>OU452247.1:0-10000000 GCA_911728495.1 Furcula furcula | reverse complement strand
ATACGGAAAAACTATAGAAAGTTTTCCGAAACAGTAGATCTTCGGGATTGCAAAGTAACCGCCTTCCTACTGCACCACGATGAATACAAATATAATCGATGGCTACAAAACGCATAGAAAATAAAAGCTTTAAATTAATACAGGCTTATCATCATCATCAGCCGGAAGACGTCCGCCTACTGAACATAGGCCTCCCCCTTAGAACGCCACAATAAACGACAATTGGCTATTTGCATCCACCGGTTGCCTGCGATGGGCACAAAGTCGTCTGTCCACCTAGTGGGAGGCCTGCCAACGCTGCGTCTTCCGGTTCGTGGTGGCCACTCGAGAACCTTTCTTCCCCAACGGTTATCGGTTCTTCGAGCGATAATACAGGCTGCGGCTCTATTAAAATGAAATCGATTTATACACAAAAATCTGACTATTGTATTCGTCGACGCAAATTAGTTAAATAGTTAAATAAATATACTGTTCATTATTTATTACGACGCTTTATGCGGTTAACAATAGCGGTGAGCCATGGCTAGCCATAAATGTGCGTTTTTCGGTAAACAAGCACAAGGCAAGCGCACCCAGCGCCCAAACCAATCATTACTCACGGCATCCGAGTACCACAAAAACAGCACTAATTGCGCTCTTGAAGGACAAGGACCACTCCGTTCATTCGGTCGCAAATGTACTTAGTCACGTTTAAAAGTTTTTTGTGCTGTCCAAGGATTTTGCCAACAAAACACTCGGTCTATCGTTTCAGACTACAATACCTCACGGTAGATGTTACTGTAATGTAAGTAGATGATAAGGAAAACGTGACACTATGAACAAATATGGGGAGACGCGTAAACAAAAATATAGGGAACATTCGTCGCGAAACAAACTAATATAAATGAAAATATGACGAAACAAAAATGTCACTTTTTTTTCGACAAAAACCTTTTGTGTTTAATGTCCTTTTTGCAAGCAGTTTGCATGGGAAGAGAAATTTTCAATAGAAAAAACTGGATAACATTTTTTTGAAAAGTTGGTTGGTTCGTTGGTTTTAGAAGAGAATTCTTTGGTAACTGATACGGAGAGGTTTAAGTTTTTGTTCACAGAGGGCTATAGTCAGCGAAGACACTCGCAACTGGTCGTTTACGCGAGTTTCAAGAAATTGATTTTTAAACTGTACACGAAGTAAGATAGCAAAAAGAGTGAAGCTGAAAAAAAAACTATTCTAACACAAAAGTTTGGAATGAAATTAGTTTTAAGCGACAAGTTCATTTCAGTTTTTTTTTCTACCGGCGAGCCAGTTCTGCAATTGCTTCGAGATTCCCGTGGAAAGTTTCTCAGTGCAGATTTTGATTACATACGCTCCTTCAACAACTTTGCTGCCGGATAGGAATATTAAATCTTATTTAAGTTAGACATCCGCGGCGGTTCGCGTTGTTATTTCGAATAAGGTGCTTTACAAACTCTGACTGTGCCGCTGACTCGCCGGGAACATTTTAACCTTTCTGTCGGATTCTTCTTAACAGAATGTCGCTTTTTCATATTCCGCCGCCTTGACAATGCTTAATTCACTCCGTTTGATACTCGGCGTCGGTTTTCATTCTCTAATGGTCTTATGTATTACCTAGTTTCTACAGCTGCTCGTACCTATATTAAATATAGTATTTCTCCTCAAATTATCTTAATATTTATACCACGTCGTAACATTTACTTCTGATTTCAAGAACAAGCTTTTAGGTCGTTAGACTCGCTCCGTAGAGATGAACTAGAGACCCGTACAATCCTCCTTATAATTTTAGGTACGCTTAAATTTTAATTGTGTAGTAAAAGTACGGTTTTATAATAATTACCGTGAACAATACGGGAGAGCGCGCGGCGCGGGCCCGCTTCAGCCGACTCAACGTTACATGGTGCATTTGCCTAATTACATCCCGGTTCACTGGTGTGACAACTCGTGATTACCGAAACGCTTATTTCAAGAGACGTCTACTTCATTCGGATTATATTCGGAAAATTATCTCAGACCTCATCCCGTTAATACGCCCGCAATTTTTCTTATTTAATAATATTTCCGAATATTTCGAACTCGGTAATACGGTATGACGCAAAAAACCTAAGAAAGTTTCCCATAATGATATATATTATACGCGCGAAGCGTTTCTTTGAAATATCTCCAGAGCTTTCATTTGGTTATCTCATATTTATAAAAGTTGTGTTTAACAAGTTATCAATTGAGTACAAAAAAATGCTACCACTCTTAAGGAAGCAGAAGTCTAATAGAGTTGATATAGAACGAGAAGTTTTCAGTGGACGACGTCGGAGCCACATTATTTCAGTCCCAGACGCTAAATGCTTGATGTAAAGTGAATCCATAGATATGATGGCAATAGACAGATGTGCACTCGAGACGGCGTGCCTCCTACTCAGTCTGACAGCTTAAGTCAGACGTAAGTATTTACATCACTATTGAAAGGAAACAATTATTAATACATGTGAAATAAATGAAATTTCATTTCAAAAATTTATTTAATTTTATTTTCATTTCATTAAACCTACCACAAATTATTACAAAAACGGAACGGAGTAGGTACTCGCTTCGATTTTTAAAATTTAGCCATTTGACGTAATAACTTCTTAAAGAATTATTGTGTTCTCAAGTTTCCAAACTCAGTTTATTTACTCTTAAATTGCGATTAATTTAAACTTTGTCATTTTTATCATTTTAATGAACTGACTGACAAGGACGATTAAAGAGTTCTCCTAAGACGAGAGAAAATTAGAATCGAAATACTGTTACAAAGTCGCCGTAAACATCGAAAAGGGACCTATCCCGACATTTTAATTTTATCAAACATCTCCCAGTGCTGGTAATAAAGTAGATTTCTTTCGCTACCAAGTAAGAATTTCAACTCGTATAATAATTTAGATTACGTAGCAAGCAGTGAGCGTTCATTATCGTTCTTTTGTACCTGATTTCGTGGAGATCTCATTCGGATAGAGCGGCAGTCCGCGGTGCGGGTGCTCTCTCGAAATGGAAAGTGCGAAAATGAAATTATAAAGCCCCGCGATAAAAATAAATTAAATCGGATTTCGCATTCGCTAGTAGCCAGGGATGAGGGGCATTTTGTAGTCTGTGAATACCTTTCTCTTTTTTAAATATTTGTTTTAACACTTGATTTGGGGCGTAATGAGAATATTCTCACATTTTTCTGGAACCTTTCCATTATTTAATTATCTTTTTTTTCATTCCTATTCAGAGCTTCTTTTAACGCGAAATTTCAAATGAATGATATTGTTTTTGTAGTCCAAATAAAATGTATACATATATATTTTTCTTTTTAATTTGTTGCGGTTATGGTATTGTTGTGGTTATGGCATAGCTGTAACAGCTCAGTGGGCGAGCGCTTGCCTTGGAAACAAGGTGCGCAGGTTCGATCCCCGGCTCGCACCTCTGATTTCTTTAAATAATTATGTGCGAATCGTCTTTGTGCGATTGTTACTAGCTTTCGGCGAAGGCAAACATCGTGAGGAAACCTGCATGTCTGAGAAAGCCTAACTAGCTTTCGAATGACGTGTGAAGTCCGCCAACCCGCACTTGGCCAGCGTGGCGGACTATGGCCTAAGCCCCTTCATCTTGAAGGGAGGCCCGTGCCCAGCAGTGGGACATTAACAAGGGCTGGTATTATTATTATTATTATTATGGTATTGTTAGATCCGTGTGCCCCAGCAAATTATTCTGCATTCTCACCGACGATTATTCAAATTAGGTAACGGTACGACAAAGACGAATAGTACTAATATCGCTTCGTTTCGCGATCGCCGGGCGCGATAGTACGCGGGCTACGCGCCCTACACACGCGCTACAGATTTCGTCCGGCGATAACCCTCGATTGATCCGCACGATACGCTTTTTGCGTACATATCCAGCTGGCTTTATGCAGCCAGGTTTTGTATTTACTAGGTCATTGTACCTTGGGCCTTGACAACTATTTGCACGGAAATACCAATACGCGTACGTTGTTCGAATTATATAGCGGTACCATCCATACAAGTATCTACAACATATTTTATAAACTACGCCGCCATCATTCATTATACTTTATTATGTTATAAAGATTGAAATATCAATTCTATTGTTATCTAATATATAAAATTTTCGTGTCGCGGTGTTTGTTAACAAACTCCTCCGAAACGGCTGAAGCGATTATTATGGAATTTTGTGTGCATATCGGGTAGGTCTGAGAATCGGCCAACGTTTATTTTTCATACCGCTAGGTTACGTTTAAGCAACATAAGGCAAGGTCGTTACAAATTCCATTCTAAGCGTATCCATGCTTCAAAGGGCAAGTAAAAGATAGGCCCCGGTTTTTAACCGACTTCAAAAAAGATCTATGTATCTAATACTATTAAAAATATATAATATTCACATAATAAGCCTATGCTGGCATCTAAAAACGTAAAAAGAGCGCGGGGCGAGCTGCGTGGGTCAGCTAGTATATTGAGAAAAATGAATTTAGTAGCATTGTGTCTTGTTTAAAAACTCTAAAGGAAGGATTGAAGTAAGGTTTTCAATGTTTTGAAATGAAGGAGAGTAGTATTGTGTTAATAGAACGTTATTTTCATGTCAGAAAATAAATCGAAACCCCAAACATGTCACGGCGCCGAAGTGTTTTAAATAATACGGCTACTTTGTTATAATGCTCCCAAATGTGTAATTTAGTGTCCTAAATACGTAATTTACTCGCCTTTTCCCCTAGATTATTCGTTAATTCGAAGTAAAACAATGTAATTATATTTTTATTGCTCGTTCCATGTACAGCAGTAAATCGGGGTTTTAAATCCCGCGGGTCGTTTTAAGTGAACCGACCTCACTTAATAGTAGACCTCTTGTTCGGAGCCGACGGACTAGATACTTTTGTTTATATTTTGTGTCCCCAACGTTATGTAATCATTAGTGTAATTGTTGGGATTAAGTTTTCTCTCATGTGTAGCCTTTGTGATTAGGCTCGACCGTCTCTTAAGTCCCGAGTTCAATTTGCTAGACGGATAATAGCGGGGTAAATGGACCGTGCGCAGTACATTTACGACAAATACACTTTCACACAACCTTGTCAAGGCTAGTCAGTTCGTTCGCCTACTGTTTACCTGATACAATACGTAGGTACGAATAATATACGGAGTGATAAATTACATAACAATATGAGAGTTTGTTTTCTACCTGCTAGTCATCAAATCTAAGCAATACCATCAATTGTATCGTGTTTAAGGTTCCTAAAGAGTAAAACATGAAGCACTTTCTTTGGATGTATTGAAGTTATGTAACCATTCGTCTAACACCTCAGATAGCAAAAAAACAAACGAAGAACTAACTTTGTTTGTCGAGGTTTTTATTAGGATTACTAAAAAACTTTCCTACTCAGAAACATCATTTAATTTTTCGTGTAAAATATACATAGATAGACTATAGAACTATAATTATTTCAGATTTTTTTCCTCCAAAAACTTCGGAGATAAGGGAAACGGTATTTTATTATATTTTTTTTATTATAAGTCTAAAACTACGTGACAAACTGAAATAAAAATCTGTTTTGAAATATGCAAATTAAGCCCTTTCATTTGATACCCCATTCGATATAATAATAGTGCCTCTTTGAAATTTTGAAGACTCTAGAAATATGATCCCGTACAATGGCTTATTCGGGCTCCTGAAGCAAATTCTACATACACACACGTATGTTATAAATTTATAAAAACAAAAATCTTATCCACCACTTATATCTTTCGTATCCTTTCCGGTTGGAAAGCTGGGATCAGATGTTGGGAGCAAAGGTTTTTGCTCCCAACATCTGATGTATTTATTTTGTTTTTAAAAACATGTGATGCACCAACTTTCAGTATTCACAATTTTTCATCGCGTTATTTCACAAATAGCTTGCCGGTACAGCTTTGTGATTTAAGCCTATGCATCCGAGTTCGAGCTTTTAATAGCCACTACTTTTTGAACTGGTTGCAGTCTGTAACTTCTGAATACAAAATAAACCAGAGAGTTTTATTTTTATTAATAGTAATTTACAACAATTTTCGTCGAAATTATTTGTAATATAACAAGTATGAATGATAAAAGCGCAAAAAACCCGACTGCAAAGAAACAAAATGCACTTAAATTACATTATACATACATATGTATATTTATTTTTGAACTAGTCCTGTTAAGACCTTAAATTTGGTACCCTTTAGTTTGGTATTGATAATTTTGGAAGTAAAAAAAAATACAAAATGGCGGCTTACAGACACAATTTTTTTTTTTTGTTAAAAGTTATTGCCTATGTCACTTAAGACAAATCTAACAATATATTATAAGTCACAGTCCAGCAAGCCGGTTAGGCTGTTGGGCGTGCCAAAGAAAATTACATACATACATACTTACATACTCTCGAAAAACGGCATTCGGGCAAATAGGACATTGATAAACAAGTGACAAAAAAAAAAAAAGAGTTTGTAAGTATTAAAAAAATGTTAAAAAAAAAGAAAAAGCCTCGTGAATCGTTCTCAAAATAAGTCGGGGGCGGCACAGTCGTGATTTAACAGCTTCTTTTCTTTTAATTCATTAATTCTTAAAACGTCGCCTTACATTTCACATATCATCAAGCTTACACGTGTAAAACACAATGTATCTCACGTGAAAACGTTTCGTCGTATATTTTCTGCCACAATTCTCGCTCAACCAAGGCCTTATTCCAAATATAGCGTACGAAGAATGCCACCGAGCCGTAGCCCTAAGAAAACGTGTTCTCTTTAATCTAGTCACAAAAGCGTCACCTGATTCAGAGAGGCCACGAGCACTCTTCACACACAGACGTGGAGGAATGAAGCGGAAGAGTGGCGGGTACTCCGAATTACTTCCTAATGAAAAGAGGCCAGAAGTGGGGCGGAGTGGGATAGAGTAGTGAGTTCGTCGCGCGGCCGCTAACGAACGCTGTGGGCCACTCGAGATCTCGAGTGCTCGCCAACGTGCGCCTTAGTTACGTCTCTACGGCTTATTAGCGCGAAAGTATTGTGAGATGCGATCGAAATAGACGCAAATGGTAGGTTGAGATCCTATGTTTCGATGAAACGATTGCTCGGACTGTAAGAGAAAGGGCTTTCTACACGGTACCTAGGTACTAATAAAAAGATCGCTATTGAAGTGATAAATCTTAGAACTTTTGACTGTTAAAAATAAAAACATCATGAAATATGCAATAGCGATACCTATATTATATCACGAAGAAATATATTACATACCGTACAGGAATTACGACATGTAAATTGGTTGCGTAAATTTTATCTCGTGAATAAATAACGTTAACAATTTAATGTCAACAACATTTGGCAGCGTTCTCAACGTAAAACAATCCCTATTCTTCATTTACATAATCACATGACTGTTAATATTATTCTTTTTAATATAAACGTAATTCAAGTTTATTGATATTGTCACTGAATATATATATAAATATAAACTAAATAATATCTCATTTTCATTTCATTTTTTCATTTAACCCGTTTTTATACTGTTATTCGAGCCTCCATCCTAGTTACCTAATTTCGCTGTCCCATTTTTCAAAGAGCAGACACATTATTCTACGAAGAATTTAAAAAACCCTGATAGATAGAATAAATTATTACCATCATCCATTACCAAAGTCGGCTAGTTTATCTTAAAACGTTTACTCAAAAAAGGTTTTACTGTAAATTGTAGTGTTTTATTTCAAATTCCAGTCAGGGAGTAGCTGCAAATCGTAGCAGATTATATAAATAAAATATTTCTACAAGTATTTATTTATTACTCGAAAGTCTATCTCGACTGTTATAAATGTTCCGTTGCTTATTGATCCCAGACGCAAAAAGGGGTGAGTTTAATGCCTATCTGTCTGTGTTTGTTATTGTAGTTCCCAAGTAAATAAAAGAAGAAGAAAGTTGAATATTTACCTAGCTAGTATGAGAGGTGTGATTACTAGGTGATAGGTTCCTTTTGCATGGAACCGTCCAGGTAGGTACCACCGCAGTGTCAGATGATCTGCCGCCAAGCAGCAATGTGTAAGCATTGCTGTGTTCCGGCGTGAAGGGCACTGTACTGACAAAAAAACATCTTAACGGTCGTCAACGCGCTAGTGATTCTTCTGGTATTGCTAGCGTATATAGGCTGTGGTGACTGCTTACCATCAGGCGGGACGCACGCTTGCTTGGCAACTTGGTAGTATATAAAAATTTTTATTACTTACACTTTGTATTATTTATACTAAATTAAATTTAGATTAAAATAACCTTACAAATATAATGACTGATCTATAAAATCGGTTACTTGTTTGGGAACTACAACGATAGATAGACACAGGCATTAAACTCACCCTTATACATCGTTGTTTTTTTTTGTATTGATCTTAATTTTAACCATTTTATTTTTCGCTATTATTGCTCAGGTTATATTGTATTTATTAAAAACTATTAGAGCTCCATTAAGCATACCTATAGAAATTATTTAATAGTAATGGTTTTTAACCAGTGTGTGTTGCCAGTGATGACATATGGTACTGAGACGTGGTCTCTAACGGCTGGCCTTTTAGAGAAGTTCAGAGTCACACAACGAGCCATGGAGAGAGCTATGCTCGGAGTTTCTTTGCGCGACAGAATCCGAAATGTGGAGATTCGCCGAAGAACCCAGGTCACCGACATAGCTCTCAGAATCTGCAAGTTGAAGTGGCAATGGGCAGGCCACATCGCTCGAAGAACCGATAACCGTTGGGGAAGAAAGGTTCTCGAGTGGCGACCACGAACCGGAAGACGCAGCGTAGGCAGGCCTCCCACTAGGTGGACAGACGACATTGTGCGCGTCGCAGGTAACCGGTGGATGCAAATAGCCAATTGTCGTTCATTGTGGCGTTCTAAGGGGGAGGCCTATGTTCAGCAGTGGACGTCTTCCGGCTGATGATGATGATGATGATGAATAGTAATAAAATATACTTTTATCAATTTAATCTCGAAACATTTCCCAATTCCTTTTTATTAGATTTTTACCTTTGTACAACAAAAATGTTGAGCTGTGAAAAACTCGCCAATTTCCCTGTGTTTGGTCAAATACTTTTAGATGAAATCGTGGAGTCCATTTGCATTTCATGGTAACACCTGACGTGGTAGGATCCTGTTGACGCTAGGTTTTATTAGCATTTAATTTTGTTTCTTTTTTTAATAAAAATATTAGAATAACCAATTATTAATAGTGTATTGCAAGTGAACTCAGCTCGAACAATTACGGTTTCATATTGTAATAAAAAACGAATTCATTCAATAAGAAAAAAAAATGTGCTTGACTGCAGTCCCACCTGATGGAAAGCAGCGACGCAATCGAGGATGGCAAAACACACTAGCTTATTACAACCCTATTCACTCTAGTCTTAAAGACACCCACATTATAATCGGGCGGGAAAACCGACGCAGGCAAACTGTTCCAGTCCTTAGCTGTCCTTATTATAAATGAAGAAGCAAACCGCTTAGTCCGGACTGAAGGCACTTTCACCACATAAGGGTGTGTACGTGCCGTGCGTCTCGTCGTCCGATGATGAACATATATACATAATATATACTTATATATCTGTAAATAATAATATAAATCATAGTATCTATCTTCTATAGTAGTTTATTGCTGTGTATGTAGTATAAATAGTAGTAATGTATTTAATTATTTTGTTTAATATTTATATTTCTTATACACACTATGTCCCATTTCTTTCTTCCAACTTTCCCCTCGCTGGACTGCTGGAAGAAATTTCTTTAGAATTAAGCAGTGCCTTTTTACTATTCTTTCCTATATTTCTTCATTCCTTTAATGTTATTGTGTGTACATAAATTATAAACAAAATAAATAAAAGTCAATACTATGTTATACCGCTTCCTAGATGTGTATTTAATGTGTAGATGGTACCTATATAAATATACAATTTATTTGACGGGCCCGTTGGTCTAGTGGTTAGACACTCTGGCTGCTAACCGATGGATCGTGGGTTCGATTCCCACCAAGTGTCTGGGTGTTATTTATCTATCTAAGTATGTATTTACAAAAAAAAAAGTATATAAGTATTAGTATCAGTTGTCTGGTCTCCATAGTACAGGCTCTGCCTAGTTTGGGATTGGATGACCGTGTGTGGGATGTCCCAAGATATTATTATTATTATTTAAAGTCAAGCCGCTAAACCATATTAATCTTATTTATGAAGTGACTGTTAAATTCATTATTTATCAGCAGGTAAAGTTTTATTAATACGGGAATTATAAATTAAATCGGTATTGACCATTCCAAACCCACTCATGAATCGCTGATCATTATATGTATGTGCAACATATCGTTGGTAGTTTCTTACCGCGTACCATAAGGCGCCGTATATACAGGACGGCGGCGCGCCGCCGCCAAACCTATACATTTTTGTTACGTCCACAGCCAGCAATGTTAACGGCCAAACTTAAAACAATTTTTCATTAGATATCAAGTATTATAAAATACATACAGCCATACCATCAAATATGATAATATTTAAAAGAACATTTAGTAAGTCAAATTTAAGAGTGCTATAGAGCCTAGATCCTAAACTTCAATATAGGTAATACACAAACATCCCTTTTTAATCCTAGGACTGTAAAATAATATTTTATTGAATGCTAAAAAAAAAGTATTCATTATGATTGTTTCGGGCAGCCGAGTGGCTGCCCGAATGTGGTACGTTGGCGATGCGGGTTCGGCGCGATTTTCACCACCACCACCATTTTCACTGTACTAGTGTACAGTGAAAATGGTGCTTAAGATCGCGCTCGCTCGTCCATTTGTTCTGTATAATCGCTCCGAGCGCATAACCGGCGAGATCAAACATTTTTATTTGTTTGCCCACTCAACCGCACGGCTGAAACTAATGAAGAGGAGTTTCGATTAAATTAATACAGGTTTTATTCCCCTATTTTTACTATTACCGACGTGAGAGTTTTTTTCAGTGATCGCCACAGTCTGTACTGTTTCATAGCGATCATTAATAGAATACGCTTCATTAGTTCTGCTCGGTTAACGTTTTTTGCTCGTTCGATTGTGCATTTACTGTTTGAATTTATAGTGCTAATTTTAGATACATAATGACTAAATATTTACAGTTTATTTACAAATATACTTAAACTAAGTAAAAAACTTCCTCTAAGTTGTCGCCGCACTGGGAGGGAAGGGTACCTAAAAGGCTGGCGGCGTTACTCTTTGCATTGGCAGAAAAAGCTACCAGCCCGACGGTCCCCTGAGAATTCGAGATGAAATTTCTTTTACCAAACCACCAAAACCAAAGCAAGCTAATTGTTTTTTTTTTTTGAATAGGTCCTAAACTATTATGATTTTAATGATTTCTGAGATATTTATGCGAATACTACACATTGAAATGAAACTAATTTTACGGATTATATCGCGGTTTATTTTTGATTTTAACTACCCGACGTTTTGAATACTTTACAGCATTCATGGTCACGGGTGGACTGAGATAGTAGCTGTCCATACGTACGTCATAGTTGTCTTCTAATTATTATTGTTAGTCCGATCTACGCCGAAAGAGCTTACAGTATCTTGAGGTCTTGCAGTGGATATAATCTGTAAAATTAGTTTCATTTCAGTTTTACTTGTGTACAAAATAAGACCAGAGGATTAGAAAATACCGGGTCAACATCACAGTCTTCCCGTGACTATGGGTGCTTCTAGTTTTCAGGTCTACGTTTGTATCATCAAGAATGTAAAAATCATACTAATAATAAAAATATTACTGAAAACTTAAATACTAAAAAACATCAAACATACAGTAAATTAATCTGAATAAATGGAATGGGAATTTAAAAAACGAGGTATAAATCAAACCGGACAGTTGATAACAGTGAACAGTAGGTAGATAACAACAACTAAAAGCTTTCCAAATGAATTTAATGGATTGATAGTACGGTATCGACCACATCCATAACGTATTGTGACATCATAAATTTTTACATTGCAATTAACGTTTCGAATAAACGGAATTCATTAATGCGCGTAATTGTAACATTTACGGCGTGTAATTTGACATTTTATACATAAATCTATTGAATATAAAATATTTTTTTTGTGCTGTAACTACCAACTATTGATATATTAATATAACCAAATTGTTTTCTATGCGGTCAATTAGTTCGTTACTTAAAAAGACTTCTGTCCAAGACGAAGTCTGTTGTTTGTAAGTATAGGGAGAATAAAGTCCATGGATTCATGTTACCTGTTAGTGGACGTTACAGCTTTTACTACTATTTTAGGCTTCATGCATATTCTTTTTTATTTAAGATATGTCCACTTGGACAAGGACTGGAACAGTTTACCTGTGTTAATATTTCTGCTCGATTATAATGCGTCTGTATCATCAAGGCTAGAATCAATACGATTTTATTAAGCTAGTGTGCTTTCCCACCCCCGATTGCGTTGCCGCCTTCCATCAGCCGGGACTTTTTTTAAAAATAATCTAGTTATTATAACTTTTCTAGTCGTGGTGAGTTCTAGCTCCTTGTCAATATTGTAACAAAATATCAGCGCTTGTTACAAAACAGTACGCAACCGCGAGATGCACAAAAGCTAAGCAATTCAAGGTGAAACAAATTTTAATAAGCGCCAACCGCAGCGATGTTCGGTCGCGTTAAGTTCCGACTCGAGCTAACGAGGTAATGTGCAACACGCCATGTTTTGAACTGCCGTTAACGCGCCAGTGTTATCTGTAACACCGTTACCGTTTAAACTATGTTACGATTAATATTGATGTTGTTCGGCTCAAACTCGGTTTGTGTTGGGAATTAATTACTACGTTATTCGGTATATTTCAGATTATATTTGATTTAGTTTTGAGTAACATGTAATTGTACGGTGTTTAGGTGCGGTTTGCCTAATTTGAATGTACATTTTATTTTATATTTTAGAAGTTTTTGTTCTTTTCGTTACATATTATGCCAATTACCTATAATGTCAGTCAGCTGTTGAGCTGATGATATAGTTATCTTGTAGTAAATAAAAATCCAGTGTTTTAAATATAAACCTGGATCAATAATATTCTTAATTAAAGGTTTACTCAAAAACATATTTTTTTATTTAACAAACGCCAGTTTTGATTCCACCAATTGATTTAAAAAGTTACAGAAAAGGTAAGCCTTTTTTGTAACTTTTAAACTATTCATACGTTATTGGTATAGTTTTTATTGGATTTAGCTGAAATGTTATAGCATTCCAACTGCCTGTAATACCTACGAGAAAAGTGTGAATAGTACGACTTCGCCTTAAATGCTAGAGTGAGAGCAACAAAAAAAAACAAAGATCATTATTTGTGCAAAAGTAATCAAGGCAAACGCGAACATAAATTACAATCTTTTAATTCATCAGACTTCAATCATCATTAGCACACTTGTTCAAGTATCGGTTTTCAATTAAATTCCCAACGAATGCGTGCAATTTCGGCCACCATCCCTCGGTTATCTTAAGAAAATCAAATCTAACAATTTGACGGTAATCGCTTGGCGGAATCAACCGCGTTTATAAATCTCATTAAGCGGCAGGCCCCTGGCTCTCATCTAGAGTTTAAGGATTCCGTCGCAACGTACCTTGAATTAAAATTCCGCATAGACGGTGCTTGTTACGATCTCTCTTGTTGCGATTAATTGGCCGCGTAAAGTTAGCAATTTGATTTCATATTGGTGACGGGCACGATTCTCGATTTATGTATTAAGATTTCTATTGTATAGTGAATTTTCACATATTTTTCTTCATCGTATGGTTTGTAGTCTACCACTATCTTTTCGAGCAGATTTTGGAGATATAAACTGCGTATATCTGCATCTCATAATCAGCCCACATCAGTCCACTGCTAGACATAGGCGAAGGCCTATTTCCAGCATGTGTATGGCGAGTATTGGGGGAGCCCACTACTCTCCATTGAGCCCGGTCTTCGGCTCTCCTCATCCAGTCACTACCAACTGCTTTTCGTATATCGTCACTCCACCCGGTCACAGGGCGTCCTACGCTACGTTTTCCGGTTCGTGATCTCCACTCTAGAACCAGTCTTTCCCAACGACCGATGATTCTGCCGCAAATATCTGCATCTCTTTCCTATGTAAAAGTAAGATTACTTTAACACTGACATTAGAGTTTGTGGTTGGGCCCCTTGGTGTCAGAGTTATTCAAGCTGCCGATAAGCTTCTTACTTGACCAAACGACTGCTGCCTAGATGGCAACACCTGGAACCATATTTTTATGTGCTTGCTGAAGCATGGGAACGCTGAGTTCAAATGTCACTAACTGCTCAACTATTTGACATTATTTAACCAACTGATGGTTTTCCGAACAGTGATTATAACTGGCCATGAGCGCGTGAATTTACAATCGCAAATGACTGGTACTGCAGTAATCCAGAAAGTGATTTCTACCAAGTTGTAGTCATTTTTAGGTTTTGATTTAAATTACTTTGTAGGTAATCTCATATTGAAACGTATAAAGAGTATTAGTAGTAGTAGAATAATCTTGGATTGTATAACTTGCCATAACAATGTATACACATCATCATCATCATCATCAGCCGGAAGACGTCCACTGCTGAACATAGCCATTAGAACGCCACAATGAACGACAATTGGCTATTTGCATCCACCGGTTACCTGCGACGCGCACAATGTCGTCTGTCCACCTAGTGGGAGGCCTGCCAACGCTGCGTCTTCCGGTTCGTGGTCGCCACTCGAGAACCTTTCTTCCCCAACGGTTATCGGTTCTTCGAGCGGTTTCTGTATACACAGTGAGGATTAATTTACAAATCTATTGGGACAACATTGTAAGTTAGTCCAATTAAAATTAAATTTGGTAGAAATCTGAAATACCTTGCGAAAAAATAAATAAAAAATCTAACATTCGCGATAGCAATAGCAAAACCCGTTGCACAGCAACGTAGCTCGTTATGGCTTTGCGTATCTTTCAGAGGCGGAAATTCCGGGCCGCGGATACGGACTGATCAGTCGGATCTAGCCGGAACATTGCGAATCGAACGATCGTTAATGAAACTTCTCGGCGCAATTAGGTAACCGTCTTGGTTTTATTAAATTTAATCAAGAACTTGTGTAATATTACGCAGATTGGGCCAATCGAGGCGTGTACAAGTTTCGATAACGCCGTAGTTCAAAACTAATTTGGGAAATAAGCGTAGTTATCTCGGTTTCTACTCGATCGCCTTATAAAAAGGGGATCAATGTTCTTTAACAAGATTAGTAGATAAGGCTACTCGTGCCTAGGGGAGACTGCTATTTCTGTGTAAATACCAACGTTGTGGACGGCTGTGTTGCGTAGAAATTGCAAATCGTGGTCTAATAGAGGATGTTCTTATAATCGTAGGAACCAATTTATTTTGGCGTAAAATAACCGGTTATGCACTTAAACGTAGTAAAGTAGGGCCAATTTAATAAATAACGTTTGACATTTAATTTTATTTTTTAATATAAAAATAGAAATTTAACAACGTAACCTTGTAACGGCGGCCATAAAATATTATAATTTTTTTTCAAAGTAAGTACTAAACAATTGTTTAACTTTTTTCAATTACTATTACATATTTATTGTAATAATGACAAAGGAATCAGACAGAGCAAAGAAACTGACAGATGTCAAATTTGATTTATTAAATTGACCCCACAGGTAGGAGTCTGTTTTACGGGATCGTGGAACCAATCTCAAATACATCTCTATTTGAATGCAGCCACCGAATTACCGTACCAACTTAATACAAAGATTGTGCTCACCTTTTAAATCACAATGGAATGGCGACGATGCGAGGACCATCCATATATGAGCAAATTACAAAAATACCTAACAAATTTCCTCTGGATAGGAATCCAATCTGAAACCTTCACACATTGTGATCAGATACTCAGATTATTGTGATCTCCAGTTTTTGCAGTCTAATTATATACCTTGTATGTACATAATTATATGCTGAGCCTGTTAGTCTAGTAGTTAGGCACCCTAGCCTCTATCAAATAGGTCATGGGTTCGGTTCCCACAAAGTGTCTGGGTGTTTTATTTATTTAAGTATGTATTTACAAAAACATTTGCCATTTGTACATTCTATGTTTTAGTTCTAAGTTTATATTGTAAATATCTTCTTTGTGTACAATAATAAAGAGTACATATTCTATTATATTCTAAAAAAAGAAGTATATAGTTAGTAGTATCAGTTGTCTGGTTTCCACAGTACAGGCTTTGCCTAATTTGGGGTCGGATAACCGTGTGAAAATTGACCTACTTATTATAAGATTATCTATATCTATACTTATAATAAAACTGTAACAGGTCCAATTCTGTACATTGAAGATATTTTGAAAATTGTATTTGGAGGGCATTCTATAACCGATACTGAGGCCGAAAATGTATTTTTTTTTATTTTTGTCTGTCTGTCTGTCTGTCTGTCTGTCTGTCTGTCTGTCTGTCTGTCTGTCTGTATCTCGGCTGAGCATCACGCCGAAACTACTGGATGGATTGAAACGAAACTTGGCATGATTTGAGATCTTACTACGAGGTAGGACATAGGATACTTTTTATCCCGTAATCTAGCACGGTTCTTTTGGGAGAGGGGATCAAAGTCAAAATGGGTACTTGGTTATACGCTTGATCCGATTTTATCATTTTTTCTTTATAATTATAATAAATATTTGTAAGGGAACACTCATAGACAGTTGTTAACAATGTTTGGAAATCGATCAGGTTAAGCAACGTTAGGTAAGGTCATTAAATAGATGGGTGACCGTTTAACGCCATTTGAACTAAACGTCTCCGTGCTTCGGAGGGCAAGTACAAAGTGGTTCCAAGTTTTTAACCGACTTTAAAAAAGGAGGATTTGTATTTTAGTGCGAATGTATAATATTATTGAAAGTTTAGTAAACGTAAACACAGCGCGAGCGGAGCTGCGTGGGTCAGCTAGTATTCAATATTTATATTTCTATTGAAGATCCCTATGTGTGTAAGAGAGCGTTCTTGAACGTTTGCAGCACTCGTGCTGCAAAGCAGCAGTCTGTGAACATAACTTTGACTAAATATGAGAAATTACTAACTTTTATAACATATTTTGAGTAAATTTATTATGTTGTCTGTTTAAATTTTTATTTTGTTCAAATATCAGTTTTAAGCAAAAATAACATAAAAAATGTCACAGAGGTTGACACTGAAAAACGGCGCTGTACCGGGAATTTTGATTTCCGGTAGTGGTCAACCTCGTTTGGCGAAGGAGTGGTGTACAACTGACAGTTTCAGCGAACATTTTGTTCGTTTTGTATTGTTGGTACCTAATTTACTGTGTAAGTCTCTGCGTCGCGTTCTTTTACCAATAGTACATTCTTCTTTCTTCTACCTAACGAATGTCTCTAGTGACGAGGGGCTGTGAAATACATTAATATCAGACTAACGTCTCACTCATCGTACTACTCATCCTCATCATAATCATTTGCCAGAATTCTTTCACTGCTGAACAAAGGTCTCCCCCATCGAAGGGAGGAAAAGGAAGTAAGGGTTGCCATAATCCCTAAGCTTGGCAGACGTCTTGGGAATCGCAGTTCAGGAGGAGTAGGTAGTCCAATAGAAAGACGATGCAGCTCATCTTCTTGTCTCTTCCTTAGTAGCCTCTTACGATACCCAACATGAGGAGATGGGTGGGCGCTATTCTTACCCGAACACCCTACAGACACTCGTTGTACCACCGCTCGTCAAATAACACATTATTTCATAACCCTCTTGAGCCTAGTACTTCCTCCAGTGCCTTCACACCGAAAAATCTAGTGCATACGAGTACAAAAATCCACTGTCGCTCGTCACAATCTCTTCGAGGAAAAGCTGTGCTGCTGTGATTATGTAAAAGTAAACGAACGCCTCGCAGCTTGAAATTTTACGTCCCAGATCAACAGTCTTATTCTGTATAGTAATATGCTGGAACAGCAATGCTCACTCGTAACTGGGTTAAACCGTGGCGGCGTATGTAGCGTTATCGTCGCAGATAAGCCACGGCCGGAACCTAGCGGGGTCGGCGCGCCCGCGGCTATCAGCCCGCCCGACTACGTCGTCATTTGGCTTTCACACATGCGATTCACACTTAAAATCAAGTGTGGACACGGTTTTATGTTAAATTTTAATAATATTCAATTTAGTAAATGTGGGGAACCTTTATTGGGGTAGACTAATAAGCAGAGAATTGACAATGTTTGCTAAAAAGGCTCCACCCCTGTTAAAAATAGCACAGGTTTTTTGTAATCATAAAAAAATTGTACACTTCGTGGCTTAGTTTTTTGCGACTTGAAGTGTTAGATGAATTACATACCAAAAATCGCGTCGCGTTTAATGCTGACTTGAGAAATGCACGGTTGCACCGTACAATACTGAAAAATACAGAATTATTATCTAATATTTAAAAGTGCTTTAAAAGCAGGTGTTTCTATTTTAATTTTCTTATAAAATTATGAATAGTGTTTATCTACAGACTTTTCATTAACTAAATATTTTCCTAACTCTTTTATCTATTTACTAAGGCTATACAAAATGACTCTCACAAGTCCTCTTTATGCACCCAAATACAATCGCATTCTAAGCTTAGAATAACAAAAGTAAAAATCGTTACCAAGTTAGGTATTTACTGGTAAATGTAGCAACTATTTTAAACTGTATTCGTTAACCAAACAAAGATTCCAAAACCCGGGCGCCATTATATGGGGCACCTGAAAACCACAGGCGCAGTTACCAAACTAGTATTGCACAATTTTAAACAAAGGTATAGGGCAGTATTACCATAAACTGCGGATACGTACTCGCAGAAGCGCAAAATTGCTTTTTTGAACTCTCACAACGTTAGTTGAGAAAAAGTTGAATACAGCCCGAGTCGGCAGCGAGCGATGGAACGACATAATCTAAAGTGGGAGCTTTATTTCATTGCGCAGTCCAAGTGTACCTTATACCTAGTATTGTTTTGAAAAGTACTAGCATAATTTTAATTCACTTTATTTAACTTAGCGATAGGACGAGTGAGATCTTTGCCTGATCGTACGTACGTACCCCGTATAGAGCTGCACTGCAATGCCTATCATCACCCTAGACATTATTTATTATGTCTCCGGAGCCCGGTAATTTTACCAGCTACAGTGCCCTTCATACTGGAACACACTGGAACAATCATTATTTACACATTGATGCCTGGACGGTCACTTGCATTGCACCAGGGACTAGTAGGGTATCTTAGATGAAAATGGAAAAAAGCTACCAGTAGCACCCTCATGCGGCGTGTTTTACAACTGGTCACTGTTCGACTTACTTTAAAAATGAAAATATGATGTTAGATCAATATTAACTGTTATTTCAAAAAATCGAATACTGTTCGAATCCCAGCCTAAATCTTTTTTTTTTGTGCCTGTATTACTTATGCATATACTATGGACGTCCGCGTGCTTTTTATGGATACTACATAGTTTTAGCAATTTTTATTAAAAATGCCTGAGGCTTTTTAGAGTTTAAAAACAGTTCGCTAGAGGCGCTGGTGTTAGGGGGGCACGTTTTGACGTGGGAGTTACCTATCTTTTTTTGTAAGTAATAAACTCTTATCTGTGTTGTTACCCACTTAAAATTTTATGATAGCATTCTTAGGTTATATAACGTACATTCAGGTTTATTATATTACCTACTAACTTAATTGGGAGTTACGTCTGTCAACAAACTGCTTTGCAGTTTGGCAGTTGTTTAATCTATATCTATACTTATAATAAAACTGTAACAGGTCCAATTCTGCACATTGAAGATATTTTTAAAATTATATTTGGAGGGCATTCTTTATCCGATACTGAGGCCGAAAATGTAATTTTTTTTCATTTTTGTCTGTCTGTCTGTCTGTATCACGGCTGCGCATCACGCCGAAAGTACTGAATGGATTCAAATGAAACTTGGCATGATTTGAGATCTTACTACGAGGTACGACATAGGATACTTTTTATCCCGTAATCTAGCACGGTTCATTTGGGAGAGGGGATTAAAGTCAAAATGGGTACTTGGTTATACGCTTGGTCCGATTTTATCAATTTTTCTTCATAATTATAATAAATATTAGTAAGGGAACACTCATAGAGAATTGTTATCAAGGTTTTGTAATCGATCGGGTTAAGCAACGCTAGGTAAGGTCAATAAAGAGATGGGTGACCGTTTGACGCCATTTGAACTAAAAGGGTCCGTGCTTCGGAGAGCAAGTAAAAAGTGGGTCTCAGTTTTTAACCGACTATAAAAAAGGAGGTTATGTATTCGATACGAATGTCTGTTATTAAAAGTTTAGTTAACGTAAAAATAGCGCATGCGGAGCTGCGTGGGTCAGCTAGTATTTGTAATAAGATTATTGTACACACTTAATAAACGTTTTTCCTTTTTTGTTTTCTTTTTTCTTTTAGATTAGGTAATTAGAATATTTTTATCGTTTTACCACAATCCTCTAACTTTAGTTTTAAAATTAAAATACAATGTACGTTAAGTTATTTCCCTAAATCGTTCTGGCAACTAACTATACTTTTTTAAGTTAAAGTCAAGTTTTTTAAAAGATGTTTGAACAGGATAAAGAATTATTCTTTATCATTACCCACAGTTTTAAGATAAGCGTGCATTTTTTAAAGGGTTAAAACATAATAGTATCGACGATAGTATTCCGTGTAATAGGGGTGAGCCTATTACCATTTAACGGGAACATTTCCTGACTCAGGACTACTTGGGTGTCCCTGATATAAAATCCAAATAACATTTTGTCTCAAACCCAAATAGCACTTTATCGGAAGACTTTAACAGAGGCGCTTAGTCTTTAGAATAATAATGCAGAGGGCCCACTGAAGGCGTAATTTTGGCTTCACGGTAATATCTGAATACAATAGGTTCTTATGTTTTATTTTATAATGACATTTATGACTATATCTTATAACAAGTGGGTTTGGTAACGATGTAAAAGAAACATAATCCTAATCAGTGTTCGAAAGAGAAGTGTAAATATAATCTTCTCTTCTGCGTGAGAACTGTTGTTCTCTTGTAGTTATTGCTTGGGTCATGTCTATCTGTATTTTACTCTTTGCATCTCCTTCAAAGTATCCAAATACCTACTGCTTAAATCCCTACATTTATAGCAAAATAAGAAGTATATACGTAACTTAAACGATTTTATAAGCATGGTTAATTGCTAACAAATTTTATGCGGTTACTTCTATTCGGAAAATATTAAGTCAAGTCGCCACATTAAAATTGGTTCAGTGTCTTTGTATAAATAAACGTCAGTTAGCACTTTACATAGACAAGGATTAGAAGTATAGTTGGTATTTGATTTGAATGTTTGTTATGCATATTAAATTATATAATTATTCTATGAATTATATGTAAGTATAAAAAATCTATAATTCTCATTCTACTTCGAGTTACTACATTAAGTTTCAACGTTTTAACAACTATTTTCTAAATTTAATTTAATGGCGGATTTTTGGGTGATAGAAACAGATAAAAATAATTGTGATTAAAAATTCCGTGGAGATAAATATAAGACCATATAATATCAAACTACGTCAATAAATTAAGACGAATGATAACAAGATGGCTAACGTTTAAGAACCCGTTTCTTAACCGTACAATCGATATAAAAGCAGCACTTACGCCAAACTCTGATAGACATAATCGATCTTACAACGTAAAAATACCGCTCAAAAAAATTGCGTCACCCTATACAAAAGTGAAAATTTTCGAGGCTATACGACCTTAAAGGCAAAGTAGATCACCACAAAGAATGGGCACATAATATATCTACAGGAGGTGTATTTAAGGGCTTTTCGTAAAGGTCCGGAACCGCGACGTACCGAGCCCGTATCGGGGCGTGCGTGAACATATTTTATCTGCTTCCGGTGTTGCCAACCTGTAGCAATTATCAGCGTGTTTTACGCTCATAACGGTACAATCCCCGCTTGCACCCCTAACAAACGTCTAGATGATAGATAAAAAATCCCGTGTACCATCATTAATCTACCACCAAGCTGTAATTAACGTTTCAACAAATCACTAACTGTTTGATAGTATCAGTGTAACAAATAGGGGAAAATAAGTCATGATCAGGTCATGTATGAAACACGCGAGTTTTTTTTATATCTTAAGAAAACGTTAAGGGTCACTTGGCTAAGGAATTCGTTTAACAAGGCATGAGACGTGAGCCGAATCTCACGCCGGACTCGCAACACCAATGTGATCTACACATATTTTTTATAGAATTAAGTCACTTCTATTTTCTAATTAAATTTGTTGCGGGCTCTAAGACAATTTAGCTTTTTCCGTGACTCACCGAAAGTCACCGTGGCCTCTTCATTGGTGACTAGTCTAAATACCGGATAATAGGAGTCATAGTTGGATTAGGAATTGTGGCAAATGCGGAGTGGTTATAAGAATTTTCTTTGCTAATAACGATGAACACCGGTAAGTTGTCTTTGCTGCTAGTTCAGCTACTCCTCTACCACAGTGTTCCTTATTTTGCGGGGGAAACCTTCAAAAGGTCCCTGGGACCTGTGGGGGTCAACCTGGGTATGTGGGATTCTTACCCACTAAAACCCCCGTGGCTGTCGCATTGTCACATAAGAGGGGACACCAGAAATCTCTCCCTGGCGCCGGGGGAGCATTACAGACCCCCGGGAACTAATCACGGTACCCACGGGGCGGAGATCGCAACCCCGCCGCCGTCCTTCTCGGAGTCGCTGCCGTATTCAATGGACTTCCTTATATATTCAAGGGCCCACAGCCCGAACGTCCAGCGACTCCAAAGAATATCCAGGGTTCTTAGGTGATCACCTAGGAACCCTGTGCCAAACTATCTGATGGAACTTGTAAGCACTAACCGATATTGAGTATTAATATAGAGCAAATAAAGTACATACAAAAACCTTATCATTAACATCAAAGCTATAATTACCATTTCTAGGTACCCAAACATCCCAAGATATAACAGTGATACGAAACAATTAAGACGTTTACCTGCGCACATTTTCCTTAAAGCATCGCTAACGATTTCTACATTATTATTATTATAGGAGGTCAGAAAATATCCATTACATTATTATGTTCATTAGTTGCGTAACTGGAACCCATACCCGGGGTATAGCAATTAGGCGAAATAATTGTTTATATATAAATACGGGGATTTACCAATAACGGTAAATATTTAGAGACGTAGTTTGCGCTAAGTGGACTATTAGAGTAATTGGTTTACGGCGAACGATAATGCAGACGGTCGGAATACTTGGCAGCACGCGGTACATAGTATAAGGTTATTGAAAATTGTTTACTTAGGGCGTGGTTAGGTAGAAAGTCAGCGACCACCGCCGACTGGCTAATGCCTATGTATCGGCACCGATACCTTTTTTAAACAATTTAGTATTTTATATAAAGATACTTTTTGTTTATTGATTTGATATATGACTTGTATTATAATAGCAGTGGAACATACATTTATTGAAACTAAATATTTACAGTTTATTTACAAACATGTACATTTGAACTAGGTAAAAAAACTTCCTCAAACTTGTCGCCGCACTGGGAGGGAAGGGTACCTAAAAGACTGGTGGCATTACCCCTTTGTATAGCCAAGCTTATACGTTGGCAGAAAAAGCTACCAGCCCGGCGGTCTCCTGAGACTTCGATAAGTTTGGATGAAATTTCTTTCACCAAACTGTGCGTCTCATGAGACCAAGGCCCCATGGTCTCCACCGCAAAGGGCGCAAATATATAGCTCGAACCTAGAGCTGCATACTTGCGTCGCGTTGCATCACTAACGGTCGCCGCAGCCCCTCCAGCCACCCTGCAAGTTGCCGGGGTGTGGGACGCAGCAAATGTGTCGACACATGTCGCATCCCACACCAACGGCTTTCCATGTTGCCATGGTATTAAAGTGACACCATCAGGGTTATAAAGATTATCTATGATAAATTCATAGATAATGTGACGAGATATGCGTTCCCCATTTTGGATGGATTCTTACCCACTTTAAGCCCCGTGGCTGTTGCATCGGCACCTGGGCTCGCTGATGAGATCTGCACTAGGTACCACTAAGTGACTTGCATTTGAGCCCGCTGCCGGTAGCACGCGTTAGTAGTCCCCTGGGAACCTATCACGGTACTCACGGGGACGAGAGTCGCAACCCCGCCACCGTCCTCCTCAGAGTCGCCGCTGTATCTATTGACGTCTTGGGCCCACACCCAAAACGTCCAGTGACTCCGAAGGATGTGTTGAACTTATGGAAAGCGCCGGTTTGCATTTGCTACCCGAAACGACGAATTAGTTTTTAAGTATCTTGAGCTCAGTAATTTCCCCAACCACAAATCTTCGACAATAAGGTGGTGGCCTACATGGGACGTCGTAGTCACTACTTCGTGGTAGGACGGAGGGCCCCATAGTGGTACGACGTAGTAAAAGTCTTACTTGGCCGATTAAGTGCCAATATGCACCGTTAAGTCATAATCATCATCCTCATCAACAGCCGATTGACTCCACTGCTGAAAAAAGGGCTCCCCCCTTAGACAGAGGGGTTGCCATAATTCCCACGCTTGGCAGGGGTCTTGGGATCGCATTATAGTTGGTAGGTAATCCAATAGAAAGGCGCTGTTGCCCGTCTTCTTGTTTTCCCTTAGTCGCCTCTTACAGAGACCCAGCGGGAGGAAATGGGAGGGTAGGTACTATCTAATAGGCAAATTAATAGATAAATAGTGGTGATTGCTACATCGTTGTAATATTATTAAATTATGTAAGAATAAGAACTTAAACACAAAATTCCGTTCTTATAAAAGAAGCAACTGAAAATTATAAATCAAATAGTGCACAACGCATAACCCAGTATAAAAAACGTCCAAAACAAACGTTTAAAATAAAACATTGAAGTAGCTGAGGCAAAACATATTACAGTATCTGTTACACGAACGCGCAAGATAAGGAGTTTATTCACTGTATAAGCGGTGAACAAAATTGTTTGCTTCTCCCTCTTTACCTGTACACGGAGTTTTCATAACACGCTGTTGCCGCGGGCTTGGCGGCGACAATTTGTAAGACGCCTCTAGACTGTGGATTTGCTGACTACCCACCCTTCTTGTAAATATATTCCCATTTTATGAACCAGCGTCGAAACATGCAAAGTTGCCGCGAAACTTGTGTATAGGACTTTACAATTTGTTAATTACAACTTGGTGCGTTCGAGTTATCACCGTGTGTCGTGATGAAGTCGGTATTTGATTAAGAGGATTACAAAAAGGAAGTACTTATAGGGTTGTAAATATAAAAAAATATCGCGCGTTCTACCTGGTGAAATTACCGTAACTAACTGCCGCACTCACAATCGTCAATTAGTGTTAATTCATATTAAGCTATTTTTTTTTCAAATCGATATATTTCGATTCTCGGAGTCTTTAATGATTATTTTTGATTATTTAGTACGTGATAATTGATATCTCTAATCACTATCAGCGTATTTAGCATTAATTGGCTTCGAATGTTGGAATAATCAGATTTCAAGAAATGGATTAATGATTACTATAATTGACGTTTGTAGGTCCCCCAGTAAGAGACTTAATTACTAATGTCTTGGGTGTCAAGCGGCAGTGCAATGCGTCTATCTATAAGCAGGTGTATCGTTTACGATCAGATGAACCTCTTGCATGCCTCGTGTCTAGGTTAAATAACATGTGCAGTGTGACTATATACATACAGGGTGTAAGGGAACACGTACCGAAAACTTCTATATAAGATTTCAAATAATGTCCGTTACAACATTACAGAAACCACCAACATGGAAAATGACAAATGACCTAACTTGTTAATTTTTGAACATGTCATGAATGCGTGCGGAATAATATTTATTTTTCAAATTACATTGCTAATTTTGCACAAATAAGTAATTTATAGTTTTTAAATTGAAATTAGGCTTTATACCAATCATGATTTATACCAATTTTATTTCATAAAGTGGTATGTTTTTTTTGGAAATTCTTGAAAAAGCTGATGAAAAATTTCATCACTAGAATGTTCAGAATCATGTACTGGATCCATTGTATCGATTTTCGGTACGATGTCCCTTACACCACGAATATATATTACAAAAGGCGGCAGTGAAACCAAACATAATTTTAAAACGGCTTTGAAAACTTTCAGTGAGTGGGCCAAAGTGCTCTAATAGGAAGTTCTAGAGTAATTCGCCGTCCGATTCACTGTCAACAAAGCAATCCGTCTTATTTATTCAGTGAATCTTATATCTCGCAGTTAATATATGACTTCAGTTTTGCAAACCCTAATATAACACTAAAATCAATTCCATCAACCTTAAAACACATCTTTGATATGAGGCCGTTCGATTCTAAAATGGAGCAAACGAGCCGAAATTTTACGTATTCACAAGTAATAAGGTTTACTAAATAAATAGAAAAACGCAGAGTTTCATTCTCTCCTACAGCTTACTAATTAGAGAAAACGTGATGTAATATTTACTGTAACAGACGCGTATGAAAGGTAGTTTACTCACGTTTAACTCTTGCTTAGCGAGAGGCTTTTTAGGCCCCTCGCAGCAGTAAACACATTAAACTGTACACTCCAATGGAGAGGATCCCTTACCACAGCTGTTTCAGTTTCCACACTATAAGTAAATAATAGAATTGCCTTTGTACCATATTTAACAATAGAAACAGCGTGTATTTACGTTGTAATTATGTGAACGTTAAACTGCTTTATCGTAATTGGTCTATGTAGACAATGTTATTGCAAAATATTATATTGGGCTGATGGGATTTCAAATATGGACATATTTATAATACAGTGTCAATTGAAATAACACTTATATAGCTAATTTAAAAAATAGGAGGAAATGGGGCCCAAAATGCCATAACTACTGTCTTGTAACATGAATGTTGGTACATTTTATAATAATAGCTAAGAATTTCGGGCTATCTTTGGGACTACAAATATTACTAACCTACCAATTATAATTCGTACAGTATTTTTACTAAACATTATAATACACAGGCACATATTGCAAAGTAACATATAATACCAGCCCTTGTTTATGTCCCACTGTTGGGCAAGGGCTTCGGCCATAGTCCACCACGCTGGCCAAGTGCGGGTTGGCGGACTTCACACGTCATTCGAAAGCTAGTTAGGCTTTCTCAAACATGCAGGGTTCCTCCCGATGTTTTCCTTCACCGAAAGCTCACCGAAACAATCGTACAAATACGATTCGCACATGATTAGATAATTCAAGAAATCAGACGTGCGAGCCGGGGTTCGGACCTGCGCACCTTGTTCCCAAGGCAAGCGCTCACCCACTGAGCTGGTAAAGTAACATGCTTAAAGATAAATATCAAATATACGGCCAGTAAGTAGGTAGAAAATAAAATACAAATCCCAAGTTCACAATTTAAAAACACAAATCACGATGATAATTATTTTCTTTTGGAGGCGAAAATAACAAACTGTCAAATAAATGAAATGTACAACAAACCCGTTCAATCGAAACCTATAAATCTCGGAAAAGTAACATTTTTATTATTATGTTCTTGGTCCATAACCCACAAACTTTGGAGTTTAAAAGCGTGACATGTACAAATTGTGTACAATCATCGTATGCGTCCTTACTCGTATGACGTCACAACCTCGCAGAAAGTTTCCCCCTCATAATATTTCACCGCTACGAATTTTTCCCGTAAGATATTTTAACACCTCACTTTACGAGTGCCGATCATATGAGATATTGACAATTACTCAAATACTTGAGCTTACATTTATTGAACGCTGTGATTTTCTTAGAATGCTTAGATATTTTTCGATGAAATAGTATTGTATGTTTGTAGAATACGTGACCTTTAAATATTTGGCGTACCGTAGTAGCTCTGAGAAATTATGTTAAGAATCAGCATCAACATCGTTTTAAGAAAATAATATTATGTGGAGCGAAATGGATTGCAAATGGCATTTTCTTTGCTGAACGCCAAACAAATTACATTTATTTTATTTATATCACATATCAAATGACTAAGTAAAAATCAAATATTTAGGAAAATAATACTTTTTAATCGGGCGTTACTGATTGTATTCATCAAGGGATTATTATGCCCAGATAAGCCTGGTTTCAGTTAATAGCATTTCTTTTAAGTGATAAAATAATCTAACAAAAGACATCATAACGAAACACTTTAAATGTAAACTCAAAATCATTAGACACAAAAGAATGGTAATCTCTTCACTCCACTTGAGTTTTCAATAAGTAAATATTTGCAAGATAGCGAAGGTTTTGCGAAATATCTCAATAAAACTTTATGAACCTATAATATGCTAAATAAAATACTTGATCGCGTCGAAAGCTATCGGGGGATCGTGTAATTCGCTACTGCCTCCTGCTGAGTGCTTCATTTTTCCTTCATTAGTTATTCACGCAGGCCGGAGTCGGTTCTCGATCGCGGCCGAGCGCTATCACCGCCTCCAAATTCTTCAAACGAGAAAAACGCTCACTTACCTACTAACTTTGCGAATTGTTCGCAATATTTGCAAGTTTTTACGATGTTTGTTTCTCGCTCCCCGGGGTCGGGATCAGTTGGATTCGTCGCATCTGTGTACGTTCGAGCGGTCGTGTTTTATCTTATGATATATTTTCACGCTTGAAATAAAAATTTAAAACGTTCCGTTGCTGCCAGAGATATAATTCAAAAAGAAAAATAAGGTTGGTAAATGGATATTTTTCGTGAAATTGTTATTGTTACACTACGGCGTTTTCTTTGGACGAGCGCTTTTTCTTTGTGAAAAAAAAGTCATCTCGAAAGTTTTATCTAAGTGTATTGCTGTCTGTGTAAGAAATATTTTTACTTTCATTTTTTAACGCGCCCGAAGTCTAGACTGTATAAATGGATATAGTGAAATCCAATGACGTTGAGTTGACGCACATTAAAAATAAGACTTTTTTATCAGAACGCAACGTGATTTTATTGTTAATTTGACGAATTTTTAGCCACATTTTCGAGTTGCATTCTTGAGAGCGCCGGCAGCGGTGACAAGAGGGGGTGGTGGGAGGCTTTGTAGCCGCACGAGACTTCATTAGAAGCGACCATCGAGCACCGAGGGAATGCAACGTCACTCCTCCCTCGTAAGTGGGGAATTGGTCGTGCTGGTGCGCCACAGAATACCGTAGTATTATGAAGATAGGAATATCGTAATACAACAACTCGTATCGAATGCGTGTTTTAAGTTATGTTATGTATTTACTATTTATTATAAATCAAGTATATTTATAAAAGACTAAATAACCTAACTGCAAAAATATTAACTCAAATTATATTACGTATGCCTATTCAAATTAGTCGCATAGAAACCACTTGATAATCTTATTGATAGTCTTTTCAAGACAAAGAAACAAAATGTCGACTAACAGCGTCATATATTCATTTGTTTCAACACCATCCTTTATCTCTTCCCTCAATGATATCTATACTTATAATAAAACTGTAACTGGTCCAATTCTGTACATTGAAGATATTTTAAAAATTATATTTGGAGGGCATTCTATAACCGATACTGAGGCCGAAAATGTATTTTTTTTAATTTTTGTCTGTCTGTCTGTCTGTCTGTCTGTCTGTCTGTCTGTCTGTCTGTATCACGGCTGAGCATCACGCCGAAACTACTGAATGGATTCAAATGAAACTTGGCATGATTTGAGATCTTACTACGAGGTAGGACATAGGATACTTTTTATCCCGTAATCTAGCACGGTTCTTTTGGGAGAGGGGATTAAAGTCAAAATGGGTACTTGGTTATACGCTTGGTCCGTTTTATCAATTTTTCTTTATAATATAATAAATATTAGTAAGGGAACACTCATAGAGAGTTGTTATCAAGGTTTTGTAATCGATCGGGTTAAGCAACGTTAGGTAAGGTCAATAAATAGATGGGTGACAGTTTAACGCCATTTGAACTAAACGGGTCCGTGCTTCGGAGAGCAAGTAAAAAGTGGGTCCCAGTTTTTAACCGACTATAAAAAAGGAGGTTATGTATTCAATGCGAATATCTGTTATTAAAAGTTTAGTTAACGTAAAAATAGCGCAGGCGGAGCTGCCTGGGTCAGCTAGTTATAAATAAAAAGAGGTAGATAAGTTATAGGCGATCTGACAGCGGCGGAAAAAGGCGAACTAATTAACACAACTTGAATCAGTAGCACACCACCCACGGAAGCATTGACTGTGTCACTTTGTTGAAATTATATTGAATAATTGCATTAAAAAAATCGAAAATACTATTGTATATTATCCAAATATACAAACAAATTTTCCAGAAATCAATAAATCACATTTCATTCGTTAGTATAAATTAATTTTGCCTCACTTTTAATCGACGATTGCTTAGTAGGTGACGTATCTATTACTAATAATATCATTGTCTACCCTGGTAACATCACTGCAGAAAAACACCTTCACCACCATCATCATCATCAACAGCCAAAAGACATCCACTGCTGAACTATAAGGTTGTTTCTTCTACCATGATAATAATTTTGAATTGCTCACACTGTAAAAATATATTGGTACATACATTTGCGCGTTTATCCACAGGATTGTATATAGTTTTATATATGTGGATCTATTTGTATCCAGTTATGTGTCCCAGGAGATAGCACACTCGTTGAAGTATAAATGAAAAAACACAACGCTCTCTCAAACAAGTTTATGAACTCTACTGCTAATTAGATGAGTCCAATGTCATCGCGAAAGTCGAAGCAGAAATTATATTTCTGTTCTTCATTTATTTTTAACCGGCTTCAAAAAGAAGGTTCTCTATTCGACGCGTATGTATGTAATATTGATAAAAATGCGTAATATTAATATATGTTAGTCTATGTGGGCTTCTAAACAAATTTACCAAATTTTATGTGTGTATGTATGTATGTATGTATGTAGGTTTGCCCACCGATTTCTCAGAAACTACTAGTCCGATTTCGAAAATTCTTTTTGCAATAGTTAGAGTATTATTCAACTTAGGGTAGAGTACAAGTTTCATCAAAATCGGTCCAGTAGTTTAAGAGATATGAACTTTTTATGTTTTCAGTAAGTTACTGTAACGTAGACGTTCGAGTTGCGTGATAGTACTGATACCTATATTGGTAAAATAAGTCACTAAAAAGTGTTAAATAAACTATTTTATAAAAAATAAAAACCGACTTCAAAGTAAATTATCTAAAAAGCATAAAATAACGACAATATATTGAAGTCGGTGTCAGCTGGTGATAGTGTTAGTTAACATGATTAGCTAGCACCGACTTCAATATATTTTCGTTATTTTATGCTTTTTAGATAATTTACTTTGAAGTCGGTTTTTATTTTTTATAAAATAGTTTTTGGTTGAATTATTTTTTTTAAGTAAAAAGCTTCCTCGATGTTGTAGTTCAGTAACCAATCTGTAACAGTTTTTTTTTTGTAAATAAACTGTAAATGTTTTGTTATTATGTAAATATGAACTTACATTATTTCTTTTTCGAAACAATAGGGTATGGAGAAACTACTACTTAGTTGTAAAATATAAACACACGGGTAGGTACCTATATATGTGTATCCCAAATACTGCTTGATCTGAATACTGCCTCTACAAAGATGCTTTACAATTCAGTTTCCCTTTTGTATTTTGACCTTTATATTTATCTATTTTATAATCTGCAAAAATAAATAAAGAAGTATAATAACGTATCAAATATTGTTAAAAAGAAAAAAAAAACATCAACATTCTTTACAATTTCAGCGGCAAAAGCACACGTAATCCTATCTTTTTAGCTTCATATTATACCCGTCGGTCTAAGTCAAACTCCAAAACAAAACGTCGAAATGTTTTTTGCTAAAAAAAATAGAGATGTGAAATCTCAGACTTACTTTTGTAGATGTTTTTATTTTCGTATCGTCCTTCGACCTCCCCTAAGACTTATAAATAAAAGGCTTGTAGTAAAAAACAAATGTGTGCGTGACCACGCGTAAAAAGAAAGATAAATATTGCGGCGTAGTTAAAATCTCTAAAGCTGCCTTATACAGTATCTCCCGAGATGCATCATTATGGGGATGTGGCGTACTGCGGGGGCTGAGAGCCTTAAGGGTTAGGATACAGTGAGCAGTAGCGATAGAAATAATTATTAACTTGTATGGTAACTTTTTATAAATAAACATTTTATCTTCTTGGGGAGTATTGAGTTGTGATAAATATTCTGTTAGGAGCTTACCGTCAGTGGTAAATAAATATTTCGTTACTGGGTCCCTTCTTTATCTATTACTAGCAACTATTACTGGCGGTTTGGCCTGTGCCTTGTTGAATCAGTCAGGACAAGTAATTGTATATGTATAGATTAAGTTAATAAGCGCTTACGTTTGAGCTGCGAAAAACTTACAAAAGCAATAAAATCTGACGAAACCAAAAAATTATGATGGCACCTAAGTTTTTGTTTTGTTATTACATAAACACGCTTTATAAGTCTTTATAGCTGTTGTTTATTTGTCAATATTACTAGAAATAAATTACAGCTATTAGTACTAAAATGAGAGATTGTTACTATTTCATACTGGCTGTATTTAGTTTGATTACTTCATTAATTTTACTTTATCATAGCTTCTTACTTGGGGAATCTAATTAATATTGTTTTATATACCTAAATACTTTAAGCGCGGCACGACGGTTGAGAGTCTTGTTGCTATATTTTTCAGTGTAGTCTCAGCTTTACATCTCATTTAAAGTTGTGTTTACATAGTGCACCTACTCATCACGAGGCTGCATCTATGCCGATGTGCATACACGCCGCGTCGTGCTATGAAAGTCTTGAGAAAAAAAAAGTTTTTTGTATCGCTGTTCTTCTAGTGCTGAAACACATTTTTAACCAAGCGTCGCTTTTACGCATATACTATACTGCATACATATACTATATATTTTATATTGCATGCGCTTAAAGTAAGTATATGTATGAATTTAAGAAGCCCGTCAAATTGGATTATTTTAATAAAACTTTATAGCTTATTGAACTTGCTAGACCTTAATTTGTCTTTATAAAGACGCAAGTGGGAATAGAATTCAAGATTAGTTGATTCGCTAGACGACCATTTGTAACTTTGGATTCATAATTTAACTCTATTCCTTTGATCAAATGTTATTCAATGCTATATCTGACATGGTAGACCAAGAAGCTTATTAACATCACAGACATATATGTACAATTGAATTAATATAAGAAATACATATCAAGCAATATATTAACAGCCTCTTGGGTAAAGATGTCGAAGATAGAGTCTTAAATTTAAATATATCAGGTTGCTTTATTGGTAAAATTCTTGGCAATCGAAAGTCCAGTCAACTTTAAAAACAGTAATGGCTCCGAAATCCTAGTGTCTAAACATATGTATGTATATAACTCCTTTGCTAGCTAAATGATCCAGTTCCTCTATTTCTCAATCATGAGATGTTGGTAGACCCCACCTCTCAAATTACTTCTAGGGCAGACATTTCCTTAATGATATTTTTTGCGCGTACACGACAATAGGTACTATACCGTCAGCTGTATTTATCAACATTTGCGATTGTGACAGATCAAACCCATTACTACTTATCACTTACATATCAATAATAACTTTAAATACTTTAATTCACCTGCATATCAGAGGAAAATCTGCTTAAGCTTTGTTTAAGGGGACCATAGACAAACGCGTACTCTATTCCTAATAACTTATATAAATTCTATGGTCTAGGTACATAAAGTGCAAAAATCAAATCTCTCAGAGCTCTATCGTGGCGTGTTCACCACATTATGTGCTCACCGCACATGCTGGCTCGGCGTTATTAATATGCGCAAATCATGCAGACGGCTTCTTTGAGACGACTTCCACCCCTGGTGCTTTAATAACTACACGTGATATAGAACAGGAATAATTAAAAGCAAGACCTTAAGGTCTATTTTTATATGACAGCTGCCACTTGCAGATTTGCTAGCGTGAGCTTAAAGTGTTTGTGAGTATGTATGCGACTGACACGCGGTATGAGACATGAGATCGCAGCATGTCCGATATTTAAGTTTAAGGAGGATATTTATGTGAAGGATAAAGACAAGCGACAGAAGCATACAACACTTATATATGTAATGATCTTGCGTGATGCGGTTTCCCTAAATTATATCATAAAGAAAATACGGGATGATGACTGGGTAAAAAAGAAATCTAATTAGTCCGTCAGTTAGATTATCAAAAAATATTGGACACGTATTTTTTTATTTAACATATCAATAAAAATTGCCAAAAATATAGAGCGTCTAAGTTTGGGAGTGGGGGCTTTTGCGATCACTCTTCAGTAAAAATGGTATACCGGTGTGACGTCACGCGGCATTTCAAAGCACTAAGCATATCTTCGTCATTTTTTTGTTTAATCGACAAAAGAAAAAATACGTGTCCAATATTTTTTGATAATCTAATTGACGGACTAAAAATAATTTTTTCTCATGTAGCCTATTACTTGTCAATTACAACTTAGTAGTAAGATTGGACATACCATATAGTACTTAACATCACGTCCAGATAGGTACTTATTTGTTTATGACCACTTATACTTGTCAAACATTTAACATGTCTACGCATATTATAAGTAAGAAATATACAAGGTACACGGTTATATTTGATTGCGTGAAGGAATTGCACTGGAAATTACTCGTTACAAAAAATTCAACCCAATATACATAATTATGTATATGTTGGTACAGAAAACTGTAACTAATGCAAATTATTTTAATCAACATTTAAATGTTCTAGATGAAATTATTCGAATTCTTTAGATAAACCTACGCGTTTGTTTATAGTAGCCAATTAATTGAATGTCATACTTAAAATTACTAATAGGCAGTAATTGCGAAACTACATTCTTCGTCATCTGAACTCGCAACCATAAACTTTTACGAGTACGAACACAGCTAACCGTCAATTACCAGCCAAACAGCGAATGTAACATCCGTCTAGAAGTTATACGTCATGATTGCGGGGTGACGTCATATCTTTGCACACTGGTGTGGATTGCCGCCGTCCCCGGCGATACTAACGGAAACGCGATAACCAACCACATCAATCCAATCCGAGTCATTATCGTAAATGTTAATGACGATGACAATTACTAGACTCCCAGCTCAATCGTGCTGTCGCCCCCGGAATTAGACATTTCCAATCCGGAGCCAATAGCGACCGATTTGTACCCCTATAAACTCCTTCCATTCGAATGGCTTTAATTAAAATAGTTTCACCGGAAAAATAGTGTAAGGGGCTAACTTCATTTGTTCCCGGCCGGGTTTTTTCCGAGACAGTATTTTTGCGATTATGTCCTATCCGATCGCGGCTAACTGTATTGGCTCCGGTTTCCTAGATCCCCGGCCTAAGTTTGTACACATAACGAGAACTGTGGAACGCATGTCGGCCTGCATTTGGTCGGAACTAGTTTCGAGTAAAATGATACGAACGGGGCTTCGTGCGACCACAATCGTATAAGCCGACTGTGCAATTCAGTTATACCTCGAGCACATGTACTTAATTATTATCAGTGCTTACGCAGCCGTATTCATTGCTATGTATATTGCGCATAATGCCTCGGTGTCATCGAAACTTAAAGGCAATCATAACCGCCGCATTTAAGTGGAAATGCGCCTTTATACTTAACTAACTAACAACATCGTTAGCGTTTTCATTAAATTCAATTTCGCGCGGTATTTCGGTATTGCTTTTTAAATTACAGATGAGGAATATATTTTTAAGAAGAAAACGACATCGAATAACTTCAGTAGCTATTCCATCGCAACAAAAACTTTTGAATAAAGGAAATGAGTAGTTAGTTTCTATGCAAAAGTCGACGCATAATATACAAAGAGGCGGCCACTCAAGAGACAATGGACGGGCGAGTAACTTTCAATATTAATGATGCGCCGAGAATGCACACAGAGGCTGGCGAGTTTCAAAAGCCTTCCATTGATACTCATTAACTATTGATTCATAAGTAATACCCTTTTACCGAGCGGGCCGGACTCTCACCGATAACTTTTTAAAATTTAAATTCGAAAGAGGGTTCAATTTTTAAATAAAACACGGGCTTTTAAATTTGATAGACGCAGATTTTTATTTGGCATATCTGAAAAATAAACTCAAGGCCGGACTTCCTAATATAAACCGTATTTTACGAACGTCGTTCTTTTCGTAATAAAATATCAAACGACAAGAATATTAAGACTGACTTATACAGACCGCAGGACGATTAATTAGTCTACGTCACAATATTCAAATTTATTTAATGTCTAATATACACTCACATTCGGCGATGTAATTCATAAATTCAGTCGTAACATTCTTGATGATTGTCATAAAACGTGCGTAACAAAGTTTGTCGCGCAAGCCGTGGCCACACCGAGCACATTAAAAATCAAAATGAGTCCTTGCCGATGCGCAGTTGTTACATAAAATTCTAGTCGGACACGTTTCTAAACCTTTAAAACATAGATTTGGACGGAATAACAAGTAACAACTCGGCACAATACCCGGGCGTCTCTTTCGGGTTTATTATCCTAACATCTGTTGGGGTATGCAAAGTCGGACTCGTAAAACAGCGTTTCGGCCCGCGATTACTTCGCGCAGTTAACTCTCTCTTACGCTCATCTTTATTGGCCGACCTACCTGTAAATTTGTAATCTGATGCCCTTTTAGTGACTTTGATTAGATGGACTTTACGATCTTTTAGTGGATCATGAATCGGATTGGAAGACTTTCTATGGCTACGTTACGCCTTTAAAGAAACTCGCTTCAATTTGGAGAGTTCATTTTAGTTTCAATGTTAATACTACATGTATAATTTATTTTTTAATTAGTGTACTAAATTCCGAATTTAATTATTAAATTTAGATTTACTTTTTTATGATTACGATAAAATCAGTATTAAAACCTCGGACCCCACGGGCTCAAGGTCTTAACCCCAAATGGCTCAAACATATAGTCTTAATCGAGCCTACTATATTTGCTCCGTAAAAAAGTGGAATTTTTACTCGATTGAAATCTTACTCGAATAAAAATCATTCATACATATATGGCTTCGCGCTTGATTCTTCAAACGCGTAATCGTGCAACGCAAATAAGCTCAGCACTTATTGCTAGCCACTCGTGACAGGTGCTCCATGTGTGTTGAAGCCCTTGTGTGTACTGAACAAAGCTATAGATGAAGCATGGCTGCAGAGAAACAATTAAAAAACATCGGAAATGCACATGTTAGCCTTTTGCACCTGGTTAATGTAACCACCAAAAATTGGATGGAGTGTTCAAAAAGTAACTTTGATTTGTTTTTGACGTATTTATCTATTGTAAGTATAATGAGTTGATCTCCGATATCTACCAACTTAATGATGGATTCAAAGAAGATACGTGAATAATCCACAATCGAGATAACAAGAGAGTTCATCTTTTAAACTAAGTCACTGATGATATGGACAATCTCAATCTCAAGAAAGACAAGGAACGGTAATTAAAAGTTATCTGTTAGAAAGAGACAAATGGAGACTGCAAGCTTCGCTTTTTAGTCGTCCGCTACTTGAAGAAATGTCGTGAAACGCGACGTTGAGTGGACGCTTTTATTACTACATTTTACCAAGATTTTACAGACTCTGTTGACAATACAATTCGTATTTCTTTTTCTGGCTATTTAAAAAACACCTTAAGAGCGGTTGCTTCCTATAATATTGCCGAAACAAAGATATACTTTAAATCAAATTCGTTATTTTCTGCATTTATATGATGCTTAACGATAACTCTCTCAAAGTCCGCGATTTACTGAAAACCTGCAAAATGTTTATTTCGCTAGATAACACAATATTTTCAGTCGTGTTGTAACGTGAACACCAAATATTGCCAAAATCACCCACGGAAACAGGGCTGTAGTGCTAGGCAAACAAGGTCTGACTCGCAATAACGGCGTGCACTGGTGCGGCACTGGTCACTCGAACGGAGACAGCTCTAGATACGAACTAGGCAACTTTAACCGCCAACTTTAAGGTGGCTCTTTTTCGAGTGTAAAGCTTAGTATTTCAGATGCAATTGCAAATGTTTGGTTTTCTCGCTGCGGTCTTCCTAACAAGTGGACCGTGGCGAACGTGCGGGCGTCCGGGCGGCTTCTTCGCAATCTCCGCGAGTAGGGAGCCGCGCGCGGTTCGCATCGCAATACTGCCAGCCCTCTCGTGCTCAACACTCCTATTCGCAATTAAAACGATATTATCGGAATCATGCACTCTCCCACCCTCATAACTTTTACATTGGATTTTTTCCTCCGACCCAACTCAATATAAAATATTATAACTCCGTTCGAACTGAACCGAACTTTTCTTTTGTAAGTTCAATATATTCTCCTTGTTATATTACTTTATTGAATGAAAATTGGGATTAGTAAGTTTACGTATTTGTTCGGCAAATAAGAATTAGGTAAGTATACGGTTCTTGGGTAGTTACGAAAACTCGTTCCAGCTTAGCTTGGGTGGGGCCTAAGTACTAATCGATCAATTTACTTAAATAGAAGTAAATATTTTGCCACATTCACTTAGTATGTAGTAGGTTTATAGAAGGTTGCTTATGTAGGGATAATATTGGTAGGTATACCGCATTATTAGACGCGTTTTATCTACGGAATGGTGAACATCTAATAGTATAGTAACCACAACAAGTGTATTCTCGTCTTGTGTCCGATGATCCTGCAAATCCTAACCCTCGCGTCCGGGGCACGTCTCCGAAGCGGGATTACGCGCTCACGGGACGACCAGGCCACGATACCGAATGACTGCCACATTCATACCAGACGATCACAAATACCATCAATGCAAAGTAATAGAGTTGAAAACAATCGATGTGAATCATCGATTCAGATACTGTCACAGGCCATAGTGCTAGTGCATCTGCTACAGAGCAAGTTCTGTAATATTGGAACACCTACATTAAAAGTTAAATATCTTTTTTTAGTTGAATTTTTTTTTCTTATGTGATTTATTTGAAAAGTGAATAATTTCTTTATCATTATATCCTTCTTTTCTAATCTTTATTCTATCACTGCTTATTCATAGCTCTCTGGTGTGGGATTTGTTCTGCTTATAGATCGATAGATGTGGTTTATTTTAGACCAGTCCAAAAAAATCTAGTGTATCAAAAACATCTCGCACTTCGTAAGCCTACGCCACCAATGTCGCCTAGTTTTCGGCACCCATTGCGTGACAATCCTGGAAATCATTAAATATAAAATGTTGCAGTGCATTACAAACAGTATATTAAAGTAATTCTATTATTCGTCGTCTCGCCGTACCCGGCTAAGTTTTTGCATTATTCTTTGACGGGTGTGCACTTAAACGTAATAAAAACATGACATTGTTATTTTCTTCTCCCTAACTGCAGTAATAAACAAGTCCACTAAGTAAATAGTTTTTATTGTTTCCATCTAGACTTTTTCATGCTGCTGCGCCATAAAGTAGTATGTATGCCATTCAGAGAAAAATTGATACCCTTTCAACGGCGTTCCATTTACATTATTACGTGCTATAAATCGCAAATTCGGGTTATTGTATAAATTCATCAAATTCTTATTGCTTCATTCCGTGCGACAAACGATCAGATTTACAATTTTCTGTGACTCAACCGTGTTCATTCTGCCTTGCCTATGTACAATTCCACATTTATTTGACTATTTTAAGAGTGCTTAACTATAAACTTATCAGAAGGTTAACCCGAGAACTTTTATTATATAGAGGTATCGCTGTCTCAGAAAAAGGTTCCAAGAATACTTCCCTGTGCATCGTCCCTCTAGTCCATCAGCAAAGGGACGTTTTATAGAGTACACCTAATTATAGTCAGTCTGCAGTCTTCTCAAAAGAAAAGTACTACCCCAGTCGGCTGCCTTCTGTGACCTGCTTAAGACCTATCCTACACCATTAACAGGTTTTATGATTCCAGAGTTAATATCGGTGATTGCCATTTTGCGCACTTTTACAGTCTATTACGAGTGATCAAGGTGCGCCCTACAAATTCTGACACTAATAAAAAAGAAAAAACAATGCGCTTACGCCGCTCGGGGCCAGGTCAACATCAAGGGCCAAACTGTATCGTAAAACAACACTCGCGAATAAAAAGGACGGAATCTTATTAAAGTAAATATTTATGGCATTGCTATCAACCGATTGGACGAGGGTACAGTCGCCCTTGATAAATTGTCCTACCGGTTGCGGCCTAACGGCTACTCGCCCAAATATTTCTCGTGTTACGGATCGCTGTAAAAAATTCGATGTGTTTGATTTATGGTATAATTTCCTTTCACGCCTTTTGATCAGTTTCCTAGTTTCTGAAGTAAACGTGAAAGTAAAGTTTTTTTGTAATACATCGCGATAAGGCAAATTCTGTAAAAGTTGAAAAATTGAACTTCAACATGGTATAAGGAATCGTGTAGCGGATTCTCCGGCGAATAGTTGGAGGACGAATGCGAAAATTCTTTTTGTGTCAAAAGCTTTAAAATGTTTCTCGAGCAATAAAACAAGTTGGACAAACTTCGGGATTTTAAAAGTTGAGCATCTTGACGGAAAAAGTATCGTAGGAACGGTGTTTCTATTTTACTCACCTGAACGTAGACAATAAAGGTGGCTCCACACAATCAGCGCGTCGAACGAGTTGATAGTTCGTGTTCCATTCAACTTAACAATAGAGAAAATGAGGAGGAGCCAATTCGGTGAGAAAGCTTTTATTCCGCATTTTCTCAGCTTGCCCAAAGTTTACATTTAGACTGTATACCTCGCTGCGAATGCATTAGATTCACAACGTATTTGTGTTGGCTTCCACTACGTGTACCTACAACGTTATGCTTATTTTCATAAACTATTATTATTATTTTAGTTCTCGATACAATAATTTATCTAATAGTAATGTATGACTGTTGTTCTTACCTACATACTTGTATCGATGCAAGAATAAATATCTATTACGAACTCATAAAGAAATATGATCAATGATTTATTACTAGAATCTAGAATATTCAAAAGCAGTTTTGACAAGAAAAAACGTCTAAAATAAAAAGAATCGTTTCAAACACTCTGCGATTTCAGCTCTAGTGTGATTTATAGACATAAAATTCGTATTGCTACGAACTTTTTATATTTATGTTATATAGTTTTTTTTTTCACCTCAGCCGTGCGACTAGGTCACGATATTTTCCTTTGATTAATTTAACATAAACGTAAAAACCTGATTGGCACTACTTCTGTGTCCAATAGGCTCGGTAAGGTTCGAGGTCGCTATGTCTAGGCACTTTTATGTACGCACTGGAATCAAAATTTTATTAGCTGCTCGTGCAAGCACTCCACATGAGAACTAAAAAGTAAACATATTGAAATTTAAAGGTCATAATAAACTAATTGCTTACTATTATTATCGCAAGCATACATCAAATTATGTTTAAAGGCATGAGGCGAGGTATATACGGGTAGGAAGCAGCTAGAATTAATCTTAGGCCAGACTTTAGGAGATCATTTGAGAGAATTAGAGAGAAAATTAGCCCAACGAGAGTTCCAAATTTCGAACTACCATACTGCAGAAGTACCTCTATCTTTCAGGAGATCACATCCAAATAACACCAATGTCGAGTGGCGCTTTTAAAAGTGGTTAGAAGAACCGTATAAACTATACTGATAAAGCCCCAGCGGCAAAATCATTTGATCACTTCTCAATTAGAGCATTTTTTTAACTACCAAGGTGGCAAGCGACGACGACAAGATAAATATGTATTTTTTTTGGTTTGCAATAAACAGTTATCTAAGCAGTAACAGCTCAGTAGCCGAGCGATTGCCTTGGAAATAAAGTGCGCAGGTTCGAACCCCGGCTCGCACCTCTGATTTATTTAATTAATCATGTACGAATCGTCTTTGTGCGATTGTTACTAGCTTTCGGTGAAGGAAAGCATCGTGAGGAAATCTGCATAGATAGTCTGAGAAAGCCTAAACTAGCTTTCGAATGACGTGTGAAATACGCCAAAACGCACTTGGCCAGCGTGGTCGTGGACTATGGCCTAAGCCCCTTCATCTTGAAGAGAGGCCCGTGCCCAACAGTGGGACATAAACAAGGGCTGGTATTATTATTATAATAAGGTGGTAAGCAAGCATGCTGCCCGTCTGATGATAAGCAGTCACTGTAGCCCATAGACGCTAGCAACATCAAAAGAATCACTTGCGTGTTCCCGACCCTTAAGGCATTAGATATTAAGTCTGTTGTATCCGGTAATATCACCAGCTACAGTGCCCTTCACACCAGAAGACAGCGATGTTTACACACTGCTGCTTGGTTGTAGAAAATCTGACACTGCAGTGGTACCTACCTGGACGGTTCCTACCACCTAGTAAATGTTAGCATGTGCATAATGTTCGCTTCTTTAAACTTTAATTATGTTCTTGACAGTATAGGTTCAAATCTAATCACTCATCATCTTCACACTCAGATGATCTTCATCAGGTTCGCACTTTATCATCGTTATCATCATCAGCAGCAACCAAACCAAAAACCAACGTCCACTGCTGAACAAAGGCCTCTCCCTTAGTAAGGAAGTGTTGCCATAATCCCCACGCTTGGCCGGCGGCTTGGGGATCGCAGTATAGGTGGTAGACAATCCAATAGAAGTCACTGCTGCCCGTCCTTTGGTTTGCCCTTAGTCACCTCTTACGGACACCCAACGGGTGGCGATGGGAGGGTGCTATCTTACCCGGTCACCCCACGGGTACCACATCGTTATCATTGCTTAATATTATTCTTACCCGGAAAACAACGTGAGTAATCTTTCTATGCACAACTAATTAGCATTAAACTCTATTATTAGCGGAGCCCGGCACTAATCCTGCATTTATTTACGAAGCAAACATTTTGTCGCGATGAGAGTCCGCTGATAAAACTTTCATCTAACTATTACGTCAGGGCAATAGACAAGTATCTCTTAATTATAGTGGGGAGTATTTGGTATTACAATAATGGAGCGAAACAATAACAAAAGTTGGGACGTCGGAGCGCGGCCACCGACCAACTCCGCTGATCATTTCAGAGCTTGTTGAGCTACTAATGAAAACTTGCTAGTTATAGCTGACATACAATAATACTTATATTCTTTACAAACACAATAATAGAACTGATTGTGCTATGAGCCCTATTGGCTATTTGCTGAACTCTGAGAGTAGGTTTCAATATATTATCTATACATATAAAATTACTTGTCCTAACTGACTGACTGACTGATTCATCAACGCACAGGCCAAACCGCTGGACCTAGAAAGCTGAAATTTGGACAGTAGGTTCTTCTTATGACGTAAGCAACCACTAAGAAAGGATTTTTGAATTCGACTCCTAAAGGGGTTAAATAGGGTGTTTTGTTTTGTATGAAACTTTTTATTGTATGGTTCGATTGACTTGAAATTTACTGAAAAGATTCTCTAAATAAAATAAATCAATACGTGTTTTGCGAATTTACAAAAACAACCTTTGGGGGTGTGTTAGGGGTTGGTAAACTCTGTAAAAAAATTAGCGGGCGAAGCCGCAGGAAATTGCTAGTACTTACTGATGAGATGCTTAAAGCTAGTTGTAATTACTCCACGGCAAATGATCAATTGGTTAAGTATCGTCAGGCAAGATAGGTAACCGTTTAGTTCCGTGCTTCGGATAACTCGTAAAGAATTCGATGGTTGTCATCCAGACAGCACTCGTTGAGCCAGAAGCCTAAAGGCAGCTTGAACAATTTTTTTTTTTTTACCCTTATTAATTACAATCTGTCGCTATGTAGGGCATTCAGTAATATGTGTGACAAGTTTTTATAAGTCTCGATCGGTATGCAACCCATGTCGCATCCAAAAATAGTCTTCATAGCAGATAAATGCTATATTTGGATTAAATCTTGTGGAATCTTATGTTTAAGCCTGCGGGTTCTATGCGTGTCTTGCATTAGGTATTTTGCCAACAAATTAGGGTGTGTTATATGGTTTACTTAGTGACGAGACAAGGAAGACGTTAGTCTGGTAAGCGACTCACCTGCTTATAGACAGGTGTTAACCACCTCGAGATTTTATACCTTTACACATTCCTATACTACCTTTTCTTTACAAAATCAAAATCGGAATAAAATGTACCTACCTGTTCATACACTTATTGTTCCGAATTTGATTATTGTTCCAATTGAAAACAATTACTATCTGAATAATATCTTACTAGATAGGTATTGTTGTACAGCTTTTACTTTGTGTTAGTTTCCGGTGTAATAAATTTAACTGTGTTTAAAATAATTAAAATAAAGCTTTAGCTCTTCTTAAATTCAGGGCACCTATTGATAGCCTCCCCGGCTAAAGAATTGATCTCGTACGTGAGGCACGTTCTATCCTCGTTTTACACCATTTTTTTCCTAATCGCAGGTAAATATTTATTTTCAGTAAAGGATAAAATCTGTTATTCGAAAATGAACATCGCCTAATATCTAGTAATATAGAAAACCTCATGTGTATTTACGAATGTATCGATATAATTATCTTTATATCCTAATACAATATTCAATTAGAGAAATGAGCGGCAATATTAGATATTCGGAAGGCATTATAATAAATTCCTGTGTGAATATTGTAACATTCGGGGAGATTGCGAAGGTATGATAGAAAAAAATGTGTTGGAGGCCGAAGGCCGGTGGCGCAAAGTGGAGGCCGAAGGTTGTATAACGTCCTTTATCGACGCCTACAATAAGTCTCGTTTTATATGGTTATTATAGCGCCATAAATGCCACCGGCCGGTGTTTCATACAGTTCCAACAGATTATACTGCCTATGACGGGGCGGGGTGGCCCGCGGCGCGGCGCCGCCCGCCCTCTGTCAGCCCCACATGCCGCCCGACAGATGTGTCGAGATATCCGATATCGGGAGACACATTCATAATCTTCGAACCTCTCGCTTCTTATATTAAAATAACGAGCGCCCCGCTATCACAGGTGCGACCCCGGCGGGAATTAATAAAAATCGCTCAGGATTTACCTACACGTGTAGTTCGTAGAAAACAAGGTCATTGACGTATAGCGGAATAGTTGCCCTTGTAAGCATTGTTCAGTATTTATTATTGATGATCTTCAATACAAACAGTTTCAATCGTACTTATTTTATAACAAAAATTCTAGGTTTGGGTCTATACTCTTTTACCGCTTACACGCTCTTTTGTACTTTTTATATCACTTTTCTACTAATAAATTCTATGAGACGTCCGAAAATACTCAATGCCGGCTGCTACTTATAACCAACAGATTAAACAAAAGTATCCCGGGAAAAAATTGAGCTAACTCTAATTGAAGTCCGCAAAAAAATAATTTAATTCCTGAAGAACCCTCGAGAACTTTCATTAGCGTTTCACAGCTACAATTGCGAGTCCAAATAATTATGTTTACGGAATCCTTTTCTTACGCACATATTATTTATCTTCTCCATTGTTACGAGAAGTGACGCGGACGAATTTCACGAAAATACCCCATTTATCTAGAGCGAGCACACAAAGGCAACACGAAACCCAAAACTTTTTACGTGGTCAGTGACAACGCTATTTCTCTCTTTTCTCTTAACGTTTCATTCCCAACTTTTACGTACATTGTATTTATTTACACAGTCCGTGTATACGGTGACGGGCATCGAACTGAACGTCGCACTAATCCATTTAGAAGAGCTTATTCTACTTTGATTCCGCGGTCCGATTTCATATTTGCTCAGCCATCTCGCCCGCAGATAACTTCGCTTGGTCGACGACGTCGCTTCCTTCCTATTTTATTCGGTTTGCAGACCCGCATAAATAAGGGGGATCGGCTCGGCTCGCCACGCCACTTCATAATATCTGTCCTATGGTAGCTGATTCTCTGACTCTCGATAATCTAAGCATCCAAACAATGCTTTATCAACTTCCAAACGACTTTCCCGACACAATGTTTTATGTAAGTGGGGATTGTTTCCAATCGTTTTTATCGGTAAAGCAATAACACAGAAGCGTTTCGCTTGATATACGCCGACCTTATAATGCATAAAGAAAATACGGTCATCTAACGGAACTCGATCGAACCCCTATTTGCCTTTTCAGGGTGTTACTATCTTTTCCTCGATTCGTACGCAAAGCCATCCGGCCGCGCGTGAAATACCAAGTGCGCCCTAGTTTCGAAGCCGATCGTGGTGTTTGTTTAGGCGATCGCTCGTGAAAGGTGATGAACTAAATATTAACAAACCGCCAGACTGTCAGATTATAAGTATCCGACGGGTGTACCGTTTACAAGGGTATCGATTAATGTCTATAGCCGAGAGCAATTTTCAACTTCAATTTTCGAACATCTCAGAACAAGTTCGGGGGTTTTCAACGTTGAGCCCACGTCACAAAGATCTGTGTCGTTCGCACGTGCCCATATCAACACGTGGACAGGAAACAAGGCGAAACTTTGAGAGTACGACACTGGGCTGTGCGTGCCGGTGTCAGCATAATCGCGGCGCCACCTACTGTTTACCGAGCGGCCCGCTAATGCTATTTGTCGTTGTGGGTGGACGTCACGTAGCGCATGTGTGTCTTAATCGTTAGCCGACAACGCGGCTGCTCATCGCCTTGTTTTGTTTGCCACTTTAAGCGGGAACTTCGTCTGCGTCAGGTGATTACGTGATTCGGGTAACGCTGCGTCGTTCGTGTTTCGAACTCGGCGATTTATTCGCGTGACAGGTTGTAAGCCGGAGCGTAAGTCTTATAGTGTAAATATCGGAAAGCGATTCGGGTGCGGAACTCAAAATTGCAATTTGTAATTCATGAAACGTGCGAGGGCGAACTTGGGTGATCTTTGGAGTCGGAAGGAGAAAGTATGGGGGAAGTTGGTCGTCGCGGCGGCCACGTGAATGTCTGGGCAACGTTTAAAGGAGGGTGTAGGCATTGTTTAGTTTGTCGCTGGAGCGAGGGTGGAAGTTTTATTAAATTGGCGAGCGCAGAGATCGCGCGCGCCGTACCTGTCCGATCTATCCAACAAACTGATAGGTGTTGTCGAAAACGATTGACGCGCCTTTTAAAATCAACTTGACGCAAATTGCCTTTAATTAAAACGATATCAAAGATGAGACTTTTAAAGGTACTGATAACTTAAACGGCGAGGTAAATTCGAAAAGTTTACAAAATGAATCAAGGTTTTAAGTTTTACTCCAAATTCCAATACAAGTTGGTTCAGGGTTGTAATTAATGTCAAAAGTCTGAAGTAAAATAAAACTTTCAAGTACCGGTTATAGAAACCTTCCTATTAACCTAACAATTTTATTGATTGTCCTAAGTCTTGTAGGGTAACAACACTGATAGTTTATATTGTTTTAATTGAATATTGGCTCATGGTCTCGAAGAACTCTATTGTACTATGATCGGTATGTATTATGATTACATACATATTTTATTTCATGTATTATGCTTGCATACACATAAATATACCCACAGCCTTGTACGTAATATAATTTGACGTATTTTTCAATAAAGTTTTATAATAAATTCTAAATGTATGTGTATACACAACACTGAAATATAAATACTCTTCTGAAACCAGTTGTCTGATTGCCATAGTACTCTCTCTCTCTCTCCAACTTAAGAGCTGGGCTCTTGTCGGTGAAGCAATTTCCAGTCCGATCTATTATACTATATATATGCCTTCATTTTGACCTCCTGATACGACATTCCACCCACTTTTTCCGCTACCTGCTTCATAAAATTTCGTCTGGGTCTTCCTCTTCCCCTTTTCCCTTCTATTTTACCTTCCACTATCGTTTTAAAGAAGGTGTCGTGTCGTATCAAGTGGCCAATCATCATCTGGTGGTCTGTGCCATAGTACAGACTGCGTAAATTGCGATCGGGTGGCTGTACGACTCTTAGTAGATTATTATTATTATAATTAATCATTATTTTGCATTGTTTCAGGTTTCGGCTTCGTCACGTTTCAAAGTGAAGACATAGTAGATAAAGTGTGCGAAATACATTTTCACGAAATAAACAACAAAATGGTAAGGAACTAAGTAAATCAAAGTACAGTTAATATAAGTACAGTAAATATAAGTACTACAGCCAAATTAATGTTTTCCTGTCTGAAACTTTTATAAGATTATCCAAGGACGTAGAAGATATAATAGTGCATAATTGCTTGCGCTGACATAGGTGCGCACGTTTAGTCTAAGAATCGTTTGAGGCAGAAGAACGATACGACTGTGCAGAGATCAAGTGCCGGACATACTTTTCACTTCTAGACAATCAACTGATCGAGTGCTTATATATTCTAACTAGTTATCAACCGAACAACTGCTGTACAAAGTTGTTGCTCCCCGCAGGACTCGAACTCGCGACCCTCGGATGGAAAAGCCAGCGGTTTGCCACTGCGACGCTTGAACTCTGGAACCCAATAATTTATCAAGCTATAGTGCCCTTTAGACCACGTGGGGTGCCGGGTTAGAATTGCGTTCCCTTCTCGTTGGGTGTCGTGAGAGACGACTAAGCAAGACCAGGAAGATGGGAAGCAGCGTCTTTCTTTTGAATTTATCTGTCACCTATACTGCGATCCTAAAAATGCCTGCCAAGCGTGGGGATTATGGCAACCCCTCCCTTTTAAGGGAGAGGCCTTTGTTCAGTAGTGGCCATGTTTTCGGCTGCTGATGATGACGATGATATTGCTTTTCCTACCGGAACCCATCAATGTTACAGCTATAGAAAATCTGTTTCGGAACAGTATACATAACTTATAAGATCAGCTAATTCTATTCATTACTCCGCACTTCGTCGATTCGATATCCTTTAAAACTTTTATTGCCGGGCAAACAACAGAGTTGCGCGTAGGTAGGTACTTGTTAGAACTTTCCAAAACAATATGTAAGTAAATTATCATCCCTTGTATTATTCACGTTCACTTCCTTGGATTTAGGTAGTTGTTCGTTTATTTCTATTTATAAGGAATAAGTTTGTGTGTTCTGTTTGTTTACTTCCGCAGTACCTACCATAGCATGTCTCCCATTCAAGGGAGGCTTTCTTTGTATTGTTTACTTTTTGCAGTGCTCTCTCTTTATGGAGTTACTAGGCTAAGACTATCGTTTGTTCTTCTTGCTGCTGGCAAAGTTATCACTGTCTCTCTCTCTCTCTCTTATATCTCAGACATATGATTCTTGTCACTGTCTTGTTTAATTGTTGATAAGGCATCCCGGTTTCATCTATGGTAGCTCCACCACTAACTAGTCTGATTGGATTGCGGTCAAGCGCTTTCTTATTTTGAGTAAATAAAAATAAAGCAAAAATACTATAATAGATCTAACCGTATATTTTCTTTTTGACAGCACCAATAGAACGTAACTGCGTCATGTTACGCAAAAGTTCACTTAAAGTGAAGTTGAACTTTTGCGTAACATGACGCAGTTACGTGTTATTGGTGCTATCAAAAAGAAAATAAACGGTTGGACGCTCTATAGTCATATATACACCTAATAACAGTGACTAAATACTGCCTGTAGCGTTCAAACATTGCTAGCGCGTTTCAGGATTGCTCATGTGACGTCATAATTACTAATAGCGCGATCCCTCGCGTTATGTGGTATAGAGCAGTATGAGATTGTAGCAACTACAATCTCATACTGCTCGTATGGTCTCTTGCACATGAGACCTATCAAATTAAAGTCGTTAAAAAATAATTATCCATTCCACGAAAAAGAGGGGTTCTTTTTCGTACGGTAGACCGATAAATACAATAAACGAATAAGGCTATTAACACATTGCCCAGAGCCACTGATCGTTGAATGCAAACGCAGCCACATAATAAAGTCGTACAGATTTAATTTTAAGCTGGAGATTGAAAATTTCCCAGTAATGCTCCACTTAGTCCGGCTTGGGCCATTTGTTGGCACGCCATACTACTCTTGTAGTTCCAGTTTTTGAGCATTATGAGACTCATAGCAAACGCAGCTAGAAAATATTTTTTGCTTATTATATATAAGTAGTTACAAAAATTTAATTTATTCATTATAATACTAGCTGACCCGTGCAGCTCCGCTCGCACTCTTTCACTTTGGTGAAAATCATGACATGATCAAATGCATAGTTTACGATTCTTTAAAGGACATACAGACAAACATTCATTTTTATATATAGACTAGCTGACCCACGCAGCTCCGCCTGCGCTATTTTTACGTTAACTAAACTTTGAATAACAGACATTTGCATCGAATACATAACCTCATTTTTTATAGTCGGTTAAAAACTGGGACCCACTTTTTACTTGCTCTCCGAAGCACAGACCCGTTTAGTTCAAATGGCCTTAAACGGTCACCCATCTATTTAATGACCTTACCTAACGTTGCTTAACCCGATCGATTACAAAACCTTGATAACAACTCTCTATGAGTGTCCCTTACTAATATTTATTATATTATAAAGAAAAATTTATAAAATCGGACCAAGCGTATAACCAAGTACCCGTTTTGACTTTAATCCCCTCTCCCAAAAGAACCGTGCTAGATTACGGAATAAAAAGTATCCTATGTCCTACCTCGTAGTAAGATCTCAAATCATGCCAAGTTTCAATTGAATCCATTCAGTAGTTTCGGCGTGATGCTCAGCCGTGATACAGACAGACAGACAGACAGACAGACAGACCAAATTTAAAAAAATACATTTTCGGCCTCAGTATCGGTTATAGAATGCCCTCAAAATATAATTTTCAAAATATCTTCAATGTACAGAATTGGACCTGTTACAGTTTTATTATAAGTATAGATAATTGATTGGTATTATTCTCATGCATATAATTTTTACGCACATCACATAAGTTGGAAAAGTTACGCTATTTCATATTATATTATTCTTGTATAAAACAATCAACACAAGTTATTAATAAGTACCTATTTATTTTTTGCCCGAATGCGCAGGAAGAGGGTTTTGTTTTTGTTTAAACCTCTATACGTGTTTAAATAAAATCATGGTCATTTCTACCTATTTTTTTTTATATTTTGCTAGGTACCTATTTCTGGCTAAACCAGCCTATTTTTTCCTGATTGCCCCAGGGGGGCTATGATTTTCAAGAGTTTGACTGTATGTATGTCTATTTCTTTGGCACGGCCTACAAGCCTAAACAGCTTGATGGACAGTGACTTATAATATGTGGTTAGATTCGTCTTAGTTGTGGGAGTGACATAGGCTATTTAGGGTAAAAGTGGGATAGTTGCCACACTTTTTGAAATTACTTTATATCTCTCAATTATAAAAGCAAAATTCTTTACTTGCAATACGGGTAGGTACTTTGGTTTATTATCTTCAAACTTATGAAAGGAAAAACAATTATCTTTGATATTTCCCGAGTATTGGCGATTTTTAAGGACCTCTAAATTTTGGGGCATCCATCCCATATAGGGGATAATTGCCTAATCTATGTAAATTACGTTTAGGATAGATGCCCCGCTGAAAAAAGAGGCCATCTATCCCGCAAAAACTTTGATATCACCTTGCCTTTCCATGAAATCGCACAGAGACATGCAACACGGTCAACTTAGTGGTACTTGTAGAGTCTTTCGAAAGATAAATAAAATAACATGAGGTCATCCGCCAAACTAGAGAAATTACAATCGAGGCAACTATACCCCTGTGGCAACTATCCCGCTTTTCCCCTATTGTATCATCACATATGTGTATCAAATGAAAGATCTTAACGAGACGAGTTGAAATATATATACATATGTATATACGTAGTGCCGGGTTAGAATTGCATCCCCCCATCTCCTTTCGTTGGGTGTCCTAATAGGCGACTAAGCGAGAACAGGAACACAGGCAGCAGCGTCTTTCTTTTGGATTTATCTTCCACGTATACTGCGATCCCCAAGCCGCCTGCCAAACGTGGGGATTATGGCAACCCCTCCCAACTAAGGGGGAGGCCTTTTGTTCAGTAGTGGACGTATTTCGGGTGATGATGATAATAATATAATAATAATATCTTGGGACAATCCACACATGGTCATCCGATCCCAAACTAGGCAGAGCCTGTACTATGGAAACCAGACAACTGATACTAATACTTATATACTTTTTTTTTGTAAATACATACTTAAATAGATAAACAACACCCAGACACTTGGCGGGAATCGAACCCACGACCCATCGGTTAGCAGGCTGGGTGTCTGACCACTAGACCAACGGGCCCGCCATGATGATGATGATATACGTTTTGTGTAGGTATATATAATGTAATTTAAACCCATTTTGTTTGTTCGCAGTCGGGATTTTTTTGCTTTTATAATCTATGCTTGTATTACTTGTTATACGCGTACTTACTTATTATATTTGGATTTCGGTGTCACCCATTAACCAGCTGATTACTCAGAACGCATATAACTACTGTAGTTTTGCCCATGGGAACTATATAAAAGGAACTAAATATTTATGTGTAAGAATCCCACTAGATTTTTTATGCGTTTCCAATACGTTCTCGTATAATAAAACACTAGTATAATCTCCATGCATAATGAAGAACAAGCATTCCTTTCTAATCATAATCACCGTCCGTTTGATTTATGTGGAACGTATATTTTATATTCCAACCAATTCAGGTCATGAACTTACATTCGCAAAAAATAATAATGCAAATGTAACATTACTTTTGGTTACTCTTAATATTATTCCTGAATACTTTGTTGATTGGTAGATTTGTACGCAAAACACTTATCTACAAGAAATCTTTGCACGCAAAGTGAACGCTTTCGGTCAGATATCAATTAGAGGCGAAGGAACGAAGCTGGCGACTGTCCAAACGGAGCCAATAAAACCCCACTAAAGCCAGCTTTTACTGTGTTTAGATTTTTCCCCACCACCCCTGAGGGGGACTGTGACATGTGTATTCGAGATGTAGCCATGAGCTTTATCGCTCGGTAGATTAACAGCCTAATTATACCAGTTAGCTGTTTAGTCCGTCTGGCGTGTCTGTCCTTTCGCTTTAAGTTTGAACTTTTAACAATGGCGCATCGTGTTCGATTTTCAATTATTTTTTACTTCTCTTTTTAACGGTATGTAAAGTTCCTAGCTAGAAATAGGGTAACTTTTCAGACGAAAAATAATGGATTAATAAAAATAAACTTTTTGTGATTACTAATGTTGTGAAGTTTGTTTGTAGGATTACTATTGTTGCCTTAGAATTGCTACTTTACTTTTAAATTCAGACAACGTTCTGTTTGCTAACCTAAAAAAAAAGTAATACAATGTTTTTTGTTGACTGGCGCTTTCTTGCATGCCGTCGGCCATCTATCGCAATACATTTCCAGTCACCCTTTACAGAACTATTACAATCATGTGCGATCATAAACCTTGTCCCGATGAACTTGCAGTCACAACATAACACTATCCTCCGTCTCTTATTATTATTGTCATGCAAATTTCAGTTTTTATTCACCATTTTCCCCATCTACAAGGTCTCTAATGCGAATAATGAGTATACTAGAATTTTATCGTCTACAAATCTTCAATTGATTAAAAAAGTTTCAAACGAGGCTCATTTTATATTTAATTAGATGGGAGACGTTTAGAATAACCGAGAAAAAAGCATACTTCATTAGCATTTAATTTGTCCCCGAATTGATGTTAAAATATTCAATCATTCCTCTTCCCTTTAAAATACAACGGGGGACCCTCTATACGCGTAGAATATGAGAGAAAAGTACGAAAAATCTGCGCCACGCCTATACCTATTCGAGTCATTACCATTGTCTTTGTCGCTTGAAGTTTCCACCGCCATTATCTTTCGTCCCCGCTAAAAGGGGAACAGATACCACCCTTCGCGTTGTCGATGCATATTCCTGATTATTAATGCTTGTTTTTTGTGTCTTGCCCCATTGTCTGCCACGTAATGGCTATGCCGAACTCACGGCATGTGTCGGGCGGAGTCGCAAGGGTGATGCTCGCCCTAAGTGGAGCAAACAACGAACAAAGACATCAAACAAATGGGTAGTGTTTTAGAGTAATTACGGTTCGCTTCCGTGTAAAACGAGAGGTGTGCACGAGGCGAGATCCTCTCGCATAATGTACGCGTACATATACGAAGGAGCAGGAAACTAATCGCTTATTATTTCGTCCCCTTTTTGTTGCGTGTCGGCGAAAATGATCAATGTTACGGGCGAAACTCTGTTTTTACACGGGCCCAGTGAACAATGTATACGACATTCCAGTCACAAAGTGAAACGAAAACATTGTTCGTTTTACATACAGTTTTCCGCCACTCGACTTTATAAACGCTGCAATCATCGGTTATACGATCTGTACGTGACTCGTAAACGAAACCGACCATTAAAAATTCGCCACATATCATAAACACATCTAATAGTTATATTTACGTACGCAATAAAGAAGACAGAGGCGTCAAGTCAGCGCCGCTTGCTACGGGTAGCTTGCCCTCGTAAATTTAATATGTCATCTCTTATATGAAAATGGTCGTTAAGCTAATAGCTGCTCCGCCCCCTCACCGCACTGATAGGGTGATGCCGCACCACACTTTGAATAATAAAAAAATATCTTTATTTCTTTGACGATTTTTGTGTTTAATGACCGGGGTGTAAACGACACAGATTTAAATGACTGTTTTGAATTACGACTTTGTTGCGACTTCAACTTGTCGCTTATGATTTATATAACTCCAATACTTGAATAACGAATTTATGAAACACGAATGTATATGCAAAATAATTAAAATTTTAATTAAGATAATTTAAGTCAAAAATAATTGTGCTACTAATGATTGTATAATTATTAATGCGAAGGAACGGGGAGGCCCGCGGTTTTGCATTTTGAAACATAAATACGGACGTCCATTAAAACGCTGGAAACAAATTCCCGTCACTCCATTACGTTCTTACACATTACTCCCTTAATTGCTTCCGCTTACCATGAATTTTAACAACAAAGCTCCGACGCGCCTCCAAATGGCTAAAATATGGTGTAGTTTAGATTTCACCTACTAACATCAATTTCTATTTACTGGATTTAACCTACCCTGGGAGTCGTACACCTGCGTTTCTTTACGAGGTCACACTTAGTCACATAGCCTCTCTATACGTATACTAGCCTCAAAAATACCAATTTAAAATACCTGGCATCAGAGCATGATGGCACTGACTTCTGTCACGAATAGATCGCCAACTCAACTTAAAGATACGTATGACTTAAAAGTTGCGACAGTGGCATTTATGAAACAAGGCTATCGAGTCACATTCGTGGGGGAATGTATTTTTTAAGTTGGCGAATGAAATATCAGTGCGCATCACGCTCTGTAATAAGTTCGTGTAGATCGGCCAAGTTCCGAGAACAACTAACTTTTATTGCGCAAGCCACACGAGTGAACACTCCGGTTACGTTTTATTTTGCGAACTATGCGTTACTTTTTATTGAACGCTTAACTAATGCTCGCCAAAAACAACGTGACAGCGGGACTCTATGATTCATAACTCGAGTCTTTTATTTGCGCGTACATATTCGCAACAGTATCAATTCCAATATTACCGAGTATTTACTCGTTGGAGTTTTGGATAACAGTACGCGGATACAATATTGCAAATGCACTATTCGCGAAATATCCTTGCGTAAACACATCTAAGGACGTGTGTTGCGTTAAGCTTTCTTCTCGATCGCGCTTGAGGCAAACAAATGGTTTCCGTTTAGGAAATAACACTAAGAGTAGGCACATTTGAAACTGCCACTTAAATCTCGGGCTGCGAGATAGCCATTTCTCTTAGCGTCTTAACAGGCCGATGTAGGGCTGGCGGGCGCACCCTTGTCGTTACAGCCGCATTAAAGAATGGCCCACACCCATGCGGAACGGACGCGTCGTTGATAGATAGACAGATAAAAGGAGGGATTTCCTTGCACGTGGATACGGGCGCCATTCTAGTGTGAGACGAGCTTTCTAACCGAAAGTACTCTGGTACAAGAGGATTGAAGCCACGTTTCGATGTTGATTATACGTATGGACGTCGGCGTCGGTCGCAGCGGGTCGCGTTGAACAATCAATCAACTCTTCCTCGTACCGTGATTACCATAAACTTCCCGTTTTAACAGGACCCGACGCTTCCTCCAACCTTTATCGATTGGTCCGCAGCCATTTTTTCCGCCTTCTTTAAATCAGTCCCGCCCGACCGTCCCTTTCCATTGAAACTTGCAATTGCTAAGTTGCGGGCTCACGATTCGCATGGATTTCCTCTTGCCCTTTTCTGACTTTTTATTTGTATAGAACTTTATGAAGAAGTATTATTACAATGTCATTGTTGGGTGGTAATTTTAACGTAATTTTTCTTTGTACTTTGTAATAGTCAAGCCTATCGTGCTTAAAATAGTAGTTAGTCAAAATATTCGTTAGACAGGCATATTTATCAGCCTCATTTTACGCAAAACTCTTAATACGTAATAATTAATGTTGTCTTTTGTTTACGCAAATACTAGGTACGCATTAACGTCGTAAAAGTAAAATCTAAAATAAGACTGTGATATATTCCGTGAAAGTAGTTTTATTTTAACATAATAACTACTTTGAAACTTAGAAAAAAATATGTTTTACAGCTATCCACCACACTGATATGCATCCCGTTTTAGTGAAATTGCAAAACCGTTACGTACCACTGTTCATTCAAGAACTTATAGTTTAAAAACAGGCCGATAATTAATGTTTTATTTATAAACCTCAGTAAATATTTAGATATTTGTATTTCATACATAACAGATTACCATTTAACATCAATTAATACATCTCATCACATATATCGTCGTTGTGTAAAAATAAATATGTCATCTGTATCAGAGCGATATCAATAATTCGGCTGACTCTACAACTAGACTATTGAGAATAGATTAGTGCAAAAAATAAATCACTTACGCTATATCGATGACTTAGGGCTCCCACACATAACTGCGATGCGATGCGATGCGGCGCCGCATCGCAGGAATTTGTATCGAAAATTCATTTGTTTCTCGTAGATATTTGCTATGCAATGCGAATTCGCAGTTATGTGTGGCCCTTACGCATTCTATAAAAAGATTTAAATTTGGAATTAAAAGATGATAGCAGCTACTGGCGCGCCTGTCGCTCCACCATTAATAATAGGGGCGATCCCGGCGTGTGGGGTAAATGCACTGGTTGTCGGTAACGAGATTTCCAGCCGGGTATTTCGTACTACAAAATTAATTAAACTTACTTGTCCGAGTGAAGGTGTTACCTAAAGCGGTGCGTTGTATAATGTAATGCAGGAGTATGCAAGATATTCGTTATTCTGTGGTGATTGAGGAACATCCTGAATAATGGTTTATTATACAATCTGGCTCAACGGATTAGCAAGCTGAAGTGGCAGTGGGCTAGTCATATTTGCCGCAGAACCGATGATCGTTGGGGAAGACTGGTTCTGAAGTGGAAACCACGAACTGGAAAGCGTAGCGTAGGACGCCCTGTAACCCGGTGGAGTGACGAAATACGCAAAGCAGTTGGCAGTGACTGGATGCGGAGAGCCGAAGACCGGGCTCAATGGCGTGTATTGGGGGAGGCCTATGTCCAGCAGTGGACTAATGTAGGCTGATAATGATTAGTGCAAAACATTTAGTGCTGAAATGACCATTCATATTAAAGTCAGAAACTCTATTGTTCTATGCTTTATGTAATTATCATTTACTAAAATGATATGGAGTAATAATATCATTTATGCAGATGTCACGCGAATCGGAAATGAAAAAGTAATTTAAACCAACGCATTATAAGTTTTATAGGGCACTAATTTCCACCTTGATTCAATAGCTGTAGTGTTTATTGTCGCACGTAAGCATTAACGTAAACACCATTTTCGATCTCACACGGATATAAATCTACATTAATAATACTAGTACAATAAAAAAAATATAACACAACTTTTATATTTTCTAAGTAAAAATTTACAAGTTCCGATTGTAATCTGACTATTTGAACAACCACCTAATTTCCTATGTACGTATATAAATTTAATGGTTAGAAGCCACATAACACGCGATTTTAGAATGGCGCAAGTGACTGTAGTTGAACGAATAGACGTAAATTAAAGCTCAACAGGTATTTCCGGTCGTTAAAGATTTGTATACAGAAGTATAAATTTGGAGCGTGGAAGAAAAATAATTAAGTACGGTACGCGAAGCTTGTTAATTTTGATTGGCACGCTGTGAACCTATCTCTCAAATTAATTAGGGAATTATTTCGTTTTTATATATTAAAAGAAGTAACTAAAAAAGGGGCCATCGATCACATAGTAAGATACACTGCCGCCAAGCAGCATAGCTGTGTTCCAGTGTAAAGGGTTAAAGAAATTTCCCGGTCTTAAAAGACTTAATTGTCTTATCATCATCATCAATCGAAAAACGTCCTCTGCTGAACAAAGGCCTACCCCTTAGAAGGGAGGGGTTGCCATAATCCCTACGCTTGGCAGGCATCTTGACGATTGCAGTAAGGCGGTAGGTAATTCAATAGAATGACGCTGCTGCATATTTTCACGTTTACCCTCAGTCACGCGGGTATCTGGGTAAGAATAGCAACCATCCATCTCTTCCCGTTGGGTGTCGTAATTGACAGCTAAGGGAAAACAAGAAGACGGGCAGCATCGTCTTTCTATTAGATTACCTACCAAGCAACGCTTCTGTTTTTTAGGGGAGGGGGGTATGTTCTGCAGTGAACGTCTTTCGGCTATGATGATGATGAATCTTTTATTATTTTATTAAAATTATGGATGAGCTAAGCAAGATGTCCGCCTGGTGGAAAGCGGCATGTCTGCTTATAGACAGCTGCATAGCACTGCCGCTCTTTACCCGAGACTATAAGTCTCTTGAGTCCGGTAATTTCATTGACAACCCTTCACACTGGAACACAGTAATGTTTACACACTGCTCCTTGGCGGCACTTAATTGTCTTGTGTTAGGATCTTGATATTCATAATTAATATTAAGAAGAATAATCTCAGTCAGAAGTTACAAATAGAAAATGAAATTGTTCGTAATTAAAAACCATGGTAATCTTTGTAACACTATTATAATTTTTATCGTGTATAGTAGAAAGACCGCTGCTACAATATACCGTCAGTATCAGAGGAATGTCCTTGAGAGCAATCCATACACATTCATAACTAATAGCGTCTAAGGCTTAATTAAACCCAAAAAAGAGAAGGATTTTCTCCGCGTACGAAGAACTGATCCGACCATAAAGTATCGTAAGATGTGTCGCGTAATTGAAACTGTGCCTGCGTAGGGAGACAATAAAGTAACCGTGCTGAGGGCGCCGACATCATCAATAAAGACCATACGTTACGGCAGGCCAGTTCATTACTGCTCCTCGACGTCTCCACATTCCCATTACGCCGGAGTTAGGAGACGCGAGCGGCGATAAATAGCGGCCAAGAAGCCTTGCTTTATTTCTTGCACACAATTTCATTTACATTAGAGGTGCTGAACTCGGTCTCCTCAAGAGAGTCATGTGAAAGTCGCGTACAGATTCATGCAAAACAAGTTACGAGCGACGGGGCCACGTGCCGCAACCTTAATCTAGTCGGCGGTGTGTGACAAGCCCCGCCGGCGCCCCGAGCTCCAACCTACTTAATTACTACTAATTGCTACAGCTTATACATGTACGTGCGTCATAAACTTTCTCACGGGCCGTTATTAATTCTGGATATCACCTGAATTTGTCTTGTACGTTTCAGTTTATCTTTCCCCGCTGATGTGCGAGTTTCTGATTTATGATCATTTGTAATTATCGTTGCTTTACGCCATGTTCAAGGCCTGCCTCAAAAGTATCTCGGCATGTACCATAATTTGTGAATTCACATCCATATTCAATTTCGACTACAAAACTCATGTCGGGTTTTAATTGAAAAAGCTTTTGATGAATAAAAATGGCTACTTCATGTTGTAACAGCATCTAATTTTGCAAATTGAAGCTGCGTGAACACAGCACGGCCACAAACGGCCGACATTCAACAATTACTTAAATGCAAACTGCACTATACGCCTCTGAAGGTCCTTTCTCGGAGCCAATACATCGTTTGCAATTTTATTTGAATTTAGCCGAGGCATTTTCCTGGTTATTTCAATTCGTACATGGAAACACTTTTATAAGATTTTGGTGTGCCCATTTCTGGTTAATATACAAATTTCATTATGGCTTTCAATTGGTCTGAACGCGTGGTCGCCGGACGACTGGAATCGTTATATTCTTTCCCAATACGTTGAAGTGGGCACTTGAGCGTGATACGAATTATTTAAGTAGCTAGTGTCGGTAATCGTGTTTGCTCACAATACCAACGCAAGCATAGCGTTGAGCAGCTAATACACTCTTTTCTCACTTTGTTTTCAATTTAATTGGTGTATTGTTTGTTCGATTATTGGATTATCTTAGAACTTTGTAACTTGTTTGTCGTTGCAGTTTGAAATATTGTTAGATGTTCTTTTACTTTTCTGTTTCTGGATTTATAATAAAACTTTGCACGTAGACTTAACAGAATTAGAGTCTTGTACTCTTATTGTTGACTAGCTGACCCACGCAGCTCCGCCTGCGCTATTTTTACGTTAACTAAACTTTGAATAACAGACATTTGCATCGAATACATAACCTCATTTTTTATAGTCGGTTAAAAACTGGGACCCACTTTTTACTTGCTCTCCGAAGCACGGGCCCGTTTAGTTCAAATGGCGTTAAGCGGTCACCCATCTTTTTAATGACCTTACCTAACGTTGCTTAACCAGATCGATTACAAAACCTTGATAACAACTCTCTATGAGTGTTCCCTTACTAATATTTATTATATTATAAAGAAAAAATGATAAAATCGGACCAAGCGTATAACCAAGTACCCGTTTTGACTTTAATCCCCTCTCCCAAAAGAACCGTGCTAGATTACGGGATAAAAAGTATCCTATGTCCTACCTCGTAGTAAGATCTCAAATCATGCCAAGTTTCATTTGAATCCATTCAGTAGTTTCGACGTGATGCTCAGCCGTGATACAGACAGACAGACAGACAGACAAAAATTAAAAAAATTACATTTTCGGCTCAGTATCGGTTATAGAATGTCCTTCAAATATAATTTTCAAAATATCTTCAATGTACAGAATTGGACCTGTTACAGTTTTATTTTAAGTATAGATTACAAAATTTTAACTTCATCTTTGATCTTGATCAATTTTTATCGTTAAATAATAATATTAGTCTAAATATCTCCTTCCAACAGTTTTTGTATTTATTTCGTCAATAACTACTAAATCAGCAGGTCACAAAACATTTGTTACCGAATGATTTTCGCTAGCTGTCATAGAGGTATTCAGTATATCCCTGAATTTTGATTATTATTTTCACCATTACGCAAACTGTATGAGTAGATACTGATAATATAAGGTTGAGATATGTTGTATAATGTCTTGGGTGTTTCACGTAACAAACTAGCAATATGCCATCGACTGCAATCGATTTCCCAGAAATAGCCGCGGGCGTTTGACGGGCTTCCGTGGCGCCCTGGTATTAATGTTGCACGTCGCTCAGTGTATACCACCCCTTAATATTTAATGTCTTACCAACATGACGGTGGATGTGTAGCTTTCATTTAAAATGTAACATATGACACGGATTATTATTTCCTACGTCTTTGGTTAGTGCACTTTTGTGCATTTATTATGCCTGTAATTTTAACGTTACTTAGTTTATATCTGTCGCTCAGTATCAAACTGACGTTATAAGCCAAGTAATTATAGTGTCACTTGTAGAAGTGAGTATATATGCTCTGTCACTAAATGCTATTTTTGTATGATATTAACTAATTTTACGTAACAGTAAAAACTCGACCTTATATACGCGACGGGCCTGTTGGTCTAGTGGTTATTCACCCTGGCTGCTGTCTAATAGGTCTTGGATTCAATTCCCATCAAGTGTCTGGGTGTTTTATCTATTTAAGTATGTATTTACAAAAAAAAAGTATATTATAACTATTAGTATCAGTTGTCTGGTTGTCTGGATGACCGTATGTAGATTGTCCTAGAATATTATTAATATAAAATAGAAATAGAAGAACAGCTTTTCTCCTGGGATATTTGGGCAAAAAGATATTGTTTTTATTAGCGATGTTAAGCAATATTTAAAACACTTTCATATTTCATTAGTTTACATTAGTGATTGCTGAAACATATGGGTATGATAGACAGATAGACAGACGAAGTCGCATCATAAGGGTCCTTTTTTGGTATGGAACCCTAAAAAATACTAAAAACGAATAAAATCAAATTTTAAATATTATCCGTTCCATTTTTGAATTTTATGAAAAGGCATAGAAGCGCATGAAAATTGAACGATACATTCGATTCAAATATTTCAAACGTTCTCCTTATAACGCGTGCAATATAGTACTTGTGGCCTGAGGGCTGTGGCGCTGCAGGTAAAATCGCTTATCGGCGACGCCCCGACGATTCGATCGCGACGTCTGATTTAAATTTCGCGCATTACGACCCATCAACGCCACTCCCCGCACCTCGTCGGTAAACACTCGAACATTTTAAGAAACTGCTTGCGAAATTCAACGGAGTACGTCGACTGGCGCTTATCTTATTTCTCCGAACAACAGTTAGGTAAATATGGAAAGAGCTCCCGGGGTGCGCTGAGTATTTCATTATCCGTGACCTGTTGAGCACGAGATTTGTTACTCATCTCCTTCACAATATTACGTTCGCTAGAGAATTTTCTTTGCAATGTTAAAGGCACGTCCTAGGTAAACACTTATTTTCACAGTGCAATCTGAGTAATAACGTTTGCATATAACTTTTTTTATAGAATTTCCAATTTGCTTTACTCACCATGCGCTAATATTTAACGCGAAATAGCGTTATAAAATCCAAGCGTGTCCTGGATTAATTGAAAGGCATCCATCAAGTCGCACTTGACACATAAGGTCAAATAGTTCTAAAATCTTCTGGGTTAACATGAAAACTGTAGACTTTAGAGATGTAACATCAATACCGATGCAAACAATTAGTAACTACATTAATCGTAGATAAATTCCACGGTAAATCATTTTATACATAATAAGTTTGGTTTTATTATCTAAAGTACACCTTAACGTACTCCCACAGTTTTATCTCGGTAAATATGTAATTCTGAAGCTCTTACTAGCCTCCGGTTCCCACGCTCTGGCTTCCGTTTAGCGGCAATCAGGGCCAGGCTTGCGACGCTCTGTCAATACGAAGGCGAGAGGTTTCCCTGATAAACTTATCTAGCGTGCCTCCTCCTCCGCACCCCGTCCCCCGCCACGTAGCCCTCCCCCTGTCGTCTCACTTTATCTCTCACGTATGTTCGTACGCGTCGCCCGCACCGCATTACTCTCCAGCAAAACCTGCTTGCGTTGTACTTTCTTCACTTTTTATATCCACTGCGTTAGGCCGCTAATATGAAAATTGCCTCACATTTTACGAGGAACATTCTCTTGTCTCATTTTGTGAAGATCGCGCCCGAATTCAAATCAAAATATCACTCGTTCGCAATACGAATTTATATTCGTTTAGAAGGAGATTTCATTCTTTTATAAGGTTGTCTATTTGGCCGGCTGCCCGTGTTCCTCCGCAAGTGTATCAAAGTAAAAAGAAATAAAATACCAAAGGAACATTCGCAAAATCTTATAAAATGCATTTAACGTCAACACACATGTGAGGCGGATTGAGAAACGTGGCGTAAACAAGTTGCTGTATTTTGTCGTTTCTTGGGCGAACCGAGTGCGTCTGGCATTCGTAATAATGTTTTGTTTTTTTTTACTTTTGTCACAGTATAGTATGGATTCAGGGGGACGGTGCATGTATCTTGAACAGGACAATCACCATTAACATGTATTTCTTTGTCGTAGTTATCGTTTTCATTAAGATTTGTTCTATGGATCGTCATGTCTGGGTTGGCTATAACTCGTGAAAATAAAAGTAAAAATGTTTCAGGCTCCTTTGGCTTATTAATTACGCTGCACTAACTTTTAGGAATGGCAACCTACCAAACCTACACAAAATTTATATTGATTGTAAAGAAATTATTTAACGTACAGACGTTTCGTACCTACCAAGAAATACGAAGCAACGTTCTTAAAAGGTAGGCACGTTTCTTCTCCTTGAAATTTATTGACATTACTGTTTTACCTTAAAAGGTTTTCACTCAAAATCGATCGAGCGTAAATTTAATGACTGCTTTCAGATTCGTATTAATTCACATTTACGTGCGAGTGCTCAGAAAAGGTAGCGGAGCATAAAACGGTGTGTTTTCTCGCGAAACAATTAAATTCCTCATACATCGATGGGATTAGGAGCGGGTTTTCGCCGCGGCTCCGCGGTGCGGCGCACTCGAGCAGATCTTAAGTCCGCTCGGTTGAACCGAGGTCTTCGCAAGTGTCGAACTGAGCTCGATCCGAGCCGGATCGATATATCGGCAAGAGGGCGCGCCTACCTATCCGGGGCTAAATACAATTTACCTTTGTTATTTTTCGTGTCATTAAACTGCGTCGCGATCTCGAACGCTCGATCGGCATTGCGAACTCCGATGCGAATTGTTTGTGAGCTTTTGTTTCCCACTCCGCTCGCCAGCTACGCGACATCAATTAACGTCGGATCCCTTCACTGAATTTTCTTCATGGCTGTTCGTATTGTAGGTAGATTTAAAGCGGAATCATTTTCCGCCTCTGATTATGGTACAGATTTGGTTCTCGTATTTCTACCGATTCAATTAGATAGGCTGGCCGAGGTAGGTGCATGTGACAGTATAACAAACGATGTTTCCTATCTCAGTTTTAAGTTTGGCTGGCATTTATCCGGCGTGTCCCCTTCGTTGCGTGTTGCCGAACAAATGGGGGGTGGCCATGGGCCTGGCGGCCGGAGCCGGAGTAGGCGCCTGTTCATTTGTAAAGCTTTATCGCTCCTGACAAATGGCGACACTCACTACTTTTATGTCGCGGACGATCGAAGAATACCGTTCTCGCTACACGACGATTTAGCACACAACAATGCCAAGTCACAGCTAGAGCAATATTTTTCACTAAGAATGCACAGTTTCTCTAAAAACGTATAAGTTTTTATGTTCTCTTAGTTATTATATCTTAACGTCTCCATTACACTTACCTACACATATATTTCTTCTCTCACACAATCTCAGCCCCAAACTGCGATATTATGCGTTGATTATACAGATATATCTAGGCGTAAAACTTGCTGGAAAGACACTCAGTGCTGTAAAGCTCCGCTCACTTCGCCACGTTAATGCAAAAGCACGTAGTTCCATGTCGACGCAGAAAGTTGTGCAAAGTGCACAAAGTGCGCGAACGCCGCAGCAAAGCCTTCATTTGTCGGCTCGTGACGTCCGTGTGACAAATGTGGACGAGAGTTTATGTACCCGCGAAAATGGGGCCGACCTGCTATTATGCATCGCTATGAAAAATATAACCCCGTTCACTGTCCGGTGGATTTAGTCTTGATCTATTTCAAAGTATTTTTTAAGAAAAAAAATTAATTTGTCATCCTCCTAGCAACTCTAATTTAAGCCCGTACTTTTATACAAAGTTGTGTCCCTGTAGCGAAAATTCTATTGCTAAAGGTTTGAGTTAACGTAGATTGGGTAATTTATACTCGCCTCCTGCCCTCCCATCGGGTGGGGAGAAAGATACAAGCACTGAAGAGAGCCACACTGTTCGTTAAAATTACTTAATGGATCGATTAAACGTAGGGTTTAATTATGAGGTACATTAATTTACTTTGGTAGGTTTTCGCAGTCCGTGGCAGTGTCGGGATTACGTTGATGCTCTATTTATTTATTGCCATGCTTAAAATTTATCGGCATTTTTGGAGCTTAATACTGTTGTTCATCTATAAAGCTAAAACAGTTACATTATCAAAAATATACCGCAGGTTTCTTCGGATTTTATAACAAGTTATAAAATGTTTCCTAATGAGAGCATTAATTAGATTGGAGCTCGTATAATTGTCCTGTTATATAATAAGGATCCTACGATAAGCTTCTTCACTTGGCGAGACAAATTAAAATTCAATTTGTTAGTCCAACCGTGAACCATAACTGGTTCTGTCTTTCCCTTTCTTCCATAATTTTGCGAGTCATTCAAGCTCAGGAGGCGTTTTCTTAGTTATACCAATTCCAGCTATACCTAAATAATATTCCTATCATTAAGAAATAAAAATAATCTATACCTATAAAGTAATGAACTCCAAAGAGTATTTTGGTAGTTATTTGAAGTACCATGCAATAAAGGGTCTATATTTTTTCATGTTGGATGATATTTTAACAACGTCGTTAGACACTGGCCAGTACAAGAAAAGCTACATTGAGAAATAATATAATCAGCAATAATGTATAGGGCAGGTATACAATCTGAATAGTATAAAACAGTAGATATGGTATCTAGATCTCTCTGTGCACTCACTTAATTCATGATGAATCACAAAAGTTTTTAACCATCATTCAGAAAATTTGGAAATCAACCTTTTTGATTTTCATTCTGTATTTTATGAATAAGATCTTTTACGATTTTAAAAGTCGCTAGTTTATGGAAACACGTGCCAGCTTATGTAGATAGATAGCTTGGTCATCATCATCATCTGCAGCCGATAGACGTCCACTGCTGAAGAAAGGCCTCCCCCTTAGAAGGAAGGGGTTGGCATAATCCCCATCTTGGGGATCGCAGTATAGGCTGCTGCTCGAGCCAACTCGTGCGCGGGTGCTGCTTGAAGGGACTGGTCCGACTACTATCCCTTTGGCATTTTAGTTTGTTGTATTTTCGTCGTTTTTTTTTTTTGATATTTTGAACGGCAGGACACACTGTAGCTGGTGCTGATCTAATTGTAAAGAGACAAACTTTGTTTAAAAAAAAATTCGAAAAAATGATAAGCCCGCTGAGTTTCTTGCCGGATCTTCTCAGTTGAGGCCGCGTTGTGATCCGGTGGTAGCTTTTAAAAAATTTACCGTTCAAAAGTGCTAGCGTTAAGCCTATTTGAAATAAAATAATTTGAATTTTGTTTTTTTTTTAATTTAGGTGGTAGATAATCCAATAGAAAGACGCTGCTGCCTGTCTTCTTGTTTTCCCTTAACCGCCTCTTACGGACACCCAACGGGGAGAAATGGGAGGGTGCTATTCCTACCCGGACACCCCACGGGACACCTTGGTAATATCGCGATATTCTTTTGTTACAGGTGGAATGCAAAAAAGCACAACCAAAAGAAGTAATGCTACCAGCAAACTTGGCGAAGACGAGAGCCGCCGGACGCGGCGCGTACGGTGAGTTGATAGGTAGCGCCGTAGCGGCCGGCGCCGGCGGCGTCCGTTACGCGCCATATCCCGTCCATGCGCCGGCGCAGCTCCTCGTGACCAGCGCGGGGGCCGGCGCGGGTGCGGCCGGAGCCGCGCATGCGGCCTACCGTCGCGCTCTGGCCGCCCTTCGTCCCACGCCGCGTCCCCCGCGCCCCGCGCTAGCACCCCTTGCCATACCACCCCTCACCTACTCCGTATCCGAACTCCTCGGCGCCCACGCACTCGACATCCCAACCCTGTACTCTCCTCTGACCCATGCGACCCTCCCCACTCCGCTGCCTCTCTGATCCGCGATCCTCTTCCAACAGCACCCGCATCATCCCTTCTAATCCAGCTTCCCCGTGATCTTAGTTTCATTGTTGCATTCCTCGCTACGTCCGTCGGTAAACTCCTGTGGTCCATTCCTTTTATCTTACATTCCCATGCTCTTGTCCTATCAAGCCAGTGACAATTTTAATGTACTTTAAGGAAACTGATAATATCCAAAGTGTCTTATTTTTAGTAATTGCCATTAGAAGATCAGTTAGATAGCAGATTTTCGAAATGTGTACCAAAATAAATTAGAGGAGCTATAGAATCAGTTAATATACAGTAATTTAATATTATATTCTCATATTTTGAGGAAAAGTAGAATGAGAAACTGGATCAATTTTATATAGGATTAAAATAGAGAGCAATATTTTTTACTACCAGGTAGTAGGTGCTTAATTCCATTTGATTTTTGATACATAATAGCTAGAGGATAATTATAGTATGAGTCCTGGTATTTTCTGATTTTTGAGTAGCTTTCTTATGTGAAATATTAAACTAAGAGCCTGACGGCTCTGCTGATTCTTGCCAGTTTTGCCACATATCCATCCATGAAGTAAACTATCCTAGTGGACAAAGCTTAAATATTACATATCATGAATTGATACATTTTGATGCATTTCTTTAAGAATATTTTCATAATTAATATTAAATTTATTAGCTCTTTATCACAAATAGATTTACCTACAGCTTGATGTCGGCTTTTCAAAAAAAATGTTTACAATGGAAGAAATGAGGTACTTATTATCTGTGGATGTTTATTATCAGTTTTATGGAGATCATTAGACGTTTTATTTATTTATATTAATTTGTTTACAATTGTTTTGTGAAAAAATTAATTCTGTCATAGATTTGTTGGAAATTCGATGAGTAAAATTGTGTGTTCATAGATAATGTTTAGGTGATTAATTTATTTGATTTGAATCCTTACTCTTTACATTATTTATTTATTATATTTATTGTGCAATGCAGATTTTAACTAAAATATGTTCACTGTTAGTTAATATATTAGTTGTATACCTTCCGTCTCTAAATTAATAACTATTAGAGTGCGTTAACAGTAAGAACTTTTGATTCACCCAAAATTTTGTACTATGATACTTAGCTCTCGTAAACTAATAGTATTAATTGTACTTATTAACTTATTATGTAGGACATTTTGGTAGTGTTTAGATTAATAAATATCATTTCTAAAATATTTAAAAATGTCTGTTTGTTTAACATGTATAGCTTTAGACTAACAATGTGTAGAATAGTTTAACACACCAGTGAACGTAGGTCATCTATAACGATGATCGGGTTTACTAACATACCCCATTTGCATTAGATGATGTTTGATAGTAGTCATTTAGATATATCGAATGCTCTTTATATACATATTAGATTATAGACATTATATATCACTATGTAACTCTTGTGAGCTCGAAATTCTCGCCAAGCAAAATAGTGTCTCACGCCACAACAGTTTATAACATATATATAACTACACACATATATAATATAAGGTGTAAGGATCGATCGATTTATGTAAATGTTTTTACATTTCTAGATTTCATGTGGTCATTGGGTGCTCTTCCTGACGGTAAGTTGAATCTCATTTATCTGCTAAATTCTCCATCTGTCAGTTAATTTGCCAATTCAATTGCTTGTACTCGTATTATAGTTAAGCGAACTATTGAAGTGCTAATCGGGGGTTCACGCCAAAACGGGTCATAGCATAATTAATTAACTCGGTAATTCACTTAGTGTTAGTTGTGGGTAGACGCGGCGGCACTCGTCGCCTTTGGTTACGTCCGTCCGCCATGATGGATCGCGTCGCCTGACAGATACACTATTTTGATTGGCAATAATATGATAGACGATCCGATGTAGTAATCACGTCAGCTGATATAGGAGCCGGCCATTTTTCATTTTGCATTTTATAATAGAATTCATTTTGTTAACGGAATATACAGTACGTTTGGTTCGTACAGCATACGGTCTGCTGCCGTATTGTACGTACCAAAATAGAAAGTAACTAATTTTGTTGTATTAGAGTAGAAATTTGCTTATCTATAATAGGGTACCTATTTGAGCTATGTTTCGTTTTGTAGAAAGCCTCACCTTTTAATTTGAGAATAGTAGTGCTTTCGGCTAAGGAGCTTTCGTTCATCCCACTTCTGATATAGGTTTTTTTTTCATGTGTTGTTAATAAGTTAGTGCAACACTCACCATCAGATGGGATTGCAGTCAAATACTAGTTTTTATTGAGTAAAAAACGTACCTGAAATGTATCTTAAATTCTCATTATCAATTCTAAAAACAGTAAATGACAAATTGCTTTTCTAACCTTGACCACCTGTTGATATATCCATATTAGTTGATATAACATTTTAGTCAGCAAATCCCCTTTTTGTTATTAGAACTTGTTCGTTCGTGTATTCAGTAAATTGGGTTGTGTCAAATGCCACATTCAGTAAATAGTATCCAAATATTTTCGTAGGTCACTAGTTAAGGCTGTACAAAACCGTCGCTAGTTCACTTGCGTTGTGCTACATTTAACGATATTTACAAAATATTCGCTGGACATCGTCCAAAGCATTGTCGCAGCGCGCCTACCTTTTACGTGACAGATCTATTCTAGAAAGGGGCCACTGGGACACGTTACATACCGATTGTTTATATCGATGGATCAGTATCTGCACCGCGGTAATCAAAGGCGGCACTCGATGCGACGCCGAATGAAAGCATGCAATCCAATAATTAACCTGCGCTTGTCACCCTCGTCATATCGGCACTGAATAACGTGTGATTCTTTGTTGTGCAGGTTTCCCCGCAGCGTACGCCGCCTACGCGGCAGGACGTAGCTATTCGGGCTATCCTAGCTTCGGGCTGCCATACCCAGCAGGTAATCCCCTGGCGAGCTTGCACCACCAACTGTCCGGCAATCACTACCACCACCTGGCAACACTCCTGCCATACCATCCGCTCGAGCTCAGCGGGGTTTACAACGTTCACGCCATGCATCTGTGAACTCGAGCCGCGACCTTGCATTCCACTAATCGCTAACGTCTCCACCACCGACCCGCTTAATAACTTACTCCATATTTACATAACTATATAACGTATACGCTAATTTTCGTAATCTGCTGTGGTGACTGTGTCCTAACTTCCCATTTCTACTAACTCGCCTACGCAAAAGTTCGTGTGAACTCTCACTAACAACTTTACCAACAAGTTAACACCCCTAACAATGACTGAACCATCTAGATAAATCTGCCACGTCGTCAATTACAAAACGCCCGCGTTTCGAGAGAACGCTATTTATTGTTTATCTCGAGAATTTTGTCGAGACAATCCGGACGATTGCGAGCGCCTCCATGTTTGCCGACGATTCGCCCTAACGATTCTCAAATGCTACGCGTCAGGCAAATAGACACGGGCAAACAGTGGGCCACGACCCAGCGCCCGGCCGCGCCCCACCGCTCACTATATCGCACCATCGCCCTCTCCTCATTAACAGCAAAAGCTTTTAAAAGAGATTTAAACAGATTCAAACAAAAGTACTGAAAAAGTGACGTCCTTTTTGCGGTGACTTCTATGTAAATCTCGGGCCGGACGAAAAAGAATTTCCACTAATTAAAAGTAGTCTTCCAGTCGATCCCGCCGAGACTAGAATGTTAATTTTTCGGTGCTTATTGTCCGTTCGGGGTTAGTTCGCAGCGGTGAAAACATCATTACATGATGGAGTGGGCCACGTAGTAGGGGCGGGAGCGGACGTGGCCACAGCGGTTAACGCAGCTCGACAAATATTCTTTCCGTTGTTTGTCCTACTCGCCCAAGTCACCTTGGCCTCGACATAATTACGCCAGTAAGCTTTAGCTTTCCACTTTTCCGGGCGGACGCGCGCTCTTAGAATTTTTCGGTTGGACGCAAACAGAATCTAGAAGCGAAAACATTGTCTGCAATTCTAATTAAGAGTCCAACCATAAAGTCCGACTCGCTCCACGTCTGTTCAGTGAACTACGATTGATGCTATCGCAGCTGTTCTGGACGCCAAAGTTTTGCGTGCCGTTCAAATCGCTCTACATTAATTACTTTCCAACCGCCGTTTTGCGACATGCGGTTCGAGCCCATCTCGCCGCAGGTAAAAAAACTGATTCTGGCATCCGTTCAATTGTAAATATAACTGGGCAACCGAAGATCCCAATAATTACTCTGTCAAAATGAACACCTCAAATTAATAGCGGTCGTGGAACCCGAAACACTGACACCGCTAAACAATCCACGTACCAAATTAATATACGATAGGATATTTACAGTTGCAAAGAGTTGTTGTTTGAAATCGGTTGTGTGAGTACACCGCAGGAAATCAGTTTGGCTGGCAGCGGCCGGCCATTTGGGCAGGACGTGCGCCGGCGCGGCGGCGGCCGTATCGTCCATTAGCATTCCTCGGCCGACGCCCGCCGCACCGGCTTATTTGTAACGCCGTCTATATAACCAATATTAAGTCGACCATAAATTATCAAACCGCAGGATACCCGGTCAAAGGTCGGTTAATTAAATTTCACGATTTGAATGTTAATATCTCTACATACTACTACTTTGTTTCAAAGTAAAATCCGTTGCGTCTTTTGATGCAGATGCTTTGACAAAGTGCCGCACCGCTGCAATCCTTTAATATGGTTTCATTTCCTTGAACTCGGAAAATGAGTGCGCGTAGAAGTTGGTACCGGAATGAATAAACAACTTTGTTAGTTTCTAAAGGAATGGAATTAATGTCGAATAATTTGTTACGGTGGTATCCGCGTCGACATAAGAATTTTTGACATAAAATATTTGTTTACAAAATTCTGAAGACAACCTCGTTAAACACATGTCGTGGGGAAGTATGAATCCGCTAGGGCATAGTTTACACATAGTTTCCTTATATCGTCGAATAACCACAAACATTTTTTCATACACTACTAAATTTCTTGAGTGATAAACGTTCGAGTAAAATGTATATTTTCGAAGTTCAAAACAAATCAGCTACAAGCGTCGTGGAGGCAAAGGCAATTAAAGCATTTAAGCCTCTCAAGCTAAAACAACAAGGCTCATAATCTATTTTGCATAATTATTGAAAATAGTCCAGGTTTCAATTTTAGTGATAGCATGTATAATAAAATTAGCATTAGGCGTAAACTAAACTGTAGGTAGATGTTTCAACTACTTCCTCTCTATTATAAACTTAATAGCGGCAAACTTATAGACTTAGATTTTCGTAGCGTCAGTTATCATAGATAAGTATCTATATCTTCTAAATAGCATGCTGTAGTTAGTAGTGTTTGGATTTCATAGGAAATAGGTGTAAAGTGGACACAGCGTTTATGGGTATATTACTATAATACTTGTATAACAAAAAAAAGGATCAAAAACGTTTGAACTAGAACTAGAATTTCAGCTGGCTATAAAAATTGTAATATTTTACAACTTTATGGAGAACTGTAAAACTAAAACTCGTGGTAGGGGCCGCTCGGTTCCCTGTGAATGCATACAAAATGAGCCCAAACCCGGCTCGTACATAACAATAAAATTAATACCAAGTAATTTATCCTTGTCTCCGTTACGTCCATATATTTATTCGGTGATAAATTCAAGTGAAACACACCTATAGTTCGTAATAACACCTATAAATAATTAATAAAAGTTTAAGCGTGACAGGGGGTATGACGCACTTCGTTCAACGAGTACGTAATATGATATTTACTTATTCATGGCTATTGGAGTGAATAACATTGTATTTATTAAATTTTTGTTGCTCAAAAACAATGAATAATTGAAAACTGTGAGGGATTTAAGCGCTGTGTACACTTTACGTAATGGCAGTTTATTAAATCTAAGAGTAAATAATATTAAATTAATGGGTAGATAAGTAACGTAGAATAGACGAGTTCATTTAAAAAATTACTAAGTTTAGAGGATGAATACTAACTGACATTTAGAATTTCATTTGCATAGTTTATCATAGCATTAGTTTAGATTCGTATCTTCTTATTTATTCATTATAATGATAAAAAGAATAAACGATACATCGAGCTTGAAAAGTGTTATTTTAATACTTTAATATTCGCTATAATTATAATGTAATATATTTAATTTCAATTTTTAAACGTTATTTCTCTATTATATTTTAAATATTTACACTGCTTAAATGATAATGTTATTGATACTGATATTTATTGTTGTTGTTGTATAATATTTTTGGATGCATCTACTTTACGCTACATTCTTCGTGTTATCGTTAATGTAAATGCGGTTTATTGTCTTTGGACAACGGTGCAACGATTCGCAGGAGATAACATCTCTATGCGAACTATATAAGCGATTATTTCAATAGCAATAAACAATTGCTTTATCACCATCACACCTCGCAATAATTATTTCTCGAAATTAAGGTACCTACTTTATTGAAATTATGTAAAAGTTAACATTGGAACATTAAATCGCTACGTGTGCGACCGTCCTTATCGCCATCCTCTAAACTAGTCATATAAAGTAAGCTTGATATATATATATCGCGTCGTGTAAGTGTACCTTAACGTGTGACCACAGGCATTTTACCATTACCAACCCATTATACCGCAGTTTGCCCACTTTAGATATCTTCATTGAAATAACTATAACATAGCATACTCAGATATGGTAATTGTATGTGTAATCGCCGCGTTCGGGCATTAAAATTGACTTTTCCCCTTTACGTGATCCATTGCGTGTTTAGATATACTAATACCGAATGAAATATTCAGTAAATAACACTACGTTCTTGATCCAATTTTAATGATCGAATCAATACGTGTTATGGCCCGCCAGCAAACCACCCGTGCGTGAGGGATGCCAATGCGAGAGTATATTGAAAGTAGTTTATCATTTCGTGCGTGCAAACTATTTCAAAATTCCCAAAAACAGGCAACTATCAAGTCCAAGTTTTGTCGTAAAGGTTCGATGAGATTGAGGCTACGATCGATATTTTCAAAATGATTGTTCTTTTTTTTTTCTTCGATATTTTTGCGTTGTGAAGGAACTAGGAAGGTCAGCCGGGTAGGTCCGCGTGCGGATCACCGTAGCCGGCTTTGTAGCTTTTTTATTTTGTTGCCGCAGGTGTAGTGGGAGTAATACCGGCGGAAAGTCGTCTGTTGGTCGGTGCGGAGTACGTTAGCGCGGGCGTGCTGGGCCAGAGTTCGTAGGCGCCGCCCGCCGAAGCCCGCGCCCAAGCCACCGCTTACCGCTCTCTTACCCGGAACACCCGTTAACGGCTCCCGGAATTTCTCACGAATAAATCTTTTCTCAAGCGAATAGCTCTTTGGTATTACGCCCACCGCTTACCCTATCTAATCTCAAGGAATGCAATGTCGCTCAAAGTAAGATCATTTTCATAATTTCGCCCGATTTCGCAGATGCGTGTCGCCCGGCTAGGTTTGCCCATATAGCACGAAACGGAATTCATATCAATCAGATTGAATGATGAATCAGATTCATTGAATGCGGCTTCCCTCAGGAAGTAATACCAATTATCTTAATATGTAAATTAGGTGTCGATCATAATGAGATTTTTATTCATAATAATGTACTTGTAACCCATGTGTCAAATTCTTTATAATACTTAAGTCTTATTTATAATCATAAGTTATTAGTAATGTTCTAATCGCTGTTACGACATATCGTCTTAATATATCATTAATCGTAAGTTTTATTATATTGTGAAGCCGCTATATTTTAAAATAAAGGAAATTGCCGTTGTATAAGCAAAACGTTTTATCGTTTATTGTCCAATTGATCGTTCATGAATTGAGGTCGATCAGTGCCTCACCTAATCGTTACGCCCGAAATAAACTGGAAGAGATAGTGTGTTAGCGTGGAGCCGGCTAGCTGTGTGCTTACGGTTCGACGTCGCGTTTGAAACTTATTTTAACGTTGGCATTTCGTTTTTCTGACTCATCCACATGCAGCGTGGTGTCCGCGAGGTGGCACAGCTCAGCAAGCCGGTAAGCCCGAGCATGCGAAGGCTCCGGCGCGCAGCCCGCCCGCCGCATCGCCAACATTCCGCGCATTCAACACTCTCGCCCTTAGAATGCAGCCCGCGAACCAGACTCGCCCACACAACTATTTTGCATAGTTCGATACTCACTTGTACACTTCACGCGCGCCGAACGTTTCAAAGTCACGGCTCGGAATCGTACAGTTCGAATTAAAGTCGCTCCGAGATTAGAATTTGTGCAAAATAAAAGTGAGAACACGTTTCGACAAATTAGCGCCTTGAAACGAAATTCCTTAAAGGGTCACACGGCCGTCGGTTCGGATCCAAATAATTAGGTGGCGAGGCGGCGAGTGGCCGAGCGTCGCGAGCGTTGCCAACTCCATTTGTAATTTAAGATATTTGACCGTTAATTGTGTTAGAAATTGTTACTTTTAGTGCTTGTTGCTTAGGTCGGAGTACTGAGCGACCTCGCTCCGCACTAACCTACAATATTTTCTTTAGATACTCATGTACCTACCTAGATGATAGTGTACCTTCATAGCGAACAGCGGCCCGCCGCTGAATTAGCATTATGTGTTTGGATGGGTCAGATATTTTTTGTTTTCCTCACTTCCATTTGTTTTCTTGATAGATTTTATGAATGCCCATAGATTTTGACTCTAAACGCGCTAGTCTAGCGAGCTCCATGTTCCATAAATTCTTATTGTAGAATTTCACGAAATTGGAGTGTGTCCGTGGGTCCATTATGGCCAGTATTAGCATACTAATCTCTTCTAGTTAGTGTCGTATTGAGCGCACAAATCCTGAGCAATGTGCGCGATACACGCATAGTAAGTCCTTTCTCCCCTGCATGGACCAAGCGCGCGTTAGTCGCCTGCTCTAATAGCCCTATAGCCACTGGCCGAATCCACCAACGAGCCTATATAGACTCGAAACTGCTCCGAACGGGGATAAGGGATTTACATAATGACAATTTGTGTAAATACCTACCTCGCACGCCACAAGTGCGGGTAAAGAAGTGTTGTGTTGGGAGAACAGCGGTTTCGTGAAAGCAGTGCGACGTCGCGACATCCCTAGGGCGAGTAATTTTGATTTTGAACATTACAATTTGATCGATACCGTTGAAAATTAGAATAGTGTAATACTGTGTTTTTCGAAGGTTTTAATAAATGTAAAGACTGAAGTGTGGTAGACATTTCATAGTGTTTTCTGAATTAAGAAGTAAATTAGAACAGCGTAGTCGAAACGTTAATAGACACTAGATTAGAATAAGAATTAGTCAAAATGAAAGCGAATCCGTGTAATTTGTCTCCGTAGAATGTTCTGCCGTCTCATACAATTATTTTAATAGACAAATCGTCGATAGTCTAGTCTAGCTAATTTAAATTTTTGCGGGCGATTTTTATTACTGTATATTAGAGAAGCTTTACATTAGTGACGAATTCCAGGTTTTTCTCTCGTGAAATCTTTGAAGTTGGAATATTAAATTGCTTTTTGTTTGTAAAATAGGTAGCTATGTAAGCGACTAGAACAGTGTTGGTGGTACACAAAATATAATTGGTGGTGCAAACTTTTTTATAGATGTATTTAATGTTGTTTAGTTTTTAAGATCTAGAATAGTTTTATGTAAATTTGAAGATTGGGTGCCTTAGGCCTCAGTAGGTACGAAAAACAGTAGGACATGGAGTGTTATTTTTAAACAAGAAATTCAGTCACCTAGAATAGAAAATATATTTTTGTATTAGAATAGATGAAAAGAAATGTAATTACTTAAGCTGTAGATATCGTAGAAGTAAGCGGAACTAATCCGCAAGTAGGTATTATAATTTGACTACATGGGTAGAACTTTTTTTATTGAGGTCATTAGCCATTCGTAGATAAATAATTTGAACATTTTCTGATTCATAATTGGGTGTTTTATGATAATTCATTATATCTCGAGTTTCATTTCGCTTTATTAATGTCGCTTTACATGTTTTTTTTCTGAATAATACCATTCCATGGCTGAACCACGAAAGAATAAGTAGAGATTCACAAACAACGTATCGTACACCGCACCGTTATAAAATTTAGACTCGACGGCTCCCGAGATTTAAAGAGAGGACAAGCCGTTTCTTCTTTGAATTACAAATGGAGGTGGGAGAGCGTGCGTGCGAACCAACAACCAGCATAGAAATTCGATTAATTTGCAATGGAGATAAGTCCCGGCGGGTAAACGATCGAAAACCCGCAAAAGCGTATCATCTTCGTGGTGAGTTATTGATGGCACCTATTAAATATACGTTTCGGGAAACACGAGAATGGCGCACGTCCGCGCCGCGCATCAAAACATTTCAATCTAGTCAAGTGGGGAATCAAGCATTGGGATCTTACTACAAGATTCGGTGTTTCGTTGCTGCAGAGTTTTTAATATCACTTAATATGCATTTCCGGTCAAAGATTCGTCTATGTTTTAAATTATTCTATACTTAGTTACTTTATTAACCTGTTGATACAATTAATAAGTATTGTTGATCATAAAATTTAAATTACTATAAATTATAATAATTTAAAGTAACTAATAATAATAACATCTTGAGACAATCCACACACGGTCATCCGATCCCAAACTAGGCAGAATCTGTTTAAACTAATAAATTCAATAACGATAGATATGTAGGTATATACATGACCAGGAGCAAAATATCTAAAGTACCTACTCAGGGACTTAGTAACGGTATGTTATATGACAAGACTTGGAGACATTTTTTTCTTACTATACAAGTATACAAGCAAAAATTACAAAATGCGCAATATTGAACAACTTTTCCGTCTTTTTTGTTATTATGTACCTACTCTCCATAAGTAACTCTTGTGAAATACTTACGTACTCGTACCTTGAAATTCTGAGCGTCAATTTTCGGAGCATTGTTACACATAAAAAGTCCTACGTAATATAGTGGATTCAAGGACGGGTCTTACGTCGCGAGTACGCTCCGTGAATATTTCCTTCGGCCGTCATCCTACTTTTGAAGAAGAATTATTAACTTTGCCCGAACTTCGCAATTATGAAAGTTCGAATAGCTCTCGCAAGACGGCCTCTGAATTTATAGATGAATATATGCTCCCCCGCACGGCAAGGTGAGACGCTCCATTCGCAACTTATTCTGTTCCCTTAGATAATTTAGATGGGCCACTTTTGCGAGGAGATATCAACTAGAAAAACTTTCGATAGTCGGCCCGTTATTGCGTAGGCACTCTCGAATACCAAGCCGAACGATCTACACGAACTGCTAAAACTCTAATTATTCTATTAACTTTTCGAACTTAAACTTTGTTATTTCTGTCAGTCTGCGCTGCTTCTTGGTTCCGCCTCCTCGGTTACGTTCAAAGCGTCAAGAAACTTTAACTATTACGACGCACAAATTAGACGGGAAACATGTGTTAACGTCGGCGTCGCTAGAGACTGTAGCTTCGAGCGATGTCCGACGCAGATACTGTATGACCGGTGTTGATAACTCTCCGGCTCGCGTCGTCCGCATGTAACCGAATTGTTGAAGTCGTAAATTATTTGAGGTCAGGAACACGCTCGGCGCCTAACTGAGTTGGGTCTGTTTGTGACTTTGTTTACAGTGAGCCGACCCGTGAAGTATGATTGAAGCGATAAACAGCCTTTTATAACAATAACCACAGCGCGGTTTTTAACGGCTGAAGCCGGCAGACTAATGAAACGAGGATGTCCTTAGATACTCGGAATGTCATCGCTATATTTTTCTTTTTGAGAATAATATTTTCTCACTCCTTTAAATCGAGGGGAGCGAGAGTGCTTCAAGGCTGCACGGCGGCACGTCGTAATGGGAAAAGAATGAACTAATACCGATCGACATATTAATGATCCCGAGACGTGTCTGCGCCACTCGAATTCTTATTTATTACAGTGCGGCCCTCAAATAAATAGGCTCTCACATCGCAAAGTAATGTTATTAAAATGTGTCAGCATTTTGCGGCCGCGGCCGAGTGGCGAGCGGCGGCGGGCGCACGCGCGGGAGTGGCCTGCCCGCGACGCCATCTATCATTCATCCTCCATTACTTATATTGTACTTTTTTCGCAAAGTCACTCGCAGGCCGGTAATCACCTGGTGCGACCGCAGACCATCATTTTTCACACTAAATCATAACTCGCGCATCTGACAAAAATAAAATTTGTCGTACAAGCCAATAGGGGTAAATGGTGACACAGTGAGCAAGCGAAAAACTCGAAACGAATATTAATGTGTTTACTGTCGTAACATTGACTTAGGTTTTCGAATACTTGTAAACATATTCTACCGCATCCCATACAAGTAAATAAGAAACGCAGGTAGCAGATTGGAGTAAGATTTGACCCAATAAGCACGCGCTAAAATGCGTTCCGGAGGTCGCGCGGCGCGGCGCGTCACGAGTCGCAAGACGCTGCGACGTGAATCGTATGCTAATGCCCTTCCCTATTCAATAAGCAGACCGCCGAGTGCCAGAGAATTCACGTCGGATAATTTACTGGATATTTTGTAAAAGTTTTTTCGCCGTCTGTGATTTATGCCCGCGAAACTTCGAGCTCTCTTTTTCATTTGAATGCACGTGACATACGTGATATTTTTTTGTTCCGACATAATCTAAGCCCGCGGAGACTTCAGCGTCATCCGTCAACGCGGCATCTGTCTCGAACGGCTAAATTATTCATGCATTTACGCGGTCCAACTTTATAGAACTTTAATATTGAGTTGGGATTACATTGATAGTCACTTTGGCGTTGAATATGGTAAATTGAGAAAAGATAAGGTGCCTAGTAAGTAGGCGACGATGGTGGGAGCTTTTGAATTGCAAAAATTTCGATGGTTCAGTCATGAATGTGTGCGTGTGTTTACTAACGAGTGGGACGTCACTCGGGCTGGTGTGGATGCGAACCGTGTGTATGTTTGCAGTTGACCTGACCAACGGCCAACTGACACCAAACAACAACACACCGCTGCTCGCGCAGGCACTCTCAGGTGAGGATGTACTCCCCACATACCATAATTGAACACATTAAGGGTGTATATATGCTTGAAAATCCGACAAACTAAAAATCCTATCATTGACGTCTGCAAGCCAAAGTATGAACGATACTTGTAGCAGTAATCTGCGGTTTGCTGCGTTCAATTGGTGTATGCAGAAATCGTCTGTTTTGCATCGATGCTGCATGGCATTTTTGCTACTTTTATGGGCATGGTATTAAACTCATTGATGTACAGTACATAAATGGCTAATCGTGAATTCTATTACTGTGCAAGGTTTAGTTGCTTTATCTTACTTTTAAAAAGTAACTGTTTCACCATGTGCTTAATAAAATTATCATAAGTACTATGGTCCTATTAGTTATATTTATTAACTCTCCTAATAGTTTTATAAATAAATCTATATATATTATATCGGTTGGTATATTTCCTTACATAACAAAAAAATAAGTGCATTATACGCTACAAGTTGTTTAGAATCATCTGCAAAGTTCCGTGAATAAGTAGGCACTATTTTGTAATAGTAAAATATACGAATATACCCCGTGATTTGAATATATATACACCCTTACACGTATATTGACAAACTACCAACACACACCTCTATGACAAGTCATCTTAACACAGCTTACGAAAGTGTGCGCTTTCCCTCTATCTATCCGCTTTTTGTGCTCCTGGTTGGATTATTTCCTGTCTTTGGATTCCATTTATATATATTTTCGTGTCCACCTGTACATATTATAATATTTCCTTATTAAGTGTAAGTATGTATCTCCTTAGCAACGGATTTAGTATAGTATCAGACAAGGTAGGCACACTCTGGCGTGAGCAATGCGAATTTTTACTCTTCTTGTATGTATGTATATGATACTCAAGAAATTGGATCTTTTTAAAATATTTTTAATTATTTAGGAGTGGAAAATTTCGAGATTCGAAGAAAAAAATAACAACGTAAATTGGGTATGGAATAACGCTCGTATCGGCAATATGCAACTGGCACAATACAACGCCACAGACATATTCCGTATTTCCAACGGTCGAATAAACACGTGAGGTACATCTCTATCTAGTTTCCGTCACTAGCCGAGCTCTTGGACAACGGAAGTCGCGACTTCAATTTTCACTCCACATATTGCATCGTTTAAAATGGTTTGAATTTTGCCTTTTGGGAAAATAAGTTGACCTAAATTGACTGCATATTACAAAACATACAAAATATTTGTTCAGTCTTATGTTTTTGTTTCCAATATCAACGGTATTTTCTCTATAAAAAGGATTAGTCTTTTGCATCCCCGTCTGATTATTAAATTCAGTCATAAAATAATATTATAAATTATCTCAGATATCAACCATCACCGTAAAAAAATTGAGGCACAGTCTAGGAAAGTAAATTCTAGTACTTTAACTGCCAATAACGTCACCTCAAGGTACGGCGATTTATATTGTTAAAATATCGCTTTGATAACTACGACCTCATCTCCTTTTTGTCACAAGCAGGATTGCAGATAGTCAAATTAGGCTTATGCAATAAAAAAAAAAACATTATTTGTCGAAGTATTTTCCATTTTTAGTACAGTAATGTTTGGTGGATAAATAAATATTGAAAGGTTGTCTGGTAAAAAAATGCCTGATATCAAATCTGCCTTGCGTTCCAATGGGGTTTCAATTAATAAATTATTTTTGTATATACATTTATTCGACTTATTGGCTGAGAAGAGCAGCGCTTGATGGTGATAAACGCCAAATATAGCATAGAGATCCATACGACACCATAGACAGTTGCACTGTCGCTCGTCGCTCAAGACATTAGTTGTTGAAGCCAGTACTTTCACCAGCTACATTGCCCTTCAAAACAATGTCAGCACTACTGCTTTATGGAAATGCGTTGTGACGATCTCTTTTAACAAGGGCTAACCGCTTATTAGACGTGTTTAAAACTCACGGGATTTTCGGTGTCACGTCCACAGTGATGAACAACTACCAAGCGGCGGCAGCCGGGTTCGGCCCGCCAGCGTCGCCGCACGCCGCCGGCGGTCGGGCCGGCTTCCCCTCTGCCAGCTCGCCGGGCCCGGCGCTAGATGTGTACGGCTCTGCAGCCGACAGCGTCGGCTACGTGCAAGCCGCCAGTCCGCAGCCCTCCGGCTTCCCCGCGATCGCAGTCAGCCGCGCGCCCCTCAATTACACCCCAGTGAGTTTTGTCTTATTATTTTTAGCGTAGTGACGTGATTCATCATCATCATCACCAGCCGGAAGACGTCCACTGCTGAACATAGACCTCCCCCTTGGAACGCCACAATGAACGACAATTGGCTATTTGCATCCACCGGTTACCTGCGACGCGCACAATGTCGTCTGTCCACCTAGTGAGAGGCCTACCTACGATGCTTCTTCCGATTCGTGGTCGCCACTCGAGAACCTTTCTTCCCCAACGGTTATCGGTTCTTAGAGTGATGTGGTCTGCCCATTGCCACTTCAACTTGCGGTTACCTTGGTGTTCTTCAGCGAAACTTCACATTGTGGATTCTGTCACGCAAAGAAACTCCAAGCATAGCTTTCGCCATAGCTCGTTGTGTGAAGATGATGAGATATTTGATTACTGATAAACAACACGCCCAGTGAGACCTCAGTAATTTCAAGGTACCTGTAATGTTTACACACTGTTGTTTTGTATTTGGATACTTATTTGGGCAAAAATATGTAAGAGAATTTCTTTTTAAGCACTGATATAAATTTAAAGTTTTTTTTCACGATCTAACAAAATTATACCAATGCCAGTGATAAAAATACGTAGGTACGCATTTTAATAGAAAGAATATAAGAAAAGTTTCTCATACTTATTTTATTCCATGACGAATGGAATAAAGTTATTAACTTTTGATTCTAACTTTTTTCATTTATTACGTCATGTTCAAAATGCCTTCAGTAACGCCCAAATGAAGGCAATTCCCAAAATTGTCCTTGTTCGGGAACTTTCAACTGTCACAGTATTCAAATTAATGTTTGTTCTGTTTTGTTTTTCCTCGACATTTGATTCGCTTCCTGCAATGTTAGAATTCACTTCTGCATTATTCATCGTAACTAGGAAGAAAGTAAATAGTTTACATATCTACTGCGTCTCGAGGCGCTGTAAATTTCTTGTATCAAGCCTGTAGTGTAAGAATTTCATTAGCAGTTAGTCATACTGGGGTAAGACACTAAGAGCGTCGTCGGTCCGCGGCGCGCCCCCAAGCGCGAGCAAGCCACGCCGACTCAGACGCAATTAGCCGGCGACACTCTAAAATTTTAGCGAGACGGTCCAATCTCATTATGGAACCGATCTTCCCTGTCGCTCTTAAAGCGTAATCACCATAAGTTAGCGAGCGAGTGAAGCGTGAGAGATCCGATTATAAAGTGTTCCGAAATATGCGGGCGGGCATTGCGGCAATCTACGCGGTGCACTGCGCTCGTAATGGCTTTTTAAAACTGCGACCGTGCTCCATAACTGCTTCCCTGAGACGCCATCATTCTTCATTGCTTGTCGACGCCCGCCCAAGCGGCCGCCACTGCCGAGATCTTAACTCCTCACGTCGTACTATCTCGGGGACATTTTTCAAATTGCCCTCGAAAGCTTCTTTAATTTTTACAATATCAAAAAGCGGGCTTTTGCCAAGCTATTAAACGGCCAATTGGACTTTCGTCCTAATGTTAGCAACACTTAAATTGTGTTTTCGTACGTGTAATTGAGGCACAACCCGGCCACCGGCTATAATTGTAATTAAATGTAGAACAGGTTACCGCTCTGACTGATTGTTACCCGGGGCTTAATTCGAGTCATTCGCCCGCGGCTACACTAAGCTACCCTTCCGTTCCAGTCGCGTCATATATCAAACGGGATATTAACTCAATCGTCCGTAATCGCCGGGGCAAAACAAATACGTCGCTAATGAGAGAATGAACGGTCCGGCCGGCGGCCGGCCCGGACCGGCGCATGTGGTTCCCGGGTGTAAAACGGTCTTATTAGGTAACGGGAATGCCCCCACGGGCAATAACCGTAAATCAAGGAGAACAAGCGGTGTAATTACCACTGGCGAGCGGTCGCGCACGTTGCTCTAACTCATCCTCTCACTGTTTTTATTTTGTTGGCCACCGCGGCCGCTACTGCTCTATCGACTGCGAACACCGAACTTACTACCTTTAAATCTGCCCCTGGAGAGGTTAATGTTCGACTGAACGGTTTATACTTCCATTTCAATTATAACCCTAACTGCATGCGGGTAATTTTAGGGCCAATATTTTTTTACGGTTAACTAGTTAGAAGATTCTGGCCGCGTTGCAAAATTTCCGCTCGTTCGGGTAATCATATGAACCGCCTGCAGATTATTTTGCAGTTTTAAGCATCTAGAGCGCGTTATTCAAGTTGGTGTTGCTTAATAATTACCCGACTACGGAACGGAGGGAGGGTTATGATTTTAACAAGAATGTATGTATGTATGTTCATCTGTTCCCGCATATCTTCTAATCTACTTAACATAATTTGACAAGTAGGGTGTCGTTAGAAGCGTCTTGATTGTCCACTGGTTATAGGCTATATAATATCACATTATTAGACTGCGATTTTATCCGTTGTCGGGTTTTAGTTTTTAAAACTTATTACTTGTTTAATTATGACGTATACCTCGACCTGGTTTAGACAAAACACTTAATCTATATATATTCTTATTTATAACATATTTTATTAAATAAGACTAGTGCCCAATGTTATACACCTCAGCTCGACCGATGGTAAGCAAACCCCTTCCCTTGAACAGTTATACTGCTACTCATGAGGACTTAGTGCAACTAAAGTCTTGTGTCGTGTTGCTAAATAATTTCACCACCTACAGTGTTCCTAACACCAGACAGCAGCAATGTTTACTCAATCATGCACAGCGACAATATTTTGCATTAGTGGTCCCTACCTGGGCCTTACCTTTACCTAGAAAAAAAAATGGTGTTAGTCACGTACTTGTTTTTTGTTTATGCCTTGGAAACAAGGTGCGCAGGTTCGGACCCCGGCTCGCACCTCTGATTTCTTCAATGCATCATGTGCGAATCGTCTTTGTGCGATTGTTACTAGCTTTCGGTGAAGGAAAACATCGTGAGGAAACCTGCATGTCTGAGAAAGCCTAACTAGCTCTCGAATGACGTGTTAAGTCCGCCAACCCGCACTTGGCCAGCGTGGTGAACTCTGGCCTGGCCCTCATCTTGAGGGGAGGCCCGTGCCCAGCAGTGGGACATAAACAAGGGCTGGTATTATTATTATTTATTATATTTCATTAGCCTTTTACAATATGGGTATTTTCTTATAGTCTTTGAGTTGAGACGTGGGGTGCCGGATTAGAATTGCATCCTCCCCATCTCCTCTCGTTGGGTGACGGAAGAGGCGACTAAGCGAGAATAAGAAGACGGGCAGCAGCGTCTTTCTTTTGGATTTATCTTCCACGTATACTGCGATCCCCAAGCCGCCTGCCAAACGTGGGGATTATGGCAACCCCTCCCTTCTTAAGGGAGAGGTTTTTTGTTCAGCAGTGGACGTCTATCGGCTGCCAATGATGATGATGATGACTATTAATCAGTTTATTTTTGTAATAATGTGTACAGATTGTGTAATTGAGTTTGTTTCATCTCATTCCAGGGACCCCTGATCCCCGCGGCTTTTACCAACGGTTATCATTGAAAGTGTTATAGCACAAATATTTTACGTGAGTATTACTTCCTTTTTAATGTGCTTTTGCGTTCCAGTCTATTAAAACGTCGTTACGCTGAATAAAAACGTCGGCGTGTGTGTTCAGCGAAAATTAGCACTCGCGTGGCAATTACATGAAATGCTTTTTAAATGGTCTCGTCGGACTTACTGTGTTTTATTGTCTTACGATATTGCGTTAATTGGTCAGCTTGTTTGTCCCATGCATACTATGTACGTTTTAGAGATATCGTGAAAGTCTCATAAAAATACTATTCTGCTCTGCCAAGAATTACAAAAAAAGTATTATATTTGATATATAAAAAGTATTATATTTAACTTCTTTTTTTGACGTGTCTAATGTACGGCCAATTTAATAGATCACATTAGACATCTGTCGGTTTCTTTCTTCTATCTATTTCGTTTGTTGTTATTACAATATATATGTAATTGTTATAGAAAAGAGTTAAGCAACTGACGAAAAAATTAGTAAAGTTACGAAAAAATTAATAATATTTTTTGCCCAAATTGGCCCAAATTGGCCCTACTTTAGTGGTAAAACAAAAAAAAAACTGGCACGTGCAAAAGATCCCTTACTATAAGAGATGTTTGTGAATTTTGAGTCAGAATATTTTTATTTCATTAGTTTATTGGGAGTCAAGGATATTAAAATATATATTAAATGTTCAGTTTTAAGATACATGGAGGTAATTTATTAACTTTCATGTGTACATATGTGAATACGGTTTGGTTTGAATATACATAGCCACAAATATAAATTATTTCTAGAGCCACCCCTGTCATAATATGAATATTTCTGTGGCCAACCTTCCATCCATGTGACGCTAGGTGCAGTGCATTTACTAAAACAGGGAGACCCGTTCCAGGATGGGAGTCTCTGACCGGGGCAGTACCTGTAACTAGTGTTGGGTTGTAAGCATAAATTACAAAAAAATCGCAGCCATCATGAAGTAGTGTTGTGTTCCTGCTCAGGTTGCCAGTCCTTTATGAGTAATAGATATTGTGGTAGCTCAGAAATCGTTGCTTCGTCTCTTATTTTGCCAGCGCAAAGATTCCTTGTGTAATGACAAATTATTACTATCACGGCTGCACTTATTAATGAGGAAGTATAAAAACTATCATGTGATGATCAGGTGGCGAGTGGTGTGGCGGCGTATAGCGTCCGGAGCGTACGTCAGCCGTCGCACGCGCCGCTTCCAGCCCCGCCCCCGTCGCTCGCGCAGACGGTGCGACCACCGCACCGGACTACAACCCTTCGGCCCCGACCGCCCAGTCGCCCGCGGCGTCTCACCTCACAGTCCCGATCACCTCCTCGCCCTCATCCCCCCCACACAACCCCCACGTCCCCCTCACAAAACCCCTTCTATTGTAAATAATAATAATCTACTTTTTGTCGTGTGAACGAGAGATAGTCTATCGATTGAACAGGTATTTTTTCAAATTTTTCTCGCTTTCTACTGTACCGTAGATGTGTTGTCAGAGTAATAAACTATATAAACTACAAAAAAAATACATTTCATATTATATAAATTGCATCTAGACGATTTTATTGCAGGGAGGTATATCTTAAAATATTTTAATATTCATAGTTAATACGATGTAAGGTGTAAGCGGTCCCGAACGGGGCGAGTTCAGTATATCGGTGGGCCGTATCGTTAAGTCCACCGTGGTTCGGCATGTCGGCTAGGTCTGCGTGGCTCGACGGGATGTGAGGCCGGCCGGCACGTCCCGGCACGGCCCGGCACGGCACGGCACGGCGCCGGACCGGAGACAATAACGCGGCGCGCGACACTAGCGTCCCCGCACGCCTCCCGCTCGTCCACCCACACATATTTTATTCTATCTATTTTTAATATTAATGTCAAATATTAACATAATTATTATACTACTATAATTAATTATATTACGCATATTTTACCTATGAATGTAATTATTTTTCGCCTAATTCGAATTGTATAAAATCACCTATTTGAACGGCTGTTCTGTTTCAGTAGCAATCAACTTTCTCGATTACTTCCGTATAAGACTATGTTAGTTACGCGTATACATACTTTCTAATATTATGTATTATGATATAAAATTTTATCCTAAGGATAATATGATCATATTTACGATTCATAAGGACGTATGGAAGGCTAAGTCGGAACATTTCAGAATATCTCTCATCGCGTAAGATATAATAATTCGTTTCTATCTTGTACCTTTGAACTTAGGTATTGTAATTATAATTAATAACAATTTCATGCATTACGTAATAAATATTTCATTGTTTCTTACGATTGTATTTACCGTAATTTAAGGCCACTGTTGAGATAACACAAGGCTCCATTTGAGCCGCGGAGTCACACGTACTTAGGTATATTTAAAATTTTAATCAAAACACTAATTATAAACAGTAAAGTTTCGTACACGACACATTTCAATAAAGACAGGGATAAAAAAAAATACAGCCAAAGGTGCAGGTTTGAGGTAATAGATTAATATGAAGTCAATTCATTAATCATATTATTATTCGTTAGGTACTGGAGACATATTAACGACCACTTCGTCTAGTTTGCCGCTACGCGGACTACGCAGTCGCCGTAGCTCGGCTACGCGCTACGCCGTAGCACGCTACGGCTCGCTACATGCAGTCGGTTGCGTTCATTCGTTATGTACTATTATTATTACTCATTACCTACATCAATTAAACATTAATATTATAAATCTAGGTATTAAATTTTAGGTAATAATAATAAACAATCTTTTAAATGCTATTATTATATAAATACGTTATAAATATAAATGTTTCCTGTTACAAAAAAAAAATATTGAGAATGATACGAATAAATCAATATTCTTTTTAAAGGTAATTTATTACTTATGAGTATGTAGTTAATTGAATAATGGAGTGTTAGATGGAGTGCGCTCGTCACTCGCTTCGCGATTATGTTCGTTCGTGCCGAATTCGTTCGCTGAGATGACGTCACCGCAGGAGACGCGACCGCTATTATGTTGTTGAAACGTTAGCTAGGAAATTGATAATGAAAAAGGTGTGAGTCTATAGGACGGTCGGAATATCGATATCATACCTAACAAATTAACGTAATTATTTGTTTTATATTTACGGTGTTATAGGTGTTTAAGGCATTTTTTCTTAGAATATTTAATTATTACGATGAGATGTTATAATTGTTAGGCCGTCTCATTCACTCTCACATCCTCACTATAATTATATTTTCTTACCGACCTTTTTGAATTAGGAGATGTGCACACGGCTGCTTATCCCCGTGCGAGTACGAGTACAAACATACAAACAAACATATAGTGAGAGACGTACTTTCGCCGCGTTCGTGAGTAGCCATCGGTTCGCCGCGATGCATCGTGACGTGATGACATTTGTATATACCTAGTTAGCCGCATGTGTAAAAAGACGTTTAGGTAGGCGCCACACGTGGTGAGATAATGTATGCGAGCGATAAAACAACGCTTTCCGTCTGTCGGCCCTTTATACCACCGTGACTCGGTCGACATGTGTACCACCGTACAGCGGTCCGTTAGACGTTATTTTTTAATAATTTTATCATCGATATGTTTTCATTAAAATAAGATTTTTAAAGTTGTATATACGTTTTAATTTTAAAACATCAATATTCAATCATTTAAAATAATACCTCAGTAAACGGTAGAGTTAAAAAATAGCACTAAAAGGATCGCGGTTTGGCGCTGCACTTAGATAATAACCATCTGGTCGATATTAGATGCATTTGGAGTACAGGATAGCTAACACGTTAGTTTCATTGTTATTGTTATTTCTGAGGTTGTTTCTTTAGTATCACCTTTAGGGCTTCTTTGTACGGGCTATAATTCGCTATAAATGCATACAGATACTAAACTTTCTTATTTTTTTACAAATAAATTACTTCTTGTTTCGGATAATATTTTATATGTTCCTTTTTTATATTACTGGTTAGTTTAGGTCATTGCTACAACAGTGAATATAAATATGGTCTGTATTCAGAAGCCATGCTGGTGTGGGCACGGTATTTACCGCGTGGTTGCTGCGCACGCGCCGCGCGGTAGTACTCTGTCCTCACCATTCCTTCTCGCTTGTTCAGTAATACGTTAGTTATTTCATCCACTTTAGTAATGTGTTCTATACCATAATAAAGACTACGTAATAATGAGCGAGATCTCAAATTTATTTTTAAATTCGTTATTAAACCCCTAATATTGCTACTCATCGTATATTAATATGTATAATGAAATTTAAAAAAAAAAGATAATTTATTATATTTTGTATGACGACATTATATGTTATTTTACACTCGATCTACTTAATATTGTTATTAAAAGTAAAAATAATTATAATTTTAATCTAATAACGTGACAGACTGGTAAAGTTCGTAGAGTCGCCGCGGCGGCCTTAGATCGGTAGCTCCGCGGGCACGGCGACGACAGCAAGAGTTGCAGGACCAAGGTACCGCGTGGCGTGCGCCCTGGCTGCGCACGGAGCCGGCCACCGCTTGGCAACCGCCCCCCGGTCCCCCGCAACTGCCCCCGGCCCACAACCTTACCCCGGGCCCCGGCCCCCGCTCCGCGCAACGCCGCCCGCTTTGTTTCGTTCTCGCGGTTACTTCTCGATTGCGTGCTTCGCGTGCTGACTGATTTTCTATAGCAATAAAAATCAATTACCTAAGATTTTACATTTAAAAATAAAAATTTGGATTTATATACGTTCGAATTTGGTGTCATGTACATTTAAAAAAATATTAGAGAAGGGAGATAATGATAGGCGAACGATCCGCGACGACCCGTCGCGGCGTCGGCGCAATATTTTCGTCATTTCTTCGTGTATAATATGTTACATGAATCTGTATACAATATGGATATAAATCGTAATGGTGAATAAAATTAGTTTTTACGGCATCTCTTTATTAAAATAATGATAATATCAAAAATGTTTTTGTAAAAAGCGGTGGGAATGTCCGCCGCCCCGATTTTGTGCACCAAAGCACTTTCTTATTGGATATAACATTATATAACGTACATAATACTATGAGATATATAATCATACAGCCTCTCGGGGCGCGCGTGTGTGGCGATGTATGTATACACATTGTGCAATGTACATATACCTTATATAATACAATGATTTAAGACAAGGTTCACATCGTGCCGTGTGTATGTGGTAATAAATATAATATGGACATTGTTCAAACAATAATCAGTTGTTTTATTTATATTGACCCTTACTCCATTTTTTCTGTCAACACCTTCAAGCTCTAGCTGCGATCCACTCGCGCGATTCCTCACCCCTCTCTCCCTTCATTGCATTGCAAGCACGAGTTAAAAAAAGTAGCGGCCACCGACCACAAGTGTCCAACATGGACCACAAGTGGCTGTCGCGCGCATCAGCTTCTTTTGTAGCCGCTACTAGCTTCAAGTGGTGGCGATTGTGAATGTGGCCGGTGGCCCGTGTGCGGCGATACTAAGATTCCAAGAAAATAGACTGAGACAGTGGTATCGTTGTGCCGGCAGCCAAAGTAATGGATGCCTTTATTCTAGAATACACGTTGTCAAAAAGTCAAGTCAAGTTCAAAAAGTTTATGTTAGCTGATTGCTGTACTATCTATGGAATGCTTATTCAAGCAAGAACATGTAGCCACGAGTAAGAACATCAAAATACATAAATATCAGGTACACGACAGTAAGTACTATACCGTCAGCTGTATTTATCGACATTTGCGCTTGCGACAGGTCGAACCCATCACTACTTATCACTTACATATCAATATAACTTATAATATAACTTTAAATAGTTCAATTCACCTGCCTCTTGGAGGAAAATCTGCCTACGCTTTGTTGAAGGGGGCCATAGTCAAACGCGTACTCTATTCTTAATATATAAACTCTATGGTTATGCGTAACTTGATCCTTCTACTTTCTAATTGGCTTTATTCTAACATCATCATCATCATCATCAGCCGGAAGACGTCCACTGCTGAACATAGGCCTCCCCCTTAGAACGCCACAATGAACGACAATTGGCTATTTGCATCCACGGGTTACCTGCGACGCGCACAATGTCGTCTGTCCACCTAGTGGGAGGCCTGCCAACGCTGCGTCTTCCGGTTCGTGGTCGCCACTCGAGAACCTTTCTTCCCCAACGGTTATCGGTTCTTCGAGCGATGTGGCCTGCCCATTGCCACTTCAACTTGCAGATTCTGAGAGCTATGTCGGTGACCTTAGTTCTTCGGCGAATCTCCACATTTCGGATTCTGTCGCGCAAAGAAACTCCGAGCATAGCTCTCTCCATGGCTCGTTGTGTGACTCTGAACTTTTCTAAAAGGCCAGCCGTTAGAGACCACGTCTCAGTACCATATGTCATCACTGGCAACACACACTGGTTAAAAACCTTCGTCTTCAGGCACTGCGGTATTTTGGACGAGAAGATATCGCGTAGTTTCCCGAACGCTGCCCATCCGAGTTGGATTCTTCGGGCGACCTCTTTGTCAAAGTTGGACCGACCTAACTGGACAGTTTGTCCTAGGTATACGTAGTGGTCAACAACTTCGAGTGTATCGTTCCCAACAACTACCGGTACGGGTGCAACATGGACATTAGACATGATCTTCGTCTTGTCCATGTTCATTTTAAGACCCACCTGTTGGGAAACGCTACTGAGGTCGCTGAGCATCGTATTGAGGTCCTCCAGCGACTCTGCCATAATGACTATATCGTCGGCAAAACGAAGGTGAGTGATGTATTCGCCATTGATGTTGATGCCGAATCCGTACCAGTCCAAGAGCTTGAAAACGTCCTCCAATGCGTTTGAGAACAGTTTCGGAGAAATAACGTCTCCCTGTCTCACACCTCGCTGCAATGGGATTGGTTTCGTGCTCTCTTCCTGTAGTCGGATCGACATGGTGGCGTTGCTGTACAAACACTTCAACACTTCGATGTACCTATAGTCAATGTGGCACCGCTGGAGGGACTGCAATACCGCCCAGGTCTCGATTGAATCGAAGGCTTTTTCGTAGTCCACAAACGCTAGACATAATGGCCGATTATACTCCTCGGTCTTCTGTATAATCTGGCGGAGCGTATGTATGTGGTCTACGGTGCTAAAGCCTTTTCGGAACCCGGCTTGTTCGGGAGGCTGGAAGTCATCAAACCTGCGTTCGAGACGGTTCGTAATGACTCTCGAAAACAGCTTGTATACATGGCTCAGGAGTGAGATGGGTCTATAATTCTTCAATAAAGTGTTATCACCTTTTTTGAAGAAGAGAACCACCACACTCCTGTGCCATGCTTCTGGCGTAGTACCCTCGAGTAAGACGGAATTAAATAACTTCTGGAGGACTAAAATTACCGGTTTTCCACCCGCTCTCAGAAGTTCTGTTGTGATTCCGTCTTCACCCGGCGCCTTGTTGTTCTTAAGCTGTTTGAGAGCCATTCTAATCTCGTACAAGCTGATGTCTGGGATGTCCTCAGTGTAGTGTCGGGTTAGTTGGGCTCTGGTGTCCTGAGCTGTTCGGGCAATGGGTTTTCGTGTCGAGGTGTACAACTGTCCGTAGAACCTCTCGAGCTCTCTCAATATCTCCGACTTTGATGAGATGACACTGCCGTCGTCGATCTTCAGCTTGGTCACTTGGCTTTGCCCAATAGACGAATTCTTTGCAAACACTTTAGAGCCTTGGTTCCGCTCAATTGCGTCCTTAATACATGCTGTATTATAGGAACGCAAGTCGTGTCGCATGGATTTCGAGATTCGTCTATTGAGTTCAGCATATTCCGACATATCAGCTGAAGATTGCAGTCTCATCTCAGTTCGGGTTTCCATTAACTTAATGGTTTGATTGGAGAGCTTCTGAGGCTTATTACGGCGTGGGGTCTTAAAGAACTTGGACCCCACTGCATGGACAGTTTGCACCAACCCATTGTTTAACTCGTCCGCAGTTTCGCATTCGGCTAGGCACTGGAAGCGATTGTGTAGTTCGAGTTGAAAGTCTTCGGGGTTTTGGATTTGGGCGGTTCCCGGACGGAGCGTGGACTTCATCAGACGGGACCTCTCAAGCTTGACATTGATATTCAATGTGCCTCTAACAATACGGTGATCGCTACCGGTTTTCACCCTGCCGATCACGGAGACATCATCGAATATATGCTTGTTGGTCGTCATGATGAAGTCGATCTCATTTTTGGTTGAACCATCGGGGCTTATCCACGTCCACTTCCTGGATGGTCGCTTCTTGAAGAAGGAGTTCATCACAAAGAGTCCCTCCTTCTCCATGAAGTCGACCAGCCGCTGACCCCTTTGGTTCCGCTGCCCGTACCCATATGACCCCACTTTCAACTCATCGCCATTCCGTGTGCCCACCTTCGCATTGAAGTCCCCCATAACAACGGTGAAGTGTGTTTTGGAGGTATGTATGGCTTCTGCTATCTCCTCATACATAGCCTCTACTTCATCGTCAGGGTGTGCCGAGGTCGGCGCGTAAACCTGTATAACCTTCAACGAATACCGGCTGGTTATTCTGAGTATAAGGTACGCTACCCTGCTCGACACACTATCGACCTTTATAACGTTGTTAATGAGGGACTTACGGACGAGAAACCCAACACCACCCTGAGATTTTCGGTCTCCTTCCCGGAAGAAGAGCAAGTTTCCGGAATCAAGGGTTATCGTATCCTGTCCCTCTCGTCGGATTTCAGATAATCCCAAGATATCCCAACGTAACTTGCTCAATTCTTCCTCCAGCTCGATAATCTTCTCGTCAGTCCTGAGCGTGCGGACATTATGTGTTGCCAGGGCCAAAGTTCGGTGGGGGTGGTAGCGGGGCATCTGCCGGAGATTCTTCGCACCCCCTGCTCGACCGTTACCCCGCCCGCTACCAAGGCGGGGAATAGAGGAGCTGCCGGGGACTGGGGGCCGTAAATTAGCATTGTCAATCATTGGGGGGGGGGGGGGGGGGGGTTGCCATAATCCCCACGCTTGGCAGGCGTCTTGGGGATCGCAGTTCCGAAAAGATGGATATATTACACAGAAGACGCTGCTGCCCGTCTTCTGGCTTTCCCTCAATCGCCTCTTACGAAACCCACGGGAAGAGAGGGGGGGATGCAAATTCTTAGCCGGCATCCCACGGCCAACAGTGAGGTTATTCTAACAGTGAGGTATAAAATAGATAAGATTTATTTTTCATACAATCAATCTGTATGACTTGTAAATATTAATTTCTTCATACGATTTTTTCAACTCGCAACAACAGTGTACCTTTGACTCTATCACATTTATGTACACTTTAAATAAATGTTTCACTAACGGCCGGTCCCAATACTCTACCGCCGATAGCAAGCTCAGTTAAAAAGTAACAATATTACACTTGACATTAATTTTCTTATCTCTAGTAAGCTTTAAGGTCTCGAAGCTAGACCAATAGAAAGAACAGATATATCTTTGTATAATAATATAATAATACCAGCCCTTGTTTATGTCCCACTGCTGGGCACGGGCCTCCCCTCAAGATGAGGGGGCTTAGGCCATAATCCACCACGCTGGCCAAGTGCGGGATGGCGGACTTCACTCGTCATTCGAGAGCTAGTTAGGCTTTCTCAGACATGCAGGTTTCCTCACGATGTTTTCCTTCACCGAAAGCTAGTAACAATCGCACAAAGGCGATTCGCACATGATTCATTGAAGAAATCAGACGTGCGAGCCGGGGTTCGAACCTGCGCACCTTGTTTCCAAGGCAAGCGCTCGCCCACTGAGCTGTTACCGCATTCGCATCTTTGTATATTGAAACGGAAATACATATGTCATAAAGATACCACCGGTAGGATGGTATCTATTTTAACTGATAGTAAGAGATAGATGTCTAATGTCCATGTTGCACCCGTACCGGTAGTTGTTGGGAACGTTACACTCGAAGTTGTTGACCACTACGTATACCTAGGACAAACTATCCAGTTAGGTCGGTCCAACTTCGACAAAGAGGTCGCCCGAAGAATCCAACTCGGATGGGCAGCGTTCGGGAAACTACGTGACATCTTCTCATCAGAAATTCCGCAGTGCCTGAAGACAAAGGTTTTTAACCAGTGTGTGTTGCCAGTGATGACATATGGTACTGAGACGTGGTCTCTAACAGCTGGCCTTTTGGAGAAGCTCAGAGTCACACAACGAGCTATGGAGAGAGCTATGCTCGGAGATTCTTTGCGCGACAGAATCCGGAATGAGGAGATTTGCCGAAGAACCAAGTTCACCGACATAGCTCGTAGAATATGCAAGTTGAAGTGGCAGTGGGCCGGCCACATCGCTCGAAGAACCGATAACCGTTGGGGAAGAAAGATTGTCGAGTGGCGACCACGAACCGGAAGACTCAGCGTTGGCAGGCCTCCCACTAGGTGGACCGACGACATTGTTCGCGTCGCAGGAAACCGGTGGATGCAAATGGCAAATTGTCGTTCATTGTGGCGGTCTAAGGGGGAGGCCTTTGTTCAGCAGTGGACGTCTTCCGGCTGGTGATGATGAAGAGATAGATAGGATATTGGGACTGGCAGTAAGCGTATAATGACGAATACACGTCTATGAGGCTTCGCGTCGAAGACAATGGGTCTAAATAGATGGAGTAGTAAGTATGTCTTTCAATGTTATTTATATTTAACCTAATGACGAACAAGACCATTACCTCATGGTAAGTGTCATCATCATCAGCAGCCGAAACGCGTCCACTGCTGAACAAAAGGCTTCCCCCTTAGAAGAGAGGGGTTGCCATAATCCCCACGTTTGGCTTGCGATCGCAGTACCTATTGGTGGAAGGTAAATCCAAAAGAAAGGCGCTGCTGCCCGCCTTCCTGTTCTCGCTTAGTCGCCTCTTACGACGCCCAACAAGAGGAGATGGGGGGATGCAAGTCTAACCCGGCACCCCATAGGGGAGTATGGAGGGGGAGTGGTAAGTGGATACGCCTGCCAATTATAATGGTTTAGTCAAACACCCTAGCCGCTACCCATTAGGTAGGGAGTTCGATTCCCACCTAGCGTCTGATATACGTAGTAGTAACAGTTGTTTAGCTACCACAGTACGGGCTCTGCCTACTTTGGGATCAGACGACCGTGTGTGGATTGTCTCAGGATATTATCTATACTTATAATAAAACTGTAACAGGTCCAATTCTGTACATTGAAGATATTTTGAAAATTATATTTGGAGGGCATTCTATAACAGATACTGAGGCCGAAAATCTAATTTTTTTAATTTTTGTCTGTCTGTCTGTCTGTCTGTCTGTCTGTCTGTCTGTCTGTCTGTCTGTCTGTATCACGGCTGAGCATCACGCCGAAACTACTGAATGGATTCAAATGAAACTTGGCATGATTTGAGATCTTACCACGAGGTAGGACATAGGATACTTTTTATCCCGTAATCTAGCACGGTTCTTTTGGGAAAGGGGATTAAAGTCAAAACGGGTACTTGGTTATACGCTTGGTCCGATTTTATCAATTTTTCTTTATAATATAATAAATATTAGTAAGGGAACACTCATAGAGAGTTGTTATCAAGGTTTTGTAATCGATCGGGTTAAGCAACGTTAGGTAAGGTCATTAAATAGATGGGTGACCGTTTAACGCCATTTGAACTAAACGCGTCCGTGCTTCGGAGAGCAAGTAAAAAGTGGGTCCCAGTTTTTAACCGACTATAAAAAATGAGGTTATGTATTCGATGCGAATGTCTGTTATTCAAAGTTTAGTTAGCGTAAAAATTGCGCAGGCGGAGCTGCGTGGGTCAGCTAGTTATTAATATTGCTGATTGGCAGCAGTATACTTGACACTGCGGTGATACCAACCTGGACAGCCTCTTGCACAAGGAACCTATGGCTTAGTAAAACTAAGTACACCTTAAATCATCGCATGGTTAATCATTGGAAATAATTGATTAAGGCTGCCTGTCCACCGAAGCGGAGCGAGGCCGCGGAGCGGAGAAACGGTGCAACATTAACCAATAAGATTGCACTAAGATTTTGGAGCGGTGTTTTTGTGCAATCTTATTGGTTAATATTTCTCGTTTCTCCGCTCCGCTGCCTCGCTCCGCTCCGGTGGACAGGCAGCCTTACAAGGCCTAAAGTTAAGTAACTTCATATCAAAGAGCAAGAAGCAATGCTAGTGTTACAGACATCACTCACCCAACCATAGGATAATATTATAATCTTTTGTCTCTTTGTTTAAGTTAGTTTAACACGTGTGCGTTATGTATTTTTTGCGCCCAAACTTCGAGTGACGTTCTTGCCGAGGGACCCTCAGCCCGGGCGGCAGACTGAATTTGTACACTTAGGGCGACACATGTGATCATAATAAATAGAAATATAATTACATCAATTTTGTAATGGATAAACTATTCTCATTTCCACCGGCCCCTTCACACCTCGAATCGTCGAATACCTTAGCTGTCGTTATAAGGGTAAGGAAATTCTTCCCCATCAGAAGGCATTTACAGAAAATAGGTTCCACTTTAGTAACCAATGATATAAATAAATATGTACTAAAAATATGGGCCCGTTGGTCTAATGGTTAGACACCTTAGCTGCTACCCGATCAGCCATGGGTTCGATTTCCACCTTGTGACTGGGTGCTATTTATCTCCGAAAACCTTTGGGCAGCTCGTTGACTTCTCGGGGTTTCCAGAGGTTACAAAATTAAACTTCTTCTGCTTAATAACGTCATTTTTAGTCTTAAATCTACAATCTGCTAGGGTCTGGTGGAAAGGCACCACCCGTGGAGCGCCCGGCACCCTCACGTCTCCTCCCGTTCGGTGTCCGTAAGAGGTGACTAAGGGTTAACAAGAAGTACGGGACTGGCAGCGGCGTTTTTCTATTGATTACCTACCACTTATCCCAAAGATCTGCCTGGCACTGGCCTGATCTTTGGGATCTGCGATCCCAAAGATGCCTGCCAGGCGTGGAGATTATGGCAACCCCTTTTTTGGAAGGGGGAGCTCTTTGTTTAGCTGTGGACGTCTTGCAGCTGCTGATGATAATAATGATGATGAAAGTTACTGTAGCTAGATGATCTTGAGTCCAAAAGACTTTACTAACGAATGTCTCAGATGACGAGAAACAGAGCATTCCAATAACATGCTACTGTGTTCCGTTCCAACTGTGAATAGACTAGACTTGCGTGTCCCTTAGGTTCAGAAAAACGGTCCCTACAATCGAATTTTTTTTTTTTTGGAAATGATGGACGCGGTTGCCGCAGATGGCCATTACAGTTTCACCGGACAATAGGAGGCGAGCGCTTAAAGCACTCTAGCCTTAACGGCAGAAGTAGCGACGAGCTCAAGGGCACCTCAGGGAGGCACGGCCTCAGCTTGTGGCTGTCGCTTAAGAGAGGGCTGAGTTTACCACCGGTTCACAACACGCCCCCACTGAGAAGAACCGGCAAGAAACTCAGTGGGGTGATGCACGTCGTTGAGGTCGCATGCGTACGACCCTTCGGCCTCGCCGGCGAGACCGGTGTCTGATAAAATTCAGTCTCACGCATTTGGAAATTAGGTACACGCATTTGGCAATTTCATATACCTATCCGACCTTTTTGTATATATTTTTTTATTTATTCTAAACATAATGAAGACACACTGCGGCATAAAGGATTGTCAAGGTGGGGCGATTGGTGGGCGAGATGACAAAATAGTAAAGTACGCAAAAAAAAAAACTGTAAATAAGACCGTGCGAGGCTAGTAGTAAAGACGCATAACTACAATAAGTCTTAGCAAGTTGCAAAGGATCGAAGTGTAAAACTTAACTAGATGTTTTTGAGACCAAAAAACTACTAATGAATGTCTTAGATGACGGGAAGCAATGCATTGCAACCACATATTTACTGTGTTATAATCGAAAGGACGGCCCTTACAATCGAAAATAAAATTCAGTCTCACGCATTTGCTCCCGTAAAGGCAATTTCATTTATCCGACCTAGTGAGTATTCGCCAGACCACGCGTGCCGGTGTCACCTTAGCTTGTGTAATGCACAACCTTCTTATACAATACGTGACTCTATTTAGAGAGAAACGGACTCCAGCAATTTACCTCCAACCGGCTGGAATAGCCCAATCAGTTAAAGCATTGTGATGCCATATACAATTTGTGCCATCTTAACTAAAGTGGACCGGCGAAATGTCGGGGTCCCTATGACCAATTACTTTAAGTACTATACGAGTGGTCAAATATTGGGTATTAAATTGGATACGTTTAGGAGAGGTGTACGCATTGAATTATGACGATTATTGGAGGCAGAGTCCGACCAACATTGAATATAAATTTACGCTATCTGCAATTGGCTTGGCACCTTCACTGGTATACAGCCTTGCTTAACTTAGAATTCACATATGCAATCATTTAGCCAAGCATTACCTTATACACTTTTATGTTAGGTATTACTTACTAAAGTTATATGAATAATTACGGAAAGAATGGTTGAAATCAGTTATTTAGATTAAGAAAAAAAAACACAAAGACACGAGTATACAGAGTAAACTACTAAACCATCTTTTTTGTCAAAGAAAAAAAATATTAGTACTTATAAACCTGCCAGTAGCTTCTTAATATCAATTAAACTTATAATTTTTAAGATAATATACTGCCACAAAATTAAAACATTATCAACACACATACACATCGTAAATTTTCATTAAAAATAAAGACAAAATTTTGGAAACACAATTTTTATTAAAAAATAAAGTCTAAAACCCAATCTAAGCCCCGACGCACTGAAATATCAAAACTCGATATAAATAGATCCAAACCGCAGACGATTTTATCAATTTCATTCATGATCTGTTCACTTTCAATAAAGTAATCTGATTTCGCGTATCGCATCAGTCCGTATGAACGTGTTAAGGACAAGTCTTATCAAGCGTTTACGCGTAAGTAATATTTATATTGTCCTTCTGATCAACGACGCCCAATATCAACCAACTATGCAGGAATAATGAACAATTGCTTGCGCAAAAATCGAAGATGAAATCTTTCTTTAGCCTCATCATCATCATCACCAGCCGGAAGACGTCCACTGCTGAACATAGGTCTCCCCCTTCGAACGTCACGATGAACGACAATTGACTATTTGCATCCACCGGTTACCTGCGACGCGCACATTGTCGTCTGTCTGTCCACCTAGTGGCAGGCATACCTACGCTGCATCTTCCGGTTCGTGATCGCCACTTGAGAACCTTTCTTCCCGAACGGTTATCGGTTCGCCGAGCGATGTGGCCTGCCCATTGCCACTTCAACTTGCAGATTTTAAGAACTATGTCGGGGAACTTCGATCTTCGGCGAATCTCCTCATTCCGGATTCTGTCGCGCAAAGAAACGCCGAGGTTACAAGGTTTTTGTGTCATTGTGTCTCTGGAAACGAAAGCAATAAGTTACTCATAAAACAAAATGAACACTTAAAAAGTTTGTCAGGTAATTTTCGAATAAAAACTCGTACAAACAATACATACTCTAAGGTCAAACAGCATTCATTGAGTTTGCGTCACGGATAAAAAAAAAATATTGAAATGACCGCAAGCAGTTCCTGGCCTTAAAACGAAAATACTGCATTTGGCAGACGAAATAATCTTCACACCCGGGCGGGCCCAGCGGATAATTAAAGCGATCGGTTGGACGACATAAGTTGGCAATTACCCTACAATATGCATGCTGGGGATTAAGGCATACAAGTATATCCAGCGATTGCATTGTTTATGTTAAAATACTTCTTTTTCAATTAAATACTTCATTAAGGTCTCAAATTCAAACTCAAAAATCTTTATTTCAAATAGGCTTTTAACGCTATCACCTTTGAATGGTCATTTTTTAAAAGCTACCACCGGATCACAACACGTCCTCAACTGAGAAGATCCGGCAAGAAACTCAGCGGGCTTGTCATTTTTCACATTTTTTTTAAACTTTGTTTTGTTACAAATGAATCGACATTAGCGATAGTGTGTCCTGCCCGTCTATCATCATCATTAGCAGTCGAAAGACGTCCACTGCTGAACAAAGGCCTCCCCCTTAGAAGGGAGGGGTTGCCATAATCCCAACTCTTGGCAGGCGGCTTGGATCACAGTATTGGTGGAAGATAAATCCAAAAGAAAGACCCTGCGCTACCCGTCTTCCTGTTCTCACTTAGTCGCCTCTTACGACACCCAACGAGAGGACATGGGAGGATGTAATTCTAACCCGGCACTCCACGGGTCTATACGGGTCTATGTGTGAGATTAATGTCACCATTCAATCCCACCACTGTGCCTCCTTTAAGCCCGTATCTTCAGTGGTCACCAGAGAAGACACCAAGGACCTTCGGTGAATCTTAGGAAACGTTAAATGGTCTTGGAACCCGTATCGAATTTAATCAGAAAAGTAAACCAGGCCAGGAGGAGTAGAAAAAAAAGGTTTTTTTTCTTTCTACATAAAATTGATATCTAATAGCCAGTTAACGGCAGAAACGAAGAGTCTTACAGATTGACTAACAATTAAGCCAATCTGCAAGGGACTATGATGCTACTAAATTTAAATAACCTCTCTAAGATAAGTTTATAAATAGTATGTAAATAATTATAATTTTAGGTTTTAGTAGAATATTGTCTATGTTATTTGAAAAAATCGATATATTGTATCTATTTTAACCAATAATTACTCAATTAACCACCTAAGCATTATAAACTGATCGGATACACTGCAGTGCGATTATCATTTGAATATAAATCGAATAACATTAGCACATTACGCATAATCCTATCCATTAGGATTTCATGGATTACGGTAAGCATATAAAATAAGTGATGAAAATTAAAATGTACAGGGTACGGTATGTAAGGGACGTACCGATTTTTTTTATAAGATTTCAAATAATGTCCATTACAACATTACAGTAACCATTTATATGGTAAATGACAAATGACTAACTTGTTAATTTTCGAGCATGTAATGAATATATGCGGAATAATATTTATTTTTCAAATTACATTGCTAATTTTCTAAAATAATAATACCTAATTGAGACACTGAACGTCACTGAACGTCACTGAACGACACTGAACGTCACTGAACGTCGTTCAGCGTTGTTCAGAGTCTTTTTTTAGCAATAAATTTTCAATATAATTGTCTAGTCAAGTGTAATAGCCGTTCACGCTGTACTGTTATTAAATAGCTTTAACATTATGACGTCACGACTATGGTGACCAATCATGGCCCGTTTATAGTCACGTGAAATAACATCAATTTTTAATTGTTTATAATTAATTGATTTTTATCTTTTTTTAGTTTTTTGTTTTAAATACCAATATTATTACTAATAAAGTTTTAAAATAAATAAATTTTTTTTTTTTTCAAATACATTGTAAATATAGTGAGAGTTAACGTAGCTAAAAAGTATGTCACTAGGGAAGTACCTATCTCCTGAGAACCTACCTGCCTGTTCATACCATATAGATACTAAATGGTCGATTGTTTTTTAATCTTTAGTATGTAGTTAAGTTCTTGCTCAGCTCAACTAATATGAACATATTAATAAAGATCTTAGAGGTTAATCCATAGCCGGATTATCCGTCGGTTATTTGGTATAATTGTTGAGCTAAACCCAAGATAAGCTGGTGTCCGCCATATACCGCCAACTCGCGGTTATCCGGTTAAAATAAAATGTTACTCATAGAATAACTGATCTTGCATTACGTTATATTGGACATACGGATAATCCCAACGAAATAATGAGAGTATCGTGTGTTTGTTGCTGTGTTTTCAGAAAATATATATTGCGATTAGATTCTTTTGTTCAGGCGGATATCCCTTGTTATACTGTCTGGGTATTAGATTCATTTGTCTACTTATTGCGCGATTTAGTATTGTGTACGTTAAAAAGATGATAAAATACGAAAATACTCTATGTAAAACATTAGCAGAATTTAAAACCCATAATTAATTGCTGTAATAATAATAATATCCTGGAACAATACACACATGGTCATCTGATCCCAAACTAGGTAGAGCCTGGTAACTAAGCGACTAATACAAATAGTATATAGGTATTTAGATTGAGCCGGGCCTGTGGGTATAGTGGTTAGACACCCTGGCCGCTAGCCAATAGGTCGTGGGTTTGATTCCCACCAAGTTTCTGGGTTATATATCTATTTAAGTAAGTAAAAGTATATAAGTACATAATTAGTATTAGTCGTTTGTTTCCCATAGTACAGGCTCTGCCTAGTTTGGGATCACATAACCGTATGTAAATTGTCCTAGAATATAATTATCATTATATTTTTGTAATACATATTTATCTATATAAATTACACTCAGAGATAAGGTGGGAATTGAACTCTCGAGCAAAGACGTCGCAGCCAGGGTGTCTAACCGCTAAAACTATGGGCTCGTTGAAATACAGAAAACTATTGCAAAATATATTGGATTACTTTTCAATTACATAATTACTTACGCCTCTAGTCTAAAGCTATGCAAAATATACCTGGCGACCTCTCCTAACAAATTATAATTCTAATAGAAACAATATTATAAATGTTCTTAAACATGATATATTGCAACAATAACCTGCCCCGAGACAAGAAATTGCTCGCCATTAATTACAATTTATAACCTTAATGATAACACAAAGATTGCCCGGAGGACCGTTCAAATCATTTCACAATAAGTACCTGTTCAAATGTTAGGGAATATTTTAATTTTACTTACTACCTCTGATTTACGACATCCATATGAAAGAGCTGTGCGTAGAACCAGAATAATAAGACCCGGATAAGATCACTTAATTGCCTGTGGTTGGTACATCTTGGAAGGGAATGCGGGGGACAGGGTAGGCTAACTGAGTAACGGTGCCTTAACACTAACCAGACATTCGCTCCATAAGTTATATTAGTTTTGCTATTCATTAAGAAGCGTGAGAGTGTGTTATCTAAAGTTAAGGGTTTTAAACTAATTCAGAATTATATGTGTTATAATAAGTTGTATGTGTAATTGTTGGATTGTGTTTTACATAAGTACTTATTTTCTACTTTAAGCGCAGTAAATAATAATTATTATTAGGTCTAAACGTAGGTATATTTAAAACGTTATATTTTATTATGTTTTCTAGTCTAAGTTATGATGAATAATTATAAATTAACAAAATATACTTATTACACACACAGCTTCACACACACACCCACACACACACACACACACACACACGCACACACACACACAGAGTACACACACAGCATAGCACAGTATGACAGCTTCATAAATTAATGAATTTGGAAAAATTCCCCACTTTTTCACCAAAATTAATTCTCACCAATTACCTACAAGTTTTTAGATACAGAATCCGATATTTTGGATTTATACAAAGAATTTGTCAAGCAAGACAGTGTTCGGTAAATTTAATAACTAGATACTTACAGCGCCTTGCACACCGAAACCCAGAAATCTTTACGTATTGCAGCTTGATGTCAAAATATCTGATACTGCGATGGTACTGTGGGATGGGCACCTAGTTAATTATATTCTCGTCTTCAAATAGTAAAGAGAACTGGTGAATATATATATGGAAGTATCTATATAAATATATATATGAATATATACAGGGTTACAGGAAAAGTCGTGCTAGATCCGTTGAGGGCGTGGAGTACCCATCATTTCTGACTTATTTCACTATGAAACACCCAACCCTAAACTTAACCAAAAAAAAAAAGTAAAAAAAAAAATAAACTTAACTTAAACAAAATAAAATTTAATAGCCTAAAAATCGGCAATTTTCAATAAAAAATTTAAAGTCGAAAATCTCGAAAATGGTTAAGTGTAGGGTGGGGTGTTTCATAGTGAAATAAGTCAGAAATGATGGGTACTCCACGCCCTTAACGGATCTAGCACGACTTTTCCTGTAACCCTATATATGCAAGCGACAGTCTATAGTCTAGACGACTTGGCGAGCACGGCGCGCATCTGCTGGATTAGCCAACTTCCTCGCAATCTTCCCGCGAGGCAACTTAAAATTCTGACATCAGTTTCGGGAATTAAGGGATTCATTCCATAAATTTATAAAGCCGCTTACTCCTACTTAATCTTGTTTGTTTATTCCTAGCTCTATTAGCGGATAAATCGAATAAGTTATTCTCTTTAGTGGCTCTCCTTTGATTACGGGTAGCTCGCAAAATAGCCGCGTAATTCGATAATTTTTGCGGTACAACAAATTGCATTAATATTTCAGTGTTTTAAAAATGTTGAAATGTAAGATAATAAATTAAAAAAAACAAGTTATTGTACGTTAAATAATTATTCCATATCGCACCCTGAAGTAATAAGTTTGCTCTAGTTGTAGGGTTAATACAGTTTGACTGGCCCCCTTCGGAGTTGCTGGACGTTCGGGGTGTGGGCCCTTTGAGCGACCATTGAGTACGGCGGCGACTCCGAGGAGGACGGCGGCGGGGTTGCGACCCCCGTCCCCGTGAGTACCGTGTCAGGTTCCCGGGGGGCTACAATGCGCCCCCCGGCGGCGGGCTCAAAGGCAAGGCACTGAGGGGCCCCTGGTGCAGATCCCACCGGAGAGCCCTGGGGTCCCCCTCTCATGTGCCGATGCGACAGCCGCGGGGGTTTTAGTGGATAAGACCCACATACCCCGGTCGAGCCCCACAGCTCCCGGGGATCTTTAGAAGATTTCCCCCGCGTCTAAAAAAAAATAAAACAAAGTTTGACTGGCCCGTTGGTCTAGTGTGGAGATCCACACTAGACCCAAATACCCAGTAATAGGTCGTGGGTTCGATTCCTACCTTCTGTTTCCTTGTGAATTAAAAAAGTACTTACCAATTTGTATCAGTTAGTCTGGTTACCATAGACAGGGCCTGCCAAGTTTGGAATCAGATAACCGTGTGTGAATTGTCCTGGATATTATTATTATAGGTTGAGTTTGCTTCATATAGGTACATTGAGTCACCATCACCAGTGACCACAAGTAGGCAAGTTAACCTATTATAGTTAATATCTAACGGGGTGGAGACTGTAGGGTCTCCGGTGGAAGGTGAAGTCATAACGGGGTGGAGACTGTAGGGTCTCCGGTGGAAGGTGAAGTCATAACGGGGTGGAGACTGTAGGGTCTCCGGTGGAAGGTGAAGTCATAACGGGGTGGAGACTGTAGGGTCTCCGGTGAAAGGTGATGCTGTCTAGTTTTGTAACCACCATCAGTTGTGAGTTTGTGGTGGTTATTGTTGAAATACTCGGTGTAGTGGTTCTAGTCAGAATAATCCGAATAATGACAACCGAAACCCCAACAATAAATAGCCAGCACTACCTTGCACCGGAGACCCTACAGTCTCCACCCCGTTATATTTGTTTTCAAATAAAGAAAATGTCTACTTTTCTTTTGCAAGAGCTTTGTTAAGAAAACATTTTGAGGTTAAATAAAAGTTGTCGAAAATCTATTAAGGAGGCCACTAATTTCACCCTGAGATCCCGCACCAGCGGGGGCTGAGCATAAGCCCCTAAGGTCTCTACATCATGCTGGCGCTCCAACCCGACACACGGCTTTGCGTTATGATAAAGCACCTGTTCACATATTTTATCGTGCGCACATTGAGCCAAAATGTATTGTGAGATGCGTACACGGGATATTCGCTCAGAAAATTATGTATAGAGCCATGACTTGCTATCCACAAAATGGAGAAATGATTTTAAATGATGTCTACGTCGTAATACCTGGCTACGTTTTAGTGATATTACCATTGCTAAGCAAAATAGTACACGAAGTAACAACAAAAAATAGTATTATTGAATTGAATACCATGGCAACATGGAAAGCCGTTGGTATGCGATGCGACATATGTCGATACAATTGCTGCGTCCCACAGCCCGGCAACCTGTAGGGCGGCTGGAAGGGCTGCGGCGACCGCTAGTCATGTAAAACGGCGCAAGTATGCAGCCCTAGGTTCCAGCTACATATTTGCGCCCGTTGCGGTGGAGACCATGGGGCCTTGGTCTCGAAACGAACGGTTTGGTGAAAGAAATTTTATCCAAACTTATCGAAGTCTCAGGGGACCGTTGTCGGGCTGGTAGCTTTTTCTGCCTATAAGCTTGGCTATACAAAGAGCTGCCACAGGTCGTTTAGATACGATTTGCTTAGTTTAAGTATATTTGTAAATAAACTGTAAATACGTAAAAAGATATATTTTACAGTGCATTATGCTAATACATGTTAATAAACAAATAAATAATATATGTAAATAAATAAAATAAAAAGTTTGAGTTAAAGTGGGATTTGCGCGTCTAAACACCAAAATATATGGCTTAATTAAATGTAAATATTACAACTTTATACACATAATCTAATATTAAGCTACTGCCCTTGTTCCCTAAACTATAAACAATACAATAAAAACTAAAAATCTCCTTTTACTTAGAACGTCTTAAACTTTATAGTGAGTAGGTAACTTTTATTTATTTCTTCTTAAAGTTCTAAGTGGAGCTTAAAGCTTTTAGAAGTTCACTAGGTACAGACTTATCTAAGATCGATATCTCTAAACAATTCAGGTTTCATATAATTTAAACGTAATAGGAATTTTAGTTTCGCTACAAAGGTCTCCAGAAATTTGTAATGTTCCGGTGTTGTGGTTTCAATTTAATATTTTATATTAATATAGAAACACCTGGTGCTTTAAATATCGCGTTTATGCCGCTGACTCTAGCTAAAATTTATTATAATAGATATTTTACATTCAACTTCTCGACAGGAAATCATAAAGTCCGCACTGCCGTGAATTATAAATATCTGTTGTTTAAGTAATTCTACTGATAGTCCAATGGTATGCTTTCATGCCGCAACGGGAAATCGCTCGCTTTGCATACCGAAGTCCATGTGTTCAAATCCCACAGTCAACAAAAAAGTGTTAGTTGTTCCTTACTGGCTAGGAACCGACCTGATTCTCTGAAAACTAAGATGATCCATGCGTCGGTAGAGAATGTAAAAAGCCGGTCCTGCGCCTCAACTCTCACGGGTCGTGTCGATCTTTCATCCTATCGCTTTCTGAAAGTAAAAGAAGAGAGACTTTGAAAGCACTTGTGCACTATACCTCCAGTCCAGATAGTTAGCTAACCGTGTTAAAAAAAAATGTTTCCAATCGAGCATCAAACTAAAGATAAGTGTAAATATCTATCTTATTTTAAATGTGTCTATGTTATATGTTATGTATCTTTATACAAAAAAATGTCTAATTTTGTTTGTCGTTTAGATTTATATGAATTTATAATTGTTTCATACGGCATAATTTACATTGTCGAAATGTGACATACAATTGGACTTAGTTTAAGTAGATTTTAAGTGTCTATAAGGTCCATTAAAGTCTTAAAAGCGACATTGTACTAGTCGCTTACCGAAAGTATTTTCAAAACCTTTGAAAATAAATCCTCTGAAAGTCGTCGAAGCTATTCAATGCCCCGTCACATCCAATCATCTTTAGGAATTATGGAATTACTGACTAATTACATTGAATAAATTTCAGGAATAAATTATTAACTGTCTTGCTAAGTGCTTGCTTCGTTTATTTTCCAATCTATTTAAATCAGTTTATGAGTACTTCCTTATTTATAATATATTAGCTGTACCCGTGGCTTCGCACGCAGCCAGTAGGTAGGCAATTTTCGCGTTATACTCATAAAATCAAACTCGACATAACTCGATCCATCTCCATTCAACTTGATCAGATTCGGTCCGATTCAATCCGACCCTTTTATTTTTCGCGGGGAAACCTTCAAAAGGTCCTCGAGACCTGTGGGGGTCAACCAGGGTATGTGGGATTCTTACCCACTAAAGCCCACGCGGCCTTTGCATCGGCACATGAGTGGGGACACCAAAGCTCTCCGGTGGGATCTGTACCAGTGAGATCACCAAGTTATCTTCCAAGTATGTACAACCGCAGTGTCAAATATTTTGCTGCCAATCAGCAATGTTGCTGTGTTTTGACGTGAAAGGCACTGTTCTGGAGACCTTACTGTTCCAAATAAACTTGAAAACTAAATCCCCAGGCGACGAGCGGCTGCAATTCAACTGTTTATATGCAAACAAGTGGCTTACCATCATCATCATCAGCTGCAAGATGTCCACTGTGAAACAGCAAACTCCTTAGAAGGGAGGTGGTTGCCATAATCCCCACGCATGGCAGGCGGCTTGGGGATCGTAGTATAGGTGGTAGGTAATCCAAAAAAAACGCTGCTTCCCGTCTTCTTGTTTTCCCTTAGTCGCCTCTTACGTACACCCAACGAGAGGAGATGGGAGGTCGCTATTCTTACCCGGACACCCCACGGGGACCACCTTCAAGCGAGCGCTAATTGTCTCGTCAATAAGACATCTAAAAATATCGTAATAAAGTCGTTTGTATCTGCGTTTATATTGTGTCCAATTTTTTCTGTACTTTTTGGTAAACGATAATTTTGATACAATACTATTTATTCTTTAAAACGGTTATGCATATAACAGTTAGATCGATAATCATCGATATATTAGTACCTTTATAATATATCGGTGTTGCCAATATACCCTTTACTTTACAACAAGTCTGCATAAAAGTTGAACGTCCAATATCGAAATACTTATGCCGACTCGATAGATACGTGTATGCTAAGCCCGACCAATATATTTTCAATTTTATATGCTTATCATGCTTTTGGGTATACAATAACGGCTAATAAAAAGTAAATCAACCGAATAAAATAGCAACTCAATTACAAGAAATCGTATTTCTCTTTCATAAAAACGTAGTAAAATTCAATCAGTTTGCGAACTCAGTTCTTTCTATTCAAATATAGGTAGTTAAATATAAACTTTATAGAAGTGCAAACAGAATTTTATTTCGCGTGCTGATTCGCGGGAACTATTAACAACTTCAATAAGCAATCAACATCACACCGCGTTCCAACGCGTAATGAATAGCCCCAACTAATTCCACGTTACCGGTGAAAAGGCGTAGTTATGGACCACCGACTTGTTAACTACCCTGCCCCCCGCTTGAGGCACCACATGAGGCGCCAGAGGGGGACTTCATATTAATATGGGGCTCTAAATTGACAGGGCGCACGCACAGCTCTTTCATATGGCCATCGTAAATCAGAGGCACCTACCGAAATTAAAACCAGGGTCGCAACGTGTATTAATTTGCAGCAGTAGTGCAGTGCACGGGCCGCGTATATCGAAAATCCACTTCGGTTTAAACAAGTTTCCTACCCCCGTCCCCGTGAGCACCGTGTCCGGTTCCCGGGGGGCTACAATGCGCCCCCCGGCGGCGGGCTCAAAGGCAAGGCACTGAGGGGCCTGGAGAGACCTGGGTCCACTCTCATGTGCCGATGCGACAGCCGCGGGGCTTTTAGTGGGTAAGAATCCCACATACCCCGGTTGAGCCCCATAGCTCCCGGGATCTTTTGAAGATTACCCCGCGTCAAAAAAAAGGTAGGATCCCACATGACCCGGCGCTTCCACCCCTACGGACCAGATAAGAATTTCCTCCTTGACAGCTTCCTTTGTGCAAAAGACTGTCCAGGTAAATAGCAGCGTAGTATCTTGCACGTATATTCGCACTTTGCTGCTTGGCGGCAGAATAGATATTCTGCCGCCGAAAGTGCTGTGTTCCTGAGACTTAATGGGTTCATAAGACTTATTAAGTCTAATGGTTCGGCTGATGATCGACAGTGCAGTACAGCTGTCTATAACCAGGCGTTACCCTCAGAAGAACGACTTGCTTGTATATTTCATAAAAAAAAGTTTATATAAGATGATCTTTTTATTATACCCAAATATATAGAATTGGGTCCTACTTATCTCTATGCGAAACGTTCACGGTCTTGAAACATTGTCATACTTCTAGTATCTACGAAATTTTCAGCGATATTGGTCTTGAAAAGCATTTCTTATTCATATTTTTTTATTTGTATCAACATTCGTAGGACTGATCATAATATAGTACCTATGTCGGTCCGGACTTTTAGCACTACATTTTAAAAAAAAAATATTTTTATCCAAATAAGTGATGACTCGAGCGTTAGGTTTGCCTACTGCCTATGGACCGCATTGTACTGCCACACATCACCTTAGACATTAGTTACTTCACCATATATATTCCTTTAGTACACAGAAGACACAGTAAGTACAAAGAAGCACTGTATTAACATTGATGTGGTCCGACATCAATGTTTATACAGTGCTTCTTTGTAGCAAGATGTCTAACATTATACATACATAAATTTACACAGATAACGCAAATGCATGTACTTCGCGTGTCCGAACCCCGACGAAACGTCAGGGTTGGTCGCCGCTAACTTACAGTCCGCGCGTTTGTTGTTGCAGCCTTGCAGCCGGTCGGCTGCAAAAACTAAAAAGAATCGGCGGGACATCAGCGGCATCGGTGTCTTTAAATCGGTTTGGACTTCCCGTCACTAAATTTCGGCCGTGACGTCACAGAAGGTGTTAAAAACTTTGTTAAAAACTCGGCACGCTTGGTTTCAACACAAATCGTGATACTTGCGTTTACTGTGTAAATCTACATCTAAACCAAGCCAAACCAAGAACCAAGTGTAAAAACTCGAGGAATTGACGTAAAAAACAAACTAGTATCGGGATTATAACGTAGAAACACTCGCTCAGTTCAGCCGGGAGTAGCTTTTCGGGGGCTTGCATACGCAACCGCGCTGCAGACCTAACGGACGTCGACAGATTTGATGGTATTGTAAGGCTGGAAATTGAGAGGCAGGCAGCACCTGGACGTTGCCTTCGAATATTGTCGCAAAATGTGTCGCGAAATAACTAATGTTCATCGTGAATATTCCGCTTTAGTTTCTCTTAGTAATTTAAGATTGATCACCTACGGAAAATTAAACCACTGAGATCTTTTTTATTTCTCTCGCGGGCGAAACCTTCAAAATTTCCCCGGGACCTGTGATAGTCAACCGGGGTATGCGGGATTCTTACCCACTAAAACTAAAACCCCTTGGCCATCGCATCGGCTCATGAGGAATTGAGCTCTCCGGTAGGATCTGCACCAGGACCACTCAGTGCCTTGCCTTTGAGCCCGTCGCCGTGGGGCGTATTGTAGCCACCCGGGTACCTGGCACGGGGCTCACGAGCTTTTTTTTATTGCAGTATATTATACAAAACAACATTTACCTACAACATTTTAATTATTACTTAGGTATATGGAAAAGTAAACTTTGATTTCAAACGACTTGGAAGTCATAATTCTATAAACTAGTTATGATTTCTTGGGATCCGAACCAAAAAAATAAAACTTTAACGAGTAAATGCTTCGCTTGTTCACACCCATTTTTAACAGACTTCAAAAAAGGAGGAGGTTCTCAATTCGTCTGTATATATATATATTTTTTTTTCTATGTATGTTCGCGCATAACTCTGGCAATTATGAACCGATTTGAAAAAATCTTTCTTCCATCCATTCTTTAATCCGTTAATTGGGTCCCATAATAAAATTATTGCTTAGTAATAAGTAGTTCCTGAAAAAACAAGAATGGTGACTGCGCACTGAGAGCTGCAAGAAAGCCTATATAGATGACGTTTTAGTCGCTCGGACCCGCTCGGTCGGACAAAAATGGTCATAACTCTGGCAAATATTTACCAATTTCAATGATTCTTTTTTTATTCGAAAGAAGAAACCACTGTATTGAATCTGTATGAATTTTATTACAACCGGATGAGAACTTCCTGGAGGACCATGAACGATGTGAAGGAATTTATCTGGTAAAAACCATAAAACTGATGTTCTCCATTACATTTCTCTGACAATTATGAACCGATTTCGATGATTCTTTTTTTATTCGAGAGAGTAAACTACTATGATGTTTCCATGCAAATTTCATTACGACCGGATATTTTTTTCTGAAGAAACATGAATTATGTAAAACTATGTAGACGATAATGTGATCATAACCTACCTAGATAATTTTACGGTTTTCGATGGTTCAATCTTTATATATGAAAATATCACTAAAATGTTTAAAATAAAATCTTTTTAAAAAAAAATTGAACCGACTTCAATATCACTAAAAAGTATAAAATAATTTAAATATTATTGAAGTTGGCGCCAAATATACACAGCAGGTACGCTAACACCAACTTCAATAATATTTAAATTATTTTATACTTTTCAGTGATATTGAAGTCGGTTCAATTTTTTTTTAAAAAGATTTTTTATACACTATAGAATGACTTACAAATTAATTAATAGTACAAGCTCCTATATATGGTAATATTGAAAATTAATCCGAAGCACTGCATTGAAGATTCCATACATCAGATGGATGGCTTTATACAGAGTCCACAGGTGCCCGATAAGCGGGTCCGAGATCGCCCGCCCATTTTGCACTTGATGGAATTGCTGCTCTGGCGGAGTGCATAATAACATCCCGCCACGTGAACGGATGTTTGACCTACATGATAGAGAGGACAGAAATACGTAGTTTTGATACTTTCTTGCATACACCTCTATACATAACAAAATTACTTGTCCTGACGGACTGACTGAGTGCAAGCCTAGCACGACTTGCAATCTTGATAGATCAGTGTGGAGTATGACGTAGTTTTCAACACCGAAACGTCAATTCTCTGTACAAAAATGTGAAATACTACGTCATAGTGACGTGTCTGCCAAGATTTGCACATCATGCTAAATAAGCTGATTCATCAACACACAGGCCAAACCGCTGGACCTAGAAAGCCTAAATTTGCACAGTATGTTCTTCTTATGACGAAAGGATTTTTGAAAATTCCACTCCTAAATGGGGTATTAGATTGAATTGAATGTTTCTGAGACGATTCTCTAAATAAAATAAATAAATGTGTTTCGCGATTTTCATAAACAACCTTTAGGGGTGCGCTAGGGGATGCTAATCTTTGTATGGAAAATAATAGCGGGAGAAGCTGCAGGGAATTGCTAGTATGATATAGGATTACCCCACCTAGGTACTATTAGCGGATAATGTAAACAATGTTCCCATTTCAGAAAAAAAAGCTTATTAAACCATGAAGAAGAACTGTCTCTATTAAGGCATTTATCGTTTTACCACCTGTTGCGCAATACGTTTATAAAAGTTACATTGTTGCTCTATTAAATTCCGATAAATAATCTAATAATATCACCATTTGCCATTGAGGTACTATGTACCTACCTTATCAGGTGATAGTAATTACTAATAATTCCAATTAATCCGTCGGCGGTCAACGAGTGATCACGCTTATGCGGTTCGGGTGTTAAACATGGTGCAGATTGGAATCATCTGCCGTTGAGAGCTTAAAAACAAATTATTTTTTACCGGTACTTAAAGTTAAGTTAAGTTACCGACCTTTTTTTTTTTTTTGACGCGGGGGAAATCTTCGAAAGATCCCCGGGAGCTGTCGGGCTCGACCGGGGTATGTGGGATTCTTACCCACTAAAACCCCCGTGGCTGTCGCATCGGCACCTGAGAGGGGGAACCCCAGGGCTCTCCGGTGGGATCTGCACCAGGGGGGGCCCCTGGTGCCCAGTGCCTTGCCTTTGAGCCCGCCGCCGGGGGGCGCATTGTAGCCCCCCGGGAACCTGTCACGGTGCTCACGGGGACGGGGGTCGCAACCCCGCCGCCGTCCTCCTCGGAGTCGCCGCCGTACTCAATGGACGCTCAAGGGGCCCACACCCCGAGCATCCAGTGACTCCGAAGGAAGTTACCGACCTAATCTACACTTTCGCCTTACATACCTACTCTCTGAGAAGTGCCAATATTATGTACCCTCCACTTGGACACACTGACAGCAACAATCACGCAAGTAAAACGTCATTACGGAGACTGATACGCAGATAACTATTACGTATCTAAAGTCTATTGCTATAAATATATTAGCAGTTCTGATTCGAAAGATAATATTTCAAAGTAACCTTAAAACTTTTTTAGCCATAATCTCTACGCTTAGCAGGCGTCTTGGGAGTCGCAAGTAGGTTGCTGTCCGTTAACTGGTTTTCCCTTAGTCGCCACATACGACCGACACCCAACGGAAGGAGATAGGGGTGTGTTATTCTTACGCGGACACCTCACAGTGACGCAACTAATGACGTATCACAAGTTAAAAAGAATTGACTGACTATGTATTCTATACACAAATAGCAACTCCGATTTCCTTATCAACAGTACGTAATTACACCCCGTGCCTATGATTAATTCCGGTCGAGCGGGTGACTCGTGCTCAATCGCCATCTGCCCTTATTAATTGCCTTGTCAGCCGTAATCGTGCGTCCTTCGTACTGTCCCCCGCCAGTGTGCCCCTGCCCGATGTGATAAAATTGTTTTCCACGTCGCTATTACTAGGATCACCATGCGTTCGATTAAACTGAAAGAGTTTAATAGTATTTTTAATAAAATAAAATAAAAAATTAAGTTATATGGATAAAAAGTATATTATCTAAGCCTCCCCTCTTATCCTATGTTACTCATAAATTACGTAAGTATGTATTTAAAAAAAAAACACAACGAAAATAATCACATCACTGTGTGTGAAAAATAAACCTACAAACACACAATGTCATTTATAACGCCTAAAAATGTTTTTATTTAAATCAGAAAATATATGGAGGATGGTAGGTATGGTTATTCATTCTCATACCTTTTCTTCAGTTTAACGTTTCTTTCTTACGTTCGAATTTTAAAAATAATATTTATGAAAATCATACCTACAGCCTAGGCACAGATTTGAGTTACTAGACTCAAATCTGTGCTCAAGAACAAGATAGCAAATCTATGCCAAAAAATACAGGTGTCCTGGTAGAATTAAGTAAAACTATGGCAAACCTAGTCATTACACACACGGTAAATAGATTTTGGAGGATACCTAAAGGCTTTGTGTTCAGTGACAGATGTAGGCTGTGTAGTGATTATTCATGTGATAGGCTTCTAGGGTACGACGTAGGGTTTGAATTTGTTTCGGTAATTAATTGTAGTTTGGAAAGTATAATAATATAGCTAATGTTGATTTCTGTTGAAAATATTTGAATAAGAATGGATAAATGTTCCGTAATCAAAAGAACCTCCGAAGTGTAAGGGTTTTAACAATGCAATGCATGATTTGTTCGGACTACGTGCCATTTTTACACAAATTATACTACGCTAGCTGAGCCACGCAGATCCGCTCGCAATTATTTTTACCAAAGTGAAAAGTAGTCTATAGCACTCAGAGATAATATACCCTTCTAACAGTGGAAGAATTTTCAAAATCGGATCAGCAGTACCGGAGATTACCCCCGAACAACCAAACTCACAAACTTTACCTCTTTATCATATTAGTATAGATTATTCACTAGGTGGTTAGGTACCGTGACTGGTACCCGGGGGGCTACAATGCGCCCCCCGGCAGTGGGCTCAAAGGCAAGGCACTGAGGGGCCCCTGGTGCAGATCCCATAGGAGAGGGTCCCTTGTGCAAGGGACGGTCTAGATCACCGCTGTGTCAGATATTCTGACGCCAAGCAGCAGTGTGTATTCATTGCTGTGTTTCGATGCGAAAGGCACTGTAGCTGGTGAAATTACTAAACAAACACAAGAAACTTAATAACTAAAGTAGGGCCAATTTAACAGATCACATTTGACACTTAATAAAAATGTAACAACGTAACCTTTTAACGGCGGGAATATATTTTTTTTGAAGTTAGAATTATACAATTGCTTAACTTATTTCAATTACTGTAATAATGACTAGAGAAACAGACAAAACACAGTACAGTAATGTATCGGGTGACGAGCGGAAGTGCAATGCAGCTGTCTAAAGGCACATGTGTCGTTTACCTTCAAGGCCTGTCTTGCCTGTCTCGCCATTAGGTTAAATAAAAAAAAACTTTACGCCGCTCCATATATCATCCAATAATTCCAGAACAGGCTATTAATCACATGATCACGGTTGACTTATTAGTACCTAATTATATTACCTAGAGCTGTGCACAGACAGGCGTATCGTGCGTGCCGTTCGTTTTGACTAATGACTGCGCAAGCCAGCACAATCAAATCAACAGATGACAAGCAATTAATTGAATTAATAGCATCGCCCTGTCCGGTGGACAGCCACCACAGACCCTCAAACCTTATACTGCCTAGACTCTCGGCCAGTGAGTATTGATTGGACCCTTGAGATTAAACGTTTGTGAACTAAACCATTCTGAGACTAACTGCTGCACGCTAAGATGATAATAAATTAATTATGTCACTTACTGCGGCAATAACAAACTCTGTATTGACGAGTTATTTAGGCACCAAATGGGTGCAGTCACGGGCCATTTTGGTACCAACGAGCACCTATACAGAATGAGGCTAAGTAACGTAGAATTTTGCAGATTCTGTGTATAGGAAAAAGAGTCAATGTTACAGATATTGTATGGCTGCGACTCTCTTGCTAGACGTATATTGAGTAATCTGAGAGAAGCCTATCCTACACTAGATGATTATGTACAGCTCCAAGCTGGCGCAATCGTGGCGTATCATAAGGAATACTTCGATACGTCATCAATAGAGAGGGCTAGGACAGGCACAATAGATTCAGATGGGTCGAAGTGCGTTCCGGTGATTACCGGGCCTAATTAATTATAGAAATAAAATAATTATAAATAAGGTCTTTATATTAGATTTTTCGACACTTGCAGTCACTTTATACAGCGCATACTCTATACTCTGATATTGAATAGATATATCGATTATCTCTAACTAGCAGTAGCCCGCGGCTTCGCCCGCGTTTACTTTGTTACTCAAACGTGTTTAGAATTATGGATCGAGGATTTTTAAAATATTGTTTACACTAATGTTGTCTTTTATTTACGCGAAGGCTACACATTGAAATCATAGTTTGATTTCAATGTGTAGCATTCGCGTTAGTTAAAACGTTCGTAATAAATTGTTACTTACCAATCTATCGTCCATGTATTTGTGCATTTCCATTAATCATTTAGGCATTGATAATCTTTTTGATATCGTGCATTCCAAGTTTTCAAGGACAACATTTACCGTTTCTGTATTTTGAAGCCAGCTTCATAAAGAGTAAGCTTATTGTCTTTTACTTACGCGAATATTACACACAAATCAAACTACTTTTTACGGATTTCATCGCGGTTTATTTTAGCTTTTTCTATCCCGACGTTTCCAATGTTTTGCAGCACCCATAGTCACGGGAGAACTGATATGTTGAACGTCCTTATGTCACAATTATGCCGATGTACCCTCAGGTCTTCTTAGTTATTATTGTTGGTCCGATCTTCGGACGATCGATTTCGATATTTTCACACTTTTATTAACTCTGATCTAATCAAAACATTCTTAAATATTTACTTCTTTGTTTAAAAAGATACTGTACTTATTTTGCAATTCCATTAAAAAACATATGAGGTTGTTAAGTGGAAACCATTTGGTAACCCCATTGGTAGATTCCCTTAGCGGTTGATTTTCGAAAAATGCTGGAAATAAGTTTATTCAACAGTTTTGTTTAGTTCATTCACTGCGTTTCGTTACCATAGTTGCATTATAGCATTAAATGGAGATCTTTCTTCACGCAAACTTTAGAGATTCTTGTATGTAGTAGGTACATAAAATATGTCATGTGGCTGTAGGAATAAAATATTTTTTGGAAGGAATTCAATTGAACGCTTTTAGGGGTTAATTTAAAAAAAAATAACATGGATTGCTTCAATATGACGAATGTATCCGCAGTGTAATCAGTGCAGCATGATTTTTTTTTTCGCGTATACTCAATACTCAAAAACCGTGCCAAAACCCGTTAAGGGTGATTTTCAAAACAAATGTGTTAGACGTATATCTCAATTTTTTGATGAGTACACTGACAAAGTTTCGTGTCTGAAAAAAATATTTTCTTACATACCAACTTTGGTACCTCATTTGTCCCACGGGTTGATTTTCAAATAAAACATTGCACACGACACAACAAAAAAAATGAACCAACTTCAACAACACTAAAAAGCATAAAATAATTTAAGTGTTATTGATGTTGATGTTGACGTACCTACTGTGTATATTTTCTTCAGGAACACTTTATCCGGTTGTAATGAAATTTGCATGAAATCATTACAGTAGTTTACTCCCTTGAATAAAAAAAGAATCATCGAAATCGGTTCATATTTGTCAGAGTAATGTAACGGAGAACATCCGTTTCAGGTTTTTTTAACCGACTTCAAAGAAGGAGGAGGTTCTCAATTCGTCTGTATATATTCTTTTTTTTACCAGATAAATTCCTCCACATCAATCATGGTTCTCCAGGAAGTTCTTATCTAGTTGTGATAAAATTTATACATATTCATTACAGTGGTTCCTTCTTTCGCATATAAAAGAATTATTGAAATTGGTAAATACTCGTATTTGCCAGAGTTTGACCACTTTCGTCCTTAAAATGCGATAGAAATATCATCTTTTAGGCATTCCTACAGTTTTTTTCTGAGTCGCCATTTTTGTTTTTTCAGGAGCTTATTGATAAGTAATTTTTTTTATGGGACCCATTCAGTGAAGTGGCCTATCCGTACCAGAAAGATTTTTTGAAATCGGTTCATAATTGCCAGAATCATGCGCGATCATACATAGGAAAAAAAATGTACAGACAAATTGAGAACCTCCTCCTTTTTTGAAGTCCGTTAAAAATGCTGAAAATTTGGTTGTTAAATTGTTGTGTTGAGTTTATTTACAGAGTTTCGTGACTGTAGCTGTATTATAAATTAAATGGAAATCCTGCTGCATGCAAACTTTGAAACCATTAATTGATCTTAGGGGTTTTATTTTTCGATGAATGCAGGAAACAGGTTTCTTAGATTATTATGTGCAATACATAAAATAAGTCTTGTGACCGTAGGGTAAAACAAAAGGATTTGGACCCCAATTAATCCCTTTTGGGAATCAAATAAAAAAAAATTGCACATGGATTTCTTTAATTTCATAAATGCATCCGCAGAGTCATCAGTCATCGGTTTTCCGAATTCATACTCAAAAACCGTGCTAAAACCCAATCAAGGGTTGAGTTTCAAATCAAATGTGTCAGACGTGTTTCTCAACTTCTTTTGATGACTAAGTTTTGTGTCCGTGTGATGAAAAATATTTTTTTGCAAACTTTGATACCCTATTTGACCCAGTTAGGGGGTGATTTCCGAAAAATGCGGACTGCGTGCCGACTTTAGGGATTGTTTTTTGAAGAATGCCTGAAATAAGTTTCTTAGATTATTATGTGCAATGCATAAAATAAGTCCTGTGACTGTAGGACAAAAAAATATTTTTTGTACCCAATTAGACCCTTTTAGGGGTTGATTTACAAAATAATTAAATTGCTTTAACCTGATCACCTGATTTATTCACAAAGTTTCATCAATACAGCATAATTTCCTTTCCGCGCTTGATACTCAAAAACCATGCTAAAACCCCTTCAAGGGTTGATTTAAAAAAATAATGTGGTACACGTGTTTTTTATCAGTACACTGATAAAGTTTCGTGTCCGTGTGCTATGAATTTTTTTTTTCATGGTATTTTTGATACCCCATTTGACCCACGTAGGGGTTGATTTTTGAAAAATGGTGAAAATAAATTTTTGGACCCCAATTGGACCCCTTTAGGAGTTGATTTTCATAAACTATTTACACATAGATTGCTATAATTTGATAAATATATTCGCAAAGTTTCATCAATGCAGTAAGTATGTTTTTTTTACGTTGTATACTCAATAACCATGTTAAAACCCCTTTAAGGGTCGATTTTCAAAAAGTTGTGAAATCGGTTCATAATTGCCAGAATCATGCGCGATCATACATAGGAAAAAAAATGTACAGACAAATTGAGAACCTCCTCCTTTTTTGAAGTCCGTTAAAAATGCTGAAAATTTGGTTGTTAAATTGTTGTGTTGAGTTTATTTACAGAGTTTCGTGACTGTAGCTGTATTATAAATTAAATGGAAATCCTGCTGCATGCAAACTTTGAAACCATTAATTGATCTTAGGGGTTTTATTTTTCGATGAATGCAGGAAACAGGTTTCTTAGATTATTATGTGCAATACATAAAATAAGTCTTGTGACCGTAGGGTAAAACAAAAGGATTTGGACCCCAATTAATCCCTTTTGGGAATCAAATAAAAAAAATTGCACATGGATTTCTTTAATTTCATAAATGCATCCGCAGAGTCATCAGTCATCGGTTTTCCGAATTCATACTCAAAAACCGTGCTAAAACCCAATCAAGGGTTGAGTTTCAAATCAAATGTGTCAGACGTGTTTCTCAACTTCTTTTGATGACTAAGTTTTGTGTCCGTGTGATGAAAAATATTTTTTTGCAAACTTTGATACCCTATTTGACCCAGTTAGGGGGTGATTTCCGAAAAATGCGGACTGCGTGCCGACTTTAGGGATTGTTTTTTGAAGAATGCCTGAAATAAGTTTCTTAGATTATTATGTGCAATGCATAAAATAAGTCCTGTGACTGTAGGACAAAAAAATATTTTTTGTACCCAATTAGACCCTTTTAGGGGTTGATTTACAAAATAATTAAATTGCTTTAACCTGATCACCTGATTTATTCACAAAGTTTCATCAATACAGCATAATTTCCTTTCCGCGCTTGATACTCAAAAACCATGCTAAAACCCCTTCAAGGGTTGATTTAAAAAAATAATGTGGTACACGTGTTTTTTATCAGTACACTGATAAAGTTTCGTGTCCGTGTGCTATGAATTTTTTTTTTTCATGGTATTTTTGATACCCCATTTGACCCACGTAGGGGTTGATTTTTGAAAAATGGTGAAAATAAATTTTTGGACCCCAATTGGACCCCTTTAGGAGTTGATTTTCATAAACTATTTACACATAGATTGCTATAATTTGATAAATATATTCGCAAAGTTTCATCAATGCAGTAAGTATGTTTTTTTTACGTTGTATACTCAATAACCATGTTAAAACCCCTTTAAGGGTCGATTTTCAAAAAGTTGTGATACACGTGTTTTTTCATTTCTTATGTTTAGTACGTTGACATTTCGTGTATGTGTGGTGAAAACAAAATGTTTTCCATACAAATTTTGAGATCCCATTTGACCCACTTAGAGGTTGATTATCGAAAAATGCTGAAAATTAGTTTATTCAATTTTTGTATTGAGTTTATGTGCCGAGTTTAGTTTCTCTAGCTCTATTATAGCATTAAATGGAAATCGTTTTACGTGTAAACTTTACAACCCCATTAAATGATCATAGGGGTTGTTTTTTTGCAAAATGCCGGATACAGGTTTCTTAGATTCTTGTGTGCAACACATAAATTCCTTTACTTCTGTTGTAATATGTATTTATTATATATATATATTATATATTTATGTTATATTTGTCTTTATTATTATTAAGCACCTGCCCTCCATTAATGTCTCTTTCGCCCCAGGTTGTCTGGAAGAGATCGCTTTAGCGATAAGACCGCCTAAAATTGTAACACTAAGATGTAGTAATCTAAGTTTAAATGTATTTTTGTTATGGTGTGCAATAAAGTGTATTTGTATTGTATTGTAAATTAAGTCTTATGACTGTAGGTCGACAATCATTTTTGCACCCCCATTGGACCCCGTTAAGAGTTGATTTTCAAATAATGATTATTTATACAATCATTGCTTTTGTTTGATAAATGTATTCGCAAAGTTTCATCAATGCAGCATGATATTTTTTTCCGCGTTTCATACTCAAAACCCATGCTAACACCCCTTTACAGGTCGAATTTGAAAAAGATTTGATACACGTGTTTCTTAATTTCCTTGGCTTAGTACATTGACTAAATTTCTTATCCGTGTGATGAAAAAAAAGTCCGTAATAACTTTGGGAGCCCATTTGACCCACTTAGGGGTTGATTTTACAAAAATGCTCAAAATAAGTTTGTTCAGTTGTTGTGTTGAGTTTATTTACTGAGTTTCGTTACTCTAGCTGCATCATATCATGAAATGGAAATCCTTCTTTGTGCAAACTTTGCAACCCCTTGATATGACCTTAGGGGTTGTTTTTCAAAAAATGCAGGAAACAGGTTTCTTAGATTCTTGTGTACAATATATAAACTAAGTCTTATGACTGTAGGTCGAAAAACATTTTTAGGACCCCAATTGGACCCATTTTGGAGTTGATTCTCAACACATGATTATTTACACATAGATTGCTATAATTTGATAAATATATTCGCAAAGTTTCATCAATGCAGTATGTATGTTTTTTTTTACGTTGTATACTCAAAAACCATGTTAAAACCCCTTTAAGGGTCGATTTACAAAAAGTTGTAATACACGTGTTTCTTTATTTATTTTGTTTAGTACACTGACAAAGTTTCATGTCCGTGTGACGAAAATTTTCTTTTTTCCATACAAACTTTGGGAGCCCATTTGACCCACTTAGGGGTTGATTTTACAAAAATGATCAAAATTAGTTTTTTCAATTGTTGTATTGAGTTTATTTACCGAGTTTCGTTACTCTAGCTGCATCATAGGATGAAATGGAAATCCTTCTTTGTGCAAACATTGAAACCCCATTAAAAAAACTTAGGGGTAGTTTTTTGAAAAATGCTGGAAATAAGTTTCTTAGATTCTTGTGTGCAATATATAAACTAAGTTTTATGACTGTAGGTCGAGAAACAGTTTTTGGACCCCAATTGGACCCCTTTACGAGATGATTGTCAAAAAATGATTATTTGCACTTGGATTGCTACAATTTGATTAATGTATTCGCAAAGTTTCAGCAATGCAGTATGAAAATTTTTTTCCGCGTTGCATACTTAAAAACCAGGCTAAAATCCCAATATGGGTCGATTTTCAAAAAGTGTGATACACGTGTTTCTTTATTTCTTTTGTTTAGTACACTTACAAAGTTTCATGTCCGTGTGAAGAAAAAAAATTTTGTTTCCATACAAACTTTGGGAGCCCATTTGACCCACTTAGGTATGGAATTTCGAAAAATCCGTTCTTATTGTTCACCTAGACTATTTGAATAATGTTGTTTCCAAATTTCAAGATTGTACGTAATATGGTTTTTGCTGTATCGTGATTCCTAGAAAACACCCTGCTCTTTTATTAATCTCTAATAATGGAAAATGGGGATAAACGGCTCTAGAAATCGAAATCTAATTATTTCGTTTTCAATAATTGGCTTAATTAGAATTAACTATGACTCTTCGGTGCGGCAGTCTGTGTAGATTTCAAAACAAAACACATACATATTAGGGGTCAGAAAATGGTGTTACAGCAATTTACTTTTATAATTAACAACTAACACACAATACAGGGGTATTAAAAGTAGTTTGACGGATATGTAAATCTGTAGGTACATCTGTCCATTACAGATGCACTGACATGTTTGTTGAGTTGACTTGTATAGGTGTGAAGGAAGGAGTCGATATCCGTGAAAGAGTGCATGTTAGTTGCCGGATTTAACGTGAAACGAAACCACGTAGACAAATTTAAATAGTCATACAGGGTGTCAGGGACTACGTACCGAAAACTTTTTTTATAAGATTTCTCATATTGTCCGTTACAACATTACAGAAACAATTTATATGGAAAATGACAAATGACTAACTTGTTAATTTTTGAGCATGTAATGAATACGTGCGGAATAATATTTATTATTCAAATTACATGGCAAATTTCAATCAAGCCGCCTGCCAAGCGTGGAGATTATGGTAACCCCTCCCTACTAAGGGAGAGACCTTTGTTCAGCAGTGGACTTTTCGGCTGCTGATGATTGCTAATTTTGCACAAATAAGTAATTTATTGTTTTTAAATTGAAATTAGGCTTTATTATTATACCAATGATGATGTTATCCTAATTTTATTAAAAAAGCGGCACTTTTTTTGGAAATGCGTGAAAAAGCCGATGTAAAATTTCAACACTGGAATGTTGAGAATCATGTACCTACTGGATCCCTGGTATCGGTTTTCGGTACGATGTCCCTTACACCCTATATTCGGAAGAGAAAATTAAAAATAGGGTGCCACCCATTGGTGCCATTCAAATTCAAAATGATTTATTTCAAATAGGCTTAACGCTAGCACTTTTGAACGGTCTATTTAAAAAAAATGTGCGTGCGTGGAGTCCCTCCGCGCGGAAGAAGTGAAACTTCATTCTCGCTCAGTCGATCGGTCGTTCAGTCCCTCACTCACTCACTCACTCACACACACACATACACACACACCCACACTCAACTCAACTCAACTCACCCCAACTCACCCCAACTCACCCCAACTCACCCCAACTCACCCCAACTCACCCCAACTCACCCCAACTCACCCAAATCACTCCAACTCACCCCAAATCACCCCAACTCACCCAACTCACCCAACTCACCCCAACTCACCCCAACTCACCCCAACTCACCGAACTCACCCCAACTAACCCAACTCACCCAACTCACCGAACTCACCCCAACTAACCCAACTCACCCCAACTCACCCCAACTCACCCCAACTCACCCCAACTCACCCCAACTCACCCCAACTCACCCCAACTCACCCCAACTCACCCCAACTCACCCCAACTCACCCACTCACCCACTCACTCAGTGACGGCGTCACATGAGCGCTTTCATAACCTTAACAAATTTACGCCTATCGCCTATCGTTTAACACCTATCACTTAACGCCTATCACCTATCATTTAACGCTTAACGCGTTATTTGATAACATTTTTGGAAGTCGCATAAGAAGTTTCACTTCAAAAAAAGCTACCAACCTAACGCGGCCTCAACTGAGAAGATCCGGCAAGAAACTCAGCGGGCTTTTCATTATTTCACTTTTTTTTTAAACAGTGTTTGTCTTGTTACAATTAGATCAGCTACTTTACTTTCAACAGAGAAAGCTCCTGAGGGTATCATGTTTATTAAACACTTACACGGATAATGTAATAAATAGTGTGGTAATAACATGTACATTATGATTATCTACGGCGCAATTCCCTTCGCCCCTTGGTAACAGGTATTGTACCGAATTTTACGAACAATGAGGATTATTTTCGCGAACACCGGATCCTTACTGATAATTATGTATTAGATATGTATTCCCATACTCCCTTTGTGAGTAGGCATAAAGCCTGGTCCCACTGTAAGCGGAATGGAACGTTCATTATTTTTACGATTCTATTCTCGAACCAATGAAATCTATCTATACATATAATACTTGTCCTGACTGACTGACTGGCTGATTCATCAATGCTCAGGACAAACCGCTGGACCTGGAAAGCTGAAATTTGGGCAGTCGGTTCTTCTTATGATTTAAGCATCCACTAAGAAAGATTTTTGAAAATTCCACTCCTAAAGGGGTTAAATGGGGTGGAAAAAGAAATAGTGGGCGTAGCCGCAAGGAATTGCTAGTAATAAATAAAATAAATGAAAATGAACATTAGTTCACTTTTCTAATGTTGTTTACTAGCCATATGATCAACCCCATGATCATGTCGATCAGCCATAAAGGGTCATCATCATCATCAGCAGCCGAGAGACGTCCACTGCTGATCAAAGGCCTCACCCTTAAAAGGGAGGGGCTGCCATAATCCCCACACTTGGCAGACGTCTTGGGGATCGCAGTATAGGTGGTAGGTAATTCAATCGAAAGACGCTACTGCCCGTCTTACGTACACCCAACGGTAGGAGATGGGAGGGCACTATTCTTACCCGGACACCCCACGGGGAAAGGTCACCTAATTATTATGTGACTCATCCAACTCCGTGTCATTTAGTTTGAGGCGTGCTTTAGAAAAATTTATGTGGATTTGAAGAACTTAAAACAACTGAATTTAGGGGTTATTAAGTTCACATCTGTGTCAAAAATTTTGATTTTATCAACCATTAAGTAGGTTGATATGTTTGTTTAAATCATTTGTCACAAAATTAGAAGAGTTTACCCAACATTAGTTGGATTAATTTTCCCACTCACGGTGATTCGAATGAAATTGTACATAAAATTAATCGCATGTTAAACATACCTGTAGTCGGTATCAAATGTGTATAAAATGATTTTTCCGGAGTACCCATTCCCACCCAATACAGAAGTACCAGAGTTAGCTGAATTGTCTACCTATCCGCAAAACATTCTTGAATATATAACTCCGGAGTATAAAATTTACATCAAAATATTCGTACCGTAAGTATCTGTACAAAGTAAGTTTACGAGATTTCTGCAATAAATTCATATTAATGAAAGAGATCCTCCAAGAAAAACGCAGGATATCTTCTTAATAAAAATCAGCTCAGAATTACATTAACCCCTTTGTATACCGTCCTACCTATATAAACCTACAGATTTGAGCAAATTCGGAACGACATCCTGTTTACCAGGAACAGCGCTAAATACATAATATTATTAGAAATTCTAAATAAGATTATTTAAAAAAAAGAGAATCTGTCCAGAAACCATTGTCTCTGGACCACCTTAGTAAAATAAAAACTGAACATACCACTGAAGAATTATTACCACACTCCTGCAGCAGGAATACATTGTAACCACCATGAGACGCAGCAACTTCACTGAGACTTCCGCACTGTACGAGTTCTGAGAAACGAATGACCGCGGTACCGCTAGAGCAGTAACTTATATATGCGTTCGCTGAGCGCGTTCGGCTATCCTACCTACAATTTATTTGATATCGGTTTTTGAAGTCTAACAATATATGTATGTTGTTGTTGCTTGTATATATACATATGTATATATTGATAGAACTCATTTTTCAACAAATTGGCCGAATGTTTTAATTGTCTTGAACTCATTCACATCAAGCACACCAACTTTGACCCGCTAATCGCTTCTCCTCTGATTGAAGAGCGCAGGTCGGGGAATTACAGTCAAAATCAATTTTGTGGGTAGGTACTAAAATTGCCATTAAAAGCACTTTATCTCTTTAGGTATTCGGAGAGATAAAGAAAAAAAGTGCCTAAAATATACGCAAAATGTAAACTTGAGAGTAAAATATATTTCTCATTATAATGATTACGTGGATAATACCTATTAAGTCTTTTTATTATGTAAAGTTTCTACGTGTTAAAAAATTTGAAAATTGACGTCCATCCTATTTTAAAGGACGTATGTTTTTATTCCACCATGTCTGATCGCAGTTTGTATGTGTACCCACATATACTTATAGGTCTAGTTTAGACAATACCCACGTACATAGCATACCATATACATACGTGCGGTCTATGGGAGTGTCGTAATAGAACGCGATGACGCGATCATCGCAAGTTCGCGCAAACGAAATCTCAAACGTATGGACTCGAACGAGTGTCCTAACCGGCGGTCGAGCCAATGCACGAACTTGCGATGATCGCGTTTAGTTAGGACATCGCCTAACAGTATTTTTTTTCAATATTGAGGAATCGACCATGACGTTGTTCTGCAATGCTGCTCGTCAGTAAAATCATTAGTTATTAAAACGTAGGCATTTTAAATAGGTTTATTTAAATTATTAACATACTAGCTGTAGCCCGCGGCTTCGCCCGCGTTTACTTTGTAACTCAAACGTGTTTTGAATTATGTATCGAGGTTTTTAAAAATATTGTTTACACTAATGTTGTCTTTTATTTACACTCATTCAGTGTGTAGCATTCGCGTTATCTAAAACGTTCGTAATCAATTATTACTTACCAATCTATCGTCCATGTATTTGTGGATTTCCATTAATCCTTTAGGCATTGATAATCTTTTTGATGTCGTGCATTCCCAGTTTTCAAGGACAACATTTACCGTTTCTGTATTTTGATGTCAGCTTCATAATAAATAATAAGCTTATTGTTTTTTACTTACGCGAATACTTTGAAATCAAACTACTTTTTACGGTTTTAATCGCGGTTTATTTTAGCTTTTACTATCCCGACGTTTCGAATGCTTTGCAGCACCCATGGTCACGGGAGAACAGAGATGTTGAACGCCCTTATATCACAATTATGCCGGTGTACCCTCAGGTCTTCTTAGTTATTATTGTTGGTCCGATCTTCGGACGATCGATTTCAATATTTTCACAGTTTTATTAACCCTGATCTACTCAAGTATGTAGCCTGTATTTTTGTGTAAGCTATCATAACTTCAATTTCTTAAATATTTTACTTCTTTATTTAAAAAGATACTGTACTGTATTATTTTGCAATTCCATTATTAAAAAATATCATCATCATTATCAGCCTACATCAGTCCACTGCTGGACATAGGCGGAGACCGGGCTCAATGGCGTGTATTGGGCTCCCCCGGGCTCAATGGCGTGTATTGGGGGAGCCCAATACACGCCATTGAGCCCGGTCTTCGGCTCTCCTCATCCAGTCACTGCCAACTTCTTTGCGTAATATTTTTCCGTGATTCAAACTTAAAAACCATACTAAAACCCCTTTTAGGGTCGATTTTCAAAAAGTTGTGATACACGTGTTTCTTCATTTCTTCTGTTTAGTATGTTGACAAAATTTCGTGTATGTGTGGTGAAAATAAAATGTTTTCTATACAAACTTTGAGACCCCATTTGATCCACTTAGGGGTCGATTATCGAAAAATGCTGAAAATTGGTTCAATTTTTGTATTGAGTTTATGTACCGAGTTTCGTTACTCTAGCTTTATTATAGCATTAAATGGAAATCGTTCTACTTGTAAACTTTACAACCCCATTAAATGATCATAGGGGTTGTTTTTTGCAAATGCCGGATATAGGTTTCTTAGATTCTTGTGTGCAATACATAAATTAAGTCTTATGACTGTAGGTCGAAAATCTTTTGTGGACCCCATTGGACCTCTTTAAGAGTTGATTTTCAAAAAAATATTATTTATACAATCATTGCTTTAGTTTGATAAATGTATTAGCAAAGTTTCATCAATGCAGAATGATATTTTCACCCCTTTACGGGTCGAATTTGAAAAAGATGTGATACACCTGTTTCTTAATTTATTTGGCTTAGTACATTGATTAAATTTCATATCCGTGTGATGAAAAAAAAAAATCCATACTAACTTTGGGAGCCCATTTGACCCACTTAGGGGTTGATTTTACAAAAATGTTCAAAATAAGTTTGTTCAATTGTTGTGTTGAGTTTATTTACTGAGTTTCGTTACTCTAGCTGCATCATAGCATGAAATGGAAATCCTTCTTTGTGCAAACTGTGCTACCCCTTGATATGACCTTAGGGGTTGATTTTAGAAAAAATGCCGGAAATAGGTATCTTAGATTCTTGTGTACAATATATAAACTAAGTTTTATGACTGTAGGTCGAAAACCAATTTTTTGGACCCCAATTGGACCCATTTCGGAGTTGATTCTCAACAAATGATTATTTACACATAGATTGCTATAATTTGATAAATATATTAGCAAAGTTTCATCAATGCAGTAAGTATGTTATTTATAAGTTGTATACTCAAAAACCATGTTAAAACCCCTTTAAGGGTCGATTTTCAAAAAGTTGTAATATACGTGTTTCTTTATTTTTTTTGCTCAGTGCTGTAACAAAGTTTCGTTACCGTGTGACGAAAAAAAATTTTTTTTCATACAAACTTTGGGAGCCCATTTGACCCACTTAGGGGTTGATTTTACAAAAATGCTCAAAATTAGTTTTTTCAATTGTTATGTTGAGTTTATTTACCGAGTTTCGTTACTCTAGCTGCGTCATATGATGAAATGGGAATCCTTCTTTGTGCAAACTTTGAAACCCCATTAAATGACCTTAGGGGTCGTTTTTCGAAAAATGCCGAATTTAAGTTTCTTAGATTCTTGTGTGCAATATATAAACTAAGTATTATGACTGTAGGTCGAGAAACATTTTTTGGACCCCAATTGGACCCCTTTAGGAGTTGATTTTCAAAAAATTATTATTTGCACTTGGATCGCTATAATTTGATTAATGTATTCGCAAAGTTTCAGCAATGCAGTATGAAATTTTTTTTCCGCGTTGCATACTCAAAAACCAGGCTAAAATCCCAATATGGGTCGATTTTCTAAAAGTGTGATACACGTGTTTCTTTATTTCTTTTGTTTAGTACACTGACAAAGTTTCATGTCCGTGTGAGGAAAAAAAATTTTTTTTTCATACAAACTTTGGGAGCCCATTTGACCCACTTAGGTATGGAATTTTGAAAAATCCGTTCTTATTGTTCACCTAGACTATTTGAATAATGTTGATTCCAAATTTCAAGATTGTACGTAATATGGTTTTTGCTGTATCGTGATTCCTAGAAAACACCCTGCTCTTTTATTAATATAGATTCCAAAAAGGGAGGAGTTTTTTATTTCGTCGCAATTTCTCAATTTTTATTGTCTTGTTAGTTACTGTTTAGACGGGTTTTTTGCCGTAGGTATATACAGTTTTTATCTATCACGCTGTCTATTTATTTCATTAATTAATTAAATAAAGCATTAATTTAAGTTGTTATGAATGATTCATAAGAAATATCCTATTTTGTGCAATTACCGCTGATTTTTGTCAAATATATAAACATACTTAAATAAATAAATTTTCTATTGTCTTTTCTTAGGAAATGATCTTGAATTTTACTGGGCTAAATTTCAAATGTCAACATCGTCAGCAAGTCGGAAGTAGTAGTGATAGTGTAGTATGTATTTACAAAAAAAAAAGTATATAAGTATTAGTATCAGTTGTCTGGTTTCCATAGTACAGGCTCTGCCTAGTTTGGGATCGGATGACCGTGTGTGGATTGTCCCAAGATATTATTATTATTGTTTTGATATTATTTCAAAGCTATTGTATCCTGATATTTGCATGTATGGGTTGCATTAAATTAAATAGCTGTAGTGTACACATCACGACTATCACTTTCATACCAAATTCACATTATTCTGACGTCATTATGTATTATACTAATAACTGCAGACAATAATATCCAAGGTAATAGTGAAATTGGATACACACATTGTTTAAGTCAATGAAAGGATGACGCTGACAGTGGTTATAAATGAAGTTGTCAGCACCCTCATTATATTGGATACGTATGAGTTAACTGGTTAAATTACGTATTTTATTTTATAACCTAGCATTATTACTCAAAGCATCAATAGCCCTTTATTGAAATGACTTGCTGAAATGAAAATTACTAAGAATTACTTAGCTCTTTTAAATATAAATGATATAATTTTTTTTTAAATCGAACCGACTTCAATAACACTGAAAAGTATAATAGTAGTTTATGCACCAAGGGGATAAAACAGTGTCTTATGTCACGGGCGTGAAATTGAATCGCGAGCATAACGAAGGATTCTAGTAACTCCCGAGCGTAGCGACGGAGTATAGAGTTAACTCCCGAGCAAAGCGAGGGAGTTAATACTAGAATCCTGAGTACAGCGAGAGATTCAAGCTCGCCCAAGACAAAGACACCTTTATCCCCGAGGAGAATATACTACTTTTCACACCTACTGCGAGGTAATGGAATACAAGTACTAGGAAAAGATTGCTTAGGTTATCTGGAAGAGATTGCTTTTTAGCGATAAGGCCACCTTTTTACATCATCAACGTATTGTTCAATTTACATGTAATTTTTGGTGTAAAATCTCAATGATACAATGAAGTGTATTTATTATTATTATCAAATACTTAGGTACTGATAGAAATAAAATAATATCAACACACCGATTTCCAGCGTTCGCGCCCACACCTACTGCTAGGCGAGACAGTAAAATACAAAACTCCTAGAATTAAAATAATATCAACAGCGTTAGCGCCTTCTTTTTATCTATTTTTTTTCTTTTCTAGAACCTAGAACAAGGTTCGGCTCCAATTCGGCTCCCGGCGCTCGGTTCGATTTTCAAATGTATTTTTTCGTGCAAGCTTCTGCTTAGAGAGAGTGGTTTATATACCTACTGTAAAGAGTCTCCGTGGTAAAAAAATATTTGACGTTCGTAATTCAATTACATTTTAATGAAGAATTGGCTCAGGCCTAGCTACAAATTGATTTATTACGAGATTACTTATGACGAGGCTGTATGAGCTAGAACCTTTTGCCTTCCCAATTAGGGAGAACTAAAGGACAAGAAAAAAACAAATCACATTATTACCCAAGGGAGTTTAGTACAACATTATTACCCGGCTAGACTATAGGGATATAATGACCTACTTTATGTCAAGTTTATATGACACATAATGGAACATTATCGAGCAGGTGGTGTGAAAAATAATTTAAATAATACAGAAGTTGGTGTTGGCGTACCTGCTGTGTATATTTGGTACCAACTTCAATAATATTTAAATTATTTTATACTTTTCAGTGATATTGAAGTCGGTTCAATTTTTTTTTAAAAAGATGTTATTTTATACTTTTTAGTGATATTTTCATAAATAATGATTGAACCATCGAAAACGGTAAAATGATCTAGGCAGGTTATGATTATATTATCGTCTACATAGTTTTACATAATTCATGTTTCTTCAGAAAAAAATATCCGGTTGTAATGAAATTTGCATGGAATCATCATAGTAATTTACTCTCTCGAATAAAAAAAGAGTAATGTAATGGAGAACATCAGTTTTATGGTTTTTACCAGATAAATTCGCCCACATCGTTCATGGTCCTCCAGTAAGTTCTTAGCCGGTTGTGATAAAATTCATACAGATTCATTACAGTGGTTCAATCTTTCGAATAAAAAAAGAATCATTGAAATTGGTAAATATTTGCCAGAGTTATGACCATTTTTGTCCGTAAAAAGCGACATAGAGTCATCTATATAGGCATTCCTGCAGTTCTCCTGCGCAGTCACCATTCTTGTTTTTTCAGGAACTACTTATTCGTATGCAATAATTTTTTTATGGGACCCAATTAACGAATTAAAGAATGGATGGAAGAAAGATTTTTTCAAATCGGTTCATAATTGCCAGAGTTATGCGCGAACATACATAGAAAAAAATATATATATACAGACGAATTGAGAACCTCCTCCTTTTTTGAAGTCGGTTAAAAAGATTGAACATCGAATACGGTAAAATGATCTAGGTAGGTTATGAGCACATTATCGTCTACATAGTTTTACATAATTCATGTTTCTTCAGAAACAATTTATCCGGTTGTAATGAAATTTGCATGGAATCATCATAGTAGTTTACTCTCTCGAATAAAAAAGAATCATCGAAATTGGTTCATATTTGTCAGAGTAATGTAATGGAGAACATCAGTTTTATGGTTTTTACCAGATAAATTCCCCCACATCGTTCATGGTCCTCCAGTAAGTTCTTATACGGTTGTGATAAAATTCATACCGATTCATTATAGTGGTCAATCTTTCGAATAAAAAAATAAACATTACAATTGATAAATATTTGCCAGAGTTATGACCATTTTTGTTCTTAAAAAGCGACAAAAACGTCATCTTATAGGCATTACTGCAGTTTTCCTGCGCGGTTTCCATTCTTGTTTTTTCAGGAGCTACTTATTCGTAAGCAATATTTTTTTATGGGACCCAATCAACGGATTAAAGAATGGATAGAAGAAAGATTTTTTCAAATCGTTTCATAATTGCCAGCGTTATGCGCGAACATCCATAAAAATATATATATATATATATACAGACGAATTGAGAACCTCCTCCTTTTTTGAAGCCGTTTAATAAATTAACGATAGATCCTGATATGTGCATATAGATTTCATTTTGTATTTTTTTATATTATATGTCCATTTTTCTCTTTATTTTTCTCAGTGCCAGTATTATCTTTTTTGCTGTAGTTTAAAGAAATTAACCAAACTAAATACTATACAAATAAATTCGGAATAATTATGAGTATGACTAGAGTTAGCAGCACTTATCTATCACTCCCCACAATCAGGTTCTTATTGACAAGAAGAGTACTACGTCAAGGATACTAAGCCATCCTCTTCTTTATTTATCGTAACTACGTAACTAACATTAGGTACCATTAATAAGCAAACTAAATACATAGCTTTACTTTCGCTATTTATTAAATTAATCTAAGATTTATTGTAGAAGTTAGACTATTCATAACCTAGGCGACAAAACTTGACCAACTCAGGCATAAAAACAAAATCTGGGAAAATATTCTACAAGGATGTTGTTTAAGCCTCCTGCGGTATTAGACTTATGAAAATTAATACAAAAATCGATTTTGTAAAGCTGTAGATATGCTTTACAACTGCATCGTTGGTGCGTTGCACTTGGCAACTCGCTGATGCGTTCGATCGCTGTATCAAAATCGCTCATTTCAGCGATTATGCTGCATCGAGTTTACACGATTTATTGGTATCAAATTGCTAATTTTAGCGAATAAGCTACAAAATTGCTAATAGTGTATGGGGCTTAAAGCGTGGTCCTTGTATTGTTTATATCTTCCGAAGCTTAAATTCGGATTTGCATCAAGCTTTCCAAATATGATAAAATCGATGTACTAGAATTATCTAATCTTGCCATCGATATAATATATAAACTAGATTTGGTGTCACGGTTCAAAAAGTGGTAGCGAGAAATAGCGCCCGTGTGGCGCTATTTCTTTACAAGCCACATCCTGACAAATTTATTTTTGCCGCTAGGAGTGTCGCTACTGTCTATATGAAACTGTCAAACTACACTTAATTAACCATGGAAGTAATAAGTTATTACTTCCATGTAATTTACATAATAGATATGTTCGTTCACGTTTCCGCCACCAGCACAGATAAGTTTGCAACCTCCGCGACCACATTTTAGATGTCATTTTGTTCGTGAATGTTTATCTAGTTTATATATTATATCGATGAATCTTGCCCTTAGTTCAGCATTGTTGTCATTTAACACTAAGCACAGTAATATAAGAAACTCGATTTTAAGCTGTATATAAAACTTAAGTGGTGCCTTTTCAGTTCAGCACAAAAGCGCCTTATCCCATATTTATACATTTAAATGTAAGCTTAAACACGTTTCAACCATTTAAGTTTCAAATAATAACACTGTGAACCTAATAACCTAGACAACAGAGCGACAAAGTACAGACCCGGAGTGAGATATTTAAAACAGGCACCGTACAATCTGCGATTCAAATCAAGTTTATCATCCGAGAAGGCAACAAAGCGTATGTACGAGCGACTCCCAAGTTTTCCGGGCCTGTGTCACACCTGCTACTTTCCCACAAATTGTAACCGGTTCCAACTCGCAAGTCGTCCGTTCCCGACAACTTGGGGCCTTCTTCTCTTCATAATTAATTCTTCATTCGAAACAACTTAGACTTGGACAGAAACGGACGCGTAAGCACTTAAACAGTCCAAATTGTGTCAGAGGCGCGCCCATTTTTAATTAGTTGAAAACACCAGCTCAATTTTTAATGACTGTGTTGCCAAGTTTTGTTGCTAATTAAAGGTGTAATCCAGGCACAGTGAGGGTTGCGATTGCAGCCTTTAATTTTCTTAGATATTGTTTCAACTTACCGCTATTGCTACTCTTGAGGAAGTCGTACTAAACTCATTGAAGTTTTCCTTACCGGGAATAGTTATGGTTAAATATTCTCGCTCTTAATTAAGTTAGCGGAACAACTGACTGATAAAAGTCGTATTACAGAAATCAAAATGGTAAGTTTACAATAACATCATGTTTTCTTTTATTTATGCAAATACTGTATACTTTAAGGAAACTATTTTTATTAAAACTTTATTTGGGTGTATTTTAGATTTTTTTATATTCTTGTTTTGCAGCTCCATGTCATGGGAAGACTAGGGTATTGAACGTGTTAATCATAAGCACCCTGGTACATCTACAAGTTATTCTTGTTGAGGCGATTTAGGCAAAAAGAGCGTACAGTTTCTTGAGGTCTTGTAGTTATAGGAGTATATACCTACCTACATACATACTCGCTGCAGTTAATGTATTTTCTTTCTGTAAATCCAAAGGTTGTCTGGAAGAGATCGCTATGAGAGATTCTTATCTCTCATACCGCCCATTGTACTTTTTATTTTTGCAGATCTTTTAAATTTATTACTACATATCTGTTGAGCAATAAATAAAATAAATAGATACATCGAGGATTATACTTAGACCCGAAGCCAGTATCGCAATAAAATCGATCATCATCATCATAATCAGCCTACATCAGTCCACTGCTGGACATAGGCCTCCCCCAATACACGCCATTGAGCCCGGTCTTCGGCTTTCCTCATCCAGTCACTGCCAACTGCTTTGCGTAAATCGTCACTCCACCGGGTCACATGGCGTCCTACGCTACGTTTTCCAGTTCGTGGCCTCCACTCCAGAACCAGTCTTCCCCACCGATCATCGGTTCTGCGGCAAATATGACCAGCCCACTGCCACTTCAGCTTGCTAATCCGTTGAGCTATGTCAGTAACTTTTGTTCTCTGGCGAATTACTTCGTTAATAAAATCGATAAAGTTAGTATAAGTATTAGAAATTTAACGTACATAGGAATATGTATAGCACTACGAGTACATCGGTCACTACTTATGGATCGGACCGAGTTATGCTCATACTAGTTCCTACGTCGCAAGCCAATTTAAGTTGTTCTTGTGTGGATCACTGAGAGTTATCCTACTGTCTACCATTCACCTTGTGTGTTGGATCATGAATATTGATTGGTATGTTGATTTGTTCGTTTATTCGATCAAATCTTCTGAAAAATATCATAATCCCACTATTGGGCACGGGCCTCCCCTCAAGATAACGTGGCTTAGGCCATAGTCCACCAAGCTGCCAAGTGCGGGTTGGCGGACTTCACACATTCGAAAGCTAGTTAGGCTTTCTCAAACTTGCAGGTTTCCTCACGATGTTTTCCTTCACCGAAAGCTAGTAAAAATCGCACAAAGACGATTCGCACATGATTAATTAAAGAAATCAGAGGTGCGTGGGGGTTCGAACCTGCGCACCTTGTTTCTTGGGCATGCGCTCGCCCACTGAGCTGTTACCGCTCAATTACAATAAATTGTTTTTTTTTTAAATAAACCTTAGCTTCTAGATTAGAAGATAATGCTGCGATCATCGTATCTCTGTTAAAGGTTTGTTACAATACGACTTCAATTTGTAGTCTTCATTAGAGAACGTTTACTTTATAAGCTATTGCTTGATTCTAAGTGATGGCAAATAGTGATACAGTCGTGGACAAAAGCGCACTAACACTCGTATATTAATAGACAGAGGTATCCTCATAATCGCAGAAAAATGGACGAACGATGGTACTTAGCCACAAACATAATAACTTTTTATATGAGGTAACTCATCATTACATCTTATTATCACAACATTTGAACTCATCATAGAAATACAGCGCCACAAGAATGTGACGTTGTATGACTCAAAATTATCATATTACTTTATAAATATGTCCCGACCATGTAACGGTAATATCGGATATAGTCACGTCATTTCACTCGATGTGCATAATTCACCAGCAGTCTCCACAATGGAGCATCGGCACATACACCACGGTGACATTACGCATATTAATCAGCCAATTTCAATGGCTCTAATTAGGCCTGACACTGACAGAGTTACACTAAGCGATGAACATTATACACGGCCCAAGTTTATTTTGCCGTTCGCAAAATAAAAGCAGTTGCAATACAGCCTTTGTATCGATGCAGTAACAGTGTTTTACGTTTTTGTTGGCAACTACACCTGCTGTACTTAGTTATACCGTAGGAAAAATAACTTAAAAACATCTTTGCTTTTCAAAGTTCCTTTACCATTGCAACAACAAATAATAACGGGCTGCAGCGTCTTTCTATTGGATTACCTACCACCTATACCGCGATCTCCCAAGACGTCTGCTAAGATTATGGAAACTCCTCCTTTCTAAGGGACAGGCCTTTGAACAGCAGTGGACGTCTTTTGACTGATGACGATTATAAAAAAACAAGAATTCAATCATTCATTCACTCATTCTGTCATTTTTTAACCGGCTTCAAAAATAAGGTTCTGTATTTCACGCGTATATGTATGTAAGTCGGTGCTGATTTTAGTCAATACACCATAACGCTATTCTGTGCACCGACTTCAATATATTTTCGTCATCATTTTCATTGTTTTTACCCGGAACCCGGAAACCCTGAACGGAGGGAGGGTTATGATTTTAACAAGAATGTATGTATATATGTATGTTCATCTGTTCCCGCATATCTTCTAATCTACTTAACATAACTTGACAAGTAGGGTGTCGTTAGAAGCGTCTTGATTGTCCGCTGGTTATAGGCTATATAATATCACATTATTAGATTGCGATTTTATCCGTAGTCGGGTTTTAGTTTTTAATAGTAGTTTATGCACCAAGGGGATAAAGTAGTGTCTTATGTCACGGGCGTTTAATTGAATCGCGAGCATAACGAAGGATTCTATCAACTCCCGAGCGTAGCGAGGGAGTATTAGAGTTAAGTCCCGAGCGTAGCGAGGGAGTTAATACTAGAATCCTGAGTACAGCGAGGGATTTAAGCTCGCCCGAGACAAAGGCACCTTTATCCCCGAGGTGAATACACTACTTTTCACACCTACTGCGAGGTAATAAAATACAAATATTGCTAGAATTAAAATAATAACAATATTTTGTGACAATCCACACATGGTAATCTAATCCCAAACTAGGCAGAGCCTGTACTATGGAAACCAGATAACTAATATTAATTAATAGTGAAATAACACCCAGACACTTGGTGGGAATCGAATCCACGACCTATTGGGTGGCGGCCAGGGTGTCTAACCACTAGACCAACGAGACCGTCAATAATATCAACATAGTGATTTGCTGCGTTATCATCTAAATATTTTATTTTCTTTTCTAGAACACTGGGTTGTGCTCGTCGCACTCGGTTCGATTTTCAAATGTTTTGTTTTTCGTGCAGTTCTCTGCTTAGAGTAGTAATATATATCTGTGGTAAAAGTGTTGAGGAATTTTCGTTTGACGTTCGAAATTCAAACACATTATTACCCAAGGGAGTTTAGTACAACATTATTACCCGGCTAGACTATAGGGATATAATGAGGCACTTTATGTCATCTTTATATGACATATAATGTGACATTATCGAGCAGGTGGTGTGAAAAACTTATTACTTTTTCGGAAAATATTTTATTTTGTCGTATAGTTAGTGGCCAACCTGGTGTCAAAATTTAAATTACGCTCTGACTTGGCTTAATAACTGCCGTCAATAACCACCGGTTACTAACCGGGGCCGTCTTTTTACGTGACCTCAAAATTACGGAGATTCTCTGTTCAAATGCTACTAAACGTTAACCCATCTACGATCTAAGGACTGATCTTACCCTTGTTGCTTAACTAAGTGAGTGTAAGTTTGTGCACAATGGATCCAAATGGGTCGAAGTGCGTTCCGGAGGTTACCGGGCCCGATTTTTAGCCACCGACAATAGAAATAGAACTAAGTGATTGTTTACTGAACACTGATTACTACTGTCGTCAGCAGCCGAAACGTCCACTGCTGAACAAAGGCCTCCCCCTTAGAAGGGAGGGGTTGCCATAATCCCCTTGGCAGGCGGGGGATGGGGATCGCAGTATAGGTAGTAGGCAATCCAATAAAAAGACGCTGCTCCCTGTTTTCATTTCCCTTAGTCGCGTCTTACGGACACCCAACGGGAGGAGATGAGATGCTATTTTAACCCCGGACACCCCACGGGTCGACAGTTAATTTTTTTCATTGTGGTATTAGAAGGGTCATCTTATCTCGATTATTTCAGACATGCTTAAAGTTTGGCGCACAAACTCAAAATCTATACTTATAATAAAACTGTACAGGTCCAATTCTGTACATTGAAGATATTTTGAAAATTATATTTGGAGGGCATTCTATAACCGATACTGAGGACGAAAATGTATTTTTTTTAATTTTTGTCTGTCTGTCTGTCTGTCTGTCTGTCTGTCTGTCTGTCTGTCTGTCTGTCTGTCTGTCTGTCTGTCTGTCTGTATCACGGCTGCGCATCACGCCGAAACTACTGAATGGATTCAAATGAAACTTGGTATGATTTGAGATCTTACTACGAGGTAGGACATAGGATACTTTTTATCCCGTAATCTAGCACGGTTCTTTTGGGAGAGGGGATTAAAGTCAAAATGGGTACTTGGTTATACGCTTGGTCCGATTTTATCAATTTTTCTTTATAATATAATAAATATTAGTAAGGGAACACTCATAGAGAGTTGTTATCAAGGTTTTGTAATCGATCGGGTTAAGCAACGTTAGGTAAGGTCATTAAATAGATGGGTGACCGTTTAACGCCATTTGAACTAAACGGGCCCGTGCTTCGGAGAGCAAGTAAAAAGTGGGTCCCAGTTTTTAACCGACTATAAAAAAGGAGGTTATGTATTCGATGCGAATGTCTGTTATTAAAAGTTTAGTTAACGCAAAAATAGCGCAGGCGGAGCTGCGTGGTTCAGCTAGTTTAAAATAAATGAATATAAAATGTGACATTGTTGATTCGCCGTAACTAAAAAAACATGTTTAAAATGAGAGATGATGACAGTGGTATTCTCTCCAGTTCGAAGTACTTGATACTTCAACGCCATTCGTCACCATTTTCCAAAATTCATAATCCATTGAACAAAAATCTTTAATCCAAATAAACAAAACCGTTACTAAACAGTCAATAGAAACGAACAGTAGGTACGAGTAGGACAAAGCGGGCGCACAATGAGTGCGGAACAATGAGTGCGGGCTGCAGTACGCAAACAGTGTTCGCTCTGTCACTGTCAGACCTAATTAGCCTAGCCATTCAGATTGTCTGATTATTATGCGCATTGTTTCCTTCCAGCGCTGATGTACTATCTCCAAATGATTGACTGTTTTCTTTGGAAAAGCGCTATAAACGATGGTTATTGTAGCTTAAGCAGTTATAGTAGGTACCGTCCAGGTAGGTACCACCGCAGTGTCAGATACTCTGCAACCATGCAGCGCGGATGTTAGCGGAAACGCGCTCGTGATTCTTTTGGTGTTACTAGCGTCTATAGGCTGCGATGATTACTATCAGACAGGCCGCTTGCTTGCTTGCTTGCCGTCTTGGTTTTATGAAAAAAGTAAAGCACCAAAGAATTTAAATATATTATGCCTTTGGATTTTTTTTCATACAAAACTCTCGTCTCTATCTGCAACTGCCAATCTTATTCATATTATTCGGAAAATATACAAAATACATAATTATTCTTAAGCAAATATAACTATAAACTCTGTCCATTTTATTATTGTTTTTTTGACAGTTGACGCCCATGAAGTTTCGTATTGTTAAAGTTACAAATTCACAGAAATAATATTGTACTTCATGGACGTGTACCGCACTTTTGTGAGTTGCCACACATAACGATTACTACGATTGTGCCACAGGTTACAAATAATCGATAAAAATAAATGCTAATGCGTAAATAAGGTGTATATGTTTTCATTACTTTCGTCTTGTTTACATTAAATTTCATTAATTTTATTTTGAGGGCCTCATGCATAATATAACAAAGAAAAACAACAAATTTTTAAGGTTGAAACATTAACATGAGTCGTCAGAATCAAAAAAATATTTAATCGAATGTCCATTTCGATATCGATTATTTCGTTCACTTACTATCTTCACGTTCCTATAACCGTCAAACGTCGAGCTGTCAAAAAACCAGACAGAGAATTTGAAAAAAATTTCAATAGTATTCCTCAAGTAACAACCACAACCCTTTCTTCATCTGCTAGTTCCGCTGAGTTAATTCTTAAGAATAATGTGAAGGGTTGCGCCATTACCTTTAAATTTTCTGAAGTCAATACAAAAGATTGATACTTTTAAAAGTCTAGATATCAAAAAAACTAGTGACTTATGGGGGTTATCTGTTAAGACAGTATCGTCCATCATACATGTTATTGCACCAAATTTGGCAGTTTTATTCAATAGTTGTGTAGCATCTGGTGTATTTCCTGATCTTATGAAACATAGTAAAGTGATTCCTTTGTTTAAATCAGGTTGTACTACAGATCCAACTAATTTTAGGCCGATTTCTATACTACCGACACTAAGTAAAATCTTTGAAAAACTGATGCTTAATCAAATGTTAAATCATTTTAATAATAATAAATTATTTCATAGTAATCAGTTCGGTTTTACGAAGAATCGCTCCACTGTAGACGCAGGGATTGAACTGTTGAAAAATATCTATGATGCGTGGGAAAAATCGCAGGATGCTTTAGGTATATTCTGTGACTTATCTAAAGCGTTTGACTGCGTTGATCACATAACGCTTATAAGGAAGTTACACCACTATGGAGTAAGAAATAAGGCTCTTGACCTTTTGACTTGTTATTTAGACAATAGAATTCAAAAGGTAGATGTTAATGGAAAAATATCTCCCGGCGCTAAGGTCACAATGGGCGTTCCACAGGGCTCAATTTTGGGACCATTCCTGTTTCTTATCTATATTAATGACTTGCCTTATTATGTAGGAAAGAATCACGGGATTGTGTTGTTCGCTGATGATACTTCTTTATTATTTAAAATCAAACGACAATTAATTAATTATGACGAGGTTAACAATGCATTATCTAAAGTGGTTCATTGGTTTAGTACTAACAATCTTTGCCTAAATGAATCAAAAACTAAATTGATTAAATTTTCCACCCCTAATGTAAGACAGGAGAGAACCAACGTGGAATTAAATGGATCTGGGATAGATCCTGTTGAGTCAACTGTATTTTTAGGAATCACCATAGATAGGAAGCTGCAATGGGGCCCACATATTAAAAAACTGTCCGGCAGGCTTAGTTCAGCGGCGTATGCAGTTAAGAAAATTAGACTTTTAACTGACGTTCATACTGCTAGGATAGTTTACTTTAGTTACTTCCACAGTATTATGTCATATGGAATACTCCTGTGGGGTAATGCCGCAGATTTCAACGCTATTTTTGTGCTCCAAAAAAGAGCCGTAAGAGCTATCTACAATCTGGCTCCCAGAGATTCGCTTAGAGAAATGTTTAAGGAGATAAATATTTTGACAGTGGTGTCACAGTATATTTTTGAAAATTTAATGTATGTAAAGAAAAATATTAATAACTTTAAAAAGAGAAGTGATGTTCACTCGGTTAATACACGTGGTAAAGATGACCTTAGTTTACATGTTATTCGTCTCCACAGAGTAAGTAATTCTTTTGTAGGACAGTATATACGTTTCTATAATAAGCTTCCCAATGGTATCAGAGATCTGCCTATAAATAAATTCAAATACACTGTTAAATCTAAACTTGCTAAAAAAGGCTACTACAAAATTTCCGATTACTTGGAAGACAAAACAGCCTGGGAATGAACTGCTCAAATAGTTTTAGTTTTAGAATACTAATTTTAATTTTAAGACTGAATACAGCAAATGTCATAGTGAAAAGTGTTTTGCTGGATGATTTCTTATGTACTCGTATTTTTTTAACCCCTGGAGGCTCGTTGGTGCGCTCCGCATCATTATAACGCAAACTCGCTATTCCGTCAGAGACCGTTGGTGCTTATATTTTATTTTTTATTTTAAGACTCAAGGCTACTGGGATTTTGGTTCGGTCATGCTCGCCATCGAAAAGTCTCTGCTTGTGGCGGCTTTGTGTGGCGGGTCACCCCCTTCCCTCTAATATGGTTGAGGGGAGTGATGGCTGCTGCTCAAGTCAACTCGTGCGCGGGTGCTGCTTGGGGGGACTGGTCCGGCCGCTGTCCTTTTATCCTTTTTTTATTTTATTTTTTTTCTTTTGTAGTCTAGCAGCCAAATTGATTATTACTTTATTTACGTTCTGAAGGCAATTCACTTGAGCTTGTAAATTATTCTTGGTGTGTATCTAACTTAGACGACTTGTGACAAAAGTTGGTAATATGTTAAAGTGCTTTGTGTCTTGCCTGACGAGGTACTGCTTAACAGCAGAAGGTAAATGTTTAACGTGTGCCACTGTGATTTTGGATCGGTCATGCTCGCCATCGAAAAGTCTTTGCTTGTGGCGGCTTCGTGTGGCGGGTCACCCCCTTCCCTCCAATATGGTTGAGGGGAGTGATGGCTGCTGCTCGAGTCAACTCGTGCGCGGATGCTGCTTGGGGGGACTGGTCCGACTACTATCCCTTTGGCATTTTAGTTTGTTGTATTTTCGTCGTATTTTTTATTTTATTTGATATTTTGAACGGCAGGACACACTGTCGCTGGTGCTGATCTAATTGTAAAAAGACAAACATTGTTTTAAAAAAAAAATGTGAAAAAATGACAAGCCCGCTGAGTTTCTTGCCGGATCTTCTCAGTTGAGGCCGCGTTGTGATCCGGTGGTAGCTTTTAAAAAAAAATGACCGTTCAAAAGTGCTAGCGTTAAGCCTATTTGAAATAAAAAAAATTGAATTTTGAATTTTATTGAAACGGAAATATGTCATTATAGCTATCGATGGTAACTATTTTAACTTATAGTAAGGGATCGACAGGATAATGGGACCGGCAGTAAGTGCACCTGTGGTATGTCTTTAAGTGTCCGTGTCATTGCAGTATCAGATCGCCACGATTCTGCTGGGAAACACACAAGGGATAGGATGCAAACATGATACATATACAACGATATACCTAATTTCAGGTGCCGAGCGATAATAATTTATCTACTGCTAATTATCAAGCGAATATTCTGCTCAACCCATCAATATGAATTAAATAAAATAAAAAATGCCAGTCCTCGGAAATCCGTATGGCATAAACCATAATGGGCTCTATTAAAAGAATATATCCACGTGGTATTATGGTAGGGTGAATACGCGTAATTGAAGTATTAATCCTTGCAAATAATTGAGGCAGTACTCCAGGTAGCATGCGAGTGAATATCGACCGGTATCTATTTTTGCTGGAACACAAATGCCACATTTAACTCCTGGTAGTGGTTTACAGAACTATATCCATACAGCGAATGAAATATTTAATAAAAATCAATACTGTATTGCTTATCGCACGTAGTACTGAAAACTATAAAATATCTGAATTGCAAGAAAGAAAAAATATATTTTATCACAAAAAATGCAAATATGATATAACTATTTTAGATACTATGTAAGTACTCTATTATAAGTTTAAGTATATTATTTTTTCACGGGCTTTACCCGGTTTTTTAGGGGCTTGCGTGGGGACGAATCCAACACCTTTTTAAGAAATTTAACTGCTAAAATGATGAAAAAATGGCCGTTGACCTCGGCAGGTGTATGAACTATTGTAAATATATGGAAATATTATGAGTCTATATTGTTGATCATTTGGTGGACAAAAGCTAGGCTTATTACAGAGGCCGGGGTCACTTGCCATAATTTAATTTATCATTATTTTGTGGCAAGTGGTGACTAGCCACCCACTATATGGGGTCCCCAAATGATCGTCCGATGACGACTGAGAGCAACACGGATGTGGGTAACTCAGGGGTGTCAGGAGATGTGTTGCGCTTTCTCCTAAGTTTGAGTATATATTTTATGTAGATGTAAGCAGCCTCCGTGGCGCAGTTTAATAAAAACAATTTTATTCATGATAAACAGTTCGGCTTTAGAAAAAATCGATCAACTACTGACGCGGGAGTCGAATTATTAATATATTTACCAGGCTTGGGAGGAATCACATGATGCTCTTGGTGTATTCTGTGATTTATCCAAAGCTTTTGATTGCGTAGATCACGACACGATGGTCAGGAAATTACGCCACTATGGTTTGAGGAACAGAGCTTTAGACCTTCTGACTTCATATTTGAATAATAGAATTCAGAAGGTTGATATAAATGGTAAGAGATCCCCAGGATCTGTGGTTTCCTGAGGCGTCCCTCAAGGTTCAATATTAGGCCCATTTCTGTTTTTAATATACATTAATGACTTACCCTACTTCGTGGGGGATAAACTTAATATTGTATTGTTCGCGGATGATACCTCTCTTTTACTTAAAGTTAAGCGTAAACTCCATGATCATGACGAAGTGAACAACGTCCTCTCTAAAGTTGTCCATTGGTTCAATATTAACAATTTAAAACTGAATGAGAGCAAAACTAAGTGTATAAAATTTGTAACACCTAATGTAAGACGGTGGCTACCAATGTGGAAATTAATGGAGCATCGTTGGACCTTGAGGTATCGACTGTGTTTCTTTGTATAAAAATAGACGCTAAGCTACAATGGGGCCCACAAATTGAGAAACTGTCAGGTAGACTAAATTCCGCGGCTTATGCAGTGAAAAAAATTAGACGCTTAACTGATATTGAAACCGCTAGAATTGTCTATTTCAGCTATTTCCACAGTATTATGTCTTATGGTATATTACTGTGGGGATCTTCTGCAGAACTTAATGCCATTCTTATTCTGCAGAAAAGAGCTGTGAGAGCCATTTATAATCTGGCTCCTACCGATTCACTTAGAGCAAAATTCAAAGAAATAGATATTCTAACGGTGGTTTCACAATTCATATTTGAAAATTTAGTTTATGTTCAGAAAAATATTGGATCTTTTAAAAAATATATTGATGGTGTTAATACACGGAACAGACACGATCTTGTTTTGCATTCCACGCGTCTCCACAGAACAGGCAAATCCTTTATGGGTCAAAGTATACGCTACTATAACAAACTGCCACAGGATATCCGAGATCTTCCACTGAATAAATTTAAACCTTTGATAAAAAGCCGATTGTCGAAAAAGGCTTATTATAAAATCTCAGATTACCTAGAGGATAAAGCTCCGTGGGCTTGAACTACCTGACTCATGCAAGCTTTGAATTTTAAGGCTTACAATTTGTAACACCATATAAAGTGGTGGATAACTGATGGCTGCTACACTAGTCAATTAATTGATGACATCAATAATATGTTAAAGTGCTTTGTGTCTTGCCTGACGAGGCACTGCTTAACAGCAGAAGTTAAATGTTAGACGTGTGCCACTGTGATCTTAGATCGGTCATGCTCGCCATCGAAAAGTCTTTGCTTGTGGCGCCTTCGTGTGGCGGGTCACCCCCTTCCCTCCAATATGGTTGAGGGGAGTGATGGCTGCTGCTCGAGTCAACTCGTGCGCGGGTGCTGCTTGGGGGGACTGGTCCGACTACTATCCCTTTGGCTTTTTAGTTTCAACAAACTCAGCGGGCTTGTCCTTTTATCACTTTTTTTTAAACAGTGTGTCTTGCCGTTCAAAAGATCAAATAAGACAGAAAAAAATAATAAAATACGACGAAAGTACAACTACTTTCGTCGTATTTTATTATTTTTTTCTGTCTTATTTGATCTTTTGAACGGCAAGACACACTGTTTAAAAAAAAGTGATAAAAGGTCAAATAAGACAGAAAAAAATAATAAAATACGACGAAAGTAGTTGTACTTTCGTCGTATTTTATTATTTTTTTCTGTCTTATTTGATCTTTTGAACGGCAAGACACACTGTTTAAAAAAAAGTGATAAAAGGACAAGCCCGCTGAGTTTCTTGCCGGATCTTCTCAGTTGAGGCCGCATTGTGATCCGGTGGTAGCTTTTAAAAAAAAAAACATGGCCTTATAAAGTGCTAGCGTTAAGCCTATTTGAAATAAACTATTTTTGAGTTTTGAGTTTTTTTTTAGTGGGTAACCGCTTGCTTTGCAAACCGGAGGTCGCGAGTTCGAATCCCGCGAGGAGCAACAACTTTGTTCCTAACTTGGCTAGAACAATGCAGACCGATCACTTGATTTTCAATAAAGTAAGATGATCCATGCGTCGGATGGGCATGTAAAAATCCGGCCCTGCGCCTGACCCCCTTCCGGTCGTGTTGGTCTTCCATCCCATCGGATTGTGAGAGGTTAAAGGAAGAGAGAGTGCACCTGTGTCTACGCAAGCACTTGTGTCTACGCAAGCACTCGTGTCTGTGTCTACGCAAGCACTAGTGCACTATAATGTCTCCCACGTAAATGGTTGATCTTGTAAAAGATTGACCACTGTGGTCGTATCGGCTAGGAAAATATTATTTTATTAGTTAGGCACATTATCTGTCTCTCTCCGACTAATATCCGTACATCGAGATAAAACAACTAACATTGCTAACGGAACTATCACAAACAAGAAAGTAAAACTTAACGCTAATTAACTAGTAGAACGCGAAAGATTCGTACAAAGCAAAAGCGTGCCGGCTCCCAACCCGCTGAAACATGCACATTTCAGACTGAAACACAAATTGATCGAGTGAACAAACCGCTTACCGTTGTTCTCGTGTTGAACAAAGTAAAAGTTTGAACAGGCCGGGTCATCATAACTGACGTCGGAAGAAATACGTTCAACGAAAATTACCACTTTTTCTTGATAAATGTTCCTAGCCCCCGGCGGGCTGCTGTTTATGTGCCCATTAACTTGAAATACTTACTTAATAATGAGTAATCTGTTATGATTACAATTATTGCTACGACAAGCACGTGCTGTGCTAGCCGCACTGAATAACTTGTGGGTTTTCTCTTGTAGCTCATGTCGAATTGTGGTTCAAACTAATCACGTCTATCTATATTAATAAAAGAGCAGGGTGTTTTCTAGGAATCACGATACAGCAAAAACCATATTACGTACAATCTTGAAATTTGGAATCAACATTATTCAAATAGTCTAGGTGAACAATAAGAACGGATTTTTCAAAATTCCATACCTAAGTGGGTCAAATGGGCTCCCAAAGTTTGTATGAAAAAAAAATTTTTTTTCCTCACACGGACATGAAACTTTGTCAGTGTACTAAACAAAAGAAATAAAGAAACACGTGTATCACACTTTTAGAAAATCGACCCATATTGGGATTTTAGCCTGGTTTTTGAGTATGCAACGCGGAAAAAAAATTTCATACTGCATTGCTGAAACTTTGCGAATACATTAATCAAATTATAGCGATCCAAGTGCAAATAATAATTTTTTGAAAATCAACTCCTAAAGGGGTCCAATTGGGGTCCAAAAAATGTTTCTCGACCTACAGTCATAATACTTAGTTTATATATTGCACACAAGAATCTAAGAAACTTAAATTCGGCATTTTTCGAAAAACGACCCCTAAGGTCATTTAATGGGGTTTCAAAGTTTGCACAAAGAAGGATTCCCATTTCATCATATGACGCAGCTAGAGTAACGAAACTCGGTAAATAAACTCAACATAACAATTGAAAAAACTAATTTTGAGCATTTTTGTAAAATCAACCCCTAAGTGGGTCAAATGGGCTCCCAAAGTTTGTATGAAAAAAAATTTTTTTTCGTCACACGGTAACGAAACTTTGTTACAGCACTGAGCAAAAAAAATAAAGAAACACGTATATTACAACTTTTTGAAAATCGACCCTTAAAGGGGTTTTAACATGGTTTTTGAGTATACAACTTATAAATAACATACTTACTGCATTGATGAAACTTTGCGAATATATTTATCAAATTATAGCAATCTATGTGTAAATAATCATTTGTTGAGAATCAACTCCGAAATGGGTCCAATTGGGGTCCAAAAAATTGGTTTTCGACCTACAGTCATAAAACTTAGTTTATATATTGTACACAAGAATCTAAGATACCTATTTCCGGCATTTTTTCTAAAATCAACCCCTAATGTCATATCAAGGGGTAGCACAGTTTGCACAAAGAAGGATTTCCATTTCATGCTATGATGCAGCTAGAGTAACGAAACTCAGTAAATAAACTCAACACAACAATTGAACAAACTTATTTTGAACATTTTTGTAAAATCAACCCCTAAGTGGGTCAAATGGGCTCCCAAAGTTAGTATGGATTTTTTTTTTTCATCACACGGATATGAAATTTAATCAATGTACTAAGCCAAATAAATTAAGAAACAGGTGTATCACATCTTTTTCAAATTCGACCCGTAAAGGGGTGAAAATATCATTCTGCATTGATGAAACTTTGCTAATACATTTATCAAACTAAAGCAATGATTGTATAAATAATATTTTTTTGAAAATCAACTCTTAAAGAGGTCCAATGGGGTCCACAAAAGATTTTCGACCTACAGTCATAAGACTTAATTTATGTATTGCACACAAGAATCTAAGAAACCTATATCCGGCATTTGCAAAAAACAACCTGTAGTATATGCAGCCTTACGTTACCTGTCACTGTCGACCAGTCAGTAATAAACGAGTGCGCACAGCGAACGGTCTTTTACTAACAAACACCTCAGTGTCGATCGAGGATATAAAAATACCCGCGCGTGAAAAAGTAAAAATGTCTTATCTTGGAAATTTGTCTAATTTTGACCATAAAACAGGTGAATGGTCTATTTTTAAAGGCCGATTGTCGCAGTTTTTAAAAGTCAATGACGTATCCGAAGAGAAGAAAGCTGCAATTCTTATAACACATTTATCGGACGAGTCATACCGGCTTGTAAGGAATTTAGCGTACCCCAGTGACGCGGATACATACTCGTATAAGAAGTTGATTGAGTTACTTGACGGTCATTTTAAGCCGAGGAAATGTACATATGCGGATAAAGCTAAATTCTACAGCGCCACAAGGAGTCTAGGGGAAACTTTAGGAGATTGGGCAGCGCGACTTCGTGGACTCGCAAGCTACTGTGAGTTCGGCGTAGCTCTGGAGACCAACCTCACGGATCGTTTCGTCCTTGGCCTGGGTCCAGGGGCAGCTAGAGATAAATTGTACGAGCAAGACCCGTCCACGATGAAAATAGACGCGGCGTTAGACCTGGCAAAGCAAGCTGAAAATGCTCGGGAGGCCAGATCTACAGAAGTAACAGTTAAGGAGGAGCCTTTATTTCGTGCTTCTGTCCATGGGCACCAATCGAGTACCCAGCGAGCCCGAGTGCCCAGGGGTGGCAGTACTAGTGGTGTACAACGTTCCCGTACCGGCGATGTCCCATTTACCGTCGGGTACCAGCAACGCAGCGGTAACGTCAAGTGCTCAGTATGCGGTAAGAGCAATCACACGGAGGACAAGTGTCGTTTTAATGGCTATCGTTGCCAAAAATGTGGCGAAAAGGGACACTTGAAGAAAATGTGTAGCAGTGAAAATGTGCATGTCAATAATATGTCCAAAGAATGTGTGTCTAACGATACCGGCTGCACACAAAATGAGGACTGTTGTGAGGAGTGCCGTATTTATAGTTTGAGGTATGTGACTGATAAACCTATTCAAATAGACATATTATTAGGTAATAAAAATGTTACAATGGAGTTAGATTCGGGTTCTGGCACGTCGGTAATATCTAAGTCGATGTACAATAACTTATTTTATGAATACAAATTAAATAAATGCAATATTAAAATGTGTTTGTACGATGGACATAAAATTACGCCTGATGGGTATTTTATAGTGGAAGCTGTATATAACTACCAAAAGAAACAGTTAAAAATTTTTGTAGTCCAAAACGGAGGCCCACCTATACTTGGTCGTGATTTTATGTCGTTATTTGGTTTAGCATTAACTTCTAAATTGAATAGGATTGATAAAATAGATCAAGATATTGCAACATTGTTACAACAATTCCCTGACCTATGGCGAGATGAATTGGGCAGTTTTACAAAATTCAAAGTAGAATTAAAATTAAAGGAGAACGCAATACCTAAATTTTTTAAGCCACGCACTGTTCCTTTTGCACTCAAAGCCAAAGTTGAAGCCGAGTTAGATAGATTAGTAGCATTAGGGATATTAGTACCGGTTAGCCACTCAAACTATGCAACTCCTATTGTGCCTGTTCCCAAGGAAGGTGGAAAAGTTAGAATTGCTGGCGATTATTCGATTACTTTGAATAAGGATCTCATCATTGATAAATACCCATTACCTAGGATTGAGGAGGTGTTCGCAAAGCTAGGAGGAGGGGTAAAATACTCAAAAATTGACCTCAAAAATGCTTACAACCAATTTTTGCTAAGCGAATCTTCACAGGAGCTAACAACGATAAATACATCAAAAGGCCTATTTAAATACACACGTTTGGTCTACGGTTTAGCGAACGCTCCAGCTATTTTCCAAAAAGCGATGGAAACGCTCCTAGCAGGTATAGACGGCGTAAGTTGCTGGCTCGATGATATTTGTGTCACAGCTGGCGACAGGCACACTCACTTCAGTAGGTTACGAGAAGTCCTAAGTAGGCTTAGCAACGCTGGCTTACGCTTACAGCGGGAGAAGTGCGAGTTTTTCCAAGACAGTGTTACATATCTCGGTTATATTATAGATAAGAATGGCTTACGGACTTCTAGGGACAAAGTTCAAGCAATACTAGATGCACCTGAGCCAAGCGACGTTAGTGGTGTAAAGCGGTTTCTTGGTGTTGTTAACTATTACCGGAATTTCATTCCCAACGCGTCATCGATAATGAGCCCACTCCACGAGTTGCTTCGTAGCGGTGCACAATGGGAGTGGACTGAGCGGCAACGTCGCGCAGTCGGACTGGTTAAAAAGGAGCTGGCATCGGAGCGCGTCCTCGCGCACTTTGAGCCCGACGCTCAGCTCATATTAACAGTGGACGCGGGGCCGCACGGACTCGGCGCCGTGTTATCTCAAAGGACCGACACACACAACGCCACTGAGCGCCCACTGGCCTATGCGTCAAGGTCACTGACTGCCAGCGAGCATAATTACAGTCAGATACAGAAGGAAGCTACTGCGATCATTTTTGGTGTAAAAAAATTTCACCAGTATTTATATGGTCGCAGTGAGCCGTTCATTCTAAGAACTGATCACAGACCGTTAGTCTCGATATTTAATAATAAGAACGGTATATCTGTAACAACAGCGTTACGTCTTCAAAGATATGCCATTATTCTTTCGGCGTACAATTATGTGGTGCAATATACTACAGGGGCAAATAACGTAGTGGCAGATTTCTTTTCTCGTGCACCAATTAAATCAACTCAGAGTGATACAGACATAATACCCGAAAGTGACAAAGTATATTCATTAAACTTTTTAGACGCGGCATTGCCAGCAGTTTTATTACATGATATCATAGAGGCCACTAAAACCGATAAATCGCTACAAACTGTAATCAGATACATGAACCATGGTTGGCCACGAAAAATTAGATGTAAAAATATATTACCTTTCTTTCAATGTAAATCAGATTTGCAATATGAAAATGGACTCATTATGCGTGGTCATAAGGTTGTTATTCCAATAAAACTACAGGAACGTATGTTACGAGAGTTACATAGTACACACATGGGTATCGTGAAGACGAAGAGTAGTGCCAGGAGCAGAATGTGGTGGCCCCACATCGATGCGGACATCGAACATTACATAGGCGCGTGCGCAGTATGTGTAAGTCAGCGCGCTGCGCCGCCGCGCGAGCCGCCGGCGCCCTGGCCTCGTCCGCCCGGCCCTTGGCATCGCATACACATCGACTACATGTCTATAGGACAACGGGTTTATCTCGTGGTAGTCGACGCGTATACAAAATGGCTTGAATGTATCCTAATGCAAAACGGAACATCTACCTTGGCCTTGATTAACAAATTAAAATCTATTTTTGCTATATTTGGTATTCCTAATATAATAGTGTCCGATAATGATGTCAAAATTAATTCTACTGAATTTAATGAATTTTGTACTAACAACGGTATCAAATACATGAACAGCCCAATTTATCATCCCTGCAGTAACGGGCAAGCAGAGAATTCTGTGAGAACTTGTAAGAGAATGATAAAAACCGCAATAAACAACAATTTAAATTGTATTCAAGAGAAATTATTAGGTTGTCTATTTGATTATAGGAATACTGTACACTGTACCACGGGTCAAACACCAGCAAAATTAATGTTTGGGCGAAACTTACGTACTAGACTTGATCTTATTTTGCCAATAAAAACCGACGTTTATAGCCACCAAGACAATGATTATGTAAGTAGAAGGCAGTTTGAGGTTGGTGATAAAGTATGGGCTCGGTGGTACAGTTCTAGGAAGGAAAGTTGGGAAAAGGGTGAAATAAAAAAGACAATAGGTATAAGAATGTATGAAGTATTCATATTTAAATATAATGCAATGTGTATTCGGCATGTAGACCAGCTACACATGAATAAAAGTCCGGATAGTAATGTTTGTAGCTCAAATACATCGTCTCCATTTCCCGTATCTGCAGTGCTAGCAAAACCAGTCAATCCTGATAGTAACATGCGAGCAACAAATCGTAACTGTGACTTTCAAAATGACCAGCAAACTATAGGAGAGGGAAGTGGAGAAGGTAGCATTGTGCAAGAAATCGGTACGGATGCCCAGCAGACCGATGACATTTGGGGCGATTGTGAGGAAGTGCCGTGTGAGCGGGGGACACCCGAGCTGCCTCCACCGCCAGTTCTGGCGTCAGGGTCTGCTGCGCATGATAATACTGTAAATGAAGCTCAAAAACAACCAGAACCCTCTTCTACGCCGCCATATGTTCCGCCGGTCACACGACGTAAGAAGAGAGTAGATTATAAGCAGTTCTTTTAATCAATAATGTATAGTACCTAACTTGTGTTGTTATCAGGTTCCAAAGTTAAGGTGGAGGAGTGTAGTATATGCAGCCTTACGTTACCTGTCACTGTCGACCAGTCAGTAATAAACGAGTGCGCACAGCGAACGGTCTTTTACTAACAAACACCTCACAACCCCTATGATCATTTAATGGGGTTGTAAAGTTTACAAGTAGAACGATTTCCATTTAATGCTATAATAAAGCTAGAGTAACGAAACTCGGTACATAAACTCAATACAAAAATTGAACCAATTTTCAGCATTTTTCGATAATCGACCCCTAAGTGGATCAAATGGGGTCTCAAAGTTTGTATAGAAAACATTTTATTTTCACCACACATACACGAAATTTTGTCAACATACTAAACAGAAGAAATGAAGAAACACGTGTATCACAACTTTTTGAAAATCGACCCTAAAAGGGGTTTTAGTATGGTTTTTAAGTTTGAATCACGGAAAAATATTACGCAAAGAAGTTGGCAGTGACTGGATGAGGAGAGCCGAAGACCGGGCTCAATGGCGTGTATTGGGCTCCCCCAATACACGCCATTGAGCCCGGGGGAGCCCAATACACGCCATTGAGCCCGGTCTCCGCCTATGTCCAGCAGTGGACTGATGTAGGCTGATAATGATGATGATATTTTTTAATAATGGAATTGCAAAATAATACAGTACAGTATCTTTTTAAATAAAGAAGTAAAATATTTAAGAAATTGAAGTTATGATAGCTTACACAAAAATACAGGCTACATACTTGAGTAGATCAGGGTTAATAAAACTGTGAAAATATTGAAATCGATCGTCCGAAGATCGGACCAACAATAATAACTAAGAAGACCTGAGGGTACACCGGCATAATTGTGATATAAGGGCGTTCAACATCTCTGTTCTCCCGTGACCATGGGTGCTGCAAAGCATTCGAAACGTCGGGATAGTAAAAGCTAAAATAAACCGCGATTAAAACCGTAAAAAGTAGTTTGATTTCAAAGTATTCGCGTAAGTAAAAAACAATAAGCTTATTATTTATTATGAAGCTGACATCAAAATACAGAAACGGTAAATGTTGTCCTTGAAAACTGGGAATGCACGACATCAAAAAGATTATCAATGCCTAAAGGATTAATGGAAATCCACAAATACATGGACGATAGATTGGTAAGTAATAATTGATTACGAACGTTTTAGATAACGCGAATGCTACACACTGAATGAGTGTAAATAAAAGACAACATTAGTGTAAACAATATTTTTAAAAACCTCGATACATAATTCAAAACACGTTTGAGTTACAAAGTAAACGCGGGCGAAGCCGCGGGCTACAGCTAGTATTACATAAAGGACTGTAGGCCACGAATCTCTTAAAGAACTTCGTGCGGGTTTACATAATAATTTGATTACTTTCACTTCTTAACAGACTTCAAAAAAGGAGGAGGTTCTCAATTCGTCTGTATATATATATATATATATATATATATTTTTTTTTTTTTTTTTTTTCTATGTATGTTCGCGCATAACTCTGGCAATTATGAACCGATTTGAAAAAATCTTTCTTCCATCCATTCTTTAATCCGTTAATTGGGTCCCATAAAAAAATTATTGCTTAGTAATAAGTAGTTCTTGAAAAAACAAGAATGGTGACTGCGCACTGAGAGCTGCAAGAAAGCCTATATAGATGACGTTTTAGTCGCTCGGACTCGCTCAGTCGGACAAAAATAGCCATAACTCTGGCAAATATTTACCAATTTCAATGATTCTTTTTTTATTCGAAAGAAGAAACCACTGTATTGAATCTGTATGAATTTTATTACAACCGGATAAGAACTTCCTGGAGGACCATGAACGATGTGGAGGAATTTATCTGGTAAAAACCATAAAACTGATGTTCTCCATTACATTGCTCTGACAATTATGAACCGATTTCGATGATTCTTTTTTTATTCGAGAGAGTAAACTACTATGATGTTTCCATGCAAATTTCATTACGACCGGATATTTTTTTCTGAAGAAACATGAATTATGTAAAACTATGTAGACGATACTACCTAGATAATTTTACGGTTTTCGATGGTTCAATCTTTATATATGAAAATATCACTAAAAAGTTTAAAATAAAATCTTTTAAAAAAAAAATTGAAGCGACTTCAATATCACTGAAAAGTATAAAATAATTTAAATATTATTGAAGTTGGTGCCAAATATACACAGCAGGTACGCTAACACCAACTTCAACAATATTTAAATTATTTTATACTTTTCAGTGATATTGAAGTCGGTTCAATTTTTTTTTTTAAAGATTTTATATTATAACTTATTTTTATTTCTTTATGTCAAAAATTATTTGAAATATTTTTAAGAATGTAAACGGATTTTTTTTACTCCCACTTTCAACTTTATTTTCAGGAAATGTCTCAAAATAACATGACTTTACATTATAGTCACGAGGAATAAACAGCAAAAACCTATTACAGATAATTACTAACTAATGTACAGACTATATCTCGCAGAATTCTCTTAAACATCCAAATCAGTCCGCCCCATTACACCATAAAGATAAGTACCAACCAGCTTAAAATACAGAATATAAGCCCCATGCATAATACACAAACCGCCTATGTAGCCTACACTACACCGGAGCCGCTTGCAGGTCGTTAGCGGCGCCAATATATCGACCGGTGGGCCTTTTACAGTCCCAGTTGAATCCATTCAGAGGCCACGCTGATCGGATTAGTGCACGACCGCCGACTCCCTGTGTCAACATCAAACGTGTACGCCGAAACAGACCAGACACTTCGGTAAAAATGCATGATCGGAATCGGTAGCGTTCGTGCGTGTATTGAACCTGAAAACTCCGGAAAAATATTTCAGATATGCTGCATTGCTTTGAATGAGAGTTTTAGTCCAGTTAACTTTATACGGCTATAGTTACCTACAAACGTCAGTTAATGATCATTAATCCATTTTTTTAATTAGTTTTTTCGACACTCGAAGCTAATTAATACTTAATACGCTTACAGTGACAAAAGATATCAATTATCTCGTATTTAATTATCGAAAATAATCATAAACCGCTCAGACAGTCGAATAAATAGATTTAAAAAAAATGACTTAATTGAAATTTAAGTTAATTGGTGTTTGTGAGTGCGGCAGTTATGGGCATTTGTAATCACTGTTCAGCAAACGATTAGTTTATTAGGTATTCGACTAGGAACGTCATCACGCACATGATGTTTAATTTATTGTCGTATTATCCAGATGGTATATGCTGCTAAAATTTTACGAGAGATAGAGGACACTGGTAACGTCATAACATAATTAGAGCAACCAAACTGGGGAAGTAGCGCTACATGAGAAGGGACCATCGTTGATCACGTGAGGTGTGTCACACGTCTCTTTATTGCTGCTAGCACAACAGTAGGTACCTCTTACAACAACAACAACAGTAGGTCCTTCGGAGTCGCTGGACGCTCGGGGTGTGGGCCCCTTGAGCGTCCATTGAGTACGGCGGCGACTCCGAGGAGGACGGCGGCGGGGTTGCGACCCCCGTCCCCGTGAGCACCGTGACAGGTTCCCGGGGGGCTACAATGCGCCCCCCGGCGGCGGGCTCAAAGGCAAGGCACTGAGGGGCCCCTGGTGCAGATCCCACCGGAGAGCCCTGGGGTTCCCCCTCTCATGTGCCGATGCGACAGCCGCGGGGGTTTTAGTGGGTAAGAATCCCACATACCCCGGTCGAGCCCCACAGCTCCCGGGGATCTTTCGAAGATTTCCCCCGCGTCAAAAAAAAAAAAAAAAAAAAAAAAAAAAAAAAAAAAAAAAAAAAAAAAAAAAAAAAGGTACCTCTTATACACGTGCTGGGTTCCTATAGTCTACGCTGACTGATCGTTCATCACGTCCACCATCCTTAATCAAGTCATTAAATAACGAGGCGTAGTGTTTCACGAGAGTTTTAACTTTATTTACTTAGTTTATAGGAACAGTATAGTTTAGCTAATGTCTGGTTGAAAATTTACTTAGCTTTTCGATATTAAAACGAGTTGTTTTAGAGCCTTATATCTATAAAACTTTTAACCTCGTTTTACCGACGGCGGCCAATCTTTCACAAGACCAGCCATCTACGCGGTAAATATTATAGTGCACAAGTGCTTGCGTAGACACGAGTGCACCTCTCTCTTTCTTTATACCTCTCACACTCCGATGGGAGACCGACACGACCAGGGAGAGTTTTTACATTCCCATCCAACGCATCTTACTTTACAGAGAATTAGGTGATCGGCCCGCATTGTCCTAGCCAGTAAGGAACAACTACACAAAGTGGTTGCTCCCCGCGGGATTCAAACCCTCGGCCTCCGGTTTGCAAAGCAAGCTGTTTCCCATTGCGCTACGGAGCCTACTCGTTTTAATAACCAGGCATTAACCTAATAGGGATCTTGTTCTTACATCGAAGCACAGTAACTTATGTCCCTCGAGTCACGGCTGCAGCTTCGTTTACTACATTTAAGGTGTATTTAATAAAAACACATTAAAAATTCTAATCCTGACAGTGACTCTTCATTAAGATTCATGAATTTTTATCATAACTGGAATGGGAAACGGAGATGGGAAATTATAGTTAAATTACCTTTTTATTATTTAAGTACATCATAAATTTAAGTTTCCAATCGATACAACCGTTATACTTATACCATTCTAAAATATCACCCCAATAATTAATGAAAAAGTACACACGGACGAGTAAGGGCACGAAAAGAGAAAAATATTTCCATGTGATCTTGGACCATATTCCCGAAGCATAAAGGCTAGTTTGGCTTGTATTACTTTTGTCAGCTGGTTAAATCAGATGCGGTGGAAATCGTAAGTACTGGAAACATCGGGGTGTTGTGGGTGGCTACCTTCGAGTAATTATTATAAATAAATGTGCCAAGTTTGTCCATTTATTAAACGTCAATATACAGGTTACAAATGGTTGGCATACCTACCTTCATCGTAGAAATTCAGTACTACATATTCCTACGTATTCAGCAACACGTGCTTGTTAATATTACCTGAGGCCTTACTATGAACTGTTATAGTCATGGAAGTTTAAAACGAAAAGTGACCTATCTTACAAATTTGTCCCATGAGCGCACAAATTAGCGCGACAATAATTTGTGTCCACTCACCTGTTTAGATGACGTAATAGCTGGGTGGCCTGCGAATTAGCGCACTCATGGTAAGCACACTCACAGGTCACTTTTCGTGTACCCTGCCCTGCTATAAGAATTCATGGTAAGGCCCCGCAGGCCTTATTGTTTGAAACATGTCAATAACTAATTTTTTCACGAGCCAGTTTCACCATTTAATTGTATACTGTAATTTAATTATTGTAATTTAATGTATACTGGGTGTCCCGGAAAGGGTATATCAAGCCAAAAGTTATGCATAGTATTGATAGTAAAGATCTCGAAAAAAATATCAAAAACGGCATTTTTTAATTACGGATAAAAATTATATAAATCATCTTAAAACTGTTTCTAAGTAACCCTGTGTCATCATGCCTATTCCTATGGGGCCACTGTTTTTATTGATTGCGTACCTGTCTTAATTAACAAGAAATTCATTCAGTTTGGGTTAAATAAAGAAAAAAACATTTAATTCACTGCACTAAGTCTGTTGAATTTTTTCATAATTTTATTTCACAAATTGATTGCTTGTGGGTTACACATTGCGTCATTACCGGCTTGATTCCCCCTTTCTGAGACACCCTGTAGGTATATGTGTCAGTTATCAGTTTGCTGTAGTGTTTTACTAATAAACAAATTACATCGCTTGCAATTAGATCTTCTTTACATATTTAGTACTAGCTGACCCACGCAGCTCCGCCCGCGCTGTGTTTACGTTAACTAAACTTTCAATAATATACATTCGCATAGAATACAAAACCTCCTTTTTTAAAGTCAGTAAAAAACTTGGACCCACCTTGTTCTTGCCCTCCGAAGCACTGAGACGTTTAGTTCAAATGGCGTTAAGCGGTCACCCATCTATTTAATGACCTTACCTAACCTTGATTTCCAAACATTGTTAACAACTGTCTATGAGTATTCCCTTATAAATATTTATTATAATTATAATGAAAAATTGTTAAAATCGGAGCAAGCGTATAACCAAGTACACATTTTGACTTTAATCCCCTCTCCCAAGGGAACCGTGCCGAATGTCGGGATAAAAAGTATCCTATGTCCTACCTCGGAGTATTAACTCAAATCATGCCAAGTTTCGTTTCATTCCATCCAGTAGTTTCGGCGTGATGGTCAGCCGAGATACAGACAGACAGACAGACAAAAATAAAAAAAAATACATTTTTGGCTTTAGTATTTGGCTTTAGGTTATAAAATGCCCTCCAAACATAATTTTCAAAATATGTTCAATGTACAGAATTGGACCTGTTACAGTTTTATTATAAGTATAGATAAAACAAAGTCACTCCCGCTGATTTTTCGTTTAGATCTTTTAAAGTACGCAACGGATTTTAATGCAGTTTTCAGCAATAGATAAAGTGATTCAAAAGGAAGATATATGTGTAGTATACATGCATATTATAGTAGAGAAAAGCCGAGAAATTCATAGATTTGTAATTCAATGTACATATTTTTGTGCGCTTATCTATAACATTTTTAATCACACTGCCCCACTTTAGTATCTACATTACACCCATGCGAAGCCGGGGCGGGTCGCTAGTACTATATATATTCTTTAGTAAAGTAGCAATAATGTTAACGTTAGTATAATAATATTCTTCTGTGTTAAATTCTATAAAAACTATTGATTGATATATTCTGAGAATAAGACACGGCGAACTCATTTACATGTTAATTATAGGGGTGCATACCCGCTGATCCTTTGGATCCTTACAAAGTCACACGTCCTGATAATTCTTTGTGAGAGCTGTGGGTGATTAATTCAACATGTATTCGAACCTTATGTAGGTTTTTACGCCATCTTATTATACAGCTACAGATGTTAATAAGACCTCTAACTGTTTTTTGTGTTACAAAAAAAAATCGTAAATAATAAATGTTAAAAAAAACCTCACAAATTAAGCTTTATAAAACAAGTAAAACAATATGATTTTTGCATTGAAATTAAACAAAGTGTTCGAAACATCAGGATATCAGAATCAAAAATAAACCGCGATATAATCCGTAAAATTAGTTTCCTTTCAATGTGTAATATTCGCGTAAATATCAGAAATCACAATACGTTTTTTTAATAATACGCATGTTTGCTTGTCTTAACTAATTAACTTTAATGACTTATCACCACTATATTGCTTTCTATACAGGATAGTTACCGTAAAATATGTAGTCCACGAAACACCAGAATTTCGTTCGTAAATTTCAAGTATCCCCATTCCGTGCAGTTCGCATTAACCACATCATAATAATATTTTTCTTATATCACTCGGAAAAAAGAAAGCCCCTAAACATCGAGAGAGCACCCCAAATCGCTTTAGCCGCACTGAGACCGCCTAAAAAAACAACTTTACCTCCTTATATCAAGCAAAGATAACAGCGGAATACCATAAAAATAAATACGGCTACGTACGAATAGGTTCTGTTCTAATAATTCATTTTTATTATATCTTACACGCTGTTTGGTATATTTATCGCGCGCCTTGCTATGGCTGTAGCACCTTTATAAAATATAATGTAACAGGGTGCACTTAATAGGTCATATTTTTACACACCAATTGTTGCCGACTACTGGAATTTGCGCCTACGAACCATTAAAGACGATATTAATGTAATAGTTACGGGAGAAAAATATGTCTTTGCTCGCGGAATTATAAAACAGGCTATGTGGGAATAGTTTTATTTATACAAAGCCACTATCCAAACGAGTGTTTAGATATTTTTCAGGTGATGATGTTGTTGTAGATGGTGATAAATCAAAACTGCGAAGAAAAATAAATAGAAGGACTTTTTTTATACTATCAAGGTGGCAAGCAAACGTGTGGCCCTGTTGGTAAGCAGTCACCGCAGCTTATAGACGCTAGCAACACCAGAAGAATCACTAGCGCATGGCCGACGAGTTTTAATACTGATAATCTAATCATCAAGCAGTGTTAATTAATAAACTTTACACATTGATAAATCTTCATTTAATTAGATTAGGTACGATATGTCTGATATTAGTGCCTGGTTTACGACTCGTGTGTTGTGACAAACGGCCGAGCAATATCGTCGATATGTCACCAGCAATGTTAATACATATTCCTTGTGAACTACAAATAGGTAGTGGCAATAAAGACGGTATATGGACTCGATAAATTTTTAATTGTATTTGAATGTTTCACCGTCGTAAAATACAAATAATGCAGTAATGTAATTTTTGTAGGCTGTAAAAATGTTTAGCACCTCTTTCAATCGACTTTGCCAGATATGGCCGTGTGAAAAAAATCTTAAGTTCATTTTCGTATTGAAATCAAACTACTTTTAGGGATTATATCGCGGTTTATTTTATATTTTACTATACCGACGTTTCGAATGCTTTGCAGCACCCATGGTCACGGGAGTACTGAGATGTTGAACGTCCTTGTGTCACAATTATGCCAGTGTACCCTCAGATCTTCTTAGTTATTATTGTTGGTCCGATCTACGCAGTAAGAGCTTACAGTATCTTGTGGCCGTGCAGTGCTTTGCTTGATTTTGGATTTAATTATATTTATCACAGGATCCCAAGCCGGTGGTAACACCCAACCATCTTCTCTATTGAAATTAGGATGTTTTTTGATTTCAATAGCCTCACGAATCATCCTAGGTAGGAATCGGTGTTCTTTTGCTAGGATTTGTGTCCACAAATAAAAGATAGATTTATTAGATTTGATAATCCTATCAAATTTAATATAATGGTGGGTGCGATCCTGAACGTGTTCACATACTGCAGACTTCGTACAGCGTCGGTGTTTAACATCAGCTATGTGTTCTCGTAGTTTCGTTCGTTTCATTTTCGTAGTTTCTTCTCTGTTTAATATGTAGGGTAAAGGAATCTAAGAATGGGAGGTTCTATCAAGTGGCACGCTTTATACGTATACATAGTAATATTTATTTTTATAAAAAAGCTACACTAATAACGCAAGCTAGAATTAAGTTTGCTTATGCCAAAGATATTATATTTCCTGTATTATCATTAATTTGTATTATATACCAGATATACCTATCACAAACAGACTCTAATTAAGCAATGCACCAAACAATCAACTGGATGTCATCCCAGTAAAGTCTTACACGGTGTAATCTATGAAAAGATCTCTAACTGCCGAACCTACAAACGTCAATTATAGTTAATTGTGATTAAGTCATATTTAGTAAATGAATTATTTCGACTTTCGAAGCCAAATAATACTTAATACGCGAATAGTGAGCAATAATCTCGTAATTAATACTAAAAGATAATCATAAGAGGCTCGGAGATTCGAAATAAATAGATTACAAAAAATGACCATAATTAATCAAAATGGCGGCGATGTGGTTCGCCACCCATCACGTCTCGTTTCTCACGGAGGCGAAAAGCGGCCCTTGGGCTCTGCCTACCCCTACGGGAAAAAGGCGTGATTTTATGTATGTATGTATGTAAAAATGACTTAATTGCGATTAAAGTTAATTGATGTCTGTGAGTGCGGCAGTAAGAGTCCAACATTTTATTAGTGTAGGGGTTAAACCTGCATTTTTAGAGTAGCGTAAGTCGACATATAAACTTAAAGCCAACGAAATCCTTTGCCGCAAAATATAAGAAGAGCTCAGAGTTTAAATGTGTTCAAATCTCAGGTTACTTCTCACTATCTTTCCTTGCAGTAAACTTCTCCTATTTCTGTTTTTTTTTTTATATCATCATAATACGTTTAGTAGGTATGTATATTTATCATTTCTATATTATGTTATATATATATGTTATTGTTATATATATATATATATATATATATATATATATATATATATATATATATATATTTATATGTACTGAATATGTATGACACACCTACCCTTTCATATTCGGTCCTGTACCCCAAGGTTGTCTGGAAGAGATCGCTTTAGCGATAAGACCGCCTTAAATTGTCACACTGCAATTTTACTTTTCCATTTTATGTTGTATCTTCTTTTTTGGTGTACAATAAAGAATATTTGTATTGTATTGTATTGTAAATCCTTCCACAGGACAATGAAACAGAAATCAATATAAACGTAAGTTTGTAAACAACAAAAGCCATAACGTCTTTTGTAAAGCCAGCTACTGACGATAAAGCAACAAAAATGGCGGCACCACTTAGCAGACAAAGTAAGACGCATTTGAAGAGACGCTGCAACAATTTGCGCGTTTCGTTTAATTACGCCCTCCCGATGGCGCGCGTAAAACTGCGACAAAACGCCGGAACGTGCTTCGCGACATCCGTTAAACGCGCGTTTTATTATTCGCTCAACAGGTTTGATGGGTTTGATGGTGATATGTTGCAATCAAGCGGAATGAGTGCTGCAAGTATATACGAATACGTTGAAGGGTTGAAGGAATAATAATTAAGGCTTAAGAAATTAATCTCGTGTGCATTCACCATACCGTAGAGAGTCATATTTTGTTATTGTTCCCGAAAACTATAGTTGAAAATCGGTTTTTGATACGGGTCGGTTTGAATATCGCCGATCAAAACACACACACAACATTTCGTATGTACAAAATGGTTTATTTTGTACATAAGAAATGTTTAGCTTTATCTAGGTACATCATAAAACTTACTGACAGACAACGCACAGTATGAACGGGTGAAGGTTACATTCTAGACTACATTCTGGACTCTAGAAGCATCAAATATTTCAAAGGAGTTCTGTAAACTAGATGAGCAATAAAGGATTTTGGAAACAGTTCGATTAAAAATCCATTCACCCGGCAAGCTACACGATAATGCTACAGTTTTAGGATTGATGAACATGACGATCATTGGTCATACCGGCCTGCCCTAACAGCCTCATAATTCAGTAAAGCTCGCACAGTTATCACCAAGCTTTGAACCCATATCCCGTGCGCTAATCAACCCAATGTCAGAAGCACTCGCCCTTTCCCCGATCGCACGGGCGGGCACAGGCCCAAAAAGTTTATGCACTTATGCGAGCCAAAATGAACCTTATACCAACGCCTATAACACCTTTCTAGATAGGCTTTCGGATATGCTTCACGCATGTTGTCAATAACTTAACTAAACGAGGTAAACACGCTGTGTTTTGAGGATCTTAGAACATTGCGGTCGAAGTATGTACTCGTAAAATAATAAAAGTAGAATTAGGTACCTACTTACGTAACAGCGGCTTGTAACGTGTAAAGAAAGTTATATTTCATTCAGAGCTTACCAAAACGAGCAGACTCTCATTGTTTCTTTATTCAATACTAGCTGACCCACGCAGCTCCGCCTGCGCTATTTTTACGTTAACTAAACTTTTAATAACAGACACTCGCATCGAATACATAACCTCCTTTTTTATAGCCGGTTAAAAACTGGGACCCACTTTTTACTTGCTCTCCTAAGCACGGACCCGTTTAGTTCAAATGGCGTTAAACGGTCACCCATCTATTTAATGACCTTACCTAACGTTGCTTAACCCGATCGATTACAAAACCTTGATAACAACTCACTATGAGTGTTCCCTTACTAATATTTATTATATTATAAAGAAAAATTGATAAAATCGGACCAAGCGTATAACCAAGTACCCGTTTTGACTTTAATCCTCTCCCCCAAAAGAACCGTGCTAGATTACGGGATAAAAAGTATCCTATGTCCTACCTCGTAGTAAGATCTCAAATCGTGCCAAGTTTCATTTGAATCCATTCAGTAGTTTTGGCGTGATGCTCAGCCGAGATACAGACAGACAGACAGACAGACAGACAAAAATTAAAAAATTACATTTTCGGCCTCAGTATCGGTTATAGAATGCCCTCCAAATATAATTTTCAAAATATCTTCAATGTACAGAATTGGACCTGTTACAGTTTTATTATAATTCAATATAAGCTGGTGGTATCCCCGTGGAGTGTCCGGGTAAGAATACCACCCACCCATCTCCTCCCGTTGGGTGTATGTAAAAGGCTAAGGGAAAACAAGAAGACGTGCATCAGCGTCTTTTATTGGATTACCAACCAACTATACTGCGATCCCCAAGCCGACTGTCAAGCGTGGGGATTATGGCAACCCCTCCTTTCTAAGGGAGAGGCCTTCGGTCAGCAGTGGACGTTTTCTGATGATGATGATGAAGCTGGTGGTAGCCTTTATCCCATCTTACGGTCAGGTGATGCAATCGTAGAATTTAAAGCACCTTAGCTTATTAATAATGGACAGAGTAAGTACCTTTGGAGTGTCCGGGAAGGAATAGCAACCACCCATCTCCTCCCGTCGGATTTCCGTAAGAGGCGACCAAGGCAAAACAAAAAGACGGGCAGCAGCGTCTTTCTATTTGATAACCTACCAGTTGGTAGGTATAGTTATACTGCGATCCCCAAGCCACCTGCCAAGCGTGGGGATTATGGCAACCTCTCCCTTCTAAGGGGGAGGCCCTCCTTCTGGAGCAGTTAGGCAAAAGGATGGGATCCTGTGTAGTTTTAGTTGCTAGTAAAGTTTGACGGGTCTGTTAGTTTATTGGTCAGACGCCCTGGCCGGTACCCAATAGCTCATGGCTTCGATTCCCACCAAGTCACCATCATCATGAGCAGCCGAAACACGTCCACTGCTGTATAAAAGGCTTCCCCCTTAGAAGGGAGGGGTTGCCGTAATCCCCACGCTTTGCTGGCGGCTTGGGGATCGCAGTATAGGTGGAAAACAAATCCAAAATAAAGACTGCCCTTCTTCCCGTTCTCGCTTAGTCGCCTCTTACAATACCCAACGAGAGGATCTCCTCTCGTTGGGTGGGTGTTGTTGCCTGGGTTTTATTTATCTCTATGAGTATGTATTTTAAAAATAAAGTTATTTGTGTCAGTTACACAGAAGAGGCTCTGCCAAGTTTAGAATCTGATGACCGTATGTGGATTGTCGCAGGATGTTATTACTAAAGATACTAAAATAATACTACAGTAAAATGTACGAAAGGCTTGAGTATCATTAAAAACCGATCAAGAAGTTGCGTTGAACTGAATGAACTATGAAAATGCAGCACGTTTAAATAATAACTAGTATAATCGCAAACAGCTTGTCCACACTGTCGTGAATTAGGCGCATTAGGAGACCGGCCCCATAATACACTGTGACAATGCGTTTATCCACGATTATGCAGCACCAAAACTCCACCGTACATTTAAAAGCAAACCTTATATCACTAAATTTAGTGTTGTATTTTGGTTGGTAAGGAAAGTACGGTTTAGTCCTCTTGTGTTTAGGGAACTAGTAACTATTTGTAGCAAGAGATAACAGCACATGAGTCGGTAGACGGACCTGTTGATGATAAGCGGTGACGTCGATAAGGTCGCCCAGTGATGGACGACCCGAGCCTGAATTTCGGCGAATGCATATTTCATGAGTTGATTAAATAGTTCACGCTTTGAATTCCGCCTCAAATACATATGTAGAGCGAGCACATATGTTGAGTCCGTAGCGAATACTGCAGAACGTGAACCTGAGTTACTGTTTGTGTTGATAAAATTTCACCTGGAAATAAACTTGGTGTGTTTTGCTGTATGGAATTTATTTCATTTTGTCGAGATTGGGAGCAGATTAACTATCGTAATACGGAAAAGTAATCCTTCAAAATTGATATGTATTTTATAAAGATTTTTAAATATATCTATATTCCTATAAATTTTAGTAACAGGACCTAAATGGACTATGGACAAAATGTCAAAAATAACACATTCCCTCGTTTTCACACCTGCGCCTTTAGCTACTATAAAAAATGTAAGAGAAAAACTGATAGTTTGATCATTTTCGCTATCACTTCCACCCCGATATAGTAAGGTTCGTTTTCATAATAAACTGATATAATTTCAACAAAAGAATTAAAAGTACTATTATCAAAGGGTCTTTAAGAACTTTTTGGCCCTTCGCCATTTTAGAAGAATTTTACGAACTCTAACGACCACTCTTTAAACTTTCTTAAGCTTTTACCACGAAAGAGTACGACGGCGTATGGTGGAATACACTCTTATTTCCAAAGGTTTTTTACGGTAAATTGTAGTATATATGTATATTACGTAGGTGCGTTGTTATTGTAGTTAGGAGTGTTAAATAAATCACTGTAGTACCTTTTTCAGTACAAATTGTGAACCTATAAACATTCATCTCCGATACGATACACAGTTGACTAAACGCCGTTTCTAAAAAAACGAAATACGGTCTCTCTTGGGCGCACGATTGCCGTCCAATGAAAACTACTATTGAACTAAGTATTAGTTCAAAGTGAGTTTAAAATGAGTTTAATTCAGAATATGAATATAAGCAGGTACTTATATAGTGATGTATTTGAAAGGCGACGCCTAATTGAGTTTGTATTTTTAACCGCAGACAAATAAAAAGACTCATCCTTTTCGTCACCCTGTCTCCGTGTGTTGTTTTGACATCATAGTATTTAAGCGCGTTTTTCTCAACGTACTTCCCAAGTATAGCTAACCTAAATCCTTGCGCAGTCTATTCTTTGCCTTCATAGAAATTATGCGTGTTTTTCTTAATGTACTACTCCCCGAGACGAGTAATTCTAATTCCCTGTACCTACAGCCTTTTTTCTCTCTTTTTAACTCAAATAAAAGAATTCACGACACAAATTAAAAAGCTATAATATCCAGTCGAAAACCAACAGTTATAGTGCGGTTGTCACAAAACCGCGCGTGCAATAGGTAAGCAATGAATACACGAGCGACCGAGTGCGACCGATAAAAATGATATATGCACACCGACGCGGACACACGGCCACTACTTACTTTATTTGTTACTTGAGTGGGCAAATCGCAGCCGCGCTTTTTGAAAACAATATTTACAGTGCAAAGACAGTAAGGCGACTCTATGATAATAATGTCCTCCTGGCCGATACGACCACAGCGGCCAATCTTTCACAAGGTCAGCCATCTACTAAGCGCTTGCGTAGACACAAGTGCACTCCTCTTCCTTTATAACTCTCACGATCCGATGATAAGGGATAATGATATATAATGAATGATGATATGATAATGAATGATGATATGATAATGAATGATGATATGATAATGAATGATGATATGATAATGAATGATGATATGATAATGAATGATGATATGATAATGAATATGATAGTGGTTAATGTAGTTTCCGTGGCACATCGGGAAACCGCCTGCATTCCGAAGTTGACTTTGCGGATCTAAATCCTGAAGGGAGCAACAACTTTGTGTAGTTGTTCCTAATTGGTTATTGCAGGCCAATCACCTGGGGCCTGGACCCCAAGTTTGCTAAATAACAAACGCTTCGATTGAGTGTCGATAGTGTGTCATATGAATGATTTTACATATTTGGTAGTCTAGTCATTTTATAAGACCAGTGACGTCTCAGTGGCTTGTCCTGGGGGTCTAAAAAGGCCACTCTACGGTTTAATTTTTCTTCCTATGGCAGCAGTAACACCAAATATGAGTCTGCTAATCTATATTAATAAAAGAGCAGGGTGTTTTCTAGGAATCACGATACAGCAAAAACCATATTACGTACAATCTTGAAATTTGGAACCAACATTATTCAAATAGTCTAGGTGAACAATAAGAACGGATTTTTCGAAATTCCATACCTAAGTGGGTCAAATGGGCTCCCAAAGTTTGTATGGAAAAAAAATTTTTTTTCTTCACACGGACATGAAACTTTGTAAGTGTACTAAACAAAAGAAATAAAGAAACAGGTGTATCACACTTTTTGAAAATCGACCCATATTGGGATTTTAGCCTGGTTTATGAGTATGTACGCGGAAAAAAATTTTCATACTGCATTATTGAAACTTTGAGAATACATTAATCAAATTGTAGCAATCCAAGTGCAAATAATCATTTTTTGAAAATCATCTCGTAAAGGGGTCCAATTGGGGTCCAAAAAATGTTTCTCGACCTACAGTCATAAAACTTAGTTTATATATTGCACACAAGAATCTAAGAAACTTATTTCCAGCATTTTTCAAAAAACTACCCCTAAGGTTTTTTAATGGGGTTTCAAAGTTTGCACAAAGAAGGATTTCCATTTCATCCTATGATGCAGCTAGAGTAACGAAACTCGGTAAATAAACTCAATACAACTGGCGGGTTTAAAATATGGCTAGAAGCCAAGAAATAGCGGTTTTAATATTTTTTAATTGTGGACTGTATTAGGTGTATTAAATTAGTAGGTATTGAACGCTACTCGACGCTGTAAAACGCAGGTAATCAGACCAGGAAAAAGGTAGGAAACAGCTAGCGCCACTCACCTGATGATTAGCTGGTACCAGGCACAATGTGTCGACACAAAAGTTCACAAAACTTCACAATTATAGGCAATAGAAGCACTCTCGCGGCGGCGGCGGTGTGCTGTAGGTCTCGTGGTTAAACGGTAACTAAGCGGATATAGGCTACTCAAGGAAGAACGGGATTGGTTGATTTGGAAATACGTCATTTACGTCACAAGAGAGCGTTCAGAAATGCATGATTAATTTAAATACCAAACAACCCGGCTTTGAGGTAACCTCAAAAACAAAATAAAAATAAACCCAAAAAGGGGGAAAACATATATAAGAACATCACCATTAAATTAGGTGTATGCGTGCGGTAATATAATCTAATAATGCGGAATTGGCCGTGGGATGCCGGCTAAGAATTTGCATCCCCCCCTCTCTTCCCGTGGGTTTCGTAAGAGGCGATTGAGGGAAAGCCAGAAGACGGGCAGCAGCGTCTTCTGTATAACATATCCATCTCTTCAAAACTGCGATCCCCAAGACGCCTGCCAAGCGTGGGGATTATGGCAACCCCCCCCCCCCCCCCACAATGATTGACAATGATTATTTACGGCCCCCAGTCCCCGGCAGCTCCTCTATTCCCCGCCTTGGTAGCGGGCGGGGTAACGGTCGAGCAGGGGGTGCGAAGAATCTCCGGCAGATGCCCCGCTATCACCCCCACCGAACTTTGGCCCTGACAACACATAATGTCCGGACACTTAGGACTGACGAGAAGATTATCGAGCTGGAGGAAGAATTGAGCAAGTTACGTTGGGATATCTTGGGATTATCTGAAATCCGACGAGAGGGACAGGATACGATAACCCTTGATTCCGGAAACTTGCTCTTCTTCCGGGAAGGAGATCGAAAATCTCAGGGTGGTGTTGGGTTTCTCGTCCGTAAGTCCCTCATTAACAACGTTGTAAAGGTTGATAGTGTGTCGAGCAGGGTAGCGTACCTTATACTCAGAATAACCAGTCGGTATTCGTTGAAGGTTATACAGGTTTACGCTCCCACCTCGGCACACCCTGACGATGAAGTAGAGGCTATGTATGAGGAGATAGCAGAAGCCATACATACCTCCAAAACACACTTCACCGTTGTTATGGGGGACTTCAACGCGAAGGTTGGCACACGGAATGGCGATGAGTTGAGAGTGGGGTCATATGGGTACGGGCAGCGGAACCAAAGGGGCCAGCGGCTGGTCGACTTCATGGAGAAGGAGGGACTCTTTGCGATGAACTCCTTCTTCAAGAAGCGACCATCCAGGAAGTGGACGTGGATAAGCCCCGATGGTTCAACCAAAAATGAGATTGACTTCATCATGACGACCAAGAAGCATATATTCGATGATGTCTCCGTGATCGGCAGGGTGAAAACCGGTAGCGATCACCGCATTGTTAGAGGCACATTGAATATCAACGTCAAGCTTGAGAGGTCCCGTCTGATGAAGTCCACGCTCCGTCCGGGAACCGCCCAAATCCGAAACCCCGAAGACTTTCAACTCGAACTGCATAATCGCTTCCAGTGCCTCGCCGAATGCGAAACTGCGGACGAGATAAACAATGGGTTGGTGCAAACTGTCCACGCAGTGGGGTCCAAGTTCTTTAAGACCCCACGCCGTACAAAGCCTCAAAAGCTCTCCAATACAACCATTAAGCTAATGGAAAACCGGACTGAGATGAGACTGCAATCTTCAGCTGATATGTCGGGTTATGCCAAACTCAATAGACGAATCTCGAAATCCGTGCGACACGACTTGCGTTCCTATAATACAGCATGTATTAAGGACGCAATTGAGCGGAACCAAGGCTCTAAAGTGTTCGCAAAGAATTCGTCTATTGGGCGTAGCCAAATGACAAAGCTGAAGATCGATGACGGCAGTGTCATCTCATCGAAACCGGAGATATTGAGAGAGCTTGAGAGATTTTACGGACAGTTATACACCTCAACACGGGATCCCATTGCCAGAACAGCTCAGGACACCAGAGCCAAACTAACCCGACACTACACTGAGGACATCCCAGACATCAGCCTGTACGAGATTAGAATGGCTCTCAAACAGCTTAAGAACAACAAGGCGCCGGGTGAAGACGGAATCACAACAGAACTTCTGAGAGCGGGTGGAAAACCGGTACTTTTAGTCCTCCAGAAGTTATTTAATTCCGTCTTACTCGAGGGTACTACGCCAGAAGCATGGCACAGGAGTGTGGTGGTTCTTTTCTTCAAAAAAGGTGATAACACTTTACTGAAGAATTATAGACCCATCTCACTCCTGAGCCATGTATACAAGCTGTTTTCGAGAGTCATTACGAACCGTCTCGAACGCAGGTTTGATGACTTCCAGCCTCCCGAACAAGCCGGGTTCCGAAAAGGCTTTAGCACCGTAGACCACATACATACGCTCCGCCAGATTATACAGAAGACTGAGGAGTATAATCGGCCATTATGTCTAGCGTTTGTGGACTACGAAAAAGCCTTCGATTCAATCGAGACCTGGGCAGTATTGCAGTCCCTCCAGCGGTGCCACATTGACTATAGGTACATCGAAGTGTTGAAGTGTTTGTACAGCAACGCCACCATGTCGATCCGACTACAGGACGAGAGCACGAAACCAATCCCATTGCAGCGAGGTGTGAGACAGGGAGACGTTATTTCTCCGAAACTGTTCTCAAATGCATTGGAGGACGTTTTCAAGCTCTTGGACTGGTACGGATTCGGCATCAACATCAATGGCGAATACATCACTCACCTTCGTTTTGCCGATGATATAGTCATTATGGCAGAGTCGCTGGAGGACCTCAATACGATGCTCAGCGACCTCAGTAGCGTTTCCCAACAGGTGGGTCTTAAAATGAACATGGACAAGACGAAGATCATGTCTAATGTCCATGTTGCACCCGTACCGGTAGTTGTTGGGAACGATACACTCGAAGTTGTTGACCACTACGCATACCTAGGACAAACTATCCAGTTAGGTCGGTCCAACTTCGACAAAGAGGTCGCCCGAAGAATCCAACTCGGATGGGCAGCGTTCGGCAAACTACGCGATATCTTCTCGTCCGAAATACCGCAGTGCCTGAAGACGAAGGTTTTTAACCAGTGTGTGTTGCCAGTGATGACATATGGTACTGAGACGTGGTCTCTAACGGCTGGCCTTTTAGAGAAGTTCAGAGTCACACAACGAGCCATGGAGAGAGCTATGCTCGGAGTTTCTTTGCGCGACAGAATCCGAAATGTGGAGATTCGCCGAAGAACCAAGGTCACCGACATAGCTCTCAGAATCTGCAAGTTGAAGTGGCAATGGGCAGGCCACATCGCTCGAAGAACCGATAACCGTTGGGGAAGAAAGGTTCTCGAGTGGCGACCACGAACCGGAAGACGCAGCGTAGGCAGGCCTCCCACTAGGTGGACAGACGACATTGTGCGCGTCGCAGGTAACCGGTGGATGCAAATAGCCAATTGTCGTTCATTGTGGCGTTCTAAGGGGGAGGCCTATGTTCAGCAGTGGACGTCTTCCGGCTGATGATGATGATGATGCGGAATATAAAATAAGTCATAAGGACAAAAACTAGAGCGAAGGATAGTGCTTATATTAATACTAATTGTAACTTAAACTAGCGATAATATAAAGAAAACTACTGCGTTGGTAGCGGACAAAGTCGCACTACAGGACGCTGCAGGATGCCACTTTTGGTTTTCACTTCAGCAACTCGAATTACACCGTCTTTGCCGGGAAACAATTTAGTGATAACCCCAAGCGGCCAACGTAATGTCGGACAGTTCTCTACAATGATGAGAACTACTGTACCTACAGTTACAGGATTTGCAGGTGTGTTCCACTTTTCTCGCGACTGCAGATTATGTAAATATTCCGTGCGGAATCTCTTCCAAAACGATTGGACTAATGAGTCCATTAACGAAAAGCGCGTTTGAAGAGTCATGCGATCATTTTCTAACGTAGGAGCGGGTAAACATTCCAGCGGAGCGGTATGTATAAAATGGGCAGGTGTCAACGCGGACGGTTCTGACGGATCAGTGCTCAACACATATAAGGGTCGCGAGTTCAAAACTGATTCAATACCATTCAACATCGTAACCATCTCTTCATATGTTAATATTTGTTTACCTATTACGCGAAATAAATGGCCTTTAACAGACTTTATATGGGACTCCCAAATTCCGCTAAAATGCGGTGCATTTGGTGGATTCATCTTCCAAATTATACGGCTTTCCGCTAATTCGCTACTAAAAGTTTTGTAGTAATCATCAGATTTAAGAAATTCAAAAAGTTCGTTTAGATATGAACGCGAAGCAACAAAATTCGTACCGTTGTCGCTGTAGAGATACTTACAAGGACCTCTACGCGATAAAAATCTTTTAAAAGCGTCTAAAAAGGTAGCTGAGGTTAAATCAGAAGCAAGCTCAAGATGAACTGCCTTGGTTACTAGGCATACAAAAATGCATAAGTATGCCTTTTGACTACGGACACCTCGTCTTCTAGTATGAGTTATATACAACGGTCCAGCGTAGTCTACGCCCGTATGCGTAAAAGCTTTACAAGGTTCTACACGGCACGATGGCAAAGCGGACATCATAGGAAAAGTAGCTTTTGGTTTTAACCTAAAACATGCGTTACATTTATGTATGCGGGAACGAACAATACGGCGGGCGGATAAAATCCAAAAACGTTGTCTCAGTATTGAAAGTAGTAGTTGCGGACCGGCGTGAAAGTTTTTCTTATGATAAAAGTCAATTATCAAATTAATTATGTGACCATTTTTCGGTAACAATATTGGATGTTTATGTAATTTTTCTAATGATGCGTTATCTAACCGACCTCCGACATATAGAATGCCGTCATTCATGTATGGCGTTAATTTGCGAAGAGCTGAGGAACAACCTTTTCCTTTATCTATAAGTTTAATATCATCAGCGAATGAAGCGTGTTGAACGGCCTTAATTATAACAAGTTCAGCAGCGTCTAAATCTTGCGCGGTTATTACATTATTGCGGGGCAATTTTCTTAGAAATCTTAACACATACACTACAGTGCGAAGTAACTTATTCCACGAGGATACTCTATAACTTAATGTCAGAAGTAAATGCTCAGTTTGCGCGGCGGCGGCGTCGCAAGCGACGTGAGATAATGTTTTTTCTTCAGGTAAACATGAGCTTTGCGGTGAAAATTGCTGAATTGGCCATTCACTAATAGGAAAAGACATCCAAGATGGGCCTTGGAACCAGAGATTATTCTCTATTAAGCGTGAGGGAAGCAGCCCGCGAGATACACAATCCGCGGGGTTTTCTACTCCTGCGACGTGATAAAAATGATCACTTGGCAATAAAGATTGACATTGCGAAATTCTATTGGCGACAAAAGTATTAAATCTGTGTGGGGAAGAGTGAACCCAGCACAGAGCGACTTCAGAGTCAGAAAATGCGTAAATATTATTTATTGGGTGTCTTATTGACAATGTATTGACCACTGAACGCACTAACTTAGCGAGCAGTGTTAAGGCGCAAAGTTCAAGTCTCGCTAAAGTCACGGTCTTTACCGGAGAAACGCGGGATTTTGAACAAACTAACGTGACTATAGGGGGAGAACCTTCATTAGCTACGTGAAGGTATATAACGCAGCCAAAACCTTTTTCGCTAGCATCAGCGAAAGCGATTAGCGAAACGACAGAAGAGTCCTTAATACCCATATGGCGCGGGAACTGAAGACCCGAGATTAGCGGTAACTCTGAAATATATTGTTGCCACAACTTGACAACAGAAGAAGGCGGAGACTCGTCCCAATCAATTTTGAGGAGCCATAATTGTTTAATTAATAATTTAGCGAATAGCGTTATGGGACCGACAAGACCCAATACATCATAAAGTTGTGCGGTAGCGGATAGCATAGAACGCTTTGTACAAATAGCGGGCGGTTGAGATACAGTAAAAGTAAAATTATCAGTAGCGGGATGCCAGCGAAGGCCTAAAATCTTATGAGTGTCATTATCGTTAAAAGAAATATATTCTTGTTGACGATGACTTGCGGGTATGTGTTCCAATAATTCGTGGGAATTACTCGTCCATTTAACTAGATCAAAACCACCGGCTTTGAAAAGTTGGATTAATTGTGTTGCTGTCGCTACAGCTTCATCTAGCGTTGAAGCTGTGGAAGCAAGGTCATCCATGTATATATCGAGCTGTCTTTCAATAAGACTAGCTGCGAGAGGATAGTTAGCTCCTTCATCTTTTGCTAACTCACGCATGACGCGAAGAGAGAGAAAAGGTGAGGACCGAAGACCAAAAGTGACACGAGTAAATTCATACGTTTGCAAGGGTTCGTCATCAGAAAAGCGAAATAAAATTCGTTGGAACTTGCGGTGCGAATCTTGTACATGTATGCAAAAATACATTTTACGAACATCAGCGAAAAAAGCAATAGAATATATTCGTACATTGAGTAAAATATTGAAAATATCAGTTTGTAAGTTTTCACCGGTATGCAAAATATCATTAAGTGATAAACCGTTATCCGACTTACAACTGCCGTCTATTACTACACGGAGCGGTGTGGATGATTTATCCTCCCGAATAACCGGGTGGTGAGGTAAGTAAAAACAAGGCACATCAAACCTTATCATTTCTTGCGGAACAAGTGTTAAGAACCCTTTATCTAAATATTCCCTAATGACGTCATTGTAACGCGCGCGAAGTTCAGGATTTCTACTAAATCTTCTTTCAAGAAGAGAAAATCTTTTTTCAGCGATTTGAAGCGAATTACCTAAATTTTCTGGTGGATCCTTAAATGGCAAAGCGACAACGTAACTGCCATCAGGATTGCGAGCGGTATTAGAGGTGAAAATATTTTCACACTCATTATCTTGCGGACTTATATACTTGGTAGAAGGCAATTCTTCCATTATCCAAAATTTTTGAAGCATGTCATTAAGCGGTTCTTGATTAATTAAATGAAAAGAATGCGATTTATGAGTAGGGGACTCAACATAAGCGTCGCCCATTATTACATAACCTAGCGTTGTTTCTAGTGCCATAGGCGCGTGCGGCGTAATTATTTTATTTGACAGTAATATTTTACAATAGGTATTTACCCCCAAAAGTAAGGAAATTTCCCCAGGTACAAAGAACTGGTCATCAGATAAACGTATCGAAGATATATAATTAATCTTATTTAAATCAATCTTAACGTCCGGTAATTTCCCGGTAATGTGAGGCACTACTAACGGTTCGACTTCATATACGAATTCATTATCGAAGCGAGATGTGAATTTAACGTGAGTAACGCCTAATATTTTTTGCGATGAACCACCAATGCCATGAACTTCGGTAAAGCGGTTTTTTCCCGATATGGGTAAAGATAAACGTTTGCAACAATCAAGCGAAATATAGTCACTTTGTGACCCTGGATCTATTAAACATCTTACATAATATTCACGTCCATAATTATTTATTACTTTTATTTTTGCGGTCGCTAATAAAGCAGCGGTTTGAGTGTGATTAATATCATTGTTAAGGTTTGTAATACTGAACGACAAGATCGTAGTAGACTCCAAGCCCTGAGTGCATACACTATCACCCGAGTTGGACTGCGGATTAATTTCGATCTTATTCGTAGAAGGATTAGAGGTTAAATTACAGTGAGCATTACGAATACCCGAGACGGCCGGCTGGGAAACCGGTTTTTGATTTAGCGCTTGCGCTTCATATTTAATTGTAAAATGTAATAAGGAATGGTGGCGTTGATTGCAATGTAAACATGTACGTTGCGAATTACAAAAACTGGACTTATGTTTATTACTTAAACAATTCGTACAAAAACCATTTTGTTTTATGTAGTTATACCTTTCCTTAGGCGTTAATTTAGAAAAGCGCGGACACTAAACAAGTGTGTGTGTGTCTTATCTTGACACATAACGCACGGTTGATTGTTATCAGTATTAATAAAAGTTCTAGTAGGACCACTGTTAGGTCTAGGTATACTATGTTTTTTATTATTATTAGAAAGTTTGTTTGCGGTAGGTTCAAATTGTTTTTGTATATTATTAAGTGTCTTACTTTGCTCTTGGACGAAACTGATAAGACTCTGATATGTAGGTATATCAGTTTGACGTTGCGACAATTCAAAGGCTTTAACAGTATCTGCATCTAATCTTTGCAATGCTAATTGCAAGCACATAAAGTCTGTTAAGTCATTTAATTTTAACTGTTTTAGCGCTTTGATTGAGGAATCAAAATTATTAATAAATGATTCTAGATTTGCGGCGGAACTAGAAGTAAGCGGTTTAAATCTTAACATATGATTAAAATAAGAGACAGCGAGTGAACGAGTATCGTTATATTTTTGTATAAGATTATTCCAAATTATGGGATAGTTTTCTGGCGTAGCGGACAGCCCAGCGCAAATTGCTTTGGCTTTATCAGTAAGTTTACCAACTAAATAATATACGCGTTCAGTATCCGTTAAATTCGGATTATCATGAATAATACTTTTAAATTGTTGATGAAACATAGGCCAATGACGAATATCGCCATCAAACGATTGTAATTCAATAGGCGGCAACTTATTGTGGTAAGAATAAGACTTGGATTCAGTCTTTATCGGAATATTAGAGTCTTTCTGTAACTTAGAAAGAACCCCCTTTATATGACAGTATAACTCTTCAAATGCGATCCAGGTTTGATAATCAACGGAACTGGTGGGGTTGGCTTGTAAGTAGACATTATTATAATCATCAACAACCTTTTCGAAATCAGTACGTAACGTATCTACATTACTAGCGTTTAACAAGAATGTATCACGCTGTTGTTCATCAGCGATAGCTGATCGCGACAATTCGTAAATTTTTTGCAAACGCGAGAACATTGCTTCTCGTTTTGCTCGAAGAATGACAACCTTTGGGTCCTCCCGGCATGGCGACCGTTCTTCACCCCTAGATTTACTCATTATTCAGCGGATTAATTTAATAAAAGCAGGCGATAATAAATAAAGTATGCGTTTGTTGGTTTTAATAGCTTAAAAACCAATTGCTATCAAATTAAAGCGGTACCTAAGTATTTATAAACGATTAAGTACAACTAAGCGAATGAGTTACCCTAACTACCGAGATATGCACCTATGAAATTATTTAATTAGCTTTAATAGCCTATAACCAATTAAATAATTAGCGAGCGTAAAATATAATATTATTAATAACTTAGCGTATTGTGAAGTGAAATGAGCGCGTTAAGTAGGTAGGTGGCACGTATTAGCTGCGACGCGAGCCAAGCGGGGCACAGAATACTACCTGCATACCGCGTATGATTGTAAAGAAAATAATTTTAAGTACGTAATTACGATTATCAATCTATAAGCACTGTCCTTCAACACAAATAAATGCCTGCGAATTAGATTGCAGAAATCTAGAAGCGATTGAATATACTTATGACTTATGTATATTATCAAAGCGGGCGGGAATAATTTATAATTAAATAGGCTTTTAATTGTTATTTCACAGACAGATAGATAATTATAGCGATTAGATAATCGAATAATGAAACCATTGGATGGGACCAAAAAAGGTATCAAATCCGGTGAGATGGACCAAAAAAGATGGCGGGTTTAAAATATGGCTAGAAGCCAAGAAATAGCGGTTTTAATATTTTTTAATTGTGGACTGTATTAGGTGTATTAAATTAGTAGGTATTGAACGCTACTCGACGCTGTAAAACGCAGGTAATCAGACCAGGAAAAAGGTAGGAAACAGCTAGCGCCACTCACCTGATGATTAGCTGGTACCAGGCACAATGTGTCGACACAAAAGTTCACAAAACTTCACAATTATAGGCAATAGAAGCACTCTCGCGGCGGCGGCGGTGTGCTGTAGGTCTCGTGGTTAAACGGTAACTAAGCGGATATAGGCTACTCAAGGAAGAACGGGATTGGTTGATTTGGAAATACGTCATTTACGTCACAAGAGAGCGTTCAGAAATGCATGATTAATTTAAATACCAAACAACAACAATTGAAAAAACTAATTTTGATCATTTTTGTAAAATCAACCCCTAAGTGGGTCAAATGGGCTCCCAAAGTTTGTATGGAAAAAATAAAATTTTCGTCACACGGACATGAAACTTTGTCAGTGTACTAAACAAAATAAATAAAGAAACACGTGTATTACAACTTTTTGTAAATCGACCCTTAAAGGGGTTTTAACATGGCTTTTGAGTATACAACGTAAAAAAAAAAACATACTTACTGCATTGATGAAACTTTGCGAATATATTTATCAAATTATAGCAATCTATGTGTAAATAATCATGTGTTGAGAATCAACTCCGAAATGGGTCCAATTGGGTTCCAAAAAATGTTTTTCGACCTACAGATATAAGACTTAGTTTATATGTTGTACACAAGAATCTAAGACACCTATTTCCAGCATTTTTCGAAAAACAACCCCTAAGGTCATATCAAGGGGTTGCAAAGTTTGCACAAAGAAGGATTTCCATTTCATGCTATGATGCAGCTAGAGTAACGAAACTCAGTAAATAAACTCAAAACAACAATTAAACAAACGTATTTTGAGCATTTTTGTAAAATCAACCCCTAAGTGGGTCAAATGGGCTCACATAGTTAGTATGGAAAAAAAAATTTTTCATCACACGGATATGAAATTTAGTCAATGAACTAAGCCAAAGAAATTAAGAAACACGTGGTGTATCACATCTTTTTCATATTCGACCCGTAAAGGGGTGTTAGCATGGTTTTTGAGTATGACACGCGGAAAAAAAAAGTCATGCATTGATGAACCTTTGTGAATACATTTATCAAACTAAAGCAATGATTGTATAAATAATCTTTTTTTTTTAAATCAACTCTTAAATGGGTCCATTGGGGGTCCAAAAATGATTTTAGACCTACAGTCATAAGACTTAATTTATGTATTGCACACAAGAATCTAAGAAACCTATATCCGGCATTTTGCACATAACAACCCCTATTATAATATAATAATAATAATAATATCCTGGGACAATTCACACACGGTCATCTGATCCCAAACTAGGCAGAGCCTGTTCTATGGAAACCAGACAACTGATACTAATACTTATATGCTTTTTTTTTGTAAATACATACTTATATAGATAAAACACCCAGACACTTGGTGGGAATCGAACCCACGACCTGTTGGTTAGCAGACAGGGTCACTAACCATTAGACCAACGGGCCCGTCAAATTTAATGGGGTTGTAAAGTTTACACTTAAAACGATTTCCATTTAATGCTATAATAAATCTAGAGTAACGAAACTCAGTATATAAACTCAATACAAAAATTGAATAAACAAATTTTCAACATTTTTCGATAATCAACCCCTAAGTGGGTCAAATGGGGTCTCAAAGTTTGTATGGAAAACATTTTTTTTTCACCACACTTACACGAAATGTTGTCAACGTACTAAACAAAAGAAATGAAGAAACACGTATATCACAACTTTTTGAAAATCGACCCTTAAAGGGGTTTTAGTATGGTTTTTAAGTTTGAACCACGGAAAAATATTATGCTGTATTGATGAAACTTTGCGAATACATTAATCTAACTAACGCAATCCATGTGTAAATAGTTTTTGAAAATCAACTCCTAAAGGGGTCCATTTGGGGTCCAAAAATATTTTTCGACTTGCAGTCATAAGACTTAATTTATGTTTTGCGCACAAGAATCTAAGAAACCCATTTCCGGCATTTAGCGAAAAACAACCCAGGTAAGGTCATATAATGGGGTTGGAAAGTTTACACGTAAAACGATTTCCATTGAATGTTATAATGCAGCTAGAGTAACGAAACTCGGTACATAAACTCAAAAAAACAATTTAACAAACTTATTTTCACCATTTTTCAAAAATCAACCCCTAAGTGGGCCAAATGGGGTATCAAAGTTACCATGGAAAAAAATATTCATCGCATGGACACGAAACTTTATCAGTGTACTGATAAAAAAACACGTGTATCACATTATTTTTTTAAATCAACCCTTGAAGGGGTTTAGCATGGTTTTTGAGAATCAAGCGCGAAAAGAAAATCATGCTGCACTGATGAAACTTTGTGAATAAATTGAACAAGTTAAAGCAATTTAATTATTTTGAAAATCAACCCATAAAAGGGTCTAATTGGGTCCAAAAAATTTTTTCTTTGTCCTAAAGTCACAGGACTTATTTTATGCATTTCATACAATAATCTAAGAAACTTATTTCAGGCATTCTTCAAAAAACCATCCCTAAGGTCATTTTATGAGGTTGCAAAGTTTGCGTGAAGAAAGATCTCCATTTAATGCTTTAATGCAACTATGGTAACGAAACTCAGTGAATGAACTAAACAAAACTGTTGAATAAACTTATTTCCAACATTTTTCGAAAATCAACCGCTAAGGGCATCTACCAACAGGATTACCAAATGGTTTCCACAATACCCTCATATGTTTTTTAATGGAATTGCAAAATATAGTATAGTACAGTATCTTTTTAAATAAAGAAGTAAATATTTAATTGTGCAGCATAATTGTGACATACGGTCGTTCAACATCTTAGTTCTTCCGCGACCATGGGTGCTGCAAAGCATTCGAAACGTCGGGATAGTAAAAGCTAAAATAAACCGCGATTAAATCCGTAAAAATTAGTTTGATTTCAATGTGTAATATTCGCGTAATTAAAACACAATAAGCTTATAATTTATTATGAAGCTGGCTTCAAAATACAGAAACGGTAAATGTTGTCCTTGAAAACTGGAAATGCATCAAAAAGATTATCAATGCTTAAAGGATTAATGGAAATCCACAAATACATGGACGATAGATTGGTAAGTAACAATTTATTACGAACGTTTTAACTAACGCGAATGCTACACATTGAAATCAAACTATGATTTCAATGTGTAGCATTCGCGTAAATAAAAGACAATATTAGTGTAAACGATATTTTAAAAAACCTCGAACCATAATTCAAAACACGTTTGAGTAACAAAGTAAACGCGGGCGAAGCCGCGGGCTACTGCTAGTTAGTAATAAATGAATTGAGTGTGAATTTTTTTGAAAAACTAGTAGAATGTTTAAGGATATGCTTGAAATACTTTTAGGTGAACTTCTTCGTTTTTTGGGACTAATCCCCATCTCTCATTCCCACCACTGTAACTACTTAGTTAGAAATATATACATACCATTTCCCTCCATTGCCAAGCGGGAGATAGGCACAGATCACACAGGTTGATATAAACTCAGAAAAAGATTCTTACAGGTGCACCAATTAAAGTTAGTCCACCTGTAAGGTATGATTGTTTGTTAGTCGCTTCTCTCCCTTAGGCCTCAAAGTTTGCTTAACAAATGCTGTATAGATGACAATAATCGAAGCTGACATTTTACGTTCCCGAAACACGGAGACCCTCAGTTCAAATGCCACTAAAGGTTCATTCAACTTTTTTTTCAAACTCAAAAATAGTTTATTTCAAATAGGCTTAACGCTAACACTTTTGAAAGGCCATGTTTTATTTAAAAAAAAGCTACCACCGGATCACAACGCGGCCTCAACTGAGAAGATCCGGCAAGAAACTCAGCGGGCTTGTCATTTTTTCACTTTCTTTTTAAATAGTGTGTCATGTTACAATTAGATCAGAGCGACAAGTGTGTCTGACTTTGGACTGACCTTTCCTGACGTTACTTAACCAATTGATTTTTTACCAACATCAATTACAACTGCGACCTAGTAAGATGATCAAATCAATTCCGACGAATTGAATATGTTACTGGGTCGCTCATTGCCTAGACGAGTCGCCAGCTCTATGAAATAATTGTTTAATAAATAATTACTAAATATTTACAGTTTATCTACAAATACGGGACGGGTTGGAATTGCATCCCCCCATATCTGTTCGTTGGGTGTCGTAAGAGGCGACTAAGCTTCTTCCTGAGACGGGCAGCAGCGTCTTTCTTTTGGATTTATCTGTCACCATCATCTTTCTTTTTAACCCACTTCAAAAAGGAGGAGGTTCTCAATTCGTCTGTATATTCTATGCATGTTCGCGCATAACTCTGGCAATTATGAACCGATTTCAAAAAATCTTACTTCCATCCATTCTTTAATCCGTTAATTAGGTCCCATAAAAAATGATTGTTTACGAATAACTCTTATTACTACTAACTACTATGATGCTTCCATGCAAATTTCATTACGACCGGATATTTTTTTTCTGAAGAAACATGAATTATGTAAAGCTATGTAGACGATAATGTGATCATAACCTGCCTAGATCATTTTACCGTCTTCGATGGTTCAATAATTATTTATGAAAATATCACTAAAAAGTATAAATTTTAAAAGATTTTCTTTTAAAAAAAAATTACCGACTTCAATATCACTGAAAAGTATAAAATAATTTAAATATTATAGAAGTTGGTGCCAATTATAACAGCAGGTACGCTAAAACCAAGTCTTTCTTTTGAATTTATCTGTCACCATCATCTTTCTTTTCAATTTATACACTGCGATCCCCAAGACGCCTGCCAAGCGTAGGGATTATGGCAACCCCTGCCTTATAAGGGAAGGGGCCTTTGTTCAGTACAGAGGACTGCAGACGAAATAAAAAAAAAATCCTCTATGTTGTCGCCGCACTGGGAGGGAAGGGTACTTAAAAGACTAGCGGAGTTACCTATTTGTATGGCCTGGTAGAGATCACTTTTAGTGATAAGGCCGCCCATTGTTTCATTCTATTTTACTGTTTTTTTTTTCTTGTATTTTTGTGTTTTTTAATAATGGTGGAACAATAAAGTATTATCTATCTATGGCCAAGCTTATACGTTGGCAGAAAAAGCTACCAGCTGGACGGTGTCCTGAGGCTTCAATAAATTTGGATGAAATTTCTTTCACCATACCGTGCGTCTCATGAGACCAAGGTCCCATGGTCTCCGCCGCTCTACTTTATTACAGCGTTGCATTACTTAAAAAGCTGCAACATAATACCTGATCGTGAATAACCCAAGGGCATGCCAAAAACTAAAACAATAACAATTGAAACTTGGCGTTTCTTAGCATTTCACGTAAAAAATATTTATAATGCTACATAAATTCGAAACAAAGTTTTCTTGCAAATAAAACGTCGTGGGGCGTAACATAATATACTATCGACACATAAAATGTGTTAATAATAATAATAATATCTTGGGACAATCCACACACGGTCATCTGATTCCAAACTAGGCAGAGCCTGTACTATGGAAACCAGACAACTGACACTAATACTTATATACATTTTTTTTGTTGTAAATACATACTTAAATAGATAAATAACACCCAGACACTTGGTGGGAATCGAACCCACGACCCATCGGTTGGCGGACAGGGTGTCTGACCACTAGACCAACGGGCCCGTCATATTATTACCGTAATATTATTACTTTATTATTATAATTACAGAAAAGTTTTAATGGCCAAATCTACAAAGCCTAAATGGATGCATTTTCTCTCTCTCTCAATGGAGAGTGTTTGCAGGAATTGCATTTTTTTATAATAATTAGGTTTGCGCTTGACCACAATCTCACATGATGGTAAGTGAAAATGTGGTCTAGGATGGACCGCGCTTACCCATAAGATGCCTGTTCACTCTAGACTTGAATACACCCAAGTTATATTTATTAGGGAAAACGTTGTCCGGGAGGGTATTCCACAGCTTGGCCGTGCGCATGAGAAAAGAAGAAGCGAAACGCTTAGTGCGGCAAGGTGGAGTGTCAACGACAAAGCGGTGGAGACCCTGCCGGCGCCTGGTAGTCCGGTAAAAGAAAGGGGACAGAAAAGAAGGGGAAAGAAGGGGGGCATGACTTGATTTCGCCACCCCCTATCCTCGGACGACGAGACGCACTGCGCAAACACACCCTTATGTGGTGAAAGTGCCTTCAGTCCGGACTAAACAATTTGCCTCTTCGTTTATAATAAGGAAAGCTAAGGATTGGAAAAGTTTGCCTGCGTCGGTTTTCCCGCTCGATTATAATGTTGGACTAAAGTCAAGGTTAAAGTAAATAGGCTTTTAATAAGCTAGTGGGCTTTACCATCTTCGATTGCGTCGCCACTTTCTGGTGGGTCTGCAGTCAAGCATTAGCTTATGTTGAATAAAAAAAAACAAAAAAGGTAAATGAAGCTTATTGTATAGTAAATAATTCGTATGCAGGTAGTTATTAATTTACAGAATTTTGCTTAAAAAACTAAAACTTAATTTTGTTACTGGGTAATTATAACTATTGCTAATAAATAATAATAATTATAATTTGGTAATTATAGCTATTGTTAATGTAACAGTACACCGCGGTATATACCTTCACCTTTAGATCTTCGCTTAATGTAAAGGGAAACTTTTGAATAGACAACAGAATTTATACGAATGTTGTATCAATTTAGATGGCTTTAGCAAGAATTTAAGCTTTTATAGGTGATCCTAATGTAACTAAGACCAATCTACAGAGCCTCAAGCACCAGCGCAGGGTAGCAGCCTCAGTGTTTACAAGATACATTTTCGTCAAGCATTAGGTACTATCGCGACACGAACGGTGTACCAGTTTTCAATCAAAATCGTTTGAACGATGTTAAGTGCGCTCACCTCGTCCGCACGTGGTTTGGGCCGGTTAGTGCAAGCGATTATCGTCCTAAAAGTGCACTGCTTGTGACCGCGAGAGTACATGATTTAATTCCAACATCCCCTTTTCATCATAGGTCGACGAAACGCACGGCGCATATCCATCCTTTTGTTGTTCATACGATGCGCTTTACTTCGTCGTTCATAATAAGCACAGCGTCTTCCCGTTCAAGTTAACGTGGATTACTTCAAGGATAGAGAGAAAAGGCAAAAAAATATATTGTTTTTCTTAAATCAACTTCAGGTTCAAATATTATTTACACATACGTACATATTTTCACGCCTTTTTCCCGTAGGGGTAGGCAGAGCCCATGGGCCGCTTTTCGTCCCCGTGAGAAACGAGACGTGATGGGTGGCGAACCACATCGCCGCCATTTTGGTTAATTAAATTATTTTATGATTAACCATTGCGTTTTCTACACTAATATTATAAAGAGGAAAACTTTGTTTGTTTGGTTGTAATGAATAGGCTCAAAAACTACTGAACCGTTTTTAAAAATTCTTTCACCATTCGAAAGCTACATTATCCACGAGTAACATAGGATAAATTTTATTTTGGAAAAAAAATAGGGTTCCGTAAGATATTTGGATTTTTTCGGACACAAGGTGTAAAAAATCAACCAGAAAAGTTACTTATTTTGCGTACGCTGCCTAAACTATAAAAGATAGAACCATAAAATGTTCTAATTAATTGTAGATCTTATAAATATATACAAAAAAATCCGCAGCACATGCGCGTATCTATGTCGAGTGAGGCCCAACAACCATTTTTTTATTTAAAAATCTTGAATTTTGTTTGGACTACATTTAAACGCATTTATTTTACTCATGCTATTAATCCTTATCAAAATAAATTATTTCGTCATTAAGTACAGTTTATGTAGATAATATTTGGTCTTTGAATGATTAAAATTGGACATTTGGTTTTGATGTTATGGCGAAATTAAAATATTACTGCTTATAAATTAAAAGATTTCTGCTGCACGGCCCGTTGCGAAGTGAGCGTCACCAAGGCGGGGGTGCGCATGCGGGAGGAGAGTTTAGATCTATGAGTAAGGTACCCGCGCGGCTCGGCTCAGACGCGAGGTTACCTATCTATTTCTAAGTAATATACTCTTATCTATGGTCGGCTACCTACGCAGCGGTCGTGCGCGAATTCTAATAATTTTCGTGTGATTTTTTTTTAGATTTCTTTCTTAAAACTACACCTACGCAAAAGTTCTTCTCAGAGCTAAACAACAGTTCTTCTCAGAGCTAATCAACAGTTCTTTTTAGGGCTAACCAACAGATTTTTTCAGGGGTAACCAACAGTTCTTTTCAGGGCTAACCAACAGTTCTTTTCAGGGCTAAACAACAGTTCTTTTCAGGGCTAAACAACAGTTCTTTTCAGAGCTAGAATATTACACGCTATTAGCATTTTCTTAAACATTTGAAAATGCCTAAGAGAGCCAGGTCTCAACTTTCTAAACATAGTTCTCAAGCACGGGCAGCAAGAATACGTCGTATGGGAGAATCTTCACCTGAACGTTCACAACGCCTTGGGGAGTGAGAGGTAGCAAGTTGGGAGAAGAGAGAGGAGGGAGAGGGTTCAGAGAGGACAACGGAGAGAGGAAGAGGGGAAGTGTGACGGGGACCAAAGCGGGGGGGGAGAGAAATAGCATAGAATTAGATTTTTATTATAAGAGAGAGAGATGGAGAGAGATAAATCAAGGAAGTAGGGAGAAAAGGGGAGCAAAATGTAATTAAAGCGCGGGCGGAGCTGCGCGGGTCAGCTAGTCACGAATAACGAGGGAAAGGGAAGGATAGGTGATGTAAAAAGGAAACAGGAAAAGTAGTTTATTACCACCCAGGAGGGCAAGGGATGGGACAGTAATAGCTAGGGAAGCCGGGGTCGCATACCCGTATACTATTCCACAACTACCAGACAGGTAAGTTGGGATGAGTATCCCATGACTGTACTGTACTGTGTAATATTATTTAGGTACCCTTTATAATAAGATCGGAACACAGGAGGCGAAAAGGCGTAGGATATTTTTCTTTCATTCAAACAAAAAGATCTCTTAGAAACAATACCGCAGTCTGATAATCTCAATTCCCTTCGAACCAATGGAAAAATATACGGGTCAGAACGAAAGGTACTTGAACATGAAAAAAGCCTTTTTTTTCCATTTCTCAAGTTCGTATAATCGTTTATTTTTACCTAATGACACTCTCGTGTCGTTGCGGAGGAGGCAAGGGGCGGGTTTCCTGCGAGATACCCGCGAGTTCCTCGGAAAGGTTAGCATTTTCGAAGGACGCATTATTGTGGATAGTTACAAAGCCTCGAGATGAAATACTACGCCGCTCTAAAAGTTGATAACACCAATATTGCCGAAACCCAATGATATTATAAACCATAGATATGTTATATCCCTAATAATGCATGTCAAAAATTGTGACTCATGTAATTATATATATGATATGGTAGTTAAGGTATGATATCATTTCCTTATTATTTACTTTCGTATTGTACTTTGTGTATTTTCAAAATACGCATGAAGGCATTTTACTTGATTTTCAAAGGTACACGTCATGTTTGTTACATTTTACCGACGCGAGATTTAATGCTAGTTCACCCAATTTGGGTGAACTTCGTTGTTTCACTTTTCGTGCGCTAATGGCATATGTATTGTATATAAACTATTTTAAAAAAAATAAAAACCGACTTCAAAGTAAATTATCTAAAAAGCATAAAATAACGAAAATATTAATGAAGTTGGTGTTAGCGTACCTGCTGTGTATATTCTGCACCAACTTCAATAATATTTTCGTTATTTTATGCTTTTTAGATAATTTACTTTGAAGTCGGTTTTTATTTTTTTTAAAATAGTTTATTTAACACTTTTTAGTGACTTATTTTACCAAGATAGGTATCAGCACTATCACGCAACTCGAACGTCTACATTACAGTAACTTACTGAAAAGATAAAAAGTTTATATCTCTTAAACTACTGGACCGATTTTGATGAAATTTGTACTCTACCCTAAGTTGAAAGATACTTTAACTATTGCAAAAAGAATTTTCGAAATCGGACTTGTAGTTTCTGAGAAATCCGTGGACAAACCTACATACATACATACATACATACATACATACATACATACATACACTCGTGAAATTTGGTAAATTCGTTTAGAAGCCCACATAGACTAACATATATGAATATTACGCATTTTTATTAATATTACATACATACGCGTCGAATACAGAACCTCCTTTTTTGAAGTCGGTTAAAAATATCATTGCCAAAACCTGTAATGACGATTATTTAAGTGTAAATCAAAGAGATTAAATATAGGCCATAGAGCTCTCGGGATTTTTTTCATACAATGAAGTCGGTGAATACTGTCATCACTTATCATATAATAAACTAGCTGTGTCGCACAGCTCCACCCGCCTAATTTTCTACGCAACTTTCTTTTTTTTTCGTAAGAACCTTCTGTCAAAACGAAAAAAGAATTATCCAATTTGGTGCAGTCGTTCGGAAGTTACGCGCGTACATATATTTCGGTTTCAGTTTATAGATTCTTCAGTAAATATACAAAATATTATATATAATCAACTTTCTGGGTTATCAAAAATATGGAGAGTCAGTAATTTTCCAAAGGTCAATAGGACACACACAAGTCGGTTGTTATTTTGGATGCTTTCGGCTAGTTGGTACCGATACCTAATGGAAGCTGGTAGAGAACATATATTGCCTAAATAGGTAGAGATCGGAAAATAACCGGTGCACAAAACTTCAACCTCTTCCTTAACTCATTGAGATAATATGAAATACCTCAATTTAATGAATTTCATAGTTTGGTCCAAAAAATCTATGGTACAAGAATTAGATAAAACTTTCACCGATATATTAATTGCAATGGGATGATGACCCCTTACTATTCTTCGGCCTTCTAATCTCTGTGTTTCAGACCAATGATATTTTATTCAATAGATATGCCATTAGCGAACAAAAAGTGAAATCTGACACAAATTGGGTGAACGAGCAGTAAGTCAGGCGTCGGAAAAGTGTAACGAACGTGACGTGTGCCTTTGAAAATCAAGTAAAATGCACTCATGCGTATGTAGAAAATGTACAAAGTACTGTACAAAAGTAAATAATAAGGAAAGGATATCATACCTTAACTATATAACAATTTTTCAAAATTTTTAGCGCGCCCTTGTAGATATATAACATATCTATGGTTTATCATTGCTTCGGACACATTATTTCACAAGTCCTTAAAACCCCATATTACTTGGTTTTCTTTTTCATACACAGTAGCCACGCCAAAAATCACAAGTCTCGAGTTCGACGAAGAAAGAAGCGTGTAATAAAGTATCAGAATAAAATACAGAGAATACAAAAGACGTCGTATTTTCGGCTTATCGCCCTCCGCGCCCCGTTAGCCACAACCGTGCAATTGATTCCGCTCCCCACTAGTCCAGCCCCCCAAGACCTCGGATAAACCCACACTGTTGAATATTATCATACTTCAAGCTGTCAATTACATGTGCACTGCAACTCGTTTTACTTACATCGCAGCTTATCTGCAGCTTATATAAATATCCGCTATTTCCAACAAATATTTATGTCGCAAATTGTGAATATTTTTAGAAAAAATAAAAACCAACTTCAAATATTATAATGTTAACTAACACCGGCACCAACTGGCACCGACTTCAATATATTTTCGTTATTTAATGCTTATTACATCATTTTCTTTGAAGTCGGTTTTTATTTTTATAAATAATAGTTTATTTAACACTTTTTAGATAGGTATCAGCACTATCTCGTAACTCGAACGTCTACGTTAGGGTAACTATCTGAAAACCATAAAAAGTATATTATCTTTTTAACTACTAAACCGATTTGGAAAATTCTCAAACTATTGCAAAAATAAGTATCGCAATCTGATTACTAGTTTTTGAGATTGTTGGACAAACCTATAGATATACATACACTCATGAAATTTGGTACATATTTTTTAGATGCCCATATAGACTAACTTATGTGAATATTACGCTTTTTTAACCGACTTCAAAAAGGAGGAGGTTCTCAATTCGTCTGTATATATTTTTTTTTCTTTATGTATGTTCGCGCATAACTCTGGCAATTATGAACCGATTTGAAAAAATCTTTCTTCCATCCATTCTTCAATCCATTGATTGGGTCCCATAAAAAAAATATTTCTTAGTAATAAGTAGTTCCTGAAAAAACAAGAATGGTGAATGCACAGGAAAGCTGCAGGAAAGCCTATATAGATGACTTTATGTCGCTTTTTAAGGACAAAAATGGTCATAACTCTTGCAAATATTTACCAATTTCAATGATTCTTTTTTTATTCGAAAGAAAAAACTACTGTAATGAATCTGTATGAATTTTATCACAAACGGATAAGAACTTCATGGAGGAACATGGATGATGTGGGGGAATTTATCTGGTAAAAACCATAAAACAGATGTTCTCCATTACATTGATCTGATAATTATGAACCGATTTCGATGATTCTTTTTTTATTCGAGAGAGTAAACTACTACGATGATTCCATGCAAATTTCATTACGACCGGATATTTTTTTCTGAAGATAAATGGAAAATGTAAAATTATGTAGATGATAATGTGATCATAACCTACCTAGATCATTTTACGGTCTTCCGAATTGAACCATTCAATCTTTAAATATGAAAATATCACTAAAAAGTTTAAAATAATTTAAATATTATTGAAGTTGGTGCCAAATATACACAGCCGGTAAGCTAACAACAACTTCAATAATATTTAAATTATTTTATACTTTTCAGTGATATTGAAGTCGGTTCAATTTTTTTTTAAAATATTTTATTATTAGTATTACATACATACGAGTCGAATGCAGTGTCTGGTTTTTGATGTCGGTAAAATAGTCGTTATTACATAATATTATTTTCTATTTCTAGCTCCACTTGAAGTGACGTGTTATGTGTACTTGGCGTCTAGTTTCATTTTGCATATTTAATGTTTAGAGCAGTCCCTTCGTCAGTAGTGCTCTCTAACGGCACATTCATGCGTGAAGGGTCTGAAGTAGATTCAGACCCTTCGGCTTACATCAACAAAAATCAAAAATATTTTTGCACAATGTACTTTTTATATTGGGACTAATCCCACCTCTCATTCCCACTACTGTTACTCCTGTCAGCCAGGATCTACAGCGGTCACCACTGAAGACACCGAGGTTTGACCCTCAGCGAGTCCCAGGGGAACGCTAAATTGTCTTGAAACCCGCAACAAATTTAATTAAAAAGGTAGATAGGAGGAGTTGGAGATACATAAATGTCACTCGCTCCCTCCCCCTCAAGCAAAGAATTAACATAAGGTCGATACAACCTCAAAAAGGAAGACTCTTACTGACGGACTAACGAAGGCTAGTCCACCCGTAAGGCACCACGGATTCTGCTAATATTTTAAGGGGCCTATTGGATTTCTCAAACTTGTTTCCAATAATAGGTATGGCAAAAACGCTTGAACGCACGGAAGTTCTCCTTAATTGCCACAAGCTCCATGTAATATACAACTCCAGATGTCACAACCAAACTGTCTAACATAGGGCTACGCTCATGTTGCCAGAGACTGCACTCCCAAAGTATATGATGGGCAGATTGTTCGTACTCATTATTTACCGTAGAATAACACGACAAGAGGCGAAGGCACTAGATTAAATTATGCACAGTGTACGTATTATAAATTCATCATCAATCGGAATTTTAATCCTAAAATAGCCAGCTCAAAGAACAAGAAGACGGGAAGCAGCGTTTTTCTATTGGATTACCTACTAACTATACTGCGATCCCCAAGCCGCCTGCCAAGCTTGGGGATTATGGCAACCCCTCCCCTCTAAGAGGTTTATTCCTACTGTTCACCATCTGCTTGGACACCAGAAGTGGACAGAGAGGGAGGAGAATTTTTAGCCTATAACCAGCGGACAATCGCTTCTAATGACACCCTACTTGTCAAATTATGTTAAGTAGATTAGAAGATATGCGGGAACAGATGAACATACATACATACATACATTCTTGTTAAAGTCATAACCCTCCCTCCATTCCGTAGTCGGGTAAAAAGCATGCGAGCAAGCGAGGAATAAGAAACAAACATTTTGCCATGAAAGTTTAGTATTTTCTCTTCTCATTTAAAAATAACGTGATTTTCACTCCCGCCTACTAGGCTATCATATTTATGAAGCCTGGGAGAATAGAATCGTAATATATTTATGTGTATTAGATTTCAGAACGTACTCGTCTCTAGAAATACTAAGTTTGACGTAAACACGTAATACTCATTTCAAGTACTGTCGTGCCTGTTTGGTATTTATTTCTGATTCAGTAAACATTAGCTAAGTCGTCACGAATACTACATAATCAGTTAAAACCGCTCGAAAGGTGCCCTATTTGTCCTGAGTTTGAGTCAAAAGTACAAAAAGGTTACTGTGTAGGTAAAACAAACAACCAAGTTGAACACTTTCTTTTTGTTGAAGAAACATTTCCAAGTTTCTTTTTCACAAGTTTTATACGGCAGCATGATTTAAAATTGTAGGTAATAGATGCAAATTACGGTCTACACAAATGACATATTTATATATAGACTCATATATTCTAAATAACTACACATTATCTATACTTGTTTTCTTGACAGGTTAAAATTGTAGCAATGTATGAACACAGTAATGACTGACTAATCGGTGGGCACTCAAAGACACTTGGTAGGGTTCAGTAACCCAGTGGCCCGTAGGGTGCCAGGTTAGAATTGCATCCCCCCATCTCCTTGCATCCCCCATCTCCTCTCTTTGGGTGTCGTAAGAGGCGACTAAGCGAGAACGGGAAGACGGGCAGCAGCGTCTTTCTTTTGGATGTATCCTTCCTTCTAAGGGCGGTGCCTATATTCAACAGTGGCCGTCTTTCAGCTGCTAATGATGATGATGAGGGTTCAGTATGTCATATTCAACCCTACCAATTGTCTTTGGTTGGCCAACGGCCAGCTATTACTATTTATTGTTACAGTTTTGATCTTGTAAAAAAAAAAGTGCGTGCGTGGAGTCCTTCCGCGCGGAAGAAGTGAAACTTCATTCTAGCTCTGTCTCATTCTATCCCCCCTCCCCAGGAGCGCTGAACGTAAGTCGCATAAGAAGTTTCACTTCATTGACTCGGACTGACTGACTTACTGACTGAGTCCGAGTCAGTCCCGGTCAGTCCCGGTCACTCCCAGCCAGTCCCGGTCAGTCCCGCTCAGTCCCGCTCAGTCCCGCTCAGTCCCGGTCAGTCCCGCTCAGTCCCGCTCAGTCCCGCTCAGTCCTGGTCAGTCCCGGTCAGTCCCGTTCAGTCCCGGTCAGTCCCGCTCAGTCCCGGTCAGTCCCGCTCAGTCCCGCTCAGTCCCGGTCAGTCCCGCTGAGTCCCGGTCAGTCCCGCTCAGTCCCGCTCAGTCCCGGTCAGTCCCGGTCAGTCCCGCTCAGTCCCGCTCAGTCCTGGTCAGTCCCGCTCAGTCCCAGTCAGTCCCGCTCAGTCCCGCTCAGTCCCGCTCAGTCCCGGTCAGTCCCGCTCAGTCCCGCTCAGTCCCGTTCAATCCCGCTCAGTCCCGGCCAGTCCCGGTCAGTCCCGGTCAGTCCCGCTCAGTCCCGCTCAGTCCCGCTCAGTCCCGGTCAGTCCCACTGAGTCCCGGTCAGTCCCGCTCAGTCCCGGTCAGTCCCGCTCAGTCCCGGTCAGTACCGGTCAGTCCCGGTCAGTCCCGGTCAGTCCCGCTCAGTCCCGGTCAGTCCCGCTCAGTCCCGGTAAGTCCCGCTCAGTCCCGTTCAGTCCCGCTCAGTCCCGCTCAGTCCCGGTCAGTCCCCGTCAGTCCCGCTCAGTCCCGGTCAGTCCCCGTCAGTCCCGCTCAGTGGCCCGTAGGGTGCCAGGTTAGAATTGCATCCCCCCATCTCCTTGCATCCCCCATCTCCTCTCTTTGGGTGTCGTAAGAGGCGACTAAGCGAGAACGGGAAGACGGGCAGCAGCGTCTTTCTTTTGGATGTATCCTTCCTTCTAAGGGCGGTGCCTATATTCAACAGTGGCCGTCTTTCAGCTGCTAATGATGATGATGAGGGTTCAGTATGTCATATTCAACCCTACCAATTGTCTTTGGTTGGCCAACGGCCAGCTATTACTATTTATTGTTACAGTTTTGATCTTGTAAAAAAAAAAGTGCGTGCGTGGAGTCCTTCCGCGCGGAAGAAGTGAAACTTCATTCTAGCTCTGTCTCATTCTATCCCCCCTCCCCAGGAGCGCTGAACGTAAGTCGCATAAGAAGTTTCACTTCATTGACTCGGACTGACTGACTTACTGACTGAGTCCGAGTCAGTCCCGGTCAGTCCCGGTCACTCCCAGCCAGTCCCGGTCAGTCCCGCTCAGTCCCGCTCAGTCCCGCTCAGTCCCGGTCAGTCCCGCTCAGTCCCGCTCAGTCCCGCTCAGTCCTGGTCAGTCCCGGTCAGTCCCGTTCAGTCCCGGTCAGTCCCGCTCAGTCCCGGTCAGTCCCGCTCAGTCCCGCTCAGTCCCGGTCAGTCCCGCTGAGTCCCGGTCAGTCCCGCTCAGTCCCGCTCAGTCCCGGTCAGTCCCGGTCAGTCCCGCTCAGTCCCGCTCAGTCCTGGTCAGTCCCGCTCAGTCCCAGTCAGTCCCGCTCAGTCCCGCTCAGTCCCGCTCAGTCCCGGTCAGTCCCGCTCAGTCCCGCTCAGTCCCGTTCAATCCCGCTCAGTCCCGGCCAGTCCCGGTCAGTCCCGGTCAGTCCCGCTCAGTCCCGCTCAGTCCCGCTCAGTCCCGGTCAGTCCCACTGAGTCCCGGTCAGTCCCGCTCAGTCCCGGTCAGTCCCGCTCAGTCCCGGTCAGTACCGGTCAGTCCCGGTCAGTCCCGGTCAGTCCCGCTCAGTCCCGGTCAGTCCCGCTCAGTCCCGGTAAGTCCCGCTCAGTCCCGTTCAGTCCCGCTCAGTCCCGCTCAGTCCCGGTCAGTCCCCGTCAGTCCCGCTCAGTCCCGGTCAGTCCCCGTCAGTCCCGCTCAGTCCCGCTCAGTACCGCACCGTACCGCACCGTACCGCACCGTACCACACCGTACCACACCGTACCACACCGAACCACACCCAACCACACTGCACCACTCACACACCCTCACACACAATCACACACACCCACACACACTCACACACGCACACACACACACACACTCGCACACCCACTCGCACATTCACTCACTCACTCACTCACTCACCCACTCACCTACTCACCCACTCATCCACCCACTCACCCACTCACCCACTCACTCACTCACTCACCCACTCACCCACTCACCCACTCACCCACTCACCCACTCACCCACTCACCCACTCGCCCTCTCGCCCACTCGACCACTCGCCCTCTCGCCCACTCGCCCACTCGCCCACTCACCCTCACGCCCACCCACTCACTCAGTCACTCACTGACGGCGTCACATGAGCGCTTTCATAACCTTAACAAATTTAACGCTTAACGTTTAACACTTAACGTTTACCACCTATCATTTAACGCTACACGTCTAACGCATAACGTCTAACGCGTTAAATGATAAAAATTTTGGAAGTCGCTTATGAAGTTTCACTTCAAAAACAGGGTATATACGGTATAGCCTTCGCAGCGGGTAACTGCTTGCGTTGTAAACCGGAAGTCATAAGTTCAAACGCTCGTACGTAACAACTCAGTAAACAATCGATTCTAGTTTCACAAATAACTATTAATTAGATGTCCCTCTTTTACGTGGAATACGTGGTTCATTCAATTTTATTGTTGGTGACTAAAAATCGTGCCCGGTAACCACCGGAACTGGTGACAGCTATAATGATTGGTGATACGTTTCATACGGAATCCCACAAATGATTCAGGACCCACCAAATACCTTTGTGAGCCGGCCCTTGCTAGTCTGTCCGCCTTCTCATTACCCTCGATACCTTCGTGTCCAGATAGGTACCCAGATAAGACTGATGTGGTTGTGTCTTTCCAGGTTATTGAAACCTGTAACACCTTCCACACCAGTTAGTTTAGATGTCTCTAAACTAACTGGTGTGGAAGGTGTTACAGGTTGTCACTCGGAAGGAGTTTAGAGCCTTCAGAGCTGCCTGACCGTCACTGAGAATGTAAATGGTTTTACCTTTGACATTTCTCTTTTGCATTTCTTTAATGCTGGCAATAATGGCATAGGTTTTCGCTTGGAATACCGATGCATAATGCCCCATGCTCCGACTGACCCTGTAGTCCTTGGAATAAATTCCTGCCCCTGTAGCTGACTCCATTTTAGAACCATCAGTGTACCATATGAGGTGAGTTCCACCAACTGGTTTGAGTCTCCTCGTCCACTCGTCCCTTGATGGTAAGTATACTCGGTACCTCTTATTAAACATGTAAGTACACTGGATTTATCTTATCAGAGGGCATGTCCATTAGATCATCCAGTTCTTCCATGGGATCCAGTAAAGTGTATTTTGTTCAGGGCTTGTTACGATTCCAAGCTCCTCCTTTTGCAAGTCTGTATACAGACTTCCTTGTCTCTTGATTTGACGCTTGGCAGGTATCTTGGGGATTGTAGTATAGATGGTAAGTAATCCAATAGAAAGACACTGTTGCCAGTCTTCTTGTTTTCCCTTAGTCGAATCTTACGGACACCCAACGTGATAGGTGGGTGCTATTCTTACCTGGACACACCACAGACAACGCTTTCTGTTATTAACATTAATTATACAGAAAATATTATTCCTTATACATAAAAGCCGAAATCAAAGTTCTACAGGTACGATACACGCACATTCTTCGAACATAATAAAGTAAATCGATCGGACGACCACGGCCTCACCTCAGGTACACCCCATAATGCTTCGGAAATGGCCGAGCCCACGAAAAATATCACACGAGGAAAGGGAAGAGGGCACTTTAAGCCCTTTATGAAATCGTTAATGACCCCGTTCATGGTCCACAATGAGCGGTTTTTTCGCTGTTTCGCGGTATTTGTATGCTCACCTAAGTTGTTAGCACCACATTGCAGACCGTTAAAGTACTTTACCAAGCAAATTACCTTTGAAGAGAGCATTACTAAGGAATGTTAGTGCACACCAATCTTCTTGCGGAACTGATGGTAACCGGAATGGGCATTTTATTTGAAGGTAAATGTAAAGAGCGATAGATACGGAGCGACCTCGTACGAATTATCTGGATCACTTTATTAGCTTCTTGGAAACCTTATGACTTAATTTTTAAGTTCTATCCGTTTTTCTTGGACAAGTTGGAAAATGGATTGTGTAATTATGAGTAGTGCAAGCGTACGTGTGCTACGTGGACAGTAAGGAGAGAAATTTAACGGCGATTTAATTAATTAAGCTAATTAACAGTGACAGATCTTGCCTTGGAAATAAGGTGCGCAGGTTGGAACCCCGGCTCGCACCGTTGATTTCTTTAATGAATCATATGCGAATCGACTTTGTACGATTTTTACTAGCTTTCGGTGAAGGATAACATCGTGAGGAAATCTGCATGTCTGACAAAGCCTAACTAGCTTTCGAATGACGTGTTAACTCCGCCAACCCGCACTTGGCTAACGTGGTGGACTATGGCCTAAGCTCCTTAATCTTGAGGGGAGGCCCGTGCCCAATAACGGGACATAAATGACGGCTGGTATTATTATTATTTTATTATTATGTAGGGTAGATCGGTTTGGCCTGGTTAGATCGGTTTTTCAAACTCAACATTTGAGTTTGAAAAACCGATCTAACCAGGTCCCAATGTTTGGAAAAATAAATGTTCTTCAATTTTCCTTAAGCCAAGCTCGGTCACCTAAATGTTATGTAAGCGAAACAAACGTACCTATGTGAGCTTTGATGAAAGACTCTCCCACATTTCTACACACAAACTGTTATATAAACACTAATGAATTAAGCTGTACAAGCGAGCAAACCCGCGCCAACCAACGCGGACAAGCAGCCAGCACCCAGCGGTCGGTTTATTTGTTCGCATAAAATAAAATAAAAAATAATAATGCTTGACTCTGGCCACTTGACATTCGCAAGTTTTAATTGCCGCACTTCCCCGCTGCGGTTTGAGTGGTCGAGTCGTCGCGACTCAACTCTCACAAAAACTGTGTACATACATACCTAAGTATACGTTTTAATTGTTAACACTGTAATAATAGTGCCGCAAATATGAGTACTATTCTTACGCTTAGTAGTTGCCTTCGATATTCTCACTCACACAGGTTTGTTTTAGCTAAAGCTACTAGTTGATGATTGTAAAAAAAATCTAAAACACAATATTATACCAATACACAAGTGTAAGAAATTAAACGTACATTTTATTATAATTTAAGCCCAGCGTTATAGTCTTAAAACTAGGCACGCGGCTGCCAATCTTCCAAAAACTAAACATTACACTATTAACAAGTTTATTGTACGCAAAGCCATAAAGTTCGGCATCACGCGAAGTAACGCAAATTATATAGAGAGAAATTGAGGTGAAAACATCGATGTAACATGAAACTAGTAGGTCCGAGGCACGCATTTTAAAAATGCCCCGGCTTACGGTACCGCGAGAGACCGGAAGCGGGCGGAAGAGCCACCGGGCCGAGGGGGCTCGCAGCGGGGGCGGCGTAGAGCACGAGTCGCAGTTTATGAACTGAACTGATACCGGGGACGCAGGAAAGTGCTCCAAGCTTATGCTTAGGATTTGTGTGTGCGACGAATTTACATGGAATTTTGTTTTGATAAAACGCGTGCCGAAATTACTATGCGACCAGGCTGTGTTGTTTCATTTTGGATTTAAGCTAATATTGTTAAAAAATAAACTTCTCTATATATAATGCAGGGAACCTTGTAGTGGAGGGGAACTTTTTGTTTACTTGTATTTAACAAAACTCGAGTTTATCTGAAATTATTATCAAGATATTAATCTAGGACAACCCACACACGGTCATCTGATTCCAAATTAAACAAAGCTTGTAATAAAACAACCAGATAACAGATGCACATTAATAACATATACAACACAAGATGAACCGGGATGACGTCACAATTACTGAACCGACGATCTTTTGGGTAGCAGTCAGAGTACTACTAACACACGAAATGGCCCCTTTTTTTCAGGCTAGTGCTTAGTAAACTAAAATTAAAAATATTGGATTAATATTCTTTATTCATAAATTTCCATCTTCTGTATTTTTAAATATTTTTTTTTTTGGGGTTAAGGCATACTGCACGTATAAGTAACGGTTAACGTTAGTATCGGTTACTAGCTGACCCACGCAGCTCCGCCCGCGCTGTTTTTACGTTAACTAAACTTTCAATAATATACTTACATTCGCATAGAATACAAAACCTCCTTTTTTAAAGTCGGTTAAAAACTTGGACCCACTTTGTACTTGCCCTCCGAAGCACGGAGACGTTTAGTTCAAATGGCGTTAAACGGTCACCCATCTATTTAATGACCTTACCTAACGTTGCTTAACCTGATCGATATCCAAACATTGTTAACAACTGTCTATGAGTGTTCCCTTACTAATATTTATTATATTATAAAGAAAAAATGATCAAATCGGACCAAGCGTATAACCAAGTACCCATTTTGACTTTAATCCCCTCTCCCAAAAGAACCGTGCTAGATTACGGGATAAAAAGTATCCTATGTCCTACCTCGTAGTAAGATCTCAAATCATGCCAAGTTTCGTTTGAATCCATTCAGTAGTTTCGACGTGATGCGCAGCCGTGATAAAGACAGTCAGACAGACATGCAGTCAAAAATTAAAAAAATTAAATTTTCGGCCTCAGTATCGGTTATAGAATGCCCTCCAAATATAATTTTCAAAATATTTTCAATGTACACAATTGGACCTGTTACAGTTTTATTATAAGTATAGATAAATACCTATTACGTACTTTATTAAGTTATTACACAAACAAAAAAAACAAATTCACATTAATTAACCGAAAGCCTTGCTCCGTCATTGATTAATCTGATCAATTTTAGCCACTTGCCCATTAAATTGACTATTGGTCATACTTAGTACGCGATAATCTTCTGGGCAGGGCGAGAAATGGCGCGGGTCGGTCCTGGGCGGGCGCGGGGCCCCGGAAGGGCGGCGGGGGGGTCCTGCGGCAGACATGACTTATTACACCCACCAGGATACAACCCTATTTCGACCCTAATGACGACGCTTCGCACAGAGCCTTAATTTCGACGCCCCACGATTTTTATTAACGTAGTCAAGTAGCCGGCAATTTGGGATGTCGCCACTTTGTTGTTGAGTGTGGCATATTAAGTCTGTTTTCTTAGTATATTGTTACCAAACAGTATCCCGTATCAAGATGGAACTGGCCGCTAAAATGACTGACTAACAATGTTCCTTGCCTTTAGTACTTTTTCATGTCTTTATTGCTCCATATGTTGGTATATTACAAAACAAGTAGTATACTGGTATGCTCAATTTCTTTTTTCACAATAAAACTAGTTTAGCGATACCCTATATATACCTACTCCAATAACATTACTCCCCTTTTAGGGCAATCGGTAGAAAAATTTGACCGACGAAAACCTCATTGTAGATCGTGACATTTTTTACAATTAACATAGGGGTTTCTACGAAATTACAAGGTTGATATATTCGACAGAGTGACATAGAGGTAAAAATCAGTGAAATCAGATCCGAAGTAATCCTACGACTGCGACTTTTAGATACAAATCTATTCTGACCTTCCTTTAAGCTCATACAAACTTCAAGAAAAGCAGAAATAAAAGCCAAAAGCCTTTACCCTTTGCCCGACAAAAGATAAAGTACTTACATCACGGAGTACGTTCCATCCAGTACAACATAAAGTGTAGGTATATAATATGTCGTCAAAAAAAAAAAAACAATTTCGCCACTCACCAACTTTTATAGGTCACAGAAATGTTATTCGAATTACGGGCCATTTCGCCTGTATTCCTTTATAAACTCGAACCCTTCATAAAGGGCAGACAATGAGGGAGAGCTATACTTCCATTCTTCGTAATTTGAGCTCCATAACCGGCACTAAACCGTTTATGATGCGGCTCTCGGAAAGGTTAAAAACGGCCGGAACGGACAGCACGTAAATCAGTGACGAAAGGCCCAATAAAATGCTAAAATGAAAATGTTTTTGCGACACACAGAACACTACAATATATGGAACGCGGTTTATTAGGACGCTAAGCTGTTATGAAGCCGTTGGCCGGTTTAACTTCCATGTTCGCAAATATAATTGTGTTGACTAAATTATTAAACGGTGAAATTTTTAAAAATCTCAGTTTATGAATATTGTATGAAAAAAATATTACTTTCCATTACGTATTGTATATGCGGTAACAGCTCAGTGGGCGAGCGCTTGCCTTGGAAACAAGATGCGCAAGTTCGAACCCCGACTCGCACTTCTGATTTATTTAATGAATCATGTGCGAATCGTCTTTGTGCGATTTTACTAGCTTTCGGTAAAGGAAAACATCGTGAGGAAACCTGCATGTCTGAAAAAGCCTAACTATCTTTCGAAGAAGTCCGCCAACCCGCACTTGGCCAGCGTGGTGGACTATGGCCTAAGCCCCCTCATCTTGAGGGGAGGCCCGTGCCCAACAGTGGGGCATGAACAAGGGCTGGTATTATTATTATTATTATTACGTATTGTATGGTATAAAATCAAAACAACATAAATTCCAAAACTTTTGTTAACTTACTAACTTAAACTTGGTAAATTTTCGTAAATTATCAACTTTTATAAAACACATGTAATCAGAAAACGAACTCTATTTAAATAAACGGCTGAACAGATTTCCATCTCACATAGGTAAGATCAACCCCGTTAAACTAGCTTCCCAATAAAATATTTTTAGAAAAAAGAAAAACGGATTTCAAATAAACATATCTATATAGCATCAGGATAACGAATATTATACTGAAGTTGGTGCTGAAATTAGCGTTATGGCTTGTTAACTAATATCAGCACTAGGGCACTTCTAGGGCTATTTCGTCATTCGATGAAGCTCTATCCGCCCACCAAAGCTAAGATGCCACAGGCTTTGATGTTACTAATACTTTTCGAAATTTCGAAATCTTGTGTCATAGTCGTTTATAAAGTTCATGCTGTAAAAGGACTTGTACGTCAACACAATAACAATGCGTACAAAAGAGAAAAATGCATGTAAAACACATTTTTAGCATTTTGTCCGGCACAACAATGACGTAATTGTTCACGTTATGAGCTCTGTTGTCATATGAAAAATCCTATTTTCGTACGAAATCCCGACGAAGCGCGCCGTGGGCGTACGTTCCTATAGCTAGGATGACAAACGTGCCCACACAAAGTTTACAACTTTGCATGCACAATTTAATTAGGTAGCTCTGTAATATTCGACGCAAAGTCCGCCAATCCGTATTATAACAACAATAAATTAAATTTACACGAAATTTTAATGGAAAATAACGAAAATTATTCTAAATTATGATTATAAGCAAAATTAAATGTTAATTAATTAAAATTAATGAAATAAAATATAATAATAATATCTTGGGACAATCCAGATACGGTCGTACGATCCCAAACTAGGCAGAGCCTGTACTATGGAAACCAGACAACTGATACTAATACTTATTTTACATATTTTTTTGTAAATACATACTTAAATAAGTAGATAAATAACACCCAGACATTTGGTGGGAATCGAACCCACAACCTATCGGGTAACAGCCATGGAGTGTAACCACTAGACCAACGGGCCCGCCAACATTTAGTAAACAGTGCCATCCGTCACCACAGTGATGACCGTGGGGTGTCCGAGTACCAAGACGCTGCTTTCCGTCTTCTTGTTTTCCCTTAGTCGCCTCTTACGGATAGCCAACGAGAGAAGATAGGAGAGTGCTATTCTTGGGTAAGCCCGTGTCTACCCAGACATCCTACGGGTTTCGGTTTACACGGGTAATAAAGGGTACTGTTTTGTTTTAAAATTACTCTACTGAGTAAACTCAAACCCTACAAAGAATACTGCTTTAGTTCACGTATTCTTTATACCTCTGCTCTTATCTGACCAGAAAGTAAGTAACTAATGAACAACATTTTAAAACGAATCTCTAAGTTATATTCTGACGTCAAACTACAAGCTGTATAAACCATCGCCAATTAACTCGCCATACAGAATGATACATCGAATATTCGCGAGGATATCCCGCGTTCACATAATTACCGCAAGTGCCTCAATGATGAACCGTTAATCCGGTAACTAGAATAAATTTGCATTGTAAACCGCGTTTGCAGGCATCCGTGGCACAAGTGCGTCCAACTAATATAAATTTAGTAAAGGCACGCATTGCGAATAATATACGCGCAGTGATGGGTTAAAGGAAAAATAAATGCATAGGGGAATGTGGTGACGTTAATGTTATGATTGTGTTATGCAATAAAAGGCGTCAGTCAACGAGGGTTATTTTTCCTTATTATGTCATACGGGCATTTCGTGGTTTTTGGTTATTGACATACCGTTATATGTTAGCAAATAAAGCCTTTATATTCATAGTATTATATAAATGTATTTAGGTGTTTTTATCAACTTTTTGTCCACTCAAGTTGTGAAAGTATTGATAGGTAGGTCTTGTAATTGATACCCAGGTCGGCTGAAGTGTTATTGAAAACTTCTATCATAAATTCTCAGTACCTAGCAGCCTGGAGCTTTGAGAAATTGTCCGTTATATAGCAATAACTTTGTCTACTATTACTTGGAACCTAAGCAAGTTAATGAAAATGAAATTACTTATTGCCAACGAGCTTAGCGCACTTTTGGATGGTCAGTATTTGTCAAAGCTACCACCGGATCACAACGCGCCTCAACTGAGAAGATCCGGCAAAAAACTCAGTGAGCTTGTCATTTCATCAGCGACAGTGTGTTTTGCCGTTGGAAAGAGAAACGAAAAAGGACGACAAACCAAAAGGTAAGTTGTCAGACCAGCCCCCCCAAGCAGCTTCCTTCTAATCAATACGGCCACAGTGGCCAGTCTTTGAAAAGATTAATCAACTACGTAGGAGATACGAGTACTATGTTACTCGCACAAGTGCTTGCACTGACAATACCTACTGCAGTCTCTCTTCCACCCAACCCCTTTACACCCACAATATATAGGGAGGAAAGACCGATAGTACTTTTTTTATGCCATAAATCCATATTATCATTAATCTTACCTTTAAAAGGATTAAGTGTTCGCTCAATATCAAACACCAGTTTGAAAAAACTACACAAATTTGTTTCTCCTCATTGGATGTAAATGCATGACTAGTGAACACCTTCCTGAAAATGACGTAATGCTTTGTTTTCGCTTAGTTGTTGAAAGGCATAAAATAGCAACAAGCGAATCGTGTATTAGTGTAGCTGAAAGACAATTTACTACGGCTTGTAATTCATCATCAACACGGGTCGTTAAATCCACGTCCCAAGTAATTTCGTAGACATTTAGTTGGGTGACCGCAAAGTAGATTGGCAATAACGAATAGTTGTCTAAATTCCGATTCCTAATGTGCTTAAGACATTTTAATAGCCAATTTGCCGTCGCCATCAAAACTTTAACATTCTTCGGGCATTATTCTCAGAATTTATAGCGGCAAATGTTGATTTAAATTAATTCATTTTAATATTTTGTCACTGACAACGCTGTGAACTTTTCAATTTCTATGTAGGAATAGTTGTGAACTACTTCTAGCTTCTAGATTTCAGTTACGTCTATCGAAGTTTGGAAGGGAATTGTGAGTTGCAGTAAGTTACCAAGTACAGTACCCTACTACTAGTTGGGAACTAACGTTCGCAAGAATTACATTTTACTGACAAATAACTTACCTACTTATTACTAACTAATAACGTAGGTTTGTATAATGCCTAGTTGCGGCAAAGTTACAGATGCGTTATATTTAATTTCAATGCATTGAGATTTAGAACGTATCCGAAAAGTTGTTTAGATACCAATTATCTACTCAGCGCCATCTCTGTAGGATGGATTTCTAGTAAAGTCTTTACTAGAAATCTATCCCAGACAGATGGAGTAAATTGTTCATGTGACGCATTCGTCACATGAACAATCCTGGATCGCGCTAGCGATATTTAACGCTACCTGTGAATATTGAACATCCCATCATCAACCGATAGGAGGATCCTCCCTTTAGCAGCAGCAACTTGAAGGTGGAGTACATAGCGCATTATAGACACATATCTCAAATAATAATTCAGAACATTCTGGAAGCCAAGTGGTAATTACCCGCTAGCACATTGTTCCATGCACTTACAACGGTAGACCTGAACAAATTTTACATCGCGCAATTCTCGAAGCAAACGGATGCTCACTACAAATCTCTATTACGAGAGGCGTAAAGAAAAGCGTGCGTCGCGTAGCAATGCTTTAATTGTCAGTGTTTATCGTCGCCATTAGTCTTTGGTCCCTGCTTAAATAGCGGCCATACGTCACAGACACCATGTAATTATTTCCCACGTGAAACTCTCGAAAAACGTTGGAGCGTCTTTGGTGCGAGGCTCGTTATACGATGGGATTGTTTAATTTGTCTATTCAGGTTCATTAGGGCATACTTACAAAGGGCGTGTTCAAATATGGGTGGACGGTGAGCGATTCTGAACTCTTGTGCGGATTCGATTTGTCGATTAGAATTTGATCCGAATCGGTTTCTGTAGGTTTCATCAAAGTGAAAGATCCTAAATCTATGGGTTTCATACAATTGTTTTATTATCTTAGAGACGTCTTAGAGCATCCAGCTGTATTCTTAATACGAATTTGCATATTTTTCTTAACCTTCGTGACCATGACTTCTTTTCATATACTTATTTTAACTAACTAGCGCCTAAATGGCAAAACGGGTGTTTAAATTGCATTTAAATAATTAAAGGGTTTGGTTTTCATTTCTTCATTTTATTTATTTATTTATTCATTTGTTATTAGACTTAAAGAAAAGTAAAATGTAACCACATTATTTTTGTAACGAACATATTAACTTAACTTAAATTATATGCAAGTACCTACTGTATGCGGTTTCCATTACTTTGGTATTCTCTAAGGCTAAGGCATAATTTGGCTTGCTTATCTATTTAACGGCTTAAGATGTAAAGTACTAAGCGTAGTAATTAATTTAATAAATATGCATTTGTTTAGCTTATTACATAGGGCACATTGAAAGTTCTGCGTTTCTGGTGGCTCATAATATTTTAATTTCGAAGGTCACATTTTTTTAAGAAACTCGTCACTGATTTAAAAGAAAATGGCGGGAAATAACGCGTCAATTACTTTTTATCACAAGTTGAAGGTCGTAGTACGTAGCAAAAATGTAATTAACGCAAAAAGTATTAGGGCGATGATTTTTTATGATTTTAAAAGTTCACGGAGTTAACGCAAGATTGCACTGCTTGTCTTTAAATTTCTTTTGGGAGGGAAGCACCAGGCCGTCGACACTGCCTAGAAACCGATATTTGTATGGAATTAGGAAGGCACTTTTCCGAACATAACAAACATAAAATATGATGGCTACCAGTTGGCCAACCTGCCATTTCTTTTTTTTTGTTCGCGTTTGAATAAAACGCCTTGTTTGAATGGGAGTGACCGACTCTTATAAACGTAGTGTTAAATCCTCTTTTCGAAGCACCTCATTACCACACCATAAGGCGTTGGTACGCAGAATTTAATCGTGGCCGTGTTTCTCTTCATGATGAAATTCGTGAAAGTCGGCCCTCAACTGCACTCACTGAGGAAAATGTGGCTACTCTCAGGCAACAAATTGAAGATAACAATAATTTTTACAAATTTTTTTTTGTAACAATTTGAACCGCCTTCAAAATGCAACTAAAAAACCTGAAATAATTTCTAAGAATTAGTGGTTTTTACATCTACATTGTTGGACTTGGACTACAACATATTATAAATACATATTACTATCAAACACGGCGCCAAACTGGAAAACAGTTAGGTACCTACTGCCCTTGTAAGTACACACATCAAAAGTGTCTAGGGATCAACATATATTTTTGCAATAACTTTTCTCCTGATTGATATTAATTAAAATTTTCTTTAAGGATTCATCAAATAAAGTGTTTTCGTTTGTCACAGTAACGATAAACCAAGTCACCTTTGCATTAATAAAGAAATTTGCCATTTTCCTAATAAAGGGATTTTTGACATTTGAACCACTAACACAAAAGTTCGAAAAAAGACTGAAATAACAGTTTTCTTTAAAATTTTATTGGGTAACTTAAACAATTAATAATCCGTGTTCGTCTACCGCGTACACTAACAACACAAGAACATCGGTTTGGCATACTCAAAATGAGTTCATCCAAATCACGCTGTGGAATGGCCGCCCATGTTCGTTGCAACAACAAAAAAAGGTCTTCTTGCGACTGGATACCCTCCATATTCGGCAGAGCTCTTCTCTGTAGCATATCCCATGCATGCTCAATCGGGTTCAAGTCTGGCGACTGAGCAGGCCAGGGCAGGACATTGATGTTAGCTGCGGCGAGAGTCTGTCTTACAACTCTTGCGGTGTGCGGTCGTGCATTATCATGCATTAACTGAAATAAGGGACCGATTTGCACTTGTAGAGGAACGATGACGTCTGATACAATCGTCTCAGCATAAATTTGAGCGTTGAGGTTGCCTCTGATCCAAATCAACTCAGTTCTTCCGCCGATCCAAATACCCGCCCATACCATGATGGTTCCACCACTATAAGGATGGACTTCCTGGCAGGATTTTAATCGCTGTTGGCGTCCAGGGGTTCTCCAGTGTCGTATACGTCTTGTATCCGGTCTCATACCAAAACGAGACTCATCAGAAAAGCACACGAAACGCCATTGTTCTTCTGCCCATTTTTTTGCCCAAAAATGCTTGATCCCTAGACACTTTTGATGTGTGTATTTGCTAGACGTTAGGCGCCGACTTCGATAGTAATATGTATTTATAATATGTTGTAGTCCAAGTCCAACAATTTAGATGTAAAAACCACTAATTCTTAGAAAATATTTCAGGCTTTTTAGTTGCATTTTGAAGACGGTTCTTTTTTTGTAAAAATTATTTTTATTTTATTCTTTTTAGTGGTTCCCTTGGTGTATTATTAGGTTAACTGTTAACAACTTATATTTTATTCTGTCAAACAGCCAGTTTAATATTTATTTTAAAAACATCCACTACAAAACACAACTAAGTACCATCACTAAAATATAAGCTTGCGCAAATTTTTTAAATAATGTAGATGTGACAATATCTTAATAAAACTAACCAATTGCCATAAACCGAAGATATCTAGGTGTTATACTCGTAGTTCTCGAGAAATGTTTATTGGTGCCGAGATCCCGTGACGACCTTCTTGCTCCATCATCAGACGCTGATCACCATTTTTCTAGCAACTACTCATCGAGAGCTACCCAACGAGCCCAAACTCGGCGGATCTATGTTTATTGGTGCAGATATCCCGTAACAACCTTCCTGCTCCACCATCAGACCCTGATCTCCATTTTTCTAGCAACTACTCGTCGAGAACTATCCATCGAGTCCAAATTTGGTAGTTCTACGTTTAGTAGGCACGGCTAGGATAGGATGGATTGTTAATTTTATTACAGAGTTCCGGTGGCCATCTATAGCCTTCTTTATCAGATCCACTTCACCAAATGATACTTTCTGAATGAAAATGCTTGACTAGTTTCTAAAAATACTAAAAACGCTATATGTATGCCTATAATATTTAAGGAGTTCCCTCAGTTACTCATGGTTCCCATCATAAGAACTTGATTTTGAAAAAATGGGACCAATCTGGAAGCATATCCTTTCAATTAAAAAAATAATTTTTCAAATCGGTTCGTAAACGACAGAGTTCTGAGCTAAAAAACATAAAAAAAAATACAACGAACAAACATACAACCGAATTGATAACATCCTCCTTTTTTTGAAGTCGGTTAAAAACCAGCGTATCACCTATGAAGAGATTCGAGGACATCTTGGGATTGGTATGAGCCAAATTCAAAAAAGCTTACATCAACGTTTAAAAGTAAAAAAACTTTGTTGCCGCTGGATTCCACATGAACTCACCCCAGAACAAAAACGGACTCGTGTTGATTGGCGTGAAAAAATGTTGGTAAAGTACGATCACGGACGTTCAAATGCTGTGACATTGTGACAGGAGATGATCCCACTTAAAAAACAAAAGACATTTAATACTGAGTGGTACACGACCATTTGTTGGTCCAGTATACCGTGACCGCGCCACCGCGAATAAGACAGTCATTTTTGGCTTCTAAAAAGGTAGAGCTAGCGACCCATCCCGCACATAGTACAGACCTGGCACCATGCGATTTCTTTATTTTCCCAAAAATTTAAGATTTGATGAGTGGTGTGACGTTTACGGGGCTGGAAGAGGCCGTGATAGCTTCCAACCAGCACGTGAACAACATGCCCTTAGACCAATAGTCCTCATGTTATGACCGAAAAAAATACAAAAGAAATGAAAAAATGATTTTACCGAATGTAAAAGTGCTTAAAATGTAGTGAGAATACTTCGAAAAGCAGTAAATACTTATTAATATATTACGTATTTTTTACGTACTTACGTTTTATTTATGAGTTACGCAAAACTTTCAGTGTACCTTATATTAACTAAAATATTTAATAATACTAATATTTTTTACCTTAATGGCTCCATTAAAGTAGTTTTTTTTAATTATAAAATGCATCATTACATAATGCATCATTACATCCTTATTTCTTGCTTTATATTTTACTCTCCTATATGAAGCTGGCAATCAGTTTAATTTCGTAAATGCTTTTCGCCTGCAGGTTATATGCTCTCTCACATGTAGTTTGTCCCGATGCATACTACATTCCAAATATGAGCTCAAATTCTATATAGCATTCAACTTTCAATACAACCGTAGTGAAATAAAACTTTGAACTATAGTACATGAAACTAACAAAATATTTTGTTATATGCTATTAAGCTTTTTCCAATAAATTTAGAATAAATTATCTACATTCTAGACTAAAATAACGATAAAGAACTATTAACCATAAAATACGTAAGTCATAAAGGTTTAATTGCATTTGAAACGGGTATTTGTTTGTAGCAAAATAGTTAAATTATTTATAAACGTTATAATAACATTTATTTATAAACAACATACATCGATCAACTAATTATAACTTTCACGCGGCGATTTTCAATAAGTAATAGTATTAGAAACAGTTGAAATCTAAAGCAAATAAACATGAGCCGTTGACTTAAACGGGACATAACAGATTACAATTATTTTAAAGTCCGCAGATTTTAAAATTTATCAATTTCTCTTTCTTGTACTCCAAGGTTGTCTCGAAGAGCTTTAAATTGTAACACTGCAATCTATTATTTTTAATTTAAAATATATTTTTATTTAGTGTTCAATAAAGAGTGATTGTATTATTTTTTATAACCAAATAGATCCGCAAGAATATTGTCTAAGATGAACATGAAATTGTCGAACTGATAACAGGCAACAACCGACCCTCGTGTAGCTGTACCGGCGAACTCTTTACTTCTTACAGTCGATACTTGTTGGCTTTATTGCAAAACTTTTGCGAGCATTCCTCTTTTATTACTCCAATTTTGTACGGCTAAGCCTATCCTGCTAGGGGATGGTTTGCGATCTTTATTATTTAGATTTCGATCGTTCAGAAACGTGGTATGGATTTCCCCTATGGTGTAGCGAAGAAAATAACTTGTAACAACCGTTTGAAATGGGTGTGTATTATAAATTCATGAAGGCATTGACTTGATTATTTGTGTTTTAACCACACAAATAATCAAGTCAATGCCTTGTAGTAAAAAAACATTTCTATTTTAGTCTTTATCAAAAAATATTTGTAAGTATACTTTTTTAATATTTGTTACAATGGGGAAGTTGCATAAAAAGGATAAATTATTATTGTAATTTAATAAAAGTAATTGTAAAAAGAGCATTACTAAAATATTTATTCTAAAGTGATTATTTTTTGAAATGAAACTAATTTTACGGATTATCATGTTCAGGATCGCACCCGCCATTATATTAGATTTGACAAACCACAAATCCTCGCTAAAGAACAGCGCTACCTACCAAGGATGATTTGTGAGGCTATTGAAATTAAAAAGTATCCAAATTTCAATAGAGAAGATGGCTGGGTGCTACCACCAGCTTGGGATCCCGTGATAAACATAGTCAAATCCAAAGACAAGCATTCCACTGCAAGACCTCAAGATACTGTAAGCTCTTTCTGCGTAGATCGGACTAACAATAATAATTAGAAGACCTGAGGGTACCCTAAGACAACTATAACATATGGACAGCTACCACCTCAGTCCGCCCGTGACCATGAATGCTGTAAAGTATTCGAAACGTCGGGAAATTAAAATCAAAAATAAACCGCGATATAATCCGTAAAATTAGTTTCATTTCAATGTGTAATATTCGCGTAAATATCAGAAATGATAATTTTTTACGAAATATTTCAAATATAAGTTACGTAAAATGAAACGCAATTTGAAACACCACCAATTGCGAGTGACGTCATAATTCTGCAAGTCAGTCATGCCAATCAACTTTCAAGAGAAAATCACTGTGTAAACACATTGAATAAATATTTATAAAATGAAGAAAGGTTTAGTTAAAGCGGGATTTATTTATTTTAAGATGAATAACATAAAATCTTTTAAAAAAAAATTGAATCGACTTCAATATCACTGAAAAGTATAAAGTAATTTAAATATTATAGAAGTTGGTTTTAGCGTACCTGCTGTGTACAATTGGCACCAACTTCAATAATATTTAAATTATTTTATACTTTTCAGTGATATTGAAGTCGGTTCATTTTTTTTTTAAAAGATTTTATTTTATACTTTTTAGTGATATTTTCATAAATAATGATTGAACCATCGAAGACGGTAAAATGATCTAGGTAGGTTGTGATCACATTATCGTCTACGTAGTTTTACATAATTCATGTTTCTTCAGAAAAAAATATCCAGTCGTAATAAAATTTTCATGGAATCATCATAGTAGTTTACTCTCTCGAATAAAAAAAAGAGTCATCGAAATCGGTTTATATTTGTCAGAGTAATGTCATTACATTACATCAGTATTATGGTTTTTACCAGATAAATTCCCCCACATCGTTCATGGTCCTCCAGTAAGTTCTTAGCCGGTTGTGATAAAATTCATACAGATTCATTACAGTGGTTTAATCTTTTGAATAAAAAAAGAATCATTGAAATTGTTAAATATTTGCCAGAGTTATGACCATTTTTATCCGTGAAAAACGACATAGAGTCATCTATATAGGCATTCCTGCAGTTCTCCTGCGCAGTCACCATTCTTGTTTTTTCAGGAACTACTTATTCGTAAGCAATAATTTTTGTATGGGACCCAATTAACGGATTAAAGAATGGATGGAAGAAAGATTTTTTCAAATCGGTTCATAATTGCCAGAGTTATGCGCGAACATACATAGAAAATATATATATATATATACAGACGAATTGAGAACCTCCTCCTTTTTTGAAGTCAGTTAAAAATATAAGCATGACTGTTTACAAAATGTAAGTACTAAGGACAATCCTCGAACAGTCATCGCTAGGCAGAACCTGTATTAAGGTAACCTTACAACTGATACAAATAAGTACTATGCGTTTCAACTAAGAATGTGGCCGCCATGATGTTCGCGACTGCGGGTTTCACTCGTTTTTTACGATTTTTGTACCGACAGCAGAGTAAACACTAAATGCAAAATTCGCCCCGGTTTTGATTATTTATTGTATTGTCTTGTTTTGCTGTCTATTATTGTTGAAACATCATTTTTAGTAAATAAATATTTGAAATGGCCAGATGGCGGTCACCTTCTTAGTTGAAACGCATAGTACATAACAAATTTTGTAAATATGTAAATGTGTATGTGTTAAATAACGTGCCACTAGGTGGGAATCAAAACAACGATTTACTAGGTAGCGGCCAGGGCGTCTTGCCACTAGACCAACGGGCCGTCCAAATACATGACTGGTGCCCGAAACATAATTTATTTTTAACACTAGGGGATCATCCTATCATTATGATTTTATTACGTCAACCAACACCAACGCACGAGGGAAAGTCAACTTTTGATTTGAAATATCTAAATAATTTGTGCATAGTAAAACTTTTTTGTTTTTGGCGAGGCTGAAATCCTTATTATACATTGAAAAATAAAAATTCTGCATGTTCCCATTACCTACAATCAAATCTAGTTCGAATTTAAATATTAAGCCCCGTTGTAACCACCTTGTTGACAATGGATTTCGCGGAATTAGTGATCGACCATTCTTTACACAAATTCAGTTTGTCAACACTTGCAAATAATTAAATAGCGGTTCGATCGATCTAAATACAGTGGGATACAATTTAAATTGTCCAGAAACAGTGCTAAAGTTTGGAGCAGGTTTAAACTCGTGTAGATAGTTTGTATGTTTCACGGGGGAAACCATCAAAAGATCCCCTCGGTCTGAGGGGGTCAACCGGGGTATGTGGTAGTTTTACCCACTAAAACCCCCGCGGCTGTTGCTCGGGTGGGATCTACACCAGGAGTCCCTCAGTACCTTGCCTTTGAGCCCGCCACCAGGGGAGCATTATATCCCCCGGGAACCAGACACAGTACTCACGGGGTTGCAGCCCCGCCACTGTCCTCTTCGGAGTCGGGCCCACATCCCGAACGTCCAGCGACTCCGTAGATTCTACCTCAACCCTGGATTAAGCCAGCATTCCTAACTCAGTCGTCACTTCCGGGCACTATTACTGTAATAATAACGCCCAGTTTTTTATACGGAAACAGTGGGTGGAAAGAGCAAATCAAGTTGTTACAGAATCGTTTTCGCTATTTTTTATTTACCGGGAGTATCTGGATCTCAATAATATTGGTAATGCTGTACCTACTTAAATAATGGGCTCAAGAACCCAGTAATTATAAAGCTACAAAGTAGTCATAGCAAAGCAGCAATTTTGATTTTGATGTAGTTATCCCTACATCATCATCATCATCAGCCGTAAGAAGTCCATTGCTGAACAAAGGCCTCCCCCTTAGACCGCCACAACGAACGACAATTTGCTATTTGCATCCACCGGTCGCTTGCGACGCGAACAATATCGTCGGTCCATCTAGTGGGAGGCCTGCCTACGCTGCGTCTTCCGGTTCGTGGACACCACTCGAGAACGGTTATCGGTTCTTCGTGTGATGTGGCCTGCCCACTGCCACTTCAACCTGCATATTCTACGAGCTATGTCGGTGACCTTGGTTCTTCGGCGAATCTCCTCATTCCGGATACTGTCGCACAAAGAAACTCCGAGCCAAGCTCTCTCCATAGCTCGTTGTGTGACTCTGAGCTTATCCAAAAGGCCAGCTGTTAAAGACCAGTTACCCCTTGAGGCCTACCAATTAAAAGATCTGTCTTGCCCCACCAATTCGGGCACTAAGCATCAAATGCTATCATCTCTCATATTAGACGAGAAATTAACCTTATATCTAGTGGCATTTTTAAAACTACTATAACAAAGAATGCTATCTTAAATCGAAATCGAGAAAGCAACCATTCATGAGACGAAAAATAAAAGCTGAGTACTGCAACAAACTTTAAATTTAATTTGACTGTTAATGTCATAGACATAAAATATGATCAGCATTTCATCGCATTCCTGAGCTTATCCATCTAAATCATTTCAACTAGAAATCTAAATACCCTAAACGAGTTCGGCAAAGCCGTGTCCACAAAATGTCCGCATTGTCCGACCAGGTATGTGACGTTTCCTCCAGACACTGACACGGGTTGGCCCATCCCCGGCTTGATTATGATAAACGACTTATGAAATTAAAAGCGGTCTCGTACAACAAGTCGCCATTCAAACGAATACGCCCTTTGTATAAATTCATTTTGTTGACAAATCGCCGCTCTGCACTCCGTACATTGTCTGTTAAATTAAATGGGTCGACGTCTATTGGTATCGTTTCTGCGAAGGCTATTGCGAGACATAACGATAATACGTCAATCGCGTCCGGGTGGCGTGCCCGTTCGTTTCCAACCTGAAATAGGAATGAAACAGGCCGGTGAATACACAATGCCCGCGATGTATCGATCTGGGTTACGAGTGGAGGCAATCTTACAAATGTCTGTCCTATTACAGTTCTTTCTTTAACGGCGCCGGACAAAGGCTTAGTGAACGCCACTAGCGATTTTCCTAGCTGACCAATGTAGCTGGATGGATTTTATATAAACCTTTTTCCGTTTTCAACAATTTTCTTAGTACGTTTGGGTAGAAAATTTATGAGAAAGTACTTTAGAAAATTTCGTAATTGAGTTTATTGTAAAAGTATCTACTACGTAGGTGCGATTCTTTTTAATAGGGCGCTTTCATTGTGAAAGAACGCAGCCAGCTTTTAGTATTTGCGCCGATAGTCTATAGACTATGTCGATACCGCTAGACAATGGAAGCTGATAGAGTGTGAGTTAGAGTGTGCAAAATATCAAAGATAGCGAATACTACTTACTAGGTGGTAAGTTGCTTGTGCAAGGAACCGTCCAGGTAGGTACCACCGCAGTGTCAGATATTCTGCCGCCAAGCAGCAGTGTGCAAGCATTACTGTGTTCTGGCGTGAAGGGCACTGTAGCTGGTACAAGTAATACGTTTTAAAAACTAAAACCCGACTATGGATAAACTCGCAGTCTAATAATGTGATATTATATAGCCTATAACCAGCGGACAATCAAGACGCTTCCAACGACACCCTACTTGTCAAATTATGTTAAGTAGATTTGGTGATATGCGGGAACAGATGAACATACATATGTACATACATACATTCTTGTTAAAATCATAACCCTCCCCCTCCGTTCCGTAGTCGGGTAAAAATTACCGGACACAAAGACTTAATATCTAATGTCTTAAGAGTCGGCAACGCGCTAGTGATTCTTCTGGTTATGCTAGCGTCTATAGGCTGCGGTGACTGCTTACCATCAGGCGGGCCGTACACTTGCTTGCCACCATGGTAGTGTAAAAAAAATATAGGAACTTGTGATCAAGTACGAGCTGATGCTCGTAGTATGGCGAATCACCTACGATCTATATCTGCGCCAGTAAGGGTTTGCGGGTTAGCACTGCCTGTCGGCTTTCTACCTGAACGCATCTATCGGTATAGGTATACTATACCAGCCTCGAAGCTAAAATTACACATGTTTTCTATGTCAGATTGGTGTTCGGAGTCACTGGACGTTCGGGGTGTGGGTCCTTAGAACGTCCATTGAATACGGCGGCAACTCCGAGGAGGACGGCGGCGGGGTTGCGACCCCCGTCCTCATGAGCACCGTGTCAGTTTCCCGGGGGGCTACAATGCGCCCCCCGGCGGTGGGCTCAAAGGCAAGGCACTGAGGGGCCCCTGGTGCAAATCCCATCAGAGAGCCCTGGGGACCCCTCTCATGTGCCGATGTGACAACCGCGGGGGTTTTAGTGGGTAAGAATCCCACATTCCCCGGTCGAGCCCCACAGCTCCCGGGGATCTTTGGAAGATTTTCCCTGCGTCAAAAAAAGAAACAGTCAGATTGGTACTGGTAGTGACCAGCAGACCTTAATTTTCAAATATTAAGTATTACTTAATTATTTAACTTTAAGTATTAGTTCATTAGATCCCTTGTGTCAAAAAAGGTAGTTACCTATCTTGACGGACCCTCCGTCTAGTAAGGTAGTTACCCATCTACCTTTTTTTTGACTAGTTATAAGCTAGAGCCTGACTAGTGACTACAGTCCCACCTGATGGAAGGCTGAGACTCAAACGAGGATGGTCAAGCACACTAGCTTATTAAGAGCCTTAATCAGTCTTAGTCTTGAAGACACCCACATAATAATCGGGCGGAAAAACCGACGCAGTCAAACTGTTTCAGTCCTTAGCTGTCCTTATTTTATGTGAAGAATCAAATTAGTCCCACCAACGACCAACCACCGCAATGTCAGGTATTCTGCAACTAAGTCTAAATGTGAATACCATGCTGTGTTCCGGCGTGAAGGACACCGTAGCTGGTGAAATAACCGGGCTCAAGAAACTTGTGAATTATAATGTCTAGGGTGACGAGTAGTTAGTGCAATGCAGCTGTCTATAGGCACCTGTCTAGACGTTTGTCAGTTACCATTTAGCAAGTCTTTTTTGGATAAATATAAAAAAATTAAAACCATTGAAATAAAACGACTTTTACGAATTATTTTGCGGTTTATTTTAGATTTTAAAAGATTTTTTATTGAAACTCAATTTTTACAGTTTATTTACAAATATGTATACATAACTAGGTAAAACCCTCCTCCAAGTTGTCGCCGCACTGGGAGGGAAGGGTACCTAAAAGACTGGCGGCATTACCCCTTTGTATAGACAAGCTAATACGTTGGCAGAAAAAGCTACCAGCCCGACGGTCTCCTGAGACTTCGATAAGTTTGGATAAAATTTCTTTTACCAAACCGTGCGTCTCATGGGACCAAGGCCCCATGGTCTCTACCGCAAAGGGCGCAAATATATAGCTGGAACCTATAGCTGCATACATGGGCCGCTTTGCATCACTAGCGGTCGCCGCAGCCCCTCCAGCCGCCCTGCAAGTTGCCGGGGTGTGAGACGCAGCAAGTGTGTCGACACATGTCATTTCAAAAGTAGTTTTATTTCAATGTGTAGTATTTGCTTAAATAAAAGACAACATTACATCGAAAAGCATATACTATCTAAACATACATCATCGTCATCCGCCGGAACTTCTGAACATATATAAGCCTTCCCGTTAAGGGGAGATATGCCATACATAGTTATCTAAAATTATATTGACCAAACTTTGTTTTAAAAGAGCAAAAACAACTATAGTGCTGAATAATATAAACCAAGATACAATAGTAAGTAACTACAGAATACGGCAAATATAAAATTTGTAATGAAACTTTTATTTTATCGTCCAGCATAGAACACGTAGATAACAATGAGAGAGAGCAAAGTAGATAGATATCCGCTGCGAGCGATCTCTGACACCGTTCCAATAACTTTAACGTCGCTATCTGTCCCGCTCCCGCCCCCGCGTCCGCTGCTGCGACCGTCCGCCCGCCCTCACAAATTTTCGGCCGCGACGGACTGTAGTTTGTTTTCTTTGTGTCATTTCCTTATCGCTGTGCCAAAATACGTTTCATGACTGTTACATCAGCCGAAACATACTTCAGGTGAAAAATATACAGCGGCGGGACAGCTTTGATACTTTTATTTATTCATTATTTATTTATTAGTATATAAAGTATTTCATCATCATCATCATCAGCTGGGACACATTCACTGCTGAATATAGGCCTTCCCCTTACGTGGAGTAGGGTTGCCATAATCTCCACGCTTAGCAGGCGTCTTGGAGATCGTAGTGTACGCGGATATGAATATTAATAAACAGAAGACGCTGCTGCCCTTCTTCTGGGTTTCCCTTAGTCGCCTCCTACGACACCCAACGATATGAGATGGGAGACCAGACACCTCACAGGCTATAAAAAGAATTGATCAATTGATAAGGAACTTTCGGAACGGATTTATGATGTTAAGGCCAACTTTCACTTGTTTTTAGAACATACGAACTAATACAACTGCCTTTTTGCTTTGATTATTAAAATCAAATCTACGATTAATTAAAATATTAACCACTTTGTTTGTTTGTAAATAAAATCCACCATGTCTTTAAGGCTGCGCGTAGTGACAGTAATTTCGTGAATTTCGTGGATCAGACTCAATTTCGTGGATCAGACACAATTGCACGGTATACCCTAACTTCTAATCTGGCGAGAGCTAAACAGAGTGTCCAGATCCACCAGCCTCCATTGCGTCGATGATGTCCATTGGGAAGGTTTTAGTGGGTAAAATCCCACATAACCTGACCTCCATCCCAATTGAGACCGGCACTTTTTGAAGGTCTCCTCCTCTACAACAAAAACAAAATATACCTTCTATTGTTTTAAAACATAATATTGTTAGCACATATTTCGCAGCAATTGTCTAGATTCAGTAGTCAGCTGTCGCCGCGTGCATACGTCCTGCGCGACGTACGAGCGCCGTGCAGTGAAACAACATCTATTTGATTGTAATCTCGTCCCCCACACACGGGTACCCACTATCTGCCCGCCCCCCACTCCGCAAACGTCCAAAATATAAACAGGAAAATGTTTTCTTTGTGAAGAAAAACTCCATTTCAGAGACAAGATCGTCCATCTTTTTTACCGAAAGGAGGAAATTTTGTAGCGTACTTTTTAACGACTAAAGTTGTAAATGAAGAATGGCTTGTTTAATTTGGTAATTAAACAACTGCTTCAAACATTTACTGACTTCAATAATTTATTATAACGTGCATCATAGCGATATTAAAATAAAATAAAGATGTGTTTACATTTTTATCGAACTAACTAATGGAAAATCTATCAAAAATATATTACTTATTATGTATTATGCGCTAAAAGATTTTAGAATCTGCTCCTGATACGAATTACAGCGAGGAATGTCCTCGGATCCAGCAAGCTATTCCCCAGTATTGTTCTTCTTGCACTATTTTTAAGTAAGTAAAAAAAACTACAGAAATCAGGGAGCAAGGAATTCATTGCTCCTGAATCGGCTTCGGTTCGGTTCCCACTTTTACAGGTTTTCACCCATTTCCCACTTTGTCGGGAGTCATTGGCTGATTCACGTGTGAATATGAAGGAACTGAGATAAGAGCAGCAAAACTATTACATCAAGCTAACTCAAACTAAAGTTAATCAAGAATTTAATAAGATCTCATCTCCCAAAGCGTTTCCCAAATTATAGACAGCAAGAGACTAGAATTACAACCGTTGAAACTAACGTTGAATGACATCGTGAGGTATCCACACGCCAATACTTAGCTAGCCCGCGTCTGTGAAAATACACACATCAAAAGTGTCTAGGGATCAAGCATTTTTAAGCGGATTTCTTGAGATTGAGATGTGGCTTTGTAATAAATTTATGATTTTATAAATTTATATGGATCCTTTTTGGTGCATTTCATAATTTGAATCAGGAACTGTGAATCAAATTCGAGTAAAAGATGAAAATCAGCTGTCAATATTTTCCCTATAAAAACATACAACGCATTGAAGACATTATTAGTGCTACTGTTTCCCTACTACTGATTAAAACCAACGTTATTATGGAGCGGCGACGTCATTTAAGCAGGGAAGAAATGCTCAGAGCCGTGGGAATGATAGAAGCTGGTTCCCGGCAACGTACTGTGGCTTTAGCTCTGAATACAAGTCAGAGTGTTATCAGTCGACTTTGGACACGTTACCGAAGCACTGGTACCGTGGCTGAGCGCCATGGAGGACGGTATCGCTGCACCACACGGAGACAAGACCGATATATTCAAATCTTAACTCGAAGAGCTCCAACAATAACTGCCATGATGTTAGCCGTGAGGCTTCATCACTTTTCAGGGAACTTAATTAGCGACCAAACAGTCAGAAACCGCTTGCATGAAGTGAACCTTCATTCCCGAAGACCGCTACGGGTACCACCTATAGCAATGCACAATCGTAGGATTCGATATCAATGGGCTCTTGAACACAGAAATTGGGCAGAAGAACAATGGCGTTTCGTGTGCTTTTCTGATGAGTCTCGTTTTGGTATGAGACCGGATACAAGACGTATACGACACTGGAGAACCCCTGGACGTCAACAGCGATTAAAATCCTGCCAGGAAGTCCATCCTTATAGTGGTGGAACCATCATGGTATGGGCGGGTATTTGGATCGGCGGAAGAACTGAGTTGATTTGGATCAGAGGCAACCTCAACGCTCAAATTTATGCTGAGACGATTGTATCAGACGTCATCGTTCCTCTACAAGTGCAAATCGGTCCCTTATTTCAGTTAATGCATGATAATGCACGACCGCACACCGCAAGAGTTGTAAGACAGACTCTCGCCGCAGCTAACATCAATGTCCTGCCCTGGCCTGCTCAGTCGCCAGACTTGAACCCGATTGAGCATGCATGGGATATGCTACAGAGAAGAGCTCTGCCGAATATGGAGGGTATCCAGTCGCAAGAAGACCTTTTTTTGTTGTTGCAACGAACATGGGCGGCCATTCCACAGCGTGATTTGGATGAACTCATTTTGAGTATGCCAAACCGATGTTCTTGTGTTGTTAGTGTTCGCGGTAGAAACACGGATTATTAATTGTTTAAGTTACCCAATAAAATTTTAAAGAAAACTGTTATTTCAGTCTTTTTTTCGAACTTTTGTGTTAGTGGTTCAAATGTCAAAAATCCCTTTATTAGGAAAATGGCAAATTTCTTTATTAATGCAAAGGTGACTTGGTTTATCGTTACTGTGACAAACGAAAACACTTTATTTGATGAATCCTTAAAGAAAATTTTAATTAATATCAATCAGGAGAAAAGTTATTGCAAAAATATATGTTGATCCCTAGACACTTTTGATGTGTGTATATGGATAAATAAATATGCATCTATGAAATTGAAGTAATGTGTTCGCGTACTAACTAGAGATGCTATCACAGCTAGATTATGTCAAACAAGCTAGAGCTAACTTACAAAAACAAGCTAGAGGTAGCTCGCAAAAATAAGCTAGAGCTATCTCGCAAAAACCAGTTAAAGCTAGCTCGCAAAACCAAGGTGACCTAGCTCGCAAAATCAAGCTAGAGCTAGCTCGCAAAAACAAGCTAGAACTAGCTTGCAAAAATAAGCTAGAGCTAGCTCGAACAATTCAGTGGTCAAATAACAGTTTTTGACAATAACATTGATCATTGAGCGCCGACAAAACCTAGAGTTGCCGTCTCTAGTACTTATGTTAGTACCTACATATTACCTTAGTTAGTGATCTATGGCCAGTGGGTATGGTATATTACATTAATTACTAACCGACACAAACGCCTTTTACCTACAATTTAAGAACAAAAACCTTTTTTTTTTTTCAAGAAAAACATACATTCATCGAACACAAATAAAATCTTTAGTAAAAGTTCTAACCTGCAATTAAACCACACTTTACTGCTACAATCCCTCGGAATAAAGAACTCTAAAGGAATGTCCTTTTGTTCTTTCCTTTATTTCTTGCGCACCGGGCGGACCCCGTCCGCAGTCTGCAGAAAGTATTAGCCAGTGCAATGTCCACGAAATGCACACACACGGTTTTCCAGAAGTTGCGTCTTTTATGGCAAGAAACTGTTACAGGATTTTCGTTATTACTGATAATGTTAAAGTCATTGCAATCAAAGTCACAATCGAACATTATTTTTATCGGTAATTAACGCGATTTACCTTATATTTTGGCTTGACGTTTCGTTGAATAATAATTACGTTAGACATTGAAGTACCAATTTTTAGTTACAAAATGGGAATTTGTGTTTTCAGCTTCTAGTAGAGATTTATTCAATTATGTTTGTACAATGCCTGAAACTATAGCAGTGCGACACGACTTTATCGTTCAGGTATTGCGAGATTTTACAGTAGCGCTTTTTAGAAACGGTAGACACTTATAAGTCGATAGCTTTTTTCATGACATTTATTTCACAGAGGTTGGAATTAGGCAGAGCAGGTGATGTGTAGTCGTTTCCCTCCGTTGCTCACTATAAACATTCACTATAATACTAAATGAACATGTCGCCTTTTGTACATTTATTATCTATTTATTATTATTTGTACAAAGGGCGGCCTTATCGTTATCAGCGATTTCTTCCAGGAAAACTTGGGATGGAAAACAGATTACATAGAATACAAAAAATTGGGTTAGTTAATATGTGACAAACGTTACACAAAAAATGAAATTAAAATACCTAATATTACCGATACTTACCTGCAAAGGTAAGTAAGTATCAAAGAATCGTCTTTGAGACAAGTTCAAAAACTTTTAATACAAACCAAATTTTAATACAAACTTAAGCGTAATTTTTAATATATGCATAACATTAACCGAAGTGTTAATTACGTTACCTGCGCAGATTACGCGGTTTTATTGTTAAGCACTTGGATGCGTACTTGGTAATAAATAATTCTTACTGTTTGCCTTTAATAACGGCGAAAATCCGCGGCGTTAGCACCGCTACAGGTTATCAAATAAGCATGTATACAGCGGTATAAGTTATAAAAAAAAATGTAAAAGGTACTTCCTTCTCAATGTTACAACAAAAGAAAGAGCCCTCGCGTCTTCCGGCATTTAGCAGGACTTTGAACTTTAGGAAACAATGGCCTATTCTAGATATCATAGCGGCATGAGCTGAAATTCCTGTTTTACTGATTTCCTTTTATCAAAAGACTAAATAATGTACTTAATAAAGTAGACTGAGTATGTAATTTAATGATCAACCGGAAGACGTCCACTGTTGAAGAAAGGCCCTTAGAGGGACCCCAAGAACCCATAGAGGGTCATAATCCTAACGGTTGGCAGGCAACTTGAGGTTCGTTCGCAGTTAATTCAATAGAAAGACGCTGCTGTCCGTCTTCTTGTTTTCCTTTTGTCACCTCTTTCGACACCCAATGAGAGGAGATGGATGGATGCTTACCTGGATACCCCACGGGTGGGCAGGTATGTAATTTATATCAGTGGTATGATTAGATAGCCTCCGTGACGCGTCAGAAAGTTGCTCGCTTTACTAATCGGAGGTCGCAGGTTCAAAATGTTAAAAACCTCTTGTGAGCGAAACTTCACGTAGTTCCTTATTGGGTTTGACAATTTTCTAATCCAGGCCGATCGATTGGGTTGGATTGTCTAAAATGTAAGATAACTCATTCATCCGATGAGCATAAAAAAAGGTCTTGCGTCTGACCTCTCCCCGCTAGCGCTTCCTGTGTTGTGATTGGCCGCTGACTTGTGAAACATTGGCCGCTGTGGTCATATCAGATAGGACACAATTTTATTATTTTTGTAGTAATTAACTAATCAAAGTAAAAGTAATCGACACGGAAATGTACTGCAAACGGCACCACACGTCGGCGGTTCCGACGTAAAATTAATTAGATTTTATAAAAACTTTTCACACTTGCCCGGAGCGTGGGAAATGTAAGTTTTTGTTGCAATATATTTAGTGAAGAATTTTAACATGTACGCCGTGATTAATGATTTTAATAACTGCATTTCGCAAACTCACCATATCAGGAAACACAAAGCTTATTTTTTATGAATTTGTAATAACCACTCAAACCTGTTCATGACTTATATCTACCTACCTAGACATGACCAAATACACTCAAGGATCTAAGATGCCTTAGGGAGCAAACAGACACTCTACAAAAGTTGTTACCAGTAGTGATAAGTCAGTAGAAACGTAGATAATTCAGATATTTTAATGAACACTATATATTATTTTTTTGTTTCCTTTTTGTTTAAACAAGCGTAATTATGTTCTTGTCACTAACATGTTTACAATATTTGTTGTTCATCGCTCCGGACATTAATTTCCTTCGCGACAAAAATTGTCGACCTAAACGAGAATTATGGCTCATAAGTTTCGACACTCGTATCGCTTTTCTTCTTACGAAGTGCTCAAGTCAAGAGTGGGGGAGGGGCAGCGCGCATAAATATGGTATAATTACTACTCTCCAGACCAGTGCCGTATTTTGTGTAATAATTTATGTTGTTTTCTATTTTTTGTTTACTTTTATTTACTTTCTTTTTTTTCTGAATATAATCTAGGTAGTGGTTGACCGCTATTCGAAATGATAGAACCAAATCCTTTTAGATTTTGTATTTTAAATATTTTTACAGCTACGGTCAGACTGACAGACAGGCAAAACTTACTTTTAACACCTGCCAATTTTGCATTGGGGATTAATAATACAGTTTACCTTACAGTACACCTACAGTACCTAGTACTTACACCTAGTACAGTACCTAGTAGTAGTGGTTACAGTTATACCTTTGTTTTTTTCTCGCGAGGGAAACCTTTAATAAGTCTGCGGGACCCCGCGGGGTGTTAATCGGGGCATGTGGGAACCACTAAAACCTCCCCTTCGTGGACTCCGTCGAGATTATGGAGAGGCTCTGTGCACTCGATTTGCACTTCGCCAGAATCATTCCAACGCCGGACGCCGGTGGAGCAAAAGCCAGTCCGTAAAGCTTATTTTACTTCCAAATATTTACCAGCACCAAATTATTTTTACGGCCAAACCAATAAACCTGACAGTGGTTAAATCCAGCCCTGGCGTCAGACCCTAATCCACACCAACGAAACATCGCTTGCATCCGATACAAGTGCTCTGAAGTGGGTCCTCAGTGTGGCATTGTTGCCAGTGGAACAAAGCGAAGGGCCCTTCGCGGCTGGCGTGACCTCGCGCCCCCCACCTGCCCTGCGCGATACTCTTTGTGATATCACGTTTTTAGGACACCGCTACTGCGAACTGACTCAGTTTGATAGGCCATTCAAGATATCATTGTTCCTATTAGCAATATCCTTTGCCTGGTAGGCAAAAAAGGCTGATAACTTAAAAAAAACTTCAATAGTGATTAAAAATGTATAATTTATATTCGTAATACAACTTGGTGCTAATATTATTTACAAGCGTTAATCCGGAAGTTATACTAAATTCATCAATCAACGCTGTGACTAAAGAATCACCTCGAGTTCGCCTGAGCATTTAAGCTTGCAAACTATACCCAAAACTAGGGAAAACCTGTACTGTGGTGACCAAACAACTGATATAAATACTTATACAACTTAATTTGTAAAAACAAATAATAACAAGTAGACCAATTTCTTAGCCCTTTTATTTACAGGATTTCGATAACATCGAATCGTTTAGTTAACTATATGTGAATGTATCATCAGAATCGGTCATTAGTGTGATTATATGTTCCAAGGAGTACAACATACAAACAAACATTGCTTGTAACATAGATAGAAATGCGGAAAAATATTACTGTGCTTCGCGCGAAGACGTTTGGAGTTTCAAGTAATACAACTGAATTCGTAAAGGTGTCATCAAATAACCCGTGTCGCGTCACCGCAGGAACCCAGCAACTACGACAAAGACATAGTTTGCACGCTGCAACCTCTCCACGCGTCGCACGCCGACACCTCTCAAACTTACCCCTTGACAATTTCCAGCACAACATTTCACCACATACAAGTTGCTAATATGATGTTAACTGTAATTACAAATAGTTCTGTAAACATTTTGTTTGAAATTACAAGTTACGTGTAATTTTAAAATTTAAAAGTCCCCGACCCTAGGATAGTGACTCAGTAAACGCAACCGCATTGTAATACGTTCATACGATGCCACAGACATATGATACACGAACAAATAGACCCTAAAAATTTTTAGCAGTTTGACTAAAAAAAGTTCATTCTTTTCCAAATGTCCAATAGAGGTCGGTCCCTGCAATGAATTAGGTTGCTGCAGCTGTGTTCTAAGGCTGTGACTCCATCTCGTTACTGTTGCTGCTAACGCAGCGATAGCTGTGATATAAGCAAATTTTTCGATAGGCCCGTTGGACTAGCGGTTAAAAAGTCTGGCCGCTATCTAATAAGTCGTGGGATCAATTGCCACCTCGTGACTCGGTGTTATATATCTACATAAATAAGCATTTACAAAAAAGTATATACCTAAGTATTCGTATTGGTTGTCCTGGCTGTCAGTACAGACTCTACCTAGTTAGGGGGTTTTTTTGGACTATTCCCTGCCCACATTCCCACCACTTTTGACGGGCCCGTTGGTCTAGTGGTCAGACACCCTGCCTGCTAACCGATGGGTCGTGGATTCGATTCCCGCCAAGTGTCTGGGTGTTGTTTATCTATTTAAGTATGTATTTACAAAAAAAAAAAGTATATAAGTATTAGTATCAGTTGTCTGGTTTCCATAGTACAGGCTCTGCCTAGTTTGGGATCGGATGACCGTGTGTGGATTGTCTCAAGATATTATATTATTATTATTACTGTCCTGTCAGCCAGGATCTACAGTGGTCACCAGCGAAGGCACCGAGGTTTGACCCTCAGCGAGTCCCGGGGAAACGCTAAATTGTCTTGGAACCCGCAACAAATTTAATTAGAAAAGCATATAGGAGGAGTTGGAAAAATAAAAATTCCCTCCTTTGCAAAGCGGGAGACAAGTAAAAATCACACAGGTCGATAAAACTATAGAATGAAAGATTCTTACAGGTGCACCAACTAGAGTTATTCCACCTGTAAGGCACCACGGAAGTTACTAGATTTAAAGGGACCTATATTTAGATTTCTACTTGTTTCCAATAATAGGTATGGCAGAAACGCTTGAAAGCACGGAAATTTTCCGAAATTTCCCTAGTTAGGGGTCAGATGACTGTGTGTAGATTGTACCAGAATGTTATTAATTAGTTATTAATATGTTAATGCGAATTACCATATGTGTTACACTACAAAACACGAATATTTAAGTAAGACTGCCCTAACTCACTAAATATGCCAGCTGTAATTTGCATTGGTTTCCGGTTGCAAATCAGATCAGTAATGAATGCAACGTAACTTCAGCATGTCTAGTGCATTCCGTCGAGACGAAGAATTTTAATTATTTTAAGCTGTGCAAGCTCTCGTAATTTGTAATTTAGACCGTGGAAGCAACTCATTTTATTGCATTGTTATCGTCAGCTAAGGAACGGCTCAATTGGCGGCTGTATTATTTCACAGAAGAATTATTTCTCTAAAAAACAATAACGATAAGCTTGACTTTCGTGTCATTTCAAAAGTTAAATCGTCCCGTTATTTTGACCATCTAATCCTGGAACACTTATGTAATAACGGTGTGCGTTAAATTCACGTAATAATTGTATGACAACCTGAAAATTATATTAATTAATTGAAGTTCATTTTTAAATTACTTCATTACTGTTTTTTTTGTCTTTTGGTCGTCGCTCTAACTTAATGGGTCTGCACTAACTTAAACCCGTTCGTCTCTGAGTGTTCTTCATTAGAATTAAGTTATTCTTGTCGGCACGAGATCATGTTTCTACTTTGTTTCCCAGCGACTTGAGGATGCTTTACGATGTCTCGTTTGAATAGCACTTACTAACATCTTGGTTTTGACTTTGACATCTTGAAACTTTAACAACAGCATTGCCATTCGGTTTATCTAACGCGCCGAATTAGAAATAAACATACAGAAAGAAAAAGCAAATAAAATAATTAGAAGAAAAATGGTGGAACTAATCACTTAAGCAATAATAATAATGTCTAATTTCAACTAAGGAAAAGATATCTTAAGGGGTATCTGTGATGTATCCCATACTGTAATAAAGGGAATTCAGTTCAACTTATTCCGTCTTATTACAATAAGCAGTTTAACCATGACCCTGGGTTTAAACTCAAGAAATTGTTCCTTAAACCTGGATTTAAACCTAGGTTTTTCATTAAACTGCTTGTCGTAATAAGACGGATTATGTCAAACCGAAGTTCTGGCGCTGATATTGCTCTAAACCCTGCTAGAAAAACTAACGTGTAATCATTTTAAACAAAGCTATTTTTAAGATAGAAAATAGTGGTTTAAAGTTCATTCAAGAGACATTCTAAAAACTTATACGATTGTGTCCCAGTAAAGGATGTCACGGTAAAGTTTTGCGACACGTAGGAACTGCAGTTAAGAGGCACCTACTTCGATTTCTACCCTAAGCAGGCTTCGTATTGCGTAGCTATGCTCTTTCAAAGTCTCTACCCATCTCACTTGTTTATTTCTGCTGAAAACTTTTAACATCTTGACAAAAAGAAACAATGTTTTCAATATCATCTTACCAGCGAACTATAAGGTCTATTCGGCTTAATGGCTTTCTCTGGTGTAATATTAAAGCCAGTTTAGACTTTCGCGTTCCATTATCAAACTTTATTTTAATCGGGGATTCCACGATATATTTTGGCTTGACGTTTCGGCCGGGTTGCACCAGCTGTGGTCATATGAACGTAGTGTTAAATCCTCTTTGCGTGGTCACAAGCAGACTGGTTCAGCGAGACGGCTCCGTACGCAAGGCAGAAATATCTTCGTCTACCCCCGTTCTTTCACTTGTTACGTTAAACTCACTACACACTACACTTACAGTATCTGTATATTTAGCCGCCGGCAAATAGCGAGGTTTTGTCATTCTAATCACTGGTTCCCAAGCAGCTGTTAATTTAAAGTCATCTTCCCGGTTGAAATTTTTATATTTCTTGATTTCAATCGCTTCACAACCACTCTTGCATAAAAGTGTCGATCGGTGGAAAGGACTTGTGAGCGATGAAATTCAAAGCCAATTTGGCATATTAACTTTCGGTTGCCTTGAATATGTCTTAAAATAGAAAAATATTATGAAGTATTGTATTCTACCATTGCGATCATCATTACTACATTTAATTGAAACTAAATCCGATGGGCTTCTGCTAAATGTTATGATTTAGTGCAAAGTAAGTTTATTGCAAATCCCCGATATTATTGGACGCGGTCCAAAGCAAGGTATTGTGAAGTAGAGTACGAGCTTTGTCCAGCTCGCAGATAACAATTAATCCGCTTAAATGAATTATATTGTGAACTAAACTACTATTTTAGTCTACATCATTATATCAGGGCTTAAAATCTATCTATACTTTTATTGAAACTGTAATAGATCCAATTCTGTACATTGAAGATATTTTGTAAATTATTTAAGTTATTTTACTATAACCAATACTGAAGCCAAAACTGTATTCTTTTTATAATCGTAGTTTGTCTGTCTGTCTGTATCATGGCCGCGCATCACGCCGAAACTACTGAATGGATTCAAATTAAACATGGCAACGAGGTAGGTATTAAACATTACAAAAGATAGTTTTTATCCCTTAATCCAGCACGGTTCTCTTGGTAGAGGGGATTAAAGCCAAAATGTTTACTTAGTTATACGCGTGGTGCGGTTTTATCCATTTTTTCATAATAATTTATTTTTATTTTATTTTTATTTTATTTGAAAATAAATTATATGGAATATTATAATAAATTATATGGAAACACTCATAGACAGTTGTTATCAATGTTGAGCAATCGCACTGGTTAAGCAACGTTAGGCAAGGTCATAGATGAGTGACCGTTTAATGCCATTTGAACTAACCGCCTCTGTGCTTCGGAGGGCAAGTAAAAAGTGGGACCCAGTTGGTAACCGACTTTAAAAAAAGGAGGTTATGTATTCAACGCATGTATTCAACGTATTAAGAATTTAGCTAACGTAAAAAGAGCGCGGGCGGAGCTGCGCGGGTCAGCTAGTCGGTACTAAATCTAACGTTATTTTTACGGAGGCAGGAAATAAACTATTGTCCAGTAGCAGGATATTTAGTACTATCTGTATTAGAGACAATGTTATGGTATAATGTAGAGTCGATATTTGTCCGATTTTTAAGGTTCCATACCTAAAAGGTAAAAAAGGAACCCTTATCTGACTTTGTCTGTCTGTCTATCTGTCACACCTATATATTTATAGAACCACTCATGCTATCAATTTGAAACTTGGAATAGTTTTAGATCTTACTTACCCAACCTCATCGCAAATGAAACAAAATATATATTTTTTCATTTACTTTTTTTATAATGGGGGTCGAAATGGGTCATCAAAATTTTAAAGTGAGACTACTATATCGAGTAGAGTATCATATTTGTTTATTTTTGTTTATGTAACGTAGTTTTTGGCTGATAATCAAAAAAGTCAAAAAAAATTACCGTTCCCCTCTCCTTTTCTCCGAAATTTGTAGAGGGAAAAATCTGAAATAATTATGGGTACATACACGTCTATCTATATTATACAGAAAAAATAAAAGTAGTACAGTTTTTTAACAATCCTAAAAAAAAACCGCGATACCTCGAACCTCGGTTTGTTTTGTTTTGTTATCTGAGGTGTTACATTAACAGTAAAATTACTTTAATACATCCAAAGATGGTATGGAACCCTCAGGAGAGCGAGTCCGACTCGCACTTGACCGGTATTTTTTAATTAATCACCAAGTCACCATTAACGTTAATATACATGCACCAAAGATTGACTAATGTAACAACAATGCCATATATTCAGAAAATCATCAAGTAAACTCTGAAGTGCACCAAATAAACATGCCAACATACTCGTAGAACAACGAAGTACTCCTGGCCATGGCCTCTTCAACTTAGAGCTCGGTGGGTAGCCGCCGTCGCTTCAACTATGTCCAACGTACACTCCAGCAACCGCTAGGCCAAGTCACAACTTAATTGCTGTATTTTACGACTGCTGTGCCGTTTTATCGTCACTTAAATGTAACTTAATTAATGTTTCATTAAAATTATCAGTTTTTGTTTCAGTTTCAAATGTCTGTAATTGAACTTTGAGACAGCTAATGTTTGCTCCCGTTGTTCAACTTATGGATAAGATCCCAGTCATCATCATCATCATCATCAGCCGGAAGACGTCCACTGCTGAACATAGGCCTCCCCCTTAGAACGCCACAATGAACGACAATTGGCTATTTGCATCCACCGGTTACCTGCGACGCGCACAATGTCGTCTGTCCACCTAGTGGGAGGCCTGCCTACGCTGCGTCTTCCGGTTCGTGGTCGCCACTCGAGAACCTTTCTTCCCCAATGGTTATCGGTTCTTCGAGCGATGTGGCCTGCCCATTGCCACTTCAACTTGCAGATTCTGAGAGCTATGTCGGTGACCTTGGTTCTTCGGCGAATCTCCACATTTCGGATTCATTTAAGATCCCAGTGATGAGGTTGAATTTACCTAGATTGACTGACGAAACTAATTGAGGAGGAGTAAAAACTCTTGACCCGTGGGGTGTCCGTGGGGTGACCCATCTCCTCCCATTGCATGACCGTAAGCAGCGACTAAGGGAAAACAAGAAGACGAGCAGCAGCGTTTTTCAATTGGATTACTTATCACCTGTACTGTGATTCCCAAGACGCCTGCCAAGCGTGGGGACTATGGAAACCCCTCCCATCTAAGGGAGAGGCCTTTGTTCAGCAGTGGACGTCTTTGGCTGCTGATGTGATGTGAAAAAACTCTTTGCCTTCTCGCACAATGTCGTCCATCCACCTAGTAGGAGGCCTGGCTACGCAGCGCGTTCCGGTTCATGGTCGCCACTCATGAACTTTCTTCCCGATCGGTTATTGGTTCCTCGAGCCATGTGCCCATTTCCGCTTACCTTCAAGCTCTGAGAGCTATGTCGGTGAATCTGGTTCTTCCACGAATTACATACCGCAAATAAAGTCGGATCATAACTCTCTCCATAGCTCGATGTATGAGCTACCCTACCTCTTTTAAAAAATATATCTTCCGAAGAAGATTCAGAGGTTCGATTCCTGATGCAAAACGATAAAATGCGTGAAAGATTCATCACAGCCCCCGTGGGGCCTATTCCTCTTCAAACTTGTAGCCGACCCTCCGTCCTCCGGTCCCGTTATATCACATATTTCAAAAATTCGCCTCCCGACTTAGTTGCGAGTTTCCCGGCTAGTGTGCGAACTTCTGACATTGAATCGGCATTTTCGTTTTGACGTCATCCATTCTATAACTTGTGATACTCAGTCCTACTCGTAACTATCGCGTTTTCTATTTATAGCCCAATTGTTTGAACATGCCATTTAGGGGACAAACCCAGAGGTCTTGAAAAAGTTGATTACACTTTGTGTCCTGAAAATGTCGTAAAAAGTTAATTCTACATGATTCTACGTAATAGAAAGATAAATTTTTTTATGTTTTGAATACATTTTTTCCAATGCGGGTAATATTGCAGTCATCAGTAGACGAAACACGTCCACTGCTAAACTAAAGGCCTCCCCCTTAGAAGGGAGGGGTTTCCATAATTGGCAGATGTCTTGGGGATCGCCGTATAGATGGTAGGTAATCCAATAGAAAGACGCTGCTGCCAGTCTTCTTGTTCACCCTTAGTCGCCTCTTACGGACTTATTTATTTTAAAACACCAGTTTCGGTACCTGGACGGTTTCTTATAAGTCCACCGCCTAGTATGTAGGTACTAATATAATATAATCAGCTCATGTAGCCGATGCTGAGAATGGAGTTGTGTTGTGTCATTCAATTCTTTTGTAGTGCGGATTTCTACATAAAAGAGGTTTTGGTAGAAGGGTTTTTCAGTTCCTGAAGTTCTACGGAAAGCTTCGGCACTCCCCTGATCAGCCCAACACGTGCATTAGATTGTGTAATACATTACGCATATTAGTTTTTGATATATTTATTTTTTATCCGATTCTTTGTTGCCGGTTTACCTGTAAAACAATGGGCGATGCACACCGTATTCCAAAACATCCGATTAAAAATACTGTCGCGTGATTCAAATCTTTTAACCGTCTAAATAGGTACCCTTTCTAATGCTACGTAAGTATACTTAGTTTATAATTTGTGTAGTTATACGTGATGTATAAGTGCATTCACGTGTAAAGTGTATGCAACACACTGCATTTAATTAATGGCCGGCCAATGTCGACGCTTCCAGCTGTCGAGGCATGGCATATAATCCCCATTAACATGCCTCCACACGTGGACTGTCTATCTTCATGTACAGTTTGTAGAACGATGATAGCTTTATGAAGAGAATATGGATTTAAATCTAGAATTAACGAATGGAGAGACACAATCGCTACGCGGATCAAACTCCCTCTAGACCATACAAAATAACGTTTATATTATGCCCTGTTTTTCATTTCAAGATGAAAATCGGAACAATGTATAAATTAGTGGCCAAATACAATAGTAGCGTTTAATATGACGGACCTGATAAGGTAAGCTTATAGGTAAAAGTTGAGGCAACACTCTAAATACCTACGTGAAGGCCACTGAGGCATATTGCTCTCTTTCTGAATACATAAAAAAGATACAGACTACACACATCACTATCTCGGTCCTATGTGTGTATTTAAAAAGAGAAAGAGACCAAGGGTTGCTTTTACTTAGATACTTAGAGTGTTGCCGCCATTTTTAACCGACTTCAAAAAAAGGAGGAGGTTCTCAATTCGTCTGTATATATTTTTTTTTTCTTTAGCTATTGGTTTCTTGAAGGTAAGTGTAATATTGACCCACGATTTGTAACGCAAAGATTAACAGTTATTAAAGAACTAGTTAGTTTTACCATTCACGAATGCATTACCACCTAACTATCATAACATCAACTAAGTTCTAGATAATTTGTAATTCACAATAACACCTGCTCTCGGATTAAATCCCCTGAGCTTTAATCATAGTCCTAGGCTTTACGGAAATCAATTATCAGATTGTACTTGTGTACCTACTAGACTAGACGATTACATCACCAGAGAGTTAACAATAATTAACATAATAATTGATAGACACACCACATTCTTGTGTATTTTGTACACGATTTGATGAATTCACTGGGAACCAGATAACTGATACTAATACTTATACTCCATCCCAAATAAGCTTGAAGGCGATTACAAGTTCGTTTGCGGCTCAATAACTACATAACGCATACATTGTCAACTAGGCGCGTCAGCAAAAACAACTTTGTATTACCAACCTTTTTTTACTGCCGGTCAAATATACAGAGTGGGTGTTTTATGACTGCCTAATAAAGTTGTAATCGCGTTCAAGCTTATTTAGTTTGGAGTGTATATGTTACTGGCAATCTGTGTAATACGGTATTCTATACAATACCTAGGTAATGAATAAAATACCTAAAACGTTAAGGTAATGTATGAAATATTATTTTCCAGTATATACTTTGCCTAGGTAATGTATACAATTCCTAGGTATTGTATAGAGTACCTGCTAGTCCACCGGCAATATGTAAAATAACTATATTTAGGCCTGTATTTATCAATGTTATGTACGTGCGTAAGTAGAAGGATATAAAATGAGAGACAAAAATAACACATTAGATTTGCTTTTGCATTTGATGAAGCAACCTAACACGAATGGTACGGGTACAGATTGCCGATAACATATATACATTTTTTTTTGTAAATTTATATGTAAATAGGCCTTTTTCCTTTTTCTTTGCGTCCCCACTAGCGGAGGAGAGCAAACCTATTCAGAATACGCTGAAACCTATAAAGATGGATCGCTAATTTTTATTTAAGAAGGATAGAAACTATATAATCTTCATACACGATTCTGACCTTTGGGCTAATTATCTTCCTTTTCTACAAACATAAATATTGCAAGATATATAGTGTATTTCGTATATTTGTGCCCCAAATGAATAGGATAACGTCGTCCCGAGACCTGTTGCCAAAGTGACAATCAGTGGGAACTCGCAAACTCACGGTTCCGTAAAGTCCGTTAAAGTTACATGCATCGGATTAGTTTAGTTCGAGATATTGCAGGACTGTCAACGAGCTACCCCGAGTAATCATCATTTAAAGTTTGTATCCAAAGGAGAATACGTAATCGCTTACAATAATAGCACCATTAGGATTATTATTATTGACAAAACTTACACTTTAGCCTTATACTTTACTTATAAATATGTATTACCTACTTAAAAATTTTAAGTTTCAGTTAATATGCCTTCAGTGCGAGAGTTTTTACTAGTACGGAGGACAGGGTGATCCAGAATCAAACAACCAAATAGTTAAGAATGTAAGAAGATTAGTTTTCTGTTTTTCACATTTAAGGGTGTAAAATCTATACATATACAATTACTTGTCCTGACTGACTGACTGACTGATTCATCAACGCACAGGCCAAACCGCTGGACCTAGAAAGCTGAAATTTGGACAGTAGGTTCTTCTTATGACATAAGCATCCACAAAGAATCTCCTAAAGGGGTTAAATGGGGTGTTTTCTTTTATATGAAACTTTGTATTGTATGGTTCGATTGACTTGAAATTTAAAAAAAAAGATTCTCTAAATAAAATAAATCAATACGTGTTTCGCGAATTTTCAAAAACAACCTTTGGGGGTGTGTTAGGGGTTGGTAAACTCTGTAAAAAAATTAGCGGGCGAAGCCGCAGGAAATTGCTAGTAAATAAATAAAATAAACATGGTCCAAAAATAGACTATTGGTACCGAGACAAGCAGAACTCAAGGTAAGGGCCTCGACTACCCATGTACACATTGCACTGTCCGCTCGACACCCTAGTCATTAGGTACTTACTGAGTCTCTTGAGATTCCTGGTCTCAGGAGCGGAACAGCTGCTGCCTCGCTGAGACCAAAACGCTCGCGAGCAATCATCTTATACTATACGTACGTGTTGCTACGGTTATCAATTTCAATCACACGTCAAGTGCTGTTAAATGATATGCAATTACAAAAATAATCATTTTTCAAACTTCGTAGCATACTTTAATATTTCATTCCAGTGTACTTGATCACCTGCAAGACGTCTGACATAATCCCAGCGGCAACGTACACAGAACAGACAGCGAGCAGTAAATAATCAAATCAGTATAGAATTATTAGTTTAGCCCGTCTGCTTATTAAACTGCATCAGGACGGCAATCCGATTGTGTTGGGAGCTGCGGCGGCGTCTAATCAGATGCGATGGATGGGCCTTGTTTGTTACTGCTTAACGATTCACGTTTGCTGCACCGGTAATAGCATTAGGCAACCACATGTAGGTTTCCTAATGAACATTTTTGCATGGATAGTCTAAATCTATTAATTAAGTAAGAGATCATTATAATAATAATTCTATTAAGTATAAGTAATAGATGCGTTACCTACTAAGCAGTCGGCCCAGAATATTTTTTTATAAAATGTGATTTATTTATTTCTAGATGTGTATATATTAACATAAGTACCTACTTAATAGTATTTTCGATTGTTTTGATGCGATTATTCAATAAAATTAAAACGAATGGGTGATGGGCTACTGATTCAAGTTGTATTAATTAGCTCGCCTTTTTCCGCCAATTTCGGATCGCTTATGAAATTATTTTTAGCAAAACGGCGCGGGCGATTTGCGGGTATGCGGGGTGTCCCCTCCCCGCCTCTCAACTCATACCCATGTAGGTTATAACCTACAGTAAGCGACAGGTCGACATGCGATTCGGGATATGAGTTGAGAGGCGGGGAGGGGACACCTCGCTATACCCGCAAATCGCCCGCACCGTTTTGCTAAAAATAATTTCATTGGTATGAACTAATTTTAGAATTGCATCAAGAGTTTTGTTTAGTCATAGTAATTAGTCGCGAGATCACCTCACACAAACAAACTAATAATGTAGATAACCCTCATAGCACCGTCGCTATACAAATCACGCTCTCCAGGCTGGTAGAGCCGTCATTGTCCCTTACTAGTTAGGATAATACAAGCCGATCACAGTGTTGTCTGAAAATAAAGGTGATCCGTGTGCCGTCCAATATCATACATACGGCACTAATCTCGCTGTGCTAGTATTTGGTATTCCGTCCTACGGACTATGACAGTACAGGATAAGCGAGTGCACCTGTGACTGCGCAAATATTTTTGTTCTAATTATAATAAAATCTCCTATGTAACCATCGATATAATATATAGGTAAACTAGATTTGGTGTCACGGTTCAAAAAGTGGTAGCGAGAAATAGCGCCCTTGTGTCGTTATTTCTTTACATGCCACATCCTGACAAATTTATTTTTGCCGATAGAAGTGTCGTTACTGTCTATATGAAACTGTCAAACTACAAGTCATTATCATTATAAAATCGTTAGTTCACGTTTCCCCCGCCAGCACAGTTTTTTTTTGGGAATGTTAGACGCTGTTGGCCGCAGATGGCCATTACAGCTTCACCGGACAATAGGAGGCGAGCGCTTAAAGCGCTCTAGCCTTAACGGCAGAAGTAGCGACGAGCTCAAGGGCACCTCAGGGAGGCACGGCCTCGGCTTGGGCTGTCGCTTAAGAGAGGGCTGAGTTTACCACCGGTTCACAACGCGCCCCCACTGAGAAGAACCGGCAAGAAACTCAGTGGGGTGATGCACGTCGTTGAGGTCGCATACGTACGACCCTTCGGCCTCGCCGGCGAGACCGGTGTCTGATAGCTAGTCTAGCATACGGTTGTCGGGACCGTCATGGGGTCAGGAGGGCCGAGCAGTACGTGCCGGAAAGACTAGGGGGATCGCAGGAACTTGTATCGAAAATTCATTTGTTTCTCGCAGATATTTGCGATGCGATACGAATTCGCAGTTATGTGTGGAAGCCCTTATATCGATGTATGTAACTGTCTGATCTCGAAAATTGACCGCTGTGGCCGTATCGACAAGGAAGATATTATTATTATAGGCCCGAAGAACGAAAATAGGTTACAACACACGCTGGGTCCAAAATATTTTGATCAAACGTGGGTACGTAACGTTTACACTTCAGCTTAACCCCTTTGCACAGTTTAAGAGCGAAGGAGGCATGACCTGTCTTCTCTCCATAATATTAGTATTGTACAAAAGCGTATAATAACTATCACAATTTCAGATTTGCGTACGGCGATAAAATCAGCTGAAAGTCTGCAGCAAAGGTGACAGGAAGCGGGGGCAGCCGAGCGCGGCGAGCTGCGCTGACTCAGGACAGAGCGACACCCCTAACGTTGGAACTCGAAAGTAAAATAATATTCATACAACTCACTTCTGAAAATTATGACATGCAATAAGTCAATAAGCGTAGGAGGCTTCACCAATCGAGTTGATTAGTTAAATTAAAATTAGATTTACTAAGGTCCCTTGCTCAAAGGACCTTCCAAGTACCTAGGTATCACCGCAGTTACAGATATTCAGCCACCAAGCAGCGTGTAAACATTGCAGTGTTCCGGTGTGAATAGCACTGTAGCTGGTGAAATTACTGGACACAAGAGGCTTAATCTATACTTATAATAAAACTGTAACAGGTCCAATTCTCATTGAAGATAATTTGAAAATTATATTTGGAGGGCATTCTATAACTGTTACAGAGGCCGAAAATGTAATTTTTTTAATTTTTGTCTGTCTGTCTGTCTGTCTGTATCACGGCTGCGCATCACGCCGAAACTACTGAATGGATTCAAATGAAACTTGGTATGATTTGAGATCTTACTATGAGGTAGGACATAGGATACTTTTTATCCCGTAATCTAGCACGGTTCTTTTGGGAGAGGGGATTAAAGTCAAAATGGGTAGGTACTTAGTTATACCACAGTATATAAACTAGTAGTTATACGCTTGGTCCGATTTTATAAATTTTTCTTTATAATTATAATAAATATTAGTAAGGTAACACTCATAGAGAGTTGTTATCAAGGTTTTGTAATCGATCGGGTTAAGCAACGTTAGGTAAGGTCATTAAATAGATGGGTGATCGTTTAATGCCATTTGAACTAAACGGGTCCGTGCTTCGGAGAGCAAGTAAAAAGTGGGTCCCAGATTTTAACCAACTATAAAAAAGGAGGTTATGTATTCGATGCGAATATCTGTTATTAAAAGTTTAGTTAACGTAAAAATAGCGCAGGCGGAGCTGCGTGGGTCAGCTAGTTCCTAATAAACGTCTCGGCTGACGAGCGGAAAAGAAGATCGGATTCGTACTGCAAATTAGGAAACAAATATGAGATATTCAACAAAAGAGTTACATATATAATATATAATATATCAGACAGGGGTTTTTTAACACTATGTAGAAGCAGACTACCTTACGGCAACAATAGGAACTCACTCAACTGATGTTCCTGAGCAGCTGCTAACACGATTCCTTGTAGAACAATAGCATCCTTACTCATCACATAAGAAACCACAACACCAACCGAGAGTGGCGTTAATTGGATCCAACCTTATATTACCTGCTTCCCTCTGATATTCCTTGTCACACTGATATTAGTGCTCTTAAATACAGGTTCATATCTTTTGTAGTGTGCAATTTTTTATCACGTAATCAGTATCGTTAATAAAATATTTGTTTATTTGTCAATTTTGCATATATGTAGGTACATAATATCCATAGGTATTAGGTAGGATTTAAGTTTAGGTACAGTACATGCACCCTGTAAGGGCGTTTGCAAGTCAGTGCGTTTAAGCACATTGTTATATAAAATACTAATTCTATATCCAAATATTTCATTCGTCAGCATTAATTCAATTATAATTTGTCAATTAGCAATATTCTTATAAATAGTACAGTAAATAATGAGTGATTTAAGCAATTAAAAGAAATATATACTTATCCAATACAAAATTTCGGAAGATGTACCTATTCAGTCTGCGCTTGGCAGTGTTCGACAATATCTATGAGCTTACCTATATATTTGCGCATGACAAAAAAGTTATTAAGTACTTGATGTAGTTCGTAGACCAATGTTAGTGGTATGGATCCGCGAGTAAGCGATTTGGCACATTGCGCCCGTAGCGAGCGGGGACGAGCCGCGCTATAATTACGTAGATACCTACGAAATGTGAGCTGTCGTTTAAATCTTGCACTGCTTAAATTTGAAGCAAACTAAAAAAAAAAATTCAAAGTGTTTATTTCAAATTTTGTTAATAAAATTTACAAAGAACTCACCGCTTAATCTAGTTAGAAAAGATTATGTGCTTGAGTGATTCAATACACGCTCGATACATCCTACTTTACCACAATTCAAGACTTATTTGCATTACGTTATGTTACTTATGCAGAGGCTGTAAGGTTTGGAAGTATATATTGTCCCACAGTAAAATGGTGTTTTAATATACTTTTAACTCTACTGAGCCTTTGTTAATTATTTTCGTACCAGAGACGAACAAGACGGAAAAAATCCCCTTGTGTTGTACGTTTTATCAGCAGTCTAAAAAACACACCGATCCCAATTTTTGGTTCGATTCTCTCTTAAAGGAATGAATATTTATGTTTTTAGGTCTCTCGCAGATAAAGACGCCTCCGAGGACTTATCAGGGCACCCGCATACTCTAAATCTTCACAAAAAAGTCACACAATATTTCACCCGAAAGATTTGGAGAGCAATAAAGGCGGCCCGAACACATTCGAGATGTAAGTGGACGAGAGCAGACCGAACGCATTAGACTACCAAAGCTGAACAATTTAATGACGATTGACTATTCATACCACATTTAAGCGGTTGACCGCTTTGCTACTCTTGATTTAGAGTCTAATTATTCTGCGATCTCAGCCGTGGCGGACGCTCGCAGAGTACGTAATGAGAGGGGCAGAGGGGCGAAACGACGGCGGCGGCGGCGGCGGAGGGATGCAAAATGTTGCAATTGCATTTTCCCGTCAGAAAAACAGCTTACACTAGCAAAAATAATTAAGAGTATTAGTTGAGTCGCCGAGCGAAGTGTCTCGTAGTAAATAGTCTGCTAAATACCCACCTACATTTATTGGCGCAGGGACTTTGGGGAGACCAGCGAAATAGCGGAAACCATTTCGCCTTTTAAACAGTGTAGGTTGCTTTGGGTATAAATGCTCCCGTTCTACAATGTTTAGAACACATCGAGCGCTGTATATTTCGGAATAATGAGAGTCTTGGTGTAGTTGACATGAATACACGGGGATAAGTATATCATGCGTACAATCAGCAGGCCTTTTTTTGACGCGGGGGAATCCTTTAAAAGGTCCCCGGGAGCTGTGGGGCTCGACCGGGGTATGTGGGATTCTTACCCACTAAAACCCCCGCGGCTGTCGCAGCGGCAAATGAGAGAGGACCCAGGTCTTTTCGGTGAGTTCTGCACCAGGGGCCCCTCAGTGCCTTGCCTTCGAGCCCGCCCCCGGGGGGCGCATTGCAGCCGGGAACCACCACCACAAGTCACGGTGCTCACGGGAACGGGGGTCGCAACCCCACTGCCGTCCTCCTCGGAGTTGCCGCCGTACTCAATGGACGTCCTAAGGGCCCACACGCCGAACGTCCAGCGACTCCGAAGGACAATCAGCAGGCTTAGCACGACTTTCAAGTCTTGAGAGATAAGTGTGACTATGACTTCACTATGACGTAGCACTTTATTTACATTTTTGTATTAAGAATGACGTTTCAGTGTTGAAAACTACGTCATACTACACACCGATCCCTAATAAGGGAGTTGTTGTCGTAATCCCCGCGCTTGGCAGGCGGCTTGGGGATCGCAGTCTAGGTGGAAGATAAATCCAAAAGAAAGACGCTGCTGCCCGTCTTCCTGTTCTCTCTTAGTCGCCTCTTACGACACCCAACGAGAGGAGATGGGGAATGCATTTCTAACCCGGCACCTAAGACCCCACAATGCGTAAGTAATAGATAATAAAGAGTACATTTAAAGAGTTCAAAATGTCCCATTCACGAAAAATGCCAATCATTATTCTACCTATATTTCTGTGTTTTTAAGTAATTTATTTGAAATGCTAGAGAGAGCACCACTATCAAGTTTCAGCCCCGGTAAGAGAAGATCATAGATCCAGTGCTACTCCCCGGGACTTGCTCTAGCGACTGTCTGGCGCTGAAGAGACCCTGGCTCCGAACGGAGTGCCTAGTCTCTCCATAACGTCAATCAAGGCCAGGGGAGGTTCTAGGGGGTAAATTCCCACATAACCTGGCCAGATGATTTTCGCCGAGGATATATATATATATTTTTGTATACTACCAAGGTGGCAAGCAAGCGTGCGGCCCGCCTGATGGTAAGCAGTCACCGCAGCCAATAGACGCTAGCAATACCAGTAGAATCACTAGCGCGTTGCCGACCCTTAAGACATTAGATTTTAAGTCTTTGTGTCCGGTAACCACCAGCTACAGTGCCCTTCACGCCGGAACACAGCAATGCTTACACACTGCTGCTTGGCGGCAGAATATCTGACACTGCGGTGGTACCTACCTGGACGGTTCCTTGCACAAGGAACCCACCACTTAGTAATATATATTTTGTGCGCATAAACTTGTAATAACTTGTGTCTTAATTTCATCATCATCATCAACAGCCGAGACACGTCCACTGCTGAACAAAGGCCTTACCCTTAGAAGGGGGATTGCATAGTCCCCACGCTTGGCAGGCGGCTTGGGGATCGCAGTATAGGTAGTAGACACCAATAGAATAAAGACGCTGCTCCCCGTCTTCTTGTTTTTCGTTAGTCGGCTCTTACGGACACCCAACGGGAGGAGATGAGTGGTGCTATTCTTACCCGGACACCACACGGGTCTACATGTAAAGAACGGTATTCTACAGTAAGGACACACCGATTCTCCAGATTCCTTTTCATTATGTGCACTAACATACATAGATAGAGTTCTTTAAAATATAGCCCGAATTTATAAACCATGATCAAGATAAAATATTTCTTTAACCTGGTAAGGTTTCACGGCAGTTGGAAATGAATGCTCGTCGTTAGAACAGGGTCGCGCACTTATCAGCCCGGAACTGCTTAACTACCCCACGTTTAACAATTCCTGATGCGTCATTTGTCGGTTGTCGCTGCTGGCTTGACGACGGTCCCTGTAGTAGCTAACGCGGAAAAAAAACGATAATCCTCCAATTAAATTGAACCACTGCCCGTGAAATTGGTTACCTTTTGAGGTAAAGATTTTCCAGGATTACTCACAGACCTTTGTACTTAGTTAGGTAGGTACAGTTTTATTTAGTGTCGACAAAAAGTTTTACAGAATTACTGTAACCTGTCTGACTTCTCTATTGCATTGCTTGTAAAGAACTAAAAAAAAAACAAATAAAGAGAACCATGAAGATTTTCTTTCCCTTTCTCGATGTCCGTTTTTGATTTCAAGAACTTTGTGTGGCGCATCTTTCACACCTGTGTAACTGAGGTGTAGCTGGATACTTCACCAACAGACCTGGCAAATTACAGACACTTGCTGAGTTATAAATTGTCGAAGCGTCTTACGAAGTTTCATTATTAGCAGCCCATAGACATTCACTGCTGAACAAAGGTCTCCCCCTTAGAAGGGAGGGGTACTATAATCCCCACGCTTGGCAGGCGGCTTGGGGATCGCGGTATAGATGGACGATAAATCCAAAAGAAAGACGCTGCTGCCCGTCTTCCTGTTCTCGCTTAGTCGCCTCTTACGACACTCAACGAGAAGAGATTGGAGGATGCAATTCTCCTGCTCCACGAGTTAAAGTAGGTAGATAGTGTATGTGTGCAAAACTTCCTAGATATTAAAGCATAAGAATCTCGGATTATTTGTAATTTTTAACTGCTTGTGTTATTGTTTTGCGATAAGGACTGACTCGAGAATTATCCAATAAAATGTTTTGTTTTTAGGGTTCCATACCTAAAAGGTAAAAAAGGAACCCTTATGGTCTGACTTCGTCTGTCTGTCTGTCTGTCACAAACCTATATATTTCAGGAACCACTGATGCTATCAATTTGAAACTTGGAATAGTTTTAGATCTTAATTACCCAACCCCATCGCAAATGAAAAAAATATTTTTTTTCTTTTACTTTTTTTATAATGGGGGTCGAAATGTGTCATCAAAATTTCAAAGTGAGACTACTATATTGAGTGGGGTATCATATGAAAGGGCTTCATTTGCACATCTTAAAACAGATTTTTATTTTGGTTTATGTCACGCAGTTTTTGGCTGATAATCAAAAATGTCAAAAAAAATACCGTTCCCCCCCCCCCCCTTATCTCCGAAGTTTGTGGAGGGAAAAATCTGAAATAATTATGGGTAATACATGTCTGTCTATATTTTACAGGAAAAATAAAATGATCTTTCTAAATAGTACAGTTTTTTAGTAATCCTAAAATAACCTCGACGAACAAACTTAGTTTTGCGGTTTGGTTTTTTTGCTATCTGAGGCGTTAGACGAATAGTAAAATAACTTTAATACGTCCAAAAATGATATGAAATCCTCGGTGCGGGAGTCTGACTAGCGCTTGACTGGTTTTTAAAGTATAATACACTTTACGAAGTCCTCGTACTTTAACTTCATTAACACACAAACAATCATTAACAACCGAACTAAGAGACACTACGATTAACAACCAATTGGGATAAAATCACTATGCCAACAAGATAGTATATCTCAACATCACATAAACAACTTTAAAAATACGGAAAACAATAAAATTTTACTTTTATAACCTTTCGCGCATACTACAAACTTTGCTACAAACAAAATCGTAAATATTTATCCATGATATTACGTAATCCTATATTCTGTGAACATATGGTATTTTTATTTTTATTACACCTCGCCGAAAGACAGGCAAAGGTACTCCTACCATACAGCCTTGTTTATTTTTGCCACAGTTACATCGCAATTCGCCAACGAGTCGAGGTAGGGATATTTAGTATACAATAGACATTTTTCATTGCTTCTATTAGTCTGAATGATCTAAAATTTAGAACATGTGTAAATCCGATGATACTAAATAAAATGGTAACTTTCACCAGGGTCTCCAGGAAGAAGGTGGTAACAGGATCTCGGCCCAAATAAACGTAGAGCCATCGAGTTTAGACTCGTTGGATAGGTCTCGACGAGTAGGGTAGGGCGGGTCTAGTTGAGCATAGGGGCAAGTTGGGCAATCGAAATATCTCGAAAACTATTCACCGCACACGTAGGCATCATATAGCGGAAAGAAGGGGTCTCGGAAGGAGAACTCATCGCGCGACTGCTAGTGGCGGCTCGATGAGCGAGAGAAGCATAAGTGCACATTGTTTATTTTGTGACCAAAAAGTAAAAAAATCGTTTACCGTAAGTTTTCGTCTGTATTAGTCAAATGTTGTTTGTTTTCAATCAGGTAAGTGTTAATCTCCCATAAATTTACTGTACTTTTGATATGTATAAAGGTTCTGGGTATATTTTTTACCGTTTTTTCATATCCTCACTTTTGTTTCAAATTTTCGGGTTGGGGTTAGTTGAGCTAAAGTTGTTCAACAAGCCTCACGGCTTAGAACAAAAGTAATGTATGTTATTTATTTTATTTTTTCAGGATGCGAACTTATAATAGAAAGACTACAAGATGTTCTTACACTGCTCAAGACTTAAATAATGCAGCAAAGGCTGTCAATGATGAGAAAAAAAGTCTGAACGGCATTCACAGTCAAAGAATTTGGTATAAAACGAAGGACTTTGCAAGAGTAACAACGAAGATTAAGTTTCTAAGATCTCATTAATATTTTCTTTTAAGATATAAGTTATATTGATAGTAACATAAATATTTAAGTCTGATTTTAAACAGAAAGACTGAATCTAATCCTAAAGTTAATCTTAAGATACGTTGATGTTTTGTTAATTCTATTTCCTGTTTATTAATCAAAGAAAATTACTTCAAGTTTTGTTGTTTTGTCACTAAAAAGACTTTAAATAAAGAGTTGATTGTCAAACATAAATTTTATTTCATCTCTAGTATACATTGAACCCATGGTTTGGCTAGACATTCTAAGTGCTCAACTTACCCCACTCCCTTGCTCAACTTACCTCACCTATGGGGTACGTTGAGCACGCTTGACTTTCTGCATTTAAACCCCTGTAGCTCTTAAATCGAGCTTAGTAGAAATAAATTACTATGACACTTTTAGAAAAGGATAAATTACTAATCTATCAGGTTGCGTAACAACCCATTGAGACTTATCGTTGAGGAGCTATATCCGCTCAAGTGAAAAATTGCTCAACTAGCCCCGCCCTACCCTAGTTACTAGAAAAATGGTGATCAGTCTGATTATGGAGCAGGAAGTTGGTCACGGGATCTCTGCACTAATAAACGTAGACCCACCGAATTTGGATTCGTTGGATAGGTTGCTGCGAGCAGTAGGTAGAAAAACTTTGATCAGCGTATCGTGATAGGAGCAAGCAGGAAGGTGGCAACAGGAATTCGGCTCCATTAAATGTAGGACCCACCGAATTATAAATCTATGGTTAAATCTTGACGAGTAGTTGGACAGATACTGTTCAGGGTCTGATAATAGCACAGAAAAGTCATTTTAAGAGTTTGTTTACCTATTAAATTTATACTTGTAAACAGTTACTAAAGTACAAATAAAAGTAAAGCATACCGTAATAATTCTGTTCTATAATGAAAGTCAAATTACAAGAACCATCTTCCAAACACTTTTATGGTTGCCTAGCAACCTTAACAAATATTTATTTTGAAAAACATGCCATGGTTATTTTTTTTAATAGGGGCTGAAATGTGGTCTCAAAATATCAAAGTGAGGCTACTATATGGAAGGGCTTTATTTGCACATTTTAAAGCTGATTTTTATTTTGGTTTTTGGTAAGTAACTAAGTATGTAGTTATTGGATTTTTTTATACTACCAAGGTGGCAAGCAAGCGTACGGCCCGCCTGATGGTTAGCAGTCACCGCAGCCTATAGACGCTAGCAGAACCAGAAGAATCACTAGCGCGTTGCCGACCCTTAAGACATTAGATGTTAAGTCTTTGTGTCCGGTAATTTCACCAGCGTAAAATCAAAAATGTCAAAAAAATTAAATAAAAAATACCGTTCTCCCCCACTTATCTCAGAATTTAGTGGAGGAAAAAATCTGAAATAATTATGGGTAATACATGTGTATAGATATTTTACAGGAAAAATAAAACAATCTTTCTAAAGCTCTCTAAGCTTTTTAGTAATCCTAAAAAACCTCGACAAACAGACTTATTTTTGCGGTTTGGTTCTTTTTTTTGGAAATCTAACAAAATTCAGCAGATGCGCAGATTCTATATATTTTAATTAGTAATAACAAGTTACGATAGACACGTCTCTTTATTTTTCATAATGACAGAATGTACTGACAAGACCTTTTAAATATAAATACATCTTACGCTATGTTCTATAAAAAGTTCGAACATGTAAAGTTATAATAAAATTATCAAATCTTAATACTTTTGCTATCTGAGGTGTTAGATCAATTGTAAAATAACTTTAATACGTTCAGGGATGGTGGTTGCGCCAAATATCGATAAATAAATATTGATATGTTGACACGTCTGTTTTCCCTATATACCCTATATTTCGTTTCCTATTCTTTTTTCTACCCTCGTACCATAATATGGACTCGTCGACGCGTGCGCATATTGATGACGCGCGCTCCAGTAGTTGTCGTTAATCATCGGATCGGATTAGTCGCACAAGAGATTTAATACGTCTCCGCCGTCGCTATATAACCTCTTTGAACATTATCGTTTCCACGTGTATCGTCGCGTATGCTATAGTGTATGAACTCCCCGAGAAGACCAGTGAAAGACTCTATTCCCGACGGCGAGAAAGTGCGCGTTCGTGTGTGATCCAGCCGGCCAAGCAAAGCGCAAGCAGTCTGCATACAAGGTACTCCTTAACCCTCGTAGTATATTCCCTATTTTATTGTATTTATTTAACCCCCTGACACGTTCTCCACCATCTGTCGCCGATAGGATATCAGGAAAGCCACCTTTTTCTGAACCATTATTTTGGTCCTTCGAGCCGGATTGGTACTCCCGATATCCCGTTACTCCTAATAGACGTGTCTATTTGTCGATTTATTGTTGAAATTAAGCGTATCTCGTTATTTCGTTTCGTTATTTGCATCCGTACTTCGTCGTAAATGCATGCCCACGCGCCATTCCTTTGTTTCGTTGTAGTTCCAATGTCGTCCAATATGGCTGTATAGTATCGAGCAATATTGCTATCCAACGCGTGCATAAAATTTCGTAATAATTTCTTAATAGATACACATTTTGCCTTTGATTTTATTGGAAAAACCATTTAATCAACAAATAAAAGTGATTAAATATAGTGCCTTTGCTTCCGGTCGATTATTAATTATTTAGTTACGCATTAATTATTGAAAATTCCTTAGCTAACACATCTCGTTAATAAATAGTTTGTTCGCATCGCATTATTAGCTTATAATATATCGTAATAATCACACTTCCAACGCTTCCCAATAGTATAGATTGCATTGCCTCATAAATCAATTGCGCAGCACTTTTATAATTTGCTTTGAAGGTAATTGAAAATAGTTTAAAATGCCGCCACGCCCGGTATCGTTGGATCCCGAGAAACAAATTAAATTATTGGAGTCTCTGAAGGCTTCATACTTTGCACGTTTAAATACGGTTTATGATCTGAGTACCAATGCCAGCGATGCAAAGTCCATCGGGTCCTTTCTTTGTCAAACACAGACAATAGACCAATTGCGTGATGATTTTCGGGACACATTAGACAAAGTCAATATGTTGTACATTCAAATTGACCCAGAGTATATACCCGACTTTCAGGCTTTGAATACTTTCGAAGAAATATATAACATAGTGAAATATCGTTGTTCGACATTATCGCAAACGGATTCAAAACCTGTACTAGAATCTAGCCGTACCTCACATCGTGATTATCCTAAGTTGCCCGTATTAGAAATACCCGAATTTAATGGGGATATAAAAAACTGGTCTTTGTTTTTCGTAACTTTCCAAAACACTATACATTTGAATCCAAAGTTAACAAATGCCGAGAAGGTATATTATTTGATTAGTAAATTAACAGGTAAGGCAAAATCGGTATTTGCAGGTATTCACCCATCTGGTGAAAACTATGAGGTAATATACAATGCTCTCGTCTCTCGCTTCGAAGATAAACGTACATTAGCCACTTCGTATTTAAACCAAGTTCTCGATTTGAAACCCATAACCTCACCTAGTTCAGACCATTTGGAACGCTTTTTGGATATTTTTGCTTCATCTGTAGACGCATTACGTAACCTTAAATTTGATAATTTAGGCGACTATATACTTTTATTCGTAGCGCTTCGTAAATTAGACCCGGACACAGTCCGCGAATTCGAAAATAAGCATAGTAGTTTAGATGTACCGACTTTCTCAGATCTCGTTGACTTCCTCCGTGAGAAAGTTAAAATTTCGTATCGCATTGCTCATCCTAGATTCGAACCCAATACTTCGAGCAATCCTACGCGCCACCTAACCACTGCGCCCAAGCGGCAAGTCACCCAGTCGTATGTCGTAGCGGACGCACCTCGGCCGCCTGTGCCTACGTCACCGATATGCGCGCTATGTAAATCCATCGCAGATAAGAACCATTTATACGTGTGTGAGCAATTCTTATTGCTTTCTCCGAATGATCGCTTTAATTATATAAAAGAAAATCAGTTATGCATTAATTGTTTATGCAGTCGGCATAGATTAATAGAATGTAATTCCAAGTCGAGGTGTCGTAAATGCAACCTTAAACACCATACTCTTCTCCATTTCGATAATTATAGATCGTGCAATCGCGATAACACTAGTATGCCTCAACCGGTGAACGAACAGACATGTACTCAGTCTACCAACCACTATGCAACCACTGAGCCATTGATCTCAGATTCGAATCGTAGTATAGCTTTATGTTCCTTTGATTCTGCGCCCGTAGCAGACACTTCGCTCGTTTTACTTCCCACCGCCCGTGTAGTAGTTTATGATAAACACGGACGTGAACACAATATTCGTGCTTTGCTGGACTCTGGTTCTCAAAGTAACTTCATTACTAGTTCTTGTGCAAATCGTATAGGTCTAGAAGTTTCATCGAATGCCGCCTATGTTAAAGGCATGGGGGGTTCCGAAAAATCGGTTGAAGGTTCCGTAGAATTAAAAATCCATTCCCGATTTGATAAAAATATTTCGTATAATATTAACGCGCTTCTAGTAGACAAAATAACTGATGAGTTACCTATGACTCAAGTTTCCCCTAATGTATTGTCTGAATTCGAAACCCTTCCTTTGTCGGATCCGTTGTACGGAAATCCTAAAAACATAGATTTATTAATCGGTAGTTCCATATTTCCATGCTTAATGCTTCCAAATCGTATACATCCCAGTCGTCCTGGATATCCTTATGCCATGGAGACTACTTTAGGTTACGTCATAATTGGTGACGCACCTGCCCATTTCCCTAAAACAACAGTGTCGTATTGTACATTTACTACTCGCCCGATTAGCGTAAACAATCTCATTCGTACCTCGCCCATACAGTCCGCTAACTCTTGTAATTGTAACGCTTATCAGTCAAACCTACGACACTGGCGGAATCAGATGTTCCTACCGCATAGGCGAAAGAGATATTTTAGTTGATTTAATAACGGCATCGCCGGCTCGCCTCGCTGCGAGTCAGCTGATTGCGCGCCCATTGTTAACATTTATTGATTCCTTAACTTATTAATGTTATTGTAATACTCGTATACAGATAAAATATTTATTTCTATTTTATTTTTCGTCAGACTATCGTTGACATATATAAGTAAGTTTATATAAAATTATTTATTTATTTCGTTTTCGGATTAACATAATCTGCGCACCCTTATAAATAAAATATTTGCTTTATTATTCGTGGGACTTCCTTTAGCCACAGCTTCGAATATTTGTGTATGCATTTGCTATGTATGTAGGTATATTATATTCTGCTATTTAAGTAAGTGTAGTTGTTCAGTCTGCATTCATTTGAATGTCGATTATATATTTATATTGTCGATTTGTTGTATTAGGTTAGACAGCTATTTCGCATTTGTTAGTTTCCTTCTAGCTGTACAATCAAATGCTCACTTCTTTATTTATTTATTCGTCGTAGCATTGCTTGTGGAGACATTCGGTCTCAGCTAGCTGTATGCGTTCCCCCTACGTGCACATCGTGGTTTCCACTTGTCGAAGGATTCGTCCTAATTCCCGTGCACATAGCTATCTAATAATATTTATATCGATTTATATTTTATATTTCGCTTTGTCCCGGACTAGGTACAGGTCCACTTCTATATTTATTTTCGAACCATGCTTCCGGACTGTATAAGTCCACCCGTCGACAGCCACATACATAGTTATGTTGGTTATTGTACTCCCAACTTAGAGGAGATACCACACTCCCAATCGTATACCGCCTCACTAATATGAGTATATTTATTATAAATCATATTAATAATATATTTCGTATCGTTTCATACTTCAATTATTATTGATAGTTTCGCTCGTCGTTAGATTATTTGTCCATTCGTTTAATATTTGTGTGTTTACTGTCGAATATTATGCACTCCAACCTTGTTATTCTTCGATAAATCCAATAGATATAATCCGATATAATTAATAATTAATTTAAGTATTAATTTAGTTCAACCCTTTAATAGTTTCTCTCCCTGAGTAGAATCCAATGTTTGGTTGTGACTAATGAGGTCAAGCCTTCTGTTCTTTAGCATTATCTAAACGATCTTCGTAGAACAAACAGCTGAGAACAAATTAGATATATTTACCGGTTTACTACACAGTTTTCGTATCGCTTTGATTTGTTATTTCGGACTTTATTTCGCAATGCACAAGCTTTATCAGCCTTGCAGGATATTTATCTTAGACAAATTATTTGTAAAATCACATCAAGTAAACCGCGTAACCTAGCTTTAAGCGTTTGTAGAAAATAAAGTAATTATAATCGTTTTAGTAGATAATTTATTACATGTCGGTTTAGACATTAAGACTTTCGTTCGAAATTATATACATCTTACCGCGCAAAGATCGTATGGTTGCTCTTCTTATTGACGGTCACTGCTGATTCCGTACTAATTGTAGACTAATATCATGTCGTACTATCGAACAACCCATCCCTGCTTATTTAAAACTTAATTTCTTTCCAGGGTTTGATTGCGCAGGCGATGGCGACAGGCACTTCTAATTAAATTCTAGTTATAATTTGATAAATAAGTTAGTAGCTTCATATAGAATCGTTGGAAGAGAGATTATTTGAGAGATTATTTGCAAATCTCGCGTCCGTCAAAATGGAATAAAGCAAACCCATATTCTGTTGTTGTTGATATCGTGGTAATTTAAAAATGAATAACTGTACTCGCTTCATTGGCCATAAGGGCTAGTAGAGTTTTCCCTAGTAATGACTGAGTCGTTCGTACTGAAAGAATTCGCACGCATATACATTGTAACCCGTCGTACGACTTTGTCTTGTTGTTGTTTAGTTTCCTGTTAGTTTAAAGTCGCTTATTTGTTGATTTAATTGTTAATCCTTCAGTAGAGTTATTCTCCTATTTAGCCATAGTTTAAGATAAAAATCACGTCGTATTATTTGCATTACTAGTCTTTTCTCGCGCGGGGAGGATGGTTGCGCCAAATATCGATAAATAAATATTGATATGTTGACACGTCTGTTTTCCCTATATACCCTATATTTCGTTTCCTATTCTTTTTTCTACCCTCGTACCATAATATGGACTCGTCGACGCGTGCGCATATTGATGACGCGCGCTCCAGTAGTTGTCGTTAATCATCGGATCGGATTAGTCGCACAAGAGATTTAATACGTCTCCGCCGTCGCTATATAACCTCTTTGAACATTATCGTTTCCACGTGTATCGTCGCGTATGCTATAGTGTATGAACTCCCCGAGAAGACCAGTGAAAGACTCTATTCCCGACGGCGAGAAAGTGCGCGTTCGTGTGTGATCCAGCCGGCCAAGCAAAGCGCAAGCAGTCTGCATACAAGGTACTCCTTAACCCTCGTAGTATATTCCCTATTTTATTGTATTTATTTAACCCCCTGACACGTTCTCCACCATCTGTCGCCGATAGGATATCAGGAAAGCCACCTTTTTCTGAACCAGATGGTATGGAACCCTCGGTGCGCGAGTCCGACTCGCACTTGACCGGTTTTTTTTAAATGGAACAGCCAATTCGGACTCTTTTCCCATTGAATATTTCTAAATCCAAAGTTACACAAGAATAGATTCTCGAACGCAAGCGGCGAAAAATCGTGATTGATTACCGTATGCGAGAAGAATGTCACATTGTTTTTTTACACACCATGACATGATCTCCAAGGAGATGTTATGGGGCGATACTTGCTTTTGAGACTTTCGCACTGTTTATTAACACTAGGTGATAGATTAGGTATTGACAAAGCGAGAAACTGCCGCTCGCATACGAGAAACTCTTCTTGTGTAACTTTAGGATTAGGTAGAGAGGCTACTTTATTTCCTACCTACCTATCGCCTTCGACATACTGCAGGAGGATAAATTAGGCAAGCTCCTCAACCTTTAATCGCAGCCTTTAAACTTAATTAGGGTCAACATTTTATGTATATTGGATACGTATCAAACAATTAATTGTGGCTAATTAGTTAGGCCCGTATGGACACATTACGGGGGTGAGTTGGCACCGGGACAGTTCCTGGCAGCCTCCCAACCCTCGGCGACGAGTGGAGCGGTCGCACAGTTTACCACTTGCATTTGGCAATCTCTCACCGCATAGTTATTCGAGTACAGTAGGTACATACATATATCGATGGTCATTATAAACTTGTATTACAGAGTAATAGCTCGGTGGGCGAGAAAGTTGTGTCACTGTCCACCCCGGGTGGCCAAGCAGGGGGGTGAACAGTGAGAATAAACCAAGCGCTTGCCTTGTAAACACGGTGCGCAGGTTCGAACCCCGCCTCACGCATTTCTGATTTATTTAATTAATCATGTGCGATTGTTACTAGCTTTCGGTGAAGGAAAAAATCGTGAGGAACCCTGCATGTCTGAGAAAACCTAACCATCCCGCACTTGGCCATCGTGGTGGACTATGGCCAAAGCCCCTTCATCTTGATGGGAGACCCGTGCCCACCAGTGGGACAAAACAAGGACTGGTATTATTAATTTTATTATAGAGTAACTTTTTGCTAGGGCGCCCGGGCGGGGAGCAAACCTGCAAAAGGTACCCAATCTCCGTAGGTACGGAGACCAGGTTATGCGGGATTCATACCCACTAAAAACCTTCCTGATGTACTTCATCGAAGCGATGGTGACTGGTGTGTGCATTACCCCAGCAAGAAAGATGGTCGTAGAGAAGATTGAGTTAAACGAATAATTAGAGCATAATCTGCTGTAAATGTGCGCGGAATAAAAAATTAGTGCATCATTTCGTTTTCGAGAAAAATCGGAAAAACGATTCTTGCTGGGGTAACGTTGTTCCAGCAAGAAGATTCTAAACCAATGATCGGAGAGAAACATAAACTTCAGGAAAGATAGCTTATATTTGTGCGTAATTGTGCGCTGAAAATGAAATTTGTGCGTCTTAAGATTTCAGAGTTATTAAAATTCCTGCTGGAGTAACGTTTTGCAGAATCGTGTTTCTCGGAAACCAATAATTGCGCACCTCTAGAATAAACGATTATCAGTAGCTCTTCATTTGTGCGTATTTGTGCATTAATTAGATTTTCAACTATTTTTAAAAAAATAATAACCGACTTCAAAGTAAATTATCTAAAAAGCATAAAATAACGAAAGTATTATTGAAGTTGGTGTTAGCGTACCTGCTGTGTATATTCTGCACCAACTTCAATAATACTTTCGTTATTTTATGCTTTTTAGATAATTTACTTTGAAGTCGGTTATTATTTTTTTAAAAATAGTTTATTTAACACTTTTTAGTGACTTATTTTACCAAGATAGGTATCAGCACTATCACGCAACTCGAACGTCTACATTACAGTAACTTACTGAAAACATAAAAAGTTTATATCTCTTAAACTACTGGACCGATTTTGATGAAATTTGTACTCTACCCTAATTTGAAAGATATTCTAACTATTGCAAAAAGAATTTTCGAAATCGGACTTGTAGTTTCTGAGAAATCCGCGGACAAACCTACATACATACGTACATACATACATACATACATACATACATACATACATACATACATACATACATACACTCGTGAAATTTGGTAAATTCGTTTAGAAGCCCACATAGACTAACATATATGAATATTACGCATTTTTATTAATATTACATACATACGCGTCGAATACAGAACCTCCTTTTTTGAAGTCGGTTAAAAATATTTACCGTTTTAGCGTAATAATGGATTTATGAAAACCAAAAAAAAAGGTCCTAGCGCTTAAACGAACAAAAATTCATACACACTGAAAACGGTATTCGGTCCTTTTTAATACTCTTAACATCCACGAAAAGTTTCAAAACATATTATATACGCACTAGCTGACCCGCGCAGCTCCGCCCGCGCTTTAATTACATTTTGCTCCCCTTTTCTCCCTACTCCCTTGATTTATCTCTCTCCATCTCTCTCTCTTATATTAAAAATCTAATTCTATGCTATTTCTCTCCCCTTCCGCTTCGGTCCCCGTCACACTTCCCCTCTTCCTCTGCCCGTTGTCCTCTCTGAACCCTCTCCCTCCTCTCTCTTCTCCGAACTTGCTCCCTCTCACTCCCCCCCCCCCCCCTTGCTCCACCTAACTCCTCCGATCACTCACTCCATCACCCTCCCCTCTCCCTCTCTTGCACCCTCCTCTCGTTCTATATACTTCTACTACGTATCAGCGGCATAAAATATACTTTATAACCTATTATCAGACCTACCCGCAAAATTTCATACATATCGGTTCACCCGACTCTCGTGCACGAAAGGAGGTTCTCAGATTTTGTTGTGCAAGGCGTTGCGAACGTTCGACACTCGACTCTCGTGCGCGTACCTGAGAGTTTCTCTGATTTTGTTCAGCAAGGCGTTGTGAACGTTCAGGTGAAGATTCTCCCATACGACGTATTCTTGCTGCCCGTGCTTGAGAACTATGTTTAGAAAGTTGAGACCTGGCTCTCTTAGGCATTCTCAAATGTTTAAGAAAATGCTAACAGCAGCGTGTAATATTCTAGCGCTGAAAAGAACTGTTGTTTAGCCCTGAAAAGAACTGTTGTTTAACCCTGAAAATAACTGTTTTTTAGCCCTGAAAAGAACTGTTGGTTAGCCCTGAAAAGAACTGTTGGTTACCCCTGAAAAAATCTGTTGGTTAGCCCTGAAAAGAATTGTTGATTAGCTCTGAGAAGAACTTTTGCGTAGGTGTAGTTTTAAGAAAGAAATCTAAAAAAAAATCGAGAGGGAGCCGACCTCGCGTCTGAGCCGCGCGGGTACCTTACTCATAGATCTAAACTCCCCTCCCGCATGCGCACCCCCGCCTTGGTGACGCTCACTTCGCAACGGGCCGTGCAGCAGAAATCATAATAAGTATTTTAATTTCGCCATAACTTCAAAACCAAATGTCCAAATTTTATCATTCACAGACCAAATATTATCTACATAAACTGTACTTAATGATGAAATAATTTATTTTGATAAGGATTAATAGCATGAGTAAAATAAATGCGTTTAAATGTAGTCCAAACAAAATTCAAGATTTTTAAATAAAAAAAATGGTTGTTGGGCCTCGACATAGACAGTGTGCCGCGGACTTTTTTGTAGATATTTATAAGATCTACAAATAATTAGAACATTTTATGGTTCTATCTTTTATAGTTTAGGCAGCGTACGCAAAATAAGTAACTTTTCTGGTTGATTTTTTACACCTTGTGTGCGAAAAAACCCAAATATCTATTTTTTTCCAAAATAAAATTTAGCCTATGTTACTCGCGGATAATGTAGCTTTCGAATGGTGAAAGAATTTTTAAAAACGGTCCAGTAGTTTTTGAGCCTATTCATTACAACCAAACAAACAAAGTTTTCCTCTTTATAATATTAGTGTAGATTATTGAATAATATCACTTTGAATCAAAACTGATAATGTCTAGCTTTGACGTCAAAATACAAAAAATAAGACCAACCCTAGAGTTTTTGGTATAAACCAAGAATTAGAGCACTTAATGAAATACATATCCTGAAAATTTCAGCTTCAAATATTTCATAATAAAGAAGATACAAGCAAAAACTATAACCCCTGTTAGATTACTGGTTATCCGACCAAATTGGAATGAACCCAAAAAAGCGAGGATTTCATACATACTCGTGACCTTCTTTAAATGACAGTATTATGTGAAGCTGTTGTCTGTACAGTTACGTTCATAATGTTTATCAACAATCGCGGTTATCTTAATAGTCCGTCAGGTGGTTATAGTTTGTCATTATTTTTACAATATATTGTTACAGTTCTGTTAATTACTATTTAATTACGATAACCACAGAATGCATTGCAAGTATAAACTTGCATGCATTGCAAGTATAAGGTGTAAATAAATAGCAATGATTCGCATTGCAATAAAAAATCTATATTTCCAATACTTATAATAAAAACCGCTCTCCGAGAAAGTTCACTGACCTTTGTGTACGAACTATCGTGGACACGAACGGTGTACCAGTTTTCAATTAGAATCGTTTGAACGAACGTACGTGCTCCTACCCTGCCCGCATGTATTTCGGGGCGGCTTGTGCAAGCGATTATCGACCGACACCGTTCGTGACCGCGAGACTACATTGAGTCAAAATCAAAATTGCATTGCAAGATTCCATTTCCATCATACATATAGCTCAAGCAAGTAAAAGCGTGTTAAAAATACATACAATTCAATTAAATTGAGAACTTCCTCCTTTTTAACCGACTTCAAAAAAGGAGGAGGTTCTCAATTCGAATTCGAATTGTACGGATAGGCCGCTCCATTAATTGGGTCTCATAAAAAATTATTACGTACGAATAAGTAAGTAGTTCCTGAAAAAATGAGAATGGCGACTCTGAAAAAACTGTAGGAATGCTGGAGGTTGATGTTTTTATGGCTATTAAAGAACAAAACTGGTCATAACACTGGCAAATATTGACCAATTTCAATGTATCTTTTTTATTCCAATGAAGGAACCTGTATACCTATAATGAATCTGTATAAATTTGATCACCACCGATTAAGAACTTCCTGAAGAACCATGATTTATTTGGAGGAATTTATCTGGTAAAGACCATAAAATTGGGGTAAGTAATATTTGATATAATTACAAAATCTCTAATATTTACAAGATATAACAAATGAATCTATAATTTTATTTGATACTAGCTGACCCACGCAGCTCCGCCTGCGCTATTTTTACGTTAACTAAACTTTGAATAACAGACATTCGCATCGAATACATAACCTCATTTTTTATAGTCGGTTAAAAACTGGGACCCACTTTTTCCTTGCTCTCCGAAGCACGGACCCGTTTAGTTCAGATGGCGTTAAACGGTCACCCATCTATTTTATGACCTTACCTAACGTTGCTTAACCCGATCGATTACAAAACCTTGATAACAACTCTCTATGAGTGTTCCCTTACTAATATTTATTATATTTTATAGAAAAATTGATAAAATCGGACCAAGCGTATAACCAAGTACCCGTTTTGACTTTAATCCCCTCTCCCAAAAGAACCGTGCTAGATTACGGGACAAAAAGTATCCTATGTCCTACCTCGTAGTAAGATCTCAAATCATGCCATGTTTCATTTGAATCCATTCAGTAGTTTCGGCGTGATGCTCAGCCGTGATACAGACAGACAGACAGACAGTCAGACAAAAATTAAAAAAAATACATTTTCGGCCTCAGTATCGGTTATAGAATGCCCTCCAAATATAATTTTCAAAATATCTTCAATGTACAGAATTGGACCTGTTACAGTTTTATTATAAGTATAGATAATGATCAGTTGATATAATGTTATGTATGTCGGGGTTTTACAGTTTACCTCGGCAGCCAAGGGAACTATTGTAAATGTATGGAAAGATAGTCTACTTACTAGTCTTGGTGCGTAACGACACCAAGGACCCGAGTACTTTAGCGAGTTGGTCAGGGCACCTTGGCGTGTCTTCGTCGGCCGAGTGAAAACCGAACCCCTTCGGTTTTCCCTTCGGGTCCCCACCCGTGGGACTCAGCTCTGGCTTACCTTAATTGGCCGTCCAGAGAGGAGTTGTTAGAGCTATATGCTCCAGGGGTGGAAGTGCTAAAAGTCATAACGCCGCGAGTAACTCCGGAGAAAGCGCAGCATACCTCTCAACACAGGGGTGTTGAGCCACCCACACCGTTGTTGCCTTCCGCCGTCTTATGACGGCCGTATGAAGAGTCCATCTAGTGGGTGGCAAGTCACCACTTGTCAAAAAATAATGAGTAGGTCGCAAGAGACCCCGGCCTTTTACAACAGCCCAGTGTTCAGTTAACCAAATATCCACTCAAAAACATATAGTAATCTTTCCACATACTAGGTTAGGCACTATACTTATAATAGGCCAGAGTAGTCTGCCAGAGTCAACTGCTGTTTATATCTTATTTCCAGCAGTTTATTCTGACAGGTGTCTTTCATATCATTAATTTCACCCAACAGACCTCTACGTCTTGGATTCGTCCCCACGCAAGCCTTTAAAAAGTCCGGGTGTGAAAACTAGAGAAAATAAAAATAAAATAATAATAACAAATACACTTTATTCTACACCAAAAGTTACATGTAAATTGAACAATACGTTGAAGAAATCAATGTACAAAGGTGGCCTTATCGTTAAAAACCAATCTCTTCCAGGCAACCTACATTTAGTTTTAAAATAAAATTTAATTGCGTAATAATATAACTGACATTATATTGAACTCTTCACCTACATGAACTATTAGTAACTAGATACTATGCGTTTCATCTAAGAATGTGGCCGCCATCTTGCCATTTCAAATATATAATTACTAAAAATGATGTTTTAACAAATATAGATAGCAAAATAAGACATTACATCAAATAATCAAAACCGAGGCGAATTTTTCAATTTGTGTTTACTCTGCTGCCGATACAAAAATCGTAAAAAACGAGTGAAGTTCCGCAGTATGGCGGACACATTCTTAGTTGAAACGCATAGTACATACTTTATAAAAAGAAAGGCACCAACTTTGGTTCTTGATTATATTTAAATTTTGAATAAAAGTAACTTCCGTTAACAGTTTTATACTTCAGTGTACCCAGGCAAAGGTGTTTGTGTGTAAAGTTAAGAAGGTCACGAGTATGTATGAAATCCTCGCTTTTTTGGGTTCATTCCAATTTGGTCGGATAACCAGTAATCTAACAGGGGTTATAGTTTTTGATTGTATCTTCTTTATTATGAAATATTTGAAGCTGAAATTTTCAGGATATGTATTTCATTAAGTGCTCTAATTCTTGGTTTATACCAAAAACTCTAGGGTTGGTCTTGTTTTTTGTATTTTGACGTCAAAGCTAGACATTATCAGTTTTGATTCAAAGTGATATTATTCAATAATGCGTATATAATATGTTTTGAAACTTTTCGTGGATGTTAAGAGTATTAAAAAGGACCGAATACCGTTTTCAGTGTGTATGAATTTTTGTTCGTTTAAGCGCTAGGACCTTTTTTTTGGTTTTCATAAATCCATTATTACGCTAAAACGGTAAATATTTTTGAAAATCTAATTAATGCACAAATACGCACAAATGAAGAGCTACTGATAATCGTTTATTCTATAGGTGCACAATTATTGGTTTCCGAGAAACACGATTCTGCAAAACGTTACCCCAGCAGGAATTGTAATAACTCTGAAATCTTAAGACGCACAAATTCCATTTTCAGCGCACAATTACGCACAAATATAAGCTATCTTTCCTGAAGTTTATGTTTCTCTCCGATCATTGGTTTAGAATCTTCTTGCTGGACCCCAGCAAGAATCGTTTTTCGGATTTTTCTCGAAAACGAAATGATGCACTAATTTTTTATTCCGAGCACATTTACAGCAGATTATGCTCTAATTATTCGTTTAACTCAATCTTCTCTACGACCATCTTTCTTGCTGGGGTAATGCTCACGTGACTGGTCACTCCGTTCAGGCTTCGCCAATCTCTCCAGCGCCAGACGCTCGCTAGAGCCAGTTTCGGGAGGAGCAGAAATGCACACTCCCTCGGTACCCTCGCGGTAGGGACTACAATGCGTCGTCTCCCGCCTCGAGGACGACCTCGACGACGATTATAGAGTACCTATCTAGTATTATTTTTTATCAATTACCAATGAAACGGAGGGAGACGGTTGTCTTTTAATGTATGTCCTTAATAAGCCAGTTAGTAGTCACCTATTTCAGGGCACTAAAATAAAAGAAGCATTGTTTTTTAAAATATTTTATTATAAACAAGGAAATAAATACGTTATGCGCTTAATACAATAAATAATATTAGATTTGAACGATTGGAATGTCACTATTATGTGAGAATCGTGATATGTTTGCATTCGCTAAAGTATTTTATTGCTATAGCTTCCAAGTCGTAAAAATGTATAACAAATAATCATATCAACAGTTTAATAGTACAGAAAAACTTTCTTTGATTTATGTTATGAATTAACAATTCAATGTGTTTCTACAACCAATGCTTAATAATAAAATGCATATTACTTGGTTAATGCCTCGTCTGCACCAGGTCGTTTGACTCCATCAGTGAGTTATTTCGACTTGCTCAAGGTGGCACAACCGAAACGCCGTTTACAAAAAGGTGACGGCCACCTTCGGCTAAACCAACAGTAGGTATAAATATTACGGGGTTCTTAACCTTTAGTTTATGCCAGCCCTATCGTAGCTAATAACACAGTCGATGCACTATGAACTAATAGCTCATATCACCGTACTCGCGCATACAAAGATCTTTACAGAAGCTTAAAGTGAAACAGCAGTTAGGCTAGCTACAGAAGCGAGCTCCTTTACGTTTGTCTGTGCGGATGCGTCCCTTATAGTTTGTTTGTAATCAATCTACTGTATGTATACTATGTATAAAAATAATAATGTCAATCGGCAAGACATTGCTTAAAGCATACGAGTCATCAAACATTGCGATACAACGGCCGAACAACACTTCAAACATTCGGGAAAGGGAAGCGACCTGTTGACCTTGTGTAAACGAGGCTTTAGATAAATAGGAAACTACTTATAGAAAAAATATTTTATCGCGCAGAATCGATCATATCCACATTTACACCGCTCCGTAACAGGATTCGTACAAAGAAAGTCATATTTTATAAACTATGCAATCACTGTGCATTATACATTTACAGTTATACAATTACCTAGTATTGCCTATAACAAATTCACGAATATTTATAATTTCAATTTATTTAGGTACATTTTCAAATATCACAATTTCGTATAGTACTGCTATGCGGATACCGTTTTTGGCACACCAATTTTATATTTGTTATTCATATCAATAAAAAACACGTTCTTTTACATTCATAGGTCAGCAGATGTCGCCACTATAGCTTGGACTTTGAGACCTTTAATTACAAAATACTATTATACATATCTTGATTTGACGACGACAAAGATATTTAATACGGTATTTGATTGTATTAAAATATGTGTGATCCTTAAAGGATCAAAGTATTTTGTATTTAAAACTTTAAAAATAATGTAAGATGTTTCTGTAAAACACTAATTAAAATACGGGTTTTCTCAAACTCGATTATTTGGCCGCAAACGCTCTTATAAAGGATGATTATCTAGTGACGTTACATACTCAATATACAGATAATAATAATACCATATTTTGTTAGGCAGCGCCGACATTGTATCATGCATGTGACGTCATCGGAGTCACGTGATCCGTGTAATCGTATTCACGGTATTTTTATTTGTTTCATGAAACAGGTAGTAGAAAACTTGGGAGGAGTGTCCTATCAGGAGGTCAAAATTAAAGCATATAACAGATCGGAATGAAAATTGCTTCACCGAATAGAGCACAGCTCTTAAATTTGAGAGAGTGAACATTAATTATTGATTATGGAACAAAATACTGAAAATTTAACGATTTGTTTGCCAAAGACAGTCAAATACCATATTGAGGAGTAAGCTCGATAAGGAACTACAGTTTTAACCAAAAATCATTATCATAGGCAGTATTAACATTCTGAATGTTCAGAAAAAAAGTGCTCATGGTACGTGCACAGATTTCTTTGCTGCAGGCACTCGCGGAGAATTGGAATATATTTTCTTGAATAAATCCTGAATTTTGTTATCTGGGAAGAGATTCGTTAATATTGCTGAAACAAGTTTGAAATATTTTAATACAAAAATCTTCCAATGCGTTAGTAAAAATAGTAAAGGTTAAGCTGTGCACTTGCGCATTATGATAGTATTTAATTACCTTCAAGTAATACTAATATGAGCCGCCTGTTGATCTCTTGTGTTTGAAACAAATCGAATACCGTCAATAAGCCCCTTCTCGCTGTATCTGAGCCCACAATATGCCGCAAATCGTCTAATGGAAAGTAAATTATTTTATTTATTAAAGATATTATCACAATGAAGGGACAATCATTATGTAGACAATCCCAACGGCCAAACATTCACAAGTTCAGCCATCTACGGGCATACGGGCAGCGGAGATATGATAGTGCACAAGTACTTGTGCAGATATTCTCTCTCTCCCTCTCATTCTCTCTCTCTCCCTCTCTCTCTTTTTTCACAATCAGATAGGACGGAAGACCGACACGACCGGATTTGTTTCTCGCAGATATTTGCGATGCGATGCGAGTTCGCAGTTATGTGTGGGAGCCCAAATATACACAAAGCCGTTGCTCCCTGCATGATTTGTTGCTTTTTAAGCGAACGATTTACCTGTACAAGCGGATAATAAAGCGACTTTTGCAGCGACTCTCGTTCTCGCCTTAGTCGCTGCATCCCTATTGCTGTAGTTGGAATTATTGCGATTTGTCAGCCACTGTCTGGAATCAGTCAAGAGCATGCTTGTATGAAGCTAATCCATATAATTATACTCGTATAATAAGAAAGAGCGTTGTAAAAGTACTTACTTGAACGTTTTCAAATACTGAACAACATTCCTAGGCGAGGTTAGCGACGATACGAATTCTAGCACTTTTCTGTAAAGGAGGTATCTTAATATATTTTGAGAAGATAATTTAATTTGTCGTAGGTATTGAAAAAATAAGTCAGTCAGCAAGATATTCTAGAAAATTCTCCGGAGTGTAAATTTTTTAACATTATTCGAAGAGGCTTTTTCCGCACAGTCCGTGCTCAAACTAATAATGGGAATCAAAAATATGTTTAAAGATAGATCTTTCTCCTCAACTGGGTTAACCAAAGTGAGGAAGGACTTCCATCTTACAGTAGATCGCAACGACATAACGCCACCTTCGATATTATATACTTTTGATACTTTGGTCGCCTGTGTTCTTTGGGAAGTAGAGTCTGACGAAATTTCGTTCAATCTCCTTGCCTTAAGCAAGTCCTTTTCATTTTGTTTATAAACTAGTGCGATTCCATTCCGTTTCCATTCCACGGCTATAGTACCACTTTTAACCAGATGGGATCGCAATCATCATCATCATCATCATCATCACCATCAGCAGCAGTCGGAAGACGTCCACTGCTGAACATAGATCTAAAACACTACAATGGACAACAGTTGACTATTTGCATCCACCAATTGCCTACGGCTCGCACAATGTAGTCAGTTCACCTAGTGGGAGGCCTGCCTACGCTGCGTCTTCATGGTCGCCACTCGAGAACCTTTCGTCCTCATCGGTTATCGGTTCTCCGAGCGATGTGGCCTGCCCATTGCCATTTCATGTTTCAGATGCTGCAGATGTTATTTTTAGTTCTTCGATGAATCTCCTCATTCCCGATTACAATAAGCATCGCGGTTTTTTTTTTGGGAATAATAGACGCTGTTGGCCGCAGATGGCCATTACAGCTTCACCGGGGAGGCATCGCGGTCAAACATGTAGCTTATATTGAGGATAGTAGATACATACTTATTGACTCGATCTGCAATCAGTGTTCGTATTGGGGCCAGCAGGCGTCTCCTTAGCCATAAACCTCTGATACCTAATACTTCTTCAAGCAACTTTAGAGCCACACTCTCGTCCCCATCCTGCTACAAGACACAATAGATAACAGTGGCGTGCACAGAGGGTAGGCAAAAAAATGTATTCGGCTTGTTTCACCTATTTTAAGTATATTAGTATACCATTTCAAATATCCATAAGCAAGCAAATAATATAGACATATTAATTTGCATTTCAAAACATTATTAAGTAAACATTCAGCGGCTCCATACTGACAAAAATACTTTGCCTACCCTAGGATTTCTCTAAACAATCTTAATTTTAATAAATCTTAGTTCGGATATGAATTAACGTAATTTTTTTAATGTAAATGGATATGTTGGTAATGTTGATTAATTTAAGGATATTTGTACTGGAACACGAACAATTAGCTTAAAGAATAAACAACTGGAAGATATTTTTGCCTGGTTTCTGTGCACGCCACTGATAGATAAGTTACTTTTTAAACAAATCAGTGTCATAGTAAGCGATATGTCTGCACGTAGAAGGCTGCATTAGTTATTAAGTCCCTTGAGCCCGGTAACTTTTATTAGTCACAAGAACACAAATAGCGGCAATATATCTGACAATGCAGTTGTACCGGCTTTACATCGGAACACAGAAACGTTTACAAATTGCTGCTTGGCGGCAGAAAATCCACCTACCTGGACGGCCCCTTGCACAAGCGATCTACTATTTAGTACAGAGCGATACAAAATTAAAGTCGGCCGTGAAGTTAGGCTCAAGTCGCTGCGCAGTAACCAACTTAAAGTCAGCGGGGTAATGCCGAGTTTGTCTATTGTCAACTTGACTGAAAACGCAATGCGCGAACTTCACAGAGCGTTTAGGTTTGAATCGAACTATTAAAGCAGTAGTATGTGAAATATATCAAATAATCGATGTATTAATTTTACGATTATATAAAACGTATGTTGATATTAAAAATTCAATTAACTGCTTAGCCTACTGCCTATACATTTAATTTCTTGGAGGTTAATTTCTTGCTTCAGAAAACGATTTAACCCAAACTGGCTCAGCTCATAATAAGATAAAAATGTTCCACTTACGTCTTGTCCTTCAGAGGAACTGCCGCTTTTGAAACCTTCATAAGTGTCGTCATTTTTGCCTTGAAATACCTTCGATATACCTAACAGATAACAAATTAATAATATAGCAATGGCAATGGTAGCCTAGTGTAGCTAAGGAATCTGGTTCACACGCCTTCTTCGAACTCCACCTAATATTCAATATTTCAACACCTAATATTCAATACTTCAACAACTAATATTCAATATTTCAACACCTAATATACAATATTTTAACACCTAATATTCAATATTTCAACACCTAATATTCAATATTTCATCACGTAATATTCCTTTTTCGATTCATGTAAGTGTGAAGACAAACTAGACGTTTGCCTGATGGTAATTGACATGTCTGCCTAAATACAGCTGCTTTACAATTCCGCTCGTCACCCTCAACAATAGTTATTACGTCTCTCGAGTCTAGAATTTACGAGCTAAAGTGTCCTTCACAACAGATTTTACATATTGCTGTTTGGCGGCAGAGTAGCTGACACTGCAGAGATGCCTTCCTCAGGGAAAGCCTCCAAAAGGCCTCCAGGACCCGGAGTCAACTGAGTTATGTGAGATTTTTAACCACTAAAACTCTCGCAACTGTCGCTTTGACACATAAATATCAACATGAATAACGTCACTGTATTCATGTCGACACGCAAGAAAATCGACACGACTTAAAGTACCTTGTTCAAATTATAAATTCTTACCGTCCATTACTCCGTCAACGGTGTTTGCGAACTGATCAGGCATGTTTTTCAGTGTCCTCATACCAGCTCTCAAGGAATTCACTAGGAGCGCATCAAGCTGTAATAATTTAAGCTTAATATAAGGTACTATATTGGAGTTCACATTTTCTTTTTCAATTCAAAATTCCCATGGCACAATTCCCGTTTGATAACTGTTGTATAGGGTATTAACTTCAAGTTGTATGTATTACTAGAAGTAGCAGCTTGAATATAAAAACCATGTATTAAATGCCAATAGATAAAAATAAACTAAATGGCGAGTGAAGGCTGCCATATTTGATTATACATTATATTCTTCATCGCACTCTATCTCTATTTAAAAAATATCTGCTAAATCTACTATGGATTAAATTAAGATTTTATGCTTTCCGTTACCTAAAAATTTAGGAGCCAAAGTTTGATAATATAAATAATACTGGCCAAAAATATATGTAATAAATGCACAACTATATGTTCGATGAAAAAAAAAACCTTAATTTAAAATTGGAAATGGTTGTACAAAGTGATTTCATTTATTTTTCATAACAACTGAATGTTTCACTTATCAAAAATGTATGTGCGACTATCAATATATTTATTTCTTTTTCACTTACCGTGTTACTATGTTTCTCAGTCTGGCTCTCGGGACTGAGGAAACCTCCCAGATAGTCCTGCGACAATAGGGCCATATACTTAGCATCTCTGGCTAAGTTCACCAGGTTTTGTAAGTAATTGTTTAAAATCCTCTTACGATTCTCCAATACGCTTCGCGAAGTGTTTTGAAACGTTTTCTTGCCAGGAAATGTGAGATTGCCAAGCTCTGGCCACTGCAAACAAATTTGGAACTGTGAAGTTGTTATAAGGTTGCTTTACCTCTGGTAATTGTGAGTCAACATTAGTATATTGATCTCCTGATATTGAACTTAAGATTCTGGGCTTGCTACTCAGAATAGGCAATGGTATTAGGTATTTCCATTAAGCTATTCGCTAGTACAAGCTCAGTGTTTAGCCAGAAAATGGACTTAGGCGATATGCATGTTACTGCCATGCCATTCTCGTCACCGGAGACGAGTTTATACAGGCTGTTTGGCGCATGGAACGACACATTTTATCCAGGGATTTAGGTCATTAGCTAGCATTCTGTATAGGTCTCTTGAGTTCGGCCCGTTTTCCGGAACACAGCAATGCTTACGCATTGATGCTTAGGGGCAGAATAGTTGACACGGCGATGGTAATGCAGAGGGGGCTGAAAGCAAAAGCGCCACTGTCCAAGATTTTTTTTTTGGTGAAATGTAGCAAAAACATTTCTCGTTTATAGGGACTTAAAAATAATCAGATAACTGATTTATCTAAGATCATAGATCATTTTAGTGGCTATTAATAACACTCAAATCAAGGAAACAAGCATATTATACGGAAAAAATAAAATTGATTACAGAACAGTATTATTTTTGCATCTGAGCGTTGTACAGTGTAAGGTTCGCATCAAAACGCTTGGGCAGTGGCGCTTTTGCACATTTAATACATTTGCTGTACTCACAAAAAATCATCTACCGCCAATACAAAAGTGTCATGGCCGACCGTTCTGTGATTACTGTGATTGGCCAATTTGGACAGTAGCGTTTTTGCAATTTAACTGATAAGGACAGTGTCGTTTTTGCTTCTCAAACGATTTTTTAAACACGTTTTTCTATGGGACAGTGCTAACATTGTATTCAAACGAGCTGCACCATTCGATAGGTTTCAAAATACTCTACCAGATGGAATTCTTAGTTCAGTTTGAGCCAAAAAGGACAGTGGCGCTTTTGCTTTTAGCCCCCTCAATGTGACATTGTGCGAATGTGACATCTCACGAATGTGAAATCTTGCGAATGTGACATTTTGCGAAAGAGTCATTCTCTGACTAAGTGACATTTTGCGTCTAGAGGCTTTGGTTGCTCAAGGCACTACAGTTGCGCTTCTGGTTGGATCACCATGGTGTCTCAGTGAAATACGGTATTAAAGACCAAATTACCTTTTCAATTGAAATTTAAAACTTATTTCTATACGCTTAACGTACACATACTCATTTTCATCATAACGTCCAAAATAACATTAAAAAAAAGTCATGAAAACAGCTTCACTCAAAGTGATCAACCGCTGCACTTTCTGGTAATTATTATTAAAGATGTTACCTTATCTTTGATTGCCGAATGAAGATCATAAAAGTCACTGTATCTTCTGTAAATATGCCACACCTCGTTATCTGACATCCTGGTTACAGCGATGGCATATATCCCAAATGCTCGACCCTTATCTTGTACTAGTGCTAGAAACATACATTTTTTGAGTTGTTACTTTTCAAAAAGTAACATAATAATTAAAATTCATATAATGAACTATGACATTTTAAAATGATGTTTTCGATATGTGAAAGATGAGAAAATAAACTTACCAGCTTCAATTATACAAGCCGATAAAGGCGACAACAGATTCTTTGCCTTCCGACTTATTTCTGAATGCGACAACGACAAGGTAGCAGCTGAGGATAAATTTGACGGACCTGCAATAAAAGACCATAAATGTGGGCTTTAGCTAACACCATAGAACTGTGGGGAAAACAGTAATAATAAACAGCGCAATGGATCTTGACCGCCGTAAAGACAAACTATTTTTATCTACAGGCACTATTGAAAGCTATCATGGCTATAGCGCCATCGCATCGTATGGAATTAAATAATGAATGGAAAAAACGTAACTAAGTGCTCACCAAAGAGCTGCAACACACTCCTAACTGGAGTGTTGCAAGCGATCGCTGTAGCCACTTACAATCTGCAGTTATCTAAAAGCACTTCTGAAAGCCATTAAGTGTCATCGCATCGTACGGAACCGCTTGCGCTGGCTTAATCAAATAAAATATGAACACGCCAAAGGATTGCACGGTAGGTACTTCTAACTGGAGTGTTTAAAGCAGTCCTTATAGCCGAATACGGCTGTGAGACTACTAGTATACTACAAGAGTATATTATGTAGTGATCTCTAATTTTGCAAAAGCATATCTGCATGTCACTGAGTGACACCGAAGGCTAAGGAGCACTGTGAGCGAGTTATGCTGGCGCTCAATCACAGATTGTGTTAGGAAAAGATTAAGAGAAATGAAATCATATTTTTTATTGTTGTTATATTTGTCCCTTTCGTCTGAAGCCTTTGTAACTTAGTCCGGACTAAGTCAAGATCCATCTCGCATCGATATTGATAGTTTTTCGGACGGTTTAAAACCTGCACTCTCGTTGATCATCCTTTGCGCAAAGTTGCCAACAACATCCGAACGCGAACGGTTATGCCTTGATCCCGGCACTGGCAATAGTTCACCTATAAAATATAATTGGGTTTACATTTATTATTACCACATCCAAGGCTACTGGTACTACGCACATAGACGTGCGTGTTTCTATCAGTCTACTCTAAAGTTGTCTATGAAGATTGAAAGTCGAAGAATTTTAAGTACGTCATTGCAAGCGAATTTTAATATTGCTCTTTGATTGCATGAAGGTTAGGTAAGTCTAAACCTTTTTTGATTCACCTATAAATTGAAATTGGTAGGTATGTGTTTACGCAAAAAAGGAGCCAATCAAAATAGAAGTTTAATTATAGTTTAGTTGATTTTCTAGATAAGTAAATTTTGGTAACAGATATATATGTATACTCTAATTAAACATACTTCGTCTCTATGTTGTCGTACCCAAAAAAGAGCAATTAAATCTCTTCGCTTGCAATGAAGCCCATAAGAGTCAAAGAAAGTCTCTAAAAGTACAAAGAAGGGAAGGTGGATATACGGAAAGGATTACATAGCAAATAACTAGCTCATACAATCACTTTTTGCATGTATCTACTAAAGACTAAAGTACAGTCACAAGTAATAACATGTATACACCTTTTTTCCTTCCTTACATGCTGACTTACATGAATAACACGTTTCAGTGTATTTTTAATTAGTTTTAAGCTAATGCTCTACCGCATCGTAATATCATGACGAAACCTGTGTCAGAGGAGTTACACATGGCACATACATGGCAACAAAAAGGACAAATCTGAAGTCCTTTCGACTCAGCAGCGTTTCAGAATTATGGCAACTCTTATGAACCACTGCGGGAACAAAACGCGACGCGATTTTTTTTTATTCAGCCTAATGACGAGACTAGCAAGACATTCGTCCGTTGGTAAGCGAGCGCCTGCACATAGACAGCTGCACTGCACTGCAGTTCGTCGATTTTGTTAGTTGTAATTTTCATATGTCCGATAATTTAACCAGCTACAGTGCCATTCCTTCACACCGGAATACAGCTTATAATACTTAGTGGCAGAATATCTGACACTGGAATGGTACTATCGCGGGCATGAACGCTGTACCAGTTTTCAATCAAATCGTTTGAACGACGCGAGGTTACGTGCGCTTACCGCCCATGCGGGCGCATGTATTTTGGGCCAGCTCGCGCAAGCGATTATCGTCCTAAAGGTGGTACACCGTTCGTGTCCACGAGAGTACCTATCTAGACGGTCTCTGCACAATGGACTTACCACCTCGTCAAATTAGAAATTGGCGTTGTTTGGCTGTGGTATGGAATGGCTGAGGGTCCTATTCCTTGTTTCATTGATTATCGAGTGCTCTTTGATCCACGGCCACAGCACCTCTTACCACCAGATGGAATCGCGGTCAAGCACTAACTTGTATTGAATAAAAAAAAGATCTTTTTAAAGGTGGGGAGGATGTTACTCATTGTAACATCCTCCCCACCTTTAAACAGCTATTGTGTCCAAGTTCAGAAGTGTATACATACTATTACGCAAGGATCTAATGACATTTTAAGGAATTTCAAATTGAATACCAAACGCATTGCATTTAGGTAGTGTGTGGTTCTTGTTACTTGGTACTCTTCGGGTGAGGGAGCGGGGGAACGTGGACGACTTGGTCGGCAATTCGTACTTGTATTTCGACTTGAAGAACAACTTTGGCAACTGATTGAGACATGACTTCATTATTTTCTTGCATTTCTCTGCGCATTTTTTACACGGCAATATATTTGTGGTCAATTTTTGGACAAGTGAGGATAAACGGGTAAAGTTAATGTGGTTGGACTTACCACTGTATTTCTTATCAGGTTTGTCGTCCTTTCTTGTATCGCTGAAATAATTGTAGAAATAGTAAAATTTTGGATTTATGCTGTTAGAAGGGACTTTGGTAATTTTGCAGAATTTTGAGTTTGTTATGGACAAAGTAACACTTACCTATTTCTTTCAGAACTATCCTCGCCATCCAACATAAAATCAGCCTGCCAAGACGGATCATCCTAAAAAAGAAATTGTCTACACTAAATGTAGTGAAATTGCAGTCAAACAAAAAAAAACTATTAATTTCAAAAAATACTTCGTAAATACAGGCCGTTACTGACTTACGCACCTCTAAAGCATCGCACACGCACTTCTGAATATCATCAAAGCACGTAACAGGGTTATTCGTGAACTCATTGCCCTCGGTAGTGATCTTCCTCACTAATTCCGCGTAGCAGTTCTCCGGAAGACCCATAACTACTGGTCTATTTGGAGCCAAGTAGAGATCGCACAACTCCAGTGCTGACGACCTCAAATTGTCCAAAACCGCTTTTGATGTGTGCGGCGCGTCTGTGAGCAGATTTTCAAGCTGTTAGATGTAATTCAAGCAGTAGGGAACTATAATGCACCAATAGGATAGCTATTATTGGCGGCATTTCTCGAGGAGGATACCAAAATCTAGCCAAACGGCGTAGCGGAGTGTCAGCCAAATGTAGAAAAAAACGGCCCGTCATTTCTGGAGACCTTAGTCCTAACCGGAATACAGCAATGTTAACAAAGTCCTTCCCCTTCTAAAGAAGTTGCCATAATCCCCACACTGCTTTTCTTTCGTCGCTTCTTACGACGCCCATCGGGAGATGGTTAGGTGTTTTCTTACCCAGACCGGTGTTAGGGATGTACCTCATAATAAAATATAAAGGGAAAGAAAATATGTCAGTGTCAGAGATATTGCTGCGCCAGCAAAAAATGGGATGAACTATATTCTTTTAGCTTTCAGCAGGCCAAAGCTTCTCTAAGGTGGTGTCTCTCTAAAATATTCTGTAAGGTGGAGGCTTTTACTCAGGCTTACTTCTTTAAAATTGGTACTTAATGATTACCTGCTTCGTTCAACTCGATTTCGAGCAAGTATTGAGCGTTCGACCTCCAAGCGGTTGTGGCCCTCAAGAATTTTAATGATCTCGCAGCTTCCTCGGAGACTTTATCTGTGTTTGTATTGTTTGAGGAACCTAAAATATGCAACTTAAGTTATGGATAAATATGGATAATGATTTAGAGATCTATTGAACTTTGTTTTCATATAGTAATGAAAACAAAGATCAATAGATCTCTAAATAGTATAAATAAAGTGACTGACTACCTGAACCTGTTTATTTATTATGTATTTCTTCTAAACTACGCAACAGAGTTTATGCGGCGTTCACCAACATTTAGAGGAATTTGACCAGTAGATTTAAAAGTAAAACACATTTATACTAGTTTATAAATATTAAACGTATAGGTTGGTCATCCACCTATTGCGATGGGTAACCTTTTAGGCTAAAGTGCCTGCTTAGAAAACCTGGAATCGGTTCGAACTCCATTTAGGGTGCAGAACTAATGTTATGTATCATATGCTAACGGCGAAAGAAAACATCATGAGAACACAGTCTTGATATGACAAGTGTACATTATACTACATTTACTTATAAAAAGAAACAACTATAAGTAAGAATCAACCTTCTTGCGGTCCTAAAGTAGCTCTTTTCGCTTGAATTATTCGAGTCAAGTACTGCAAAGAAGACAGTTTCTGTCTGTCGTGCAACTCCCATTCTCCCGCACTATCTCTAGAATGCTGAAAATAATTAATATGGAGATTATACTAATACGTACAGACCTAGTACTCTTTCTCCTAATTCAAGAGAATAATATCTCTTGTTCATTAATTGAAGTATGTAAAGTCCTCTAATGTACCCAAACCATCGTCTTACTTCGCTATTATGACTAGATCCTTCTAGACCGATTCGACCTTTTCGACTAGATATTTTTTTAATCGACTCGTGTAACTTAACCTCAGTCTTCCTCTTCCTCCAACTATCTTTCACTCTCGGATATTTCGATAACACTTACTTTTTTTGACTACACTAGATCTATCAGTTGTTTCTATGAGGAAGCATGATAGTAATAAGTGAGAATTTGATGCCCACATCCTAGACGGAAAACGGCTTGATACAAGTTGTCGATTTAATTACCTCCAAGCTTTAATAGTAAGACAACAGTCCTACAACTACCCGAAAAAACAAAAACAGTACTAAATTAAATAAACTATAAACTGTAGTCCTTGGTGGACCAAGAACTACAGTTTATAAAGTTAAATTTTCGTACTGTTATTATACATAGATCACGACACGAATAACATGTCGACACAAACAAAATTGTCAAGGTAGGTACCACCGCAGTGTCAGATGTTCTGCCGTCAAGCAGAAAATGTATTACTGTGTTCCGGTGTAACGGGCACTGTATCTAATGAAATTACCAGACTCGAAAAACTTAATAAGTAATGTCTCGGGTCACGTATTGCTTGTCCCGTCGCTTAAATGAATTAAAAAAAAATATGGGAAACGCCAACTTAATTTGACCGGATTATACGTCCGACAATAAACACGTTTTGCCCTACCCTAAAAGTCGTTTGTACTTTTAATGACTATGAAGAGTTATAAATTATATACATACTAATTTTTGAATATCCTTTTGAACAAGTTCCAAAGTAGCGTCCAATTCTTCAGCGTCTCCACAACATCGTATTACAGTCAAGAACAGTTCTGATGGTAGACTCGAATCACGGCAACACTGCAAATTTAATCATTACCTATTTCGAAATGGCTTCGGTGTTCGGCTCTATCTTTATCTAGGGCGGAGCCTTATTAATACGAAAATGACATGTGGTTTGAGTATTATTATTATTATAGACTAAGATACTTTATAGCGACTTTTCATTAAACATTTGACTATCGTCCCCGTAGAGCGAAAAGTCACTAAGTCGAAAAACACTGATTTGAGATATGCACTCTCAAAGATGGAAAAAAGAAAAAAAATCATAACTTTCATTTGACATTAGTTATTGTTTAATTTATAGTCTTATCTTTTTGGTATTTGGTTTAAGCATATTTGAGAATTCTAAATATCGAACTAAAGTCATTTGTTTTAAAGAGAAATAAGAAACACTAAGTTAATTAATTTTTACCCTACAGTTTAAACTCAGTTAGTGAGTTTTCGACTTATAAAAAAGTAATTAATAAGACTTAATTATTTTTTGCGTTTGCAGAATAATGCATACTGTCTTCATGCGTCAATTGAAAAATCACCAAGTATACTTTAATTAGTTTTCGCTTTCACATTTTGTTACAAAACACCGCAAAACACTTATCTTAAAATTAACTATATCGTATTAGTGAGTTTGACAACAAAGAAAACTTAGATAAAAATGTTTAAAGAAAAAGGATTAAAGTTATTAAGTCTACTTAGGTATTTGTTCCGTTAACTTTGAAGATCCAACATGCTAACATGGTGAATTTTCGCACTTACTAAAACCAAAATTATTTGACTCTTTGAAAATATTGTTAGACAGGTGGATAGAGAAAAATACGGTGACTTTGATGACATTTAAAACTCATTTTGGCCATTTTGGGACTTGGTGACTTTTCGCTCTACGGGGACGCCCATATTCGTCCCAGAAATGGTGTATAATGCCAGTAAAGACTCATAGTGTAACACATAAGCAATCAATTTGCGAAAGAAAATAATTTAAAAAGTCAAGTCTCGAAACTATCGATAGCTTTTGTATGAAATCTGAAATTGCATAAAACCGTGTTGTTTAACAAAAAAATTCGCGGTTTTTACAAACAATACTATTTACACTTTTGGCTTTACATACCATTTCCTAGACACCTGGTATATGTACTCACTGATCTAATAATGGTCCTGTTAATACTGTCGGGGTCGCTCAACAGGCTGATCATGGGTCGTAGTACGACGGAAGATATCAACTCAATGAGTATTTGCTTCAACGCGTGACATCGCCACGCCTCTTCTGGCGCTACCAGGTACAGAACAGCTTCTGACACTTCACACAACAATTCTAGAAGAGATTTTATTTATTAAATAATAAAAGAACCCCCAATCGGCAAAGCATTCAAATGCCACAAGCATGTTATCCGCTTTTTGCAATGTCAATTAGGTATGTCGATAGGATATTGGGACCGGCAGTTAGAGTTTGTGGGTGGTCCCTTGTGCAAGAGATTGTTTAAGTGTCAGTCTTTCTGCCACAGTGCGTAAACATTGATGTGTTCTGTTCTGAAGGGTACTGTATAGTTGTTGAAAGAAATCATTCGGCTAATCAACGATTATTGTCTCAAGTGACGATCAGCGATGCAACTAAATACCTACAAGGCAGGCGTGTACCATGACTATAGTCCCTAGCCGAAATTAAGTTTGGCACTGAATTATTTGAGGCCACCCCAAGTCGTAATGAATCTATTGATTGGTGTTGCAGTAGTTGCCAGTTAATGAAATAATAAATAATCAACTCACCATATTCTTTTTCATCATCCATACAAAATATATCGCGACACAACTGTCTGTTCTCTATCGAGCACTCCAGTTCAAAGAATATATCTTTCAATGTCCGCCCGCTTAAATTCTCCGAACTATCGTAAAATTTCGATTTGCCAAATGTTTGTGCATCTGCAATATGAAAAAATACTATGCAATACTTCATGATACAATTATATGAACAAATTAACTTTATGATTTTCTCATTCACAGATATAGATTTACATTGAAATATCTCAGATCCCTGTACTTGTTCTTTCCTATTAGAAGTTTACCCTACCTAAAGCTGTAAGCGGATCAGTAGTTCATTTACCTGGTGGCCATGACAAATCAGTATCACTCTTGTTTCTTCTGTGGGTTTTCTTTTCATCCTGCTTTCTGGGGCTAGGTTTTCCATTCCCATTGGCTAATTCTTTGGCACTCATCAAATCAATACGTTTCAATCGTACCCTAGACTGCTTGAATAATTTTAAATGCATTGTCAGCTCCTCAGGGAAGCGAGTGGAGAGAAGGTGGATCCAGTCCACACTTTTAACTCTGAATTAAGAAACACTACATTAGTACCGCATGGATTATGAAATGAACGTTATAAGAACACTTAAGTTTTTCAAGATTTTTTTCATACCACCAAGGTGGCAAAAAAGCATGCGGCCTCTGATGGTAAGCAGTCACCGCAGCCTATGGACACTACCATCACCAGAAGAATTACTAGCACATTGTAGACCCTAAAGATTGATAGTCAGTCTCTTGTTAATGGTAATTTCACCAGCTACAGTGACCTTCACAACGCAAAACAGCAATGTCTACACATTACTGCTTGGCGGCAGAATATCTGACCTATCTGGACAGTCCAGTTCCTTGCACAAGGTACCTACTACCTTGTAAAATTTGTTTCGTCACTTATAACGTCTACCTACTAATAAGAACTGGAATAAAATGCCTGTATTGGTTATTTCGGAATAAACTGCCTGTATCGGACCCGTGAGGTTCCACCAAATTCCTCCCGTTGGGTGTCCGTAAGAGGTGACTAAGGGAAGTCATGAAAACAGGCAGCCGCATCTTTCTATTGGATTACCTACAGTCGATACTGCAATCCCCAAGACGCCTGCCAAGCGTGGGGTTTATGGCGACACCTCCCTTCTATGGGGGAGGCCTTTATTCAGCAATGGACGACTTTCGGCTAATGATGATTGGTTATTTTGTCTTATTATAATGTGGAGGCCTTGAAGGCTTAACTAGTTAATGTACTCTAACTTTCCTGCCTGTATCCCTTGTTACCAGAAAGAACGCGTAAAAAACGCGGGTACCCGAGAGGTTAATTACAATACAAAAAAAAGATATAGATTATAGTTCCAAAATCCTTACCTATTAGCAACATTTGCACCAGCAGCTTGCACCAATCGCTTTATAGAGTGTGAATTGAACTCCTCATCATCGGTCAATACCTCATACCAAGGTGTCACATAATCACTGATGATAATTGTGATTATTTCACTAAGAAATGAATCAACTGTCTCGCTGCCAGTTATCCTGCTGTCATATTTAGGTGGTTGGGTTTCTTTATGGAATAGTTCTAGCACCTTAAAATTGAATATCATTAAGTTAAATGAAATGGTCAATTTCTGGCTCAAAGATGGCTTTACAATAATGAAGTAGACTTGATTCATTAATCTTTCCAGAGGTCCAGATACTTTAGACTCTACTGTAATTTTAACAGTGACACTATTTGATTGCAATTTCACCAGATAGATAGATAGATAAATTCTTTATTGCACACATTATAAAGGACAGTTTACATGAATCAGGTACAAATTTCACCAGTTTGCATAATTACCTTTGGCACTTGAACAGAAAAGTTAGTCTGCTGTAATGGATCATCCAGACAATCCAAATCAACTGAGAATATCTTCTTACTATCATAAGTAAAATATAGTATTGTTAAAACCCTGTAAATTATAAACAAGTATCTGTTAATTACAACAACTTCTAAACTGTAATTTTAGTTGGGATGAATATTGAATGACTAAATAGCAAAGTGTATAAGATTATCAGGTCATGAGACATTACGCCAGCTGCTGTTGAAGTTTAAAAAAAATCTAATTCAACATGCTGGCTCCTAAATGGAACCACAGTCTCTTTGTTAGCCTAGAACAGGGATGGGGAACCATACAATATTATGAGCACACCACTGATCACAAAGTTCATGCACTGAGAAAAATACTTCTATAAGAAAATTTACTGAATGAAATAAATGACAAAATGAATAATGAGGGAGTATTTAGTATTATTTTTTTCCTAATAATCACGAAATCAAAATAATTTGATGGCATGTCTATGGCCTTATTAAACATTTCTTTATAAAAAATTGCATGTTGAAAATGGCACATAAAGGTTTGGCATCCCTGGCCTAGTATAAATTGGTACCATACCAAGCAAGATGTGCCAGTACCAATACAATCTCCCAGAGACACCAGATAAACAGGTACCTCTTGCACCTATCAATACCTTGCTTTTCTTTACAAGATCAAAAATGGAACAATAAATGTATGAACACAGGAGTGATGGTTGACCAGTAGCCAGCCAAAGACAATTGGTAGCATTGAATATCCAACTTCAATAACACTAAATATAAAATAATTTAAATATTATAGAAGTTGGTGCTCAATGGACACAGTAGGTATTCTAATACCCTTCGGAATCGCTGGATGTTTGGGGTGAGGGCCTTATACCGTCTATTGAGTACGGCGACGACTCCGAGCTGGACAGCGCGGCGGGGTTGCAACCCCCGTCCCCGTAAACAATGTATCTGGTTCCTGGGGAGCTATAGTTTGCCCCATGATGGCGGGCAAAGCACTGAGGGCCCGGGGACCTCTTCAAGGTTTCCGCGTGAAAAAAAAGGTACGCTAACACCAACGATTTTGATCATGTGAAGAAAAACAGATCAAACAGGGTATTAACACACTGTAAAATAGGCACCTACACTAACTATTAAACAGTCTTACTTTAAGCAGAGTCAAAGCTGGTAAGTGTTGTCATTATGATAGAAACTAACATGTTTAATTCTTATCAACTTACCCAAAGAAAAATGAAGCGAGAAACGTAACAATCGTCAAATATAACCCAAAGCCAAATAAGCCAGTAATTATGACTGTAATGAGACCAAACCAACCGGCTATTCTCATAACCATGTTTGTAGAAATAATAGAAATTACTTTTCAGTAAAACAACAATTTACAAACAAAATAAAAGGAAAAAACAACAAAACTTGCTCACTTCCAAAATTGACAATTGACTGACTGACAGTAGTGAGTGAGTGACAGTGACCAGTGACAACAGACAATTTTTATAGAGATGTCTATGTCGGAGGTTACACGTTCAATCTGGCGTCAATCCGATCCGTGACCTTGATCGCGATGAAACTAAAGCCAGATTGATAGATTCACGTGGGACATTACACGATCGATCAGACTGAGCGTCAGTACAAGGAACTTCGAACGGATAACACAACACGTATTATGGATTCTAACAAAGAAATGTTTTTGTTGCCAAATACTAATAATATATCCTGGGGCAATCTTCACATGGCTATCTGATTCCAAACTGAGCAGAGCCTGTACTTTTTTTGCTGACGCGATCTGCACCAGCAGGGCTATTGTGTATCTTTAGCCACCCAAGTGACTATCAAGCTTCAGTTGTCCACCGAATTTTGATGTCAACTGAAAATGTGTTAGCTTTAATATTTATTGCTCATTCAAGTGAGACAATACCTCACTTTGCTGTAGTGATCATCACTTTAGTTGTCAAACGAGATACATAATAGGGGGGCAAGTCCTGCTCTTGAGCCCGCCACCGGGGGCACATTGTATGCCCCCGGGAACCTGCCACGGTGCTCAATCACGGGGACAGGGGTCACATTCATCATAATGATCATCAGCCGGAAAACGTCCACCGCTAAGTATATGCCAAGTCATCATCCATGATCGTGCTTACTAGAACGGTTTGTATTTTACTCTAACTTATTTTCACGTATCGGTACATGCGTGTCGGTCGCTGTCTAAACAATGACTGAAGCGAGATTGATGCGTTGTTGCTACACACGTTCAATCTGGCATCAATCTGGTGTGGATTGACGAAAAATATGTTATTAAAAAAAACCGTGTGGTGTCGTGGGACACCGGATAGGAACGAAGTTCCATAATATAAAAAAAATTATTTTACGTTCTAGTGAAACTTCTTATGTGACTTCCAAAAATGTTATCACTTAACGCGTTAAACGTTAAGCGTTAAATTTGTTAACCTTATGAAAGCGCTCACGTGACGCAGTCATTCCGTCATTAAAAAAATATTCAAAATAAAATAAAAAAAAACAATTAAAAGCAAATACTTATTAAAAATAAATTCATAAAAAAAAACACACACACTAAACAAACCGGCACACCACACACACACACACACACACACACACACACACACACACACAACTTCATTCCAATAATAATAATTAAGCCTAATTATCGTTCGATCATAGAATCATAGAAATTTAAGTTTTATGGTAACTAAAATAAGATATATATTTGTCAATAATGATCGGATGGTCACGTTACGGACGTTTATTCCCGGCTAGGGTACCCCTCCACATCGTCCCTTATGGAACTTCGTTGCAAAATCCATCAGTCTGGTTCATCAATCCGTCAATCAGCATATTACACGATCAATCTGATATCAATCTGCCAGCAATCACGTATCGGATTGACACCAGATTGACCCTGTAACCGTCTAAAGGTACGCGTTCATTGGCCCGCGCCGGACGCACCGTACGCACGGCACGCAAGGGATTTTAGTTTGCTTTCTATGATTTTGACGGCCCGCATCGGAAAATGACGGCGCGGATCGTAAGATACGTAAAATCATACAAATCAAACTAAAATCCGTTGCGTGCGGCGCGTCCGACGCCGGCCAATGGACGCGTAGGGACGCGTACCTTAAGAGATACGAAAGTGAGATGACAAGTTACGTAGGTACCCGGTACCCGGCAAACAACTTGAACATAAATCGGCGTAGTGGGGGAAAGTTCGCGCACGTACACTTTCGAGAAAAATAATTATCACATTTTAGTACTTATTTTAATAACTTAATTTTAAGTAAGTAAGTAGTTTAATTTTTAGGTATTTTTTCTGAATATGTAATAATCTTTGTAAGACAACGCATATTTTTACAATAACTAAACTACTATGCGTTTCAATTAAGAATGTGGCCGCCATCTTGCCATTTCAAATATATAATTACTAAAAATGATGTTTTAACAAAAATAGATATTTTTTTTAACAAAAGTGATGTGTAGATATATAGCTTAGAGGAGATACCACTGGAGAGAGCATGATGCGCCAACCCCCTTTGCCAAATTTTTGTTCATATGTTCAGGTCATTCTTTATTTGTGTGTGTATATTTTTGAATGTGTTGCGAGTTTACTATAGTGTGGATATGCGTGAAAGTGATCTTTGTGTGTTTACTTCGCCTCCTGCACCCCGCAAAAGTGCCACGAAAAATTTGTTCGGGGAATCGACGCGATACTAACTCCTTTGGTACTTTCTCTGAGGTAGATAGATATATGAAGAGATTCTTTAACAGCAGTCAGCTTTTTGATCATTATTCTCTTTGGAACAACCATTGGTCTTTACCTTAGAGGAAGAAAACAATAGAGGGCTGGACACTTTCTGTCTCATTCACGCAAGAAAAGAATGCGTTTATGTAGGTTACGTGTGATAGAAAGAAACAGTGTATATGATTTTTTGTCCCTCAGCATGTGTTCGATTTTTCCGCGCCGTGGGTGCGAAACAAATTTGACGTTTGCTCCCACTTAGCTCCGTGACAATTTTATCGTGGTTTTAATATTAAATAAATAACTTAAAATTCAATAAAAAACTAACTGTGACATTACTGTGTGTTGTGGAAATCCTATAAGAATCGTGCAGTGCAGTATTATAGGCTGTAAAAGTGACAGTGAACGTAAAATTAGTAGAGTATCGTTTCACAGGTAAACGTGAATTATTATGGCCAATTTAGAGATTACATTTAGAAACTAATACATGTAAACGACTTCTTTAGATCTTATTGCTCTAAATAAGTTACTATTTTACTTGAAAGTTACGTGTAAGATCGATAAATTCTTGTTTTTCATCCATAACCTAAAATTTTCAGTTTATTGATCGCCATTATCAGTGTTGCCAGTGTATAAAAGAGAGACTACCATAAATAAGTGGTAAATTATTATTAAGTGCATCATACACGATCCCACATGCTGGGTGCATCGAAGAATTTCTCAGATTTCCCGAATTTATTTTTATGATTTTCTGAAAATATGGATATTTGTATACTGTGGATAGCAGCAACAAAAAGAATTAATTAGGTTGCTAAAAGTTATTCCCGAATGCTTAAATATTCAGAAATAACGTAAGCGCTCAAGTAATTCGTCCAAGGCTGCGCAGGACGTATTCATTCGTTATTTATAGGCACAATGGTCATTGTACATTTAATCGTGCTTTTACTATATGCATGTTGTTTAAATATATGTATGTATGTTGTTGATTACAATTTATTGGTAAATTTGTCTGAATTATAAATAAATAGTACCGACGATGAATAGTTTGTTTCATTTGCCCCCCTATTATGTACCTATCTCGTTTGACAACTAAAGTGATGATCAATAAAGCAAAGTGACTATTAAATAACTATCAAATGATTCATTTGGCATTGACTAACTTGAATCACCAATACATACCAAACACACTTTCAGTAGACATCAATGTTTGGTGGATAACTGAAGCTTGATAGTCACTTTGCTTTATTGATCATCACTTTTTTTTTGTAGGAATAGAACTGTTTCACCGGACAAGAGGACGAGCGCTTAAAGCGCTCCAGCTAGAAAGGTTTGGGTAGCGACTAGCACAAGGGCACCTCAGGGAGGCACGGCCTCGGCTTGGGCTGCCGCTTAGAGAAAATGAGTTTACCACCGGTTCACAACGCGCCCCCGCTGAGAAGTACCGGCAAGAAACTCAGCGAGGGGTTGCATGCGTACGGATCCCTTTGGCCTCGCCGGCGAGACCGGTGTCTGTGGGTTGATGTGTTTACGACTCTTGACATCGGTGTTGGTGTTGGTGTTGTGTCATGGTCCAGGAGGACGGACATCGGGTCCGGTGGGTCGAGCAGTACATGCCGCGGACGGCGGCGATGTACGGCTGTTCGACGATCTGAGGGACCTGGCCGCTGCCCAATAGGACATGGGTTCGATTCCGAACAATTGTCTGGGTGTTATTTATCTATTTAAATATGTATTTATACATTTTACAAGTATTTGTAATCATTTATCTGGTTACCTTAGGATCTGCGTAGATTGAGATCAGGTGGTCATTGGTCAAGCGTAGATTGTCCCAAGATACTAGTACTATAGATTTGTATATTGGAGAAATTTACTAAAACTTACCCGGTAAATGGCCATAGTATGTATTATATTAAGTTATAAGAAAGCCAATTTTTGCCTACCTCTCTGGGAAATAGCATATTATTGTTTTTATCTCTTAACTTTTTTGTATGAGGCTAATAATTATCTACAGCTCTTAGCCACTTTAATCACCACGTGATATCACCCAGGTGAACATGTGGAATAGACCTTAGCTACAGCATATATGATATTAAGTGTACATTCACTTTGTAGCCTCCGTCGTGGGTTCGAATCCTGCGAAGGGCAACAAATTTGAGTAGTTGTTCCTTACTGGCTAGGACAATGCAGGCCGATGTCCCGGCCAGACCTGTGTCTGTAAAGTAAGATGATCCATGTGTCGGGATTTGCGATAGGACGTATGCCCGACTCCTGTCCGTCAAATTAAAACGCCGAGCTTTGGTAATAAACACTTATAATCAAATTGAGAGAGAACAACTTATAATACAGTGGAGTAATCGTAATAATTAAAACATGTCTCTGCCATAGATACTAGCGCGCTGTCATCTTTTTGACAGCCCCTTTGGCGTTCCGAAACCGTGATCCGAGATACGCCACACATGCGTCGGATGGGCATGTAAAAAGTCGGTCCTGCGCTTAACTTCTCCCCAGTCGTGTCGGTCTTCCGTCCCATCGGATTATGAGAGGTACCTATTATATAAAGGAAGAGAGAGTGCACTTGTGTCTACGCAAGCACTTGTGCACTATAATATCTCCTGCGTACATGGCTGATCTTGTGAAAGATTGGCCGCTGTGGTCGTTTCGGCTAGGAGGACATTATTATAACAATTACTTTCGTACTTTTTGCAGACTGTCATAGATTAAGACGATATAATGTAAGAAAAGTAAATGTTGTGTCAAGAAAGTGGTTTTTGGTTAGGAAAGAAAATATAATTTACAACAACCTCCGTATTTGCTTTACACAAAGGGTAAAATTTCCCTTACGTGGCAACTCTAAATTTAGTATGTACTTATTTTTCTGTCCTTATCGGCGGCACGCTTGGTATGTGTCTGTATTATATTCTGTCTACGGTCTTTACATTTCATGTTATGTATCATAGATATAGGATTTCATTACGTATGTATCTTTTAATAAGTCTCTGAGTTAGTCAATGAAAAATAACTTTTGAACTTGTTATCTGCAGAAGTCAGATTCATTTAGAACGTCGCAATTTTATTAAAAAAACCGTGAATAAATTATGTCTAAATCATACATTGGAATGGCATGGTTAATCAAAAACATCTAACGTCGTTGTCGTTGGATGCAGTAACTATTGGAGGACTTTGTGGTGGCGTTTATCGACAAAATGCGGGCCGCGAAGTCGCGGGTTGAAACAATAGCTTTTAATAGTTTTTTGGTCATAATAAAAACAAAACACAAAAAATAACACGCGTGTGTACTCGGGAGCCACCGGGACGTAGGCTCAATAATGCGGGTCGCAGGGTCCGGCTAATCAACGAATCACGTCATCACGTGGACTCACGCGCTCGTAATCCCCTCGCGCCCCTTGCGATTCACCAGAGACCTAAAAATCAACTTTGCGCATTCATCGAAATTTTTCAAGTTATTTACCGGCCGAACGTTTCCACCTTGTTTCCACGGACGAGTGAAATTCAAATATAGGAAGCAGACAGAGTGAGATACGGAGAGAGAGAGAGAGAGAGAGAGAGACGACAAATAGAGAAATGGAAAGAAAAGTCATTAAAAAGAATTTTGAAAATTTGACCGGAAATTGCAGTGTTACCGTAAAAAGAGCGAGGGCGGAGCTGCGGGGGTCAGCAAGTTAGATAAAAAACTGTGAAATAAAACAAAAACTGCATAACAGCAATTTGATTTATTGAAATACAACACAATCACATAAACTGTTTACACAGTAGGTAGGTATAGGTAAAATAGTCTTGAGACTACCTAATAATACTAGTAAGTATAATATTATTTTATTGTCAATCATGTCAAACAAAGAACTTGAACATGAAGTTTTAACAGTTACACATTCGCGGTCAATTTCCCCATCGTTACCGTGATTTTTATTTATTAAATGCACTTTTTAATTTCTTTATCATTTATTTTTATCGATACGACATGCCATCATTACTTATTGTAAGTCAATGTTGGGAATGTCGGGGTCTAGTACGAGTTCCAATAGTTTAAGAGCTCGATCAAACTGACAGTTTTTGCCCGTACATTTGACTAGTTCTTGATAGTTAACGCCAGAGGTGCTGGTGTGAAATGTATGGAGAAAACTGACAGTTTGATCGAGCTTGTAAACTATCGGAACTTGTAGGTACATACTAGACCCCTACATAGTATTTCTTTGTGTTTGTCATGACAATATGAATATGGAGCATGAGACGTCTAGTAGATAATTAATTGTTATTTTAATTGTAGAAGAAATATAAATAATTGGTGACAATATAGAGAATAGATGATTTAGGTACAATTTTATATAGTAGCGACAGTAATCAGAAGTGCGTTTACAAAACTCATGAGTTTATCGATAAGTGCATTTATATACATTGTATTTATATCCAATTCCCTTGCCATATTAGGTACTGATGATAGCATAAATTACTTCAAAAATATTTTCTTAACCATTTGTTAATTTACGTTTTTTTGTTATTGTAAGTTAATAGTAAGGACAACTTTTTACTTTTAATCTTCAAACTAGAGGTGGGTCGTCGACGCCTTTACTGTCGACGAAACTAGATCGTTTAACGTCAGCGATATACCGGTTTATAAAACAGTCTAAAGTTTAGACTAGTTTATAGTTACCTACTGTTGACGAAGTTTAGTGGATGACGTTCAGAGACTACTTACGTATTTAAATGAAGTTCACCGATAAACTAGTCTATCATTGAACTAGTTTATCGGTGGACTGTAAACTGGTTTATTCGTTGAAGCCAAAAACAGTCTAAAAAACAGTTCGTTCATTCAACTCCCACTCCTACTTCAAAGTGTCTGTCTACTACACTATGACCGTGCTATGAAAGTATCAGGCACGAAAAATAAAATGGCAGAGGCTAATATACACTCAAACCGTATAATAATATGCCCTTATCGTGTCCGGCACCCAGATTGTCGTCTTTAATACAGTATAAATAATATAATTACTGTAGTATATCATCTCGATGCTTACCATGAACAAATGGCCCTGAGAAATGGCCTAAGTACACACACACACAGACAATATAGACAGTATTATTTATACTGTGGCGGCGCGTACCGGAACGGCAACATTGCCATGCAGAACAAATTTCTTTAATTTTGACAAGAATGTGTAGACTGCAGGCACGGTCGGATACGCAAAGGTCGGGTGAGCCGGGTGTTGCTTCATACTGCTTCATACAAACAACAAAGAATATTTTTTGCCTGATACGTTCATAGCAGTGAAGTAGCGATGCATGCATGATGCGCTAACCCCTCTGCCAAATTTTTGTTCATATGTTCAGGTCCTTCTTTATTTGTGTGCGTATCTTTTTGAATGTGTTGCGAGTTTATTATAGTGTGGGTATGCGTGAAATTATATCTGTGTGTGCTTACTTCGCCTCCCGCACCCCGCAAAAGTGCCACGAAATATTTGTTCGGGGAATCGACGCGATACTAGCTCCATTCTAATTACTCTGAGGAAGTACTCGATCCTAAGAAAAGTACTACGATACGATATACATACGATACCGATACTTTTTTTGGATACTACTCATGAGTATAGTATCGATACTTTATATTCGATACCGTGCCTCTAGTTGCGAGACACTTAATTTTAACGTTCAATACACAACCTTCACCCAAAGTAGGTATAGTGATTAGTATTTTCACGCAAAGCCGTTTTGAAACTTGATTGATTAATAAATAACTTACAGATAATGCACATATACTACTTACTAAGGAGTAAATACATGGTAAGATCGGATTCGTATTGCTGGAAAAAAATATAAGATACCTATGCAACAGATAAGTTATGTAGATATATATGATTGTATTGTTACACCAAATAATACCCTCACGGATCGCATAACGGTATTTAAATACTCTGTATAGTATCATTCTAGCTTTAGATTGTAGTTCAAACCAATTCCATCCTTATAAATACACACATCAAAAGTGTCTAGGGATCAAGCATTTTTAAGCGGATTTCTTGAGATTGAGATGTGGCTTTGTAATAAATTTATGATTTTATAAATTTATATGGATCCTTTTTGGTGCATTTCATAATTTGAATCAGGAACTGTGAATCAAATTCGAGTAAAAGATGAAAATCAGCTGTCAATATTTTCCCTATAAAAACATACAACGCATTGAAGACATTATTAGTGCTACTGTTTCCCTACTACTGATTAAAACCAACGTTATTATGGAGCGGCGACGTCATTTAAGCAGGGAAGAAATGCTCAGAGCCGTGGGAATGATAGAAGCTGGTTCCCGGCAACGTACTGTGGCTTTAGCTCTGAATACAAGTCAGAGTGTTATCAGTCGACTTTGGACACGTTACCGAAGCACTGGTACCGTGGCTGAGCGCCATGGAGGACGGTATCGCTGCACCACACGGAGACAAGACCGATATATTCAAATCTTAACTCGAAGAGCTCCAACAATAACTGCCATGATGTTAGCCGTGAGGCTTCATCACTCTTCAGGGAACTTAATTAGCGACCAAACAGTCAGAAACCGCTTGCATGAAGTGAACCTTCATTCCCGAAGACCGCTACGGGTACCACCTATAGCAATGCACAATCGTAGGATTCGATATCAATGGGCTCTTGAACACAGAAATTGGGCAGAAGAACAATGGCGTTTCGTGTGCTTTTCTGATGAGTCTCGTTTTGGTATGAGACCGGATACAAGACGTATACGACACTGGAGAACCCCTGGACGCCAACAGCGATTAAAATCCTGCCAGGAAGTCCATCCTTATAGTGGTGGAACCATCATGGTATGGGCGGGTATTTGGATCGGCGGAAGAACTGAGTTGATTTGGATCAGAGGCAACCTCAACGCTCAAATTTATGCTGAGACGATTGTATCAGACGTCATCGTTCCTCTACAAGTGCAAATCGGTCCCTTATTTCAGTTAATGCATGATAATGCACGACCGCACACCGCAAGAGTTGTAAGACAGACTCTCGCCGCAGCTAACATCAATGTCCTGCCCTGGCCTGCTCAGTCGCCAGACTTGAACCCGATTGAGCATGCATGGGATATGCTACAGAGAAGAGCTCTGCCGAATATGGAGGGTATCCAGTCGCAAGAAGACCTTTTTTTGTTGTTGCAACGAACATGGGCGGCCATTCCACAGCGTGATTTGGATGAACTCATTTTGAGTATGCCAAACCGATGTTCTTGTGTTGTTAGTGTTCGCGGTAGAAACACGGATTATTAATTGTTTAAGTTACCCAATAAAATTTTAAAGAAAACTGTTATTTCAGTCTTTTTTTCGAACTTTTGTGTTAGTGGTTCAAATGTCAAAAATCCCTTTATTAGGAAAATGGCAAATTTCTTTATTAATGCAAAGGTGACTTGGTTTATCGTTACTGTGACAAACGAAAACACTTTATTTGATGAATCCTTAAAGAAAATTTTAATTAATATCAATCAGGAGAAAAGTTATTGCAAAAATATATGTTGATCCCTAGACACTTTTGATGTGTGTAGTAGGTGGATAACAAAAATAGGTTTCAAAAGATACACAATGGAAATGATTACTTACGTAACTTGTAAGAACAAACGAGACGTATTTACAAAAACATTATAATAATTATACAATGTACGCTAATTATTAATGACTTGATTATATATAATGTTCTGCGTATTTTAAATGTAATGGGGATTATTATAAAATATTTTGGCAACGGTTTATTGTTTAGTTTAAAAATTACAATGGCTTTGTAAATACGTGAATGTACGTAAACTTTTAACAAAATGGCCGATCCAAGAGACCGTTTTGCTTTTTTATTTTATACCGAATTAATTACATTTTGCGTGATAAAAATCACTTTTCAAGGTCTTTTTATGTTACATACAGTCAGTGCATTTAATTTTTCACGTTTACTAGTTGAAGTTAGTAACTGTATAAAAACCATAATCAGATTTGCGGAAATATTAGAACAGAACGGCTAGGCGTACACACATTTACATCAGTGGCGTGCAATCCATACAGATAAAAAGACTGCCCTCTCTACATGACGATCATAATATTAAATATGAAGTTTATTTTTAAAAAGGAAATATGTCTGTAATAACAGTTCATCTATGGATAATTTAGGATCAGTACAAAACATAATGGACCCTAAGAACTGGTAGACATATTGATAATTTGCTTGTTTTGCCTACCCTGTCGTAAAATTGTGTGTACGCCACTGATTTATATACATATCACACCGCCTGTAATGCAATATATGGAAGAAAATAAGATACATATTAACTTTTAAACTAACGAATAATACTCTTAATAAATAGGAGTACTAATGAAAACTAAAATGTTTCAAATATTTTGCAGCATTTGAAAAGCTGCAGTTCCGTTATACACTTTCCTTTATAAATTACTAGCTTTTAGACTGGAATTAATTTACATATACAACGAAGCATTATTGCCTCCATTTGCGTTACAATTAATTTTAATTATACATTCAGATCTATTTAGGTGCGCACTTAGTACGTAGCTAATAAATAAATGTTATGTTGGATCCTAAAACTAAATACAAACTTAAGTAGGTTTGGTACATATATGAACCAAATGCAATTACAATAGATCGCGTTTGTGCGTGCAATTACAATGAAAAGATAATTTAAGATTATACAATGTGGGGAAGACGATACGACAATTAATGAAAAATCGGGTAATACCGATACATAGACGTATTTTGAAACCGTCAAATAAATCCTGACGTAGAAAATAAATAAAATATTATTTTTGAACAAACTGTACTGCAGAAGGACGTAATCAAAATAAAACACCATTTGTAAATATTGGGTGACTAACCTCTGGTACGGGCGACAACAGCGCGGCCGGAGATGCCTACTTGTTCCTCTCTAGTAATCATTTATGAGATTAATCACAATCAATTTTTCTAATCACCGAATCGACATTCGACTGGGAACGTCATTACGCACACGAGGTTAATTTATTATCGTATTATCCATCCCCAGATAGTATAATGACAACGCATAAAAATTCTAAGAAGAGCCTCGTTGCAAGGAAGGCATAACCGGTTTATCAGTAGCATCAGTCGAAACCAACCTTATATCGTAATTAAACGACTACCCAACACTACGTTTTACACAACATTTTTATTAGTCTGTAGAAAATATTATTGCTTTATCGTATCCTACAACAGTGTGCGCGTTACCTTAACGAGAGCCTTCCTGTTTGCAGAGCTAAACTAAATTGAACTAATCTATTGTCAATTCGAGCTACGTATCTGTTTTTATATAATATTGTAGTTGCACTATTCAGTCCTACAGGACTTGTACCATAATGTGAATACTGATAAAATAGGTGCTCCACTTTTTAAGTAGGTTTAATAAGTAGTTTACTTAAGGTTCAGTCAATAGGGTATTATTATAAGAAAAGGGAATGTCAAATTAGATCAGATTCGTTGCTAAAATTTTCCTCTTTTTATTTTATTGGAAAATGTCATTACGACATTTTTCAAATTCATTATTATTAAAAATAAATACCCCGTTATTTTACGTTCCTTTCATTTAAAAATTGGACACATAAATAATGAAGTCAAATAAATAAAACGTATTTGCTAATCAAAATATACACCCATAGCTAATATTGTGTTATGTTATTATTTCCCTACATATAAGTTATAACATTAGTTTCTATACAATATATTACATCATACTCAACAAGAATATCAACAATGGACTTGGTAACTATAACTAAATAAATACAAGTTCTTACATAATTGTTTTATATATAATCAATTTCAAATAAATTTGAAAACGATTACAACTTGATTATGGGGTTGAAAAATACGCCCCCCCAGCAGCAAAAACTGTTCGGTTTTACAAAATTGTTTTTGCTGCTACGCCAAGATAACAAAGTAAGCGTTATGTAATTATTAAGGCGCTAGCAAATTTGCAATCGGTTACAAGTTCATTTGAAGCGGATTGTTGTGGCTAGTATGTTTACAGCTTGAGAATTAGGTAACATTAGTTAAATACCATTGAAGCAGATCTTGATCCTACTGTGAAATCTTTGTACTGAGAGAACACGCACAGCTGAAAATATAAATGGAAAGTATTATATTTTATTTGGGTACTTGATTTTCAACAATTAGAATGATTTTCGACATTAACCGTATGTGTTGTTTATCATATACTTTTTCGTAACCTAACAGGTATAAATGACAGAAGCACAAGAAAACCCAACTACGATTATAACTATTAACATTATAAAAAAATGCATTCTGGGGTAGTCAGTTAAAAAATACGATCGTTGTCCGCTAGCCTTGATAATACGGCTATCATGCGCCAAAACAGCAAACATTTATTATGTAAGCGTTTACATAAGATATCATATCTTAGATATTAAAAACATAATTGACTGATTAGCTGTCCATAATACAGTATTTTAAAACCACCAGACGGGGGACCCCATTATCGTTTTGTTTTTATCTTATCTCTAGAGTATGGGCGTTGTCTTAACTATTCATGATCTATTTCCTCCTTCAGATAATAGTATTCAAACCAGTTGCTATAACTTCAAGTAGGGCACGGGAGACCATTGTTATTGAATAACTGTTTGGATACAAAAAGTGTCACAATTCAATATTTAGACTGTCTAGTTTTGTTATAGTAGTAGTGTAATAATAGAGAAACGGTGGCAATTAATAACCGAACTACAATCTTATATTTAGCTGCCATTTCTAACGTCCTTCTCAACGGATATAGTCTACAATGACAGTAAATAGATTTTGGAAAAAATGTCAATAAAATACCATTATGACCAATCACCCTTACCCCATTTGCCTGAAGTTTGTGGGAGGATAATTCTGAAATAATTATAGATAGTAAATGTTTATGTAAAAATTACAGGAAAACTAAAACCACATATGTAAGTAGGTAGCACAGTTTTTTAGAAATCATCAAAAAACTTTGACAAGAAAACTTAGTTTTGCGGTTTGGTATTTTTGTCATTCCCATACACTTGTTTTCTATTCCCTAGCGTTCAATATTTTAGTGGTCGGCCACACTGCAGGCCTAGCGCGGCGGCGGCGGCGGGCGCGAAATATCAAACATATGAAACCGCCGCTTGCGGCCACACTGAAATGACTTAGGCGGGAGCCTAGCGCGAGCGGCTTGAGCGAGTTAGCGGGCGTACTTTTCAAACGTTCCTATCCGCTCGTTCTGGCCACACTGCGGGCCTAGTCAACAAGCGACCGATCGCGCGGCTGGCGGGGTATCAAACCATTTCGGTCTTGTCGCTCGTTTTAAGTATTTTTTTATTATTAAATAACTTTAAATACATGTATAAAAAAGGTTTTTTTTGGACATTTGAAATTGTAAGTGTATAATATGTATATTATTGATGTTTCTTAATACATAAAATAAATATTTTTGACTACAATTTCAATTCTTACATTTTTTTTTTAGATCTCTATTCATTTAACTGTTTTTAGTTATTTCGTGAGCACCCAGCACACCATCTCTTATGATCAACGCCTCCCATCTCAGGATTGGCCTATCCAGTAAAAAATACAGAATCCTCATAAAAGGTTTGCGACACCTGCAATAAGTGTTATCGCCGCAACAGCCCGCGCGTCACTGTGGCCACCCGGCGCGCCCGCCGCCGCGCCCGCGCTAGGCTCAATTCACCGCGCGTTCACTGTGGCCAACCACGGAGAGTGGCAACTTGGCTAAGGGGGCTGTTTTTTTTATACGACCAAGGTGGCAAGCAAACATGCGGCCCGCCTGATGGTAAGCAGACACCGCAGCCTATAGACGCTAGTAACACCAGAAGAATCACTAGCACGTTGCCGACCCTTAAGGCCTCTGCCTCGAATGTTGAGGGCAGCGGGGCGGGTACGGCAGGATCTTATGTGTCCCGCAAAATTCGAGGCAGAGGCCTAAGACATTAGATAATTATTAAGTCTTTGTGTCCGGTAATTTCACCAGCTACAGTGGTACTTCCCTTCACACACACTGCTGCTTGGCGGCAGAATGTGATGGCTGTGTTCAATGAAAAGCGAACTAACGTTCAAAGAAGGTATGGTGCGTGAGCCTGACCGATCTAAGTTATTATCCATCTCACCTTATCCTTAAGTTGTTGACACATATGGAGTGCAGCAGTTAGCATGAACAGGACGTCGCTCAACCATGGCACTGCACAATCTGCCTGACAGGAATCGATCCGCATCGTTCCGTGCACCGAACTGAGTTGGTACGCGACAAATATCAGCTTGTGGGATTGGATGTAGAACGATATCGCTAAATCTTCAGGTAGATTTGGTGATAGGGCTTTCTGAAAAACGGTTTAGATATAGATTTCTCAAAGGAATTATGTAGGATAAATGTCGCAAACGAGTATCTACATGTTAATCGGTTCCCGTACCAAGATACACAATGGATTTTATAACGCATTTTATTATTATTTAGAAAATTTATTATGGAAGATTTATACGCATAATAGGTATATGTATGTATGGTGAGGGACATTTCTCGTTGATCACCTTTAGGTCTAAAACCTAAGGTTCCTAGCTTTTAAATTCGAATTCAATGGCAATGCCTTTAGCACGCCTCAATGGGTTTCATAAATTGACCCTCAAATATGTATATAAAAAAAAATACAACTTATGTGCAGCTCAGAGCAGCAGTTTTGGAAATACTTAGGGTTAAAGATCGGAACACCATCTGCCGTATACTATCGGAGGTAAACATGACGTATATGACATTATTTTGATTAACTAGGTGTGACTCCTAGAACTGGTTAAGTTTTTGAATTAGACTCAACTTTAATAAGCAAAAAAAACAATGGTGCAATGCCACTAACTCCCTCTCCCCTCTTTCTTCCTAATAAATCTAAAATCTACGAAGAACTTTCATCTTACCATATTTCTACTTTTCATAAGCTCATCGATTGCCTTTTTCTTAGGTAATACTAAGGCAGTGCGCGCTCTTTGCAGAGAACCAATGAGACATTGAATTATGTGTAGTACTTCTTCTGATGACCTGCAAGGAACATAATTGATTGGTCATGCCGCAGAATTTACCGTGGAGAACGTATTTGGTGTTCTAAGATTTTTCATAAAGTACTGTGACCTGTCCTAAACCTATAATAATTATCATCAGCCGAAAGACGTTTACTGATGAACAAAGGCCTCCCCCTTAAAAGGGAGGGGTTGCCATAATCCCCAAGCTTGGTAGGTATGCCCCTTGGGGTTCGTATTATCCAATAGAAAGACGGTGCTGCCCATCTTCTTGTTTCCCCTTAGTCTTCTCTTACGATACCTACGTAACTGGAGACGGGTCGGTGCTATTCTTACGCGAGCACCTCATAGGTATAATAATTATATCCTGGGACGATTCACACACGTTCATCTTATCCCAAATTAGGCAGAGCCAGTACTATTGTAAGTAACCAGACAATTGATATAAATACTTTAATACTTTTCAGGGTTCCATACCTAAAAGAGCGGTCAAGAGCGGGTCGTACTCGCGCACCGAGGGTTTCATACCTTCTTTGGACTTATTAAAGTTATTTAACTATTCGTCTAACACCTGAGATACAAAAAAAAACTGCAAAACTAAGTTTGTTTGTCGTGGTTTTTTTAGGATTACTAAAAAACTGTACTCCTTAGAAAGATCATTTTAAATTCCCTGTAAAATATAGTTATACATGTATAACACATAATTATTTCACATATTTTCCTCCCAAACTTTGTAGAGAATAGTATTTTTTTTGTCAATTTTGTTTATAAGCCAAAAACTACGTGACATAAACGACAAACAAATCTATTTTGAGATGTGCAAATGAATCCCTTTCGTATGATACCTACCCTACTCGGGCTACTGGATATAGTTGTCTTACATTCAAATTTTGATGACCCATTTCGACCCCCATTAAAGAAAAATATTTTTTTTTTTTTTTAATGGGTTTAGGTAAGAAAGATTTAAAACTATTCCAAGCTTCAAATCGATAGCGTCAGTGGTTCCTGAAATATATAGGTGTGACAGACAGACAGGCGAATTCTTACCTTTTAGGTATGGAACCCTGAAAAGTATTTATATCAGTTGTCTGGTTACCTACCATAGTACTGGCTCTGCCTAAAAGATGAACGTGTGTGAGTGAATCGTCCCAGGATCGTCCAAAGAAGGTCCACCCTCGGTGCGCGAGTACGACCCGCTCTTGACCGGTTTTTTTTTATTATTTTTAAATAAACACATTTTGCACAAGAATAACAAACATGTTATAAACTTTCTTAAATGGTGTTATATTTTAGAATAATCTATGTATTACAGTCAAAATCTGGACTCTATTTCATCTGCCTTACTTCCATGTTTATGAATAGACATAATCATTATAGCCTATAAAGATATTGTTATACAAATGTGGGTTGACATCAGACATCAAAGAACACAAACTGTTTTGCTGCTGATTAGCTCAAACATTATCAGTCGCATGAGCGGGTCGACTAACATGCCAGATCACAAAATAATTACAAAAAACATTCAGACGCGACAAATTGAGAAGCGCTTTCTTTTTAAGTCGGTTTTTTACCAAATCGCAAAATGCTATTCTTACCTGGACACCATTTTTTTTTGTCGTATGGTTAGTGGCCAACCTGGTGTCCGAGTTTTCAAGCTGCGCTTAGGCCTCTGGCTTAGCTTAACGACTACATGACAATTATAGCCTGGACCGACCTTTTACGTGCCCTCCGAACCACGGAGACGCTCAGTTCAAATACCACTAAACGGCCATCTAAGGACTGACCTTGTCTGATGTTGGTTACCCAATTGATCGTTTACCGAACGGAGGTTACAACAGCTAGCTATGTGTGCCTCAAGCCAAGTATTTATAACATATATTTTATTAAAATTTTGCCACAATCCTGGCTTAGCAAAGGTAATCAGATAGTTATGTATATCCAATGTTTAAAAGTCAACACATATGAAAATACACACACAGCATTTTTAGTGAATCACAAAATATATAAATCTATTATTTTATACTAAAACATTTTCAAGATAAGGAGTGATAAGGAAAATTGGTTTTTGTGTTAAATAAGTGCAGTTTGGCCTTGAGCTCATCCACATGACGTGGAGATAATTGCGTATAGTGTGAAAAATTACTGTGAAGGATTTGCATAATTTATTTCATTCTATTGTGTGGTTAAGATGTATATTGATGGTATCTCCTGTTAAAAGAGTTATACAATTGTTTGGTGATAATAACCCACCCTATAGCAAAGTATTGGTAAAACTGCTCAATGTTTATCTGTGCTCACATTCAGTACTTCTACGAAAGTTGGCCTCCGCAAGTACTGCTGTATAGTCTACGTTGAAATGTATACCTATTCAGAGGTCAAACTCTTTCTCTTCTCTACTTTATACGTCATAGTACTATTCCTCCAGAAAGAACAAGCCTAACTGTGGAAAACACACTGGACGCCTCAGGAAGAAGTCTGTTCTGAAGACATGGATGGACAAATATAATAGACATACCTGAACACATAGTGCTTATCAACATTGTCAATGTAACCAATGGCCTGCTGCAAGTGATTAGCTGCATCTTGTATTTGCTGAAGTTTCCATGGCCCGTCTTGATTGATGGACGTGCGGCATATTGTGTGCATTTGTCGGAGCACTTTGAAACTTATATCCTGGCAATCAAAGTTGCTTAAGTGAATAACAAATACGGTTTTAAAGTTTTTTAAAACTTCTAATTTTTTTTTCTATTTTTCATTATAAATTATATTAATTAATATCTCTAGCAGACACTATTGTTAGATATTTCACTATCTTCAACTAGGTATATTATAATAACTATATCCTGGGAAAATGCACACAGTATAAGGTAACCAAATAACTAATACAAATACAATACTGAAATAAGTAATACAAATATATATTCCGAATTTCAATGATCTGAATTTCATAATCCCTAAGAATTATGATGTCTATTATTAAAACCCTTAAGTTGAAAATCCGATGCCTGTTTTCTGATTTTCATAAGTCTGAAGAACTGCTTGCTGGGTTATCGGTCCAAAAAGCGACATTCCAATTTGTAGAATCATTTCAGTTAGGTTAGGTATGAACAGTGACCATTAAAGCTCCTCTATTGTTGGTTAGCAATAAAAACCAAATGTGTTCATATTTTTGATGCATCAGATTATCATTAAGTTGGACTTTAATCTTTTGAAATTCAGTATTTGGAGAATAGTAATTATAAAAATTAAGATAAATAATAAATCGGAGTTGTTATATTAGGAATTTTGAACCATTCGGAATTATGAAAATTGGTATTTTGAAATTCATATTCATGATTGTAGGATTGTACATTTTTGTATTTATGTAGTGTACCCAAACTTACCACCTACTGGATAGGAACCAGGGTGACTAGCAACTATATAAACAGGCTATCAAAATGTGTAAGTTTAATATCACAGTTTGCATACAGGAGGGCTTAATAGTTTAAGTATTTGTTACTCCAAAATCACTTTCAAGTAAGTTAATACTTACAGCATGTGTTATGCTGTCCCCAGTTAGCGTGACAATACATTTCAGTTGTTCAGGCTGAGAAGTCAATATAAATTTATCTTGCTTTTGGCCTTCATTGCCATACAATGGCACTGGGAACCGATGAGCACATTCCTAAAACAATTATTTATGTAAAAATTGGTTCATAAAAGGAGAGAATAAATCTTGTATTTACAATACTCACAACTAATACGGAATGCAGCTGATGTAAGATAGCGTGCACCTCTTCGCGAAGAACCCACTCGAACTCTTCTTTCTAAAACCGTTACAGTAAGCGTATAAGACTCTGTTTTACCGCGGTTTCGCGAATAGGAGGATGGTAAGCATTTAACGACAATAATTAAAACATGCAACGTAGGTAACACAAGTATCAGTTCTAAGTAATTAAATAAAATCACTAAACGCACCAAATTCGCCGCTTCTTCTTTCTCGTTATCACACATTTTGGAATACACAATACCGTATTAAATGATTTGTTTTAACGCGGAATTGGCGTTGCTTGTTTCGCACAAAAATACTTGTATTTCTTTCTATATAATATTTCAGACTTTCAGTACTGTTCAGTACAATTTATTAAAATTTCAATAATTTCCTTGATTGACTGACACTCATGACAGCTTGACAGAACGACGGAATGTACCACAGATCATAGATACCACAGATATACGAACGAACCAAGAAAGAACGAACAGAAAAACATAAAAGAGGATATCCTCTTTTAATATCTTCTGTTTACACGAACCTGTATTGTAACGCTTGGCTTAAAAGAAACAAGCGTATATATAAGGAAATGTGTAATTTAAAGACTTCAGATTCAGATTGTACAGGGCGTGGGTTCGAAGGCCGAGTCGGTTCTCTATCCGTTAAGAAAACCACTGTCCTGGCTAGCGAGAAGTCCGGTTGGATGCGTGGTCCCCAGGATACAGCACTAGCGTGGTTCCCAGGATGTAGCACGGCACAGCAGAAAGCGTCCCAGCGGGCGTAGTGGTGGCGTCGTCGGGCCAGAGCCAAACTCGCCCGGGTAGTGAACCCCGAACTGGGGTCAAAAGGGCACTAGGTCTTGATAGCACTTAGATGTGTGCACTTAACGAAATACTTAGGCGTACGTTATTAGAAAACTGAATGTGAATTTTATTAAGGGTCTTACTCGCAGCAAGACTTAGCGTCGTGTGTGGCGCTCCGAGCGCGGCCAGCTCGCGCGCGTCGACTATTCGCACGAATAACGGTTGTTTGTGAAACAACATGTATCGCGCGGCGATGCTCGTGTATTTATTGATATTTGATGATTAGGAGATAATGACAAAATATTAAAGTTTAATTATGTTATATTTAGGTTTAGGTAGTTTATAGGTAGATTTTGTTTAGTTTTAAGTTAGTAATTATATTTTATAATAAAGTAATTTACGGTTAAGACAGACCGTTACAGTATTAGAACGTAAATATAAATGTCGTGTCGTGTCTGTTTATGACAGAATATATATCCTCTTTTCTGTTTTTCTGTTCGTTCTTTCTTGGTTCGTTTCTTTGACGATATCTCGTCCGTCTCTCTCATAGATTTAGAATTTTTCACTGTCTAACATCGATATACTATACCACTGTCTAATGTCTCTCTGGAGATCCTTCCTCTTGTAACTCTTGTATTGTAATATAATGTGAGCTCCTTGTTGTCGGACTACTTGGATGTGTATACTTACGCGATTTCCTTGATCTGTGTCATAGGATCAAGGATCACAGGTCTGAACCAATATGAACCATGAAGTTGGAACCTCCGTCTGACTGAATACCAACAACGTATTAGTTGTATGGTGGTTGTATGGTTTCATGTATATAATGTTGTTTACGCTTAGCGCTCAATATACCTAAACATTATGTTAGCTTGTGCGCTACACAGGAGGGTGGGTTAAGCTTCTTGGATGTGTGTTTAGACCAGAGGATAATTATATTATCGTCAGCTGAAAGATGCCCACTGCTGAACTGGGAGGGGTTGCCATAATCGCCACCCTTGGCAGGCATCTTGGGGATCGCAGTTTACGTGGAAGATAAATCCAAAAGAAAGACGCTGCTGCCCGTCTTCTGGTTTTACCTTAGTAGCCTCTTACGGACACCCAACGTGAGGAGATGGGTGGGTGCCATTCTAACCCGGCACCCCATGGGTGGAGGATAATAATAACCAGAGCGATTATATAACACCACTGAACACTCGTTCATAAAGTATTATATTTAGATCCTCTTTGCACTTGTTTATACTTACCAAAGTTTTGACACGTAATTCAATTTTCTTTACTGAACTGAACATAACGAAATCCACTAAAGATGGTTTATCCTAACATATTAAAAGGTGTTTATGAAGATGCGGAAAAAGCCCTGCGTGGTGCTGGTCTAATTGCTGGGTGATTATAAATTTATGTGAGCTAGCTATGATACAGTTTCTTTAGGTATATTTCGTTCAAAAGTTCAAGAAGGGTTCATTCGCAGAAAGCATGTCATTGCCCGTGTTCATACCGTTCTAGAACCAATTAGTTTAGGACGTAGGTAATGTTGGTAGGAGGCCAAATGGTATGAGGCCAAATGGTATGATTTTGATCGCATGGCAACATGGGAAGCCACTGGTGTGGAATGCAGCAGGTGTCGATAAACTTGCTGCGTCCCATACAACGGGAACTTAAGGGGGGGGGGGGGGGGGGTTGCGGCGGCTGCTAGTGATGCAAAGCGGCGCAAGTACCTACCTATCCATACCTAGTTTATACCTGGCTATATATTTGCCCGCTTTGTGATGAAGATCACGGGGCCTTGGTCTCATGGGAGTGATTTCACTCGCACGGTTTTAAGAAAGAAATTTTATCTAAACTGACCATCCGCGTTGGACTGGTTGCTTAACACTAGACACTAAATATTTTGTCATTATATGAACTTAAATAAATTTTCTAAATAGCTCCTCTTTTGTACCACATAATAGCTTAGTTTAAATAATTTACTATTATGTATATTCTTTTGCAGAAAATCTGGAAGACACATGAAGTTTCCATACACCTTTTCAGCAAAAATTGCCCAATTTCCAATTTTTCATTACATGAAACATAATTTCATATGGATGTACTATCCACTTGGTTTTGCTGGTAGTGCTTATATATTCTTGAAAATACATGCTGTGGTTAACTCTGACGCCAATGTCAAAAGTTGGGCAGAAACTCAGAGAAAGTTTGCTGAGAAAGAACAACATGACCACTAATTGACTCGAAACGAACGAATGTTGTTGTCAGTCTAATAAAATAAATTGTTGGCGAATTTATAAAAAAAAAAATATTTCTTCAGTTATAAAGGTTCGGCAGACAGCGGACAGGACGGGAAGTAAGCGGGATGGCTACGCAACGTGGTTGTCATACTGCGGGCGTGATGACGAGTCGCACACGGCGCAATTTTTTGTTATTTCATAAAATTTCAAGCGGTTCAGACGTGAAAACTGTGCTGCTCTCGTTTGTGTTAGCAAAAAAACGTCGTAAAGGGATATTATCCGTTTAACATTGTTTCACCTGGCGTCACGATGGATGCGACGTGCCTGTTGTATTTCCGTCGTACAGGGCGGCGGCGGCTCTGTGATATATCTATCTATACTCTATGCATATTATAAAACAAAGTCGCTCTCGCTGTCTGTCTGTCCCTATGTATGCTTAAATCTTTTAAACTACGCAACGGATTTTGATGCGGTTTTTATTAATAGATAGAGTGTTTCTGAAGGAAGGTTTATATGTATAATACATGCATAATATAGTAGAGAAACACTGATAATTTTTGAGGTTTCTAATGTGATGTCGTAAATAAGCCCATTTTTTTGCGCTTACATTGCAAACGATGACTGAACCCTACGAGATAGATCAAAATAATGTACTACAGTATTGTAGGTACATATTAACAAGGTCTACAAAAAAGTTCGTGATGGTATATGTTTATCTCTTAGAGATAACCCACAATAACCATTTTTTATCCTTTACTTTTTATGACAAATAATTAACTATTAATAAATTGTTGTTAGCGTGAATTTGACCCTTCTTCAATGTAACATAAACTTCACTATTAGATACACCAATGACAAAAAAGCTATGAATGTTGTTCATACCGCTAGGTTAAGGTTAAGCAACATAAGGCAGGTCATTAAATAGATGGGTGAATCGTTTGTATGAAATTTTGTGTACATATCGGGTAGGTCTGAGAATAAAATCGTAAAGTATATTTCATGCCGCTAGGTTTAGCAACGTTAGCCAAGGTCATTACATAGATAGTCACCTAGATAGGCGGCGGCGACTCCGAGGAGGACGGTGACGGGGTTGCAAGCCCCGTCCCTGTCATCATGGTGCCAGGTTCCCGGGGGCTATAATGCGCACTGAGGGGTATTTGGTGCATATCCCACTGGAGGGCCCAGGTCTCCCCTCATATATGGCGATATGACAGCCGCAGGGGTTTAAGTGGGTATGAATCCCAGATACCAGATACCATGATTAACGAGGATATTTAGAACGAGAGGAGGGTGCTAGAGAGGAAAGAGGAGGGTGCAAGAGAGGAAAGAGAGGGAGAGGGGATTCGAGGAGAGAGTGATAGGGGGATTAAGGTAGAACAAGGGGAGAGTGAGGGGGAGCAAGGTGGTAGAAGAGAGAGGGAGACAGGGGTCAGAGAGGGGACAGCGGGGAGAGGAAGAGGGGGACTGTGACGGGGACGGAAGCGGGAAAGGGGAAAGAGAAAAGAGAGAATTAGAATTAGATTTTTCTTATAAGTGAGAGAGAGATGGAGAGAGAAATAAATCAAGGGAGGGGGGAGAAAAGGGGAGCAAATTGTAATAAAAGCGCGGGTGGAGCTGCGCGGGTCAGCTAGTATTCTATATTAACTAGTAGGTACATGACAACTCTTCACGTCCCGTCGCCGTCCCATCCTGTCCGCTATCTGCTAAAACTTTTAGGCAGGTTTTTACATGTTAACATGTACTGTCGTGGTCAAGAACGCTTGACCATTTATCAAACAAAACCTTTGAGTAAGACGTTACGTGCGCTTACATCGCCCGCACGTATTTTAGGCCGGCTCGTGCAAGTGATTATTATCCTAAAGGTGACCACACAGAAATGTCTCTCACCGTATATTAATGGGTATTATATAGGTTAAATTTTTTAAGTTTAATAATAACATAGCATCATTGGATTTTTGGAAAATGAATATTCCTAGCCAGGAATTGAACCAGTTGATTTTGGAAAAACACTGTTACAGACTGAAGTTACATACGTAATATCTTGAGACAATCTACGCATGACCAATGACCACTTGAACTCAAACTACGCAGATCCTCTAGTATAGTAACCAGATAAATGATAACAAATACTTATAAACTGTTTGTAAATACATATTTAAATAGATAAATAACACCTAGACAATTGTTGGGAATCGAACCCATGTACTATTGGGCAGCGGTCAGGCTATCTAACCACTAGACTAACGGACCTAGGGATGGGAACAATGAACATATAACCTCCTCACGATCAGCCAATAGTAAATATAGCTATTACCTTCCAGCAGGGCTATTGCTTATCTTTAGCCACCCAAGTGACTATCAAGCTTCAGTTGTCCACCGAACTTTGATGTCAACTGAAAGTGTGTTTGGTATTTATTGGTCATTCAAGTTAGGCAATAGAGTTTGTCTAGTCAAACTTGAGAGTGGAAAAAGGCGGCAAATTAAAAAAAAATTGGTGGTGGAACCCTGTTTAAACTAGGAATAATCATACTTGATACTTTAATATATTCGTTATACTTTAGCTGTCTTATTAATAAAAATCGCTTATTTTTCTCTTACTCCAAAGCTACATCGGAAGTAGTTAATTCTAGACTAGTCACGGAATAGCTACGTCTTAATAACGGTATTAATAAATACGAAGTAGGTTCGGACTAACAATACAATTCTTACACTGAGACTAAGGTGTATGTTATGGCAACCCACTGAAATTAAAAGTAAAAAAATGAACAAAATGACTAAAAAGACACTGGCAGTTAGGTAAATTTTGATATTTGACACTTTTATTTGACAATCACAACTTTCACTCTATATTTATCTTACATCATAATATTCTATATTTCTCTTACATCATAATATTCTGTATTTCTCTTGTTGAATTCAAGATAGTGGTTTTAGAATTTGTGTTTTTTTATTAGCAGAATATTATCTATAAATCAAGAAAGTATATAACAAGTAGGCCGGGGATCTAGCCTTTTACACACCGTCCCTAACAAGAAACTACAGTGCACCTCAAAAAACGCGTGTAAGAGCAGAAACCACGGTGGGCCTCAAGCACGAGCCGGCGCGTGTAATGCAAAACTTGCTGACAATGCAACCTATCCAAGAACAGAAGGGCTATTGTATGGACGCATCCAGAATGTGTACCGAAAACCAGCTGACGGCGCACAACTAGATCCATTGTATGGACCCATAGCGACGGAATCGGCTCTTCACTTAGCTTCTAACATCGAAGCGGTCACTACATATTTAAATTAGATATTAAAAATGTAATTTAAATTAATAAAAATTAGTTTTAAAATCTGTTCTAAGTTATTTCTGAATCATCCGGCTGTAGCCTACATAACTAGCCTAATAGTTTAGTTTATTGAGACAGTTTATTTACCTCTCCACGAGCCCAAGTCCTTTTTGCAGCTAAAACTTTCGAGTGAGGTGGTATAAAGCCTACTGCATCTCCAGCCAAATCATTCTACCATTTCAGTAATGTAATATGCAGTTGAGCGTGTAAATCTATATTTATATTTAAACTCGTCTTCAAGGTCTTCAAAAGGGATATTGCGAGGTTTATACAAATTAGGTTATGTTTAGTATATATAATTATCTCAATGGAAGTTAGAAATACAATACAAATCTATGCTTACTCAAACGTTAAACCATGGGGCTCCGAGGAGTAACTTTTACTCCGGGACTACATTTTGATTAGTTAACTCCGTCCTTACTACTAGTTTATTAATACCATAATTGCCTAATCTTTGCGTAAGTCTTGGAGTAAAGTTGTTCTGACGCTAATCATAGTTTATTAATAAGGCTGTAGAAGACCAAGGTCTCTATTGTGCTGATGTCGATGATGCCACTGGGGTGTTTTAAATATGTATTTACAAACAGTTTATAAGTATTTGTAATCATTTATCTGGTTACTATACTAGAGGATCTGCGTAGTTTGATTTCAAGTGGCCATTGGTCATGCGTAGATTGTCTCAAGATATTAGTACTGTAGATTTACATTAGTATATTGGAGAAATTACTAAAACATACTCGTTGTATGGCCATAGTTAGTACGTATTTTAAGTTATAACAAAGCCAACCTTTGCCTACCTTTCTGGGAAATAGCATTTTATATTGTTTTTATCTCTTAACTTTTTTGTGAGGCTAATAATTGTCTACAGCTCTTAGCTACAGCATAAAGTATAATTACTTGAATAATTACTTTTGTACTTTTTGCAGATTGTCATAAATTATGACGATATATTAAAGGGAAACTAAATGTTGTGTCAAAAAAGTGTTTTTTGGTTATGAAAGAAAATATATTATTTACAGCAACCTCCGTATTTGCTTTATACAAAGGGTAAAATTTCCTTTACATGGCAACTCCAAATTTCGTAGACAGAATATAACAAGACATCTAGCTAGCGTGCCGCCGATAAGGACGGAAAATAATCATTCGTACACATAACACACGTTATGGATATTTATTCAAATGCGCCTATTATGTAGTATAAACGATATTTCATAATGCAATTCAATTTAAAACTCCAAAGCTAGGTCGTGAACTAGAAAGTTTCATGAGTACTCGAAAAAACGCATCATAGGTGCGCCAGATTTTGAACACACGCTGAGGGACAAAAAATCATATGCTCTGTTTCTTTCTATCACATATAATATATATAAATGCATCCTTTTCTTGCGCGAATGAGAAAGAAAGTGCCAGCTTGGTTTCTTTCTCTAAGCCAAAGAATCATGCCCACTCTCCATACATTGATTGACCTGTCACTTGATTTTTTTTACAGGTCGCGTCTACCTATAACTAGTGATGTATAAAAATAGTTATTATCTATAATAACACAATAACTAATTATCTTTTCATTTAGAGGCCAGGGAAAAATGCTATTAATTAAAAAAGTTTTTGAGGTTATACCAGTTGTCAGATAGTTTGACAGCTGACAAAGTAACCTCTGGTTCATCACGATATCAACGAAATATCAAAAAAAACAATTAAATAGATAATGAAACAAGTATAAATTATATAAAAGAACAAAAAGCCCGACCGCGAACGAACAAAATGGTCCTAAATTACATTATACATAAAATGTAGACACATGTATATATATATCAATTCGTCTCGTTAAGACCTTTCATTTGATACCCTTATTGATGTTTTTGGTAGTAAATAAAATACAAAAAAATATATATATATACAGACGAATTGAGAACCTCCTGCTTTTTTGAAGTCGGTTAAAAATGGTGTCTACAGGCCTATTAATTTTTTTGGAATAATATAGCCTATGTCACTCTTACAATTAAGACGAATCCAAAGACATATACTTACCTAACTTGAAGTCCATCAAGCCGTATGTATACCTACATACATACTCTCTAAAAACATAACCCGCTTCCTGGGCATTAAGGCAAATAGAGCTGCCTCCTACATGTTTTGGAGAGGACAGGGAAATTAAATAAAAACAGGATTTGATTTATTATTATTTATTTGATGATTTTCCTACAACCAATTCATCTAAAAATGCCGCTGGAGCCACAATATTGGTTTCATGCCTGGCCCAACATAAATACCGCAACATGTGCACAACAACCTACACTGCAACATCCTACAATGAAGTTGCAGCAATAACTCTATAATGCCTTCTCGTCCATTAATACCGTTTGCTGTCAAAATGTACACATAGTACTGATGTCTTGAGATATGATTTTATTTTGCCTTTGATAAGTGAATTTTCCTCATTGCCTATCGTGGGTATACAATTAGTGAATAGACAAACTTCTATTAAGTTGACCATCCTTATTGTGAGGCTCGATAGGTTTTCCTTGAGAATGTGGACCACTTTGATGATCAACCACAAACAGGGCATGCTTGAGCTCATGCTAAAGCATGCACAGCGAGATGAAACAGCAGATGGATCACACTCATTGTTTCCATGAATAAAATAAAAATATTAATAGGCTGTATGGATACATCAAAGCGGGTTTCACAAATGTTATCTTCTTCTGTTATCTGAAAAACAAATCAATTATAAGTGAAAAAAAAAAGAGATTTTGAAGCCTACAATGGAATTATGTATATTAGTATTCCTACATGTTTTGTTTAAAACAGCTGTCTAAAAAAACAGGGGAAAATCGAATGAAACGAATAATGCATTCGGTCAGTGGGTCGCCTATTTCTAGTAGTACTAGTTCTATTTTTCATGTTATTTGAAAAATATACTTTGCTACTTCTGAATATCAATACTTTTGTAAAAAAACAATCATAACACAAACGTCCGCGCGTCCGTTGCCAGGATACTAAACCGTTAGTACTTTCTTGTTATTATACTTACTATTACTGGAGATATCCAAGTGCTAATTAGCGAGATGGTACTGCTATCTAACTGAAGAGCCGATACCTAACGCCGAAACGTATTGACACTTAGGTATGTTGCAGTTTAAAAAAAAAACTATCTCGTAGAAGGCTCCAAACGCTTTCCAACAAGAGCGATAATGTCTTAGATCCCAATCTAAAAGCACTAAATTCGTATCCATTTATCACAGGCTAATGTAATCGTAAGTGTGATCTATCAAAGTCCGTGGAAAACTGGAAAATGGAAAAGTTGTATTGTAAGGGAAATCCAAACTCGCACAGTACAAGAGTACAAAAGCAAACGAACCACAGAACAGCACAAAACGTCATACAAATGACATTAATGACAGCCTGTCATTCCAAATAAATCATATGCTCTGTTTCTTTCTATCACATGTAACCTATATAAATGCATTCTTTTCTTGTGCGAGTGAGAAAGAATGTGTTATCTCTCCATAGATCCTTACTCTAAGATTGAGAATACTAAACTTATTAATAATGTTTTTTAATGGCTTTAATTAAAAATTCAATCTATCTTCAATATATATTAAGCAAAACATAAGCAATTTTTTAAGATATTATACATCACTAGACGCGTCAGAAAAATTTCAGGTCAAAACTGGACATGATTCTTTAGTATGTATACCCAAAACCAGATATACAGTCATTTTTTGTAATCAAACCGGGTACATCAAAACAAACCTAAATTTCTTCACCAATACAAGATGAAAACTTTCCATTTATCACCACACACACGTAAAACATCCAACTGATTCAGAAAACTAGTTAAACTACTGAAAATATAATTAAAATCTTAAGATATACGAATAAATAAAATATTTTTGACATGAGAATGCCACAGATAAAATATGTCATTAGATAGAACACACACTTTGTCTATGGAAATTAGTGATGTCCAATATTTAAAGATCTAAATCTCGATATTGAATGATTTGAAATTGATCCACAACCAATCATTTTATAAAATAAAAAGTATTATATTAAACTCAGACTAAACTGAGGTAGATTCAACATAAACAGTAGGTCCGCCGTCCCTATTTCAAAGTAAATCGCTACTCTGCCCACGTCTACACGGATTATATTATGTTGATTGTAAGATAATATTTTATATTACGTATTTAATTATTTATTTAAATAAATATCAATAAAATTGAGTGCCGAATATGAAAATGTATGCGGTTTGACAGGTTCCGGGACTTACGCCTCAGTGCTGCCACCTGGTGCACGTCATTTTTGAACACCCTCATTGTGTTATTCATAGTCATTCATTCGTCGATGTCGTACATACTGAATGGTCTCTGGTGTCTTTTCTTTAACGACTTTGCTTTCGATTTTTGGGTTTGTGTTTGCTTTGTGATTTGGACCGTTTGGCCGATGATATATTCACTAATTTCACTATGGCAAAGTCGCTGGAGGACCTTAATACGATGCTCAGCGCCCTCAGTGGTATTTCCCAACAGGTGTGTATTAGTATGAACATGAACAAGACGAAGATCATGTCTAATGTCCGTACCGGTAGTTGTTGGGAACGATACACTCGAAGTTGTTGACCACTACGTATAACTAGGACAAACTATCCAGTTAGGTCGGTCCAACTTCGACAGAGGTCACCCGAAGAATCCAACTCGGATAGGCAGCGTTTGGGGAACTACGCGAAATCTTCTCATCCGAAATATCGCAGTGCCTTAAGACGAAGGTTTTTAACCAGTGTGTTGCCAGTGATGGCATATGGTGCTGAGACGTGGTCCCTAACTGTTGGACTTTCAGATAAGCGCAGAGTCACACCACGAGCTATTGAGAGAACTATGCTCGGAGTTTCTTTGCGCGATAGAATCCAGAATGAGCACATTCGCCGAAGAACTAGTCACCGACATAGCTCTTAAAATCTGTAAGTTAAAGTGGCAATGGCCGGCCACATCGCTCGGAGAACCTATAACCGTTCGGGAAGAAAGGTTCTCGAGTGGCGACCACGAACTGGACGCAGTGTGGGTAGGCCTTCCACTAGGTGGATAGATGACATTGTGCGCGTCTCAGGTAACCGGCGGGTGCTAATAGCCAATTGTCGTTCATTGTGGCGTTTTCTTAGGGAAAAGTTTAAGTTTCATAAAAAACTTTTATATTTTTACGCACGCTTTTCCATCAGAGTTAGTTTGCAGCTTGAGGCCAAAAAAGATGGAAGTTACAAAATGGTTCGCAAAAATCCCAAATGCTACCCTTTGACGTATTATATTCAATCTTCTAGAGAATAAGTAAAATTGCTGTACACTCAAATTAACATTTTAATACTGACGCATTTGTTAATTATTTTGAATTAAAGGGTTTCGAGGTGTTATTTGTTTAAATAAAGGTGAAATTATCAATAAAAATAATTGACAGTAATAATGTATTCTTTTTAATCCTACCGTTGCTGACATAAATATCGATACTGTAATGGATTTATCAAACATCTATGATGTGGTCAGATTCACTCGTTCATGAGGCGTCACCTCCCTAATATTGTCGATGGTTGCAATACCGCCATGTTTATTTACTTTTTACGACGGAATACTTGAATTCGAGTATACTTATTTTTCTGTCCTTATCGGCGGCACGCTTGCTAGACGTCTTGTTATATTCTGTCTACGGTTGGTTGTCACTTGTCATGTAGGTATATATTCTTTGCTTGTCACTGTCACAATAATAAACAAATTAATTTGTCAAAAGAATCTTGTTTGTGTCCCTATCGGATGAATTTTTGCTTTCTTTTGAATTAAAATGTCTAAACTTATTTAGCAGTATAAGCTCACGATTTAAGTCTGTCTGTTCGATTGAACGTTGAGATGTGGGTGAAACCACAAGAGATTTTCTTGAAAACTGCGCTGTGGTAAATATTACTCTTATTTATCAACGGACGGACAGTAGGATTTCTAATTTCTTTCGATATGTATTTTTGGTATTTTAATTTAGGGATTCGGACGAAACCACGTTATATTTCGTCTTACAACGACGGAAAGGGCATGGAAAATCAAAAGGATTTTCCTCGCTGCTCGTGGGTACATTGGACAGTGTGCGTGATACCAAACCTGCGCCCTATAGAATACTCCATCAGACGCCTAATTCTGAAGTTTACTATGGTAATCCCTATTTACGTATTTATCTTGTATTTATGTGTGGCTTTTGGTGACTTATATAGTATGTAACAAACAAAATTAAGACTGAATCAAAATGGTACACTTTTTATGACTATTTATGTTATTCATTTTATTTGTGATTTCAATATGGGATATTATTATGTACTATTAGTTATGATATTTAGTAAGCCAATCTCTGTGGTTACATAAATTACTTTATATCCACAGAGAAATCTCAACAACTGCCATTTAAAAACTAGTAATACTCTTTTGTATTCAAATTAAAAATAAAGTGGATAGCATGAATGGTGATAAAATGTCAACTATTATATTATACCTACTCCTTCTACCCATCAACCAGTTTCAGAGTTTGAATTTTGTTGTGTTACATACTGTTTATATATTGCATTATATTTTATGTTGTAAAACCGTCGTCAGTTTTCTTTAACCATTGTGTTTTGTTTATAAGATGAATTAATTTGACAAAGTAAAAGTGGGAATTAACACTTCATGACATTGGGATTGATACCATCTTGATACTATACCTTACAGTAATAGCAACAGCTCTTACGGAAAATGAGATACGTCAGGATTGGCAATGGCTGTTTGACAATGTTTGTCCAACGCTGCACTCCTTTGACACTGAAGAGGAAGTTACTGAATTTGTGTGCTGCAAAATAAACTCTATCATTGCAACGGAACAGGAGAATTTCACTGAAGGTGATTTATTTTTGTTCATTGCAGTGTTGTCCTATTCAGATTTACCATAATAATGTAGCATTACTAGCTAACAATAGTGTCTGTAGATAGCTGCAGATTAGATTATAACTTTAGGATTGGGTTCTACACTAATATGTTGCTGACATCAGTAAAATAAAATGTATTTATTGCACATAAAGACATTGGTGTAATATGTCTGACATGGCATTGTAGATGTTCTATTTTATTTTGATGATAATGCTTTATTTTACTTAATGCATCTGAAATAATAGTTTGAACAATTTATGCAACTGGCGAGTTTTTGTAGTAATTAGATACTGTGGCTGCTACCTGAAAAGTAGCTAATGGGTTTGATTCCCACCTCAGAAAAGATATTTATGTATAAACATAGTCTGTTTATCTTGTGTCTAGGTGTTATTTATTATCTAGGTGTTATTTATTATCTAGATAAGTATACATATTTGAAATATATATACATATATTTATGTGTATCAATCACTTGTTTACTATAGAACAGAATCTGCATAGTTTAAGATCAGATTAAACCAAGCATAAAATATGGAAGACTATATTATTATTTACCCTGCAATTTATTTCGCCTAGATGAAGACACTATCACATACAAAAATGTGGATTATGAGTTCCATGAAAGATTCCGCATGCCAAAAGATGAAAAGTTAGTCTGCTACTACTCATGTAGGTAAGTTACACACAACATGAGTTGGCATTATGTTTAAGGGCATATACTTAGGTATGTATGTAGTACTGTTTAATTACATGAGTTTGAAGTGCTATGCAATTTACCTTCACTGAATGAATGGCTATGTACTTAACCATAATCTATGTGCTCTTTATGCTAACGATTATGGCCTAAAATATCATGAATATTGCAGTTACTGGAAGGGAAAAATGCTGCGCCAAGGTTGGATGTACCTTTCCGTACACTACATGTGTTTTTACTCCTACATATTTGGACGTAAAACTTCCATCAAGATCCGTTGGGCGGATGTGACGGAACTGGCCAAGACATACAGTTTACTGTTCCCAGATTCTATAAAAGTGGTCACAAGGGATGGAGAACACTATTTTACTTTGTTTATGAGGAAGAATGAGACTTTCGCTTTGATGCAACAGCTAGCGAATATTGCAATGAAACAGTAAGTTATTATTTTGCGTCATTCCGTTACAGTTCCTAAGTTTGGTGGCATGTTTTCATTAAAGTTTTCACAACCAAGAATTACACATTAATGTAATGATACATTAGAATATGTCTTACGCATACCAGTAACTGTAGTAGTGACTTAACTTAGAGCATTTCAATGACTGGATATCTACACAATGCGTTAAAAGTAATAAATACAAGTGATAAAAGTAAAAGTTCTCTAAAGTAAATAATTCGAAATTACCTTTTCAAATTAATGTGACGGTTTACATGTCATTAACCTGGTAGTTAATTCCCCTCAAATTATCATTGAAGTGACATTTAATCTACATTCCACAGATTAATAGACGACAAATCGGGTAGTTTTAATATTGATAAAGATCTTCTTACGAAGCTAAGTAAAAATGTACCAAAGAAACCATCATTCCTAAAGAGAGACCTGGACGCGAGGAAACAGTCCAATTTGTTCACGCTAAGGTTCAGATTACCGCAAAATGAGAAGTTGGACGGCACCGAGGAGTGTACTTTGTGGACACCATACAATAAGAGACACAATTGGGGCAGATTGTACCTTTCACATAACTTCATTTGTTTCGATAGCCGGGTGAGTAAAATACATAGAATACTTGTTACTATTGACGGTGAAAAAAAATAATAAAGTATTTATTTTAAACGAAAAAAAAAATACGCCACCACGAAGATAGACTCAAATGTATGTACATATGTATGTGAAACATATTTTATGTCAATTCATGTTAAGTATAAGATTTTTTTTCGAAATTTCGTGTCTATCTCAGTCCCATAATTAGACGACCCCGCGGTCTTCCACCTCCAGAGACCATCATGATGACTGCTACCTACCAAACAGCGCCTGCACCTCAAAGAACTATGTTACTACGTTTTTATTTCCGCAAGATAAATTCGTATTGAGATCGTTACTGAATATTGGATAACCAGTATAATATCAACAGTAATTTCTTAACACATGAAATACATAAATTCGTCTACTACAATACTGTAGTAATGTAGTTTGTATACACAAATAACATAATCCTCCTGAGGTAGTCAAATAAAATATATTAATGAATACTTAGTAATGAATGATTTAATAATCAAATTTGTAGGAGCTTTAGGTGAAGGTCTTTTCATTATGAAATATTATGTAATCAATATAATTATTTTATTATCGCACTTTATTTACATTGGATTGACTTTTACGTTGCAATATCAACTTTATAACAGCGAAATAAAGTTTAAATAAGTAGTTTACAAATGCCATTGGTTGTTGTTAGCACTTCAATTATGCGAGTCGGGAAAATATTGAGTTATATAATATGGGTTTGTTATCACTGATACATTTGTGACTCACGAGTCGTGTTTACCTAGCCTATTGTTGGTCGATAACGCATTGAACGTGTATTAGACTTATTTGTTTTCCATTCAATACCATTATTGACGTTGTCTATATGTAATTGTACAGTATAAAACTGTGTTAAATCCCGATTTTTAATTACAATCTAGGAGAATACGAATCTAATCCAATTTCTACATACAAAGGATTTTAAATAACCAAAAATTTTAAGTTTTACTGAATCTTCAAAAAAATTGCCAGTATATAGACCATATTGCTTAAAGACGATCTGTTGTTCAATACGTACGTTTTAAAATAAAGTTAAAAATTGAAAAAAAAGAAGACCGTAAAATAAACTCATACACGATAATAGAACAGAATAAATTTTCACTGAACAAGCTAAGCAGCATCCCAATTAAACTAGCTCATCTTTTTTTATTTATAAGCCTACTGTGTCCTTAGAGGAGATACCACTGGAGAGAGCATGATGCGCTAACCCCCTCTGCCAAATTTTTGGTCATATGGTCAGGTCATTCTTTATTTGTGTGCGTGTATTTTTGAATGTGTTGCGAGTTTATTATAGTGTGGGTATGCGTGAAAGTGTATCTGTGTGTGTTTACTTCGCCTCCCGCACCCCGCAAAAGTGCCACGAAAAATTTGTTCGGGGAATCGACGCGATACTAACTCCTTTGGTACTTTCTCTGAGACTGTGTCCCATAGATGAGCAAAGGCCTCCTTTTTTTCCTTCCATTACTCTCGATCCTGAGCAATACTTGGGCAAGCTCCTTTATAATTCTTAAATTTAAAACAAAGCCTCTATACATGGTCTATTTGTTGGATTTTAATGTGGTTTTCACTATCAAATAAATAATTTCTTTCTATCTATGTGTACATTACTTCGGCCCTTTCAGTTAAAATTATAAAAAGCTAGATGAAGTGGCGACTCCTCGCTAACTTATCAAATAAACTAACGAACGATGATTTTAAAGAAATATCTTAAAATCGTAACCAGATCTAAGTATTAGTGGTAAAACATGTTGATCATTTATGTTTATGGGAAGGGAAAATCTCGGCAAAACCTTGGCACGGCGGAATGTTCTTTGCCCTGCCCCGTGAGTGATATTATCGGTTATTACAGGTCCGGAATCTGGTACGTTTGACGATACCGCTCCGTAACGTTCACCAAGTGGAACGAGCGGACTCTGGTGCTGCCGCGTCTTCGTCCGGAGACACTGGCAGCATCCTCATAACGACGGCACATCACGCGAGCTTTCTCTTCGGCAGTATATCAGATAGGGACTTCCTGGTGCACAAAATCTCAGAACTACTAGCCAAGTTGCCGAAGTAAGTCAATATAATACTGTTGCATGTTTCTGGACTTATCATTCTTTCATAATTTAAAACATTTATGTGGAATAAACTAGGCTTTGAATTTATGTTATACATGGGGGTTTGCTACTAAAACCGTTTGGGATATGTAACATTACTAGTTGTTTAAAATAACTTATTACTTTTTTTCCGAAGCGTCTAACTAGTTTGAGCAACTTGAGGATATTAACAAATATATCCTCAACATTTGCTATTAATATCCTTCTTCTTCAGCCCTATCTGGTCCATCTCTGGACATAGGCCTCTCCCAATTTCCTCCACAAAATCCGGTCCCGCGCCTTCGTCATCCAATCATGGCCCGCATTCCCTCTCAGGTCGTCAACTCATCGTTTAGGTGGGCGACCTTCGTGGTCTTTTGTCCGCCCACGGCCTCCATTCAACTCGTTTGGTCCACCGTTCCCTGTCCATGTGGGCAATATAACAAACCCACTTCCGCTCAGCAAATTCCTGCACCTCGTCTCTCACCCCCGTTTTTCGCCGGATCCATACATTTCTTGTCTTGTCGCGCAATTAATATCCATTGTGATCTATCTACTCTATTATTTAACAGGATATTTCTGCAACCTAACAGCATGCGTCGAGCCGTGGATTAACCAAGATCTTGGACTTTGGGATTGATATATATATAAGGTTTATATTTCCGTTTACTAATTGAGTTGCGTGAACGTACAGTGGTGTGTTCAGGGACAAGGCGGCGCGGAAGGAGGCGCGGGCAGAGGAGGAGGGCTGGACTCCCCAACCCCCTCTCATGACTCTGTTTAGGACACACCAGACGTCACCAATCAAACAAATCCAACAGAAGAAGGTAATTTAATCAATAGGCTAGAATCTAGCCGCTAGATGACTAAAAAATTATATTTAAGCTGGTTTCAGACTACGATATAATATAATAGCATATAGCTCATATCACAACAATATCGCGCACCATACATTGTTAAGGACGTTCACACTGTACTGTACTATATTTTATTGCCTTACGCTATAAATTGGTGCGATATGCTGAGTTCATGCTGTGCTATATCACGCGCCGCCCTCTTCTTCCTCCCTCACCCCCGGCCGTCCCGCAAGCGAAACGAGCGATAATATCGTGTAATGTGAACGCCATGCTATAAGCATTAGGTGCTTCTTTGTTATACTATTAAGTTTTTCTGTATGTTTTACTTTGGTGTGCAAATAAAGAGTATTCTATTCTATATAGCACAATATTATGGCGTAGTCTGAAACATTTAAATCATCAAAAAATTTCGACACGTATTTTTCCTTTTGTAAATTAAACAAAAAATAACAAAAGCATAGTGCGTTGAAATTCCTCATGAAGTCACGCTTGTAAGTATACAATTTTACTGAGGCGTGACGTCACGAGAGCTTCAAAGTTCGAGAGCCTCCCAGATTTTGAAGCTCTTTGTCTTTGTTAATTTCTATTAATTTGTTAAATAAAAAAAATACATGTCTAGTATTGATAATCTAACTGACGGACTAATTAGATTTTTTTTTTTTTTATCCAGTCATCATCCCTATTGTACGAATATTGCCGAATTGACAAAATTCAGGGATGTGAAGCTTTAAAGTTCCTAAAATATTCAAATTACTACTTTAATACTTAAGTGAACTGTATGGTACCTCCGTGGACCAGTAGGTAACCCGCGCGATGAGGCGCAGTCGGGTATATACATATTGAACTCTACTGTGCAGTACGTACGGTTAATAATTGAATACGCAAGCTTCATACTTGACGAAGACGTAAACGGATCAAAACCGTACCGACTCGAATGGTTGCCTCGTGAATGCCTCTCGGTTGGTTGTCAACTGCTTAGCCGTTACAGCGCTTACTTTTTCTATATTGTTTCCTATGTAGGAAAAGCAATGGGAAGATCATATGGCTGAAGTTGGCCGCGGGGTCAGCATGTATCAGACCACTGAAGGCAGTGAACTGGTAGTCAACGGTCTACCTGAGGCGCTTCGAGGGGAACTGTGGAGTGTGTTCTCTGGATCCATACTGCAGAAGGTGCAGAATAAGGGTCTATACGAGAAACTCGTCAATGAAGCGTTGTCGACGAAGAATCAGGCCAATGATGAGATTGAGAGGGACTTGCACAGGTCTTTGCCAGAACATCCAGCCTTCCAGAACGAACTTGGTGAGTTTAGTTTTCTGTGTAGTATTTTTTCCTGTTGATGATCGGGTAGTGCCATTTTATATTATCATCAGCAGCCGAAATACGTCCACAGCTGAACAAAGGTCTCCCCCCCCCCCCCCCTAGAAGGCAGGGGTTGTCACAATCCCCACGCTTGGCTGGCGTCTTGAGGATCGTAGTAGTGGTGGTAGGTAATCCAATAGAAATACGCTGCTGCCTGTCTTCTTGTTTTCCCATACGCGCCTCTTACGACACCCAACAGAAGGAGATGGGTAGGTGCTTTTCTTACCCCGGCACCCCGCGGGCCGTTATTCAATTTATATTATACTAGCGACCCGCCCCGGCTTCGCACGGGTGTAATTGAGAAGAAAAAGAAGTGAATAATTAAGTCAGCTACAAGCATTATTTTCTTCATAAATAATCCTTGTAGCTGACTTTTCGTAACGCAATATGAACAAATTTTGTTTAGAAGTGACGCGTGAAACGCTACGTACGTATAGCTGTCTCTCCATGGGCAAAGTACTCAACGCTTAGGTTTAAGCCTGCAACGTTAAATCTCTGAGCTTGTGATTTATTAATTGTATTTATAATTTTATTAGAAACTGCAGACGTGTACCGGTGCACATTTTGGGTGGATTAAGGACAGGAACAGGACACCATTTCTTTAAAACCAATTTATGGAAGCAATACGGGCTTCCTTGTTCGGTTTCATCGTTAAGACGTAAACGGGGATCAACCGGGGAATTCTTACCCACTAAAACCCCCGCGGCTATCACGGCACATTAGTGGGCGGACCTGGGCTATCTGTCGGTATCTGCACCAGCTGATACCACTCAGTGCCTTGACTTTGAACCCGCCGTACACACATTAGGCACATTATAGTTCCCCGGGAACCTGTCACGGTGCTCACGGTTACAGGGGCCACGGGGGAAGCCTTCAATAGGTCCCCGGGACCCTGTTGGCAGTCAACCGGGTTATGTCGGATTCTTATACACAAAACCCCCAACGGCCGTTAAATCAGTACATAAGAAGGAGACCTGGGCTATCCGGTGGGATCTGCACCAAGATCCCTCAGAGGCTTGCCTTTGAGCCCGCCACCAGGGGGCACAATAAAACCACCCGAAAAACTATCATCGTGCTCAAAGATACGGGGATCACGGGGGAAACCTCCAATAATCCCCCAGGATCCTGCGGGCGATCCACTGCGGTATGTGTCCCTCACGGCTGTCCACACAAAAGAGGGGGGCTGCACCGTGTACCCCTCAGTGCAAGGCAAGGGCCTTTGAAGCCGCTGCCGGGGGCGCATTATAGCCCCCCGGGAATTTGTCACCGTTGTCACAGTTAAGGGGTTGCGGGGGAAACATCCAATATGTCCCCGGGATCCCGTCGAGAAGTCAACCTGGGTATTTGGGATTCTTACCCACTAAAACTCCCGTGGCTGTCACATCGGCACATGAGAGGGAAACCTGGGTTCTCGGGTGGGATCTGCACCTGGTGTCCCTCAGTGCCTGGCCTTTGAGTCCGCCGACGGGGGGCAAGCATATTATATCCCAGATTTACCTTATATTATATGGAATGATATATAGAATGTCTTACTTGATTGTTAAGTATGTAGGTACCTCTTTAGGTTTAGTCAACGTAAGCTAATTAAATTTATTTACTTAGATAAAACTTCTAAATAAATTCAGTTAATATATAAACCTTCAGTGAAAAATTAAAAAAAAAGACAAAATTATCAAAAATAAAATGTTTAAAAGTACACAAAAAAAATCCCAAAGAGAGATTTGAACCCGGACCCTGCTGTGCTTAGAAGACGCTTCCGTAACCTCCAGACCACGGCTACTCTCTATTATTCGAATTACTTGATCATATTCTTGTTATATGTCTGCTTAGTCCCTAATGCATATAGCGTGATATTTTACCTTAGATCCAATTGTACAAAAATTAAGTTTCCACTAATAACTAAATCATAACATTAGAGAGAAGCTAACCATGTATGCATGATTTTAAATTAAAAAAGGTATTAAATATAAAAAATACATTAAGAGATAAAAAGTGCTGGAATATGAGTAAAATATTTAAAACATCGAATCTTAATATAAATAAAAAAAAAATCAAAAACAAAGTTTAATAATACAAAAAAAAATTCCGCTCAGAGGTAGCGAACCCGGACAGTCCGTACTTAGAGGACGCTTCCTTAACCACTTGGCCAAGGAACTTTTGTTATATTTTTCGAATTATCGTATCTTATTGTTCTAATATATTTGTACCGCCATCGGTTGAGTAATAATACTTCTTTTTTACCCTGTAAAGGGATAAATTATAAAAAATATGAAATACTAATTCAATTAATTTTCTTAACGAATGTCTGTGCAAAATTTCAAGTCAATAGGACCAAGGAATCGCGTTCTCCCATACAAACTTTGCCCCCCTGTTTGACCCCCTTATAGGTTGAATTTCGCAAAATCCAGTCTTAGTGAGCACCTACGTCTTAAAAGGAACCCCCATGCAAAGTTTGAGACTCCTAGCACTTGTAGTTTCTGAGATTTCGTGATGAGTGGGTTTTTGTCTACTCTTTTATATAATAAGATTTAAGTATTCAAGTATTCCATCGTTAATTTGTCTGTAAAATTCTAATTGTTTAGCCACGGGTTCCCAAACTTTTTTACATCACGAACCTATATACCCCCCCACCGCACTAAAGCTGAAATTTCACGCCCCTCTTTCACTTTGAACCCATAGAGATCTGTACCCAACATACGAAATTCTAAAACAGCCAATAGTCCCACGCCCTCCCATCGATCTCTACGCTGAGGGTGCCCCCCTCCCCCCCTCGGTTGGGAAGTTTTGGCTTAGATTGTATTTTTTTCTCTTAAGCGGTAGATGTCCCGGTAGGTATCGCCACAGTGTAAGATATTCTGCCGCCAAGCACCAATATTTACATTGACATTGCTGTGCTAGCTGGTAAAAGTGCAATTGTTCATGGCAAAACAGCAGTAGCTATTGACTTCTCATAACAAAATGTTCCAGGCATTTCGGCGCTCCGTCGTGTTTTATGCTCGTACGCACTCAAGAACCCCACGATAGGGTACTGCCAGGCGATGAACATAGTAGCATCGGTGCTGCTAATCTACTGCCCTGAGGAGCAGGCGTTCTGGCTGCTGGCGACCATCTGCGAAACGTTGCTGCCAGATTATTACAACACTAGAGTTGTGGGCGCTTTGGTAAGTGAGAGTTCACATAAAATTGCCTTACACATTATGAACCTGCTAGCCTTTTAGAGAAGTTCAGAGTCACTCAACGAGCTATGGAGAGAGCTATGCTCGGAGTTTCTTTGCGCGACAGAATCCGTAATGAGGAGATTCGCCGAAGAACCAAGGCCACCGACATAGCTCTTAAAATCTGAAAGTTGAAGTGGAAAAGGGCAGGCCACATCGCTCTGAGAACCGATAACCGTTTGGAAAGAAAGGTTCTCGAGTGGCAACCACGAACCGGAAGACGCAGCGTAGGCAGGCCTCCCACTAGGTGGACAGACGACATTGTGCGCGTCGCAGGTAACCGATGGATGCAAATAGCCAATTGTCGTTCATTGTAGCTTTCAAAAGGGGAGGCATATGTTCGGCAGTGGACGTCTTCCGGCTGGTGATATGATGTGATGTTATGAATCTAGTAATCGGAAATGGACGTATTAGGAAACTACTAAGTTTAATTTTATCTTCAGCTGAGTTCTGTAGCTTATGATTTGTTTCGCTTAAGTTCGCCGAAGATGCCCCGAATCTCTTCGTCTTTTCATTAGATAGTTTTACATAACACTGCTTTATATTGAACGCTCTGGAGTGTAATCACGTGCGAGCTTTAAGTTTTATTTCTTAGGTACCTTGTGTTTGGGACCGTCCACCACCGCCAAACAATTATGTGTAATCATTGATGTGTTTCTGGCACTGTGCCTGGCGAAATGACAGAGATCGAGAGACTTAATACGTCTATAAGACAAGTGGCAGAAAGGTCGGGCCAGTTGCTTACCGTCAGGCAGACGTCAAGCTGGTCTCGTCAATGAGATGTTAAAAAAAGTATCAAATACAAACATCACATAAACTTTCAAACACCCTTCTTGAAATAAAACTAACTTTACGGATTATACCGCGGTTTATTTTTGATTTTATTATCCCGACGTTTCGAACACTTTACAGCATTCATGGTCACGGCCGGACTGAGTTGATAGCTGTCCTGTCCATACGTCATAGTTGTCTTAAGATACCCTCAGATAACAAATTTAATTAATATTGTTACTCCGATCTACGCAGAAAGAGCTTGCAGCATCTTGAACATTGTTCTTCTTATCCTATCGCCTATATTATTAACTAGCTGACCCACGCAGCTCCGCCCGCGCTATTTTTACGTTAACTAAACTTTCAATAATATACATTCGCACAGAATACAAAAGCTCCTTTTTTAAAGTCGGTTAAAAACTTGGACCCACTTTGTACTTGCCCTCCGAAGCACGGAGACATTTAGTTCAAATGGCGTTAAACGGTCACCCATCTATTTAATGACCTTAACTAACGTTGCTTAACCTGATCGATTTCCAAACATTGTTAACAACTGTCTATGAGGGTTCCCTTACAAATATTTATTATAATTATAATGAAAAATTATTAAAATCGGAGCAAGCGTATAACCAAGTACACATTTTGACTTTAGTCCCCTCTGCCAAGGGAACCGTGCCGAATGTCGGGATAAAAAGTATCCTATGTCCTACCTCGGAGTATTAACTCAAATCATGCCAAGTTTCGTTTCAATCCATCCAGTAGTTTCGGCGTGATGCTCAGCCGAGATACAGACAGACAGACAGACAAAAATAAAAAAAAATACATTTTTGGCTTTAGTATCGGTTATAGAATGCCCTCCAAACATAATTTTCAAAATATCTTCAATGTACAGAATTGGACCTGTTACAGTTTTATTATAAGTATAGATAGATAGGGGTCTTCTAACACCGATTGTCTTGAATAAAATTGAATATCAATATAGGTGGATCAAGGGGTCTTAGAAGAGTTAACAGAGGCCCACCTGCCAGAGTTGCACGCTAAACTGGACGAGCTGGGCATGATGAAGATGATCTCATTGTCCTGGTTCCTGACGCTATTTATAAGCGTTATGACTTACGAGTGCGCCGTCAACGTCATGGACTGTTTCTTCTATGATGGTGCTAAGGTTATATTCCAAGTAAGTGCTTTGATCTGTTGGAATTCATAAATTATAATGTTCTGGCTAATATGGTCACATATACGTGGGATCAGACATATACGTGGGGATCCGGGTTAGAATTCAATCCCCCGTCTCCTCTCGTAAGAGGCGAATAAGCGGGAACAGGAAGACGGGCAGCAGCGTCTTTCACCACCTCTCTTCCACCTATACTGCGATCCCCAAGCCGCTTGCCAAGCGTGGGGATTATGGCAACCCCTCCCTTCTAAGGGGGAGGCCTTTGTTCAGCAGTGGACGTCTTTCGACTGTTAATGATGATGATGATGATGTAGAGACATATACGTAGAAAATATTATAGTGCAAAAATGGTTGTGTAGACACTACACTCTTTCAGTACTTTCAAAATCCGATGGGACCAATACGACCGGACCGAGGTCTGGAGTACGACGACGGTAACCTTACTTGATGGAAAGCAGTGACGGATGACAAAGCACATTTTATTCTGCTGCCACCAAGCAGGTGTTAATATTGCTGTGTTCCGGTGAAGGGCACTGTGGCTGGTGAAATTACCGGACACACAAGACTTAATATCTAGTCTTTATGGTTGGTGATGCGCTAGTGATTATGTACTACTACTATTTTCTGGTGTAGCTAGCGTGCATAGGCTGGAATACTTACCATCAGACGGTACAAAAACTTCAGCTCATTAAAAGCCTATTTTTCCACAATATAGACCTAAGTTTGAAATAGATGTTTTTAACCGGCTTCAAAAAGAAGGTTCTCTATTCGACGCGTATGTATGTAATATTGATAAAAATGCGTAATATTAATATATGTTAGTCTATGTGGGCTTCTAAACAAATTTACCAAATTTTATGAGTGTATGTATGTATGTAGGTATGTATGTAGGTTTGTCCACGGATTTCTCAGAAACTACAAGTCCGATTTTGAAAATTCTTTTTGCAATAGTTAGAGTATTTTTCAACTTAGGGTAGAGTACAAGTTTCATCAAAATCGGTCCAGTAGTTTAAGAGATATAAACTTTTTATGTTTTCAGTAAGTTACTGTAACGTAGACGTTCGAGTAGCGTGATAGTGCTAATACCTATTTTGGTAAAATAAGTCACTAAAAAGTGTTAAATAAACTATTTAAAAAAATAAAAACCGACTTCAAAGTAAATTATCTAAAAAGCATAAAATAACGAAAATATATTGAAGTCGGTGTCAGCTGGTGCTAGTGTTAACTAACATGATGTGCTAGCACCGACTTCAATATATTTTCGTTATTTTATGCTTTTTAGATAATTTACTTTGAAGTCGGTTAATTTTTTTAAAAAAATAGTTATTCCGCAACATAGACCTAAGTTTGAAATAGATGTTTTTCTATTACAAGAAAGCGTCATTGAATAAGTTCAATTAAGATACTTAATTTGTTCTTAAATAAGGTTGGCTTTTGCATAGTTTACTTGTTTAGCATCACTTCTCATCTATCGATTTTCACTGTAGGTAACTCTAACAATACTTGATATCAACCGGGACAAGCTTCTAAAATGCACTGAAGACGGCCAAGCCATGCAGGTTCTGAACGAATACCTCCAAGGCATCTACAATGAAGAGGCCATGGCTTTGTCTACTGAACCACGAACAGCTGACAAGGTATATCCCTGACTCTAATAATCTAAATAGTTTAAAACAAAACTGCTATGATCTATCTCTGTATTTTTACAAGGTTTTATTTACTTTCACCTGTCCCGTTGTCTGTAATCAAATCTTGCAAGTTAAATTTGACTCACTTCCCGACGTGCGATTGAGTTGAAATTTTGCATGCCTGTCAAACTTCGATGACAATACAATATTATGGTGACAGCGAGCAGATCTGATGATGTAGACGGAAGGTAGGCAACGGAACTCTTCAGTAACTTACAGTAGATCGACGGTGTTTGGACTCATTTTGATCAGCTTACAGTACCATTGATGTATTTTATAAAAGCTTGTCAAGAAAAAAATATTTTTTCTATCAAAACTTGTTATTCACTTATTTCTTCTAAGCTACATACTGGATTTTGTTGTGGTTTTTACTAACATTTAGGGCATTTCTACCGAAAAGTATATAAAGAAAGAGAAAAGAAAGACGTTTCTGCGGCCATTCAAGAACGAGACACAATACTTACATAATTACTACTTACATTATATTATATTATTAATTATAATAAACATAAACGTTTTTGCTTGTGACGGCTTCGTGTGGCGGGTCACCCCCTTACCTTCAATATGGTTGAGGGGAGTGATGGCTGCTGCTCGAGTCAACTCGTGCGCGGGTGCTGCTTGGGGGGACTGGTCCGACTACTATCCCTTTGGCATTTTAGTTTGTTGTATTTTCGCCGTATTTTTCATTGTATTTGATCTTTTTAACGGCAGTACACACTGTCGCTGATGCAGCAGGCTTAGCACGATCTGCGAATCTTGACAGATAAGTGTGAGTATGACGTCACTATGACGTAGTATTTCACACTTTTGTATAGAGAACTGACGTTTCGGTGTTGAAAACTACGTCATCATACTCCACACCAACCTGCCAAGATTGCAAGTCGTGCTAAGCCTGCTGATCTTGTTGTAACAAGACAAACATTGTTTAAAATAAATATGTGAAAAAATAACAAGCCCGCTGAGTTTCTTGCCGGATGTTCTCAGTTGAGGCCGCGTTGTGATCCGGTGGTAGCTTTTAAAAAAATGACCGTTCAAAAGTGCTAGCGTTAAGCCTATTTGAAATAAATAATTTTGAATTTTTTAAATAATAAATAACTAAATCACAAGTATGTGCCCCATGCCATGACAGGACCAAATAGGTCCCAGTTCAGCTTTATTGCGAAGCATAATGGCTAGGCTTGGCTTATTGTTACTATTACTACTGAGAATACCTTTTTGTGTAAAAAAAAAACACTGGGTGGCAATGCAATGGGTGGGTTAATAATACATAGTTTGTTATGCAGTACAAACATTTTGTTTCGACTTTCTTTCTATTCATTTTCCAAAAAACAAACTATATTAAAATCATATCCACAGACAATAAAGATCCAAGAACTAATATACCAGTCGTACCGTACGTACGGCAGTAGTGTCTCCAGCGAGAACATCGAACATCTTCGTCTGAAGCACCGGTTGAGGGTTGTGAGGCAGTTGGAGGATAGCCTCGAGAGGAACACCCTCCGAGCGCTGCAGCAAGACAGACTATTGGAATTGAACGAGCTACAGGTATAGTCAATTCTATTTAAAGCTAATCCGTCTTATTACGAAACGAAGTTTAACAATAAACCCAGGTTTAAACTCAGGAAATTGTTCCTTAAACCTGAATCTAAACCCAGGTTTAACGTTAAACTGCTTTTCGTAATAAGACGGATTATGTTTAGTGTCATCATCACCAGCCGGAAGACCTCCACTGCTTAACAAAGGCCTCCCCCTTAGACCGCCACAATGAACGACAATTTGCCATTTGCATCCACCGGTTGCCTGCGACGCGAACAATGTCGTCGGTCCACCTAGTGGGAGGCCTGCCTACGCTGCGTCTTCCGGTTCGTGGTCGCCACTCGAGAAGCTTTCTTCCCCAACGGTTATCGGTTCTTCGAGCGATGTGGCCTGCCCACTGCCACTTCAACTTGCATATTCTACGTATGTCGGTGACCTTAGTTCTTAGGTGAATCTCCTCATTCCGGATTCTGTCGCGCAAAGAAACTCCGAGCATAGCTCTCTCCATTAGCTCGTTGTGTATATGTTTAGTGTATTCAGTACAATTGTTGATTACCTCTTCTCCGTCATGCGTGTGTGACTACACTATGGGAGGGTGTAGTGAACAGATACAGTATTTTAAAAGAGTTCGGTTATAATGCTACTAATTTCTAGATAGTTCGGTTATAATGCTACTAATTTCAAATGTAGTCAAGTTAATTATAAAGGTATGTCCTATGTTTCTGTGTGGTGTGTATTAGGGGGAATCAGGGGAAATTCTTAGTATGATTCTTTGGCTTAATAGTCCATATTTATTTTCTTGTTAAATGCCCCTTAGCATTAGTGTGCATATCCTAAACGCTGTCCACTGCTGAACAAAGGCCTCCCCTTTAGAAGGGAGGGATTGCCATAATCCCTAATAGGTATCGCAGTTTAGGTGGTAGGTAATCCAATAGAAAGACTTGCAGCAGCACGTCTTCTTGTTTTCCCTTAGTCGCCTCTTACGGACACCCGACGGGAGGAGATGGGTGGGTGCTGTTCTTACCCGGACACCCCACGGACATGGTGAAATTATTCTACCAGGATGAACAGTGTTTGGCAAGACGCGACTGGGGGAAAACAAGAAGACGGGCAGCAGCGTCTTTCTATTGGATTACCTACCATCTATACTGCGATCCCCAAGACGCCTGCCAATCGCAGGGATTATGGCAAGGCAATGGCCGTCCCTTAAAAGGGGAAGGCCATTGTACAACCGTGGACATATTTCAGCTACTGATGAATCCCCTTATTATTATTAAAGAAAGGAACTTTTTTTTTTTTGACGCGGGGGAAATCTTTGAAAGATCCCCGGGAGCTGTGGGGCTCGACCGGGATATGTGGGATTCTTACCCACTAAAACCCCCGCGGCTGTCGCATCGGCACATGAGAGGGGGGACCCCAGAGCTCTCCGGTGGGATCTGCACCAGGGGCCCCTCAGTGCCTTGCCTTTGAGCCCGCCGCAGGGGGGCGCATTGTAGCCCCCCGGGAACCTGACACGGTACTCACGGGGACGGGGGTCGCAACCCCGCCGCCGTCCTCCTCGGAGTCGCCGCCGTACTCAATGGACGCTCAAAGGGCCCACACCCCGAGCGTCCAGCGACTCCGAAGTAAAGAAAGGACCTGTTCCATCTTAGAAGTCGGTTAATCAGTAATATCTAATTAACAGTTCATTTTCTAGGAGTTACTAAGCGCGATTCGCGAGGAGCTGTTATGGGCGAAGCGGGTGCCTTGTGAGCGACTAGAGGCGCCATACGAAGCTTACAGGCTCGACTTCATGCAATTCAAGTCCTTATTCTCAGCCCTATCGCCGTGGGCTAAAGGCGATTTTGCCGAAGCAATCACTGCTAGGATGTTTAAGGTAAGTTATGATGGATTTTAATGCGACGATACTGTTCTGATACATAACAACTTAATTGATACATCATTAACGTAACAATATAAACGCGGTTTCGTAGACAAGGTTTGAGCGTGGTATCTGAAAATGGTTTTAGAGAATTGGGCCCTGTATTTCGTTGGGGTAAAATCTTAGCGAGTGGTGACGTCACCATACCATTGAGCTACTGTGAAGCGATGTAATCTCAGAGTAATTAGAATGGAGCTAGTATCGCGTCGATTCCCCGAACAAATTTTTCGTGGCACTTTTGCGGGGTGCGGGAGGCGAAATAAACACACACAGATACAATTTCACGCATACTCTTGCAAATGTCTAATGCAAACTCTTCATGTTTCTATGAACCTACACTATAATAAACTCGCAACACATTCAAAAAGATACGCACACAAATAAAGAATGACCTGAACATATGAACAAAAATTTGGCAGAGGGGTTAGCGCATCATGGTCTCTCCAGTGGTATCTCCTCTAAGGATGTAATAGAAGTCGATCCGGTCCAGTTAATGGACAATTGCCCTTAAGGCTAGAGTGCGATCAACGCTCGCTTCCTCCTGTGAAACAGTAATTTCTGGCACAAACTTCGGAGATAAGGATGGTATTTTTTTGACATTTCAGCCAAAAACTATGTGATGTAAACCAAAATAAAAATCTGTTTTGACATGTACACATGAGAAGCCCTTTTATATGATACCCTACTCGATATAGTAGTATTACTTTGAAATTTTGGTAACCCATTTCGACTCACATTAAAAAAAACTAAAAGGATAAATATATTTTTTTATTTGTGACGAGGTTGGGTAAGTAAGATCTAAAACTATCCCAAGTTTCAAATCGCTAGCGTCAGTGGTTACTGTAATATAAAACGTGTTACAAAATACCCCGTAAAAATTATAATTAATTGTTAAAGTCAAACATTTTGTCAACTCTAATAAGGTTAGGTCTTGTAATAGTATATAGATAGCCTCTCTCCTGGCGTCCACACGTAGTGTAGTTTAATTTATATATTATGTTGTATCCTAGCTGTATATATAGTCTTCCTACTGTTGCATGTTGTACCTAGAGTAATAAATGTCTTAAGATCTTTCTATAATTTTACTTTACCTGGATAACCCGTAACAGTCTTTTAAAATTTTGGTCGTTCCACGAATTAGGTAGAAATGTAGGTACATTCTGCGTAGTTTACTTTTTATTATTAATTTTACTGAAATAGGATTTGCACATCAGTGAAAATAATAATATTTTTTTATTTAATTTTCACGGGGTATTTTCTAACACGTTGTATAGGTGTGACAGACAGACAGACAGACGAAGTCCCACCACAAGGGTTCCTTGTTTACCTTTTAAGTATGGAACCCTAAAAACAGTTGATGGACAACGATGACGACGGGTTCGTGAGCGCTCGTGGGTTAAGCGTAGCGCTGGGTCTGACCGCTCGTGCGGACGCTCAGAGGCGCTTGCGAGCGTTGTACTGTGCGCACGCGCCGCCATTGCTCGCGCACCGGGACTTGAGGCCCACGCACTTCACTGACACCGGGGAAGAGCTGGCTGCGGACGCCATCTCCTTCTTTGACGGGTGAGTGTTACATTTTTTACCCGACTACGGAACGGAGGGAGGGTTATGATTTTAACAGGAATGTATATACTTATGTTTTTTTTTTGTAGGATTAGTACTGTTGGCCGCAGATGGCCATGACAGCTCACCTTCTCTAAGCGGCAGCCCAAGCGAGGCATGGCCTCAGCTTGGGCTGCCGCTAGCGAAGGTGACTTTACCACTGGTTCACAACGTGCCCCCGTAAATTTGAATGTATGTTTGTATGTATGTTCATCTGTTCCCGCATATCTTCTAATCTACTTAACATAATTTGACAAGTAGGGTGTCCTTAGCGTCTAGATTGCCCGCTGGTTATAGGCTATATAATATCACATTATTAGACTGCGATTTTATCCGTAGTCGGGTTTTAGTTTTTAAAACTTATTACTTGTTATCACTTACATTTTCTTTTTATACTATTTTTAATAATACCAGCCCTTGCTCTGTGAAAGGGCTTAGGCCACCACGCTGGCCAAATACGGGTTGGCGAACTTCACACGTCATTCGGAAGCCAGTTCGGATTTCTCAGACAAGCAGGTTTCCTCACAAAGACGATTCATCATCATCATCATCAGCCGGAAGACGTCCACTGCTGAACAAAGGCCTCCCCCTTAGACCGCCACAATGAACGACAGTTTGCCATTTGCATCCACCGGTTACCTGCGACGCGAACAATGTCGTCTGTCCACCTAGTGGGAGGCCTGCCAACGCTGCGTCTTCCGGTTCGTGGTCGCCACTCGAGAACGTTTCTTCCCCAACGGTTATCGGTTATATTATGTATCTTATCTATTATTCAGCATCAGCCGAAATAAGTCAAAGGGGGAGGCTTTGAAGGGACCATCACGCTTGGCAGGTGTCTTGGAAATTGCAGTATAGGTGGTAGTAAATCCAATAGAAAGACGTTGCTCCCTGTCTTCATTTCCCTTAGTCGCCTTTTACGGACACCCAACGGGAGGAGATGGGTGTATGATATTCTTACCCGGAAACCCCCCGGGTGATCTTTTGTTACTACTAAGTTAATAGTCATGCACAATGTTATCTCCAAACTGTAGTAACGATTGCGCTTCGTTAGGCTTTAAAAAAAGCAAAAAAAACACCCAGATTCACAATCAGTGTCACTCATGTCAGTATATGCCCCCCCATACTAGATTGCATCGGCCGGCCGTTGACGTACAGGTAGGAGTGCTTCGGAAAGCACTGAGATCCGCAGAGGATCCACTTTTCATATGAAACCTTATTTCCTATAGTTTAAGTCGAAGCCTTAGTGAACTTGATGCGATTCAATTGTAACCACAAACAAGAAGTGCTTTGTAACTGAAGAAATATCAAATGGTCGCCTATTATTACACGAACCTTGTTGTCTGTCACTAACATAGTAAAAATTGTGTCACACAGTGCTGAGAACCCGTCTACGCCTGAACCACCTTCCTGTTCAAACATGCAGCGATCTATCAGCGAAGTATGCGGGGACAGTGGGGTTATGGACAAGTCTAGCGACACAGATAACAGCCAGACTAGTGAGTAAAACTTAGTTTTAACATGTCTTTGTATGCGGTGGTTTTGTGTGGTGGGTATAAGGGAAGGCATTGATTGGCTGAAGTTCCCTATTGGGAATATGCATGAAAATTATAATTACGTTGACGTCATATCACGTCCGTGAGCGTTTCCGAGACAATTTTGAAATCTATACTAAACATACACTAAAAAAAACTTGTACATGTTTCCCATTAGTAGAGAGCGTCCGTGTTTAGACGAACGCAATGTAAACTGAGATGTAATTGATTTGTAAGCTATTTTTAATGATTATGCATCTTTTAATCTTAAATATACAATAAATATATCTTGGGACAATCCATCCATGGTAATTTCATCCCAAACTAAGCAGAACCTGTACCATAGTAATCAAACAACTGATACTAATACTTTATTTCGTAATTACATACTTATATTGATAAAAACACCCAAACATAAGGTGGAAAGCGAACTCACCACCTATTGGGTAGCAGCCAGGGTGTCTAACCACTAGACCAACGGGCCCCTCATACCTACATTGTCAACTCGTCATAGCAGCAAAACCAACTATTACCAAGCCGTTTTGATGATGGTGATGATATTCGACCCCATAATAATATTGCTTTAAACTTTATTTGTAATGTAATTTAATGCAACTCTCCGTGATATTGTAATCATTTTCAAACTTATTTGAAATGTAGCCTAATGCAGGTTCGTGTCGCGTACCGGACATCGTTACGTTAAACAGAGTCGACTATCGCGGTCAATATTACTAAAAAATGTCTCCTTCCCGTCCAGTGTCGAGCAACGGCGACAGCCAATCAGCGGAGAGCGTCCGCGCATGCGCACTGGCGGGCCTCCCGTCGTCCGTGCCGTCCACGCCGGGGGCGGGGCCCCCCGCCGCGCCCGGCGCGCCGGCCCTGCCTCGCGCTCACTTCCTACAGCTGCTGGCTGTGTTACATGACCTCACGCAGCACAGTCCACCTCTGTACGAGGCCGTCGTACTCGCAGGTACGTGACGATAATAAATAATTATCATTTTTGGACACGGGCCTACCCCGTGCGTTGTATGTACGGTCAGCCAAAAATATGGTTTACCACCCTACGGTCAGTGGCGTGCAGTCCATATAGGCAAAAAGTGTTTGCCTACCCTGTGATTTCCGGAACAATACATGATAACAAAAATAATTTATCTGCTCAATAACATTTTGTTTTGAATTATTTCATCATTATAAATTAGCAAAAGCTCGCGAAAAACGGGCATTAAACTATTCCTAGTTCCTAGGTACGCGGAGATTTAAATTTCCCGCGCGCCAAACCGCGAGGTCCGCTAATCAAAATTTTAAGATTTTAAGATCGAAACTCTTAATTCCCACACATTCACAGATTTTTTTCTAACAAACTTACACACACCAGTAGGCACGCCGACGATTCCAACAGTATAAATGTCACGCACACCATGCAAAAATAGACAGTGCCTCTCGGGTGTGCTCGGGTCTGCTCGGGTGCTCTCGGCAGCAATGACGACCTTGGAGGAAGGACTAAAGAAATGTTGACCAATAGCAGCTCAATCTTAGCCCAATGCATCGAACGGGATCGGGATCGGGATGCGAGAATGGGTGCTCGATGAATGAAAAATACTACAAATTATAAAATACCTAGTTTGTTCAAACTTCAAGATTTCATAATGACATCCATTTTTGTTGGTTTTTATTCTATAATTTTTTATTATACGATTGATAACGATTGTTTTCGGTGCAGTATGTGTTGTGTTTCCAAATTATAAAACTTACTTAGTAGAAAATGGAAGTGGTAACGTGTGATTGATGTTCTGGCCAAGTGTGTATAGAAAAATTAAAAATTCACGCGTTTTCGACACGGTAAATAATCTAAAATATTTAGATTTAAAGTATATTTACAATCGGTTAGCCAGCTGGAAACATAGAATCTAAATATCATTTAATTTTTTGATATTTTGAGGTGGCATATTTATAATCATCTTAATGTATGTGTACAAGCAAGACAAGTAACTCGCAGTCATATTTTTAAGTTTTTATACTTTAATATTGTTTTTATTGACTGTGTAGTATGTCTGGTTCTTTAAGACGCTCTGCGGCCTAAATGGCGGGATGGATTTTAACGTAGGTACTTCCTACGTGTCGTCTTAGTAGTGGAAGTGAAATAGAATATATATTTATTCGAAATAAAAGCATAAGTATTAGGTACTCATCAAATGTTTTGTGTTCACATCATTCATTAATGTCAATTTAGGTATCCGTGGGGTGTCCGGGTAAGAATACCACCCACCCATCTCCTTCCGTTGGATGTCCGTAAAAGGCGACTAAGGGAAAACGAGAAGACGGGCAGCAGCGTCTTTTTATTGGATTACCTACCACCTTTACTGCGATCCCCAAGCCGCCTGCCAAGCGTGGGGATTATGGCAACCCCTCCCTTCTAAGGGGGAGGCCTTTGTTCAGCAGTGGACGTTTCGGCTGCTGATGAGGTTGAAGTCACTTTTTGCCTACCCTGTCATATAACCCAGTGCACGCCACTGCCTACGGTTGAAGTTCATATGCACATCATAAAACAACAAGCTTGATTTTCCGTTGCAATTATTCATACAGTTACTAATGCTCTCTTTATCATTAACGTCAACACTGACTTGTGTTCCTATTTTAAATTGTCGCTGATAAAAAATGTTCAACCTTAGTGTTATCTTGATTTCATAGGAAGTTTTTAAAAAACTGGTAAACCACTTTCTTGGCCGACCGTACACTCCATCCCTAATAAGCAAGGCGATTACAAGTTCGTTTGCGGCTCAATAACTACATAACGCATACATTGTCAACTAGGCGCGTCAGCAAAAACAACTTTGTATTACCAATCTTTTTTTTTTTGCTGCCACGTTAACGGTCAACTATACAGCGGGGGTGTTTTATGACTGCATAATAAAGTTGTAATCGCGTTCAAGCTTATTTGGATTGGAGTATAGCTTGACTTATCTACACTGATTATTTTGTGACGATACTATATACTGAGTATTACCCGCTGTATTGCACGACCTTACGCAGCACAGCACAGTAACTTATTAATAAATAACAGCGTTGCGTTGCTTTATCCTGACTTCTATCTAAATCGTTGCTATGCCTCTTTTCCCGCGTCCAAACTTTGCGAGTCCTCTTGTTCCTGACTCATACACCTTCGACATGCCTCTATATCCTGCGTCACAGCGTTGTAAAACTTCGCGTATCCTGACACCTAAATCGTCGCTAGGCCTCCTTAACCTGCATTAAAACGTTGCGACTCCACTTTTACTTGACTCCTAAAACGTTGCTACGCTTCTAGAGCGTTATTACTCTTCTTTGCCCTGGCTTCACAAGTTACTTGTTTATGAATAAATGACGAATGCCTCCTATACAGGGTGGCCAGAACAGTGATGTCCAAAAACTTTTTTTAGGTTCCTCGTGTTGAGAGGTATCTGAATCACCCCTATGTATGTTCTACGATTTTTCGTAGTTTTTGAGTTACGATTTTATTTATGAATTTTTGCATAATTGCGACCGGATAGATCAGTTTGAAACATTTCTAAAAAAAGTAAAAGGTTTCTTTGATTTATTTTTCTTGCAGCTAAATCTCTGAACTGTACATTTATGCATAAATGAAGCAGCCTCATAACTTTAATAGAAGTTTTTTTTTTATTTATTTGGAAAACAATATTGAGAATTTATGATGTGAGTTATCATTAAAATTTACAACTGAAAATTAAAAATCCTAACTGATAATTTCTTAGTTTCTAAGTAGCTTCAGAGAATGCGCTATCAGTTTAGATTTTCTCTGTTCTGGCCACCCTGTATAATTCCTACAATTTTGTATCCTGACTCACAGCTTTGCGACGTATCCTGACTCCGACAACCTCGCCACGCCTTGAAACCCCGACTCACAGCATTCTGATTAAGTATATTCCAACTCCAAGACTACAGAAAACCAACTTCTTTCTCTTAAACAGTCGGAACAGCAAAGAACACCAGTCAAATTATAATATATTAATGCATTTCTTTATTTTATGTGTACGTGATTATAAATTGATATTACAGGAACGCTGCTTCTGCAACTAGGTGAATTAAATCATCGGCCTAACTTAGACCGTGAAATATCCCAGGACAGTTTATTTCTAGCTGCCGCTGAAAAACAACCTGATGCCCAGGTAAACATTATTTGTGAATTTTCATTAATAATTTATGTTTTAGTGTAGCGTAGCTACTAGCTGTATCAGCCGTAGCAATGATACGGGGGCCTCGCGCTACTGAGGCCCCGAACGTGTGTAATAGAAAATTCGTAAGATGTTATCCACGATCTCACATAATATGCTCTTATGCCATTCATGTAACCCATTTGTTAAATATCGTAAGATATTTAAAAAAATATGAATTACATACATGTACTTTTATTGATACACTGAATAAGGCCCTTACGGACACGTGTTTTTTTAACACTGCATTCAGAATTAATTTGGAAGTGATGTTAGACTTGTTGCTTAATCCGTAGAAGAGCATTTATTATATCTTGGATTGTTACAGCTGGACTCCAACGGCAACGATACAGAAGAAAATCATAAACCATCGCCGTCCAAAGACAACGAACCAAACGACGGCGTTTGGTCAATCACTCTTGAACAGTTCTTGGCTACTATGCTAGCGCAACCGCAACTGGAAGAGTTTTTCAACGAAAAGATCTCCCTTATGCCGCAGTTAGAGGCTCTGAGGCACAGGGACAGATTGCAATCGATCTCATAGCTGATGGAGTTGGCTGAACTTCTAGGCCTGAAGGTAAACCTGCAATAATCAGGTAGGAGATAAAGATATACCGGGTGTCTCAGAAAGGGTGTGGCAAGTCGAATTGAATATTAGTATTGATTGTACCGGCCCCAAAAAATAAATAGCTGTCTGCTAATTGATTACAATAATTTTTGATTTGTTCGCTCTAATTTAGAAGAAAATTAATTTGGGAGAAATCATAAACAGTTGAAAAAAAATACCGCGGGTGGAGCTAGTTTCAAATAAAAAAATAATATTCTTAAAACTGCTCGAAAGCAACCCTATATCATAGTGCCTACACATAAGGTGCCACGGATTTTAACTAACGAGTCTGTTAACAATTTGTTTTCTTGTACAACTTAATTGTTGTTATGGTATTGGCTTGATACCCCATTTCTAGGACATACCATATTTATACGGCGCAATTATATGTATATTCGGTCATGAATGTAGGAGTGCATTGGCTTTTCGCTGCTATGTTACAAAGTTGTGAGATAATTTAAGGGTATTATCGATTCCTTGTTGATAGATTGGGTTTTATGTGACCTAACATGTCATTCCTAAAGTTGCTAATAATAGCTCGATAAGTTTGCCTTTATAAAATTACAAGTTTGTTTAAAAGGAGATAAGCAAAGCGAGGGGCTATTTGAAAATTAACCAATATCTGCATGTCAACCATTAACACAAGGATAAAGTACGATATATACCTACGTTTGAAATAATATAAAGCACACAACCTTGAAGAACAATGAATTATTGCGCTCTTTCTACATTCCGAAATGTTATTCCAAATATTTGTCGCGCCGCGATAAAATATCCTTGTTTATTTCAAATTCCGTAGCCATATTACGATTAAGTTAGTTTGTAAAGTCATGTAGTGTATAAAATAAAGGGCAAAATATAATCTGTATATAACGAAATTTTAAAAATATAAAATGTTCATACTAATGGTTTTAATGAGCTTATAAATATTTAACAGTTAACTTTTATTAACACGCAGTAATGATAAATACTTAATAAAATAAACCATTTATTTTGCTATATTTAATAATAAATTATCTGTTTAATATACTAATAGTAAATAACCACGCTGCTAAACTCGAATCTGGACAAAATTTTAATCATAACTGTTACTTAACGAACATACTTATTATTGTAGATAATAAGTACTCGAGCATTATCAAAGGAAATCGTTATTAACACCAAGAACCAAAAAAAAAACTTTAATTATAAGTAGTTTGTAGTCCTATACAACTTTATTTTTAGTATACCCTAAAGCAGAAAGTAGATTGGTCAGAATCAATATTATACCTAATCGATTACAATGGCTTTCAAATTGTTATATCCTATTCGAAAAAGAAAACTGAATAAGTATATATTTTTACACCACCTTCTTGTGTGCCTTGTAGGTCCTCTCTATTTAAAGGTTGCCTGGTCACGATTAGTGATAGGGCCACCCATTGTTGTATTGGCGTATTGTATGTAACTTAAACTTTGTCCATTTTATTATTGGTTTTTTGACAGCTCGACGTTTGAAGTTTATAGGAACGTGAACATAGTAAGTAAACGAAATAATCGATATCGAAAAATGTACATTCGATTAAATATTTTTTTGATTCTGACGACTCATGTTAATGTTTCAACCTTAAAAATTTGTTGTCTTTCTTTGTTATATTATGCATGAGGCCCTCAAAATTAAATGAATGAAAGTTAATGTAAACAAGACGAAAGTAATGAAAACGCATTTCTTTCTATCGATTATTTGTAATCTGTGGCACAATCGTAGTAATCGTTATGTGTGGCAACTCACTAAAGTGCGGTACGCGTCCATGAAGTACAATATTATTTCTGTGAATTTTGTAACTTTAACAATACGAAACATTATGGGCGTCAGCTGTCAAAAAACCAATAATAAAATGGACAGAGTATAGTTCTTTTATTTTTCCCACGGTGGCACAATAAGTTTTTATTAGACCTGTACCTGATATTAAGCGACGCGCCTGCCTATAAATAGACAGATGTAACTGCCGCCTGTCGCTCGAGACATCGGTTACTAAGTCTACGGAGTACCGTAAGCTATGCCCTTCACGCCGGAACACAGGAATGTTTACAAACTGCTGCTTGCCGGCAGAATATTTGATACTTGGCTCGTTACCTGATCCCTCTCCTTGCATCCGCATTATTCCTTCCCTCCCGAACACATCCTTGCGCGCTGAGTCGACTCCGTTTTTCGTAATATCATTATCACTTTTACGTATCACTATTACTTATATTTTTTCTCAACGTTTAAGATCTATATGAGGCGTTTAGTTTTTAGGGTATACAAAAATACATGTTGTACAGTAAAGGCATTTTAATAATAGCTATTTTTGCTGTAATTATTTGAATAAATATACTATGTAATATGTAAATAAGAGTGCCTATTATGAATATTACATTTGTATGAATTATTGTAGCATTTTGTGTACGTAATCGAAGGTGCTTCGCAGTGTAATGCTTTTCTATAATAAATCAGTTTTGGCTAATAATGTATGTTACTAGAGATATTCTGCTGTCTCAGCAGTGAGAGTAGTCCTGCAGCAGGCTTAGCACGATGTCCCAATCTGACAGATAAGTGTGAGTATGACGTCACTATGACGTAGTATTTCACATTTTTGTACGGAGAAATGACGTTTCGGTGTTGAAAACTACGTCATACTCCATACCGATCTGTCAAGATTGCAAGTCGTACTAGGCCTGCAGGTTGACATATAGCTAGCATATTGATATTTTCAGAAGTATTCGATATATAGAACATAATATTATCCAAGCTTATTGACGAGCGTATACTAATTATATTTATTTTTATACACCACCATTATGTAATAATTAGATTATAATAACATAAGCATTATTATGTGTAAGCATTTATGGTTCCTTAGAAATAATGTTCAAAAGTTTAATGAAATCGAACGACAATACACCCTTTAACTGACGCACTTACAAACATGAGTTAGTATTATATTTAATCCAGTTTTTGAAATTGGATTATTACGACACTCTAAACCAATTATTACTCAATAATCTGCTACTGAGTAGACATATCGTCGGCTTAGAGTGTAAACCTGCTAACTAACTTCAACATAATTTTACAGGGCAGACAAAAAACTTCTTATAATTTATATTTGTAGCGTATGAACCAAACCCAAAATATGGGTGATTTATTATGTAATATTCTATAGTATAAACTATAAATTAATAAATATTTTTTTATATTTACTGGTTTATAAGCGATTTTGCGACATAGCAGGTTTTATTATGTGTAAGTTGTACATTGCGATGTGATTTAGCAGGTTTTCTGGTTTAAATAAAGAATTACGTTACTATAGGAAATAAGTATTTTAATCAAGAAATCAAGTAAGTTTTCATTCAATTAGACTCCCATAAATAAAACAATCATACATATAAACAAAATATTTTGGAAAAACATAATAAATTAAACGTAAGTTTAAGTTTTATAAAGATTACTTTATTATTACTTTTACGCGTACTTAGTTACTTACTGTTGAGGAACAACGGTTTGATAGGTCTGTTGGTCTTGTGGTTAGTCACCCTGGCCGGCTGTTACCCAATACGTCGTGGGTTCGATTCCCGCCAAGTATCTGGGCGTTATTTATCTATTTAAGTATATATTTACAAAAAAAGGTTCCTATATTAGTATCTACCTAGTACAGCCACTACCTAGTTTGGGATCAGATGACCGTTATTTTATTATATCGTCAAAACATAATTAACGTCATCGGTAACAGAGAGCACAGTAAATAGATACATAATGTCCAAAACATTAAAACTTTACGTAAGCTTTTGGTTATTAAATAAAATTATATGTTTTATAATTAACAATCGTTAAAGTTGTTATGTACTTTTATATGTTACCCTGTTTCACACAGACGACGTGCATTCAATACTGTTATTAAATTATTTGTGTAATCTGTATTCTGTCTTTTTGAAATAAAATTCATTCTATTCTATTCAATAGTCTAAAAAACTGCTAACAGTGCAACAGGAGCAGTTTAGGTAATGTATTTCAAACCAATGATATCATAAGTAATGGCTACGTTACCTACGAAGCAATCGACAATTAAAAGTGACACAGAATTAATTTAGAAGAAATAATGAAATGTTCATTTCCAGTTTTGTTTCTGTATTTGGATAATTTACATAATAGTATTTTCGATAATATCGATGATCGATTATTCCATAAAATTCAAACGAATTGACAATACTTCCGTGGGTGATGTGCTACTGATTCAAGTTATGCTCACGTTTAGCCCACCTTTTGCTGCAGCTTCCAGATTGCCATGACCTATTTTTACTTATAGGTAATATTGTTTCAAACCATATTTTTACTAAAATATCAATGAGGTCATCTAAAATAAAACTGAGATTAAATACCTATCTACCGTTGGAAATATCTGTCATCAAGTATTAGAACACGAAATATACTATTTTGTAGCGGAGTAACAAAACGGCGGCAACACTGCAATACAAAATAGCGGTGGTGCTGGATTTAGCTGTGAATATTTGAAGTGACTCAATTTAGCAGTTTTACTCATCACACTTTTTTTGACACTTACAGTCTTATATATAGGTAGCCGATTTGTTTGGACGATGCGGCGTCTCTTTCTCTTTCGAACGGTATTAATATGTCAGAAATGATAAAAAGTGGATTTGGCAGGTTTACACTCTAAGCCGACGATATTGATTATCTCGTACTCAAAAATGGAAAGAAGCCATAAACGGTTCAGAGAAGTCTCATTAAAATTATCTTTATTAAGTATGCCTCACCGAGGCACTTACACAAAAATACGAGAGTAAATATAATCAGATTAAAAAAAAATGGCTTACTTATATAATTAACGCTAATTGATGTTTATGGGTGCGACAGTTAGTCAGGCTTTAGGATAGGTGTATGCTTAGTTTTTGAGTGATTTCCTCATAAATTTACCTTTGACTAGTTCGTCTAGATTTTCACTGACACTTGTAAATTGTAATATCTAATGCTGCTTCCTCCCTCTATATGTATTCTCCTATCTATATCTTTTCGGAATGTCTATCTTTGCACTAAGCACATTGTCGACTATGTTTATTAGCCAATCTGTCGATGTTTTTTGTATGGTATAATTATTTGTATATTGTTTTGTATGTATGAAATCGAATACTTTTTTATCGACTTTCATCATGTTTATACTAAGCAGTTTCGCTTGTCAAGCACAAAATGTTATGTTTATTTAGTTTTCGTTAAGATTAACCATGTCCATATTCTAATGATGTACCTTAAAACATTTTATTGAATACACTTGTTTAACGTTATACTCGATTTTATTTATTATACAGGGTTATTTAACACGCTGTGTGTTAAAAAATATATAATTCATTTAAGTCACTCGTAATATACGTATATAAGTCATTTGTTGAATATCTCAAAATAATCCTGACATAAGTGATTTTTTTTAATATTGTTTTGCCACTCACAGGATTTTTTTTCCATATTAGGTACAATTTTGATTAATCATACAATATGGTGTGATGGGGCCGGTGGAAATGAAAATAGTTTATCCATTACAATAGTGATGTAATTATATTTCTATTTATTATGATCACAAGTGTCGCGCTACGCGTACAGATACAGTCTACAGGTCCGGCTGAGGGCCCGCTATCCCAAGAATGCCACTCGAACATTTAAATGCAAAAAACACAACAGCCAAAGAGTAATATGATGCTATACTGTTGACAATAGCGATGCGCATACTAGTTAAACTTAACCAGGTAATTAAGAGTCAAATTAATATAGCTAATAAAGATATCTATGGTTGCGTGAGTGATGTCTATAACAATGGTGGATGCTAATGAAATCCAGACAAAAAATTGTTTGTGTCTCGGGTTTCTTGTGTACTTACATAGTTTTAACCTTTCATGGCGATATTATACTGACCAGTCTCCCACAGATTGGACAGGGTTTTTTTTTACTCACTCACTCACAAATGAATTGTGTACATTTAGCATAGTGCCACAAAACCACCAATCGGTATGGTTATTAGCTACCTACTGTTTTAAGAAAAAATCTACAGTTACATCAATACTGTCTGACTAATCCGCAATACAGCTTAAGCTATTATCAGCTTAAAGAAAAACTATTTATTAATAATAAAACTTTATTTTAAAGTAATTTTCAACGTCCACGCATTTTCTGAATTAACGGTAGCCTTGTCCAGTAGCTGAATCCTCGCTTGACCATTTGAAATCTGCCACTGAAATAAACATTATTAATATAGTCAAGAAGTAATGTTTAAAGAACATAAAGATACCGAACGCAATACATAAATATTAATACTCTGAACAAAAAAATGGAAATCTATAAATATATCTCAAAGCACGCTTCCAGTTCCTTCACGAGACGCATTCGCGAGCTCTAAAGTCATCAGAAAACCTTAAATTAAATATGCCTTCTCATTATACAAATTTTTCTGGAAAATCTTTTTCTGTACAGGCTGTGCGCTTATGGAATGACTTACCGATCTCGATAAGGCAAGCCAAATCCCCTCATATATTTAAAAATCTTTTGAAAACCTACTATCTTTCTTTATAGTCATTGTTTGTTGCTTTTTAATTGCTGTCTTTATTGTTATTGTTTTTTTTAAATATATGTTAGTTTAATTATATTGCTATTTATTATTATATTTAGGTCCTTATATATTTTATAGTACACAGTGGTACGTATAAATTTATGATACATATATAAATATGTATATATGATTATATTGGTTTTAATATTGGTATTTATTATTTATAGCTATGTTTTTCTGTTATTTTCTCTTTACTTCCTTTCTTTTTTTTGTTTTCTAAGTACCTTAATTGTTGCACTAGCTAATTACCCCACTTTTATGTTTCATTCTCTCTTTTTTCCATCCCAAGGTTGCCTGGAAGAAATTGCGAATAGCGATAAGGCCGCCCTTTGTACATATTTCAATTTTAAGTGTTTTTATGTGCTTTATTTTATGTGTAGGTAAGTTTGTGTACAATAAAGAGTATATCTATCTATCTATCTATTTGAAACAAAATTGAAGCATTTGTACTGGCACTTCACCCAAATGTATAGTCGGTAATGTTAACTCCCACAAAATAGGAGCTAGGCTATTCCCATTTACCAAAAATTACTTCAAATTTCTGACCGGTATTCAGTTTAACCCAATACAGGTTAGATCAGGGGTTCCCAACCTTTTCTACATCCCGGACCATAGCTGAAATTTTCACGCCCCGTTCCGCTCTGCACCCAAGTTACGAATTTAAGGAACCGTCAATCTTCCCACGCACTTTCCCACGCGATCTCTCTACACCAACTCCCCGGTTGGGATGTCCTGGATTATATAATATCTAGGATTGACCGTAGATATCAACCACAGCAGCTTCACCTAACCAATGAACTACTGAGGTTCAAAACCTCAGTTTAAATAGTATCGCTATCCGCGTGACTTTTTGTGTGATTATTTCTTCTAACAACTACTCATTGGATTTGAAGCGGTTTATAACATTTCTTTCTAGAAAGTTTTAATAACTACAGAACCTTGAAAATACCGAGCGAAACTGCGTTCAGATCGCAAGTACCTTATAAACCAGCTAGTGGTTTATTAATAGCGATCTGAACCACGAAAACCCCACGCAATATACCAATATTATTATAATTTACCAATCTAAATAGTAGTATATAGCACTCAGGGATAATATACCTAACAGTAAAAGAATTTTCAAAATCGGATCATTAGTTCCGGAGATTACCCCTAACATTCAAACTTACAAACTTTACCTTTTTATAATATTAGTTATAAACCATCTTTACATAGTAAAAAACAAAGTATCCGTGGGGTGCCGGGTTAGAGTTGCATCCCCCCATCTCCTCTCGTTGGGTGTTGTAAGAGGCGACTAAGCGAGAAAAGGAAGAAGGGCAGCAGCGTCTTTCTTTTGGATTTATCTTCCTATACTGCGATCCCCAAGCCACCTGCCAAGCGTGGGAATTATGACACCCCCCTCCCTTCTAAGGGGGAGGCCTTTGTTCAGCACTGGACGTCTATCGGCTGCTAATAATGATGATAAAATAAAGTCGCTCCCGCTGTTTGTACGCTTAGATCTTTTAAACTACGCAACGGATTTTAATGTGGTTTACATGTAGTATGCGCAGACGGAGCTGCGCAGGTCAGCTGGTACAAGATAAAATATTATCTTTCACTGCAACAATGTCAATTAAAAATACCCTCTTCAGTATTTAGAACAACATTACACAATAACACTTACATTCAAGTACTGTCCTTCATTGCCCAACATCTCGAGTTTGTAGGTGCCCCTGTGTAGATAAGTGGCGATGTCTCGAACCACGAGTACGTTGTTCTTGGGCCATTTCAAGAACGCAGCATAGATTGCCGTAACTGTATCGGATTCTTTAGGAGTTGCAGTAGGCTGGGCGGCATTGTATGTGGTTTTGGAGCATGTGTACCATACGTCGCCATTAAGAGAGTCGTTCTGGGAATGCCATGGTGACGAGCTGTATATTGCCTCGCCGTTGACTGATAGCCATTTGCCGAGAGAACGCAGCCGCTCTTGGAATATTGGAATGATTGTGCCTTCTTTAGTAGGTCCGATGTTAAGGAGCGCGTTCCCTTAAGTGGTAAAATGTTTTGAATTAGCTTTAGATTTTTTTATACAGTAAAAATAAATGGAAATAAGCCGCTCTTGGAATATTGGAATGATTGTGCCTTCTTTAGTAGGCCCGATGTTAAGGAGCGCGTTCCCTTAATAAGTGGTAAAAATGTTTTGAATTAGCTTTAGATTTTGGATTGAAGTAAAAAAAAAAAAATTTAGTAGCACTTTTATTGATTTCTGATATTTACGCGAATACTACACATTGAAATGAAACTAATTTTACGGATTATATCGCGGTTTATTTTCGATTTTAATTACCCGATGTGATAAATTTATTCAAATCCAAAGACAAGCATTCCACCGCAAGACCTCAAGATACTGTAAGCTCTTTCTGCGTGGATCGGACTAACAATAATAATTAGAAGACCTGGGGGTACCCTAAGACAAAATATGACATATGGACAGCTACCACCTCAGTTCGCTCGTGACCATGAATGCTGTAAAGTATTCGAAACGTCGGGTAATTAAAATCAAAAATAAACCGCGATATAATCCGTAAAATTGTAGTTGGTTATTGAAATCAATGATACATACCTCCACAGCTGACAGTGGAAATAACTTGATAAAGTATTTCATTAATGGTAAGTATTTCAGATACGTTTACGTGTCTCTTGTATCCCCAAGACTTTGAGTCTACCGTGAACGCATTCTCCCATTTGTGCTTCAATAATTTTCCTGAAAATTATGTTGAAGTATTTGTTCATGTTTAAAATTATTATAATAATAATAATATCTTGGGACAATCCACACACACGGTCATCTGATCCCAAACTAGGCAGAGCCTGTACTATGGAAATCAGACAACTGATACTAATACTTATATACATATTTTTTTTGTAAATACATACATAAATAGATAAATAACACCCAGACACTTGGTGGGAATCGAACCCACGACCCATCGGTTAGCGGACAGTGTCTAACCACTAGACCAACGGGCCCGTCCGTCGTATTGACCTTGATCCAGTTATTAAATTAATAGGTTCTCATAGAAAAAACGTCGAAAGCTAAAGAAAATTGTTTCGAAATCTACATTTTGCTTCGAGATCAGTTAATATTTTCTGTTGTATACAGGTCAACTTCCACCCATCTTCTCCCGTTGGGTGCCCGTAATAGGCGACTAAGGCAAAACAAGAAGAGGGGCAGCAGCGTCTTTCTATTGGATTACCTACCACCTATACTGCGATCCCCAATCGCAGGGATTATTGCAACTTCCCTGCAAAGGGGGAGGCCTTTATTCCGCAGTGAACGGCTTCCGGCTGCTGATGATGCTGACAGATGAACGTTTCAAGTCAGCGTAGTTTTACATTTATATCATTACTTCCCAGAATTTGATCCATAATGGCAACGTTATCGCATGTATTCAGAAATCAACGTGTTTGATTAATTTAGATTTTTCGAAAATTCAATGAATTTTAGTTTCCATCAAAATTGGGTAATTAAGTATTTTTACGCTATTCCATATTCGGATTTGGCCATTCACGCCCACTTGAAAAAATCACCCTGTATAGATGTAGTTTAAATACATTTTCCACTAACCAGGATTAAATCTATCCTGATAGTTATAGAAATCACCATGTTTCCCATAAATGTCCATTCCCCATCTATCATTAACAACCACTTCGTCTTTGTTTGGGCTATCATTGTACAGCCATGCCAACAATTCCTGTGATCTCCAATACTTATCGTGTGCTTCCCAGTCACCATCTGCCCAGATGATGGAAGGTTTGTAATCATAAACCAGCTGTTTTATGTCCGGCCATAATTTGTTGTCGACGTAAGTTTGTGTGGTAAAATTAGCTTGTTTGTCCTCTAAATAAATGGGATTGTACCACTCATATAGAGAGTGGTAAACTCCGAATTTCAGGTTCTTTTCTCGCACGGCCTCTGCAAGTTCACCGACAAGGTCGCGTTTGGGACCCACTTCGAGTGCATTCCAACTAAATGACCTCTTTGATGGGAAGAGAGTGAAACCCTCATGGTGTTTGCTGGTTAGCACAATGTACCTGGGAAAATTTTTCAAATTATAAATACGAAAAAAACATATCCTATTTAAAAAATATCTAAGTAAGTAGGTATAGGTCATTTGATATCTGAACAAACTGAACACGGAGAAAGCTTCGATAATAATGCTAGAAACACACTAAGTATTATGGTGATCATTGGTGTTGTGTTAGATTGCAAGGACAGACTGAGACTGACAGATGCCTTCGCGAGCATCTCGAAGTTGCTAGTGGATCTAACATCTGCCTTTCACCTAAGATTGGTTCAGTAAATGGCACCGCACTAAGAGACGGAGCACACCGAACGCGTGTGCGTGTCACGTCGTAGTGACGCCGTGTACTTGCGTAGGAACGCAGCCTGTTTGTCTCACTCAGTCTACGTGCGCGTATACGTCACGCAAGCGGTGTGCCATGTCTCATAAAGTCTACGCATTTCGTGGGCCGTGGCCTTTAATACGCACCTAGATACGAATCTACGCATTTGTTGCGTGCAAAAGCACTGAAAAAGCAAATGAGGTTCACGGTGCCGATAAAGGATATCGGGGGATTTTATAGCCCGTAGGAATGACTCTGAACACGACCGTTTATACGCTATGGAGGCTGAGTATCTGACTATTATGAACATTAAGCAAAAGGATGTGCAACGTGGAATAGCGTCGCGCACAGTACGCAACCAATAGGTACAGGTGTTTTTAGCATATTAACTGACAAGAGTCCTCCTCCTTGGTCGGTCCCCCATTGCTGAGGATCGTGACTCCTAACGACTGCCGACTCTGTCGAGGTCCTCCACTGTTGTCGGTCTTCGGCTGTGTGGATCGCTGTACTCAAGGGAATGTCCAGATATTCGGACACTTGATCTGCCCATCTCATAGGACTTCTACCCCTCGATCTCTTCCCCTCTACCTTTCCGGTAACTAGCAGCTTCTCTAAATTAACTGACATGAGTTATCATACCTAAGTACTCGAGTATAGAAATCTTTATCATCAGGTTACCTTAGTAAGTAAGCAGGCTGTCATAATTATAATTGGGGCTGTCATCAGCGCGAAAGTGGCGTAAGCTACATTTTTAGTTAAGTAGGGAAAATAATTAGAATCGTGTTATGGATAGGTAGGTACTATTCGAAAGACGGATTCCTTACTAAACTTAAAGAACATTCCTGTTATAACATAGTTCAATTCAAAGTTTGTCATGGTCCATTATTTTAGCAGTTTCAAGCTTAAGCCACTTTTGCGCCGATGGCCTCAATTATAAATATTACACTTAGTTATTATTTCCTACAATCAAATCACGCAAGTTTAGAATAGCTATTTACTTTGCCCCAGCCTCAGCAAACAGTTGCGCCCATTCCTTGGGATCAAAGAATTCTGCTGTGAACATTGGTGCGAAATCCTGGTATGTGAAGCCTGGTTTGTAGTTCTTTTCCATGAACTCGCATATTTTAGCATCTGCGAAAAATACAGGCAGGTTTGTAATATTTTTGCATACAAAAGTAGGGCCTATAATTGTAGCTTAAAACTAGGGCCTATGATTAATTATGTTAGTGTTAAAATCATTGAGTTAAAGTACTTTAAGTACTTTTATCTTTACTTGGTTCAAATAAAGATAAAAGTAAACGTATTTACCTTTACTTCTCCAATAAGACCAGAACCATTCAGAGCGGAAACTGGGCACGCTGTAGACACCCCAATGTAAGAATATTCCAATCTTCGCTCTATCATACCATTCTGGAAGCGGCCGGGTATCCAAATCGGACCAATCAGGCCGATATCTTTTGTCCGTGTATGTATCAAAGTTCTCAATTACGGCGTTAACATCTCTAATATTGGATATTTTCGCCTGAGCATAAGCCAAACATATGCACGATATGAGCACAAATAGTCTCATAACGCTTTATTTTGTAAGTAGAGCACTGTTGTTTTAGTAAAAATGCCTGTAAATAAAATATGTATTGTATGAAAATGTCATTGACCTATGACACATGACAGCTGTTTATCAAAATCTACCTCTGACTGATAAGGGTACAGTGACAGACACAGAGTAGGAATCATAGATAAACTTACTGTAGGAATGGATGTTAGCAATTGTAATTTCTCGGATTTCGGATCCGAAATCGAATTACTAGGGTAAAATGAAAAAGGAAATTTTCCGCCCCATGGAAACCTCGTGTATAACCATATTAAGTACCTACCTGCTAACCTAACATTGTATATACCTGCTATCCCGTGGGGTGTCCGGGTAAGAATAGCACCCTCCCATCTCTTCCCGTCGGGTGTCCGTAAGAGGCGACTAAGGGAAAACAAGAAGACGGGTAGCAGTGTCTTTCTATTCAATTACCTACACTGCGATCTCCAAAACGCCTGCCAAGCGCAGGGATTATGGAAACCTCTCCCTTCTAAGGGGGAGGGCTTTATTCAGCAGTGGACGCCAGCTACTAATGATGAACCTAACATTTTACATGCATGCACTGTTGTCTCCAGCCATGTTACTTAAATATCCTGACCTTTCAACATAAGTACCTACTGTTATATCTACCATCTAAACTGAAAGTCAAGCGAGTAGTTCTAGTAGCACCTACTTTCTCTACTGTCGATTGGCTTACTCACTATTTATCTAGAGTCTCCACAGTAGGATATAACTAAATAACTTAGAAATCAAGTTCTTGATATTAAAATGCAATTAGTAGGTACCTAAGTACGCCTAAATAAATTTTAATTAGGATGTTTATTTTCCTCGTACAAAGCGAATTATAAAACAGTACATACCTCTACTGTTTCGCTCGACCTTATCAGCAAGAAACACTAGCGCACTGGTCAGGTTCCAACTGTTTACTGACACACTAACAAACAATCACTAGTATATAGAACCACGCTAATCAATATAGCGCATATTTACATAGGTACTGATTAATTTTAATCGGTAATAAATGTAATAATAGCAACAAATGTGAACATTCTATAACAGGGTTACAAAGAATAGGCAAATGTTCTTACCCATATAAACATAATATTATTCAGTTGTTGTTTTGTTTGCTGTATAAATAACAATGATCAATTTTAAATAGAAATCGTATAACGGTTTATTCATTCCGATTATTTGTGATACAAAGTACCTACTAACATGAATCACGTCTACTGTTGTATGCGTTTTGACTAAGGTGGCCATCTTGCCACTTCAAATATATAATTACTAAAAATGATATTTCAACAAAAATAGACAGCAAAACAAGACATTACAATAAATAATCAAACCCGGGGCGAATTTTGCATTTTGTGTTTACTCTGCTGCCGGTACAAAAATCGTAAAAAATGAGTGAAGTTCCGCAGTGTCGATCATCATGGCGGCCACATTCTTAGTTGAAACGCATAGTAAGGTGGTTAAAACGTCAACTCTACAATTTTGTCGGGGATTTTCATAAGCAACTTATTGACGATGCAGGACGTCACGAGGGATGAACGGACGGCCTGATGGTAAGCGCCACACCTGCCCAGACAACTGCACTGCACTGTCGCACCACACAAGAGAAATTATATTGTTTGTAGTATCTTGAACCCACTACTATGTCCTTCACCCCGGAAAAGCAGTGTTCTGACCGCCGCTGTCCATGTGGTATACCTAAAATACTGATTACACAGTTTTAGTCCATAGTATACATTTTTGAAGTTGGTAGCCACCTGTGTCGAGAAAGGGGAAGTCGACTGGGTGTAAACGACCGCTGTAATAAAACTTTTTAAGCTTAAATAATACTTTTATTTGTGTTGTATTCTCACTTCATCACATTTAAGTAAGTTCATTATTTATAATATTTTATACAACTAGATACCTACATAAGATTGACTAAGATTGAGATCCTTAATTTAAATGCATAAAACTTAGACTAAAATTAAATTATGTATGTTTTAACAACATACATACATATACCCTATTTTTTTTACAAGATCAAAATCAGAACAATAAATGTAATTTATCCACACAGGCAATGATATATAAGTAAAAATTATATTATAAAACACAGGAGTGATGGCTGACTCGTGGCCAAAGACCACCAATTGTCCTTGGCTGGCCACCAGTCATGTGTTCATACATTTATTGGTCTGATTTTGATCCAGTACATGGATATGTTGTTAATATTTTGAAAATAACTTATATTTACAATTTAAAACTAAGTAACAAAACATTACATTATATACCAAAAAGTACAGTAAGTAGTAATTTTTTTAGATAGAAGTATCTAAAAAATTTACTGAAGAGTAATATCTTAAACTGCCTCATTGGCTGCATGTAATACAAAGCATTTTCAGTACTTAATTCACTCAGCTAAAGATATAGCTTTAAAATCAAGATTTAATTTCTAATACTGTAACTTTCATTTTTATCCACTTCCTCATTAGGAAGTGGATGACATTGTTATTGTGTATCAACCTTAAAATTTGAATAATGGCATGCACCATTTATGATTATTTCACTGATCCCCGTTGTGGGAGGTGTATGGGACGCTGTCAACGGTTCTATATGAGCTGTACTCATTATTGGTGTAGTGTATAATTTGCTGCTGTGAATTGTAGTGTTATGTGGCTGAGTTGTGTTCGTGAATACGGTACACAAAGTCCCCTGCTCAACCCTCGTGTCACTTATCATGCCCATTTTAACTTCAAATATTACATCTTGTATCTTCTTCTTAGCAACTAATAAATTCTTTTCACCTTTTAAGGACCTCAGTTCATTAGCTACGTATTCCCCAAATACGGAGAACTCATCCCTGTTTCTAGTCGTTGAGGAGTAGACTACTTCAGACTTGACAGACGGTGCTGGGTCAATACGGGAAATTTTGTGAGGTGGTGAAAGGCTGTTAAGCTTGCAGTCATCTATGGCACTGTCTGAATGGGAAGAAAGACCATTTACCTCTGAACTTTCCTCCTGCAATAAACAAAAATAAAATGCACTGGAATATATTGTATTAAATTTTACTTTTTTTATTGAGATCCTTTACCCAATTAACTATTCTTATAGTCAAGAGTATTGCATTGGTTCTAATCTTTATAAATAATGTTCTAACTAAATATTAGTACATTAAATTTGCAGAAGTGACTTGCGGGCTTATATCCGCCAAGTCAAACTAAACTAGAACGAGGTAAAGTTACAAATTAAGTGTTGATGAGTGTATGTCACTTACCGACTGCAACACTTTGTACGGTTTATTAGAGTATTTCAAGAAATGTAAATACTCAAACGCGTACCAGTTGCTAATATATCGGTCGTTCGGGTCTTCTACATGAGCGCGCGCTTCCCGCGCCCACTCTCTGTTATACTGGGTTCGAAGGTGTTGAATCTTCTTCGTGGCGTCCGGCACCGATATCCCCAAGATCTCTGCTATAGAACGCAACTCCTCACGCCTTTTCTGTTTGTCCCTTCGAGTATCACACAATGACGGGTTCCATAGGCTTGCGTTGACTTGCAATAATTCTATCAACTTCAGTGTTTTATCTTTCGACCACTCCATCGTGCGATTTGTTTAGTAACAGTTTGGATTTGCCGACTGATCGTTAGACTAAAGCTCGAAGTCGATCAACATGCAGCAAATCAGTCGGCTGTTTTGGAAGAAATCAATATTTTGTTTGACTGGCTGTCACTTCTGTCATCTGTCAAAAGTCATATGCTTGGAAATCTTAGAGGAGATACCACTAATTCTTACCTTCTAATTACTCTGAGTTGGAAATCAATATTTTATGACCGCTCCAGATTCGCTGGCGTAATCGTTAATACCCGCAAGGCGAGAGGCCTTGCAGGTCTAGTACGGGTTTTGATAGTTTACGAGCTCGATCAAACTGTTAGTTTCCTCCCGCACATCTTACTAGTTTTTAATAGTTACCACTAGGGGCGCTGGTGTGGAATGTATGGAGAAAACTGACAGTTTGATCGAGTTAGTTATTTATTAAAACCCGTACTAGACCTTCACATGCCTGCCTGAAGTGTCTTCACGTTCGTGGCTATTTTGTGGGTTGGTAGACAAAAAACCTATTAAAATCAAGGAATAAGGCGGCTCTACACAAGACTTATTTCGGGCCTTTACTTGACGGGTTCACGCGCGAATATGGAGTGGCCATTTATATCCATCTAAGGGCTCCCACCTTGGTACTTACTTTGAGGCTCCCACACATAACTGCGTATTCGCATCGCATCGCAAATATCTGCGAGAAACAAATGAATTTTTGTATTGAAAATGCATTTATTTCTCGCGCAGATATTTGCGATGCCCTAAAACGTAACGTTGCTCGCGAATTGCTCGCGAACAACTCGCGAACCATATAAGTATTTTGTTTATTGTGTGTGTTAAATGGTGGAACAATAAAGAATTGTCTATTTATCTATATTTATTTAGCTAATCTCTCATGTCTCTGTGGCATCACCGCGTCTGTCACAGGTAACCGCTTGTTTTGCAAATCCGAGGTCGCGGGTTCAAATCATACGGGGAGCAACCACTTTGTATAGTTGTTCCATATCTGGAAATTGAGATGATCCAGGCGTCGGATGGGCATGTAAAAAGTCGGTCCTAAGCATGACCTCCTAGTGTCGGTCGGTCTTCCAACCCATGGGATAGTGAGGGTAAAGAAAGAGTTATTGCACTATATCTCCTGCGAACATGGGGCTACACGTCATGTTGTGAAAGATTGGTCGCTGTGGCCGTATCAAATAAATCAACTGAAATTAAGCAGGTACTATCGCGGACACGAACAGTGTACTAGTTTTCAATCAAAATCGTTTGAACGACGCGGCGACGTTACGTGCGCTCACGCTGTCCGCGAGACCGTCAGGATGATCGGACTACGGCACGGATTCACGTGAAAGTTCCGCCGGGAAGCCATTCTGATGTCAGAATAGCTTCCCACTTTATTTATTAAATATCTTTGGTATTATTGAGGTAGGTACAAAATGTTTAAACATGGGTACTAAATAGTACATAATTGGTACTAAATCTTGATGGTTGAAGTTTCACGTGAATCCGTGCCGTGCGTGGTCCGGTCATCCTGACGGTCACCCCGTCCACACATAATATTTTGGGCCTGCTCGTGCAAGCGATTTTCGTCCTAAAAGTGATACGCCAGTTGTGACCGCGAGAGTACCTACCTAATTAAAATGAAGTACTTACCTATCTGGCAATCATTCGTAACAATAGAATTTGAAAACACAATTATCCAGCATTGTTTAATTTAATGCTCTAAGTAATTATCAATAGCTAGCAAATAGGAACTTGTAGAGAAAATATTGATCAAGAATAGGTTCACATAATGTCAAGAATAGGTTTTTAATTTATGTCGTCGCGTTGATAAGTAAAAGACAATATCTAATTCGCTCTCATTTATTTACAGACTACCGTGTGAGAAGACTATCACATTAAAAAACAAGTGCTCTAATATTATCAGATATATTTACAATATTTACACAAAAACATTTGTCCACAGCAAATGCACTAATTAAAATATACATTAACTCAAATAATAGAGTGGAGACTCCAGACATCCTTGACAAATAATAATTATCATTTAAATTATTAAAGGAACCAAATAACAATAGAGGAACACAAACAGCGTTCGGAATCTTGTTTCTCATAATTATAAATATTTTGTAAAATAACTTATTAGCACAGGAGAAGTATTTACATAAAAAAAATAAAGTAAACAATCAGTTCATTTGATAAACCAACAGTTGCTATAACTCAAGTGAGAAAAATTGGAGGTGAAATAAATTGAAAATTACACTTCTGAACGTATTATATTGAACGATACATTTATTTTGAAAGTATAAAAAAAACAAATTGAGATTGGTATCGCCAAAGAGCAATGACATGATCTAAAGTATAGGAACTTAAATCACGCTCAGTTCGGTTCCCGATATATACTAATTGCGTAACTGACATTATGCATATTTCTTTTAATTTACACCTAAGTATGCATGTATTTAATTAAAAACTAATTAGAATAGAACTGGTACAAATGATCCACGATAATTAACATCAAATTAAGCTCACATAAATAACAATAACAAACGGAAACAAAATATAAAGACAAATTACAGAGATAATAAAAGGTCTATATTTATTATTGCATAGTAACCGGTACAAGAGATTCATCATTTCACGTGTGGAGCATAATAATTATTTATTTATATACACTGGGTAAAATGCGTTGTCATTACATAATTTATACTCCATTTCAAATAAACTTGAAAACGTTTACAACTTTATTATGCCGTCGAAAAATACTCCCTCAGTATATTAATACAAAGTTGTATTTGCTGCCAAGTCAAGCAAATAATATAGGCGTTATGTTGTAATTGAGGCGCAAATAAATTTGTAATCGTATACAATTTTATTTTAAGCGGAGTATAGTTAGGTACTAACTAGAGTAGAGCTGAATTCAGAGGAAATACTAACAGCCTTAATAGTATGTCTATAATCATTACTAGGTAATATAGTTAAAATACAGCATAATGTCTATTCGGAGGTATACCCAGTCATCATTAAACAACATTATTATAAAATATAGAGGTCTCTATTTTCAACAATTGACAACAATTTGTCTATTTGTTACCTACAAATTGGTGGTCACATTTTAACTGTAATCTGTTTTCAAAGTCACAATATTTAAGAAACTCTTTAAATATTTAAAGTCACATCTCTGTCGAGAATGCAACAGCTCTATCACTCACCTGTGACTTTGCTGACAAATTATCTCTACCTACATTAAATATCGTTATTCCAACAATTTCAAAACAGGGTAGATAGATGGGTACTACACTATTCTCGCTTACATTAGCTCTACTAAAAGACTCATCGCTCCATTCCCTGCCGTATCCACAGGTTTAACATTCGTAGTAACTCAATAAATACTAGCTACCTATCACTGTACAAAGTCCACGACGGCACAGCGGTCCAGTCTTACGTCACGTCCAGCGGTCGGGGATCGCGAGGTCTGAAAAACCCCTTCTCGGTGCGGCACTCTCTTATTGTGACCGTTTGGAGGTTGACCGTTACGTCGGTGATGAAGATTTGGTCGGCGACTGGGGATCGCGCCATCCAGTAGGCAGCTCCGCGCCGCGGCGGTGGAGGAGGGGGCGGAGGCGGAACTACGACGGGCGCTTCGCCCCATGAATCCTCGTCTTCGGTCTGAGGCGCGGCCGGCGGCGGTTGCGCGCCTTTCGGCTCCGCCGGAGCGGTGGCGGTTGGCTGGGTTTCCGTTCGCCGCTCGCGCTCGAGAGGCGTATGTGCGTCGGCTTCTTCGGGAGAATGCGGCGCTCGTCTCGGACCGGTTCTTGGGGCTGCCGCTTCAGCCGCGGGGGAAGCGGGCACAAGGGCGCCTCCAGGCGGGGCGGCAGGTGGCGGGGGCTGACTCGTGTGCGGGGTCCTCGCGCCATTCAGCTTAGTGGACTCGTGTCGTTTGGCCGGCGGACTCATGGTAATGGTGACACCGATCTTGCCCGACTCCCGCGACAGCACCTCCGCCTTGCGCTTGCCCGGCGGCGGATGCCTCTCTTCGGAGCCGCTGCGCGCGCGCTCCGCGGGCGAGTGTTCCCGCTCCCTCTTCCTCCCCTGACGGCGCAGCTCCTCGCCGCGCTTGAAGCTCTGGATGAGCCGCGGATCTAGGATGTTCTCCTCCGGCTCCCACGTGTTGTGCTTCGGCTTCCAGCCTTTCCATTTCACGTAGTACTCCACTTTGTTCTGGAAAAGGAGAAAGCGCTCGTTAATAACGGTAAATCCATGACACGCGGGTGTATGAGGGCGCTGACGTGGCGCGACTGGCGGTGCGGTGGCGTGCAGCGAGACAGGAGGGTTGCACATAGCCTTGCAGATTTTATTTAATGATAACATTACACCAAAATGGACATAATGTGCGATGCAATTCCCTCGACTAAAAACTGATCGAGTAACGGACTCTATCAAATGCGACCGGGTGCGAACATGGGTTTAGATGCATATTACACGTAAGTTTTTGACGAATTTGAGATATATTGTGTAAGCCGACACCGGCTGAGCGTGTTGGCGAGTTCATTTCGGGCGCACCTGCCCGCGTCAGCTGTCGCGGCTATCTCCCTCGGCATCGACCACGAAACCCGCCCTTAGGGCGCAGCACATAAGAACCGTTAGCGGAGCATATGCACGGCGAGGCATGCAACACACGCTATGTACCACTGTATGTAACTAAAGGCCACAGTCATTACCTAATCAGTCTACTGTGTTCGAAACTGGAGCAAACAGTTAATAGTGGTAATTGTCCATGCATTATTTCTTGAATTTGCTAAAGGTAATAGCGTAAGACCATCATAGCATCGTTCATAAAGCCAAGCTCGATGCATTACTAAAATGCATTTAGCATTTATTTTAAAGACCGCGTTCATGGACTCCCTATTATCTACCAATGATGTTTTATACAATTATCACGTCAAAGAATTTTCGAAATCGGACTTGTAGTTTCTGAGAAATCCGCGGACAAACCTACATACATATATACATACATACATACATACATACACTCATAAAATTTGGTAAATTTGTTTAGAAGCCCATATAGATTACCAATGGCGTGCACTGAAAGCAGGCAAAAATATCTGCGAGTTGTTTATGCTTTATGCTATTTGTTTGTGTTCCAGCACAAATATCCTTAAATTAACCAATATTACAAACATGTCCATTTACATAAAAAAAAATTACGGTAATTCATGTCCGAACTAAGATTTTTTTAAATTAAGATTTTTTAGAGAAATTCTAGGGTAGGCAAAGTATTTTTGTCAGTATGGAGCCGCTGAATGAACTTATTAATGTTTTGAAATGCAAATTAATATGTCTATAGTATTTGCTTGCTTATGGATATTTGAAATGGTATATTAATATAATTAAAATAGGTTAAACAAGCCGAATACATTTTTTTGCCTACCCTGTGTGCACGCCACAGAGATTAACATATATTAATATTATACATTTTTATTAATATTACATACATACGCGTCGAATAGAGAACCTTCTTTTTGAAGCCGGTTAAAAACACGTCTATCGGACGCAATATAAAATATATGAAAATATACTGCGACCCCTAAGCCGCCTGCCAAGCGTTGGGATTATGGCAACCCCTCCCTCCTAAGAGGCCTAAAGGCCTCCCCCTTTGTTCAGCAGTGGACGTTATTCGACTGCTGATGATGATGATACTATACTCTCATTCAGTTCTTTTGTCATAGAATTTAGGCATATTATATTGAAACATGTTTATCGCAGCACGTTTCTGCTGACTTATAACACGATTAACAAGTGTTTGATGAAAAGTTTGCTCACTAAGGCCGGTCTAGTCCTACATAGTTATCTTTGCTGTCAAGCGATGGTCTGCTTTTAATTACCACCTCTATTAGCAATATTATATTCATCTTATTTGATACGAATTGCAGCCCCGAATCTACACTCCAAACCAAATAAGCTTGAAGGCGATTACAAATTTATTATGCAGTCATAAAACACCCCCGCTGTATAGTTGACCGTTAACGCGGCAGAAAAAAAAGGTTGGTAATACAAAGTTGTTTTTGCTGACGCGCCTATTTGACAATGTATGCGTTATGTAGTTATTGAGTCGCAAACGAACTTGTAATCGCCTCCAAGCTTATTTGGGATGGAGTATAGGGAGGATTTGGGCAAACTGGGCACCGGGCGTCAGTTTAAGGGGGCGCCAAAATCATAATAAAAAAACACCCAAAAGGCATATGATTAAAAATAAAAAACTTACTCCACAAAGCGCCTATTATACGAAAGCCTGTTGGCTCACTGTCGACTAGTTAGAAAAATTCACCACACAGGCCCACAACACAAGCAAACTTGTGGACTCAAGTTGCCGATTTGATTTGTGAGTTTTTTAAGTGATTATCTCAAACGCTGGAGAGGGGCGCCACTATCAAGTTTAGTACAGACTATCTGCCGCACCTACAATCGTCAATTATAGTTAATTATTATTATCCATTTATTGGAATCGGAATGTTTCCACACGAAGCCAATTTATGCTTAATACGCTGATAGTGAGTAGACATATCGATTATCTCGTACTAAATAATAAAAAATAATCAAACATTTCCCAAGAATCGAATGGATTAGATTTCAAAAAATGGCTAGCGCTAATTGACGTTTGTAAGGGCGGCAGTATGACAACGAGTTTATAGCTCTGTCACATTCTATTGAGACAGTACGATTACAATAATGTTGCTATAAGATATGGTAGTAGAGCCCCAGGACTTATCCCTTAGTAGACACTGACAGTATCTCTGTCTACCTCACAGCTCTGAATCTTTTTGGAGCATACGCCTGATGTATTAAGTATAAAGTGAGTTTCTAGTTAAGGTAATTTCGAAGTTAAGAATGGGGTTCGGGGATGTCAATCTTCATCGTAAAGGAAGTTATGAACACATGAAGGGGAGTACGGCTGCGTGGGGAGCAAACGTCAAACTTTCTTATAACTTCAACATGTTGGGATATATTTCTGTATAGGCACGATGCGATGCTGTGTAGTTCACGAAATTAGTTTTGGTCTTACATTTAGCTGCATTCTAGAGTTCTGGGCCAAAAGTCAGCTAATATTAACAAAGCGACATAAATTGCCATACCGCGACACGCTATTGATTAAGAATCCATTACGATTGTGACAAATTCGGTAATCTGCTAAAGTAACCATAATCATAGCGTTGTAACAGCTCAGAGGGCGAGCGCTTGCCTTGGAAACAAGGTACGCAGTTTCGAACCCCGGCTCGCACCTCTGATTTCTTTAATTAATCATAATATGCGAATCGTCTTTGTGCAATTGTTACTAGCTTTCGGTGAAGGAAAACATCGTGAGGAAACCTGCATGCCTGAGAAAGCCTAACTAGCTGTCGAATGACGTGTGAAGTCTGCCAACCCGCACTTGGCCAGCGTGGCGGACTATGGCCTAAGCCCCCTCACCTTGAGGGAAGGCCCGTGCCCAACAGTGGGATATAACCAGGGGCTGATATTATTATTTTTATTTTATTTTTAACTATAACCAGCAGTGTCACACCACTGAGACGCCGTTATGGTTTTAGTACTCAATACTGTGTCACTGGAATGGCAATTATATTATTATGTCGTTGTATTAAAATTAGCAGTCTCGAGCCAGGTCACTGACAAGTCACTGGTCTTATAAAATTAGTAGACTACCAAATGTGTATCCAACCAACTGACACACTATCGACACTCAAATGAAGCTTTTTGGGACTAAATGGGGACTTGGGGCCCTAATGGTACTATTATCGTATCCATATCAAATTCTATCATACATAGAATTTGACAATCATAGTCTTTGCCTGTTTTCTGAAAGTGGACCAAAATTCCGGACATATCAAAGATGTTCATGTCGATCAATATTACCATCCGCGGTAATCATCATCATCATCATTGGCTACAGTATCTTTACAGATGTTTGTTGCAGAGCCTGTCTACGGCATCTGGAGACATCTGCGTTTATGACTAAACAAACTAATTGCTGCACGACAAATCTTTCCACACTTATTATCACACACAAATACAGAATTTTGCATATGCGTATATGTTATTTTCATGTGAACCGTGAACATCATCACATTAGCTGCGAACCACAGTCGTCTACCTTGAAATAAAGTTCAGTGACACTAGGTAGGCACCTACGCCTATATAGCTGGGTTGAGGATAGGGCAAAATAAAATAATAATAATAATAATATCTTGGGACAATCCACACACGGTCATCCGATCCCAAACTAGGCAGAGCCTGTACTATGGAAACCAGACAACTGATACTAATACTTATATACTTTTTTTTTTGTAAATACATACTTAAATAGATAAACAATACCCAGACACTTGGCGGGAATCGAACCCACGACCCATCGGTTAGCAGGCAGGGTGTCTGCCAACTAGACCAACGGGCCGGCCAAAAGCTCATTGATGATTCAATGATACTAGGTGAAATATGAAAGAAATTTGATGGATCCACAATCCATCGAAAATCGCAAAATAGACCTAGAGAAAGACCAAGAAGCGACGGATTGATTGTATCGAGAAGGATTTTCTAACGATAGGGAAGTTTATTAACTTCTCTATAACTCCAGTCTCGAGTAGAGACAAAAAAGACAAAAGTATGTAGCTATAAAAATCTGTTGTGGAGGTCAAAACCAGGATTTGTATTGCCTATCCAATGGTAGGCAAGTAAGAAGAAAGTTAAAGTAGGTAAGTAAGAAGAAGGTTAAACGTTGTATAAAGATTTATGGCATTAACTGCTTATAGAGACTTAGATTTATGTTCTTGTAGTCACAAATCTTTGTCACTAAGGAACAGAAATCCTGTTACTTTAAGCGGCCATTAGGAAGGTATGTATTGGTTTAAGCTCGTCTTTTTAACTTTCACGCTGTTGATTTGCTATCCTTGCTACAAGAATAGTCTTGAAGGAAGCTTCGACCGCATTAATGGCAAGTAAACAGGTAAGTAGGTATATCCTGTTCTTTTGACAAGAACAAATTCGGAACTGTTCAGTGGTCACTTGGTCAGCCAAAGACAATTGGTAGGTTTGAACATGACATATTCATGTTGTAAAGACCTATTTTTCTTTATAGGTAGGTATTTGGTCCTAGTTGGCGATAATCAGGAGAAACACGTTCATGACTAATGGCACGTTAGCGAGCTAATACTAATTCGAAACTTATCGTGTAGTGTAACAGTAATCTTAAGGGATAGTTTGTACCTACTTCATCTATTAGTGCAGTGATGCTGTCATGCACAGCAATTAGGTAAAAGGTGACAACAGTTTTCTTTTTATTCAAGTGCTTAATTACTTACCTATCTAAGATTTCATAACATAAAATTTTAGGTAGGTTATTAAAGTTACTTTCATTTTTCGGTTGAAAATAATAAAAACTATAATGTATTTCAATAAGATTAATTAAAAGCAGAAAGATCAAGTGTGCTTTTGAGAAAATGTGAATGGGTAATCCCTATTTCCTTATCCTGTCTGAGTAAGTAATAAGGATGTAGAACATCTGTGGCGAGCTCGTAACAAGCGCGATTTAAAACATGTCCCGATATGAAACAGCACATTTTATTGCGACCCTCTCACCTTAAACACTTAATTTGATTAAACTTATCACATAAAAATGTATCTAAACGCCATTTACATAAGGTTTAATGTTGGTCGGGGTGCTTGGTGGTTGGGGCGTTTCGCTATTCAGAAGGGTATTTCAGACCCTCGCGTCTTATTGGTTTTACGAACGGAGGGTGAGCCGAAATTGGTTTGCAAGCGGTGACTTTGTTCTGACGTCTCCTGGAATATTTTAAATATTTCGCATATTTAGGAGGGTATTAAAATAGAAAAAAATCTTCTGGGAAATGAAAACAAATGTTTAGTAGTTAAATAAAGAGCTATCCATGATATTTATTTTTGACAATTAAGGAAACTATAGGTATGTTTGATGAAATTGTTCAAGATCCAGATTTTGTGTATGACCATTTGTTTCATATTAAATTTAAATAAATAGAATATAATTTTCATCAAGTAAAGCAAGTAGTAGTAGTATCTAAAGCAAGTACAACAATCAAGCTCATTACAAATAATAAAAATAAAATACAGTTATGGAATATCGATGATTATTTAGGTAACTATCAACAAAGTAACTTGGACAGATCCAATTAACACTATGCTTTAAAACATGATCTAGCTAGGACCTTTAACACCGTTATCCAACGTTATGATGATTAAATATTTTAAATAAATAATAGTTAGTAGGTATATCATGAAAATATTATCTCTCAACACTTTAAATTAAGTTATCGTCTCCAAATAAAAGACGACACAAGAATAAACGAACGATATGTTCATCACATCAATCAAGCATCGTCAAAGAATGAGAACATACAGAATCTACGGATTAATAATAACTAAATCCCAACACAACAATCAATTCGAATCACAAACTCAGAATCCAAACAAAGACATTATCATTAAAAAAAATATAAAAAGGATCCGTTGGGACGTGTGGGCAAGGTGAGGTCGTTCGGCTGACGAGCGCCGATTGGACGACGTGCGGGGCGGGCGGGGCGAAGGGAGAGGCACCCACCCCCGCCTCGACGCACTCCACCCCCGCCGGCTTGTGCCGACCTACCAAGTTACCTATACCGCTAACATAGCCCTTAACGGTACGGTGTAGAGTTCAAATTCGGACGCACAGAGAGTATGACCAAGATGGCAGCTTTGATGGTTGTAATCGCGCCATGGGCGGACCGCATCTCGGAAGCACAGACGCCAATTAGCGGCGATCGGAACCCGTGTAGTAATTAACGCGATTAATTAATACTAATCCATGTCAGCGCACAGGTGTGGTGCAGCTATCGACAGAACTCGTGTTGAAAGAATTATTCATGTATGACGCACTTTATATTAATAGACAATTACTAATTTAGTTTGATTCATGGTCACGCCGTAAAATTACGAGCGGCAGTCCGATGCAGCTGTTCATGGGCGGCCGTGTCGCTTTCCACCAGGCTAACGTCTCGCTTGTCTCGTAGGTTGAATACGGTTTTATCTTTTTGCCTTTATCCGTAAAATATTTCTGAAAGTGCCAACATCGGATCGCAGCCGAAAAATATTACTTTACAATGGAGTTGTCTCCTGCGGTGAATGAGTTTGCCATTGCCCTATGACAAGTCACTGCGCTGGCAGCTGAAGGACGATCGCTGGTCACTTATGCTACCTCTAAAACCTTGTGTGTGACCTTTACCCAGAATTTTAATTAGGTAATAATGCGCTTCAGAAGCGGATTTATAAATATTCCGCCTACAGGCAAAACCAAATCGCCGATCGGGCCCGTTGATCTTACAGTTAACTGAGTTAGCGTACCACTGGTAAGTTTCGTCAATTTCACTAATTCACTCCTACAGTTTCAGTAGGTTGACAATTTCGCTAGTTAGGCATTTTCTTGATTTTTCAGTTTCCTCCTTCGCTAGTTTTGTTAGGATGTCAGTTACGTGAAATTGCCAGTATTGCGATCCGCTAGTTTCGTTATTTGTCAGCTTCGCTAATTGAAACCACAGGGTGTCTGAACACCCTGGCTAATATATTCTCGGTTATAGTAGCCGTGTTAGACAAGAAATTTAGTTTGTTTAGTGCTCTTTTTGTGGCCGCAGAAAATTTGCCGACTGCTACAATTTGCCGCCGTGCCTAAGCCTAAGCTAGCCTATTGGAAAGCCGTAACTAAGTACTCCGGCATAGATGGTGAGTGCTGATATAGATCAGCACTTGCCACCTGGTCGGATTACAGTGGAGCAATATTTAGTGTTGTCTCACTCAACTCTACCTTACCTACTATTGCTCCACCGCTATACTCAACGCCTTTGAGTAAAAGCATTTCATTAAAAACCATAAACATATGTTTCTAATCAACAAATTATATCTGTTCGCAAAAAAAAAAACAAATTCATTCGAAATCTTAAAAATGTTGGGGCAAGATCGCCCGAATTTATAATTTAGTACCTACTTAGGCGCCGATATACATATTTTTACTTAAGTCCTGCGAGAAAAATGGCGAGATTCAACCACATCTTCAGCTCATTAGCGTATTGCCTATCAGCTCTCATGTTAGAGAAATTCCTTACTTTACAGTAGAATCCAAATGATTGAAAAAAAAACAGCACCAGATTACCAACATCTTGCTGCAATATAACCTTTCCGATCTTGTCTTTGCTGCATTGCTGTGCCTGATCCCTCCCCAGTCGTGTCGGTTTTCCGTTCCATCAGATTGTGAGAGGTAAAAGGAAGAGAGTGCACTTGTGTCTACGCAAGCACTTGTGCAATACCTATGCGGCGCGTAGCATATCTTGCAAAAGATTGGCCGCTGTGGTCGTATCGACCAGGAGGACATTATTATTATTTTTTACTAACTGTACGCACTTCGTATACCTAACGTCATTTAGGTAGTCGTTAGTCAGGTATGTTCTTGTGTTCATCTCTGTAACCAAATTAAACACCCGCATATTCAAATGAAGCATTTATTGTGGCTTTATGCTATAAATCATTTAACTTCAGAGTGCGCAGGTCAAGTGATTGATGCTTATAAAGCTAAATTGAAGCTTGTTGGTGGAAAATGACAATTATGACTTACGAGTATGAATGTTTTTATAAACAACTACTATTTGACCCGCGCAGCTTCACCCGCGCTTTTTTTCTACACTTCTATTGCTGTACCGCAATTCAACCAGATGGCAAGTGCTGATACAACCGTAGATGGAGTATCAGTGGCGGATTTCCCAATAGCAATCAATGCATTAACATAGTGATATTTTTATGCAGTCGGCAAGTTTTCTGCGGCCACAAAAACAGAGCACTAAATAAACAATTTTCACTTAACAAACTAAATTTCTTATCTCACAAGTCCGAGAATACAGTAGTGGTCAGGGTCCAAATCTGCTTCTGAAGCGCATTACCTTATTAAAAACACAGGGTAAACTTGCTGCGGTGTTCGAAGTCTCCGTGCAAGTCTTGAACAACTACGTGTATGGATCCGGTGTGTCAGGTCTTTTAATTCCAAATCTAAAAGATCGTATACACATAAACTCTTTTGGTAGGTGTTTTAGAAAAAAATATAAACAGACAATACCTATGGATGAGACAAATTTCGCCGTTGAAAAATCACAAAACTAGCTTAAATCCATCTTAAAATAAATCAGCGTATATTCAGGGTGTTTTTTTATGAGCTAACTTATAAGTAAGGAGTTTGCTTAAAATTTTTACTTCTGTTAGCGAACCTAAACAATAACCGGCAGCTCATATTTATTTATCCCCAGAGTTAGGCTAAATGGATCAAATGTCAATACGTTAGTCAATTTAGCACTACAAAATAGGTAGACGTGTCAGAATCTGTGCTTCCGCTCCTCTTTTACATCTTCAACATTCCTCCCAACTTGAAAATTTACTAAACGCCAATGATTTAGATATTGGCACTCGGTGGTCGGGATTGTGTTGTGATCGGAAGATCCTGGGTTTGACTCCCCAATTGGTTAAAATGCCATTGAGTTTTTCTGTAAAGCATTTGTCAATACCAGTCCAGAGTTCACAATTTTGTAAATAATATGTTTCTGCAAGATAGCGCATCAAAGTTTTTAAATAAAACACCGAAACTTCGGGGCACTGGAGAAACCGTAGTTGCAGTTTTCTGTTTTAGATTATAGCTTTCCTCGAAACGAGAGCTCCTCAATATTGTACAATATGTATCAGACATCTCTGAACAGAGCCCGTAATGTAGCGTTCATGGCGCTGGCACAGTGCCAGATCCACTCCGTACTCCACAACAAGTAGTTCTGTCGCAGTCAATAATGCCGGTTGAAGTGGGGGAGACGATGGGAATAACGATCAACCGAATACTTGCCGATATGAGATATTGGGAAAGAAATTGTAAGCACATTTTCTCGTTTTATTTGGCCGTTACTCGATTAAATTCTTATTGATATTTTTCGAATACGTTACTTATTTAGTAGGTAGTAGTGTTTTATATTTATAGTAAATGTTAAGGCACTTTGTTCTAGGAAACCTTGTACTTTTTATATTGACTAGTGAGAAATTACTTCGTTTTTATAATTGGTAAGTTTTTTTAGGTTCGGTAGATTGGTTTAAGCAGTTTTAAAAAAACTGCTTAGGTTTAGGTTACAATTTTGTAAAACAGTTTTGCAAACCGCTTCGATAACAAGCGCGAAGTTTCAGGACTGCTGCAACCTAATGACTATAGCGCATAACATTTAAAATTTGATGCCAAGCAGAGTAAAATTATTATTTCAACACGTCAAATAAATCAATCTTTATTAAGATAACAGTAAGAGATATGTATTTCAAATTTGTCACCGTTTCGAATTTTGTCAGGCGCATTTCATCGTTCATCAAGTTATCGCAAATTGCAGCGTGCCGGGGTCCTATCCCGGGAGGTCCGCCGGAGGGTGGCAGGTTAGATTAATGGTTCGGAGGCCCAGTCTCGCCGAGGGACCGATCGTCCGTTTAAACATGAGCCCCTTCTAGGGTTGCCGATTAGTTCCTGAGGATATAAGTAGTTCTTCAATGCGTGTTTAAGATTAGCGGACGGTAGGACTTCTTGAAGCTATGATAATTAGAGCACACTGGAAACTACTCAAAATTTAGCTTCCCTCTCTCTACTTTAGGGAGGATTATAGCTGAAACATTTACGAGTGACGGTGTATTCTTGTGATCAGTTGCCAATATCAGGAGTTGTTTTGGTGTTATAGAGACGATCGTTCGTCACTTTTGCTACCAACAAAGCGATAACAACCAACCAACATTTTACACATGTGACGCGTCCGCGGTCAAGCACTTGTTTATGATGAGTTAACAACCTCACATAATGTGAGGTCCCATATTTCCGTACGTGTCTAAAAATATTCTACAATCCAACTATCATCGGCAGTCGGCACTGGTAAGGCAGCCCTAATCCTCTCAAATTGCCTGAACGAAGTGCCTCGCTCGTGAAATATCCATGAAAGGGTTTGTTTGTATTAGCATTTGGGGATTATGTTTGTCGTATTGGACAAAGTGAAATAATTTGTAATTTTTTCAGGGACTTGCTTACAGACAGCTAATAATTTAGTTTCATATAGTTAGTTGCTGCTTTTTTGTTTTTGTTTCTAATTATTTTATTTGTCAACATCTCAAATCAGCAGCAAGAAAGATCTTTTCCTTCTAATTTCTCCAGAGTCTCTCCAGCTGATGTCCTTCACATCGGAACATATATTTACTTACAGCAGAATATAAGATTTTGTACCGTGTTGATTGCATGGTAGGTAGAGGCTTAAAGTTTATAGCATGAAAAAACCCAGACATCTTTAGGTAAGCACTCATTTAGTCAGTACTTTTTAAAGCTCATTCGTGTCGTGCAGTGCGTGTTTACCTCTCATAAGATCCGTTAGAAAACTGGCATAAAATGCAGTAATGCCATGTAATTAAACAGTTTTAACAAATGGCTCGTTCTCATTCAGTAGTTGGGTTTGGCCACCATATAAATCAAGGTGCGTGACCGAGACGTGTCGCGCGGGAAAGCGTGACGGGCGCGCACGACCAGAGCGCATTGAGCTGCCCATTAACGCCATCCTTGTTACGGTACATATTGACAGGACGAGATTTATGAAAAAACTTAATATCTACGGTTTCTTCTCTCTCTCTCTACAACTTAAGAGCTGGGCTCTTGTTGGTGAAGCAATTTCCAATCCTCCTGATACGACATTCCACCCACTTTTTCTACTACCTGTTTCATAAAACTTCGCCATGGTCTTCCTCTTCCACTTTTCCCTTCTACTTTACCTTCTATTTTACCTTCCACTATCGTTTTAAAGAAACGAATGTTGTGAAACAAATGTCCTTCGGAGATAGGAGTGAGGAAGAGGAAGTAGAACGTCGCATAACTATGAGCTGGAGAAAGTATTGGTCACTAAAATAAATTCTGAAAGGGGGCTTTCCGCTACACCTAAAAATCACCAGCACCATCTGTGCTAGATACGTGCATTCTGCCAAATCTTACCTACGGATGCCAAACATGGACATATAAGACTAAAATTAAAACTAAATTGGTCACGTGTCAAAAAGCGATGGAAAGAAGCATACTAAAAATAAGAAAAATTCACAAAGTCAAAAGTGCACACATAAGACAGAGAACAAAATTAACAGATACCCTACATCATGCTCTGAAACTTAAATGGAAATGGGCAGGACACCTGGCCTGACAAAAGATGGACAGTGGAGGCGACGCGGTGGAAGGGACCAACTGGAAAGAGGAGAAAAGGGCGACCGAAGAAAAGGTGGACAGACGACATCATAGTCACAGCGGACAAAGAATGAATGTTGAAAGCGAAAGACAGAGAGATCTGGAATAAGCTGGAGGAGGCCTATACCCAAAGAGGGGTTCCTATCCAAGAAACTTAATTATAGACACATAAGAAAGACAACTACTAATTAGGTACCTACCTGATCATAAGATAAAACATAAGTGTATTATACTAACAACGTGTAATGTAACGTGTAATGGATATGGAAATATAGAGGCTTTTTTATTATTTATTATCCATCGATATATTATATAAACGAACGTTTACGAAACGTTTTAAAGAAGGTGTCGTGTCGTATCAAGGGCCAACCATCTTTCCTCGCCTATTCTCAATAGATTTTAAAATGTCTCTTTCTTCATTAACCAATTCTAAAACTTCCTCATTCGTCTTCTACGGTAAGATACCGCAAGAGCAAAAATACGAGCAAATAAATTCGACGCTGTTCATTTGGGTGATTAAAATAATTTTGGATAATAAGGAAATATTCTTTTTTAAATTCAATATCTATACGCTTAGGAGATCGCTTAAATTACGACAAGCGACAACAACCTCAATCCGAATCTGCTAAAGGTGGAGAATCGAATATAATTCAATTGTATCGTTTAATTTCGCAGTCTGGGGAGAGGATTGCGATTGCGAGGCGTTAAAAGGGCGCTGGAGGGATTGGGAGGGTGAGGGTAGGTGGAAAAATGACAGGACGAAATCTCGGATCACAGAGGGCCGCAGGCGATTGGAGCAATAACGACGGTGCCGTGATTAATTTTTCTGTCGAAAAGTATTTAGATGCGGTTCATAATAATCTTAAATCGTTGTTGCTACGTGCATATGTTTTTGATGTTTAATTTTCTATAGTAACACTGAATACTACCTATATTGATAGTCGTGTAATAGTTAAGTTGCTGACACATCGATTTAAGAAGTTGAACAAAACAATTAGTCTTAATTAGGCAGAGGTGCGTTGGCGTGTGGGACTCACGGCGAGCATTACAAATGGGTTAAATTGGACAAGGTTCACACCCCGCATAATACTCTCATGTTATTCCGACCACGTACGGACCTCCGCAGAGGCGGACGTGACGTGGCCATCAGCGTTCATTTGCCATGCATCCACGACATGTCGTCCTCTCTGTATGCGTACACAACTGCTAAATAAATTACAAACACGCTTTGAATATACGAATGAATGTACTATAAGTCCGGTATTTTACATTGAAACGACAGTATAGGTACTCGAAAATAATGCTAGTTTAAATATAATAACTACAGGAATACAATTTTCTTACAAAAGCCTACAGACCAGTGTAACCACTTAAAAAAAGTTGAAGTGGATAAATTTAAGTTTATCTATTTATCAGCGCAGCGCAATATCGCGCGTATTCTTTCGTAACTCAAATACTAGGAGCACATAAGTGCGCAGAAGTGTAATTCGAATTCAAAGCACTGTGCGAGGAGAAAACTGATACGCCAGACAAGGCCAGCAAGTGTGCGGCTGACGAAACCACGCCAGATGGAGCTTGTGCTCGTGGCACCGCACCGTGGCAGTCAGTCGGCATCCGACTCTGCTACTATGCGGATGCTTTATTATATTTGAATGATTTTATTACACCGCTCAAAACAGGTAAATTTTGCGAAAAACACAGTGTGAACCGAAATGCTCTGATTATTTTAGTGTTTTATGCAACAATGCTTAAAATGTTTTTTTTTTAAATATTATAAATGATTAATTATGTTGTAAATTTATAAAAATTATGAACGTTTCGAACATCGGTTATATAAAACGGTGCTACAGACTGCATGATCACCGACACGAAACTGTCAAGTTTAGAGTTTTGTTACCGCATAAATGAAATGAATTTCCAGGCGAATAAACTTCATATCTTAGCGTGTCCAGTCAGGCAACTCAGCTAGCTAATGCTTATTGGAGGGATGTTTGAACAAATTATTCGATCTGGCAAGGTAGCAAGGGTTCTTGTGTTGTGAGGCACAAAGGGGCCGACCCTCGGAGCTTACCACTTGTGGCCAAGCCGCAGAGCAAACACTTGAAACACGGTGAAATTTGGAAATAACATAAAGGATTCGTCAAGTCTCTTTCGTCAAAGATCTTTAACATAGAGTATTGCAGCGTTTCAAAGATAGATATCCTTGGAGTTTTCGACATTTGGGCAAACATAGAAAAACAGTTTTAACCCAAAACTGATTTATTTAGGGTCTAGTTATTACGAATCCATCTCATTAGAAAAGGGTCAAACGAAATGACAAAAACCACATACTCGCATTATAATCCTATAATAAATACGTCGGTAATAACTCAATTAAGGGAGATCACACCCTACGGCGGGGTAGAGATATGCAAGCGAAGTCAGATAAGAAAAACACAATAATGACGAACGGGTGGTTTTGGCGTTGGGGTGCCGCAGGGAGACAACAAATATTTCCTGATATACTGACCCTCGTCTACCCTTCATAACATCGCCGTAACTGATTACATTCCATTGTTGTTGAAAGTATTAAACAATGTGCTAATATCGTTGTTATTCGAGACGGTCACGGCGCTCGACACATGCATTTCACAACCACTAAATCAGCAACTTGCAGTTGATTTATTTACTTCGCTAGTAAAAGTAGGTATGATAATGGTCGGGCCTCGTGTGTTGCGTCGTGTTAATTGATACTTTTACAACCGCGATTTTATGATAGAACAATGAGAGTGTGGTGTTACCATCACGTGGGAACACCTCACCTGCGGCGCCGGCCCGCAATATCCTGCACTAATTACCATTCTTATCTGAATCAGATAAAGGCACACAAAAAAGGTCGTCCTTTCCTTTTCGTTATACATTTACATAATAATGCGTGGGGCATAACGACCGACGCCGAGGCAACAGGCGCATTACGAGTATTATAATGACGTCGGTGGAGCGCCAACTTGTCTCTGAGTTTTTTATGCACGGTTCCTGCAAACGTGGTCCTGTCCATGTACAGGCCTAACGATGTCGCAATTCACTCAGTCTTTAAAAAATGGGACAGCGGCACTGCCAACTCGAGATCGGTGTCGCGATAAGTGTCGCGTTTCAAATATCGAATTGTAATCGATTACAACACTATAAAGCAACTCGGTACGCTCGAGTATGGCTTGGCAGCGCCAGTTTTTATCACGTGATCGTTAGTTCTCACCGCCGCGAGTCGATAGCTGTGTAGTGTAGGTAACGGAATGCGTTCGTGGCAGAGCGTGCATGAGACAATGCTGTCTCCGCTTTAATTGTGTGGGGGCTCCCATATGACGCTTCCCCATTCACCACTTTAATATTCGGAGCGAACGTGTACGCGATTAAGTATGCTTTCTAAATATAGGGGGACCCTTCACATAGGAAAGTTTTTATATTATTTTGAGGGGTGAGGTGTACCTACGTGCCGGGTATATAAGCCCTCGGTTATGTTGAGTGATGCATAACAAGAAAAGCAATGGAGCTCCATTTTAATTAAAATTACAATACGTAAGAACTAATTATAAATGATATTCAACGCAGGCTTGCTTACAACAGCATCGAATGAATTTGACCCAACAATAGAAGATTAGGCAAGAATCAGTAATCAGTTTAGGTTTGGATAAGTTGTTACAAGGGCCAGCAGTAGCCGAATTTGAGCCTATAGGAGCTGAAGTCGCGTGTGTGGTGCAGAATTTTGCCTTGAATATGACTGCATAGTGTAGTGACAGAATATGTAAGTACGATAGATTCAAACTGTCAACTCTCAGTATGGGTGGTAGCTGTTGAAATAACCATGCTGGACAGGCCAACAGAAACCAACAAGCCAATACCAGCACAACGAGCACACGGAATGCAGATAGAGTTCTATCCACTGATGGATCCCGTGCTTTAGTGAGAATGAGCACTTTCTCCCTAAGTATCTCGTTACCCTTATCGCTATTTGCGCCACCTCCACCTAGGTATAATACATTCAAGGACTATCTCTGAGCTAAAATATTTTACCTACCTACCCAAATTGTTTTCCTTTTAGCGTCTGATTCTATAAAGCAAGCAAGATAAGTGTTTACTATTTCACTAGGTATAGAATTTCTGTGTATCACATGGTAGATGTTAGTTCAGTATATTATAGTTAATAGTTTTGGAGGTTTTGGGTCCGACCAAATTATATTCTCGAAGTTTTATTTTATCTAGAAATATATCAAAACATAATTTTGCAATAGTGCAACTTAAATACAATCAAATAAAAAGATATCGCGACCACTCTATAGCTTCCGCAGTTCCCTCGGCGGTTTTTTATTTCATTCCAATACAGGGATGGATAAAATTACGGTGGAGCATTGTGAAGCGATTATTTATAGAAAATTTGGTCGCATTGTGTCGCTTCCGAGTGCACGGTTCGGACGAGGTAGTCAGTTTCGAATTATTATCGCCCGTGACCCCGCTATAACGGCCTATTTTTTTGTGCAGAGATAATCTTCTTTTTTTTGTTGATAAAAATTAAGAGAACCGTTACAGCGTTGTTGATAGAACCTTTATGTAGGTAGATCCTTTATAAGGCAGTGTTAAATATTCCTTACTTCAACTACATTAATTTGTAGTACCTACTCCAAATCAGTTCAGCAGGGCTATTGGGTATCTTCAGCCACCTAAGTGACTACTAAGCTTCAGTTGTCCACCGAACGTTGAAGTAAACTGATAGTATTTTAACATTGGTATTTATTGGTCACTCAAGATAGGCAATAAATGAATCATTTGACAGTTATTTGATGGTCACTTTGCTATAGTGATCGTCACTTTAGTTGTCAAACGAGATACAGCAGGTCTTGACAAAATTTCAATGAGGAGATCAATGAAATAATTATAAGATTAGACATTAATACTTTATTCTAGAGCACGTTTATACATTTGTACTCTCGTTGCCAGAATAATATTTATAACATCACCTTACCTAACTGATAAGACTTATCAATATATTTCTGCACACAACTTCCGACCTAGACCAAAGAACACCGACATATTAATATTTTCTGTACACAGAAATTGGATATTTTTTTGCAATATAGCGCCATCTAGCAAATATCCCAGGAACTAGGCAGTGCGGTATTTAGCTATCAAAGTTTAAGGTAAAATTTTAAGCCATTGTTTTGAAAATTTAAAAACCAAATCACATGCTAGGCTGAATTCCACAAATATTAATACAAACTTTCTATTTTAATAAAATGAGAATGGAATAAAGTACAGTTTAACGTTTCTATAGTTCCATTCTCACACACACGTATTTCATCGGGCCGATAGAAACTGCTTGACGGTGATTGGCTGAATAAAACGGCGGGGAGCATGCGCACTCGACTGCCGTTCGGTCGAAGCCGAATACTGGCGCGTTCGCTCCGAGATACCAGGGCCACAGAGCTTTGTAGGAGTTGCTATATTGACATCTTTCTTTAATCGAATTTGAGCTTTGAATACTGTGCGATACAGCCGGTAATCCCTTGTTGCGTAAATGTTAGACCACGCTGGTACAGAAAGAGGCGAGGTTATTGTGAACAGAAATAGTCTTTATTCCTTCGGCTGCAGAATATACTTTCTAATAAAAAATAGTTTGTTTTTAAATTAAGTGGTTTCCTAAAATTGCCGTGGCGCTAGTAGGCGAACATCCGAAGCTAAAGTAGATGGGATTACTAGCGTACAGATAGAAAGACTATTCGAATGGAGTGAAATAGTTCTCGTGACCAGCTAATTGAATTGAGATTCATGTAATTTGAAACGTGATTTATGATTATATGTGGACGTTAATGAACTGTAAACGTGCACTAGACCAGGTACAGCATTATATTGAAACTGACACTATAAAAACATTAAAGTAGACAACAAATCAGAAAGAAGAAGAAGCATTAAAATTTATGAGAATTTACACTTAACATTTAAAAAAGCAAAATATCAGGAGTGAAATATACATCGTTCCTATGGAAAGGAACTTGTCAGCGATCGTAACTTAGTTTCCTAAGCTATTCAACAAAGTTTGACTCGCTTTCAGTGAAATGTGTTTATCAGAATAAATCTTTAGACACTATTGATGGAATAAGTTTCTCGAATACTTCAGCAATTTAGATAAATACAAAAAGTCAAAAGGCGGAAAGTGTTTTATAATGATATTAACAAAGACTTTCCGCCATGATGCAGTCAAATATTTAATGAAGGTGAGATTTGAAGGCGTTGTTACTTAATGATGTTATTAAGCTTAGTACCTTTTTAGTAAAATATAATAATTACAATTGTTGTAAAATAATAGATGTTTGATAAAGAAACGATCCATGATCTCTTAAAACAGTAATCTTTGAACCATAATGTAACTTGAAATACTGTAGAAATGAATACAATAATAAATATATTAAGACAATAAAAAAAATATACCGTAGAAATAAAAAAAAACAGATTTCTATTTGTTTAGTTATGTAACTTTTGAGGACGACCTGTCCTTCAGTCCTTCATGGTTTATAGATGTAAAAATAGACTCACAGCCTGTGCTCACAGCTAAGTAGGTATGCGTTAAGAGATTCATGATAAACATCGGATAGCAATAAAATGTTTTATTAGTTTATTTACTGATGATTCTTAAAGTGGCTTTTATTAGCGTTTGTGGCAATACTTCATTCATTAGATCATTTACAACACAGGATTTTTACGCGTAGGAAAAACATAAAACAAATTTTGTAACACTTGATGTACTTATTCATCATATTCTGCTCATGCTGAGTTGGTGTCCATTTCGGCATGGCATACAGGATATTATAATCATATTTTTTGGATTTGTATGTTTTGTTATCATGCCAGTGTTGATATTGCATGTGCATGTCAAATAAATGTTTTTTCTTCTTCTTCTAATAAAATAACCTATTGCACGAAGAAAACACCAAAACAATCAATTGTTTGAACAAAATAAGCATAAAAATTTACAATCATCTAGTTTAAATTTCACGTGTGCAGATTAGCATCTGCACACGTGAAATTTAAGTCACATTGGAACTATAATTTAAAACGGTTCATAAACATGTATCAATGTAAATTTAGTTTCCGATCTCAGTAGATTTCCATGTTAATCTAAGTTCATAATAATGTAACATGCTAAGACATTAATGTTTATGTGGTGCTAGCCTGTAAGTGATTGTTGCACTTAGCATTGTATAAAAAACGTATGATTAGCGTAAGCAAGTAATAGTGTAAACAGTTGATGGCTGGCCTAATGTTTATAAATAAAAAAAATAAAATAATAATAATAATTGCCATAAATATACTCTGAGGTACAAATAACCGTCCACCTCTCTAATCTGCATACCGTTTGTTTACGATAATGTGCATTTCATTAGTTTTTTCATAAATTAAGTATATCACACCTTTTCGATTAGGTGGTCGGTTAACTGTGCCCCTGAGTGTATATCTATTACTTTCCTTTTTTACTCCTTAGTAAACTCCTTCACAACATTGTAATTTCTGTAAGCCGTAATGATTTCCAGTGAAGACGCTGAAATTTGAAATGCGGCAAGTCACAGGGAAGAGCGTAATTGTTTTGGAACTTGTAATAAAATAAGGAGTAGGAATGACTTGTATTACATTTCCGCCCTTCGCAAATAATCATCACATGTTTACGTACGGTACAGAAAATTATAGGAATGAAACCTACATATTCTAAAACTTTTTAACACTTTTTAAAAGATTAATAATATTTATAGATAACTGTAATTAGGTTACTCGTTATCAGGACCTCAAGTCTGCTAATTTACAAACGCTTCAATGGAGTGTCAAAAGTGTGTCAGTTGAATTTTACACATTTGACAGTCTACTAATAAGACCAGTAGTGTGTCAGTGGCTCGTCACAGAATGGGCCCCAAGGCTGCTAATTTGAATAAAATGACATAAAATTGCTATTGTAGCGACACACCATTGAGACCTAAATCTATAATAGCATCTCAGTGGTGTGACACCACTGGTTATGATTATTTTAGTAGAATACTGAAATTGTCACCGTCGTAATAAAGTCTCATTAGTGTATCGCTAGAATAAAAATTACATGTCATTTTATTAAAATTAGCAGACTTGGGGCCCAGTCCCATTGGATTTAAAACGCCTTATTGATACGCAGGTGTACTGTCACACCTCATTGCATCTCTGGATAACGAGCCATATAATAATATGATAGCCTCTAATTATATTTACAACCTAAATAGTTAATGTTATAGTTGGGAAAGATTTACATAAACATTTTAAAAAGTTTATTAAGCAAGCATTAAATAGATTTAGTATCCAATTTGTGAGGTATTTTAATGGTGATCTATTCGGTAGTAACGATTACGAATAGCTTTCATTCATTAATACAGCTATCTGCAATAATGATCTTCTTCTCTTTTAACTGAATTGTGGAATTTATATATAATATAATATAATGGGATGTTTCACAGATGCTAATGGTTTTATCATAATTTGAGATAGCATATCTACTTCAGTTTGTAAGGTCTTTTAGGAGTCTGATCCCTACAATTTTGTCATCTTGTATATATTATCTACGTAGTTATAGTAGCGTCATATCAATATTGTGTATTGATATTAGAACAGCTATTAGCACATTAATATCAAATGGCCGATCATATGTCATCATTCTGTTTATTAAAATATTTTCTGAGTATTGTATTGAGCCTAGTCTCAACGAAATAAGATTGGATAATTTGCTTACTGGACATTTTTCAAGTAAGTAAGGAACCTTTAAACCAGCCAATACGCTGGAGTTAATGAATAAGCAAGTCGTTTAGAAAATAGTATAAGAACATTACCCGTTGACAGAAAGAACTAAGTGGAAACTTTAAATACTAAGAGCAAAGATAAAATGTAAGGTACTGATAGAAACATTAAGACTGTAACAGTAGATTAATATACAAATAAATGTAATAGTAGTAGTAGAATAATATACGAGGATTTACATTTTTCTCAATGTTATGGCAAATCGTTCCCCCACTTACCTCATTAAACGGTGGATACAGCCGACTTACCTTATTAACCTTTTGGGATCAAGAACATTTAAGTTATAGATGCAGGATATTCATTTCACAGTTCACTGAACGACTAATTAATAATAAACTAAGTAATATATTATTATTAATAAAAAAATCCATAAGGAAAGACTAACAGATAACTGTGAATGAATTTCCATGATTACATTGATATGAAAGTTAAAAAAAAATACAAAATAAAACACATGCCCAGAATCCATACCGTGATTTATACCAGGATCAGGTTAGTAAGGAATGAGGTCGAAAAAAAAGATGACATAAATAAAATGTACATTATAATATCGCAAGGTTACCCCTCACACGGCTCTTCAATATGCGAAACTTGTTTACTATCAAAAACTCAATGTGATCTCAAGAAGGGTACTATTTACAAAGAAACGTTTCGTTTCTCGGTGAGCCCCTAGCATCCAGCGCCGTGTAAGGGGAGCCCCGTTAATAATAAGCACGAAAAACATCAGTGAAAAGGAACACAAAACCCTTACGATAATTTCCGAACAGCTGCCGCTTCCATCACAATGCTGGGATTAATACATTGCACAACAAACCAAATTAAAATCATGCAATCATGCAAAGCCATGCGCCTTATGGAAAATGATTAAGAAGCATTATTTTTCAATTCGGTGCAAGCAATAATAAGCGAGCTAGTTGCGACACGACCATTTACAAATAAAGCCCACCAATCCAATCCGCGGCCAGTGTGTGATCTCGCATGCAAGTTTCGCAAGGTTAGAATGCGTTACGGTAATGTTTTCGTAAAAGAAACAAAGCTCACCTTTCTAATTCTCTTCTTGATGATACGCTCAGCGGCGTACACACTGTCGCCGAGCTCCATCTTATGCATCCCCAGTTTCGTCCGTGAGAAAAATGCAAAATCCAATAACACTGCAATCCAATATAATTGTGATCCGGTCACTGCATCCGTTTGTTGGGGCACTGCAATCCGACACACATTCTCTGTCACGAAACACTCTCGTCGGCGCTGTACTGTTCAAAGTTGCCGCGCGAACGATCCTTTTCGCGGGGCGCAGCAGCGCGTCCTCTCCTCGCAACGTCACAGCCGAAACTGAAGTAGGGGGAGGCAGCACCCGCCCCGCAGACCCCGCGCCGCCGCACTGCGTCCCGCGCCGATAGAGCGCGCCACCGGTCCGCCAACACCCGTTCAATATTCTGTAAACAAGTTTTATTTTCATCAGTTTGTTGTTTTCAGTGTCCGTACTTATGTAATTTTCTCATAAATGATGGAATTAGTATTGCTGAACTAAAACATTGATAGTTATGTACTGTTAACCAATAAACTATATACATATTAGTATATTATTTACATTAGTATATAAAAACTATTTAACATAAAGTACCAATAGTACCAATTACGAGTTAATTAGAAAACTGATTACGGTAATCAACAAGTTAATTGGAAACTGTTAATAATGGAACGTAAATCGACAACGTCATTGAGTGTCGTATCGTGTCAACAGTGTAGGTATATTGCATCGGTGCTGTAGTGTGCGTGTCGCTCAAGCCGGCGCGGCGGGCGATTCCCCGCGGCTGCCGGGCGCGACGCGCGCCTCCACCGCGCGCGACGTTGCCGTGCCGCGCCAGCTGCGAGAGAAAGACCGAGCGCCTACCCTATTATTTACGCGCGACGTTGCCAAGCCGAACGGCCTACGTTGATTACGAGGACCCCGCTTTTACGTTCGATCATCCGCCACCAATATACTCAATTATCTTACGATATATGAAAGATATCGATTTTTTAATTGCACGAACGTTATTATTATAGTTTCAGGATCAATTGTAGTTAAATATATTAATTACCTGAACTGTTTGGTTTCTAAGAGTCAAACTGGGCACCGTTTCAGGGCCCAAGTCACTAACCGGCGCGAGTTCCAATGTAGCGATAGCGGATTTTGAGTATTTTCACCGGAACCGTCAGCGAAAGCGACCAGTCAACGGTGCGCGCGTGAAGTAACTAAGGCATTTTCGGTCGTATCGAATCGGGTTGGCATTCGTGAAAGGTCGGTATTTTGGGCCTCGTGGGGCGCGGGACGTGAGAAACAAGATCGTGCGGGATTGGCCGGCGAGCGCAGGCGGCGGGCGCCACGCTGTATCGACCAATGAGGGAGCCGACGGCGCCGCGATGCCCCGCCTCGGAGCGGCCGCTCGGTGTCCGTGTCTCGCTCTGTCGGCCGGTCGTTCGATCTGTGCGTTATTTTTTTTTACGTGGCACCGTTCACATAGAAAAATAAAACGGACATTTTGGAATGGATCACGTGTGCCGGGAAGGGTCGCCGCTGGCTTCGCGCGCTAACGCATTTATTTATTTTGTTCGTATTGTTGCGGGGAGATATGGTGCGATAAATAGAAAGACAGGCCGCGCGGACGGCCGCCTCCGCCAGATACGGCGCGCTTTATTTTTAAAACTGTCACGTTTGATGTATGAGCTGCGTCGCCAATGTAATCAGAGGTTGGTCTTCTTAGAACTGACTGATAGATATGTCAGCTTTTCTTTAGAATAGTTGATAAGCTTATGATACAAGTTTGGGATAAACTTTTATCCGTGTTATTTGGACATTTTTAAAAGTTAATAGCAACGAAATTAAAACTATTTTTAGAATAAGTAGGTACGAAGAGTACTAATTCGTATCAGTGATGAAAATGGTAGCAGGCTCTACATTTGCATTTTGATTGATATTTCTGTGTCTAAACCTTTAAGTATCTAATATGTAAGTAATTAGGAATGGACCTATCTCTAGGTAAATACAATCACTTATGATATTTTTTCGTCTCTGATTTTATTTATTTATTTTACTTCATGTGCTTAAACTACAAGACGGACTTAATACCTTAGGGATTTTCTAACAGTCTACCTTTGGGTGGTGAAGAAATATTTTGCTAGGCTTTAGACCCGTGTGAGCCGCGTGACCTGTTTCTTCCTTTGCCATGCATATAGACTACTAGCTCTAGCCAGTACTCGTCATTCTCCTATTCAGTACTCGTCCTATCCAGTCTCACCAGCAAGTCCAAGCGTAGCTGTAGCGAGCACTCCTCACCGTTCCGGTCTAGTCAGTACAGTACATCTATCCCTCTCTTTGTCTCTCACCTAGACTTAACAGCCTTAGCTTCACCTCGCCGCTATCTGACGTCACCAATCTCTATCTTCACATCCCACGGATTACGTAGCTTTAGCTAGCAATTTCTCTTCCTATAGTTAGCTTAGCACATTCAACGGGCGTTGTCAATCCCTCTCTTCGCTTTCCACCTGGACTACGTAGCTTTACCGTCGTCGTCGTCCTCGTCTCCACTGCGGGCTCGCCAGTAATCGCAAGTAGCGTCTTCAATACCTCTCTTACATCCTATGCAGATTTAACCGGCACAAATCTCAGCTCCGTTCGTTTTGGCTCCGGGATCATCAGCACGTGCTATAGCGAGTTTATCAATTCTTTACTCGCAGCCAATTCAACCAAGTGGGACCATGGACTGGGTAAGCTTTAGACAGGTCTCGTACCGTTCCAGTCCATCATCACAAACTTAGCGACCAGTGGGTTCCGTTCACTACTGTCGGAAATTTCCGTATTCGAATCTGATGAAAACATTTTCAGTGATATCTTGTAAACCCTATTGGGTCGGTGTGGATATGCCTCAGGGTCGTTTGGGCACACATTGGCTCGGCTGAACGTGGCTCGGGGTTGAGCCATCGGCTGTCGGTCAACGAGAAGCGCTCAAAGGTGCCTCGGTGTGCGCTGTTCGTCCGGTGTGGACGGTGGTTTTTTGGCTCGCGAGCCAGCCTGCAGATATTAACGCAACTGTCCTTTTCATCGCCCGATGGCTCGGCCTGCCTAGCGAGCCACGGCTCGGGGTTTCCGGAAAAACTCCAAGGCTGCTTCGCGAGCCACGCTCGCAAGCCAAAACCCCAAGCCCGTTTACTAATCCACCATCAAAGTGGTTTGTCGATTAGATTTGGAATGCTGGTGTAATTTCATAGCAACTATCAGATTTTTGCATAGCGTTTTAAGTTATCAACCAAAACATTTTTAATTGGATTTGGATACGGTAACTTTTGACAGTTGTGAATAGGGCTCCAGGAGGATTATTCGTTCTGATCATGAGCTATATACTTCTACAGTGCAAATTGTAGTGGTGCAATTTTTTTTGGGTATTTAGGGTGACTTAAAATTTGAAGCGCGGCTGCATCGCTGCAGATGCTTTGTATATCCATATAAATCGAAAAGCGCGCAGCAGTGCAACCGCAGTGCTAGCCGCGCTGCAAATTAAAATTCACCATAAAGGTTGCTGTTGGCCTCAGATGGCAATAACAGCTAAACCGGACAATAGAGCTAGAGATTATAGCACTCCGGCCTTGAGGGTAGAAGAAGGACGAGCTCAAGAGCACTTTAGGGAGGCAAGGCTCGGCTTAAGTACCGACCATAGCCCGAGCATTTAAATTAGCCTTAGTTTGCTGATTGATCTAGCTCTACATTGCGACATATTTCCGTAGTAGGTATTAGACACGAAAAGAAGAATGTCTACAAGTAATAAGTTTTAAAAACTAAAACCCGACTAGGGATAAAATAGCAGTCTAATAATGTGATTCTAACGACACCCTACTAGTCAAATTATGTTAAGTAGATTAGAAGATATGCGGGGACAGATGAACATACATACATACATACTTACATACATACATTCATGTTAAAATCATAACCCTCCCTCCGTTCCGTAGTCGGGTAAAAATGAGTGCGCTCTAAGAAAAGTGCTTATTACGAAGAAAATGATCGATGTGTTTTAAGCCGGAACTCCTCAACGAGACTATCCGACTTGTAAATAATGTAAATACAAGTAAATAATGTAAGTAGGTAAGTACCTAAGTAATGTTAGACAGTAAGTACCTAATTGAAATTAAGTATTGTCCTAATGAATGGCGCGGTCGAATGAGCAAATAAACAAAGTTAATAAAAATAAAAGATGGACGGAAACCTTTTAAATTAATTTCATCCTTTTAAAACAAAGATGTAAAATTTGCTTTTAAACCATTTTTTTTATTAATTTAAACAAGTCTGACGAATATTTATAAATTAATTTATTATTACATCGAAAAGGTGTAAATAATGTTCTTAAGGAAGGTTTGTTGGGCGAGGGTCGCTTGCCAGATCCTTATCATACGCCCTTCAGATGTCCGGTCCGCCGCAAGCTGGCCGTAATGACTTAGAAAACACCTAACGGCTTTTTAGACAATCCAAATTCAAATTTAAAATTCGAACTACCTACTATTTTTTTTGTTTCCGCGGAGGAAACCTTCGGTAGGTTCCCGGGAACAATGGGGGTCAAACGGGGTATGAGGCATTATTACCCACTGAAATCCCCGCGGCTGTCACATCGGTACATGAGAAGGGAGACCTTTTTTTTATTTCTTTTTTTAACGTGGGGAATTCCTCAAGGTTACCCGCGCCGCTACGGGGGTAGCAGCGCGGGTTATGTCGGACTCCCCACGGTGTCCTCAAACCGCTGTGTCGACGGGCCCCGGGAACGTACTAACATAACACAACATAACTGCTATTAACATGTATACTTTCGTCGTATTTTATTATTTTTAACCGACTTCAAAAAAGGAGGTGGTTCTCAATTCGTCTGTATATATATATTTTTTTCTATGTATGTTCGCGCATAACTCTGGCAGTTATGAACCGATTTGAAAAAATCTTTCTCCCATCCATTCTTTAATCCGTTAATTAGGTCCCATAAAAAAATATTGCATACGAATAAGTAGTTCCTCAAAAAACAAGAATGGTGACTGCGCAGGAGAGCTGCAGGAATGCCTATATAGATGACTTTATGTCGCTTTTTACGGACAAAAATGGTCATAACTCTGGCAAATATTTACCAATTTCAATGATTCTTTTTTTATTCGAAAGATTGAACCACTGTAATGAATCTGTATGAATTTTATCACAAACGGCTAAGAACTTACTGGAGGACCATGAACGATGTGGAGGAATTTATCTGGTAAAAACCATAAAACTGATGTTCTCCATTACATTACTCTGACAAATATAAACCGATTTCGATGATTCTTTTTTTATTCGAGAGAGTAAACTACTATGATGATTCCATGCAAATTTAATTACGACCGGATATTGTTTTCTGAAGAAACATGAATTATGTAAAACTATGTAGACGATAATGTGATCATAACCTACCTAGATAATTTTACCGTCTTCAAGTCGCTTCAATTTTACCGTCTTCAAGTCGGTTGAAATTTTTTTTAAAAAGATTTTATTTTCTGTCTTATTTGATCTTTTGAACGGCAAGACACACTGTCGCTCTGATCTAATTAACATGACACACTATTTAAGGGGGTAACATGCGCCAATGACCTTGAGAATCTGGCCGCTCCGGCCGAGAGTTGTCATCGTAGAGGGCGCTACCAGCAAATATGAATATTACATTTGAAAAATTATAGACTAAAATATGCAGATGTGTCAAATGGAGCTTTATTAATTTTGCCTATTCCGTTAAGGAAGGAAATTTCAATATAGTTACATTTACTGCAAATATACTTAACGATATCACTTTTGAATATTTTATTGATTATGTATACATAAAAGGAAAAGAACCTGATGAAATATAAAATAAATAAAATAAAATTTATTGGGAACTTAAAATAATACATGATAAAAAATGTATGATAAAAAAATTATATTAGTTCATAGTGTAGTAGTTCAAAGAACAAGACTGATGCAGTATAAGAACGGTCCCCACCAGCTCAACTCGTCGTTCACTGGAACATATTCTGTTACGTCAGTCAGAAAGACGGGGAAATTTACATTGCCGATAAATCTTACTTAGCTTGTTGATCTACCAACACGAACACCGGATACCGAGAACCACACAGCATACTGCTGGGACCTTCTGCTGGTGACTGATCTAAACAAATGTCTAAATACGAAGTCATTTTACCCTCCATAATCACTCTCTGGGGAAATCTGTATCTCACTTTTTTATACCTTGATTTTGATGTATACTTTGGCGTGCCGCCTAATTACAATCTGATAACGCATCAACTTACAGTGGTAACGTAATTGCGTGTTGCGTCAGGATATGGATTATTGCATTTCATATTCCAAACTTCATATCAAAGGTTCTCTCCGTCTATTATAGAAGGGTCAATGCCTAAATAGTGAGACTTTTACATACTTCTATTCTATTGTTGGTGGCTATTAGTTGGGCCCGGTAACCACCGGGACGCAAATCGACCCAGCTGGATCCATTGTGCCTGCCCTAGCCCTTACTCTGTTGCTGACTTATCGAAGAGTTTGTTTAGGTACCCCAAGATTGCACCAGCTTGGAGCTGTACATAATTATTTGGTGTAGGATAGGCTACTCCCAGTTGACTCAATCTACGTCCTGCTAGAGCGTCGCAGCGACACAGTATCTATAATATCGACTCTTTTTCATCTTCACAGAAACTACAAGTATCTACGGTACTTAGACTCATTTAGTATAGGTGCTTCTTGGTGCACCCATTAGGTGCCTGATTTGTGATCTGTTTAGATTTAATAATTTAAGCTCACATCCACCCTTGTGCTGGGGAAAGTTCTGGAGTGATTTAGGCCAATCGCTGCCCTCCATGCTTTCGTTTGTTCCTTCCTAGCGTTTGCATGTAATGCTGGTAGTTCCATTCGGAATCGCTATACCTATGTACTACGTATAATTTACAGTAGTCACAGCGGATCTATGTATGAAGTTAGGTTTAGCGAACCATTGTGCAAGTATAGTTGTGAGTTGTGAATTCAAAAATACAAAAAATAGCTTCTGCACTGTGTCTTGCAGCCAACTTCAGACACACGAAGATCCGCTGTGACTACTGTAAGCGTACTTGAAATGGAACTATGCACAAAATTCTAATGTTTTTGTTATGCACGTCAAAACGAAAGCGCTTAATAGAGCCGCCAAAATATAGAAAAAATATCAGAAAAAGGATATTTTGAACATATTTCCTGAATTGGTTCCAATTCTTCCAACCATCCATCTGATAGTAAGGCTTTTTGGTACGTGGAAAAATTAATTGAAACGAACTGTATTTAAGATGTTCGCATTTGCCAACGACAGGGACTTAAAATGCTGCAAAGACTTCTCACATGCCAGTGGCCCTGATGAAATGTCAACGTTATTATTAAAGACGCGTCTAACTGTATTGTTTCCTATTCCCACTAGTACCCAAATAACAAATAACCTAACTCCACCTATACTTAAACCCATACTTACTAGATACCCATCGTAGACCCAAGTCGTGCAGACCCATAAAACCGTATATTATTATTATTATGGCAATTAGTTCCGTGATCGACTCCGGGATGGCGATCGAATATAAACAATGATAAGATACTTAACTTTTTTACATAATAATGTACAAGTCAAAACCACCCAGACCCAAGACAAATAGATTATGTTCATGCACATGAGTGTGGGAATCGACTCCAAGATCTTATGGGTAGCGGCCAAGGTAGCAAACTACTAAATCAACGGGCATGTGTTGTTAATCAATACGTGGATGCCAAAGTAATCCGTAGTACTGTTTGTTTGAACGCACGAATTTAGTAGAAGAAGAAGAAAGAAGAAGAAGAAGAGTTTTTAGTGTAACGTCATATGTACGTAACGTAACTTCGTCTTAAGTTCTGTACCGATGGCGGGGTTTGAACTACGCGGAGCAGTAGACATCGATTTTAATAAGCAAACAGGTTTTAGAGTAACTAAAATTTTAACGTGGTGGTACTTTTTCTCGTTTCTGCCAACACCACCATGAGTTTATTGTTACGCAACTTAGTTAAATAAAAAGGTATTACCTGATAGTAATCGAATCACCGACCCATAGAAAACTCCCTTTCTGTCCCTGTCATCCAAAACTATAATTATACCGTTTCGGTCCAGTAGTTTCACCAGTTTTGTTACTTAGCGGCAGAAATCTAAGATTGCGGTGGCACCACCTAGATAGCACACAAGTACCCTTCCAACCTAACCAACCCAGATATCTCAAAAGACGAGCAACTGTCCGTTGGTAAGCGTGTCACTCACCACCAAGCAAACCATCTGGGTACTATACTCGTTGCTAAGTTGAAAAAACCAACATGATAATAATAATAACACCATTCATGTTTTGATAAAAAGAAGGCATTGTCAAGTATATCATAATGTATGTCATTTTGTCGACCTACTCAGTATTAAATACGATCTAAATTAGTAAGATCGTATATGACTCTGGTACGCTTTAAAAGTTAGGCATTATACACGGCAACGATACTTTCGCATACTCTATGATGAACCACAGAAATGGTAGTAACATAAAAATATATTTAATTAAATAAACAAGTAAAATTCCATTTGCAATTATTTATAGTGTTATAATTATACCATTTTTAACATATTTTAATTAAAAATATGTTTAAAATCATTTAAATTAAATCCGACTTGTCAAAAAAAAATCGGGCATGTCCACTCGCCGTCACAGTCCACGAAGGACTGATATATGGCGATCGCGGGGGCGCTGCAAGGCGAAATGCATCGCGTACATGGTTTTTCTATAATTTCTTGTAAATCATGTATGAAATTAAGAAATGTAATCAATACAAATTGTAGAATAGACTATATGCTTTTTAATAGTCCAAGTTTGACGTCTATCCGATGAACGGATGTTGAACGCTAACACAATTCATTACCAACGTAGTACATTTTTTAAATACATATTGCTTGAAAACGTTATATTTAATCCAATATCTAATCAATAAAACTATTTGCTGAAGATCTGAGGTATAAGTACATATAATTTTCATAGCCAATGCAATAGCGGATTGATCCATCGAACTCTTTAAACTAAGGCTGTTTTTGCAATTTTACCGTTGTTACCCCCTTAAAAAAAAGTGAAAAAATGACAAGCCCGCTGAGTTTCTTGCCGGATCTTCTCAGTTGAGGCCGCGTTGTGAAGCGGTGATAGCTTTTTTTTTTTTTTTAAAACATGACGTTTCAAAAGTGCTAGCGTTAAGCCTATTTGAAATAAACTATTTTTGAGCTTGAATTTGAGATTATTATTATTTGGACTTTTGTAAACTGAATATTGTAACTGACGTGTAAAACAAATTTACCAATAAATGATTATGATTACTTGGTACTCGTCCGGGTCCAATGAGAAGGGAGACCTGGACTATCCAGTGGGATCTGCACTAGGAGGGTCCACTCCTCGCCGTTGAAGGGTGCATTATGATCTCCGGGAACCTAACACGGGGCTCGCCACCCCGCCACCATGCTCCTAGGAGTCGCCACCGCCGTACTCAATGGACATCTAGAGCCTATGCCCCAAATGTCCATCGACTCCGAAGCGAACTACCTACGTTAGGGTAGGAAAAGTCGGAGTCTTCGGAGTCGCTGGACGCTCGGGGTGTGGGCCCCTTGAGCGTCCATTGAGTACGGCGGCGACTCCGAGGAGGACGGCGGCGGGGTTGCGACCCCCGTCCCCGTGAGCACCGTGACAGGTTCCCGGGGGGCTACAATGCGCCCCCCGGCGGCGGGCTCAAAGGCAAGGCACTGAGGGGCCCCTGGTGCAGATCCCACCGGAGAGCCCTGGGGTCTCCCCTCTCATGTGCCGATGCGACAGCCGCGGGGGTTTTAGTGGGTAAGAATCCCACATACCCCGGTCGAGCCCCACAGCTCCCGGGGATCTTTCGAAGACTTCCCCCGCGTCAAAAAAAAAAAAAACCAGCCCTGAGCCCGGGGCTATAAACAACGGGCAATCTTCGGAGTCGCTGGACGTTGGGGGTGTGGGTCCTTTGAACGTCCATTGAGTACGGCGGCGACTCCGAGGAGGACGGCGGCGGGGTGGCAACCCCCGTCCCCGTGAGCACCGTGACTGGTTCCTGGGGGGCTACAATGCGCCCCCCGGCGGCGGGCTTAAAGGCAAGGCACTGAGGCCCGTGGTGCCGATCCCACCGGAGAGCCCTGGGGTCCCCCCTCTCATGTGCTGATGCGACAGCCGCGGGGGCTTTAGTGGGTAAGAATCCCACATACTCTGGTCGAGCCCCACAGCTCCCGGGGATCTTTGGAAGATTTCCCCCGCGTCAAAAAAAAAAGGAAAAATAAAGAAACTACCATTAGTAAGTAGTAGTTTCTTAATTTTGAGTTAAGGCCTACTGTCCTCGTAAACCGTACGTTCTACACATGCCAACGTCAATTGACGATTGGTTGCATCTTGCGTGGAAACAATCAACACTGTGTCCACAGAGCAGCAACGCGTTTGACTGGTCGTCATGTTTTCGTCGTTGCAAAGGCAAAGTCTACCAGTATATAGCGACTCAAGAAAAAGGATTCTGAGTCGGAAGTACCTCCGCACCTATTGTCTGCAAGCAACAAAATGGAAGAGATAGTAGTAATAGCTGTCAGTGCAACGACTTCACATAGAATAGGTAATGGCAACTCAGAGTCAAAGTCAAAATATGTTTAGGCTCCACGGAGGCACTTAAACACAAAAAAGAAATTATAAACTATACCACCGGACCATAACGCAGCGGCTACTGAAAAGATCCAGCAAGAAACTCAGCGGGCTTGTCCTATTTTATCATAATGTTATTTATTTTTTAACATTACAAATTAACTATTAGGAGGTACAGGTTCTAAAATTCTAATCATGCATGAGTTGGGCAGTTCAAGCCCACGCAGCTTTATCCTCCAGATAAACCTTCTTCTTCTTCTTCTTGCGGTGCCTCTTCACTACTGAAGGTTGGCCGTCAGCTCATCAAACCTATAGATCGGTCCCTTGCCAAGCGAAATAGATGTTCCACGCTGCCAATGCCGGTCCACTGTCTGATATTTCTAAGCCACGATAGCTTGCGTCTTCCGACTCGTCTTTTCCCCTCAATTTTACCTATCATTATTACCTGAAGAAGATGGTATCGGTCATGTCTAAAAATATGTCCAAGGTAATTGACTTTTCTTTTCTTGAGTAGGTTCATGGGTTCTCGGGATTTTTTAACTCGTCTTAAAACTTCGTGGTTCGTTACTTTTTGTGTCCAGCTTATTCGTAACATACGACGGTAGCACCACATTTCAAAGGCCTCTAGTTTTTGGCGCAACTTCTACTTTATGGTCCAAGCTTCGCAACCGTAGAAAACTATCGGCCAGATGTAACATTGGAGCATTCTTACGCGTAGTTTTACATCCATTTGTTTGTTACAGAATACCTTACTCATTTTTTTAAAGGACGCACGGGCTATTTCAATTCGGGTTTTTATCTCCATATCCGAGTCCCATTCTTCAGTAACCCATGTTCCGAGATATCTGTAACGCGTTATTTTTTGGAGTGCTGTTCCCGCTACGGTGATATGAGGACCATGTAAGCTCTGGTTACGAGATATGACCATCACTTTTGTTTTAGACAAGTTCATAGATAGCCCGGCCTTCTTACTGTACTCATGTACTGTATCTACTATTCTCTGTAAATCATCAGAACTTGCTGCAATAAGTACTGTGTCGTCAGCGTATCGAAGATTGTTAATAACCTGTCCATTTACAACTGTACCCCAATCGCTGTTCTCCAGTGCCTCTGATATTATAGCTTCCGAGTATATGTTGAACAGAAGCGGTGACAATATGCATCCTTGTCTCACACCTCTGTTAATCGCTACCTCCTCAGTTTCCACTCCTTCCACCATAATAGTTCCAGTTTGGTTCCAATAAAGGTTTTGTATAAACCAAACCAAAATTCCACCAGATAAACCAAAATTCTTTAACTCTACCAACCGAACTCTACCAACTCACTGCGGTACTTTAACTGCGTTCTTCTGTAAGGTGCAGGTCTTCAGGTATTCCCCGGTCAGGCCGATCCATTTAAACGTGCGTATTCTGTTTATTATCCATCTCTATGTTTACTGCGTTCCCCAAGACCCCAGCCAAGCGAAGGGATTTTGGCAAAACCAAGCCGTACCTGTCCCTTAAGGAGGAGGCCTATGTTCAGCAGTGGACGTTTTCCTGATGGTGGTAATATAATAATAATGTCCATTCTCCTCCTTACCGATATGACCACGGGGATCGATCTTTCACAGTACCTGTTGTATCTGTCAGTATAGTTGACGCAGCACTCTCTTCGATATCCACCCTCTCCTTTCTCCTCTCTTTCATAATTCGATAGGACGGAAGATCGACAAGATCGGCGAGAGATCCTGCAGGCTCAGGGCCAACATTTTACATGCCTCATCGAACAAGTGGATCATCTTAATTTACAGACAATCGGTTAATTAGCCTGTTTTGTCCAACTAAACAGTGTAGAGCAGGATTTCAACCCGCGATCTCTGGGTTGCAAGGCAAGTGGTTTCTCGCTGCACCACGGAGAATACAAATGATATGCAAATGATGGAGAGAAAGAAAATATAATATGTAGATAACTTACTATTTTTTTCGTAGGTACCTACTTAGGTAGTTAGGTACCTACTTGATGCCTAAAGCACTCTCAATCAGTCATCAGTCTACCTTAGGGTGATGCAGGCATTTGACTAGATGTTGGTAACACGGCAAACGTTTTAAAAATGTCTTGCGTTTAAAGTCGCACTTATTACACTAACTAAAACAAAGAGCCATTAAATAATAGACAAATTTGCATAAACGAGTACCTAATGGATATAATAAAGAACCAACACCCAGAACAAAGAGCAGAAAATATTATCTCATCATCTGTAATTATCTACCGGGACCAACTAATCAAAGCATAATAGGACCGCCTTTACGACCATAAATAAAATCTTTATGATCTACAATAAACCGGTTTTCACAAAAAAAAATGTGCTCCGAGCAAAAAATAATACAAAAGCTGGCGTCGCATTGTAAATACCTAATGGCCGGGATTTCAATTTCGGAGGCGAAGGAAAAGGTTCAAATGACAATGAAACTGAAAATATCCCGTAGTCACAAACACCTTTCGAAAATATATTGAACAGCATAAAAGCGCTTTAAAGTAAAAGAGGTTTAGCGTAGAACAAATTGTAAAAGCGGCAAAGCGCTGTCGTGAGGAAATTCGAGATGAGACACCCGCACCGAAATAACTGGGGTATCCCATTGATCTCTCTGCACTTACGCATTACAATGTAAAAAGGACTCTTCGCTTCCTGATATTTGAGTTTAAAATCGATTGCACAGGCTGAATTGTAATAACCCCGGCTTACATAAAGGGGATGTGAGATCTGACAGAATTGCGCGTTGTAATGATGGCTTGACAATAGGCGTTCTGGGAACGGAGGTCGCTTTTTGCGAGGTCTGTGCAAATTTGCGAACGCCCGGGATCGCATGTGGCTGTGGGCGCCTCACAAAAGAACGAGTTGCAAATAATTGCGAATACAATTGAGGAATTTCTCGAAACAATGGTGATGAAGGCCAGGTTTTTGTGCAGCACGACGTATTGTGGGTGAAGATAGCTTTAATTAGCCAGCCTCAATAATTTGGTACAATTATGTTTCGGTGAAAAGAGATTGGAAGTCAGCAGTTACTTTGACTTTCTATAACGGTATCGCGGACTGGGAAAATTCAGCATTCACATTTTACGTTTACAAAACTTCTTCTATAAACCCTTTAGTCAGTTTTTTAAATAATTTTACTTACAATAAGCCAAGTGCCACAGTCCCACATAATCATAAGCGGCTTATCAAAAAACCAGTACACTTTAGATAACAGCAGGAAAATATAGACGCAGGCAATTTTTTTCAATTTTATGCTTAATATGACAGCCCAAAAGATCCAATTTCTATCGATGTCCATAATTTAGGAGCATCGTGGATATGGACAGATGATAGAAAGGGGAATAATGTCGTAATTTCTGGGCACATTTTCCATGCGCCTGTGTTCTATGTAATATAGCCTCAACATAAAATGAAGACACTTGATGTACCCTTATTCCCTCAGCAAGATATTCAGTCATTCTTCCGCAATACCAGGGAACGCACCAGGGATGTCTGCGTCGTTGCTAACGTCTAGTTGCAGGACCTGGGTTATCATGTCACGGGCCGTAGGAATAAGCATAAAAATAACCTGAAAGAATCGAAAACAAAAACGTATACCAACGGAGACGAGCTACAATCTTATGAAAAGTTTTGTGAGAGACTCTTACCGACCGTAAGAGCTAAAGAAGTAAAATAAACTTTCACTGGTTCACTAAACGATGGCTCTTATTCTAGCTTCTTTCTTACAATTGGTTACAACTGGATTGATCACGAGTACCTAGCGGACAAGAGCAATCTAATAGCACTTCACCCTGAACGACAAGGAAAGGACGAGCTCAAGGGCACCTCAGAGAGGTACCTACGGGTTAACTTGGGCTTTCATTTTAACAGAACTAGCCTTACTATCGGATCGGAGATTCGGCAAGAAAACTACAAGGTGGTAAGTCTATTCTGCAAGGTTATTCTGCCGCTGTGTCAACGTAGCTGGATTGAGACTGTAACTGGTGAAATTATCGGGCTCAAGAGAAGAAGTAATGTCTCAGGTGACGATCGGCAGAGCACTGCAACTGTCTACGTCACGTTTAGGCATGTTCGTGGTCCCTACAATGAATTGAATGTCTTGCTCTTCTCATAACTAAACGACCTCGCCGGTGATACCTGACTGTTAGTGTGTGAGAGTTTTTTCATAGTCGTGGCAAAGCCATAATCCAGTACGATCGTCAGTCGGTCTGTGGGATGTAAGAATAGATGCTGGGAAAGGTGATTATTTCTATAAAAGTTGGAAAGACAAGAGTGCAATGACCTATCAAGTTCAGCAAAATTTTTGCTGCATCTGCGGCCCCGCGGGGCGGTCTATAAGACTGAGGGTTTTATCAAATATTGCTTCCCCCTTGCTTTGAGTAAAATTCTCAATTCTAGTAATTCAACAATTAAATTTAGGTACTTACATAATTTTTGCGGTCTTGGGCGTGCTTGTGCTGGACTTGGAATAATATAATCTAAGATATATTTTGTTTTGAATACTGTTAGAAAATAATTATCTTATGGAATACTGAAGAGGATATACACGATCCTATCATCGAACCTCTTTAAACACTACGTTTCGGGAATATTGATCAAATTCTCTTTGTTACTAATTATGTCAATTTCATAAAAAAGAAACTAATAAGAGTAGAATTAAATGCAGTCAGGGTTCTTCATGATATTTCGTAGATTGCTATTCGCGTAGAGCATACATTTACGTTTTAAAAGTGTGCAATGTTCTTGAAGGTAGACTTTCTTTCGTAATCATGAGTATGTAGATTCGAGCAATCCTATATAGTACGAGTGAACACAACAAAACTCGGTTTTAATTACGCTCCTTTAAGCAATTATTATAAAATATTCAAATTGCCTACAAAAAATAGATAACTGAACAGACAAAACAACAAAATATTCACCCTTTCCAACACCCAACTCCTCGCGATCAGAATGCATGAAGAGATAAATATTCAGAGCCCGATACCCGAAGTTCCGTCGTGTTTTTAATAAAATTACCCCGAGGGTGGCGCGGCGAGGGGTGGCGTTGGGTGGCGATGGGGTGGCCGAGGGAAAGGGCGGAAATTGAAAACCTCGCGGCTTCATAAATCCACCCTACGTTATCTGTGAGCCAAACACTCAGCACTGTTATGGATTCAGCGGCCCGGCTTCATTTGTGACTAGTCGCTTTTTGAGTAAGTATAGATCGTAATTTATGCCTACCCAGTGGCCTAGCGAAGTTTTATTAATACATGGTTGTTCTTATTAAACATTAAAAACACCATTTTTTTTTATAACAAACAGAATATTAATTGAAACTAAATATTAACAAACCGCCTTTTTTTAAATAAATTAAGTGTAAAAAACACAAACCGCAAAACGAAGTTTTTTTGTCGAGGTTTTTTAGGATTATCAAAAAACTATACTACTTAGAAAGATCATTTTATTTTTACTGTAAAATATAGATACTTAGACATGTATTTCCCATCAATAGTATTTCCCATAATTATTTCTGGTTTTCCCCTCCACAAACTTCTGAGAAAAGGGGGGTTGTATTTTTTTAAATTTTTGATTATCAGGCAAAAACTACGAGACATAAACCAAAATAAAAATCTGTTATGAGATGTGCAAATTAAGCCCTATCATATAAAACCCCACTAGTACCTAGTCTCACTTTAAAATGACCTATTGCGATGAGGTTGCGTAAGTCTAAATCTATAACTATTCCAAGTTTAAAATCGATTGGTTCCTGAAATATATAGGTATGTAGATGTGCAGACAGATAGACAGACGAAGTCAGACCATAAGGATTCCTTTTTTACCTTTTAGGTATGGAACCCTAAAAATGCTCTTACAAAACGTAAGGTGAATCTCTATCTATCTGGGAATAACATGTCCTGCACTGGATGCTGGAGTAGGTCTTGAGACTCCAACCTGGCGCAATTAGTTAGAGATAAGGACTGGTAATGCACAATAGATCCAATTGGGCCAAAGTGCCAGTGATTGCCGAACATATAGCCGAATAAAATAGAATAGAACCGTGTTACTAATGAATGAGTAATTACGTTCATCGGTGGACAATAGCCGGCGTGGTGACGAAGGCGTGCGCGTCGCTTTCACTGCCGGTGTCGCCGGCGCGGGCGCAGCGACTCCGGCGCAGGTTTATCAAACAATCGGCGAGCCGCGACAACTCGCACCATTATACCGCTGTTATTACTATAATGTATGTATGGTGGTTGTGGCGAGAGGCCGCGGAGAATCGGGCTTGCCGTGTCAATGTAACTTTACTTGTAAAGACGCCTTTCAATGCATTTTGAGACGCATATAGCTGTAGCTGTAGTTGTATTTGCTGTTTGGTAAACAATCAGATGGTTAAGCAACTTCAAGCAAGGTTAATATTTAGATGGACTGGATGCCAGGTCAGGATAGTCCATAAGAACTGAGCGTTTCGAGTTTATAAAAATATTTATGTCGTTCGGAACCGTTCGGAACAAGCTGCTTGTATGCAACACTTTTTCGTCCTTAACTCTCAATCACACGGGACGGAATATCGACACAATCCGAGAGGCGATACTCGCAGGACTGACTTATTACATACCTTACCCTACCTACCCATAAAACTTTTTATTTATCAGACAATCAGATATCCTCCTAACCTGTAAGAAACAACTTCACGAAATAGTCCGGTCAATTTAGACCAAAAAATGAGAGTGAAGTTACATAAAGTCCCAACAAGCTGAATTTCAGTGAAATTGTTCAAAATATAATTATAAACAATGTCTAGAAGTGGGGAACTTCTATTGGGAAAAGTATTGATACATTTTTTATAGATAATTTTATGATCTACAATTTTTGTCTGAGGTACTTTTATGATAAAACTTACCGTTTTGCTGAAAATCGCGAAAAACTCATTTTTTTTACCTTTGACCTTGAATAATTTTTTTTCCTTACAGGGGAATGATGGGGAACTTCTAGACATTGTTTATAATTATGTTTTGAACAATTTCACAGAAATTCAGCTTGTTGGGACTTTATGTAACTTCGAATGTCTAAATTGACCGGACTAAAATTGTTCGTTCTGTGTTCTAAACATCTTAAATGTAAAAAATAGAATTAAAACTGTTTGGACCAACTAATGGTTAGTTGGTCCAAACAGTTTTAATTCTATTTTTTCTGTCATTATCACCATTCTGAAGCAAGTTTTTTTTGCTTTAACGGTATTGCAGCTTATTAAAGATCGTAGAGTTTCTAAAAGACGCTTTCGCTTGTAGTTCAAGCAGTATATCGCAAAAGAAATCACAATTATAACCGTAGAATTACACGAATAGGAAGTCGTTAACATCATTTGAAAATTTCCTTTCATAAACTGTTATTTGAATGCGCATGCGATGCGGTAGAATCTATACTTATAATAAAACTGTAACAGGTGCAATTCTGTACATTGAAGATATTTTGAAAATTATATTTGGAGCGCATTCTATAACCGATACTGAGGCCGAAAATGTATTTTTTTAAATTTTTGTCTGTCTGTCTGTCTGTATCACGGCTGAGCATCACGCCGAAACTACTGAATGGATTCAAATGAAACTTGGCATGATTTGAGATCTTACTATGAGGTAGGACATAGGATACTTTTTGTCCCGTAATCTAGCACGGTTCTTTTGGGAGAGGGGATTAAAGTCAAAACGGGTACTTGGTTATACGCTTGGTCCGATTTTATCAATTTTTCTATAAAATATATATAAATATTAGTAAGGAAACACTCATAGAGAGTTGTTATCAAGGTTTTGTAATCGATCGGGTTAAGCAACGTTAGGTAAGGTCATTAAATAGATGGGTGACCGTTTAACGCCATTTCAACTAAACGGGTCCATGCTTCGGAGAGCAAGTAAAAAGTGGGTCCCAGTTTTTAACCGACTATAAAAAATGAGGTTATGTAATCGATGCGAATGTCTGTTATTCAAAGTTTAGTTAACGTAAAAATAGCGCAGGCGGAGCTGCGTGGATCAGCTAGTATGCAATATAAAAATTTCTACAATGCTTGGCGGCGTTATCGTAAGCGATTTCTTTCAGGTAACCCTACCGATTATCTATATAGATAGATAGTTTTTTTATTATTCTACTTAAGGACAAGACAAGCAAGATGTTTGCCTGATGGTAGCGACACGCCTGCCTGTAGACATCCGCACTTCCTTCAAGTCTCCTGTGCCCTGTCATTTCACCAGTTACAGTACTTTTCAGATCGGAACAGCAACATTTACGCATGGCTGCTTGGCGGCAAGATATCAAACACCATGGAGGTATCAATCTAGGTCCCCTCGGTCCCTTGCTTGTGTATCTACAATCTAAGTTATAAATTGACTGCCTAGGGCAATGGTTACACGTGTTCGTAGATATATGAATATGCAAATCCCCTAGTATGCATGGTTTGAGCATGACTATCATAATTTACTAGATACTTACCTATTTAGAGTAGTAATGGGCCTCAGTCTATGTAACTATATCGAACGGTATATGATCTACCAATTGGCACTTGGTGCGCATATTGGGTGATGGCTTCAGCCCTCCTATCTCTCATGATGAGGAGCAGGGAAGACCCGTGGACAACTGGCATTATAAACATCATCATCATTATTTAATTATAATAATAAAAAAACACTCCTATCTTTGCTAACGATTGGCGTTCTCACTATTTTATTATTTAGTCTGTTAATTCCATTATCACCTGGGTGATTGAAGTGGAAAAATATTCCATTTTGATCACCTCGGAATCAAATCACCCAGGTGATTTTAGCTTGAGTGAAATGATAGGCTATTGTTTGCAGGATATTTTTTTTTTAGCACGTGTCTAATTATTTTGCAGCCGCCTGATGGTTAGAAGTTCTTTCAGTCTTTAGACACTAGCAAATATTTCAGGCAAACAGAAGCGACTAAGTGGTACTACAATACTGCGAAATATATAAGCCAAGCCCAATATAAGCATGATCGTGATTCTACTTGACAGTACCTACGTGATACAGTCATGAAGGAAAGTGCGTACGTATACAGAATGTAAAAAAACACGTGTCCGATCCGCGAGGGTATTATTCAGTGTATCAATACAAACACGTGTATATAACTCATTTGTTAATTATCTCAATTTTTTTTTCTAATTTGTACCAAAAATACAAGATCAGGTTCGTTTTTCTGGAACAAAGTAGGAAAAAAAATATGAGATATTCAATAAATGAGTTATATACATGTGTTTGTATTGATACACTGAATAAGACCCTCAAGGATCGGTCACGTGTTTTTTTACACCCTGTATACAAGGAAAATTATTACATCCATACTTATAATAAAACTGTAACAGGTCCAATTCTGTACATTGAAGATATTTTAAAAATTATATTTGGAGGGCATTCTATAACCGATACTGAGGCCGAAAATGTAATTTTTAAAATTTTTGTCTGTCTGTCTGTCTGTCTGTCTGTATCACGGCTGAGCATCACGCTGAAACTACTGAATGGATTCAATTGAAACTTGGCATGATTTGAGATCTTACTACGAGGTAGGACATAGGATACTTTTTATCCCGTAATCTAGCACGGTTCTTTTGGGAGAAGGGATTAAAGTCAAAACGGGTAGTTGGTTATACGCTTGGTCCGATTTTATCACTTTTTCTTTATAATCTAATAAATATTAGTAAGGGACACTCATAGAGAGCTGTTATCAAGGTTTTGTAATCGATCGGGTTAAGCAACGTTAGGTAAGGTCATTAAATAGATGGGTGACCGTTTAAGGCCATTTGAACTAAACGGGTCTGTGCTTCGGAGAGCAAGTAAAAAGTGGGTCCCAGTTTTTAACCGACTATAAAAAATGAGGTTATGTATTCGATGCAAATGTCTGTTATTAAAAGTTTAGTTAACGTAAAAATAGCGCAGGCGGAGCTGCGTGGGTCAGCTAGTTTCAAATATTTGTAAAGTAGAGACGAACAATGTTCTATCAGGTGGTAGGTTTTACTAGGTGGTAGGTTCCTGTGCAGGGAACCGTCCAGGTAGGTACTACAGCAGTGACATATTCTACCGCCAAGCAGCAGTGTGTAAGCATTGCTGTGTTCTGGCGTGAAGGGCACTGTAGCTGGTGAAATTACCGGACACAAAGACTTAATACCTAATGTCTTAAGGGTCGGCAACGCGCTAGTGATTCTTCTGGTGTTGCTAGCGTCTATAGGCTGCGATGTCTGTTTACCATCAGGTGGGCCGGTAGTATAAAAAAAGGTACTATCAAAGCGAATTTACAACGTACCTTAGATCCGTGCAACTAGGTAATGTAGCCTGGCCAATTTAATAGTTCACATTTGACATCTGTCAGTTTCTTTGTTCTGTCAGTTTCCTTTGTCATTATTACAATGAATATGTAATCGTAATTGAAAAAAGTAAAACAATTGTGCAGATCTAACTTTGAAAAAAAAATAAAAAAAATTTGCCCGCCGTTACAAGGTTATGTTGTTAAATTTTGATGAAGTGTCAATTGGCCCTACTTTAGCAATCCGATCTCTACGTAGGCTACCTAACATCCACTTGTGTCTTGAGCCGTAACTGGCGTGTACACGACAAGACAATAGGTCTGCGGCGCGGCGACAAGGGTCGCCATCCATCATGGTTGGCCCATTCAGCCGTCAACCGGGCCGCGTCTGCAGCCTAGCCTCTCACGGTGTTCGTTGTTTCTGACGCGATGATTAAAATGTACCTTGAGTAGTACATACTTTGGTAATGAAAACGATATTATTTGTTATAGAAGTCAAGACATTTGGATTGTTTGTAAGAAAGGTTTAAGTCAGTTAGCACATTAACCAACTGGTATTTGCTTAGTTTTCTTTCTCTATAGTGATAGAGGTATGATGGGGTAGTTTTAATTAATGTCAAGTCACATTTTCTTATTACGGTCATTATTATCATAATCAGCAGCTAAACTGCTGAACAAAGACTTGACTGGCAACTTGTTGATCGCAGATAGGTGGTAGGTGATCCAATAGAAAGACGCTGCTGCCCGTTTTCTTGTTTCCCCTAAGTCGCCTCTTACGTACCCGTTAGGTAACGGGAAGAGATGGGAGGGTGCTATACTTACCCATACACCTCAAGGTCTAATTAGGGTAATAATCTAAATAATGTTGCAGGATCTCTACTTCCAGCGAGGTGTCATTGTAAGCAATTGAGATTAAAAATATAAAGTTCTGCTTAATGTTGAAAAATTTACCAATTTTTTTTTCCCGTACGTAAAATACGCGCTTTGTCTTGTGGATTTCAGAAACCAGCTCGTTATACCAATATCAAGTTTTTTATTACATTTTCAGATTCAAAGAAAGTACGATGTTTATCTAAAGAAACATTCCTGTACTTATCTAGTTCTAGCTTCTTTGTCTAAAGCAGACATTACAGAGAGCCTGGGCAAAATATTCTTCACAAGACGGACAAAAAAAAAATTGTTGTGAATTTCACCACGATAAAATAACTGAATGTGAGTACAGGTTATTTTCATATGTATTTTACATATTTACTGAAAAAATTATATATCTAAGGTAATTGTAGAAAGTGAAGATAGATATTGTATGTGTATGAAATATTCCTCTGAGAAATATTCCTAAAGGCACTATACTTATTCAATCTCTTTGGTCAAAATGTAACCTAAATAAAACAACGTATCTCCAACATGCAATTAATACAAAAATGCTCATCAATATTTTATCTTTCCGACATGTAATGTAAATATTATACATTCTACACAAATAAAGTAATTCTACCATAGACAATCTCGTAAACAAGGAAATAAAATAACACTATCCGCTGTAATGACCGTTTAAAGAAACAATAATTGACGTGTAAATGCGAATTAAACTATAAGTGCCACAGGCAATGGCCGTTGTTGCCACAATGGGCGGTAATTTCCCCATTATACGGTGAAATTGACGAAGTCCGCGCCATATGCCAGCCATGTGGCATGTGCCAAGGAGCCCACAATTGCTATTCTTTGCATCACTGCGTCAAACGTTGAAGAAGTTTTTCTAAGTTATTAAATAAACAAGTTGATGACCAATGCGTTCTGTATGACTCACTGTTTTTTTAGTGCGTGATGGCATCATATTTACGGTTATAGATTCTTTATTTTCTCAAAAGAATTACAAATTCACTTAAAGAGAAAATATAAAATTACAAATATAAACAATAAGCGGGACGAGAAGATAAAAATATTTTTTTCTTAACCTAAGTAAGTATATTGAATAACTAGCTGACCCCCGCAGCTCCGCCCGCGCTGTGTTTGCGTTAAGTAAACTTTCAATAATATACATTCGCATAGAATACAAAACCTCCTTTTTTAAAGTCGGTTAAAAACTTGGACCCACTTTGTACTTGCCCTCGGAAGCACGGAGACGTTTAGTTCAAATGGCGTTAAACGGTCACCCATCTATTTAATGATCTTACCTAACGTTGCTTAACCTGATCGATTTCGAAACATTGTTAACAACTGTCTATGAGTGTTCCCTTACAAATATTTATTATAATTATAATGAAAAATAGTTAAAATCGGAGCAAGCGTATAACCAAGTACACATTTTGACTTTAGCCCCCTCTTCCAAGGGAACCGTGCCGATTGTCGGGATAAAAAGTATCCTATGATCTACCTCGGAGTATTAACTCAAATCATGCCAAGTTTCGTTTCAATCCATCCAGTAGTTTCGGCGTGATGCTCAGCCGAGATACAGACAGACAGACAGACAGACAAAAAATAAATACATTTTTGGCTTTAGTATCGGTTATAGAATGCCCTCCAAACATAATTTTCAAAATATCTTCAATGTACAGAATTGGACCTGTTACAGTTTTATTATAAGTATAGATAGATTTAACAAAACTGCTGTGAGTATATCTAATAACATTAGTGGGTAGTTGTATTAAAAGTGTTGGTTGTATTAAAAGGTAGGCTCCGCCACCGGTTACGCCTCGGATTGGTTGGTGCAGGTAAATTTATAAGGCTTATAACATAGTGTAAAAAATAGCGATATATTTGTGTAGGTATTTATTATTTTGTTATAAACCTGTAGTGTCCCATTGCTGGGCAAAGCCCTACACTTTTTATTTTTTATAATAAATAGGTTTGCGCTTGACCACAATCTCACATGATGGTAAGTGAAGATGTGGTCTAGGATGGACCGCGCTTACCCATAAGATGCCTGTTCACTCTAGACTTCAATACACCCAAGTTATATTTATCAGGGAAAACGTCGTCCGGGAGGGTATTCCACAGCTTGGCCGTGCGCATGAGAAAAGAAGAAGCGAAACGCTTAGTGCGGCAAGTTGGAGTGTCAACGACAAAGCGGTGTAGACCCTGCCGGCGCCTGGTAGTCCGGTAAAAGAAAGGGATATTGGTACAAGGTCAAAAAGTGCTTGAGCGCATTCACCGTGGAACAATCTGTAAAAAACCGATAAACACTTCCAGCTACCCTGGTTCATAGCGAACTTAGCCCACTCCATCTCAAAGTCAATTCGCCAGACTAGGTTCTAATTGAGATGTAAATATTGAGAACTCGGAGCCCGTTGGCTCGAATCGTAACAAGAAAAAACCGCGCAAAAAAAATAGGCCCGGGCTCCGAAGGGTTAAGAAATCAAAATGAACCAAATAATTATAACAGGTATGATGCAAATTAATAACAGGTTCGTTGGTCTAGGGATTCGATTCCCCCTTTGGAGTCGCTGGACGTTCGGGGTGTGGGCCCTTAGGACGTCCATTGAGTTCGGCGGTGACTCCAAGGAGGGCGGCGTCGGGGTTGCGACCCCCGTCCCCGTGAGCACCGTGTCATGTTCCCGGGTGGCTACAATGGGGGGCGGCGGGCTCAAAGGCAAGGCACTGAGGGGCCGCTGGTGCAGATCCCACCGGAGAGCCCTGGGGTACCCCTCTCATTTGCCGATGCGACAGCCACGGGGGTTTTAGTGGGTAAGAATCCCACATACCCCGGTCGAGCCCCACAGCTACCGGGGATCTTAGGAAGATTTCCCCCGCGTTAAAAAAAAGGGATTCGATTCCCAACAAGTGTCTGTGTATTATTTATCTATTAAGTATGTTTATGGCCCTCAGTGATAATACTGAAAACGTTAAACGGCTCAAACGATACCATATAAGTGGCCTAAAAACCAGAACCTAAAAAGGTGTTCATTTGAGATAGAGTTCTTTTATGAAAGGACCACCTCTACAAACAGAACTTAGAACAAATCTGCTTATAGTGAGATCACTGACTGCAGATAGCAACAGAATAATAATAAAAAAGTATGTATATGTATTTTTAAAAACGTAAGTATATAAGAATTTGTGTCAGTAGTCTAGTTGTGCCTAGTTTGGGATCAGATGACCAAGTGTGGATTGTCCCAGAATGAATCTTTATAGATGTCTTCTTCTTCTTTTCTCCCTTGCTTTATGTTTCGAACGGCAGGACACAATATCGCTAATGTCGATTCATTTGTAACAAAACAATGTTTAAAAAAAAAAAAGTGAAAAAATGACAAGCCCGCTGAGTTTCTTGCCGGATCTTCTCAGTTGAGGCCGCGTTGTGATCCGGTGGTAGCTTTTAAAAAATGACGATTCAAAAGTGCTAGCGTTAAGCCTATTTGAAATAAAGATTTTTGAGTTTGAGTTTGAGTTTGATAGAGTGCTATAAACAATTCCGTTGTTGCGCTGAGCAACATAGGATACAATGGATAGGATAGCAAATAGCATCATTTGGTTGGAGTTTGTTTGGTTCTAAATTGACATTGAAGTCATAATAAGGAAAGCAAGTTTGAATTAGTGTACTTTTTTTCTAAGATGACTTGGATGAATCATCATCATCATCATTACCAGCCTGAAGACGTCCACTGCTGAACATAGGCCTCCTTTTTTGACCTTGGTCCTTTGGCGAATCTCCTCATTACGGATTCGGTCGCGCAAAGAAACTTCGAGCATAACTTTCTCCATAGCTCGTTGTGTGACTCTGAGCTTCCTAACTGCTGGCCTTTTAGATAAAGGCCAGCAGTTAGGGACCACGTCTCAGTACCATATGTCATCACTGGCTAAAAACCTTCGTATTCGAGCACTGCGGTATTTTGGACGAGAATATATTGCCTAGTTTCCCAAACGCTGCCCATCTGAGTGGATTGGATGAATACCATCACTACATAGTAAAAAACAAAATCGCTTCCCGTCTGTCCCTATTTATGCTTAGATCTTTAAAAGTACGCAATGGATTTTGAAGCAATTTTTCTTAATAGATAGAGTGTTTCAAGAGGAAGGTTTTTATGTATAATACATGCATAATATAGTAGAGAAACACTGATAATTTTAGAGGTTTATCTGATGTCGTAATTAAACACTTTTTTTGCGTTTACATTGACAACACTGGCTGAACCCTACGAGATAGATCAAAATAACATACTACAGTATTGTACACCTTAACAAGTTCTAAAAAAAAAGTTCTCAATGGTATATGTTTATCTCTTAGAGATAACCCACAATAACCATTTTTTATCTTTTACATTTTATGAGAAATAATGGCTTATTTACGAAGCAATTTTAAGCAATATACTGTATTGCTTAAAATTAAGTATAAATACATTTTTTACCACCCATGCGAAGCCGGGGCAGGCTGCTAGTATATTAATAATAATATCCAATTAAAACAGATCAAGTTCTTGTGGAATCTTCTCAGAGGAGGCCACATTACTAGGTATTTAGTGAAAATGATTAAAAATGCTGTTTATATAAAAGTTCCTGGGAGGCCTTTGCATTATACAGATACTTTAAATATTTCCATAATTTGTATTTCAAAATCTAATTTCTATTAAAGACGCACTCGCCGGAACTGGTTACATGGTCGTGTATAAATTGTCAAGTATTTGTAAACAGACCTTCACACACGAGCGTGTAGTGAGGGCTTGCGCAGGCGAGCGCAGACTGGTTGTTTGTAGAGAGGGCTACCACGAATCTAGATTCTCCGAGGACAATTTAATTCTACTACGCGTTCATTACAAGAATGCCATTACCTCCCTTCCCGCTACCTCGTACCGCGCCTCAAGCGTCGCCCCATTAGTAGGGATAGAAAAGCAAAGCTGCCGTTTGTTTCGTACTCCCGTGCGTTCTCGAGTTTGTTGATTTCGTTGTTATTTTTGTTTTTATTTCTGATGATTTACTATTTACTAGTTGTTACAGTGAGTTAAAGAGGAAAGGTCCTACACAGGCCAACGTAATTTGTTATACAAATTAATGACTCTTTGAACAAGAAAGAAATGAAAAACAGTTGATAACGCCATATGATCACAGTCCCAGCTATGAAAAGTATATTGCCAGATTAAAATATGTAAAAATACACGTAGGTACTTAATAAGAAAAACATAACCCTCCTCCTGGGGCATTCGGGCAAAAAATTATTAGTTTTTATTTTTGCACACAGTACCGTTTAGCTGTGACGTCATAACGGTCGACGACGGCAATCTCGAAATGAACGGGTAGTAGACGATTTAACCAATTAATACCAAAGTGTTATTATGTATTTCTGCGTTATTGTTGCTAATTGTGGGGTTCTAAGAGGTAGGGCTTGGTTAAATATTAGACGTCCTTCCGTAATACCTTTTTTGTCGTCTTTCATAGTTCTTCTCATACATAATTATCGTCGGAGGATTGTCTCCCTCAATACCGTCATCCAACGTTTTTTGCTCTCATCGATATTTCTCTCAACATTCCTCTCAAATACCTAAAACATATCCATATCTGCATGCTCTAGCTATACGAAACGAATGCTTTCTTTCGAACCGACTCGCTCACCTATCGATGCCTGAGCCGATACCACTAATGCAGAATATCCTGATTAATAGAAATATTCTGGTTGATACGTTAGAAATGCGGATCACAGTCCAAAAATATCGCCGGGCCTGTTGGTCCCTACCAAAGAGGTGTGGTTTTGAATCCTACCAAGTGTCTGTGTGTTATTTATCTAATTAAGTATGTATTAAAAATATATGTGTTAGTGGTCTGGTTGCCATAGTACAAGCTCAGTCTATTTTGGGATCAGATGACCGTGAGTGCATTGTCCGAGGTTATTATTTAAAAAAAACGCTATTTAAAACTTTTGTCCTCTAATTTTGCAGTGTAATGTGGTGGCCCTGGCAGGCGGTGGGCCGGAGCAGGATTCCGGCGGGTCGTTAACGAGGTGCGCACACGCAGCCACCGCCTAACTACACTTCGACGAAATTACACTGTACCAGTTACGTCGAACTGTATTAGTTAAGTTGAGGCAGTCGTGATTTACTCGAGTTTTGTAATTAACGTAATAATTTTTTGTTTGCTACATAGTTAAACCAAGTCCATCATAATAGGGTATATGTCGGTGTCAGCTGGTGCTAGTGTTAGTTAACATGATGTGCTAGCACCGACTTCAATATATTTTCTGCTTTATTTTATGCTTTTTAGATAATTTACTTTGAAGTCGGTTTTTATTTTTTTCAAAAATAGTTTAACACTTTTTACTGACTTTTATTTTAGGATAAAAAAAATAGGTATCAGCACTATCAAGCAAATTGAACGTCTACGTTACAGTAACTTACTGAAAACATAAAAAGTTTATATCTCTTAAACTACTGGACCGATTTTGATGAAACTTGTACTCTACCCTAAGTTGAAAAATACTCTAACTATTGCAAAAAGAATTTTCAAACTTGTAGTTTCTGAGAAATCCGTGGACAAATCTACATACATACATACACTCATAAAATTTGGTAAATTTGTTTAGAAGCCCACATAGACTAACATATATTAATATTACGCATTTTTATTAATATTACATACATACGCGTCGAATAGAGAACCTTCTTTTTGAAGCCGGTTAAAAAATAAAAAGTAGCTTAATAGTATATATTACATCCATGATGCCCACACAGACTATGGAGTAATGGCTGCTGCTCGAGTCAACTCGTGCGCGGGTGCTGCTTGGTGCACTGGTCCGACTACTATCCCTTTGGCCTTTTAGTTTGTTGTAATTTTGACGTAATTTATTGTTGCCTTCTTTTCTCCCTTGCTTTATGTTTCGAACGGCAGGACAAACTATCGCTAATGTCGATTTATTTGTAACAAAACAATGTTTAAAAAAAGTGAAAAAATTACAAGCCCGCTGAGTTTATTGCCAGATCTTCTCAGTTGAGGCCGCGTTGTGATCCGGAAGAATGGTTCTCGAGTGGCGACCACGAACTGGAAGACGCAGAGTAAGTAGGCTCGTAGCTTTTAAAAAATGACCATTCAAAAGTGCTAGCGTTAAGCCTATTTGAAATAAATATTTTTTTTTTAGTTTTGACTAATATTATGTGAATATAACGCATTTTTGTTAATATTAAATACATACGCGTCGATTATAGCACCTCCTTTTTGAAGTGGGTAAAAGATTCTGGGACAATCCACAGACGGTCATCTGATCCCAAACAAGGCAAAGCCGATAGTAAGGTAACAAAACAACTGATATACATAATAATACCAGCGCTTGTGTATGTCCCACTACTGGGCACGGGCCTCCCCTCAAGATGAGGGGGACCACGCAGGCCAAGTGCGGGTTGGCGGACTTCACACGTCATTCGAGAGCTAGTTAGGCTTTCTCAGACATGCAGGTTTCCTCACGATGTTTTACTTCACTGAAAGCTAGTAACATACGCACATGGTTAATTTAAAAAAATCAGAGGTGCGAGCCGGGATTCGAACCTGTGCACCTTGTTTTCCAAGGCAAGCGCTCACCCACTAAGCTGTCACTGCTTCTATTGTAATAACTACCACATAATATATTGCGATCCCCAAGATGGTGACCAAGCGTGGAGGTTATGGCGATCCCTCCTTTCCAAGAGGGATCCCTTTATTTAGCAGTGGACGATATGGCTGATGATATATCGAAAAGAAATATATCAATTTCGATCAAGTGTATTTTATTAGATATTGGGTAAGCGTGGGACTTGTAGGAATTTATATAGATTGATTTTTAGCACAAGGGTTCTGAGATCAAGTTAATGGATATTTTTTTTTGTTCTCGCGGAGGAAACATTCAATAGGTCCCAGGGATCTGTAAACCGGGGGGTCAACCGGGGCGTCAACCGGGGGGGTCAACCGGGGGGGGGGGGGGGGTTCAACCGGGGTATGTGGGATTCTCACTCACTAAAACCCCCGCGGCTGTCGCATCTGCACATGAGAGAGGGGCCTAGGCTCTCTGGTGGGCTGGGCTGAATCCCTCAGTGTCTTGCCTTTGACCCCACCCCACGGGGGGCACATTAGTAGCTTACACAGACGAGGGTCGCAACCCTGCTGACGTCCTCTTCGGAGTCGCCGCCGTGCTCAATGAAGTAAGGGACCTACCAGCCTACCACTTATTCAGCTGTTCGTTTGGACGGATCCACTCGACTCTATCATCCCGTAACAGCAAACCTTGACCTTTACCTGTATAATGGGAAAAAATGTTGATGTTAAACAATTGACAGTTTACCGAACAATGGCTACAACTGGCTATGAACAGCCTATACTATAGTTAGAGCGCCTTCGCTTAGCGACAGTATGTTGATATGTGTTTTAACATTTACGTCATCATCATCAGCAGCCAAACCACGTCCAATGCTGAACAGAAGGCCTCTCCCTTGGAAGGGAGGGGTTGCGATAAACCCTACGCTTGGCAGGCGTCTTGGGGTTCGCACTCGTAAGTGGTAGGTAATCCAATATAGAGACGCTGCTGCCCGTCTTCTGGTTTTCCCTTCAGAGGCGACCTCTTACGGGCACCCAACGGGAGGACATAGTTAGGTGCAATTCTTACCTGGAGAATCCACGGGTAAGTAGCCTACGTAAGTAAGTATTTTCTACGTAGATACCCCTATAATCTGAGTCACACTTTCCTCTAGAACCAAATCTTTTCTTCTGGTAATAGAACTGGCAAAGGCGCTATTTTCAGTATGGGTTGCTCATAGCCAGTTTTAGTCATCGTTTGGTAAACTATCAATTGTTTAGTAAAGTCAGGCAAGCTCAGTTCATATGTATGTTCCGTCGTGTTATAATAATGTCCTCCTGGCCGATACGACAACAGCGGCCAATCTTTCACAAGATCAACCATGTACGCAGGAGATATTATAGTGCACAAGTGTTTGCGTACACACAAGTGCACTCTCTCTTCCTTTAGAGCTATAAAGGAAGAGAGAGTGCACTTGTGTGTACGCATATCATAATCCGATGGGACGAGAGATTAGGCGCAGGACCGACTTTTAACATGCCCATCCGACGCATGGATCATCTTACTTTACAGACAATCAGGTGATCGGCCAGCATTGTCCTAGCCAGTAAGGAACAACACAAGTTGCCCCCCGCAGGATTCGAACCCGCGACCTCCGGTTTATAAAGCCAGCAGTTGCCCACTGCGCCACGGAGGCTACGTCGGAGGGTACGTACGTCGTAGGTTCCGTCATGTATCAGTAAACTAGAACACGAGCTTTAGCGTCTTTCTATTACCTACCACCTATACTTACTTGCCATCCCAAGATGCCTGCCAAGTATGGGGATTTTGGCAACAACTCCCTTATAAGGGCTTTGTTTAGCAGTGGACGTCTTTTAGCCAAAAGAGTTCTAGTCATCACCAACAGCCGTTGATGATGACTAGAACTCTAGTCTCTATCACTACAGTCACCAAATTATGATAGACATTAAATCTAGTAGTCATTTTAAAGCTAAAGTAAAAAAGCACTATCAATCTTTGTGTCCATAATCAGGCTATAACTTTTTTCAATTTTTGTTGTTTTTTTTGTTATATTTTTTAGTACTTTCTTAGTATTCATTATTATATATTCATTATTCATTTTAATAAATAGTATGTTAGCGTATTGAATGAGAACGACTGCCGACAAACTACTATGTAGTTTGGCAGAAGATGAAATATGATAAATGTACTGTTCTATTGTATACAATAAAAAATAAAAAAAATAAAATCATCATAGGACCACCGATAGAGTCAATGTAGAGATTGTTACACCAAACATTCAACTGAAATGCATAAGTAGGTGTAAGTACATACAACGGTTTCTTGCAGAGGCGGTGTAAGTGATAATGGGCGTTTGTGATATTTTTTCATTAGGTCACTATTAGCGTGTCTTCAAGTTCTTACCATATTTAGTTCTTATTGTGACTTCGAAAGATCAAACAAAACATAAATCACACGCGTGTCAAGCGCTATACGGATTAAAGTCTACACTAATAAATAATGTCATGTTCCCACATCACGTCGCGTCTTTATAAAGCTGTTTATTCTCGGACTTGACCCTTTCGGGAACGCGACGTCCACGGTACCCTCGACGTGTCTCGACCCACGCACACATACCACCGATAACCTCATTCGGACGTATCAAATGTTCCAAAACAAACGCACACGAACGCAGTGTTGCGTGCCCTAACGCACACAACCGCAGATCGTGCGTAGATACACGAATATCGCCTCGCTCACGCACACAGCGGCGGCAGCTTCGAATTTCAAACGTTCTAGGCGCGTTCCGTTTCGGTGGCAGCGGCGGTGTTAACTTGGAGCGGTTCTCACAGTGGCTCGATTCGGCGCGTATTATTTTTAGAGCTGATGCGGTGTTTTTGCGGCGCGGCGTGGCCGTAATACCGTTGGATGTAAAAATGTCGATCGCAAGCCGCCGCAGCCGTCCGCGGCTAATGAGAACTTTAAACGGTATCGAGTATGGTAATGCCAGTTTTTGCGACGAATAGAACACCTTTAAAGTTTTAATTAGTTATTAATTCAGTTTATTTGAATGGTGGTTGCCGCTTTTAAAGTCGACGTAATGGGTAATGTAGCCCTAAACAGATAATTAGGTTAGTTTATATTGCATTGTTGCATTTTTTATTAATTTGTGTCTTATTCTTTTTGTATCTGTTTGTTTGTGCGCAATAAAGAATTGTCTATCTATCTATCTATCTATCTATCTATATGTGTTATCTGTAATATTATTATTATTATTATATACTAGCTGACCCACGCAGCTCCGCCTGCGCTATTTTTACGTTAACTATACTTTGAATAACAGACGTTCGCATCGAATACATAACCTCATTTTTTATAGTCGGTTAAAAACTGGGACCCACTTTTTACTTGCTCTCCGAAGCACGGACCCGTTTAGTTCGAATGGCGTTAAGCGGTCACCCATCTATTTAATGACCTTACCTAACGTTGCTTAATCAGATCGATTACAAAACCTTGATAACAACTCCCTATGAGTGTTCCCTTACTAATATTTATTATATTATAAAGAAAAATTGATAAAATCGGACCAAGCGTATAACCAAGTACCCGTTTTGACTTTAATCCCCTCTCCCAAAAGAACCGTGCTAGATTACGGGATAAAAAAGACAGACAGACAGACAGACAGACAGACAGACAGACAGACAGACAGACAGACAGACAGACAGACAGACAAAAATTAAAAAAATTACATTTTCGGCCTCAGTATCGGTTATAGAATGCCCTCCATATATAATTTTCAAAATATCTTCAATGTACAGAATTGGACCTGTTACAGTTTTATTATAAGTATAGATGTGTTATCTAACGATAATGTTTGCAAATAAATTGCATTTACTGGATTTGCAACTGTGAAAATGAGAATCGTTACAGATTTCAAAGAATGTACTTATGCACTAGGGACTAAAAATTAAAAATCCCTTTATCTATAGTAAGTAGGTATCTACTATCTAAAAATGTAGGTTTAAATCTAAAGTATGTAGGTTCCTTGTGCAAGGAACCGTCCAGGTAGGTACCACCGCAGTGTCAGATATTCTACCGCCAAGCAGCAGTGTGTAAGCATTGCTGTGTTCTGGCGTGAAGGGCACTGTAGCTGGTGAAATTACCAGACAGAAAGACTTAATACCTAATGTCCTAAGGGTCGGCAACGCGCTAGTGATTCTTCTGGTGTTGCTAGCGTCTATAGACGGTGACTGCTTACCATCATGCGGGCCACAAGCTTGCTTGCCATCTTGGAGGCATAAAAATAGTATACCAACAACATGAACTAAACCAAATATCCAAAGGCGTAAGTAGGTTTCATAGAGTCAGAAAATGTAGTTCGGAAGGTCACAATAAATGACAATTGGCTATTTACACCCACCAGTTGCCTGCGACTCATACAATCAGTCAACATAGTGGGAGACTTCCTGCGCTGCGACTTCCGGTTCGAGGTCGCCACTCGAGAACCTTTCTTCTTCATCGATTACTTATAGGTTCTTTGAGCTATGTGGCTTGCCCATTACCAGTTCTCTTCATCACGAATTCTATTGCACAAAGCTTCGAGCTCTCTCTAACCAAAAAGCGAAAAAGTCATGCTTAAATGAAAATATCTTCATGTGGGTATAGGTTGACTCTCCACAGCTTGGCTATATAAAAACTATATCCTCCATATCGATAAAACCAAAGTGACCAATCTTTTACAAATGAATAAAACCTATCTACTTTTTTTAACGCTAAAAAAAACTATGGGAATAGCCATTATCTCTTCACGTGACTTAGCGAAGCCCAATCATACATATTATACGTAAAGTGCACGAGTGCTTACGCAGATATAGGTGCACTCTGTCTGTCTTTACTCACACAATCCAATGGGACGGAATATCGACACAATTGGCAAGAGGTCAGGCGTAGAATTGACTTGGCCCATCCTACACATGGGATTTTAATTTTCAGACAATCAGGCTATTGGCCTGCATAACAATACTAGGAAAATGATCCTATAAGGCCGCGGGTAAGTCCACGATACGAACTTTCACCGTGTCTGCTGCAGAAAAGACCAAATTTTGTCGGATCTAGGCAGGAAAACCACAAAATCTTTCAGCTCTAGCTTCGAGCTAGAGCTTGAATTTTTTTTTTTCTAGAAAACCAAATTTTTTTCTTGGTCAGCGCCGAAGCAGTGTACACAGTTCGTATGTAGAAAAGACACGAACCTTGCATGGGCCCGGTGTCCTTAGCACGGTACGTGGCCTTTACCTCTTTGCCGTGCGAGTCACTCAGGTATCAGCAAGCGACTCGTCATAGAATCCTTCTCGGCGCAGGAAAACGACTCCACTCATTTTTGCCCGAATGACACGGAAGGAGGGCTATGTTTTTCCAGAGTATGTATGTTTATTTCTTTGGCCCGGCCTACAACCGAAATGGCTTGATAGACTATGACTTACAATGTGTCGTTAGATTAGTCTTAGTTGTGGGAGTGGCTTAAGTTATATTTAAAAAAAAATGATGAATGTCAGCCATCATTTTATTTTTTTTATTTTTATTTTCTGCTACAACTGTGTAACGCATATCACGAGGGATCTTATTCGGGTCAAGCATTGGGTTATTTTAATTAACAATAAAACCTTGATTTAATATTCCATTCTTCCCTGTGCACAAGCATAGAGTTTTTTTATTTGTTGAACGGCTATCGTCTAATACACAACACAACGAAATTGAAACCGTGAAACTGGTTGTTTTTTTTTTTTTGGGAATGATGGAGGCTGTTGGCCGCAGATGGCCATTACAGCTTCACTGGACAATAGGAGGCGAGCGCTTAAAGCACTCTAGCCTTAACGGCAGAAGTAGCGACGAGCTCAAGGGTACCTCAGGGAGGCACGGCCTCGGCTTGGGCTGTCGCTTGAGAGAGGGCTGAGTTTACCACCGGTTCACAACGCGCCCCCACTGAGAAGAACCGGCAAGAAACTCAGTGGGGTGATGCACGTCGTTGAGGTCGCATGCGTACGACCCTTCGGCCTCGCCGGCGAGACCGGTGTCTGATAAAACTGGTTGATGGAGGTGGAGTATAATATAATGGTACACTTTTTATCACCATTCATGCTATCCACTTAATTTTTAATTTGAATAAGTACATGATATTATTACTAGTAGTTATTAATGTCAGTTGTTGAAATTTATCTGTTGATATAAAATAATTTATGTAACCACAGAGATTGGCTTACTAAATCTCAAAAAATGTTAACTAATAAAAAGTACTTAAAAATGTCCTCTAAAGAAATTGCAAATAAAGTGAATAGTATGAATAACGATAAAAAGTGTAACATTTTATTATACTTCCATTTAACCAGGTTCACGGTTTGAATTTCCTTGTGTTACATACTGTACCTATATATTTATTATGAATATGACTCATCATCATCATCTTCAGCCTTATCAGGTCCATCTCTGGACATAGGCCTCTCCCAATTTCCTCCACAAAATGGTCTCCATTCAAGGACTCGTCTGGTCCACCGTTCCCAGTCCATGTGGGCAATATGACCCGCCCAGCTCCACTTCCGCTCAGCAATTTCCTGCACCACATCTCCCACCCCCGTTTTTCGCCGGATCCATTCATTTCTTTTCTCGTTGCGCAAGATTATCCCGAACATCGCTCTTTCCATTGGCCTTTGCGCGACTCTGAACTTCTCAACTGGCATAATTCCGTGAATACTTTGGCCTTTAGTTTCATAGGCATTTGGCCTCGCAGTATTTTCTTGTTTGCGCCAAATGCTGCCCAGGCCTGAGATATCCGTCTCTCAACCTCCGCTGTCTGGTTTGCGCTGCCCAATTTTATTTTGTGACCAAGGTAGACGTATTCTGTTACTACGCCGACCGGTAATTGATAATCGCCTCTGGTATGTTGGACATTTTCTTTGTTTTCGATAGGTTCATCTTCAAGCCAAATTTTTCAGATTCTACCTTTAAATCTAAATCACGACCAACATATCAGGAACGTTATCTGAGAACAGCGCCAAATCATGAATATGCCTACTGGATAGATAAAGTACTTTAAACATGCGTCATGTCCACTTGATATCTCTACTACTCTTCGGCAAACGATCAGTTGGTTAAGCACATCACGCATGATCGCTTCCATCGTTTCAACTGACGGTCTCCTTGCTTCGGAGGGCTCGTAAAAAAATAACCCCGGCTGTTGTAATCTAGACAGCGGTCGTTCAGCCAAGACAGAGAGGCCTTAGGCTTAGGGCACTAGAAACATCTGCAACACCAGGTTGGTTATTATCGAACAACCAACAATATGCCTCTACCGAGCGTTACACAGGGGTCTTCGAAAGGATAAAGGCATTAGATGTCAATAAAATTTAACCCTTTTTTTTCGCGGGGGAAACCTTCAAAAGCTGCGTGGGCTTGAACTGCTCAACTCATGCAAGCTTAGAATTTTAAGGCTACTTTTGTATATTTTGTAAAACTGTTTACATTATTGTATAAAAAATATGACAAAAAAGACAAGCCCGCTGAGTTTCTTGCCGGATCTTCTCAGTAGCGGCCGTGTTACGATCCGGTGGTAGTTTGTAAAAAAGATTTTTGTGTAAGTGCCTCCGTGGGACCTATACATAATAAAGATATTTTGACTTTGACTTTGGTGCTGTGGGCCACGACCGGGGTATGTGAGATTCTTACCCACTAAAACACCCTCGGCTGTCGCATCGGCACATGATAAGGGGACCTCAGGGGTCTCCGGTGGGATCTGTACCAGGGGACCCTCAGTGCCTTGCCTTTGAGCCCGCCGCCGGGGGATGCATTGTAGCCCCCCCCCCCCCCCCCCGGTAACTTGTCACGGTGCTCACGGAGACGGGAGTCGCTACCCCGCCGCCGTCCTCCCGCCGACATCCCAGTGTCCATACCCCCGAATGTCCAATCAAATTTAACCTGTACCATCCAGGTATATACCAGGTATCATCACGCATCGCAGTGTCCTAATATATACTCGTATAAATGTGACTATCGCAAAACAAACTATTTCAGCGAGATGTGTTTGTGACGCGAAATGAAACCCATTGTTGGTCTAGCTCTCGTAACGCGGACAGCTATAGGATCTCATCGTAATTTATTTTTATGAAATACTAGCTGACCCGCGCATCTCCGCTCGCGCTCTTTCACTTTGTTGAACATCATGACATGATCGAATGCATAGTTTAGTCAGGGATGGTAGAGCGCGCTACCATATTTTAAACACATTCGGTCTAACCGGGAAGGCGCCACATTATTATAGTGGGGCAGGATGTCCAACTTCGCTATCACATAACATCACATCATCAGCCAAATGAGGTCCACTGCTGAACAAGAGCCTCCCTCGTCTTGGGGATCGCAATATAGGTGGTCCAATAGAAAGAGGCTGCTGTCCGTCTTCTTGTTTTCCCTTATTCGCCTCGCACACCACCCAACGGAAGGTGGGTGCTATATTTAGGCGCTTAATCAGCATTCGCTTTGATGTTTGATAGAGCTTGTAAACTATCAACACTCGTGCTAGACCCCCAGGCTTCAATATTTTGGCAGACAAATCTGCCTTATGTCCGTCTTGCAGGCCGCTTTAGCTTAGTCGGTGATTACGGATTTTTAAAAGACAAATAGCGTTTGGACTATGGTTCGTGACCACCACAAATAATACTGGATTTTGACCATGTCGGTGCACCTTATATTAATATAGGGAGAATATATTCGTTCATGAGTTTTCGTTTTAACTGCATGGACAAATAGATTTTCATGTAGTGATTCATAGACCATGTGTTATAGGAAAATCATAGATTTAAGTACTTGTTTTGTCGTTAATTCGTTTAAAAATCCATATTTTTAAATTTGTGGGTGGTAAAAATAGATCAAAGACTATGTCAATCTGTAGTTTTATGTTGCTTAAAGTCTAATTAACCAAACGGTAAATTCAACAACCATTTGTGTACTGTATTTTTCCTATAAACATTATTTGGAAATACTGTTTATTCATGTCCTGACATTCAAAATTCCCAATAAATACAACTTACGAGTGTGTTAAATGTTAATCGATGCAGTTTTCTGGAAAACTAGCAGTGTAGCGAGCTAATGCGGTGGCGTGATGATTTCCAAATAACAGTTCATTGAAACTTTATCAAATATGGGTGCACGACCACGGAACCACCGGCGCCGGCCGGCTCATCTGCATCTCGCATTTGAATTTGTAATCAGTATTGCGGTACCCAGCCTCATTTATCATTCATCACATCCTCGCGACGTTAACATCGGTTCTTAACATCCCAGCCGTTCCCTCTAATCAATTAGTGGACGAAGGAAAAAAGATTATATCGCCGATCCCGGTCTCGCCAGTAACCGCTCATTATTTCTTCTCACACGTTTTTTATTGTGGCAACATTATACGTGGGTGTGGTTGTAATTTCCTTTCACCGACGTAAGGGCACACACGCAATCCAAACGGCTGCCGCACGGTATTGCGCTGTAATTGCAAGGCATAATAGTTCAAATTAGGTTAATGCGCCGTTTCCTGATGAGAAGATGCCTGATAAAATATTAAGGCACCCGTCCCTTTCCATCCTATAGGGTTGGTCTCTGTCGCGCGAGCGGAGAATTTCTGTGGATGTTTTTACGCGCGCCGGGGGGCAAAATGTACGTTGTTTTGGCGGCAAAACGCTTCGGGGACTCCGTAACTCAATAAAGCGAATACTCCGAAGGGAGCCGGGCAACATGTTTTATTTACGGCGTTTCAATCGGACGGGCTGGATTTCCGCAGCTCTCTGAGTCAGCGTTCCGTGGCTGGGACGCAACGTGTGCGTGACAACCGCGTACGATATTAAGTATTACGGCTTATGATGCGGCTGTTTCGGGAAACGGGCCGTTTATGAGATTAGCTCGGTTGACATTTCATGGCGAGTTTCATATTAGATGATAAACATTGGATAACAGAATGTTGGTGACCTAGGAGCACGCAATACAATAACAGAAGTACAAGTCCAGGGCTGGGCAAAATACATGCTTTGCTTTAATTGAAATACAAATTAAAAAATACTGTATCGTAATTACTTAATTAAAATACAAAATATCTTTAAATAAGGTATTTGAAACATAAAATAAAAAATACAGTATTTTAGCTAATTTTAATTGAAATTCAAAATAAAAATTACAAAATACCCTAGACCAGCACGGGCTGATAAGTAGAGGAAAATAAGATTAATTAATCAGTAAAACGAGGGTTTCCTTTCATGAACACTAGATTTTTGAATGTACTGTCAGACAAACATCCTTTTGTTGGAGAGTGAATAAAACCTGCTAAAGAAAATCATCTTTCTACAGCTTAGACGAGATCCTCTAAGTTCTACTGGTCCTGATGAGCACAAACTTGTGTTAAATTGTAGGAACAAACCTTTTATATTTGGATAAGTACATACATTTACGTTAAATGTATTTTAATGTTAACATGTATTTTGAAGCCGTGTATTTGAAATACTAATTACAAAATACCTCGGCGTCAGGTATTTGAAATACAAATTACATTTTAAGGAAGTAATTGAAATACAAATACCAAATAAGTACGTATTTGTAATTCAATTACGTATTTTAATTACAAGTAATTTAAATACTGTCCAACCCTGAGTACAACTAACATAGGAAAACAAACTGCGCACTCATCTTAAAATTTGTATGAGAAAAGAGTTTATACAAGAGTTTACACTTTTTTAGAAGGTGCTGCTAACTTAGAGTCAGGTCAAGATATAACCATTTTGCCTACCAAAGGACAAATTAGGATACACAAAAACGAAAACTAAATATATAGTAGAGACGCAACTTTATCGCTATTAAACTGTCAACAATTTTTTACAACAATTTTTAGAAATTGCTTGATTGATGAAACATTATTGCTAAAACTGCCATCATACATGAACCTACTACTTTCCCGTTTAAAGAATATTTATAGCAACACGCGCGTCAGAACTGAAACCACTTCAAGTACCTAGTACCACCCCAGTGCCTATTCTGCCAAGCAGTGCGAATCTTTGCTGTTTTCAGGTGTAAACGGCATCCAAGACAACGGGTCCAAGTGACCTAAATATGTCTCGGGTGACGAGAAGCATTGCAATGCAATTATAAATACTGGCTGACAGGCATAGCACTTAACATGTGGAAAAAGTCCTACTTGTATCATCACTAAAGTTATGAAAAAAAAACGATATTTAAAACTTGACAGTAAAATCTGCACTAACTAAAATTAATGGCCGCTTTGATCCAACTCATGGTTTATTAAAATCCGTACGAAAGCGTTCCATGCATTACCCCAATTTAGACGTGCAATTAGTGTACGCAATCCCTCGGGGGGTAGGGAGGTCCCAACACGCACCCCTCGCAGGGACTGAGGGTGGCCGTGAGCCGGGGGAACGGCGGGCAGTCTTTGTGATCCCCTTTGTACAATTTCCAGCTAGCACTCCGGACAACGGAAATGGAATTGGAAAATGATTCTGCTTTTAGCTGATTGCCGGGTGAACGTCGGGGTTATTAGTTGAGATCGAAACTATTCTGAAGTTCTGACAAGAATTTTCTCGACTTCAATTTGAATTAAGTTTTGTGAATAACTTAAAAGTTCAATTCCAAGGCAGGAAAATCCTTAAGCGTGAAGTCCTTAAGCGAGATATAAGCTGCCGTCCTTATAACCCGCTATGATGGGGAAAATATGTTGAAAATGGAAGGTGTCCTGGCTACGTAACACTAACGAATGGACCAGAATCAAGTCCGAGCAACTAAAATAATCAGACTTGACACGCCTCAAGTTAATGTAAGTTGCTAATCTTAAGTAGTGTAGAGGTGCTAAAAAGTGCCACTCCGTACTGGTGGTCTAGTGGTTAGACTACCCTGGCTGCTACCCGATAGGCCGTGGGTTTGATTCCCGCCAAGTGGCTGGGTGTTATTTATCTATTTAAGTATGTATTTACAAAAAACCGCTTGGACATATACTTGACTATATCACTCTGAGTATCATTATCCAATACTCACTTGCCGTAACGTGAATACATACTTAGTTATGTTAAAACCAACTGTGGTTATCTTAAATGGCTTTAAAATAAAATGCTCGCGACAGTAAAAGGTCCACATGTCCGTATACGTATGCAGATTGTGATTATAGATATCGAACGTGATGATCTGTAAATGTCAGAGAACTCTTGTGTTATTTATACTGTCGCAGCGTGCATCATTTCGAGCACGAAATTAAAACAATAAGACAATCCACCTGCACATTACAGTCCACTTAATTACGGTGCGCGCATAATGAACTGATAAAAATGCGCATTGCACGAATTTCTGTGTTATTATCGTGCGCGCAAAAAAGTTGAAGAGGGCCGAGTTTGTGCGCGTGCGAGCGGTGTACGCCGCGGGTGGACGCATTCTGCAATTTGCGCACATCAACGCACCGGTGACTTTGACAAGTAACTGTCCACAAGACATGCCTTATGTACTGTGGATAACTGCGGATACTTGTCACTAAAAGATGACTCGGTCGGATATCTAGAATTATAAAGCATTATGAAATAATTAGGCCGCTTGTATACACACGTTATTTTCATCGGAGAATGGATTGTAAAGAAAAGTAGATCGCAGGCAGAGGCGCATTCGGCATACATTTTTCGCCGGACGATGCATGTTCGGCCCCGAGTCCGATAAAAAACGTGGTCCGTTTTCCGGTGAAAACAACGGACGTCTATTTCCAATTTAACCAACTTTACCACATAAGTAACTACATTTAAATAGGTACTAGAATCAGAAAGAAAGTTTTATAAGAAATTCTGAAAATTCAATCACTGTCAAATATCGGAGCCAGACTGGTGGTGTGTGCATCAATTTGCGCGAATGTAGGAAGTAAAAGCGACCCTACGGGGTGTCCGGGTAAGAATAGTACCCATTCCATCTCTTACCGTTGGGTGTCGTACGAGGCGATTAAAGGTAAACAAGAAGACGGGCAGCAGCGCCTTGCTATTGGATTACCTACGTATAGATGCTGCGAACCCCAAGACTCCCTTTAAGGCAAAGGTCTTTGTTCAGCGGTAGATGTCCTCCAGATGATAAGACTATGTTTCTAGTACTTATTGTTATTCATTTAGCTATATCATTTAGCTATTATAGCGATAATTATGCTACGAGTAGGAACAAGCTAAAACATTGCATCAACTTCAGTCACTATAAAGTTAGATAAATGTTAATACTTAAATAATGTTGTTTCATTAGACTACAATATAATCTATATTGCACTCCTCTTTTAATAGTACTCAGTAAAGTATATTCAGCTTTTACCGAATATGTATTAATATTTCAGTTTCTTAAAAGCAGAACTCTAATATCTTCACCTATATCTCCACGGTGGTTCATTCTTGTATAGTCAAAGCGCTGCGGTGCATTATCCCCAACATAAATACAGGTTTAATGTTGTGATTACACACGAAGTGTTTTCGTAGTCTCGAAAAAAAAATAACGTAAGCACCTATGTCTTGAAGGATGTTTAGGTGACTTTATAAGACTTAAAAAACGACGTCCTCAAGTAGACGCGTATGTAGGTATGTTAGATTATTAATAAAGATGTTAATCTACGTGGGGTACAATTTAACATGAGTGTAAGTATCTAAATTTAAATTCCGATAAAATTTTTATGATATAAATAGTTCCGGCTGGCTAGCACCAATTAATAATAATTTGTTATCTATATCCCAAGGAACTTGACCACATGGAAATTATACATAATAATACTAGCTAGTATTATTATGTATAATTTCCAGATTAACACTTAAATTGCCCGGGTAAGAATAGCTCCTTCCCATTTTCTCCCGTTGGGCGTCCGTAAGAGGTGACTAAGGGGAAACAAGAAGTCGGGCAGCAGTGTCTTTCTATTGGATTACCTTACCGGTAGGTAATCTACCAGTAGGTGGTGCGATCCCCAGGACGCCTTAAAATCGTGGAGATTATGGCAACCCCTCCCTTCTAAGGGGGAGGCCTTTTTCCAGCATTGGACGTCTTACAGCTGCTGACTTTGCTGCTGATGATGACTTTAATTAAAGTCATTTTGACATCAAACGTGAAATATGCATTAATAATAAGATTGACACAAAAAAATATATCTGTTGGCCAACACACTGACATTTCGGCGTGGTGTATTACGTGTGTACCGATCGACCAACTTATCTGTGCATGTGGTGGAAATAGGAACTAAAATATTCTCATGAGAATTACGATCAGTTTGACGTATTTGCATAGACAGTGGCGACACTGTCAGCTCACAGATAAATTGGGTACCTATACAACTCGGTCGGCGCGTATTGAGCAACGTCCACGGACCATAAAGCTATTTTAATACAACCATTAGTATGCAGCCAACGGTCGTCAATTAGGCGAATGGCGAATGTTGCTACATTTAACCGGAATTTTCCATAAATGGCAACATTTTTTAAAATTAATTATTTATTTCAATTACTGGTCAATAAATCGACTGTAAAATTGAATTTATTGCGAGTTTAATTAATTGAAGCTTATAATTTTACTGTATGAGGCATGGGTTCGAATCTCACCTGAGTCTGGTATATAGTAACAAGATTTTCATGTTGTGTACCCCACAGGTTATCATCCAAAGAAAAACCCAGCCCCAGAGCCCCCATCTGCTTATTTTAATAAAATAGAATACAATTGCCATTCCAGCGACTCTCTATTGAGACTCTATTACGATTGTGACAAATTGGTATTCTGCTAAAATAACCTTAACTAGTGGGGTCACACCACTGAGACGCCATTGTGGTTTCAGGTCTCAATAGTGTATCACTGAATGGCAATTGTATGTCATTTAATTAAAATTAGCAGACTACGTCAGTGACAAGCCACTAAGACTCCACTGGTATTATCAAATTAGTAGACTACAGTAAAACCATCCAACTGACACACTATCACGACACATACAGTGGTAGACAATTTATTCGAAAAGTGCGTCTGATCCATGATGTGTGCGTCCGGGTAAGAATAGTACCCTCCCATCTCCTCCCGTTGAGTATGCGTAAGAGGTGACTATGGGAAAACAAGAAGACGGGCAGCAGTCTTTCTATTAGGCAGTAGGTAGCCTATACTGCGATCGAAAAGTCTTTGCTTGTGGCGGCTTCGTGTGGCGGGTCACCCCCTTCCCTCCAATATGGTTGAGGGGAGTGATGGCTGCTGCTCGAGTCAACTCGTGCGCGGGTGCTGCTTGGGGGGACTGGTCCGACTACTATCCCTTTGGCATTTTAGTTTGTTGTATTTTCGTCGTATTTTTTATTTTATTTGATATTTTGAACGGCAGGACACACTGTCGCTGGTGCTGATCTAATTGTAAAAAGACAAACTTTGTTTTAAAAAAAAATGTGAAAAAATGACAAGCCCGCTGAGTTTCTTGCCGGATCTTCTCAGTTGAGGCCGCGTTGTGATCCGGTGGTAGCTTTTAAAAAAAAATGACCGTTCAAAAGTGCTAGCGTTAAGCCTATTTGCAATAAAAAAAATTAAATTTTGAATTTTGATCTCCAAGTAGCCTGTCATGCGTGGAGATTATTACAACCCCTCCTTTCTAAGGGAATGGCCTTTGTTTAGCAGTGGACATCTTTCGGCTGTGTCTAACCCATGAGGATAACCCATAACCCAAATCCTCTCAAGTCAGCTTTCGGAGTAGAGAATTAATCCTTGGCCATCGGTAGGAGATTGTAGGCTATATTAATCTATGTATCCTAGTTACCTACATTTGAAGTATTATAAGACTACTTGGAAGATAATTAATCCTTGCCCATCGGTAGGAGATTGTAGGCTATATTAATCTATGTATCCTAGTTACCTACATTTGAAGTGTTATAAGACTACTTGGAAGATAATTAATCCTTGCCCATCGGTAGGAGATTGTAGGCTATATTAATCTATGTATCCTAGTTACCTACATTTGAAGTGTTATAAGACTACTTGGAAGATAATTAATCCTTGCCCATCGGTAGGAGATTGTAGGCTATATTAATCTATGTATCCTAGTTACCTACATTTGAAGTGTTATAAGACTACTTGGAAGATAAATAATCCTTGCCCATCGGTAGGAGATTGTAGGCTATATTAATCTATGTATCCTAGTTACCTACATTTGAAATGTTATAAGACTACTTGGAAGATAAGCGGTGTACTTAAATAAAACTAGAATGATGTGTATCACCAATCATTGATCGATCATATTTATCAAATACCTATACTTAAAGGTTTGATAGGCGCTATCGAGTATTTAGATAAGGAGTCACATCAAAGACATAATAATGCACCCTTCGATTAGATTTTGAAATTTCTACATTTTGAGCAAATATTTAGACTTACCTTTTTTTAATCAGTCAGCATAGGAGGATAGTGTGGTTTCTATATTTATACGATCTAGGCCCTAGATTCTAGGGCAAAGTGACAACGCACGTTCGAAGTTGGAAGAGTCCTACTGATGCAGCATTCGCCTTTATATAAAATCGCATTTTACCCACTGGTAACTTTTGCCTTTGCCCGTGGGCTGTCAAGGGTAAGCGCCCTCCCGTCTTATCCCCTTGGATGTCGTAAGAGGCGACTAAGGGAAAACAAGAAGACGGGCAGCAGCTTCTTTCTATTAGATTATCTATCAAAAATACTACGATCCTCAAGACGCTTGCCAAGAGTAGGGATTATGGATTATGACAAATAAATTATTCATTCATCCATTCATGGTAATCCCTCCTTTCCAAGAGGTAGGCGACCATATGACCATGTGTGGGTTGTCCCAGGATATTATGATCCTTCGGAGTCGCTGGACGCTCGGGGTGTGGGCCCCTTGAGCGTCCATTGAGTACGGCGGCGACTCCGAGGAGGACGGCGGCGGGGTTGCGACCCCCGTCCCCGTGAGCACCGTGACAGGTTCCCGGGGGGCTACAATGCGCCCCCCGGCGGCGGGCTCAAAGGCAAGGCACTGAGGGGCCCCTGGTGCAGATCCCACCGGAGAGCCCTGGGGTCCCCTCTCATGTGCCGATGCGACAGCCGCGGGGGTTTTAGTGGGTAAGAATCCCACATACCCCGGTCGAGCCCCACAGCTCCCGGGGATCTTTCGAAGATTTCCCCCGCGTCAAAAAAAAAAAAAAAAAAAAAAAAAAAGGATATTATGATAAATTTTCTTAACCTTCATAGATCGTCTCCAGCACATTTGCATTGCTGGTTTTATAGACTCGAATCCTTACATTTAAATCGGTCATTGTTCTTGTAGACCATTGGTTATTATTGTCAGCTCTACAAATTACCTATACTTAGTTATAACGCACAATGTTTCGATGCTTTAACATTGCGATAGTTATTTATTTATGCAATCAAAATCAGCGCCGGATTAGCCACATAGCAGGAGTCAGCAAATGCTACGGGCCACGCGTCTTGAGGAGCACGCAGGTGCATACCCTAGGAATTAGCATATGCCTTACTTTATACCTCTAAATTTTAATACCTAATATATGTATGATTTGCTACGGGCCCCGCGCTGACTTAGTCTGGCACTGATCAAAATGCACTGACACAAATTGAACTGTTGCTGACACGTCGTACACAGACAATAGTTTGGTAAGTACATCAACTTGTATGAAATAGGCTTATGTAAGAAATAGAGGAGGAACGCGATAAATCTGAAAATGAACTCGCTGCTCTGAGAACACATTCCAAAAAAACACAATGGAAGTCACGGGATAGGTTATATTGTGTTGTAATTGTTATTGATTAACAGTTAGTCCATCTAATGGTAAAGCGGTAATGCGTAAATGGTAAACAAACATAGCTATAACAACAACAATACAAAATGACCCTGCGGTAGAGTAATTGGTGCGCATTCGATAAATTGGATGAAACGTAACCCCTTTACCGTGAAAAGAGCCACTTCTTAAAATCCTCTATAAGGACACCCGGTCTCACCCGGATCACTTTACTCAACCCAAAAAAATAACTTACCACGTTGGCGTGTTTTAGCTGCAGACGCTGCAGTCTCCTGTGATGTTCAGGTACCTACTTCCTCCCTTGGGGGTTTAACACCCTCTTTAGCCTGAGCACAGGGATATAAACAACGGGCGGGCAACGGTCGCTGGACGTTCGGGGTGTGGGCCCTTAAGACGTCCACTAAGTACGGCGGCGACTCCAAGGAGGACGGCGGCGGGGTTGCGACCCCCGTCCCCGTGAGCACCGTGATTGGTTCCCGGGGGGATACAATGAGCCACCGCGCCCCCCGGCAGCGGGCTCAAAGGTAAGGCACTGAGAGGCCCCTAGTGCAGATCCCAGCGGAGAGACCTGGGGGGGTTTTAGTAGGTCAGAATCCCACATACCCCGGTTGAGCCCCACAGTTCCCGGGGACCTTTTGAAGGTTTCCCCAGCGTCAAAATAAAAGTTTTAACACCTAACCCCTATTGGGTTGTATGTCCCCATGTGTCCTTTTATGTTAAGATTAGATTTTAAATTTTTAAGGAAGATTATCTTTATATGTGGGACTTAAAAATCTAAAAAATATAAATGAAATGATTACCTGATAAATAATAAAATTGTGTGTTTTTTTATTTAAATACTGGCAACACAGTATACCGCGCATGCGCCGGTGTTGCTCGCTGAAAAAACTCGCGCGCAGCGTCCAGTTGGACCTGTTTCGTGGTTCGCGGAATCCATCGGAGCAGGGGAAAAAAGTAAATTGCCGCTTGTCCGGTAGGCTAAGAGGCGAGTGCGCAGCTCCCAGCGCAGTGCTCTTTGCCAGGGAATGTTGTCAAGGATTACTACTTCGCATTATTTTTTTATATGATAAACGTATCTAGTATTACAAATAACTATACATAGGAGTAGCACCTTTGTCAGTTAAATGCACTCACGTTTTGACAGCTTGTTTAGGTCTCATGTTATAGCGAGTGGGTCCATCGCTATTTACTTAGCACATTTCGAACCTCGCAAGTAGGTACTGGGAATCTAGAATTTTATCTAGTAGTGGCAGAGAAACCTCTGCCAATTAGACCCATGAATATACTACCGTAAAAGTATAGCCAATATACTACTGGTTTTTTTTCTCAAGAAAAAATCCATTTTATGTATATTTTTCCTGATTCGTGACCGCATGGTTAGGGAAATGTTCTACCCCGGGATAACCAGATCACATTTCAAGCGAACAGAGAAAGTCATTGAGTTGAAAGTTGAGTTTGGTGCACTTTAGCTTGAGTATATTATTACACGACATTTGATCAGATTGTCTTGTATAATTTAGTGTAATCTCCCGACAATACCATACAAGGTACGGTCTGTTAAACTGCAATGTCATTCCTCTCAAAGATCAAAGATAACGTCCCACGTAGTGTCTACCAGTCGGTTATACACCGTGATGTGTGTGTGTGTGTGTGCAAAATTTGTGCAAATATTTATGCTCAAAAAACACGACGTCCATGTGACAGTGAGTTGCACAAACTTGCTTATTTCAACAAACTAGGTTTGTAAATGTTAGTTCTGGCGCAGTGTGCCATTTTTACTATCTTACCATTTATATGTATGTAGACATAATGCCATTGGACACACGGACATAAGACAAATTCAAAATCATTGTCAAATACTTTAGAACGGTAAGTACTTTAGACACTTTTAAGCACTTTAGGCACTTTAGAACGGTCATTTTTTTTTTTAAACCTACCACCGGTTCACAACGCGCCATTTTTTTTCTTTGCTTAATAAGTACTTAAGCTAGTGCTTGACTGCAGTCCCACCTGATGGAAAGCGGCGACGCAATCAAGGATGGCAAAACACACTAGCTTATTAAAAGCCTATTCACTATAGTCTTAAAGACACCCACATTGTAATCGGGCGGGAAAACCGACGCGGGCAAACTGTTCCAGTCCTTAACTGTCCTTATTATAAACCGCTTAGTCCGGACTGAAGGCACTTTCACCACATAAGGGTGTGTACGTGCCGTGCGTCTCGTCGTCCGATGATGAAAGGGAGATGGTGGAATCAAGTCATGCAATTCCTGTGCACACTCTCCAAAATGCATCCTGTAGAATACCGAGCCGGCCGGACCGGCAAGAAACTCAGCGGCCTTATCTTTTTTTTAAACAGTGTTTGTATTGTTAAAATTAGATCAGCATCAGCGACAGTGTGGCCTGCCGTTCAAAAGATCAAATAAGAGAGAGGAAAAAATACAATGAAACGAACGAATAAAAACGTCCGACGCGCCGCGAGACGCCACGCCACACGCGACGCGATGAGGCCGTAGGCCTCGTTTACGGAAACGCGGGGCGTCGGGCGTCGCGTGTGGCGTGGCGTCTCGCGGCGCGTCGGACGTTTTTATTGTTTACGTAGCGGCGGCGCGTGAAGCGGCGCTTATCATCGCACGCGTAAACACAAACTTATAGCAATATATGATGCTGTTTATAGAGACGCGGGGCGGGAAGAGTGGCGGTGCCCGCCGCTGCGCCCGCGGCGGGCACCGCCGCGTGCAACGGCGGTGCAACTCACTTATTAACATACAATTTTCTTCTAAAAAAAAATACATCATATCATACTCCATTGCGATGGTGACTACGTCTGTGTTGCATGATTACCAAATAGACTGGCAGAAGGTTCCGCCACAGGCATCGCTTCATCGAGAATCGCCGCTGCGTGCGCCGCCGCGATGAACGCCGCGTGAGACGCGGCGATGCCATCCGCGGGCGCCGCCGTAAAACACGCTCCATTTCAGGCAAACGCGTGTAAAATCGCTTCTCCGTAAACACACTCATACAACGCCCTACATTTGAATTTAGTGCGGGCCGCGCCGCCACACGCGACGCGCGACGCCCCGCGTCTCCGTAAATGAGGTCTTAGAATGCAGTTTGTTTCATCTGACTTTCAATTGTTTTTACATTGTGGCGCCATTTTATAAAATTGCGTGTGTAAAGTGCGTTTCCCGAATGTGGGAACACATTCGTGAAACGGGATTCGGGATTAAGTTGGTACAATTGAATTAGGTGAACAAAAACATTTTGACAATCGCGATCTTCTCTAAGAAACAGGATGACCAACTTAATCCCGAAGGGAACACATTCGTGAACCGCACTATACATTAACATGGATTTAACTCGGGAAAATGTTCGTAGTATGATTTTCTACGATTTTACGTATGATTTGACAGCTAAACAGAGCGTCGCTCGGCTTCAATCTGCTTTTGGTGATGAAGCACCATGCAAGACGACTATTTATAGCTGGTTTGCAGAATTCAAGCGCGGTCGTGTCAATCTCAGTGACGACGCGATGGTCGCCCGTCCACCGCTGTGAACAACAAAAACATCGATACTGTGCGCCGTATGATTGAAACAGACAGGCATGTGACCTACCATGAGATTTGTGCATCTTTAGACATAGGCATGAGTCAAATACAATCAATCCTACATAAACATTTGAGTATGAGAAAGCTGTGCTCACGGTGGATCCCACACAATTTGACCGAGGCTCAAAAAACGGACCGTCACTTGGTACAGTTCCATGCTTACCAGATTCGTGCGTCAAATTTGGTGTGGGACATAGTAACAGGTGACGAAACATGGATTTATTGCTGCGCTCCCAAAACAAAGCAGCAATCAAGCGTATGGGTCTTTCAAGATGAACCGAAGCCAACCAAAGCGGCGCGCGTGAAAAGTGTATCTAAGCGGATGATTGCTTCTTTTTTTTAATAAAACTGGACACGTGGCTACTGTTGCTTTAGAGAATCGTCGTACCGTGAATAGTGACTGGTACACGACCATTTGTTTGCCGGAAATTATTGACGAACTCCGTAAAAATAACCGGAAACGCCGTATCTATCATCTTGCACCACGACTATGCTAGTTCCCACAAGGCCAGACAAACAAACGAATTTTTGAAGGGGAAAAACTTAGAACTTGTGAGCCATCCTGCAGACAGCCCCGACCTGGCACTTTGTGACTTTTTTCTGTTCCCATAAATTAAGAACCAATTACGCGGTCAACGATTTTCGTCACCAGAAGAGGCCGTCGAAGAGTATGAAAGACACGTTTCTGAGGTCACCACGGAGGAGAGGCACAAAAGTTTTCAAAATTGGTTTAATCGCATGAAAAAGTGCATTTATGCAAAGGGAGAATATTTTGAGAAATAATAAATTCATTTTTGAACTTTAATAGTTATTTTTTTCTTATTCATTCCGGAAACTTTTATGTATTGTATGGACAACATGTGAAATAGGCAACAGATACAAGTGACAATAATGTTCCTATTTCCAAAAAAACTCGTGTCATGTTGTGTCTCAGTCAGTAACCCTAAATTAAGACCATATTCGTAATACGATTAAAGTGAAAATGCATATACCGGGCTCTATTCCAGTCTCCATTTATATCCATCGAGATTTTGGGAGCCAGTAAATACGCCTTAACGACAAACCAACCATATTTGGACGCTCAATGGCGGTACAGGAGTGTACGCGTTTTGTGGGTTTATGAAAGAGGTATACTAATTGCGCTCTCAAAGTTTGTTAACATTTTTAATTAATACTTAGTGAATTGTGTTCGAGATCGAGTTTGAAGTATCTATATTTAAAATAGGGTTTATGGTTATGATTATGGTATAATTTTGAATTTCGTATTCACTTAGTACCTAGTCTAAGATCCCAGCTTGGCAGTCCAAGATTTCAGCTTTGTCATTTAAGATCCCATCTTACCTAAGTCTAAAAGCACAGCTTTGTAGTGAAAAATCCCAGCTTCGTATTCTAAGATCCCAGCCTTGTCTTGTGTAGCTCATGTATTTCCAAACAATGCGTTCTATTCTATTCTATTCTTGGTGGCTATAAATTTGGGCCCGGTATTCCCGGAACGCACTTCGACCCAGTTGGATCCATTGTGCATGCCCTAGCCCTTACTCTGTTGCTGGCGTATCGAAGAGCTCCCTCAGGTACGTAACGATCGCGCTAGCTTTGAGCTGTACATAATCATTTGGTGTAGGATAGGCTACTCCCAGATGATTCAACCTACGTCTCGCAAGAGCGTCGCAGCCATACAATATGTGTCGCATTGACTCTTTTTCATCTTCGCAGAATCTGCAAATGTCACTAGTACTTAGCCTCATTCTGTGTAGATGCTCGTTGGTGCCAAAATGTCCCGTAAGTGCACCCAAAAATACAACAATAAACAATGCGTTGCTATATTCTGAAAGTAAGTACAGTAATTATGCCCGACTGGGAGGCGAATATCGCGCTAACAACTAGGCTAACCGTTCTACCAAAATAACAGTAAATTTTAAACCTAAACGAAACTGATTTAACGGATTATATCGTAAAATTAGTTTCACTTCAATGTGCAGCATATATACATATAAGATCACGTGTCCTGACTGACTGACTGATTCATCAATGCACGGGCCAAAACGGGACCTAGAAAGCTGAAATTTGGACAGTAAGTTCTTCTTATGACGTCCACTAAGAAAGGGTTTCTGAAAATTCTACTCCTAAAGGGGTTAAATGGGGTGTTTTCTTTTGGATGACACTTTTTATTATATGGTTCGATTGACTTGAAATTTACTCGAAAGATTCTCTAAATAAAATAAATAAATGCATGTTTCGCTAATTTTCAAAAACAACCTTTGGGGGTGGGTACGCTAGGGGTTGGTAAAGATTTGTGAAAAAAAAAATAACAGCGGGCGAAGCCGCAGGGAATTGCTAGTATCATATATATTCGTTGGTTCTTTAAAATCTTAGTAGACCTCCAGCATTTATAAGGAGTGGCTGTATTTTGGCTCAGTAATTAAAGTGACAAGACTTTATGGTGATTGCTTTCTACTCCGTATGCCTATGGGGAAATGTTGCAAGTTTCATATTTACATTAGCTACCTGGGCAGCTAATATAAATATGAAGCCAGGAGTGGGTTTCTAAAATGGAAGTGCAACTGAATTTTGTTAAATAAATTCCGATTTTTACGTTTTAGAAATAAATAATTTGGTTTGGACATGGTCTCCTGTTAAGTGCTTTATGGGACCTCGAGCTTAAGCGTAAATGTTTCGATCGTCGTCTAAACGCCACACAGCGTAAAGCCGTGGTCTCCTTACGCCATCTGCCACTTACAGCGTTACGCCGCGCCGTACGCCGCGTGACGATGCTAACGCTTACTCCATCTTAGCAGCGAACGATGACGTCTCTTTCACAACAGTAGTCGATAAACAATTTTTGCCATTTTGTACTGACGCGTTGGTGACGTTCACGCTGCAATAGTTCGAAATAACTAGAGACGCGCCGCAAAGATTTTGAATGCCGCCTACGACATCCACACACCGTCGTCAGCGTGTCAAAGAGACCACTTCAGTACATTTCTATAGTAAGCATCGTGACGCGGCGTACAGCGCGGCGTGACGCTGTAAGCGGCTGATGGCGATGATAGGAGACCACAGCCTTAGGCATAATAGAGTGTGTGTATCTCGCAATTTATCTTGAAAAGCATTGACACTTACCGCGGATGGGCTAAACTAAAGTACGATCGCCGAGCAGGAAGAATTTAGTACGTTGGGGATTATGGCAACCCCTCCCTTTTAAGGGGGAGGCCTTTGTTCAGCAGCGGACGTTTCGGCTGCTGATGATGATGATGAATATATGACTCAGATATATCCAACATTCGCCGATCGACCAGTCATTTCACAAAAGAAAATTCTGAAGAAGTTTTAGGACTTCGTCCCTACACGTTAGTCAATATCACTACTAACTTATCATTAGGCGTACGTCCTGATTGTCTCATCACTTAAACTGCCACAGTCAGAACCCATTAATGAGTCATTATCTCAACCCTCAGTATAATTTGATTTCATAATTATTTTTACGCTTTCCTTTATTACAGACCTCTGATTACGCTCGCAAGTTACTTAAGCAAAACTATCCAGATGTAAAGTTATTAGTTTATTACCTTCGTCACAGTTTCACAATTAAATAACGTAATTGCGAGTGGCCTCTAATTACTTACGGGCCATAAGAAACGCGGAAATCAATTAGAGCGATATGTAGGCCGCGGGCCGAGCCGGCAACAATGCGGCCTTGGTCTGTGACTTGTTCCATGTGATTCAGTACTTTAATAGTGTAGGTAGTTTTAAAACATCAGTCGTATGGTGGGTATAATAATATCCTGGGATAATCCACACACGGCTATCTGATTCCAAACTAGGCATAGCCTGTTATATGGTAACCTGCCTGAATACGGCACGCAGGTCGACTGATATATTTTGGTATTTATAGTATCTCTCGCTTGTTCTATGATCATTAAACTTATACTCTTGTAAACTGACAAAGTTATTTTTTGTTCACTTTAACATACAAATTCCGTCTATACATAACATACATAATATATACGTCATACATTCATTATTTAATCATATATCAAGTGGGATATCATATGTACCTTTTTATAATTTGCAAATAGAGCAATATTTGCAAATTATAAAAAAAATGTTTTGTTCTAAGTTACGTAGTTTTTGTCTTATATAATAAATTTCATATTCATATTCATTTATTCACTTTTCCATAATGTTCGTATAATTAGATGACAATTTAAAGTTCAGTTACAATTATGGACCCTGTTGGGCACAATGATAAAGTAGTAGAGTTTAAAAATAACTTACAGTTTTTTCAACAGCCCATCTTTTTGCCCCACTAATGGGCACGGGTTTCCCACAAGATGACGAGACACACGTCATTCGAAAGCTAGTTAGGCTTTCTTAGACATGCAAATTTTTCCTTGTTTTCCTTCACTGAAAGCTAGTAAAGACGGTTCGCACATGATTAATTAAAGAAATCAGAGTGCGAGCCGGGGTTCGAACCTGCGCACCTTGTTTTCCAAGGTAAGCACTCGCCCACTGAGCTGTGAGGTAAATGTAAATACGAGTATTACAGGAACATACAACTTTGTCTCCGTAGCAGATTTTTCTTAGAAATTATAAAAAATCTTTAAAACTTACTTTAAAATGTATTAGGTGGTAGGTTCCTTGTGCAAGGAACCATCCAGGTAGGTACCACCGCAGTGTCTGATATTCTGCCGCCAAGTAGCAGTGTGTAAGCATTGCTATGTTCCGGCATGACAAAGGGACTTAATTAATATCTAATGTCTTAAGGGTTGGCAGCGCGCTTGTGATCCTTCTGGTGTTGCTAGCTTCTATAGGCTTCGGTGACTGCTTACCATCAGTCGGGCCGTACGCTTGCTTGGTAGTATATAAAAAAACCTTAGAGTTTATGCGGTTTGGTCATTTTGCTACCTGAGGTGTTAGGGGAATAAAAAACTAACTTTTATACGTCCAAAGAAGGTACGAAACCCTCGCAGAGACTCGCTATTGCCCGGTTTTTTTTAATTGCTATGAATATCCAGAATAAACAGCTAATTATATTATCATATTATATTATTTTCATATGAATTCCTTAAAAATTACAATAAGTCATCGTTAAAATAGCGTTTGGAATATGGATGCTTCTAATATATTCATGAGGTGTATATATTAGGAAGTCGTAAATCCACGGGTGGTTATTTTACATTTTGTAATGTTTAACGTTATGTCATCGTCAACAGTCATTATATTAATAATTATTCCATAAAAATGGAATAATTATAGAAGGTTTAATGCAAATGAGTCACCGGCACGCAGCAACGTGTAAACATTGCTGTGTTTCGGTGTGAAGGGCATTGTAGCTGGTGAAATGATCGGGCTCAAGAGACTTATTAATCTCTAGTATCGAGTGGCAGTACAGTGCAGCTGCCCATGGGCTGGCGTGTCTTGTATCATCAGGGCCGTAGCGAAGTTGTGGTTCTAAAATACGAAAACTAGTGTATGGGAATGACATGAAATAGTCAGTGCCCGTGCAAGACCGGGAAGGAGCAGTTTGTAAATACCGCGTATCTGAGTTTTGATGATTTTACAGGTGAAGAAAAATAATAGTTATATGCCTAATATTATTTACTTTTTAGTAGCAAACAAGATCAGGCGTAAAAAATATTATTAAATGGCTAAAATATTCACTTTTTTCGTCTTCCTATAAAATCTTTAATCTCTCGGAAAATGAAGAAATCGCATGGTGCCAGGGCTGGACTATGTGATGAACACCCATACAGAAGACTGTTGTTTTCTTGCCGGCATGTAACAATATATCCATAGTTCATCTCCTGTCACAATGACATACACGGAATTTGTACTTTAACATTTTTTTACACCAATCAACAAGAGTCCGTTTTTTTTAACACGCTTTTATTAGCTTGACCTGTATGTATGTATGTAACTATGTATGTATGATGGTAACGGAATCTTGCGATGCAATTTTGACCCACTTCTACACGTCCAAAACATTTGAAATTTTGCACATGTATCAAGGACCGGTGACAATACAATAATATAGTATCCTCGAGCTGATCTGATGCTGGGACTCGAAGGTGGATAAGAGAACCCTTAGATGGCTACTAGTAAACTAATCGAGTTTGGGTTCATTTGATTTGTTTTAAAGTGTTCTTTTCACTTTGACTATTAATGAGGACCTGATGATGGAACAGGAAGGTGGGTAACGGAACCCTGGAATGGATACTAGTAAACACATCGAGTTTGGGTTTATTTGATTTGTTTTAAAGAGTTCTTTTCACATTAACCATTATTCAGGACCTGATGATGGAACAGGAAGGTGGGTGACGGAACCCTGGATTGTCTACCTACTAGTAAACACATCGAGTGTGGGCTCATTTGATTTGTTTTAAAGAGTTCTTTTCACTTTGACCATTAATGAGGACCTGATGATGGAACTGGAATGTGGGTGATGGAACCCTGCAATGGCTACTAGTAAACACATCGAGTTTGGACTCATTTAATTTGTATTAAAGAGTTCTATTCACTTTGCCCAATAATCATAACCTGATGATGGAACAGGAAGGTGGGTGACGGAACCCTGGAACGGCTACTAGTAAACTCGTTGAGTTAAGCTCAATCAGATACCCACGCGTAATACCAAGTTTAGTAAAAATATGATTTGCCACAACCTGCCTACGATTCAAGCTACGAACAAATCAATACTTGGGCTAATTTTATCCGTAGTTTAGGCGAATATTTCTAAGACTAAAAAGTGTAAAATAAATTACTAGTATAAAAAACTAAAAATACACACTTTTAGAAGGACTACTGCACTAAAAAGCAATAAATAAATTATCGAAACCGTTCTTTCTTTCTTTCTATCCCGAGCTTGTAATTTATGGATTATATTTATGTGTAAAAGCGTGGGGTGCCTTGTCTGAATAACAGCTTAACATTTCTGTCAAATTTCAAGAACTTTAAGTATTTGTATTCACATGACAATCATTTGTAATCATTTACAGAGAAAACGCCCCACGCCCTTACACATAAATATAATCCATAAATTACAAGCTCGGGGTAGAAAGAAAGAAAGAAATGTTTCGATAATTTATTTATTGCTTTTTAGTGCAGTAGTCCTTCTAAAAGCGTGTATTTTTAGTTTTTTAAACTAGTCATTTTTCAGGGATGAGTCCATGAGGAATCCAGTGGCAACTAAGGTTTCCAACTCTTAAATTTTGATGTAAGGATTTTTGAATTTGGTTCATACCAATCCCCAAATGTCCTCGAATCTCCTCATAGGTGATTCGCCGGTTTTCTTCCATTAGTTGCCTGAAAGTAACCACATTTTCCTAAGTGACGGCAGTTGAGCACCGACCTTCACAAATTTCATCATGGAGAGAAACACGGCCACGATCAAATTCTGCGTACCAACGCCTTACCGTGTTCAAATGAGGTGCTTCCCTCCCAAAAGTATTTTGAAGACGAGCAGTGATGTCTTGCGGAGTTAGTGAACTTTTAAAATCATAAAAAATCATCGCCCTAAAATCTTTTCGCGTTAATTTCATTTTTGATACGGACGACGAACTCGGAACTTCAACTTGTGATAAAAAAACAAATGACACGCGATTTGCCGCCATTTTTTTTTGTAAATAATTGAGAGAGTTGATTTGAGTTTCATAAGTTAAAAAAAATATAACATTCGAAATTCAAATATTTATGATGAGCGCAGAACTGTTAGTATGCCCCATGTATACTACTCAAGTGTATCGCATTATCATCGTCAAAATAAAACATTTTTTCTGTAGAGAACGAAATATACTTTCTAAAGATTATGCTTGGCTATAGACAATTAAAATTTATTTAAAAAATATAATGATTTTTAAAAGGTCTTTGAAATGTTTAATATTTATTGTGCACTGGGTAATGACTACATCGGTGCAAACGGGTTGTTCTTAATAGTAGCTATAAATAAGAGTCATAGTTTTAGTGCCTATAAATAATGAATCCTTTTAATATTTTAAGAGCACAATCTACGTCTACACATATAATAAAATTGTAGAAAAGTAAAAACTGAATATTTTTTGAAAAATGTTATTGTTACGTGTTCTAGGAACTACTGATGCCGAAAATATATTTTTTTGGATTTTTGTCTGTCTGTATGTCTGTGACTTTGTGCCGACTTGGCGTCAAAACCGCTGAACAGATTTAGTTGCTATTTGGAAAAAATATTAATTGAAGACCTAGAAAAATTATAGGATATAAATTATCTCGCTATTTGTTACGGGGAATGAGCAGTGATGTAATATGTTCTTTTACATCTACAATTTGCCGCGAAACTCTTATGTTTGGAAGATTGCTACCAATACTGTTCAACAGATTAAGCTGATATTTGACGAACATGTTTGATAAACACCTTATCAGGCTTTGGTATAACAAATATCAAGTTATTTGTTACTGGTAATGAGCAATACTCTAATAAGTACTTTTCTTCTACAATTTGCCGCGAAATTATAAAAAGACTAGACAAATTTTATTTTATTTTATTGTTTATTAGCGTATAAAACAGATTACAATCACTTTAAGGTATAATACAATGAATAAGGTATTGATCTAGATTATAATCTACAGATATATACGCCTAATCGCTTTATTAATTTAGTAAATTTTCAGATGCTAGGGAGCGCTGATTTACAATACAAAAAAGAAAAATAACTTAAAAGTAAATTAAGAATGGCATTACAAGTAGTGTAGTTCTAAAATTTAAATACTTGGGTCTGCAAAAGCCTGCGGAACTGATGCAGTTTCAGGTGGAAAATATCGATATCTCTGTTGGAAATAAGAATATCATTGTATTGGCGACACATCCTGATAATTGGATTATAATAAGAGGTATTATTAGGGAAAACTGGAAGATTGAAAATATTATAATTTCGGTTACGGCTTCTAAATCGGGTATTAAAATTTAACAGGGAAAGTAGGTTAGGTGAGTCCATTAGGCTATGAATTATTTTATAAAGTAACATATGATCGTAGTAGATTCGACGAAGGTCCAGGGGACTAAAATGAAAATATTTAAGACGTTGTTTGTAGGAGACAAGTTTTCGACCAATGCCGCATCTGTAAGTAACAATTTTTAGAAAACGTTTCTGAATACTTTCGATTCTGTTGCTATGGACCTTGTAGAAAGGGGACCATATAGACGAGTTATATTCAAGAACACTACGTACAAGAGAGTAATATAGATAAAATAAGCTTTTAGTCTGACGAAAATGTTTAGTAGATCTTATGATAAAACCGAGTAGACGAGAGCTACGCTCAATAATGTAATCATAATGATCACGAAAGGTTTAACTTACAAAGAGTATACCCAGATCTTTTGCAATATTGTTACGAGTAAGAGCTTCTCCCCTAATGGAATAATTAAACAGTATTTTGAGTGACTTATTGGTGAAAGTTATTACAAAACATTTACCTATATTAAGTTGCATACAATTTCGATCACACCATTCTGTGAGTATGTCCAAGTCCTTTTGAAGTTTTAAAGCATCCAGATTACTGCTTACAGTAGTAAAGATCTTGAGATCATCAGCATAGAGTAGACAAGGGCACGACAGGGAATCAACCAAGTCATTGATGAAGATGATGAACAGCAGTGGTCCCAAATGACTACCTTGAGGCACACCAGAAGTAACCGTAACCGGTTTAGAAAGATAACCCTTTAATGCAACCAGCTGACTCCTTCGACTCAAATATGATTCCATCCAGCGAAGTAAATTACCATGGATGCCTATATCAGATATTTTTTGCAAAGTACTAAATGGTTTACTTTGTCAAAAGCTTTGGCGAAATCCGTGTAAACAGAGTCCACCTGAAGTCTTTTAGAAAATGCGTTGCATAAGTAGTTCTTATATTCAAGCAGGTTGGAGGCGGTTGATTTATTTCTTACAAAACCGTGCTGTTGTGGATTTAGGATAGGTTTTACATGATTATAAATACCGTCGTAAATGACGCTTTCGAACAATTTGGCGAAACACGATAATATACTAATGGGTCTATAGTTTTCACATTGATTCTTATCGCCAGATTTATGGATAGGTATAACATGTGCCATTTTCCAGAATGATGGAAACGCACCTAATTGTAAAGATTTATTAAATAATATAAGTAGGGGTTCAACGAGAACATCAGCACATTTTTTATAAAGGATGGTGGTATTCCGTCAATGTTACAATATACCAGACTTTTTATGGAATTAAACTCCGAAATTAAAATCATTACGCTATATTAACTTAAGGAACTAAGCAGGAAATATGTACAATACTCATAAGAACGGGAATTTCAACACAGCTTCTAACAGTCGATACAGCCTAACGGTTTAATAGTCTTCCAGTGTGATTATGTTTTAGGGTTCGATCCCGGACAAACTCAGTTTCTTTTTGTGATTTTAAACATTTTTATTTCACTTTTGGTAGTAATATTACAACATAATAACTAACCAACTAAGTATATTTTTGCATACTGTTAAACTAAAAAAGTATGATTGAAATTTTTAATTAATTAAACTTAAAGTTTATTTTCTTTAATAGCTGCATCTCGATATATAGAAAGTAGGTAACCAAATATGTAAATTGTTAGTTATACGCGGTTGCGAACACTAAGCTGAAGCGTGCGCCTCTAACATTACCTCACATGGAAGGGCGCGTTCTGAGCTTCCTTGAAAACAGTGGCAAGCGTTGTAGCTCAACTCACTGATGATTGAAAGCGGCACAAAGATTGGTCAATCACCAAGATCTTTTAGACTTATGGTCCAGGCTACGCCCATTGCACTAAATAGATAATTTTGCCATTTGAAGAAGCTCTTTCCGCGCACTTCAGTTCTTAACACGCCATGTCAACTTGAGCACCATCGTGCTGCTGCACAGCACGAATATCGCCATATGCGAGTGGGTGATCTATTACAAGAACGTGACAGTAACGTGTAAAGTGCAAATAGACCAAGGTCAAGGCAAGGCGTTGGACAAAAACAATAGGAAGTTCAAAGAGTAGTATTCTTAAGAGGCGAGCATCCCAATTCATAACATCACTTTTCAGGACTAGCCCACAGGATAAATAGTCTAGATAAAAGTTCAAGCTGCCCTTAGGCCTTTGACTTGGCTTATCAACTGCTGTCTAGACGACAACGGCTATTTACGTACCCTCCAAACCACGGAAACGCTAAGTATAAATGGCACTTAACGGTCACCTATCTAAGGACTCCTAACGTGTCTTAACCATTTAATCGTTTAGCGAACAGGGATTAGAACTGGCTTCGAAGATGTCAATTTTACTGTATGCGTAAGGTTCTCGAATCAACAAGTCGCAGGGACAGATACTGAAGGCTGCATATCAAGTTATATCGAGTTGGCTTGGGTGGCTCGAGCTTCCTTCGGAGTCGCTGGACGTTCGGGGTGTGGGCCCTTGGAACGTCCATTGAGTACGGCGGCGACTCCGAGGAGGATGGCGGTGGGGTTGCGAACCCCGTCCCCGTGAGTACCGTGTCAGGTCCCCGGGGGGCTACAATGCGCCCCCCAGCGGCGGGCTCAAATGCAAGGCACTGAGGGGCCCCTGGTACAGATCCCACCGGAGAGCCCTGGGGTCTCCCCTCTCATGTGCCGATGCGACAGCTACGGGGGTTTTAGTGGGTAAGAATCCCACATACCCCGGTCGAGCCCCACAACTCCCGGGGATCTTTGAAAGATTTCCCCCCGTCAAAAAAAAAAGGGTGGCTCGAGCTTCTATTCCGAGTCACTGGGCGCTCGGGGTGTGGGCCCTAGGACGTCCGCTGAGCAAGACGGCGATTCCGAGAAGGATGGTAGAGGGGTTAGGACCCCGTCCCCATGTGCACCGTGACTGGTTCCCCGAGGGCTACAATACCCCCCCTGGTGGCGGGCTCAAACGTAATGCACCGAGGGGCCCCTGGTGCAGATCCCACTGGAGAGCCCTGGGGTCCAGTCTCATCTTACCTTAACTATATATTATTTTATTTTAATAACTTGAGTCAGAATTTTTGGCGCACATTAGTAGGTATATAACATAAACATGTTTTCATAGGGTTTTAGTCAGTAAGTTTCTTTTAAGCCCTGGTTGATCCTCCACAATATACAGGGGACCTTTTGAACATTTTAGGTTTTAAAGGAAAAAGGGTCGATAAAGTTTAATGTCACTGAAGGTGGTGGCAGAGCAGATCAAGGAGAGGGATCCCTTCAGTGATCCGCAATGCAGGAGGAGGCCCGGGCACAGATGAGAGGCCAACGCCAACCTTATCCCACCCGAGCGAGGATGTGCAAACAGTAGGGACGGGGAACCGCTGCCTGTGTTCACCCTTACGGATATGTCGTGCTAAAGTGTCTCGGCACGCTATCTGAAGAGATTCTGCGGGCCTTTTACATCGGCAGGCAGATCTACGAGGATGGGCTCGCTTGCCGCTGTTGGGACTCTGAATAGTAAACAGGGCCGTTCCCAGGGCCCGCCAACACAGCGGTATGTGAACATCGAAGGTCTCGATTCAGTAGGAGTCGTACATAACCCACATTGCCGCTCCCGTGGTGGTGTGGGTAACCATGGGGATTTTCTTACGTGAAAAAAGAGCTTGACAAACATTGCTTGATTGAGGCTAACATTGTTTGAGTTCATGAAAATTACTGGCTGCGTGCAAAGCCGCGGGTACTGCTAGTTTAAAATAAAATATGGAATCAGACGTGTTTCTTTGCCTTGAATTTTAGACGTTTTAATTTTTTTTATATTAATATCTCAATGCGATTGACACACATTTTAAATGTGTATCGTTTCGAGACTATTAACATATGTAAATTTTTATAAGGCTTACCTAGGCTTAGGCTTTTTATCGGCCTCCTGGCCTATATGACCCCAGCGGCTAATCTTTCACCAGATCGGCCATCTACGCGAGAGAAATTATAGTGCACAAGTGCTTGCGTAGCCACAAGTGCACTCTTTCTTCCTTTAGTCTCACAATCCAAAGGGGAAGGAAAACCAACAGGACTGCAGAGAGGTTAGCCGCAATATTGGCTTTTTCCATGCCCATCCAACTAACTTTTTTTTATTTTTCAGACAATTACGTGATCGACTTGCATTGCCCTAACCAGTACGGAACAACTACACCAAGTTGCACTCTCACACAAGCGGTTATTACGTCTTTATTACTATACTGTAAATAATGTATGAATGTGTAACACGCGCTTCATAACGACTTAATATCCAAACTAGGTTTACAGAGAAAGTCGTTTCGGAGCACGCGATGTAATGAATGGTCCCGAACACGCGGTTTTCCTTTATTTATGCTGAAGTGAATTAGAAGTGTTGTAATCACTAGTGTTTGTTGATTACTACTATCCTTTTGGCCTTTTAGTTTGTTGTACTTTCGTCGTATTTTTTTATTTTTTTCTGTCTTATTTGATTTTTTGAACGGCAAGACACACTGTCGCTCTGATCTAATTGTAAAATGACACACTGTTTAAAAAAAATGTGATAAAATGACAAGCCCGCTGAGTTTCATGCCGGATCTTCTCAGTTGAGGCCGCGTTGTGATCCGGTGGTAGCTTCTTTTAAAAAAAAAATCATGACCTTTCAAAAGTGCTAGCGTTAAGCCTATTTGAAATAAACTACTTTTGAGTTTGAGATTAACGCGCAGTTTGACGTGTGCTGGGTAATTACAAGAGGTATTATGAGTTAGCTTGTTAAGGCATCGCCGGAAGCGACGGGCTACGGACGTCCATTAGCTGTAACAGTACTTTGTGACTTCGCTGGGTTAATTATCGGATACAAATATAATATAAAGAACGGCTGAATCATAAAAGAATCACATATGACCCAATAATCCTGGGTAATAAGACTCCTATCCAGGACAGACATCTGTTTGCGAATGAACATTTTAATTTGGTTTGTACCAGAGTGTTAAATTATAATATTCAGTATGGTTATTAACAATTGACGGAATTTTCCATGTCGGAATACGATGAAGTTGATTCGGGTGATACTTTGTGAACGCTAAACACAAATCCGATAGCTTCTATGAAATCGCAACATTCCAAAAAGAAATAACATAACATTTAGATAGTGGATTCGTAAATAGGCTTTACAAGATATCACCAAATATGTTTTAGAATAGAATATAGAATAGAATATGCTTTTATTTCACACAAATAACACCTCAGTAGAACAATAACTTAAATAACAGATTGATGTATTTTGTCCGTGTGAAACCGGGCTACCACTTAGCGTTATGTTGCATTGAGGCATAACCACAATAATACAGCGCTGATTTTCAGTGGCAGCCCCGAGTGACCTCACGCACGCTTATCTTACAGTTACGTACTTACTATGCGTTTCAACTAAGAATGTGGCCGCCATGATGATCGCGACTGCGGAACTTCACTCGTTTTTTACGATTTTTCTACTGGCAGCAGAGTAAACACAAAATGAAAAATTCGCTCCGGTTTTGATTATTTATTGTAATGTCTTATTTTGCTATGTATTTTTGTTAAAACATAATTTTTAGTAATTATATATTTGAAATGGCAAGATGGCGGTCACATTCTTAGTTGAAACGCATAGTACGTTCATCATTAATTTGATTCATTTTTTTTCATTTGATTCGGAAATTACCGATAGTTATTGAATAGCCCTGAATGATCCGTACCATTCCGTGTTAGTTTATTTACTTCATCTTTTGGACAATTTGGAGTTAGTTGCTTTACGATAGTAGGTACTATCGCAAGTTGTAAAATTTTTGGTTCTAATTTCAGGGTACATTTTGGTAAATGATCACCAAAATTATTTTTTTGGAATTAGGTATTTTTTTGCCGTTAGGTACCTACTTACTTACTTTTACTAGATCTGATGGTTAATTAAACATAAGCCATTTATGTCAACACAATACGGTAACACTTTCTGAGTTCTATGGATTGAGTGCCTATACTCAAGAATTAAAAAATGTAAATTGAAATAGCCCCGCTCGCTAAGCGACAGGAATGTGCCGCAACAGTTCACGCCCGGGGCGACCTCGCCCACTTCAATTGAGTTTATAGCTACTGGAATTGGTGATGACTGCGCATAATTACAGTACAGAGGACACAGGTACAGTATAACGTCAATGTATATTTATTTTTCAATGTAAACAAGTTTTTGTTCGCGATCATATCGAATAAAATAAAGAAATAAAAGGTAGGTTAGTAGACTGAAACCAGTGTTTGTAAGAAAAAAATAAGGAGTTTTAAACAAGTTGTGTGGTGTCAAACAGAATGCAACCTCAGCATTTTTTTAACCGACTTCAAAAAAGGAGGTTCTGTATTCAACGCGTATGTATATAATATTAATAAAAATGCGTAATATTCATATATGTGCTTCATCATTCAGTCTATGTGTGCTTCTAAACGAATTTATTTTATAATTTCACGAGTGTATGTATGTAGGTTTGTCCACGGATTTCTCAGAAACTACAAGTCCGATTTCGAAAATTCTTTTTGTAATAGTTAGAGTATCTTTCAACTTAGGGTAGAGTACAAATTTCATCAAAATCGGTCCAGTAATTTAACAGATATAAACTTTTTATGTTTTCAGTAAGTTACTGTAATGTAGACGTTCGAGTTGCGTGATAGTGCTGATACCTATTTTGGTAAAATAAGTCACTAAAAAGTGTTAAATAAACTATTTAAAAAAAAAAAAACCGACTTCAAAGTAAATTATCTAAAAAAAGCATAAAATAACGAAAATATTATTGAAGTTGGTGCAGAATATACACAGCAGGTACGCTAACACCAACTTCAATAATATTTTCGTTATTTTATGCTTTTTTTAGATAATTTATTTACTTTGAAGTCGGTTTTTATTTTTTTTTAAATAGTTTATTGTTTTATTTGTCGTAGTGTAGTTAGTAGCCAACCTGGTGTCCGAATTGTTCAATCTGACATGGCTTAACAGCTGTTGTTTAGAGGACAACAACCGGGGCCCATTTTTTACGAAGCACGGAGACGTTCGAGAATTAGAACTGAGCGTTTTCGTGCTTGGGAGTTGTGGTTGGTCCTGGTTTTTGTCATATAGGCAGCAGTCGTTAAGCAAAGTTAGAGCCCTAAGGCCAGCTTGAACAAATCTGACACCAGGTTGGCCACTAACCATACCTAACAAAAAAAAATACTATGTCTCGGATTACGGTACCTACCCCCTTAAGGGAGACGCCTATGTTCAGCATTTCTATTAGGTAAGTAAACGAAGAAATTTACATATAAATACTGAGGCAATAGATTTAAATTGATTTTAAGGTTCTGTGAGCTACAAGCGGTAATATAAACTAGTAAACTAATTTGATAGCGTTAAGCATCTTGTACAATTACGAATAAACCAGAAGAGAACAAAAATATACTTAAATTAATAATCTACATAATTTATTTATTTTAATTATAATGTTACCACTGCACCATCGTCAAGCCGCGTCGCTATACAATTGTATATCACGTAGTGGCTCTACCCTTTAAAACGTTTTCCACTCAATCAGTTAACATTGTTTCCCTAAAAACCACTAATTATCATTAAAAACAAAACCCAATAGCATTGTAAAACAGTTTCCTTGTTTAACTACAGAGGCGATAGTTTTGCGTAAAGACAAACAAAAGGCACGAACAATGCGTGATTGTCTGGCGGAGTCGTCTGGCAAACAATGGCGGCCGGTGGCATAGGCTGCCACATGCCATGGCATGACTAAGCAATTATCTGGCACGCCGCCGTCGCTACCGACTGATAGACAGCTCTATGAGTATTGAGTAACGTTCGGCCACTTGCACCGTCAAATTAAATCTAGGGTTAGTTTTAAACCATACTTTGGTAGGAGCATTAATATCATAATTGGAATAAATAGTAAATCTATGATAAAATATGTAGTTTAAATCACTTATTTAGTGACTTTATCTCTCAGAGTAATTAGAATGGAGCTAGTATCGCGTCGATTCCCCGAACAAATTTTTCGTGGCACTTTTGCGGGGTGCGGGAGGCGAAGTAAACACACACAGATACAATTTCACGCATACCCACACTATAATAAACTCGCAACACATTCAAATCAATGACCTGAATATGAACAAACATTTGGCAGAGGGGTTAGCGCATCATGCTCTCTCCAGTGGTATCTCCTCTAAGCTTTATCTAAATGTAATGTCTTTTAAAGATCAAACTTTACTACTACATATACTCTATTAAAGAGTTATTATTTCATCCCATAGGGATAAGTCTACATAGTATATAATTTTTATCAAACACACCAAAGACCGTGGGGTGTTTGGGCAGACCCTTCCATCTCCTCCCGTTGGATGTCCGTAAGAGGCCACTAAGGGAAAACAAGAAGACGAAGCGTCTTTCTATTACCTACCATCTTATACTGCGATGCCCAAGACCCCTGCCAAGCATGGCCATTATGGCAACCCCTCCCTTCTAATGGGGAGGCCTTTGTTCAGCGGACGCTTTTCAGCTACTCCTGATGATGATGACTTAATTATGAAGTATTAATGGACCACAAGTGCGACAGTTCGTCATATTATAGGTCATTACCTAGAATAAGGTCAATTTATTGAAATAAAACCAATTTCACAGATTATATAGTTAGCGGTTTATTTTTGATTTTTACTTTTCTGACGTTTTGAACACTTTACACCATGTTGGTTTTTTGTGACCATCTTCCATGTCTTTCCGAGCAAATATCTAATCCTTGAAATTAGTTTCATTACAATTTCATACTCACTAATTTAAATCAGAAAACCATCGCTTAATCTAGTCTTTGTGTAAGCGGGTCTTAATGTAAGCGGGTCTTAATGATTTTATGTAACTTTACATATATGTATGTAAGTACATACAGGACTTGTTTGGTTACATACTGTGCGATTGCAAGACATGTGTGTCATAACTACGTGGTAGGTCACTTGCGCAAGCGACTTGCCCAGGTGTGTATTGTGTATTATACAACGTGTTACAAAATACCCCGTAAAAAATATAATTAATTATCAAAGCCAAAAATTTTGTCAGCCCTAGTAAGCTCTCATGTCAGGGAACCAGATTATTTAACAGAAAGGTCTACGTACCTATTTTACCTAATAATTGTATACTTTAATCGTTTTTCTATTATTCATTCATATAATATTATATAGATGATAGCACATCTATATAATATTATATACAAGGATGTCGTTATACTCACGTACTGGCTTCAGAACATGTCACGTTGAAAAAAAAATTATGTTGTCAATTTCAAATCTTCTAATCGATATCTTACAACTGTTAAGAGTTTTTTTCCCAAAATTTGAACCTTTCCACCAGTTTTTAGGTTGTTTCGTTAGGTTAGGTCTTTTAAAATTTTTGTCGTTCCGCGAATTAGGTAGAAATGTAGTACATTCTGCGTAGTTTTACTCTTTATTTTTACTGAAATAGGGTTTGCACATCAGTGAAAATAATAATATTTTTTTACTTTTTTTCGGTATATTTTTTACGGGGTATTTTGTAACACCCTGTATATTGACATTCTGTTGCAAACTCCTCTAAGGTTTCAAATCGTTCCAGTGTGCAGGGCACAGTAATTGGGAGAGATTACTGGCCTCGTTGAATTAAACTTTAAATGTCTCCAGTGAAATGCTTTTTAAAACTACATTCTGGCCTGGCATTACATTTTCTTGAGTACTAAGTAAGTGCTGTGGTTTTTTTTAATAATAACTATAAAAAATAATGTCCTCCTTGTCTATACGCGATTTACTACGTGGCAGGTTCCTTGTGCAAGGAACCGTCCAGGTAGGTACCACCGCAGTGTTAGATATTCTGCCGCCAAGCAGCAGTGTGTAAGCATTGCTGTGTTCTGGCGTGAAGGGCACTGTAGCTGGTGAAATTACCGGACGCAAGAGACTTAGACAATATCTAATGTCTCAAGGGTCAGCAATGAGAAGAAGAAGAATAATAAGTACATTTATTCGGCGGACAACGACACACACAAAAATATACAAAATAAAAACTTACAAACTTACTACATAAAACAAAAAACATAAACTAAAAAACATAAGAGATAAATGTGGCAACTGTGCGTCGCGCTTCCGTCAAACGAGGCTGGCAACTCAGCGATATGCTGCACCGGAAATCCAGATTCCCGGCGCAGCGCTGTTTCTCAGTGTCAACCTCATTGACATTTCCATGCCGCATCACTTATTAAATTAATACATTTAAAATAATACGAATAAAAACAAGAAAAACAATAATAGGTACTCTTAGAGGAGATACCACTGGAGAGAGCATGATGCGCTAACCCCCTCTGCCAAATTTTTGTTCATATGGTCAGGTCATTCTTTATTTGTGTGCGTGTATTTTTGAATGTGTTGAGAGTTTACTATAGTGTGGGCATGCGTGAAAGTGTATATGTGTTTGTTTCCTTCGCCTCCCGCACCCCGCAAAAGTGCCACGAAAAATTTGTTCGGGGAATCGACGCGATACTAACTCCTTTGGTACTTTCTCTGAGTAGGTACTAGATAAAAAGTATGTTGCATAATTTACCATACGCCTGCCTAGAGTAGAGTGTAAACAATACATTGAGTTAAAATACAAACAATTGTAAATGGGCAGCGTAGGCAGCGCTAAGAGTTACATAAATTTCTGTAATTCTGCCTGGAACAAATCTGAATACATTCTGTTACTATAGAATTGCAGAATATTCTGAATTTTACTGCGTTTACAGGTATAGGTAAGAGAAAAAACAAACCGGACTAGTAGCTAAAAACATAACCTACGAAAATATGAAACCTTACCTGCATGCACTAACAAATTAACATTAAATCTACATTACAGGGCAACAGATGCACAGTTTACCTCTCCTAGTATTGGTACCTGCATAGAATCAATCAATAATATAATATCCAGTCAACCAACACAGAGACTACCAACCGACTGCTTCACTTTAGTCCTCACACCACCGAATCTAGAGGAGATGACCCCTTATGTAAGATTTAGATTCATTATATGATTGTCATAGTATAAATAATATACGTAATAATATAACAATGCTAGTGATTCTGGTGTAGCTAGCGTCTTTATGCTGCGGCGACTGCTTACCATCACTGTGGTGGTACTAGCAGGCGCGGTCGCAGCCAACGATTTTGGGGGGGGTCATATTTGACGGTCCCGTTGGTCTTGTACCAAGACAGTAGACACCCTAGCCGCTACCCAATTTTGCCGTGTACGAATATGGATTTTGGGGGGGGGGGGGGTCATGACCCCTACAACCCCCCCTCTCGGACCGCCACTGGGTACTAGCTGGACGGTTCGTTGCGCAAGCAATTTTGGTAATCGTGAAAAATATTATCAGTGCTCTCTCATAGAGAATTCTTGATTTCTGATTCTTCATGGAACAATTTGCTGATTGCAATAATTCTTTGTTAATATTGCTACTGCACAGCCATTCCCCTGCCACACGGTCCAATTTCAACTGTTATTAATTAATCTGCATTAGCTAGCTTCCATCACCGCCTAATATTGCGTGAGTTCGCGGTCCAGCGCCTTTTTATACTTAAGTACTGATTAAGTAAACTATTTTTTAGAAACAAAACAGATTTCAAAGAAAATGAAATTAAAATAATTAAATAACGAAAATATATTGAAGTCGTCATGTTAGTTAACTAACACCGGCACCAGCTGGTTAGTTTATTCAACACTTTTTAGTGACTTTTATTTTACCAATAGGTATAGATAACAGTTCTATCACGCAACTCAAACGTCTATGAGTACGTTACTGTAACCTACTGAAAGTATACATGTTTATATCTTTTAAAAGTCAACAACTTATCAAGTTTATATCTTTTAAATTACTGAACCTATTTTGATGAAACTTGTACTCAAACTATAGCAAAAAGAATTATCGCAATCGGATTTGTACACACTCGTGAAATTTTCGTACATTTGTTTAAAGGCCCACATACTAACATGTATTCAATTAATATTACGCATTTTCATTAATATTGCACAAACAGAACTTCTCCTTTTTGAAGTCGGTTAAAAATATGTATATATTTATTTTGGACAAAAGTCGAGCTCATGCATAACGCGTACGATCAAGGCTATGTAGGCAGCTGCGCGTGCAGCGGATGCCGATAACAGCTGATAACGCGTTATCAGCGCACGATAGCGGCTCTGCGGCTCGCCGGCTAACTGTTGGCACCTGGGTAGAGAGATATCACATAACACTATCACGTATAAAAGCGGTACTACTAAAGTACTAGAGAATCCGTCATAGCTAGATCTATTCACAGATGCTTTGTAGTTTCGGCGCACAAACACTGTTGCGGACTCTGCCATACTTGTACGGTGCAGCGCGACCGTAAAATTTGATGCGTATGCATTTTACTTGGCACGCGTAGCAAATTAAACTCTTCAACATCAGTTCGCATATATCGGTGGCAAGAAAACCGCGCATGCTCACTAATTCATTTTGATACAGTTCATTAATTTGGTTAAGTTATATAATATTAGGAATTATAGTTGTCGTCAAATAAATTGTGGGTAGGAAGGATAGCCGAACGCGTATATAAGTCACTGCTCTAGCGGCACCGTGGTCATTCGTTTCACAGATCTCATACAGTGCGGAAGTCTTAGTGAAGTAGCTGCGTCTTAGTGATTACAATGTATTCCTGTTACAGGAGTGTGGTAATAATACTTCAGAGGTATGTTCAGTTCTTGTTATACTAAGGTGGTCCAGAGACAATGGTTTCTGGACAGCTTATCTTTTTTTTAAGTAATCCTACCTAGGATTGCTAATATCAGAAGTGGGATTGGATTCTGCCCTATCCTCTTCGCTTTCTGATGCATTTTGTTATATTCGTTTCCATTATTTTCATGTATTGTTTTTCACGAAAAAAAAATACATATGCGGGTAGTTCGTGTTTCGAAAAAAATATTAACGATGCCCACGGTACGGTCATGTTGGAACACGAATAGGATAAGGACTATTACGATCGATCGTTAGATCAATCGATCATATGTAATACTTCAGTTTACAGTTGTAATAGTACTGTTGGTAGTCCAGTAGTACAGTAGACATACACGATGGTTGAACGATCGAGTCAGTGAATCCATTTAGGTCTATAGTGAGTTCGTTCGTAGAAGTACCAAAGGACAGGCAAAGTCTAGTGCTACGGCTAGATTAGTACAAGTGAACTAGATGGATTTATTTCGTTGGTTCGTATTATTTTAAGCAGTGGGTTGATTTGAGTTCTGACTGCTAGTTATAATAAAGTGCGATTACTAATAAATCTGGCAGTAAAATTGTATTTCGTTAAGATGTTTTCTGGTTAATCTTGATGAGTCATCGCAATTTGTAGTGTTGTTTTGGCTTATTTTCTCGGTCGATGACTAATAATCGTATTTGAATTCTGGTTCGATCTGGATACGTTTTTTTAAGGAAGGCTGAGCGGTTACTGTCCGGTCGGTCGTACGGGCCTAATATATTGACGAGTGCTGATTGTGTCTGTGTACTTGTTGATTTAACTATGTACCTACCTGATTTTTACATCAAATTTTTAATTCGGTTTCTGTAGTTATGTTCACAGAATGTGTAAGTGCGAGTCGCCATGCGCAAGGGCGATTGTGGCGTTACTGGCTGCATTGTGGCGCTGGCTGCTGCTGCATGAGTGGCTTTATGCACCATACAGTGGCGTTGCCACCCAAACGGTGGCATGGCCGCCCAGATGGTGGTGTGGCCGCCCAGATGGTGCAGTGGCCGCCCAACGGTGCAGTGGCCGCCCAACGGTGCAGTGGCCGCCCAACGGTGCAGTGGCCGCCCAACGGTGCAGTGGCCGCCCAACGATGCAGTGGCCGCCCAACAATGCAGTGGCCGCCCAACGGTGCCGTGGCAGCCCAAAGGGTGCCGTGGCAGCCCAAAGGGTGCTGTGGCAGCCCAAAGGGTGCTGTGGCAGCCCAAAGGGTGCCGTGGCAGCCCAAAGGGGGCTGTGGCAGCCCAAAGGGTGCCGTGGCAGCCCAAAGGGAGCCGTGGCCGCCCTAACGGTGGCGTGGCCGCCCTAACGGTGGCGTGGCCGCCCTAACGGTGGCGTGGCCGCCCTAACGGTGGCGTGGCCGCCCTAACGGTGGCGTGGCCGCCCTAACGGTGGCGTGGCCGCCCTAACGGTGGCGTGGCCGCCCTAACGGTGGCGTGGCCGCCCTAACGGTGGCGTGGCCGCCCTAACGGTGGCGTGGCCGCCCTAACGGTGGCGTGGCCGCCCTAACGGTGGCGTGGCCGCCCTAACGGTGGCGTGGCAGCCTATACAATGCGCTGTGCCGTGGCGTTGGTCGGTACGCCGTGGTCGTGGCCGGACATCGAAACAAGGAAACAGCTACTGATTTAATGGCGTGTGGTTATAACAGCTGCACTGGCGTGAGTTTTACATATTTTGTTGTGCTTTTCATCAGTAGTTGACTGTATGAGCTTATGAATCTACTAGTAGTGATAATAATTATCCCGAATTCAAATTTATGAATCTTAGTGAGAAAAGCAAAGCTTGCCCACCGATAGTGGTCTCTTAGTGTATCGTTGTAAAAAAGCTAGATCCTTATAACTACTTTCGTGGTCCTGGAGCTTGTAGTACATGCAGGGTCGTGCCACAGGTTGGCCACTGACTAGCCGTGGTGTATCCGACGTATTATTGATAGTTCGGGTTGAAATATGCTTTTATCTGGAACCGATTCACACACGCAAAGTTATGTCTCACGTAGATCTCTAGCGAGTCGTGAGGTGGCACTCCCCGAAGGGACCTGCCCCGGGTGGTCGGTACAGTTATCAGTTTATTTTATACCCTCGTGCTTAGGGTGAGTTAGGTGAGCTTAGCTTTCATATCTGTCCGAGATTAGGTGGCATTGAGCTTCGGTTCTGCCTGGACATGCAAACTTGGCGCCTCTGTCCACGATAGGGAGGCATTGAGCTTCGGTTCTGCCTGGACATGCAAACTTGGCGCCTCTGTCCGTGATAGGGAGGCATTGAGCTTCGGTTCTGCCTGGACATGCAAACTTGGCGCCTCTGTCCGTGATAGGGAGGCATTGAGCTTCGGTTCTGCCTGGACATGCAAACTTGGCGCCTCTGTCCGTGATAGGAGGGCATTGAGCTTCGGTTCTGCCTGGACATGCAAACTTAGCGCCTCTGTCCACGATAGGGAGGGCATTGAGCTTCGGTTCTGCCTGGACATGCAAACTTGGCGCCTCTGTCCACGATAGGGAGGGCATTGAGCTTCGGTTCTGCCTGGACATGCAAACTTGGCGCCTCTGTCCACGATAGGGAGGGCATTGAGCTTCGGTTCTGCCTGGACATGCAAACTTGGCGCCTCTGTCCACGATAGGGAGGGCATTGAGCTTCGGTTCTGCCTGGACATGCAAACTTGGCGCCTCTGTCCGTGATAGGAGGGCATTGAGCTTCGGTTCTGCCTGGACATGCAAACTTGGCGCCTCTGTCCACGATAGGGAGGCATTGAGCTTCGGTTCTGCCTGGACATGCAAACTTGGCGCCTCTGTCCGTGATAGGAGGGCATTGAGCTTCGGTTCTGCCTGGACATGCAAACTTGGCGCCTCTGTCCACGATAGGGAGGGCATTGAGCTTCGGTTCTGCCTGGACATGCAAACTTGGCGCCTCTGTCCACGATAGGGAGGGCATTGAGCTTCGGTTCTGCCTGGACATGCAAACTTGGCGCCTCTGTCCACGATAGGGAGGGCATTGAGCTTCGGTTCTGCCTGGACATGCAAACTTGGCGCCTCTGTCCACGATAGGGAGGGCATTGAGCTTCGGTTCTGCCTGGACATGCAAACTTGGCGCCTCTGTCCGTGATAGGAGGGCATTGAGCTTCGGTTCTGCCTGGACATGCAAACTTGGCGCCTCTGTCCACGATAGGGAGGGCATTGAGCTTCGGTTCTGCCTGGACATGCAAACTTGGCGCCTCTGTCCACGATAGGGAGGCATTGAGCTTCGGTTCTGCCTGGACATGCAAACTTGGCGCCTCTGTCCGTGATAGGAGGGCATTGAGCTTCGGTTCTGCCTGGACATGCAAACTTGGCGCCTCTGTCCACGATAGGGAGGGCATTGAGCTTCGGTTCTGCCTGGACATGCAAACTTGGCGCCTCTGTCCGTGATAGGGGGGGGGCATTGAGCTTTGGTTCTGCCTTCCTCACTATCTATGCCATCTACCTATGCCATCTACCTATGCCATCTACCTATGCCATCTACCTATGCCATCTACCTATGCCATCTACCTATGCCATCTACCTATGCCATCTATCTATGCCATCTACCTATGCCATCTATCTATGCCATCTACCTATGCCATCTACCTATGCCTTCTACCTATGCCTTCTACCTACGTTTTTTGTTGTCAGTCGATGGAAGACACCCATGTAAAGCCATGCAAACATGGTTTTGGAATAACCATGACATGTTCTTACATATCGTTATTTCTTATAACAGGTTGCGTCAGCGGGACCCACGCTGACTAAACATGCGTAAAGACTAGAGACCGATATAAAGCTTAGTGGCATACAAGGTATCGGTTGCGCAGGAAGAGAGCTGATTAAAGCCTATGATTATTTGTTTTCTGTAATTATTACTACTTCATAACTTGACTGTGTTTATGTGAGCGCTTATTGCTCGCTGCTTATTCTGTTTTTCTTAGCCGCGTGCCATGCCATGCAGACAGCTGCAAGGCGTGTCCTAGCGTGACCTATTCAACAGCGAAGATCTGCGCACCGGGTATGACTGCCTAACTGGTGCCATGCAGTGGGCGCAGTCAAAGAAGCACAAGGGTATGAGTAACAGCACTAACTTTTTATTCTTATTTTTACTTTCCTATTTTTTAAAGATTTGTTTTTGAGAAAGTTTAAAATCTTTGTATGGCAAGCCGCCCCTTGTGCACTACCTGCTTTACTGCACAGTAGTAGTAACTATACGCCTTATTTGTAATTCAGAGTTAGACATTCTTACGTTCGAATCGAGGCACATTTTTACGTTCGAATTGAGTTGCATTCTTAAAATGTAATGTTATGTGCACACTTTGTTTGGGTGTTGTTTCGTGTTTTGTGCAGGACCAGCAAACGCTCCTAGGCGGTGCTCGTGGCAGCCTAGACTCCGGGATTTCCTGTGAACGATGGATCCCCTTCGTGTTGCTCTCGGGAAACAGCGAGCCCGAGGACGTGCTCATGTCAGGAGAGGCCGTATTAGGAATTATAGTTGTCGTCAAATAAATTGTGGGTAGGAAGGATAGCCGAACGCGTATATAAGTCACTGCTCTAGCGGCACCGTGGTCATTCGTTTCACAGATCTCATACAGTGCGGAAGTCTTAGTGAAGTAGCTGCGTCTTAGTGATTACAATGTATTCCTGTTACAGGAGTGTGGTAATAATACTTCAGAGGTATGTTCAGTTCTTGTTATACTAAGGTGGTCCAGAGACAATGGTTTCTGGACAGCTTATCTTTTTTTTAAGTAATCCTACCTAGGATTGCTAATAATAATAAATTCAGTTGTTATCTTAACTAAGTTTATCATTTCCAAAACTTTAATATTGTATGGTTTACCAAGAAATCATATATAATTAAATGGTCCTTCGAGCCGGAAAAAACAAACTACGTAAAGTAATTTTATCCACGTGGGAGATAGACGTAGATATACGCAGTTTAAAAGGGGTCCCTTATCCTCACGAAAATGAGATTACGATTACTGCTCGAATCGATAGTGGTAGACTCAAATTTGTCAAATATCAATACAGTAACAAGACTAAAGTTTCAAAAAATCTAGTCTGGTAGGTTTTTCTTGATTAATTACAATTTAATCATCATCATCATCATCACCAGCTGAAAGACATCCACTGCAGAACATAGGTCTCCCCCTTCGAACGTCACAATGTACGAAAATTGGCTATTTGCATCCACCGGTTACCTGCGACGCGCACTATGTCGTCTGTCCACCTAGTGGGAGGTCTGCCTACGTTGCGTCTTCCGTTTCGTGGTCGCCACTCGAGAACCTTTCTTCCTCATCTGTTATCGGTTCTCCGAGCGATGTGGCCTGCCTATTGCCACTTCAACTTGCAGATTCTGAGGGCTATGTCGGTGACTGTAGTTCTTCGGCGAATCTGTCGCGCAAAGAAACTCCGAGCCTATGCTCGGACAACACACACAACGAGCTATCGAGAGGGCTATCCCTCCGCATAGCTCGTTGTGTGACTGAGCTACAAAAATACAATTTTATACATACATACCTATTTTAAATTAATACATAAATGCTTAAAATTTCTTTAAACATGTAGAGGTCCGACTATCCCTTTGGCCTTTCAGTTTGTTGAATTTCATCGTATTTTAATTTTTTATTATTATTTGATCTTTTGAATGACGGGACACACTGTCGCTGATGCTGATCTAATTGTAACAAGGCAAACACTGTTAAAAAAAAATATGAGAAAAAATGACAAGCCCGCTGAGTTTCTTGCCGGATATTCTCAGTAGAGGCCGCGTTGTGATCCGGTGGTAGCTTTTAAAAAATTGACCGTTCAAAAGTTAAGCGTAAGCCTATTGGAAATAAATGATTTTTTGATTTTTAAGAGGCGAGGAGTCTTTAATCGTTACGCGTAGCTGTAAAAAACATTTTTACAACTTCGCGTAACGAGGCTTTCACTGAGAAGATCCGGAAGTAGAAGAGTGCTCTAGTAAATTTTTGATCTCTTATTTTTATAATGTTGTCTTTTATTTACGCGAATACTACACATTGTAATATTATTATTATACAACAATAAAACTTCATCCTCCGGGCAACACCTAAAAGATTTTATTATAACGTTAATGGACAAAGGGCTTTTTATGAAAATTATAAATTTAGGTATAAAAGGGCCCGAATATCCTGTGACTGCGCCAGTTTAGCCACCATTCATGTGTACCTAATGCATGTAAACGTCGGTAGAAGACAGTCCTTTTCCTGATATCTTCTTGTTTTTAGTTTATATCTCATTTTGTGTTATCAGTATCTAGCTAGTCGAGACAGTGCCGACTGATAAGTTAAAAGGATCGCAACTGTACTATTGAAGACAAATAAACTTAATCGCTGCTTTGTAGTTGATACTCCAACTACAACTTCCTAACTAACTATGATACTTACCTCGATTATAGTTCGTAGTTTTACTATACATATGTCTTTAATTGAATACCTAGTAAGTTAAATATTTACAGTTTATTTATAAATATGTATATATATACTAGGTAAAAAAATTCTTCCAAGTTGTCGCCACACTGGGAGGGAAGGGTACCTGTCTGGCGGCATTACCACTTTGTATGGCCAAGCTCATACGTTGGCAGAAAAAGCTACAATATAGTAAGTAAGTATAATAATTAATTTTATGCTTGTTATACTACACGGTATTGTAGTTTGTTGCTTCCGTGGCGTAGTGGGGGGGAACCGCTTGCTTTGCAAACCGTAGGTCGCAGGTTCGTATCCCGCGGGGAGAAACAACTTTGTGTAGTTGTTCTGTACAGGCTACGACAATGCAGGGTTGCTTTGTGTCTTCGGAGTCGTTGGACGTTCGGGGTGTGGGCCCTTTGAACGTCCATTGAGTACGGCGGCGACTCCGAGGAGGACGGCGGCGGGGTTGTGACCCCCGTCCCCGTGAGCACCGTGACTGGTTCCCGGGGGGCTACAATGCGCCTCCCGGCGGCGGTCTCAAAGGCAAGGCACTGAGGGGCCCCTGTTGCAGATCCCACCGGAGAGCCCTGGGGTTCCCCCTCTCATGTGCCGATGCGACAGCCGCGGGGGTTTTAGTGGGTAAGAATCCCACACACCCCGGTCGAGCCCCACAGCTCCCGGGGATCTTTCAGAGATTTGCCCCGCGTCAAAAAAAAAAGGCATTGCATTGTCCTAATTGTCTGTAAATGTCATGTGTCTGTCATGTCATGGATCGTAAGATCCATGCATCGAATGGGCATGTAAAAAGTCGGTCCTGCGTCTGATCTCTGCCCGGTCGTGTCAGTTTTCCGTACCATCGGATTGTAAGAGGTAAAAGGAAAAGAGAGTACACTTATGTCTACGCAAGCACTTGTGCACTATAATATCTCCGCGCGTAGTTGGCTCATCTTGCGAAAGATTGGCCGCGGTGGTCGTAACGGCCAACAGAACATTATTTATACTACATTCTATAGTTATTTATCAAGCGTCGTACAAGGAATGCTCTTGTTAACTCTTTACCTGGTAATGTTTACGTAAACTGGATTCTTTAGCGATGATCGCATCGACCGATGGACAAAGGGCATGTGAATCATTTTCTTATTACCGATCATAAGGTTTTAACTAATAGCTTTGTTTTGTTCGTTACGGGTCATTTGGAGGGTATTTGGGGCGGTCAACTATGCTTCTATACAAATAATATGAAGAGGTTGACTTTGTTTGTTTTTGGTAATCTCTGAGATTCTAATAACATTTTGTCCTATTGGTCAAAATCTATCGCCGCTCTCCCAGTCCGTAATTAGTTGTTCGCCATGCCTTACGTTATCTCTGACTCGATATGACTCTGAGTGTGGCAGTAAGAACAGGTGCACACACATGGCAGGGCAAGCAAAAAAAATAAAGAGTTTTGGAAGAAAAAATAGAAGGAAAACGAGTAGACTTATACAAACTTTCATGCATGCACAAATAGCAGAAAAAGTGGGAGGAGTGTCGTATCAGGAGGTCAGAATATTAGTTGAAAATTGCGTCACCAACAAAAGTATAGCTCTTAAATTAAAGAAAATAAACTATTTAAAAAAAAATAAAAAACGATTTCAAAGTAAATTATCTAAACGGTATAAAATAACGAAAATATATTGAAGTCGGTGCTAGCACATCATGTTAACTAAGACTAGCACGAGCTGACTTAAACTACTAATCCGATACTTGATGAAACTTGTACTCTACCCTAAGTTGAAAAATACTCTAACTATTGCAAAAGGAATTTTCGAAATCGGACTTGTAGTTTCTGAGAAATCCGCGGACAAACCTACATACATACATTTATACATACATACATACATCAACTTTGGTAAATTTGTTTAGAAGCCCACATAGATTAACATATATTAATATTACGCATTTTTATAAATATTACATACATACGCGTCGAATAGAGAACCTTCTTTTTGAAGCCGGTTAAAAAAAGATGAAACTAAGATTGGAGTTCATAAAGATTATTCAGGACATTTATACTACTATCTCTTTGCTCTTACAGTTAGTTGTATTTTCGTATTTTTTTCTTTTGCTCTCTTATTTTATCTTTTGAATGGTAGGACACACTGTCGCTGGTGCTGATCTAATTGTAACAAGACAACTTAGATCATATAAAAGAAATTTAAAAGAAATAGATATGACGCGCGGAACTAACAAATGACGCCGGGCGCGAGGAATATGAAAACACAAAGTGCTATGATTCGACCCGCAGTGATCGCGAGCCACTATCGGGAGCGCACGTCTGGTCACAGCAAAAAAAAACATCGAAACTATGCGGTACTGTGTAGTAAAATATTCTAAAATCACTTCAGATAAATTAAGAAAGAATACTGGATTATCATTTCATAGATACATTTCTAAAAGGAATAGATTTCTAATTAGTTTGGTGAATTTTTTGATCCCACAAATTCGGAACACAAATCCTCACAAAAGTCATACGGTGTTGTCATACTGCACAATTTTTTTTCCCATAATATATCACATCTTTTGTGGGTAACTTATTTGATGTTAGGAAATAAATATTAATAGATTACTTTTAAAGATTTTAACCGACTTCAAAAAAGGGGGTTCTGTATTCAACGCGTATGCATGTTATATTAATAAAATTGCGTAATATTAACGTAATGTTAATTCATGTGGGCATCTAAACAATTTTTTATACTACCAAGGTGGCAAACAAGCATACGGCCCGCCTGATGGTAAGCAGTCACCGCAGCCTATAGACACTAGCAAAACCAGATGAATCACTAGCGCGTTGCCGACTTTTAAGACATTAGATATTAAGTCTTTGTGTCCGGTAATTACACCAGCTACAGTGCCCTTCACGCCGGAACACAGCAATGCTTACACACTGCTGCTTGGCGGCAGAATATCTGACACTGTGGTGGTACCTAGCTGGACGGTTCCTTGCACAAGGAACCTACCACCTAGTAAGAAATGTACTGTAAATGGTTGTATGTATGTAGGTTTGCCAACGTATTTCTCAGAATCTGCAATTCCTATTTCGATAATTCAAGGGATGAGTGGACAAAAGTATTAATAGTTTTAAGCAAGTTAGGAGCGGTGAAAAAAAAAATAGTTCAAGCTAGAAATTAAAGCTTAAAGTTTTATAATACTATTAATTTGTTTTGTATATGTATATTTATAATTTCTACAATATGTTATAAATAAATACATATGTATATATTTGGTTAACACCTGCCCTTCAAAATTCTATCTTGTACCCTAAGGCTGTGTGGAAGAGATCTATATACCCGGTAAAATATAGCTTGATTCCTGTGCCAGCAGTCAATCACGCACATATAATTAATCTCAAAAATATCAAGTTTGAATTATTTTCTACGAATAATTAATTATTTGTGTTTGATGTGGGCTGTGCGCCTCTGTTACTTTACGCGTCTCCACAGAATTGGCAATAGGCTTGATGATTAAAATATCTATTTATTTCCATTTAGGTTATCAAAACACGTATTTTGTCACTTGTCAAAAAAACAAAAAATATTTGGAAAAATATTTGTTATTGAATGAAACAATACAAGCTTAGCTAAGTTTATTGCCGGATCTTCTCAGTGGATGCCGCGTTACGATCATAGCCGCCATGAGGCCTATGCCTAATAATTTTGATTTTGAATTCATAAAGATTGCACTATCAAAGTTTTATCGACTGATTTGGGTAAATTATGGTCATGTTATCGTCTATGTAGTTTTACATCATTCATGTTTCTTTAGGAACTATTTATAATTGTAACAGTCACTCTCTCGAATTAAAGATGAATCATTGAAATAAACATGTATTGCATTATTTCAAAGCTTTGGGGATGGAGACTGCTCACGACTGTAGTACTGTAGCTATTTGTGTTTTGACCACCCTACACGTATCTTCTGGGTTTGGCACTACGAGCAGCAATTATCTGGTCGGGTGCTTAGTCCTGTAATCATCGTAGTAGTTGACTCTTTCGAATAAAAAAAAGAATCATCGGAATCGGTTCGTATTTGTCAGAGTAATGTAGGGGATTATATTTCCTAAAGTTATCACCATTTTTTGTTGCTATATAATCTTTAGGCATTTTAGCAAATTATTAAAACGCGCCATTCCTGTTCTCTCAGGAACTTTTTGTTCGTTCGTAACATTTTTTGATGATACCCTTTCAGTGGATTGGACTATAGGTACAAACAAAAAAAAACAAACATAATGTTAAAATCGGTTAACAATTGCCAAAGTTTTGCGTGAACATACATAAAGAATATATATGTATACATACATAAAAAATATACAGTCGAATTGAGAACATCTTCCCTTTTTTTGAACTCGGTTAAAAATTCAAATTCGTCTATAATAAGGTTATCATGCCACAGCCAGACATATGCGACAAACATAAAACGCCTCTCCTCATTTTGCTACTGCTGGTGTTAGTTAACACACAATACTTCGGAGCGAGTTCAATATACTTTCGTTAATTACTTTTTAGATAATTTTCTTTAGTCGTTTTTATATTTCAAAAATAGTTTATTTTATAAATTATAATAATAATCAATAAGTCAAAATTTGAAAGTCCCTTAAGATAAAGAAAAATACTCGGGAGATTATTTCGGGTACTGGTAACTCTACGCACACACAGGTAATTGTATCCGTACACAGAAATCGCAGCTTACGCACACACTGGCAAGGTCAAACCGGCGTCACTTATTTGTTCCGTGCGCGTGGTCTATGTATTCTATAGTCTAAGCAAGACAAACACTGTTTAAAAAAGTGTAAAAATGACAAGCCCGCTGAGTTTCTTGCCGGATCTTCTCAGTTGAGGCCGCGTTGTGATCCGGAAGTAGTTTTTTTTTTTAAATTGACTGTTCAAAAATGCTAACGTTAGCCTATTTGAAATGAAATAAATTATTTTGAATTTGAATTATGGATGTTCGATTGTGAAGGCTTTTTATTGCACTTAAATTGTATTAGTAGACAAAAAAGCCATTGGAAATTGCTTGCAGCTATTTTTATTCGGAATCATATTTGGCCCGACTTGCTCAGCAGGTAGGTAATGTTTTTTGAGAGTAGGTATGTAGATATGTCCGTCTATTTTTTTGGAACGGCCTACCGCCCTATATAGATATTGATTTATAATTAGTCTTAGTTGTGGGAGTTACATTAGCTATCTACTTATATATTTTTACCCGACTACGGAACGGAGGGAGGGTTATGATTTTAACAATAATGTATGTATGTATATATGTATATTCATCTATTCCCGCATATCTTCTAGTCTACATAACATAATTTAACAAGTAGGGTGTCGTTAGAAGCGTCTTGATTGTCCGCTGGTTATAGGCTATATAATATCACATTATTAGACTGCGATTTTATCCGTAGTCGGGTTTTAGTTTTTAAAACTTATTACTTCTGTCAGATGACTTGCAGACAAATAGAGCGCCATTTGTGAACGTTTTCATACAAACTTTTTTTTTTTTCCATAATGCTGCTACCATAAGGTAACACCATATAAGTTTCAATATATAGCCTAAAGACTAATGAGTAATATTAATTTGACCTAAACGAATAAATTAAAATAGTTTAAGAATGTGTCCAATGGCACTTTTCTTATTGTCTCTATTATGGTGAAGACACTTTGTTATTGTGTTCTACACTGCACTACACACTGCACTAATTTAATATTTAAACTAACTCAAAAGGTTTTGTCCTTTTCAGTCTTCTCACTATGCCCGTGTTATCGAGGAGCTGGATAGCCTCGACATTCACATGGTGATGAAGCCGATATTGATGAGCTTCAGCATAATCTTTAATAATTTTGGCAACAAGGTCCACTTTGAAGTCCCGATGGAGGTCGTTAATTCCAGTACCAGGGTGCATTTACAATACCTCTGAGTACTTTGTTCTGGAATCGTTGTATTGTCTGTACGTTACTTTGTTTGGTACAGCCCCATAACTGTATACCATAAGTCCATACTGGCATCAGGACTTGCTTGTATAAAAGTATTTTGTTCTGCACAGACAACACGGAATGTTTTCCAAGAAGCCAGTGCAGTTTCTTGTAGCGAAGGCCTAACTCTTCGCGTTTCTTTTTGACATGGGCCTTCCAGCGAAGCTTTGCGTCAAGTGTCATGCCAAGGTATTTAGCAGTATTCTCGTAGGGTATAGGTTGATTATTTATGTATACCGGATGATGGTTAGACCTTTTGTTGGTAAAATCAATATGAACAGACTTTGATTCATTTAATTTTATTCGCCACTTTCTTGTCCAATTATAAATGGTATTAACGGCGCTTTGTACATTCTCCACAGCTTCTGCGTGAGTGACCCCTGTAGCCATAATAGCCGTGTCATCAGCAAAGGTTGCAATAGTATTGTTTTCTAATTCTGGAATATACAAACTATTTCTCATTTCTAATAACCACCAACCTTATTATATTATACCTAATAGACTAGCTGATCTGCGCAGAGCTTCGCCCGTATCCTTTCCGGCACTTCCAACAACTATCGTTATATTTCTACGAATTTAGTTACACGAAACCTTGACAAATTATATACATACTTAACTAAACTTTCTTCATGAATAATTCTGGTTATTGGTGAAAACCGCACTAAAATCCGTTCAGTAGTTTTGGAGTTTATTGCAAACAGACAGACGCGGCGGAGCACTTTGGATTAAAATAACTTAGTAGGTACTTATGTAGTGATTCTTCAGTAAACAAAAACTAAACTATACTTAGTCTCATTAGGTAACTAATTTTATCATAATGAGATTTGCAAATATTGCAACACGAAACTGCGCAATTATTATCTTCAAAATGTTATTTTTGTTGGTTTGGTTTAGAGTGGGCACGTTTCTACTGATTTATTACACACTAGCGACCCGCCCCGGCTTCGCACGGGTGTAATTGAGAAAAAAAGAAGTGAATAATTTAAAGCTACTGCCTTTGATTATAGAATTTCTTGGAATTATTTATCAGTTTGTAGCTGACTTATCGTAACGCAATATGAACAAATTTTGTATAGAAGTGACGCGTGAAAGGGCTACGTATAGCTGCCTGTCCATGGGCAAAGTACTCATCGCTTAGGTTTAAGCCTGCAACGTTGAATCTCTGAGCTTGTGATATGTTAATTGTATTTATAATTTTAGAAACTGCAGACGTGTACGGGTGCACAATTTGGGTGGATTAAGGACACCATTTCTTTGAAACCAATTTATGGAAGCAATACGGGCTTCCTTATTCGGTTTCATCGTTAAGACGTAAACACTAAAACTCCCGTGGCTATCACATCGGCACATGAGAGGGAATCCTGGGTTCGGGTGGGATCTGCACCAGGTGTCCCTGACTGACTGACTCGGACTGGCTGAATCCGAGTCAGTCCCGGTCAGTCCCGGTCAGTCCCATCAGTCCCGGTCAGTCCCGGTCAGTCCCGGCCAGTCCCGGTCAGTCCCGCTCAGTCCCGCTCAGTCCCGCTCAGTCCCGCTCAGTCCCGGTCAGTCCCGGTCAGTCCCGCTCAATCCCGCTCAGTCCCGGTGCGTCCCGGTCTGTCCCGCTCAGTCCCGGTCTGTCCCGGTCAGTCCCGCTCAGTCCCGGTCAGTCCCACTCATTCCCGGTCAGTCCCGCTCAGTCCCGGTCAGTCCCGCTCAATCCCGCTCAGTCCCGGTCTGTCTCGCTCAGACCCGGTCTGTCCCGGTCCGTCCCGCTCAGTCCCGCTCAGTCCCGCTCAGTCCCGGTCAGTCCCGCTCAGTCCCGGTCAGTCCCACTCATTCCCGGTCAGTCCCGCTCAGTCTCGCTCAGTCCCACTCAGTCCCGCTCAGTCCCGGTCAGTCCCGGTCAGTCCCGCTCAGTCCCGGTCAGTCCCGCTCAATCCCGGTCAGTCCCGCTCAGTCCCGGTCAGTCCCGCTCAGTCCCGGTCTGTCCCGCTCAGTCCCGGTCAGTCCCAGTCAGTCCCGCTCAGTCCCTCTCAGTCCCACTCAGTCCCGCCCAGTCCCGCTGTGTCTCGGTCAGTCCCGCTCAGTCTCGCTCAGTCCCGCTCAGTCCCGCTCAGTCCCGGTCAGTCCCGCTCAGTACCGGTCAGTCCCGGTCTGTCCCGCTCAGTCCCGGTCAGTCCCAGTCAGTCCCGCTCAGTCCCTCTCAGTCCCACTCAGTCCCGCCCAGTCCCGCTGTGTCTCGGTCAGTCCCGCTCAGTCTCGCTCAGTCCCGCTCAGTCCCGCTCAGTCCCGGTCAGTCCCGGTCAGTCCCGCTCAGTCCCGCTCAGTCCCGCTCAGTCCCGGTCAGTCCCGCTCAGTCCCGGTCAGTCCCGCTCAGTCCCGCTCAGTCCCGCTCAGTCCCGGTCAGTCCCGCTCAGTCCCGCTCAGTTCCGGTCAGTCCCACTCAATCCCGCTCAACAACACCAGCCAACCTATAGAAAAAACCCTGACTGACAGACAGACAATAATTCCAATAAAGTTTTGGCTTTTTTTATATCATACGTACAATATGTGCATGCATATCTATATCCTACCCAAACAGCCATTTTGAAAATATATTTTCATTATTTTATTTTTATTTTGTTATATTTGGGAAACAAACAAATGATACCACTTATTACTAAATATAAGATCCAATAGTACATAAAAATCAATTCAGTTTCCACTAATAACTAAATCATAACATTAGAGAGAAGTTAACTACGTATGCATGATTAAATTTTTTAAAAATCATTAAATATAAAAAATATATTAGAGATAAAAAGTGCCGGAGTCAATATGAGTTAAATATTTAAAACATCGAATCTTATTATAAATAAAAAAAATCAAAAACTAAGTTTAATAATACAAAAAAAAAATGCCGCTCAGGGGTAGCGAACCCGGACAGTCCGTACTTAGAGGACGCTTCCGTAACCACTTGGCCAAGGAACTTCTATTTTATCTTTCGAATTACCGTATCTTATTCTTGTTATATATTTGTACCGCCATCGGTTGAGTAATAATACTCCTTTTTTACCCTGTTAAGGGATAAATTTATAAAAATATGATATACAAATTCAATAAATTTTCTTAACGAATGTCTGTGCAAAATTTCAAGTCAATAGGACCAAGGAATCGCGTTCTCCCATACAAACTTTGCCCCCCTGTTTCACCCCCTTAGAGGTTGAATTTCGTAAAAACCCGTCTTAGTGAGCACCTACGTCCTAAAAGGAACCCCCATGCAAAATTTGAGACTCCTAGCACTTATAGTTTCTGAGATTTCGTGATGAGTGGGTTTTTGTCTACTCTTTTATATAATACTAGCGACCCGTCCCGGCTTCGCACGGGTGTAATTGAGAAAAAAAAGATGTGAATAATTTAAAGTTACTGCCTTTGATTATAGAATTTCTTCATAAATAATGTTTGTAGCTGACTTTTCGTAACGCAATATGAACAAATTTTGTTTAGAAGTGACGCGTGAAAGGCCTACGTATAGCTGTCTGTCCATGGGCAAAGTACTTTTGAATTGAGAAATTGAAGTTGAATCTCTGAGCTTGTGATTTGTTAATTGTATTTATAATTTTATTAGAAACTGCAGACGTGTACCGGTGCACAATTTGGGTGGATTAAGGACAGGAACAGGACACAATTTCTTTAAAACCAATTTATGGAAGCAATATGGGCTTCCTTGTTCGGTTTCATCGTTAAGACGTAAACGGGGGTCAACCGGGGAATTCTTACCCACCAAAACCCCCGCGGCTATCACGTCGGCACATTAGATGGCAGACCTGGGCTATCTGTTGGTATCTGCACCAGCTGATACCACTCAGTGCCTTGACTTTGAACCAGCCGCCGGAGAGGCACATTATAGTTCCCCGGGAACCTGTCACGGTGCTCACGGTTACGGGGGTCACGGGGAAGCCTTCTATAGGTCCCCGGGACCTGTTTGCAGTCAACCGGGTTATGTAGGATTCTTAAACCCCCAACGGCCGTTAAATCAGTACATAAGAAGGAGACCTGGGCTATCCGGTGGGATCTGCACCTAGATCCCTCAGTGGCTTGCCTTTGAGCCCGCCACCGGGCACAATAAAGCCACCCGAGAAACTACCATCGTGCTCAAAGATATGGGGATCGCGGGGGAAACTTCCAATAGGCCCCCCAGGATCCTGCGGGCGATCGACTGCGGTATGTGTCCGCCACAGCTGTCCACACAAAAGAGGGGGGCTGCACCGTGTACCCCGCAGCGCAAGGCAAGGGCCTTTGAAGCCGCTGCCGGGTGCGCATTATAGCCCCCAGGAATCTATCACCGTTGTCACAGTTAAGGGGGTTGCGGGGGAAACATCCAATATGTCCCCGGGATCCCGTGGGGAAGTCAACCTGGGTATTTGAGATTCTTACCCACTAAAACTCCCGTGGCTGTCACATCGGCACATGAGAGGGAAACCTGGGTTCTCGGGTGTGATCTGCACCAGGTGTCCCTCAGTGCCTGGCCTTTAAGTCCGCCGCCGGTGGGCAAGCATATTATATCCCAGATTTACCTTATATTATATGGAATGATGATATATAGAATGAACTTCTCTAGTACTTGATTGTTAAGTATGTAGGTTTAGTCAACGTAAGCTAATTCAATTTATTTCATCATCAGCCGGAAGACGTCCACTGCTGAACATAGGCCTCCCCCTTAGAACGCCACAATGAACGACAATTGGCTATTTGCATCCACCGGTTACCTGCGACGCGCACAATGTCGTCTGTCCACCTAGTGGGAGGCCTGCCAACGCTGCGTCTTCCGGTTCGTGGTCGCCACTCGAGAACCTTTCTTCCCCAACGGTTATCGGTTCTTCGAGCGATGTGGCCTGCACATTGCCACTTCTACTTGCAGAAGATTATATAATAAGATAGACAGACTCGGATAGCGACTTTGTTTCACACTATGTAAAGATACTTTGACGTTGTTGGTCCCCAACACCAGCCAACCTATAGAAAAAACCCTGACTGACAGACAGACAATAATTCCAATAAAGTTTTGGCTTTTTAGGGTTCCATACCTAAAAGGTAAAAAAGGAACCCTTATGGTGAGACTTCGTCTGTCTGTCTGTCTGTCACACCTATATATTTCAGGAACCGCTGACGCTATCGATTTGAAACTTGGAACAGTTTTAGATCTTTTTTACCCAACTTCATCGCAAATGAAAAAGAATATATTTTTCCTTTTAGTTTTTTTTAATGATAGTCGAAATGGGTCACCAAACTTTCAAAGTGAGACTACTTCTCGAATGGGGTATCATATGAAAGGGCTTCATTTGTACATCTTAAAACAGATTTTTATTTTGGTTTATGTCACGTAGTTTTTGGCAGATAATCAAAAATGTCAAAAAAAAATACCGTCCCCCCTCCCCTTATCTCCGAAGTTTGTGCAGGGAAAAATCTGAAATAATTATGGGTAATACAAATGTCTATCTATATTTTACAGGAAAAATAAAATGATCTTTCTAAATAGTACAGTTTTTTAGTAATCCTAAAAAAACCTCGACAAACATAGTTTGCGGTTTGTTTTTTTTTTTTGCTACCTGAGGTGTTACATGAGTATTAAAATAAATTACCTTAATTCCAAAGATGGTATGGATAGTGGCGATCAATATAACTTTCAACCATTAAAAATATGTGTTACATAAAATTAACATTATCATTGAACATAATAACAAATTATCCATTTTCACTTAAAATATTTTTTGCTGGCCGGCTGCCGACAGACGCCGAGTTCAGCCGAACAAACCCGAACGCGAAAGCTGCGCGCCAAATCGAGTCAGCGAACCACTTTACGGCATTCAAATTCACAGAACACTTCAAATTTCAGCTTTGTCACCCTGCACTATTGTAATTGAATTTAATTAGGTAGTTATCGATCGAGAAAGAAATTAATAAAACCACTGACTGAATTTACAGTTACTATCGACCCGGAGTGGGCGACAATGTACTCTGTGGTGTGGTGGGTGGGCGAAAAAATTTTGTTGTCGTTTATTTCAAAAAAGTTAAATGTTTTATAAAACAAAACCATACCGCGTTATAATAATTGTACAGCGCCATCTATTGGAGTAATGAGAACAAAATCTTTAATTTTGGACAATGTTCATTCTAAGGAGCATGTTTATTTGCTGGCATATTTGATAAATTTATTCAACGATAGCTTAGTGATATTTTTAATTTAAGAAATCCTCATTCAGTTGAAAATAATAATATCAACTAATGAATGATAGATAATAGTAGATAGATGATAGAGAAGTTAACTAAGTATGTATGTATGATTTTAAATTTTAAAAAAGTATTAAATATAAAAAATATATTAGAAATAAAAAGTGCCGGAGTCAATATGAGTTAAATATTTAAAACATCGAATCTTAATATAAATAAAAAATCAAAAACAAAGTTTAAGAATACAAAAAAAAAACCGATCAGGGGTAGCGAACCCGGACAGTCCGTACTTAGAGGACGCCTCCGTAACCACTTGGCCAAGGAACTTTTATTTAATCATTCAAATTATCGTATCTTATTGTTGTAATATATTTGTACTGCCATCGGTTGAGTAATAATACTTATTTTTTACCCTGTAAAGGGATAAATTATAAAAAATATGAAATACTAATTCAATTCATTTTCTTAACTTAATGTCTGTGCAAAATTTCAAGTCAATACAACCAAGGAATCGCGTTCTCCCATACAAACTTTGCCCCCCTGTTTGACCCCCTTAGAGGTTGAATTTCCCAAAATCCAGTCTTAGTGAGCACCTACGTCTTAAAAGGAACCCCCATGCAAAGTTTGAGACTCCTAGCACTTGTAGTTTCTGAGATTTCGTGATGAGTGGGTTTTTGTCTACTCTTTTATATAATAAGAAGATGTAACAAGTATTTGATGAAAATTTTGCTTGCTAAGGACGGTCTATATTTCTAGTAGTTTGGTCTTTGGTTATCGCAAAGCTGTAATCCCACAATTGTCGGGACGGTCCCGCAGAGTGGAGGATTGTTGGTCACCTTGGTTATTCATTATTTAAATAAATGTAAGGCTATTTGTGTCTGGATATATCTGGGACTCGAACCGGCGAGAGTGCGCATAATGTCATTGGTATCTTGTGAACGCGCGACGCAGGAGTCAATGACTGCGCGGGCCAGATTAGAAACGCGCCGCTTTCTACCGGAGGCGGCCCTAGCTTGGAGCGCGCGATGTTGCCAATTCGCACGCACACACACATACACCGTATCACATGTATGCGTAGATTTTGGAATAAATTTTGCAGGTTCTGTGTGCTGAGAAATGTGTGACAATTAAAACAAATGATTTTGTTTGAAATGCAATAAGTTTGTTGAATTGATTGTTTTTTTTTAATGCTGTGATAATCTGGTCACAAAATGATATTCTATATATTTGATATTGTACAGCTGACGTCGTATTATTATTACACCCAGCCTTGTGTATTGTTTGATTACTCGGGCGGCATATTTTTATGAATTTAAAACCTAGTGTTTTTATAAAAAAAAATAGTTTGCATTATCAATATATTCCCCAGAAAGACTTAGGCCATGAATTACGGACTTCGGCTAATCTTAGACGGTTTCTTTTACATACTTCGATTTTACCTTCATGTTTTAAGAACAGAAAACTAGTTTACCTACTGAGTAATTGTAAATACTGCAGTTTTGTTCCAAATCAATAGCAGTACATGTAGTCTTATGAATCTCGTATTACCATTGAGCTATAAAGTACATATAAGAAGAACAGAATACATATAAAAAGAATAGAACTTATAATATGTACTGAATATTATACAACTGAATGATCAATTCGTTAACACCTCACTGTGCCAGTACCTATTATATTTAAGGAAATTTGCTTGTTTTCCCTATAATGTTAGGTAGTATTTACAAAGGGTAACATAGCGGTCGAATAACACTGTTCTAAAGATATTTACTGCAGATGTAGTGTAATTCGTAGGTTTTCAATAAGTATATTTATTAGGTATCCCACCAAATGTTAAATAAATTACGCATATTAATCAAAAGAAGCGTTGCTTAGTTCAGAGTCCTCTGAATTAAGCAACGCTTCTTTTGATTAACCTATTTAAACAAAGCGTTGTACTACAGTTGACCATATCCTTTAAGTTCTACGTACGTAATACTGACCATAGATATTAAAGGTCCTTGTAGTAGGAATTAATACGTTTATTTCATAGAATGATCCTTATTTAAAGAAAAATACTTACTATCCTTGTAAATCACGTCTCATTGGGTACTCCTCTTTTACATTTTTTTTACAACACAACCATTTTATGGGCATTGACGGATACTCTGCCTCAGCAATATGTAAGTAAACTCATCCCCGTCACACCGATTAATAAACGATTCAGTCTGATGAGGACGGTAGCTAGAGTAGTTACTGGGCTTTAAATATAATTATAGGCTGACGAGCGGCGGTGCAATGCATTCGTCTATTAGCAAGCATTTTGCTTACCATTACGTGAACGTCTGGTTGGTTAGAAGCAAAATCTAAGACAAATGCTACTACTTTAGTTGGGCTTTAACTTTTGGAAATAAAATATCAAATTGACAAAACACATAGTGCGAAGTAGAAAATGCAATAAGATTATTGCGACGATGACAATTGCCAATTGACGATGACAGTTGCTGTTGATTGCTTAACAATATATGTACTTATTATGTTGTGGAAATGAAAGTCACAAGGTGCTAATTTTACAACCAGCTAGCAGAAAGAGTCAACTAGATAGCACTTAGATTAAACTGGTAGGTATGTGGATTTCTCGTAAGAGAAGAGACCCCGGCTTTAAGAGACCCCGGTTTATGCATTTATATCGAGCAAACAATCGGTTGCACATGGTTCTGCGTTTATTTTGATTTTGTCTCATTAAGATAATTACACAAACTACTTAATCAACAGTTGACATTTCAGATGAAGTAGCAATGTAGTCCGTCTAGACATCTTTGTTCACATTTTAACATCACATATCCTTTCAATACGATTTTGGATTCGAGGTTAATTGGTGCTGCAATCATAGACGCAATCAAATAGATATCTCTTATTAAAAATGTAGCGCTAACCCAATCGCTATCAGACCATTTTATCAAATATAGCAACAACCAATTAAATAATTTACTATGAAATCATAGTAAATTATTTAGGTAATTGGTTGTTTAATTCATGTATTTATATCATTAAGATATCTCACTTCAGTCTAGTCGAATTGACTTAAAGTTAACCATACAAAGTTTGAAAACAAAAAAACTATGATATGTGATTATCTTTTTATAATATTAAAAAGAAAAAAGACAATTTGTTCTGAAAAATCTTGCAGGTCAAAAATTTTTTATCAGTTCGTAAAAGATGTAGAGTCCAACCAGCATAATTATGACGAATGATTCTACAGAAAGTCTCCTAAAAAGTGAGGAGATTAGGTTAGTTGTCAATATACTTACCTATCTTTCAAAAGTATTGTTTATCATCGATATGTGAAATTAACGAACAATGCAAATACTTACTGGAGTTAAATTACTCCCAAAAATACATATACACATACTACAATCACTAGAACTACAATATCATTGAGCAGTTAATATATTCATACATTTTAAACGTAGCCTTCACAAAACCTCGCATGAAAATTAATTACTGGTTGCACAACCACCGTCCAACTTAAGGCCGCCGCGGCACTTATCGAACCGAACAACCTATACATAGCCACCTGGACGGTCACATAGAAAAACTGCTTAAGTAAACAAAGTCCTATCTTCCTGTAACTTACTAATAGTAGCTCTATAAATATAACAATAAAGCACAGAGTTGGGTAAGCTTGAATAATAGAACCCTGTCGCCCTAAGCGTCCGTCAGTATTCTGTTAGTACACAATAAATATTCGGCGCCAGTTGTGCCAGAACACACGTATACATAAAAGAGCGACGTTGTAGTCTGCCAAGAGCGGCAACGTCGCATGCTTGTTGACGGATTCCAAGCTTGCTTCGATGTGGCTTCGATTTAAAACAATCAATGCGACATAGTTCCTAATTCAAACTACGGGTTGGAATATCACAACTTATACTTTATGGTGTATGGTAATAGGGTTGATTTTAATCTTAAATTTGAACTAGGAACTTTGTCATATTAAGCATATCATCAGCTCGTTCCGAGGGTAGCGGGACGCGTGCTTGTCGAAGCATTGTGTGAGTTTTTTTACGCGACGCGATAGAATCGATGTCAGTTGGCAGATTTTTTATTTTACCGTTTTTTGGCCTTGTTCGGGACAACGCAGTTTAGACAATGGATAAATTAAGTGTACTGTAACTGTATAGCGTTGCGGAAAAATTAGGTTCATTCTCAAAAATGTAATAAATAAGTTCTGGGTAATGTAAGCCGAGATAACAGTCCACCTCGTCGCGAACTCCAAACTAAATGATCAGTAGAATTACTTAACAAATTTTGAATTGGACCGGTACACAGCAATGTATAAATATTGCTTCTATGTGGCAAAATGTCTGACCCTGTAGTCGTAGGTCAGGTACATACTACTACAGCACTAGTACTTACTACTATCACAGAGCCCAGTTTAAAAATCATCAAGATGGAGTGATTCCTCCTTAGCGCGTTGTTTCATCAATGTAGACTCTACTAATAACTTCTAAGCTATAGTTTAATCATCCACGTTATAAATGATTTCAAATCATCAAGCTACTATGACAGGCTGTGATGATATCCTAGTAACAATAAAGTTACTTTGACGAATCATCAAAAGTTAGCAATGGGAATAGCCAGCGAGGTATAGAATGCAGCATATTGGGATGGAAATAAAATTGTGAAACCGCATTAGAAACAGTGGGCTATCTATGTTACCCGATTGCACAGTAGCCGTAGTAGTAGGAAAGAATAGCACTCGCCCATTTCCACCCTTTGGCTGTTCGTAAGAGGCGACTAAAGGAAAACCAAAAGACGGGCAACAGCTCTTTCTATCGGATTACCTATAACCTATACTGCGATCCCCAAGAAGCCTGCCAAGTGTGGGGATAATGGCAACCCAGTGGCGGTCCGAGATAGGGGGGGTCGTAGGGGGTCATGACCCCCCCTCCAAATGGCTAGCGGCCAGTGCACTAGACCAACGGGCCCGTCAACTATGACCCCCCCCCCCCCAATCGTTGGCTGTGACTGCTCCTGTGGCAACCTCACCTTTGTAAGGACTACTCCATAGAAAGGAGAGGTTGTAATATGTATTTTGTCCAGTATTAAGGTAGTGTGCCAGTTATCAGGTTTACTTGGTGGCCATTTTCAATAAGGTGGGGCTCCGTGCGTCCTTTTTTGGTCGGGAAAGAAACCTTCAAAAGGTATTGTGTGTTATTTCAGGCTTCAAGAGATATAATAAACTAATGTCTCGGGTGACGTGTAATGCAGCTGGTTTATATGTAGGCCTGTATCAGACGAACGACTTGTTTGACTTGAATTCCTGTAGGTTTCACTAGGATCTAGGAGCCTAGTCACTAGGTGGTAGGTTCCTTGTGCAAGGAACCGTCCAGGTAGGTACCACCGCAGTGTCAGATATTCTGCCACCAAGCAGCAGTGTGTAAACATTGGTGTGTTCCGGCGTGAAGGGCACTGTAGCTGGTGGAATTACCGGACACAAAGACTTAACATAGTCTTAAGGGTCGGCAACGCGCTAGTGATTTTTCTGGTATTGCTAGCGTCTATAGGCTGCGGTCACCACAGCCTATATACTCAATCAATAAATACAAAAATAACTCAACATTTTCATTTTGTTTACAAGGGGTTAGGGTTAGTGGAGGCCAATTTCCAAACCTTAAACCTTCCAAATTTCCAAACCGTATTCTGCGTCTACGCAGAATACCAGCCTCACAGTTATCTACAATTCTACATTATTACATATTGGATGATATGCAGGAGTTACATGACTTGATTGTCGTACATCATATGATATGATCATATGATATCATCGGACGACGACGCACGGCACGTTGGTAAACATTCCTTTAGTCCGGACTAAACGCGTTGGCGGTGTTCTTCTGTAAAGTACCTACTTCTCCAATTAGCCCGCTTTTCTCTAACCAACACAACCTCGAATTCAACGCTGCAGGCAGCGGCGAGTTGCGTATTCAAAAACTTATCTTAAGTTACACTATCACCACGAGATTTTACGGATTTCAGTGGAACCATTTAAGTTCAGATAGTTTAATAATGCGATAGTGATTATGGATTTTTTCAGCGTTAAGCTCGACGTCGAGCTCATTGTTGAGCACGGCCACGATAGTTTATGTTAGAGGATAACATGCAGGATGAATTTCAAGAGTTTCCATTAGTTTGATAGTGAATGATTTCATTGTCAACTCCTCTGTTAACATTTAGCGTTTCCCTAGTACCTACTAACTGAGAGTCAAACTTTGGTGTTTACACTAGTGACCACTGTAGATCCTGATTTATAATAATGAGTGCGTGATGTTATTAAAATAAAATACCTTTTATTGTATAGGTATAGTAAGTTAAATATTTATAAAATTACGTCCACTTAAATATTTATAAAATTACATGAAAATTTTAGAGCTCAGTAACAATGTTTGCTCTGAATCACAAAGATTTATGATTTAATAGGAATGGTTAGTATAGAAAATTTTCTACACAGGCTGGGCCTATTTGTGTGTGGACCTTTAAAGAAACTTGTTAACCCGTGGGGTGTCCGGGTAAGCATATCATCCTCACATCTCTTTCCGTTGGGTGTCCGTAGAGGCGGTTAAGGGAAACAAAAAGACGGGCAGCAGCGTCTTTCTATTGGATTACCTACAACCTATACTGCGATCCCCAAGACGCCTGCCAAGCGTGGGAATTATGGCAATCTCTCCCTTCTAAGGGTGAAGCATGTAGTTCAGCAAAGGACGTGTTTTGGCTACCGTTGATAAGGTTTTGGTGGGTAGAAAACCCACATAGCCGCCGTGCTCAGCCCCTACGTATGTACGTAGGGGCTGAGCAATGAGCTCGACGTCGAGCTTAACGCTGAAAAAATCCGTAATCGCTATCGCATTATTAAACTATCTGAACTTAAATGGTTCCACTGAAATCCGTAAAATCTCGTGGCGATAGTGTAACCTAAGATACGTTTTTGAATACGCAACTCGCCGCTGCCTGCAGCGTTGAATTCGAGGTTGTGTTGGTTAGAGAAAAGCGGGCTAATTGGAGAAGTAGGTACTTTACAGAAGAACACCGCCAACGCGTTCAGTCCGGACTAAAGGAATGTTTACCAACGCGCCGTGCGTCGTCGTCCGATGATATCATATCATATGATGTACGACAATCAAATCATGTAACTCCTGCATATAATCCTATATGTAATATGTAGATAGGTGAGGCTGGTATTCTGCGTCTATTTAAGCTTTGGAAATTGGCCTCCACTAACCTAGGGAACCCATTGTAAACAAAATAAAAATGTAGAGTTATTTTTGTATTTATTGTTTGTGGAAAGCTACGCTAGCAATACCAGAAAAATCACTAGCGTGTTGCCGACCCTTAAGACTATATTTAGTCTTTGTGTCCGGTAATTTCACCAGCTACAGAGCCCTTCACGCCGGAACACAGCAATGCTTACACACTGCAGCTTGGCGGCAGAATATCTGACACTGCGGTGGTACCTACCTGGACGGTTCCTTGCACAAGGAACCTACCACCTAGTAACTAGGCTCCTAGATCCTAGTGAAACCTACAGGAATTATGTTTTATTTAACAAGACAAAGAAGTCGTTCGTCTGGTACAGGCCTAAATATAACCTAAATATAAAAATTACATGAAAATTTTAGAGCTCAGTAACAATGTTTGCTCTGAATCACAAAGATTTATGATTTAATAGGAATGGTTAGTATAGAAAATTTTCGACACAGGCTGGGCCTATTTGTGTGTGGACCTTATTTAAAGAAACTTGTTAACCCGTGGGGTGTCCGGGTAAGCATATCATCCTCACATCTCTTTCCGTTGGGTGTCCGTAGAGGCGATTAAGGGAAACAAAAAGACGGGCAGCAGCGTCTTTCTATTGGATTACCTACCACCTATACTGCGATCCCCAAGACACCTGCCAAGCGCGGGGATTATGGCAATCTCTCCCTTCTAAGGGTGACGCATGTAGTTCAGCAGAGGACGTGTTTTGGCTACCGTTGATAAGGTTTTGGTGGGTAGAAAACCCACATAGCCGCCGTGCTCAGCCTCTACGTATGTACACTAGGTAATTTTTGAAGATTTCCTCCCGTGCTCACGGGGACGGTGGTAGCAACCCTGCCCAGCCGTGCTCCATCACCATCGTATTCAATGAACGGACCCCTTAGGCGACTCCGAAGACCCGATAAATCCTACTGGTTCCTCTAATTCTCACATTCTTCTAGTTATTTTACTGCGTATAAAGCCTACAGAATTAATTTAGAGCTCAAAACCGGTCAAGCAGCAGCCTAATCAAAGCATCCAAGGCCATCATAAAATTAAAATAATATATTCGTATGCAAGCAAAGAAACCGCAACTGTTTGTATTTTACTTGAAGTTGAATATTTTCAATGTATTTTTTCCTTTTGACTCCTAAACATATCCTGTTTCCTGTTCCCACAATGAGTCTAGGGAATTTTAAACAAGGATAAATATATTCATATTAATACAGGATTTACCATATTAATACTGGGTTTACCATATTAATACTGGTTTACCTGGAGCGCTCTGTATTTATCAGTTTACTAATCAGGGATATGGCCTACTGGTACGCTAAATAATAACAGTAATGGAATTTTTATACCTTATACACCTGTTCTAAGGGAAACCCGTAACTTACTTTTTAAAGATAAAATAAGATAGATACGATTATTTCTTTGCATTAATGTGGTAGATATACTTACAAAGATCTTTTGGCTATATAAACCAGCACTAAAACCTAGGGGTGGTCTTTATCAAAGTTATAGAGAGACTCTGTGAGGGTATAATAGTAGGCTTAAAGGCAAGGCACAGTACCTATATTGTACAGATTCCACCAGAGAGCCCTGGATCCTGTTATATGTCGAAACAACAGCCGTGGGATTTTCCCATTTCTCCCGGATGACTGTCACCATTGTCGTGGGGTTTTAAAACGTTTCCCCCGCGAGACCAAATAAAAATGTATTATCGGGTTTTACAATGACTCTGGTGAGATGAATAACTGATTATCCTACTTTTTATTCATGCTGCCTCAGTGTTGGTAACGTTAGATAGTTTTATAAATGTTTATATTTTCATCATCATCATCATCAGCCCACATCAGACCACTGCTGGACATAGGCTTCCCCCAAGGCACGCCACTTGCCAACCACGGATACCGTTGCTCCACCTAGATACAGGGCATCCTACAATACGCTTCCCGATTCGCAGGCTCCACTCCAGAACCAATTTACCCCAACGGTCTTCGGTTCTTCGGCAAATATGACCAGCCACTTCAGCTGCCTAATCCTTTGAGCTATGTCGGTCACTTTGGTTCTCTAACTGGCGAATAACTTCCATCAGTATCTGGTCTCACAGAGAAACATTCAGCATAGTTCTCTTCATAGCCCGTTGAGCAACCTTGAATCGGTGGACTAGTCGAACTGTGAGTGGCCACGTCTTGACTCCGTATGTCATCACTTGTAGGACGCATTGATTAAAGACTTTGGTCTTTAAACATTACGGTATCGGTGACGAGAAGACTCGACGAAGTTTTCCGAATGCTGCCCAGCCTAACTGTATTCTCCTTTTGACTTCCTTCTCAAAGTTGTCGTTACCTAGTTGTAGCGTCTACTATAAGTATGTATACTCCTGGACAACTTCGAGAGGAACTCTATTGACGAGAACCGGTCCCGGTACAACGTGCTCATTTAACATGACATTGGTTTTATCCAAATTCATCCGGAGACCGATGCGGTGAGAATAATCAGCCAGGTCATTCAGCATTCGTTGTCGGTCTTGCAGCGTCTCGGCCATAATGATGATATCCTCCGCGAACCGTAAGTGAGATTTCTGCCATTGATATTTATGCTGAACCTTTTCCAGTCCAGCATCTTGAACATATCCTCAAAAGCGTTAGTAAACAGTTTCGGGGATATAACATCCCCCTGTCTCACTCCGCCTCGGCGTAGATATGTTCAGTTCGCTGGTTCTGTATTTCTGTAGTTATAGTCGCGGAATCGTAAAGACCTCTCATCACTTCAACTTGGCAGGAATGACAATTTAGTTGGCAACTTATATTTTATTCATATATAATTATATTTTATTTATATCTAATTATTATAGGTACATATTTATGTTCTTAGGCAGGAAATGGCCATTGCGAACAAAATATACTGAAAACTTGTTATTAAGTGATAACAAGTTACGTAGTCTTGTCTGACCAGCGCCTCTAAGTATAAAAGCATGACACTAATATAATATAAAAATGTTTTTCAATTTCATGTTGAGGTATTTCAAATTATGAGTTTAATCTACTTATTAAGCAAAAAAGGAAACAGTTCTAGAAAGTCAATATTTTCAAAAGGCACTAATATAGCCTATATTATTTTATCTCTTAGACTGTTATTAACTTAACCTTCATTTACAAAACACAAAGATGATTTGTTCACGTGACTCTGTATCGAGGAAAACCATGAAATATTGTTGAGGTACGACATAGAAAACACATTTTATGGCCAGAAGTCAATCGTGGCTTGCTGCGTCGTAAACTCCTCACAATGGCTCGTAAAAATGCTTTGTGGTTACCCCGTACCAGAGGTTTTCGATTGCAACTCGAAAATAAGAAGACGAACCCGAGCCGGGATCAAATATCGAGTCTCTATATATAGCAACAGCTGTTAGTAATTGACCAGAGGGACTGGAGACTGATTGAAACTTGATTGCGCTGAAGTGAATCAATGTGTAATTAGCGACCATTTTGCAGTCATCAATTTCAATCAAAATGATAGGTTTCTTGATGCTGATGTACTTAGATTATTATTTGCAGTCTCGGTGGCGCAGCGGAAATCGCTTGGTTTTGTAAACCAAGGACAGGAGAAACAACCTGTTACTTCTTAGTAAAAGTATGAAGGCTACCTCTGATTCTTTTGTCTTAAAACTACAAATATGATCCATGCGTAGGATGAGTCTGTAAGAAGACGGTCCCGCGCCTGACCTCTCCCCGGTTGTGCTGACCCGTCCCATCGGCTTATGAGTACTTGAGCAATACAATCAATATCTTTCGCATTGATTGCTAATCTTGTGAAAGATTGGACGTTGCGATCGTATCGGTCAAGAGGTAAATGTAAGGTCCTACGACCAATCCCTCCCTTGATGTGTTGATCTTATATCATTTGAAATCGGAGTAATAATAAAATAATAATAATGCCCTCCTGGCCAATACGACCACAGCGGCCAATATTTCACAAGATCAGCCATCTCCGCGGGAGATTTATTATAGTGCACAAGCGCTTGCGTAGGCACAAGTGTACTCTCTCTTCCTTTATACCAACTCTCGAATGACTCTTCCCTATACTCGAAATTGGACTACGACATATAGGAGTAGACTAGAAGGAAGACAGTATTTATAATATCTTCGACATAATTGCCAGATCTTGTTGAAGATTTGTTTTGATTTTATTTGTTCGTCATAAAGTTCAATTCATCATTATCATCAGTAGCCAAAAGACGTACACTGCTGAAAAAATACCTCACCTTTAGAAGGGAGGGGTTGCCAGAAACCCCTCGCTTGGCAGGCGTCTTGGGGATCGCAGTATAGGTTATTACCACCATATATACCAAAGCCATATATATACCAAAGCCATATATAGGTTTATACCAAAGAAAGACCCCTGTTGCCCGTCTTCTTGTTTTCCTTTTGATGGGTTGTTTTTAACCGGCTTCAAAAAGAAGGTTCTCTATTCGACGCGTATGTATGTAATATTGATAAAAATGCGTAATATTAATATATGTTAGTCTATGTGGGCTTCTAAACAAATTTACTAAATTTTATGAGTGTATGTATGTATGTATGTATGTAGGTATGTATGTATGTAGGTATGTATGTATGTATGTATGTAGGTTTGTCCACGGATTTCTCAGAAACTACAAGTCCGATTTTGAAAATTCTTCAGTCTGTGTCAGCTGGTGCTAGTGTTAGTTAACATGATGTGCTAGCACCGACTTCAATATATTTTCGTTATTTTATGCTTTTTAGATAATTTACTTTGAAGTCGGTTTTTTTTTTAAATATTTTATTATTTATTCAATAGAAGCTAGTGCTTGACCGCACTCCCACCTAATGGAAAGCGACGACGCAGTCGAGGATGGTAAAGCTTACTTGCTTATTAATAGTCTCTTTACGCTAGCCTTGAAGACTTCTATATTATAATCGAGTGGAAAAACCGACGCAGGCAAACTATTCCAGTCCTTAGCTGTCCTTATTATGAATGCTATTATTACCCAGATACCCCACGGGTAAGAGGGAATTATACATCTGCAATCAATAAAAAATATAAATAGGTACTTAATATTCTAACAAGGTAATGAATTACATCACACCGTTATTGTGAATTCAAGTTTTTCACCAGGAACCCAAAGTTACAAGGATGTGACCAATACCGGAACATTTACACAAATAAAAAATATACAATTTAGTTTTTACCATACTAATTGTACGAAGGCTTGTGTCTAGAGGATGTTTGCGTCACTGTTCAATTGAATTACAATTTAAGCGAAGCGGACGTTACTGCATCCGTGTCGTGCAATACTCACCTAATTTGAAATATTAATGTGGGTTTTTCTGGGACTTATCTCACATCATATCCGTGTGGTGTCCGGGGAAGAATACCACCCCTCCCCCCATCTCCTCCCGTTGGGTGTCTGTAAGATGCGACTAAGTGAAAACAAGAAGTTCGGCAGCAGCGTCTTTCTATTGCATTGCCTACCAAATATACTGCGATCCCCAGACGCCTGCCAAGCGTGCGGATTATAGCAACCCCTCCCTTCTAAGGGGGAGGCGTTTGTTCAGCAGTGGATGTCTTCCGGCAGCTCATGATGATGATGATAATCTCACATCTAAATCTCACCTCTGTGACTAGGTCACTATACCACAGGATGTTACCCACTGAATGTGTGGGTAGGGGAATGCCAGATGTGGTGTATTGCAAATAAATACTGCTGCCTACCCGCCACGGAGCTCAATCGTCTAACAGACACCGAGGCGAGCGGTCGTGGTACAGCGACTAAGTATCCTGTGTTTCATTCAATACTGTTGTGTTCCAAGTACCTATTTATTGTAACCGGGTTTATTCATAGAATAGACCCAAGCCGAAATGGTGAGACATCACACCAATTATCTTGGAGCCCGCATAGAATTTGACCAACGATTTAGAAAGATATTTACACGGGTAGGTATGTGGTTTAAATTGGGCTCATTGAAGTTAGTTATTCCGAATTATGGGTGAGGGTTTAGAAGAAATATTAGACTGCGATAAACGACGAGCGAAATGTATCTAACAATTTTAAAAGGTTCAGTTTTTTAGAATTGTGTGGAGAATATTTAAAGAGAGGGAGACAGAGATAAGAGAGAGGAAAGAGAGAGAGAGGGAGAAGCCTCCCAAAATGGGAGTTAGCAGACTATAATCGATATGCTCGAATCTATATGCTGGCTACCGAGAGATCCGTGGCTTTCCAGCAGAGCTGATGTTTTTGATGTGGACATAGCGATATGGCTTTAAGTAATTCCTGTGGTAGAGCCATATTGTAAAGCGACAGCCCAAGCCTAGGCTGCGCCTCCCTGAGGTGCCCTTTAATTCGTCTCTCCCCTACCTTTGAGGCTGAAGTACTATAAGCTTGAGAGCATGAGAGCAAGAGAGATGAGCCTCTCTTGTCCTGTGAAGCTGTCAACGCTGTCTTTGCCCATCGTATCCCACACCAAAAAAAAAGGGTTTTAGTGAGACAAAGTTAGACGATTAGTCATTGACCCGTGGGGCGTCTGGTTAAGAATAGCACCCTACCATCTCCTCCCGTTCGGTGTCCGTAAGAGGCGATTAAGGGAAAACACGAAGACAGGCAGCAGCGTCTTTCTATTGGATTACCTACCACCTATACTTGCGAACGCCTGCCAAGCGTGGAGATTATGACAACCCTTCCCTTCTAAGGGAGAGGCCTTTGTTGAGTACCTAGTGGACGTCTTTCGGCTATTGATGATGAAAGTTAGACAAGTTGACAGATCTGTGTGGAATATGACGGAGCTAAGTGCGACGTAGTTTTTTTAAACCACATCATATTGTAGATAGATAATAAATAATACTTATATCTAGTGAGTTAAGATCTAGTTTCATTGGTATGGATGCGTGACCACCATCACGGCACATGGCCAACGCGAAGCCTTCGATATTAAGCCGCGTACACACATAAGAACTCCAACATCGAACACAAACATTTAGTTTGGACACTAATTAGCATATCGAACATGAAAACAATTTGACTTCAGTTCACATGCAACAACCACTATGTGTGCTTTGCCGTTGGAAGTGGACGGTATTGAATTAACGTAAACGTTTTTATTCAATTTATGTGCTTGACCGTTATATTTTCATCATAGTAAAAGGTGATCCAGCGGTGTATGCAAGCACACTATATTAACAACACAAGAAAAAGGACAATAAGTCCAAGGTATCGCCGTGCAGTAAAAGGGACAAACTACGGTCCCTTATCCTCAAGAACAGTGACTCTCCCCATTGAGTCAAATTTTCGTCGCGTGTCGTCGCCGGTTGATTTAATTCTTTATGCTAATGTTTGTCAAAATTTTGTGACCGCCACAACCCCGTACATACCTTTACTCTTATAGCAAGGCGGCTTAACACGAAAAGTGACCTGGGTACAATGAGCGCACTAATTAGAAGGCCACCCAGCTGTTACATCACCCAAACAGGCGAGTGGTCACTTGAGAATATCGTGGTAAGTACAAATTTGTAAGACAGGTCAGTTTTCGTGCGTAACATGACGCAGTTACGTTCTATTGGTGCTGTCAAAAAGAAAATTAACGGTTGGATCTATTATAGCTTATTAACAACACAAGAAAAAGGACAATAAGTCCAAGGTATCGCCGTGCAGTAAAAGGGACAAACTACGGTCCCTTATCCTCAAGAACAGTGACTCTCCCCATTGAGTCAAATTTTCGTCGCCTGTCGTCGCCGGTTGATTTAATTCTTTATGCTAATGTTTGTCAAAATTTTGTGACCGCCACAACCCCGTACATACCTTTACTCTTATAGCAAGGCGGCTTAACACGAAAAGTGACCTGGGTACAATGAGCGCACTAATTAGAAGGCCACCCAGCTGTTACATCACCCAAACAGGCGAGTGGTCACTTGAGAATATCGTGGTAAGTACAAATTTGTAAGACAGGTCAGTTTTCGTGCGTAACATGACGCAGTTACGTTCTATTGGTGCTGTCAAAAAGAAAATTAACGGTTGGATCTATTATAGCTTATTAACAACACAAGAAAAAGGACAATAAGTCCAAGGTATCGCCGTGCAGTAAAAGGGACAAACTACGGTCCCTTATCCTCAAGAACAGTGACTCTCCCCATTGAGTCAAATTTTCGTCGCCTGTCGTCGCCGGTTGATTTAATTCTTTATGCTAATGTTTGTCAAAATTTTGTGACCGCCACAACCCCGTACATACCTTTACTCTTATAGCAAGGCGGCTTAACACGAAAAGTGACCTGGGTACAATGAGCGCACTAATTAGAAGGCCACCCAGCTGTTACATCACCCAAACAGGCGAGTGGTCACTTGAGAATATCGTGGTAAGTACAAATTTGTAAGACAGGTCAGTTTTCGTGTTGAACCGTGTTAAACTGCCCTGCTATAACAGTTCATGTTAAGGCCCCAGAACGTACTTACAAATTAAAATTGACTCTTTAATGGCGTATGCAAATAAATTTATTACGTGTCATGTAACGGAACAAAGTTCGCACGTGAGTTCGTGGCTTTAGCAAACTGGTCTGCGTAGCCACCGGTAAACCACAACATATTATACCTCTTTAATTAACTCCGACACCACCGTGATTGGTTTCTGAACTTTATTGGTTAGTTACTTTACGTTTCAGTTCTGCTATAAAGTTATGTTAATTAACAATTAACTTACTTGAAGTCATAAACTTACGGATTTACCTCAGTGATGTCGTTAAGAAGTGTTTCCTGTCGTGACATAATTCGGTTTTTTGCCATTGTGTTCCGAATTTTATCAGTATTAATATAGTGCTAAAAATGTCTGGCTGTTGCCTCTACTAGATGATAGGACCCTTGGGCAAGGGACCGTCCAGGTACCACCGCAGTATCAAATTTTCTGTCTCCAGTGTGTAAACATTGCTGTGTTCCGGTGTGAACTGCCCTATAGCTGGTGAAATAACCTGATACAAGAGACTTGACCACTGTAGATCGTGGCTGACAGGAGTCACGGTGCTGGGATGATCCCATTAAAAATATATATATATACAAGAGACTGCCGCACTCACAAACCCCAATTAACTTTAATTGTAATTAAGTCATTTTTTAAAATCTATTTATTTCGACTGTTAGAGTAGTTTATGATTAATTTCGATTATTGATCACGAGGTAATTCTTATATATACTCACTATCGTGTGATAAGTGTGGAAAGATTTGTCGTGCAGCAATTGGTTTGTTTAGTCATAAACGCAGATGTCTCCAGACAACGTAGACAGGCGCTGCAACAAACATCTGTAAAGATGCTGTGGCCAATGATGATGATCAGTATTAAGTATTAATGGGCTTCTAGTGTCGAAATAATCCGATTTCAAAAAATGAATTAATCAGCATTAACTTTAATTGACGTTTGTAGGTTCGGCATTATATATAATAATACCATCAGTCAAACGACTTTTGTGTCTCGTAGTGACAAGACAAGTAAGACGTTCATTACAACCAAGCATGGATTATTTTTCGTCAACCTAGTGAGAATTACTAAAAAAATCCAGGTATCGTTTGTGAGTTAATGAAAGTTTAAAACAGCTGTTCATTTGTATTATAAGAAGAAACACTGTAAAATGAGTACAAATAAAAATGCCGCGCACATTATAATTGCGAAAACTTTAAACTATTGTGTAACTAAATGAGTAGGTTATACTGTGCCTCGGATAACGGTGACGAGTGTCTCGTATCAAGGAGCCTCGTATGCGAGACGTGTATACTGTTCTTGTGATAACCCTGACCTGCTGATACGTGGAATATGCGAGAGATGTTCTGTCACTATCAAGTAAGTACACGATGGCACACCCAAAACCTCTTTGCGTATTTATTCCTTTAACGTATTGCACATATGTACAACGGCGGACTTAATACCTAAGGTATATTTTACCAGTCTACCTTTGAGTAATGCAGACATTAATCCTATAAGCACATGATAGATGTTTCCACTGACGATAAAACTATTTTTAAAAAAATAATAACCGACTTCAAAGTAAATTATCTAAAAAGCATAAAATAACGAAAGTATTATTGAAGTTGGTGTTAGCGTACCTGCTGTGTATATTCTGCACCAACTTCAATAATACTTTCGTTATTTTATGCTTTTTAGATAATTTACTTTGAAGTCGGTTATTATTTTTTTTAAAATAGTTTATTTAACACTTTTTATAGTGACTTATTTTACCAAGATAGGTATCAGCACTATCACGCAACTCGAACGTCTACATTACAGTAACTTACTGAAAACATAAAAAGTTTATATCTCTTAAACTACTGGACCGATTTTGATAAAATTTGTACTCTACCCTAAGTTGAAAGATATTCTAACTATTGCAAAAAGAATTTTCGAAATCGGGAGTTTCTGAGAAATCTGCGGACAAACCTACATACATACATACATACATACATACATACATACATACATACACTCGTGAAATTTGGTAAATTCGTTTAGAAGCCCACATAGACTAACATATATGAATATTACGCATTTTTATTAATATTACATACATACGCGTCGAATACAGAACCTCCTTTTCTGAAGTCGGTTAATTATTGGAGATGTTTATGTTACATTACTCGTATACCTATAATTATATAGGGCCGTTATAGGGACTTATACATTTGTAGCCCCCGTTTCGCAGTGGAAAGCCGCAACAACTTTGGGTGGTTGTATCTTAGAGGCAAATGCAGGCCGATCACCTGATTGTCTTTGAAGTAAGATGATCCATGTCGGTTGTCTTTATATTAAGATGATCCATGTGTAAAAAGTTGGTCCTGCGTAGCGATGAGCGTTAAATCAATGGACCAGTTAAATTTAACGTTAGGTACACTCATGTTAACGTATTCAACGTTAACCATTTATTAAGTTTAAAGTAACGACGCGACGTTGAAAAAAATTCGTTTTTAAAAACGATAACGCAAATTCTCGTTTTTTAAAACGACCTGCGTTTTATCTCTCCCCGGTCGTGTCGTTTTCTGTCCCTTCGGATTGTGAGACGTAAAAGGACGAGTGAGCGTACTTGTGTCTTCGCAAGCACTTGTGCACTATATCTCCCACGTAGATGGCTGATCTTGAGATAGATTGGCCACTGCGGTCGTATTGGCCAGGAGGACATTATATTATTACTTAAGATTGCTAAAACCTATCGATGCAATACCGTGACATATCAAATATCGTGACAATATCTGAACGTGATGATTTCTCGGGCGCAGATATTGGAAACGGAGCAACTTTTGATCAACGGGCGGTGTAAACGACACAGAGAGCTAGTGCTCATGGCAGTTCATGAACGCGCTACCTTCCAATGCTGACGATCTATTTCTTCAGCCACATTTCCAGAAAAGAACAGTTGATGGGGAGACTCGTGATGCAGAGTCGTAGTGAGAGTAAAAAATCTCCGAACTGATCTCCGACTCTCTGGACATATCCTATTAAATCTGTCATTCATATTACGTGTGGTAGTTATGATGATTGTCAAAATGATCACCTTCCGTATGCTGCCACTTCAACCTTGACCAATTTGTCAAAAGTGCACGACTAAGGAGAGAAATATCCAAGCTCTTAAAATATCACTCTACACGATTCTGATACGCTTTTTTAATTGAAATGGATAAATTACTTATGGTCTAAACAAAATTTTATGAATTCCGGATGATAGTAGAATTGGGGGCTCAGGTTATCTATATCTATACTTATAATAAAACTGTAACAGGTCCAATTCTGTACATTGAATATATTTTGAAAATTATGTTTGGAGGGCATTCTTTAGCCGATACTAAAGCCAAAAATGTAATGTTTTTTATTTTTGTCTGTCTGTCTGTCTTTCTGTCTGTCTGTCTGTCTGTCTGTCTGTCTGTCTGTCTGTATCTCGGCTGAGCATCACGCCGAAACTACTGGATGGATTGAAACGAAACTTGGCATGATTTGAGTTAATACTTCGAGGTAGGACATAGGATACTTTTTATCCCGACATTCGGCACGGTTCCCTTGGGAGAGGGGACTAAAGTCAAAATGTGTACTTGGTTATACGCTTGCTCCGATTTTAACAATTTTTCATTATAATTATAATAAATATTTGTAAGGGAATACTCATAGACAGTTGTTAACAATGTTTGGAAGTCGATCAGGTTAAGCAACGTTAGGTAAGGTCATTAAATAGATGGGTGACCGTTTAACGCCATTTGATCTTTTTTTTTTTTATTTATTGTCAAGAAAAAGTTAAATACAAACAAAATGTTTACATAGCATTGAGAAACCACTAAGGTTTATGCTATAATGCTAATACACCTCAAGACACTACATACTAAAGTAACATATTCTGCAAGATTTTTTTTTAAACTATACTTAATATTATTTGACTTAATATTATCACGTACATTTGTAGGTAGTTCGTTGATAAACCGAGGAACTAGGTAAGCAGATGTTCGCTCGCCATAGCAGTTATTTACGCGGGTGGTACACGTACAAAGTCGTTTCTGAGCGACTGCACGCGTGAATACAGGATGTTTAATTTCGACACAATATTTTTTATTAAAAAAGTTTTCTTTAAGCATTGTATATTTAAATTGCAATTGTACTGGTAAAATATTACAATGTTTAAAAAGTCCATAGTCTTCGTCATTAAATTGTTTTTTAATTTTTGGTGATACTAGTATTTTCAAAATTCTTTTTTGGCGTATATATATTTCATTTAAGTAAGTTTTATATGTACGGCCATAACTAGATAAACCATATTGAATATAAGCTTCGGCTAGTGAGTTATATTTACATTAATTTAACCTTAAATGGGATACGGTTCTTCAGTATAACCATATTTGCTAAGAACTATCGTAATTTATTACAAATATTATCGATATGCTTACTCCAGTTAAATTTACTATCAATAATTAAACCAAGATATTTTTGATTCTCAACGACTTCAATATACGGGCAACTACATGTGTTATTCCCTGGTGAATGCAGGCATTTATGGTCGTGAGCAACTAAAGGACGTATAAGAGGAACAGACTGCAAATAGGGTGATTTAATAATTAATAATTTTGTTTTAATAGGGTTTAAGACCAAACCACTGTCATGACACCATTTAGTTAGGGCTTCTAAATCAGCTTGCAATAGGTGTCTAGCTTTTTGTGGATCTTTATCAGACGAAATCAAGCACGTGCCATCTGCAAATTGATAGCATGCACAATGCTTGAGAACCTTGTTCATGTCATTAACGTATGATAAAAAATGGAGGGGGCCTAACACAGATCCCTGTGCCGTACCTTCTGATACAGGCATAAGGTCACTGTAAGCGTTGTCAACTTTTACAGTAAATTTTCGGTTTTCTAGATAGTTTTTACACCAATTTAATAAAGGTTCACGTACTCCACATTCATCCAGTTTAGTAAGTAATAATTCGTGTTTCAAGGTATCAAACGCGCGAGAAAAGTCTATAAATAAAGCTAGAACATATTGTCTTTTATTTAAATACATGTAAACATCATCCGTAAACTTTGCTAATAATTGACTAGTACTTTTGCTCGATAAATTAGTACTTTTGCCCGATATACTATACCCGATAACTAAACGTCTCCGTGCTTCGGAGGGCAAGTACAAAGTGGGTCCAAGTTTTTAACCGACTTTAAAAAAGGAGGTTTTGTATTCTATCTGAATATATATTATTGAAAGTTTAGTTAACGTAAACACATCGCGGGCGGAGCTGCGTGGGTCAGCTAGTAGGAAATAAATACAGTATACAGTAACAGCTTACCTTGCCTTGGAAACAAGGTACGCATATTCAAACCCCGGCTCGCACCTCTAATTTCTTGAATTAATCATGTGCGAATCGCCTTTGTGCGATTGTTACTAGCTTTCGATGAAGGAAAAATATCGTCGAAACATCGGGATAGTAAAATCTAAAATAAACCGTTAAATTGACGTGTGAAGTCTGCCAACCCGCATTTGGCCAGCGTGGTGGACTATGGCCTAGCCCCTTCATCTTGAGGGAAGGCCCGTGCCCAATAGTGGGATAAAAACAAGGGCTGGTATTATTATTATAGTAAAATAATATATTACAACAGGTCACAGGTCCCGAGCGACTGTCAGCCGCTGTGTTTCTCGATAACCCTGACCTGCCGCGATATGATGTGAGTGAAGCTATTTTTCTTAACGACATTTAATTTGATGATCCTTCGTTGCGCTAACAAATTTGCTTGAGATAAACTGTTAATCTATATATTTTTTTGTGTAGTTATAGTAAAACATTTGTAGAATAAACTATTTTAAAAAATATATAAATCGACTTCAAAGTAAATTACCTAAAAAGCATAAAATAACGAAAATATATTGAAGTCGGTGCTAGCACATCATGTTAACTAAGACTAGCACGAGCTGACACCGACTTCAATATATGTATTTTCGTTATTTTATGCTTTTTAGGTAATTTACTTTGAAGCCAGTTTATATTTTTTTTAAAATAGTTTATTAACACTTTTTAGCGACTTTTATTTTAACAAAATAGGTATCAGCACTATCACGCAACTCGAACGTCTACGTTACAGTAACTTACTGAAAACATAAAAAGTTTATATCTCTTAAACTACTAGACCGATTTTAATGAAACTTGTACTCTACCCTAAGTTGAAAAATACTCTAACTATTGCAAAAAGGATTTTTGAAATCAAACTTGTAGTTTCTGAGAAATCCGTGGACAAACCTACATACATACATACACTCATAAAATTTGGTAAATTTGTTTAGAAGCCCACATAGACGAACATATATTAATATTATGCATTTTTATGAATATTACATACATACGCGTCGAATAGAGAACCTTCTTTTTGAAGCCGGTTAAAAAGTGACAGACTTAATAACTTAACTTTATCCTTCTTTACGTTATCTGTTTCTTTTCATGCCATCATGAATGTTATAGTTTCTTATTATAGTTTTTTTTTATACTACCAAGGTGGCAAGCAAGCGTACGGCCCGCCTGATGGTAAGCAGCCACCGCAGCCTATAGACGCTAGCAACACCATAAGAATCACTAGCGCGTTGCCGACCCTTAAGACATTAGATGTTAAGTCTTTGTGTCCAGTAATTTCACCAGCTACAGTGCCCTTCACGCCGGAACACAGCAATGCTTACACACTGCTGCTTGGCGGCAGAATATCTAACACTGCGGTGGTACCTACCTGGACGGAACCTACCACCTAGTAAATCTCAATATAGTAATGTAGTAATAGTATAGTATTAGTATAGTAATGTAGTAGTAGTTATCTGCTTATCCTTGGAATATAATAGAGAGCAATGGCATAATGAGACACGTGCTATCCGTCAATATCCATTGAGCCGTTTAGGTTGTTGACCGTGCCAAAGTAATAGTCATACTTACATACATTCATACTTACATACATATCTCGAAAAAACATAGCCCTCCTTCTGGGAAGTTGGACAAAAATACATACAATACTAATCTAAAGCGCAAACGTGATCAGCGTCATACTAAAATACATCTTTAAAATAAAACTGTACCTATTGTAGCATTGTGACGTATGGTTTATGAGTAAGTTGGTCATTATCATTAGCCTACTACCAGGGGCGATAACAATGTCATTAACAGAGATAATGACCGACTGATTAATAATAACCCTCCACAATAAAGATAAAAAGACATTGCCTACAGGATTTTTGGGATCCGCATTCCGCTTCTAGAAACGATTGATCATTAGCCTCAATTAAGTTTTCACAAATAACTGACGCTGACATAACATGCGCGCGCATAAACGTACTAAGTTGAAATTGTATTACTTTTATAACATGAGAAACAATATACAACCACGAACCTGTATTATAACGAAGTAAATATAAATCCGTGTATACAACAGCTTTCAAATTTAGTAGCATATCTCTTCTTCTCAGTCGTTACACTCTTGACAGAGTGGTCGTGGTTGTCATGAGAGTGGTGGTAGCACGCCTGACAATTCGGCGCCAATCCTCCCTCACTGCCGCCTTTCTGGCGCATTGATGCACTGCACCGCCAATGGACGCTTTTATTTGATCGGTCCATCGCATGGGTGATCTCCCGCGGGCTCTGATGCCTTCTATTTTTCCCTCTATGACAAGGCGCTCGATGGAAATGCCATCTCTTCGCGAAACATGTCCAAAGAATGACAGGATGCGAGACTGAACAATTGACGACAGACGCTGCCCGATGGCGAGTTCCTGTAGTATGGACTAATTCGTTCTGAATTCAGTCCATGACACTCCCAGCATTCAGCATCATTTAGTAGCATAAAATGTTACCTAATCAAGTCAGGATGTCAAGATACGAAACAGTGAACTCATTTTGTCTTGTGCTTTACATTTTCATTTAGTTACATTACTTTACTCACTCATTCATTCAAAATGGCTAGGTCGGTGAGAAAACGGTTCATGTTTATATTACGATTATATAATAACAGTTCAGTTAAAAAACAGACCGTTATCTGCATTTCCGATGAACACCGACCAAAGTATATTATAATAAGTGTTGAATTTTACTTACTATTTTTTACTGATTATATCGAGGTTTTATTTTCCCGAGGTTTCGAATAGGCAGAACCCATGGATATAATCCGCAAATTAGTTTGATTTCAATGTATAAGTATTCGCATCAACAGAGAACAGAAAATTAGTGCAATAAAAACAAATTACGTATAATGGACACCAACGTAGATAATTATCATTTAAAAAACAGCGAAATCATTAGTAAGAAAGCTATTCATTATCTTTACAACGTAATTTTATAATTATCAGTGTAATTAACAGCTACCTATTTTATTTCGTGTATAAATGCGATTATTGTGTGAATATATAGTCTAAAGAAAAATTTAACTAATTTAAACTAATAGAGAGTTAAATTAGACAATTTAATATACATTTGCGTACTTTCCCAGTTATAACTGGGAAACGATGAGTGATGTGGGAATATGCATCTATATTTCATGGAGGCTAGCCGCTTTCGTTGCAAGGTCGGTGCATCGCAATTTCTGCTTTTCTACCTCCATGAGCCTATTGCAGTGTAGGTACCTACTGTGCGAAGGGCACTGTAGCTGAAGATGTTACCGGGCTCCTTTTCTTTTTTTTTTGGGATGGTGAAATCCTCATGGAAACACCGCGCACGACGCCTACCATGCGCAGGTTATGTCGGACTCTTACCAAATCGAGCCTTCCAGCACCTCCGCTATAGTGGCGGGCCCGGGGAACGTACGTTGTACTACATCCGGTTCCCGCCAGCGGCCGTTCGGCTTGCGCCAAACCCACAACGCCGGAGCCTTTTCAGGCTTTACCCCCGGTGTCACGTGCGGTGCCCACCAGTCCACTCTGCATGTTACCGGGCCCCTGGCTCAAGAGTGTCAAGTGCGAGTCGGACTCGCGCACCGAGGGTTACCATCTTTGGACGTATTAATAGTAGTTTATGCACCAAGGGCATAAAGTAGTGTCTTATGTCGCGGGCGTTAAATTGAATCGCGAGTATAACGAAGGATTTTAGCAACTCCCTCGTTACGCTCGGGAGTTAATGCTAGAATCCTGAGTACAGCGAGGGATTTAAGCTCGCCCAAGACAGACACCTTTATCCCCGAGGTGAATACACTACTTTTCACACCTACTGCGAGGTAATAAAATACAATTAATATCGATGCTAGCACATCATGTTAACTAACACTAGCACCAGCTGACACCGACTTCAATATATTTTCGTTATTTTATGCTTTTTAGATAATTTACTTTGAAGACGGTTTTTATTTTTTAAAAATAGTTTATTTAACACTTTTTAGTGACTTATTTTACCAATATAGGTATCAGCACTATCACGCAACTCGAACGTCTACGTTACAATAACTTACTGAAAACATAAAAAGTTTATATCTCTTAAACTACTTGACCGATTTTGATGAAACTTATACTCTACCCTAAGTTGAAAAATATTCTAACTATTGCAAAAAGAATTTTCAAAATCGGACTTGTAGTTTCTGAGAAATCCGTGGACAAACCTACATACATACATACCTACATACATACATACACTCATAAAATTTGGTAAATTTGTTTAGAAGCCCACATAGACTAACATATATTAATATTACGCATTTTTATCAATATTACATAAATACGCGTCGAATAGAGAACCTTCTTTTTGAAGCCGGTTAAAAATACAATTAATATTGCTAGAATTTAAATAATATTAATATCTTGGGACAATCCAAACACGGCCATCTGATCCCATACTAGGCAGAGTCTGTACTATGGAAACCAGACAACTAATATTAATTAAATAGTTAAATAACACCCAGACCCAATTGTCTGGATGTGATCAACGATGTATTAATGAATAATATTTATAATATCCTCCTAACAGATATAGGTACAGCGGCCAATCAGTTATAAGGAGATATCATAGCGCAGATAAAAGTGCAATCTCTTTTACTTGAAGGTCCGAAGACCTCTCGTTATTTATCTGCTCCAAATGATTAAGACGGTCGAGGTTCCAAAACATTTATTCACCTGCAACTACGACTAGTGATTCATCGATCACTATGTTACAAAATACATTATTGGTTTTACTATAATATGTTAATAATCACGACTTGACTCTACTAAATATTTACAAAGAATGTGTCAAACACTAGTCAGACAGCACGTTCTAAGCCGAGCTGTTCGGCATTCAAAACACATAGAAAATACGTTCACACGTTTCCAAGTGGCAAAGAGGTTCTAGTCGCCACATACTCATAATACTACTACTCTAATACTCTTACAATCCGATGGGACAAAAGACCGACACGACCTAGAAGTGGTCAGGTATTGGACGGACAGGCAGGACCTACTTCTTACATGCCGGGCCTGCCTGATGATCAATGCATCAGCATGGATCATCTTACTTTTAGACAATTCAGTAAACGACCCGTATTAACCTAACCAGTAAAGAACGACTACTTACACAAAGTTGTTGCGCCCCGAAGAATTTAACCTGCGACCTTCGTTTTGCAAAACAAACGGCTTTCCGCTGCGCCACAGAGGTTACAAATTAATAATAAACGTTATAGAAAGTCTACAACTTTCAACTTCACATTTTATTGACGGGTCAAGCCGCTTCGCCTTAAGAATACACTCGGCCTCGCGGCTCTACGTATCTAAAGATGGCCCAATCAACGTGTGATACTTTTAGACAATTTGGGAGCTATAATATGTAAATAATATAGGAAGAAACGAAGTGATCGTTAGTTGAGCTGTAAATTATAATGTCGGTCGTCGTTTAAATCACATTTACATATTTATCGATCTGAATTCTTTAAAGTTCGGCGACAGAATGAGCGCGCCGGAGGTCTATAACCATTTTGCATTAACGTGAATAAAACATAACGAAAAATGGAAAATAAAAGTATTCAGAACTATTTTCTTTTAAGGATTCACAAGGATAAAAATATAGTAAGTAGTTCCATAAAGAAAACAATTATTATGGGAATAGAAGAATACTACCAAATGTAGAGATATTAGCGGGTTCTAAAACGTCTAAGTATTATTCCTTGTAACTATTTGATTAAAAGTCTTAGATTACTTAAAATATCAAACTTTATTCTAATCGGTGTCTAATCCGTGGTCACAAGCAGACTAGTCTGCTTGTGACCACGGCTGGTGCAACCCGGCCGAAACGTCAAGCGAAAATATAAGGTAAATCGCGTTAATTCCCGATTAGAATAAAGTTTGATAATGGAACGCGAAAGTCAAAAAGTATATACTTACTTAAAATATTTTTTTAACGTCAGAAATATCAAATCAATTAGTCTCGACTCTACGCGGTAACTTGCGGACAAATATATCCAAAAATTTTATTTGCAGAAGTATATATTTATGAATAATAAATATGTACAGTTATCATTTAGATTAAACAGATACCAAACTATCAAATATTTACAAATTATCAAATAAATCGTGACAGCGCGGAATAGTGGCAAGAACGCTGGCTGCATTTCCTCGCTGAATTGCAATGCTGATTCTTTGAACGAGAAAAGAGCCAGCCCACTTGTCACCAGATGAGGCGATCAGTCGTGGAGAAATCTGTAGGAAAAAGTTTATTGTGCTGGAGCTCCATGGATCAAACGTTTCTACAGCAAGTTGCACAAAAATATGTGTATTTGCTAGAGACACGTATTTGCGCCGCTTTCCCATACCAGCCTTCTCCGCCATAGCGCCCGCCTTAGACACCGCGTCCCTGAGGTGGGAGGGGGCCAGTGTATCGACACACGTGGCATCCCAAACAAGAGCCCATCCCCTCTCCCAGGGAATCAGTGTCATTCCATCAGGTCACTTGCCATCATCGCGAAAAACTCCCAAAGGCTCCAATAGTGAAGGAACGTTGATGGTGGCAAGAGCCCTCTTGATGACATCATTGAGAGAGTTATGGCGGGAAAATCTCCCAGCACTTTTCTGAAAGGAAAGCCCATGGAACCCAGACCGATCCACCTCTACTCCGCACGAACATCTGTGCTCCATGCAAACTGGTGCCCCCAGACGGATACCTACCGCAATCCGAAAACTTTCAGAGTCTAACAGAGTACCAAGCCTGGATGCAGGGATGGTGTGAAGCCAATGACCTGATTCTCTTACCTCTACCACTAAAAGCCTGACACGCCTATCCTAATTTCCCAGATTTGAAGTTGTGTGGGCGGCCCATTGTAAGAGTGCATCAGAATATCCCATAAAAGAGAACGAAGGTAATTGGTGAGACATCATGAACCAAGCCATATCTAACCTCGAATATTATGCACGACGACCGTGAACGCTGTAAAAAAATAGTAGAGACAGAAAGAAGAACTCGTCTTCTTCAGCTGAACAGGAGGCCATACTCGTTGAAGTTGGGGAAGATCATTAAAACGGTACAGAGTTTCCGTATGGGCAAACCGGGTTAGGTGGAATTCCTTTCTACTTATACCTGTCCGAAGGCCTTCATCGACAATGTTGAGGGTCTATGGACATTCCGTTTCAATCTCGCTAGAGTCTCTCCAGCATCAGACGCTCGGCCCCTAGGACCTGACGTTTTAGGGGGGAACAGAAATGAACACGTCCCCGGCACCCTCGCGGAGCTTGTGACGGTGCAGAGCCTACACCATGTCCTCACCCCCCCCCCCCTCGGAATTTCATAGGAACCTACCAAATCTGTGGTAGTCCTCAGTGTCAGCCATACAGTAGGTTTGTGGAATTAATACTATTTCAGATAGAAGGTTGCAGTAGCTGGTAGAATTGAAGGGCTCAAGATCAAGAGACTTTATAACTAACGCCTCAGAGGACGAGAGGAATTCCAATTAAGGGGTTCGGCTTCATAAAAATATTTGTTCAAAAATGAAGAACGAGAGTAGACCTCTTTCTTGTACGGCGATATGTTCACGTCTTTGTTTGAGCAGATATATGACGTTGAGGACAGTTAGTTCCAACATTCCGGAGATTTATCCCCCGCTCCGGTAAAACCCATATTTCTATTTATAAATACATCGAAAAATGTTAAGACAGGCGGATGATAAAAGTTATAAAAAAATTTTAAATACTTTTTAAATTCAATAAAATTGTAGATGGGATTGTAAGTGACGATATTATGTTTGCATTTTTTTTATGGTAAGTCGTTAATTACCGAATAACAGTATTGGACAGTCGCATCGTAGGTACCATTTACCTTAAACACTAGTTATTAAGTCTCTTGAGCCAAGCAGAGATTATAGCACCACGCATATGAGCCTTTTACATATACCTTTGCTCATCAGTGGGTTTCTTCTAGAGAAACCGGCTGGCCTTTTAGAGAAGTTCAGAGTCACACAACGAGCCATGGAGAGAGCTATGCTCGGAGTTTCTTTGCGCGACAGAATCCGAAATGTGGAGATTCGCCGAAGAACCAAGGTCACCGACATAGCTCTCAGAATCTGCAAGTTGAAGTGGCAATGGGCAGGCCACATCGCTCGAAGAACCGATAACCGTTGGGGAAGAAAGGTTCTCGAGTGGCGACCACGAACCGGAAGACGCAGCGTAGGCAGGCCTCCCACTAGGTGGACAGACGACATTGTGCGCGTCGCAGGTAACCGGTGGATGCAAATAGCCAATTGTCGTTCATTGTGGCGTTCTAAGGGGGAGGCCTATGTTCAGCAGTGGACGTCTTCCGGCTGATGATGATGGGTTTCTTCTGGCTGATGATGACAATAAAGATTATTAACCTACACTAAATAATTCTGAGTTGAGATATTTTGCAAATCTTTTTACTTATAATTCTATTCTATCGTTGGTGGCTATAAAATCGGGCCCGGTAACCACGGGAACGCACTTCGACCCAGTTGGATCAATTGTTTATGCCCTAGCACTTACTCTGTTGCTGACGTGTCGAAGAGTTCCCTTAGGTAGGTACAATGATTGCGCCAGCTTGGAGCTGTACATAGTCATCTGGTGTAGTGCAGGACAGGCTACTCCCAGATGATGATGATGATGAGATTTTAGCCTCATTCTGTGGAGGTACTCATTGGTACCAAAATGTCCCGTGAGTGCACCTATTAGGGGCTTTATTTGTGATCTGTTTAGGTTTAATAATTTAACCCCACAGTCCACCCTTTTGCTAGATAAAGTTTTGGAGTGGTTTAAACCTGACACTTCCCTTCATTCCTTTATGTGTTCATTTCTAGCAGGCGCATATAATACTTGGTGATACGTTCCATACGGAATCCCCACAAATGGTTCAGTCAAGTCTAGAGTGAACAGGCATCTTATGGGTAAGCGCGGTCCATCCTAGACCACATCTTCACTTACCATCATGTGAGATTGTGGTCAAGCGCAAACCTATTTATTATAAAAAAAAAGGACCAACCAAATGTCTTTGCGAGCCTCGCCTCGCTAGTCTGTTTGCCTTCTCATTGCCCTCGATGCCTTCGTGTCCAGGTACCTACCCAGATAAAGCTGCCGTTGTTGTGTTTTCTCAGGTTATTCAAACCTGTAACACCTTCTTTAACCAGTTTAGAGACAACTCGGAAGGAGTTCAGAGCCTTCAGAGCTGCCTGACTATCACTGAGAATGTAAATGGTTTTACCTTTGACATTTCTCCTCTACATTTCTTTAATGCTCGCAATTATGGTGTAAGTTTCCGCTTGGAATACCGACGCATAATGAATGCCCCATACTCTGACTGATACTGCAGTCCTTGGAATAAATCCCTGCCCCTGTACCTGACTCCATTTTAGAACCGTCAGTGTAGCATATGAGGTGAGTTCCATCAACCGGTTTGAGTGCCCTCACCCACTCTTCCCTTGATGGTATGTGTACTCGGTACCTCTTATTAAACATGAACACTGGATTTATCTTATCGTAGGGCATGTCCATTATATCATCCAGTTCTTCCACGGGATCCAATAAAGTGTGTTTTGTACAGGGCTTGGTACGATTCTAAGCTCCTGCTCTTGCTAGTCTGTTTAGCGATTTCCTTGCCTCTTCTTCTTATAATAGGTATAATTGTTGCAAATATACCCTTTGACATGAGACGCAAGTATTTTTCATAATAATTATGTTCTGGTTTATAGCTCGTTTAAATAGACAGTAAAATATTTTGATACATTAATACTGTCTGTACCCTTCTATTGCTTCTAATCTCGTTACTGTCAGACATAATTTACACCCGTGTCATGTCGTTCTACACGTTAGTGTGAGTTAAAATGTCTTCTATGTAAATTGCATATTTAAATTATCCTCCATTGCAAAATTAAATAAAGACAGAAACAAAAAAATGTACGTATGGCACGCTTCTGCGCCCCACCCGCCCCGGGGTGAGCATAATGTATGGACGTGCATCGTAGGGCGCGACACCCTCAGCAATGCAATCAATTGAACCCTCTACAACGACACCTTGTCACTCTCTAACACACTGTCATGTATATTTTTTATCCTGCTCTCTAAATACGATTTGGTTCGAAATATCCCGAGCGAAGCCTCGGGCGCACCGCGAGAGTTTTGAAAATAGAATCCTCGTGACTGTTTAGCAAACTTTATTTTGCCGTTTGAAAATCGTGTTCTAACTCTAATGCAGTGCTATTAAGATTAAAAGTCAATACATTTAAATTTCTTAAATGATATTTGAATAATGGTAAAATTCACGATTGATATGGACTTCGCTCGCATATTTGATGATAGACGGATTAAATCGCGTTGATGCTTTAGGCGGAAAATGAAAATTGCGACAAAAAGTTTATTATATTCGATGTCGAGATTTTGAAATGGTTTCTAAGTTTGTTTATTAATGATGACAGAAAATGTCTTCTGGAAAGTAAAGAAGCCAACTGCTATGGTGGAAAAATAATAAAAACAGACAAAAAAAATTACTAGGTAAAAATTCATCTGGTTTTTTAAAAATCATACTAAGTACTTGTACGGATCTAGATTTTACTACTTTTATGGATTTTATTAGTTTCATTTGAATGTATGGTATTCGCTTTATCATGTCATTAAGAATATTTTATTAAAATATTCGGTAATAAAAATAGGAAACGTAAGACTTAAATGAAAAAATCCGTTTAAAAGATATTTTTATACATCTTGTAAGTTAATAAAAATTAGAAATAAAATAATCAATTATACACAAATTGTGTATCTTAAACGTTCATTTATGAAATTAATGCATTTATAAATACTGCTTGAATTAGTGTTAAAAAACCATTATGTAAATGAGATTTTGTATTAATAAGTTGCATAAAAGAAATTAAAAAAACCCATAGAATTTATTACTTTTAGATATTATTTTGAATTAAAAAAAATAAGACTAAAGGATAAGCAGATCTAGAGGTGTGTAGACAGAACCTCCACAAATGGCGTGATTATAAATATTTAGCCTGAAAAATTAAGCCTAGATGAACTTCCTTCCTTTCTTCTTAGAAGATTTCCCAATTCAACATCACAGCAGTATTTAGGTATAACAACACAAAAAAAAGATTACTCCTATCATTCGTGTTAAAAGAGCTCAGTTATTCAAAAACAAGTGAGAACAAGTCGTAGATTGTTTATGCAAAATAAACAACTGAACTACAATATACCTAATGGAATATTAAGCCGATATTTTGATCTCGACCGAATTGAATCGACATTATTATTATCGATATATGTAATACATCGATGATTCTTATCATTCCATAAGACCATGATTCTTATCATCGATATATTATATCGATGATCGTACCTACTAATGTAGGGCCAATTTAATAGATCAGATTTGACATCTGTCAGTTTCTTGGTTCTGTCTGTTTCTTTTGTCATTATTACAATAAATATGTAAGTAATCGTAATTGAAAAAAGTTAAGTAATTGTGCAGTAACTGCGAAAAAATCAGCGATGGTAAAGCACTCTAGGTTACTAAAAACCTAATCAATTTACTCAGCACCGCGTGAAGTATAATTAACTTGTTATTTTTTATGGTTTATGTTAGGTATGTTTATGATTTCAATGGTTAACGGTAAATACAATTTCTAAATTCATTATTTTCATATTGTAAAATAATAGAAATGCTGTAAAATTAATCAACCAGTATAGTGTTAAGCACACACATATTTTAAAATTTAACAAATATAAAATGAGGGCACAATTGTCTATTTTAAACAAACAGACAATTAAAAATTAATAACAAGATTGAAAAGCCATATTAAAAGCGATAAAGACAATAATACTCTGTAACACAATTTTAATAATAAAGCCGACGGCAAATGCTTGGTTAGTACTTACATAGTTTTTTACTTAAATAGTTTTTAAGATTTTATTAAATGCAGTATTTAGACTTTTTTATGCACAATATCCATACCACGTCTTGTTAACTGTCGTATTAAATTATACTAACAATTGTTATTATTAACAACGACTCACCTATGCTAATTGAATAAAATACATCTGCGCAGATCTAGACATTTTTGCTTTCGTGGCAACGTCAGTTTCTTTATTTGGTTTAGACTAGAATACTTTAACAGTTATTATTTAATTAATAGGTCTATCTTAGGTTAATACTAGGTTTTCTAATTATTATTATTCAAATATAAATATAATTATAATATATATATAATTGGGAACATTGTTTTAACCCCAAGTCGGTGTTTTACTCTACATAGGTCTTAAATTTATCAATACATTTGTTAGCTGCACGATAAACAAAAGGTACATAATGACAATAAAATACGTTACAAAATTACATAATTTTAGTAGCATTGAAGGGAATGAATGCTGTTTGCGACTGTGTCTTTTATTCTCTGGCGGCCATTTGAAATTTCTATGAGCACCTCGCCACCTCGTCCGACACGCAAGCGATCTCACCTACTAGGCGCCCATAGCGTAGCTGGAGGTCTATTTAAATTTTATACTGTCCCTGTCTCGTTCGCGCTATCGGCGACCTCAGTCTGTCGGAACGAAGCAAACGGCATTCTCAACTTCTACTACATTCAAAATAGTATCATGTGCTGTTGAGATAAGGGGCCTTTCTGTACTTTGCATAGTGCTCAGCCATTAATGATCCCCGGTCCCCGACTCGAACACATAAAATTTCTGCCACGAAAATGGAAACGTTTTCTGAAGAACGTGAAGAATTTTGTACGATGTTTTGTTAACTTATGGTGTCCTAATAGCTTCGATGCTTACGGATCATTTTGGCGTGGTTGACATTCCTTTTTTGTACAGAAATGCCTTGAACTATCGACGACGGCGACGCGACGTGGTCTTTTATAAAATAAAGTGGACATAATGGATGGACGGAATGTTTGGTCTGGCGGCATTGTGTTGGGTGTATCTATCGGCATCTTGTCGGCCTCTAAACATCGACCGCTTAGCTAGCTCTTCAATTCTGCTTTCTGTATCTCGTGCATCGCGACCATGTCGTTAGAATGTTGTGTATTTTATTATTTTTTCGGTTCTTCATTCAGATCAATTTATGAATGACGAAGGACTATAAAATAAAACAAAAAACTTGAGGATGTATTTGTAGTTATTTTTCGATTATGACTGTGGTAATTTTGGGTTTATGGAGTAAACGTGCATATTATATACCTACCTATGTATATTCATGATATTACGAGTTCATCCGATGTGAGTGCAATGACGTTTCTGTTAAAATGCGGGTTTTATAGCTTGATAGATAGATATAAATGTGTTTCACTTGCGAACATGATTAAAAAATTAAGTAAAATACAACCAACGCTACATCAGCTACCTCATGGTATAAATTATATAACGTTAAATGAAGTAGAACTTTGTTCTAAATAATTATGTTAATGATATAAATTAATTGACCCGCGTCCTAACTTGTCGTTGGGGTGTTCTAGGTCTGCCCTGCGATAAAGATGGCGCGTGCCGCAACATAGCGGGCGATATTACCAGGAGTACATAGCAGTAAGAAGATCAAACGCAGACCATTCGCGCGCCATGTATTATCGTACAATTATTATTTAAAAAATATAAAATACTCAAATACAAATTTTAATACAACGACGTAGAGTCGATATTGGCCTGGAGATAAAAGTCACCATGTGAGCGATTCTAGGGGAATGTGTCGACCATCTGCTAGTAAGATATGTTAGCCGGGTGATCAGCGCGCACTGCGCAACTCCCCAGACACACGACGTCATAAAATATGTCCCGTACAGCACACACTACTCGCGCCTGGCTGCCTCTTGCCGACTGCCGGCTGAGCGTCGCCAGTTCGCCACTACATAAGTAAATTGCGGAAAGTAACCATTCCTTGCAAACAATTCACATGTAGATAAAAGTAAACAAAATCTATAATGCCAAGTAACTAAAGCAGGCATTCAATATCTGGTAGATCCGTAGTTGTTTAAATACCTTTAATACGAAAAACATATATATTCTACATTGAGGTCAAATGGGAAATTAAAAAAAACTGTAATTTAAAAAATCTATATCTAAGGTAACAAGTTTACTAAGCATTCAGTTGGGGTTTCTAAAAATGGATGTCATTAGCATTATTCTATTCATGTCAACACGAATATGCAAGTGAACAACATTATAGATATAAATTCATACCCTATTTTTTTAGTATCACTAAATAGGTCACCCTACAAAACAAACAAATGAAAAGCATTCTACTAGAGAATAAAAATCATGTAGGTATAACAAAAATGTAATAATCCTGAACAATTTTGTAAGGTTGAATACTTTGAGAGCACGACGACTGCACGCCACGCGTAGAGCTCCGTACACAGAGGAGACACACCCGGAAAATTATAATACACACAACGAATAAACACGTGCACAGAAGCACTTCTATACCGCTTATATACTAACAACCGATTTATAAAGACCTTTACTTTTCGTTGACTCGTACCTTCGTGTCGATAGATTTGAATAAAAAATGCGGGGCGTGGTAGATCACAGGTGCTGGTTCATTTGTTGTAGTAGAGCTTCTGGCTAGTTCTGTTCTCCTAGTAACCTGCGTACAGTGTGGCAGGTTACGGCCGCGTCGCTGCGCGACCGCGGTGTCAGTCAGCTGTGCCTGCCCGTGGGACGGCCCATGAATGAGGCAAGGGGCCACAACAACAGTCGCTAGTCGTCGTCCCCTAGTTGTTATGAGTTACCTACAAGTCTGCTCCGCTCGCCGCACGGTATTCATTCTCGTTCAAACCACAGACAATATGAGCATTATTTTGTGCCAGAGATATATTTTATTTAGCAATACAACTAAATCAAGCATGTCGCATTGTCTTATTATTTTTTATAAAAAAAACACACAACAATTGAATGATTGTTTTTCAAGGTTTTCGTGTATTATAAGGTCGGTCGTAATGAATTTACTGTAAGGCCAAATAGTTGACGTAAAATGTTTATATAACGTTTGGTATCCGCACGATTTGCGTTGTACTTACTTTTATTACAGTAATATATTACTGAAATACTATCAAGGTTATAATGGAGGTTCTCGTTAGCATACATAATAAATTAGCATAGTCACATAAAAAATATACCTAATGCTAGTTATGAGAGGTAAATATAATTTATTTGGCGCTACGTTCTCTACATTAGTGCGAGGTAATTTATGTTTATTCAAAGGTGTAATAAAATGAAATTACCCGAACTGTTAATTGTATTACAGATTTACAATAGTTATAATTTCCATTCAGCAAATTGTTTTTTACTTGAGCCTTAATAATTTAAAACTCAAGAAATGGAACAGTAATTTTCAAATATTTATTGTTATATTATCTTGTGTGGGTTTTATCTTAATTCTTTATAAAGAAATATACTGTAGGTTTCATATTTGCATTTAAATAATCTTATAGTTACGCTATTTAATACGTTAGATATCCCAACGCTTTTGATCAGATCCGATAAATCTCTCAAACAGTAGAGTTTTTGAAACGTCTTTTTAGCAGGATAGACTATAGATAGATAGATTGACATTTTTCCATCGGATTTAAATAGGTACGAACGTATATGAACTAGCCGTTCATAATCATTAGAAATATTATTTCTGGTGGTTCGAGTTTTATTTGTTGCAGCGCAGTGCCTTAGTTCTACAATTCGTTAAGATTAATAGATTTATTTTTACATGTATGTATATCAATATTAGGTACAGTTAGCAATTAACATAATGACGATATAATATTATCTTAGTGATCTCCCCGAGGAGTAGGATTTCGGCCTGGGCTGTAAACAGGAACTATAGCTCTATCTCTCTCAAACCCTTTTATTGTTGGAAGAATACAGAAAGTAGCCAGAATTTGGAAGCTGCAACTATTCAAGAGATATTTACTAAATAATAATAATGTCCTTCTGGCCGATACTTAGAGGAGATACCACTGGAGATAGCATGATGCGCTAACCCCTCTGCCAAATTTTGTTCATATGGTCAGGTCATCCTTTATTTGTGTGCGTATCTTTTTGAATGTGTTGCGAGTTTATTATAGTGTGGGTATGCGTGAAATTGTATATGTGTGTGTTTACTTCGCGTCCCGCACCCCGCAAAAGTGCCACGAAAAATTTGTACGGCGAATCGACGCGATACTAGCTCTATTCTAATTACTCTGAGGGCCGATAGGACCACAGCGGCCAATCTTTAACCAGATCAGCCATCTACGCGCGAGAGATATTATAGTGCATACTGCATAAGTGCTTGCGTAGACACAAGTGCACTCTCTCTTCCTTTATACCTCTCACCATCCGATGGGACGGAAGACCGACACGACCAGGGGAGAGGTCAGGTGCAGGGTGCAGGACCGACATTTTACATGCCCATCCGCCGCATGGATCATCTTACTTTACAGACAATCATTTGACCGGTCTGCATTCATTGTCCCAGCCAGTAAGGAACAACTACACAAAGTTGTTTGTGTTAGCACCCCAGCCAGTGTGCCTATATAAACGCGGTGCAAGCTGAGACGAGGACATTAATACAGCGGTCACGGGACAGTCAAAGGTCTACCCTCATCAGGATATTTTCATGGTTTGAAGAATTAAACTTGTAAGTGATTATGTATTATTCTCTTTACTGCCTAGTTATGGTGATCTTTTACTTTGTGTATTTGACGATATGATATAATATTATGCTAAAGATTTAAATAATCGTCGTGCCTCTTACATTTGCGGATTCGAACCCGCGACCTTTGTTCAGCAGTGGACGTTTGTCGGCTGCCGATGATGATGGTGACAATATCGATTAGATAGGTATTTAATTAATCAAAACACCTTAAAATTTAAATTCCGGGTTGCATAAGACTTTAAATGACCATTAATATTCTAAATTTTCTTTAACTTACATTATTCAGTCCACTGCTGTGGACGTTATATTGCTTTTAAATAGCGTGATTTGGGATGTTATATGATAGTGTTATGTTGTTTTAGATCGTGTATGCTGTGATGGACATTATAAACAGGTTTACTGTCGTTATTTCTATCTCTCTTATGTTGATTGAGACACGATATTGAATACCTTGAATATGTCGAGAGATTATTGCCGATTCAAATTCAAAATTCTTTACTATGCATTAGGCTCACGGTGGCTCTTACATATTATATTATGATTGTTTTGTAGAACTTAGAGACTGGCCCGATCCTTAGAAGAAGAAGAAGAAAAAAAAGACATTTAAAACCCTAATAACACACGCAATAAGTACTTACAGCTAAACACAGTACAACTTAATTTAGGCAGGTGTAACTTTAATACAAATCTAATAATGCCAAATAAGAAGGTAGGGTTGGAGGGTTTAAAGGTTTCCTCACCGAAAGTAAAAAATAATTAGCCAGAAGCTCTAGCTCATTGAGCACCTCTTTCTATTAATATCATAACATAAATATTCCTGCATTCATGTTAAAACGTAAGTAGATAACAGGAAAACTACAAAAATAAGCAAGTACGAGTAAATAGCATATTTTTAATAACGTGTAATAAGTGTTTGTAGTTATCGTCGCGATAAAGTGTGACCAAACAAAAAAAAAAGGATTATTTTGAAAGAAGCGACTTTTTTTTTTTTTTGGAGGACAGACGCTGTTGGCCGCAGATGGCCATTACAGCTTCACCGGACAATAGGAGGCGAGCGCTTAATGCGCTCTAGCCTAGCGGCAGAAGTAGCGACGAGCTCAAGGGCACCTCAGGGAGGCACGGCCTCGGCTTGGGCTGTCGCTTAGAGAGGGCTGAGTTTACCACCGGTTCACAACGCGCCCCCACTGAGAAGAACCGGCAAGAAACTCAGTGGGGTGATGCTCGTCGTTGTGGTCGCATACGTACGACCCTTCGGCCTCGCCGGCGAGACCGGTGTCTGTTTGATGAAAGAAGCGACGATCGCCGCTTTAAGGCCTCTGAATCGAATTTTGCGGGCAGCGGGGCGGCGCGGCGGCGGTCACCGCTTGACTGGAGTGTACCGCTCGTTGACCGCCCCCGCGCCCGCTGTTTTCGAGAACCGGTCCATTTGATTTTACGCATAAGATCCTTCCGCTCCCGCGCCGCCGTCGCCGCCGCCCCCCGCTGCCCGCAAAATTCGAGGCAGAGGCCTTAAGAAAAAACTTGTTTTTTTTTCTGCACAACATGTTATTAGGTTCGTGCGTGACCACACAATGTATGAGAACCCGTATGTTCATATATTTTAACACTACAACGGCTGGTGATAATGATGGCGGCTTGGATTTTTGCATGCTCCACTTAATGGTGCAAAAATGCTGCTTCACGCACCTTTGTCGGTATACTTAACTTAACAAACTTTGAAATCAAACTACTTATACGGATTTTATCACGGTTTATTTTAGATTTTTCCATCCCGACGCGACGACGTCGAATGATTTGCAGCACCCATGGTCACGGGTGGTCCGAGATGTTGAACGTCCCTAAGTCACAATTATGCCGGTGTACCCTCAGGTCGTCTTAGTTATTATTGTTCTGATTCACGCATTAAGAGCTTACAGTATCTTGAGGCTGTGCAGTGTTTCGAAACGTCGGGATAGTAACATCTAAAATAAACTGCGATAAAATCAATAAAAGTAGTTTGATTTCAATGTGTAATATACGCGTAAGTAAGACAACAAACTTTGTCAATTTTAACAAACTTTGACTTTAGTTATTAAATCTCGTGAAAGCAGTATTTTTTTATGCCACTTGTGATGATACGCGAAAGTTGTTTGCCTATAGACAGCTGAAATGCCACTAGAAACTCGAGACATTCATCATCATCATCATCATCAGCAGCAGCCGAATTGCCTCCCCCTTAGAAGGGAGAGCTTGCCACAATCCCCACGCATGGCAGGCTTGGGGATCGCAGTATAGATGAAAGACGCTGCTGCCCGTCTTCTTGCTTTCCCTTAGTCTTACGTCTTACGGACACCCAACGGGAGGAGATGAGAGGGTGCTATTCTTACCCGGACACCCCACGTGATGAGACATTATTTATTACGATCTTGAGCCCAACAAGTTCACTAGCTACAGTGCGTTGGCGCCAGAATATCTGACACTTCGGTGATTGGTATGAAATGATGATGCCTGAGTCGAGTCTAATCTACGCCACAGACCATCTTAGAGGAGATACCACTGGAGATAGCATCATGCGCTAACCCCTCTGCCAAATTTTGTTCATATGGTCAGGTCATTCTTTATTTGTGTGCGTATCTTTTTGAATGTGTTGCGAGTTTATTATAGTGTGGGTATGCGTGAAATTGTATCTGTGTGTGTTTACTTCGCCTCCCGCACCCCGCAAAAGTGCCACGAAAAATTTGTTCGGCGAATCGACGCGATACTAGCTCTATTCTAATTACTCTGAGCAGACCATAGATTGTATCTTGAACAAGGCGTCTACCACCTAGTTAATCCCTCGCTGCGCGTGTTAAACGCGTGCAGATCGGAGCCACCGGCCGTGGAGGGGTAAAAATTAAAACATACCCTACCTAAGTATGTGAATTTCCGTTTATGGTTAATTTTTAAGTAGGTAATGCTTCGCCAGTAGCCGCGCAGTTATATTCATATTTTAGTAAACTGCAGCTGCGTTTTTAAGCCATTCTAAGAATTAAGTAAACATTTTGTAGCTAAATTGCTAATTATTTTATTTTACATTCACCTTTTAGCAAAGATACATTGGTTACAATGAAATATTGTATTTTTAATTCATAGTATCTTTCTAAGTTATCCACCTCCTTCGTAAAATTTATGAAATACTAGCCTACACTCTATCTTATTTTTTGGAAAGTGTACAAGACGCTATTCTTGCCCAGACACTCTAACGGGTAAGAATATTACATTTTAATATAAGTAGGTACACACAAAATAATAATTTAAAAATATTCTAAATTACTACTAAATAATATTATTTAATAAATTGGCAATCCTGCTGATTTCATATGAAAAAGATAGTTTAAAAATAGAATACGAATTTGCACCGAAATAAATTAGCAGTCCAGTTTAAGGCCGCCCTTCGAGCCCGTAGAGAGTACCCGAGTACAAAGACCCCCGGATCTGAGGGGACCGGAGGCAGTGCGGCAACATCGCGCGACCGCTATATCGATCTTCTGCCACCACCATCCAGCGGCTTAAATCGTATACAAACCAACCCTATATAATCGTTTAGTTTGATTGAAGCGCTGAATATCGCATGAACATCTAGTATCTTCTACCCATACATGCGTTTGGTTTTCAAGCGGTACGGTGCTGCAGGAATTTTCCACTACTAGACGTTTTATTTTGAAGCGATTGATGAAATTTATGGTAGAGTCGTGACATGCGTATAACGCACACTGTCGCAAATTGGTGTATTATCAGTGTTGTGTATATGTATTTGTGTCTGCGGGGTGACACGGGGGAAATTTTGGGTGTTGGCTACGGCAAAGAAAGGCGAAGTTTTGGATATTACCTACCAAACTCGGGGTCTATTATTAAGTTGTAGGTAGGTAGCATGATCAATAATGTTTGGTTACGCGATAAGTCAGAAACTGCATAACTTTCACAGACACGGGCGTTAGATATAAGTACCTAGTTAATTATAACTAGGCATTTTTTTTATAATTATTGGCTGGGAGTGTTAAAATAATACAATTTCAAGAACTGGATTAGTGATCATTAACTATAATTGACGTTTATAAGTGCAGCAATATAAGTCAGACAATGTTTCACCAAGGTAATTACTTTATTCGATATCTAGAGTGAGTAAACGTGATGTTAATTGCCAATAACTGTTTTACGTACTTACTTAGGGTGATAACTATGATCTTTTTTTCAGTATTCGCTAATAAGATAGAGTGAATTGTCAAACATATTTATGGAAATTTACGTAACATTGCATTGTTAGTGGATAATTTCAAGAGCGTCATTTCGACGTCCCGCTAGCGCCATCTAGTTCAATAGTGAGTAAAAAATAGTGGGTTCCTCAGGGATAATTTTGGTTGAGGCGAAAATGTTGTTTGAACAGAATTTAAAGATGCTGACCTGCAGTCTTAGCACGATTTGCCAAGACTTCGTAATCTTGACAGTTCGGTGTGGAGTATGACGTAGTTATAGACATGGAAACGTCATTTTCGGTATTAGCTAGGTCGATAACTACGTCATACTCCACACCGAACTGTCAAGATTACGAAGTCTTGTCAAATCGTGCTAAGACTGCTGAAGAATACGTTATCAGATTTAATGAAAATTATTTTCTTTTTCGAACATTATAATAAAATAATTTGGTTTGTAGCTTTAAAAACATCTACGATATTGGTGATAGATCGCAATCATCATCATTATCAGAGGCCGAAACATATCCACTACTGAACATAAGGCCTCCCCCTTAGTAGGGAGGGGTTGCCATAATCCCCACGCTTGGCAGGCGGCTTGGACATCGCAGTATAGGTGGAAGATAAATCCAAAAGAAAGACGCTGCTGCCCGTCTTTCCGTTCTCGCTTAAGTACGGCATACACGCGCAGGTATACCTGACAGGTATACCTGTACAGTTCAACTGCGCAGGTAAACCTGAGCGTGTATGCCGCAAAACTGTGCAGGTATCCACGCCTGTACAGGCGAGTCAAAAAATATGAATTTTCATATTTTTAACTGCGCAGGTATACCTGTGCAGTTTACCTGTGCAGGCAAAACTGAGCGTGTGTGGCGCTCGCCTGCGCAGGCGTCAGTTGTCCGATGACTGTTAGAGGGAAAGGACGCGCGGCGCTCTAATACAATATGTCGTCTCGTAAGCGGAATGTAGTAATGGAAGAATTTATAAACATGTACAAGTCGTAGCATTGTTTTTGGCATATCAAGTGTAAAGATTATCACGATAAAATTTAAATAATTTTATTCCTTGACATGATTATGTCACCCTGTAACGATAAAACATTTGTACGCCGGAAACAGTAGAATACTTGGTACCATCTATTATTGTAACATAAAAATATGCTGACAAATAATGATTCTTAATCTTTTAAAAATAAAAAAGTAGCAGCAATTATAATAAATCGTAAGAAAAAAATCATCGAGAAACGTCTTTTCATCTATTGGGGCCTGTTGGTCTAGTGGTCACGCCGGCTGCTACCCAATAGGTAGTGGGTTCGATTCCTGCCAAGTGTCTAGGTGTTATTTATCTATTTATGTATGTATTTACAAGAAAAAGTCATCTAGTTTCCATAGTATAGGCTCTGCCTAATTTGTGATCCGTGTGTGGATTGTCCCAGAATATTATTATTATTCGTAGATAATTGCGGTAATAATAATTCGGTTTAAATTTCAATTACTTCAATAAGTCGACATAAGAGTACTGTTTGCTTTTCACCACTGTTCACGGTGTCGTCGTTTAATATCCTTTTCTTTAATAAAACAAACTATTAATCTATTAACGCTACTGCGTCGCAGTCATGCGCCGCTGTCGGGGCCATGGTTTCAACTGAGAGTTTGTGCAGGTTTACCGTTACGTGTATAGTCTCTATGGAGCTCAATTATACATACCTGTACAGTTTAACTGCACAGGTATACCTGTCAGGTATACCTGCGCGTGTATGTCGTACTTTAGTCGCCACTTACGAGAGGAGATGGGGGGAAGTAATTCTAACTCGTCACGGGTAAGATCGCAATACGATTAGTTAATTTTATGCCTAATTAGCTCACCCACGCAGGTCCTCCAGCGCTTTTTTAAGTGGGTGGTAACACCCATTTTTGTGTTGTTCTAAACCACCCCAGGTTTAAAGCGAACAAAACAAAACCAGAAATTATTCAAATCGGTTAAGCCATTTCTGAGTTTTAATTTAGCGATACTAACGGACAGCTATTAATTTTAATGAGAACCTAATTATATAGATAGAAGAAAGATAATGAGTAAGTATAGATATATATTTCACCCTAACTAGAAGTTATTCATTCTAGGTGAAGTCCAAAAAGAACGTCCCGCAGGATTTCCGAAGTTCTGTACATTCTCCGTAGCGCATACCATAACCTATAGCTTTCCGTCATCCGAGTGGAGACGATTTAAGGTTTTTTCATGACGACAGCAGTAGCAGCAACAGCAGTAGCAAACATATTCCATTTAATAGGCTCTTAGAGGTTACAAACACAAGACAGCTATCCAGATTCTGCAAACCGTCAGAGGTACGGTATTTTGAATGCAATCGAAAGACTACTGAACACAAGCCTCCCCTTAGAAGGAAGGGGTTGCCATAATCCCCACGCTTGACAAATTGGGGAGCGCAGTATAGGTAATCTAATAGTAAGACGCTGCTGCCCGTCTTCTTGTTTTCCCTTAGTGGCCTCTTACGGACACCGAACGAGAGATGAGATGGTGCTGTTCTAACCCGGACTGCTTAGGTTTTTTTTTATTAATAGTGGGTTTACACTTCACCTCATTCGTACGTGAGGATTCGTACGTATGTGAGGATGGACCTCATATGATGCCTGTTCACTTTGAGCTAGAATAGACCCAAGTTATACATGTCCGATCCCAACTTCGGCAACTTGCAGGGCGGCTGGAGGGGCTGCGGCGGCCGCTAGTGTTGCAAAGCGACGCAAGTATGCAGCTCTAGGTTCGAGCTATATATTTGCGCCCTTTGCGGTGGAGACCATGGGGCCTTGGTCTCATGAGACGCACGCTTTGGTGAAAGAAATTTCTTCCAAACTTATCGAAGTCTCAGGAGACCGCCGGGCTGGTAGCTTTTTCTGCCAACGTATAAGCTTGGCCATACAAAGGGGTAATGCCGCCAGTCTTTTAGGTACCCTTCCCTCCCAGTGCGGCGACAACTTCGAGGAAGTTTTTTACCTAGTTTAAGTGTACATGTTTGTAAATAAACTGTACATGTCTAGAAAAATAGAGGTCGGGAGAGAATTCCACAATAGGCCTTGCGCTTGAGGAATGTAGAAGCGAAGCGCTTATATAGTGCGGTAAGTTGGAATGTCGACGACAAAGCTGTAAATAAAGTCGCTGTGGCGTACTTTAGCGAGCGTCTGGCGCTGGAAAGTCTTTGGCGAAGGTCCGAAAGGAGAGACCAGATTCTGTCCATATCGTCGTTGAGGCGTCTTCTTCAATCCATCTTCGCATACAAGACGTATGTAGGGAGCACATGTCGCTTGGGATAGGCCTCGCAAAAGCGGGCGTGGCTTTCCAAAAAGAATAGGATAGATGAATTGGGACCGGACATGGCATTTTCGCTCGGACAGGTATTATTTAGTAACCAGTTAGGTCGGTCCAACTTCGACAAAGAGGTCGCCCGAAGAATCCAACTCAGATGGGCAGCGTTCGGGAAACTAGGCGATATCTTCTCGTCCAAAATACCGCAGTGCCTGAAGACGAAGGTTTTTAACCAGTGTGTGTTGCCAGTGATGGCATATGGTACTGAGACGTGGTCTCTAACTGCTGGCCTCTTAGAAAAGTTCAGAGTCACACAACGAGCCATGGAGAGAGCTATGCTCGGAGTTTCTTTGCGCGACAGAATCCGAAATGTGGAGATTCGCCGAAGAACTAAGGTTACCGACATAGCTCTCAGAATCTGCAAGTTGAAGTGGCAATGGGCAGGCCACATCTCTCGAAGAACCGATAACCGTTGGAGAAGAAAGGTTCTCGAGTGGCGACCAAGAACCGGAAGACGCCGCGTAGGCAGGCCTCCCACTAGGTGGACAGACGACATTGTGCGCGTCGCAGGTAACCGGTGGATGCAAATAGCCAATTGTCGTTCATTGTGGCGTTCTAAGGAGGAGGCCTATGTTCAGTCGTGGACGTCTTCCGGCTGATGATGAGGTATTATTATATTTAAAAAATATACGATTAGGTTTTAGGTACTATTTATTTGACATTATACTTCCGCTCGTCACCCCAGACATTAGTTACTACGTTACTTGTGTTCGGTAATTTCACCAGCTACAGTGATCATTACACCGGAACACAGCAATATTTATACACTGCTGCTTGGCCGCCGAATAACTGACACTGCGGTGTTACGTACCTTACCTGCTCGTAATGTTTGTAGTAGATTTTTACGACACGATGACGCGTCGCGACGCGGCGTCGTATCGTGTTTATGTGTAAGAGCCTTAAGGACAGCTTGTAGAACTCTAACAAAAGCTACCAATCGCCGATGCAGTCTGAAGAGCTATTAACATTACAAGGAGTCTGATACAAGAAATCACTGTACGGCAGAAGAGATTCATCCTTTACCCGTCAGTACAACCTCTTTTCATAGAGCAAGATACAAATATTACTTAACTAGCAATTCCCTGTGGCTTCGCTCGCTATTATTTTTTTCCATACAAAGTTTACCAACCCCTAGCGCACCCCTAAAGGATGTTTTTGAATATTCGCGACTTTCCAGTAAGTTTCAAGTCAATCGAATCATAAAATAAAAGTTTCATACAAATGAAAACACTTGATTTAACCCCTTTAGGAGTGGCATTTAGAAAACCCTTTCATAGTGGATGCTTACTTCATAAGTAGAACCTGCTGTCCAAATTTCAGCTTTCTATGTCCTGTTTTGGCCTGTGCATTGATGAATCAATCAGTCAGTCAGAACAAGTAGTTTTATATGTATAGATACATTACGAGTATCTATACTAGCATCGGTTAGTAAATTGACAAAAATTAATGTGATATCTATCTTTCACAGAATATTTCGCGCCAACTGCCCCTCACAGCAATCCATTGCTCTGCTGTTATCTGTCTGCAATCACAAATCTTAAAATACAGCCTCCACTGGCCCTTAGGTACGTCATGCCGGCAGCCGCCGCGCTGTAAAGCGATAAATTATCGCTTTTATTGCTCGCCCGCACTGGAGAAGCTGCGCGCAAGCCATAAACACGTAAAATGCATGACCAATCAAAATACCAATGTCGGGTCACGCACACAGAGGTATCCTGTAAACGTTTAGTGCTGATACGGGAGGTTGGCATGTGTGCTTGAGAAATGCATTAAATAGTGATTGTGTGCGTGCTCCGGGCGCACGCACACACAGACCGTGCTCGCTGAGATGGAACACGCGTTCGAGGGATAACGGAGGGCTTACGATTTATCATGATAGGCTTATTGTGGATGCGACATGCCATTTTTTCTATGAGTATGAAAAGTTAATAATAAAATACAATATTAGGAGATAACATCACTACGAAATATGCATGAGAATACGTGAACGTGTGAACGTAGGTAACCTAACTTCTCATACGTATTTTTAATGGTGTTTCTATTATATTAGTTAGGTTTTTCGAGTTATAAGTAGGTCTGCTGAATTAAACCGGGATGTGATAAAGTTCTTACGAAATCGTGAGCTGTCTAAACGCTATACTGGCTTCCAAAATACATTTAGTAAATTGCTTTATCTAATGACTGACTTAACTTGAAAGATGCGGATATGGACTAAGATTGACATATTTAGATCATTTAATAATGGTAATATTTATACCTACTAGTGTGATGAAATCAGACAGTCCAACCAAACTGATACAATAAGACAATGTTTATTCTCGTTTAATACTCCTAGTAATAATTCTAATAAATGGAGTAATCTAATAAGCTCAGTTCCTTTAATTGCACTTATGGCTCAATAATGATATGATCGGTCTTACAAAACAACTTTACCGGTTGCGGAATACTGCTTCCAGATTAAAATAAAATAAAAATGGCCCTTTCAACGGAACGCATGCTTCTATAACTTCGACCGAATATGAATAAAAAAAGAAAATATATTTTTAGTAACAAAATTATAATTAGTAGAAATCGCTCCTAATTGCCCGATTGCCCCAGGCAGAGGGTTGTTTTTCGAGAGTATGTATGTATGTATATATCTATATATGTCTATTTTTTGGCACGACCTACTGCCTAAACGGCGTGATGGACTGTGACTTAAAATATGTCGTTAGACTTGTTCTATTTAAAAAAAAAAATGGAGGCCGGGTCAATATGGGTATCAAATGAAAGGTCTTAACGAGGCGAGTTAATATATATATATATATGTATACGTATTATGTAGGTACATGTATAATGCAATTTAGGACCATTCGCAGTCGGGCTTATTATAATTTATACTTGTTACTTTTAAAATATTGTAAACATAAAGAAATAAGTAGTGTCGTATCCACACTATCAACATCCGCTTCGTGGCGCGCGAGCCCCCGCCCACATAAAAAATGACATCTAAATAAATCCATTAGGCGCAGAGCTCGGCGCGGCGCTCTTCCTGTCTGTAAGCCCCTTTATACGCTTCCCGCCCGTCTGCTGGCGCCTTTATTTGTATTTTGACAGCGCCTTTAGTGGTCCCGACTTATGATTTGTGATGAGAAACATATTTAATTATCACACGGTTTTTATAAAGATGTATAAATGTGTCGCCGTCGGATAAAAATTGTGTTCGGAAATTGTGGCTTAATGTCTAGTTTACATTAACGTTAAGCCTATAATTAGATTAACGCAGTGTAATTACCTTGTACCACGATATGCAAATTGTTATAACAACGCGACAGTCTATAGACTGTAATTTTTAATCGCTATTATTTTATACTACTTATTAAGGTGGCAAGCAAGCATGTGGTTCTCCTGATGGTAAGCAGTTACCGCAGCATATAGATACTAATAACACCAGGAGAACCACTATCGCGTTGCCGACCATAAAATCAAGACTATAGGGTAAGCAGGGGTAATAGCGCTCACTGGGTAATGGCGCTCACCTCTGTAACTTTGGCAAAATGGAAGATAGGAAAACGCCGTGGCGCTTGAAGTGCGGGGTGTGAGGACTTATAACAAGCAGCGACGCGTACGGGCAGTCAGCTCGCGGCGTGTGACCGTAAAGTGTGTTTCTCCGTATACGGCAGCGCTGATCTAATTTTCCATTTGGTCTATACTGTGTGGCTGCGACGCTCTTACTAGACGTAGATTAACTCTTCTGGGAGTACCCTATCCTACACTAGAGAGATGATTATGTATGGTTTAAGGTTGATTTCATACTTAGTACTGTAATGAAAATGGATCTTAATAGATATTTTTCCCAAAAAACATATATGATTGTCATTACCCCTTAGCCTGAGCGGCATTACCCAAAGTCACGGAAAATGGCGCTCAAACCTGTTTTTTTTTAAATAACAGTTTCCCACTACTAATGAGTCAAGGATAAATACGTTTGGTGTTCAAATGTTGTTTGCTGAATAGGTAAAGAACATGTAATGTTTTAACATTTTGAAGTAAAATCAATATTTTGAAAAATACAGCGTGTTTTCTTTAACTGAACGCCATTCCCCCGAAACAGTAGTGACGTGACAAGCAAAACGTACGCCTGATGGTAAGCAATACGTCTATCTATAGACAGCTGCATTGCACTGCCGCTCGTCACCCAAGACATTAGTTATTAAGTAAGTAATTTCACCAGCTACAGCCCTTTACTGCTGCTAGCTGCTTGGCGGCAGAATAGATATTCTGTCTGTAGTGTCATCTGACACTGCGGTCGGAACGGACGGTCCCTATCACAAGATACGTAGGTTAATAGTAATTTTATTACTCTTAAGAAGGTTCATTCCCTTTTTTACGTCACTGCCCATATTGTCTCTCTCGCTTCCACACCACACGTGTATTACCTCAGTTTCATCATCGCTCCTTATTAAGATGTCATAACTTTTCATTTTAGTATAAGCATTACCATACGTTAACAGCAACTAATAAATTCAGCGGCAGCGGTTGAAACAGATGCTATCCTTAACATGAAATTACTATGATACAGTGTTATCGAATAAAAGATAAGAAGTCGTTTGAAGTGACGCGTCTGAAGATATGAAATACATTAATTTATAAGACGGTAGTTCCTTGAAAGAATCTGAGACAGTAAGAACAGAGTATTAGACATTCTGCCGCTTGCCGGCAGTGTGCCAGACACAGCAACAGCTTGACCGATATGAATAATTTACATTTAGAGAGTATATTTTATTTTGTTTGCCTTTAATCCAGGGGTGGTTTAAAAAATAATTGGGGAAACTCCATAAAACAGTTGAAAAAAATGAGCACGAGCGGAGCTGGTGCGGGTCAGCTGGTTATTAATAAAAAGCCAAGTTTTTGCAAATCAAGTGTCAAGTGTTTGACACTTGATTTGCAAAAACTTGGCACAATATTAAATGTTACAATTAGTAAATTTATCGTCTTACAATAACAATTGTTGGTTTGATTCACAATGCCCGTCGCACTAGTAATAACTATCTGCCTTAGTTCTCCATCATCCGCGCCTTCATAAAACTATAACAATTTTAATGAACAGTTTCTACAAATATGTAAACGATGTATGTAAGTATTAATCTCAAGAAACTAAATATCTAACGTGACGAGTGGAAATACAACTTGACTATCGGCAGACGCTTTATTGCTATGAGGCTAGACGAAAGCAGTGACAGCTCAGTAGGCGAGCACTTGCCTTGAAAAACAAGGTGCTCAAGTTCGAACCCCAGCTCGCACATCTCATTAATCGTCTCTCTATCTCAATCTAAATGATCGTCTTTGAGCGATTTTTACTTGCTTTCGGTGAAGGAAAATATCGTCAGGACGTATGAAGTCTGCCAACCTGCACTTGGCCAGCGTGGTGGACTGTGGCGTAAGCCTCTTTGTCTTGAGGGGAGGGGAGGAAGAAAAACAAGGCTGTTAAATAAAATATGACTAAGTTGCTAAAAACATTTCAGCTAGAAGACCAGAGAGCAACCAGAAGATCAAGACTCTAGATACCAATATTCAGTTCTCAATATCTGCACATGCATAGTCACGATTTACGTAATCTGCAGAAAACGATAGATAGTATATCTAATCTTGGATATTTTTTAATATTCAATATTTTTTTATGCCGCAGTGTCGTAATCACGCACGGTTTCTAAACTTTCGGATAGATTAAGTTGTTAAAATTTAAAAGCTATTAAGATTATATATTATTATGTATGTTATCTGTGTAAAATGTCATCAAAAGTATGATTGCTCGATAGATATATTTCGTTATAATTGTAGATACTTATCGATAAAACTTTCCATTACAATTTCAACAGGAAATACGGCTGTGTCGCCTTTTTCTGTCTGATAAAATCTACAGTGGAGCCGACTTTGCTGACCAACTCCAAATTAATCTTGTTACATTTATATCAGAGAGAGTTTATATCGGAGCGTATTGATTATCAAATTCGAATTGAAATTCAAAAATATTTATTTCAAATAGGCTTAGCACTTTTGAACGGTCAATTTTTTTAAAAGCTACTACCGGATACAAAGCGGTCTCAACTGAGAAGATCCGTCAAGAGAAAATACAACAAACTAAAAGGCCAAAGGGATAGTAGTCGGACCAGTCCCACCAAGCAGCACCCGCGCATGAGTTGACTCGAGCAGCAGCCATCACTAGTAAGTCCTAATAGTACTACCTACTAAGATATTTTTTTCGCTTTTCCGGAAAACTAAAGCGTCCTTGAATTAATATATTATGTAAATCACCTGTCTAGATTAAAGCCTTATTTATACATATTTATCTAAGTCCGGGATTCGCTATCTTTAATGACGCATTTGTCTACGTAGACGCGTATGATCAAAATTATCTGATGATATGTTATCAGTGTTTTCTTTTTTCAACCCAGCCAGGTAGGTATCTTAGTTAACTTATTTAGAGCACATCGTAATTATGAAGGTAGCTAGAAAGTCCGTGACAAATAGGCTAGTTACTTGTTTTTGAGATATTATGCATCATGGTCTGTCAACATTACTTAATATTTATTCAATTTAAATTTGACGCACGGTTTGGTGAAAGATATTTCATCCAAACTTATCGAAATCTCAGGAGACCGCGGGGCTGGTAGCTTTTACTGCTAACGTATAAGCTTGGCCATACATAGGGGTAATGCCACCAGTCTTTTAGGTACCCTTCCCTCCCAGTGCGGCGACAACTTTGAGGAAGTTTTTTACCTAGTTTAAGTGTACATGTTTGTAAATAAACTGTAAATATTTCGTTTAAAAAAAAATTATAGGTACCTACTAGGTGGACAGACGACATTGTGCGCGTAGCAGGTAACCAATGGATACAAATAGCCAATTGTCGTTCATTGTGACGTTCTAAGGGGGAAGCCTATGTTCAATCAACAATATGATGTTTTACAGGTGGGAGATAACGTCAATTCTGATGGTGTTTTATGTCACAAGACTCACGTGACCCGTGGCTGTTTATTAAGCTATTTATTTTGCAATAATAATATTAAATAGGCCGAATTTTTTATTTTTTAAAATTAACTATTTATGAATTAATTATATCAGTTTATTTACAAATATACACACATCATCATCATAAGCAGCCCCTTAGAAGGGAGGGGTGGCCATAATTCCCACTCTTGGCAGGCGGCTTGGGGATCGCAGTATAGGTAATCTAATAGAAAGACGCTACTGCCCGTCTTCTTGTTTTCCCTTAGTCGCCTCTTACGAACACCGAACGGGAGGAGATGGGTGGGTGCTATAATGCTAACCTGGACACTTCACGGGCTACTGCACTTGTCACTGTACCTTCGGAGACGCTGGACGTTCGGGGTGTGGGCCTTAGGACGTCCATTGAGTACGGCGGCGACTCCGAGGAGAACGGCGGCGGGGTTGCGACCCCCGTACCCGTGAGCACCGTGACCGTTTCCTGGGGGGCTATAATGGCGGCAGGCTCAAAGTCAAGGAACTGAGGGCCCCTGGTGCAGATCCAACCGGAGAGCCGATGATCAACCGGGATTCTCATGTGCCGATGCGACAGCCGCGGTGGTTTTAGTGGGTAAGAATCCCACATCCCTCGGTAGAGCCCCACAGCTCCCGGGGACCTTTTGAAGGTGCCCCCGCGTAATTAAAGGTACTTGTCATTGTATCACTAGATATAATATTGCCTTTGAATTGATGTTGATTTAGTCAAAAGTACATAGGTACCTATACTTATTTGCAATCTTAGGCCAGTTCTCTAAATTTTTGAACAAGGCAGTGATGTAGTGAGGGGATTTGTCAAATTATCGAACACCGAGGGACGGGGATCCAGTCCAATACCTATCAAATGTCGGCAATTCCCGCAGATTAAGTGGGATCGGATCGCTCACCCGGGAATACGCCAGTTCAGATCAGATGTAGGTTGATTGCGGTTAAGTCAGAATTTAAATTAAATAAGTATATTTTATTATTCTGTGTTCATCGTATCAATGTCAAAAAAAATATCCCTTGTCAATCAACCAACCAACTTAATCAACCAACTTATTACTTAATAAGTTGGTTGATTTCTTACAAAAAATGTTTTGTCTATATAGGGATTTTAAATTTAATTTAGTTATTGGAAATGTTTATATCAATATTTTATCTAATAATAATGAATAGCTGTCCGTTAGTCTCGCTAAATCTCAGGAACGGCTACACAGATTTGAATAATTTTTGATTTGTTTGTGATTTGTTTTGTTGGCTCTGATCCAGGGGTGGATTAAAAAAAAATTGGACAGTTCATGATTGTTAATTTTGTATGAGTGTCGCCTCTTTGGATTAATTTCTCTAGAAGATGAGGAAGAGACTAGGCTAAGGGAAAGCAAGCTTGGCGCCAGCGGAAGTCTGAGTAAGAGTTGGAGTGAAAGCACGAGCGAGAGAGAGAGAGAGTTTTTTATTTATTTGACCGGAAACTGGAGAATTGTTTATGCCAAAAAAGCGCGGGAGGACCTGCGCAGGTCAGTTACAAAAATACGTATGATGTAGGTATATATGTTACAAATATATATGTATAGATAAATATTATATACTTATCAAAATCATGTAGTATTTCAGGTAAGTATACAGATCGCTTGCTATTTAATATTTTACTATAGTGTAATATTACAAAATGTTGACACGTTAGTGTTTTCAAACAATTGTAAGCAATAAAATTCAAATAATTATAAATTATTCACGTTTCCCTGACATCTACTAATACTCATCGATACATCATCGTAAGCTTACAACATCGATACAAAATATCATCGATCATTTACATAACTCATAGAATGTTGATTTCGTTCAAAATTGACATTTAAAAAACATAATACGCAACATAGGGCATGTTCAAATGAAACCTCAGTAAGTAGCGGTGTTCGCGCAATACTTGCCAATGCAGCACACAACGCGCTAACCAACAAAGACCTCCCTCGCCCTCCCCTAAACGATACCCCTCGAGACATTTCAGGGGTGCAGCGACCAGCGGTAGGAGGTCTTCATAAACTGGACGTTGAAGTAGGCAGTAATCTAAGCGCATTAGAGCGCGCGGCGTCGCGTGACGCGCGGTACGTTGACCGCGCCGCTCACTATAAAGCAATTGCTCCATTAATAGGGCTAGCACTATCATTTTATACCGTTTGAAACCACCACAGAGGCTTTTGTAGATGACGTATAATTATGACAGTGGCGTAGTTATTGATATCAAGAGAGAGAGGAAACATTTAAAAAGGACGACGTAATACCACCATTGACGTATTTTCTGTATCAAGACCACGGATTTATATTTACTTCGTAAAATCAAGACTGATTAAAGTTATAGAAGCATCGGCTTTTAGATAGAGACAAGTTATGATTTTGTAGAGCGTTGTCTCTATCATTCGTACACGTGTGACGGAGACTGCTCTATACCGCCGAACATAGCCGATCAGTAATAGACTTTTTGAATTCCTTTTTTGAATAGTTTTTTTTTAATTCTCTATTCATCGAGCCAGCCCTGTGGATTCGGCACACGAAATCTGTGAAGTGATTTGTAACTGGTGAGTACGCGAATGCGGGGCCAATGACCGTCGCGGATGCAAACGCGCGATAACGGGCCGTCGGCGTGCAGGCTCAGTTGTTTTGATGGCCCAATTGCCATTACGCTAATGAATGTGGATGGGGCCGTATATGACACGTAGAGAACACAACGATAAAAATTTAATCGATTAAAAAAATCGTGATGAATTTTATCTCATATCGATAGATTGTAACGGATTTTTTTTGTCGTATGGTTTGTGGGCAACCTAATATCAGAGTTGTTCAATTTGCCTGTAGGCCCCGGTTTTTTTTTTGTTTCGCACGGAAGCCTTCAAGCATGAAGATTTCGGGGGAGGGGGGTAGAGGGGGTCAACCGAGGTATGCGGCTGTCGCATCGGCACATGAGTGGGGGCACCTAGGCTTACCAGTGGGATTTGCACCAGCAACCCCTCAGTGCCTTGCAAAGGCAAGGCAAGGCGGCAGGTTCAAAGGAACCTGCCGCCGGGATGCGTCACGGTGCTCACGGGGACAAGGGTAGCAGCTCCACCACCGTCCTCCTCGGAGTCGTGACCGTACTCAATGGATGTCTAGGGCCTACACCCCATACGTGCAGCAACTCCGAAGGAAAGGCCTCGACTTAACGACTACTGTCTCAATGACAGCAACCGTGATCGACTTTTTACCTGCTCTTCGAAGCAGAGAGACGCTCAGTAAACGGCCACCCATCTAAGGACTGATCTTGCCTGGCTTTACTTAACCAATGTTTACCGAACAACATCAATTGATTCAAAAACGGTCAACGGTCTTTTAAAGTTATTTGACTATTCGTCTAACACTTCAGATAGCAAAAATCCCAAACCGCAAAACTAAGTTCCTTTCTAACTCCTAAAAGTTTTCTAATGCGGAATTGAGGAGTCTGCCTGCCCAGTAGACCAGGCCAAACCGACGAAATGACGGAAACCACTATAAGCACATGCCCGTATCGTGTCCGGCAACCAGACTATCGACTCTACCACAGCGTAAATAATAAACAATAAACAAAAGGCTGTAATAAAACCCACACAGGCAATATAGACAATATTATTTATTACTGTGCTGGTGCGTAGCGGAACCGCAACGTCACCGGCCATGCAGAATTTGACTTTTGAATTCTGACAGAAACGGGCATGGCTTGGCCGGATACGCGACGTCTCGTCGCATATCCGTCCGGGCCTAGCTGCATACAGTTTCATAGAAAGAATATTTTTTGCACGAATCATGACCGTGCTATGATGCCGCATCAGGCAAAAAAGGGTCACTTTCCAGTCCTAGTATGGTCCTGTCAAGGGAAAACAAGAAGACGGGCAGCAGCGTCTTTCTATTGGATTACCTACCACCTATGCTGTGATCCCCAAGACCCCTGCCAAGCGTGGGGATTAAGGCAACCCCTCCCTTCGATAGGAGAGGCCTTTGTGGCCAGCAGTGGACGTCTAACAGGTGCTGCTGATGATAATGATAATATTCCCAAAATCAGTCAAGAAATTAGGAGATTTTCCGGTATATGTTATTATTCTGACTCGTCCTCATGAGATCTAGCTACCTATTGAATGTGTTTTAAGTTTTTACTGTTTTATTTTGTGGGATTAATCCCACCACTCATTCCCACCACTGTTACTCCTGTAACTGTTTTATTTTATATACGAATAGGACTACCAAGTAGTCCCATGACCATGGGTGCTGCAAAGCAATCGAAACGTCGGGAAAGTAAAATCTATACTTATAATAAAACTGTAACAGGTCCATTTCTGTACATTGAAGATATTTTGAAAATTATATTTGGAGGGCATTCTATAACCGATACTGAGGCCGAAAATGTATTTTTTAAAATTTTTGTCTGTCTGTCTGTCTGTCTGTCTGTCTGTCTGTATCACGGCTGAGCATCACGCCGAAACTACTGAATGGATTCAAATGAAACTTGGCATGATTTGAGATCTTACTACGAGGTAGGACATAGGATACTTTTTATCCCGTAATCTAGCACGGTTCTTTTAGAAGAGGGGATTAAGGTCAAAACGGGTACTTGGTTATACGCTTGGTCCGATTTTATCAATTTTTCTTTATAATATAATAAATATTAGTAAGGAAACACTCATAGAGAGTTGTTATCAAGGTTTTGTAATCGATCTGGTTAAGCAACGTTAGGTAAGGTCATTAAATAGATGGGTGACCGCTTAACGCCATTTGAAATAAACGGGTCCGTGCTTCGGAGAGCAAGTAAAAAGTGGGTCCCAGTTTTTAACCGACTATAAAAAATGAGGTTATGTATTCGATGCGAATGTCTGTTATTCATAGTTTAGTTAACGTAAAAATAGCGCAGGCGGAGCTGCGTGGGTCAGCTAGTCTAAAATAAACCGCGATACAATCCGTAAAAGTAGTTTTATTTCAAAGTATATTTATTTACCAGGGGACCAGAGGGCTGGCACTTACCTTGCTCAGCGTATAGCATTACCATCCCGAGGGGTAACGCTGCCAATCTTCTGGGTACATTACCAGGTGACAGCGATGCACCAAAGATTCAAAGATTCAAAATTTTTATTTCAAATAGGCTTAATGCTAGCACTTTTGAACGGTCAATTTTTTAAAAGCTACCCGGTCAATTTTTTAAAAGCTACCACCGGATCACGACACGGCCTCAACTGAGAAGATCCGGCAAGAAACTCAGCGGGCTTGTCATTTTTTCACATTTTTTTTTAAACAAAGTTTGTCTTTTTACAATTAAATCAGCACCAGCGACAGTGTGTCCTGCCGTTCAAAATCTATATACTTATAATAAAACTGTAACAGGTCCAATTCTGTACATTGAAGATATTTTGAAAATTATATTTGGAGGGCATTCTATAACCGATACTGAGGCCGAAAATGTATTTTTTTTAATTTTTGTCTGTCTGTCTGTCTGTCTGTCTGTCTGTATCACGGCTGAGCATCACGCCGAAACTACTGAATGGATTCAAATGAAACTTGGCATGATTTGAGATCTTACTACGAGGTAGGACATAGGATACTTTTTATCCCGTAATCTAGCACGGTTCTTTTGGGAGAGGGGATTAAAGTCAAAACGGGTACTTGGTTATACGCTTGGTCCTATTTTATCAATTTTTCTTTATAATATAATAAATATTAGTAAGGGAACACTCATAGAGAGTTGTTATCAAGGTTTTGTAATCGATTGGGTTAAGCAACGTTAGGTAAGGTCATTAAATAGATGGGTGACCGTTTAACGCCATTTGAACTAAACAGGTCCGTGCTTCGGAGAGCAAGTAAAAAGTGGGTCCCAGTTTTCAACCGACTATAAAAAATGAGGTTATGTATTCAAAGTTTAGTTAACGTAAAAATAGCGCAGGCGGAGCTGCGTGGGTCAGCTAGTATCAAATAAAAATAAAAAATACGACGAAAATACAACAAACTAAAATGCCAAAGGGATAGTAGTCGGACCAGTCCCCCCAAGCAGCACCCGCGCACGAGTTGACTCGAGCAGCAGCCATCACTCCCCTCAACCATATTGGAGGGAAGGGGGTGACCTGCCACACAAAGCCGCCACAAGCAAAGACATTTCGATTTCGAGCATGACCGATCCAAAATCACAGTGGCTCACGTTTAACATTTACCTTCTGCTGTTAAGCAGTGCCTCGTCAGGCAAGACACAAAGCACTTTAACATATTAAATTTTATCACAAGTCGTCTAAGTTAGATACACACTAAGAATAATTTACAAGCTCAAGTGAATTGCCTTCAGAACGTAAATAAAGCAACAATCAATTTTGCTGCTAGACTATAAAAGAAAATAATAAAATAAAAAAAGGACAAAAGGACAGCGGCCGGACCAGTCCCCCCAAGCAGCACCCGCGCACGAGTTGACTTGAGCAGCAGCCATCACTCTCCTCAACCATATTAGAGGGAAGGGAGTGACTCGCCACACAAAGCCGCCACAAGCAGAGACTTTTCGATGGCGAGCATGACCAACCTATCTATTGTAATTTATTTGTTTTTTATTGTTAGTTGTGTACTCATATAAATATATAATATATTATTATATTTTTCTATACATGTATAAACTCAAACTCAAAAATAGTTTATTTCAAATAGGCTTAACGCTAGCACTTTTGAAAGGTCATGTTTTTTTTTAAAAAGAAGCTACCGCCGGATCACAACGCGGCCTCAACTGAGAAGATCCGGCAAGAAACTCAGCGGGCTTGTCATTTTATTTTTAAATAGTGTGTCATGTTACAATTAGATCAGAGCGACAGTGTGTCTAGCCGTTCAAAAGATCAAATAAGACAGAAAAAAATAATAAAATACGACGAAAGTACAACAAACTAAAAAGCCAAAGGGATAGTAGTCGGACCCCCCAAGCAGCACCCGCGCACGAGTTACTCGAGCAGCAGCCATCACATATGTGTGTATATAAATATAAATACTATTTATTTACCAACATTTCGCATCTCAGTCAGTAATATCCCCAATGCCAAATACAACATTATCAATGGTTAAATCTTACTCAATTTTCCAGCACCATTACTCATGTGTTAGACATTTACAACTCGAGAAATAGAATTACGACGTGTCGTTACAAATTGATTTGATCAGTTTTCCAGTTTTACTGCTGTACAATAAAATGTTTAATGTAGAGACGTAGCCACGCGTGATCACGGACCACCCGGGGCACGGTGGAGAGATATCATCAAGAATTCGCGGCTGTGGGAGACGAATACTCGTTACGTTGATAATTTGGCGGCCATGGAGTCAGCTGACCACGGGATACAGTGACAATTTATAATCCCCGGAAGATATAGTCCCTCGGGGTTCTTTATTGAGTTGATTTGGGTAGCACAGGACAGGTCACCCGTGGGGAGTCCGGGTAAGAATAGCACCCTCCCATCTCTTCCAGTTGGTGTGTTCCTTCCAGGTGATTTAGCTGAATTGGTCAGACACAGGATAAATTAGTCAGGGCCACAGAACAAATTTGTTCTAAGGTAAGGAATGTAAATAATTTTAAACATCGGCAGAAATCGTAATTTGAGATTGAGACGGTACACAGTGGAATATTGTTGGGTTTAATAATGATTTGGCGATCACACGAAGTAATTCATTATTCAGGATTTTGAAACTAGGTGTGGTGATAATTTTTCCATGTCCGTTATGATCTAATAAGTAGAGAAATTGTGACCCTGGATGATTGACCAAGCACGAGAGATATCGTTACCCGGTATGGCGATGATTTGGCAATAACAGGAGAAATTGTAACCCGATTTGGTAATTAGTTGGCAATCACAGGAGAATTTGCAACCCAGTTGGTAATTATTTGGCAATCACAGGAGAAATCGTAACCCGAGTTGGTAATTATTTGGGAAAAATTAGAAAAGTGGTTATTTGGCACTTAGTAACCGCAGAAGAATTTGTTACCTGGCACGGTAACCGATAGTGTGCTCGGCATACCTACATGTTTTTGTGAGATAATGCGGATTTGGTTACCGCGAAAGATTATCCGAAATGATGATAATTTGCTGCTGGCGGGTGGTAACATTCCGGTATTATAAGCATAAAAACATATTTTTGTCAACATACAGTGTCCAACAACGTGAGTTATTAATTGAATACTTACTTAATTGTATAATGTGTGGAACATAATTAAACAATGATAGGACTGTATCGAAAGTATGATTGGATTACATTTGTGTGCAAGAACGTAGGTAGCATAATGTGTCTGGGTGATAAAAGTATTATATTTATAAGTATGTATTTATTACATTCCTATATATATAAGTTGTCTGGTTGGTATTGTTCAGGCTTTATCTACTTCAGGAGTTCGGGTTTCGGTTATCCCACGATAAGATTACTATTTCAAATTAACTTTTGAATAAGTCATTTTAATACTTTTATCATATTAGCTTGTAAAATTAGTGACTATGACTATTTATACTTTTATCATATTAGCTTGTAAAATTAGTGACTATGACGATGTCCCTTACACCCTGTAAGGGACATCGTACCGAAAAAAAAATTATAAGACTTCAAATAATGTCCGTTACAACATTACAGTAACCATCTATATGGTAAATGACAAATGACTAACTTATTAATTTTCGAGCATGTAATGAATATATGCGGAATAATGTTTATTTTTCAAATTACATTGCTAATTTTCTAAAATAATAATAGTTAATTGCCTATTAATTAATTGCCTATGGACTATTTTTGTGAATAAAGAATAAAAAAGTAAATAAAAATAAAATAATTAATTAATTGTTTTTAAATTAAAATTAGGCTTTATTATTATACCAATAATGATGTTATACTAATTTTATTTAAAAAAAGTGAATTTTTTTTATGGATATTCATGAAAAAGCCGATGAAAAATTTCAACACTAGGATGTTCAGAATCGTGTTCTGGATCCCTGGTATCGGTTTTCGGTACAATGTCCCTTACACCCGTTATTATTATATCTAATTCTTACATAATATTTACATATTAAATGTACTTACTTATAAGTACATTTTTGAATAATATTGTATTATCCTAAGTAAGTATTGTATTTCGATATTATAAGGAATACCCATTAATATCAAAACTTTTGCCGACTATTTGAGTATGAGAGATTCTACCTCAAACAACTCTAAACTTAGTTACAAAAATAATTATCATTGGGAATACAAACGTTACTTCACGTCCACCTAGACTAATAAGGCGACTTAGATAAACAATCTAATTTACAAGTCTCCATTTGGAAAAATCATATTACAGAACTACTTACGTCCAGACCAGACCTTGAAACTAGAGAAAATGTACAAGAGGCCACCGCAAACTGGTTGATAAAGTGTACACTTGATACAAGTTTTTTACTGCATACGATACAATCAAATCTCATCTTTACAGCTCAGAGATTAGAAGTCACGAGACCTGCATTCAAAGATTTGTAGAGTCGTATCCCAGACGCCAAGAGCGAACCGTGTCACCGTCCTCGACTGCTAGCGTAGTCGTGTCAAATGAAAAGAAGCGATAGGCCGACACGACAAGTGCGAGCGGGACAGAAATTACGGGGACAAACCGAGTAAATTGCTCCATGATTGGATAATTATTTTATTGATACAGTTAAATGCTATTGTTGGATCCTTAGGGCATGGATGGAGGGAAGTGCTGGTAATTTACGAGGACAAAAAACTATTGTCAAGATAAATTATGGTTTTAAATAGCCGATGACAGTAATAAGTATCGAATATGAAGCGTCATTTGTTATCTACTTATTCGAGCGTATAAAAAATTGTTTAACATTAGGTCATACATTTGAACAGAGCCTCTTTAATACATGAATAATGTTCGAAGGTGTCTTTAATTCTTCCCGTCGTGTCTTACATCAGATAGAGGAGAATTAGAAGCTTTGAAATCGTATACATATTTGTTTTGTTTTGATCTATACTTTTTCCTTCCTTTTAACCAGTGTGTGTTGCCAGTGATGACATATGGTACTGAGACGTGGTCCTTAACTGCTGGCCTTTTAGAGAAGCTCAGAGTAACACAACGAGCAATGGAGAGAGCTATGCTCGAGGTTCTTTGCGCGATGGAATCCGAAATGTGTAGATTCGCCGAAGAACTATAAGGTCACCGACATAGCTCTCAGAGTCTGCAAGTTGAAGTGGCAATGGGCAGGCCACATCATTCGGAGAACCGATAACCAATGGGGAAGAAAGGTTCTCGAGTGGCGACCACGAACCGGAGACGCAGCGTAGGCAGGCCTCCCACTAGGTGGACAGACGACATTGTGCGCGTCGCAGGTAACCGGTGGAGTAGATGCAAAGGCGTTCTAAGGCGGAGGCCTATGTTCCGCAGTGGACGTCTTCCGGTTGATGATGATGATGATACTTACCTTCATCATTACCATCACCAGCTTAAAGACATCCATTGCTAGTATAAGGCATCCCCCTTAGAAGGCAGGGGATGCAATAATCCCCATGCTTGGTAGGTGTCTTGAGCATCGCAGGTAGGTATAGGTGATAGGTAATCCAACAGAAATTCGCTACTGCCCGTCTTATTGTTTTCCCTTAGTAGTATTTTATTTTAAATATATAGCCTATATCACTCCCACAAATAAGACGTAGGTCGTGCGAAAGAAATAGTCATACGTACCTACATACTTACATACATACCTACATACTCAAGAAAAACATAGCCCTCCTCCTAGGGCATCCGGGCAATTATAAGACAATCAATAGTTACTATGATATAGCTGTTGGTATTTAGGTAAACACATAATGCCGTGTGGGAGCTTTAGTAAAAACTATAATTACTATATATATATATTCTTTTGTATATATTTCGTAAAAAGAGAATCATAATAAAATACCCCGCTGGCTACATTTTTGTCTATAATACTTATTGGTTTAATAAGTAGATACGGAGATACGAAACTCACTTGGAAACCAGAATGTTTTATAATCATTTCAAAGCGAGCGATGCTGATAGAGACTGATAAGACTACTCGTAGATGCAATAACAGCAGCTATTTAATACACAAAAATTAATCACCTGTGTCGTGGTGCTGCAATAAATAGATAATTAAAGAAAACGTCTCAAATTGGAATTAATATCTACAGATATACCTATTATATTTTGTTGGTGACAAGTTTTATAAGATGCTTTTTTCTGGGGTATTTACTTAATCTGTACATTTTTATAAAATACTAGCTTACCCACGCAGCTCCACCCGCGGTTTTATTACATTAACTATACTCCAATTTCCAAAATATTCTTACCTTCTCACTCTCTCTCTCCCCTCGCTCTCTCCCCTCCCTCTCTCCCCTCCCTCTCTCTCCTCCCTCACTCACTTCCCTCTCCCTTCCACCCTCTACATATTCATATTATAAGATTAAAAAAACAGTCTTTTTTATTTTCTTTTATACTTACTAACCTCGTCCTGAGTCTGACGAACCAAAAAAAATAATTATCCAACTTGGTGCAGTTGTTCGGAAGTTAGTAATAATAATAATAACTAACAGCTAGTGGCGAGCTGTTGGTACGTAACGACACCACGGACCCGAGTGCTCCAGAGGGTCGGTCAGGGCCCGCACCTCGGCGTGTCTTCGTCGGCCGAGTGGAAACCGAAGGGGGCCCGCAGGACTCTCAGCTCTGGCTTGCCTTAATTGGCCGTCCAGAGAGGAGATGTTAGAGCTATATGCTCCAGGGGTGGAAGTGTTAAAGGGCATAACGCCGCGAGTAACTTCGGAGAAAGCGCAACACACCTCTCGACACCCCTGAGTCACTCACACCGGTGTTGCTCCCTGTCGTCCACAGACGATCATTTAGCGAGCCCATCTAGTGGGTGGCAAGTCACCACATGCCACAAAATAATTATGAATGTAATTATGGCAAGTGGCCTTGCCATAGGGTAGATTCTAGCCCATCAAATGTTCAACCCCATAAACCTAGAATTCTTTTCACATACTTGCAATAGTCCCTATCACCTGCCGAGGTCAACTGCGGTAATTTGATCATTGTGGCAGTTGATCCCGGGAGGTGCATTACACACCATTTACTTCTTCTAAAACGGGCCTCTACGTGTTGGATCCGTCCCCACGCAGGCCTCTAAAAGACCGGGTTAAGCCCGTGAATAAAGAAGGAAAAAAGGATAATAATAATAATAAATACACTTTATTGGACACCAAAAGTTACATGTAAATTGAACAGTACGTTAGTAGTAGTTCCGAAGATATATTAATTAATCCCAAATAAGTTATACATTCTCAGACATCATACATACATACATTATACACACGTGTATGTACCCAGCTCTAATACAGTTGCACAAACAGCCACCCACACACACAAATACATACACAAACACACACAACACTCAGAAACACATACACACACAGTAACACATACACACACCTACACACACACTCACATCCACACATGTTTATCTTAGTATAGTATCATAACATTAACTTATGTAACAGTGTCTACCGTAACAAAAAATAATGCTATCATGGAACGTACGTGGTTACCAAGATCCGTATCTTGGTAACCACGTGTTACCAAGATACAGATCTTGGTAACCACGTACGTTCCACGTACACTATGCCTAGTTTGGGACCAACTTTGTTAACTATTATGTAGAACAAGTTTGGCGAATAATAAAAATTTTGTTTGTTTGTTGTTGTTTTTTTCGCGGGGGTACCACCAAAGTTTTAACGGGAGCTGTGGGGCTCAACCGGGGTATGTGGGATTCTTACCCACTACAACCACTAACCCATCTCCTCCCGTTGGATATCCGTAAAAGGCGACTAAGGGAAAACAAGAAGACGGGCAGCAGCGTCTTTTTATTAGAATACCTACCACCTATACTGCGATCCCCAAGCCGCCTGCGTGGGGATTATGGCAAGGCCCTCCTTCCCTCTGCTCAGCAGTGGACGTTTTGGCTGCTGATGATGATGATGAAAACCCCAGTAGTTGTCGCTCTCCGGTGGGATCTTTTTTTTTTTTGACGCGGGGGTAATTTTCAAACGATCCCGGGAGCTGTAGGGCTCGACCGGGGTATGTGGGATTCTCACCCACTAAAACCCCCGCGGCTATCACATCGGCACATGAGAGGGGGGACCCTGGTCTCTCCGGTGGGATCTGCACCAGGGGCCCCTCAGTGTCCTGCCTTTGAGCCCGCCGCCGGGGGGCGCATTGTAGCCCCCCGGGAACCAATTACGGTGCCCACGGGGACGGGAGTCGCAACCCCGTTGCCGTCCTCATCGGAGTTGCTGCCGTTCTCAACGGAAGTCCTAGGACCCACACCCCGAAAGTACGCACTTACCTACCGACGACATATCCATAGTTAAGATTCTAAATATGCCTATTTTTAGCCTATTGGTTGAGGGACAACATAACACCACACATAAAAAACACACTTATTCATGCCAGCCCGGTCATGAAAACGTTTCAGCCTAGTCCACCCAGTTGCTCTCCGAACTAGAACATTTTACAGCATTTTATCAATGCGGCCTACTTATGATGCATATAATTACAGGCCGATTATAATCTATCGCTTCGTTTGGAAACCAAAAGTACTATTTTTTCAGCCTGCTCCTGATTTGTGATCTTAACTTCACTTGGCAACACTACTCAAGTCTTCCATCTTGATTACAAATTAAAGTAAGTCTACCAACTGAAAAACAATTTGATAGCACAGAACAATTTCATACCGAAACCTGCTATAAAGCCAGCGATAGAATTCGGAATGAGTAAATTCGTCGAAGAACGGGAGTTACTGACATAGCTCTCAGGATTTGCAAGTAGAAGCGCTCGCTACATGGCTCGAAGTACCGATAGCCGATGGGGAAGAAATGTTGTCGAGTGGAGACCACAAACCAGAAGACGCAGCGTAAGCAGGGCTTCCACTAGACGGACCCTCGAAATGTCGAGGATACTAAGGGTTCAACAGTGGACAACTTCCGGCTGAAGAAGATGATGAGTACCATAAATACCTACTTGGTAACGAACGGGAATTATCTAGTATGGTGTATATTATTTGGTATGCCACTATACTGGGTGTCCCGGAAAAGGTATATCAAATTGATATACCATATACTTACTATCAAGTAAGGACCCCGAAAACATGTCAAAAAGGCTGATATTTTGAATTACATTAAAAAAAAATATGTCCTCTTAAAACTATTTCTAAGCAACGTAGTGTACTCGTGCCTACTCCTATGGAGCCACTGTTTTTTTATTGATTGTGTGCCTGCCTTGTTTAATTGTAAATTCATCCATCATCATCATCATCATCAGCCGGAAGACGTCCACTGCTGAACATAGGCCTCCCCCTTAGAACGCCACAATGAACGACAATTGGCTATTTGCATCCACCGGTTACCTGCGACGCGCACATTGTCGTCTGTCCACCTAGTGGGAGGCCTGCCAACGCTGCGTCTTCCGGTTCGTGGTCGCCACTCGAGAACCTTTCTTCCCCAACGGTTATCGGTTCTTCGAGCGATGTGGCCTGCCCATTGCCACTTCAACTTGCAGATTCTGAGAGCTATGTTATGTGTAAATTCATCCAATTTCAGTTAAATAACGAATCAAATTTTGAACTCACTGCTCTAAAACTTTTTATTTTATTATTATTTTCCTTTACATATCGATTGCTTGTGGGTTACACAATGCGTCATTACCGGCTTGATACCCCAATTCTTGGACACCATGCACACCATTGCTCTTGTGCAAATAACTAAACCACGAATAAAAAAATCAAAGCAAAGCAAACGCAATGCATTCGAGACGTCAGGAGAGTAAAACTTGAATTAGACCGCGATATATTCCGTAAGAATAAATTAATTACAATAAAAAAATCAATGTACCAATTTTAAAGACAGCCGCATACCTAAAACCATACTGGTCATGCGTCTCGTTCGTGCCTTCTAATTGGTTTGCATATATCTTATCAGAAGCAGCCGTGTATTCTTATCAAGCTGTTTACTTGGACACAGCGGACCAGACAGTTGAACTACCTCGCCCCTCGCATCGCCAAACGAATTCCCCCGCGATGGTCCTTGATAGCTTCAATTACGCGACACGCTGGAGCTCTACATATTACGGTCGCTGGTATTATTAACCGATGTTTAAACAAGTGAGAATGAAATATTTTCATTTAGTCACGGCCGTTTCCTGTATGTTTTGAGACGCGGAATGCGTCGGTTGCGCAAATTAATAACACCGCTCATGCCGCCGGTAAACAATGGTGTAAGGTTTATAAATACAGCTATGTGTAGGTAACTTATAACCGATTGATACGTGCCGTTGAAATGAGCCGGTTTTATAGTTGAGGTATAGTTTTGAAGGATCTTCGAAATTGCTGGACGTTCGGGGTGTGGGCCCTTTGAACGTCCATTGAGCACGGCGGCGACTCCGAGGAGGACGGCGGCGGGGTTGCGACCCCCGTCCCCGTGAGCACCGTGACTGATTCCCGGGGGGCTACAATGCGCCCCCGGGCGGCGGGCTCAAAGGCAAGGCACTGAGGGGCCCCTGGTGCAGTTCCCACCGGAGAGCCCTGGAGCCCTGGCCCCTCTCATGTGCCGATGCGACAGCCGCGGGGGTTTTAGTGGGTTAGAATCTCGTATACCCCGGTCGAGCCCCACAGCTCCCGGGGATCTTTGGAAGAATTCCCCGCGTCAAAAAAAAAAAAAAAATGGAACCACCTCAGAAGGTTCCCCCGAGCAAAAATAAAGCCCTGAATGGCCTTCGGAGTCGCTGGAGTGCACCCTAGGACCACCGTTGAGTACGGCGGTGACTACGAGGAGGATGGCGGCGGGTTTGCGACTTCCGTCCCCGTGAGTATCGTGGCAGGTTCCCAGGAGACTGTACTGTGCACCCCAGCGGTGGGCTCAAAAGCAAGGTACTGAGGGGCATCTGGTACAGCTCCCACGATCGCATTGGTATACGAAAGTTATTTTTTTTTTTGGAATGATAGGCGCTGTTGGCCGCAGATGGCCATTACAGCTTCACCGGACAATAGGAGGCGAGCGCTTAAAGCAATCTAGCCTTAACGGCAGAAGTAGCGACGAGCTCAAGGGCACCTCAGGGAGGCACGGCCTCGGCTTGGGCTGTCGCTTAAGAGGTATATGAAAGGAGAACCAAGGTTCCCCTTTTTTAAACCGATGCGACAGCTACGGGAGTTTTAGTGAGTAAGAATCCCGCGTGTCCCGGCGAACCCCACAGGATTTCAAGCACCTTTTGAAGGTTTTACCCCGTGGGAATAAAAAAATAGCCTTAAAGGATATTTTAGCTATGTTATAAATAAGTTGATAAAACGCATAGCTATATAATATAATAGAATAGAACATACATATACAGGCTGATATAAAAGGTTATTTTACAACTACTTAATCGGGAATATTCGCATTGCTAATAGGAACCATTCATGAAATATATTTATGTGATATTCAATAAATAAGTTATATATGTATGATTGTATTGCAACACCAAATAATACAATCAGCGATCGTACAGAGTTTTATTAACACTGTGTACATAGATAGATACACTCTTTTTGCTCATTGAAAGCTGGCTGGAAACGCTCCAGGTTATTACCGACAAAATAGATTGAATCCTGAGCCTCGGGTATCACTGTGCCGATACCGAAAGAGAAAAATAATGGACGTAGTACCATCGTGGACACGAATGGTGTAACGGCGCAACATTACATACGCTTACCCCGCCCGCACGGTAGGTGCAAGCTATTGTCGTCCTAAATTTGATACACCGCTTGTGACCGCGAGAGTACAAATACGTCCTTAGTGAAAGAGCCGGTTCTCGACAAACAACGAAAACAATTCAAAACTTTGGGAGTGTAGAATGCCTGAACATAACCAAATTGACGCGTTTAAAACAAAATCGATTGCCTGCGACTCTTACAATATCGTCAGTCCACTACCTACGCTGCGTGTCCCAGTTCGTTGTCGCGACTCGAGAACCGTTCTACCTCATCGGTTATAGCTTCTTCGAGCGATATGGCCTCCCCATTACCACTTCTACTTGTAGATTCTGAGAGCTATGTCTGTCATTGACGATAGCTTTGGTCTTCGGTGATTTTTAAAAATCTGGATTATGCTATGCAAAGAAACTCCGAGCATACCTCTATAGCTTGTAAAAAATATATGTTGGGGTATAAATATCGCAGAGCCATATACTAACATAATAAAAAATACTTAGTAATAGAGATATTTTCACTTTGAATGTCATATTTTTTAATGTTTTAGTAAACATACGAGTAGAAATACGTGTGCAAACATGACTCATTACTTCGTTCGTAGTTGAAATGATCAACAATGCAAGTTCTAGCTAATAACATTGAAATTTTGCAAACATAATATTTTAGTTGAAGCTTCAATTGTTGCTATAGATATGATATACCACTTAGCATTAAAGTAAATTGATAGCCGCTTGTACCAAGAACGCTGTCTTTTGATAACGTGAGTATTTTAAACAATGTTAGCCATTCCCGCTATTTGAAAACTAAGACTTGCCTGTACTTACCTTAGGTCATTACAGGTCTTCAGAGTCGCTGGACGTTCGGGGTGTGGGCCCCAGGACGTCCACTGTGTACGGCGGTGACTGCGGCGGGATTGCGACCCCCGTCCCAGCGAGCACAGTGTCTGGTTCTCGGGGGGCTACAATGCGCCACCCGGGGACGGGCTGACACGGAGGGGCTCCTGGTAGAGCCCTGGGGCCTTCGCATGTGCCGATGCGACAGCCGCGGGGGTTTTAGTGGATAAGAATCCCACATACTCCGGTCGAGCCCCACAGCTCCCGCGGAGCTTTTGAAGGTTTCCCCCGCGTCAAAAAAAAATCTGTATAGTGTGTTGGATATAGGTTGTCTATATTGGTACATAAACTGTGCCAATATTATCTGTCACAATGATTTTGACGTTTCTCTATGTTTGTCTCCCGGTCTCTTTGTCTGCGACCACGGCTGGCTTGCTCATTGGTAAACTTAATTAAAATACTTAGTGACAATCTGCTTTTAATTTGCTCCCAAACCCATCTGGTGTAACACATAGTATACAAAAGATATTACAAATTATTTTTGGCTTCGGTTATAGAATTCCCTCCAAGAATGATTTTTAAAATATCTTCGATGTTACATAATTGGGCCTGTTACAGTTTTATTATAGGTATAAATTATCCTCCCTTCTCTCTACAAACTACGGAGATAAGGACGGGGATGGTATTTTTTTAACATCCTCAATCAAAAATTACGTGACTGTTTTTAAATATGAAAATAAAGCCGTTCCATATGATACCTAACCCACGTTTTAATCTTTTGCAATGCGGTTGGTTAAGGAATATTAAAGATATTCAAATCAATTGCTTTAGTAGTTGCTGAAATATCGTCGTGACTGGCAGACAGACCGACGAAGTCCTACTTTTTTACATTTTAGGTGCTAAACCCATTGAGATATATTATATCTCAAGACATCATCTCAATGGATAAAGCTTAAAAAATCATAATCTCTTTCTCGCGTGATATTACCCGCGGGGAGTCCGGGTAAGAGCAGCACCCTCCCATCTCCTCCAGTCCTTAAGAGGCGACTAAGGAAAAACTAGAAGACGTGCAGCAGGGTATTTCTATTGGATTACCTACCACCTATTCTGTGATCCCCAAAACGGCTGTCAAGCGTGAGGATTATAGCAACCCCTCCCTTCGAGGCATTTGATCAGCAGTGGACATCATCGGCAGCTGATGATGATGAATATACCCTGGGACAATTCACACACGGTCATCTGATCTAGAACAGCCTATACTTATAAGCTTATTACGGTGGGAATCGACATGTGGGAATTGAAGTAAGTTTTTTTTATACAACCAAGGTGGCAAGCAAGCGCACGGCCCGCCTGATGGTAAGCAGTCACCGCAGCCTATAGACGCTAGCAACACTAGAAGAATTACAAGCGCGTTGCCGACCCTTAAGACATTAGATTTTAAGTCTTTGTGTCCGGTAATTTCACCAGCTACAGTGCCCTTCACGCCGGAACACAGCAATGCTTACACACTGCTGCTTGGCGGCAGAATATCTGACACTGCGGTGGTACCTACCTGGACGGTTCCTTGCACAAGGAACCTACCACCTAGTAATTATTTCCTAGTAAGTAGTAGATTTATAGTGTAGCGGCCAGGATGTGTAGACGAGCATGCCCATTGAAATAGTTTAACAAAACTAACTGTAGAATACACAAATCTTTCACAATACTCAGAATATTTTATGCTTTTTCTAACAGTAAATATAAAAGTTTAAAAATCTTCAATTTCTCGCAAAATGGGCAATTTCACGGACCATTAGTGCTACACGCGCAATCGGTCTGCGCTCTTTACTGCTAATTTCACCACCACCTTATGTGGTAGACGTAAGAGTGTTTTTCCCACGGCAAGTGTAGCAATCGACGATGGTAAACAATAGTATATCGATGATGGTAAACGATGAAGCCGGTGGCGATTTGATACGGTGCGAGATTCAAGTGTGGAGTGTTGTGGAGATTTTTCGCGTGATTAGGTGGTATTTCTGATGGATTAACTACTTTTTGTTTAGTAGATTTAAATATTGTTGTCGGTCATTGACTTGGATGTTATGATACGGTACTAGATTCTGTCCAAGAATCATCCAGATAGGTAGAAATCACAGCAGTGTCAGATATTATGCTGCCATGCAAACATTGCTGTTTTCCGGTGTGAAGGGCACTGTAGCTGGTGAAATCTTCAGACAAAGACTTAATATCTAATGTTTTAGGGCCGGTAACGAGCTATCGATTCTTCTGACGTTGCTAGCGTTTATAGGCTGCAGTGGCTGCTTACTATAAGGCGGGCCTCATGTAGGCTTGCCACCTTGGTAGTATAAAAGAAATGTTAATTTAACTTGTTACCAGTCTTTTAGGTACCCTCCCCTCCCAGTGCGGCAATAACTTGGAGGAAGTTTTTTTACTCTGTCCATTTTATTATTGGTTTTTTTTACAGCTGACGCCCATGTAGTTTCGTATTGTTAAAGTTACAAATTCACAGAAATAATATTGTTCTTCATGGACGCGTACCGCACTTTAGTGAGTTGCCACACATAACGATAACTATTGTGCCACAGATTACAAATAATCGATAGAAATAAATGCTAATATCTAAATAAGGTGTAATATGTTTTCATTACTTTCGTCTAGTTTACATTAACTTTCATTCATTTTATTTTGAGGGCCTCATGCATAATATAACAAAGAAAGACAACAAATTTTAAGGGTGAAACATTAACATGAGTTATCAGAATAAAAAAATATTTAATCGAATGTACATTTTTCGATATCGATTATTTCTTTCACTTACTATGTTCACGTTCCTATAAACGTCAAACGTCGAGCTGTCAAAAAAACAATAATAAAATGGACAGAGTATTTGTAAATAAACTGTAACTTGTTATAGTTTAGTTTCTTGTTATACAGTTGCAATACAAACACCTATAAGTCTAGCCACACACCGTCAGTAATATTGTCAATATTCTACAACCCGTCCGACTTAACTGTGCATCTGGCGTTATGACGTGGCGTTCCAGCGAGGTGTACAGTTAAGTCGGGTGGGTTGTAGAATATTGACCGTGTGCGGGCTACCTAATAGTCATCATGAATTTTAATAGCGGGCGGTGTCGATACAAGTTTTCTTTCTCACGCTCGACGGTAAATTAGCATCGATACTTGCTAAAAGTATAATTTCTGACCAATTAACACTTGGCCTATTAGCCGTACCTATTCGTCATTTATTTTGTAATGGAAACATTGATCAATTCTTGTTTTATATTTCAATGTTTTATGTACTGTACACGTATTGACATTTGAGTCTATTTTGCTCGCCGTAGGGTTATTCTGTTTTTATATTTTTTTTATTAAAAAAAATCTACGTTTGCCTAGAATGTTGTCAAATTCCGCGAGACACGGACCGCCTGCAGATAAAGTTTTTAATAGAATACATTACCTATTTAAAACTAAATTATACCACAACAACTTGCATTGCACAAGCGTTGTAGTCGTCGAATACACAAAACCCAGTAAAAGCCGGACGCATCTCTTCAACAAGTTAAAACGGCGTGCAAAAGCACTTTACCTGTCGCTAACTGCTCTAAATCAGATTATATTGCGCCCCTTGCCGACGCCCTGTGGGTGAGGGGTAGCCCTACACTTTGTATCGCAGATACGCGTCCTACCTACGCCGAACTGTATTCTAAACATATTTTATACACGAGTAAGCATTGTATTCATTAAAGTGACGAGAAAAGCACGACGTATACGACACACCACATTATTATCATCATCAGGGGAAAGACGTCCACTGGTGAAAAAAGGCCTCCCCCTTAGAAGGGAGGGGTTGCCGTGATCCCCCGCTTAGCAGGCGTCATGGGAATCGCAGTATAGTTGATACGTCATCATCATCAGCCGGAAGACGTCCACTGCTGAACATAGGCCTCCCCCTTAGAACGCCACAATGAACGACAATTGGCTATTTGCATCCACCGGTTACCTGCGACGCGCACAATGTCGTCTGTCCACCTAGTGGGAGGCCTGCCAACGCTGCGTCCTCCGGTTCGTGGTCGCCACTCGAGAACCTTTCTTCCCCAACGGTTATCGGTTCTTCGAGCGATGTGGCCTGCCCATTGCCACTTCAACTTGCAGATTCTGAGAGCTATGTCGGTGACCTGGGTTCTTCGGCGAATCTCCACATTTCGGATTCTGTCGCGCAAAGAAACTCCGAGCATAGCTCTCTCCATGGCTCGTTGTGTGACTCTGAACTTCTCTAAAAGGCCAGCCATTCTCTAAAAGTTGATACGTAATCCAATAGATTTCTATTACGCTACTGCCCGTGGTTACCTAACGGGAGGATATCTCCCATATCCTATTCTTACCCGGACACTTCACGATTAACTATTTGATAGAAGAGTCAGCTGCAGTAGCAGAAAACACAAAACCCCAGGTGGTGCTGAAGCATTCCTTCAGCCACTAGCACATCGTCACCTTATAGAGCCTCATGTGGTCATGATAAATTACACATTCAATTGCATTGCCGCTTGTTTTGTACATGAGACATTAGCTATCAAGTTTCTTGAGTCTAACTAGTTCAGACCGACCGGTGGGGTGTCCTGGTAAGAATAGCACCCTCCCATCTCCTCCCGTTAGGTTTACGTAAGAGGCGGCTAAGGGAAAACCAGAAGACGGGCAGCAGATACGTTAGATCTACCTTACCTTACTGCCGCACTCACAAACTCCAATTAACTCTACTTCTAATTAAGTCACTTTATAAAATCTATTTTTATTTCGACTGTCGGAACCATTTATGATTAATTTTGATTATTGAATACGAGATAATTGTTATTTCTACTCACTATCTGCGTATTAAGTATTAATTCGCTTCGAGTGTCGAATTAATCAGATTTAAAAAAATGGATTAATCATCATTTACTTTAATTGACGTTTGTAGGTTCGGCAGTTAGTCTTCTTACACGTGTTGTCTCTGGATCAAAACGATCAGCAGGCCTTCGGTAACTGCAGTCCATCGGGAGTATTTACGGATACCCATTTTGATGATTTCAAGGCCATCATCAGGAAGAGGTACACTTTCTTTTTTGCACGTATCCCCGACAGCCCCAACTCTGTTCAGAATATTTTTACGGTTCAGCGGAAATCACTGGTGGAAATGTTATTATATTCTGTTGGACAGAGTTCCACTCGTTTGATTATCCTCTATCAAGTGTAGATTATATGGAGATGGTGAGAAATAAATCTTCTAATCTAAATGTATCTAATTTATCTTAATATCTTTATTAGGTTTTGATAAATATTTAGATATTTTTAAAATCGTATGATTATTAGTATTATGACCTATGTCATAAAGCAAAAAAGGAGTAGAGAATTTGGTTTTTTTTTTCAATATAAAATATTACGGCCCAAGTGCACCGACATTTAAACGCACGTTATTTATTTTTCGGAATCGATTATCTATTTTTCAACACCACCATAACCCCAGTTATGGACCCTTAACAGTCCATTATCTTAACCTAGCTTGACACCCCCGGTCACCGTTAAGGACTGTTACGTAGTTAAATAGATAATCAATTCTGAAAAATAGATAACGGACGTTTAAATGTCGGTGCACTTGGGCCTAAGTTTAATAAAAAGAAATCGTCCTTTACAGCCCGTACCTAGGTGCGTTGCGGAGTCCTTCCCCTCTGGTTACAACACTATATACACCCTCTTCCGACCCCTCACCTAGCCCCCCCATACCTACAACATATAATGAAACTAATTAATAACGATAGCTGTACTCAGTGGAAAAGCAACGTGATATTTTAACCATTTATATCCAACATTATTATCCGTGAAACGTAATTATTTTTAACAATGGTTTATTTTTGTTTTAATTTTAAGGAAAATATCATACTCTAATAATAGCAGGTTTTATTTCACAGTCAGTAGGTACTATTATAGAAATCGTGGTAATTTTTCGCGGGGGAAACCTTCAAAAGGTCCCTGAGAGCTATGGGGCTCGGCCGGGGTATGTGGGATTCTAACCCACTAAAGCCCCCACGGCTGTCCAACTGGCACATAAGAGGGGACCCCAGGGCTCTCCGGTGGGATCCCCTCAGTGCCTTGCCTTTGAGCCCACCGCCGGGGGTGGCGGGGGGGGGGGGTACCAGACACGCTGCTCACGGGGACGGGAGTCGTGACCCCGCCGCCGTTCTCCTCGGAGTTGCCGACGTACTCAATGGACGCTTTTATGAGTAACTACCTACTAGCTATTCTTGAAATTAGTAGGTATGTCAACCCTGCTGAAGGGAGTGCCCAGTCCCCCTATAGCAGTGGTGAGCAAACTTTTTTAATTGGGGGCCACAAAGTTTAAGGAATTCTAGAGGAGGGCCAGAATATATAAAAAATGCATTTTGTGTTCAAGCTTTTACCTTAGGTACTACACTCTTGTTCAATAATTTCCAACTGCAATTCTGGAGATACATTTGCCGGGTCTACATTAAACGGCATCGAGAAAACCTCTAGCGATGATTAATGTTCTTAAAATCTTGAAATCTAGTTTCAAATACTGTGTGAAATTTTTTCAACGCCTAACTGAAGTCAGAAAAAATCTTTTAGTTTATTCTCGCTCACAGATGATGGATTTTAAACGCGGAATGTGAGTTAAATCGTTCTACGCCATGCAGTTATAAAATAGAAAAAGTTGAGTTTTAAATGATTTCAGACAACCCCAAGTCTCATCTAATAATAATAATAATAATGTCCTCCTGGCCGAAACGACCACAGCGGCCAATCTTTCACAAGATCAGCCATGTACGCAGGAGATATTATAGTGCACAAGCGCTTGCGTAGACACAAGTGCACTCTCTCTTCCTTTATATAATACCTCTCATAATCCGATGGGACGGAAGACCGACACGACCGGGGAGAGGTTAGGCGCAGGACCGACTTTTTACATGCCCATCCGACGCATGGATTATCTTACTTTACAAACAATCAGGTGATTGGCCTGCATTGTCCTAGCCAGTAAGGAACAACTACTCAAATTTGTTGCTCCCCGCAGGATTCGAACCCGCGACCTCCGGTTTACAAAGCAAGCGGTTTCCCACTGCGCCACGGAGGTTACATAAGTCATACAAGTCAAAGTCAATAAGTCGTACAAGTCTCATCTATAAATTGGTTCTTATGTTGCAATTTTTTATTTAATTTGTTATAGTGTTCGTGCAAATCTGTATGACAATCTTTGTCTTTAAAAATTTGGAAATCAGACCATTTGTGTGATTTATATTTTTATTTTATTTTTGTCTTGTATTTTTTTTATTCTTTAAGAAATCTTATATTTCCTCATTTAAATTCCAAACCCGTTCAAATGCGTATCCCAACCATCTTACTTTCGTGTGGTAAAGAAGGTCAGATTAATCTCCGTCGACTTCAATCAGAACTACACGGCTAGTTTAGCTTCTTCTGTACTAAGTAAAATCCACTTTAAACTTCTCGACCGTCAAAACGTAATCGTAGCGGGCCATGTACCTAAGTACTATCCATTTCGATAAACCGTCGGCGGGCCGGATTAAATACTTTTGCGGGCCGTAGCTGGCCCGCGGGCCGTACTTTGACCATCACTGCCCTATAGTAGTAAAATATTCCGCCTAGGCAGTAAAAATAAAAATGTGAAGTATATGAACTAAATATAAATTAAAAAGCTAAGTTGGCTATAGATTGCATTTTAACATTTCAATATTTTTTAAATAACAATAAGTAGGTATGTTCAATTAGTAATAAAAATCGATGACTCATACGTTATGGCCTCAATCATTATACAAACTTATGAAAAATAAAATTAATAATATAAATCCACTTTTTGCTGCGGTGATTTCAATATAAAAACGACAATTAATTATTATGCGTAGCTAACGATAAAATCCACATGATACTACATAATTATTGGTTCAAGCCGATGATATCATTGGTTTAAGCAAAAAAAAACCGCTAAGGTATAGTGTTGTTTTAATTGTGCTGTCCCGCTAATTGTCTAGTGACGTGAAACGGCCAATTACGGTGAATCCCGGCGTCTCGCCGGCCGCTGTCAGGCTGTTTAATTTACGAACCCCGAAACGATTATCCGGGATATCCCGGGATAATCCCTCCCGGGAATTTGTCCGCAACCAGCAGGCGTGTCCGCTAATATCGTTCTATGACAACAAATGTCGTGTTGTTTCAAATGGTTGTAGATGAGGTTATCTAATTTGTTTATTGTTTAAATATCTTACTTCATTGTCACTTTTTGTTTCTTTGTTACTTATAAATTATATGATATAATAAAGAAAATTATTTACAAAGCTATATAACAATCGCTGTTTAAAACTTTCAAGGCCATTTACAATACCTACTGTATTGACACGCGCTTGCAACATTGTCGAAATATTGGAAAATGATAATAAATAATTCTGACAGTAAACGCACGAATCAAAATAGCTATAACAAGGTATTTATTACTTACTCACTTAAGCAAAAGAGCCAGATAATACCCACTATAATATGTCAGGAAATTCGTAAAAACTTAATGATCGTGCAAAAATAAGATAATATTTTTATATAAGTACTTAGGTAAGCGATCACTAGTAATATTCGTTCTGGCAACCGCACAGCGCGCGAGAGCCGTCATAATCCCGCGGGATTGTCCTTGGGGCGCGTCCCGGGAAACTTTTTAATTGTATTACGGGACCGTATTTTTGACGTACCTACTGTGAATTCCGCTATTCGGTTTATTTGACTTTATCGTTTGCTTTATCAACTCATGTTATAATAATACATAATGATGTAATAATAATACAAAACATGAGTTGATAAATTACGTTAAGTAATAACTTGTTACAAAAGTTTTGAGTTTATTTCGTAACACGTTTCCCAGTATCATTATTTTTACTGGGAAACGTTTTACGAAATAAACACAAAACTTTTGTAACAAGTTATTACTTAACGTAATTTTACTCATTAGGACACCTAGTTTCTATATACTTATCTTTATTTTTTTTGTAATATCACTAAAGTTTACGAAACATCGTCTGTTGACACCTAGCGTTTCCATCCTGTATCGATTTTCTTATTATATATATAGCGCACGACAAAATGCAAGAAAATAAGTTAAGTATTTCCCAATAATGGGACATATCTATACCAGAAAATGCTAACAGTTTTCTTGATTAACGCTAAATATAATTTCTGCCGACTTTATAAATAACTAGATAGAAATGACACGAGTATCATGTACATGTATGTTTAATAAGCTACTTTACTAATTATTCAACTGCGCAACGCAACAGTTAATGAATTTGGATCAAATTCGGCATGTAACTATCTGTTTACTAATTCCTGCGGGCAAGAGCTAATTCAACATACACTATGAGAGACCTTTTTTTAACTGACTGGCGAGAGAAGCGAGATGTTCGCCTAATGCCCCTGATGATAAGCACCATGCCGGCCTGCCTATGGACAACTGGAATACACTGAAAACATTTCTTATACAAGTTATCAGGGTTGTAAATACCAATGAAACTAATAATTTAATTCCTCAAGGCGCAACACTGGTTAACATGATATGCCATAAGATACGAGTAGAAGAAGTTGCTAAACTTCCGAACAAACTAGACAAATAAATACATTTAGTGGAAGCATCTAAATAAACTAAATGCAATGGAACAAGTTATAGCACTTAGCGCTGTCAAAACTTGGCGCATTCATCAGGTCGGCGCCGGGAGGCGGATACCTGCAGTCCAAGTTAGTTTGTCAATTTCATGGGGAAACTTCGCCCCTTAGGGACGAAAACAATTACGATTAACTCACTACTTTTTAACCGACTTCAAAAAAAGGAGGAGGTTCTCAATTCGTCTGTATATATATATATTTTTTTTTTTTCTATGTATGTTCGCGCATAACTCTGGCAATTATGAACCGATCTGAAAAAATCTTTCTTCCATCCATTCTTTAATCCGTTAATTGGGTCCCATAAAAAAATTATTGCTTAGTAATAAGTAGTTCCTGAAAAAACAAGAATGGTGACTGTGCACTGAGACTTGCAAGAAAGCCTATATAGATGACGTTTTAGTCGCTCGGACTCGCTCGGTCGGACAAAAATAGTCATAACTCTGGCAAATATTTACCAATTTCTAATTTTCTTTTTCTTCGAAAGAAGAAACCACTGTATTGAATCTGTATGAATTTTATTACAACCGGATAAGAACTTCCTGGAGGACCATGAACGATGTGGAGGAATTTATCTGGTAAAAACCATAAAACTGATGTTCTCCATTACATTGCTCTGACAATTATGAACCGATTTCGATGATTCTTTTTTTATTTGAGAGAGTAAACTACTATGATGTTTTCATGCAAATTTCATTACGACCGGATATTTTTTTCTGAAGAAACATGAATTATGTAAAACTATGTAGACGATAATGTGATCATAACCTACCTAGATAATTTTACGGTTTTCGATGGTTCAATCTTTATATATGAAAATATCACTAAAAAGTTTAAAATAAAATCTTTTTAAAAAAAAAATTGAGCCGACTTCAATATCACTGAAAAGTATAAAATAATTTAAATATTATTGAAGTTGGTGCCAAATATACACAGCAGGTACGCTAACACCAACTTCAATAATATTTAAATTATTTTATACTTTTCAGTGATATTGAAGTCGGTTCAATTTTTTTTTAAAAAGATTTTATTTTAGCAACACAAAATATATTTACAGCGAAAACTAAACTTTGGAGCACTAAAATTTTACACAAGAATAAAAGCGAAAAGCTTTTAAACAACTTTTATGCCTGGTGAGCAAGGAACAACTTTTATGCCTGGTGATCTTACGGACACCCAACGGGAGGTGATGGAAGGGTGCTATTCTTATCCAGATACCCCCCAGGTCTAACTACTACAACTACTTCATAATGTTATTTAATTTATTCTCTTCCAGAGTCTTGGCTTTAATCCAACATTCAACCAGTGTGCCTATGAACATTAATATTTATAATTAGCTTCGAGGGTGGTCCAGATACTCGCGTCTGGGCTCGCTTGCCTACGTAATGTTTCTAATAGAAAGGTGTCAATTAGTTAACGTCAGGTCTGTACCATTTTGATGAAGTGAAATTTGGATGGATGATAAATGTTTCGTTTAGTTTGTAAATGGTGGTTATTTAGCGATAGAACTGTCTTAACTTACTGCCAGGTTTCAATTTTCTGAAGGGAACTGCGACCGTGACTTTTTATAAACGAGTTCTTGGGAATATAGGTATTTTTTTTAAGTAGAGCCCACGAATCAGGATTCGTTACGTTCCTTCTAAAGGCCCCCGGGAGCTGTGGGGCTCGACCGGAGTGTGCGGGATTTTACCCACTAAAACCACCGCGGCTGTTGTCGCATCGGCACATGAGAGGGGACCCCTGGGCTCTCCGGTGGGATCTGCACCAGGAGCCCCTCAGTGCCTTGCCTTTGAGTCCGCTACTGGGGGGCGCATTGTAGCCCCCCCGGGAACCAGTCACGGTGCTCAAGGGAACAGTGGTCGCAACCCCGCCGCCGCCATCCTCCTCGGAGTCGCCGCTGTACTCAATAGGGCATAGGACATAGGACAACTTAAGGAGAGAGATTATAGAGTTGCAGGCAAGCCTGGCCGGATGATACCCGGTGAGCAAAATCAGTGGTGTGAAATTCAAGAAGCATATGTCCCACATTGGAAGACTATAGATTGGATGTAGCGTCAGCATTTTGGACTATAGATTGGATGTAGCGTCAGCTATATTAAATCTATTACATACTCTTTTTTACGTAATGTAAGCTATCTGCAGTTTGACCTGTTGGTTAGTGGTGATACTTCCTAGATATACTTAGTAAATACTTCTGCTGGGACGAAAGTATACTTCCCGAATTGGATGGCTTCAGGCATTCCCAGTATACTCTCTCTCTCTCATTCGTATATCATAATGAACTTCCTACCTTACTCTACATGTTTTTAACCGACTTCAAAAAAGGAGGTTCTGTATTCGACGCGTATGTATGTAATATTAACAGAAATGCGTAATATTCATATATGTTAGTCTATGTGGGCTTCTAAACAAATTTACCAAATTTCACGAGTGTATGTATGTATGTATGTATGTATGTATGTATGTATGTATGTATGTATGTATGTAGGTTTGTCCGCGGATTTCTCAGAAACTACAAGTCCGATTTCGAAAATTCTTTTTGCAATAGTTAGAGTATTTTTCAGTTTAGGGTAGAGTACAAGTTTCATCAAAATCGGTCCAGTAGTTTAAGAGATATAAACTTTTTATGTTTTCAGTAAGTTACTGTAATGTAGACGTTCGAGTTGCGTGATAGTGCTGATACCTATCTTGGTAAAATAAGTCACTAAAAAGTGTTAAATCCGACTTCAAAGTAAATTATCTAAAAAGCATAAAATAACGAAAATATTATTGAAGTTGGTGCAGGATATACACAGCAGGTACGCTAACACATACACGCGGCACATGCGGTACATGTTTTTCTAATATAGGCTAGATGACAAAAAACATTTTAGTCCGTCATTTAAATTATCAAAAAATATTGGACACGTATTTTTTCTTTAAACAAAAAATGACGAAGATATAGTGCTTTGAAATGTTGCGTGACGTCACTCCGGTATACAAAATTACTGAGGCGTGACGTAAAAGCCCCCACTCCCGAACTTAGACGCTCTATATCTGGCAATTTTTATTGATTTGTTAAATAAAAAAAATACTGTGCAATATTTTTTGATAATCTAACTGACGGACTAAGTAATTTGTTTTTTTTTATCCAGTTATCCCTATTATAAGAATTCCTTTCAATATGTATACCTATTGCGGCATAGAAATAAAGATTATTCTTCCTTCCTTCCACCTGTCGGGAATTTTTAGAGGAATTTGAACATTGCATTAAAGACCTATCAATATACAGGATGGAACACATGAAGAGGATACGGAGGGGAAGTAAGCACATTAAATATTAAAGATATCAAAATCACTGAAAGGAAACTATTTTTTAAAGATAATTATAACTCTTGGACATGCGATGATCAATGTAAAACTTATGTTAAAAAAATTAAAATTCCCCCTAAATATATTTTATATCAACCGATAAAAAATATTAATCTAGACGCGTTAAATAAAGATGTAAATGCTATTGACTGGGAATCCCTGTCTGATTTACCTTCTGTTGACTTGATGGTGGATAAATTTAATTCTTTGCTGCTTCGTATATTTGATAAACATGCTCCAATAAAAAAAATCAAAATTAGCTATAATCACACGTTACCTTGGGTGACTGATACAATTAAGATCATGATTGACCTCCGCGACGAAGCCCGTGAAAGGTTCCATAGTACAGGCTGAAGTGCATAAAAAAATACTACAAAGACTTTAAAAAGTTAGTTGAAACCAGTATGTCGAATGAGAAGCGTGCTTATTTCAATCACCATGTTAATTCTCAGATCAATAATAGCAAAGCTTTTTGGAAAAATCTTAAGGACAAAATTTTGGTTGACCCTAGTAAAAATAGCACCTTACCTGACCTTTTTGACAATCCTGACGATATTAACGAACATTTTCTTAATATACCTGGTAATAGTACTACGACCATATCAGATTTGACATTTTTTGAGTATCATCGCTTTAATAATTCAACCTTTCAATTACAGCCTGTGTCGGAAAGCGATGTCGCTCGTTTTATCACCTCAATAACTTCTAATGCTGAGGGCTGTGATATAATCCGGGAATTAATCTTGTTTACTCTTCCACGTACCTTAACTATAATCACTAAAATTATTAACAAGTCACTTTTTTCAGCTGTGGTCCCCCAACAGTTGAAGCACGCGTTAATCACTCCGGTTCCAAAGACAAATAACCCTTCCAACTTTAAGGACTTCAGGCCAATCAGTATTCTTCCTTTTCTTTCCAAGGTATTAGAGCGAGCTGTCTATACCCAGCTGGTGAAGCACCTCGAACTTAATGACATATTGCCAATGTATCAGTCCGGTTTCCGGAAGAAACGGGGTACACTTACAGCTTTGTTGGATGTTACAGATAACATTCTCGCAGAGCAAGATAAAGGTCGTGGTACTATTCTAGCTCTCTTAGATTTCTCTCGTGCTTTTGACAGTATAAATATATCATATCTCCTATCTAAATTGACATACTATGGATTGGATCGTCATTCTATCGAGTGGTTTAATAGTTACCTGAGTGACCGCACGCAGCGTGTAAAACTACTTAGGGATGACGGATCTTGCCTTTTATCCCAACCTAAGATTGTTGAACGTGGAATACCTCAGGGATCATTACTCGGACCTATTCTATTTATTATTTATTGTGCCGATCTTACTAAGGTAATAAAGCACTGTAAATATCACTGCCACGCCGATGATGTCCAAGTATACGTATTTGAAATTCCTGATAGCATTTCTGTGGCTGTTCAAAACATGAACAAAGACTTGGATAATATTGCTGACTGGTCCGATAGAAACTCGTTAGTAATCAACCCTGATAAATCCAAATATATGGTACTAGGTTCAAAGAAGCAAGTCTCAAGAATCGGTAGCAAAAACCCAGTTCTGTCCGTGCACGGTAAACCTATAGATACGGTACAAGAGGCAAAAAACTTAGGTGTTGTTTTGGATAGTCAGCTGCGATTCGAAGAGCATGTGCTGAGCATCGTTAGAAATTGTTTCTATCGGTAGAAAGTGCTTTATAAAATCCGCAGCTTACTTACTGAAAAAGTGCACATTAGGTTATGCGAGTCTCTGATCCTCTCGCGGCTTATCTATGGGGATATTGTGTACGGGCCTCGTTTACTAGCGAGGACTCAGCGCTTAATTCAACGAGTTCAAAATGCTTTCTGCCGTTTCTGCTTCACCATTCCTCCCCGTAGTCACATAACTCCGTACCTGAATGACGCGTCCATACTTAATATGGAATCGCGTAGACAGCTACACCTAGCTAGTTTGTTGTTTGGTGTTATTAAATTTAAACAACCTAGATATCTTTATGACAAGCTAAAATTCAGTGACAAGTGTGGCACTAGATTCTGTCGACCGCCTTTAGCAGGACATTCGCATAAGACGGCCGCATTTAGGGGCAGTTTCCGTTATCAGGCAACGAAATGTTGGAACAATCTACCTCCTCCAATCAGGCATCTCTCTTCGCTGTATTCTTTTAAAAGTAACTGTAGGTCTTTTTTATTAAAAAAACAAAAAATAGGCATTCCATCACGTTACCTGTAATGGTTACTGCTGCTAAGCGATTGTCCTAGTGTGAATGACCTATTGGAGTCAAAAATTATTTTGTAAATCTATCTGCCTATTCGTAGTTTATTAATTTATCTATTATTAATATTATGTATTTTTTATATTTACCATATTATTTATTATACACCAACATCTCATAACAGCACCAATTACACTAGCATGTATATATGATATATCGCGCATTAATTCACGCATCTGTATCTCCCTTGGAAATAGCTGAAAATCAGTGTTTTGCTTCCTGAGCAATATCCCCACTGAGCTATTGCCTTTTTGTATTGCCACAGCACACACATATATACAATTTAACCAAAATGTGTATTTTGTTGTGTTTTATTTCATAGTTAACTATGTATATCACTGTGTTGTTTGATTGTTTGTATGTGTGTGAACTTGGCTGCAAATAAATGTTTTATCTATCTATCTATAACCGCATTCAAAATTTTGTTTTAAAGTTTGACTTTTCCCGAACTCGACCAACTAAAAATACGAAACTTAGACGGCCCCTATTTTATTGAACTAATCGATCGATAGGGTAAATGATAAGGATAAAAACTTCACAAATGAACATTGTATCTTAGAATTAAAGAAGACATTGTTTAACAAACAAAATTGACCAATTGAACGTTAAAGTTTCTTCTTAAACATTTGTTCCACTAATGTATCTCATGTATCGTTGTGGTGCGTAAGGTTAATTTTATTGAATTGTTAAATATCAAGGCCTTCTTAAAATTTAAGATACCATGTTCATTCGAGACATTTTATCCATTTAGTTTACCCTATTGATTAGTTCAATAAAAATAGCGACTGATCAGTTTTTGCATTTTTAGTTGGTGGTGGTGCGGTTATTATTATTTTTAAAAATATAAAAAATGTTTCCTTTCAGTGAATTTCGATATCCAACTCCCGTTTCGTCCCGTCCCGTTCGATTGCTCCGTTCGTTTGCTTCATTCTGTATAGTTCTTTTATAAATTCTCCTTTTCATTCTCAAACTCAAACTCAAACTCAAAAATCTTTATTTCAAATAGGCTTAACGCTAGCACTTTTGAATGGTAATTTTTTTAAAGCTACCACCGGATCACAACGCGGCCTCAACTGGGAAGATCCGGCAAGAAACTCAGAGGGCTTGTCATTTTTTCACTTTTTTTTAAACATCGTTTTGTTACAAATGAATCGACATTAGCGATATTGTGTCTTGCCGTTCGAAACATAAAGCAAGGGAGAAAAGAAGAAAACAATAAATTACGACAAAAATTTCAACAAACTAAAAGGCCAAAGGGATAGTAGTCGGACCATTGGAGGAGGATATTAAGAAAAAAGCTAAGGTTTTATTTTATGGCATCAACCCATTCGAGGTTCTATGGACGCCATCATTATGATGGGACATAGAATGGACTTGAGGTTTCACACCATGCCGTCATAAACACACGAACTATAAAAACCTATAAACCATAGAAAATGGACACGGTGGAAATATTTACCAATTAGATGAGGTAATAAGACGCAATAGTCCTTTGATTATTATGTAAATTAGTTTTTTATGTATTTCTTCGGATGTTTTTATCATTTGAGAGTTTATTTTTGTCTAAATAAATTTTTGTCGACATTATAATAAAAAGTGAAATAAAACGTTATTATTATTGACGGGCCCGTTGGTCTAGTGGTTAGACACCCTGTCCGCTAACCGATGGGTCGTGGGTTCGATTCCCACCAAGTGTCTGGGTGTTATTTATCTATTTAAGTATGTATTTACAAAAAAAAAATGTAAATAAGTATTAGTATCAGTTGTCTGGTTTCCATAGTACAGGCTCTGCCTAGTTTGGGATCAGATGACCGTGTGTGGATTGTCCCAAGATATTATTATTATTATTATTATTATTATGTTGTTTTCAGATTTCTCTGTCTCTCTCCAGGTGAAAGGAGAGGTGTTCTCTAAGGCACGGACCGTAGCCAAGTGTCTAAGATTCTTAATTCAATGATAGGAATTTTATTATTATTGCTTACGTATTGGTCTTATGTAAACATAATATAAAGATTACAATAAAGGGATACATAGGAGGACATAGCTCTTAGAATCTGCAAGTTGAAGTAGCAATGGGCAGGCCACATCGCTCGAAGAACCGATACCCGATGGGGAAGAAAGGTTCTCAAGTGGCGACCACGAACCGGAAGACGCAGCGTAGGCAGGCCTCCCAGTAGATATACTGACGACATTGTGCACGTTGCAGGTAACCGGTGGATGCAAATAGCCAACTGCCGTTCATTGTGGCGTTTGAAGGGGGAGGCCTATGTTGAGCAGTGGACGTCCTTCGGTTTGTGATGATGAGAAATGCAATAATAGCCTAGTGGCTAAATGGTTGTGAAGCCTAGCCTGGGCTAGGGTAGAATTAGAAACGACATTACCCTAGTCCTAGGGGTATTTTCTATAAGCTGGGTTTTCTTTACAAGGTGAGGTATTCTCTGTAAAGCGTGATTTTCTATGTAAGGTTTGGTATTATCTGTAATACGGGGTTTTCTATGAAAGGTGCGGTATGTGCTGTAAAGCGGGGTTTACTATGTAAGAGGAGTCATTTTCTGTAAAGTGGTGTCAAATGGGGTATTTTCTGTAAGGTGAAGGTATTTTAATATTAAGCAGGACATCTCGCTGTGCATTTACTCTCCCAAATGAATTAGATATTAATAAAACCTGGAACAAACGGAAGACTTCGCGCCATAATGAACGACAGCCAATTACATACCTACATCGGTTGACCGCGACTTTTACAATGTGATCGGTCCACCTAATGGGAGACCTGCCTACCCTGCGTCTTCCGGTTCGTGGTTACCACTTGAAAACCTTTTTTCCCTATCGGTTATTGGCTCTTCGAGCGATATAATGGCCTACACATTGCCACTTCAATATACAAATTCTATCTGTAACTCTGGTTTTAGAGCGAATTTCCTAATTTCAAAGTCTGTCACCGAGCATAGCTCTCTCTATAGCTGTTTCCGTGACTGTGAGATTTTTTAAAAGACCAGCTGTTAAAGACCACGTCTCAATACCCTAAGTCATCACTGGCAACACACACTGGTTGAAAGTCTTTGTCTTTAGGCACTGCGGAATATAGACGAGAAGATGTCACGCACTTTTTCTGAACGCTGCTTATCCTTGTTGGATTTTAGGGTTTAACATAATGAATATTAGTAACAAATGATGTATTGGCGACATTATAATATGTTTGATAATTTTGAAATAGCTGTGGGGTGTCCGGGTAAGCATAGCACCCACCCAACTCTTTCCGTTGGGTGTTGTCATAAGACGCGACTTACTGCCGGTCCCAATAGTCTATCTATCTCTTACTATCAGTTAAAATAGTTACTATCAATAGCTTTATGACCTATTTCCGTTTCAATAAACAAAGATAGAAATATCTGTCCTTACTATTGGTCTAGTTTCGAGACCTTAAAACTTACTAGAGATAAGTAAATTAATGTCATGTGTCATATTGTTACTTTTTAACTGAGATTGCTATCGGCGGTAGAGTATTGGGACCAGCCGTAAGGGAAAGCAAGAAAATGGGCAGTAGGTAGTGTCCTTCTATTGGATTTCCTACCGACCCCCAAGACGACGGTCGAATGAAGGCAACCCGGAAGGGGTTTCTAAGGGCTGCTGCTTCTGATGATGAAATTAGAAATGGTATAAAATCTTTTTAAAAAAAAATTGAACCGACTTCATCACTGAAAAGTATAAAATAATTTAAATATTAAAGAAGTTGGTGTTAGCGTACCTGCTGTGTATATTTGGCACCAACTTCAATAATATTTAAATTATTTTATACTTTTCAGTGATATTGAAATCGGTTCAATTTTTTTTTAAAAAGATTTTATTTTTGACTTTTTAGTGATATTTTCATATATAAAGATTGAACCATCGAAGACCGTAAAATGATCTAGGTAGGTTATGATCAGATTATCGTCTACATAGTTTTACATAATTCATGTTTCTTCGGAAAAAAATATCCGGTCGTAATTAAATTTGCATGGAATCATCATAGTAGTTTACTCTCTCGAATCAAAAAAGAATCATCGAAATCAGTTCATAATTGTCAGAGCAATGTAATGGAGAACATCAGTTTTATGGTTTTTACCAGATAAATTCCTCCTCATCGTTCAAGGTCTTCCAGGAAGTTCTTATCCAGTTGTGATAAATTTCATACAGATTTATAACAGTGGTTTCTTCTTTCGAATAAAAAAAGAATCATTGAAATTGGTAAATATTTGCCAGAATTATGACCATTTTTGTCCTTAAAAAGCGACAAAAAAGTCATCTATATAGGTTTTCCTGCAAGTTTCCTGCGCAGTCACCATTATTGTTTTTTCAGGAACTACTTATTCGGAAGCAATATTTTTTTTATGGGACCCAACTAACGGATTAAAGAATGGATGGAAGAAAGATTTTTGCAAATCGGTTCATAATTGCCAGAGTTATGCGCGAACATACATAGAAGAAAAAAAAATATATACAGACGAATTGAGAACCTCCTCCTTTTTTTGAAGTCGGTTAAATATATCGAAAAATGATTATTTTTCTTATAATGAGATGCCAACCATACCTTGGTTAAAAATTATATTTTGAAAACTAGTCTATTGTCGTAGGCGTCTTTCTAATGAAGATCTGGTTCTCGGACTGTTCTGTTCATCTATTGTAAAACGTTCCCATCTACATAACTGTAGTTGCGATAACCTCAGCACGTAGCAATAACGGAACGCATAAAATAAAACGGAATTAATTACAAAACGCATAAAATAAAAGGATGTTACCAACGGTGACTGGATAATGGTTGTCCTGTGGGAAATAGGTTAAAGTAATAAGGAAAAAATAAACTGATGCGAGGGGTTCCGTCGTTTTTTGTTTTATTTTATTTCTTTTTGAAACGATGTTGAGGCTAAAATAGATATTATAATATTATGATGACATATTATGAATTTAGTGTAAAATTTTGAGTAGGTTTTGAGTAGCATTTTGGTAGCACCTTGAAGAACTGACAGTAGGTGTTTTATATAAATAAAACCGCCGCGTTATGGTCGTATGGGGCTGTTGTAGAGTGTAAAAATCTTCAAAAATCTTATTTTAGTATCGCCTACGTAAAACACAGAAGTAACTCTTGAAACCAAACTTTTAAGGATTTTATCGCGGTTTAGATTTTACTATCCCGACGTTTGAATGGTTTGCCGCACCCATGGTCACTGTTGTGCAATATTTCACGATTCTAGATTTGCGTTATGAGCTGTGCATTGTCAGTCTTAGACGTTGTGTTTACTCATTATTAATAATAATTATATTGATCTATAACCTATTATTTAATATCTATCCTCTCCTGGTGATATGACACCTTTTCTAAAGCTTTTGCAATAATTTTGGCCGATAACGGGTACCTATTGTTTTATTTCCAGAAGTCAGACTCTTTAAAATTAAATTACCTGCGTATTATCTTCTTTTAATCAAATTACTAATGGATAGAGTATATCGTTCTGTCAATGAAATAAGTTTTCATAAATCTACTGTCTGCCAGAAACAACTCAACTTCACTTATACATAGATTATGAACCCGTAAGTATAGATTAACAAAGATTAATAACAGAATAGAGTGGCTGTTAGATAGCTATCCTGATAATTGGTACTGTTAGTACCTATACATAATAATAATAATTACACTTTATTGTACACCAAAAGTTACATGTAGGTAAATTGAACAATACGTTGAAGATATCAATGTACAAAGGCGGCCATTATCGCTAAAAAGCAATCTCTTCCAGGCAACCTAAACACACATACTACATATATACTTATAGATTCACTAACTACACAAGATTTAACGTGGTGTCCAACAAAATGTAAAAAATAATGATGATTGATGATAAGTTACCTATTTTTGAATCATTCAGTGACATTACATTCCATTTTCAAATAATTCATGTGACTCTATGGAGCGAGAGCTTGTGGAATCCTAAAAACAAAATAAATTGGCTGGTTGAAGACCGCGCAGTACAAAGAGGCCGGGCATGCTGCCGTGCGTTTATTTCATTCAGCCTATCAATTGGAATTCTGTCGAGTCGCGGACCATCGTCGCGGTTCAATGTATTTTTATTTTTTATGCATCCTGTTTCTATGATGTCATTTGAAATAACATTTTCATTGGAAATATGTCTAAAATGACAACAAATTAATCCGAAATATAAATTGGAATTGTAAAGAATGGATCAAAGTAAGTTTTGTTATATCAACCCTTAAAAAATTATTATAGTTCCTTTTGAATTCTTTTTCATTTTTTCGGAGTTTAACAACAACATGTTTGTTTCCATTTTCTCAAAGTGATAACTTATAATTTGGGCTTGGTTGTCATTTGTGTATTTTTTTGGAAGTAGAGGATTTACGGTGTTCATCATCGTCACTTAGAAAACGAAGGTTAGGAAAATAAATTATAATTATAATGGAATTTCTATATCGAATATTTTACATATTCGATTAAACGTGTTAAAAAAATTAAGTATATTGGACTTAAACATTTTACGAGATGTTTTTGTAGCCTTGGTAAGTCATAAAAAATCTTATTCTGGGGTACTTTAGTCCAATGTAGAAACAAACTTATAAATGCAATTTTTTATTTAAAAAAAATAATATATAAGCAGTAACGATTCCCCATTCCATTAACTCCACGCTGTGCTCACAACTGGTTGTCGTGGGTGTCTAGGGGTATCGATTGACGTCAGAGAGGGACAACAATATCTCTCCACATGCAAGTTAGAGTGAGATAGAAAAAGGGCCTTCCGAGAACAAGATAGCATCGAGAGTTACGTCAGGAAGAAGAGAGACGTCTCAAGCGCATCAATAAAGGCCCTTTTTTATTTCCCTTACGATTGTTAAGTGGTTATTTATTCATAACACCTTTGTCGGTTTTTTGTCGCTCTCATTAACTCGAATTAGTTTGAAAAGGCGTGCGGTCGTTACTGGGACGACCGCATAATTATGATTTTAATATTTGAGTTATAAAATTTTAATTCACGTCGTTATAATTGTTTTTAAAAGGTATTATAATGGCTTTTTGTTGAGCGGCTCGTGGGTTAAATTCGCTTTGATTAATTTACGTGATTCGAGTTCTTACTAGGGGCACAAATGATTACCTACCTAGATACATATTTACGTAGTACATTCTTACATTTTATTTCCTATAAATATTTTATGAACCCGATGGGAAATATAGGTTAATGCTGGTAACACACGCAATGTTCTTTCAATTTCATCAATACATAATCCATTTTCCTTCCTTCTAAAAGTCATGCGAAGTCTTAATGGATATTTTATATGTTGCAATAAAATTTCAATAACAAATTTTATGTGATTGTTTACGACTAAAGGTATCCGTGTAAACATGCCCAGGAAAAAACACCATCTGGCCAATACAACGCAATTTGCAAAACTTTGGAGGAACCCCAGTTTACATTAAGAGGGGGGTGAGATACAAAACATTTAAAAAATATTTTTTTTTTTATATTGATAAGTATAGTTTATCTTAAATTACCTAACTATTGTTGTTTTTTACTTACGCGAATATTACACATTGAAATCAAACTACTTAACTATTAATTCTGTCAAATATTTCACATATGTACTACTTAGTGGTAGGTTTCTTATGCGAGGAACCGTTTAGGTAGGTACCACCGCTGTGTCGGATATTCTGCTGCCAAGCAGCAATGTGTAAGCATTGCTGTGTTCCGGCGTGAAGGACACTGTAGCTGGTGAAATTACCGATCAAAAAGACAATATGCAACGCGCTAGTGATTCTTCTGGTGTTGCTAGTGTCCATATGCTTCGGTGACTGCTTACCATCAGGCGGGCCGTGCGCTTGCTTGCTAGTATAAAAAAACATATTTACAAATTATTTTTAACATGAATGGAAAATTATCTGGAAGAAAACCCAACTAGCGATAAGACCGCCCAATGAATACCATTGTTCAACATACTTGCATGTCCTGTTATATTTGGTGTGCAATAGAGAGTTATGTAGCTATCTAAAATTAACAAGTAGGGTCTGTTGGTCTAGTGGTTAGACCCCCTAGCTGCTACTCAATAGGTCGGGGGTCATCACTTGCCATAATTAGTTTAAAAATTATATTTTGGAAAGTGGTGACTCGTTACCCACTAGATGGACTCTCCATATGGCCGTCAGACGACTGAGTGCAATATTGTTGTTAGTGACTCAGGGGTGTCGAGAGGTGTGCTGCGCTTACTCCGAAGTTACTCGCGGCGTTATGCCCTTTACCACTTCCACCCCTAACAACTCCTCTCCGGAGGGCCAATTAAGAGTAGCTGAGAGCCCTGCGGGCCACCTTCGGTTTCCACTCTGCCGACAAAGACACGCCCTGACGGTCCCTGACCGACCCTCTGGAGCAATCGGGACCGTGGTGTCATTACGTGGTGCCACAAGCTATTATTATATCATAGATCTTTGTTATAGTACACATATGTACGAGTATGTAGTAAGAAAATAATGTAACTTTTTGACAGTAAAAAGGATGGTGTTCCATATATACCTCTTTTCAGAAGGCCATTTCCAGGTCACGCTTATACATAAAAAAAACTATTGTATTTTTTCTGTAACTACCTAGCAGTTCAAAAAATAAATCACACGTAATCCCAGAGCTGAGATTTCTTCAGCAGCTAGTGAGTGGTTTTATTAACGATTCCATAAAAGAAACCAATTTTGAAAATTCAAAATTTTTAAAATTGGGTCGTTATAATAGGCATGATGGCTAATTTTGAAAAAATACTCTATAATGTACTTACGGGTTGAATATTGCCGAAAATAATCATATTTTTGTATAAAATTTACAATTAATAGCAATATTTTCAATTTTTAAAATAGAGTTTGAATTTCGTTCCAAAACGATGGCCGGTGCATGGCGCCATATTGTGACCTCACTGCGGTGTAAATACACATCTGTCTAGGTATAAAAGTGAATCATTGTATGAAAGAAAAAGTTGAGATGACAGTTTGACAGTTGTTTATTTACACAGGATTGACTTCACTCTGATCAGCGTTTATTACAAAATGGCGATTAGCTGTATTTGAGTAATTTATTTGCTTAAATATCACGAAAATCTCTCTATTATTATGAAAATGAGATGCATTTTTGGAATCAGTGCAATCTGTTCTAATATTTAAAACCACAGATTTATTGGTATTGTGTTGCAGTCATCAGCCTATTAATAATATTTTTGTTTAATAATTATTAATTCATAATTGAAAATCAATACAATGTAATAATAATATGTTTAAAAGTGAATGTTAATAATTTACGAAGTGCAAGGTTAGCATTGGAATAATAACAAAGGCAAACGGTTATAAACGCGCGCAAATCTAGACTTCCTGTTACATTGGATGTTGCACTGCATACTAATTGACTTCCCTGTGCATATTGGTCGTTCTGTTTGAATTAATTAACCTACAATATAGTAGACTACAGCGACCTACTTGGATACAGAAACGGACAGTGCGTATCAGTTTTTTTTATTTTATTCAGCGTAAGCTAGTGTTTGACTGCAGACCCACCTGATGGAAAGTGGCGATGCAATCGAAGATGGTAAAGCACACTAACTTATTAAAAGTCTATTCACTCTAACCTTGAAGACACCCACATTATAATCGGGCGGGAAAACCGACGCAGGCAAACCGTTCCAATCCTTAGCTGTCCTCATTAAAAACAAAGAGGCAAATCGTTTAGTCCGGACTGAAGGCACTTTCACCACATAAGGGTGTGTATGAGCAGTGCGTCTCGACGTACGATGATAGAAGGAGGATGGAAAAAAGTCATGCAATTCCTGCGCACACTCTCCAAAATGCACCCTGTAGAATACCGAGAGGCTGACTACTTTGCGCCTGTGCTCTAGGCTTTATAGACTGGCTTCTACAACCCAGTATCCAATCAGCCTCTTAGCGCACCTATCCACTGAGTCCAAAGCAGCTAGATGGCATTTTGCAGCACCGGCCCATATATGACTACCGTACTCCACACACGACCGGACTTGCACTTTATACAACATCAAAAGCTGTCCCGGTGTGAAGTACCGCCGGACCTATGCAAGGACACCCAGCTTCCTTGCAGCTACTTTGGCCTTGGACTGAATGAACCGCCCAAAATTTAGGTTTGGGGAAATTTCAACTCCCAACATCTGGAGGCGGTCGGTGTATTTCAAGGATGCATTCTGAAAATTAGGAGCCAAGTTAAACGGACTCCTTTTGGCGGTGAACAGACACGCTTGTATTTTGGTGGCATTGAATCTCACAAGATTGGCATCGCCCCATTCGCAGACTGTCTTAAGTGTGAGATTCGCGCGCTCTACCATGGCCTCTCTTTCGGTCTGGATAATATCCTTACCGGCCCGAGCACTCAGCAAATATCTTTCCACAACAGTGCTGTCATCTGCATACCCATAGATAACGGGTATCATCAAAAGATCGTTAATGTGTAGCAGGAAGAGGGTTGCGGAAAGAATGGATCCCTGAGGAACTCCGGCATTAGTTATCATCGGCTCCGATGAGCAGCCGTCAATAACAACTCGGAGAGACCGTTCACTCAGGAAGTCCTTTATCCAGCTGATCAGACCTGGGGATAAGCCGTACACTGAAAGCTTGCTTATCAGGCCAGCGTGTCAGACTCTATCGAAGGCCTTCAAGACATCCAGGGATACAGCAAGCGCTTCCCCATTTTTCTCGAGGGCCTCGCCTCATACATGCGTGGCATACACTAGAAGGTCCCCAGTCGATCGATTTTGGCGAAACCTTTATAGTCTGTCGCTGAGGAGATCATTGTGCTCTAGGTATGCCATGAGACGCGAGTTCAATATACGCTCCATAATCTTGCAGAGTATGGAGGTTATTTAAATCGGCCGATAGTTAGTTGGATCACCACGGCTGCCTTTTTTGGGCACGGGCTGCACGTTGGCAAGCTTCCAGGATTTGGGCACTATTCCAGTCCGAAATAAGAGGCGGTACAACACTGGAGACAACTCGGGTGCACATACCTTGAGTACTAACGCCGGTATACCATCTGGTCCACCAGTTTGTTCACGTCTAGATGACACAGTGCACTCAATACCACCTTGTTCTTCATGCAAACCTCTGTCATTGACGTGTCGCGTTGAGGCAGTTGAGGTGGAGTAGCACTGCCAGCGTCTAGACGTGAATTACGATGTTTTTTGTTGAGTGAGATGTTTTTTTTTACTACAGTGATAGTAAGAAGGTGACAAGGTCTTTGTCCTCCGTTCAGCAGTAGACGTCTTCCGGCTGATGATGATGGTGATTAAAAAATATAAGAGGTTGGTTTCCTCACGATGGGTTAATGTCCCTTCTGGTGTTCCCCAGGGATCATTGCTCGCTCCTTTGCTGTTCAATATACACACATCAAAAGTGTCTAGGGATCAAGCATTTTTGGGCAAAAAAATGGGCAGAAGAACAATGGCGTTTCGTGTGCTTTTCTGATGAGTCTCGTTTTGGTATGAGACCGGATACAAGACGTATACGACACTGGAGAACCCCTGGACGCCAACAGCGATTAAAATCCTGCCAGGAAGTCCATCCTTATAGTGGTGGAACCATCATGGTATGGGCGGGTATTTGGATCGGCGGAAGAACTGAGTTGATTTGGATCAGAGGCAACCTCAACGCTCAAATTTATGCTGAGACGATTGTATCAGACGTCATCGTTCCTCTACAAGTGCAAATCGGTCCCTTATTTCAGTTAATGCATGATAATGCACGACCGCACACCGCAAGAGTTGTAAGACAGACTCTCGCCGCAGCTAACATCAATGTCCTGCCCTGGCCTGCTCAGTCGCCAGACTTGAACCCGATTGAGCATGCATGGGATATGCTACAGAGAAGAGCTCTGCCGAATATGGAGGGTATCCAGTCGCAAGAAGACCTTTTTTTGTTGTTGCAACGAACATGGGCGGCCATTCCACAGCGTGATTTGGATGAACTCATTTTGAGTATGCCAAACCGATGTTCTTGTGTTGTTAGTGTTCGCGGTAGAAACACGGATTATTAATTGTTTAAGTTACCCAATAAAATTTTAAAGAAAACTGTTATTTCAGTCTTTTTTTCGAACTTTTATGTTAGTGGTTCAAATGTCAAAAATCCCTTTATTAGGAAAATGGCAAATTTCTTTATTAATGCAAAGGTGACTTGGTTTATCGTTACTGTGACAAACGAAAACACTTTATTTGATGAATCCTTAAAGAAAATTTTAATTAATATCAATCAGGAGAAAAGTTATTGCAAAAATATATGTTGATCCCTAGACACTTTTGATGTGTGTATTTTTAAACGATATTGGGCTCTGCTTTTGGCACTCCAAGTTCTTACTTTACGCCGATGACATGAAAATCTACAAAAAAATTGATAACACTACTGACTGCATTCTTTTACAGGAAGATCTGCATCGATTTGAAGACTATTGCATTAAAAACAACTTGGAGCTCAATGTCGCCAAGTGCCAATACATTATCTTTACCCGCAAGCCCAATATTTTGGATTACAAGTACACTCTGAGGGGTGTGCAACTAAGGAGGGTCAATTCAATGCGAGACCTTGGCATTATACAGGACGCTAAACTAACTTATGAAAATCATATTGATCACATTGCCAAGAGAGCAAACAAGGCTCTAGGATTTGTTATAAGATCCTGCTCTGAATTTAGTAGTGTTAAAGTTATTAAAATTCTGTATTGTTCTTATGTGCGCAGCATCCTCGAGTATGGGTCTCAAGTATGGAACCCGCAATATAACATATATACCAATAGATTAGAATCTATACAGCGTAAATTCCTCAAGTTTTTACAATTCAAATGCAAATGTTATGATCCCACGTACGAAGCAAGATGTAAAAGACACCATATCCTGCCGCTATTAGAAAGACGCAAAATATCTGACATAGCATTCTTAGCACAGATAGCTCAAAACCGTATAGACTCCTCTATGCTGTTATCCAAAATAAACATTCACGTTCCCACAAGGTCGGTGCGGCACCCAACCTATTTATCTGCTCAGCATTGTTCCAGCAACTATCGCCAGAACTCGTTTTTTAATAGATCGGCGAAAGAGTTTAATCTACTAAGCAAATATCCAGAACTAGATATTTTCAACACAAAAGCGCCTATATTTAAATCTTACCTGGCTAAGCAATGGTTCAACAGCTGTTCCTAGGTATAATAATTATAGATAGCAACTGATTTGATTAAGTATATTCCTACTCCAATTTAGTTTACCTTTGTATTCCAACAATAACAGTTTATTCAAGCACACTCAACGAACAAGCCCTTAGCTATTTATATGTGGAAACATGTAAAGGTGTTTAATCAACCCATATTGTTACTCACTTTGTTATTTATTGTAAGTTAGGCACTGGTTGTTTTCCTAATAAAAAAAAAAAAAAAAAAGTAATCAATGTTTAATTTCTTTTTTGAGACAATGGGATGACATGAGGTCGTATTACGTACTCGACTTACCACCCCATACCATTTACTTACATTGTTCTCCCCCTCCTCTTCACAAGCGTAGGTACTCGTCTGTTATTAGTAGGTATCACTCAAAAGTTGACTTTACATTCATCTGGAAATTGATAGCCTTTGAAGAGTAATCTGTCCACCAATTATCCAAGGTCCAATCCAAATGCTGACACGCAAACCGTAAGCGTTCTACACGATGAGCTCTTATCAAATCTTAATGGAGTCGTTTTCAGATGGTTTGGTCACTAACCAGTGTCTCAGTAGGTTGTCGTAATCAGTTTTGTAACGTTTGAGCAGTTATAGTGCGATCCCAAGCGCATTTAACCGGATGTGTTGGTCTTCCCGCTATACTACCTGTTTCCAGGTAACGTTCCAACATGCTTCGGATAGCCCGTCGCGTATATTTATATATGGTTAGCACTCCTAGGCATATGCCCATATACATAATACGCGCGACTTGAAGAATCTCAGAAATATGAAGCAATATGAAGCGATTTTGACTGCAGCGAAAACACAAGTGATCAAAAATTAAAGCATGCAAAAAATCAAGCACTTCAGTTTCTCGCTCTACCCACTGGAGAATAACATTAGATTTCTCACACTGATAAGAGCTCATAAATATACCTACTTTATGTTAGACACACATCGATATACTATAATATAACGACGACGTCACATGACTAATGATTAAGTACCATATGAGTTATTTATATGCAAGATTCTGCGTTAATTCAGGATGCGCCATATTCTGTTGAGAGCAGCTTACTTAAGTAGATTCAGAATTTTTTTTTAAAGCCTTCCATTAACAAGGGAGGCTATCATCTGGTCGATTAATTATTTTGATTATTAGAATTGATAAAGGTACCTATTCATGAAACCAAAAAAATGATTTAGATGATAAGTATAGAATTTTGAAGGATTCGTTCTTACGAGAAGACTTATTAAACATGACCTCAACTTACAGAAAATTGCAGCCAAACAAAGTCACCATGGGGATTATGGCATCTCCTTTTAGGGGGAGACATTTGTTCAGCAGTGGACGTCTGCCGGCTGCTGATGATGAAAGCCTTCTTCGTGTGACTCCATGTTCCTATGCGGTGATTATTGAGGTCAGAGATTAGTTTTGTCGGCTGCGGCCCCCAGCGCATCGATTCCTCACATTTCCACGATTGCATCACCAATTCTTCTTCTTTCAGTGCCTCTACATTACTGAAGTGGACAGTTAGATTCCGAAGCTTCTCTTTACCCATGGCTTATCTGAATAGCTGTTCTAGATTTGATTCCGGTCAATTCTCTAATGTTACGTAGCCAGGACATCTCTCGTCCTCCAACTTTCCATTTCCCTGCTATTTTCCCGATTTTAATGGTCTGTAGCTGGTTATATTTGCCATACGCCCAAGAATGTGACCCAAGTAGATATGCTAGTTTCCGCTGCTCTATTATTCGAACCAGTTTGACTTTTTTGGACCTTCGGCGGAACACTGACTTTTGTGATCTTTTATGTCCTATATCCCGTTTGCTAATAACATATAGAATGTTATAAGCAAATTGCCTACTTACATATGATTAGAAAACTAAAACCATCGATATAATATATAAACTAGATTTGGTGTCACGGTTCAAAAAATGGTAGCGAGTAATAGCGCCCCTGTGTCGCTATTTCTTTACAAGCCACATCCTGACAAATTTATTTTTGCCGATAGGAGTGTCGCTACTGTCTATATGAAACTGTCAAACTACAAGTCATTATCATTATAAAATCGTTAGTTCGCGTTTCCGCCACCAGCACAGATAAGTTTGCAACCTCCGCGACCACATTTTAGATGTCATTTTGTTCGTGAATGTTTATCTAGAGTATATTATTATATCGATGACTAAAATCTTATTTCAATTGATATAGGCATTACGTCATATTTTCAAGCAACGATCTTAAGCCCGGATGTGACTGTATGCATACTCCATTATCACTTCTCGATTCGGACTATTATAAAGATTGGATCAGGTTCATTGGCTTTATCTGTCTGTGTATTCCGGATATGTACCAACGTGATTTCTTTGATATGTATCGAACCTATACCGAGTAGCATCGTAGGCCGACACATACCTACAAAATTTAGGAAATTATATTGCGTTTGATTGGATCTACACTCCAAACCAAATAAGCTTGAAGGCGATTACAACTTTATTATGCAGTCATAAAACACCCCCGCTGTATAGTTGACCGTTAACGCGGCAGCAAAAAAAGGTTGGTAATACAAAGTTGTTTTTGCTGACGCGCCTAGTTGACAATGTATGCGTTATGTAGTTATTGAGCCGCAAACGAACTTGTAATCGCCTCCAAGCTTATTTGGGATGGAGTATAAGTATTTGTGATTTCAACTTAAGCGAGATGGAGTTACGATTACGTAAAGTGACACGCAAAAATTGGATGAGGAAAGACGAGGATTGAAGTCAGTGGCGTGTAATTGGAGAGGCCTACGTCCAGCAGTGGATTACTGTAAGCTGATGATGATGATGATTTGATTTGTAATTTGCGAAATATTGTCATCTTAAAAGTCTCTGCCCACATAACGGGACCATAATATGACTGTGCTATGTTTGCTGAAGGAGTAGCGTAAATTTTAGTTTGTATTGTTTGCATAAGTTTTATTTCTTTATTTTTAATATTATGTATGTCTGTGCGTCGTCTTTTTCTCCAAATAAATCTATTTCTTCTTCTTCTTCCATGGTACTTCATAAAGTATCGGGAAAGAAAAAAATCTTTGTATGAAACTGTATAAAGAAAATCTACTCTAACCACTAAATAAAGCGATATAACGCAAGCGATAGTAGGTACAAGTAGGTACATATATATGAGTAGCCGAAAAACGTCCTTTGCTGAACTAAGGCTCCCCTTGGCGATCGTTGCGTACCTGAGGGAGCTCTTCGATACGCCAGCCAGCAACAGAGTAAGGGCTAGGGCATGCACAATGGATCCAACTGGGTCGAAGTGCGTTCCGGGAATACCGGGCCCAAATTTATAGCCACCAAGAATAGAATAGAATAGAAAAGCTCCCCCTTAAAAGGGAGGGGTTGTCATAATCCCCACGCTTGGCAGGCGTCTTGGGGATCGCAGCATAGGTGGTAGGTAATCCAATAGTAAGACAATGTTGCCCGACTTCTTGTTTTCCCTTAATCGCATTTTACGATACCCAATGGAAGAAGATACGATGTGAACGCTGCTATAGGATAAGGCCTGTAAAAGAAGTTATTTTAAGGTTAATAAATAAATAAATAAAGATGGGTGGTGCTATTGTTATCCGGATACCGCACGGGGAGTTGAGAATAGTATTTATAAATTTGTTATTAAAAGTTTAATTTATTCTTTTTAGTCATATTCTCTTGAATAGTCTTTATTCAACTATATCGATTTGGATATAAAGCTTTATCACTATCTGGTATTGGTGTAAAGAAAACCTAGTTAGGTGGGGATATGGCGACTCAGCTGTTTGTGAGTGTGGGTTCTCTCCACAAAGTATGGCCCATTTGTTGTCCTGTCCAGCGTGCACCGACTCCTGTACAATTCAGGAACTATTAGGTGCTACGGAAAACGCAGTGCGGGTGGCAAAGTATTGGGAGGGCAGGGTATGATTACATCTGTTGTCGATACGAAAAGAAGAAGGTATAAATTTAAAAACCCCCAACCATAGATCTTAAATTCGGTGGGTCCTACATTTAATGGAGCATAGTTGCTGTTAACACCTTCCTGCTTGCTCCCATCACCAGACTCTGAACATCATTTTTCGAGCAGATTCTCGTCGAGACCGACTCACCAAATTTGGTCTCGTTGTACACAACGAGACCAAATTCGGTGAGTCTACGTTTATTGGTGCAGAGATCCCGTGACCACCTTCCTGCTCCATCATCAGACCCTGGTAAGCATTTTTCTGGTAACTTCTCGTCGACCTAACCAACGAGCCCAAACTCAGTGGGTCTACGGTTATTGGTGCAGAAATCAAGTGACCACCTTTACTAGAAGTAATTTTTTATTTATTTATTTAATGAAGGTATCCAACAGCACATTCCATAGAATACAGACAATTTAAAACTAGATTATTAAGCTAAGCCAATATAGGATACCATAGATACTAATATTAATTAAACAAGTAATTGAACAGTAGGTTGTTATTGCTAAAGTTTTGAAAGACTAAAAATAGAAAGGATCTTTTTAAGAAAAATGAGTAGAAATAGGTTAAAAATTAATATAAAAAGAACTTAATGGTGTAGAAAAGGAAATGCTAGAAATTACAGCTTCAATTGCTACAGTTACAACTTAAAATTTTAAACATACAAATCCTTAGCTAGTTACTCAAGAGCTGCGCTATCTAAAAAGCAAAAACCAGTTATGTAGTATTAGATTAATTAAATATAGTAAGCATATAAGAATAAAATTGTGTGTTTTATCTGAAATAATTGTTGTATTTAATTTTAAATTCGATTTCTAAATTTAATTCTAAATTACTAATTTTACTAATTTTAATTCCCCCAATGCAATCATCATAGTCACAGCATGTTTCATTTGAAAGAGCAGTAATAAATATATATAAATAAATAAATAGGATTCATATCTTATCTCATTTCACACAAAATAACTAATAAAAGAGCAAGAGCTAAAAGTAAGTAGTGATAAGTTATGATGGTCTAGACGGGTCTAATTTGCGAAGTACTTGAGTTTTAAAGTGGGTTTTAGTTAGGGCGTATATGTCAATGTCACTGAATTTTTTGTTATAAGTATTGGTGGCACGAGAGAAAAACTCATTTTTTGCATAATTGGTTCTGGAAGTTTATGCATTATGTGACGAGGGCGGTGTATTGGAACATTTAAAGTAAGAGATGAGACAAGGTTAGGACAGTCTACATTTGCATTTGCTATATCGTGCAGAAAAGCCATGTCAAGATAATTCAGCCGGTCACTAAGAGGGTGAGCTTGTAATGTTGACATGCTGCATCATAATCATCAAAATGTGTATTAAATTTATAATTTAAATGTTTGATAAATAACTTTTGTAGGTATACGTTCGATTTTGTTTATGTGCACGTCGTAATTAGGGTTCCAAATGACACTACCAAATTCTAACAAATTTCGCACATAGGCATAGTATACTAATTTTAAACAATATAGGTCTTTAAAAGGTTTACAAGCTCGTATCAAGAAACCCAAATTCTTGTATGCTCTGTTAACTACACTTAGATCACATAATTTGTACAACATATTCTTTGAGCCCACTAGGATAACAACGTTTAGTGCAACCTGTATTGATAACGTATTTACGAGTATAAAACCGTTGCACAAGAATATTATTAATAAACTGGATTCTGACCATTGTGGACAACTTGTTGTGTTTCCTAGTAAAATCATTAAATGTCAAAGAAATGTTACGTTTGTTCCAATAACCAAACGTCGCTTATGTCATTTCAATGCCACCCTGACTGACAGCTTGCCTGTGTTGCCCAGTCATAACGATCCAAATATTTTATATAACTCTTTATTCCAATGTATCGATAATCGCTTTGGAAAAATATTTACACCTAAAACTATATCGATTAATGATCGTGTATCGTTTAATGATTGGGCGACGATAGGTATTCATACGAGCCGGAGAAAATTGTACGAACTTTATAATGAAAGATCTGTTAATATCTCGCCGCTATTTAAAGAGTACGTAAAACAATATTCTAAGTTATTTAAACGAGTATGTTCCATAGCTAAAGCTAATTATTTAAAAAGTAAAATCAGACACTCTGAAAACAAAATTAAGATGACATGGAATATTATAAATAGTGAGACTGGTAAGTCATCAGTATGGAATAGTGATTTTTGTATACATGTTAATAATACAGATGTAACGGCGGATTTAGATGTAGCGACAGAGTTTGAACTATTTTTTACAGATATTCCTATTAATATAACGAAAACTCTAAATTCCTCGTCCACTTCCGCTGAAATCCTATTAAAAGAAAATGTACCAGAGTGTGGCACAACTTTTCAATTCTGTTTTGTAACTGCCAATGACATCATAAATACTTTTAAACAGCTTAATCAGAAAAAGACAGCTGATTTATAGGGGCTTTCTGTACAAACAATAGCGTCTATAATTGAAGCAATTGCCCCTCAATAGGCAGTGATATTTAATAACTGTGTCAAGAGTGGAGTATTTCCTGACCTCATGAAGCACAGTAAAGTTATACCTTTGTTTAAGTCTGGCAGCACCGCTGAGCCTACAAATTTCAGGCCAATTTTGGTGTTGCCAGCCTTGAGTAAAATTTTTGAAAAGCTTATTCTATATCAAATACTGGATCATTTTAATAAAAATAATCTTCTTCACAATAGACAGTTCGGCTTTAGAAAGAATCGCTCAACTACAGACGTGGGAGTCGAATTATTGAAATATATCTACGAGGCTTGGGAGGAATCACGGGATGCTCTTGGTATATTCTGTGATTTATCCAAGGCTTTTGACTGCGTAGATCACGACACGATGGTCAGGAAATTACGCCACTATGGTGTAAGGAATAAAGCTCTAGACCTTCTGACTTCATATTTGAATAATAGAATTCAGAGGGTCGATGTAAACGGTAAGAGATCTCCAGGTTCCGTGGTCTCCCTGGGCGTTCCTCAAGGTTCAATATTAGGCCCATTTTTGTTTTTAATATATATTAATGACTTACCCTACTTCGTGGGGGACAAACTTAATATTCTATTGTTCGCGGATGATACATCTCTTCTATTTAAAGTTAAGCGTAAACTCCATGATTATGACGAAGTGAACAATGTACTTTCTATGGTTGTCCATTGGTTCAATGTTAACAATTTAAAACTTAATGAGACCAAAACTAAATGTATGAAATTTGTAACTCCTAATGTGAGACAGCTGGCAACCAATGTAGAAATAAATGGAGTAGCGTTGGACCTTGAGGTGTCGACTGTGTTTTTAGGTATAACAATTGACGCCAAACTACAGTGGGGCCCACAAATTAAGAAGTTGTCGGGTAGGCTAAGTTCCGCGGCTTATGCAGTCAAGAAAATTAGACGTTTAACTGATGTTGAAACCGCTAGAATTGTTTATTTCAGCTATTTTCACAGTGTTATGTCATATGGCATATTACTGTGGGGATCTTCTGCAGAACTTAATACTATTTTTATTCTGCAGAAAAGAGCTGTGAGAGCCATTTACAATCTGGCTCCTATTGATTCACTTAGAGAGAAATTCAAAGAGATAGATATTCTAACGGTTGTGTCACAATACATATTTGAAAATTTAGTTTATGTTAAAAAAAATATCAGTTCTTTTAAAAAGTATAGTGATACACATAATATTAATACCCGGAACAAACACGATCTTGTTGTACATGCCACGCGTCTCCACAGAACAGGCAAATCGTTTATGGGCCAAAGTATACGCTTTTATAACAAACTGCCACAGGATATCCGAGATCTTCCAATAAAGAAATTTAAACCTTTGATAAAAAGCCGTTTGTCAAAAAAGGCTTATTATAAAATCTCGGATTACCTGGAGGATAAAGCTGCGTGGGCTTGAACTGCTCAACTCATGCAAGCTTAGAAGTTTAAGGCTGACATAAGTAAAATTTGTAAAACTATTTAAAAAAAAAATGACAAAAAAAGACAAGCCCGCTGAGTTTCTTGCCGGATCTTCTCAGTAGCGGCCGCGTTACGATCCAGTGGTAGTTTGTAAAAATGATTTTGTGTAAGTGCCTCCGTGGGGCCTATACATAATAAAGATATTGTGACTTTGTGACTTTGTGACTACATTATCAATATGATTAATAAAGTTAAGTTTTTGGTCCATAAGTATTCCCAAATCCCGAGCTTCTTTAATTTTAGTAATGGGCTGGCCATTAATTACATAATTAAATTACATAGGCTTTGTTTTGCGTGTGAATGTAATTTGGGCACATTTCTCTACATTTATACTGATGCGATTTAACCTATAATAATTTGATAATCTGTTTAAGTCGTCTTGGATTTTATTGCAATCTTCTATAGTGTCCACACGAAGAAAAACCTTTTTGTCATCAGCGTAGAGCAGGTGTCTGCTATTGACGAAGCACGTATCAATGTCAAAGAGATAAACATTATAGAGAAGGGGCCCTAGATGAGGAACCTTGAGGAACACCAGATGTGATGGTGACATAATCAGATTGGTAGCCACCTACAACTACTGCTTGTCTTCTGTTAGTTACATATGATTTTATCCACCTAAAGAGGTCACCATGTATACCCAATTTCTGCAATTTGGACAGCAAGATAACATGATCTACGCGGTCAAAAGCCTTCTCAAAATCTGTGTAAATAACATCTACTTGTGATTTTTTATCCATTGTATTGAGTACGTAATTGGTAAATTCAGCGAGTTGGGTATTAACTGATCGACCCTTTAGAAACCCATGTTGATGAGTACTGAGTATGAGTAATGAAAAATGTCCATTGTATACGAAATATACGAAATTATCTCGACTTGGAAAAGAGCTGATGGTCTGCAAATAGCCAAACTGATTTTCAAGAAACATCGCTAAGAACCATCTCCATTAAACCAGCTTTCAAATAAAAAAAACGCATACAAATCTGTCCACTCGTTTGAGCGCTGCAATGTCACAGACAGTTGTAGAGACAGACAGATAGACACGACACATATATTCGGTATTTTACCAGATAATTCTAACATTCCATTCATGTTTTTTTCAGGGACTACTGGTTCATAAGGAATAAAAATTTTATGGGACCAACTTGATGGAACGTCCATTAGGTACAAAAAAGAATCATCCAAATCGGTAAATACTTGGCGGAATTATGAGTGAACATAAATTAAAAAAAAAAAACAAAAATACATACACGACGTATTGAGAACCTCCTCCTTTTTTGAAGTTGGTTAAAAATCAGATTTCATTACGACGGTGTACGAGTAATTACGTTTGCCATTTTTATTTAATTTCAATCAGTCGGTTAGTTAGTGTGACTTCTATCCTTAAGGTCGTGAGTTCGATGTCCACCCAGAACAAACATTTGCGCGTATGAACATACCTATTGTGTCTACGAGTATTTGTCTTGTGTCTGCGTAATAATTATGTAAATATGTTTTATGTATATATATTATGTATATAAAGTATATGCATATAGTATCAGTTTTCTGGTTGCCAGGTATATTTAAACGTTTTACTTGTTGTTGTTGTTTGTTGTTTGTGTTGTTTGTTTTGTGTTGTTGTTGTGTGTGAAATATACGGGATATTATTATTAATTCTTAAATTATTAGACTTACTGTCATGATCTCCCTTAATAAAGATTTATACTGGAGTAATTCATACATGGTTATCTGATCTGAGCTGAACATAGGCCTCCTTCTTAAGACGGTGAAGAGTGGGGGTCCTTTTTTTTTTGGGACTGATCGACGCTGTTGGCCGCAGATGGCCATTACAGCTTCACCGGACAATAGGAGGCAAGCGCTTATAGCACTCTAGCCTTAACGGCAGAAGTAGCGACGAGCTCAAGGGCACCTCAGGGAGGCACGGTCTCGGCTTGGGCTGTCGCTTAAGAGAGGGCTGATTTTACCACTGGTTCACAACACGTGGGGGTATCCTCACACTTGGTAGGCATCTGATCGTAGTATAAACGTGGATAAGCTCCTGCTGCCCGTCTTCTAGTTTTACCATTGTCCCACCTCCTTCGACAGCTTACGGGGTGAGATAGAAGGGTGCTATTCTTGCCTGGAGACGGGAAATCATCTTCATACATTATAAAGGCGAGATACTAATTATTAAATCTTTACATGGCACGAGCTAATAAGTAGGTAGGTACTTGCGTTCTTCATCATTAATTGACACTGAATACAGCGGCAAGGCTAAGAAAAGATTGATAGGAATTAATGATTCCACCATTACACTGAATATACACGACTACTATAAATTAGATAAATCAAATTCACAATAAACAGTTACTTCCAACTCTTAACAGTCTCGTGGTTGACACTCGAATTCCCGTATTGTGCTCCCAACCATGGTTTTATCGGTAAAAATCCCTACCAGAACACAAAACCCCCAAACGTCTCACAACGACCAATCACAGCCCGCATCAGTTCTCTTTAATGCGGCCCCGTGATTGGCCGGCGCTACGAATCAATTGAATAGCTTCTACTTCTGTCAGTACTCTAAAAGTAGTTGCCAGCATATTAAAATATTAAACAATGAAAATAAAGAATTAAATAATTTGCGATAAATCTCTACAAAATTACAAACCCTAACAATCGACCATCCTGACGACGTGTGCGTCCCCGCACATGACCCAGGTGGAAACCCTAACAATCGGTATCGAGTAGATGGTCAGCAGCACGAAAGTCCCCAAATACCATAACCATTACATAAATTAACAATTAAACATTCTAATACAATCAATTAAACATCAACAATTTGTACAAACTATAGTTTAGAACCTGTTATATTTTTATTTTATTTACATCATGTAAATATTTTACATTACAATAAACTTCGTTAGTTAATTAGATAATTAATTCCATTCCTTTTATTTTATTAAAAACAAATGTATCATCAATATAATTGCTGTTAGGAAAACTGTACACTTGTATTGTAAACATCTAGTATTCCATTCTATTCTAATTTATTAGACAACGAATCGAAACCACATCAAAATATCAATATGTACATATATCAATAATCGCTGTAAGGAAAACTGTACACTTGTATTTCTATTCTAATTTATTAGACAACGAATCGAAACCACATCGAAATATCAATATGTACATATATGGACTTACTCAGGTCCACGAAAGACTGGTGACTGGCACACCAGCGCAAGCCGATCGATTGCTTCACACGGCGCAGGTGAGACTACTTAATGGCATTGGGATCGAATCGAGTCCGTGCAGGACTGCCCAACTATCATTTCAAAATCATATAGACCCCAACTGGCGGATATACAAGACGATCGATTACTTGATACCGCACAGTGGGACAATGCATCGTGGTGGCTCACACAAGCCGATCGATTACTTGTGGAGACGCACCATCGTGGCACCGAACGTATCAAAACATGGCACGATCGATTCGATACCATACATGACCGCCCGACTACCAATTCGAAACACCAACTGGCGGCACAAGCCGATCGATTACTTGATACCACACAGTGGGTCGATGCATTGTGGTGGCTCACACAAGCCGATCGATTACTTGTGGAGACGCACCGTCGTGGCACCGAACGTATCAAAACATGGCACGATCGATTCGATACCATGCATGACCGCCCGACTACCAATTCGAAATCAGATTAACACCAACGGCGTGCACAAGCCTTTTGATTACTTGAGACGGCGCAGTGGGTCGATGCGCACAAACCGATCGATTGCTTGTGATTTATCTGGAAAGATACAAAAGACCTTCTGTAGCAACATTACTCTTAATATCTCTCATATTATACACACAAAATTACGGATTCAAATTAATTACTATCATTACTATTCTACTACATTAGCTTTAGATTCATTTTCGTGAACTTCTATTTCACCTATGTAGTTCCAAGGCCTGCTAGTTTATAGTTCGTTTTGCATGCGTGCAAAACATTAATGACTACAGAGTTCTATAAACGTGGATATGTCCACGTTTATAGCTTTTTGCTTTGCCCATCACTGTTAAAGCAGGGTTTATATTTCTGTCCTCTTATCTATCCTATCTTGAACCCCATTTCGAATAACGGAAACCGCTATTAAGGAGAGTTTGATAGACTATCACGTTAAGAATAGAGCTTTATCCCATTCATGCTGGCACCAAATAACACCTCTGAATCAGATACACCTATGTTTTTTTTAGCGTTTTTAAGTATCCAACAAACTCTCCCCAAAAGCCTGAATCAATATTTCTCATCATTTTGTTTAGTTCGTTTAGCAATTCAAGGATAGTACGATTGGACCCTTCCAAGTAACCGTCAACACCAACTAAACAGTGTTCAAATCTTATGAAAGCATGTGATGCAGAATAACTACAGCAATCGCTTGCCAAGCGATCTCCTGATCGACCCCAATTGTGTAATTTATAATCTTCAAAAACGAACACAGATTGTTTGTTTTCTTGACAGGTATAATCAATCAGGTAAACACACTCACAACTACAAGTAGGTGAGTATAACCTCACTTAGATCTTACGAAGGGCCCAAGGTGGTCAACATGCAAATCATGAAACGGCACCACTACTTTTGTTTTTGTGATATTGCGGAGTAATTCGCTTTTAAGTTATGTTTTTTTTAATAAGAGAATTCTATGCAAACGTTTTTTTTTTATTTGCCAATACATCAATCATTTCTTATATATACCAACGATATTGTACCATAATTTTTAATTTTATTTACATTTTTTTTTGTGGCCCTACACGGTCCATAATTATACTTAGCTTTAAGCTACCAATTTAATAAATAACCACCAAATAACCACCTTGTAAATATTATGGAATGCAATAAACGATATGAATCTATTAATTTTAACATTATTTTCTGTCGAACCAGGATTGTCAGTTCTAAGGTCTTCTTTTGACACTGAAATGTTCAATGTCGCCGTGGTTCATACCTGGCACCTTCCATCACAATCGCTGTTAATACTTTTGATCCTACAGATTTGTCTCCCAGTTGGACAGTGCAACCAGTAGTCACTTAAGTTTGTTATTACACTCAGAAATTGGTCAGAAAAGGCTTCCACATTGACGGCTACGGGATTTCGCGGTAGCTTATTTGGCGACATGGCTCACTTTAGAACCAGTCCTATGTTACAGAACAATCGAACTCTTGCAAAGTTTACACATATAGACACCTACTAGAGGTTCTCGGAATTAACCCCGGTACAGAAATGTGGAATGCAGCTCACTAAACCGGTAATTATTAAAATACCGTACCTAGCAGATAACCCTAAACTTTCGCAGAAAGAAAATAACAGCTAAACTTTATAACTGAGTAGAGGTTCTTCGCTTCTGCTAAAGTCTATGATATAGTATAGTACGCGACGAAATGCTTGCTCTACTCAGAAATCGGGACCCAACTATCAACCCAACTTATTGTAGCAGTGCATGCTAGACGTCGAGCCAGCACCGAATTAGACGTAGAACCTAACGCCGCTGGGATCCATACTCACTATCGAATTTCTGCTCAACGTAGAGCTGACCTTTAAAGTATTAGACCCTCGAGGCCGGTAGTGCTGCTTAAGCAAATTTAGTGAACACGAAAACGTGACAAGCCACTGTCGTAGCATCGAGCTCGAGCCCTTGCTGCTTAGAGAACAGCACTACGGGTAATACCGATGATAGGCCTGTTCAGCTAGTAGAGGCATTTAGTCTTCAATGACAGGAATAAGATAATTTCAAGTTAACAGCCGATAGTCAATGCACATCCTAAATGACCCATCCCTTTTACGAACAAGCAAACTAAGACTTGCTTGGGACGGGCTAACTATTCCGGGATATAACATTTCGCGTAACATGGAGAGAACCTTCGCGTTCGTGATGGGACAACCTGTTCGAGTGGGAACTATTCAACTCGTGATGTTTTCGCGTCCTAAATTATGGAGTGACGTCGACAATATTTAGAGTTTCAGTATGTCTAATAGACGTTGCTTATCTTCAGACACACGAGCCTGATTATTATAATGCTGTGCTTGTGACTACATTTGACGGTGGTCCCGTTATGACCTTGTCAGAAAATTGCACTATTCCCACGACAAAATACAAAATCTATCAAGATCCGACATATGGCTGATGATTGCACTATCACAACATCAACACGTCCGCACTTAGCTTGATAAGTCCTTTAGACATGTGTTACTGTTTCAACTCTCATGTGTACTATTCGGTTGCAATGCGTTTTTTTTTTCAAAACTGCTACTATATGGTAGATCAATCAGTCAATACCGTGGCTGCACCGTACAACCCAAAAACATCGACTGATCAACATTCACTCATTTGTCTAACTCAGGTTAAGGAGAATTTATTACCTACATCAAGAAATTGCAACTGAGTCAAGTTTTTATAAGCGATTAAGTATGTTCGTGCGCTTCAGCTGAAGCCGCATCAACACTGGCTTGTCTTACATGCAATTCACCACCCCCTGATACAACTTGGGCAGTAACGTTTATGCATAGTTGAGGTGATAACATACCCAGACTTAACAAAGGACCATGCCCATAATATGGAGCTGAAAGTCAGCAATGCAATGCCCAAATTGCACTATGTCCTAAGATAACTTTTTAACAGTATGTATATGATATCTAGATTTAATGTCATGATATTGGACATTAAACATGATAACTGCCTACTGTTTTTTTTTTATTTTATTTTATCGTTCACAGACAGCATTGCTATTAGTTTTTTCACTACAGTTATAGAACTTCATGATCATCACATAAGCTAAGCCAGATCAGTGTTCTTTTATATACTTATCTGTATGTTATCAGATAAACATGTCAGTTATTTGGAATTATCTAGTCTGTCTCCATTGTATAATGTCAATATGTATGTGAAAACAATTTGGTTAGATACACTGGTACGGCAATGTTAACAAGAACGTCTTATTATTATTTTTTTATCTAGTGCTTCATATGATTTAAAATTAACAACATAATTCTAGTTTTTATTTATTAGAGCAATCTTGTAATATACTTTATCTGGGCATTTCTGGGGCACAGATGGGCATTGTCCTTTGTAAAACCGATGAGAGATGATTAGACAAAGTCCTAATTTTTGTACAACATATCCTTTCGTTAAAGTGGAGTCACTGCCAAAGGGTACAAAGGCCGTGAAGAGTCCTATTTTTCCGTACTTCATTCATAAATTTTGAGTAACGGCTCTGCTATTCTGACTATTAATTAAACCTATACATGTCGCTTTTTGTAATGCATTTTAATAGATTTAGGATAGCACCAGTAATTCACACTGGTGAACTCACACTGGTGAACTCACACTGGTGAACTCACACTGGTGAACTCACACTGGTGAACTCACACTGGTGAACTCACACTGGTGAACTCACACTGGTGAACTCACACTGGTGAACTCATACTGGGGAACACAGTGAATAATACAATCTACCGCACATTTTCCCTACAATATCACGTTGATTGTGTGTCAATTCTTCATAATAAACTTCGTACCTACTCCTTCGTCCTAAGACTCCTAAGTAGCCCCCCCTTCAAGACATAAGACCCGGCTATGTTAACAGTAATTTCTCTTGCCATTCCTACCAGGTCAATAGAGTCGAACTACCAGATCTCGGCCAGATCCTAGAACTTCTAAATACCAAAATCAGTGATAGTTCTATCACCCTCCCGTATAGCGATGCACACTTGTTAAACCAATATCATTAATTTAACAAAGCATGCATGCGTGATTTGAAGGATCCAAAATCTAATAGTCTCGGTTTTTGCGTCCTGGGAAGATTGCAAGACCATCCCTAACGCATTTACAATATCGAAAACCTCTTTTTTTAAATGAAGGACTACGTGACCTGTTAGATTGTCCCGCGTCGACACGTGGCTCTGTGCTACCGGCAGTCAGCGGACCGATTGCGATGGCTCCTTCCACGTCGGTCGTTGTCCCGCCGTGATTGTGAACGCTGATTCCGATCCACCTTAGTCATCCTCGCGGCCGTCATTCCGTAGCTCACGCTCGACTCGCAACAAAAAGGTTGTGTGAATATTATGTTACAGACTTACACGTGTATCGTATTATGACGGTAGCTTGTAAATATTAGAGAGCATTTTATATAGGCAAGCTAAAATTACTACCTATGTAGTTAAAATAAAACAGATTGACGACTACCTAACACAATCACTGCCATACACTGTAGGAATATTTTGGTATCAGGTCACCCAATAATAACCGACGAGACCATAATACATTACTAATACTGCAATCTGACACTAATACTGCGCACTTCAGCTATAATTTGATGCAATACAGACAGTGCTATCATCTTCCATATTATTCCATATCATGCAAGACATGAATACAATCTCCTAATTATATTATTAGTTATATGCTATCCGAAACTGTTACATACCTATGTATGTTTTTATAAGAATACTATTGGTATGGATGTATCTGTCAATCATTGGACTACCTATTGAAATTTCTCCGTCTTACCGTCAGCTGTTTTTATTTGCAGAAAATAGCGGATTATACTTATATGGTTTAAGACATTTATTTTCGCAAAAGATTACAAGATAATCACACACTGACACTGACACACTTACAGACTGAGACTGAGACTTACAGAGAAAATACAAAATATAATATACGAACAGTTTGATTTGCTCAATTAGCGTTGTACATAAAAATAGAGGGTAGGTACTTTAAAAATATTTAAACATTTTTATTTTTCCAGGTATTGCGGGTACCTTCAAATTTCATTTAGAAATCACAATGCACGATGATAAATTTTAAGCAGCAAGCCGATATAGAAAAACTACAACGCATAGAGATAAATATCAATTCAAACTAATTCAAAAGACAAAGATTACTTAATTCAAAACACTTCTTGTCTAAAAATTGTAGATTTGGGCGTGTACTTACGTTTTGTTGAAGTTAGTTGCGATAGCCACTTCTGATCTATAAGGACGACCTTGCTCCGAGGAGAATAATAGAAGATATCATCACAGAATATAAATCACTTTTATTACAACACACTTTGTTTTTATACTAATACACTGAATATACACGACTACTATAAATTAGATAAATCAAATTCACAATAAACAGTTACTTCCAACTCTTAACAGTCTCGTGGTTGACACTCGAATTCCCGTATTGTGCTCCCAACCATGGTTTTATCGGTAAAAATCCCTACCAGAACACAAAACCCCCAAACGTCTCACAACGACCAATCACAGCCCGCATCAGTTCTCTTTAATGCGGCCCCGTGATTGGCCGGCGCTACGAATCAATTGAATAGCTTCTACTTCTGTCAGTACTCTAAAAGTAGTTGCCAGCATATTAAAATATTAAACAATGAAAATAAAGAATTAAATAATTTGCGATAAATCTCTACAAAATTGCAAACCCTAACACTTCTTCATTTATAATAAGGACAGCTAGGGACTGGAACAGTTTGCCTGCGTTGGTTTTCCCGCCCGATTATAATGTGGGTGTCTTCAAGACTAGAGAGAATAGGCTTTTAATAAGCTAGTGTGTTTTGCCAACCTCGATTGCGTCGCCGCTTTCCATCAGGTGGGACTGCAGTCAAGCACTAGCTTATAAGTAGTATTGCGCATCGGACCTTTTTTGTAAATATTCTTTGTTCATAGTTTATACTTTTTAATGTTTTATTCCTTTGTTTTTAAAATATTCCAGTTGTCAATAAACCGTAATAGCACTGATACACGTTCGTATATATTTCCCTATTATTCCCTAAAATTATCCCTAGTCCCATCTTATCTATCGTTACTTATAAGTAGTAAAAAAAACATTTAATTAGGCTCTACTAGTCAATATTCACGATATAGCTAATGAATACAAATGGAGGGATAAAAGGCGACAACCGTTCCGACAACAATGATAACGTCATCAGTATTTCAATCGACGTCATCGTGCGAATGACGTCACCCCTCGCTCGCTTAATTACCACCGCGACGTGACGTCACGATGGCGGGCTATCCCCCCGATGTTAATTGGGTGCTTTAAATTTATTCTCTATTGACTTTTAATTTTCGATTTAAACTGTTTAGTTAACAAAAAGGTTTGTTTTCGCTGATCGTGCCGTGACACCGGGTCTTCTGCTTGTGTTGCTAAGGGCTCCCACACATAACTGCGATGCGATGCGATGCGGCGAGAAACAAATGAATTTTCGATACAAGTTGCAGGAACTTGAAAATTCATTTGTTTCATGTGTGGGAGCCCTTATGTGTGGGAGCCCTAATAGGCTAGTACCAAAGAGCATTTAATATCCTTCGAGCTAATGAGATTCCATCAACGGCTGGGCTTAATTAACGTTAGAATAATCACCATTGGCATAAGGCATCTCAGGTAAACACTAGTTTATGTTGAGCAGAAAAACAATAATACTCGACTCGAATAAACAGCGATTTCTAATTAATCACATCAGATTTTCTCCATGCCATCATTATCATCATCAGCCAAAATACGTCCACAACTGAACAAAGATCTCCCCCCTTAGAAGGGACCTTTCAATAATCCCCACGCTTGGCAGGCATCTTCTGTTTCTAGATAGTCCCTAACAATCTAGCAAAGTAAAGTTGAAAGAAAAATAATATAATAATATCAAACGTATAAGCTTGGCCATACAAAGAGGTAAATTACCTCTGTTAGAGACCTGGTACCTTTACCCTGGTACTTTTAGGTACCCTTCCCTCCCAGTGTGGCGACAGCTTGGAGGAAGTTTTTTACCTAGTTTAGGTATACATATTTGTGAATAAACTGTAAATATTTAGTTTAAATAAGGTCAACCTGTTTTGTAAAGCTAATTAGAAATTTGCTCGTAATCATTGTAATCTATACTTATAATAAAACTGTAACAGGTCCAATTCTGTACATTGAAGATATTTTGAAAATTATATTTGGAGGGCATTCTATAACCGATACTGAGGCCGAAAATCTATTTTTTTTAATTTTTGTCTGTCTGTCTGTCTGTCTGTCTGTCTGTCTGTCTGTCTGTCTGTCTGTCTGTCTGTATCACGGCTGAGCATCACGCCGAAACTACTGAATGGATTCAAATGAAACTTGGCATGATTTGAGATCTTACCACGAGGTAGGACATAGGATACTTTTTATCCCGTAATCTAGCACGGTTCTTTTGGGAGAGGGGATTAAAGTCAAAACGGGTACTTGGTTATACGCTTGGTCCGATTTTATCAATTTTTCTTTATAATATAATAAATATTAGTAAGGGAACACTCATAGAGAGTTGTTATCAAGGTTTTGTAATCGATCGGGTTAAGCAACGTTAGGTAAGGTCATTAAATAGATGGGTGACCGTTTAACGCCATTTGAACTAAACGGGTCCGTGCTTCGGAGAGCAAGTAAAAAGTGGGTCCCAGTTTTTAACCGACTATAAAAAATGAGGTTATGTATTCGATGCGAATGTCTGTTATTCAAAGTTTAGTTAGCGTAAAAATTGCGCAGGCGGAGCTGCGTGGGTCAGCTAGTATCAAATAAGTAACTTAAAAATTTTCAAACTGATGTCACACTAGTGATTCCTAAGCGTATCTTAAGCCAGGAAATCGCTTGACATTATCCTCACTAAGAATACAAAACCCGTCGCAAGATCGTGATAAGACCACTCCACTACATATAGTTACCTATATGTATTAAGATACACTGCTTAGTGTAGTCACAAAATATACATTTAAAAAAGGAGGTTTTGTATTCTATGCGAATGTATATTGTTGAAAGTTTAGTTAACGTAAACACAGCGCGGGCGGAGCTGCGTGGGTCAGCTAGTATACAATATAGTATGAATTATATTTATGAAAGCATGAATTATATAATGCCTTTAAATTAACTATTTAATTTAAATAGTCTTTGTATAGGTAAGTAATTAATTGGAAAAAGGTATTGAGAATTATTCTAAGTGTGATGAATCTTTAATTTTTAACCGACTTCAAAAAAGGAGGAGGTTCTCAATTCGTCTGTATATATATATTTTTTTTCTATGTATGTTCGCCCATAACTCTGGCAATTATGAACCGATTTGAAAAAATCTTTCTTCCATCCATTCTTTAATCCGTTAATTGGGTCCCATAAAAAAATTATTGCTTAGTAATAAGTAGTTCCTGAAAAAACAAGAATGGTGACTGCGCACTGAGAGCTGCAAGAAAGCCTATATAGATGACGTTTTAGTCGCTCGGACTCGCTCGGTCGGACAAAAATAGTCATAACTCTGGCAAATATTTACCAATTTCAATGATTCTTTTTTTATTCGAAAGAAGAAACCACTGTATTGAATCTGTATGAATTTTATTACAACCGGATAAGAACTTCCTGGAGGACCATGAACGATGTGGAGGAATTTATCTGGTAAAAACCATAAAACTGATGTTCTCCATTACATTGCTCTGACAATTATGAACCGATTTCGATGATTCTTTTTTTATTCGAGAGAGTAAACTATGTACTATGATGTTTCCATGCAAATTTCATTACGACCGGATATTTTTTTCTGAAGAAACATGAATTATGTAAAACTATGTAGACGATAATGTGATCATAACCTACCTAGATAATTTTACGGTTTTCGGTGGTTCAATCTTTATATATGAAAATATCACTAAAAAGTTTAAAATAAAATCTTTTTAAAAAAAATTGAACCGACTTCAATATCACTGAAAAGTATAAAATAATTTAAATATTATTGAAGTTGGTGCCAAATATACGATATATATATATATAATATATATATAATATATATATATAATATATATATATATATAGCAGGTACGCTAACACCAACTTCTTTAATATTTAAATTATTTTATACTTTTCAGTGATATTGAAGTCGGTTCAATTTTTTTTTTAAAAAGATTTTATTACGTTAACTAATTTTTTAATAACATTCGCATCGAATACATAACGTCCTTTTTTATAGTCGGTTAAAAACTGGGACCCACTTTTTACTTGCTCTCCGAAGCACCGAAACGTTTAGTTCAAATGGCGTTAAACGGTCACCCATCTATTTAATGACCTTACCTAACGTTGCTTAACCTGATCGATTACAAAACCTTGATAACAACTCTCTATGAGTGTTCCCTCACTAATATTTATTATAATTATGAAGAAAAATTGATAAAATCGGACCAAGCGGTATAACCAAGTACCCATTTTGACTTTAATCCCCTCTCCCAAAAGAACCGTGCTAGATTACGGGATAAAAAGTATCCTATGTCCTACCTCGTAGTAAGATCTCAAATCATGCCAAGTTTCATTTGAATCCATTCAGTAGTTTCGGCGTGATGCGCAGCCGTGATACAGACAGACAGACAGACAAAAATTAAAAAACATACATTTTCGGCCTCAGTATCGGTTATAGAATGCCTTCCAAATATAATTTTCAAAAAATCTTTAATGTACAGAATTGGACCTGTTACAGTTTTATTATAAGTATACATTTTGTGGTGTAGTCGTTCGCAATCTCTTGAGCGATTGCCCCGTGGATTGCCCGCTTAAAGTACGGTAGCAAATAGCTAGTGGTAGGTATATGACCATCGATATAATATGACCCTAAAAAGTAGGAGGTGGTTTAAACCTTGAACGTAGTGAAAAATCCTAAATCTATGGTTTATACTGTATTTATAGCTAGAGTACTATTGCAGGTATTAACTAGTTACTAGTCACTCTCGCCTGCGCAAAGTTCGAATACTAATTCAAACTATAAAACAAAATACTTACATTCTTATTAAATAAATTGAAGAGAGTTGTTACAGAGTCTGCGTCTCTCCCCTGTGGTATAATCTTGTTAATTCTATAAATCAATGAGAATTATTTAAATACTAATAAACACCTCTCATTGTGCAATAACATTATTGCTTATGTTCAAAAACCCAATCTCGCTACTGTACCTCACCGCTATCAGCGAGTTATAAAGGTCGACGAATAGTCATTAGTTATATAACCGTTTGAGATTACCTCCATATTTATAATAACTCGTATGTAATCCACAAATACAACATCATTTATTTGTGTTGAGTGTAATTTAATATTTCCCATGATAGAGTTCTGTGGCGAAGTGAAATTGCGCCGCTTTCTACCGCTCTCTACCCGCGTAGCGGCGCCGCGGTGCGCAGGCGCACGATTCGCAAGCGGCATTTCTAATAATCATGACGTAAATCGTCACGAGTCACGACGCGACAGATGAGCGCCTCACGCTGTGAACACTCATTTAATATTTGGTGAGAAATATATTTTTTTAAATTCTATTGACATTAATTTCATTAATTATCATAGTTCTTGGCCGCAATCCCATCTGATGTAATAGTAGATAATAATAATGTCCTCTTGGCCGATACGACCACAGCGGCAAATCTTTGATCAGCCATCTACGCGGGAGATATTATAGTGCACAAGTGCTTGCGGAAACACAGGTCACTCTCTTTCTTTACTCTCAAAGCCGAATTTATATAATATGCCCATCCGGCGCATGTATCATCTTGCTTTCCAGATGATCGGTCTGCATTGTCATAGCCGGTAAGGAATAACTACAGAAAGTTGTTGGTTACAGCGGGATTTTAACGCATTCTTCCAAAGCCTCCTTTGTAAAGCAAGCAGTTTCCCGCTAGTGGAGATACGACCCCAACTCAAAAAATTGAGAAGCAGCAGTATCTATCTCCATACTTCCCACCTACCTAACTTTTAGTTTGTACCTCCATTAGTAGGTACCTCCGTACTTTCCAGCTTTGTAACCCCAGTAGAAATTCCGTAATTCCCAGTTCGTACCTCCAGCAGTCCCTCAGTACTTCCCTGTTTGCACCTTAAGCGTGTTTCGTACTTCCCCGTTTGCTGTTCCCAATCTAGCAATCCCTTCCATACTTTTTTAGTTTGTACCTCTAGTAGTAAGTACCTCCACACTTTCTAGTTCTGGACCCCCACTAGTACTTCCGCACTTCACAACTTGGACATCCAGCAGTACCTCCGTATCTAATAGTTTGTACCCGCAGTAATAGGCACCAGGTCACCTTACTTCCCAGTTTGTTCCTTCCATATTACCTCCGTACTTCCCAGTTTGTTCCTTCAGTATTACCTCAGTACTTCCCAAGTTGCCTATTTCTTTTTCAACTGAACGTTTACGCTGTTTTTCCTTATTGAGGAGGAATTCCATGCTTTAATATCTTAAAAAGTGACAAAATATAAAATCATAAACGTTATGGAAATAAATTGTCAACATTTTGCAAAGTAGTATTTTTAAAACATGTTCTCCAGGTAGCATTCTAGGTGATAAATCCCTTTAGCAAGGGACCGGTCGGGTAGTTGGTCCTGCAACGCCGTTTCAGATATTCTCTTGTCAAGCAGCTGTGAGTTAACATTGTGTGCTGATGTTAAGGACATGTAGCTGGTGAAGCTACCGGGCTCAAGAGGCTTAATAACCTAGTGTCTCAGAGGTAGAGCGGCAGGGCAATACAGCTATCCCTTATTTTACGCGGGGAAAATCATCAAAAGATCCCCGGGAACTGTGTGGCTTGACCGGGGTATGTGGGATTCTTACCCACTAAAACCCTCGCGGCTGTCGCATCGGCACATGGGGACCCAGGTCTCCCCGGTGGGATCTGCACCAGGGGCCTCTCAGTGCCTTGCCTTTGAGCCCGCCGCCGGGTGCATTGTAGCCCCCCGGGAACCTGACACGGTGCTCCCGGGGACGGGGGTCGCAACCCCGCCGTTGTTCGACTCGGAGTAGCCGCCGTACTCAATGGACGTCCTTGGACACAATACAGTTATCCCTAGGCAGACGTGCTGCTACAGTAAAGTGACCTGATTAAGCCATTAATAAATTGCTTAAAAACAAAATAGTTGTAAAAAATTTATTCCATTTGATATTTAGAATTTATTGCCACTGCGAAATATCTATTTGTAAATGCAATAAAAACTTTAGTAATAGGATTGGATCACTAATTTATACAATATCTTGTTTCATATTTAATTTCACGGTCGTTAAAATGAAAATATACCTAATTGGTTGGTCCGTATTCGTCCATATTTTATTCATAACTAGAAACCTGCCATAGCTTTACTTATCATTTTTAAGTTTCTAAACCGAATTCTAACATGCGGTATATACATACCTTATACACATAGTTTCTTCTTCTTTCTTTCTTTTCTTTCTATAACAACTAACGTATATATTCTCTAAGATACATAGATATTAATATAAACTTCTTCCTGACAAAATTGTCTAAATAGTCATATAAACATAAAAATATCATTTATACGGGATGGGTGACCGTTCAGTGGCATTTGAACTGAGCGTCTCCGTGCATCGGAGGGCACGTTAAAAGTCGGTCCCGGCTATAGTCATCTAGACAGCAGTCGTTAAGCTAAGTCAGAGGCCTACGGCGGGGTTGCGACCCCCGTCCCCGTGAACACCGTGATGGCACCCGGGGGACTACAATAAACGTCCCCCGGCGGCGGGCCCAAAGGCAAGGCACTGAGGGGCACCTGGTGCAGATCCCAACGGAGGCCCCAGGTTCGCCCCTCTTTATGTGCCGATGCGACAGCCGCGGGGGTTTTAGTGGGTAAGAATCCCACATACCCCGGTCGAGCCCCACAGCTCCCGGGGATCTTTCGAAGATTCCCCCGCGTCAAAAAAAAAAAACTTGTTGACCACTAACCATACGACAGAAAAAGAAATGTTTTCAATGCAAGCATATAATTTTAGGGAATTGCTTCCAGAAGAAAAATAAACATTCTAAATGATGTTAAAAACAGCATAAAAGCATAGACCAGAAAAAGTAAGCGAATAAACAGGAAGTCTCGGATTACGATTTTGCTTTAACACCATTAATAGTCAAAAAGTGTTTTTATGTAAGTATATAATATTATGTATATTACACAATGTCAGTTCTTGCTTGCGATCGTATCGTCACTGCTGTATCGAGCCGCGAGTATGCGGATATCTGTGAGTTGTATAACTGCCGGTCCCAATATCCTATCGATCCCTAAAAATAAGTTAAAATCATCGATCAAGTCACCGATATCCCGCGATAAACCTCCGAAATGGAGCGATAGCTAAAATACTGACAGACTGTCAATTGAACAACTAACAGTAAGCTGCTAATATGTTATTATTGAAACGGAAATGTGTCATTATAGCTATCGATGGTAACTACTTTAACTTATAGTAAGAGATCGATAGGATATTGGGACCAGCAGTAAATGAGCACTACATAACTAATATCTGCAAAAGTTACGAGACGAACTAGTTTTTATGCGACCTATGGCACAACAAGTTCGCAATGACGTTCCCCTAATGGCAAGCGATATGTCTGCGTATAAGACAGAAATAAAATGAAATGGAAATGGCATTATTTATTTCAGAAATGTCAATGTTTTTTTTAAAGCTACCACCGGATCACAAACGCGTCTTCAACTAAGAAGATCCTGGAGGAAACTCAGTGCTTGTAATTTTTCCCCTTTTTTAATAGTGTTTTTCTAATTGCAATCTCATCATTAGCGACAGTGCGTTTTGCTGCTTGAAAGATAAAACAAAAACAAAATACGAGGGAAATACATGAAACCAAAAGATCAAATGGATAGAAGTCGGACCAGCATTACACTGCCGTTCTTCACACGAGATTACTTATTATGTCACTTGAGTCCAGTAATTTCACCAGGTACAGTGCCCTTCAGTCCAGAACACCACAATGTCTGTATACACTGCTGCTTGGCGGCAAAATATCTGACACTGCTGTTTTACCTACCAGGATGGTATCTTGCCTAAGAGACCTGCCATTTAGTAAAATTAATAATCTTTTTCTTAGCCTTCTTCCGTTATTTGGGGTTAGCCCTCGTTGGTACGTTGGTAGACACCAGTGCGGTCCATCCTGGGTTGTGTGAGTATTCAGCTGTGCTCGCTCCAAATCATTGGTGACGGTTGTTCACCACAAATAGCGCGATTCTGTAAACGGAGAACGTTTTTCAGGAAAAATGTTGAAATTGTAAGCGCTGTTCCAGTTGTATTCAAGCATTTTTTTAAATCGGCGTGGTTGTGTGTAATAAATATACGTAATCATATTGAATTGCTAATTAATTCATATTCTTAAGCTACTTGTATGGTCTCCATACAAGTAGCTATCAGTGGTATTACCAGTGCAAGATGTGGGCAATGTCCTCTACATTACCCTCGCTCTTTGTCAACTTTGACTATCATGGTCATCGATTTACTAAAATATTTTTTTAAATTAGAGTTTTGGGTTTGAATGGTACACACTCTGTTATTATTATAGTCATACTAGCTGACCCGGCAAACGTTGTTTTGCCATAAAATAAAAAATAATTATTTTTAGGGGGATGAAAAATAGATGTTGGCCGATTCTCATAGATACCGGATAAGCACAAAAAATTTCATCAAAATCGGTCAAGCCGTTTCGGAGGAGTATGGCAACGAAAACTGTGACACGAGAATTTTATATATTAGATTATACTAGATTAATATTGTATGTGAAACGAGTTCTATTATCAGGTATAATTTATTATTTAAATTATAACAGACGCTTTATTTGATGTTCAATTCTGTAGTGTTTTGTCCGATATATGTAAATAAAACTATTGTTAAGGTTGTTTATCGCAGTTTCAGTTCGTTTCGGATATTCAAAGGAGAAAATAAGGAGGAGATCAGATGTCAAATACCTTAACCCAAGGAGAGTCGAGGTATTTGACCTATGATTGTGATAGTTTCCTAATCTAATTAATTATTGTTGTTGGTGCGAACTTCAAACTAACTTAAGATCTTGCAGTGAAATCATACTTTTTGAAAAGGCTGTTCATCTTTTCCACCCAAATAGGGGTTTATTTCAATCTCTTCACAAAACACCTCATGAGAAAACGGTTTTCTTTTGCGATGGTTTGTTCATTGTCAAAACGATTCAATGGGTGCGGTCCTAAATGTGTTCACATTGTTTTATCGATGTATGAGAACCAACAACCACAGTAACCGCTGTTCGGTAAACGATCAGTTGGGTAAGCAACGTTAGGCAAGGTCAGTCCTTAGATGGGTGACCGTTTAGTGGCATTTGAACTGAGCGTCTCCGTGCTTCAAAGGGCACGTGAAAAGGCAGTCCCGACTATTGTCATCTAGACAACAGTCGTTAAGCTGAGTCAGAGGCCTAAGGGCAGCTTGAAAACCCTGACAACAGGTAGGCCACTAACAATACAGCAACAAAAATCCACAACAAAGTTGGTAGGTATGATCTTGCATCTTGTACCTATAGGGCACTTGAAACTTAAACGTGAACTGAGGCTGGGTTGCCATTTTATCATGATGACGTTACAGATCGAAAACGATGCTAGAAGCATTCTGCGTATCGCTCTGTTTAGCAACATGGAAATTTATAAATCCTACAGAGGGTACCCCAGGACCCCGTGGGGATCAACCAAGTTATGTGGGATTTTTACCCCCTAAAACCCCTGCGACAGTTGCAACCACCGGCACATAAGAGGGGGAGTTGGTCTCTCTGGTGGGATCTGCATCAGGAACTCCTCAGTGTCTTGCCTTTGAGCCCGCCACTGGGAGAACTCAAATTTGCAGCGTGGCTACAGCGCTGCTTTGTAAATCAATATAAATCAAAAGCGTTTGTATTTAATGTGTATTTACATGGCTAAGCGTGTGCAGCGCTGAAGACGCGCCGCAGCCGCACTGAAATTTGAAGGCCCTTATTGTAGTCCTCCGGGTAACATGACGGTGCTCACTAGGATGGGAGTAGCGGCCACGCCACCATCCTCCTCGGAGTCGCCGCCGTTCTCGATGGACGTCTAGAGCCCACACCCCAAACGTCCAGCGACTCCTATAGGTATCAAGTTCGTTCGTACCCCAGAAATATCCAGAAAATGCATATATCTGATAAGGTGGTAACGCAAATCCTAAAGGATATTTGCTCTAGTTAGGATAAGGAATTCGACAGTGGCGAGCCGCGGCGGCTGTGGCAAGGCGAATCGCTCTGTTTACCAATACGCCGAGCCGCGCGCCTCGCGCCAAGCGCCGCATTACCAATGCAAATGACGCCCTATTGAGTCCGCTCCAACTCGTACAGACAGCAAATAAAGTAATCAATAAAAATAATAAATTTGAAAAAAGATTTATTTATATTATTCATTTATTTTATTTTATCTTATTAGGAAAACTTACGGCTAATATACAAGTATTAAGTACTAATAAATATATGAAAGCCATTTAAAAGTTTCCACAGATAAGCAACAGTGTAATACAATTTATTATAGTGGATCAATCGGCAGAATCAGAAACTGCTAGCGATTCAGAAAAAGAAAATTTATACAACAAGAGAAATAGTAGTACGGTAGTATAGTAGTATCTACATGAAAAGATTGAAAAACTAAAAATTATAAATTAATGGTACAAAAAAAACAATCAGTCAATATCCGTTTAAGATGAGGGACGCTGGTATGGAATAAATCTACATCAATATTGTGCACAATCTCATTAAACTGTCTACATGATCGTATGAGAAAAGAGTTTTGCCTATATGTATATGTTTTGCATAGGTGACTGCGGATCAGCGAACAATACAAAATTTTGAAAGATTTGACGTTTTTAAATCTGATGAGAATCTCAGCATGAAACCGAGCGCCTTATTATACTTGAGGGAAGAAGAGCGGGTTTTAAAACTAAAAATGACTGCTTTTTAGAGCAGAATCGAGGACTCAGAGTGCTCCAGTATGGTGGTGAGAACGGGGACAAGATTGTGGGCATTTTAGGGAGTCTCGCCCTTGAGCTGATGAGCTGTCAATGTCGCCAAGAGACGATTGGCATTACCACGCGCCGCAATTGGAACACACCGAGGAATAACTGAAAAGTGGTAGCAGGAACCTATTAGAGGTTATAGTAGTGTACTCTACTTTTCTTTACGAAAGCATAATTGGAACCGTAGACAGAATATAACAAGACATCTAGCTAGCGTGCCGCCGATAAGGACAGAAAATAACGGAAAATAATCATTCGTACACTTAACACACGATAGGGATATTTATTCAAATGCGCCTATTATGTAGTATAAACGATATTTCATAATGCAATTCAATTTAAAACTCCAAAGCTAGGTTGTGAACTAGAAAATTTCATGAGTATTTGAAGAAAACGCACCGTAGGTGCGCCAGTTTTTGAACACACGCTGAGGGACAAAAAATCATATGCTCTGTTTCTTTCTATCACATATAATATATATAAATGCATCCTTTTCTTGCGCGAATGAGAAAGAAAGTGCCAGCTCTCTATTGGTTTCTTTCTCTAAGATTGGAACAGTAAATATATGAACTCACGAGAAAACCGGTAGAGTTTAATATGTCTTATTCAACCTTACCAATTGGCTTTTGCCAGATAGGTAGGTACCGGTGAGCCAGCACCCCTGTATAAGTATGTATTTACAAAAAAAAAAGTACATAAGTATTAGTGTTGTCTGGTGTCCATAGTACCGGACCAGATGACCGTGTGTGGATTGTCCCAAGATATTATTATTTAATATTCATACATTGATTGTTCCGATTTTGCTCTTGTAAAGAGAAACAGGGTATATGTAAAAACATTATATGTTTAAGCTAAAGTTCTATGTTGAATATCTTTGTGGGTTTTATTAGTATTATATCACTGAATTTAGTAATTTAGTTTTTGTAAATTTTATTTTTTACAAAACGTGCTTTAATGGGTATGTTTCTAGGTTCTTACGACATTCCAAAATGTAAGCGTAAGATTTCTTCTCACAGAACGTTGTACAATCAAAACAAATTTATATAAATTGTGACGCTGACCTTACATGAAATTTTCGACAGCATGTTTGTTTGGCTTTTGCGTGCCGGAGACTGTGTACGTGTGTGCTCCGGCGTTTCAACATACATATACAACATGTATACGTAAATATCACACACACGTCACCGGGACCCGCGTTACTTGACCTACCTCACTTCTTGCAGTTATTGAACGGGCGGACCGTAAAGGGGAAGTGGGTGATTGAACGCGCGCTCTATTAAAACTGGTCACTTTAAATATATGCGCGTTCACGTGTGTGCGTATTCGTGAGCGTCGCGTTAGCACTCGGTTCACCTTCGCACGACCTCGTGTCTCAACACCGACCGCGGCCGAACAGATAGTTATTGTTCTCCCGAAGGTTTGCAGCGAGCTGCGCGCGCGCAGATTACTGATGAGCTCCGTTCCGACACTTCTATTTTTACGATCCCAGTTTTAAGTTGTAATTTACTGAATAGTGTACCGTGTGCGGTCAGCCATGATCGTTATACCTAATATGCGCGAGCACGCATGCGCTCCGTGAAGGCAGTTTTAGACTAATCGTGGAACTAATGAAAGGATGTAAATTTTAGACCATTATGGGAACGGTCCTTCTGAATAGAGTCTTTTTTGTAATTAGGTAGATGATAGATAATGTTCGTAATAAACTTAGTGGATCCATTTCTATTTATAATTAAATTTCAACCTAAACTTCATTACATATGGGCGATAAAACCGCAACATTTTTGTTATTCCGTCCGAAATGACAATGTTCCAAAAGACGTTTAATTTTATCATCGTAAACAACTCTACTATAACTTAATAATGTAAGTACGAAGATTATGAGCACGTACCACAACACTACCCTAGTGTGACATCCGTCCGGGTTTCTCCGGATTTGTTCTAGTTTAGAGAGCGTCCGGGGAGCGTCCGGGCAGAGTTTCAACTATAGTCAGGGCTTAAAAGATTTGCGCCTTGACCAACAGTCTCACCGGCTTCTCTGTAACTAAAATAACACTAGACACGTCCGTGTTCTTAGAAGCTTAGAAATCCGGGGGTTTCATGCTTCTTGTCCAGGTTGCCAAATTTTAGAGATCACAACCCTACACGACATGATTATGCTTACCTACAGGCCTAGCTTACCTATAAGCTTCTTGGGCCTAGCTCGACTTGCAATATTGACAGATCGGTGTGGAGTATGACATAGTTTTCAACACTGAAACGTCATCTCTCCATACAAAAATGTGAAATACTACATCATAGTGACGTCATACTCACACTTATCTGTCAAGTTAACTAATGTAAACGCAGTTAGCAGCAACATCTGCACGCTATGTGATATTTGATTTGAATGAGAAGAAAGTTTAAAGCCTCGGCCTGCACCTGATTTGCATTTGTCAAAACTACACAAAACGTCTCATCATCATCAGCTACCGAAAATAGTCCACAGCTGAACAAAGGCCTCCTCCTGAGGGGTTGCCAAAATGACCACGAGCCGCAACGCCTTGCGGCTAATGGTTAACTGCTGAACGTAGGCCTCTCCCTTGGAACGCTCCAATTGGCTATTTGCATCCACAGGTTGCCTGCGACGCGCACAATGTCGTGAGTCGACCTAGTAGGAGGCCTGTCTACGCGGAGTCTTTCGGTTCGTGTACCACTCGAAAAGCTTTATTCCCCATCTGTTATCAGTTCTTCGAGCGATGTGGCCTGTCCAATGGCACTTCAACTTGCAGATTCTGAGAGCTATTTCGGTGACCTTAATTCTTCGGCGAATCTTCTCATACCGAATTTTATCGTGCAAAGATTCTTTAAGCATAGCTAAGGCTATGGAGAGCTAGCTAGATAACTCGTTGTGTGACTCTAAGCTTCTCTAAAAACCTAAAACTATTATCAGACAGGTTTCAATGTTCTAAAAGTAACACGAAATAAAATTCCACTTATATTCGAACACATTTTCGTGGCAACTAATAAAATATATCGTAAACACAAAAGTTTACAGCCACTGCTTCTAATCCGTTTTATATCGTATGAAAACAAATTTATTTGCGGCACAGTTACTGGGGGACTGATCCTATCTACATGAACATATTATGTAGGCACTATTACTGCGTAGATCGGACCAACAATAATAACTAAGAAGACCTGAGCCTGAGGGTACATCGGCATAATTGTGACATAAGGACGTTCAACATCCCCGGTTCATGGTCCTCCCGTGACCATGTTTGCAAAGGATTTGTTGTCGAGATAGTAAAATCTAAAATAAATCGCGATATAATCCGTAAAAGTAGTTTTATTACAATGTGTAGTATTCGCGTAAAAGAGAAGTATGTATATAGATCACACTCATAACATCCCAAAAGCCTTCTCTCCTATATCATGATTTAAAAGGGAGGCCATATTTTCACCACATCGGCCAAGCGTGCATTGATGGATCACACGCTTTTACGATATATTGCAGGCAGGACAAACGTATATATATATTCATAATATTTCATTTTATCTTTAGTGGATATCATTCTGTTTAGTATGATTTCCTGCATTTCTCATCTTTTATTAGCCGCAGTAAATTCTATGAGAAAAGTATTTTCTTTCAAAAGAACGAATAAATATTTCTTTGCAAGTAACATGGTATTTCTTTGATGTTATAAGTTAAATAAATTATTAATACTAATTAACCTTTTGTACCGATGGTGGGGTAGCCCGTGGGGTCTAACTGTGGCCTTCAAATTAATAAAAGCTTCTGGAAGCGAGCTTTGGTCCAAAATATTTTATTCGATTATCGGCTTAATAGGGACATATTATTAGGACCGGTGGTCACCGTGCCTAATTTTAACTCTTTTGGGTCCATTGTGCATGCCCTAGTCCCTTACTCCGTAGCTGACGTCTAGAAAAGTTAGCGAAGGTACTTCACGATTGCGCCAATTTGGAGCTGTACATAAATATCCGGTGTTATTACCAGATGATTCACCTTAACTATATCAAGAGCGTGGCAATTACTTATTATGTGTAGACTTTATTGTTTTTCACCTTCACAGAATCTTCTTTACTTAACCTCGATCTGTGAAGGTTATCTTTGGTAGATACCGAAGGGAACTGTGAGTGCACCGAGTGGCTGGATGTTAATACCGGATTATTTACCGGAGGCTTTCCCAGGCATGCAGGTTTCCTCACCGAAAGCTAGTAACAATCGCACAAAGACGATTCGCACATGATTAATTAAAGAAATCAGAGGTGTGAGCCGGGGTTCGAACCTGCGCACCTTGTTTCCAAGCCAAGTGCTCGCCCACTGAGCCGTTACCGCATTTCATATCCTGTGAAAGGTAATTAATAATTATAATCAATTCAAAAATTAAGCAAGGCCTCAAGATCGGACTTTCGATGGGAAAAACCGGTCAGGTGCGAGTTTGACTTGCGCACGAGGGTTCCGTACCTTCTTTAGACCTATCTAAGTTTTTTATTTTTATATTAGAGTTAATACTATTCGTCTCATTAGCAGCCGATAGACATCCACTGCTGAACAAAGGCTTCCCCCTTAGATGGGAGGGGTTGCCATAATCCCCACGCTTGGCAGGCGGCAAGTCCAAAAAGTCCAAAAGAAAGACGCTGCTGCGCGCCTTCCTGTTCTCGCTTAGTCGACACCCAACGAGAGGAGATGGGGGCATGTAATTTTAACCATGCACCCCACGGCCACGACTATTCGTCTAACACAAACAAAAGCTACGCGACATAAACCAAAATAATACTTCACGTTCACTACATAATATGTCCGATGCTATCATCGGGGCTTGGCAGGTGGAATCAAGTCATGCAATTACTGTGCACACTCTCCAAAATGCATCTTGTAGAATACAGAGAGGCTGGCTACTCTTCGCCTGTGCTCTAGGCCTAGGCTTTATAAATTGGCTTCCACTAGCCTTGCGTCACCAATAAGCCTCTTGTACGCCTTCACCGAGTCCAAAGCTACAAGATTACATTTTGCAGCACCACCGTGCTTTATATAGCATCAAAACCTGCCCCGATGTGAATACAATCCGTAAAAACAGTTTTAATGTAACTAAGGAAATCCGTGCATATTCTCCCATCAAATAAAGATAACAAATTGGTCTGTTCAGATTTGTAGCATTTGTAGGCTAATTCTAAAGTGCTTAATGTTTTTGGTTTACATGTAATGTCCTTTCCACAAAAAAATTGGCTAAATCGTAAGCTCAAAGCGAAATCATAGTAGAAAACCAATGATTCAAATTGGTTCTTATTATGTTATAAACCCTCATACTAAGTAGTGAAAACTTCTTCGCTATTCTGCTACTCCCATATCTACTGTCATAATTTAACTTTGGGCAGATCCGAGCAATTAGGTAAGCGTACCCTGGAAACAAAAAACGCATAATTACGTTCAATGGGTAGTATACATAACTTCCGCAGTTTTTATATTATTTTTAAAAGTTCTTCCGAAATATCGATACCACCTTAAAAATGGAACAAGCTCCTTAAATCACCGCACATTGTGTGTAGTCCGTTCGCTTTCAAGTTTCTCCCCACAAATAATCACCTACACTGTTTGATTTTGTTTTTTACGCGGGGCTTTCTTTCAATTTCACGGCAGCTTCACCCGCCCCTGATTTTCCCTTTGTACTGAATAAATTATGTTCGCACCTCGTGACGCCGAGTGTGTGCCTGTTTATCTTGTGGTTAGTGCTCTTCGAGGGTGAACGGATTTGGTTTATTTTGTTTCGCCTCAAGAAAAAATACGAACCGACGCCAACGGGTTCTCGTATTATCCACTTGCTATAAGGTGGTTTGTTTTCTTCGGAGTCGCTGGACGCTCGGGGTGTGGGCCCCTTGAGCGTCCATTGAGTACGGCGGCGACTCCGAGGAGGACGGCGGCGACTCCGAGGAGGACGGCGGCGGGGTTGCGACCCCCGTCCCCGTGAGCACCGTGACTGGTTCCCGGGGGGCTACAATGCGCCCACCGGTGGCGGGCTCAAAGGCAAGGCACTGAGGGGCCCCTGGTGCAGATCCCACCGGAGAGCCCTGGGGTATCCCCTCTCATGTGCCGATGCGACAGCCGCGGGGGTTTTAGTGGGTAAGAATCCCACATACCCCGGTCGAGCCCCACAGCTCCCGGGGATCTTTCGAAGATTTCCCCCGCGTCAAAAAAAAAAAAGGTGGTTTGTTTTAACGTGTTTCATATTATGCATTATTTAGGATTTAATTACTGATTGTTGCACCAATTGTGGTCACAAATAGACTGGCTCAGAAAACTGGCGCCTTGTGTTAGGTAGAAATTGTAACGACGAGCCATTTATATGAGAGCCATTTATAATCTGGCTCCTACCGATTCACTTAGAGAAAAATTCAAAGAAATAGATATTCTAACGGTTGTTTCACAATTCATATTTGAAAATTTAGTATATGTTCAGAAAAATATTGGATCTTTTAAAAAATATAGTGATATTCATGGTGTTAATACTCGGAACAAACACGATCTTGTTTTGCATTCCACGCGTCTCCACAGAACAGGCAAATCCTTTATGGGTCAAAGTATACGCTTCTATAACAAACTGCCACAGGATATCCGAGATCTTCCTCTGAATAAATTTAAACCTTTGATAAAAAGCCGATTGTCGTAAAAGGCTTATTATAAAATCTCGGATTACCTAGAGGATAGAGCTGCGTGGGCTTGAACTGCCTGACGCATGCAAGCTTCAAATTTTAAGGCTTATAATTTGTAACACCATATAAAGTGGTGGATTACTGATGGCTGTTGCACAAGTCAATTAATTGATGACATCAATAATATGTTAAAGTGCTTTGTGTCTTGCCAGACGAGGCACTGCTTAACAGCAGAAGTTAAATGTTAGACGTGTGCCACTGAGATCTCAGATCGGTCATGCTCGCCATCGAAAAGTCTTTGCGTGTGGCTGCTTCGTGTGGCGGGTCACCCCCTTCCCTCCAATATGGTTGAGGGGAGTGATGGCTGCTGCTCGAGTCAACTCGTGCGCGGGTGCTGCTTGGGGGGACTGGTCCGACTACTATCCATTTGGCTTTTTAGTTTGTTGTACTTTCATCGTATTTTTTTTCTGTTTTATTTGATCTTTTGCAAGACACACTGTCGCTCTGATCTAATTGTAACATGACACACTATTTTAAAAAAAGAGTGAAAAAATGACAAGCCCACTGAGTTTCTTGCCGGATCTTCTCAGTTGAAGCCGCGTTGTGATCCGGTGGTAGCTTTTTTTTAAAAATATACATGACCTTTTAAAAGTGCTAGCGTTAAGCCTATTTGAAATAAACTATTTTTGAGTTTGAGTTGACGGTGGCGTCATTTCCCCTTAGAGGAGAACTCTAAGCATTTCCCTGATAAGTGATAACGTTAAATCAACTACTACACACTCCATTAGCGAAGTCCCGATTTTATATGGAACTAAAGGAATAATGTTGCTTTCTTTTACAATTATATTGTCTTCAGCTTTTAGTTTGCAAATCATTGCAATCAAGCATATACAACTAAAATGTCGTACCTGGAGGATTGACGACGCTTTAGGAAAATAAGTACAGTATTTGGGGCGTAGTAATAAAAGTACTTAGTGGTATAATAGCAACAGTTAAGCTGGTTAAAAGAAAATCCTGGAGATGTTGAAGATAGGCGTCACTGAGATAAATTAGAATAAGGGTATCTCCTATGGGTTTGCGTAAAGACTTAAACTTTACTAATTTTGGTCTATCATTTATATCGATACCCATTATTACGAAAGATAAAAGATCTCGAGTAATTTTATCGATGAACTCCGTTGATAAAAACAATTCCCAGTTTCTAATTTCAACGCAAATTACAATCCCCAAGTCTCGAAATACACCTGTATAAGAGAACAGCGCAAATCACCCCGAACTTGTTCGGACGACCAGACCGATTCATTATCGGACTTTCTGACGTAACATGAATATTATTCCGTTGGAAATAAAGCAACAATTTTCTACCTTCACTTATATTGTTAAGGTCCTTAATTGTATGTACAAATGGAACCGATAAGACAGATTGGAATCGGACATCGAATGATTACTAGCCTCGCATGTTTGGATTCGAACGACGTATTCGTTTAGAACGCTAATTAAAATGTATCTGTATCGCGTGCGATTTAAGGTTAGTTTTTGAAGGTGTGCCAAACGGGTAAGTTGTTTTAGAAACGCGCTTCGGCGAAGCAATGAGAGAGGGCGTGCGATAAATAACCGCCTTTGTGCCGTCACCGGCCGGCTATTAAAATATATTCCGAGATTGCCCGTATTTTTTGCGACGGGACTCGATCCTTGAGCCTGGATCGTTGGGCATGCGGTTCGTATTCCAGGCTTCTTTTTTTCGAAAAGGAATTTTGGTCAGCAATGTCCATAAATTATGAAATTATCTGTTGAAATGTAGCGATCTGATTATAGTGCCGGGCTTTGAAAACGTTCGAAATTGGCGACGTAACAATACCACTGCTAATTTTGAAAATTGGAGATATTTTAGTGAGAAATTGATAAATAAAAACAAAAATAAGTGCTCATGTGCATTTTAAAAAATCTATCAATTGGAAAATTATTAATATCAGTGACCAAGTCTCACAAAAGATTTATTGAAACACTTGGCTTTGGACCAACACTTTAGTATAGTCACTAACGCCATCTGTGATTCCGTTGCGTCAAGTTCTTTTGAAACGTACACGTGACGAGTTAAACATTTAGTCTGATGACGCAATTGACGCATGCTCGTAAACAATTGCATTGCTATGCCGCTTATCACTGTTATTCAATCACTTGAGCTCGTTAATTTTACCAATTACAATGCAACCTATCCAAACCAGAACACACACGGCTTGTGGCAGAATATCTGACCTGTTGAAGCTGGTGCTGGAGGACCTACGTTTTTTAGCGTAATGGGATCTACCACCACTGAAAATCTTTTGTTTTGGAATAGGAAGAAATCCTAAGGATTTTTTCATGCAAAATCTTTCATGTCATTACTTATTACATCTGCCACCGAGGTATGTATATTAGATTTTTCAGTGAATATACAAACAATATATGAACATAAACTATATAGGAATTCGGTAATTTTATTGTAGAAAGATTTGCAATTTCACAATACGAAATTATTATATTAAAGATTTTCGGCTTACGTACATTTCTTCTGATTTATTACACGTTTAACAAGTTTTTGATGAAAATTTTAGCTCGCTACATCCGGTCTATTCCTAAGTAGTTAAATGTCTGTCTTTAGTTTATGATAAACAGACAGAGAGACTAGGAGTCCAAAAAGAAGCCAAAATTGCTATATTCAGAAAAAGGTGCGAACATTATTCGATTGATAAATGAGGCGTGAACGCATGAACATCCATCTTGAAACGGATGATGGAAAGATATGGTGCCAATCGAGAGGTACTTACCCTTCCCTGTGTGAGGGGAGTAAATTTATGTTGAAGATATCGTATCTCTAATGGATTTCTATCAAATATCATGTTGAAGACAACGTTTACAACACTGACGAGTATGTATTTACCAGAACCTCATATGCTTTGACGTAGGCTTTGATTGGTATTTAAATTGGTACTTTTAAAAAAAGGGTTTAGTAAGTTTAGCGAAACAACACAATATACTTCAGTAGTCTGCTTGTGACCACGGCTGGTGCAACTGAAACGTCTAGCCAAAATATAAGGTAAATCGCGTCAATTCCCAATAAAAATAATGTTTGAATATACTTCAGGTTAAAAGTTTATTACTGCTTAAAGAACTCTTCATCGACCCAGGGCCAGATTAAGCTAACGCGGGGCCCGTAGCAAATCAGCCCCCCCCCCCGCAAGACTCTTTACTTGTAATAGGTATTAAAGTTTATTGTAAACTAGCTGACCCACGCAGCTCCGCCTGCGCTATTTTTACGTAAAGTAAATTTTTAATAACAGACATTCGCATCGAATACATAATCTCCTTTTTTATAGTTGGTTAAAAACTGGGACCCACTTTTTACTTGCTCTCCGAAGCACGGACCCGTTTAGTTCAAATGGCGTTAAACGGTCACCCATCTATTTGAGCTTACCTAACGTTGCTTAACCCGATCGATTACAAAACCTTGATAACAACTCTCTATGAGTGTTCCCTTACTATTATTTATTATATTATAAAGAAAAAATGATAAAATCAGACCAAACGTATAACCAAGTACCCATTTTGACTTTAATCCCCTCTCCCAAAAGAACCGTGCTAGATTACGGGATAAAAAGTATCCTATGTCCTACCTCGTAGTAAAATCTCAAATCATGCCAAGTTTCATTTGAATCCATTCAGTAGTTTCGGCGTGATGCGCAGCCGTGATACAGACAGACAGACAGACAAAAATTAAAAAAATTACATTTTCGGCCTCAGTATCGGTTATAGAATGCCCTCCAAATGTAATTTTCAAAATATCTTCAATGTACAGAATTGGACCTGTTACAGTTTTATTATAAGTATAGATATATGCAAATTCCTTGGATACGCACCTACGTGCGGGGCTCGTAGCATTTGCTGACTCCTGCTATATGGCTAATCCAGCACTGCATCGACGTCTGTGCAAAGTTGAAAATGCTGGCAGTGGTGGTTTCATGTAAATCTCATTTATTTATTAAAAGCAGTAATAAAATCCATTTATGATGATGAGTTATGGCATAAAGCAGAGACAAGCTTGGTTTAAACTTACACTAAGTAAAAGATAAAGCTTAACGCGTTTGCTGACAGATATCCTAAACCCAGAAGAGCATTTACTCATTGTACATTGTCGTACACTGCCATTAGAATATTACATTCCTTCAAATAGAGGAGTAAAGACACTAGAATGGCAATTATTCTCCCCATCTACCCATTTACGACGGCAATTTATATTTCAATATTGAAAGTTTGGTCATATTGTTTCCGAGTGGGTCCTAGTTGATTTGCCTTAGAAATATAACTTATATGTTTAGTTAAAAATATTGCGAATAGATTCTACGAGTATCTATGTATATCTCCTGTGCAGCAGATCTCTGCGTGATTATTTCCAAAGTATCTTCTTCTTACATAAGGCAATAATAGGTAAACCTCATTGTCTACAGTGACCACGTGCTCAATGCAAACCACTGTAAAGTTTTACGCCAAAGTTTATCGACAAAGTTCTTGGAACCCTTGTATAGTCCCTTTGATTACAACAAAGTGTAAGAAATGAAATTTTTGAGCCCAACGTACTGCGATACGTACACGTTATAGAATTTGGAAATAGAATTATCAGTTTTAGTCAAAGAAAAAAAGATGAATGAAATCAATATAATGTCTACCACGTTTCATTTAATGACACGTTCATTGAGGCGTGAACACACATCGTCGCGACGCATCCGATAGCGGGCCGGCAATGGGCAGGGTGGCGCGCAGAGGTGGTAAATCACGGATCAAACGACATTTTTTCCGGCGCTCACCCCTCGGGCCCGTCGAGTGCCGTCTCGAGAGATATGACTGCGGTACGATGAGCAAAAAAACATGTTTTTTTTTAGTTTTTGATTTCCATTTGTACTGCACAATGTTTTAAACATGTTTCGATAATTCATAATATCAGAATATTATAGATTGAAAAACATTTGGCTTAAGATACGTAACCAATGTCACAGTTGAAGGGTGTTACTAGATATGCGTTTCAACTAAGAAGGTGGCCGCCATCTTGCCATTTCAAATATATAATTACTAAAAATTATGTTTTAACAAAAATAGATAGCAAAATAAGACATTACAATAAATAATCAAAACTGAGGCGAATTTTTCATTTTTGTTTACTCTGCTGCCGGTACAAAAATCGTAAAAAAACAGTGAAGTTCCGCAGTCGCGATCATCATGGCGGCCACATTCTTAGTTGAAACGCATAGTACGCTTACTGCTCGTCACATGCCTTAATTACATAATAATTATGCAAGATCGTAATTGCCTGCACTAACAGGTATTGCTGACAATTACGATGGGTAGTGATGGCAGTACTATTTAATTTTTTTAAAGAGGCATATGATAAAAGTTTGTCATTAGAGTGCTGGTTTTGAATTTATAATTGGAATATTACGATATGAGGTTAGATAAAATATATAGATTAATATTTTTTTTACTACGTGACGTGATCTAGGGTTGGTGTTCGCAATAATTACACTTGACGTCAAGTGTAATTATTGCATACACCAACCTCGGGTGAAAGTAAATCAGTCATCTGTACCCAGCAGTATTCCACTTTCCCAAAAAAGGGGGCATGCAAAAACTGCCCATATTTTTTTTTCTGTTTTACGTCTATTATAATTTATTTAAAGTTACTTGTTGGTTTCAGACTGACCGACTCGTTCATTAGTACCAAGACAGTCCAAATAATAATATCGTTGCCCAGATGTAGGCATAGAGGATATTACTCTTCTTTGATAACAAAACATCTTAAAGCCTAAGGAAGCTTACTAACAAACGACGAATTTCATTCGCAAGTAACATAGGATCCATTTTCTCTGTAGGGTACTTACCCTACAGAAAAATAAAAAAAAAATAAAAAAATATCACAACTGGTTTAGTAGTTTCCTTTGAAACATGAGATACCTAAGTAGGTATTTTTATTTGAATTTATTATTTGAATAGTAAGCAGTGGTAGTTTTTAGGTGCATATGGAAAACTGAAGCCGGAAATTTAAAAAGTCATATGCATATATACAATCGAAATTTTTCCATTTTTTGCTATCGGTATTTATTTTGGGCGTGGCGTGTGCCTCATTATTTAGATATTAAACTGGCACTCTCCCTCTGTGTCGCAGCCTCGGGCAAGGGGTGCGAAGGGGTGCGCTTCGCTTCATTTTAATTAATATACGACACTTGCGGCCTTCTAAATTGACTGGTGCGGTGCAGCACAACTTCGGTTGCCAAGTTGTCGTTATATAGAAAAAAATTAAAGCCTATAAAATGGCCCGTTTCAGTCGGGAAAGTTTTGCTGAAACTGGATAAGCGGGTTTCTGTGATCTTTTCCTACGTATTTATAACTATAATATACCGTTGTGTGCGTACATTATAGTTTAAATGCAATAGCATTTAAACCATAATAATAATAAAATTACACATAAATAATAATTTATTAGGGTTAAATTTGAGTGCGACAACTTTATGGATACCGTTTTGAATCAAGTTTGTTTCTTGCCAATTTGATCATTAGACATTATTATCAGCAGCCAAAATAGCTCTACTGTTGAAGACCGGCCTCCCTCTTAGAAGGGAGAGGTAGCCCTATTAACCACGCTTGGCAGGCTTCTTGGGTATTGCAGTACAGGTGGTGAAAGACGCTGCGACGTCTTATTGTTTTCCCTTAGTCGCCTCTTACACCCAACATGAGGAGATGGGAGGGTGCTATTCTTACCCGGAAATCCCACGTGTCATTAGACATAGTTACGAACCATTCCCGTAAAACTAACTTTCAAATTAAAAAAAACACGGTCCTAATTCCTTCTTTTTGCGTCGGAGTCTTGAATGTTTGTTTGTGTCGTTTGGGCTTTAAGTTAGAAAACGTAAGTAATGTACTCCTACAATTTGCTTACTCCTCTTATAATTTGCTTATAAGAAGAGTTTGGCGCCTATGTCTGTCTGCGGCATTGTATCTCCCAAAAGATTTGAATATCGGTTTTATTCTGATCCCCAAGCACCATCATTGGGGATCGGGAATATTTGGGAAATAGGGAACATTGATAAATCTGAGCCATTTTACATACATTTTTAATATAAATATTTCATCAATAACCTTTCCTCTTAGTTTACCTACTATGTTTTGATGCTTCAATTTTGATGGTTTTTTTGCTAAGGTTTTTATATGCCAAATGAATTGTCTGTGGTCAAATATGACTTTTTGCTTTTTTAGATAATAGAAATCCTTATAAAAGTAAACATGTTTCTAGATATTTTTTTTACTAAACACAGAAGAATATAAAACAAAGGTCAATCCTATTATATCACGAAGGTGACTCAAAATAACATAACTCGCAAAATTAAATAAACGTGACGAACAAATGGAATTATTCCGACAAACCCAAATGTCACACACTTTTAACATTTTCTTCTTGATATTTCTGACGATTATGTGACATTTAATTAGTGAGCCCTAATATAGATTAAAAGAGGGTGTTCATTTACAGCTCATAAAGAAGACATACGTGACAATTCCAACTATCTGAACATTTCCTAGTAAATGTTATTGTTTCTAATATTTCTGCGTTATCTACGGAGGGTCATGTTTATTTTCTTGTATTCGTTTTTCTTTTATTTGTTCAATTTTAATTATCTTCAATGAAATTCATTCTTTATTTGTTCATATACATTCTCGTATTAGATAAGGTTGGTTTAAACTAGTTTTTTTTATACTTAGGCCCAGTAGGGTCTGTGAGAGTAAAGACTAGTTTAGTATAGTAATACTAAATACTAAACTTTTAGTTAAAAGCATTATCCTCAGACTAAATTACTGTTTATCTGGAAGGATACATTTGTTTGAATTTCTGATAAGGATGTTTAAATATTTCTAATTCCTAGAACAAAACTGTCCATCGTACATCATGTTATTAAAGTGAATGATATTTCACCCGTGTTATTTCGTTCGTCGAATGGAACTGTTAGAAAGATGTGAACGTGTTTTGTGACTTATGCGTATAAAGCTAAAGCATCCTTTGCATTTTCATCATCAGTTTCTAGTGCTCAGTTGATGATAAACATGTTTAGTCGCCGAGTGACGCCGCGCCGGGATGATAGTTATGCTATAAACAGGACACAAATTTACGACCATCTTTGATGAGTTTTATACTCACACGTGTTCCTCGTTAAATCTTTATTTCACGCGTGATATTAACTACGGGTCCTCAGTAGGTTGTTAACCTAAGCCGTACGTACGCATTATGCAACTTGTAAAAGATTCACACACGCTTTTTGGAGGGGAATAGACCGAAAAGAGTTGCTTTTTTGCGCTTTCACTTTTTGATCGCTCATCGAATCTATTTAGCCCACTTTCGGCCGACGCAGCTAGAGCCCCAACAAAACATCCTTTGTTAGTACGAGCGGCGATAATAGCCACTAATATGGTTATGCTCTTTAGCCCCTTTAGCTAACGCCCTGAAGTTAGCGCAGTGCGAGACGTTGAATGGTGAATGCACGCGCTATCAGCGAGCTGGCAACGGCGCGCGGCACGCAAGCGACGTTGCCGCTCTGTCCGACACCGGTCTCGGCGCTCTCACCCGCCCGGCCCCTCAGTCTCGCTAGAGCGCCTTCAATATCACAACGTGATTATTGCCAAAATGGATTCAAATTCGTGTGACATGTACCTGCCCAAGATAGAATTGGACATGGATATTGAGCAGGACGGTATTAAAAGGGAGCCAAGACTGCACTGGAACTCCGAGAACACTATACAGCTTATCGAAACCATAGAGAAAGAGTGCAGAGAGCTGTGGGATACGAAGCATCCGTTGAACAGGGACCGCACGGCTCGGCAGTTGAAGTTGCAGTACCTTGCTGACATGTTTGGGACTACGTCGGATGAGATAGGAAGGAAGGTGCATAACTTGCGGACTCAGTTCAACAACGAATTGAGGAAGATAAAGCGGCGGCAGTCGTCGTCGGTAGGAGAGGGCAGCGTGGGGAATTGCAGTGGGTGGGAGTACTTCGAGCCGTTGGCGTTCCTGTTGCGCGCGCCTCCCGACCCCCTCGACTCGGTGGATGCAGTTAATCTGGAGGTAGGTACGTCACGTGCGGGGAATTATCTATCAGCCGATGCCTCGTCGTATGCAGAATATAATCCTCTTTTCTACACAAAACATTGAAAAGTAGATTATCCTTATTCCATTATACTTACCTACTATCTCAATAATCTATCTTGTAACTACAGTACCTATGGCTTATTGCTGCTAACAATTTTCTTTCTGATCATAATGGCTGGCAAATCCGCCATATTTGCAACTGTTGCTAACTTAGAATATGAATCAGTACAAGGTGGCTAACAGTTGAGGGAATAACGTAACTTTTTAGGTTTTAAAACGTAAAAAAAGACATGAGAAAGAGAAATGACAGAAAATCTCCTTTCGCTAAAGCAAGTGTTTGACCTTTGATGAAGATATGAAACCTTATTTTTTAAAGATGACAAAGTATGATTGGCCTACGATAACGAGTAACTACTTCTGCAAAACAAGCTTACAAACTATGGGCATAGTATCTATTTCAGATTAAGTACCTATATAATTTATTGGAATAAATTGGTACCTATTGGAATGAGGAAATTAACACGTAATTTTTGTGAGGCATGCAATAAAATGTTGTCAATGTGAAATCTACCCAATTACATATATATTTTAATAATTTTGACGTTTTATATTCATATATTCAATAGGCATGTTATAAAAATATACCTACTTATCTAAGCAATCAATAGAAGTGAAAATAGTAAATTATCAAACGTTCCCTTTTCTATATTCATTTAGCAATAAGGTAGTTTGTGAAACTCCAGACATTATAATATTAGCTTACCTACGTAGATGATCTATGACGATGAATGATAGATTGTACACACAGCTTCGGCCATAATGATGACTTTATTTTACGAACGCGTTAACTCTACTTATGTACGAGTTAATTATATAGTTATATCTATGGTCTCCTTAACTTTTTCGCACCATTATTAAATCCGGCAGTTGGCGGAATTTCAAGCTGACGAAGAAGAGGAGTTCGGCGCGGCTGCGCGTGCACACTCCACGGTAAACGGCAGCCCGGGCTCGGTGGGACGTGGATGTCCAACAGGGAAGTCTGCTCTGAGAGTAGCTGCATCAGCGCCCCCGCCTCTACCGCCCAGCGCCCACCCCCTCATGTGGCCTGAAGAACCCTTGCCTCGGTTGAGGCCCGGTATTAGTGCTGACGAGTGTCAGGTGAGACTTACGATATCTTATTAAGTCAAGTTAACTTGTGTAAAAGTCACTAAGTAACAGCAGTAATTTTGTGACGGACTATAGTGTCTGTCTACTGCACGAGGCCGTATTATGACGGTGCTATGAAAGTAATAAGGCACGGAAAAGCGTGGTGGAGATTACAGTGGTCACAACGGATCTTTGTGTCTGAAGTTGGCTGCAAGACGCTGCGCAGTAGCTATTTTTGTGTTTTTGTATTGACAGCTCACGGCTGTAGCTGCGCAATGGTTCTAAAAATCCAACTTCAGACACACAAAGATCCGTTGTGGGTACTGTACTATGCACTCAAAACGTATCATGGCCGGCACTGTCAAATCTTCCACAGTGTAAATAATACACTGAGCAAACGTCTATAATCTTGCACACAGACAGTATTATTTATACTATGGCGACAGGTAACGGAACGGAAACATCGTGTCACGTGACGACCGCCATGCAGAAAACATTTTTTTTTATTTTTGACAAAAAAGTGCATGGCATAGTCGGATACGCGACGGTCTACTGGGTTGTTTCATTCAAAGAATATTTTTTGCCTGATACGTTCATTGCACGGTCATGCCAGGGTCAAAGTATGATTCGGTGTATTGGGCAGAAACATGTAGGTACATAGTATTGTTAAAGTTTATGATGGGAATTATTGGTTAACCAGATTTTTGGTGACTTCGTCGCGTCAGAGCTACGCACGCTACGATCACACGAATCCCGCAAGAAGCTTAAGCGAATGATCCAGAAGGCTATCCTTCAAGTTGGGGAGGAGGAAGACGTGAACATTATCACAGATTAATGAGGGAGAAGGGCTATTTCGAAGCTTACACCGAGTGATGCAGGAGTTGAAAATAGTTAAAATTGTTGTTTTTCCGCCTGATTTTATTGTGGCAGTTGGCATACCTAAGGTCAAGTGCATAAGTTTTATATTAAAAAAAAAACTTAATAAATATTAAAAAGAAAATGAGTGTTCTTTTATTAGTTAATGCTCCTTGACGAAGTCTTTAAACCTCCCATGCAGATATTAAGATTGTTAGTGTCTGACGCCTGTGTCTATCTGTAGCATTGTAGCTCCCAAATAAAGAGACAGATTTGATATTACAACTTGAATTTCTATTGGAAGAATTGTCCAATCACTGAACAGAGAACAACAGAACATTGGTAACTTTTTTCTTTCCTGCAGTTGGAATAACAACGGCTATATACCATTACATTAGAGTCTTCACAGATAGACATACCCACACTAAAATTCTTGGAAAAAAAAACAAAAAGGACAACATTTATCGGCTACAGCATAAAAAAAATAGTCTTATCACAAAGACTTAAGTATGAAAACATTAAGTCAGTAGTTTTTGCTGCAAACAGTGACTAACATACACCAAAGTAGACTTAAGAAAACATTACCAATCTACTACGGCTGTCGATTAGAAAATAGAAATCTATCAAATCTAGAGATCAATACGCAAATGAAATCGAATCATTAACCGTCACTGTCATAAATGTGATTAGGTGCGTCTCCACAGACCGCACGAGCTCGCGCGGCAGCCTCACGACCCAAATGTGTGGTCGGTGTGGACGCGTCTAAGTCGTTACGTACGAGTTATTCAGGCGGACGTTGCCTCGGCTAAGCGTCGCTGGACCAACCACATATTTGACTCGCGAGGCTGCAGCAGCCCGTGCGGCCGGTGGAGATGTGGCTATTGACGTTGGATGACGTAAGATGTATCAATATTCTCATCGGTTCCAAGTTGAATCATAGTGCAGTGCGGCGGCGCGTCGCCCCTTCGTGGAATCCACCCCTATGTCGTTAATGAAGTCAATTACTGCATCAATTTTTCATTAGTTATGATAAATAGAAATGGTTTGCCTGTATACGAATATTTCAATTTAGTATATTTGTAGCCTCCGTGGTGGAAACCGCTTGCTTTGCAAACGTGGATTCGAATCTCGCGGGGAGCAACAACATTGTCTAGCTGTTCCTTATTTGCTAGGACAATGCAGGCCGATCATCTGATTGTTCGGAAAGTAAAATGATCCATGAGTATGAGAGCATGTAAAAAGTTGGTCCTGCGCCGAATCTCTCCCCAGTCGTGTCGGTCACCCGTCCCTTTAGATTGTGAGAGTAAAGGAAGAGAGAGCGCACTTGTGTCTACGCAAGCACTTGTGATCTCTAATATATCCCGTGACTGATTTTGTGAAATCGGTTATCGTTTCTTCGGGTGATATCGCTTGCCCATTGCCACTTCAAATTGCAGATTCTTAGTGCTATGTCGGTGAGTTTTGTTCTTCGGTGAATCTCCTCATTCTGAGCATAGCTCTCTCCATAGCTCGTTGTGTGACTCTGAGCTTCTCTACAAGTTCAGGAGTTAGAGGCCACGTCTTAGTGCCATATTCTGTCATCACTGGCTGCGGTGAAGCACACTTAAATAATTAAAAACAATACATCAATCGAAACAGGAACTTGTCGACTGCCAGTGTTGAAAGAGGAAACGCTAAGTTGACGGCTAAAGTTTCATCCTCCTTAGCAAAAATTCTTCTGAAATATAAATACGTGATTCTTCCAGGCGTAGAAGTTATTCCTATTCAGTGCAGAGATCACAGCTATGTTTACACAAGCTGACTGGCGGCAGAATACCTGACACTGCGGCAATAACTTGACGGTCCTTGTACAAAAACCTACTTCTTAATCGTTTCCTCTTGACTGCTGGACCTCTGTAGTAGGTACTCCGACACCTCGGTCCTCCAGGTCGATCGATCCAGTGCTAGAGCACTGAGAGATAGAATCTAAGCTCGACTGCCACTGCAGTCGAGCTTAGATTCGCTTCGGTAACTGCCGTGATGGCGTCTGCCCAATCCCGGCATGCGTCCTCTGCCTCGCCTGCCCTCAATCTCCAATCACGAGAAGCTTCTCTAAGCTGTCCGGACCTCTCCAAACCGTGTGCCCAAAAAATTTGAGGATTCGCTTAACGCAGACAACGGAAAGTCATTACTTAATGTTTCGTTTTTCGATAATTGATGCATTTATGCGTCACTCGGCCCAGGATATGTTGAGCATTCTGCGCCAATTCCAATGCATCTACTCTTCAACGAGTGCAAGCCTTCAATCTCCAGGTTTTGACTGACTGGTGGCAGAACACCTGACACTGCGGCGGTAGGTACCTGAACGGTCCTTGTACAAGGACCTATCACCTACATTTCCTTTATGTAATTATCCTCACCTGCCTATAGATATCATTGCCATGACCCGAACAAATGCGAAATGTTGAAAAGTTCCCAAATTAATCATGTGGCTGTGTAGGTGGCTCAGACAGGTGAGGAGGGTCGCGGTCGGAGGGCTGCGTACTAATTACCCAATATTGCTTTAGGGGTAATACGATAGGGGTGATACTGATTGGATTCTGCTAACATTTTAGACTTGATATTCCGCTGTTTGCTCACGCGATAGACTCGGTAATTTTGTGATAAAGCTGCGACGCTTTATAATTGACCTAAAAATGGAGGCGACGTCGCGGTTTTTTATTTCTTTCATCTATATAGTATACTAGTGTTAAGAAATGTATAACACAGAACACTCGCTCAATTCAAACACTCAAAATTAGAAAGTTGTAGGTAGATACCTATTTAAATACCGCGAGGGTGCCAGTGGGAGCTTTACAAGATCAAAAATGCAACAATAAATGCTTAAACGCATGCGTACAGTAGTCACAGCGAATGTCTTTGTGTGTCTGAAGTCGGTTGCAAGACGCTGCGCAATAGCTACTTTTAAGATTTTGTATTGACAACTCACAACTGTAGTTGCGCAATGGTTTGCTAAACCCACAACTTCAGACACACAAAGATCGTTCTGAGTGCTGTAATGGCGGACCGGTGGCCAGCCAAATAGGGCCAGTAGGATTGAATATGTCATATTCAACCCTACCAATTATCTTTGGCTGGCCACCGGTTAACCAACACGCCTGTGTTCGTGCATTTATTGTTCAAGTTTTAATCTTGTAAAAAAAAAACAGGGTAAAACAACATGCTTTAGTGAGCTGGCTAGACTGGCGAGGTTCAAATGAAAGGTCCAAAGTCACTCCATAGTATCAATTAAAGCCACTGAGGAGATTTTAGTGGGTAAAAATCCTTCATAACCTTGCCTCCACCCCTACTGTGACCATTTGAAGGTTTCCTGTCTGACAGCAAAAAAGCTACCTTCATAACTAAATCTTTAAAACAAAATAGCCAAAAACTGTATATAGGTAAAGTATATATTTTAAAATAATGGCATTTTTGTTTACAAATAACTACCTGATTGTACTTACCTACCTGTTCTTGTAAAACAGGAAAATGGCTCGTCGGTCGGTATCTACCATTAGTCCGCCCCCATCTATTGTTTACTTATTAAAACCATTAGGGTAGGTCGGGTGGCGGACATTAATGGCCTTTTGTGGGCTCCCCCGGTAACGTTTTTACGGGACTCATTGCAATTGTGATATTTTATAAGCTGTAAATTGGTTTAATAGATAAACTTACATAGATCTGGAATGGTTCTATTAATATGATTTTTTCTTTGTCTAAATTTTGGTATCCGTAAATAAATAATTACAAGTAGCAGCCCAAATACTTCCACATCTAAACACAAAGACAAACCCCCCCCCCCCCCCCCACCCCTTAGAAGGGAAGGGTTGCCGTAATTCACACGCTTGGCATTTCAATTCTTGGGGATCGCAGTAGGTATAGGTAGTAATCCAATAGAAAGATGCTACTGCCCGTCTTCTTGTTATCCCTTAGTCGCTTCCTACGGACACCAAATGGGAGGAGATCGGAGGGTGCTATTCTTACCAGGACACCCCACGGATACACACACAAAATAATGCATTAAGGAGCTGATAGCTGAAATAATCAAAAATGGCTTAATTGGAATAGAATATAATTTAGGAAACAAATGTATTTTGTAATTGCAGTAGGTAGTTGAATTAATAATGTATATTGCGAAAGAAAAGAATTAAGTATATAGAAAAAATGTGGATATTTATAGAGCGTCAGTAACTGCGTCATGTTACGCAAAAGTTCACTTTTAAAAGTTCACTTTAAGTGAACTGTTAAAAGTGAACTTTTGCGTAACATGACGCAGTTACGTTCTATTGGTGCTGTCAAAAAGAAAATAAACGGTTGGATCTATTATAGTACTAGTTACTATATTACTGTACCGATGGAGTCATTACATAACATTTTATTTAATTATTTCACTTTTACTAATAACAAAATTGGCATTTTGTAATGTATATATTACAAAAAATTCTTCTAAGCGTCATGTAGCGCCATCTAGTGGCAGCATTTGGGGCTATATTATACTTAATTAAATTAATGCGCTCAATTACTTATCGGCTTGCACAAAACTGTGAAAGAAATAAAAAGACGATCCTACTCTCTCTTTTTCTCAACGTTTTCCCAATACCAAGTAAAATTTTCTTATATATTTTTTTTTAATTTGAAATTTTAGCTTTGCGTCTGGTTGTTATCTATACTCTGTTGTTATTTACAAGATCAAATACTTCCTCCAAATTCGGAACAATAATACGGGAATGATGGCTGAAGTAAGATATATGCAAATTCCTTGGCCAAAGTTCTCGCTTAGTCGACTCTTACCTTACGACACTGTACGAGAGGAGATGAGGGGATGCAATTCTAACCCAGCTAAGTAAAACCGAGCTGTAAACGAGTTTGATTTATTTGATCGTGGGTTTTAACAGTTCTTCTGAGTATACAAATAACCGTGGGGTGTCAGTGTAGAAATAGCCATACCATCTCGTCCCATTGGGTGTTCAAGAACACGGGCAGCAGCGGATTACCTACCACATATACTGCGATCCCGAGGTCTCCTGCCAAGAGTGGGGATTATGGCAGCATCGGCAGCCCCTCTTTTTAAGGGGAGGCTTTTTGTTTAGCAGTGGACGTGTTTGAGCTGCTGATGATGATACACATTTATTTTCTGTCCACAACCATAAATGCATGCTATCCTGCTTTTAAAATCTTAGAACGGGCGGCATCAATTGTCCTATAAAATAGCAGGAGTTGGAAATAATATATTCCTTCCAGTTTAAAATATTCAGTGCCATCACACTAAGCATTTAGTATAATTTGATTCCATTAAGTTTGTCCCACACTCAACTCTCAAGCAACTTTTCTAAGTTAAATCGAACAAAAAGCACCAACCGTGTTTTACTTTACGACCGTATTTGCCAGCACTTATCGACTATTTGTCTCTGTCTTACACATGTTCTATGGTATATTCGTCCCTCTCGCACGGCCGTCGACCCGAACACGGCACCATTAGTACGCACGGTAAAAGTACATACAATCATACAGAGATTGGGTTTTAATATTCGATACGTTTCATTGGGTACGATACGATACGTAATGCGGTTTGGATTTCAACGATATCAGATGTTTCCACTTTGCTCAAAAGCCTCCAGTCTAGAGCCTAGGAAATCCAAAATAAAAAAAAAAAACAAAGGTAATGCTGACCAGTGGTTGGTAAAGGAAAACCAAGATATTGTTTGGCAATAAGTACTTATTAATTATCAAGATATTTTTATTTAATAAACTGCAATCCACACTTCTAAATTAAGAACAAAACATCTCACCGCAAGCATTAACGATAAATTCAGCGACTTGCAAAGAAACTATCGTGACTCGTCCGACGCCAGTCATCCATTTCAACAGAGCACTCGATTTAAATACCAGGAGATCATAAAACGATGGTGGTGGTGCCGTACTGTTCACAGCTTTCCAGGACCCACGATGACAGATAGAGATGCTAATTGGCCCCGGCTGTCGCTAGCGCTATAAATATTTAGCAGATACTTTAAATGTGACGCACTTAAGAACGCTTGGAATGTTCCGACAAACAGTTGTGAATAAAAAAAATATTTGTGATGATTGTTGATCGTTAATGCGATGAGAATTGTGTATTTTCGGGCGAAGTCTTTAATGAGCAAATTGTGTGATATGATCGTTGAAGTTTAAAGTGAGACTTCTATACAATTTATTCATATAATAACTAAAATTTAACAGTTTATTTACAAATATACTTAAACGAGGTAAAAAACTTACTCCAAGTTGTCGTCGCACTGGGAGGGCAGCATAACTAAAAGACTGGCGGCGTTACCTCTTTGTATGGCCAAGCTTATACGTTGGCAGAAAAAGCTACCAGCTCGACGGACCCTGAGACTTCGATAAGTTTGGATGAGATTTCATTCACCAAACTATGCATCTCACGAGACAGAGGCCCCATGGTCTTCACTGCAAAGGGCGCAAATATATAGCTGGAACCTAGGGCTGCATACTTGCGCCGCAGCCCCTCCAGCTATCGTACAAGTTGCCGGGGTGTGGGACGCAGCAAGTGTATCGACACAAGTCGCATCCCACACCAACGGCTTTCCATGTTGCCATGGTATTAAAGTGATACCATCAGACCTCTTGCCATCACCTCGTGTAATACCGACTGGTTCTAGTATGGCAGGAACACCGAATGAGAATTGAATTAAACCTAATGGTCTTTAATCAATCTGCAAGTTTAGATCTAGAGGCCGCCGGGCACGTAGTTGTCCTGCGTCTCACGTCAATGATAGAAAGGATCCCCTTTCTATCCCTTTTGCCACCATCTGGTGGTATCAAGTCATGTAATTCCTGCGTACACTCTCCAAAATGTATCCTGTATAATACCGAGTGCTTTTCGGCTCTGTGTCTATGCTCTAGGCTTTGCAAGTTAGTTCCCACTAAACTAGGGTCACCAATCAGCCTCCTAGCACGCCTCTCCACTAATTACAAATCTGCTAGATGACAATTCGCTGAACCAGTTCGTACCTATATAACTACAAGTACTCCATGCACGATCAGACCTGTGCTTTATATGATATCAAAATATGTCCGGGTGTGAAGCAGCTAATTGAAGAAGTACAGTAGATCACATCCAAATAACACCATCACACCATCTTCAAGTCACGTTGTTTCTGCGGAGTTAGATTACCAGTCCTCTGCTACGGGGTAGACACGTCAAGTGTCAACAGACGATATTTTTACGTATTTACGTTACAAAACAGATTAGAAAACAGAAGAAAAATGGAAACTAGATACCCTAATGAGTGAAAGTAACATTAATAACTTGTTAAAAATAATTAGGATTTACAGATATATCCTAACCCCTCTGTATACGTCCATTTTGCAAATCAAGCTGTCATTTTTTGAGGTCCTTTTTTGTTGTTGTTAAACTAATGCACCAGCACCACTGATAGAAGCTTATGTTAAGTAAAACAAATCATTAGATTAGACGCGATAATCTATATACATTATAAATTGAATCAACAGTCATTAGAACTGAGTTCTTCAATAACTAACAATTGGCTCTAACAACGTTACAAGAGTGATCCTTTTGTACATATCATAAGGAATGAAGGTGTAATAAAAGAAAAAAGAAAAGAAGCCTAGCTGAAAGATAGAAAAAAGGCCTTTTATTTAACAGGCGTACTCACTACAAATATGCAAGAACAAGAAACAAACTATAACAATAGGGACGAAATGAAAAACAAACAAAAAAATAAAAAAATAAGGCTATTACCACATTAACAAATTTTATAGTGTTTCTGTCATTTAACACTTCAAAAAAGGAATTAGATAAAAATTGGTATTGGCCGTAAACGATATCTTGCGTGTTCGTGTTTACAAACTATCGTGGCGGTCTTCAGTATTGTTTTAGACTTCTTTTTTTTGCTTTATGTGAGCAACTGCTTTAACAAATTTTGTGATGACATCAGCAAAAGAACCGTATGGTAAGCGACACGCCTGCCAATAAACAGCTTTACTGCACTGTCGTTTATCACCTGTGACGTCCTATGAGTCACGGTAATTTCAACAGCTAAAGTTACCTGCCACACAGCAATATGCAATATGTACTGCTTGGCAGCATTATTTGATACTGACCTAGTAAGATGATTCACTATATTCTCACATATATCTACAGTACGCGATAGATAGACATGACAATCGGGGTATGAGTTGAGACGCGGGGGACGGGACAGTCTGCATACCCAGACATCGCCCGCGCCACGTTACGATGGCGATGTGTGCGTGTGCGGAGTATCCCCTCCCCGATTGTCATGTCGACCTGTCGCGTACTATACTTCTACCCTTCTTTCCTGAATTGCTTCTTCTTCTTATTTTAGCATTGACAACATTGACAATCTGCTTGTCATCCATATCGTAATGGAAACATTTGACATCAGCTATATCTGTCAGCAGCTTTGGACTTTATGAAGAGGCGTGCTATAGAGAATAGATAGATAGATTTATATTATTAATAGTAGTAGTAACAGTCTAGCGGTTAGACACCCTGGCCGCTACCCGATAGGTCGGGGTTCGATTCCCACCGAGTGTCTGGTTGTTATTTATCTATTTTTAAGTATGTATCTACAAAAAGTATATAAGTAATCAGTTGTCTGATTTTAATGGTACAGGCTCTGCCTACGAGTAGTTTGAGATCAGATGACTGTGTGTGTGGATTATTCCAGGATATTATTATTTTTATTTGAGGTCAATGTGTAAAGTGAAGAAGCATAGGAAGCCTTTCCGTATTTTAGAGAATATATTTTTGAGAGTTGTGATAAATTTACTTTGTCTTGATTATTCATCGACGATTATTCATCAGACGACCAGATATACGGTAAGTTCCCACTTCTGGATATACTAGACTAGCTCGTCTGGCCATCGGATGACTATGCACACCACCGATAAAACCTGGTAATTTAAGTTCCCAGAGTCGCGAGCTCTACTCAAAAATATATTTGCTCCATTGAAGTAAGAAGAGGTTAAGAGGTTATTACAATACTGCATAAGATGTCTACTGATATTTGACTGATTATGCACTGATATTTGATAACTTGACATTAGATAATATGAATTAATTAACAATAAAAAAAAACATAGTTTTTAAGGTCTGCTAAATATTGAGTTCACACACATGCTAGATTTTATATGTCAAAAACTCACGAACCAATTCTTCATCGAACTGCGTTCTGATAAATGCATCGTCATCTCTCCTTTTATCTTCTTACTGGCCTCATGTTACGCAATTATCTTTTTTATCATTTTCATTCATTCCAATGTTCCGGCGCATTTTAATCCGTCGGTATAGCCATTCATTTTGTTTGGGGCCCGTCAGCCGCGACGGACTTGTGTAATGTTCCGGTCCTACAGCCGTCCTTGTCCCACAAACTACAGGAAGTATGCTACCGTCTCTCTCTTCTCACCGCATGGCTCCTTTGTGCCTTCAAAGGCGATTAGGGGGACTTGGCACGTTCCTGAGAAAACGGCAGATGTTGGAAGTTTGCTTGTTTCGGCGACAGAAACTTTTGATAACGTACAATTGGAGGCCTGGCCCCGGGATTAGCGGGCGTTTGACGGCTTAATGAAGTTTCTACTTACGACCGTATTGAAATAATGATGCGAAGCGAAGAGATGTTCTGACACAGTAAATGCCTATAAATTGATTGAATGAACTACCAAACTGGTACTTATACCACATAAGTAAACCCACAACCTATTTTAACTACGTGGTAGGTCCCTTGTGCCAAGGACCGTCCAGGTACGTAGCACCACAGTGTCAGATATTCTGCCGCCAAGCAGCAGTGGGTAAACATTGCTGTGGTCAGATGTGAAGGGCAATTTAGCTGGTGAATTTACCGGACACAAGACACATAATACTTAGTGTTACTAATGTTAATGTTGTTGTTGTTATGTTGAGAAGATAATGTTTCGGATTTCGAGCAGCAGTGCAATGTAGCTGTCTATTGGCAGGCGTATCGCTTACTATCAGGTAAACTGTCTTGTCAGTAGGTTGAATGTCCACTCACTATCCACTCACTATCCACTCACTATCCACTCACTATCCACTCACTATCCACTCACTATCCACTCACTATCCACTCACTATCCACTCACTATCCACTCACTATTCACTCACTATCCACTCACTATCCACTCACTATCCACTCACTATCCACTCACTATCCACCTCACTATCCACTCACTATCCACTCACTATCCACTCACTATCCACTCACTATCCAACCTATCGTTTAACACCTATCACTTAACGCGTTAAGCGATAACGCGTTAAGATGCTTCATTTAACGTTTGACGCGTTATGTGATAACATTTTTGGAAGTCGCATAAGAAGTTTCACTTCAAAAAACTAACCGATCAATAGTACCTAGGTATCATAGCATACGGACAAAAGCAACAAGGGCATCTCAAGCGTGTGGCCGTTGTTGCAGAAGAATCACTTCACTGAGAGCAGAAGGGACGGTCCGGTGTCGGCGGCAGAAGGATAAACGCGGAAGGGGACTGTGGAAAGATATGACGACACAAGGATGACTACGGAAGGTGCTTAAAAGCAGAAAGAGGATGCGATGATGAGCTGTACTCTCCCGCTAAAGAGTAAAAGGTGTTAGCATTAGGAATTCTCCGTCGCAAGATTCCTGAAAGAGTACCATCGACCTTACATACCATAAGTAAGTACACAAAGTCACTTGAAGTTTAGTTTATAAGATCATAGTTTCGACTTTTCCTCAAAAGGACCTTTTTCCTTTCCTCTCAGTGGCGTAGCAATATCCGTATAACGTCACTTTGAATTACCTCCTGCACCGCGTGACTTTCTACTCGACCCCACGATAAACGAGGTCTAAAAATTTTCACTTTCTGAGTAAAATCTTACCATATTTTCCCTGTTTGTGCTCCCACAATCCTGCTCCTTGCTGGGTTACCCGGAATGTTAACGTTACATATCTAAATTTTAATACAACCCCCATAATTACACACACTACCTATCGCTAATGTCGATTCAATTGTAACAAAACAATGTTTTAAAAAACAAAGAAAAAATGACAAGCCCGCTGAGTTTCTTGCCGGATCTTCTCAGTTGAGGCCGCGTTGTGATCCTTTTAAAAAATTGACCATTCAAAAGTGCTAGCGTTAAGCCTGTTTGCAAATAAAGATTTTTGATTTGATTTGATTTGAATTACACCTATAGTACATAACTTATATATTTAGGTATTAGGTTCCAATATGCAATCAAAGTGATATGTGATAAATAAAATAAATGCCACGATGATAAATTAACGCCTCCCATTCAAAATATCGGCAAACCGCCCACATGACGCAGATCCCCTCTCTGCAATTTCATTGACGGGATTCCGAGAAATCAATTTAGTAATATGACTAATCAGTTCGTAGCTATATAAAATGTGCGTAGGTGGTAAAGCTACAGAAACAAAGCATTATGTTGTTATAGGTACACATAATATCTTTCTTTTTTTTAAACTATTTTCTTTCCGTTAGATATCAAAAGAAAATGTATAACAAAAAGATCATTCTCAAATGTATTGAAAAAGTTCTTACTATCTAAATATAAAGAGTCTCTGTTTGTTAATATTATGTAATCAGTAATCATAGTTAAACTACTATGTGTCCATATAACACGCATCCAGGTTTACATTATTTATTTAATTAATTGAGAGTTACGTCTGCCAACAAACTGCTATGCAGTTTGGCAGTTGTTAAAATGTTTGTACAAGGTATTTTGTTTCCACTTAGTAAACGTTTTTTCATATTTTTTTTTATTGAAATTTGGGTCTGTACCCATAAATCATAAATCTGTATTTATGCTACCTACTTCTGCCAGTGACCCTTGGTCAAGTAATTACTTCCAAGTAAATACTTCGATATAAAGTGAGGTATTTTGATACGTCCTTACGCAAGCTGTGGCTTAGTAGACTAATTTCGTATAGTGATACAATCATCTCGTGGCCCTATTTCTGTGACCATTTTTCGGGCTGTAACATTTAATCTCGTATATATATTATAGATATCTATCGATGACTAGATGACTTCAAGCTGTAATTTATTTTTTATACTTAATATAGTATGTTTTATGTACGCAAGTACTTATTGCCTACAATTGTACAAATTAAAGAAAAAATTAAATACTTACGTCCGGTTTCCGAAAGGATGATCAACGCAAAAATCAATTAACTAGATGTCAAATCCCCTGTCAAGTGTATTTTGGGTGTATTTTCTGCAGAAAGAAAGCATGGTCAACTATTTTAATTTGAACATCCTATCAGTTGACACGGCTGTTAAAATTTGCTTCAGAAACTTCATGTCAAAGCCAATTTGGGTTTCTGGAAGGCTAATTAAGCCAAGATCATAGATTATTCTCTTGTCAAATATAATGTCAACTAATCGGTGTTGGTCGACAAATTAAGTATTAATTTAAACTATTTGTTTTGGATAATCTACTAGTTTATGACATATTACGTAATTATTAGGTATAAAAGGTCCTTTGCAACAAAAATATCAAGATTGTACAAGTGCTACTTTTGAAATTTACGATTGTGAAATGCGCACTCCACATCCGCGCGGGATGAAGGCCCACGAACTAAGCGTGTGGAGCCGCTTGACAATCAAAAATATTTTGTCTATGGGGTACCACTGGTGCTTTTTCTTTGAATCGTGACACATGGTGAAGGACAAAAAATACTCTGTTTCTTTCTATCACATGTAACCTATATAAATGCTATATTTTCTTGTGAATGAAAAGAGTAGATCCTCTATCTATGGTTACAGATTATAATTGAATATCTTTGAATTGAATAAGCTATGAGCTATTGAAGGAAATATTGAACTAACTAGGCAAAGTAGCCATACTTAAATAATATTCTTCATGTCAAATTAAAATGATCATAGATTAGTAATGTTTTCTGTAATTAACGTTTCAGAAACCCGTATTGATTTGAACAAGCTGTCAAGTTAACAGTCATGTTAGATGAATATCCATTTGAATAGCCTTTCAGAAACCAGGCGTAAGTAATTCTAAATTTAAATATTCATAATTTCAATTCAGTTTAGTGGGTTATGAGTGGACATTGGTCCATGACCATGGCGTCGTAGCCCAAGACGCCTGCCAAGCGTAGGGATTTTTTGTTCAGTTGTGAATGTGTTTCGGCTGCCGATGATTACATTGGAAAAGATAATAATTTCATCAAGACAAGATAAAGATGTGTAGTCCGTGGAATACTCACCGTGACTTACACTACTACAGTCAATGGAAATCGATCATCAAAATCTCATTATCAAACATCCAACAATACATACTCATCTTTGTTTTGGGTTGTTCACTCACTCGCGCGCGAGAGAACGGAAGACTACACAAATGTACTAATTCCGTCTTATTACAAAAAGAAGTCTAACGATGGACCCAGGTGCGGGCACAGCCAACGATTGGGGGGGGGGGGGTCATAGTTGACGAGCCCGTTAATCTAGTGCCCTGGCTGCTAGCCAATATGTCGTGGGTTTGATTCCCACCTTGCGACTGAGTAACTCAAGTGCGTAACCTATATTGGATAAAATTGTTGTCGTTTTAAAGCAAGAATTTCAAATTTGTCGTGAATGAGTTTGAGATTTTGGAGGGGTCATGACCCCTACGACCCCCCCTCTCGGATCACCACTGGATGGACCTGGGTTTAAACTCAGGAAATCGTGCCTTAAACCTGGATCTAAACCTAGGTTTTTCGTTAAACTGCTTTTCGTAATAAGATGGTTTGAGTTTAATAAATCATTTGTTACACATACTTGAGCACATTGTTTAATAAAGAATGCAGAATGAACGACATTGCTACCAGTTACATACATAAAGCCGCTGTTCTTATCGAATCGAAGCGACATTTCCCGGCTTCTGTCGCTGACGGCTGGAGTGCTCCTTTAGCCTCATGCGACTCTGGTACTTGTCACCAGTTCCGATTGAGCATTTAACGCGCCGGACTCATTATGTCTCAACGTTAGGAAAGTTTAATTAATCAGTTCTACACCGCGATTTAAAATTTATGTAGATGTGAGAAATTCTAATGCTATGCGCAATGAATTATATTCATCTAAGGTTATGCGTTATATTTTTCTAACGTTATTCTTTAACATATAAGACTTTGCTCTTGTCGGTGAATTAATTGTCATCCTAACCTACTTTCTGTTTTATTTTTTACTTTATAATTATGATTTGATACCACGCTACACGCGCCCTTTTGTTCTGCTAGGCATAAAACTTTATCTGGAGCTTTTTCTATACTTACTTCTATTTTGTTATATGTCCTTCCACAATTTTCTTAAGTTTTATTAAAAGAAACCTTAGTAAGTAGGAAAGTGTCGTACGTAGGTATCAAGTGGACAATGGTCTTTCCCAATCTCCAATTTTCGATAGTCCTTGTCTTTTATCTTTTTCCATTGCACATATTCGTTCGTTTTAATTACTGTCTAAATTATTTTTCCTTCCTTCCTTCAATGCCATTTCAATAGCCAACGCCTGTGTTTTATTCTTAACTCCTACTAATATTACAACTGTATCAGTCTTAACTTCTCATACTGTATATACTTACTAGGCAAATAGTAATAATAAGAACGTAGAGAAGCTTGTGGCGAGCTGTTGGTGCGTAGCGACACCACGGACCTGAGTGCTCCAGAGAGTCGGTCAGGGCCCCCACCTCGGCCTGTCTTCGTCGGCCGAGTGGAAACCGAAGGGGGCCCGCCGGACTCTCAGCTAGCTTGTTTTAATTGGCCGACCAGAGCCAAGAGCGAGTGAGAGAGAGAGAGGAGGAGTAGGTATATATATATATATATATATAGATTGTTCCACGGTGAATGCGCTCAAGCACTTTTTGACCTTGTACCACCATCCCCTTTCTTTTACCGGACTACCAGGCGCCGGCAGGGTCTCCACCGCTTTGTCGTTGGCACTCCAACTTGCCGCACTAAGCGTTTTGCTTCTTCTTTTCTCATGCGCACGGCCAAGCTGTGGAATACCCTCCCAGACAACGTTTTCCCTGATAAATATAAAAAAAAAGGTAGAGCTATTATAGCTCTACCTTTTTTTTTATATAATATACTCCAGAGGTGGAAGTGATAAAAAGGCATAATGCCGTGAGTAGGGTAAGGTGGTGCAGGAGTGCGCGGTTTCGATATTTTAGGCTGTAAAACCAATAAAATACATTTTAAAGAGAATTTTTTAATGTGTTTATTAACTATAATTGTTCATCTACTAAAAAACAAGGTATTAATTAACATAAGTCCAGTAATTTAGAAACTATAGAACTTTTAATCAACCTCTTGAATGCGCAATCTTGCACAGTATGTGTGGCCAAGAGTGCGCAGCCGGGGGTGCAAGAGTGCGCAAAAAGTCATTGATCGCACTCATCATTTTCCCTTAGTGGATGAAACTTTTGGTGGTTTTTTGGGAACTGTAGAAAATTCAGACCCCTCCATATCAAATATTTTGTGTGCCTGAATATTCTTTTCAGGTAAATCATAAGCCAAACGCCTTAAATTTTTAGCAGATATTCCAAAAAGTGTTGTCAAGATTTTAAATTTATTGAAGATGCTCTAGTTCCATTTCCTTGGTGAATGTGTACCTAAGGACTGGGAGATGGTTTCTTTTTACAATCATTTTCTTAACGTAGACTCAGACATACCTAGTTGGGCTGCTACTTGTCCCTTTCCTATCCTATAAGCTTTTGAACTTCTTACTTTACTATCGGTTTGATGTTTTTTTCTTTTCGTCGTTCGATAAAAAAATAAAGAACTGAAAAACTATACTAACTATAACCTTAAAAAAATTATGGTAACTTAGTTATCAAAAAATATTGGACAAGAGTGCGCACGCACTCTTGCACTACTCAGTCTAAACACCTTTAAATTGATACCACAGCTATCTATACAAATCAATGAGGAAACTACGCCTGTGACAAGAAATTAGATAGTAGCCTAATATAACAACACAAAGAACAAAAGATCACCTCTTCAATCTTTGTTTAAATCCTCTTTGGAATATCGATAAAAATTACATCAAAAGGGGCAAAATCACTTTTTCTTCACTAAATCTGCAATACGTGAATTCAAAACGAAAATATTTTTTGCTGGTACATACCACATGTTATTGAATAATTGTCAACTGAAGCTACCCGAGTAACGTTATTATGTGATTAGTTATTGGCTCTGCGCACTCTTGTACACTGCGCGCTCTTGCACCACCTTACCCTAACTTCGGAGAAAGCGCAGCACACCTCTCGACACCCCTGAGCCACCAACACCTATGTTGCTCTCTGTCGTCATCGGACGATCATTTTGGGAGCCCATCTAGTGAGTGTATAGTCACCACTTGCCACAAATTATTTATGAATGTAATTATGGCAAGTGATCTCGGCCTTTGCAATAGTCTAGCTTCTAGTTGTCCAAACGTTTAACCACATAGACTTATAATCTTTCCATGTATTTACAATAGTTCGTACACCTGCCTAGGTAAACTGCCAATTTATCATCATTTTGGCAATTAATCCCGGGAGGTGTTTTACACATACCATTTATTTCATAAAAAGGGCCTCTACGGGTCGGATCCTTCCCCACGCAAGCCTCTAAATAGTCCGGGTATAAACCGTGAAGACAAAAACATACCAATTTTGACATAAATATAAACGTAATAATGACATTTTCGGATAGAATCGCTATCGCTATATCTACACTAGTAGATAGATCTCCATAGAATCGCCAGTATGCACACAAAAATATTTTTTGTAGACACCATTCATACATATTTCTCTTTATCCAACTTTGCTTCAACCAACTTAGTTTCGAAGTGCTGTAAATATCATAAATTACCGAAGTTGCTGAAACTTTGCAGACGCAAACTTTCCATAGCCAAATCATAAAGCTTTACATTTCCCGGACTCTACTTCTGGGGGAGGGGATGTTTGGTTTAGGTAGGTACATGTTGATTTTTGCTTCCAGAACGGTTTATTTTTAATTTCTAAACAAAAACCTCACAAGCATGAGCAAAGGAATATCCTGAAGTTTCACGAAAAATAAGAAAAAATAATAAGAAATTGATTTTTATAGATGATAATTTAGGCAAATTAACTAGTGTAATAAGATAACAGATGGAACCTATGAGAGAAATATTTGTAGGATTATTTGTACCTAAAATGTTATTTATCTAAATCGTAGAATGCGAGTAAATCAACACAATACAACATCAGGAATGCCCGATGCATCCAGTCTAATCTACGAAATGCGGTGAATATTGACCAGAGAGACACGGTAATTGATGTCGACTGCACGCTACAAGACATCCAGACCACAGTTCTCTTCCTGCACCTATAGATAACATCAAAACTAGACTTTACTCTATAAAAAATAAACATTAGAATCCTACACACCATCACACTTGCGTCATTACGCGCCGAAGAGGCAATTTAAAACCGTATGGTTCGGCCGAACATATGATCTATGCTTGTGTGCGTGTGTATTCACTATTCGGGGTGGGCATGTGTGTGCGCTGGTTCAATAATGTGACGCATGCGCACAGTGTGTTGCTGCCATCTGTTGACAGCCACGTGGTTGTGGCGGCACCGCGCCCGCGCGACCTCATCGATCCCGTCACCTTGACTGTTTAATAAATTCATGTCCGCGACCGGCACGTTTTGTTCATAAGAATCACCAGTTTGTGCCTTTATTGGAGACATTCGATTTGAGTTGCCTTATAGCTGGGTTCTTAATGGTCAGTCCATATTGAGTGCGGACTGATTTCGGGTGGTTGGTGACGCTTAATTTCATTCATGATGCACTGTGTCTATGCAAATGTTTACGATTTAAATCTAGATGCTAAATATAAAATAAGATCTGAAATTTTACATCAATGGTAGAGGTGAGCATAAATATTCGAACGGAGTGCTCAGACTTTCCTCACAGCATCGATAAAGCCTACCGGGGAGGTTTTAGTGGGTTTGAATTCCTCATAAATAGCCCGGCCTCCGCCGCTACGGAGACCGGGTACCTTTTGAGGGGTAAGCAATTGTATATGAACAAAATAAAGTATCTATAATTGTTGGCGTTCTTTTAAATTACATAATATTTCTGAATCTAACTCACCATAATCGAATTCCTATATTGAAGAGTCCATGTAGGTACTATTTCCTAATGTTACGGAACTGTCATTTAGTTTCCCATCCATGATTTGTATACTGTATACTAATATTAAAACGGAAAAACAAAGGGAAGCGTTCAGTTAAAATTTAATTTAAATCATCATTTGAATTTAAATCATTTACTTAATTGAATTTGGGTACCCTATTTTTGTTCTGTTTATTTAAATTAAGATCCGTATACTTACCTTAGAGTAAAGTTATATTTTATTTTCCGAGTAGGTACTCTAATATACACACATCAAAAGTGTCTAGGGATCAACATATATTTTTGCAATAACTTTTCTCCTGATTGATATTAATTAAAATTTTCTTTAAGGATTCATCAAATAAAGTGTTTTCGTTTGTCACAGTAACGATAAACCAAGTCACCTTTGCATTAATAAAGAAATTTGCCATTTTCCTAATAAAGGGATTTTTGACATTTGAACCACTAACACAAAAGTTCGAAAAAAAGACTGAAATAACAGTTTTCTTTAAAATTTTATTGGGTAAATTAAACAATTAATAATCCGTGTTTCTACCGCGAACACTAACAACACAAGAACATCGGTTTGGCATACTCAAAATGAGTTCATCCAAATCACGCTGTGGAATGGCCGCCCATGTTCGTTGCAACAACAAAAAAAGGTCTTCTTGCGACTGGATACCCTCCATATTCGGCAGAGCTCTTCTCTGTAGCATATCCCATGCATGCTCAATCGGGTTCAAGTCTGGCGACTGAGCAGGCCAGGGCAGGACATTGATGTTAGCTGCGGCGAGAGTCTGTCTTACAACTCTTGCGGTGTGCGGTCGTGCATTATCATGCATTAACTGAAATAAGGGACCGATTTGCACTTGTAGAGGAACGATGACGTCTGATATTCATTCCCGAAGACCGCTACGGGTACCACCTATAGCAATGCACAATCGTAGGATTCGATATCAATGGGCTCTTGAACACAGAAATTGGGCAGAAGAACAATGGCGTTTCGTGTGCTTTACTGATGAGTCTCGTTTTGGTATGAGACCGGATACAAGACGTATACGACACTGGAGAACCCCTGGACGCCAACAGCGATTAAAATCCTGCCAGGAAGTCCATCCTTATAGTGGTGGAACCATCATGGTATGGGCGGGTATTTGGATCGGCGGAAGAACTGAGTTGATTTGGATCAGAGGCAACCTCAACGCTCAAATTTATGCTGAGACGATTGTATCAGACGTCATCGTTCCTCTACAAGTGCAAATCGGTCCCTTATTTCAGTTAATGCATGATAATGCACGACCGCACACCGCAAGAGTTGTAAGACAGACTCTCGCCGCAGCTAACATCAATGTCCTGCCCTGGCCTGCTCAGTCGCCAGACTTGAACCCGATTGAGCATGCATGGGATATGCTACAGAGAAGAGCTCTGCCGAATATGGAGGGTATCCAGTCGCAAGAAGACCTTTTTTTGTTGTTGCAACGAACATGGGCGGCCATTCCACAGCGTGATTTGGATGAACTCATTTTGAGTATGCCAAACCGATGTTCTTGTGTTGTTAGTGTTCGCGGTAGAAACACGGATTATTAATTGTTTAAGTTACCCAATAAAATTTTAAAGAAAACTGTTATTTCAGTCTTTTTTTCGAACTTTTGTGTTAGTGGTTCAAATGTCAAAAATCCCTTTATTAGGAAAATGGCAAATTTCTTTATTAATGCAAAGGTGACTTGGTTTATCGTTACTGTGACAAACGAAAACACTTTATTTGATGAATCCTTAAAGAAAATTTTAATTAATATCAATCAGGAGAAAAGTTATTGCAAAAATATATGTTGATCCCTAGACACTTTTGATGTGTGTATTTACACAACTATTTTGCATTTTGCCTTATAGTCGTGAGAACCTAGAAATGGCTCACCGTTATCTTTTCTGTTAACATTCCTTTGTTATAGCTGTAGGTTTTCGATTTTAATAAATAACTAAATACATATTGAAAGAAGTATACATTTTTTATTAGATTACTCAGCTTTGACATTTACAAATAAATTTCATCTCATATTTGAATTAAAACTTGATATTTAAATTTGCGTTGCATACGTGTGTAATACTTCTTTGTCATGACTTGAATTAATGAATAACTAAATAAAAGCCATTAATAGTTATTGCCTTAGTTGTACCAAAAGGGAATTTGGAAGTAATCAACTCAAATACCTCAAATAATAATACATAGAAATGGGAAATTATCGACGTATTTAGGTTCTAAATCAGGCTTAGGTATCTAAGCCTAGGCTTATTTTAGTTGTCTGCGCTCAGTAGCGTTTTATTTCTAGTAATAAAACGTTTCCCGAAACATTTTTTTTATTTTAGCAAAATTCCTGAACACTTCAACGATACTCGATAACATAGAGTTCACATAACTTTATAGAGAAACGCACACCTAACTTACTACTACACCAATAATCTACAACCAACTTTCTACTCCATCCAACAAGCACGATCACATAGGTAACATACCTGCATAAAAATACCATAAACAAAATGAAATCCCCATGGTGCAAGAGTCCCGCGGCAGGTAGAGTGACGTCATTGTACCAGGGCTGCATAGCCCGCCGGTAGTGGGCGCGCTCTCGGCTGACGCGGACACGCCCACGCGGCATCCGAGCGCCCCCCTACCAACGCCTTTGTTCGCAGGGCTATGGGATAATGCTCCCGTCGCGTAGGTAGGTACCGGCGCGGCGGCGTAGATGTATTGAACGTAGTTTCTATTTTGCTGATTCTCGACTTTTTGTAAACTCAGAAGTGAATTAATTCATAGCTACATATGAAATTTAGAAGAAGTTCTAATTATGAAGTAGATCTTGATATTTTTTTTGTCGTAACCGTGATCTTGTCTAGAGGTAAATTGTGATGCAGCCTTAGAGAGAAGCGTACTAGCTTTTTAACAACAGAAAGAAAAGGATCCGGTGGCGTGTCAAAAGAAGCGAACTCCGCCACTCCCGGAACATCCCGCAGTCACCAAAGACTATTATGCCTATTAATAGTACCTATTAATGTCCAGTAACGACAACGATAGCTGCCTATATACTTAAACTAGCTGACCCACGCAGCTCCGCCCGCGCTTTTATTACATTTTGCTACCCTTTTCTCCCTCCTCCCTTGATTTATTTCTCTCTCCATCTCTCTCTCTCTCTTATAAGAAAAATCTAATTCTATACTCTCTCTCTCCACTCTGTTTCCCCCTCCCGCTTCGGTCCCCGTCACACTCCCCCTTCCCCTTCCTCTCCCACCTTGCTCCACCTTAATCCCCCTATCCCTTACCACATCACCCCCTACCCGAATCCCCTCTCTCTCTCTCTCCTCTCTTGCACCCTCCTCTCGTTCTATATATCCTCGTTAATCATGGTATCTGGGATTCTTACCCACTTAAACCCCTGCGGCTGTCGCATTGCCACATAAGAGGGGGGGACCTGGACCCTCCAGTGGGATCTGCACCAAATACCCCTTAGTGTGCATTATAGTCCCTGGAAACCTGGCACCGTGATCACGGGGACAGGGCTCGCAACCCCGTCCCCATGACCGTGCCGTCACCCATCTATGTAATGACCTTGCCTTACGTTGCTTAACCGAGCGGCATGAAATATACTTTACGACATATTCTCAGACCTACCCGATATGCACACAAAATTTCATACAAATCGGTTCACCCATCTATTTAATGAACTTGCCTTATGTTGCTTAACCTTAACCTAGCGGTATGAACAACGTTAACAGCTATTTTTTCATTGGTGTAAATATTAGTGAAGTTTATACGTTATATAGAAGAAGGGAGAAATTCATGCTAACTACAATTTATTAATACTTAATTATTTCTCATAAAAAATAAAGGATAATAAAATGTTTACTGTGGATTATCCTTAGAGATAAACATATAGGGCCTACCATCGTGGGTTTTTTTTGTAGACCTTGTTAAGGCGTACAATACTGTAGTACATTATTTTGATCTATCTCGTAGCCAGCGTTTGCAATGTAAGCGCAAAAAATGTGCTTATTTACGACATCACATTAGAAACTTCTAAAATTATCAGTGTTTCTCTACTATATTATGCATGTATTATACATATAAACCTTCCTTAAGAAACACTCTATCTATTAAGAAAAACCGCATCAAAATCCGTTGCGTAGTTTTAAAGATCTAAGCATACATAGGGACAGACAGACAGCGGGAGCGACTTTGTTTTATAATATGTATATAGATGTATAGATATAGATGACTAATGAGGCGCTCATAGTTAGTTGTAACCTCTGTTCGGTAAACGATCAGTTGGGTAAGCAACGTCAGGCAAGGTCAGTCCTTAGATGGGTGACCGTTAGTAGCATATGAACTGAGCGTCTCCGTGCATCGGAGGGCACGTTAAAAGGTGGTCCCGGCTATTGTCGTATAAACAGCAGTCGTTGAGCTAAGTCAGAGGCCTAAGGGCAGCTGGAAAACTCTGACACCAGGTTGGATACTAACCATACCTACAACAAAAAAAAAAAAAGAAAAAGTACCTACAGATTAAACGACAACATATTAACAGGCAGGTAAATACCATTTTTTTTGTCGCTCGTAGAGTCAGAGGTAGAGGCTAGGATCTAAATAAATAATGAGCTTGTTAGGTGATATTAAATGTTTTGTCTTCAAATACGTGTCCCTCCCTAAAAATATGCTCACAATTAACATACTTACCTATATGTATCCAGTTCAACCGCGCGCAAACCAACAATATTAGTATTTGTATTACCTACTGTAAAAGCTGTCATGTAACGAATGGTTTAGAGGTCAGGTAGAGAGAACCCGGAGACCGCTACCTAAGGGGGAAGTAGCAATAAAAGAATGAGAACACAGGACTTACAATAACACTATAATCACAGATAATACGTTTACAGTTCTCCAATAGGTAGGTACGCAGTTCGTTTCACCGGGTCGGGAACGCGGACACTTATTAGCGTAAAGATCATGTAACTTGCTTGCACGTAGAGGTTCCTGGGCGCAGGGAAGCCTGCCCTAGCGCCTGCAGAAGCGAGGCGGCGTGCCTAGATGGCACAGCCGCAGCCAGGCCGTTAGACGCCGGCAGGTTCAGCACCGACCACGACAGTCAGCCAGCAGGCTGGCCGATGAAATGGGGTGCGGGCGTCAGCACGCCACAACAGCAGCACCCGTAGATTCGTGGCCTCTGGCGTAGATAATAGCCGATTCCGGCTCAAGACCTGGTTCAGCTCAGCCTCCGGTCTTGCGACTTCAGAGTCTCGACCCTCGACTCTAGACTGTAGACCTCAGACTTTCCACTCGTCTCCAGACTCCAGACTCAGCCTCCAGACCCACGTTTAATTTCTCCTCTCTGCCACTTGACAGCTCTTTGTCTAAATTTAAATTTTTAAAATTAATCTATACTTATAATATACAGGTCCAATTCTGTACATTGAAGATATTTTGAAAATTATATTTGGAGGGCATTCTATAACCGATACTGAGGCCGAAAATGTAATTTTTTTATTTTTTGTCTGTCTGTCTGTCTGTCTGTCTGTCTGTATCACGGCTGCGCATCACGCCGAAACTAATGAATGGATTCAAATGAAACTTGGCATGATTTGAGATCTTACTACGAGGTAGGCCATAGGATACTTTTTATCCCGTAATCTAGCACGGTTCTTTTGGGAGAGGGGATTAAAGTCAAAATGGGTACTTGGTTATACGCTTGGTCCGATTTTATCAATTTTTCTTTATAATATAATATTAGTAAGGGAACACTCATAGAGAGTTGTTATCAACGTTTTGTAATCGATCGGGTTAAGCAACGTTAGGTAAGGTCACTAAATAGATGGGTGACCGTTTATCGCCATTTGAACTAAACGGGTCCTTCGGAAAGCAAGTAAAAAGTGGGTCCCAGTTTTTAACCGACTATAAAAAAGGGGGTTATGTATTCGATGCGAATGTCTGTCATTAAAAGTTTAGTTAAGGTAAAAATAGCGCAGGCGGAGCTGCGTGGGTCAGCTAGTTAAAAATAAATACAAATATTTAAAAAATGATGAGGTATGACAATGAATATATTATGAGGAATGAAATGAGAATGCTACAAAGCGCATAGACTCTCTTGGTTGGGCCACGTCGGAAGAATTGGAGAGGATCTGGCACGACCTAGAGTTCGAAGACCGGGTGGTCGACAGACGTATCGTTGGTACGATGGAATGGAGGTAGATTTGCGCGAGCTTCAAGCCAGCTATAAATTGGCAAAAGGCCGCGCAGGATCGAGATAGTGGAGAGAGCTCGTGTCGAAGGCCAACGGAGACGCACTTTGGGTCGCTGAGCAAAAAAGAGTTTCAAGTAAGTCATCAGCAGCCGAAACGTCCACTGCTGAACAAAGGCCTCTCCCTTAGAAGGGAGGGGTTGTCATAATCCCCACGATTGACAGGCAGCTTGGGGATCGCAGTATAAGTGGAAGGTAATCGAATAAAAAGACGCTCTTGCCCGTCTTCTTCTTTTCCCTTAGTCGCCTTTTACGGACACCCAACGGGAGGGTAATACTGCATAAAAACTACAACTAATTTCTTCATCCTTCATCTTTTTTGTTACGTAATACCTATAGCCTAGCTTGGCACCAAACAGTGGCGCAGCGGAAACCGCTTGCTTTGCATACCGGGGGTCACAGGTAAGATCCCGCGCCGGGAGCAATAACTTTGTGAAAGGTTTCCCCCGCGAAAAAAAAAGGCCGATCACCTAATTGTCTGAAAAGTAAGTTACATCTGCGTTAGTCCTTTCGCCTGGTCTCTCAAGGTCCCGCCCCATCGGATTGAAAGTAAAGGAAGAGAGAGTGCACCTGTGCAAGCATTTGTGTTCTGTAATATCTCGGCGTAGTTGGCTAATCTTGTTAAAAAAGATTGAATTGATTTAATTGAATTGGTTCAATTGCAAGGAAGCTGGGTGTCCTTTCTAAGGTCCGCCGGTACTTCACACCGGAGCAGCTTTTGATGCTATATAAAGCACAAGTCCGGTCGTGTGTAGAGTACTGTAGTCACATATGGGCTGGTGCTGCAAAATGTCATCTTGCAGCTTTGGACTCAGTGGAGAGGCGTGCTAAGAGGCTCATTGGTGACGCAGGGTTAGTAGCGGACAATTTACAAAGCCTACAGCACAGGCGCAGAGTAGCCAGCCTCTCGGTATTCTACAGGATGCATTTTGGAGAGTGTGCACAGGAATTGCATGACTTGATTCCACCATCTCCCTTTCATCATCGGACGACGAGACGCACGGCACGTACACACCCTTATGTGATGAAAGTGCCTTCAGTCCGGACTAAGCGGTTTGCTTCTTCATTTATAATAAGGACACCTAAGGACTGGAACAGTTTGCCTGCGTCGGTTTTCCCGCCCGTTTATAATGTGAGTGTCTTCAAGACTAGGGTGAATAGGCTTTTAATAAGCTAGTGTGTTTTGCCATCCTCGATTGCGTCGCCGCTCTCCATCAGGTGGACTGCAGTCAAGCACTAGCTTTTTCGCAGCGTCGCAGAAAACCATCGGGAATGTTTCAGTGAATAAATATAATCTACATTACTCAGCCCCACCCCTATGGATACCTGGTACCTGGTACACTTTTGCACAATCCTAATCGTCATACTTTAAAAAAAAATTTTTGGCGGCGAGGTAATCAAAACCTTCAAAAGCTATCCAGTCGTTGTAGGTCCATACAGAGAACGGGTTATGTGGGATATTTGCAACCAAAAACAGCCTTCATCGTCACCATGGGCACTGTGGGCACTTCGTTCGGACCTTGCCAGAGCGCTCTCCAACGCTAGACTCTCTAGTGCACGTCCCGGGGAAAGCAGATATATATGCACGCTCCCCGCCGCACACTTGCGTTGCTCGCGACAACACAGGGCCTACACTGGGTCCCCCAGAGACCCCAACCTGTGCGTCCGTGACCCAAGAGCCCCCTTTAAGGCATGGGATCATCATCATCATCCTCAGCAGGTGAAAGACATCCACTACTGAACAAAGACCTCCTTAGAAGGCAAGGGTTGCCATAATCCCCAGGCTTAGTAGGCGTCTTGGGGTTTGCAGTAAGTATAGGGTAATACAATAGAAAGACGCAGCTGTGCCTTCTGGTTTTACCTAAGTCGCCTCCTAAAGATACTTACCCAACGATTGCAATTCTTACCCGGACACCCCACGGGGCACGAGGCAATAGAAATATGCGATACCTCGTCATATTTCTATTAGTTACCCCAATAGAAATTAGAATTTTATAACCTAGGTACGGTTATCTCCACTAAGCATCAAAAATAAGAATGCGAATAATAGCATAGGAGGGCTTAATGACGACAACGTTAAACATTGTGACTAGGGTGACTTCAAATTTGAAGCGCGACTGCAGCGCTGCTTTGTAAAAGCGTGTACAGCGCTGCAGCCTCGATCGAAATTTGCCTAGTCATTATTAGTCACAATGTTTTACGTTGACGTCATTAATGAACTGCAAATTTGAATTTACCCTAAGACGGATCGGGAAGGTTACTGACATCTAGGCTTGATGTACTGCAGTAGGTTATTATTTTGATGAACCGGACAAGTACGATGATTTGTTCCCGGGGCCCGGGATGCAGCGGGATGAGGACACCGTTGGGTTTTAGTCGGTAACAGTCCGACATAACCCGCGCTGCTACTACCCGTGGCGGCGCGGCGCGGGTATCTATGAGGATTTCCCCACGAAAAGAAATTATTTTGATGATTAAGATTAACATGCAATCAGACTATTAGGTGACTAACCTCATTCTCTCAGCTCCTGGCGCCATCTAGCGGTATTGGTACGAGATTACATTTTTCCTTTATTCTCAAAAGAGTAGGTTATCAGTTTGACAGCTTTTCGTGCTTAGTTTGATAGATACCTACCTATTTATCTTCTTTCATATAATTAGGTATATAAATCTCGTGCCACGGTTTGTGGTCACACTCCTCCGAAACGGATCGACTTTTTTATGATTTTTTTTTGCGTTTTTTGCGGGTATGAGAGAAGGTCGTAAAGTATATATATTTCATACCAACCTGTCAAGCAAAGTTAAGCAAGGTTGGCATGGATGGGTGACCGTTTGGTGCTGTTTGGCCTAAGGGTCTCCGTGCTTAGGAGGGTGAGTAGAGGTGGGTCCCAGTTTTTAACCGACTTCAATAAAGGGTCCCTATTTTTTTTTTTTTTTTTTTTTTTAACGTGGGGATATCCATTACGGATACCCGCACCACCACGGGGGTAGCGGTGCGGGTTATGTCGGACTACTGACAGAGTGTCAGCTACCGACTAAAACCCCACGGTGTCCTCAACCCGCTGTGTCGACGGGCCCCGGGAACGTACATGGTACTCGTCCGGGTCCTCAATAAAGGGTCCCTAGCTTAACAAACCTTCCCCCTTGGTCCGCTCATGGTTGATAGATTGCCTCCCTTCTCTCATGATGAAGCAGTAAGTCCTAGACCATTGCCCAGTACCTTTTCTTGTTATTTTGACGCGGGGGAAATCTTCCAAAGGTCCCCGGGAGCTGTGGGGCTCGACCGGGGTATGTGGGATTCTTACCCACTAAAACCCCCGCGGCTGTCGCATCGGCACATTAGAGGGGAACCCCAAGGCTCTCCGGTGGGATCTGCACCAGGGGCCCCTCAGTGCCTTGCCTTTGAGCCCGCCGCCGGGGGGCGCATTGTAGCCCCCCGAGAACCTGTCACGGTGCTCACGGGGACGGGGGTCGCAACCTCGCCGCCGTCCTCCTCGGAGTACCTAGTTCAACATTACTGGTTACACCATATTCATAGGTGCGCCACTTACATTCTTACTTGACGAGAATCGATGTCCGCGCCCTACGCCCCTTTTTAAACTTTTTTTGGTAAAGTTGCACTTTTTGTGAGTGCATTTAGTAAATTTTCTAAGTGATTGCGAGCAACTAGGTGCTCATCATCATTCATCATCAGTAGCCGAAGCCAACAAAAGGCCTCCCCCTTAGAAGGGAGGGGTTGCCATAATCCCCACGCTTGGCAGGCGTCTTGGGGATCGCAGTATAGGTGGTAGGTGATCTAATAGAAAGACGCTGCTGCCCGTCTTCTTGTTTTCTCTTACAGACACCCAACGGGAGGAGAAGGGTGGGTACTATTCTTACCCGGACACCCCACGGGAAGCGTTCATAGCTAGTTAAAATTACTATTCGGTAAACGAGCAGCTGGTTAAGCAACGTCAGGAAAGGCTGACCTTTCCTTTTAAGGACTGATCCTTAGATGGGTGACCCGGTGACCGTTAACTGCTCGAGTCAACTCGTGCGCGGGTGCTGCTTGGGGGGACTGGTCCGACTACTATCCCTTTGGCTTTTTAGTTTGTTGTACCTACTTTCGTCGTATTTTATTAATTTTTTTTCTGTATTATTTGATCTTTTGAACGGCAAGACACATTGTCGCTCTGATCTAGTTGTAACATGACACACTGTTTAAAAAAAAATGTGATAAAATGACAAGCCCGCTGAGTTTCTTGCCGGATCTTCTCAGTTGAGGCCGCGTTGTGATCCTGTGGTAGCTTTATAAAAAAAAAAATACATGACCTTTCAAAAGTGCTAGCGTTAAGCCTATTTGAAATAAACTATTTTTGAGTTTGAGTTTTGAGTTTGAGTTAAGTGGCATTTGAACTGACTGACTTTTACGTGCCCTCCGAACCATGGAATCCTGGAAAATGGATTTTGGTTGTTGTTATCTAGCACCTTCAGTGCGGAACAGGCCCATTTCGGCCTGCCGCGGTACTTCAGCTGGTGCGGTCGAAGAAAACTATGTCCCTCTCGCCTGTGCGGAACGATTATCTCAGGTGTTTGTAAGAGTTCGACAGGAACAAATATACATTATCAACTTCTGCAATGTTTCGGAAAATGACACGTCGGATAGAGCAAAGTGGAAAGCTAAGACGGGAAAAGCAGACCCCACCATCAGATGAGATTAATAAGTGCTAAGGAGAGAAAAAGAGAGAGAGAGAGAGAGAGATCTCGTTTATGTGTCGATTTAAACAAACTTTTTATGAAATTTATCATAGTCTAGAATCTCGTTTAACATAATAATATTACCTACTACAAAATCAAAATAGCACCTAAACATGCTTTTTTGCAAAGGCTTGCCGTTCGAACAATTTACTACACAAGATTTTAAATTCAATCATATTTTATTAAAAAATTCATTAACATTCATAAATAAGCGAACCTTTATTACATAAAATCTTTTTTTTTTTAAATTGAACCGACTTCAATATCACTGAAAAGTATAAAATAATTTAAATATTATTGAAGTTGGTGCCAAATATACACAGCAGGTACGCTAACACCAACTTCAATAATATTTAAATTATTTTTTACTTTTCAGTGATATTGAAGTCGGTTCAATTTTTTTTAAAAAAGATTTTATTTTAAACTTTTTAGTGATATTTTCATATATAAAGATTGAACCATCGAAAACCGTAAAATTATCTAGGTAGGTTATGATCACATTATCGTCTACATAGTTTTACATAATTCATGTTTCTTCAGAAAAAAATATCCGGTCGTAATGAAATTTGCATGGAAACATCATAGTAGTTTACTCTCTCGAATAAAAAAAGAATCATCGAAATCGGTTCATAATTGTCAGAGCAATGTAATGGAGAACATCAGTTTTATGGTTTTTACCAGATAAATTTCTCCACATCGTTCATGGACCTCCAGGAAGTTCTTATACGGTTGTAATAAAATTCATACAGATTCAATACAGTGGTTTCTTCTTTCGAATAAAAAAAGAATCATTGAAATTGGTAAATATTTGCCAGAATTATGACCATTTTTGTCCTTAAAAAGCGACAAAAAAGTCATCTATATAGGCTTTCCTGCAAGTTTCCTGCGCAGTCACCATTATTGTTTTTTCAGGAACTACTTATTCGGAAGCAATATTTTTTTTATGGGACCCAACTAACGGATTAAAGAATGGATGGAAGAAAGATTTTTTCAAATCGGTTCATAATTGCCAGAGTTATGCGCGAACATACATAGAAAAAAAAAATATATACAGACGAATTGAGAACCTCCTCCTTTTTTGAAGTCGGTTAAAAATTAAAGATTCATCACACTTAGAATAATTCTCAATACCTTTTTCCAATTAATTACTTACCTATACAAAGACTATTTAAATTAAATAGTTAATTTAAAGGCATTATATAATTCATGCTTTCATAAATATAATTCATACTATATTGTATACTAGCTGACCCACGCAGCTCCGCCCGCGCTGTGTTTACGTTAACTAAACTTTCAACAATATACATTCGCATAGAATACAAAACCTCCTTTTTTAAAGTCGGTTAAAAACTTGGACCCACTTTGTTCTTGCCCTCCGAAGCACGGAGACGTTTAGTTCAAATGGCTTTAAACGGTCACCCATCTATTTAATGACCTTACCTAACGTTGCTTAACGTTGCTGATCGATTTCCAAACATTGTTAACAACTGTCTATGGGTGTTCCCTTACAAATATTTATTATGATTATAATGAAAAATTGTTAAATCGGTGCAAGCGTATAACCAACTACACCTTTTGACTTTAGTCCCCTCTCCCAAGGGAACCGTGCCGAATGTCGGGATAAAAAGTATCCTATGTCCTACCTCGGAGTATTAACTCAAATCATGCCAAGTTTCGTTTCAATCCATCCAGTAGTTTCGGCGTGATGCTCAGCCGAGATACAGACAGACAGACAGACAAAAATAAAATAAAAATCATTTTTGGCTTTAGTATCGGTTATAGAATGCCCTCCAAATATAATTTTCAAAATATCTTCAATGTACAGAATTGGACCTGTTACAGTTTTATTATAAGTATAGATTAGATAAACTAGGTTGGCTCAAAACACTGAACGTGTAGAAAAGGTAAGTATTTAAAAAACTATTTAAGGAATATTTATTTAAGTTAACTTTTATTTTTAACCGACTTCAAAAAAGGAGGAGGTTCTCAATTCGTCTGTATATATTTTTTTTTTTTTTTTTTTTATGTATGTTCGCGCATAACTCTGGCAATTATTAACCGATTTGAAAAAATCTTTCTTCCATCCATTCTTCAATCCATTGATTGGGTCCCATAAAAAAATTATTGCTTAGTAATAAGTAGTTCCTAAAAAAACAAGAATGGTGACTGCGCACTGAGAGTTGCAAGAAAGCCTATATAGATGACGTTTTAGTCGCTCGGACTCGCTCGGTCGGACAAAAATGGTCATAACTCTGGCAAATCTTTACCAATTTCAATGATTCTTTTTTTATTCGAAAGAAGAAACCACTGTATTGAATCTGTATGAATTTTATTACAACCGGATAAGAACTTCCTGGAGGACCATGAACGATGTGGAGGAATTTATCTCGTAAAAACCATAAAACTGATGTTCTCCATTACATTGCTCTGACAATTATGAACCGATTTCGATGATTCTTTTTTTATTCGAGAGAGTAAACTACTATGATGTTTCCATGCAAATTTCATTACGACCGGATATTATTTTCTGAAGAAACATGAATTATGTAAAACTATGTAGACGATAATGTGATCATAACCTACCTAGATAATTTTACGGTTTTCGATGGTTCAATCTTTATATATGAAAATATCACTAAAAAGTTTAAAATAAAATCTTTTTAAAAAAAAATTGAACCGACTTCAATATCACTGAAAAGTATAAAATAATTTAAATATTATTGAAGTTGGTGCCAAATATACACAGCAGGTACGCTAACACCAACTTCAATAATATTTAAATTATTTTATACTTTTCAGTGATATTGAAGTCGGTTCAATTTTTTTTTAAAAAGATTTTATTATATCTTAACAAGGAAAACTGCACTCAGAGATTTTTTTAAAATCCACTGTTGCCACATATGCCTACAAAACAAGTCTTATAAAATATAAAACTTCTATTTGGAACCACCAATAAAGAGACCCATTTCAAATAAAAACTGTAAAACAAGATAGGTACTAAAATTCCAAATCTCCCCAAGGTAGATATAGCATAAAAGCACCTATACTCGCTACCGAAGTGTATAAATAAGCAATAATGTATTAATATTAATAGAGCCTTCTTAGACGGGCTTGCTTAAGTCGTGGAAGGGCTAGTAGGGCGGGCCGGTGGGCGGGGCAAGATGCTCGTCCCGCCCCCAGGAGTGGCCCTGCGCCTGCGCGCACGCCCCACGCGCGACCTCGTCACGACACGACACTGCCTTCGGTTCACTCATAACCAGCTGTAATCATTATCCGGTGAATGATCTGTGGGTTAAACAACGTCAGACATGGTCAGTCTATAGATGGGTGACCATTTTGAGGCATTTGCCGTTTTGTGATAGCGTTTTCGTGCTTTGTAAAAAGTTGGTCACTGGAGTTATCGTTTTTTTTTTTTGTGAGTGATAGACGCTGTTGGCCGCAGATGGCCATTACAGCTTCACCGGACAATAGGAGGCGAGCGCTTGAAGCGCTCTAGCCTTTACGGCAGAAGTAGCGATGAGCTCAAGGGCACCTCAGGGAGGCACGGCCTCGGCTTGGGCTGTCGCTTAAGAGAGGGCTGAGTTTAACACCGGTTCACAACGCGCCCCCACTGAGAAGAACCGGCAAGAAACTCGGTGGGGTAATGCACGTCGTGCGGTCACATACGTACGACCCTTCGCCGGCGAGACCGGTGTCTGATAGCTAGTGTAGCATACGGTTGTCGGGGAGGGGTCGGCGCATCCCGGTCCAATAGGACCGTCATAGATTAGGTCTCACAAGGTGGTAGGTTCCTTGTGCAAGGAACCTTTCTGCTGAGTACCACCGCAGTGTCAGATATTCTGCCACCAAGCAGCAGTGTGTGTTGTGTTCCAGCGTGAAGGACTGGTGAAATTACCGGACACAAAATCTATTGTCAAGAGTCGGCAACGCGCTAGTAATTCTTCTGGTGTTGCTAGCGTCTATAGGCTGCGGTGGCGCACGCTTGCTTGCCACCTTGGTAGTATAATAGAGATAGCATTCGTTAAGCGAAGTCAGTGGCCTAAGGATAGCTTCAATAACTCTACCACCAGAATGACCACCAGCTCTATGATGAAATTTAATAAAAAAACGGCTCGACACAATAACTGTAAAAACAAAAAATAATACCAGCTCTTGTTTATGTCCCACTGTTCACGGGCCTCCCCTCAAGATGAGGGGGGCTTAGGCCGTAGTCCACCACGCTGGCCAAATGCGGGTTGGCGGACTTCACACACAGCGGCGGGTGTTTTTTATCCGACTAAGGAACGGAGGGAGGGTTATGATTTTAACAAGAATGTATGTATGTATGTCCATCTGCTCCCGCATATCTTCTAATCTACTTAACATAATTTGACAAGTAGGGTGTCGTTAGAAGCGTCTTGATTGCCCGCTGGTTATAGGCTATATAATATCACATTAGAGACTGCGATTTTATCCGTAGTCAACTTTAGTTTTTAAAACTTATTACTTGTTCTGTTACTAGTTTTTTTTAGGTAGTAGATTCCTTGTGCAACTCTACTTTTTAGGTGTCCACCGCAGTGTCATATTTCCCGTCGATGTGTGTAGACGCATGCAATTGACGTGCCGATTAAGCGCCACAAAGTTGGATGTTTTGCTTCGTCATCAGCTAAAAGACATCCACTGCTGGACGAAGGCCTCTCCCTTAGAAGGGAGGGGTTGACGTAATCCCTACGTTTGGCAAGCGTCTTGGGGATCGCAGTAGATAATTCAATAGAAAGACGCTGCTGTCTTCTTAATTTTCCTTATCGGACACTCAACGGAAGGATATCGGTGGCTGTGCTTACCCGGACACCCCGCAGGTTTTGTTTTGCCTAATACTGGTTTAATAATAATAGTTTTCCTGCTAATTATACCGCTGTTGTGGTCAATAGAGGCTACGGTGGAATGGTACCGTCTTTAATTATTCAAATGTCATCATGTCATGTGACCTTTAAACCAACAAGTATAAATTTTAAAAGCATAAAAATCCTGACTGCGAACAAACATAATGGTCCTAAATTACATTATACATAGTGTACATAATACGAAACCGATAACCGTTGGGGAAGAAAGGTTCTCGAGTGGCGACCACGAACCGGAAGCCGCAGTGTAGGCAGGCCTCCCGCTAGGTGGACAGACGACATTGTTCGCGTCGCAGGCAACCGGTGGATGCAAATGGCAAATTGTCGTTCATTGTGGCGGTCTAAGGGGGAGGCCTTTGTTCAGCAGTGGACGTCTTCCGGCTGATGATGATGATGATGACATAATACGAATACATATGTATATTGTTAAATATTCCGAAACAGTTATAAAAAAAATCGAAGGTAGGATGGTACGCGTATGCGTTCGGTCATTCTACCATCATATAAGGCACTGCTCTGGCAGTGCAGGGACATTCATTTATTAGATCTCTTGCTGAAAGGTTGTTCCAGTAGTCGTATAGCGCGGTCATGCTATTTTATTGTATTTCTTGACGGGTAATTATAGTATAAGCGCTGGAGTTGGTGTTTTTTGTTGGGGCTGGGGTAGTCCCCACATTTTTATAATTACCTGTCAATGTGTCACAGTATATGTAACCTCTGTGCTAGTGCCATTAAAAAACTTTTGGTATGTAACATTCTTCTTTATTTTTTTTTTCTACTTAGCGTTTCTAATATCAGAAGTGGGATTGGATTCTGGCCTATCCGTTTCTAATAATATATATTTCAACTCGTCTCGTTAAGACCTTCCATTTGATAACCATATTGATGTTTTTAGAACTAAAAACGATCAATCGCTCTATTTTCGAAGACACCTTTATTGCTTTTATAGTGTGTTCATGGAAAAAAAATCGTAATAATAATGTTTATTTGGCGACCCTAAAATATATGACTACCCAATCTTTCTATCTACCTTTCTAATAAAGATTATGAGAATTAGGTAGAGTACCCTTTAAAACGTTATGCCTAATTAGTCATATTTTAAAAATCCGCAAAGGAATTTTCAGTTTTGTTGATTTACTCGTTTTGCATACTTATTAGCGTTAGTTTATGGGCTGGAGGTGACAAAGCGACTTTTGAAGTTGTAAAAACTATCGGTAGCGTAGTCACGGATAACAGTTTTAGAATAATATAATTCTAACACAAGGTCTGCTTGAAATTGTTTCACGGTAAATGAACAATCTTTAAACCACGGTCTTTAAGTTTATATCACTTACTCACACAAACCACAAGCCACAAAAACGCTCCAGTGGCCTATTAGTACGATATTTATAACCGGTTTTGTGATGGTAGATCGGTATAAGGACAATAGTTATTGAGGATTTAAAACTGCTTTGTAAGTAGATATTGTTGTTTTACAGTTCTATCTCTCTCTGCCCCGCTGTGCACGCTCATGTATTTTTGCTATTATCCGTCTCCATTGAGCCCGATCTTCTGCCAGGTGAAGACCTGCACAGAGCAGACAGGTCGCTCCAGTACTTCAGAAATCTGGTTCAACCACCGCTTTACGCAAAGTCCTTTTGGCCGCTTCCCTTAAATTTTCCCTGTCAATACTAGTTCTTCTAAATTATTTGGATCTCTTCGTGCAATATGTTTATTCGTGTTTTACAGTTTATGGCACTTCTATTTCGGTTCAATGAAGAAGAACATTTTTATTCACTAAAAACAACGCCCACAGTAAAAAAGAATTACAAAAAAATAAAAACCATAACTTAACATAAGAGAATAACAAAATAATGTAAGAAGAACACGATGCCGCTGTTGTAGGAAAAGAGCTTGGCTACTCAGCCTGTAGCTAGAACGATAGCTATGCTACCGCTCCAGCACTGATTTTCAGAGCCAACCCCATATACTTAGGTATATCTAGTATTATCTAGAGTCTAGTCTAGACTAGACTCTATAGAAATAGCTAGCTAGAGTAAGCATAACGCCTTCTTACTGTAAACGAAACAAACTTCCAGGCAGACGTAACGCAGAATTCAGACAATTCTGTTCAATATTCGAAGCAACCTCAAATCTACCTCATTCAGTCAAATGATCGGCTGTTCGTTCAGTTAAAATTTGGGGTGGACTAAATATTGAAATGTGACTTCGGCCGTGCGTCTACTTTGGACCACTTGTTTTGTTCTCGCGGAAGAAAGCTTCAAAATATCTCCGGAATCTTGAGGTGTGGACCACTCAGTCCTTGGTGTCTTCCTTGGAGTGGTAGCCGTAATCTATTAATGTCTAGGCCCACGCGACTTTGAAAGACTTTAGATTAATGACTAGGTGGCAAGTTTGCTAGGTGGTAGGTTCCTTGTGTAAGGAACCGTCCAGATCGGTACCACCGCAGTGTCAGATATTCTGCAGCCAAGCATCAGTGTACAAACATTGCTGTGTTCTGGCGTAAAGAACACTGTAGCTGGTGAAATTACCGGACACAAAGACTTAATATCTAATTCTTAACCTAACGCGCGAGTGATTGTTCAGGTTTTGCTAGCGTCTATAGGCTGCTGTGACTGGTTACCATCAGGCGGGCCGCACGCTGCCACCTTGGTAGTATAAAAAATACGAGGGAACAACCGCCGTACTTCATCATTGTAGCTTTCATCAGTAATTGATGGCTTCTACGGGTTGAGAGGACCGAATCGAAAACGATGAACGATGACGATATATTTATTGTTGTAGCGTAACGCTGCTTATTTTAAGACCGAAGGTGTCTAAATTCTGGAAGCAACAGCAACAACTGTGTGTTGTTGCTGGCTAGGGCAATACAGGTTGATTACTTTACTGTCTGTAAGAAAGATGAGCAATCCAGTCATACTCCGGATCACTCCCCGATTGTGTCAATCCTGGGAGGATTAACCAATATCGTATTGGCAGATTGATACAAAATAACGATCGGCTACGGCATCAGATTCTAAAGAGGCACCAAATAAACAGCTGATACTCATACAAGAGTAGAGCCTTACTATACGGGATTTTTAAAAACACATTTTAATACATAAAGAAACTAAATATTTACAGTTTATTTACGAACATGTACACTTAAACTAGGTAAAAAACTTACTCAAAGTCACCGCACTGGGAGGGAAGGGTACCTAAAAGACTGGCGGCATTACCCCTTTGTATGGCCAAGCTTATATGCTGGCCATACCGCTTCGGCCGTCTAGAGAACCGGAGTTTCGGAACTGGTTCCGATCGAGGCTTTTTATTTCCTTGTATGGAACTGGTTACAAAGGGGTAATGGCTGGTCTCCTGAGACTTCGATAAGTTTTCCTACAACTTAAAAGACTTTCTGCCGCTAAATTTTCTATTGGTTTTAAGAAAATATCGGGGCAAAATACATTTTTTTAATGTTATGAGCGCCGAATATTTAACGTATTTTTATTCTGGCACGACTTCTGTGCATTGGAATTGAGAATAAAAAGAAAAAGTGTGCTCCAGTGATATCTTATACGATAGATATGGCATTAGCACAGGAAAAGTGAAACAACAAAATTAACCCAAATTGGGTGAACTAGCAGTAAGTCACGCGTCGGTAAAATGTAATGAAAGTAACGCGTGCCTTTGAAAATCAAGTAAAATGCCTTCATGCGTGTTTAGAAAATGCTCAAAGTAAATAATAAGGAAAGTTACCTTAACTGTACGTGGGGCCTTAACCTTAATTATACGTGGGGCGCACTAAAAGTTTCCGGAATGAATAAGAAAAAAATACTATTAAAGGTCAAAAATGAATTTATTGTTTCTCAAAATACTCTCCCTTTGCGTAAATGCACTTTTTCATGCGATTAAACCAATTTTCAAAACTTTTGTGCCACTCCTTCTTGGTGACCTCAGTATAACGTGTTTTTCATACTCTTCGACAGGCTCCTCTGGAGACGAAAATCGTTGACCACATAATTGGTTCTTAATTTTTGGGAACAGAAAAAAATCACAAGGTGCCAAGGTCGGGGCTGTATGCAGGATGGCTCATAACTTATAAGTTTTTCACCTTCAAAAATTCGTTTGTTTGTCTGGCCGTGTGGAAACTAGCATTGTCGTGGTGCAAGATGATATGGCGTTTCTGGTTATTTTTACGGAGTTTGTCAATAGTTTCCGGCAAACAAATGGTCGTGTACCAATCACTATTCACGGTACGACGACTCTCTAAAGCAACAGTGGCCACGTGTCCAGTTTTGATGAAATAAGAAGCAATCAAACGCGCGCGTTTTGGTTGGCTTCGGCTCATTTTGAAAGACCCATACGTTCGATTGCTGCTTTGCTTTGGGATCGTAGCAATAATTCCATGTTTCGTCTCTTGTTACTATGTCCCACACCTTCGTGGAATCTGGTAAGCATGGAACTGCACCAAGTGACGCCTCGGTCAAATTTTGTGGGATCCACCGTGAGCACACCTTTCTCACACCCAAATGTTGGTGTAGGATCAATCCTACAAATACAATCAATTGTATTTGACTCATGCCTATGACTAAGGATGCGCGAATCTCAGTTAGGTCACATGCCTGTCTGTTTCAATCATACGGTGCACAGCATCGATGTTTTTGTTGTTCAAAGCTGTGGACGGGCGACCATCGCAAGATTCGTCACTGAGATTGACACCACCACGCTTGAATTCTGCAAACATAAATAGTCGCCTTGCATGGTGTTTCAACGCCAAAAGCAGATTGAAGCCGAGCGATGCTCTGTTGAGCTGTCAAATTACACTTAAAATCGTAGAAAATAAATAATATAAATAAATCTATGTTAATGTAGACACACGATTTTTAAAATGGCGCCACAATTTAAAAACAATTGACAGTCAGATAAAACAAACTGCATTCTACAGCCAAAGAGTTCCATTTTAAAATGTTGTAATTACTTTTTAAATATTGTTTATGTAAGTGGCCACTTCCGGAAACTTTTAGTGTGACCTATGTATATGAAAAATATTTTAATTTAATCAGTCATAATTTTTGGCATGCATTAGGAGGGATCATATCCCTCCTAATGCATAAAAAAAAAAAAAAAAAACAAACAAACAAAAAAAAATACCGACTGTAATTAATTATAGGCAAATAGATCAACGTAAAAAGAAATCAGAACATATTATTTCTAAACATGAGAACTTAATATTACCTACTAAATGTAATTGAGACTTCCACAGTATTCAAAAAGAACAGAGCTAGATTAAATAGACATTGACCATTTCCTTTTCTTTTCGCTATTTGTACTATTACTAAAGTAGGGTGAGTGGGGGGAAGATGACAGTAAGATGAAAGGCAGGCAAAAAGTCGCCTTTATGCAATTTACCTTATAGCCGACTTTTTGTCTTACCCCTTTCGTCTTACTTTCGTCTCACCCTATATAATTATACAGGTAGGTATAAGTTATATAATGTTATACCGTTTAACAAATAACTTCAACTATTTGTTATACATATATACCTAAGTAATTTAGTAATATTTCTCCTACTATATTTTGTTGTAATACGGCCTAAATATGTAGAGACACGACAGACACGAAATATGCGTGCTTTGTTGAAGATTGAGGACATGCCGATTGTAGGGGACCCCAATGGCCCACAATAAGCCCTACCAATTATGACCAACAGCGTTCGTAAACAGATTTATTTACCAACGTTAGGATAAGTATTTCATCTAGTTGTCGGAAAATCGAGTAGACTATGGTTTAGAATTTCAAATCTAGTATTTATTATGTTTTAGTATGTAAAATAACAATATACTAATAATGATTCGCTTTAATCTAATAATTGACACCTAGAATAATTCCTTAGGTAAGTACCTTTCATATTTAGTTTTTTACAAACAGAAAAAAATGCCCAACTCACCGATCGCAATTTACACCTAATCCATACTTTAACCACTCAAGGATAAAGCCTGCTTATACGGTTCTACCCGTTATAAGTGCAATAAATTACATTAATTCTATAAATAGTGACAGTCGTATAAGCGGGGGCAGGCCCTCGTGGGTGGTGGATATCGGGTTAACCGTCACGCCGCGTCCCGTCGTGCACGGCACGCACCGTATCGACCGCACGCGTATTACCCGCGCGTTTAGTGTAAACGTGGCTTTACTAAAAGTACTACGGTATGAATAAAATGATACGTACTTACAAAGAGATTAGGCGGATCTTCACTTTATTAACCGACTTCAAAAAAGGAGGTTCTGTATTCGACGCGTATGTATGTAATATTAATAAAAATGCATAATATTCATATATGTTAGTCTATGTGGGCTTCTAAACGAATTTACCAAATTTCACGAGTGTATGTATGTATGTAGGTTTGTCCACGGATTTCTCAGAAACTACAAGTCCGATTTCGAAAATTCTTTTTGCAATAGTTAGAGTATCTTTCAACTTAGAGTAGAGTACAAATTTCATCAAAATCGGTCCAGTAGTTTAAGAGATATAAACTTTTTATGTTTTCAGTAAGTTACTGTAATGTAGACGTTCGAGTTGCGTGATAGTGCTGATACCTATCTTGGTAAAATAAGTCACTAAAAAGTGTTAAATAAACTATTTTAAAAAAAATAAAAACCGACTTCAAGTAAATTATCTAAAAAGCATAAAATAACGAAAATATTATTGAAGTTGGTGTTAGCGTACCTGCTGTGTATATTCTGCACCAACTTCAATAATATTTTCGTTATTTTATGCTTTTTAGATAATTTACTTTGAAGTCGGTTTTTATTTTTTTTAATACAACTGTCATCTATATTAACTGCGGCACTTACAAACGCCAAAAATTACAATTATTGATCATCTTCAATCAATCTTGTTCCTGAAATTGGATTACAATTAATAATTTATACATACTTTCCTTATGTATGTCTTTCCATATGTAATTTGGCCAAGGAATTAAGCACTTATACTTGTATGTAAACACTTTATATTAGAAATTACTATTTCTTTTTGATGGAGATACTTACCTATTACCAGTTTTGTTAACTGACTTAATTGTATACCAAATACTTTAAAATCAATTAGCATTATCTCTTTTAGCTCTGCTTTATTAACTTAGACTATTCGCGTAGCCAACTCTGTCTAATTCACAGAACAAAAATCAGTACAAGTAGGTTACTATAGAATGTTTAAATGCAAGTAAGAACCGTAGGTTACAGGTAAGAACATCAAAATACATAAATATTAGGTACACGACAATAGGTACTATACCGTTAGCTGTATTTATCGACATTTGCGTTTGTGACAGATCAAACCTATTACTACTTATCACTTACATATCAATAGAACTTTTGTAATATAACTTTAAATAGTTCAATTCACCTGCCCCGTAGAGGAAAATCTGCCTACGCTTTGTGTAATGGGACCATAGACAAACGCTTACTCTAGTCTTTGCTTACTTGTATCTCAGAAAAAACTTCTCATTTTATTGTACTTTTCTTTTTTCATCATCATTGATGAACGTAAACAAGATATTTCTTTAGAAATGCTTATTTTTTACAATTATTGGTATTGGTATAACGGGCTGGTTTCCGCAACTCCACGTCAAAGCGCGTATTTTTCCTTTTTTTACAACTAATAATAAGTTGATTTTAAGGATTTTCTACTCGTTATCAGGCAAGCAGTTCATTAGTTTTTTTTTTTATAAATTAAAAAAAGCGAGTTCATTTTCAACGCAAATTGACAATTGACGCAAAATATTCATACGGCGAGACTATAATTTGGACATATTTAAGTGATAAATACCGTAATTTCAACAAGAAATAGGCCAACAGAGACATCACCCCTAACTTGAACCTACTAAAAATATCCTGAATATTGTAACGTACAACTAGAGTTTTGAAGAATGCATAGCGGGACACATTTATTAACTAAGTTTTTTTACCGTGGACCATGAAATGTTCCAAATGTAATGCATTTAAATGCCTATAAAAAGATTGAACCTTTGAATTGGTTTTAATGATGCAAACATGGACTAGGTTCTATATGGTATGTATCCTCATAAGACCCTGGGATTATTAGTTAAATATGTAGTTATATTTTAATGCCGGCGCATTCATTTAGTTTGTGCATAAGTTTCGTATGCTTTCAAATAATTTTTGAACAATAATTTTACCGTAAAAACATATTTAAAAAACAGTCTAATTCATATTTAAATAGTAAGTTATGTCAGACGAAGAGAGATTTTTCGAGTACCGTTTATTGTATTCCAATGATAAGTCATTGCGATATACCTACATTGGGTATCATTATATTTGCCAAAAAAACAATTTTATTTCTTGCAGTGCATGATCTTTTTCTAATCTTCATCCTACTTAGAAAATGCACAGAAATAAACCCATAACTTTACGAATTATAAAATAAATTAATTTACTTACCTCTGAGAACATAATTCTGTTTCGCATGATACGACTACAAAAATTTCCGACAAAATACACACTATTCATTTTTCTTCGACTTCGAATATATACGTAGTCTAATTTTATTAAAGCGTCTTTTTTTAGAAATTAATCGGAATTGAGTTATTCAAACCAAATCGTTTGCACAACGTCTGATCCCGGTATACGGGGAGCGCTATTTCAATTCGCTGTCGAACATTTAGGCCTAAACGGGCGAGCGAGTCGCTGAGTTGCGCGCTCTGATGCGCGCCTGGTACTTATTATTATAATTTATCGCATTACTATTGATTTTAATAGAAGGCACATAATAATAGCATAACAAATACTGCTCTACAGTGTATTATTGTAAATCAAAATAATTATTACTTACAACGAGAAGAATCAGAATTAATCGGTTGGTTGTCTCAACGAATAAAATAATGTTATTTGCCCTTTGAGTATTAAACCATATTTGCCCGAAAACTATAAGTTTTGAAGATTTGGTTTGAAATATTATTGTTTGTTTGTTGGGAAACTTTGGAGTTTAGAGTGTGTCTAGTTTCTCCATTTTATAGTTTGTAATCCCTACAGTAATTCTGTTTGTAGCTCTATTTTTACAACAATATAAATAATAGTTCCTTTTAGTTCCGCCTGTATTCATCAGAAAGTAGGCAGGCCTACCTTGAATTGAACATTGAGCTAATACGTAATCTAGCACATATTCATAAAAATAATAATAAAATTGATTCTATTCTATTCATTCTATATTAGATCATTCCTACAGTGACATTGAGGCTAAAATACAATAGGATGATAAAAATGTTTCTTGTCATCAATTATTATATACTTACCTAACCTACCTATATACCTAGCCTATCTATGTACCTACTTGTTTTAGCTTTCAAATCAATTATGACAGATAACAAAACTGGTAATCTGCTCTGCTACCCAATTAGTTTTATAGCTGGTTAAAAATAATATCCTCTGAATTCTTATCACAAAACTCGTTAGGCCTAAATGGCTGTCGAACAAACCCAAGCAACACCCAATCTAAAACACGATTGATTTTATTGCAAGGTCCTTGAATTTAAAAAAAAACTCCTAGAACCCGCTCAATTGATTCCTTTCTAATTTATTCTCTTTACAAATTCAGTTTGTCTTGGTCGCTTTCTCGCGGGTCACGAGTTGCACACTTCACATCCGTTCTCTTCTGAATGCACAATAGGAATATTGACGTCTCTTTCTCTCGCGTTGCACGCCATTGTAGCTGTCTTGGTCTATCAGCCAGGCGACGTTGTCAATCCTCCGTGCCTATACCGACGCAGTGACCTTGTTGTCGCGCTCCGCCGGCTTCGCTACAAACACTAGGTATAATTTACTAAAGAGATTTATGGTTCAGTTTACGATACGTATATACTTTTCAACAGAATTAAAATCCTAATGATAGTGATCTATATGAATGAGGTATATTTTTAATGATGACACGTGGCATTAGCCTAAGATACGAAATTGCAATATTTTTTTATTAATTTGACATCACTTTTGTTGGCAAAAGGTACTTCTTTATGAATAGTATATTTTAAAAGTAATCATAGAATAGTCATTTGAAGCTACAGTTAAATACGCCTCCGTAAAATGGTGAGCCTAAATAGGAGATTAATAGAAGAGTTATTAACCAAAACCCAAGATGGTACGAGTTGTTTTTAAAATCAGTAAGCATTGGAACATTCAGTGGTAAAAACTAACAATGACCTCCAACAGCTCTAGATTGACTAAACTCACCCCAACGACCCCATTCGTGTATGTGAAGTTAATGTAGAGCTAATTATCTAATTAAGTAAGGCGTAGTACACTTATTTATTACATTTCCTCCTTTTTTCCTTTTAGGAAAATAGTAAAGGTAGGTAGAGGTGGTGGTAGGTAGGTAGAGGTAGAAGGTAGGTAGGTAAGAAGGTAGGTAGGTAGGTAGAAGGTAGAGCTAATGTTGGGAAGATGATTTTTTTCAACTTTTTCCCAGATAAAGTAACTTGGGTGTATTCAAGTCTAGAGTGAACAGGCATCTTACGGGTAAGTGCAGTTCATCCTAGACCACATCTTCACTTACCATCATGTGAGATTGTGGCCAAGCGCAAACCTATAGATTATAAAAAAAAAGAAAATAGCCGATCGTAAATGGGTTCGTATAGCAAAGGACAGGATAAAAGAGAAATCTTTAGAGGTGGCCTTTGTTGAAAAGAGACGTTGTTCCAGGATAAAAACCGATTATTTAAGGATTTGTGGATGGTCATGGCGGAGACCTTTGCCCAGCTGTGGGACAGTATAGGTTAGAAAAAGTAAAGAAACAAAATGGTAAACCGAACAACAATAAAGGCTTATTTATTATTTTATTTTATTTAAAGTACACTTCTAAGCAGAAATGCTTTCTAGCGTACGCACTGTGAATCAAACTGATGGCATATTCTAATAATATGTATGATCACAAAAATATCGCTATAACAATTCGTGTAGAGCAAGTGACTTTGCGGGCCTATTCAAAGCACTAAGGCTAAAAACGGCCATGCGATTTCCTTTATTAAATTTGTTCTTACATTTCAGAACGTTGGTAACAGTACTGTTTGTACTCATTTGATCTTGAACCTAGATCATTAAAATCTTTAAAAGAATCAAATTCAGCAGTGTTACCAATATAGCTTCGAGAATAATAGTCAATACCTATGTGAAAGATTAAGGTGGTCAACACTGAGAAAGAACAGTCTTCGATAGAACGAATGGAAGGGACGAAGGGAAGCCGACACAATCTGATAGCTATAATTTGCTTTGATATTTTATGAGAGGGGCCTGTGATGGTCGGTCGATGTTGTTAGCTCATGATAATGGTTATAGCACGGGTTTATAATAATAAATTACTGACTTATGATGATGTTATTGATAATTGATGTCTTAAGGGTCGGCAACGCGTTAGTGATTCTTCTGGTGTTGCTAGCGTCTATAGGCTGCGGTGACTGCTTACCATCAGGCGGGCGGCACGCCTGCTTGCCACCTTGGTAGTATAAAAAAAAATTCATACCAGTATAAGTACTTACCTACCTACTTTAAAGTGCAACTTTTTCCAGTCATTGTTTTTATTAGACAATTATCATTAATACATTATATACTCAATGAAATAGTACTTAGGACACTGAAGACCCGGTCGACAGAATAAAACATCTTAGCTCAAATATTTACAATGATTTGCATTGAGCACCATGCCTCTGTTTAGAGCAGTAGTTGACAAAATAAGATGCCATGATGGTTGCTAACCTCCGATAGGAGATGGCACCAAAAGAAGAAGAATAAAATAGTGAAATATTTCTGTTCTGAATGGTTTCCAAGGACTTCAAATGTGCGACATTTGGAATAAGATATTTGGTTGCAGAAGAACATAATTTTGTTTAAGTAATATTTTTGTAAATCTAACTCGTCGTCTGCCTACTTTTACGTATGGTGATTGGATGTGGTCCCTGAAAGAACTGCAAAAGTCCAAGTTCAAAGTTTGCCAAAGTAGCAGGTACGAGTTGGAAATATAAATGAACTGGTTTAGGTTTTTTTTTTTTTTCCATACTTTTTTGGTTCAATTGCTTCATTCTGTGTTTCATTTTCTGGAGTTTCACAGGGGAAACGCGATTTGATACGTGCCCTGTGTTCACCAGTTAGTCAGCATACCCTGGTGGTCAGTGTTTGACTCACCAGGGTATGTTTATTTAAGTGCCATTGAATACCTTCAGCCGATCGACGATGGAGCTGCCGAATCGGATGAAGGACTTCAATGCTTGAGGATTTTTAATAAGTTCCTTCATATCGAAGGGACATGTAAGGTTTGTTTCGCAGACTGAAATATGTCGCATGCGATCGTCAGTAAATTCTGGACAGACCTGGAGTAGATGTTTAAAGGTTTGGGGAGTTGCCCCGCATGGGCAATGTGGGTCCGGTGTAATATGGAATCTGTATAGGTAGGCCTTGTTGTATCCATGGCCGGTAAGAATTTGCGTGAGTTAGAATGACATTTTTGTGCTGTGGAAAAGGTTTTTAACATCGGCTATTGTGGGTAGGAGTTCTTTAGTATGTGATCCTTGCTGTGCACTTTGGTATCTTGAGGACCAGGTGTTGATATGTTCTTTCTTGATCTGTGACTTTACGTAAGTTATTGGAAAATTGTAATAGTCGGGGGCTCTATGTGCTACTGCTGCAGCGTTAGCTGCTCGGTCCGCCGCTTCATTTCCTGCGATTCCGCAGTGGCTTTTATAACCCAGATGATCTTGATTGGGTTTGGGTTTTCGTAAATGTTTTTGTGAATTTGTGAGACAATTGGGTGAGTGTTTGAGCGATTGTGAAGTGCTTGAATAGATGAGAGGGAGTCAGTGAGGATAATGGTGTGAGGAAAGCGGCTAGTGAGAGAAAATCTGCTAGCTTGCAGGATGGCCAGGAGCTCTGCTTGAAAGATTGTGCAAGTTGAGTGGAGTTTCATTTTCTTGGTGGTAATGATTGGCACTCGGTCGGGATTGCAGCATATGAATTTTCATTTTCTTGGTGGTAATGATTGGCACTCGATCGGGATTGCAGCATATGAATGCTGCGCCGAGGTTAGGTTAAAGAGCAAAGAACTTCGGAGTCACGTCGACGTCCGTGGTTTGGGCCACTCTCGCGCATGCATTCTCGCGCGGGGGTTAGAATCCCACATACCCCGGTTGAGCCCCACAGCTCCCGGGGACCTTTTGATGGATTCCCCACGTCAAAAAAAAACAAAGCAAAGAAAGACGACCACCATTAGGAGCAATACATGGCCAGAAAGGATAGTAGATCGATATTTATGAAAGAGTAGAAAAAAAATATTATGATTGCCTAGCAATGGAACATAATTACTTACAGACATTGAGATTACATTATATCTCAATGCTTCCAGACTATTAGTAAAATTACATTATTTGCAATACAAGGTAGAGACACTATTTCTTCTTTAAGTGTACTTACTCCTCCAAAACTTTAAGTTTTACTTAAAATTTGTATATTTTTTTTCTGAACGTCTATATTGTATTCTATCAGCTTGATTTGATTATGAGTATTTCTGAACATAATGATTTTCTGAATCTAAAAATAATGTTGTGAGAGTATTATTCTACTTGTAGTATTACACTGATCCAAATTTTGCAGTGAGAATAGAAACGACGACTCTGCTCTACAGAATCCAAACTTTGAAACTACGCTAGACGAGCCGACCACGAGCAGAACCGTTCAGGGCGTTGTCGTTGACGGTATCAAGTGTGGAGTTACAACGATCTTACAAGGATCACTGTCCTCAAGCGTATTGTGTTCGTCGAAAACCGACAATCGGCGGAACACAGTCGAGCATGAATCAAATGATTGATGCGCGCTCGTTTGAAGCTCACACATACACTACACGAATTTGTGCTCGGATTGAGCTGCACTGGTGCTCGGCTTGTCTAGCACCGACCCACTTTAAGGGTTTTTTAATAATAATTTCTCAGGTTCTACATACATACATACATAAAATCACGCCTTTTTCCCGTAGGGGTAGGCAGAGCCCAAGGGCCAATGGTTAATTAAATTATTTATATGATTGACCATTGCGTTCTCACGAATAAGGAGGGAAAGGGAAGGATAGGTGTTGTGAAAAGGAAGATTGGCAAGTTAGAGTGGGAAATAGGAAAAGTAGGATATTACCGCCCAGGAGGGCAAGGGATGGGACAGTAACAGCTAGGGAAGCCGGGGTCGCATACCCGTATACTATACCACAACTACCGGACAGGTAAGTTGGGATGAGTATCTCAGGTTCTCCGGCGCAAAATTTTCACCTCTCGGTCTATAGTACATACACATTACACACACTTGGTCTATAGTATATATATAGTATATATATTTGGTTGTCTGCAAGAAATCGCTATTAGCAATAAGACCGCCATTTGTACCTAATTTAAGTTATTTTCTAAGTTTTCTGTATGTTTTACTTTGGTGTGCAAATAAAGAGCTATTCTACATACAATATCCTGCCCATTTTTCTTTACACTCCCTTACCTTCTCTACTAACGATAAAGATGAAGTACCTATCTTAAAACCCTCGAAGTATTTTGAAACTAGGCTTGGAGGACCGAAGTACTTAGCAGAAGTACTTAGACTTGTACAAATACAGGGCATGTAAATAAAGCTAATGAAGGATCTGTTAAGAGAGTGAGGACATGTAAAGCACACAGAAAATTACAGTTTATGTTTACTGTTGACCACGCATGTCTCTGGACACATTTCTGTTACAAAAATTTCATATTTTTGACATTGCACTTGATAGACGAATACGGGTTTCTTATAGACAGTCTGGATGAAAAAACTCGCGTTCAACTCTGTCCGTCAGCATCGAAAGAAATACCCAAAGTCCACTTATACGTAAAATTATCACTACGTTACGGAAGATATAATTCATTCGCATGAAATGTTAGCGATTTATCTAATGTGTACTGTACACATTAATAATATAACCAAGATAATTCACAGAACGTCAAGATATTGCTCAAAAACGTATTATTATCTTGGTTCAAAGGAACTTGCGTGAGCCGTGTTATTTAAAACCTACTGCTCAACCGAAAATGTCCAGGGAATAATTTCTTCTGCCAACATGTAAACACGGATGCATGAATCATATGCATTCTAAAACGACATAAAGCTTTTTTATGACAGTTAAAATTATACCTTAAATATCGTTATGTAAGGATTGAATTTCCGTGATTACAAATTTTAACATAAATTTTCTTATGCAGGAGCGTTTGTATTTGTTCGTAGTCTATTTTTGGCTGCGGTAGGCGGTCGCTCGAATGCATCTTGGCTTTTTATATCTTTTTAAGGGCCTTTTTATACCCGAGGCTATGTCTGGATTTAGCCCGTGTTTCCGGCTATTGTGCCAGATTCATTTTTCAATTAGGGAGCCTTTTCCAAGTAACGGTCCACTGCTTTCCGTAAGTGTTTCGTTGTTGATTTGTTACCCACCATACATTTATAATCCGAAAGTTTGAACCTGAGAAGTTCAATAATAATGTTAAAATGATATTGAGCAAATCTAATCTACATCTGGGCAGTGGCGTGCACAGAGGGTAGGCAAAAAAATGTTTATTTATTTTTATTTATCCTTTATTGTACACAGAAACACATACAAAAAACATTTATAACAGTAAAGATATTACAAAGGGCGAGCTTAACTCATTAAATGAGTTTTCTTCCAGTTTTGCACGCCACTGATCTGGGGTCATAATATCCTAGTTAAAAGTAATATTAGGAATCAGGTAAACATACTTTGGGAAACTTAACTAAAACATACACAGTTATTGAAACATTTTTTCCATTATTTCGTTAATTTAGCACCTTATGAACGAATTGTTATTTAAATAAGAGTGATGCCATTTTTAGTTCTTTTGGTTTTTAGTTTTGTTACTGTATTATTATTTAATTCTTTCTCGTGTAATTGTATGTGCATGGCAGAGGGCCCATGAGGTCTCTGTGGTCCCAACGGAAGATCAGCGTGGCTTGGCAACAAGCCACTTAATGCTGAGTTGGGACCCTTTCGTAGCAAAGTATTTTTTTTTTTTTTTAAATTATCTTATTTTAGTGTTTTTATTCATGTGTCTACTGCCTTGTTTTGTTAATGTTTTATATTTATTGATTACTGCTACGAATAAAAAATGTTTCTTCTTCCTCTTAAAAAAATGATAGTGAAGTGCTTGCTGAAAAAAAAATATGATTTCTATTCGAATGCTGCAAGAACCTCGAATACGAACTTCTTAGCAAGCTTGGGTTCAGTTCTTATAATTTACTCTATATCTATTGTAGTAATAAGGAGCCTCCACGAATATGGAAATCATTCATGGTTTACTAGGCGCAGCCGGGACAAACAGCTCTAAAAATAAAAGCTATGCTATACTTTCCATCATGAAATAATTCAATTCAATTCAATTCTCGCACTATTCAAGTCGACACTATCGCTATTACCAGTACCTACTATAAACATAGAGCATTACAATATTATGAAGTTTCCTAAAAAGTTCTTGATCCCCACAGGATTAAGACCTGCGACCTCCAGTTTATAAAGCAAGCGGTTTCCAACTGTGCCACGGAGGCTACGAACTATAAACTGTCATCATCATCATCGTCACCAGCCGGAAGACGTCCACTGCTGGCCACGGCCTCCCCCTTCAAACATCTCAATGAACGACTTTCGGCTATTTGCATCCACTGGTTACCTGCGACGCGCACAACGTCGTTAGCCCACCTAGTGCGAGGCCTACCTACGCCCACGCTTCCGGTTCGTGGTCGCCACTCGAGAACCTTCCTTCCCCATCGGTTATCGGTTCTTCGAGCGAAGAACTATAATTGATAGATTGTCGGTACACAAGTATACTTACTATCACGCGATCTGCATGCTTCTGGACCTTGCAGTGTAATAAAAAATATTGTTAACTTCTTTTGAGCACATTACAAAATTCTATCAAAAAAGTTACACACAGCACGAGCCAAGCAAGGACGTTTGCCTAAAGATACGCAGTTGCATTGTCGTCATCTGAGACATCAGTCAGCCTCTTAAGCAAAGTAATTACTGCTTGCTACGTGGATTGGCAGCATTAACATCCTGTTGTACTACCCATCCAGACGGTGTCTCTTGAACAAGAAACCTTTTTGTGTTATCGGGGAGGAAACCTTCAAAAGTTACCTGAGGGCCTAGACAAGATGCAATCGCTTCATAGCGAATCTATTTCTTTATTCGCTAACAGAGACAATTCCCTATAATTTGTCACGTGATTTTTCGATGACTTTAGTCATTCTCATACATTTTTATACTTTATATTAGCGTTAACGCTTGTAGAATGTTACATTGTCTAGGGGGGCTGGTCTCCGTAGGGGCGGAGGCCATGTTATGTAGGATTTTTACCCACTAAAACCTCCCCGGTGGTCTTTATTGACACTGTAGAGAGACTCTGGGCTCTCTGTTCGGATCTCGCCAGAATCCTCCAGCGCCGACCTCAATAGAGCTAGTCTCGGGGGCAGCAAAGAATGCACGTTCCCCTCGGCATCGTCGCGGTGCTCGCATTGACGCAAGGCCTATCCTGCATCATCGCTCGTCTCAGGGTGCATAAGATACCTATTTTTTCTCGAGGCAGAAACCATTATAATCTTTCCAGAACCCTGTGATCAACCGGGGCAAATTGTCGCTTCAACACATGAGAGGGGGACCTGAGCTCTGCCGTGGGATCTGCACCTGGTACCTCTTAGTGTCTTCCTTCTGGGCGCATCATACATAGCCACCCGGGAATCTATCACGGTGTTCAAGAGTGTACTCCTCGGGGGTGCTACTGTCCTCGACGGACGTCTAGTGCCCACCAGGGGCAAAAAGCACGAGATACCTTCCACATAAAATCCTTGCATCCGATCCTACACACATTTCGGTTGCGAAAGTTAAATTGTTCCTATACTTTTCTTAATAATCGGTACATAAGAAATGATACTTACAGTGTCCAATCTTCCGACGAGTTACTGTTGTTTATATCTAATCCGGTTGCGCAAACATGGATGCTTTGCCCACACCCGCGTACGTGCCTTATCAGATAAGACGGGATGATTGCAGCCACTCGGTCAGCTACCTTGCGGTTCATCCAAAACAACACTGCTTTGTTGGCCGATAACAATCTTCTTAAGCCGTTTGCTTGATTTTTAGTTCAGAAGATATGTAGGAAACGTGATCTGTAAAGCTTCACAAAGTAAATTGAACTGTTAAAACAGACTTGACTAACTCAAAATACAAAAATATTTATTCCAAATAGGATTAACTAGCACTTTTGAATGGTGTTTAAGCTACCACCGGATCACTACGCGCCGTCAACTGAGAAGATCCGGCAAGAAACTCAGCGGGCTTGTGCAACTTAAGGAAGGTTTTAAAAATTTTCATAATAGTAATAAGATAAGCATGATGTGGATGATTTGGTAGTTAGAAGCTTGCTAGTAGATGCACGTTGATAATTAAATCTGTGTTAGCGTCCGATTCCTAATAACACTTCTTTATTCATAAATACACAATGCCGCACACACAATCGTCATTTAGTGTTTAAATACCATTAATGCATTATTTCGACACTCGAAGTGAATTGTGAGTAGAGATATGAATGAAATCGTATACTTAATGAAAATTATTTTTAAATGTCTCCGATTTTGCTCCGAGAGTCAAAATATTCAGAAAAAGAAGTTTTTAAGTAAGAATTAACGTTAATTGATTTTCACGAGTGCAGCAGAAAAAGTTTTTGCAACTTATTAAGTCGATGGAATTGATAACACAAAACTACCTCTTTAAACTTTAACTTCTAATATCATAGTCTTTTTTTTATCAAAATACAAAAAACTGCTTCCATCGGTAAAACATAGAATTGGTACTAATTTAAACCACTGAGGTTTGTCAGTTATGGCAAGAAAATCTACACCAAGTTTAGTTGTGCACGTTAATACGTAATTAAATATGAGTATAATTAAGTAGGTACTGATATTAGGATAAATTCTATATAATAATTGTAAGTGTTAAGTTAAAAATAACAAAAGAAAGGGAATAAGCAACGGAACTACGTAAGAGCATAGTTAAAATGCTGTTTTCCAATTCTGTCTCTAGCATCCTCCTAGCGCCATCTATTGAAACATATGCAAACTATGTGGTGCGCGTGTAACGCTTTCCATTGGATGAACATGACGTTTTGTCACCTTGATGGACGAGACAGAAATATCATATTGTGATGGAAGCGAGGGAGACAAAACAACAACAAACAGTGCTAGCCATCGATTCGGAGGTCAGCCGGTGCGCATGTCAAGTGCACTCCGATAAAAATAAATCGAGTTGAGTCGCCAGTAGCTGCATCGACGTAATTTACGCTACTAGAATTCGATTCGATACTGCAATCGGATCGGTCGTGCAACCTATACAACAAAATCACAATGCAAAAAAATATTTTATGTTGTTTTAAAGGAATACCATATTTAAAGCTCTATCAACTCTGAGATAACGGGTGATGATATCGCATAGAGCATTATTGCGTTATTTTGACAAGGACTTATCTTATCTTAACAGCCTACACTGTCCCACTGCTGGGCAAAGGCCTCCCTTCCGTTCCTCCATTCACCCCTATTTCTGGCATTAATTTCCCAATCCCCACAAAACGCCCGCAGCTCATCGCACCATCGTTTCTTTGGTCTACCTCGACATCGAAATCCCCCAGGGGTCCATTCTGTAGTGAGTTTGGCCCAGTTGTTTTCTGGCATGCGGCAAACGTGACCAGCCCAGCCCAGTCCCATTTCAGTTTGGCCGCTGAGATGATAATGTCAGATTTAAGTGTGATAGAACGCAAGGACTACGATTTAATAAAACTGAAAATTAAAAACAACTTTAGGCATTACATAACGATGTAGTTTTGAAAAGAAATCATAGATCAACATAAAGCGATCTAAACCAACTGTAAAATATCACTACAAAAATTGAATTGTCACTAAGTTAGTTTATAATCATCGCTCGAAGAATCGATACCCACATCGGTAACCACAAAATACAAGAAGCAGCGTAGGCACGCCTAACACTGGTGGAGCAATTACTTTGTGCGAGTCATAGGCAACCAGTGGATGCAAATAGCCAACTGTCGTTCATTGTGGCATATTATAGAGGACCATGTTCAGCAGTGGCTGCCTTCCGACTGATGATGATGATGAGATATATACCTATTATATTCCCTCTACCAAGAGATTAACGTGATAAAATGTAGGTATCTGCGAATATTATATCGCTCTTATGGTATGCTGAGGTTTTAGTCTAGTCTTAATCTAGGACTGATGTCTCAAGATACATTCTGAAAGAACCCTTCTAAAGGTCCCAGATTATAAATGTAATCAGATAAAATATGTAATCCACTATTCCACAGTTTCTATCTAAGTCTATCTTAATCAAAGGACTGACGCAAATAATAATACCTGTCTGCCAAAACAATTTAGACGTCAATTCTATCTATCCTAATCAGCTTACATAACGAGGAACGTTTCTTAGAAATAACGAGTACGTAAGCACTTAACATCGTACGTGGTTCATCGTACAAATAAAGATAAGTCACGTACGTTATGAGTACATAGGTATTAAGTGCAACACATACAAATTTGATATTCCATGTGTTATCTATCCCTCTTTCTCAAATTACAAATAGTATTTGCGTCCCATTCTCACGTTTTCACTCATCGTTTATCATCAATTACGTCTGCTAAGCATTGCCAACCAATAATAAGCTGTCCACTTTTATTTAAAGAACTTATTTCTGCTTGGCATTTGAGAAACGATATAATTTGTCGATTCAAATAAAACGTGTGTGTGTTTGATTCACAGAAGACGAGACATACAGTTACTAATTATAAACTACTCACTAAAGTGAGAATTTTCACACGAAAATTGTTGTTCGTCTCCGTCTGTAGAATGAGTTGGAAAGGGTGGAACATAAAATACTGAAATAAATAAAATAGTGAGTTCACTTAGTACGGATCACCCTCCGGCGACGGGATCGATCCGTCCAAGCGGAGAGGTACACACGAGATAATGTTTCCAGAGTTCCGGCCTGCTATATTAAATACAAAAAGATTAAATATCGAAGAGATTTATAAAAGCGGCATTTGAGATTTTTTTCTACAAAAACGTCTTTACTTTCTACACCGACTATCTTTATTATACACTACATGTATTGCATTATAATTGCTAGTACAATTTACTGTTTACGGCTACATCGCTACTTTCCGGCTTTAAGGTGGGGCGACGAACATGAAGATTCCATAAATAATAAGAAAACTACCATTTTATAGATGTCTACTGGAAGGTGTTCTCTTTAAATTGTAGGAATATAGATATAGTTAAGAACATACATACTAGAAATGGTGTATCTAGTATCAAATGCACTTGAATTTAACATTAACGTACATCTAAATGAATATTTCCGTACTAATTGATTTGAAATTAAAAAAATACTTTGTTATGTGCATGCATTAGACTGATAACAACTAAATTTTTTGTTAGTTAATTTTTTACTTTTAGTAACATTTTTTGACAAGCCTGTTGATTGAGTGGTTAGACACCCAATAAGTCGTGGGTTCTATTTTCACCTTGTGGCTGGTTGCTATTTAAGTAAATAAGTATGTATTTCCAAAAAAAAGTATCTACGTACGTATTTGTATCAGTTTTCTATAGAACAAGCTACTTAGGGATCAGGTTATCGTATGTGATCACAGGATTATTTTCTTTCGAATTTCATTAGCAGATGACATGAAAACGACTTAGTTATTACACTATTACATGTATTTTCACTATCAAAACTACACAGCGCAAACCACAATGGGTTTATCTAGATGTAGTGATTCGTCCAATGTGTGTTAAGGTAGATATCTAATGAGCAATTTGGTTTTGTACACCCAGATAATAGCACTTAAGCTTGCGCTTAACAATATCTTTGCTACAATTATTTAGGGAATCAATATTGTTGTCAGGTAATTCATACATAAGTTTAGGCAACATGTAATCCACTGTTCTTGTACCATATGTGTTATTGTATTTAGGAAGCACAAATGTTCTACGAATTGGTCTTAAGTTTTCTGGACAAACAAACAATTTATTACACCACTACGGAATCAGGAACAGAGCTCTCGATCGTCTGACTTCATATCTGAGTAATAGAATTCAGAAGGTTGATATTAACGGAACGAGATCTGCAAGATCTGAAGTTACGTTGGGTGTACTACAGGGTTCAATACTAGGCCCATTCCTATTTTTGATATACATATGTTAATGACTTACCCTATTTTGCAGGGGACAATTATAAGATTAAATTGTTCGCGGAAGACACCTCGCTTTTGTTTAAAATTAAGCGTGGTCTACAAGATTACGACGATGTGAACAATGCTGTATCTAAAGCTGTCCATTGGTTTATAGTCAATAATTTAAAACTAAATGAAAGTAAAACCAAATGCATAAAATTCACAACACCTAATGTCAGACAGGTGAAAACCAATGATGATATCAATGGAGCTTTTTTGGACCCTGTAAATTCAACTGTATTCTTGGGCATTACTATTGATGCCAAGTTGCAATGGGACCCACATATTGAGAAACTGTCGGGTAGGCTAAGCTCGGCGGCTTATGCGGTTAAGAAAATTAGATATGTCCCTGATGTTGAAACCGCTAGAATTGTTTATTTTAGTTATTTTCACAGTATTATGTCTTATGGCATATTGCTGTGGGGATCTTCTGCAGATCTTAACACCATTTTTATTCTGCAGAAAAGAGCTGTGAGAGCTATTTACAATCTAGCTATCATATTATTTTTACACATCAGCCAAGAACTTGGCTACACAGGTTGCTTCTTTTGAGCAACATAAATTTGACATACATGTTAATCCAGCCAAGAACTTGGCTATCAATAATGACAATCATATTAATTTAAATTAGACTATACGACAACAGAGACCAACTCTGGCATTTTTGATAAAAATAATTGCAATATAAGCACTATACAAAGCCCATGTAATATTAATACTAAGTTGCATCAAAATATAGTACCATGTATCAACCTGGTGCATCAGAACATACAAGGTATGTTGGGCAAAGACTTAGAAATTGAATTGTTCTTGAACGGTCACAACATAGATATTTTTTGTGTCACTGAACATTGGTTAAAAGGTGACCAGTTCATGTTCAATTTTAACAACTACCAGGTTGCCAGCTCGTTCAGCAGAGTAAACATGATACGTGGGGGCTCTTTAATTATTATCAAAAATAATATTAAATATAAAGAGCGTACTGATGTAGTGAGCCTTTCTGTTGAACGTGTTATTGAATTATCTTGCATTGAGACTGGACAGTTCTTGGTGTTGAGCGTATATAGACCCCCTTGTATATCATATGATGTTTTTGAAAGTATATTAGAAACTGTTTTATACAAATTGTCACACACTAATAAATCTATCATTGTCTGTGGAGACTTCAACATAAATTTACTGGAAAATACTAATGTATAATATTTTCTTTGAACCGACTAGGATAACCTCTTTTAGTGCAACATGCATTGACAACATTTTTACAAGTTTGAAACCCATACACAAAGAAATTATTAGTAAACTGGATTCCGACCACTGTGGTCAATTTGCTACATTTCCGAGTAAAATCATGAAATTTAAAAGAGACATAACATTTGTTCCTGTAAATAAACACCGCTTATGTCAGTTTAAAGCCGCCTTGACTGACAGCCTACCTGTGTTGCCCTGTCATGGCGATCCGAATATATTATACAATTCTTTGTTCCAACAAATCGATAATCGATTTGTAAAAATTTTTAAGCCCAAAACTGTATCGATTAATAATTGTGTATCGTTTAATGACTGGGCGACTATTGGTATACATACCAGTCGGAGAAAACTGTATGAGCTTTATAATGAAAAATCGGTTAATACCTCTCAGCTCTTTAAAGAATATGTAAAAAAAACTCAAAAGTGTTCAAGCGAGTCTGTGCGATAGCTAAGTCGAATTTTTTGAAAAATAAAATCCGAAATTCGGATAATAAGATTAAAACTACATGGAATATTATAAATAGCGAGACTGGTAGGTCATCAGTACGAAATAATGATTTTTGTTTACATGTTAACAATAAAGATGTAACAGCAGATTTAGATGTAGCGACAGAGTTTGAAAGGTTTTTTAGTGATGTTCCTATTAATATAACGAAAACTCTGAATTCCTCGGCCACTTCCGCTGAAATAATATTAAATGAAAATGTACCACAGTGTGGCACAGCTTTTAAATACTCTTTTGTGACTGCTAAAGACATCATAAAAACTTTTAAACAACTTAACCAGAAAAAGACGGCTGATGTATGGGGGCTTTCTGTGCAATTAATAGCATATATAATTGACGTTATTGCTCCTCAATTAGCAGTTATATTTAATAGCTGTGTCAAGAATGGAGAGTTTCCTGACCTCATGAAGCACAGTAAAATAATACCTTTATTCAAGTCTGGTAGTACCACTGAACCTACGAATTTCAGACCAATTTAGGTGTTGCCAACCTTGAGTAAAATTTTTGAAAAGCTTCTTTTGGATCAAATGTTAGATCATTTCAATAAATATAACTTGTTTCATGATAAACAGTTCGGCTTTAGAAAAAATCGGTCCACCACTGACGCGGGATTCGAATTATTAAAATATGTATATGAGGCTTGGGAGGAATCACAGAACGCCCTTGGTGTATTCTGTGATTTATCCAAGGCTTTTGATTGTGTAGATCATGATACGATGGTCAGGAAATTACGCCACTATGGTATAAGGGACAGAGCTCTTGACCTTCTAACTTCATATTTGAATAATATAATTCAGAAGGTTGACATTAACGGTAAGAGATCTCCTGGTTCTGTGGTCTCCATGGGCGTCCCTCAAGGTTCAATATTAGGCCCATTTCTGTTTTTAATATATATTAATGACTTACCCTACTTCGTAGGGGACAAACTAAATGTTGTATTGTTCGCTGATGATACCTCTCTTTTATTTAAAGTCAGGCGTAAACTCTATGATTATGACGAAGTGAACAATGTACTTTCTAAAGTTGTCCATTGGTTCAATGTTAATAATTTGAAACTTAATGAGAGCAAAACCAAATGTGTGAAATTTGTAACACCAAATGTAAGACAGGTGGCAACCAATGTGGAAATTAATGGAGCGACGTTGGACCTTGAGGAGTTGACTGTGTTCTTAGGTATTACAATTGACGCTAAACTACAATGGGGCCCACACATTAAGAAATTGTCAGGTAGACTGAGTTCCGCGGCTTATGCAGTTAAAAAAATAAGACGTTTAACTGATATCGAAACCGCTAGAAACTGATATCGCCGCGCTTTTATTGTTTATTTCAGCTATTTCCACAGTATTATGTCTTATGGTATATTACTGTGGGGATCTTCTGCAGAACTTAATACCATTTTTATTCTGCAGAAAAGAGCTGTGAGAGCCATTTACAATCTGGCTCCTACTGATTCACTGAGGGAAAAATTCAAAGAAATAGATATTATAACGGTTGTTTCGCAATTCATATTTGAAAATTTAGTTTATATTCAGAAAAATATTGGATCTTTTAAAAAGTACAGTGCGATTCATAGTGTTAATACCCGGAACAAACACAATCTTGTTTTACATTCCACACGTCTCCACAGAACAAGCAAATCGTTTATGGGCCAAAGTATACGCTTCTATAACAAACTGCCGCAGGATATCCGAGATCTTCCACTGAATAAATTTAAACCTTTGATAAGAAGCCGGTTGTCGAAAAAGGCTTATTATAAAATCTCGGATTACCTAGAGGATAAAGCTGCGTGGGCTTGAACTGCTCAACTCTTGCAAGCTTAGAATTGTAGGCTTACAAATTGTAACACCTCTTAATCTGGTGGATTACTGATGGCTGTTTCACAAGACAAATAATTGATAATAATACTATGTGAAAGTGTTTTGTGTCTTGCCTGACGAGGTACTGCTTAACAGCAGAAGTTAAATGTGAGCCACGGGTGATTTTGGTTCGGTCATGCTCGCCATCGAAAAGTCTTTGCTTGTGGCGGCTTCGTGTGGCGGGTCACCCCCTTCCCTCTGATATGGTTGAGGGGAGTGATGGCTGCTGCTCGAGTCAACTCGTGCGCGGGTGCTGCTTGGGGGGACTGGTCCGACTACTATCCCTTTGGCCTTCTAGTTTGTTGAAATTTTTGTCGTAATTTATTGTTTTCTTCTTTTCTCCCTTGCTTTATGTTTCGAACGGCAAGACACAATATCGCTAATGTCGATTCATTTGTAACAAAACATTGTTTAAAAAAAAAGTGAAAAAAATGACAAGCCCGCTGAGTTTCTTGCCGGATCTTCTCAGTTGAGGCCGCGTTGTGATCCGGTGGTAGCTTTTAAAAAATGACCATTCAAAAGTGCTAGCGTTAAGCCTATTTGAAATAAAGATTTTTGAGTTTGAGTTTGAGCTCCTACTGATACACATATATCTTGATCTTACACAAGAACAGCTAAACAAACTTGAGCGACTCCAAAATTTCTGTATAAGATTCATATTTGGTCTTCGCAAATATGATCATGTCTCTGAGTTTCGTACTAAGCTCAAGTGGTTACCCATTCGACTTCGCCGGAATGCTCACATACTATATGTTCTTTATAGTATTCTATTTAATCCGATCACGCCCTCTTACCTTAAAAATCGTTTCATTTTTAGTCGTGAAGCGCATGCTAGAATTTTAAGATCATCAGAGAACTTGATGTTGGAAATGCCAATGCATTCCACAAACTTCTTTGATAAATCCTTTTCCGTACAAGCTGTTCGTTTGTGGAATGCATTACCTGTTTCGATAAGAAGTGCTCAATCCTTGCTGTCTTTTAAAGAAATGGTCAAAGACCATTATCTGAGCCTTTTTTTTTTTTATCATTATCTGAGCCTATAAATTCCTGATACTGTTCTTACTTTTTTTTTTAATGATTATATTAGATACTGTAATATATAACTACGTATACATGTAAGTATATATAATGTGTATAAGATGTACAATTTAAGATATGTACGAAGGTATGTACACCACTAACTACCCAAATAGTTGTTTCTTCTTTTTAAAGTTTTGGTTGTCTGAACTTGTCTGGAAGAAATCGCTATTAGCGATAAGACCGCCATTTGTACCTAATTTAAGTTATTTTTGTATGTTTTTCTGTATGTTTTAATTTGGTGTGCAAATAAAGAGTATTCTATTCTATTCTATTCTATACACTATGGCAAAAATTTAAAGAAATAGATATTCTAACGGTTATATCACAATATATTTATGAAAATTTGTTGTATGTAAAGAAAAATATAAGTGCTTTTGCAAAGAATAGTGACCATCATAATGTAAACACCCGGAACAAACACAATCTTGCTGTACACTCCACGCGTCTCCACAGAATTAGCAATTCGTTCATGGGCCAAGGTATCCGTTTCTATAATAAACTGCCACAGGATATCCGAGACCTAAAAATAAATAAGTTTAAAAGCACTATTAAAAGCCGGTTATCTAAAAAAGGCTACTATAAAATCTCGGATTACCTGGAGGATAAAGCTGCGTGGGCTTAAACTGCGATGCTCATACAAGCCTCTAACTTTAAGAAATATTTATTGTCAAAATTATTAAAAAAATACATATATTAAAAAATGATAAGCCCACTGAGTTTCTTGCCAGATCTTCTCAGTAGAGGCCGCGTTGTGATCTGGTGGTAATTGTAAAAAAGTTGACAATATGTAAGTGCCCTCGTTAGGCCTATGCATAATAAAGATATTTTGAATTTGAATTTAACTATTTCTGGATGAACAAACAATTTATTTTTCCAAACAAGGATAATCATGGAAATCCTCATACCGTTTATACCAGGCTCTACTCACGCAAACAGCTGAAAACGTTCACCCCACACACACACCCAACAACCAGGCTACTATACAACATTGACGTTTCCATCACTGAAACACGCACACACACACAAAATACACGCGATTCTCGCCCTTACAACCGGAGGCTCGTCCTCAATGTGCCCTACATTTACCGATCCGAAAGATAACCTAAAAATTTGAGTTTTAACCCACACAGATCGACTGTGCATTCCTTTCAGAGACTTTAGAAGTTTTTTTTTAAATAGTGTTTTATCATTATCACGTTGTGCAGTGACGGTTGTGTGTGTGATACGGCCAGTTGTGTATGGGACGATTTTCGGCCAATATTCGGTTGTGTCTGGTCCATGTCGGTTGTCACTGGTTGATGTGGCATGGGAGGCTGTTATCCAACTTCGTCTTGTGATAGAAGTATGTGGATATAAATGTGTCACGACGTGGTTTTGGGAAAAGAATGAACGTAAGTACAATTTGAATTGCTAATAAATGACGTAGACTACTTGTGTACTTGTTTGTTTATCGTAGAATAAAAGGTTTTTCGGAATCTAAATGCAGTTTAAAATCATCTAAATATAGAATAAAAGTTCAAATCTCAATCGATCGTTACCAACCAAACCATATTGAACAGTGAATCGTGTGGGCTAAGGTATAGTTTTGAATGAATTATTTATTTTAATTATGAAGTGTTATTATTGTTTATTTCCAAACTTATCGAAGTCTCAGGAGACCGCCGGGCTGGTAGCTTTTTCTGCCAACGTATAAGCTTGGCCATACAAAGGGGTCGCCGCCAGTCTTTTAGGTACCCTTCCCTCCCAGTGCGGCGACAACTTCGAGGAAGTTTTTTACCTAGTTTGTGTACATGTTTGTAAATAAACTGTAAATATTTAGTTAGAATGAAGGCCAATTAATTATAGTTTTGTTTCCCCGAACTCTTATTTGAATTTTATATAAATATAAGTAAGGTGCTGTAGACTATTTTGTTCATGTTCAATCACTTCTTTACTACAAATCAGCCTTTTTTTCTCAAGTTTGGAGCAAATAGTTAGCAAGTTCATTTCTTACATCGATATATAAGTATAGGTACTATTATAACTAGGTACTGGTAAATAATATATCACCAATTAGGTACAATTTTTTTGTTGAAATGTCGGAATACTTCAAGTACTATTTCATAGTCACTATCAGTTGGAAATTGCACAGGGAAATACAATTGCCATAGGGGCACGCTTGAGTAGCTCCAATTAATTGCTGATAGCCAAAATTGTCCTTATCATATTATGTAGGTATACAGATTACAGATAATTTATGAGCACTCGAATCTTCGTCATTGAAGCCAGTTTAATTAAGTTCCGTGGTTGTTTTCGGTAAAAAAGAAATCAAAAGTTACCAAAGTGCGAAAGTACGGCACGGCAGCCTGCGACGAAACCGCTTTTCTTAATATTGAGATGATAATGTTGTCTTTTACTTACGCGAATATTACACATTGAAATCAAACTACTTTTACGGATTTTATATTTTACTATCGTTTTGAATACTTTGCAGCACCCATGGTCACGGGAGGACTGAGATGTTGATCGTTCTTATGTCACAATTATGCCGGTGTACCCTCAGGTCTTCTTAGTTATTATTGTTGGTCCGATCTACGCAGTAAGAGCTTACAGTATCTTGAGGCCGTGCAGTGTTTTGCTTGGTATTGGATTTAATTATATTTATCACAGGATCCCAAGCCTAAGGATGATAAGTTTGCAGTAAAAAAAACTGCTGTAAAATCGTAAAACAAATTGTCTAAAATATAGGTGTACGTAATATTATTTAATTTGATGATAGAAGTATCTATAAATAAACAAACAGGTGATGTTTTTGTAATAAAACTAGGTACTGTTACGAAATATATAAGTAGCGGTTTCATTTAGGTTTTACCTTCCCGACGTTACGAATGCTTTGCAGCACCCATGGCGGACTCCTGTGAGAGTAGTTTTATTACAATGTTTAGTAATCGCGTAAATAAAAGACAACATTAGATGATGTTTTTGCTCTACTAGTCTTTTAAAATTTTGTAAAATATCATAATTATTCAAAGTCAATTAGTAAAGAAAGTCTAACAATAGACAATTAAATATTACGTTAGACTACCTAATACAAAATTCAGTTATCTTTTAGTTCATAATTTTTATCAATGGAGCAGTAACGACGGTGTAGTCATAATATAATAATGATAATAAAATTTGGCGGATGCTCATTGATAATATTATTCCGTTGTAGTATAAATTAACAATGCGTTTCATAAAAAATATCTACGTACCTACTTACTTTAAATCTGGTCTTTTAATATCACGGGTAATAAAAAGGTAGATAGATAATTATTTATTGCGCACAAACATACAGATACTGGAAGAATAAGATACAAATTAATAAGACATGCAACAATGGGCGGCCTTATCGCTAAAAGCGATCTCTTCCAGGCAACCTTAAGATGGAGAGGAAAATAAAGAAGTTACAAAGAGCAGAGGGTGCGCACTAGATATGCCAATGTAACATTAACACATAAAGACTCTAGAAACTATATCAATATATATAAATATACATCAAAAACGTACATGAAACAGTACGTACTAATATAACTAACAAAATTATACAAATACCGACTTATTCCGCAAAATAAATATTTTTTACCTGATCCTTGAAAATAGGCAGTGACAAAGAACGCCTTACAGAAACGGGCAAGGAATTCCACAGGCGAACCGCCTGCACCGTGAAGGATTTGTCATAGAAAGAACTGCTATGTAAGGGCATCGTAAGACAAAGGTTTTCCGAGGACCTAAGAATATGAAGAATGATCTCCTCAACGACCGGCAGTACGGGTTTCGCCGAAATCGGTCGACTGGGGACCTTCTAGTGTATGCCACCCATTTATGGGGCGAGGCCCTCGAGAAGAATGGGGAATCGCTAGCCGTTTCCCTCGACGTCTCGAAGGCCTTCGATAGGGTTTGGCACGCTAGCCTTTTGAGCAAGCTTCCAGCATACGGGATATCCCCTGGCCTGATCGGCTGGATAAAGGACTTCCTGAGTAATCGGTCTCTTCGAGTTGTTGTCGATGGTTGTTCATCGGAGTCGATGACGACTAATGCCGGAGTTCCTCAGGGGTCCGTTCTCTCCGCAACCCTCTTCTTGCTGCATATCAATGACCTGTTAATGCCCGGTATCTATGGTAATGCAGATGACAGCACTGTTGTGGAGAGCTACATGCCGAGTGCTCGGGCCAGTAAGAATGTGATCCAGTCCGAAAGAGTAGCGATGGTAGAGCGTGCTAATCGCACACTTCAGGCGGTCTCCGAATGGGGTGATGCCAACCTTGTGCGATTCAACGCCGCTAAAACACAAGCGTGTCTTTTCACCGCCAAACGGAGTCCTTTCACTCGGCTCCTACTTTTCAGAATGTATCCTTGGAATACACGGACCGCCTTCAGTTGTTGGGAGTTGAAATTTCCTCAAACCTCAACTTTGGGCGGTTCATTGAATCCAAGGCCAAGGTAGCTGCAAGGAAGCTAGGTGTCCTTGCAAAGGTCCATCGGTACTTCACACCGGAGCAGTTTTTGATGTTATATAAAGCGCAAGTCCGATCGTGTGTGGAGTACTGTAGTCACATATGGGCTGGTGCTGCGAAATGCCATCTTTCAGCTTTGGACTCAGTGGAGAGGCGCGCTAAGAGGCTTATTGGTAACTCTGGGTTAGTAGAGACCAATTTACAAAGCCTGGAGCACAGGCGCAGAGTAGCCAGCCTCTCGGTATTCTACAGGATGCATTTTGGAGAGTGTGCGCAGGAATTACATGACTTGATTCCACCATCCCCCTTCCATCATCGGACAACGAGACGCACGGCGCGCACACACCCTTATGTGGTAAACGTGCCTTCAGTCCGAACTAAGCGATTTGCATCGTCATTCATAATAAGGACAGCTAAGGACTGGAACAGTTTGCCTGCGTCAGTTTTTCCGCCTGATTATAACCTGGGTGTCTTCAAAGCTAGAGTGAATAGGCTTTTAATAAGCCAGTGTGCTTTACCATCCTAGATTGCGTCGCCGCTTTCCATCAGGTGGGACTGCAGTCAAGCACTGGCTTATAGGGAGTAAAAAAAAAAAATATAGGTGTTAGATTTCGACAAATAATCGAAACATTCCCTAAGATAAGAAGGGGTGGAAGGGTTAAACAATATATTATAGAGAAGAGATAAAATATGAACATTTCGACGGACACGAAGGTACTCCTATACGTTATAGAGGACCAAGATCGGACTTAGAGTTAACTTTAAGTTAAAGATAAATATAGCTCTGACTATAATTAGAAATGACCCGTGGGGTATCCGGGTAAGAATAGAACCCTCCGATCTCCTCTCGTTGGCCATCCGTAAGAGGCAACAAAGCGAAAACAAGAAGACGGATAACAGCATCGATATAATATATAAAGTAGATAAATATTCACGAACAAAATGACATCTAAAATATGGTCCCGGAGGTTGCAAACTTATCTGTACTGGTGGCGGAAACGTGAACTAACGATTTTATAATGATAAGGACTTGTAGTTTGACAGTTTAATAATAATAATAATAATAATCATTTATTATGAGACACCACTAAAACAAACATACAGAACAGAAACAAGTAAGTACAAGTAAAACAATAACATAACAACTACAATAGCTATCTAAAACTAAACATATTTGTAAACGCCATCTATACGTACTCAACTCACACGCAATACATCAAAAACACCTGTCACTCATCATCACACATGTCATTTTGACATTCTTTTTCATCGGTTTTATTTAGCCGTTACAAAATCAAATAAAAGAGCTCGTCTCTCACCGCTTGTTCGTCGCGCACGCAACACGCATTTTACACTAACTCAATTTCAATTAATTCCTACCCTTTATTATCGCCTTCCTTACGGCGCTAAAGCCATCGAAGTGCTGTTATATTTTAATCAAACGCTGGGAGCTCCCAAAGAGAAGCTAAAACAAAGTGCCGGGTGTTGTGGAAGACATCGAGCCAGCGCCTTCCTGTTACTGTAAGTCTTTTACTTCCATATTTTCCCACAACCCCCTTTTTGGTCCTTCGAGCCGGATCCTTTCAACTAACAATCCATAATTGTATCTACGCACACTATACTCTTTTACTCGTACTTACTCTTACTTATTTTCACCTTTCTATATACCATAACTCACTCATATTACGTACCCCGTGGGGTGTCGGGTAAGAATAGCACCCCCCCAACTCTTCCCTTTGGGTGTACGTAGAAGGCGACTACGGGAAAAAGAAGAAGACAGACAGCAACGTCTTCTTATTGGATTACCTACCACCTATACTGTAATCCCCAAGACACAATCACTCATTAATACACTCATAACACATTAAACCATACACCACAACAATTTTAACGTCCATATTTTTCGCTCACAACTTATTATATTAATCATGTATCGCATTTAAACGGTTACATATACGCAAAACTAACGATATATCGTAAATTTGTTTACTCAAACATATTTGTTAAGGTTTCCGCTTATTTTATAATACGACTAAGTCTCGTTCATTTTACAAAAATAAAGTAGGTAGTTTCAAGTCATTCGCTCAATATGTCTAAAAAACAAGAAACTACTACAGACGTTAAGATTACGCTATTAGAAGCTAAGAAGGAACGATTATTTGAGTTGGTACAACAACTTTACAACTTAAGTTTAAATGTTTCTGATCCCACAAGCAAACAACAGTTTTTGGCCCGTGTTTTATCATTGGATAAAACACGGACTGAGTTTAATGAAACGCTAGATAATTTAATCGCTGCACAACTGGAGGAACAGCCTTCGGTAAAGCCCAATTACTCGCCGTTAAACGCTTTTGATGAATTGTACTGTTTCATAAAACAAAAAGAAAGTGTTTTAAAAAATAATGCTGAACGTACTGATTTATTAAATCAAAAATTGCCTCGTCTCCAGTTAGTAGGGTTCGATGGTACTCCGTCAAAATGGCCTATTTTTTATGAAAACTTCAAAAGTATTATACATGAAAACCCAAGGTTATCTAATGCAGAAAAGGTTCAGTATTTGGTTGGAAAATTAAGTGGTGGTGCATGTTCGGTCTGTGCCGGTATTTCACCAACAGCTGACAACTATGACATAATATGGAAGGCACTTTTGTCTAAATATCAGGACATTAGGGTTCAAGCTTCGCGTTATATAGATCAACTGATTAATTTTAAACCCAATCAACCAGTCGACACATTTATTGATCAATTTTGTTCTACAGAATCTGCATTGAGACGCTTAAAGATAGATGATTTGTCAGATTTTATGATAACGCATATCGCACTCTCTAAGTTAGACAAGGAGATGGTAAATTTATTCGAACAAACGCATCGAGATGTTGATATTCCTATGTTTAGTGACGTCACCAAGTTCCTTAAGGAACAAAGTAAAATAAAATCATTACGATTTAACGTAACTGCTGCGCAAAGGTCAAATACTCCGTCGACTAGTCGTGAAATTAGGTCACGCCCGAAGACTCATGCGTTTATGGTCAATACTGACACACACGACAGTACACCGCATATGATATCCACGCAATATAAATCTACGCAAATAAATAATAATAAGCCTAAGCAAATAACTTCTTGCATCGTTTGTAATGGTGAGGTACATCCATTATTTAAATGCCAAGCTTTCTTACAGCTTGACCCACGTAAACGCTATGATATAGTTTATAAAAACCTATATTGCAAAAATTGTCTCGGTTTTCATGACGTAAAACTATGTAAGTCGCAGAACAGGTGTTATGTGTGTAAACAAAAACATCACAGTCTATTACACATAAATACCAATACTCAAACGTCTCCGGGATTTGAACCCGTGACTCGACGCGACACTCCGACCGCTGCGCCATGGCCGGCGGACAGTGGAACGCGAGCCACCCGCGCCGCCGACTTGTGCTTGGATGTCGTCACGCAGACACCGCCGCGCTTCGCCGCACCGGCCCCGCCGCCGTCAGCGCCATACGATCACCGCGCTCAGCTCGCGTCGCATGTCTCGCACTCCGCGCAACTGCCCTCGACTACTGCGTCCGCCGCTTACGTTTCCCGCGTAAATTCAAACGCAAGCGCATTCACAACAACGCATACATCGACCGATAATCGTCATGAAACTACTGTTCTGCTTCCTACCGCAATTGTACACGTATTTAACGATACTAATACGCGTTTAAATGTAAGAGCTCTCATCGATACGGGGTCGATGAGTAATTTTATTACGAAAGATTGTTGTGATCGTTTAAATCTTCCCATAACGCATATTAAATCACCCGTAGTGGGCATAGGTCAGTCGGAAAGTGAAACTTTAGGGTTTACATCTTTGAAAATACACTCACGCTTCGATAAATCCTGTTCATATAACATTACCGCTAGGGTGATACATACCATCACCGACCGGTTGCCGACCTTCCCCATAGATGTTTCGCAATTTACGCAGTTTGATAGTTTACCATTGGCTGATTATGGCTATGCTGCTCCAGCGAACCTGGACTGTTTATTAGGTAGTGAAATATTCCCGCTTATACTTGGTAGCGATAAGGTTACCACTCCAAACTCTTCACTCGTAGCATTAGAGACCACACTTGGTTATCTAATCATGGGTAAAGCAAATTATGCTTCTTATCCAATTCCGCATACTCTAGTACAAACGCATAATGAGGATAGAAATTTCTTTTGTTCGGTAGACGCACTCTCAAAACTTACAGAACGCTTTTGGGAACTTGAAAATGTTCCAGATAAAATTCACATGAGCCCTGAAGACGAGGCATGTGAACATCTCTTTCGCTCAACGTATTCACGCGATAATACCGGTAGGTTCACGGTACATCTTCCCTTTAAACTCAACCCCTCGGAATTAGGTAATTCTTTCGCCATTGCCAAGCGCCGCTTATGTCTTCTGGAAAGGAAACTCGACGCAAATCCCAATTTACGCGCAGATTATAACGCAACTATTCGAAGTTATGTTGATAATGGTTATTTAACTGAAGTTAAAGGCCACAAACCGAACAGTGAATGTTACTATATTCCTCATCGGGCTGTCTATCGTCCAGAGAAGTCCACCTCCAAAACTCGTATCGTGATTGACGCCAGTTGTAAGACAACTTCTGGAAAGTCACTCAACGATCTCTTGTATAAAGGCCCTAACTTGCAGACTAATATTTTTAATCTGCTTATAAATTTACGCATGTTCTTAGTGGCACTCACTGCGGATATAGAGAAAATGTACTTTCAATTAATATTAACGCCAGAACACCGGTCTTTTCAACGCATCTTATTCCGTTTTGACTCAGATTCGGATATTCATATATTTGAATTTAATAGGGTCTCATTCGGAGTGTCAAGCTCTCCGTATCTCGCGATGAGAGTCGTCCGTCAGCTCGCCGCGGACAGCCGCGACCAATTTCCACTCGCTGCATACGAAGCTGAACATCACATGTATATGGATGACTATGTAGGCTCCGTAGAAGGATTAGAACAAGCTGAAGAAATCTATCATGAAATGGTAGATATGTTCAAAACCGGTGGTTTTAAAATTGTTAAATGGATATCCAACAGTTCGGAACTCATGAATAAAATACCCTTGTCACAAAAAAATCCGCAAATAATAAATTTCGACGATATTACTTCATCCGCAAACGCTAAGATAGTAGGCATGCAGTGGCAGCCTGCTACTGATCAATTTCAATTTGAAATAAATTCCGAGATATCGGAATGTACAAAACGCACTATTCTATCTGTGACCGCGCGCCTCTTCGACCCCCTGGGTCTTATAAGTCCGGTTGTCGCATTTATGAAACTCCTCGTTCAAGAATGTTGGGTATCTAACTTAGGTTGGGATGATCCCGTACCGCAGGCGATCCGTGACAAATGGATACAATTTCATAGCGAGTTGCCTAACTTAAAATTAATTAAAATTCCTCGTCATATAGGTATTACCTCGAAATCGCATATATCGCTAATAGGTTTCGCTGACGCGAGCGAAAAATGTTACGGTGCGGTTGTGTATGTTCGTGTCAGCCCGGACGAGTATACGCACGGCTCTGTCAACCTACTAGCCTCTAAGTCAAGAGTCGCGTCTCTCAAAAAGATGCCGCTCGCACGCCTTGAGCTCTGCGCAGCCCTGCTGCTAGCAAGTCTCATAGAATCCGTACGCGAAACGCTATCTAAACGCTGTCAAATAGATAAAATTGTTGCCTTCTCTGATTCAACTGTCACGCTCACTTGGATTCACTCACCCGCTTTTAAGTTTCATACGTTTGTCGCTAACAGAATATCTGAAATTAACCTAAAACTCTCCGCATGTCATTGGTACCATGTAAAGGGACAGGAAAACCCAGCTGATATTATATCATGACCAGTGACTCCTTACGCACTTATAAACCGTGAAGATTGGCTTCATGGCCCTCAGTGGCTCACGCAACCTTTTTCGAAATGGCCGATATCTGTTTTTCAAGCAAATCATGATAATAATCTTTCAGAATCCAAACCGGTTTCATTAGTCGTGGATATACCACAATCTTCGCAAGCTTGTCATCCGATTGGTGACATTGCAGAGCGTGTCTCCAGTTGGACAAAGTTATTACGCATAACAGTTTATATTTTACGCTTTTTAAAAGTTTTACCGAGAAATAACTCTATAACTGTGTCCGATTTAGATACAGCCGAACAATATGTTCTCAAATATGTTCAAAACAATCATTTTTCTTCAGATCTTAACGCTATTAAAAATAATAAACAATGCAGCAAACGAATCATAAAGTTAAGTCCATTCATAGACAATTGTAATTTACTCAGAGTTGGTGGAAGATTAACACACTCGCAGCTTGATTATGGTCAAAAGCATCCTATATTACTCCCCGCCAAAGAACGCATAACTCAATTAATAGTTGATTTTTATCATAATACAAATTTACACACAGGTCCCGCATTATTACTCGCGCTGCTCAGACAAAAATATTGGATTCTCTCTGCTCGAAATCTTGTTCGACAAAGAGTACACGCTTGCAATGTATGCTTTAAACTCAATCCTAGATTTAGTAACCCTCAAATGGGCGATTTACCCGCGTTTAGAATAACAGAAGCTAAAGCTTTTGTATACACAGCCGTCGATTATGCTGGACCTTTTTACATAACGCATATTCGCCGTCGCGGTGTCAAAAGTCAAAAGGCATATATATGTTTGTTTGTCTGCCTGACTACTAAAGCTGTTCACCTGGAATTGGTTTCTGATTTGAGTACAGAACTGTTTCTCTCGGCGTTTAAACGATTTATTTGTCGTAGAGGACCCGTAGCTATGATCTATAGCGACGGGGGAACTAATTTCATAGGTGCGAAACGCAAACTAGACGAAATTTATAATCTTATACAGTCCACATCATATAATAATTATATAAGCGAAGAACTTCTATCTACACATCGTATTCAATTTAAACGAAGTCCACCTTATGGTCCCCATTTTAACGGCCTATGTGAGATAAACGTTCGCTGTGTTAAAACTCACTTATTCAAAGTGGTAGGCTCGCATATTCTAACATACGAAGAATTTTCATCTGTCCTCGTACAGATTGAAAATTTATTGAATAGCAGACCATTGTGTGTGCTAAGCTCAGACCCATCTGACATGTCTGTTTTAACGCCTAATCATTTCTTAAATGTAACGCCGCTTAAATTTTTACCCGCTGAAGATGTGACAAACATCGCAGACCACCGCTTAACTCGTTTCCAACTCGTAACCAAGTTAACACATATGTTTTGGCGTCGGTGGAGCCAAGAGTATCTCACTTCTTTACAGCAAAGGGAGAAGTGGAATACCCCCACTAAGCCAATTGAATTAGGATCCTTGGTTGTAATCAAAGATATTAATGCGCATCCGCTATGTTGGCCTTTGGGAGTCATCGAATCGGTCTATCCCGGAAAGGATGGCATCATCAGAACCGTTAAAGTCCGCACCTCAACTGGTAGTTATATACGACCAGTAATTCGAGTTTCTCCACTACCAACTCAATAATATTCACTCGTTCTCTTTTAGTTTAGTTTACTTTTTAGTTCAACTCACACTCTTAACTTAGTATTTTAGTACCTATACACGCGTTTATCATTTTGTATACTATTATTATCTAGAGGAAACCTCTAGGCCGGCGGAATTGTAAACGCCATCTATACGTACTCAACTCACACGCAATACATCAAAAACACCTGTCACTCATCATCACACATGTCATTTTGACATTCTTTTTCATCGGTTTTATTTAGCCGTTACAAAATCAAATAAAAGAGCTCGTCTCTCACCGCTTGTTCGTCGCGCACGCAACACGCATTTTACACTAACTCAATTTCAATTAATTCCTACCCTTTATTATCGCCTTCCTTACGGCGCTAAAGCCATCGAAGTGCTGTTATATTTTAATCAAACGCTGGGAGCTCCCAAAGAGAAGCTAAAACAAAGTGCCGGGTGTTGTGGAAGACATCGAGCCAGCGCCTTCCTGTTACTGTAAGTCTTTTACTTCCATATTTTCCCACAATATTTAAGTAAGTACTTATTTAATGTAAGGTTACAATTAGTGTGGTGTCACACAAATGGACGCACTCAGCTTAAGCCGTGTTTTACCACGACGCTGGTTTTCAGTGCGCCCGCGTTGACGCTTCCAATAATGCTGTAACAAATACCGTACCTCTCTACAGTTTGACACAAACTTAATAACGAATATACTACAAAATACTTAATACTATAAAATAATTGAAGAAAGTAATTTTAACTTACATAAGTGTCAGTTAGTTAGTATTACTTATAATGAAATAAATAAAAATAAAAAAATAAATAAAAAAGTACTACACATACCGATATAAACTTAATTACTAATTAATAGGTGATTTTCACATATATATGCACATTTTTACCTTAAACTATATTTTTATATGATGCGACGTTGCCAATTCGACAGTAGGTACTAAGTACAGCGTGTTTCTACTATTATTCGTATAACATACATAAACACAGGGAACTGCATTCTGGATCGCGATCCCAAAGCGTGCAGACGACTAAGTGATTATAACAATGAACAAGACGTACAAAAGGATAGTGAGTAAGTTTTAGTAAAGATTAATTGTTGGGAGGATCCAGACTGACTACGTAATAAAGATAAATAATAAACAAAATAAATAATAAAAAGGGACGAATAATAAAGAGGGACGAACCGAACACGTCCTTACTGCTCGTCACCTTCATTAATTGTCTGAACGCGTGAGGTAAGTCAAGGTTTTAATGCCTATTTTTCTGCACTTGCATGTAATGCTGTTTTAGCTTTAGCTTGAACGATTTAACATTTTTCAGACTTCGCACGGGTGGTGGTAGATCGTTCCAGCATTTTGATGCGGCAAATTTAAAACTCCCTCTAAAGGCAACGCATCGAGCACGGGGGACTACCATCGACCAACTGGACCATCGCGTCGGATAAGTTGCAACATCACGGGACCAAATCAGCTTATTTGATAAATATGATGGTGCTTGGTTAGCAACAATGTTAAATAATAAACAAGCTAAGTGTATTTTTTGTCGCGCCGTCATTTTTATTATATTAGAATTATTTAAATATGGTGTAACATGTGTGCGTGGCGGGATTGTGAAACAAAACCTTGCACAAGCGTTTTGTACCCGCTGGATCAGTTTTTGTGTGCGAACGAGTAGCCGTGGTCCATATACAACATCCATATAGTTGAATTTTGATAAAATTAAGGATTCAGTTAGTTTAATTCTAATTTCGGTACTGAGAGAGTTTCTTATTTGGTAAAGTACCTTAAGTCGATAAAAACAGTTTCTTGCAACATTAGCTATGTGACTTTCAAATTTTAGCTGTTCGTCCAAAAGTAAGCCCAAATTGACAGCTTCTCTGACTCTTTCGACTGGCTCGCCTTTTATTTGAACATGCACACCCCTTTCAGATACTGTATTTATTTGATGTTTGGTCCCTAGTATCATAAATTTGGATTTACTGGGATTAAGCATTAGGCAATTTTTATCAGCCCATGTGGCGATCCGGTGAAGGTCCTCATTTAACATTTGCACTGTTGCAGCTACGTCACGTGGTTTACAGGATATATACAGTTGAATATCGTCTGCGTAAATGTGGAACTTACAGTGCTTTATTTCATTGATTACATCTGCACTATACAAAGTAAAAATCAAAGGCCCCAATATGGATCCCTGTGGAGTGCCTCTAAAAACTTTTCTTGGTTGCGACAGATAGGGTGTATTGTCTGATCCTCTTATTTCCACTTGCTGCGTTCGACTAGCAAAGTAACTATCAAAAAACTTAATGGCGGATGAACTCATACCATAGTAATGTAACTTAGCCAGAAGTAGCGGAATACTGATACAGTCAAACGCTCTAGAAAAATCTAACAGTACCAAGATTGTTGCTTCTCCTTCATTCGATGCAGTTAGAATATCATCTACCACATCTGCGATGGCAGTAGATGTACTGTGAAGCTTCCTGAAACCTGATTGTTTTTGTGGCAAAATATTATTTTCTTCCAGAAATGACCTCAGTTGATTCCCTACAACCTTTTCTAATATCTTCGAGGTCGTCGAGAGGATACTGATCGGCCGCAGTTCTTTTAGAGTAGTAGGCGCGGAACACTTAGGTAATGGCTTAACAATAGCGGCTTGCCAATCTGTAGGAAAAGTATTAGTTTCAATGGCCCTGTTTACTATGTGCGTTATGCATGGTAACGACTTTTCCAATGTGAGAATGATCATGTCTATAGAGATCCCATCCAATCCTATTGCCCTAGATTTTAATGTTTTTATTATGTTGGCAATTTCATCGCAACTAACTGTTTTTAAATTAAAACTATCCTTAGACACCATTCTGTGAAATTCATAATAAGTCAGTTGTGAAATGGAGACTACGCCACTGCCCGGAATATCTAAAAAATGATCATTAATTTTGTCTGGGTCAGTAAAAAGGTTGACCGGGAACTCTGGGCAATCCTTTATTCTAGCATTTTTCTTTACGTGTCTCCATAATTCCCGACTATCATTGTTATTATTCACATAGTAATCAAAGTAAGCCTTTTTCTCCCGGGCTATAGCCTCCACTACGGCAAGTTTAATCTCTTTATAGTAAATACGGCTTGGACAGTTATCTTTACTTTTGCGCGATTTAATGTAAGCTTCATCTCGTTTCTTCATCATTTGCTGGATATTGTATGTTATCCATGGGTATTGTTGAGGTCTAACTGACACAGTTTTTACTGGGGCATAAATGTCAAACAATTCTAGTATAGTAGCGTTGAATAGTTTAACCGCAGTATTTACATCTTGCTCCAACAAAATTATGTTCCAATCTATGTTATTTAAGGTTTCATTAAATTCCTTTACAGGTATATCTTTCATAATTCTTCTCGTCACTCTAGTCGCTTTAGATTTAGGTTTTTTTATGCATAATTTACATGTAATAAATGCATGGCTACTTAAATTATGAATATAATGAACTTCCGTAGACACTCCGGGGACATCAGTACAGACAAGATCAATCAAAGTTTCACTCGTAGCTGTAAAATGCGTGGAGTCACTGACATGTTGAGATAGTTTGAAACAATTTAAAAATTCGGTTAGCTTTTTAACATTACTATCACTTACTGTATGTCTCATATTAATATTAAAGTCCCCAACAAGTACCATGTTGTGACACCATGCAAATGTTTCGATGGAGGCCGAGAGGCCGTCTATAAAAGTATCGACGTTTAACCATGGCGGCCGGTATGCTGTCCCGATCACCAGTTTTTTGCCACTCATAGTTAGACATAGCCACATTTGTTCTACTTGCGGCGAGGCTGGATGTGCGAGCACTCGGATGCTGAGCTCGCGGCGCACATAGAAACCAACCCCCCCACCGCGCGTCCTCACCGATGCTGGACGGGGTACATGGCGCAGTCTGTAGCCCGGCACAGAAGGTGCACGCCCATCCTCTCCAGGCCTAAGCCACGTCTCATTTACCGCCATGATATCTACGTCATGCCGTTGTACCGCAGCAATAAATTCGTCATGTCTCGTTCCTAAAGAGCCTGCGTTCAACAACCCAACTATAAGCTTTTTGAATTTATTGAATTTTGTTTAATTTAATATATATATAGTATGCAAAGATAACAAGCAAGAAGATACATAGTACGAGTACATCTGTCATTTGAATAGTTATATAAATATAATAGGCAACAGTGGCGGCATAATGGGCAATAAATAAAATACTGTTGGAAATCAGTGACCAAGAAAAATTTAAACACAAAGTATTCATATAATAGGACTTTGTGTTAAAACCATTTGATAAATAAGTTATACTTAGATGAAATAACATTATAAAAGAATACAAATATTTAGGCTTTTCTATTAGTAAAACAGTTACACGATCACAACCTATTACAATGTTGTAGGTATAAAACCACATGTTAGATAGACCACATAACGTTATTATTTTTAAGAAATTAATCCTAACAAAGTGATACAGTATCAAATTTCTAACTTTATATAATGTTAAGTTCAAATTGAGCCAGTACCAAAAATTTTGTCAATATCTTTTTCAGTACGAATACGTTCTACCGGTTTGCCATCCTCCTTGCGAGCTAGTATCTTCCCGTTCCTCGTCCACACGTATTTCCAAGACGTGCGACGCCCAGCCTCTCGCGCTCGGTAGAACAGCTGTCTATTTACCCGAGTCAGCCGTTCATTCAAGTACACGCGTTGCGTCGTACCTGGCAAATCAAGCTCAGTCGTTGTGAGCACGCGGCGCACGCGGGCCGCGTGCAGGAGCTGATCGCGCGTCGTACGCCGCGCGACGCGTACCGCGATTACTCGTCCTCGCGTAGTATGCTCGGTACCGTCACCACCGACTTCCACACGGTTTCGCCGCGTTGAACCAATCCGCTCGACGTCAACCACGTCCCTTTCCTCAAGTTCAACACCCAGCTTCAATGACATGACTTTGACGATGTGATTTAGACTTTCCCCGCGCCCTTCTGGCACGCCCGAGATTTCGAGGTCATACGAGAGGAGCTCCTGGTCGCGATCGTTTAATTGAATCTTTAGATCCTCAATTACATCCTCTAAGGGGTCTGTACCCGTAGGAACCTTGGCTTCAAATTTCTTTTCGAGTGCGGTAATCCGGTCTTCTACGCCTACAATTCTATCATAGCAGCCTCTAAGTGACTCCTTGAAATCGCCTATTTCAACCCGGCACTCGTGAAGTTCGGCTCGCATAGCGCTAAGTTCTGTGCGAAAAGAGCGTATCTCCAAAGCAAGATCGATCTTGAATTCCTCTGTGACGTTATGGGCTGTGTCATCGAGCTGCTCACCGCTAGGGCTACTTTGTTGCTGAGGATTATAATCTGCAGCTATACCTTTTATAGGTGTGGCCGTATTGTCCGTCCTGGGAGTGTTTACTTTACACCCAGGACACAACCACGAGCTTTTGATCAATACTCCCTCGGGAATGGCAACACATGCTCGATGAAATGTAGCAGAACACTTGCCACAGTGTACGCAGTCATTTGGGGAGAGGAATTTACCACAAGCTCCGCATTTGGCCATTTTTTTTAATGTTTGTTTACTAAATATTGTATTGTTACACTATTTGAACTTGAGCTTGAATACTAGATGGCGTTGCGCTTACTGTTTTTTTATGGGCTTGCTTATTATGGTGTCCCTATTGTAAGCACCATAAAACTTATAGTAAATGTTTCTTCAGATGTACACAAAAGCACCACACCTGATTAAGTTCGTTAATTAATTATTCACGTAAGTAGCATCACCAGAATTATCACAGCGGGTAGATATCACTAATAGTTTTAGCTTGATGAATTTTTGAATTGGTTTTTATACACTTTATGATCAAGTTAGAAAATTACTAACGTAATATGTGGAACACTAATGTATTCTGAAAGTATTTCTAATAAACTTTTGACTTAAGATTACGTTGTTTTATTTAAATCGCCGAAAATACACAGACGTAGTAGGTACTTATGATAAGACGAAACGTCAATTCGTTTCATATAGACAGTAGCGGCACTCCTATCGGCAAAAATAATTTTTGTCAGGATGTGTATTTCTATTGGATTGACAACCTATACTGTGATCTCCAAGACGCCTGCCAAGCGTGGGTATTATGGCAACCCCTCCCTTGTTGTAATCGAAAAAAGTTAAGCAATTGTGCAGTACTAATTTCGAAAAAAAACATAATATTTTATGCCCGCCGTTACAAGGTTACGTTGTTAAATGTTGATAAAGTGTCAAATGTGATCTATTAAATTGACCCTACTTTAGTAGTTACTCGTATGATAATACTTTAAATTGTTTACGTTAGGGTTTTCGGTAGTTATCGAAATATTTATAATAAAAACATAGAATGTGCGGTGATAGAGAAATTTAGGAAGGGAGAGGTAGCCATGATCAGGCATCTTGGGGATCGGAGTATTCGTGGAAAGGCGCTGCTATCTTCTTGTTTTCCCTTAGTCGCGTGTTACGGGCACCCAACGGGTTCAAGACTATGATGCAAAAAATGTTAATTGTTATTTCGCTGCATGAAGTGTAACCTCTGTGTAACCTGGGTAGAGTGTACCCGACTGGGCCGCAAACGTCGATATCCCCCTCGCGTCGAAGATCGTAAAACGTTTGATTACATGACGTATGCTGTGAAACTGGGTTACTTGTTTATTACTTTAGACACTGTAGGTACGAGTAACAAATTCAAATCTATTTTAACGTATAACAAATAAAATTAGGTATGATACTGAAAAGCTTGGAAATAAATTTAGGATTTCAACAGATTGGATGTGCACAGGTAAAGGGCTCCTAGCACCAGTCAGAGTCATAGCCAGAGTATCAAGCTTCAATAAGATTAATAGACTTGAAACTAAGGTTGAACGAGAAAAGTTCAAAATGTTTTAATGTTTTTTACATTTAATCAAAAGAGTTTGTCCATTTTGTTAAGGGATTTAGATCAATTACGAAATTTAATGAGCCTTAAATTACGTCTGCAGTCAGATTTTATTTTACCCTATTGTTTGTATAACCATTCAAACTACTTATTTCCAAAAGGATTAACGGTTTTTAACGGTTTTTTTTTAAATGCTACCACCGTATCTCAACGCGGCCTCAACTGAGAAGATCCGGTAAGAAACTCAGCGGGCTTATCATTTAGTATTAGCATATTATAGGTACAATGCAGATCTACTTACGGCATTGATAGAATGCGGCTCTGAAAGCTACAAAACCAATCTGATTATTATATCATTTTTATCTAACCAACGAAAATGTACACTAAAACTTCATAACCCGAAAGAGCTTAAAATAACTTGGTTGAATTGAAACGCTAATAATACAAGGTTCTTATCGAACAATGGACAAAAGAGTTACATTAGCTATTTGTATGGTGGGCCGACATTGAATGATAAATGGCATAAAAATACCAAACTTGGCATTATATTCTTTCTTATCTATCTATAGAAACATGCATTACGTAGTATATTTATTTCGCAGTAGCAATGACTCTTCTGTTCATGATTACTAGTGTAGTTAATTCAGTAGTATGTCACGTATCAAGTAGGATTGCGATCAAAAACATTTTTTTAATATTCAGTTAATTGACGAAGCTCCTGCCTTCAGATAGCTGCACTTGCAGTATGAACGTATTCATTAATTTTAATACTTTTTCAGTATTTTTTAACGACGTTTTTGAAGATCAGTATCAGTATTTGCTGGAAGTTAGTATAAAAAAAAAATGTGCGTGCGTGGAGTCGCTCCGTGCGGAAGAAGTGAAACTTCATTCTCGCTCAGTCGATCGGTCGGTCGGTCGGTCGGTCCCTCACTCACTCACACACACACACACACACACACACACACACACACACACACACACACACACACACACACACACACACACACACACACACACACACACACACACACACTAACTCAAATCAACTCAACTCAACTCAACCGAACTCAACCGAACCCAACCGAACCCAACCGAACCCAACCGAACCCAACCGAACCCCACCGAACCCCACCGAACCCCACCGAACCCCACCGAACCCCACCGAACCCCACCGAACCCCACCGAACCCCACCGAACCCCACCGAACCCCACCGAACCCCACCGAACCCCACCGAAACCCACCGAAACCCACCGAACCCCACCGAACCCCACCGAACCCCACCGAACCCCACCGAACCCCACCGAAACCCACCGAAACCCACCGAAACCCACCGAAACCCACCGAAACCCACCGAAACCCACCGAACCCCACCGAACCCCACCGAACCCCACCGAACCCCACCGAACCCCACCGAACCCCACCGAACCCCACCGAACCCCACCGAACCCCACCGAACCCCACCGAACCCCACCGAACCCCACCGAACCCCACCGAACCCCACCGAAACCCACCGAAACCCACCGAAACCCATCGAAACCCACCGAACCCCACCGAACCCCACCGAACCCTACCGAAACCCACCGAAACCCACCGAAACCCACCGAACCCCACCGAAACCCACCGAAACCCACTGAAACCCACTCACCCACTCACTCAGTGACGGCGTCACATGAGCGCTTTCATAACCTTAACAAATTTACGCCTATCGCCTATCGTTTAACACCTATCACTTAACGCGTTAAGGTGCTTCATTTAACGCTTGACGCGTTATGTGATAACATTTTTGGAAGTCGCATAAGAAGTTTCACTTCAAAAATATAGTAACAGAGTCTGGACTTTCAGTTTTTAGTTGTATAAATGAGTAATCAGGTCCGTATGCATGAACTAATTTTCTCTAAGAACATAGTTTTCGGATCAGCAAAAAACACTGGTTGGGTATTTTTTATTTTTGACGGAAAATCTGAAATTATCACAGTTGAAATCAAACTACTTTTACAGATTTTATTCGTGAGGCTATTGAAATCAAAAATCATCCTAATTTCAATAGAGAAGACGGTTGGGTGTTACCTCCGGCTTGGGATCCTGTGATAAATATAATTAAATCTAATACCAAGCAAAACATTGCACGACCTCAAGATACTGGAGGCTCTTACTGCGTAGATCGGACCAACAATAATAACTAAGAAGACCTGAGGGTACACCATAATTGTGACAAAAGGACGTTCAATATCTCTGTCCTCCCGTGACCATGGGTGCTGCAATGCATTCGAAACGTCGAGACAGTATCTATATAGAAGAAGAAGAAGAAGAAGAAGAAGAAATATATTTATTCTGACATTACACAAGACAAGGTACCCAAAGAACATTATACACACAGAAGATAAAAAAGAGACGTACAATAGTGCGAAAGAGAAAGAATTACAATAAGTAGGACATAACAGAGACTGCTGACCATTAGGCCAATACCAAGTAGTATATGGATCCTCGTTGGTACCAAGCTGTGCGATGTCAAAAATGGCTCCTATCTCAGCTTGTTGCTGCAGCAAGAATATGATGCTACAGCGCTGATTTTCAGATAGGACCAGATAAGTGAAGTCACGGAAGAAAATATACAGATAGGTAATAAAATAATAATAAGTGTAAAATGTTGGAAAATATACATAATTCATATAACATAAGTGTATTGTAGTGAAGTAGTATACAAAATTACGATAAGAAAGAGGTAATATATTAAGGGGGTAACATGCGCCAATGACCTTGAGAATCTGGCCGCTCCGGCCGAGAGTTGTCATCGCAGAGGGCGCTACCAGCAAATATGAATATTACATTTGAAAAATCATAGACTAAAAATATACAGATGTGTCGAATGGAGTTTTGTTAATTTTGCCTATTCCGTTATAGAATGAAATGATGCAGTTTAATAACGGTAACCCACTGTTTTATATCTTGATTTATACCTTGGCGTGCCACCTAATCACAATCTGACAACCCAACCACTTACAGTAGGTAGTAACGTAGTTGACGTGTTGCATCAGGATACGGATTATTGCATTTCATATTCCAAACTTCATATTCCAAACTTCATATCAAAGGTTCAGTCCGTCTATTCTAGAATGGCCAATGCCTGACTAGTGAGACTTATACATACATCTATTCTATTGTTGGTGGTTATTAGGTCCGGTTACAACCGGAACGCACTTTGACCCAGCTGAACACAATACATTGTCCATTCGGAATCCATATTCATTCGTACTACTTATAACTTACAGTCACAGCGGATTTTTGTGTGTCTGAAGTTAGGGTTGACGAACCATTCCGCAAGTACAGTTGTGAGTTCTGAATACATAAACATAAAAATAGCTACTGCGCAGCGTCTTGCCGTGACTACTGTAAGCGTACTTGAAATGAAACTATGCACAAAGTTCTAAGGTTTCTGTTTTGCACGTCAAAACGAAAGCGTTTAACAGAGCCTTCAAAATATAGTTCTTTTTCTTCAAATGGGACCTTATTATCATATTTCCTAAATTAGTTCCAAATTCTCTAACCAATAAACATCCATCTGATAGTTGAGCTTTTTGATTCCTGGAACAATGAACTGAAACCAAATTGATGATTGATTGCGATGTTCGAGTATGACAAAGAGAGTGACTTAAGATGCTGCAATGCATACCAGTGGCCCTGATGAGATGCTAGCGGTATTATTAAAGAAGCATGTAACTGTAATGTTTCCTATTCTAATGCGTATATTATCTTTAAGAGCGGCACAAGTACCCGAATCTTGGAAGCTTGCTAGCTTCCGACCTTACTCAAGACCAGATACCCAACGTCGACCCAAGTCGTGCAGACCCAAATATCATAAATTATTTTTATTGATCAATTAGTTCCGTGATAAGAATAATAGCACCCGTCCATCTCCTCCCGTTGGGTGTCCGTAAAAGGCGACTAAGGAAAAACAAGAAGACGAGCAGCAGCGTCTTTTTATTGGATTACCTACCACCTATCTGCGATCCCCAACCGCCTGCCAGGCGTGGGGATTATGGCAACCCCTCCCCTCTACGGGAGAGAGGGCCTTTTTTCAACAGTGGACGTTTCGGCTGCTGATGACGATGTAGATGAGTTCCGTGATCGACTCCGTAATGGCCATCGAACTGAGACTATGATGATACTTAACTTTTTCCATAATTAAGTACAGGTAAAAACGACCCAGACCCAAGACAAACAGATTAATTATGTTCATGCGCATGAATGTTTGTCCTGTGTAGGAATCGACCCCAAGACCAGGGTCAGCGGCCAGGGCAGCAAACTACAAAATCAACGGACCTGTGTTGTTATTCAATATAAGTGCCTGCCAAAGGAATCCGTAGCACTGTTTGTTTGAACGCACGAATTCAGTAATACACACATCAAAAGTGTCTAGGGATCAACATATATTTTTGCAATAACTTTTCTCCTGATTGATATTAATTAAAATTTTCTTTAAGGATTCATCAAATAAAGTGTTTTCGTTTGTCACAGTAACGATAAACCAAGTCACCTTTGCATTAATAAAGAAATTTGCCATTTTCCTAATAAAGGGATTTTTGACATTTGAACCACTAACACAAAAGTTCGAAAAAAAGACTGAAATAACAGTTTTCTTTAAAATTTTATTGGGTAACTTAAACAATTAATAATCCGTGTTTCTACCGCGAACACTAACAACACAAGAACATCGGTTTGGCATACTCAAAATGAGTTCATCCAAATCACGCTGTGGAATGGCCGCCCATGTTCGTTGCAACAACAAAAAAAGGTCTTCTTGCGACTGGATACCCTCCATATTCGGCAGAGCTCTTCTCTGTAGCATATCCCATGCATGCTCAATCGGGTTCAAGTCTGGCGACTGAGCAGGCCAGGGCAGGACATTGATGTTAGCTGCGGCGAGAGTCTGTCTTACAACTCTTGCGGTGTGCGGTCGTGCATTATCATGCATTAACTGAAATAAGGGACCGATTTGCACTTGTAGAGGAACGATGACGTCTGATACAATCGTCTCAGCATAAATTTGAGCGTTACGGGTACCACCTATAGCAATGCACAATCGTAGGATTCGATATCAATGGGCTCTTGAACACAGAAATTGGGCAGAAGAACAATGGCGTTTCGTGTGCTTTTCTGATGAGTCTCGTTTTGGTATGAGACCGGATACAAGACGTATACGACACTGGAGAACCCCTGGACGCCAACAGCGATTAAAATCCTGCCAGGAAGTCCATCCTTATAGTGGTGGAACCATCATGGTATGGGCGGGTATTTGGATCGGCGGAAGAACTGAGTTGATTTGGATCAGAGGCAACCTCAACGCTCAAATTTATGCTGAGACGATTGTATCAGACGTCATCGTTCCTCTACAAGTGCAAATCGGTCCCTTATTTCAGTTAATGCATGATAATGCACGACCGCACACCGCAAGAGTTGTAAGACAGACTCTCGCCGCAGCTAACATCAATGTCCTGCCCTGGCCTGCTCAGTCGCCAGACTTGAACCCGATTGAGCATGCATGGGATATGCTACAGAGAAGAGCTCTGCCGAATATGGAGGGTATCCAGTCGCAAGAAGACCTTTTTTTGTTGTTGCAACGAACATGGGCGGCCATTCCACAGCGTGATTTGGATGAACTCATTTTGAGTATGCCAAACCGATGTTCTTGTGTTGTTAGTGTTCGCGGTAGAAACACGGATTATTAATTGTTTAAGTTACCCAATAAAATTTTAAAGAAAACTGTTATTTCAGTCTTTTTTTCGAACTTTTGTGTTAGTGGTTCAAATGTCAAAAATCCCTTTATTAGGAAAATGGAAAATTTCTTTATTAATGCAAAGGTGACTTGGTTTATCGTTACTGTGACAAACGAAAACACTTTATTTGATGAATCCTTAAAGAAAATTTTATTTAATATCAATCAGGAGAAAAGTTATTGCAATAATATATGTTGATCCCTAGACACTTTTGATGTGTGTAGTATTTTTTAGTGTAAGTTTCAGTTTTCAATCAAAATAGTTTGAACGACGTTCCGGGCGCTTACCCCGCCTGCATGTATTTTGGGCCGGCACGTGCAAGCGATTGTCGTCCTAAAGGTGACAGATCGTTCGTGAGCGCGAGAGTACGTAACTTCATCTTGAGTTCTGTACCCATCGCGAGGTTTGAACTACGCGGAGCATTTGACATTTTATTTTATTTATTCTTTAGCACACTTAAATATGTACAAGGCGGACTTAATGCCTTAGGCATTCTCTGCCAGACTACCTTTGGATGATGCAGAGGGTAATAGTGGTAGGTGCATAGGTAATGTAAAATTTAAATAGATATTTAATTTACATTGATTCTAATAAGCAATCTGGTTTTAGAGTAACTAACATTTTAACGCGGTGGTATTTTTTCTCGTGCCTGCCAACAACATCATCAGTTTATTGTTACGCAACTTAGTTAAGTAACAAGGTATTACCTGATAGTAATCGAAGCACCCACCCATAGAAAAGTCTCTTCCTGTCTCTGTCATCCAAAACTATAATTATAGCCTTTTGATCCGATAGTTTTTTTGCCAGCTACAGTGACCTTCTACTTATGTTACATAGCGGAAGAAATCTAAGATTAAAGTGGCGCCACCTAGATAGCACATGAGTACCCTTCCAACTTAACCATCCAGATGTCTCAAAAGACGAGCAACTGTCGAATGCAACTGTCCGTAGGTAGGCGTGTCGCTCACCACCAAGCCAACCACCTAGGTACTCGACTCGTTGCTAATTTGCAAAAACGAACATGTTAGTAATAATAACACCGTTCATGTTTTGACAAAAAAAAACATAATGTTAAGGATATCATAATGTATTTCATTTTGTCAACCTACACAGTATTAAATACGATTTCAATTAGTAAGATCATATATGATACGCTTTAAAAGTTAGGCATAATACTCGGCAACGATACTTTCGCATACTCTATGATGAACCAAAAATATGGTATTACTATAAAAATATCTTTAATTAAATATAGAAGCATAGATTTCATTTGAAATGATTTATAATGTTATAATTATGTCATAAGTAACATATTGAAATGAAACTAATTTTACGGATTATATCGCGGTTTATTTTTGATTTTAATTTCCCGACGTTTCGAATACTTTACAGCATTCATGGTCACGGGCGGACTGAGGTGGTAGCTGTCCATATGTCATAGTTGTCTTAGGGTACCCTCAGGTCTTCTAATTATTATTGTTAGTCCGATCTACGCAGAAAGAGCTTACAGTATCTTGAGGTCTTGCAGTGGAATGCTTGTCTTTGGATTTGACTATGTTTATCACGGGATCCCAAGCTGGTGGTAGCACCCAGCCATCTTCTCTATTGAAATTTGGATGCTTTTTAATTTCAATAGCCTCACGAATCATCCTTGGTAGGTAGCGCTGTTCTTTTGCGAGGATTTGTGGTTTGTCAAATCTAATATAATGGTGGGTGCGATCCTGAACATGTTCACAGACTGCAGACTTCGTATAGCGTCGATGTTTAACGTCAGCTATATGTTCTTTTACACGGGTTTTTACCGATCTTTTTGTTTGCCCGATGTATGAGAGCCCACAGTCACAATCCAGTTTGTATACTCCTGCATCTTGTAGAGGTATATGGCACTTGACTGATGGTAAAAACTGACTAATCTTCTTTGGTGGCTTAAAAAATGTTTTAATTGAAGCTCGCTTTAAGATATAGCCAATCTTGTCTGTTACCCCTCTAACATATGGCAATACAGCAGGCATACGTTCGACTGTGGATGGCTTGACACGTTCACAGTGACGGCGGCGCGGAACTCGGAGCTTGTTATCATGCAGGACCTGCTTAACATGTTGAAGCTCGGCACCAAGATGTTCCTCGTCACAGATCCCGTGTGCTCTCTGAAACAACGATTTACCTACAGTAGCTAACTGTGTTGGGGGATGATGAGATTCGCCGTTTAGATATCTATCTGTATGGGTCTTTTTCCTATACACAGTATGACTCAAGGTGTTATTGGGATTACGGATTACTAAGACATCTAAGAATGCTAGAGAGTTATTTGATTCCAACTCCATTGTAAATTGGATTTTAGTGTTTATGGAGTTAAGGTGATCTAGGAAAGCAGTTACTTTATCTGATGGTAATATTGTGTAAGTATATTGTGTAGTAGTAGTAGTGTGTGTGTGGTAAGAAACGTCGGGAAATTAAAATCAAAAATAAACCGCGATATAATCCGTAAAATTAGTTTCATTTCAATGTGTAATATTCGCGTAAGTATCAGAAATCATTATAAGTAACATATCTTAATTAAAAATATGTTCAAAATCATTTAAATTACATTTATCTTGTCAAAAAAAAATCGAGCACGTCCACCCTCCATAACAGTCCACGAAAGACTGATGGAAGGCGATCGCGGGGGCGCTGCAAGGGGAAATGCATCGCGTACGTGGTTTTTCTATAATTTCTTGTAAAACATGAATGAAATTAAGAAATGTAATCAATACAAATTGTAGAATAGGTTATTATGCTTTTTATAGTCCAAGTTTGACGTCTATCCGATGAACGGATATTGAACGCTAACACAATTCATATCCAACGTAGTACATTTTTTAAATACATATTGCTTGAAAACATTTTATTTAATCCAATATCTAATCAATAAAACTATTTGCTGAAGATCTGAGGTATAAGTACATATAATTTTCATAGCCAATGCAATAGCGGATTGATCCATCGAACTCTTTAAACTAAGGCTATTTTTGAAATTTTACCGTTGTTACCCCCTTAAATAGCAAAAGACTAAGATTGGAATTAAGATTGGAATTAGTGTTGTCTATGGTAGTATATTATATGGTGGATTTCCGCAACCCGCTTCAGAAATGCTGATCTCACTAGTATCTCATGCGTAAAAACCTTAGGGTAAGTAGTTATTGCATCTTTTGTAGGTTCAGAAGATGCATCTTAAATTTAGCTCATATCATATTTAGCTATATCTATAGTAGTAAAATCTAAAATAAACCGCGATAAAATCCGTAAAAGTAGTTCGATTTCAATGTATAATATTCGCGTAAGTAAAAGACAACATTATTATCACAGTTAACAAGTGTATATTTTTAATATGTAAGTAAGTTTTTTAAATACCTCAAAAAAGTTTGACAAACTTGTGGAGTTTGTTCTTTTTGATATCTAAGGTGTCGGATGAATAAGAAACTAACTTTTCTACGTCAAAGATGGAATGGAGCCTCGGTGTGCAAGTCCAGCTCGCACTTGGTCAGTATTTTTTCAGTATTTTTTCAAGGCGGCCTCGGTACTTTTAAGTATTTTTTCGAGAAGGCCTCGATACATTTAAGTATTTTTTCGAGGAGGCCTCGGTATTTTCGTAAAATTTAATCTGGTCACATTGCTGCACTGCTCTGCCGCACGGCACTCGAGATATTACGATCTCTAGAGCACGGTAGACATTCACCACCTATATAAAATATTCCCCGTTCTCGATGTTGGTTTTACAGATTTTAATTGAACATAAGTTAATGGTCTGGAAGCTCCGATCGATACCATAACCATACCTAAATATACCTAAACATACCTAAATACAGACGAACATACGCGTCAATCAACCCCTTAAAAACATTATTGTTTTGTTTCCGAGTTTTTTTTTTTTTTTTTGGGAATGATAGACGCTGTTGGCCGCAGGTGGCCATTACAGCTTCACCGGACAATAGGAGGCGAGCGCTTGAAGCGCTCTAGCCTTTACGGCAGAAGTAGCGACGAGCTCAAGGGCACCTCAGGGAGGCACGGCCTCGGCTTGGGCTGTCGCTTAAGAGAGGGCTGAGTTTACCACCGGTTCACAACGCGCCCCCACTGAGAAGAACCGGCAAGAAACTCAGTGGGGTGATGCACGTCTCTGAGATTAAAAATATCTACCTAGCATAGATTTCGATTTTTTTTCCCTTCGTATCATATCTATGAAACCTTTACCATTTCACACATGTCTCATAAATAATGGATGACAAATAGGTAAGCAAAAACAAAATCAATACAATAGAAATAGCCACAATTACAGTGACAACCGACCCCACTCTACCACGGCCTATACTACACCAGTTGAATGTAGGGCGACATTGACCTACATCGGAAGGAAAGGCGGGGGAAGTTCGCCCCTTATAAAAAATAAATTGTTATGTAAATGTAATTTATTTTTACTCTACAAGCACATTGGAGGGACGGTAGAATTTGTGAGTAGGAAGGCAGTGAACTTGTAATAATAAACATATAATGCAGGAGCCTGCAAAATATGTTTAGGTATGGGAAGTTTAGGCAGAAAGTAACCCATTTCTACATACTTAACTAAATTGAGCCGCAAGATAGATTTTTAAGGGAACAATTAGTATATTATTTGGTCTGAATCTGTCATCGTGGTAGAAGGATTGGTCAGCCTAGGTTCTGCGTTACCGAACCTAGCTGCTTCCAGGGTGCGCCGCGGAGAGGCTCTTTCTATGCACCCTAGAGGTATCCTCAAACTTTATTTCTCCCTCTGAAGAACTTCCCCCTGGGCTTGATTTACCATGGCTAACTTGGAAGAGCTTAAATAGACTACGTACACAAGTCGGTCGGTGTAAAGAAAACCTAGTTAGGTGGGGATATGGTGACTCAGCTGTTTATGAGTGTGGGTTATCTCCACAAAGTATGGCCCATTTGTTGTCCTGTCCAGCGTGCACCGACTCCTGTACAATTCAGGAACTATTAGATGCTACAGAAAACGCAGTACGGGTGGCAAAGTATTGGGAGGGCAGGGTATGATTGCATCTGTTGTCGATACGAAAAGAAGAAGAAGAAGAAGTATATTATTAGAATTCAAGTCATTTATAAATACTTAATATCTTATTTAAAACAATTTTTAAAAACGTCTGTTTTTTTTTTACTTTGTAAATCCATATAATATTTTGTAAACGGTTTTTTAATACACATTGTCAGGTGCAAAATTTATGTCCGCTTTAAATTGTGCACCTAACGTCGCGTCGTGTGTATGAAAGCCAATAAGCTTTCGAAATTTGTAAACTGAAAGTACATAACGTGCCGCTGTTTGGTTTAGAAATCGTGCATTCAACGAAAAATAAATACACGTGATGTCTCATTATACCCCTCCCCCCTCCGCCTGTCTAGTCAAACTTGAGAGTGGAAAAAGGCGGCAAATTTAAAAAAATTAGGTGTTGCAACCCTGTTTAAACTAGGAATAATCATACTTGATACTTTAATATATTCGTTATACTTTAGAAGACCAAGGTCTCTATTGTGCTGATGTCGATGATGCCACTGGGCTGTTTTAATGGGTAAAAGTCCAACGTTACCCAGCCTCCACCCCTACGTAGACCGGGTGCCTTTTGAAGGTTTCCTCTCCGACAAAAAAGAGGTTAGGTCCCTTGTGCAAGGGTAGGTACCAACCCTCCAGGTAGGTACCAACGCAAGGTCAGACAATCTGCCACCAAAAAGCAATGTGTAAACTTTATATTGTTCCGGCTTGAAAGGCTCTATAGATGCTATAACCCTCCTTCTGGGGCAGTCGGGCAAAAATTACCGCTTCAAAAGACTTCATAACCCATGTCTCAGGTGATGAGCGACAGTTTCATATATAAAACACTAATATACTGAGAAGCAGTGCAGTGTAGCTGTCTATAGGCACGTGTGTCGCTTACCATCAGGCAAATATCTAACTTGTTTCGTCATTAACTGCCGCACTCACAAACCCCAATTAATTTTTATTCTAATTAAGACACTTTTTAAAATCTAATTAGTTCGACTGTCGGGGTCGTTTATGATTAATATCGATTACTGAACACGAGATATTTGTTACATCTACTCATTATCAGCGTATTAAGTATTAATGGGCTTCGAGTGTCGAAATAATCCGATTTCAAAAAATGATTTAAGCATCATTAACTTTCATTGACGTTTGTAGGTTCGGCAGTAAGTCGATTAAAATAAAAGAAATAAGGTGAATTAAGATTAGATATTAGATTTTAAATACTTAATTGCACCGTATACATATTGCTTATCATTAATCTATGCATTAGAATAGAATAAAAAAATTGAATAGAACAAATTTGTTATTTATTTGTTTAATTTAATAATCATCATATCAAATTACAGGATTTTAAACTTGAAACTCACAAATCTTTATTTCAAATAGGCTTAACGCTAGCACTTTTCAAGGGTGATTTTTTAAAAGCTACCACCGGATCAGATCGCGGTCTTCACTGAGAAGATCCGGTAAGAAACTCAGCGGGCTTGTCATTTTTTAACTTTTTTTTAAACATTGTTTTGTTACAAATTAATCGACATTAGCGATAGTGTGTCCTGCCGTTCGAGCATAAAGCAAGGGAGAAAAGAAGAAAACAATAAATAACGACAAAAATTACAAGAAACTAAAAGACCAAAGGGATAGTAGTCGGACTAGTCCCCCCAAGCAGCACCCGCGCACTAGTTAAACTGGACTATATTATTAACGAGGCACAGTTTTATCATAATATTTTCTTTTGTTCTTGTCTTCGCGATTTCATAAAACTTATTTTTCATTTACCATAGAGTCATAAAGTACTTATAAGTACCTGAAACAAAATATGCAATTTTACTTTATTATAATTCATTTCTATGCCTACAGATCATAACCTTACTTGTAATATCTGAGATTCCATAAACAGATGACATACTTATACAAGTGTTTACATTAACCCAACAGACATACATAATAACAAAATAGTACTAGAAAAATCCTTTAGGCGTACCGTATTTTTCTCAAATGTACTGCTACTAGAAAACTGTATCTTTACCCAACTACCAAGTCGATAAGGAATTATAGAAACATTTAATTTAATTTAATTACATCAAGATATTCCGCTGTATGCGCAACTTAATTCCACGTTAAAACAGTTATATTCATATAATACACCAATCTCATACAAATCCTTAACAATTTATTTGTAAGTATCAAGACTAACCTGTAATTTCCGTTGACGTTCCGAACAATTTTACGTTTTCATGAAATACAGCATCGGATTCACTTTTCATTTGATGGTATTTACTTATCATGTTGTATAACATTCCTCTGACACTGCATTTAATAGTTTAAGGTAATATTTAATTTAAAATACGGAGATTTATTCACAACTATGTTTACTCTAGAGGTTATGTAAACAACAAATGACATTTGTCGCAATGTTGTCAGTTTCTAAAACCGCAAAACTAGTAGTGTCAACAAAAACTAGACAGACTCTAATTATATTACTTTAAGGCCTCTTTGTATTCTGTGGTGAAAGGAACACTGACACTGACACTATGATTTAAAATCTCATGTTTAGGTAACTTTGTGAAATCGTTGAGTACAACAAAATAAGCGTAATTATAGCGTGACATCTTCAAATATTTTTTCGAACTAAAGAAGCGAGAGGACAAATGCGACACGCCCTGAATTTCAGAACAAGCTCCATTTTCCCTCTGAAACTTCATCTCGACATTTGGAGGACGGGCGATAGATGGCGTTGAAGCCCGTTGAGAAGAAATTTCTAAATCGTCTCAGGCTTGGAAAAACTTTGAGAAAAATGTAAAACGAAAAACTTAATAAATTGTAAAAAAAAATAAAAAAAATGAAAATGTTACAACTTGAAGAAGTTCAAATTGATGTATTTAATTAATGACTGATGATTTAGGATTTTTTACTACGTTTATGCACAGATATCGTTTTATGAATAACGTAGGTTTTCTATATTGAATTATTTTTTCCCTATTCACATTTTTATCTGCTATAATATATTTTAATTATGTCATTACCTTGTCTTGTGTGTGTCAAAATAAAAGCTTTTCGTCTTCTTTCTTCTGAAAACAATATGTTTTGTTATTTATTTAATCAATTTTACATTTATCTTTCTAAGATTGCCCATTGCCTTAAGGTAGCAAGTAAAATAAAGGTTTTGTTTTAAGTCTTTAATTTCGTTCATCCGCCCTGTCGTTAAGATGAAGACCGAGTAAAGGAATACTAAATAAATGACCAAGGTGCTAAACCTAGGTATAATCTAAACTTCAAAACAATCACAACTTAATTTTACTGTCGATAAACCAATCTAATTGACTTGACAATGGAGGCACTATGTTTAAGGTGCAAATGATTTTGTAATTGCTTGAAAGTTAATTTAAAACTAAGTTTACGTGATAAATAACCCATAATTTTTACTATACCTACGCTTCCCAAATTGTAAATAAAAGTTATTGTGTTCCCGCTACAGTGGGCAAAACAATAATTTCATTAAGCTAACACCGCCTTTTCCCTTGAGGGTTGTAGTGAATTAATTATAAGACACACGTTTCGACAGCGTAAGTGCCTACTATGTAACAGGGATTACTATTTACTAAGTACAACAATACTTAAACATAAGAGATAGAATAGCTTGGTCATGTACAAATAATGGATAGCCAGAGTTTGCCTCGTCAGATTATAACTAAGTCAGATTGCCCACTCCAAAACACCTGTTGGCATGCGTGTCATCAAGATCAGAATTACTAGTTTGTAGGTTCCAAGGAACCGTCCAGGTAGGTACCACCGCAGTGTCAGATATTCTGCCAGCAGCAGTGTGTGAGCGTTGCTGTGTTCCGACGTGAAGGGCACTGTAGCTGGTGAAATTACCGGACACAAAGACTTAATATCTAATGTCTTAAGGGTCGGCAACGCGCTTGAGATTCTTATGGTGTTGCTAGCGTCTATAGGCTGCGGTGGCTGCTTACCACCAGGCAGGCCGCATGCTCGGTTTCCACCTTGGTAGTATAAAAAAAAAGTATGGCGGAGACTAATCAACAGCGGAATTTCTAAGCACGATGCGGCTTGGCTGAAGTTGATTATGCAAAAGAAAATTCGGAAATCTACTGAGCCGCTTCCAAAGGCTGTATTTGTGTGTGATAAGTTCGGAAAGATTTGTCGTACAGCAATTGGTTTGTTTAGTCATAAACGCAGATGTCTCCAGATGACGTAGACAGACGCTGCAACAAACACCTGTAAAGATGCTGTGGATAATAATTATGACTAAGTACAAATTGTAAAGTATATTAACTCATTTTACTTTCAATATTCCAAATTAAATAATGATAACGAGCAAATTTCTCGTTAGCTTTTGAGCACAAAAAAAGTAGGCGAAGTAGCATCCGGGCTTCCGGAGTAACAAACAGACTTCCGGAGTCCGCTTTTCAAAAGGGAAAAGGAATTTACTTTTTCCAACTCCTCGTAATTATCTACTTTACTAATTAAATTCGTTGCAGTTTCCATGTCAATTTAGCATTTCCCTGGGCCTCACTGAGAGTTAATTCTTAGTGTTTTAACTGGTGATCACAGTAGGTAGGTAGTGGCGAGAAAGTTTGGATACGTTGGAATTAAGCTGCCTTTTATAGAATTTCCTTTCCATTTAACTCTTCCAAATAACTCTTTCGGACTTGAAAAATCACAATCTAAAGAGCTACACAAACGATTGGATCACAATTTATTTAAACCTCTTTTCGAAAATAATACCTGGTAAATATTAAAAAATGGCAGGCAATCCAAGTTCGGGTGGTGTGCCCTGCCCTACCCTCCTCCCTGAGGTGGAAGATCCATTAGACGGATTTACCCACGGCTGTTTGCCTCCCTATCAAAGTGTCGTTTTTCAACGAAAACCTAACCTTGTAATATGTGATACATTTATTTTACGTGAAATAAGTAAGCCGTAGATATTGAAATAAAGGGACCACTCCAATATCTTTAATGTCCTTATGTAGTCTCTGTTATAAAGTAATTATGTTGTTTTGCCCATGATTAACTTTTATCGGGTATCTGGTCTCCTGTTATACCATATCCTGCAGCTCAGGTTGTCCTAGTGCGACCGCTAGTAATCTTTTTATGTGTAAAAGTTCAATAGCAAAAAATAAATTGTATTTGTAGGTATGTCTTCAAGTAATGGCCTTTTTGCCCTAAAGGCTAAAGGAATATCAATATTCCACTACACCCAAAACAGAAGATTTATTATTCGGTTACCGTAACTGAAGGCAGGTATACTGTAGAACTTATTAGAACGATATGTGTGATCCATCAAACCGCACTCAGTCTACTTCTGGTCTATGACAAGATGAGACCATTACCTTGAAGTGGAACAATATGGGATGTTTTTTGCGTATGGGTGATATAGGGGTCAGGGAGATTGTCGCGATTGGTATATAGGACTTAGAATCCATTTGGAAAAGTTATGAATATAACAAAGTGGACTTCAGCACTTGCAATGTCTTTAAGCCATAATAGTAACTTGCATTATAAACATGGTGTGTTTATAAGGTGTTACAGATTTGGCATAAAGTATGTACCCACCCTCCTTCGCTGGACGTTCGGGGTGTGGGCCCTTTGAACGTCCATTGAGTACGGCGGCGACTCCGAGGAGGACGGCGGCGGGGTTGTGACCCTGGTTCCCGGGGGGCTACAATGCGCCCCCCAACGGCGGGCTCAAAGGCAAGGCACTGAGGGGCCCCTGGTGTAGATCCCACCGGAGAGCCCTGGGGTCCCCCCCTCTCATGTGCCAATGTGACAGGGGTTTTAGTGGGTAAGAATCCCACATACCCCAGTCGAGCCCCACAGCTCCCGGGGATGTTTAAAAAAAAAGGTACCCACCCTTTTAAGTTAAAAATAGTTAATGAAAATATTAATCCGCTTTTTTATTTTCATGTTTGATATGGATAACCCCCGGACCTTTCAGACTCCGGTAACTTGTCACGGAGCTCACGGTGACGGGGGTCGCAACCCCTCCTCCTCGGAGTCGCCACCGTACTCAATGGACGACTAAACGTCCAGCGACTCCGAAGAAAACAGGCAATATCCTGTATTAACATAACCAATAACAACAACTAAAACAAAGTTGCTCCCTGCATGTTCGAACCCGCTACCTGCGGTTTCAGGGTATAATAAAATTTAAATCGTGTCTCATAAATGGCAGTTAACCTGCCCCTATCTAGAAATGATTGTTACACACCTTCAGTTAATAAAATCGTAATGGAGTATGGAAATAGTAAAAATTAAATTGAAGTATTTTTTATACATGTTTTTAAATCATTAACGTAAACAATAAGTAAACAAAATATATTATGTGTATATATAACGACGCTTTGATTTTATACAAAGTCGAAATCAAAAATCTTTTCTGGCTTAACGCTAGCACATTTGAATGGTAATTATTTTAAAAGCTACCACCGTGTCACAACGCGGCCTCAACTGAGAAGATCCGGCAAGAAAATCAGCAGGCTTGTAATTTTTTCACGTTTTTTTTAAACATTGCTTTGTTACAATTGAATCGACATTAGCGATAGTGTGTCGTGCCGTTCGAAACATAAAGCAAGGGAGAAAAGAAGAAAACAATAAATTAAGACAAAAATTACAACAAACTAAAAGGCCAAATGGATAGTAGGTGAAATCATTCAAAGGTAATGTTGCCCGTGAAGTGTCCGGACAAGTATAACACTCACCCATCTCCTCCCGTTGGGTGTCAGTAAGAGGCGATTAAGCTAAAACAAGAAGACGGGCAGCAGCGTCTTGCTTTTGGATTACCTACCACCCATAATGCTCCTCAAGGCACCTTCCAGGCGTGGAGATTATGGCAATCCCTTTCTTCTAAGGGAGAGCCCTCTCTGCAGCATTGGACGTCTTTCAGCTGATCAAGATGATGATGATGACTAATTGATACAAAAGGGCATTTGTAAGGCCGATTTTTACATACCCATCTGACCATAGATCATTTTACTATTCAGGCAATCAGCTCGTATTAGTCTCCCATTAATGAACAACTTCACAAAGTTGTTCCTCCTCACTGGATTCGAACCCACGAGCTTCGGATTGTAAACCAAGCAGATTTCCGCTGAGCCAAGGAGGCTATAATTACATACAATTACTGTTTAACAAATTTTTTATAGACCTAACTTCTAATTAAATGTTAATTAACCACATTCAAATTGAATCTGCTCGCGTGTAGTAGATAAATACAAACAACATCTAGGTAAACACATCCAACCTATTTCGATATAGCAAAATTAATATCAATAGAGAGACGCATGTGAATGTTTGCATATGTGGAGCCAAACAATGTTGCCATCGGCTCCGGTAATTGATCAATATCCAACGGTGTTGCTAGTTGCAAAAGTTTAACTTGAATATTGGGACCTTATAACTATTGATGTAATAAAATATTTAAAAAAAAAAATTGAACCGACTTCAATATCACTGATAAAATTTTTATAAAAAAAAATAAACCGACTTCAATAGACACCACACTAAAAAGTGAAAAATAACTTCAATATTATTGAAGTTGGTGCTGGTCAGTTGATTCTGGTGTTGGGGTAAGTATCGTGTTTATTTTAGCACCAACTTCAAGAATATTGAAGTTATTTTTCACTTTTTAGTGTGGTGTCTATTGAAGTCGGTTTATTTTTTTTTATAAAAATTTTATTTTATTCTTTTTAGTCATATTCTCTTGAAAAGTCTTTATTCAACTATATACCGATTTGGATATAAAGCTTTAATACCAACAGGTATAAATTTATTTTAATTAAAATCTCCCAACCCAACCACAGATCTAAAATTCGGTGGGTCCTACATTTCATGGAACAGAGTTCCTGTTAACATCATACTGTTTGCTCCCATCACCAGACTCTGAACATCATTTTTCTAGCAGATACTCGTCGAGACCTACACAACGAGCCCAAACTCAGTGGGTCTACGTTTATTGGTGCAGAAATCCTGTGACCACCTTCCTGCTCCATCATCAGACCCTGGTGAAGGTTACCATTTTCTTAGTACCAGTTTTTTAGTATCAACGGATTTACATATGTTCTAAATTTCAGATCTTTCGGAGTAATAGAAGTAATTAAAAATGTCCATTGTATACGAAATATCCCTATCTCGACTTGGAAAAGAGCTGATGGTTTTCAAAGCTAAACCGATTTTCAAGAAACATCGCTAAGAACCATCTCCAATAAACCAGCATACGCCAATCTGTCCACTCGTTTGAGCGCTGCGATGCCACAGACAGTTATCAGACAGACAGACACGACCCCCCCCCCCCCCAAACTAATAACACCTCGTTTTTGGTCGGGGGTCAAAAAGAAACCATCGAATTCGGTACGATGATCTGGATGGCGTATGACCATTTTGTAGACGAAGACATCATCTATTTTATGGTTTCTCCCAGTTATATCTCCTTCCCATCACTCATGTTCTTCGAAAAACTTCTTATCCGGTCTTGGTGAAATTCATACCGAACCATCCTTATGGTTCATGCTTTCGAATAAAAAAAGAATCACTGAAATTGGTAAATATTTGTATGAGTTATAACCATTATTGATTAGAACATCATCTATTTTTTGGCGTTTTACCAGATAATTCTAACATTCCATTCATGTTTTCTCAGGAACTACTGGTTCATAAGGAATAAAAATTTTATGGGACCAACTTGATGGAATGTCCATTAGGTACAAAAAAGAATCATCCAAATCGGTACATATTTGGCGGAATTATGAGTGAACATACATTAAAAAAAAAAAAAAAAAAAAAAATACATACACGATGAATTGAGAACCTCCTCCTTTTTTGAAGTCGGTTAAAAAGTATAAAATAATTTAAATATTATTGAAGTTGGTGCCAAATATACACAGCCGGTAAGCTAACACCAACTTCAATAATATTTAAATTATTTTATACTTTTCAGTGATATTGAAGTCGGTTCAATTTTTTTTTAAAATGATTTTATTTCATACTTTTTAGTGATATTTTCATAAATATAGTATAGTATAGGTAGGTTATGATCACATTATCGTCTACATAGTTTTACATAATTCATGTTTCTTCAGAAAAAAATATCCGGTCGTAATGAAATTTGCATGGAATCATCATAGTAGTTTACTCTCTCGAATAAAAAAAGAATCATCGAAATCGGTTCATAATTGTCAGAGCAATGTAATGGAGAACATCAGTTTTATGGTTTTTACCGGATAAATTCCCCCACATCGTTCATAGTTCTCCAGGAAGTTCTTATCCGGTTGTGATAAAATTCATACAGATTCAATACAGTGGTTTCTTCTTTCGAATAAAAAAAGATTCATTGAAATTGGTAAATATTTGCCAGAGTTATGACCATTTTTGTCCTTAAAAAGCGACATAAAGTCGAAAAAAGAATCATTATTAGGCGAAATTTTTATGGTAAATCATTTTCTGTACATGCAGTACGATTATGGAATGCCTTACCAGTTACCATAAGGCAAGGTAAATCTTTATACATTTTTAAAAACCTTGTAAAAGCACATTACCTTACGTTGTAGCTCATTGTTATTTTGATGGCCTTTATTATGATTTCGGAGTGCTATCTGTATATTTATCAGAATTTATATATTATTATTATGTATATATATATATATATGTAAATAGGTACACTTATTGTATGTATTTTTATTAGTGTATATTGTCTCATACATTAACTACCCCACTTTTCGTATTCCATGCAATCTTTTTTCCATCCCAAGGTTGCCTGGAAGAAATTGCGGATAGCGATAAGGCCGCCCTTTGTACAAATTTCTTCAAGTCCTTTTTATTGTTTTTTTTTATGTGTGTACAAATAAAGTGTATAAATAAATAAATAAATAAAAATAAAGTCATCTATATAGGCTTTCCTGCAGCTTTCCTGCGCAGTCACCATTCTTGTTTTTTCAGGAACTACTTATTCGTATGCAATATTTTTTTATGGGACCCAATTAACGGATTAAAGAATGGACGGAAGAAAGATTTTTCAAATCGGTTCATAATTGTCAGAGTTATGCGCGAACATACATAGAAAAAAAAAAATATATATACAGAAGAATTGAGAACCTCCTCCTTTTTTGAAGTCGGTTAAAAAATTGAACATGGCAGAGTGCCCTGTTCAAATTAAACATGGTGGATAAACACTACCAACACCAAGAAAATATACCTACTTACCTTATTCTCTTTTGTTCAAACTGTGAATTCATTATGAACTCATTGCTATGACAAGCAAGGTAACCCTAGTCTTTAAGTTTTTTTTTTTAATTCAACTAGGGGATTTAGTGGTATTTCAAGTTAGGGAGTTTTTGTTTCCCCATCGTGGCAATGCACTAATAATTACCGGCTGGCGGCCACTGTACCTGTCCTCGCTAAAGCCGACCGACATGCCTTTGATGTTCCGTCAGTCGCATACAACCCACCCCAGCGTGGGTAATGTTATAAGCCCATGGATACGACGTCCTATATCCAATTACGGATTCTGTAAATGAGGTGCAATAAAATTTCTTTGACAGAATTATAGAGTAAAAACGTTGAACGCTGAAAATTTTATATTATTTTATACAAATTTAGGATATTTGCAGGAGTCATTATCATGTCCACTGCTGAACAAAAGGCGTCCTCCTTAGGAGGGAGGGATTGCCATAATAGGCGGTTTAGGTGGTAGGTCTTTGGTAGGTAATCTAATAGAAAGACGCTGCTTTGCAGGTGTACGGACGGGCCCGTTGGTCTAGTGGTTAGTGACCCTGTCTGCTACCCAACAGGTCGTGGGTTCGATTCCCACCAAGTGTCTGGGTGTTTTATCTATATGTATAAGTATGTATTTATAAAAAAAAAGTACTTATATAAGTATTAGTATCAGTTGTCTGGTTTCCATAGTACAGGCTCTGCCTAGTTTGGGACCGTGTGTGAATTGTCCCAGGATATTATTATTATACCATTTATTTAAATTTCTTCAATATTTCAAATATAAATATCTATAAAAAAAAAATACATTTAAAAATATAAAAATCACCTTCCAACCGGCTGCGGGAACAGGGTCCTAGCAGACGGTGGTTAAGACTCCAGAGAGAGGAACTTCCTCACAATGCGTGCCGTCTCCAGGAGCACTGCCTTCTGCATCTGGCACTTGATCCAGCCGTCTAACGCCTCTTGAGGTGTTTATCGAGTCTCTTGGCCATTAGGCCATGGGCGGAAATGACTATAGGTACAATGATTGCCTTATCAATGTCCCACATATCGACAACCTCGTGCGCGAGATCAAGATATTTGCATTCTTTATCTTTCTCCGCTTTCTCGATGGTCTCTCATTATTATTATTATAGTAAGTACTTTAGAATATTTGTAATAGGTGGCCTACCTAAATACCTACGAAGTGCATTACAATAAGTTCAATATTTTCATTAATTATGTACACTGCACAATACATATTTTTTTATCTTTCGAAAGTTTACGGATAAATCGTTTAACATGTAGCTAAGGAACAGAAAGTCAGTTTTCAAAGGTTAGGTTAACTTTATCAAATAGCTGTTAGCTGAGGGAGAATTGTTTTGTGTCTTTTGCTGCTACATTTTCTTTGTTGTTAATAAGCTATAGCGCTTTACCATCCACGGTTTCATCACCGCTTACCGTCAGAATTGAAGTCAAGCGGTACCTTATGAAGAGTGACACGAAATGGACAAGTTACCATTAACGTGCACGCAAAACAGATACCAATGTCGTGCAGGACTAACCTAGGACTTCTCTGAATAACTATAGGACAGAGGTTACCAACCTTTTTTACCATCACGCACCTCTAGACCATACCTGAAATTTTCATGCCCCCTTTTACTTTATACCTTTGTACCCAACTTTTATTATACCAAAATTTTTGCGTTGAGTGACTTTGGACTTTTCGTCTGAAATCGTCATTCGTCCTACGAGCTCCCCCACCCCCCCTGCGATATCTCTAGCCCCCCAGGGTCTCACACCTCCCGATTGGGAGGTCCTGCGATTGGGTATATGTGTTCCGTGATAATATTGTTTGTTTGCCTACCCTGTCATAAAAACGCTTCAGTATAATGTTTACAGAGGTCACAACTTTAGCTATAAGTTTGCTGACTGATCAATAATTGCATTACTATATGAATATTCTGTAGCCTGTGTATATTCCGGGTAAGAATAAAACCCACCCATCTTCTATTGGGTGTCATAAGAGGCGACTAAGGAAAAACACCAGGACTGCCAGTAGCGTCTTTCTATTTGATTACCTACCACCTGCGATCCCGAGACGCCTGTCAAGCGTGGGGTAGTGGCAACCCCAGTCAATGTGGGAGGCTTTTGTTTAGCAGTAGACGTCATTCGGCTGACGGCGGATGATAAAGATGACCCATGAACTAGAATCTATAGCTACACGAGAAGAAGAAAAAGACTCTGTTAAAATCCGGTTTGAATAGACCTCGTAAAAATCTGATTTCAATTAACAGCTGCAGTTTTTCTTTGCCTTTCTACTTACCTGTTTTTTAGGGTAATATATGTATACTGTATTGTTATTTTTTGAAGTTGAACAAATGTTTTCTTTTTTTCCATCTTCTAATATATAAAATTCTCGTGTCACAGTTTTCGTTGCCATACTCCTCCGAAACGGCTTGACCGATTTTGATGAATTTTTTTGTGCTTATCCGGTATCTATGAGAATCGGCCAACATCTATTTTTCATCCCCCTAAATGTTAGGGGTAGTCCACCCCTAAATTTTTTTTTTATTTTTTAGACAAAATTTTTAATTTCTATTTTTTTATGATACAACATACAAAAATACATACAATCCTCAATTTTCACCCTGCTACGATCAACCCTTATTTTTTAATTATTTATATGGCAAAACAACGTTTGCCGGGTCAGCTAGTTCCTGTATAAAAATTGATAAAAGAAATATTATGCTAACGTCAAAATACTCGTTTAAAATTTGGAATAAAAAAATGTCTGTTAATTTACGCTTAGGGAATCAAAATGAAAGCATCTAAAATATTACGTCGTTTGGAAATTTCCGGAGTCAACGATAGTCGCCCCATTTGTTCATTGGATGACCGTTCTAAGACCCTCCCGGGAGGAGGATCTCCATCGAAGTGATCTTTCATAGTCTATTAATTCCCCTTTGATGTCAAAGCAGACATTTTATTTGGAAACGAAGCGAGTCTTTCAGTGTTAAAGTTAAAGGTCGCTGTCGATACAGACGGAAGTTCACAGCTCTTTGATATTGACAGTTTTTTGTTTATTAGTATACAGGGTGTAAGGGACATCGTACCGAAAACCGATACCAGGGATCCAGTAAATGATTCTGAACATTCTAGTGTTGAAAATTTTCATCGGCTTTTTCATGAATAAAAAAAAAGGTGTATTTTTTAATAAAATTAGGATAACATCATTATCCTCTGCAAAGTCCCGGCCATTTTGAAGTGCTCCGCGCCGGCGTTTATGTTAGTCTCAAGTGTCATGCGCGATAACGGCGCACGTCATTGAAATGACGATATCTCAAGTTGTTTGTATTAGAGTACTATACGATACATACATCGTTAGAATCGTTATGAATTAAGCTAATAGGATATGTATGAATGAGTACGCATTTATCTTATAGGGTACTGTTAATTCCGAGATTTTTTTTAAACTTTTATTTTATTTTATTTTTTTCTAGGTTTGTGAAAAAAGTTATAATAAATATAAATTAAAAATATTCTTAGTAAAAGTATTTGTTTTATTTGCAAATAGATATATTATTTTACACATATTAGTTAAAAAAACACGCCTCCCCATACATTTTTCCACGGCGATTAACTACCGAGTGACGAAGCGCGCCAAAAAGCGCGCCAAAATGTCTAATAAGAAAAAAAATGTCTATTATTGGTATAATAATAAAGCCTCATTTCAATTACAAACAATAAATTACTTATTTGTACAAAATTAGCAATCATCAGCAGCCGTAAAGTCCACTGCTGAACAAATGCCTCTCCCTTAAAAGGGAGGGGTTGCCATAATCTCCACGCTTGGCAGGCGGCGTGATTGAAATTAGCAATGTAATTTGAAAAATAAATATTATTCCGCTCGTATACATTACATGCTCAAAAATTAACAAGTTAGTCATTTGTCATTTTCCATATAAATGGTTTCTGTAATGTTGTAACGGACAATATGAGAGACCTTTTATAAAAGTTTTCGGTACGTAGTCCCTTACACCCTGTATAGGTACTTGCTCTTGACAGTACTTATATTTACAGGCATTTATAATTATTCTAGTAAAATTATTTTAAAAGAAAATTGGTCGTGACGGGATAGCCGGGTAAATATCGAAATCGCTGGTTATTTACAGAATTGCCCTTAACAATCACGGTATTCGAGTCGGTCTTCGCCCCAAGCCTCTTACACCAATGGATGTTTCACATCAAAAAGCCTATGTAGTCTGTAGCCTTTTACCCTTATAATTAAAAACTGGAGTAGTAGAGCAGCCGCATTATCTACTATAATACGAAGAGTACACCCCAATCGGTTTATGGTATAATCTCATCATCATCATCATCAGCCTACAATCGTCCACTGCTGGACATAGGCCTCTCCAATATCACGCCACTGACTACGATCCTCGGCTTTCCTCATCCAATTTCTGCCCGCCACTTTACGTATGTCGTCACTCCATCTCGCTTGCGGACGTCCCACACTGCGTTTGCCGACTCGCGGTCTCCACTCAAGAACTCGTTTGCTCCAACGATTATCGGGTCTACGGCAGATATGGCCAGCCCACTGCCACTTCAGCTTGCTAATCCGGTGGCCTATGTCGATAACTTTGGTTCTCTGTCAAATCATCTCGTTCCGAATTCGATTTGGCTGGATTCGATAACCTACCTAAGAAAAATTCAAAAAGGCATCTGTAAAATATTGACAAGTACCTAATTTTACCTATCTGCCCCAGAAGCAGGATTATTATTTTTTGTGTGTGCATATATATAAGTATACACACATGTAGGTATATAATATCTTTATTCAGATAAAAAAAATCGACTTCAAATATATTATATTTATGGTTGTTTTTTTTTTGTGTTTTTATATTTTATAGTTTGTGTAACCAAATATAATTTGTTACAGTTGATGCCAACAGATGACAGTATGAGCGACGACGTTTTCGAGGATGACAACCTGCGTGCGCCCGCGCAGCGCGGCACCCCATCCCCAACTGGATACAGGGACTATGTGCCGCCCGCGGAGACCCCCGCCCGCACACACGCAGATGACGATATGCCTATACACAAAGTAAGTCGCACTTGTTGAACAAGGATAAATGATTAAAGCACAAAAAAGCCTGCAAAAAGACTGCGAACAAACAAAATTGGCTGAGATTATATTATTTATTTATTTAATAATTTATTTATTTATTAAGTATCCAAACAGCATTGTTCACAATATAAATACAATACAAAATTTAAAATGAAGTATCTTAGCCAAAACAGGATACATAAAGTTACATATTAACTAAGTAAGAACAGCGAATAGTGTAGCTAAAGACAGTACGAAAAATAACAATGACAACACAATTATATATATGAGTATGTATGTATGTATGTAATATATATTAATATGTATATATATATATACCAATATTCTATTTTTCTCCCCGTTCCAAATCGTTATATAGGTTAGGTTATATTTTTCTGCATTTTCTGCAGAATCTGGGATTATACATAAAACGTATACTTATGCAACGAAAAAAACGAAAAACTTTTCGAGTTATTTGAAAGTGACAGTCTTACCCCACCTTACCTTAATTAATTAACAAAGCCAAAAATTTGGTCAACCCTAGTAAGGTTAGTTCTTTTAATTTTTTGTCGTTACGCTAATTAGGTAGAAATGTATGTACATTCTGCGTAGTTTACTTTTTGATTTTACTGAAATAGGGTTTGCACATCAGTGAAAATAATAATAATTTAATTTATTTTTTACGGGGTATTTTGTAACACGTCGTATGCATATATATATATTCCATCTTATCTCTATCATATCTTATCTATAGATAAGACGTTTAACTAAGCATATTATTGATATCTTAGGAAGTAAAAAAAAATACAAAATGGCGACTGACGCACGGCATTTTTTTTAAATATATTATAACCTATGTCACTCACACAACTAGGACGAATCTAACAACATATTTTATGTCAGTGTCCATCGAGCCGTTTAGGCTGTAGGCAGATAAAAAGACATACATACATACATTACACTTACATACATACATGGCGGGGCATTTGGAAAAAAGCCCTCCTGACCACAGTACAAATATATACAACTAGCTGACCCACGCAGCTCCGCCTGCGCTATTTTTACGTTAACTATACCTAAACTTTTAATAATAGACATTCGCATCGAATACATAACCTCCTTTTTTATAGTCGGTTAAAAACTGGGACCCACTTTTTACTTGCTCTCCGAAGCACGGACCCGTTTAGTTCAAATGGCGTTAAACGGTCACCTATCTATTTAATGACCTTACCTAACGTTGCTTAACGCGATTGATTACAAAACCTTGATAACAACTCTCTATGAGTGTTCCCTTACTAATATTTATCAGATTATAAAGAAAAATGGATAAAATCGGACCAAGCGTATAACCAAGTACCCATTTTGACTTTAATCCCCTCTCCCAAAAGAACCGTGCTAGATTACGGGATAAAAAGTGTCCTATGTCCTACCTCGTAGTAAGATCTCAAATCATGCCAAGTTTGATTTGAATCCATTCAGTAGTTTCGGCGTGATGCGCAGCCGTGATACAGACAGACAGACAGATAGACAAAAATTAAAAAAATTACATTTTCGGCCTGAGTATCGGTTATAGAATGCCCTCCAAATATAATTTTCAAAATATCTTCAATGTACAGAATTGCACCTGTTACAGTTTTATTATAAGTCTAAATAGTAGTTTCTATATAACCACAAGCCGAAAGCGAGACGTTTGCCTGATGGTAAAAGACAGTCCTGCTTATAGACAGCTGCACTGCACTGCCGCTCGTCACCTGAGCCGGAAACATTGATTATTAAGTCTCTTGAGCCCGGGAATTTGTTTGCATTCCCTTTGTTACTTTACTATAATAATATAATTTTATTTATCTATTTCTTACTTCTTTCAATATAGTATTAAAGGCACATTTTCCTAAAAACAAACAAACAAGCATAATGTTATTACGTCACAAGGTAGCCTCAAAAGTGCCATAAATTACGGAGGTTTGACAGGCTGACAGTGCTTCTTTGCCTCCGGATATAGCTATCAAGATTGTCAGTAAAATAAGACATCTCTTAGAACTTTAACACAAAATAATACAGGTATTAAATTTCAAAGCCTCAAGAAGTTACGGAGGACTTATAATTCGTTCGTAATCTTTATACGATTTATTAGAAATGCTCTTTATTATTATATATATATATATATATATGTTATATTATATACATGCTGTATTGCTTAAAATCGCTTCTCATAAAAATCGCTTCTATTTCTCATAAAAAGTAAAGGATATAAAATGGTTATTGTGGGTTATCCCTTAGAGATAAACATATACCATTGCAGACTTTTTTGTAATGTTTTTTTTTTGTAGGAGGCTTGTCTTGTTTGTCATGGCCATCTGCGGCCAACAGTACTAACTGTTGGCCGCAGGTGGCCATGACAGCTTCACCGGACAAGTTTTGTAGGAGTAGTACTGTTGGCCGCAGATGGCCATGACAGCTTCACCGGACAGCTTGTAGATCTTGTAAAGATGTACAGTACTGTAGTACCTACACTATTTTGATCTATCTCGTAGAGTTCAGCCAGCGTTTGCAATGTAAGCGCAAAAAAATGTGTTAATTTACGACATCACATTAGAATCCTCTAAAATGATCAATGTTTCTCTACTATATTATGCATGTATTATACATATAAACCATCTTTTTAAATCACTCTATATATTTAATCACTCTATAAGAAAAACCGCATCAAAATCCGTTGGGTAGTTTTAAAGATCTAAGCATACATATGGACAGACAGACAGCGGGAAGCGACTTTGTTTTATACTATGTAGTGATAGTGATTAGATGACCTATAATATAATGGCGAGCCGACCTTACGTTGTGAACATTCATGTTTTTCACTGTCGGAGTGGGAACCTTCAAAAGGTACCCGGTCTCCGTAGGGGTGGAGGCCAGATTTTGCTGGATTTTTACCCTAGAAATCCTCCCCGGTAGCCTTTATCGTAGCTATGATGTAGGTATTCTGGGCGTTCGGTCCTCACCAGAGTCTCTCCAGCGCCGATCGACGCTCTAGAGACTCCAGTTAGTTGACTTGGCATCTTTAAAGTTACGCAGCTTTTCAAAATATACCCTTAAAGATCAAAATACAATACGGATAGATAAAAACACTTTAAAGTATTCTATAACAGACTACTTTGTGGTTTAAACATTTCAATTTCTTTAAGGTCTTAAAAAAGACGATGAATCAAAAACTGTTTTTTTTAGTTTGCGGTTTTTTTTTATCAAATTACGTCCGCATTTACTTCAGATTCAAATGCTATTAAAAACTGAGCTCTTGGAAAATGTAAAGTTGAAAATTCATTCGTCATATACCTACCTCTTAATTAGGTTGTTTTCTATAAAGTGGTCGGGCGTAGGAACATTCCGTAGGTTGGTGAATTAGAAAAGTCCTCCTACTACACTCGGAGTCTAGTATCAATAGAACAGAAATCACAATTAGGCAACGTCACTGTAAGCTATTGACCTCCTTCGACTTTGACCATTGAGATGAGATCACTATGTATTCTTAGGTCATCTACCTAATTCTATACCTGTTCCACCCGCACCTCATACAAAAAATTTAAGTAAACACTAACAAACAGATGAATGGAAATATAGATAGATAGATAGATAGACAATTCTTTATTGCGCACAAACAAACAGATACAAAAAGAATAAGACACAAATTAATAAAAAATGCAACAATGGGCGGCCTTATCGCTAAAAGCGATCTCTTCCAGGCAACCTTTGGATGAAGAGGAAAATAAAGAAGTTACAAAGAGCAGAGGGTGCGCGCACTCGACATGAATAGGTAACATTAACACAAAGACACATAAAAACACATATGTTGTAAACTATAATAATATATATTCATATGAGTATAATACATAAACATACATCAAATAATAGTATTATAAACATACATAAATCAGTACGTACTAATATAACAAGAAAATTACACAAATACCGATTAACTTATTCCGCCAAATAAAACTTCTTCACTAGATCTTTGAAAATTGGCAGTGACGAAGCACGCCTTATAGAAACGGGCAAGGAATTCCACAGGCGAACCGCCTGCACCGTGAAGGATTTGTCATAGAAGGAACTGCTATGTAAGGGCATCGTAAGACAAAGGTTTTCCGAGGACCTAAGACTATAGGTGCTAGAATTCGACAAATAATCGAAACGTTCCCTAAGATAAGAGGGGGTGGACGGGTTAAACAATATATTATAGAGAAGAGATAAAATGTGAAGATTACGATTAGATTTGTGTGTGTAATATACGTATTATATTGTCTGCGACACTGATATAGATTTACATAGATAACGCAAATGCATGTACTTCGCGTGTCCAAACTCCGACGAAACGTCGGGGTTGGTCGCTAACTTGCAGTCCCCGCGCGTCTGTTGTTGCAGCCTTGCAGCCGGTCGGCCGCAAAAACTAAAGAAAATCGGCAGGGCATCGGCGGCATCGGTGTCTTTCAATCGGTTTCGACTTCTCGTCACTAAATTTGTCCGTGACTTCAAAGAGGGTGTTAAAAAATTGGTACAAAAGTTGGCACGCTTGATTTCAATACAAATCGTGATACTTGCGTTACCTATGTAAATCTATATATGTGGTCTGCGATAACTGTGTTTACTTTTAACATATTAAATGTCCTCCCTGGCTAAAACAATCACAGCAGCCAATTTCTGTCCACAAGGAGTACTTGTGTAGACACAAGTGCATTTTAGCCTTCATTTCTCTTACAATTTAATGAGACGAAAGACCACCATGACCGGGCACGCAAAAAGTTAGTCTCAGTTGTTGCCGTCTAGACCGCAGTCGTTAAGCCAAGTAGCAGCTTGAACAAATCTGACTCAGGTTGGCCGCTAATCAGAGGACAAAGAAATAAACAAAATATAGAAAATTTTAATAATTCATGTAAGGGTGCATAAATCGTCACACCGGCGGCAAAGTCGAATAATTATTGTAGATGAATCTTCGAGATCAAAGCCCAGCCCGGCCAATGCCAGTCGAACTAAACATTACATACATTATACCCAATCGGCACTAACCTAATAAAATACATGTGTAGTAGGTAATTACTTCGGGCCGGCCTAAGTGTTTTAACAAATACTGCCGTACCGAATGAGCCGGCCCGCTTAAATCTATATATCTATATAAAACATAATAAAACTATATACTATAGTAAAACTGTAACAGGTCCAATTCTGTACATTGAAGATATTTTGAAAATTATGTTTGGAGGGCATTCTATAACCGATACTAAAGCCAAAAATGTATTTTTTTTTATTTTTGTCTGTCTGTCTGTATCTCGGCTGAGCATCACGCCGAAACTACTGGATGGATTGAAACGAAACTTGGCATGATTTGAGTTAATACTCCGAGGTAGGACATAGGATACTTTTTATCCCGACATTCGGCACGGTTCCCTTGGGAGAGGGGACTAAAGTCAAAATGTGTACTTGGTTATACGCTCGCTCCGATTTTAACAATTTTTAACCGACTTCAAAAAAGGAATAAGTTCTCAATTCGTCTGTATATATTGTTTTTGTTTTTTTTTTATGTTTGTTCGCGCATAACTCTGGCAATTATGAACCGATTTCGATGATTCTTTTTTTATTCGAGATAGTAAACTACTATGATGATTCCATGCAAATTTCATTACGACCGGATATTTTTTTCTGAAGAAACATGCATTATGTAAAACTATGTAGACGATTTTCGATGGTTCAATCTTTATACTTATATGAAAATATCACTAAAAATTGAAATGAAACTAATTTTACGGATTATATCGCGGTTTATTTTTGATTTTAATTTCCCGACGTTTCGAATACTTTACAGCATTCATGGTCACGGGCGGACTGAGGTGGTAGCTGTCCATATGTCATAGTTGTCTTAGGGTACCCTCAGGTCTTCTAATTATTATTGTTAGTCCGATCTACGCAAAAAAAAAATTAGTTTCATTTCAATGTGTAATATTCGCGTAAGTATCAGAAATATCACTAAAAAGTTTAAAATAAAATCTTTAAAAAAAAAATTGAACCGACTTCAATATCACTGAAAAGTATAAAATAATTTAAATATTATTGAAGTTGGTGTTAGCTTACCGGCTGTGTATATTTGGCACCAACTTCAATAATATTCAAATTATTTTATACTTTTCAGTGATATTGAAGTCGGTTCAATTTTTTTTTAAAAGATTTTTTCATTATAATTATAATAAATATTTGTAAGGAAACACTCATAGACAGTTGTTAACAATGTTTGGAAATCGATCAGGTTAAGCAACGTTAGGTAAGGTCATTAAATAGATGGGTGACCGTTTAACGCCATTTGAACTAAACTTCTCCGTGCTTCGGAGGGCAAGTACAAAGTGGGTCCAGGTTTTTAACCGACTTTAAAAAAATAGGTTTTGTTTTCTATGCGAATGTATATTATTGAAAGTTTAGTTAACGTAAACACAGCGCGGGCGGAGCTGCGTGGGTCAGATAGTTTATAATAATAATAAAATAATAATTATATTGGGACAATCCACACACGGTCATCTGATCCCAAACTAGACAGGGCCTGTACTATGGAAACCGGACAACAGATAATAATCCTCCTCCTGGCCGATACGACCACAGCGGCCAATCTTTCACAAGATCAACCATGTACGCAGGAGATATTATAGTGCACAAGTGCACTCTCTCTTCCTTTATACCTCTCATATAATCCGATGGGACGGGAGACCGACACGACCGGGGAGAGGTAAGGCGCAGGAACGACTTTTTACATGCCCATCCGACGCATGGATCATCTTAATTTACAGACAATCAGGTGATCGGCCTGCATTGTCCAACAACAACAACACAACAAACACAGATAAGTAAGACAACAGATAAGTACTAATAAAATAATTACATTTTACATTTACATTGTCACACTGTAATCTTTTTATCCTCTAAACTGTATCTTCTCTTTTGGTGTACAATAAAGAATATTTGTATTGTATTGTATTTTACTTTTTTGTAAATACGTACGTAAGTACGTATTTACAAAAAAGTAAAACACCCAGAATAGATAAAACACCCAGACACTTGGTAGGAATCGAACCCACGACCTATTGGGTAGCGGCCACTAGTGTCTAACCACTAGAACGATTAGTAGCAATCTAAATCCAAAAAGATTAAATATAGCCCATACAAATTGTTTTAAATTCATCAGTAAACATACAAAATAACTTATATGAAAATAAATTGTAGTCTTATTCAGTAATTTTGTCATAGAGATTAGGCATATTTTCTTCAAAAATATTATTTGCCTGTTTAGAGCGTATGCATGTTTCTATTGACTTGTTACATGAGTAATCAGTTATTAATGAAAATATTGCTCGCTAAGGCCGGTATAGCCATAAGTAGTTAAATCTCTTTAACTAATTCTAATTTATTGTACCAATACCAGGTGGTACTTTCATTTGAAACTCTTCAAAGCCAACTGAAGTGAAAAGTATTAAAATTGCAAATTATATCAATAACTTTGTAGAGTTATACAGAAAACTTCGAAATGTCAAAGGCTAAATGTCCCGATATGAAAACATCTCTGAGACGGTTTATTAAAATGAGATGCAAACTTGCCCAGTTCACAGTTCGATGGGCGCGGTTATTAGTTGAAATCGAATTTTGTTGAATGAACCTTCTGCAAAGTCATTGCGATTATATTAGTTTTATGTCTATTTATGACTCTCGTGGGTAAGTAGTCTTCTTATTTTTTAATATCTATTAGTTATGTTAATTATGTTATGTAAAACACTTTTCAAACTAATGTTGTTTACGCGAATACTACTTACACATTGAAATCAAACTACTTTAACGGATTTTATCGCGGTTCATTTTAGATTTTACTATCCCGACGTTTCGAATGTTTTGCAGCACCCATGGTCACGGGAGTACTGAGATGTTGAACGTCCTTATGTTACAATTATGTCGGTGTACCCAGGTCTTCTTAGTTATTATTGTTGGTCCTACCTACGCAGCAAGAGCTTACAGTATCTTGAGGCCGTGCAGTGTTTTGCCAAGCCGATGGTAACACCCAACCATTTTCTTGATTTCACTTTTCAAACTGTAGCCTCGGTGGCGCAGTGGAAAACCACTCACTTTGCAAAGCGTAGGTAGCTGGTTAAAATCCTGCGAGGGAACAACAACGTTATATAGTGTTATTTCTTACAGTTTATGATAAAAAAGAGCACCTGATTGTCTGTAGAAAGTAAAATGATCCATCCGCCGGTCGGTCTTCCATCCCCTCGAATTCGGAGAGTAAAGACAGAGAGTGCCCTGGTGTCTACGCAAGCGTCCGCCTAGATAGCTGATTTTAATAATCATTCGCTGCTGTCACCGTATTGTTTATGAGGACATTATTATTATTGTTGTAGCTTGTGGAGTGTCCGGGTAAGGATAGCGCCCGCCCATCTCCTCCCGTTGCAATGCTTTTAATTTATGAATACCACTCGGAAAATATTTAATACGTTTAAACGATACACCGACACATTGGAATCTAGTTGGTTAATAATCCGGATAGTGTATTTAGAAGTGGACTAAGCTCTCATATGTCTTTGAAAGGTAGCGAAATATAGAACCAAATATTATCCCGAGAACAATTTCCGTAGAGCGGAGATGGGGTGCGCGAAAAGAGCCTTCTTTGAATAGTGAATGGTACATGTTTGCCTGGCACATACCGGGAATCCTAGATTTGGCTTACCTAACTAATCTTTCATTACTACAACATAGGGTGGAACAAACGAACGAGACACGGGTGAGAAGTACATTAAATATATCAAAATTCACTAAACCGAAACATTATTTCATTTTTTTTTATAATAATTTCCACATTCATACATTTTAAAAAAAGCTTGCCTAAACCGGAAATCGAACCAACTAAAGTGCAAAAAATAGACAGCCATTATTTTATTGAACTAATCGATAGGGTAAATGATAAGGATAAAATCTCTCTAATAAACATTGTATCTTAGTCTTGTACATTTGTTCCACTAATGTATTTGTGTGGGTAAGTAGGTGTCCTTAAGTTTAATTCTATTGAATAGTTAAATTCTAAGCAAGGTAAGGAATTCAAAGCTGTTCCTCCTAGCAGGATTCGAACCGGCGACATCCGGAATGTAAAGGCAGAGCTTCTTCCTGCGGAGTAGGGTAAAAATGTAACAATAAACCTTTACGTAATTTTAAAAGTATTTATAAAAATGAGCTTAAAATTGTTAAAGGTACAAAAAGCGTTCCGTTCCACATTTAAATCTGAAACATAAGTTCCACGTTCTTTGTTCGGGTATTTATTTTTAAATCAAAATACTAAACGTAGCGAAGTAATTAGCGTCCGGATCGAATTCTAAGAAAAAAAAACTGAAAATTCCGAACAAGGCTACTCGGAAACAATGTTCTGTTAATTAAAATGTTGAGATAAATTAACCTTTTTGAAAACTTTTTTCCTCTAAATAAAAAAACAGCATTGGAATACAAAAAACTAAGTACTTACAGCGTTCTGTTTAATATTCAGCGTTAGAAAGTTAAAAATATTTTAGATGGACAATATTTACCATTTTATTCAATTTAAGTCTATTTCTTTACTCTTGGGCGTTAAAAATGCTAGTTTATTAACGAGATAAAAAAAATATATACAGACGAATTGAGAACCTCCTCCTTTTTTTAAGTCGGTTAAAAAGGGTGGTTTATTCGACTTCAATCACCATAAGTAGTGGCATTCGGTTGTGGCGACTCAACATAACCCGATGGTGCCACATGTGGTACAATAACGCGATGAGAAGCGAATAGTACTACATACAACAAGACAGATGGCGCCACCGATTTCTGAATCGTGCAAGTGAAGTTTCAGAAGACATTCACTATATATACAACATCCCGACAACAACTGTCGGGGGCTTCGGCCCTGACCGAGCATCACACCTCGCTCGGTCGGAGGATCCTCCCTTTAGCACCGCCGCCGTTGCATCGCTAAACGGTAAAAATTACATTTAACAAACTCAAAAACTGAATTCGTTCAATGAATTTGATATTTCACCACCATCGATATAATATTAAAACTAGATTCCCTCAGATCACCTCATAATTCAAATTAGAATCATTGCTTTTGGCGCAAAAGGAACAAATCATGGGTACCTTAGCTGTCCCTCATAGTACTGGCAACCTTACAGCAGGAACACATCGCCACTGAAAAGAAGCATTTTCGACTACTTTCATTGCTCATATTCTGTAAAATCCCCTTTTGTTCCCTTACCTTTCGTGAAACTGTAAATGAAAGTATATTTTGAAATTATTAGCATTCGAGTAATGCGGCTTCACGATTAATGGTTGTAGCGTGGTTGTAACAGCTGAGCCGCACAGCCGTGTGTAATCAATCTCACGGCGGCGACACGGTGTGAATGAACACCTAACTACAGACAAACTACAAATATATACAAAGATAAATTCTATCGGGCTTATTCAGAAAAAAAGTCAAAGGTTTTAAGCACTGATTAGTTATAGTGTTCTATAAGGTTATAAAACGTTCTATAAAGTTGTTTATTCATAAACGTTTCATAAACCATCTATAACTAATACGTCTCTATAGAACGTTTTTCAATCAAAGTATTGCCATTAAAATGAAGTTGGTCAACAAATTGACCGAATACACCCAACATGAAGCTAATATCTTCATAGCACCCAACATACACCCAATCGCCCACAGATAATATGTGTCTACACACCGCCTAGGTGTGATCATAGACATTATTACAGATTATAAAACATTTTATTGTCTACGAAACGATGACGACTGTCGATTTGACGGGCGTGTTGGTCTAGTGGTTGGACACCCTGGCTGCTACCCAATAGGTCGTGGGTTCGATTCCCGCTAAGTGTCTGGGTGTTATTTATCTATTTAATTATGTATTTACAGTAAAAAAAAGTACTTATATAAGTATAAGCATCAATTATCAGGTTTCCATAGTACAGGTTGTGCCTAGTTTGGGAACAGATGACCATATGTGTATTGTCTCAGAATATTTATTTATTTATTGTATTTATGACGCCCATGCGGAATTCGTCATACATTCATCGATCATTGTCATTGTTATTTGATTGTTAAATGTTTGTTTGGTAATGTTGTAACAAGCGCGTTATAATAACTAACCTAAAATAAACTAACATATTAAAATATAATAAATTGTATAATAATAATAATAAAATAAACGTTAAGTACTGAATAAAATAATAAATCGTAATAGTTTGTAGTGTGTATACTGCTATTTTGATTTCTTACGAAATTGAACGGATATGAAACCTGCATGGGCTAGAACTCTTTGCCTTCCTAATGAGGCTCAACTAAAGAAAAAAGTTGAACTGATGGATGTGACACTGACACAAATGTCATTTTCTTAATAATTAATAATCAGCTGTTGAAAGTCGGCCATTGTTTACCTTATATCACGCTTATAGCACTGTTATAGTAGGGGTCTGCCCTCTATAACTTTATAACATAGCTAAAGAACGTTTTAGTGCTAAAATGCGTTTATGAATAATACTTTTTGAAAATCATACTATAGCGAGCCTATAAGTGTGTGATAACTTTTTATGAATAAGACTGTAAAAATATAGACATACAGGTGCTATAAGTATTTCATTCAATATCTTTGCTACAACCATTAATATTTGCGCAATGTTTTGGATACAAAACTTGCAATTTTAACACCGGATTGGTTTTGTATCCAGTCTATGTCTGACTGCGTAGCTCGAAGATCAAAATTCTTCTCACCGCTCTGTCTGTTTTCGTCTTTAGTGTGGCAAAATTTTCTCACTACAAAATTTGTCTACAAGTAATAACAACTTCGAAGTAACAAGGCTACGTACTCGTACGCCATAGGCCAAAGACAAAATTTTCTCGTGCTAAGATCTTGATCGCAAAGACAACACAGATCCAATCTTTTTAAATTTTGTTTTCTTGTTTCGTGAAAAGGACCTCTCCTTAAATGATTTACAAGGATATAATTTTCTAGCTAATTTAGACAAGAGGAATTTCGCCTGTCTAAATCTGATTGTGCGAGCGAGAGTGAAATACTACTTAGCGGTATAAGTATTTCTCTGATAAAAATAGCTCATCGCCAATATTATTGCTAGGTATGTAATATAAGTAGGTAGCCCTAGAATTAACAATGTATACAATTCACAGACAATACTACTTGGTGACAGCGGCGTCGGAAAAACCTCGCTCTTGGTGCAGTTCGAGACCGGAAAGTTTCAAGCCGGGAACTTCTCAGCAACAGTTGGTATCGGGTTTACGGTGAGTACCTATACCTACATGATTGGCATACTCAATAAATCACAAGAGAACATTTACCTCTCTATTTTACACGCTACTGGGGCGTGCTGCCGCACTCACAAACGTCAATTAACGTTAATTCTAATTAAGTTTTTATTATTAAATATTCGAAACGAAATTGTCGATATTTCTTGCTAATCACTACTAAAGTACTTATAACATTGATAAATATTATATCGATGGAGAATAAAGTAATTAATTGGTTGCTCGCAAGTTGCTAGTGTCGAAATAATCCCGATTTAAAGAACTTCATTAATAATTATTATACGCTAATTGATGTTTGTAACTGTAACAGTTTGATCCCTCTGGGGAAAACACATTGCTTCGCGTGCAGCGAGAAATTTCAGAACATTTATCTGTAATGGTTAAACGGATATCATCGTATAAGGCTTACAATTCATAATTTTTTATTCATAAAAGGTACAATATTGACTTAAAACAACGATCTATAAACAACGATATATAATATTGTTATAAACCCTAAGTAGAAATAAAAATAAAAACAATAAAGTTACATACCGAAAGTTGTATATTGGCACTAGCACAGAAGTTACATATTGACAGGTAATTATAAAAATGTGGGGACTACCTCAAGTAGTCTCCACCATCCCTAACAAACTACACCAACTCCATCTCTTTAATACCCGTCCCCGTCAAGAAATACACCGATATAATGAAACAATACGACCGCATTATAAGAAATCTAATGACAGTGTGACCGCACTATACAACTACTGGAACAACCCTTTAGCACGAGATCTAATGAATGAATGTCCTTGCACCACCAGAGCAGTGCCTTATATACGCGTTCGGTCATTCTACCATCCTACCCACAATTTAGTTTATTGAGAGCTACATTATTCCTAACAATATATTATATTACAATAGATATTCATAAAATGCCAACTAACCAAGTAGAGCTCTTCTATGTCATTAATCTTCTGTGCTATTCTCTAACGTAAACTATCTTAGCTATACTCGGCGCCGAGCTCGACGTCGAACCAGCCTTCAATATGACGTCGAGCTTAACGCTGTTAAAATCCATAGTCACTATCGCATTCTGGCTCAACGTCTCCATTGAAAACAGCCATGCAATTCACTAACATATCCTATCGTGGTTGTGCTCGACGGTGAGCTTGACATCAAGCCAGCCTTGAATACGACGTCGAGCTTAACGCTGTTAAAATCCACAATCACTATCGCATTCCGGCTAAACGTCTCCACTGAAAACAGACATGCAATTCACTAACGTAACCTATGGTCATTGTGCTCGACGGTGAGCTTGACATCGAGCCAGCCTTGAATACAACGTCGAGCTTAACGCTATTAAAATCCACGCTACTATCGCATTTCGGCTCAACGTCAAACTCACTGTACTATTCGACCTTCAGTAGTTCCACTGAAAACAACCATGCAATTCACTAACGTAACCTATCGTCATTGTACTCGACGGAGAGCTTGACATCGAGCCAGCCTTGAATACAACGTCGAGCTTAACGCTGTTAAAATCCATAGCCACTGTCGCATTTCGGCTCAACATCAAACTCACTGTACTATTCGACCTTCAGTAGTTCCACTGAAAACAACCATGCAATTCACTAACGTAACCTATCGTCATTGTACTCGACGGAGAGCTTGACATCGAGCCAGCCTTGAATACAACGTCGAGCTTAACGCTGTTAAAATCCATAGCCACTGTCACATTTCGGCTCAACATCAAACTGACTGTACTATTCGACCACCACATTGTATTGTAGTTCCACTGAAAACAACCATGCAATTTACTAACGTAACCTATCGTGGTTGTGCTCGACGGTGAGCTTGACATCGAGCCAGCCTTGGATACGACGTCGAGATTAACGCTGTTAAAATCCGTAGTCAGTATCACATTTAGCCTCGACGTCGAGCTGACTATAAAACTATTCGACCTTAAGTAATTCCAGTGGCGCTAGTGCTGCATAGTCAAAGTTATAGTCCGTTTTTCTTTACAAGATCAAAATCGTAGTACCTAATAAATGTATAAACATGAGTGACAACTGACCAGTAGCCAACCAAAGACAATTGGTAGGGCTCAATATATCAAATTCAACCCTACCAATTATCTTTGTCTGGTCACCGGTCAGCCGTGACTCCTGTGTTCATACATTTTGTAACACTGTTTTTTCTGATAATAAGTAAGGATTACCAAATTGGGTGTCAGTCCATTTTTTCTTGGCCACATTTTTGTTGGAGCGCACTGAACATCACTTCTTGTCACCGACACATACTAGCCTTATTATATTCCTGTTTAATAACTAGTATTATTGTTGTAATAATTATTCAATTTCATTAATTTCGTAAAGTAGATTTGTTTTGTTTATGTCTGGTTGACGTTACTTGGATAACGTTTAGTTTCTGGTTAGCCTTACGCTTACATTATAGTTGTGAGATTAAACTTGCGTTAGATATTGATGGAGATTTAAACTCAAGAGCACCCCAGTCTGGAATTGGATAATTTACCCTTAATTGACATTTATAGTTACCATTTAATAAAATTTAAAATCATTAAAACTTTATCATTTTATGGTCGGTGTTGCGGCATGGGACGTATAACAAAACGTTGTGTTCGCGCGTTCCGGAGTTGCGATTAAAATGTTTTGTGGAGATTCTAAGCATTCGGATTTAATTATCAAGAACTCTTTGGTGGTGTTGTCAGCTGGGTCTGGAACGCACAGGTGAGAGGAAAGATGTTAGAGAAGGACGAGGCGAGAGGCCATTTTTGAGGGGTGTTTCGTGACTTGCTGGAGTTGCTGGTGCGCAGATCGCGACTGAAAATTTAATTAAGTAATTTAGGCGGAATCTAATAGATTCGGCGGGCAAACATATTCGGCGTGTTGTGTCGAGACGCGGGAAGCGCCTCGTTTTCTGGATTGGAGGTAAGTAATCTGGGTGACGCTTCCGGTGGTTACCGGTGTCCCCGTTGTTTTGCGTCGTTTACTCGATTGTAATGCGATCAATTATTTTGCAGCACGAGACCTGTTGTGTGTGTTTGGTTACTCTGCTCGTGGGCAGATTTTCAAAGTGTGACGTGGAATTCACCTCCGAGAAGGTACGTGTATTGGTTATTTCACCCTCCAACTCACTGATCTCCTCTTGTTATAGAATTTGTGAACTAAATGAACCAGGTTCATAGGTGTTGTTATTGCAATGTAGCAACCATGTATCAATTTAATTTAACTTGCCCTTTTCCCAAGAGTAAAATTGTAATTGTGAACCTTTGGGCATGTAGCTTACCCTTAACTTAGTTTCGACTGGTTACTTAGGTTAAAGAAACGTAAATGTCGGGGATGAAGAATATGTTGGTCTGCGATGCCCAGCGACTGTGTCGCTGGAGGCGTCCGCCTCGGATCATGGAGCGGTAACTTAACTTTTATGTCAATGAAAGTAGAAGTAGCGTGTAGTTAGTTAGATTCTGTCCAGTATTAGACTTATAGCACAAGTCCAAGTATTGTATCTCCTTAGTACCCAACTGTATTCTATAAATATTGTACCGTGTTGTATTCTTAAAATACTGTGTTTATCACACAGGAGGTGTTTAGTACGGGCCCGGTGTTTAGCACCGAGTGAAGTGGTACTGTGCGGGCTTACCGCTTGGGAGTGCGTTGAGGCTGCAGGCTGAGCCGCTGCTGCCCAGCTAGTGTTGGCGTGGCTCTGGCGAACTATCGCCCAAGGGCCGTGAGCGTAATGGGTCACGGACCTTCAATTAACCTTTCTTTTTAATTTATTTTATATTATTTTTATTTCTTACGATGGCCAGCCAAGCGTCCCCAACAACCCTCCCCTTTATTTTCTTAAATTAAGGTGTACTGTCGTCCCTTGATTTTTGTATTACTTATTTAAGGAGTTACTTCCTTTATTACATTTATTTTTAAGTTACTTAAGGAGTTACGCCCTTTAGTATTGTACTACTTGGTTAGGTAGTTACGCCCTTTATTACTGGAGCAACTTGGTTAAGGAGTTATTCGCTTTATTACATTTATTTTTAAGTTACTTAAGGAGTTACGCCCTTTAGTATTGTACTACTTGGTTAGGTAGTTACGCCCTTTATTACTGGAGCAACTTGGTTAAGGAGTTATTCGCTTCATTAAGTTTATTTTTAAGCTACTTAAGGAGTTACGCCTTTTTGTTACTGTTTTTTTTCCTTTAAGAAAAATTTATTAAAGTTCTTAATTAAAATTCGGGGTTATCATTTCCCCCCCGTACAAATACTCTTACAATTTGTTGTTACGATTTTGATCTTGTAAAAAATAACAGGGTATAGTGTATTCAGTATACCCTGCTTTTCTTTACCCTGGTTTTTGTTTTCGTATTCGAAAACAACTCACCGCTGAGAGCGTAGAGCTCAAGGTTGTGTTAATTAGAAAATAACCGGACAGTACATTCTTGTGATGGTAGTGCTACGTAAGAAAAGTTAGCGAATACGAATACTGAATTCGCCGCTGCCTGCAGCTTCGAACTTGAGGTTGTGTTGCTTAGAGAATAGCGGGGCAGTACATTCTCGTGGTGGTAGTGCTACGTAAGAAAAGTTAGTGAATACGAAAAGTCAATTCGCCGCTGCCCGCAGCGCAGAGCTCGAGGTTGTATTCCTTAGAGAATAGCGGGGCAGTACATTCTCGTGGTGGTAGTGCTACGTAAGAAAAGTTAGCGAATACGAAAAGTCTGTTCGCCGCTGCCCGCAGCGTCGAACTTGAGGTTGTGTTCCTTAGAGAATAGCGGGGCAGTACATTCTCGTGGTGGTAGTGCTACGTAAGAAAAGTTAGTGAATACGGAAAGTCAATTCGCCGCTGCCCGCAGCGTCTAACTCGAGGTTGTCTTGTTTAGAGAATAGTGGGGCAGTACATTCTCGTGGTGGTAGTGCTACATAAGAAAAGTTAGTGAATACGGAAAGTCAATTCGCCGCTGCCCGCAGCGTCTAACTCGAGGTTGTGTTGTTTAGAGAATAGCGGGGCAGTACATTCTCGTGGTGGTAGTGCTACGTAAGAAAAGTTAGTGAATACGGAAAGTCAATTCGCCGCTGCCCGCAGCGCAGAGCTCGAGGTTGTATTCCTTAGAGAATAGCGGGGCAGTACATTCTCGTGGTGGTAGTGCTACGTAAGATAAGTTAGTGAATACGGAAAGTCAATTCGCCGCTGCCCGCAGCGTCTAACTCGAGGTTGTGTTGTTTAGAGAATAGTGGGGCAGTACATTCTCGTGGTGGTAGTGCTACATAAGAAAAGTTAGTGAATACGGAAAGTCAATTCGCCGCTGCCCGCAGCGTCTAACTCGAGGTTGTGTTGTTTAGAGAATAGTGGGGCAGTACATTCTCGTGGTGGTAGTGCTACGTAAGAAAAGTTAGTGAATACGAAAAGTCAATTCGCCGCTGCCCGCAGCGCAGAGCTCGAGGTTGTATTCCTTAGAGAATAGCGGGGCAGTACATTCTCGTGGTGGTAGTGCTACGTAAGATAAGTTAGTGAATACGGAAAGTCAATTCGCCGCTGCCCGCAGCGTCTAACTCGAGGTTGTGTTGTTTAGAGAATAGTGGGGCAGTACATTCTCGTGGTGGTAGTGCTACTTAAGAAAAGTTAGTGAATACGGAAAGTCAATTCGCCGCTGCCCGCAGCGTCTAACTCGAGGTTGTGTTGTTTAGAGAATAGTGGGGCAGTACATTCTCGTGGTGGTAGTGCTACATAAGAAAAGTTAGTGAATACGGAAAGTCAATTCGCCGCTGCCCGCAGCGTCTAACTCGAGGTTGTGTTGTTTAGAGAATAGTGGGGCAGTACATTCTCGTGGTGGTAGTGCTACGTAAGAAAAGTTAGTGAACATGGAAAGTCAATTCGCCGCTGCCCGCAGCGTCTAACTCGAGGTTGTGTTGTTTAGAGAATAGTGGGGCAGTACATTCTCGTGGTGGTAGTGCTACGTAAGAAAAGTTAGTGAATACGGAAAGTCAATTCGCCGCTGCCCGCAGCGTCTAACTCGAGGTTGTGTTGTTTAGAGAATAGTGGGGCAGTACATTCTCGTGGTGGTAGTGCTACGTAAGAAAAGTTAGTGAATACGAAAAGTCAATTCGCCGCTGCTCGCAGCGTCTAACTCGAGGTTGTGTTGTTTAGAGAATAGTGGGGCAGTACATTCTCGTGGTGGTAGTGCTACATAAGAAAAGTTAGTGAATACGGAAAGTCAATTCGCCGCTGCCCGCAGCGTCTAACTCGAGGTTGTGTTGTTTAGAGAATAGTGGGGCAGTACATTCTCGTGGTGGTAGTGCTACGTAAGAAAAGTTAGTGAATACGAAAAGTCAATTCGCCGCTGCCCGCAGCGCAGAGCTCGAGGTTGTATTCCTTAGAGAATAGCGGGGCAGTACATTCTCGTGGTGGTAGTGCTACGTAAGAAAAGTTAGTGAACATGGAAAGTCAATTCGCCGCTGCCCGCAGCGTCTAACTCGAGGTTGTGTTGTTTAGAGAATAGTGGGGCAGTACATTCTCGTGGTGGTAGTGCTACGTAAGAAAAGTTAGTGAATACGGAAAGTCAATTCGCCACTGCCCGCAGCGTCTAACTCGAGGTTGTGTTGTTTAGAGAATAGTGGGGCAGTACATTCTCGTGGTGGTAGTGCTACGTAAGAAAAGTTAGTGAATACGAAAAGTCAATTCGCCGCTGCTCGCAGCGTCTAACTCGAGGTTATGTTGCTTATAGAATAGCAGGGCTGTTATCGCTGTACAATGATGAACACACAATAAACCTAATATAACCTAATTATTTATTGAAATCAAACTACTTTTACGGATTTTAACGCGGTTTATTTTTAATAAAATCAATAGTAAAATCAAAAAATAAACCGCGATAAAATCCGTAAAAGTAGTTTGATTTCAATGTCTAATAGGCATGATGACTGCAACACAATACTAATAAAAAATGCATCTCATTTTCATAATAATAGAGAGATTTTTGTGATATTTAAGCAAATAAATTACTCAAATACAGCTAATCACCATTTTGTAATAAACGCTGATCAGAGTGAATGACGTCAATCCTGTGTAAATAAACAACTGTCAAACTGTCATCTCAACTTTTTCTTTCATACAATGATTCACTTTTATACCTAGACAGATGTTTATTTACACCGCCCGTAGTGACGTCACAAAATGGCGCCATGCACCGGCCATCGTTTTGGAACGAAATTCAAACTCTATTTTAAAAATTGAAAATATTTCTATTAATTGTAAATTTAATACAAAAATATGATTATTTTCGGCAATAGTAGACCCGTAAGTACATTATAGAGGATTTTTTCAAAATTAGTCATCATCCCTATTATTTATGACAAAATTGACATTTAATTTTGTTTTTATCCGACTTCAATAAAGGAGGAGGTTCTCAATTTTTTTATGTACTTATGTTCGCGCATAGCTCTGGCAATTATGAACCGATTTGAAAAAATCTTCCTTCGATCCATTCTTGAATCCATTGATTGGGTCCCAGAAAAAATATTCCTTATGAATAAGTAGTTCCTGAAATAACAAGAATGGCGACTGTGCAGGAAACCTGCAGAAATGCTTAAAAGATGACATTATGTCGCTTTTTAAGGATAAAAATGGTCATAACTCTGGCAAATATTTACTAATTTTAATGATTCTTTTTTATTCGAAAGAAGGAACCACTGTAATGAATCTGTATGAACTTTATCATAACCGGATAAGATCTTCCTGGAGAACCATGAACGATGTGGAGGAATTTATGTATCTGGTAAATATCATAAAACTGATGGTCTCCATTACATTACTCTGACAAATATGAACCGATTTCGATGTTTTTTTTTTATTCGAGTGAGTAAACTACTATGATGATTCCATGCAAATTTCATTACGACCGGATAAATTGTTTCTGAAGGAACATGAATTTTGTAAAACTATGTAGACGATAATGTGATCATAACCTACCAAGATCATTTTACCGTTTTCGATGGTTCAATCGTTATGTATGAAAATATCACTAAATAGTATAAAATATTTAAAAAAAAATACTCTTCAGTGTTATTGAAGTCTGTTCAATTTATTTTAAATATTTTTTTGTAGTCTTGAGACACTCAAGCCCAAAATACCGTATGTTATCTTAAGACATAAATTATCAAATAAATATAAAAGAGAATAAGAGTATTGATCCATGCCATATTAATATCTAAATCAATAATATATTTTATATTCTTAATTTTTGTTCATGTTATTCTGTTCTGAACTTAGGTTCTGAACCAAAGCAATTATCAATTCATTTGTTACAAAAGTCCCTCGATAAGCCTTGTACGATGAACTTCGTAATCATATTCAGGGGTGTATTGTCGTGAACACTATAATTTCCGAGCTGTCGAGTGGTATAAAGCTGTATGTACAATGTGCAGCGAGTGTATGTAATTAGTGCCTCGTATCTAGTTTCTCTTGTACCAATTTCTTGAATCGAATTACGCATTCAACACCTTAATTGCCCTATATCCCGATAACACTTCAGAATATTGTTACACAACTCTATAATATATATCGTAGTAGTGATCACAATGAGCCCGGGTATTGTCCGGTGAAGCTGTAATGGCCATCTGCGGCCAACAGCGTCTATCATTCCCAAAAAAAAAAAAAAAAATTAAAAAAAAATAAAAATAAAAATAAAAAATAAAAAAAATAATTTGCCCGGGTAAGATAATTTGATCAGAATGATAATACAGGACAGATTACACTTTGCAGGGCTCTATCTCGCTCTAACAACAGTATACTGTCTGTTATAACTAACTCTTATTAACTCTCGACCAGTCTTCATGCCTTTTATTTGCCTTACAAACCAAAATTCGAGGGCTTGAATCTTGCGGGAAGCAACGACTATAAGTAATATTTCCTTAGTGGTTACGTCAAGCTGGACGCTGAAGCCGAATCAGTCAAGAGAGAATTATAACGTCTTGTTCTGATCATGTTATTTTGAATGGGAAATAGATACAATATGAGTAGCTACTTACTAGCAGAAATGAAGTTTTCAGTAATAATATAACCCAAACTGTATCAAATATGCCATATTAGCGTTTCAATTAAACTTCTCATAAACAAGTAATTAGGAACATAAATTCTTGAAAAGTTAGCAAACATTCTTCAAGTTTTGCACAATGAAAGATCAAAACTTCTCGTTTGTTTCTTGAACAACACAGATTGAGTGTATTAAGAGCTATCAAGTAGGTATAAGCTTTTTCTTCATAAAAACAGCAAGAAATAGTAATTAAGTATATATTTACGGACAATGTGTTTATATTTAGCTTGATGTGGTCCATCATGTCTAAAACTGGGCAAAGTGCAGCCGACTAAGCAAGCGAATGTATTGTAATGATATCTAACTAAAGACGTCGTGCGTCATAGTGTGCGTCCCTATGAGCCGTTTGATGTTGAGTAACTCCTAGAAATAGTGGAAACAGATGACTTTTGACTAACGCGAAGGGTGATAATATCTGTAGGTATATTCATGTTGGTTTATATAAGTACTTACATGTAATTCACAATTATATAACTTTGTATTTAATTATACCTATTATATAGTATGTAGTACGTGCATTAAAATGTTATTCGATTGTCATTTGTTATTTGTGTTGTGTAACGCACACATCACATCATCTCTCTATTATTTTCTCCGTCTATTTTTTTAGTATATAAAAACTGGTTTCCAAACTCTGGATTCCTAAACGGCCGAATGGAGTAGGGTACAACATTTTTATTTTTCAGCATCAAGTAATCGAATCCATTAACTATACCTACTACATTATTACTTAATTCATCATCATCATCATCATCATCACCAGCCGGAAGACGTCTACTGCTGAACATAGGCCTCCCCCTTCGAACGCCACAATGACCGACAATTGGATATTTGCATCCACCGGTTACCTGCGACGCGCACAATGTCGTCTGTCCACCTAGTGGGAGGCCTACCTACGCTGCGTCTTCCGGTTCGTGGTCGCCACTCGAGAACCTTTCTTCCCCAGCGGTTATCGGTTCGCCGAGCGATGTCAACAGCCAACAGCCAGCCAGCTTAATTCATCAACAGCCGATAAATGTCCACTGATGAACAAAGGCCTCCCCCTTAGAAGGGAGTGATTACCATAATCCCTACGCTGGGCAGGCGGCTTGGGGATCCCAGTATAGATGGAAGATAAATCCAAAAGAAAGACGCCGCTGCCCGTCTACCCGTTATCGCTTAGTCGCCTCTTACGACACCCAACGAGAGGTGTTGGGGGGTACGTACGTACGTACTATGTACTTAATTAATAATTATACAAAATAATAAAACATAACACTTGAGTATTACTTTATTTTCATTCACAGCATACAATATTGTACTAGTTTTATTTAACAAAATTGCTTATCATTCTAAATATGGAGATGTCATCCAAAACCCGGTAGACCAGCAAAGATTTAATTACGAGTTTAAACGCTCACAAAAGAAGTTGATCATGTATAAACTGGAGGACGCTACTAGGGGTAGCCTCCCCATCCCACGCATTCAATTGAAGCGACCATGCATGTCACATACCTCCCCGCGACTGGGCAGAACCCATGCGTAGTTAGATTACCCTATATTCTGTTTATAAAACCGGATAACAGGGTCAGAGGGCTGCACTTATGAAATATTTAAATGTTACAAAGTAACATAAAATTAGTGCTTTCACAAAACTGGTTGGCCGAGTTATTTTCTTACAGGTCCAATTTGATTTAGCAGGGTGCATATAATAAATATATTATTACTTTCTCAATCTTTATTGTAATTCTCAGAATGCTAGTTGAAGTAGCAATGGGCATGCCACATCGCTCGAAGAACCGATAACCGATGGGGAAAAAAGGTTCTCGAGTGGCAGCCACGGACCAGAAGATGCAGAGTAGGCAGGCCACTAGGTGGACAGACGACGTTGTGCGGGTCGCAGGTTACCGGTGGATGCAAATAGCCAATTGTCGTTCATTATGGCGTTCGGAGTGATGATGATGAGTTTTAGAGACAGATCAGACTGACCTTTGAACCCAAAAATATTTAATGTAATCTTTTACTTACGCGAATATTACACACTAGCTGACCCACGCAGCTCCGCCCGCGCTATTTTTACGTTAACTAAACTTTTATTAACAGACATTCGCATCGAATACATAAGCTCCTTTTTTATAGTCTGTTAAAAACTGGGGTCCACTTTTTACTTGCTCTCCGAAGCACGGACCCGTTTAGTTCAAATGGCGTTAAACGGTCACCCATCTATTTAGTGACCTTACCTAACGTTGCTTAACCCGATCGATTACAAAACCTTGATAACAACTCTCTATGAGTGTTCCCTTACTAATATTTATTATATTATAAAGAAAAAATGAAAAAATCGGACCAAGCGTATAACCAAGTACCCATTTTAACTTTAATCCCCTCTCCCGAAAGAACCGTGCTAGATTACGGGATAAAAAGTATCCTATGTCCTACCTCGTAATAAGATCTCAAATCATGCCAAGTTTCATTTGAATCCATTCAGTAGTTTCGGCGTGATGCGCAGCCGTGATACAGACAGACAGACAGACAGACAAAAATTTAAAAAAATACATTTTCGGCCTTAGTATCGGTTATAGAATGCCCTCAAAATATAATTTTCAAAATATCTTCAATGTACAGAATTGGACCTGTTACAGTTTTATTATAAGTATAGATTGTAATTAAACTACTGTTACTTTTTTTTTACTTTTTTTTTTGGAAAAATATTTGTTTGATCTTAATTGCTCACTCGGTCTTCCTGAAAGTTTGTTGTCGTGCATCCAACATATCTGAACTTTTACATTTTTGCAATACTCTTACACTTTACACACCGAATACATACACCGAATACTAACTAACTTCTATAATTAAATACAATGGTTTTTTTTCTAAGATCAAAATCGGAACAATACCTAAATGTATGACGGGCCCCTTGATCTAGTAGTTAGACATCCTGGCTGCTACCCGATGGGTCGTGGGTTCGATTCCGACCTAGTGTCTGGATGTTATTTATCTATTTAAATATCTATTTACAAAAAATGTATATAAATATTAGTATGTTGTCTGGTTTCCATAGTACAGACTCTGCCTAGTTTAGGATCGGATGACCGTGTATGGATTATCCCAGGGGAAACTTTCAAAAGGTTCCCGGGAGCTGTGGGGCTCGACCGGGGTATGTGGGATTCTTACACACTAAAACCCCCGCGGCGGTCGCATCGGCACATGAGAGGGGGACCCCAGGGCTCTCCGGTGGGATCTGCACTAGGGGCCCCTCATTGCTTTGCCTTTGAGCCCGCCGCCGGGGGGCGCATTGTAGCCTCCCGGGAACCTTATTATAGACACAGGAGGGATGGCTGATCCGATTTTGATCTTGTAAATAAAAATATTATATACATACATGCATACATACATACGAGACTCTGGGAGGGCTATCCCTCCTTCTGAGGCATTCAAACAGTAACAGTTAACACATTAATTAAGAGCCAATTTGGCCTGACTCGTTTATACGAAAGAACATTTTCCTTGTAATTCAACATACACGTACGTTATATAATACAGAATGAACGATATTTTCTTAACATAATTTATACAAGTTTTATTGAGTTGACACTAAATTGCCACAAAACCGATATCCAACTTTCAAATGTACAACAAATCGTAAACAAATAAGACTTTTACGAGTATAATTAATAAGGTATTATAAAGTTAATAGCATCTCGATAGCCTCGTAAAATGTCAAGTTGTAAATCTCATCATTGTAAAGGTCGAACTTGTTTGGAATTACGCCGAGCTACCGGTTTTAGGTGAAAAATGTTTACGATTGAACATTTACAGTATCAAATGATATGAAGTGAGGAACGATGACATTTACTTATATAACACTCAGTTGGGAGTGATTCCGAGTAAATTTGATTATCGATATTCGATTAACTCAAGAATTTGCATGAACTTGCTAAAACTGATTCCGATTTGAAGCCGTATTCGTTTTACCGATAATTTTTTTTAAGAAATTGAACACCGTTTAGGTAGATAATCTTAGACTTGAGCTTAGTATTACAACTTTTTCGTCTACACTTCTACACTTTTACATCTATATCTACACTAATCTACATCTACACTAATCTATATCTACACTACCTAATCTACACTTCTACATCTACATCTACACTAATCTACACTTCTACATCTATATCTACACTAATCTACACTTCTACATTTACATCTACACTAATCTACATCTACACTAATCCATATCTACACTAATCTACACTTCTACATCTACATCTACACTAATCTACACTTCTACATCTATATCTACACTAATCTACACTTCTACATCTACACTATTCTACACTTCTACATCTATATCTACACTAATCTACACTTCTACATTTACATCTACACTAATCTACATCTACACTAATCCATATCTACACTAATCTACACTTCTACATCTAAATCTACACTAATCTACACTTCTACATTTATATCTACACTAATCTACACTTCTACATTTACATCTACATTAATCTACATCTACACTAATCTACATCTACACTAATCCATATCTACACTAATCTACACTTCTACATCTACACTAATCTACACTTCTACATCTATATCTACACTAATCTACACTTCTACATCTACACTATTCTACACTTCTACATCTACACTATTCTACACTTCTACATTTACATCTACACTAATCTACACTTCTACATCTATATCTACACTAATCTACACTTCTACATCTACACTATTCTACACTTCTACATCTACATCTACACTAATCAACATCTACACTAATCCATATCTACACTAATCTACACTTCTACATCTACATCTATACTAATCTACACTTCTACATCTATATCTACACTATTCTACACTTCTACATCTATATCTTCACTAATCTACACTTCTACATTTACATCTACACTAATCTACATCTACACTAATCCATATCTACACTAATCTACACTTCTACATCTACATCTACACTAATCTACACTTCTACATCTATATCTACACTAATCTACACTTCTACATTTACATCTACACTAATCTACATCTACACTAATCCATATCTACACTAATCTACACTTCTACATCTACATCTACACTAATCTACACTTCTACATCTATATCTACACTAATCTACACTTCTACATCTATATCTACACTAATCTACACTTCTACATCTACACTATTCTACACTTCTACATCTATATCTACACTAATCAACATCTACACTAATCCATATCTACACTAATCTACACTTCTACATCTATATCTACACTAATCAACATCTACACTAATCTACACTTCTACATCTACATCTACAGTAATCTACACTACTACATTTACATCTACACTAATATTATTTAAAGAAAGGATTTGGATCTTTATATGTTTGTAACAATTAAAGTCAAAAAATTCTGGACTGATTTCAAAAATCCTTTCACCATTAGAATGCTGCATTATCCCTGAGTAACATACATACATACATACATAAAATCACGCCTTTTTCCCATAGGGGTAGGCAGAGCCCAAGGGCCGCTTTTCGCCTCCGTGAGAAACGAGACGTGATGGGTGGCGAACCACATCGCCGCCATTTTGGTTAATTAAATTATTTATATGATTGACCATTGCGTTCTCACGAATGAGGAGGGAAAGGGAAGGATAGGTGTTGTGAAAAGGAAAATTGGCAATTAGTTGAGTAACATAGACTACATTTATTACTAGAAGAAGAAATGTCCACGCGTGTGACTCCGGGATGCGCCGCTAGTATTAAATATAGGTTCCTAGTACATGAATCTCTATACCCTGCTTTCTTTACACGATCAAAATCGTAGTAACAAATGTGTGAACGCATTAGTGTGGCCTGACCGGTGTGGCCAGCCAAAGTAGATATGTCAATATGTCATATTCAACCCTACCAATTGTCTTTGGCTAGCCAACGGTCAGCCACCATCACTCCTGTGCTCATACATTTGTTGCTATGATTATGATATTGTTAAGAAAAACATAGCATTTACCTACTTATTAGGACGCTTTTTTCGTAATCCCTGCCAGTGCTTTAAATTGCCTTGTAAATTGTATTTAGAGTTGAGCGTTTTTGCTTCAGTTTAGAATCTATTTTATGTGCTTAGCGTATTTGAATAATGTACTGTAAACAAAAAAAGTGCTATTTTATTTTTCTAATTCGATTATTTTTTTAGCTGTTTCAAGACATACTATCGCTACAGTAATTAATGTGAGTATTATGTACAGATCTTGAAATATTATATTTCAAATATTATGGTCGAATAATCATTGCAAGCGCAAAAAGTTTTCAGGGGCTTTCTCTCAGTCAATTTCAACTCACTCAACAGTAAAGTGTGTCAGTTTAATTACTATGCCTTAGTTATACTCGCAGACTATAATTATACTATTATTAATTATATACGGAGTGTAAGGGACATCGTACCGAAAACCGATACCAGAGATCCAGTACATGATTCTGGACATTGTAGTGTTGAAATTTTTAATCGGATTTTTCATGAATTTCCAAAAAAAAATGCCGCCTTTTTTTAATAAAATTAGGATAACATCATTATTGGTATAATAATAAAGCCTAATTTCAATTGAAAAACAATAAATTACTTATTTGTGCAAAATTAGCAATCATCAGCAGCCGAAAAGTCCACTGCTGAACAAAGGTCTCTCCCTTAGAAGGGAGGGGTTGCCATAATCTCCACGTTTGGTAGGCGGCTTGATTGAAATTAGCAATATAATTTGAAAAATAAATATTATTCATTACATGCTCAAAAATTAAAAAGTTAGTCATTTGTCATTTTCCATGTAAATGGTTTCTGTAATGTTGTAATATGAGGAATCTTAAAAAAAAGTTTTCGCTACGTAGTCCCTTACACCCTGTATAATTATACAAAGAAACACAAAACAAAGCAAAAACACATACTAAAAGCATATTTTACTGTTGGAAAAATTACGCACCTGCTATAAAATTAAAGGTGGCCTATACGTATACGCCTATATATATACGTTCAGGTATACGTGAACATGAATGGCTAGCTTAACAGATAAATGACGACATCCATATCGCTAACAGTTTATAATAATTATTAAAGTTACGTAAATTACTAATCAAACTGTGTATTTCATATAGATCAGTAATAAACCGCATCCAGTTAGTACCGTGGTAAAAGCTAGTAGCTCAATGTCGTATCCACAGCGACGAGGGAGGCACGGGGGAGATGTCCCGGGTTCGGGAGGGATCCAGGAGCGACGAGCATCCAGTCGGCACTGGACAACGGAGGTTGGAACTCTCCCGCGGGGCTTAAACGGGAAAATTCGCGCGTCAACTTTTCGTCTGTCCCGCAGTTTGTTCGATAATTGAAAATTTAAATACGATTAGTGATTTTGTGATTTATTTTAAAATATCGCGTTGAATTCTAAATTAATCGGTATTGTGTTTTATTATGCATAAAAACCAACAACTTAAAATAAACTAAATTGATAAAAAAAAAGAATGATACCTTTTTAAAATTTAACATATAATTACCAAAATGTATATACTTATATAAATATTGTGTAAAAACTTTAATTCAAATAATTAAATAACATAGATATTAAAAAAAAATACCAAAAATCTAAACTACTTAAGTACCTACCTATATCTAAATTTTATTCCATAGTCTTAATTACGAAACTCGAAGTGCTACCTAGGTTTGTAGTCGGTTTATTATGGATACAACGTTGCTTAATTGATTTTGGAATTACTAACTCGTAGGTAAGTAAGTAGAAAACACGGTTTACCCTAGTTAAAAAGAGGTATTGTGAAGAAGTATTTTATAATTATGATAAATGTAATAAAACTACTCCTACGGAATATATCGCGGTTTATTTTAGGTTTTACTTTACCGACGTTTCGAATGCTTTGCAATACCCATGGTCACGGGCGGACCATGGATACTGCAAAGCACCCATGGTCCTAAATTAAACCGCGATAATTCCGTAAGAGTAGTTTTATTACAATGTGTAGTACTCTCTAAATAAAAGATAAACGGTTATTACGTTATAATAACAACAGAAAAACTTCGAAATAGAACTTTATTAAAACACTAGCTGACCCACGCAGCTCCGCCTGCGCTATTTTTACGTTAACTAAACTTTTAATAACAGACATTCGCATCGAATACATAACCTCCTTTGTTATAGTCGGTTAAAAACTGGGACCCACTTTTTACTTGCTCTCCGAAGCACGGACCCGTTTAGTTCAAATGGCGTTAAACGGTCACCCATCTATTTAATGACCTTACCTAACGTTGCTTAACCCGACCGATTATAAAACCTTGATAACAACTCTCTATGAGTGTTCCCTTACTAATATTTATTATATTATAAAGAAAAATTTATAAAATCGGACCAAGCGTATAACCAAGTACCCATTTTGACTTTAATCCCCTCTCCCAAAAGAACCGTGCTAGATTACGGGATAAAAAGTATCCTATGTCCTACCTCGTAGTAAGATCACAAATCATGCCAAGTTTCATTTGAATCCATTCAGTAGTTTTGGTGTGATGCTCAGCCGAGATACAGACAGACAGACAGACAGACAAAAATTAAAAAAATTAAATTTTCGGCCTCACTATCGGTTATAGAATGCCCTCCAAATATAATTTTCAAAATATCTTCCATGTACAGAAATGGACCTGTTACAGTTTTATTATAAGTATAGATAATATCTGTCCTCATACTAGGCAAAGTAAGTATACGTTTTTTTTGTAAATACAATACATAAATAACACTCAAACACTGGGCCAGGGGCGGCCAGGGTGTCTAATCACTAAAGCAACAGGCCCGTCAATTTGTTTTGAGATACGCTATAAAAATTCAATATAATGTTTTGTCCAAATTAATCATGCCTACTTTAAGTACACCGTTACAGGTAAACATGCAAAGCGCTAGGCATGCATTTCACGCTTTTGTTTTACATTGAAATGAAACCAATTTTACGGCATATTCCGCCGTTTATTTTTGAATTTAATTTCCCGACGTTTCGAACACTTTACAGCATTCGTGCGTAAAGTTAGTTTCATTTCAATGTGTCATATTTACGTAAATATCAGAAATCATTAAGTGGACTTTTGTTTTATTTAAATTACAAAATTATTCTTTTAGTTTATACAGGGTGTAAGAGACATCGTACCGAAAAAAAAATTATAAGACTTCAAATAATGTCCGTTACAACATTACAGTAACCATTTAAATGGTAAATGACAAATGACTAACTTATTAATTTTCGAGCATGTAATGAATATATGCGGAATAATGTTTATTTTTCAAATTACATTGCGAATTTGCTAAAATAATAATAGTTAATTGCCTATTAATTAATTGCCTATGCACTGTTTTTGTGAATAAAGAATAAATAAATAAATAAAAATAAAATAAAAACACAAATAATTAATTAATTGTTTTTAAATTAAAATTAGGCTTTATTATTATACCAATAATGATGTTATACTAATTTTATTTAAAAAAAAGTGATTTTTTTTTTTGGAAATTCATGAAAAAGTCGATGAAAAATTTCAACACTAGGATGTTCAGAATCGTGTTCTGGATCCCTGGTATCGGTTTTCGGTACGATGTCCCTTACACCCGTTATAATACATAAAAGTGTCATCTTTGTGCGATGGCTACTAGCTTTCGGGAAGAAAAACATCGTGCGGAAAACGGGCATGTCTGAGAAAGCTAACTTAATGATGTGTGAAGTCGGATAACCTGCACTTGTTCAGCGTGGTGGACTATCGCCTAAGCCCCTTCATCTTGAGGGGAGGCCCGTGCCCAATATTGGGACAAAATAAGACTTGGTATTAATTTTACGGATTATATCGCGGTTTATTTATGATTTTAATTACCCGACGCGACGTTTCGAATACTTTACAGCATTCACGCTGCTCCATACGTCATAGTTGTCTTCGGGTCCCTCAGGTCTTCTAATTATTATTGTTAGTCCGATCTATGCAAAAAGAGCTTACAGTATCTTGAGGTTTTGCAGTGGAATGCTTGTCTTTTGATTTGATTATATTTATGACGGGATCCCAAGCTGGTGGTAGCACCCAGCCATCTTCTCTATTGAAATTTGGATGTTTTTTAATTTCAATAGCCTCACGAATCATCCTTGGCAGGAATCGCTGTTCTTTCACGAGGATTTGTGGTTTGTCAAATCTAATATAGGGTAAATGTGGGATAGTTGCCCTAGGGGTATAGTTGCCTCGATTGTAATTTCTCTAGTTTGGCGGATGATCACATGTTATTTTATTTATCTTTCCAGAGACTACAACTACCACTAAGTTGACCGTGTTGCATGTCTTTGTGCGATTGCATGGTAGGGCAAGGTGAAATCAAAGTTTTTGCGGGATAGATGGCCTCTTTTTCAGTGGGGCATCTATCCTATACGTAATTTACATAGATTAGGCAATTATCCCCTATATGGGATAGATGCCCCAAAATTTAGAGGTCCGCAAAAATCGCTAATACTCTGGAAATATCAAAGATGATGGTTTTTCCTTTCATAAGTTTGAAGATAATAAATCAAAGTACCTACCCGTATTACAAATAAAGAATTTTACTTTTTTCACTGAGAGATATAAAGTAATTTCAAAAAGTGTGGCAACTATCCCACTTTTACCCTAATGGTAAAATTAGTTTCATTTCAATGTGTAGTATTCGCGTAAATATCAGAAATCATTAAGACTTGGTATTATTATGAATTAAAAGTGTGAACTTTCATAATTAAATGTTAATTAACACTTTCACAGCGCGTGAGTACTGTGAGTAAATAACGCAGACTAATTACTATAATGTTTACTTATTACATATATCCATTATTAACAAGCGCGTTAGATATATTACGAGTTCGTGCGCACCGATGCATAACACCATTCACGGTATGCTACATTAATTAGCACCACAGAACACAGTATAAGTACAAGAAACTACTATAGAATGCTTATTTTCAAGTTAGAACCGTAGTCACAGGTAAGAACATCAAAATACATCAATATCAGGCACACGGCAATAGGTACAGGTGCTTGTGACAGATCAAACCCACCACTACTTATCACTTACATATCAATATAACTCTTGTAATATAACTTTAAATAGTTCAATTCACCTGCCTCGTAGAGGAAAATCTGCCTACGCTTTGTTTGAGAGGACCATAGACAAACGCGTAAACTCTATGATTAGCAGATTATACTACCCGGATAATACTTGTAGGAAGGGATAATAAGTTTGATAATATGATTTAGATTTAGCCTGTTTTAACAGGCTTTAAAAAAAAGGAGGAGGTTCTCAATTCGTCTGTAGAGAGATTTGATCCTTAAAATTGACCGTATCGATTGACACCATAAAAGTACAGAGTGTTATTTTTTTCGAATTTTAGCCGGTTCGATAACCGAGTGTGGCAAGTGAGATTTGAAAATCTAATACAGAACTATTTCTTTTTAAAAATAAAGGACTTTTTTTCTTCGAGTAAAATTTTCTATCTCCACCTACTTTCCCTCCAAATGAGGTTACAAAAATCCGGTATATATTTTCTATGTGTGTTCGCGCATAACTCTGGCAATTATGAACCGAATTAAATAAATTTTCTTGTACCGAAAGTCCGATCCACTGAAAGGGATAAAAAAAATATTCCGTACGAATATATTATAATTCCTGAAAAAACAAGATTGGCACGTGGTAAAAATTTGCTCAAATGCCTAAAGGATGTTATACTAGGGTAAGTTATATATTGTGATACTAGCGACTCGCTCCTGCGACAAAAAATGATTATAGCTCTGACAAAAATCACAATGATAACTTTTTTTTTGAGCGTAAATTTTAAAAGGTGTTTGTATCCAGCAAGATGCACAACCGCACTGTGTGGTAAATAGTGTTTATAAATACCTACGTAATTTACCAATCTATTGGATAATTTGTGTATAGGTACGTACATAGCTAAATGGTATCCGCCTCTGGTAATTTTATTATATCGGTCGGCTTATCTGTCTCGAACGTTCCGTTGACGGGTCAGTCAGTAAATGGGACATGAAAATAGCTCCAAATTGCCTTTTAATAATCAGTGAACAGAAGCGAACGGGTTTGTTCGACGAGACGTGACATTCGTCCTATAGAACGTTAGCATTTAGCTGAAAATGGTTTATGCTCCGCTTGTTCTCAATTAGTTTAATGTTGATGAATGAAGCGGAATGCTCATTATAACTCATTATTCGCGAATTCTTCCAAAAATGCTTTCAATAAAATAAAATATTTTTAAAAAAAAATTGAACCGACTTCAATATCACTGAAAAGTATAAAATAATTTAAATACACACATCAAAAGTGTCTAGGGATCAACATATATTTTTGCAATAACTTTTCTCCTGATTGATATTAATTAAAATTTTCTTTAAGGATTCATCAAATAAAGTGTTTTCGTTTGTCACAGTAACGATAAACCAAGTCACCTTTGCATTAATAAAGAAATTTGCCATTTTCCTAATAAAGGGATTTTTGACATTTGAACCACTAACACAAAAGTTCGAAAAAAAGACTGAAATAACAGTTTTCTTTAAAATTTTATTGGGTAACTTAAACAATTAATAATCCGTGTTTCTACCGCGAACACTAACAACACAAGAACATCGGTTTGGCATACTCAAAATGAGTTCATCCAAATCACGCTGTGGAATGGCCGCCCATGTTCGTTGCAACAACAAAAAAAGGTCTTCTTGCGACTGGATACCCTCCATATTCGGCAGAGCTCTTCTCTGTAGCATATCCCATGCATGCTCAATCGGGTTCAAGTCTGGCGACTGAGCAGGCCAGGGCAGGACATTGATGTTAGCTGCGGCGAGAGTCTGTCTTACAACTCTTGCGGTGTGCGGTCGTGCATTATCATGCATTAACTGAAATAAGGGACCGATTTGCACTTGTAGAGGAACGATGACGTCTGATACAATCGTCTCAGCATAAATTTGAGCGTTGAGGTTGCCTCTGATCCAAATCAACTCAGTTCTTCCGCCGATCCAAATACCCGCCCATACCATGATGGTTCCACCACTATAAGGATGGACTTCCTGGCAGGATTTTAATCGCTGTTGGCGTCCAGGGGTTCTCCAGTGTCGTATACGTCTTGTATCCGGTCTCATACCAAAACGAGACTCATCAGAAAAGCACACGAAACGCCATTGTTCTTCTGCCCAATTTCTGTGTTCAAGAGCCCATTGATATCGAATCCTACGATTGTGCATTGCTATAGGTGGTACCCGTAGCGGTCTTCGGGAATGAAGGTTCACTTCATGCAAGCGGTTTCTGACTGTTTGGTCGCTAATTAAGTTCCCTGAAGAGTGATGAAGCCTCACGGCTAACATCATGGCAGTTATTGTTGGAGCTCTTCGAGTTAAGATTTGAATATATCGGTCTTGTCTCCGTGTGGTGCAGCGATACCGTCCTCCATGGCGCTCAGCCACGGTACCAGTGCTTCGGTAACGTGTCCAAAGTCGACTGATAACACTCTGACTTGTATTCAGAGCTAAAGCCACAGTACGTTGCCGGGAACCAGCTTCTATCATTCCCACGGCTCTGAGCATTTCTTCCCTGCTTAAATGACGTCGCCGCTCCATAATAACGTTGGTTTTAATCAGTAGTAGGGAAACAGTAGCACTAATAATGTCTTCAATGCGTTGTATGTTTTTATAGGGAAAATATTGACAGCTGATTTTCATCTTTTACTCGAATTTGATTCACAGTTCCTGATTCAAATTATGAAATGCACCAAAAAGGATCCATATAAATTTATAAAATCATAAATTTATTACAAAGCCACATCTCAATCTCAAGAAATCCGCTTAAAAATGCTTGATCCCTAGACACTTTTGATGTGTGTATTATTGAAGTTGGTGTTAGCTTACCGGCTGTGTATATTTGGCACCAACTTCAATAATATTTAAATTATTTTATACTTTTCAGTGATATTGAAGTCGGTTCAATTTTTTTTTAAAAGATTTTATTTTAAACTTTTTAGTGATATTTTCATATATAAAGATTGAACCATCGAAAACCGTAAAATTATCTAGGTAGGTTATGATCACATTATCGTCTACATAGTTTTACATAATTCATGTTTCTTCAGAAAAAAATATCCGATCGTAATGAAATTTACATGAAATCATCATAGTAGTTTACTCTCTCGAATAAAAAAAGAATCATCGAAATCGGTTCATAATTGTCAGAGCAATGTAATGGAGAACATCAGTTTTATGGTTTTTACCAGATAAATTCCTCCACATCGTTCATGGTCCTCCTGGAAGTTCTTACCCGGTTGTAATAAAATTCATACAGATTCAATACAGTGGTTTCTTCTTACGAATAAAAAAAGAATCATTGAAATTGGTAAATATTTGCCAGAGTTATGACCATTTTTGTCCTTAAAAAGCGATAAAAAAGTCATCTATATAGGCTTTCTTGCAGCTCTCAGTGCGCAGTCACCATTCTTGTTTTTTCAGGAACTACTTATTACTAAGCAATAATTTTTTTATGTGACCCAATCAATGGATTGAAGAATGGATGGAAGAAAGATTTTTTCTAATCGGTTCATAATTGCCAGAGTTATGCGCGAACATACATAAAAAATAAAAAATAAAATATATACAGACGAATTGAGAACCTCCTCCTTTTTTGAAGTCGGTTAAAAATGTACTTCATTACCCATGGGGTGTCCGGGCAGGCACCCACCCATCTCCTCCCGTTGGGTGTCAGTAAGAGAGAATTGGATTATCAACCACCTATACTGCGATCCCCAAGCCGCCTGAAAAGCGTGGTGATTTTGACAACCCCTCTCTAGGGGGAGGCCTTTCTTCAGCAGTTGACGAATATCGGCTTCTGCTGCTGATGCAGTTTTTTAATTTCTCGACATTGTTCCCGCAGTAGTCGTACAAAACCGTTAATACACTAAAACGAAATTATTGACAGCGTTTTAATAATATAGTTAAGAACTATACTTCTTTATTTTCCTCTCCATCCAAAGGTTGCCTGGAAGAGATCGCTTTTAGCGATAAGGCCGCCCATTGTTGCATTTTTTATTAATTTGTGTCTTATTGTTTTTGTATCTGTTTGTTTGTGCGCAATAAAGAATTGTCTATCTATCTATCCATCTAAGAACCATTTCAATTAACCCAATAATTAACATAGAAACAGACTTTTGCGTTGGAGGTTAACAATACAAACCCAGAAAATAAGCAAGGAATTAAGTTAGCGAGCTACTAACGCCATCTATTAGGAAAGTAAAAAAACATTATCATTTCGTAACCCTACAAATCGATTTTGGATATTATATTTATTCCGGATCGTCGATCGCTTTTTGGTTGCAGTGTACGTTTAAAACTACTCAAAATTGTTTTGAATCACAGACCAATAGAATCATTAAAGAATTTCAAATAGTACTTAGTCAAATAACTCACGATTCTAGATGTACACTTGACACATTATTGATAGAATTTCAATGGCCAAAAGGTCATTAATAGTAGGAAACATTTATTCCAAGCCAGGATAACAACAACTATAAGAAAACGGTTCATTAAAAGCTATAACTATAATATCATCTCATTGTATGTATGGCAGCGACACATGGACTTTAACACAGAGGAATAGAGAAAGGTTGGAAGCTTCTGATATGTGGTGTTGAAAGTATTTAGGGAATATGTTGGACAGAAAGGAAGACGAATGAGAAGGTTTTAGAAATGGTAAATGGAGTAAGATACATTTTATGAGTCATTGAAAACAGGAGAAGGACGATTGTTAGCCACTTGATACTACACGATACCTTGTTTAAAACAATATTGGAAGTTAAGATAGAAGGGAAAAGAGGAAAAGGAAGACCAAGACGAAGTTTTATGCAACAAGTAGCAGAAAAATGGGAGGAGTGATTTATCTGTATTGCAAATAGAACATGCATCACTGTAATTCAAAAGGTAATCATTTAGTGTATGTAGTAGTTTAGGAAGAGTGTATCAAGTAAAAGCCGCCTGCCAAGCGTGGGTATCATGGCAACCCCTCCCTTCTACGGGAGAGGCCTTTGTTCAGCAGTGGACGTTTCGGCAGCTGATGTAACAAGTACATAATTTTATTGAATCAAGTAATATTTATTTCCGAATGGTGCATATGTTTGTTTATCTAGTAGGGTAAAAGTGGGATAGTTGCCACACTTTTTCAAATTACTATATATCTCTCAGTGAAAAAAGCAAAATTCTTTATTTGTAATACGGGTAGGTACTTTGATTTATTATCTTCAAACTTATGAAAGGAAAAACCATCATCTTTGATATTTCCAGAGTATTAGCGATTTTTGCGGACCTCTAAATTTTGGGGCATCTATCCCATATAGGGGATAATTGCCTAATCTATGTAAATTACGTATAGGATAGATGCCCCACTAAAAAAGAGGCCATCTATCCCGCAAAAACTTTGATTTCACCTTGCCCTACCATGCAATCGCACAAAGACATGCAACACGGTCAACTTTGTGGTAGTTGTAGAGTCTCTCGAAAGATAAATAAAATAACATGTGACCATCCGCCAAACTAGAGAAATTACAATCGAGGCAACTATACCCCTAGGGCAACTATCCCACATTTACCCTATGTGTAAGCACATAATTATATGGAATACATGGGGTGTGGATAATCCCAAATTATTATTATTATAAATATTGAATGCTATGAACATATCGATGTTAAACTTCACAGTGTCAAAACAATATAGCTATAGAACAATTCTCCCGTACTTATCAGCGACCCGATAGAAGTAGAAACGTGGTTGAAAAATTTTAAACTATAGACGATTACGTACAAGTTTCGAACTTCGCATACACATCGCACATTCAAAATTTGCAACCGCATGCATGGCCATTAATCGATACTCGATATTGACCAATTAGCGTTCTCGAAGCATCACCCCGGCGATAGGAGCGCTCGGATAATTGATAGCCCGATTCCACCCTGTCGACATCCAATACACTTTGCAGACGTAATCTAACTCGGGGACATGAGCTTCGTAGGTCGTAAAGTAAATCTTTTATTTGCATTTTGTGATTTAAACGTCTTGATTTTATCGTTTTTCCTGTATTCTTAAAAAAAATACATATCTTGAAATATGCAAGCTAGGGCTTAAAATAAGAAGACGGACAGCAGCATCTTTCTATTGGATTACCTACCACCTATGCTGCGATCCCCAAACCGCTTGCCAAGCGTGGGGATTGTGGCAACCCCTCCCCTTTTAAGGAGGAAGCCTTTGTTCGGCAGTGGATCTTTCGGCAACTATGATGACTATCATCATCAATTATAAAATTTTCAGTATGTACATTTAAATGTTTAATTATTTTATGGTTTGGTTTGGTTTAGGGCCACAAAATTTCAAACAACCAACAAGTGCCAAGGCGTTAGTAATACATAAAACTCGTATAATAATAATTATTTCTCTGAAATACAATAAAACAGGATCCGTGTCAGACAGAGCATTTGATATTAAAATGAGACGATGGGGAATTTCCTCATAATACCACACTAGATTGTTTATTACGAGACTCCTTATGATATACGGAGTAATAACGTGACGTATAAGGAATTGTTAGAACATGGGTAAATTGCAATAGACATACGCTACGGATATAAACACTGGCGGTGATAAAAATTGTGATTTTAACAAAAAAGTAAAAGAAAAGAAAGATTAAATATATCATAATATGAGACGCTTATAGCCAGTTGTAACCACTGTTCGGTAAACGATCAGTTGGGTAAGCAACGTTAGGCAAGGTCAGTCCTTAGATGGGTGACCGTTTAGTGGCATTTGAACTGAGCGTCTCCGTGCTTCGGAGGGCACGTTAAAAGTCAGTCCTAGCTATTGTCATCTAGACAGCAGTCGTTAAGCTAAGTCAGAGGCCTAAGGGCAGCTTGAAAACTCTGATACCATGTTAGCCTCTAACCATACGATAAAAAAAAATATTACATTCTATCAACGAAATTAATAGGTGCATTGAAATGAGTTTCTTTTCGATAGCATATGGTTATAATATAACCCTCAATTGCACAAAGCTATTTCAAAATTAGTTCTCTGTGAAATCCTAACCAGCGAATAGTGCTAGTGATGTAACTCTGCTAACCACTATACAGATTTTTAAATTACATACGTAGTCGTGAAGTTCAAAGCAATAAACTGAACTTGAACAGCACTTTTACTTCACTTCTCTCGGAGTTCACAACTCGCACAGAGCTGTTTGTTTGCATAGCTCTCTTCTAGCAGTCGCGCAATAAGATACTTATAAAATCCAGATCTCTCTTCAATTTTTCAATGGGTACTCTTAGGTCCCGTATATTTGTATATCGATGGAAAATTTCTCCTCTAGCTCGTTTTCCCCATCACTGGCGAAAAGTTTGGTCGCTTTGTCGTCGCGATCACTGGATTAATTAATTTCCCGTTCACTCTGACACCTGCCCTTTGATGTTAAAAAGCAATTGGTTAAGCGTTCCAGTCCCGGTTGTTTCGTAAAACTGTCGAAAACTGACTGGTGCAGGTTGAAAACAATTTCCAATGGCGAAATGAATTTTTGAAGTTTTTATAATATGTTATTTTCCCTAGGGTGACCGGGTAAGAATAGCAGTCGGCAGTAGGAGAGAACTGAGGGAAAACAAGAAGACTGGCAGCGGCGTCTTCGTAAAAAAGATCAAAACAAACTTTTATCAGTACCCAACCCCGAGTGCAGTAATCATGTCATAGTAATAAAACCTAAAACCGGGATATAAGCTTACACAAAATTATGTGCGGGTGTTCTTCTTCTTCATCATCGTACGGGTGTTTCCACAACTCTACGATTGAGCGCCTATTTTGTATTGATGGTGGAGGTAGGCCGGTTCATTCTAGCCATCCCAGCTCCACCAGGAAACCTCCCAGACGCTTAATGTTGCCGAAGACCTCTTGGAGGCTACCTGGTGTGCCCAGGTAGTCGCCCAGTAAGTTGCCACCCCGCCGCAGTAAAGGAGCACATGGGTAGCTGTTTCTTCCACCTCCATGTGCCGGTATCGGACCTTGAAGAGTTCCTTTAACTAGAGCTTACTATAAAATGCGATGTCATCGTAAAAATGCAACACATAAGGAGCGGGCGTGTACAAATTTTTACGACAGGGTAGGCAAAAAAATTACTGCCTTCTTTACTATATTGAATGACGATATACTATATTGAATGAATGATTACTATATTGTATTCCCTTACATATCCATCATAATAATTTACAGATCGTACAAATGAACTATTAACAAATGAACTATTATTACATTACAGGTCCAATTACTTTTTAAAAACGTTTTTTTTTTATCTTGTAAAATATACGCGCAAAAATAGGTAAATACAGATCAAATGATTCAACGCTTTATTTATCGTTTCGTTAAATAACGGTGTCATGATCTATATCAATTGTAACAATCAAATTGTTGACATTTTTTGTTTAGTTAAAACGTTAAAAGTAGGTATTTTCTTTTGTTTTGTAATCCATTGTTAGATGTACTTTTTTATGTAAGTTGACCATATTATAATTCGACTTTTACTAGCATTGTATTACTCCGATCACCCTTTAGTCCATTGTTGGTGTATTTATGGTACGGGCTATCTAAAACCCTATCTGAGACCCTTTAAGTACAATTTTGCGTATGCAAATAACTAAATTAGATCCCATCTTCTTTTCGTTTTACATTGTAGATTGTGGGGCCCTATGTTTACCTGATAAGGAACACGTTTGCGGGTCCCTCGCCCGCATCTCCCATCTATTTGTGTTGTCAGAGTGCTTGGACCGCTAAGTACATGACAAATATACCTACTTCTAGCGAATAAACTTGATAACATCGCCTTGTTTTTGCATTGAAAGCATATAGAAGAAAAGGTATATTAAATGAAAGGTTACTAAATATTTATTATAGTACCACTTTTTTTACTCAGTATAATGCCTCTTGACTGCAATTAAATCTAAGTAATTTTCTTTATGCAATTCTGATAGAAACCGGCAATGCAATTAGAGATTATAAAGCGAAATAAGTAATTAAGAGCCAGCTCAATAAGACAGTTTAAGCATTTTATCTAGAAAAGCCAAAAAAGTTTTGTACATTTTAATGGTTTTTTATGAACTGACTTCAAAAAAAGGAAGAGGTTCTCAATTCGTCTGTATATATATATACAGTCTGTATATTATATGTATGTTCACGCATAACTCTGGCAATTATGAACCGATTGGAAAAAATCTTTCTTCCATCCATTCTTTAATCCGTTAATTGGGTCCCATAAAAAAATTATTGCATACGAATAAGTAGTTCCTCAAAAAAACAAGAATGGTGACTGCGCAGGAAACCTGCAGGAATGCCTATAAGATGACGTTATGTAGCTTTTTAAGGACAAAAATGGTCATAACTCTGGCAAATATTTACCAATTTCAATGATTCTTTTTTTATTCGAAAGAAAAAAACTACTGTAATGAATCTGTATCACAGCCGGATAAGAACTTCCTGGCGGACCATGAACGATGTGGGGGAATTTATCTGGTAAAAACCATAAAACTAATGTTCTCCATTACATTACTCTGACAAATATGAACCGATTTCGATGATTCTTTTTTTATTCGAGAGAGTAAACTACTATGATGATTCCATGCAAATTTCATTACAACCGAATATTTTTTTCTGAAGAAACATGAATTATGTAAAACTATGTAGACGATAATGTGATCATAACCTACCTAGATAATTTTACCGTCTTCGAGGGTTCAATCTTTATGTATGAAAATATCACTAAAAAGTTTAAAATAAAATCTTTAAAAAAAATTGAACCGACTTCAATATCACTGAAAAGTATAAAATAATTTAAATATTATTGAAATTGGTGCCAAATATACACAGCAGGTGCGCTAACACCAACTTCTATTTTCATAATATTTAAATTATTTTATACTTTTTAACCGACTTCAAAAAAGGAGGAGGTTCTCAATTCGTCTGTACATATATTTTTTTTTTCTATGTATATTTGCGCATAACTCTGGCAATTATGAACCGATTTGAAAAAATCTTTCTTCCATCCATTCTTTAATCCGTTAATTGGGTCCCATAAAAAAAATATTGCTTAGTAATAAGTAGTTCCTGAAAAAACAAGAATGGTGACTGCGCACTGAGAGCTGCAGGAAAGCCTATATAGATGACTTTATGGTGCTTTTTAAGGACAAAAATGGTCATAACTCTGGTAAATATTTACCAATTTCAATGATTTTTTTTATTCGAAAGAAGAAGCCACTGTAATGAACCTGTATGAATTTTATCACAACGGGATAAGAACTTCCTGGAGGACCATGAATGATATGGAGGAATTTATCTGGTAAAACCCATAAAACTGATGTTCTCCTTTACATTTCTCTGATAAATATGAACTGATTTCGATGATTCTTCTTTTATTCGAGAGAGTAAACTACTATGATGATTCCATGCAAATTTCATTACGATCGGATAAATTGTTTCTGAGTTTCTGAAGAAACATGAATTATGTAAAAGTATGTAGACGATAATGTGAAATCATAATGATGTCATAACCTACCTAGATCATTTTACCGTCTTCGATGGTTCAATCTTTATGTATGAAAATATCACTAAAAAGTGTAAAATAAAATATTTAAAAAAAAAATTGAACCGACTTCAATAACACTAAAAAGTATAAAATAATTTAAATATTATTGAAGTTGGTGCCAAATATACACAGCAGGTGCGCTAACACCAACTTCTTTAATATTTAAATTATTTTATATTTTTAGTGTTATTGAAGTCGGTTAAATTTTTTTTAAATAATATTTTATCAGTGATAATGAAGACGGTTCAATTTAAAAAAAAAGATTTTATTTCATTACAATCAGTTAATTTTTTTTTTACCATAGCACAGAGCCTTTACCTTTTTTGCGGGGGAAACCTTCAAAAGGTAGATAGATAGATAGATAGATAGATTTTTATTTTCTCTGCCACAAATGAAACTTATGATGAAATTAATTTAGGTACATACAAACTTAAAATTAAGAGACAATCACATATAAAAACAAGAATAAAAAGTACATTTGTGAGAGACTGGTGCCCAAACTAAGCCGAGGCCTGTATTTTGGAACACCAGGACCCCCATAATAAAAATGAGGATAATCTGTGATAACATGGTGATAACAATCATGATTTAAAAGTATGTATTTTTTTTTTTTTTCTAGTTACATTTCTAAAGAGTAAATCTAAAAACTATGCACTTACTGCCACACACACAGACATCAATTAACTTTAATCGCATTTAAGTCATTCCTTGCAATCTATTTATTTCGAATCTCCGAGTCTCTTATGATTATCTTTTAGTATTAATTACAAGATTATTGATATATCTACTCACTATTCGCGTATTAAGTATTATTTGGCGTCGAAAGTCGAAATAATTCATTTACAAAATATGATTCAATCACAATTAACTACAATTGACGTTTGGTCCCCGTGAGCTGTGGTTCTCGACCGTGGTAAGAGGGATTCTTACCCACTAAAACCCCCGCAGCTGTCACATCGGCACATGAGAGGGGTTGGACCCCAGGGCTCTCCGGTGGGATCTGCACCAGGGGCCCCTCTGTGCCTTGCCTTTGTCCCCACCGCCGGGGGGTGCATTGTAGCCCTCCGGGTAATTGGCACACGAGGCCGCCTGAGTAGTTTCTGGCCAAACTACTCAGGCTGCCTAGCGAGCTAAAACAGCGTGGTTGCCGTGTGGACCCGCGCGGCCAGTGGCGATGCCGCTTATGAAAAAAATCCAAAGGCTCCTCTATATATTTAATCTTTTTACATAACCCCCAGACATAAAACAATACAAACATAAACATGTTCGAACCCATGATCGGGTAGTAACCAGAATGAAGGTATAACCACTACACTGACGAGCCCGCTAATAACTCAATTAATACAAATTATACTAAACATTAAAATTGTCTACAAATCAAACAAGTTTTATTATGAATATTGGCATAAATTAAAACTAAATACGTTTTAAGATATCAGTTTCATTCGTGTCATATTAAGTTACGTTATACGATTGCATCATACATAACTCCACCTGTTACCTATATAATGATATCTCCAGGAAAATATAGAAAACTTGTACTACAATTGCCAAACCATGAAGTTTTATATAATTTTAGTAGGTGGCACACCGGATAAGGAACTAATAAAAAACAATCGCACTATGTCCATCGTATGACAATTTTTTAAACCCTCGATACAAAAAGGATAAGTGAGGCTGTTGGTCTGTCCACCTGCGGCATCGTAGCTCTCAAACATATAAACGAATTAAAATGCTGTTTTCGTTATTTGAAAGCTAGTGGGGATAATATTGTTACGACGGGGACATAAAATTGTTAATTTTTCCGTTAATTATTACTTAATTGCAATTATCTCAAAACGCATTGTTAGTCTATAGGTCTACTATCGATCAGTACCGAAAAACTAGACTTCTCAATAGAAAGTAGTTCCCTCAAATTCGGCAAGTACTTAGATTATGCTACCGCTCGCTCGCTCTCGGTTCACTGCCCCCGCCTATTGTTCGTTTTCTCGAACTATTGCCTCTATTGCATCGGCTCGCGAAAACGCTAGATTAAGTAGGTACTTAGTACATTCGAGAGACTTCCACACTTCCACCACTCTATTAATTTAGCTATATAAGCTGACGCATAGTGGCGTCCAGACAGTTTGTGTTTAACAAGCGACAGTGAAAACATCTCAAGGAAGCGATCGAAGAGAATTGTACCGGCGCGGGACCTGTGCGACGACTTTGGACTACTGTGAAGTACTGTGCGACTCGGACTACTGTGCCTTGTGTCTATACTGAGCCTTGTGTGTATACAGTGTGAGTGTACGTGGAATAAAATCTTCTTTTACGTTGATCGGCATCTTTATACCAACCCGCACGTAACAATATTAATATATTATTTCTCGATTACCTACTTGCGCCGGACTCAATATCGCTCGTGCGCGCTGCGCGTTGTTAGCATGATACGCATCGGAATCATCGGTTGAGCGGAGTAATTTTTTATGTATTTTCGTAATATACTTACCTATTTATTTTGTGGCTTGCGGAAATAAACTTCGGTTACCTTACAATATAAATTTACAATCGGAACTTACTGAAAGTGGAAATTAGTGTGCTTTACCAATCTTGACTACGTCGCCGATTTCCATCAAGCGGGACCAGTCAGGCAGTGGCATATATTGATTTAATAAAAAGAAACCATATTGTGTACGTAATAGGTACATTAATTAGGTACACACTTAGAATATGAATCATTACAAGTACTATAGAATGATTAATTCAACTAAGAACATCAAAATACATAAATATCAGATACACGAGAACAGGTACTATACGGTCAGCTGTATTTTATCGATATTTGCGCTTGTGATAGATCAAACCCATCACTACGTCATTTACATATCAATATAATTCTTATAACTTTAAATAGATCAATTCACCTACCCCTTAGAGGAAAATCTGCCTACGATTTGTCTAAGGGGACCATAGACAAACGCGTACTCTATTCTTAATTTATAAACTCTATGGGTGGGTACACACGATCGACATTGTAATGTCAAATAACAAGTTTGTTAAACCCATAGATTTAGGATTTTTCACTACAATATCTTTGGTTAAACCATACATTTAGGATTTTTCACTGCGTTCAAGAAGATGAACATAGCGTGGGAGCTAGAAGTTTTAATCAAATACAAACTGCACGAGTGCAAAGGAGACAGAAATTGAATTCTTTTTTTTATTCCGAAGCAGTTTGACATTAGCCACTGCCTCGCTCATGAAGCTATTAGGGTACTAGCTTCATGGCCTCGCTGCCTCGCGGTCTGTTTGCTGTCAAAGTAAATTTTATTAATTTAGCACGATCTCTAATTTATAATAAATAAAAGCTTTTTAAAAAAAAATTGTACTGACTTCAATATCACTGAAAAGTATAAAATAATTTAAATATTATAGAAGTTGGTGTTAGCGTACCTGCTGTGTATATTTGGCACCAACTTCAATAATATTTAAATTATTTTATACTTTTCAGTGATATTGAAGTCGGTTCAATTTTTTTTTTAAAGATTTTATTTTAAACTTTTTAGTAATATTTTCATATATAAAGATGAACCATCGAAGATCGTAAAATGATCTAGGTAGGTTATGATCACATTATCGTCTACATAGTTTTACATAATTCATGTTTCTTCAGAAAAAAATATCCGGTCGTAATGAAATTTGCATGGAATCATCATAGTAGTTTACTCTCTCGAATAAAAAAAGAATCATCGAAATCGGTTTATAATTGTCAGAGCAATGTAATGGAGAACATCAGTTTTATGGTTTTTACCAGAGAAATTCCTCCACATCGTTCATGGTCCTCCAGGAAGTTCTTATCCGGTTGTGATAAAATTCATACAGATTCAAGACAGTGGTTTCTTCTTTCGGATAAAAAAAGAATAATTGAAATTGGTAAATATTTGCCAGAGATATGACCATTTTTGTCATTAAAAAGCGACATAAAGTCATCTATATAGGCTTTCCTGCAGCTTTCCTGCGCAGTCACCATTCTGCGCGTTTTTTAACCGACTTCAAAAAAGGAGGAGGTTCTCAATTCGTCTGTATATATATTTTGTTTTTTTTTTTATGTATGTTCGCGCATAACTCTGTCAATTATGAACCGATTTGAAAAAATCTTTCTTCCATCCATTCTTCAATCCATTGATTGGGTCCCATAAAAAAATTATTGCGTAGTAATAAGTAGTTCCTGAAAAACAAGAATGGTGACTGCGCACTGAGAGCTGCAGGAAAGATTCTTTTTTTATTCGAAAGAAGAAACCACTTTATTAAATCTGTATGAATTTTATTACAACCGGATAAGAACTTCCTGAAGGAACATGAACGATGTGGAGGAATTTATCTGGTAAAAACCATAAAACTGATGTTCTCGATTACATTGCACTGACAATTATGAACCGATTGCGATGATTCTTTTTTTATTCGAGAGAGTAAACTACTATGATGATTCCATGCAAATTTCATTACGACCGGATAAATAGGTTCTGAGTTTCTGAAGAAATATGAATTATGTAAAACTATGTAGACGATAATGTGATCATAACCTATCTAGATAATTTTACGGTTTTCGATGGTTCAATCTTTATATATGAAAATATCACTAAAATTGAACCGACTTCAATATCACTGAAAAGTATAAAATAATTTAAATATTATTGAAGTTGGTGCCAAATATACACAGCCGGTAAGCTAACACCAACTTCAATAATATTTAAATTATTTTATACTTTTCAGTGATATTGAAGTCGGTTCAATTTTTTTTAAAAACGTTTTTATTCAGGAACTACTTATTACTAAGCAATAATTTTTTTATGAGACCCAATCAATGGATTGAAGAATGGATGGAAGAAAGATTTTTTCAAATCGGTTCATAATTGCCAGAGTTATGCGCGAACATACATAAAAAAATATATATATATATATACAGACGAATTGAGAACCTCCTCCTTTTTTTAAGTCGGTTAAAAATATCATTGTTCCATTATGGTGGCTTGTGCAATAAGTGCACGTGATGACACAAATCGTAATGAAATGAATAAGTAAACATTTCACAGGTAATTTATTACTTTCTTCGTAATTTATTATTAATTTATTAATTTCTGACTGCATTTTTACTTGCTATATTTTTATGGTTTTGGTTGAAAATGTGGTTGAATATCCTAATAATATTGTAGAATACGTGTATTTCTTTAAACTGATCACAATTTATTACTGCTATATGAAGAATAGCGGGATATTTTGTGTAAAATGTAAAACGATTTGTTTACGATAGGGCTTGAAAAAGTCCTGACGTCATGAGTATCGATATCGATATTAAAGTAAATAGTTTCTAATAGTGGCATACATATAAATTCTACGTCTTTTTGTTTTAGTTTAGTCTATAAATATTTTACTGTCTCTATATTCTGGATGTAAATATATATGATAATAATAATAATCAAATATCTTCTTTCAGATTATCAAAATAATTCTTTGATAAGACAAAAATAGATGTGGATTAAAGACGAATCCGAGGATGGATAGAATCCAACAATATGTGTGTGATAAAGAATCTGTGATAATAGTAGTTTATGCACCAAGGGGATAAAGCAGTGTCTTATGTCACGGGCGTGAAATTGAATCGCGAGCATAACGAAGGATTCTAGTAACTCCCGAGCGTAGCGAGGGAGTATAGAGTTAACTCCCGAGCAAAGCGAGGGAGTTAATACTAGAATCCTGAGTACAGCGAGAGATTCAAGCTCGCCCAAGACAAAGACACCTTTATCCCCGAGGAGAATATACTACTTTTCACACCTACTGCGAGGTAATGAAATACAAGTACTAGGAAGAGATTGCTTAGGTTATCTGGAAGAGATTGCTTTTTAGCGATAAGGCCACCTTTTTACATCATCAACGTATTGTTCAATTTACATGTAATTTTTGGTGTAAAATCTCAATGGTACAATGAAGTGTATTTATTATTATTATTAATACGTACTGCTAGAAATAAAATAATATCAACACACAGATTTCCAGCGTTCGCGCCCACACCTACTGCGAGGCGAGACAGTAAAATACAAAACTTCTAGAACTAAAATAATATCAACAGCGTTAGCGCCTTCTTTTTATCAATATTTTTCTTTTCTAGAACCTAGAACAAGGTTCGGCTCCAATTCGGCTCCTGGCGCTTGGTTCGATTTTCAAATGTATTGTTTCGTGCAAGCCTCTGCTTAGAGAGAGTGGTTTATATACCTACTGTAAAGAGTCTCCGTGGTAAAAAAATATTTGACGTTCGTAATTCAAATTACATTTTAATGAAGAATTGGTTTCTGCCTGAAAACATGAATGGAAAATGACAGCAATTTAATGAAGAATTGGCTTAACTACAAGCTACAAATTGATTTATTACGAGATTACTTATGACGATGCTGTATGAGCTAGAACCTTTTGCCTTCCCAATTAGGGAGAACTAAGGGACAAGAAAAAAACAAATCACATTATTACCCAAGGGAGTTTAGTACAACATTATTACCCGGCTAGACTATAGGGATATAATGAGGTACTTTATGTCAAGTTTATATGACACATAATGGAACATTATCGAGCAGGTGGTGTGAAAAGATGTTTATGTATCTGTGTGATAAAGAATCTGTGATAAAGATTTTGATTTCTGTTTGTGATAGACATTTTGAGGCAAAATGTTTAAAACAAAGTGTGTCACAATATCGACGTTGCCTAATGAGAGGCTGTACCTTATTTATTTTACTTGTACTTATGTATGACACTGAAAAAAATATGTCAATACCAATACCTTTAGGAAACGACAACATTAAATAAATTATGTTTATTAACAGTTCCAATTGCAAAAGAGACTAATCTTGTAAATATTATCTTGACTAAAGTTTGTGGACTACGAGAAAGCCTTTAATTCAATCGAGACCTGGGCAGTATTGCATTTTCTCTAGCGGTGTCACATTGACTATAGGTACATCGAAGTGTTGAAGTGTTTGTACAGCAACGCCACCATATCGTTCCGACTACAGGACGAAAGCACGAAACCAATCCCATTGCAGCGAGGTGTGAGACAGGGAGACGTTATTTCTCCGAAACTGTTCACAAACGCATTGGAGGACGTTTTCAAGCTCTTGGACTGAAACGGATTCGGATCAATATCAATGGCGAATACATCACTCACCTTCGTTTTGCCGATGATATAGTCATTATGGCAGCGTCGCTAAAGAACCTCAATACGATGCTCAGCGACCTCACTAGCGTTTCCCAACAGCCCATCTGTTGGGAAACGCTACTGTCTTAAAATGAACATGGACAAGACGAAGATCATGTCTAATGTCCATGTTGCACCCGTACCGGTAATTGTTGGGAACGATACACTCGATGTTGTTGACCGCTACTTATACCTAGGACAAACTATCCAATTAGGTCAGTCCAACTTCGACAAAGAAGTCGCCCGAAGAATCCAACTCGGATGGGCAGCGTTCGGGAAACTACGCGAAATCTTTTCGTCCGAAATACCGCAGTACCTGAAGACGAAGGTTTTTAAACAGTGTGTGTTGCCAGTGATGACATATGGTACTGAGACGTGGTCCCTAACTGTTGGCCTTTTGGATAAGCTCAGAGTCACACAACGAGCTATGGAGAGAGCTATGCTCGGAGTTTCTTTGAGAATGGAATGAGGAGATTCGCCGAAGAACCAAGGTCACCACCAGGACATAGCGCTTAAAATCTGCAAGTTGAAGTGGCAATGGGCAGGCCACATCGCTCGGAGAACCGATAACCGTTGGGGAAGAAAGGTTCTCGAGTGGCGACCACGAACCGGAAGACGCAGCGTAGGTAGGCCTCCCACTAGGTAGACAGACGACATTGTGCGCGTCGCAGGTAACCGGTGGATGTAAATAGCCAATTGTCGGTCATTATGGTGTTCGAAGGGGGAGGCCTATGTTCAGCAGTGGACGTCTTCCGGCTGGTGATGATGATGAAAGGTTATTAGTACCTAGTTTTAAATAAACCTCAATTTTACTTTATACAGATAATCTTATATAATATTCACACAAAATACATCGATATCGATTAGGTACGTAGTACTTTTAACAACACTTTTTTTCAATTCACTCACACATAGGTATTTTTTTTGGTTTCATTTTATAACGGACTATATCGATCTTCTATATTATATCTTTGGTTAAACCAATAACGAAGTTGTCTCATCACAACGCGGTTTGTACGGTGGCAGTATTTTGTGTCGTACTCCAACTAATTTGCTAACTTCAGGCGAGGTAGGGCCACAGATTACTTAATAAAAACAGGGATGTCACTCAGTAGCGTAGCTTGCTTTAGACGGGCCCTATATTAAAATTTGTCGGGAGGGCCAAAATAAGGCCTAAGATTAACTGATTGTGGATAACATCGTACCTACGAATTATTGTATACACATGTTCGGGGTCTCTGTGGCCCGGGGCCTTATAATTAATACGGCTGATACGGCGATAGCTACGCCCCTGATTTCACTGCTTTGTATTGTATACATAATAATTAGTATTTTTTAAACCCTTCATTTTGTCCAACTTTCTGGCGTATAATATGTTTTTTTTTACTTTATATGTGCGTGGCGATATGTTTATTAGGAAATAGTGGATAAAACGGTTTGTCAATGTACCAGTATCATTGTCTTACACCTGTATACTTTAAAATAAGACTCTGATATTACTAATACCCATTCAGACAGTAAATTGCACGGCCACTCGTCAGCTTCTGTCCGGTAATTGTTCCACTACCGAAACACAACAATATTTAGTATTTACACAATGGTCCTGCGCGCGTAGCTCCAGCACAAGAAATCTAAAAAGTAAAAATTAAGTAGGTTTATAAATCTTACGTACTTACTTACAGATATAAATATGAAAATCAGTTTTTGAAGACCTGTGTAAAGACCAACAATCAATCGTACTAAGTACCTATTAAAATAAACGTATATTATGTATGTACGTATTACTAGTAAAGAAGGATATCAGGCTTCTGCGTGCGAGCTGGCTAACTATTAATCATATTGGGCAATCCAAAATAATACAATTATTATTTCGGTTAAAAACTGGTAAGTACTATTCTTACCCCAGGGATTTTTTCGTGCGATAAGTGCCTTGATCCTTATACTTTTGTTCATGAGACACATTTCTTTTAAACCTTTCACACATAAAGTAAGCTTAAAGGCTTACGAAAACCTTCCTGAATACATTAAGTATAATAATTGATAGTAAAAAAAACTTATGGTAACTCTTTCAAAATAAACATTTAATACATGTTTAATACCTAATTATTAATAGTTGTCGATGTTTGCAACTATGTTTTTAACTGCAAACTAACGCCATCTATCACTATAAGATAGCAATTAAATATACTACCACCAAAAACAGCTAATAAACTTCAAAGGTTACGTTCGCGACTAATACTATAAAATCCATTGGCACGCGCCGGACGCACCGCACGCACGGCACGCAACGGATTTTAGCTTGCTTAGCGGCCAAACTGGCCACGCCGGAGCCTTCGCAGGCTCTCCCCCCGGTGTCACATGTGGTGCCCTCCAGTCCACTCTGCTCAGCAGAGAAGTACCAAGGGCGACCACAGTGACGAAACACCCTATAGCCTTGCACCACCACCGTGCTCAACCGACGTTGTGCCCCATCGGGAACAGCGGCAGCGGCGCCCCCGCCCTACGTGGCCTTTCAGCCCTACAACCCCCACGCGCCTCGCTGCCGCTCAACCAGCACCCCCGTACCGGGAACAGCTGTTCGGCGCCCATAGCACGATTTTTGCAAGTGGTTGTCTCCACCGGACCCCGAGGACAAGAAAGGAAGGAATAAGGAAGGAGCATAAGGAAAAGGATAAGAAGGTGGGAACACATGAGCCGCTTCGACCGAAGTCAGGGGCGCCTTGACCCTCGGGATTTGGTCCACGCCGACCGCTTACGCAAGTCGGACTCTCCACTCGGAGAGCTCCTCTATCCGCCACCCGGGGGACGCGCCACTGAGCGGACTCCCGAACCGCTCGCGGGCAGGGGCTTTCCTTAACCTAACTAACCAACATTTAAATAAAATGTTCGGAACGGCTTCTATCCATTTCTTGATATCTAATTATTGAAATTGTATTGTGATGGATTACCTACAATTTAGCGTACTTATATTGCATTGTTGTTCATGATATGCAATTTTTTGTATTACTGATGGATCCCCCTTTAGTTGAGTGTCTGAGGTAGGTATTGCGTATATTCCTAAGGTTGTTTATTATCTTTGATTTCTTGAGGGATTACCTATGCAAACATACGAGTAAAATACAATACTAAAATGATTTCAAAACAGTAAATAATACTACTTAGCGTAGTTTTATTTTCGCGCAAATAACATTTTTATTAATTCGCGCAAATAACATTTTTATTTAATTTTACACACACACGCACTCCTTTCAAAGATTTTGTAATTAAATTAGACTGCTAAAATTTAGCGTAGAGGCACTTCAAGTCTTTAAAGTCTCCTTTAAAAGTTTCAATTCAGAGACAATAATACCCTTACCTACCTGTGTAGATACATTTGTTTTGAAACACTAATCAATCTTTATCTCGCTTATTCTGCGCCGAATTTAATTACCTTTTAAAAGTATGTGTTAATCTAATTTTACTTTTAGTATATTCTTATTTACACTTCGATAAAGTGTAGTACTTTGTTTTTGTATTAAAAATGTGGATTATTTATTAATTAATTTACCGTCGCTTCAATTGTTTTGCGGATTGCAATACCGCCGGTTCTGCTGGCCTGTAGTCGCCGCGAAAATTAATTATGAAGCCGCAAGATGAATATTATGCAAATGCAAATAAAGTGACCGACTGGTGTTATCATCGGTCTTGTAATATCAGAATGAAGTCCGCAGGACCCTTAGGATGTAGTACCTACCTACGAGTTCTGATTACTTTAACGAAAACCACCAAACGAAGCTATCAAACTGTAGTAGCAGTGACAGCTAAACGGGCGAGCGCTTGCCTTGGAAAACAAGGTAAGCAGGTTTGAAACCTAGCTCGCACCTCTGATTTCTCTTATTAATCATTTGCCAATCGTCTTTGTGCGATTGTTACTAGCTTTCGGTGAAGGAAAACATAATGAAGAAACTTGCATGTCTGAGAAAGTCTAACTAGCTTTCGAATAACGTGTGAAGTTCAGCAACCCGCACTTAGCCAGCGTAGTGGACTATGGCTTAAGCCCCTTCATCATGAACGGAGGCCCGTGCCCGTCAATAGGACATGACTCTGTTAATGTTACCTTATAACGATAAATATTGTACTGATACCACATAACGTTCAATCCATAACGGTAAAACTTTTAACGTTACTGAGGTATCGATAAATATTCGCTGAAGAACTAAATTCACCGACATAACTCTCAGAATCTGCAAGTTGAAGTGGCAATAGCCAGACCAGATCGCATGTAAAACCGATAACCGATGGAAAAAAAAGGTACTAAGAGGCGACCACGAACCGGAAGATGCAACGTAGGCAGATGGAGACCTGCCTGTAGTGGGAGCACTAGGTGGGCTAACGGCATTGTGCGAGTTGCAGGAAACCGGTAAATGTTTCAATGGGGAGGCCTATGTTTAACAGTTGACGTCTTCCGGCTGGTGATAATGATGATCTGACTGAGGTATCGTATTGAATGTTATGTTATTTAATTTATTATGAGTCTTATTTATCTATACTTATAATAAAACTGTAACAGGTCCAATTCTGTACATGGAAGATATTTTGAAAATTATATTTGGAGGGCATTCTATAACCGATACTGAGGCCGAAAATGTAATTTTTAAAATTTTTGTCTGTCTGTCTGTCTGTCTGTATCACGGCTGCGCATCACGCCGAAACTACTGAATGGATTCAAATGAAACTTGGCATGATTTGAGATCTTACTACGAGGTAGGACATAGAATACTTTTTATCCCGTAATCTAGCACGGTTCCTTTGGGAGAGGGTATTAAAGTCAAAATGGGTACTTGGGTCTACGCTTGGTCCGATTTTATCAATTTTTCTTTATAATTTAATAAATATTAAATAAGTGAAGTAAGGGAACACTCATAGAGAGTTGTTATCAAGGTATTGTAATCGATCGCGTTAAGCAACGTTAGGTAAGGTCATTAAATAGATGGGTGACCGTTTAACGCCATTTGAACTAAACGGGTCTGTGCTTCGGAGAGCAAGTAAAAAGTGGGTCCCAGTTTTTAACCAACTATAAAAAAGGAGGTTATGTATTCGATGCGAATGTCTGTTATTAAAAGTTTAGTTAACGTAAAAATAGCGCAGGCGGAGCTGCGTGGGTCAGCTAGTGGTGTGCCAAGTCCATTATGGTGCGACTTCATGTCTGTCTGTCACACCTATATGCGTAAATATGTATTTCAGCAGCTATTAGGACTTTCGATTTGAAATTTGTAATAGTTTTAAATATTGCTTTCCCAACTCATTTATCCAATTTGGAGTGAGCATTTCCGAGTATACTCGTACTACCTAGTTTTACCTGTCTTAAAATTGCTCTATTATCGGGACGTCTTCTGTATAAAATATTATAAGTTATACTTCTGCAAGATCCAGAATGAAAATGTACTTCATATTTAATTTACATCTCATATTTTCCGGAACGTCTTTCCTTATTAGTTGTATGTTATTTATTTTTATGTCAATTAAATTGCTATAAGCTCTAAGCTCTTAGATTCAATTTCCGGCTGCTATGTCGTTTTTTCTTAGAGAAAATATTTTCTAACAAATATTAATATGCTTGATAAACAATACCCTCAAAATTCGTAACAATAGTTTTATTTCAACGCCTTCGCTTAAATGTACATCATACTTATCATCATCACCAGTCGAAAGACATTTTACTGCTGAACAAAGGCACTTAGAACGCCACAATGAACATTTGATAGTTAGCCATTTGCATTAATCCCTGCGACTGGTACAATGTCGTCGGTCCACCTGTGGGAGACTTACCTACGCTGAGTCTTCAGGTCCGTAGTCGTCGTTCAAGAACCTTTCTTCCCCATCGGTTATTGCTTCGAGCTTTTATATAACTAGATATGAAAAAGTTACATGAAGTAAATGCGCATGTAAGTACTTGCCGACAGTTAGTTCTCACTTTAGCGGAGCCCGGTTAGTCTCAGAGACATTTCCCTACGGATAAGGGTAAGTTTCATTGCTTTGTTCGTACAGACTTCCAATTAATTAGTGCCCGGATCCGGTTGTTTTGCCAACTTCAATTTATTCAATAACCGTGGTAGACTGACTTTTTATGTATTTACTTACTACGACAGTACGACAGGTATATAAAAGTAGGTACAAAGTTAAAAAATAGTGATCTTAGCTTCGTCTTACTGATATGAAAATTTTATGTATACGAAAGTGATATTCGCCAATGACCTATCGAACCATCATCATCAGTAGCCAACGACGCACATAGGGGTATTTTGCTAATCTATCCGGTCAGAATTATTTTTTTCGATTTATTTACTTTTACTGATTTTTCTATAGGTGTACAGCTATAATAAGTGCTTTTCAATAAAAAAAGATTATAAGGAGGTTGATTAGAATAGTAAAATAAAAAACTATTAGGTGTATAAACTTCATGTAATTTGAAAAATAAACTTATAATTTCATTTTTACAAAAAAAAAAAAAAATACAAAAATTATAATTTATATTTTGATTAAACTTGATATTTTTTTAATATCACTAACTTAATTGTTATAACTATGACTCTTCATCATTTTCCTCAATTAAGGAAGTAACTCAATCTTGTTGCCGTGTGGTTTAACAAATCTTCAAGATTCACTTGAGCTAATATTTCAGTGATGAAACGAATACTTAGGCGGATAGCAATCTTTTTTTATTTTTGTAAGAGACTGTACCTGGGGTAGGTATATCTTCTTAGAGGCACTTCTAATAATTTCATATTGGCGCCGAGAGAAGTCAGCTTCTACAAAAATAGCAAGTGCACACAACAGGGTCAGATTCGTATTCTGAACTATTTCATAAGCTTTCTTAAGCTTTGTAGCTCTCGTTGGAGATTCGGTTATATGCCTTAATATATATGAAGCATATTTGTGTCCAGATGTATTTAGTTTTATTGGTGCAGCGTGCATTACATGCCTTCACCTATCGCGCTCCGTAATTCAGTCATAGCTCTTCTTTCACTTAATTCTGTGAAAGATTTCGATGGTCGACCAGATCTCTGTTGTTGCACTATGGGTATTTCGAATGTTTTTTTCAACCATTCGTCATTACTTTGAAGAAAATGATTCTTTTCCGTTTGCTTTTTTCCATCTTTGCCTCAATTCTGAATTAATATACGAGAAACTTTGTTTTATTTTTTTATCAAAAAGTCTTCGCAAGACATCAAGTAATTTTCCAAATATGAAACTTTGTTTTAAATTTCTTAATTCTTCATCCAAAAGTAATTTTCCAAATACTTTTCTTCAAAATTGGGCAATTTTTGCTCTTGAATTTTGTCTTATAGATATTTGCGGATTACTACTTTGAATACTGGAGCCACTTGACGAACCTAAAACCAAATAAAACGTGGTAAAGTGACATACAAAAAAGGCTACTTTTTTCTTTCGTTAGTTTTTCAATCAATTCTCAAAAAACCGCAAATATGCGCAAGGTTTTTTGCCATTAATTTGTTGTAAGAACTATCAGCTAGCTAAAAAACATAAAAAAATAACTCGGACGGACCCTGAAGTACAACAAAACCCTTTTTATGTTTCAAAAAATGATCAAAAATTTATTAAATTTAAACCAATTTTAGAAAAAAATAAAAATCAATGTTTCAGTAATGCCTAATACAATTCAATATAATAAAAATACGGGCCCTTACCCCCTTAAAACCATGACTATAACTTCAAAACATTCACTTGAAAAAATAATATTTAAAATTGAACTGAGAAAGTCAAACTGCGATCGTCGAGAAAAATACGTGCACTTGAGCGATGGTAAAGTTCCGACTAAAATCACTGTGCAGGCGCAACTGATAAGAAAAAGGGGAGGGTGGCCTATTGTTCTCTAGTTATCTTTCAATAATAATAACTAGTTTTTTTGGACCTGAGGCAAGTTCTAAGAAATTGACTTTTGACCGGCTAGATTGGCAAAATACCCCTATGTGCGACGTCCACTGCTGAACAACGGCCTTCCCCTTACAAGAGAGGGGTTGCCATAATCGCCACGCTTACAAGACGTCTTGGGGATCGCAGTATAAGTGGTAGGTAATCCAATAGCAAGACGCTGCTGCCCAACTTCTTGTTTCCCTTAGTCGCCTCTTACGGACACCAACGGGTGGAGATGGGTGGTTACTATTCTTACACGGAGCCCCCACGAGCTATCGATTTGATTTATTTAACCAGCAAACTATGTGTAAGTACGTGGAACTGGTAAGTCGCGATTAGAGATTAGAGCGTGGATAGAGGTGGACCACTGTGTCGCACAATTTTTGACGGGACATGGCAACTTTAAGAGTAAACTATTTATTTATACTCTTTATTGTACACACATAAAAATAAAACTAAGAGGACTTGAAGAAATTTGTACAAAGGGCGGCCTTATCGCTATCCGCAATTTCTTCCAGGAAACCTTGGGATGGAAAAAAAATTGCATGGAATACGAAAAGTGGGGTAGTTAATATGTGACACAATATACACTAATAAAAATACATATAATAAGTTCTAATAAGTAGGTTATAATAAGTTCGTAAGTAGGTAGTAAACTATTCTCTTTTAATCTAGTGCCTTCGCCTCTCTGTCAGTGTTCTACGATAAATAATGAGTACGAACAATCTGCCCATCATATACTTTGGGAGTTTAGTCTCTGGCAACATGAGCGTAGCCTTATGCTAGACAGTTTGGTTGTGACATCTTGAGTCGTATATTACATGGACCTTGTGGCGACTAAGGAGAACTTCCGTGCGTTCAAACGTTTTTGCCATACCTATTATTGGAAACAAGTTTGAAAATCAGTCAATCAAATAGGCCCCTTAAAATATTAGCAGAATCCGTGGTGCCTTACGGGTGGACTAGCCTTCGTTGGTCCGCCTGTAAGAGTCTTCCTTTTTGAGGTTGTATCGACCGTTTATTAATTCTTTGCTTGTCTCCCGCTTTGCAAAGGAGGGAAGTGGAATATATGTACCTATTTCCGACTCCTCCTATCTACCTTTTTAATTAAATTTGTTGCGGGTTCCAGGACAATTTAGCGTTCCCCTGGGACTCGCCGAGGGTCAAACCTCGGTGTCTTCAGTGGTGACCACTGTAGATCCTGGCTTACAGGAGTAACAGTGGTGGGAAAGAGTGGTGGGATTAGTCACAAAAAAAAAAGTCGCGATTACTTGAAATTGTACCTTTTTTTTTAATTCAATACCACCCGTTTCTTTTTTTGGTTATTTTTCTTACTGCATTTTGATTGACAATACCATAAAAAATTGTACCAGCCCTTGTTTTGTCCCACTGTTGGGCACCGGCCTCCCATCAAGATGAAGGGGCTTAGGCCATTGTCCACCACACTGGTCAAGTGCGGGTTGGCGGACTTCACACGTCATTCGAAAGCTAGTTAGGCTTTTTCAGACATGTAGGTTTCCTCACGATGTTTTTCTTTACCGAAAGCTAGTAACAATCGTACAAAGACGATTTCGCACATAATTAATTAAGGAAATCAGAGGTGCGAACTGCGAAACCGGTGTTCGAACCTGCGCACCTTTTCTCCAAGGCAAGCCCTCGCCCACTGAGCTATTACTGATTTTTACCACCATAAAGGTTATTTGCTAGGCAGAATAATTCTCTAGATACCAAAATCTCTTGTAAATCAATAATTACTGTAACTACCTACTGCGTAATGTTAACGAAATGAAACCAAATTACTATTTTCTTTCCCTTTGACACAAAGACCGCACAATCCTCTGTAAATAAACAAATTACATATGGAAACGCTCGAATGGTCCCGTAATCAGAATGTTTCATGTTAATATATACTTGTAATAATTTGGAGTTCTTGCAGTAAGTACTTTTCACGTTAATAACGTTTTTTGCCTTTGATCTTAGGTTGAGTTTCAACCAAAGATTTTTATTAAGTACACATACCTCTACACATCTCTGTATACCTTAGTAAATATACGAAAGTACATATAACCACCTCGGTATAAGTATAAATAATTATAATAGCACAAAAAGCCCGTCTGGGAACAAACAAAATGGTATATATTATATGGACATACTTAAATAAAACGTATATACATTCGAAGTTGAAACCTTTCATTTAATACCCATATTGATGTTTTTGGAAGTAAAAAGAAAATACAGAAAAGCGGCCGCCAGCCCCCGTTTAATGGAAGTAAATATGTATAATTATGTGAGTAAGTATACATTTTTATTAACTTTTCAAAAAGTTTGTAGTCCATGTCACATTTTTATTTTACTTTTTAAAATTATTGTAGCCCACGTCAATTCCACAACTAAGACAAATCTAACGATATATCATAAATCTAAGACCTTCGAGACGTTTAGGTTGTAGACCACCAAAAAAATAGATAAATATTCTCTTGAAAAACATAGTCCTCTTTCTGGGACAGTCGAGCGGAAATATACTTTATTAAAATAATAACCTATCTAAGAGTAAGAGGTATTATCAGGTACTAGCTGACCCACGCAGCTCCGCCTGCGCTATTTTTACGTTAACTAAACTTTTAATAACAGACATTCGCATCGAATACATAACCTCCTTTTTTATAGTCGGTTAAGAACTGGGACCCACTTTTTACTTGCTCTCCGAAGCACGGACCCGTTTAGTTCAAATGGCGTTAAACGGTCACCCATCTATTTAATGACCTTACCTAACGTTGCTTAACCCGATCGATTACAAAACCTTGATAACAACTCTCTATGAGTGTCCCTTATTAATATTTATTATACTATAAAGAAAAATTGATAAAATCGGACCAAGCGTATAACCAAGTACCCGTTTTGACTTTAATCCCTTCTCCCAAAAGAACCGTGCTAGATTACGGAATAAAAAGTATCCTATGTCCTACCTCGTAGTAAGATCTCAAATCATGCCAAGTTTCAATTGAATCCATTCAGTAGTTTCGGCGTGATGCTCAGCCGTGATACAGACAGACAGACAGACAGACAGACAGACAGACAGACAAAAATTAAAAAAATTACATTTTCGGCCTCAGTATCGGTTATAGAATGCCCTCCAAATATAATTTTCAAAATATCTTCAATGTACAGAATTGGACCTGTTACAGTTTTATTATAAGTATAGATAGATTTACTTTTAAGTACCTAAGTATACAATTTATACTTCGGTAGAATTATAATGCTAATACATTTCACAAAACAATTTCTGTGGTTTCGAAGCCATGCGTAAAGGTCGTAGCCGATATATACAACACCGTTCCCACACGGCAAAATAATGTTTATTGAAATTTGAGCTTCAGGGCATCCTCTGTAGACATACTTTACATTAACAGCACAAATTAGCCTTCGTACCACTCGGTAGTTGACGTTGCGCTTACCGCATTAAGCTTGCCACGCGCTTCAAACGGTTGAACCGCATGATTTACGCACCATATGATACTAATAAACTGAAACGCACGCCGACTTCGCGTTCGAAGCACGTTGCTAGCTTGTCGGTGCGTGGGACACTATGACTAATTTCATTGGAGACTGACCACAAACTGTGTCAGTCGGTGCGTGGACAGTGTAGTTGACTGCTAGCTATCACGCGCTTACGCGCGTGGACAGCTGATGGCCTGCTAACTGTCAGTGTGTGGACAGCGCGTAGTCATCTCCGTTTTAAGGCGGTGTTGTGCGGGAGTGATGTTGGAACGGGGTCGTGTAAGTGAGCTACCACCTTAATACAAAGCTAACAAACAAAACATCTCATTATTAGTAAGTAGGTATTAGGTAGAATTAGTGGGTGTATATTGTTTGGAAGCCCCAAATCACAAAGTGTGTTTTCTAACCAATTAACTACACACCCTTGGGGCGCTGGTATTAATTATAATTACAAAAGCGTTTTAGATTGATTTCCGATACATAAGATTGTGTTTACTTATTATATTAATACAAATTCTATGGTAATAACTAGTAACGAGGTTTTATATTATGCACATTTATGTATACGTGTTGTAATTACAGAGGCAGTAAGCAGAAAGACAGAGGTTTCGCCCTCCTAGATTTGGTACTAAGTTACGTCGTAAAAATTCAGGAAATAAAAAATCCAACCAAAACTTGTAAGTAGTTTTGCTTACCTGTGGCTTAAGGGTGCGTAGTTTAAGATGAGCTTTCTATCTACTTGTAAAATTTTCTTTTTATTGTAGTAGATGTCCAAGTCTTACCAATTTTATCCTTATGCCCAGACCAAGTACACTTTAATTACTTTACGTATTTTCTTTACGGTATTACATGATGATTCTAAAGATCCGATTAAAATCATAATCCATGTGTCTTCAACAAACTCTTGAGTACTTTGGTCATCAGCTCACAAACACCCTGATAGCTTGGAAAAACTAGTATCACTACTAATTTATAGAGGAAAGATCGAAAGAAAGAGGCATCGCGGTCACTCACCAACACATTCGCCGTCGTTCTGATCAGATCTTTTCTATTCTTGAAACCCCATTACAGGCAGCGTTCTATATTTCCTCAATCTCGAATAAAATGTAAATCTATCGTCCGAAATTAAACGTCAACTAGATCCTAAACAAGAAGTCACGAGGCTCAGCGTTGAGGTATCAACAAAATACTGAGAGTACAGCCGGGCGCTACGGGTGCTGGAGCAATGCACACATAGACAGCGCTCACGGACACGATATCTCGGTTTAGTGCGAGCACGAATGCCGTCCGCTTCAAATACCGTCTGCCGTTCTTCCTGTTTTATTCTCAACAATTAATCAAATAAAAATACACACATCAAAAGTGTCTAGGGATCAAGCATTTTTAAGCGGATTTCTTGAGATTGAGATGTGGCTTTGTAATAAATTTAAGATTTTATAAATTTATATGGATCCTTTTTGGTGCATTTCATAATTTGAATCAGGAACTGTGAATCAAATTCGAGTAAAAGATGAAAATCAGCTGTCAATATTTTCCCTATAAAAACATACAACGCATTGAAGACATTATTAGTGCTACTGTTTCCCTACTACTGATTAAAACCAACGTTATTATGGAGCGGCGACGTCATTTAAGCAGGGAAGAAATGCTCAGAGCCGTGGGAATGATAGAAGCTGGTTCCCGGCAACGTACTGTGGCTTTAGCTCTGAATACAAGTCAGAGTGTTATCAGTCGACTTTGGACACGTTACAGAAGCACTGGTACCGTGGCTGAGCGCCATGGAGGACGGTATCGCTGCACCACACGGAGACAAGACCGATATATTCAAATCTTAACTCGAAGAGCTCCAACAATAACTGCCATGATGTTAGCCGTGAGGCTTCATCACTCTTCAGGGAACTTAATTAGCGACCAAACAGTCAGAAACCGCTTGCATGAAGTGAACCTTCATTCCCGAAGACCGCTACGGGTACCACCTATAGCAATGCACAATCGTAGGATTCGATATCAATGGGCTCTTGAACACAGAAATTGGGCAGAAGAACAATGGCGTTTCGTGTGCTTTTCTGATGAGTCTCGTTTTGGTATGAGACCGGATACAAGACGTATACGACACTGGAGAACCCCTGGACGCCAACAGCGATTAAAATCCTGCCAGGAAGTCCATCCTTATAGTGGTGGAACCATCATGGTATGGGCGGGTATTTGGATCGGCGGAAGAACTGAGTTGATTTGGATCAGAGGCAACCTCAACGCTCAAATTTATGCTGAGACGATTGTATCAGACGTCATCGTTCCTCTACAAGTGCAAATCGGTCCCTTATTTCAGTTAATGCATGATAATGCACGACCGCACACCGCAAGAGTTGTAAGACAGACTCTCGCCGCAGCTAACATCAATGTCCTGCCCTGGCCTGCTCAGTCGCCAGACTTGAACCCGATTGAGCATGCATGGGATATGCTACAGAGAAGAGCTCTGCCGAATATGGAGGGTATCCAGTCGCAAGAAGACCTTTTTTTATTGTTGCAACGAACATGGGCGGCCATTCCACAGCGTGATTTGGATGAACTCATTTTGAGTATGCCAAACCGATGTTCTTGTGTTGTTAGTGTTCGCGGTAGAAACACGGATTATTAATTGTTTAAGTTACCCAATAAAATTTTAAAGAAAACTGTTATTTCAGTCTTTTTTTCGAACTTTTGTGTTAGTGGTTCAAATGTCAAAAATCCCTTTATTAGGAAAATGGCAAATTTCTTTATTAATGCAAAGGTGACTTGGTTTATCGTTACTGTGACAAACGAAAACACTTTATTTGATGAATCCTTAAAGAAAATTTTAATTAATATCAATCAGGAGAAAAGTTATTGCAAAAATATATGTTGATCCCTAGACACTTTTGATGTGTGTATTTTTTACAAAAAAATAGAACCGCCTTCAAAATGCAACTAAAAAGCCTGAAATAATTTATAAGAATTAGTGGTTTTTACATCTACATTGTTGGACTTGGACTACAACATATTATAAATACATATTACTATCAAAGACGGCGCCAAACTGGAAAACAGTTAGGTATCTACTGCCCTTGTAAGTATTTGCTAGACGTTAGGCACCGACTTCGATAGTAATATGTATTTATAATATGTTGTAGTCCAAGTCCAACAATGTAGATGTAAAAACCACTAATTCTTATAAATTATTTCAGGCTTTTTAGTTGCATTTTGAAGGCGGTTCTATTTTTTTGTAAAAATTATTTTTATTTTATTCTTTTTAGTGGTTCCCTTGGTGTATTATTAGGTTAACTTTTAACAACTTCTATTTTATTCTGACAAACAGCCAGTTTAATATTTATTTTCAAAACACCCACTACATAACACAACTATGGACCATCACTAAAATATAAGCTTAAGCAAAAATTTTTAAAAATGTAGATGTGACAATATCTTAATAAAACTAACCAATTGCCATAAACCGAAGATATCTAGGTGTTATACTCGTAGTTCTCGAGAACCATGGACCGCAAGCTCGGTGGGTCTACATTTATTTGTGCCGAGAACCCGTGTCCACCTTCTTGCTCCATCGTCAGACCCTGATCACCATTTTTCTAGCAACTACTCATCGAGAGCTACCCAACGAGCCCAAACTCGGCGGATCTACGTTTATTGGTGCAGTGATCCCGTGACGACCTTCCTGCTCCATCATCAGACCCTGATCTCTATTTTTCTAGCAACTACTCGTCGAGACCTATCCAACAAGTCCAAATTCGGTAGGTCTACGTTTGTTGGTGCCGAGATACCGTGACGACCTTCCTGCTCCATTATCAGACCTTGATCACCATTGTTCTAGCAACTACTCGTCGAGCGCTACCCAACGAACCCAAACTCGGTGGGTCTATGTTTATTGGTGCCGAGATCACGTGACGACCTTCTTGCTCCATCATCAGACGCTAATCACCATTTTTCTAGCAACTACTCATCGAGAGCTACCCAACGAGCCCAAACTCGGCGGATCTACGTTTGTTGGTGCAGAGATCCCGTGACAACCTTCCTGCTCCACCATCAGACCCTGATCTCCATTTTTCTAGCAACTACTCGTCGAGAACTATCCATCGAGTCCAAATTCGGTAGTTCTACATTTAGTAGGCACGGCTAGGATAGGATGGATTGTTAATTTTATTACAGAGTTCCGGTGGCCATCTATGGCCTTCTTCATCAGATCCACTTCACCAAAAAAAAAAAACAACCGAATTGATAACCTCCTCCTTTTTTTGAAGTCGGTTAAAAACTAGATAGGAGTGCAACTATCAGGATAGTTTTTTCGCACAAGCCAGAGTTGATAACCCTAGCGCGACGGCGAGCGTAGGTGTGAAAAGCGAGGTACTATACACGAGCTTGCCTTCTGTACTCTCAGTATTTTGTGGTATCGTCGCAAGGATCAAACTTCTGCTTATTTTTGTGTATTTATGAAAACTATGGCTATTCATGTCGCATTGCTAAAATTGACCAATTAGCAAGATCTTTTGAGTTGATTAAACGGTATGCCCGCGGCAAACATAATTATTACCTATGTAACGGCTATTGAACAGTGGAATCCATGGCAGGACCAAATAGGTTCCAGATCAGCTTTAGTGCCAGGCATAAGAGCTTGGCACTGATTTTCATCTGGACCTTATGTGTTGCAAGCAGTTGGTATTGTAAATTGAGTCGTTGTTGATGAAAAAGGAAAATACACATTTATCATATTTGAAAGAGCGCTCTTTACAACACAACAACCAGACAACAACTGATTATGTTCGTTTAGAAAACTTCAGTTCATTCCTTTGTCAACGCGCTGTCCTGCCTTGATTTCTTTTTAATTTCTTCGCCCACAACAGTTTTTTCATTGCAAAAAAATACAGCGGTGGAAATTTAATTTATCTTTGCGACATGAACCTTTTGTTTTAGTAGGAACATATTTGTAGAACAAAAATATATATATATATATCGCAGGCTTACTAGGAAACTGACCTATTATGAGTTAGGTCTAAAGTAAAAAAATCAAAAGTGGCAGGTACACTTATATTTAAATAAAAATGAAAATGGAAGAATTAAAAGTCAACTTTGCTCTTATTCTGTTAAGCTCAAGGCAGAAATGGCGTTACAATTGTAAATGGCGTTATACTCGTTGACTCGCTTCAGACCTAACTCAAAATTGGTCAGATTCTTATTAAGCATGCGATATATACAGACGAATTGAGAACCTCCTCCTTTTTTGAAGTCGGTTAAAAAGGAATTCATCATCTATCGATGTGATTTGAACGTTCGCACAAAGTTTCGCCTTACACAAAAATTCCACTTACACCGCTAGGTGTAAGCCTTTTTTCTGCTCCAAAGCTTAAAGTATTTGATGTCCCTTGTTCATATATAAGATCACTTTTGTTTGATTTGAAATCGGCTTAAATATATTAAGTACACTATGTTAGATAGTACTGAAAGCTAGTAAAACATTGGCAACATCTCGGCTCAGAGGACGCTACGTTGCTAACGGTCGGTAAATCTTCTTATTTCGAAGACAGGAAGGAATGACTGACCTATTGAAACCGATTATGTGACGAGCAGTATGAAAGCTTGTTGAGAACCATGGCAAAAGGGAAAAAGACATTTTGCACATTTTACCTAACTAAGTATGTACTCTATGTCTTTCTTGTTACTCGGAGGATTCAGGTCCTAATGGATTTCCTTTAATTATTTTTTCCAAGTTTCTTATATATATTTGATGCATATGATTGACCCTATCGATTGATGCCAAAAAAGAACAGAATGTTTTTTTTTTTCGGATTTTAGCCGGTTCAATTACAGACAGATTACAGAGGCAAGCAGGTTTTCGAAAAAACTGTGAATGCAGATTAGTTTCTTTTAAAAGAATGTTTCCTTTGAGTCAAATTAGCTATCTCCAATATCTATTTAGAAGAGAAAGAAGAGAAAAGAATATTTATTCGCGGGAAAAACATAAAAATACATAGTAATAAAACGTTTAGGTAGGTAGTACCTACGGAGTACCTATTTAGAGTACTTTATTTAAATTATTCGCCATTTGTGTTTTCTGATCTTGATATTTAAATACTACTTATCTATGTACTTAGTAATAATAACTACATGTTACTAATAATAACTAGGCTAATTATTGGCTTACATTTTATTATTTATTGTGAAAACATAATAATCGGAGTCAATTTTTTACTCATTATACCTAGATCGGTAGTTACTACTATCGATATAATATTTATACATTACATCGAAGGGTACTACAAAGCTTCAAAATAAAATCCAATATTTATATTGGCAATAATAATTTAATTTACTTACACTTACCTAAGCCCGGAATTACAGTAGCAGAGGGAATTTAAAATTTACTCGTTTATTCCTTCGTATAATGCGGTAACAGCTCAGTGGGCGAGCGTTTGCCTTGGAAACAAGGTGCGCAGGTTCGAACCCCGGCTCGCACCTCTGATTTCTTCAATGAATCATGTGCGAATCGTCTTTGTGCGATTGTTACTAGCTTTCGGTGAAAGAAAACATCGTGAGGAAACCTGCATGTCTGAGAAAGCCTAACTAGCTCTCGAATGACGTGTGAAGTCCGCCAACCCGCACTTGGGCAGCGTGGTGGACTATGGCCTAAGCCCCCTCATCTTGAGGGGAGGCCCGTGCCCAGCAGTGGGACATAAACAAGGGCTGGTATTATTATATTCCTTCGTGTTAATAATAGCCTCTCTAACATTCATTAAGCTATAAAGAAAAAAATCATTAACTTTATATATTTAATCTAACAGTTGAATACCTCAATGAGATTGCCAGTGTAATTTTTACTATGAAAACAATGAGAATAAATTAATGATTCTGATTCTGTTTCTACTCTCGTTAAAGGATTACAAACGTTTTAATTTGAAAAAGGTTCAGAAGATGGTATTACTAACACTATTTAATTTAATTAATTAGTTTGTAACATTTTTTGTTGACACGAGGGCAACATTTAAAAGGTGTGTAAAAAAAAATTTGCAGTCTTTTTTTTTCTTAGGAAGCCGGTTGAATTTGTTTTTTTTAGCTATGCTTGATGAAAATCCATTCTGATGTTTATTATATAATTAGTCCATCGTAGTTCAGTTACACTGCTTGGTTTGCAAACCGGGAAGTCCGGGTTAAAATCCCGCGAGGAGCAACTACTTTGCAGACTTTGGCTGATTAGATTGTCTGTAAAGAAAGATGTTCCATGCGTCGGATGGGGATGTAAAAAAATCGATATTGCGTCTGACCTCTTACCGGCCGTGTCGGTCTTTATAGAGTACATTTGTGACTACGAAAATGTAGATAGTGTTAAATGGCTGATCTTGTGAAAGATTGCCGCTATCGTATTGGCCCGGAGGATGCCTATTAATATTATTATTTTTTCTATAGCGTGCAACGTTCTAAGTGACGGCGCGTACGTCCAAATGGACGTATAGTCAATGTGCCTAAAATCTGGAGTACTTCCATTAGGAAGTATTCTATTAAGAAGCATTCCAAACAGACGTATCGTCAGTGGCTACCTTAAGAATAAGTGTCGCCGCACACGGGCCACCGGCCACAACCACAAAACGCAGCCACCGACCTATTTCCTGTTGTTTTCATACATTTTGCATGGATTCGCCGCACACTGTAAACGCCGGTGATCGCCACACGCCACAAAACGACGACACAAGCCACTAGTGGTCGGCTCGGCCACAAAACGCCGCCAAAAAACGCCGACACAAGCCACTCGCGCGATTCCCCACCCCTCTCTCCCTTCATTTCACTGCAAGCACGTGTTAAAAATGTGGCAGCCACCGACCACAAGTGTCCAACATGGACCACAAGTGGCTGTCGCGCGTGTCAGCTCCTTTTGTAGCCGCTTCTAGCTTCAAGTGGCGGCGTTTGTGGCTGTGGCTAGTGGCCCATGTGCGGCGACACTAAGTCCTTTTCTTGCGTCGGATATTTATCTGGTTAGTATAATAGTAGTTAAACACAAATAGGTACATACTAAACGGGCAAAGAAAAGTGTATATTCGTGTAGGGCAATATTAAGGGTGCGCAGCATGCAAGCGTTCACCCCTCTCAGTGAGTCGTTAAGGGTGCATATCACACCGTATTTCCCTCATAACCATTTTAATTCGTAAGAGTTTGTGAACATAGTAATACATATAATACTGATGTAGGTACTTACTAGTCTTTGATATAGGTAATATTTATACATACATATGTTACATATTATATCGATGATAATAGTCATAATAGCTAATAGATATTTAGCAGAAAATCGAAGTTAGTCTATGTCTTGGTCTATGTGATATAGACTGATAATTGGCAACTGAGTTTGTGCGAGCATGCTGCGAGCCATGTGTGAATTATAGCTCTATGTATTTACCGACACAATCTAGTTGTAATATTTTCTACAGTACGTAGTTCCGGGTGATTAAAATACCTCAATTACTACTAACAATACTAATAATAATATTAGTATTCGTCTTCATGTTTAATAAAGACTTGATGTTCATAAAAACTTGATTAGATTTGCATCCACCCAGATCGTTCGTACGTAGCGTTCGAATAGAAAATTCATTCAAATCAATTCACCCATTTAGAAGCTATATAATCTGTATCTCAATAATAGGGAGCATGTTTTTTTTTATATTTTTAATCGATTGTATATGATGGTACACTAACGTAAAAAATACAATGTCTGTAAAAAAATATTACTTATAGAAACCTCCAATTAGTTTTGAGTGACTTAGGCTGCCTGTCCACCGGAGCGGAGCGAGGCAGCGGAGCGGAGAAACGGAGAATATGAACCAATAAGATTGCACAAAAACTCCGCTCCAAAATCTTAAGCCGCGCCGCTTTTCGCGCGGTTTCTGTGACGTCAACAGCGTCCACCACCTACAACATCGCAATCGGTGGCTTATCTCGCGTAGATACAGAGTTTAGTAGGTAGGTAAGTCGCGGTGCGTGAGTTGCGTGACAACATTTTCTGTTTATCCAATAGCGTTGCATTTTATTCTTTTAAAATCCCCACGCAATTATTCAAACCTTTCTGGATTATTAGGTAGAATTAAATAAAAAAATAAAAGTATAGGTGTAATTATAACAATAAATATTGCAAAAAGAACATTTACACTCATATCGTAACATTCAAATTATAAACTCAAAACTAGTACTCTAATGGCACACTTTATTCACATGCCTCATTAAAAAAAAACTAGAACAAAACGATGCCGTAAAATAACTATTACAATATATTTTTAAGCAGATCTAGGAGGCTGCGATGTCATATAATAGACCGCGATCTAATTCAGTAGGTCACGATACATTCGCCTTTGATGGGACGCAGTCGTACGCATGCGCATAGGAGATATATATCTGGTTTGTATTGTAGTTTGGTGGCTTAAAATTGTATTTCATGAGCTTAGATAAAGTAGGTAGGTAGTATATGAAACTGCACATAATTAGGTATTAATACACGACTGTATAAAGCGAGCAGAAGGCGAAGTTTATAATAGTATCACAAGAGTGTGATTATGCAGCAGTGTCTACTATTTACAGGTATATTCTTAGATGAATAATATGTCATATTATTCATCTAAGGGTATATTTAAATTACATGTATATTCCCTATTCTATTTGCAAGCGATCAATTGCCTACTTAAGCTTACGAGTAGTGTACATAGTAGACTCCTTATCCTACAATATTGAGATCGAATATGATACACCAATTTAATCAACCAGTTGGATAGCTTATTGATTTATCTTTGGACGAGATTACTATGTTACGAAACATAAAGCGTGATCGATTGCAGCTAATTAAATTAAAGTCTCGGCTTTGAGATAAACTTCAGTAGCTTGATTGATTCTGTTTCTAACGTTGTTATTACCGCCATTATGGAGATTGGCGAGCATATTTTATCTAATTGATAAACATTCGATTGCAAATTGACAACGTCATAAAAAAGTCGTCCCAACTCTGCGGATTTGTTACTAGACAGATGAAAATATTTAAACAACCTAGTTTAACAATTCTTATTTACAACAGCATAATACGAAGTATCCTTGAGTACTGTAGCACGGTATGGAACCCTGGGTACTGTGTCCATTCTGATAGATTAGAAAGAGTTCAAAAACGCCTGGTATATTTACTTGCGTACTCTGAAAATAAATGTCGCATTTTAAAATCTTACGGGGAAAGGTTAAACCATTACAAAATGAATTCGCTGAAGAACCGTAGACAGATTTCTGACACTTTATACTGCTACAAAATTTTGCATGGACATATAAAGTCACCTTCTACTTTGCAACGCCTAAGTTTCTCTATTCCTCGACCGAGCAGTCGTCTTTCAAATAGGAATACGTTTAAACTACCGCAATGCAGGACTAATATTGGCCAACACTCTCCAGTTTATAGAATGTTAGCATGTTGTAACGCTGTCCAATTCGAAATAGATATATTTCATGATTCTCCAAGTTTGATAAAAAAAAAGTTGAGGATGAAATTTACCTTATAATTAGTTCTAAGTACGTATACTGTTGAATATTATTGTTTTTTATTTAAATTGTACTTTGTTATTGTAGTTTAATCATTCGCTTTTCAAGTATGCTGTGTTTACATACAATAGGGTAAAACTGACGCATGTTAAAGTAATTATTATTTCCAAAATTTGTAAGACTTAAGTTTATATCCAGTTTTGTAAACCAAACAAATAAAAAAAAAAAAAAAAAAAAAAAAACATTGAAATCTTCTTAGCTAAAATTTATTCAAAATGTGGATAACAATGATGAAATCAAATCACATTGACTTTATTGTTGTTACAAGTATTACATACATTGTATTTATCGTGTTTACATATACTTATGTATATGTCCCGTGGAGTGTCCAGGTAAGAATAGCACCCACCCATCTCCTCCCGTTGGGTGTCCGTAAAAGGCGACTAAGGGATATCAAGAAGACGGGCAACAGCGTCTTTTTATTGGATTACCTACCACCTATACTGCGATCCCCAAGCCGCCTGCCAAGCGTGGGGATTATGGCAACCCCCTTCTAAGGGAGAGGCCTTTGTTCAGCACTGGATATTTCGGCTGCTGATGAGTGAATGATGATGAATATGTCTCGTGGGGTGTCCAGGTAGGAATAGCACCCTCCCATCTCCTCCCATTGGGTGTCTCTTTTTTTTTTTTTTAACGTGGGAAAATCCGTTACGGATACCCGCACCGCCACGGGGGTAGCGGTGCGGGTTATGTCGGACTACTGACAGAGTGTCAGCTACCGACTAAAACCCCACGGTGTCCTCAACCCGCTGTGTCGACGGGCCCCGGGAACGTACCTACTTGGTACTCGTCCGGGTCCCCCATTGGGTGTCCTAAGGCGACTAAGGAAAAACAAGAAGACGGGCAGCAGCGGATTACCACATGTACTGCGATACAAAGACGCCTGCCAAGCGTGTATTATTGAATATGACATATTCATTATGGTAAACCTTTGGCTGGCCACAGATTAGCTATCACACCTGTATACAAATATTTGTTGTACCATTTTTGAACTTGTAAAGAAAAACAGAGTACAAAACCTTTTTATGTTTTAACTACTCACGACTTGTTTGGACTTTGATTTCTAAGATATTTTTAGCTTAAGGCAGTATTATGGTTAAATTAAAATTCGACCGTCAACAGGATAAGAAAACAAAAGCATTTTGGTGTCCGCTCATAATAAATTCTGAGAACGCTTAACGACACTGACTTCAAAATTGGTCCCACAAAATTTGCTAGCTGCCAGATTATCGCTATGTTATAATGAGATACTTTACTTTTGTTTGCTTTAGTATTTTTTGTAACAACAAAATACATTTAAAAATAAACCTTATCGTTTCGGTCTTCCATAAAATTGGATGGAGAAAAACCTGTGCCTTCGCAAGCACCGTACACTTTAATATTTTCTAAACCTCTCTCCTAGCCAGTCCCTGATGTTATTAAAAATTAGCCGCTAAAGCCGTATTGGTCAAGAAGACATTATTTTTTTTTTTAAGTTACTGCTTCCAAGATGCATTTTTTTGTACCATGTTATGCAGTATAAAAGCAACTGCTTCTAAAAATATACTGTAACTGGATGTCTACAAACAGAACATTATTCTTGTTTCAGTTTCGTTTGCCGGTGAATTATGTGGTTTTAACTATTCGGAGTGCTCAAACATTGGATACTATTTCTTTAATTGTACACTAGATACTTCCCTCTAATTAGATCCAATAAAAACAAAAAGATCTTTTACTCTTTGCGAGTTTGTTTTACTGGCAGAATGTTTTGAAATCTGGAACCCAAAATGTTCGTTTGAATTAATGATTCACGGTGTCTTCTTAAAAATACGACAGATAATTTAATTAGCTGGTTTTATTTGTTTTACAAATATACCTATACGTATCTTCGTTCGTAGGTACGTGAGACAAAACAATCAGATCTTTTTCAATTTTAGGTTTACAATAGACTTAATTATTTCTTCCATTCATCCGAAAGACACAAAGTTTAGCGTACCTATATGCAAATCCATTGATAATAAAGAACCAGACTTTGCTGGCGATAATTAATATAAGTGTTTCAATCAACGTATGTTATAAAAAAGTAATGAGAAGATCAATTTAATTTCAACTAATGAATCCATATAACACAGTTGATTTATTTAAAAAAATAGCTAAATTACTTATTTCGACATGATAATCATATGTATGGTTAAATATGCAAATTGTATTATTATTGAACATAAAATTATTTTGAACCAGTTGTGGACAGTGGCTTTTCTCGTGCAGATTAAAAATATTAACATTTTAAAATTTCGAATGAACATGTACCAAACCCGTGGGATGCATTTATTTTCCGAGATTAAGATACTGTATCGATGTACATCGATATAATATTTAGGCCCAACTGCACCGGAAAGTTGACGTCCGTTTCTTTCAGCAAAGAATCGATTACTTATCTATTTTTTCCTGTTCACCACCACCATAACCGGTTATGGACCCTAAACAGTCCGTTATCTTAACCTAGCTCGACACCTCGGTCACCGTCGATTGCCGCTATTTGCCACCAGGGGTTTTTATCTTTGCCAATGCTTGCCATGGATGGTTACCACCATTATTATTATTTTTAAATGTCGTCAAATTTTTTTGGCCACTCCACATTCGCGCGCGAACCTGCAATAGCCAGGAATTGCCCATACATTCACGCCTATTTCGCGCATCGTGAACCAAGAAACTAACAAAAATCGGATTACAAAGCGGGAATCCGCAAATACACACAAATTGCCTCCACATTTTTTTATTTCGCGGTCCTTTAAGAGTTTTCGCGCGAATGTGGAACGTGCATCAATGCCACTGATATACATTTTTTTTTCTAAAGAGGCAAGGAAAAAAGAAAGAAGAAAGAAATCCAAATTATGGACATCTGACATAAACTGCGCATGCATTAACGTACTAAGTTGAACTTGTATTTACTTTTATAACTTATGAAACGATATACGACAACTTTCAAAAGTATCATACAATGTTACTAATAACAAATCAAGACGCCCTATAGGAAACAGTCATTTTGTCTTCTAGAGCATACATTTTCATTTAGGTACTAAGTAATAACAGCTCAGTTAAAAAACAGATCTTTATCTGCATGTCCGGTGAACACCGGAACTAGATTAGCTGTTGCGGTACGAAAAGTAGCACATAGAAATAGCGCCCTTGTGTCGCTATTTCTTTACAAGCCACAGGCAGTCAAAATTTGTTTTTGCCGGTAGGAGTGTCGCTACTGTCTATATTAAACTGTCAAAATACACGGCATTATTATAATAAAACCATTAGTTCACGTTTCCACCACCAGCACAGATAAGTCCGCGACCCCGGTGACCACATTATAGATGTCATTTTGTTAGTGAATGTTTATTTAGTTTATATATTATATCGATGGCACCTACTCTATAAAATGGGTAGGTAGTCTGTAATCGACAATCAACTAGCCCCTTCCATCTTTGGACGACGAGGCGTACGGCCCGCATATCCACCTACCTATCTAACCACAACAGATCCGTCCGTTACAACTTCAAGTTATGCCTTGAGTGAGCCTTCAAGTAATGCATTGAACCGACACTTACCATTAAGTGGGGTGAGATCAGCTAATAAATATAAACACTCATCATTAGGCCTCGCATGATACTTTATTTGATGTTGATGACCGCCCAAAGGTTTCATTTTCCGGGATAAATAGAAAGTACCCCTAAAATATAAAGCACAATATCAGTTATCGCTATAATTTGACACCCTGGCCGCTAACCGATGGGTCGTGGGTTCGATTCACACCATGTGTCTGTGTGTTATTTATCTATTAATGTATGTATTTACAAAAACAAATGTATACAAGTATTAGTATCAGTTTTCTGGTTTCCATAGTACACACTCTGCCTAGTTTGGGATTAGATGACCGTGTGTGGATTGTCAAAAAAAAACATCAACAGCATAACATTATTTACCAAAATATTAGGTGTAACCTGCGAGAATACTCATATTTCCCGGGACAAAGAGTGATCTGTAACCTGGCCAATTATATTAGTTAACACTACGCCCAGTACATCCAGCTATTTTCTATGATTACGCATACGAACAAACATACAGACAAAAAATGTTTTTGAACGTAAGAATGTACATCCTGTTTTTCCTTACATGATCAAAATTGTAGCAATAAATGTATGAACACAGGAGTGATGGTTGATCGGTAGCCCTTTGGCTGCAACCAAAGTCAATTGGTAGGGTCGAATGTCATGTTCAACCCTACCAATCGTCTTTACCAATTCGATCTTGTAAAGAAAAACAGGATATAGGTACTTATACTGCAATTAAAATTTTCAGCAAATATTTAATGTACTTAAGTACCTACAGACAAAACCCAGTTGCCTTATTTAGATATTTGGAACCTATTAAATATTTATCACGGTGATATACTATTTCGAGACAAGAATACTATAAAATATCAAATGTTCAGAACAAGGACGTCAGGTTATTATGGAGTCAAGGTATTTATTAAGGTTAATTTCGATTCAGACGACGCAATCCAATCAAAATATGTAATAGTGTTTATTTTATTAATTTACTAAATAATTTCCTGTATTGCTTAATTTATTGGCACGTGCTATTTTTTGATAAGTTAATAAAGACTCAATCTAGTCCAATGTCTCATCAATAATTAGATAATAATTACCTACTGAGGACGCGTAGCTAAAAATGAATAAGTATACTTTGTCTTTCTTGGAGTGGATTGGATATTATTTCGCCGTTATAATAGGCTTTTTCCTCCTAAATAATTAGTGGGTAGCTATTTACCATTTGTCACAAAATAATAGTGTATGTAATTATGGCAATATTCAACCACATAGGGGAAAGTGGTCACCCTTCGTACACTTTTTACATATTATTTTTTTACTCTTTGATCAACTGTCAAAATTACTTAATTTATGCACCTAAGTGTAACAAATATATCATAGTTAGTTACTAAAAACTTTGAAACTATTACGTCAGATGATTAAAGGGTTATAGCCATTTTTACGATAAGATATTTGTACGAACGCACCCCACAGGTGGGGTACTTTCATACAGCGAGTGGGGTACTTTCGTACACCATGGGGTAGATTGGTACAGGGTAATTAAAAAGCCTATTAAACTTTATTAAATCACAAAGAATAATGAATTTATCATAAAACTAACTTAATAATGTTTAACTTGACACATAAATAATCAATTGTTCTTCCGCAATAACAGCAAGATGCGAAAAATTTAGAACTTTCATTATCGAATATGATTAGACAGTAATTTACGATGTTAGCGTGATTTACATTATGAACAGCGCCATCTATCGGTGAAATTGAATATACAATCACTATAGAACTTTAATCTATAAAGGAGATGTTCCATTTTGGGCCAACACTATGTACACCACATGGAAAAATAGGAAAAACATAGGAGAGTTTCATAAAAATACTTATAAATTAATTTGAAGTAGGGTACAATTGTACATAAATGATTACTTATGGAGTTATTTAGTATGTCCACCCTGTTTTTAGGGCACCCATGACAGTTGCGTTTGACGTTATTTTACTACTTGACAGCTAATGCTATAGGTGACGTTTCGTAATAGATTGTTTACGCGTGGAGTGCGTAATTTATTTCGGAGTTTTTAGTTATTAATTATATTTACGGACATTCATTGACGGTTTCTTTCTTGACCCGGGGCCTTACTGTATTGATTATCGCCTGTGATTTGGATTGGAATCCGTCGTATAAGTGCTATTTCACAACAAGTTCAATCGCAGGTATAGTCAGTTGTCAAAATGACCTTTTAGTTACGTATTTCCTATCCATCATATTATTGTGTGGTGTTGCTACAGTAGTATTATATTCTCTTTGGTATTGCTCTCCTTGACAACGATATCTTAAATGTACAATAAAACGAAGCAATATTAAAAAAAGAGAACATTACAAAACAGTTACTATATTTCATAGTTATATATGTTACGGCTAAAACCCGAAGCGCGGCTGCACCTAGTTTTAGCCGGTTAGAACTAGGTGTAGCCACTTACTCTTGGTTAAACCTAGTACGAGCCGATCCTAGTACAGCTGAGGAGGCAGAATAGTTCGACGGAGTGACAGTAGTTATTCTGGGTGGTCATAAAAAAAATAACCACGAACGCTAAGGCGGGAGCTCCGCTACGCTTCGCTCCCGCCTTAGCCTTCTAACCTAACCCATCCGAGTCGGATTGCTCTGAATCGAGGTGTTAATCATGGAATGGCTGGACCTAGTTGTAGCCGGCATGATGAAGGCTAGACCTAGTTTTACCCGAAAACAATCGGCTCGTACTAGGTTTAACCAAGAGTACGTGGCTACAACTAGTTCTAACCGGCTAAAACTAGGTGCAGCCGCGCTTCGGGTTTTATCCGTAACATATATACATATCAGCCTTATTAATAAATTATGATTAGCGTCAGAACAACTTTACTCCAAGACTTACGCAAAGATTAGGCAATTAAGGTATTAATAAACTAGGAGTAAGGACGGAGTTATCTAATCAAAATTTACTCCCGGACTAAAAGTTACTCCGCGGAGCCCCATGGTTTAACGCTTGAGTAAGCATAGATTTGTATTGTATTTCTAACTTCCATTGAGATATATATACTAAAGATAAACTAAATATATTTTCATATTTGTTTGGTATTCGTTCGAGTACTTACTAGTGTAGTTTATTGTTAGTGGTATTTTGTAATTATTGTAGATTAAAATGAATAGAGATGATTTCATTAATGATTTGAGAATGATAGAAAGAATTGAAGAAATATTACCATTAATAGCTGCAAAAAGGACTTGGGCTCGTGGAGAGGTAAATAAACTATCTCAATAAACTAAACTATTAGTCTAGTTATGTAGGCTACAGCCGGATGATTCAGAAATAACGAACTGATTTAAAATTAATTTTTATTAAATTAAAATACATTTGTAATATCTAATTTAAAATTGTAGTGACCGCTTCGATGTTAGAAGCTAAGTGAAGAGCCGATTCCGTCGCTATGGGTCCATACAATGGATCTAGTTGTGCGCCGTCAGCTGGTTTTCGGCACACGTGCTGGATGCGTCCATACAATAGCCCTTCTGTTCTTGGATAGGTTGCATTGTCAGCAAGTTTTGCATTACACGCGCCGGCTCGTGCTTGAGGCCCACCGTGGTTTCTGCTCTTACACGCGTCCTTTGAGGTGCACTGTAGTTTCTTGTTAGGGACGGTGTAGCGGTATGTAACAGGCTAGATTCGCGGCCTAGCTGTTATATACTTTTTTGCTTTATAGATAATATTCTGCTAATAAAAAAAATACAAATTCTAAAACCACTATCTTGAATTCAACAAGAGAAATACAGAATATTATGATGTAAGAGAAATATAGAGTGAAAGTTGTGATTGTCAAATAAAAGTGTCAAATATCAAAATTTACCTAACTGCCAGTGTCTTTTTAGTCATTTTGTTCATTTTTTTACTTTTAATTTCAGTGGGTTGCCATAACATACACCTTAGTCTCAGTGTAAGAATTGTATTGTTACTTCGAACCTACTTCGTATTTATTAATACCGTTATTAAGACGTAGCTATTCCGTGACTAGTCTAGAATTAACTACTTCCGGTGTAACTTTGGAGTAAGAGAAAAATAAGCAATTTTTATTAATAAGACAGATAGTGTACATGGTGTTGGCCCAGGCTCCATACATTTCTGGAACAACTCCTTTAAAAGAAAGTCGTGTTAGTTACACTATTTATAAGTCAAGAAAGGCTGAACCGATTTGGCTGAAAATTGGTGGGGAGGTAACTTAGAACCAGGAAACGGACATAGGATACTTTTTATCCAGGTAGGTTAAGGTTAAGCAACGTAGGTAAGGTCATTAAATAGATGGGTGAACCGATTTGTATGATTTTTTTTTGTGCATATCGGGTAGGTCTGAGAATAGGTCATAAAGTATATTTCATACCGCTAGGTTAAGGTTAAGCAACATAAGGCCAGGTCATTAAATTGATGGGTGAACTGATTTGTATGAAATTTTGTGTGCATTTCGGGTAGGTCTGAGAATAGGTCGTAAAGTATATTTCATGCCGCTAGGTTAAGGTTAAGCAACATAAGGCAAGTTCTTTAAATAGATGGGTGAACCGATATGTATGAAAATTTTGCGGGTAGGTCTGAGAATAGGTTATAAAGTATATTTTATGCCGTTGATACTATGATTGACGAGGATATATAGAACGAGAGGAGAGTGCAAGAGAGGGAGAGGGGAGGGTGATGGAATGAGTGATTGGAGGAGTTAGGTGGAGCAAGGGGGGGGGGGGAGTGAGAGGGAGCAAGTTGGGAGAAGAGAGAGGAGGGAGAGGAAGAGGGGAAGTGTGACGGGGACCGAAGCGGGAGGGGAGAGAAAGAGCATAGAATTTGATTTTTCTTATAAGACAGAGAGATGGAGAGAGATAAATCAAGGGAGTAGGGAGAAAAGGGGAGCAAAATGTAATTAAAGCGCGGGTGGAGCTGCGCGGTACAGCTAGTATGATATATTCGCGTGAAGTATATATAATCCATACTAATAATATATATATAATAATTATAATCAATTATACATAACGTTTTTTATATTCAAGGCTAATAAATTATTTCTTAAATTATGTTAATACAAATATACTTAAAAAATTCTTAAATAAAAACTATCTCGTGTGTGTACTGACTAATCACACGCAGAGCGACATTACAAACCTGTATATTTAAATACGAAAAACTGCTTTAAAAGCAAAAAAAAAACCAGTAGCATAAAATATCAAAATAAATTAAGTAATATTCTCTAGATGGAGTAACGTAAATAAAGCTTATCATCTATTTCGATTTCAGTGTCATTCACGCGGGAATACATAGTTTTATTGTTAAATACATTTTCTTCTTGAACATAAACATCCCAGTTTGGGATTTCACTTTTTGTTCCAAATATTAATTTACTCAGATGAAAATTATCAGCATCAGCGTCACCCGAAACACTCCCACTGCTGAACAAACGCCTCCCCCTTAGAAGGGAGCGATTGCCATAATCCCCACGCATGGCAAGTGTCTTGGAGATCCCAGTAATAGGTGGAAGGTAATCCAATAGAAAGACGCTACTGTTCTTCTTGTTTTCCCGCCTTCTTCTTGTTGTCGCCTCTTACGATCAAACAGGGTGGGTGCTATTCTTACCGGGATACTACGGGACAGCTACTATTGCATGAATGTTTGATGGAATCTTAGCTGGAAGGAGGAATACATTTTTCTAGTTGTACCTACGGCTGTAGCACTTAACAGTTTTGTAAGAACAAAATAATTTATCATTCTCTATTACTAGTTGATAGAAGATAAAAAAAAATTACATGCATGAGGCATGGCATGAAAAATCAACATCACACACAATGTGTCCTATCAACTTCCATCATGCATATTTAAATTCGCTAACGATGTTATCATAACAATTCGCGCGCGAGGAAACTATATTATTCAGACTAGTGAACTGCAAATATATAAGTATTATTACAATATATAATAGAATTATTATTGGGAGTGAAATAAATAAAAATTGCATCTAGGTATCTATGTTGCAAGTATATTTTAAAATCTATTGATAGTAAAATGTTGTTTAGCGAGTTATTATTGTACTCCGTGGGGTGTCGGGGTAATGCGTCATTTACATTCATCCCCTCGCGCTGCCACTCGCGCTGCCGTAAATACTTCCCTAAATACTTCTGTAGGAGTATCAAGAGAAGTGAGTGTTTACATTGCCGCTTTATACTTTTATCGCGGTGCGTTCGACCGTGGGCAATGGTTGACGTGAAAATTGTAGCACTCTACCTAATTGTAGTACGTATTTAGCACTCTACCTTTTATGTTTATTTATTTACCTTACTGTTTTGAATAAAAATAAACTTGAAAAAAAAAGCCGTCGGTGTATGAGAAGATGATAATCACAATATGAATGTCTGGAATTTGTACTTTTAATCAAATTAAAATATATTATATACTAGCTGACCCACGCAGCTCCGCCTGCGCTATTTTTACGTTAACTAAACTTTTAATAACAGACATTCGCATCGAATACATAACCTCCTTTTTTATAGTCGGTTAAAAACTGGGACCCACTTTTTACTTGCTCTCCGAAGCACGGACCCGTTTAGTTCAAATGGCGTTAAACGGTCACCCATCTATTTAATGACCTTACCTAACGTTGATTAACCCGATCGATTACAAAACCTTGATAACTTCGGACCAAGCGTATAACCAAGTACCCATTTTGACTTTAATCCCCTCTCCCAAAAGAACCGTGCTAGATTACGGGATAAAAAGTATCCTAACCTACCTCGTAGTACGATCTCAAATCATGCCAAGTTTCATTTGAATCCATTCAGTAGTTTCGGCGTGATGCGCAGCCGTGATACAGACAGACAGACAGACAGACAAATTAAAAAAAATACATTTTCGGCCTCAGTATCGGTTATAGAATGCCCTCCAAATATAATTTTCTAAATATCTTCAATGTACAGAATTGGACCTGTTACAGTTTTATTATAAGTATAGATAATTATAGCGTTTTAATTACAATCAAATTGTTATTATATTATAATTATAACAGAGAGACAATTGATATGTTCATGGGACTTTCCCTGAAAATATACATTAAAATATATACAAATAAATATACACAGCAAAAAAGTTAGGTATAATGTGGTAGATTTTATTACGTGTTTGCACAACTATCCTAGTAAAATTTAGTTAATTATGACATAACTACCGCATTCTGTTAAATTTCTGTTGAACCTGCTATTTTCTTTTATTCCGCGACATAATTTGCTAAGCCCTAAAATGGGGCTTCAATTCTGCTAAAATAGCAGAATCCTGTTATTTTTACTGAATTCTAAATCTGGTAACACTGCTCGTGCTTGCGTTCTTTTGACTTCCGCACAAAAAAACCGCCGCCGAAGGGAGCGGCGGGCAGCGCGAGGAGCAGGTGCAGCGGCATGACGAGTGACGTGTTTACATACTTGCACTGCCCAATTCCCTGCTCACTCCCGCGGAAATGAGCTGAATGTAAACGCCGTATAAGAATAGCACCCTCCCATCTCCTCCCGTTGGTTGTCAGTAAGAGGTGACTAAGGGAAAACAAGAAGACAGGCAGCAGGGTCTTTATATTGGACTACCTACCACATATACTGCGATCCCCAAGACACCTGCCAAGCGTTGGGATTATGGCAGCACCTCTAAGGGGAGGCCTTCGTTTATCAGTGGACGACTTTTACCTGGATAATTGTACCTAGTTTCACACTGCTATACTGTACAACTGCTTTTCTACATACCGCTTCAAATAAATTTGTAATCTATTACAAATATGTTTGCGCCTCCACAATGACTTAACGCCTACATTTTTAACCTAGCGCGGCGGCAAAATCAACTTTGTATTATTACCAAGCCGTTTTTGCTCCCGCGTTGCACTGTCAGATATATTATGACGGGCACATAATAAAGTTGTAATCATTTTTATGTTTATTTTAAATGGAGTATAGATTGTATCGCACAACTAACAGTGAGGGACAATTGTAATTTAAATTTTTACTGCCGGCAGGGATTTTTTAGCGTTATTAATGAGCTAAGCCACTTTTAACATTTTTGTATTATCACTTAGCGCCAGTTGAAATCGGACTCGCGGCAAACGGCTAAAATATAATCATTTCAGTGGGCAAAATTAAAAAATATATATAACAAATTAAAAAGCCTATATATTTAGCCTATTCAGTAAAATGTCGTGCCAATTTCTTAATACAGTAAATGAAACAAGCAATAAAATGAATGAGTTAAATATATTATCTGGCGATACATATGTAGGTACGAAACTGTCTGTGAATCGATGAGGGTATGGCGCGTAAAAAAGTTTATGGGACGCTTTTGTCTTCCTATTAGGCAATAAAAGACTTACAAGACAAAATAGTCCAAGTACTATCACTATTTCCAGTCGTGTTTAAATTTTATGGCCTAAACACTATCTACTAATTAATTCTATGTTAATTCCATGTTCCCCTCCAAGCCGGCCGGTCAACGTGGAGGAGGTAGACCAAAACCCCCTATATCAAATAAGTGTTACCAAATCCCCCAGAAGACTCTCACAAAAGTTATATGTAGCAAGTCTGAATGTAAGAACTTTGTGATCTGATGCTAGCGTTAAAATTAATAAATTGGGATATCATAGGGTTATGTGAAACGAGAAGGGAAACCGAGAAAATAGAACAATACTCTGATTTTATATTTTATCATACATTCGGTACCGCAGGAAGGAATGGAGTTGGCTAATTATCTTACATATAGAGGCTTTTCAGTATGTGTTGAATCACTCGACCCGTAAAGTAAAAAGGTTCGTACAAAATTAAAAACCCATTTTTATTCAAAATCAACCCCTAAGTGGATGGCCCTTTAAGAGTTGAATTTCCAAAAATCCTTGCTTTGTGTAGTCAGACGTCATAAGAGGACTCTACTGTCCAAATTTCATGTTTCTAGGTCCAGCCGTTTAGATTGTGCGTTTGATAGGTCAGCAAGTCAGCCACTCAGGACATCCTCTTTTAATTATATATATGATCGCCAATTTATTTTTATTATGCAGGCAGGTACTTTAAAAAAAACCTGTAAGTGTTTATTTTTACTTTTTATTTTGGCCCATGTTAGCCATCCAGTTTAACACCTTACGTAGCATACCCGAAAACTATTCTGCCTAATACCAAACAACAAGCTTTATTAATCGCACACAATATTGGCTATTGACAATACACTAATACAAACAGGCAAAATCCTATGTCCCCATCGACTTAGTCATCCCCAAACACTGCTGTAACCTAAATAAACATGGCGCGAATGTCTCAGAATAACTGTATTAACTGATTATGTCGGCGAATGATGGAGGTCTACTTATAACCCTGCTACGATATTATCCATTGGGCTCAACCTTACCGTACTTAATTCTTAAAGTGCTCATCAATATGCATATATCATAAAATTGTGTCTAAACTACACATCTATGTAAAAGTGCTATCCAAGAACACCTTGAAACTAAGATATTCCAATTTTCCCTCAGTGTTGGATAAAGGATTACATATTATTTATTTATTTGTCTGGCCTGTTGGTTTAGTGGTTGAAAGCCCTGCCTGGTCGCTATCCGGTCGTGGTTTCGATTGCCACCTAATGTCTGGGGTATTATATATCTATGTATATAATATATACTAAAAATAACAAGATATATAAGTATTTGAGTCAGTTGTAGTTGTACAGATGACCGTATGCAGATTTTCCCACGATATTATTTATGCACACATACCTAAATATTAGTACAGCATAAATTATTATAACATCATAAGTACTATACTATTTTATTTAGCTTAGTTGGTACTCTAGTATACACCTGAATGTTTTACATTTACCAGATAAATTCCTCCACATCGTTCATGGTCCTCCAGGAATTTCTTATCCAGTTGTGATAAAATTCATACAGATTTATCACAGTGGTTTTTTCTTTCAAATAAAAAAAAGAATCATTGAAATTGGTAAATATTTTCCAGAGTTATGACCATTTTTAACCGGCTTCAAAAAGAAGGTTCTCTATTCGACGCGTATGTATGTAATATTGATAAAAATGCGTAATATTAATATATGTTAGTCTATGTGGGCTTCTAACCAAATTTACCAAATTTTATGAGTGTATGTATGTATGTATGTATGTAGGTATGTATGTATGTATGTAGGTTTGTCCACGGATTTCTCAGAAACTACAAGTCCGATTTTGAAAATTCTTTTTGCAATAGTTAGAGTATTTTTCAACTTAGGGTAGAGTACAAGTTTCATCAAAATCGGTCCAGTAGTTTAAGAGATATAAACTTTTTATGTTTTCAGTAAGTTACTGTAACGTAGACGTTCGAGTTGCGTGATAGTGCTGATACCTATTTTGGTAAAATAAGTCACTAAAAAGTGTAAAATAAACTATTTAAAAAAAAATAAAAACCGGCTTCAAAGTAAATTATCTAAAAAGCATAAAATAACGAAAATATATTGAAGTCGGTGGCAGCTGGTGCTAGTGTTAGTTAACATGATGTGCTAGCACCGACTTCAATATATTTTCGTTATTTTATGCTTTTTAGATAATTTACTTTGAAGCCGGTTTTTATTTTTTTTAAATAGTTTATGTTACTTATTTTGTTATACTTTATTGAGTTATTTTGTTATAGTTTATTGAGCTACTGGTAATCGCTTTTTTTCTGCTTCTCCATACATTGGTATAAGTAGGTATGTAAACTATTTAAAAAAAAAACCGACTTCAAAGTAAATTATCTAAAAAGCATAAAATAACGAAAATATTATTGAAGTTGGTGTTAGCGTACCTGCTGTGTATATTCTGCACCAACTTCAATAATATTTTCGTTATTGTCCTTAAAAAGCGACATAAAGTCATCTATATAGGCTTTCCTGCAGCTTTCCTGCGCAGTCAACATTATTGTTTTTTTCAGGAACTACTTATTACTAAGCAATAATTTTTTTATGGGACTCAATTAACGGATTAAAGAATGGATGGAAGAAAGATTTTTTGAAATCGGTTCATAATTACCAGAGTTATGCGCGAACATACATACTTAATTATCCGTCTTTTATGTCATGGTGTCCACTAATTAATTACCATTTAAAAATTATATATAGATATAAATACAGACGAATTGGTAACCGTCTCCTTTTTTGAAGTTGGTTAAAAACACCGTAGGACAACCAGGTTATAAAAGTCAACACATCGAAATACAATAAGGTAATAAAATAGCCCATTCACAACAGCAATTACCACGATGAAAGCGGATTTTACAACGAACAATTCGTAAAATGTAAACAGTAATAGGGCATTCGGAACGTGGCCGTGCCGCTAATTAATCCAATTGGGGATGAAAGCCGAGGGGACAAACCCGCTTTTATATATATTGAGAGTATAGGAGTTACTTACTGCTTGAATAATTTTTTGTCATGACATTATAAAATAACGAGTATATATAAATTATAAAAGCATAAAAAGTCCGACAAACAAAATGTATACTTAAATTTCATTATACATACTAGTGAGTGTTATTACTACGTAGTAATAACAGCTCACTGATACATACATAATTTATGTATACACATGTATGCATATACATATATTTCAACTCGTCTCGTTAAGACATTGTTGTTTTTGGAAGTGAAAATTTACAAAACGGCAACTGACGCCGCCATGTTTACTTTTTTGAAAAAACATATATTTTATTTTTTTTATTTTATTTATTTATATAGACAACTTAGGTCCAATATTTGTTAGTAACAATAAAATATAGCTTATGTCACTCCCACAACTGAGACGAATCTAAAGACATATTATACGTAAAAATCCATCACGCCATTTAGCCTGTAGGCCGTGCCAAAAATATTGACATACATACATACATATTCTCGAAAACCATAACCCTCCTTAGGGCAGTCGGGCAAAAATTACACTGTTATGTCATGCATAAAAATTCACTGGTGAAAAAAAATCATTCGCTTCTTTTAGAGATTTTGCATTAACTTTATGTACTTACTTAGTTTGGCAAGTGAATAAATAAATACCGCATTTAAGGAAGCCTTTTAAAAAATATAGCTTTTATTCCAAACTTGAATTAGGTAAGTTTAGTAATGGGAAAATCTAAAACGAGGCCCTATATAAAGTTAAAACGCATAAAAGTGTGGAAAACTCCTAACAATTTTGATTTTGCTATTTTTATTGGAGAGGCTTAAATTAAGGCACTTGGGGGCAGTAAAGAGAAGTGAAGCGTTTGTTAGCCGAGAGTACTTCGCTGCGAGACAGGCTCTTTCTACCAAACGCTTTGTTGGCTTATACATATTTCGCCGCTTATTCTTTGTAATTATATTATTTTTACGGAATATATCGCGGTTTATTTTTATTTATTTTATTTTATGTTTATTACAAAAACCACAGCTCTTAGACATAATAGTAAACGTAGACATACATGTAAATCTTACAGCCAATTAAGGTTTTACAATTTATACAATATTTAGTCAGAGACTATGTTTATCTAAGGCTACATATTACATTCAGAAAAAAAAATGATTAGTGAGTACAGAATTAGTATTAATAACTGAAACAGCCAATTGCCATAAAGAGTAAGATTAATTATATGTTGTGTGTGTGTGTGTGAAAGTGTGTGTGAGTGTGTATTTATTACCCGACTACGGAACGGAGGGAGGGTTATGATTTTAACAAGAATGTATGTATGTAAGTATGTATGTATGTATGTATGTATGTTCATCTGTTCCCGCATATCTTCTAATCTACTTAACATAATTTGACAAGTAAGGTTAGAAGCGTCTTGATTGTCCGCTGGTTATAGGCTATATAATATCACATTAATAGACTGCGATTTTATCCGTAGTCGGGTTTTAGTTAACTTATTACTTGTTTTACTACATATCAAAAAGAAAAGTTGGTATTCAAATTGTTGGTTGGTTCAATTGGTTGGTTGGTTTACTTTGCATGCGTTTATTTTTTCTTTTCATTTCAATAGAGAAGATGGTTGGGTTTACCACCGGCTTGGGATCCTGTAATAAATATAATTGAATCCAAAACCAAGCAAAACAATGCACGGCCTAGATGCTGTAAACTCTTACTGCGTAGGTCGGACAAACAACAATAATAACTAATAAGATTTATGAACTGAGGGTACACCGAAAACCATGATGAGCGTAGAGCGAAGAGCGTAGGGACGCTCAACATCTCAGTCCACCCGTGACCATAGGTGCTGCAAAGAATTCGAAACGTCGGGAAAGTAAAAATAAACTGCGATATATTCCGTAAAAATAGTTTAATTATAATGTGTAGTAGGTATTCGCGTAAATAAAAGACAACATTATGTGAACCAGTTTTTTCTTTCTTCAAACTCACATATAATAACTATTGCACTGGTACCGCTAACTACTACAAAATGTTGATAAAAAAAAATTGAAAACTTCCTCCAAGGGTAGCTAAAATACTAGCGGCATTATAAAAAAAATGTTATATGTTTCTAAATTGTTGCTCACGCTCACACTTACGCTCACTTTTTAAAAGTTGTTAATTTTAGGCAGTGTTAGGCATCCTGTATCTACCATATTTTTTATGATTATGCCCACGAAATTATAAACCTTATTTCGTTAATTTGTTATCTCAATAAAAGTGTTTATTGAGGTTAATTTTATTGGAGGATCGTATTCTCGACACTCAATAGGTAGGTGCTTACCGAATTCGAAGTGAATGCGAACATTTTCCGGCTGACGTAATCCACGGGTAAGTTTTATTAAGACCCAAGTGCACCGGCAAAAAGACGTCCGTTTATTTTAGCATAGAATCGATTATCTATTTAACTACTTAACAGACCTTAACGGTGACCGGGGGTGTCGAGATAGGTTAAGATAGTGGACTGTTAAGGGTCCGTAACTGGGGTTATGGTGGTGGTGAAAAATAGATAATCGATTCTTTGCTGAAATAAACGGTCGTTTTTTAGTCGGTGCACTTGGGCCTTAGTTAATTAATAAGCACACAAAACATCGTAGGTAGTTTCTTTGCACAAAAGTGGCACAAAATGACTTTTGAGAAAAAGCCTGCTAGTGGTGTAACAAACATTTTGATATAAAAAAAACAGTTTGGGTCATTATTATTTTTTCTGCGAATATTTTTAAACAATTTAGTATTTGTTGAGAGGCAAGCAGATCGTTCCCCTGTCCATGCCAACATACACGACCATAGACAGTTTCCTTTACTCTCCTTTTATGAAACATTTGATATTTCAACACATTTATGTACATTTCTGTGTACCGTACACACTGCTCCTATACGATAAAATATCGGACAAAGAGGTGGTATATACAGAGTGCGTGTCCGATCGCTAAGAGTATTATACAGTTTTTGAACATTCAGTATCTGAATAGCATACACTAGGGACCTTCTTCTTAGTTCTGGATAACCAGGTTATATTGATACACCACTCTTCTGATTAAGGCTCTACTGATCGCAGTTGTTCGAAATTTATCCAAACATCTTAGATATTTTATTTATTTGCCTAACTGCCACTACCACGCACTTTGTATCAGTTCCAAGCTCCTTTGCCACTACCTGAATAGATATTTAGCTGCACAACATTTTCAGAAATAATTAACAATTAAATTACATTAGTAATTAGGTAAGCCGCTGGTGTGGGATGCGACATGTGTCGACACACTTGCTGCGTCCCACACCCCGGCAACTTGCAGGGCGGCTGGAGGGGCTGCGGCGACCGCTAGTGATGCAAAGCGACGCAAGTATGCAGCTCTAGGTTCGAGCTATATATTTGCGCCCTTTGCGGTGGAGACCATGGGGCCTTGGTCTCATGAGACGCACGCTTTGGTAAAAGAAATTTCATCCAAACTTATCGAAGTCTCAGGAGACCGCCGGGCTGGTAGCTTTTTCTGCCACCGTATAAGCTTGGCCATACAAAGGGGTAATGCCGCCAGTCTTTTAGGTACCCTTCCCTCCCAGTGCGGCGACAACTTCGAGGAAGTTTTTTACCTAGTTTAAGTGTACATATTTGTAAATAAACTGTAAATATTTTGTTTCAATAAACAAAATTACATTCCGACCTTAATAATAGTTTCCAACATACCTACTGCCGTAGTTTTGTAAAATATTGAATCCATAACTATGCATTTTATTTTTAACAATACTCTAAATTTTATTTTATTAATATTTCTATATATCTTCTAGTAGCTTCATCCGAAATTTTAAAATCTTTTATATATTTTTATCGACTAGGTGCTCTACCGGTATATAGAAAAAGCGGGCACTTTATTAAAGCCGTTCAAAGCGGACGTTTTCAATTCGGAGTACCTTCAGTAAACAAAAGTTGATTGTTCCACTCTATATAGAGTGCTAACTTTAAAATATTTCACGAACTCAGCGGGAGTACTGTTTGAAACAAACAGAATACCCGTGCGGAGATTGGAAATGGACTTCGAATAGTTTTACCAGAGGACAGCGGTGAAAGCTATCCATTACTGAAGTCATATTAAAACTTGATTCAACAAATAGATTCTCTAAAGTCTAAACGCTTTAAGGCGTTTTAGGGACTGGTCTTAAAGTTTGACCTTAAGAGTTTCCAAATTTGCTGTGCTTGATGTTGAAGACCTTTATGATATTTCAGTCGAATAAAAATCAGCGGCAGTGCAATCCGTGAATGACGCCTATGTTGTCACTAGATTAGGTTAGTTATAAAAAAATGTAGCAAACAAGTTTTTTCTCAAAGATTGTTGTTATTCAAACTTGCAGCTAGGTACCTACCGTTGTAAGACCATCCTCATGGGATTAATGAAATAAGTTAATAAATTACAGTCTCCTAATGGGAATGATTTATACGATTTTCCTTATTGAAGCGTTGACATGGATGGATTAGGAGCTAACTGAATAGCTTTCATAAAGGTAGAGCTCACTTTATTAAATCTATGGTAGAATGACCAAATCGTGTTTTTTTTTTGATCCCGAAATTCTTTGATTAAACGTTGCACAAGTATCAATAAACGATACATTTATACAGTATAATAATATTATACATAATATTATTCGGTTACGTACTATGGACGGGCCAGAGGCCAGAGCGTTTCTCCATATAGTTTATATGGACGTCTCACTTACGCGATTTGTAGGTACGTATTGTTTATAAAACGAAAACACTTGGGCCTCTGTTGGTGTAGTGGTTACCTTTGCTGCTACCCAATAAGTCGTGGTTTCGATTCCCACCAAGTGTCTGGGTGTTATTTATGGTCTATTCCACTTTGATCACCTGGGTCTATTTAAGTATGTATTTACAACCAAAAAGTATATAAGTATTAGTTATCCGGTTACCATAGTACATGCTCTGCCTAGTTTGGGATCACATGACCGTGGGTAGATTTTCCCAGGATATTAGTATAATTATTAATTGTTTTGATATTTTCATCCAGATTTAAAATCACTGTAAACATTGAATTGCCTGAAATTAACTCTGTGTTAGCTCTGTAGTCACCTCAGGGCTCAGAGCATCGGGGTAGGAACACAATGGCATTTTAGTGGTTTGTTTTGTACTCTTTAGCATATACATTAAGATAGAAAAGAATGTACTATAAAGTATGTACACACACGTTACGTACGTACATAATATGTCTATAGCGATAAGAAATTATGTAGATATTAAACATAGACACAAATGTACGGTAAAATTCGAAAGAGTTCATAATACAGTTTGCAGTACTTTGAATAATAAATAAATAAAATAACACAAAAACATTGAAAGTATAAACAATACTTCAATATTAAACACGTATTACTTCAATAACAGGAAACAATTTAAAATTCTTACTTATTGACGCAGCACAATTGGTTCTCGCAACTGTACAAGGGCAAAAAAGGAAATAAAAATATTATCAATCTCCAGTCGTTAGAAGATAACTTTATCCTGAATTGAATAGGAACTCGTTAGCGTGGAGAGCAGAAAGCTGCGACAAATATCCCAATATCTATGAAGATTAAATGGAATTCTTTTGGGCGGAATATCTTTTTTGTAATCAAAAAGACTAAGTATCCGATTAATCCTAAGAAATTATAGTGCGTATTCACGAAGATGTGGTGTACATTTTGGTTTGGTTTTCCTAATATGTGAAAGTTTATTATACAAACAGTATGGAGCTTACCTATACTACGGTAGATTTTGTTAATCCAGATTGAAGTCTGTAGCTTGGAGGAAGTACTAAAGAATTAGCTAGGTCCGCCTGTCAGAAACAATGACGGTGCCACTAGGTACTAAATGTTCTTAAATTTTTCACTTCTTGAACGTTTTAAAAACGAATAAGCTGCGAGCTAACCCATTCGGTTTCGCAGAATTCGTTGAATGGCAAGGCCGTCCTGAAGCAAATACTACTTACACTTATTTTATTTTATTCGGTTAGTGCCGATCGGGTAATCTGTTTGGGCTATATACGTGTCGGCATTCGGTTCGGCCTTAGGTATTCATCGAACGAAAAGCAAGACGGCGGCTGCGGAGCCAGGCGGCATTTTTTGCCAAGCGGCTCTGCCGTTTAATTACCCGGTTTATGCCGGGCGGCCTTGTTCTCGAATATTTACCTACAGTATGATCGATTTTGCCGCCCGAGTGTGTCGAATAAGCCGGCCCGCTTAAATGTGTAGCGCTCATTTAAAGTTTTAACTGAAAGAGGAAATAAATAAGACTTTTTTTATATATTACATTCTAAGATTAGATTGTTTTACCAAGAAGCCAAGAATTCGAGGTTGTCTGAATTTAAACACATTTTAGAAACAAAATACGACGTAGCATATAATACCTCAACATTGATACAAAGTAAAATGTTCAATGGTTACTCCAATAAATCAGTAGCGACTGTTCAAATCGTCGAAGCGACAACGAGGGAGCAACAGATGTACTAACAGGCTTATCTAGCGGTCCTTCGAGTAATGGACTTGGAAATTACGTTTGACTTAAGGGCTTTTACGTTTTCTGGCAATCTTCTCTATTGTTCGCTTATTTGCTACAATTGTCTTGGAAGAAACATACAACAAAATAAGTATACAAAATCTTTTGCTGAATATAATTTCGATTGTAGGTTTGAATTTACATTTTTATTTAGTTAGTGCAGTAGTATTTTTAAACCTCCTACGTGAAAAGGATAGTGTTATACGGGTTTTTTTTAATGAATCTAGTGGGGATACAAGCAAGACCATCGCCTGATAGTAAGCAACACGCCTGCCCAAATACAGCTGCATTGCACTTCCGCTCTTCACCAGCGGCACGACATTAGTTATTAAGTCTCATATATCCTGTAATTAATTTCACCGATAGCTTGTTTATTATTATTCTTGTATTTGTCGAGGTTTTGTAGATTTTAATGTTATGGGAAACAGTAAATTGCTTAAACAATTGTTGGATCTCGACTTGGGAAATACCAACGCCTTACAAAATACCAGAGCTAAATGAAGCAACTTTTGAATCGCGTCGTGTATATGCGGTGAGTAAGATTGCTACTGCTCTATTGGGAGTCGTTGTGTTGGGGCTGCTGAGACCTTACGCCGGTCGTCCCTTTTGCTACCTGCGCAGCGATTGTTCTAAGTAGTTATGGACTGCATCAACATTTGCAATGAGATGGAAATCCCTTGAGCTCGTCGCTCCGCTCCCCTTTAGACTAACTCTAACTTATAAATAAAAAAAATATATTTCATTTCTTTGAAATATTAACCGGTTCAAGTTAAGTAAGTATATAAATTATACTATTGCTTAACACTTGCAAGTAGATAGAGCTATTAATAGGTCGTTAAATATTATAGGTAGAGATGCTTTGCTAGACATATGTAAATATACAATTTGTTTTATTTTACTCTATCTAATAGGTACAATAATTTTGAAATAACTTATGCCTATTTACTACCTACCAGGTGAACCTAGCTGCGCCTTTAAATAACTCGACATTTCGATGACGGCTCCTTTTTCGGGAATGCGACGAACACAAGCAAGGTTAAAGCAATTCGCTACTTCAATACAGTATCTAGTACCGTGACTTACGCTATCCTGACTTACGTGAACTCGTTACGTGATTTTCAAATCGCGTCGATTCGTCTTTTGTTTCACCGTCACACAAAGAGTTGTGTGACGGTGAAACAAAAGACGAATATATTCGAATAGACGAAATTTACCCCGACTCGCGAATTATCTTCTCTGTCGTATCGCTCTTGACAGAGCGGTCGTGGCCGTTATGTAGTGTCACTAGGGGCAGATGTTACGCGCCTCACGACTTGTCGCCATCTTTCTCTGTTTGCGGTCATCCTGGTGCACTCATGCAAGGGACCGCCCAGTGCAGATTTAATTTGGTCGGTCCATCGCATAGGTGACCGCCCGCGTGGTCTAGTGCCTTCTACCCTCCCCTGCACGACAAGGCGCTCTATGGAGTCTTCGCTTCTTCTGGAGACGTGACCGAAGAACTTGAATATTCGGTATTGTACGGTTTTCGACAGACGCTGCTTGATGCCGAGTTCTTGGAGTATAGACACATTGGTTCTAAATTCAGTCCAGGATACTCCAAGCATCCTTCTCCAGCACCACATTTCCAGAGCGTCTATCTTTTTCTTTTCGATTTCTCGTATAGTCCACGTCTCTGCAGCGTACAAGAAAATGGGGAACACGAGTGTATATACGAGTCTGATCTTGGTACTTTTAGTGAGTTTTCGGTTCCTCCATATTTTCTTTAATTTATCCATGGCACTCCTTGTCATTGCCATACGTCTCTTCACTTCTTCCATGCAACCTCCATTATTTGATATCAATACGCCTAGGTAAATGTAAGATGGGACCACTTCACAGTTCGCTAAATGAGTAACTTCGGGCGAGTTGTTATTGAGGCGGTCAACAATCATTACCTTAGTCTTTTGGCGATTGATTTTTAATCCAAACTCGAGACTCACGCGCTCCATGCTCTGCAGTAACTCCTCCATACGCTCCGCACTGCTTGCGAACAAGGTTGTGTCATCTGCATAGCGTAAATTTACGATTCTGCGTCCACCAATGCTTATGCCGTCGGTCCAGCCCTCCAAAGTGATGCGCATGATTAGCTCTGTGTAGATGTTGAACAGCAGTGGTGATATTATGCATCCCTGACGAACACCCGCGCTAGGATGGAATTCGGTGGACAAAATGTCGTCAGTGCGTACGGAAGCTGTTGCATCCTCATACAAACGTCGCAAAAGATGCACCAAATGAGTTGTACCGAATTATACCTACCGAATTATAATTATAATTATACCTACGCGATTATCGCTCTATCCCACCTATCGCGTAAGTTCGGGGTATTACTGTATGTATACCCTATTAATTCAAGCCTGTCGATCAATCGATTGCCTGTTTTCGAGTCAATAACACAATACCAGCATTGTTTTTATTTACATAAATACCTAAGCTATGGTTAGATATCGAAATAATGGCGCGGTGCCGCGGCGTCAAAGAGTAATTCATTAAAAAAGGGTAAAATATCAAATGAAGTATTATATTACCGTAATATCACGTTTTAAATGCCAAAATCATTTTTAAGCATGTTTTTTGTTCAAATCTCTTGACGGACCTTTGGTTATTTGATTTAATCTTTTAAGCTTCAAAACGAGTTAGCGGAGTTCTCAGTTCACCTATAAATTATTATCATTATAGCAAATGGCAATAAAAATGATTATAACTGGGTGGCTACACGGTTAGTAACCAGCCTCCAACCAAGGGCAAGTGGCTGGGACGTCCGCCGTTGGCGTGTCTGGCTACACGGTTATAAACCACAGGCACTAACTTGATAGAGTGGCTATGATTCCAGGAAAAATATCGATATGTCGATATTTTATGTTTAGATAGAGGGATATTTTTCCGAGATATTTAATATTTCGATATCTCCTTCGATCGACATACTTGATATTTTACCTAGATATATCGATATAAAAAAATGAATTATCGAAAACTAATATTAAAATAAATATTTTTTGTCTAGATTACAATATCTTTGTCTTCAGTGAGGGGTATAAAGAGTTTAGCACCCACCACCCAAGTGTATTACCTATTTTGACAATATTTGGACGGTTAAAATTAATATTCTTGTGTTACTTAGGCATATAACTAAAACTTGAAAAGCCAATATTCTTTAAAATAATAACGACATTTTACATTTAATATATCTTACCCGACATATGTTATAAAAATGTCGATATAATGATTTGTCGACACCTTATTTTTGCTCTTGCACACCTCTAACGTGCCGTTGGCGTCCAACCAAGGCCGTTGCAGTTCTAACACCCTTGGATTTCGTTTGACCTTCATAGTTGTAACGGTCTTGGTTGGGGAGCTTCGTTGGCAACCGCAGCTCTAACCGATACGAGATGTAGCAAAAGCAAAGATAAGGTATCGATATAACATCGTATCGATATTTAAATGAAACTAATTATTTTTTATTTTAATTATATCGTATCGATATTTTTAACCACCGATCATAAACGAGGGGTCTTATAAGTTCGACGTAGTCTGTCTGTGGCATCATAGCGCTCCAACGAGTGGACGGATTTTAATGCACGTTATGGGAAAGCTAGATAAAAGGATAGGGTTCATAGCTATGTACCTATCATGAAAATCAGTCCAGCTGTTTAAAGATCAGCTCTTTTCCAAATAGATGTAGGGATATATTACTTATACACTTACATAGTAACATACATTTTCTAGTACTTCCATTCGTCCGAAAGTCATGAAATGTACACGTGTTTATCCAGTGCTACTAAAGAATATGTGGTAATCTTTGCCAGGGTTTAATGACACGACTGAACCAATAAACGTAGAAATACTAAATTGATACTCTCTGGCCAGGATATGACGAGTAGGTGGTAGAAATATTGTGAACATTATCCGATGATGGACGACGATATTTCTTCAATAAACCTAGCCAATACTTCTCAGTGCCAGTCAGTCAGCAATCTTGTGCGCCTGCTCGATGATTTGAAAGATCGTTCCGTACTAGTACAGTTTCGGAACCGTACCATTCGTTCTAGTCGATCCTTAATACATGATAGGTAGTTTACAAATGTTTCAGAACGATTGCACCTGTTTACTAACTTCTGTCTTGTAATTTTATTTAAATCTACAACATACAGTTTAAATATGTAGGAAAGTTCTTTTTGTACCACAACAAGACCCATGTGTACACAATACACCGACCAACTGAAGTAGAACTACTAATGATATGATAGGTACGTACGTTAACTATCAAACTTGAGCGGCGAATTCGTTTTGTTTTCCACTTGCGTCTGATAGTCATGTAAGCGTACTCTTTCGTACGTAGTACATCGTGCGGTTGCTTGCACATCGTTCAAGCTGAATTAAACTCGCTCTAGCGAGTGTCCGATGTACGATTAAGATTAGGGAATCGAATCTATTCGGTGAGCACTGCGGAACGGTTCCTAATCGTTCACCGTTCTTGTAGTACACAAGACTACAAAACATAAAATATCGACATATCGATATTTTTCCTAGAATCATAGCCACTCTGTCAAGTTAGTGCCTGTAGTTTATAACCGTGTAGCCAGCACGCCAACGGTGGACGTCCCAACCTCTTGACCTTGGTTGGAGGCTGGTTTATAACCGTGTAGCCACTCTTTAATGGGACTGTAGCTTAATATCGTTGGCGCAGCGGGTAGCCGCCTGCTTTAGATGGTACTGATTCAATTCTGTGGCTAGTAAGTAGCAACTTTACGTATTGCTTCTTACTGCTTCGGATAATTATGTGATTTTTTTTTTCTTTACTAGATTTTGATCTTGTAAAGAAAAACAGGGTTTACACATCGCATAATTGTTTAGAAAATAAATGAAAGAAGAGAATGACCAAGGTTTTTATAAATACATAGTTCTATAGTTTTTGGTTGGTCGTAGGAATACTTTTCTTTTCCTTTGATTGAAATATTAGTTGCATATTTTTATATCTACTATTGAACTTATTCGTATACAATATTTTTTAATTCTGTTTTTCGCGCAAACATATTCTCAATCAAAATTAAACTCCCCTTATCGGGGTCGGGTTACAATTATTTCGCGTCAACGCTTCGGCGGGCGTGCGTGCCGTAAGCTGCTTAATATTCAGCATTATTCCAATAAAGTGTTTATTGAAAGCGAAAAAATAAATATAAATCCTTTTGGATATCTGTATTTTGTTTTCTGCCAGCTAGATAAAAATGAAGAGACGCTGTAATATTGGTAACAAGTTTTAAAAACCCGACTACGGATAAAATCGTAGTCTAATAATGTGATATTATAAAGCCTATAACCAGCGGACAATCAAGACGCTTCTAACGACACCCTACTTGTCAAATTATGTTAAGTAGATTAGAAGATATGCGGGAACAGATGAACATACATACATACATAGGTACATTCTTGTTAAAGTCATAACCCTCACTCCGTTCCGTAGTCGGGTAAAAAGATAGAATATTTCACTGAACAATAGTTCACTTAATGATTTCTGATATTTACGGGAATACTACACATTGAAATGAAACTAATTTTACGGATTATATCGTGGTTTATTTATGATTTTAATTACCCGACGTTTCGAATACTTTACAGCATTCATGGTCACGGGCGGACTGAGGTGATAGCTGTCCATACGTCATAGTTGTCTTCGGCTCCCTCAGGTCTTCTAATTATTATTGTTAGTCCGATCTACGCAAAAAGAGCTTACAGTATCACACAGTACAGTTTTACAGTATAGTTCACTGTAAATTTAGGAATACTATTTTACAAATTATTAGTTCGTTAGTTATTGGTAAGTTTTTAGTAGTTTATATTCACACCACTCAAAGAGATGAGTAGGTTTTTGTTTCTTACCCTAATAACACACTATATTTATTTAAATAATTTATTTACATATTTACATCTGTGGATTGCGTGGTTGGTTTCATGTTTACCTATAATACTAAATGTTATTTTAGTTAACGTTTATATGCATACATGTAACTGTTTGTTTTCCCTAATAAATAAAATAAAATAATGATGTATGAAATAATAACGTAGGTCGTTTTCTACTCAATAATATCGTGTGGTTGACCGCGAATCATGGTATGTGGTGATGCAGCCGTGGCCGGAATCGTTTTATCTTTTGTTTTAATAGTTTTAAAGATTTTCGTTATACAGAGTGTTATATAAACCCTGTCCGATCGCTGACGGTATTATTCGGTCTCGCAATACAAACATACGCAAATAACTCATTTGTTAAATATCTCATAAATATTTATTTCTGATTTATACCAGTAATGCGAATATTCCCCATACAAATCGGACAAGGGTTATTTAGCACCCTGTATTGTATCCGTGGGGTGCCAGGTTATTCTCCCATCTCCTCTCGTTGGGTGTCGTAAGACGCGACTAAGCGAGAACAGAAGGACGGGCAGCAGCGTTTTTCTTTTGGATTTATCTTCCACTTATACTGCGATCCCCAAGCCGCCTGCCAAGCGTGCGGATTATGGCAACCCTTCCCTTCTAAGGGGGAGGCCTTTTGTTCAGCAGTGGACGCGTTTCGAATCGGCAAAAAATTTTAATACTTATTAAGTTTTCTTTGTAATAAAGCACTATGGAAAATGTACGATTTTCAACTCTTGTGCATTATACAAACTACATCCTTAGTAATCGGTCTCGTACTTCCTGCAGTTATCAATGTACTACCTACTATATCTTACCTGGATGGATATGTAAAAACACTTAAATATATGTACCTACCTATTTTTGAAACACCTACATTCTGTAACGACAAAACTTTTTCAATTAGCTCGTAAGAATAGCTGAGTAAGTACCTTCTTATTTACGGAGCGTTTATTAAAAGTTATTTTTTTATTAAGAAACTTTTATCATTAATCTCATTTTTATGACCTATTTACTTGGAAATTTTATATTTGTATAAAAAATATATTACTTACGAAGCTCTCTGTAAGAAGTAATCCGAAAACTGCCAGATGTAATTAAAAAAAAATTAAGCCAGGTAAATAAGCTGACTTGGCATGAAGAATATCGTCTACGAAGTAAAATGTTTAGAGAGAATTAAGCTCTTAAAAGAGATCAATTATAACCCAAAACAAAGCAGTACTTTTACCACGGCTATCATAGAAACAATTAACGGGAAACAATCCCCGAACATAATTGGGAACAAATTATAATGTGGATTCCAACAATGATAAACTTTTTCATATTCAGTCGACTTTTTTTAAAACTGGATATTGGATACTGATGGAAAAAGTATATTATTAATGTCACTTTCTGTCACATAGCACAGATATAGGCATATAAAGTTAGTCTATGGCAATTAATGAGCTAATTTAATCGGCGAGCAGCCGAGATAGTATGACAATTTATTAAAATAAGTACGTGTTCTTGTCCGTTCTCTTCTTCTTTTTTCACACACACATGCGCACACACTTACTTCAGCGTTTACGGACATCGCTTACATCACAGTACCTTTAGGATATACCATATTTAAAAAGTATCATTTATAACAGTGATAAATTACATTAACAACGTTTCATTTCTATTCATATGTAGTTATTATGTTATACGGTATACCCGTACTGTCGCATGTTCGCAATTTACTTTGAAAAGCTTTTACTTGGAGCGCAAAATGTACGATAAAAATGAGCGATACAAAGAGAATCTTAAATATAATCCCAGCTCACGGGTGTCATGGATTCTGGAGACACGACGAAGCTGAGAGCCCAAATGACATTTATTTCGTTGTAATCATTAATCAACCGTCTAAAAGTAAATGCAGAAGAGTAAGCTATGCCGTACAAAATCATAAAGATAATCTTCAATGCTCTTTATAATACAACTGTATACTTACATAATAACCACAGTATTTTCATAATATGTCTTACATGCATAGAATGCTGTCTTCAAAAGTAACAGTTATGTGTATTAACTAGACCATTAGAATAACTTGAGTTAGAAAAAAAAAAATTGAGAAAATTGAACATTTTCTTCCTTTCTTCAAAAGCGAAAACCTTCAAAATGGAGCTGTGGGACGCGACCGGGGTATGTGGGATTCTTACCCACTAAACCCCCTGTGACTGTCGCATCGACACATGAGAGGGACTCAGGGCTCTCCGGTGGGATCTGCACCAGGAACCCCTCAGTACCTTGCCTTTACGCCCGCCGTCGGAGGGCGGGTTGCCGCCCCCCAAAATCAGTTACGGTACTCACGGGGACAGGGTTTGCAACCCCGCCGCCGTCCTTCTCGAAGTCACCGCCATGCTCAGTGGACGTCTTAAGCCTCTGCCTCGACTTTTGCGGGCAGCGGGGCGGCGGCGCTGTTTTTGAGAAACGGTCCATTTGATTTTACGCATAAGATCCTGCCGCTCCCGCGCCGTCGCCACCCCGCTGCCCGCAAAATTCGAGGAAGAAACCATAGGACGTCCAGCGACTCAGTCCAGCGGTTAAAATGATGTCCTAACCTAACAGGATCTGTTATTTATTTATTAACATTAGGCCAGCCATCAACTGTTTACACCATTACTTGCTTACGCAAATCATACGTATTTTATACAATTCTAAGTGCAACAATCACTTACAGGCTAGCACCACATACACTATAAACAATAATGTCTTAGCATGTTATATTATAATGAAAACTTAGTTAAATATGGAAATCTACTGAGATCGGAAACTAAATTTACATTGATACATGTCTAAGAACCGTTTTAAAGAAACTACTTATACTATCCCAATTTACATCTACAAGGTGACTACAGCTATTGATAGTTTTACAAAATCTTGAGACTGGAGAATTCGAACCCAACACGGTTCTTCTCAAAGGAGGACATAGTGGTGTTATACGGGAACGTGGATACCTAGATGGGGCGCGAAATTTAATGCATTCTAACAATCGAGTACAGTCTGTTATATTTCTTAATAATTTAAATGCAAATAACGCATCATTTACTTCCCTACGTTCTGCTAATGAATCCATCTTAAAATATTGCAATCTAATCCTATAAGAGGGAAGATGTTTTATCTTCCCCATTGAACATGAGAGATGCCACATAAATCGTTTCTGAATGCGTTCAAGTCTTAAAGAATGAGTAGCATAATGTGGCCGCCACACTACACTGCAATATTCTAGAGTGTTCCTAACGAGGCTACAATAAAGCATTTTTTGGTACTACTCTGCTGAAAATTTCTAGTATTTCTTATCACGAAGCCTAGCATTTTAGATCCCTTGCTAATGATACGGTCAATATGAGGCAAAAATGTGACCTTTTTATCGAAAATTACGCCAAGATCTTTTATTGAGTTAACTTCTGTAATACGATTTGTATGTATATGGTACTCATAATCAATAACATTTGTTTTTCTTGTAAATTTAATGTGGAAACATTTGTCAATGTTTAAGTACATTTTATTAGAACTGCACCATTGTGTCAATCTATTTAGATCTTCCTGCAAAAGATTACAATCATTTAAAGATTCAATTGTTCTAGCAAATTTGAGATCATCTGCAAAGAGGAATGGTCGATAAAAATGGAAACAGTTGGGAAGATCGTTAATAAATATGTTAAATAAAGTGGGTCCTAAGTGTGATCCTTGAGGAACGCCAGATGATATATTTTAGCTAGAGGATTGAAAACCATTTACAACCACATAAAAACGTCTATTTGACAAATATGATTCAAACCATTCTAATAGAGAGCCTGTAATACCAAATGCAGATAATTTGTACAATAAAATTTTATGGGATATTTTATCGAATGCTTTGCAGAAGTTTGTGTAAATTACATCATATTGCTTGTTTAAATCGACTGTTTCTATCAATGATTCTGTAAACGTTACCTACTAGATTAGTGGCCGTAGACCTAGAGTTAATGAACCCGTGCTGATGTTCACTAATATAAAGACTAAAATGACGCTGTACGTGAGGACAAATAATAGACTCAAATATTTTTGCAAAACTTGATAGAATTGATATAGGTCTATAATTGGAAATAATATCCTTGTTCTCTGCCTTATGCACCGGGACAACCTTGACTTTTTTTTATTCCGTTCGAAATTTACCGCTTGCTAATGACTTATTATATATCATACTAAGCGGAGTCATGAGGGTGGAGGCACACGCAGAAACAAATATAGGAGGGATTCCATCTGGGCCTGCCCCTTTTTTGACGTCAACTGTTTTCAATTTATTAAATAAGGTACTACGATCAATTGTAATATTTGTTAGACATATGCTATTGTTTTCTAAATAACGCAAGTTTTCAGAACACTCTCCGATTTCAACCGTTATACGTTATACCACTAGCACCACTATAGCAACGAGCCAGTCAGATGTATTTCTTCCTAGCCAAAATGTATTACACAATAGGTATCTATACAAATGTATAGATACTAGTACAAAACAAGGTGTCACGATCTTCTTAAAAATGACGTTTATAAAGAAATCGTCCGGCATCATAATCCTTCTTGTACCTACCTATTTCAATTTAAAATTTACAAGAAAAAAAACCTTTATTTTTGGAGAATACCTAAATAACTGTTACTAGATCGGAATTCCAGCCATTAGACAAAACAACATATAAATAAAGGATATAAATAGATGTAAAAGCAGCCTTAAAATGAATAATTAAAGGATATTGCGTTGACCCCAATGATATTTTATATATAGTAGATATACCATTAGCGCATGAAAAGTGCAGACATTATTTCAATTCCACAAACTAGTGTAACTAAGTACATACGCCCCGCATCGCGTCGGTAAAATGTAACGTGATGTGTGCCTTTGAAAATCAAGTAAAATGCCGTCATGTGTATTTAGAAAATGCACAAAGTACTACATAAAAGTAAATAATAAAGAAGGGATATCGCAACTTAACTACTTATGAAAAAAATACATGGGTCACAATTTTTTGCATGCATTAGTAGGGATATAACATACGAGTATCTATAGTTTATAGTATCATTAGCTGACCCTGTGCCCAGCGTATAGATATAGATACACATAGTTACGCACGCTTGGCATGCATGACGCCCCTTATTAATGCGAATAATCACATCTACATTATTAAACTAATTACAAATTTCATGTTAAACTTAATAGTTACTAATAACATTACCTCCTACAGTAATTAGGGTGTGTTGTGACCGAACCCCAGACGTTTAATTGAATTATTCGTTATGAAGATGTTTATTCGAGTTGAAACTCGATTGATCTTAGCTAACTAAGTAAAATGATTAACTGCTGGTCCCAATATCCTATCGATCCCTTACTATAAGTTAAAATAGTTAGATATAATGACCTACTGTTGGTTGTTCAAATGACAGTCTGTCAGGGTTTTAGTTATCGCTCCATTTCGGAGGTTTATCGCGGGATATCGATGACTTGATCGATGATGTTAACTTACAGTTAGGGATCGATAGGATATTGGGACCGGCAGTAAAACAGATCCATCAACCGTAGTTTAATTGTCAAGTGTATTTAAGTTTTATCTTGTTTTAAGATATCTTTTGAAAAGGTATCACTTTTCAAAATTTGAACAGGTATTGAGTAAAGTATATAAAATAATATTTTTATCGCTCAATAACTCTTAAAGGTTAAGACTGAAACGTTTTCATTTGGCAATTCAATGAAGGCGTGGGCCACGTTAATTAAAAATTTCAATTCATATTTCAATAACCTATTCAAACCTTGTCAAGTCTTTCGATATCTGTAAATCTCTATTATAGAGTTATTTTCATACCTACTTTCCTCAATTCTATTTGCGCCTAAATATAAAACTTAATAATAGCAGTCCAAATATGGGCCCGAATACCAAACAAATACCCGTAGATCTTGCTTACCATAACTACAACTTTAAATAGTTATTAGGTACGACCACAGAACAAAAATCAGTACAAGTACTATAGAATGCTTACATGCATGTAAGAACCGTAAGCACAGGTAAGAACATCAAAATACATAAATATCAGTACACGACAATAGGTAGGTACTATACCATCAGCTGTATTTCTCGACATTTGCGCTTATGACTGATTAAACCTATTACTACTTATCACTTACATATCAATATAACTCTTGTAATATAACTTTAAATAGTTCAATTCACCTGCCTCGTAGAGGAAAATCTGCCTACGCTTTGTTTAATGAGACCATAGACAAACGCGTACTCTATTCTTAATATACAGACTCTATGGGTACGACACTTTTCTATGAAAAACACTGTCCATTTATAGTCACACCATGATTACCTAATCGATTAGGTATGTCTAAAGATCTGTATATTTCTACTGCTACTTAAAATCATACATATATTACCTAACATACACCAATATAAAAAAAAGTATATATGTATTAGTATCAGTTGTCTGGTTCCATAGTACAGGCTCTGCCTAGTTTGGATTAAATGACCGTGTGTGAATTGTCCCAGGATATTATTATTATTATGTTGCAACTTGCACGCGTGAAAATTACATACGTACTTACCCCTATTTAAACGTTCTGACATCAAAACTCTGTAAGTCCTTTGTTTACTGAACATACAAAATCCTAAACATACAAAGATAAGTTTCAAGAGAAACATGATAAACCTCGGATTAAGGTTACTCAAATGTTCATGTTATATAGGCCTTTATTGACTCTTTTCATTGTAACTTACAATTTCGAAGACATAATTTTTCGAGACGTCATACTACATCTAGTACAAATAATAAATCGATGTGAGAAACCTTTAAAACCACGCATGATGCGGGTTATGAATATTGAGGATGTAGAAAAATGTAGAGATTTTTGTCTTTAAACTTCTTAACAGTCGGCTTCCTCTCTGCATACCCTTGCAAGGTGGGTGGAGGCAATTCACAATGGTTAAATTTTGTCCTATTTTTTTGGGGAAATAAATAATATTTTTTGCTCTCTTTTTATATTATAGAAAACTGATCCATTGAATTGAACACTCTAGGTTCGGTATGGATTTAAAGTAGAGTTTACTGCAATGAGCTTACAATTTCCCTCCTCCTTTATGCCAGCAAAATATAAGGTTCTTCTGCGACCTTTTTCACACAGATTCAAAAGACTCAAGGTCTATCTCAGCTTGCATCTCTCTGATTTGTCCTGTTGGGAAAATCCTTAAGTGGAAAATAGCTTAAGAAAGTTTGTGTAATGTACTTTTTTATCGGGGAGAAAACCATTAAAACGATACCTGATCTCTTTAGGTTCTACTACCAAACCACGAATTCTTCTTGGTGGTCACCAGCTCTCCGCTCGTAACCATTTCAGATTTCGTTTCAGAATACAATAAGCGGCTATATTTTGTCTATAAGCTCCATTTCTCGTGAGTAGACGAATTCCTGTTCCATTTATAGACCTCGATCAATATTTACAGGTAATGAAGTCATAAAGTTAAGAATTTGGGAAGTTGATGGGTCGGTAGCCGAATACGGAGACGTAATATAACCTTTATTTGTGTTGTTACCATCTAAGAGAGATCAACTTTTATTACTGACAAAAATTCTAGTAAGTTGAACTTACTACATAGTATATTAAGATGCAACCAAATCCTTTTTCTTTATTTGAACTGTCTTTATAAGAAACAATGAACATATTTTAATACGATACTATAAAGTGCTTAAACAAAATTATAATAAAAATTTCAAAGTGACTACTGGTGAAGGTGAACTTTTAAATTCCTATAACAAGTGCGCCCTCAAACTTAAACATAATTGCGGAAGCGACAGTGTAATAACAGAAGATTTTCACTATAATGTCCTAAAACCATAGCAGCCATGTGGAACCCAAATGCAATGGATAACAGGACGATGGAGAAGCGTGTGGTAGTCGGTAGAGTGCGGCCGACATGGGCCAGGAACCTCCCAGAAGCCAGGGAAGACGATGACAAGAGCGAATCTGAGGTCGGTGTGATGCCACACAGTGAACCACCTTCGCCAACCGAGACTTGGGAACAGCACTCGAAACAAGAAGACAAATACGACGTGTTTGGAAAAGTGAGTATATCATGACTATTAAAATTATCTTTGCTCTTTTTTTCTAAATTATCTTTATCGATTTGGTCATCTCCGGTTGGCGTTTGGTTCAGTGAAATTGGTCAGTCTGTATTTTGCGAATAAGTACCTACTTATTAGTTAAGCAATTAGAATTATACCTGTATCGATTAATTTCAATTACTACATTTCCGATGTTTCGACTGCTTTTGACGGAGGTTACGGGCCTGTTGGTCTAGCGGTTAGACACCCGATAAGTCGTGGCTTCGATTCCCACCAAGTTTCTGGGTGTTATTTATCTATTTAAGTATGTATTTACAAAAAGCTATTATTTTCTGCCTGCTATAATCACCCGATAACTAAGTGTAGGTAAGCAATATCGATGTGGGTAGGTAAGTACTGTTTTAACAGGTAGCTACATTTTGTAGTCATGGGAGACCCACTCCTCCTCAGCCTTATTACCTCTCGGGTAGAACCGATCCTGGTGAAATTTGACAAGGATATTTTTTTAAGAAGAAAATTTCTGTGTTCAGGTGTGAAGGAATAGAATAGAATACTCTTTATTTGCACACCAAAGTAATACGTACATAAAACTTGCGAAAATAACTTAAATTAGGTACAAATGGCGGTCTTATCGCTAATAGCGATTTCTTCCAGACAACCAAGGATAATAGTAACTAAGAAATACACTAGACTCAAACAGTCTTGGTCTTTACGGACTTACTTGTATATGCCATTTACTGGGCAACGAACGAAAGGGTTGATTTAGAAAATGAACTAGATTTCTTGTTTTTCTAATTCTACCTAGCGACAAGACTAGGAGGTAGCAGTAGGTGCGTTTCCCTGTTATGAACCAATTACGCCAATTGACGGTTACATTGCATTACTGTATTTTCGCGGTCACGAACGGTAGACCACATTTAGGACGATAATCGCTTGCACGAGCCGATCCAAAATACATGCGAGCGGGGTAAGCGCACCTAACGTCGTTCAAACGATTTTGATTGAAAACTGTTCGTGTCCACGATAGTACATGCCTCACCTGAGACATTACATATTAGGTCAATAGTTTCTTCAACAGTAGTGTCTTTTACACGGGAATAAGAGTTTTTTTGCACACTGTAGGTTTTTTTTCAGAATAAGTAGGTATCTATCTAATAATGCGGTGTACCTACTTGGTGGTATTCTGCACAAAGGATCTACGGCATAGTTAAATTCTAAACAAACAGGTTTAGATTTATTTTAGAAATGGAGTATTCCCGTACGAACGCACCCATACTTAATTAGAGAAGTTCACATTTCGGAGATATAGAGCGCTGTCTGAGCATTGCAATATGTTTAATTAGGGTACCATATATACAACTACACATAACTATGATGGTATAAGTCTATGATAGATAACGCTTGTACACGCCCAATGTTATCTTGCAACAGTAATGATCAACATTTATTGCTCTAAGTTTAATACACATTACCTACAGGGCAAAGGTTATACGAAATCGCATTTTAACATTCAAACTATTTTTTTGAAATTAAACTATTTTGTTACATAACGCAGTCGAAACAGGAAAGGTAGTAGTAACCTACCTAAATAATATTTAAACTTTCTGAATTTATCTCGGAATAAAATACTTAATAAAATAAAATAATTGAGAACCGGTTCCTATTGGTTGTTATTTCTAGATGTTTTAAAACCAGTTGGTGTATGCGCACACTTTCTTCGTGTATTTTAAACTAAATTTTTCGACCTAACTTAAGATAGCGGCTATTTAGATATTTTTTTAAATATATATTTCAATTTCCGCGATCTGAGCTAACAAAATTGAAATGTCCCCAGGTAATGCTGCTAGGAGACAGCGGTGTCGGCAAGACGTGCATGCTGGTCCGGTTCCGGGACGGCACCTTCCTCGCCGGAAACTACATTTCCACCGTCGGCATCGACTTCCGGGTACCATTATTAGCGGCGCATGTGCACTCTATGTGTTCTAGTTATATTACGGGTTTTTAGGTTTTAATAAATAAGAAAGCGTATATTTTGTTAATGTACAGATACAGTATATTTTTATTAGTATTTAAAAATATTGTGTTAGTTACTTATATAAAATAATGATAAGTTACTGCCGCAATTCGATACCTAATGATGTCTTCCCTTGCTATAAATTTTGTACCGACATAATATACCTACAAGTTCATTTACAAACTCTTAGCGCGGTTGTAACGACTCACAAAATTTTCGCAAATAAACAAACATAAACAACATTAATGGAACTAAATAGGTAGGTATAAATAAAATAAAAAGTTGCAAAACGATTTTTGTTTCGAATGCAAAGGTAAAAATATCGTAATGCCAACATAAGTTTTAATTCCTGCAAAAAAAGGTAATAATTAATGACCGACAAGGGTTCCAGGTTCAAATGGGCCAGTGAGTGGTGCATACGGTCTGTGTGCCGCAACGCCATTGGTGTTCGAAGTTTGGCGCGCTTTTTCTGTTCCCGCCCCTTGCCCATGACAGCTGTGATTGAATCGAATTGTGGCGGCTGAGTGATTTATTGTTGAAAAAGGTCCTTGTTTTTTTGTTGACTCAATTTTTTGCGCTTTGATTTATTGCAGCTGTCATTGATACAGTCAGGACTAAGAAGGATATTTTTTTTATAAATTATGTTTCTATCGTACTTACATAAATAGATACCTACATATTTATTTTTTTAAGTAGAGTCGGTAGACTAAACAAACTTTTCAAACGCTATACCTGTCCTATATAATAATTATGATTAACCATACTCCTGGCATATTTTTTCAGTTTAATTTAAACGGAGAACCTGCGTATAACCTTTTTTATTTTGTTGTACATCGTTCTTAACTTTATAGTAACTTTATTAAAGTTAGATTCAGTAATAATTATTATTAAATTATGTATTAGATCTTGGAAACTTAATTACTACTAACGCCATCTGTTCGCAGAATAAGGTAGTGACGGTAGACGGAGTCAAGGTAAAGCTTCAGATTTGGGACACAGCGGGACAAGAGCGCTTTCGCAGCGTCACACACGCTTACTACAGAGACGCACATGGTAATGTTTACACTTTATACTTAATTATAAATTACAATAACGTTTAAGTCATAAGAAAATATATGTCATTTAGCAAAATGTATCATTAAAAAAATTGAAATCGCAACAATGTGAGAACATTATAAAAAACATAACTAGTAGCGCCATCTATTGACAAATAATTTGACATAAACTTCCTTTCCACTGATGTGGGTTTCTTCACGCAAGATATTTTTTCACATTCAGAACTAAGTTGGGGAAGTTAGAAGCTTATGTTATTAACAAAAGTTTAGATATTGAAACGTACAGAGCGTAGGTTGAATCTTCGAACAGAACAATTTCTGCTGGTCCCAGGCCGGTTAGAGCCAAGATTCGGCCTCGACCCGTTTCCATCGCGGTCCACATCTCACATCACACAGCAATATCAAACCGGATCACGCAACACACGTGTAAAACTAGACTGAACCACATTCGGCCAGACAATTTATTATGCCACTTGGAAGCCACTAGTGTCCTTATCTGGTGATGCAGCACGTTAATAATAGGTATTTACTTCTATGCTGAGTATGATTGCTCACCTTGTATTGTGGATATAGTAGGTATCCCTAACTATTATATTTATTACATTTGGATTGAGGAGCCTTTTGGATTTGGCTCCAAATGCAATAAATTCTAAAACTATAGTATTAGCATTAGTTACGCATTTTTTATGATGATAGATATCAATTTAAATCGGTTATCAAGAAAGTTTATGGCATAGGTATCTATGCAACTTTCTTGCTTTGATACCGTCCACCGGGCTAAATATTTTATACCAAATACCGCCATAATAGTATGCAGGAATAGGAACCGAAATAAAATGCATTATCCATTTACGGCCGAGTTCAGATTACTTACAGCTATTAAAGCAGCAAAAAAGCCAAAAGCAACTTGCTGTAGATTGGTATTTCTAGTCCCGTCAATCTCATAGTCATAGACCATTTGTATCTACTCGAGTATCATGGTCTATTTTTATTCTAAGATCCAAGGCCTTCCGTACAAGTCGCTGCCTAACCAGTTTGTTGGCTACATGTCTATTAACCTGTCATACCACCAGCGCTGCTGCTCCTGTACGACGTGACGAACAAGATAAGCTTCGACAACATTCGCGCGTGGCTCGGCGAGATCCGGGAGTACGCGCAAGACGACGTTGTTATCATGCTTTTAGGTAAAATTACATACAAATAACATGTTATCTTTTAAAAACGATTTTTATTGGTATTTTATTAGTACGATTCGGCCGTGGTGTAGCAGGAAAAGGGCACCGTCCGAAGGGCATGTAAAAAGTTTGTCCTGCGTATAATCTCTCCTCGGTCGTGTCAGTCTTTCATCGAATCGGATTGTGAGAGTAAAGGAAAAGAGAGAGCACTTTTGTCGTATCTACGCAAGCATTTGTGCACCATAATATCTCCCGCGTAGGTTATGAAAGATTGGCTGCTATGGTATATAGGCCAGAAGGATATTATTATTATTGGGACGATTTTTTCTTAGACACGCTCGCCATATCAGCCCGCCACGGTTGCTCTACATTTGGGTCAGATACTTTCTCCAGCTACAGTTCCCTTCACGCCGGAACAGCAATATATACATATCATTATCATTATGACACGCCATTGCAGGACTGGCATGGCCATATGTACCGTTACTATGGAACGGGGCTCATGGAAAGAGAAAAGAGAGGCCTTTGCGCACCATCGGGACAGTTGACACGCTTTAAAAAATATCATTATTACACACAATTGTTTATCGTAGAATATGTACCCGACGGTGTTAGTTACCTGCACAGTCTTTTACCCAGGGGGCCTACCTGCCTACCACTATCTATTCAACTGTATCTTCTCTTTTGGTGTACAATAAAGAATATTTTCGATTTCTATTCCGCGAGGGATCCGTGCTCTATGCGAGCACGATACATTTATCATATAACATCAATGAATTTATCTATATCTGATTACCTTTTATAACGTTTGCATCTATACAATGAGTTCATAGATTGCGTGTTGGGCTTTGGTTGTACTATGTAAAGAGTAAATACAATGTAAAGAGTGAAGAGTGCAGCACACACATATATGTTTAGAGCAAGAAAATGGAGAGCGTTTTATACAAATATCGCGCTTACTTGGTCAAGAATTTGCCTCAAGCTGATGTGACAACTATAATTATTTTTCCGTTTCTGGATATTAAGCAATTCCAACTACACAAGCTCTTTCCTTAGCAACCCCAGCCCTATCCGATTCTTACGTAAGGCTATTATTTATGTCTTCACCCAACAATACTCCTTTCTGGTTGTTATTCTAGCAGCAGATTATATTTTATTCTAAATGACAATGAGCTTTAATAGAAACAAGGTATACAGTAAGGCAACTTGATATGAAATCGATCGTTGGTACTCTACGCACACGAGCCATCCTTCTGGGAATATAACATAGAGCTACGTACAGCTATGGATTCTATAGATACCTACCGTAAGAAGCCAGCGATTGCGTCAGAGCGACAGAGCCGGATTAAAACTCCTTCATGCCCTATAGACACAGCCCTTATAGGCCCCTTCTCAAGATCGCTCTACATTATTGTATTCTAGTCTGTTTTGATCGAAATCGAGTAGTGGACATGGATGATTCCACGTTAGGCAAAACTCTTTTATAAGCTTTGCGTTGACCACGCGCACGGCGGCCCAGGGGTCGTTTACCTACTTTCTGTATTGGCTTTATTGGCTCTTCGCGTGTGCTTGGTACGAGCACAGACTTGTGAAGACTTGCATGTTGACTTAGGATATGTTATTAGAACGTCAAAGTATAGAAATTGCTTTCAAATAATGAAGGATAGCATTAGAGTAAACACAGTGATCCCTACAGTACACGAGCTCCGATGCTTGTTACAGAAATAGTTAATTACAACATTCTAGACTAGAAAGACAACCAGTTCTTAGCAAGACGTTAACTAGTTTCATATATTTATATGATAACCATCCTAAGGCTGATAAAAGTAAGTGTTATAAAAATTATACATACGTTTAAAAAAAAAAAAAGCTAAACAAATATTGATGAAACAAATTAAACTCTACTTCTCTAACTAAATTGGATTCAAACAAACTTCATATACAGGCTGTCTATAAAGCATCCGTCATTTGGAGGGCAACTTAGATATTTAGATATTTATACAAGAAGTAGAAGTAGGTACCAGGGAAGCATAAGACCACAGAGGTACTTTGTTGCTATCCACTATCCGGCATGTCTGTGATTTGGTGCTAACATCCTATACTTTGTACCTATAATAAAACATCGGTGTGGCAGAATGTCTGTTGCACCACATGGGTTATTTTTTTCCCGTTTAAGTACGAAATCCTAAAACCTACTCTATATCTATACTAACATATTTCTATCAACGAATAACACCAAGCTTGAACGTGTGCAGGTAACAAATCCGACAGCGGTCTAGAGAGGGCGGTGAGGCGGGAGGAGGGGCAGCGCTTGGCGAGAGAATACCAAGTCGCGTTTATGGAGACATCAGCAAAAACCGGACTGAACGTCGAGGCTGCCTTCGCTCATGTGGCACGCTCTTTGGTGGCGAAAGCGAACCCCGTCGACCCCTCGAGGCTGGCGGTGCGCGCGCACCCGTCCCAGGAACAACGGTCTTCGTGCTCAACATGTTCGTAAATAACGCGGGAATTTTGAAATTTGGATTTCGAATTCCGAATTATTTTTATTTAGTCAAAAGATGGACGTTGTGAACGCAAGCCAGTGTCACTTTATTGATGTTTTTGATAAAAGAGTTTAATTATACTAATGGTAAATAAAAGAAAACTTGTCATATTATCGGTAACTCAACTATTTTGCGAAAGTTTTCGAATCGTAGGGAAATAATGCACAATATGTAAGATATTATATTGAAAAAGAATGTAAGTATTATAATAATAATAACACATCTCATAGATTATAAAATTCTGTATTATATCTACGTAATACGTATGTACTCATATTTATAGAAATCATTATATTCTACGTGTACTTCTCAAGTAGGTCCTACACAAGTGTTTAACTAATTGCCAGACCAGACTTACATGCAACATTGAGATATTACTGTGTTGTATTCCTTGCTTCTGTGTATTGTATAATTTGTGATCTTATTATAAAATTCACCTACTCTTTGCCCATTCCCGTCACAATGTACGACTACTACTAGGCCACTGTATGCCACTAAAATAAAACCTTTTTAAATAAGTACATGGGTAAGATGTCATTATTATAAATTCCTTATTAATATTTTTTATATTATTAAGTATATTATTTTTCTACATATAATTTCTAATTAACACTACCTTCCTATTTATGGGCATGTGCTACTTATTTATTTTATAATGGCTAATCATACCACGGAACCCACAAAACCAATATGGAACCTTACTCTATTATGTAGACTCTGTCTACATAATTACTCTACTGTACAGTATCAGTGGGTGAGACTAGTATAGAGATGAAAGGTATTATTTCATTTTTTTTTTAATTTTGGATTGTATGGTATATTAATAACTGTTAAAATTAAATTGTTTGTGAAGTTAGTTACCTATAATAAGAAGATATATGTCTACCTACTTACGATAGAAACATTTTGGAACACACAATAAAATATGGTTTTTTTTTAAATGTAGTTGAGTGACATAAGTAATTTTTTGAGCATAATCGTAATATATATTTAAGTAATTTAAACTTAACCCTAGCCCCTGTGATACGTAAAAATATTGCTTAGATCTAACATATCGGCAACCAATGCTTAGGTATTACTTATTGCTTAGGTATTAACTGTGCTGACGAATACCACCTTAAAAGAAAATTAATCACGGCCTTCCTTATTCTAAATGGGCCATTAGAAGTAAGGTTTTTCTTTCCCACTTCTGAAAGTAAAATGTTTTCAATAAAATGGAAACAATATTCCACCAGTACCAGTAATAGTTAAAATTTGGAGTTTTGCCTACAAAACACATACACCATAGATTTGGAGAACGATGCAAGTTGCGTAATTGGATTGGGACAGGCAACAAGGGCAAAACGGTCGAGCGAGCGAAGCGCGTGGTAAAAATGGTAGATAGTTAGATAGGTAAGTTAAAGAAAATAAAAATTATACTATGCACCTAGCTTTAGTATACATAGCTTTAGTAACTACCTAAAGAAACAAATCCCGTTTAAATATAATATCCCCTAGTCTTGCAACGCAATGTAGAGCAAGATTTTTCTAAATAAGCTGTACCTACAAAATGAAAAGTGGCAAAACTCGTAGAAAGTCTACATAGTAATCAAAAAAGTAATACATATAACGCTCTTGATTTTCTATGGATCTAAACATAACATAGTTCCACTTTCCTTCATAGCCCGTCTAAAATATCTCTAGAGAAACTATTAAATACTGTTATCCGTCATAACCTTCTTCTATACTTATAATAAAACTGTAACAGGTCCAATTCTGTACATTGAAGATATTTTGAAAATTATATTTGGAGGGCATTCTATAACCGATACTGAGGCCGAAAATGTAATTTTTTTAATTTTTGTCTGTCTGTCTGTCTGTCTGTCTGTCTGTATCACGGCTGAGCATCACGCCGAAACTACCGAATGGATTCAATTGAAACTTGGCATGATTTGAGATCTTACTACGAGGTAGGACATAGAATACTTTTTATCCCGTAATCTAGCACGGTTCTTTTGGGAGAAGGGATTAAAGTCAAAACGGGTAGTTGGTTATACGCTTGGTCCGATTTTATCAATTTTTCTTTATAATATAATAAATATTAGTAAGGGACACTCATAGAGAGTTGTTATCAAGATTTTGTAATCGATCGGGTTAAGCAACGTTAGGTAAGGTCATTAAATAGATGGGCGACTGTTTAAGGCCATTTGAACTAAACGGGTCTGTGCTTCGGAGAGCAAGTAAAATGTGGGTCCCAGTTTTTAACCGACTATAAAAAATGAGGTTATGTATTCGATGAAAATGTCTGTTATTCAAAGTTTAGTTAACGTAAAAATAGCGCAGGCGGAGCTGCGTGGGTCAGCTAGTTGACTAATAAAAACGTTGGCAGTTGTGGGTCTATGTCCTGTTTTTTTAAAAGATCGAAACAATAAATGTAGTACCTACATATGTTCATACATTTACAAAATCGAAATCGAAACGACAAATGTATGGATATACTTTAAAAACATTATTGTTCCGATTTTGATCTTGCACATGCATAATACATACCTACCTAATAACCTACTCATACATTATTGTGTATGAGTAGGAATGAGTAGGTTATTATCTTTAGGATCAAAATCAATGACGTCATACAGTACCTATTGTTCTTCAGTTGCGCTTTTTGGAGTGATTTCGTCTCAGAGCACATAAATATTATCATAAAGTAACTAGCTACAAAAATAATAGAATAATTTGTAACTACTTGTATATAAAAATATAACCTTGAAAATGTAGGCATTCTACGTAATGGAAAATATTTGTTAAATGTCGTGGACGTTGAATGTTGCTTGTGTAAAAATATGAAATAAATACTGAAAAGTGATCACTAAAAACGATACTTTATTTCTACTTCCATCCTGGTAGTAGGTAACCCTTAGTTTTTACACACGTTAATTCGCAGGTTAATTTAAAAGGATCAATAAAAAATATTTACTACATGCTAGGAGGTACTTTCGTTGTGCAAGCAACTCTTATCTACTCTGAGAAGGAACCATCCAGGCAGGCAGGTACCACCGCAGTGTTCTGACACTGCGGTGGTACCTGCCTGGTGGTGCAGAATATCTGTATTCTGCCGTAGAAGCAATGTGATTGAAACATTGATGTGTTCCGATGTGAAGTAAATGGCACTGTAGCTGGTGAAATTACCGGACACAAGACCTATTATCTAATGTATTTAGGATCGGCAAAGTGCCAGTAATTTTTCTGGTGTTGCTATCGTCAATAGACCACGGCGACTGTGAGTAAGTATAAAAAACGTAGGTACAATCTTTCATCCAGATTTTTACACCGATAAGACAGGGGGTGGATTTATCGCCATTCATTTATTGTAATTTACAAGTGGTAACTCCCTTGTGCGAAGAACCATATAGCACCACCGCAATACCAGATGTCCTGCCCTTATGCTGTGAAATTACCGGGCTCAAGGGACTTAGCACACTTACGGCGCGATCTTTGCAAAAACAAGAAAGCAAACATAAAAAATAAAGACACTAAAAGTAAAAATGCATAGTTATTTATTTATATTTTAAACAGACATTGCCAAGACGCTCGCAGAATGTCAGTTAGAAAGTTAACTATTTTTAACCGACTTCAAAAAAGGAGGAGGTTCTCAATTCGTTTGTATATATGTATTTTTTTTGTTTTTTTTTTTACGTATGTTCGCGCATGACTCTGGCAATTATGAACCGATTTGAAAAAATCTTTCTTCCATCCATTCTTCAATCTATTGATTGGGTCCCATAAAAAAATTATTGCTTAGTAATAAGTAGTTCCTGAAAAAACAAGAATAGTGACTGCACAGGAAAGCTGCGGGAAAGCCTATATAGATGACTTTATGTCGCTTTTTAAGGACAAAAATATCATAACTCTGGCAAATATTTACCAATGTCAATGATTCTTTTTTTATTAGAAAGAAGAAACCACTGTCATGAATCTGTATGAATTTTATCACAACCGGATAAGAACTTCCTGGAGGACCATGAACGATGGGGAGGAATTTATCTGGTAAAAACCATAAAACTGATGTTCTCCATTACATTGCTCTGACAATTATGAACCGATTTCGATGATTCTTTTTTTTTTTCGAGAGAGTAAACTACTATGATGATTCCATGCAAATTTCATTACGACCGGATATTTTTTTCTGAATAAACATGAATTATGTAAAACTATGTAGACGATAATGTGATCATAACCTACCTAGATCATTTTACGGTCTTCGATGGTTCTTTATATATGAAAATATCACTAAAAAGTTTAAAATAAAATCATTTTTAAAAAAAATTGAACCGACTTCAATATCACTGAAAAGTATAAAATACACACATCAAAAGTGTCTAGGGATCAACATATATTTTTGCAATAACTTTTCTCCTGATTGATATTAATTAAAATTTTCTTTAAGGATTCATCAAATAAAGTGTTTTCGTTTGTCACAGTAACGATAAACCAAGTCACCTTTGCATTAATAAAGAAATTTGGCATTTTCCTAATAAAGGGATTTTTGACATTTGAACCACTAACACAAAAGTTCGAAAAAAAGACTGAAATAACAGTTTTCTTTAAAATTTTATTGGGTAACTTAAACAATTAATAATCCGTGTTTCTACCGCGAACACTAACAACACAAGAACATCGGTTTGGCATACTCAAAATGAGTTCATCCAAATCACGCTGTGGAATGGCCGCCCATGTTCGTTGCAACAACAAAAAAAGGTCTTCTTGCGACTGGATACCCTCCATATTCGGCAGAGCTCTTCTCTGTAGCATATCCCATGCATGCTCAATCGGGTTCAAGTCTGGCGACTGAGCAGGCCAGGGCAGGACATTGATGTTAGCTGCGGCGAGAGTCTGTCTTACAACTCTTGCGGTGTGCGGTCGTGCATTATCATGCATTAACTGAAATAAGCGACCGATTTGCACTTGTAGAGGAACGATGACGTCTGATACAATCGTCTCAGCATAAATTTGAGCGTTGAGGTTGCCTCTGATCCAAATCAACTCAGTTCTTCCGCCGATCCAAATACCCGCCCATACCATGATGGTTCCACCACTATAAGGATGGACTTCCTGGCAGGATTTTAATCGCTGTTGGCGTCCAGGGGTTCTCCAGTGTCGTATACGTCTTGTATCCGGTCTCATACCAAAACGAGACTCATCAGAAAAGCACACGAAACGCCATTGTTCTTCTGCCCATTTTTTTGCCCAAAAATGCTTGATCCCTAGACACTTTTGATGTGTGTAATTTAAATATTATTGAAGTTGGTGCCAAATATAAACAGCCGGTAGGCTAACACCAACTTCAATAATATTTAAATTATTTTATACTTTTCAGTGATATTGAAATCGGTTCAATTTTTTTTAAAAAGATTTTATTTCTTCACTTTTACCCCACTCTTAAGCAAAGGCTGGGTAGTTCAATTTTTTTTAAAAAGATTTTATTTCTTCACTTTTACCCCACTCTTAAGCAAAGGCTGGGTAGGCCCTTACCAATGATTATTATAGTAAGTCAATGGCTCTTGCTCACATTTAGAGCAATTAGTATGGTAAGTACTGTATAAAATGTGGTGTACACAACACACACAATTACAGGTCTATTTAAAAACCAGTTTATAAAGGTCCGAGCGTGTGTACCTCCCTAGTCAAACCCCGGTTTCCATCATCATCATCATTAGAAGCCGATAGACGTCCACTGCTCAACAAAGGCCTCCCCCTTAGAAGGGAGGGTTGGCCATAATCCCCACGCTTGGCAGGCGGCTTGGGAATCGCAGTTAGGTGGAAGATAAATCCAAAAGAAAGTCGCTGCTGCCCGTCTTCCCGTTCTCGCTTAGTCGCCTCTTACGACACCCAACGAGAGCAGATAAGGATGCAATTCTAACCCGGCACCCCACGGGTTACCATACCTACCTTTTACTTTTCGGCGGGGAAAATATTCAAAAGGTCCCCGGGACTTGTGGGGGTCAACCGGGGTATGTGGGATTCTTACCCACTTATACCCCCGCCCCCAACCCACATTTGGCCAATGTGGTGGACTATAGCCTAAGCCCCATCACCTAGAGAGGAGGCCCATGCACAACAGTAAGACAAAGAGAACAAAGGCTGTAAAAAAACCCCGTGGCTATCATCCATCGGCAAATGAGTGGGGACACCAGAGCTCTATACCAGGAGCCCCTCTTTGCCTTGCCTTTGAACCCGCCGCCGCTGGGAAGAGCATTGTAGCCCTCGGGAACCAGGCATGGTGCACACGGAGACGGGACCTACCTAAAGAGATATTCTCCTTCCTCAAAATTTCCATTATGAATAATTGACAATAAGTGACTAACGCATTGGTAAAAATGCCAACTTACTCTCAGTAAAATAATCAAGGTAAATAACGTAAGTAAATGCTTAACTAAATAGGTAATACTAGCCTACATTGAGCAACAGTTTTTTAAGCAAGTACATACCTATTTAAATGTTTTCATTCATAAATCTGTTGCTCCTACTTTTTCTGTTTATGAATGAAACAAAATCAAACAAATTCATAAAACTTCATCTAGGTACTTACTAGGTCAGTGATCCATAGCCCATAAAGTTGGCACCACTACATGATTAGTTTACAACTGTGCTTAATATACACCAAATGTGTTAATAAATCTTCATATCAGTAGATGACCATTTTAAAAATGAACAGTTAGTGGTACTTATTTACTAATTTACATTTAAAGTTAAATCTTAAAACTTTTTGTTTTAGTAAAAATTATATCAAACATTTGTAATCTCCCGCCATTAACGAATCCGTCACGAAGTTATCCGAAGTTTAAATTTCGCGCTATGATTACACCGGTTTAGAAAGAGATGGAGTGGTTTCACTCATACAATTCAGTGGTCATAAACTAAGTATCAAATATTAAAACTATAATAAATGCTTCAGTTTAAATTGATTAATTTAGTAAATAATAAATTTTACGTCAGCATCTAAAATTTCGTGGACAATTTCAATGACGAAATTTTTTATTTTTTTATAAAGGCAATGAATGTCTATGGGATTCATTGATGATCTTTTTTTTGTATTGTTTTTTTTTCATTATTAATTGAATGTTATTAGCAGCACAAAGAGCAGCACATAAGGTCGCTTTACGTTCCTCCATTTTCTCAACTACGCAAATTATAAAGAAATATTGGATGAATATGTTGGACGAGTGGAATGGGCATCCGTCAAAGAAATTTGATGAGTGGGATACCATCGTCAAATATGATCTTTATTTTGATTTCTTTCCAAACGGTGGATTTAGATACTAAAATATAAATGAAAATTTAAACATTTCTAAGTTACTAAGAGTTTCCTAACAGTTCTAGAATATCTGAAAGATGTTATATGTGTTATAACGTCTTTCAGACTATTTATGCCAATATTTTGTATTTGTATTAGTTTTCCCGTGGGGTTTCCGGGTACTAAGAGAAACAAATAGAAAGATTGCAGCGTCTTTCTATTTTATTACCTACCAGCTATACTGTGATCCCAGGGCCTGCCTAGCATGGAGTATTCAGCAGTTAACGTCTTTTGGTTGATGATGATAATTAGTTTTCAGGAAATTATTTTTATTTCATTTATCGAGTAATAAGTAATCACAGAATTTTTCAAATATATATATATATATTTTTGAATTTCATTGCAATCGGGCAGAGGCGGATATTCAATATTCAAGAGGCACGTGACCTAATTATAGGCTCAATAATACACCGTGTGTGACAAATAAATCGAATCAGAATAATCTGATTTCTAAACAAAGGTTGGGCAGTAGACGTCTTCCGGCTGATGATGATGAATCTACGTAGGAAGAACTTATAGCTTTTTGTATTGCAGAGTAGTGCTTGATTTTGGATTTAATTATATTTATCGGCATCACAACCTGGTGGCACCAGCTTTTCTATTGAAATTAGTTTTTTATTATTATTATTTTAATAGCTTTACGAATCATCCTTAGCAGTATTTTTTTTCTTGTGTTGTTCTTTTTCTGATGGTGAATTTAAAGGTGTAATAAGATTTGTGGTTTGTTGAATCTAAATTAATAGTAAGTGTTACATAACTGAACATGTTCACGTTTTAAGACAGTTTAGGGAGGGCATTAAAATAAGACTAAGTGGCTTCACTTTCTAGTACTATGCGGCCCAGTCTATTCTCATTCTTTGGTCAGAGATTTAATTTTTTTAGGTTTCCATACCTAAAAAGTAATACAGTAACCTTTATGGTGTAAATTCGTCTGTCTGTCACGCCTAAGTATTTATTTCAGGAACCACTGATGCTATCGATTTGAGACTTAGAATAGTTTTAGATCTCACTTACCCAACTTCATCGCAAATGAAAAAAAAAAAAAATATTTTATTTTCTTTAAATGGGGGTCGCAATGGGTCATCAAAATTTTAAACTGAGACTAGTATATCATATGAAAGGGTTTTATTTGCACATTTCATAACAGATTTTTATTTTGGTTTTTGTCACAAAGTTTTCGGCTTATAATAAAAAAAATACCGTTCCCCCTTATCTCCAATGTTTGTGAAGGGAAACATCTGAAATAATTATAGGTAATACGTGTCTATCTATATTTTACAGGAAAAATAAAATGATCTTTCTAAGTAGTACAGTTTTTTAGTAGTCCTACAAAACCCTTAACAAATGAACTTAGTTTTGCGGTTTTTTTTGCTATTTGAGGTATTAGATGAGGTAGTATAATAACTATAATAGGTTCAAAGAAAATATGAAATCCTCAGTGCGTGAGTCCGACTAGCACTTGACCGGTTTTATTTAACAATAACATCAATATATCGAAATTAAATATAATTAAAGCAAGATAACATAATATTATCTAACAAAAAGACATTGAAAAGCTCTTCGAAGGCAGTGTAACTATAAAACACTATTAGGAATAGAGAACCTATACAATTTTGATTTTTTAGCGTTTAATAAAGATTTTGAGCTTGCTTAAATATACGAAAAACAAAAAAGTCAATATTTTACCAAAAATAATCAATTGACTGCCAATCAAACGTTGACTTCTCAAAATTCACTCGAAAACGCTAACGGAGGTGACGTGACGACTGTGACGTCACTCCATAATAAGAATGTAGAAAGGCTAATCCAGATAGTAACGTTACGTGATATTTGAAATTATGTAACTTTATTGTAAAGTAGTATTAATTTTAGAATAAATCTTTAAGTAATGCACTTTTAACTGACTTAAGAGGCAGTTCTCTATTCGTCGTGTACGTATTTTTAATTAACCGGCTTCAAAAAGAAGGTTCTCTATTCGACGCGTATGTATGTAATATTGATAAAAATGCGTAATATTAATATACGTTAGTCTATGTGGGCTTCTAAACAAATTTACCTAATTTTATGAGTGTATGTATGTATGTATGTATGTAGGTATGTATGTAGGTTTGTCCACGGATTTCTCAGAAACTACAAGTCCGATTTCAAAAGTTCTTTTTGCAATAGTTAGAGTATATTTCAACTTAGGGTAGAGTACAAGTTTCATCAAAATCGGTCCAGTAGTTTAAGAGATATAAACTTTTTATGTTATCAGGAAGTTATTGTAACGTAGACGTTCGAGTTGCGTGATAGTGCTGATACCTATTTTGGTAAAATAAGTCACTAAAAAGTGTTAAATAAACTATTAAAAAAAAAACCGACTTCTAAGTAAATTATCTAAAAAGCATAAAATAACGAAAATATATTGAAGTCAGTGCTAGCACATCGTGTTAACTAACACTAGCACCAACTGACACTGACTTCAATATATTTTCGTTTTTTTATGCTTTTTAGATAATTTACTTTGAAGTCGGTTTTTTTTTCTTCTCTTCTTTAAAGTATGAAATATCCAAGAGATAATAATATGTATTACAATATACAAAATATTAATCTTTTGTATGTAAACTATGACAATGATTCTGTATGAATTTCTGTATGACTGGATAAGATCTTTTTGGAGGACCATAAGTGATGGGGAGGAATTTAACTGGTAGAAACCGTAAAATCGATATTCTTCACTACACTACTCTGAAAAATAAAAAGCGTTATAGGTGATTCTTTTTTCAATCTAAAGTGTAAAGTGCAGTCCAATCATTAATTCACTGGAGTAAACTGACATTTGCTAATGTCACTTTGTAAAATAATATTGCCATATTTCAAAGTTAAAGTCAAAATATCTTTATTATGCATAGGCCTATAAATAACGAAGGCACTTACATATTATCAACTTTTTTACAACTACCACTAAATCACAACGTGGCTTCTACTAAGAAGATCTGGCAAGAAACTCAGTGGGCTTAATTTTTTTTAATATAATATGTGTATATTAATAGTAGTAGTGGTGTTCCCATTCTATAGTGATTCAATCACTTGCTCAAAGTTGATGGGAACATAACTAATACTAACAATAATTTTAAATAGAACTTATAATTAGTTGTAAATAGATCATTACTATAAGTAAATTGAGTGAAATTGATGAACAACATGGGCTGTAATTCTATCTTAAAAACAACACACATACACCAAGTCGGTGGGAGAGAGTTGACCTTACACACGCCGCGACACGCCGTCATCTTATTTATCATTTGGCTTCTAACTTTTGGTATGAGTGCACAAATGTTTCTTTTGCTCACGAGTACTGACTGAGTGATCGATAGAATCATTTTGTATCTTTATTAATTTTTTTTCATCAGGAACTGGTAACACAGTAAACGTCAGTTTGCTTCAGGTAATTAATAATTCGACTTTAATACAATCATTCCCTACAAATTTTACCATAAAAGAAGTAACTGAGAAAGATGAATGAATAATGAATCGTTATAGACGATATATTGGACTGAAAAATAGTCATATCCCGCTCAGATCATACGTTCAATTTCGATGATTTCTTTTTAGTTACAAAGTTTTATAAGCCATTGAAATCAAATTACTTTTACGGATTTTATCGCGGTTTATTTTTGATTTTACTATGCCTACATAATTGTGGCATAAGGACGTTCAACATCTCAGTCCTCCCGTGACCATGGGTGCTGCAAAGCATTCGAAACGTAAAAGTACTTTGATTTCAATTTGTAATATTCGCGTAAGTAAAAGACAATTTTATATGCCAATCAATAAAGTTGATTAAAAGACTATTCAAAAGAATTTGACTAAAAAGAATAAAATAAAATTGTACAAAAAATTAAACCGACTTCAATAGACAAAGTGAAAAAAAACTTAAAATGTGATTGCGGTTAGTGCTTAAATAAATATATTATTACATATGCTAACACTAGAATTGACTACAATAAGATTTATGTTATTTTTCACTTTTGAATCTGGTGTCTATTGAAGTCGGTTTAATTTTTTCATATTTTTGACAACTGCTATTACATATTATCATACTTTCTTATTTAAATTTTCATGCATGTTCCCCATTACTGATTCCTGCTAATGAATATACTTTGTAATAAAATGTTTGCGGCCTCTGAAATAACCTCGGTTTTAAGTTTGTCATGTTGGTCACGCTGACGCGATTTTACGCGCACATGCGCAGAACGACAGGTGGTCGCCGACTCGACCCAGCCGTCCCGTCCGAACCTATCGACTTCTCATGCTCATCATCAGCCGCTTTCGTGCTCTAGCAAGAACATGCAGTGCTTTGTGTTGAAGTGCTCGTGGTGACATGGCGTCCTTTTTTTAAAAGTTGTGGAAGGTGTTATTGGTTTCAAAATATTGTTTATTTACAATGAGTGTGAACTATGATCGTGTTTGTAGACTGTGCTTGTCATCTCGAGGCGAATTACTGCCGATTTTTCCTACCACCAGTTCGGATGACTCGGAACCTCCCGTCCTCGCTTCAAAAATCAAGGACTGCGTGGCCGTGCAGGTATGTAAAGTGTAAAATAAGAGTTACAATGAAGTTTTTAGTGAAAGTAGACCCTCAGCATTAGTCAGAACTCGTCATCCGCCTCATTCGGGCGATCACGGGCAGCGCTGCGTTTAGGTGGAGATGTCGTAAGATCGTCCACCATTTTGTAATGTTCCACGGCTATCGGGCGGCTCGTGGCCGCGTCGCGTCGCATTCCGTGCAGCCGGCGAGGAATGGCGCGCTTCACGAGGGTCGAGTTTGGCATTATTCCCGGGGGTCATCCCGGGGGTCATGCCGGGAGGGGGCTGCGTATCGCTAGGTATGCCCCGCGTTGGACATCGGCCGTATTGATTTATCGGACGAGACCAGCCTGCTGCTCGTCCCCCGAGCGGGTCGAGCGTCTGTGTCGGCGTGAGTGCGCGCTACACTTGTGTGCGTATATCGAGCGCCAACCCTCGAGGGGCTCCGGCTGCCACTCGAGTCGCGTCTACTTATTCGGTCGAGGAGCAGCCGCTCGCCGCCGCACAGCTATACCTACGCCTACCTACATAGTTTCTCCTCGCGTATCTAACGCGACACGACGCGCGGTTTCGCCTCGTTCGTTCTGAGGAAACGCGTCGTGGACAGCGCCTATTTGCCCGCGGCGCGCTGATTGCGTATGCTTGCTTTCCAGATAAACGAGAATGACGAGCTGCCGACAAATGTCTGCAGGAAGTGTGTGGACAATGTCAATAACTGGCATATATTTAAAAATGTCTGTGAAAGGACACAAAACAAACTACAGTCTCTGTTCAATAAAGATGGCAGCCTACTAGAAGAGGTGGGTATACCTTTCTGGATATTTGATCTTGGAACTGTCAGTTACCATTTTGTTAGTTCTGTTGTTTACATGTGGAAAAATGTTTTTTCAGGTGAATGTTAAAAGTGAACCATTGTCTGATGAGGCATATGATGATGGGGTGGTCATTGACGGATCATACCCTGATATTGAGGTATGTATTAGTCACAGTTGCTGCAGCAATGATAAATACCAGTACCTACTATTCAGTTCAACAGTTATGATAACCATTGGCCAACTATATAGACATCATACAAATTAGTAACCTTTTGGTGTCAAGGACATAAGTCTACGGTTGTCAAGTTACTGCATACAAGGAGCTAGTGTGGCATAATAATGTTCTAGCAATTAAATGTTGCTTATAGTTATTTATTGTGTCCGAAAAGCTTTTTAATTTTTCCTTATTGACTTTATTAAAAACATGTATCAGATCAGAAATAAGATGTGCCCTTGTAACCTGTACTACCTAAGACTTCTTACCATATTTGTGTGTGTACATAAACTTATAAAATAAAAATTAATAAAATGGATAATGCTATACTTCTGTAATCTCAAGCTATCATTGACCAACTCTCTTTAATTCTTGAACTGTTGGACTTGTTATAAGCATATGATGAAAATACTGATCTTTAAATAGTTTTTTATTAGTCTGTAAACCTACTTGAAAGTAAATAAATAAAAACAAATCTGAATGATATCTTTTTGACAGTAGTTGTGTTGTTTTGCTAACTTTATCTATCATAGGCCATCTGCCTTGCTTAAAATCATATTAATATTACTTTTATTCATTTTTATATTCCACCTGTACAATTGATAGAAATACCTAATATTGTTATTGTTTTTTCAGAATGTAACTTCATCAGGGAAAGTTCAACCTGAAGGTCCCCCAATCTTGGCATCGTTGGGGCTCACTCCGAAGAGTGATAAGGTAAAGATTACATTCCTATGTGCACCTTATCATTTAATAAAACAAGTACTTGTTGAACACCAGATATGTTGCATCTTTTTAACATGACACTTCAACTGTTTAAATATACTTTAAGTAGTTATGGATGTATGGTTCTTATTTTATTGAAATGATATGATCATAACTAATTAGCACCAAATAAGTTTGAGAATAGTTCAATTGAATTAATTTCATCCACAGAAATGTGTTGATCCTCGAATGGATTGGCACCGAGTTCATGCAATATTGGACATGGTTCAAGACAATGAGGTTATTGATTCACTCCAAGCCATCGAGGAGTGTGATGTGTTACAGCACTCAGATCACGACTCCGAAACAGAATCTGAACTCTTACCGCACATAGATGATGAATTTGTTGATTGCAAAAGCGGCTATTTAAATAAAGATAAAAAACTTTTATCTAAGAACCCGAAGTTACCATGTTCAGTCAATAATACTAAAATGAAACAAGCAATAAGTTCGAGAAAACGTAAAATCGATTCTCGGAAGCATTGTCCTAGACCTATAAACGCTTGGCAATTGCTGTTCACTGATGACCTTTTGGAGTTGATAGTGGCTTCGACTAATGAAAAAATACAACGCGTTGGGAGTGGGAATGGATTTTCCTCGTCGACCACTGTTGGTGAAATAAAATCACTTATCGGTATACTTTACCTACACGGTATAACGAGGCCAACTCATCAGAAATCCGATGACCTTTGGAACGGTTACTGTGGAATGCCTTGCGTTAGAAACTCCATGAAATTCGAAAGGTTCAAATTCCTGCTGCAAAACATCAGTTTCGATAAAGGGGTCGACGACAGCATTATACAGTTTGACATAATGAAGCGAATACGTAACGTGTTCGAAATCTTTACCATGAATTGTAGAACAGCTCTCGACGTCGGGAATATTGCGGTTATTGATGAGATCATCGTGCCAGTTTACGGACCTTGTCCATTTCGATACGATATCGATAAGAAACCGCTGAAACGGGGAATAAAAATGGTATTGCTAGTCGATTCGTCAACTTTCTACGTCAGCAATATTGATGTTATTACCGATCCCTACTTTGGCGCCGAAGACATTGTGAAAAAGTTAGTCCAGCATTTAGCTGGCACGGGCAGAACAATTGTCATAGACAGTTGGTTCACATCATTGAAACTAATGGAAACTCTCAGAAATGAATATCAGTTGTACACGATAGCAGCGTTGAATCCGAACAGTGAATTGATTCCTCCATTGTTCCAATCCCAGTACAGAAAGTGTAGATCCTTCATGACTGGATTTATTGACCAAGAAGTGTCACTTACCTCTTATGTTAATGCTGATTCAAAGTCTATAAATGTCATGACAAATGAGCCAAAGTTTTATAAAAGAGGTCACATAAGTCATACTACTGCAGTTTCCGTTTATAAGAAAAATCAGTCCGCTGTCGAAGTGGTTGATGTCCTCATGCACTACTACACAACTATGCAACACACAAATGATTGGACTTTGTCCATATTTTTCACATTACTCAACATAGCTTCGGTGAATGCTCAAGTCATATGGAGTTCTGAGAGCTCTAGAGTGTCTCAGCGTCGCTTATTCATCAGAGAGTTAGCCCTTAATCTCTTGGATAACAAAGAGCTTATATCCTTATCTCCCATAGGAGACCTTGATGGAAACAAAAGAAAGTTCACTTTGATACAAAATTTCCCTGAATCATATTATAAGAATAGGAGGCGGTGTAAAATTTGTGTTAAAACTACAAAACGTGACAGGCGAACAAAACAGTATTGCGCCAAATGTGGGCAATACATTTGTAAAGAACATTCAGTTAATATTTGTACTATGTGTGTTAGTTAAACTTCCAAATAACATTTGTTAAATATTATCTAGTGTTCTTTTTTTGTTTTCTTTTTATATTACTATATGTAATAGTTTAAGTTAATATAATGGTATAAAAGCCTTTAACTTAGGTGCTTATGATTTTCAGTTTATATTATATTGTTTTGAGCATATAAAAAAATATTGTTATTATTATGTTGAAATGTCATGTTAATTTTCAACTGGTGTGGACCGCAGTTTAATATTAAAACTTTTAAAATATGTTTGTGGTTCAGTTATTTATTCACCTGATTTTATTGCAGTATAAAAAATTGCAACAATCATAAATTACAGGGAATGGAGAGTGATAAAGAGGAAGATGAAGACGATGAGGAGTTAAACGAGAGTGGTCAGTCGTTCCCGAAAGTGGCCAACATGCCGGAGGTATCCATCACGGTCATGCGGCCATCGGGAGAGACGCTACACGCGCGTCAAGGGATCCACCAGCTGGCGTCCAAGGACTGCCTCGTGTGTGGACGCTCCTACAGGTACTCTCACAACGCGAGGCGACATGAACTCACCTCGCATAGCTTCGACAGGTACACAAACAAGGTAATCACCAAGAAGAAACCCACCCATATGCAACCCAAACTTAGACCTAATCCGTTCAATCCGAAAGCCCGACTGATGCCGAACCCTATCAGTCACAAAATACAATTCATGAAAAACTTACCAGCCAAAATTGTACCTATAAGCAAAGTGTTAACCCCCCAAAAACCCATTCCAATAAAGACTGCAAGGCCGGCACCGAATACGTTACCTTATCCTCTTCGTATAAAGGCACTCAAAGATTTGCAAATAAGAAAGAAAGAGCCCCAGATTTTGAAGACTTTACTGACTTCCAAACCGGAAGTTTTAGTTTCTGAACCGGAGATATTAAATTCCGGTCCTGGGAGCCCAGAGACGTTGATATCCGAACCGGAAATTGCTTCTTTTCAAGTGGAAGCTATTCTCTCGGAACCTGATGCCTTTGACCAACCCCAGGGCGACGAGGAAGCTGACGTCGATACGCGCAACAACCACAGCCAAAACTATGACACTGTGGATATGGATTCTGACAATGAGATTGAAATAGCTCGGCAGCGAGCTAACAATGCAGAAGATCAAATAGATGGTGAAGAAAACGTCGATCATGATGGAGACAACAATGTAGAAGGTGGTCTAAGCGATAACGAAAAAGAACTCCATGACAATGAAGATACTGCTCAAAATCAAGAAAACTCAGGGGTAGAAGATGGTGTTAAAGTGAAAGCCGAGCATGAAAATAAACTGCCCGGTGACAATCTCGAGGATAGAGAAAATGAAAACGCAAATGAGGTTAATCATGAAGACAACGAAGACGAAGAATATGATGACGATCTTCCAATGCCCTTGGCGCCTGTCGTTGAAATAAATGAGGGCGCACAAGTCAACAGCTCATGTAACACTGAAATGAACGAAGAAGAGGAATTGGACGAGACTGTAGATCCCAATGAAACTGTCGATCCTAACGAGACTATCGAGGGCGAAGGGCAAGTTAAAGAACTCGACCCGGACAAGACATACATAACAAAAACACAAAGAGATTTCATTCTAAAATATCGTGACGTAATCCAACAAATCAACACGAAACGTTGCCTGTGTTGCGATAGAGAACACCCCCGGAGGAAAGCAGTCATACAGCATTTGCAGAAAAATGGACACAAGGTCCCGAAACATACGTGCTATAACTGTGTAGTCACGTTCGGACATATTGGCGCGTTGCTCAGTCATATGAGGTCAAACTCTTGCACGGATCTATGGAAAATCATCTACAATGAAAATGGTATTACTGACGATCTAGTTCTAGAGGATGAACCCAAAGATCCCAAAGTTCAATACAAGGACATTTTCAATGCTAGATCTTACGCTTGTAAGCTCTGCCCTGCTAAGTTCCAGCTGAAGCAGTTTATAATGAAACATGTTTTAGATCTTCATGAGGGTGGACAATCTGGAGTGGCGCTTGTTTGCGTACATTGTCGCTGTAGATTCAAGGATAGGAGTTTGCTGAAGAAACATATTCGTAAGGGCGAATGTACGGTTTACATATCTTGTGACTTATGTGCAGAGAAGTTTCACCATCTACAAGATTTCAATGATCACGCTTTAGCTATCCACGCCGGCAGTTTCGATCAGTCGGATAATCTGAATAAATGTGTCGACGGCCGCCCGACAGACTGTCCCATATGCGGCAAGAAAAACAGTAGCTATCCGAATTTGGTCAAACATTTGAAGATTATTCACAACGAGGAGAAACCTCACTATTGCCAACACTGCGACGCCAAATACGAACAAGCTACTGATCTCAATAAACACATTTATATGGTGCATTCCGACAGAACTTTAGGCGCGCAATCTACGCCGGACATGTCAATCGTGAAAGAAGAGGCCGAAGAGTATCATTACTCGTGTACAGAATGCAATGCCATATTCGAGACTGTCGATGCCTGGACAGATCACCAGGTGGCCGAACACAACCAAGTGGCCCATCATTGCGATCAATGTGACAAGAAGTTTTTGCGCCCTTCAGAGCTCGCAGAGCACAAAAACACCCACTTGCGAGTTAAATTCTATCCTTGCAGTGTGTGCCCCAACTCTTACAGCACACCACAGAAACTGGCAGAGCATGTCCAACATTGTCATGCTGGAATTGGTTCTCTTACCGCTGGGGAAGCTGGATTCTTCTGTGATATTTGCATCAGATCGTTCAAGAGCCGCCAAGCTTACTCCAATCACATGCGCATTCACGCCAAAGTGCCAACTACGAACAGGAAACCTGGAGATCCAAAGGGATTCTCACCAAGCATTATTGGGAAGCCGATCAAACAATTCTCGATAGTTCAGCCCAGCTATATCTCATTCAAACCCAGCTACAATGTTCCTAATGCTCCATATTCGTGCGACATTTGCGGCAAAGGTTTCATGCACAAGAAAAACATATGGAAACATAAGAAGGTGTTGCATGCCGACTTATTGAACGACAGGAACGACAGTGAAGAGAACACTATGCAAGCGTCAACCGAGGAAGAAGAATTCAATCCTGATGAGAACGGCGCTATGCTTTCCACGCCGCAGTTTGACAGCTTCAATTTTACTCATTTCCCGAATAGTATACCACAAACACCCCCAGAAATGCCATACTCATGCGAACTGTGCTTTAAAAGATTCCCGCTTAGAACAAGCTTGTGGAAACACAAACGCGCGAAGCACGGAATCGTCAGCTCCAATTCCAATGCGGGCAGTAGCACCGAAATACAAGGGCAGACCACTTCGGGCGAGTCCAGCAGATCTAGTTGCACAATTTGCAAAATATCTTTCTCGGACAAAAAATCTTACTATCGCCATAGAAAGAATGTACACAAATCGACAATTCAAATGTGCAAAATATGCGGAAAGCCTCTCAACTCTACCTTGGAGTTGTACGAGCATCTGAAGGCCGCTCATGCGAGGGAATTGCTTGGTTACAATGTCAACCAAGGTCCCAGTAAGATACAACCGGACATGTCACAAGAGATGGAGGGCGACTTAGAAAACGATCAAGATTCTATCGACCCGAGCGTCGACTACCAGGCTCAGTACCCGTGTGACACTTGCGGAAAACAGTTCGTCGGACTGCTCGCGTTACAGAACCACCAATGTATCAACCAGATTTCCAACCAACCTCAAACATTCGACTGCGAGATTTGCCACAAGAGCTACACGTCCATATCCGCGCTGAAGAGTCATCGCGGGTGGCACTTGCGATCGCCGGACGGAAAGGCGGCCGCCAATAATTCCGGTCTATGGATGCCCCAGCACAAAGTGACGAACAAGGTCAGCAAGCACGAGGTCGTCGATGCTTCCCAGCTTGCCAAGGTCCAGCACGCGATCCCGGCCGCTGTCACAGTCACCAAGCGGCGGCTCCCACCGGAGGTGGAGGTGACCGTCGTCAACCCGAACAAGAAGATGCGTTCCGAAGACTCTGTAGATTTGGAGCAGCAGACTTCCGGGCCGCTCGAGGACCGTTACTGCACCATCTGCGACAAGGAGTTCACGAAGCGCGCCGCATACCAGCGGCACATGGATGAAGTGCACCAGCCGAACTCGGTGTTCTGCCCGGTTTGCGACAAGAGCTTCACTCGCAAATCAACGCTGCTAATTCATATGAAGAAGCACTACGAAGGCGGGGAGGGTGGCCCGTCGGGCAGTGAGAATGCGGATCAGGGCGAGGAGGAGTCGGCGCTAGCTTGTGAAGTGTGCGGCACCCAGTGCGATAGTGAGGAGGCGTTAAGGGAGCACGCTGCTCAAGAACACGGCGAGGAGTCGGGTGAGGAATCTGAGGAGGAGGTGGGCCCGCCGGCTCCGCCTGGCGAGTTCACCTGCGGCCAGTGCGGCGACGGGGTTGCCACCCCTCGCGACCTGATCGCACACCGTTCTATGCACGCGACCCCCACCAAGTTCTTCTGCAACATTTGCAAGGTGTACTTCTCTCGAGCCCTTGATCTGTCCTCGCATACGCGTGCTAGACACGCTGACAACGAGAAAGTATTCTTTCCCTGCGCTATGTGCGATCGGTTCTACATGAATAAGAAGAGCCTGCAGCGGCATATCGAGATGGCGCACTGATTCACGGACTAGGCGATCGAGGATTCACTTTCGATGGTGTTCGGAGAATGGTTTGCATCTAGATGTTGACGGAGGATGGTACGCTTCTGGATGTTAACGGTTGACGGAGGACGGTTTGCTTCTAGATATTGACGGTTGACTGACGTCGGCCCGACGTCGGGTACCACTTTTTCTACTTTGTAAATACCTATATAATAATACATCGGTTCAAACAGACACCCTAGTTTGAGCTAAGATTTATTATTTTATTTTATTATGGTGTCATTCCTTTGAATTTTTAGTTTTTCGTGAGTGTCATTTTAATTTGTTTTATTATTCATTATCACGGTGAAGCTTTTGCTCATAATTATGTTATTTATTTAAGATCCTGCTCCGTAGTGCGTATGGATACTGTTATGTATTCGATTTGTCGTCACAGTGTCGAATCACATACTGCCGCAGTAATAAACGATAGTTATTGATTATCCTAATTGACTCGGAGCTGTTTATGATTATTTTCCATTATAGAATTTAAAAAAAAAAATGAGTATAATAATCAATATTTCTACTCACTATCAGAGTATAAAGTAATAACAGACTGCGAGTGTCGTAAAAATCCAATTTCAAGAAGTGGATTGATGATCATTAACTCTAATTAACATTTGTTAGTGCGGCAGTTGAGGCTTGGAGCTGTAAGTACTTATCATAGTTTGGTAAATTATGATATTTTAGGTAAATATTGTATAATTATTCTATTTTTGAATATGGAATCACGGGCCAAAATTATAAAACATAGTCAAAAACAGTCATAGCCGAAATTTGTGTCTAAGTATCCTTTTAAAAATATTATGAATATTTTAAAACGACAAAATGTTTAGGCATGTTTTTTTTTCAATGATCGTGTATGTTTAGTTACTATATTGTAAATAGTAAGTAGTTATTTTAATTGTAACTTGGGACTAAGTGAGTTATTGATTTGGTAAGAAAATGGTAAGGTCATTTGAGTTTCACTAAAATGTACTGATTATTTTTAGTAATTTTAATATATTTTATGTAAACTGTAATCACCACTAAGAGCATATCTCCTCATCTATGGTAGACTATATTATATAAATATAATAAATAACGGTAAATAGCTGATAAAAGTCTATTTAAAAAACCGGAATTTCTTGCTTCACTGACGCACAGTGCCAAAAATCTTCATTGTCAATTTCTTTGCTACAAAAGATACCTATAATTAAATTATAATAATATCACATATAAATACGAATTGTTACTGTAATTATAAATGAATCATTTAATTCTACATATTTAAAAGTTGCTTTATGATCCGATGTTGGTCTATGATTTATAAATAGTTCAATTTTCAATCCTTGCCAAACTATCACCTCACAAATTGTCAAGATAACAAATTATTGACATATCACCCAGTATAAATAATACTGTTGATATCGCCTGTCTTTGTGAGAGGTTAGAGCCATTTGTTTATAGTCTATTATTCATACTGTGGTCGTATCATAGTATGAATAATACAGTACACAGTAGGTACAGCCTATAGTCCAAGCATTGTGCAGATCAACAATGGAGCAATAAATGTATGAACACTGGAGTGATGGCTGACCACCGGTCAACCAAAGATAATTGACAATATGACTTATTCAACCCTAATCACCCATCACCATCATCATCCATTTATTGTTTAATTATTGATATTTTAAAGAAAAATATGTACGCGCAAAAGTCACTCTATTTATATAAATTGAATACATAATTGAAACAATATAATTATTATGTTTTTATAAGTGATTACCATACGGTTCTTTGATGATGTTGGTTTGGATTCTAGTGTTACTTCATAAGGCTATACTGCCAGTGGCGTGCACAGAGGGTAGGCAAAAAAATGTATTCGACTTGTTTCACCTATTTTAAGTATGTTATTATACCATTTCAAATATCCATAAGCAAGCAAATACTATAGATATATTAATTTGCATTTGAGAACATTAATAAGTTTATTCAGCGGCTTCATACTGACAAAAATACTTTGCCTACCCTAGGATAACTCTAAACAGTCTTAATTTTAAAAAATCTTAGTTTGGACATGAATTAACGTAATTTTTTTTAATGTAAATGGATATGTTGGTAATATTGGTTAATTTAAGGATATTTGTGCTGGAACACGAACAAATAGCATAAAGCATAAACAACTCGCAGATATTTTTGCCTGCTTTCAGTGCACGCCACTGTATACTGCAGGCCTAGCACGACTTGCAGTCTTGACAGATCGGTGTGGAGTATGACGTAGTTTTCAACACCGAAACGTCATTCTCTATACAAAAATGTGGAATGCTACGTCATAGTGACGTCATACTCACACTCGTATATCAAGATTGGCACATCGTGCTAAGCTTGTGTCTTATTTCACAGACAGACGAAAGCGCGACAAACAAAAGTGACAAAAAAAATAGAAATACATCAGACGGACTAAGTTTCCACTGTCAAGTGCTTAGATTGTGCTCTGTTTTACAATAATTTTTATTATATACCACTGTCATGAATTATCGAAATCGTGTGTATATAGGGGTAAAATTGTTTAAAATATCAAATCAATATTAATCTGTTTTTCAGATCATCACAAAGATTGTATTTTATCCAGCATCCATTTTGGGTTTCGTGCTTTTTACATCCAAATTTTGTCCACTTCAAACAAACATGATAGCTATTTTTAGTGTCTAATTTTTACTAGGTAATGATTATCATATTGTAATTATAAATAAATTAACTGATTTTTAATTATACTTCTTTGTAATTATGCTTTTGTGTACACAGTATATCAAGTTTATTATAAAGTAATGTACCTACCGAGTGGCGTCAAAATGTACAAAACTGTCCATAGATGAGGTTCACTATTGTTATCTTTGTGGTTTGATAATAAAGTGACTTAATGATTATACTGATTGTATTATTTCAACTCTCTTCCCTGAAGTTGTACCAACAACATAACAACAATAGTTTATTATTAACCGACTTTAAAAAGGAGGCGATTCTATATTCGTCGTGTGTGTATTTTTTTGTGGTCTCCGGAAGTGCACGGAGGAGGAACAGTTATAGGGTATGAAACAGATTTTGGTGCTGTTACACATAAGATATCATCATTAGCAGCCGATAGACGTCCCCCCTTAAAGGAGGGGTTGCCATAATCCCCACGTTTGGCAGGTGGCTTGGGGATCGCAGGAAGATAAATCCAAAAGAAAGACGCTGCTGCCAGTCTTCCTGTTCTCGCTTAGTCGCCTCTTACGATACCCAACGAGAGGAGATGGGGGATGCAATTCTAACCAGGCACCCCACGGGTATAAGATAGGTAGGTATGTTTATGTAATAGCTATTGCCACAGAATACATAATAGTACTGGTACGTACTATTGCATATACTTTGGCTGTACCTACATACTATAGGTACTGTCAAGAGTAGCCTCCGTGACGCAGTGGGAAATCGTTTGCTTTGCAAACCAGAGGTTGCGAGTTCGAATCCCGCAGGGGGCAACAACTTTGTGTAGCTGGTATCATACAGACTAGGACAATGCAGGCCGATCACCTGATTGTAAAGTAAGATGATCCATGCGTCGGATGGGCATGTAAAAAGTCGGTCCTGTGCCTGATCTCTCTCCCCGGGTCGTGTCAGTTTTCCGTTCCATCGGTTTGTGAGAGGTAAAAAGAAGAAAGAGTGCACTTGTGTCTACGCAAGCACTTTATATCTCTCGTGTAGATGGTTGATCTTGCCAAAGATTGGCCGCTGCGCTGTGGTCTTTTCGGACAGGAGGTCATAGAAGTTAAATAACTTCAAGTATGACCGCTGTCGACGCCTCCGCTATAAATACAAATACATACGACGGGCCCGTTGGTCTAGTGGTTAGACACCCTGACACCCTCCCTGTCCGTGGATTCGACTATTCCACTTCCACCTTGCGTCTGGGTGCTGTATAATCTGTATCAGTTGTCTGGTTACCATAGTACAGGCTCTGCTGAGTTTGGAGACAGATGACCGTAGGTGTGTGATGTTTTTCCCACGATATTATTTTTACTAACAAAATAATAACTAGGCAATTTTATTACGCTTACACTCATATAGCGCTATCAAATATGAATTAATTCTGAGTGAATATGTACATGCGTCCATATTACCTACCTAGTAACATGTAAAAAATGTAGAGCATATACCTAATATTTCATACAATTGCTTATATCAACGCAAGCTACTGCTCTGTGCTCTGTTACCCCAATGCCACTTGAGACTAGGGTAGGGTTGCCACTCGTACTATAATCTAAACATAGTACTATAATTTAGACCATTGTACTATTATAGTACGAAATGTACTATATTTTCATCGCAAATTCAATCGTAACGTCGGTTAACGCAATAACGAATAATAAATACGAATGGATGGATATATTCCGTGAGAGTAGTTTAGTTAAATAAGAATGGAAATTAAAATATTAAATAAATAAAGAGAAATAAATATGTACTAAGTACTTATTTATTTTCCTAAATTCCCCAAAAGTACTAAGTAAATAGGTATAATATGTTGGCATCGTTATACTATCTAAAGTATTGGTGTACCTACTTGTCTCTGTCTCACTTGGTCTTAGAGGAAGGATCTCCTGGTACTCGTGAAACATTCTTTGATAATTACGCTCTATCTTATCTATGATTATCTTTGTTGTTTGTTAATCCTAAATACAGCACCGTTTAGTTTAATTTGGTAGACAATTACTAAATTACGGGAATACTAATGGGGAAACGATTTTGTAGTAAGTAGGGGAGACTGGGTACGATTGTGCCACGGTACGGTTGTGACAGTCGTCGTATTAGCGAAACTATATGGAATATCGGGATGGGTGCAAGAGAAGAAAGGAGCAGCGTGCTTGTCTGCATCTGTTCCACAGAATTGCATCAGCAATCGCGCGACGTTTCTGCTTGCAGAGTACGGTCAGCCAAAAATATGGTTTACCACCCTACGGTTGAAGTTCATATGCATATCATAAAACAACAAGGTTGATTTTCCCTTGCAATTATTCATACTGCTCTCTTTATCATTTATTGTAGAAACGTCAACACGTTGCCTTGTGTTCCTAGTTTAAATTGTAGCATCTGACTGATATTAACCCTCACATTTGTCTAAAAATTGTTTATACGGTGCAAGGCGAATTTTGAGCCAAATTTCGTCATACATTTATACACACATCAAAAGTGTCTAGGGATCAACATATATTTTTGCAATAACTTTTCTCCTGATTGATATTAATTAAAATTTTCTTTAAGGATTCATCAAATAAAGTGTTTTCGTTTGTCACAGTAACGATAAACCAAGTCACCTTTGCATTAATAAAGAAATTTGCCATTTTCCTAATAAAGGGATTTTTGACATTTGAACCACTAACACAAAAGTTCGAAAAAAAGACTGAAATAACAGTTTTCTTTAAAATTTTATTGGGTAACTTAAACAATTAATAATCCGTGTTTCTACCGCGAACACTAACAACACAAGAACATCGGTTTGGCATACTCAAAATGAGTTCATCCAAATCACGCTGTGGAATGGCCGCCCATGTTCGTTGCAACAACAAAAAAAGGTCTTCTTGCGACTGGATACCCTCCATATTCGGCAGAGCTCTTCTCTGTAGCATATCCCATGCATGCTCAATCGGGTTCAAGTCTGGCGACTGAGCAGGCCAGGGCAGGACATTGATGTTAGCTGCGGCGAGAGTCTGTCTTACAACTCTTGCGGTGTGCGGTCGTGCATTATCATGCATTAACTGAAATAAGGGACCGATTTGCACTTGTAGAGGAACGATGACGTCTGATACAATCGTCTCAGCATAAATTTGAGCGTTGAGGTTGCCTCTGATCCAAATCAACTCAGTTCTTCCGCCGATCCAAATACCCGCCCATACCATGATGGTTCCACCACTATAAGGATGGACTTCCTGGCAGGATTTTAATCGCTGTTGGCGTCCAGGGGTTCTCCAGTGTCGTATACGTCTTGTATCCGGTCTCATACCAAAACGAGACTCATCAGAAAAGCACACGAAACGCCATTGTTCTTCTGCCCAATTTCTGTGTTCAAGAGCCCATTGATATCGAATCCTACGATTGTGCATTGCTATAGGTGGTACCCGTAGCGGTCTTCGGGAATGAAGGTTCACTTCATGCAAGCGGTTTCTGACTGTTTGGTCGCTAATTAAGTTCCCTGAAGAGTGATGAAGCCTCACGGCTAACATCATGGCAGTTATTGTTGGAGCTCTTCGAGTTAAGATTTGAATATATCGGTCTTGTCTCCGTGTGGTGCAGCGATACCGTCCTCCATGGCGCTCAGCCACGGTACCAGTGCTTCGGTAACGTGTCCAAAGTCGACTGATAACACTCTGACTTGTATTCAGAGCTAAAGCCACAGTACGTTGCCGGGAACCAGCTTCTATCATTCCCACGGCTCTGAGCATTTCTTCCCTGCTTAAATGACGTCGCCGCTCCATAATAACGTTGGTTTTAATCAGTAGTAGGGAAACAGTAGCACTAATAATGTCTTCAATGCGTTGTATGTTTTTATAGGGAAAATATTGACAGCTGATTTTCATCTTTTACTCGAATTTGATTCACAGTTCCTGATTCAAATTATGAAATGCACCAAAAAGGATCCATATAAATTTATAAAATCATAAATTTATTACAAAGCCACATCTCAATCTCAAGAAATCCGCTTAAAAATGCTTGATCCCTAGACACTTTTGATGTGTGTATTTATCAGCTTAGCTTTTATATCAAGAGGTTAGATTGAAATAATCCTAATTTTCTTGCAAATAGTGCTCTTTATTTCTATTGTAAAAAGATAGTATAGGTATAGTAGGTAGTATTTTGTTTTTTTTTCGCACTTAGGTAAGTATATAATAACTAGCTTTCGCCCGCAGCTCCACCGATATGAATGTCGGTTATAGCACCAAAAGGTAAGCTATGTCCTTCTCCGAAGTTCAAAAAATATTTAAACCAAATTTCATCAAAATCGGTCCAGTGGTTCAGTCATGAAAGATGGACAAACAACCTAACACACTTTCATATTTATAATACTAAAGTATGTATTAATAGGGATAAGGGTAAAAGAATACGAGTAAGTGTTTCCAAAAACAACTTTATCCGTAATAAAATAAAAATACAAGTATACATAACTATATTAAATGCAATAAAGCAATACGATACAATAAATAAATAACATAACTTATAAAAATTATTTAACAGACATCTTCAATTAAAAAATGCTAATATCTAAAATAGTCATATTAATAGCTCGTGTAACCGTCATTTGCGACAGCTTGGAGACGGCATGGATAAATTAGTTCATTTATCCATGGAGACGGTCACCCATTGAACCCACAAGCCTTAAGCAGATATCAGATCCGCGGGTTTCCTCCCATATCTCATTACATTGCCGTTTCAGAGCTTCCTTCGTTCTTTCGTAGCGGTTGGACACAGAACTCAGTGTTATTCCAATCGAAATTCAAGTGTTCTCTAGCAAAATTCAGTCAAGCAATTTTATGAGCGACAGTCATATGTATTTTTTTTGCATAATGCCTGTAATGCAAACCCAAGTAAACATCAAACATTTCGGCAAAATGTTCAGTCGGTGTGAAACCATTATTTTCTTATACGCGTCGCAGGCGCGGCTGCTTCGACGAAGATCATTTAAATTTCTTTCTTCGCCATCACGTGTAATCCAACGACGAACAACTTGTATCTAAAATTAAAGATTAACTAAATAAATGCTTATAGAAAAAATAGAAAATGTATAATATTTATACTAAGGCACGGTGAACTTAATAAAACTTACCGACACATTTAAAAATCTCACTAATATGAGGCCATTGTTATGTAGTGCAATTATACTCGCTCTTTCGGCTATTGATAAATTGCGAGGCATTTGCAAATTCGAGAAATAACAATTTAATCCATTTTTTTACATTATTACATATAAATAAAAATGACAGATCTTGATAGTTGTCAGTGATATTTTCTTTTTTCAGTTAAAAAGAGGTTTTCACCTAAAAACAAGAACATAATGGAATTTTCACTAAAAGATGAAAAAAAGACTAATGGTTATAATTGTTGAAAATCTTAGCTTATTGCATTGAAATTAAAGGTCAAAATAACATCTTTAACCCATGACTTCAGATGTTAGGCATCTCAGATAATAAAAAATACGTCATGATTGTGCATCTCTTTCATTATTAGAATGTTCAACCCATGAAGCAAGTAGGTCAATAATGGAGCCCAAACTCCAAATACTTGATTGAGGCATACGCTATCCCTTTCATTGAGGTCCGATGTGTGGTCCATGTTATAATTGAAATTACCCGAGAAATGGATACCCTAATATAGAAATGCTTTACTTACACATCAAAAGAATGTTTTCCACCCGAAAACTTAAAATACGATGACAATCATGTCTAATAAAAAAATTATTGGTACTGTTCTGCGAGTTCGATTAGAATAATGCTCTATTGTGTTTTCGCCAATTATACTCAAATGCAATTTTAATTACCGATTTTAAGGGTTCGTATTTTGTGACAACACTGGCGCTTATTGTCAGCATGAAACTGTCTGTCATTTAAATCGATCCAACATTTAAATACCATAATTTCACGATAAAGTGAATTAAACTAATAAGAATGGTGATAAAATGTGTAGTACTTAGTTGCAAAAATATGTTGTACCCAATAGATGATACCGAATATCACTCGTAAGTCCGATTTGTTCACTAATGTACCTACCGATGATCCCTTTGGATTATGCACCATATTTTCGATCAGTTCTTCTTTCGATAGGCACATAACACGTTTTCAGTTCGTTTGTTAGTATTGGGTTTAACTTTCTATTAATTTGTAGTTGAATTATCTAATTTAAAATATTTTACATTGTTTTCATAGAGTAACCATGGTAAAGATTTTTTGAAGACTTTCCGTTTTGGGGATTTTTTTTACCGCCACTTTATGATAAAAATATACGATGTAGGTGTTTAGTTCAAAGGATTGATATGGAAAAAATATTGTATGTTCAAGTGTGTATGTAGTTTTAAACATATTATTAAAATCATATTTATTCTTGTCGCCTCCTAGTCCTGTCGCGTCAAGTAGCCTCCGTGGCGCAATGGGAAACCGTTTGCTTGCATGCCGGGGGTCGCAGGTTCAATTCCTGCGGGGAGCAACAACTTTGTATATTTGTTCCTTACTGGCTAGGACAATGCAGGCCGGTCATCTGATTAAAGTAAAGTAAAGGTAAGGTAAAGTAAGATGATCCATGCGTCGGATAGGCATATAAAAAGTCGGTCCTGCGTCTGACCTCTCCCCGGTCGTGTTGATCTTCCGTATCACTGAATTGTGAGAGGTAAACGGAAGAATGAGTGCACTTGTGTCTACGCAAGCATTTGTGCACTGGCTAATGGCTGATCTTGCGAAAAATTGGCCGCTGTGGTCGTATCGGCGAGAGTACCTATATCATTCCATAAATATACATGCTGTTTTATTTTCCTCTGGTCAATATTAATTCATTTTTTATTTTTTTTTGTAGATTTCCTAAAGATATTGAGCGAAGGAATATATGACTATACATTGTCCCATTCGAAAAAAAAATTATGAAGCTGCAATGATCTGCAGTTGGTCCAATGGAAACCTAAATTTACCGCAAATGCTTTTTCTATCGTCTAATGTGTGGGTTACAAGTTAATTGCATATAATGGAAATTGCTATTCAATATCTTGTGATTGATCGGAAATCGTTAAGCGTACTGAATAAATGATCTTGTAATACAATTTTTTTTTATCATAACTTCATATGCTTTTATTTTCACAACCATTAGCTTATTATTTATTTATCACTTGATTGTCTGTAAAGTAAGATGCTCCATGCGTCAGATGGGTATGTAAAATGTTGGTCCTGCGCCTGGTCTCTCAACGGTCGTGTCGGTTTTTCGTCCCGTGGTATTTTGAGAGATAAACGGAAGAGAGAGAGTGCACTCGTGTCTACGCAAGCACTTGTGCACTATAATATCGTTCGCGTAGACTGCTGCTCTTTCAAAATATCGCCCACTGTGGTCGTATCGGCCAGAAGGAGGACCTTATTTATCATCTGTTTCCCAATCTACCACAGTTTGTTCTTCTCGTTCACATTTCTTCCGTATTTGGACTGCTCCAAGCCATAATCAGACTGATTAAGCAACTAGACATATTTAATCGGTTTAAACTTATAGCATAAACAAGCCAAGTAAGTCGTATTATGCGACGAAGTTAAAAAGATGTCCGGATTTTTCATGATACATCAAGGTTGCCCTCTTAGAAAGGGAGCTCCGACCTCAATGAAAGGGATAACGTTGACCTCAGTCATGTATTTGGGAGTGTTTTCTCCACTTTGACCCTATATCTTCATGGTTCAACCTTGGTGTTATTTTGATTGCATAGGAAGAATTGTCAAAACTGGTAAACCACTTTCTAGGCCGACCGTACCACATTACTTTTTATCAATGAAAAGTAAATTTTTTTCTTCGACATCTTTTGGTAATTGTTGATTCATGTGTACAGATAGAGTAATGAGTGTCATATCTCGTTAAAAGTTAAACATCGGTAGTTAAATAGCAGTGATTAATTTGTACGTAGATTAATCGGTATAGTCACGGCAATTGTTTTTTTGCCGAATGCCTGCAATGACTACGGTTGTGCCATATTTTTTGGGTACGGTTGTGACACAAGTATTTAGTTTTATATGCCCTGACAATGTGTGAGGAAGACGGAAAGGAGTCCGTTTGTGTAAACTAAGTTTGAGCATGCAACAAATTGTATGTTCATAATTAGTTTACACATATGTTTATTATTTCTGATGATGACATTTTCAGCTGATTCACTGATTTTGATATACCTACCTACCGTTTATTATTTTTTTTTATTTGTTTTGACACCAGTTACCGTAATGTATAAATGAGATGTTTAATTGACTGTTTGACTGGTAAATATTAAGACAGTTATAATAATTATAGACGCTACAGTGCGTTACTAGTAATAAGCTTTAAAGTGTTCCTACATTTTATTTCCTTTGTTATGTATTTTTCCAGAAGTATATTTTATTACATTCTAATACATATCACCTGCAATAAAAGTGATTATAGACCAATTTGGTGTATTTTTGAACCTGTCACTTCCGACCCCAAGCACTGGCACAACCGTCCCTAGGGTGGGGTCGATTGTGAAATTTTTTTCTTTTTTTAAATTGCTTCCTATATGTTAACCATTGCACTTAAGGCAAAATTGTAGTATTTATACGTAGACAAATGTACATTTAACTGTAAAAAACACCTTTCTTCCAGCTAACTATAATAATAACAAAGTTATGGGTGATCTAATGAAAATTGTCACAACAGTACCCAGTCTCCCCTACAGGTGGAGGACTATATTGTCTAGCATATTTTATTTTTAAACAGCGTATCTGTATATATTTTTTTCCAATACCTATAGTATTAGAAAAAAATACCCATAGTACTTACCTAAAGAGTACCTATAATACCTATAGTAAAATAAATAAATAGTAATACCTATACCTAGTATTAGAAAAAAATATATATACAGACGAATTGAGAACTTCCTCCTTTTTGAAGTCGGTTAAAAATGTGATGCAATCAATATAACAGTAGGTATAATTTTAAAACGCTATAATTTTGACGAAACCAAAACAAGAGCCCTTACCTCAAGCTCCCAAGGATTATCCCTAAGAGCTCCACTACCCAGACCGCCAATTTCCAGTCAATTATAAATATTTGACTGGAAATTGAGGTTTAACGTTAAATATCGTGGACAGAGCTGTGCAAGTCAGCTAGTAAATAAATGAAATGTAATGTAACCATTCACACGATACAGCAAAAGTTCGTAAGGAGAGACTTCTCTTACAATTTGTTCGAGTCTGATCTTCAAATCTGCAGCCATAGTACTTATCGCCACCACAACTTAGTACCTACCACGTTTACTTTTTGCTCTCGCATGGGAAATCTTCAAAAGGTCCCCGAAACCCTATGGGTGTTCAGGGTGTGTGGATGCTTACTTCCTAAAATCTAAACCCCGCAACTGTCGCATCGACACGTGAGAGGAGAATCCTGGGGGTCTAGTGCCGGCAGGAATAGTTTCAAGAGCTCGATCAAATTGTCCGTTTTCTCCCATACATTTTACTAGTTTCTGATAGTTACCGCTAGGGGCGCTAGTGTGGAGAAAACTGTCAGTTTAATCAAGCTTGTAAACTACTAAAACCTAGATCTGGATTCTCCGGATCTGCACCAGGTACCCCTTCGTGATTTTCGCTTAAGCTCGTCGTCGGGGGACGGATTATAGTCGTCCGGTAACGGATATGGTAGGTACTCACAGGGACGGGGATTGTAACCCCACCGCCGCCGGGCTCGATGGACGCCTAGGGCCCCAATTTAGCGAGCATTAGACGGGCCTGTTGGTATAGAGGTTAGCGACCCTGGCTGCTACCCAATAGGTCGTGGGTTCGATTCCCGCCAAGTGTCTGGGTGTTATTTCTCTATTTAAGTATTAAATAAAGTATATTAGTATCGGTAATTTGGTTTCAATAGTACAGGGTCTGCCTAGTTTGGGATCAGATACCCGTGTGTGGATTGTCCCAGAATATTATATTTAAACACGGACAGTTGTACACCTCAACACGAAAACATATTGCCCGAACAGCTCAGGACACCAGAGCCCAACTAACCCGACACTACACTGAGGACATCCCAGACATCAGCTTGTACGAGATTAGAATGGCTCTCAAACAGCTTAAAAACAACAAGGCGCCGGCTGAAGACGGAATCACAACAGAACTTCTGAGAGCGGGTGGAAAACCGATACTTTTAGTCCTCCAGAAGTTATTCAATTCCGTCTTACGCGAGGGTACTACGCCAGAGGCATGGCACATGAGTGTGGTAGTGCTTTTCTTCAAGAGAGGTGATAACACCTTATTGAAGAATTATAGACCTATCTCACTCCTGAGCCATGTGTACAAGCTGTTTTCGAGAGTCATTACGAATCGTCTCGAGCGCAGGTTTGATGACTTCCAGCCTCCCGAACAAGCCGGGTTCCGAAAAGGCTTTAGTACCGTAGACCACATTCATACGCTCCGCCAGATTATACAGAAGACCGAGGAGTATAATCGGCCATTATGTCTAGCGTTTGTGGACTACGAGAAAGCCTTCGATTCAATCGAGACCTGGGCAGTATTGCAGTCTCTCCAGCGGTGCCGCATTGACTATAGGTACATCGAAGTGTTGAAGTGTTTGTACAGCAACGCCATTACGAGTATGTCGATCCGACTACAGGACGAGAGCACGAAACCAATCCCATTTTAGCGAGGTGTGAGACAGGGAGACGTTATTTCTCCGAAACTGTTCTCAAACGCACTGGAGGACGTTTTCAAGCTCTTGGACTGGAACGGATTCGGCATCAACATCAATGGCGAATACATCACTCACCTTCGTTTTGCCGATGATATAGTCGTTGGCATTGCTGTACAAATACATACTGCTTGCTTATGTTTAATACTTGCTTAGATAAAAAGGCAACTAAATTAATGAACCTGTGATTAATTCATAATAAGTAATATACTTACTTATTGATAACAATTGGTATTGGATATAGGTAAAGGTTATCCATTTGGAAATGGTGATGTTAACTCATTCAACGTCATTTCTCCGAAACTGTTCACGAACGCATTGGAGAACGTTTTCAAGCTCTTGGACTGGTACGGATTCGGCATCAACATCAATGGCGAATACATCACTCACCTTCGTTTTACCGATGATATAGTCATTATGGCAGAGTCGCTGGAGGACCTCAATACCATGCTCAGCGACCACAGTAGCGTTTCCCAACAGGTGGGTCTTGAAATGAACATGGACAAGACTAGGATCATGTCTAATGTCCATGTTGCACCCGTACCGGTAGTTGTTGGGAACGATACACTCGAAGTTGTGGACCACTATGTTTACCTTGGACAGATTGTCCAGTTATCCCAACTAGTCCAACTACAGTTAGTCCAACTTCGACAAAGAGGTCGCCCGAAGAATCCAACTCGGATGGGCTGCGTTCGGGAAACTACGCGATATCTTCTCGTCCGAAATACGCAGTGCCTGAAGACGAAGGATTTTAACCAGTGTGTGTTGCCAGTGATGACATATGGTACTGAGACGTGGTCTCTAACGGCTGGCCTTTTAGAGAAGTTCAGAGTCACACAGCGAGCCATGGAGAGAGCTATGCTCGGAGTTTCTTTGCGCGACAGAATCCGAAATGTGGAGATTCGCCGAAGAACTAAGGTCACCGACATAGCTCTCAGAATCTGCAAGTTCAAGTGGCAATGGGCAGGCCACATCGCTCGAAGAACCGATAACCGTTGGGGAAGAAAGGTTCTCGAGTGGCGACCACGAAGCGGAAGACGCAGCGTTGGCAGGCCTCCCACTAGGTGGACAGACGACATTGTGCGCGTCGCAGGTAACCGATGGATGCAAATAGCCAATTGTCGTTCATTGTGGCGTTCTAAGGGGGAGGCCTATGTTCAGCAGTGGACGTCTTCCGGCTGATGATGATGATTATATTTAGGATATCTATACTGTTAGAAAGCTATATTATCCCTGAGTGCTATAGACTCCTTTTTCATTTTGGTAAACGTAAAAAAAGTCTCCGCCCGCCTTTTTTGTTGCGCGAGTCAGCTAGTTGTAAATAAAGTTATTTCGTGTACTACCTAGGTAGTAATTAGTACTCGTAATACACACCCTTATGTGGTGAAAATGCCTTCAGTACGGACTAAACGATTTGCCTCTACGTTTATAATAAGGACAGCTAAGGATTGGAACAGTTTGCCTGCGTCAGTTTTCCCGCGCGATTATAATGTAGGTGTCTTCAAGGCTAGAGTGAATAGGCTTTTAATAAGCTAGCGTGCTTTACCATCTTCGATTGCGTCGCCACTTTCCATCAGGTGGGTCTACAGTCAAGCACTAGCTTATGTTGAATAAAAAAAAACTATAGGTTCTGGGTGCGTCTGGAATATGATACTTGGAATAATAAAGATAATAGATTGCACAAAACATTTTAATATAAACTTAAAAAGTCGTACAACAATATGAAAAATTATTATTGACTAATTATATTAGCGGGCATGGAGAGCCGCTTTTACTATATTATGCAAATATTATATTATCTTTAACACTTCCATCGAATATATCTTACAAAAGAAAGAAAAAAATAAAAAGTATCTTTATAATAAAAAATCTCATTACACTATGTTATATTATTATTAAACTTACATTATAGATTTTATCTACAAAATACTGCAGCATTTCGGTCAGTTTCTCAATAGACAATACTCATTACGTAATAATTTAATTATAATGATATTAATCAAGTACATTTAAAGGTGTTTAAATCATATAACTAGGCTTAAATCTAAATCAAAATATAAAAATAGTAAAAAAATAGGTACAGTTGTACATTCAGTTTCGGGTACAACGTCATTGTTGTGCCGCGACAGCCCGCGTGCCCACAGAGTAACACAGCACTATACGTTCTCTCTATGAATCTGCCAGTGGCACAGACAATTTAATTATTAAATAAATGGTCTGTGACCACTGGCCACCGCCAGCCACAATGCTCACCGTCATTGAAAAACTGAGCCGATCGCCAATTGAAATATAAAAAAGATAAATAACACATAGTATTTTATTTTTATGAATTTGCATGCACCCGTTATTTTTATGAATTGAGAAATATTTTTTTCTATCATTTATTCTTGTCTTTTATAACAATATAAGTTTAGTATACCATACACGCTAGGGCCGGCCACCGCGCGGGCGCCCGGCAATGTACACAAGGACTAATATCTTCTTAAAAAAATACTGTTAGATTGAAACGTAGCTAATCCTATAATATTATGTATATTATAATTATTATTAATTTATTATAAGGGTACAATCGTACGAGTGATGATTACACTATGTGAGATCTCCGACGCCTTCGGGCGGCCCGCCGCCGTCCGACCACGTCCGACCGGATATGCAAACATTTATTACAACATACGAGTACAATACATAGGTACAAGTACAGTATAATAGTAAGTATGAATTATCAATTTCAATATTAAAAATACGTAATTTCTCTATTGGCCTTCGTTTCCACGTGAAAAATTAGACGATTATCGCGTACGAATATATATATTATGTATACATATTTAAATATCAGTATTTTCTTAGATCGGAGGACGTATGTATACAGGCTCGCTCTAGAAGGTACGTCGTCGTAAGCGCACGCGGCCGTCTCGGGCCATTCGCTCCTTACACCCTACGAATATATCGATATCGAACGAAGACATCAAAAACTCGACTCGGCATTAAATATTACGAAAATAAATCGCCGGCGAGTCGCGCGGCAGATTATTGCTCCTATCGATAAATTTACACATCGACGTAACGAACGAGAATACAAAAAGTTATGGAAAATCGTACGGATATCACAAGCGGCGGGCGGCGCGGGACGCCCCCGCGGAAAATAAAAAAATAAATCGCGGCGCGCGTCTCTCTCGTAAAAAAGTAAAGACTCTATGAGCGGGTCGCGCGGGGCGGTCAGCGCGCGGGCGCGGCTCAGTTGGCTAGCAGCAGGTGCGCCGGCGGGTACGAGCCGGCCTCGCGCCGCGCCACGAAGTACGCCGGCGCCGCGTCCGCGCCCGGCGACAGCGCACGCGCTGCCATCTGTTGCTGCATGGCGCGCTGTTTGATGTAGTTGCTGAACTCCGTGGGCGACATGCGGTTTGCGCGCTTGCTGCTCGTCTTCAGCTTGGTGCTGCCGAACTTGGTCTGCGCGAACGTCGCCGTCGTGAACGTGAGCGGTTGTGCGCGGAACGGCGGTGCCGGCGAGAAGGCCGCCGGTGCGGGCGGTGACGGCGCCGTCGCTGGCTCTACCGGCCGGAAGCACTGCGCCTCAGGGTTGAACGCGCGGGTCACCTGCAATATGAAAGTTGCAATGTAAATAAAATTAAATACATGTATCAGGTAGAATCGTGTTTTCCAGGTTAGGTACCAAAACCCATTTTTCACGGTGACATTTTGGATTTCGAGTCGTGAAAGATAAACGGGGTGCGCAACATGCTATCAAGGGTGCGCAACATGCTATCAAGGACAAGTCTAAAGACAATACAAGGAAATATCTTAACATTGCGTGTATTGTTATCCTTTAATCCCGCAACAGTACCTTAAGAGGGGAATATAGGGTAATATTTCACCGTATATTCATCTCCGTGGAAATATAGAGCTCAAAAATTTATAAATTTTGGCCTTAACAAATTGCAGTTCTAAACGCTAGTACCAATCTTGCACAATTACAAATACCTTCACATTAAAGCTTTGGGAATATTGTATTTCTTATATATCTGTATGACTCTATACACTGCGCCGTTTACACACATATACACCAACGCAATCCTAACAAATCAATAATGTATCAATGATAACCAGGTTGCGCCACCCAACGTGGTTTATTGCCAAAACACATCGCCAGACAACATTAATTGATGTGATCTTATAGCACGCAACAGACGATGGTTAATTATTTATTGTCACTTTGAACGGGATGTTTTGTTCACGTTATTTGTAGTTTGCAGAATAATTAATCTTAATTGGAGTGTCCTATGTTGCGTTAACAGCGAGCGGTGTGGTAATTATTTTGGTGATGTGGTCTAGTGGATTGATAATCCCTAAATATTTAGTACCAGCGCCCACCCCGGATCGCACGGTGGACATTTTCTAGTGATAAATATAGCCTATGTTACTCAGGGTTATGTAGCATATAATGGTAAAATAATATTTGTATTCGGTCCAGTAGTTTTTGAGTTTATTCGTTACAAACATACAAAAATACAAATCTTTCCGATGTATAATATTAGTGTAGACGTTTGACTGTTTGTTTGCTTACTCCTTATAACGACTAAATAAATTTTTATGTGGTTTTCATTACCATTAAATGACTTTTTTGAAACCTTTAAGTATGTACATACAGGTATACAGGGTGTAAGGGACATCGTACCGAAAAAAAATTTAGGAGACGTCAAATAATGTCCGTTACAACATTACAGTAACCATTTATATGGTAAATGACAAATGACTAACTTATTAATTTTCGAGCTTGTAATGAATATATGCGGAATAATGTTTATTTTTCAAATTACATTGCTAATTTTCTAAAATAATAATAGTTAATTGCCTATTAATTAATTGCCTATGCACTGTTTTTGTGTATAAAGAATAAATAAATAAATAAAAATAAAATAAAAACACAAATAATTAATTAATTGGTTTTAAATTAAAATTAGACTTTATTATTATACCAATAATGATGTTATACTAATTTTATTTAAAAAAAGTGATATTTTTTTTTTGGAAATTCATGAAAAAGCCGATGAAAAATTTCAACACAAGATGTTCAGAATCGTGTTCTGGATCCCTGGTATCAGTTTTCGGTACGATGTCCCTTACACCCGTTATAAAAAGGCAAATTCTGAGCTAAACAGCAGTTGGTCACTAGTGTTGGTAACTATCGTTAGTACCATTACACACTATGATACTGGTGTAGTTACAAGGCAGATAGACGCAGTGTTTAACATTTTCTTTAAAAACCTTTCATCACATTTTTTTCACTTATAAGGTACTTAATAGCCTTTGTATATAGGTGCTTTACTGGGGTAATCCTCACCTCTCTATCGGTCCTCTCATCGGCGGCTCTCTCGTCGCTGCTGAATAGCACTTTTACGGCACCCTTTTCACCGATACGGTATGAAACTTCGCCTGGAACAAAATAAAAAGTGCGTAATTATTAGGCATTAAATTTTTTGAATAGGAACTTAAATATGTAAAGCCTTAAATGGTACAAGTCAAACTTGACCGGCAGCGCCTTGTCTCATAGGTTTTTTGCCCGAATGCCACAGGAAGAGGGTTAGGTTAGGAGAAAAAAAAAAAAAAAAAAAGGAGGGTTTTTCGAGAGTATGTATGTAGGTATGTCTATTTCTTTGGCACGGCCTGTAGCCTAAACGACGATGGACTGCAGGTTAAAATATGTCGTTGGTTTCGCCTTAGTTGTGGGAGTGATATAGGCTATATATTTTTCCACAAAAATATTATATGGTGGCCGTTAGCGACCATTTTGTATATTTTTTTTTACTTCCAAAAACATCAATTTGGGTATCAACTGAAAGATCGAGTTGAAATGCATATATATGAATGTGTATACGTTTCATGTATGTATAAAAAAATTAAGTCCACATTTTGTTTATTCGCAGTAAGTAGGGCTTTTATGTGATTTTATAATTTATACTTGTTATTCAACCTAGTGTACGATACACACTTGTCTAAACATAGCTGCACTGCACTGCGCCTACCCAAGAGTTAAGTCATTAATTCCCTTAAACCTGATTATTTCATCAGTTGCAGTGGTCTTTACCCCGGAGCACTGTTTACACCTTTCACTTAACACGATACTCTCTATTCAAACATTTCCAGATCTTTTTGCTCAGGTTAAATTTACCAGTTGTAACAAGAATTTAGCATCTACAAAGATTATCGTCCACAATTTGTCGTTTGTTATTGTCCTTATTGTCTTGTTTGTCGACCTCGCACATTCGTGATTGTGCAACGCTACAACACTTACGTACTCGTATTAGGTATGCACATACAGGTGTATGTACTGTCATTGAGCTGTGTACTCTCTACCCGACTGTCACAAAATGTGAGGTTCTTTATGTATTTGTTTATTATAAGAGATCCACGTTGCTGACAACGTTAACGTTTAACGTTCTACTGATAGAATGACTGATGTCAATTAAGATTCCTCGCAATAATTTACTTCTATATAAAAGCCTTTTTTTACCCGACTACGGAACGGAGGGAGGGTTATGATTTTAACAAGAATGTATGTATGTATGTATGTTCATCTGTTCCTATCTTCTAATCTACTTAACATAATTTGACAAGTAGGGTGTCGTTAGAAGCTTCTTGATTGTCCGCTGGTTATAGGCTATATAATATCACATTATTAGACTGCGATTTTATCCGTAGTCGGGTTTTAGTTTTTAAAACTTATTACTTGTCTGACACTAAGCCTTTCAGCTAGAAGGATACGAGGAGAGACTAAAAGAAACATTAAGGACACCTCTGGAAGCCACGGCTCTGGGTTGGACTGGCGCTTAGATCTCAACGCGCCCTCACTAAAGAACGGGTAAGAATCTCATTGGAATGCTGCACGTAGTCGAAATCGACCCTGACTGTAATATGTAATTGTTGATTGGAAAGAGTCTCCTCGATTGGCGAAATAGCTTAGGGTTCAACGGACACATCCTGGACAGGAAGATCTTGCCGATTGATAAATATTTCCATTACTTCATAGACCTCGTTAGTATTCATGACGACATGAAAAGAAGAAGAAATCTTCAATGTGAGGTTAATTCGGTCGATGTTATGCAGCATTATGTTATGTAGAGTACTTAGCATATTGAGATGCAATTAACTATTAGTTTCTCTCCAGCTAAGGGCTCCCACACATAACTGCGATGCGATGCGATGCGGCGAGAAAGAAATGAATTGTCGATACAATATTCCTGCAACTTGTATCGAAAATTCATTTGTTTCGCATCGCATCGCATCGCAGTTATGTGTGGGAGCCCTAAAGGTGGTGGTGATAATCACTATTATCATTATCATGCTTTCGTGACAGCATAGTGTGTCTTTCGCCAGGACTGTTGATCAATGCAGATACTACGCAGGGAATAATAATCCTTTTTTTTTATACTACCAAGGTGGCAAGCAAGCATGCGGCCCGCCTGATGGTAAGCAGACACGACCCTTAAGACATTAGATATTAAGTCTTTGCGTCCAGTAATTTCACCAGTGCCCTTCACGCCGGAACACAACAATGCTTACACGCTGCTGCTTGGCGGCAGAATATCTAACACTGCGGAATCCTGAACTATTTCTTTTAAGATATTGACTTTCTTATTTGGGTTCTCAATTCGGTTGGTAATCTACGCGTATTTTAAGACCACTGTGTATATTCCTGCTCTTATCTGTACCTATAAAACTTGAATTAAAATGAACACGTAATTAAAACTGTAATTGAAATTGAAGGTAATAACGACGAAACTCGTTAGCGGAGATGATAAAGCTCGTACCATATTGTGCTCGTGGCGTCACGCAGTTGGCAAACTCAATGAGACAGACAGGGGCGCGCGATAACGTTGGCTGCACGTCATCGGTTGTGACGCTTGTCAAAATTTTCCTACAGTTGCCTTGTCATCACCATAAATCTAACATTTATCGTATTCTCCAATCTTAGCAGTAAAATACTGCACATTATACGAGATTTTAGTAGGGTATACATACATGCGTATACCCTACTAAAATCTCGTATAATTTTGGTAATGTTTCATTTTATGAAAAGATCGGTTGTATGTTCAAATTGCTTTTCAAGTTTCTACTTTTGATTTTTCACATGAAACATAAAAAGTACTCAATACCCTAATTGCTGTATTGATGTTTAAGCTTGCTACTAATATTTTATTTCATTTATCTATACTTATAATAAAACTGTAACAGGTCCAATTCTGTACATTGAAGATATTTTGAAAATTATATTTGGAGGGAATTTTATAACCGATACTAAAGCCAAAAATGTATTTTTTTTTATTTTTGTCTGTCTGTCTGTCTGTCTGTCTGTATCTCGGCTGAGCATCACGCCGAAACTACTGGATGGATTGAAACGAAACTTGGCATGATTTGAGTTAATACTCCGAGGTAGGACACAGGATACTTTTTATCCCGACATTCGGCACCGTTCCCTTGGGAGAGGGACTAAAGTCAAAATATGTACTTGGTTATACGCTTGCTCCGATTTTAACAATTGTTCATTAAAATTATAGTAAATTACGCCATTTGAACTAAACGTCTCCGTGCTTCAGAGGGCAAGTACAAAGTGGGTCCAAGTTTTTAACAGACTTTAATTAAGGAGGTTTTGTATTATATGCGAATGTATATTATTGAAAGTTTAGTTAACGTAAACACCGCGCGGGCGGAGCTGCGTTGGTCAGCTAGTTTTGTAATAAATTGGTAAGCGGTGGTCCTATATAGTAAGTCCGTTATTTGACAGGCATGTTGGCCTAGTGGTTACAGTGGACACCCTGGCCGCTACCTAACAGGTCGTGAGTTCAATTCCACTCAACTTTGTATTCGGGTGTTATTTCTTTATATCATCATCATTAGTAGCCGATAGACGTCCACTGCTGAACAAAGGCCCTTAGAAGGGAGGGATGGCCATAATCCCCACGCTTAGCAGGCGACTTAGGGATCGCAGTATAGGTGGAATATGAATCCAAAAGAAAGACGTTGCTGCCCGTCTTCATGTTCTCGCTTAATCGCCTCTTACGACACCTAACGAGAGGAGATTTATATAAGTATTTATAATTAATTAGAAAAAAAACTACTTAATATATGAACATTTGTATCAATTTTCGGTTACCATAAGGCCTGTGCCTTGCCTAGTTTAGGATCGTATGATCGTGTGTAGATTGTCCTAGGATATTATTTATTTATTTGTGCAAGGCCCTTGCATGCCAAGGGACTGTCCAGATAGGTACCACCGCAGTGTCAGATATTCTGCGGCTATGTCCCCCTTTCTGTTCCGGTATGAAGGGCACTGTAGCAATTGTAATCGCCGCGCACCAAATGATAACTAATGATTCGGATGACGAGCGAGTTCAGTGGAACAGTCTACTGACATGCGTGAAGCATCTTGATCTTGATTCTCTCGTCGCCACTAAGTAAATGAATTAAGGAAGTACTTAAGGAAATTTACTTTTACTTTCACTTTCTTGTGTATGTAAAAGTAAAGATATTTATCTTTAGTAGTGTTTTTCAAGTTAAATTCTCACCTGGATCAACCCAAACGGCGAGGTCCCTCGGCAGGTGTTCCAACACATCCCGGACTGGTACGCCCGACTCTCTAGCTGCTCTCTCCAGCACCGGGTCTAAAGGACCGCCAGTCTTGAGGCACCGGAACGCTGACCCCCGGCACGGCCGGTCGGGGTACCAGTGACCCCTGAACTTGTCCTTCAGCGCCTTCTCCAGCTCCTCGCCGAAGATGTTGACGCGCCGCCGCGGCAGCTTGTTGTACAGGTACGATATGACAAAGTTTAGGGCAACTTGTACTTCAATATGCATTTTTGGTCTCACTGTGGACAAGAGAAATGAATATGGTTAGACATAACAGTCATATAGGTAATCAATTCTTCCTAGAAAGGTGGAGACCCCTTCTATTCGTATTTTGGTAATTTCTTATATGTGTAATTACACTGAGTTCTCTCAATTCGTGCGACTACAGAAGGACCTTAGATTGTAATAAACGCAAAGAGTGGGGTTTACCCTTTTCGCATTAAGGAGTTGTAATGCTGGTAATTTTGTAAGTTGTAATAAATAAAGAGGGATCCATAGTAATCTAGCACCGCTTTTGGGGCAGGCTGATGCACCACTAAGTCTCTTTTATCAAGATATAATCTGCTACGAGCTGTCGGTGGTTCTGGAGTTCATAACGTATGCTTACTATTAAGCCAAACCAACGTTTATTTACGAATTTTGTGGTAAAGAAATTAGGAATGCCAATAACCGTAATTTAGTATGATGTGTTTATAGACATTCTCTTTATTTAAGATTCCTAAAGTTTGAAAAACAAACGATTTCGTATACAAACAGCAACGACTTTAATATCGAAATTGCATAATGTACTCGCAGACAGCGCGTGGGAATACGGTTTTCATTTAGACAGTTAACTATGCAAACAAAACTCTAACTTTATTCGAAGCGTCATATCATAACGACCTCGACTCATGACCGTGACAATGAGACCGAGCGAAACGTAGCAACACCAACAAAAATATAATAATACATTTCCGTAATCAATTGCTTCACTGCATCGAGAATGACAGAAATCGATTACGCTGTGCGACTTAATCGAAACAAATCGATGGAATTGAATCGATTCGCTACTCTGAATAGCAACTACGCGAATTGCGAATCTAATATTTAAATGGTGATTAGTAGAAGACAATTCCGCGTATTAATCGATTTTGTTATGCATACTAAATGAGGGGATCTTAAAAGGTATCGATTAGTAGTAGTATTCAATTAACTTGAATAAACCTACTTTTGTGAATGTTTTGTTAAATCCTTAATAGATATAAACGCAAAGTGTATTTAGTTTATTTGTCCATTTTTCATGCAGCGGTTGTTGCGTCGATCTAGTATCGATGTGGTTTTTGCATTCATCATTGTAATCATTAGCAGCTGATATACGTCCACTGCTGAAAGGCCTCCCTCTTAGAAGGCAGGTGTTGCCATAACTCCCACACTTGGCGTTGGTACCAGGCGTCTTGGCTTGTAGCCTCCGTGGCGCAGTGGGAAACCGCTTGCTTTGTAAACCGGAGGTCGCGGGTTCGAATCCTGCGGGGGGCAACAAATTTGAGTAGTCGTTCCTTACTGGCTAGGACAATGCAGGCCCATCACCTGATTGTCTGTAAAGTAAGATGATCCATGCGTCGGATGGACATGTAAAAAGTCGGTCCTGCGCCTAACCTCTCCCCGGTCGTGTCGGTCTCCCGTCGCATCGGATTATGAGAGGTATTATATAAAGGAAGAGAGAGTGCACTTGTGTCTACGCAAGCGCTTGTGCACTATAATATCTCCTGCGTACATGGCTGATCTTGTGAAAGATTGGCCGCTGTGGTCGTTTCGGCCAGGAGGACATTATTGTTAGGCGTCTTGGAAATCGCAGTATAGGTGGTAGGTACGGTCTTCTTGTTTTCCCTTAGTCGCCCCTTACCCAACGGGAGGAGATGGGAAGGTTCTATTCTTACGCGGACACCTCACACCACATTACATAACATTTTTGCATTACATAATATTATTATATACCTATATGTAGTTTACGGGATGGAGCATAGTGATATTATCATGGCCAGCGAGTGATATAGGCTACTTATTATCTCGGAAAATGTACGTAAGCGAGACCGCGGGTAAAAGTTAGATGGTTACAAAATGAATGAAGACTGTTATAAATATAGGAAAGGAAAATACATTGTTACGGTGGATTTGTTGTGATATCGGGTCGTCGCACTCGAGACTACGACGCTCTGGCTAGCGTTGTTTCCGCACGAAATTAACTTTGGCCTTCCGACAATACGAGTGGGTGTAGGTACGCCCTTAGCATTAAATAGAACGGAACGAAGACGTAAAATAGTAATATAGATACGATCTAATGTATTTCCGGATTCGATATGAGATCGGAATCAGTTTTAGTTCGATAAGAGTTCGAATGTAACGATAAAAAAAATAGATACAGATTTCGTAGCTCCAATTTTCCATGAAGTAGTTGAAACTCTACATTAAGAAAGATTGAAATCATCCGACTGAAAAAGTACTTTCGCCTTATAGAAGACCGGAACTAAACAGCAGCCTCTACAGTACGACCAGTACGTATAACTTGGCGCGCCTGTGGCGCCATTGTGTTCAAAACAAAATGTCCTTTTCACGAATTTTAATCACTTTACGCAAGATTACAGTATTATTCAAAAAATCCGCACCGATTTCTACAATAAATTTTCAAGTATAAAAGTATTTTCTAGTTGACCTTTTTAGTTCCCCAAAAATGCCACCCGCCAACTTATACTGGTCAGACTGTAGCATCAAATAGCTGTGTGTTTCTAGCAATAACTACAGAGGGTCTAGTACGAGTTAACGAAAATGATAAATTTCTCTCGTACATTATAGTCGTTTTAAAAGTTACCGCTAGAGGCGCTGGTGTCTCAAATCTATGGAAAAAATCTGAACTCTCTTTTGTTCCTTATGCTAGCCCTATCAGTGAATTATTGGATGCTTAAAATCGCCAACCTTTTACTTGTATTAACAAAACAGCCGCTCTCCAAGTCCCTTAATTAATCAATAAGTTACAAAATGTATAAGTAGATAATGACTCAATAATGGTGGACGTTCAGCAATTAGCTACGCAAGCATTATATGAGAAAAGAAAGTTTAATAAGACAGATGAAATAATCAAATACACATGATGATATAATTTAAAAAAATGTTTATTGTTCTATATTGCTCGTAACTCGTAAGTAACAAATCAAAGACAACTACAGTTTTTTTTGTGATTATGTAACCAAATCATGTCACCTCGAATTTTGTTTACATTTCCTGATACGTTTTGATGATACCCTTTTCTGGTGAAACGTGAACGTATGTTTGCAAAAACCATTACCGTGAGTACAGTGATCTCGTGTCGGGTCTACATCGTTATATTGTCTATGTTGCGATACTTCCCGTGTTGGTTTCGTGCTCAGGTCACGTGCGGGATCGTCCGTGACAGTCACCGGACGGTTTTTTTCTTCTATTCACACCGAACTATATTTTAGCGGACTATCGCCTAGAAACGTCTGCGTCTTCGTTTTAGTTTTGTATTTATGTTCAGTTTATGATTTATTTTCGTCTTCCGTCCGTGCTGTTATTTTGGCAGTTACCTGTTTAACGCGAAATATTTAGGTAATGTTATTTTTGTTAGTAAGTAAGTATGTGTTATTGTAATTAATAGGCTATGCTTAGCCTAGCTGAGGATTAGATCATTACTAGCATGATTGGTGGTGGTATGATAAGTACCTCCAGTACAGTGTTCACTGTCTGCCTAAAATAGTATTTTAATGTAAGTAAAAAAAAAAACAAAAAAAAAATATAAAATCAGGAAAAAAAGAATTGTATAAAAGTAGTAGTAGTAGTAGTATAAAAGTAGTATAAAGATAAATTTATAAAAAACTAGCAACCCGCCCAGGCTTCACACGGGTGTAATTTAGAAGATTCGATTGGAAAATACAGCTTAATTTTACTTACATAAAAACTTAATACCTAGGTTTTTCATATATGTATATCAATAGTCAATAATAATAATAATAATATCCTGGGACAATTCACACACGGAAAAGAATTCAATGAAAAATTAGGTATTAATTCTCCATCACTCAAAGGTTTAGCTGTCAGAAAGCTCAATGTTTAGGTTAAGCACGCCTTCGTGCATTAATTTTGTTTATTTTATAATAATGTGTAATATTATTGTGTGTAATAAAGAATAACAATAAGTATATATAACTGAAAAATGCTTAGAAATCCGTTGCGTAGTTTATATTGGGAGTTAGCGGCTAAGCCTAAAGAAGACACGTGGAAAGTGACTTTGTTCTTAAGATAAAAAAGTTTTTTTTTTAATACTACTAAGGTGGCAAGCAAGCGTACGGCCCGCCTGATGGTAAGCAGTCACCGCAGCCTATAGACGCTAGCAACACCAGAAGAATCACTAGTGCGTTGCAGGCCCTTAAGACATTAGATTTTAAGTCTTTGTGTCCGGTAATTTCACCAGCTACAGTGCCCTTCACGCCGGAACACAGCAATGCTTACACACTGCAGCTTGGCGGCAGAATATCTGACACTGCGGTGGTACCTACCTGGACGGTTCCTTGCACAAGAAACCTACCACCTAGTAAAAATAAAGATAAAGATTAATAAGAAATCGCTTGTTAAAGTAAATAAGTCTTTCTAATTGTAAGGTTTATTTGAATTATTAGCTAACATACGATATTAGTACGAAAATGTTAAAAATAAAAACCAACACTATATCTTAATGGATTGCCCGTCTAATCCATCATGGATGGATACGAATTTCATATTTAAACAGATTTTTATCGGTATAGGCGCGGTTTGGCTCCGTATCAACACTTGACCTTCAGACATCAGGTTTGACTGACAGTTGATAGATTTACCTTTGATTGTGATACACAGCTGATTACAGTGCACCAAACAAGATTTAGCCTATAATAATGATATTCTGGCAGGCCCGGATCTAAAGCGGCAAACAGGCCCCACCCCGGGGGGCAATTTCAGGGGCGGCAAATAATATAATTAAAAATAGAAAACTTGCTCCACAAAACGACTTGCATACGAAAGCCTGATTGGCTCACCGTTTTTAGAACAAAAAAAAATACAGAATGGCGACTGGCGGTCACCATATTATGATTTTTGGAAAAATATAATTATAGCCTATGTCACTCCCACAACTAAGACGAATGTAATGTACGCCGTTGAGACTGTAGGCCGTGTCAAAGAAATATACATACATACTTACATGCATACAAACATATTCTCAAAAACATAACCCTCCGCTGGGGCATACGGGCAAATATCTAAAACAACAGACGTGACGCGCGCGGTTTTTGGTATCCGTCCTCGTATAATTGACAAAATACGACACCCCTCAGCCAAATCTCTTCTTTAGCGAAGATCGACCGGTGTTCGGTAGGCTCACCACAAAGAAATTAAAATCACGCTGCGGTGGGACTGCAACCGTTCGACCTTCAGGGTGAGCTTGGTCTTCACTCGCACGAACTCTACAATGTCCTCGACCGATTGTTTTAGGTAGCAGCCGGGGTCTAATCTACACTCGTCGATAACACATTTATTTTGTTTTTAATCTCCGATACAAAAATAAGGGGTTCTACATTCGCCTAAGCCTATCTGTCTGTGTGTCGCTAGGGAATCGAAGCACCCCAGTAATACAATAAATTGATAAATTTGAGTGCAGTTTTTTTATTTGGAAACTCATTTAATGGGGATGGTTATTAGCTGTTTGATCTAGCTCAAATTAGAATTCGGTCGTGGATATTTCTAAATTTCCATCATTAATACCTACTTGTTGTTGTTTATATGTGTACAATAAAGAGTATAAATAAATAATACCTACTTGTTTCTTCATCATTGCCATCAAAATTGTAGCTTCACTCACTTTCTTAATCAAGATTAAATATTTCAGTCTCACGTCCTTCTAACATTTGACCCAACTCCCCCATTAAGATAGACTTTGCCTTAACATGTTTTTTTTATAAAATCGCGCAAGTCTTACATAAATCCCCCGGGTCTGTTGAAGAGCTTATAATGTAATTGAATTTATAAAAAAAGGATAACACAAACTTCGTTTACTAGAAAAAAAAACTAAATTCATCTTGACACTCGCTAATGTACAAATCTTTTAGTTAAAATAAAAAGCAAGCTTAGTTTTAACTTCACCGTAATTGGATATAGAGACCACAAAACGCTTTTCTTCGAAAAATATATAAAGTTATTTTTATCCTCAACGAGCGAGTGGGTACTATTTTGTCGTTTACCCTACAGCTAGAATTTTCTCGAAGTACATTTGTTGCTCACGAACAGGTGGATATTTCACTCGTACGTGGTACTATTTCGCAGAGGTGTGAATGATTATACAATCATGCACTGAATAACCAAGCTATATTACCCCTGGGTCACGAAACTATCGCCCCGCTTGAAGCTGCTATTCGCTACAAGCGTCATTTCTAAGCGTCAAAAACAAGGCCACGAAATTCAGATGTTCGCTTGCAGCGTCAATAAAACAAAGCTAGGCGATAGGCACGTGGTGTGACTGTTTCGTGTATGTTGTAGAACTATCTCGTACATTTGTTCTCGACGCTCATAGAAAACGCGCATCCAACCATTTTTGCAATATCGCTCACAGCACAGCTGTTTTGCCCTACAATTTGCAGCTCAGTTTTGTGGCTTTGGATAAACAAATAAGTACATTTGATTTTAACGCTCGACGCTGACGCTTACAGCGCAGAGCAAATTTGCTTGAAGCGCCTCGTGTCCCTCGGGTTAGTATCACATGTTATACTGCTTTTTGTATTAAACTTGATGACAAGACGAGTCAGTCTGATGGTATCAGACGGACTCGATACGCTTGCGTATAGACAGCTGCAATTCATTCCCGCTCGTCACCAGTTCCATTAATTATTAGGTCGCTACAGCACGGTACAATGCTCATCACACCGGAGCACATTAGGAATGATTATATACCAGTCAGTCAGTCATAGATGGGTGACCGCTTAGTATTAGTGGCATTTAAACTGAGCGTCTCCGTGCTTTGGAGGGCCCGTCCCAATTGTTGTCTTGGTCTTCTAGACTGATGTTGTTAAGCCAAAACAGCTTAAACAACTCTGATACCTCGTTGGCTACTATGCCACTATCCGTACATAAAAGTTAATATATTAAGGGTGGATTCGACCATACAAGAGTAAATCTTAATCTTAGAATAAATCGTCAGTTAATCAAGAGTAAATCAATTTTACGTTTTACCATCTACAATTCTTAGAATAGAGGGTCTATTCGGGAATTGTTACTATACCGCCGTTTCGCACGGAATAACGAAGCTATTCTAGAATAATGTAATGGCGTCAGTCAGTCCACTCATCTGATTTCTGTCATTTCACAAATATTTATTCTGTGTTTTTGATTTCAACTCAACGCAACGCACTATATTAATAGTCTGGCATTGTATAATGCAACGTTTAAACAATTTGATTGATGATAAAAGATAAAACCACACGACAAAACTTGATAATTCCCTCAAACAAACAACAAATAAAATAAACACGTTTGACATCTAGCTAGCTTACACTACAGCTACTTTTTCACACTGTAATAGGGCAAAATCGAGTTGACATGATGTATGCTCTTAGACTATCCCGTTGTAGAACAACATTTATTTGCTGAGTTTTATTTTCATTCACCATTCACTCTGATATTCGCGTATTGTTATTCCTAGCGCAAGTATACTATCGATTACGTGGTGAAACGACTATGGATTTACTCGAGATTACAATCATGGAATACATTTAGTTCTGGTATAGTTACTCGTGTATAAATTTAAGTTTGGTTGAATCCACCCTAAGTCATTCATTGATTTTTCATATCAATTCTTAATTCAAACCGTGTCGCACTCTTATTAAAATAGGCACTCACAGTTTTGCGTCTCAATATGAATTTGTTAGAAGCAAAATTGTTAGTCGTGATAAGTGCGATGAATTAGAAAGTCTTTATTTGAAATATTAATAATTTCTTTTTTTTTACAAGTCTTAAAACGAACCTTTATTTAGACGCACAACATGCAATTATAAGAAAGTTACGAACGAAAGAAAAGAATACCTACCATACTATAACGCGTCACCTAAGAATTTTGGCACAGTTTTCTTTATGAATACATACGTTGCGTATCCTACGCTACATAAAATATACACCCAAGGGCATAAAAATATTGTGGGGATGGATGGGCAAACATAGCCAGTTCTAAAAAAATATCCCCCTTTTTGATATCAATCGGTATGGTCTCTAAGAAAACACAAATATTGTTCTATGGTGACGAAGTTTTCACAGATCGAATCGTCGATGTGTTTTTACTATATACAGATGATAGAAAACTTTTAATATGTTATTCAGCCGTGAATAGTGATATCAAGATACGTATATTAATTAAAACGTTTATTATCCATGGTATTAAATATAGTACCAACAGTGTTACAACGGGCTTTTTTCGTACATAACCCTAGAGATGAGTTTGAATTCAAGTAATATTATATCTGGAATTTTTTGTCCATGTTATAATCGTTCTCTTGAACACCAACGTTAATTATCAATGTCAACAATTGCTAAATAAAGGATAAGAAATAAATGGAATAAATACTCAATAGCATTCTAAATTTTTGTTATTACAAAAAAATACCATATTCGTGACTTATAATCGCAAATGATAACGAATTAAAAACCATCTCGTATGATTGCTTCTTGATTCAAGAATACAGCACATACAAATTGAGCCTTGAGCCCGGTTATTACACCAGCTGCAGTGCTTTTCTCACCATCATGCTTGGCACCTGAATATCTCTCTCTGACTCTGCGGTGGTACCTACATGACTTATCCGTCCACCGTCTAAAGAAGAATCATAATTTAAGTCTTATAATGTTTGGTTCGCCCACCCTTCAGCACATGGTAAGAATTGCAGCCTCCTATCTCCTCCCGTGGATGTCATAGGAGGGAAAACAAGTAGACGGGCAGCAGCGTCTTTCTATTGGATTACTTACCAACTATACTGCGATGCCCAAAACGCCTGGGAAGAATGGGGATTATAGTCACCCCTCCCTCTCTTCTAAGGGGGAGGCCTTTGTTGATGATGATGAATGATTGGTTCATAATTTTAAGGCAACAGTAATAATGATGAACACCTAACAACGAATTTTATTGTTTGTGTCCTATTTATGTTTGTAGCTATCGTAAAAATGAACAGCCTTCTAGACGAGTATTTGGGATAACAATATTTCCTCAAAGCAATCTGTACAAGTGCCTCAAGATAAGACGTAAACATAAGGTCCCTACGAAAATAAAAAGGGACCCAAAAATAACCCTTTGAAGGGCTCCCCAGTTTCGAAGCAGCCAGATAAGTTTGTTCAAACGAATGACATTTGTCGTGGAAACTTTATAAGAAAAACGACTTTACATTAACCTCTTTAAAGTTAACGGATTCGGGCCATGTTTGCTTAGGCTCAAGGATTTAACGTTTGCCAATAAACTTAATGCTTTTGGCGATATCTGAAAGGTACCTTGTAAAAATATAGTAACCTGAATGCATTACGTGGACGTTGCCGGTGAGCGGTTTTATGATATCGATGTTATCTTTGGAATCGAAACATCGATTCCGTAAAACATATTATGTGTAAACATGTGTAAGATTTCTTCAAGTGGGCGTGGATGGCCTAATCCGGAACTATACGGAATAGCGAAAAATGCTTAAAAGAGTCACAATAATATCAACAGGTGCCTTTTTTTAATCATCAGGGTGGATTCCTGGCTAGGTATACATATTTTTTAAAAATCCAATGATTCTGTTTTAGTTTTCATCAAAATCGGGCCCGTGACCCATTTTTCGATATTCCTTATAGTTTCAGATTTGGCAATCCAACCCCACTTGAAAAATTCCATATATGAACTTTGGAATCGATGTCCTTGGGTGGTTGCGTGTTGTTGACATCGCGTTTTTGTTTCATTTTCTAACTAGGGTTGAATACCTATTATTATAAAGACTCTCTGATGGTTGATATTGTGTTCACTTTGTTAGTAGGTACATCTTCTATATACTTATAATAAAACTGTAACAGGTCCAATTCTGTACATTGAAGATATTTTGAAAATTATATTTGGATGGCGGATTTCTATAACCGATACTGAGGCCGAAAATGTATTTATTTTAATTTTTGTCTGCCTGTCTGTCTGTCTGTCTGTCTGTATCACGGCTGCGCATCACGCCGAAACTACTGAATGGATTCAAATGAAACTTGGCATGATTTGAGATCTTACTACGAGGTAGGACATAGGATACTTTATATCCCGTAATTTAGAACGGTTCTTTTGGGAGAGGGGATTAAACTCAATCCGTCTTATTACGAAAAGCAGTTTAACAATAAACCCAGGTTTAGACTCAGGAAATCGTTCCTTAAACCTGAGTCTAAACCTACTTGGTTATACGCTTGGTCCGATTTTATAAATTTTTCTTTATAATATAATAAATATTAGTAAGGGAACACTCATACAGAGTTGTTTTCAAGGTTTTGTAATCGATCGGGTTAAGCAACGTTAGGTAAGGTCATTAAATAGATGGGTGACCGTTTAACGCTATTTGAACTAAACGGGTCCGTGCTTCGGACAGCAAGTAAAAAGTGGGTCCCAGTTTTTAACTGACTTTAAAAAAGGAGGTTTTGTATTCTATGCGAATGGATATTATTGAAAGTTTAGTTAACGTAAACACAGCGCGGGCGGAGCTGCGTGGGTCAGCTAGTTTTGAACAAAAAAAATAAACTTGTTCAAATATTATTATTTTTTGATGTTTTTAAATGGACGACGCTCACCAAAAAAAAGGCCCATATGAGTCTCTTGAGCAGAGCGTCCGGCCACACTTGCCATACAAACGGTTCCCATCATTATATTTCAAACAAAGCCACCCTCGTCACGAGGAAGGCCGAGGCCAGAAGTGGCGGCTGTGCCTTGCGGTGCAAGCTGTAAACTTTCAGCGTGCTAAACTTTATTATTATGTTAATTTGTTGAAGGCGTTTTATTATGCTTATAGACTGTAATTACGCCATAAAACTGACGAAGATACTTATATCTTATAGAAGATACTTATATCTTATAGAGTTGTTTTTATAGCCGGAATGTTCATATTGTAAAGGCTATGTTATTTTTTTTAATACGATGAAATTTTATTAATCATATGCACTTTTTTTATACTACTAAGGCGACAAGTAAATATGTGGCCTGCCTGATGGTAAACAGTAAACGGTGCAGTCTATGGACGGTAGCAACACCAGAATAATCACTAGCGCGTTGCCGAACGTAAAGACTTTAGATATTAAGTCTTTTGTGTCCGGTAATTTCACTAGCTACAGTGTCCTTCACGCCGGAACACAGCAATATTTACACACTGCTGCTTGGTGGCAGAATATCTGACACCTATATAGTGAACTTATTAACTAATATGCGCTCTACATTATATTTTGTGTCCGACAGCTTTTTTAACTTATCAATTTTTATTTGTACTAAACCAGTCTTATTCATTTATATTCCTTAGAAAAACTATTGGTTTTTGGTAGGCAGTCAACCCAGCATATTCTGTACCGCTTATGCTTTGCACCAAACACACGGTGGTTTCCCAAGCGCTGCAGTTTGGGTAAACATATGAACTGCGAAATATGAAGGTCGGGGTGATTAATCTACCGAAGATTAATCGTGTAAGTGAACTATCATGATAGTATGGAGGCTTTTAGGAAACGTGTCAATGTATGCTGTCAACCGAGATCGAACCGGAATTGGATATTCATGATGTTAATGTAATTATTCCTTTAAGACTCTGAAATTTAAAGTCATTTATGACTTATCTGTACTATACCACACATGTACCATATTATATTGTATTTTCACTTTTTTATTTGTACGTTTTTCAGTGCATCTGCAAAAGCGAGTCATAACAAGATATCAATTACTTTATTATTATCTCCGAGTAAAAGTCCAGACAGTCCTTATGTTTTGTCTAGTGAATGATTAGGTGTAAGTACATATATTGTTTTGGTTTTGTGCTGACTGTTATTATGTATATTATGTCATTTGTTATAGTTAAAAATAATCATTAAAGTATGAGAAACGTTAAATACAAAAAAAAAGAAATTCTTCAAAACTTAATAGAACTTTCTAATTTGAAAAAAAAAATTAACTATAGTCAGTTTTTTTTTGTCAACGGTGCATTTGTGTCGACCCTAAGGGATCTAATGTAACTTAAACGGTCTTACTCCAAAGAAGCTAAAATACTTAAGACATATAAACCTGCGGAAAACCTGGCGATAGTCACCGATACGACTGAAGGGAAATATCGAGAGCACAGTCCTATGCAATGAGGTTATCCCGTAGATCAAGTGACGAAAGAATTAGACACAATGTATACCTTGTGGCGATATAATAGTTTAGCGTTTATGTAATGTTTAGTGAATACTATCAGTGCTTAACGAAATTGTATTTTAGTTCGCCCTGATTGAGTACACATTGCACAAAATCAACACAAATACCGCAATTTTTTTTTTACCTGTGATATTCTGTCGCCAAGCAGCAGTGTGAAAGCATTGCTGTGTTCCGGCGTGAAGGGCACTGTAGCTGGTGAAATTACTGGATAAAAAGACTTAATATCTAACTAATGTCTTAAGGGTCGGCAACGCGCTAGTGATTCTTCTGGTATTGCTAGCGTCTATAGGCTGCGGTGATTGCTTACCATCAGGCGGGCCGCACACTGGCTTGTTACCTTGGCTGTATAAAAAAATATATAAAAAAATAAAGGAAAAAAATGATAGAAGTAAACAGTAGTGAACTAACGATAGGAAAAAGAAGAGAAACAGTCAAGCCGGCAGCCATTTATAATGTAATGGTCTACTAATGAAATTATGTTAAGTGTTACTATTTAATATTTCGTGACACAAAAATATTGTAGGTTTATCTTTATAATAAAACTGTAATATACAAATGGAGGGCTGTTAAATGTAACTTCAGGATGTAGGTCAAGGTATAACGGAAGTCAATTAGGTTATTGCTTCAAATGTTAGTTTATAATCTATTAATTAACCCGTGGGGTGTCCGGGTAAGAATAGCACCCTCCCATCTCCTCCCGTGAGTCCGTAAGAGGACTAAAGAGAAAACAAGAAGATAGGCAGGAGCGTATTTTGTTGGATTACCACCTGTACTGCGATCCTTAAGACGCTTGCTAAGCGTGGGGATTTTGGCAACCCCTCCCTTTTTAAGGGGGAAGCCTTTGTTCAGCAGTGGACGTATTAAGGCTGTTGCTGATGATGACGATGACCGTAATACATTATATCATCATAATTAGCCAACAATCTGCCTCTCCAAGCAGGTGCGGTCACAGCCAACGATTTTGGAGGGGTCATTGTTGACGGACCCGTTGGTCTAGCGCCCTGGCCGCTGAACCGGACGGGTTCGAGGTACGTTCCCGGGGCCCGTCAACACAGCGGGTTGAGGACACCGTGGGATTTTAGTCGGTAAGAGTCCGACATAACCCGCGCTGCTACCCCCGTGGCGGCGAGGGTACCCATGAGGATTTCCCCACGTTAAAAAAAAAGAAAAAAAAGTGCCCTGGCCGCTAGCCAATAGGTCGTGGGTTCGATTCGCACCTTGTGTCTGAGTGCTTCAAGTGCGTAACCTATTTTGGATAAAATTGTTTCGATGTTTTAAAGCAAGAAGTCAAGTTTGTCAATTTGACGTGAATGAGTTTGAGATTTTGGGGGTCATGACCCTTACGACCCCCCCTCTCGGACCGCCACTGTCTCCAAGGCATGCTTCTAAGGCCGACTTACGGCTTTTCTCCTTCAGTCACTATAAATTATGTAATCTTAGACTATTTTTCTATAGAGTATTTACATAGCAAATGAGTTAGCAAAAGCTGCACACATTTTATAATGATCACAAAAAAGTCAAAAGTCTAAACATTTACATAGCAGCGATATCTCTACATTAAAGTTACTCAATAAACAGTTTAAGCACGGCAATCTTATAGTAATAAAGTCACTTGAAAATGAGGAAGAATAAAAACAATGTTTCCACCGTTTCACACACGTTGGCAGTAAACCTCGTGTGACCGGTACGATAGCAGTACAGCACGCTATCATTTAGCACTCTACAACTATTTCCACACAATAGTACGACTACAATATAGTTGTTTGGCTAATTTGTGGATTGCTTTATATTGTGTCTGGTACACCGCATAACTGAAATGTAGTTTAGGCAGTCAACTAAGTTTTTTTTACTACTTATAAGCTAGTGCTTGACTGCAGTCCCACCTGATGGAAAGTGGCGTCGCAATCGAGGATGGCAAAACACACTAGCCTATTAAAATCCTATTCCGGGCCCGTTGGTCCGGTGGTGGTGGTGTGACCCTGTCTGCTAACCAACAGGTCGTGGGTTCGATTCCCACCAAGTGTCTGGGTGTTTTATCTATATAAGTATGTATTTACAAAAAAAAAGTATATAAGTATTAGTATCAGTTGTCTGGTTTCCATAGTACAGGCTCTGCCTAGTTTGGGATCAGATGACCGTGTGAATTGTCCCAGGATATTATTATTATTACTTAATAAATTAAGTTTTTTTTACTACTTATAAGCTAGTGCTTGACTGCAGTCCCACCTGATGGAAAGTGGCGTCGCAATCGAGGATGGCAAAACACACTAGCCTATTAAAAGCCTATTGACTCTAGTCTGGAAGACACCCACATTATAATTGGCCGGGAAAACCGACTCAGGCAAACTGTTCCAGTCGTGATAAGGGATTTGGTAAACTGTTCAGAATTTACGATTAGTAATTTGGACCGTATCCTTTTCGTATCGATATGAATACTGTTATAGGGTTAGATATACATGTCGTGATGGAAAGATTGGTCAATCAGCAAGACCTTCTAGGGATTTGAACATTTGTCATTTCGCCATTCACCTCCTCGAATGACGAATTAATTTATGCGTTCTCTGTATAACTTCGATTGATGATGAGGAGTGATTTTTTCGTGAGTTTGTAGTGCATTGCATGTATGTCTATATCTGTGACACTACATTTTGTCGTATAGTATATCGTTAGGTTCGTCTTAGTTGTGGTAGTGACATTTTTCATAAAAAAAAAATATTGGCGTCGGTCGGTGAGCCGCCATTTTGTATATTTTTACTACCAAAAACATCGATATAATATATAAACTAGATTTGGTGTCACGGTTCAAAAAGTGGTAGCGAGAAATAGCGCCCTCGTGTCGCTATTTCTTTACAAGCCACATCCTGACAAATTTATTTTTGCCGATAGGAGTATCGCTACTGTCTATATGAAACTGTCAAACTACAAGTCAATATCATTATAAAATCGTTAGTTCACATTTCCACCACCAGCACAGATAAGTTTGCAACCTCCGCGACCACATTTTAGATGTCATTTTGATCGTGAATGTTTATCTAGTTTATGTATTATATCGATGACCAAAAACACCAATTTAGGTATCAACTGAAAGGTCAAAATATAAATGCATGGGTATAGTCGTAATGAGTGTAATATATTATCATTTTCTTTGTTCACAGTCGGGCTTTTTGTGATTTTATGTTAAACAAATAGTATATGATGCGGTACAACTCCTAGACGTGCTTCATGTGCACCAAAATTGTACAGTACTACAGTACAGATCTTACTACAGTACTTCCAGAAATACGATAACCAATCTTATTCCATTTCAAAGGCTCCATTGAACCCGGCAACTCGGCCATTACAGCTTCAGAATCGATTCAGAACGAAACCGAGTGTTTGAGGACATACGACCTTTAGTTCGCCCGTCCTATTTATATCGTAGCCGGGTATCGATCTGTCGCCCCACTGGCCGACAACCCCCTATACAGACCCCAAGCGAAAATATCACTTAACATGACTGCACAGAGTTCAAATCACTTCGTTTGCACTCTTACACGATTTAATAGTCGCCTCGAATCGACTACCGTTGATTCCAGTGGAGTTGGCGTTTTTTTTTCTTGTTTCAGTTGAAAATGTGGATTGTGTAATTTTATTGGGCCATAAATGGAGATAGCGGTGCAGTATACAGCAATTCGACTGTAACAGTATTAAGGTATGTATCAAAGAGACTAAAACCTACAGTATAATACATTATAGGCCATATGACCAAACATTAAAATATATTTTTTTGTTTTCTTAGGGCGTACCTTACGCACGTTTCTGCTGGCTTTTTTTTTATACTACTAAGGTGGTAAGGAAGCATGTGGCCCGCCCAAGTTTTGCTATAAAAATAATTAGGCTGGTCTATATCTAAGTAATTAAATATATTTGGTATGTATCAATCAATATGTTAATTATTTAGATTGTAAAATATATTATCATGAAATACAGTAAGACTCGTAGGCTGAGAGACGAAGCTTGGTTATGAACCTCTTAAATGTTACAAGGCATGCGTAGGTAAGTATCCCCTTTAAATAACCAATTTCCAGTGGAGCGGAACACATTACGTACGTAGCGGAAAAATAATTTCCTTTCTATTCAAAATCCAAGTACGCACAGAAAAAAGTAATTGCTCAAAAGGCTCAGCCTATTCCACTCGGATTCACGGATCGAACCGGCCGTTTGGACCGATATATATCGGAAAAAGATTTAGGTTACGCAAAGTGTGGATGTGAAGCTCTACAAATTAGCACTTAAGGGGATTATTTTCTGCTTTATTAGCTCATCCTCAGCTCATTAAACACGGGAGCGGAAAAAATGACGTAACACACCACGGAGCACAATGGATGGAAACAGATAACAAGTTATCTAGCTCTCACGGTCAAATGCTTTTAAAAAGAAAATGTTATTCGTTGATGGATATGTACTATTATGAATGGGGCGAGTGGATCCATAAAATCGAGAAACGTCGCCTAGGGCGCCCTCGGGCTAGGTGGAGCGACGATCTCCGTGAAATCGCAGATAAGAACTTGATGAGAAATTCCAAAAAGAAACAACTATTATTGTACAATTTCAGAGGGGGTGATGGGTCGTCGACGCATTTACTGTGAACGAAACGAGACCGTTTATCGTCTACGATAAACTAGTTTATAAAGTAGTTTAAAGTTTAGTAGTCGACGAGAGAGTAGAGTTCACTGATAAACTAGTCTAATGTTAAACTAGTTTATCGGTAGACTGTAAACTAGTTTATTCTTTATAAAAAAAACAGTCTTAAAAACGGTTTCGTCGTTCAATGCCCACCCATAATATCCACCAACGGACTGCTTTAAGAGTAGTTATCATGACTGATATGTAATTGCTCAATAACTTTTTTTACTAAAAAGGTGTACGTTCTGCTTTCATAAATATGGAGTTGTGATCACTGAAAAAAAAAACAAGTTTTACATGTTACCGGACCGACAAACGAACACCGTTGGCTTAACATAAAGATTCTGTAATGTCGTTTCAGATACTTTGCCTTAGAAATGGAAAGTATATTACCTACCATTTTTATTACAACCGTGAGAATCTCCAGCCCAATTTATGTTTATGGGTTGCGTTGGTCGTAAAATGTACCTACTTTTAACCTTCTAGAGAGTTCTGGTATGCTTTTTTTATTGAACTTTATAATGGGAAAAGCAAGACGTTCACATGAGAGTAAGCGACACGCCTTCCTAAAGATAGTCGCACTTCACTGCCGTCTCCACTACATTAGTTATTAATTCGCTTGAGTTTGATAATTTCACCGGCTACTGTGCCTTTCATTAACTGCCGGTCCCAATATCCTATCGATCCCTAACTATAAGTTAAAATCATCGATCAAGTCATCTATATCCCGCGATAAACCTCCGGACTGCAGCGATAACTAAAACCCTGACATACTGTCATTTGAACAACCAACAGTAAGCTGCTAATATGTTATTATTGAAACGGAAATATATTATCATAGCTATCGATGGTAACTATTTTAACTTATAGTAAGGGATCGATAGGATATTGGGACCGGCTGTAAATTATATTATAAACCATAGATATATTATATCTCTACTAATACGCGCCAAAAATTGTGACTTATGTACTTAACTAAAATATTTTCTCATATAATAGTTAAGATTAATGATATCCGTTCCTTATTATTTACTTTTGTACAGTACTTTGTGCATTTTATAAATACAAATGAAGAAATTTTACTTGATTTTCCAACGCACACGTCACGTTCGTTACATTTCACCTACGCGGACTTCCTGCTTCCATCCAATTTGGGTGAATTTCGTTGTTTCACTTTTCGTGCGCTAATGGCATATCCATTGTATAATTATATCATTTCTTTCACGCCAAAACACAGTACAGGCGCCGTTGCCAAATTGTAATTCTACAATACGAAACGCAAGCTAGATATTAGAAAACAAATGTATGGGAATATCACTTCACATTACTTAGCAAAGAGAAATGTCTTTTCCATACATTTCTTTTCTTTTCTATTCTCTACCGTTCCGTATGGTAGAATCACAACTTGGCTAAGGGGCTGCTTACATTGCTGGTTGATGGATGTCAAAATATCTGACAATGTGGTGATGGATCTTCTTCTAAGTTTTCCTAATCATAGCACAAGTCGCTATGATGGATCATTTACTGTGCAGGCAGTACGGCTTTGGAATTCTCTTCCTCATACTATACGTGAGAGCACATCGTCGGATGTATTCAAAAGAAGAATTAAAGATTATTTCCTATCAATGTAGCAGTTTATATAAATGTATGTACCTATGTATTTATCCATGTATTTATATAAATATATATATATATATATATATTATCAAATACAACATTATATGTACTTATTTAATTTTATTGTATATTATATGTGTATGTTTGTTACTGTACTATATATAATATTAAATATATTTATTACATAATTTACTTTGTATTTTTGTGTGTAGTAATTTGTTGTACACTTGTTTGTATCCTCAACAGTATTTAAATTTTTCTCCATCACTCAAAGGTTAGCTGTCAGAAAACTCAATGTTTGGGTTAACTGTTTGTTAAGCACGCCTTTGTGCATTCATTTTCTTTATTTTATACTAATGTGTAATATTATTGTGTGCAATAAGGAATAAGAATAATAATGGACTGTTAAGGGACCTAATAGATAGATAGATAGACAATTCTTTATTGCGCACAAACAAACAGATACAAAAAGAATAAGACACAAATTAATAAAAAATGCAACAATGGGCGGCCTTATCGCTAAAAGTGATCTCTTCCAGGCAACCTTTGGATGGAGAGGAAAATAAAGAAGTTACAAAGAGCAGAACCCTCTGCTCTTTGTGCGCGCACTCGACATGGATAGGTAACATTAACACAAAGACACATAAAAACACATATATTGTAAACTATAATAATATATACTCATATGAGTATAATATATAAACATACATCAAATAATACTATTATAAACATACATAAATCAGTACGTACTAATATAACAAGAAAATTACACAAATACCGATTAACTTATTCCGCCAAATAAAACTTCTTCACTAGATCTTTGAAAAAATACTTGGTAATGATAATTTTACAACTGGATTCTTCTAACCTTGTCAATAGCCATGGCTAGAAGAAACCGGAATGTTATTAATAAATAGCGAGAAGATAAACAGCAGTAGCTGTCAGCTTTCAAAGTCAACTAATTATCCGATAATTTGGTTATAAAATACTAACTGATTTACGGGTTAAAGCCTGTGCCAGAATATTTTCAGCTATCCACGTTACGGTGAAAGTGTGGCGGAAATAACATCACGTGCTATATTAAGAGCCGATCCAAGGGAAAAACTGTAGCGATTAAGATATTATTATGCCGTGATGCTATTTGAATAAGCGCTTTTCTGTGTATGAATGCGAATACGATTTAAATAACAAGAGCTTTTTAAAGATTTTTAGTTAAGTTATTTAGGATTTGTTCTACAAATCCAGCTTTAATGTCTTTTTGATACCCTCCATCTAAAGGTTGACTGGCAGAGATTATCTAATGTTTGTGATAAAGCCGCCCAATGTAACTAGATGTTTAAAAATATTATACCTATACTAAATACCTATATAAAAATATTATATATATACCTTTACTAATTTACAAAGATACATAATTTAATTAGTTAAGAAAAAATAAGTAAAACTTTCGTTAATAGTAACACAAGGAAATATTTTTTCACAAATATTATCTAACATTGTTAACTTCATAAGAAGACGGTAAGACATAAATCAAATTGTGGTTGAAAAATATATATCCCAAGATGAATATAAGGAAGACAATAAGCTAATCGCTCAGCATTCAGATGGTTATATATATATATATGTATATCTGATAAAATAGCATTAAAACATAAAAAAATACGCTCGGGTCTCGTATCAGACACCACATCGTTATAAATGGGATGCATTCGTCTACGTTATCCGCTCTCAGCACGTAATGGCCTGATGTATTGTTATAGCTTAATAATCTTACAGTTTCTTCCAACATGGTGGATGAACATCTATCCAGATCGCTAGCTGACAAAGTGAGTTAAATATCGCTGTTTGGTCGTGGGTTACTTTATAGATACTTTTCTCTCGGAAACTAATAAAAGTCTGTCACCTCAGGATAACTACGAATGATTGATCGGACTTTTGTAATTTGGTCAAGTTTTGTTTTAATTCAACTACATCAGCATCAGCAGCAGCCTGTAGACGTCCACTCTTGAACAAAGGCCTCCCCCTTAGAAGGGAGAGGTTGCCATAATCCCCACGCTTGGCAGGCGTCTTGCGGATCACACTATTGTATGTTGTAGGTGATCCAATAGAAAAACGCTGCTGATGGTCTTTTTGTTTTCCCTTAGTCATCTCTTACGTACGCCCAACGGGAGGAGATGGGTGGGTACTATTCTTACCCGGACACCCCCTGGTAATTAAACTACACAAGACAAAGAAAGTCTTATTATTTTAAATTGTGTTCTATATCTCATAACAATCATTTAATTTTAATAATTTAAATCACGCTTCTAATCACGAATCTACTTCGGGCATAAAAAGGCGAAATTAAGCATTTCATCTAAAAAGAATTCAGATCCTGCATTCCTAGCAGATTCTTCGCAATTCCTGTAATTTTCGTAAAGTGATCACAGATTTAGTATCTTTACTGTTTGTTCTCTAGTAGGCGTTAAGTTTACTCTGTTAACATAAATATTATCTGTTTGCCCCAACTTGTGTTGTTTGCACACATAGGAACCACGTTTCTATTTTAGTTGCCGACAGAATTTGTTGTTTATATAAAGTGCCTACATTCAAACCCTATATTAAAATAGCCGTCCCATAATCCAATGAATTGTTCGCCGATGTAACTCTAAAAAATACCTGCGCAGCTTGAAATGAAACTTTTTCTATAAAACCCTTACAAATATTTTTTCAAGTCTGAAAACTTCGTGTAAGAAGCCATTGCCTACACCCGAATTAGATTTTAAGAATAGCACTTTCGTAAACGTTCTTTGCGCAGCGTATTTCTATGGAGAGTTATATGAGTTGCCCCCATTTCCATTTCAGCTGCAAAAATGTATGATATTTACTTAATAAGGATTGTTATTTCATGTGGCATTCCAACCTAAATGAAAATTTGGACCAAAACAAATGTATGCCTAGTAAGAAGTTTTTGAAATAACTCAAGGTGTTATTGGATTATGGGATTGCAAAGCTTTTGTGTGTAGAGCATCTATTAATAGTCAATGCCGATCAAAGGCTTCCACTGAAGGTTTCCTGAGGTGTCTAAACAGCGTCAATTACGTTAATCTTAATCGTCACGTTGGCTCATGTGTTTCTTTTTTAACATTTCATGATAATAGTTTTGACCGTGAAACTTAATTCATTTAAATGCGAAAGTATGATTGTATTAATGGTTTTTGAAGTGGTAGAGGGATGAATAGAAATCGTTATTTTGTGTTTCACCTTGAAAAAGGAAATATTAAACTACAACTTTCATCGTTTGAAGAATACGAGTATATTAACCCTTTCAGACCTGGCTCCCACAGTTTATATAAATGAACATTTATATAATAATCGTTAATACTAAAGATGATTAAAAGTACTCAAATGTAGGTAAACTACTTCTACTTCAAATATTCAACTCGCTTTATGAATATGCAGTGCGTCTGATTGTAATGCTAAATGTAAACGTTTCTGATGACAAACTCCTTTCGAAAAGATTAAACCTTCGTATAGAAATCACGTACATGTGTAAGCAAGTGTGTTGTCAAGGTGGAGCAATAAGTATTGATGCCTTGGACTGCAAGGCTATTTGTAAAGAAGATTACAAAAGGGTTTTTTTAAGTTCAACGACTTTAGCAGTGAATGGAATCCTAATTGAAATTTAGAAAGAACAAAGAATTTTAAGAAGTAAGCAAAATTTAACAACATAATTACTTGAGTTCATCATCATAATAGTATAGAAGATTAAAGTTACTAAATCTAAAACATAGCTCTCTTCCTGGGGATTCGGGCAAAAATAAATATCACCTCGGTATTCAAATAGAATATCTGATGGAAAATTATCCCTATGGGCTATTAAGGTAATGAAGTCAAGGCAATTGATGGCGTGTCATGGACGGCATTGTAGCTTATCTGATCATCATCGTTGATATGTACTCGACGATTGAAATATTGATGATGAAAGTTTTTGGAATCGTTTTTAGGTTAGAAATAAAAAATTAATCAACTAAGAGTACCACCTACCAAAATTTCCAATGTTTTTTATCAGTTACCTACTGTATGTATATTTTGGTAATAAAAGGTTAAAAGGAGTCCTTTTGTCCGACTACCTAACCTGTCAGACCCAGATTTGGTTTTATCAGCAAGACGGTTTAGAACTGTCATACGGGGTTTCATAAAGTCCTAAATCTCATGTAGATTTGCTTATTTTATTCAGTTAGCTAAAGTTTCGTAGTTGAGTGACGTAACACACAATTAATATAAAAAATAGGACTCAAAAGAATGGCACATAAAATCTTTTTTTCTCCAACTTGAATTTAAGAACGCTTGACACTCCAATCCGTCTATTTAAATTAAGATAAATCGCTATTGCAAAGTTGTTAATGTATTTGCTGTACTTTTATTAAATGATCCAATGCTGCACGCTTTTTTATAGATTTGTCAAGCTTGTATTTACGGTCTTACTCTAATATAAGACACAAATCTCCTTAAATAGCTTTCATTTTTGGAAATCCCAAGAAGCCTTTATAAATCTTAGTATTTTTGTATTTTACGATACTCTCAGCTGAGCATATAGATGATTCAGCCGCATTAGTTTGCAGATTTTCTATTTTATAATATTAGTACGAAAATAGAAGGGAAAAGGGGAAGAGGAAGACCCAGACGAAGTTTTATGAAGCAGGTAGCAGAAAAAGTGGGTGGAATGTCGTATCAGGAGGTCAAAATGAAGGCATATAATAGATCAGATTGGAAATTGCTTCACCGACAAGAGCCCAGCTCTAAAGTTGGAGAGACAGAGAAGTACAATTCTATTTAAGATTCTTTCTATTAGGTATTATTGGCAGGCCAGCCACGTTCATTTTTTTTTGCAGTCGTGGCCCTATTATAACGTTCACGTTCCGGAGAATGAAATGAGCTTCACAAATAGTTTATAGTACAATCTGTAGAATACCGACATCAATAGAGTTCATTCACTGCGAAGTCAATCCATCGATTTATGCGACTGTTTTCCTCCGATGTATCGAAAATGCAAATAACTGGCAGGCTTTGCCTTTGATTATACTGTTTTGGCAAATGCTTTCAATATTGTAATGTGGCTAGTCCTTTTTTATATTTTGTGTTATTTCTATTATATTGCAGATATCTTTAATAAAATATATGTAGACAGTAATATAAATAGAAAATTCTAAATGAATCAATAATTTTGCTATGAAGAATATTGACTATGCAAGAAATATACAAGTCTTTACCTAGCTCTATTAAAGTTTGAAATGGAATTACTTTTAATTACGGATTATATTGAGGCTTATTTTGAGTGATTGAACCTCGGGAATGTAAACCTGAACCGCGATATTAATCATGAAAATAATTTCATTTCAATGTAATTTTGCGTAAATATGTCGAAGAAAACTTAGTGGTAATTCTTTTCAGCAAGGTCCAACTTAAGGTACCAAATTCACTTCGGAGTCGCTGGACGTCCGGGGTATGGTCCCATCGACGTCCATTGAGTACGGCGGCGACTCCGAGGAGGACGGCGGCAGGGTTGCGACCCCCGTGACTGGTTCCGGGGGGCTACAATGCCCCCCCCCCGGCGGTGGGCTCAAAGGCAAGGCACTGAGGGGCCCCTGGTTCAGATCCCACCGGAGACACCTGGGTTTCATGTGCCAATGCGACAGCCGCGGGGGTTTTAGTGGGTAAGAATCCCACATACCCCGGTCGAGCCCAACAGCTCAAGGAGATCTTTTGGTTCCAATTTCAAATTCAAAATCATTTATTTCAAATAGGCTTAACGACACTTTTGATCGGTAATTTTTTTTTAAACCAGTGCAGTATTAGTTATTCTTCCGCTAAGCAGCAATTTGTACAAATATTGCTGTGTAGGGTATTGTAACTGGAGAAGGACTCAGCAGACCTTCTCTTCCTAATATTTAGAGTGATGAGCTGCAATACAGGATGTCTTAAGGACGGCGTTTCTCTTTACTAAATTGATTTTGTCGTATTAAGTTTGTCTAATTGACTTTATTTGTAATAGTACTGTGAACAATAGCGTCTAGAAGTGTATCTTTATCTAGATGTAACAGTAGACTATTACCTGTTACCATAAATTTTGCAAATTGTGCATACACATTTACATTACACACTTACATATTTTCGGGATGAATATTTGCCGATAGCAATGTGGGTTATCTGTGTTTTACAACGCGCTGATACGAAGCCCGTATCTCGACAAGTTTCACCAGCTACACACCGGTTGTACAGTTTTTGTGCATGCTAATTATATTGTTTTACTGAAATAACTGTTTTGGTAACTGTGGGTTCGCGAACGTGAGGCATGGAGAAACTTTGTCGATATAAAAAAAAATCATTAATTACAAAATACGGTGAAATGTGGCACAATTGAATTAGTATGCCGGTTATAAATTCAATTGGGTTATTATGTTTTGTGTAGAGCATGTGTTATAAGTTTCTCAGCTGTTGGATAATACAATTAAAATTCTATTGTGTTATGAAAAATATGTTAACTCTTTATTATAAAACTAATAAAAGTTAGAATTACAATTAATTTATACCGGCAACTTTTCGTTTGTAATGTAGTCATTAAAATTTTAAACATTAATTTCTGAGATAAATTGGAAATTATTTTCGCTGGGCTGAATCTCAAAAGCGTTCCCTTTAATTATTACTGCGTTGGCGTATAATTAACTCTGCTATTAAATCACTAAATTAACACGTAAATTTCCACAAAACTTAAGCTTTTCAACCTTGCCATTTGTAAATTATGTAAATATAATGTCATTTGGTACTTTGAGAATGATAATGGGTACCTGTGCTCACGGTGTAATAATTTTATTTAGTAACTTTACTAAAAGCTTTTCAACTGAAAATCAATGTTTTGCCGACAAGTAGGTAGGTAAAGTAAAGTTTGCCTACAATTTGTGAACAACTTCTATTTTCATAGTCAACTAATTTTCACTTTGCTATAAATCAGAAATTACGTTTCATTTAGCTCTGGAATGAAATTTATTCGTCTGAATTTGTGCCTCATAGTTTGGCGAATGTTTCTGATTTGTAGGTTGATTTTATATCCTATTTGGGTAATGTATATTATGTACGCTATTCAGTCTTCTACAAAGAAGATTTGGACAAAAACCAGCACATTTGTTGCTTTTGTAATGTTTAAAAAGTAAACGCTTGTAATGTGGTCAACAAAGTGTGTCTAATAAAAGATGAAAACAAAGCGTGTGTGTGAGCAATTGAAAAATTCTGAAACGCACCCTCGCTCTTTGTATGAAACAAAGCAATTGTCCGGGGAAATATTGAACTCGACTCCCCATTGATTGCCTAGCAATATAACAATATTTCTTCTATTGGCAATGTATCAATTATTCAAGTAATCGAAGTTGAACTGACAAGAAGCACACCTTTCACATGAAATAAATTGTATCATGATTCTAAAATAGGTAGATCGATGATAAAATAACTTGATTTCTTAAATAACAGATATTTAGTAAAAAGCGGGTACAATACTAAAGTGACGAATTTAAAATAGACTCGAATGGAATAGTACAGTTGTTAATTCTTCTAAAATTTTACACAATTCGTATTAAAATCAAAATGAATGTGGAATATTTACACAAGGCGTAGCCTCATTCTGTATTCCAGTTACATTACAGACAATTGTCCTGGGAAATAATGTGCTATTGATTGTTTCGCCTGTACGAGGAGAAGCGAGATCACGCCGCTCTGGCAGCGCCGGTAAAATTATATTACCCACTTTACTGGCGTAAACGTATAACGAGTGTGCGTTAACGAGCAGTTGTTTTTTTCTTTTTTTGCAGAAATAATTGGCTCTCTTCGTTAAATTTTAAATATAAAACTTTTTGAATAAAGTCGCGACTCCTGCACGTATTTTACCTAAAACACTACACAAAACATATACATATTGTTTTGCTACACGATTTTGTTGATTATCTGCTGAAAAGGAGACGTCGCGTGTGTTAAACAAATATGTTTGTTATGTGCTGGGCAAAACACGCGTAGAAGACTCGTCTTTACATAATTTAATAGGTACCTACATATGAACCCAGCGAGGTTTTTTTTAGTAACGGTATTTTAGACTATGCTATATAATCATCGAGAAATTATGAAATAATTATTGATTTTTTATTTAAAATTCATATATTCTATTACATATAAAAAAGGAGTGATATTAAATACTAAGCGGTTTGCTGGGTGGAAGGTAAATTGTGCAAGGGACATACCATGTGGGTACAGGAGCTTCATACAGCTCCGATGGTGGTATTGGATTTATCACATATCGCATATCGGGCTAGCATATCGTTTCCTCATACAAACTTATCTATCACAAGAAACAGGCGTTATTAGATTGCGGGTTCTTGTAAGGTCGACTTACGAGCCTTTCCAGTAAGGTTGCCTAATTTTTTTGACTGAAAGATTGTACTATGCAATACCTCTCATCATAATGTTAATATTGGAATGTTTTTATGACTGCAATAACATTAGTATCTGCCGGCAATTTAGCCAACCATCGACCGTGCAAATAAAAGGGCATCATTCATATAAATCGCGTATGCCATTATGGCCGTTATTATTTTCGAGTAAAGACGATAATAGCGCTCGTTATGATAGATGGGCGTAAGCATGCGAAGATTATCTTTTGTTTTAAGGCAAGAAATCTATTATATAGAGTATTCTTTTTCTGTATAGATTCGCAAGATTTAATGTCATATATCTCTTATTAAGATATGTTGGTATAAGTACTAGTACTCTCCATTACGTTCAATCACGAAACTTATTACAGTTTTACACTTAGAGGAGATACCACTGGAGAGAGCATGATGCGCTAACCCCCTCTGCCAAATTTTTGTTCATATGGTTAGGTCATTCTTTATTTGTGTGCGTGTATTTTTGAATGTGTTGCGAGTTTACTATAGTGTGGGTATGCGTGAAAGTGTATCTGTGTGTGTTTACTTCGCCTCCCACACCCCGCAAAAGTGCCACGAAAAATTTGTTCGGGGAATCGACGCGATACTAACTCCTTTGGTACTTTCTCTGAGGTTTTACATAATTATCACGACGCAAAAACTTAGATACACTTTAAATACACAGGTACTTTTAGACATTCGATCCACTTGTCGTTGTGATAACAAGTGATGCACGTTTTTCGTGCTATCGTTTATTACTGCAAAAGGAGTTCAGATTTCACTATGAAATTCAGGTTAGTGCACTTACGTAGGTACTGAATTTGTTACTTACGATCCTTTTATTAATATCAATATTATTTAATCTAAAAAAATCCTCCAAATATTATTCAACCATGCATTATGGTGCCTGCGGGCAGGATTTCCTGCCTGTAAAAAAATGACACATGATGTTTTTCAAATAATTAAAAATATTTTAATAGATGATATTGCTCATCGATTTGAATGACTTTTTGTATAAAGGGCAATGTCTAATATTTTAATTGATAACATCTCAATCAGTTTCAGTGTAACATTGATATTTGTCCACAACGTGCGCGTCGCAGGTAACCGGTGGATGCAAATAGCCAATTGTCGTTCTTTGTGGCGTTCCCACGGGGAGGCCGATGTTCAGCAGTGAAAGTCTTCTGGCTGGTGATGATAATGATGATGACGCAAGAAGTGGAAAAAAAAGAATATAAGAAAAAAAACATTAAGAAAAAAAAACAAATGAAGTTCCCTCCTACCTCATGTTGCTGCGCTATATTAACTATGATGCAGCGCTGGTATTACAAAGAGTTGATTGTTTCATTAATACTGTCTTCAGTCGTCACGGTTGAAAAGATTCATACATGTTAACCAAATGTCTTGTACATTAAAATAATATATTATTAGTAAGTACCTACTAGGCACTTATAAGGTATATTCAAAACATTTGAAGAGGCAAGGACTTACATATTTTGCCTAAATGGGTATATTTGTTTTTATAATACGTATATTGACAATAATGTATGGACTCTTGGCGTAAACGTTAGCGGTAATTCGCGTCAAGGTTACTATAATAATGGTACGTAATACCGACGTGTGTCAACTCAGTTGTTTGTGGAGTACGCTAATCGGTTTAGCTAGCTCGTGAATAACTACGATACGGTGACGGCTAACATTATAAGTTTCTTTGTAAACCAAACAAAAGTAAGTGTAAGTCTTAATTTCTGTTTTTATATAATTATAAAACAGGTTATTCGTACATAGGTAAGTACATTGTATGACGTATTGGCTTTCTTTTTCGTAATGTTTATTCTGATATTCCAGCCGTAGAAAATCATGCAGTTTGGCCAATCTTTCCACTACGACATTTACGCGCTAGTTTTCATGTAGAAACGATAAGAAGTAGGTATGCCAAAATTAATTATATTTCATAAAAATAGATAGGTTGTATGTCAAAATATCTAACTGGGTATTCTGACTAGCTTCTGACTGCTTGTATAAAAAAAAATACCGATATCAAGAGGTTAACACAAAATGGCCGACATACCCGCCATTTTGCTTAAGTCGCCATTTTGTATTTTTAAAAGCTGATGCAGTTTTTTTCCAAAAACAACAATGAAAAACAAGAAATAAAGAGATGAACAAGAAACGATTTTCTATTCTATTATACCTTTTTTTTTTTTTTTTTTTTTTTTTTTTTTTTTTTTTTTTTTTTTTTTTTTTTTTGACGCGGGGGAAATCTTCGAAAGATCCCCGGGAGCTGTGGGGCTCGACCGGGGTATGTGGGATTCTTACCCACTAAAACCCCCGCGGCTGTCGCATCGGCACATGAGAGGGGGAACCCCAGGGCTCTCCGGTGGGATCTGCACCAGGGGCCCCTCAGTGCCTTGCCTTTGAGCCCGCCGCCGGGGGGCGCATTATAGCCCCCCGGGAACCTGTCACGGTGCTCACGGGGACGGGGGTCACAACCCCGCCGCCGTCCTCCTCGGAGTCGCCGCCGTACTCAATGGACGCTCAAGGGGCCCACACCCCGAGCGTCCAGCGACTCCGAAGGACTATTATACCTATCGACAATAAAAATGTTCAAGTTGTTTGCTTTAAAGTGCAATATATTTACGCGGTTGCAAAAATGAGTCCGTCGCATTCGTTGTTAACCTCTCTATTTTGCGGTTGCATGGAGAATTTGCAATGAAGAGCAACCAATAAACTTTATTTTTTATAAATATCTGTGAAAATTATGTTTTTTTAAATGTTTCCGAGCCAAATGTTGTTCAGTAGGATGCAAAAAGACTACCCCTAATAGGTTATTAGTATAATTAAATTAACCATGTATAGAAAAATAAGATATACCCATTAATTAATATAGTCGGTGAGATATTAATAGGCATAAAAGTATAGGTGACGGTGGATTCTAAAGAATATTAATGACCATAATTATCGAATACTAAAACTTTGCTACATATAGACAGCGATATTATTGGGGAATAAATTTATTGGGTGTTCATAAATCATTTAAAGTCGTCCCAACTTTGCGCCTAAACTAAAATTTAGGTAACACAAACTACAAATTTTCGCATATCAAATATGTGATAGATTGCCGCTTATCGCTAACTTTAGACAAAGATTAACTGCCGACACGTTCGTAACATTAGTACTTGTAATAATTCTAACTTCTGACGGACATTGATTGATGATCAACGAATCTTTGATAGGAAATAAATGTATGGATATAAAACTACCTATATTTAGTTTTCGAACGGTCTGTCACTTATAGATAGCTAAAGCCAGATTATTTATAAGTTTATGTACAAGATATTATAAAACTAAATCCCACATAAACCGACTTTCGCTCCTACGGAGACTGGGTAGGTGTTTCCTTTTGTAGGTTTTCTCCCCGTCAGCAAAAAAAGATGTAAGTAGGTACCTACCTATATTCAGTAGAAACACTACGAGCAAACTGCTCAAATCGGTACACTCACACAGACAAGCGCTGTTTACTATCTGACAACAACACACTATTAAAGATAAATAATATGTTCTAAATTTAAAATTGCTTATTATGAGCAATTTTAAATTACGCTTAGCTCAGTAATACAAAACTCATTCAAATTTCAAAATCGTGCATCAACATTATAAAAATATTGAATTGATAATGCAAGTTTATTATAAAGTCTGAAATCAGCAATCGCTTTTTGAAATTCTTTTTATCTTAGATGATAGCATAAAACTTAACCTATAACCCCAGTGAAAAGCTTTTAAACTCAATAAATGGGAGCCAACTCCAATCAACTGAAAAAAGGCGGGGGTGATTGAACAAAAGAAGAAATAATGGAACTTTCAATAAGATTGCTTGCGATTTAGAATGGGAGGAATTTTAAAATAACGGTATAAAAGTTTTCACTATTTTATATTCATTTGTACTAGAACGACTTTCTAATTTTGATAAACGTGTTGACATTGCATATTTTATTTTAATAAAAAAAATCTAATTGTTTAATGAGAATAATATTCACAGAATTTATGTGGTATCCCAGTGTTAATAGTTTAGATGAGTACATCTTATACGGCTCGCGGTCCGCGATACCAGTTTTGAATGAAAATCGTTTGAATGACTTTACGTGCGTTTACTCCGACATCACGTATTTTAGGCCGGCTCGTGCAAGCGATTATCGTTCTAAAGCGTTCGTGTCCGTGTCCTATATACATACCCTATATAGGCATACATGATCTAAGTACGTAATTTATGAAATACTTACCTTCCGTACGTGACTGAAATATAAGCAAACAAATTGTATTGTAATTGTTTACAAATACTTAGAATAATACCTACGCCCATCGATATACTATCTAAACAAGATTAGCTGTCACGGCCCGAAAAGTGGTCACGAAAATAGAGCTACGGAGATGGTTGTGTTGCTATTTCAAATTAGTAAGAGCCGACAACAGCTAGCGTAAAGACGTGTCGAAATGCCTCATTTGCGTCTAAAAACTGCCTCAATACACGTCGCAACAGCAAATTTTCATACGGAACATATATTTCCCATTAGTAGTTGTTAATAGTATTAGATTAAATGATAGATATCAGTAAGATATCACTAAAACACAAAATAATAAATATAATAATAATAATAATATCCTGGGACAATTCACACAAGGTCATCTGATCCCCAACTAGGCAGAGCCTGTACTATGGAAACCAGACAACTGATACTAATACATATATACTTTTTTTTTGTAAATGCATACTTATATAGATAAAACACCCAGATACTTGGTGGGCATCGAACCCACGACCTGTTGGGTAGCAGACAGGGTCACTAACCACTAGACCAACAGGCCCGTCGTCGTATATTTCTTTAAATATCTCTGCTACTAGTCCGCCAACCGCCAAGCTACCGGCCGACCAAATTAATTTTGCCGCTACTGTCTAAACAAAACACTCAAACTACACGTAGTTCTCTTAAGATTATAGTTCAATTCTCGTTGCGCCACCAGCAAATATAAGTTGTCGGCCTACGTTGAGACTTGTTCTTAGCTATCAGACACCGGTCTCGCCGGCGAGGCCGAAGGGACCATACATACGTATGGGACCTCAACGACGTGCATCACCCCACTGAGTTTCTTGCCGGTTCTTCTCAGTGGGGGCGCGTTGTGAACCGGTGGTAAACTCAGCCCTCTCTTAAGCGACAGCCCAAGCCGAGGCCGTGCCTCCCTGAGGTGCCCTTGAGCTCGTCGCTACTTCTGCCGTAAAGGCTAGAGCGCTTCAAGCGCTCGCCTCCTATTGTCCGGTGAAGCTGTAATGACCATCTGCGGCCAACAACGTCTATCATTCCCAAAAAAAAAAACACTCCCATTCGCGTGTTGTCCGCCACTATCCCTGTCTCGTTCGTGGCGTGGCTTGAACGGTACTACGGGTATAATACGCTACGGCGGGAACATCGCAGAAATAGTTTTAACGTTATACATCGTTGTTTTTGTAGCGTAAATATTGATACAGCATTGTACAAAAAAATTAATGTACAATGACCATTGCGCCTATAAAAACCGTTTACATCCTGCGCAGTCCTGGACGGGTCACTTGGGCTCTTACGTTCATACGGAATATTTAAGCTATCACTACCATATTTTGGATGAAATTTAGTAGGTGACTGCTTATCTGGTTACTTATTATATATCGATGCCTATGCCACTTTAATTAATGAAATCCAATCCCTGCCTACCACAGTAACAATACCTACTCAATTATTGTGCGCTTTTTAATGCGGCAAACGGTACCCGATACGGATGGCATCGGAACGACGTAAATTACAGGTGCACAATACATTGCCGGTCAGAAGTGACAATGGGACCGCAACCCGCCACCCGCAGCCCGCAACCGTGTCAAGGTATTTCCCTATTACAGTTTTGACACGGGTTGCAACTTCAATGGGCTACGGATCGACCTACTTAAATATTAGTAAAATGATAAACCACAGTAATGTAATGAAATGGTAGGTAAAACACAATTGATAACACAAATTAAATTAATAAGTAAAAGCAACAAAAAAAAAAGGGAATTAGCAAATCATTAAACATAACTAAGAACCATCCCGTTAAAATCGGCTTTTTAGTCAGGCGCGGGACCGACTTTTTACATGCCTATCCGACGCATGGATCATTTTACTTTACCGAGTACGAGTAACAAATTCACTTCGTTAAAAGAACGCAGGTAGGTATTTAATGTCATTCATTTGTTTGAGAGCTACAATTCCACAGACTAGAAAAATGTTTATTACCAATTAGGCTATTCAAAGGCTTGTCCAAACATAGAGAGAGAAATATGCGGTGTTCGAGTCACAATTTATCTTTGTCTTCGGTAGGTTTTCACCCGTGGCCATTGTCAAAATAATCTCCACACGCGCCATACATCAAATAGATATGCTTATTTGGGTACACTTTAAAAATAATATACTTATGCATGATCTTAGTTTAAATACGTCTATTTTATTCCAGGCTTACTTAAGTTATATAAAACAAGCCGTCAATATAAGTTATATAAGTACTTAACTTTAATTAACGACTTTTCTGTATATCCTAATTTATAATGCGTAATGGAATCGAGTGTTTTCATGACTGTCTTGTTAAATATTAATTATCATGTTAACATGATTGTATTAAATGCATTGTAAACATTTAAACACAACGTAATATCACCTACTACATAATGTTACAGAGTTGTTACAAAATGTATTACGTTATATTTTATGTTACTATTAGATTAACAAGTTACATATCGTGGTTATTGTGTTGATTTGAGTTTTTAGTTTTTATTATCCGTTTGGGCGCCATTAGTTTGAAGGCTGGCCAGTTCTTTGGGATCTGTAGCGAGGTAATATTTAATCGTTAATATCCCTAACTGAGTGGCGCTATTTTCCGTCCTAGCTGGTTGTACATTGTACTGCAATTGATACTGGTTTCCTTAGTAAACCGACTAATCTATACTTATAATAAAACTGTAACGGGTCCAATTCTGTACATTGAAGATATTTTGAAAATTATATTTGGAGGGCATTCTATAACCGATACTGAGGCCGAAAATATAATTTTCTTAATTTTTGTCTGTCTGTCTGTCTGTCTGTCTGTATCACGGCTGCGCATCACGCCAAAACTACTGAATGGATTCAAATGAAACTTGGCATGATTTGAGATCTTACTACGAGGTAGGACATATGATACTTTTTATCCCGTAATCTAGCATGGTTCTTTTGGGAGAGGGGATTAAAGTCAAAATGGGTACTTGGTTATACGCTTGGTCCGATTTTATAAATTTTTCTTCATAATTATAATAAATATTAGTAAGAGAACACTCATAGAGAGTTGTTATAAAGGTTTTGTAATCTATCGGGTTAAGCAACGTTAGGTAAGGTCATTAAATAGATGGGTAACCGTTTAACGCCATTTGAACTAAACGTCTCCGTGCTTCGGAGGGCAAGTACAAAGTGGGTCCAAGTTTTTAACCGACTTTAAAAAAGGAGTTTTGTATTCTATGCGAATGGATATTATTGAAAGTTTTGTTAACGTAAACACAGCGCGGGCGGAGCTGCGTGGGTCAGCTAGTAGTATTATAAAGTATTCATTCTAAGATTAAAATTAAAGGATCATCCATCCATCAATCTTTGTAGGTCTCAGATCGCTTTGGGCAAGCAATTAATACTCTAAAGAAACTTGGACTTTTGTTTAGAATTTGAATGTTATCGGCACATTCTTATGCCTAGCTAATTCCTTACCTTATATGACTCCAAATGGTTTTATTTTGTTGTCTAAAAAGCACCAATCAGTACCGTGTCAACAAATATTACCGTGGCTTAGAAGTTTAGTAATGTAGGGCACTGACGTCAAACTTTTCACATTAGGAAAGTCACTGGGTCTCGGTCGATCGATCGCTTTCGTGGAGCAGTAAAATGCGCCTTATGTATATGGTGGAAATATCAAAATCCTATAAAGGTGTTGGCTCCGCCCCATGACGTAAGTACTACTGAATTTAACCCTGCAGTGGGAAGTATCAGGTCGTGATGGGAACGGCGGAGAGGATGTTACATGTTTAAGTTAAACGCCTATAGAACATACATTATTATACGTGGGTTGACTCGAATGGGCACTTTATATTAAAATGTAATTTTGAATCGGCTGGCTGAGTAACTTTCGACTTTAAAGCATGTACAAGTTCTATATTAAAATGTAAATGCAAACTTGTAATTTTTAAGGCATGTATTGTGCTGGTAATTTTGTAATTTTTAAGGCGTGTATTGTGCTTTTATTTATTGGTGAGTTTTTACAGTATATTGTTATAACAGAACACTCAACTGTAATAATGGCTTTGGATGCTTTGTGTGGGTATGGCGTGATTTATGCGACATGGATATACGAACTGGCGTCCAAATTACAATGACATACTATCAAAATCTTTCCCTCGATCGATGTGATTTTATGTCAGCGACGTAAACTACTTTATCTCTCTTATCTTTTTAGCAAAGCCGCGGGAAAACGCAAACATTTTATAATAATATATTGTCATGTATATTCAATTTCTCTGATTAAACTCGATGCGAGTTACAATGATAGAATGGGAACTACGGATCACATCCTTTTTATGCTGGTTTTTAAAATACTTGCAATGCAAGTAAGTAAGTCGAATAAATATAGGTACAAATATACAAAATTAGCACAGAGATACAAGAATAATATATTAGTATGAAATCTTAATAAGGAAACTTCACAAAAATAATATCCTTACTTTAAAACTAAAAACTGTAAATTTAGAGCTAAGTCGTCAAATCAGATAATATTTTTAGTGAAGAAAATTCCTGAAATCGTCAGAGATCTGTTAATTTATTCCAAAACTCCAAACCTTGATTTGAGAAGTTCTCCACCCCACTGGAGCGGTTTAGGGTGGGACCCACCCTTGGATTATCGTTATACTCCTTAATGGGTCTATGGGTTATCGATTAAGCTGCCTACGTCATCATGACACCGGATCGATGGTTAGATACTGAGTTTTTTGCTAGAGGTTAATAAGGTTTTATTTGCGTCTATCAGTACAAAGTTTTATAGATTGTGTAATAATACCCCATTTTTGTTCGTAAAGTAGCTTTAAAGAAGGCTTGGGTTTACAACATTTGAATGACTATATGCTTGCTAACAAAAAAAACAGGAGTATATAGTTGGTAAATTTACTATAAGATGTTGGTAAATTCACTATAAGATGTTGGTAAATTTACCATTAATATTCTATAGGGCTAATAATCTTTAACTTGTATAAAATAAAGTCTATAACCGCGCTTGGATGTCACTCTGTTAGCTTACTTTTACTTACTAAAATACACTGGTAATGTAAGGCCATCTTATTAGATACCATTTGACATCTGTCAGTTTCTTTGTTCTGTCTGTTTCTTTTGTCATTATTTAATAATTATACGTAATCGTAATTGAAAAAAGTTAAGCAATTGTGCAGTTCTCACTTCGAAAACTGAATAATATTTTATGCCCGCCGTTACAAGGTTACGTTGTTAAATTTTGATGATGTGTCAAATGTGATCCATTAAATTGTACTTACAAAGCCAGTTTTTACCATCACTTGGGTAATTTATCTATAAGGATTTTTTTTAATACGTAAGCTACAATTGAATTAGGATCTTAAGTTTTTTATATGTGCTGTAAAATTAAAGATTAAATAAAATAATTAATTTCATTCCATCTTTATGAATTTAAAACAATATTACATAAATATCACGTTGTAAATATAAATACCAAGTCTGCCATAAAACTTAAATTAAGCTTTATTTGTTCCATTAAATGCAATGCGGTTACGAAACAAAGCTTTGTTCTATTTCAATGAAATCTATTTGATCCAGACTCCGCAGACCGAACTGAATTTATATAACCTTAGATCAAGAATAATATAAGCTATTATTTCAAATTAATTAAATATCTGGGTCGACTGGTGTTTGAGGTATTTTAGTGTCAATATTAAACGGGCTAAGTCATAGATGACTTATTGACTTGGCTGTTAATTTGAAGCTTAATTGCTTTAACGAAGCCATTATTGCGTTTGAAATATTAATTAATAAAGTTTAATTTTACTGTGTAAAGTGTCATAAGTCATTATTTTAATTTATTCAATAAAGGTTCTGTTTGGAATTGATGAAGCGAAATATGAGAATCCACTTTTCTTTACCTTTATTGAAAGGGACACAGAATTACGCTAATTAAGTTTGCTGATATAAAATTTATTCTATAGATTTTACACTCAAAAATTATGCATGTCGTCCTGGATTCTCGCCACATAATGTAGCAATCACTTGAGCATTTTGAGTATTGTTAGTTCTCAAAAATTTCCTCTAAAGCAAGTACATGAGGGAAATTAAGTCCTAGGTACTGAAAACCCCGTAAAGTAATTGAGACCGTCAGTGCAAATAAGTCTTAAGCTTTGTGGTATGGAAACAGTAAACATGACTCTATCCACTTAAACATCGGTACATTTTTTGAAAAAATAATAAATTAAAACTGATCTTAATTAATCTAATCTTAATTTAATCTTAATTTTTTATAAAGAAACTCACGACCCCTAGTGATGCAAACTGACGCAAGTATGCAGCTCTAGGTTCGAGCTATATATTTGCGCCCTTTGCCGTGGAGACCATGGGACCTTGGTCTCATGAGACGCACGGTTTGGTGAAAGAAATGTCATCCAAACTTATCGAAGCTACCAGGCTTCTGGTCTGGCTGGTAGCTTTTTCTGCCATCGTATAAGCTTGGCCATACAAAGGGGTAATGCCGCCAGTCTTTTAGGTACCCTTCCCTCCCAGTGCGGCGACAACTTTGAGGAAGTTTTTTACCTAGTTTAAGTGTACATGTTTGTAAATAAACTGTAAATATTTAGTTTCAATAAATATCTTACTAATTGTAAGAAACTCTAATTTCAGTACATGGACAAAGTTGGTTAGGCCACTTTCGCACGATTGGCTATATTTGGCTATTTTTTTTCTTATAATAAGCATCATTTATCGCCGAAACCATGCTGTATTATTTATGCCTTATGTAATATTCATTACACCCACACAAGAAAGACTAAAAATATTACTCTCCCGCCCATATTCTCTGACACATTGTCATAAAATACAGAAGTAAATGGCGCGAGATATCCACAGAGATAAAAGCAGCCGGGGCACATGGCCTACCGCGTCCTTCTATATAATGATTAATGATATCCATTTATTTCCTATGGACCCTCGGTGTCGGGGAAAGAAATGTTTGATTGATGGAGGATTGGCTGGGGCGTTGTCGAGTTATATTTTACTGGTATTTCCTCGTTTCGAATGTGGGTATGTGGGTTATTGGCACGGGTTATGCGGTGAGAGATTGTGGAATGGGGTTGCACGGGAACGGATGATGGGGGATATAAAAATAACAGAATGAAGGGGAGTTGTATACGTATATTGACTTACGGTGATTTTATAGAAAGAATAAGAAATATATAATTAGATGTATACTCTTTATTGTACACACAAACTTAAAGCACATAAATATACTTAAAAATGGATTATGGACAAAGGGCGGCCTTATCGCTATTGGTGATTTCATTGAGGCAACCTTGAGAGGGAACACATTTTTGTAGAAAAAAATATTTTTCCAGACAAGCTTTTGTATAATACGTAAGTGGTACTGTAAGCTGGTCGAAATGAGTCCAAAACACCATCAATCTACTGTAAGTTACTGAGGAGGTTTGACCATAAGATTGTATTGTCATCGAAGCTTGACAGGCATGCAACATTTCAACTCAATCGCACATCTGAAAGTGGGTGAAATTTAACTTGCAAGGTTTGATTACAGACAACGGGACAGGTGAAACTAAATAAAAGCTTGTAAAAAAAATATAGAATGGAACTTAAAAAGTGGGGTAGCTGGTAAGTGCAACAATTTTGATACTTAGAAAACAAAAAAGAAAGAAAGAAAGGTTCATTAGTTAGGTTCTTTTTATGTCGAAGTCAGTTATTATTTTTTACTAGCTGACCCACGCAGCTCCGCTATTTTTACGTTAACTAAACTTTTTATAACAGACATTCGCATAGTTTCGGCGTGATGCGCAGCCGTGATACAGACAGACAGACAGACAGACAAAAATAATAAAAAATACATTTTCGGCCTCAGTATCGGTTATAGAATGCCCTCCAAATATAATTTTCAAAATATCTTCAATGTACAGAATTGGAACTGTTACAGTTTTATTATAAGTATAGATTGCGAAACAGAATGTACTACTATAAACTCTGTGGATAGCAATTTCTAGTCATTTTCTAATCACAAAACGTGATATGAAAAAAGCCATACGAGAATTCATGGTATAATTAGATAACTTTGAAGAGAAAATAAAGACCCTGTGTCTTTTGTTATTATGTCTCGAAAGTCAACAAAAACAGTCTAACGTCAAATGTTAGCTGAAATCTTTGATTAAAGCTTGATGACAAATCAATCATCAAAGAATGAATTCTTTGATTATTTCTCAATTTTAATTGGTTTCAATGATGAGATGAAATTATTGGGTAGGTATATAAATTGATGGCTGACACTAAAATTTATAAGAAAGTATATAAAAGTATACTATAAAATTTATAAGTATATGTATTCTGTTTTCTTTTACTGAGTACATTATGATTTTAAAATAGTTCTCTCTTTTAGGTAGGTTTAGTTTCGAGATAGCAAATCATTAGTCCAAAATTCAAATATCAAATTGCCTAAAACGACATTGAATAATAAAATTACTTTGTAAAATGTAAACATTATTATTGTTTACGTCAACGTTTAATTTAACATTTTTTACTTACATTTACGATGACGACAAATGGAATATAAAAGATGCTATGCCTAGCAGGGATGTTGATTGCTAGACGTCTATTGAGTACGGCGGTGACTCCGCGGAAGACTGCGGTGACTCCGCGGAAGACGGCGGTGACTCCGTGGAAGACGGCGGTGAAGTTAAGACCTCCGTCCCCAGGCAAGACACTGAGGGAGTTCCTGGTTGCAGATCCCATCGGAAAGCCCAGGTCACTCCTCTCTCTGTGTCAATGCGAAGCCGCGGGTTTTAGTAGGTAAGAATCCATACATACCCCGGTTGTCCCCCACTGGTCACGGGGAATAAAGAAGAGAGTTGATTGATTTTATTATGATACTACTCGAACTAATACCGAATCTTATGCAAACCGACTTCATAAATGTATATGCCAGTATGAATAACTTAGTTATATGTGTATAGTTTGCACCCCACGTAGAGCTGACCTCCCGAAATGAGTCGGCTAAAACCGGTACAGCTATTAGGCAAATTGAGGATCAGTTTGGAGGCTTTTAACATGAATAGGCTATTCACAACCTTATAATGAGGAGATAGGTGTCAACGCGATAAAATGTCAATTGAACAGTTTGTGTAATACAAAACACACCTGAACCAGGTAGTGTAGTTTTAGGCATTCAGAGAGTCCTTCCTTTATAGGTAACTGGCACCGTGCTAATGGAAGGCTTTAAAATACAAATATTATATCTACTGAGTATAAATAGGTCACACACTATTTGCAGCCTCCGAGGCGAAGCGGGCGGACGGCTCGATTTACAATCCGGAGATCGCGTGTTCGAATCCTGCGGGAAGCAACAACTTACTAAATACAATAGGAACTGTGTGTGGTCTGGAACGAGTATCCAAAAAAAGTTCCTTTACTTGACCACTGTAGTACCCCGGTCGTAGTCGGTCTTACGTCTCATTGAATTGCGAGTAAACGAAGAGGGGGCGGACCTATGTGTGTGCAAGAACTCGTGTACTATATGATACCTCTTGCATATTTGGCTGATCTTGCGAATTGGCCCCTTTGACCAACCAGGACGGCATCAATTTATTTATTTTAATATAAAAGAATAAAAGCAACATACAATAAAAAGTTGCGAAATGCAGACTTAGAATGATGTCAAATGATGTTTCTATCAGACAACTTTTTACAGATAGTTGCTAAACGGAAAAAGAGATGATAATAAAATTGCAGCGCGACTAATCCGCGTTTGACCTACAAAATCATTACGTGCATTATGTAAATTTTATTTCCACAATCACCGCGATCGCCGAACGATAACTGCAACATCAATGATGAAATAACAATCACGATACGCCTCACTTCGCCTGACTACACAATGGGCACCGCCCGTGACATTGACGAGGTTGAACCAGCATTGTATGCCGACGAAGATAATTGGTTCTTTCATTCAGTGCACATATATGCGACACCTCGTAATGTTACGTCAGATGAGAAGGCCGTTCAAATTATACAAATGTAATTAATTCTGAACTTTGTGCTATAGAGATAAAACTTGAAATACAATACTACACCCCCGACCTTTTCGCTAAAGGTCGGCGTAAGGTCAACATTGATTAGGACCGGAGGCATAATGAAATGCAAAATGGGTTACGAGAAAAATGTAGCTATTTTCTGCTCAAGAAATATTCAGAAAACTGAAAATTTTACGCGGTTATAGTAGGATTAATTCACTGGGGGATGTAGGGGGTGAATTTAGAGCACGCTTATCCTAATCTCTATTGAAGTTGTGAGGATTCTATGTACTTTGCAAGGAATTATTTCCGATCCTACTGAAGGCTATTGTTATTATATAGGTACTCTAAATCTCGATGAAATTAAAGCTGGCTAAATATTTCATTCAGAAGAAACAACTAGATGATATTTATTAGACTAGAGATAATTCAGCATTTGTACATACTGATTTATATGGAATAGAGCTTTAAATAATTAAATTATATTTGGACTCAAATACATTTATCTTTATATTCTTAATTATAGGATACGGAAATTATGTGTAATAATTAATTAAATTTGTTAAGCCTACAAAGAATACCTACATTTATTGAAATATTATTGTCTCATGCCTCATAATGACTTGTAATGTTAGAGCCATAAGAAGTTATGAGCAGAGCTCTTTTGTTTGCCAACACCTTATCGTACTATGATCTATTCATAGTGTACTGCAGCTAAAAATCATTGACAACGATGACGTCACAGCACGTGCAGTGCCCAATGTCAACGTGGCCATTCAACGCGACACGCCGTATAGTTAGGGTTACTTGCTGCGTAACTTGTATCCCGCTAGATACCTTTTTCGCATGCACCATATTATGTTTCAAGAATCATATGATTCTACATTCATATATTGTGCAAGTGATAGCAACCGTGAAACTGCTAGTTTTGCAAGCCGGATATTGAGGGATCAAATCCCGTGGAAGCAGTTATTTCGTTGTTAAACAACTTTAGTAAGGATGAATTCGAATGTAAGTTAATCACCTCAATGTCTGAAGAAAAGCTAGACCTCTACCTGGCCGTGTTAGTCTACCGACTCATTGGTTTATGACATTAAAGGAAGAGAGATTGCATCTGTGACTTCGCAAGCATTTGTGACTATTTGCCTAATATCGCCTACGTTGGCTACCACCATACCCGGATCGACTAGGAGAACATTAGTCTTATTTACACTAATGACAATAATAAATATTAAGAACAATTGTATTTTTAATTGAATATAGCGATTTACGGGTGTTTTCTCGTGGACCCACTATTTTGTCCCACCAGTGGGTCCACGAGGGAGAACTATTTCTCGTGGACCCACTGCACTCTACGGTTATTAAATGTTCCTCCTGTATAATAAAGATGTATAGCACCTTATTGCATTGTCAAAATTTATCTATCATATAGTGAAGTGACAAGTGGCAGACAAAAAATATGCGCTTCCGCTGGTCGGTGTAAATCGTTTCATAGTTTTTTTAGGCTTCCACACCCATTTTCTCACTACAACTACATTCTTATAGGGCATTACTAAGTTATAAACTTCCCATTAAGAAGTTAACCATCATTCATGATGAGACTATACCTTATGTCCTATGCTACCCTGGTACTTCTGGTATTAATATTGAAGCAAAGTAGTCATAGTTTGGTAAAACTAGATGTCTCACGAAAGTGGAAGGCCTCTCTGTGCCCTCTGTTGCTCTAGTACTTCTGGTACTATTGTTTAAGAATGCGTAATTTTGCGTCTGGAGCTACCACATAAACTTGGAATATTTACACAAAATATATACTTCCAAACTGTTCGATCGTAGAAAATTTTTCGTCCATAATTCCAGTCTGTCCGACTGCCAGACGGGAATTTTGGAAGAAAAATTTTTCCCATCTGTCTGATGATCGAACTATACTAATCGGACTAATTGGAACGGATAATCCAATAGAAAGACGTTGCTTCTTGTTTTCCCTTAGTCTGTTGTCTAGTCTTACCCGGACATACCACGGGTATAATAATCCATACCATTAAACAACTCATACCAGAGCTTATTTACTGGATGGAAAAATAGGCCTCCTTGTATCTTATGCCGCCCTGGTACTTCTGGTGTTATGTGGTGTGTATAATGTCCGATGATATAGGTAGATTTGATTTAATAAATTATAGTTAATATTTTTTTATTCATATGATAATTTCATACTATTATCCCAACCCTTGCTATAATTATATAAAGGATGTTAATAAACAACAGTGGGTCCACGAGAAATAGTTCTTCCTCGTGGACCCACTGGTGGGACAAAATAGTGGGTCCACGAGAAAACACCGCGATTTACGACCAACATTTATGCTATGTCAATATCTATTAAGTATTTTAGATGGCAGAAGACATTCCAAAGAAATAGACAAACATATCCGAGTTCCTCATAATGTATATTATGAGGAACTCGGGTAAAAAATTCAATGCTACACATATAAGATCGTATCGGTTCGGTGCCTTGCTATGTACAGGCTTATAGTGGTAGAGTACTCTTATCGATATTTTATTTGTAAACATTAGGTGACAGCCCTGGTCCTGCACGCATCGTCACCCATACACGACAGTTTTATTTTTATTTATATTTTATGCAGCGACGCGACTATGCACCGGAAAGCAAGGTGTCACGCTGTTCTTGACAACGGTATTTGACTATTCATATAGAAGTGCTTTTTGCTAGTTAAGTATTGAAAAAAAAATGTTTAAGATATCAATTATTATTAATATTTTTTTTATTTTTTTATTATTAATTAAAAATAATTAAATTGACAGATAAATATCCAAGCCGGAAGATGTTTAACGTATTTGGTGTTTTCACTCACAATTCTAGACTCAACATAAATATCGGTTAGGTTTGTTTTTCTTACAAAAAGACGTAGCAAAATTGTGTTCTGTTATGCGATAAACATGACGTAAAATCCGTTACAAATTGAAGTAGCGTAAACTGTAAATATTTTGTTTCAATAAATTTCTTTCTCAGTAGCGTAGAATCAAAACATTAAAGAGAATTTACATAGTTTCACTATCATTTAAGATTATTATTCTCAAAGAGACTATATATTAGACGCCTCTGAAAGACTACTATCTCCACCGAACCTTAACTTACGAAATAACAAGAACACTCAGAACTATAATTGAATTTACGAATTGGAATACAAAAGCGCCCAGTAACTTTAGAATTATGCTCACATTTCTGTCACATTTGCAAGTCAGTGGGACTTTACAAAATTGCTCTAAAGTTTTTGATTAGTAATATTAGAAATTGAGTTTTCGTCACCGAAGACAATGCCAGCTTATTTAAGTTTTATGATTGAATAAGTTTTTTGGAAACAGAGTTTACATGATTCTAGTCAGAGGACAAGGCTCACTTTTGAATAGGTACCTAATTTTTATTTCATAATCATTAATTTCCAGCAGTATTTATCAGAGTTATTTTGGAACTACGTTTTTTTAGCAACTAATACCTGCCGTGAAATATAATGTTGTATAATTTTTTGACTATAAACGGGCGTAATTTATAATTCTTATTTTATTAAATTAGGGAATTTTCAAATAGTTTTTAGTGCTTACCCATGGAAATATAGACTAATGTTAAACTACGCGTTGTTTACCAGCCAGTCGTTGTTGGTGTTTGATTTAGTATCCAGCGAGGTAAAGTAGCCAGCATTCTTGCCACAATCCCCAGTGGATAGAATGTTTGTCTTTAAATTCTACCGATATGTTAGATTAACTTTATTATAGGCATTTATTTATGAAATATACATTATATCTTAATTTAACTAGACGTTTATTTATTGCATTTCATACATAGATTTCTAAACTTTACTTTATTTAAAGAAACTACTTTGCGGGATTTACTCTAACCTACTTTAGTTATACCTATGCATGTATATATTTTAGAATGCGGTCTATTAGGACCTTGCTTATTTGTTAATATATATTTGTTATTATCTGCTCTATCTGTTGATCTATGCAAGTTAGTTTGCGAGCAAGCCATAGATAATTATTATAAATCGTCCCGAATGACGAGGCTATGTCGATGAAGAGAATTGGCTAAGCGGATGGAGAGAGGTCGCGCATCCTCATCATTCAATATCCTCGTTTAGTTACTGGATCTATCTGACTGCAGCTGACATTGGTCGCGCACGCTAGATTTTACGGGTTCCTTGCTCTCTGATGTAACACAATACAAAGCTATTACGTATGTACTATCGTTGGAGCATTTTAGTTTCTAACTAGCAAGTTTCGAAAGATAGCAATCTTTCAAAAGAAAATAAAATATTGTATTAAAATAACATCCGCTAAAAGGACTCTACTATAGAAAGAAAGAAAGAAAAAAACATTTATTACACACACAGTAATAAAATAGGTAAAGTTACAGGTACCTACGTCTTTTCTATTTTTTTTGTCATCACAAGCCAGTACTTTACTGCATTTCCACCTGGTGGAAAGCGATCACGCAATCAAAGATTGTAAAGCAACAGCTAATTAGAAGCCCATTCTATTTAGCCTTGAAGACACCGGGAAAACCGACGCAAGCAAACTGTTCCAGTCCTTAGCTGTCCTTGTTTTAAACAAAGTAGACAATCATTTGGTCCGGAGCTTAGTCCGGACCAAATGATTCCGTACCTTAGTACGGAAGCTCTCATGATACAAACTCTACGAATTTAAAAAAAAAAACAATCAATTACTCGATTTAGTGGAGATTTTGAAGTTTGGTCCACCCACAAAATTCTAAATACCGATGTTTCTAGTTGGTAGGTTATTAAAAAAAACCTTTATGAGAATTAACCTGTTTCATTTCATTTGAAATTCCGGTATGTATTTTATTCATAAACTAATTCTAAATTCAGAAACATAGTATTTAATAAAGGCAAAAGAATCAAGCTTATCAGAGTCACTCGCTACATGAAAAACATTCTATCAGATTGCGTAATTTGAATTAACGAAATCCCGTTATTTATTTATTTAACGGAACTTTACCTAATTGTGTTACCAGTGTGGTACAATCCTGTGACTTAAGCGATAAACCATAGATTAGTAGTAAGTAAGTACATATTTTGATATCTAGGTACCAATTAATTAAGTGATATCATCATCGTAGAATAATAGTTTGAACTATGGAAATAGAAGGGATTAATCATGCCAGGTAGAAGAAGATCACCATCAGCCGAGACGTCCACTGCTGAATAAAAGACGATGCGTCGGATGGGCATGCAAAAACTCGGTCCCGAGCCTGACCACTCCCTGATCTTGTTTGTGTCTTCCAACACATTGGATTGTGAAAGTAAAGGAAGAGAGAGTGCACTTGAGACGCAAGAATTTGTGCTGTTTAATCTTGTAAAAGAACGGCCGCTGTGGTCACATCGGCCAGGCCAGGAGGACATTATTATTATTAGCGATGAAAGTAGCTGAAGTTGAAAATGGGTCTTTTCCCGATAGGAAGACATTATGATTTTTTTCTAATTTCGCTATCTTTCGCAGCTTATACCGTATCGCAACGCAAATGTCACAGTTGACTGGCTCATGTTTGCCATCATACCATCTGTCTCAACAGTCGTTAGCGATCGGCTTCACAGGTCAAATGATCTGGAAAACAGGCTCTTTGATTGCGCACTGACGTCAGAACTGTTTGTGAAACGCGTAAACAACGTATTGTATATACACACATTAGTTCAAAGGACTCGTTTGCAAAATAACATCCATGCCAAGTCCAAGTTACCTATTTTGTGTTTGAATATATTTAAGTTTTGTTTGGGAATCTATTTATAAGTTTGCACAACTTAGATTATCATAATGTTTGCATCCTAAACGTAATAGCTTCTCTTTCCTATGACTTTGATTCGGTGCCTGACGTCCTGACGTACACATTTGTAGTAGTATTGTTTGTATGTATGTTTGTGTACATATATGCCTGATAAGCTATAAGTGGTATGTTTTTAATATATTCAACTAAATATCCTAGCTAAGAATTAGCATATTTGAGTAGTATTGTCTCTATTGTCCATCCATATTCGTTGCATAATAATGTTTTCATACAAATCCTTTGTTATATTGGGAGAACTAACATTATTTTATGCCATAAAAATATCATGTTTCTATCTACCTACTATGGATTACTAAATTATTTACTGTCGTAATTTATTGGGGGAAATAAATAATAATACTATCTCTCCTATCGGAAATCTACGGACTAGTGACCAAAATCTTGAAATGTTGCCAGTTTAAAATAGGGGAATATTTGTTAGCATACGACTCAGTTTTTGGCATTAAAGCTTTCATGTGACCTAAATAATACTAAATACATTATTTTAGAATTTAAATTTAGATAAATATAAATTACTACGATGTCACTTATAAGATTTTTATGCCCTGATTATGTACTGCCTTGCCGATGTTTAGCGTCGTATTACAGAACTTGACTCAAGTAGCTCTTAAACTGCATTCAACTGATCACTGCTTGAGCAAAGAATCAAGACTTGAGCACCCAACGTATTACAAAACAATCCTCAAACTCAAATCAACTGAGGCTATAGTATGGAGTAGAGATTTTGATCTCTGCTTACTTCAGTTCTGAATATATAAGACAACACTGCAATCAGTCTGTTTTCTATTACAAATAATTTCTGATAATATCGTTTTACGCAAAACAACTAAAAATAATATCATAAACGCCATCGCGAACTGACAATACTCAGGTGATTCTAGTTTGACAGTTCAGTGCTCAAGTAAGGTTCTAAAATTAAAACTTCAACTCAAACTAAGATTTAAGTAGTACTTGAGTCTTGAGTATGGTTCTGTAATACGACCCTTAGAATGCTTTGCAGCACGGGAGGACTGAAATTTTGAACGTTCTTGTGTCACAATTATGCCGATGTACCCTCAGGTCTTCTTAGTTATTACTGTTGGTCCGTCTACTTAGTAAGAGCTTACCGTACCTTCAGGCCATGCAGTGTTATGCTTGGTTTTGCACAGGATCCCAAGCCAGGTAAGTAGTATTATTTCAATGTGTAGTATTCGTGTAAATAGCACGTCACAGCCGTGAGATAACGATAACATTTTCTAACATATTATCTGCATATTTATAGTACAGAAAACGTAGCTAATAATAATACATAAAGACATTGAGTGTACTATTTACGGAAAAAAACGTTTGTCATCATTTGTATGCGTTCTTTTTACATGACTGTTTTACGATAATTGCTTTTTTCCTTTTAATTATAAAATGGTATATGGTTTCCGTAATGACAGGTAGGTAATATTTTCTTGTTCTCATCTACATAATTAAAGTGCTTCAGAAATATGAAATTATAATTTGTTTTATTATTATACTACAAGCGTAAAGCGTAAGCGTTAATATGAGGCGCCCGTAACCAGTTGTAATCATTTTTCGGTAAACAATCAGTTGGTTAAACAATGTCAGGCAAGGTCAGTCCTTAGATGGGTGAACGTTTAGTGGCATTTGAATCGAGCGATTGACATTTTACATACCCTCTAAAGCTCCATTCTTTGGAGGGCATGAAAAAGGCGGTCCCAGTTGTTGTTATTTAGATTTAGGCAGCATTGTTACACCAAGTCACAGGCCTAAAACAGCTTGAACTACTTTGACAAGAGGTTGTCCACTCACCATATGATAAAAATAAACTATTTTTCCAAAAAATAAAAACCGACTTCAAAGTAAATAAAAAATTATCTAAAAAGCATAAAATAACGAAAATATATTGAAGTCGGTGCTAGCACATCATGTTAACTAAGACTAGCACAAGCTGACACCGACTTCAATATATTTTCGTTATTTTATGCTTTTTAGATAATTTTTTATTTACTTTGAAGTCGGTATTTATTTTTTTGAAAAATAGTTTATTTAACACTTTTTAGTGACTTTTATTTGAGCAAAATAGGTATCAACACTATCACGCAACTCGAACGTCTACGTTACAGTAACTTACTGAAAACATAAAAAGTTTATATCTCTTAAACTACTGAACCGATTTTGATGAAACTTGTACTCTACCCTAAGTTGAAAAATACTCTAACTATTGCAAAAAGAATTTTCGAAATCGGACCTGTAGTTTCTGAGAAATCCGTGCACAAACCTACATACATATATACATACACTCATAAAATTTGGTAAATTTGTTATATAAGCCCACATAGACTAACATATATTAATATTACGCATTTTTATTAATATTACATACATACGCGTCGAATACAGAACCTTCTTTTTGAAGCCGGTTAATGAAGCCGGTTAAAAAATACAAGCGCTTGTTAGTTGTTTAGGCCTAAATTTTGTTTTTGTGATTCTAATGGCGAGACAAGCAAGACTTTCGCCTGATTTAAAGCAAAACGCCTGTCTAAAAACAGTAGCATTGTACTGCTGCAATGCTGCTCGTCACTAGAGATATTAGTTAGTGTCCTTCACACCGGAGCACATCAGTATTTACACATTGCTGCTTGGTGGTAGAATATTTTAACTGCAGTGGTACCTACCTGGGTGGGCCGGATTTTTAATTTTACTATTTATTCAAACTTTGCTATTTTGATTTTTTTCTTAGAACAGTAAAAAAGTAGAGAAAACTATGTAGAATATAGCTAAAGAAATTCCGACTAAAATATTTATTTCTACATAGCAACGAAAACTGTGGACTCTCCAGGGTAGACAAAAACGCTAAATTAAAAGACGAAAGGAAAAAGTAATATTCCTAAGTAAATTGCCTAGTTAAATAACTTTTATTACTCGCTGTGCGTCACCGGTCTAATATCATACCTGCCAGGGCCTACGTAATATAGAGTAATGAGACAATTACATAGAGTCGACTTATGTCTTAAATAAAATCAAGTAACGCTTTTTTTTTTCTTTTTTTGACGCGGGTGTAATCTTCCAAGAATCCCCAGGAGCTGTGGGGCTCGACCGGGGTATGTGGTTCTTACCCACTAAAACCCCCGCGGCTGTCGCATCGGCACAGGAGAGGGGGGACCCCAGGGCTCTCCTTTGGGATCTGCACCAGGGGCCCCTCAGTGCCATGCCTTTGAGCCCGTCGCTGGGGGGCGCATTGTAGCCCCCCGAGAACCAGTCACGGTGCTCACGGGGACGGGGGTCGCAACCCCGCCGCCGTCCTCCTCGGAGTCGCCGCCGTACTCAATGTAACGTCCATTGAGTACGGCGGCGACTCCGAGGAGGACGGCGGCGCGGTTGCGACCCCCACCCCGAACGCAAAGGGCCCACACCCCGAACGTCCAGCGACCCCAAAGGAAGTGACGCTTACCGTAAAGTATGTTCATTTTACGTTCAAGACTTAGTATATTTTTAGATGGTTTGTTTTGCTGACATCTTAAAGACAAGCAATTAGTCGGCAGCTGTAGGTATTTGTATAAATTTGAAAAACTGAAATAACTCAGTTATTGTATGGAAAAGAATGTTCATGGTTGCAGTTCATAATATATTTGAATTCAAATACCTATAAATATATGTTATTTTTGTTTACAATTATAACAATAACAATTATAAATTATATACTTTTGTTATAAGAAACATAAGTAAACAAAGAGGAAAAATATGTTTTTCAAATTGAGTCATAATACACAGCGTGTTATGTATATAAACTAGAAAATAATAAAAATAGAGAATTGTTGCTCATTATTTATCTAACATAGCTACCATAATATACCATTATATCATCGACGGACCCGTTGGTCTACTGGTTAGACACCCTGGCCGCTACGAATAGGTCATGGGTTAAATTCCCACCAAGTGTCTGGGTGCCTTATATATATACGTGTGTATTGAAAAAAAAACTATATAAGTATTAGTATTAGTTGTCCGGTTTCCATAGTACACGCTCGGCCTAGTTTGGGATCAGATGACCGTGTGTATCCAATCCACACACGTGTGTAGATTGTTCCAGAATATTATTATATGACTAAACTAGTACAGTAGAGCATATATATATTATCAGGTCATAAGTTATCATGATATATTCTAAGACTCTACAATGAGGAAATAAGGCTTTTAGTACATAAAGGTCCAATAAAAAACTAAACTAACTTCAACGCAAGTGCTTGCTCTCAGAAAATGTCGGTGGCTAAAATACTTTTGTTATTTATTTCTAAAAACATCAACATACTACATGTTTTTGTAGACAATTATTTTTGTTAATTGTCACCATGTCGTCTCGGGTTTATTTGGCTTGGCAGTCATATACAGTGTTATGTCACACACACTTGGCTCATTTACACCATTACTATATTTACCTTATTGTTACTACTTAGTACTTTATATCATTCGAAATGAAATTAATTTCTATAAGATGCAGACACACTGTTATTTGATCTTGGCCTATACACATTTAATCTATTTGTTAAAATGTAATTTATCATTAAAGTTGTCGACATAACTCTGTCGTTTTAAATTATTAACTTTTTAGTTTTCTAAAGGGTTACTTCTAATTAATTTAACATAATGGTTACAAAAATAAATTGATGTAACATTAATTAAAAACAAAAACTTCTGTCATTAAAATACTTTAGAAAATATGTAAGCTCAATAGCGCGTTTAACATACAACATAATAGTTCGCTTATTTTAAATTCCTAACGAGAGAGAGAACTAAAACATAATTTAAATTAGTAACATTTTTATATTACATTCATTTTATATATAACCATCACCTAACCATAGTGATAAATATAAAATGACTAATCGTTATTTCATTGAGCAAATATTAGGATTGCGTGTTTATTGTATAATCTAAAAGTATTTTTTTATTCACCGTTCCATAGATGATATTCTGGTCTCGTAATATTTCGTAACAATCAAAAAACAATTTCATTTGACCGTCACAGGAAAATAGCTACACGACTTATTCAGTAATTTCCATAAAAGCTCGAGTTTCGTATATTAAGTTCAATTATAGTAATTTTCTGACAGTTTACATTCGCTACCGGCGCGTAAATACACTGTATGTTGAGGAAAATGGAATAAGGTTAGAAAGAGCCTTTTTTCCTGTGCCACTAGTACAGGAAAAAAGGCTCCGGTAACATGATCGCGTGACGGGTCGAGGTAAAGCGATAAATTAGGGCATTGTGACACCATTGTCACAGTAACCCAAGTCTGGAGCGTTAATGTAACCTTGTTTGTTCAAGGTCACACCATGTTTGGAATAACAATTTTCTAATTATAGACTTTGTAGAAAACTTTTTAATGGATAATAACGTCCTTCTGGCCGATACGAACACAACGGCCAATCTTTCGCAAGATCAGCCATCTACGCGGGAGATATTATTAGTGCACAAGTGCCTGCGTAAACACAAGTGCACTCTCTCTTCCGTTTACCTCTCACAATACGATGGGACGGAAAACCGACACGACCGGGGAGAGATCAGGCTTGGGCAGATTTTTTACATGCCTATCCGACGCATGGATGATCTTACTTTACAGACAATTAGGTGATCGGCCTGCATTTTCTTAGCCTGTATGGAACAAATACACAAAGTTGTTACTCCCCGCGGGATTTGAAGAGACTACATTTTTTTTAATATGTTTCTGAACGGAATAGCTTGTTTAGCTATTTGCAAGTATTTTTTATAGAATAACTAGGTGGTATCATAACATTTTATTAGGTAGGTAGGTAGGTACTCTTATTCTCTTGTGCTAGGAACCACTGCATTTTCAGCTATTCTGCCGCCAAGCAGCAGAGTAAACATGGTGTTCCGGTGTGAAGGGCACTGTACGGGCATGAAATGATCGGGTGAAATGATCGGGTGAAATGAATGGGTGAAATGATCGGGCTCAAGATAATTAATAACTTATGTATTTAGTGAAGGAACGTCTTACTCTCTATACTAGGTTGACAAAAAAAAATCTAACCATGAAATTCCAATTAAGCAAATATTTTTAATAAGATATGTTTATTACGCTTTACAGTTTTGTTTGGTCGATATTCGTGAGGTCACCTCTTTTAAAAGCGCTGTCAGAATAACAACGCTGCCTCGTTGTTATTATGGCGCAGTAAAATGTTGGATAATTTTATTTTAGATAATACTTTGCTTTGTTTTAAGTTGTGTTGGTCAAATAAATGTTTTTTGTTCTTGAGGTTAAATAATCTTCATTCTCATAAAAACAATCACAGGTTGCTTATATGAGATACAAATTAAAAAGATACTTAAGTAGTTTTGTAGGTGAAATTAACCTTCTAAGTAAGTTATGGGAGATTGAAATGGGGCACGTCTATTCAGTCTGACTATCAACAAAGATGAAGGGTCCAAACATCGATCCGTATCTATCCCGAATATTTCTTTACGGCCCAGCTTTTGCCTTAACGACATCGTTATGTAGATTTCGGTCTATTTTCGCGACAGTCATAGCTATTATATCTCTGCGGCTCTACCGTTTATTCATAGGCGAATTAAAAAAAAAACCCTTGTCAAGTCAGCGGGGTGTCTTTGTGGTAGAGTGTCTGTTAGTGACAGTTTATCTTGATAATTTCTCCGTGAAAGGGTACAAAGGCTGTACGCCGAAGTACCGAGACAATTAAGCTATTCGAGGCAAGCGAAGTTGGAGGAGCAGTAAATTATTATTACCGTATAATATCTTAGTTTGAAACTCGTCAAACTTGAGTTTCAGGAACATCTGTCATGATTTTACGTATATTGTATGTAGATGTGGTAAGGCTGGGATTTAAATATTCCTCATTCTTCGTTAGCGAATAAGATTAAATCGTCTCATTACAAATGATTTTTTTTTCACTTACGTACCGATTATTGTAAATCCAAAATTACGTACATATATGTGTATTATGTAATTACTAGGTACATTTCTTACATTGTATGTACCATTTTTTGTACCCTAAAATTTCTAGGGTTATAGTCATTAAAAATATCTAATATTGAAATAAAACCACTTTTACGGGCTATATCGCGGTTTATTTTAGATTTTACTTTCCGACATTCAAAAGTAGTTTTATTTCAATGTGCAGTATTCGCGTAAATAAAAATCAACATTAAATTCTGAGATGTTAAACTTCCAGAGGCCTAACAAGTTCCTAATATACTGATAAACACTCAACTAAAACTCACTCTCCCATCTTCTCCTGTTGGGTGTCTGTAAGAGGCGACGAAGGGAAAACAAGAAACGGGTAGCAGTGTCTTTCTATTGGATTACCTACCACCTATGCTGCTATCCCCAAGACGCCTGCCAAGCGTAGGGATTATAGCAACTTCCTTCTAAGTGGTTGGCCACAGTGAACGCGCGGTGACTTGAGCCTAGCGCGGGCGCGGCGGCGGGCGCGCCGGGTGGCCACAGTGACGCGCGGGCTGTTGTGGCGATAACACTTATTGCAGGTGTCGCAAACCTTTTATGAGGATTCTGTATTTTTTACTGGATAGGCCAATCCTGAGATGGGAGGCGTTGATCATAAGAGATGGTGTGCTGGGTGCGCACGAAATAACTAAAAACAGTTAAATGAATGGAGATTTAAAAAAAAAAATATTAAGAATTGAAATTGTAGTCAAAAAAGTTTATTTTATTTATTAAGGAACATTAACAATAAACATATTATACACTTACAATTTCAAATGTCCAAAAAAACCTTTTTTATACATGTATTTAAAGTTATTTAATAATAAAAAAATACTTAAAACGAGCGACAAGACCAAAATGGTTTGATACCCCGCCAGCCGCGCGATCGGTCGCTTGTTGACTAGGCCCGCAGTGTGGCCAGAACGAGCGGATAGGAACGTTTGAAAAGTACGCCCGCAAACTCGCGCAAGCCGGTCGCGCTAGGCTCCCGCGCAAGTCACTTCAGTGTGGCCGCAAGCGGCGTTTTCATATGTTTGATATTTCGCGCCCGCCGCCGCCGCCGCGCTAGGCCTGCAGTGTGGCCGACCACTAAGGGGAAGGCCTTTGTTCAGCCGTGGACATCTTTCGGTTGATGATGATGATGATGACTCTCAACTACAAATCTATTAAGTCTATGCTCTCAACTGTCTGGAACTACTGCCCAAAGATAGTCTGTAAATTGGGCTTATTTTTTTACAAACGCTTCAAATAAAATTATTTAAATAACTAGCTGCTGTTTTAAATTTACCAGCTACATTGATTCGTTAAAGTCCAACAGATAACAAAAGCAATAAATACGATGTCACGAAAGACGAGTTTGACTTTCACGGTGGATCAGATAGGTACTATGGGCGTGCGAGCCATGCGATACAAATTACAAAGAGATCGGTGACTATGGTAAGCACGTATAATTTTCAGAATATATAATTGACTTTTATATGCAGATACAAAAGTCTATATAGAACAACATGTTGGTCAAATCGTTTTTTTTTTACCTGACATCAACTGATCGTAATATCCGTAGCCTAGTTGATGGATTTGTCTATCTACCAACTACGTTGATATAATTATATCAATGAATAACTAATCTGAAAACCTGTTGTTTGTTTATGAACATCGACATAATATTATACGTTTAGGAAGCTTAGGAACGTGGAAAATACATCTAAGTAATAAGAGAATCTGAAAATTTTGGATAAGATCCAATATACTCTTTCGCACGTGTATAGATAAACCAATCTATCTGAAAATACACTTAAGAACGTATTTGAAATGAATGGGTAATATTATTCCATTAATTTCATTTTTGAATTTAAAATCTATTTGTAAATTGAGCCTGGCATTTTGCTTTATTTGCCAGTCTCTCACGAGATTTCGTGAAAAGATGTATAAATAAAAATATGTGCTCAAAACTAAGTAATGTATGTATTCTCATTGAACTGACATTACTAGGCAGTAAGCACAATGTGTAAATATTCATTAATAGTTGCTAAAAGTGAACTTTAACCTACCTTTTTAACAGCTCTATTGGGAATTGGATGTGACAGCTCATTAGCTATCAAAAGTCAAATAATAAGCATTTATTTTGTGAAGGTTAGCATGTTTTTGCACAATACAACCTTGATTGAGATGATCCGGTTAAAAAAATCAGACTTTTAGTCGTTTTTTCCTTGATTATTTTATACTTCGATTATAAAATATCAATTTATTTCGGTGCTAGCGCGGTGAGCGTTAGAATGCATACGTGTTATGCAGCGTATTACATAAAGTTTGTGCTTGGCCGCATCTTACTTGAAGAAAAGCATTTTAGATATGGATGGGGTTGGTAAGGGAAACTAGTTTATTTAAGTATTATATACACCCTGACCTTGAAGACACCCACATTATACTTGGACATGAAGTCCGACTCTGGATCTTCGCTACGCGTAATATACATAATACAGTAAAGGGCCGTGTTCTACAAAATATTACGTATTTAAGCGATAGAATAAGATTGCGGAAGAGTTTCTAAAATAACAGTTCACTGTTTAGTGTTGAAGAACTTTAGTTAAAAACTACTTAGCAATTCGCATAACTCCTGCTATATTATACTTTCGGATATGTCTGATGTTATATCCATATTATATTTATATTGTTTTCTCTCTCTATGCCAAACCAGCGGGTCTGGCACGACATAATTAGTCGATTCGATCGGGCTTTTTGCTGGCATTTATCAGAGATGCCATCGGTTCGATGATGCCAGATGATTTGTGACGACGCCCCACCTTGACATTATTACGTGAAACATTAAGTCTGATCGCCTATTAACGTTTAGAGGATACATAATAGACTATGTGATATATTTAATAATATGTAACATATTTAATAATATATAATATATTTAATAATTAATAGTATAAAAATCTAAAAATATCACGCGCATCTTCAATGAGGAAGAATTTATCAGTGGAATATTTATCAGGAAAATGTATATATTTAACAGCTTTTGTTTTTGTCTCATTGTTAGCTAACGGCTTCCCCTCAAGATGAAAGGGCTTAGGCCCTAGTCCACCAAGCTAGCCAAGTGCGTCACTTCATACGTCATTCGAAAGCTAGTTAGGTTTGCTCAGACATACAGGTTTCCTCACGATATTACACGCTCATAAAAAAACAGAGGTGCGAGTTTGGGTTTGAACGTTCGCCCACTGAGCTGTCACTGCTTATCAGGAAAGTGTAATTAGCGTAGATTAATATAAAAGTTGTAAATGGCTAAAGTAATTAAAACTTGTAACGTTCTCCCGGGGCACAACCATTAAAGTAAAAATATACCTACCGCACAAAACTGAACTGAAATATTCATAAACTAATCACGCGACCGTTGGTTTTCAGAAATTCGTATTATTTAAATTAGATGTGAATCGAGATTCAATCAGAAAACTATTAAAGTATTTTAATTGACATTTGGCAACTTGCCAACAATTAACGAAGTTTTGTATATGGGACAATACACACAAAGTTCCTAGAATCTAATATATTATGTGATCTTGCAGCCTTACCAAACAAACAAACATTATCTTTTTAGGTCAGGATAGGTACTAACCTATCCTGGCTTGAAAATATATGTTTGTTTGTTTATCCTTAATTAACGCAAGTACAGAACGACTGATAAATGTAATCACTTTTGAAGAGACTTACTTCCGCTCTCGAGAATATCAGTAAACGTTAATTTAAAGGAAGTTATTTTTTAAATCTAATATTTCGACTCTCGGGGCCGTTTATATTTATTTTCTATTATTGTTCCCGTTAGGTGGTGTAAGAGGCGACTAAGGGAAAACAAGAAGACGGGCAGCAGCGTCTTTCTATTAGAATACCTACCACCTAGAGGAGCCTTTGTCGACGTCTTTAGGCTGATCATGATGAGTACGGAATAATCAATATCTCTACCCACTGTCCGAGTATGAACTGACTGTCGAAATAATCTGATTTCAAAATTGGTTAATTATATTACTCTAACGAACGTTTGTAAGTGCAAAAGTTAATGAAGTGACTTAAACCACACTCCTGCAGGCGTATTGTCAAGTGTTCAAGTATTTCACAATAATTTCCCCAGCTACAGTGAATTACACACCGGAAAACACCTCGCAGCGGCCTCAGGGCAGAAAATCTGACATATTAGTAGGTATGTAGATAATTAGCTTCTCATGGTCTAACAACCGTTGCTGCGATACAGAAATCACGTGTAATAGCACTCGTAACAACCGGTAGTTTATTTTCCAATCACAATCATATGATTGTTGTTTATTCTTTATGTAACTGCGAACGACTTAAATCAAAAGTACCTACTTTCGTATTAGGTAACAACGATGATTTTCTTTCATCAATAGCGGAAAAACGTCCACTGCTAGAAGGAAGGCCGGAATTCCCACGCTTGGCAGGCGTCTTAGGGATCGCAGTAGGTAGATGGTAGATAATCCTGTAGAAAGACGCTGCTTGTTTTGCCTTAGGCCTCATTTACGGAAACGCGGGGCGTCGCGCGTCGCGTGTGGCGTGGCGTCTCGCGGCGCGTCGGACGTTTTTATTGTTTACGTAGCGGCGGCGCGTGAAGCGGCACGTATCATCGCACGCGTAAACACAGACTTATAACAATATATGATGCTGTTTATAGAGACGCGGGGCGGGAAGAGTGGCGGTGCAACTCACTTTTTAACATACAATTTTCTTCTAAAAAAAAAATCGATCATATCATACTCCATTGCGATGGTGACTACGTCTGTGTTGCACGATTACCAAATAGACTGGCAGAAGGTTCCGCCACAGGTATCGCTTCATCGAGAATCGCCGCTGCGTGCGCCGCCGCGATTAACGCCGCGTGGGACGTAACGATGCCATCCGCGGGCTCCGCCGTAAAACACGCTCCATTTCAAGCAAACGCGTGTAAAATCGCTTCTCCGTAAACGCACTCATACAACGCCCTAAATTTGAATTTAGTGCGGGCCGCGCCGCCACACGCGACGCGCGACGCCCCGCGTCTCCGTAAATGAGGCCTTAGTCACCTCTTACGACGCTCAATGGGAGAGGATGGTTGGTGGGGATGATTTTGTTTGCCTACACTAATTATTACAGAACTCACATGAGCCTAGTTAGCTTACGAATTTTTGCAATTTTTTTTTTTTTAATATTTTAACTCATACAATATTCTATCCCATCACGAACATCGCATCAAGAATCCGTTAATGAATCATTATCTAGTTACTAAGTTAAGATTTAAACGTAATGTAACACACAAAGTTACGATTATTTTTAGTATCTTTTTAAACACTTATCGATGGCAGAATCATCGTTTAATCGATAGAGCCATAAATAATATAAATAAAAAAACAAATAAAAAACGGATTTTTGTCATTATTTTGTTATCGGGAATTTTTGTCAAACTCCTTTTTGATGGCATGGAGTGTTGTTGGTATAATTGTACACTTTATAACGATTTAATATAACTTCTAGAGTTGCAGCTAGTGGTTTTATGTAAATACATCTTATTATATAAAAGAGTAGACAAAAACCCACTCATCACGAAATCTCAGAAACTACAAGTGTTAGGAGTCTCAAATTTTGCATGGGGGTTTCGTTTAGGACGTAGGTGCTCACTAAGACAGCATTTTGTGAAATTCAACCTCTAAGGGGGTGAAACAGGGGGGTAAAGTTTGTATGGGAGAATGCGATTCCTTGGTCCTATTGACTTGAAATTTTGCACAGACATTCTTTAACAAAATTAATTGAATTTGTATTTCATATTTTTTTAAATTTGTCTCTGATCAGAGTTAAAAAAGAGTATTATTACTCAACCGATGGCGGTACAAATATATTACAACAATAAGATACGATAATTCGAACGATTAAACATAAGTTCCTTGGCCAAGTGGTTACGGAAGCGTCCTCTAAGCGCGGTCTGTCCGGGTTCGCTACCCGCGTGCGGGTTTCCTTTTTGTATTTTTAACCGGCTTCAAAAAGAAGGTTCTCTATTCGACGCGTATGTATGTAATATTGATAAAAATGCGTAATATTAATATATGTTAGTCTATGTGGGCTTCTAAACAAATTCACCAAATTTTATGAGTGTATGTATGTATGTATGTATGTATGTATGTATGTATGTATGTAGGTATGTATGTATGTATGTAGGTTTGTCCACGGATTTCTCAGAAACTACAAGTCCGATTTTGAAAATTCTTTTTGCAATAGTTAGAGTATTTTTCAACTTAGGGTAGAGTACAAGTTTTATCAAAATCGGTCCAGTAGTTTAAGAGATATAAACTTTTTATGTTTTCAATAAGTTACTGTAACGTAGACGTTCGAGTTGCGTGATAGTGCTGATACCTATTTTGGTAAAATAAGTCACTAAAAAGTGTTAAATAAACTATTTTTTAAAAAATAAAAACCGACTTCAAAGTAAATTATCTAAAAAGCATAAAATAACGAAAATATATTGAAGTCGGTGTCAGCTGGTGCTAGTGTTAGTTAACATGATGTGCTAGCACCGACTTCAATATATTTTCGTTATTTTATTAACCGACTTCAAAAAAGGAGGTTCTGTATTCGACGCGTATGTATGTAATATTAATAAAAATGCATAATATTCATATATGTTAGTCTATGTGGGCTTCTAAACGAATTTACCAAATTTCACGAGTGTATGTATGTATGTATGTATGTATGTATGTATGTATGTATGTATGTATGTATGTATGTATGTATGTAGGTTTGTCCACGGATTTCTCAGAAACTACAAGTCCGATTTCGAAAATTCTTTTTGCAATAGTTAGAGTATCTTTCAACTTAGGGTAGAGTACAAATTTCATCAAAATCGGTCCAGTAGTTTAAGAGATATAAACTTTTTATGTTTTCAGTAAGTTACTGTAATGTAGACGTTCGAGTTGCGTGATAGTGCTGATACCTATCTTGGTAAAATAAGTCACTAAAAAGTGTTAAATAAACTATTTAAAAAAAAATAAAAACCGACTTCAAAGTAAATTATCTAAAAAGCATAAAATAACGAAAATATTATTGAAGTTGGTGTTAGCGTACCTGCTGTGTATATTCTGCACCAACTTCAATAATATTTTCGTTATTTTATGCTTTTTAGATAATTTACTTTGAAGTCGGTTTTTATTTTTTTTTAAATAGTTTATGCTTTTTAGATAATTTACTTTGAAGTCGGTTTTTATTTTTTAAAAAATAGTTTATTAAACTTTGTTTTTGATTTTTTTATTTATATTAAGATTCAATGTTTTAAATAGATTTAACTCATATTAACTCCAGCATTTTTATCTCTACTATATTTTTATATTTAATTCTTTTTTTTTTAATTTAAAATCAGGCATACGTTTACGATTTAGTTATTAGTTAGGAAACTTAATTGATATACTTATTAGTAATAAGTGGTATAATTTGTTTGTTTCCCAAATATATTTCCAAAATGTCTGTGTCGGTAGGAATACAATATGCATGTATTGTACGTATGATATAAAAGCCAAAACTTTATTGGAATTATTGTGTCTGTCAGTCAGGGTTTTTTCTACAGGTTGGCTGGTGTTGTCCCTATCGAAGTCAACATAGTGTGAAACAAAGTCACTATCCGAGTCTGTCTATATCCGATAGCACCTCCTAAACCACGCAGCGGTTTTCACCATAGGTTATATAATTTTTCATTGAAGGTTTACCTATGTACTTATATAGAAAACCTAATTCAGTTTTATGGGACTCAGCAGACATAATAACAATAATATGATCAAGTAATTCGATTAATTAAATAAGAGCAGCCGTGGTCTGGAGGTTACGGAAACGTCTTCTAAGCACAGCACAGGGTCCGGGTTCAAATCTCTCTTTGGGGTTGTTTTTGTGTATTTTTATACATTTTATTTTTGATCATTTTATTATTTTTTTATTGAAGTGAAACTTCTTATGCGGCTTCCAAAAATGTTATCATTTAACGCGTTAGACGTTGAGCGTTAAATGATAGGTGTTGATCGTTAAGTGTTAAACGTTAAGCGTTAAATTTGTTAAGGTTATGAAAGCGCTCATGTGACGCCGTCACCGAGTGAGTGAGTAGGTGAGTGGGCGAGTGGGCGAGTGGGCGATTGGGCGAGTGGGCGAGTGGGTGAGTGGGTGAGTGGGTGAGTGCGTGAGTGGGTGAGTGAGTGGGTGAGTGGGTGAGTGGGTGAGTGGGTGGGTGAGTGTTTGAGTGGGTGAGTGAGTGAGTGAGTGAGTGAGTGAGTGTGTGAGTGTGTGTGTGAGTGTGTGTGAGTGGTTCGGTGTGGTACGGTGTGGTACTCGGACTGACCGGGACTGAGCGGGACTGACCGGGACTGAGCGGAACTGACCGAGTCTGAGCGGGACTGAGCGGGACTGACCGGGACTGACCGGGACTGAGCGGGACTGACCGGGACTGAGCGGGACTGACCGGGACTGAGCGGGACTGAGCGGGAATGAGCGGGACTGAGCGGGACTGATCGGGACTGACCGGGACTGACGGGACTGACCGGGACTGAGCGGGACTGACCGGGACTGACGGGACTGACCGGGACTGAGCGAGACAGACCGGGACTGAGCGGGCACGGCCGTTGGGGGTTTAGTGTATAAGAATCCTACATACCCGTTTGACCACCAACAGGGTCCCATAAATCCCATTAAAGGCCTCCCCCGTGACCCCTGTAACCGTGAGCACCGTGACAGGTTCCCGGGGAACTATAATGTGCTTCTCCGGCGGCGTGTTCAAAGTCAAAGCACTGAGTGGTATCAGCTGGTGCAGATCGCGACAGATAGCCCAGGTCCGCCCTCTAATGTGCCGATGTGATAGCCGCGGGGGTTTTAGTGGGTAAGAATTTCCCGGTTGACCCCCGTTTACGTCTTAACGATGAAACCGAACAAGGAAGCCCGTATTGTTTCCATAAATTGGTTTTAAAGAAATGGTGTCCTGTTCCTGTCCTTAATCCACCCAAATTGTGCACCGGTACACGTCTGCAGTTTCTAATAAAATTATAAATACAATTAACAAATCACAAGCTCAGAGATTCAACGTTACAGGCTTAACCTAAGCGTTGAGTTCTTTGCCCATGAACAGACAGCTATACGTCCTATATAGCCATCTTCTAAACAAAATTTGTTCATATTGCGTTACGAAAAGTCAGCTACAAACATTATTTATGAAGAAATTCTATAATCAAAGGCAGTAACTTTAAATTACCTATTCATTTTGTTATTCTCAATTACACCCGTGCGAAGCCGGGGCGGGTCGCTAGTATTAAATATATGATTCACGACATTCGTTTTCTTTTTAACCGACTTCAAAAAAAGGAGGAGGTTCTCAATTCGTCTGTATATATATATTTTTTTTTCTATGTATGTTCGCGCATAACTCTGGCAATATGAACCGATTTGCAAAAATCTTTCTTCCATCCATTCTTTAATCCGTTAGTTGGGTCCCATAAAAAAATTATTGCTTCCGAATAAGTAGTTCCTGAAAAAAAAAATGGTGACTGCGCAGGAAACTTGCAGGAAAGCCTATATAGATGACTTTTTGGTCGCTTTTTAAGGACAAAAATGGTCATAACTCTGGCAAATATTTACCAATTTCAATGATTCTTTTTTTATTCGAAAGAAGAAACCACTGTAATGAATCTGTATGAAATTTATCACAACCGGATAAGAACTTCCTGGAAGACCATGAACGATGAGGAGGAATTTATCTGGTAAAAACCATAAAACTGATGTTCGACATTACATTGCTCTGACAATTATGAACCGATTTCGATGATTCTTTTTTTATTCGAGAGAGTAAACTACTATGATGATTCCATGCAAATTTCATTACGACCGAATATTTTTTTCCGCAGAAACATGAATTATGTATAAAACTATGTAGACGATAATGTGATCATAACCTACCTAGATCATTTTACGGTCTTCGATGGTTCAATCTTTATATATGAAAATATCACTAAAAAGTTTAAAATAAAATCTTTTAAAAAAAAAAATTGAACCGACTTCAATATCACTGAAAAGTATAAAATAATTTAAATATTATTGAAGTTGGTGCCAAATATACACAGCCGGTAAGCTAACACCAACTTCAATAATATTTAAATTATTTTATACTTTTCAGTGATATTGAAGTCGGTTCAATTTTTTTTTAAAAAGATTTTATACTACAGTTTGGTCAACGCTACTTTTTTATGTCTTTTGTGTTGTTTTTATTAATCATAGACGTTATGGTTAAGAAGTTAGACGTTCTGGCTTCTAGCCAAAAGGTCGTTGGTTTAATTTCCACCCAGGCCAAGCTTTTGTCGTCAGCATTGATAATTATGTCTTTTTGGGTATTATTTATTTGTATACATATGTATAAAATGTTTATTTATAACGTATACGGAGTCGCTGTTCAGATGGGACAGTTATATAAGTTTTTGGTCTATTTATGTTTAAAGTGAACGATATTACCTATTATTGACGATATACGTAGTTTATTTTACCCCATTATTATTTTGAATTTGTACCTATTGGTAAGTTTTTGTGTACCTAAGTTCTGTTTAAAGATTTCTCATTAAACGGTTTTACTTTTGAAGCATTATACTAACTACTATATACTGAGAAATATTTGCATTAATTAAACTTATAACAAAAGTTCATTGAGTTCTCGGTAGTATTGACGTCACAGCTCCCTTCTCATAATAATTCATGAGGATCCTTCCTCCTCTTCAAAATAAAGCGATATTTTAATACGTAATACGTTCTCCGGGCGCATTTACATAAAATGAATATGTAAAACTACATTTCTCATACGTTTCGGCCACGCGTCGGAACGAACCGAGCGATAAGAATCCAATAACAGTGTTACTGAAAAATATTACGAGATTCGGTGGAAAGCAATTTGTTTAGCGAAAACTATACAGGTTATAAAATACTCGTTAATCATGTACTATGGAAGTCTAAAGTGCTTTGAATGGATCGTGTATTGTTTCTGCTAATGATCACGGGAGCCCCGTAACTAGCAAATACGATATAAGTAATTAGTCCCTTGGGCAAAATACCGTTCTTTTCCCATACCTTTTAATGCAGTACCTTTCTAGATATTCTGCAAATTGATGAGTTCCGGTGTAGAGGCCACTGAATATGTTGAATATTTCCATAATTAGCAAATATTTATGAGTAGATTGGGACCAATTCAACCACTGTAACTTCCTGGGATCTACAGAGGTTACCAGTGATGCGATGCAAGTGGTAAGGTACTGATTGGGCTGGGTCCGAAAAGGCACGTTTGTTGACACTAATAGAAGATCAAAGAAGACACAGAGATATGACCCGCAAATATGTAGATAGGATTTGGAAAGATATGAATTCTGCTTATAGTCTTTGCAAAGCGGGAGTAATTACTGAGTTGGATTACGAATGGAGACAAAGAAATGTGTGATACAACATATTGGGGAGAACGAGGAGGTAAATTACCTATGCCTTTATCACAAGTAAGGAGGAAGATGAGGTAAATTATGCCTTTATCACAAGTAAAATTAACATCAAAATATATTCATACCTCAAAGCCTTTAATAAGCCTTACACCTATTATATACATACATTATACAAATATTACTCAGTTAATGTGGAGTAGAGTGAAGTTACGTCGCTACGTAACTACGCAATTCTACAAAGACGTTAATGTAGTAATTTAATCTCTTTAGAGCAGTAGTATCTAGAACGTGGTATTGAGTATACAAAAGTATGTATAAAGACGTATGTATGTAAGATGTATATTACATACAGTAGGTATATTGGTGTTTTAAAATTCCGTATCTGCAGAGATTTGATATGATCGATCATATGACACGTATTGTCTAAGTTGTTTATGAATGCGCAAATTAATGTGTTGCAATTTTATACTTTTAATATTTATGACAAACGTACTGGGTGTATTTTTGGAATATAATGGAATATAATCAATTTTATAAAAGATTATTAAAACATAGATGCAAGTTAATAGGCCTTCACGGTATAGTTTTTTAACATTTTCTGTGGATTCTAATGTTTTCTTAATTAAGATTAGTTTATTAATTTTGAGTAGTATATTTTTTTTAGTATTATGCTCTACATTAACGACACTGTATCTTTTAAATTGACGTTGCTATTCTTATGATGTAATGAACGCAAACATTCATAGATCGCTTGAATGAATCCCTGTCTGAACGGCTGCCAGATCGCGTATCAAACATGTTCAGATTTAGTGTCCACTCTGTAGGTCATGATCAACTTCATGATCAGTTCACCTGGCCTACACGGCCACGCACACGCACTTCTATTATTTGCTGAATACTTGAGAAGACACTAAAAATGACACCTTCAAACTCATCGAGACGGCCGACAATTTTACTTAGTAATGAAAAATACTGCGTTGTCGTCAACTGCAACACAGCCTTCGTAACAGCGTTATCGCATTACCTATTCCAAGCGAGCTTCGAAGATCGCGGAGCCGTGCCGATTCATTTTCCTCTTGCGATAACAGATAACGCTGCACAAGATCTAAACAATCGATCAAAACATCAACGTAAACCGTACATCGGAGCGTAAACGCGTACGCAAACAAACGCGGCCTTGAACGTTAAGCAGGATCGGCTGAAAATACCCGGCGCGTGGAAATAGCCGCGGCGAAAATACGAGCACGTGATAGTTACATACCTCGTGCACAGCCGTATGGAGAAAATCGATGGTGCTTGCCACTCGGCGACCGGCGGCTGACTGAGCCACTGTGTCAGCGGAACGCGCCCCGCCCGAGCCTCCGCCCGCCTGACTCGTTATCACAGTTTACTATTAAAAAAATAATTTCACAGTTTCCTCTCACTTTACAAAAATAATGATGCAGCACTTTGAATAATTTCTAATCAGGCGGCGTTTGTGAGGTTGTGTGTTTGTTCGCGATCATCCGCGGCGTGGCGCGTCGGACGCGTGCTGTCGGGTCGGAGTGGGGCGGCGGACTGCTCGGAGCAGCCAGCGAGCCGGCGAGGTGCCTCCCCGCGCCGTGACGTCGGCATCGGCCCGCGATGGTGGAAATTAGCAGCTTCCCGAGCGAGGGTCGTCGGATGTAGGTCACGGGGACTGGGCCTGCACTTGCCCACTCTACCGTGCTTGATACACTTGACAAGTTTAAGGACATAACTAGTCAAGAATTATGTGCAGCGATATAATGCGTTTTTTATAAAATCTGCGTAGCGTAGGTATATTTCAGAATGCGTAGGCTTCGTAGCGCGCTGACTACCGTAGCGCTCTACCTTGAAAGTTTCCGAGGACAAGGCAGGCGTTCTTGAAACGATAAAACCTTTCTTACTAAATAAATGGCAATTGGAAAAGTTTTGGCACAACATTCTATTTTATTTAGGATTAAACTTTAGTTGTTATTCGTATATACTTCATCAAATAACTGTAGGTATAGATACTGAAAAGGTCGGCCACATATAATATATTTTATAATTTTGAAATTATGTATTTTGTACACGCAACTATTAAAATAAAATACACATATGCGCATATTTGTACTATTTATAATGGTACAATTGCAATACAAAATAACAACATTTGACGCACAATTTTTCATACGGAGTCATAATGTAAGAATTATGCGGCCAGGGATGCTGAGATATATTATTTTAAACAAAAAAAAACCGAATGTTTTCCAATATTTACGCTAATACATAACATTCAACTGGAACTATTTTTATTGATAATATCGCGATTTATTTTTGAAATTTCGTTTCCGACTTTTGAAATACTTTATCATGATCAAAGTCATGATCAATCTTCTCTTATTGCTCTCTCGTGATCACTGAAGCTTGTCGTGTCATGCCAAACATGTATGATTGCCTTCTGTATGTAATTGATTTATATATAAATGTGTGTATTTAAAAGTATTCAGTTATGTGTATTTATATCTGCCGAGTTTGTGAAATGGCGTTGAATGATTTATCTCAGGATATATTTTTTATTCAAAAAAAAGTTTTTGACATTAATGTAAAACCGCCCAAGATAATTTACTTAAATTTATTGCTTATAAACTAGGTATTATAATTACTTTTCAGTGACACGTAGTTTCGCAAAGTGTAGGAGCGTTAATGGAATTAAGGAGTTCTCTGGCGGAGGCTGCCGGGGCGTGATCATTCGCTAACTGAATACCAGCTAATAATAGAAAGGGATGGAGCCACGATTCGCAGATGACGTCATTCCAAATTTGCATATTTATCGGCTCTCCAGCGCGTCGAAATTGTAGAGACTGAAAACTAAATTTAAAAAAGTCACAACTAAAAGATTTAGTAAAAATGCCCTTGGCATTATCTTCAATTTATAAATTAATAATTAAAAAAATCAGAAAACAATTATGAGAACGATCTTCCAAATAAAAAACTCATTAAAATCTATAAGAACTAGAAAGAAATGACAATTTTGTATAAAAATACTATTTTTAGAAAAAAAACAAAAAACAGACTTCAAAGAAGAAAATGGTTTATAAAGCATTAAACAACGAAAATATATTGAAGTCTGTACAAGGCATCAGCACATTTGGGAGTCTTATTTTATCACGATAGTTTAGCACTATCACGCAACTCGAACGCGATTATTCCCAGTCGTCACCACTGGCAACGTTCCCACTGGTGACAAACGGGAAAAAAATTCCTATTTGTCGTCAGTGGTGACGAATGAAACATTAAATTCCCAGTTGTTACCAGTGGCGACAATTGAGACTTTTAATTCCCAATTGTCGCCACTGAAATAAAAAAAAAACATAATCACCATCATCAATCAGATCGTCAGAGTTTATTTTTGGCACAGCAACATGCTGAGGCAGCATATTTTTTTACCCAACACCTTTGGAATTTTTTTACTATTAATTTTTACCTACTTTGTTATTTTGAGTGTCAAATAAATGTATTTTCTTTCTTTCGGAAGACGTCCACTGCTGAATATAGGGGCCTATTCCCAGTAGTTTTACATTTTGTTCTACATGTATGATTACGAGGGAAAAAATCCTACTAGTTCTACATGACTGAATGTGGAATGCATTAAATATTATTTTTTCATTCCTAGTAGTTCTACACGATGACGTATTAGAAAATTGGAACTTTATTAGTGAGCAGAATACTTTTATTTTGTTCTCGTGGAGGTAACCTTCGATAAGTTCACCCGGTGGTAGTCAGCCAGGGTATATCGGATTAGTATCCACTAAAACTTTCGCGGCTGTTGCATCGGCACCTGAGAGACCATTATTCATGAGGCTTCCTTATGTGCTATGCTACCCTGGTACTTCTGGTATAAATTGAAGGTCACAGTTGGATATTAAACACCAGACCTCACTTATGTGGTAAAACCTTCTAATTACCTGTCCTGCTCTAGTAGTAGGTACTTCTGGTATATACGAACCACAGGTACAAACTGATAACTAGGTACTTGATATCACAAAAGAGATGAAGCCTCTTTGTGCACTCTGTTGTCCTAGTACTTTTGGTACAATAACGTCGTTGAGGTCGCTGGTAACTCTTCGATCGATTTCCTGAGATCTTTTCATTTTCGCTTCTGAGATAAAACTTCTAAGATATATCTAGTATTACATTCGCGAGTCCACACAATAGACGCTACCGTAAAAAAATATGGAAAAGATACCACGTAACAGGTAAAGTGGACGTCTTCCGTCTGCTGATGAAGATGACTTCCTATATCCGATTGTTACCACTGGTGACAACTGGGATTTCATTTTCCCATTCGTCACCACTGGCGACAAATGGGAATTTTTTTCCCGTTTGTCACCAGTGGGAACGTTGCCAGTGGTGACGACTGGGAATAATCGCTCGAACGTCTATGTTAAAGACTTAAAAAAGATAGTACCTATATCGATGACTTAAAAACATAAAAAATCTTTAGCACTTAAACTACTGAACCAATTTTGATGAAACTTGTACTCTTCTTTAAGTTGAAAAAAACCTAAACGATTGCAAAAAGAATTATTGTAATCCAATTTATATTTTCTGAGAAATCGTGGACTACATACATAACTCGTGAAATTTGGTACATTTGTTTAGACTAACATATATGAATATTACGCATTTTTATCAATATTACATACATATGCTTTTAATATAGAACGTCTTTTATAAAGTCGTTTAAAAATCCCACATACCGCCTATTTGATTCAGTGCTAGGTATTTGCCCAACCTACCACTAGATATAAAATAATTTGACAAACGATAACTCGTTTTACCTTGTAAGACACTAGTTTATTATTTCAAAAGTTTGTTATGATGAACCTTCTAGTTGACGCGAATGATTAGTACAGTTATCTAACCACTTAGACTGTGACTTGACAAAAGTTATGTAGAATTATACCACGTTTATGTAAATTGTGTGGATGTTGTAATTTTACTTTGCAATTCCATTTATATTTCGAATATTTAGCATTAAAAGCAACACGCATGATTTTAAAAATATACGTGACCGCCTACACTAATATAAGATCTGCTAAAATATAGTAATAATAAAAAAAAAACAGAAATTATTTAGACTTATGCATAACTTAACTCTATATAAGTATTTAGTGTCTAATATTATTACTAACTCAATCTATGTAATTTGCTGTAGTTTAAGATTGCTATTATTAATTAAAATTAAACAAATACTAATTATTGTATTTAATTTAATTTTACGGAATATATCGCGGCTTATTTTAGGCTCAGTCCGCTCGTGACCATGGGTACTGCAAAGCATTCGAAACGTCGGGAAAGTAAAGCCTAAAATAAACCGTGATATATTCCGTAAGATTAAATTAATTACAATGTATAGGTAGTATTTGCGCAATTAAAAGACAACATTAAATACTAATTAAGTAGTATCTTACGGAGATCTTTTTCAGGTTAGATCGACACATGTTTTTGAAGTGTAAACTTCTTTAGCGGCGGTGTGCACTTTTTAGGATGGGAAAAAATGTTAAATTCACGTAAGGACACGTGACTGAAAGACCTGATCGAAAAATCGCAACGCAAGGTAAGACGGGGAGCTTTTTTTTGGATGGAGAAAAATTTTTAAATTCGTGTCAGGACACGTGACTAAAAATCATTGAAATCAAACTACTTTTACGGATTTTATCGCGGTTTATTTTTTGATTTTACTATCCCGACGTTTCGAATGCTTTGCAGCACCCATGGTCACGGGAGGACTGAGATGTTGAACGTCCTTATGTCACAATTATGCCGGTGTACCTCAGGTTTTCTTAGTTATTATTGTTGGCCCGATCTACGCAGTAAAAGCTTACAGTATCTTGAGGCCGTGCAGTGTTTTGATTGATATTGGATTTAATTATATTTATCACAGGATCCCAAGCCGGTGGTAACACCCAACCATCTTCTCTATTGAAATTAGGATGTTTTTTGATTTTAATAGCCTCACGAATCATCCTAGGTAGGAATCGGTGTTTTGCGAGGATTTGTGGTTTATCAAATCTAATATAATGGTGGTAATATAATATATCAAGTGTAGAGGACGTTCTGGTTAAAAATAACTTAAGGAAGGAGGATTCGGAGGCGATACGTCAGGACGTCTCGCCCCTGTTGCGTCGAAGTTCTTTGCCCACACCGAATCTCCCCAAAAACCAATATTTGGCTTTAAAAAACCTACGTGCCAGAACTGACATCACCGTACTACGCGCAGACAAAGGCAATGCCACCGTCATCTTAGACACGGAAGATTACAATCTCAAAATACAACAACTCTTGTCGGATGTAAGTACATACAAAAAGGTCAAAACAGACCCAACTAATAATATTCTCATATCAACGAGTGAAATTGTAAAGAAAAACTCCGAGAGATTGAATCTTGATGTCAAATCACTGATACTTGCTTGTGCAAAACCGCCAAAGTTGTATGGGTTGCCCAAAGTACATAAACCCAATGCTCCGCTACGTACGATTGTGAGCCAGATCGACACACCAACTTACAGATTGGCTCAGCACGTAGCAGGAGTGCTTTCATCACTAAAAGGGCACACACAAGCATACACCAGGGATTCATACCATTTTGTAAGTGAAATTAAACATCTGTGTCTTACTGACAATGAAACTATGGTCAGTTTTGATGTCCAGTCCCTATTTACATGCCTACCTGTGGTGGACTGCATTGAAATTGTAAAAAAGAGGCTAGCTGAGAAAAACATGCCAAAGGAGTATGCAGAACTATTAGGGCCTTACATCAGGTTATCTATTGTGGAAGGGGCAATTCTATAAGCAAGTAGATGGAGTAGCAATGGGCTCGCCTGTATCTCCTGTAGTTGCTGACATTTTTATGGAAGACTTCGAGGAGACAGCCCTCCGAACTTCACCTGTTACTCCGAGATTCTACAAGCGGTATGTAGATGACACTTTCACCATGCGATACTACCATCTGATAAAATAACTGTATTCCTAAATCATCTTAACTCCATCAATCCAAAAATTCAATTCACAATGGAGTTGGAATCAAATAACTCACTAGCTTTCTTAGATGTATTAGTAATACGTATTCCTGATAACACCTTGGGCCATACTGTGTACAGAAAACCAACCTCTACAGATAGGTACTTGAATGGTGAGACTCACCATCACCCAACACAGTTAGCTACTGACGGAAAATCTTTGTTTCAGAGAGCACGCGGAATCTGTAATGATGACCATCTGAGCGCTGAGCTGCAACATGTCAAGCAAGTACTGCATGACAACAAGCTCCGAGTTCCGCGTCGCCGTCATAGTGAACGTGTCAAACTAGCTACTGTCGAGCGTCAGCCTGCTGTTCTACCATATGTTAGAGGGTTTACAGACAAGATTGGCTACATCTTAAAGCGAGCTTCGATCAAAACTTATTTTAAGCCACCAAGGAAGATTTGTCAGTTTTTACCACCTGTCAAGTGCCATATACCTCTACAAGATGCAGGAGTTTATAAACTCGATTGTGACTGTGGGCTCTCCTACATTGGGCAAACAAAGCGTGCAATAAAAACTCGCGTTAAAGAACACATAGCTGATGTGAAACACCGACGCTGTACGAAGTCTGTAGTATGTGAACACGTTCAGGATCGCACTCACCATTATATTAGATTTGATAAACCACAAATCCTCGCAAAAGAACACCGATTCCTACCTAGGATGATTCCAGGCTACTTTAGGGTGATGCAGAGACAAATCGTGGTAGGTGCAAACAAAACAAGTGAAACTAAATAATCATAGATAAATATTTTAAAACTATAATTTAACTTACAATAATTAATATAATACTAATACTTATATATTAGAAAATAAAATATAATAATATATATTTTAATATATATATATATTATATACATACTAATTACTATTAATATACTACTAATATTACACGTTGCACTAAAAATTCTAGTCGGAAAATAGTAACATTCAGCCTGTTGATGTGTTCAAGTTAAATGTGAATATTCAAGTTTTCACTTCTGCCGGAACTCCCGGAGTGCAACCCGTTGTTTTTCTTATTTATTCTCAGTCTACTATGCGATCGACTTTGCGACCACGACGCGGAAGACGCAGCATAGGTAGGTCTCCCATAAGGTGCACTGACAACATTGTGCGCGTCGCAGGCAACCGGTGGATGCAAATAGTCAATTATCGTTTATTGTGGTGTTAGGATCTATATTCACTGTTCAGCAGTGGACTTCTACCTGCTGATGATAACGACTTTGCAAACAAGTAGAGTGTAGTGTGAGTGTGTGTGTGTGTGTTATTATATACATATTAACTACTTTTCTAATATATATTTTTTGTGGTTTCCAAGACTATTTTAGCATTAAAGAGTAGTTAGACAGTAATCTTCATTCCCAAAAATAGTAGGTAGTAAAAAAATGTACCTACCAAATTTAGCTCTCAGGATGCTTCTATGAGACTAACAAATGCTTAAGATGTTTGGTTAAATCAAATACTAACATTGTTATGACTACGTCGAAGATTACTTCATTGACCTATGATCAAGCTCAAGTTTAATCGGATTTGTTTGTTTTGATATCAGTTTACAAGACATAAAACCTGCGTTTGTTGTACTCCCTCGGGGCTTTTGCGACCGGAATTGTAGGACCAAGAGAATAGAAATATGTTAACAGCGAATCTGCTCTCTTTGTCATCGCACCAAACATATGGATATTATATAAAATTTGTAAAAACACGTAGATTTTAGGCCACTTAGCGCTGCAGGTAAAGAAAAGAAACAAAATTTATAAAAGACAAGAGATATATTAAGAAAAAAAACAAGATCTCAGAGGTTGTGGGCTCAAGAGGTCAGATCGTGTGGCACGATGCACTTGGCAGTAGTAGGCCAAGCGAGTTGGTAATCACCCGGCAGCAGGGCTGCAGGCTTGGACGGCTGGTTGCGTAGCAGACCAAGACTCGAGGTGTAGCGGCACCAATCCTGATACAGGACCCCAATCTGGGGAAATTGAAGCACAAAAGGAGCAAAAGTTTCAATATAAGTAGCAGTAGTATGTATCTATTACTTAAATATAGTAGGTTCGGTCTGTGATTTTAGACATTTCGGTTTTGATGTTTTTTCCGTTAGGAAATTCGATGCCATAACCAAACAAAACGTAAAATCAAGAGCTTATCAGCTTTAAATATTTTTAATTTTAGTGAATACAACAATTTTAAAATGTTACAGAATATTATCCATGTTAGTGGAAAAAAGAAATGAAAAGATCATTGCATCGTTCTCTGTTTGTGAAAGATTTATTAATTTAATTTAAAAAAAGGTATTGTAATAGAAAATCACTGTTAATGTACGCTAATTATTATTGCATGTTACACGTAATGTAAGTGGAATTATGAGTAGAAAAATAAAACCACTGAAATGATAGATTTAGAGATTTGACTCACTTGGCACAAATAAAAAAAATATACGATGAATGATCATACCTTCTGGCAACGGATAGAGCTGTCAGTTTGATGAAGAAATTTTAATATACTAGATTGTGTATTCCGACAAATCAGGGACATTAGTGCTGAAATAATTAACTTTAATAAAACATATACAAAAAGTAATTTAGTAACTACATTATAATTTATTAAAAATAGGTTTACTTAGGGGTGTCCGGGTAAGGATAGCACCCATTTATCTCCGCCCGTTGGGTGTCGCAAGAGGCGACTAAGCGAAAACAAGAAGATGGACTGCAGCGTCTTTCTATCGGATTACCTACCTACATATACTGCGATCACATGATGCATGCCAAGCGTGGGAATTATGGTAACCCGTTCCTTCAAAGGGGGAGATTTTTGATCAGCTGTGGAAGTCTTTCATCTTATAATTAGGTGTCCTTTCCACACTAAAGCATTCGTAACACTCAGGTCGCTCCCGTTGATTACTGCGGGATAAAATATAGCTTGTCAACTGTCACTTTAAGTGTTATAATATCTCCATGCTAAAAATCACATCGATCTATGTCATGTTTCTTTGTGTAGTTATATCAACAAATTAATAAGTATCTACACTTTCACATCAGTAACAAGAATTACTTTTATATTAAGTAGACATACGTAATTACTCTACGTATGTCTACACACTACAACATAAGTAATTACTCTACGAAATGCGATTTTATATTCTTCAGGTGTATTAATTTATCGTCTACGCTAGTTATAAAAACATTTTTATATGTATGTAAAAAGTAATGTAATAATAATACTAGCCCTTGTTCATTAACAAGGGCTAGTATTATTATTACATTACTTTTCACTTCATCTTCATTTCATCTTGAGCCCAACAGTGGGACATTTCCCACTGTTGGGCTCAAGATGAAGTGGCTTCGGCCATAGTCCACCACACTGGTCAATTGCGGGTTGGCGGCCTTCACACGTCATTCGAAAGCTGCTTTCTCAGACATGCAGATTTCCTCACGATGTTTCCTTCACCGAAAACTAGTAACAATCGCACAAAGACAATTCGCATATGATTAATTAAAGAAATCAGACTGCCCATCTGATTTTCAAGGCAGGCGCTCTCCCACTGAGCAGCTGTTACTGCTGTAAAAAGTACATAAGTATATTTTTTTTGTTACGCTAGATTTATTTAATAGCTTATAGTTAAGTAATTTACATTTGCCTATAATATGGGTAAAACTTTTATGGTACAACTAACAAGAAGTGAACTCAAATATTAGTTTATAAATATTATTAGTAGGTAAACATTATTTAAGTAGTTTTCATGATACTCAAGCGGGAAATTCAATAATATTATCTCACAAAATATTGGTACGGAGGTTTAATATTTGAACTTGTTCATTTATTACTTTGACAGAATTATTTTTTATAGATTTGATTAGGTGTAAGTATAATTAATTAATTAGCTACTATAAATAGTAGATGTATCATCATTCTTCAGTTTATATTCTCAGTTCCAAATACTAAACTTATATAATTAATGAACCCTTTGCAACATTTCCAGACATTTTTCATTTAGAAAATTTGTCACATTGTCAAAAGTTTTTGTCTCTTTAGAGTGCATTAGTGTTGGATAGAGTCACGTTATGGTCATGTGGAGTCTTGGTTCAAGTTTAATTTAAAAGTTTTGAGTTTAAACTGCGAGTTCATTGATCCATGTAGTGTAATTTTTATTATCACGTCTAGCTGTGGACCGTTTATGAATTGTATTTAGAAGACTGGAAATATTCCGTCTGGATCAGGTATGAAAGCATTATTTGTTGGAATACGGTTATTCAAAGTTTCACATTTTGAATTCTCGATTTTCATTTCATGTTACTACATGACAAGACTCTTATTATTTTACTGTTTTAGTATAGTACCATCTATTCAAAATACGCTGAATAGCATTCCACCTTACAAGGGGCATTTCGTATTTCTGCGGTGGTTCAAGTTGCAGCTTCTACTACCCCACGAGAAGTTACTGTCCTAGCAGCTAACGGCTTTGGCTTTCTCTTTCTTTTAAATCGTAGTAATCCTTCTGATACATAATTCTAGACCTTGCATTGCTAATTATTTAGTGTAATAGTGTGTGTGTGGGTGTGTGTGTGTGTTGTGTGCGTGTGTAGTGTGTGTAGTGTGTATGTGTGTGTGTGTGTGTATGTTTAGTGTGTTATATATTTTGAAATATATATTTCCCCAAACCGCCTGCCAGGTGTGGGGATTATGGCAACCCCTCCCTTCTAAGGGGACGGCCTTTATCGGCTGCTAATGATGATGATGATTATTATATTACATTTTACAGCATTATATATTACTAGGTGGTCGCTTGTGGAAGGAACCATCCAGGTAGGTTCCACCGCAGTGTCAGATATTCTGCAGTGTCTAAACATTGCCGTGTTCCGGTGCGAAGGGCACTGTAGCTGGTGAAATAACCGAACACAGGGGACTTAATATCTAATGTTTCGGGTAACGAGCGACAGTGCCATGCAGCTTTCTATAGGCAGACGTATTGCTTACCATCAGGTGAACGCCATGCATGTCTCGTCACACGGTTTAATAAAAAAAATATCATTTACCATTACTACCATAGTCCCCGGTCATATACTACATTATATTTAAAAAAAAGTTTTTCCCAATCTTTCCATCATCGGATGTAAATAAGGAAATTGCTTAAAACATCACCAATGTAACGTGCCAAAAAAGACCGTTCTGATAAAAAAAATGTAACAAAAAGACGTGATCCGACGAAAATAACCAGATCAGGCAGATAATCCTAAGCCGCCATCCTAACTGACGATATTTTTTTATTCGCAATAAGAAAACATGGAGATAAAAACAGCTGTAGCGTAGCACAGAGATAAAACGGAGATTTGTGTGAAAGAGTCAGTTGCACGCGCCCGTCTCGGAAATTATTATCTTCTCACCAGGCCAGAAAATATTTCGGGGAAATGGCAAGGGGAAAACAGCTGTCTAAATTAATTTCATTTTGGCACAAGTAGGGTTAATTATGGTGAAATTGAGAGGGGAAGTTTGTGCAGCAAATTAAGATAAGAGTTGCTTGATTTTTTACCCTACTGTAGGGTCAAGAACCTAAGCAGTCACCACATGTGAACGTGGAAATGTAAATAGTGTTTTCGTTGAGTGCGGCAGCATGCCTCCAATTCCTGTAGGTTAAGTATGTTGTACCTACTTAATGCATGTGCAGTGCTTAACGAAATAAATTTATTTCATTTCATTATTTCAATAGTAACTGATCTATAATCTTAGATTGAGCTGTCATTTCAAATGTCATTATCCTACGAGAAAGTATTTTTTTATTTAAAACCTTGAAAGTTCTTCGAAATTGACATCGAATTAATCCAAAATCCGAAGGTTTTTGACTAACTACCGGTCCCAATATCCTATCTACCTCTTGCTATCAGTTATAAAATCTTTTTAAAAAAAAATTGAACCGACTTCAATATCACTGAAAAGTATAAAATAATTTAAATATTATTGAAGTTGGTGTTAGCGTACCTGCTGTGTATATTTGGCACCAACTTCAATAATATTTGAATTATTTTATACTTTTCAGTGATATTGAAGTCGGTTCAATTTTTTTTTAAAAAGATTTTATTTTAAACTTTTTAGTGATATTTTCATATATAAAGATTGAACCATCGAAAACCGTAAAATTATCTAGGTAGGTTATGATCACATTATCGTCTACATAGTTTTACATAATTCATGTTTCTTCAGAAAATAATATCCGGTCGTAATGAAATTGGCATGGAAACATCATAGTAGTTTACTCACTCGAATAAAAAAAGAATCATCGAAATCGGTTCATAATTGTCAGAGCAATGTAATGGAGAACATCAGTTTTATGGTTTTTACCAGATAAATTCCTCCACATCGTTCATGGTCCTCCAGGAAGTTCTTATCCGGTTGTAATAAAATTCATACAGATTTAATACAGTGGTTTCTTCTTTCGAATAAAAAAATAATCATTGAAATTGGTAAATATTTGCCAGAGTTATGACCATTTTTGTCCGACCGAGCGAGTCCGAGCGACTAAAACGTCATCTATATAGGCTTTCTTGCAACTCTCAGTGCGCAGTCACCATTCTTGTTTTTTTAGGAACTACTTATTACTAAGCAATAATTTTTTTATGGGACCCAATCAATGGATTGAAGAATGGATGGAAGAAAGATTTTTTCAAATCGGTTAATAATTGCCAGAGTTATGCGCGAACATACATAAAAAAAAAAAAATATATACAGACGAATTGAGAACCTCCTCCTTTTTTGAAGTCGGTTAAAAATAGATACCATCGATAGCTATTATGACACATTTGCGTTTCAATAAACAAAGACAGATAAGAAATATTTACCTTTACTGATTGATCTATCTTTCCGTGGTCCCAAAGCTTACCAAAGTTAAGTAGATTCATAGAAAATGACTGTCAAGTGTTTCTATAAAATATTAGCAGCTTACTGTTGGTAGTTCAAATGACAGTTTTAGGCTATCGCTCCAATTCGGAGGTTTATCGCGGGATAATCATCTGATTTCTCGTACTTTGTAAATAAATGTAATGAAATTAATGTTACGTCGCAGGGTTCTTGAAAATGCCGTTTGCTTGGTGAAGATGTTTATTTCCACACACTTAAGAGTACAGCAAGTTAGTGGTCCAAATCGCAGATATATCACTCGGAGTCCGTTATCACAAGCTTTAGTCGTTCGCCGTTGTCACTGCACTGGATCGCAGATATATCACTCGGAGTCCGTTATCACAAGCTTTAGTCGTTCACGGTTATCACTTCACTGTATCGCGTTGAGATCTTTCCGATATCGCAGCGTATCGCACACTATATCGCGTTGGGATTCTTCCGGTATCGCAGCGTAAAACACACTAACTCCTGGTCGGCTCGACGGCGTCTTTTATATGGGACTATGCTTTTTCCAGAAGGTTCGCAAGTTGTAAACAAGGCTGTAAAACTTGGGGTGATAATAGCGTTCGTGGAACCAATAACAATATTTCAACAATAGGCTTAAAGTGTAAATACCCTAATAAAATTAACAATTAAACAATAAAGAGTAATAGAAACAATACCGGCGTTCACGGAACTGATAATAAACATGAAACAAAAGGCTATTGTCTTAAAACTAAAAACGTGGGAATTTTAAGAAACAAAAGACGTCTCGATATTTCGACTCTAGTCCAGAGCTGTAACACTGTCCCCCTCTTAGACATGCTCGTCCCGAGCATCATTGTTGCCGTGATATCGAGCCAACCGGTCCACATGAACTATCTTTGGTTTTCCTCTCGTCCCTTGTTTGATGCGATAGGTGATATCATTTATCCTCGTAATCACCTTGTAAGGTCCTTCCCATCGGGCCTGCAGCTTCGGAGATTTCCCTTTCTTCCGTAGTGGATTATGCAGCCACACCAACGCTCCCTCGTCGAAACCACTGGTGTTTGCACGACGGTCATAGCGAGTCTTCATCTTTTCGCTGGTCCGTAAGCTGTTCTCGCGTACCAATGTGTGCACGGCATCCAGTTGGTTTTGCAGATCACACACGTAATCCACTACTGGTCTCGGAGCCTCAGGAGGTGTACCCGTAATAGCATCAATTGGAAGCCTCATTTCTCTTCCAAAGTTTACTCTGGCTGGTGACATGCCCGTACTATCGTGTATGGCTGAGCGGTATGACATAAGGAAAAGTGGTATATATCTGTCCCAGTCCCTTTGGTGTTCGTCGACTACCTTCGCCAAGTGATTTTCCAACGTTTGATTGAACCGCTCAACCATTCCATCTGACTGGGGATGTGCTGGAGTCGTTCTTGTCTTGTTCATGCCAAGCAGCTTGCAAAGTTCTTGAAACAAGGCAGATTCGAAATTTCGTCCTTGGTCAGAGTGGATTTCCAACGGTACTCCGAATCGGCAGACAACTTCTTGAACCAGCTTCTCTGCTACAGTTTTGGCTTCTTGATTCGGCGTAGCGAAGACTTCCGGCCATTTACTGAAGTAGTCCTGAACGACGATTATGTATTTGTTCCCACTGTCGGTTTCTGGGAATGGTCCAGCAACATCTATAGCTATGCGCTCCCAAGGTGCTCCGACGTTGTATAGCTTAAGTTTTCCTTTGCTTCTTGTCTGAGGTCCTTTCACAGATGCACACGCAGTGCACTTCCGGCACCAGTCTTCCACGTCCTCCCGACATCGTAACCAGTAGAACCTTTGCCGTACTTTCACAAGAGTTTTCTTCATTCCAAGGTGTCCACCAGATACTCCATCGTGCGTGTGTTTCAGAAGAGGTGCAACCTTGCTTCGCGGAACAACAATCTGTAGAGTGACCTCTTTACCATCTTCTGACTCCCACTTCCTGCATAAGAGCCCGTTATTAAGCGTCAGGCTGCTCCACTGGGCCCAGTAACCCTTACATATTGGGCTGTATGCCGATATGTCACTCCATTGTGGCTTGTTCCCAATCTTCAACCAGTCTATGATAGGCCGTAGATCTTTATCTTCTTCTTGAGCTCTCTTCATGTTGTCATCCGTCCACTCATCATCGGTCCCATCGATCTTAATAGTTCTCAGAGCTTCACGCGTCTCCTGTTTCTTGCAGTGTTGGCATTCTTCTGGGCAAGGCCGCCTTGATAGTGCATCTGCATTATTATGTCCTTTTCCACTTCGGTGTTCTATCTCAAAATGGAATTCTTGCAGCTGCTCCAACCATCGTGCCACTTGTCCGTCAGGATTCTTAAATTGTAGCAGCCATTTTAATGCGGCATGATCTGTCCGTAACGTGAACTGCCTCCCGATCAAGTACTTGTGGAAGTGCTGTAAGGTCTTCACAACAGCCAACAGTTCACGGCGAGTCACACAATAATTTCTTTCCGGCTTCGAAAGTGCCTTGCTGAAATAAGCTATCACAACCTGGCGGTCGTCTTGTATCTGTGATAGGACACCTCCAATCCCCGTGTTGCTTGCGTCAGTGTCCACAACAAATCGTCCCTCTCTGCTTGGATAGCCCAAGATGGGCGACTCACACAAACACTGCTTCAGGGCGTTGAAGGCTTCGTCACTGTCTGAATCCCAGATGAAGGCACGTTTTTCTTCCGTTAGGCGATGCAGCGGTCTTGCTATGTCCGCAAAGTTCTTGACAAATCGCCTGTAGTATGTGCATAAGCCGAGAAAAGCTCTCACTTCTGTTTTGTTCTTCGGAATTGGCCATTCTCGTACAGCTTTCACTTTATCCGCGTCAGTTTGCACGCCTTCCGTAGATATCACATGACCCAGGTATTTAACTTCCTTCTTAAATAATTCACATTTTTTCGGGCTTAGCTTCAAATTGGCGTCTCTGATCCGGGTGAAGACTTTCTCCAGATTTCTCAAATGCTCCTTAAAGTTACGCCCCATTATGATGACATCGTCGAGGTACACTAGACATACGTCTCCAAGCAGACCAACCATGACTCTTTCCATGAGGCGCTCAAACGTCGCTGGAGCATTACATAGTCCAAATGGCATGACATTAAATTGCCAGAGACCGTTTCCTATTCCCGTGCAGAACGCAGTTTTCTCTTTGTCTTCAGGGCTTATCTCCACTTGCCAATAGCCACTCTTCAAATCCACCGTTGAAAACCAGTTCATGCCACTGAGCATGTCCAGTGTGTCATCTATCCGTGGCAAAGGATAACTGTCCTTCTTGGTGACATTATTCAGCATCCGGTAGTCTACGCAGAACCTGGTGCTACCATCTTTCTTTTTCACCAAGACTACTGGTGATGACCAAGGACTCGTCGACGGCTCGATGATCTTATTCTTGGCCATTTCATTCACCAACTCGGTAACTTCAGCTTCCTTGGCCCATGGTACACGACGAGGTCTCTGTTTTATTGGTCTGGCATCTCCTGTGTCGATCCTGTGTTTCACCAGTCCAGTCCTTCCACAGTCGTTTCCTGATGCAAATATGTCCTTATACCGCAGAAGAAGAGCTTTTGCTTGAGAATACTCCGATGCTGTTAATGTTCCTTTGCAAGATTCTATAAGATCTTCAACATGTTCTTCGGAGGTATGCGTTGCACTGTTAGAATCGCTAAGGCGTTGAAGAGACTTGACTTCTTGACACTTTCCAATAACTGTGTTTTTCTTCAGGTGAATCTCGTTGTTACTGAGGTTCAGAACTCTTAATTGCGTTTCGCCTTTTGTTACAAGTAATGTTCTTGCTGTTATCCAATTTGGGTGGTGACCATTATCTTCAGCAATAACACAGCGTCCGTGTTTAACATTAGAAGGAAACTTCACTCGTACAATGGTTTCTGATCTTGGAGCCAATATTGTGTCCTTCAAGCAGTATAGATTGCAAGGTCGTGATCCCTGTAGACATACTTCTTGGTCCGAAAAGTTTAGCACTCCTCTTGCAATGTCCAAAATACAACGGTGATCCTTCAGGAAGTCCAACCCCAATATGCAGTCATCGGTGATGTTGGCAATTAGCACCGATTGACGATAAACTTTATCACCGATACTAAGCTCCACTTCGGTGTCGCCGAGGATGGAGACTGACTGGCCAGTTGCTGTTTGAAGGCGAAGTGCTGGTATCTGCTTGTTCCACAGGATCGTTCTCTTCATTAGTTCTGGTCTCACTACTGTACGTGATGCTCCGGTATCCACAGTGAAACTGCACGGCTTGTTGTCCAAAGTTCCCTCGACGATGAGGCTATTTCCGTTGCACACCTGAGTAATCGTGATCGTCGGGGTTTCTTCGTAAACCAATGGCTTTGAGGTACTTTTCTCCTTTTGTTCAGGACAATCAACCCTTATGTGCCCTCTTTCACCGCAGCCGTAGCACATTGGTCCAAATTGTGGGTTTCTCGAGATAATCGGTCGATTAACTGGCGCTGCTTCCCTCATCTTCTGTGCCCTTGCCTCTTGCCTTACGGCTTCCACTTCCAGTGCGTGTGCAAGCGCAGTCTTCAAGGAAGTATGATGTGCCAGTCGTACAGTGGCCCTGACTTCAGCATCTCGTATTCCATCCACAAAAGCTTGCAACAGTGTCACTGGTATTGTCTCTGGTGTTGATGAGTATGCACGACGTACTAGACGTTCGATCTCGCTAGCCCATTGCTGGAGGTTCTCGCCAGGCTTCTGAATTCTTTCTCGCAGCTGTGCCCGGCACACATGCTCCAGGTGTTTCTCGCCGTACCGGGTTTCGAGGGCTTCCATCAGATGCTCCACGGTTCTTCCTTCGACAGGCAGATTTTCTAGGACCACCAAGGCATCTCCTCGCAGGGCGAGAGTAAGTGCAGTCAGTGCATATTTGTTACTCCAGGCGTTTGCCTCCATTAAAGTCTCAAATTGATGCCTGAACGCAGTCCACGAAAAGGCTCCGTCAAAATGAGGTAGATCAAGCTTTGACGATGACGAGCCCACTACGACTGGTTCACGAGCTTGCAGCTTGATCATTTCTTTCTTCATCGATTGAAGACTCTCGTCGTGCGCATCCACTCTCACCTGTAGCTCATTCGCTTGTGCACTGACTTTCTTGATGTCTTTTTCCACGGTGCTTACTCGTTGTCCAATTTCCTTGAGGCCGGTATCTAATTTGTTCATTAATGCTTCCTGGTTGGCCTGCATAGCTGCCTGGTTGGCCTGCAGTGCTTCCCGCAACTCTTGTCGACTTGTTTCCTGGTTGGCCTGCAGTGCTTCCCGCAACTCTTGTCGACTTGCTTCCTGGTTGGCCTGCAGAGCTTCCTGGTTGGCCTGCAGAGCTTCCCGCAACTCTTGTCGACTTGCTTCCTGGTTGGCCTGCAGAGCTTCCTGGTTGGCCTGCATAGCTTCCCGCAACTCTCGTCGACTAGCCTCTTGGCTAGCTTGGAACTCTCGTCGCATAACTTCCAATAGGGCGGACAAATCCATCGAAGGCGTAGCAGGCACACTCGTCGATGTCGATGCTTCCGTCCGCTCCTCCTCAGCTTGCCGACGTGTACGGTCCATCTCGACTTGCCGCCTCGTGCGTGGTGTACGGTCGTCTTCTTCACGCGGCAACAAAGGCATCCCACTTCTGACACCAATTGTTACGTCGCAGGGTTCTTGAAAATGCCGTTTGCTTGGTGAAGATGTTTATTTCCACACACTTAAGAGTACAGCAAGTTAGTGGTCCAAATCGCAGATATATCACTCGGAGTCCGTTATCACAAGCTTTAGTCGTTCGCCGTTGTCACTGCACTGGATTGCAGATATATCACTCGGAGTCCGTTATCACAAGCTTTAGTCGTTCACGGTTATCACTTCACTGTATCGCGTTGAGATCTTTCCGATATCGCAGCGTATCGCACACTATATCGCGTTGGGATTCTTCCGGTATCGCAGCGTAAAACACACTAACTCCTGGTCGGCTCGACGGCGTCTTTTATATGGGACTATGCTTTTTCCAGAAGGTTCGCAAGTTGTAAACAAGGCTGTAAAACTTGGGGTGATAATAGCGTTCGTGGAACCAATAACAATATTTCAACAATAGGCTTAAAGTGTAAATACCCTAATAAAATTAACAATTAAACAATAAAGAGTAATAGAAACAATACCGGCGTTCACGGAACTGATAGTAAACATGAAACAAAAGGCTATTGTCTTAAAACTAAAAACGTGGGAATTTTAAGAAACAAAAGACGTCTCGATATTTCGACGCTAGTCCAGAGCTGTAACATTAATATGAATAATAATAAAAATAACATTATTTTAATAAATGAATGAACCAATAATTTTTATTATACCCCAGAGACTCTGTCACGGTGCTCACGGTGACGGAGGTCGCAATCCCGCCACTGTCCTAGTAGCCACCGCCGTACTCGATGGCTAGTCCCCACACTCCAAGCGTCCTGGTGACTCCGAAGCTTTATCGTTATATTAGAGTCCCGGGCTACTACCGATGCCTTTTTTGACGCGGGGGAAACCTTCAAAAGGTCCCCAGGACCCTGTGAGGGTTCCTGCAGAACCCTAAAATAGCTTAGTTAGCAACATATAATAATAATAATATCCTGGGGCAATTCACACGCGGTCATCTGATCCCAAACTAATTATATACTTTTAGTATATTTTTTTTTGTAAATACATAGTACATAAATAGATAAAACACCCAAACACTTGGTGGGAATCGAACCCACGACCCTTTGGGTAGCAGACAGACAGGGTCACTAACCACTAGACCAACGGGGCCGTAATGTGTTTGTCATTTGTCTCAAGTGGAAGAAAGTTGAGCGCAGGAACACTAAAGGCACGCGTCCATTGGCCCACGCCGGACGCACCGCACGCACGGCACGCAACGGATTTTAGTTTGCTTTCTATGATTTTACATAGCGCTGCGTCCATTATCCGCGCCGGCATTTTTCGATGCGGGCCATCAAAATCATAGAAAGCAAACTAAAATCCGTTGCGTGCCGTGCGTGCGGTGCGTCCGGCGCTGGCCAATGGACGCGTACCTTTAGAATCCTAAGGTTACAACGACGTCAATTTTGTTATTGAAACAGCAGTAACAGATAGTTTAAAGTTAGCTTTTTATCTGAGCTTGCTATCGGCGATAGAGTATTGGGACCGGCCGTTAGATTAGTTAGGTACTGGCCGCAAGGCATCCACATTTACTTGTGAAGCCATACGCTTATTTGTTCGTCATCAGTTAATCGATTCAGTTATGAAATACGAGTATAGTAAGTAATAGGTTATAGAAGTAGAAGAAGAAACATTTAATGTGACAAAAAACTTAAGTAATACATAAAACAGTAATTTAAAAGACAACAAAATAATGTGGATGTAAAAAAAAAAACAAACAATACAGTCTTAATGTTGAAACATAAGGCCCCACCTCAGCGGTGTGCTGGTTGACACAACCAGCGCTGGTATTATGGTGAAGCCGTTGATGCTATCACGGACATTCTAAGAAAACGATCAGCAAACAAATATGTTAAAAAAAATTAAAACAAAACATAGCGGATAGTTGTTTATGGAAAAAAAAGGAAAACATTTTGATATTTATCAATCAGCTACATCCAAACACTTTAGACGATAGGTTTCGTCTCAGTCAAAAACAATGACTGTTGGCAAAACTGAACGAAAACCTATTTTCTAATGAAAGTTAAAGAAAATATTTTTGTGTGACTATAAAGATAAGTCGGTCTAGCTAAATTGAGAGATATCAAAGCATTGTGTGAAGTGTCAAAACAAAACGTCCTGTGACTTACACAAATCATTGAACAGTGACCAGCACTGAAGAATCGAATTTAGGCAGAAAAAATCTGACGTCCTTTTGTTGCTTTTTGTGGTGCCTAAATATATCTGAGATTAAAAGATCTCCACGATTAACGGTGTTTTGTCGGCAAACTTGCTACAGTTTTTGCTAGACAGTTTCATCTTCGTAAACTAGTACAACAATCGCACAAACGCAATTCGCACATGATTAATTAAAGAAATCAGAGATGCGAGCGTAGTGGACTACGGACTAAGCCCCTTTATCTTGAGGTGAGGCTCGTGCCCAACAGTAGAACTAAAGAAAAGGATGTTAAAAAAAATAACATTTTTTCTCTCTGAGGTATCTATTACCTCATTGGCAAATAATCTAAGACCATCAAATTTCAGCGCGACAGCAGAACGGCTGCGGCACTGCTTTGTAAATCTATATAAATCAAAGACCCGCGCAGCAGCTATATATTTGCGTCCTTTGCGGTGGAGACCATGGAGCCTTGGTCTCATGAGGCGCACAGTTTGGTGAAAGAAATTTCATCCAAACTTATCGAAGAAAGAGGTAATGCCGCCAGTCTTTTAGGTACCCTTCCCTCCCAGTGCGGCGACAACTTGGAGGAAGTATTTTACCTACTTTAAGTATATTTGTAAATTTTATTTCGTTTCATTAAATATTATTTACCATTATGAACGCAGCCCATGATATCTGTATCTCAACATATCTATATGTCTAAACTTTTTTCAATATCGTATAAACTCTACCGTTCTATATGTCACCAATCTCACAAACGAGCTCCCATGAAGATACGCGTAGTTATCTAGACAATGCCAATAGTGCTTACTTACGCTTAGTTAAACATAGTCAGTGGAACGTTTGTTCAGAGTATGTGGAGCGTGGTGGATTGACTGACGGTATGATGTCTTTGAGTTGGTGGCATCTGCTGCTAAGGAATATTATCATAGGTTAAATGATCCCTAATTTGGTAAACGATCTGTTGGTTAAGCTACGCGAGACAAAGTTCATTCTTGGATGGATGATCGATCAATGACATTTGAACTGAGCGTTCTACGTGCTTCGGGGGACACTTAAAAAGCCAGTCCCGGGTGTTGTTATCTGGACAGTAGTCGTGAAGCTAAGTCATAGGCCCTTCGGAGTCACTGGTCGTTCGGGATGTGGGCCCTAGGGCGTCCATTGAGTATGGTGGCGACTCCGAGGAGGACGGCGGCGGGGTTGCGACCCGTCCCCGTGAGAGTGTCTGGTTCCCGAGAGGCTACAGTGCGCCCTCCGGCGGCAGGGGTAAAGGCAAGGCACAGAGGGGCTTCTCGTGCAGATACCATCGGAGATGTCCCCTTTCATGTGCCGGATGCGACAGCCACGGGGGTTTTAGTGGGTAAGAATCCCACACACCCTGGTTGACCCCCATAGGTCCATCATTTACCTATTATAGTGAGCGTTCAACCGTTTTGCGCATATTATTATGAATAGGAATATTATGTTGTTTGTTTTAATGTATAAAAACAAGTCCACGTCTAAATAATATTATATTATAATGGAGAATAATCTGGGTAGATGTCTGATATAGTTAATTAAGTAATGAGATATACGCTAACTGTATTTTAACAAAGTCTACTAATAGGATTTCTTCTTCGTTACTTTCCTTAATCAGAATTCGTGGAAGTTCCCTGATTATCAAGAAACTCGCGTTACGTGGGACGACGTCTTTAATGAGTTACATTTGGGGATAAAAGTACTCATTTAGCAAAAAGTAGTTCAGAATGAATCTTTATTTGTTGTGAGTTTCTTGAAGGAAATGCAATCTCGACGACTCAAACGAGGAGTCGATTGCGTAGTTACTGGTTTAAATTCGTTTCACTGCTTGGGAAATGGAATGAAAAAAAATTTTTCTTCATTCCATTTCCCAAGTAGAAAAGTAACGAAAATTATTTTAGAAACTAAACTTACCAACTGAGTATAAATTGTCGTGCATAAATTCATGTGACTAAAGACTTGATATCAAAGAATTGATATAAAGCATAAGTATAATTATTCATCATTTTTACCAACTTCGAGGCAATATGTTATTTATGCCTATTTATGGCATCGTCGCTCCTAAAGGAATAAACTATTTTAAGTTTTGTTTTTAGTTGAAAGCTGTTTTAATCGGAATGGTTAGCATTTTTGCAATTAGCATTCAAAGTGCTGCATTTACTATGAGTTCATTTTGCAAATATATCATCAAAAAAAATATGTGATTTAATGTTTAAGTCAGGTTTTTGTCTTTTTGTAAATAAACAATTGTAAATTGTTGAAATTTTTGACAAATCACTTTACATTGCTGGCACTCAAGTGAATAAGTTATCATACATCCAAGAGTAGATTGCAATAATTAACGGAAAACGTAACTTGCATTGTATTGAAACGTTGACGCGGCTTTGAATCCTAACACTTTGTATTAATGCACATCAAAATCTATGTAAATGGCTCTGCTTATTGTATTCAGACGATCTTCAAACAAAAGAAGGATTACCTAGCAAGAGGCTTTATCTTCCATTCAAATAAATACACAGTTTTCCATAAATTCTTCATTGTTTTCGGATTACAACTCGCGAAACCTATTAACGTTTTCATATAAATGTAAATAAAGCCGTACCTAAGGAAAGTTTACTGTAGCCGTAGGGAATATCTTTATAATGATTTTCGACGAATCAATCCCAATTCTCGGTATAACGATCCCGGCTATTACATTTTAGGGATATCTTTAGATTTCTGTGGGGATACCACTCGGTTATGGTGGATTGAATTGGACCAAATTGGAAGTAATTTTTCGGTTATTTTATTGTTATGATATTATTAATCTTTTAGGTTCACTGGAAGGTTCAATAATACCCTATTATCGAGAAAGATTAGGTATGTTTTTATAGTGATTTATGATCAAAGATATAATTGGTGATTTGCTGATGTAACCAAGCTTTAGGGAATAAATATGGTGGTAGAAGGAAGACAGGGGAATATTTAACAAATCGTTAAGGTCTTTACTAAGTGACCAGACATGATATTTACCTGATGCTGTGGAATACAATCTCATAGGCAGTCGCATTGCACTGGTGCTCGTCACTAGAGACATTACGTCACTAGAGATATTGAGCCAGTATTATCTTTTGACCTTTGACCTTTAGTGATCGTCATACCGGAACACAACAATTTTCACAGCTTTACGCAGCGCCGGCTCTAGCCCATATAGAGCCCGTGTGCAATCAATTCCTTGGCACCCTCTAGTATTAGGCACGCGGTCAAAGTGAAAAATGGAGGTCTTAGTGCCTATGACTCTGTGCCCGGGTGCGCCGCACACCCTGCACTAAAGCACTGAAGAAGAATGCACAGGCAGGATATCTGATTTGATATTTCAGTGGTATTTAGACGGTCTTTTTCCCAAGGGGCTTGCCACTATGATTTTTTTTCAATTTGTATTTATAAAAATACTAAACATGACAGTGATTTATCGCTAGTAATGGTTTTTAAGTTATTAAACTTAATTTAAATATGGTCTAATTCGCTAATATTAGAAATCATGATCCTAAATGTTAAAAATTCTCAAACTTTTTTCTTATTTAACCCTATAACGCCTACCACACATAACAGTACAGAAGTCTTACTATTTTATTTGAACTCTCCGTCTCCCTTGCCTTTGAATACTATTTTATACCTATTCTTTTGGTTTATAAAAATCGTTTGTTTCTATAAAGCGAAATGATGAAGTCGTTTTGATCTGTTTCCTGAAAATACGAAGCACAAACAACAAAGGTTAACGTGCTCTATAAAGTACTTCTTACCTACTAATTACAAACAAAATTACGTAAAGCTATTTCAACCAACATTCCTAATTGCGATCCACGTTAACCAACCACCCAAGTAATATGAAACCGAAAATAGGGAAGCCGTACAAATTAAACCAAAGGACGAAATTGTTTTACCCACCAAAATACTCCTGCAATATTTTCAAGAGAGGAAGGGAAAATTAAGCAAGGTGGAGTTATTTTAGACGAGATTTGCAAGGATTTATCTTAGGGTCTATTAGCTATACAAATGTTGAAGTTCGGACAAAAAATAAACTCTTAGGTATGTACCTGATGGTGGTTTGTCCGCGATGTGTAATAAACTACCCAGTACCCACAATAAAACCAAAACTAGCCAGTCATTCATTTTATAAAAATAAATTACTTTGCTCGGTGTTAATATGTCAGTCCAGTCTGTATCTGTGTGTCAGTCCAGTCTGTATCTGTGTGTCAATCCAGTTAGGTCGGTCCAACTTCGACAAAGAGGTCGCCCGAAGAATTCAACTCGGATGGGCAGCGTTCGGGAAACTACGTGACATCTTCTCAACAGAAATTCCGCAGTGCCTGAAGACAAAGGTTTTTAACCAGTGTGTGTTGCCAGTGATGACATATGGTACTGAGACGTGGTCTTTAACAGCTGGCCTTTTGGATAAGCTCAGAATCACACAACGAGCTATTTAGAGAGCTATGCTCGGAGTTTCTTTGCGTGACAGAATCCGGAATGAGGAGATTCGCCGAAGAACCAAGGTCACCGACATAGCTCGTAGAATATGCAAGTTGAAGTGGCAGTGGGCAGGCCACATCGCTCGAAGACCCGATAACCGTTGGGGGAGAAAGGTTCTCGAGTGACGACCACGAACCGGAAGACGCAGCGTAGGTAGGCCGCCCACTAGATGGACCGACGACATTGTTCGCGTCGCAGACAACCGGTGGATGCAAATAGCAAATTGTCGTTAATTGTGGCGGTCTAAGGGAGAGGCCTTTGTTCAGCAGTGGACGTCTTCCGGCTGGTGATGATGATGATGAATCTTTCAAATAGTTTTTATGATCCATTTATCCCACTAATGCATGGAGAAGAGAATTTAGTTCATAATCCACCAAGTGGACCTAATGCAGATTGATGGCCCAGAAACCTCTTGAATAAACTCGGCAGTGTTAGCCGAAAGTTAATATCTTTCGATTCATCATCATCAGCAGCCAAAAGATTTCCACTGCTAAACAAAGGCTTCCCTCCTATTTTCCATAATTCCCACACCAAGCATCGCAGTGAGGATCGCGGTAAATGTATTGGGTAATCCAATGAAAAGATGCTGCTCCCTGTCTTCTTGTTTTCCCATAATTGACTCAACTAGAAAAGATTCCCATCTTTTCCAGGGTAGGTTACCTGGGTTACCTATTCTTACCTGGAGACCCCGCAGGAAATTCTTCGATTAGTATAACATAGTTATAATTTTAATTCGCACAAAGTTGTAATCACCAATCACCATTAGTATGTAAGTATGTAAGTACAAGGCTTTTTTTTTTTTTTGCCGCGGGGGAAATCTTCGAAAGATCCCCGGGAGCTGTGGGGCTCGACCGGGGTATGTGGGATTCTTACCCACTAAAACCCCCGCGGCTGTCGCATCGGCACATGAGAGGGTGGACCCCAGGGCTCTCCGGTGGGATCTGCACCAGGGGCCCCTCAGTGCCTTGCCTTTGAGCCCGCCGCCGGGGGGCGCATTGTAGCCCCCCGGGAACCAGTCACAGTGCTCACGGGGACGGGGGTCGCAACCCCGCCGCCGTCCTCCTCGGAGTCGCCGCCGTACTCAATGGACGCTCAAAGGGCCCACACCCCGAGGTAAGTACAAGGCTGGAGTAAGTACAAGTTGGCTGGTACCAAACCAGGATGCCATACCATCGCTTCACTTCACTACATTACACTTTTAAAACTCAAAGTAACATTGATGTGTTCCGATGAAGGGCACTGTAGAGGGTGAAATTGAAAATGAAGAGACTCAATAACGAATGTCTCAGCGGCAGGTGACGAGTGGCAGTACAATGCAGCTGTTTATAGGCAGGCGTGGAACATACTATAAGGTACTACTTCTTGCTTTTCTCGTAATGTAAAATAAGTAAAAAATGCTCTATATTATATTTTAGATGTCATTATTCTGAACTTGAAACAATTGTCCTAAGGACCTCGAGAGAGCTTTTAAATTAAATTATGGAAAAACTAAGTCATTTGTCCAATATACTTTTGAATTTTTAATAGGTCCCTCTTAATTGAAATAGTTAAGTGTTTGAAAACGTTAACATCGTTTTAGAAAAATCGAGCTTAATTTAAAGTAAATTTGCATAAAAACTCACACTCCTAAAGATGCTAATTGCCTATTAATCTAATTTAATCTTTTAGTTTGCAACACAAATATTTATGCACACAAATGCTTGTTCTTAATGGGAATCGAACCCCAGGCCAAATGGAATACATTACATATATGTAAAATATTCATTATTTTCTATTCAACACATAATTACTTCGAGCGAGGTCGATTTGCATGCGTCACCCAGGAGTAATTTATCAAAAATTCTGACCCTCCTACCCCGTGCCCTAACAATGGGAAATCGATATCTTGCACACCAACCGCCTTAAAGAGCGGTTTTATTTTTAGATGACATTGATAAAATTACTGCCTACATAAACTGAGTAGTAGAAGCTAGTTGTGGTGATAACGTCAAGGAAGCTATTGGGCTATCGCGTGACCGTGGAGCGATCGACTTTTAATTCTTGTTCTTGTTTTATATGATTATAATGTTTGTGGGTGATTGAGCTTTGCTCGAGAAACGACTCTCTCTCTTGCTTACTAGAAAATTTTATTCATCATGTCCAAAAGTAATTCTTGGCTTTAAAGCAATTGGATACAAATTCCAATGAATTAGCGATATTTACACGGTGAATGATGAAAATAATCGCAGGGCAGCTAGTGGCGTGCTGTTGGTGCGTACCGAAACCGTAAACCCGAGTGCTCCAGAGAGTCGGTCAGGTGGGGGACCTCGGCGTGTCTTCGTCGGCCGAGTGGAAGCCGAAGGGGGCCCGCAGGACTCGCAGCTCTGGCTTGCCATAATTGGCCGTCCAGAGAGGAGTTGTTAGAGCTATATGCTCCAGGGGTGGAAGTGTTAAAGGGCATAACGCCGCGAGTAACTACGGGGAAAGCGCAGCACACCTCTCGACACCCCTGAGCCACGCACACCGGTGTTGCACTTCGTAGTCTTCTGACGGCTATATGGAGAGCCCATCTAGTGGTTGGAATGTCACTGCTTGCCAAAATATAATTACTACACTAATTATGGCTAGTGACCCCGGCCTTTTGCAATAGCCCAGTGTTCAGTCCACAAACTGCTGACTCAAAAAAAAATTGAAATCTTTCCACATACTTACAAGGCCCTACACCTGCCAGAGTCAACTGTTGTTTATATCTTATTTCCAGCAGTTGATCCTGACAGGTGTGTTCCATAGCTATCATTAATTTCTCCCAACAGGCCCCTACGTGTTGGATTCGTCCCCACGCAAGCCTTTTAAAAGTCCGGGTGTTAAAAGCCCGTGTCATCAAAAATAAAAAACAATAATAATATAATAATGCTTTTAGTGAATATTATATCCTTTGGCTGGTCCGGGGGGTCACCATATTGAAGGCTTTGTGGCACAACGGGAAACCGCATTCTTTGCAAACCAAAGGTCATGCATACAAATCCCGCAGAAGCAAAAACATTTTGTAGTTTTTAACCGACTTCAAAAAAGGAGGAGGTTCTCAATTCGTCTGTATATATATATTTTTTTTGTATGTTCTATGTATGTTCGCGCATAACTCTGGCAATTATGAACCGATTTGAAAAAATCTTTCTTCCATCCATTCTTTAATCCGTTAATTGGGTCCCATAAAAAAATTATTGCTTAGTAATAAGTAGATCCTGAAAAAACAAGAATGGTGACTGCGCACTGAGAGCTGCAAGAAAGCCTATATAGATGACGTTTTAGTCGCTCGGACTCGCTCGGTCGGACAAAAATAGTCACAACTCTGGCAAATATTTACCAATTTCAATGATTCTTTTTTTATTCGAAAGAAGAAACCACTGTATTGAATCTGTATGAATTTTATTACAACCGGATAAGAACTTCCTGGAGGACCATGAACGATGTGGAGGAATTTATCTGGTAAAAACCATAAAACTGATGTTCTCCATTACATTGCTCTGACAATTATGAACCGATTTCGATGATTCTTTTTTTATTCGAGAGAGTAAACTACTATGATGTTTCTATGCAAATTTCATTACGACCGGATATTTTTTTCTGAATAAACATGAATTATGTAAAACTATGTAGACGATGATGTGATCATAACCTACCTAGATAATTTTAAGGTTTTCGATGGTTCAATCTTTATATATGAAAATATCACTAAAAAGTTTAAAATAAAATCTTTTTAAAAAAAAATTTAACCGACTTCAATATCACTGAAAAGTATAAAATAATTTAAATATTATTGAAGTTGGTGCCAAATATACATAGCAGGTACGCTAACACCAACTTCAATAATATTTAAATTATTTTATACTTTTCAGTGATATTGAAGTCGGTTCAATTTTTTTTTTAAAAGATTTTTTCTTACGAGTTTGGAAAATGCATGGGAATGTTAAAACGGTCTCACCGGTCGAGTCGGTCTTCCCTCTCAGCAAAGAAAGAGAGAGTGCACTTGAGTCTACGCATATACCCGCGCACTATAATATCTCCCACGTAGATGTCGGCTTGCGTATGTTGTATGTATGTAATACTAGGGAGTATCGGATACTTGAATGTTCGGATTACTGGATTGTATACAAAAATCCATACTAATTAAAAATAATGCACACATTTTTAGCAATCACTTTTTTAAATTGAAAACAGCATCAGAAAGTAGACTAGAATGTTTGGAGAACGGTAAATAAATATGCTAATATGATAATTTCTAGTGATCATTTTTATACTTACGCATTGCTTACATATTTAGAAAGCACGGAGTAGGAGAAGGGCGCGGGCTGACGGTGCCGGATTTTTGGATGTGCCGGATTACTGAGACTACTGTAAGTTTATTCTGAGGGTAGCTTGATTCCATTAGAAACGTAAGAGTTTCCTGTGCGCTCTTTAGTAATTGTTCAAAAGTGCTCTTGTCTTTACAAGGTAGGTAGGTTTTTTATTTTTGTGCTTTCAATTTAAAACTGGGGACTGGTCCGACTACTATCCCTTTGGCCTTTTAGTTTGTTGTATTTTCGTCGTATTTTTTTTCCTCTCTCTTGTCTTATCTTTCGAACGGCAGGACACACGGTCGCTGATGCTGATCTAAATGTAACAAGATTAACACTGATTTACATAAAGTGAATAAATGACAAGCCGGCTGAGTTTCTTGCCGGATCTTCTCAGTTGAGGCAGAGTTGTGACTGAAATAAAAAAAAATATACGGTTTAAAAGTATTGGCGTTAAGCCTATTTGAAATAAATAATTTGAATTTTGAAAAATCAAAAGTAATCTCGATAATTGGATGTTAATATTATGATCATGCTACCCTCGATGCCTTGTAAAATGCTGACTCATACTTTTAATAGAATTGCGTTTAATAAAATCCTTTTAGATTTGGTAAAAAACTTATCATCGCTCATAAGTGTTGTTTTAAATAATATAAGTTTTTTCTTTAAATATTATTATTTTATATATGCCATATAAATAAATAATATGGTATACCTATGTATACACCTACATACATAGGAATACCATATTATTTTTGCACGCAGATAGAACAAGTATAGAAGAACACCTACACAATAATAGTCCTAGCCAGAATTCCCTATCCTTAAGACTTATACATAGTTATAATAATGTATAGTTACATTCTGTGCACACGTGTCTCAAACAGGTATAATATTAAACACCGCCACTGCCATTTTGGGTACGGCCCGACCTTTCGCTCAAACGTTGATATTCCTAGTTATGAGATTTTAGGGATTTAGGGACTTGTCCCACAGTCCGCTAGTCATCGAGTGGCTATAAAGTATCTTATAGCTCAAGGCATGAAATAAATATATACGATTTTATGTGGATCACTTAAAAAAAAAACAGCAGCTCACTGGCCCATGCTTGATAGGCGTCTTGGGGAGAACTAGGACAGGAAGTCTTGGATAGGAAGACGCTGCTGCCCATCTTCCAACACCTAACGAGAGGAGATGGGTGAGTTCTATTCTTACGGGGATACCGCAACCTTTTACATACCCATTTAAAATAAGGATCGTCATCTTACTTTTCAGACAATCAGGTGATTGGCCTGCATTGTCCTAGTAGCTAGTAAGTAAAAATTAAGCAAAACTATTGCTCCCCTCGGGATATGAACCCTTGACCTACGGTTTGCAAAGCAAGTGGTTTCCCACTGGGTCACGGACGCTATCTATATAATATACATATCTAGTTACTCGCCTATCGCTGCTCGCGCTTGGTGGAGTACTGAGCTAAAACTCCCAACGAGCATCTTATATGCTCCTTCATATATTATTCAATACATACCTTATGTTATTTCCGACATTTTATTGTTCTCGGAAAACTATTTAATATTTGAAATGAAGGTAATAGAAAGAGAATGGAACCGGATATAAGATTTATTTTGCTCTGATAATCCAATCGTACTCGAATATACTGTTATCGGTGTATTTTATATAAGTAAATCTTAAAATATTTTTGATAGCTTTTTTTATACTGTGGAGCAATAATTAGTTTTAAACGACGGTGACATAGTGGCTAAGAGAGCCTCTAATGCGGGTGCTGGTTTGATTCGCTGTCAGTAACAACGAGTTTCACTTCGTGTGAAATAAGTATAAAACAATAAAACTATACTTGCCATGTTGCCAATTTGTAATCTCATATATGGTGAATCTCATGGTATTTTTTAGATAGAATATGACATCTCACTCCATGTTTATTGACTTGTTCAAAGACGAATAGGTCAGACAAAATTAATGTGCAGAACGAAGGTCTCAGACGTGGAAATATTGAAGTTGGATTATTGGTAACATAACTAACGACAACAACAATCGTCAATCGTCGTGATCGTGGGTTCGATTCCCACCAAGAGTCTGGATGTTTAATCTATTTAATAAAGTTTTATTGTCTGGTTTCCATTGAACAAATCCTGCCTAGTTTGGGATTAGAGGACCGAGTGTAGATTGTCCTAGAATTTTATTATTATGAAAAAAGAGGTACAAACAATAAGCACTATAAACCTTATTTATTTAACATCCAGCAGTAACAGCTCCGTGAGCGAGTGCTTGCCTTGACAAGAAGGTGCACAGGTTCAAAACCCCGACCTCTGATTTCATTAATTCATCATGTGCGAATCAGCTTTGTGCGATTGTTACTAGTTTTCGGTGAAGGAAAACATCGTGAGGACACCTGCATGTCTGAGAAAGCCTAACTAGCTTTCGAATGACGTGTGACGTCCGCCAACCTGCACTCGGCCAGCGTGGTGGACTATGAACTAAGCCCCTTCATCTTGAGTGCGTTCCTAACAGGGAAAAAAAACAAAAGCTGGTATTATCAATATTGTAGGAAGTATAATATAATATATGTTCTTAAAAACATTTTATTTTATAAGTTGTTAAATACCTATGCTGGTTTTCGTTTACATAACCATTATTCATTATTTTATTTATTATTTTACTAACCATTATTCAAGATTTTTCAATTATGTAATGAAGGTCAACTCTCATTTTTCTTAACGACTATCTACACGTCCCAGCTTGTTTACGTTGAAGCCACTAAACCGCGACTAAACTAATAGAAACCAAGGTCCCAGATGCATTTCCTACTTCCCAATCTAAATATTCCGTGTGAAAAACGCGTTGAAAAACTTTAAGGGCCTCGAAAGCAGCGGTCCGAATAATAACATGACACTATTTCCCGATTCGAATTGAATAAAGGGGCTGTTTTTTTGCTAAGTATTTTTTGGAATGCCCTTTTGGCAAGAACAATTCTATCCTTGATTAATACGTTTTTTTTTACAGTTAGTGATACTTCTAGTAAGTTTTAAGTTAGTTAATTGTTCGTTTTTGTAGATGCAGTTTAATTTATGGACGTAACTAGCGCCTCGCCCCGACTTCACACGGACGTACGTATTATTTTATCTGGGATTTTAGTAGCTTCTCATAAATAATTGAAATTTATTTTTTTTTAAACAAAATCACACAGTCAGAACATATTTCCTATACAAAAAGCCAAGAACGGATTTACATTATACAGCTAATTAATATAAAATAGTCAAAGAAATCACGTGAAAGCAAAAAAAAAAGAAGAAGAAAAAATAATAATTAAGTACTTAATGACAAAAAGTAAAGGTAATTAAATAGTGTGTGTGTGTGTAGGTGTGTATGGGTGCGTGTGTGTGGTGTGTATGTATGTATATAGAAGTGTGTGTGTGCGTGTGTGTGTGTGTGTAGAAGTGAGTTTGAGTAGATGAGTGTATGTGTGTGTGTTCAGGTATATGTATAAAACTGCATGTTCAACGTGAGTCCATGAAAAGCCCTCCTGCATCATTATTTTTATAATATATTTTTTAAAACTAGACTAAAACTAAACAAGAAATTTAATATTTCAGTTGCTATCAACTAGTTCAGTTGTAGTATTTCAGTACATATAATGCATTAAATATAATATATAACAATGTAGAATCAAGTTTTACAAATACGGCATTTCCATATGATATTACACGCTACGGTAACTGAGCTATGTTGGCTAGAACAGATCGTCACAATCTCAGTTTGCTAACAAAATAGTGTACCTACATTGATAAACTAATCTCAGTGGTGAGTTATTATCTATCTTCACAATGCGTCTGATAAACTTATCTCGGTTATCGATGCTTCCACGAGATAAACGCGTGAAAATGTGCATCGAATATGAAATGTTTGAAAAATGTTGATGTTTAATTTTAGAGACGAGATAAGCATCAGTCTCAGTCAGTTTGCCTGATGGTAAGCGACACGCTGGCCAACTGATAACTGTGTTTTGTTCTGCGGCTTCTCATCCAAAACATAAGGTATTAAGTCGCTTGAGGCAGGTAATTTCACCAGCTACAGTACCCTTCACACTGGAACACAGCAATGTTTACACTGCGGCTTGGCGGCAGAATATCTGACACTGCGGTGGTACTTACAAGGGAGCTACTACCTAGTAAACTTATTTTAGTATTTAACAGTGGCGTAGCAAGCCTTAGATGGACCCCGTATCAAATTTCGTTGGGGGGCCCAAATGATGGTACGGCCTAAGAGATTATGTGAGAACATGGATTTTACGAATTGTTGCTTACACATGTTCGGGGCGCCTGTAGTCCGGGGGCCCCGTATCATTGATACGGCTGATACGGCGGTAGCTACGCCCCTGGTATTTAAAGACAATACTTATAGGCTAATAAGTACATGTTTGTATCGATCAACCCCAAAATACCTGTCCTACAACCTGCTATTAGTGGGTATCAAAATAATCGGAGTATAAGGTTACCACTAAATTATGAACATACGGAGTCAAAGACAGGGACGACAGCAATTAGGCCTGTGATTAATAATTCCTCAGAATCACGATTAACCTTCCATATTGTTGTAATGAAGATGAATAAAACAAGGATTGTAATAATAATAATAATAATATCCTGGGACAATTCATACACGGTCATCTGATCGAAAACTAGGCAGAGCCTGTACTATGGAAACCAGACAACTGATACTAATACATATATACTTTTTTTTGTAAATACATACTTATATAGATAAAACACCCAGACACCTGGTGGGAATCGAACCCACGACCTGTTGGGTAGCAGACAGGGTCACTAACCACTAGACCAACAGGCCTGTCAAATGGCTGCTATGTAACGACAAATCGTATATACCTAATATAATACGGCACAAAGGTAAACTATCTAACGATTGCCTATTGTGCCTTTCAATTTAACGGCTTGTTTACTCTTGTTAGTCCACTGGCTTTGGCGAGCGAGGCTATAGACCTGCCTTTGAGATTTTTTTCGTATAAAAACTGTCATCACTTTCTACAACTGTTGACATTATTGTGTTTTTACTACATTTGCAAAATACATTTGAAAATAAAGACTGATTTACATGATGCCATTTTCTTGTACAGTATATAAGAGCAATAAATTAAACGCAATATTTGACCTTCAAGAATCGTAAGTAACTGTTTACACGCGGATACTAGTTAAAAAATTACATGTAACTTTTGAATGCAAATCTTACCCAGTAGAGCAAGAATGTGACATGTTATTCAGACGATGCAGGGCATTAAAGTCTTCAGTATTATTGTATGGAACAGGCAAGAAACGGCTCATTTAGGCCTTAAGACAAGACATTCAGACATTTAACATAGTAAGATTGTAGTCTTAATCAATCTCCAAAATCGTAACATGAAATTAGGCAAATTTTTGTATACTAGCAAGGTGTCAAGCAAGCGTACGGTCCGCTTGATGGTAAGTCATCACTATAGACGTTAGCAACACCAGAAGCATCACTAGCGCGTTGCCGACCCTTAATAATTTAAGGTACATTAACAAAAAAGTCGTCTTCCAGCTTACGCACATCTCCACAGACTAACTATCATCATCATCATCATCATCAGCCAGACGACGTCCACTGCTGAATATAGGCCTCCCCATGTCGAACCCTTAAAACGCCACAATAAAGGACAATTGGCTATTTGCTCCCACCGGTTATCTGCAACGCGCACAATGTCGTCTGCCCTTCTAGTGGGAGGCCTGCCTACGCTGCGTCTTCCGGTTCGTGGTCGCCACTCGAGAACCTTTCTTCCCTATCAGTTATCGGTTCTCCGAGCGATGTGGCCTAGCCTTCGCCACTTCAACTTGCAGATTCTGAGAGTTATCTCGGTGACCTTATGTCTTCGGCGAATCTCCATATTTCGGATTCAGTCACACAAAGGAACTCCGAGCATAGCTCTCTCCATAGCTCTTTGTGTGACTCTGAGCATCTCTAAAAGACCAGCAGCATACATGTAGGTATATAATAAGTTATGTGATGAAAATGTTGCCTACTTGGCCGGTCTATTTCTAAGTAGTTAAATGTCTTTGGCCTTACCGAAAGCGCATATAGCAGTATTGGTTCAACTAACAGTATTTTACGGTACAGCATAAATGCCTGCATAAAAGGGGATCTAGGTACCTTTACTTTACCGAAGATCCCAGTCAAACATTATTATCCCAGTTTAAGACACTCCAAAATAGATTTCATCATGTCGATTGCCAAAAACGTCCGCGTTAACTAACTTGTCACAAAAAAATACTTTTCCCGTTAATTGACTTTACTTTGCATTTCTTACTAATCTGTTATTTTCACTCCTTCCTAATAGATATCTCCTACCGTTAGTTAGGTAGATGATCGTGTCGAAAATTGTTTCTCGTGACGGAGCGTATCGATCAGGAGGACATAAAGAAACAAATCTTTGTTTGACTTTTATTAAAATTACACAATAGAAAAAGAGTACTATTAAAATTACTAAACACTTTGAAACCTTAATACTGAAAAGGATCTAGCTCGACACAAATATAATTATAGCCTGGGCTATGATACTGATTTATTAAACCCACCTTTATTGAATTAAAGATGTAATAAATTATTAAGCAACAGGTGACAAGCCATTTTATTGTGACAGCAAATTTAATTTGTTAGACAAGTATCTTTTAATATTTGCTGCATATAAATAACAAAATCATTCGTCAAAGGCTTAGACATATTATTTTGTGGCTTAGACGATAAGTGGCTTAAGTATAGTTATATACCTACTATCGTGGACACGAACGTTGTACCAGTTTTCAATCAAAATTGTTTAAACGACTTTACATGCGCTTACCTCGCCTGCACGTTTTTTGGGCCAGCACGTGCAAGCAATTTTCGCCCTAAGGGTGATACACCGCTTGTGACCACGAGAGTACTTAATGTCTTTATCATTACGTATTGTAAAAAAGACAGTGATGACATATGGTACTGAGACGTGGTCTTTAACAGCTGGCCTTTTGGAGAAGCTCAGAGTCACACAACGAGCTATGGAGAGAGCTATGCTCGGAGTTTCTTTGCGCGACAGAATCCGGAATGAGGAGATTCGCCGAAGAACCAAGGTCACCGACATAGCTCGTAGAATATGCAAGTTGAAGTGGCAGTGGGCAGGCCAAACGCTCGAAGAACCGATAACCGTTGGGGAAGAAAGGTTCTCGAGTGGCGACCACGAACCGGAAGACGCAGCGTAGGCAGGCCTCCCACTAGGTGGACCGACGACATTGTTCGCGTCGCAGGCAACCGGTGGATGCAAATAGCAAATTGTCGTTCATTGTAGCGGTCTAAGGGGGAGGCCTTTGTTCAGCAGTGGACGTCTTCCGGCTGGTGATGATGATGATGATTGTAAAAAAGTACTTACCTATAAATACTAAAATTATACAAACCGATTGCAAATAAAATGCTCTCGGATTTTATAGGTCATCCAACTTAATATAAAATTATATCTAGGTGATATTACCTACATTGTGCAAGGAGCCGTCCGGTGTGAAGGGCATTTCAGCTATTGAATTTATCGGGCTCGAGCGGCTTAGTTACTAATTTCTAGGGCGACGAGCGATAGCGTAGGTACTGCAGCTCATCTACAGGCAACTCGCTTACTGTCAAGCGTACGACTTGCTCGTCAATCTTATTATATAAAAGAGTAGGCAAAAACCCACTCATCACGAAATCTCAGAAACTACAAGTGCTAGGAGTCTCAAACTTTGCATGGGGGTTCCTTTTAAGACGTAGGTGCTCACTAAGACGCGATTTTGCGAAATTCAACCTCTAAGGGGGTCAAATAGGGGGGCAAAGTTTGTATGGGAGAACGCGATTCCTTGGTCCTATTGACTTGAAATTTTGCACAGACATTCGTTAAGAAAAGTAATTGAATTAGTATTTCATATTTTTTATAATTTATCCCTTTACAGGGTAAAAAAGAAGTATTATTACTTAACCGATGGCGGTACAAATATATTACCACAATAAGATACGATAATTCGAAAGATAAAATAAAAGTTCCTTGGCCAAGTGGTTACGGAAGCGTCCTCTAAGTGCGGACTGTCCGGGTTCGCTACCCGTGTGCGGATTTTTTTTTTGTATTTTTAAACTTTGTTTTGTTTTTTTTTATTTATATTAAGATTCGATGTTTTAAATATTTAACTCATATTGACTCCGGCACTTTTTATCTCTAATATATTTTTATATTTAATACTTTTTAAAATTTAAAATCATGCATACGTAGTTAACTTCTCTCTAATGTTATGATTTAGTTATTAGTGGAAACTGAATTGATTTTTGTACTATTGGATCTTATATTTAGTAATAAGTGGTATCATTTGTTTGTTTCGCAAATATAACAAACTAAAAATAAAATAATGAAAATATATTTTCAAAATGTCTGTTTGGGTAGGAATACAATATGCATGCACCTATTGTACGTATGAAATAAAAAAAGCCAAAACTTTATTGGAATTATTGTCTGTCTGTCAGTCAGGGTTTTTTCTATAGGTTGGCTGGTGTTGGGGACCAACGACATCAAAGTATCTTTAAATAGTGTGAAACAAAGTGGCTATCCGAGTCTGTCAATATCGGATAGCACCTCCTAAACCACGCAGCGATTTTCACCATCGGTTAGATAATTTTTCATTGAAGGTTTTAAGTTTTATATAAGTAAATAAACTTACATAGCTTACATTGATTAAACCTAAAGAGATACATAGTTAACAATCAAGTACTAGAGAATTTCATTAATTCCATATATTATAAAGTAGGTAAATATCCGGGATATAATATACCCGCCCCCCGGTGGCGGACTCAAAGGCAATGCACTGAGGGACAGCTGATGCAGATCCCACCGGAGGGAGAACCCCCTCTCATGTGCCGATGTGACAGCCACGAGAGTTTTAGTGGGTAAGAATCCCCCACAGGATCCCAGGGACATATTAAACGTGCCACCACCCCTTTAACTGTGACAACGGTGACAGATTCCCGGGGGGCTATAATGCGCCCCCGGCAGCGGCTTCACAGGCCCTTGCCTTGCACTGAGGGGTACCCGGTGCAGCCCCATATTTTTTGCGGACAGCCGTGGGGGTTTTAGAGGGTAAGAATCCCACACACCGCGGTCGACCGCCTGCAGGATCCTGGAAGCCTATTGGAGGTCTACCCGTGGTCCCCGAAACTTTGAGCACGGTGACAGGTTTTTGAAGTGAAACTTCTTATGCGACTTCCTATGCCGTCCGTGAGTGAGTGAGTGGGTGAGTGGGCGAGTGGGCGAGTGGGCGAGTGGGCGAGTGGGCGAGGGGGCGAGTGGGCGAGCGGGCGAGAGGGCGAGTGGGTGAGTGTGTGAGTGGTTCTGTGTGGTTCGGTGTGGTTCGGTGTGGTATGGTGTGGTACGGTGTGGTACGGTGTGGTACGGTATGGTAAGGTGTGGTACGGTGTGGTACGGTGTGGTACGGTGTGGTACGGTGTGGTACGGTGTGGTACGGTGTGGTACGGTGTGGTACGGTGTGGTACGGTGTGGTACGGTGTGGTACGGTGTGGTACGGTGTGGTACGGTGTGGTACGGTGTGGTACGGTGTGGTACGGTGTGGTACGGTGTGGTACGGTGTGGTACGGTGTGGTACGGTGTGGTACGGTGTGGTACGGTGTGGTACGGTGTGGTACGGTGTGGTACGGTGTGGTACGGTGTGGTACGGTGTGGTACGGTGTGGTACGGTGTGGTACGGTGTGGTACGGTGTGGTACGGTGTGGTACGGTGTGGTACGGTGTGGTACGGTGTGGTACGGTGTGGTACGGTGTGGTACGGTGTGGTACGGTGTGGTACGGTGTGGTACGGTGTGGTACGGTGTGGTACGGTGTGGTACGGTGTGGTACGGTGTGGTACGCGGACTGACCGGGACTGACCGGGACTGACCGGGACTGAGCGGGATTGAGCGGGTCTGACCGGGACTGAGTGGGACTGAGCGGGACTGAGCGGGACTGAGCGGGACTGATCGAGACTGAGCGGGACTGACCGAGACTGAGCGGGACTGGGCGGGACTGACCAGGACTGAGCGGGGCTGAGAAGGACTGACCGGGACTGACCGGGACTGACCGGGACTGAGCGGGACTGACCGGGACTGAGTGGGACTGACCGGGACTGACCGGGACTGAGCGGGACTGAGCGGAACTGACCGGGACTGACAGGGACTGACGGGACTGACCGGAACTGACTCGGATTCAGCCAGTCCGAGTCAGTCAGTCAGGGACACCTGGTGCAGATCCCACCCGAGAACCCAGGTTTCCCTCTCATGTTCCGATGTGATAGCCACGGGAGTTTTAGTGGGTAAGAATCCCAAATACCCAGTTTGACTTCCCCACGGGATCCCGGGGACATATTGGATGTTTCCACCGCTACTCCCTTAAACTGTGACAACGGTGACAGATTCCCGGAGGGCTATAATGCGCCCCCGGCAGCGGCTTCAAAGGCCCTTGCCTTGCACTGAGGGGTACACGGTGCACACTCTTTTGTGTGGACAGCCGTGGGGGACACATACTGCAGTCGATCGCCCGCAGGATCCTGGGGCCTATTGGAGGTTTCCCCCGCGATCCCCGTATCTTTGAGCACGATGATAGTTTCCCGGGTGGCTTTATTGTGCCCCCCGGTGGCGGGCTCAAAGGCAAGCCACTGAGGGATCTTGGTGCAGATCCCACTGCATGGCCCAGGTCTCCTACTTATGTACTAATTTAACAGCCGTTGGGGGTTTAGTGTATAAGAATCCTACATAACCCGGTTGACCGCCAACAGGGTCCCGGGGACCAATTGAAGGCTTCCCCCGTGACCCCTGTAACCGTGAGCACGGTGAAAAGTTCCCAGGTGGCTTTATTGTGCTCCCCGGTGGCGGGGTTTAGTGTATAAGAATCCTACATACCCGGTTGACCATCAACAGGGTCCCGTAAATCCCATTAAAGGCTTCCCCGTGACCCCTGTAACCGTGAACACCATGACAGGTTCTCGAGGAACTATAATGTGCCTCTCCGGCGGCGGGTTCAAAGTCAAGGCACTGAGTGGTATCAGCTGGTGCAGATCCCGACAGATAGCCCAGGTCCGCCCTCTAATGTGCCGACGTGATAGCCGCGGGGGTTTTAGTGGGTAAGAATTCCCCGGTTGACCCCCGTTTACGTCTTAACGATGAAACCGAACAAGGAAGCCCGTATTGCTTCCATAAATTGGTTTCAAAGAAATGGTGTCCTTAATCCACCCAAATTGTGAAGAAGAAGAAGAAGAAGAAGAAACATTTATTTGTGACACGTAGAAACAAAACAGTGAGTAGGTACAGTGAAAAAGGTCGTGTCACAAAAAGGTCTTAACTCAGCATATTGCTGGTTGCGGACAACCAGCGCTGGTCTTCCGTTAAGGCCTTTTTTTGGTGACATCACAACTAAACAAAATACAATAAAAAACAGTAAAATTAATACAAAAATATGATTAATAATAAAAATAAAAACAAAACAAACAATAAACAAAAAAATGTAAAAGAGAACAAAAGAAAAAATGGAAAAAAATTATAATATTATTAAAATATTTATCTTGTTTTTGGTAAAAAATAACGACTTGGCCACAACAACCATACACCAGGACAGGAACAGGAAACTTATCAAAACAGGCAGCGCATTTACCATCTAACGTTCAGTTTATGATTGGACAACTTAACGCCAACATACAAGATAAGGTAGGTTGACCAATAGAACATCTCCTATATAGCACTAGTGTCATGTTTAAGGATTTCTTGACTTTTTTGATGCTCAAGTATAAATTTCTTAATCTTTGTTCTAAAATTATTAATGCTACATTGCAGGTTCCTCATCGGGGGTGGAATATTATTCCAGCACTTGGATGCTGCATATCGAAAACTACCTCTAAAGGCAGCAGAGCTATGCCGCTGTGGCGCAAGTTGAATGGCACACTGGCGTGGTCCACAGGACCTCCTGCTCGACACCCAAGTCAATTTTTGAAATAGGTACCTAGGTGACTCGTGTTTTAAAACGCCAAACAAGAGGCAAGCCAAGTGTAGCTTACTACGATGTCTCATTTTGAGAATGCAGTGTTTATTTAAGTATGGGGTCACATGAGCCCTTAACGGAACATTGAAACAGAAGCGAGCACAGGCATTCTGAAGCCGTTGAATTAGTTTCTGCGTTCTAGCTAAGAGGCGTGGTGTAAAAACTGTGTCCATATAATTTAATTTTGACAGTATAAGCGTCTCGACTAACTGAACACGCAAGTCCTCATTTATATATGGCCTTATTCTATACAATATCTTTAATTTGTAGAAACAATTACTGATGGTCTTTGCTATATGTTTCTCAAAACGCAAGTCACAGTCCATGAGTAAACCTAAATTACGTGCCTCATATACTCGTTCAATGGGTTCAGCCATTACTTTGACATTCAGCAATGAATCTAAATTCGATAACTGGTGTTTACTACCAAATACCATGTATTTAGTCTTACTTGGGTTAAGCAAGAGGCAGTTTCTTGTAGACCAATCAGATATCCGAGCAAGATCCTCGTTAAGTTTAGCTATCGCGTTGTTAATTTCTGTTGGTTTACAAGAGATATAAACCTGTATATCGTCAGCATATATGTGGTATTTGCAGTGTTTAATTTGCAAACTTATGTCAGCCAGATACAAAATAAAAATTACTGGTCCCAATATGGAGCCTTGAGGCACTCCCCTGTTAACTTCCGAAATATCTGACATAGCACAAGAACCGTCATTGCGAATCAGTTTCACATATTGAGACCGGTTACTGAGGTAACTGTTGAACCATTCTATAGCTTCCTGATCAAAACCGTAATATCTTAACTTAGAAAGCAGCAAAGCTATATTAATCGAGTCAAAAGCCCTGGAAAAATCTAACAATACCAGCACGGTGCACATACCTTTATCTTGAGAGCATAGTATATTATCGATAACATCAAGCAAAGCAGTCGCTGTACTGCGACCCTTCCTGAACCCAGACTGAACCTCAGGCAAAATATTATTATTTTCAAGGTAATCGGTTAGTTGTGCACCCGTACACGTCTGCAGTTTCTAAAATTATAAATACAATTAACAAATCACAAGCTCAGAGATTCAACGTTGCAGGCTTAAATCTAAGCGTTGAGTACTTTGCCCATGGACAGGCAGCTATACGTAGCCCTTTCACGCGTCACTTCTATACAAAATTTGTTCATATTGCGTTACGAAAAGTCAGCTACAAACTGATAAATAATTCCAAGAAATTCTATAATCAAAGGCAGTAGCTTTAAATTATTCACTTCTTTTTATTCTCAATTACACCCGTGCGAAGCCGGGGCGGGTCGCTAGTAAGTAATATAAAATAATTACACATCATCATCATCAGCAGCCAAAATACCTCCACTGCTGAACAAAACGCCTCCCCTTTAAAGGGAGGGGATGCCATAATCCCTACGCTTGGTGGGCGTCTTGGGGATCGTAGTATAGGTGGTAGGTAATCCAATAGAAAGAGCGTCTTTCTGCCCGCCTTCTTGTTTTCCCTTACTCGTCTCTTACGGACACCCAACGGGAGGTGATGGGTGGTTGCTATTCTTACCCGGACACTCCACGGGTAGTTAATTAATGAATGGAGGTCAAACTCCATCGTCATATTATAAGTTAAATTCATAACCTTTGGCGTCACTGGAAGTATGGGATGTAGGCCCTAGGACGACCATGGCGTACGGGGCGGCGACTACGAGGAGGACGGCGCGGCGGGGTTGCGAACCCCGTCCCCGTGAGCATCGTGTCTGGTTTCCGCGGGGTTTCAATGTGCCTCCTACCGGAGGCGGTTTCAAAAGCGAGGCTATGAGAGACTCCTGGTGCAGATCTCATCGGGCAGACTAGATCTCTCCTCTCTTGCGACAGCCACGGGGGTTTTAGTGGGTAGGAATCCTACATACCCCGGTTGACCCCCACGATTCATCAAGCCGTTTAGGTAGCAAGCCGTTTAAAAGAAATAAATATACATACAGAGATACTAACTGTCTACCTTGAGACCTAACACTAGCGAAACGTGAATGTAGTAGATGCCCCTGCCGAGCCTTTTGAAGAAAACTGTGATGCTATACTTTAACACCCCATCCAAAATTCAACAGTAATAAAGCGTGCTACACGCATACATGTAAACAAAGTAATTGAAATTCCGCTCGTACTTATAAATAAGGCTTTTGGCAATTTAACGCCAATAATACTTTTACTTTGAAAAGAGTTAAAACTATTTTATTGCGTGAATCATTTGTGTGACTTTTCAAATGTCATGCGTTATCTAATTTGTATTTTAGACAGGTTGATGTTTTTATCTAACGTATTTTGGTCACTACAGATATCATATTTACATAAAACATACATAATTATAAAGAAGTGCGTACGATAAGTTTTTTTTTACGTAGAGCTAAAAATTGTAGTGGATGTTAAAATTAATCAAGGTACTAATAAAGTAACTATTTTAAGTAAGACTAGCAGTTTCCTGCGGCTCCGCCCGCTAATTTTTTTACAGAGTTTACCAATCCCTAACACACCTTCAAAGGTTGTTTTTGAAAATTCGGGTAACACGTATGGATTTATTTTATTTAGAGAATCTTCAGTAAATTTCAAGTCAATCGAACCATACAATAAAAAGTTTCATACAAAAGAAAACACCCCATTTAACGCCTGTAGAAGTCGAATTTTCAAAAATCTTTTCTTAGTGGATGCTTACGTCATAAGAAGAACGCACTGTCCAAATTTCAGCTTTCTAGGTCCAGCGGTTTGGCCTGTGCGTTGATGAATCAGTCAGTCAGTCCGTCAGTCAGGACAAGTAATTTTATATGTATAGATGTGGGGTGTAAGGGGGGTTAGTGCGGTATAGCAATACTGTGCCCTAGTTAAAAGCGTAATCACTACTGGATCAACAGAAAAAATTAAATTTAGAACTCAGGTTAAGAGTGGCAGGGGTAGTCAAAACATTTTTACTATGTATTAGAACACACGGGCTCTTATTTCAAAATCATTTTTTTACCTATCTTTTTTTAACTACCTATCTTTTTTTTTTTGACGCGGGGGAAATCTTCGAAAGATCCCCGGGAGCTGTGGGGCTCGACCGGGGTATGTGGGATTCTTACCCACTAAAACCCCCGCGGCTGTCGCATCGGCACATGAGAGGGGGGACCCCAGGGCTCTCCGGTGGGATCTGCACCAGGGGCCCCTCAGTGCCTTGCCTTTGAGCCCGCCGCCGGGGGCACATTGTAGCCCCCCGGGAACCTGACACGGTGCTCACGGGGACGGGGGTCGCAACCCCGCCGCCGTCCTCCTCGGAGTCGCCGCCGTACTACTAACTACCTATCAATCTTAATTTAGGCACTACCGAGAAGATCCAGCAAGAAACTCGATGGGCTTGTATTTTGGCTTTAATTTTTTCAATAATAATACCAGCCCTTGTTTATGTCCCACTGCTGGGCACGGGCCTCCCCTCAAGATGAGGGGGCTTAGGCCATAGTCCACCACGCTGGCCAAGTGCGGGTTGGCGGACTTCACACGTCATTCGAGAGCTAGTTAGTCTTTCACAGACATGTAGGTTTCCTCACGATGTGTTCCTTTTCCGAAAGCTAGTAATCGCACAAATACGATTCGCACATGATTCATTAAAGAAATCAGAGGTGCGAGCAGGGGTTTTTTCAATAGTATTTAAATTTTAAGTCAGCATGAGTGCTTTATCTTTAAGGTCATCCGAAATTTTATAATAAGCCAAACGGCTTATTATAAATTTTATTTACCTTTATAAACAAAGGTTCAAATTTATTCTTGAGAAGATCTCGGATTTCCTGTGGCAGTTTTATAGAAACGTATATACCCCGGCCCATAAACGATTTATCTGTTCTGTGGAGACGCGTGGTCTGGTCACATTGTATAAAACATTACAGCACACCTTGAAGAAATTATGGTAACATTGCACGTTCCAAAACGGTCCTAAGCTGTTTGTGCTACATCGCTGTTTGCAGGTAAACATTCGGCTTATCAACACTTTGTTCATAGTATAGTTGTGCAACAAAGCGAGTTGACGTTATCGCGGTAACAGCTTTTACGTAATCGGTACCGTATTGGTTAGTAGTCCGTTCCTTGCCGCGCGACGCCTTGACACAGTGTAAACAAACCATTACAAATATTATTCAGGTTACATTAGATAGAAGGCATTCGGAGTCTCTAGACGATAGAGGTGTGGGCCCTAGGATGTCCATTGAGTATGGCGGCGACTGCAAGGAGGATGGCGGCGAGGTTGTGAGCCCCGACCCCGTGAGCACCGTGTCTGGTCCCGGGGGGCTATAATGCGCCCTCCGGCGGCGAGCTCAAGCCCAGGACCCCCTACCTGCCCTGGCTCTTGTCAGCAAAGTCACGCTACGTGGGTTATAGTGTGTTAGACTACTACTGACTAAAACCCCACGGTGTCCTCAGTCCGCTGTTTTGACGGGCCCCGGGGACGTACATATCTGTGTACTCTTCCAACTCCCGCCAGCGGCTGCTTGCCTTGCGACAAGCCTTTCCTCGTCCGTGGGTGTAAATCTCACAGACCTGTCTGTCCTGTTTGTGTCTGACTTGATACTAGGTTGTCCACTAACCGTTCGATAAGCATCAGCTGGAAGTCGTTTACTGCAGAACAAAGGCTTCCCGTTTTGAACGCCACAATAAACGACAATATCGCAATTCGCATCCACCGATGTCCGCGACTTACACTCAAAAAAGGCAAAAGACTGTGCCAGTGGTATTAGTAATACAGTAATACTGTGTTTGCACCAAAAAGGATCAATTATAGTCGCTCAGCCTTTAGCTTAAGAGCTGAGCGACGGCCCTTTGTTATTGTGATAATATACTTCGGTTCCAAAGTGTGCGATCACCACCCAGGACTAACAATTTTATTCACGAATATGGATACAATTGATGTCTTTGGTCTAGTTGTTATTTATAATAAACTATTTTTAGTGGCTTTTATTTTAGCAAAATAGGTATCAGCACTATCACGCAACTCGAACGTCTGTGTTACAGTAACTTACTGAACACATAAAAAGTTTATATCTCTTAAACTACTGGACCGATTTTGATGAAACTTGTACTCTACCCTAAGTTGAAAAATACTCTAACTATTGCAAAAAGAATTTTCGAAATCGGATTTGTAGTTTTTGAGAAATCCGCGGACAAACCTACATACATACATACAATCATAAAATTTGGTAAATTTGTTTAGAAGCCCACATAGACTAACATATATTAATATTAAGCATTTTTATTAATATTACATACATACGCGTCAAATAGAGAACCTTCTTTTTGAAGCCGGTTAAAAAAGTATATTTATTTATTTTATAATTTTTGTACACACAATGAAAGTACGGGAAAACGGAAATATAGGAAAGAATAGTACAAAGGCACAGCTTATTTCTAAAGAAATTTCTTCCAGCAGGCCTGCGAGTGGAAAGTTGGAAGAAAGAAATGGGACGTAGTGTGTAATGAAGTATATTGTATTTGTATCATTTATCTGTTTACCCGTGGGGTGTCCGGGTAAGAATAGTACCCTCCCATCTCCTCTCGCTGGGTGTCCGTAAGGAAAAATAAGAAGACAGACATCAGCGTTTTTCTGTTGGATTACCTACCACCTATAGAAATGTACTGCGACTCAATACGTATGACAAGCGTGGGGATTATGGCAACCCCTCCCTTCTAAGGAGGTGGAGGCCGTTGTTCAGCAGTGGTCATCTTCCGGTTGCTGTTGATGATGATGATCTGTTTACCATAGTACTGCAGGCTTTGCCTAGTTTAGGATTAGTTGGCCGTGAGTAGATTGTCCCAGTACACTGTAACTTGGGCCGTTATGTTCGGATGTTTACGATGCTTGTATGGAGACAAATACATATTATTTATAATTTTTACAATTGCAGTGCCGAAACAAGCTGATTATTATACACTGTTGATTTGCAGTATAACAACTGATGGGTTGCACGATATTGGTCAAGACAATGCCTACCCGGACGGTCTCTTGCACTTGCCTATCAGTACTAACTGCCGAACCTACCAACGTAAATTAAAGTTAATGATCATTAATCCATTTTTTGAAATCGGATTATTTCGTCACTTGAAGCCTATTAATACTTAATACGCAGATAGTGATTATCTCGTGTTCAGTAATCGAAATTTATCATAAACTGCTCCGACAGTCAAAATAAATAGATTTTAAAAAGTTACTTCAATAGAATTACAGTTAATTAGTTTGTGAGTGCGGAAGTAAGGTAGTTAGTTTAATCAGTCACCACTTACTGAAAAACTATAAAAATATAATACTCTACTTCGAAAGTTTAACGTTGCAATTAATGATAAAAAAATGAGATAAAAGGCAATTTATTTCATCTTCAATGTTTAAATTTATTTCGTCTTTAATGTCCCAATTGATTTTTCCCGTCAAGATATATAAAATGTTGAACCACTTAATTGAAGCTGTTTGAACATATTATTATTTGTTCTTAATTGCTTGCACAAGTATTGACATTCGTCAATTAAAAATACCCTAGAGACAACCTTGCTTACTAAAACAAGACCAGAGAGCGTAGTTTTAAGCAAAACACACAAACGAAAAGTGCAAAAACTGGTACCAATTACAAAAAACTTTGACCCTCATTGTTAATGTGTTAGGATTTAAAGTTCGCATAAAACGCCCCAAGCTCTTACACTTGAATATTACAATTATTATGCTCCGCAGTGCCTGATGACGAAGGTTTTTAACCAATGATTGGCCGTTTGGAGAAGCTCAGAGTTACACAACGAGCTATGGAGAGAGCTATGCTCAGTATCTTTGCTTTTTTTTTGTAGGAGTAGTACTGTTGGCCGCAGATAGACAGCTTCACCGGACAAGGGTATCTTTGCGCGACAAAATGCGTAATGAGGAAAATCGCCGAAGAGTTACCGTAATAGCTCTTAGGATTTGCAAGTAGAAGTGGCAATGGGCAGGCCACACCGCTCCAAGAACCGACAATCGATGGGGAAAAAAGGTTCTCGAGTGGCGAACACGAACTGGAAGACGCCTCCCACTAGGTAGACCCATGACATTGTGAAAGTCGCGGGCAACCGATGGATGCAAGTGGCTAACGGTTGTTCATTGGGCGTTTTAAGGGAGAGGCCTTTGTTCAGCGGTGGACGTCTTCTGGCTGATGATGATGATGATGATTACACTTTATATTTACACTAATATTATAATCATACTCAGCCTAAAACTATCCAATGCTGGACATAGGCCTCGCCCAAAGCATGTCATTGATTCCGATCTACGACTCTCCTCATCCAGTCACAGCGACTATATATACTGCTTTGTGTATATAGTCCTAATACGTCATCGAGTAGAACTACTGGGAATGTAAAAATAATATTTAATGCATTCCTGCTAGTTCTACATGAGTGTAGAACTAGTAGGAATTTTTTTCTTAGTAGTCATACATGTAGAACAAAATGTAGAACTACTGGGAATAGGCCGTTTCACCTGGGTACAGGGCATTCTGCGCTACGTTTTCCGGTTAAAAGTTTCCACTCCAGAACCAGTATATCCCAATGATCATTGGTTCTGGCGAATTACTTCGTTTCATATTCGATCTCTCGGAGAAACACTAGCATAGTTTTCTTCATCGATCACTGAGCGACCTTGAATGTCATTTAAAATGTAGCAAAAGTTAATACCGCCATCGTAGTGTGCCTGTGAATATACTCGTAGTTAGTCCACATCGCATCGTCAGCGCACAAATTAGTGTTGAGAAAATAACTAATTAGTAACGGTAGATAAGACAAAAACTGAGTTCGGAACATCGTAATGAATATTTAACATTTGCGTCTCCCTAAGGACAACTATTTCTCACTCGAAATGAGTTTAGAAATTAATACCTCCAGTCATTTGTTTTAATTAACTCATGAATATGAATGAGCAACTGAGATGACATAGGTAAGGCCCGGTAATTTAGTTTGATAGTGTAAATTTTGCTGTCATATATTAACATATGAAACAGATTTGTCAATTGGAGCTATGTAGGTATACCCTGAAATGAAACTAATTTTAATACTATATAGTATTACTATGTTTTTTGTATCATTTGTTTAAAATGTATAAATGTGGATGCTTTATTCGATAGTTTATTCGATTTATCGATGTTATGATGTACAAATAGATTACGTGCTGTGTTTTTGTGTCATGCTGCAGTTGATACGTTTGTCCTGTGCCCGTAAATAATGCAGGTAAGTATAAAATTTAGTTTTGTTCTTTTTAAAACAGTAGACACAGTGGATTTAATAGTGCTCGATCTAGCATCATTTTCACAAAAGTTAATTGCTTTTGACTATATCAAAATCTCTATGGTAATAATTGCTTTAATTATTTAGAGCTTAGGGCTGAGTTGGGGTAAATCTTGAAAACCGCACAGAAAGTGGACTAGGTATTTTAGGGCTTAGGGTTTGGTGTAATTAATGTTACTAATGGCTCTACCTTTTCGGTAGAGATGCGCACGCTGATATAACAATATGATAGCCTACTATTCAACTGTTAAATAGAACTTAGTTTCTTTGTTACAGAGGCTAAAATGGCTTGCTAAAGATTATATATTGTGACTAGCAATTTCCTGCGGCTTCGCCCGCTAATTTTTTTTACAGAGTTTACCAACCCCTAACACACCCCCAAAGGTTGTTTTTGAAAATTCGCGAAATACGTATTGATTTATTTTATTTAGAGAATCATTTCAGTAAATGTCAAGTCAATCGAACCATACAATAAACATTTTCATATAAAAGAAAACACCCCATTTAACCCCTTTAGGAGTAGAATTTTGAAAAATCCTTTCTTAGTGGATGCTTACGTCATAAGAAGAACGTACAGTCCAAATTTCAGCTTTCTAGGTCCAGCGGTTTGGCCTGTGCGTTGATGAATCAGTCAGTCAGTCAGTCAGTCAGGACAAGTAATTTTATATGTATAGATATGTACTATGTACTTATATTGGTTTGTTTAAACTTTGCATTTGAGACAATGATTGTCGAGTCTACTATATTGGTTTAGAAAGAAGAATTTTAGTCTGTAATTTCTTTGACTTTCATTTCTGTGATATAATTAACACTAATTGACGTTCGTGAGTACGGTAGTAAGGAAGCTGCCTGGCAGAAACTCCCACAAATTGGAAGCATCTCGACTTGGGAAGTATTTTTACCTTAAATCAAATATTCAATCTCTTTGATCACCTCTTAAACATCCCGATCATCTCTTTGATCATTATGATGTGGGTTCGCAGTCGGGTAGGTACTCATCAGCTATCCGATAATTCCCATGCTTGGCAGGCGTCTTGGGGTTCGTAATTTAGATGCTAGGTAATTCAAAAGAAAGACGCTGCTGCCCAGCTTCTTGTTTTTCCTTAGTCGTCTCTTACATCATTCAACACGAGGAGATGGGTGGGTGATAATCTTATACCTTGAACAAGTAGGTAGGCCAACTTTTACTACCTAAAAATGAAACATTAGCTGACAAACTCAGTGTTCGATAATGAAAAATTCACTTAAGTAAGTATGGCTGCTGCCCGAGTCAACTCGCACGAGTTGACTCGAGCAGCAGCCGTGGGTGCTGCTTGGGGGGACTGGTCCGACTACTATCCCATTGGCTTTTTAGTTTGTTGTACTTTCGTCGCATTTTATTATTTTTTTCTGTCTTATTTGATCTTTTGAACGGCAAGACACTATTTAAAAAAATAGTGAAAAAATGACAAGCCCGCTGAGTTTCTTGCCGGATCTTCTCAGTTAAGGCCGCGTTGTGATCCGGTGGTAGCTTTTTTTTTAAAAAAAAACTGACCTTTCCACAGTGCTAGCGTTAAGCGTATTTAAAATAAACTATTTGTGATTTTTTGAGTTTTATAGTGTATGGAAACGAACTCAAGTCATCATCAACCATTAAAACTCAATCATTAAAAACATGTTCAACTATCGATCGTCGTCGCTTTTATCTTACTAAAGCGTGTAGTAAAAACAAAGAGAATAATTTATTTAACACAAACGATTCATTGAGCAAGTTATTTGCTTTGGCTCCAAGTAGGGATCTTTGCTTAGGTCGATCTTACATAGATTTAAATTATAGATTGGGGATACTAACTAAACTTAAACAATAGGCTGGGCAGGTTAGCCAATATTGGAACTGAAGACTACTATGGAATATTATAGTAAGAAATTTACCTAGATATAATTGAAAGTCAAATCTCTATAGACCTTTCACCAGTAGTAATAAAATACACTTTTATTTTGACGGGCCCGTTGGTCTAGTGTTTAGACACCCTGTCCACTAACCGATGGGTCATGGGTTCGATTCCCACCAGTTAGTATCAATTGTCTGGTTTCCATAGTACAGGCTCTGCCTAGTTTGGGATCAGATGACCGTGTGTGGATTGTCCCAAGATATTATTATTATTTTTATACTACCAAGGTGGCAAGCGTGCGGCCCACCTGATGGTAAGCAGTCACCGCAGCCTATAGACGCTAGCGACACCAGAAGATTCAGCCGCAGCCTATAGACGCTAGCGACACTAGCAGATTGCCGACCCTAAAATACATTAGATATTAAGTCTCTCGTATCCAGTAACTTCAGTATCTACAGTGTCTTTCACACCGGAACACAGCAGTGTTTACACACTGCTGCTTGGCGGCAGAATATCTGACACTGCGGTGGTACCTACCTAGACAGTTCCATGCCCGAGGAGCATACCACCAAGTACACCCAAAAAAAATAATATTTATTTTCCAATATTAGCATCGTTTAGAGATAGGTCTGTCTTTTTTCTAGACAGCAGTTGAAAGTCAAATCAAAGGCCTAAGGGCTGCTTAAATAACTGTGACACCAGGTTGACCTCTTCCCCTCACGATGAAGGGGCTTAAGCCATAGTCCACCATGCTGGCCAAGTGCGGGTTGGCGGACTTCACACATCATTCGAAAACTAGTTAGGCTTTCTAGGACATACAGGTTTCTTCGCGATGTTTTCCTTTTCTGAATGCTAGTAACAATCGCACAAAGGCGATTCGCACACGATTAATTAAAGAAATCAGAAGTGCGAGCCAGAGTTTGAACCTGCGCACCTTGTTTCCAGAGCAAGCGCTCGCCCAGTGAGCTGTTACTGTCAGACATTATCTCTTTTAAATGTTCATATGTTATAATAATCAGGATCGTCATAATTTACCTACATATTATGTTTACTTCGGAATATTGGATAATAGGGTTCACAATACAATACTAGATCACAGACGATTCCCATTTGATTTGCAATTCGCTTCAAACAGAATATAGTAATCAGCAGGACTTTGGAGCGAAACTATGCTATTGTTCCCGGAATTGGTATGCTGACCTTAGGCTTTGTTGTAGTTATATGTAGTTTTATATTTTGATATTTGTGTGAGATAGACTGAAGTTATAAACTTTAAGGCGCTTATTTTGAATGTTGTACCTTTTTAAGTGAATATTATCTCTACTGAAATGTTTCAAGGAAATATACTGCAAAATCCTCTTTACTGTTTTATCATCGTAGCAATATTTATTTTTTTAGTGTACATCACCCACATACGGTAACCTAAAGGCCAAAGTAATTAATATTCGAAGTGGAACCGATTGCTTAAGTAGATATTAAGTCTAAGCTTAGAAAATAGTTATCACAAAGATAAGGGGTGCGTGAGATTTGAATAGGAATAAATGTAAACAGAATTCAAGTACTTAAGGTCAACTAAAGTTCGATAAGTTTTGTATAACCAAGTTGTAGATAAACTTCTGTCAGATCATTCGCGGTGTCTCGTTAACGAACTCTCCTTGATTTTATCTGTGTAATTAACGAACAGACCCGCTGAATTGCGTTCAGGTGAGATTGCAATACTTTGGAGACAGAAAGACAAAGTGCTATTGTTCTGTGTCTTTGTAAGTTATTATTTTTGACGTGGCTTGACATTTCTTAATAATGGCTTTTATTCGCTTTGTTAGTCAAGTGATTGTCAGCGAGACTAAAGTTTTGGATTTACAGTAATTGAAGAGCTTATTCAGCACGAAATACGTCCACTGCTGGGCAAAGGCCGTGTATTGTAACCTAACAATATCTGTCACGGCTTCATCACCTATTACCACCTAAGGCTTAAAATTAAGGAAAAAGGGTTCTAGTACACACAGCTACACATAAAGTTGAACATCCTTTATAACGTTAATTACGCTATATACAAGACATAATAGTTGGAAAATGCACGAACCGAGTGGGACGAAATAACAACAACATATCACACCCTCTCGCTGGATTCGCAGCGTTCAACTTCTAATAGTTTAAAGTCCAAATAGTCTAGGTTGAGTTATCGCCGTTTGTACAGCTTTGGTATAATTACGAATACGATGTTCTGAAAATAGCGGATTAGTTTTTTATTTTATACCTAGCTATGTGGTTAAGCGAGGTAGAGGCATTTAGAATTAAGATCCTAAAATAAAATAAAATAATACCTGATATTAATTCATAATTTTCAGGATATCCTCATTTTCTTAATTACCTCAAAGAACTTGCTATTTTTCGAAACTGTAATATGCCATAATAATGGTAGCTGCTTAAAATTAAATCTATCATCACCTACAGATTGCCTATGAAACGGCACCATTAGATTACTTTGGGGATCCTTGAAATACCTTGCGTTATGGGGATCGCAGTGTAGGTGATAGATAATAGACAGATGCTGCTGCCCGTCTTTTTGTTTTCCTATAGTAGCCTCTTACGACACAAAGCGGGTAGGTAAAAGAAGATTACTTAAAACGAAACGCTCTTCAAATAAATTTAGTGGCTGCCTGGGCTTCCAGTTTTCATTTATCGTAGTAAATGGTAAATCTCATCTAGGCACGATCGAAGTGGGGCAATTTTGGAGCTCTAGTTAAATCCCTATCTCCCTATCAAATAGGCCTCCCAGCGACCATTGATGTATATAAGTTACTCTAAAGTTAGGCTAGATCTCTTAGTTGTGTGATTAAGTTTACAAGACCCGAGTATCTCCTATATACAAGATATTTTGATATTTAATACCAATCAAAAACGAGTAATGCGTTGCTTTACTGAATCAAGCTTTAAATCTAAGTTTCATAGCGTTTGCAAATTAAATAATGTTTTGATAATTGGATTATTCGTTGGTGTAAGTGTATCGTTTCTGAGGGATCATAGGTACATTGAAGGTGATAAAATTAATTTGGATGAATAACCAACATTTTGTATTCCATGCAATCTTTTTTCCATCCCAAGGTTGCCTAGAAGAAATCGCGGATAGCGATAAGGCCGCCCTTTGTACAAATTTCTTCAATTCCTTTTCTTATGTTCATTTATGTGTGTACAATAAAGAGTATAAATAAATAATAAATTAATTTTGTAATAATTGAACTTTTTCCGGTACTTTCTTGACAGAGTAGTTGTGTTTTATTTTGGAGGTGAGAATGCCAAGGCTTTATGGGCAGTTGCTGTGCTAGCGGCTAGATGACCCCTGACTCGTCTCTTTTCTTGCCAGAGCAGCGACGCCTCAGCAACAGGGTGCTGCTAAGAAGATAATTAGAGCACTGCTCCATGACTGCATCACTACTTATTTGGATTTTAGGGTCAATTACTAAGCTAGTAATTGACCCTAAAATCCAAAAACGCGTCTAAAACTTGGGAGATTTAAGTGAATTATAAATGATTGTTTTATTTGTTACTGTAATAAGTTTTAGAACATATTCGCGCAATGAGATCAATCAATATGTGATGTGATGTAGGTCAGGACTTATTTTGATACTTAGTAGGTATAGATTTCTCTGATGTTAAAATCATCTCTTTTTTTGCGGGGGAAACCTTTAAAACATCCCCGGGAGCTGTGGGGCTCGACCGGGGGATTCTTACTCACTAAGACCCCCGGGCTCTCCGGTGGGATCTGCACCAGGGCCCCCTCAGTGCCTTGCCTTTGAGCCCGCCACTTGGGCTCATTATAGCCTCCCGGGAACCAGTCACGGTGCTCACGGGGACAGGGGTCGTAACTCCGCCGCCGTACTCAACGGACGTCCTAGGGCTCACGTAACATCATCTCCTAATCGGGTTCATGTCTGAACGAGAATAAAATTTTCTTACCAGGTATTCGCTTACAGTATTTCTTATGCGTATTATTAGCTGAGCGAGAAACATTAACGCCTGAACTAACTGAAATTATACAAATGTTTACAACAGAGCACAAAGCTCCTTGTCATACTTAGCTGCGGTCGGTGGCGGAGCTCACAGCGGTGTTCATGAATTTAAGTGGATTAAATTCTAAGTTGGACTCGCTGGAGTCTCAAAGTTGGAGTCAGTCGACTGTACAGTCTTTGGAAATTATTCGCTTGTTGCAGACCCGTACTTAATCCCCTGATTCCTTGGAAAGGGTTTTCATAACAATTAATAATTTTAGCACCACTCTTGATCATGGATTTATTTAGGTAATTTTCATAGCGCATAAAATTTGCAAATAAAACATGCTGTTTATGTTTTCTATACACTATGACCCACAGAGCTATAGAAATAGTGTGTAAAAAGTTATGTAACCAAATTAACTAAGTTACCAGTGAAAAAAACGACTGTGGAATTTTGGAAAAGCAACACATAAGTATTAGGTCCAATAAAATCTTTTTAAAAAAAAATTGAACCGACTTCAATATCACTGAAAAGTATAAAATAATTTAAATATTATTGAAGTTGGTGTTAGCTTACCGGCTGTGTATATTTGGCACCAACTTCAATAATATTTAAATTATTTTATACTTTTCAGTGATATTGAAGTCGGTTCAATTTTTTTTTAAAAAGATTTTATTTTAAACTTTTTAGTGATATTTTCATATATAAAGATTGAACCATCGAAAACCGTAAAATTATCTAGGTAGGTTATGATCACATTATCGTCTACATAGTTTTACATAATTCATGTTTCTTCAGAAAAAAATATCCGGTCGTAATGAAATTTGCATGGAATCATCATAGCAGTTTACTCTCTCGAATAAAAAAAGAATCATCGCAATCGGTTCATAATTGTCAGAGCAATGTAATGGAGAACATCAGTTTTATGGTTTTTACCAGATAAATTCCTCCACATCGTTCATGGTCCTCCAGGAAGTTCTTATCCGGTTGTAATAAAATTCATACAGATTTAATACAGTGGTTTCTTCTTTCGAATAAAAAAAGAATCATTGAAATTGGTAAATATTTGCCAGAGTTATGACCATTTTTGTCCTTAAAAAGCGACATAACGTCATCGATATAGGCTTACCTGCAGCTCTCAGTGCGCAGTCACCATTCTTGTTTTTTCAGGAACTACTTATTACTACGCAATAATTTTTTTATGGGACCCAATCAATGGATTGAAGAATGGATGGAAGAAAGATTTTTTCAAATCGGTTCATAATTGACAGAGTTATGCGCGAACATACATAAAAAAAAAAAAAAAAAAAAATATATACAGACGAATTGAGAACCTCCTCCTTTTTTGAAGTCGGTTAAAAATGTACCGTATTTTATTATGCAAGAGGTGCATGGGATATCTCACACACATACATGGTGTGAGGTGTTTCTGCAGCGCTGGTACCTCCGTATAAAATGTATTTATAAATAACGCGATATATTTTTAGTTTTCATGATATTGTAAACCATAGTATTTTTCACTACGTTATAAACAGAACTATGTCAAAGGACAAATAAATAGCTAAATTCGTAAAACTAAATTCGAAAAAACAGCAATCTCATAGGTAAGTACCTAAAATACCTATTAGTTTGATAAACTATTAGTTTTAAACAGAATTGTTTACGAAATCATATTTATCACGCTGAATTAACTTCTTCGCAAATTTATCCCAGATAAAAAGAAGTTATATGAGTCAAATTTTATAAATTAGAAGTGTAACCGCATGTATAGCCTTGGAATCTGGTCGGATTGTGGTATAAAAGTAAGCCTGCAAGGCTAATGCAGTCAAGGCTCTCCGACAATGATAGATGGGCACGCTTGATAAATTGCCGGTTTATTAAGAGAATTTTTGCGTGACGATATGGAAAAATTATTTATTGAAAAGGAATTTTAACAGAAATTAGGAGTGGTCGTGATATTTCAGTTTTTTTTTTATAATCAATAGGTTTGCGCTGGACCACAATCTCACATGATGGTAAGTGAAGATGTGGTCCAGGATGGAGCGTGCTTACCCATATGATGCCTGTTCACTCTAGACTTTTTTTTTTTAAATTATAATATCTTGGGACAATCCACGGTCACCTGATCCCAAACTAGGCAGAGCCTGTACTATGGAAACCAGACAACTGATACTAATACTTATATACATTTTTTTTTGTAAATACATACTTAAATAGATAAATAACACTCAGACACTTGGTGGGAATCGAACCCACGACCCATCGGTTAGCGGACAGGGTCTCTAACCACTAGACCAACGGGCCCGTCAAAGACTTGAATACACCCAAGTTATATTTATCTGGGAAAACGTTGTCCGGGAGGGTATTCCACAGCTTGGCCGTGCGTGCTTGGCGTTTCAGTGTCAGAATTCTGACAAAAATGTTTTATGTTTTGTACTCGATGATTTTTACACTTTTTTTCTACTACTTCAATCAATAGAACAACATGCTAGGATGTTCTACATACTGCCATATGATACTAAACCAGACAGAGCTCCGAGGACCCGACACCCGATATTAGTTATTTTTAATTTATATACAGGGTGTAAGGGACTACGTACCGAAAACTTTTTTATAAGATTTCTCATATAGTCCGTTAAAACATTACAGAAACCATTTATATGGAAAATGACAAATGACTAACTTGTTAATTTTTGAGCCTGTAATGAATAATATCTGTTTTTCAAATTACATTGCTAATTTCAATCAAGCCGCCTGCCAAACGTGGAGCTTATGGCAGCCCCTCCCTTCTAAGGGAGAGACCTTTGTTCAGCAGTAGACTTTTCGGCTACTGATGATTGCTAATTTTGCACAAATAATTAGTTTAATGTTTTTAAATTAAAATTAGGCTTAATTATTATACCAATATTGATGTTATCCTAATTTATTTAAACAAAAGCGGCAAATTTTTTTTTGGAAATTGAAAAAGACTATGAAAAATTTCAACACTAGAATGTTCATAATCATGGTCTGGATGCCTCATATCGGTTTTCGGTACGATGTCCCTTACACCCTGTATGCATTCCCCTGGGGTGTCCGTGTAAGAATAGCACTTTCCCATCTCCTCCCGTTGGGTGTACGAAAGATGCTACTAAGTGTTTCTATTGGATTACCTGCCACCTGTATCGAGATCCCAAGAAGCCTCCCAACCGTGGGGATTATGGAAACCCCTCCCTTCTACGGGGGAGGTCTTTGTTCGGCAGTGGATGTCTTCAGACTGCTGATTATGATGATGATATGCATTATACCTATGGAGGTAATTTAACACCCAGAAACAAATAAGCGGGCACATCTATGTACACAAATATTTGTGGGAATGGTGGGAATAGAGCCTTTTGAGTAGCAACCGGGGTATCTGACCGCCTCACCAACTAACCGCTTATAAATGAAATATCTAGATCAAAATTCTTTAATATCGTATAAAAAATCAACCCTCACGCAAAGGCAGTCCGACAAAAAAAGATACAAATTGACAGAAGATGAACGGCGACTTTTATCGTTTATCTGGAAAATTGTGTCGAGATTCTGATGAGATTGATGTGGCCACTTTGTTTCCTTTTAAAATACTTTTTCTACTTTCCAATCTATAGAAAAAGTTCAATATTCAGGCCGATTAGCTACAAAAGAACAACGACTTTATCCTTAATTTCTTCACAAAATGTGTCGTGTCGTGATTCTAAAAGTTTATTCGAAAGGCAAGTTTTAACTCATATGTAAGTAGGTAAAAACCAAAGTTTGATCAAGTTACTTGAACATTCGACAAAATGGTATCTCTAGAGAAATAGTTCAATGGCATACGGCACTTCCAAAAGGTAGCAAATAATTTTCTTTTTTTTACACAAGTAAGAGAGCTGGTGCTGTGACGCAGCGCAGGCGCCCGAAATGATTAAAAAACACAAATATTTCTATGCCTTTCGGAGTTGAGACTCTGGGACCATGAAGTCCTTCTGCCCATTGTCATTTAATTTACTTTCAAAACATAACAGGGAATCTGAGAGCTGGCCATTTTCTCGCTCAGCGAGTTTCTATTTCGATACAGCGAGGAAATGCTGCCAGCATTTTGGGTACCAATACCAGATAGGCCTAATTTTTTACATTTATTGTAAGTGTTTTTAACATTTATTGTAATTATTTGTAATATTATAGGTATACGAGTCAATTGATAAATTGAATTGACAATAAAATAAAATACTATTTTCTTTTAATACTAAAATTAGTATTACAATACAAGTCTTTCAAGTTACGATTTGTAATACAATCTGCTACAAAGTGCCGTGGGTACTGAAACAAAATTATATATTCTTACTTCACACACACACTATATACCTCTAGTAGTAAATCCTCAAGTTGGAACATTCCGGCGAGTGTGTACAAGTTTTCGTACGAGACGCAGTTGCTGAACGTTTCTACTGTTCTCCAAGTTGAAGTGCTCTGCGTTGTGTTCTTCATCGTTCCATATTATGTAGGTCTACACATTGTTTCACAATAAGAATGTTCTGTAAGTAACTTAGGTGCTTTAGGGTTCTTACACATGTAGGAAAAGCAGCGGTGTCTCGACGATTGAAACCACGGAGTTCTCTTATTTCTTTTGTTATCGCACTTACAATATTATAGACAATGAACATAATACACTTTTTACACTTTAAGGAGCTCTATCTCTGTTGACTGCTCAATTTCAACCAACCCCCACTTTTTTTTTGGGTTGGCTGTTGGCCGCAGATGGCCATTACAGCTTCACCGGACAATAGGAGGCGAACGCTTATAGCACTCTAGCCTAAACGGCAGAAGTAGCAACGAGCCCAAGGGCACCTCAGGAGGCACGGCCTCGGCTTGGGCTGTCGCTTGAGACAACCAACCCCCACTAAGACCGTCCCCACTATTTATAGTTTCTTTGTTTTGTTCATTAATCAATATAATACTCTTTATTTCGTTTCATTGATATAATGTTTTATTATACAATGTAAAATAGTTAATTAATTGAATAAGTAAATTCCATTAATTTAATTTAACAATTATAAATATTCGTTACGTGTTTTATAATAGTTTCAATATCAATAAAAGGATTGTTCAACGGTCAGAACAAATACGTACTTTGTAAAGATATCAATAGCAAAACTATTTTCTATTCAATTATTTCTTATTAATTTCAAAATAATATATCATTACATAACTCAACCTTACACACACAATACTTTAAGCAATTACTAGTTGTATCGCATTTTAGAGATTCGCTTTACAAAGTGGTAATTTCTTCAAATTACTAACCGGAAGCGTGTCAGATCATATCTGATACTGGTGGTAGATATGCAGTCTTAGATATTCTACCACCAAGCAGCAAATTTTAAACATTTCTCTCTTTCGATGCGAAGGGTAGTGTAGAATAGACTGGACAAAATTACCAGGCCAGAGAGAGTTAATAACTTATGTTTCAGGTGGCAGTTTAGGCGCAGCTGTTCATAGGCTAGCGTATCGCTAATCCTATGGCAGACGTCCTAATCATGACTTCACTATATTTATATTTATAATGTATCAATCACTAATCTTAGCCACCAAATCTGACATCGTTGATGCTAGTAACAGGGTACAGAGTTTGGGCGCTGTGTCAACTTATAAAACAGATCACTAGACATGGAGTGAGATCCAATGTCTCAACTAGGTCAGTCGAACCTGTCTGCACACACCTTTAGAATATAAACGATTTTTATGTTCTATGTATACTCACGATAATAATTTATTGACAAATTTCTAATTTAAATCTCAAGGTTATACGTTGGCAGAAAAAACTACCAGCCCGGCGGTCTCCTGAGACTTCGGTAAGGGGTTTTAAGTTTTTTACCTAGTTTAAGTGTACATGTTTGTAAATAAACTGTAAATATTTTGTTTCAATAAATGTATAATCTCAAGGAGAAAATGTTTCTACCAGAAATCTATCTAATTACTCACTCTCCATCGAATCACATCTTTTACTTCCCGACTGATTGGATGGAGCACAAAATTATGTAGGTACGGGGAACACACACATATACATACACATAACGTACATAAATATCAAATGCGAATATGTAGTACACAGGAAAAAGGAAATGTAATTTTCTTGCGAATACTGACGGCAAATATGTACCCCAGCTGTAGAAAGTGTATGAGAAAATATACCAATATCGTTACTATATTTGGAAGGTATGTAATATAGGTGTGTATGTTTATCATTTTTGTCTTGTTTGCCTTTTGTAGACCGCTTCAAAATTAGTGAATTTCTGATGAATGTCACTATATCCAATGATATTTTAGCGATGCGTCGGCGGCGCTAAAGGGAGGATCCTCTGACCGAGGGAGGTGTGATGGTCGGCCAGGGCCGAAGCCCCCGACAGTTGCTGTCGGGATGTTGTATATATGCTCCAAGTTGGAGAAACTTCGCTTGTGAGATTCAGGATTCGGAGGTGGTGCCATCTATCGCGTTGTATGAGGTACTACTCGATTCTCATCGCGTTATACCAGATGTGGCGCAATCTGGTTATGTCGAGTCACCACAATATTAAAAGTAATAGATACGCATCAATTAGAAGTGCCACACTAACACATCACACTAATAGGTATATCTATTCTAAATTTGTTTATGTATTTGGATAATTTATACTTAATAATATTTTAGATTGTTTTGATGCGATTATTTAATAAAACGAAGTGACACTGTCATTGTCTCCGTGATTATTATTATAATTAGCTCACCCATCGATGTAATATATAAATTAGATAAACATTCATTAACAAAATGACATCTAAAATGTGGTCACGAGTGTCGCGGACTTATCTGTGCTGGTGGCAGAAACGTGAACTAACGGTTTTATTATGATAATGACGTGTAGTTTGACAGTTTCGTAAAGACAGTAGCGACACTCCTATGGCGAAAATAATTTTGTCAGCCAATGGCTTGAAAAAAAAAATAGCGACACAAGGACGCTATTTCTGTGTGTCACTTTTCGGACCGTAACATCAAATCGATGAGCTCACCTTTTTCCTGCCACTTTCGGATCGCCTATAACCTATCTACCTCTTTTTACATTAGGGTAAAAGTGGGAAAGTTGCCCCAGGGGTATAGTTGCCTCGATTGTAATTTCTCTAGTTTGCCGGATGAATCACATGTTATTTTATTTATCTTTCGAAAGACTCTACAACTACCACTAAGTTGACCGTGTTGCATGTCTCTGTGCGATTGCATGGAAAGGCAAGGTGCAATCAAAGTTTTTGCGGGATAGATGGCCTCTTTTTCAGTGGGGCATCTATCCTATACGTAATTTACATAGATTAGGCAATTATCCCCTATATGGGATAGATTCCCCAAAATTTAGAGGTCCGCAAAAATCGCTAATACTCTGGAAATATCAAAGATGATGGTTTTTCCTTTCATAAGTTTGAAGATAATAAATCAAAGTACCTACCCGTATTACAAATAAAGAATTTTGCTTTTTTCACTGAGAGATATAAAGTAATCTCAAAAAGTGTGGCAACTATCCCACTTTTACCCTAATATCATTGACTATATCCTACAAAAAGGTGGCTGACAACACCACAAATGATTTTTCTAGAAAACGAAACGATAGAATAGTCAATGTTTGTAGCCTTCGTAGCTAACCAGACATCTGCTTAATTTACAAACCGGATGTCACTGATGTAATTCTGCGGAGATCAACTGCTTTTTATAGTCGTTCCCTAGTACCTACTTAGTAGTACCCATAATACAGGCCAATCACTTGAATATCTCAAAAGTAAGACGATCTATGTGTTAAATAGGCATGTATATAAATCTGTGCCTGACGGAGAACAAAGTTTATTGTAATAATCTGAACAAGCTGTACGACGTATTTTGAAGAGTCTATGAAGTTACGCCGCCGTGGACAGTGGGCCTTAGCAGTAACTAATGTCACTGGCAACGAGCAGCTCAGTGCAACGCAATGATACGCTAACATATCACGTGACCATCACGCAATCATTTAGTTCCCCATTTTTTTTCGGAACGATAGGCGCTATTGGCCGCAGATGGCTATTAAAGCTTCACCGGGCAAGAGGAACCGATCGCTTATAGCACTCCAGCCTCAAGGCGGCTAGCTAGCTCCTCACTGAGTGGGTTGTTGTTGCTCGTGGGGTGTCTGGATGAGAAAAGCACCCACCGATCCATCTCCTCCCGTTGGTCGTCGTACGTAAAAGGCAACTAAGGCTCAATTCACACTAAGACTGGTCTGTTACGTATTGTAGATAAAGTTTAAAATTCTTTCACACTGAAAGTGCGCTGCCGGCCGCTGCCATCTTGGTATGAATTGAGCCTAAGGGAAAACAAGAAGATGGGCAGCAGCGTTTTTCTATTAGTTTACATAACACGTTACTGCAATCCCCAAGACGCCTGCCTAGCGTGGCGATTCTAGCAACCCCTGTCTTCTAAGAGGAGACGTTTTTTCAGAGGTGAACGTCTTTCAACTGACGATGATCAGTTGTATTAAAATATTCAATCCCGATTTCCACCAAATATCCGCCAAATTTTCGTCGAGAAATATTAAACGAAATTATTTTCCATTCCGAGCCACCTCACACCCGGGAAGAGTGCTAACAATCTACATAAATTAGGAAACTCTTCACCTTCTAAGCTGAAATTCAGATAGTAGGCGCGGAGTTAAATTTATTAAATTCCCTAAGAAATACTGGGTTCATGTTGGGTTATTTAGTGGTGTGCTCATAACTTTGAAACGCCAACGAGAAATGGGTGAAGCTGTAATTTAATTTTAGTCAAGACTTGGCAGATGATTTATGCGGAACTATCTGATGTTCGTGGCTATTCTCCTGTTGTCAGAATTCACGATTAGATTTATAGAAATTCCCGAATAGAATATATAAATCTATTTAACTTTAATTAGCTATTATGGGTTAGGAGAACAGGAATGTGTTAAGATGGCTTAACTTTGGATATGTTCCAAAGTTAAGCCAGAATTAAATTTACCCCCACAATTATATCATCATCATCATCACCGGCCGGAAGACGTCCACTGCTGAACACAGGCCTCCCCCTTGGAACGTCACAATGAACAACAATTGATTATTTGCATCCACCGGTTACCTGCGACGCGGACAATGTCGTCTGTCCACCTAGTGGGAGGCCTGCCTACGCTGCGTCTTCCGGTTCGTGGTCGCCACTCGAGAACCATCCCATTAGTTATCAGTTCTTTGAGCGATATGGCCCTGCCCACATTGCCTTTCAACTTACAGATTCTGAGAGCTTCCGTTCTTAAATTATCCTAAGAATTTAATTATTATATATTATTTTAGGATATTTGGTGAATTAAATTTTAAATCATAAAAATTATTATTGTAGGTCTTTCATAATAGATAGATAGCATATTATGCTGTCGCGGACTTTTTTGTACAGCTAATAAAGACCAATATTTTTGCTATACATTTTATTCACTTATATCCAACCACTTAAACAGCGTTCGTAGATAAAGCATCCAGACGCCCAGTTTTTTGTCGACTTGTTTAACAAATATTGTAATTTCTTACTAAATAAAACCTTTTATCATAATAACAAATAGCATATAGCATTCCGAAATAACGTAGCTTCTTACTGGTAAAAGAATTTTCTAAATCGGATCAGTAGTTCCAAAGATTACCTTATATTAACAAACTTACAAATTTACAAACATACAAACTTTACCTAATTTTAATATTAGTATATAGTATAGAAGTAAGTATAGATTTAGTCATTATTTAAATTTCATTATTTCGACTCCCGGAGCCGGTTATGCTTATGTTTCATTGAGTATATGATAATATTATATGTCTCTAGCTTCGAGTGTCAAAATGTTCTAGGTTAATGATAATTAACACTAATTAATGTTTGTGAGTGCAACAGTAAGACATAATTTCTTGATTAATCTTTAGGTCTATTGTGCAAGGATCTACCGCTGTCGTCATCGTCAATAATCTTTATATTTTCCGCCTTAACCATATCCTCCGTTGCGACCTCAGTGCATTTTACAATCCAGAGGCCATGATATCGAATCTTGCCGGGAGCCGCAACTTTGAGTGGTAACTTACTGATAAGAAAAATAAACGCCAGTCACCTGAGTGTCTGAAAAGTAAGACGATCCAAGTATCGTATGGTCATGTTAAAACTCGATTTTGCACCTGACCTTTCCCAGGTCGTGTTGATCTTCCTGCCATCCTGTCGGATTGTGAGTTTAAAGCAAGAAAGAGCATTTGTGCACAATAATTCTGAAAACCATATCTCCTCCTCGTAATTATCAGTAGCCAAAATACGCCCACCGCTGAACAAATAGCCTCCCCCTTACAAGAGAGGAGTTGTCATATTTCCCATGCTTGGCAGGCGTCTAGGGATTTTTTTCTTTTATTTTATTAGGGACAACAAACAACTATACATTATATTTTACTAAAAAAAAATTACACATTTGTAAAGTACATATATCAATGCATAGCCCACAACACTATCCACGGATCTATCCATGCGTCATCATCATCATCATCATCAGCCCACATCAGTCCACTGCTGGACATAGGCCTCCCCCAAGGCACGCCACTGAGCCCGATCTTCGGCTCTCCTCATCCAGTGTCTGCCAACTGCTCTGCGGATATCGTCGCTCCACCTAGTCACAGGACGTCCTACATTACGCTTCCCGTTTCGCGGTCTCCACTCAAGAACCAGTTTACCCCAACGGTCTTCGGTTCTTCGGCAAATATGACCAGCCCACTGCCACTTCAGCTGGCTAATCCTTTGAGCTATGTCGGTCACATTGGTTCTCTGGCGAACTACTTCATGCGTGTTATGTTATTTATAGGCAAATTAACAATAACAAAGAAAATAAATTGTTCAAATTACGTACAATCACTATCACGTTATTACTTATACTACTTTATAGATCCAAATCGAGACCGCCCATTTTACTTACTGACTCAATACAACATTACTTATAGATTCTGAAATTAAGACAACGTGAATATATCTGGTGTCAAGTGTCTGGGTGTTGTTTATCTATTTAAGTATGTATTTACAAAAAAAAAGTATATAAGTATTAGTATCAGTTGTCTGGTTTCCATAGTACAGGCTCTGCCTAGTTTGGGTTTCCCAAGATATTATTATATTATCTATATCCTCAAAATGCAGATTGTAGTTTTGTACAAGACGTCGCATAGGAACACGCAATATAGATGGTAGTTAATCCAATAGAAAGACGCTAGTGTCCGTCTTCTTGTTTTCCCTTAGTCGTCTCTTATGTACACCCAACGGGAGGAGACGAGAGGATGATATTGTTATGCGGACACCCCGCGGGTAAACGGGTCTTGATTAATATTGTGAACGATTGACTGCTGGAATCATTTATTGGTCAGAACATAATTATTTAACTTCTGTAAATGTTTACTGATTTGTTTGGCCGGGTTTATTTCCTTAAACACGAAAGCTGCAAATATATGGATTAGATTATCCAAGCCCTCATTCCATATTGAAAGATTGACAATTCTTATTACATCAGATGTCAGAAAATATCATATCTTACGTGCGCTGAATAAATAGGTATGTATGTTTATTTATGTAATAATAACTTGCAGGGTAAATATATTCCATGCGTTTTAGGCGCCTACTTTCATATTTGCAAAAGTAATTCGATCGTCTTCGTAAGACCGTACCTGAATATTTTATTGTATTTTTTAATAAACATGGTGGCTTTTTGTATTATAACGCGATAAATCTCACAATGTCAGGTAACCGTAAACTTTTATTAATCTGTCAAGCCTCCTGCCCTTTTATACGCTATTTTTTTTTGTCGTATCGTTAGAGGCCATCCTGGTGTCAGAGTTTTCAAGCTGCCCTTAGGCCTCTGACTTAGCTTAACGACTGCAGTCTAGATGACAATAGCCGGGACCGTCTTTTAACGTGCCCTCCGAAGCACGGAGACGGTCAGTTCAAATGTCACCAAACGGTCACCAATCTAAGGACTGACATTGCCTGACGTTCCTTACCTAACTGATCGTTTACCGAACCGTAGTTACAACTGGCTGTGCGGGTCGTATAGGCTATTTTGAACCCAGACGTACTTACAATTACGTTAATGAAATAGCTGCATTTGATCTAGGTTTATGTGTGTGATTCTGAGCGGGCGTGAACGTTGATGTTCGTGTGTTCTACTTGGTCACATATGTTATATCTTTTACATATTTTTAAATTCATATTTCGTAATCACTCGTGGTGTGTCTGGGTAAGAGGTGACTAAGCGAAAATAAGATGACGGATAGCAGCGTCTTTATATTGGATTACCTACCACCTATACTGTGATCCCCAAGGAGCCTGCCAATCGTGGAGTTTTTGGCAACCCCTCCGTGCTCAGGGGGGGGGGGGGGGGGGCCATTTGCTCAGCAGTGGACATATTTTGGCTGCTACTGCTGATGCGGATCAGATATGCAGTCCCATCCCCACACAGGTATTATCATACTTACTGTCATACCACCAGCCTATTTTGCAGTAACTCTCAAACATATTCAGATAGTATACGAAAGAAAAATTGAAGTAAGAACTTTCCCTAAGTTAAATGATCTTTTCTAAAATTTGTAGGTAACTCTACCTACAGGTACCTATACAAAATAATAAATAAATATTTTGTTTTGATATCTAAATGACATAATAGACGCTGAATGGGGCCTTTAAACTTATACAGGGTGGAATTTTGTAATGCCACCTGAAGGGAAAGTATAATAATAATAAAAGTATATTAATAAAAGTATATTTAAGGATCAAACGAACTTACCCTTACGTGAAGTTCGATCATAATTATGTGAACAGTTCGGTCCTTAGCAACTTATAATGTTTACTTATTGTAGTTATGCGTCCTTACTACTAGCCTTGCACGGAATGATTTAAAGTTTTTTTTTTTTTTTCGGGTACTTTAATATTTTGTCACCTCACCGCCTCATATAAGACGGCCCACCCGCAGTGTGTCTTCATTATGTTTAGAGTAGGAAAAACGTTTCACATTTTATCCTTGGGTCGGGTGATGTGTAAAAGGGAAGGGAGTATATAAGTTGCTAAGGACCGAACTGTTCACATAATTATGATCGAACTTCACGTAAGGGTAAGTTCGTTTGATCCTTAATTATGTTTCACAGTTCGGTCCTTAGCAACTTATAATGTTTACTTATTGTAGGATGTTTAGAGTCTAGATCTATAAAATGTGAATAGCTATTATGATTTGGGGAATAGGTAATATAATACAAGTTATGCCATAAAAATCCAAATTCATTTATCTCTGTAATCTCAGTAAAAGCATCACATAATAGCACTAGATTTTACTTTTTGTTTTAAATATCAAAAGAGAGTCTAACTCCTTACGACTCTTATAACACTAATAATATAATATTACACTTAGCCAACAGTAAAATCCATACGTAAGTAAGTATTAAGTCCGTAATAAAGAAGTATTTTTTTTTTTTTTTCAATATAAGCCAGTGTTTGACCACAGTCCCACCCGGTGGAAAGCGGTGACGCAGTCGAGGATGGTAGATTATCTTCAATGACCAATCGTAATATTAATACTGCAGAGGAACCGCAAGCAAAAGTATACATTAGGGTTAAGAACCTAAGAATAGATAAGTCGTATCGAGAAAAATCTCTCCTTAAAACCTGTCAACAGTGGCAATAAATCATTGTCTTGTAAAAACGCGCAAATGCACCTTATAAAACATATTTGAAAGGAAATATGCATATCCTCACCATTAGACAATGACTGAAATTGAAGTCTATTTTCGTAATTATTTTGTATAATCAATAACCGAAAAATATATACGAGTATATGTATAAAATATATATATAAATAATGTAAGTAAATATCAGTTTGTGAACGTAAATGTTCCTAAAGGCCACACAGGCCACATAGAATAGTTAGAAAAACCTTAAATTAATTATTTAATTAACACGGTGCATAACAGAAAACATTACTGAACATATCACCTTGACAATAGGTAAGCAATAATTTGTAATTCATGAACAAACTTGTATTTCATTCATAACAGTAAAAGTTATCTTTATGATTAATTAATTGCACTTTGAAAGTTATTGCTTTCTTTTTGTTTTTTTTTTTTTTTGCAGGAAACAAGTATTGGTATATATGTTGAGGGTAGATGAGGAGATATACCCTCCAAATGTTATTTATTGTGTCACCTACCCTCATATGTATCTATCAGCTGTCAGCTGATTGTAATGTCAATGACCGTTACTTTATCTCTTAAAAAGGATATTACAACAGTCATACATCGAACTTAAAGTTCTTATTTCATACTAACTATACCACCCGTACAGGAGGCGCTAATAACTTAAAAAGGATTGTAAGCAGATCATGGTCGTGATCGCTATTTATTTAGTACATTTAGGTGCTATCAAGGTAGGTAGGTATATACACAACAGTCACAGTCTTTAAGTAATGCAGTCATTACCGTACGTAATTTTAAATGTATCTAGTCATTGTTCTCGATTACTGTTCCAAAAAGGATTTAAGTTCTTTATTATATATATTTTTTTTTGCAGTAGTTTTAAAAATATAGGGAAAACACTTAGTGTCCATATTACAAACATATCTATTTCCGGTGTACTTAATGTGTATTTTATTTTCTACCATTAAGCACCTTATCTAAGTATATTTTCTCCTTTAACTTAATGTTACTTTACATGGAAAATACAAATATCTAAATAATTGTTTGGTGTTCATATAAATATATGAAGCAAATAATTATGTATAGCGTTTAGAACAGACTTATCATAGAAAAACCTTAGACCTTCCGTTTGGTTTATTAATCACGGTTAAAATCAGAGGTAAGATACTCATGTCTGGACCTTATACAAACAAATACGCCAAGGTATGTTTTTATATTTTGTATAGACAAATAACGCTGAAGACATTTTCACGCAGACAAATCTGTTTTGCATGTGAATCGAACCCGCAACCAGGGCATAAAAAAAAAACAATGAAAATTACCGAATAGTTTTTTTTTTATTATTATTTTTTATTATTATTATTACCAAGGGATGGTAATAGTAAGTACTAGTAAGCACGACTAATATATTTGAGTTCAAGAATAGTTCCTATCTCCAAAAATATAGTAACAACTAAAATAGGTAGTAAAAAATACTGATATGGTCGTTGTCAATCTCAAAAATCTTAAGAAGCAAAATACATGGAATAGAGGGCGTAAACTAGATAGTTTTGTGTTTATTGTAGACAAAGCATATAAGTTACTCAAGACAGCTTGTTTGTGGTTTATTACACATTAAAAGGCACATCAAACTTATAAGAGGAATATTCACAACGCTGGTAGATAAAATATATCAGGAAAGATCCAAATGAAATATCCAACAAAAAATTACATAAATATAATCGTATGGATTCTGAATAATAACATCAAAGATCAGCCAGGATGTTTTTTTTTTTTTTATTCACGCTGTTTATATATATATACATATATATGCCTTAGTTAAAAAAAAATATCACGTAAAAATGATCGTGTTAAGTTATTACAATAAGACCAACTGTGTTTGGACAGGGTTTTTGAAACACCCTGTATAACTTTTACTTCATTATTATTATTTATTTTTGGAAAAATCGAACTTTATCAATTTACTACACAGATTTAATGTAGTATTCAATATTTTATGACCATTAAATTTAGAAACTAGAATTATGTAGGTATGACAAAAAATTCGTCCTCAATTTTGTCATAAGTATTCAAATATTGCAACTATATTGTTCATAAAGTTAAACCATAAATATAGTCATCAAGGTCATACATTTAGCTAAATTAACGACGAATTAATAATATGCCGATTGTTTTGTTCTCTAGATCAGATTTATCAATAGTTATTTTCAACTAAGTATTTATAATAAGTGTAGGAGGCGGCCGGCGGCCGGCGGCGCGGCGTACTGTCCCATAAGTTCAGAGGCTACTTACTGCAGCTCCACGGTGGTGCTCACGGATGCTCCGGCTGTAGGCCGGCCAGGATCTCGTCGAGCCTGTGGTAAGGCCCGCCGCGGCCAGTCCGCCTCGGATCTGCTAGATACCACTTTGCAGTTCGAACTACGAAGTTTTGAAGTCTTATTAATTCTACTGTGAAAAAATATTTGTATTGTTATTATAACTTCTTAATTATTTACTCATCTCGTCCAGTGGCGCACGACGTATTCCGATAATTAGGAGTACCTACAGATTGAATTATATCTGACGATATTGTACGAATCCCAGGCAACTGGTGGATGGTAGTAGCAAATTACAGTTAATTGTGACGTTCCAAGATGGACGTCTTCGTATATTCAACAGTGGATTTTATCTGGCTGATGATAATGATCGGATTATATGTTCCCAGATGTGTTGGCGGCATGCATTTCATAATAGTGTTTGCAACAATTACCCGCAATAAGGAATGCGTATCGCATTTATCTGTACATATGTACATTGTAAGGGGGAGGCCTATATTCAGCAGTGGACGTCTTCCGGCTGGTGATGATGATGATGATGTACATTGTTTGTACAAACGAGACGACACGGTGTGGATACACGCACCGTAAAGAAACATGTCATACTGACATACCAGCAGCAAGACCTATACTCACATGAACATTGTGTATTGCACAATGACTGTAAAGTTGTTCATTATCTTACGACAGAGACGACCCAGGTTGTATTGGAAGCTCGCATCGTATGAACACAGCGCAAGCAACAGCTACCCGATGTTGGGTGTGTGCAACGCATGAACCGTAAATACTCACATATATACTCACATCTGCAGAGCTGACGTATCGCACTATAACGGTGAACGTGTTCATTATCTACGACAGAGACGACCCCGATTGCATTGGAAGCTCGCATCGTATGAACACAGCGAAAACAACAACTACAGGAGTGTGCATCGCTTTTGTGTAACGCACTATACGGTTAACGTGTTCAACACTACGACAGAGACGACCCCGGTTGTATTGGAAGCTCGCATCGTCTGAACACAGCGAAAACGTCAAACCCGCTGGTGGGGCGACAACTACCCGCTGGTGGGGTATCGCTGTTAACCGTAAATGTGTTCTTTATGTACGTGTGAGACGACCCTGTATGGAAGCTCGATTCGTACGAACACAATTTAAATAGTGCACGACGATCCATTTCCCGAAGACGAAGAGTCGTCCGACGTCACCACCGCGGCGGCACCTCTCCGTTGTCCCGACGTCGCGGCGTCGCCTCTCAGTTGTCCGGTTCTTGACTTTCACTTTTTCTTTAATACTAATTTAATTATTTTTATTTAATACTAAATACACTTGGAGCTTTGGATTGGAGACGTGCGAAGGCTTGAGCACGGAAACAAACATTGAAGACACACTGCGGGTGGGCCGTCTTATATGAGGCGGTGAGGTGACAAAATATTAAAGTACCCGAAAAAAAAAAAAAAAAAAACTTTAAATCATTCCGTGCAAGGCTAGTAGTAAGGACGCATAACTACAATAAGTAAACATTATAAGTTGCTAAGCACCGAACTGTGAAACATAATAATACTGTAGATAGAAAATTTTACTCAAAGAAAACATTCCTTTATTTTTTTAAAGAAAGAAAACTGCATTCGAAGATTTTTAAAAATTCGCTTGCCGCTTTTAAGATTTCATTGTTTTCCTTTTATTTAATTTATGAAGTTTGTTAGAGAGATTTCATCCTTATAATTGACCCTAACGATCGATGCAACAAAAGTACAGGGTGCAACATTTAGAGATTTTAGTCGGTTCGATTACCGGGTGCGGCAAGTGAATTTTTTAAAATCTTCGAATGCAGTTTTCTTTCTTTAAAAAAATAAAGGAATGTTTTCTTTGAGTAAAATTTTCTATCTACAGTATTAATATACTTTTATTAATATACTTTTATTATTATTATACTTCCCCTTCAGGTGGCATTACAAAATTCCACCCTGTATACTTGAATAATAAGTATAACTTCCCTGTAAAGGCCGTATCAAATAAATAAGGCAAGTTCAACGCAGCCCTGCCTGGCGGGATAACGTAAACAAGGGCCAATTAAAAAATCATTGCTTGTTTATCTTAGGCCAAACAACCTACCACCTAAGATGTGAGAAGCTAAGCCTGGTGGACAAGATTCAACGTCTTGGAGTAAATTATGTTAAACAGATTGGAAAGTATTCTAAATACTGGAAATCGCATGTTTTACTCGAAGGAAATACTGCATCGATATACTATACCAACTAGATTAGCTGTCACGAACAAAATGACATCGAAAATGTGGTCGCGGTTACAACTATACACGTACACGCAAAACAATAATATGTTCATATAAAAAGATAACTTACTTACTATAAAATAAGGTTCAATAATAATTGCAGACAATTGAGCGACAGCCGTCTCCGTAGCTCTTATTTTCGTGACCACTTTTCGGGTCGTGACAGCAAATCTAGTTGGTATAGTACGTATATCGATGAAATACTGCTTTATTTTTAAAACTAGCGACAAGCACGGGTGTAATTTTGAAGACTCGGTTGCAAAATATTATTTCTTTTTCTACTTACATAAAACTTAATTGGGTTTTTTATATACATAAAACATGATCAATGAAACATGATCTAACCGATTATGGTGAAAACCGCTTAAAGATCCGTTGTGTAGTTTTGAAGGAGTACAGACAGACAGGCGCTGAAATCTTTATACAAAGATGTTCAAAAACTCGCTCGCTACACTACGTTATCGAATCGGCTACAATCCGAATAAAATAATATTCTCTACTTTTATGACTTCAATCGATCTTTTATGACGTCAATCATAAGAATTATATCTCTTTTACAAATAGGAAAACTATGAACGAGTTCATCTTAAATTTACCGACATAATAGTAGGTATCAATACTATACTATTATGTAGGTCCCTTGTGCTGGTCGGCCACTTCCGTCGTGGTAGGTAGTAGGGCAGTGTCAGATATTCTGTGAAGGGCAGTGTAGCTGGTGAAATTACAGGACACAAGACATTTAAGGCGACGTCCTAATAGAACGCGATCATGCGATCATAGCGCGACGTCGAACGATGTCAGTCGCGCGATGCGGCCAGTTAGGACACTCGTTCGACGTCCATATGTTTGAGTCATCGCGCGATGGTACGCTAAGAACTAATGTCTTGGGCGACTATCGGCAGAGCATTTCAGCTGTCTTTATGCAGGCGTGTCGTCTTCCATTAGGCGAACATCTTGCATGTCTCTTTACTAGGTTGAGTTAAAAAAACAATTTTATACATTATTCAAAATTACCATACAACAGAATCTTCTTCATTCTTTTGTTTTCTAAGCTCAATGCTCCAAATTAATATTTTGAATGCGTAGACCTTGAGCGGAGGCATCTACAAAGGGAGCGTAATATTAAGCGCCTGTAAATCCGAAGATTTTGCATAGTTACGACGAAAAATGTTTAAGGTACCTGCCTCGGGAGACAACGGATTATCTTTCAAAGGATTTGGTGGTCTTTTCTTTGACGTAATAGTATGGCATAAATATGAGCTGGCTTAGTTTTATCCGTTGTTGCGTAATTTTGACACGTACCCAAGTATAATATTTTCCAGATTTTTTTTTGGAATAAAACACTTCGAATTTTAAAAATGCATTCGCAAAGAAAATATAAGTCATGCATAGACTTCATTATTAATTTCGCTAGATTTTTTTAAAATATTTTATGTTTAATTATCAATTAGTGAAATTACTAAATAATAGGGGAGGTTATTAAAATCTCTACGTATCAGAGATTTCAATCACTTCCCCTGTGAATTTTATTTCATTTACTTGTTATATCTTTACTTTCAGATCGAAAGGATCTGTTGGTCTTAGAATCTAGCCCGTTCACGAGTTTCACGTCCTAACTTTCTAGCAACTAAATAACAAGACATGCAGGATTCACTAATAATAATAAACACTTGCACTACTATCGCTTGTCAATCGAGACATTAGTTATTAAATCTATCCAGCCACGCCGTAACACAGCAGATGTCTACATTTACATTTATTTAAAAGATTAAAACCAATCAAGCTGTCTGGTCAAAACAAATATACCTAAAACGAAATATCTATTTGTGGTCCCATAGATACATATTCCTTATAAAGGATGTTTTTTTTTCGATGTATAGAACTTTAAGTTGCAATAAAACAACGATGGATTATTTGATTGACATGAATTTTATTTATCCGAAAGATAATCTTGTGGCATTACATTTTAAATATGATTTCTGGCATAATGACCGCCACGGCTGGCGCGGATGTAGTCCAATCTGGACGTCCAATTTTCGATGACTTTTTCCAGCATTTGTGGCCGTATATCGGCAATAACACGGCGAATGTTGTCTTCCAAATGGTCAAGCGTTTGTGGCTTATCCGCATAGACCAATGACTTTTCATAGCCCCACAGAAAGTAGTTTAGCGGTGTTAAATCACAAGATCTTGGAGGCCAATTCACAGGTCCAAAACGTGAAATTAGGCGGTCACCAAACGTGTCTTTCAATAAATTGATTGTGGCACGAGCTGTGTGACATGTTGCGCCGTCTTGTTGAAACAACATCTCCTGGACATCATGGTTATTCAATTCAGGAATTAAAAAGTTAGTAGTCATAGCTCTATACCGATCACCATTGACTGTAACGTTCTGGCCATCATCGTTTCTGAAGAAGTACGGATCAATGATTCCACCAGCCCATAAAGCGCATCAAACAGTCAGTTTTTCTGGATGTAACGGTGTTTCGACATACACTTGAGGATTAGCTTCACTCCAAATGCGGCAGTTTTGTTTGTTGACGTAGCCATTCAACCAGAAGTGCGCTTCATCGCTAAACAAAATTCGCTTATGAAAATCGGGAATACGTATTCCGCACAGAACCATTATTTTCGAAATAAAATTGCACTATTTGCAAGCGTTGTTCAGGCGTGAATCTATTCATGATGAATTGCCAAACCAAATTGAGAATAAATCACTTGACAGCTGTTAAATCGGTCGCCATCTTGAACAGTAATGCCAACTTAAAGTTCTATACATCGAAAAAAAACGCCCGTTATATGTAGAGTCGATTTAAGAACTTGTAAATATAACAGTTCAGGATTTTCAACTTTTTTCACGGAATAGCAATCTGATGTGATTAACGATGTATGTATGTTCTGATAAAGTTATAACTTAAGATAGATAGACAATTCTTTATTGCGCACAAACAAACAGATACTAGAAGAATTAGACACAAATTAATCAAACATGCAACAATGGGCGGCCTTATCGCTAAAAGCGATCTCTTCCAGGCAACCTTTGGATGGAGAGGAAAATAAAGAAGTTACAAAGAGCAGAGATGTATAGACACATAATTAACACAAAGACACATAAAAAACACATATGTTGTAAACTATAATAATATATATTCATATAAGTATAATATATGAATAAATAAAAAAGTAAGTTAACTATAAGGATGTCATTTAAAATGTGACTCGACTCGCACTTAATTAAGTTCCCGTCATTCTGAAGACAGTTTCAAGCATCATACTATTAAACGTTTGAGTAAGGTTTAATAATTCGCTATTGTTTTGAAGAATCCAATCAATTCGCACAAAATCAACGTTGGACGGATGAAATTAAATTGTGACGATTAATCACTGCGATGTCGGATTGTATAACAGTTATGTAAACGCGATACAGTCGTAACAGTTCGTTTTTTTATTGTTTTAAATGATTGATAGGCGATTGTTTTCTTTTATTTACGTGAAATGTACCTATATTGAAATACAATATTTTTTACGAATTATATCGCAGTTTATTTTAAATTTTGCTACTCCCTATGTGTAGAATATTTTTCAGTAATTCCTACGTCAGATATATCCTGGTGTAATCCCACACCTGGTCTGGTCTTGTTTGTTATTATTTTTGGTCCAAACTACGCCAGAAGACCCAGTTTCCCTATGACCATGGGTGCTTCACGGAACTCGTTTACACTCATATATATTATATTTTTAATATTCTGGAAACGCCTTCCAGTACCATAATATTAACATAGGTAGTTCATTACAAGTTCGGAAGTTCGGATATTTGAGACTCTATACAGGAGAGCTTCGTAGCTCTTAATACTACAACAATATTGGCTTCGATTTTAAATTACTTTTTTTTAATGGGACTAATCCCATCACTCATGCCCGCCACTGCGACTCCTATTAGCCAGGATCTACAGTGGTCACCAGTGAAGACACCAAGGTATCGGCGAGTCCCTGGGAAGCACTAAATTGTATTGGAACCCGCAACAAATTTAACTAGAAAAGTATATAGGAGGAGTTAGAAAAAGGAGGAGTTAAATTCCACTTCCCTCCTTTGCAAAGCGGGAGACAAGGAAAAATTACACAGGTCGATGTAACCTCAGAACGAAAGATTCTTACAGGTGCACCAACTGTAAGGCATCACGGAAGTTACTAAATTGAAGGGACCTATATTTAGATTTCTACTATTAAACTCGTTTCCAATAATAGGTGTGGCAGAAACGCTTGAAAGCACAGAAATTCTCCGTAGTCGCCACAAGATCTGAGTAATATACAACTCCGGATGTTATTTCCAAACTATTCAACATATCATATATTTTAAATGACTTGTACACATTACACATTACAATTATTTTAGTGTGTGAATACCTTACGACGAGACCCCACTAAGAATGAAATGGCTCAAAGACAGCACTTTCAAATAGTTTAAAAAAATTTACCGACTTAAAAAATAGGAGGACGTTCTTAACCTACTACTATTGGATGACACTTGGGAAAATCCAGTTACACAATATGATAAATTTTGTAACAATCTTTTTATCAGCAACATGATGCCACGCATCTCCTCCCGTATGATGTCCGTAAGAGGTGACTAAGGGAAATCAAGAAAACTTCTCTTCTCTTTCTATTGGATTACCTACCACCTATACTACGATCGCCAAGCCGCCAAGCAAGCGTGAAGATTATTGCAAACTCTCCCTTCCAAGACCTTTGTTCAGCAGATGTCTTTTAGGTTCTGAAGATGATGAAGATGCCCGTTTGTGTTGAACAGGACGATGTTCGCTAGAACAATAACAGAGATTTAGTAGTAATAAAAAAATTCTAACATATGTATATTATTTTGATTTTATATCGGTAGACATCATACGTCTAGATACAGCACTATTGAGACATTTGAACCGAATGATCATTACAACCGGATACAACCTACTGCGCGCACTAAATCAACCGGATATCACGGCGACACCTAGGGATGGGACGACATAACATCCTGGGTGCATGGATTTGTATCCCAAGTTAGTGTGAGGAATCTACTGAGATTGAAACGTGCGAGATAGATTAATAATACAAGTTACCTAAAAGAAAAACTCCGACGTAACATGTTACAAATTTGCTCACAAATAGATTTAGATCATTAGCATCATCACCAGCCGGAAGACATCCACTGCTGAACTGGCATATGTCTCCCCCTTTGAACGCCACAATGAGCGACAGTTGGCTATTTGCATCCACTGGTTCTCTGCGACGCGCACAATGCCGTCAGTCCAGAGGCCTACCTACGCAGCGTCTTCCGGTTCGTGGTCGCTACTCGAGAACCTTTCTTCTCCATCGGTTATCAGTTATTCGAGCGATGTCGCCTGCCCATTGCTACTTCATCTTGCATATTCTGAGAGCTATGTCGGTGACTTTAGGTCTTCGGCGAATCTCCTCATTTATTCATTTAGATATTACTTAGTAAGTAGGTAATTATTTCAAGTCCACTTATTATATAATTTCTCAGATCATATTAAGTATATATATAGGTATGTATTTTATTTAAATAATGTATTTAAATGGATCATTTTGCTACTTATTTTTTATTTAATTTACACACTACGTCCCATTTCTTTCTTTCAACTCCACTCGCAGGCTTGCTGGAAGAAATTTCTTTATAAATAAGCTGTACCCTTTGTACTATTCTTTCCTATATTTCGGTTTTCCTGTAATGTCATTGTGAGTACAAAAATTAAAATTAAATTGACCTAATTTCTAGCTATTGGCTCGGTATTTTATTTTGCATTCCAAGTAAATAACGCAATAAAATTTGGAAAATTTACGGGTTGATAAGACCCATTTATATAAAGTTTAAATTATATTAGTCTAGGGATTTGTATTCATCCGCATTTTCAATCCTTTGCGCGGAAGTAACAAAATTTATGGTGCCGACATAAATTGACTGAATTGACTGTTATAGTAACCCATATCTGATAGCCGACATACACATATTATTATACTTCAATACTGCATCCTCTATATTTTAACCATCGTAGTACAATTTTAGTGAACTACCCTTTCTACGATGGTTAAAATATATTCGGATGCAGTATCTCGCATAATTATGGTTGAAGTTCACTAGGTAAGTTCAATCAACCATCAATTATGTAGGTGATGTATAATGTAGATTGCGGAATAGACATGGCATATGGATTTTGGTTTACTTACTTATTACAATCTTTATTGAAACATTTTTTTTTAATTTATTTTATACAAAAGAACAATCGGTACATTTAACATTTTCTTACTTCTCGGACCATTGCGTCTGTACCACATAGTCAACCAATGTGCTAACCATTTATAAAATAAATTAAACTGAAAGATTTATTTATTTACTGACTAATTATTCCCAACAGGCTAATTGCATGACCTCCTAAATCAGATTGTTCAGACTTTTAGCTCTCACTTGGGTATTTTTATATTCGAAGTACTTGTCAAGATCTTATCATTGAAATAGTTCATCATCAGCCGGAAGACGTCTACTGCTGAACATAGGCCTCTCCCTTAGAACGCCACAATGAACGACAATTGGCTATTTGCATCCACCGGTTACCTGCGACGCGCACAGTGTCGTCTGTCCACCTAGTGGGAGGCCTGCCTACGCTGCGTCTTCCGGTTCGTGGTCGCCACTCGAGAATCTTTATTCCCCAACGGTTATCGATTCTTCGAGCGATGTGGCCTGCCCATTGCCACTTCAACTTGCAGATTCTGAGGGCTATGTCGGTAACCTTAGTTCTTCAGTGAATCTCCACATTTCGGATTCTGTCGCGCAAAGAAACTCCGAGCATAATTCTCTCCATGGCTCGTTGTGTGACTCTGAACTTTTTATTGAAATAGTAAGCAATTGGAAATAGTACACCAAAAGAAAGATGTTCACCTAATTGTAAGCATCACGCCTGCCTACAGCTATACTGCACTACCTACTTCTCGACACACGAGAAATTATTTATTACATAAATACATTTATTGAAACTAAATATTTACAGTTTGTTTACAAATATGTATACATAAACTAGGTAATAACTTCCTCCAAGTTGTCGCCGCACTGGGAGGGAAGGGTACTTAAAAGACTGGCGGCATTACCCCTTTTTATAGCCAAGCTTATACGTTGGCAGAAAAAGCTACCAGCCCGATTTATTACATTATTTAGTATTTGGCAAAAAAGAAATGAGTTGTATTTAAGTTAAACCTACCTAAATTAAGCTCTACTGTATTTAGTTGTCTTGTGTTTGTGTATTATTAGTGTCTTTAATAAAGGTATTTTCTTCTTCTTTTAATTATCTTCAGCCAGGCAATTTCACCAGCTACAGTGCTCTCCGAACCCGAACACAGCAATGCTAAAAAATATAGTTTTTGTTAAAAGCATATCTGACTGCGGTGGTACACACACTACATGAATGGGCTCTTGCAAAAGGATTTTTTTATTCCTCGCGGGGGATACCTTCTAAAAGTTCCCGGGACCCCCCGGAGTATGTAGAAATTTACTTAATAAAACCCCCGCAGTTGTCGCATCAGCACATGAGGTGGGAACCTGGGTTCTCAGGTGGGATCTGCACCAGATTCAGATCAGTGCCATGTATTTGAGCCTGTCGCTGGGGTGTCCATTATAGCCCCCCGGGAGTCTGTCGATGTGCTCACGGGGACGGGGGTCACAACCCCGCCTCGTCAGAGTCGCTGTCGTACTCAATGTTTGGCTAGGGCCCACGTGCAAAAGGAACCTACCAGCAGTTAGGTACTATTCATCATCCGAAGGTATTTAGGTGGGATATTCTTTAAAATATCCTAAAATATCAGTCCGTATTTTGAACGGAAGCACCCATTGTACCCTAATACCTCTCTAAAATAAGAATATTGTGTTTTAATACCTTTCACAGAGACATAAAAAAAAGTACAATCGCCTGCCTACAACGTCAAAAAAGGCAGATTATTGGATTTTCCCGACGATGCGAAGGGAAAATTCGCTATTCATTGCCTACCGCTATATTATTTAAGGCAAAACGGGGTCAAAGGCTTTGTGCGAAAAAAGATATCTATGTTCACTTCACGGAGGGTGGTTGAACTTTCGGCAGACTCCCCTTGTTTCTAGTATTCAAGCAGCGTAAAGGATCTAGGAACAACTGTCGTTTGTGACATTTTGGTACTTAGCTAAACTATACGCTTACGCCGTTTTATTCGAAGATTGCGAAGTACCAGCTTTCACAATTTGTATATCTTATAGGCACGAAACTTTTGATGACAGCCTAATAATTTCGTTCTGGATATAAATAATGCCTATAAAAACTTCAGGCGAGTCTGTTTTGTTTCTCCATTGTTTGTAGTTGAACGAGGACTACATCAGATGTTTAAGTGATTGAGGCATAATATTAGGTACTAGCTGACCCACGCAGCTCCGCCTGCCATATTTTACGTTAACTAAACTTTTAATAACAGACATTAGCATCGAATACATAACCTCCTTTTTTATAGTCGGTTAAAAACTGGGACCTACTTTTTACTTGCTCTCCGAAGCACGGACCCGTTTACTTCAAATGGCGTTAAACGGTCACCCATCTATTTAATGACCTTACCTAACGTTGCTTAACCCGATCGATTACAAAACCTTGATAACAACCAGCTCTCTATGAGTGTTCCCTTACTAATATTTATTATATTATAAAGAAAAATTGATAAAATCTGACCAAGCGTATAACCAAGTACCCATTTTGACTTTAATCCCCTCTCCCGAAAGAACCGTGCTAGATTACGGGATAAAAAGTATCCTATGTCCTACCTCGTAGTAAGATCTCAAATCATGCCAAGTTTCATTTGAATCCATTCAGTAGTTTCGGCGTGATGCTCAGCCGTGATACAGACAGACAGACAGACAGACAGACAGACAGACAGACAGACAGACAGACAGACAGACAGACAGACAGACAGACAAAAATTAAAAAAAATACATTTTCGGCCTCAGTATCGGTTATAGAATGCCCTCCAAAAATAATTTTCAAAATATCTTCAATGTACAGAATTGGACCTGTTACATTTTTATTATAAGTATAGATATAGATAATGTATTATGATGATCATTGCGTAGGATAGACATGTAAAAAGTCGGTCCTCTCCCCGATCCAGTCGGTCTTCCATCCCCTTATGAGATTAAAGGAAAATAGAGTGCTCTTGTGCTTGCGTTAATTAGGCAGGCTAATTTTGTTAAAGATTAGCTGCCGTGGTCGGATCAGATAGGAGATCCAACATTGTTTTATTTATAATCTGTTCGAGAATTTTGATGTCAAAGATGCAGTACGGTCGCCCTCATACCTACATATAAAGTTGATTCCATTTTTGAAAAAGTGGAGCAATATCGACATAGCCGAAGGACTGAGGATTGACCACAAAACTGTTGTTTAAGATTTAATTATGTTAAAATTAAATATGTAGATGTTATTGATTTTTTTTTACCTGATTTGACACTACTAAAAAAAATCTACTTTACCCAATGGTAAACTAAGAAAATGCCTAAGGCATTATGTTCACCCTATACAGCAGCCATACTCAACCTGCGGCCCGCTAGACTTTTCTATTGCTGCCTGATGTCTAGTATTTAATATACTTATACTTTGTCCATTTTATTATTGGGTTTTTGACAGCTCGACGTTTGAAGTTTATAGGAACGTGAACATAGTAAGTAAACGAAATAATCGATATCGAAAAATGTACATTCGATTAAATATTTTTTTGATTCTGACGACTCATGTTAATGTTTCAACCTTAAAAAAATGTTGTCTTTGTTATATTATGCATGAGGCCCTCAAAATAAAATGAATGAAAGTTAATGTAAACAAGACGAAAGTAATGAAAACATATTACACCTTATTTACATATTTTAGCATTTATTTCTATCGATTATTTGTAATCTGTGGCACAATCGTAGTAATCGTTATGTGTGGCAACTCACTAAAGTGCGGTACGCGTCCATGAAGTACAATATTATTTCTGTGAATTTTGTAACTTTAACAATACGAAACTTTATGGGCGTCAGCTGTCAAAAATCCAATAATAAAATGGACAGAATATAGGGTATATATATAATTAAACATACAATGAAGGCTAGATTATTGCGGCCCACAGGGTAAAGCAGAAGCGACTATGCGGCCCGCAGGGTAAAGCAGAAGCGCCTATGTGGCCCAGGGGAAAAAAAGGTTGAGTATGGCTGCTCTACAGTATATGAAGGAAGATAAATTGGATCGAATTATAAACAACTGTATATACGCTTCATATATAATCTTCGGAAATATGACCATGTATCCGAACATCGTGCTCTTTTAAAATGGTTTCCCATTCGTAAGCGAAGAACTCTAAGAGCACTAACTACCCTATTTTCTTTGCTTCACTCGTCTACTTCGCCTGCCTATCTTACATCTCATTTTCAGTATCTCTGTTCTAGTCATTCTAAATCTCTCCGCTCCTCACATAATCTTCTCCTCAAGTGTCCATCTCATCGTTCTAACTTCATACATTCTTCCTTTTTTGTGCAATCTATTCTTCTTTGGAATGCACTTCCTCAGGAAATCAGGATGGCTAAGAATCGCATAACATTCAAGGCTAAGCTTCGGGAGCATCTCTATCACACATTGGCAGAATGACATCCTTATTCTTCTTCATTTATAAGTATTGTATATATTATTAGTATCATAATCACTTTTGTATTAGTTATAGTATATACATATATATATATATATATATAGTATTTTTATTCATATTATTATGTATGTATAATATATCTATGTTCTACAGTTTTTATTTCACACAATTCGGCACCTACCACAAAATATTTCTGCACTACCCTAAGGTAGACTGTTAGAAAATGCCTAAGGCATTAAGTCCGCCTTGTACTATAAGTGCACAAAGTTAAATAAATAAAATAAATAAATAAATAAACAAATGAACAACAATTCTAATAACATTCAATGTTAATATAACTAATAACATGGATAAATATAGCATTGAAAATAGTGTACATGATAATATAAATGTATCGGTGAAAGTAATATAATTATCTAAACTAGATATTAGGTTCTTTATGCGGCGCCGCGGCGTTGAAAATGTACATCCCCCTTAATTCCGTCGTCGTCCCTATTATCAAGCGATGTTGTGGCGCTAATTAATGTGCAGCGAGCATTAATTAAATTGCTGTGAAACAGCCGGGTTGTTTTGCGAAATGCTCGGACTATACGCAAATATGTACTGTGTGTACAAATGACTAGATCGTCACGGTTTGTATAATCAAGGTGGCCATTATGGATAAGTACTTCATTCTGGGACAATCACAGATAGGTATAGATTCACATAGATAACGCAAATGCATATACTTCTCATGTCCGAACCCCGACGAAACGTCAGGGTTGGTCGCCGCTAACTTATGTCTTAACTTACAGTCCGCGCGCGTCTGTTGTTGCAGCATTACAGCCGGTCGGCCGCAAAAACTAAAAAAAAACGGCGGGGCATCGGCGGCATCGGTGTCTTTCAATCGGTTTGGACTTCCCGTCACTAAATCCGGCCGTGCCGTCACAGAAGGTCTTAAAAACTTGGTTCAAAAGTCGACACGGTTGGTTTCAATACAAATCGTGATACTTGCGTTATCTATGTAATGTAAATCTATATCTGTGTGGACAATCCACACAACGTCATCTGGGGTCATACCATGAACTCTTAAAGCAAAGCTTAACACAAAAAGTGGCCTGTGTAATTACCAAGCGCACTAATTAGCAGGTCATCCAGCTGTTACGTCACCTAAACAGGTGAATAGTCACGTGCGCGCTAATTAGTGCGCTCATGGTACAAAGTAAGGCACGTGTTAAATTGTCCTGCTATAAAAGTGCATGGTAAGATCCCTGATCCCCTGATCCCAACAAAGCAAAGCCATGCCCTGTTTAGCTATGAAAACCAGACGGCTGAAACGATTACTTATATGTTCTTTTAAATACATATTTTAATACATAATTACATATCACCCAGAAAAGGTGGGGATTAACCCACTATTGGGTAGCGGTCAGGGTGAACACTAGACCAACAGGCCCCAGGTTTCAGTTATTTGCTGAGGAAGGTTTTAATTTTTTTGTATCAATGTAGCATGTAGTACCAGTTTTTTAATTTTTGCACGTGGGGTGATAAGCCTGGAGCCACCAGCTCTTAGGGCTCCCACACATAACTGCGAACTCGCATCGCATCGCAAATATCTGGGAGAAACAAATGAATTTTCTATATAAAAATACTGATGATTACTTTCTTACCCGTGGGGTGTCCGGGTAAGAATAGCACCCACCCATCTTCTCCTGTTGGGTGTCCGTAAGAGGTGACTAAGGGAAAACAAGAGACGGGCAGCAGCGTCTTTGTTTTGGACCTGTACTACTATCTCCAAGACGCCTGTCAAGCGTGGGGGTTATGGCAACCCCTCCCTTTTAAGGGGGAGGCCTTTGTTCAGCAGTGGTCGTCTTTCGGCTGCTGATGATTATCATCATTATTGATTATCACTATCGTAAATACTGATCGAACAAAGGTGGTAAGCAGGGGCTTAAAGGGTTATTGATTTAGTGATTACGTAATTATGGCACTTGCAATCGCGCCACAATATCGAAAACTCAATATAAGTACTTATAAAATCTACGTCATGACCATGGCTTTACTTTCAAACACATCGATATAATATATAAACTAGATTTGGTGTCACGGTTCAAAAAGTGGTAGCGAGAAATAGCGTCCTTGTGTCGCTATTTCTTTACAATCCACATCCTGACAATTTTATTTTTGCCGATAGGAGTGTCTCTACTGTCTATATGAAACTGTCAAACTACAAGTCATTATCATTATAAAATCGTTAGTTCACGTTTCCGCTACCAGCACAGATAAGTTTACAACCTCCGCGACCACATTTTAGATGTCATTTTGTTCGTGAATGTTTATCTAGTTTATAAATCGATCTTCAAACATAACAAATATTGTTATAAATTTTATTATGCAATAATACAGCAGCTGCCTTTTGCGTGCATGCAGGACTTTTAATAATCTCTGTAAACTTCATAATATAGAACCTTATGTAACTAACGTTTTATCGGCAAGAAGGTGCTTAAGCTCTAACTTCTTCAAATAAGGGGTATAGTTCAGTTCTTTGTATAGTTATTAGTACTGTCTTTAACATACTACTACTCGTAGTACACTGTCGCTATAAGTTAAGACTTGTTATCAGCTTTCTGACAACTAAAATATTACTATGTTAAGTTTTTTAGCAGTAAGTCTTTCATATCTCAAATAAATAAATAATAAATACTCTAGTCATATGTTTTTTTTTTACTAAAATTATATAATAGCTTATTTGTGAAAATAAACATACCTTTCTTTGCCTTTTGAACCCATCAAACAAACTCCAATTACCGTATTTTCCCGAAACATTTTTCACAAAATAACCACGTAGGTATTTACCTCCCAGGTCACTACGAATAATGTCTATACATTACGAAAGTAGGTGATTTGGGAAACATAACATTCGCAGACCATGTGATAAATTGTGACCCAAATAAAGTGTACCGTCTTGAGGGTTCTTTATAGGTGCCCTAGGATTAAGGTAAGCGTTTGGTAATCGACTGAATGGCAATTAAAAATTAACATTTTTGATAACCGATGGGCTAAAATGTTCTTGAGTGGCGACTATGAAGCGGAAAACAAAGTATAGGCAGGCTTCCTACTAAGTGGGCTTGCACCATGCTAGACGCAGGAAACCGGTGGATCCAAATAGCCAACTGTCATTAATTGTGGCTTTGTTCATCAGTGGACGACTAGCCCAACCGCTATAGAAACATAACACCACAATGATGGCTGTGGTCTTCTGCATAGTGTACGTATTTCCGCAGTCGGGCTGTTTAAAATTTCTGCTGCGTTGTGCCCTCGCACTCGTATGTAACGTACAACTACAATTAGCCCATCTACTTTATTAAGCCCACTTCAATCCACAGCTGGATATATGTACGTCATCTGACCTTCGGCACTCCTTATCCCGTTTCTGCCAACCGCTCTGCGAATATTACACCAACGTTCATCGGTTCTGCGGCAAACATGACCATAATCAAATCTAATCTATTCTAACGGCCATGAATAAATGACGTAAATACCCTGTTTTTCTTGTTTACGAGATAAAATTCGGAACAATAAATTCGGAACACCGGTCATCACTCCTGCGTTCATACATTTATTGTTCCGAATTTGATCTTGTAAAGAAAATCAATTTATTTGCTAAAATGTGGGTACGATAAGATGACACAGTATTTAATAAGAGCGCAGCACATTTACCATATAAATGGCATGCAAATATGTTAAAGATAATTTAAAATTAACTACTTGAATTTAATAATACATTAGAATACAATGCAACAAATTAGATAGATTCGTAATCATAATCAGTAATACAAATGTTTTAGACTAAGAGTACATAGAACATTTAGTTGTTAAGAATGTCACATCTCCAGACGTCAAATAAATCATATTATTATACATACATTCAGAAATACACACATCAAAAGTGTCTAGGGATCAACATATATTTTTGCAATAACTTTTCTCCTGATTGATATTAATTAAAATTTTCTTTAAGGATTCATCAAATAAAGTGTTTTCGTTTGTCACAGTAACGATAAACCAAGTCACCTTTGCATTAATAAAGAAATTTGCCATTTTCCTAATAAAGGGATTTTTGACATTTGAACCACTAACACAAAAGTTCGAAAAAAAGACTGAAATAACAGTTTTCTTTAAAATTTTATTGGGTAACTTCAACAATTAATAATCCGTGTTTCTACCGCGAACACTAACAACACAAGAACATCGGTTTGGCATACTCAAAATGAGTTCATCCAAATCACGCTGTGGAATGGCCGCCCATGTTCGTTGCAACAACAAAAAAAGGTCTTCTTGCGACTGGATACCCTCCATATTCGGCAGAGCTCTTCTCTGTAGCATATCCCATGCATGCTCAATCGGGTTCAAGTCTGGCGACTGAGCAGGCCAGGGCAGGACATTGATGTTAGCTGCGGCGAGAGTCTGTCTTACAACTCTTGCGGTGTGCGGTCGTGCATTATCATGCATTAACTGAAATAAGGGACCGATTTGCACTTGTAGAGGAACGATGACGTCTGATACAATCGTCTCAGCATAAATTTGAGCGTTGAGGTTGCCTCTGATCCAAATCAACTCAGTTCTTCCGCCGATCCAAATACCCGCCCATACCATGATGGTTCCACCACTATAAGGATGGACTTCCTGGCAGGATTTTAATCGCTGTTGGCGTCCAGGGGTTCTCCAGTGTCGTATACGTCTTGTATCCGGTCTCATACCAAAACGAGACTCATCAGAAAAGCACACGAAACGCCATTGTTCTTCTGCCCATTTTTTTGCCCAAAAATGCTTGATCCCTAGACACTTTTGATGTGTGTATATCTGATAGTTATGCTACATTTACAATTCTATTATTTATTCAAATTACATTTTAATGTAACTATAGTGAAATATAAAAAAGTGAATCCGATAGTGAAATATAAAAAAGTGAATCCGACATTTCCTTCTCACATATTTATAATTAAAAAATGTTTTACACCAGTCAGAACATTACCATCAAGTCTTTGCACCCAAACTAATTACACAGTCCGTAAGAGTGGTCACAGGGCTGCCATCCAATCTAAAAACTAAGCATTTCTCCCTGTCTGGGACGCGCTGATCTCCTGCCGGTCGTCTTACCGTCAGTTTGGCGTGTTCCAATTAGAACTTCTAGACACCTTATTTTTAATAAAATACCTATTTAATGAAAACTAAAATAACATTGACATTGCTCTTGACATCTTACTTTTCTCCTTCTTTAGATCTTTAAACATTTTCTAAACCGTTACCTACTGTTTGCAAAACAAGCGGTTTCCCACTGCGCTACTGAATCACCCTGAAGCTACATCTACGAGTATGCACCAAATAGGTGCACTTATGCAACATTTTGGCACCATCTAGCTCCTACACAGATTGAGGCTACTGTAGATACTTGCCGAGTCTGTGAAGGTGAAAAAGAGTCAATGCTACACATATTATGTGGCTGCAATACTCTTGCAAGACCCAGGATGAGTCATCTGGGTTATCATATGTATGTACATAAGTACAGCTCCAAGCTGGCGCAATGTTGGCGCAGTTTAGACAACTCTTCGACATGTCAGCAACATAGTAAGGGCTAGGGCATGCACAATGGATCCAACAGGGTCCATATGGATCTAACTGGTTACCGGGCCCTACTCATAGCCACTGTCAATATACATCTAGTTACCTCCGGATACCACAGCAGTGTTATATTATGTTCTGCAACAAAGCAACAGGCAGCAGGGTGTAAACAATACTTAGCGACACGAGCTGTTTTCGTAAACCAAAAGTCTTAGGTGTGGCGCAGCAGTGTAACCTAATTATAACTATCTATGTGTAGAGGTGTCCTTTACCGCTTTAGGAAAACTTCCTGCTTGTTCCTGATCCATAATCTTTGGGCTTAGCTGTTATTAGAAGCTTTCTAAAGATAATTTAAAATTCGCTAGAACAGAGTCTGCAATCAATGGTCTAAAATAATAACGTATTATGAGTTAGGATTAGAATCCTAACTCAAACCATTCATTCATTCATCTATCAAATACTAATTTTGGGCCTCTTTTTATCTCGTAGAGGCTCTACAGCTGTTGTTGTCCTTGAAGATAAACATAAAGCAGTTTTGTTTTTGTTTACGTTGCTATAGAAATTTCTTCATTCAAATAGCTACAGGGTTTGCTTTTTAACCTTACTATTTCTACTCAGATCCCTCTCATTTAATATACAACTTTATACAGAGCTTACCCTAAAGCACATACTATGTGTTTGTTCAGAATCAGCAATTTAACCGATTGCAATGTTTTTCAACCTATTTAAGAAAACGACTTGCAGTCAAGGTTATATTATTATTATACTAAAATCAGTTGTTCTCGTGCGAGTTCATTGGGCGATAGGTTATATGCTGCAGGGGAAGGCGAGCAGCTTGCGCAATCCTACCAACGTCCGTACAAATCTCTCGCGCGCCTAGACGCCGCGGCGTCTCTCTAATTTGCGTAGCCTGTCACTTTAATTTCATTTAAACATTGAAATCAAACTACTTTTACGGATTATATCGCGGTTTATTTTAAATTTTACTATCCCGACGTTTCGAATGCTTTCCAGCACCCATGGTTACGGGAGGACCAACGCGCGTTTTTCGCATAAGTAAAAGACAACATTATTGAATTTCATTTTCATTATTAGTTTCATTTAATTTCTCTTTCCTTTTACATTCTCATCTATTTAGGATACTTAGTTTTTTGGGTATACAAAAACCAACATTGTATAATCTATCATCTTACCTACATAAGTAGCTATAGATATTCTTTCAAAGTTAATAAAGATTTCCCCCAAGACATTTGGACCACTTCGGTTTCCCAAGTTGTTATACTCTTCCCGCAATTTGAGAGGCTCCTGTTTTCGAATCGGAATTCCTAAGCCATTTACAATATTGTGTTTGACCGATAACTTCGAATATGTACTTTCTACACACAGGGAGGACTCTTCGCTAAACAAGAACACTGATGTGTTCTAGTTAAAAACTAATGTTGTATTTAGACGAAATAACTCGTCAAATTTCTTTTGATAGCCTTGTAATATCAGAGAGACATTGATTAGGAACGCTATAATTATAAAGATTTTGTCTTTAAATACAAAAGTAATTCAGAGTTGTACTACTCTACTTTTGATCGGATTCAAATAATTATATTTTTTTTAGAGAACTAATTTTAGTAACGAGTGCCCATGACCCCATTGTTAATAATACCCACCTATATTCTCCCGTTCTTCTCGAAAAAACAAAGAAGACAGGCAGCAACGTCTTTCTATTGGATTACCTACCATCTATACTGCGATCCCCAAGACGTCTGCCAAGCGTGGGGATTGTGGCAACCCTGCCCTGCTAAGTGAGAGGCCTTTGGCTAACAGTGGGCATCTTTTGGCAGATGATGATGATTGATATTGTAATATGCCTCCAGTACTATCTTCCAGCTACCGGCTTTTTTACAGTGCACTTTTATAGTACATAAAACACCCATGCCACTCTCTAGCCAATAAAATATCTCTATGCAAAAAAGCCAAACAGTTTCTGTTTTCTACCCTTTATATTTAAAATGTTTAGATCTGATTGATACCAATTAGTGATCATTATGGAATAGGTCTAGGCATAAATGTACAATGCTTAGTATTTTTCGGCAAGCTTTAAATCTACGTTCAGCATATGCCTGCTATGCGATAACATGAGAATCTTTATTGACGTTGCTGACGCATGCAATTATTATAGCATACATTATTTTAAACAGCTATATTAATTACTAACTACAGCCTCGTGCCTCTGACGAGTTAACACCACTTTATTATGTAAATGATGTAGCTATGCGAATGTGTCGTTGTTTGAATAATTAATCACCGCGTACGGAATGGTGCCGTTGATTTCTACTGGACTTATACACGGGTGTTTCTCGACTTCCATTGGAGTAGTGTCATAAAGTGCTACCAAAAACACCAATAGTGTCTGCGAGTCCTGTATCTCATAAATCGAAAAATGAGCTTCTTTATTTGATTGCTGGTTTTATCGGGGCGGTTTCTGTTTATAATTTATATATAACAATCTTTTCAGCCATATATTATGAGTTCTTTTCCTATATCTTAAAATGTTAATTGATACCTGCTCGTGGTTTATAACAATTTTGTTATTTGTATGATAGATTGCAGTGTTATTCCCACTGTCCACCCCCTGCTTGGCCACCCGGGGTGGACAATGCCACAACTTTAAAAAAAATCCCACTGTCCCCCGAGGGGTGGCCAGTGAGAATCATTATTAAAATAATTCACTGTAGCCACCCCGGGTGGACACGGCTACAACTTTTTCAAACATTTACAATGGCCACCTCTGGTGAACAGCGTCACTATTTAAACAAAACATTCTCTTTGTCCACCCCTGGCTGATCTTGGTGGCTGATAGACATTTATTTATTTTAGCTATAAAAATCAAGGTTTCTATGTCAAAATTTTAAAATTCTGTATATGATTGACAGTTTATAGATGATTTCGTTTCTTCATATTATTTACTGTACTATAATCTGAGGCTATCATCTAATAAAAACAGTAGGTACCAACAACCATGTCCGAGTTGAATACCGGCGCCAGTAGTTCTTCAGGAAATATTCATTTTTCGTACGTATATAGATATGGTGGTCAGATTTTATTGCACGCAGGTCACCAATACATTGTAAAGCGCAAATATAGAACTGGTTTACTAATATGGGAGTGCACTAATAGAAAGAAGGAGAAATGCAGAGGATGATTAAAATAAAGGTAAGTTCATTAGGCATTATGATTATTACAACCTAAATCGTACTACCTAATAATATAATTAAATGTGAAAGTTTGGATGTTTGTTACGTAGTCACACCATAACTACTGGACTGATATGGTTAAAATTTGGAGTGGAGATAGGTGGTACTCTAACTTTAATTTTTTTTCGTCTTAAATAGCTTTTAAAACCGAATATCTATGCAAAATTTTGCAAATCTTTTTTAATGAATGTAGTTTTAATAATAATAATAATATAATATCTTGGGACAATCCACACACGGTCATCTAATCCCAAACTAGGCAGAACCTGTACTATGGAAACCAGACAACTGATACTAATACTTATATACATTTTTTTTTGTAAATACATACTTAAATAGATAAATAACACCCAGACACTTGGTGGGAATCGAACCCACGACCCATCGGTTAGCGGACAGGGTCACTAACCACTAGACCAACGGGCCCGTTTTAATTCATTCCTTAGATAAAATTACCTCAAAGAGTGCGGAATGATTGCGCACTCCACTTGACGCAGATTTATTGTCCTCTACGGACTTTATAATAAAAAAATCACACAGGTGGTAATGGTGTTATACACCAGTTGTAATACGAACACAACAGTTCAATGCGTCTCGTACGATAGTTAGATGCAGTCCGTTGGTGTCTGTACTCTTAATTTATCCATAAACTGCTTACAGAAAATCATTAGTTTACTGGTTCTTCTTGCCTTTTATGACATTATTGTACTGATAGCTTGTGTTAACGGAAAATATCTCCTAATTTAAAAAAAATCCTCTTTACTCCACGATGTATATAATACAAAGGTATGTATTGAAAGATAATTTTGTGAAAAATATTCAGTTAAGCTATCGAACATGTCATTTGGCTTAACAGCATTTGAAGTCTGGAGCGAAAGACGATCTTATTAAAGAGTAATCGAGTAGGTAAATAAATAGTAAGTGTTAATGTCCAACAATTGCTTAGGGAGATCATCAGCAACCTCATACGAGTCCGATATCGAACAATTTTACGGCGAACACGAAACATAAATAATAATGACAAACAACTACAGTACGAGCTCCGAATCTAATCTTCATTTATTATTTATCGTTTCCCGTCCAAATCCTGACGTGTTGCACTGAGTTCCAGGCCCAGTGGGAGCCTCTCTACTCGCCAGCTTATATATTATTCAGCCTTTCCTCAGGTATGAATGTTCATTAGCCCGAAAATAAATTCACCGGCTTCACTGTTCATGTTCAGTGACCTTTTTAAGCTTCCAAGACTTTAAAGTATTATGTATAAAGCCCGCAAACAAGGTCATTCAAAACCTCTTTCCTATTGTTTAAGTGTAAAGTCCAAAGTAGTGAAAAATCTTAATTAAATGATAGAGACTATGAAATAGTAGCCTTTGGACTAGATATTGGGAAAGTAAGATATATTTCTTTATTAGGTAATTTGTCCTGAAAAGCGTGTTTCCTGTTTCAAGAAAGAGTGAATTTGAATTAAACGGTTTGGATTTTACTATGACAAATTCACACCATGAAAAAGTAGGCAACTGTGAATAGGTATACATTAAAGTTTAATTGTTTTTTTGTTAGTCACATGATCATCGGTTGCGGATACGTTGCGCCGATCTCTAATGGGCAGCAAATATCTTTTTTCTAGAGATGTGGCGTTTCTGCGATGGGCAATGTTGCAGATGCTCGTTAAGAAGTCTCTGTGCTAGCGGCTAAGGGATTATAGTTTGCCACTTTTGCTGCCGGGACAGTCATAACTCTGACACGAGTTCACTTCCTGCTTTTAATAAGCTTATGCGGTTTCATGAAAGGCTATCACCGCGGATCGTAAATAAATACGTTCACACAAATCGCTGCGAACCGCTGCAAATGTAACGCAGGTGAGTTCGCTGCCACGCCTGACGGGGTCCCTCATCACTCTAGAGCTTATCTACAAAACAAAATGTACCTAAACAGGGTGGCCAGAACAGTGACGTCATATTTTTTTTTTAGGTGCCTCGTGTTGAGAGGTATCTGAATCGCCCCTATGTATGTTCTACGATTTTTCGTAGTTTTCGAGTTACGATTTTATTAATGAACTAGCTGACCCACGCATCTCCGCCTGCGCTATTTTTACGTTAACTAAACTTTTAATAACAGACATTCGCATCGAATACATAACCTCCTTTTTTATAGTCTGTTAAAAACTGGGACCCACTTTTTACTTGCTCTCCGAAGCACGGACCCGTTTAGTTCAAATGGCGTTCAACGGTCACCCATCTATTTAATGACCTTACCAAACGTTGCTTAACCCGATCGATTACAAAACCTTGATAACAACTCTCTATGAGTGTTCCCTTACTAATATTTATTATATTACTAGCTGACCCACGCAGCTCCGCCCGCGCTGTGTTTACGTTGACTAAACTTTCAATAATATACATTCGCATAGAATACAAAATTCGCATAGAATACAAAACCTCCTTTTTTAAAGTCGGTTAAAAACTTGGACCCACTTTGTACTTGCCCTCCGAAGCACGGAGACGTTTAGTTCAAATGGCGTTAAACGGTCACCCATCTATTTAATGACCTTACCTAACGTTGCTTAACCTGACCGATTTCCAAACATTGTTAACAACTGTCTATGAGTGTTCCCTTACAAATATTTATTATAATTATAATGAAAAATTGTTAAAATCGGAGCAAGCGTATAACCAAGTACACATTTTGACTTTAGTCCCCTCTCCCAAGGGAACCGTGCCGAATGTCGGGATAAAAAGTATCCTACGTCCTACCTCGGAGTATTAACTCAAATCATGCCAAGTTTCGTTTCAATCCATCCAGTAGTTTCGGCGTGATGCTCAGCCGAGATACAGACAGACAGACAGACAGACAGACAGACAGACAAAAATAAAAATAAAATACATTTTTGGTCTTAGTATCGGTTATAGAATGCCCTCCAAACATAATTTTCAAAATATCTTCAATGTACAGAATTGGACCTGTTACAGTTTTATTATAAGTATAGATAAAGAAAAATTTATAAAATCGGACCAAGCGTATAATCATGTACCCATTTTGACTTTAATCCCCTCTCCCAAAAGAACCGTGCTAGATTACGGGATAAAAAGTATCCTATGTCCTACCTCGTAGTAAGATCTCAAATCATGCCAAGTTTCATTTGAATCCATTCAGTAGTTTCGGCGTGATGCGCAGCCGTGATACAGACAAACAGACAGACAAAAATTAAAAAAATTACATTTTCGGCCTTGTGCGATTCGATAACTCAATTTTAGAACAAATAAAATGACTTGTAGGTAGATGGACTCACCGACGTGTTCCTGTGGTCTTTTTCGCGTCCCGGGACAGAAGACCGCGAATACAATACAGCAGCCACTGATATAAAGTTCCAGAATACAGGGGGCACTAATATTAATTTGCACCACACAATTTTGAGGAGAGTTTTCTTAATTTTCTCTCGACTCGTAACTCGTGCGCGTTCCGATCTCTTTCTGTGTCAAAACAGCGCCCTTCGCGCCGGCCGGTAGTGGCAGCGCGCGGAACTAATTGTCGCGGCCACCAATCAAACCACAAGTCAAATAATAGAAACCCAACATTTCCCCCCACCGAAATCCGCTAGGATTTCCCCAGTTACGATACCAGGACAACGTGAGTGCAATCAGTTGAAATATTGAGTAATACAAAAATATATAGTGTCAAAATATACTTGTGATGCATATGTATTTGATTTAAAAAAAAGTGTTTAGTGTAGCTAGTGGACTGTATAAATAATGAAAAATATAAAAAAAAATATTACAAAAATATATAATATAAATTTAAGCCTATTCTAACATGCATTAATATGTATAGCTATTCAGAATCCTGATCCAACGGAAGAGGACTAACTTTAGAAACAGGCCGAATAAACTCGCTGTTATTTGCAGTTCGCACACTGATTACTCGAACGACCCCGTCCGCACCGCTATGCAATTTTGAAATTCTACCTAACGCCCACTTAAGAGGTGGCGCGTCAGAATTTATAAGTACAAGATCACCCAGCTTGAGATTCTGACTGTTGACAAACCACTTTTGACGTTGTTGTAAGGAATGCAGATAATCTTGCCTCCACTGTTTCCAAAATTGTTGCGATATTTGTTGGACACACTGCCATCGATTTAATCGCGAACTCGACAATTCAGTAAAATTATATTCTGGCACAGACAGGAGCTCCCTGCCGATAAGGAAGTGAGCAGGACTGAGAACCTCAAATTCATTAGGGTCGCTGGATAAGGCACACAATGGCCTTGAGTTAAGTACAGCTTCTGCTCGGCAGAAAACTGAGGCCAGTTCCTCAAAGGATAAAGCTCTCGTGCCAATAGTACGTTTTAAATGTAGCTTAGCAGACTTTATGACTGCTTCGTAGATGCCTCCGAAGTTACTACCGGCTGGCGGATTAAACCTCCATGTGATCCCACGGGTAACAAAGCCACGGGTCAGGTTTTCGTTATCTGAATTGAAAAACTCGGTAACCTCTTTTAGTTGCTTATCTGCGGAGACAAAGTTTGTACCGTTGTCGGATACTATCGAATGGCACAAACCTCGTCTTGCTGTGAAACGATCGAAACATATTAAGAAACATTCTGCACTCAGAGAAGATAAAACCTCTAGATGTACTGCACGCGTGGCACAGCACACGAAAACACATAGATAAGACTTGGATACACGTGCGTTTCGACGAGTGGATTCTTTAGTAAGAAAAGGTCCTCCAATGTCAATACCAACAGTATGGAAGACATGAACCTCTTCAGATCGATACTTTGGTAGCTCCCCCATTAAGGGTTGTCGATTTGAAGGAGACACCCGAAAGCAAGAGATGCATTTAAGAGTACGAGAACGAATAACACTACGTGCCGAAATGATCCAGTATTTCTGGCTAATTATACTTTGAAGAGTCCTTGGACCCACATGCAAATGAAGTTTATGGTAGTGGTCAATTAAAATTTTTGTAAAGTTAGATTTCTTAGGAAGAAGCAGAGGATGTTTCCTGGCATAAGATAAATCCGATTGGGAAAGTCGACCCCCCACCCTGAGGAAATAGTTGGAATCTATGAAGGGGTTGAGCTTTCGCAAGGATTGACTGCAACTCTCGGCCTTTGATAGTGCTACTAAGTCATTTGAAAAATGATGTTGTTGAACCGCTTTTACTAGCATATCATGTGCTCTCCTAGTATCAGCGACTGTAATGGATGCCCTACGTTCATGAACATCTGATCTACAGTTATGAATAAATTGATAACACCGGGCTACAATATTAATTAACTTATTAAAACTAGAGTACTTTTCTGTAAGACTGTAGAGACTGAATGAGTCAGGCTCTGTTGCGACCAAGACTGCTTTAGGACATTTTAATTCAGGAGGGTTACAATCTCTGAATTCGTCCATTCTTTTGATTGGCCAGCAAGCCTGGTCAAGATTAAGCCAGTTTGGTCCATTGAGCCATTCTGAAGTCTCTAGCAGTATGGTAGGCAAAACTCCACGAGAGCAGATATCAGCTGGGTTGGACATACCGCTAACGTGATGCCACCAGTCACTTGGAATACAGTCCTGGATCTTGGCCACCCTAGTAGCAACAAATGTTTTTAGTGTGTAGCTAGGCGTATTGAGCCAAGCTAGAACAACAGAGGAATCTGTAAACAATATTGTTTCATTGACGTCGAGTCGATTCTGTAAGACAGATTGGACGTATTTAACGAGTTTTGCTAACAGATGTGCCGCCATGAGTTCCAACCGTGGTATACTGACTGTCTTTAAGGGGGCGACCTTAGATTTAGCAATAACCAAACTTGTTTTAGTCTCCCCGTCTGCGTTTTTAGTTCGCAGGTACACGACTGCAGCATAGCCAAGTGTTGAGGCGTCACAAAAACCTAGAATCTGACTGTAGGTATGGCGCTCCACCTTGATGTGCCGGTCATGTTTTAGATTTGATAACAAAGGTAGTTCATTGACGTAAGCTTTCCATCGTGCTTCAAGGTCGAAAGGTAAACATTGATCCCAATCCAAATTACAAGCCCAGAGCTCTTGCATTAAGCATTTTGCGTAAAATATACACGGAGCCACAAAACCAAGCGGGTCGAATTGTTGACCTATTTGAGAAAGAACTGTCCGCTTTGTTATAGTTCGGTTTTGTACCGTAGTATTAAACGAAAATGAATCAAGCGCCGGTAGCCACTGCAGCCCTAACACTTTAATAGATAGATTTTTATCATCGCAGAATGCAACAGGCGTTTCACGATGAGCTTCGTCCAGATGTTCAAGGACCTGTGGACAGTTGCTTGACCACTTTCGGAGTAGAAAACCACCCGTTTTTAGCAAATCCACGAGCTCTTGCTGAAGTTTAACAGCTTCGTCTACAGTAGACACCGACCATAGTAAGTCGTCCATAAAAAAGGCATTTTTTAAAATATGAGCAGCACCAGGATAATTAACTAATTCATCATCTGCCAAAGTGTGTAATACTTTTATTGCTAGGTACGGACTACTAGCCACTCCGTATGTAATAGTGTTTAGTTCGTAAATTTGAATGGGCTGATCAGAACCGTAACGCCATAGAATGTGTTGATACGGTCGTTGGCTTTGATCAATCAAAATCTGTCGGTACATTTTGCAAATGTCCGCAGAAAGACAAATTGCATGAAGCCGAAATTGAATTAAGAGCTGGTTTATATCAGCTTGCAGTTTCGGACCTGGTAAAACTACTGAGTTCAACGCCATTCCATTTGTCGTCTTTCCAGAGGCATCAAAGACTACGCGATGGGATGTCGTTGTACTTGACGGTTTGATAATGCAGAAATGGGGAATAATATATTTGGAATCCACATCTTGGACATTACCAAGACAAGACATATGTCCCAGATCCTCGTATTCACGCATAAATTTATGATATTGAAATTTGAGCTCAGAATCCCGCTCCAACTTTGACTCCAAGTTCAAAAGTCGCCGAGTTGCCATTTGACTTGAATCTCCCAGTTCGATGGCTTGGCGCATTGGATATTTGACAACATATCTGCCTGTTTCTTCACGCCGATGCTCTTTTGAAAATAAAGATTCTGCTAGTTCATCATCCGGGTGACGTGGTATGTCAGATGGAACGTTTTCAATCTCCCAAAAGGAGTGCATTACTTGGTCTAGATTGACAGTAAATCCACAAAATGTCCTATCACGATCGATGGGAGACAACGATAAAGTAGCATCGATGTGGTCATGACGACTAAGTTCAGTCTGACCAACGATAACATACCCATATATGGAGCTCATAGCCACTGGCAAACCATCTTCACGCGGAAGTATTTTGTGGCCATCAAAAATGTATGGAAACAAATCACCTGCTAGCAAACAATCCAACGGCGCGGGCCTAAAGTAGTCTGGGTCCGCCAGCATCAAATGCTGATATTCAAGAATTGTTCTATTGGATAGTGGCATTGTAGGTAAGAAACCTGCTATATTAGAAACGATAACGGCATCGGTTGACAAAACAGGACCATCACAGTGTCGGGGTTTGACAGTGCAAGTAGTAACACCAAACTCCTTCACTGGATTACCACCCAGCCCGATGGGTTCAAAACCGCATTTACGACGCGATAGCCCTAGCCGCTTAGCGCAGTCTTGAGTAATGTAGCTCGACATCGCGCCGCTATCAATAAGCGCACGTACGGGTTGGTACTGGCCCCAACAATCTGCGACGTGTATGATCGCGGTGCCGAGCAAGACTGTTAAGTTGCCCGAGCAAGCCAATGTGACTGCACTAGGATTCGAATTTGCAAAAGAATCTATGTGCAAGGTGTGGTGATGCTTATTTTTGCAGATCGTACAACGTATCTTAGACGGACAGTCGTCGACAGAATGATCGCGTAAACAATTTTCACACAAATTCAATTGTTTAATTCTGTCAAGACGCTGCGCCGGCGTCAGATCGGTGTAATCAATACATCGATATATAGAATGCATCTTTTTACAATACAGACACTCCATGGATTTCGTTGACTTAACAGGTTGGTCTGCATTGAGAACAGCTGACGATAAGGTAGTCCGCTGTAAATTTGAATTAATTGATTTTGAAGTGGAAGGCTTATTGAGCACCTTCAATTGACCTTGAGTGTACGTTACACTTTTGGAGCAAGTGGAATTAGTAGTACACTCCGACATTTCCAGAACGCGCACTTGTTTTTCAACAAAAGTTATAATTTCTTCATAAGTAGGTATCTCACTCAAAGTTAATTCCCGTTCCAACTCACGCCTTGTAGTGGGGTCGAGATTACGCAGCGCAATATAAAACAATATAAATCCAGACAAATCTGTAATATTGAGGGTCTGAAGTGCCTTAATGTTTTCTTGAAATGTCTGTAAGAACATATTAAGGCCGGCGACAGACTCGCGGATTAAAGGTTTAAATTGAAATATTTTATCTAAATAGGTAGTCGCTAATGCGCGCTTATTTTCATATCGCTTCACTAAAGTACTCCAAATTATGTTATAATTATCTGACGTAACCGGCATAGATTTAACAATCGTGAGAGCGGACCCGTTAACAGCTGATAATAAATAATAAAACTTTTCAATATTAGCTATCTGTTTATTGTTGTGTATCAAACTCGTAATACGATTAGGCCTAATACAGCTCAAAAATAAGGTCTGTGAAGTTTTTACAACTGTAAGTGGTGTACTTGGCGAGATATGAATAAAATGTATGTGTGGTAGGTACCCTAAGCGGCGTACCTACGTGACTTTTTCAAGTAATAAATACCAGCACAATACATACTACAATAAGTACATAACTGAATAGTAACTAGGATGTATTGGTTTCGTAACTGGTTCATCCAGGCGCGATAGGCCAAAATGTGCGATTCGATAACTCAATTTTAGAACAAATAAAATGACTTGTAGGTAGATGGACTCACCGACGTGTTCCTGTGGTCTTTTTCGCGTCCCGGGACAGAAGACCGCGAATACAATACAGCAGCCACTGATATAAAGTTCCAGAATACAGGGGGCACTAATATTAATTTGCACCACACAATTTTGAGGAGAGTTTTCTTAATTTTCTCTCGACTCGTAACTCGTGCGCGTTCCGATCTCTTTCTGTGTCAAAACAGCGCCCTTCGCGCCGGCCGGTAGTGGCAGCGCGCGGAACTAATTGTCGCGGCCACCAATCAAACCACAAGTCAAATAATAGAAACCCAACAGGCCTCAGTATCGTTTATACAAAGGGCATTCAATTGTAAGAAGCATTTGTTCAAAGCCAGGATAGCAACTGCTATAAGAAAACGGCTCATTAAAACATTTGGAGCATCGCTTTGCATGGCAGTGAGGCATGGACCCTTACACAGAAGGATAGAGAAAGGTTGGAAGCATTCGAGATGTGGTGTTGGAGGAGAATGGAGGGAATAAGTTGGACAGAAAGGAAGACGAATGAGGAAGTTTTAGAATTGGTCAATGAAGAAAGAGAAATTTTAAGATCTATTGAGAATAGGAGAGGAAAGATGATTGGCCACTTGATACGACACGACACCTTCTTTAAAACGATAGTGGAAGGTAAAATAGAAGGGAAAAGGGGAAGAGGAAGACCCAGACGAAGTTTTATGAAGCAGGTAGCAGAAAAAGTGGGTGGAATGTCGTATCAGGAGGTCAAAATGAAGGCATATAATAGATCGGATTGGAAATTGCTTCACCGACAAGAGCCCAGCTCTTAAGTTGGAGAGAGATCGGTTATAGAATGCCCTCCAAATATATTTTTCAAAATATCTTCAATGTACAGAATTGGACCTGTTACAGTTTTATTATAAGTATAGATTTTTGCAAAATTGCGATCGGATCAGTTTGAAACATTTCTATAAAAAAAAGTAGAAGGTTTCTTCGTTTTTTTTTTCTTGCAGCTAAGTCTCTATGAACTGTACATTTATGCATAAAATAAACAGCCTCATAACTTCTATAATAATTCTAATTCAGATACATCTCAACACGAGGCACCTAAAAAAAAAATTATGAAGTCAGTATGTTCTGGCCACCCTGTATAATAGCACTTTACCGCAATTATAGCCCTTCTGAACATTTAGCGAAACCAGAACAACAAAGCTATATAAACAACAAATCTAATTATAGTTAATTGCGGCTACATAACTAAAATCCGACTATAATTACTCAATGTGGTTTCAACAAAGGCTCTGTTTAGGAATGGGGTGCATTAGGCAAATAATCCAACTTATTTCAAACTTTGTGTAGGTACAGGTTAAATTAAACCAAAACACAACGTTGATGAAGCTCGCGCGTTAGTTTACCTACTAGCTAAATTGTGTAGGTAGGTAGTGGCGTCTCTCGTATTTAATGATTAATGATCTCCGCGTTTACGCTTCTAGAGACATTATTTAAGCTTATAACACACAAGTAGCTGTTTTTTATTCACTAGAAAGCTTCCACGTTTAACGATTCCTATTGAATTATAGTGCACAAAACACGGCCTCATTTACGGAGGCGCGGAGCGTCGAGCGTCGCGTGTAGCGTGGCGTCTCGCATCTCTCTCTCACTCCTATAAAGCCATATGTTTTATCTCAGTACGGGCCGCGCCGCCCAACGCGACGCGTGACGCCCCGCGCTTCCGTAAACGAGGCCTTAGAACTGTCTCTTTAGATAACGAGCTAAAAATGCCTAATGTATAGCCTAAATATTCAGAATGATATGATTGTAGAAAGTTTTTTGTTGGCAACTAGGAAAATACGGGTTAAGACACCTATTAGCTAAGTTCTTAATTTACGAAGGTATTTAATACAATTCTTCGTTTGGCTACACCTCATAATTAACCTGGTTCTCAATATAAAAAGAAAACAAAAAAAATCAAGTACAATATGAAATACCCTGAGATTTATAATGACGGTAAAGGCCACTGAGGATTTAGTGGGTAAAAGCCCCATAACCCAGCAAGGGGTAGTGGGGATGAAACGGACCCAGTCCCCTTAGGAGCCCCTAAGGGGACTGACCAACAAGACAAAAAAAAAGATTGCCACCATCGTAATAATATCACTATAAATATTATCACACCATATTATTATAATGCTATAAATAGACGTATGAAGATGTCAAGGGAGACCATGACAATGGAGATTTTAGCATTAAAATAATGTATTCTATCTGAATGTGAAGTCAGAATTCTCCAAAGGCCGCCGCGGCGGGTATGGTTGAAATGAAACAAGAAAGCTAAATAATATAGGAAAAGGACATTATCCTGTTTGGCCTACACTGACTTAAAACTGTAGGCCTATACATGCTACGGTCAGGATGTTTGCCTCATGGTAGTCGTAACGTCTGCCGATAGATTACAGCTACTGTGCCTTCCACAGAGGAACATAATAATTATTTACATTCCTGGAAATGATGGTATTTCCAATGAATCGATGGTGTCCTATTCTATCCTACTATTGAGGAAAGAACTGAGTTCTTAAGCGAAAGCTATATCTATGTAAGGATATTTACCTCAAAATACGGATAAAAGAATGTATAACATGAATAATATTATCTGCACGCGAATATTATGCATTGACGGGCCCGTTGGTCTAGTGGTTAGACACTCTGGCTGGTACCCAATGGGTCGTGGGTTCGATTCCCACCAAGTATTTGGGTGTTATTTATCTATTTAAGTATTTATTTACAAAAAAAATTACATAAGTATTAGTGTCAGTTGTCTGGTTTCCATAGTCAGACTCTGCCTAGTTTGGGATCGGGTGACCGTGTGTGGATTATCCCAAGATATACATATTATTATTATTTATTATTATTGAAAACTAAATATTTTTATGGATATTTATTAAAGTAGTTATTTTTTACAGCACACAAATGATCACGAGAGGATTGATGTATTCAATATCCTTATATCGCCAAAGGATTGCTGGAAAATTATAATAAAAGTAAAATGCGATACAATCTGTAAAAAAATAGTTTTATTTTAAAATAAGACCTATTGCAACTAAGCAAGAACAGTAAGTACACTAGCTTCCACCAGTTGAATGCACTCGAATAGTAAGCGCAGATGCATTGGGGAGGTGCGCCGCACCCCAGTCGGCGACCCTGAACCGTGCTTACGTCACGCCTGCACTTACCATGCAACCTTCGCAAGACGTTCTTACTTAATCTTTATAGTTCAGTACGGGTGACTCGCGGGAATAATGATATTAGATTTCTGACGTCAGCAACTGCATCTTATTTTCTCTGTAGCTGGTATCACGATAAATTGAAGGTTCGCTGATGGCTGATGAATGCTAATTTAATATTATTGTATAATTCTACGTAAAAAAAACTTCAATAACACTAAAAGTATCAAATAATTTAAATATTATTGAAGTTGATGCTAATATACCCAGTAGGTACGCCAACACAAAGTTCAATAATATTTCAATTATGTTATACTTTTTAATGTTATTACTTATTTTCATACAAAGTCGATTGATTTGGATATTCTGTAATGGTGTTATATTGAATAAATAAATAAAAAAATAATTGCAAAGAAGAGCCTATAAAATCTAAGGGTTGCTCTCAATTCCCATGCGATCCTATCATCAGTGACAATGGGACCAACTAGAAGTGTAGTCTACCGAACAAAAGAAAAATAAATTGAAATCGGTCAACAGTTGGCGGAAAAATCGGCTAACAACATAGGGGTATCCATTAATCACGTGAGACTCGAAAGGGGGGGGGGAGGTGTTCCGAAAAAAATCACGAAATATCACCAGGAGGGGGGAGGGGTATAATGAGACATCACGTGTATTTATTTTTCGTAGAATGCAGGATTTCTAAACCAAACAGCTGCACGTGGCCTTGACTCTCCGTTGCCGGCAACGAGTTCCCCTTCAACATTTAATCAGTTACCTGTATTTAAAGATAATATTCCGGACATTTCAATATAGTTTGTCCAAAAAAAAATACACGTGATTTTGGGTAGGGGGTAGTTAAAAACCTCACCACATATCACCAGGAGGGGGGGAGGGGTTAAAAAGTTGCTAATAAACATCACGTGATTAATGGACAACCCCATACATAAAAAAATATACATTGGAACATAAAACCTTTATTTTATTTTTGAAGTTTGTTAAAAAATATATGCAGCTAAGTATGTATATTGATAAAAATCGCAGAAAATACATTGGGAGAGTGTCAGAATTCTACATTGATATCAAAAGCTGAGCTGGTAATCCGATTGATACATTTTCAAAAATTCTAGTACCAGACAAAAGATTTCCGATACGAATGAAGTAGATATTGTTGATGTTCCTATTCGATTTTGAGACGTCTAAAATACTAAGTAGGTACGGTCTGTCTGATTTTTTTTAAAGAAACACCTAACAAAGACTTTTTTATCTTTTAAACTCAAAGCCCTTTTCTTAGCGCCTATTAAGCCCGTTTCATAAATAGTTTTAACAAGCCCCGTTCCCGCATTATCCTTTATAGAGGACAGACTCACTTAAATGTCGACGGGTTCTTTAAATAAATTGTCTTAGGTCTAAAATAGGTTTAATTAGACTGTACTGTAACTTACTTTGGACCCAACTTAATTATGTGAGGGTAACATTTTTAATTTTGTGCTATAATTAAGAATACATAGTGGTAATACAATAAGTCTGAAAGCGGCGGTAATCAGGACCAATTCGGTCCAACACTAAGGAGTTTTTTCAGCGCCCGTTAGCAGTGTATTGGAGAAGTGTTGATTAATAGATTTTTTTCAGTACGACTGACCAATAGGCCCCCAGGAAATTATCGGGCTCAAGAGACATGATAAACTAATGTGTAGGCGTGCGTTACGCTTACTATTAGGCGAAAGTCTTTCTTGTCTCATCACTAAATTAACCAAAACGAAGATGGGGGCCGTGGAATGACGGATCACGCATTAAAGCTCTTTAAAAAATTAAAATGACATTCTATAATTCTTTTATATTTTTTTTTATACTTGCCAGGATGAATTTCATGTTCTGTTGTATTTTGAAATAGGCAAGGTAAGGGCTCCTACACGTAACTGCGATGCGATGCGATGCGGCGCCGCATCGCAGGAACTTGTATCGAAAATTCATTTGTTTTTCGCAGATATTTGCGATGCGATGCGAATTCGCAGTTATGTGTGGGAGCCCTTAAACAAGCGTATTTTTTATGTAAATCATACTACATACAGTAAATATAAAATATGTAAATGTAATCGTAAAATTCCTTTGGAAGTAAACTTTTTCTAAGAATTCTTGTAAGGTACATATATTATCAAAGGTCCAAAGCAAAAAACTATCATGCCTCTTCTAGCCCACAATTTAGATAAAATATTGCAGTAAAATATGTATATTCATACTGTCAGCAACTATAGGCCAATATCTGTTTTACCAGCTATTTCAAAAGTGCTAGAAAAGATTCTAAACAATAGATTAGTTAACTTCCTTGAATCCCGTAATATCCTGGCTCCCAATCAATTTGGTTTCAGAGCAGGAAAATCGACTGAAAATGCTGTATCATCTCTTGTCGATAAAACAGTCACTCTGTTGGATTCTGGAAAAAAGTGTCTTGGCATTTTTCTTGACATTTCTAAAGCGTTTGACACTGTGTCTGTTCCGCACCTTTTAACGAAGATGGAGAGCCTAGGAATCCGTGGTCAAGCACTAAAAATTTTTCAGGATTATTTAAGCGACCGTACCCAATGTGTTAAGATAGATTCTGTCATTAGTGAGAGTAAACCTATAGTTTTTGGTGTTCCCCAGGGTTCTATAATTGGCTCGACCCTATTTTTAATTTACATAAACATGCTATGTGAGCTGTCTATTCCAAATTGCCAAATTTTTACATACGCAGACGATACAGCATTACTTGTATATGGAGATGATTGGGCTGAAACATTTCATCATGCTGAAATTGCTATTAAAACCGTAATGAATTGGTTATCCGATAACATCTTGGCAATTAATTTGAGTAAAACGCACTACATAACATTTTCCCTAAAATCGAACACCCAACCTGATCCCCAGATACATACTCTCAAAGCTCACACATGTGCAATATCCTCGCCCCATTGCCAATGTCCTCCTATAAGAAGACTTGACACTGTGAAATACCTTGGGGTACATATAGACAACCTACTGACATGGAAAAATAATATTGAATCTCTATCTGCAAGACTCCGTAAAGTTATTTTTATTATGAAGAAGCTGAGAAATTCTGCTGATGTAAAAACCCTTAAGAACATTTATTATGCCCTTGGTCGATCTATACTCTCTTATTGCATCACTGTATGGGGTGGAGCGCATAAGACTCACCTTTTACAGTTAGAACGGGCTCAAAGAGCTGTGCTCAAAGTGATGACCCATAAGCCCTTTAGATATCCTACTTCCCTCCTTTATGCGAACTGTCAGGTTTTGACAGTACGCCAACTATTTATTCACAACGTTGTTCTCCGGAAACATAAATCATTATCATTTGATCCAAATGCCTATAATAATATACGTATTAGTAAAAGATATCGAATTTGCCCAACATCGAAATACAGAACAACTCTTGCAAGCCGTCACTACCATATTATCGGAAGTCATCTGTACAATACTATAAATAAATTTTGTAACATTTATCCGCTAACAACATTTCACTGTAAGACTAAAATTTATTCATGGTTGCAAATTCTTAGTTATGACGATACAGAAAAACTGATAAAAGTATCAATATTGTAGTACAGTTATTAGTGACATATAAATTCATTTTATACAACTTTATATCAATATTACTATGCACTTAGTTCATACACAAACTCTCTTTCTCTCCCACACACACTCAAACATACACACACACATATCACAGGCTTTTAGTAAATATTTGTATTCACTCAAGGTGAGCAGTGTTCTTCACCGTCCATCCTCTGTGGCTATCAACTTTATCCTTGCATGTAACGTTGTGAGAGCGCTGGTACCCATAACACAAGTTAAATCTTAATTTGGGTACCAGAGTTCAAAATAACACTGTACTCTTTGGGATTTAATTTATTTAGAATGATTTTACACGAAATTTTGTATATGTGTTGCCATGTCACCTTTTTGTGAATAAATAAATATATTATTATATTATTATTATTATATATCTTAGCAGAATAAAAGTTTGCCACGATTTACCAATTACAAAATTTGTAAATAAGCTGCTAAATTACCAATTACAACATTTTTAAATGTTCTGCTACATTTTAACTATAGAATTGCGGCGATCGTAAATATGAATGGTTATTTTGTTTGTGGCCAGAACTAAGGACGATTTCCGTAAAAGCGGACTCATAAGCCGTTATTACACGAGGATTAGGCCGATAACCCTAACAATGGCCACTTACAGTAATGTGCGGGTAGACCCAGTTTCTTTACTTGTTATTACCGTTATTAGCGTTTGACAGAAAATTTGACCAGAAGCGATGATGAAACTATAGAAGGTAAATGAGCTAGTAAATTCAATACTAGCAGTATTGAACCCATGTTGACAACACTGAACGCCATTTTTATACAATGTGTTAACGAATTAACCCAAAACATGAAACCAGTTAATTCAGTTTCGAGAGCAGAATTGATTACGCTATTTTTTTATTATAAGTAAGTATATTTTTACCATATTCCTATTTTTAGCATGCCGATTCTAAAAGCGCAGGTGGACAAAATGCGGACTACATGTCGAAAATCTATATACTGGCACAACACTGTAGATAAGGGTCGTCGAAGCGTTTACCGCTGACGAAACTAGACCATTTAACGTCAACGATAAAACAAACAAAATGGACTTACATTTTATTATAGATACATAATAACTATACACATGTAAGTACATATAAATATTTCAACTCGTCTTGTTCAGATCTTTCATTTGATACCCATATTGATGTTTTTGGAAGTAAATAAATTAAAATAACTCCTGACGGCCGCCATTTTTTTATATAATATATAGCCACTCCCACAACTGGGACGAATCTAAAGACATTACACCATTTTGGCTGTAGCCCATGCCAAAGAAATAGACATACATACGTCATACCTACATACACACTCTCGAAAAACATAACCCTTCTTCTGGAGCAGTCGGGCAACAAATCTAACGTTTACGTTCACAGACTACTTATGTATTGCATAGAGTTATCCTATAAACTGGTCTAATCATAAGACTAGTTTATCGGTAAATTGTTAACAAGTTTTCACTGCTGCATTTTCACTCGTCAGTAAGTATCATAAAAACCTTTAAGCGAATCATATACCACTAGATTGCCATCGCTTTTCATCTTTATTATAAAAAAATATATTCCATTACAACAAAGGGAAAGTAATAAAACCTGACAAAGTACGTCAAAAACGCGTAGGTAGCTTCCTCGTGATGACGTCGAAAAAATAGTTCACAATGAAAAATTTTTCTTCGCACGTCGACAGAGAATTTTTTACGGGTTAAAGCCACACATACCGACCTCTTTTTTAGAGACCTCTCTTTGTATTCGGGAGCCGTTTTTGTTAGGACCACACACAGCAGTTGTTACCTGAACTGGAGCTGTGTTGACGCAAGATGTTTATATATTGTTATATGTTTTTTGCGTTTTTTGACGAGATACACGATAATAGAGGCTCTTGAAAAGGTGCGGATATCCAACGTTTTATTTTGTAGGCATTTTTTTGTTATTGTATGAATATAATATGTACGAATGCTTAAGTGCATTTTTTTTTTCATTTTTTGCTACGACCGCTTGCACTAAACTCACTGGTCACTATTAGTAGTAAATTATTAGTATGTATTTTTTAAAAATCAACATACACTGTATTAAATATTATCATCTTGACCGGGATGACCGGATCAGAATAGCACCCTCCCATTTCCTCCCGCTAGAGGTCTGTAAAGGGCGACTAAGGGAAACAAGAAGACCCGCAACTTGGTCTTTCTATTGGATTACCTACCACCTAATACTGCGATCCCCAAGACGCATGCCAAGCGTGAGGATTATGGCAACCCGTCCCTTCGAATGGGGAGGCCTTTGTTCAGCAGTGGACGTCTTCCGGCTGATGATGATGATGGTAATGTATATCATCTTTATTATCTTATCATCTTCTAAAAGTAGAATCATATCGTACATATTTAAGTCAGTAAATGAAAAAAAAGTGCATCTTAAATTCACTTTTTAAATTAATTTCTATCAACCAACAATATAAACAATAATTTCACAGTCATTCTAAACATTCAACTTTTCAAGTTAATGTCTTGTAACAATACAGTAATTAAAAAACAATAAAAGCTGTCACATGCAACACTTCTCACTTAAATCACCAATTTGCTCAATTCAACTCGAAAAACCTTTTTCTATTCTTCAAAACTAACGCTGAATCATTTCTCGAACATCGACCCGCCATAGAAAAAATTACTGCATAAAGCATTGAAATGCTGGCTGCATAGATGCAGGCGATAGCTGGATCCCACATCAACGTCGTTCGTGCTGTTATAGGTCAGTTAAACGTTTGTTCACCCCTAAAGACATGGTACGGGGTAGGACAGATTTGACCGATAGTAGGATGCCGGGTCTTACTGAAGCGTCTTTTTGTGCTTGAATTATAAAACATGAGGACAAGACGGCGTATAAACTGTTGATGTATGGATCTTTGCTGGAATGCAATTTATTTGTAGCGAAGGGGACGCTTTGAAAGTGAAATCTTCGCTTACATTCTAGCTAAATGAAAGAATGTGTGTTGAATGAGAATGCTATCAAGCTTTATTGGTTCGGAAAAACTTTCGTATTTATTTGAAATCACAATACAATCTTGTGAAACGTATAATGGAAAAAATCAATACACGTGGCTTACTTTATATATAAGTGAAGAATAAAAAGTAGACGATCTTAAAATATCGGTTCCATGAATATTCCAAGCAAAAATAATATTCTTTACTTAGAAATGTTATCTGGCGATTTTTACAGAAGTTATTAATATAAAGTATTCTTATTCTGTTGAATAAGACTATCTAATGTTTCAAGGGTCGGCAACGGTCTAGTGATTCATCTGGTGTTGCTAGCATCTATAGGCTGCGGTCACTGCTTACCATCAGGCAGGCCGCACGCTTGCTTGCCACCTTGGTAGTATAAACAAAAAATATTAATTGGATCCGTTTCATGGGAAGGGAATAGAAGGTTTGTATGGGAGATGAAATCTGCAAGGAGAGTCAGGAGATCTCACAAAGGAATTCGTTCCCGCAGATAGGAGAGGGATGTGGGATTATAAAGGATACTAGCTGACCCGCGCAGCTCCACCCACGCTTTAATTACAGTTTGCTCCCCTTTTCTCCCTACTCCCTTGATTTATCTCTCTCCATCTCTCTCTCTTATAAGAAAAATCTAATTCTATGCTCTTTCTCTCCCCTCCCGCTTCGGTCGCCGTCACACTTCCCCTCTTCCTCTCCCCGTTGTCCTCTCTGAACCCTCTCCTTCCTCTCTCTTCTCCCAACTTGCTCCCTCTCACTATACTTCATGTGATAAAATATTAGGGCAAATTTAATAGATCACATTTGACATCTGTCAGTTTCTTTGTTCTGTCTGTCTGATAAATATGTAATCGTAATTAAAAATATGCCAGATGACTAAAAATATTTTTTTAGTCCGTCATTTATTATCAAAAAATATTGGACACGTATTTTTTCTTTTGTTGATTAAACAAAAAATGACGAAGATATAGTGCTTTGGAATGTCGCGCGACGTCACGCCGGTATACAATTTTTACTGAGGCGTGACGTCAAAGCCCCTACTTCCGAACTTAGACGCTCTATATCTTTGGCAATTTTTATTGATTTGTTAAATAAAAAAATACGTGTCCAATATTTTTTGATAATCTAACTGACGGATTAATTAGAATAATTATATTACGGGCCCGTTGGTCTAGTGGTCAGACACCCTGCCTGCTAACCGATGGGTCGTGGGTTCGATTCCCGCCAAGTGTCTGGGTGTTGTTTATCTATTTAAGTATACATTTACAAAAAAAAAAAGTATATAAGTATTAGTATCAGTTGTCTGGTTTCCATAGTACAGGCTCTGCCTAGTTTGGGATCGGATGACCGTGTGTGGATTGTCCCAAGATATTATTATTATTATTATTTATTTTTACCCAGTCATCATCCCCATTGTGCAGAACTACACAATTGCATGTCTTCCAAAAAAATAATAATTATGTAGTATTTTGTGGCCGCCGTTAAAAGGTTAGTTTGTGACATTTTGATGTAGTGTCAAATGTGATTTATTACATTGGCCCTACTTTAATTAACTAAATTCCCAAAGCTTATTTCATATTTTTACATATAAGTCGAAAACATAAAGTACGGTATTGCTTATTTAACCCTCCTATAGATAGATACACAGTACTACCGCTGGTCACCCGAGGCATTAGTTAGTAATTTCACCAGATACAGTGCCCTTCTCACCGGAACATAGCCATGTTTACACAGTGCTGCTTGGCAACAGAATATTTTACACTGCTGTACCTGAACAGTACTTGTATGAAGAACCTCTACACAGTAAATTAAATGTACCCAATTTTACTAAATCAAACATCGTAGCTTAAAAAACTTGTAATTGAAACAATATCAGAATTAAGAATAACGGATTGATGCTTCCTTGATCTTTGAATAGTATAAAATACCGACTATTTGTTTATTTACTTCTTCTAAACTTCTTCCAAAATACGTATTGTATTTTGATACTATTTTCACGGACGGAGTGTTTTTCCGGAAACATTAGAACCTTGAAAATTCCGTGCGACGGCACACTGTATCTCTAGTTAAACATCACTTTTTATTAAAGAATGCAAGTTGCCTTCAAAGGTATTCCCGTCTCTTCTCATTAAACTAGATACACAAAGGAACATTTTTACAACAAATCTTTATGCTCCGGAGTGCAAGACTGACGTAAAGGGGCTTTGCCCGAGAGGGCTCTGACCTAAGTGCATTGTGCTTGCTGCGGTAACACCTTATATAATATTATGTAAACTCTGGCTACACTTTGTTCAATTGAAATTTATTGGGTATTGAGGACGCTTGGTCCATTTACACTAAAAGATGTATCTGTTACTTTCCCGGCTAAGCCAACCTAGTCTTACATTGCTGCAAGAGATTAACGATTGGATCCACGAGGTAGCTTATCTAAGACACGTCGATGTTTATAGGCAAAACAAATATGTCATTATGCGAGAAGCAAGCCTGGAAATTTTAGTCAAGTTAAATTCAGTCCCTAAGCCAACGGAGTAATTTCTACAAAGCATTGGCAAACATATTCAGCGAAAGGAACTCGACGCTCCATAAAGTTTATACATACATCCGACATTTCCCTATTCGGGCTTCTCCAAGCGACATAACTATCATCGATATTCTATAATAGTTCGTTGGTCTAGTGGTTATACACTCTGGCTGCTACCCGATGGGTCGTGGGTTTGATTCCCATCAAGTTTCTGGGTGTTATTTATCTATTTAAGAATGTATTTACAAAAAAAAAATATAAGTATTAGTATCAGATGTCTGATTTCCATAGTACAGGCTCTGCCTAGCTTGGGATCAGATGACCGTGTGTGGATTGTCCCAAGATATTATTATTATTATAGTATAATAATTCAAGTTATTACGCCCGTCTCGTTCCTAAATTGTTCAAAAAAGATAAGAGAGAAAGATCAGAAATACGAGATTATATTTTACTCTTTTAATATTGTATCTTATAATAAACAAACGAAACATAATTTTCTTATTACGGTTATTAATTTTCGGCCTACGAAATTAATAATTTATGTAGGCTTTACCTTAAATTTATTTGTTAGCTTAAAACAGCCCAAATTTATGATACGTAAAGTAAATGAAGCAACGGCCGAGGATTAAAGCTGTCCAGGTTTGTAGGTGTACTTTTCTTAATCCGCAGCGAAAAATGAGTGGTGCTATGACGTCTATCTATTTTTTGGTATTCGTAGCTCGTAAACGAATGGACAGATTTGAATGCGGTTTATTTGGAAGCTAATTTATTCGAGATAGTTCCTTAACAAAAAAAAAAAAAAAAAACAAAAAAAAAAAAAAGGTGTAATAAAAATATTATGTAACAGTAATATGCATTATCTGAAAGAAACTTGCCAAGTAATGTCAGTAAATGTATTTAAGTGCAATCAAATTAAGTAGTTTGGCATGTTCCACCTAAAACAAAAACAAAACCTTTCGTGGCGATTATGTGGCGATTGAGGTAATATACTTCGTTGTAGCCTCCGTGGCGCAGTGGGTAATCGCTTGCTTTGCAAACCGGAGGTCGCGGATTTGAATCCCGCTGGGAGCAGCAACTTTGTGTAGTTGTTCCTTACTGGTTAGGACAATCCGGGCCGATCACTTGATTGAAAAGTAAGATGATCCATGCATCCGATGGGTATGTAACAAGTCGTTCCTGCACCTGACCCCTTCCCGGTTGTGTCAGTTTTCAGTTCCATTGGATTGTGATAGGTAAAGGAAGAGAGAGTGCACTTGTTTCAACGCAAGCACTTGTGCACTACAACATCTCCTGCGTAGATAATAATAATAATAATATCTTGGGACAATCCACACACGGTCATCTGATCCCAAACTAGGCAGAGCCTGTACTATGGAAACCAGACAACTGATACTAATACTTACAAACATTTTTTTTTTGTAAATACATACTTAAATAGATAAATAACACCCAGACACTTGGTGGGAATCGAACCCACGACCCATCGGTTAGCGGACAGGGTGTCTAACCACTAGAACAACGGGCCCGTCAAGAAAAGATCTTGAAGAAGAGAGAAGATCTTGTGAAAGATTGGCCGCTGTGGTCGTATCAGCCAGGAGGACATTTTGTACTTTATTACAAGATTTCATATATCAATGCTTGGTCTCACGTTTGGCATTATATTCGAATAGATATTATTATACATCAACCGCTTTGGCTGTAATCTCAAAGAATTTTAGAATTTATCAATATTAAAAAAAGAACCTACATTTCTGTTTTCTCTATGACAATAATTGTCAATAAGTACTTACATAGTGGTGAATATTACACGGTTTTAAATTTTTCTTTATTTTAATACATCTGAAACATTACCTATTTGTTAGTCAAAGTTTAATAATCATCTTCAATCATGAGTATGATAGATACGGAGAGAAGAAAGAGTAAACTCTCGATGACGGCAATGAAAAGCCAGTCCAACACCAAGTCAGTTCTGGGAATAACTGGCAAGTCCATGAGTCGAATAAAAGTGCGGAGAATGTCGTACGGGTTCTCCGGTGTACCTGGCATTAGGCCTGTTGAGAGGACTTCTCAGGTAACTGTGGGCCTCGGGACTGTGAGGTGTAAATTTATATTTTGCAACAGTTCAATGTGAACCCACATTTTTTAGGCCATTAGGTCCAAAATGTGTTTGAATTACTTCAGCTTGTTTTTACGAATTTGTAGACAAAAGTTGGTAGTGTTAACATAGCGCCACAGCTGTATGAAATTAAAAAAAAACATTAGTTGAACTTGTAATAAACTTCAGTACACATTTTCATCCAACATAGCTTAGAAAAAATCCGGTTAAACCAGCTTTTAAATAAATAAAAATGCGTTTCATACGATCTATTCGTTTGAGAGCTAAACATCAAATTACAATGCCGCTTTTATGCATTGGATTTAAAAATAACCTGGAGTTGGCTAAAATGTAATTATATGTATGCAGCTAATTAGCATAATAGATACACCCCTATGAACAGAAGTGCTAGTGTATTCATAAAATAAGGCAATACACCCGTGGGGTGTCCGGGTAAGAATAGCACCCTCCCATCTCCTCCCGTTGGGTGGCTGTAAAAGGCGACTAAGTGAAAACAAGAAGACGGGCAGCAGCGTCTTTCTATTATATTACATATCACCTATACTACGATCTATGCGGTAACAGCTCAGTGGGCGAGCGCTTGCCTTGGAAACAAGGTGCGCAGGTTCGAACCCCGGCTCGCACCTCTGATTTCTTCAATGAATCATGTGCGAATCGTCTTTGTGCGATTGTTACTAGCTTTCGGTGAAGGAAAAACATCGTGATGAAACCTGCATGTCTGAGAAAGCCTAACTAGCTCTCGAATGACGTGTGAAGTCCGCCAACCCGCACTTGGCCAGCGTGGTGGACTATGGCCTAAGCCCCCTCATCTCGAGGGGAGGCCCGTGCCCAGCAGTGGGACATAAACAAGGGCTGGTATTATTATTATTATTATTATACTACCATCCCCAAGCCGCCTGCCAAGCGTGGGGGTTATAGCAACCCCTCCCTTCTAAGGGGGAGGCCTTTGTTCAGCAGTGGACGTGTTTCAGCTGCTGCTGATGATGATGATGATGAAGGTATTAGAACTGAAGAGATGGCGCCTATTAAAAGTTAATTATGTATGCCTAACTCGCAAGAATATTTTATGACGGTGTATACGGGGTGTAAGGGACATCGTACCGAAAACCGATACCAGGGATCCAGTGCATGATTCTGAACACTCTAGTGTTGAAATTTTTCATCGGCTTTTTCATGAATTTCCAAAAAGAAATCCACTTTTTTAAAATAAAATTAGTATAATCATTATTGGTATAATAATAAAGCATAATTTTAATTTAAAAACAATATTTTTTTTTTTTTTTATGCACTTAGACAGTCCATAGGCAATTAATTAATAGGCAATTAACTATTATTATTTTAGAAAATTAGCAATGTAATTTGAGAAATAAATATTATTCCGCATATATTCATTACATGCTCGAAAATTAATAAGTCAGTCATTTGTCATTTTCCATATAAATGGTTTCTGTAATGTTGTAACGGGCATTATTTGACATCTTATAAAAAAGAATTCGGTACGATGTCCCTTACATCCGTTATATCTCCAATAGTGTAATTTTTTATTTTTTAGCTTGGTATAGAATTTAAAAGGCCTCCACTTTTGTTCCTGAACACATACCAACTGGAACCGTTAGTCAGATTTAACGTGCCACTGGTAAAAAAAGCCACTGACGCCATATTGGATGAACTTTTTACGGGACATAAGTATAACGTTCAAGTTAGTGTTGGTGCCGATTATATGATTACAATTAGCTAATGATAATATACTTATAAATATTTATCTCATTACTCATCGATATTTATGACTTATGATTTATGACTTATACTCAGAATTAGAGTAATCTGAGATAGGAAATATACTTCTACTTTACTGAATATCACAACCAAATAACACACAATCAACAAAATATCATCGTTTATGATGAACCAAATATCAATGAAAGACTGAATATCTAATGTCTTAAGAATCGGCATCGCTCTGGTGATTTTTCTGATGTTGCTAGCATCTATAGCTGCGGCGATTGCTTACCATCAGGCGTGCCGCATGCTTGCTTGCCACCTTGGTAAAATAAAAAAAAACTGCTTTTTTCAGCAGAATATCAAATTATTATTATTTTTTACATTTTAATCGACATTTTATAACATAAACGTTCTTTAATCACTAGGAATCTCCAGCCATAGCTTTGCAGATGGCCGGGACTCTAATGCGCAAGATCAAAACCATGGGGTTCAACCGATACCGTATCATCACCATTGTCACTATAGGCCAGAAGAGAGCGCAGAGCTATAATAACGCTATCAGCTTCTTATGGGACCACGAAAGAGATAATTATGTTGACGTCCAAAGAGAAGTCACTACTGCCTTTATTCAGGTTACAACTTTTGGTATCTATCTTGATTGAATATGCATGTTTACGCAATCATGACGTGAAAGAGTATGTAGTGGTGGATCTACAGTTATTCTTTTGTTTCAATTATTATTCCTCGTATTTTATATTTATAGTAGTTTTCTGCTACTGTACTATGTTTTATTTTTAATTACTTCTAGTCGATTTGGTTTGGTCCTATGTTTTTAAGTTCCAAACCTATACCACTTGAATTTCCAAGCTATTTATTACTACTATTACTATTTACTCACTGTAGCTTTCACTCAATCATATCAGTGACACCAAAGACAAACAAAATCAAACTAAGCTCTTGCATACTATTAGTAGGTATAGAATAATTATGAGTTATTTTGTGTACTGTAATAGTACGTGCATTTGTGCTTATTATGGGCACCTGTGACCATATTGGCCAGGAGAGAATTATACAGATTCATTGTATCGTGAATATCTGATCAGAAATAATTGTTTTGTGGCATGTTTACATAAGATCCGGTGCTAGAAAATGTGATAGTAACTTTAATAATCTATTTTCAATAATCATGTTCTGTTTCTATCATACTTATATATTTCTACATGTAAATCATTCTACATGTATATCATTATGTAAAATAATTATTTTATCCATTAAAGGAAACGTAATATTGAGCAAATGTTTTATTTTTATTAATGTTATGCTGATTATCATCCAAAATACCTTTTACGTTAATTCAAATAATAATTTTAACGAAGACCACTTTGCTCAAATCTATGATTCTTCGAACTCACGCTTGAGACCAAAATCTCAGAAACAAGAAGCAATTACTAAAGATCATAATTATATTTCATCTGTCTTTTCTATAATGTATTTTATGTTTAATTCATGGTAGTGGTTTCGCAGAATTTGGAAGTTATGATGAAATACGTACTCATGTGCTTTGGTCGTCATACGAGCCACGGATGCGGCATTATGATGGTATGTCATCGAACGCGGCATAAAAATAATTCCGAACTTAGGGTCGTCAAAAATTACACTGATCTTTTAAAAAGTCTTTTAAAAACAAGCATCAAGATAATTATTGGGTCCTATTTTATGTTGGTTTGTTTTTTTTTGCACTGAATTATAGTGCAAACTAGACGCGTAGACGTTAATTCTAAAGTTTGTTCTTAATCTCTCTGTGCTGTAAAAAAAGAAGAGTAATATAAGCAATTACGCTGTGTAAGTATGAGTCTTCAGACACATTAGTATAAGCGGAGCGGGCAAGTGATATTCCCGGAAAACACTAGCCTTTTTTCTCAGAGTTTCAACAGCAACAGCAAAAACATCCACTGCTGAATAAAGGCCTCCCTTAGAAGAGAGGGGTTGCCATAATCCCCATGCTTGATAGGCATCTTGGGTGGTAGGTAATCCCATAGAATACGGTGCTGCTCGTCCCCTTCTTTTCCCTCTGTCGCCTCTTACGACACCCAACTGGTAGGCCATGGGTGGAGCAACAGAGTTTACTGTCACAGTTCTAGACTGATTTTTATAAATGTACAATTAATTATTAAACCTTTACCTGTAAGATTATTTGCATCGATATAATATGTCTAACTAGTCTGCCAACCCGCACTTGGTCAGCGTGGTGAACTACGGCCTGAGCCCCCCTTATCAACAACTTAAGGGGAGGCCAACAGTGGGATATAAACAAGGGCTGGTATTATTATTATTACTAACTAGCTGACCCACGCAGCTCCGCCTGCGCTATTTTTACATTAACTAAACTTTTAATAACAGACATTCGCATCGAATACATAACCTGCTTTTTTATAGTCATTTAAAAACTGGGACCCACTTTTTACATGCTCTCCGAAGCACGGACCCGTTTAGTTCAAATGGCGTTAAACGGTCACCCATCTATTTAATGACCTTACCTAACGTTGCTTAACCCGATCGATTACAAAACCTTGATAACAACTCTCTATGAGTGTGCCCTTACTAATATTTATTATATTAAAAAGAAAAATTGATAAAATCGGACCAAGCGTATAACCAAGTACCCATTTTGACTTTAATCCCCTCTCCCAAAAGTACCGTGCTAGATTACGGGATAAAAAGTTCCTATGTCCTACCTCGTAGTAAGATCTCAAATCATGCCAAGTTTTATTTGAATCCATTCAGTAGTTTCGGCGTGATGCGCAGCCGTGGTACAGACAGACAGACAAAAATTAAAAATAAATACATTTTCAGCCTCAGTGTCGGTTATAGAATGTCCTCCAAACATAATTTTCAAAATATCTTCAATGTACAGAATTGGACCTGTTACAGTTTTATTATATGTATAGATATGTAACTATTTGAACTAGTTATGAATAATGAACTAGTCTATACTTATAATAAAACTGTAACAGGTCCAATTCTGTACATTGAAGATATTTTGAAAATTATATTTGGAGGGCATTCTATAACCGATACTGAGGCCGAAAATGTATTTATTTAAATTTTTGTCTGTCTGTCTGTCTGTCTGTCTGTCTGTCTGTCTGTCTGTATCACGGCTGAGCATCACGCCGAAACTACTGAATGGATTCAAATGAAACTTGGCATGATTTGAGATCTTACTACGAGGTAGGACATAGGATACTTTTTATTGCGTAATCTAGCACGATTCTTTTGGGAGAGGGGATTAAAGTCAAAATGGGTACTTGGTTATACGCTTGGTCCGATTTTATCAATTTTTCTTTATAATATAATAAATATTAGTAAGGAAACACTCATAGAGAGTTGTTATCAAGGTTTTGTAATCGATCGGGTTAAGCAACGTTAGGTAAGGTCATTAAATAGATGGGTGACCGTTTAACGCCATTTGAACTAAACGGGTCCGTGCTTCGGAGAGCAAGTAAAAAGTGGGTCCCTGTTTTTAACCGACTATAAAAAAGGAGGTTATGTATTCAATCCGAATGTCTGTTATTAAAAGTTTAGTTAACGTAAAAATAGCGCAGGCGGAGCTGCGTGGGTCAGCTAGTTATGAATAATTTTATTCAATTTTCGAGAATCTTTAAAAAATATATTTTGTGAAAAAATACTTATGTAAGTTTGTTATGTCTATAGGGTGGCATCAGGCTCTTTCGGGCTCTTTATTTACACACGGTCGCTTTTTCATTGCCAGGATATAGTGAAAGTTGCTATTTTAGAGAATTCTATCATTTTTACATATTTTATTTTAATCCAATATGGTCCAGCGGGGGTGTGGGACTCTTACTCACAAAAATGCTGCGGCTGTCACATCGGCGCATGAGAGAGGGACCTTAATTCTCCAGTTGAAACAGTACCAGGTGCCCCTCAGTGCCTTTAAGTTTGCCGCGAAGGACGCATTATAGCCCCCCGAGAACCTGTCACAGTGCTTACGAGGACAGGAGGTCACATCCTCGCTGCTCGGAATAGCCGCCTAACTTGATGGGTGTCTAGGGCCCACACCCAAAACTTGACTCCAAGGGATCCGCTGTATTACCCGCGCTAACTCGCACTATGTTCAAACGTTAACTCAGTGATATGAGGACGCGCAATTATTCTGCATTTGTAATGTCAGAACTTTTTACACATTGGGCCATTCATAAGTCGGTGATACCATTCATCGCGTGATCCGTTAAGCTTTCGCAACAAATTGCCAGATACCATCCTAGATAAACGTAACTACGTCTGTGCGATTCATCACGACTAGTGTAGGCATTTACAACAAAAAAGTCTAGACTAGATTATTATCCCGGGCTATAACAAGAATAAAACGCCTACTACTTTTAAAAATAATCCCAACGGAGGTGTTTATTATTGGAATATTGCTAGAATATTTCAGAACGTCTCGTGAAGACTATTCGGGGCTAAGTATAAAAATAATTCTGTGTTAGTTTATTAGATTTCAGTATTCGAACAAAGTAAGGACCCATTTTCTTTATTGCCATCCTGTTCTATTTGTTGAAATCTTCGGTGTATGGTCCAAATATTAATATTTTAAAGTGATGTCTTTTTTTAAATTCAATGTAAGCTAGTGCTTGACCGCAGTCCTACCTGATGGAGAGCGGCGACGCAGTCAAGGATGGTAAAGTATAGTAGCTTATTAAAAGCCTATTCGCTCTGGCCTTGAATGTGACATGATCCACATTCTAATCGGACAGGAAAAGCGAGACGAAGGCAAACTGTTTCAGTCCCCTTTCCTTATTATAAATGAAGAAGCAAATCTTAGTCCGGACTGAAGGCACGTACTATACATAAGGGTGCGTGAAAGCTTTGGCTAGTGATGCGCCAGTGCTTCGACAATCAGTTAGTTATGATAACTGGTTCTGCAGACGCGAATGGTAAAACGAGTAAGCTTATTATCAACGCAAGGACGAGAACACTGTGTCAGAAGAATCACTGATCTGCAGTGATATCACCCTAAACATCACTACCACAATATCGTTCATTATTGTGGTCACGACAGGCCCTCAGTTGTCATTCTACAATACGAAACGCTACAGAATAGAAAAAAAATGTATGGAAATGACATATTTCTTAGTGTCGCCGCACACGGGCCACCGGCCACAACCACAAAACGCAGCCACTGACCTATTTCCTGTTGTTTTCATACATTTTGCATGGAATCGCCGCACACTGTAAACGCCGGTGGTCGCCACACGCCACAAAACGCCGACACAAGCCACTAGTGGTCGGTTCGGCCACAAACGCCGCCACAAAACGCCGTGGCTTGCCACTCGCGCGGTTCCCCACCCCTCTCTCCCTTCATTTTACTGCAAGCACGAGTTAAAAAAAGTAGCGGCCACCGACCACAAGTGTCCAACATCGACCACAAGTGGCTGTCGCGCGCGTCAGCTTCTTTTGTAGCCGCTTCTAGCTTCAAGTGGCAGCGATTGTGAATGTGGCCGGTGGCCCGTGTGCGGCGACACTTAACAAAACGTGTGAAGAGGCATTTCATTTCCGTAAATTCGTTTTCTATTCTCGGGCATTTCGTTTTGTAGAATGACGGTATGTCTAGGGCCTAGACATGGCGGATGAGGGGCTAGACTCTAGGCGCTCATCCGCTATGAGTTCATCGCTTGCGCACACCGCAGCATTCAAGCTAACAGAAGTAGGTTGAAAAGCGCGTGGGGGGTGTCACCTGTCGTACAAGAGCTATCGCGACTCTTTGTGCTCTGGTTTCCCAGTTCTGTCGAGGGCCTATTGAATGCTAAGATTGGCATTTTGACATCTACGCGTCTACTGATAAAAATCTTTGATTTAAATTCAATGTATGTTGATGATAATAAATTATTTGTATTTGTAAATTATACCAAGAGTATTCAAATCGTGCCACTAACAGTATGCACCAGATACAATATTATAATATAGTTTATGACTGGTATTGTATGCATACTAGAGACCCACCCGGGCTTCGCACACTTCGCATTTAGAAGACTCTGTAGCAAAATATTGTTAATTGTTATTATTATTCTTTATTATGTACACAAAAAAAAAATACAATAGAAATATTAACATAAAAAAAAAGTAACTACTACTAACTAAATCAATTTTACTGAGCGCTATTGATGAACTTTGGTAAAACAAACCGCAAACTCAACGGACGTTTCTATGAAATATCTTATTCAGACCCGTGGGGTGTCCTGGTAAGAATCGCACCCTCCCATCTCCTCCCGTAGGGTGTCCGTAAGAGGTGACTAAGGGAAAACAAGAAGACGGGCAGCAGCTTCTTTCTACTGGATTACCTACCACCTATACTGCGATTCCCAAGACGCCTGCCTAACATGGGGATTATGGCAACCCCTCTTCTAAGGGGAGGCCTCTGTTCAGTAGTGAAAGTTGTTGAATTTGATTGAATTTGAAGTTGAATTACGGCTGCTGATGATCTTATTCAGACTCTTGTATATTGCAAGTTTTCTGAAATCCGAAGATAATAATAGAAAGTTAGAAAATAAACTACCTCCCATTTCAGCTTGTAATTCCGTAGCACATAGTGAATCGAGAGACTTGCGGACTTCTGAGAGATTCAATCCAACATGGCGAGTCCCGTTTCAATTTGGTTCCTTTAAAATTCATACCTCAGATCCCGAGTCGTCCGATACGTCTTGCAAATTCAGGGATTTTGGTCTGTCTCTACCAAGCAGATTTTTGTACTGAATGAGATTTTAAATAATTTCTATTTGAGCATCGTTGCATATACATTCGTTATAGATAGATGATGTTTATTTTAAGTTAGTGTGGTTATTTCTGAGTAAAACTAGGTAAATATTGGGCTCAAAGTCACAAATGCAACTTAACAGACACGACAGGCGAGAGGTCAGGTGCAGGACCGACTTTTTACATGCCCATCAGACGTATGGATCATCTTACTTTCCAAACAATCAGGTGATTGGCCTGCATTGTCATAACCAGTAGAGAACAACACTATACAAAGTGGTTGCTCCCCGCGGGATTCGAACCCGCCGCATCACGGAGGATACATTACTTATATTACTAAAACACTGAAGTAGTATCATCTCAGTAAAACTTAATTGAATTTATAAAGCCACATATTACTGTTAGTAATAGGTTTTCACTTTGCATCGCGCTTTTATATCGCTACGTTGCGATATTTTATGCAAAGTTAGTGTTCTTGTAGTTATAAAAATTTTATTTGCTCTCGGGTGATTGGTACGGCAACATCGTTAAACCAAACTATGAATGTGGATATGCAATGGCACGTATCTTGGGTGTTTCGGCTTTTTAACAGCTGCTGACGGGGGATAGATGGCGATAGACTGAACCTACGCTACGCCAAGTGTCTGTAAATGCATGAAAGGTGGCTACGTATCTTGTGATTTTGGGTCGTTCATTCGGATAGCGTAGAGGCTCATTAATTAGGTACGTAAAACTATTTTAATTGCACAAATGGTCAAATTTTGCTCAATAGGCTTTTTAACAAGTAGAACGTTCGTGAAGTGGTTGTAATTAGTTCAAGATGCAAAATGTAGCTGGTAGAATTATTGAACTCAAGAGGTAACTGATGTCATGGGTAATAAGTAGCAGGTGCAGTGTACCTACATATAGAGAGAGGCATGTTTCTTGCTATCAGGCAACTGTCCCACATGTATCATCCGAAAGTTGTTTAAAAATGTGTTTTTTTTTTCAAATTGTCATATTTTATTTTAAAAATAACAAAAAACAACCACCGGATCACAACGCGGCCTCAAATGAGATCCGGGAAGAAACTCAGCCGGCTTTTAATTTTTTACTCTATTTTTTTCGTCCTTTCCAAATAGTATGTACATCTGGTTTATTTCATTTAATGCAACGTGTACTAAGTGTGTTTTCACTTTATTTAATATCCATATTTGTTTGTACTCGATTACTATCTGTGGAAGGTTTAAATTAAAAGTACACATTGCGCGGATTTAAGAGTCTCTGTATATTTACTTTAATAGATCAAAGCATATTTGTATTGAAAAAAGTACTATAAATTCGGTTCAATAGGAAAATAGATACGATATGTAAAATAATAATGTCCTCCTGGGCGAAACGACCACAGCGGCCAATCTTTCACAAGATCAGCCATGTACGCAGGAGATATTATAGTGCACAAGCGCTTGCGTAGACACAAGTGCACTCTCTCTTCCTTTATATAATACCTCTCATAATCCGATGGGACGGAAGACCGACACGACCGGGGAGAGGTTAGGCGCAGGACCGACTTTTTACATGCCCATCCGACGCATGGATCATCTTACTTTACAGACAATCAGGTGATCGGCCTTCATTGTCCTAGCCAGTAAGGAACAACTACTAAAGTTTGTTGCCCCCCGCAGGATTCGAACCCGCGACCTCAGGTTTACAAAGCAAGCGGTTTCCCACTGCGCCAAGGCGGCTACAAACGGCTACACGGAGGTATGTAATATACCTACGTCACATATACTATCGCAATCATGAATGCTGTAGGTAGATCAGTTTTCAATGAAAATAGTTTGAACGTTTACTTACGTGCGCTTACCGCTCGTTAAGCCGGCTCATGCAAGCAATTATCGTCCTAAAGATACTCTGGGTACACCAGGTAGCCTCCGGGAGATCTTCAACAACATCAAGCGGTTGGGAGACTTCTTGGTGGAGCTGGGATAGCTGGAGTAAACCGGCCTACTTCCACCCTCAAACACAAAATAGGCCATACACGTCGTTGTGGCCCGTACGACGAAGGTGATACACCGTGTCCATGACCGCGAGACTACATAAAATATTTAGTTATAAGCTTGTAGGTACAACTTTATAGTTACCTAGAAGGCTGACGACAAAGAGACGGTTGAACCAATGGCGTTCTTCGCGAATATATTGATAATCACAATGACTTCCTTCACAATGTCAAAGACGGACTCAAATGTAGAGACATAATATCTTATGTATTGGGCGGAAGTTTGGCTTTGTTCAATAATAAAAGCATCATCAGATAGAAGGTAATTCCACACAAGAGGTCATGACTATCAGTAATTGGCAGAGATGCAATTTATTTGAAATACTTCTATTTAAAATGCAAATACAAAATCCAAAATACCTATTTTGTATTTAGCATTTAAATGCCTTTTAGTAAAAAACATTTTGTATTTTATTTGAAATACCTTTCGAGATGTATTTTGCAGTTTTAATATTCATTTCAAAATGCAAAATACTTTGTAATTAAGTTCAGCGAACATTACCAGTTAAACAAAATGAAATGAACGAATGACGCTTGTATTTCCGGATTAGACCGATAGAGGCGCCTGCTAGCCATGCGCGCCCTTTTTTAACCCCCGACCAAAAACGAGGGGAGCTATAAGTTTGACACCTATGTCCGGAAGTCTGTCCGTCTGTCTGACTGTCTGTATGTATGTCTGTCTGTGGCATCGTAGCGGTCCAACCAGTGAACGAATTTGAATGCGGTTTTTTTTATTTGAAACATCCGATATAATAATATAAACTAGATTTGGTGTCACGGTTCAAAAAGTGGTAGCGACAAATAGCGCCCCTGTGTCGCTATTTCTTTAGAAGCCACATCCTGACAAATTTATTTTTGTCGATAGGAGTGTCGCTACTGTCTATATGAAACTGTCAAACTACATGTCATTATCATTATAAAATCGTTACCTAGTTCACGTTTCCGCCACCAGCACAGATAAGTTTGCAACCTCCGCGACCACATTTTAGATGTCATTTTGTTCGTGAATGTTTATCTAGTTTATATATTATATATCTAGTTTATTATTATATGATTTGAAAGCTAGTTCTAGCGAGATGGTTCTTAGCTATGTTTCATGAAAATCGGTCTAGCCGTTTGAAGACCATCATTTTTTTTCCGAGTCGAGGTAGGGATATTTTGTATACAATAGACATTTTTCATTACTTCTTTTAGTCCGAAAGATCTGAAATTTAGAACATATGTAAATCCGATGATAGTAGATAAAATGGTAACCTTCACCAGGGTCTGATGATGATCAGCAAGAAGTTAGTAACAGGATCTCGGCCCCCAATAAACCTAGACCCATCGAGTTTGGGCTCCTTGGATAGGTCTCGACGAGTAGTTGCTAGAAAAATGGTGATCAGGTTCTGATGATGGAGCAGGATGGTAGTCACGGGATCTCTGCACCAATAAACGTAGACCCACCGAGTTTGAGCTCGTTAGGTAGGTCTGAGCAGTTGCTAGAAAAATGGTGATCAGGTTCCGATGATGGAGCAGGATGGTAGTCACGGGATCTCTGCACCAATAAACGTAGACCCACCGAGTTTGGGCTTGTTAGGTAGGTCTCGACGAGCAGTTGCTAGAAAAATGATGATCAGGGTCTGATGATGGAGCAGGAAGGTGGTCACGGGATCTCTGCACCAATAAACGTAGACCCACCGAGTATGGCTCGTTAAGTAGGTCTCGGCGAGTACTTGCTAGAAAAATGATGATCAGGTTCTGATGATGTAGCAGGAAGGTGGTCATGGGATCTCTGCACCAGTAAACGTAGACCCACAGAGTTTGGGCTCGTTAGGAAGGTCTCAAAGAGCAGTTGCTAGGAAAATGGTGATCAGGGTCTGATGATGGAGCAGGAAGGTGGTCACTGGATCTCTGCACCAATAAACGTAGACCCACCGAGTTTGGGCTCGTTGGGTAGGTCTCGACGAGCAGATACTAGAAAAATGGTGATCAGGGTCTGATGATAGAGCAGGATGGCTGTCACGGGATTTCTGCACTAAGAAATGTAAACCCACCGAATTTGCATTCGTTGGATAGGTTGCTGCGAGTAGTAGGTTGAAAAATGTTGATCAGAGTCTGGTGATGGGAGCAAGCAGGAAGGTGGTAACAGGAACTCGGCTCCATTAAATGTAGGACCCACCGAATTATAAATCTATGGTGTTAAATCTTGACGATTAGTTAGTAGACAGATACTGATCACGGTCTGATGCACAGGAAAGTCATTTTAAGAATTCCTTTACCTATGTTGGGAGTCTTTTAAATTTTTTAAATTTATATTTGTTTCTTCTTTGGTCAGAGTGCGCGCCTTATGTCTGACTTGTGTCAATGTCAAACGAAAACGACGAACGTTTTCGTTAGTCTAGATTTTTGCACTATTTTAAGTGAGTATTATTATTAATATAATTTATTGATACGCGTACTGATAAATACTTATAACCAAAATGTCATGCATAAGATGCCATGTTATTAGACGTTTTTGTTCGGCTCGGCATTGTGTCTCTATTTCTCATGATAAATACCTAAAATAAATAAAAATATCTGAGATTTGGTCAAAAGGTATTTTATTTTGAAAAAGTATTTTGAAAATACCTATTTTGCATTTAGCATTTGAAATACAAAACGCAAAACTATTTGGTATTTTGCATTTGAAATAGTAATCTGAAAAGTATTTTGCATTTTGTATTTAAATGCTTTTTTAAAACCATTTTGTAATTGGAAGAGGAGAATAAAACATTTATATTTTTGTTTATGCAGAATACTGTTAATATAGTTAAAAAAATCCATTTTTGCAATAACGTCATGTCGGAGACCATGAATATTATCTCATCACTTAATATAGATTTTCTATTGAAACCTACACATAAGTGATGAGATAGTCATTCATTATCGCATTCTGGGTACGATACTACACTTCGTAATTTCATTGTTCTAGCAAGTAGTTCCAGCGGTAAGGTAACGAAACGTTAAGTACTTTCGAATAACATAGCGGATTTACGATACTCAATGAGAATATCTTCAGTCCCTCATTTACAAAGTGTAATTGTGGTAAAGCACTTACATAAAATATAAAAATAATTGAATATCAAATTAATTTACCTATGACTGAATAAATAAAGAGTTACTATCAAAGTCAAGCTCGAGCACACAGCGAAGTTTTTAATCACATCTCTTTTATTCGTTATTAAATTCAACAAAATTAAATTTATTATTCAGTTCTCTTCCACGTCTAGTCAGTGTTGTTTCTGTATGTGCTATGCAAATGTGTTGGTGTTATTAAGATACCCGTTATTGCGGTCGGTCAATTCGAACGATTCTACTACCTATAGGCACAGTTAAAATAGTGCTATAGGTATTAGTTATGCTTTGTACAAAAAAAGATGGTTGTGTACCTATTGAAAACGGGTGCGGTAAATGAAATCTGTATGAAATTCTAGTTATTACTTGTGGTACAGACATTTTAAAATTATTAATTTCTTTATTAAATTGACTGGTGATTTGTCACGTATTTATTTAGGTTAAAGATAAATTATATTCTAAATTCCGCTTGAATAGTAAGTTCATGAGCTGAGCTAATAATCCCTTAATATAAATTTCGTATTGAAATCTACACCGTAACGTGATTCATTCACGACTCGACGACACGACACGACGACGACGAGTGTGAAAGGAAATATAATAAAATGTTATGATTGATAGATATCCACGCCTTAGAGGTGGGTGATAAATAACGTCACAGTGAAAAAATCATCAGTCGTCTAAAGTTATCACTGTGACTTTTCGCAAGCGATCAACGTTCCAAGTAACGTATGTCGTTCCTTTTTAGCTCCATCGTTCCAACTGATATCTCGTTCTCAGTCACTCAATTCACGACAATTGCGAAATAACGTCGAGGTACGAAATAACCTCGACTAACTTCGGGCGCCTTCGGCTTCAGTGCGAGAGAGAGAGATAGTTGTTTGTAATCCGTATTAGCTAATTATTGCTAGAAATGATGAATGAAAATCAATGAAAGAGTAGAATAATTAATATTTGAGATGAGGATTATTAACTATTGCATATTTCCACTAATATTTGACTATTATACCTATTGATAAATCTTATACCAGAATTTTATCGATGCTAATAGCACTATAAAGTTGTACATTATCAATCTAATTAGATTAAAACTAGTTAAGTAATTGTTTTAGTGAATTATGCTATATTTATTATATTTATTTGTTTTGAAACTGAACATTAAAAACTACACACATCAAAAGTGTCTAGGGATCAAGCATTTTTAAGCGGATTTCTTGAGATTGAGATGTGGCTTTGTAATAAATTTATGATTTTATAAATTTATATGGATCCTTTTTGGTGCATTTCATAATTTGAATCAGGAACTGTGAATCAAATTCGAGTAAAAGATGAAAATCAGCTGTCAATATTTTCCCTATAAAAACATACAACGCATTGAAGACATTATTAGTGCTACTGTTTCCCTACTACTGATTAAAACCAACGTTATTATGGAGCGGCGACGTCATTTAAGCAGGGAAGAAATGCTCAGAGCCGTGGGAATGATAGAAGCTGGTTCCCGGCAACGTACTGTGGCTTTAGCTCTGAATACAAGTCAGAGTGTTATCAGTCGACTTTGGACACGTTACCGAAGCACTGGTACCGTGGCTGAGCGCCATGGAGGACGGTATCGCTGCACCACACGGAGACAAGACCGATATATTCAAATTTTAACTCGAAGAGCTCCAACAATAACTGCCATGATGTTAGCCGTGAGGCTTCATCACTCTTCAGGGAACTTAATTAGCGACCAAACAGTCAGAAACCGCTTGCATGAAGTGAACCTTCATTCCCGAAGACCGCTACGGGTACCACCTATAGCAATGCACAATCGTAGGATTCGATATCAATGGGCTCTTGAACACAGAAATTGGGCAGAAGAACAATGGCGTTTCGTGTGCTTTTCTGATGAGTCTCGTTTTGGTATGAGACCGGATACAAGACGTATACGACACTGGAGAACCCCTGGACGCCAACAGCGATTAAAATCCTGCCAGGAAGTCCATCCTTATAGTGGTGGAACCATCATGGTATGGGCGGGTATTTGGATCGGCGGAAGAACTGAGTTGATTTGGATCAGAGGCAACCTCAACGCTCAAATTTATGCTGAGACGATTGTATCAGACGTCATCGTTCCTCTACAAGTGCAAATCGGTCCCTTATTTCAGTTAATGCATGATAATGCACGACCGCACACCGCAAGAGTTGTAAGACAGACTCTCGCCGCAGCTAACATCAATGTCCTGCCCTGGCCTGCTCAGTCGCCAGACTTGAACCCGATTGAGCATGCATGGGATATGCTACAGAGAAGAGCTCTGCCGAATATGGAGGGTATCCAGTCGCAAGAAGACCTTTTTTTGTTGTTGCAACGAACATGGGCGGCCATTCCACAGCGTGATTTGGATGAACTCATTTTGAGTATGCCAAACCGATGTTCTTGTGTTGTTAGTGTTCGCGGTAGAAACACGGATTATTAATTGTTTAAGTTACCCAATAAAATTTTAAAGAAAACTGTTATTTCAGTCTTTTTTTCGAACTTTTGTGTTAGTGGTTCAAATGTCAAAAATCCCTTTATTAGGAAAATGGCAAATTTCTTTATTAATGCAAAGGTGACTTGGTTTATCGTTACTGTGACAAACGAAAACACTTTATTTGATGAATCCTTAAAGAAAATTTTAATTAATATCAATCAGGAGAAAAGTTATTGCAAAAATATATGTTGATCCCTAGACACTTTTGATGTGTGTATATTAAATCCTTAGAATTTACTAGTTACTTTATATCACTTAGAATCATGGAACCATTTTGTATTTAGTGACGTGCGTGATCGACGTGACAAAGTCACGGTGATTTTCTTGGAACTGGAACGACAGTCACGGTGATACCAAAATAACGCTATTCCCCATCGCTACCACGCCTTAGTCTGTCCGCTACGCGATCTACATCAGATTCATAAATGTTTGAAAATAACCACTCAGACAGCGACAACACCCCACTCTCCCCCGTGAAGGGGAGCGAACGATCATCGAGGGCTGATGATGGACCACCATCGCCCGCCTCACGCTCAGGGTGCCGCGCCACATCTCCTCATCGTGGCTTTCGGGGACTCACATAGTGTGAAAGTCTCGGGAAGAGCTTACTATAGAAATGATCCTATGAAGTAAGGTCTTAACATTACGAGGCTAAACCTTCCTATATGATCAAACGTAAGTAACGAAACCATAGCGTGAACTAATTCTACACTAGCGCCATCTATTGGTGCAAAAGCGAAGATTTATTTATAGCTTTTCACGTGATCCGATTGACGTAACTCGGAAGAAGGACATGCGTACGCGCAGGCGATACATTTATGAAAGAATATTACATTATATTATAGATTATACTATTGAGGTATTTATAACAGATGGATAACGATTTCAATAAAAACAAAAATAGGTAGACATTGATAATTAGGTGTGATGATAAAGAATACTATTCCAATCAAGTGTAAAATGAATGAAGTGACGAAACAGATAAAGGTTAGCCAACTGAACGTGACAAGTTCAATGTTAGCTACTGACCTAAATTAAAAACTAAACAGCGACAGTCACGAATACCTGATTGGAACAATATAGGTCAACGACGACGCTACAAAGCGATAAAATACTGCTTTATCTTAATAAAATAAATTAATTGTAAAACATAATAAACACATAATATTCTACTTAGAAAATCTTAAAAAAAAATTGAACCGACTTGAATATCACTGAAAAGTATAAAATAATTTGAATATTATAGAAGTTGGTGTTAGCGCACCTGCTGTGTATATTTGACACCAACTTCAATAATATTTAAATTATTTTATACTTTTCAGTGATATTGAAGTCGGTTCAATTTTTTTTTAAAGATTTTATTTTATACTTTTTAGTGATATTTTCATACATAAAGATTTAACCATCGAAGACGGTAAAATGATCTAGGTAGGTTAGCACATTATCGTCTACATAGTGTTACATAATTCATGTTTCTTCAGAAAAAAAGATCCGGTCGTAACGAAATTTGCATGGAATTATCATAGTAGTTTACTCTCTCGAATAAAAGAAGGATCATCGAAATCGGTTCATATTTGACAGAGTAATGTAATGGAGAACATCAGTTTTATGGTTTTTACCAGATAAATTCCCCCACATCGTTCATGGTCCTCCAGGAAGTTCTTATCCGGCTGTGATAAAATTCATACAGATTCATTACAGTGGTTTTTTCTTTCGAATAAAAAAAGAATCATTGAAATTGGTAAATATGTATTTGCCAGAGTTATGACCATTTTTGTCCATAAAAAGAGACATAAAGTCATCTTATAGGGCTCCCACACATAACTGCGAGGCGATGCGATGCGGCGTGAAACAAATGAATTTTCGATATAAGTTGCTGGAATATTGTATCGAAAATTCATTTGTTTCACGCCGCATCGCATCGCATCGCAGTTATGTGTGGGAGCCCTATAAGATGACTAAGATGCCCATAGGCATTCCTGCAGGTTTCCTGCGCAGTCACTGTTCTTGTTTTTTGAACGAAATTGGTTGCAAGCAACTTATATACCACCTAAAATAAGAATGTGTGTTTCCTTCTACTACTTACATGTTTTAAGGAACGATAAATGGTTTCCTAAAAATAAATCAAGAACGCGGCTAGCCAAACTAAATCCTAACCACATCATAGCGCTTAATAGAAATGTCATTACTGTCAACTCAGAAAGTTACTTGGGATAGGATTTAATTTATTGATAGCTAGCTACCACCATTATGCGACGGTGTCACAGATAAATTGAAGGGGGATATTATTATAGCAATATTTGAGATTAATATAACCCTTTCCAACCCTGCTCACGTGAAAAAAAGGTTGCTTGTGAAGGTCAGACCTCGCTATGTTATTCGAAATTCAGTGATCATTGTAATTCCTTTAACAACCTATCTAAATTAAAATCTCTCGTACTCATATTTTTTTAGCTCTTTATAACAGCAATATTATTAGCTTTTACTTTACAAAAAAATGAATCAAAAGAGCTAAATAGATATTTGCCAAAAATGATACATGATACTTTTAATGTTTTGGTTATTTCCAGCAAATGATTGAAAAATTAAATTCATTAAAGAATCCTCACATTATATCATCGTTTATTCTTATAAATTTTATTAAACTCTAATTGTCATAAAATATGCTGTATCTTGTACTGTCTACATATTTCTGTTACTTTTTAACCGACTTCAAAAAAGGAGGAGGTTCTCAATTCGTCTGTATATTTTTTTTTTTTTTTTTTTATGTATGTTCGCGCATAACTCTGGCAATTATTAACCGATTTGAAAAAATCTTTCTTCCATCCATTCTTCAATCCATTGATTGGGTCCCATAAAAAAATTATTGCTTAGTAATAAGTAGTTCCTAAAAAAACAAGAATGGTGACTGCGCACTGAGAGTTGCAAGAAAGCCTATATAGATGACGTTTTAGTCGCTCGGACTCGCTCGGTCGGACAAAAATGGTCATAACTCTGGCAAATATTTACCAATTTCAATAATTCTTTTTTTATTCGAAAGAAGAAACCACTGTACTGAAACTGTATGAATTTTATTACAACCAGATAAGAACTTCCTGGAGGACCATGAACGATGTGGAGGAATTTATCTGGTAAAAACCATAAAACTGATGTTCTACATTACATTGCTCTGACAATTATGAACCGATTTCGATGATTCTTTTTTTATTCGAGACAGTAAACTATTATGATGTTTCCATGCAAATTTCATTACGACCGGATATTATTTTCTGAAGAAACATGAATTATGTAAAACTATGTAGACGATAATGTGATCATAACCTACCTAGATAATTTTACGGTTTTCGATGGTTCAATCTTTATATATGAAAATATCACTAAAAAGTTTAAAATAAAATCTTTTTTAAAAAAAATTGAACCGACTTCAATATCACTGAAAAGTATAAAATAATTTAAATATTATTGAAGTTGGTGCCAAATATACACAGCAGGTACGCTAACACCAACTTTTTTTTTATACTTTTCAGTGATATTGAAGTCGGTTCAATTTTTTTTTAAAAAGATTTTTTATACGTTTTATTTTTAAGTGAAAACTTGCTTGCGGGACGGGCCCGTTGGTCTAGTGGTCAGACACCCTGCCTGCTAACCGATGGGTCGTGGGTTCGATTCCCGCCAAGTGTCTGGGTGTTTTATCTATTTAAGTATGTATTTACAAAAAAAAAAGTATATAAGTATTAGTATCAGTTGTCTGGTTTCCATAGTACAGGCTCTGCCTAGTTTGGGATCCGATGACCGTGTGTGGATTGTCCCAAAATATTATTATTATTACTATAAGTGGCCTTTCAGTATTTACATTTCTTATATGTTAATGTATGTTAGCTGTTAGTTTTCTAGATTAATAAAATAAGATATTAATCATGGTAATAATTATTATCATCATAATAATCATCATGATTATTATCTCGGTATATTCAGTTAAATCGGTCGGTCTAAATAACCGGCAACAACTTTGGCTTTTAAAAAATTAGTGACCCGACCGGATTCCTATGAAGACGCACCGAGTCAATCTATCAGAAGAACTTTTTTGATATGATACTACAATTATTATGATATAGAGACGAAAAATGTTTAACGTGGTCTATTTTTTAATTAGGAATTTTCTAATAACAAAAGGAATGTCACCTCCATTAAAGCATCAATTCCCAACACACATTCCCGACATTCAAAGATTAGACCGCTCGTCTAAATACATCAATGGGAGCCCAGACACATTTCGCAGTGTCCCAGCCCGATGGAACAGTCCGTTTTATTTGTTCACAAAATTGGAATACAAAATGAGCGACCATATTGCAATAGATGTAGATATCTGTAACATGTTGTAGATAAGATTGTTTTCAGACAAGCGATAATAATATACAATATCCACGTTTCATTTTAGATTGAAATGATGGATGTTGTTCTTTTAAACAAATCACGTATAACATTCACAGTTAGAGGAGTTAGTGAGATTGCTTACGCTTCAAGTTTTGCGCAATCTCAATGTGATTGACCACTTACTTCGTAACATAATGCGTGCTTTATCTGTTATGTGCCCAATACATTTTTAAAATTATATCGGCTGCTACATTATAGTTTGACGTAGACTTATCATTTTTCTTCGGAGTCGCTGGAAGTTCGGGGTGTAGGCCCCGTCCTCGTGAGCACCGTGTCTGGTTCCCGGGGGGCTACAATGCGCCCCCCGGCGGAGGGCTCAAAGACAAGACACTGGTGCAGATTCCTCCGGAGAGACCTGGGTCCCCTCTCATGTGCCGATGCGACAGCCGCGGTAGTTTTTAGTGGGTAAGAATCCCACATACCCCGGTTGAGCCCCACAGCTCCCGGGGAACTTTTGAAGATGTTCCCCGCGTCAAAAAAAGACGTATCATTTTTGAACCAGACTACAACTACAGTAATCTGCCACGCCGAAAATAAAATACTTGTGATAATAATAATTCATAATCAAAATTCACTACAAGGTTTTTATTAGAAGCCAAATGATTCATGATGACCAATAATTTTCCTAGATCAGCTCCCAGATTTATCTCTAAATATATATAATTTGTTTTGAACTACTTATTTACAGACTTTCTCATCTAACCAGTCTTCTTAAAACAAAAAGGTCTAATAAAACTATCTGAGAATCCAAAGCTTCCATAAATCTTGTCCGGAATATCAATAAATTTCAAATTAATTAATTCAAGAACTTCAAGAAGAGGTTTCGCCGAGAAAATTAATGGTCGGTAGGTTCCAAAGTAAATAGGTAATGATTTAATTAAACAGAATACGGAAAGGTTTCGGTTTCTCCTATAAACTCAAGAATGATACTTTGATTAAGAGCACACTCGTCTCAAGTGCTCCAATTAAAGCCGGTACTTAATTAAATTACAAACTATTACCTAGACCTAAATTTCTATCCAAGTTTTAGTTACCAACTAAACTACTTTGGAATATACCTGGTCAATAACATTGAATGTTAGGTTTCTAAGATTTCAGAGTTAGGCCACTAAACACAGCAAATCCGTAATTTACTTAAACAAGAAATCCAAAACATGGTAGCGGTTGCATTCACATAAGGAATTAAATTTAAAAGTATCTCGGTTGTATCCAGTTACTTTCCTATGCCTGACATGGTCTCTATAAAACGATAGAACTTAGTTATAACTATTTGATAAAAAGTTTGTACATTTGAAAATAATTATTCATAAAAAAAATCAACAACCTTCTGAAATATGAGAAGCGCTCTAATAATTATGAAAACAAAAGTCGTTACCAAAACAAAACTCCAAATACTTTATAGAAATTCCTTTCTGTTTCCTATAAAACAAGAGAAAACATTTACAGAATGCGAAGAATTTATCTTTTGAAGGGTGAAATAAAGAATTTATTGTACCATCACCGGCAGTAAGATGTTATTTTTTTTAAATCTCAAACAATAAAAGAAACAAAAATGGTATTTCAAAGGGTTTTTATGACAAAAAAGGTCATTTTATGGGAGTTAAAATACTTGAGAATTCATCCTTGTAATAGTAGACGGCTGTTTTTCAAGGCAAAGATAATTTAGGCCAGTGTCTACTAAACGTTGACGTCTGTTGAAATGCGATTGAAAGCTTATAATACTTTATTGTCTGGTGACGGGAACCACTGGATTAACAAACCGGAGATCACGGGTTCAACTCCTGCTGGGAGTAACAAATTTACGTTCTACGTAGGAGATCTTATAGAGCACAAGAGCAGATACGGGCACACTATGGGCTCCCACACATAACTGCGATGCGATGCGATGCGGCGCCGCATCGCAGGAATTTGTATGGAAATATTCATTTGTTTCTCGCAGATATTTGTGATGCGATGTGAATTCGCAGTTACGAGGGTGAATCAAAAAATTCTTGGAATCAATATTAAATAATGCAAAGATTTAAATAATAATATTTTATTTTTCTACATAATCTCCCTCCAATGCAATGCATTTAGAATAACGCGTTTCTAACTTCCTTATTCCTTGTGAAAAAAAAATATTTTCTTGACTCTCGAAAAAGTCCTCTACGGCAGCTATAACCGCGTCATTATCGTGAAATTTTGTTCCACGAATTTCCTCTTTTAATTTTGGAAATAAGTGAAAATCACTTGGGGCTAAGTCCGGAGAATATGGTGGGTGGTCAAGGAGATTGAAGCCAGCACAGCGGATTGCGTTGAGCGCAACTTCCGATCGATGAGCAGGAGCGTTATCTTGAAGGAACAACACGCCCAACGACAGTTTTCCACGACGTTTTTCTTTAATCGCTTCACGCACTTTCGGGATTAAATTTGCATAATAGGGTCCAGTAATCGTCTGGCCTTTTGGCATGTAATCAATAAAAAGGATTCCTTCACTATCCCAGAACACAGAGGCCATAACTTTGCCAGCGGTAGGAGCAACTCGAAATTTCTTAATGGATGGAGAGGATGGTCGTTTCCAAGACATGCTTTGTCTTTTAGTTTCAGGATCAAAATGGTGGACCCACGTTTCATCCATGGTGACAAGACGACGGCAAAAATTATCCGAATCACGCTGGAACATTTCGAGATTACGCTTGGAAATTTCCAAACGTCGCTTTTTGTTTTCGTCGGTTAACATTCGTGGCACCCATCTTGCAGACACTTTTTTGAACCCCAGTGAATCAATTAAAATGGATTGAACGCTACCAAAAGATATCTTTAGGATCTCAGCTATATGTTTTATAGTCATTCTTCTGTCTTCCAAAACCAGATTCTCAACCTTTTTGACATTTTCTTCTGTAACGGAGGTTGAAGGCCGCCCAGAACGCGGGTCATCTTTACAGCTTGATCTACCTCTTTTAAATTCAGCCACCCAGTACGCAACCGTAGAATAGGGTACAGCATCACCCCCTAATGTCTGCTGAATGTCCAAAAAAATTTCCTTCGTAGACATTTTTTTCAAACTGAGATATTTTATCACCGCACGTAACTCACTTTTATCCATAATTTTGACTTTTTAGCAACTCGTTGCACAAAAAAAATTATTACATGCGAACGAACTGACAAAAACAAGTGACAGTCTGCATAAATATAGTGTGATAGACACTCTTTAATTTGAATATCGAACTTGATCCAAAAAGGTTTCATATATATGCACTTCTAAGAACTTTTTGATTCACCCTCGTATGTGTGGGAGCCCTATCTCCTTCTTCACTCTCACAATTCGATGAGACGGAAGACCAACACGACCGGGGAGAGCGCAGGAGTGACTTTTTACATGGGATTTGAAACTGCGACCTTCGGTTTGCTAAGCGAGCGTTTAGGAGGCTACTAATGACAATCGCGCTTCTAACTAATATTGCCTTCCTGTGTAAGCCAAGGGGCTTCTGTTTATATTATTATTCTCTATGGGCAAGGGGCCGCCACCAGACGCATGCTGTCACCTGAGACATTAACATTATTTCTCTTGAGCCCAGTAATTTCACCCGCTACAGTGCCCTTCACACCCGACGACAGTAATGATATCACTAGCAAACCTACTTGGATATAATATAAAGATATCCTGAAGACTTAGCTTTATATGTAAATGTACATATTACTTCAATGATTCATATGTTATTAAACGATAAAACATAGATCTAAACGAAAATACTATACTAACTTCTATGTTCTTACCAAATAGAACATTATAATGAAATGATTATATAAATAAGCCAATATAGAAAGTATAGTAAATAATAAATAAAGCTAGATGTACACGTAAGCCAACGGAGACGGTAATCCTCAGTAGTTTTATGCGAAAGGACACGATGTCTTCACAGCACTTATCTTTAATACAAGTAAAGCCATATCGACTGGACGATGATAGCAAAGGTTAGGGAACGAATTCAGAGACGACGACGAATTCAGAGGCAGTTACTATATTATAACATAATAACTCTGTAAATGTAAGTGTTGATATAAAGTATCAAAACGTTAGAAAAGTAAAAAGTACCCCGGTAATATGCATAAAATTAGGTTTAAACATAAGATCGTATGTGATGCGATTATAATTTCGGCAGCAAAATAAATGAAATAATATTACGATAGGAGATAATTATTAGCTAAATAAATTTTTAATAATTTGCGACTCAATAAATAGTATCATGGTTTGAAAGGTGGAAATGTTAACCATTTTGATTAAGCTTTCAATGATTAACAAAAACAATCGGTGTTTAAAAAAGGCCGAAATAAAATGTTCTAACATTGGTCGTAATATCTACTCTATGCTTGCTGGAAAGGGCAACTTGGGAGAAATCTCCGATGAGCTGAAAACTACATCTCGAGTGGAATCATTCGGGATATTTTTTCGATGGCAACTAATGGATTTCCGAATGAACTAAAAGAAACAAGAAGACATCTCTCCTGTGTCGCAAATTATTTCTGTTCAAAATAGAAAGCTTTTTTAATTTCGTATAAAACCAAAACTAGCTTAGGAGCCTTGTTCTATCATATTGAGCACTCAAAACCTGAGCGCGTGATTTGAATATATTTTTGGTAGAAATGTGGTAACTATTTTAGTTTTCAGTTTTATTTACATAAGTGCTTATATTAGGTGTTTATTTAACTGCAAGAACAAAAAACCAAATTACCGACTATTGTAAATAAATACTGCCAATAACTTTCAGTGTCCCTATCTACCTAAAAGAAGATGATCTTCCTACTTTCCTGTACGTTACGCTCATATTGTTATTATTATGTGTGTCCACCTGGTCCTGGTAGATAATAATAATAATAATAATGTTCTCAAGGCCTTGTCTGGCCACGGCGGCCAATCATTTTTTTCATGTGCATCCGACGCATACATCATTTTAGTTTACAATCAAATCATCAGCCTGTATTGCCCTAGCCAATAAGGACAACATAAAGTTATTGCTTCCCGCGGGATTAGATGCCGCAGCTCCCGGTTTCTATAGCTTGCGGTTAACTGCTGCACCATGGAGGTTGCGTATACACCGTTAGAATTTTCATGTTGTTCAAGAGGCTGTCCTGCTCAATATAGGCCAGTTGGAGAAGTGCCTTAATCTTAAAAAAAAAGTGCAGTCAAATAGTGTTACTTTCGAGTGGTTGTATTCATGCAGTAGATAAGTGTGTGCCCTATGTGTGTACCACCTCTGATTTCTTTAATTAATCATGTGCGAATTATCTTTGTGCGATTTTTACTAGCTTTCGGTAAAGGAAAATATCGTGAGGTATGTCTGAAAAAGCCTAGCTAGCTTTCGAATGACGTGTGAATTCTGCCAACCCGCACTTGGCTATCGGTGGTGGACTATGGCCTAAGCCCCCTCATCATGAGGGGAGGCCCGTTCCCAACAGTGGGACATAAACAAGGACTGGTAGTGTTTATTAGTGATTTTAGAAAACCAATAACAGTTTTATATAACAGCATATAAACCTTTCTAACACTGCCCGTTATCAGACAAATTACAATTATTACAAAACCCACTATCAAGCGTTACAACACATGTTATCGCATCGGCAAACAGCGCGGGCAACAAAGAGCCCGGCGGTGCCGCGTGACGTCACCAAGCTCCTGACGTCAGAGCTTGCGTACATGTGGGTCAATGGAACACGGCAGCTCGGTCCGGGTAGCTGCGACAGCTCGAAATAGGTCACCGAGCTAAAAATACGCAGCTATTCAGGAGGCTTCGAACATGACCTGGTGCGGCCCGGCGCGGAGCCTTGAATGATACGGTCCGATACTTTTGTTTTAACTGAAGCGCCCGAGATACATTTCTATAATGGGCGGACGTAAAGTTAAGCAATACGGATGCTTTATCTCCCTCGAGTGTTCATCGCCCTTTATCCGTTCGTGTTTGTGCTCGGTATTTCCTGAAATGGGCAATTTTTCTGGCGAAAACGTTTTGTGTTTGACAATGAAATACCGTGGCTATTGAAATTGTTGCTACATCTGAGTTTGTTTTTTTAATAACGGTTGTACTTTAGTTAATTATTTCAGGAACAGAATATACTAACAAGATTGTATGGTAGGTTTCTCAAACAAGCCGTCTGTCTTAAACTGCGATGCTCATGCAAGCCTCTAACCTTAAGAAATATTTATTGTATAAATTATTTAAAAAAAAATACATACTTATATTAAAAAATGATAAGCCCACTGAGTTTCTTGCCAGATCTTCTCAGTAGAGGCCGCGTTGTGATCTGGTGGTAATTGTAAAAAAGTTGACAATATGTAAGTGCCCTCGTTAGGCCTATGCATAATAAAGATATTTTGAGTTTGAGTTTTGAGTTTGTCTAGCGACTGTTGATATTATATCTTTACTAAGGTCAAAGATACAAATATGTATATGACAGGCCTGATAAGTTTATTTTCGCATGTTTTCAGTAAGGGCTACGTTGGTTTTAGCTGTGTTATTATGTAATGTAATCTAACGTAGCTGTGCTCGACGGCAAACTTAGTGTCAACCTATTCAACCTTAAGTAGTTCCATTAAAACGGTTAATTCTCGTGGCAGTAGTGTAAGCAAAGCAAGTAATTACAAAAACGCACCTCGCCGCTGTCACAACTTTGAGCTCGGGGTTATGTTACTTAGGGAATGGCACTACCTACAGTTGTGGTAGTTGTAATAAGTATATATAAATAACATTATATAGATTTTATGTTTGGTAGGTAATTCAATGGAAAGACGCTGCAGCCAGTCCTTTTTTTGCCCGACCGCCCCAGAAGCAGGGTTATGTTTTTCCCTTAGTCATCGTCATATGACACGCTCATAGCCAGTTGTAACCACTGTTTGGTAAACAATCAGAGTTGGGTAAGCAACGTCAGGCATGGTCAGTCCTTTATTGGTGACCGTTTATTGGCATTTCAACTGGCGTCTCCGTGCTTCGGAGGACACGTAAAAAGTCGGTCCCGGCTATTGGCATCTAGACAGCAGTCGTTAAGCTAAGTTAGAGGCCTAAGGGCAGCTTCAAAACTCTGACAACAGGTTGGCCACTAACCATACGATAAAAAATAATAAAAAAGTCGTCTCTTACAACACACCCAATGAGGGAGATGATTATTATTACTTAAAGGTAAGGTTAAAGGTCACCGGGCCTAGTTATCTTCTATGTAATTTATGTTACTAAATTTACATTGCTATTATCTACCTAGCAGCTTCTGAATTTAGATCGGCCATAATCCATCACTCACTCTGTACGTGTATTAATTAGTGGTTCCAATTAATTATTCTGTGCCTCGTCCACTGTCGATCCATTCTGTAATTAAGGTCCGAACTCGGAGCGAGTGTTGGCATATTCCCTTATCTATTTGTTCACACTTCTCAAGTCCTGTCGCTATTAGTTAGGGAAGGATCGACGGTCCCTCGGACCCTAGATAGGTCAATCTCGTCGTTTACTTTGCTTGGCTAGTGTTGTGATCACACTTGGTAAATCTTCGTTATATTGAGTCTTTCCAAAACTAGACGTATAATGGTTAACCATTATACGTCTAGTTTTGGAAAGATTTAACCATTATACGTCTAGTTTTCGAAAGGCTTAAGCCTTCTCGCATTCAAAAACAACAAAGGACCAAGTACACAATTTCCAAATGAAGTGTTCCAAATTTGAAAACAATCAAAAGCATTCATAAATCAAAGACACAACACAGATTTGGATTTTTTTTACTTAGCATAAGCTAGTGTTTGACTGCTCTCACAGCTGATGGAAAGCGGCTATGGTATCTGGGATGGTCAACCAGTTTTTGTAATAACAAAATAGAAACCTTCAGTCGTTCAAAAACGAGAAGACTCTTTGACGAAATAAAATAAAACTAATGAATTAATTGGAACTGGACTGAAACAGTTTGCCTGCGTCAGTTTTTTCAGATTATAATGTGGGTGTCTTCAAGGCTAGAGTGAATAGGCTTTCAATAAACTAGTGAGGTTACAGGGTATTCGTAATTGTCCGTAAACACCATCTAATTTCATATTATGTAACACACAAACAAGTCATATTTGAAATACTTTGATAATTCCAGACAAGTTCGTTTATCAAACAAACAAGCCGACGCTTAGTCGTGAACAACTGTAACTAGTTACTTAAACTGAGTTAATTATCCGAGTGCACAATTCGCTTTAAGTAATTCAAGCTTGAAACAGAGTTCAAGCTTGCAAAGCGATGAAATTATCTCCAAACACCTGAGCGTATGAGATGAAAGTTACGTATGTAGTACACAAAAAGCTATAAAAGACTATGCATTTTAGTCTGTGTATTTTACCTTCTTTGACACTAATATCAGTAAGTATCAAGACGTCAACTGCTGAACATAGTTCTCCCTCTAAGAGCGCCACAATGAACGACAGTTAGCCATTTGCATCCATCGGTTGGCCGTCATTCCACCTAGTGGGAGGCCTACCTACGGTGCGTTTTCCGGTTCGTGGTCTACACTCCAGAAGCTTTCTTTCTCATCCGTTATCGGTTCTTCGGTCGGGCGATGTGGCCTGCCCACTGCCACTTCAACTTGCAGATTTCTAAGACATATGTCGGTGACCTTGGTTCTTCAGCGAATCCCGTCGTTACAGATTCTATCGCGCAAAAAAAACTCTGTCACGCTATCTATACAACTCTATCGTAAATATCTCACAGATTTCGTTTCATGCTAAGAGTTCACACGCCGAATGGTTAAAAACAGTAAGGTTAAAAATACATATATTTATAAATGCACAAATATTTCAAAAATTTGGTCTTTTTTAAAATTTTGGCAAAGAGATCAAATAAAGAACTTAAAATTGTCTTTGAATTTTGCTACCAATTTTGTCTAAAGCCAAAGTAACACATGAAGAGTTTCTCGCATGCGAGCAGCAATTTCTCGCTTTGTCAATAATCTATCGCCTATTGTCATCGATACAATATACATACATACATACATATTATATCGATGCCTAGGGTAAAACAAACGGTGCGACTGTCGTTTAACTATTTGAATGTAACATTTAGTTATATCGGATCGGATTGTGAAAATGGCAATGATATCGATCATTGCCATTTGGGGCCTTTCAATATATGATCGATATGATTTGTGGTTCCAATAATCGTAGTCGTAGACGTGCCTACATGTTGAGAATACTCACGAGCTAATTCAATGATTGATAGGCTCATGTACTTATAACATAAATCATGACACAACACGCCTATACATACAGGGTGTAAGGGACATCGTACCGAAAAAAAAATTATAAGACGTCAAATAATGTCCGTTACAACATTACAGTAACCATTTATATGGTAGATGACAAATGACTAACTTATTAATTTTCGAGCATGTAATGAATATATGCGGAATAATGTTTATTTTTCAAATTACATTGCTAATTTTCTAAAATAATAATAGTTAATTGCCTATTAATTAATTGCCTATGCACTGTTTTTGTGAATAAAGAATAAATAAATAAATAAAAATAAAATAAAAACACAAATAATTAATTGATTGTTTTTAAATTAAAATTAGGCTTTATTACTATACCAATAATGATGTTATACTAATTTTATTAAAAAAAAGGGAATTTTTTTTTGGAAATTCATGAAAAAGCCGATGAAAAATTTCAACACTAGGATGTTCAGAATCGTGTTCTGGATCCCTGGTATCGGTTTTCGGTACGATGTCCCTTACACCCGTTATATTCAATACTATTAAAATTATATTCACAATACTATTAAAGTTTGTATAAACTACTTTCAATGTGTACTAATCACAATCGGACTCACATAACAGCTCTAAGAAAAAAATTCAAAGATTCATAGTGCGTCCTACCCGTGATGACATACGGAGCCGACACGTGGCCACTCACTGTATGACTAGTCCACCGATTCAAGGGCTATGGAGAGAGCTATGCTGGGTGTTGCTGTAAGGGATCGGATACGGAATGAAGTGATTCGCCAGAGAACCAAAGTGACCAACATAGCTCAAGGGATTAGCCAGTTGAAGTGGAAGTGGCGTGTCATATTTGCCGAAGAAACGAAGACCGTTGGGGTGAACTGGTTCTGGAGTGGTGACCATGGATCGGGAAGCGTAGTGTAGGGTGTAGGACGCCCTGTGACTAGGTGGAGCGACGATATTGGCAGAGCTGTTGGCAGACACTGGATGACGAGAGCCAAAGATGGTGTTTCTTGGGGGAGGCCTATGTCCAGCAGTGGACTGGTGTGGGCTGGTGATGATGAACTCGAAGCTAATTAATACTTTAAACCTACTCTAATGGTGAGCAGATATATCGATTATCTTGTAGGTACCTACTCAATAATAGAACTAAAGCAATAGCAGCTCCAAGATTAGAAATATTGTGATTCAAAAACTATTTTAAAAAAATAAAAACCGACTTCAAAGAAAATTATCTAAAAAGCATAAAATAACGAAAATATTATTGAAGTTGGTGTTAGCGTACCTGCTGTGTATATTCTGCACCAACTTCAATAATATTTTCGTTATTTTATGCTTTTTAGATAATTTTCTTTGAAGTCGGTTTTTATTTTTTTAAAATAGTTTATTTAACACTTTTTAGTGACTTATTTTACCAAGACAGGTATCAGCACTATCACGCAACTCGAACGTCTACATTACAGTAACTTACTGAAAACATAAAAAGTTTATATCTCTTAAACTACTGGACCGATTTTGATGAAACTTGTACTCTACCCTAAGTTGAAAAATACTCTAACTATTGCAAAAAGAATTTTCGAAATCAGACTTGTAGTTTCTGAGAAATCCGTGGACAAACCTACATACATACATACATACATACATACATACATACATACATACATACGCTCGGGAAATTTGGTAAATTTGTTTAGAAGCCCACATAGACTAACATATATAAATATTACGCATTTCTGTTAATATTACATACATACGCGTCGAATACAGAACCTCCTTTTTTGAAGTCGGTTAAAAAATTGATAATTAACCAAAATGGCGGCGATGTGGTTCACCACCCATCACGTCTCGTTTCTCGCGGGGGCGAAAAGCAGCCCATGGGCTCTGCTTACCCCTACGGGAAAAGGCGTGAATATATGTATGTATGTAAAACGTTGATTAGTTAGAATAAACGTTTATTGATGTTTGTTAGTGCGGCAGATGATTTATTAGTTAATTTTCAACCTTTACCTCACCTTTAGATGAACATAAATACCTTTTAAAACTTAAACTACACGGTTACATTAACAAAAGGCAATTTGCGGGGTCGTAAGTACCCCAACTACTTACGGATCGTCTATTACCATTCGCCCCGGAGGGAGGAGGGTTGAGTTTAAATCTTACAGTGGCGGCTACCTGAGTCGTGTCCTTTCTAACTTGCCTAATATAGCTCTACACTTTAGACATAAATGGTAGAAACCTTACTTCTTAGGTAGGTACTTAATTTGTGTCTAGATTTAACAATTTTACTATAAAAGACCAAAAAAGACGACTGCAAACGAAATGGGAAGTGTTTTTTATATGTAACATTTAAACATACTCTACATATTATAAATGCTATCCGTACAATGAAGACGAAGCTAACTTGAAAAATCCACAGACGACATCTTTCGTTCTGAGGTTATATCGACCTGTGCGAATTTTACTTGTGGGAGGCAAGATTATGTGGAATGAAAAAACGCACTTAAAAACGTGGTGTTCATAGGCCCTTACACGCACACTTTCAAAAATTGAATATGTAGACGGACAGGCCCGGTCGCAGCCGACGATAGGGGGGGTGGGGGGGGGGGGGTGTCATATTTGACGATCCCGTTCGTCTTGTACTTAGACAACCTAGCCGCTACCTAATTTTGCCATGTACCAATATGGATTTTGGGGGGTCATGACCCCTACGGCCACCCCACTCGGACCGCCACTGTAGACGGATGATGAAAACAATAAATTGGTAGTGTCCAACATCGTAGTGATGTTTCTCTTAATCCAACCTTATGGTGTAAGGATCCAACCAGGTCCAACACAGTTACACTGTACGGTACAATTTTTTTCTTCAATTTTGGCAAAGGGTTCTAGCCTATACTGCCTATGTGTAATAATACCGTTACAAATACTATGCCTCAGTTTTTACCGCCACCATTAAGTAAACAGAGGACAGCACAAGTAATGTAAGTAATACTTACATAAACATCAAAGAGACTATATAAAATTCTGTAGCAAACACAGGAACCCATTATTTATATGGGTATCTCCATAACTTTGAAAGCTTTACATAATGTGTGAATAACAAAAATCATATAAATGAAGGTTTTATTTCACTACTTATTATACTGGTGATTTACAGCCTAGCAAAAAAGTTTCTTGGTAATATACATTTTTATTGCGTACATATATTAGTAATATTATTACCAGAATAATGTATGATGCGATCCGACAAACATTCATAAACTTACTAGGTTTTTAGTACGCTATGGAGATAATGGATGGCGTACATTTAAATTTATTTGACGGTGGGGGTATAAGAGAAGTAATAAAAATGTCATCCCGGCCGATACGACCACAACGGCCAATCGTACACAAGATCAACCATCTACGCAGGAGATAATACATGTAATTATAGCGCTTGCGTAGACACAAGTGCACTCTTTCTTCATTTACACTTTCTTAATCCGATGGGACGGAAAAACGACAACACCGGAAAGAGATCAAAAGATGTATGATGATGTACAATTTATTTTATTTATTAATAATTTAATAATAATATATAATAATACCAGCCCTTGTTTATGTCCCACTGCTGGGCACGGGCCTCCCTTCAAGTTGAAGGGGCTTAGGCCATAGTCCACCACGCTGGCCAAGTGCGGGTTGGCGGACTTCACACGTCTTTCGAAAGCTAGTTAGGCTTTCTCAGACATGCAGGTTTCATCACGATGTTTTCCTTCACCGAAAGCTAGTAACAATCGCACAAAGACGATTCGCACATGATTAATTAAATAAATCAGAGGTGCGAGCCGGGGTTCGAACCTGCGCACCTTGTTTCCAAGGCCAGCGCTCGCCCACTGAGCTGTTACAGCTTACATTAATAAATTAATAATTTATTTACACACAAATACAGGACAGAGTAAATAAACCTTAGGATAATAAACGTAAAAAGGCACTACTTATTTCATAAGAAATCTCTTCCAGTAGGCCCAGGAAAGAAACATAAAACAAGGAAATAAGACGCAGTGTGTGGGTATAACAAAAACATAGGATACAAAGAATAATATTAAAACATAGGTATACCTAAATAAATACAAAAGCTAACATATACACAACAAAAAGATGTCAATGGCGTAAAATGTCAGCTGGGTTAAAAATTAACGCCTAAACTAGCTAACCCACGCATCTCGCCTATTTTCGTTGACATCCATTTTTCTTTCTTATTTTCTTAATAACCACCTCTGGATAAGAGCGAACAAAACGACACAAAAATTATTCAAATCGGTCAAGCCGTTTCTGAGTTTTGGCGAGTCTAACGGGACGTTCATTTTTACGTGGGTATAGATAGAATTCAGATTGTGATATAAAAAAATCAAAACTCTTTGTTTTTAAAATACTTGTCATCAATAATGTCCTGATACGGCTACAACGCCTATTCTTACAAAAGAGCAGCCGATTATTATGCTTGATGCAGCAAATATAGGGCCTTAGGGCCTTATATCCCCTTAGGGGGAATGGAGCTCACATAAGGAAAATACGCTGTATTATTCAAAATATTGATTTTACTTCAAAAATTTAAAACATTACATGTTCTTTACCTAGTGAAATCAACCTTAAACCATACATAAACATCTTTCTAGTGTAGAATAGGCTACTCCCAGAAGACTTAATCTACGTCTAGTCACACAGTATAGACCAAATGGAAAATTAGATCAGCGCTGCCGTATACGGAGAAACACACTTTACGGTCACTTGCCGCTAGCTGACTGCCCGTACGCGTCGCTGCTTGTTATAAGTCCTCAAGCCCCGCACTTCAAGCGCCGCGGCGTTTGCCTATCTACTATTTTGACAAAGATACAGAGTTGAGCGCCATTACCCAGTGAGCGCTATTACCCCTGCTTATCCTATAGTGCACCGTTACACCGTACAGATACAGGTGAACTCTTTTCGTACTTTCAAATTGCCATTACACCTTATTCATCAGCTGGCGAAAACGTCCACTACTGAACAAAGCCCCTTAGAAGGGAGGGGTTACCATAATCATCACGCTTGACAAACTTCTTAGGGGTCGCAGTATAGGTAGTAGGTAGTCTAATATAAAGACACTGCTACGCGTCTTCTTGTTTTCCTTTGTCTCTTAGTGGAAGGCGAAGTATCTCAACCCATCTTCTTCTTAATAAGTTCTGTTGATAATGATGAGTTACTCTTCTGCGTTTGAAAAAAAAATACTTTTGTTTATAATAATACCAGTTTATTAAAACTTGCGGTGAAACCTCGGGGGTGAAATTCATCTCGAACAAAAACGTCTGAAACAACTGAGATAAGGCTTAACTTACTCTGAAGTAGGCGTTTAAAGTATATTTATACAGAAATATTTATAGTATAAACAGATAAGCCTTGAATTTAAACTCGTTCATTCCCCAAGGGTTACATTCTTATTCGTCCGTAGATTAAATTATGTACTTTAGGTGTTATACAATGTAACTTTTTATTTTGGCCCTAAGGGATCATTTAAAAGATCTCCCGGAGCCTCATCAACCAGGGGTATGTGGGATTTTTATCCACTAAAACCCCGGTGACTATCGCATCGGCACTTAAGGCTGCCTGTCCACCGGAGCGGAGCGAGGCAGCGGAGCGGAGAAACGGAGAAATATTAACCAATAAGATTGCACAAAAAAGAGGAGCGGAGATTTTGTGCAATCTTATTGGTTAATATTTCTCCGTTTCTCCGCTCCGCTGCCTCGCTTCGCTCCGGTAGACAGACAGCCTAAGAGGGGAACCTGGGTTTTCTGCTGGGACCTACATCAGGCCACAAAATATATAATAGTACTAACCAGGCACCTTAGTGCCTTGCCTTTAAGCCCGCAACCGGGGGGCGCATTGCAGGCCCTTGGTAACCTGCCACATGCTCACAGAGACTGGGGTCGCAACTCTGCTACCGTCCTCATTGGATTTATAAAACGTACGTTAATAAAAAACAAAGTTTTTTTTAAAAATCACTTACCTAAAATAATGTCTTTATTAAGGCTCAATAAAGATAAACATTTATTCATTTGAAAAATTCAAAGATCTTTAAAAGCAAATTACCTATTATTAAATTAGAATTTACTTCTGCATTAAGCACTTAAAAACTATTTTCTCTTTCGTTTTCTTTATAAAAGGGACATAACGCGAAACATTATTTTTTATTCTTTAAATAAATTGAACTCGGCTCGTCCTACATAGAACACCGAGCAATTCGTTCCTTAAAATTGGTCTCAGACGTCTAAATGTGGTACTACGAGTATTTTCGAGGCTGCGATTGTAGAAAATTTAGCCCGGTTTCTTTTATAACTTGTACTAAATGCTCAGTGCTACGATTTTCTGGAACTTTGGTAAAAAATCTACGGTTACAAAAATGCTAACTGCGGACTATGCTTAAAAGAAAGAGTACCTATTACCTACCGCTAGAAACGCTGGGGTGAAATTTATGAAGAAGGTTTTTCACGTTTTCGCTAACTATGTATAAAAATACTAGCCTCTTTTACTATCGCGGTCACGAACGCTGTACCAGTGTTTAATCAAAATCGTTTGAACGACGTTACGTGCGATTACACCGCCCGCACTTATTTTGGGAATGTGTAAGCGATTATCATTCTTGGTGATAAAGCGTTTGTGACCGCGACTGTATACTATTTATATCCTAGTAATAATAATAAAGTAATCCACTCACACGATCATCTGGGGCCTAACTGACCTAACAGCCCATAAGTTAGTGTAAACTTTACACTGCATAGGTGTATCTGTGTCTCTTTCCAACGTAAAAGTAAGTAATCGTAATCTTACTTTTACGTTGGAAAGAGACACAGATACACCTGCGTTAAGTAAGTAATCTTACTTTTACGTTGGAAAGAGACACAGATACACCTACGCAGTTAATAGCACCATGGATGAATGTCATCCATGATAGCACCGTTCCTTTCTCTCGCGGTAAATGGAAAAGATTACAATAAGTGCTCGAACAGATAGTAGTCGCCCCCAGATCCCAAACTAAACAGAGCCTGTATGCCTGTCCTGGGTGGGAATCAAACCCACGACCTTTTGGGTAGTTTCCAGGGTGCTTAAACCCTAGACTAAAGTTCCTGCAAATATCCTATTCCTTTTGATTTCACGTGTCTACTACCATCAACTCTAAATCGGTATTATTATAATCATACTATGACAAGAGGTAGAGACCCTGGACCATAGTGTAACTAGGTTACTTAATAACTTACTTTTACTTTTAAGCAACGCTGGTATGCAGCTCTAGGTTCGAGCTATATATTTGCGCCCGTTGCGGTGGAGACCATGGGGCCTTGGTCTCATGAGACGCACGCTTTGGTGAAAGAAATTTCATCCAAACTTATCGAAGTCTCAGGAGACCGCCGGGCTGGTAGCTTTTTCTGCCAACGTATAAGCACCGTATATATTGGTTTATAGACTGTGGTATAAGCTTGGCCATACAAAGGGGTAATGCCGCCAGTCTTTTAGGTACCCTTCCCTCCCAGTGCGGCGACAATTTCGAGGAAGTTTTTTACCTAGTTTAAGTGTACATGTTTGTAAATAAACTGTAAATATTTAAAAAAAGTATATATATTTTTACTTTTATGATTATCTTTTAGTATTAATTACGAGATTATTGAAATATCTACTCACTGTTCGCGTATTAAGTTTTATTTGGCTTCGAAAGTTGAAATAATCCACTTACAAAATATGACTTAATCACAATTAACTATAATTGACGTTTGTAGGTTCGGCAGTTAGAATATGAATCAGTTCAAGTACTATAGATTGCTGCAAGTACGAACATGTAGCCACAATTAAGAACATCAAAATACATAAATATCACGTACACGAAAATAGGTACTATACCGTCAGCTGTATTTATCGACATTTGCGCTTGTGACAGATCAAACCCATCGTACTTAACCCATCACCACATACTTAACACACTTATATTGATATGTAAGTGATTACATATCAATATAACTCGTATAATATAACTTTAAATAGGTAATGATTTCTGATACTTACGCGAATATTACACATTGAAATGAAACTAATTTTACGGATTATATCGCGGTTTATTTTTGATTTTTATTTCCCGACGTTTCGAATACTTTACAGCATTCATGGTCACGGGCGGACTGAGATGGTAGCTGTCCATATGTCATAGTTGTCTCAGGGTGTATACTCCTGCATCTTGTAGAGGTATATGGCACTTGACTGATGGTAAAAACTGACTAATCTTCTTCGGTGGCTTGAAAAATGTTTTAATTGAAGCTCGCTTTAAGATATAGCCAATTAGAGGGGTAACAGACAAGATTGGCTATATCTTAAATCCACTGCAAGACCTCAAGATACTGTAAGCTCTTTCTGCGTAGATCGGACTAACAATAATAATTAGAAGACCTGAGGGTACCCTAAGACAACTATGACATATGGACAGCTACCACCTCAGTCCGCCCGTGACCATGAATGCTGTAAAGTATTCGAAACGTCGGGAAATAAAAATCAAAAATAAACCGCGATATAATCCGTAAAATTAGTTTCATTTCAATGTTTAAATAGGTAGTTAAATTCAAGGTAGGTAGAGGAAAATCTGCCTACGATTTGTTTAAAGGGAACAATAGAAAAACGCGTACTCTATTCTTAATATATAAACTCTATGCTTAATACCTATATATTTCAATGTACCTTTCTGTTCTAGATGAGTAAATCTTCTGGGAATAAAATGTGCTCAGATTTTCAGTAACCTAAAATACAAAAGTGCGGAGAAATCTCCCCCGATAGCTATTCTTCGGTGTAATATATTTTTATTGGCTATTTTCATAGTAACCTAGATCTAAATTCCACTCTCAGACAGCATGACATTGAATAAAAGTTAGTAAATTATGCGTGAACATCCCGTCGAGACGTATGTATGTGCTTACAGTGTTACATACTCGTATATAGATGAGATCACGAAAATCTAATTTTTTTATTTTTTTTATTTTGCGACAAAACTTATTACCACTGGTAAGTACTGGAGATTCGCCGAAGAACCAAGGTCATCGACATAGCTCTTAAAATCTGCAAGTTGAAGTGGCAATGGGCAGGCCACATCGCTCGGAGAACCGATAACCGTTGGAGAAGAAACTTCTCGAGTGGCGACCACGTACCGGAAGACGCAGCGTAGGTAGGCCTCCCACTAGGTGGACAGACGACATTGTGCGCATCGCAGGTAACCGGTGGATGCAAATAGCCCATTGTAGTTCATTGTGGCGTTCGAATGGGGAGACCTATGTTGACCACTCACCTGTTTAGGTGGCGTAATATCTGTCCACTCACCTGTTTGGGTGATTTAATAGATCACATTTATCAATTCATCAAAATTTTACAACGTAACCTTGTAACGGCGGGAATAAAATATTATTATTTTTTTCGAAGTTAGAACTGCACAATTGCTTCACTTTTTAAAAGCTTTTTTAAAATTAAAAGCTTTTATTTAACTTGCAATGTATGTATGTATGTACCTATCTATGTATGTATGTATGTATGTATGTAATTTGTTCGGGTGGAATCTTGCAACTCAATCTCAATTTTCACCCACTTCTACACGTTCAAATCGTTTGAAATTTTGCACATGTGTCAAGGACCGGTGACAATACAATAATATAGTATCATCGAGCTAAACTGATGATGGAGCTCGAAGGCGGATAAGGGAACCCTTAGATGGCTACTAGTAAACTCATCGAGTTTAGGCTCATTTGATTCGTCTTAGAGAGTTGTATTCACTTAACCTAATAATGAGGACCCTGATGATGGAATTGTAAGGTAGGTGACGGAACCCTGGAATGGTTACTAGTAAACACATCGAGTTTTGGCTCATTTTATTCGTCTTAAAGAGTTCTATTCACATTTCCTAATAATGAGGACCTGATGATGGAATTGGAAGGTAGGTGACGGGACCCTGGAATGGTTACTAGTAATCAAATCGAGTTTAGGCTCATTTGACGGGCCCGTTGGTCTAGTGGTTTGTGACCCTGTCTGCTACCCAACAGGTCGTGGGTTCGATTCCCACAAGTGTCTGGGTGTTTTATCTATATAAGTATGTATTTACAAAAAAAAAAGTATATATGTATTAGTATCAGTTGTCTGGTTCCATAGTACAGGCTCTGCCTAGTTTGGATCAGATGACCGTGTGTGAATTGTCCCAGGATATTATTATTATTATTATTTGATTCTATTCACTTTGCCTAATAATGAGGACCTGATGATGGAATTGGAAGGTATGTGACGGAACCCTGGAATGGTTACTAGTAAAAACATTGAGTTTAGGCTCATTTGATTCGTCTTAAAGAGTTCTATTCACTTTTTGTAATAATGAGGACCTGATCATGGAATTGGAAGGTAGGTGATGGAACCCTGGAATGGTTACTGGTAAACACATAGAGTTTAGGCTCATTTGATTCGTTTAAAAGAGTTCTATTCATTTTTCTTAATAATAAGGACGTGCTGATGGAATTGGAAGGTAGGTGACGGAACCCTGGAATGGTTACTAGTAAACACATCGAGTTTAGGCGCATTTGATCCGTCTTAAAGAGTTCTATTCACTTTCCTAATAATGAAGACCTGATCATGGAATTGGAAGGTAGGTGACGGGACCCTGGAATGGTTACTAGTACTCGTAATCAAATCGAGTTTAGGCTCATTTGATTCGACATAAAGAGTTCTATTCACTTTGCCTAATAATGAGGACCTGATGATGGAATTGGAAGGTAGGTGACGGAACCCTGGAATGGTTACTAGTAAACACATCGAGTTTAAGCTAACTTGATCTTCTTAAAGAGTTCTATTCACTTTGCTTAATAATGAGGACCTGATAATGGAGCTGGAAGGTGAGTAACATCATCATCATCCGGAAGACGTCCACTGTTGAACATAGGCCTCCTCCTTAGAACGCCACAATGAACGACAATTGGCTATTTGTATCCACCGGTTACCTGCGACGCGCACAATGTCGTCTGTCCACCTAGTGGGAGGCCTGCCTACGCTGCGTCTTCCGGTTCGTGGTCGCCACTCGAGAACCTTTCTTCCCCAACGGTTATCGGTTCTTCGAGCGATGTGGCCTGCCCATTGCCACTTTAACTTGCAGATTCTGAGAGCTATGTCAGTAACCTTAGTTCTTCGGTGAATCTCGACATTTCGGATTCTGTCGCGCAAAGAAACACCGAGCATAGCTCTCTCCATGGCTCGATGTGTGACTCTGAACTTTTCTAAAAGGCCAGCCGTTAGAGACCACGTCTCAGTACCATATGTCATCACTGGCAATACACACTGGTTAAAAACCTTCGTCTTCAGGCACTGCGGTATTTCGGACGGTATTCGAGAAGATGTAACGTAGCTTCCCTAACGCTGCCCATCCGAGTTGGATTCTTCGGGCGACCTCTTTGTCGAAGTTGGACCGACCTAACTGGATAGTTTGTCCTAGGTATACGTAATGGTCAACAACTTCGAGTGTATCGTTCCCAACAACTAATGGTACGGGTGTAACATGGACATTAGACATGATCTTCGTCTTGTCCATGTTCATTTTAAGACCCACCTTTTGGGAAACGCTACTGAGGTCGCTGAGCATCGTACTGAGGACGAGGTCCACCAGCGACTCTGCCATAATGACTATATCATCGGCAAAACGAAGGTGAGTGATTTATTCGCCTCGGTCTTCTGTATAATCTGGCGGAGCGTATGAATGTGGTCTACGGTAGGTACTAAAGCCTTTTCGGAACCCGGCTTGTCCGGGAGGCTGGAAGTCATCAAACCTGCGCTCGAGACGGTTCGTAAGAGTAACAGAGCCATGGAATGGCTACTAGTAAACCCATCGAGTTTGGGCTCAATTGATTTGCTTTAAGGAGTTCTATTCACTTTGCCTATATAAGCGGAATTGATATTAGACTTGGTAAGTGGGTGGGTGACGGGACGGAACCCTGGAACAGCCACTAGTAAACCTATCGAGTTTGGCGTCGTTAGATTCACATCAAAACAATCGTAAATACTATTATGTCAATTATTCAATATTTTTTTATCCCTGAAATAAAAATGTTGAATCTTTGAATCTTGAATCAATAAAATCAAATTATAAATTGTCTTGTTTATATTCTTAAATGTAAATCTCGCGACAAGCTTTTATATCATATAAATTGTGTAATGACGTTATAAATAGATATTAAAAGTTTTAAGGGAAAAGTTTATTTTATTATTTTTAGTGCATTTAAATAAAAGCTTGTATTTAAAAAAGTTTTTACTTTAAATTATTTCAAGTACGATTACATATTTATTGTAATAATGACAAAAAAACAGACAGAATAAAGAAACTGACAGATTTCAAATGTGATCTATTAAATTGGCTCTACATTAGTGCGCTCATCGTAAGTACACAGATCACTTTTCGTGTTAAACTGCCCTGCTATGTCTTCCATCACGCGGCATTTTACAAAGAATGAGATACCCGACAGGAGCGTTGTACTAAAAGAAATACGTAAGTACTAAAACTTATCGGTGCGTGCCGAAAATCTGTTTAGAGGCACGCGCGGGTGTGTCCATTTTTAATTGATAAATTATCGAGTCAAAATAGAGTTGTCATTTTTTTCTTTAAACTCATAGGCGTAGGAATCGCTTCAGCCATTAAAACAAAAAACATGCAAGTAGACTTGTCAACTTATTCACGTGTGCTACGGAAATATTAAGTACCTTTTAACTAATAAACTTTCTTTTTTTTTTGACGCGGGGGAAATCTTCGAAAGATCCCCGGGAGCTGTGGGGCTCGACCGGGGTATGTGGGATTCTTACCCACTAAAACCCCCGCGGCTGTCGCATCGGCACATGAGAGGGGGGACCCCAGGGCTTTCCGGTGGGATCTGCACCAGGGGCCCCTCAGTACCTTGCCCTTGAGCCCGCCGCCGGGGGGCGCATTGTAGCCCCCCGGGAACCTGACACGATACTCACGGGGACGGGGGTCGCAACCCCGCCGCCGTCCTCCTCGGAGTCGCCGCCGTACTCAATGGACGCTCAAGGGGCCCACACCCCGAGCGTCCAGCGACTCCGAAGGAATAATAATAACCTAACCTAACCTCGGCGTGTCTTCGTCGGCCGAGTGGAAACCGAAGGGGACCCGCAGGACTCGCAGCTCTGGCTTGCCTTAATTGGTCGTCCAGAGAGGAGCTGTTAGAGCTATATGCTCCAGGGGTGGAAGTGTTAAAGGGCATAACGCCGCGAGTAACTACGGAGAAAGCGCAGCACACCTCTCGACACCCCTGAGCCACTCACACCCAGTGGCGTGCACTGAAAGCAGGCAAAAATATCTGCGAGTTGTTAATGCGTTATGCTATTTGTTCGTGTTCCAGCACAAATATCCTTAAATTAACCAATATTACCAACATATCCATTTACATTAAAAAAAAATTACGTTAATTCATGTCCAAACTAAGATTTTTTTTAATTAAGACTTTTTAGAGAGATCCTAGGGTAGGCAAAGTATTTTTGTCAGTATAGACCCGCTGAATAAACTTATTAATGTTTTCAAATGCAAATTAATATGTCTATAGTATTTGCTTGCATATGGATATTTGAAATAGTAAAATAACATACTTAAAATAGGTGAAACAAGCCAAATACTTTTTTTGCCTACCCTCTGTGCACGCCACTGCCACACCGGTGTTGCACTCCGTCGTCTCTAGCGGACGGCCATATGGAGAGCCCATCTAGTGGGTGGCAAGTCACTGCTTGCCAAAATATAATTAGTACGCTAATTATGGCAAGTGACCCCGGCCTTTTGTAATAGCCCAGTGTTCAGTCCATCAAATGCTCACTCAAAAAATCAAGAAATCTTTCCACATACTTACAATAGTCCCTACACCTGCCAGAGTCAACTGCTGGTTATATCTTATTCGTAGCAGTTGATCCTGGCAGGTGTGTTCCATACCTACCGCATTACTTTCTCCCAACAGGCCTCTACGTGTTGGATTCGTCCCCACGCAAGCCTTTTAAAAGTCCGGGTGTAAAAGCCCGTGTTGTCAAAAACAAAAACATAAATAATAAAGGTCTGCTCATATCAACTGATGGGCGGTCGGAAAAACTCGATTAAAATAAAAAAGTTATATTTTACAGGAATATTTTAAGTAGGTAAAATAAGTTAATTAATATAATATGAAATAATTTTGTTAGGTATTAACTAACCTAAATTCTGTTTTATACACTACTGTAATAAAGGAATACAAATACCTAGTCATGTACCTACCAAGGTAATGTAGCACACTTAATGTTATTACCAAGGCTGATTAATATTTGTCCTTTGTGACTATTGGGAGAACTTATGCGACTGGCTAATATTACCTACTAGCTGAGAAACAGACCCCGACATATTACAGAACCTGGTATTACGGAACGTAGATAATTAGAGATTTCCGACTGTAGTAATGCCTGTGACTTGACTTACAAAACCGTAATAATAGAAAAAGCTTAGTAAATGCTATGCTAATGATAAGAGACCCTGATGAATTTCCGTTGCGCTAATAAAAAAGAGATTATTAAACTTATATAGGCTCTAGTGGCTCCTCAAGGGGATCCAAGAGAACGGACCCGGCCTTTAAGCTAGCCATACTCGTTCAGGTATACCTAACAGGTTTGCCTGTACACGTGAAACGCCTCGAAACCTGCACAATTGTGCGGCATACACGCTCCGATGATCTGTTTCTAAATGGTTAAAAATAAATATATTTTGTTACATAGTAACAAAGTTGAAACGTTAACAAAGGAACGTAAACATTTTTCTCCTATATAAATAAAAGCAAATTAAGTTTTGTTAAAAGAAATAATAACACATATTTCTCCAATTTTTTAACAGCCTATCAAATATCCCAATAAGAAAAAGCTTCTGCTTCCATTACCTAAACTGAAAATAGATAAAATTTTGGTGACAGTTCACATGAAGGATTGAATAAGGTGTTGTAATTTGCAAATTTCGATAAGGCACAAATGATACTTCCTTATATTGTTTCATTCCTACTGCCCTATCTCCTGGTACAATCAACTCGACAAATTTCCTCCAGGGCCATATAATAACACAATAATAATACCCATAAAAGTTGCTATCAGCGTTTATGGCCTCACAAAACGTAATCTTGACGAAATCAGTTCGCAACAATACGCGAGAATATAAATTTCTCCGTCCGATTGTCTCCTTGCCAAAGAGGTATAATACATAATGAAGAGGGATTGCCTAAAAACACAAAGAAGATCTATAGCTCTCAAAAAGTTTAAAAGACCTTGAAATACATCAGAACTTATAACTTTGAACATGCTTTATAAAACAAAGTCTAGATAGCAAAGACGTTATTTTATAATTTTTTTTTTGTCAATAGATATATTTTCAGATTGGAGTAGATCTGCATTTGGAAATAGCAGATCTTCTTTTTTAGACTATCGATTAGCTGGAAATAGTTAACTATTCAGAATTGATGTGGAAAAGCGAAACACAGAATCCTGAAACCCAAGAGCGAGTTTAAAGTTTATAACACATTAAGATATTCATCCACGAGACCAGAAAGATAGGAAATGCGTTTTTGAAGACATTTTAATTCCTTTCTTGCTAGCAAAATCCAATATTAATGTTCTAGTAACGGCTAGCACCAGCACTGCAGTTCGCCGTCTGATGAGGCAAATGGTCGTGTTTTGATATCCCTACTAAAATTATCTAACAAACAATTTCCAAAGAAAGCCTGCGTCAACAACTAGCGGTCTGTGTACCAAAAACAAAGAGAGCAGCCGTCTTCAGATTTTAATGAGGCTATTGAACTGAAACGTCGACATCAAGAAAGTTCATTCTGCTCCAATTCTGTACGTCGCTAACTGTAATTCCTAAACTCGAACATTAGGGGTGCCCCTATGTGGTGATTCGCAGCTACATTTAGTACGCTTCGGTAGCATTGACACAATAAAAATGCTAATTTGTTGAATGTAGCAGTCTCGGAGCTCGGAGCTAACGTTTGGACGAACAAATTTGTCCATGGTTGATATTTAGTGTATAATAAAGATAATGAGTATGCAGTGTTATTCTCATCGGGATATACAAAACAAAAGTACTTTCCACTTAATTCTATTGTAAATTACCGTAAATTATGTTTTAGAGAAGCTCAGAGTCACACAACGAGCTATGGAGAGAGCTATGCTCGGAGTTTCTTTGCGCGACAGAATCCGCAATGAGGAGATTCGCCGAAGAACCAACGTCACCGACATAGCTCTCAGAATCTGCAAGTTGAAGTGGCAATGGGCAGGCCACATCGCTCGAAGAACCGATAACCGTTGGGGAAGAAAGGTTCTCGAGTGGCGACCACGAACCGGAAGACGCAGCGTAGGTAGGCCTCCCACTAGGTGGACAGACGACATTGTGCGCGTCGCAGGTAACCGGTGGATGCAAATCGCCAATTGTCGTTCATTGTGGCGTTCCAAGGGGGAGGCCTATGTTCAGCAGTGGACGTCTTCCGGCTGGTGATGATGTTTTAAAGAACTGGACATTGAATTAAATGTTACACATTTATTGATGGACAGTAGATCAAAATTACAAAATACAATGAATAACTAAACTATAAATGTCAATTTCTGTCGCCTACAATACTTCGGAAAGCATAAAGTAGGTAAAAGTTTCATCATTTACGTCTGCTTTTTGGATTTGTAAAGGATACTAGAGATCTGCTACGACCTCGCCCGGGCCGAAAGATTTGATTAATTAATTATTATTTCAGCCGAAATTCTCTACATAATTGTGTGTCCATTGTGCAGATTAGAAGAAACACCTAAGGTAACAAACAGAAAAATAATCTTAGACAGAGACTTTGTTAGATACAAATTAGAGATTATGCAAATACTTAAATTATCCTTGTGTCTCACTAATACAAGTACTCGTATCGTGTATCTATATATATAAAAATGAATGTTTGTCTGCGAGTCCTTTATAGAATCGTAAGTTGCTGGACCGATTTACATGAAATTTTGTGTGTAGTGAACCGATAGGTGGCGCTGCTGTCGATATGTCAACAATTTAAACTTACTGGAAATACTTGAAAGGAGGAAACTCTATAGACAGGCTGTAATCACTTCCCCTGAGCTTATAAATGGAGGCAATTAAAGGCATGACCACAGTGCAGTGTAAATACGGACGGGCCCGTTGGTCTAGTGGTCAGACACCCTGCCTGCTAACCGATGGGTCGTGGGTTCGATTCCCGCCAAGTGTCTGGGTGATGTTTATCTATTTAAGTATGTATTTACAAAAAAAAAAAAAAGTATATAAGTATTAGTATCAGTTGTCTGGTTTCCATAGTACAGGCTCTGCCTTGTTTGGGATCGGATGACCGTGTGTGGATTGTCCCAAGATATTATTATTATTATTAAATAATGCAGTGCGAAGACATGACTGAATACACACACTGCTTTAGTTTTTTATTTGTCCCTATTGTTTATACTGGGGGTCATTTCGTTGCGGTTTGGATCACTTTAGGTGACTTCACTTACTAGTATTGTGCGCTCCGGTTTTCTACGTTACAATTACCTACCACATATTACTACGATCCCCAAGACGCCTGCCAAGTGTGGGAATTATGGCAACCCCACCGTTCTATAGGCGAAGTCTTTTGTTCAGCAGAGGACGAGTTTTGGCTGATGTGATGTGACTATGTTGCTCTAAGGTTGATGGTATTTAAAACCATCACAAATGTACCTAATATGTAACACAAATTCCATTTAGCAATAAAGCCTCTATTCATTCAAATGCAAATGTTTATTAACTTAACTATCCGTAGCTCGAAGTAACAGCTAAGCTGCTTCATCATTAAACATTTTGTGACCCAGGCATTTATCTCAATCTTCTGGGTCATAAATGTTCCATTGTGAAAGCAAACGCAACCCTATCTTATCACAATGGCTGGAGTTTTATTGAGTAAGCCGTCTTTATGAATTAAAGCCGGATTCTAAGGAACTTGGCTTATATGGGTCCGAAACCCTTGAGCCACATACCTCAGAGGAAGTTTCTTACGCATTTTGGGATTTGCCTTGCGGGCCCCCAAGTGGATTTTCGGGTGAATAGCAGGTATTTCCTGTAATAAAACTTTCATACATACATATGTACTTCAGGTACGTTTTCTTGTTTTGTCTTTTTAGTGAGTCCTGGGGCCGTAGTCAAGTTGTCATTCTACAATACGAAACGCTATAGAATAGAAAACAAATGTATGCGAATTACATATCTTTCACGTGACTTAGCGAAGAGATAACGTCATTCCTGTAGATTCGTTTTTTATTCTCTAGATTTTCTAGATCTCCGATTTGTAAAATGACAATTTGGCTAAGGGTGCTGGACTATAAATACAAGGTTACCACTTACCCTAAGTTTAGGAGTAAGTCAAACACTTGCCAAAACAAAATATTTAACTCAAGCAAGTAGCTCAGTACCGTTGCCATATACTATGTTACTAGATAAAATCTGTTATTCCGGATCCGTTGGTCTAGTGGTTAGATACCCTGGCCTGGCCGCTAACCGATGGGTCGTGGGTTCGATTCCCACCAAGTGTCTGGGTGTTATTTATCTATTTAAGTATGTATTTACACAAAAAAAACGTATATAAGTATTAGTATCAGTTGTCTGGTTTCCATAGTACAGTACAGGCTCTGCCTAGTTTGGGATCGGATGACCGTGTGTGGATTGTCCCAAGATATTTATTTATTTATTTGTGGAAAATAAAACATTAATTTAATTTTTTAACGAAATCCGTTTGGCTTTGCAAATATTTATCAGATTATTCGGCTTGTAGTGAAGAAAGTGGTCTCATTTGTGGTTTAAATATACATCATAATATGTATAGAAAAAAGGCAGTTTAAAAAATAGTGTAAACGGTTGCTTGTTCGCTTCCCACCAGATAGCTAATAGCAAGATATGGATAACAAAAAGCATTACCTTATTAGAAGCCTATTTTATCCGGTCTTAAAGACATCCATTTTATAACATTTTATAAGAACACATCACTTTCCAGTCTTATTTATACTGCAAATAAACATTAGCATGTACAACGTTTACATAAATTCGGTAAAATAGATATGCTTAGTTATATGTCTGTTTTTTTATTACTGTAATTTGTTGTTGTCACATTATATATTTTTCTTCTTCTTCTTCTAAAAACAGTAGATAGCTGATTATACAAGATTATAAGATTACTTAAAGTACTAGTACCTACGGTCCTTATTTTTTTAAGGCAGCATACGGTCCTCGAAGGAATTTAAGAAAAAATCAATCAGATGATCCTAAATCCAGATACCACGCAATTAGATTTCCGATAATGGGCGTACCGTAACAGCGTTAACCTTTCTACGTCGTTACTCAACTTTCCCCGGCCCAAGCCCTGCCTTGACCTATATCCACCCTAATTTAACCCCTCACCGGCTTACCCTGCTGTTTTGTGCACGTAAATATTCGTAGTTTTCAAGGTATATTCTGATGGTGATAAGCACAAGCAATTTAGAACTTTAGACTGCGAAAGTAAAGTGCATATTTCTTTCCACAGATAATGCACGGTATTTAAGTATGATAACGGTTTCAAAGAACTATGATCCGGATGAAGAGATAACCCTCTTGAATGTTTATACCCGGCATGGAAAGGTAATTGTTTTTTTGGGGCAAGTATAAGATTTAAAAGAAAATATTATTACAGCTGGTCCAATAAATTCACAAGGCGTCGAATCACAGTATATGCTTTATATGCTCGTAATAATATTTTATTTTGCTTTTCATCATTATTATTAGCAGCCCAAAGACGTCCACTGCTGAAAAATGCCTACCCCTTAGAAGGGGGGGGGGGTATAAATCCCACGCTGCGTGGGCGTCTTGGGATCACAGTATCGGTGAAAGGTAATCCAAAAGAATGACGCTGTTGCCCGTCTACTTGTTTTTCCTTAGTTGCCCCTAACAACACCAACGGAGATACTCGTTGGGTGAATATTCTTACCCGAACCACAAAATATAGAGAGTACAGAAGGCAAGCTCATGTATGTACCTCACGTTTCATACCTACGCTCGGCGGTCGCGCTAGGGTTGTCAACTCGGCTTATGCGAAAAAACTATCGTGGTAGTGGCACTCGTATATACCTTGTTGTTTAATTGATTGGTGAGAATAAAACTGGAAGAACGCAAATAAAAACCATTAATTACTAAAATAATTCAATTATTATTTTTATTTAATTGTTTACACTTTCGAATTTATTAAACTTTCGAGGTCTCGTTGTTAAGACGTGTATGTGTTGTACTATCGTTTCGTATTGACATTCGTATTTGGAGACCTACCCAACGAGCCTAAATGTTGGTGGATCTAGGTTTATTTTTGCAGAGTTCCCGTGACCACCTTCCTGCTCCATCATCAGACCCTTATTCCCATTTTTCTAGTAACTACTCGTTGTGACCTACCCAACGAGCCCAAATTCGGTGGGTCTACGTTTATTGGTGCAGAGTTCCCGTGACCACCTTTCTGCTCCATCATCAGACCCTGATTACCATTCTTCTAACAACTACTCGTCGAGAACTACCCAACGAGCCTAAACTTGGTGGATCTACATTTATTGGTGCAGAGATACCGGGACTACCTTCCTGTTCCATCATCAGACCCTGATTACCATTTTTCTAGTAACTACTCGTTGTGACCTACCCAACGAGCCCAAATTCGGTGGGTCTAAGTTTATTGGTGCAGAGTTCCCGTGACCACCTTTCTGCTCCATCATCAGACCGACAGACAGACATAACCGACAGATAGACAGACAGACTTCCGGACATATGCGTCAAACTAATAACACCCCTCGCTTTTGGTCGGGGTTTAAAAAAACAAGCTAGTTATAATACAAGCAAATGGTAGCTTAAAAAACGACAATTCACCGCGTTTAAAGTAGAATTTAAACATCCATTAAGTGAGCAGGTGCAATAACCATCTTATTTGACCATCATTGCTCAAAAAAAATATCACAAGACGCGTACGAGGCGGGTGGCAACCGCGCTCGCACTAAATTCAAATTAACCAAGAATTCGTGTCCGTGAGCGCTGTCTATGTGTGCGTTACTGGAGCGCCCGTTGTATGAAGCTTGCCTTCTGTACTCTCTATATTTTGTGCCCGAACACCCGGGTAATTTTTCTTTTACATAAATTATATTGTAACTATTTATTACGTTTTCGCTCACAAATTAATTGAAAATCACGCTTTTCCTTTGTCCCTTGCAGTGTAGGCAGAATAAGAAGTGCTGGGTTGTATTCGTGCCTTATTTTATTACTTTTTTTTCCTATTTATTTAACTACTATGAACCCCTAAACTGCACAAGTATTAGTACAGGAAAAAACTTTTCTAAGACCGTCATTTTACAGTTAAGTATAGTTACAGTGAGTAATTTAATTTCAAAAGTTTTCAAAAACAACATAAAAGAAAACGACTCATAATGAATACTAAGTGAATAAGTTTTTAATTTTATTTATAAATTATGAATTTTAATTTAGACTAAGACGTTGGAATAACTCATAAAATGAGTCTGGAAATTATGAGTTTTACTGGTTGTGAAAATACCCTTGAAATGTTTCCATAATAGATATGAAAAGTCTTGAAAATCATATTCATTTAAACGCCAAAAGATTATAAGTTAGAAATATCATATAGATATATATATAGATTATTACATTAATTTTTGACTAATTGCAGAGACAAGTTAAGTGATACACCTGCCTATAGACAGCCAGTGGCACTGCACTGCCGCTTGTCACCTGAGACTTTATAATTTTGCCAGCCTTTCACACCGGAATACAGCGGCAGAATATCTAACACTGTAGTAGTACTTACGTGGAAGGTACCTAGCACAAGATGTACACTTGTCATCCCCCTATCCCAAAAAACTTAAGTACAGTACGCGACAGATCGACATGGCAATCGGGGAGGTAACACCCCGCACCCCCCGCAAATCGTTCGCGTAAGGTTCAATTCACATCAAGATGGCAACAGCCGGCAGCGAATTTTTGAGTGTGAAAGAATTTTAAACTTTGTTTACAGTACGTAAAAGACCAGTATCGCTTGACAAGCGCGGCGCGGACGATGCGCGGGTATGCGGAGTGTCCCCCCCGCGTCTCAACTAATACCCCGATTGCCATGTCGACCTGCCGAGTGTCGTGTACTGTACTCTTTTCGGGATCGAGGGATGATTATATAAATCATCTTTATAGATTTAAACATTCCTGCGCTCCAGTGTGAATTACCGGACACAAGAAACTTAATTACCTACCTAATGTCTCGGGTGACGAGCGGTAGTGCGGTGCAGGTGTCTATAGACAGCCGTGTCGCTTACTTTTTTTTTTTTGGTGAAACAGATTTTTTTTTGGTTAGATTAAATGGTTTGTGTGTGTTTGAGTGGTTCCTTCATCGATATACACTCCTTTGCAAAAAAACGGGCGGTTATGATTTTTCTACATTATTGGTAATAATTTAGTTCTAAGGAGGTTTTAATAGCCAAACTATTTTACTGGCACTTAATAAACAGTCTGCGTATGAAAAAAAGTTCATTCAAAATTCGAAACCTTTGTTTTTAAAAATAATAATCCCTTTTTCAGTTAGTGACTTTTTACTTACTTTTCGCGGGTTTTCGGGTAAAAGGTTATAAAGGTAACTAAAATGAACTTCTTGTTTTTTTTTTAGTAGAATAATTTGTGTTTGGTGTTTGTGACTTAACCCATTAACGCCCAAAATAAAACGGCTTTTAAAAATTATATTTTTATAATATTTATTGTATCATTATAAAGTAAATAAATGGTATATAAGCAAAAAAATTTAAAAATTTATCCAACGCAGAAATTATAAGGGTGTACCTGGACGAGTACAACGGGCGGATTAAGAATATAATTGCCTAAAGCAAAGTAGTTCAACACATAGAATTTTCCTGCAAAGTTCGCAACGCCAACCAACGCGATTGTAAGGAATAACACATTGCAACTAATAATTGTTAATGCGCTCGGGATTGTGACCAGCATGAGATACTCCCTTGGGTTTTGAGCAAGTATAGGTAAAAATAGCAACCTCCAAGGTTCTTCCGTTGAGTGACGCAGGAGGCGACAAAAGTAGAATCAGAACACGGACAGCAGTGTCTTCTGTTGAAATATCTATCTTCACGTATACTGCGATCCCCAATGCTTCGGCAACATTCCCCATATCTACCTCCCCCCACCCCCCATCATAATTGAGGCAGACTGACGTTATCTTTTCGAAGTTGGTCACGAATGCATTGGACGTGTGAGCTCTTGGACTAAAATGATACAGACACTAGCAGAGTCGCTGGAGGACCTCAATACTATGCTCAGCAAATGAACATGAATAAGATAAAGGCGTCTAAAGTCCACCAATTGGAGAGACTGTCCAGTTTCGGATTTCAGTCCAACGTCGATAAAGAATTCTTCCGAAGAATTCAACTCGGATACGTGGTATCTTCTCGCTCAAAATACCATAAAGCCTAAAGATAAGGGTCTTCAAATCAAGTGTGTTGCCACCAGTGCCAATAAGACGTGGTTCCCGACTGCTAGTCTTTCAGAGAAGGTCTAAAGTCTCACGAAGGGCTATAGAGAGAGCAATGTTCAGAGTTTGATTACGCCATAAAATCAATACATTCGCCAAAGAATCAGTCATCAATATAGCTCTCAGAATCTGCAATTTGTAATGCCAATGGGTGGGTAAGCCCTAGCGCTCAAAGAATCGATAAACGATGGCGAAGAAGAATTCTCGAATGGCGACCACGAACCGGAAGATGCAGCGTAGGCAGATCTCTTACTGGGTGAACCCATGATATTGTGCGAGTTGTAACCGGTGGATGTACGCCAATTGGCAATTGGCAAGAGGGGGGGGGGGGATCTATGTTCAGCAGTGGTCTTGCAGCTGATGAAGATGATGAAGATTATTATTATTGAGGGCTTTTTCTAATCCTGAAAAGCAATTTTGGCTTGTAAAGACGCCCTTGTAAACTTATCAAAATGTCTGAAAATATTAGTCCATAAGTGCCCATTGTACCCATCCGGGTACAGTGACATAAATGGACTCTGATATGGGCGTACTGAAAGTAATTGTTACTAAAATGGTATCATATCTTTCTATATAGATGTACAATAGTTTTTAATAAAGAAAATATCAAATTACTATTTATTTTATAGTAAAAATATTTTTTTTCATTTTACCTAAAGACCTTGGGCCTCAATCGCAATTTGTCACTAAAAAAAATTGCATTTGTTTTCGCGCCGCAGCCAAACTTATTTTTTTCATACACTAGTTATACCATTTAGTTACTATATATCTAATTACTTTTATACAATCCACAAATAAATATAACTAAATCATGCATTTTGTTGCTGTACCCGCGCGAGTACAGAGGGCGTTAATGGGTTTTAAAACAAATATCTTTGTGTCTATTGCAATGGCAGAAAAAGCAATAAGAGCTAGTAAAATTATACCGCTGCTGGAAGAGGGGTGTAGCCAGTGTTACGTCTCACAGCGGTTAAATGTGAGTCGTTCAACCGTCCAAAGAAAGGACTCGATACCAAGAGACAAGTTCCGTTCAGAGAAGGCAAGGTTCTGGGAGAAAACGTTGCACACAACCACGAGACGACCGCTTTTTAGTGACTCAGGCGCTGAGGAACCGCAAATGCAGTTACTTAGACCTTAAAAGAAACCTTGAAGAGGTGCGAGGAACGCAAGTTAGCCAATGGACTGTGAGGAGGAGGCTTTTAGCAGCTGATATACGCAATCGACGACCAGCGCGGGCCCCTAAGTTACTCCGTGAGCACCGCATTGCTCGATTGGGGTTCGCTAGAAATTGCCTATCTTGGACACTACGTAACTGGAGTAACGTAGGTACTCTTCTCGGATGAGGCTCGAATTTGTCTGCATGGTGAGGACCGACGTCGGCGAGTGTTACGAAGACCAGGAGAACGCTATGCCGACGTGTGTTTTGAAGAAATCACACCTTATGGTGGGGGGTCCGTTATGTTTTAAGGGCGTAAGTTCTAGCTGTCGTACTGAGATAATATTCATTGAAAATGGCTCACTAAATACGCAAAGGTACAATACAGAAATCATTTGTCAACATGCACAACGCGCACTGGCTGTAATTGGTGAAGATGCTATTTACATGGATGATAATGCTAGGGTCCACCGTTCTAGCTCTGTAGATGCAAGAGGTCAGTATTCGTCGTTTGGATTGGCCAGCATGGAGTCCCGACCTTAACCCCATTGAGCACGTCTGGGACCTCCTAAAAAGGCGAGCACGATCTGTCCAACCACCTCCACAAAATATCAGGGAGCTGAAACCTGTGCTCTCGGCTGAGTGGGAACACATTTCACAGGACACCATCAAAAGTCTAGTGGAAAGCATGCCAAGAAGATTACATGCCGTAATCGGTGCAAGAGGAGGTCACACTCATTATTAATGTTTATTAATTAATGTCTTTTTTTATTAAAATTCCATAAAAAATCACTTAGTCTCAATTTCACTATACCCATAAAAAAATTAATTTTAACACGGCTCTCTGTTTTCATTAACTGAAACAAGAAATTTCTAGTCATCTAAGCTAATGAAATACTAAAAATATTAATATTATCCATAGAAAAGCCAATGACTGTAAGGTGCCCGGTTTTTTTTGCAAAGGAGTGTATTATTTTATTATATCGATGTGTTCTCTGGTTTGGATTATCGATATGTTTGAATTTCCAATTGGATCCGGGAGATGGCGATGCAAGCAGGTTTTATTTTTTAAACTATTTTAGGGCAGAACAACATTTGCTGTCCCGTTAGCATAATTATAAAAGCATTGTGACCATAAATTTATAAGAAAAAAAAAACACAACGAATAGAAATGTGATATCGCAGCCCATCAATATCAACCAATTCTGAACCCTTTACCTAATTCACAGCATTTATTAATACTGCACTTCAATCATGCAAATGCAATGAAGACTTACGGCTGAAATTAAAATTTGAGCTATTCTTACATTAAGCTGTCATTTTAGAAAGCTAAATCCAAAGTTGGATCGAATATTAATAACGATTAATTGACACCTCTGCACTCTCACGATCAACGCCCTACGTGACTTTTACTGTCCTATTATTTCGATGTAGGTCGATATTTGCCCTTCGGAGTCGATGGAAGTTTAGGGTGGGGGTGGGCCCTAGACGAAGGCAAGGCACTGAGATAACACCGGAGAACCCAGATGCCTCTCAAATGCCGATGCGACAGCCGCGGGGGTTTAAGTGGGTAAGAATCCTACATACCTCGTTCGACCCCAGCTGGTCCCCGGGAACTTTTTGAAAGTTGCCCCCGCGGGAACAAAAAAAAAAGAATTAGTCTCTGTGGCGCAGTGAGAAACCGCTTGCTTTGCAAACCGAAGGTCTAGGGTTTAAATCATCATCTAGCTAATCATGTTAACTAACACTATCACCAGCTGACACCGACTTCAATATATTTTCGTTATTTTATGCTTTTTAGATAATTTACTTTGAAGTCGGTTTTTTTTTAAATAGTTTATTTAACACTTTTTAGTCACTTATTTTACCATGTACCAGCACTATCACGCAACTCGAACGGCTACGTTACAGTAATTTACTGAAAACATAAAAAGTTAATATCTCTTAAACTACTGAACCGATTTTGATGAAACTGTACTCTATCCTAAGTTGAAATATACTCTAACTATTACAAAAAAGAATTTTCGAAATCGGACTGGTAGTTTCTGAGAAATCCGCGGACAAACCTACATACATACATACATACACTCATAAAATTTGGTAAATTTGTTTAGAAGCCCACATAGACTAACATATATTAATATTACGCATTTTAATCAATATTACATACATACGCGTCGAATAGAGAACCTTCTTTTTGAAGCCGGTTAAAAATGAGTTGGCCGACGACATTGCTGTTCCGCTATAATCTCATATTAAATTACATAGGTACTAAGTAAAAATAATGTGGTTCCAGACTTATTTGCTATTAAAATTAATTAGCAACCAGTCTCCCATGAATGAATAAGTACCTACCTACTTACTTTCATATTTAATATTATTCGGATTTATTTTCAAGGTAAGGCTTCAGGCTTTTAGGATTTAATAAAGGTATATTAGGGACTGAAAATGGTTCATTATATTATTATTAGCCCAATTTATAAGCAGTACAAAAATTATAACATTGTTATTTTATAATTTTATTCAGATATGAAAAACGCAAAACGTTTTGCACAACTGGCCCAGACGGAGGGCTATGTTTTTTTTAGTTTTTAGATTATAAACTGTTACAATATAAGCGTAAGGTTGCAGAGAGTAAAATATTAGTATTGTAAGTATGAAAAAAAAAACATGTAATTTAATTACGGTATAGGTACTGTATTCATTATAGAAATAACTAGGTTAGGCCAATCTACAAAGCCAGAGTAGCCAGCCTCTCGGTATTCTACAGGTTACATTTGGAGAGTGTGCTCGGGAATTACATGACTTGATTCCTTCGTCCTCTTTCTATTAGCTGACGACGCGCAGGACAACTACACACCCTGACAATGTGAATGTCCCATCAGTAGGGACTAGTAGAGTAGGGACAGTATTATAAATGAGAAAGCGATTTGCTTCCTCATTTATAATCAGGCGCGGTCGCAGCCAACGATTTTGGGGGGGGGGGGGTCACATTTGACGGTCCCGTTGGTATTGTACCTAGACTAGGTTAGGGTTAATTGCTAACCAATTTTGCCGTGTACGAATATGGATTTTGGGGGGGGTCATGACCCCTACGACCCCCCCTCTCGGACCGCCACTGTTTATAATACGTACAGCTAAGAACCGCCCGTGCCCGTTGGCTGCCGGGTTAAAATTGCATCCCCCTATCTCCTCTTGTTGGGTGTCGTAAGAGGCGACTAAGCGAGAACGGGAAGACAGCAGCGTCTTTCTTCTTACCTATACTGCGATCCCCAAGCCGCCTGCCAAGCGTGGAAATTAGTGCAACCCTTCGCTTCTAAGGGGGAGACCTTTGTTCAGCAGTGGACGACATCAATAGTTTACCTGCGTCGGTTTTCTCATCCAATTATAATATGGTACCTACCCGGTCTCCGTAGGTGAGGAGGCTGGGTTTATTTAGTATTTTGACCCACAAAAACCGCCCCAGTGGCCTTCATGACACCATGTTATGGACCATATGCGATTAGGACATTTTGCTATTAAGACTTTTTGCGCACAGGTCGTTCTGCTTTTGAGTCATTTTGCTTATGTGTTCTTTTGATATGGAAGCGTAGAGAGGCTCTGAGCACTCCCTTTGGATCTCGCCAGAATCTCTCCAAAATGCTAGAGAACGTCCCGGGAGGAGCAGAGAAAGCGCGCTCTCCCCAGCATCCTCGCGGTACTCGCAACGACGTAGGGCCTGCACCGCGCTGTCGCCGCGTCGTCACCCGCCTCAGAAAGGTGCCTGGAAAAAATATTTTTTTAATAAAAATATTATTTTATACTTTTCAGTGTTATTGAAGTCGGTTGTTCTTTTTTTTATGTTTTGTTTTCTACTTTTTAGTGATATTTTCATACAAAAAGATTGAACCGTCGAAGACGGTAAAATGATCTAGGTAGGTTATGATCACATTATCGTCTACATAGTTTTACTTCATGTTTCTTCAGAAACAATTTATCCGGTCATACAGTGCCCTTCATACTGGAACATCGCTGATTGGCGGCAAAATATCTGACACTGTGATCTCCATAATTCTCTATTTCCTATATCTTGTTATTAACTTTGAATTCGGCCTCATAAGATAAACAAAAGTTTACAAAGAACCATAAATATACGAGACAGCAAAATGCCATATCAATAGATTACTATCAATATCTGAGAGACCGTAGTACGCGTCATAAAATTGTTTTGCTATGAAAGCATTTGTTAAGTTTTACTGACAGACGGTGCTATTTATGGTTTGAAATATATATGGCTGCTGCTCGAGTCAACTCGAGCGCCAGTGCTGCTTGGGGGGACTGGTCCGACTATTATCCCTTTGGCCTTTTAGTTTGGTGTATCTGCTTCGTTTATCTTTCGTACGGCAGGACATACTGTCGCTGATGCTAGTCAAACTGTAACAAAACAAAAACTGATTAAAAAAAAAAGTGAAATAATTACAAGTCCGTTGAGTTTCTTTGCGGATCTTCTCAGTCGAGGCCGCGGTGTGATCCGGTGGTAGCTTTAAAAAAAAATTACCGTTCGTTAAGCCTATTTGAAATAAATATTTTTGAATCTGAATAGAAATATTACATTTTTTTTTTACTCCCTGTAAGCCAGTGCTTGACTGCAGTCCCACCTGATGGAAAGCGGCGACGCAATCTAGGATGGTAAAGCACACTGGCTTATTAAAAGCCTATTCACTCTAGCTTTGAAGACACCCAGATTATAATCGGGCGGAAAAACTGACGCAGGCAAACTGTTCCAGTCCTTAGCTGTCCTTATTATGAATGACCATGCAAATCGCTTAGTTCGGACTGAAGGCACGTTTACCACATACGGGTGTGTGCGCGCCGTGCGTCTCGTTGTCCGATGATGGAAGGGGGATGGTGGAATCAAGTCATGTAATTCCTGCGCACACTCTCCAAAATGCATCCTGTAGAATCCTGACAGTAAACCCGTAAGTCACCGTCCAGGTAGGTACCACCGCAGTTTCAGATATCCTGCCACCAAGCAGCAGTGTGTAAATATTGCTGGGTTCCGGTGTGTAGGGCACCGTAGCTGGTGAAACTACCGGACACAAAAGAGCCTAGTGTATATTTCTTATAAAGACTTTCTTGTTTTGACTTTTCTTATATCTAATGTCTTAAGGGTCGGCAACGCGGTAGTTACATATTAGGTAAATTATCGACATAATCACGTCTCAAGAGAAAAATATATCTCAAGTAAAGTTTTAAGCTTATTATTTATTAGGAGCGACTTAGGTTACCTTTCAATAATACTATTAATTATTTCATTATTACCTCGGCTCGTTGCGCTAGCAAAGTATATTTTCATTTTTATCACGTATTTTTCGTAGGCGTAAGAACAATTATTATTAGTTTCTACTGAACTTTTTCAATAGTTCAACTTAATAAATAGTTGGACAAACAGACAAGCTGAAATATAATATTAACGACCTTTATGTCTAGACGTTGCGGCTATTGGCTATCGAATACATCACTCACGGTCATACATTAGCCGTTATGTGTTTATGTTTTTTCTTGTTTTGTGTCTTTACAATTTACTGTAGTACAGTTTTTATACTTATAGCCTTCCAATCAATTACCTTTTCTATTTGGGAAAAAATACTATAGAGCCAAAACGATAAATCTGTCTGTGCCAGAAATACAAACGAATGTAATACGTCGCCTGAGTTAAACCGTTACACACTTTTTGGTCTAGTGCCTATTTGGGTTGCACGATATTGGTCAAATTTTATATTAGTCAAATCGAGAATTCGTCAAATTTGATTTTGGTCAAATTGGTAGTTCGTCAAATCGTCTTTTTGTCTAATTGATAGTATATGAACGCAACCTTCTAAATATTTTTCATAAGTTTCTAAATATTTTTTTCTCAGCGTTTACTGTTTCTGTTTAGCTCAAGTTTTTGTTTCTTGTGTTAATAAACTGAATATTTTTCAATACACAAAACACTTTAAAATTTAAAAAGCCTGTAATAAGTATTTCTGCCTGTTAAAAGACCTCAGTAATATCACGCTAACGGAGGTGATATTACATCATCATCATCAACAGCTGGAAGACGTCCACTGCTGAACAAAGGCCTCCCCCTTAGACCGCCAGAATGAACGACAGATAGCAATCTGCATTCACCGGTTGCCGGCGATGCGAACAATGTCGTTGATCCACCTAGTGGGAGGGCTGCCTACGCTGTGTCTTCCGGTTCGTGGTCGCGACTCGAGAACCTTTCTTTCCCAACAGTTATCGGTTCTTCGAGCGATGTGGCCTGCCCACTGCCAGTTCAACTTGCAGATTCTAAGAGCTATGTCGGTGACCTTGGTTCTTCGGCGAATGAGCCTCTCCAAGCATAGCTCTCTCCATAGCTCGTTGTGTGACTCTGAGTTTCTTTAAAAGGCCAGTAGGGCCATGTAGTTTCACATTTGACATCTCTCTGTTTCTTTATTCTGTCTGTTTCTTTTATCATTAGTATAATAAATAAGTAATCGTAATTGAAAAAAAGTTAAGCAATTGTACAACTTCTAAAAAAATTATAATATTGTATGCCCGCCGCCGTTACAAGGTTACGTTGTTAAATTTTGCTGAAGTGTCAAGTGTGATCTATTAAATTGGCCCTACTTTACGTCGTTTGCTGGCGGTGAAGTAGGGATTCTTCGTAATTTTGTGTATTTGTATCAAAAATGTAGAAAAGGAACCCTTAGGCTCAATTCATACCAAGATGGCACCGGCCCGGCGATCACTTTCACAGTGAAAGAATTTTAAACTTTATCTACAATACGTAAAAGACCAGTATCGCTTGAAAAGCTCAAAGAAGCCGCGCGGTTGCACGCGGACGCTCGCGCCGCTGCGAGCAGTCGCGCGGTGACTCGCACGGCCGTAGGCGGCTGCAGGCGGCCGTAAGCGGCCGCCCGCGGCGCCGCGCGCCTTTTGGGGCGGAGTTTCCTTGTAGAATGTACGAACTAGACTCAAGGCACGAGGCGCTGCCGGCCGCTTCGCGCTTCTTCTGGCCTACTGGCCCCTGCCATCTTGGTATGTATTGAGCCTTACAGTGCCACTTCGTCTGTTTGTCTGGTCATAGCTTAGCGGTATATTTCAGCAACTGCCTAGTTGGACTAGTGGTTTGACACTCTGGCCGGTATCCGATAGGTCGGGGGTTCGATTCTTACCCAGGAAAAACATTTTAGTGCATGAACATGTCTGTGTGTCCTGTGACTGAATGGTATTTTTCTATATCCTAACTATGTACAAAAAAGTATATGAATATTTGTGTCAATTGTCTGAAATCTATAGTACAGGTTCTATCTAGTTTTGGATGTGATGATTGTCCCAAGGTAGGTATATAAAAGAAAATTAAAATAAAATTATTTTTCTCGAAACTTAAGTTGTACTAAGCTTTTTGTATATTACTTTTAGTACTTAGTAACCACTTGAGAGTATGTAGGCTAAAACAGGAAGCCGCAGGTTCTAAACGGATGGAGTTTTATGGCCGCCATAAAACATCAGCGCGAGCCACCGACCGACGACGCCATATTAATCTCACCATCCGTTGGAGTGTTGTCGCCTGTAACGACGTAAAGCGCTTTAAGTATGTACCTAAGTACTTACGCAACACAAATTATCTTACTTTTCTATGTTGTTACTTTCCCAAGCGTTGTCAGCGGTGTTCAAAAATAATTCAAGATAAAGAATGGTTATGATACTTTAACATAAAGAATAGGCTGTTATGTCAACAATGACGTGACTTATAATACAGTATGTTTATACATACTTGTCGCCTCCGGGTCATTAGTATGGGTCGTCAATTCACTACGAAATATAAAGTACTATGCGTTTCAACTAAGAATGTGGCCGCCATGATGATCGCGACTGCGGAACTTCACTCGTTTTTTACGATTTTTTTACCGGCAGCAGAGTAAACACAAAATGAAAATTTCACTCCGGTTTTGATTATTTATTGTAATGTCTTATTTTGCTTGCAAGATGGCGGCCACATTCTTAGTTGAAACGCATAGTGTTGATTCTTAGATGTAGGGTAGATGTAATTTTACAAATTGTAATGGAGAGGGAAACTAACGATAAGAAGTGTTCCGAGCGCAGTCTGTCTGAGGCAGTCGGTCTGAGTCAGTAGAGTCGTTCTGTCATGACAGTGAGTCGGTCTATTGTGATATTTCTGGATGAGTATGACTAGTTCCTGATGTAGCTTGAAGGTCGGAGTAGGAAGCTGGTCGGTCAGGGTTGGCTGTTGGCTGTGAGAGACCAATCGTTAGGTAGGTAGGGCTTTGATGCCCTACTATAATCATGATCTGGTGGTATCCTTGGTGACGCAAGGGTCATTCAAGTAAGTTTTTGTAAGAGGCTTCTGGGCGCTAGCGAGTGTGTTGCGTATGCGTAACAGGGTATTTTTACAGACTTCCGGTCCCTGCTCAGCTTTGTGCACTTAGATAATTATATATTGATTATATTTGTGATTTAATTTGTTCTATAGCATGACATTATTTTGATTTGTGTTTTAATACTTGTTTGTAACTACCTCTCTCTCTAACTTAAGAGCTGGGCTCTTGTCGGTGAAGCAATTTCCAATCTGATCTATTATATGCTTTCATTTTGACCTCCTGATACGTCATTCCACCCACTTTTTCTGCTACTTGCTTCATAAAACTCCGTCTGGGTCTTCCTCTTCCCCTTTTCCCTTCTATTTTACCTTCCACTATTGTTTTAAAGAAGGTGTCATGTCGTATCAAGTGGCCAATCATCTTTCCTCTCCTATTCTCAATAGATCTTAAAATTTCTCTTTCTTCATTGACCAGTTCTAAAACTTCCTCATTCGTCTTCCTTTCTGTCCAACTTATTCCCTCCATTCTTCTCCAACACCACATCTCGAATGCTTCCAACCTTTCTCTATCCTTCTGTGTAAGGGTCCATGCCTCACTGCTATACAAAGCGATGGTCCAAATATATGTCTTAATGAGCCGTTTTCTTATAGCAGTTGCTATCCTGGCTTTGAACAAATGTTTCTTGCAATTGAATGCCCTTTTAGCCATTGATATTCTAGCAATAATGTCAGGTGTTGATCTAGAATCGTGAGTTATTTGACTACCTAAGTATTTAAAATTCTTTACTGTTTCTACTGAGGTGTTATTCAAAGCACTGTGTAACTACCTACTAAATGAAATATAATTATGTCGCCGTCCGCTTGACAGCTTCCGGCGTAACAAAATACTGATTATGAGTAATATTTACATTAGTTGCGGTTTATATGTATTATTGATTGATAATTCTCCTAATTAAATCTCCAATCTCAATAGTATTAATTAATGTTAAATATGTAATAGTTTTGGTATATGTATGGTATGACTCTTGATTAGTGTTGGTGACGACACCAATCACTAGCCTAAGATATTATGTCATAAGTTTGTAAATGTTTATCTAAGCGTAATGTTAAGGTTTATTTTAATATTATTGTAATTGTAGGCAATAATATAGAAAGCTGTGTAAGTTGTTAAAAATAGGGAATATTAAGATAAATGTGTTTGGGACGATGTACCGCTAGGTTTTATGATAGGGATCGTGTACCCTAGAAACCTTTCGTGTTCGCAATGGTTTTATGATAGGGATAGATTTTATAGAGGTACTGGCACATTTTAAAAGGCTGTGTTTAAAACAGTTTATTTTTGTGCAATATTTAACTGTTAAAAGGGATTAGAAAACTTGGTAATTATAAAACTAATTGCCATGGGAAACAAGCAACGGTCATCGAATTACCGTTACGGTTCGTCAGCGGGTCATATAAAATAGGGGCACATTTCTATGCCAATTCATTCCGAAACTAGCATCCTTACAAGCAACAACTAAGAAGAGAAAGAATAAATACTTAACACTTGTCAAGAAAAGGGTGTTTAATTTCTGCAAACTCTGATCCTACGGGGAAGCAACTACTCGAAGACATCCCGCCAGCGAACTAGCTCCACCCATTAAGTCAGTCAGCATCAACAATTAGCTTATCTGTTTGTCTATATAAACCGATGTGTCACAACGTTCGAGATATTCTCTCTGTAACCGTCGTTGATAACAGTTGTAAGGAGAAACTCTGCCCAATTGTTTATAAAATATAATTGACCGTATAATGCTTATGTGTTGATTATTGCGACTATCCTGATTATCCGACTTTGAACAGTATACATAACCTTAATAATATTTGTCCGAAATTCTAAATTACTATTGTTTTATTGTATTTTCTATCCACCAAAATTGTTTAAAACACCTGAATTTACCCTTTTGTGGTTTCATTAAAACGCTGGGATATTTATTTTATTGAAAGTTTCAAAACATTAAAAACTAATTCCACATTATTTACATACATAAACAATTAAGTTTAAACAAATACTTACGTTAAAATAAATAAGGTGCGTAAATACCTAGCCTCGATGTATCGTTCAAATGTATTACTTATAAGATTTCATATCATATTATTGTTGCCTAATCATCCGAAAAGCAGCCCAGCTCACGCGAAATACATATTACTTTCCTACACACTTAAGATATGAAAATAACTCATTTATCTTTGTTAACCATACACAATAGTGAGTAGGTGTGTTTCAACTGAAGAAAGGTAAATATTTTTCGAAGATCTACAAATCAGGAATACTAAAGTGAATTTATCAACATAATATTTTCAATTAGTTTTCCTTATATAATAAATTTAAAACTGGGAAAGGTTACTTTACATTATGTTCCTACCTTTTTTTTTGTAATGTTTTTTGAGGTATTTTAACCCAGACTGGAGCCGATGCCGATATGGTAATCATTTTCATTAATCCGGACTGCAGCATTATTTATCATCATTATAATTCACTTACATTTAAATAATCTCCCCTCATCCCCCGCTATGGATCCAATTCCAATATGACGAAGTCTAACAGGTCATAATGCATTTGCTGATCGATTTTCCTTCCAACTTTCATAAAGGCCAACATTGGTTGTACAGATTTCGCAAATTGCGCCCTGCAACGTGCACTAGATATCCAGGTTACCCGGGATCTGGCGAAAGTGAATTGACGCGTCCTGGGACGAGCTGTGACCTTTTGCGGAATTTTATAATTGGAAAGCTCGACTCTGGAATAATGTTTGAGATTTTTCGCAATTGCCCAATTTTGTCAAGAAACATTTTTATTGTTTGTTGGCCTCTCGCTTTAATCTTCGCTATAAAAACTTACAAACTCTGGTAAAATGTCGATAGTCAAAAATATAGTAGGTAAACGATAAAAAGTAGAAAATAATGTATTTCTGGCAGATACGACCACAGCGGTCAACCTTTTAGAAGATCAGCCTTCTACCAAATACAGACGCACTCTCTCTTCCTTTACTCTCACAATCCGATGGGATGGGAGACCAACACGGCCGGTGATAGATCAGGAACAGCCTAGGTACCCAGTATTTGCTTATAGGGTAAAATTAAGAAAAAAAATGATAAGCAGCAGGTATTTTATTAACTGACTTTCCCTTCCTTATTGCAGTAAACCTGGCAAAAACTGGTTAAAATCTAAAAAAAAAAAATTATTTTCTTTTTGTAAACTTTTAGCTTCAAGTCTGAGTGTAGGGTTGAGCAAGCACTCCATCAAAAGTTAGTCCTGCCCCACTGTGGGTATGCCCATGTGCGCAGGACTTACTTTTGAAATACCCATCCGACGCATTGGTCATCTTAATTTTAGCTTAATCATCATCATAAATCATAAAAAAGTTATATATCATCATAATCCACGGCTTCATTACCAAGTGAAGTGCCAGGCTTCATTACCAATTACCAGTACCAATAAGTATTGAGAAAAATAATGCAAACAGATTTTAAACCACAACCTACCTATTTACATGGTAGGAACTGGTAAAAGGCCGGTTGTGTAGGCTCGCCCGTGCTTGCTATAAATAGAATCCCAGCTGCATTTACCTTTGCACTTTGAGCAACGCCCGGCTAGAAATGTGTTGACGTACTATATACGAATATAACGGGCTGAAAAAGAATGTCAGTAAAAGGTAAATATAGTGTGTGCATCTATACGGAGGTCGCGGATTCGAATCCCGTGGGGAGCATCAAATTTGTGTATTTGTTCCTTACTAACTAGGACAATGCAGGCCGATCACCTGATTGTCTGTAAAGATGTTGGATGGGCATAAAAAAAGCCTGACCTCTGGCCGGTCGTGTCGGTCTTCGGTCACATCGGATTCAAAAAAATAGGATTGTGAGAGGTATAAAGGAAAAGAGAGTGCACTTGTGTTTCTGCAAGCACTTGTGCACTACAACGTCTCCCGCGTAGATGACTGATTTCGTGAAAGATTGGTCTGCTGTGGTCGTATCGGCCAGCTCAAGCTATGCTTAAGAACAGTTCATATACCTACGATGCCGATCCAATTTCAAATATAAAACACATGAAATATGTAAGTGGTAATGGTACTGCTGTTACAGTTTTCGTTCCTACATCATGTGTCGGATAGGTATTCTTTATATGTTTTACATATAGGTGCTTGGATAATGTAAAAATGCTGTCAGATGACATTTACGACGTTCCCGGGACAAAAACATCAGCATTCAATACGTTTTATCCCAAATCAATATAGAATGTGGTGAAAGAGGGTGTATGGAAAGAGCCGCCTTAAATGACGTAATAATATATTGTACTTATATATAGAGTCAATTTAATATATACAGAGGTAATTTAAAACTTAAAATAAAATCCGTTGGTCTAATAATAAATCTCCGATTACCTGGAGTGATAAAGCTGGGTGGGTTTGACCTGCCCAACTCTTACAAGTTCAGAATTTCTAGGCTTATAATTTCTGTAATATTGTTGAAACTGATGTTTAAAAAGAAGTAAATTATGATAAAAAAGACAATCCCGCGTAGTTTCTCGCTAGATCTTCTCAATAGGTGCCTTATGTAAGGGCTTTCGTGGGGCCTATGTGTAATAGAGATATATTGCCTTTCAGCGGTAGCTTCTTTACATAACTAAATAATTCATAATTTGTGAAGCCTTTAAAAGATATTTTAATCAGTTGTTTTAAATGACACTATTTCTACGCGGTAGCACTAGACAAGGTTAAATAAACGGAGCTAGGGGATTGATTTTTGAACCGCGCATAATTTATTGACACAGACCCAAAACAGAGTATTTTTATTGATGATATAATAATAATAGAAAGAAATAATGATTTAAACTTGATGAAGTTCGTAATGATGTAAAAAGCTACCCCTATGAGGTTCCCATCCTTCATTGCCATTGTTAATAAAAATATCTACTTACTAAGAGCATAGCTGTAATATTACGAATGTTGTTTTTATACACAGATACAAGAGATGTTAGCGTCCGTATTTCCTTATACACTAACTCAGTGAACACTTATACAGTATACCCGATGAATATGATTTTTACTATAGATGATAATAAGTACTATATTTACTTGGACAAGTTGGACAGCTCATTACATTATGTTATAAATAATGACTGAACAAAAGAGGCTTTTACATGATTGGATACAGACATTTTGCAAGTTTTGTCACTCTATTACTGTTTTCAACCCTGGACGCATCTCTACATTTTGTTTGCCAAGTTGTACATCTATTGTATATATGCATTTTTTGATAAAATAATATTACACTAGAAATGTTAAAATCTTTTCTTTTTCTTAGTTTCGAAATCGGGCTCTAAATCACGGTAATATCATCAAAATCTTATTGTGCGCGCGTTATACTCGGATTTCAGATCATCTTTTATAAATCATTTGCAAAAGTTCGTAATTCTATTCTATTCTTGGTGGCCCGTACCGACCGGAATGCACTTCGACCCAGTTGTATCCATTGTGTATGCCTTAGCCCTTACTCTGTTGCTGGCGTATCGAAGAGCTCCCTCAGGTACGCAACGATCGCGCCAGCTTGGAGCTGTACATAATCATCTGGCGAAGGACAGGCTACTCGCAGATGATTCAACCTACATATTGCAAGAGCGTCGCAGCTACGCAATATGTGTCGCATTGACTCTTTTTCACCTTCGCAGAATCTGCAAGTGTCACCAGTACTTAGCCTCATTCTGTGTAGATGCTCGTTGGTACCAAAATGTCCCGTGAGTGCACCTATTAGGTGCCTTATTTGTGATCTGTTTAGGTTTAATAATTGAACCCCATAGTCCACCCTTACGCTAGAGAACGCTTTGGAGTGGTTTAGGCCTGACGTTGCCCTCTATTCCTTCATGTGTTTGTTCCTAGCATGTGCATATAATGCTTGGTGATATGTTCCATACGGAATCCCCATAAATGGTTCGAAGCCAACCAAAAATCTCTGTGAGCCGGCCCTCGCTAATCTGTCTGCCTTCTCATTGCCCTCGACGCTTTCGTGGCCAGGTACCCAGATAAGGCTAACATTGTTGTGACTTCCCAGGTTGTTCAAGCCTGTAACACCTTCTTTGACCAGTTTAGAAGTAACTCGAAATGAATTCAGAGCCTTCAGAGCCGCCTGTGGTAACAGCTCAGTGGCGAGCGCTTGCCTTGGAAACAAGGTGCGCAGGTTCGAACCCCGGCTCGCACCTCTGATTTCTTCAATGAATCATGTGCGAATCGTCTTTGTGCGATTGTTACTAGCTTTCGGTGAAGGAAAAACATCGTGATGAAACCTGCATGTCTGAGAAAGCCTAACTAGCTCTCGAATGACGTGTGAAGTCCGCCAACCCGCACTTGGCCAGCGTGGTGGACTATGGCCTAAGCCCTCTCATCTCGAGGGGAGGCCCGTGCCCAGCAGTGGGACATAAACAAGGGCTGGTATTATTATTATTTATTATTATAGAGCCGCCTGTCTGTCGCTGAGAATGCAAATGGTTTTACCTTAGTTGGTAATTACTCATGAGCAGTTATTACAGCAGGGATTTGTGCAATAGTGACATTATTACTATATGTAATCTCAGATTATTGTGACATTAATTATGGATATGAGATAATTGCCCGCTAGTCTATCATGGACGAACGTGACGTGGCTTGCATGAAATATCATTGTTACTCTATTGTAACCAATAAAATTATAATAAGTACTTCGTTACGCTAACACATACCTAATTTAATTATAAAACTATTAATAAAATAATTCTGTTCGAACAGTTATAATATTAAAACCTATTAGTTTCTGTGAATCGGAGTAAGATTCCCAAATGAGGTAATCAGAGTTCAATAGAGGTAAATATAGATTAAATAGGCTCAAACAGATATACTTGATAATTAGTCGTAACATTTATAAATTCGAATAATCATAATCTTTTTTAATTCGAATAAATCAACGACCAGTATTCTAGGATATAATGTTATATGAGTAAGCAGTGACCTATAAAAGAACCCAACAAAATGGAAAAATATACACATTCGCAATTACTGGTACCCAAATGAACCATTAATTTAAAAAACGACGTTAATATGAACTGGGATGGAACATAAAGGTTTTTGTATATCTCTAAACTGGATATAAACATACCTAAAGGGAGTATTTGGCTTTCCACGGGTTCGTTATCCAGCTACTGTGTACCTAATCATTCGCGCAGAAACACGTATATCGGTTATACGGATGCGCAAAAAATATAGAAACAAAAGAAAATATGTAATCTCATTAGGACACTGACTGAGTCCTTGACTGAGTCTCACAAATATTTGCAAGCTTTTCAGCTGTACATTCGGGTCAAACTAAATTACTTATGCAGGTTATTTTTTTTATTCAGTGCTTATATTTTTATCTCGTAATCAGTACCGTAAATAGATTATGTTTCATCATCATCAGCAGCCGAAATACGTTCACAGCTGAACAAAAGGCCTCCTCCTCAGAAGGGAAGGGTTGCCATAATCCCCACTCTTGGCAGTCGTCTTGGGGATCGCAGTATAGGTGGAAGATATATACAAAAGAAAGACGCTGCTGCCCGTCTTCTTGTTCTCGCTTAGTCGCCTCTTACGACACCCAACGAGAGGAGATGGGGGGATGCAATTCTAACTCGGCACCCCGCGGGGAATTATGTTTAATTATGTTTAAATATTGAAATGAAACTAATTTTACGGATTATATCGCGGTTTATTCTTGATTTTAATTTCCCGACGTTTCGAATACTTTACAGCATTCATGGTCACGGGCGGACTGAGGTGGTAGCTGTCCAAATGTCATAGTTGTCTTAGGGTACCCTCAGGTCTTCTAATTATTATTGTTAGTCCGATCTACGCAGAAAGAGCTTACAGTGTCTTGAGGTCTTGCAGTGGAATGCTTGTCTTTGGATTTGACTATGTTTATCACGGGATCCTAAGCTGGTGGTAGCACCCAGCCATCTTCTCTATTGAAATATAAAAAAAAAAAAAAAAAAAAATATATTCTCATTTCAATGTGTAGTATTCGCGTAAATATCAGAAATCATTATATGTTTAAATAACAAAAAAAAACATATTTTTTGCATTTAATAAATTATCGGCATGCAACGAACGCTCATGACCATATTATTCACTGCGCTTGTTGTGAATACTTTCAAGTGAACTTCAAGTATTTGATATGATGTACCTTTGTGGGTATAATCAAACAAAGACGCATATTTATATTTCAACGATCTATAAGTACCTATGTAAAATGTACGAATTACAAAAAAAAATATATGTATATGAAGTATTCTTGCTAATATTCTTGCTTGCTAAATAATCTATTTTATTGAAATGAAACTAATTTTACGGATTATATCGCGGTTTATTTTTGATTTTAATTTCCCCAAATAATTAAGAATAATATTAATAATAATTAATAATTGTGTAATATTCGCGTAAATATCAGAAATCTATTTAATGGTAATACCAAATCAATCCCCCTCACGTGTCCAGGAAGTCACCCTCATCGTATTTCATTAACGTCCCTCGTAACACAGATCACTTAAAATACACAAATCAATAAACTTGACCTGCCTGAACGCCAATGGAACAGCCCCATAAATGGTTTATTCAAGCCGGAGTCAATAGCGTGAAAAGCCGTAAATCCCTTTACGCGTACCCCTGATACGGTGGCACAGAAACGGTGTTACCCTGCCGAGTTGCGTGCCCCTAAATTTAGATACGTTGACACGGACACGCGGTCTCCTGAATTAAGTTAGGTAGTGTAGTGCGGAGACTGCGTAAACTGTGTATTGCCACAAAATACTGAGAGTACAGAAGGCAAGCTTCATACAACGGGCGCTCGAGCAACACACACATAGACAGCGCTCACGGACACGAATTCTTGGTTAACCTTGGTTTAGTGCGAGCGCGAATGCCGTCCACTTGCCTTCCGCTCTTCCTGTTTTATTCTCAGCAATCAATCAAAAAACTAGATACGAGTGCCACTATCACCATAGTTTTTTCACATAAGCCAGAGTTGATAAACCTAGCGCCACCGCCGAGCGTAGGTATGAAAAGCGAGGTACATACACGAGCTTGCCTTCTGTACTCTCAGTATTTTGTGGTATTGCCTTCGAACATTTGTGTGCGTTTGTGTGGGGTACGCCCCTATGTGTACTTGCTCCACATTTGTAGGGTTGCGTTCTCCCGTATAATGGCAGCTGATACTGCTGATGCGAGGCTGGCTTGTAACGAAGCCTGGCTGATTGTTACTTTTCATGCGTGCGTGAGTTTTGGGGTTAAAATTATAATTATGATAAGCATCTGCAGGGCTATTGCGTATCTTTTCACCGAAGTTTGATGTCGACTGAAAGTGTTTTAGTATTGGAATTTATTGATCACTCAAGTTAGGCAATACCGAATTCATCATTTGACAGTTATTTGATGGTCTCTTGCTATAGTGATCATCACTTTAGTTGTCAAACGAGATACGTAGTAGGGGCTGATCTAATTTAGTCTGTTATATGAGTATAGAGTAAGAAAAAATCTGCGACATTTGAAAGCTAGTAGCTTTCAGTTTGTCCTTATTTACAACCTTTCTAGATAAGCAAAGTTAATAAAATTCCTAACACACTAACTCAAATAAATACAAAAGCCCTCACTTCAAAACACTAACCAATAATGTAATCAAAGCTTGTTTCGTAATGAAATAATCACTTAAACAAATATTGAATCAGTAAATACAGGGTCGCGCTTATTTGAAAACCTTTAAGATAAACATTGCACAGTTCATATGTTTAAATAGTTATGTCAACATGACTGGGACGGTGGCACAGTGCGCGTATAAAACTGGGATTAAGGGTGGAATCCGGCCCTCACCGTGAACGGCTGTCTTTCATTTAATGTCAGGGGTCACGATCGATGTAGCCTCCGCCTACGCCCCGGTCGCGTCCGCATCCCATTCGTTGCGGAGCGAGTTATGGACGAGAGCGGATGGAGAATAATTCATCCCTCTACTATAATATTTCTTTTTTTATCTACTTTTGTGCACTACTTTGTCTTACCCCTAATATTGTCTAACTCACTCTATGCCTTTGGGTTTGCTTGTAAGATCAGTTATTGAGTTAGGTTCGCCTATTGTACCTTCTGAGTCGCTGGACGTCGGGGTGTGGGCCCAAGGACGTCCATTGAGTACGGTGGCGACTCCGAGGAGGAGGGTGGTGGGGTTGCAACCCCCGTCCCCGTGAGCAGCATGTCAGGTTCCCGGGGGGCTACAATGCGCCACTGGCGGCGGGCTCAAAGGCAAGGCACTGAGGGGATAGGGAGAGACCTGGGTCCCCTCTCATGTGCCGATGCGACAGCCGCGGGGGTTTTAGTGGATAAGAATCCCACATACCCCGGTCGAGCACCACAACTCCCGGGATGTTTCGATGATTTCCCCCGTGTCAAAAAAAAAGAGGTTCGCCTATACTTAACCATTTGTTTTGTCTGTGTATTTGTGTACAATAAACTGATGAACTTAAAAATCTAACCTAAACTTTATTTTAGTGCACTGTGCGGTAAACCCGCTTTGCAGTCCAGTTGGCCGTAAACAAAAAGTACTTAAATCCCTACAACCACATATTGCTTGCTGTTAACTATGTAATACTCGTAGATAGATGGGTTAACTCGTGGCCGTGAGGGCGGGTAATCATAATAGTGAGCAATTATTTATGTATGTCTCATAGTTAATCAAAGGTACACGCGATTTTTAAATTACACACGACACACAACTAAAGCCAGTGTAAATAAAATGAAAATTTATTGCATTTTTCGTTTTTCTGAATGTCCTCGCAGTAGGCTCAACAAGAATTATTTATACTAAATATGAACACACGTATAATACATTCTATACGCACCCCACTTTCACCCTTTTTGGGGACTAGGGGCAATTAAAATAGTAAAAAAAATATTTTGACTAACAGGACAATAGGTGATCTAGAATACCGGTAGTCTCGTCTAAACCGGCTGGATGTCACACATTCTGACACGGGTTGCGTTGATTTTTTGTGAGGTAGGCCGTGATTATTTTCGTGATATGAAACTACGGTCCATAATTAACGTGAATGACGCTTTCCATTAATTGCGTAAATGAATAATCATCTTTCCTATACTGGGTATGCTAGAAAGGGTCATCAAGCCAAAAGGTATTTACAGTATTAATTGTATAGACCCCGAAAAATGCCAAAATTTAAAAAGTAATGATATTTTGAATTTATACTAAATACATTTCTATTATATTAACACTGTTTCTAAGCAACTCTGTGTAATCGCTGCTACTTCAACGGAGCCACTGTTACCTATTAGTGATTGCGTACCTGCCTTGTGTAATAAGAAATTCATCCATTTTCGTTTAAAATAAGAACAAAATGTTGAGATCTTCAATATTTTCTCCGACAAATTGATTGTTTGGGGGCTACATAATGTGTAATTACAGGCTTGATATCCCATTTCTGGGACACCCTGTATATAGACAGTCCGCACAAACGCAAATATCAACGTCATTCGGTACAAGCGTTATTTTCGACCCTTTGACTGTAGCCTGTATCTAACGTATCTGTAAGATATGTAGGCATAAACATTTGTTTTTGTTGCTCTATGCAGATTTATAAGGCGAACCCTCCCGTCCACTTAAAAGGGAAGCCTATGTTTTGTAATGGATGTGTACTATCAGGTGAAAATGCTACTACTTAGGTCATCACTACACTCACATAAAAAAGTAAAAATCTTTAGCAACGCAAACATGTCGGACGTAAATATATAAATTCAGAGCGTTGAACAGAATTACAAATGACTTTTTTCTTGGCATGTTACAGATACGAATCGAATCGCTTAGTTTGGAGAAACTTATAAAAATATCTTATCAGACCGTAAATCTTCATTGAATTGTACGCCTTGGCTCCCAAGGGAATTGCAGAAGATATTATGCCTAGCACCCACATTTTAAGCTAGGTCCCATACTTAGAAAATACTCTACGATCCCATAATTAAAGTTTATTTCGAGGGTACAGATCCAAACCTAAAAACACTTTGCCCGACCTGGTAATCGAACTTTGTACCACCGATGTGTCAGCATCAGCTTTGATGCTGATGTCAGCATCATATTTTTGAAGTGAAACTTCTTATGCGACTTCCAAAAATGTTATCACATAACGCGTCAAGCGTTAAATGAAGCACCTTAACGCGTTATCGCTTAACGCGTTAAGTGATAGGTGTTAAACGATAGGCGATAGGCGTAAATTTGTTAAGGTTATGAAAGCGCTCATGTGACGCCGTCACTGAGTGAGTGGGTGGATAGTGAGTGGATAGTGAGTGGATAGTGAGTGGATAGTGAGTGGATAGTGAGTGGATAGTGAGTGGATAGTGAGTGGATAGTGAGTGGATAGTGAGTGGATAGTGAGTGGATAGTGAGTGGATAGTGAGTGGATAGTGAGTGGATAGTGAGTGGATAGTGAGTGGATAGTGAGTGGATAGTGAGTGCATAGTGAGTGGATAGTGAGTGGATAGTGAGTGGATAGTGAGTGGATAGTGAGTGGATAGTGAGTGGATAGTGAGTGGATAGTGAGTGGATAGTGAGTGGATAGTGAGTGGATAGTGAGTGGATAGTGAGTGGATAGTGAGTGGATAGTGAGTGGATAGTGAGTGGATAGTGAGTGGATAGTGAGTGGATAGTGAGTGGATAGTGAGTGGATAGTGAGTGGATAGTGAGTGGATAGTGAGTGGATAGTGAGTGAGTGACCGCCGACTCCGCCGACTCCGTTGACTCCGTTGACTCCGTTGATTCCGTTGACTTTGTTGACTTCGTTGACTTCGTTGCGCGGGGAGGTGGAATAGAAAGAGACAGAGCGAGAATGAAGTTTCACTTCTTCCGCGCGGAGGGACTCCACGCACGCATATTTTTTTTCTATAGATTATGACTATGTAACGTTTACATAAATGTGCTGTGTGATGTAATATGTAATGTTTGTGCGCTTTTGGTTAAAGTTAAAGGTTAAACGCATTTGGGTATTTATATGTATAGTCAAAACAAAGCCCCAATCCGCGTCTATCTGCCTGATTGCTGGTTTAATTCTTCTACAACTACATCCTACACTAAATAGATTTTGATGCGGATTTTCCTGCTATTTCAAAAAAACAAACTTCGAAAATTTAGATCAGTTGCCCTATCCAACAGTTCAGTTACATCTCCAATTGTTTTATATTTTTGCGCACGCATACACACACAGACACACACACAAACACACAACACACATACACACACACGCAGACACACACGCACACCCACCCACTCACACTGCACACACGAACCAATACAATATTTGTACCATATCTATAATTTCCAGAAAAATACCGAAAGGTGTATGGGCCCGATACTAGTCCGCAGCAAGGAAGCATTTAGATGAATCCCTATTAACTCCACTGATTACATTAAGTAAAAGGTATTGCTTATTTAGTTTGGTGAAATTAGGTCTACTAATTAATACAACATGTTATCCTCTGCCTAATTAATGAATAATACATTAGTATGCTGTTTAGTTTTGCCATTGCGCGAGTTGAATGTACAAATATTTACTCCCAATATTAGACTAACTGTCTTATTTCCTAAATAAATATCACAATTACACTTAGTAGAATAATATTTTGGTTCTCAACAAAATGAAAAGTTATTCGTTTATACTTAAATTAAATTTAAAGTTCCATCTCATTTTCATTATTTTTTTTTACTTTAAATAATCTGGCGACCCACTTGGTAATTAGAGTAGTGACCTTGACTGACACAGAATCGTTATAGATTTTCAAACTACATAGGGTTATAATATTATTTGCAATGAAAATAATCAGTGTTAATACGAATATTCATCATTCTCCTTACCTTATCCCATCAACTGGGGTCGGCGCAATATGTTTTATCCTTCCATTCATCTCTATTTGCAGTCATTTCCACACTCACTCCAGCTACTTTCATATCATTCGTAATACAATCCATCCATCTCTTCTTTGGCCTTCCGCGCGCTCTATATCCATCCACATTCAAGCTCATCATTCTTCTCGTGACATGCGTCTCCTCTCTCCTCAATACATGCCCAAACCAAGATAGCCTAATAACTCCGAATTTTATCGGTGACTTTCATACTTCCTCTTACATACACATTCCTCACCTTATCCATTCGCGTCACTCCACACATCCATCTTAACATTCTCATCTCGGCAGATTAATAATACGAATATTATAAGTTCATAAATACAGTAAGAAAAATAAGGTTAGTTACGTTGTCTGAATAGAAAATAAAGCACGTAAAATAAACAACTTACTTTATTCTCGGATTAGTTCTAAAAAGGTTCTTAGTACAAGAGACAAAATGAAACTACCAAAATACAAACCTTTTTTCACAGCATCAAAATTTAATCCTAAATCCGGTGACTCGGTACTATAAAGCTTCCCAGCTCCTGCAAAGTCATACCCTTGCAAGCAAGGATTTTGGAATGGATTCCACATTTCTTCTATATTCGAAGGTAAAGCGGGTGTTGAATTTATTTTTGTGCGACTGAATAAGATTAATGTGCGGTGATAGTCGTAAATAAAACATTGTACAATAACTACTTTATAATATGTACACACGGCTACATATGGAGCTCAACATCCTTTATAATAACGATGATTACGGTACATACAACACAGATAATTGTTGAAAAGGGCGGGGTATGCGGCCTGCGCCCGCGTGCCGCACGCTCCGAGTGGGACGAAATAACAACAACATATCGCTCCCTCTCGCACGATTTGTAGCAGTCAACTTCTTTATAAAGTCCAAACAGTCTAGATCGAGGTGTCGCCGTGTGTACAATCAGAAAATATTTACCTAATAAATGTATGTGGCCGATATGACCACAGCCGCCAACCTTTTTTTTTCAAAAATCAGCACTGCACTCTCTCTTTTACTCTCTCATAATCGGATGGGACGGAAGACCGACACGACCATGGCAAAGTCAGGCGCAGGACAGACTTTTACATGCCCATCCGACACATGGATCATCTTACTTTCCAGATAACCAGGTGATCGACCTACATTTTCCTAACCAGTAGAGAACAACTACACAAACACAACGCTCCCCACGGGTTTGGTTCCGCGGGATTTGAACCCGGGACCTCTGGTTTGCAAAGCAAGCGGTTTTCCGACGTACCACTGAGACTATAGCTTAAATATTGAGTATTCAAATATACGACAACCTTAATTTATGGACTCTTACCCTTTTTAAAATGACATCAAACACCAGTAGGTATGCGAGAAAACCAATCGTCTCATGTGTGATAAGGATGAAAGATATACAAACCAACACAGTGTGAGAACGACGAATTTACCCCGATATTTAATTCACAGGAGGTAGGTAACGAGTGATGTAATTTATTTCAGTCAAGTGAAATTTATCAACGAAAATTCGTGCTCCGATATCGGCCCATTTCACAGGGCGGATACATAAGTACTATTTATATTGGGAAGACACTGGCCTCCACGACACAGGGTATCCTAGTGTGGAGCCCAGTGATCTATTAAAAGGTTAGAACTAAGTAATATGTACTTGAAAGTTGTATATTTTTACCTGTTGTACTAATTCTTGAGATAAATAAATATCTATCTATCTATCTATCTATAACCTAAAGGTATCTACGTAATATTATTTTATATTCGATTCCTCTCACACTTGAAAGGTTTTGTTGGTTTCATTAACTTTTCCATCGAAGTCAAAATTTGTGGAAAATGAAATACATTTCGTGTGTTGTTCAATAAGCCTTGGTTCGTGTTACAGTTCTAACAACACTAGCTGGCTCGCGCAGCTCCGTCCCCGCTTATTTTTCTACTGTTTTTATGGATTTTCTCGATTTTTATCTGTAACCACCCCTGGATTAGATAAATAGATAGATAGTCAATTCTTTGTTGCGCACAAAAAAAAGCGTACAAAACAAAACAAAATTTATTCAAATAGGTCAAGCCGTTTCTGAGTCTTAGCGAGACTAGCGAACAGCAGCTATTTATTTTTATATATACACACATAAGAAAATATAAATCAAGAATTTCTATATTCCTTAAACAATTTCGGTTTCAAACAAAAAAAAGTTTCAAATAATTGATCCTTGAATATCGAATAAGATAAGCTTCACGATTTAAGACAGTGATTAATTTGAAAAACTTGAATCGTACATTAGGGAATCAAACTTTCGGGACTGGCGTGAAACAGTAAAATACCCAAAGTTACCAACCTACTTTACTGGCATTAAATTTAATGTAACCTTGCACTATTAAAAGTGCCTTTGAACAAGTACGGACGAACTTCGTATAATTTTATGAAGGAATTTCGAAAAACTAGGTACCGCCAAGTAGTATTAAGTAGGTATGTAAGTTTAAAAGAAATTGTGACCGTGTCGATGAGATCCAATTTCACAAACCAACTAAAATAACAAAATTATTATTAAAAAAGCAGCAAAACTAATTATTTACTCTAAAGATAACGATCAATTCAAATATAACCTAAAACTGGAAACAAGCTACCAGGCGTACGTAGGCTATTAATAATTTTACTTAGAACCACTCTCGAGGAGGATTTTAGAACAATAGGGGAGTTTATCAAGTAGAGGAAATAGGAAAAGAAAAAAAGAAAGCTGGAAAATAACTGCTGTTATATTATATGTATAAAACTAATACAAAAGGGGTTGAGCGACGTTGGAAATAAGTCACCATACTGTGTAATATTTAGAAAAACATTTCCTGCCAAAATAGCCTCAAACGCGACGAACTTCACCTTTAGTAAACGTTTTTGTTTTCGCGGGGAAACCTTCAATAGGTCCCCGGGACCTGTCAACCGCAGAATGTTCTGGGATTCTTACCCACTAAAACTGGGGTTTAGGTCCCTACCTAACCCCCTGGCACCCCCTGGTGCCTATGCATGAGAGGGAATATACCCCTCAGTGTCTCATCTTTGAGCTCGCCGCCCCGGGGGGCCCATTATAGTCCCCTGGGAACTTGACACGGTGCTCGTGGGGTCGGGTGCTCGTCCTCCTTGGAGTCGGTCGCCGCCTTATTCGTTAGACGTCTAGAGCCCACACCCCAAACTCAGAAGCAAGACGTCAAGCGACTCAGAAGGAAATTTAATTACCAATTAATCAATAGTTTAAAGCATTTATTTACCATTTTATCTTCGTTCTTTTACAAACTTGTCGTTGGCAAAATCATCGGTGAACGATGAGGGTCATAATTTAAAGTGGAAGTGGAAATCACCACGCCTATCCTATATTTGAAAAGAGTATTTGCTCTACAATATTTGCACGAGATATACGTCGTTACCGGTACACGTTCCCCACAAAGAAGGGAGTAAATATCCCGGGTTACTGGGTGGTTTTAAAGTGGTATTTACCTTGTAATGGTCACATCAATCAAATCCCTGTACGGGTAAGCAGCCGGGTAATTTTCCCACCGTGTATAGAAATTTCGGTAAGGGTTGAAATTTCGTGTTAGAATTTGGAACAAGAATTTTATGATGTTACTGCCCGAATATTAAATTGTTTTTTAGGCTTCGTGTTATGATTATATTATGTATTTTAATATTAGTTGATGTTACTATTATAGTTTTAATTATAAAATCTAAAATTCAGATAAAATGATATTTTTTTACAGGTGTATTAAGTAGCCTTGTATGTACATTACATAATGTAACTCACATAGATAGATTTTAGGTGGATTTCATCATTACTTTGAGAAAAAACGCCACGATAATTTTCAAGTTGATATTCTACTTTTCTGCTTGATCTTTTTTTTCGGTTTATATGAGCAAGATAGTATTTTTTTTTCGATACAAGCACACACAGCACACACAGCACAGCACACAGCACACCTGCACAGCTACGCCTGCGTCATTTTCTATTGTTTTTACGCAACTTTATTATTTCTTCTCTGTAAGAAACTTCTTCTTAAAATAACGAACACAAAATAAAACAAAGTGGTGCAGTCGCTCGGAAGTTATGCGTGTACATAGCTTATTTTTTTTTTATTTGCCGCGGGGGAAATCTTCTAAAGATCCCCGGGAGCTGTGGGGCTCGACCGGGGTATGTGGGATTCTTACCCACTAAAACCCCCGCGGCTGTCGCATCGGCACATGAGAGGGGGAACCCCAGGGCTCTCCGGTGGGATCTGCACCAGGGGCCCCTCAGTGCCTTGCCTTTGAGCCCGCCGCCGGGGGGCACATTGTAGCCCCCCGGGAACCAGTCACGGTGCTCACGCCGTACTCAATGGAATGCGTGTACATACCTACCTACTCGTGTACATTTCGTGAATAAGTAAAACAGGTTTAATTATGAGCTACATCAGAGAAATAATTACAAGTAATAGGATATTTTTATTAGACAGCTAATTTATCGAACTTAAACATTGTTATTTCAAGGAAATATTATTTAACGAATTTTATATAAAAAGTCCTACAAAGGCAATCTTTGCTACATTTGCGAATGATATTGAATTGCAACTCGCTTGATATTTTATCAGTAAATTCATTTGAACTGGTTTACTTGATCATCCAAATAGTCATTTGGAAACTATTTTAAAGCAAAGTAAAAAAACAATACGTACACACTTTAACACAACACGTTATAGGCGAATTGCTGTCTTAAAAATAATATAGGTATCCAAAAAAAAATATTAGACGACATATTATAGACAGGTGTACAAAGACAGAATCAATTTTGTTTTGATTTGCGTTTTTTGTTCTTCTGTATTTATTAATTTTGTATATTTGCTGCATCAATTGGTTTTATTTCAAAGCTTTGGTGTTACTTCTACATATAAGCAACAAAATCGGATATACAGGGTATCCTAGAGATGGGTTATCAAGCTTACTATGACGCATATGTAACCCAATCAATTTTTGAATGAAATAAAAAATTTATTTTTATAAACTAAAACCCGACTACGGATAAAATCGCAGTCTAAAAAGTAGAAAACAAGAAAATATTTCTTGTCAGATATACTTATCTACCAACGCCTTAAGCAATTAATTATCGTCTAGTAAGTAGATAATTTGTATATTTCAATTTAGCGTATTATAAGTATAATTACTATAGATTGTAGCCTTAGTCGCATGCCACTGATGCCTGACGATCCGTCGTGGCGTTGTCGTATATACATAAGTCGGCGGTCTGTCTCCCTAGACAATGTAACATTCTACAAGCGCTATCGCTAATAGAAAGTTTAAAATGTATGAGAATGACATAAGTCATCAAAAAATCACTATATATGTAAGCTGTAACAGCTCAGTGGGCGGGCGCTTGCCTTGGAAACAAGGTGCGCAGGTTCGAACCCCGGCTCGCACCTCTGATTTATTTAATCATGTGCGAATCGTCTTTGTGCGATTGTTACTAGCTTTCGGTGAAGGAAAACATCGTGATGAAACCTGCATGTCTGAGAAAGCCTAACTAGCATTCGAAAGACGTGTGAAGTCCGCCAACCCGCACTTGGCCAGCGTGGTGGACTATGGCCTAAGCCCCTTCCAACTTGAAGGGAGGCCCGTGCCCAGCAGTGGGACATAAACAAGGGCTGGTATTATTATTATTATTATTATACTAAATATATTTCGTAAACACGTAATTGTTTATTTTTTCTTAGGCATCTGCGTGTGAAAATTCAAGGCTCTAGTACCAACCGTTCATGAATTATAACGCTTTTTTTAACCGACTTCAAAAAAGGAGGAGGTTCTCAATTCGTCTGTATATATATATATATTTTTTTTTTATGTATGTTCGCGCATAACTCTGTCAATTATGAACCGATTTGAAAAAATCTTTCTTCCATCCATTCTTCAATCCATTGATTGGGTCCCATAAAAAAAATATTGCGTAGTAATAAGTAGTTCCTGGAAAAACAAGAATGGTGACTGCGCACTGAGAGCTGCAGGTAAGCCTATATCGATGACGTTATGTCGCTTTTTAAGGACAAAAATGGTCATAACTCTGGCAAATATTTACCAATTTCAATGATTCTTTTTTTATTCGAAAGAAGAAACCACTGTATTAAATCTGTATGAATTTTATTACAACCGGATAAGAACTTCCTGGAGGACCATGAACGATGTGGAGGAATTTATCTGGTAAAAACCATAAAACTGATGTTCTCCATTACATTGCTCTGACAATTATGAACCGATTGCGATGATTCTTTTTTTATTCGAGAGAGTAAACTGCTATGATGATTCCATGCAAATTTCATTACGACCGGATATTTTTTTCTGAAGAAACATGAATTATGTAAAACTATGTAGACGATAATGTGATCATAACCTACCTAGATAATTTTACGGTTTTCGATGGTTCAATCTTTATATATGAAAATATCACTAAAAAGTTTAAAATAAAATCTTTTTAAAAAAAAATTGAACCGACTTCAATATCACTGAAAAGTATAAAATAATTTAAATATTATTGAAGTTGGTGCCAAATATACACAGCCGGTAAGCTAACACCAACTTCAATAATATTTAAATTATTTTATACTTTTCAGTGATATTGAAGTCGGTTCAATTTTTTTTTAAAAAGATTTTATATAAAACATGAAACCCCCTATTTGGACCCCTTAAGATGCGAATTTTGAAAATTTCGTTCTTAGTGTGCGTTTACGTATAGTGAAGAATACACCTGCCCTAATTTCAAGTCTCTAGAGCCAGCGTTTTAGGCTGTGCGTTGTCTGTCAGTCAGTCAATCAGTCAGGACATCTCCTTTTATACATATTGATTGATGATTAAAATAACTTTAATACGTGCAAAGAAGGTATGGAATCCTCGATGCGCGAGTCAGACTCGCACTAAACCGGTTTTTTTTTGGTTTGATTCGGTACCTAGCTCCGAACCGAAGTATCTTACCTACTAAAACGCCCCGTACTCAATGGACATCTAGGGCCCACAACCCAAACGTCCAACCGACAGCTCCGAAGATTGCTCGTTATTTGTCCGGGCTTATGGCTGCGGAGCGAGGCGGCAGCTTTTTTTTTTAGACGTCGCATTGACGCGGGTACGCGAGGTGCAGGATACGTGTGTTTGCGAACACTCTCGACAGCCACTTATTGAATTGAAACCTTGCGTGCACTTAGAAGCCACACTCGATCTAACGCAGCAGTTAGCAAAATAGTTTAACTAAACAATATAATCTTTTCCCATCACTTTTAAAATCATATCAAATTCAAATTTCAAACATCGATGTCGTATTTTAGTCTTAAAACCCATAGAAGAAGAAGAAACATTTATTAGCTCACTGATTTAATTACAAAGAAGGACTTAGTTACTAACAATTTTGTAATATATTAATAGTCGTGGCTAAAAGGTCGCAAGCTCAGCATTATGTCAGGGGGCAAACACAATATATAACTCATACTATGATATAACTCATACCTACCGCTTATATCATAAAAACACGGTTTTCAATTACCTTTTAAAAGACACCACACGCGAGATTTTTAACTTAGGGGTCCTATTTTGACCTTAAAACCCTCATAATTTCTTAAACCTGACTTCGTCCTAAACCAATCTATCATATTGTATCCGAAAATAGTGAAATGTGTTAGGAAATGGTAAAATATTTTTTTTTTACAAAAATTGAGGTCCTGTGACTTCTACTTAGAAATTTTAGATAAATGCAAAAACACGTAATTATTCATTTTATTTGAGGAGTCTGCGTGTAAAAATTTAAGGCTATAGTACCAACCGTTCACGAATTATAACGCTTTTTTATAAAACATAAAACCCCCTATTTGGACCCCTTATGATACTAATTTTGAAAATTCCGTTTTTAGTGTGCGTTTTCGTATAGTGAAGAATACATTTCCCAAATTTCAAGTCTCTAGAGCCAGCGGTTTGGGCTGTGCGTTGTCTGTCAATCAGTCAGTCAGTCAGGATTTATTCTTTTATATGTATATACTAGCTGACCCACGCAGCTCCGCCTGCGCTATTTTTACGTTAACTAAACTTTGAATAACAGACATTCGCATCGAATACATAACCTCATTTTTTATAGTCGGTTAAAAACTGGGACCCACTTTTTACTTGCTCTCCGAAGCACGGACCCGTTTAGTTCAAATGGCGTTAAGCGGTCACCCATCTATTTAATGACCTTACCTAACGTTGCTTAACCAGATCGATTACAAAACCTTGATAACAACTCTCTATGAGTGTTCCCTTACTAATATTTATTATATTATAAAGAAAAATGGATAAAATCGGACCAAGCGTATAACCAAGTACCCGTTTTGACTTTAATCCCCTCTCCCAAAAGAACCGTGCTAGATTACGGAATAAAAAGTATCCTATGTCCTACCTCTTAGTAAGATCTCAAATCATGCCAAGTTTCATTTGAATCCATTCAGTAGTTTCGGCGTGATGCTCAGCCGTGATACAGACAGACAGACAGACAGACAGACAGACAGACAGACAAAAATTAAAAAAAATACATTTTCGGCCTCAGTATCGGTTATAAAATGCCCTCCAAATATAATTTTCAAAATATCTTCAATGTACAGAATTGGACCTGTTACAGTTTTATTATAAGTATAGAAGATTAATTAAAATAACTTTAATACGCGCAAAGAAGGTATGGAACCCTCGATGCGCGAGTCAGACTCGTACTTGACCGGATTTTTGTTTTTTGTTTGATTCGGTACCTAGCTCCGAACCGGAGTATCTTAACTACTAAAACGCCCCGTACTCAATGGACATCTAGGGCCCACAGCCCAAACGAACAACTCCGAAGGTGGCCCGTTATTTGTCGGGGCTTATGGCTGAGGAGCGAGGCGGCAGGTTTTTTCTTTTAGGTAGCAGCCTGACTCTCGGCAGCCTCTTATTGGATTGAAACCTTGCATGCACTTAGAAGCCACACTTGAGCTAACGCAGCAGTTAGCAAAATAGTTATCTAAACAATATGATTTTTCCCATCACTATTGAAATCATATCAGATTCAAATTTTAAACATCGATGTCGTATTTTAGTTTTAATACCCATGATATAACTCATGCCTACCGCTTATATCATAAAAAAACGGTTTTCAATTACCTTTTAAAAGACACCACACACGAGATTTTTAACTTAGGGGTCCTATTTTGACCTTAAAACCCTCATAATTTCTTAAACATGACTTTTTCTTAATCCTATCTATCATATTGTATCGGAAAACAGTGCTCCTGTGACTTCTACTTAGAAAATTTCGAGAAATGCAAAAACACGTAATTGTTTATTTTCTTTGAGGCGTCTGCGTGTGAAAATTCAAGGCTCTAGTACCAACCGTTCATGAATTATAACGCTTTTTTTATTAAACTTAAAACCCCTACTTGGACCCCTTAGGATGCGAATTTTGAAAATTCTGTTCTTAGTGTGCGTTTAGGTATTCAGAAGAATACACCTCCCAAATTTCAAGTCTCTAGAGCCAGCGGTTTAGGCTGTGCGTTGTCTCTCAGTCAGTCAATAAGTCAATCAGTCAGGACATCTCCTTTTATATATATTGATGATGATGATTATTTACTTTACACGATCATGCTTGGGCAACAGTGTACCTAATATCAACTTAATCAAAAAATATTTTTGTTTTACTTCAGAAGTTTTTGTCCTGTAGATGGCGCCACATTGAATTTAATATAATATCATATAGCCTATAACCAGCGGACAATCAAGACGCTTCTAACGACACCCTTCTTGTCCAATTATGTTAAGTAGATTAGAAGATATTCGGGAACATATGCAACATACATACATACATACATTCTTGTTAAAATCATAACCCTCCCTCCGTTCCGTAGTCGGGTAAATATTGAAAAATTTCAACAGTTTTATAGTGCAGTGAGCTCAAAATATGTACGTTATTTAACCGAAAATGGATATTTTTTTTTAAACAAGGCATGTACGCAATCAATAAAAACTAGCGGCTCTATGGGAGTAGGCATGATGACATAGAATCAGACGCTATAGACATTGTATGTAATTCAAAATAAGCATCAATTTTTGCCATATTAGATTTTTTTTCGAGGTTTTAGCTATCAATATTATGCTTACCTTATGGCTTGATATACGCTTTCCTAGACACCCAGTAGACAAAAATATCTAGTCTCTTTATAATTAAATTGATAGGTACAATACAAATCAACGCAGGAAATATAGTATATGTCTGTAGGCAACGAATCCTCTTATTACCAGTTTATTGAATCTCCTGACATTTCACCTTGCTAACGGAAAAGCTTCCCCCGTCTGGTAACGATATTATTCACGTAACGGAAGGTTTTCGGCAGAATTGACTTAAAGAAAAAGTAATATCAGGATCTGTACAGATTATTCGGATATTTTTAGAGAAATATCGGACTGATGTCTTCACATAGGTATTACATGTTCTTGTGCCAGGTTCAGTAATTAAACTTATTTAAAAAGATTGATTACAACGGCTTTAAGTAATTAAGAAACTCTGCAACGTTGGGCGCCTTTGAAAAGTTTAATTGACCTGATAATAATATCTTTTGTTTGGGGAAAAAAACGGCAGAGCGATCCGTAGTTCAAATATTTCATTCTTACAAAGAGATTATTAATTCCATAGGAAGAGATTATTTCTGTATTAAAGTTCCTTTATAGTAATTAACTCTATACTTTCCTTATTAGCAATGCTTTAAAGATTTATTTTATCATAAAGATTCTTAGAATCATATTTTTGCACATTAACATAACGCAAAAATGTATTTTTATCTCGTCAAAACACATTTATGAGACATTAGTTGTAGTACCTACGTCACTCTGATAAGTCACTTTAACCCTGTAATTTCTTTTCATAGTATTCTTCACACCTGGGCTACAGGCTACAGCTATAAAATAATTATATAGCATGTCATGTCACACCCACAACTGAAATGAATCTAAAGACATATCATAAGTCAAGATCCATCAAGCTGCATAAGCTGTAGGCCGTGCCAAACATATATTACATAGGTACTTACATACGAGTACATACTCTCAAAAAACATAGCCCTCTTCCTGGGGCAGTCGGGTAATGAATGCTGACTTAAATGAAAAGGGGATGATATGAATGCAAGCTGCGATTGTCAGTCCGAATATAAGTGTTACAAAAAAATAACACGTCCGTCCGTAAAATAACACGTTTCATTTTCGTAAGAATAAGTTTAAACAAAAAAAGTGAAGGCGGTATTATTTATAGAAAAAAAATGTATTTATTTTGTTAAGGAAAAAATTGAAATCAGGTGAACAGAATAACTGGGTCGAGATTACGCAGCACAAAATCATTTTGAGCAAACATTCCCAATTTCGTAACAATGAACGATATAAATGGCGTCCCTCTGAGGTTGCCCTTTTCCCCCAATAACTCCCACCTGTTCTGTGATGGCCAAATTCGATATTTAGGACGTCACAGATAATGTTGTCAATTGCTTACGATCAATAGCAGCCGACGATAATAGAATTTTATGAACGATAAGGCGGAACTATTTTCTACAGTAAATACGATTAAAAAATTGAGCTTGAATTACAAGTACCTAATAATATAACCATTATGTTTCTCTCTCTCATTTTCTAGTTAGGTTGCCTGGAAGAGATTACTTTTTAGCGATAAGGCCGCCTTTGTACATTGATATCTTCAACGTATTGTTCAATCTAGATCTACATGTAACTTTTGGTGTACAATAAAGTGTATTTATTATTATTATTATTACCACATAGGTACCGACATAGCTCTCAAAACCTGCAAGTTGAAGTGGCAATGGGCAGGCCACATCGCTCGAAGAACCGATAACCGTTGGGGAAGAAAGATTCTCGAGTGGCGACTACGAGCCGGAAGACGCAGCGTAGGCAGGCCTCCCACTAGGTGGACAGAAGACATTGTGCGCGTCGCAGGCAACCGTTGGATGCAAATAGCCAACTGTCGTTGATTGTGGTGTTCTAAGGGGGAGGCCTATGGTCAGCAATGGACGTCTTCCGGCTGATGATGATGATGATGAATATATTAACTAAATTGCAGATGACAATAAATTAAAGACGTTGTTAGTTAGAGATGCTACAAAGGACCATAATATAAGCATAAAAACGCTAAGGACTTTGAGACAACCGTAAAAAATAATATGATGATGTTGACAGTAGTCGTTCTGTTCATTATCTTTTTATATTCGGAGATTTGTAGATATTAATATGCAAAAAAAAACCATCAATATTCAGGATAATAAAAGGTCAATCAATATATGCACAGAAAGCAGGCAAAAATATCTTCGAGTTGTTTATGCTTTATGCTAATTGTTCGTGTTCCAGCACAAATATCCTTAAATTAATCAACATTACCAACATATCCATTTACATTAAAAAAAATACGTTATTGCATGTCCGAACTAAGATTTTTTAAATTTAAGATTATTTAGAGAAATCCTAGGGTAGGCAAAGTATTTTTGTCAGTATGGAGCCGCTGAATGAACTTGTTTTGAAATGCAAATTAATATGTCTATAGTATTTGCTTGCTTATGGATATTTGAAATGGTATACTAATATACTTAAAATAGGTTAAACAAGCCGAATACATTTTTTTGCCTACCCTCTGTGCACGCCACTGATATATAGAGCTACAGATAGGTTTGTTAGCTAGTGGTTAGACACTCTGACCGCTGCCCAATAGGTCGTGGGCTAGATTACCCAGGACTAACATTTGTGTGCATTTATATATATATTTGTCCTGTGTCTCGGTGTTATATGTGTTTATGGTACAGGGTGGTTATTCTGAAACCGCGCTATCGAATTTGATATCTCACCACCTTTGAGTCATCATCATCATCAGCCGGAAGACGTCCACTGCTGAACATAGGCCTCCCCCTTAGAACGCCACAATGAACGACAATTGGCTATTTGCATCCACCGGTTACCTGCGACGCGCACAATGTCGTCTGTCCACCTAGTGGGAGGCCTGCCTACGCTGCGTCTTCCGGTTCGTGGTCGCCACTCGAGAACCTTTCTTCCCCAACGGTTATCGGTTCTTCGAGCGATGTGGCCTGCCCATTGCCACTTCAACTTGCAGATTCTGAGAGCTATGTCGGTGACCTGGGTTCTTCGGCGAATCTCCACATTTCGGATTCTGTCGCGCAAAGAAACTCCGAGCATAGCTCTCTCCATGGCTCGTTGTGTGACTCTGAACTTCTCTAAAAGGCCAGCCGTTAGAGACCACGTCTCAGCACCATATGTCATCACTGGCAACACACACTGGTTAAAAACCTTCGTCTTCAGACACTGCGGTATTTCGGACGAGAAGATATCGCGTAGTTTCCCGAACGCTGCCCATCCGAGTTGGATTCTTCGGGCGACCTCTTTGTCGAAGTTGGACCGACCTAACTGGATAGTTTGTCCTAGGTATACGTAGTGGTCAACAACTTCGAGTGTATCTTTCCCAACAACTACCGGTACGGGTGCAACATGGACATTAGACATGATCTTCGTCTTGTCCATGTTAATTTTAAGACCCACCTGTTGGGAAACGCTACTGAGGTCGCTGAGCATCGTATTGAGGTCCTCCAGCGACTGTGCCATAATGACTATATCATCGGCAAAACGAAGGTGAGTGATGTATTCGCCATTGATGTTGATGCCGAATCCGTACCAGTCCAAGAGCTTGAAAACGTCCTCCAATGCATTTGAGAACAGTTTCGGAGAAATAACGTCTCCCTGTCTCACACCTCGCTGCAATGGGATTGGTTTCGTGCTCTCGTCCTGTAGTCGGATCGACATGGTGGCGTTGCTGTACAAACACTTCAACACTTCGATGTACCTATAGTCAATGTGGCACCGCTGGAGGGACTGCAATACCGCCCAGGTCTCGATTGAATCGAAGGCTTTTTCGTAGTCCACAAACGCTAGACATAATGGCCGATTATACTCCTCGGTCTTCTGTATAATCTGGCGGAGCGTATGTATGTGGTCTACGGTGCTAAAGCCTTTTCGGAACCCGGCTTGTTCGGGAGGCTGGAAGTCATCAAACCTGCGTTCGAGACGGTTCGTAATGACTCTCGAAAACAGCTTGTATACATGGCTCAGGAGTGAGATGGGTCTATAATTCTTCAATAAAGTGTTATCACCTTTTTTGAAGAAAAGAACCACCACACTCCTGTGCCATGCTTCTGGCGTATTACCCTCGAGTAAGACGGAATTAAATAACTTCTGGAGGACTAAAAGTACCGGTTTTCCACCCGCTCTCAGAAGTTCTGTTGTGATTCCGTCTTCACCCGGCGCCTTGTTGTTCTTAAGCTGTTTGAGAGCCATTCTAATCTCGTACAGGCTGATGTCTGGGATGTCTTCAGTGTAATGTCGGGTTAGTTTGGCTCTGGTGTCCTGAGCTGTTCTGGCAATGGGATCCCGTGTTGAGGTGTATAACTGTCCGTAAAATCTCTCAAGCTCTCTCAATATCTCCGGTTTCGATGAGATGACACTGCCGTCATCGATCTTCAGCTTTGTCATTTGGCTACGCCCAATAGACGAATTCTTTGCGAACACTTTAGAGCCTTGGTTCCGCTCAATTGCGTCCTTAATACATGCTGTATTATAGGAACGCAAGTCGTGTCGCACGGATTTCGAGATTCGTCTATTGAGTTTGGCATAACCCGACATATCAGCTGAAGATTGCAGTCTCATCTCAGTCCGGTTTTCCATTAGCTTAATGGTTGTATTGGATAGCTTTTGAGGCTTTGTACGGCGTGGGGTCTTAAAGAACTTGGACCCCACTGCGTAGACAGTTTGCACCAACCCATTGTTTATCTCGTCCGCAGTTTCGCATTCGGCGAGGCACTGGAAGCGATTATGCAGTTCGAGTTGAAAGTCTTCGGGGTTTCGGATTTGGGCGGTTCCCGGACGGAGCGTGGACTTCATCAGACGGGACCTCTCAAGCTTGACGTTGATATTCAATGTGCCTCTAACAATGCGGTGATCGCTACCGGTTTTCACCCTGCCGATCACGGAGACATCATCGAATATATGCTTCTTGGTCGTCATGATGAAGTCAATCTCATTTTTGGTTGAACCATCGGGGCTTATCCACGTCCACTTCCTGGATGGTCGCTTCTTGAAGAAGGAGTTCATCGCAAAGAGTCCCTCCTTCTCCATGAAGTCGACCAGCCGCTGGCCCCTTTGGTTCCGCTGCCCGTACCCATATGACCCCACTCTCAACTCATCGCCATTCCGTGTGCCCACCTTTGCGTTGAAGTCCCCCATAACAACGGTGAAGTGTGTTTTGGAGGTATGTATGGCTTCTGCTATCTCCTCATACATAGCCTCTACTTCATAGTCAGGGTGTGCCGAGGTCGGAGCGTAAACCTGTATAACCTTCAACGAATACCGACTGGTTATTCTGACCACCTTTGAGTATTGGATTAATACTCAAAGCTCACCACAGATTCAGCTTTCGAGTTTGTTAAACCTTCTTACAGAACACTACTAACACACAGTCGACAGTCTAGGTGCCAGGAACGATACCAGCATGATACATTTTAAGTGCAAAGTGGTTTCCGTCTTTTCAATTTGTACCTGTTTTGATAAAATTATCGTAATAAAAGCTCAGTAGGCGAGCGCTTGCCTTGGAAACAAGGTACGAAGGTTCGAACCCCGGCTCGCACCTCTGATTTCTTTAATTATCATGTGCGAATCGTCTTTGTACGATTGTTACTAGCTTTCAGTGAAGGAAAACATCGTGAGGAAACCTGCATGTCTGAGAAAGCCTAACTAGCTTTCGAATGACGTGTGAAGTCCGCTAACACGCACTTGGCCAGCGTGGTGGACTATGGCCTAAGCCCCTCATCCTGAGGGGAGGTCCGGTCCGTGCCCAACCATGGGACATAAACAAGGGCAGGTATTAATCGTAATAACAGTACATTATATAAGAAGATGTGAATAAACATTATGTAAAACATTTGTGCTTGGAATGTAATCCAACGTACCAGGAGCGCAAAGATTTGAGAAGTTGCGAAAACTTCGGTTGTCCCTAATTAGTGGGAGCCGCGTTCGCTTGTTAACCCAGTTAGCTGTAGGGGCGCCGCCGCAGGCACTCGCTCAGGAACCACGCTTTCTTTCAAATAGTTTTTAACTTAATGAATACCGAGCCCACAACCTTGATATAATCTTTTTAAATATTTTTCTTAACGAATTCGTTGGGTCTACGCCACTCGTGTAGCTATTTATTTTAAGAACTCCATACTAAATATTTAGGTAGGGCAGGCGTCTTGGGGATCGCTGTGTAGGTGGCAGGTAATTCAATAGAAAGACGCTGCTGCCCGTCTTCTTGTTTTCCCTTAGTCGCCTCTTACGGGCACCCAAAGGGAGGAGATGGGTTTTTGCTGTTCTAACCAGGACACACCACGGGGAAAACAATTAATTGTGTGTGTGGATTGTCCCAAGATATTATTATTATTATTATATTCATTTATTCACTTTTAACAGATTTTTTTACATTTTTAAATATAAATACAAAAACAAGTACATTTAAAAATATAAAAAACCGCTTCCAACCGGCTGCGGGAACAGGGTCCTAGCAGACGGTGGTTAGGGCTCCAGAGAGAGGAACTTCCTCACAATGCGTGCCGTCTCCAGGAGCACTGCCTTCTGAATCTGGCCCTTGATCCAGCCGTCTAACGTGAGCCTCTTGAGGTGTTTATCGAGGCTCTTGGCCATTAGGCCATGTGCGGAAACGACTATAGGTACAATGATTGCCCTATCAATGTCCCACATGTCGACAACCTCGTGCGCGAGATCAAGATATTTGCATTCTTTATCTTTCTCCGCTTTCACGAGGTTCTCGTCATGGGGGACAGTGACATCTACAATCATTGCATAACGCTCGGTGCGATCTATCAGCACAATATCAGGCTTATTGGCGACAATAGTCCTGTCTGTGAGGTTCCGGCGAGCCTGCTGGCAGATGGCCATATCAATGAGGAGTAGCTCCTTAGTACCACGGGCCCCACTCCTACATCCGTTCTGAGACGCAGACATTATTGAGTTGCCCTCAACATGTCTGTAGATTTTTATTAGATTATTATTAGTAGATATTAGATATTATTATTATTAGATTATTATTATTAGTAGATTATTATTATTATTAATAATAATAGATTAGTTATATTTTTCTGCCTCTGAAAATTTCGATTACGACTGAATTTAACCTGTGCCGCTTTAACAATCTCCATTTCCTTCAGGTACAGGTGCGCTATGTTTCAAAATAGGTGTTAGTTTAACGTATGAATGTAGCGTCGTTAAGACTAAGTACCTAGAGAATATTAAAGCCAACGTCGCCGGTCCATTTTATATGAACACTTCGAAAGCACACTATAAGTTAGCTACCTATTACCTAATGTGATTTTAAGTGTTTGTTACTACTAGTACCCTAGTTCTTATTGCTATTGAGAAAGTTTGTGCTCAGTAATATAAAGTAGGTACTAATTTTAGTTTCTGATATACTACTTGTTCAATTAATGACTGCTACGGTATCTAATGATCACAAGTGTATTTGAGGCATGTTAGAGCTGGCAGCTAAGGAACGAACGATAGTCATTAAGTCGCCAGCATACGAGTAGCTGGCAATCTTAATGCAGACAGACACCGATTCATTCGAAAATGGGGTTATTTAAAATATTCTTTTAGGTTAGGTACATCCCTCCCAAGTTAAGCTCCTACAATTTTGAGCACGCTTTCCCTACTACATCATACCTCTTGTAAACCAGGTTACTAACTTAAACCACGTAAGTAACCCTTAACCCTTAGGCTGCGCGCACTTTGGACACGAATTTGTATCGTACGTAAACGTATGATCGTGGTCGTACGAATTAGATGCGCACATTGAATACGTTTACGTACGTACGTACCACATTTATGCAAATAAATTGAATTGAATTTTTTCCGGTTATATCGTACTCGTGAAGTCCTCTTTGGAGCGCCATGAATAACCTGTATCTGGTAATTCTCTTATAACTCGCAGAATGCGGCAGCGTCATCGCTGTCGTAGAAAAATATATCTATCGGTGCATGAAATATATTTAAAAAGACGTGAATTCAGTGAATACCATCATATTATGAAAGATATATAATGACCACATACTGTTTCACGTTCGTAAACCAAGTTAATAATTTTTTCTCCATCCACTTTTAATTTTTAACGTACGAACGTGTTTGAAATCCCAACAAGTTCGGATTGTATTCGGACGTCTGAACTACACGTACGTATACGCACGATTAACTCGCACCCAGTCTGCGCGCTCCCATAGTACTTGGAATGTCGGGATCGTTCGTACGTGTTCGTATGTGTCCGCACGAGTAAAATTCGCACGAAAACGTGTACAAAGTGCGCGCGGCCTTAAGGTTGCTTACCTAAATCACGTAAGTAACTCTTATGGTTACATAATTTAAGTTACGCGAGGGCTGTTTTGTTAATAGTTTTCGAATCAAATGAAGATTATTTTAGTTTAAACTCACACAATAATGTTAATGGTATAGCAAAAAAGTTTAGTTACTTTCGTCCCGTCTGCAAAATAAATCGTTAAAGAACGGTCAGACAATAAGGAAAATGCGGCAATTCATTAATTTCCCATCTCTCTGTTTTAATTGGAAGTCCTTAAGGAGTTTGCTCTCTTTACTGTACAAACTGCGTCCCAGTTTTCACATTACGCAAGATTTCGTAAACGCAAACAAATAAATCGCTCTAGAATGGTAGCGTTGCGTTTAACTTAGCCGTGGGAGCGTTTACAAACTGGGTGTTTGTTACGAGTTGTTAAGTTATTGCTGCTAGTAGCTTTAAGTGCCTTAATATTGATGTAATAAACAATTTCGTATTTGTTTTATGACGATTACCATAATTGAAATGCTAGCTATTATACGCGGCATCGCTTCCGTTTTATCTTCTGAAGTAAAACACTTATTTCGCTTCATAAACCGAGTGTGCAAAAACTTCGTTAATTTGCTTTGTGAAAGAAAACCAACTAAAAAACCGCAAAACACATTTTTTTCGATTGTACATACATTATTAAACTATTATAAGTAAGTAGTAAGACTTAGTAACTAAATAGGTCTACTAGTCTAGAAGATATTATGAAACACTGTCTACTAGTACGCTACTGCACATATTTCGAACTCATTATGTTATTTATGTTATCTCTCATGTTTAATTTATCTGTGTGTGTCTCTTTTTATGTTATTTATAACTATTTATTCTGAATGGTAGTGTATACATAAAGTATAAATTAAATAAAATAAAACAAATAAATACATTTATTTGGACACTAGCTGACCCACGCAGCTCCACCTGCGCTATTTTTACGTTAACTAAACTTTGAATTACAGACGTTCGCATCGAATACATAACCTCATTTTTTATAGTCGGTTAAAAACTGGGACCCACTTTTTACTTGCTCTCCGAAGCACGGACCTGTTTAGTTCAAATGGCGTTAAACGGTCACCCATCTATTTAATGACCTTACCTAACGTTGCTTAACCCGATCGATTACAAAACCTTGATAACAACTCTCTATGAGTGTTCCATTACTAATATTTATTATATTATAAAGAAAAATTGATAGAATCTGACCAAGCGTATAACCAAGTACCCATTTTGACTTTAATCCCCTTTCCCAAAAGAACCGTGCTAGATTACGGGATAAAAAGTATCCTATGTCCTACCTCGTAGTAAGATCTCAAATCATGCCAAGTTTCATATGAATCCATTCAGTAGTTTAGGCGTGATGCTCAGCCGTGATGCAGACAGACAGACAGATAGACAGACAGACAGACAGACAGATAGACAGACAGACAGACAGACAGACAGACAGACAGACAAAAATTAAAAAAATTACATTTTCGGCCTCAGTATCGGTTATAGAATGCCCTCCAAAAATAATTTTCAAAATATCTTCAATGTACAGAATTGGACCTGTTACAGTTTTATTATAAGTATAGATTTCTTTTGTAGAATAGGTTTTGTGTGGACTATTCAATATTCTATTTGTTAAACCAGTTGAACAATAATATGAACAATTTTAGTTTAATTTCCTCTTACTTCGGGCTGATTTTCGAGAATTGCCTCTTCTCAATGTAATTAAACACTCTTGTTATTTAAAGCTCTGTATTAATTATCACAGAAATTTAAATGCTTTACAGGAAAATCTATCTAAAAACTTTAAATGAAATTAACTCATGATATAGTTTGCAGGTTTTTTTGTAGCCTATTTTGTGATTCTCTTAATTAGTGCGATTTATCTAGGAGTTTGGGATAGTGGAGTTAACCTTAAGTTATAATAGAGTTTATTAATGACTGGATAAAACTAGAGATAGCTATTTATGTTCCGTGCTAAAGAAACTTGTCATTTTTAAATCCTCTTAAATAAGAAGTTATTTAATATACTTCCAAGAGATACCTAGTGGCCATAAAGTGTCTCATTGCGAGAAAGTTGGGCAATACCTCTGACGTAACTTGTAATTAATTTAATTAATGGTTGTACCCTGAGCTAACAATTAAATCAGAGCCTCGTTTTGACCAAAGGATTTAGATTACTAAAGTTGGTATTGAGGATTACAGCTTTGACCTTTGTCAATTTTGTACGCGTTCGCAGGTGGCGTATTTATAACTACTACAATATAATAATTATAGAAAGGAGGCAATAAATTTTAATACGTTTCAAGGAAGTTATAATTCATAGAGCTGTTTTTAAACTCTATAAGTTAGATCTTGACCACATTCCCACCTGATGTTGAGGTAGCCTTAAGGCTGCCTTTTCACAAGATCCTCTTCTGTTTAGATGGAATCGCAAGAAAAAGAGGAGTGTGTTATAGATATGCCTGTGCTGACAGCAAAAAAAAAAAGGAGTAAGCGGCTGCTCTAAAATAAATCGTTAAATTATTAGTACTAAGTTTTCAACGTGGATTTAGTGATATGTATTTAGATCAAATTAAAAGGAATATAATATTAATAAAAGTGCAATGCAGATGTAGAAATGATAAAAACCGATATTTAAGTGGTGAAAAAGTGAAAAAGTTACTATGTTTATGTACATTACATTTTATATTAATATACAAGAGCTCTACGGTATCGCTCTAACCTCTATCCTATTTCAACAGACTGTGCTATAAATAACTTCCTTTAGACTTTCTTCTTTATTTGAAGCCTTAATATATATTTTTTATTATTAAAGACGCTAGCTACTATTTCTGTTTCTAATAGAACAGAATTAATTATTTACCTTATTAATTCATTAAAAGTTTTCATAAAAGAATATACCGTATACGGTTTATTAAAATTGAGTGTTATGTTTACATTAAAGTGTTACTGGCCAACTTCCTTTACACTTTCTTCAAATAACGAAAATATTATTGAAGTTGGTGTTAGCGTACCTGCTGTGTATATTCTGCACCAACTTCAATAATATTTTCGTTATTTTATGCTTTTTAGATAATTTACTTTGAAGTCGGTTTTTATTTTTCTTAAAATAGTTTATTTAACACTTTTTAGTGACTTATTTTACCAAAAAAGGTATCAGCACTATCACGCAGCTCGAATGACTACGTTACAGTAACTTACTGAAAACATAAAATGTTTATATCTCTTAAACTACTTGACCGATTTTGATGAAACTTGTACTCTACCCTAAGTTGAAAAATACTCTAACTATTGCAAAAAGAATTTTTGAAATCGGACTTGTAGTTTCTGAGAAATCCGTGGACAAACCTACATACATACATACATACATACATACATACACTCGTGAAATTTGGTAAATTCGTTTAGAAGCCCACATAGACTAACATATATGAATATTACGCATTTTTATTAATATTACATACATACGCGTCGAATACAGAACCTCCTTTTTTGAAGTCGGTTAATAATAATATAATATAATATCTTGGGACAATCCACACACGGTCATCCGATCCCAAACTAGGCAGAACCTGTACTATGGAAACCAGACAACTGATACTAATACTTATATACTTTTTTTTTTTTGTAAATACATACTTAAATAGATAAACAACACCCAGACACTTGGCGGGAATCGAACCCACGACCCATTGGTTAGCAGGCAGGGTGTCTGACCACTAGACCAACGGGCCCGTCGAATAAAACCTTAACATACAATTTTTTATTATTAAAGAAGCTAGTACTATTTTATTTTTTTCTATTAAAAAAGCATCAGTTTACCTTATTAATTCATTAGAAGAGTTTTCACAAAATCGTATACCGTATACTGTTTATTAAATTTGAGTGTTATGTGTACACTAGAGTGTTACTGGCGAGTGTTGCGGGAAGAAGCCGTAACATTTGGATCAGCGCCAAATGTACACTCAATGCACAGCACATTCATGAAAAGGCTTTTAAAGCAGTCAGCTGACTTTGAATTCAATGTATGTTTTCTTTCGTTTACAATATATTCTTTTTTCTTGGCCTACATGATTTACCCGATTGTAATACAAAGGGAAACGTTTGCACAGGTATTTCAGTAATCGACATAGAAGTTGAACAAATAAAAAGTTTATATTTGTGTAAAACCTATTGTTTAGAAGTTTTTGTTAAAGGCAAGTAAAAGGTTAATTAGGTACAGGTAGCAAGGTTATTATAATTTTTACATTCGAGTTACGAGTGCTTTGTTGTACATAATATTATGTTCATGTGGTAACTGAGGGTCTAGATACACAAGATACAATCCCTTCATAGCGATTCTATTTCTTTATTCGCTAATGGTGTCGATTCCCCAAAATGTGACACGTGATTTTTCTATGTAATTCTCATTATTTTTTAAACTTTCTATTCGCGTTAACGCTTGTAAAATGTTGCATTGTCTAGAGGGTCTGAGTTATTAAACGCCACATCGTGATAATTATCGTAATTATCAAAGTACTAGCAATTCCCTGCGGCTTCGCCCACTATTTTTTTACAAAGCTTACGAACCCCTAACGCACCCCCAAAGGTTGTTTTTGAAAATTCGCGAAAAACGTATTGATTTATTTTATTTAGAGAATCTTTTCAGAGAATTTCAAGTCAATCGAACATATAATGAAAAGTTTCATACAAAAGAAAACACCCCATTTAAACCCTTTAGGAGTTGAATTTCCTTTCTTAGTGGATACTTACGTCATAAGAAGAACCTACTGTCCAAATTTCAGCTTTCTAGGTTCAGCGGTTTGGCCTGTGCGTTGATGAATCAGTCAGTCAGGCCAAGTGGTTTTATGTGTATAGATTAAGTGTCAGTCCAGTAGAAATCAATGCACTTTTTCAAGGTACTTATGTTTTATCATATGTCTGATATAGCTACATATAGGTTGAAAACGTTAAGTGTCACAAGACGATATTTTGTATATTACATTGATATTACAAGAACTGACAGATGTAGAAACTAGGCCCTAAGGAGTGAAGTGTACCTATAACTTGTTAAAAAAGGATATATAAAAATTTTAGTTCAATTCGTCCATACATTATGAACTTTATTACTCATCAGCAGTGTTTACTCGTATATCTAATAAACGATATATACTGAAGCTGTAAACTCATATCAATATTATAACAGATTTGATAAACCATAAATCCCGTCACAAATATTAAATATACAGACGCGACCCACTTAGCGAAATTGATACAAGGAATTAGAATAGAAGAGATTACCTTTACTAGATTACCTTGTTTGTCTCCATTCAGGTACAATCCTTAGTCCGGAAATCTAATAACAGATACAAAGTACAAGGGTAACGCCACGTAGTAAGCAATTTCTTTCAGTTCATGTCACGTCTTTCTAGGTTTCCAGTGTCCTGGCGTCGCGCCAGCCGGGCCTTGATTATGCCACAGTGGCGCCCCCTACATTAGCCGAAACTTGCACAACACAAGGGAAGGAAACATAGTTACAGACACGGAGTGTGACTTTGTCGCGTTCTTCGGTCTTTTGTTAGAAATCAGTACCTATTGCTTGATAGATGTGCTCACTTTTCATTACTTTCTTTTTCTAGGCGCGTTTCTCGCTTTACGATTTTATAATGTTTTGGTATATGTGTTTGTGTATAAATTTTACTACTATTCTACTCGTCGCACTTATTTGGTGTTTCACATGCCCATCCGCCGCATCTTATTTTATAATTATGTCATCATCATCATCATCACCAGCCGGAAGACGTCCACTGCTGAACATAGGCCTCCCCCTTCGAACGCCACAATGACCGACAATTGGCTATTTGCATCCACCGGTTACCTAATATAATTATATGATTGGATGTAATTTTTGTAGTACACAGGGCTTGAACCACGACCAGATAGTTAAGCAAGTAGCTCCCCGCTGCACCACAGAACCTACATTTTTGTAATATTATCTAATAACCTATTTGAAATTACTATAAAATAACTAGCGGCCCGCCCCAACTTCGCACGGGGGGTAAAAAATGTGTTTATATTTATTCTTAATTGGATAAGGATTACCTAATGCTGTATTTCTTAAAATCGCTTCGTATATTTTTTATCATAAAAAGTATTTCTTATAAAAAGTAAAGGATAAGAAATGGTTATTGTGGGTCATCCCTAAGAGATAAATATATACTATTGCAAACTTTTTTGTAGACCTTATTAAGGTGTACAATACTGTAGTACATTATTTTGATCTATCTCGTTGGGTTCAGCCAGGGTTTGCAATGTAAGCGCAAAAAAATCTGTTTATTTACATCACATTAGAAACCTCTAAAATTATCAGTGTTTCTCTACTATTTTATGCATGTATTATACATTTTTTTTGATGGCCATTACAGCTTCACCGGACAATAGGAGGCGAGCGCTTAAAGCGCTCTAGCCTTTATGGCAGAAGTAGCGACGAGCTCAAAGGCACCTCAGGGAGGCACGGCCTCGGCTTGGGCTGTCGCTTAAGAAAGGGCTGAGTTTACCACCGGTTCACAACGCGCCCCCACTGAGAAGAACCGGCAAGAAACACAGTGGGGTGATGCACGTCGTTGCGGTCGCATACGTACGACCCTTCAGCCTCGCCGGCGAGACCGGTGTCTGATAGCTAGTGTAGCATATGGTTGTCGGGGAGGTTTCGGCGCATCCCGGTCCAATAGGACCGTCATGGGGTCAGGAGGGTCGAGCAGTACGTGCCGTGGTCTGCGGCGCGAGTCAGAAGGACTAGGGGCGTAATCGGCGGCGGCGCGGATTAAACTGTTCGCGTGACGGGACGCGGATTCAAAGTAGCGTTTCGACGCTTCTTTGAGGAACTTACGAAGGGGATCTAACCTGAAATCGGAATGCAGATCTACGTTCCGCATGTACTACGGGGCACCGACGGCGCGACGGAGGAAACGATTCTGGATAACCTGGAGGTTACGACATGGGTGCGGGCGGCGTGCGCGAAAACTACACTCGCGTAAGTCATGATAGGGCGAATGCAAGCTTTGTATAATGTCAACTTATTTCTAAGCGACATTTTACTCCGCTTGCAGAGAAGGGGATACAGGCGACCTAATACGAAAGCCGCTCGATTGCGGACGGACCTAATGTGCGGGCCGAAAGTCATGGCGGAGTCCAAGGTGACTCCGAGGTATTTAACCTTCCTAGTCCAGGGGATAGGGCGAGTATTATACATATAAACCTTTCTCTTGAATCACTATCTACTGGGAAAAAACCGCATCAAAATCCGTTGCGTAGTTTTAAAGATCTAAGCATACATAGGGACAGATAGACAGCGGGAAGCGACTTTGGTTTATACTATGTAGTGATAATAATACGTATTTGTAGAACCTACGTTCGATCTGCCTATATATACTTGGTTGGGACCAAATATTGATTATCCTAAAAAAGATATATAACTATCAAACAGTCTAGTAGGAAATATAGGCACCTATTCACATATATGTGACTCTGTGAACTTTGTAAGCCTATTTTGACGTCACAGGCGTACGCCCACACTGTCTAAATGTCATGACGCATGTCGAGCGGTTTCCCCAATAACAGGCTTTCGAGTTACGACGTAATGATATATGGGTACGTCAATTACATACGTACCATTACCTTTATGAGATAACCCAATTTATGTTATGTACTGAAACGTAATATCAGGTTTCTGATTAAAATTTTCCGACCGAGTGCTGGGTAAAATATTTTGAACGTTAAGTACCTACGAGTTCCTGCTTGTCTATTAATATACATTTAAAAATATATTTTGGGATCAATGTAGCAAAAAATATTTAATATACCTCTTTAATAGGTACATTGATGTATTATGTATATCTCCCCTAATATTATGTATCTGTAATAATTATACAGGGTGGCCAGAAAAGTGACGTCCAAAAATTTGTTTTAGGTGTCTCGTGTTGAGAGGTATCTGAATCACTCCTATGTATGTTCTACGATCATTCGTAGTTTTCGAGATAAGATTTTTTTATTAATTTTTGCAAAATTGCGACCGGATCAGTTTGAAAAATTTCAAAATAAAGTATAAGGTTTCTTCGATTTTTTTTTCTTGCAGCTAAATCTCTATGAACTGTGCATTCATGCATAAAATAAGCAGCCTCATAACTTTAATGGAAGGTACTACAAAATTGACCTAAAGTTGAGAATTTATGTTAAGAGGGTTATCATTTAAATTTTCATCTTAAAATTAAAAATCTGACTGAAAGCGCATTCTCTGAAGCTACTTAGAAACTAAGAAATTATCAGTTTAGATTTTTAATTTCAGTTGTTAATTTAAATGATAACTCACTTAACATAAATTCTCAATTTTAGTTCAATTTTGTAGTAACTTCCATTAAAGTTATGAGGCTGCTTATTTTATGCACAAATGTACAGTTCTAGAGATTTAGCTGCAAGAAAAAAAATCGAACACCTATTTTTTTTTAGAAATTTTTCAAACAAAAACTCGAAAGCTACGAATAATCGTAGAACATACTTATTGGGTGATTTAGATACCTCTCAACACGAGGCATCTAAAAAAAAATTTTGTACGTCACTGTTCTGGCCACCCTATAGGTATACCTGTAATGTGTAGATTCCGTGGCGTAGTGAGAAACATCATGCTTTGCAAACCGGAGATTCCGGGTTTGAATCCCGCGGGGAGAAACAACTTTGTGCTTGGTTTAGTTGTTCTTTACAGGCTAGGATAACCTGATTCATGCCGATCACCCGATTGTCTGTAAAGTAAGATGATCCATGCGTCGGATGGGCATGTAAAAAGTCTCTCCCCGGTCGTGTTGGTAATCCGTCCCATCGGATTGTGAAAGGTAAAAGGAAGAAAGAGTATCTCCCGTGTAGATGGCTGATCTTGCGAAAGATGACCCGCGAAGCCGATGGCCGCTGTGGTCGCATCGGCCAGGAGGACATTATTATTATTATGCATACCTATGGAGACGTTATACGAATCCGTTAAATAATTGGAAGATATAAAATGGTAGAGAGAAGTGACGGAACTATATTTTTTTCATCATTAACGCCTAGGTAACGATTTCGTTAATATATTTTTTAGAACAAAGTACACACCGTAACGAGGAAATAAATCACAAAAGCCACAAACGATTTACTGTAGTGCCAGACAAAGGATAATCAATTTGATTTAATAGGAAGCGATTTAGAAGTAGGTACATAATTAATTTAACTGTACATTGTTGAAGACGCAGCGTAGGCTCCCACTAGGTGGACAGACGACATTGTGCGCGTCGCAGGTAACCGGTGGATGCAAATAGCCAATTGTCGTTCATTGTGGCGTTCTAAGGGGGAGGCCTATGTTCAGCAGTGGACGTCTTCCGGCTGATGATGACATTGTTGAAGAATAGTTTAGAAGAAAGCATTTTAAATTACTGTACCTTAGCTGTTGTTTGCATGCACCACCTGATGAAATTGTGGATGGTATAGCGCAGTACCTTATTAACAACAAGTATATTATGTTATTTCAAAGTTACGGATTAACAACGAATAAACTAAATAGGTATCATAATAATAATATGCCCGCAGGGCAGCTTGTGGCAAGCTGTTGGTGCGTAACGACACCACGGGCCCGAGTGCTCCAGAGAGTCGGTCAGGGCCCCCACCTCGGCGTGTCTTCGTCGGCCGAGTGGAAACCGAAGGGGGCCCGCAGGACTCTCAGCTCTGGCTTGCCTTAATTGGCCCTCCAGAGAGGAGTTGTTAGAGCTATATGCTCCAGGGGTGGAAGTGTTAAAGGGCATAACGCCGCGAGTAACTACGGAGAAAGCGCAGCACACCTCTCGACACCCCTGAGCCGCTCACACCGGTGTTGCACTCCGTTGTCTCTAGCAGACGGCCATATGGAGTCCATCTAGCCCATCTAGTGAGTGGCAAGTCACCGCTTGCCAAAATATAATTAGTATACTAATTATGGCAAGTGAACCCGGCCTTTTGCAATAGCCCAGTATTCAGGCCAGCAAATGCTCACAAAAAAGATCTATAAATCTTTTCACATACTTACAATAGTCCCTACACCTGCCAAAGTCAACTGCTGTTTATATCTTATTTTCAGCAGTTGGTTCTGGCAACCGTGTTCCATTTCATTAATTTCTCCCAACAGGCCTCTACGTGTTGGATTCATCCCCACGTAAGCCTTTTAAAAGTCCGGGTGTAAAAGCCCGTGTTATCATAAAAAAAAAAACAAATAATAATAATATCCTGGGACAATATCATATATCATATTCATTATGCAATCGCCAACTCAAAGCAAACTCTATGGGCAGAAAGCAACATGCATTATCATCGATATTCTAATGGTGCCCATCCGTGCGTGCGTTCGTGCGTCCGTGCGTGCGTGCGTGCATCCGTTCTTGCGTCCGTGCGTGCGTGTTGAGTTCCCAATTATTCACTATGCTTTTAATCATCGAAAGTTTCTAAGAGTATTAAATAGGGCAATTTTGTTGGCCGTTTGTTTAGCAGGAATTATGTTCCGCCGTTTTGTGTTAGACTTATTCAAGCAAAACACGATCTCGGCTTTTACTTGATCCGAGATTAGGCGTCTTTGTTTTAGCGCAAAGAAACAACAACCAGTAGGCTGGGAAATATTATACTACGTTAAAAAGCGACCTAGAAAATATTGGGAGCCTCTCCAATATTTAAGAGTATATCAACATACGACGTTGTGGTGTTTTAGAAAACGAATTGGTATTTTGTTGCTCAATTTTAAGAAATATAATACTTTAGGGAATATTGAAACTAAGAAGCCGATCGATCTTGTTTCATAACGGTTTGGCTCGCCTTTATTGTCTGACCACATTTTTTTACAGAGTTTGTCACGCGGGAATATTGTAGCATTTCATGACCGAAATTAGTTTTTAGAATCGGTTCAGTAGTTTCACAAACCTCTTACAAACAAACTTTACCACTTTATAAGTATAGAAATTAGAAAACTTAGTTTTGTTTGCCTTCTGGCTTGGGAAAGAAGTTAGAAGTTGTTTCCAATATAATCGTTTGGAGGACTGATTGAAAATTAAAACTTGCCAATTTGACACGCACTATATAGATAGTACGTTAAACTTCAGTCCTTAGATGAGTGAACGTTGAGTGGTATTTGATCTGACGTCTCCGTACATCGGAGGGCATGTAAATAGTCATGGATGTAGTCATCTGGATAGCAGTCGTTAAGCTGAGTCAGAAGCGTAAAGACAGTTGCAGACAACTCTCGACATCCCTAGTCGGTCATTAACCAGATGACAACAAACTATTTAAAAAAAAACTATAATAAAAAGTAACAATAGCGGTAACAGCTTAGTGGGCGAGCGCTTGCCTTGGAAACAAGGTGCGCAGGTTTGAGCCCCGACTCGCACCTCTGATTTCTTCAATGAATCATGTGCGAATCGTCTTTGTGCGATTGTTACTAGCTTTCGGTGAAGGAAAACATCGTGAGGAAACCTGCATGTCTGAGAAAGCCTAACTTGCTCTCGAATGACGTGTGAAGTCCGCCAACCCGCACTTGGCCAGCGTGGTGGACTATGGCCTAAGCTCCCTTATCTTGAGGGGAGGCCCGTGAACAAAAACAAGGGCTAGTATTATTATTATTTTATTAATAATAAAAAGCATTATATAACGAAAATATACTGAAGTCGGTGCTAGCACATCATGTTAACTACCACCAGCATCAGCTGGCACCGACTTCAATACAAAATGTTTTTATTATATTTATTTTGTATCACCACTTGAACGTCCGCGTTAGAGTAACTTACTGAAAACCATATGGAAAACATAAATAAGTTCCTATAAATTTGGAGGGTTGCCCTCGATATCTCGGGGCTTCCATCATCAAATCCTGACTTGGTGACAATGGGACCAAATTGAAAGTATACCCACGGAACAAAAAAAAATTAAATCTATCAACAATTAGCAGAGAAATCGCTGAACATACATAAAAAAAAATATACAGTGGAACATGAAACGTCCTCCTTTTTTGAAGTCGGTTAATAAATGTCCTGAATTACCAGTAGCAGTGCAGTGCAGCTGTTCTTGGGCAGCCCCTGAGCCCCTTACCATCAGGCAAGGCCTGTTCGACACTAATGTATTTTTAAAATATCTAGTGGTCACAGATGTTAGGACATACATAATCCCCATTGTTGCACACAACTCCATGGCGGAAACTCCCAATGCAATACGGGTACCACTTGGCAAACATCCAAATATATCCGTAGGCAAATCGATTGGGAGTTAGCCTTGTCGGGGGGGAAATTATAATTGTGAAGGCGGAACTTTTCTTCGGTTGAAATATCGAGGAAATATGCGGGCTATGTAGCAATTCATTATTTGTAAGTAATAGAGGTTACCCCAAGAAAGAAAGTTTGGGGTTTTTTTATTAATAAGGAAGGGTGATAGGTCGGTTTTTTCTGTATACTACCAACGTAGCAAGTAAGCATGCGGCCCGCCTGATGGTAAGCAGTCACCGCGGCCTATAGACGCTAGCAACACCAGAATAATTACTAGCGCGTGACGTTAGATATTTAGTCTTTGTATCCGGTTTTAATTTCACCAGCTACAGTGCCCTTCACGCTGGAACACAGAAATGTTTACACACTGCTGCTTGGCGGCAGAATATCTGACACTGCGGTGGTACCTACCTTGCACAAGAAACCCACCACTTAGTAAGTTAGACGCAATGTGTGTTATTCTGTCAGTGTGTTTTGTCGCAAACGAATGGACAAATTGAAATATAGTAAAAATATCCTTGTACAATCCACACACCCAAACTAGGCAGAGCCTTGTACAATGGATACCAGACAACTTACCTACTAATATGTTTATACTTAAATTCATGCTTAAAAAAACTCAGACACATGGTGGGAATCGAACTCATGACCTATTGATTAGCCAGGATGTTAACCACTAGACCAACAGGCCTGTCAATGCGCGCTAATAATCTGTACATAAGTAGTAAGTACTTATTTATGTACAGATTTCACTAAAAATAATAATATAAAAGTTATTTATAAAAATTAAACCGACTACAAACTAAAATCTAAACATTATAAACTAGGCAACTAAAATATTAGTGAAATAATAAACGTTACAGTACGCTGACACCAGAACCCAGTAACACCAATTTTCATTATTTTACAATGATTAGTTTTTCATTTAAAGTCTGTTTAATTTTTTTGGCGAGTATAAATATTTTTTCAGAGGAAATTAACATAAAGCTTTGTTGTAGCTACCTATATCTATCCGAGCCCTCCCTCGCCTTATACATTGGAGATACCTTTCATACATTTTTCAATTTACTTTGATCCGTACAGATATTTCTAACTAGAAATGAACGGCAAAAAAAAATACAAAGGCCCTTTTAGTAATGCAAAAAGATACTAAGCGTTTACATAAGATGTAAAAGGATCCCAGTGGAAATAGAGTGATCGTCTGCCGTTATTGGCCCATTAATATAAATACTTTTGAGTGGAAATTGAAAACTGATTGCCTGTCAATAGAGACTAAAATGTATTGATTGATATCTTTTCTCTAAATAGTATACCATGCGTTTCAACTAAGAATGTGGCCGCCATGATGATCGCGACTGCGGAACTTCACTCGTTTTTTACGATTTTTGTACCGGCAGCAGAGTAAACACAAAATACACAACACAACTTAATATAATGATTTCTGATATTTACGCGAATATTACACATTGAAATGAAACTAATTTTACGGATTATATCGATTATATATATAATCCGTAAAATTAGTTTCATTACAACTTAAAATTTTAACTTAATTGCATGCCTCAATGCCTCATGTCTTAATATGGCGAATCACGCATGTTTATTTCTAAGACCCTCTGTATCTACATATTACTGCAATAATAAACGAATTAAATTGAATTGAAAATTTCGCTCTGGTTTTGATGATTTATTGTAATGTCTTATTTTGCTATGTACTGCTGTTAGAACATAATTTTTTGAAATGGCAAGATGGCGGCCACATTCTTAGTTGAAACGCATAGTACCTATATAATAAAAATATTTTTTTAAAAAAATTGAACCGACTTCAATATCACTGAAAAGTATAAAATAATTTAAATATTATTGAAGTTGGTGTTAGCGTACCTGCTGTGTATATTTGGCACCAACTTCAATAATATTTAAATTATTTTATACTTTTCAGTGATATTGAAGTCGGTTAAATTTTTTTTTAAAAAGGTTTTATTTTAAACTTTTTAGTGATATTTTCATATATAAAGATTGAACCATCGAAAACCGTAAAATTATCTAGGTAGGTTATGATCACATTATCGTCTACATAGTTTTACATAATTCATGTTTCTTCAGAAAAAAATATCCGGTCGTAATGAAATTTGCATGGAAACATCATAGTAGTTTACTCTCTCGAATAAAAAAAGAATCATCGAAATCGGTTCATAATTGTCAGAGCAATGTAATGGAGAACATCAGTTTTATGGTTTTTACCAGATAAATTCCTCCACATTGTTCATGGTCCTCCAGGAAGTTCTTATCCGGTTGTAATAAAATTCATACAGATTCAATACAGTGGTTTCTTCTTTCGAATAAAAAAAGAATCATTGAAATTGGTAAATATTTGCCAGAGTTATGACCATTTTTGTCCGACCGAGCGAGTCCGAGCGACTAAAACGTCATCTATATAGGCTTTCTTGCAGCTCTCAGTGCGCAGTCACCATTCTTGTTTTTTCAGGAACTACTTATTACTAAGCAATAATTTTTTTATGGGACCCAATTAACAGATTAAAGAATGGATGGAAGAAAGATTTTTTCAAATCGGTTCATAATTGCCAGAGTTATGCGCGAACATACATAAAAAAAAAAAAATATATATACAGACGAATTGAGAACCTCCTCCTTTTTTGAAGTCGGTTAAAAACAGTTGCCATTCGCTTCTATGTGTCTTCATTCGCTTAATTTTTCTAAAAGGTTTATACCATAATTAAAATACTAGTTATTTCTTGCTTTTAACCTACTACAAAAGGTGGTTCTTTTTTGTCGTGCATGTATTTTATTATTCAATAAAAACCAGTGCTTGACGGATAGATGAGAAGCCTGATGGAAATCGGTGATGCAAACGGGGGTGGTAAAGCATACTAGCTTATTAAAAGCCTATTCAATTTTTCCCTGAAGACACCCACATTATAATCGGGCGGGATAACCGACGCAGACAAACTATTCCAGTGCTTAGCTTACGTATTTCAAATGAACAAGCAAATCACTTAGTCCGGATTTAAAGAATAATAAAAACAAAGTCAAATTCAAAGTCAAAAATATTTATTTCAAATAGGCTTAACGCTAATGGTCAATTTTTTAAAAGCTACCATCGGAACACAACGCGGCCTCAGCCTTGGCGATCCGGCAAGAAACTCAGCGGGCTTGTCATTTTTTAACTTTTTTTAAAAATTGTTTGTCTTGTTAGTACAATTGGATCAACATCAGCGATAGTGTATCCTGCTGTTTTAAAGATAAAACACGAAAGATAAGAAAAAAAACTTACGACAAAATTACAACAAACTGAAAGGTCAAAGGGATAGTAGTCGGACCAGCAGTCTTAGCACGATTTGCCAAGACTTCGTAATCTTGACAGTTCGGTGTGGAGTATGACGTAGTTATCGACGTAGAAACGTCATTTTCGGTATTAGCTAGGTCGATAACTACGTCATACTCCACACCGAACTGTCAAGATTACGAAGTCTTGGCAAATCGTGCTAAGCCTGCAGTACTCCCAAGCAGCACCCGCGCACAAGTTGACGCCGCCACAAGCAAAGACTTTTCGATGGCGAGCATGACCGAACCAAAATCACAGTGGCTCAGATTTAACTCAAACTCAAAAATAGTTTATTTCAAATTGGCTTAACGCTAGCACTTTTAAAAGGTCGTGTATTTTTTTTTAAAAAGCTACCACCGGATCACAACGCGGCCTCAACTGAGAAGATCCGGCAAGAAACTCAGCGGGCTTGTCATTTTATCACTTTTTTTTTAAACAGTGTGTCATGTTACAATTAGATCAGAGCGTGTGTCTTGCCGTTCAAAAGATCAAATAAGACAGAAAAAAATAATAAAATACGACGAAAGTACAACAAACTAAAAAGCCAAAGGGATAGTAGTCGGACCAGCCCCCCCCCCCCCCAAGCAGCACCCGCGCACGAGTTGACTCAAGCAGCAGCCATAACTTCTGCTGTTAAGCAGTACCTCGTCAGGCAAATTGCTTTCAGACATGAAAATAACTAAGAAAAGTTTAACAAATAACTCTCCAAAAGTGCCATCATTAAGCATTAATGATTTCATTTAATTTAAATACGGAACGGGCGTTGTTTATTACACGCACGACCCGCCGATTTCAGAATAAACAGACTTGGCCTCAGTCCAAGCACCACGGCCCGAAGCCTCGGCGATGTTCTATATTCGTCAACTTGTAACTTTTTGCTTAAGCTTTTAGCTAACAACTAGGCTACTATGAAATCAGAAATGGATCACGTCCCCTAATTATTTTTGCCTAAAATCATTATATTGGGGCGAGTGGTACGATGTTATAAGACCGCGTCCGAAATATTTACCTTTTTTTCTCGCTGGTGTGAGGGATTCTTACCCACTAAAACCCTCGCGGCTGTCACATCGGCACATGAGATGGGGGACCTTGTTCTCCAGTGGGATCTGTGCCAGATACCCCTCAATGCCTCATTTGTTGCAACACCATTAGTAACAGCATTAAACAGCAGTGTGTAAACATTGCTGTGTTTCAGTGAGAAGGGCAATATAATTGGCGAAATAACCGGACACAAGAGACTTAATAACTAATATCTTGGGTGAAGAGAGGCAATGCATTGCAGCTGTCTATAGGCAGGCATGTCGCTTACCATCAGGCGAACGTCTCGCTTGTCTCGTCACTAGGTATAAAAAAAAAGAAAAAGCAAAGTTACTATAGCCTATCTATAGCCATTTAGGCTATCGTCATCAGCAGCAGCCTCAAAGACGTCCACAACTGAACAAAGGCCTCCCCTTTAGTAGAGAGGAGGTTGCCATAATCATCTGCTGTTGCCCGTCTTCTTGTTACCCGTAGTCTTACGAAAACCCAACAGGAGAAGATGGGAGGGTGCTATTCTTAACCGGACACCCTACGGGCATTTAGGCATAGCCTAAATACCAAGTTACTATATAGTAACTTGTTTTTTAGACATAGAAAATTTATAGAATGATTTATGTAAACATGATAAAAATGGGAATAATACGTATTATGCAAATTATTCCTTTAGCGTTCGGTCCGTATGCTCCAATGTAACCTTTCAATGTGTTCTTTTATTATATACATACGAGCCTGGAATTTTAAATCATTTTCAAATTACTTCCATTGAATTTGTGTTCAATTGCTCGCGCACGCTCAACAAAGGTATGCAAAGAGTAAATTTACAATTACTTTCTAACTCACATAACGAGGCATCTATACAAATGTAAAAGCGAATTGGCTCAATACAAAATTCAAAATTCGTTCAGAAAATACACTTATTTTCGACTTTTAAACTTCGTACATCAAAATTGGCCTATATTTCAAAAAGATCGGTTAGTTGGCTAGTTCGTGTGCAGAATAAGGATTTATTTGTGTTCAAGCAAGAGTTCGGCAAATGTTACTCGTTATTTGCAAATTGGAAAAAAGGGTTGCTACCTGGCGTCGGTGAGCCGTGGTTCAAATAAAGCTTGCGATACGTAAAAACAAATTTGTGCTGTACGAAACAGAGGCATAAACATCACACTTCGACAGAAGTAAGTACAGAATTCATGGCCCGATTTTACTCGTCATTTATCAAACAGAAATATGTCACTGTAATGCAGAGTAATTGGCGATTTTTGTATATTCGATATTTTTTTGTTTTTTTTTTAAATTGAGTGTATGTAATTCAACCTCCTTCTACTTTATTACGAAAGCAAATTAGTGTCAATCTGGACTCAGGAGCTTAGGTACTTTCTTATTTTTAGCCCCCGTGGCGATGTGCAAAAACGCTTGCTTTGCAAACTGGAGTTCGCGGATTCATAACAACTTTGTATATCTGCTCCTTTATTAGGACAATGCAGGCCGATTACTTGATTGTCTGAAAAGTCAAAATTATATTGAAATAGACTTAACGCACTTTTAAATGTTCAATTTTTTAAAAGCTACCACCGGATCACAACGCGGCCTCAACTGAGAAGATCCGGCAAAAAACTCAGCGGGCTTGTCATTTTTCACTATTTTTTAATTGGTTGTCTTGTTACAATTGGATGAACATCAGCGATGATCAGAGGAAAATAAGATGGCAGAATATCTGTCACTGCGGTAGTATGGTCAGTGGTCCTAAGTTCTACACGGGATTTACCACTTATTCGAGGCGTGCATAGCCAGTTGTAACCACTGTTCGGTAAATGATCAGTTGGGTAAGCAACGTCAGACAAGGTCAGTCCATAGATTGGTGACCGTTTATTGGCATTTGAACTGAGCGTCTCAGTTCTTCAGAGGACATGTTAAAAGTAGGTCCCGGCTATTGTCATCTAGATAGCAGTAGTCATTAAGCTAAGTCAGAGGCCCAAGGGCAGCCTAAAAACTCTGACACCTGGTTGGCCACTAACCATAAGACAAAAACAAAAAAAAAACACCCAGTAAAGTAAAATTCTTAGTTTCTTACGTTATAGTGAATTTCAAAACTAAGTACCTACTTAAATAAAATTAAATACGATTGTACTTTAGACTGTTGTACTATTTAAGCATGTTACTAGTATACAAACAACCAACAAACGTATGCATCCAACAAACGTTACAGAACGGGATGAAACGAATTTCGTTCGATCATAAAATTTTCAACGACGTTCCCCTTTCATTTTCAAATGGTGCGGTTTCCTGTAATAAATAATTGATTCCTTCATTTAAAATACATTAAGCAGGACGGTGATCAAGCCCTAAGGGGTTGGGAGGACTACTCTATTTTTTCTATACTGATGTGCCATACTGTTGTTATTGTTGTCGTATGGTTAGTGGCCAACCTGTTGTCAGAGATTTCAAGCTATTTAGGCCTCTGACTTAGCTTAACGACTGCTGTCTAGATAACAATAGCCGGGACCGTCTTTTTTAACGTGACCTCCGGAGCATGGAGACGCTCAGTTCAAATGCCACTAAACGGCCACCCATCTAAGGATTAACCTTGCCTGACGTTGCTTACCCACCTGATCGCTTACCGAACTTGAGGTTACAACTAGCTATGTGTCATACTTAAATATAGAAACTTCTACTTTGTTAACTTTGAGGTGAAATGCACTACGTACTAACGGAAGCATTTCAACAGATTTATTTCAAACACGATAATTATAAGAGTTTCAGTGCTAAAACTCAGTTAGTCTACACTACATCGTTATGTATCTCATAAATTTACTGAGTCTCTACGTCAGAACTTTAAAGCGTGTTCTTGTGATACTGGACGGTCCCTTATAGGTACACGGGATCTACCAATAAGCAAAATCAAAATTAGAGTAGGGACCAGCCACAAAGGTAATTTCCGCGTCTATCCCGGTAACCCCAAACGGTAAGGGTCAGCCCATACCTCCGCTTCTGTAGCTAATGACGTGGGACATTGATTAATTTTGCGGACTCGTTGTTCATATTTGATCACATGCCGTGGCATCCAACGTGCTTTAATTAAAACGTTATTAAAATAACAGTTGTTAACAATTTTACGTATCATTTTGCATTATATCGCGGTGGAAATAAACACAGTGGTACAAGACCTTTGTATATGGGTAAAAGCCAAGACGGGCTACTTCACCTACTACTTTGAGTAGGGTCCCGAGCTGCTACTTCCGGCGATGTATGCAGGTCGGGCTCGCTCTATGCGCGCCGAGCGTGCACCTCACGCACCCACTATTGACCCAATCTAGTCGGCTTCATTGGACCGCTGCGCCGCCATAGTCCTTCTCGGAGTTATCACTGCACTCAGAGTCATGCCACTTAGTATAGTAAACATGTCCATATCATTCAGTCGTCGTATAGATTTTATACGGGGTGTAAGGGACATCGTACCGAAAACCGATACCAAGGATCCAGTACATGATTCTGAACATTCTAATATTGAAATTTTTCAATGGCTGTTTCATGAATTTCCAAAAAAAATGCCGCTTTTTTTTAATAAAATTAGGATAACATCATTATTGATACCTATAATATTAAAGCCTAATTTCAATTTATAAAAACAATAAATTACTTATTTGTGCAAAATTAGCAATCATCAGCAGCCGAAAAGTCCACTGCTGAACAAAGGCCTCTCCCTTAGAAGGGAGGGGTTGCCATAATCTCCACGCTTGACAGGCGGCTTGATTGAAATTAGCAATGTAATTTGAAAAATAAATATTATTCCGCACGTATTTATTACATGCTCAAAAATTAACAAGTTAGTCATTTGTTATTTCCCATATAAATGGTTACTGTAATGTTGTAACGGACAGTATGAGAAATCTATACTTATAATAAAACTGTAACAGGTCCAATTCTGTACATTGAAGATATTTTGAAAATTATATTTGGAGGGCATTCTATAACCGATACTGAGGCCGAAAATGCATTTTTTTTAATTTTTGTCTGTCTGTCTGTCTGTTTGTCTGTCTGTATCACGGCTGCGTATCACGCCGAAACTACTGAATGGATTCAAATGAAACTCGGCATGATTTGAGATCTTACTACGAGGTAGGACATAGGATACTTTTTATCCCGTAATCTAGCACGGTTCTTTTGGGAGAGGGGATTAAATTCAAAATGGGTACTTGGTTATACGCTTGGTCCGAATTTATCAATTTTTCTTCATAATTATAATAAATATTAGTAAGGGAACACTCATAGAGAGTTGTTATCAAGGTTTTGTAATCGATCGGGCTAAGCAACGTTAGGTAAGGTCATTAAATAGATGGGTGACCGTTTAACGCCATTTGAACTAAACGGGTCCGTGCTTCGGAGAGCAAGTAAAAAGTGGGTCCCAGTTTTTAACCGACTATAAAAAAGGAGGTATTCGATGCGAATGTCTGTTATTAAAAGTTTAGTTAACGTAAAAATAGCGTATGCGGAGCTGCGTGGGTCAGCTAGTCTTATATAAAAGTTTTCGGTACGTATTCCCTTACACCCTGTATAAGTCTATAATTACTTGTTAATTCAATCTTCATTATCACCATCATCAGCAGCCGAAACATGTCCACTGCTGAACAAAGCCCTTGTCCTTAGAAGGGAGGTGTTGCCAAAACCCCCACGCTTGGCAGGCGTCTTGGGGGTCGCAGTGTGGGTAGGTAATCCAATAGAAAGACGCTGCTGCCCGGCTTCTTGTTGTCCCTAAGTCCCCTCTTACGAAGACCCACCGGGAGGAGATGGGAGGGTGCTATTCTTACCTTTACAGTAAATTTATTATAAGTATAGGTACCTACAGTTTTACTGTCACAAACATTGTCACCATTTAACGCTTGTTAACTACTCGTTTAGATAGTAGAAACACATTCGTAACAACGTAAATGAAACCAATTTGTGTGTGAGCTTTTAATTTTTTGTATAGCAGCGAGAAACTGATTGCTTCCTAATCCATAAATAAAAACCGGAGATTGCTGGTTCTAAATTCGTGAGAAGCAACAGCTTTACGTAACTGCTCTATAATAGGTAAGATTACCTATGCGATGGATGGGCATGTAGAAATTCGGCCCTGCGTCTGGTCTGATATTACCGGTCCTCCGTCATTTCCGACTGTGAGAGTACCTAAATGGAGCGAGTGCGCTTCTGTCTATACAAGTACTTGAGCACTATAACATCTCATTCTTAAAGTACAATAGACAAAACTGAATAATTTAGACACGTAAACTTATGGTGAGTAAAAATGGTGACAAAGCATGACAAACAAAAAATAGACATCAATAAAAAAATATAAAGTTTAATCGAAATATGAAAGTATACCAATAAGTGTCACAATTTATAATTTATAGAGGCTGCTTGGAAGCGTGCGGTGTCCTTCAACTAATCTATTTGCGTATAAAATGTTTTAGCCGGTAGCGTGGGGCGTCGCTGTTGGGTGGTAATAAAATACCTGTTAGTTTCCAGCTAAATATTTTTATAGATATAAATAGAGCCCTTAGTAAAGGGCCTACCTACCCACCCACCTAATACGTGAACAACCGATGACACTAAACTTTGAATTTGATATAAAGTAGTCTTGATGAGACCAGCAGGCTTAGCACGATGTACAAATCATCTTGACAGATAAGTGTGAGTCATGAAGCTATTAGGGTCAAAGTGGAGGCAACACTCCCAAATACATCCCAAATAAATCAGGACATCTTTTTAACTTCGTCGCATAATACGACTTACTTGGCTTGGCTTGTTTAGACCGATTAAATATGTTTAGTTGCTTAATCAGTCTGATTATGGGTTGTAGCAGCCCAAATACGGAAGAACTGTGAACAAGAAGAACAAACTGTGATTGATAGGGAAACAGATGATAAATAAATAAGGACCTCCTTCTGGCCGATACGTCCACAGTGGGGTATTTTTAAAGATCAGCAGTCTACGCGAAATATATTATAGTGCAAGAGTGCTTGCGTAGACACAACTGCACTCTCTCTCTCTCTTCCGTTTTTTTTTTTTTTTTTACTCCCTATAAGCCTGTGCTTGACTGCAGTCCCACCTGATGGAAAGCGGCGACGCAATCTAGGATGGTAAAGCACACTGGCTTATTAAAAGCCTATTCACTCTAGCTTTGAAGACACCCAGGTTTACCTCAAAATACGATGGGACGAAAAACCGACACGACCGGGGAGACACCAGGTGCAGGATCAACATTTTACATGCCCATCTTACGCATGGAGCATCTTACTTTACAGCCAATCAAGTGATAAATAAATAATAAGCTAATGGTTGTGAAAATAAAAGCATATGAAGTTAAGATAAAAAAAAATTGTACTATAAAATCATTTATTCAGTATGTTTAACAATCTCCGATTAATCACAAGATATTGAATAGCAATTTGCCTTATATGCAAACAACTAAAACACCTTTTAACCAACACATTAGACGACAGAAAAAGCATTTGCGGTAAATTTAGATTTCCATTGGACCAACTGCAGATCATTGCAGCTTCATAAAATTACTTTTCCAATGGGACAATGGATAGTCATAGGTACATTCCTTCACTCAATATTTTTAGGAAATCTACAAGAAAATAAAAAATGTATTAATATTGACCAGGGGTAATTAAAACAGTATGTATATTTATGGAATGATATAGGTACTCTTGCCGATACGGCCAATCCAACCACAACGGCTAATCTTTCGCAAGATCAGCCATCAGCCAGTGCACAAATGCTTGCGTAGATACAAGCGCACAAGTGCACTTTACATGCCTATCCGACGCATGGATCATCTTACTTTACAGACAATCAGATGACCGGCCTGCATTATCCTAGCCAGTGAGGAACAACTACACAAAGTTGTTGCTCCCTGCAGGATTCGAACCTGCGACCCCCTGTTGCGGCCTGAATCCTTGGAGGTGGTTGGTTTCAATAGAAAGATAGTGTTTGATAATATTTAAGATTTATTTCTACACAAAATCTAAGGATATTGATATAAATGTACAAGATCTGTATCCGCGTCTATTGATGGCGGTTGAATGTGACGAATGGTATTGAATTAGTGAGTGACTGATGAATGCGAATGAGGTAGAAAGCGCCAACCGGTCCTTTCATTCTGCTTATTGTGTTGTATATATTGTACGTATATGTATGTTATTTTAAATAACTTGATGTTCGCCTGTACACCCCCGGTAAGCAAGCAAGCGGTTTCCCACTGCGCCACGGAGGCTACTAGACGCGACAGGACTAGGAGGCGACAAGAATAAATATGATTTTAATAATATGTAGGATCTAATAAGTTACAAAACTAACTGTACCTAAACTTAACCTACATACCTTGTACGTACTACACACGTACACTTGTAAAATTAATGAACATACAATATTTTTTCAATATCAATCCTGTGAACTAAATACATCGTTTATTTTTTGATCATAAAGTGGCGGTAAAAAAAATCCCCAAAACGGAAAGTCTTCAAAAAATCGTTACTATGGTTACTCTATTAAAACAATGTGAAATATTTTAAAATTAAATAATTCAAGTAAAAATTAATAGAAACTTAAACCCAATACTAACAAACGAACTGAAAACGTGTTATGTGCCTAGCGAAAGAAGAACTGATCGAAAATATGGTGCATAATGCACAGGGATCATCGGTAGGTATATTGAACAAAATCGCACTTACGAGTGATATTCCGATTAAATACTGGATACAACATATTTTTGCAACCAAGTACTGCACGTTTTATCACTATTTTTATGATTATAATTCACGATAGTGAAATTATGGTATTTAAATGTTTGATCGATTTAAATGACAGACAGTTTCATGATGACAATAAACGACAGTGCCACAAAATACGAACCCTTAAAATCGGTAATTAAAATTGCATTTGAGTATAATTGGCGGGAACACATCATCCTTCATCATCATCATCATTAGCAGCCGATAGACGTCCACTGCTGAACAAAGGCCTCCCCCTTAGAAGGGAGGGGTTGCCATAATCCCCACGCTTGGCAGGCGGCTTGGGGATCGCAGTATAGGTGGAAGATAAATCCAAAAGAAAGACGCTGCTGCCCGTCTTCCTGTTCCCGCTTAATCGCCTCTTACGACACCCAACGAGAGGAGATGGGGGGATGCTATTCTAACCCGGCACCCCACGGGTGGCGGGAACACAATAGAGCATTATTCTAATCGAACTCGCAGAACAGTACCAAAAATTGTTTTATTAGACATGATTGTCATCGTATTTTAAGTTTTCGGGTGGAAAACATTCTTTTGATGTGTAAGTAAAGCATTTCTATATTAGGGTATCCATTTCTCGGGTAATTTCAATTATAACATGGACCACACATCGGACCTCTTAGAAAGAGAGATCCGACCTTAATGAAAGGGATAGCTTATGCCTCGATCAAGTATTTGGAGTGTGTACTCCATTTTGACCCTAATAGCTTCATGGTGTGAGTATGACGTCACGATGACGTAGTATTTCACATTTTTGTATAGAGAACTGACGTTTGGGTGTTGAAAACTACGTCATACTCTACGCCAATCTGTCAAGATTGCAAGTCGTGCTAGGCCTGCTGCAAGACGTTGTCCTGATGTTAAGCGACCCGCCTGCCTATAGACAGCTACATTGAACTGCCGCTTGTCAACAGAGACATGGGCTATTATTTCTCTCGTGTTCGGTAATTTCACCAGCTAAAGTGCCAGTGTCACACCAGAACACAGGCGGCATATCTATCACTGCTGAGGTATCTAAACATGTTAGTAGGTGGCATGTTCCTTGTGCAAGGAACCGGGTAGGTATCACCGCAGTATCAGACATACTACCGCCAAGAAGCAGTGTGTAAACGTTCCTGTGTGAAGGGCACTGTAGCGGGTGAAATTATCGGACACAATAGGTCTAATACATAATGTATTTAGGCTCGGCAACGTGCTAGTGATTCTTCTGTTGTTGCTAAAGTCCATAGGCTGCGGCTTACCATCAGGCGGGCCGCAAGCTTGCTTACTACCTTGGTAGTATAAAAAAATGTCGCTGGAAGGTTTCTTGCACAAGGAAACTACTATCTAGTAAAATGTAACAGCGATATGCTTCAAGTTTTACAGGTGTCACTTGTCTTGCGGCGTCATGAGCACGGCGAATGTACGACAGCGTGCATCCGTCGGTGGTCACACAAGACCTCCGGCTTGAGCTGAGTGCGTCCTTTTGTGACTGATATGGATATGTGTTTTTGTTTCTTGTATTGCTTGTTTTTGTTTGTTATTTTTTTGTTATCTATATCAGCAAATAAAATTATCTTTCTTTCTTTCTTTCATCCAGCTCCCGGCATATCTCCTAACAAGCGCCCAGCACTAGACAGAATGACGAGGTTCAAACGAAGAGTCTAGTCTAGTAGTAGTCTAGTCTACGGAGAGACTAGTCTTTACTCAAAGCCGGTGAAGTTCATCGGGGACGATCTAGTGCGTAAAAATCTAACATAACGCGGCCATACGAAGACCGACCCTACAGGTAAGTACCACCACATTGTAAGATATTCTTTAGCCCTCCTGCCTACCCTACAAGAGTGATAATAATTTTGTTAATTCCCGTAGATATATTTACGCCATCAACAGACAAACCCAACGAGAAGGCAACAAAGCCCGGCCAAAATAAATAAACTTTATGGAATTCCCGGTTCCCACTTCTATTGTAGTTAGGTAATTAAATTTTAGGACTTTGATCTTAAATTAATCCTAACAACTTACTTTTATGAAGGTTGTACGGAGTGTACCTAAATACTGTTTATTGAGTGTTTTAACTGTTTGTTGTAGTAAACAATAGTTTGCCTTTGTTTTTACCCGACTACGTAACGAAGGGAGGATTAGGATTTTAACAAGAACGTATGAATGTATGTTCATCTGTTCCCGCATATCTTCTAATCTACTTAACATAATTTGACAAGTCGGGTGTCGTTAGAAGCGTTTTGATTGTCCGCTGGTTATAGGCTATATAATATCACATTATTAGACTGCGATTTAATCCGTAGTCGGGTTCTAGTTTGAAAAGTAATTGTACCTAGTAGAAAAGTTTATGAATCAATGATAACATATATATTTCAAGAGAAAAGAAAAGATGCTAAGGTGGCTCAAAAGTAACTTAGGAAGAAAGAGCATTGTTTTTGGCTATTACGACACTTTATTACTACCTACTGTATAACACCCACGCACAACGCCCCTACCGAGATCTGCCTAAAACTTAGTGGGGTGTTTCTTAATTGTACGAGATTTGTGATTATATATGGGTGTCTGGGTATGTTATTACATAAATCTACTATTAATCTAATCTACAATTTATTTCTGATCTACTATCGTTGTCGTCGCAAGCGTCACCAGCCCCTTTAGCCAAAGCGTGACAACAGATTTGGCTAATCTGTTATTCTACAATACAGAACGCTAGAGAATAGAAATCAAAATGGAAATGACATATATTTCTTCGCTAAGTCACGTGAAGATATATGTCATTTCTATACATTTGTACCTATTCTCTAGCGTTCCCCAATGTCTTTAAAGAATTTTCAAAAGCGCCCAGTGAGGCCAGGAGCATAATTTGTGAACCAAACGCCACCTTTATGTGTCTTACTTTCCTTGACAGTAATTTTCTCTCCTCCAGTTGGTAAACTTGTCCATTGCTACTAATAACAATTCGATCTATCAATCTAATCGATGGAGTACAACTGTCCCTTTTTGGTTTTCATTTCTCGTACCTACATAAACTGAAATCAGATACTTCTCGAAACTGAAGGATTTCACTTCGGACCGAAAACCTTCAAATTCAAGCCTGTGTTCAAGCCATATTGTATCTAAATTCAAGAATTTCTGTGGCTCCAATGAAAACCGGGCGATGCTCACTTAAATCATACACGGCTGTCTTTTGATTTGCATATATTGTTATGCAGTACATTCGGCCGTCCCGCGGGCCAGATTGCATCTATTTGCATAATTTTGTTTTGCGCTACCATGCGACCAACAACGCCGTTGGGCTTATCGTACATTTATATTTACTAATTACATTTTATAACACGATATATGTACTTGTCCTTACAAAAATAGAAGACCGAACTCAAATGAAACGTTTTTCGAGTAGCAGAATAATGTGATGATCTTTACATAAAAACATCACACTATTGTGGAACCACAATCACCATAATAAAGAAATTTGAATACTTAATACTCCATAATTTCATACTAAGAAAAAAATATTGTCAATATCAATCTTTATGTTGGTTTTATGCATTCATTGAGGTAATAAATACTATGGTTCGGTAATAAATCTCGGTTATAATAAATTCTCGGTCTTGAAGAAGAAGAAGAAAACTTTTTATTCGTAGCAAACGTCTTGGAATTATTATAATGCCTGTGTACATGGTTTTACCAATTATGTAATTTTAATTTGTTTTTTTAGTGTACAATAATTTTTGATTTTTATTTTTTTATTTATTTGTTTATTCGGAAGACCAAAGCATAAAAAAAGACATTACATAAACATTAATACGATACATGGAGCTATTGAAGGTCCTCACTTATACAAAACAATATAACTTAAAATTGTGTGGATAAACGTAATTAGGCACTACTAGGTATAAAACATAATAATAGTACGATGAAAATTTAAATGTACGCAAAACACATTATTATTTTTGGACAGCATTAATATTTTTGGAAAAACTCCTGGCTCAGCATTCGCCTCACTGTAGTCAAATTCGCATTAAACACGTCAATATCCTGTAACTGCTGATTACATGTACTATTCAAGGCTCTGCTTGCTCGCCATATAAAAGAATTTTGTCGATAGTTAGTCGACACAAGCGGTATATCTATAGGTGAGTAATATCGCGCACTTCGCATCGCAGTTCTAAAACCAATTTTAGAGAGAAGCTCGGGGCTATCGATGGAGTTAGAAATAATTTTTAACAAATATATGACATCAGCTATATTCCGACGTTCAGCTAAAGGAAGAAGATGAAATTTTGCACACAAATTATAATAATCTTCACTTCTATATGTATGTTTTGTACGATAACATAAGTATTTAATAAATTTCTTTTGAATGTTTTCAATACGTTTAATGTATTTATCATACCTTGGATTCCACACTTGCGATCCATATTCCAACATACTTCTTACTAGCGAACAGTAAAGCACCTTGAGCGTTTTAACTTCCTTGAAACTAGTCGAGTTTCTCATAACAAATCCAAGGGCTTGAGAAGCTTTTTTGACGGTGGAATCTACATGCTCATCGAAAAGTAACTTTGAGTCATAGACTACTCCCAAATCTCTTATTTTATTACACCTTGTTAACTTTAGACCTTTTAGAGTGTACTCTGTAGTGATAGAGTTTAATTTCCTAGTATAAGTAACAACAGAGCACTTGGAAGGGTTTAGGTCCAATTTATTTTTTACGCAATAGTCGTCAAGACGTAATAGGTCGGATTGGAGAGCTTGAGCATCTGCACGTGAAGCGATTGATGCAAATATTTTCATGTCATCAGCAAAGCAAAGTAGTTTAGAAGTCTGAAAACAGTCGCCAATGTCATTCACAAAGATAACGAAGAGTAATGGCCCTAGAAGAGAGCCCTGGGGGACACCACTTGGTACGATTACCCAGCTAGATATGTAATTGTTAATAACAACTGCTTGCGATCGATTTGCAATATATGATGAAAACCATCTCAAGAGATCTCCTCTAATACCTACCATTTCAAGCTTACGAATAAGAATATTGTGATCAATTTTATCAAAGCATTTGCTATAGTCGGTATAAATTACATCGACCTGCTTACCTCTACTCATATTATCACTAATGTAATCATCTAGAGTAACAAGATTCGATACCGTTGATCTTTCCCTGACAAACCCATGCTGAAAAGTGTTAATAGATTTTTTTAACGCAGCATACAACTGAGTGTGAATGATCTTTTCAAAAACTTTTGCTATTAAACATAATTTCGAGATAGGGAACCTTTTTTATGTACTGGGGTTATAAAGGCTGACTTCCAAATAGTTGGCATAACACACTCCTTTAGTGATTTATTGAACAGTATTGTAACAGGGACAGCTATAGTTTCGGCACAGTTGACTAAAAAGAGAGGTGGAATTCTCTCCGGACCTGCTGACTTATTCAGATCCAATGATTTTAATAAATTAAATACGTTATCATATTCAGCTACTACAGAATACATATCTGATACCGACTCACAAGCAGTTACCGAATTATTGGAGGAGGAAGAAGAACCGGAAGATTGTAAAAACGTAGACAGGAAATAATCAGAAAATATATTAGATATATCCTTGCCACCGCTAGCCGCGACGTCACCATATTTTACTGTACTAGGAATGTTAGAAGAGTTCGATTTTGATTTAAAACAGTTCCAAATGAATGAATTAAAGAAATGAATTAAAGAAAGATTGTCTGTACATTATATATTATCTGGCCCACGCAGCACCGCGCGCGCTCTTTCTAGGTTAGCTATACATTAGTAGGTATACATTTGCAATGAATATCTACATAACCTACTTTTTTTAAAGCTGCTTAAAAACTTGGGCCCATTATTTAAGTAAATAATGGGCCCAAGTTTTAAAATAAAATATTTAGCAGCAAAGGAGCAAGTCCTTTGCACGGATACGCTTAATTCAAATGGCATCATTTGGTCAACCATCTATGTAATGACCTTGCTTAACGTTATTTAACCTGATTGATTGCCAAACATTGATAACAACTGTCTATGAGTGTTTTCTTATTATTAATTAATATAATTATTGTGAAACATGGATAAAATCGGACCACGCGCATTACCAAGTAAACATGACTCTCCCAAGGGAACCGTGCTGGATTACGGGAGAAAAAAGTATCCTCGTAGTACTAACTCAAATTTCATTCAGCAGTTTCGGCGTGATGCGCGGCCGTGATACAGACAGACAAAAATTAAAAAATAAATACAGTTTTGGCCACAGTATTGGTTATAGAACGCCCCCCCAAAACACGTCTTCATTACAGTTTTTTTTAGTTAAGTATAGATTTAAAGACAATTTCTATGTTAATATGCTATTAAATCTCGAGATTATTTTGATCGTCATTATTTTCAGTGCCGTTTTAGCAACTTTTTTTTGCTAAAGTAGCCTTAAGTTAAGATTCTCGAGGATTCGTGCTTAAGTACTCGTTCATTCATAATTTGAAATTTATATTTGAATCATAAATAATTCATTAAGTAGACCGCTCTTTCAGGGGAAGAAAATAAAAAAGACATTTTCGGCTACAAAATTTATCGCTAAATAAATTGGGCAATTATTTGCAGAGACATAAATTATAATGTTTTAACGGGGTAACGATTCTAAGCAAAGCAAGTTTTACATAGGCATATTTTATTTTACAAACACTTAATGCTCCGTTAACTCAAATGTTAAATGGTATAAAAAGGATATAAACAAACGTGTATAAATATGTAATAGAAAAACATAAAAATTACAATCCATTGGTTTGATAGAAGCGTCTAGTCACCTATATATCGCAGAGCTATTTTGAGGTAAACGAAATAAAATCTGTGCTAATAAAAGGCAAGAGCTGAATAGCGACAATGGCGCAACTAGGCGAATGCTGGTACATCCGGATCCGGGCGGGTCAAGGTCACGGCCCGCGGATCGATGCAGCTACGACGCCCGTGCTACGTCCCCCTACGCCGCCCGCGCCCCGCTACGCCGCTACGGTGCTACGGTGCTACGCCCGAATCCCGAATCCGCGAACTTCGCGTTCTCAGCGATTTTAAATCCCGCTAATTTGAATTATTTCTATTTCTCTCGATGACGTCATAAAGTGTCTGCTTCCAAAGGAATAATTATGATTTCCTTTCGTTCTAGGAATTAAAGCTCGGTAAGTGATATTTTGATTAATTATTTTGACAGACCTGTTGGTCTAGTGGTTTGACACCCTGGCCACTGACCAATAGGTCGTGGGTTCGATTCCCACCAAAATGTCTAGGTGTTTTATCTATATAAGTAAGTATTTACAAAAAAGTAAATAAGTATTAGTATCCGTTGTCTGATTACCATAGAAGGCTCTTCCTAGTTTGGGATCAGATGATCGTGCGTGGATTGTCCCAGAATATTATTATTATTATATATTCGGTTCCAAAATTAGATTTTCAGAGAGAGTTTGATATTTGTCAGGGACATTAGTGACGTATTTTTTTTTACTAAGCAATACAATGAATACGAACACAGCTCTGAAGGCATTGTAATTTGAGCCTTTGTGTTTGTGACACCATTTCCATTTCTTGTTCATGTATTACGTTAGGATTGAGAACGGAACGAGGAGCATGAGCTTTATACTAAAATTTTATTTTATCTTAGATTTCTTTTTGTAGAAACCTATTGTTCCGAAGCGTCCGTCCTTTCATTTATCTTCCTTCGCCTTTTATCGGCTTTTTTAGTGAGCCATTAAAGACAGGACCGTTATAAAAAAAATTAAGGTTGTTAATTAAATGAAAGAAAATTCTGGCGGTATTCCGTTATTTTTTCCATTGGATGCTTTGATAATTATGTGAATTAATAAAGCCATACTTAGATATCGTGTTTGTTCATAGCAAACTCTGATAAATACAGGTCAACACCATTAAACGTATTTTGACTGGCCCGTTGGTCTAATAGCTAAACGTGTCTACCCAATGGTTCGTGGGTTCGATTCCCACCTTGCATCTGGGTGTTGTTTATCTATTTAAGTATGTATTTACCAAAATGGTATGTAAGTATTAGTAACAGTTGTCTGATTACCTAAGTACAGGGTTTGCCTAGTTTGGGATCAGATGACCGCGTGTGTGGATTGTCCCAGGATATTTTCTCTCTCTCTTATTTGATCTTTTGAACGGCAGGACATACTGTCGCTAATACTGATCTAATTGTATCAAGATACACTGTTTAAAAAAGAAGTGAAAAAATTACAAGCCCGCTGAGTTTCTTGTCGGATCTTCTCAGTTGAGGCCGCGTTGTGACACGGTAGAAGCTTCTAAAAAAAATTACCATTCAAAAGTGCTAGCTAGCATTAAGCCTATTTGAAATAAATTATTTTGAATTTGATTTATTATTATTAAACCGGAAAAAAGAATGTTCAAAGTGGAAAATAGGCTAGTAATAATTACATGCTAAGACAAATCATGCCATGCCATCCTGGCATTATAGTATCCTGGCATCATAGTGGCCGCGATACCGAATTAGTAAAATTGGATTAGATTTAAACTAACATTGGTTTCCAATGTGAGCCTACTGTAATATTAATGGTAGGCCTATCGATGATACTTCTACTAGTAATATGGATAGTTTAAATAAATACTGCTCGACTCATACTCGTGCGCGTGTCATCATCATCATCATCATCAGCCGGAAGACGTCCACTGCTGAACAAAGGCCTCCCCCTTAGACCGCCACAATGAGCGACAATTTGCCATGTGCATCCACCGGTTGCCTGCGACGCGAAAAATGTCGTCGGTCCATCTAGTGGAAGGCCTGCCTACACTGCGTCTTCTGGTTCGCCACTCGAGAACCTTTCTACCCCAACGGTTAACGGTTCTTCGAGCGATGTGGCCTGCCCATTGCCCCTTCAACTTGCATATTCTTCGAGCTATGGCGGTGACCTTGGTTCTTCGACGAATCTCCTCATTCCGGATTCTGTTACGCAAATAAACTCCGAGCATAGCTCTCTTCATAGCTCGTTGCGTGACTCTGAGCTTCTCCAAAAGGCCAGCTGTTAAAGACCACGTCTCGGTACCATATGTCATCACTGGCAACACACACTGGTTAAAAACGTGCGCGTGTGCTGCTTGGGAACTAGTTCGACTGCTATCCCTTTGAACTTTGATTTGTTTTTGTTTGCTTCATTTTTTTTTTATTTTATCTTTTGAACCGTAAAATATACTTTCACTACTGATATGATTGTAACAAGAGAACAACTATTAAATAGGTAAATATGACAAGTCCACAGAAACTCGGCGCGTTTTGCGAAGCCCTTGCCTGACCTTCTCAGATGAGGCCACGTTGTAATCTGGTGGTTGCTTTAAGAAAAACCGACCATTCAGATTGCTACGCCTATTTGAAATATATATTTTTTATTTGTACCTACCCGTTTTTCTCTATCTAGCAAGTTAAAGCTAAAACTTTTATCTGTAAATCGTATTAACTCAATGCTTTTAATACATAAATTATTCACTGACTCTTAGTAATATATAGCGCCATAACAGATTCGAAAATATTATCCACGCAAAAAGTACCAACCGAGAGATAACTAACGGCTTTGTTCCAAACTCGTGAAAATAAAAAAGCCACAAAAATGATATATAGTACGCCTGTTACGCGGTGCCGTAACGAGCCTTGTTACATTAGCAAAACAACTTTATCGGGTTTACGCATTAAAAATAAATATAAAAGCCAAGTATCTGTCTTAATTTAAGGCAAAAGTGGCGGCGTTGAGAGAACTTATTTCAATTTGTAATAGGTACAAAACAAATACAACTTACATAATTTTATACAATGCATAAATTAATGGAGTATCCCTATTTATTACTGGCGAGAGATATGCTCGGAGTTTATTTGCGCAATAAAATCCGGAATTCGTCAAAGCACCAAAGTTCAAAGCACACAGCTCTCAGAATCAGCAAGAAAAAGTCGCAATGGGCAGAGCACATCGCTCTAACAGCTGATATGCGATGGGGTAGAAAGGTTTTTGAGTGGTGACCACGAGCCGGAAGACGTAGCGTAGGGAGGCCTCCCACTAGGTGAACTGACAATATTGCACGAATCGCAGGCATATCGGTGGATGTAAATGTCCAATTGTCGTTTATTGTGGCATTCCAAAGGGTAGGCCTATGTTCAGCAGTGGACGTCACGGAAGACGTGGCTAATTAAGATCACAATGATTTCTTGCATAAGGGCCAATGAAAATCATCAATAAAAAATAAATAAATAATTTTATGATGTTTTCATTATATCGTAACAAAAATAACGAATGCGCAACTTTAAGAATAATGCTCATAAGAGCTTAGTCAAATACATAAGTACATAGTCTATCTTGCTCGCAAGAGTTCCATGCGCGGTAAGAATATGACGATAAAAACTAAATTAACTACTGTAAAGTAGGTAATTTTCCTGTGAAGCCCTAGTCCAAAGGTACATAAATCATTGTAAATAATAAACGGTCGTATTCCGTTTGTGTTTACATTCGCCAAACGAGCTGTCAGATGTTTTGTCAGGCGTTAATCTTGTTCTGTATTTCGGCTGATTGGTTTGAATAATGTATAGCATCGAGGCTTTGAGCGTACCTAACTCCCGCTAACGGTTCGTGAAAAATGCAGGTCGGATTTGTTAGCTCCTGTTTTGTGGGCAATTTAATCCAAGGGTTAGTTTTAGAAATTAAGCCAATTATATATTCTTTTATTTATGTACTAGCTGACCCACGCAGCTCCGCCTGCGCTATTTTTACGTTAACTAAACTTTGAATAACAGACATTCGCATCGAATACATAACCTCATTTTTTATAGTCGGTTAAAAGCTGGGACCCACTTTTTACTTGCTCTCCGAAGCACGGACCCGTTTAGTTCAAATGGCGTTAAGCGGTCACCCATCTATTTATGACCTTACCTAACGTTGCTTAACCAGATAGATTACAAAACCTTGATAACAACTCTCTATGAGTGTTCCCTTACTTATTATAAAGAAAAATTGATAAAATCGGACCAAGCGTATAACCAAGTACCCGTTTTGACTTTAATCCCCTCTCCCAAAAGAACCGTGCTAGATTACGGGATAAAAAGTATCCTATGTCCTACCTCGTAGTAAGATCTCAAATCATGCCAAGTTTCATTTGAATCCATTCAGTAGTTTCGGCGTGATGCTCAGCCGTGATACAGACAGACAGACAGACAGACAGACAGACAGACAGACAAAAATTAAAAAAATTACATTTTCGGCCTCAGTATCGGTTATAGAATGCCGTCAAAATATAATTTTCAAAATATCTTCAATGTACAGAATTGGACCTGTTACAGTTTTATTATAAGTAATAGATATAGATTGTGCATACAGTGCTGAAAAGATTGATCAATCAGCAAGGCCTTCTGAAGCAAATTGTCCAGATGAACATGGTTTCCGGGGCTCCTAGTAACGTGCAACCTTCAGAGTTACTGGACATATGAGGGTGTGGTCCCTAGTCGTCCACTGAGGAGTACGGCGTTGATTCCAAGGTGTATGGTAACGGGGTTGGGACCTCCGTCCCCGTGAACACAGGTTCCCATGGGGCTCGGCGACAGTCTCAATGGTAAGGTACCGAGGTGTACCTGGTGCTGATCCCACATAAGAACCCATCCTTTCTCATGTGCCGAAATGATATTTTTATTTAAATATACTCGTATAGATACTGTTACTATATACGAGTATAAGTAATTTAATGAATTAAAGTGGATAAAGGTAACGTTATTAAACAAGTATGTAATAGATTGAAATGAAACTAATTTTACGGATTATATCGAAGTATTCGAAACGTCGGGAAATTAAAATCAAAAATAAACCGCGATATAATCCGTAAAATTAGTTTCATTTCAATGTGTAATATTCGCGTAAATATCAGAAATCATTAAGTATGTAATAGATTTCAAAATTATTTTTAGTTTGTTATATTTTAGTCGTAACACAGAAAATAGATTAGCAAGTAAAAATTTGTATAGAACAAAGTTATATTCTTTTTCGTTTATAAACAGTATTCAATTTTAATATATACTTGAAAGCAATTTTCAGTATCAGTGATATTTATTTTTATGTACATACTTAAGTTTAGATTATAGTAATTTTAAATAATTACAATAGTATATACGTATATATATGTATATACTATTGTAATTATTTTTTACATATATATACGTATATACATATACAGTGCTATTTTAGAGCTTTGAGCCTCAATTTTTGTACCTGCATTTTGAGAATTTTCAATTTAGAATACGTTCAGTATATATTTCCTTTACAAAATACTACAGTGAAATAAAGCATCGTTGGGGTCCTATGGCGAATAATGTTGTAGGCTTTCTATAGTGAAATTTGCTTTGCCACTTTTGTTACTAGTACAGAGAATCCTCTACTCTAACACTAGTGTGTCATTCCTGTGTCATTAACATTCAAAACTGCTTCACAGGCAGACTAAACAAATGCAAATACCTACTACGCTACATAATTTCCCTCCATATATATAATCTTGTCATACAATTACTTATTTATAAACTCCCCTTATTGCGTGATAAGAGTTATAAACTGGGTATCCGTTCAGCAAGTATCATAATTGCTGTTGATCAAACTAACGGTTGTTAATACAGGTATGGCACGCCGAATTTACACCATAGCCTTGAAAAGGTCTTTTATAGCTTCACCGAGCGATAACCTTCTTCGTTTCTAACGGTCATGGTCACGATCCAACCCCGCTTAGCACAAGAGATGTGCGCTCACCTCCGTAGCTGGTGCTCGAATGGCCTTCTACACGAGAGCTACTGAAGGGCGGAGGGGGAATGTTTACCCTCCCATTTCCCCTCACCCGTGCCAGCTGAGCTGCGGCACGCTATATTTAGGTTGCGCTGTAAATATTCGGTCCAAGTACGGAAAGGCCGCCCGACACCCGCCGCGGGGATGGGTGGGTGTCGAGCTACGTTCCCGCGCTACATAAGCGGGTAAAGTTGAAAGTTCACCAACGCCCCGCACGCGAGTTCGCGCTGTTAGGGAACGCTTCTTTATTTAAATTCTATTGCAACTTGTTCGCCATCGTTGTAGTCGCGGCTGAATTCGCAATGTACACTCTAATTTTTCAATGTTGGCAGTCCCGTTTTTGCGCTGCTATGGAGACTTGTACGATTGTTTTCTGGATTTCAATTTGTGCTCAGTTTAATTCCAACACGTATTTGGATGGGCTTTATGGTTATTGCAGTTGCGGTCCAATTCGGTTGGAACAAGCTTTGGAAATTATCATTGCGATGACATTAGGCGGGGTAGGGAGCGACTCGAATGCGAAGTGGACACGAATATCTCTTTCGCAAAATTGAAACTGATTACTGTATACGCTGATGAGCCGCTTGCGTGTCGGTATAATTTGAGCTAACATCATTATTATTTTAATTCGTCATAGTTATTTTCATTTCATTTATTTAAGCGTTTATTTCTAGCTACAATTTTAGAAATGAACAATATATAAATTACACTTTTTTATTATGACCAATTCAAATAAATACTAAATCAGGCAATCAGTGCAAAAGTGGTCTAACCTACATTTAAGAAATATGTATTTCGCCTACAACTTGACATCAAGATTTTCCATAAGAAAATTAAAATACTGTAGTTTCTATTAAGCCACTACTCCACCGACTTCACCAAATTATAAATAAACACCAAAAACATCACACAGGCTTCGTAACTTTCGAATCTTTCCCGGCAACGGCGGTAGATAGAACACGTGATTGATTGTTAGGGCTATATACGTCCGGCAAATGTTCTGACGACGATGCAGAACTCACGTCGTCATCTTCAAACAGGGCTACAGCCTTCGTGTAGTCGTAGTCCGGTGCCACCTCTCCCTGATACTTCTCTTTCTCATGTTTCGGGTCGAAGAAGTTAACGATGTTGAACGCTGAGGAGGTGCCCCCGTAGGCTATGCGCTCCTGGTAGCTGGTGGTGGCTAGGACCGTGCCGGCAGCAGGGTAGGAACATGTGATGTATCTGTTGTGAAGGTTGATCACCTCGACGCAGTTGGTTCCGCTGCCGCCTATTATAGCGTACTTGCCTTTACGATTGTACTGAAATTATATTTGATTACATTCAATAATCTAATGCGATTGATATCATAATTGGGTTATCATAATTGGATATCGATAGTATCTGTCAAGATCCTCTGGCCTACGTTGTTATGTTATCTTATAAATTAAGAAATAAATGAAACCAAATAGCACACATCTAAAAGTGTAATTTCTTCTATTCTTTGAGTTTTTAAATATATTTTTTTTGGAATCAGGTATCCAACAGGCTATTAAAACCTTCCCAGTGGTCTTCATCGATGCTCTGGAGAGACTGGACATTCCATCCGGGCCTCGCCAGAGTCCACACCAGCAGGCTTAGCACGATGTGCAAATATTGACAGATAAGAGTGAATATGACGTCACTATGACGTAGTATTTCACACTTTTATAAAGAGAACTGACGTTTCGGTGTTGAAAACTACGTCATCCTCCACACCAAACTGTCAAGATTGCAAGTCGTGCTATGCCACATCGAGTACATTGCACAAGAGACCTACTTACCATCTAGTAAATTCTGTATCATTATTGACCATTTTGTATAAAAGTATACTAGATGTATAAAAGTATACTAGAACATTCTAAAGTATAAAAACACCTGTCGAAGTTGCCGGCTGTATTTGAAATACAGTTAGCAATAACAAGTTCCGTTCGTTTTCCAGGAACATAGGAAATATTTTCATCGTGTTACATAAATCACACAGAAATATACACAGTTGAATGTATGTATGAAACTTTTATTTCCCATAAATTATAGGAAATGCATCCGCAAAAAAAAAAACCTATTAGAAACACGTATACACACTTTAGTGTACGTATACAACATTTATTTCCCATTGAATACAGGAATGCACTTATCAAACAAAAGCTATTTGTAGTACAAAATGCCTTTAACCAAAAACAAAAGACTTTAAGTAGGCACTAAGATTAAATTAACCGTACTTTGTTCCCAAAAAAGTAGGATAGGCGAAAAAGAAAAGAATAGATTAATTGAAGAAGAACTATTAATTGGGAAAATTTAGCATCTTTTAAAAAGCTATAACTATGCCAGCAAATATTGAGATTGATCCAATTAATGGAATATTATAACAGTGGGAGAAATAAGGAAAGGATAAAGGCAGCAAAGCAAAAGTCTTCAAAGATCTGAGATCTTACCATTTCAGTATGTTACTACGTGATTAGTCAAATTGCTTACAATTCGCTAGCAGAGCAGAAAAAATTGTGATGAAACCCAGGTTTCTTTTAGAATTAATTCTAAAGACCTTCATAATTATGTGACTTAACCGCGCTTATTCCATGTGTTTGTGTTTAGGGCCGAAAATCTCGGCGCATGAGTTAGCCCGGCAATGGAAAATGAAATGGAAGATGGAACCTTACATCAGCGGAATGCCAATACCGACACGCGTAGATGTATTCTCCGTCGACATCCGGCCTTCGGTTCTGCACCCTGATGACGTTCAGCCTCTTCCTAGCTACCAAGTCCCAGACCGACAGCGCTTCTGTCGGTTGCCAACTACCGGCTAAGCAATGCTCCCTCTGTAAAAAAGAAATATATGTACATATTTTTACTAGGTACTACTAATGATTTCTGATATTTCCGCAAATGTAATATTTTAATTAATTGATGGTATAATGTTGTCTTTTGTTTCCGCGATACCTACACATTGAAATCAAATTACTTTTACGGATTTTATCGCGGTTTAACCGCGAAATCCGTACAAGTAGTTTGATTTAAATGTATGGTAAAATCAAAAATAAACCGCGATATAATCCGTAAAATTAGATTCATTTCAAAAGGTACTAAAATTTTTTTTTTTCAAATTATCTTATACGTACTTGTTATTGTGTGTTTTTTTACAACATTATGGGTATCAAATAAAAGGTCTTAACGTGACAGAATGACTGTGTTTGCGATATATGCATATGTTTAAGATGTAATTTAAGGCCATTTTGTTTGCAGTTGGACTTTGGACTTTGTGCATTTACAATAACTATTTAAACAACTATTAAAGGCGTAGCATTTCATACAAAAACAATAACAAGACATTCATTACCAATACCAATAGATAGGTATATAGCAGGGACGGCTCTATAAAATCCCTGACGTTATTCACGATGTCATTTTACTTTGAACCACATTTTAGTTAAAATCGTACAATTGTTCAACCCTTTCGCCGGACGTGAAGCGACCCCTCACAAAACAGAAACGCCATTTATTCCACGGCTGCTGCTCAATTCAAACGGAATAGTTGAATTGGAAATTTTATTTCGTAGCATTTTTACCGTCAGTTATATAAAAAGTGGTGTTTATTTACGTGTCTCGTAACGCTACGTAACGTAGATAACTTTGATCATTTAAATTTTCTAAGGCAAGAACGTGTACAAATTAATTAAAAGTGATTTTGTTAAGTGGTAGTAGACCCTTGTATTAGGCCGCCTAAGTATGTACCTACAATTTCAGATATTCTCGCGAAGCCGCAGTGTGTAAACATTGATTTAGTGGGGCTGTTGAAATCAAGCTCGAGCGACTTATTCGATCGATGCACAATGCAACTGTCTAAAAGAAATCGGCTCGTCTCTTACAAACAAAAAACTAAAAATGCACCTAATCGAATCATAAGGCGTAAGAAGAAAAACATTTATTTGTGACACAACACAAGAAAAAAACATTAAGAACATACTTAGTACAAGTTTAAGACTTGTCACAAAAAGGTCCTTTCTTTGACGCAGGGGAATACTTCAAAAGATCCCCGGGAGCTGTGGGCCTCGACCGGGGTATTTGGGATTCTTACCCACTAAAACCCCCATCGCATCGGCACTTGAGAGGGGACCCAGGCACATCTCTGCGGTGGGATCTGCATCAGGGGCCCTCCAGTGCCTTGCCTTTGAGCCTCGCATTGTAGCCCCCCAGGAACCAGTCACGGTGCTCACGGGGACGTGGGTCGCACCTCGGACATCGCTGTGCTCAATGGAAGTCCTTAGGGCCCACACCCCGGACGTCCAGTGAATTTGAAGGAACACAAAAAGGTCCTAGCTCAACAATATTATGCTGGTTGCGGACAACCAGGGCTGATCTTCTGTTAGGGCCTAAAAGACCCAGGGGTCGAGAATATAACGGGTGTAAGGGACATCGTACCGAAAACCGATACCAGGGATCCAGAACACGATTCTGAACATCCTAGTGTTGAAATTTTTCATCGGCTTTTTCATGAATTTTCAAAAAAAAATTCACTTTTTAAAAATAAAATTAGTATAACATCAATATTGGTATAATAATAAAGCCTAATTTTAATTTAGAAACAATTAATTAATTATTTGTGTTTTTATTTTATTTTTATTTATTTATTTATTCTTTATTCACAAAAACAGTGCATAGGCAATTAATTAATAGGCAATTAACTATTATTATTTTAGAAAATTAGCAATGTAATTTGATAAATAAACATTATTCCGCATATATTCATTACATGCTCGAAAATTAATAAGTTAGTCATTTGTCATTTACCATATAAATGGTTACTGTAATGTTGTAACGGACATTATTAGACGTCTTATAAATTTTTTTTCGGTACGATGTCCCTTACCACCCTGTATACAATGCAACTCTTTATGTAAAAATTTGGCCTGTCTCTTAAAAAACAATAAAACATTATCTAATCTATTGTAAATATTATAAGATCTCGTACCTAGTGAAACTAGAAGGCTGATCATGTTTTAGTGATTTGGTATTTTAGGTGAAGATAAATACAAAGTTTAATGGTTCGTATTTCATAAATCTTACAAAACTAACGTTTTCGCTAGTAACTTTTATTATCATTCTAATAACTTTATACTAAACAACGCAAGAACAATATTTTTTCATACCACAGTTCACGGGCAAAGTTATAACCCTTAGAAACTAAAAACAACAGTGTGTTAAGCAATAATATTCTTTAAAGACGAGGAACAAACTATAGATAGAGCATCAAACTTCATAACAAGGCAGCAGTATGAAACACCGCCAAGTCCGTGGGACAAAGGCAGGAGTTTTTAATTAAAAAGTGCCTTCTATTGCTGGTTTTATACGAAGCGAGTGGCCCGAGCTAATTTCGGTACATGAACTTTAAAATACACACGTTCGTTGTCGCTTTTATTACGAAACTAGCTGACCCACGCAGTTCACCCGCGCCTAGTTTTTTTTTTATGTTCTAACTCGACCCACCTCAAGATCCAACGAGACAAAAAATTAGATAACTAATGTCTGACTGGCTCATTGGTCTGGTGGTTAGATAGCCTGACCGCTTCCCGATGGGTCGTGGATTCGATTCTTACCATGCGTCTGAGTGCTATTTATTAGTATAAGTATGCGTTTACAGAAAAAAAAAATAGTTGTCTGTTTACCATAATACAGGCCCTGCGTAGTTTGGTATCAGATGACCGTGTGTGGTGCCAAGATATTATTATTAAGTAATTTTTTAGTCCAGTAGCCCGATTCTCGTAATCAAAACAATTAAATTAACGTAGCGACTTAGTCGTTGAAACACTTTTCGTATTCACGTCCGTCGATTTAGCTTAGCGCTTAGAGCAATATTATTTTCACCTTACTGTCTCGATAGAAAGTGACAGAGTTATAAACTACGTATATTGGCGTCTCTACCTCATGTCAAGTAAGATGATAATAATACTGCTAATAGAGGTGGTGGTAGGGCCCCTAGTTCCCGCATGCTAAGCTACTGCTCAAACAATATGCAGCTACTTACATGCGACTCGCTTAAATAAGAAGAAGAAATTAATTTATTGGTTGCTTGATTTGACCGTTTCTGTCTTTGACCGTTTTTAGTCTTTAGTCTGTTTGTGTTGATCAGCAGCAAGACGTCCAATGCTGAACAAAGGCTTCCCCCGTAGCAGGGAATTCAATAGAAATACACTGCTGTCCGTCTTCTTGTTTTCCCTTTGTCGCATCTTACGGGCACCCAACGGGAGGAGATGGGAGGGTGCTATTCTGGGTTGAAAGAATATTGTCCATATTGGTGGTATGCGAGTAGTGTCGAGTACTAATGTCGAGACTAATAAAGAGAAGCGCCCGATAGATTCCAATACAAGTGTATTTGTAGCCTCCTTGGCGTAGTGGGAAACCGCTTGCTTTGTAAACCGGAGGTCGCGGGTTCGAATCCTGCGGGGGGCAACAAATTTGAGTAGTTGTTCCTTACTGGCTTGGACAATGCAGGCCGATCACCTGATTGTCTGTAAAGTAAGATGATCCATGCGTCGGATGGGCATGTAAAAAGTCGGTCCGGCGCCTAACCTCTACCCGGTCGTGTCGGTCTTCCGTCCCATCGGATTATGAGTGGTATTATATAATGGAAGAGAGAGTGCACTTTGTGTCTACGCAAGCGCTTGTGCACTATAATATCTCCTGCGTACGTGGCTGATCTTGTGAAAGATTGGCCGCTGTGGTCGTTTCGGCCAGGAGGACATTATTATTATTATTATTATTTCGAGCTTTCTGGTCTTCGCGCTATATTTTTTATATTTATCTCACTATGGTGCGATAAAAATAAAATATCGGTCATGCTCGCCGTCGAAAAGTCTTTGCTTGTGGCGGCTTCGTGTGGCGGGTTACCCCCTTCCCTTCAATATGGTTGAGGGGAATGATGGCTGCTGCTCGAGTCAGCTCGTGCGCGGGTGCTGCTGGTCCGACTACTCGTACTATTCATTTGACCTTTTAGTTTGTTGTACTTTCGTCGTTTTTTTTTTCTCTCTAAGTAACATTACACACTGATAAAAAAATTTGATAAAAAAAAATGACAAGCCCGCTGAGTTTCTTGTCGCGTTGTAATCCGGTGGTAGCTTATTAAAAAAAATTGACCGTTCAAAAGTGGTAGCGCTAAGCCTATTTGATATAAGTGATTTTGACTTTGACTTATAGAATTTAGATGATATACTTGTGCAATAGACCGTCCAGGCAGGTATAGCAGCAGTGTCAGATTTTCGGCTGCCATGTTTTGGTGTGAACAGAGCTGTAGTTGAGGAAATTCATTATCTGTAGTTGAGAGACTTAACAACTAAGTACATAGGCGGGTGTTGAGTGTTGCTTACGTTCAAGCGGCCTGCCTATCTCGTCAGTAAGCCTAATCATTTAGATAAGTCAGCCACGGATCTACGATTTTTTCGAACCGGGGCAGAAACTTGATAGTGCCGCCCCTCCCATCAGCGTTTGAGAAATCACTTAAAAAAACTCAAATCTTAAATCGGCATCACATGTTCACTTGTGGTGTGGGCCTGTGTGGCGCTTTTTTCTTACAAGTAGAAGGTGAGCCATCCAGGCTTCCGTATGCTAGGCGCTTTGTGGAGCAAGTTTTTTACTTTTAATCAAAATATTTTATGATTTTGGCGCCCCTGAAACTGCCGCCCGGGGCCAGTGCCCCGGTTTGAAAGATCCGGGCCTGAGGTAAGTTAGTACAGATATTTTGGTATAAATAAAGAGGTACTGGTGCTTAATATTTTTACCGTTTTTTTTTATTTAGTATCACGAAACATTTTCATCTTATCTGCAAACTTTGTAGTCGAGACAGGCTTACAAAGGCTGTATTTTTATAGAGTTTCCAAATTCGTACTTAGCATAATTTGTTTTGAAGCCGCTTTAATAAGTCTGTTTATTTTGTATCTTTTACACTGGCTAGACTTTGACTTAAATATTTTTTAGGCTAATAGATTTTTGAACTACAATAAAATAACTATAATAACTTCGAGTATATTAATATTTATTTTGATTGTATTTTAGCTTCGTGGAAGCTAATAACTGAGAAAGAACACTTTTATTAATTTTCAGTAAAGCGTAGTCTGTTTTAGCGAATTAGTGAGGAGAAAGGAACAGCGAGGAAACATAGCGTATTGCTAATATCAGCATTATCAGCGCCTGCTATAACCAGTACTTACGGAACAGCTATACAAACAGCCTACCATGTTTTGAACCCAAAATCTACCAATTCCGTAAGCAAGTGACTTCACCCATTGTACCAGAGAGACTCAACATGATTAATGTGCACCGAATAGGTACCTACCAATCTGCATAGTAATTTTATTAAAATAGGCGTGTAAGCATATACCTTGGCTTTGAATACCGCTATAAAATATTAAATTTACACAGTTCATTATTATACTATAACATTTGTTTAGAAAATATGAGCCCCAAAATACGTGACTTGGAAATGAAACTTTAGCATATTAGAATATTACAACAGTTAAGTTAATGGCTATTATGAGGCTTAACATGTTAGAGGCTTTGTTGTTTACAATTTATTAAATATAAACTGGACGTCCAAATTGCATAAATAATTATCGCTTCATTCTATGGAACACTCTTATTGGTAACTAGCTGACCCACGCAGCTCCGCCTGCGCTATTTTTTTTACGTTAACTAAACTTTGAATAACAGACATTCGCATCGAATACATAACCTCATTTTTTATAGTCGGTTAAAAACTGGGACCCACTTTTTACTTGCTCTCCGACGCACGGAACCGTTTAGTTCAAATGGCGTTAAGCCGTCACCCATCTATTTAATGACCTTACCTAACGTTGCTTAACCAGATCGATTACAAAACCTTGATAACAACTCTCTATGAGTGTTCCCTTACTAATATTTATTATATTATAAAGAAAAATTGATAAAATCGGACCAAGCGTATAATCAAGTACCCGTTTTGACTTTAATCCCCTCTCCCAAAAGAACCGTGGTAGATTACGGGATAAAAAGTATCCTATGTCCTACCTCGTAGTAAGATCTCAAATCATGCCAAGTTTCATTTGAATCCATTCAGTAGTTTCGGCGTGATGCTCAGCCGTGATACAGACAGACAGACAGACAGACAGACAGACAGACAGACAGACAAAAATTAAAAAAAATACATTTTCGGCCTCAGTATCGGTTATAGAATGCCCTCCAAATATAATTTTCAAAATATCTTCAATGTACAGAATTGGACCTGTTACAGTTGTATTATAAGTATAGATTTAAAACAGGTATCAGGCGATTTGACAAATTTTCTAAAATATGTGTCGACATGCCTGCCTATCATTTTTGAAGAAATCCGAGGTGATTTCTTTTTTAATTAAAAGTAATAAAATCTTTTTTTTAAAAAATTGAACCGACTTCAATATCACTGAAAAGTATAAAATAATTTAAATATTATTGAAGTTGGTGTTAGCTTACCGGCTGTGTATATTTGGCACCAACTTCAATAATATTTAAATTATTTTATACTTTTCAGTGATATTGAAGTCGGTTCAATTTTTTTTTAAAAAGATTTTATTTTAAAGTTTTTAGTGATATTTTCATATATAAAGATTGAACCATCGAAAACCGTTAAATTATCTAGGTAGGTTATGATCACATTATCGTCTACATAGTTCTACATAATTCATGTTTCTTCAGAAAAAAATATCCGGTCGTAATGAAATTTGCATGAAATCATCATAGCAGTTTACTCTCTCGAATAAAAAAAGAATCATCGCAATCGGTTCATAATTGTCAGAGCAATGTAATGGAGAACATCAGTTTTATGGTTTTTACCAGATAAATTCCTCCACATCGTTCATGGTCCTCCAGGAAGTTCTTATCCGGTTGTAATAAAATTCATACAGATTTAATACAGTGGTTTCTTCTTTCGAATAAAAAAAGAATCATTGAAATTGGTAAAAATTTGCCAGAGTTATGACCATTTTTGTCCTTAAAAAGCGACATAAAGTCATCGATATAAGCTTTCCTGCAGCTCTCAGTACGCAGTCACCATTCTTGTTTTTTCAGGAACTACTTATTACTAAGCAATAATTTTTTTATGGGACCCAATCAATGGATTGAAGAATGAATGGAAGAAAGATTTTTTCAAATCGGTTCATAATTGACAGAGTTATGCGCGAACATACATAAAATATATATATATATATATATATACAGACGAATTGAGAACCTCCTCCTTTTTTGAAGTCGGTTAATGACAATAATATAAAAACTGGTCAATTGTTAGTCGGGCTCACGCACCAAGAATCAAGTATCTACAGAGGTTAGACGTTTTAAAAGTTAGTTTGCTATTCAAACTCAGGTAGCAAACTATGTTTGTTTGGCAATTTTTTTTTTTAATTTCTAAAGGACTATGCTACTTAGAAATATAGTTTTATTTTTCTTGTAATATTCACATAAAATAAATATTCATCACCAGCCGGAAGACGTCCACTGCTGAACACAGGCCTCCACGATGAAAGACAATTGGCTATTTAGTAAATAGCCCTATTTATCCACCGGTTACCTGCGAAGCGCTCAATGTCAACCGGTCCGTGGTCGCCACTCGAGAGCCTTTCTTCCCCATCGGTTATCGGTTGTTAGAGCGATGTGGCCTGCACATTGCCATTTCAACTTGCAGATTCTAAAAGATATGTGACTTAAATTCTTTGGTCATTCCGGAGTTTATCGCGCAAAGAAACTCCGGGCATAGCTCTCTCTATAGCTAGCTGTGTCACTATGAGTTTCTTTAAAAGGCCAGCAGTTAGGTACCATCTCTCATATCCAAAATATGGCATCACTGGCAACAAACTCACATATTTTACGGGTAAGATATATGTAATACAATTTCAAATTAATAAGATTAGTAGTGGCCATCGATACAATAATAAATCGTGGGTAGTGACTGAAATATATTGATATGACAGACAGGAGCACCATAGATAAGGGTTCTTTTTTTACTTTTTAGGTACGGAGCCATAAAAATAATGATTGGAAATTGCAAGATAAACAGTATAAAATTATTTAAAGCCGGTAATTTCATAATTGTATTTGCTTTTGACTATTTTTTAGTACCTAAGTCTATGTTTTTTCATATTTCTGGAAATCTGATATACATTATTAATTAATGTATAATACACGAAATGTGTTAATTTTTTCAAGCAGTAAATCTGAAAAGAAAATTAGTCTGGTTGTATTTTTAAAAAAAATATTATACAGTCATATGCAGTCGAATTGAGAACCTCCTCCTTTTTTTGAAGTCGTTTAAAAATCATAAATACTTTTACTGAATCGTTATACCTACTTATTTTTATAATACGCCTGTGCCCAAATAGGTACCTACTTAATATGAAACACATGAAAGCTAAAACGTTAAGGTTAAGTATATTAAAAAGGATCAAATCGTTGAAAGTTGATACATTAGTGACTTATCGAATGTTTATAAAAGAAAAAAAGTTCAAACATTATGAAAATATAGCCCCGTAATTTTTATTACCTTTATAAAATTTATACCGAGATATTCGCAAAATGTGAATTATTATAATATTATACATTTCAAGAAACTCATTATAACAAACTTGAAGAACGTTAAGAAAAAAATATTGAAAAGACCCTACCGCTAAAAAAGCTTTTGATATCCCGACTTACTCTACATTTTAATAATTATGTAAGATATGAACAAAAACACACAATCGAACGTATTTCAACTGAAAATTACAGAGACCAGAAATCGCGGAGAAAAAAGTAATAAGGGTCGTTATTTTCGAGAGTTATTTTTCTTATTTTGTTTAAAAAATATAAATATCACATCAACCTAATGACGAGACAAGAAAGACGTTCGACTGATGGTAAGCGATACGCCTGCCAATAGACTGCACTGCATGCATAGCCGCTCGTCAACTCATCAGACTTTATTTATTAACTCTCTATAATTATTATATACTGATCGACCCACCCTGGCTTCGAACGGGTATAATGCTGTTGAAGATTGTTGCAAAATTGTTTTGTACTTAAATCAAAACTTAATTAGGTTTTTATTTCGATGAAGGAAAACATCGTGAGCCAACTTGCATGTCTGAGAAAGCCTTACTAGCTTTTAAATGATGTGTGAAATTAGCCAACCCGCACTTGGCCAGCGTGGTGGACTATGGCCTAAGCTTAGACTATAGAATACAAAAATATTTCTTTTATATGATCTAAGGGCCTAAGCCCTTCATCTTGAGGGGAGGCCCGTGCCCAATAGTGGGACAAAAGCCAGGTATGTTAATTTTTTTAAATTATCAACTTTCATTGAAAAATGATCTAACTCATGATGAAAACCGCTTAAAAATTGTCTTAGATGGTTTAGGAGGATAGGTATACAGACAGACGTGGAAAGCGACTTTGTTTTATACTTATGTAAAAAAGATAAATATACAGACGTTATTATTAATAACGTGCTACTTACGTTTAGGTCGATGCTGTCGCTGCAAATATTTACACCCTCAAAAGTCATGACGCAGCCCACTTTACACCTCACGTCCCAAATCTGTAATTTAAACAAAACTAACGTCAAACATAATAAAGAGTTTCCGAACAACATTTATTTCAATAAACAAGTTGTTTTTCGTAACGAACCGTGTGGAAAAGAAAAACATTAGGATTGTCAGTGGATTTTGTTCACGTCAAGATTTTCCATCTTAAAAAAAGTAACGAAGCAATACTTACCTACTAATTTACCTGAATATCTACTTTCAAGATGATTTTTGTCCTACTTTAATTTATTACGTACGTTATCTTTCATAATAAATAAATGTTTAATGCAAATGTATGCAGCATTTGAATATTTTGGATATTATCTACTATGAATTCATTAACCTGACAAAATGTAACACATTTTTATAACGTAATTATATTTTCGAGACAATGTCCCATTGAAATTGTTTCGCACATATTATTTAGGAATAAAATCCTATTTAAGTAGCTACATAATAAGACTGTATCGCACACTAAAACAATGTTACATAACTCTGATATGTATCTAAATAAGAAATGAATATTGTATTTAAATTTTCATACTCATACATTCGGTATATATATATGTCATACATAGAATACCGAATATTATGAAATTAAATTCAATTTATTTAATTCATAAACTATGTAATCGGTATTTCAGTATCCAAAAACCAATAAATATGTAGGAACCTATGTAGGTAGTATTATAATATTAAACTAATTCATTTATTGATAGTAAGCACAATATACAGAGGTTATTATTTCAGAAATTTAATTAAGAATGCTATCATAAAATCTATTCTTATTGTACAATTCAAGCATTTGCAGACCCATTGTATAACGTCCCCGCGCCCGTCTGCTCGTATCATTTGAATATGAATTAAAATTTCAGAAATGTAACCGAAGCATTCTCTTTTACATGAATGGAGTACAGTTCCATGCAAAATGGTAAACAATTTCGTTAAAAAACATAGAAATAAAACAAATTCCATGCAAAATTCGTTAAAAAACATAGAAATAAAACAAAGACTGGAATAATCTGCCAGTGTTGGTCTTCCCATCCTGCAAAATATAGGTGACTTCAATACTAAAACGATTAGGCTTCTAATAAATAACTACCTACCTACTCTTTACCATCAAATCATGACTTACTAAGTTGGTTTAAGTTTTAAACAAAATAAAAAACAAATATTTTAACTTAATTAGCGACCGATAATCAGTAGGTAATTTTGCATGCAGTCTGTGTTATAATAGGTACAAGACAGACGAGATAGATCTGTACACATCGTTACTATGTTACATGTTATGTCTAGTACGAGTAGGTATAGTTAATGACAACGATCTACTAACAAGCTTTCCGTTTTTCTTTAAATATTGCGCACCTGTCGGTAACTATCAAAAGCAAGTAAAATGTACAGAAGAAAACTGATTCGTACGAGACCCTTGTACTAAACTGTTAGATCAGGTTGAGTTGAGTTCCTGAAAGGCGCAATGATGTACTTTAAAAGGGTTCGCTCTTTTAACGGCTATGTGGGACTATCATTCCTCCATTTCGATGCCAGCACCGTGCATGATACATCTCACACGGTGTCCTTTCTCGTGTGACTTTAATAAACTAGTGCGCTATCCACGGTTGCATCGCCACTTAGATAGGATCGCAGTCTAGCGATAGCATATTTAAGTAAAAAATTAAATTCAAAAAAGTCGTCTGATTTGACCTAACAGCAAAAAAATGTACTTAAGCAAAACATATTTTTATTTGCACCGGGTCATGGGGATAGCCGTAATCCCGTCAACCGCATTCTGGATTCCATTTGCAGGTAAAAACAATTTTTACAAAATGCACGTCCTTTTTAGGGTTCCATACCTAAAAGGTAAAGAAGGAGCCTTTATGGTGAGAATGGAATATGCCCGCGAGTACCTACGTCTATTTTGGCCACATAGTTTCATTCCAGTGTCGTCAGGGTAAATAAGTTGCCAGACAAACTCAAAACGCCTGGATGTGCTTTTGGTCGATGAAACAAATTAAAGGAAAACTTCCAATTTCTATTAAACGAAAATTCGTGGACATATGTATCCTTCCAATCCTTACATACAGTGCCCTTACTACTTGATCCTTGACAAATGCTCAAAAGTCCAAACTCAAGGTTTGCCAACGAGCCGTGGAACGCAGTATGTTAGGGCTCAAGCTCTGTGACCTGGTGAGGAATTCAGTACTGCGTTCTATGACACATATTAACTGACGTAATCATACGAGCGGTCAAACTGAAATGAGACTACGCTGGTCATGTTTGCCGCATGCCAGAAAACTACTGGGTCAAAGTTAATACAGAATGGACACCTGGGGATTTCGATGTGGCGGTAGACCGAAGAAACGATGATGCGCCGAGCTGCAAACGTTTTGTGGGAATTGGGAAATTTATGCTAAAAATAGGGGTGAATGGAAAAAACGGAAGGGAGGCCTAGCAGTGATAGTGTAAGCTGATAAAATATTATGCTATACGTCTCTGATCAGATAATAAAGTGAAAATTTTAAATACCTACTGTAGACAATTTTCCGAGTTATATTAAAACCTAAACGTAATTAGGTACTGAAGAAGATAAAACAACTTTCTTGCAAATATTAACTTGTATATTCACAGTTCTGCGGCTGTCAGTACAAGACGACAAGTCTCATCTAAACTTGAGCAAATTACATCTCATGACATCCACATAGGTACACGGAGGATACAATACTCTGTGCCGTAAAAGGGACGCTTAATAAATAATTTGAGCAGTTAACCGCCGAGAGAAATATTTTAATCTCGACAGAGATGCTTTGAGTACGCGGTCGTTGGCCGCCATGTTTTATTCAGGGTGTGTTTACAACTCGCGAGTTTAGTTACTCGCTCCACGTACTGTCAGCGGACACGTACTGTGTACACATTTATAGGTCGACGACATACAACATGGTCATGTTCCTATTGGCTTCATGTTTTATAGAAAGTAGTGAATGCAGAAATTGCATCCACTGGTTAGATATTGCTTTACATAAAGGAAGAATTTTGCCGTCTTAATACGAAAAGTAGTTTCAATACTCACTCAACGTTAAACTGGTTTAGTTATAATGGTGGAAGGCACTTTCACCACACCCTTATGTGGTGAAAGTGCCTTCAGTCCGGACTAAGCTTCTTCATTTAAACTAGGGACAGCTAAGGACTGGAACAGTTTGCCTGTCGCCCGTTTTCCCGTCCGATTATAATGTGGGTGTCTTCAAGACTAGAGTGAATAGGCTATTTACAAATCAAATACGAGTACTTAGTTTCTAATAAGTAAATTCCATCATGATTCCAATGGGAATTGTTCAACATTTGATTAGCGTTTACAGAATATCACATATTTTCATCAGTTTCAAAATCAAAAATTCCGACGGTTGTGAATAGCCAAATATTTGAGGTGCTATATCTGAAACTTGCTAAAGATCCTGGCATCACGGTACTACTACACTTAAACATCATTACCGAATAGTTGAAAAAGGACGTCCACTGCTGAACATAGGCCTCCCTCTTAGAACGCCACAATGAACGATAATTGGCAATTTGCATCCACCGGTTACCTGTGACGCGCACAATGTCGTCTGTCCACCTAGTGGGAGGCCTGGGAGAGGGTTCGTGATCCACTCGAGAACCTTTCTTCCCCAACGGTTATCGGTAAAAAAACAAGTTTACGTCAAGTGCTGCCGTTTTCTGATTTTCAATGCAAACAGAGCATACATTACTGTACCTACAGAGTTAATAGGCATTACGACCTAAACTGCAGCGGAGCTTTTATATCGTGGAGTTCCTTTTTTACCTCGGGCAGAGGTCGAACATGTGGGGAGGTACCTGTACCGCAACCACATACTTTTCTAATATTTTTAAAAGTTACGCCTATCACATATTTTTTATAACTCTATGTAGTTTTGTTGATGGTACAAACCGTACAACGTTAGGTAAAACAGTTTTCTATCTAGAAAATAGGACAGCTGTAATAGCGATTTGTTCTGCCTTCCGAGCTTCGCCTGCTGTGTTATCGATGCCATTTTTTTTCAATTTTTAACCGACTTCAAAAAAAGAAGTCGGCGCCTAACGTCTAGGAAATACTTACAAGGGCAGTACCAGTTTGGCGCCGTCTTTGATAGTAATATGTATTTATAATATGTTGTAGTCCAAGTCCAACAATGTAGATGTAAAAACCACTAATTCTTAGAAATTATTTCAGGATTTTTAGTTGCATTTTGAAGGCGGTTCTTTTTGTATAATTATTTTTATAAGATCTTCTTATATATTAATCTCGGTACCTAAGTACTGTGTGTAAATCTTTCAGGTTCTTTTTACAGTCAAGCCGGATTGATGTAGAAAATAGATATCATCGCGGTACCAATTAAAACAGACAGATTTTAATGAATAGGTGCTGAAATTAATTATCTTGATTAAAATTTGTAAAAACTGTCAAAACATCAAGATTTGAGGTGTGACTTGGGCTTTCTTGCCAACTTGGTGTGATTGCTAAGTTATAAACTTGAGTATTCTTATGCTGATAAGTAAATTGCATAGGTATGTATTATGTTAACTATATAATGTAGTATCAATAAATAAGATCTTACTCGCAAAGTCCTATCCCATCCACCGCTCGCAAACATATTAGGCTTCTGTGGATGACATTTCAGAGCGCAAACTTGTCCAAAATGCATGCGGCGCAGTTTCTTTGGAATGAACTGGAGACGTAGCTTGTGAACTTTGTATGTTAGTTCCACCTGATAACAAGGGATAGAATACTCTTTATTATTTAGTACCTAGTAGACAGCGAGGAAACCTTCAAAAGGTACCTGATCTCTCTCGTACTAAGGGTGCGTTTACTTTTTTCTTTTTTTTTGTAGGAGTAGTACTGTTGACCGCAGATGGCCATTACAGTTTTACCGGATAAGAGGGCGAGCGCTTAAAGCGCTCCAGCCAGAAGGGTTTGGGTAGCGACTAGCACAAGGGCACCTCAGGGAGGCACGGCCTCGGCTTGGGCTGCCGCTTAGAGAAAGTGAGTTTACCACCGGTTCACAACCCCCCACGCTGAGAAGAACCTCAGCAGGAAACTCAGCGAGGGGATGCATGTTGAGGTCGCATGCGTACGACCCTTCGGCCTCGCCGGCGAGACCGGTTTCTGTGTGTAGATGTGTTTACGACTCGTGACGTCGTTGTCGGTGTTGGTGTTGTGTCATGGTCCAGGAGGACAGACATCGGGTCGGGTGGGTCGAGCAGTACATGCCGCGGACGGCGGCGATGTACGGTAGTTCGACGATCTGAGGGACCAGGGTCGAGGTCGGGGATATAGTCGGCAGCGGCGCCGATTAGCGGGTTTGGGTGGACGCACGCTTTTTCAAAGTAATGTCCAGACATTTCTTTCAAAAATTTGCGGATAGGGACTAGATCGAAGTCGGAATGTAGGTCGACATTCCGCATGTACCACGGGGGGTGCGTTTACATTTAAACTGAGTGGAGCGGGGCGGAGCGGAGCTGAGCGCCGCTATTTCCAGCTCGGAGCCACGTGTTCGTATATTTTATTTGAAAGTCTACTCCACCCCGCTCCACTCCGCTATGTCCAACTCGGGGCCGCGTGTTCATATATCTCTTACTTGACAGTCCGCTCCGCCCCGCTCCACTCCACTCAGCTCCGCTAACACTGTTTCCACTGAAGCGGAGCGGTAATTTCGAGCACTGTGTTTGGCCAATTCACGGTCCGCTCAGCTCCGCTCCGCCCAGCTCCACTTCAATGGAAACGCACCCTATAACCTCCCCGGTAACCTTCATCGAAGCTATGAGGGTTGAATATGATGACATATTTAATCCTACCAATTATCAATTATCTTTGGCTGGCCACCAGTCGGCCATCACAGCTGTGTTCATACATTTACGGATCGAATTTGATCTTGTAAAGAAAAACCGTTTTAATAAGCTAGTATGCTTTACCATCATACATTGCATCGCCGCTTTCCATCAGGTGGGATTACAGTAAAGCACTAGCCTGTAATGCTTGAAAAAAAAGGTTAGAAGAATCTGAATATTATGATTTCCCATTTAGGTCTATGGTATATAAAACGAATTCTGCAATGTCAGATTTATGACAACAATAAAGCCGAGATTAAGCTGTAGCGTTTTATTGGAGGTAACATTTTACGCATACTCGTAGTATTTGGCTGGCATTGGATTAAATTATTTATCTTCTGAAATGACCCCTTTGTCAGGTTAAGCTGTATCAAATATAGAATAATTCTGCGTATCTAACACATTGTAAGACGAAAATTATTGCAATGACTGACTGACTATTTGGAAATACTTTTTTGTAATCTTCCAAGTGGCAAGCAAGCATGCGGCCCGTCTGATTTTGAGCAGACACCGCAGCGTATGGACGCTAGCAATACCGGAAGAATCACTAGCGTGTTCCCTACCCTAAAGAAGACTGTCTCTTGTGTCCGAGAATAGGCATGATGACTGCAACACAATACCAATAAATCTGTGGTTTTAAATATTAGAACAGATTGCACTGATTCCAAAAATGCATCTCATTTTCATAATAATAGAGAGATTTTCGTGATATTTAAGCAAATACATTACTCAAATACAGCTAATCGCCATTTTGTAATAAACGCTGATCAGAGTGAATGACGTCAAATCCTCTGTCAATAAACAACTGTCAAACTGCCATCTCAACTTTTTCTTTCATAAAATGGTTTACTTTTATACCTAGACAGATGTTTATTTACACCTTAGTGACGTCACAAAATGGCACCATGCACCGTCCATCGTTTTGGAATGAATATCAACTCTATTTTAAAAATTGAAAATACTGCTGTTAATTGAAAATTTAATACAAAAATATTATTATTTTCGGCAATAGTAGACCCGTAAGTACATTATAGAGCATTTTTTCAAAATTAGTCATCATGCCTATTTCACCAGCTATAATGCCCTTCACACCGACACGACATAGCAATGTTAGCACCGACACTGCTGCTTGGCGGCAGAATATCTGACTCCTGTACTACCTGAACGATCCCTTGCACATGGAACCTACCACCTAGTATTATAAGCCACTTATAATTTTATTATTAACAGGTTATAAATTTAAAAAATTCTAATGTAGACTAATATCTATGGTACTATGCTAAAAGATAGAAAAATATCGGTGTTGTGTTAAATACAATGTAGACCATGAATAATTAATTTTCATAACGAAAAATTTAATTTCTTTGCTATGCACTCTAAAAAGAAAATCATATTTTAACATTCTTTATTCACATATCATTACTTTTATTATAGTAATAAGTAAAACTATATGAATAATTAATTTTCATAACGAAAAATTTAATTTCTTTGCTATGCGCTCTAAAAAGAAAATCATATTTTAACATTCTTTATTCACATATCATTACTTATTATAGTATAAGTAAAACTATGACAATAAAAATAACTCGGGGCGTCGTATTTCTTTTTTCTAAGAAAATAAAACTCACGTCCCGAAACGCAATAAAACATCCAATGAACATAAATTCTTTAAAACACGCAAAGAAAATGCCTAAATCACTAAACAAGACTTATTGTATGCGCTAATGTATTGAACTAAACATTTTTTTTACATTCAGGTGTAGCTTAGTTATTTTAATGGAAGGTTTTACAAAGTTCGTTAAAATAGAGAACTGCATATTATTTTAGAAAGTTTATTATGTGACCCTGTTCTTTAGTTTGTTAAATAGCCCTTAATCGGTATGATGGCGATCCAATATCACCACCAGTCTTTCGTACTGCCTTAGTACAATTCAATCTATTCGTAAAAGAAACTTTCCGCAAAATAGCCTTGCAAGGTGCAACAGTTTCTTCTTTTTCCCAGTTGCAGATTATACCATATACCGTACCTGGGTACGGTACTGGTACTGGTACCTACGTATGTATTCCATGTTAATATCGCTACGCTTTTGAAGCATGTTTGCTACAAGCGTCATATCTAAGAATTATTTAAAAAAGACATTTTTTAGAACCGTGTTCTTTATTTTAATGGTTTATGTATGGTTTTGTAGACAAAACCATACATAAACTATTTTGTACAGCTAGAGCTGTAGCTAAAGTTACTGGAATGTTATATGTAGGTATAAGTGACGCGTACGTGCCCTAGTATTAATTGTCAGGGTTGATGTACTCGACAGTGGGAAAGGAAATAGGCAGGGTGGTAGGCCTTACTTGCGCTGATGTCACTCCCGTCTCGGTTCCTCCACGTTTACCCCAGAGAGTAGAACGCTTCCTCCCCCGGGGGTGATTTCTGTTGGGTTCGCAACGGCTGCGCGTAGCTAACGGTACACTATCACATCACACATCACCAGCCGGAAGACGTCCACTGCTGAACATAGGCCTCCCCCTTTAAACGCCAATTGGCTATTTGCATCCACCGATTACCTGCGACGCGCACAATGTCGTCTCGTCGTCGTCGTCATCTGTCGTCCACCTAGTGGGAGGCCTGCGCTGCGTCTTCCGGTTCGTGGTCGCCACCAGAGAACCTTTCTTGAGAAAGAGCTATGTCGGTGACCTTGGTTCTTCCGCAAATCTCCTGACTACGGATTGTCGCGCAAAGAAACTCCGAGCGAGCATAGCTCTCTCCATAGCTCGTTGTGTGACTCTGGCTTCTCTAAAAGGCCAACAGTTAGGGACCACGTCTCAGTACCTTAAGTCATCATTGGCAATACACACTGGTATACAATAGGTGCTTTAAATAGGAGCACTGGCGATCCGCACGTCTTAGGAGCGGATGAATCGACGGATTATCGAACAGAGATTAAGGATCAGTAGCTAGAGACCTCAATAGAGAACGTTAAGAAAAAGAGAGCTCTGTACGTTACGACGCCAGAATTCGAATTGAAGTGATCAGTTGAATGAGAGAGAGTGAGTAAAATGTAATGTGTAATGTACACCGATAAAAAATTCCTAAGTGTACCAAACAATAAGTACTTAATACATTTTGTTAGTCCCTCAATGCTGACTCTTGAATCGTTGAGCCAATTTAGGTACTTACCTGCTTTAAGTATTTACTTAGTTATTTATTGTGTGACTGTGTAATTACAAAAGTATTTATACTTTCCTACTGCGATACTAGTAATAGCATATTAAAGTTTAACAAACAACCTCTTGAGTCTCCATGTCATAAATCTTGATCGATGTATCTGCGTAACCAACGACCATCTTTGACTGTTCAGCTAGCAATCCGAGGGAAAGAGCTCCACACCGTTCTGTTGATGTTTTTTATAATAAAGGTCGGATAATAGAAGTTGGTAAAGTCCTCATAGAGAATATCAGGACTAAAAATAATAAGAGTAATTTAGACCAGGCAGCCCGACAGGAGATCGTCGGGATCACAATTGGGATATTCATCATCAGCAGCCGAAAAACGTCCACTGCTGGATAAAAGCCTCTTCCTTAGAAGGAAGGGGCTGCCATAATCCCTACGCTTGGCAGGCGGCTTGGGGATCGAAGCTTGGGGGCGAATTGGGATATTACTATTTCCCATTTTTAAGAAGAGTAGTTCTTACTGCTTCTTCTTCAGATAACTCACTCTTCAGGCAACAAAGATAACTCTAAAACCAAACAACTGGTAGTTACACTAAAAAGGGTAATGATGATAAAAAGCACCCGTTACTCCTATGCATAAAAAGTATATTATGTAATAGTTTATCTTATTTCTATTGTGACAGAAAAAATAAGCTCCTCAGTCCTTTCTCACCCAGCCAAGTAAGATGTGCCCGTGGGGCCTTATTAAATCTCTTGATTCCATGAATATCTCCAGCTACACCACTGTGTAGCCCTCCACATTATTTCGCCCAGTCAATAACATCATTTTTATGTTTTTCAGAGGCTTAAAATAACGTACGTGTAACATATGGCGTGGCGTAGGAGGATATGCCTGGACTCCCGTAGAACTGCATGTTGAGACTGTCCAGCAACGGATCCGCCCGGATACAATACGCTGGCGGGTCGCTGACTGACGCATCTATCTTTATAGACAAAAAACAATTAAGACCACACATGCGACAACTTCATTAGCAATCAGAAATTCAGTCACTTTTTGGAAGTTTTCAGCGAGCATATGTAGTGCAGCCGCGAATTAAATGCTAAACGACCAATTTTGGTAGGCCACTCTTTTGATCAAAAGCAGCGATTTGCCCAATGTAGCAAATCGCATAAAAGCAATCGCTAATACCAGCAATTTCTATACAGCAATCAATAAAACAGGTGCAGATCCATTGATCACTATTGTTAAAAGCATTGTATGTATCTATCTATGCTATGTACTTAAACATCTTCGATTTTATGAACAACTTAGTAATAATATACTCAATATGACTAAAGGACTTCCGACATTACTTGCAGGTCCTCGTTCTCTGCAGGAATATAATTAATAGCAAGCCCGGAGCTTGGCAAAACAGCATTTTTTTGATAAATAACTTCCCTAGATGAATCAATAGTAGAATTTAATTTGATGTTCAGTGGGCCAAACAAGATACACTGTAGGTATCAAACATGTGCGTGATACACTAATTGCTTATGATGTGAATGCTAACATTGGGTATCTCAATCCTGTAAACAGCTCCATCCATGCAGGCCGCATAGCACACCCGCTCTTCGGTGAGGCTGTACTCCAAAGCATACACAGGCTTCGGCGGGAATTGAACATTTCGTAATGTACAGAGCACCGTTCCTGTACTACCATGACGCATCTGCAATCATTATATGGACACAAAACGTGGAGCTTTAACAAAATTTGTTATTTTTATGCTGAAAAACAAAATAAAGACAAACTGTAAAATTTAGTTCTGAAATATTTTGCATATTTGTTTAAACTGTTAAACTGTAGGTAATTTATCTTACCCTTCTACATATTTCAACTAAACCAAGGCCCCCGGATATTTTCCTTCATTAGCTCTATCAAAAGCCAGGTAAGGAAACTTCGTTACGAAGCTTGTTATTTTAGGGTAACTTACAACATCGTCCAAGTTTGCATACCTTCGTAGCTATTAACTTAGGATCCTGTGTTGTTAGAACAAACCTGGATCAGGCCTGATGAATGGCCGACGATAATATGATACCCGTTAGGAGAGTACTGCAATGCTGTTATGGCACCAGTTTCCGAAAAGAACCATCTGTTGTAGACGACTTTATTTGGTGTCCCTTTCATAAACTTTTCATGATTCTCGGTAACCCATTCGAATCGATTCCGCTCATTCATTTTGTTATTATAAAACATCGGATACCAAATTTTAGGATTAGCTTCATTGTTGTAATAAGTTTCTGTTTTTTCTGCGAATTCCGCGAGAACCTCTTTATGGTCGGACATTACTGGAACGTGACCCTCTCGATTAAAAAGTCATCGTTTTTTTTAGTTGTTAAAGTTAAGACTACAGGTAAAATTCTGATTGAATGATTAGGCCATATGATCAGTAGCCCATATGAAGTCGCTCATAATTATAAAGCCAAATAATAAAACTTGTTTTTTTTTTTAAAGTTGGTAGGCGAATATTGGTCTATACCTAATTTATTCGCCCAGAACCAATTGCCTTAAAACCACTTGTAAGACAGAATAATGTTTACCTGAATCAAACCCGAAGAATGTCCCACAATGATATTTTGACCGTCAGGTGTAAATATCATGCAAAAAATATAACCACATTCCGATAGATAGTAAGTTTGCAGAAGACTGGCGTTGTCTGTGTTCTTAATGAATCTCTCTGTATTATCCTCTAGCCAATAAAGATCTGTAAATTGAGTAAAATTTGTAAAGCCGGCTCTACACTCGCGGCGCGAACGGCCGCAAAAGCCCGCGGCAGCTGCGAATCACGAATGTAGATGTTGTTCACGCCTTCTCGTTCGCGCTTCGCACCGTTCTGCGATCAGTGTCGGTTTTTTGGCCCGCGACAAAGGGTTTGCGGTACGCGAACCTGAACGCATCCACACTCTCAGTTTTTCGCAGTAGCGTACAAGACATCGTAGGGAGTGCAGCAGAAATCACGTCGTCGTCCATCATAGTCGCGAACAAGACTGTGAAGCTTTGCGAGTGTGGATGGTCACAGTTCTCGCGCAGATCACGGCGTTTATTCACGGCGTGAATTCACGGCGCGACGTCACACGCGAGTGTAGAGCCGGCTTAAAATTGTGAATTGTAAGCTTTGCCTTTTTGATTGCTTGAGTTAATCCAAAACACTGCTAGCCTCGTTGGTAAAAGTAGAAAGTTACTTTGTAAGCAGAATTTCCCAGTTCCTAAAATCCTAGTTGGCTTTCAGTGTAAACAGTGTATAAAATTGAAATATTCTTCGGGTAAAGGCGATTCAGAACCATGGACAGAACCCAAAAATGGTTACTGTAAGTAACACACCTTGTAAACATCCGGGTAAAGGTGAGTCAGAACCATGGACAGAACCCAAAAATGGTTACTGTAAGTAACACACCTTGTAAACATCCGGGTAAAGGTGAGTCAGAACCATGGACAGAACCCAAAAATGGTTACTGTAAGTAACACACCTTGTAAACACCCGGGTAAAGGTGAGTCAGAACCATGGACAGAACCCAAAAATGGTTACTGTAAGTAACACACCTTGTAAACATCCGGGTAAAGGTGAGTCAGAACCATGGACAGAACCCAAAAATGGTTACTGTAAGTAACACACCTTGTAAACATCCGGGTAAAGGTGAGTCAGAACCATGGACAGAACCCAAAAATGGTTACTGTAAGTAACACACCTTGTAAACACCCGGGTAAAGGTGAGTCAGAACCATGGACAGAACCCAAAAATGGTTACTGTAAGTAACACACCTTGTAAACATCCGGGTAAAGGTGAGTCAGAACCATGGACAGAACCCAAAAATGGTTACTGTAAGTAACACACTTGTAAACACCCGGGTAAAGGTGAGTCAGAACCATGGACAGAACCCAAAAATGGTTACTGTAAGTAACACACTTGTAAACACCCGGGTAAAGGTGAGTCAGAACCATGGACAGAACCCAAAAATGGTTACTGTAAGTAACACACTTGTAAACACCCGGGTAAAGGTGAGTCAGAACCATGGACAGAACCCAAAAATGGTTACTGTAAGTAACACACTTGTAAACACCCGGGTAAAGGTGAGTCAGAACCATGGACAGAACCCAAAAATGGTTACTGTAAGTAACACACTTGTAAACACCCGGGTAAAGGTGAGTCAGAACCATGGACAGAACCCAAAAATGGTTACTGTAAGTAACACACTTGTAAACACCCGGGTAAAGGTGAGTCAGAACCATGGACAGAACCCAAAAATGGTTACTGTAAGTAACACACTTGTAAACACCCGGGTAAAGGTGAGTCAGAACCATGGACAGAACCCAAAAATGGTTACTGTAAGTAACACACTTGTAAACACCCGGGTAAAGGTGAGTCAGAACCATGGACAGAACCCAAAAATGGTTACTGTAAGTAACACACTTGTAAACACCCGGGTAAAGGTGAGTCAGAACCATGGACAGAACCCAAAAATGGTTACTGTAAGTAACACACTTGTAAACACCCGGGTAAAGGTGAGTCAGAACCATGGACAGAACCCAAAAATGGTTACTGTAAGTAACACACTTGTAAACACCCGGGTAAAGGTGAGTCAGAACCATGGACAGAACCCAAAAATGGTTACTGTAAGTAACACACTTGTAAACACCCGGGTAAAGGTGAGTCAGAACCATGGACAGAACCCAAAAATGGTTACTGTAAGTAACACACTTGTAAACACCCGGGTAAAGGTGAGTCAGAACCATGGACAGAACCCAAAAATGGTTACTGTAAGTAACACACTTGTAAACACCCGGGTAAAGGTGAGTCAGAACCATGGACAGAACCCAAAAATGGTTACTGTAAGTAACACACTTGTAAACACCCGGGTAAAGGTGAGTCAGAACCATGGACAGAACCCAAAAATGGTTACTGTAAGTAACACACTTGTAAACACCCGGGTAAAGGTGAGTCAGAACCATGGACAGAACCCAAAAATGGTTACTGTAAGTAACACACTTGTAAACACCCGGGTAAAGGTGAGTCAGAACCATGGACAGAACCCAAAAATGGTTACTGTAAGTAACACACTTGTAAACACCCGGGTAAAGGTGAGTCAGAACCATGGACAGAACCCAAAAATGGTTACTGTAAGTAACACACTTGTAAACACCCGGGTAAAGGTGAGTCAGAACCATGGACAGAACCCAAAAATGGTTACTGTAAGTAACACACTTGTAAACACCCGGGTAAAGGTGAGTCAGAACCATGGACAGAACCCAAAAATGGTTACTGTAAGTAACACACTTGTAAACACCCGGGTAAAGGTGAGTCAGAACCATGGACAGAACCCAAAAATGGTTACTGTAAGTAACACACTTGTAAACACCCGGGTAAAGGTGAGTCAGAACCATGGACAGAACCCAAAAATGGTTACTGTAAGTAACACACTTGTAAACACCCGGGTAAAGGTGAGTCAGAACCATGGACAGAACCCAAAAATGGTTACTGTAAGTAACACACTTGTAAACACCCGGGTAAAGGTGAGTCAGAACCATGGACAGAACCCAAAAATGGTTACTGTAAGTAACACACTTGTAAACACCCGGGTAAAGGTGAGTCAGAACCATGGACAGAACCCAAAAATGGTTACTGTAAGTAACACACTTGTAAACACCCGGGTAAAGGTGAGTCAGAACCATGGACAGAACCCAAAAATGGTTACTGTAAGTAACACACTTGTAAACACCCGGGTAAAGGTGAGTCAGAACCATGGACAGAACCCAAAAATGGTTACTGTAAGTAACACACTTGTAAACACCCGGGTAAAGGTGAGTCAGAACCATGGACAGAACCCAAAAATGGTTACTGTAAGTAACACACTTGTAAACACCCGGGTAAAGGTGAGTCAGAACCATGGACAGAACCCAAAAATGGTTACTGTAAGTAACACACTTGTAAACACCCGGGTAAAGGTGAGTCAGAACCATGGACAGAACCCAAAAATGGTTACTGTAAGTAACACACTTGTAAACACCCGGGTAAAGGTGAGTCAGAACCATGGACAGAACCCAAAAATGGTTACTGTAAGTAACACACTTGTAAACACCCGGGTAAAGGTGAGTCAGAACCATGGACAGAACCCAAAAATGGTTACTGTAAGTAACACACTTGTAAACACCCGGGTAAAGGTGAGTCAGAACCATGGACAGAACCCAAAAATGGTTACTGTAAGTAACACACTTGTAAACACCCGGGTAAAGGTGAGTCAGAACCATGGACAGAACCCAAAAATGGTTACTGTAAGTAACACACTTGTAAACACCCGGGTAAAGGTGAGTCAGAACCATGGACAGAACCCAAAAATGGTTACTGTAAGTAACACACTTGTAAACACCCGGGTAAAGGTGAGTCAGAACCATGGACAGAACCCAAAAATGGTTACTGTAAGTAACACACTTGTAAACACCCGGGTAAAGGTGAGTCAGAACCATGGACAGAACCCAAAAATGGTTACTGTAAGTAACACACTTGTAAACACCCGGGTAAAGGTGAGTTAGAACCATGGACAGAACCCAAAAATGGTTACAGTATGTAACACTCTTGTAAACACTACGAGGTTATTGTGTGTAAAGACGCTATGTCCAATTATTTTTAAGCTGCTGGCCGTTTAGAGAAAAATAGAGTTCAGAGTTTCTTTGCGCAATATAATTTACTTAGATTCACCGACAAAGCCCATAGAATTTGGAAGTTAAAGAGTCAATCCACACAGGCCACATCACTAGAAGAACCGATAACCGATAGAAAAGAAAGGTTATCGAGTAGTGACCACGAACCACATGACAGGCCGTAGGCAGACCTCCCATTAAGAGCATAGGGCATACCGATGACATAGGGCGAGTCGCGGACAACTCTTGGATGCAAACAGCCAACTGTCGTTCAATAAGGCTTTTCAAGCGGTAGGCCTTTTTTTTTGACGCGGGGGAAATCCTCCAGAGATCCCCGGAAGCTGTGTGGCTCGACCGGGGTATGTGGGATTCTTACCCACTAAAACCCCCGCGGCTGTCACATCGGCACATGAGACCCCAGGGCTCTCCGGTGGGATCTGCACCAGGGGCCCCTCAGTGCCTTGCCTTATTGAGCCCGCCGCCGGGGGCGCATTGTAGCCCCCCGGGAACCAGTCACGGTGCTCACGGGGACGGGGGTTGCAACCCCGCCGCCGTCTTCCTCGGAGTCGCCGCCGTACTCAATGGACGTTCTAAGGGCCCACACCCCGAACGTCCAGCGACTCCGAAGGCAAGCGTTAAGGTTAGGCCTAGGTTAAGCAGTGGATGTCTTCCGGCTGATGATAATGAGATCGATTTACTTACTATCAATACTAAGCCGTTTGTCCGCGAAAGAAACGAAGGGTGTTTTCGCTCCTTCTTCTTCTAATTGCAACTGTTTCAGTACACGATCCTTATATTCACTGACGAAAATGTGGATGTCTGAGTCACAATCATTTAAATTGAATCGGCTGTACGCCGATATATTATAGCTAGATTTAAAGCTTAGCTTCAGATCAGCGGGATGCATTTTAATAAATTCTCTGAGATTATTATGAATAATAATCGTCAAGCACATGCCAGTGGCACTCTCCTTAAAACAGCTGACAAAATTTTAATGTATGGAAACTAGCACAATCTTCAGGCAAGGGAAGGAACTAAATTTTAAGATTCTACTATAATTTGCCTAGATGGCGTTAAAAATGCAGTTTATATATTTTTATTTCATTAGTTTAATATTGTTATTGTATATCTTCAATTTATTTGAATAAATCTGATACATTTCGTATATTTTTAGTAAACTTCCATAATGTAATAAAACCTATGCAACAGCCGGCCTTAACGGATGCCTAATAAAACACTATGGTTTTACTCAAGGAGGTTACCAGGTACTATTGTAAATTGCCTTTGGCGGTTACTATGGTAACCTAAGTTGTTATGTCATTTTTTCAAAATAACTTGTTTCATTGAAGATAAACAGCTTTTATAAATTTTATTGAAACTAAATATTTACAGTTTATTTACAAATATGTTTTTGAAGAATTCTGTTTGTTCTGTGTCTGGGTGTTATTTATCTACTTATGTAGGTATGTACTTATTTATAAAAGCTTAAACAAACAAGTCATTATGCACCTAGCATAAGTATATAAATATAATAATATTTATACTACTCGTGAACTATTTCAGGTCCACTACATCATTGTCTTTTGGCTTGAATTGGAAAAATTTAATGCAAAGCTGTACTGAAACAAGAAACTCAAGGGGATTGGACTATATAATTAATAGAGTATGATTGTGCTTCAGATATGTTGAATAAAGTTATTGGTTACCAAATAAACTTTTACAATAAATATCTCTTTGGTTTGCTTTTAAACATGTTCCTTACAAATATTCATGCTTCATTTACCTATACGTAAAGTGATTATTTTAAAAAACGCCATCTGTTGGCACATTTTGGATTCTTGTAAAGTTACGCCATCTTTAGGCGAGGGTAAAATTAGTTTATTAAAAGATGAACCAGAGTGACCCATCTATTCTTAAGTATATAGTGTATTATCTATGGTCAAGCATTTGTCAAGAATAATATTTTTGTATGGACAGCAGCGGACAGCTATTGAATTGGCATCTGTGAGTGGCATTCCTCAAAGAGGATTTAATATCTAGGTAGGTTTTTTTTTTTTTGGGAATGTTGGACGCTGTTGGCCGCGGATGGCCATTACAGCTTCACCGGACAATAGGAGGCGAGCGCTTAAAGCGCTCTAGCCTTTATGGCAGAAGTAGCGACGAGCTCAAGGGCACCTCAGGGAGGCACGGCCTCGGCTTGGGCTGTCGCTTAAGAGAGGGCTGAGTTTACCACCGGTTCACAACGCGCCCCCACTGAGAAGAACCGGCAAGAAACTCAGTGGGGTGATGCACGTCGTTGAGGTCGCATACGTACGACCCTTCAGCCTCGCCGGCGAGACCGGTGTCTGATAGCTAGTGTAGCATATGGTTGTCGGGGAGGGTTCGGCGCATCCCGGTCCAATAGGACCGTCATGGGGTCAGGAGGGTATCTAGGTAGGTATCACAGGTAGGTATGGTACAAAATATGGCATTCCTGACGGCATCTGTCAATTAACTCTTGGAGAATGAATTATTTAACTAAATAAATTACATACACATTACGAACTATTAGGTACATGTTTATTTATAACTATATACTTATATATTTATATATTATATGTATATATACCATAAATAATACCAGTCCTTGTTGTATAGGTTTAATGTAAATAAAGGTATTTTTTGTGAAATAGGCATTTTATAAGTATAGTATCTTACTTATATAATATATATATTCATTTAAATATGTATTACTTAGTATGTAATAATATTTTTATATATGCATAATGTGTTGTCAATATATTATTTATTGTTTGTCTACTTTGTATAATTACTGTGCACTATACTGCAGTTTTATTTTAGTATAGCTCCTTTTACAAAGGTTGTCTGGAAGAGATCGCTTTGAGCGATAAGACCGCCTTTGCTCACATTAAGTTATGTAACTGTTTCATGTATTGTTCAATAAAATGTGTGCAATAAAGTATTAATCTATCTATCTAAATAAGTATACGTATTTCTGTTTATGGGATTTGGTTCGAAGCCGCCTTCTTGGTTGTTTGCTATTCATATAAGCTACCCTTTCATGTTTTACAGTTCTCAGCGTTTTCCCAGCACAGGCACCTAGGACAGTTGGTGCGGACGACGCCAGGTGCACCGCAGACATAAGGCTTAACAGCTTTCGGAAGCGAGCGCAATGAAGCCTCCTGAGTGATCGGAGCCTCTATGTTCACAGCCACCCTCTCTGTTCTCTGTTTTCTCCGGCACACATCAGCCGTGTAAACAGGGATCTTGCAAAACACACATTCCACCCCAATTCGAGGGGTGTGTGCAACATTTGAAAACTTAAATTGCTTATAACTTTGTTTTTTCCTTCTCTTGCAGGTCTCATGACGTTGCTTGTAGGTACTTACTACTACTATGCGTACTATTCCTATGCGTTACGATTTTATCATTTCTTTCTATAAAGAGTTGCGACTTCAAGCAGCAACAGCCGCCGGGAGTATAAGAATCCCAGAAATCCCGTCGACCCCCAATGTTTTGGGGAAGTTCGGGGGACCATTGAAGGTTTCTCCCACAAGAGCAAAAAGAGGTACTGGCGGCTGAAGGGCTATCATCCTTTTTTAATGCCAAAACAGTGATAGCCGGGTCGACCATAACGGCCAATCTTTTACAAGAACAGCCCTATACGCGGTAGATATTATATTGCATAATGCCTTGTGCATTCCCTTCACAAATACTCTCTCTCTCTCTTCCTATATTCTCACAATAAACCCAGTAGGGATCAGATTCAGAACCATTGAGATAATTACGTCTGGACCAACTTTTGCCGATCCGATGCCTGGATCATCTTACTATATATTCTATATATTCAGATAATCAGGTGATCAGCCTGCAAGTGCGCTTCATCACCACTAACGGGGCTTAGTTGTCCACACACAGCCATCACAGCAGTATAAAAACCTTAATCCTAGCTCCACACGGCGTTGGTCCCAAAGCATAAGCGTAGGCTCTACACTCACGCCAACATTGCCGTTGGTAGTAGGAGGCCGCATGGCGGTTTCTTTCATCAGAGTAATAAAGTAAGTAAGTATAATTTAATAGGATTTCAATGAGCAGCAGCTATTAGCGAAGAATCACAGCATCTACTGCTAACATTTGTCTCGCTGGTTGTTAATCAGCGTAGGAAAATTCCATAAATTAACATGTATTCGCCACAGAAATTATAATCGATACTTTATTATAATGTAAGTAATGTTAGATATGTAAGAGAAATCAGTAGGGTATAATGGTATAATATTACTTACCTAAAAGTGAACGATAAAAAATAGAAATCTGATTTCTTACAGAGTGATTTTTGCATAAAATGAAACGTATTTGTGTTTATTATGTTGGTACTACCATCACTTTGATGAGGGAAAAGGATAACCTGATTAATCAGGTTCATTGATTTGCAGTGAGTACAAACGAGATAGCGACACATCCAACCTCCAAGTCCAACCTCGCTTCCGAACGAATCCGAAAGTGTGCGGAAGTTTACGAAAGCACGGTCGCCATATTGTCATGTCAATTTTCAGACAGTGGTAGATGGATTCGTTGTGATTTTTTTTTTACTAATATTGTGGTGATTTTGCATCTAATAATCCCCTGCGGATTACGACAGCTAAGGCAAGTACAAATTAAATTAATGTATTTTTTAAAATCCTTGATATAACTATGGATACACGATCAATTGAATTCCAAACATTTTATGGGGTCGGGTGTGGTATTGGTATTTAGTTCATGGAGTACTTGTTTGTTTTGTTTTATCCAATACTTCGACCCGTTGGATGCACGGAACACGGCGCATACTGAGTTGTTTATGTGACTAAAGCAGCCCGTATTATTTGTTTACTTTAGAAATTTAAAAATCAATACTTTTGGCTGCGTAGCCAACTAGCGATTATATGGTGTTTTTTTTATAACAGGCGCAGGGTGCATTGTTGCATCCGCTGAAGAATGAGCTATCAGATACCGTCGTCTCAGAGCCGCACAAGTAAGTACTCGGCATTATTAAAATATGATATCTACATGTAAGAGGATATTAGCCATACAGTCTAATGTCCTAGACAGATGGTATCTCTATAACTAGGTATACACTTCAATAATTTTGATCGTTATGTGACTCATGTCTTTGGAATTGAATGTCTATTACACTTTATAAATTATACTTGTATATCTTTAAATGGTGTTATCAAAGTTATGTCCAGATTAATGTATTGACATAATTAACTCCCTAATAAATAAAGAATTATGGATCATCATCTTTAGTTCTTATATTTCGATGGCTCCTACGTTAAATATCGTATGTGTAAAACCCTCACTTTACAGGAGAGCAAATTAAAGGTATTTTTCTATGCTTGTTCTTAAAATTTGAAGCTATTTGGCTGAAATTTGTACCAACCATAGAAAATGCCTTATTTTACCGAATAGTATGAAAACAAACATTCAATAATTAGCGTAGAAAAATACCTTTAATTTGCTCTCCTGTAAAGTGCGGGTTTTACACATATAGGACGATACTACATACAATATTTAACGTAGGAGCCATAAATTTATTAGTTTTTATGTCTGTTCAAAGGCTGAATGGTTGATATGCTACAAGGTACTGCAGGTTTACTCGGTGGTTAGTCCTTATGCAAGGGACCACCCGGTTAGATAGGTACCACCTCAGTGTCTGTTATTCTGCCACCTTAAAACTACTATTTTATTGTTTACCAAATGCAAAAAATAAAAGATTTATTAGGATATTTCTATTTTAGGCAAAGAATGTAAAGTTGCAACAGTTTACGGTACTTACCACCACAGTTGGAGATATTCTGCCCCCAAGCAGCATTGCGTAAACATTGCTGTGCTGTGAAATTACCAGACACAAGAGACCTAATAACTAATGTCTCTGGTGACGAGCAGCAGTGCAATACAGTTGTCTATAGGCAGGTGTTATGGTTACCATCAGATCTTGCTCGTCTGATCACTAGGCTGTATAAAAAATAATTGTTCTCTTACAAGATAAAAAAAAAGGAGTCAAAATCAAAAATCTTTATTTCAAATAAGCTTAACGCTATCACTTTTGAATGGATTTTTTTTAAAAGCTACCACTGGATCACAACGTGGCCTCAACTGAGGTGATCCGGCAAGAAATTCAGTGGGCTTGTCATTTTTTCACTTTTTGAAACATTGTTACAAATGAATCGACATTAACGATAGTGTGTCCTGTCGTTCGTAACGGTTTAATTATCTTTAACATTGTTCACAGTGTCTCATAGCAACTACGCTGGATCTGACGTGCCAATGGCACCGAGTAAGGAACAGCAGACCCTGATGTGGCAGCAGAATTCTTACTTGGTGGATTCTGGCATCAACTCCGGTGCAGCAACTCAGGTGTGTGACTCATATGTTGCAATAGACATTGGGTCTATTGCAACTTATTTATGAATATTGAGTTGTTCAATACAAAATCTATAGTAAGTTATCTGTTAATGAGTAATTAATGCAATCTGTGTTTGGTAGTTACTCAGTAAGCTCTGTGTGTATTTATTTACTGAGCACAGCCACATGATATAAATTAAAATGCATTTAATTAATTGCAGAGCATTAGCAATAGCTTACAGAAAATTTGATATTTAAACTAAATACTAAATATTACAATATAAATGAATGGTTATCAACATTAAATTATACTTAAATTAATTAGATTAAAATAAATATAAGTATAAACATGTAAATCAATTCAAATTAAAATGTTAGGTTGGGCATTAAAATGAAACTAATTTTATGGATTATATTGTAAAAGTTGTTTCATTTCAATGTGGAATATTCGCTAAATCAGTATGTTAGGCTGGGCATTAGTAAAAAGAAGGGAATTATAATGAAGTTAAAATAAACTATGAGTTAAATGTTAACAAATTATAACTGCTTTTTGCTATCCAGATCTTAAAGACAATCTGAAATGGATTACAAAAGTAAAGGTAATCTCAGCCAATATTGGAATCGTAAACCCATGATTTTTATGGATAAATCAAAGCTATGATTCTTGTTATATCTGAAATCTATTAATTTATAAATACAAACCTAAGAAAACCTAACATACATTTGTCATCCAGTATCAAATCATAGTTCTAAGCTATGGCCTTGCTGTAGTTGTAGTATGTTATTCTATTCAAAACTGTGTTTCTTTCATAGGTTCCATCACTGACAGGCAAGGAGGATGATGAAATGGAGGGGGATCAACTCATGTTTGACCTTGACCAAGGATTTGCGCAGGGGTTCACCCAAGAACAAGTTGATGGTATGATTCTTATATTGCACACCCTTCTCTTTTGATTTTTAAATGCTTTGGATCGTGACCACATTGCCTTGTTTAGTTTGTGATAAAATTTGCAAGCCCATATAGACATGGTTCATGCATGTGTGTGCCTGAAATAATTGTAAAACACCTATATTATGACTGCCATATACGTATTGGTAATACATTACGACTTTTACTTGGAATTGTTAATGTTCTGTGTTACCGATTGATTAATATCAGTTTCATGGTGCAGATGAGGCACACACTTAATAATATGTTCACTTGACTGTCCACAATAATTAATAATAATAATATTCTGGGACAATTCTAATCTAGGCAGAGCCTGTACTATGAAAACCAGACAACTGATACTAATACTTATTTATTTATACTCTTTATTGTACACACATAAATGAACATAAGAAAAGGAATTGAAGAAATTTGTACAAAGGGCGGCCTTATCGCTATCCGCGATCTCTTCAACCTTGGGATGGAAAAAAATATTGCATGGAATACAAAAAGTGGGGTAGTTACTATGTGAGACAAAATACACTAGTAAAAATATGTATACTTATGATGTGTACCTACTTACATATAATATATATGAACATATACAAATACATATATAAATAACAACATATTATATATATATATAAACATACGAAGAGAACTATACACTTACACTTACTTATATACTTTTTTTTATAAATACATACTTAAATACTTGTAGGTTGCCTGGAAGAGATTGCTTTTTAGCAATAAGGCCGCCTTTGTACATTGATATCTTCGACATATTGTTCAATTTACATGTAACTTTTGGTGTACAATAAAGTGTATTTATTATTATTATTAAATAGATAAATAACACCCAAGCACTTGGCTTGGATTAATTGGTTAATTAATTACACATGGTCACACTATTTAAAAAAAAACATCAGTTATAAAGATGTAGAACATTATGCTGAGATTGTGTTGTTTTTTTTTAGATATGAATCAACAACTCTCGCAGACACGTTCGCAACGGGTCCGAGCGGCCATGTTCCCTGAGACTTTAGAGGAAGGGATTGAGATCCCCTCTACCCAACTGGACCCTGCCCAGCCCACCGCTGTTCAGCGCCTCGCAGAGCCTTCGCAGATGCTCAAGCATGCTGTTGTTAATCTGATCAATTATCAGGATGATGCTGACTTAGCTACCAGGTACACATAACTTAGACATATACTATGGCTACTATTCATTTGCGATTATGTGTGTCAACACATAGACTACCCTGTTCACTCATACCCAGTTGTTGCCTATGGCAAATCCAGGTAAGCTCAGTATAGATGGGCGACTGATGCGTCTCCTGTGCTTTGTTTTGGTAAAATGTCAGTCCCGGTTGATGTCATCTAGACAGCAGTTAGCAGACATAGCAGGCTTTGTTCAGCAGTAGACGTCTTCCGGCTGGTGATGATGAGAGTTTTTAAGCAGTCAGAGGCCTTAGGCTAGCTGCACATGGTCAATATTTTACAACCCGTGTGACTTAACATTGCACCTGGCGCTGTGACGTCGCATTCCAGTGAGGTGCACAGGTAATTCGGGTGGGTTGTAGAATGTTGACAATATTATTGGAGGTGTGGGGGCTACCTGAACGACTGACAGCAGGTTGGCTGTCAATAAGGGACGTAAGAGACTTGCAGTGTCCAGGGCTAGATAGGTAACTTACTGTACCAAAAGTGTGGAAATACTGAAATTTTCAAAGTTCTGTCATTTATTTTTTAAATCTGGTCAGCCTTTTCAAGGATCCTCTTTGTGTTTCAGGGCTATACCAGAATTGATCAAGCTACTCAACGATGAGGACCAAGTTGTAGTATCCCAAGCTGCCATGATGGTCCATCAGCTCTCGAAGAAGGAGGCATCCCGCCACGCCATCATGAACTCCCCACAAATGGTCGCCGCTCTAGTCCGCGCGATCTCCAACAGCAATGACCTCGAAACTACCAAAGGTGCTGTCGGTACCTTGCATAACTTGTCGCACCACCGTCAAGGATTGCTCGCGATCTTCAAGAGTGGTGGAATACCGGCTCTAGTGAAACTTCTGAGTTCACCAGTAGAATCTGTGCTCTTCTACGCTATTACAACGCTCCACAATCTTCTCCTACACCAAGACGGGTCCAAAATGGCTGTCCGCCTGGCTGGAGGTCTACAGAAAATGGTTGCTCTGCTTCAGAGAAACAATGTCAAGTTCCTTGCGATTGTGACCGATTGCCTGCAGATATTAGCATATGGCAATCAGGAGTCGAAGCTTATCATCCTTGCTTCTCAGGGGCCAATCGAACTGGTGCGCATCATGCGCACGTACGATTACGAAAAGTTGCTGTGGACCACTTCCAGGGTTTTGAAAGTAAGTACCTACCTGTAATTAATCTCAGTGGCGTGCAGTCCATACAGGCAAAAAAACTTTGCCTACCCTACGACTTCGCTAAATGACTATCATATAAAAAATAATCTAAGAAATGTCCTTTTTTGCCTACCCTGACATAAAACTGTATGCAGGCCACTGATTAAGCTACCTCTAATCTAGGTACATTGTATTTATAAAACCTAAGAAAATAATTGAATTTGTATGTAAAAACATATCCTTGAACGCTGCCCTTTTTAGGTGTACAATCAAAGTCAACAAAACATTTTTTTCAAATAGGCTAGCACTTTTGAACGTTCTATTTTTTTTATTAAATACCACTAGAACACAACGCGGCCTCAACTGAGAAGAGCCGGCAAGAAACTCAGCGGGGTTGTCGTTTTTTCACTGCTTTTTTTTAAACAGTGTTGTTACAATTAGATCAGCGTCAGCGACAATGTGTCTTGCCGTTCAAAATATCAAATAAGAGAGGAAAAAACATACGACGAAAGTACAACAAACTAAAAGACCCAAGGGGTAGTAGTCAGATGGGATCTTAATCTGTCCTCCAGTTGGCATACTAAACTCATTAGAAGTAGTACCAAATAGTAGGTTTTCCTCAATGCAGTCTATTTTGTGTCACCCAATGGATGTTATAAGTTTACTTCCATTAATTGCAAAGTATCCAATCCATATCTCTTGACAGAGAAAGTGATAGTAAGAAGGATACTTTAAGTTTCCTTACTGCCGGTCCCAATATCCTATCGATTCCTTACTATAAGTTAAAATAGTTACCATCGATAGCTATAATGACATATTTCCGTTTTAATAATAACAAATTAGCAGCTTACTGTTGGTTGTTCAAATGACAGTCTGTCAGGGTTTTAGTTATCACTCCATTTCGGAGGTTTATCTCGGGATATCGATTACTTGATCGATGATTTTATCTTATAGTTAGGGATCAATAGGATATTGTGACCGGCAGTTAGTGGATTAGACTATCCATGATCTTTGGTGACTGGTACCATGTCAAATATTATACAAGTGTATCTGAGACACATCTGGAAGAAGCTTGTTTTGCAAACTGGAGGTTGCAAGTTTAAAAGTTTAAATTCCAAATGCTGTGCACCATAACACATCCTATATCATTAGCAGGCCTAGTCAATGATCTACAATTCTATACTATGGCGATATCAATTGTTCTCCCTTTTATTTATTATCATATTTTTCTTTTCAGGTCCTGTCCGTGTGCTCTAGCAACAAGCCAGCTATTGTCGAAGCTGGTGGTATGCAAGCATTGGCTATGCATCTCGGCAATCCGAGTGGACGTCTCGTCCAGAATTGTCTTTGGACATTGAGGAATCTGTCAGATGCTGCCACTAAGGTAAGATTCCTCTTGATATCAGTGTTATTTTTTTTTATTGAATTGTATTTAAATAATGTGTCCATTTTCTTTAAAACAGTGCAATTCTGAAGTAGATTTTGACTACTTACACTTATCTTTAAGTATTTTTTCATAGAACAATAGAAGATTTTTAAGACACTTCATATATTTTATCACTGAACAAATTTTCTAACCAAAAAGGTCTATTATTGTCTTAGGTTGAGGGTCTGGAAGGACTTCTCCAAAGCCTCGTGCAAGTTCTCGCCTCTACCGACGTGAACATAGTCACTTGTGCTGCCGGCATCTTGTCGAACTTAACATGCAACAACCAACGTAATAAGGTAATGTTCTCGCTCGTTTTTATAGTTCATATTAATATGATGTATTTCATATGTGATGTATTTTAATATAATTATATAGATGTAAATAGAGAAGCTACTACTTAGGCAGGCAATAGAATTCTTCTATAATCACATGCTTTATTTATGTTTTCACTCCTATTTTGATAAACACACACTTATCATGATACGGATAATAGAATTAGTGTTTATATGCCCCATGCCATTTAAGTCCATGAAAAATATACTGGGTTCATTTTACTACAAGACTCGAATTTAAGTATTTTCAGTCCTCGAGCCCGTTTATGACGTTTTTCTTAACATTTAGGGTAAGAACCTGCCAACATAGAGATTGCAGTTGAGAGTTTCCGTATTCGATTACAGTTTATGATTGATCTGTGATAAAATAAACTTAGAATTGCAACTATACCACAAAATAATGAGTCCAGAAACTATAGTGGCACTCATATCTAGTTTTTTTGATTGATTGTTGAGAATATAACAGGAAGAACGTAAATAAAGACCAATAATAACTAAAATAATTCAGTTTTAATGACCGGTAAGTACCTATTACAAATTTGTCTCGGAAAATATCTAGCGACGATTTCGACATTGGCGAAATTCACGATTATTATATTTTAAAGTGTAATAAATTCGTTTTCTTATGTATAATTTTTTACAGTAAGGCAGTGGTCACTCACTCACGAGTCCCTCTCCGTCACTCTCCCAGTCTTCCCCTGTACCCACTCTCAGTCTCCAGTCCCAGTCTCTCACACTTTCTCCTCCCAACTTGCTCCCCCCTCTCTCTCTCTCTCCCACTTAATATATTTTTTATTAATGCTTTTTAGATCATTTTCTTTGAGTCAGTTTAAACATCCATCAACTGAACAGTTACAAAATATTTTTTTTTTGCTCCCTTTTTTGCATGAAGACTATTACAAGACGAGTGTCTGAAGCGGATGACACTCGCGCTCGCACAATACCGAGATATCGTGTCCGTGAGCGATGTGCGTTACTCGAGCGCCCGTTGTATGAAACTTGCCGTCTGTACTCTCATTATTTTGTGACTATACCCTGCAAGTTGCCAATTTCCCCAACCGGCAACTCTAAAGCGTTGCTACTCCCTCAACCACTCAACACAGGGCTATCAAATAAACAAAAAAATATGATATTGTCGCTTCGCAGGTGACTGTATGCCAGGCGGACGGAGTCGACGCCCTAGTGCGTACGGTAGTCTCTGCTGGTGACCGCGAAGAGATCACAGAGCCTGCGGTCTGCGCGCTACGTCATCTCACTTCGCGTCACGTCGAGAGCGAGATGGCGCAGAATGCCGTGCGCCTGCACTACGGACTGCCTGTTAGTATACACACAAATATTGTCTACTGCACTCCATTTGAAATAAACTTGAAAACGAATTCAACTTGTATTATGCGGTTGACAAAACGCCAAGTTAACAATGTAGGTGTAGAGGCACAAACGATGTTGTAATCATTTACGAGTTCATTTCAAACAGACTGTAGTTCAATAATCCTATCATTTGTCACAACAACCATTCATAAATAATAAAGGAATCGTTTGTAAATTCTTAACAAATTCCGTGAAATTGTAACAGGGAATAATCGTAGCCGTTCCTGTATGATCGTAGCCGTTCTGTTTTGCAGGTGATAGTGAAGCTGCTGCAGCCGCCGTCGCGCTGGCCGCTGGTGAAGGCGGTGGTGGGGCTGGTGCGCAACCTGGCGCTGTGCCCCGCCAATTACGCGCCGCTGCGCGACCACGGCGCCGTGCACCACCTCGTGCGCCTGCTCATGCGCGCCTTCAACGACTCGCAGCGGGTACGTCACACCCACACCCACACAACCTGGCGCTGTGCCCCGCCAACTACGCGCCGCTGCGCGACCACGGCGCCGTGCACCACCTCGTGCGCCTGCTCATGCGCGCCTTCAACGACTCGCAGCGGGTACGTCACACCCACACACACACAACCTGGCGCTGTGCCCCGCCAACTACGCGCCGCTGCGCGACCACGGCGCCGTGCACCACCTCGTGCGCCTGCTCATGCGCGCCTTCAACGACTCGCAGCGGGTACGTCACACCCACACCCACACAACCTGGCGCTGTGCCCCGCCAACTACGCGCCGCTGCGCGACCACGGCGCCGTGCACCACCTCGTACGCCTGCTCATGCGCGGCTTCAACGACTCGCAGCGGGTACGTCACACCCACACAACCTGGCGCTGTGCCCCGCCAACTACGCGCCGCTGCGCGACCACGGCGCCGTGCACCACCTCGTGCGCCTGCTCATGCGCGCCTTCAACGACTCGCAGCGGGTACGTCACACCCACACCCACACAACCTGGCGCTGTGCCCCGCCAACTACGCGCCGCTGCGCGACCACGGCGCCGTGCACCACCTCGTGCGCCTGCTCATGCGCGCCTTCAACGACTCGCAGCGGGTACGTCACACCCACACAACCTGGCGCTGTGCCCCGCCAACTACGCGCCGCTGCGCGACCACGGCGCCGTGCACCACCTCGTGCGCCTGCTCATGCGCGCCTTCAACGACTCGCAGCGGGTACGTCACACCCACACCCACACAACCTGGCGCTGTGCCCCGCCAACTACGCGCCGCTGCGCGACCACGGTGCCGTGCACCACCTCGTGCGCCTGCTCATGCGCGCCTTCAACGACTCGCAGCGGGTACGTCACACCCACACCCACACAACCTGGCGCTGTGCCCCGCCAACTACGCGCCGCTGCGCGACCACGGTGCCGTGCACCACCTCGTGCGCCTGCTCATGCGCGCCTTCAACGACTCGCAGCGGGTACGTCACACCCACACACACACAACCTGGCGCTGTGCCCCGCCAACTACGCGCCGCTGTGCCCCGCCAACTACGCGCCGCTGCGCGACCACGGCGCCGTGCACCACCTCGTGCGCCTGCTCATGCGCGCCTTCAACGACTCGCAGCGGGTACGTCACACCCACCCACACAACCTGGCGCTGTGCCCCGCCAACTACGCGCCGCTGTGCCCCGCCAACTACGCGCCGCTGCGCGACCACGGCGCCGTGCACCACCTCGTGCGCCTGCTCATGCGCGCCTTCAACGACTCGCAGCGGGTACGTCACACCCACACCCACACAACCTGGCGCTGTGCCCCGCCAACTACGCGCCGCTGCGCGACCACGGCGCCGTGCACCACCTCGTGCGCCTGCTCATGCGCGCCTTCAACGACTCGCAGCGGGTACGTCACACCCACACCCACACAACCTGGCGCTGTGCCCCGCCAACTACGCGCCGCTGCGCGACCACGGCGCCGTGCACCACCTCGTGCGCCTGCTCATGCGCGCCTTCAACGACTCGCAGCGGGTACGTCACACCCACCCACACAACCTGGCGCTGTGCCCCGCCAACTACGCGCCGCTGCGCGACCACGGCGCCGTGCACCACCTCGTGCGCCTGCTCATGCGCGCCTTCAACGACTCGCAGCGAGTACGTCACACACACAACCTGGCGCTGTGCCCCGCCAACTACGCGCCGCTGCGCGACCACGGCGCCGTGCACCACCTCGTGCGCCTGCTCATGCGCGCCTTCAACGACTCGCAGCGGGTACGTCACACCCACACACACACAACCTGGCGCTGTGCCCCGCCAACTACGCGCCGCTGCGCGACCACGGCGCCGTGCACCACCTCGTGCGCCTGCTCATGCGCGCCTTCAACGACTCGCAGCGGGTACGTCACACCCACACCCACACAACCTGGCGCTGTGCCCCGCCAACTACGCGCCGTCGCGCTGACCGCTGGTGAAGGCGGTGGTAGGACATAAGAAACTTTACAGATCACTCCCACAGATCAGGTTACACCCGAGGCGGGTGACGACGCCCTGTAGTGTAGGCCCTTCGTCTTCGTATCTACTTACCAGATTTGTTGTTGTGTTTTGGTGTACCGTGTGTAAAGTCCAATTATTAATTCACTGGAGTAATCTGACATTAGCTATTGTCACTTTCTAAAATAATATTGCCATATTAATAGTAGTAGTGATGTTCCAGTTCTATAGTTATTCAATCACTTGCTCAAAGTTAAGAGGAACATACTCAATACTAACAATAATTTTAAATAGAAATTACATGTAATTGTAAATAGATAATTACTTTAAATAAATCTAGTGAAATTGACGAACAACAAGGCTGCATGGGCTATAATTCTATCTTAAAAACTTCACACATACACCAAGTCGGTGGGAGGGAGTTGACCTTGGCTTTACACACGCCGCGACGCGCCGCAATCTTATTTGTAATTCGGCTTCTAACTTCTAGTCTGAGTGCTCGAATGTTTCTTTTGCTCACGAGTACTGACTGAGTGATCAATATAATCATTTTGTCTCATCACAATTTTCTTTTCATAAAATACTGGTAACACAGTAAATGTCAGTTTACTCCAATGAATTAATAATTGGACTATAGCGTAAAACGTAACCGCTGGAGACCTGGCATTATGTATAAAACATCGTTTTGGGTGGCCAGCGTCTTAGCCATAGTGATCGTCTGTAGATTTATTTACGTAATACCAAAATAGGCATGATGACTGTAACACAATACCAATAAATCTGTGGTTTTAAATATTAGAACGGATTGCACTGATTCCAAAAATGCATCTCATTTTCATAATAATAGAGAGATTTTCGTGATATTTAAACAAATAAATTACTTAAATACAGCTAATCGCCATTTTGTAATAAACGCTGCTCAGAGTGAATGACGTCAATCCTGTGTAAATAAACAACTGTCAAACTGTCATCTCAACTTTTTCTTTCATACAATGATTCACTTTTAACTTTTATACCTAGACAGATGTTTATTTACACCGCCGTAGTGACGTCACAACATGGCGCCATGCACCGGCCATCGTTTTGGAACTAAATTCAAACTCTATTGTAAAAATTGAAAATATTGCTCTTAATTGTAAATTTAATACAAAAATATGATTATTTTTGGCAATAGTAGACCCGTAAGTACATTATAGAGTATTTTTTCAAAATTAGTCATCATGCCTATTCTTCCTTTTTTTAAAACAATTATGGTATTACACTTAAAAAAGTACTACAAAATTATTCGAAACAAAAACACTCACGTACTCTGGTATTCTTATTGTTACTTATATTCGAGTCGTCATACTTAATTCGAGTCACACTTTTTTTTTTTTTTTAACACTTATAAGCTAGTGCTTGACTGCAGTCCCACCCGATGGAAAGCGGCGAAATCTTAATCTAGTACAAATATTTAATCGACAGTCAGTGTACTAACAGTCCGTATAATATCCAGCAACGCAGCGGGTCAGGCGGAGGGTCGGGTGGCGCGGGCGGCGCTTACGCAGACGGCGTGCGGATGGAGGAGATCGTTGAAGGCGCTGTCGGTGCCCTCCACATCCTCGCTCGCGAGAGCCTCAACCGACAACTCATCAGGCAGCAGAACGTCATACCGATATTCGTGCAGCTGCTCTTCAATGAGATCGAAAATATACAGGTATACTTTAAATTAATTTTCTAGGTGGTCTGTCCTCATCCGAGGTCCGATACAAGTCTGTGCGATCGCTTTGCAAACCAGAGATTGTGGGTTAAAATGAAAAAAAGAATTAAATGTATAAATAAAACCTATACATGTGAGCACAACCTCTCACTTTTAAGGGATTTGATCCTTTGTTCTTTGTTGAGACCTTTGTTCTGCTGATGACGATGAAATTAATTTTAATTCGGAGAATTTAAAATTAACTTCATCCTAAAGGCAGTGGTTCTAAATTATGTTTCCCTAAAAAGTCACTTATTTTCTTTGTTATTTCTCAGCGCGTGGCTGCAGGCGTGCTTTGTGAATTAGCTGTGGAGAAGGAAGGCGCAGAGATGATAGAAGCAGAGGGCGCCACCGCTCCTCTCACCGAACTGTTGCATTCGCGAAACGAAGGTAATTTCACTAAAAAAAATATATTTGTAATCCTCTACATCCAAATGTTGGCCAAGTGGGAAGTGATTCATATCAGTCCACCTTGCATGACGTGAAACCCCGAAATATTTTATATCCCGAAAATAGTGTTGAGCAGGACATACAAGAGGCAGTACATTTGTCCCGCACATGACAAAATAATGTAAGAGCGGTACAGGATTTTGACATGTGCTACTTCAAATTTAATGTCCCGTTCCTCTTTACTCTTTCGAATGACGTGAACAGTTGGGTGAGGCGTTCCATATCGCGCTCCTCTTCACTCTTACAAACCTTACAAATGACGTGAACTGTTAGTGAGGGAGGCGTACCGTACATGTCGCGTTCCTCTTCACTCTTTCAAATGACTGGTGTCTGTCTCTGTCATACTCGTTATACAAATGTACCGCATAGCTTCACAACACCTCGCCTCATTTGAAGTGGGACATTGTAGGTACTGGCTCATTACAAAAAGGAGGCTACTCTTACAAACTCATTTTAAAACCGTGTCCTACCCAACACTACCCGAAAACTGCAGCCATGCAGCGCATTTTTTCTGTGTGACCAATCCACTCATCTTACCTCCACCAAAAAGTTTTTACAATTTGTTAAGATGAATTTTGTGTATAACTTAAATCAGAATAGCTGATTCTAAGGAAACAGGCTACTCACCTTACTGTCTAAACAAAAAATTATTCATGTGATATATGGGCATGCCGCTTCGGCCGTTTATGGAACCGGAGTTTCGGAACGGATTCTGTACGAGGCTTTTAATTTACTTGTACGGAACTGATTCTGTACGAGGCTTTTAATTTACTTGTATGGAACTGGTTGCGATCGAGGCTTTTTATTTGCTTTTACGTAAGCAGTGGATCCAAAGTTCACCCAAAATTATTATTCATGCAATTAGCGATTTAAAAAACGGTTTAATAACTGTAAGCCACTACGTTGAGCTAATTTCCCCTTATTCTTTCAAATTTTAAGATCGTATAATAAGTAAAAAATGCATGGATATTTTTTGTTAATTAGCAAAATTTGAAACTTAATTAATAGGATTCATATGTTTTTTTTTCATCTTTTTTTAATGTCGTACTAGGTAATTGCTAAATGGAAGTAACCGTATATAGGTATACTAACTGACACGCGCAACTTCACCCGCGTTTTTTACCAGCCCTACAATTTTCAGTTTCTGGTATTTTTTTATATATTCTTCTCCCCCCTCTTCTCGAAAAGTTTCGAATACGATAACACCCTCTTATTTTTAACCCACTAAGGATTAAATTTCCAAATATCACGTCACTCATGGTATCCTCCTTTATATTTAAATATAAGATATAGATTAGAAGATTTGATTTCCTGGTTAATAACTTGGTAAGACCAAATGTTAAAACAGAAATAAATAACTTTACTTTACAGTTGTATGATTATTTCTAATATACAAAAGGGTTAAGTACCTACCCAGTTATTGGTTAACTCCGTTTTATAGTTTTTCCGCGAAACAAGCATAAACATCCATCTATCCAAACTTTAACATTTATTATATTAGTAGAAGTAGGAGTATACCTTCTCTTATAGACCTGTCTGGGTTTCTACTTCAGTTTTATTCACGGCCGATGGAATACGATAGTTATTTGATCGGAACCAGTTCCATACAAGTAAATAAAAAGTCTCGATCGAAACCTGTTCCGTACAAGTAAATTAAAAGCCTCGTACAGAATCAGTTCCGAAACTCCGGTTCTATAAACGGCCGAAGCGGGGCATGCATCAACATACCTCGAGTTTGGGTGTTATCTATCCATGTGGTTACTATAGTACAGTACTCACAACGGATCTTTGTTTGTCTGAAGTTTGGCGAACCATTGCGCAACTACAGTCGTGAGTTGTCAATACAAAAACACAAAAATAGCTACTGCGCAGCGTCTTGCAGCCAACTTCAGACACACAAGGATATGTTCATACTACTATACAGGCTTTGCCAAGTTTGGATCAAATCACTGTGTGGGTATTGTCCTAGACATTATTATTACTAACTAAGACGTTGTTGACAGGTGTAGCGACTTACGCCGCCGCTGTACTGTTCCGTATGTCCGAGGATAAGCCTCACGACTACAAGAAGAGACTATCCATGGAGCTGACCAACTCCCTGTTCCGGGACGACCATCAGATGTGGCCCAACGATCTCGCCATGCAGCCTGACTTACAGGTAACACCCAAGGATATTGGAAGGATATTTTTACCAACATTAACTTCATTGAACATTGAAAGGCAAAATTACTACAATTTTTAGAAATGTTGAAATTACATAATCGGTATACATGTGTATACTCTAATAAACTCTAATTGCACATCTTCGAGTATCAGATTTTCTCATCTAGTTTAATTAGGGTCCAAAGGGTGCCAACGGGACCCTATTACTATAGCCTCTGCTGCCCGTCTGTCTGTCAGCTGGCTGTATCTCATTAACCGTAATAGGTAGAGAGTTAAAATTTTCAGATTTTTTATTTCTAGTGCCACTATAACGACAAATATTAATTGTATACTAATTAAAAATGGTACGGTACCCTTTATTTACGGCTCCGACTCGCCCTTGAGCGGATTTTAAGCGATAGATCTATTGTGTATGCGACTGTCCAGGTGGGCTACAGTGCAGTGCAACTCTTTTGGCAGGAGTGTCTTTTACCACCATAAAACATCCTGCTTGTGGTAAAAATCCTTTAGTAGGAGTTCAAAGTCTTGTACTCTCCACATAACAATACATTTTCTCTAACAATATTTAATTTCGCTTCAGTAAAAGAGTTGCTCCTTCGTTACGAAATGTTAGTCGCAGAAATATAAAATGTTTCACAGTGAAATAACTTGTAAGATAAAAATAAAAGCTTTAAATAAATAAATAAAAATTGTGTATATTAAAATTGCTTTATTTTTATTCAAAAATATCTTGTGGTACTACTAAGTAATAGGTGTTGTGTTTGTCTATGCTGTCGGTGTGCTTAACCCCATACATGTTTAGATGTAGATTTTTTTATTTTTAAGTTTACCACTTTTTTTTAATTTTTGACCCCTAATTCGCACTTTGCTAGGATATGCTGGGGCCGGAACAAGGATATGAGGGGCTCTATGGCACAAGGCCATCGTTTCACCAGCAAGGTAAGAATTAGGACCGCATTGGTAGCTAGTTTGTTCTACTAACACTAGGGTATTATGTGTAGACAAATTGGGATATTACATAACCAAACCACAACGCGAGTTAGTAAAGTCTGTGATCACTTTACCAACCTCACCATACTATCACTTTTGTAGTATTCCCCGCGATTCTCCGACCGTCAAACTTTGGTGTATTTACTGATGGCCATGATAAACTGTTATTAACTTATAAAAGACACTCCTTATCCGATTTTTAAAATCCGCATTCGTCTTTTTGTTTTCTTCCTATAGAAGAGTGATTAAAGAGTACTACTAGCCCCTGTTTTAGATCAACCGTTTTTGCATGCCTGACTAGAAAATTCAGTTTAGTCTCTATTATGAAGGTTATGTAATATCTTATTCTATAGTTACTTGAGAATTATTTACAGCGCAAAATTGTAATTGAATTACTAAATTTAAGATAAATTTTCTGTTAACTTAATTGTCACGCACACAGATATAATTTTATTTTACATATCTAAATGTTACTGGTGATACTTCTCAAGTATAAACTATCTGTATATTTGATAGCACATATTACGTATCATGTTCCTATCATAAGAATTGAAAGGTGTCTGTATAAATATGAATTTCTCTCTTCTTTACACGCAGCTTAACCCGGGACCTATTTATCACTAAATACAGGTGATGGGAATATTATTTCTATGGTTGTTTGTGTTTTAATATATTCATCTTATTGGGTTTACTATAACAATGACTCATGGTTCTTATTACATAACTGCATGATGAATAATAATTCAGATATAATAAGCTTGTCGAGTGATCTGTGTGTCTTTGTTTATTTGACGGGCCCGTTGGTCTAGTGGTTAGACATCCTGGCCGCTACCCAATGGGTCGTGGGTTCGATTCCCACCAAGTGTCTGGGTGTGATATCTATATAAGTATGTATTTACAAAAAAAAAGTATGTAAGTATTATACAGCGCCCGGGAAACCAAGAGAACTGCTCACTTACAAGACAGGCTCTAAAGAGACCTAATGTAAGTAACGGATGTCATCTAGGTACCCTGACAATCTGTACTCATCAAACGTATAGTTAAAATATGTAGCATGTACCCTAACTCATATACTTTGAAATAAATTTCATTTCATTAGTATCAGTTGTCTGGTTACCATAGTACAGGCTCTGCCTAGTTTGGGATCAGATGACCGTGTGTGGATTGGCCCAAGATTTTTTATTTTTTTTTATTTACCACAGGTAAGTTTTTTTAAAGTTGGTGTGCTTGCGTTCTTTATCTTTGGTCACGTACATACTAGCTAAACCGAACTAAAAGTTGTTATCTAAATCATGCTTATTACATCAGCAATAATGGAGCTTCATAATCAGTGCTATCATCCTCGCTTTCATAATATTAAGTTTATAACGATGGTTGTTTGTTTATAAAGTGCTATCATTTCGACATGATAATTATACCATGTCTCTAAAAATACTTTACAAATTGAGGGTGCTGTGCTCAGGTGCAATAAGTATAAAACAGCCAAAAAATAGTGCGTTAGTATTTGAAGTGGGTCTAAAATACAGATATGTGTCTTAAAATAAACATTTTTCTCACCCGCACTATTTTGGAACCAGAATAGATAGAATTTGGGTCTTCTGTCCAGGCTTAAAGGAACTTACTGTGAACCAGCTCATAGTTGGTAAAGTTACATTTTTATGTCAAATCAGTAAAATAAATGTTTAGAAATATTTTTTAAAGTCGAACATGGTTTGGTACTCTGTGTTTTAACAAGTTTCTTCCATGTTAAACGTTTATCATCATTCAAATTCGTTACCAATATTATCATGGTTTACTCTGGAAACAAATGGACCTTCGATCTAATCTAATTTATATTCTACCATACGATTGTCACTGCTGTCTTTTTAAAATAAGCTATCAATACTTGCGCTTATACTGTTACAGGTTGTATAACTATTACTCTTTGCACACGTTTCAGGCTATGATCAAATACCGATAGACTCAATGCAGGGCTTGGAAATCGGCAGCGGGTTTGGTATGGACATGGACATTGGGGAGACTGAAGGCGCGGGCACCGCCTCTGCTGATCTTGCCTTCCCTGAACCACCGCACGACAACAACAACGTCGCCGCTTGGTACGACACTGACCTATAGATACCTTTTATATGCAGCTATATTTTGAGTTATTTTGTTGAGTTTCGACTGCCACAGATTGAGCAATAATTAAAGCATGTAATTTGGAATAATAATGTAATCACGACAACAACAGGTCGCCGCTTGGTACTGACCTATAGATACCTAAACGGTATCTGTGCAGCTATATTTTTAAGTAATGTTGTTGAATTTTTACTACCATAAATTGAGTAAAGATAATTATGCAATAATTTATTATGTAATTACGACCACAACCTGTCAATTGACCTTTATATCATTTATATATAACAATATTTTGAGTAATTTTGTTGAATTTGACTGCCATAAATGATATAGAACTAAAAACGATGAGTTGGACGCAGTTTCGATTAATACAATATAATACGTAATGCAGTTGTTTTTAATGTGAATGCAGAGCAAAAATAATAGTAATTATGCAATTTGGAATAATTAATTTATCATAATTATAATGTATTTTTTTTAAACTACCAGCTATACGCAGCGTCTTAATAATTTGTGCAATTATTTGCAAAAATAAACTATGTTTTTCTATGTTTCATACAAGATCTCAATTAGAACATCGCCTAAAACTCACACATAAACAATTGTTTAATTCAACCAGCAATTTTGCAAATTGTTAAATTAGTTTTTGTAGTCATTTGCGCAAATAAAATTACACTTTTTATAAGGCCGTTACAATTTATGTTGATTCACGAATACAACTTAATTCTGCAGTTACATTATAGCCTTTTTGTAATTGAAAGGGCAATAATACTCGTGTAAAATTGATATGTAGTTTGTGTTTTATATTTTAGTTTCCTCTCTACACTAAGTGGTTCTTAGTCTAGTATGGAGACTACTATGGTTTCTTATTTTTTCCATACCTATGCATGGAAATGTTTTTTCTGAAAGACAGAGCAGTGCATACGGTATGAAATACAATGTTTGGCCATTTAAATTATCGACTTTATTTGTATTGGTGCTATAGAACAACCACTTTCAATGAGAAATTCTGATACATAAGTATCAAATTGGGTTTTAATAAACTTATTTGTTTTAAATTTATGATGTGTCTACTCTTTGCATTGATTATATCGTTGTATTTTATACGAGCACGTATAAAATGCGTTCAATCGGAGAATAGGGTATACTAAAAGTAATTAAGATTTTTTATAGGCTTTAAAATCGTATTCTATAGATTGTAATTAGCAATGCGCATTTAAAGTATTGTTTTTGTTTAAGAATGACTGGGAGTTTTTTTTTATTTTGATATAATAATAATATTGTATCAATTGAATGAATCATTTAAAAAATAAGACTGTTTGAGTGTTCGAAGTTTAATTTTAATGTTTAACTGCCATGATTATAAAATGGTCTGCTACCATCTTTTCGAGCAGTATTTTTGTAATGTTATTTACGTGAGAGAAAGGGACGGGGCTATAAACTACGTATATCCGCGTCTCTTTCCCACGTAAAACTAAGATTACTTTAACACTGCCTCAAGAGCTGGTGATAGCGGCCCAGACATTCGGACAAAGTGGAGTTATAGGACTTTGAAAAGGAGCCACTCACACAATTTTTTTTTACTATTAGGTTAAGTTTAGTATTTGTTGATGGGAATGTGATATTCTCTTACGTAGATTAAGTAGTGAGAGTAAGGAATAACGTGGACATTTCGATATAAATGTGTTTTTTTTTTTTCAAATACTTGCATGAAATAATTTTTATTTTTCAATAACTCTGCTCTTGCACATCCAAAATATTCAGAAACGTAGCATGCAATAACCGTTAGAGAAATATAAAGTAGTGTAATGTAATCGTTAGTATATAAGATTAATAATTTACGTGATTGTCCACCTTAGAATCCTCTATTTAAATATATATTTTTTTCTATTTGATAAATCAGTCGTCTTTACCAATGTTTTTTTATATCGTCTATGGAGACATTAGTGAAGTGTCACAATTCGTTTCCATCTATGTATGGATAATAAACTTAATTTAAATAACTATAGAGTTCTTATTTTCTTTCCCTTGCCTACTTAATTAAGGTAAATATAGACTTGGCCTATGTATAATAATAATAATCTGGCCGCTACGACCACAGCGGCCAATCTTCACGAGATCAGCTACCTACCTATGCTGTAGATTATAATTCACAAGTCCTTGCGCAAATACACTTCTATTGTCACAAGGTAAATACTATGCGTTTCAACTAAGAATGTGGCCGCCATCTTGCCATTTCAAATATAAAATTACTAAAAATGATGTTTTAACAAAAATTGATAGCAAAATAAGACATTATACAATAAATAATCAAAACCGGAGCGAATATTTCATTTTGTGTTTACTCTGCTGCCGTTACAAAAATCGTAAAAAAGGAGTGAAGTTCCGCAGTCGCGATCATCATGGCGGGCACATTCTTAGTTGTAACGCATAGTACATACTGGGCCTATGTATAATAATATTCTCCTAGCCGATACGAACACAGCGGCCAATGTTATGATCAGCTATCTACGTCGGAGATGTAATACACAAGTCCTTGATGGGACGAAAGACCGACACGACCGTCACCCGCAGGACCGACTTTACCTTTTTATATCCGACGCATCTATACTTACTATAATAAAACTCAAAGAGCACTTTGTACATTAAATATTATTCCAAAAGTTTAATTAGTGTAAATCGGTTGAGTCGGATCGGGTGGTCAGACAGGTTTGGATCGAGTCGGATTGATTTCCTTCGGAGTTGCCGGACGTTCGGGGTGTGGCCGTTACTTAGGATGTCCATCCGGTACGGTGGCGACGGCTAGGAGGACAGTAGCGGGGTTGTGACCCTCATCCTTGTGATCACCGTGACACCGTGAACGCTCAAATGCAAGGCACTGATCCCACTGGTGCTAATCCCACCGGAGAGCTTTGGTCACTCATGTGCCGATGCAACAGCCGCGTGGGCTATAGTGGGTAAGAATCCCACATACCCTGGTTGACGCCCACAGGTCCCGAGGACCTTTTGAAGGATTCCCCGCAAAAAATAAAAGGGTCGGATCGAATCGGACCGAATTTGATCAAGTTGAATGGAGATGGATCGTGTTATGTCGAGTTTGATTTCATGAGTATAACGCGAAAATTACCCACCTACTGGCTGCGTGCGAAGCCGCGAGTACAGCTAATAGTGATCTATGCGTCGGATGGGCAGAAGTTGATAATTCTACTTCTTTCTTAACTTTCTAGCTAGACAATCAGTTGTCAGCCTGCACTATCATAACCAGTAAGGAACAACTACAGAAAGTTGTGCTTCCCGCGGGGTCTGCAAAGACTACCATCACTACCATCACTATCACTACTACCAGTGACTTGGGATGCCATTTCTGGTAAAAACTGAAAATCTCTAAAATGTCGATAGCTGCATTCTTTATGATCAGGGCAGTATTTCTGTGTGCCACTTTTCGGGCCGTAACATCCGTACTTAGTATCCATACTCTCCTTAGTAACCCATACTCTCCTTTGTAACCCATAATCTCCTTAGTAACCCATACTCTCCTAAGTAACCCATACTCTCCTTAGTAACCCATACTCTTCTTAGTAAACCATACTCTCCTTAGTAACGATACTCTCCTCAGTAACGATACTCTCCTTAGTAACCCATACTCTCCTTAGTAACGATACTCTCCTTAGTAACCCATACTCTCCTTAGTAACGGTACTCTCCTTAGTAACCCATACTCTCCTTAGTAACGGATACTCTAAGGAGAGTATGGATTACTAAGGAGTAATCCATACTTTCATGAATATATATTTTAGAAGTACCAATAATACCAAATCGGAAAAATCACTATCCATTTTTTTTTCTCAGCCTATTTTATTAGGGCTTTTGTGGGGATACATTTGGTGATTTAATTTGAAAAATCTATATCAATTGAATAGTCTATTGAACTATTTTATGTTGTGCATTTTTGTTCAAGCTGATTTATAGAATATAATGCTCTTCATTGTACACCTAGAAAATATTCTAAGATATAATTATGCGAATGGCAGTCGTATCGATTGAAACCACTTCTTCTAGACAACCATGTTAAAAGAAAGAAGTTATAAAATATAATTAGGGCAGATTATGATTTATTTAGTTTTTTTTTTTCATATACTTTTGTACTAATAACAAAATCTATCCTATCCTATATAAATCGCTATTGTTGCGTTTTACTATGCAAGCCACCAGGAGATAATAAACAGATCTCTCATAAAAGGACTTCGGACGTCAAACGGAACACATAATATGAAAATTTTACCTTAGAATAAAATTTGTATTATGTTTCCTAAGACGTCCGAAGTCCATACAATGCCTTCCTGGTGTTACCAGTATCATTTTATGAGCCAAACAATGACAAAGTTGGCGGCTTGCTCTGTGCAATCTCATTTAGTTCCAGATTTGGCCACTGTGGCGCTGTAGTCGGGGGTCACGTGACGGTAAGGTAGCGACATCTAGCTGCAAAGCGAAGAAAAAGACGATGCACTCGATGATGAGTATGGATTGCTCCTTAGCAATCCATACTCTCCTTAGTAATCCATACTCTCCTTAGTAACGATACTCTCCTTAGTAACCCATACTCTCCTTAGTAACGATACTCTCCTTAGTAACCATACTCTCCTTAGTAACCCATACTCTCCTTAGTAACGATACTCTCCTTAGTAACCCATACTCTCCTTAGTAACGATACTCTCCTTAGTAACCCATTCTCTGCTTAAGTAACCCATACTCTCCTTAGTAACGATACTCTCCTTAGTAACCCATTCTCTCCTTAGTAACGATACTCTCCTTAGTAACCCATACTCTCCTTAGTAACGATACTCTCCTTAGTAACGAAACTCTCCTTAGTAACGATACTCTCCTTAGTAACCCATACTCTCCTTAGTAACGATACTCTCCTTAGTAATCCATACTCTCCTTAGTAATCCATACTCTCCTTAGTAACGATACTCTCCTTAGTAACGATACTCTCCTTAGTAACCCATACTCTCCTTAGTAACGATACTCTCCTTAGTAACGATACTCTACTTAGTAACGATACTCTCCTTAGTAACCCATACTCTCCTTAGTAACGATACTCTCCTACTTAGTAACGATACTCTCCTTAGTAACCCATACTCTCCTTAGTAACCCATAGCAATCCATACTCTCCTTAGTAACCATACTCTCCTTAGTAACGATACTCTCCTTAGTAACCCATACTCTCCTTAGTAACGATACTCTCCTTAGTAACCCATACTCTCCTTAGTAACCATACTCTCCTTAGTAACCCATACTCTCCTTAGTAACGATACTCTCCTTAGTAATCCATACTCTCCTTAGTAACCATACTCTCCTTAGTAACGATACTCTCCTTAGTAACGATACTCTCCTTAGTAACCCATACTCTCCTTAGTAACGATACTCTCCTTAGTAACCCATACTCTCCTTAGTAACGATACTCTCCTTAGTAACCCATACTCTCCTTAGTAACGATACTCTCCTTAGTAACCCATTCTCTGCTTAGTAACCCATACTCTCCTTAGTAACGATACTCTCCTTAGTAACCCATTCTCTCCTTAGTAACGATACTCTCCTTAGTAACGATACTCTCCTTAGTAACCCATACTCTCCTTAGTAACGGTACTCTCCTTAGTAACCCATACTCTCCTTAGTAACGGTACACTCCTTAGTAACCCATACTCTCCTTAGTAACGATACTCTCCTTAGTAACGATACTCTCCTTAGTAACCCATACTCTCCTTAGAAACGATACTCTCCTTAGTAACCCATACTCTCCTAAGTAACGATACTCTCCTTAGTAACGATACTCTCCTAAGTAACGATACTCTCCTTAGTAACGATACTCTCCTTAGTAACCCATTCTCTCCTTAGTAACGATACTCTCCTTAGTAACGAAACTCTCCTTAGTAATCCATACTCTCCTTAGCAACGATACTCTCCTTAGTAACGATTCTCTCCTCAGTAACGATACTCTCCTCAGTAACGATACTTTCCTTAGTAACCCATACTCTCCTTAAACGATACTCTCCTTAGTAACGATACTCTCCTTAGTAACCCATACTCTCCTTAGTAATCCATACTCTCCTTAGTAACCCATACTCTCCTTAGTAACGAAACTCTCCTTAGTAACGATACTCTCCTTAGTAACCCATACTCTCCTTAGTAACGATACTCTCCTTAGTAATCCATACTCTCCTTAGTAATCCATACTCTCCTTAGTAATCCATACTCTCCTTAGTAACGATACTCTCCTTAGTAACCCATACTCTCCTTAGTAACCCATACTCTCCTTAGTAACGATACTCTCCTTAGTAACCCATACTCTCCTTAGTAACGATACTCTCCTTAGTAACCCATTCTCTGCTTAGTAACCCATACTCTCCTTAGTAACGATACTCTCCTTAGTAACCCATTCTCTCCTTAGTAACCATACTCTCCTTAGTAACGATACTCTCCTTAGTAACCCATACTCTCCTTAGTAACGATACTCTCCTTAGTAACGATACTCTCCTTAGTAACCCATACTCTCCTTAGTAACGATACTCTCCTTAGTAATCCATACTCTCCTTAGTAATCCATACTCTGCTTAGTAACGATACTCTCCTTAGTAACCCATACTCTCCTTAGTAACGATACTCTCCTTAGTAACGATACTCTCCTTAGTAACCCATACTCAGGAGATACCCATACTAAGGAGAGTATGGGTTACTAAGGAGTATGGGTTAGGAGAGTATCGTTACTACGATACTCTCCTTAGTAATCCATACTCTCCTTAGTAACGATACTCTCCTTAGTAACGATACTCTCCCTAGTAACCCATACTCTCCTTAGTAACGATACTCTCCTTAGTAACGATACTCTCCTTAGTAACCCATCACTACTTCCGATCGGTAGACACGATAGACACTTCCTACCCCCTCTCCGCGTCCCTCTTCGACTGTGGACGCGGGTGGGGGCCATTGCTTGCCAGCGGCTCTAGGCGATTTTGTTCCTCACATTGTATCTCACTTTTGGTGTCCTTTGATGATGAAATTAAAAACCACCAGGCAGAAATTAAAGTATAGGTCTCGAATAAGGTTCACACATATAATAACTGTTTTATTTTCAGGTAAAACATTATATTATATGCCCGGAACCGTTATTCGAGACCTATATAGTGAGATGTGTTTGGTATCGCCTGGTGGCAAGCTGAAGTTTGTAATACGCCAATGTGTGATAGCTTAAAAATTATCTGGAAAATACACAATGAAATTATTTTCATAAATGTAAAATGAAATAATAAATGTGATAAATTATATGAGAATAATAAAACATATAATATACCGTATAAGTATATATCTAAGCAATCAGCTGTATGTGTGTTACACATAATAGATAACAGTTACTATTTTCTATTGTTGATCACAATTAGATACCCTGAAAGGTGCATAACAAATTGTTTTTAGTGTTAGGCTTACGCCAGTTCCCTCTAGCCATAATATCCTCTATACTATTAATTCTCAAGCCAGTTAAGCGAGACGCAGCATTCACGATGGCTTGTTTCAACAGAGACCTGACCCAGCCACCAATTGATAGCTCATGACGCCGCTGGTCTCGCTGCATCGTTATTAGATAAATAATGGCGATGGCTAGCTGAAACACATTAATTTTCCTATCCACTTAATAGGGCCTTAGTAATCCATACTCTCCTTAGTAACCCATACTCTCCTTAGTAACGATACTCTCCTTAGTAACCATACTCTCCTTAGTAACGATACTCTCCTCAGTAACGATACTCTCATTAGTAACCCATACTCTCCTTAGTAACTCATACTCTCCTTAGTAACGATACTCTCCTTAGTAACGATACTCTCCTTAGTAACCCATACTCTCCTTAAACGATACTCTCCTTAGTAACGATACTCTCCTTAGTAACCCATACTCTCCTTAGTAATCCATACACTCCTTAGTAACGATACTCTCCTTAGTAACCCATACTCTCCTTAGTAATCCATACACTCCTCAGTAACGATACTCTCCTTAGTAACGATACTCTCCTCAGTAACGATACTCTCCTTAGTAACCCATACTCTCCTTAGTAACGATACTCTCCTCAGTAACGATTCTCTCCTTAGTAACCCATACTCTCCTTAGTAACCCATACCCTCCTTTGTAACCCATACTCTCCTTAGTAACGATACTCTCCTTAGTATCGCATACTCTCCTTAGTAACCATACTCTCCTTAGTAACCCATACTCTCTTTAGTAACGATACACTCCTTAGTATCGTATACTCTCCTTAGTAACCCATACTCTCCTTAGTAACGATACTCTCCTTAGTAACGATACTCTCCTTAGTAACGATACTCTCCTTAGTAATCCATAAGAGTATGGATTACTAAGGAGAGTTACTGAGGAGAGCCTCAGTAACGATACTCTCCATAGTAACCCATGCTCTCCTTAGTAATCCATACTCTCCTTAGTAACCCATACTCTCCTGAGTAACCCATACTCTCCTTAGTTACGATACTATCCTTAGTAACCATACTCTCCTTAGTAACCCATACTCTCCTTAGTAACGATACTCTCCTTAGTAATCCATACTCTCCTTAGTAACCCATACTCTCCTTAGTAACCCATACTCTCCTTAGTTACGATACTCTCCTTAGTAACCATACTCGCCTTAGTAACCCATACTCTCCTTAGTAACGATTCTCTCCTTAGTAATCCATACTCTCCTTAGTAACGATACTCTCCTTAGCAACCCATACTCTCCTTAGTTACGATACTCTCCTTAGTAACCATACTCTCCTTAGTAACGATACTCTCCTTAGTAATCCTTTATCTCCTTACTAATGAAACTCTCCTTATTAACCCATACTCTCCTTAGTAACGATACTCTCCTCGTGTTAACACCTACGGCTTGATTGACGACGAAAACGCTATCACCCACGTCGATGAACAGCCGGCGGAGTTACTCGACTTGGACGGCCCACACGATGAAATGGGCCTGAACGAGATCGTCAAACACGAGAACAGCAAAAGGGTCGACCTCAATTTTGAGGAAGAAGGAATACGAGGAAGGTACAGCGAAGAAGAGTACGTTGTAATGTTTGATGTTTACCAGGCAGATGACAGAAAAAGACGATCTTCAGAAATGCACTCATCTACGCGACATTGAAGACCAGCTTGTCTACAGGGATGCCTGGGCGAAGATACTCATGGGACAGGAATACTGGGAACTACACATAGCACTTGAAGTACGAACTTGACAGGGAAAAAGGATCAATCTGTCGCTTCGCGCACGCGACTGGGTTGGGTGCTACACGACTATAAAAGTATAAATTTTATTTTATCATGTCAGCCGAAACGACCACTACTGAACAAAAGCCTCTCCCTTAGAAGGGAGGGGTGACCATAATCCCCACGCTTGGCAGGTGACTTGGGGATCGCACTATAGGTGGTAGGCAATCCAATAAAAAGACGCTGCTTCCCGTCTTGTTTTCCCTTAGTCGCCTTTTACGGACACCCAACGGGAGGAGATGGTTCCAGACTCGCGCACCGACGGTTCCGTACCTTCTCAAGTCATCGATATAATAATTATTTAAACTAGATTAGGTGTTACGGTCCGAAAAGTGGCACATATCGCCCTTTGTCGCTATCTCAAGCCACAGCCTATGCCACCTATACTGCGATCCCCAAGACGCCTGCCAAGTGCCAACTTTGGGGACGTGTTGCGATTCTGATGATGATGACTAACTTTTACTATGTTTTATCTATTACATCTTCATCTTCTATGCAGAAATCGAATCCACTAACTTTGGGATCTCAGCGACCGGCTTTCCACCGTTACCGTAATTATTATTTAATTCGTTCGTGTGTAATTGTATGTGCATGGCAGAGCAGAGGGTCCATGAGGTCTCTGTGGTCCCAACGGAAGACCAGCGTGGCTTGGCAACAAGCCACTTAATGTTGGGACCCTTTCGTAGCAAAGTTATTTTGTTCATTTTATCTTATTTTAGTTCTTTATTTATTACTGTCTTGTTTTGTTACTCTGTTAATATTTTATATTTATTGATTATTGCTACGATTAAACAATTTTTCTTCTTCTTCTTCTTCTTCACTGCCAAGAGTATAAAAAGTCTTAATTACAGTGGTGTCTACACATAAGACTATGTATGGTGTATCAGCAAAGGGCGTCGTAGGTAACTCGGCGTGCCGCAAATTGTTCGCGCAGCTACCACCGAGGCGCGACCGCAGACCGCCACGGAACTTCCCTGCCTTTGTCGCGCCAGTTATTATGCACAATTAGGACTTAGACCGAGGCACGCGGCACTAATCTTGCACTAACTTCGCTGTGGCATCGTCTGGATATATAAAGCTATATCTTTACGTAGGTAAAATAGTTCGGGGCCTTGTGCAATTATAGGTGACGTCTGGCGTTAAAATTGCTTTTGACATGATTGGGTAAAACTGTTATTAATTTATGATAATATACCAATATTATGTGTAATATGATATGTATATATCATATACATATTATATTTATAATAATAAATAGGTATAATATGTATATGATATATAATAATTATAATAATAATATAATATGTATATGGTATGTATATATATATCATATACATATTATATTTATAATAATAAATATAATATGTATATGATATATACTTACTGAGGAAAGTAATATAACTTTTTTACTAAACAAGGTATAGGTAGGTTTATTTGAGTCATTAACTGCACTCTCTTTTCCTTTACTATCACAGTCCGATAGGACAGAACACCGCTACGATTGGGGAGAGGGACAGGGCGCAGGACAGACTTTTACATGCCCTTTCAACGCATTGATCATCTAACTTTCCCGACCATTAGGTGACTGGCCTACATTGTCCTAGCCAGTAAGGAACAACTACACAAAGTTGATGATCCCAGCAGATTCAGCCCATGATCTCAGGTTTGCGAAGCAAGCGCTTTCCTACTGCGCCACGGAGACTACAACAAGGTTCAATTTTGGTGGGCCGCAAAAAATAACTTCAAAAACAGGTAAGTACCAACATTATAGTATGGTGGTAGGAATTTAACAATTTTATTTTTGCCCAAAATGGCATTTTAACTGTATCACTATCTGACTGACCAAAAGGTACCACTATCATTTTTGTTATGGCTGAGCTGCGTCGTGATATTTGTTTATTGGTGTCTTCTGTAATTAATCTTATTTGCTTAGGTAGCCTAAACCCATGTCTTAGGTACACGTTCAAAATACATAGCAGTAACTACATATTATTATGTATGATACTAAGCTATTGGTTCATTTAAGATGATAGTATTTATCTATATAAGTATGTATTTATAAAAAAAAAAAAAACAAAAAAAAAGTATATATGTATTAGTATCAGTTGTCTGGTTTCCATAGTACAGGCTCTGTCTAGTTTGGGATTGGATGACCGTGTATGGATTGTCCCAAGATATTATTATTATCTATACATATTATAAAACTAGCTGACCCGTGCAGCTCCGCCCGCGCTTTTATTACATATTGCTCCCCTTTTCTCCCTCCTCCCTAGATTTATCTCTCTCCATCTCTCTCTCTCTTATAAAAAAAATCTAATTATATGCACTTTCTCTCCTCTCTCTTTCCCCCTCCCGCTTCGGTTTCCATCACACTCCCCTTTTTCCTCTCCCTGTTATCCCCTCTCTGAACCCTCTCCCCATCTCTCTTCTACGAACTTGCTCCTTCTCACTCCCCCCTTACTCCACCTAACTCCCCCGATCCCTCACCCCTCCTCAAATCCCCTCCCTTCTTTCTCCTCTTTTGCACCCTCCTCTCGTTCTATATATCCTCGTCAATCATGGTATCACCGGCATTAAATATACTTTATGACCTATTCTCAGACCTCCCCGATATGCACTCAACATTTCATACATATCGGTTCACCCATCTATTTAATGACCTTTTCTTATGTTGCTTAACCTTAACCTAGTGGCATGAAATATACTTTACGGCCTATTCTCAGACCTACCCGATATACACACAAAATTTCATACAAATCGGTTCACCCATCTATTTAATGACCTTGCCTTATGTTGCTTAACCTTAACCTAGCGGTATGAAATATACTGTATGACCTATTCTCAGACCTACCTGATATGCACACTTTCATACAAATCGGTTCACTCATCTATTTAATGACCTTACCTAACGTTGCTTAACCTTAACCTACCGGGATAAAAAGTATCCTATGTCCGTTTCCTGGTTCTAAGCTACCTCCCCACCAATTTTCAGCCGAATCGGTTAAGCCGTTCTTGAGTTATAAATAGTGTAACTAACACGACTTTCTTTTATATATATAGATTAAAGTACTATAGTGATTGTATGTTCAATTTCACCGATAGATGGCGCTGTTCATAATGTAAATCACGCTAACATCCAAAATTACTGTCTAATGATATTCGATAATGAAAGCTCAAAGTTTTTTAGGAGCGCTGTTCATTGTGTGTAATTGTAGTTGTACATTTTATTGTGTTAGATCATTTCGAGTCATTTTAGGTCTTTTACCTAAGTAAAAATTTAGCAATTTCGTATTCTCAATTTCTACCTACCTATACAAATGTAGCCTTGGTGGTGCAGCGGACCTAACCGCTGGCTTTTAAATGACATGAAATGGTATTTTTCCCTTGCCTATTTCTTTCCTAATCTAGTTTGGACTCGCTCGGGATTTACAGATTTTAACTTTTCAAAGATATAATGGCATATTGCTATCAGCAAAGTACTTAGAACAATACGGAAATCTAATGAAAATGTCCTGGGTGTACCGGACCGGCTTACCCTTACAAAAATTGACTCTTCGCCACTGCCATATCTTATGCAAACTAAATGTCTGCTCAGTCCCTATTGTATATAGCGTAATAATACATATCTTAATGATTAACTGATCAGTCTATAATTACCCTATTCACATTGTAGCGTGTTTGCTACAGTTTAAATGTTAAGAGGCAGAGGTTAAAATTGTGAGAAATAACCAAACCCAACGAGCGCTGTTTTGACACTGATTTAATTAAATAAAATTGTACCTAACGAAACCAATAATTTAGGTTAACGTTGTGCGTCATAATGCTGACACACCATTGTACGATACCTCGTACATCCTGCCCCCCAAGGAAGCTAAATAATGTAAAATATTAGGAATACAAAGTAGCAATTCAAATGTAAAAAAAAGGTTTCGTCGCGCGCTGCCTACTTTCGCACTTTGGTAACTTTTTACTATTTTGATGTAATCAGTAGCACAATGCCAACTTTTTAAAACCACCATACATTAGATCGCACCATGCCTACTTTTTTATTTTTGCCACAATTACATCGCAATTCGCCAACTTTTTAGAAATTCTCATCTATCGATCGCGTAATGCCTATTTTAGTACAGTTACGTTAAAAATATTTATTTTGAAAAACATGCCGCCATGGTTATTCCATGTATTGTAACAAATAAATTATATTTTTCTCATATTTATTTATTGTATTTGTTTTTTGTATTGATTTGTAACATTATTGTGACAAACTTAATTTGGAGTTGGTTGCTTTAAGTAGTATCGGAAGTTGTAAAACTTTTGGTTTTAATTTTATAACACGAAAACGTTATATTTCATGCACCAACGGAAGCGTCGGTAAAATTATTTCCGATTTTATGGGCAGATACGTACAAATTACGGATTTTTAAAACTTAAATAATCAAAAATGTTTAAACGATAAGATATATAAATCTTATTCTTTTTTAAACTATGTTGTTCGTCCACTGGGCCAAGATCTCGCCCTATAACCAACTACGTCCTTGTCGTGGGCCACGTCAGATCAATCCTTCGTGAATGCATCTCATCACGTCAACGTATCCTCCCCTGGCGACGACGTCCATCCATTACGTAATAACTTTGGCCCATCTGTTTATATGTTTGTAAAAGTTTAATAGAGGTGCCCCTAAAGCTGTTTTTCCAAAGTTTACTAAACAGTCACAGATCCATAATATAACAAATTTTGTGGTGACTGTACAATTTGTAGGCTACATACATATCTAATGTACTGCCGATAATAATAGTAGGCATGTTGCGATTAGAATATTGTGTTAGGAAAAAAGTTGTCTATATGAGATTGTAGGCATAGTACGATCTTATGTATGGTGGTTTTAAAAAGTTGGCATTGTGCTACCGATTACATTAAAATACTAAAATGTTACCAAAGTGCGAGAGTAGGCAGCGCGCGACGAAACCAAAAAAAATATGCTAAAATGTACAATGTAAAAGGTATAAAAATTTCAAGTAGAATATTTAAAAATATAACTATAAAACGTAGGTACAATGTAAAAATGTATAAAATATTAGGTAAATAATCTAAAAATATGTAAAATAAACTCTAAATGTTCGCAATAGCGTATTAAAGTCTCTAATATAATTGTTTGTATAATTGAAATTGTCTGTCATCACTATCACATCACTCACAATCACTCGCAGAGGGTATATCTAAACGAACCGATCGCGATCTCGGACGCGCCTTTGGTGTAATAATCGTTCCCCTATGGACTCTCGGCACTAATTCTGGAACTTGGGTGACCACATGGTTGCCGCTCGACTTAGGCTGATGCTGTAGATCCATTTGGACCTTCTCCTGGAGTGCGTTGAAGAGAACCGCTGGGATTTCTGGGGCGACTGTCACGTTTCTCTTACGACATTTAATAAATGAGTATGTCGCTATAGCCAGAACGACGATTGTAAGCGAAGTGTACAGAACCGTGTATTGATGGATGTCGTGTACACTTATTTCCGATGTGTTGGACTGTTCTTGCAAAACGTCGATTTGTGCCTTGAGGTTGTGCCACTTCTCCTCATGGTTTTCCGGAGTGTAATTGTAGGATGTTGTATTGGCAATGTGATTTAGGATGGATGTCTCTGGGATCACTGGAATATTACTCTGAACCGCTGTATGGGTAAGGTAATTGTTATGACCATATATTGATATGTCCTTGCTCTTGATATTGCAGCCTTGACCAATGTTTATAATTCCATTACCGGTCAACGATTCTATACTCGTTCCTTCCGGATAGAAAATGCATACTGAGCATTTTTCGCAACATGAGTACAACCAGCTGTTAGTATTATGTAATTTGACCCACCGGTCTTGACAGGTTAACGACTCGGTAGTACACAATCGAGTGTCCTTATTAATGTTTATGTCACAGATTGATTGTGTAATACGTGACTCATATATGGGATTATTAGTAGAGCATAGAATGCGGTTTTCTGCAAAATGTATACATGTTTGGATGTCCATTTCAGTCATTAAAAGTAGCAGATTTCTTTGAAGATTGAATGCTATATAGGGTGTGATGAACTGCACAACACGATTCTGATGCGGTAAGCTTATAACTCTGTCTAGCTCTAGGGTCTCCTTGTTTATTAGTGGAAACTTTACTTCGATGATCAAAAAGTTACTGCCGACCTTCACCTTGACCTTCATTAGCTTGTAAAGTTCCTGTATATTATCTTTACTCGCAGGCAATGTAAGATCATTCTGCAAATGATCTGATATAATGTTAAATTGTTCCAGCAACTGTTCTGGTGGTAACAGGTGAATATCCATATGACCGTGTGTTAGGTCAGTGATGATATCTATTAAGTTGTCTTGGATGCGTCTTAAGCTCGAAATGATTATGTTCGCGGCAAGCGATGACGACATGAAATAAAGTTCGATCTTCTGCTGAGATTCAACTTGATTTATGACTCGGGATAAGTCTTTAAGATGATGGTCCACTATGCTAAATTGCTTGTTCATAATCTGTTCGTTTCGTCTCACTATGTTATATTGAGCTTCTAATACGCTTGTTTGATTTTTCAATAATTGTTGCAAATGATTTTCATTTGTTGATATTTTCTGTATGTCCTTTTCATACCGTCTAGCAAAGCTGTCGTCTAGTACCCCAAACAAACTATTAGCTAAATAGCCAACTCCGTTAATTAAACCTCTCTTTTGCCTTTTGCCAATCGGATCCTGAAGTATGTTGTTGTAGTGTTCGATTTCAGTAATCTCATGTTTTAGTTGATATGCGATGCTTTTGTACTGAGGCGCAAGTCCATTCTTGTGTAGATATTAATCCAAATGTGTCACGTAATTTTCAATGCTACGTAATCCACTCCAATATGTTGACATGTTGTAGTAAACAATTAATTTCCATTCGTCCCGTATAAGATTCATATCATGCATTTTATCAAAATATATACTTTGATTGTTGTTAATCGAAGAGAAGCTGTAAGCGCACTGTGCCGGACTGATCATAGCTAAGAATAGGAGAAATGCCATAGTAAGGAAGTGACAAATTCCCTTTTTTGCAGAACGTCTTGTTTGTCTGATGGTAGCACGTTCGGAGCTAGTTGTTATGTCTTCACTCGATGTCTGCTAGTCATGCGTTGCTTCTTCCTCGCTGTACTTAACAGGTAGTACAGATAGTTTCATGGCTGTTCCTTTAATTTGTATTTCAAGGTGCCCGGTAAAATCGTCACCCATATGTGTAAATGGGCGTGAAGGTGTAACTCTGGGTTCTGGTAAGTCTGCCATAAGCGGTGGCCTGCTTTGGTCACTGTGTTTTCTGCACGTCACACACTTACGCAGTTCACGTTTGACTGTACGAAGTCCGCTGAGAATCCAATATTTATCTCTGATGTCTGATAATGTAAGGCTCGGTCCGCCGTGCAGCGTTTTTAAATGTGCTTGGCGAATAATGAGTTCCGTAAGACGACTGTGGCTTGGTAAAATTATGGGATTTTTGGCTGATTGTCTGAGGTGAGAATTGTTTAGTCTCCCACCAACTTTCAGTAGTCCGCTTTGCTCATCCAGATAAGGGTTCAGACAGAGAAGATTGCTACTACGTTTAAGAGGCTGTTTTCTTTGCAATCGAACAATGTCCTCTTGAAATACAATGTTTTGTACAGTTTTTATAATTAAATTGTAAGAATCGCTCATTTCTTTCGAAGAGAGATAACCTCGTACGGGCGTATTTTGCTTACTTCGCAACCACGCGATGTAACGTGAGAGCCATCCAATTGTTGTTGCCACGCGCCGTATAGAGTTACAATCATTTAATAAATTTATAATTATGTTTGCATTGCTTTGATGTAAGGCTGTATGCACATTGATTTTCTTTGTTTCGATGGACGGTGATTGATATAATTTGTTCTTAATACTATCTGTGTTAAAGTTCTTCAGCCACTCTGGGCCAAATCATGTTTAAGTTGTTTCCAGGCTTCTTTCATCTTATCTGATAAATCATGGTCCCATCTGTCGGTTTCATTTGACCATGTTGTTTGAAATAAAAGTTTAGCTCTGACTGTTAGCGGCGCAATCCATCCTAAGGGATCAAATATCTTCGATATGTGTGATAAAAGTTGCCGTTTTGTAAGTTGTGTGTCTTGTTCCAGTTCTAAGAACTTGTTTTTGAATGTAAAAGTATCTGACTCTGGATTCCAGCTTAATCCAAGTGTTTTCCTAGACTCCAAGCTTTTAAAGTTAAGTTGGGCGTCGAGACTGTCTTTTGGAAGGTCCTTGATAAGTTCTGGTGTGTTACTGGACCACTTCCTAATGTTCATTCCTGCCTCTTTTAATATGGCTATTATTTCTTGTTGTAAGGCCCTAGTGTGTTCTAGGCTATGTCCACCTTCAAGCAGGTCATCCATGTAAAACGATGATCGCAGTGCTTTTGTGGCTAATGGGTACCTATGTGCCATCTCATTGTCAATTGCTATCTGGCGTAATGTTCGCATGGCTAGGTATGGCGCTGATTTGGTTCCATAAGTGACAGTTGTTAACTGATATTCGCCTAATGGTTCCTGTAGTGATGCTCTCCAGATGATTCGCTGAAGGTGAGCTGTTGATGCTAACTTCTCATTCAGAGCCCTCTTAATTGTTTTGAAGGAGTTCTCGTAGTACAAAAATTCTTCCTCGTATTCTGGATCTGACCCTTGCAAGATATTGTCGATTCTCAAATGTAGCGAATCTATATCCTTCCAGCGTGACTGTACATTCCTAAGCTCGTCTTCCAGCTCCCATTTGACGTTGATGTCTTCTACATAGATACTCCTGGTCAGCCGTTTAAATGCTCTAAAGTTAGTGCGCTGTAGTGTGAGCAGCTCGACTGCATGCCCTGCTGCTGGTTGTCTCGGCGACGCAATGGGTGGTTCTGGAGCAGGCGTTGTCGGAAGTGTGGGCGTCTTGTTTGACGGACCTGGCTGGATTGCCTCTTCGGTGTCCATGGATCTTGCCAAATGAAGCGCCGTTAGCTTCTGTTTCACAGACTGGAAGTATTTACCTGTCTTCTCAAATTGGTTCTCCAAGAAGTAGGCACCTGTACGCTTTCGTATGCTAACAATTTATCGTTTACCAATCTAAATTCTGCCCAGAGCTTATTAAGCTTGTCTAAGCGATCTTCTAAATACTCCCGTGTTTTACGAGTGGCCGAGTCCTTGCCGAAGTTACGTTCGATCTGTTTGATCGACTCCAGGATCTCCGCTTGTTTTTGGATCAGCTTTTCCATGGTTAGGTGTATGTAAATAAAAGATCTTACTTGAGAGCAGGATACTTGTCCTTATCCTGCTGTTAATTCAGGCTGTCGCTGCTTGCTCGATGTGTTCTCGAACTCTCGAACTGAAGCGCAGAAACCTCGAAGCTGTAGACTGCTAATGCACACACTGACTCTACACTTCACTGGTTTTGTTAATGTTATTGTTAAGTAATGTTAAATTCTATCACTAATTACACACAAATGTACGATGTGCGATATTGTATAAAATGTAAAATTGTAAAAATGAATGTAAAAAGAATAACTGTTTGTAAAATACTGTTCTTCGATAGTTCACTGGTAATGTAAACTTCACAAACGCGACGCGAACGCGAAGACCCTAGAAGGTCCAAAACTGTTCACTGGTATTGTAAACTTCACAAACGCGACGCCAACGCGAAGTCCCTTGAAGGACCAAAACTGTAGCGTGTTTGCTACAGTTTAAATGTTAATAGGAGGGAGAGGTTAAAATGTAAGAAATAACCAAACCCAACGAGCGCTGTTTTGACACTGATTTAATTAAATAAAATTGTACCTAACGAAACCAATAATTTAGGTTAACGTTGTGCGTCTAATGCTGACACACCATTGTACGTATACCTCGTACACACATACAAAGGAAATTACGTGGTAATATGTGCACTTAATGTTTCACTGCTTAGCCCCTATGAAACATAGCGTGATGTTTTATATACCAATTTATACCTTGACTTCTACACAACATATCAGTGAAAGTCCTATCAAAATCCATCCACGGGTTTTCAAATGATACCTGGACAAACAGAACGACAGACAGACAGACAGACAATAATTCCAAAAAAAATTGTTTTGGCCTCTATGTCGATAGTAGAGTATCCCCACATAGAAATTTTGGAAAAATATTCAATGTACATAAAAAGTGCTCTTTGAGTTTTATTATAGTATAGATAGATAAAGTCCTCCGCCGCGTCTGTCTGTCCCTATGTATGCTTAGATCTTTAAAACTACGCAACGGATTTTGATACATTTTTTCTTAATAGATAGAGTGATTCAAGAGGAAGGTTTATATGTATAATACATGTATAATATAGTAGAGAAACACTGATAATTTTATTGGTTTCTAATGTGATGTCGTAAATAAACACATTTTTTTGCGCTTACATTGCAAGCGCTGACAGAACCCTACGAGATAGATCAAAATAATGTACTACAGTATTGTACACCTTAACGAGGTCTACAAAAAAGTCCGCGATGGTATATGTTTATCTCTTAGGGATAACCCACAATAACCATTTTTTATCTTTTACTTTTTATGAGAAATAATTAACTATTAATAAATTGTTGCTAGCATGAATTTTTCCCTTCTTCAATTTAACGTAAACTTCACTAATATTTACACCACTGACAAAAAAGCTGTGAACGTTGTTCATACCGGTAGGTTAAGGTTAAGCAACATAGGCAAGTTCATTAAATAGATGGGTGAACCGATTTGTATAAAATGTTGTGTGCTTTTCGGGTAGGTCTGAGAATAGGTCGTAAAGTATATTTCATGCCACTAGGTTAAGCAATGTTAGGCAAGGTCATTACATAGCAAATCAAATCAAATCAAATCAAATAAATTTATTCGTCGGGCACCTGTGCATGCACTAAATGTTACAAACTTAACCTAAACTAAATATCTATACATTGTGCGCATGCCACCGCACTCGACGAAAAAGGCACCACTCAGCATGATGCTGGGACACGAAGTGCTCCCAGCGCTGGTTTTCAGTGACACCTTTCTCGGAGATCGCCTTGGACATCTTAGGTACAATACTTAGAAAAATTACAATATGGGTACATATTTATCGCACACTAAATAACATATTTATAGCCTTCGGAGTCGCTGGACGTTCGGGGTGTGGGCCCTTAGAACGTCCATTGAGTACGGCGGCGACTCCGAGGAGGACGGCGGCGGGGTTGCGACCCCCGTCCCCGTGAGCACCGTGTCAGGTTTCCGGGGGGCAGCGGGTTCAAAGGCAAGGCACTGAGGGGCCCCTGGTGCAGATCCCACCGGAGAGCCCTGGGGTCCCCTCTCATGTGCCGATACGACAGCCGCGGGGGTTTTAGTGGGTAAGAAAGAATGTCACATACCCCGGTCGAGCTACACAGCTCCCGGGTTACTACTTAAAAAAAATCTTAAAAATAAAAAAAAATGTCATTACATAGATGCGTGAAGAGGACGGTGACGGGTTTGCGAACCCCGTCCCCGTGATCATGGTGCCAGGTTTCCGGGGGCTATAATGCGCACTGAGGGGTATTTGGTGCAGATCCCACTGGAGGGCCCAGGTCCCCCCTCTCATGTGGCGATGCGACAGCCGCAGGGGTTTAAGTGGGTAAGAATCCCAGATACCATGATTGACGAGGATATATAGAATGAGAGGAGGGTGCAAGAGAGGAGGGAGGGGATTCGAGGAGGGGGTGATGTTTTTTTTTTTTATAATCAATAGGTTTGCGCTTGATCACAATCTCACATGATGGTAAGTGAAGATGTGGGCTAGGATGGACCGCGCTTACCCATAAGATGCCTGTTCACTCTAGACTTGAATACACCCAAGTTATATTTATCAGGAAAAACGTTGTCCGGGAAGGTATACCACAGCTTGGCCGTGCGCATGAGAAAAGAAGAAGCGAAACGCTTAGTGCGGCAAGTTGGAGTGTCAACGACAAAGCGGTGGAGACCCTGCCGGTGCCTGGTAGTCCGGTAAAAGAAAGGGGATGGTGGTACAAGGTCAAAAAGTGCTTGAGCGCATTCACCGTGGAACAATCTGTAAAAAACCAGAGGTCTGTGGTGAGGGATAGGGGGATTAAGGTGGAGCAATAGTGGAGTACAGGGGAGCAAGGTGGGTGAAGAGAGAGGGGGAGGGCGTTCACAGAGGGAACAACGGGGAAAGGAAGAAGGGGAGTGTGACGGGGACCGAAGTGGGAGAGGGAAAGAGAGAGGAGAGAGGGACCTTAGAATTAGATTTTTATTATAAGAGAGAGAGATGCAGAGAGAAATAAATCAAGGGAGGAGGGAGAAAAGGGGAGCAAAATGTACCTAATAAAAGCGCGGGCGGAGCTGCGCGGGTCAGCTAGTATTATTATATAATCTTTCAGGCTTCAATACTAAGCATACTCTTGTACGGAGCTGAAACTTGGACGTCGTATGCGAAAACATGAGCGTCGACTGAACGCCTTTCTTATGCGTTGACTACGGAAGATCTTATAACATGCCATGACAGGATCACTAACGAAAAGGTCCTAGAAGTTGCACAATTGCCTAGCCTGGCTGCGCTTCTTAAGCAAAGGCGTTCGTGTTGGCTAGGGCACGTGCACAGATTAGATCACTCCAGAATGCCACACCGCGTTTTACTGAATGAAGTGGAGAATGCGAAAAGAGATGTCGGAAGTCCATTACTTCGCTTTAAGGATTGAATCAAGCGTGACATGGTTGCTTTTAAAATCGACCATCGAAACTGGGAAAAACTCGGTGTGAATCGGGCTGAATGACACGGCAAAGGGGTTGCGGGTCGCAAGTTTTCGAACGAAGCTTGGTTCGGGACACTCACTGTCAAGAAACACAAACGTTATCAAGGATTCTGCACCCTACAGCCATCGATATACTAATATCGATGCCTACAGCAGAAAATTCTCTTGTCAGCGCTGCGGCAGGTTATGTCGCTCTCGTATTTTGTTGTCGCTTGTTTAGTCATCAAAAGTGGTCTCACAGACATTACGCTATGAATCGTCTGTAATAGACGCAGAGGCCATAGTAGTAGTACTAGTTATTAATAGTAGGTACCTACAGAGTTATTCATAAGTGAGTTTCGAATCACAGCTCTGTACCCGGCAATCATCGTGAAATTTATTCATGCATGTTTCATACGAACTAAATGGTTTTCGGTATTTTCCCATGCGACGATCACTGGTAATTAAAGCCACATTTGATCGACCACACGTATTACAATTCGATAAGGTTCAAATTTCAATAGTTATCATACATTCGGGGTAGTAATTATTGAGGAGTGAAATGTTGTCGATAATTATTGTTCGTGAACTTAAATTGTGGGTAGTATGAGTATATTAATGTTGGAATATGAAAATTGGTGTGTAGGCACATTGAATACCGCCTACTGTGAATAAAATAGAAGATCGGTTAGGTACAGGTACAGCCTATATAGTAGGTAGGTAACTGTATTACAGTTACTTAGAATTTATTATTTCAAAACTTAATAGGTAGCCGCTTTTTGTAAATCCAATGTTTTATGAATGAATACGTCCAAGCTCATCATTGGCCTCCCCTTAAGAATGCCACAATGAACGCATCAATTAACTAAGGCTAGCCGTACACTTATATTAGTGCTAAACAGCAATTGCAATACGGGTCGTGCTACTGTCACGTGGTTTTCGATGTCATGAAACTTTTTTCATTACTTGGACGCCAGCTACTGCCAAATTCCCCGGTTTGGTCGTTTCCAGCACACTGTTACAAAGTTTATACTATTCGTATTTTGTATGTGTTCAATAGTATTTTATATACACAGGGGTTCGCACTCATAACATATATTTATAAAGTTAGGCTAATATCGATACCTATCTAAGATATATATGTAGGTACATGAAAATTCTAGGTAAGTATATTTTAATAAGTCTAGAATGAAAAAATATATATTTTAAATTATTTTTAAATTCAGAAAACTTACAGCTAGTACAAGGTTTACAGAGTGGAAAGTAACAGAAGGCCAATTTAAAGTTTTCGCAAATAGAGATAAGAAATAACAGTGATGAAGACTACTAACAGAGGTACAGAATAGTAATAATTAAGCGGTATAACACTCGCATCTACGACTGGAAAAAGACATTGCTCATTTTTTTTAAGTGCAGTAATACTTGCAAAAAATGCTTTATGTTTTTGAAATGCTTTTTCTTATCTCCTTAAATAACGAGTAGCGTTTAGACCACCTTAACTTTTTTTCGCGGGAGAAACCTTCAGAAGCCCTGGGCTGTAGGACTTGACCGGGGTATGTGGGATTCTCTTCGGTGGGATCTGCACCAGGAGCTCCCCTTAATAATAAAATTATAAGGGGCTCCCCTTAGTGTCTTGGCTTTGAGCCCACCGGGCTAGGTTCGAATCCCAACCAAATCAACAGAAATATCTCTGTAGGTACTTTGTTGTGTCTCGTTATTGGCACTTTTATTAATATAGCTTTTGTACTTATTTCTACACTAAGTGACGAGATATGAACTCATTATTAGATTGAATTCAGCAGTAAAATTTATAGCGTAGGTAGGTTCCTAATGAAGACTTACAGGATACGGAAAACCGCCCACGCAACATTCCGAGAAAATCTCTTAACAAGGAAAAGAAAAATATTTCTCTTTATACGACCGAGATACATTCGCCAAGAAAGTATTTTGCGAACCTAACGCCGCTGTTAAATCTTTTATAGGTTCACTCAAAAATTATCTAGTTACATTTTCTATACTAACTTATATGTTATTATGGATTATTTTATATTGGTAATTTATAAAAAAATACTATGTAAACCCAAGTGACGATTTTATATTCTCTAATACAATTACTTAAACTGGTTTTCATGAATTTCTTTTTTTTTCTTCTTTTTATTTTGGCAACAAACAGTCATCAATAACAATTTTAACTATACATATATGTATTACTACTAACTTGACCTTGAGTGCCGAGACTTAAATAAACTACTTATCTTATTTATAAAACTTCTGTACTGTAATTTGTATCGTACGCATGCGTTATTACGTGTTATGCATATGCCCAAACTTGAAAGTTACATTACATTGATTGCAATGATATGTTACTAATGATTTTAGTTACATTAGTTTTAAACCCAGAAGTGAGTTATTATTATTCAGAAAAATTTTCATTATACTGCGTAAGAACACGATGAAGAAAACAGTTTCTTGTAACATTCTTATTAAGCCGAGGAGGTGCAAATATATAATTACTAGGACGTGAGAGTCGATGTGGTCTACGAGTGGATATATTAAATGATATTGAAGATAATAATGTTGGGGAGTCAATTTTGTTGTTGAGAAGTTTGTAAAGAAAAACTAAGATTATTTAAGCTGGACAATTTTAAGTCACGTAGTGAATCACAATAATTTACGTTATGGTTATTGGTACGGTAATTTAAAATTTTGATAAAGTGTTTCTGAATCTTTTCTAGTCGTTCTTTGTGTACTTGATAAGAAGGAGACCAAACTACACATCCGAAATCTAATACAGATCTTACTAATGAATAATATAGTACTTTTAAGGTATTTATTTGTGTGAATGGCTTTGTAACTCTATTTATGAAACCTAGATGTTTATATGATTTTTGAACAACTGTGTATATATGTGAATTAAAGGATAAATTTCATGTATGACTAGTGTATGACTAGTGCTAAAGGTAGGTACTGGAGTGGGCTCTGGTGTGCTGGATCATCAAAATGCAACGTTGTAACAATATCAAGCAAAACGAGCATTAATTGTGTTAGAATAAGGTTGAAACTTTTCTCAGCTTAAAACAATCCTTTTTCGTACGGCCCTGCCGCCTTTACAATGTTTTCGCGTGGCAGTAAATATTTTTATGAACTTTGAGCTAGGTAAAATATGTAGATTTTCAATCTTGATCCGGTTCGTTGAAGCCCCCTCATTACAGATCCCCTGCCGTTCCGTTTACGATTGTTTAATAAACCTTCCTTTTAAAGCAGACGTAATATGATTTTTATGGTTTACACAGAAACAACATCTGTTCAGGTCCGTGGTAAATAGGGGTAATATAGACTGTAGGTGCAATTTTTTCAGCACGATCCACGGGTGGATATAACTTTGATGGTAGTACATGGATGGTACGTAACAGCATTGTCGTTTGTATATTATTCGCTGTCTCGTTTGCATAACGCTGCGCAGGATTTGTCTGTTAGGTATATAGATCCCATAGGTACTATGCTCATAGAATCCAGAGAATAGAGATAGAGATAAGAATCACCGCAATGTCAGACATTCTGCCGCACAACGCTGCTCGAGTCAACACGTGCGCGGGTGCTGCTTGGGGGACTGGTCCGACTACTAGCCCTTTGGCCTTTTAGTTTGTTCTGGTTTCGTGGTAATTTTTTTTCTCCCTTACTTGATCTTTTGAACGGCAAGACACAATGTCGCTGATGCTGATCTAATTGTAACATGACACACTGTTTAAAAATAAGGGGGGGAAAATGACAAGCCCGGTGAGATTCTTGCCGGATCTTCTCAGTTGAAGCCGCGTTGTGATCCGGTGGTACCTTTTTTTTTTATTAAATTGACCTTTCAAAAGTGCTAGCGTTAAGCCTATTTGAAATAAATTATTTTAGACTTTTGACTTTGACTTTAACGATTGTACAGACAACTACACATCAAGTTCGATACCCTATATAACGATAACTACGCTATCTACTGAACTCAAACTACTTTCACGGATTTTATCGCGGTTTATTTTAGATTTTAAATCCGTAATAGTAGTTGGATTTCAATGTGTAATGTTTGCGTAAATAAAAGATAAAATTATACGCTACATATATCACAGAAGGCCGGGGTACGGGGCGGCCGGCGGGCACAAGCCGCACCCGCCGAGTGAGACGAAATAACGACAACATATAGCACTTTCTGGCATATTTCGCGTTCAACTTCTAATAGTTCAAAGTCCAAACAGTCTAGGTTGAGGTGTCACCGTGTGTACCTACTGTGTAAATTTTTCTTTGTTCCGGTGTGAGGGGCAAGGGACAAGGCCCTTCAATGTTGCAAAAAATATTGGACTCAGGAGAGTAATGGCTCCGATGACGAGTCCTTAAATCTTGCTACTTTGCAGTAGGTAGTATAAATATTTTCATAGATGATTTGTACGATGTTCATTAACTGATATAAAAACGCACTAGTCTTAATCATTTAGATACCTGCAGAATGTTGTAGGTTATCGCTGTGCTAAAGTACCTATTGTATAGGATTGTATAGTTTATGGAAGTACCGACTCATAGGAGCAGGTTAGGTACGGCAGCCCAGTGAGCACCGTATCTGGTTCCCAGGGGACTGCAATGCGCTGCCGGCGGCAGGCTCAAAGCAAAGGCACTGAGGGGCTCCTGGTGCAGATCCCATCGGGGAGCCTTGGTCCTCCCTCCGCCGCCCACCCCCTCCCTCTCCCTCCCCCTCTCCTACCCTCATATTTATATTCATATCATTTATTGCTTTCCACAATGTTGACAAGGTCTTAAATTAGAGGCTTACAGCTAAGTACAATTGTCCCCCCTAGTCATCCTCTCATGTGTCGATGCGGCAGCTATGGAGGTTTTAGTGGGTAAGAATCTCACATACCCCCGCGAAAACAAAAAAAGGAGTAGGTTTGGTGCTCGAGTCAACTCGTGCGCGGGTGCTGCTTGGGGGGACTGGTCCGACTAATATCCCTTTGGCCTTTTTTCTAGTTTGTTGTACTTTCGTCGTACTTTTTTTCTGTCCTATTTGATCTTTTGAACGGCAAGACACACTGTCGCTCTGATCTAATTGTAACATGACACACTGTTTAAAAAAAAAGTGAAAAAATTACAAGCCCGCTGAGTTTCTTGCCGGATCTTCTCAGTTGAGGACGCTTGTGGAACTTTTTTTTTAAATCATTACCTTTCAAAAGTGTTAGTGTTAAGCCTACATAAAATAAACTATTTTTGACTTTTGGTGATTCGGTTAGGATAACATACCGCCCATCTATTTCCTGAATTGAGCAAAACAGATTGAACTAACAAATTACCAGCCGAGAATATTACTGACGTCGGATTATGAGATTATAAAAGTAATTAATTTTAATAAGGCGTCCATCGATCTGGTCCCACCTGCCGACTGTTACCGGAATAATGTCTGTGAGTTTTTACTACTTTTTAAAAGCCTGCCGCCCGTCCTTTTATCCGCCACTTTTATGATCCCACGGGGATTATCTTTGCCCACTTTATGGCTGTATTTGCGTGTTATATGAATATACTTACGTTGTATTTATTAAGGCCAGTACTGTAGGTGCATACTGCATAGTATTGAACACGAGCGGTAACAACTTACCTACTTACTATATTTAGAACAGAGGGCCTAGATAATAGCTTCATAGCAATTTTATGTCTAACCCCATCTATGTGTGTATACCTACTGTGTGTGTATGTATGTGTATTTTATGTCTAATCACGTGATTTTTCTATATCTTATGTCATTCTCATACGCTTTTATACTTTCTATTAGCGTGAACGGTAGTAGAATAGAATAGAAATGCTTTATTGTACACCAAACAAATGAACAAGAACATGGTACAACTTAATATAAACAATAACCACATTATAGAACAAACATTAACGACTAGTACAAACGGCGGCCTTATCGTTAATAGCGATTTCAAAAAGCTAGCTAAAAAGCTAGCTAAGAGCTTGTAGAATGTTACATTGTTTAGTCCCTCTGTTTCTTTAGTAAGCCGATAGCGTTAGAGTCGTTGGAATTTTACATTATCGTTAAACTCTATCCGTCTTATTACAAAAAGCAATTTAACGATGAACCTGGGTTAAAACTCTGGAAATCGTTTCTTAAACCTGGGTTTAAACCTAGGTTTATCGTTAAACTGCTTTTCGTAATAAGACGGTGCAGGATTTCCTGCATCTCGTACATAAATAACACCAAGATAATTTAAGTTGAAACTCTATTGAAAACAAGTAGATAGTTAAGTAGATTAGGTAGGGAAGGTATTACGATAAAAATATCAGTTAAGTGTGGATGAAAGAGTAGACAATATGGCGTAAATCTTCTTTGAGTTCGTCTTACAGGTCTCGACATACCTTGACAGTTGCCTCCTTACCTCGACTAAAGGAAAAATTACAAGGAACTCCGAGTGGAGGAAACTTTTTGCAACTATGAATAGCGATTTCCTTGAATAAGGTATAGTCAAGGAACTTTCTAGGTAACTTCTTAAAATATGAGTGTTAGTCTCTTGCGTCCGATAATTTCACCAGCTACAGTGCCCAGAGCAGAATATCTGACACTGCAGTGACCTGGATGTTTCCTTGCACAAGGGACCTACCTCGTAGTAACCGTAGTGTAATGTAATACCTACTTAAAGATTTCTGATATTTACGCGCATACTACACATTGAAATTGAAACTAATTTTACGGATTATATCGCGGTTTATTTTTGATTTTAATTACCCGACGTTTCGAATACTTTACAGCATTCATGGTCACGGACGGACTGAGGTTGCAGCTGTCTATACTATTAAAGTATAAATAAAAGTAAAGCATGCTGTAAATTCTCTTGTGTATTTCAAAGTCAATCAAATTATAAGAACCATCTTCCAAACACAATGGTTACCTAGCAACCTTAACACTTTCGCTGCTGAAAACTATAGCGGTGAGTCGAAGAAAATATCACGCGTGTGCGCAATTACTCACCTGTCTAGTCCAACGAAATGTCGGAACACGAGTGCGCATCGACTATCGCCGTGAGTCCGTGAAATTGTAACGGCTGTGCGCGCCGACTTGCCTGTATAGTTCGGCGCTAAAGCAATACGCCAGTGCGCTCAACTAACGCGGTGCGTCCGCCAAGTTTAACGGCTGTGCGCAATAACTAGACAAGTGAGTTTCGCCGTGGCAAGACGGATATGCGGCTGATAGTGACCAGATGAGTCGAACGCGTGGCAAAACGGGTGTGCGAATTAACTATAGAGGTGCGTCCGTCGAACTAAAACAGCAGTGCGCATTGACTCACATGGCTAGTTTATAGGTACAATAGTGTTTTCAGAAGGTTCTAGTTTCAGAATAAGGTAAATATTTACTCATTAAAGTTTAATTTATTCAATAAATGGACGAGACAAGCAAGTCGTTCACCTGGTGGTAAGCGACACACCTGCCTATGTCTGGTAATTTCGAAAGTAAACTACTGTGCCCTTCATACCGGAACGCAGCAATGTTTACACACTGCTACTTGGTGTCAGAATGTGTCACACTACCTACCTGGATGGTTTCTTGCAAAAGATATCTCATTCATTAGTCATTAACAGCCCAAAGGCATCCACTGCTACCCACAGGCCTCCCCCTCAAAAGTGAAGGGTTGCCATAATTAATCCCCACGCTTGGCAGGCAACTAGCTGACCAGCGCAGCTGCGCCTGCGCTTATGTTATAAGTACTGCGATAAAAAATTTGATACATGATACATTATTATGAAATACTTTAAGCGAGACCATAATCTGCATTCTCAGTATATTAAATCTACTAAGTAATCTATTGAGCCGAATCTATATTAAATGAAACCATATCGCGATTTAGAAATGGTATAGCGCCATCTAGTGGGATAAATGGTTTAGAGTGGCTAAGAATAGTTAGAAAGCCTTTTACTATATAAATTTACGGATCCAGAAGGATGTAAGTAGGTACCGTGATAAGATTTTTGTAATTTATACGAAATACATTAAGCGGAACCATATCGTACATGCCACCTACTGAGTGAAATGGTAGGCACTGACTAAAGTCGTTGTTAGCTCCAGCTTGATTGCAAAACTGAAGACGACATAAATAACCTTACATAAAGTTTGTACATATTGTGTAGAGAATGGAGTATGTTAAATTTTATATTTATAAGTGGTCAATTAGTTCTTATACATTTTTGTATACTTAGTTTACCTACCTATCTTTTGAATTTTAAGATTTACTTCAATAATTTTGATATATTAAATAATGATAATATATCACATCAACATAGTAGGTACAGAAGTTTCAGATTTAATGGAACCATTGTATTTTTTTACACTATGACGCCATCAATAAATTGAAACCACCACAAAAAACAACTATTTAAAAATATAAAAGAGTCGGATTCGAACCTGGGACCTACTGCGCTGGTAAGATGCTTCAGTAACCACTTGGCCACAATTCGCATGCGATATATTGCGAAATACCTTATGTTATGAAAACTAAATGTCTGCTTATTCCCTATTGTATATAGCGTAATAATACATATCTTAATAATTAAATGATCAGTTTTATAAATTATAAAGTGACCTATTCACATACAAAAGAAATTACGTGGTAATATGTGCAAGTAATGTTTCACTGCTTAGCCCCTATGATACATAGCGTGATATACTAGTTTATGCCCAGACTTCTCAACACATCAGTGAAAGTCCTATTAAAATCCACCCACGGGTTTTCAAATGATACCTGGATACCCAAACAGAGAGACCGACAGACAGACAATAAATGCAAAAAAACTCTATGTCGATAGTATAGTGTCAAGTATAGTGTAATATAGTATAGTGTGTACAGACAAAGTGCTTTTTGAGTTTTGTTATAGTAGGTATATAGATAGAAGATAGATTACACTCTTATATAGGTAAATCTTATCTAGGTGTTACTAGACATACTTAATAAGACAAACAGACACAAATGTTTGTCCTGGGTGGGACGAACATTAGTGTATGTGTTTTTCGAACCCATGACCTATAGGATAGGATAACCACGAGGGTGTCTACTTGACTAACAGGCCAGCCAAATGTTGCCTGGTCACCATGGTTTAGGCTCTGTCTTGTTCGGGATCAAATAACCGTGTGTGTAAGTTTCATGTTGGTTGCACATACAATAAAGAATGAACTATCTACTTACTATGTAGTTTGCTACCGATGGTACCTAAATAAACTAGGTCAGTAACAAATTGATATGATGATCCGGTACTCTTAAATAACATATTTAGATTTTTTTATTACCATAAAACCAACAATAAGACTATAATTAGGTAGGTAGCTATTTGAGTGTTGTTCAAACATTTTTAAATATTTCACAAGTTTTGTTTCAAATAATAATTGGAATCCTTCTAATGTATGCAGGTATTGTTAACTGTTTTTTCTATGACCAACAACTATACTATTGCATGAATATATAAACACAAAATACCAAGTTATTTAAGTACTTATAAGTACTTTTTTTTTGTAAATTTGCAAGTAAACCAATGTTGTAGTTTTGGAAGTTACGACGTATAAATAGCTATGCTCTATTGTTCGATGTGAACACAATTATTGCCGGCACTTTCACCCTAATCCATTAGTAAAAAATACCGCCATTTGTTTATGGTGCTCATTAGTGCTTCTGTTTTGTTATTTAAACAGTGGCGTTTTATTACTACTACTGGAGGCTATACATGCTGGTACTAAAATGTACCTACTTACGCGAGAAAACGTTTTCTTTAAACAATCAAATAGAATAGAAGTAAACTATTGATTACAAAAGTCGTAACGGGGTTTGCAAATATTTTATTAGTTATCAACAGGTTTATGGCTCAAGAGAAGTGGTATTATTTTCCTATTCGAGTTTGGAAACGCTCGGGAATACAGCCATAAACAAAAATGTTCCTAACGAATCAAATTCAAAACCCATGATTCATTTACTAGCACCAACAAGAAACTCAGTGGGGCAACGAGAACATGTCGAGGTTGCATGCCTTAGCCCTACATCATGCGGATGAACCTTCTGCCAAACCCGCGGGACTAGTGTATAGTATTGGTTGTTATATTCAATAACATTTAATTTATGCATTATTCTTAATATTAATATTCTTTATTTTATTATTAAATAATTATCATTATTAAAAATAACAGACATATCGATCTGCCAATAGTAGTCACCGACATTACAATAACCTAATCAAAAAATCAAGTTTATTGTCAAATTGACCTTAATGTCTTAAGGCTACAATAACGTATACACGTACGATTATATAATATATATAATGTTTACTAAAATAGAAGGGAAAAGGGGAAGAGGAAGACCCAGACGAAGTTTTATGAAGCAGGTAGCAGAAAAAGTGGGTGGAATGTCGTATCAGGAGGTCAAAATGAAGGTATATAATAGAGCAGAGTGGAAATTGCTGCACCGACAAGAACCCAGCTCTTAAGTTGGAGAGAGATAATGTTTACGTGTACATACGTACGATTATGGTCAATCAAAATACAGCAATACAGTTTTTTTTTTCAAATTCAATTTTACACCTTAGTTTAAGCGTTATCGTTAAATTATAGCTCCTTTACTTCACAGTGTACTCATATAATTATGATATTTTACAACATGGACATAAAATTCCGTTTCGTTTAGAAACTCAAACACAAAAATAGTTTATTTCAAATAGGCTTAACGCTAGCACTTTTGAAAGGTCATGTTTTTTTAAAAAAAAAAGAGCTTCCACTGGTTCACAACGCGGCCTCAACTGAGAAGATCCGGGAAGGAAACGAACATAACATCCAGGGCATTTGTTATAATTTAGCTCTGATGAGACTAGCTACTTGCTCTGCGTTGCATACGACTGTAATAAAGTTTTCAACACACTTGCTCGTAAAGTGAGCCTTATTACATCGTTTTTAGGGTCATAAACATAGCTATAAGACACGCGTGCGTAATGACATTACCGCACTAGTGTATAATAGAATTATTCCTACAAAGTTAAATTAGTACATTACCGCACTAATGTATAATAGAATTATCTTGTCCAAACACCAAAAAATTGGCATTTGCCTAGCATTGGCAATTAATATAGTCGTTTATTTTTAATTTTTGAACAATAAAATAGATCCATTTGCGTCGAATACATAACCTCCTTTTTTGTAGTCGGTTAAATACTAAAACCCACTTTTGCATGTCCTCCTAAGTACGGAGACGCTTAATTCAAATAGAATTAAACGGTCACCCATCTTTGTAATGACCTTGCCTACCGTTGCTTAACCTGCGATTGCCAAAATTTGATAACAACGTCCTCACGCGCGGAGAGCCACGCAGCGACTGAGTTGAAATTCAGTGACTAAATGCGATTACACCTTCCTAAATGCGTAGTCTAATGACACACTTTATTCACATGCCACTATATTTTTTTTTAAGTGCAGGTCTCCCGAATTTAAAATTTTCGACAAAATGCTTTAAGTCTGAGCTTTCAGTAATTAGGAAACGCTCCTGAGAGAGAGGTCGTGGTGGCTGTCATGTCGCCATATCTCGCTGTTTGCTGAATCGGTACACTCATTCAAGCGACCACCCACCGCTGTGGATTTGGTCGGTCCATTGCATAAAGTGTGAATATATGTAGAGGTTACATAGATTTTATATATAAATTACAACTATAAGTAATTCAAGTGAATCAGACAAGTTCAGATGCAGGCCGATGAAAAGACCATTCCCTTGAACCACTTGACCAGACTTCTATACAACCGTCACCTTCTGATTGATATAAATAAATATAATAAGTATAATTATTTAACGTAGTTTACAATAACAATTCGAAAACTGAATATAAAGTACCTTGATGCTTAAATATTTACTTTATTTTGAAAACTAGCACCTACCGAAAGCACTATTGTTTACGACTAGCCAGGTGAGGCAATGCGCACTGCTGTTTTAGTTCGACGGACGCACCTGTATAGTTAATTCGCACATCCGTTATGCTACGCGTTCGACTTCCCTGGTCACTACCAGTCGCATAGCCGTCGTGTCTCGGCGGAACTCGCTTGTCTAGTCGAAGCCGCATACACGTAATGCCACCGGCCGACTAGCCTAGTGAGTCGATGCGCATAGCCGTCGCGGCACGCCCGTCTCGACCGTGTTAGTCGGTTAGCACACGCGTTGATTGAACAAACGGCTGTGCGCAAGACTCACCTTGCCTATATTGAGCCGTATACGTCGTGCGCATACGATATTTGCTTAGCAGCGAAAGTGTTACATTCGACTAAAACAAGACAGTATAGATCCATTCTATACTTTGTGATCTAATTGGGCATAAACTAGTTTAGTCTTTTCGTTTACGATAACCGATCGGTGGATCAACGAATTTTATTTACAAATTGAATTAAGTATATCGTGTCTTTTTTCAAGTCTACATATGTAAATCATCATCACCATTCATCATCTTCATCATCATCATCATTCACATCTTCGTCACCATTCATCATCTTTAACACTATTCATCATCATCACAATACACATCTTTAACACCATCATCAAAATTCATCATCATCATTATTCACATCTTCATAACCATCATCACATCAACACCACACATCACCATTCATCATAATCATCATCAGTCACATCTTCATCACCATCATCACACATCATCACTATCCATCATCATCATCTTTGACATCTTCATCACCATCATAACACATCGTCACCATTCATCATCATCATTCACATCTTCATCATCATTCATCATCTTCATCATCATTTACATCTTCGTCACCATTAATCATCTTTAACACTATTCATCATCATCACCATACACATCTTTAACACCATCATCAAAATTCATCATCATCTTCATCACCATCATCACACATCACCTTTCCTCATGATCATCATCATTCACACCTTCATCACCATCATCACACATCATCACCATTCATCATCATTCACATCTTCATCACCATTCATCATCTTCATCATCATTTACATCTTCGTCACCATTAATCATCTTTAACACTATTCATCATCATCACCATACACATCTTTAACACCATCATCAAAATTCATCATGATCATCCACATCTTCATCTCCATCATCATCACACATCACCTTTCATCATGATCATCATCATTCACATCTTCATCACCATCATCATTTGAAATTCGAAATAACCCCCACACATTTCCTTTATACGGGGTGTAAGGGACATCGTACCGAAAACCGATACCAGGGATCCAGTACATGATTCTGAACATTCTAGTGTTGAAATTTTTCATCGGCTTTTTCATAAATTTCCAAAAAATAATCCACTTTTTTTTAATAAAATTAGTCTATTATCATTATTGGTAATAATAATAGAGCATAATTTTAATTTAAAAATTTTCAGTAGAGGCCGCGTTGTCATCCTGTGGTATTTCAAAAAAACTTGACAATAATGTATAAGTGCCATGGATATATAGTATATCGATTAGTGCTCTCGTAAGGGCTATGCGAAATGATAAAGTAATTTTGAATTTGAATTAAAACTGAATGGGTACACAAATACATTGATTCGTAAATATTCGAACTGAAAGCACTAAACTATAAACTAGCCACGTGAGGCAATGCGCACTGCTGTTTTAGTTGGACAGACTCCCCTCGATAGTTAATTCGCACACCCGTTGTGCTACGCGTTCGACTTCCCTGGCCACTACCAGTCGCATAGCCGTCGTGTCTCGGCGGAACTCGCTTGTCTAGTCGAAGCCGCATACACGTAATGCCACCGGCCGACTAGACTAGTGAGTCGATGCGCATAGCCATCGCGACACGCCCGACTCGAACGTGTTAGACGGTTAGCACACGCGTTGATTGAGCAAACGGCTGTGCGCAAAACTCATTTTGTCTATATTGAACCGCATACGCCGAGCGCCCGATTTTTGCTTAGCAGCGGAAGTGTTAACATTCCCTCCTTTTTATAAGTCTGAACTCATTGCAGAATGTTCTAAGTTTCGGCTTAAATATAGGCTTCGTAAGCATGTCTGCTAACTGCTTATCTGTAGGCACATGCTCAATAGTGACTTCGCCTTCAGACACACATTGTCTTACATAGAAATGCTTCAATTTTATGTGTTTGGTCCGACGATGGTACTGATATGGGTTACTTGCTATTTTTAATGCAGATTCATTATCAATGCGTAGTATTGGAGTAGTATACGAATTACATAGATTTTTAAATAATCTTTTCATCCAAACTATCTCTCGACACGCTTCGCTGGCTGCCACAATCTCAGCTTCAGTGGATGATAATGCCACCGAGGTTTGCTTGTAACTTCGCCAGGAGACCGCCGACCCTGCGAACATGCAGATGATGCCACTTGTGGAACAACCAGTCTTTGAGTCACCACCATAATCAGCATCACTATAGCATATAAATTGTTTTTCCTTTTTCCTATACTCCAATCCCATATCAATAGTTCCTTTCAAATATCTCAATATTCTTCTTATTTGTAGAACATTTTCACTTGAAGGGTTTTCTAATGTTCTTGACACAACATCGACAGCATACGCTATATCAGGTCTCGTACCCACCATCAAGTAAGATAGTGCTCCAACAATTTGTCGGTAAGGAAAATTAGTAGGATTGTTATCCATAGTATAACTGTCCTCTTCCGCCAACTTCTTTTGACAATCATCTTTAACGATTGGCGTACCAGCAGGCTTGCAGTTGCTCATTCCGTATTTTTCCAATAATCTTCTGGTATAGGCGGCTTGATGTACTCTTATTGAATCATCACTGTTTCGCTCAATCTCTAGTCCCAGAAAATAAGATAACGGCTTTGTTGTTATTTTGAAATAACGCTTTAACTCATTCTCAATAAATTTATCAGCCTCTCTCTCGTCTGTGGCAGCAAATAATCCGTCATCGACATACAGAGCTAGCAGTATCTTTGTTCTTCCTCTATGTCTTACATATAAACATGGATCTGCATCGCTTTGTATAAAGTCAGATTCCAATAGAAAGTCGTGGATACGCTCGTTCCAACATTTAGGTGCTTGTTTTAATCCGTACAAACTTCTCGTTAGTTTACAAACTTTGTCAGATTTGTCATCATATCCTACAGGTTGTCGCATATAAATTTCCTCTTTGACTGTACCATAAAGGAAGGCAGTTGATACATCAAATTGTTTTAGCGATAAACCTTCATTTGCAGCAACACTTAACAGTAATCTTATTGTACTAAGTTTGGCAACTGGGCTAAATGTTAGGTCGTAGTCTATCCCTTTCTTTTGTGAATAGCCAACAGCAACTAATCGTGCTTTATATTTATCAATAGAACCATCAGGGTTTCTTTTGATTTTAAATATCCATTTGCAACGTAGTGCTTTCCTATTCGCGGGTAATTTACTCAGCTCCCAAGTCTGATTTTCATTTAACGAGTTCATCTCATTATTCATGGCTTCAACCCATTTTTCTTTGTCTGGACTTTCCATCGCTTCTCGATACGACGATGGTTCAAGATTATAAACAACTTGATTTATAAACTGTTCAAAATTAAATCTCTCTGGAGGTTTAATTAGACTCCGATCACGCAACACACGTCTGCCTTCTTCTACATTTGGTATGTTGACGTTTTGTCGTGTTTCATCATTATCATCTGTATCATCGTCTGAAATCGAATGGAAATCATCATCACAAGGAAAATTTGAATTTGGATTTGGTTGTTCAGCCGGTATTTCAGAAGTAGTAGGTAGCTCGTAGGTTCTGCTCATGGATTTAGGCGCATCTGTAGACCTCATCAATTTGGAGTTTTCTTTATCATAAATTCGATATCCTTCATCACCATCATATCCAATCAGAATTCCTTTCTGTGCTTTTCTATCTAGCTTCCTTGCTCTTTTTTGCTTAGGTACGTGCACGTAGCATACGCAACCAATGATTCTCAGATGACTTATTCTGGGTTTTTTATTGAACCATAGTTCGTAAGGCGACTTTCCATCTACTGTAGTGGGTCCCGTACGATTTAGTATATAAACTGACGTTTTTGCTATCTCTGCCCATAAGCCTTGAGGAATCTCATCATGAGCGTGCATAAGTGCTCGTATCATCTCCACGACAGTACGATTGTCCCTCTCTGCGCAACCGTTTTGTTCGGGAGTGTAAGGCATGGTCAATCTTTGCTTGATTCCATATTGCCTCAATGTCTTACGTACTTGTTCGTTGTCAAATTCACCTCCATTATCACTCAAAATCTCCTGTACAACATGTCCGGATGTCCTGGCTCCTGCTAAAAATTCTATCAAGCACGAATGAACTTCTGACTTATGTCGTAGGAAGTATATATAGCGGTAACGGGTGTAATCATCTTTGAACAGAACAAAATATCTACGTTTTGTAATAGAATACATAAATGGTCCACATACATCTGTGTGTATAAGCTCACCAGGTTTTGTTGCTCTTTCTCTAGTACCAAACTTTAGTCTATGAGCTTTACCAAAAGCACAACCTTGACATACCTCTGAGTTATTGTCCGATTTGAATTGAATTCCCAATTCTCTTTGTACAATATTCTTGACATGTCTTTTGTTTTGGACGTTCGTGATATAATTGAAGTTGATTATTTACAGTCAGCGTATTAATTTCGGTGTAAGGTTTGCTTACTTTTATATTCAATTTATATAAGCCTCCAAATCTTTCACGATATCCAACTAACATAGTTTTTCCATCAACTTTAATTGTGCATGAACGAGCATTTGACTGGAATTCGCTATTTTCACATAGATCTTGTGCGGCTAATACTGAGAACAAATTTCTTTGTATACATGGTACATACCATACATTGGATAGTGTAATAAGCTCTTTTTGGTCATTTACGTCAGCCTCCACTTGAATTGAGCCTTTTCCTATAGCTTCAACACTTTGTCCATTAGCTGTCACAATGTTATGAGGTTCAACAAAATACTCAAAGGAATGGTATACATCTCCTCTATTAGTTACGTGACTGGTCGCTCCATTGTCTACGTACCATGAGTCTTTATCTATACTCTCACCAAAGGCTAAGGCTATACTTGACAACATTGTTACATTCTTGGACGGCTCCGGTGACTTTTGAGGTCTTCCTGCATCAATCCATTTTTTACAATATTTCAATTTATGGCCTTTTTCTCCACAGTACTTACATACATATGAACGTTTGTTCTTTCTTTTACTTGGTTGACTGTACTGATTTTGCTTTCCTGTTTGTGTCACCAACACAGCTATATTATCTGCGCTTTCAATATCTTTCGCTAGAAGAGATCTTTCGAATGCACACAACTGGGTCGTCAGGTTTTCAACTGTACGATCTTTCGATGAAATCATTGTCCAACTCGATTTAAAATTAAAATATTCCTCAGGAAGCGTATCCAAAATCTTGCATATTAACAATATTTCTGGAAGTTGGTTTCCTTCAGTAGACAATATCTCGTTCATGTTATGCCAAATATTTTTTACTATCGATAGATGTGATCCCATATCATGACTAGGGTCTTTCTTCAATTTAAAAAATTGCATACATATATCATACGTACGGTCCTGAGAGGTTCGTTCATACAGGCGATTGAGTTCGTCCCATATTTCCTTTGCGGTATCAAACCTCATGACTTTAGTTAGCATTTCATCAGTCATATTAGTGGTAAGAAGTAACATTGCACTGCTTTCTACTTTATTGTACTTTTCTAATTCGACTTTGTACCTTTTGTATCGCTTCCGATGTGGCTCCATCATCTGGTCGGGTCGGTTTATATAGCGTACCTTGCACCGCATCTAAGGCGCTTGTATGGCTACGCAACAACAACAACACCTTATATTTCCAGGTTGGCCAGTTCTTTCCGTCAAACAGCCCAATTTCCATTTTCATTGTCGTCGACATGATTTTGTAATATTAAGCTTTTGCTTTACCGGAATATACTATATAAGCGATCTGGATCGAATTTTATTGCTCTGCTACCATATTAAAGTATAAATAAAAGTAAAGCATGCTGTAAATTCTCTTGTATATTTCAAAGTCAATCAAATTATAAGAACCATCTTCCAAACACAATGGTTACCTAGCAACCTTAACATATACGTCATAATTGTCTTAGGGTACCCTCAGGTCTACTAATTATTATTGTTAGTCCGATCTACGCAGAAAGAGCTTACAGTATCTTGAGGTCTTGCAGTGGAATTGAAGTATATGTAATTGTATTCCGCTCTTAGGTTACAAGCGCGGTTACTTTGTGCTGACATAGAATAAGTTACTAGTATTAAGTAAACGCTGTAAATTAGAGACACTTCAATAAATGACATCAAACTGGAAACATGTCTTTTAAATAACACTTCGACTATACCAAGATCACACAATATCATATGGCGACCCTGCCAGGAAAGAACTGAAAATAATTGATAACGACACGAAGAAAGTAATTCTTAACGACTTTCATTTATTACCCACAAGTGGCCACGCGGGGGTTAATAGAATGATAAATAACGTGAAAAAATATTATTACTGGCCAGGAATGAGTCGCGACGTTGCTAATTTTGTGAAAAAATGTAGAAGTTGTCAATTACATAAGTATACTAATCGAAGCGTGAAAGAACCAATGGTTATCACCTCGACAGCGAACTCAGCGTTCGAACGAGTTAGTTTAGATCTAATGGGTCCCTTAGGTATAGATAATTATAGTTATAAGTATATCGAGGGGTGAAAGCCTATTTGTTTTAAGCGCCACCCAGGGCGAAATTGAGTTATATACATATTTAGAATCAGCGGATTTTTCTGCGTCGAATGAGAGCCTCGTAAAGATCGGAGCACTTTTTTGGCGCTTAAAACAATTAACACTTTGGCCTTATTTTAGAACAATGTTGTATGAAACGCCAAAAAAATTAATAAAATTTTAGAGTCTATGGATATGAACCATACAAATATTTTACAAAAAACCGCTTAAACTGTTTTTGTTTTCCCAATAAAAATACTCAACGACGGTTGAAGCGTTTTGCCTGCCACTACTTTTTAGAGGTAACTGTCGCTTAATACATTTTGCCTTTCATAAAAATCAACAAGGTTGTCGCTTAAAACAATTAGCCTTCATCTAAAAAATATATAAAACGGCGCTTCAACCCTTATTCCTTTATGTACTTTTATGATAGCATGTTGTTTAAATCATTATCGTCTGAATGCTAAACTTGACTAGCATGTCGTTTCAGAAAGTTATCCGCACTCTACAATCTCATTGAGTGTCGGTCAAACACATCTCAAGTTTACTTGGTGTTACTTAAAGCACTTATCGAAATTCAAAATAATGATATCTATGTCCGTTCATACATGCGAATATCATTATGTGATAATTTTGCAACGTCGGATCAAACAATGACCGTTACACGCCGGCGCCTTTGACTCGCGTCGGTATAAATACCCCACCCCCTCGCGCGGGCGCTTCAGTCTGTCGTGAACCAGCCGTCAACGGTGTCTTGTTTACTTTTTTAAACTAGTAAGTTCAATTAATAGTACTGCTATTTGCTTTGTGATTTTTTAAATATTATTCATAATAATTATTACCTGGTTGTTTTGATTACTTACGTATTTGAATGCTTAAAGTTAAAATATCTAACGTAAACTAACCTACGTTTAAAATACCTAATTGTTGTTTGTGTTTAAAATACCAAAGGTTTATTTATTACGTCAAATCCATGTCTAATACATTTAGTATTTCAAATGTTGGTTAGTATCTCAAACTTTGGTGTTATAACTATAAACATTCGTAGATAGGTGGTAATACCTATCTATGAATGTTTATAGTTATAACCGTAAGCCGTAAGGCCCTAACCCTTCGATTTTAGGTATTTTGAACTCAGTTTATTTTTGATAGTTCTTTTTTTAATTAAGACATTTAAACATTTACGTTATATTGATTACTTAAAATAAGACTGTCAAAAAATTCAAAGACATTTAAAATAGCTGTAATTTGTTACATAATTATAATAAGTTGGTACCGAATCTCTAAAGTTGTTGATTAGTGAAGTAACGTACTTTCAAAGAGATTTAAATACGTTGTATTGATTATTTTGACGGGCCCGTTGGTCTAGTGGTCAGACACCCTGCCTGCTAACCGATGGGTCGTGGGTTTGATTCCCGCCAAGTGTCTGGGTATAGTTTATCTATTTAAGTATGTATTTACAAAAAAAAAGTATATAAGTATTAGTATATAAGTATTAGTAATACTAAGTTGTTGATTATTTAAATAATTATAAAGGAGGTTTGAGAATATTTCAATAAATAATTTCATTAGAGTTCTTTTTTAATAAAACATCAACTCCACTAAGATTAAAGTTTTAAAATGAGAAATAATTGCATGGTATCATTCGCCATTCTTAATAAAGTTATACAAACAAATGCGATTTAAAACAATTGCTTTTGTTTTAAATTTGTTGCTTAAGCCGTTATGATTTGACCCTGAAATTATTAATTTTGCTTCTAAAGCCAAGTAGGTTTATTCTATTGAATTAGTGGATAGTTGGTTAAAGCACTTATCCAAACTCGAAAGACAATTAAAGTAGTACTTAAAGCCTTTTGCTTGCAACGATCAGCGAAATAAAGTGGCGGTTAAACCATTTTTCCCGACTCTATTATGCGGCCATTTTGTGTTAACCGACATTTATTTTCTAAATTGTTATCATGACAAAGTTAAGAATATCACTAGAATTTGAGGATTTTAAAACTAAACTAGATTTTAATACTTTCAGGCAAAAATAAATAATTTTTCTTTTATGATTTTTTTTTCGAAATCCAAAACTTTGAAACGCTCTCCTGTAAAGTTAAAAAAATGGCGCTTAAAACAAATAGGCTTTCACCCCTCGATATATTAACTATCCAATGCGATTTTACTAAGGTTATAGAAGCGTATCCATTAAGAACAAAAGATTCAGAAACAGTATCCAGAACATTTGTCAAAGAATTTATTTTACGCTATGGTATACCAAAAGAAATAATTACTGATAATGGAACAGAATTTATGTCTCAAATTATGACAGAAACATGTAAATTGTTATCTATTAATAAACTTAACTCGACTCCATACCATCATGAAACCTTAGGAGCACTAGAAAATTCACACAAACATTTAGGTACATATCTCAGGATACAGTGTGAAAATAACAAAACCAATTGGAGCGATTGGATTCCGTACTGGAGCTTTGCTTATAATACAACAGTCCATACTATGACCAAGTATACACCATATGAGTTAGTTTATGGAAAATTATGTAGCTTACCAAATAATTTACAAAGAATTGTGGAGCCATTATATAATTACGGTGATTATCCTTTAGAATTAAAATATAGACTACAAAAAGCCAATGCCGATGCTAAGCAAAATTTATTAGATTTTAAGGAACTAAGAAAATTTATGTATGATAATAATTCAAACCCAATTGTTTATAGGAAAGGTGATTTAATTATGTTAATAAATTTAAAGTAAAAAACTTTTTAAAAAACAAGCTTTTATTTAAATGCGCTAAAAAGAATAAAATAAACTTTTCCTTTAAAACTTTTAATATCTATTTATAACGTCATTACACAATTTATATGATATAAAAGCTTGTCGCGAGATTATAGTACCTACTCGTACTTAAATAGTTTGCAAATTTTAAAACTTAAAGTCAATAAAATCTAATTATTAATTTTCTTGTTTATATTCTTATAGGTAAATCTCGCGACAAGCTTTTATATCATATAAATTGTGTAATGACGTTATAAATAGATATTAAAAGTTTTAAAGGAAAAGTTTATTTTATTCTTTTTAGCGCGTTTAAATAAAAGCTTGTTTTTTAAAAAGTTTTTTACTTTAAATTTATTTTTTACTTTTTAGTTTTTGCTGGATAGGTTTCTCAAATCAAATCAAATCATCTTTATTTGCTGACAATAGGTATGCATGAACTAACATGGGTGTTTTTATTATTTTGATTATGTCCTCTATGGTCTACCTTATTAGGTATGCAAAAATTGGTTTATATAAATCTACAATTTACTATACTAATAAATAATTAACTAAGTATTGGAAATTATTGAATAATTGCAATAATAGTATTGACGACGACCAAACTCGTTAGGTTTACTAGTGGCTGTTCCAGGGTTTCGTCCCGTCACCCACCCACTTACCAAGTCTATTATCAATTCCGCTTATATAGGCAAAGTGAATAGAAGCTCCTTAAAGTAAATCAAATGTGCCCAAACTCGATGGGTTTACTAGTAGCCATTCCATGGCTCTATTACTCTTACGAACCGTCTCGAGCGCAGGTATGATGACTTCCAGCCTCCCGAACAAGCCAGGTTCCGAAAAGGCTTTAGTATCGTAGACCACATTAATACGCTCCGCCAGATTATACAGAAGACCGAGGAGTATAATCGGCCATTATGTCTAGCGTTTGTGGACTACGAGGAAGCCTTCGATACAATCGAGACCTGGACAGTATTGCAGTCCCTCCAGCGGTGCCGCATTGACTATAGGTACATCGAAGTGTTGAAGTTTGTACGTGTGTTCGTACAGCAACGCCACCATGTCGATCCGACTACAGGACGAGAGTACGAAACCAATCCCATTGCTGCGAGGTGTGAGACAGGGAGACGACATTTCTCCGAAACTGTTCACAAACGCATTGGAGGACCTTTTCAAGCTCTTGGACTGGTACGGATTCGGCATCAACATCAATGGCGAATACATCACTCATCTTCGTTTTGCCGATGATATAGTCACTATGGCAAAGTCGCTGGAGGACCTCGTCCTCAGTACGATGCTCAGCGACCTCAGTAGCGTTTCCCAACAGGTGGGTCTTAAAATGAACATGGACAAGACGAAGATCATGTCTAATGTCCATGTTACACCCGTACTGGTAGTTGTTGGCGGGCCTGTTGGTCTAGTGGTTAGACACCCTACCTGCTGACCAATAGGTCGTGGGTTCGATTCCCACCAAGTGTCTGGGTGTTTTATCTATATAAGTATGTATTTACAAAAAAAAGTATATATGTATTAGTATCAGTTGTCTGGTTTCCATAGTACAGGCTCTGCCTAGTTTGGGATCAGATGACCGTGTGTGGATTGTCCCAGAATTGAACCTACACTCGAAGTTGTTAACCACTACGACAAACTATCCAGTTAGGTCGGCCCAACTTCGACAAAGAGGTCGCCCGAATAATCCAACTCGGATGGGCAGCGTTCGAGAAAATACGCGATATCTTCTCGTCCGAAATACCGCAGTGCCTGAAGACGAAGGTTTTTAACCAGGGTGTATTTCCAGTGATGACATATGGTACTGAGAGGTGGTCTCTAACGGCTGGCCTTTTAGAAAAGTTCAGAGTCACACATCGAGCCATGGAGAGAGCTATGTTCGACGTTTCTTTGCGCGACGGAATCCGAAATGTGGAGATTCGCCGAAGAACTAAGGTTACCGACATAGCTCTCAGAATCTGCAAGTTAAAGTGGCAATGGGCAGGCCACATCGCTCGAAGAACCGATAACCGTTGGGGAAAAAAGGTTCTCGAGTGGCGACCGCGAACCGGAAGACGCAGCGTAGGCAGGCCTCCCACTAGGTGGACAGATGACATTGTGCGCGTCGCAGATAACCGGTGGATGCAAATAGCCAATTGTCTACTAGTAACCATTCCAGGGTCCCGTCACCTATCTTCCAATTCCATCATCACGATCATCATAATGAGGACATTATTAAGAAAAATGAACAGAACTCTTTAAAACAAATCAAATGAGGCAAAACTCTATGTGTTTACCAGTAACCATTCCAGGGTTCCATCACCGACCTTCCAATTCCATGATCAGGTCCTCATTATTACAAAAAGTGAATAGAACTCTTTAAGACGAATTAAATGAGCTTAAACTCGATGTTTTTACAAGTAACCATTCCAGGGTTCCGTCACCTAACTTCCAATTCCATCATCAGGCCCTCATTATTAGGCAAAGTGAATAGAACTCTTTATGATGAATCAAATGAGCCTAAACTCGATTTGATTACTAGTAACCATTCCAGGGTCCCGTCACCTACCTTCCAATTCCATCATCAGGTCCTCATTATTAGGATATGTGAATAAAACTCTTTAAGACGAATAAAATGAGCCTAAACTCGATGTGTTTACTATTAACCATTCCAGGGTTCCGTCACCTACCTTACAATTCCATCATCAGGTCCTCATTATTAGGTAAAGTGAATACAACTCTCTAAGACGAATCAAATGAGCCTAAACTCGATGAGTTTACTGGTAGCCATCCAAGGGTTGCCTTATCCACCTTCGAGCTCCATCATCAGATCAGCTCGATGATACTATATTATTGTATTGTCACCGGTCCTTGACACATGTGCAAAATTTCAAACGAATTGAACGTGTAGAAGTGGGTGAAAATTGAGTTGCAAGATTCCACCCGAACAAATTACATACATACATACATAGATACATACATACATACATACATACATTGCAAGTTAAATAAAAGCTTTTAAAAAACCAAACAGGTACAAAATTAGACAGTATTTACACAGGTCCTTATATTGTAATTGAAGATTTGTCACCTAATGTTAAGATATGTAAGAATAATAAAGAATACTTAGTTCATAAGAATAATACAAAATTGTTTTATGAATAAATTTTATAGTAATTTTTAGTATTTTTAAGTTGTTATAATTATTAACTAATTGATGTTTAAAAAAAAATGTATTTTCGATCATTTTTTTTCCCTTTAGCAATAGGGGTAATGATGAGACTTTTTCGGGGGAGATGAAGTATATGTAATTGTATTCCGCTCTTAGGTTACAAGCGCGGTTACTTTGTGCTGACATAGAATAAGTTACTAGTATTAAGTAAACGCTGTAAATTAGAGACACTTCAATAAATGACATCAAACTGGAAACATGTTTTTTAAATAACACTTCGACTATACCAAGATCACACAATATCATAGAATACTTGTCTTTGGATTTGATTATATTTATCACGGGATCCCAAGCTATAGTACCTACGTACTTACTTAGTAGTATCTAAATAAGATTTTGGGTTAGATTTATGTAAATTTCACCGATTTCTGTAAATCAAATGTTAGATGAAATTTCAAAACAATACACTTTAAATTCTAACAAAATGTTTTGACATTGGTATCGTTCGAGCAGGGTGACCGGGGCTGAGGCTGACAGGCCGCAATTAGGAGCCGACCGGGACGGTGTCCAGCTAACCCGCACTCACCCGGGAATGTTAATTAAATTCCCCATTCTCCCCGAAACGAAAGATTGAAGAAACTTTAGCTATTCCGTGTTTCTGCTACTGTCCCTTTTTCTTTGATTACTTTAAAGTTTGAAAGTTTGGTGAGTAGGTACCTACATTAGCGATGTATGAATATTTCACTGTCGCCTCGGAATGTAAGTACCTATTTTCTTTATCTCATACATTTTTTAAATCAGTTCTACTTACCTATCTAATGTAAAACGAGCAGCAAAAACATTGTACCCATTTTTACGAAAAGTATGCGGATGCAGGAGTATGAAATTTATCACAGTTGAAGTTTATATAGACAAGGAGTGCAGAAAGCTACATAATTTTAATATGCATTAGAAAGAAATTCATCACTCTAGCCTGAAGGAGCATACCTAGTTATAAAATGTGATTCCATTTTGTATACAGTCGGATTTTTTTATAAGTAATAGTGGTCACCCAGGTAATAATATACGTGTGTGTGCGTGTGGGGGTGTGTGTGTAATGTTTTTTTTTATTAATGTAATCCATCAAGCTGTATTGCTTAATCTTACGACCAAAATATCTTGAAATAAATTGTTTGCCTCAGTTAGCAGTATATTTATAACAGCAGATGATTTAAGACGATCTAACTGTTTACATAATTCATGAAAATATGTTTGTTATTTATAATTTTATCGCTGAAAAAGAAATTTTCTCTGGTCTTGTAATATTTTTGTGTAAATTCTGTAAGGCAGAGGCGTTCTCGAAGCGTTCTTGTGCCGGAGCACTTTTTTAAACAAAGAAAATGTAAACATACTACTTTGTAGAGCTTTAAATTTAAATGGACTTTCATGTTTTGTGGGTTTCGTAGCAATTGCGAAAGGACGTCTGACACGACAATACTAATCACAATGAATGAACATACTTATATATTAATTTAATTTTAAATGAGATAAATAATGTAGATTTATAAAAAGGTCTAGAAACACTTTCTTCTACTTCTAATAATTATTTAGAACTTAGGTATGGTTAAACACATTATTTTTTTTGACGCGGGGGAAATCTTCAAAAGATCCCCGGGAGCTGTGGGGCTCGACCGGGGTATGTGGGATTCTTACCTACTAAAACCCCGCGGCTGTCGCATCGGCACATGAGAGGGGACCCAGGTCTCTCTGGTGGGATCTGCACCAAGCCCAGTGCCTTGCCTGTGAGCCCGCCGCCGGGGGGCGCATTGTAGCCCCCCGGAAACCAGTCACGGGGCTCACGGGGACGGGGGTCGCAATCCCGCCGCCCTCCACCTCGGAGTTGCCGCCGTACTCAATGGACGTCCTAAGGGCCCACACCCCGATCGTCCAGCGACTCCGAAGGAAAAAAATTTAACCCTATTTTAACTAATGCAAATTAAAGCCATTATACATATAATTTAAACGATAGTAAATAGGCTTTAGTTTAGTTGGATGTAATATTTTCATGTCATTGTTATTTTACTATATAAAAAAAAAGCATATAAGGTATGATTTTTATGGAAGGGCCAGTAGAGGTGACTATAAAACTACAGTTTTCGTCAGCAATAATATTCTTTTCCATATTGCCAATTATTTGCAGGGCCAATTCTTAACTTAGGGTTGTGGGAAAAAAATTACCCTTTCGGACTGTCTGTTCTATACTGACTGCCGCACTCAAAGTCTTCAATAAACTTTAATTCTTATTAAGTCATTTTTTAAAATCAGTAAGTAATAATTGGCCGCGAAAGTCGAGATAATCCGTATTCAAAAAATGGATTAATAACAATTTACTATAATTGACGTTTGAAGGTGCGGTAGTGAGTCTACCAGGATTTTCAAGTAGGTACTCATGTCTCCACACTTGCAAGGCCAGCAGTTAAGGACCACGTCTCAGTACTAAAAATATCATCATCATTCGTCAGTAGCCAAAAGACGTCCACTGCTGAACAAAGGCATCCCCTTAGAAGTGAGGGGTTGCCAGAATACCCACGCTTGGCAGCTGTATTGGGGATCGCAGTATAAGTGGTATATAGGTAGGTAATCCAATAGAAAGTCGCTGCTACCTATCTTCTAGTTAAAGATGCGCGACTGTTACTAATCCGACGATTCGAATCATCTACAACTACTAATGTACGCATTCGACTTGAATATTAGTAATATACTAATGTTCATAGTCGAATAACCACTACTAATTAGTAACTACTAACGGCGTTTGAACTAGACTATTCGCGACTCAGTCGGCAGTTTTTCGAATGAAAGATGAATGAATTATTTGCCGTTCCGGTGCCGGACCGAATAATGTCAGTGCGCCTGACAGATCATTCAATTCGCCGATGATCAAAGTCAAGCGAGTATCAAATTAGTTACTAATTTCAAAAAATCATTCGAATAAGTCGAATGATTTATAAAGTCGAATAATTCGAATGAAATCATTCATAGTCGCCCATCTTTACTTCTAGTTTTCCTTTAGTCAACAAGGTAACCAAGGTGGCAAGCAAGCGTGCGGCCATTCTGATGGTAAGCAGTCACCGCAGCCTATAGACGCTAGCAACACCAGAAGAATCACTAGCGCGTTGCCGACCCTCAAGACATTAGATATTAAGTCTTTGTGTCCGGTAATTTCACCAGCTAAGTACAGTGCCCTTCAAGTCGGAACACAGCAATGCTTACACACTGCTGCTTGGTGGCAGAATATCTGACACTACGGTGGTACCTACCTGAACGGTTCCTTGCACTAGGAACCTCGTTTGTTGTCCGGACAATTTTTTTTGTCCGTGGTACCACTGGGGTACTACGGACAACTCCGTGGTACCACCAGAGATAAATCAATTAGATTTAAATAATATTCCATTATTTTCGTTATTTTGTAATAGTTTACTCGGTACTTGGTAGTTTGAGTAATAAAATCGACCAATTATTACCGGAAGTACTAGGTTAGCATAAAATAGCAGGTGCATAATGTTGTGCCTTATCTTTTATGAACATATGAATGTAAACGATTACAAAATAAACGAAAATAATAAAATATTATTGAAATCTAATTATTTTATTTCTGGTGTACCACGGAGTAGTCCGTGGACAATTATTTTTGTCCGTGGTACCACTGGTGGTACTACGTGCCATATACTTCAGCCGCCAACACAGATACACTTTACGAAGAAGCTTTTATTGTATTATTATTATTTTATTGCATTTCATTTCAATATTTATTTTTATTATATTTACCTCTCCCAAAATCCGGAGTTACTTAAAATCATCCACTCTCTTGAATCATAACTGCATAACACTCAATTCAAATTAGGCTGGCTGCAATAAACCGAAATGAGTTTTTTTTTACTGGGAGTGAAGCTTGTTTTTATTGGGCAGGAGAATTTTCCTCTCGCGTCTCTCGACACTGATTAGTTCATTTATTCGAGGGCGGATTTATTATGATTTCTTTTCCGTTTATTACATCCATGATAAGTTATTTTTTTTCTGGTAATTATTGTGCCGTTTACCTGTCTGTTATTTGCTGATATTTTTTTATGCCACCAAGGTGGCAAGCAAGCGTGTGGCCCGCCTGATAGTAAGCAGTCATCGCAGCTTATAGATGCTAGCAATTAAATATACTTCTAGTAAGAAGAATCACTAGCGCGTTGCCGACCCTTAAGACATTAGATAGTAAGTCTTTGTGTCCGGTAATTTCACCAGCTACAGTGCCCTTCACGCCGGAACACAGCAATGCTTACGCACTGCTTCGTTATATCTAAATATTATTTATGATGGCTGCTTCTTCGCTAACTTCTTATAAACTGCACAATGCATTGTCATGCGGTTTTCACCGTTATTTGCACAATTTCCTCCCGAAGGTACGGTATGGTACATAATGAGCCTTGGCCAACATCGAAGTGATTAAATATAGACTATAGAAAGGCCTTTGGGAATGTTTTAATATATGAATTTCATCCGAATTTTAAATCATGAAATTAAACATCAGATTCTTATAAAATATTTTTTCAATTGTTAAAGCCATACTATTCTGAGAATGTTCGCAAAACGGTGGGAGTCGCCGATGCTACATAGATGGATGCGGCTCCACACATTAGGTTAAATGTTTAAATTTTAATTAGTTTTAATCTCTTGTATCTATGGACTTTGTCTGAAATAAAATAAATATTATTATTATTATTAAAGTACCTATGCGTGTTCTTACCAAACAAAACCGGATGACTTAATTCCACTTAGGAACAATTTCCGGATGATAAATGTGTTTCTTTTTGCCTGTCTATCGTGTCTCTACGAAAAAATTATCCCTAATATTTTATAGGTACCTACTCTTGTACTCGTATACATAAGGTTTCTTCGTTCTATTATAAAAAGTACCTAATTATAAAGTGGCTATTACCGGCATTCATTCTTAAAATGCGTTTCAAAAATATGATTTTATGAAGTCCGAATCATTGTAGCGTAAACAACTGCTCAGCTCACAGTGTGCCCATTCAAGAGCAATTTGCATGGTGGCCGTAACGGTTCCCCTAGGGCTACCGGGAGCAAAACAACAGCCGACAACACGAAAAACACACAACAAAATTCTTGAAAAATATATTTTAGTAAAATTTCTACTAAAAGGTAAAATAATTTACCGGTATATTGGGAAAATAAAAACGTAAACAAAAACACCATATTAGTGTTTCATTTCTTTGGCAATTTAGTATGGTGACGAGACAAGCAGACCTTCGCCTGATGGTAAGCGGCACGCCTCACCATGGACAGCTACAGTCCATTGCCATTAGTTATGAGCCATTTGAGCTCGGTAATCTCACCAAGAGAGAACTCCTTGTAAATACACTCATGGCCAAAATAAGAGAGGAACGCTTAAAAATGTGACCAAGACGCCTGCCAAGCGTGGGGATTATGGCAACCCCTCTCTTCTTAGGAGAAGGCCTTTCTTTAGCAGTGTACGTCTTTCCCCTGATGATGATGATAAAAGGTTAACTTTGTCCTATTGTAGTTATCGTGCGTGGCCGACTGGCCACAAAAGATTCTATTAAAAACTATTTAAAAAAAAAATAAAAACCGACTTCAAAGTAAATTATCTAAAAAGCATAAAATAACGAAAATATATTGAAGTCGGTGCTAGCACATCATGTTAACTAACACTAGCACCAGCTGACACCGACTTCAATATATTTTCGTTATTTTATGCTTTTTAGATAATTTACTTTGAAGTCGGTTTTTTTTTTTTTTTTTTAAATAGTTTATTTAACACTTTTTAGTGACTTATTTTACCAAAATAGGTATCAGCAGTAAAACGCAACTCGAACGTCTACGTTACAATAACTTACTGAAAACATAAAAAGTTTATATCTCTTAAACTACTGGACCGATTTTGATGAAACTTGTACTCTACCCTAAGTTGAAAAATATTCTAACTATTGCAAAAAGAATTTTTAAAATCGGACTTGTAGTTTCTGAGAAATCCGTGGACAAACCTACATACATACATACATACCTACATACATACATACATACATACACTCATAAAATTTGGTAAATTTGTTTAGAAGCCCACATAGACTAACATATATTAATATTACGCATTTCTATCAATATTACATACATACGCGTCGAATAGAGAACCTTCTTTTTGAAGCCGGTTAAAAACAAGTAATAAGTTTTAAAAACTAAAACCCAACTACGGATAAAATCGCAGTCTAATAATGTGATATTATATAGCCTATAACCAGCGGACAATCAAGACGCTTCTAACGGCACTCTACTTGTCAAATTATCTTAAGTAGATTAGAAGATATGCGGAAACAGATGAACATACATACATTCTTGTTAAAATCATAACCCTCCCTCCGTTCCGTAGTCGGGTAAAAAAGCTTCATGCCACTCTAAGCATCATCATCATCAGCAGCCGAAACAGGTCTACTGCTAAACAAAGGCCTCCCCCTTACAAGGGAGGGGATGCCATAATCCACTTGGCAGGCGTCTTTGGGATGGTAGTAGGTATAGGTAGGTAATAGAAAGACGCTGCCCGTCTTCTTGTTTTCTCTTAGTCGCCTCTTAAAGACACGCAACGAGAGGAGATGGGAGGTTGCTATTCTTACCCGGACACCCCATCATCACCAGCCGGAAGACGTCCACTGCTGAACATAGGCCTCCCCCCTGGAACGCCACAATGAACGACAATTGACGATTTGCATCCACCGGTTACCTGCGGCCGCAAAATTTTGTCTGGGACGCCTACCTACGCTGCGTCTTCCGGTTCGTGGTCGCCACTCGAGAACCTTTCTTCCTCAACGGTTATCGGTTCTTCGAGCGATGTGGCCTGCCCATTGCCACTTCAACTTGCAGATTCTGAGAGTTATGTCGGACACCCCACGTACGTATAAATAAACTAGCTGACCCACGCAGCTCCGCCTGCGCAATTTTTACGTTAACTAAACTTTTAATAACAGACATTCGCATCGAATACATAACCTCCTTTTTTATAGTCTGTTAAAAACTGGGACCCACTTTTTACTTGCTCTCCGGAGCACGGACCCGTTTAGTTCAAATGGCGTTAAACGGTCACCCATCTATTTAATGACCTTACCTAACGTTGCTTAACCCGATCGATTACAAGACCTTGATAATAACTCTCTATGAGTGTTCCCGTACTAATATTTCCTATATTATAAAGAAAAATTGATAAAATCGGACCAAGCGTATAACCAAGTACCCATTTTGACTTTAATCCTCTCTCCCAAAAGAACCGTGCTAGATTACGGGATAAAAAGTATCCTATGTCCTACCTCGTAGTAAGAGCTCAAATCATGCCAAGTTTCATTTGAATCCATTCAGTAGTTTCGGCGTGATGCTCAGCCGTGATACAGACAGGCAGACAGACAAAAATTTAAAAAATTACATTTTCGGCCTCAGTATCGGTTATAGAATGCCCTCCAAATATAATTTTCAAAATATCTTCAATGTACAGAATTGGACCTGTTACAGTTTTATTGTAAGTATAGATGAGCAAAAATTAAGGTAAATTATACTAACTACAAAATTAAGTAGAACTACTACAGTTATTAACCTACATCCCTCGACGTTTATTAATCGAATAACAAAATATGAACAGAACAAAAGCGAGCACTCAATCAAGAAATAATGAGCCAGAAGATTAGATAAAACGTTGTCCGAAGTAAATTCGCCGAGACAAGAGTCAATAAATCTTTCTGTGCCAATTACGAGACTATGATTGCACCGGCCCGGGAGTCGAACGGGCACCGGCCGAGACAATGGCCCTGTTGGGAAATAGCGACGATTGGGGTCGGTTTGACCCCATCGAGTTACAGCTTAGTATTGGCTCGTTTGAATTGGTTTTATTACGAGTATGCCTATTCCATAAGTCAATCGATTCATTATTATAGGTCGCCCCTGTTGTCCCCTACGGTTTTCGGGTTGTGGCCTATCGAAGAAATCTAGTTATAATGATTGTAGGTTATGCCGATGATGGTTAGTTGCCCATGGAGTGTCCCCCCCCCCATTCCCCCCCCCCCCCCTTGGGTGTCCGTAAGAGGCGACTAAGGGAAAAATAGAAGACGGGCATCAGCATCTTTCTATTGAATCAACTACCAACTGCACTGCGATCCCCAAGACGCTGGCCAAGCGTGGGGGTTATGGCAACCCCTCCATTCTAAGGGGGAGGTCTCCTTTGGTTCAGCAGTGGACGTCTTACTTCTGGTGATGATGATGATGAAGGTATACCATATATTATTGATGTGCATGTGTGTATCGTATCTAAAGTAAACATAGCCGCCACCACGTTGAGACCTCGACTTGGTACATACATTCTGTCTGTTATGCTACGTACCTCCTACGCAAATAGATTTTTTTTCTTCAGCCTATTGACGAGACAAACAAGACGTGTGTAAGCTGCACACCTGCCTATACAAAGCTGTATTGCACTGCTTTTCGTCATCCGAGACATTAGTTATAAAGTATCTTGTATCCGGTAATTTCACCAGCTACAGTGCCCTTTCACCGGAACACAGCAATGTTCACACACTTCAGCTTGGCAGAAGAATACCTGACACTGCGGTGGTGGTCGCTTGCACAAGACACCTGCTACCTAGTAAGTATTTTTATATTTAGAGTTACTTACGAGTAGAGTTATAGCTGGTCTTTTAGAGAAGCTCAGAGTCACACAACCAGCAATGGAGAGAGACATGCTCGGAGTTTCCTTGTGCGCGAGAATCCGAAATATGGAGATTCGAATAACTAATGTCACTGACATAACTCTCAGAATCTGCAAGTTGAAGTGGCAATGGGTTGGCTACATCGTTCGAAGAACCAATAATGGATGGGGAAGAAAGGTTCTCGAGAGGCGACCACTAGGTGGACAGACGACATTGTGCGCGTCGCAGGTAACCGGTGGATGCAAATAGCCGATTGTCATTAATTGTGGCGTTCGATGGGAGGCCTGTGTTCAGCAGTGGAGTTTTTCCGGCTAATGATGATGATAAGAGTTATAGTTTTAATATTTTGAAGTGCTTTACAAATACATAGTTTTTCTTTTCTTCTTTCAGAGTGTTCTTCTGTTCAAAAATTGAAGAAGTGTAGAAGTGGGAGAGTTGAATCGCAAGATTCCATTACCATCATACAAACAGCGGACGGCTAATAAAAGCGTTTACATATACATAATTTCCTTTTTTCTTTCAAATTGTCCTTCATTTTTAAGTCGTAAAATAAAACCATCAAAATAAAATATAACCATCTACTTACCTGAGATACTACGGAAGGGAAATAATAACTTAAGATGTACCTAGCCAAAGAGTTATTCGTCAAATCGATGAGCCCCCAAGGCTTTGAAAGTTCGGTAAGTCGGTGCGGTCGCGCGCCGCATCAAAAATATCACCGCCCTTTTGCTCAACTCGAAATATCTTAATCTAATATCGTTTGAAGAAGTGATTTCGTTTGCGGTTACACTGTGGTTGGTAGAGACTTAAATTAGTTAAAATGTTCTGAGTGAAAGTGGCTTGAAGGATTATTTTGACTGTAAAGTTTTTATATTACAAAGGGACTTGCTTCCCTATCAGACGGTTGGATGTAAAATACCTAAGTTGGTAAAAACGTTAAGCCTTTTAAAGAAGTCCTTATGAGACATTGTTTTGTCCTACGCGTATGGACAATGTATATTACATTTATTGGTGGTTTTTTTGTAATCAACACGGTTCAACACGGCATTGTTTTAAATGGCTTTAGTATCATTATATGGGTCGTGGGTTCGATTCCCACCAAGTGTCTGGGTGTTATTTATCTATTTAAGTATGTATTTACAAAAAAAAATGTATATAAGTATTAGTATCAGTTGTCTGGTTTCCATAGTACAGGCTCTGCCTAGTTTGGGATTAGATGACCGTGTGGATTGTCCCAAGATATTATTATTATTTATTATTATTATTTTTATTTGGACTATTAGGATAGGTTACAAAAAGAAATGGTTAGGAGTGATATAAGTATAACTTCTATGTCTGTCCGTCTGTTTATCAGTCTGTAGGTATGTCTGTTTGTGCCATCGTAACGTTCCAGCGAGTGGACGGATTTAAATACGGTTTTTTTTTACTTGTTTAATTATTTACAAATTTGATTTAAATTGTACTCCATGCTCTTCGAGTACCTACCGAGTTATTCCTCCTCGGTTATTCCGCAGACTCATTGTCAGGCCTCTCAGAAAACACGTCAGTCAATGACAACGGCGGGGTTAGGCAATTTGTTGGTCGGTGATGTTCTGAAGGTATTCTAACTTTATAATTGGTGTCGACACAATTCATGGTTATTAGCAACGCAACAATGGGGCACGCGACACGTGGGGAACAAAAGTGCTGCTGTGCGGTGCCAACGATCCATTAGGATCGGGTTAATTGGTATTGATGTAAAGTAAATATTTGTCATTTAAAGAATACTTACCATTGCGGCTTCACCTGGATCGGAATTTAACGCATAAAGTACACATAAAAATCCCATTGTTTCCAAGTGCCCTGAATGTTGGTGAAAATGGCATCAAAAAGTTATATTAAATAAAAGAAAGGGAATACACAAACCAACCAAACTAATGCCTTTGTTTATGGACAAAATCATATAAGTACTACGACGACGACCTGACGACGACGATACGACGATGTATGGTTGTGTTCTGTGATATTTACGATACTGTTTTTTTTAGGACATCGGAATTTGAACATGAAATAACATTTAAATGGAAATGATACAAATAAAACCTCAATTTCTGGTCTGGCTTGTTAGGTTAACCGTCAAGAGAGCGCGATCACTCCATTACTAAGTATTCTTGTAACCCAGGATCTACAGTGGTCACCACTGAAGGAAGACACCGAGGTTTGAGGTGGACCCTTGGCGAGTCCCGCGGAAACGCTAAGGTGTACGAAACGAAACGATAAACATACATACATAAAATCACGCCTTTTTCCCGTAGGGGTAGGCAGAGCCCAAGGGCCGCTTTTCGCCTCCGTGAGAAACGAGACGTGATGGGTGACGAAACGATAAAGTAGCTTTTAAATTAATTTGGTTTCAATTACTCGTTCTTGCAATATAGTGCTAATCGATTCAACAATTGTCGCCTCTATGCCATGAATTTGTGCTGAGGTTCTTATAGAATCAAAGGTCATTCGTTCGAACGCCCCTTCATTTTCCAAAGACGCTGCAGTGCAGATTTCTTTAGTCCTCAGAGCATTTTCTGCTCGGTTGACTAAGTAATGCAATACCTCTTTGTTGTTACTAAAAAAAAATAACTGTATTAACCAGATAAATTGAGAATGCTCTCTTTACTCGCACGTAACTCGCAGTAAGGTACTAATTTAACTTTTTAGGGACAATTCTATAAGGCTGCCTGTCCACCGGAGCGGAGCGAGGCAGTGGAGCGGAGAAACGGAGAAATATTAACCAATAAGATTGCACAAAATCTCCGCTCCAAAATCTTAGTGCAATCTTATTGGTTAATATTTCTCCGTTTTTCTGCTCCACTGCCTCGCTCCGCTCCGGTGGACAGGTAGCCTTACGTACTAGTTTGTAATGTCATTACGCACGCGTGTGTTATAGCCATCGATTTAGGATTTTTTTTCTTTTCTAAAAGCGATGTAATAAGACTCACTTTTTAAGTAAAGTGTGTTGAAAATAATTTTATAATTATTAATAACATTATTAAGGCAACCTTAAGTGAGCTATGTATATTGTTCAATATTCTAATCAGACAAACGAATTCTACACGATTTAAAACCTTATTACTCATGGTGTAAAGTTCAAAATCGAAATGAGTTTGTGGTGTTTGATAATAGGTTTTTAGCATGATGGTGTCTAATTAACTTTTCGACAGCAACGCTGGCGTGGAGGCGAATCGTGACCGCGCCACTACACCTCATATTAAGAGTAAATCCTTTTAAATGCATAAATATTTTAGCTGACGGCGGATTAGTATCGTCACCTTTTACAACCATGCGTAACATACTATAATAACAGAAGTAATACATTTCTTTATACAACAGTCATGAACGGAACAGGCTGTTAAGCAACACAGACACTATTCATAGACAGATTTTTTTTGCACTATTACTTGTGCCCTTGGTGTGTCCTGGCAAGAATTGGCACCCATTTCCTGTTGAAGGAAGGGAAGACGGGCAGCAGCGTCCTTCTATTGGATAACCTACCACCTTATACTGCGATCCCCAAAAGCGTGGCGATTATGGCAACCCATCCCTTCTCAGGGGAAAGCATTTGTTTAGTCGTAGACGTTTTTTGGCTGATGATCATTTGTTATCTGAGACATTACTTAAGTCTCTTGAGCCCATTAATTTCTCCAGCTACAGAAAGAATATTTCATAATTTGATCCTACTCGGACGATTTTTTGCACAAGGGATATGCATAGTATATTAATTTACTTTTAGACAAAAAACGTACTTACTAAATACAATTTAGAACCATGGGTAGAGCCTTATGAGCACCGAGTGCATAGGGCATCAAGTAATTAGTCTGAGTTCGGCAGTGCAGTTGGTATTTGCCCATTCCGAAGCAGATTAAAAAACGACAAAAATAGACACATGGCTTATGAACTGTATGTTTTATCCGGCATTACAATACGGTGTGAGAGTTGTCCGTTGTTCGTATGAGACGTTTATACGACCCTCGTCTTCCGTTCTGACTACAGCTCGTAATCCTCTTAATAGATTCCGTCGGACTGCCATTCTCTCTACCATACACCTAGCGATAGCTGAAAACTTGGCGTACGAGAGTGCAACTTGCCATATTTGCATGTAGACGGCAAAATTGTGATAAACCAGAATTATGAATATTAGCAGAACGATAGTGTCTACTTTTTAGGGATCCATACCTAAAAGGTAAAAAACGAACCCTTATGGTCTGACTTCGTCTGCCTGTCTGTCTGTCACACCTATACAGGGTGTAAGGGACTACGTACCGAAAACTTTTTTATAAGATTTCTCATATTGTCCGTTACAACATTACAGAAACCATTTATACTCGTATGTAAAATGACAAATGACTAACTTGTTAATTTTTGAGCATGTAATGAAATGAATACGTGCGGAATAATATTTATTTTTCAAATTACATTGCTAATTTCAATCAAGCCGCCTGCCAAGCGTGGAGATTATGGCAACCCCTCCCTTCTAAGAGACCTTTGTTCAGCAGTAGACTTTTCGGCTGCTGATGATTGCTAATTTTGCACAAATATTAAAATGAAATTAGGCTTTTTTATTATACCAATAATGATATTACCTAATTTTATTTAAAAAAAGCGGCATTTTTTTTGGAAATTCATGAAAAAGCCGATGAAATATTTCATCACTAGAATGTTCAGAATCATGTACGGGATCCCTGGTATCGGTTTTCGGTACGATGTCCCTTACACCCGTTATATTTCAGGAACCACTGATCCTATAGATTTGAAACTTGGAATAGTTTTAGATCTTACTAACCCAACTTCATCGCAAATAAAAAAAAATATATTTTTTCTTTTAGGTTTTTTTTTTAATGGGGCTCTAGGCATGGGCTTCGAGTGGGATATCAAATGAAAGGACTTCAATTGGAAATCTCAAAACAGATTTTTATTTTGGTTTATGTTACGCAGTTTTTGGCTGATAATCAAAAATGTAAAAAAAATACCGTTCCCCCCCTTATTTCCGAAGTTTGTGGAGGAAAAAAATCTGAAATAATTATGGGTATACATACATGTCTATCTATATAGCTATTAACTCTCGTGTCCGGTAATTTCACCAGCTATAGTGAGTATTTATTCTCGGACTGGTATATTATACTATTAATTATAAAACTCGCAACAATTGGCACGACTTAGTTCGGTCACGTCGGTCAATGTCTGAAAGTTACATTTAGTTTTAAGTTTCCTTAACTTTTGACTACTTCGATATAATTGTTAAATTTGCTCTGTTTCTGAGATAATGACAAAGTTCACTCACTGAAACAGTTGCCATGAACTAACTACTGTTTTCCCGTGCTTAATTCGATCTGAATTGACAGATTGTTATATCCCAGGAAAATTTTATACAGAGACAAACATCGTTATGTACGTATTATAACGCGTCTGGTACAATGATTTGAGTGAGTATTGCATTCAGTTACAGGTGAAGTCTTTAAAAGATTTACGTAGATTTCTGACGGAATGGTCTCTGAACATAAATTGTAAAATGCTCTTGCATCTCACTGGACTCTCATTACTAATAGTTATTTCAGTTGTGTTTACGGTATACTTTTAGGTTGTTAAAAGTGAACTTAACATAAGCCTCCGCCTTTGAACGCCACAGACAGTTATTTGCATCCACCGGTTACCTGCGACGGACGCGCACAATGTCGTCTGTCCACCTAGTGAGAGGCCTGCCTACGCTGCGTCTTCCGGTTCGTGGTCGCCACTCGAGAATCTTTTCTTGGTTATCGGTTCTCCGAGCGATATTTTAAGAGCTATGTCGGTATTTCTACATAAATCAAAAATTATAAAAAAAAAAAAAATACATACACGATGAATTGAGAACCTCCTCCTTTTTTGAAGTCGGTTAAAAATAAGATAAATGAAGGAGGACAAGTGACAAAAAATATTTTTCATTGACGTTATAATGGCAACTCATTCGTTGATTATGGATTCGGTATTTTTTAAATAGAAAATATTTATTAATATTTAAAAGCTAGATATTTAGGCTTTTGTGTAAATCAAAACAGCAGATTCCTAAGGAGATAATATAACCTCGTTTGCGTCGCATAAAGGCCATGACCTGAAACCTAGATACAGTATAATATTAATCCATTTTAAAAAATAAAGTGGCAAATGGATTTTATTTCCGCCCGCCCCAACAGCTAATCCGAGCGAATACATAATTAATGAACATTTTAAGAATATAATTTAAACATTAAATAATTCAAAGCGGTCGGTGAAAGGGTTAAGAATGTCAGTCGTCACGGAATAAATACGGAGAGAGCAAAAACGTGTTGAAATTAATGTTTTATTGAATTAAATAATGCGTTGTTTATGAATGTAGAGTGCAATAAAGATTTTCAGAAGAAGGTAATTACTTTATAGACACGCTACAAACAGCAACTCTGCTTATAATCTTGCATTCAAATATTTTAGACAATCCTCCCCTTACCAATTCTAAATACTTAACAGAGGATTGTAAATTCCGTTATATGTGTCTCAAATAACTGATTTCTTATTAATGTTGTCTTTTATTTACGCGAATACTACACATTGAAATCAAACTACTTTTACGGATTTTATCGCGGTTTATTTTAGAACTATCCCCACGTTTCGAATGCTTTACAGCCCCCATTGTCACCGGAGGACTGAGATGTTGAACGTGACAATTATGCCGGTGTACCCTCAGGTTTTCTTAGTTGTTATGGTTCTTATTATTATTATTGTTGTTAGTAATATAGTTAGTCATTATTATTATTTTTATTGCTTCGTTTGTCCAATGCGGGAGAGCCCTCAGTCACATCTTATTAATCACAGCAAGTGCGCATCGAATGTATTTGGCTTCATAGGTAGGACCCGGGATAGATGCCGCACTTGGTATAGACGCCTCGTTTCTAAAAACCCAATTAACAAAAGACAAAACAGCAAATGCGTTATTTTAATATGCGCCACAAACTCTCGCCACATCAGGAACATGCAAGGTTTTGTGCGGGGCGGACGTTTTTCTCTTGGATGGCGCTATTCTTCTGCGAGGATTTGCGAGGCGCGAACAGCATCCGCGCATGAGTTGACTTGGGCAGTAGCCATCACTCCCCTCAACCATATCAGAGGGAAAGGGGTGACACGCCCGGGTTCCTGACGATGGTAGATTATGTAGAGTTATTATGGAATGCCGTTGGGTGCCAATGTCAGAATTGGCACTCATTCAGGGATAGGGTCAGCCCTATCCCAGCCAAGTGCATAAGTTTATAAGTTACAAAGCGCATATAATTTTACTAAATTGCTTGAAAATATAAATTACAGGTACCACATACTAGGTTGCGTCACAAAAGGTTTGGTTACATTGAGATTTTGGGCAAAGGAATATTTTGCTTTACAACGAATACAAAAATACATTTATCACGGGTTTCCCAAATTTATTATACATGAAAAAATATTTGACATTTATAAGTGATAAATCGTCCATCGGGACCGTATAATATTATTATGCTGGACACATAATACTGATACGTGTATGTGAAAAAGCTACAAAGCTACGAAAGATTGTATACCAAAAAGAATCTTATGATTGTTTAACATTTTTACACATCATCATCATCATCATCACCAGCCGGAAGACGTCCACTGCTGAACATAGGCCTCCCCCTTCGGACGCCACAATGACCGACAATTGGCTATTTGCATCCACCGGTTACCTGCGACGCGCACAATGTCGTCTGTCCACCTAGTGGGAGGCCTACCTACGCTGCGTCTTCCGGTTCGTGGTCGCCACTCGAGAACCTTTCTTCCCCAGCGGTTATCAGTTCGCCGAGCGATGTGGCCTGCCCATTGCCACTTCAACTTGCAGATTTTAAGAGCTATGTCGGTGACCTTGGTTCTTCGGCGAATCTCCTCATTTCGGATTCTGTCGCGCAAAGAAACTCCGAGCATAGCTCTCTCCATAGCTCTTTGTGTGACTCTGAGCTTATCCAAAAGGCCAACAGTTAGGGACCACGTCTCAGTATATGTCATCACTGGCAACACACACTGGTTAAAAACCTTCGTCTTTAGGCACTGCGGTATTTTGGACGAGAAGATTTCGCGTAGTTTCCCGAACGCTGCCCATCCGAGTTGGATTCTTCGGGCGACCTCTTTGTCGAAGTTGGACCGACCTACCTGGATAGTTTGTCCTAGGTATACATAGTGGTCAACAACTTCGAGTGTATCGTTCCCAACAACTACCGGTACGGGTGCAACATGGACATTAGACATGATCTTCGTCTTGTCCATGTTCATTTTAAGACCCACCTGTTGGGAAACGCTACTGAGGTCGCTGAGCATCGTATTGAGGTCCTCCAGCAACTCTGCCATAATGACTATATCATCGGCAAAACGAAGGTGAGTGATGTATTCGCCATTGATATTGATGCCGAATCCGTTCCAGTCCAAGAGCTTGAAAACGTACTCCAATGCGTTTGAGAACAGTTTCGGAGAAATAACGTCTCCCTGTCTCACACCACGCTGCAATGGGATTGGTTTCGTGCTCTCGTCCTGTAGTCGGATCGACATGGTGGCGTTGCTGTACAAACACTTCAACACTTCGATGTACCTATAGTCAATGTGGCACCGCTGGAGAGACTGCAATACTGCCCAGGTCTCGATTGAATCAAAGGCTTTCTCGTAGTCCACAAACGCTAGACATAATGGCCGATTATACTCCTCGGTCTTCTGTATAATCTGGCGGAGGATATGTATGTGGTCTACGGTGCTAAAGCCTTTTCGGAACCCGGCTTGTTCGGGAGGCTGGAAGTCATCAAACCTGCGTTCGAGACGGTTCGTAATGACTCTCGAAAACAGCTTGTATACATGGCTCAGGAGTGAGATAGGCCTATAATTCTTCAATAAAGTTTTATCACCTTTTTTGAAGAAAAGAACCACCACACTCCTGTGCCATGCTTCTGGCGTTGTACCCTCGAGTAAGATGGAATGAAATAACTTCTGGAGGACTAAAAGTACCGGTTTTCCACCCGCTCTCAGAAGTTCTGATGTGATTCCGTCTTCACCCGGCGCCTTGTTATTCTTGAGCTGTTTGAGAGCCATTCTAATCTCGTACAGGCTGATGTCTGGGATGTCCTCAGTGTAGTGTCGGGTTAGTTTGGCTCTGGTGTCCTGAGTTCTAGCAATGGGTTCCCGTGTTGATGTGTATAACTGTCCGTAAAATCTCTCGAGCTCTCTCAATATCTCCGGTTTCGATGAGATGACACTGCCGTCATCGATCTTCAGCTTTATCATATGGCTACGCCCAATAGACGAATTCTGTGCGAACACTTTAGAGCCTTGGTTCCGCTCAATTGCGTCCTTAATACACGCTGTATTATAGGAACGCAAGTCGTGTCGCATGGCTTTCGAGATTCGTCTATTGAGTTCAGCATATTCCGACATATCAGCTGAAGATTGCAGTCTCATCTCAGTCCGGTTTTCCATTAGCTTAATGGTTGTATTGGAGAGCTTTTGAGGTTTTTTACGGCGTGGGGTCTTATAGAACTTGGACCCCACTGCGTGGACAGTTTGCACCAACCCATTGTTTATCTCGTCCGCAGTTTCGCAGTCGGCGAGGCACTGGAAGCGATTGTGTAGTTCGAGTTGAAAGTCTTCGGGGTTCTGAATTTGGGCGGATCCTGGACGGAGCGTGGACTTCATCAGACGAAACCTTTCGAGCTTAACATTGATATTCAATGTGCCTCTAACAATACGGTGATCGCTCCCGGTTTTTACCCTGCCGATCACGGAGACATCATTGAATATATGCTTCTTGGTCGTCATGATGAAGTCGATCTCATTTTTGGTTGAACCATCGGGGCTTATCCTCGTCCACTTCTTGGATGGTCGCTTCTTTAAGAAGGAGTTCATCGCATAGAGTCCCTCCTTCTCCATGAAGTCGACCAGCCGCTGGCCCCTTTGGTTCCGCTGCCCATACCCATACGACCCCACGCCGCCATTCCGAGTGCCCACCTTGGCGTTAAAGTCCCCCATAACAACGGTGAAGTATGTTTTGGAGGTATGTATGGCTTCTGCTATCTCCTCATACATAGCCTCTACTTCATAGTCAGGGTGTGCCGAGGTCGGCGCGTATACCTGTATGACCTTCAGCGAATACCGATCGGTTATTCTGAGTATAAGGTACGCTACCCTGCTCGACACACTATCGACCTTTACCACGTTGTTAATAAGGGACTTACGGACGAGAAACCCGACACCACCCTGGGATTTTCGATCTCCTTCCCGGAAGAAGAGCAAGTTTCCGGAATCAAGGGTTATCGTATCCTGTACATTTTTACACAAAACTTTGTAATACAAGCGCGATTGAAAATTGTAAAAGTTTTCTGACAACTTTGTTTTGTTTACTTTAATGTTGGCTAATTAATGTATATTTACATTATCCTTATACTAATATATTTATTTTTCTATGTAATTTAGTTTCTCTTTTTTTCCGCCTCAACTCTAGACTTAAGTGGTAGTTTTTACTTTCTTTAAAAATATTTTCATGCTTCTTTTTTGGCAAAATAAGGAGAGACTTTTTAGTGTATATTATCTGTATAATATATTTGCGAAAAATAAATGATTTGATTTGAATAAGTTTGATTTGTTGAATCTTTCCTATGAATTACCTATCATGATTAAAACACAATATATTTTATTGAATATGTTCAAATTTAATTAGGCTATGGATCCACAATGTTGCATTATGTTAGTTTGTAAGTCTCGAAGTCGCTGGTTGTTCGACCAATGACGTATAACGAGTACGGCAGCGACTCCGAAGAGGACGGTGGTCGCGGGGCTGCTATCAACCATTTGCTCGTTAGCACAGTGTTGTCCCCCCCCCTTCGGGGTCACTGGACGTCCGGGGTGTGGGCGGGATGTAGGACGTCCATTGAGTACGGCGGCGACTCAGAGGAGGAGGGCGGCGGGGTTGCGACCCCCGTCCCCGTGAGCACCGTGACTGGTTCCCGAGGGGCTACAATGCGTCACCCCGGCGGTGGGCTCAAAGGCAAGGCACTGAATTGCCCCTGGTGCAGATCCCACCGGAGAGACCTGGGCACATGAGAGGGGATGAGGGGGAGGGGAGGGAGACATCTCATGTGCCGATGCGACAGCCGCGGGGGTTTTAGTGGGTAAGAATCCCACATACCCCGGTCGAGCTCCACAGCTCACGGTGATCTTTTGAAGATTTTCCACGCGTCAATAAAAAGCAGTGTTGTCCCCCGGCGGCGGGCTCAATGGCAAGTCATTGAGGGGTTCCTGGTACAGATCCCACCGGAGAGAGCGGGCCTGGGGGCGGGGGCCTCTCATGTGTCGATGCGATAGCCACACGGGTTTTAGTGTGTAAGAATCCCGTATACCTCGGTTGACATGGGGTCCCGGGGACCTTTTGTTAGTACCTATATTTCGGACTGGAAATCATAATTAAATACGCCCTAGGCCCTAATTATCTATGAACATTTAAAGATTCCAGGCTCAGATATTATCTATGAAACCCCGTTTAAATCAATAAAATAGAGTGACTTACTGCCGCACCTACAAAACTCAATTATAGTTAATTCTCACTAAGCCATTTCTTGAACTCGGATTATTTCGACACTCGAAGCTAATGAATATCATACCTCCTTAGAACGCTGATGGTGACTAATGGTGAGTAGATATATCAATAATCTGGTAATTAATAATAAAAATAATAATTATTAGACTCTTAACAGTCGAAATAAGTAGAAATAAAAGTGTGTGGATTGTCCCGAGATATTATTATTCCATTTATTTATTTTATAACAATTGTTTTACATTTTTAAATATAAATATAAAAACAAGTACATTTAAAAATATAAAAAAAAAACGATATATATATTATTATTATTATTAAAATATCACTTAATTAGAATTAAAGTTAATTGATGTTTGTGAGTGCGGCAGTTAGACTTTACCTTTTATCTTATTAAATACTAGCAGTAGCCCGCGGCTTCGCCCGCGTTTACTTTGTTACTCAAACGTGTTTAAAATTATGAATCGAGGTTTTTTAAAATATTGTTTACACTAATGTTGTCTTTTATTTACGCGAAGGCTACACATTGAAATCATAGTTTGATTTCAATGTGTAGCATTTGCGTTAGTTAAAACGTTCGTAATAAATTGTTACTTACCAATCTATCGTCTAATCCTTTAGGCATTGATAATCTTTTTGATATAGTGCATTCCCAGTTTTCAAGGACAACATTTACCGTTTCTGTATTTTGAAGCCACTTCATAAATAGTAAGCTTATTGTATTTTACTTACGCGAATATTACACATTGAAATCAAACTACTTTTTACGGATTTAATCGCGGTTTATTATTTACTATCCCGACGTTTCGAATGTTTTACAGCACCCATAGTCACGGGAGAACTGAGATGTTGAACGTCCTTATGTCACAATTATGCCGATGTAACCCTCAGGTCTTCTTAGTTATTATTGTTGGTCCGATCTTCGGACGATCGATTTCAATATTTTCACACTTTTATTAACTCTGATCTAATCAAGTATGTAGCCTATATTTTTGTGTAAGCTGTCATAGCTCCAATTTTTTAAATATTTACTTCTTTATTTAAAAAGATACTCTACTTATTTTGCAATTCCATTAAAAAACATATGAGGTTGTTAAGTGGAAACCATTTGGTAACCCCATTGGTAGATGCCCTTAGCGGTTGATTTTCGAAAAATGCTGGAAATAAGTTTATTCAACAGTTTTGTTTAGTTCATTCACTGAGTTTCGTTACCAAAGTTGTATTATAGCATTAAATGGAGATCTTTCTTCACACAAACTTTAGGGATTCTTGTATGCAGTAGGTACATAAAATATGTCATGTGGCTGTAGGAATAAAATATTTTTTGGAAGGAATTCAACTGAACTCTTTTAGGGGTTAATTAAAAAAAATGACATGGATTGCTTCAATATGACGAATGTATCCGCAGTGTAATCAGTGCAGCATGAATTTTTTTTTGGCGTTTGATACTCAAAAACCGTGCCAAAACCCCGTTAAGGGTGATTTTCAAAACAAATGTGTTAGACGTGTTTCTCACTTTTTTTATGAGTACACTGACAAATTTTCGTGTCTGAAAAAATATTTTCTACATACAAACTTTGGTACATCATTTGTCCCACGGGTTGATTTTTAAATAAACCAGAACCGTACCAGAAATACTTTTTGAAATCGGTTCATAATTGCCAGAATCATGCGCGATCATACATAGAAAAGAAAATATGTATAAGAGTACACAGACAAATTAAGAACCTCCTCCTTTTTTGAAGTCCGTCAAAATGCTGAAAATTAGTTTGTTAAATTGTTGTGTTGAGTTTACTTACCGAGTTTCGTGACTGTAGCTGTATTATAAATTAAATGGAAATCCTTCTGCATGAAAACTTTGAAACCATTAATTGATCTTAGGGGTTTTATTTTTCGATGAATGCAGGAAACAGGTTTCTTAGATTATTATGTGCCATACATAAAATAAGTCTTGTGACCGTAGGGTAAGACAAAAGGATTTGGACCCCAATTAAACCCTTTTGGGAATGAAATAAAAAAAAATTGCACTTAGATTTCTTTAATTTCATAAATGCATCCACAGAATCTTCAGTCATCAGTTTTCCGAATTCATACTCAAAAACCGTGCTAAAACCCAATCAAGGGTTGATTTTCAAATCAAATGTGTCAGACGTGTTTCTCAACTTCTTTTGATGACTAAGTTTTGTGTCCGTGTGATGAAAAATATTTTTTTGCAAACTTTGATACCCTATTTGACCCAGTTAGGGGTTGATTTCCGAAAAATGCAGATAATTTGTTTGTTGTAATGTTGAGTTTATTTAATGAGTTGTGTGACTGTAGCAACATTATAGCTAAAATGAAAATTCTTCTTCATGCAAACTTTGCAACTTCATAAAAAGACTTTAGGGATTGTTTTTTGAAGAATGCCTGAAATAAGTTTCTTAGATCATTATGTGCAATGCATAAAATAAGTCCTGTGACTGTAGGACAAAAAAATATTTTATGGACCCAATTAGACCCTTTTAGGGGTTGATTTTCAAAATAATTAAATTGCTTTTACTTGATCAATTTATTCACAAAGTTTCATCAATGCAGCATGATTTCCTTTCCACGCTTGATACTCAAAAACCATGCTAAAACCCCTTCAAGGGTTGATTTAAAAAAATAATGTGATACACGTGTTTTTTTATCAGTACACTGATAAAGTTTCGTGTCCGTGTGCTATGAATATTTTTTTTCCATGGTAATTTTGATACCCCATTTGACCCACGTAGGGGTTGATTTTTGAAAAATGGTGAAAATAAATTTGTTGAACTGTTTTGTTGAGTCTATGTACCGATTTTCGTTACTCTAGCTGCATTATAACATTCAATGGAAATCGTTCTACGTGTAAACTTTCCAACCCCATTATATGACCTTAGGGGTTGTTTTTCGCTAATTGCCGGAAATGGGTTTCTTAGATTCTTGTGTGCAATACATAAATTAAGTCTTATGACTGCAGGTCGAAAAACATTTTTGGACCCCAATTGGACCCCTTTAGGAGTTGATTTTCAAAAACTTTTTACACATGGATTACTTTAGTTTGATTAATGTATTCGCAAAGTTTCATCAATGCAGCACAATATTTTTCTGTGGTTCAAACTTAAAAACCATACTAAAACCCCTTTAAGGGTTTAATTTCAAAAAGTTGTGATACACGTGTTTTTTCATTTCTTATGTTTAGTACGTTGACAAAATTTCGTGTATGTGTGGTGAAAACAAAATGTTTTCCATACAAACTTTGAGATCCCATTTGACCCACTTAGAGGTTGATTATCGAAAAATGCTGACAATTAGTTTATTCAATTTTTGTATTGAGTTTATGTACCGAGTTTCGTTTCTCTAGCTCTATTATAGCATTAAATGGAAATCATTTTACGTGTAAACTTTACAACCCCATTAAATGATCATAGGGGTTGTTTTTTGCAAAATGCCGGATATAGGTTTCTTAGATTCTTGTGTGCAACACATAAATTAAGTCTTATGACTGTAGGTCGACAATCATTTTTGCACCCCCATTGGACCCCGTTAGTTGATTTTCAAAAAATAATTATTTATTTGTATGATAAGCAATGATTGTTCATTGCTTTAGTTTGATAAATATATTCGCAAAGTTTAATCAATGCAGCATGATATTTATTTCCGCGTTTCATACTCAAAAACCATGCTAACACCCCTTTACGGGTCGAATTTGAAAAAGATTTGATACACGTGTTTCTTAATTTCTTTGGCTTAGTACATTGACTAAATTTCTTATCTGTGTGATGAAAAAAAAATCCGTAATAACTTTGGGAGCCCATTTGACCCACTTAGGGGTTGATTTTACAAAAATGCTCAAAATAAGTTTGTTCAATTGTTGTGTTGAGTTTATTTACTGAGTTTCGTTACTCTAGCTGCATCATAGCATGAAATGGAAATCCTTCTTTGTGCAAACTTTGCAACCCCTTGATATGACCTTAGGGGTTGTTTTTCGAAAAATGCCTGAAATAGGTTTCTTACATTCTTGTGTACAATATATAAAATAAGTCTTATGACTGTAGGTCGAAAAACATTTTTTGGACCCCAATTGGACCTATTTCGAACTTGATTTTCAACACATGATTATTTACACATAGATTGCTATAATTTGATAAATATATTCGCAACGTTTCATCAATGCAGTAAGTATGTTTTTGTTTACATTGTGTACTCAAAAACCATGTTATAACCCCTTTAAGGGTCAATTTTCAAAAAGTTGTAATATACGTGTTTCTTTATTTCTTTTGTTAGGTACTGTAACAAAGTTTCGTTTCCGTGTGACGAAAAAAAATTTTTTTTCATACTAACTTTGGGAGCCCATTTGACCCACTTAGGGGTTGATTTTACAAAAATGCTCAAAATTAGTTTTTTCAATTGTTATGTTGAGTTTATTTACCGAGTTTCGTTACTCTAGCTGCATCATATGATGAAATGGGAATCCTTCTTTGTGCAAACTTCAAAACCCCATTAAATGACCTTAGGGGTAGTTTTTCGAAAAATGCCGAATTTAAGTTTCTTAAATTCTTGTGTGCAATATATAAACTAAGTCTTATGACTGTAGGTCGAGAAACATTTTTTGAACCCCAATTGGACCCCTTTAGGAGTTGATTTTCAAAAAATTATTATTTGCACTTGGATTGCTATAATTTGATTAATGTATTCGCAAAGTTTCAGCAATGCAGTATGAATTTTTTTTTCCGCGTTGCATTCTCAAAAACGATGCTAAAACCCCTGTAAGGGTTGATTTTCAAAAAGTGTGATACACGTGTTTCTTTATTTCTTTTGTTTCTTACATTGACAAAGTTTCATGTCCGTGTGACGAAAAAAATATTTTTTTCCATACAAACTTTGGGAGCCCATTTGACCCCCTTAAGTATGGAATTTCGAAAAATCCGTTCTTATTGTTCACCTAGACTATTTGAATAATGTTGGTTCCAAATTTCAAGATTGTACGTTATATGGTTTTTGCTGTATCGTGATTCCTAGAAAACACCCTGCTCTTTTATTAATATAGATATTAATATTTGTACCTACTAAGCGGTATTGACGTATTTTTTGCAGGGCAAGACATTAGCGTAGCATGTAGGTACAAATATAATTGGAAATAGAGAATTAGCATTATAAAATTTGTAAGTTTAAAAAAATATAGGCACAATGGAATATAAAATACAGTACGTTTGAATTATAAATGGTGTTGGTTCCGACACTCATGTACGGAAGTGAAAGTACCCAACTGTGACTTGGCAGAAGAAACATGAGAGCAGAATAAATGCAGTTGAGATGAGAGCGTTAAGATGTATGATAGGAGTTAAACTAAGTTACAGGATAAGAAATAGTGACATAAGGAAACGTTGTGGTCTGAAAGAAGATGTAGTGACAAAAATTGAAAAAGGTATGCTGAGATGGTTTGGCCATGTCGAGAGAATGAATGAAGTACGATTGACGAAAAAAGTCTATAGGGCGAGTGTGAATGAAAGTGTTGGAAGTGGTAGACCTAGCTAGACGGACGTTTCAAGACCAAATTAGGGACGTCTTGAAAAAAAGGCCAGGTCAAGAGTACCCTAAACCGAAGAGCATGTATGAAGGGAATAATGAAAGTGGACGAAGCGAAACAACTATGTAAGGATCGAAGCAAGTGGAAAGAAGTGGTCTCTGCCTACCCCCACGGGAAAGAGGCGTGATTATATGTATGTATAATGTCATCTGATGATCTGAATAGAGTTTGCCTTGGGACAATTTTGTCTGTGACGTGTGAGACGTTATGTTTTCCTGCCTTCAATATCCGCAAATAGATACAATATTTCTCCAACGATCTTTGATATACAATTTCCGAGGCTTTGTGGAACAAAACATCGGTATTGCTCGGGGAACGCGGTCCTTGAACCGAACATCTTAGCAGTATGACTTCCTTTGTTACGTTGAAAAGAGTGGTACTCAACAATGAATATTGATGTTTAATATGTAGCAAACATTTCGAGAACAATTTTACAATTTTTTTTTAATTCGTCCTATTGACAAGACAAGCTAGATTCTCCTTCTTCTTCTTCTTCATATGTTAGTAAGAATAATCCAACTTATTTAATTTTTGTTGTATGGTTAATAGTCATACTGGTGTCAGAGTCAAGCTACCCTTAGGCCTCTGACTTAGTTTAATAACTGCTGTCTAGACGATAACAGCTGGGCCTGACTGTTTACTACGCCTATTGACGCTCAGTTCAAATCTCACTAAACAGCCACCGATCTAAGGGCTTGCGTGGCCTAACGTTGCTTAACTAACTGAACTCGAGCAATCTATTTTTGACTCTCTGGAAAGAGCGAATAACTTCGACAAGTTACAAGTTCGATATTATAAACTATTTCTTAGTTAGAAACACTTTTGACTATTTCATCATTGTTATAAGTTCGCTTGAAGATGCTCTCCATCTAATTAGAAGATCGTTTTACTAATAAAGACTTATAGGCTCTTAAAACTGGCCTTCGAAATACAGCGATATTACTCTACGTAGGCAGACATAAACAAAATAACAGCCGTACATCATTATATATACTTTCAGTTTATTTGGTACAAACATCAACAGTATCTCAAGCTAACTTATTTATCTCGTAAAATACTTGTTAATACTCTACCCCGGGAATTGTACGATGAAGTCTGGCTTCCTTGGCTCATAGTTAAAATGGACTAGTCCGACAACCAGTCCGCTTACTCCGCAAACCAATTTATTAAGACCTTTGAGTTTGTATCTCTTTACATCAGTTTGCTTTATTGCTAGTGAAATGAAGGGGGGATGGTAGATAAATTTATGATGGTTTTTCGATTTGTTTGTTCACAATTCGGTGGATTATTCAGATAAAAGCAGTGTTGGAGGGTGTGTGTGGGGAAGCGAGAATCATCTAAGGACAAAACTTGTTTGCACTACTTATGGAATTAAATCACTTGGGTCGGGATTCGTCGGAGTAGCTCAGATTTTTGACTTACGTAAGTAGTTATTCTGAATATCTGTTTCTTATCTGATATAATAAGGGTTTTTGTCTTGTGTTTGCAATATTCCTTTAGTTACATTTGATTATTTAAAACAAACATTACACAGACGTATCATATAAGGACGTTTATTCTGTTTTATATTTTGTAAAATAAAACAATGTAAGTGGTTCAACGTCGCCAACAAAGATTCAGTGTTTATTTTAACAATTATCTAAACAATACTTCCAACGTATGGCGGAAAGTGATCTAAAACTAGAACAGAAACAACCGATACCCGGTGAACGAGAAACTTAATACAACAAACTTTCATTTCGAACTTATCCACCGATAATAACGCAGTCAGTTGGGCAGTAGGGCTCGCGGTACGGAGCGCTAATATTTCTTACAATGCAGTATACTTATAACCGTACTTCTTTGTAACAACGGCCCGCAAAACTTTATCACAAGTAAACTCTCGCGGAAGTCGATCGCTGGCCGTCGCCACAGCCGCACGCCCCGCTGTCCGCTCCGCTCCGCTAACCTCGGCCCCTCGCCCCGCGATCTCCAACGATCCGCTTCCAACAAACAAACGGACAAGTTTTAATGTTTTGCTCACAAAGTGTATGATTAAACGCGGAGAGCGGCGGAGAGAGTCGGCCGTAAGTTATTGATTTTCCCCGACTAAACCCCCGTCGACTTCGCGGCTCGCCGTACGATACGGGAGCTCTACCCCGCTGTGCCACTTCTAAACTCTTACTAGAATCCGTTAAAACTACTTTTGTGCATCGGAACGAGTTCTAAATTACTTTCTGTGTTGTGTTTTAGACTTTTTGTGTGATAAAATGTATGTTCACAAGTTTTGTATGCAAATAATTATGAGAAAAGTTAGCGGTGGCTGCGCAACGGCACTGCGAACGGCGAGAGCCGCGCACCCTACAACTTCACGCCGCTCTACGTTGCGAAGTTAACGCGAAGTTCCGCCATTTTGGAACATGCTCACAACCCACTTGTTTTATAAAGAAACTTTTTATTAATTCCTGTGGGCCGCGGAGTGTCAGTAAGATGTTTTGAGGTTATGCTGAAAGGCGAAAGACGATATTCTGACTCGGAACCTCGGTTATTGTGTTACTGTGACTGCTTACGGCCCAAATTCTAGTGTTTGTGTTGATTTCTGGTATTGTTTTGAAGTGTAACTCGAGTGACGTACCTTGGATGCTCTCATATATTGTGTTTACTTCTGGCAACAGTGCGGGGGACGCTGCGAGTACTTTTTGACCTTGCCTATGGCCCGGGAACGCGACTAAGTGACAGGTGACGAGTAGTAAACTTAGTTTAACTAGTTTGTATAGCCGGCTCGAAAGTTGTGACACTGAAAAGTTTCAGTCAAAAAGTGTTTACGAATTCACTATATCTATGCATACTTATATAGAGTTAAATTATTTATAAGGTGACGTAGCCACGGCTTGTGGTGGAAAACAATATAAGTGGCTTGTATATACGCTGCTTTGATATTCAAATGACTTTTGAGCATTATTATTCTGAGTACATTTTCATAATAACTAAACTCCTTATATTTAACGTTAATTAGGTTTCATATTTTATAAATAGGTTGCTAATATAATTATGCCACGCTTTATTGTAGCAACGGTAACAAACCGTAATAATATACTTACAGAGATTTATAGTTACTAGGGAAAAATATTTTCACATTATACTAAATGATTAAATTTTCTTGGTATGAAGCACTGAGCGCAAGCTATCAAGATTCGCGGAAACGGAATTTTAAAATCATATTTACGAAAGTTATAACCTTGTTATGAGGCTGTCACAGCGTAGCGACATGCATAATTAAAGTACGACTAATATTATTTTGTTCTAATTATGAATTCATGACAGAAAAAAAAACTTGATCTATTTTTAGTTTTTTATAACTATAGTTTTATAATAATAGGTAAACACATGGTTTTATTAATTACTATGTATCTAACACAGAAACTTAACACACTTCGATATCAACTTTGGCACTCCAAATTGAGCTCATTAAACTTCTAGTAACTATAAAATCACGGAGATGTAGTCCGAACCGTTCCACAATAGCTTCAAACGGCACATCAATTTATTGAAATTCCATAAATAATTCCATTCATTTTGGTACTGACTTTACCGTATAAGAAGTTATCTATGTAGGTACTCAATTGAATTACCTGTTCCGATTGATCGGATTTCCAATAAGAACATTCCTTTTTATCCTTTACATAAACATTTGTTTAGTAAGGAAAGTACTGTCGAACTATCTCATAAATAAAGTAAAAAGCCCACGTTATTGGGTCGTTTTATTAAGGACGCTATTACAAAGTCATTCCACCGACCGGTCCCAGTCTCAGTCCATTGTAGATGGAAAATCTTTCTACAGTCACGGCTCTCGATGGGATAACGCAGATGCTCCTCAGTTCGGAAAGGTCCCACTTGCTAACCAATCTCCAGGCTACAATTATCCTAATCGCCAGCTGTTAGAGCCCAATATCGCGCAGCGCCAAAGAAAGCTATGAAACTTTGTTAAATAACTTTTCAGATAACTTGAACTTGGCGTATTTGCGCAAAGTTGTAAGCGGAATACCACCGCGGGCTAATTCAATCTGTACCCGCTTGTAATAAATGTTGTTTTCGCGTAATGCCAATTGGGGAGTTAGTGTATACTGTTGAGTCAAAAGTTGTGGACTTCACGAAGCAAAACGCGAACTTTTGTAGAACATTTCAGTGTAGTTAGTACAATGTTATAATGGAAATAAGCACTTCAAAATGGCGTCGTCTGTAGCTGTGCTTATAGGTGTGTGTGGATCGATATGCGGATGTTTTTGTGTGATGAATAACAATTGGAGTTTTGACAGTTCTTCGATTGGATCCAGCGATGATATTGGCTTTGTAGATTAACTTCAGAAAGGATTATTAATTATCTTATATGATTCTGCTACATTGTGTACATGACACATACATTGTTTTTAACATTCAATATTCTCATTTTGTTTCTTTATGTTAGTATACTTTCTAGTTAATGATACTATATGACAGTTCTTACGAATGAGGGTTATATTAACCGTTAATTAATCATCATCATTATCCAATCAACAACATTATCCAATCTCAAAACTGAATGGTTATTTTGTGAGTTTTATATTTTTACTAAACACATGGATAACTAAATACTAGTCACAGTCAGACGTCATTATAGTATACTTAGGTAGGAATTTTATGAAACATGCATACAACACAACTCCATAGTTTTGTTAATATTATGTAAGTCCATATAAACACAAGAGACAAAGAGAAAGCTTGGCTTATGCAAATAGTCCCAATAGTAATATTCTTATCCCAATATGATCTTAAACTTAATATAAATGCCTATAAATAGACTTGAATATACGAAAATGTAAACAAGTGCTCCAGAAACCGAAACAACATATTTAATTATAATACAGCTTTATATATTCCAGTACTTTGAGAATTAAGCACTAATAACTTTCGTAACTTAAAAGACAAACTGCCATCGGTATTTGTAAAGAAATTTCAACTTTAATGTTGCGAATTTAAGCGTTAATTTCCTTATCTAAAGGCTCTGTTAAATTTGTTTGTTCAGCATACTTTGCTCCGTCTTTTTATTTGGTTTGAGCAATAGATGGTTCTTGGCTTCACTATACTGACTTTATACGTGACTTAGCGAAATTATTCGAACGTAAACAGACTTGATTTATTGTATAATCCATGATTGAGTGGGTTATAAAACTGTGGCTATAATAATATAAGGTCAATGGGATGCTAAAAATTGGAGGATAGAGCAATAAAATTTAAGTTTCAGAATTGGATTGCGAAAAGTTATACTATTTTTAACGCTAGTTGCGAGAACTTGCGACCTACTTATTAAACTACCAACATCGCAAGATTTAACCGTTGGCGATGAAAAGTAGTAGAGTCATTATCCGCGCTTGTATGTTCGCTTGTTTCTTCTAAACTACTAGACATTTAGAGATTTTTTTATACTGCTGAGGCCATTTGCTTGTATGTGACCCGCCTGATGGTAAACATTCACCGCACCCTGTAGACGCTAGCAACATCAGAAGAAGCACTAGCGCGTTGCCGACCCTTAAGACATTATATTAAGTCTTTTGTGTCCGGTGATTTCGCCAGCTACAGAGCCCTTCACACAGGATTACAGTAATGTTTACACACTGCTGCTTGGCGGCAGAATATCTGATACTGTGGTGGGTACACTACCTGGACGGTGGCTTATACAAGGAACCTACCGACAAGTAAAATTTATTTTGGATGGTTTATGTTTACAAGACCATATAGGTTTAGATTTATAAAAAAAAGTCCGGGTTGTGGCACTGTTAATTCTATTCTAACGAACTCAGTAATAACGTTTTATATTTCTGCGAATTAATTAACGTAACATAATACAACAGAACTCTACTTAACATTTATTCTGTCTAGATGTTTATAAATGACCTTCAACAACCTTATTTTCGTGGAATGTGAGTCTTGTACGGCTATTATTAGCGGCGCTCATAGTCAATTGTACTTAATTAGTGATGGGCGATTGTTACAAAAATCAAAAATTGAATTATTCGAATGAATGAGTAAGCACTATTCGAATGTTTTTTTTCGCTCGAAAGATTGCTATTTAAATGATTTTTGAACGGAATAATTCATTCGAATGAAAAAAGTGATTACAATTTGTAATCACTGTTCGTTAAACGATCAGTTGGTAAAGCTATGTCAGGTAAGATTAGTCCATCGATGGGTGACCATTTAGTGACATTTGTATTAAGCGTCTCCGAGCTTCGGAGAGCAAGTAGAAGTCGGATCCGTTTGTCATCTATACAGCAGCTGTTAAGTCAAGTCAGAGGGTTCAGGGTTCAGCTTGAAACAAACGACAAGGATGATAACATAAGGATACCAATTTCTTTGTTTCTGAGTTGTAAGTAAGTATTATTAGACTATCAATTAGCTCTTACAATCTTTTCTATTCTATTCTTGGTGGCTATAAATTTGGGCCCGGTATCCCCGGCACGCACTTCGACCCAGTTGGATCCTTTGTGCTTGCCCTAACCCTTACTCTGTTGCTGGCGTATCGAAGAGCTCCCTCAGGTACGCAACGATCGCGCCAGCTTGGAGCTGTACATAATCATTTGGCGTAGGTTAGGCGACTACCAGATGATGCCACCTACGTCTCGCAAGAGCGTCGCAACTACACAATATGTGTCGCAATGTGGCATTGACTCTTTTTCATCTTCGCAGAATCTGCGTCACCAGGTACTTAGCCTCATTCTGTGTAGATGCTCGTTGGTGCCAAAATGTTCCGTGAGTGCACCTATTAGGTGCCTTATTTGTGATCTGTTTAGGTTAAATTAATTTAACCCCACAGTCCTCCCTGCCATATTTTACTGAGCTTATGAGTCCATACCATACCGTCCAAACTATCTTTTGTTAGCCTCCCATCCCTGCAATATGGAGGGAAGTTTGATATATTCATATAATTTGCTTCTTTTTTTTGCGATGGTGAAATCCTCATGAATACCCGCGCACGAACCTCCTATGCAAGGGTTATGTCGGACTCTTACCGACTAAAACACCATCAGGCTTTCCAGCACCTCCGCTATAGTGGCGGGCCCCGGAAACGTACTATGTACTTCATCCGGTTCCCGCCAGCGGCCGTTCGGCTTGCGCCAAACCCACAACGGCTCGGCCAAAATGGCCAAGCCGGAGCATTTTCAGGCTCTCCCCCCGGTGTCATGTGCGGTGCCCACCAGTCCACTCTGCTCAACAGAGAAGTACCAGGGGCGACCACAGTGACACACACCCTATAGCCTTTCGGCCCTACCCCCCCAATTGCACCGAGCTACCGGGTCCCATACCCCAGGTACTGCCGTCTGCCAGGTCCCATACCCTGACAGCACGGTTGCTGCGGTGCCCCCGCCCTATGACCTTGCGGCCCGACCTAAGGCTTCGCCACCGAGCAACAGCTGTCCACCCCGAAGAGTGGAGAGATATTACCCGGTGCCCAGGGTACACCGTCCCAAGCCCATTGTCCTTCCTCCGAACGAATCCTCGGGAATTACAATGGGCCGGGCACTCGAGGAGGTGATGCCAGTACCCCCCAGGGGATATAATATCCTCTTGGCTCAACCGCGGCCAAGGCTTTTACAAGATCTACGCGGGAGATATTATAATGCACAAGTGCTTGCGTAGACACAAGTGCACTCTCTCTTCCTTCTCACAATCCGATGGGACGGAAGACTGACATGACCTAGAGAGATCAGGTGGAGGATTGGCTTTTTACATGCCCATCCGACGCATGAATCATCCATCTTACTTTCCAGATATCGGGCGATCAGCCTGCATTATCGTCACCATCAGCAGCCGTAACGTCCACTGCTTAAAGGCCGCTCCCTTAGAAGGGAGGGGTTGCCATAATCCTCACGCTTGGCAGGCGGCTTGGGGATCGCAGTATAGGTGGTAGGCAATCCAATAAAAAGACGCTGATGCCCGTCTTCTTGTTTTCCCTTTGTCGCCTTTTACGGACACCCAACGGGAGGAGATGGGTGGGTGCTATTCTTACCCGGAGACCCCACGGGAAATAAAAACATTATCGTAAGCAGTGGAAAAAAAAAAGCATATTGGTCGCTCCCCGCGATAGTTGAACCGGCGAGCTCCGCTTTCCGCACTAGCACTGCGCCATGGAGGCTGCTATTATTTCATATAATGTATAGGTACATTAAATAATTCCGAAACCTACTTATTATAATAAAGTAGTTCTTAATTAAATCAAATTTGTTATGTTTGATGTACTTTGTAGAGTTCATTTTAATTCCGCTTGCATCAATATTTGCACGGTAGAGTACTTGCATCTCTATATAGAGCAATTTAACGTTAAATACTTCAAAGTAGTTAACATTAATAATTACTTTTAGGGTTAAATAATTTATGTTCATTGAATAGTTATCTTTAATAAACTACATTATGATAGCCTTTACCTGATTGATTTTACATACAATAGTTACCAAAGCGAGAACTTACGCCAAACAAATACAACGCTTATTATTGCACTTGTTAAATTTGTACCTTATTCGTACTATCTATTGGGTATAATTTCTTCCGTTATTGATAACTTTGGACCCAATGGTTACAAGAAGACTGTTATTGAAAATCAAGTTTTATTGTCTGTGCAACAAGGTTTATTTTTCCTTACAATCAACAATCACGTCAATATAGATCCGTAGCCTACTTTATTATTGTATATAATGAATACAAATGAAGGTAAATATTACTTTAGCATTATCCTATGAAATTCAATTACTTTTGATCAGTTCGATGAGTTAGGCATATTTTAAGTAGAAAAAGATCATTATATTAAGATGTTTTTTTGTGAATGGGTAAGTAATGCTTCTGTTGACGAGCGATAGTGATAGTGATATCTGATAACGAGCGGTAGTGTATTGCAGCTATGGGTGGGCTTGCTGCTTACCATCAGTCGAATGCCCAATATTTTGTGTCATAAAATACCCGATATATCAGATCTTCAAAGCCTAAGTTGCATTGTGATATGATAATATTCATAGTTGAAAAATCATTGAGTGTACAACAATTATAAAGGTACAAGACTTATTACTTCTGTTCTTATATTACCCATATTCTGGGACAAAAACTGATTTTTATAAATATATTATACTAATAATAATATATCTTATATATCCTAGCTACATGAGATTTTTATTAAAATACAACATTTGATGTCCATATAACATCGTTGGCCAATGATGTATTTATACAGGGTGTTTGATGCATCGTTTGTCAAAATAATTTGTCCGAAAGAAGAGGCCATTGGCTATTTCTTTAAGTCATAAAACTCATTACTTGCCACACCAGTTTTTTTGCCTCTCAACTCGTGCGCGGGTGCTACTGTGTCGACCCACTTTCAGTTGACATCAAAGTTTGGTGGACAACAGAAGCTTGATACTCACTTGGGTGGCTAAAAATACGCAATAGCCTTGCTAGTGTAGGGCTACTCCCAGATGACTCAATCTACGTCTAGCAAGAGCGTCGAAGCCAAAGAGTATGTGCAATATGTATTGACTGTTTTTGTTTACACAAAATCTGCAAATATCTAACTGTCATCACATTGCCTTTAAAAACGTTAGTTTATTTTGTTGGCAGAATGTCACGCAAGTCCAGGCAGGGCTACAGCATACGTCACTTGCTACAGCTCCCGAATGCGCCCCGCAGCCCGCCCGCAGGGCCGCACCCCCCCGCGCCCGGTATCAAGGTCAGTGCATTTATTTACGTATTGCTCTGTCTAGGACACGGTGTTTCCGACTATTCTAGATTATATTTTTTTATGAAGACGAAATTTGTACATTCTATATGCAATTCCACAATAATATTATATTTGAATCTACTATTTTATCCTTCTGTTTGGATAATTGGTTAATTTTCTTCTTTTATTAATAATCAGGTATCTGTTTAATTGGTACTCAATGAATTTTAAAAACACACTACAATTATTTTATGAAAATTTGTGAATTTTTTGGAGAAAATTGGATTTTAAAAGCGTTACAATGTTTCATAACTGAACGAGTTGACATTATGGTATAATGTATGTAGGTACAGTTATCGACGCAAGGAACTTCGTGGAACTGTTATAAATTATTAAGAAAAGCAACCATTCTATTAAAACGCCCCTTAGGAAACTTTTCCGTTACTGTGGCACCTCTAGTGGTGAAAAACTGCACTAATTTGTGTTCATAATGTTTCTAGATTTCTAGTTTTTGATACTAAAAAAAATACCCCAAACCTGTTTTAAAGGTAAACAGGTTTGGGGTATTTTAAGTTTTATAATTATTTTCAAATGTGGAAGGGTATTATTTCGTTGTCTTTTGAATTATTTCAAAGTGATATCAAAAACAAAAGGTAAAGAGTGGCCCTTTAGTAATTTTCTTGACAGTTATTAACTATTTGTAATAGTACAATTAATCTTGACCATCATTTGTGGGTATTTTAATTTATAGTGAAGTCTGAAATAAAAATCGTGAAATTAGCGCCATTTTTGTCCACGGAGTTTCCTTTCGCAGAAAGGTACCAGTTTGACAGTTTATGTTTCAACCCTCCGCGTTCCGTAGAGGTTTACTTTAAGGTAAGGGCGCAGATTCTTACTATAGTTCGTATTTGAACTACAAGATGGCGCTGTAAATATTTTAGTTCCAAATGTGATAACCGAGCACGTAATTAGCGTCTATTTTTTAAACATACTATATTTATATGTGATTTGTACATTTTTGTGACATAAAAATACAGCTTAGAAGTAAAAAAATACAGGGAAATATTTTTTTTTATTTATCAAATTGAAATCTTTTATTTCCGAAAAATAGCGTTGCTTTTTTTTTATTTCACTATCGTCGTTTCCTTGTTTTTTTTTTGTTGTAACTAGGTAAACGTTTGCCGTAAAAATAGTTTTAGACGTCACTGGACCAAAGTCAAGCCGCAAGTTGATCTACTTTAAAATTACAGTATAGTACTTTTGCCCATCTTTTTTGCTTACTTACTACTGGCAGCAAATACCGTTAATGAACAAACGTCCTCATTTCTATTAGAGGTATGTTAATAAATTGGCTAATGATGCCGTGATTCCAATCCATACCAATAAAAAATATGATAAAAATGATGAAAAAATATAAACCAAACCCTCCCGGGACTTTACAATTAGAATAATCGCACTTGTGTTTAACGGACTATTTACCATTAAGCAAATAAAGTATGTTACCTCAGTCCTACAGAGATATGATATAGTTTAATTTTAATTATAATAAGTACCAGCCCTTGTTCGTCTTCCACTGTTGGGCACAGGCCTCCCGTCAAGATGAGGGGCTTAGGCCATAGTCCACCACGCTGGCCAAATGCAGGTTGGCAGACTTCAGATACTTTCAAGCAATTCTGCCATACCTATTATCATAACCAAGTATAAAGTTCAAATAGGTCCCTTAAGTTTAGTACAATCCGTGGTGCCTTACAGATGGACTAAATCGTTAGTCAGTCTGTAAGAGTCTTCATTTTTGCGGTTAAACCGGCTTATAAATTTGTGGTTTGTCTCCCGCTTTGCCAAGGAGGGAAGTGGAATTTGTCTTTCCTACTCCTCCTGTTCACTTTTCTGATTAAATTCGATGCGGGTTCCAAGAAAATTTAGCGTTTCCCCGGGACTCGCCGAGGGTCAAACATCGGTGTCTTCACTGGTGACCACTGTAGATCCTGGCTTACAGGAGTCACAGCGGTGGGAATGAGTGGTGGGATTAGTCCCAATAAAAAAAGACTTCACATGTCATTCGAAAGCTAGTTAGGCCTTCTTAAACATGCAGGTTTCCTCACGATGTTTTCCTTCACCGTAAGCTAGTAACAATCGCACATTATTAATTAAAGAAACCAGAGGTGCGAGCCGGGGTTCGAACCTGCATACCTTGCTTCCAAGACAAGCGCTCGCCCACTGAGCTGTTACCGCATCTAATTTTAATTGCCAACCCAAAAATATTGTAAGTTTGATCCCTGTATATTCTGATTGTGTGTTTTTATGTCGCCCTTCTTTCCTAAGAGGTCATTAAAACCCCTATAATTTAGTACCAGCTATCTAAACTCTCAGGTATTACCAAATACCTGGTAACCTTTACTATTACTCTTAAACTATAACCTATTACAAAATACTTCAAACGAACGGTCAGAGCAAGCAAATATATCAATCAAATACAAAAGGGTGAACGGGATTCCTGTCCAAGGGCAAACGCGTTTAGTTCTCGTTAGTTAGGTGACCCCGGCGCCCCCTGGCGCATTCCTAACGGAACTATTCTCTCAATATTTATTTACGAAGCGAATCAAGTATTTATTTATTGGCCGATCGCTTTGATCGTAGACCTTAAGCAAACAGGCGATTGTCAATGGAAAGGGTGACAAGAGAATGTTATGGATAAGTTTTCTTATGTTTTTTTTTGTCGCTACGAAATAGCGAACGGTTTATTAGGTGATATGCGTTAAATTTTAGAATATGTATGTTTGTGTATGTGTATGTTTCCCCGCGAGGTGCCGGTTTAGAATTGCATCCCCCAATCTCTTCTCGTTGGGTGTCGTAAAAGGCGACTAAGCGAGAACAGGAAGACGGGCAGCAGCGTCTTTCTTTTTAATTTATCTGTCACCTATATTGCGATCCCCAAGACGCCTGCCATGCGTGGGGATTATGGCAACCCCTCCCTTTTAAGGATGAGGTTTTTCTAGTGGCCGCCTTTTGGGCTGCTGATGATGTCTGTATAACTGTCGTTACGATTACGTTTAATACAAAAAGCAAATTTAAGTTTTTTGTTGACATACTTATATGTATAAGTACTAGTAGAGAAAATAAGTACTTACGTTTTACGTTAGGCGATCACGTGTTAAAGAGGTCCTACCCTAAATCTAACCTTAGGCTAATATTTCACGCAATATATAATAGAATATTAAAAATATAAACTTCTAAGATTTAGTCAGTATCAATAATGAATATAGATTGCATACGTGAATCACCACTGCAATAATCCGTAGATAATATAATATGTAGACGGGCCCGTTGGTCTAGTGGTTAGACACCCTGTCCGCTAACCGATGGGTCGTGGGTTCGATTCCCACCAAGTGTCTGGGTGTTATTTATCTATTGAAGTATGTATTTACACAAAAAAATGTATATAAGTATTAGTATAAGTTGTCTGATTTCCATAGTACAGGCTCTGCCTAGTTTGGGATCAGATGACCGTGTGTGGATATAAAAAAAAATGCTATGAGAAATTTAGCAGCAGTGATTCAAATAAGGACAGTCCAGTCTACTTGCAATCAGCGATGGGATACAGTTGGAGCTGGCCCGCCCATTTATGCAATCACTTGTACGGTTAATGGAAAACAAAATATAAACATGTCGCCTCCGGGTCATTAGTATGGGTCGTCAATTGACTACAAAATACAAAGTATCGTGTTGATTCTTAAATGTAGGGTAGATCTCATTTCACAAATTGTAATGGAGAGGCAAACTAACTAATGTTGGGCTTTATAAGAAGTGTTCCGAGCGCGGAGTGGTCAGTCGGTCTGGGGCAGTCTGTCTGGGAAGGTCTGTCTGAGGTAGTCTGCTTGAGGCAGTCTGTTTGACAGTGAGTCGGTGTATTGCGATATTTCTGGATGATTGTGACTAGTTCCTGATGTAGCTTGGAGGTCGGAGTAGGAAGCTGGTCGGTCAGGGTTGGCGATGAGGGGATATGAGGGGATATGGTGGAGGCCAATCGTTAGGTAGGTAGGGCTTCGAAGCCCTACTCTAATCATGATCTGGTGATATCTTTGGTGACGCAAGGGTAATTCAAGTAAGGTTTTGTAAGAGTTGCTTCTGGGTGCTAGCGAGTGTGTTGCGTATTGAAGAGATGAGTGACTGGGTGAGGTTGCTGCTGTCGTTCAGTTTTGTTCTTGTTCGTTATGTACCTTACTCGTGTTCCGACAAACAAAAATAATAAAAACTGATTCATTATTTAGGTCGTATCCACATGTGGACTAACGTCTCCGTAAAAGGGTTTTATTTCCATGGGATAGTGTCACGGTTGTCCACCCGGGGCCGGCATCCGGTCGAACAACCATTTGTCTACCGACTCATTCTTGTAAGAATTAATGTCTTTAACTTAGGGTGAATTCTTATGTCGTTGGTGCACCGCTACTTTAATATTTTCACGGATACATTTTTAAAGGATATTTTTACTATAGATTCTCGATTGTTAATCACATGATGCGATAACAATCGTACCATATAGTACCTTTTGGTATATAAATATTGGTGCAAATAGTAGTAGCTAGTAAGTTTACAAAAAAAAGCGTTTTCTGTTTGTATTTTTGGAATTAATTTTAATACGCTTTTAAAAATTATAATCTACTTGCATAGTTCTACATGTCTGATCTCCAGTTTGCTTATGTATTAGTATACTTAATTATTCACGATTATTAATATTCATCAGCAGCCGTCCACTGCTGAACAAAGGCCTCCCCCTTAGAAAGGAGGGGTTGCCATAATCCCCACGCTTGGCACGCTGCTTGGAGATAGCAGTATAGGTAGTAGGTGATCCAATAAAAAGACGATGCTGTCCAGACGGGCAAGAAGACTCTTGTTCTCCCTTAGTCGCCTCTGGGCGAGATGGGTGGGTGCTATTCTTACCCAGACACCCGACAAGGATTATTATTATAAAGGCAGAAAATGCTGCTTATACATATTCGTAGGTGTATTTTCTTATATTATTTTTACACCATAAATTCCCCATTAATCCGGTGAGTGTTAAGTGATTAAGCGCTCGACGGGTGGTCTGAGGGCCGGTCTTTTGCGCACCGATTTGTTAAACAGTTATAAACATCCGAGACTAGTGAAGGACTTACTATCGATGTCGATACAAGTTTGAAAATAAAATCGGTCACTAATCTTATTATCGTAGATGCTACGAAACGGTGTAGCATGAACGTAGTGGTTACGCGGCGTAGCTATACTACGAAGTTGCTACAAACGCTCCGTGCAAATAATTAACTTTTTTTTTTAAGCGCGGGATATCTTCAACAGATCCCCGGGAGTTGTGGGGTCGACCGGGGTATGTGGGATTCTTATCCACTAAAACCCTCGCGACTGTCGTATCGGCACACAGGTCTCTCCGGTGGGATCTGCACCAAGAGCCCCTCAGTGCCTTGCCTTTGAGCCCGCCGCCGGGGGGCGCATTGTAGCCCCCCGGGAACCAGTCACGGTGCTCACGGGGACGGGGGTCGCAATCCCACCGCCGTCCTCCTCGGAGTCGCGTACTGAATAGACGTCCTTGGGCCCACACCCCGAACATCCAGCGACTCCGAAGAAAGCAAAAAGTTAACTAACCCAACAGTTTTGGACAATAATTAATTGAAAGATTTTTTTTGTAAGCTTCTCTCGTTTAAGCTCTACTTCGAACTAAACGCGATGAAAATATTTTAGTGTATTCAGAAATTAATTTCTGAGTGTTGCGAGTCTTTTATCGATAAATAAGGAAAGTGATCATAGCAACACTATACAGTAAATACAGTAGGTGTTGACGGTGATATTTCTTTCCGTCGTCCAGTCCTCGCCTTCCCGCCGGTAATTTACCGCCCTGCCCGGTAATGTACCGCTATACCCGACGGCGTAACAACGGCCGATTGAAACCTAACGACTAATTGTTATTTATTACTTACAAAACGGAGGGGAAGTAATATTTCAAGGTGGTCTCTGATATTTTATGATTCTTAAGATACAATTTCAGAAGACATTTTTTTATACTGCCAAGGTGGCAAGCGAGCGTACGGCTGGATGGTAAGCAGTCACCGCGGCCTTAAACACTAGCAACACCAAAAGAATCACTACCGCGTCACCGACCCTTAAGACATTTTTTGTGTCCGGTAATTTCTCCAGCTAAAGTGCCCTTCAATCCGGAAGACAGCAATGCTTACACACTGCTGTTTTGCGGCAGAATATCTGACACTGCGGTGGTACCTGCCTGGACGTGTTCCTTGCATAAGGAGCCTACCTCCTACATCAAGCTATGTTAGAATGTAAAACCAATGTAAAAAAAAATCAATCAATTATCCTTAATTGATTGGTTTATTTCCTACCTACCACCAACGTCAAGCTATATTAGAAATAAAACGATGTCTGATAAAAAACAATCGATTGCAAGTCGTGGCACATAAACTAGCTCGGTGCAATATGTCAGGATCGTGCGATACTGCCAGCGATATTGTTCCCGCGCGGCCACTTCCCGGTAAACGCCACTAACGTGTGCCGATCACGATACTGTAACACGCTTGGTACTGCCGATTGCCAATTTTTCTATTTAATCGGTAGGGGCTTACGAAAAAGGCTGTTATTGTGTACGTATTTGCTTTAACTGTTGTTTTATTCGATTTATTTTGCTGGAAGTGATAGGTATTAATTTCTTTTTCTAATTCACCATTAAGTTCCTAATTTTTAGCGTTATTTTTCTTATACATTTTTACTATTGCTCACAAGTTTCATTTAATCTTTATCTAATTTATCTATCGACGGGCCCGTTGGTCTAGTGGTTAGACACACTGGTTGCTAACCGATGGGTCGTGGGTTCGATTCCCACCAAGTGTCTGGGTGTTATTTATCTATCTAAGTATGTATTTATAAAAAAAAAGTATATAAGTATTAGTATCAGTTGTCTGGTTTCCATAGTACAGGCTCTGCCTAGTTTGGGATCGGATGACCGTGTGTGGAATGTCCCAAGATATTGTTACGACCGGGACATAAAAGTGTTAATTACTCCGTTAATTATTACTTAATTGCAATGATCTCAAAACGCATTGTTAGTCAATAGGTCTACTATCGATCCGTACCGAAAGATCTCGAATTCTCAATAGAAAGTAGTTCCCTAGTACTTGTGTAAGTACCTACCGCTCGCTCGCTCACGGGTCACTGCCCCCGCCTATTGTTAGTTCATTCTCGAAGGTCGCGCCGCTATTGTATCTCGCGAAAACGATAGAATAGGTAAGTACATACGAGTACATTCGAGAGAGTTCCACCCCTCTGTTAATTTAGGTATATAAGCCGACGCATAGTGGCGTCCGGACAGTTTGTGTTTACAAGCGACAGCGGAAACATCTTAAGGAAGCGATCGAAGAGACTGAGAAGACTTTGGACTACTGAGAAATACTGTGCGACTCGGACTACTGTGCCTTGTGTGTATATTGCGTGTATAGTGTATACATTGTGAGTGTACGTGGAATAAAATCTTCTTTTACGTTAATCGGCATTTAATTACCCACCCGCACGTAACAATTGGTGTCAGAAGCGGAATGCCGATTCTGCCGCGTGAAGAAGAAGCGCGTACTCCGCGAACAAGGAGATAAGTAGAGATGGATGCTGCACGTCGGCGTGGTCAAGAGGAGGAGTCCCAGCCTGAGACCGCTACCACATCAGGTACCGCACCAGTGGGAAGCTCGACAGAGGTAAATCTCTCTACCCTGCTGGCTGCTATCCAAGGTATGCAGGTAAATCTCCAGGCCACCCAGCAGGCTATCCAGGCAAACCAAGAGACTACCCGCCGCGACATTCAGGCTATCCAAGAGGCTACCCGCCGTGACATCCAGGCTACCCAAGAGGCTATCCAAGAGGCTACCCGCCGTGACATCCAGGCTACCCAAGAGGATATCCAAGAGGCTACCCGCAGTGACATCCAGGCCAACCAAGAGGCTGTTCTGTGCAAGATTGACGCCGGCATTTCTATACTCGGCGAGAAAGTCACAAAACTGGAAGTGGACGTCAAAGAGGTTACTCTTAAGACGGAAAACCTGGAAGGCCGCATTGATGAACATGATAGCCGTATTCATGTACTAACCAATAAGTTAGCGAAACTAGAGACTCGCCAACCACTAACCGTGGCCTCACCCTCACCATCAGCTGCGAAACTCGACCTTCCGCACTTTGACGGGTCATCTTCATGGACAGCCTTCCGCTACCAATTCGAGACACTGGCCAAGGGGAATGGGTGGAGTGATGACCAATCCTTTATGGCCCTGACACTGGCCCTGCGAGGGGACGCTCTGATGATATTGGAAAACCTGCCACTTGAAGGACGGACGTTAGATGCTCTCTTAGAAGCGTTAGAGACACGGTATGGTGAAAAACACCTAGAACATGTATATCGTGCACAACTCCGTGAGCGTACTCAAAAGGCGGGTGAAAGCCTCCAGCAGTGGGCCCTTGAGGTAGAAAGGTTGGTTCGTCGTGCATACTCGTCGGCACCGGCGACTGTGGAGGTGAATCTTCTACAAGCATTCGTGGATGGCATACGGGACGCGGAAGTCAGAGCTGCTGTTCGTCTGGGCCATCATTCGACTTTGAAGAGCGCTCTGGCCCATGCTCTCGAAATGGAAGCTGTACGACGGGACACTCGGCTATATAAGATCCAGGAAGTAGTGCCGGATGAGACAAGGCCTCGGTATTGCCCTGTAGAGAAGACCAAAAGTTTTTCAAGTATTGGGATACAGGTCGAACCTGTGAAGCAAGATACGCAGGCACATAGGGTAAGTGAGGTTGTAGCCGTCCGTTGACTCGGTATCTCGCGACGTCCGAGTTTTGGGCCCCTATGTTATACCTGCGGGAAAAGGGGACATATACAGCTGGAGTGCCCGAACCGGAAAAAGAAAAGTGCCTTATATGCTGCACCCCAAGGGGATAACTGTCGAGTAGTACGATGGCAAGAGCAACCGCAGAATGTCTACCATGCAACGGAACATCGCAATGGGAATGGACATAGCAACGTGGAAGATGTGATGCGAAGACCTTGTGCCAGCAAGCACTGTTCTAAGAATGAAGTCCGAGAAGAAGTCAGGATTATAAGGACGCATGACTCAGAAGACGAGTGGACTGGGACCAATATGAAGAAGGCACAAGCAGAGGATGATGACCTTGGTCCTATACTACGCTGGAAGCAAAGTGGGAGCAAGCCCCAATGGAAGGATGTATCTGCTTGCAGTGCAACTACTAAAAGTTATTGGGCCCAGTGGGACAGCTTAGTCTTAGAAGACCATTTGCTGTGCAGGAAATGGGAGACCAGTAATGGAAAAGAAGTAGTCATGCAAGTAGTGATACCAAGAGTTATGGTGGCTTCTCTTTTACGGCACGTTCACGATGGCGTATCTGGTAAGCATCTTGGAGTCAAGAAAACCCTGGTGAAAGTGAGACAGAGGTTTTACTGGCTGCGATGCCGTAAAGATGTCGAAGACTGGTGCCGTAAATGTTTGGTGTGTACCACAAAAAGATCACAAACTGGAAGTAGAGGAAAACCTAAGTCGCAAACTGTTGGGCCGGAAGAAGTGCACAAACGGGCACGGGAAAATAGCTTGGTGACCAGTGAAAGGATGAAGACCCACGACGATTGGAACGCCAATACCAACGGCTTCGATGAAGGGAAGTCTCCGAAACTTCAAGCCCGCTGGGAAGGACCCTTTACTGTTATTACGAGGATCAACGACGTCACCTACCGCATCAAGAAGGGACACCGAGGCAAACCTAAGATAGTTCACCTGGATAGATTGGCACGTTATCATGGAGCTAATGATGCTCGGGACGAGCATAACTAAGAGGGGGGTAGTGTTACGACCGGGACATAAAAGTGTTAATTACTCCGTTAATTATTACTTAATTGCAATGATCTCAAAACGCATTGTTAGTCAATAGGTCTACTATCGATCCGTACCGAAAGATCTCGAATTCTCAATAGAAAGTAGTTCCCTAGTACTTGTGTAAGTACCTACCACTCGCTCGCTCACGGGTCACTGCCCCCGCCTATTGTTAGTTCATTCTCGAAGGTCGCGCCCCTATACAATAGCGGCGCGACCTTCGCGAAAACGATAGAATAGGTAAGTACATACGAGTACATTCGAGAGAGTTCCACCCCTCTGTTAATTTAGGTATATAAGCCGACGCATAGTGGCGTCCGGACAGTTTGTGTTTACAAGCGACAGCGGAAACATCTTAAGGAAGCGATCGAAGAGAATTGTACCAGCGACCCTTGCGAAGACTTTGGACTACTGAGAAATACTGTGCGACTCGGACTACTGTGCCTTGTGTGTATATTGCGTGTATAGTGTATACATTGTGAGTGTACGTGGAATAAAATCTTCTTTTACGTTAATCGGCATTTAATTACCCACCCGCACGTAACAATATTATTTAAAAAAAAAAATTAAAATGTTTGTTTCATTAAATATCACCAAATAACAAAGAAAAAAACGCATCAAATTAGAGTTATAGTTTCCAAAACCTATTATCATGAGCTGATGTTATTGGTAAGACAATCAGGTTCGCCATATAAAATTATTGGCAATTTCTTGAGAGGTCACTGTCTTGAGAGGTCTATAAATTAATATGTAAACATATGTTTTCTATATTTATACGACCTCTTTTTTAATTTGTTCTCACTGGGAAACCTTGAATAGGTCCCCGGGACATGTGGGGTTAACTGGGGTGTGTGCGGATTCTTACCCACTAAAACCCCCGCGGCTGTCATGATGGCACAAGAGAAAGACCTGGGTTCTTCAGTGGGATTTGCACCAGGTAACTCTCACTACCTCAATGGTAGCAACCCCGCCGCCGTCCTCATTGGAGTAGCCGCCGTACTTAATGGACGTGTAGGGCCCGCAAAGGTATATAAGACCTTTGTTTTTTTTACGCGGGGAAATCTTAGTCGCCCTATTATTTTACAACAAACATCGTTTCAACGGCCGCACTGTCTGGCTGTAAATTTAACTAAACATCCCGGCCCATGACAGCGCACTACAAAGTTCCATGGAACATTTCGTCTTGGAACAGCCGCGGCGCATCGCGGAACGTGACCCAACGCCGCAGAATGCCAACCTCCTAACGAGTTTTTGAGAGCACCCCCTGTCAGGGATGCCATCTTAAAGGGATTTGCACATTGTAACTATATAGTCTTAGAGAAACTGATATGACCACCGGTAGCAAAAATTTTAAGATTTGACAAACTGTTACAACTAAACATTATGTTAGATCTAATTTGGAAAGTAGATCCCTAGGTATTAGGAAAGTTCAGGTAGGTACTTCCGCAGTGCCAGATACTTTGCTGAAGTTTGTAGAAACAATGTTAACTTACACATTGTAACTACAAACTACAGCAAATATCATTATTTTTCTTACTGGGTTCTAGAAAATTAATAACCGTCTCTGATAAGAAGTGAAAGTTTTCCGTGGGCTAGTGTGTCGCTTACCATTAAACTAATAGTCCAGCTTATTACGGCACTAAATTACTAAAAAAGTCGTCTAATAATAAAAAAAACAATCGGTATTAGCAAAACAATCTTAATATTTTACATATAGGCCTCTAATTTTCCATCAATAGTAGGTAACAGCGATAATAAAACTAAACCGACATGTTCTTCGTCAAGTCAATGCACTACGTCTTCACCTAACTCAGCACAATCCATCTCAATCCAACGATGATCCGTCCATTAAGTATTCATCTCGCGACATTAGTGGCTGCCGTTATTAAAACCACCTGTAAATCTCATACTCCATGCGACTTGTCGACTCTCCACACGTACGAGGCGGCGAGAGGGTGGCGGGCTCGTCCCTTCCGCCCTCCTGACTTTTGTCTCGAATCTCAGCGCACGTCTTGGACATCGGGGACACGTCTTACAGAATTAATAATAAGCCAAGAAACCGGGTGCGGTTTGAACCACGATGTGCCGAAATTTCTAACCCTCATTAAGGGCCTTCTGCACTCACCGCGCGCGCCGAACTTGGAGCGTTCGCGCTGCGTTCGTCCTTTGTTTATTGGTGTTGCCAACAGCTTGTAGCGGGTTTTAATAGGCGAATTAAGAATGTTCCGAGTCGGTTGCGGTGATTTGTTTTACTTTGTGTGTTCGCATTTGAAATTTAAATGATCTTCTATCTACGAAATCAAATAATTTTTTGATATTTCGCAGTTTTTGCTTTTTTCGTTAATCGAAGCGTCGAATATGTAATGTGTTTGAATTTTGATTATTTTTGAATTTTGAATTTGCGCCTGAAACCAGAATAACGTGGTGTGAAAGCATTTTAATTAGTGATATTTATGTTAATCGATCCCAGTTACACATATCTTATTCTTAACTGGGGCTGCGTTTAGATCTGGTGAGAAATGTAGTATTTAAACTAAATGGCTTAATTTGGTACATGCATGTACCTGACCTACGTGACATCTTCTCATCTGAAATTCCGCAGTGCCTGAAGACAAAGGTTTTTAACCAGTGTGTGTTGCCAGTGATGACATATGGTACTGAGACATGGTCTTTAACAGCTGGCCTTTTAGAGAAGCTCAGAATCACACAACGAGCTATGCTCGGAGCCTCTTCGCGCGACAGAATCCGCAATGAGGAGATTCGCCGAAGAACCAACGTCACCGACATAGCTCTCAGAATCTGCAAGTTGAAGTGGCAATGGGCAGGCCACATCGATAGAAGAACCGATAACCGTTGGGGAAGAAAAGTTCTCGAGTGGCGACCACGAACCGGAAGACGCAGCGTAGGTAGGCCTCCCACTAGGTGGACAGACGACATTGTGCGCGTCGCAGGTAACCGGTGGAAGCAAATCGCCAATTGTCGTTCATTGTAGTGTTCCAAGGCCCCTTGCCTATGTTCAGCAGTGGACGTCTTCGGGCTGGTGATCATCATGATGATCATGTACCTGACCTCTCCCAGGTCACGTTGGTCCTCAATTCTATCTAATTGTGAGAGTAAAGGAAGAGAGAGTGCATATGTGTCTACGCAAGCACTTGTGCACAAAGTAAAATATCCAGCGCAGTTGGCTAATCTTTTTTTAAACATTTATACTCGTACTATAATGTCTACTTTAATTTGGCTAATTTTAGTACAATGCAGTCGGTATGACCTTCTGATGAGTGTGAGCGATGATTAGTAGGTGAAGGCAAAATATAAGGTAAATCGCGTTAATTCCCGATTATAATACATTTTGATAATGAAACGCGAAGTTCTAAAAGTATAGATTATAGATTAGAGTCATAGATTTGTAAGTGTAAATTGTAGACATTTATATTATTGTTATAATATCAGCGTGCAGATGTCTTACAAGTTTGTTAACAAGTATCAGAATTTCGGTAAAGGGTTTCGTTGACAATGTCTTGACATCTCGTGCCCCGGGCTATGATAGTTGAGGGAATAGTCGCAACATTGGAAGGACAGATAACGCCGACAGGAAATGTAAATCGAGAATGTAACGATTGTAGTCTATTTGTAACGACAGTGCATTTGTAGAAATGGGTGATAGTTGTTTTTGTCTCTAAGTGTATGTAATGCACTCTAAATTGCTACATATGCTCTGCATATATTAAAAAATGAAATAATATTGGTACAGGTACTTATTTCATGTAATTTTTTTACCTCAATCGATTGTGGTGCGGCTTGACTATGTAATTTTTGTCATGCGTGTATATTGCGTAAGTAAGTATATGTTTTTTTGTTTATATTTTTATTATTATCATAATAAGAAAAACATACAAAGACATAAATAAGATAGCAACACTTAAGCCTCTTGGGTTCGTGTGTGTTACTTCACAAGTTACACATTCGTCATCGGCATCGGTTAAGTATACTTAATATTAAACAGCTAATTTATTTTAGATTATTAATACATATTTAGTATGTTGTATTTTTACGGTAAGTTTATAATTGTGATAGGAAATACGCCTGTAATTTATTTTTAATATTACTTACATTAATATTATCTCGCAATGAAATAGGCAAAGAGTTAATTAGATAGGGTATCTTTTTTGACCTGCAACTCTAAAAATCCTAAGGGCTCCTTTTTTCTAAATATGTCTGTAGTTGACACAAATTTACAAAACAAACGCGTAAAAAAAGTAGCACAAATAAGCCGTCAAAAAGGGAAGGAGTGAGAGAGGAGCGGTCAGGGTTCTATTCTATTGGTGGCTATAAGTTGGGCCCGGTAACCACCGGAACGCACTTCGACCCAGTTGGATCCATTGTGCATGAACTAGCACTTATTCTGTTTCTGGCGTGTCGAAGGGTTCCCTCAGGTACGCAACGATTGCGCCAACTTGGAGCTGTGCATAATCATCTGGTGTAGGATAAGCTACTCCCAGATGACTCAACGTCAACGTCTCGCAAGAGCGTCGCAGCCACACAAAATGTGTCGCATTGACTCTTTTTCACCTTTACAAAATCTGCAAGTATCAGTAGTACTTAGCCTCATTCTGTGAAGGTGCTCATTGGTACCAACATTTCCCGTGAGTGCACCTATTAGGTGCCTTATCTGTGATCTGTTAAGTTTCAGTAATTTAACCCCACAGTCCACCCTTGTGCTAGAGAAAGTTTTGGAGTGGTTCAGGCCTGACGCTTCCCTCCATTCCTTTAAGTGTTCATTCCTAGCATGCGCATATAATGCTTGGTGGTACGTTCCATACGCAATCCCCACAAATGGTTCAGGACCCACCAACTGTTTTTGTGAGCCGGCCCTTGCTAGTCTGTCCGCCTTCTCATTACCCTCGACACCTTCGTGTCCAGGTACCCAGATGAGGCTGACGTTGTTGTGTCTTCCCAGGTCATTCAAATCTGTAACACCTTCTTTAACCAGTTTAGAGTAAACTCAGAAGGAGTTTAGAGCCTTCAGAGCTGCCTGACTGTCACTGAGAATGTAAATGGTTTTACCTTTAACATTTCTCCTTTGCATTTCTTTAATGCTGGCAATTATGGCATAGGTGTCCGCTTGGAAAACCGATGCATAATGCCCCATGCTCTGACTGACACTGCAGTCCTTGGAATAAATTCCTGCCCCCGTACCTGACTGTAAAAACGCGTGAAAAAAAGTAGCACAAATGAGCCGTCAAAAAGGGAAGGAGTGAGAGAGGAGCGGTCAAGACTACTAAAAATATTGTATATCTTAACAAGTTTTTTTTTGTTAAGAGACATCGTAAGTTTTATAAACCTAATTTTTATGTTAGCCTTTTAGGCATAATATGAGTGTTTATAAAATTTGTACGAAATTATGTATGTTTAGCGTGTGCTTTTATTACAATGAAACTTAGTCGACAAAAACATATAGTAGCTATAATAATGATTCAAAGAAGTCGCGGTCGATCATTTTCATAATTTCCCCGGGAAATGAGGGTGGAATTAGTTCGTAAAATCAAAAGTTCGTTTCAAATTTCAATTACTTATTCGTTCGATGCGTGCTCCTCGCGGGGGACCCTTAGGAAATGAAATAACACTTAAACTTGATTTACGATAGAAAATATATCCTAATACGGATGAGACGTTGTTTTCTTGGCTAAATTAAGGCATTTTGTATGCACGCGTATGAGGTTTGATTTATGAAGTCACGGCTGTTGTAAGCGTAGGAAATAATTTAAATTTATTAAGATATTGTTTAAGCTTTGCTGTAGAAAGTAAGAAAGTGTATTGTACAATTTTATTCTTAATACAAAGCGAACTGTTGCTACTAAAGAGTATCAGTAGTCCGGTGTTATATTTCAACCGAACTACTGCTACTAAAAAGTTGCACTAGTTCGGTCAACCGGACTAACAACCGGACTACTGCTACTAGAGGTATTAATTCTGTGTGATACTTTCAAGAGTCATGATTATATTAAAACGAGATTCCTGAATAACTCGTTATAATCACATGTGTGTGTACACACTGCGTCTCTTTTCTTTCTTCCCACTTTCCACTCGCAAGTCTACTGATAGAAGTTTCATTGGCGCCGCCTTTGTACTTTTTACTTTTATTGTTTCTGTGTGTGCATGCATATATTATTAAATACATATAATAATCAAAACTGAAACTTAAATGTAGCATCTGTATGATAATACCTTATTGTTTTGCTATCATTTAACAGCAAAACATTAAAATAAAATGTGTATATTTTATGGTTTCATAGATTTATACGAATACCTCATTGAAGTAGATCTATTTTTAAGGTTTTAATATGTATTTAATTTTTTTCTCAAAATCTAAAGTTCAAATGGTTTGTCGATAACGGTCCCCACAGTCAGTCATAAATAAATAAAAAGTTGACATATGTTATAACTTTATCATTTCTGTTATTTGGTTTTACTATTTCAACTCAGAAAATTAATTATTATTGCTCTGTTTCAAGGCTACACTTCATTTAGATAATTACAAAGTCGCGGCCCAGTTTTGACTTGTTCAAATCTTAGCGCGTTATTATAAAGCACCTACGGCCCGGGAACGGCTGCATAACTAATTTTATTTCCTCCCGGTGCGAAGGTCCGAACAAAAACAGAACACAAAAGTTGGGCGTTCCTCCCGGCCTCTGCCGTGAATTTATATCGTTCGCCAACAAGAAAACAAAAGTGGAGACGCGCCAAAGGTACATTATCTTAACAAAGTACAGCAATTAGGTACACGTTCTACATCTGACTCTAATAATTTAAATATGATAAAACAAAGTGAGACGGGAAGAATGGCGGCCCCGCTCCTTAACTTATTTATAAATTCTTCCTGTATTCTCGAGACGTTACGGTGAGCGCAACCCTTCCCCGGTATAATGCAATAAAGGGGCCCTCATATAGGTATCACAGTGATAAAGGCTAATCCGCTGCCTCTTCGGGAAACCAGTGATCTTTATTTATTCGATTACTTCGCACCCAGTAACAAGCGTATTATTATTTTAATTTGAAAATAAATAACCCATGTACATGAAAGGAGATACTTGTAATCTATACTCGCCTTAACTGACCATAGTTTTACTACTTCCTCGTGATCAAATCTGTTTTAGCAAATCACGTATGTAAAATAATTTTATAGTTTTACTTTTCTGGAGTTTTTCAGCATCCAAAGTGAGAATAATTGAAGTTAAAACAGAATGCTACTAAGCGCCGCACTCACAAACGCCAATTAACTTTAATTTAGTCACGTTTTGAAATCTATTTATTTCGTCTGTCGGAATCATTCATGAATATTTTCGACCATAAAATACGAGATAATTGATATCTCTACTCACTATCTGCGTATTAAGTTATTAAATGGCTTCGGGTGACGAAATAGACCAATTTGAAAAATTGAATAATGCTTATTAACTATAATTGACGTTTGCAGCTAGTCCGTAAAAACGGTGCATCATCATCAGCCGGAAGACGTCCAGTGCTGAACAAAGGCCTCTCCCTTAGAACACCGCAATAAATGACAGCTAGCCAATTGCATCCATCGGTTGCCCGCGACTTTTACAATGTCGTCGGTCCACCTAGTAAGGAGGCCTACCTACGCTGCGTCTTCCGGTTCGTGGTAGTCACTCGATCGAGAACCCTGTTTTCAAACTCTTCAAAATCGCTTGCTTCAATTAATTATAGGTACTTAAATGCATTAGGTTTGTGTACAAAAGAGAATATAGTTTGGTTAGAGGGTAACGTCTAGGAGATCTTTGGTAAAGGATACATTCCTCCATCAAACTATTTCAAATAGCTTTTTACCTATCCTCATTGGCAGCAAGTCCGCAATTCACGGTAAATGGATCAAACGCAGCTTTGTTCAACAGTTCAGCGGCACTAACTAGAACAAAAACGAGACAAGAGGAGATCAATAGGCCACAATCCGCCAACGTCACCGGAGCTAGGGGCGGGCTCAAAGCTATAAAATTACAGATCAAAACTCTATCGAGACGTTGGCCTTTATTCGAAACCAACAGAGCGCGCTATCAAAGAAACTCTACTTAGGAGTTAGCGTCTTAGGGTCGCCAAGTTTGTTGGCAAGGGTTAAGGATGCGGGCGCAAGGAGCCCGGCACGTTTTTGAATGTAAATAGTGGGGCTACGTATGAATTAAATTTAAGTAATTAATGGCCGCTGCTTGGGCCCGGTATGTGCGTTTTAGATAATATCTCGCTGGTTACTGTTATAGCAATTAACCCTGAACGTAAATGTTTTGTAAATCGTTGTAAACACAGTTTTTAATAGTTGTGGTGCTAACAGACAGTTGTAATCATTATTCATTAAACGATCAGTCGGTTAAGCAACGTCAAACATGGTCATACCATAGATGGGTTAGCGGTTAGTCGCATTTGAACTAAGAGTATCCGTAGTTCAGTCCTTTCATACGTAGAGTCAGTTTCGGTTGTTGTCATTTAGACAGTGTTCTTTAAGCGATATAATCCGTAAAATTAGTTTCATTTCAAAGTATTTAATACAGTCTAAACAAATTTTGTTTAGACAAGTCAGGGGTTTAGCTTGAACAACTCTGACAGTAGGTTGACCGCAAACGGTAAACAATAGTTCATTTGGATTCTTGGATTTCAAAGAACTGTGTCGTTCATTGACCCGTGGGTGAAAATAGCACCGTTGGGTGTTCGTAAGAGGCCGCTAAGGGAAAACAAGGGAAAACATGAAGAACTAGCGTCTTTCTATTGGATTACCGACCACCTATACTGCGTTCTCCAAGACGTCTGCCAAGCCCAGAGATTATGGCAAGGAGAAGAGGAAAGGGGACAAGAAGAGAGGGGTCTCTTCTAAAGGGGAGGTCTTTGTTTAGCAGGGGTCGTCTTTCGGCGGCTAATGATGATGTAAAGGTCTGCCACAACGGACTAACTGCCGCACTCACAAACCACAATTAACTTTAATTCTAATTAAGTCACTTTTTAACCGGCTTAATTAACCGGCTTCAAAAAGAAGGTTCTCTATTCGACGCGTATATAAAAAAATAATAAATGTAATATTGATAAAAATGCGTAATATTAATATATGTTAGTCTATGTGGGCTTCTAAACAAATTTACCAAATTTTATGAGTGTATGTATGTATGTATGTATGTAGGTATGTATGTACGTATGTATGTATGTATGTATGTATGTATGTATGTATGTAGGTTTGTCCACGGATTTCTCAGAAACTACAAGTCCGATTTTGAAAATTCTTTTTGCAATAGTTAGAGTATTTTTCAACTTAGGGTAGAGTACAAGTTTCATCAAAATCGGTCCAGTAGTTTAAGAGATATAAACTTGTTATGTTTTCAGTAAGTTACTGTAACGTAGACGTTCGAGTTGCGTGATAGTGCTGATACCTATTTTGGTAAAATAAGTCACTAAAAAGTGTTAAATAAACTATTTAAAAAAAAAAAAAAACCGACTTCAAAGTAAATTATCTAAAAAGCATAAAATAACGAAAATATATTGAAGTCGGTGTCAGCTTTAGTTAACATGATATGCTAGCACCGACTTCAATATATTTTCGTTATTTTATGCTTTTTAGATAATTTACTTTGAAATCGGTTTTTATTTTTTTAAAAATAGTTAAAATCTATTTATTTCGACTGTTGGAGCCATTTATGATTAATTATGATTATTGAATACGAGATAAATGTTATCTCTACTCACTATCAGCGTATTAAAAATTAATTGGCTTCGAGTGTCGAAATAATCCGATTTCAAAAAATTGATTAATCATTATTAACTTTAATTGACGTTTGTAGGTTCGGCAGTAAGACTTAACAACTAATGTATGTGAACGCCTTGTTTATCCCCTCAATAAGATAATTAAACCATTATCCTATCCACAAGGTAAATTAAATTTATTGTAACTCTGCGGTGATACGTATCTGAAAATACGAATCAAAATACGTGTCCTTATTTCGAATTCTTATTTTAAATTATCTGTAAATGCTTTGAACCTTATTTCGTAGTATTTAGGTTTGTTTCTAAATGAATTTAAGTTTTTTTACTTCGTATGAAAATTCATATAACTACCACATTATGGGTGTTATTTTGTTAGTGATTATAAATCTAGTATAAATTATACGTAGATCGATCTATGTAATGACGTTTATACATAAATCTACTTTACGTGTGCTCACTTGAACATACAAGGGCCCAGAAGCCAAAAATAACAGTATGCGTATACAATACTATTTTCTTGTGTCACTTCCGGCAGTATACAGTCTTCGCGTACTAATTTCATATTAATCTAGTGCGGTCTAAGGGGTCGTGTGGGTCATTTATTAATTACAACGCGGGTACCTCAGCCGGGGCCGAGGGGTTGAAGAAAGGGTCCCTATATTTTAAGACGCCGCCGTCATCTGGCCCAGGAATGCGCCTTGTTGGCGTTACAACAGTAGCTTAATATTTATTACTCCTTCAGACATGTAGAGCATTGTGTTTATAACATAAACATGAGTCACTGTTTGTTAAATTATCGTTGGGTTAGTAGCCAAACTGATGGCAGAAAAGTTTAAGCCAGGCAGCTTGGGCAGCCCCTAGACAGACTATGTATTTCGCTGGGGAAACCTTCAAAAGGTCGGGAGCTGTGGGGCTCGACCGGGGTATGTGGGATTATTACCCACTAAAACCTCAGCGGATGTCACATTGACACATGACCCTAGGGCTCTCCGGTGGAATCTGCACCAGGGGCCTCTCAGTCCCTTGCGCAGTTGCCTTTGAGCCCGCCGCCGGGGGGCTACCCCGGAACCGGTCACGGTGCTCACAGAGACGGGGGTCGCAACCCTGCCGCCGTGCTATTCAGAGTCGCTGCCGTATTCAATGGATTCAAGGGCCCACGCCCCGAACGTCCAGTGACTCCGAAAGGAACCCTTAGACCTACCGACTTAACTCCTCCGACTTGCCTCTAACTTGGCTTAACGAGGACAGCAACCGACACCAACTTTATAAGCGACCATTGAAGGACGGAGACGGTCACCCATCAATTGACTGACCTTACCTATCTTTGCCTAACCAACTAATCGTTTGCCGAACAGTGGTTACAACCGGCTATTAGCTACGGTTATTGCTGCTATCTTTGTGCTGTTGCCGCCAAGTAAAAGTGTGTAAATGTTGCTGTTCACAGAAACATACAGGGAAGGACACTGTAGCAACAATAATTTTAGGGTGACGGCAATGCAGTGTAGCCATCTGTAGGCAGATATGTTGCTTCATCATCATCATAAGTTAATAAGATACTCACCAATGTAATGCACTTTTAAATGTATCCTAGCTCTGGCTATTTTGTTCCACGACATTTGTAACCTGGTGACCTATAATACAGGTACATTCTACCTACCTCAGGCACCAGCGATCAACAACCTACATACTACAATTTTAAACTATTGTTTTGTTACTTGTATGCTTGTTATTTGGTTGTGGTGAGAAATAAATAAATTATATTATAAGCAGCCCATAGACGTCCACTACTGAACAAAGGCCTCCCCCTTAGAAGGGAGGGGTGGGCATAATCACCACGCTGGGCAGGCGTCTTGGGGATCGCAGTAATGGTGATAGGTATTCTAATAGACAGACCTGTCTTCTTGTTTTCCCTTAGTCGCCTCTTACGGACACACAAGGGGGGGAGATGGGAGAGTGCTATTCTTACCCGGATACCCCACAGGTAAATGCAAATGTATGTGTGCAATTTTTAAATCATTGACGAATCAGTCTACTAAAAGTAGCTCTCAAATAATTATATTACAACCCCGCCTTGCAGTTCATAGTTCCTCTCCATCCAAAGGTAGCCTGGTAGAGATCACTTTTAGTGATAAGGCCGCCTATTGTTTCATTCTATTTTACTGTTTTTTTTTCTTGTATTTTTTGTGTTTTTTTAATAATGGTGGAACAATAAAGTATTATCTATCTATCTATCTATCTATATCGAGGGAATTATATTAGCAAAAATTAAAAAAACAATGGAATAGGATAAAGATCATCCTCTCTCCAATTTAAGAGCTGTGCTCTTGTCGGTGAAGCAATTTCCAATCCGATCTATTATATGCCTTTATTTTGAACTCCTGATACAACACTCCACCCACTTTTTCTACTACTTGCTTCATGAAACTTCGCCTTGGTCTTCCTCTTTCCCTTTTTCCTTCTATTTTACCTTTTACTATAGTTTTAAAGAAGGTGTCGTGTCGTATCAAGTGGCTAATCATCTTTGCTCTCCTATTTTCAATAGATAAAATTTATCTTTCTTCATTAACCAATTCCAAAACTACTTTATTCGTCTTCCTTTCTGTCCAACTTATTCCCTCAATTCTTATCCAACACCACATCTCAAATACTTTCAAGCTTTCTCTATCCCTCTGTCATTAAAAAGGTCATTAGAATATTATAATGAAAGATAAATAATAAGGACTATAAAAAAACAGTACAGAGCTGTCCATAGCGTTATGAATGCAGCGCTATTTTTAACCGACTTCAAAAAAGGAGGAGGTTCTCAATTCGTCTGTATATATATATATATATATTTCTTTATGTATGTTCGCGCATAACTCTGTCAATTATGAACCGATTTGAAAAAATCTTTCTTCCATCCATTCTTCAATCCATTGATTGGGTCCCATAAAAAAATTATTGCTTAGTAATAAGTAGTTCCTGAAAAAACAAGAATGGTGACTGCGCACTGAGAGCTGCAGGAAAGCCTATATCGATGACTTTATGTCGCTTTTTAAGGACAAAAATGGTCATAACTCTGCCAAATATTTACCAATTTCAATGATTCTTTTTTTATTCGAAAGAAAAAACCACTGTATTAAATCTGTATGAATTTTATTACAACCGGATAAGAACTACCTGGAGGACCATGAACGATGTGGAGGAATTTATCTGGTAAAAACCATAAAACTGATGTTCTCCATTACATTGCTCTGACAATTATGAACCGATTGCGATGATTCTTTTTTTATTCGAGAGAGTAAACTGCTATGATGATTCCATGCAAATTTCATTACGACCGGATATTTTTTCTGAAGAAACATGAATTATGTAAAACTATGTAGACGATAATGTGATCATAACCTACCTAGATAATTTTACGGTTTTCGATGGTTCAATCTTTATATATGAAAATATCACTAAAAAGTTTAGAATAAAATCTTTTTAAAAAAAAATTGTACCGACTTCAATATCACTGAAAAGTAAAATACACAGCCAAATATACACAGCCGGTAAGCTAACACCAACTTCAATAATATTTAAATTATTTTATACTTTTCAGTGATAGTGAAGTCGGTTCAATTTTTTTTTAAAAGATTTTTATATATAAGGTTATATCTAAAGTAATTCAAGACATCTATATACTTACAATAAAACTGTAACAGGACCATTTCTGTACATTGAAGATATTTTGAAAATTATATTTGGAGGGCATTCTATAACCGATACTAAAGCCAAAACTGTAATTCTTTTCATTTTTGTCTCTCTGTCTGTCCGTCTGTCTGTCTGTCTGTATCATGGCCGCGCATCACTCCGAAACTACTGAATGGATTTAAACAAAACTTGGCATGATTTGAGGTAATACTACGAGAAAGGACATAGGATACTTTTTATCCCGTAATCCAGCACGGTTTCCTTGGAAAAAGCGATTAAAGTCATAATGGTAAGTACTTGGTTATACGGGTGGTCCGATTTTATCCATTTTTCATTATAATTACAATAAATAATATTAAGGAGACACTCATAGACAGTTACTGTTGTTATTGATGTTTAGCAATTGATCAGGTTAAGCAACGTTAGGTGAGGTCATTACATATATGGGTGACCGTTTAATGCCATTTGAATTAAGTGTCTCCGTGCTTCGGAGGGCAAGTAAAAAGTGGGCCCCAGTTTTTAACAGACCTTAAACAAAGGTTACGTATTCGACGCAAATGGATGCTATAAAAATTTAGCTAACGTAAAAATAGCGCGAGCAGAGCTGCGCGGGTCGGCTAATTTCAATAAATAAAATAAGTTTTAGTTTTAGTTATGTGAACGATTTCTCAGAATATTATTTACCGTAGTTAAAATTATCTAAATGTACGGTGAATCGCTTTAAGCAAGCCGATTTCTCTCAAGATGAATACGTCTATCGGCCGGTAGCGTGATCAAAGCGCTCCAAGTTCCTTCTCTGTAATCGACAACGCCAAACTCTTCTGATTAAGGTGTTTCACATTGAAATACAGCGCGCAAATAAACCTAGGTAGGTATAGTATGTATTATTCATGAAATTAAATTTATTGCATAGTGTTTTTGATAAATTATAGTTACGTTGTCATACGTATAAGTTTAAAACATTACAAAGGCACAGGCTGACTGATTGATCTACGTGTTATTGATGCTATTTTTTGTATTTAATAACATCCTGGGACTACTTACAAACAGCCGATCCTGAATTTGACAGAGCCTACTACAGGTTCTGTCAAATTCAACAACAATAAGAACACTTGCTCGTAAGGTGAGCCTTATTACATCGCTTTTAGCGCCATAAACCTAGCTATAGCGTAATAGAATTATCCCCACAAAGTTAAATTAGTACCTTACTGGCAAGTTGTATTCGAGAAAACAGAGAATTCTCTTCTCTCTTCTTAATTTAAAAGGGTAATACAATTATTTTTTTAAATAAACTATTAAAAAAACCGACTTCAAATTAACTTATCTAAAAAGAATAAAATAACGAAAATATATTGAAGTCGGTGCTGGCTAATCATGTTAACTAACAATAGCACCAGCTGACACCGACTTCAATATATTTTCGTTATTTTATCCTTTTTAGATAAGTTAATTTGAAGTCGGTTTTTTTTTAAATAGTTTATTTAACACTTTTTAGTGACTTATTTTACCAGATAGGTATCAGCATCTATCACGCAACTCGAACGTCTACGTTACAGTAACTTACTGAAAACATAAAAATTTTCTTATCTCTTAAACTGTTGGACAGATTTTGATGAAACTTGTACTCTACCCTAAGTTGAAAAATACTCTAAATATTGCAAAAAGAATTTTCGAAATCGGACTTGTAGTTTCTGAGAAATCCGTGGATAAACCTACATACATACACACATACACTCATAAAATTTGGTAAATTTGTTTAGAAGCCCACATAGACTAACATATATTAATATTACGCATTTTATCAATATTACATACATATACGCGTCGAATAGAGAACCTTCTTTTTGAAGCCGGTTAATGAAGCCGGTTAAAAACGTTGTAGAGTGTTTGTGCCGCTGAAAATCCATATTCTACATTTTTGGTATAAATAAATGTGTACGTCCTTAATTAAGTTAAACAAACATTTATTATTATCAAATTATTCATAATTAACAATAATTTGTTATAAAATATTTGCATTTTATCGCTAAAAATTATAATTTTGAAGTAATGCGTGAAAAAAAATCGCGCGCCATTTCCCATACGTAATTTTTATATTTTGTTTTTATCGTATTTGTCGCTGTGTGGTAAACATTTTTTTAAAACTCGTGAACTCAGCTCTTTACACACTCGGCTGAATTACGCCTCCTCGCTTACGGCTCGGGCTGCAAACCACTTCCTCGTGTGTACTGAGCAACTTAGCTCACTTGAATCATAAATTTATAATATTACGAGATTATAATTAATAATATAATTAATTATTTAACACTCAGACATGATTCATGTCATGGGTTTTTCATGTCACATGAAAAACATGTTTCAAATCGAACCCATTGACTATTTGGATAGCAGGCAGGGTACCTAACCGCTGCACTATCTGGTCGACAACTCTCTTCATATTGCCCATCATAAAAAAATCAACGTATGTAATTTTTATTGTAAGTATAATCTGTAAATAAAATTATTATTTTAGTGTAACAGTCACTTGTAGCGCGCGCTACGTCGTCAATGTGAAACGCCATTTGTTTCGTGTTAAATATTCAAAGAACAAGAGTCGGGTTCGCTATTCTCCGGGGTCGAAAAGACCCCGGTCGAACGCAAGTCGGGGTTAACCCGGCGGCGCTCATGCGTCCCTAATTTCCGATTTGTCGACTAAAGGGTTGACTGATTAGCATCTGACTTGTCACAACGCATCACAGTACCGTTGTTGATGATGTCGGGTTAGGAATAACGCTAATTCGTACTAGTTGAAATAGGAAATTATTCATAATTCAATGAATGGTAGAATTTGAAATGAAATTTTGGTCTGCTTTCGATACATTGGAACATTTGTTCCTAAACCTAGTTGTTTGATTAAATAGTAAGTGACCAATCTTGTCTTATGTGAAAATATAGCGTTGTCACGAGTATTTTGCACTTCATGTTCTTGTATGTCTCATTGTTATGCATGTGTATGTCTTTATTTCTCTAGTTAAACTTATGTGCGGTGTATGCTGTTGCGCTCAGATGCGCTCTCGCTAACGGGTGTCCACGGAAGATCAGCGTCGTTGTTCCAAATAGGAGCAACGACACTTGTTAAAATAAAAATAAGTTAGTTAGACATTGATATGAAACTAATTTTACGGATTATATCGCGGTTTATTTTTGATTTTTATTACTCGACGTTTCGAACACTTTACAGCATTCATGGTCACGGGCGGACTGAGGTGGTAGCTGTCCATATGTCATAGTTGTCTTAGGGTACCCTCAGGTCTTCTAATTATTATTGTTAGTCCGATCTACGCAGAAAGAGCTTACAGTATATGGAGGTCTTTGCTAGGATTTGACTATACATATTTATCACGGGATCCCAACCTGGTGGTAGCACCCAACCATCTTCTCTATTGAAATTTGGATGCTTTTTAATTTCAATAGCCTCATGAATCATCCTTGGCAGGTAGCGCTGTTCTTTTGCGAGGATTTGTGGTTTGTCAAATCTAATAATTATAATGGCGGGTGCGGGTAATAAAAATCAAAAATAAACCGCGATATAATCCGTAAAATTAGTTTCATTTCAATGTGTAATATTCGTGTACATATCAGAAATCATTAAGTTTTTAGTTAGATTTAGATGTTGCTGAATAAATGTTTTTCTTTCTTTCTCCTTAGTTACTTTATATTATATTAGCATGAACATTTATGGAGATTTACTGTACTTAGTTGGTATATTTGAAACGAGTTATTTAGTAGGTATATAATAACAATCAACATGATGTATATAATCTCTAATACCCATAATCAGGCTCGAAATTCTGATACAAAACGTCTCGATCAGTGACTTAGAAATCTTCGTTCGACGTTCTTTTACCCGCGGGTACGTAAATTATCTTTCAGAAACCTTTGTTTTCTTTGCCAACTCTTCATAACGAATAAATTCACCGAATTATGTACACATAGGTTTCTGGAGACCGGGCATATGTATGCACCGTATTCGGTAGAAAACAAGCCATTCCGCCAGGTATCTGGCAGGTATCTGTTGGCAACACACGCACAACTTTCGAAGTTATTAGCCATCTGATAGGGAGGTAGACAATTGAATATTTCAATGTACTAAACTTGCTTTTTGGTTAATACCATCTAGTTTGTAGTCTAGTCGGGACAATTTATATTTTCAAAAGTTTTCGGAAGTAATGAAAGAGAATCTTGTGAAAGATTTCAGCAAGTTTTTTATCGAACAAATAAAACGAAAGATTAAGAGACGATTTTGGAACACCGTGAGGAGCCGATTAAAGCCTCATCTTAACCTGGCAGTACCAATGATTTCTACTTTGTTTTAATCATAGGTTTTTTTTTTATACCACCAAGGTGGCAAACAAGCATGCGGCCCGCCTGATGTTAAGCAGTCACCGCAGCCTATAGACGCTAGCAACACCAGTAGGATGACTAGCGCGGTGCCGACCCCGTAAAAATTTGTTAACTCCCTTTTTAAAAAACCAATTAATGCTGCAATTATTCGGGAAAACCTCAACTATTTTAGGCTTATCATTGTAAGGGCTTGTTTTCTTTTTTTATGTTATTTCATCTTTGTTCGTCTCATGACGTTAAGATAAAGGTCTCAACGGAAGAACGCAACCAACAACATGTTGAGTGAGAGTTAGAACCAGGTAGAACATTTAAAGACACATTAAAATATTTTTCATAATTTCTTTTAGTAACTCTTTCACTAATCGTGTATTAAAACGTCATGAGAAACCATAGAGACCTATTGTTCTACAACTGTGTTATTTTAGATTACTGTTGATCCACTAATGTTGACTTGGCTATGCGGTGATTTTGGCTTAATCTCTTAAAACGAGGAGTACGTGAAAACTTTTCCCACTTTACAGGTTACAAAAGAATATTGTATTTTAGCTGATATTTTAGTTTTTAATTGATCTACGACGTAGGTACTATGTTATATAATAATATTGTCCTAGAACAATCCATACACGGTCATCTAATTGCAAACTAGGCAGAGCCCGTGGTAACCAGACATCTAATACTTATAATTATACTTTTTTTGTAAATACTAAATAATAATAAATAAATAGATAAATAACATCCACGCACAGAGAATCGAACCCATGACCTAGTGGGTAGCGGCCATGGTATCTATTTACTAGGCCTAACAGGCCCTCCAAATATTAAACTTGTTGAATGATTATACTTAATAATTTGCTTCAATAATTTCATACATTTAATACCTTGGTCTGTCATCACAATTACACACACTATTCTCTAAGCGTGAATAATTCCACCGTCACTCACAAAAATAGTTTTTCCCCTGTAAATTCTTCCATATAATCCGTACGTGGGGGCTGTTTCCGCCGCATTAGTCCGTCAACGACACGTGCGATGCGGGACACCTCATGAATCTATCATTTATCATTGTGTGAGCCTCTTATGAGCCTTGTCCTTGTCATTTATCTGCTGATTTGATGACAATTGTCATTTATGTCTATATTTTATCAAATTAATAGGCTAATTTTTATATACAATCTATAAATAACGATAGCTAGCAGGTGGGAAGACTAGGGATAATTTTAGGGAATTATAGGGAAATATATACGAACGTGTATCAGTGCTAGGATGGTTTATTGACAACAGGAACTATATAATATAAAATATTAAAAAGTATAAAACTATGTACAAAGAATATACAAAAGAGGTCCGATTCGCAATATTCTCCCCTTTTTTTTTAGAAAATGTCTAATTCTACCTACTGCAGAATCAGCTTTTTGAGGGGCCTCCGCAACTGACCGGCGGAGGTAGCGACATCAGCCACTCTGGGAATATTATCTTTCCCGTAATATAGGGCAACGATTCTCCCTTTTGGCCACACACCACGAGGTAAATTGTTGTCAGCAACTAACACCACGTCCCCCACTTTTATGATTGGTCGCTGTCCAGTGTCTCCGGTTGGGTTCAAAAGTGGCAGGTACTCCACCACCCACCGACGCCAAAAGTGATCAGCCATTCTCTGTGCTCTTTTCCAACGTACTCTACTGTGTAGGTCACTCTCCTCGGCTTCATATGGCCCATGACTTGCTGATGATGTACCAATTAAAAAATGAAAAGGAGTGAGGGCTTCAGGGTAGTCAGGATCAGGAGAAACGTGTGTAAGAGGTCTGCTATTTACAATGGCCTCCGCTTCCAAAAGGAGAGTTGATAATACTTCGTCTGTGGGTGACTTGTCTGTAAGTGTCACTTTGAGCGCCGTCTTAATACTGCGAACTAAGCGCTCCCAAGCCCCACCCATAAAGGGAGCAGCGGGTGGGATGAACTTCCATTGTATCATCTCGTTCGTGGCAAAAGTTGACATCTGTTCCCCGTACAGCTTCCTGAGCTCTCTACTCAAACCGACGAAAGCAGTTCCATTGTCGGAGAATATCTGGCGTGGTGATCCTCGTCGAGCAACAAATCTCCTCAGGCTCATCATAGCAGCGTCCGTAGTGAGGCTGTGAACCACTTCCAAGTGAACGGCTCTCGTGACCAAGCATGTGTATAGAGCGACGTACCGCTTTTCATGTCGTCGTCCCACGGTGACTTGGATAGGCCCGAAGTAATCCAAACCTGTATATGAGAACGGTCTTTCATGGTGCGCAAGTCTCGCCTCTGGAAGTTGACCCATTGGAGGATTGAATGGTTTGGCCTTTTGCTGTTTACAAAATAAGCAATGGTGAGCAACGGAACGAACTGTGCTTCTTAAACTGATAATCCAGTAATGTTGGCGGAGTTCGTTTACTACTGTCTCAGTGTTGGCATGTGCGGTTCTTTGGTGGTAGCGAAGAACTAGGAGGCGGACGGCTGGATGCCTTCCATCGAGTATTACTGGCGATATGGTTGGCGTCTTGACGTGGCTAACGGCAGTGATGCGTCCGGACAAGCGCAATAAGTTGTCTTCGCTCAAAGTGGGATTTAGTTTTAGCAACTTGCTGTTTCGTGGTAGCGGTGTGTTATTTTTCAGGCAAGTGATCTCTGCTTTAAAGCAGTCTAACTGACTTTGCCATAAAATATGATTTTCGGCTGTCTTTAAATCGGAAGCTGTTAAATAAGAAGGTGTTAGTCCGGAGCTATCTACTCTACGCCGCATACTTAAAAGTTTACGAGCAAAAAAATGCGCTAATGCAGTGGCGCGAACTAAACATAACCACCTACTAATCCGATGGGCACTAGCGGATATAGGAGCCAGAGGATGGAAAGGCTCATCAACAATAGCATGACAAATTATTTTATGCTTCGGTTTCAGCTCAGACTGATTATCTACAATGCTACTTGTGGGTTTTTTTTTTTTTTTTTAAATTTATTTATTTCAATACAAGATGTACAATATTAAAATACATAGTGTTCTGCCAAACTGCAATACAGTTTGTCGGCAGTGTTCTCGTGGTTAAATTTATTGTTTACAAATTGTACAACACTCGGGTATCTAACACACATAAATAGTTTTACTTAAATGTAACCACCACCCAAAAAAAAAAAATAAAAGAAAAGATAAATAAACAAAAAAAAAGAAAAAATAATAGTAAACGTGATCACACGACTAGGGACATAACGATAAATAATGCTTCCGCAGTAATTTTTTCACGGAGTTCTTGGACATATTACTGTTATCAATATTTACTTCCTTGGAAATTTCATTATATAATGTTGGTGTTAGCCAACGTCTTGTCCGAAGTCCATAATAATTATGTATTCGCGGTACCTCATATTTATTTTTACGTGCCACTTGTCGCGCTGGGCGATTATGTACTTTAAATTTTTTATATTGAGTTTTATTATATTGTTCCAAATAAATTAACATCTTAAATTTTTTTTCTATAGGTAGGATTTTACATATTTTAAATAACTTTTCATATTCTTTATTAAGTCTATTTTTTGTGTTTCTGTCAATAAGGAGTTTTAATAATCTTATCTGTAATGTTTTAATTTTATTTAAATGGGTTGGAAAAGTACTTCCATAACCACCCAGTCCATAATTGATAATGGCATCCGCGAGTGCATAATATAACATATACAATATACGTCTGCCAACAGAGTTCCTTAAGTTGTATATTTTTCCTAATACAGAACGTAATTTATTACAAACAGAATCAATATGGATGTCCCATGTAAAACGATTATCTATAACTAAGCCTAGATACTTATAACTCGTTACTTGCTGTAATAATTCACAATCACAACTGAGGTTTGTTTGATGAAGACATTCATATGTGTGACCCTTCAGAGTAACACTAGCTTGCTTTACCTTTTTATTGTAAGGTGAGGCTATCAACATGTATTTAGTTTTATTTATATTTATTATAATGCCATTGTCATGCGCCCATTTTACAATATTGTCAAAATCCTCTTGCATTGCCTTCTGCATCACTTCACATTCTTGGCCGTGGTATATCAGGCACGTATCGTCTGCGTACATGTAAACTCTGCAATTTGCTATCACATTTACCATGCTATTAACGTGTTCAGTTGGCCATTGGCCTGAATGTAAAAAGTCTGGACCGACGAACCAGCGTGACTCTATATTTAAAGGCTCTTTACCGAGGCGAGTAGCATCATCAGCTACGTTTAACTCAGATGGAACCCATTGCCATTCGCGGACGTTGGAAAGTTCTAAAATTTCACCTAGGCGATTCGCGACAAAGGGCTTAAAGTTACGTGCGTCATTGCGAAGCCATCCGAGAACATTCATAGAGTCACACCAAAAGAAGCGTTTATGTGGTTTCAATTTATGAGCATTGCAAAGAGTATCAGCTAGGCGTGCAGCTACTAGTGCGCCTTGAAGCTCAAGGCGTGGGATTGAGGCTGGTTTTAATGGAGCTACTCGAACCTTGCTACCTATTAGCGCTACTTTAAAGGTTCCATCGGGAAGGAGTAATCGCCAATACGCTACAGCGGCATATGCAGACTCACTAGCGTCGCAAAATAAATGTAGCTCTCTATCTACGACTATGTCATCAAAATCGCTAGGGTTGTACCGACGCGGAATTTTTAAATTAATAAGAGAACTGCCGCAAACTGCATGCCATTCCTTCCACGCGGCGGTATCATCCTCAGCGAGCTGATGGTCCCAATCTACAGCTTTACGCCATACATTTTGAAACAAAATCTTCGCTCTTACAGAAAGGGGCGCTAATAATCCTAATGGATCATACACGCACATCATAAGAGAGAGCGCTTCGCGCTTTGTAAACTTAGTAGAAATAGCTTTCTCTATGAAACCTTTGGCGTTAAAACTAAGACAGTCTTCTGAAGGCTGCCAGACTAAGCCTAATGTTCTAACGGATTTAGCTACTTTACCCAAATCGATGTTAGTTAAGGATGGATCAAGCAAAAGTTCCTTTGGGATGAGAGATAGGGCAGTAGGTTCATTCGATACCCAAGATCTCATCTCATAGCCAGCATTTTGGTGAACGGCTACAATATCAGAAGCAAGCCTTGCTGCTTTAGCCACTGAAGGTGTAGATACTATGCAGTCGTCCATGTAATGATCGTTAATGATAACATCCACAGCGTCAGGGAATTTTGTCTGAAATTCTAAAGCATTTTTATTTTTAATAAATTGTGCAGTAAAAGGACTAGAAGCTGCACCGAATATCATAGATGACATTCTATAAACTTGAATTGGTTCTTTTGGAGAATTGCGCCACAGAAAACGTTGGGCGTCTCTGTCATCTTCGCGTATTTTGACTTGAGGAAACATTTCCCTAATGTCGGCAGAGAGTCCAACTTTGAATTCGCGAAAACGAAGAAGTATATCTAAAATAGGGTTGAGAAGGTCAGGTCCAGTAAGCAGCATGGAGTTTAAACTTACACCATTAGACTTGGCCGCTGCGTCATGAACAATACGAAGTTTACCAGGTTTGTTAGGGTTGGTAACACCGAAATGCGGAAGGTACCAACATCGATTGTTATAGTGTTTTATACTGACGGGACCTTCTGCGTAATTCTTATCGAACATGATCTGCATATTTAACCTATATTGTTTCGCATAGCAGGGCTCTTTGCTCATTTTTCTCTCTAAACTTTTAAATCTGGAGAGTGCAAGACCAAAGCTGTCTGGAATATTAAGATTAGAATCTTTCCAAGGAAGTCCTACCTCAAACTTGCCATCTGGTAGACGACGTGTAGTTTGTTCCAGAATGTTTACAGCTTTAGCATCGTTATCACTCAGACGTTCCTTTTTGGTGATGCCTAAGGAATCTAATTTATAATAGTTTTGAATAAGCAAATTTAAATTATCTGTGTCATTGTTATCTGAATAACTTATATGGTTGAAAAAATCAACAGGTTTAGTCTTGCTAGAAATGAACCCAAATAATACCCAACCTAAGTTAGTTTTAATCGCAACTGGCTGAGACCTGGTGCCAGTCAGAGTCTCTTTAGAAATCAAAAGATGCCAGTTATCGGTTCCAATTATTAATTTAGGTTCACCTGATTCGTAACATAATACATTGACTAAATCTCGTAAGTGTTGATATTGTGTTATGTTATTTACATGAACTGCTTGTTTTGACAACCCAAGATTATCAATCGAACGAGCATTGCGAATAGAAAATAAGTCAGAACAATGACTACCTTTAATTTGGAAGTTGACATACTGAACCTTGGCTTTTTTCCGTAATCCACCAACACAATCCAAATTAATATTTGACTCAGGTCCCGTGACACCTATTTGTTCACATAACTTGGAATCAATTAGTGTAGCTGTTGAGCCATCGTCCAATAAAGCATACGTATTGACGCTGCCTAGTGGCCCCGAAACTGTGACAGCTATGATTTTTAATAAGGGTCTAGTGTAAAATTGTTTATCGTCAAACAACTCGGGCACAGAGGTCGTATGTGCAACTAACTCGTTAGATTGTTCATCTCGAATACAGACTTGATTTTGTGAACCTGAATAATGAATGTTGGGTTCATTTTCAACAACCGCATGCGTAGCTAAATACTCCGCGTTGTGTAATAATTTGTGATGCCGAGGTTTGCAATTTGTAACGTTGCAAATATCCTTGGAAAACTTGCAATATTTGTAAGTATGAGAACCTTTTTTCAAACATTTATGACAAAGTTTATTTTCCTTTACGATTTGCCACCTGTCAAGAATAGACATTGCCAAGAACTTGTCACATTTTGATAAATGATGGCTTTGTTTACAAATAAGACAAGGCTTGGTAATTTCAGAATTTACTGATGTTGCGTGTTTATTGGGAGTTCTTATTACTGGAGAATTTTGAGAACTTTCCGAAAATGATACAGCATGAACCTTTTCAAGCCTTTTTGGAAGAAGTAAGGGATCTGGAATTAAACCAAACTTGAGCCGCAACTCGACCTCTCGAGATAAAAAATGCGCCAATATCTCAAGTTTAGTCTGTCCCTGAGGTAAGAAATGTTTCATGCCATATTCGGTCCATTTATTTCGCAACAAAGGTGTTAATTTACTTAGAATAGCTTGAAAAAGCTCTGGAGATTCCAAGTAACATCTCTGATCAAGAAGCCTCATTATGTCAACACAGTTCCGCACTATACACGCGAATTTATTTAAGTCGCAACTATCTGAAATTATTTTAGGTAAAGCGCGAACCGAGGCAATTTCGTTGAGAACTATATATTCTGACCTACCAAACCTCATCTCTAAAGCGTCCATCACGTCCACAGGATCACGAGCCGACACAACAAGCACTGAAACTGCCTCCCGGGCTGCTCCTCTGAGGCTCATGCTGATGCGTTGTAGGTTCTCGGTGGCTGAGAAGCTGGCCTTTGTGTCCTCGAAGACCCGCTTGAAGGCCAGCCACTCCAAAGGGCTACCGTCGAACGTAGGCAGTCTGCTGTCTCCACACCTGTGCTTGGGCGGACTGTTAGCAAGTGAAGTTATTGCCTGTGCTAATAAAGATATGTCAGTGGGTTGTTGTGTTTTCAATTCCGTAGTATTGTGTTGAATTCCGGTTGATACCTTAATAGGAATGTTCGCTGTGGCAGTAGAATGAAATGGCTCTTGCGAGCTTCTTCCACCACTTGGACTATCAATTTGGCGACATCCTACGTCCTCAACACGTTCGTGTAAAGTGGTGTTAGGGCCAGTAATGTTAGGCTCCACCGATGGCTCTACTATAACGTCTTGATTATTAATAGTATCTAACCAACTGTGAATTGAAGAACGAGAGCTGCTCCTACCACGTTCTGACTCCAATGTAACAATCTGTGCTTCTAATTCTAACTGGGCAGCTTTGCGCTCAGCAGCGGCAGTTATAGACGCTGCGTGTGCTGCTGTAGCTGCTGCTTGTGCTGCTGCTGCAGCCTCGGCTGCTGCGGCTTCCGCTGCTGCTACTTTTCGTACGTGTGCGGCTTGCAGAGCTAGCTTTTGAACGCGAACACTAGCAGACGACCGTGCTGACCTGGAACTTTCAGAAATATTAGAGGCTGCGCCTGAAATTGGAACGGCCGCTGACTTGGAGGTTGTAGGTCCACTCATTGTAGCACTGATATCGTCTCCCGTATCCCGAAGCTTAGCAACTTGAGCCCTAGTCTTCACCATTAAAGCAAAGAAAAAAGGACAGAATTGTAGGGGAATTTTGTAGTTCAATTTTTAGGAGAAGGACCAAATATAAATAACGATAGCTAGCAGGTGGGAAGACTAGGGATAATTTTAGGGAATTATAGGGAAATATATACGAACGTGTATCAGTGCTAGGATGGTTTATTGACAACAGGAACTATATAATATAAAATATTAAAAAGTATAAAACTATGTACAAAGAATATACAAAAGAGGTCCGATTCGCAATACAATCTAGTGACTAGACAAGCTAGGCGATCGCCCGCCTTCGGAGTCGCTGGACGCTCGGGGTGTGGGCCCCTTGAGCGTCCATTGAATACGGCGGCGACTCCGAGGAGGACGGCGGCGGGGTTGCGACCCCCGTCCCCGTGAGCACCGTGACAGGTTCCCGGGGGGCTACAATGCGCCCCCCGGCGGCGGGCTCAAAGGCAAGGCACTGAGGGGCCCCTGGTGCAGATCCCACCGGAGAGCCCTGGGGTTCCCCCTCTCATGTGCCGATGCGACAGCCGCGGGGGTTTTAGTGGGTAAGAATCCCACATACCCCGGTCGAGCCCCACAGCTCCCGGGGATCTTTCGAAGATTTCCCCCGGTATGGTTAGCGACATGACGCTACTCAAGTGGCAAGGTTTCACGTGAGAAGACCTTCAGTGTCGGCAACAGTTCGTTCATGTTACAACTAGCAATTTCCTGTGGCTTCGCCCGCTAACTTTTTACAACCCCAAAGGTTTTTTTTTTTGAAAATTCGCGATACACGTATTGATTTATTTTATTTAGAGAATCTTTTCAGTAAATTTCAAGTCAATCAAACCATACAATAAAAAGTTTCATACAACAGAAAACACCCAATTTAACCCCTTTAGGAGTCGAATTTTCAAAAATCCTTTCTTAGTGGATGCTTACGTCATAAGAAGAACCTACTGTCCAAATTTCAGCTTTCTAGGTCCAGCGGTTTGGCCTGTGCGTTGATGAATCAGTCAATCAGTCAGTCAGGACAAGTAATTTTATATGTATTGATATCTTAAAGTGTTGCAGTTACTGTTGGATTTCATTTTATCACACTAGTGACACGCACCAGCTTCGTATGGCTGTAATTAAACTCGATTGCTAAATATTGTTTTTTTTTTCCTACTTACATAAAACATATTTTAATATATAAGCAAGTACAAACCTACAGTGATAGTGAACTGATAGTGAAAACAGCTTAAAAATCTGTTGCGTGGTTGAGGAGGAGTTAGCCTATAAACATACAGACACGAAAAACGACTTTGTTGTATACTGTGTGATAATAATACTAAAAAAGATAGAACTGGTAAAATTATTAGATAAAAATATGTAATAACAGACAACTTATGAATAGTTTAATGCTATCAGTACTAGGTATTTCAATAGGACTAATCCTCCTTTTCATTCTCACAACTATGTCTCCTGTAAGCCAGGATCTACAGTGGTCACGAGTGAACACACCGAGGTTTGACTTTCGATGAGTCCCGGGGAAACGCGGTTTAGTTAATGAACGTGAATATTTTTTTAAAAATATTGGTGCAGTTCTCCTTTAATATATTTTTTCTTCCTCACCAATGTGCAGCGAACAATGGATGCTGGAAATTTAAATAGTCGTCCGGCTTGGCGACGTATCGGCTGTCACATTACGGACCCAACGCGCCACTGCTGGTGTTATTATCAAAGTTTTTGAAGGGTCTCTGGTCGCCGGCGCGACGGCGACCCGGCCTGCTTCTAAGGCCGTGGCTACATAACTATGGAATAGGCTTTTTTTTAAATCTAGTAAGTATGTAAGTACTTTGAAATAAAAATAACTATTACCGATTATAGCGCGGTTTATTATAGATTTTACTTTTCCCACGTTTCGGTGATATAATCCGTAAAAGTAGTTTATTTCAGTTATGCAGTATTTTCGCTATGTAAATAAGAATATATAAATAAGAAATCGAACTGGATGCGCTTATTGGATACGAGACCATCGTGAGGCAAGTCGCAGCAATTGAGATAGGCGGGCCACCTTTTTTTTTTTTTTTATAATAAATAGGTTTGCGCTTGACCACAATCTCACATGATGGTAAGTGAAGATGTGGTCTAGGATGGACCGCGCTTACCCATAAGATGCCTGTTCAATCTAGACTTGAATACACCCAAGTTATATTTATCAGGGAAAACGTTGAGAGCCAACGTACGACGACGACGACAACGACGTTGTTTGTTGAACCTTGAGAGAATGCCAGACGCGAGAACCGCAAAAGTTATGACAAGTTAGACGCCGCAACAAAAGAGACCAAAGGACAGGCCTAAAAAGCATTGGGTTGTCTGTGTGGAAGAGGATTTGAGGAAGTTGAGAAATTATACCAACTGGAAGACGGTCGCCAAGAATCGCGGCTACTGGAGGAAGATTGTGGAGGAGGGTTGTAGCGCCATCGTAACAAAAACAAATAAGAATTAATGCTAATTGACATTTATGAGTGCGGTAGTAAGTCTCACAGATGTCGTTCGAAAGGTAATATTACAAGCATTACAAAAAGAAAATATGAAAGAATAATACTTAATTGAAAAAAAAAGTAAAAAGAAGATTTGTTAAGTCCACTTCCATAGCTGCGAGCTATGTTCAATGTAGCCTAGGAGCCGCATATGGTAATTCCTTATTCCGATAGGAAATGGAGGCGGTCACTCGCAATAATCCATCACGGACCACGCCGGTTATTTGTTTGTCCCCAACAGACATGTTTTATGTCATGTTACGTATTCCTTACAGGTTTTGATAAATATTTGTTTCAGTCCAGTTCGGACATGTCCAGGAATTGAATATCCGGTGCGGCCTCGCTCCCTGATTGGCATGGGCTTGGAACGTTATTTTGTTTTGTGCTATTTTTATATTCATATTTTGTAGGCTTATTTTTTGCTAGCATGTGCTTATTTGTTACCGCCTGACTACGAGCGGTTTATAGAACTAGTGAACCATGGGTTCGCATGGTATTTTTTAGGCTTTAAACAATATTTATATGTTTAAACATAATTTATATGTATAGCATCGAAATAATATTTAAACTAGATTAGGCACACAGAAATAGCGCCCTTGTGTCACTGTTTCTTTTCAAGCCACAGTCTGACAACATTATTTTTAATAACAATAATAATAAATAATAATAAAATGTTTATTTCACTAAAAATAGAGTACAATAAGGTCAAAATATAATAATCTATACTTATAATAAAACTGTAACAGGTCCAATTCTGTACATTGAAGATATTTTGAAAATTATATTTGGAGGGCATTCTATAACCGATACTGAGGCCGAAAATGTCATTTTTTAAATTTTTGTCTGTCTGTCTGTCTGTCTGTCTGTATCACGGCTGAGCATCACGCCGAAACTACTGAATGGATTCAAATGAAACTTGGCATGATTTGAGATCTTACTACGAGGTAGGACATAGGATACTTTTTATCCCGTAATCTAGCACGGTTCTTTTGGGAGAGGGGATTAAAGTCAAAATGGGTACTTGGTTATACGCTTGGCCCGATTTTATAAATTTTTCTTTATAATATAATAAATATTAGTAAGGGAACACTCATAGAGAGTTGTTATCAAGGTTTTGTAATCGATCGGGTTAAGCAACGTCAGGTAAGGTCATTAATTAGATGGGTGACCGTTTAACGCCATTTGAACTAAACGGGTCCGTGCTTCGGAGAGCAAGTAAAAAGTGGGCCCCAGCTTTTAACCGACTATAAAAAAGGAGGTTATGTATTCGATGCGAATATCTGTTATTAAAAGTTTAGTTAACGTAAAAATAGCGCAGGCGGAGCTGCGTGGGTCAGCTAGTACAATAATAAAGTTTCATCTACACACATCAAAAGTGTCTAGGGATCAACATATATTTTTGCAATAACTTTTCTCCTGATTGATATTAATTAAAATTTTCTTTAAGGATTCATCAAATAAAGTGTTTTCGTTTGTCACAGTAACGATAAACCAAGTCACCTTTGCATTAATAAAGAAATTTGCCATTTTCCTAATAAAGGGATTTTTGACATTTGAACCACTAACACAAAAGTTCGAAAAAAAGACTGAAATAACAGTTTTCTTTAAAATTTTATTGGGTAACTTAAACAATTAATAATCCGTGTTTCTACCGCGAACACTAACAACACAAGAACATCGGTTTGGCATACTCAAAATGAGTTCATCCAAATCACGCTGTGGAATGGCCGCCCATGTTCGTTGCAACAACAAAAAAAGGTCTTCTTGCGACTGGATACCCTCCATATTCGGCAGAGCTCTTCTCTGTAGCATATCCCATGCATGCTCAATCGGGTTCAAGTCTGGCGACTGAGCAGGCCAGGGCAGGACATTGATGTTAGCTGCGGCGAGAGTCTGTCTTACAACTCTTGCGGTGTGCGGTCGTGCATTATCATGCATTAACTGAAATAAGGGACCGATTTGCACTTGTAGAGGAACGATGACGTCTGATACAATCGTCTCAGCATAAATTTGAGCGTTGAGGTTGCCTCTGATCCAAATCAACTCAGTTCTTCCGCCGATCCAAATACCCGCCCATACCATGATGGTTCCACCACTATAAGGATGGACTTCCTGGCAGGATTTTAATCGCTGTTGGCGTCCAGGGGTTCTCCAGTGTCGTATACGTCTTGTATCCGGTCTCATACCAAAACGAGACTCATCAGAAAAGCACACGAAACGCCATTGTTCTTCTGCCTAATTTCTGTGTTCAAGAGCCCATTGATATCGAATCCTACGATTGTGCATTGCTATAGGTGGTACCCGTAGCGGTCTTCGGGAATGAAGGTTCACTTCATGCAAGCGGTTTCTGACTGTTTGGTCGCTAATTAAGTTCCCTGAAGAGTGATGAAGCCTCACGGCTAACATCATGGCAGTTATTGTTGGAGCTCTTCGAGTTAAGATTTGAATATATCGGTCTTGTCTCCGTGTGGTGCAGCGATACCGTCCTCCATGGCGCTCAGCCACGGTACCAGTGCTTCGGTAACGTGTCCAAAGTCGACTGATAACACTCTGACTTGTATTCAGAGCTAAAGCCACAGTACGTTGCCGGGAACCAGCTTCTATCATTCCCACGGCTCTGAGCATTTCTTCCCTGCTTAAATGACGTCGCCGCTCCATAATAACGTTGGTTTTAATCAGTAGTAGGGAAACAGTAGCACTAATAATGTCTTCAATGCGTTGTATGTTTTTATAGGGAAAATATTGACAGCTGATTTTCATCTTTTACTCGAATTTGATTCACAGTTCCTGATTCAAATTATGAAATGCACCAAAAAGGATCCATATAAATTTATAAAATCATAAATTTATTACAAAGCCACATCTCAATCTCAAGAAATCCGCTTAAAAATGCTTGATCCCTAGACACTTTTGATGTGTGTATTTAGCTACTATAAGTCAGCATGTGAAACAAAGAAAACATAATAATTGACTTTACCTATAAAAGACATTAAATATAATTAAGTATAAGTAATTATGTAATATTAATTATTATTCCTTTTCATAAATTATTATTTCATATTAAACATTAGTAAATTATAATTAGTATTAAATGTCAAAATCTTAACAATAATTCCTTAACCGTATAGAATGACTTTTCAAGTAACCACTCTTTTAATTTACTTTTAAACATTGCTCAATTCATGTTTTTAATATCGGTAGGAATTGCATTATAAACTTTTACACACATTGCATAATAATTATTTTTGAATAAGGCTGTTTTGGATAAACAACCCAACACCAACCTGTTCCCGTTTCTGGTATTACGAGGATAATATTCAGAGGCCTTCGTAAATATTTGCGGCTGAGACTTCACATATTATTATTTTGCCGATAGACTCCTGTCGCTACTGTCTATATGAAACTATCAAACTACACGTCATTATCAATCCGTTAGTTTACGTTTCCGCCACAAGCACAGATAAGGCTGCCTGTCCACCGGAGCGGAGCGAGGCAGCGGAGCGGAGAAACGGAGAATATTTACCAATAAGATTGCACTAAGATTTTGGAGCGGAGTTTTTGTGCAATCTTATTGGTTAATATTCTCCGTTTCTCCGCTCCGCTGCCTCGCTCCGCTCCGGTGGACAGGCAGCCTAAGTCCCCGAACTCCGCGAAAAAAATTTAGATGTCATTTTGTTAATGAATTTTTATCTAGTTCATATATTATATCGATATGTATAAGTCAGTATGGTACATCTACAATACTCCCTTAGACTATATAAAATACATAGACCACGCGCACGGAACAAATAAGTGACGCCGGTTTGGCCTTGCCAGTGTGTGCGTAAGCTGCGATTTCTGTGTACGGATACAATTACCAGTGTGTGCGTAGAGTTACCAGTACCTGAAATAATCTCCCGAATATTTTTCTTTATCTTATGGACTTTCAAATTTTGATTTATTGATACTAATGATTAATAATATAATTTATAAAATAAACTATTTTTAGAAATATAAAAACGACTAAATAAAATTATCTAAAAAGTAATAACGAAAACGAAAATATATTGAAGTCGCTCCGAAGTATTGTGTGCTATCTAACACAATGAGGAGAGGCGTTTTAAGTTTGTCGCATATGCCTAGCTGTGGCATGATAACCCGCAAACGACTATTAAAGACGAATTTGAATTTTTAACCGACTTCAAAAAAGGGAAGAGGTTCTCAATTCGACTGTATACATATATATTTTTTATGTATGTTCACGCAAAACTCTGGCAATTATGAACCGATTTTAACATTTCTTTATTGTACCGATAGGCCAATCCACTAAAGGGTCCCATAAAAAAAATGATTCGAACGAACAAAAATAAATAATGCAATACATGTTTATTTCAATTATTCATCTTTTATTCGAGAGAGTGACTGTTACAATTATAGTAATTATTTATTTATACAATTAATAGTTCCTAAAGAAACATGAAAGATGTAAAACTACGTAGACGATAACATGCCCATAATTTACCCAGATCAGTCGGTAAAATTAACGACTTTGATAGTTCAATCTTTATGAATTCGAAATCTATATTATTAGGCATAGGCCACACGGGTGCTCTGATCGTAACGCGGCATCCACTGAGAAGATCCGGCAAGAAACTTAGCGAGGTTGTATTTTTTCAATCAATAACATATATTTTTCCAAATAAGTTTTTGTTTTATTGACAAAAGAAAAAATACTGTGTCCAATATTTTTTGATAACCTAAATGGAAATAATAGTTTCTCAATGTGTGGGCCCCATTCTAGTTTTGCGTCTATAGTAATGCTGAAGAAGTCATAGAATTCACAAGATCCAACAATACTCTATTTATTTCAACACTAGCTGTAGCCCGCGGCTTTGTCCGCGTAGGCTTTATTACTAAAAAGTGTTTTGAATCTTTACAAATAATCCTATTTAAAATAAAAAAATCTAACGCTACAATATAAGGCAGTTTTATCTCTATTGTTTGTAAAATTAACATGCCTAGAACTGAGAAATAAACTCGTTATACGTTTTAATTCATGTAATTAAGGCGCACAGCCCACATCAAACACAAATAATTTAATAAACTTCGTAGAAAATAATTAGAACTTCATATTTTTCAAATATATGTGCGTGCTGTCACAGGAATCAAGCTATATTTTCTTCTTATCTTATCAGCCTACACTATCCCACTGCTGGGCAAAGGCCTCCCTTCCGTTCTTCCATTCACCTCTATTTCTAGCATTGGTTTTCCAATCCCTACAAAGCTCATCGCACCATCGTTTCTTTGGTCTACCTCGACGTCGAAATCCCCCAGGGGCCCAATCTGTAGTGACTTTAGCCCAGTTGTTTTCTGGCATGCGGCAAACGTGACCAGCCCAGTCCCATTTCAGTTTGGCCGCTGAGATGATAACATCGGATATACGTGTGATAGAACGTAGTACTGTATTCCTCACCCGGTCACTGAGCTTAAGCCCTAGCATACTGCGTTCCATCGCTCGTTGGCAAACCTTGAGTTTGTACTTTTGTGCATTTGTCATAAATATCTCTTCTAGACAGCCTTAGACAACAGGACAGAATTTTGAAGGGCAGGTGTCAACCAAATACATATATACATTTGTATTTGTTTATAACATAATGTAGAAATTATAAATATACATATACAAAACAAATTAAATTAATTGTATTATAAAACTTTAAGCTTTAATTTCTAGCTTGAATTGTTTTTTTTTTCACCGCTCACTCAGCTTGTTTAAAACTATTAACACCTTTGTCCACTCATACCTTGAATTATAGAAATAGGAATTGCAGTTTCTGAGAAATACGTTGGCAAACCTACATACATACAAACATTTACAGTACATTTGTTTAGATGCCCACATAGACTAACATTACGTTAATATTGCGCAATTTTATTTTATTATAACATACATACGCGTTGAATACAGAACCCCCTTTTATTAAAGTCGGCTAAAAACTTTAAAAGTAATCTATTAATATTTACTTCCTAACATCAAATAAGTTACCCACAAAAGATGTAATATATTTTGGGAAAAAATTTTGTGCCGTATGACAACACCGTAAGACTTTGGTGAAGTTTTGTGTTCCGAATTTGTGGGATCAAAAAAATCACGAAACTAATTAGAAATCTATTACTTTTAGACATTTACCTATGAAATGATAATCCAGTATTCCTTCTTAATTTGTCTGATGTGTTTTTACAATATTTTACTACACAGTACGGCATATTTACGATGTTTTTTTTTCGCTGTGACCAGACGTGCGCTCCCGATCGTGGCTCTCGATCACTGCGGGTCGAATCATAGCACTTTGTGTTTTCATATTCCTCGTGCCCGGCGTCATTTGTTAGTTCCGCGCGTCATATCTATTTCTTTTATATGATCTAAGAATACTCCCAAGAGAATTTCTCAAAATAATTATAGTAAAAACTGCACCAAATCCATTGTTTAGCATGGAATTAGTAATCGAGAAAACATCCAAATGCAGATAGATAGATATTAAATAGCGACTTCGTTACAATTAATTTAAGTTAAAAGTATGATACCTGCCATTTTAAATTTAAAATACCTAAAAAAATAGCAAATAATGACTGTACGACTTGCATCGGACACTTATCTAATATCTAGTACAAAATCATCGAGTAGGTCCTTACAACTTGGATTACACTGCTAGTCCGTTTAACTGTGTGTGTTTGTGTTTAAAATCTGCTCCAAAGACAAGCTAAAAATTATAATTAACACATTACACTACACAGTTATGATATAAACATGCTCGTAAGCCAAAAACTGCGTGGTTCACTAGTCCCACTGGTGTGACGTCATTACACTCACGAAGCTCTGAGGCCAAGGATCGTATGCATACAAAATCGAGCTTATCAGTTATGCATAATGTGGAGACCCCAAAGGTGGGCAAAATATTGCAGTGCCCGTGTAGACGACAAATGATTTGTACAGGCTGTTGTAAAAGTACAACTCTAAAAGTTGCCCCTTTCCCTCTAAGATGTTTGAAGGAAGTGATGACTGCTACTCGAGTCAACTCGATCGCGGGTGCGGCTTGGGAGGACTGCTCCGACTACTATCCCTTTGGCCTTTTAGTTTTTTCTCTCTCTTGTTTTATCTTTTTTTTTTCATTTTTTTTTTTAATAATAAAATAGTTTATTTGCCCAAAATATAACATGTAGTGTAACAAACTAGTTTTGACAACAACCATGATTACAAACTAGTTTTCTTGCTAGTGTACATACTACATTTCTGTGAGTGCAATCCCTACTTCTTAAACTAGGTGTAACCTGTATCTTAAGAAGTAGTTTTTTTATTTTCTTTTCTTTTGTACCTTGGCCTATTAACATAACATGATGTTGTATAGGTAAGAGATAATGATTTGGGTAAATGTATTAGATGGGAAAAAAAAAATCCAGTTAATAATTACAATTATGCGTGAGTATGTGTGTGTGTGTGTCAGTGAGTGGGTGGTGTGTATGTGCGTGTGTTAGCGTAACTGCGTGTGTGAGCGTACGTGTGTGAGTGGTGCAAACTTACGTTAAGTACGAAACAAGGTCTTCAGTTTTATTGTAGTCTAGTGTTAGTAGCCAGTTTGTAACTTTATGTATCATCTGATACTTGTTTAATTGCATTATGGATAGATTTTTATTCACTTTGTTATAAACCCAATTACTCAGGACATAGTACTGATGCTTGGCAAATGTAGTCCTATGTGTAATAGCGGTTAATGTGTTTCTTCTTTTACTTGGATCTGGCAGTGGTACATTACTATGTTTTCTGAGAATTAGTTTGAGCACAAAGAGCTGTCTTACAGTGAGTACTCCCCACTCCTTGTAGAGTTGCACTGTAGGGTATCTACGAGGTTTCTTGAGCATTATTTTTAGTACGCCTCTTTGTGCTCTCTCCAAATGTATCATTCCCGTTTTAATGGAACCACCCCAAACATTCTAACAGTATGTGATTATTGACTGACACAGTGCAAGGTAAGTCATTTTCAATATATCATGATTTGCAGAGTTCCTAAGGGATTTAAAAACGTATATTAAACGAATGATTCTCTTTGTTGTCAAGTTAATGTGCTTAATCCAGCTTAGCCTACTATCAATTTGTACACCCAGATATTTAATTTCATTAGCCTCAGTTATTTGTTGACAAGAACAAGTGAAGTTATTATTAGTATATGTATTACATATGTGAGATTTAATTATAAAATCATTTGGGGGTCTCAAGTTGTTACGGATTGAGAAAGGAACATAATGCGTTATATTAAGATTTAAAGTGAGCAAGTTGTTTCTAAGCCATCTCATTACTTTGTGAAGAGCAAACTCTGCATTTTTTTTACTGCGTCCCACGTGCTACCACGAGCTAGAATAACTGTATCATCTGCATAAGTTATAATACGGCAATTTGGTAGTGACATAGTGCACAGGTCGTTGATGTAGATCTGGAATAGAGTGGGTCCTAGGACACTTCCTTGGGGCACTCCATAGGTGACAAGTTCTTCATTACTACAGTAGTTATTAATTTTGACTATCTGTTTTCTATTTTTAAGATAGTCCTTGAAAATATTCAAGGGCAGTCCTCTTATACCTAAGCGTTCTAGTTTGGATATAAGTATGGGAATAGAGACTGTATCAAACGCTTTGGATAGATCGAGGAATACGCCTACGCATTTAAATTTCTTATCAAGGTTTTGTGCTATGTCTTGTGTTAAGTCCATTACAGCATCTTCAGTAGATACTCCTGTACAAAATCCATATTGATTTGTAGCTATTAGATTTGTCTAAGAATTGTTTTAATGATTTGTTTAGAATTTTTTCATATATTTTCGAAAGTGCAGTTAGTATCGAAATGGGTCGATAATTGTTAACACAGTCTCTGTTACCCGCCTTATATATTGGATATACCAGGGCAATTTTGAATAAGTCCGGAAATACTCCCGTAGTGATAGCACAGTTTAAGATATGGGTGATTGGCGGTACCAATATATGTCTACATTGCTTGAGTAGTTGTGATGAGATTCTATCCCAACCTGAAGCAGAGTCCTGACGTAATTGAAGGATAATTGATTCAACCTCCGACTCGTGTACTGGTAATATCACAAGAGAGGTTATTGGTGAAGGAAGGTGTCCATGATTAAACTTGCCATGAGTTATTATATGAGGGTGTTCTAAGCTAATGTTTTGAGCTAGGTTTTTACCTATGTTACTAAAAAACTTACCTACTAAATTAACTGAATTTTGGGGGTCTGGGTCTAGTTCCAAAAGTTCAACTGAGGGATTGCGCTGTTTCTGAGTATTTGTGATATCCTTGATGACTTTCCATAATGTTTTAGGGTTTTTTCCAGCTTTTAAAAGTTATTTTTGTTCATACTCTCTTTTTAATTTCTTTAGGAGATTATTACAAAAATTACGATACCGTATATAAGTTGATCTAATTATAATGTTATCTGGAGATTTTTTTGCTTTAGTATGTAATTTGTCTCGGTTTTTGATACATCGTAATAATCCATTTGTTATCCATGGTTTTATGTTACGTTTTTTTCTAGGTATCTTGATTATCTTTGTATGTTTGTCTATGATTGTCTTGATTATCGTAATAAATTTATTCGTACTCAGATTGGCATCATTAACGGTAAAAACTGTAGAGAAGTTAGTCGTCTCTAATTCTAATTTTATTGCTTGATGGTCAGTATATGTTGCTGTCGTTGCAGGTTTCTGAGGTACATAATGTTTTTGTATTGCTAGAACAACTGGCTGATGATCTGTAATATGAGTGTCCAGAATAAGTGTAGTATGCTTCAATTTAGATTTTAACAAGACGTGGTCTAAACAGTTATCTAATCTCGTAGCCAAGGTGTGAGTAGGTATAAAACCATGTGAAGCATTAAATAATAAATATTCTAAAGTTCGTTCATTTCCATTTTGTTGTTTTATGTCAATATTTATGTCACCTAAAAGTGCAACATTAGAAACGGAGGATAATTCCTTATATATATATGTTCTAGGCTATTTAAAAAGTTTGTAAGGTTTTGTTTAGTATTGAAGGATGGAGACCTGTATGTGGCTACTATTGCCAGTTGATTACCTACTGTACAAATTAAACAGTTACCATCCATAAAGTTTGGTTCTGTAACTTTACATTTGATCCCAGTTTTAGAATAAATCACTACTCCATCATTTTGACTATTATTATTTTTAGTAAAATGTGAATTATATCCATCGAGACATGGCAATTCTGTAACTTTTCGTAGCCAGCACTCGGTCAAAACTATTATATCTGGGCTTATATTCATCTGGCTTACAAGAATTTGTAGTTCATCAAAATTTTTATTTATGCTACGTATATTTAGTTGTAGTACGATGATATGTTTGTTAGGATTTATTATAAATTTGGAGCAGTCTTTTGCAAAACACTTATAAGAAGAATCAGTACTTAGAGAGTCTAAATCGTTATTTATATTGTTAAATGGAGCCATTGGTAATAATGTAAAGCTTTTCTGTAGGAGAAGATCTAAGCGGCATTGTATTTAGTATTTGAGTTATATTGGTTGTACTAAACGTAGTTGATTTAAGATTGTGTATGAGGTATTGTATGTGTAAGATTTTGTGTTGATAGGAACGGATTTGTTCGTATGAAGTACAAGCATTTGTGATAGTGTGTGGTAAATATATGGTAATAGTGTTAGAATCGTATGTTTGTATGCGTTGTAGAGTGTTAAATTTCTGAATAAATTGACAATGAGTTAGTTTCCCTAAAAACATAATAATTTTACGGTATATTATCTTATGTACAATTAGTAAGAAACTGAGGTTTTCTAAACATAGTCAAGCTGTTTTTTTCCCTATTCCTGATTCCTTTTTGTGTTGAATTCTTCCCTCTTCATTGTTTTTGCCATCTTCTTTATTTTTCAAAAGCAGTTCGTGTAGACAATTTTCAGACTTGATAATTATATGGTTATCTCCTTCCTTCCTGCGTAGAAATATATTTCCATTTGAAAACCAACAGAACTTATAACCCGTTTCTTTGGCAAATTGTAATGCGGAATGGAATAACTTTTTTGAGCTGCCTGGAAGCATTTCGGATATAAATATACTTTGCTTTTTCCCTTGTAGATTTAAATGTGTCGTGTTAAGCTTGTCTTCTTTGTTTATACGGGTTTTATTAAAGTTTTTCACAGCAGTGAGTAAATTCTGCTTAGTTTGAACTGTTGTGAATTCAGCGACTACGGGTCTTATAGTATTAGATTTTCCTGGAAGGCGGTATATGTCTCTAATTTCAGACTTCAGAATGTTAACTCCAACAACTTCGGCGATATTTTGTACTGTGGTCGTAAATCTGTCCGGGTTTTCTTCTTTGCTATGTGGGATATTTCGTATTTCTATTCCTGATGAACGGGATTTATGATGTAAATCCTGAATTTTATTTTCCAGAGTTTGTATATATTTAATTTGTTCTTGACGTTCTTTTTTTAGTGTGTTTATCTCCTGATTCATTTCTTCAAATTTATGATTAATAAAGTTCATTGACCGTTCTATTTCTTTATTGGATTCCTGGATTTCCTTGTTTTGGAGTTTAATATCGGAAATTTCATTCGCAAGTTTATTCAATATAGACGTTTGCGTATTTAGGGAATCAGAAATACTATCCTCCTGGTCGGTCTTCCACTTTGTTAACGTATCATGAATTTCCTTTTTAAGTTTGCTTATGAGATCGTCAGGAGATCGTTCTGATCTAGGTCTTTTCGATCTTTTCGCCTTCGAGCTTTCACTTTCTAGCACCAGAAAGTTAATATCCGATTCCGATTTGGTTTGCAACAGTTCCGATTCCGATTTGGTTTGAGAGCTTAATGGCGGGGTCCGCTGCGTTAAAGACATAGCTGCTTTGGACGTTAGTCGTGTAGTCTCAAAAAGTGATCCAAAAGCTACGTATTTGTTTCTTTTCAATCGATTCGCCACTAGTCGCAAAACTTGCGTTTAAAGCTGTACACTTAAGTGATCAAACGAACTTACCTTAAGTGAAGTTCGATCCTAATTATCCAGTCCTTGACGAAAGATTACTTGTAGTCCTTGTACATATACGTTCCGGTCTAGTCGCACAAGTTTAGAGAGGTTTAATAGAGAAAACAATATTATTGTCTCCCTCTCAACCACCCCGCTCCAGCAGAACGGCAGACACCTCATTATCTTTAGAGTAAAATGAAATACAGCTGCAACATTGATTCAACAGGGACATTTAGGGTAGGGAGGGACCTTAAATCTTTCGTCAAGGACTGGATAATTAGGATCGAACTTCACTTAAGGTAAGTTCGTTTGATCACTTAATTATCCCGTCCTTGACTTCAAGATTACTTGTAGATGTTTAGAGATAAAAAATCAATGTTGCACTTAATGAGATTCCAGGATGAGATAAAGTTTTCTTAATTTGATGATTAAGCTATTAGTTACAATAAAACCAAAGTAGAAATTGCAAAATGCATACCTAAGTACATACATTTAAATTAATTACTATAGTTATGTTTATATATTTAATGATTTCTGATATTTATATATTTCTTTAAATATATTTATTTTAATTATTTATCTATTCAATAGTTTAAACTTTTACCTTAACATTGTTGAACAATTAATTCCGACATTGTTACCCAAGTAGCAATTGAGGTCCATTATAGAAACTTAGAGACTGCTTGCTAATTGTGCAGACCATCCTGAAAACAGTTTTATAATGGTTTTAATAATAAAGCCTTTCTGGACAGCCGCTGAAGTCATGACTCCATTTCTCGTATCTACTGTAAGTAGTAAAGATAGAAGCATCAATTGTGCTGTTTAATAATATCACTTTTTTATATGTTCATCGTCCCATGGTTTGAGAAGATGTTGATAAATTTATTATATAAATTAATAATATACTTAAAATAATATTTTGAGACAATCCAAATACGGTAGAGCTTGCGTCATGGCAACCAGACAACCGATACTAATAAGTATTAGTAGTGAAGGTATATAACTATATACCTTTCCTCCTTGTAAATATAAACTAAAAAGATAAACAACACCCAGACACAAGCTAGGAATCGAACCCTCGATACATAGGACAGTGGCTAGAGTGACAAGATAAGACCATATCATGGAGGATATAACTGAAAAGTTAGTGTTGGTGCCAGACAAATATCAGGTCTTCGAATGAATTGATGCATATTTAAAATGGTTTGACATCTCCTTAGAAATTCCTAAGGTTTTAAGTCTGTAACTGGCCTTACGTTTGATATATTCTAATAGTTTAGCTTTTGTTTATTCTACAGGCAGAGAGTTAACGGTATAGCTATGTACTTTTAAGTTTTGAATAATATTTTCTAAACTAATATAATCAGCTACTGTAAGTAATGTTTTATAAGTAACCAAAGATATTAAGGTTGTATGTAATATAGTAATTAGATTCTATGCAATGTCATAGCGAGGAAATATTGGTTTCACAGATTCCTTGAAAGAAACATTTAAAACTTTTAATAATATTGCCTATTTGGTTTATGTATATCAAAGAAATAGCTAATTTGTTACTCTTAAAATAAGTATAGAATTTATAAAAACTACTTATTAACGAACTTATCAGAGATGAGACGTTAATATCATTATAAAATCAATGTTCTTTGCTTGAAATTAGACTTATTTTACAAGTTCTCTGTGAAACAAGAGAGAATAACTTCTGCAAAAGCTGATCGTTGTATGTGTTGTCTTCGAAAACATACCAGAACAATAAATATGCTGCTAGAGGAAGATGGCAGTGTAGTGAATGCTTTGGAAATAATTTCTATATAAGTAAATATTTTCAGGATTTAAAGATGGTGTACCACGGTTAAGACGACTATAATAGGAAAACTCCTAATCAAGTTATTAGGGTTTATCCTAATCAGGTTTTAACATTTCCAAAATATAAGATGGAAAGATTTTCCTAGGCCCTAGGTTCCCAAAGTGTGGGTCGCGACCCACTGGTGGGTCGCGAGCGAATATTAAGTGGGCCCTGAAAACCCGACCGATCGGGCTTACAGCCGGTTCGCCATTGAGGGAGGGGTGCAGGCGCGGGCGCGCACGCCCGGTGCGGTGGCATGGCGCTCGCGTTCGATGACTGCGAGAGGAGAGAAAGCGAGCGGGGGTCGGGACAGGCGGTGAAATGCATTTCGTGTAAAGTCACTTTACACGAAATGCATTTTCGAATGACTACCCTTTCGAATGATCATTCGAATGAATCATTCGCATTCGCCCATCAATATAAAGTGGTGAGCCTGAGTCGGACGTCTTTTGTTTTTGTGATATTTTTTAACCCCCGACCAAAAACGAGGGGAGTTTTAAGTTTGACGCCTATGTATGGAAGTCTGTCTGTCTGTCTGTATGTATGTCTATCTGTGGCATCGTAGCGGTCCAACCAGTAAACGGATTTGAATGCGGTTTTTTTATTTGTTTGAAGACCATCAGCTCTTTTCCGTGTCGAGGTAGGGATTTTGTATAAAATTACTTCTATTAGTCCGAAAAATAGGAAATTTAGAACATATGTAAATCCGATGATACTAAATAAAATGGTAAACTTCACCAGGGTCTGATGATGATCAGCAAGAAGGTGGTAGCAGGATCTTGGCCCCAATAAACTTAGATCCATCGAGTTTGGGCTCGTTGGATACGTCTCGACGAGTAGTTGCCAGAAAAATGGTGATCAGGGTCTGATGATGGAGCAGGAAGGTGGTCATGGGTTCTCTGCACCAATAAACGTAGACCCACCGAGTTTGGCCTCGTTAGGTAGGTCTCGACGAGCAGTTGCTAGAAAAATGCTAATCAGTGTCTGATGATGGAGCAGGAAGGCAGTCACGGGATCTCTGTACCAATAAACGTAGACCAACTGAGTTTGGGTTCGTTGGATAGGTCTCGACGAGTAGTTGCCAGAAAAATGGTGATCAGGGCCTGATGATGGAGCAGGAAAGTGGTCACGTGATCTCTGCACCAATAAACGTAGACTCACCGAATTTGGATTCGTTGGATCGGTTGCTGCGATTAGTAGGTAGAAAATTGTTGATCAGAGTCTGGTGATGGGAGCAAGCAGGAAGGTGGCAATAGGAACTCGGCACCATTAAATGTAGGACGCACCGAATTAAAAATCTATGGTAAAATCTTAACGAGTAGTTAGACAGATACTGATCATGGTGTGATAATAGCACAGAAAAGTCTTTTTAAGAGTTCGTTTACCTAAGTCGGAGGTTTATTAAAATTTTTAAATTTATACTTGTTGTGTTCGTTAGTTTACGCCCTTATAATCTTTATAAAGTCAATATTTTACAATAATTAAAATTTGAAGATGGAAAAGTGGTTAAAACGAATAACAAAAAAAAAGTCGCCGCCGCCGTTTGATTGTGAACAAACTGATGAAAAGACAGAAGTTCTTCTTATAAATAACAGAAGTGGCACTGAAGTTGACTTCCAAGCTCCCTCAACGAGTTCACAAGAATCGAAACGACGGAAAGCTGTAAGAAAATATGACCCTGAATATCTGAAACTAGGATTCACTTGGAATCATGATACGCTAGATCCGCGTCCTCTATATATGTGTGATTTGTTACGAAATATTAGCGAACGAAAGTATGCGACCAAGTTAGTTGACGCGTCATATAGAAACAAAGCATTCCCACTTTGCGAATAAACCAGTAGATTTTATCCAAAGAAAATACTACTGGAAATATTTACACAAAATTTAGTTCCTAACAGTTCGATCGTGGAAGCCAATCGGACAGACAAGAATTTTTACAGCAGAAAAAAATCCCGTCTGTTCGATGATCGAACTACCAATCGAACTACGAGGAATAAACCAATATTATTGGACATGAAATCTTCAAAAAACATTGTTTCACATTTTATTAATAAATGAAAATGCTTCGTACGCCTCGTACCTCATTAGCTTTTAAGGATCTCCAGTGCAGGAAAGACTCACACCATTGAAGAAGACTTAGTGTTACTGTCGATTAAAGATGCTGTTGGAGCGATGTTTGGAGAAAAAGAATTAAAGAAAATCGAGTGCATACCACTGTCAAATAATACTTTTGCACGACGTCAAATAATACTTTTTTGTTGCACGACGAATCGACGAAATGGCTGAATGGGCAGAAGACGAATTAATTAACACAGAGACTTGGTAATCTGAGCGTTGCCAATATTGTATGCCCCTTTTTAAGACAGCCAAGAGGTGGGTCCCGAATTTGGCAGTTTTTGTTAGGTGGGTCGGAGCCCAATCAAGTTTGGGAACCACTGTCCTAGGCATTTAATTTCATCCGGGCAGAGTATAGAAAGCAAAAAGCCTGAGACTCCAGATAATATACGGGAACCGAACACAAGCGTAGATATTAATTACATTTGAGGCTCATAATAAAAATTATGTCTATAATAGTAGGTAATAATAGAACTTTTAAAGGCAGAACTTTCTGAAATAAGCTGTGCCTTTGTAGTAAAGAATAGTATCTTGCCTATATTTCTTCTTTCCTTTATTGTTACTGTGTGTACATAAATTATAAAACAATAATATAAATGCCCTTCTGGTTGATACGACCACAGCGGCCGATCTTTCACAAAATCAGCCTTCTACGCGAGAGATATTATAGTGAACAAGTGCTTGCGTAGACACAAGTGCACTCTATCTTCGTTTACACTCACAATTCGTTAAGATGAAAAATTGGCACGACTGGGGAGAGGCCAGGCGCAGGACTGACCTTTTACAAGCCCATCCGACGCCTGGATCATCTTACTTTACAGACAATCAGATGACCGGCCTGCATTGTCCAACCCAGCAATGAACAAGTATATAAAGTGGTTACTCTCCACGGGATTTCACAGATTTGAACCCGCTACCTCCGGTTTGCAAAACAAGTGGTTTACCGCTGCGCCACGGAGGCTATAATGAGACTCATAAAATAAGATAAAGGCCTCTTAGAGGTCAACTTTTATTATATGACAGCCCTTTGTAATAATTTTGGTAATGGTTATTACGATTCCCAGCCTTTTTTTTTTATAAAATCTCCATCTGCAACTAACTTTGAGGATCATGAATATGGCCTATGTTCGATATATAATAAATGCCTCATTTCGATCATTATCGCTAAAAAATAGTCTTGGAAAAAAAAATTACATTTGTATTTTTGTGCCCTTACCTGTTTTTTTTTTATATATAGGTATATTATGAGGGTACCCTATGTTATTCAAAATATTTTTTCTTTTAATATTATTCTTTTAATGTTGTTATACATATATTATTATAATTGTTTACACCCGATCTCTTGTTCTGTGTCTTTGTTTATCCTATTACTATTATATCGGCCTGCATAATATAATAAACTTATACTTGAACTAATGAGTTTGTTAATATGTGCACCTCACTTCCAAATATTAGCCTATCCTAATACTAGCTAGGGTAATAAACTGCTTATTCTGTGTTAATAAGAAAAGGCAGTGGTATTAGGTATACACACGATAGTCACAATTTTTCTTTTCTCCAGAGACTAAATCAATGGATTACCATTCGTTTTAACACACTCAATGTGGACCAATGCTCACCAGTTTTTCAAACCAATTGCTACGCTTCAACTTTAAGGTTTGAGTGCAGAGGAGTATGCCACTCGTTAGAAAGGCGTCCGTGAAAATCTGAAGAATATATTCATCTAAAAAAATCAAAAAGTTCACACATTTCACACAGTTAGAACATTCATTTAAGCAGGAGCTAAGTATCTCACTTGCTCAAGCGACATAGTACAACGTACATTGTCACAATGTAGTGTACCTACATAGTGTAATGGGACTTGCCGAAATAAGTCTAAAAAGGTGCAGACAATTTTTTTTTTTTTGTATTATTATTATTTTAATTGTTTTTATTTTGTATTTGAGTTTAACTGTTGCGGGAAAAAACAAGCAAAATTATGGAGCCCAGAATAAAACTTACTTTACTACAAGTTTTCGAAATAAACATTTATATTAATAATAATTAGTGATTAAACTGAGAGATAGATTGAGTTGCATAACGGTGCTGTGACTCGTGGCGGACACGGTCGGCAATCAGTCAAGCGGTGAAGATGGCAGTCCTCGACGCCGCGCTGGCGGCGGTTAGAGTGCTCATTAAAAACCTCACTGGTTTCAGTCCACGGACTATGTCAGTGTAGTTCTGGCCATCATGCTGGTGCTAGGATTCAACTTAGGTCTTCGGAGCCTTTCCCGTTTAAACTTACAGTAAGTATGAAATCTGGGCAAGTATTAACTTAACTTACTACTGGTTTTTAATCATATATCTACCTGTTTTTTTTTTTTTTTATAATTGCCTAGATATTCTCCATAAAATCTAACAAAAAAGAAATAAATCTGTTACACTATCTTTAAAGGGATCTGTCAAGGGTTGATCGATCAGTTGAATGATAACCGACCTACTGGTATCAGTTTCGGCATAGTGAGAATAAGCCAAGAGTTGACCCCTTCGTTTAGAGTACGGATATTATTATTATTTTTTTTTTTTTATGATGTATAGGCTTGTCCACCTTCCCTGAAGCCAAAAGAGCTTTACTGACTAATAGACTTACAACTATCAATTAGCATGGTGCCAATCTCCAGGTTCAGAGTAGTTATTACAAATTGAGGAATAAATTTTCAGATACATAAAACCAAGTGAATCAACTTCGTTAGAGATTCCTTCCGCATCACGAACAAAAATCTCATCTGATCAGGGACTATTATGTGACATTTGTTACCGTGCTTAGTTGCCTCCGCACCTTCGAGCACAAATCCCGTTTCAGCGCGAAGCTTACATTTGACCAAGGAATATCATTAGGTATCTTTGCGTTGTTTTTTTTTTTAATCATAATTGAGGGCACATCACCAGCGAATATTTATTCGCTTTTATCTAAAATAGACATACTTACTTACTTGTAGTAAATAATGCGGGTAGTTGGGACACGAAGAAAAAATGCATTATCTGAAGAATTCAACAGATAAGCTGCACGATTTGCGATGAATCCAAATGTCATATTTAGGACATTGTGATAATTAGGCAAAATAATATCCGAAGAATACAACGGATAATAAAAATTAGTGCTTCCCAATGAATGCAAAGAGTACACAAACTCAGATCGAGCGTAGAAATCTTCGCAGGTACAGGAGGTACAGCAGTGCAGCAGCAGCAGGCAGGCAGATATTTAGACACAATCATGGATGAATTCATCCATGGGCACAATAATATCCGAAGAATTCAACGGATAATAAACATTAGTGATTCCCAATGAATTCAAAGGGTACACTTTAGCTCGAGAGTATAAATCTTCGTTAACAGCGACACGAACAATGTTCTACTATTAGTTTTATGACTTCCTTTACTTTTCTTATTTATTTTAGTTTTTTTTTCATGATTTCAAAGATCTTTTGTATTTGAAGTTTGAACTCGTGCGAACGCCGTGAGCGCACGGACAAGAATGAGGTGTCTGCCGTTCTGCTGGAGCGGGGTGGTTGAGAGGGAGACAATAATATTGTTTTCTCTATTAAACCTCTCTAAACTTGTGCGACTAGACCGGAACGTATATGTACAAGGACTACAAGTAATCTTGAAGTCAAGGACGGGATAATTATACGTCTTTGTTGGCCTCTTCCGTAATAATCAGTTCGAATATATCATAAAGATTATTTTTGACTCACACTTTTCTAGGCGAAAAGACTAGTGTCCACAATTTCCAGTTCACCAATGTTAGATGACAACTGTCAACCAATCAGTTGTCAGCTGTCGACTTCCTGTCAGTGTCACAAGCAATCGTGGCACTCGATAATCTTAATAAGTGATGGATCTGTGTTATTTAAATAATTAATTGTGGGTAGTTGTTACAAGACTGATAAATTAAACTGGCCGAAATTCAGTGCTTTTCTTGAATAGTAGTTGAGAATAATATCACCTGATGTTCCTTATATGTAACACTTCACAACACCGATGCAACTGTTAGTGATTGTGCTTTTTAGAAATAAAAAACTGTAAGATTTCACAGAACTGATGTTATCGTGCCAAGCAATGTTGCCAGTGATGAAAAATCTTTCGAACGGCAGGACACACTATCGCTGATGCTGATCTAATTGTAACAAAGCAAATACTGATAAAAAAAGAAAATGAAAAAAAAATGACAATCCCGCTGAGTATCTTGCCGGATCTTTTCAGTTGATACGGTGGTAAATTATAAAAAAAAATACCAATTAAAAGTGCGTTAGGCCTATTTGAAATAAATATTTTTGAATTTGAATTTGTTTATAGCCTTTAGCGTTTGCACTGATGGCCTTCCTACTTGCTGTAATTTACTGGTCAAAAGTCTCCACATCGTACGGCAAAAAAACCTCGATCCATCACCATCACCGGCCAAGTACAGTAGTAGCTTTCTGTAAGAAGATTCGATAACTGAATTCAGCTCACAAAATCTTCGTCATCCATACCTTCTAAATCTATAAAACATATAACAGTAATGTATTATAACAGTATTTGTTACAATAGATATAAAAAAATAACTTTTACGGCTACCCACATTACCTACAATTTCTACTCAAACCAGCGCACTGACTGTACCCGCACTTTGGGTATTAAAAATTATCTTTGAGCAAAAAATATAGATCATTCTACCACTTTTACATAAAAATGTAGTATATTTCCTTGTAATATAACAAGATAATTATAATACAAACAAGAAATTATAGCATTTATTATTACATTTGTATCAAAAATATATCAAAACTACCCTAATAAAATATTTAAAAAAAAAATTGAACCGACTTCAATATCACTGAAAAGTATAAAATAATTTAAATATTATTGAAGTTGGTGTTAGCTTACCGGCTGTGTATATTTGGCACCAACTTCAATAATATTTAAATTATTTTATACTTTTCAGTGATATTGAAATCGGTTCAATTTCTCTTTAAAAAGATTTTATTTTAAACTTTTTAGTGATATTTTCATATATAAAGATTGAACCATCGAACACCGTAAAATTATCTAGGTAGGTTATGATCACATTATCGTCTACATAGTTTTACATAATTCATGTTTCTTCAGAAAAAAAATATCCGGTCGAAATGAAATTTGCATGGAATCATCATAGTAGTTTACTCTCTCGAATAAAAAAATAATCATCGAAATCGGTTCATCAGATCAGAAATCGGTCAGAGCAATGTAATGGAGAAAATCAGTTTTATGGTTTTTACCAGATAAATTCCTCCTCATCGTTTATGGTCCTCCAGGAAGTTCTTATTCGGTTGTGATAAATTTCATACAGATTCATTATAGTGGTTTCTTCTTTCGAATAAAAAAGGAATCATTGAAATTGGTGAATATTTGCCAGAGTTATGACCATTTTTGTCCTTAAAAAGCGACATAAAGTCATCTAAATAGGCTTTCCTGCAGCTTTCATCATGTCAGCGCCTGCGCAGTCATCATTCTTGTTTTTTCAGGAACTACTTATTACTAGGCAATATTTTTTTTATGGGCCCCAATCAATGGATTGAAGAATGGATGGAAGAAAGATTTTTTCAAATCGGTTTTTAATTGCCAGAGTTATGCGCGAACATACATAAAAATAGTCCTCCTTTTTTGAAGTCGGTTAGACTGCCGTCAGGCAACATACCAATAGAAAAATCTATTTTTTGTCAGGCATTTGGCGTTCTATGTGTTAAAAATGGCGAAATCTCGATCGCCGTAATGACATTATAGATTGAAGAATGTTATTTTAAGTGGTCAATAAATTCTTAAATTTTTTTATTAGGTAAGTACTATCTTTTGTATTTGAAGATCAATAATTCAATGATTTCGATATCTATCACATCAATGTATTATACAGAGGTTTAGTTTGAGATTTCATGGAACCATTATATTTTTTTAAACTATGACACCATTAATAAATTGAAACCACCACCTTGCGTAAAATTGATAAACAAAAAAAAAACCTAAGTAATAGCTAAATTATTTAAAAATAACAATTTTAAAAATATAATTTAATAAAAAGATAAGTTAAAATACAACCCTGAGTGGGATGCGAACCCGAGACCTACGACGTCTAGAAGCGTCCGTAATCACTCGACCACGGAACACTAACTCAACATGGCGAAATACCTTACCTTATAATAATAATAAAACCTAACCTTACCTTACCTTTTTTTTTTTGACGCGGGGGAATCTTCCAAAGATCCCCGGGAGCTGTGGGGCTCGACCGGGGTATGTGGGATTCTTACCCACTAAAACCCCCGCGGCTGTCGCATCGGCACATGAGAGGGCCACCCCAGGGCTCTCCGGTGGGATCTGCACCAAGGGCCCCTCAGTGCCTTGCCTTTGAGCCCGCCACCGGGGGGCGCATTGTAGCCCCCTGGGAACCTGTCACGGTGCTCACGGGGACGGGGGTCGCAACCCCGCCGCCGTCCTCCTCGGAGTCGCCGCCGTCTCAATGGAAGCTCAAAGGGCCCGCACCCTGAGCGTCCAGCGACTCCGAAGGGACCTTACCTTACCTTTTTTTTTTGACGCGGGGGAAATCTTCCAAAGATCCCCGGGAGCTGTGGGGCTCGACCGGGGTATGTGGGATTTTTACCCACTAAAACCCCCGCGGCTGTCGCATCGGTACATGAGAGGGGAGACCCCAGGGCTCTCCGGTGGGATCTGCACCAGGGGCCCCTCAGTGCCTTGCCTTTGAGCCCGCCGCCGGGGGGCGCATTGTAGCCCCCCGGGAACCAGTCACGGTGCTCACGGGGACGGGGGTCGCAACCCCGCCGCCGTACTCCTCGGAGTCGCCGCCGTACTCAATGGACGCTCAAAGGGCCCACACCCCGAGCGTCCAGCGACTCCGAAGGGACCTTAACTTACCTTACCGTAACCTTACCTTATATGCAAACTAAATGTCTGCTCAGTCCCTATTGTATATAGCGTAATAATACATATATTATTAATTAACTGGTCAGTTTATAATTACCCTATTCACATACAATAGAATTTATGTGGTAATATGAGCAAGTAATGTTCCACTGCTTAGCTCCTATGAAACATAGCGTGATGTTATATATACCACTTTATGCCTGGACTTCTACACAATACATCAGTGAAAGTTCTCTTAAAATCTATCCACGGGTTTTCAAATGATACCTGGACCCACAGACAGACAGACAATAATTCCAAAAAAAATTGTTTTGATCTCTATGTCGATAGTACGAGAATATCATCCCCACATAGAAATTTTGGAAAAATATTCAATGTACAGACAATGTGCTCTGAGTTTTATTATAGTAATAATAATATAGAAGATTGCGGTTAACACTGTTTTGCTATATGTTTTATCTTCTATATCTTAATTCTCTATTATGTACATACATACATGCACATAGTAGAGCACAAAGTCGCGTTTAGCGTCTGTCTGTTTGTATATCCGCTAGCATAAGTGGTTTTCACTATCGTGTAGATAATTTTTCACTGAAGGTTTAGGTTAATGTATATAAAAAACTTGATTTAATTTTATGTAAGTGGAAAAAAAGAAAAATGTGCGTGCGTGGAGTCCCTCCGCGCGGAAGAAGTGAAACTTCATTCTCGCTCTGTCTCTTTTTACAGTCAGTCAGTTGGTCGGTCGGTCCCTCACTCACTCACTCACTCACTCACACTCAACACAGTACAGTACTCACACTCAACACAGTACAGTACTCGCACTCGCACTCGCGCTCGCTCGCTCGCTCGCTCGCTCACTCACTCACTCACTCGCTCACTCACTCACTCGCTCGCTCGCTCACTCGCTCACTCGCTCACTCGCTCACTCGCTCACTCGCTTACTCGCTCACTCGCTCACTCCCTCACTCCCTCACTCACTCACTCACTCACTCACTCACTCACTCACTCACTCACTCACTCATTCACTCACTAACTCACTCACTCACTCACTCGCTCACTCACTCACTCGCTCGCTCGCTCACTCGCTCACTCGCTCACTCGCTCACTCGCTCACTCGCTTACTCGCTCACTCGCTCACTCCCTCACTCCCTCACTCACTCACTCACTCACTCACTCACTCACTCACTCACTCACTCACTCATTCACTCACTAACTCACTCACTCACTCACTCACTCACTCACTCACTCACTCACTCACTCACCCACTCACTCACTCACTCACTCACTCACTCACTCACTCACTCACCCTTAACAAATTTAACGTTTAACGTTCAACACTCAACGTTTAACATCTATCATTTAACGCTTAACGTCTAACGCATAACGTCTAACGCGTTAAATGATAACATTTTTGGAAGTCGCATAAGAAGTTTCACTTCAATAACCAGGGTACATATTTACTTACCTATTTTTTTACCGACTTGAAGAAAGGAGAAAGTCCTCAATTCGTCATTAAAAAATTGCTTTTTAAATATTGTTTATGTAAGTGGCCAGTTCCGGAAACTTTTAGTATGACCTATGTATAACCATATAATTGAAGCTGTTTAAATAGACCATTACTAGATGGCGTTGGTATAGTTTTGCATCACGGTATGAATTCGTTCGTTGGCACCGTAGTAGTCGTTCATTGTTTGGCCTGAGTTATCTACCACAGATTTGTAAGCTGTTGGTCAGTGGTCTCCACCATCCTTTATAATTGATAAATTAGATTTTTGAAAGCGATGTAAGAAACTTGCGTCGTTGTGTATAAAACATTACAACGTACAATACGTTGTAATGTTTTATTAACCAGACTCTAGCTAGCCTAGCGGTGGGTCGTTGACAACCGATAACAACCGAATACAATATTATTATTGAAGTGAAACTTCTTATGCGACTTCCAAAAATGTTATCACATGACGCGTTAAACTAGGGATGTGAGATTAATGGAAAAGAATCGATTAAATAAAAATCGATTTTCTATATTCAAAATTAATCGATTTGCCAAAAATCGATTTTAATAAAAATAAATAATCGATTTCTACGAAAAAATTGATTTTTTTTTGTATTATTATAAGGTACATGTTAAATGCAAAAATTCTGGATGTTATTCATCTATTTAAGCACATATCCATTTTCAAAAAACAAGTTTATAAATATTAGTATCAGTTTTATTTATAAATTAGATATGCATTAGCCGGTGATACTAAATCAGGTTTACCCGTAATCGTACTGGCTAAAGTTGATTGTAAAACCAGAAATTGAGGTAAGTGCAGGTTTAGATTAACACGAAGTTTAATAACATAAATAGAAATTGGATTTATATTTAATTATCCTCGTAAGAAACTGGTTACGTAGAAGGAAAAAAATCCTTGTACGAAACTGGTTTCGTACGCAGCCGAAGCGGTTGCTCACAGCTATTCAAATAAAACCCTGTTAATTATTGTTTAACCCTTAAACCGCCGTTAGGCAACATACCAATAGAGAAATCCATTGCGTATCAGGCACTTGGCGTTCTATGTGTTAACTACCGTATTCTGTTAAATTTCTGCTGAAGTTCATTAGATTCTGCTAAAATTTTCTATTCTGCGACATAATCGGCTAAACCCTAAAATCAATTTTGCTAAAATAGCAGAATTCTGCTAAATCTGGTCACACTGCACTGAAACTACTTTATACGCATACATACCTACATACATACAGATGGCGCCGTTTTATATATTGAACTTAATTCGAGATTTTTCACCCAACGCATAGATGGCCCTGTTTATAAAATTGAAACTTACTGCAAAAAATTTTCATCGGTCGCATAGATACGAGCTGTTTCTAAAAATCGATTTAAACACGTATTTATATAATCGATTTACTAAAAATCGATTAATATTATTATAAAAATCGACAATAAAAAATCGATTATTAGAAAATAATAATCGATTAAAATAAAAATCGATTCTTTTTTAACATCCCTACGTTAAACGTTAAGCGTTAAATGAAAGCGCTCACCTGACGCCGTCATTCAGTGTCGTTTGGTGTGGTTCGGTGTGGCACGATGTGGCACGGTGTGCTACGGTGTCGTACGGTGTCAAACGGTATCGTACAGTACAGAGCGAGAGTGAAGTTTCACTTATTCCGCGCGGAGGGACTCCACGCACGCACAATTTTTTTTACCATTAAGCTGGAAGGAGCGTAACATAACATAACCTGCAGTTGGTGGTGATTTTCGAGACAAAATATTGAACTTAATATTAATAACCTTATAATTGAAGCTGTTTAGATCGACCACTAGATGGCGTTGGTATAGTTTTGCATCACGGTATGAATTCGTTCGTTGGCACCGTAGTAGTCGGTCACTGCTGTTGGGTTTAGAACACATATTAAAAGATCATCATAATAGATAGAATTTTTGAAAGCGATGCAAGAAACTTGCTTCGTTGTGTGTATGTATCGATCGATCGTACGTCGTACCTACGTAACCTTTTACTAACCAGACTCTAGCGGTGGGTCGTTCACGGTCGTTGACGCAGTTATTGTCGACGAAACCAGACCGTTTATCGTCAGCGATAAACCAGCTCCAAAGACAAGCTAAAAAATATATAATTAATGCATTACACTACACACACAGCTATAATCTAAACATGCTCGTAAGCCAAAAACTGCGTGGTTCACTAGTCCCACGGGTGTGACGTCATTACACTCACGAAGCTCTGAGGCCAAGGATCGTATGCATACAAAATCGAGCTTATCAGTTATGCATAATGTGGAGACCCCAAAGGTGGGCAAAATATTGCAGTGCCCGTGTAGACGACAAATGATTTGTACAGGCTGTTGTAAAAGTACAACTCTAAAAATTGCCCCTTTCCCTCTAAGATGTTTGAAGGAAGTGATGACTACTCGAGTCAACTCGATCGCGGGTGCGGCTTGGGAGGACTGCTCCGACTACTATCCCTTTGGCCTTATAGTTTTTTTCTCTCTCTTGTTTTATCTTTCGAATGGCAGGACACACTATCGCTGATGCTGATCTAATTGTAACAACACTGTTTTTTTATTTATACAATCAAGGTAGCAATCAAGCATGCGACCCGCCTGATGGTAAGCAGTCACCGCAGCCTATAGACACTAGCAACACCAGAAGAAACACTAGCGCGTTGCCGACCCTTAAGACATTAGATATTAAGTATTTTGTGTCCAGTAATTTCACCAGCTACAGTGCCCTTCACACCGGAACACAGCAATGTATACACACTGCTGCTTGGCTTGTTTAAAAAATAAGTAAAAAGAAGGACAAGCCCTCTGAGTTTCTTGCCGGATCTTCTCAGTTGAAGTCGCGTTATGATACGATGGTAGCTTTTAAAAAAAAATACCAATTAAAAGTGCGTTAAGCCTATTTGAAATAAATCTTTTTGAATTTAAATTTGTTTATAACCTGCGTTTGCACTGCTGGCCTTCCCTTTACTGGTCAAAAGCCCACATCGTACCTACGTATACACAAAAAAAAAACCTCGATCCATCACAATCACACCACCAAACCAATCCGCTGTGAGACATCAAATTCATTGGGAGAATTTGATCATACAGTCTTACAGAAGAACACCCTGCTGGTAGAGGTGCCCAGAATAGTTTTGCTTCTGCTTTGATGAACATCGAGTGCTGCGTCCATTTCATCGTTTAGGATTGCGGCTAACACTTTTTTTGCTATATGTTATATCTTCTACGTCTTTATTCTACATACATACATATGCATAGTATAAAACAAAGTCGCTTTAAGCGCCTCTCTGTTTGTATATCCGCTAGCATAAGCGGTTTTCACTAGCGTGTAGATAATTTTTCACTGAAGGTTTAGGTTAATGTATATAAAAATCTTGATTTAATTTTATGTAAGTAGAAAAAAAAAAGATAAATAGGGTAGTACATACTTACTTACCTATTTTTTGACCGACTTCAAAAATGGAGAAAGTCCTCAATTCGTCGTGTACCTATGTATTTTTTTTTTCACTCCAAATCCAACTCCGTAGGAGTAATATTATTCAGTGCACACTAACCGATAACAACACAATACAATATTATTGTACCATCAAGCTGGAAGGAGCGTACCATAACATAACCTGCAGTTGGTGGTGATTTTAGAGACAAAATATTGAACTTAATAATATAACCACAAAATTGAAGCTGTTTAAATCGACCATCACTAGATGGCGTTGGTATAGTTTTGCATCACGGTATGAATTCGTTCGTTGGCACCGTAGTACTCGGTCACTGTTTAGCTTATGGTATCTACCACAGATTAGTACTCTGTTTGGTTGTGTAAAACTACCCTCAAACGTTACCTCAAAACCTAGTTTTTGAAAGCGATGTAGGAATATTACATCGTTGTGTATCGTTCGTACGTCGCGGTCGTTACTCTCGCTACCTACCTTCTATAGGCCAGACTCCGTCCGTCCGTCCGTCCGTACCGTACTACGTGGTCATGGACGGAAATTTCGACTCATTTGTTTTAGAATAAATTTAAAACACTGTTTATTATTGATAAAATTTCACTTTCATTACATAATATTGTTATTTCACATTTTATATTATTCTTTGTTTTGATTAATCCAAATTGTAGTACATAATAGAAACTATTTTATTATTTAATTTTTATTTAACAAGATAACGACACTGTTCCTTATCAATTCTCTCTTAAGATATTTGTTCCATAACGGCATCAGCTTTTATTTTATTTTTATACATTTAATTACTCTGTTCATTTTATCTAAATTTGTGATGTTTAAGTAATTTTAAATTATGTTAACTATACATTGGATCCTATTGATAATCATTTAACTATAGCGTCGATTCTGTATTGTTAGTTGTGGTTGCCTGTAACTGGGAGAGCATGAGACGAGATACTTAACTTGTTGGCGATCATAACAAAGTAAATAAAAATATTTTTTGCCAGATGGCCCCAGATGGCTATGTTTTGCGAGAGTATGTATGAGCGTAACGTCTTATTATCCACCTGGCCTTAGAGGAGATACCACTGGAGAGAGCATGATGTGCTAACCCCTCTGCCAAATTTTTGTTCATATGTTCAGGTCATTCTTTATTTGTGTGCGTATCTTTTTGAATGCGTTGCGAGTTTATTATAGTGTGGGTATGCGTGAAATTGTATCTGTGTGTGTTTACTTCGCCTCCCACACCCCGCAAAAGTGCCACGAAAAATTTGTTCGGGGAATCGACGCGATACTAGCTAATTACTCTGAGCCTGGCACCCGCCATAAATTAATTATATACATATTTAGAAATTATTTTTTATTTTTCATTTTTTTTTCGGTCCGGGCGAGCCCACTTGTCATTCCGAGCGTTATAAAAACCTAACCACTCAACCGATTTGCATTCTGTAAATGTAGTTTTTAGCACGGTGTACTAATAATATTGCGTTAGATTCGTCTTACTTGTAAGAGTAACGTAGGTTATTTACGTTTTCAAAATAATATGGCAGCCATCAGCTGCCATTTTATTTTTATTACTTCCCCGAGGGGGGTGCCGGGTTAGAATTGCATCCCACTATCTCCTCTCGTTGGTTGTCGTAGGAGGCGTCTAAGCCAGAACAGGAAGACGGGCAGCAGCGTCTTTCTTTTGGATTGTTGTGGATTTAACTTCCACCTATACTGCGATCCCCAAGCCGACTGCCAACGGTAGGGATTATGGCAGCCCCCCTCTTCCCATAATGATAGACAACATTTGTAGATGGCTCCTAGTCCCCGGCAGCTCCTCTCTTCCTCGCCTTGGTAGCTGGTGGGGTAACGGTCGAGCAGGGGGTTAAGAATCTCCGGCAGATGCCCCGCTACCACCCCCACCGGACTTTGACCCTGGCAACACGCAACGTCCGTATGCAGGACCTACGAGTTGAGCGCTTTCCACATGGGCATACATACGTGGCCCTTTAGTGCGTCACTTCCAAACAATTTTTTTTCTTATTGTGTAACGAAAAGTCAGCTGTAAACATTATGTATGAAGAAAATCTATAATCAAATGTAGTAACCATATTTTTTTTTAGATTCCACCCGTGCGAAACAGATAGGTATAATCTGTTATAATAGGCATGATGACTGCAACACGATACCAAAGAAACTGTGGTTTTGAATATTAAAACTGATTGCACTGAGTCTAAAAATTAATCTCATTTTCATAGTAATAGAGATTTACGTGATTTTTAAATAAATATATTACTAAAATACAGCTAATCGCCATTTTGTTATAAACACCTGTCAAACTGTAGGTAATCATGTCAACTTTTCCTTACTTCTTTCTTCAACTTTGTATGTTTAAACTTTGTGTATTTATACCGAGGTGACGTCACAAACAGGCGCCATGCACCAGCCTTAGTTTTGAAACGAAATTCAAAGTCTATTTTAAAAATTGAAAATTTTGCAGTTATTTGTAAATTTAATACGAAAATATGATATTTTCGGCAATAGTAGACCCGTAAGTACATTATAGAATATTTTTTCAAAATTAGTCATCATGCTTATTGTACTAAAAGTGAATATAAAATTATCCAATAAGAAAACAAGTCATATTTATTTTTTTATTCTTCAATTAATAAAAAAAGTAAGTCTCCTGGAAAACATGTTTACTTGTGAACACGCTGTAGATGTCTGAAGTGACGATGTCCCCGCATGTATCTACGTCACGGGACGTCAGCTTGATGGATTTTGTTCTCTGATTCTATTACTGTTTTTTATTCGTTGGTCGCGACATTTGCAGTTATGTGGCCGATCCATGAATATGAATGCGAATATGTATGGGGTATACCCAACAATAATAACGAATATAATAATATATTAAGAATCTAGTGTGATTTACTATCTTTGCTTAATATTAAATGGATTGCGGTCAATAATGGATTTGCGTTAAAAATTGAGAGGTGTTGTTGTTGGTGTTGTACAGCGCCGTCTAGTAAACAAGTTGCTAGATGGCCCTGTACCTAATAAATGTAGTCAGAGAGCCTATTGTATATTATTGTGTCTGATTGTGTCTTATAGTGTTTTATTGTGTCCGTGTCTTATTGTGCCTTATTGTATCTTACTCTATCTTAGTGTATCTCATTGTATCTTACTGTATCCTATTGTATCATTTTGTATCTTATTGTAGTTTATTGTATTTTCAGTAGACGCGACGTTGTCAAACCGGTGCAATAAAATAGGTATGTACTTATATTAAGATAGATCAGTAGACGCGACGTTGCCAAACCGGTGCAATAAGATGTATAATAAGATAGAATGCAAAAAACAAATACTGACACTATACAAAAAGATGTCTGTCAGTTATTATTGTCGTTTTTCATTGTTACACATTTTTTGAACTAGCCCTAAAACGAATCGTTCTAGGTCTAGCCCTCAGTCCGCTAACAAATCAGACCGTGCAATAAGGAACTCCGTTCCAATAAAATGCTATTAAGCACAATATTAGCTCGGCAAATTAAATTAGACAATAATGTTCTTAATACGACCTTATCACCTTTTACTTGTGAAACTTTATTCCCTTTAAATTTAGACTAGAAGGGTTTTCGTAATGTTATTTTTCTAGTCGTCCTTTAAAATTTTACTAGGTGGTAGGTTCCTTGTGCAAGGAACCGTCCAGGTAGGTGCCACCACAGTGCCTAAGTATTGCTGTGTTCCGGTGTGAAGGGCACTATAGCTTGTGAAATTATTGGATACAAAGACTTTATATCTAATGTCATAAGGGTCGGCAACACGCTAGTGATTCTTCTGTTGTTGCTAGCGTCTATAGGCTACGGTGACTGCTTACCATCAGGCGGGCCGCACGCTTGGTTGCCACCTTGATAGTAGTAAATATAAATATACCTGCATAGATAGCAGTGACACCGCTTTTCAAAAGTTAAAAAAGTAAGATAACGGCCACTAATCCCTTATCTTACTTTTCAGCTATCTTACTCAGCCTACGAAAGGCTAAAGGAGAATATTTTTTGCTAACAAATGAAGGCGATAACTTACATGTCTGCTCCCATCCCTATGTGGGGCGACTTTTAAATAGCGAGAATGTGCAGTACGCAGATGGCTACGTTTTTATCTATCTATACTAGTATAAAAGAAATTCGCTTTCAGCGTCTGTCTGTCAGTCTGTATACCCACTTACTCCACTTAAACCACAAAACGGATCTTAAAGGGGTCACCATCGATTTGATAATTTTTCACTGAAGGTTTACGTATATAAAAAACGTAATTAAGTTTTATATAAGATGAAAAAAAAAACAATATTGTGCAACCGAGTCTTCTAAATTAGGTACATGTGTGAGAAGCGGGCGCGGGTCGCTAATCTATCCTACTTGTAATAAAACTGTAACAGGTCCATTTCTGTACATTGAAGATATTTTAAAAATTATATTTGGAGGGCATTCTATAACCGATACTAAAGCCGAAACTGTATTTTTTTTTCATTTTTGTCTGTCTGTCCGTCTGTCTGTCTGTATCAAGGCCGCGCATCACGCCGAAACTTCTGAATGGATTTAAACGAAACTTGGCATGATTTGAGGTAATACCACGAGGAAGGACATAGGATACTTTTTATCCTATAATCCAGCACGGTTTCCTTGGGAGAAGCGATTAAAGTCATAATGGCACTTGGTTATACGCGTGGTCTAATTTTTTATTAAATATAATAATAATATAATTATAATAAATAATAATAGGAGACACTCATAGAGAGTTACTGTTGTTATTGATATTTGGCAATCGGTCAGGTTAAGCTACGTTAGGTAAGGTCATAACATAGATGGGTGACCGTTTAATGCCATTTGATTTAAGTGTCTACTTGCTTCGAAGGACAAGTCAAAAGTGGGCCCCAGTATTTAACCGACTTTAAATAAAGGTTATGTATTCAACGGAAATAGATACTATTAATAAAATCTTTTAAAAAAAAATTGAACCGACTTCAATATCACTGAAAAGTATAAAATAATTTAAATATTATTGAAGTTGGTGTTAGCGTACCTGTTGTGTATATTTGGCACCAACTTCAATAATATTTAAATTATTTTATACTTTTCAGTGATATTGAAGTCGGTTCAATTTTTTTTTAAAAAGATTTTATTTTAAACTTTTTAGTGATATTTTCATGTATAAAGATTGAACCATCGAAAACCGTAAAATTATCTAGGTAGGTTATGATCACATTATCGTCTACATAGTTTTACATAATTCATGTTTCTTCAGAAAAAAATATCCGGTCGTAATGAAATTTGCATGGAAACATCATAGTAGTTTACTCTCTCGAATAAAAAAAGAATCATCGAAATCGGTTCATAATTGTCAGAGCAATGTAATGGAGAACATCAGTTTTATGGTTTTTACCAGATAAATTCCTCCACATCGTTCATGGTCCTCCAGGAAGTTCTTATCCGGTTGTAATAAAATTCATACAGATTCAATACAGTGGTTTCTTCTTTCGAATAAAAAAAGAATCATTGAAATTGGTAAATATTTGCTAGAGTTATGACTATTTTTGTCCGACCGAGCGAGTCCGAGCGACTAAAACGTCATCTATATAGGCTTTCTTGCAGCTCTCAGTGCGCAGTCACCATTCTTGTTTTTTCAGGAACTACTTATTACTAAGCAATATTTTTTTTATGGGACCCAATTAACGGATTAAAGAATGGATGGAAGAAAGATTTTTTCAAATCGGTTCATAATTGCCAGAGTTATGCGCGAACATACATAGAAAAAAAAAATATATATATACAGACGAATTGAGAACCTCCTCCTTTTTTGAAGTCGGTTAAAAATTTTGTTATCGTAAAAAGAGCGCGAGCGGAGCTGCGCGGGTCGGCTAGACCCGGCTAGTTATACTATAATTTGAATATTCATTGGTAAGTAAGTAACTGGTAGTAGTAATTGGTAAGTATTTTATTGGTAAGTACTTGCTTATGGTACCATTATGGAACTTATTAAGAAAGGTTGAAGATCGATCGTACAAGGGGATTACAAATAGAAATAAATAATCTCCTCTAATAGCAAGATGGTGACAAGAAATCAACCCCAATGATTATTATCTTTGTACTTTATTTAATTTTCCATTTACAGGTCTGTTAGAAGCAATTTCTTTAGAAATAAGCAGTGCATTTTTACTTATATTTTTTCCTTACTATTTTTGTATGTAAGTACATACTTAAATGATCCAATAAATAAACACTACAAAAATCAAGCAAAATTTATTTTACGTTTTACATAATTTTCAACGCTTTTTTAAGTCGCCTTGTGTAATAAAAGACTGGCAAGTCAAAAGACTGGCAGTTTAGAACAACAAGCTGTCGATATAATCCAGCACCCTTGTTTCAGATCGGTTTCCAATTAACACCGGCTCAGTTCACTCTCATTATATTTTTAATTTGGGGCGGAATCCTAAATTAAACCGGGAGCCGTCAAAGGACATCTTCGGTACCTATTAGAGCTAAATAATTAAAGAATCCGACCGTCTCCGTAGTCGTTAGGCGACATTGAGAGAAGCTCACTGTTAACTTCGAAATTTTACTACGATACTGAAGTTCTTTTAACTTTCGCCACGCCGTGACGTGACTCAGGAGATGTATTTTTAATTAAAAATCTTTAAAAAATGTGCAAATAACAACGAATTGATTACATTTTGTGAAAAAAAAAACACTTAACTGCTAGAGACGCTAAGAGTTATACAACTACCTATTAAGAGAGCTATGCTCAAAGTTACTAACTATGCAGGGAATATTATAGTGCACAAGTGCTTGTGTAGGTGAAGGTGTATTTACCTTTTTTTTTTTTGACACGGGGGAAATCTTTCAAAGATCCCCGGGAGCGGATCGACCGGGGTATGTGGGATTCTTACCCACTAAAACCCCCGCGGCTGTCGCATCGGCACATGAGAGGGGGACCCCAGGGCTCTCCGGTGGGATCTGCACCAGGGGCCCCTCAATGCCTTGCCTTTTAGCCCGCCGCCGGGGGGCGCATTGTAGCCCCCCGGGAACCTGACACGGTACTCACGGGGACGGGGGTCGCCGCCGTACTCAATGGACGCTCAAGGGGCCCACATCCCGAGCGTCCAGCGACTCCGAAGGAGGTGTATTTACCCTACCTTAAGGGATGACTACAAAGCAGCGTGACAAAAGCGCAGCTGCAGCGCTGCAGACTCTCTGCTTTGTAAATGCATGTAAATCTAAATGGCGCGACTGCAGCGTGGCAGCGCTGAGTTTACAAGTTCATAGTCCGATGGGACGGAATATCCAGCCGATGCATGGATCGTCTTACTTTTTAGACAGTTAGGTGATTATCAATTAGGAACAACTATCATAAAGTTGTTACGCTCCGCGCGGTTCGAACCGGCGACCAGTTGGCAAAGCGAACGGTAACCAGCTCTATTTTGAAGGTTTTTACTCATTGCAGGAACACATTTTATTTTCTAAGGTGGTAGCTGCCTGTCAAGTTGTCAAATTTTGAGTAAGAAATTAAGAAGCTATCATCTTCAGCGAGGTTGTTCGTGAAGTATTAATAAGTTTATGAATGTAAATTTCAATCTCACGTAGACGTGTGACCTGTCTGCGTTAGCATGCAAACAAGATTCTAGATTATGCATAGTATATCAACTATTACTATAGGTAGTAATAGTTGATTCATTTTCTAGGGAAAATGAATCTGATCTGACGTCTATGGAATGGAATAAGCAGTTACTTATCTTCATCTCTTTGTATTGATTTTATGTTGGTATAATGTAATAATTTTCGTATATAGGTGCTCAACTGCCTTCCTTAATGGTAGAGAAATTCTACAGAAATCTAACCATAGAAAGAAATGAAGGTTACACGAGATTGACGTACGAAACGCACCATGGACAAATGCTGTTTAAAATTATTTTAATTTGATACGACACATGTATCAGGTAAAAAAATATTTAAACACGTAAGTATAAAGTACTGTCTGTGGATGGGCGCGTAATATCCTCAAGAGGTGTCGGATAATAAAACTGCGATAGATTTGTTAAAATTCGTACTGTACTTCAGAATTCACAAATAGGAAACGGTCGATACCGCGTTACAATGATTATGTGTTTTTGTATGCATGTCTCTCTCGTCCGCTGAGTGAAAGGTTAGCGTACATCGGCGGTCGACATTTTGAGACCAAAATGTCGGCAAAGACGGTAACTTACTGGTAACAGGCTTGATTAAAGACGAAAACCCGTCGAAGTCCAGTTGCTTCTTCAGTTTTTTTCCAAATTTTGAACAGTCTGTAATATTCAAAATGATGATGGCTTTAATTCATACACGAGTGCAGGCGAAAGTTGCAAAATACTGTCCAATTGTACATATTATTTACTTAAATATCATACAGTACAGTGCTATTAGGTAGATATATCTACTGATACTAATTTTGCTAAATTCACACCTCAACATTTAATCTAATCTAACATCTTCACGCCATGTCATAAAACATTCAGGCATCGCAGAGGTGTCGTTTGCGACACCGGGTATTCAGATGGAATAAATCCGAATTCCTGGGGTCTAGAGGACCCCGGGGAGTGATCCCGACAGAGATGACCGCTCTGGAGGTACTCGACACTTAGATTAGACTCTCTTATTATGAGGGATGCACACGAGCGGGTGAAACGCCGCGATTCGAACGAGCGTTTTTTACCTAATTTAATTTTTTTGATGCAGCAACGTGTAAGCTTTGCTGTGTTCTGGTGTGAAGGACACTGTAGCTTGTGAAGTCATCTTACATTATGAGACTTAATATCCAATGTTTCAGGCAGCCATTTTACTAGCGGCAGTTCAATGTAGTCGTCTATAGGCAGGCGCTTCAGGCGCGTTATCAGGCAAATGAATTGCTTGTTTTGTCACTAGGTTAAATAATAAAAAAGTATAAATTGAGAGGTGTCTTTATTATAGACTAGCTGACCCACGCAGCTCCGCCTGCGCTATTCGCATCGAATACATAACCTCCTTTTTATAGTCAGTTAAAAACTGGGACTCACTTTTTACTTGCTCTCTGAAGCACGGACCCGTTTAGTTCAAATGGCGTTAAACGGTCACCCATCTATTTAATGACCTTACCTAACGTTGCTTAACCCGATCGATTACAAAACCTTGATAACAACTCTCTATGAGTGTTCATTACTAATATTTATTAGATTATAAAGAAAAATTGATAAAATCGGACCAAGCGTATAACCAAGTACCCATTTTGACTTTAATCCCCTCTCCCAAAAGAACCGGAGAAGATTACGGAATAAAATGTATCCTATGCCCTACCTCGTAGTAAGGTCTCAAATCATGCCAAGTTTCATTTGAATCCATTCAGTAGTTTCGGCGTGATGCTCAGCCGAGATACAGACAGACAGACGGACAAAAATAAAAAACAATACATTTTTGGCTTTAGTATCGGTTATAGAATGCCCTCCAAACATAATTTTCAAAATATCTTCAATGTACAGAATTGGACCTGTTACAGTTTTATTATAAGTATAGATACCCGATTGGAAGGAAGTTCCTTTTTTGTTATTTTGATTAGCCACATATGGCTCTGAAAGTAAATAATTTAATAGATGTAGTCACAGAGTACATTTATAATTTTCTTAATATCTAATTAAAGATGCTTAAAATGTTTCTTTTTATACAATTTGTGAAATAAATAATGCAAAAATACAAAACAGTAAAATAAAAAGAAGTGACAATAAAGCAAATGGTTTACTAGGGTTTGAACCCGCGTCTAACCCCACGATTACCTTAGTCAAGTTCTTAACCACACAAATATACAATTATGAAATATGTCAGTTTTGGTGTCGTTTTTCATTGTTACACAGTTTTCAGTCTAGCCCCTCAACCCATAAACAAATCAGAAGTGGGATAAGAAACTCAGTTCCAAAAAAAATTAACGTTTGTCGCGCCGGTCTGTTCTGGTTTTAATGTCACAGACAAATGACGATTCGAGCCTGCAGCTACTTGGGTAAAGGGTAAGGGGTTATGTTTACATTTTAATGTAAGAACACTGGCGGTGGCTGGGCGCTCGTTAAGAGGGTACCGTCACGTGCCCACCGTGTAATAAACTGACTCTTTTTGCTTCTCTATTAATGAACTGAGACTTCATTAAAGTTCACTCATTTTTTTTAAACTTTTAAGCGTATTTTTTATATTATTTACATAGATGTCCTACCCACAACATGTAGCAGATTGTGTCAGAAATTCTTATATGGTTGACGAGTAATGAAAAGCAAACGTGTAAAAGCTTTGAGCAAGTTTGATATCATTCTCTAAACAGGCATCGCTTAACCAGACCACCACTTATTGCCGAGAGATAACCACTAGATAAGCCAATACTCTTTTTTAGGGTTCCATACCTAAAAGTTAAAAAAGGAACCCTCATGGTCTGACTTTGTCTGTCTGTCTGTCTGTCACACCTATATATTTCTGGAACCACTGATGCTATCGATTTGAAACTTGGAATAGTTTTAGACCTTATTTACTCGACCTCACCGCAAATGAAAACTATATATTTTTTTCTTTTTTATAATGGGGGTCGAAATAGGTCATAAAAATTTAAAAGTGAGACTACTATATTGAATATGCAAATCAAGCCCTTTCATATGATACCCCATCATATGAAAGGACTTAATTTGCATATTTCAAAAGAGATTTTTATTTTAGTATATATCACGTAGTTTTTGGCTGATAATCAAAAATTTCAAAAAAAATCCGTTCCCCCCTTATCTCCGATGTATATGGAGGAAAAAATCTGAAATTTATTTTTCTTTTCTTTTTCTGTAATAAGTGTGGGTAATATGTTTAACTATATTTTACAGGAAAATATAATGATCTTTCTAAGTAGTAGGTACAGTAATCCTAAAAAAAACCTTGCCAAACAAACTTAGTTTTGCGGTTTGGTTTTATTGCTATCTGAGGCGTTAGACATGAATAGTAAAATTACTTTAATACGTCCAAAGCTGGTATGAAACTCTGGGTGCGCGAGTTCGACTCGCACCTGACTGGTAATTTAATTTTCATTGGTGATAAAAAAGTGTAGGTACCATTATAATAATATTGTACTCCATATACCCATCAACCAGTTTCACGGTTTAAATTTCGTTGTGTTACATACAGTATATTATAATACATTCATACATAAGAATGTTTATACCTTGCTCAAGTAGTCGTAAATATTGTACTTTTTATGAATAAAGATTGATTTGATTATTTACTAGATGCATTGAAGTATAATCAAATAAAGATGTGCCTCTTATGCCTTTGTGTCTCCACCATGTTTACGTCCATTAAAATTTCAATAATTCACCACTAAAAGCAATATTCTTTTACGAGTGGTGAATTCGATAACTTAAACTCTTTCGGTTAGGGGCAGTAAAAATATTAAATCTTCGCAATAAAGGGGCAATAACGATTTCAGTTAATATTAATCGTTTTTCTTTGCGGACCCTTCCGGAGTACCGATTTGCTTTATTTTCCCTTTTATTAGTCTCTTGGGACGAGTATGATATATTTATTATTACAACACGGCTTGGAAGACACTCGCGAGATGTATTAAGAGGCTGTTATTGGAGGCAATAAAGATTATTGTTATTTCTTTATTAGATTCTAATATGATGTATCTATAATGATAATTAGGAAAACTGCTTGACCAGTGCAAACTCAGAGAATAAGGTCCGGAGTTTGATATCTGCAATGTTGTCAGTGCTATCTTACGACATAAGGAAAATCAACTACAGAGATTTTGCATAGCAAGCGGTTTCCCGATATCACTTACATGCTGTCAAAAGTTCTCGAACGAAACCTATTCAAAATGTGCACACAGATAAACATTCATTTCGTTTGTAAAAATCGAAGCAAACGAATCGCCGTTACCATGCGAAACGGTGCCGCTAACGACCAAACTGAGTCCTAATCACGGCACGTCAAAAATGGATATTGGAAATTGAATTCGCAAGCTGAATTTCTTTTTTTTTCGCGAACGAAAAGGGCGAGGGTACGTACAAATAGCCAGATCAACTCAATAAGGGGTACGGTGACGTGTTTACCCGGTACCCGCAACAGTGCGGGTGCTTTTTTACATTTTTCCAAAACGTTATTTACCCGGTGTCGCAAAGGCATTGTGTTGCCGGACAAAGGTAGGGATGTGCGGTGATTTTTTGAACGTCGAATTTTTATTCTTTGCTGTAGTGTCGACTTTGTTTGACGGGTTTCGATTTTTGAGTGCCTTTTTTATTGATATCCATTCAAATTTGTTAGGTTTTTTTTATTTCTACTGTTTTTTTTTGCATTATATTATTAAATAGATGAAATTTTATTAATGAAATATTGATGCAGTGTTACCTATAACGGGTGTAAGGGACATCGTACCGAAATCCGATACCAGGGATCCAGAACACGATTCTGAACATCCTAGTGTTGAAATTTTTCATCGGCTTTTTCATGAATTTCCAAAAAAAAATTTTTGGAAATTCATGAAAAATTTTTTTTTTTTAATTTAAATTAGTATAACATCATTATTGGTATAATAATAAAGCCTAATTTTAATTTAAAAACAATTAATTAATTATTTGTGTTTTTATTTTATTTTTATTTATTTATTTATTCTTTATTCACAAAAACAGTGCATAGGCAATTAATTAATAGGCAATTAACTATTATTATTTTAGAAAATTAGCAATGTAATTTGAAAAATAAACATTATTCCGCATATATTCATTACATGCTCGAAAATTAATAAGTTAGTCATTTGTCATTTACCATATAAATGGTTACTGTAATGTTGTAACGGACATTAATTGACATCTCAAAATTTTTTTTTCGGTACGATGTCCCTTAAACTCTGTATAATATCGCAATGTATTGATATTAACATCATCAGCAGCCAAAACACGTCTACTGCCGAACAAAAGACTTCCACCTTAGAAGAGAGGGGTTGCCATAATCCCCACGCTTGGCAGGCGGCTTGGGATCGCGGTATAGGTGGTAGGTAATCCAATAGAAATACGCTGCTGACCGTCTTCAAGTTGCCTCTTACTAACACCCAATGGGAGGGGAATGGAGGGTGCTATTATTACTCAACACCCCACGGGCAATGTATTGATGTCTTAAAATATTTTTTTAATATTCCATTAAAAGAGGACTATAGTATACATACATATACATTTTGTAAAAAAATCATTTAAAATAAATGTTTGCAAAGATGAAATTTCTTTACTAATAAAACTGATTCCCTCTCTAATCAGTATTTTCAAACTCAAACTCAAAAATAGTTTATTTCAAATATGCTTAACGCTACTAGCACTTTTGAAAGTTCATGTATTTAAAAAAAAAAGCTACCACCGTATCACAGTGCGGCCTCAACTGAGAAGATCCGGCAAGAAACTCAGCGGGCTTGTCATTTTATCACTTTTTTTTTGAAACTGTGTTTCATGTTTCAATTTGATCAGAGCGACAGTGTGTCTTGCCGTTCAAAAGATCAAATAAGACAGAAAAAATAATAAAATACGACGAAAGTACAACAAACTAAAAAGCCAAAGGGATAGTAGTCAGACCAGTCCGTCAGTTTTGGTGTAACTCTATTATAGACTTTACCTATCTCTGCTCCGTTTATTTGGAGTCGTTCTCCTCGTGTCCTACTCACTCCCTTGTGCCAATCAAATCTGTCCTGGGTTGTTGTTCCAAGTATTTAGGACTTCTTGAGGTAACTTAGTTCCGTTCTGGCAGATCTAAAATATTTTAAACCACATGATCCGAGGATCATGCGTAGCGAGCTACGTCTTCATTTAACTCGTCCTATAATTAGGCTACGTCTTGATTGTATCGACATTAGGTCACAAAAAAATATAGTATCTACCTAAGGGTATCATGGAACTTTTTCTTGGGATGTGAATTTGAACATTTGTAATTTTATGTTGTAGGTATAAAAATGGTGCTTAAGCACAAAATCCAAACTAATCAACTTTTTCACGCCGTTGGGTTTTTGGTGTCATTGACCCCGAAGCAAAATAAAATAAAATAAAATAAAATACTTTTATTTCAGACACAGACAAGGTCCATAATGGGATATATACAGAATTTAATTACTAAATACATACATAATTTCAGTGTAAGTACCTGCCCGCGCTATTTGACACACCGGGTACATGCACATGTGAATGTACCCAGTGCCTCATAATTGGACAATCTGGCTTACTACTAATAACCTTCAGCATGGTGTTGCTACTCCCACGCACTGTACGCATCAGTGATGCAATACGTTTGCGCACTACAGCATGGAAACCATCTGTGTGAGCCAGCGCAAACATGGCAGATGCACTACAGTATCGAGGGAGCCGCAACATCACCCTGAAGGCATCATTGTACTGTACTCGGAGTGCGTTGATAGCCCTCTGCGTGTAATTAACCCACAAGCCACAGGTGTACAGGTTTTGGCAAAAAGCTTTAAAAAGTGTTATTTTTACTTCTACGCTGGACCGAGAAAATCTGCGAGCCAACATATTGCAGCGGACTGCCAACGCCCTCCTTTCCCTCTCAATATCATCATCATCTTTCAAGTCCTCATTAACCATGTGACCAAGGTACTTGAAAGACGCAACTCTGCCGATGTTAGTACCACTCAACATTATAGGTGGCACGCGAACTGTGCTTCGAGCCCTCACTCGAAATACCATACATACACTTTTACTAGTGTTATACTGGAGACCGTGATTCAAAGCATACATCTCACAAACGGCAATTAACTTTCTGATCGCAGTGACTGTTGGGCCCAACAACACCATATCGTCCGCGTAGCTGATGTTGTTTACAAAATGTCCATCAATAGAACAGCCAACGCGTGTGTTACTGAGCTCAACAATCAATTCGTTAACATACAGGTGCAAAAGCAGTGGTGGTATATTTTACGTTGTCAGCATTTAGCTGCATTTTAGCTCCAACATTCTATTTATTTATTTCATTAATTTTAAATGCATAAATAAATGTATTAAAATTCGTATTTCAACTGACTAATTGAACTTCGCTACTTTTTTCATTGAACTCGGTTTAAGCTCGTCACACATCTGGCTATAATTAGTATAAATTATAGCTAGGCATATTACGATATATTTTCAATACTAATTTTCGGCCGACTGCATATGCAGCTATACCTAATATATAGAAGCCCGGCCGCCCGGCCGTGCCGTCTACCTGGAACCGGTTTCGCGTCAATAGTTCGCGTACGCGTTGGGAAGCCATAACAATTAGTTTATAACTATTATTTTATTATTTTATAGACAGCTTAACTATAAGTTTTAAAAAAAAAATGTTATACGAGTACCTTTTGTTTGGTATCCAGACAAACCCGATTTAGGGTTTTTGAGATACTTTTTGTAATAAACTGATATGTACCCTTTTTAATATGAATAAAGAAAAAAAAAAAAAAAAAAAAAAAAAATGTATATTTCTGTGAAGTATGTCGTAATATTATAGCTAGCTGTGTGACAGACTTTAATCGGAATGATTATTTTCAAAGGGTTAACTTGTGTAGTTTTTATTATTTAATCAACAAAGTATATATCATATTTCGTAAAATAACAAAGCGCTTGATTATGCACCCGACCGCACCTGACGCGGAAACTATTATAATATTAGTAGTTCCCTCCACGTAGCTGGTGCGCGTATCTTAGACATTGGGGGAGAAAACCGTCGTCCTAACGTGTTTATGCAAAGCAGTCAAAGCCTATATAGTGTTGATAATAGTTGCACTAATAGGCACAGTCGCGTGTTATAATACCTAGGTACATAAAATCTTTTTTTTTTTAAATTGAACCGACTTCAATATCACTGAAAAGTATAAAATAATTTAAATATTATTGAAGTTGGTGTTAGCTTACCGGCTGTGTATATTTGGCACCAACTTCAATAATATTTAAATTATTTTATACTTTTCAGTGATATTGAAGTCGGTTCAATTTTTTTTTAAAAAGATTTTATTTTAAACTTTTTAGTGATATTTTCATAGAAATAAAAATTGAACCATCGAAAACCGTAAAATTATCTAGGTAGGTTATGATCACATTATCGTCTACATAGTTTTACATAATTCATGTTTCTTCAGAAAAAAATATCCGGTTGTAATGAAATTTGCATGGAATCATCATAGTAGTTTACTCTCTCGAATAAAAAAAGAATCATCGCAATCGGTTCATAATTGTCAGAGCAATGTAATGGAGAACATCAGTTTTATGGTTTTTACCAGATAAATTCCTCCACATCGTTCATGGTCCTCCAGGAAGTTCTTATCCGGTTGTAATAAAATTCATACAGATTTAATACTGTGGTTTCTTCTTTCGAATAAAAAAAGAATAATTGAAATTGGTAAATATTTGCCAGAGTTATGACCATTTTTGTCCTTAAAAAGCGACATAACGTCATCGATATAGGCTTACCTGCAGCTCTCAGTGCGCAGTCACCATTCTTGTTTTTCTAGGAACTACTTATTACTACGCAATAATTTTTTTATGGGACCCAATCAATGGATTGAAGAATGGATGGAAGAAAGATTTTTTCAAATCGGTTCATAATTGACAGAGTTATGCGCGAACATACATAAAAAAAAAAAAAAAATATACAGACGAATTGAGAACCTCCTCCTTTTTTGAACTCGGTTAACAAAAGTGCACTGTTCACAGTCCTTCGCTACGTGGAGAGACAGTTCAGCCCCCTTAGCCAAGTTAAAAAATACCGGTCAAGTGCGAGTTGGACTCGTACACCGAGGATTCCATATCATCTTTGGATATATCGAAGTTATTTTACTATTCGTCTAACACCTCAGATAGCAATATAAAACAAACCGCAAAACTAAGTTTCGAAGATCGATTATTTAAAAAAATGACTACTTAGAAAGGTCATTTTATTTTTCCTGTAAAATATAAATTGACACGTAACCATAATTATTTCAGTTTTCCCCCTCCAAAAATATCAGAGTTAAGGGAAAAAAATTACAATCCAATATTAGTTTATTTTTCCACACATTATTAGGTATAGTTTGTTCGTCTGTGTTGGGAAACCTTCCTCCCCACCGCGTTTTGGTTCGGAAAGGGTTCACCCAACGTCTCCGCAGGCGCTGGTTCAGGGCGTTACAATCTTTCTCCTGCCTTGGAAAAGTCACCCTGTCATGTGTAATGATGAGAGAAACTATAATAACATAAACTTATACCCTAAACTCACCCCAAGAATATTGTCTGGTCCTTTTCACATATATACAACACAAAAATAATAATTTGTTCAACTAAATTATAACGGCGACCGCACAGCCATATTTTCTTCTTCTTTTTCTTCTTTTTCCTTTTTTTCTTATTTAAACGGCATCCGAACGACACATTAAACCAAAAAACCCTTGTCGAAAAGAGGATATATATTTATATTATGGTGTGTGTTGTGCATGAAGGTGTAAATGTAATCGTAAACTAAACATCCCCCCGCCCGAGAAAGGCTGTTAGAGCCTTTATCAATGAGATACAAAAGCAGAACAACAAAAAATATTAATAAACATGTACTGTAACAACCGCCCAACTACAGTACCCGCAAACCTAATAAAATAATTAACCGAGGGGAAGCCTACACACCTTAACAACTGGACGCATCATTGTGCCTGTTGAGGTCCTGAGCTGCACAACACGCACAATTCCATCCTTTCCTGGGAACAAACCGCTAATTCTACCTCGTCTCCACTTCAAGCTTGGTAGATTATCATCTTTGATGAGAACAAGATCACCTACTTTTGGGGGATCTGTCAGCGACGTCCATTTATGTCGCATTTGTAGAGAATGAAGGTATTTGTTACTCCATTCTCGCCAAAACCGCTGAGACAAAGCCTGAACGAGTTTAAACCGATTTAATCTCGAAACAGGTACGTCTTCTAAATTATATTCAGGCACCGAAAATAGAGATCTACCTATTAGAAAATGAGCAGGTGTTAATACCTCAAAATCTTGAGGATCTTGAGTTATTGGACATAACGGACGACAATTAAGAACCGCTTCCACTCTTGTAACCACCGTTATCCATTCGTCAAGCGTTAATACCTGGTCGCCTATGACTCTCCGCAATAAAGTCTTAGCCGACTTAACCGTAGCCTCAAATAAACCGCCAAAATGAGGCGCCGATGGAGCATTAAAGCACCAAGTAATATTTTCTTTAGCGGCTTTACCACTAAGCTCCGCTTGTACTTCTTGAGAAGCTAGAAACTTTTGCACATCGTTTAAGTGTCTATTCGTACCAATGTAATTGGTTCCACAATCTGACCGGATCACACTCGGAAGACCGCGACGAGATGTGAATCTGGTCAAAGCCGCAAGAAAACTATCCGTTGACAGATCGGTAACACACTCTAAATGAACGCACTTAGACGATGAACAAATAAATACGCAAAGGTATGATTTTAAAATCTTCGCATTCCGCACGCGAGAATGTTTAATAAAAAATGGCCCGGCAAAATCTGTTTGCACGGTGTGAAATACCCCGGTGGCATTCACCCTATCCCTGGGTAATGAAGCCATCATTGGCTCCGTGGGCTTAGCTTTCGTACGAAAACAGACCATACATTTAAAGATACGACTACGGATCGCTTGCCGCGCCGAAATTATCCAAAAGTTGTTTTGTAAAATAGCCTGTAGAGCCGTAGCGCCAACATGACAATGCGCTTTATGATAATGATCTATAATTAAAACCGTAAGTGGATGATCTTTCGGTAAAAGAATCGGATGTTTCCGATTAAATGACAAACTAGAATGTTCCAGACGGCCCCCAACACGCAACAATCCGTCATCACTAATAAAAGGCACAAGCCTGCGTAACCCAGTAGAACACAGCTTGCCTCGCTTAATATTTTCTAAATCATTAGCAAACTCTGTAGCTTGCACTAATTTTATCAACCGCTCTAATGCAGTTTGCCGTTCCTTTGCCGTTATAACCCCTGTACGTCGATTATTAACATTGCGACAGTTAAAATAAAACCGCAGACAATAAGCTGCGACCGTCAGCAACATTGTCAAACAACTAAAGCGAGTGAAGATGGGTACCAATTCCACTGTTCCCGCGTGAACTTTCTTCACTTCTGACTTTCGAATACCAGGTAAAGTATTTTCCACCTTATCAATTATATTTTGTGGCCAAGTGTCCCCGTGCGCCTTTAGCCATTGTGGTCCCCACCACAAGGGATGTGCAAGCAGATCTGAAGCTCGACAACCTCTACTTGCCACGTCCGCAGGATTCATCGCTGAAGGTAAGTACCGCCATATAATATTTAAACCGCTATTTACCATCTGCGAGACTCTATTACCCTCAAAAGTCTGCAATAAATGAGGAGACATCCGCAACCAAGAGAGAACGATGGTGCTATCCGACCAGCCTACCATCTCCTCGATGCTAACATCCGCCTGTATAGCATCAACAACATACTTCAGCAACCGCATTAATAAAGCTGCACCGCACAGCTCAAGTTTTGGAATTGTTAGTTTTGATTTCACCGGCGCTACCCGCGATTTGGCCATCATCAAGGTGACCTTTACCTCTCCGTCACGCCTCACGGTTCTCAGATAAACCGCTGCACCATAGCCAAGCTCAGATGCGTCTGAGAATCCGTGTACCGTACACCGTTTTACATCTGTCAAGGCAAAGCGTTCCATTTGAATTTTCTCAATTAATGGCAGTTCCTGAATAATATCTCGCCATTCCGCGACCACCTCCGCAGAGGGTTTGTCATCCCAAGCCAATTTTAACAGCCATAACCGCTGCATAAGAACTTTGCCTTGAAAGATCACTGGTGTGATCCACCCTAACGGATCAAAGGTTTTGGCTAAATTGGAAAGAATTATCCGCTTAGTACATTCAAACTCGGGATTGAGGTTAATATGATAAGAAAATGAATCATTATTAGGGTCCCACTGAATGCCTAATATTTTGAAATAATTAGGCCCATCCGCATTATTATTAAACACCCGAGGTTTTTCTAAATGCTCCGGTGATATGTCTTCCAAGATTTCGGCGCTATTGGAAATCCACTTACTTAACTCGAACCCACCAGAACGCAGTAAATCCACTAAATCCTGTTTTAACTTACTGGCATCTTCGGGCGAGTCCGCTCCGCCTAAAATATCATCCATGTAAACCGAAGAGCGCAGAAGTTTCGCAGCCGCAGGGTATCTGGCCTCTTCGTCCTCCGCCAACTGCCTCAGCGTCCGAATCGCGAGGTACGGACTAGACTTCATTCCGTAAGTCACCGTATTCAGTTGATACAGTTGAAGTGGTAGTTCAGGAGAGTCTCTCCAGAAGATAAGCTGATAACTCCGATCTTCTTCCGCAATAACTACTTGACGAAACATCATCCGAATGTCCGTCGTAAATACATATTTCTGTAGCCTAAATCTGCAGATGATTTCCATAATGTCCCTCTGCAGTTTAGGTCCCGCATGTAAACAATCATTTAAAGAGACTCCGGTGCTAGTAACCGCGCTAGCATCGAAAACAACACGAATTTTATCCGAATCCGCTTTAAAAATTCCATGATGAGGTATAACGTAACTCTTCCCCATTTCATAGTCCTCTGCCTTTCCGCTGCAGAGCGACATATGACCGCTTTGTAAATATTCCCCCATAAAATTTATATATTTGTCTCTAAACACGGCATTTGACTGCAACCGCTTTTCCATGGCAAAGAACCGTCTTTTGGCTAATGACACAGAATCACCGAGCGCAGGTCTGTCCGCTAAAAAAGGCAACCTCACAACGAATCTTCCCGCAACATCCCGATGATGAGTATTCATAAACAAAGATTCGCATTCTAGGTCCTTAGGGTCTCTAACCGTATCCGGTATGTCCTCGACCTCCCAAAACCGCTGAAGGATCTGGTCGGTGACAGTATGGCAAACAAAGGTTTGAGAGAAATAGGTTGCCTGAGGATAAGTATTCAATACCGCAAAAGTGACAGGCCCTGTTAATACGTAACCGAAGACCGTATTAATCGCTCTAGGTAAATGATCATTAACCTTTATGCAGCCACCATCCAGTAAAACATCTGTCATAAGATCCGCCCCAATCAAGATGTCTACGTCACGGCTTGAATAAAATAATTCGTCCCCAAGACATAAGCCGCGATAATATTCCGCAAGTTGTGGTGATAACGAAAAATTAGGTAAGTTGTGCGATATTTTATTTAAAATTGTAGCCGTAGTAGTAAGAATAGGCTTTTCCGCATGCCTAGGAGCAATAGTAAGACAAACGTCACCCCGGCAACCACTCACAGGGGCGCCGTTTAGTCCCGTTACTGTAACCACATTAGATCTATACCGCTTTAGACCTAGCTTAGTTGCGCAGGCTTCCGAAATAAAAGTACCCTGGCTACCGCCATCAAGCAAAGCACGCGCTTCTTGAAAATTACCGCAATCATCTAAAACGCGTACCATCGCTGTTGCCAGCAGTACTGTACGTTGGTAATTACATGGTGTCAACTTATTGAACGCCATGCCCGCAAAAGAAGAACCCGCAACTGTAGTTACGTTCGCTGGAGGGGCGCTCATCGGCGAAGGCCCGACCGCTTGTACACTCCCCGCGAGAGCACTGCCATCCAACGGACTCTGCGGTATCACCGCTCTAGAATTGTAAACATTATCACTTGATTTCGGATGACGCTCCGACGCCGTCGCTGGAATGTCGAAGTGTAGCAATGTATGATGCTTAGGTGAATTACATTTATAGCAATTAGCCCTATAGGTACATTCCCTAACATTATGTTTATTAAGGCACTTAAAACAAAGACGATTAGCAATGATGTGACGTTTCCGTACCGCAGGCTTCATAGCCAAAAACTCATCACATTTTGCAATAAAGTGTGGGCCTTTTCCGCATACTATACATAAAACCGCCGAACTCTGAAAAGCCGCGTGAGCCCTAAGTGCTGGGCCCGCCGCACTGCTGCGTCTATTGGGTACAGCTGCGCTAGTTTGGGGATCCGCGCTTGATTCTAAAATCCTAACTTCTGTTTCCAACAGTCTAATTAGGTCCGCAAAAGAAGGTAGGTCTTTATCTACTAACTTGCTTTCAAAATGCTTACGCAACTGGATGTCTAATTTTTGAAAATTAATATAAAATAAAAGGTAAGACCAAGATTCCACAGGAAAATCTAACTTTTGCAAAGCTTTTGTACTTTCTAATAAAGTATTTAAAAATGATTTTAGTGCGTTCAGATTTTTTCCGTTAATCTGAGGTACACTTAACAAATTATGTAACCATTTATCCGCTAATAACCGCTTATTACTATACCGCGCCTTAAGTAAATCAATGGCAATCGAATAATTGTCATTTGTATAAGACAAGTGTTGGATAAGTGCTTTAGGTTCCCCAGACAAAGCACCAGCTAAATAGGTTAGCTTTTCAGAACCCGTTATAAAACTATTACGATTTACAAGAGACTCAAACAATTCTATAAAAGACACAAACTCTTCCATTTTCCCCGAAAATGTGGGTAATGGTAAACTCGGTAGAGACGGCCGCATATTCGATCTGTTACTACAATTACTACCGCCGTCCGCATTATGCCCGCCAACCATTTCCATATGTTTCCCTTTTATAAAATAATATTTTCTATTATACTCATCAAAAGACGACTCAAGTGTTCCCAACTCACTCTCTTCCGCCTTAAGAGTGATTTCAAAATAAGTTTCTTTAAACTCCGCAAAAACCGCATTAAGATCCGCAAAACGCACCAGAAACTCATTTTTCTGATCCGCAGAAAATGATTCCGACTGTGCTAAATCGTAAAGAAAGTCGATATTTTGAGCCGCAATCTTATATTTCATCTGTGCTAATGCTTGACTTCGAGTCATGATGAAAAGATTATAATATAAAACCGCGTATATAGCACAGAACCCCGAAAGGCACAATAATTTGTGAAATGTAATTATGGCGATAGTAAAACAAATCAATTAAATAATATCGGAAAATAATGAGCAATTAACCTTACCGCTTGGTTAATATACACCGCAATCCGCAATAAAATATTTACAAAATTTTCAGAATCGAACTGGTTATTACAGTTACATGTCTATTACCGCTAAACACGTAACGTAAGAACTTACTAAGAGGACCGCCGCGACCCCTATTGTAGAAAATAAACAATAACACAAATCCGCAAAAAATAATCATTAATTAAATAGGTTCAATCTTGATACCTACAAACTCCGCTAGATGCCGCAATTCAATTTAAAAATGTAATTGTATGTGAAAAGTGTTATGTATGAATAATATGGGAGGGCTAAAATATTTACTAATAACGTGTGCCTAGCACTAAAATAAACAATACCGCAAAACCTGTGTTTAGTTGTTAAAAGAAGTAATTCATATAAAAATGTTAGTGGGCAGATTCCGCCATTACCGCACAAACATTTTATATGCCGCAAAATACCGCAGTGTTTCTCTGTAGACAGGATTACTTTTACAAAGCAGAAAATCGAGCAAAATCCGGCTCGAAGGACCAAAAAATGTTGGGAAACCTTCCTCCCCACCGCGTTTTGGTTCGGAAAGGGTTCACCCAACGTCTCCGCAGGCGCTGGTTCAGGGCGTTACAATCTTTCTCCTGCCTTGGAAAAGTCACCCTGTCATGTGTAATGATGAGAGAAACTATAATAACATAAACTTATACCCTAAACTCACCCCAAGAATATTGTCTGGTCCTTTTCACATATATACAACACAAAAATAATAATTTGTTCAACTAAATTATAACGGCGACCGCACAGCCATATTTTCTTCTTCTTTTTCTTCTTTTTCCTTTTTTTCTTATTTAAACGGCATCCGAACGACACATTAAACCAAAAAACCCTTGTCGAAAAGAGGATATATATTTATATTATGGTGTGTGTTGTGCATGAAGGTGTAAATGTAATCGTAAACTAAACAGTCTGTAATCATTCATTATTTTACGGTACATTAAACACGTACCTCATGATGAACAGGGGTGGCTTGATAAAGGTAGGCAGAAAAAATGAAGTACAGTGTCATTGTAGTGGCGGTACCGACGACAGAAAAAACAATACAAGTATACCAAATATTTAATCTGTAATAACATCGTTTCTTACTAATATATCACTGTTTTAACTATAACAATGCTATATGGTTGAATATTTGGTTATTTTGGGTAACTGTAATTATGTTTCATCAACTTTTTCTGTTGACTGTACGCCGAATGATACTCAATAAAGTTTCCTTGTTTATTTCCTGGTGCTAATGATTGTATTAATGCAGTATAAGCCGGCTTTTATATTAACGATTAAGTAATTAATCGTTTTCATCGGGCACTGGGACAAAATTTATCAATCAACTATGGGTACCAGGTACAGTTGTCAATAAAGTACAAAACCTAAACGCTGGTTAAAATATGTGTCTTTTGGGAGAGGGGATTAAAGTCAAAATGGGTACTTGGTTATACGCTTGGTTCGATTTTATCATTTTTTCTTTATAATTATAATAAATATTTGTAAGGGAACACTCATAGACAGTTTTTAACAATGTTTGGAAATCGATCAGGTTAAGCAACGTTAGGTAAGGTCATTAAATAGATGGGTGACCGTTTAACGCCATTTGAACTAAACGTTTCCGTGCTTCGGAGGGCAAGCACAAAGTGGGTCCAAGTTTTTAACCGACTTTAAAAAAGGAGGTTTTGTATTCTATGCGAATGTATATTATTGAAAGTTTAGTAAACGCAGCGCGGGCGGAGCTGCGTGGGTCAGCTAGTAATCTATAAAAACATAAAAAATATAATAATAATACTCTGGGACAATCCACATATTGTATATATTTATGGGATCGATGACCGTGCATCGATCCCATAAATAGACATAAAAAAATACTATGTGTTCAATTCAAATTACGATGATTTTTCACTTCAAAAACCTTATAGTAACAAATTGGTAATACACTCTGTTATCAAATATCACACGTCTTTGCTGTATGTATACGCTTTTCCCAGAAAATATAACTACAGCTGCACATTCGTAGCGACGCTACGTCATCATCATCATCATCATTATCAGCCTACATCAGTCCACTGCTGGACATAGGCCTCCCCCAATACACGCCATTGAGCGCGCACGCTACGTCGCGGTACATTTATAGTCCTGCCTTTTCTTAGCTATGCCATTCCCACTAGGCTAAAGCACTAGGCACTTTAACAATAAAGAAGCAATAAAGAGCTCCGTCCTTACCCGTTTTCAATAAACACCTTTATCGATTATTCAGCTCGCCGTCCATACTTACAGGGTCGGAGCTGCGCCATAGACAGAGAGTTGGCAAACTAATTCACGACACAGGCATAGCTTGCGCCGGGTGGCTAGGTGGTCGCCAAGCGATAGCCGGTGGCCGCGGGGGAAGGATGGGGGGGTGGGGGCGTGCTCGCGGCTGGGCGGTGCCAACCAATCCCCGCGAACCTCCCCTCGGACCCCGCCCACCTCACCTGCGCCACACCATTAAGCCTGCTTTCCTCATACTTTTTTCACGGACCTCGCATCCGTTCGCTGGCGCCGTCTTTATTTTATTTTCTCCTTCATGCCTCCTTCCTTCGTCTCGCCTCCTATTTTACGCCCGCCGCCGGCGTAGGTAGAAAAACCTTTGTGAATACGAATGCTGAACAGGTATTACGTTCGTTAGTTACGGCCGCTGATATGTTAAGTAAATAATGGTTCTTTCTAGCTTACCTGGAAGCCGGGTTTTGCAGCTGTCAGAAAATGGAATGGTCAAAAATGATGTTGGGTGAACTTCATTTTACGAGCTGTGTTGTTCGTAATCAAGTTTAAACTCCCGTTATCGATCCGAGTAAAGTTGTTGTCAAAAGTTATATTGTCCAACCTTGCTCCCCGTTTTGTTGGAACGGCCACCGACTGCCGTACCCTATGCAAGTATCCCAGGGTAAACGATCCCCACATCCATGAACTTCAGCTGAACTTGGAAAAAACTCGGTGGAAGTTTGTTCGCGCCGCGTGATTAGGAAGACTTAGTTTTGAAGTGAGTTGGCAACTGTTTTTTTCCAGTGTTCGAAACTGGGTGGCTCAGTTTATGATCCGGTGAAAGTCTGCGCGGATCGATCAAAGTTTGCGGGACTAATAACCGAATTTAATGCGCGAGGGGAGACCGCTGCAGTGCGTCTCAACAGTGTCTCATAGAACCCTATTGATATACTTGCCATAGTAAGAAGTAAACAAATATGTTTAAAAAAAAATTATAGACATGAAAACTTTTTTTCCTGAATTACTAGCAAAAAGGTATAAAAGGAATTAGGAATCTGATTTTATACATAATAATAATACCAGCCCTTGTTAATGTCCCACTGCTGGGCACGGGCCTCCCCTCAAGATGAGGGGGCTTAGGCCATAGTCCACCACGCTGGCCAAGTGCGGGTTGGCGGACTTCACACGTCATTCGAAAGCTAGTTAGGCTTTATCAGACATGCAGGTTTCCTCACGATGTTTTACTTCACCGAAAGTTAGTAACAAGCGCACAAAGACGATTCGCACATGATTAAATCAGAGGTGCGAGCCGGGGTTCGAACCTGCGCACCTTGTTTCCAAGGCAAGCGCTCGCCCACTGAGCTGTTACCGCACTACTGACATACATACTTACATACATACTTACATACATACTTACATACATACTGACATACATACTTACGTATATACTATCGAAAAACATAACCCTCTTCCTGGAGCATTTGGGCAAAAAAAGAAGAATGTTAGCAATAAAGCGTATCTGATCGGCCATCGGGCGGTAAGTCGCGTTGCGGCCGCAAGATGTCGCCTGCCATTATCGCTAACGAGTGATCGCGGTAAACAACCACGTATGGAAGTTTAACACCGAGTGAGGAAGTCAGCTATTGGATGTGGTAACGCAGCAATCTATACTTATAATAAAATTGTAACAGGTCCAATTCTGTACATTGAAGATATTTTGAAAATTATATTTGGATGGCATTCTATAACCGATACTGAGGCCGAAAATGTCATTTTTAAAATTTTTGTCTGTCTGTCTGTCTGTATCACGGCTGCGCATCACGCCGAAACTACTGAATGGACTCAAATGAAACTTGGCATGATTTGAGATCTTACTACGAAGTAGGACATAGGATACTTTTTATCCTGTAATCTAGCATGGTTCTTTTGGGAGAGGGGATTAAAGTCAAAATGGGTACTTGGTTATACGCTTGGTCCGATTTTATCATTTTTTCTCTATAATATAATAAATATTAGTAAGGGAACACTCATAGAGAGTTTTTATCAAGGTTTTGTAATCGATCGGGTTAAGCAACGTTAGGTAAGGTCATTAAATAGATGGATGACCGTTTAACGCCATTTGAACTAAACGGGTCTGTGCTTTGGAGAGCAAGTAAAAAGTGGGTCCCAGTTTTTAACCGACTATAAAAAAGGAGGTTATGTATTCGATGCGATTGTCTGTTATTAAAAGTTTAGTTAACGTAAAAATAGCGCAGGCGGAGCTGCGTGGGTCAGCTAGTACTAAATAAAACAATGGTATATTTGAAAAAAAAAACCGTTAAAACAGTTTTTAATAATTTATGCAACTTATTAGGAAAGAGACGAGAAGGGCCTTATGGTAGCTAAGTGTCAGGTATTCCTATCATTGGAAAGTCACCCAAGGCTAGTAATTTATTTAGCTTTTACAGTGTTTTCACACCGGAATACTTACAAATGTTTATACAGCTGATTTGTGGCTGAATATCTGAGAGGTTGTAATCTATACTTATAATAAAACTGTAACAGGTCCAATTCTGTACATTAAAGATATTTTGAAAATTATATTTGGAGGGCATTCTATAACCGATACTGAGGCCGAAAATGTAATTTTTTTAATTTTTGTCTGTCTGTCTGTCTGTCTGTCTGTCTGTCTGTCTGTCTGTCTGTCTGTCTGTATCACGGCTGAGCATCACGCCGAAACTACTGAATGGAGTCAAATGAAACTTGGCATGATTTGAGATCTTACTACGAGGTAGGACATAGGATACTTTTTATCCCGTAATCTAGCACGGTTCTTTTGGGAGAGGGGATTAAAGTCAAAACGGGTACTTGGTTATACGCTTGGTCCGATTTTATCAATTTTTCTTTACAATAAGTAAGGGAACACTCATAGAGAGTTATTATCAAGGTTTTGTAATCGATCTGGTTAAGCAACGTTAGGTAAGGTCATAAATAGATGGGTGACCGCTTAACGCCATTTGAACTAAACGGGTCCGTGCTTCGGAGAGCAAGTAAAAAGTGGGTCCCAGCTTTTAACCGACTATAAAAAATGAGGTTATGTATTCGATGCGAATGTCTGTTATTCAAAGTTTAGTTAACGTAAAAATAGCGCAGGCGGAGCTGCGTGGGTCAGCTAGTAATAAATATGTGCGCTGCCATTTGGAGTATGCATCACAAATTTGGAATCCCAGATATGGCATCTACATTTCACGCCTAGAGAACATTCAAAAGAAGTTTATGAGATACTTGAATTACCGTATAAAATCACCCATACGTGATTACGATGCAGCATGCAAAAAACATCATTTTCTTCAGCTTAATCAACGACGTGAGATTGCAGATGTACTATTTCTTGCGCGCATTGTTACTTCGACCTCCATCGACTGCCCAGAGTTACTTAGCAAACTTAACCTTTACACGCCTAGGCATGCTTTTCGACGTAGTCCACTCTTTATTCCTTCATTGGCTTCTACGAACTATCGTCAAAATAGCTATCTCAACCGTGCTTGTGCTAGTTATAATAAACTGATACATAGTCATGACCTAGATATATTAGGGACCAGTGTTTCTATGTTGCGGAGTCGACTGAATGCTATATTTTTTAGTGAACAATAAATATCATTTTAGTTTGTATTTGTTATGCATGCGATTAAATACTATTTTGTTACACGGATCATTATAGCTACACTAGGTCTATTAGTGGAGACTTTTTAATAACTGTCTGCTTCTATTGTATTACCTATTTAAGTTACTCATAGTTGATAGTCTTCCAAAAATTGTAAAATAAAATAAATAAATAAATAAATAATAATAACCTCGTGGACTCGAGTCCCACGATTATCCTGTGTCTGGGTATTACTTATCTACGAGTATGTATGTATTTATAAAATATAAGAATTTGTATCAGTTGTCTGTTTACCATAGTATGTGTTCTTGTTTAAATCATAGAATTGTGTTGGACAAAATGTATGATGTAATCGTGTTAGTGCTGTCAGATGCGGCTGAGTCCAGCTATAATGTAAAAAAGAGAAAACAATTTAAATATGTAACTGGTTGGAATAGGTATGTCCGGGATGCCCATAATAGGGCACGTTTATGTTATCGTATGTGGTTATTATGTAATAAACCGAGTATTGGTCAAATTTATAATGATATGTGTGAGTCAGGGCGTATTTTTAAAAATAAACTCAAATGGTGTCAACAGAATGAACAACAGATTAAAATGGATATTATTGCGGACCTTCATTCAAATAAGAACTTTGCAAAGTTTTGGAAAACCACAAATAAAATGAGTCCTGGTGGTAGTCTGCCACAAAGTGTGGGCGGTGCATATGAACCTTGTAGTATAGCAAATATTTTTAAGACATTCTTTAAAGTAGAAACGCCACACAATCAATGTCCTGCTACACAGCTGCTGGTGCCGGATGCTGAGACTTGTGTGTCGGAGTTGAACATTAGATTTACCACAGAAGAAGTGGCCGCTGTATTAAAATAAAATGGTAAAAGGCCTGGATTCGATAGTCTCAGCATTGAGCACTTGCGGCATGCAGGTATTCATCTACCTAGAATACTATGTATGTTTTACAACCTTTGTGTAAGTCACTGTTATTTACAAGAAAAAATAATTAAAACCATTGTCGTTCCTGTTGTTAAAAATAAAACTGGTGATTTGTCTGATGTATCCAATTACAGACCTATCTCATTAGCAACAATATTTGCAAAGATTTTGGATAGTCTGTTTAATCGGCACTTGGAGCTGCCTCTCAAGTTAAATGATGCGCAATTTGGTTTTCGGCAGGGCTTATCCACTGAGAGTGCCATCCTGAGCCTTAAGCAGACGGTTCGATACTACACCTCTAGAAAAACACCTGTTTATGCATGTTTTTTGGATTTATCAAAAGCATTGGATTTAGTACAATATAATATCTTATGGAATAAGATGAAAGATACAGGGATACCTGGGGAAATTATATCTTTGTGCAAATATTGGTATGAAAACCAGAAAAATCGCGTTAGATGGGCTGGCTCATTATCTGAGGAGTACAGTTTGGAGTGCGGGGTTAGGCAGGGTGGGTTAACCTCTCCTCGCCTCTTTAACTTATATGTAAACGGGTTAATTGAGGAGCTCAGAAGTACTAACATTGGGTGTCATATCGATAGTGTATGTATAAATAACATAAGTTACGCGGATGACATGGTGCTTCTGAGCCCCTCAGTTGGCGCTTTGAGGAAACTTGTCGGTATTTGTGAGTCATACGCGGAAGCCCATGGGCTCAGATACAATGCTAGGAAAAGCGAACTTATAGTTTTTAAAGCGGCTAGTAAATGTTACTCTAATGTTCCCGATGTATTTCTGTGTGGAGCTCCTCTGAAACGAGTGAAAGAAGTTAAATATCTGGGCCATTGGGTTACCGATGGGCTAAAGGACAACATGGATATTGAGCGGGAACGCAGATCGTTGGCTGTTCGATGTAATATGTTTGCTCGCAGGTTTGCACGTTGTACTGTTCAAGTTAAGATTACACTGTTTAAAGCATATTGTCAGTCGTTTTATACGTGCAACCTGTGGGTGGACTACACGCAGAGAGCATACAACGATCTGCGTGTTCAGTATAATAATGCCTTTAGGATGCTGTTGGGTTTGCCTCGTTTCTGTAGTGCGTCGGGCATGTTTGCTGAAACTCGTACGGATAGTTTTAGTGCGATTATACGCAAGAGATGTGCTACGATGATGCAGCGGTTGCGGGGCAGTGCCAATGGCATCTTGTGCGTCTTGGCGGACCACTAGGACTCTCCGATCCTTCAACGCTGGATACGACTGCATGCAGTTAAGTGAATGTGCTGAGGGCATCGGGGATCATCTTGCGGTTGTAATCTATAATTATTGGTGGATCTGTTTCTATTTTACTGTATTGTTAATATGGATTTGTTTGTCTGATAATAAATTTATTTATTATTATTATTATAGTACAGACTGTCTAGTTTGAGATAAGATGACCGTGTGTGGATTGTCCCAGGACTATTATTACTATCTTTAAACATGTACATTTTTAGCCTAGTAAGGCTGTAGTTTAATCACACTGATCATTTTTAATTTAATAATTGTTCCAAAATATAGTTGTATTTATAACTAGGTACGCACAAACCTCCATACGTATTATTATGCCTTATCCACACCATTTCTAGGATCACAGTCCTCGCCCCCGCTATGAGTCAAGTGCAGCGTCGTTCTTATGAAAAGTGTTCTCAAGATAAGAAAACTTGAGCGTAGCGGCGTCAGCTGATGCGTGCGCACTTATCGTAGTTAACATACGGTGTTTGCTGTGCAATTCTAGTTTCAGTTTTAAAATAATTTAATTCCATCGGAAAATTTTGGCTTCTGTGCTGTTTACTTTGCTGCCAGCATTATTTGACAAATATCCCATTCTTGTAGTACAAATGAAAACATTAGTATCAATTTGAATAACACGAAGATTGTTCTCGAGTCGATCTCTCACCGCCTTATGAAAGCTAATCAATTATTTAGAAGCCTTTCATCTGCATTCAAATACAGGGTCGTATTTTGCAGACTTAAGTCATTCTGTGTAAAGAATAATTTAGTCAAGGTTAAGTATAAATCCAAAATACTTTCGGTCTCACTTCTAAATGTTCTTAATCTTTTTTTTTACATTACCTGTATACAAACTCGGATAGAAGAGGGATACGATCAGTTATTGGTTACTAAATATTTTTTGTATTAAAGGTTTTAACTAAACATATTTATCTTCAAGATCCACCTGTCATCGGTGTTTAAAGACTCATTCGGCTTTAAACGAATCGACTAAGATTTCGGTAAGACTTTCAAAAATGATAAGTTTAAGTACATCTTTTTTTTGCAAGTGCAACATATTTTGGATAACAATAAATTGTATACATGGGTACGGCCCTGGACTACTAAGATATCCGACCAGTAACCATTAGGCCGGTACAAATTGTTGTTTTGAATACATTTCAATCAATTACTAGGGGCCAGGCGAGCGCGCAGACTTCGGCTTCTATAATACCTCGTCAGACCCTCTGAATATTCAGCCGATATCTTTGATGTACGTTGTAAGTTTGTCGAGACGAGTTATGTTTAGGTCGACGTAATTTCATGTACCATAATCGTCGTAAAATTTGAACTATTTTTTTTACAATGACTAAAAGTGGACTAAGTTAATAACCATCATCATGATCAGCCGGAAGACGTCCACTGCTAAACATACGCCTCGCCCTTAAAACGCCATAACGAACGACTTGGCTATTTGCATCCACCGGTTGCCTGCCACTAGCACAATTTCGTCGACCAAATGTGAGGTATGCTTCCGCAGCGTCTTTCAGTTCGTGGTCGCCACTCGAGAATATTTCACCCCCATTCAGCTTAATATAAAGACAAGAGAAATCACCATATCAATAAGCCGCTATTAATTTGTCTTAACGAAAAATCAATATGAGGTTTTCAATTAATTATCATTCCACTAATAATTTACCTTTACAACGCATACCTTCATGTATTAGTAGTTGTTTATATTGTAGTTTGTAATTCGTCTAATCTCCTTGGAACTTGTAAATGCTCTATAAATCAGGGGGATTGTGAGGCACTTCTTATTATCCATTGTCCCGGCTCGAGGGGGGTAATTAAACGTTCGACCGATAACCATTATGGCGCACGCTGGCTAGACCTTAGTAATATTGATCTAATAAATAATCTATATATTGCGGAGATTATTGAACAAGCTATCGAGGTGAATTGTTGAGATCGCTATGAAGATTTTGATATTCGACCCGTGTAGATAGGTCCCTAAGATATTGTAGATGCTGGATTTAGAGTATAGTAGGTGTAGGATAATTGTTTAGTTTTGTGTTTTTTTTATCTATTCTATATCTATACAATACCAAAATTATTTATTGAAACAAAATATTTACAGTTTATTTACAAATATGTACACTTAAACTAGGTAAAAAACTTCCTCGAAGTTGTCGCCGCACTGGGAGGGAAGGGTACCTAAAAGACTGGCGGCATTACCCCTTTGTATGGCCAAGCTTATACGTTGGCAGAAAAAGCTACCAGCCCGGCGGTCTCCTGAGACTTCGATAAGTTTGGATGAAATTTCTTTTAGTTTTGTGTTTTTATGTAATGTTTATCGTATGGTTAGTAATCTACCTGATGTCAGAGTATATTTAAGCTGCATTAAGACTTAGTGACTATAGTCTAGATGACCACAATCGGAAAAAAACTTTTCATGCGTGCCTTTCGAAGCATAAAGTTCACCCCCCTTCGAACGCCACAATGAACGACAATTGGCTATTTGCATCCACCGGTTACCTGCGACGCGCACAATATCGTCTGTCCACCTAGTAGGAGGCCTACCTACGCTGCGTCTTCCGGTTCATGGTCGCCACTCGAAAACCTTTTTTCTCCAACGGTTATCGGTTCTCCGAGCGATGTGGCTTGCCCATTGCCACTTCAACTTGCAGATTTTAGGAGCAATGTCGGTGACCTTGGGGCTTCGGCGAATCTCCTCATTACGGATTCTGTAGCGCAAAGAAACTCCGAGCATAGCTCTCTCCATAGCCCGTTGTGTGACTCTGAGCTTCTCTAAAAGCATGAAGCACGAAGTTCAAATGTCACTAAACGGTCATCCGTCTAAGGATCAGTCCTTAGACGGGTGACCGTTTAGTGACATTTGAACTTCAAGGTAAGGTCAGCCTTACCTGACGTTGCTTAATCAACTGATCACTCGCCGAACTGTGATCACAATTGGATGTGAGTGCCTTTCACTTTAATATAGGTTTGGGAAAATTTTATCACAATTTATTTCTTCATGACCCTATTACTGAGACCTCAGACCTGCCAATAGTTGGCAAAGACCTGTTATCTGTTTACTACTTAGTTCATAATGGTAACCATTCAACACATTACAAAACATTTTACATGAAATGTTCGTACTTAGTTATTTTAAAATCTAAACTAATTTACTGCGAGCACACGAGCTCTCTTCAAGATAAACTGTGCTATCCTTAACTTCAAACATCTCTCAAAAACCGCAGCATCCGTAAAATCTCCCTTCCCACACCGACCGGACATTGTAAAATTCTACATTAAAACTTACAAGACATTCCTGCCATGGTATGCAAGCCCGCGTCCATTCTCAAGAATTCACTATTAAACGCGCTCGCTCCAAGACTAAGCATCGAGTTCCTTGTGAGTGAAATCGTCGTTAAATAAGACTTTCTGAACAAAATCTTTCATAACCGTACACGCATACACGCTGTGAAAATACGCATGTTATGTAGTCACGGAGGAGTACGAATGGAGCTTCGAAAAATTGAACTTAAAAGGTATTTTGTATGAGGGTATGAGTAAACCTACATATAATAGAAGACCTATGAAGGTAGAGTATATGGTGGTTACGAACTGGACCTTTGATCCTCGATGTACTTTTTCTCAGTTAATGATTTTGCTTCTAAAGTTAATGTTATCTAATTAATTTTTGCAGCACTCGAACTTGGCAGATGAATTAATTAAAGTCTGTAAGCTATAACACCTTTTTCTTGTAATCCAAAAGCAATGTTAACATTTAATAAACACATTAATTTGGGAATAAATAAATTACTACTATGGTTTATTTCACTTTGATTAGATAGGTGATATCACCCAGGTGATCAAAGTAATATATATATTACTTTGATCACCTGGGTGATATCACCGGTGTATACACCGATATCATTTATAAGCATATCTCCTATGGTCAGCAAATAAAGATTTGATTTGAAAAAATATTTCATTTTGTTCACCTACGTCTCACCGATCAAACGTGACTGTCAGTAACTCTTTGCTCTATTGGAATACAATAATAGCCTAAGTATATACATTTGTTTTTAAAGAGTAAACCTTTAGTGTAAAGTATTCAATAAATTGTTTGTAGGCGTTGAGCCAGCCTCAAGGCTTGTTCGTATTATGCGCTAATTGCTTTACGCAAATGCCCGGCAGTGGCTGGACAGGGGCGCTACCGGACGTTACGATGTTTTCACTGTCGCCGGACCCTTTCTTATTAGGAGGCAGGGGTGCCTCGTATAAGATATTTTTTGTAAATCCATGCAAGGACAAGAGGTATCTTGAGTCTATTTACTTGATTTTATAGAATAATAATACTTAATGTTTTTATTTTAAACGATTAGTCCTCATCAAGGCTTGTTCGTATTATGCGTACGTATTATTAATTATTATCTTATTCTAAACTAGCTGACCCACGCAGCTCCGCATGCGCTATTTTTACGTTAACTAAACTTTTAATAACAGACATTCGCATCGAATACATAACCTCCTTTTTTATAGTCGGTTAAAAACTGGGACCCGCTTTTTACTTGCTCTCCGAAGCAGGGACCCGTTTAGTTCAAATGGCGTTAAATGGTCACCCATCTATTTAATGACCTTACCTAACGTTGCTTAACCCGATCGATTACAAAACCTTGATAACAACTCTCTATGAGTGTTCCCTTACTAATATTTACTATATTATAAAGAAAAATTGATAAACTCGGACCAAGCGTATAACCAAGTACCCATTTTGACTTTAATCCCCTCTCCCAAAAGAACCGTGCTAGATTACGGCATAAAAAGTATCCTATGTCCTACCTCGTAGTAAGATCTCAAATCATGCCAAGTTTCATTTGAATCCATTCAGTAGTTTCGGCGTGATGCGCAGCCGTGATACAGACAGACAGACAGACAGACAGACAGACAGACAGACAGACAAAAATTTAAAAAATTACATTTTCGGCCTCAGTATCGGTTATAGAATGCCCTCCAAATATAATTTTCAAAATATCTTCAATGTACAGAATTGGACCTGTTACAGTTTTATTATAAGTATAGATAGATATATACAGATCACAGCTATATCTTTTAACTGTATTTTACTTGTAATAAGATACGAGATATTAATAATTATCTACTGTACATCTTGAGCTTTCTTCATCCAGCTCCGTCCGGCTATCATTAATAGGTCATCAGACCATCTGGCTAGTGATCTGCCGACGCTTCTGCGACCCGTTCACGATCTCCACTCCCGTCCCTTTTTCGCCCATCTCTAGTCCTGTCTACGGCATATGTGACCTGTCAACTTTCATTTCCTATTAGCCACGGTCATGGCTATGTCATTCAATTTAGTCTTCCTTCGGATTTCCGTGTTAGGAATTCTTATAACTTAGCCCGTTCCATGGCTCTCTAGGTCACTTGCAGTCTGGTGATTATTTGTTTAGTAAGCGTCCAGTTTTCGGCCCCATATGCCATGACAGAAAGAATACTGTTCAAAGGTACGGTATTTAAGGTTCATCGGTGGATCCCCTTTAAGTAATAATAATAATATCTTGGGACAATCCACACACGGTCATCTGATCCCAAATTAGGCAGAGCCTGTACTATGGAAACCAGACAACTGATACTAATACTTATATACTTTTTTTTTTGTAAATACATACTTAAATAGATAAATAACTCCCAGACACTTGGTGGGAATCGAACCCACGACCCATCGGTTAGCGGACAGGGTGTCTAACCACTAGACCAACGGGCCCGTCAAACAGTAGGTACTTCGAACAGTTTACCAAAAGCTGCCCTTCCTAATTGTATATGGAGCTTAATTTACCTGAGCATATATCTTAGTATTTAGACATTTTGTCACTAACCAGTGATATGTATAATCATAAAAAAATAACTTCTCAACGTTACTGAGATCTTGCAGGATTCGAACTGACGACTTTCGGTTTAGAAAAAAAAGGGCGTCGCTGGGCCACCGAGGTACTGTATTTACCTAGTAAACAAAGAACCAATCATAATCTCGCAAATTTTCTGGCATCTTATTCATAATTATAATTATCTACGACAGAGATCGGAAATTGACACAAACATTATTCATAGTCACGTATCTCCTTATTGGATCAGTCTGATCAACCATCAACATCATTGGTAACGCATAAGGACTCCGCTCAGCCCTACATGCACCCCAAGGTCCTCACACTATAATGGGGTTGAGATTAAATACGTTGAAGTTACTAATGCTCCCTCTAAAAGCGAATTGTAGTCGCCAGCAATGGTTTATAATATGGTTATCGTGATGTCCGGCTTAGATTAAGAGATACTTTCGTTCGGGAGTTGCTCTTGAGAAAGGGGGTGCCTCCCTATTTGGTGGGGTAGTGAGGTATTAATGGAATCAGGACGCGGTCACTCCGAGCGAGGCTGGATCGCTCCGCTGATTTTAAAGGATTGCCTGGAATTTGCGCTTCGTTTTAAAGTACGTGTGGCGAGTTACGACTTGAAAACGCTTTTGGCTGCAACTTATTTCGTGTTTCAGATTTCGGGCTGCTGCATTTCCTTTGTTGGTATTTGCTGGCTATTTATTTTAACGCTGTTTCGACATACTAAAATTATGCTGTATAACGGTGTCTAGAGTTGTACATGCTGGGAGTATTTTCTATTTTATAAGTCAATAGTCAATACAATTTTCTAGTGAAACTGCACGACCTATTATTTGAATCCAAGTTCTCACAGTCGTTAGACCTATCAGTGACCATATTTACCAAATTCATTGCAATTGATTGCACCCTTGGGGTTTTGGGCTAAGAATAGCACCCCCCCCCCCCCCCCCGTCTCCTCCCGTTGGGTGTCCGTAAGAGGCGAATAAGGGAAAACAAGACAACGGGCAGAAACGTCTTTCTATTGGATTACCTACCACCGTGCCTGTGGTGGTATCTGGACGGTTTCTCTTGTACGAGGGACTTACCACCTGGAAATAGTAAATAGTCCTCCACCTTTTAATTAGGCACTCCTTCGAAATAAAACCTCATTGTTTGAAAATCATCTCATTTGTACCTATTTATCGAATACAATTATACCAATACGGTCCAAGTCCACGGGTCGCGGTTAGACCACATAACTCCGATGCCCGTTCTCAAAGGAGCTATGTGTTTGATTTGGACCCGCTCACCCCTCCGTCCAACAAATTGTGTTTCAAACTTCGGCCACATTGTAAAAACCTTCCTCAATCTAACTCTGCACTATTTGCTGAAATAACGAGAACTGTGGTAAAGAGTAGTCACTAGGTGGTAGGTTATTTGTGCTATGCTATGCTGTGCTAGGAACTCCTTTATCTTTTGGAGGTTTCCGCCCAGACAACATCGGCACTAATTCTCTATGAAATTTTCAGACTCTACGCTCAAATCTTGTCTACAAAACCATATTTCTGAGTTAAGAAGAACTTTATTCTCTTAAGAAATACTTTCACTTACATGAGAATTTCGTTTCAATCGTTATAATAAAGTTACTTTGCTATGAATTTATAAATTACGTATACAATTACCGGCTTATAGTATAAAAATATTAAATATTTATCTATTAGAAGATACTGAAGTTGTTTTAGCAAGCCAAGCAAATGAGAGAAAATAAATGGAAACCTTTCGTTCGGACAGAATTAATGAGACTGGCGTTCCACAAGGTACTGTTTTGGGTCCACTATTATTTTTGCTATACGTCAACGACCTTCCAAATGTAAAGGAAAACCAGTTTACCCTATTTGCAGATGATATTTCCGTAGTAATAACAGCCAATGTAAATGACATGAACAACTACAATATTGACATTAATAAAACTATTCAATGTATAATAAAATGGTTAGATGAGAATGACTTAGAAGTAAATTTGACGAAAACTAAATATATTCAGTTTGTTACATATGGACGCAAAAAAAAAGATATACATATTACATATGAAGACACTAAAATAACTGAAGTAGACCAAACAGCGTTTTTAGGTGTCATTTTAGATAAATATATTAATTGGAAACCCCACGTAGAAAAGGTTGGCAACAAACTCAACCGATTTGTATACGTGCTCGCTAAGCTTTGAAAAATATCATCTCAAAAAACAGTAGTTGCTGCATACCACGGTTACGTTGCATCTGTTCTCAGATATGGCATAATTCTTTGGGGTAATTCGACAAATAATGGCAAAGCATTCATTGCACAAAAAACAGCATACGAGCCATCTATGGGGTAGCACCTTGGATATCAAGCAAACCATTATTTAAAGAATTAAACTTGCTTACACTCCCCAGTTTATATATTTTAGAAATAGGTAAATTTGTAAAATTAAATCGTAATCTATTTACAAGTGCTTGTGATAAGTATCCCAGAAATACGCGAAACCCAGAACAAATAGTATTATCGAGAATTCCAAAAACTGCCATGTTCCTTAAAAACTGTTTGGCAATGTGTGGACAAATTTATAATAATATTCCCAAAGATATAAAAACTCTACCGTACGACAAGTTTACTGTAAAGTTAAAAAGGTGGCTACTGGAAAAAAACTTCTACTCAGTTGCGGAATTTTTTAATAATGGCAAGAGAATGTGAACTTGATTTATTTCTTTGTAATATTGTTGTAATATAATTTAATAATTTACTATTTATATTTTATTTTTATTGACATCTTATTATTTATGACATAAAGATACTTGGATTTATATAATTTAATTTTTACTTTTAAATGATGTTAATGTTATTATTATACAATTTGCATACCATAATTAGGTTGAATATTTTGTACGTCTTTATTATGATTGTAAATAACAACTAATCGGACAATATTCATGCAAATAAAGAATTTGAATTTGAAGCCAAGACTTAAGCGCGGAATGTAAGTGGTCATAGATAATTAGAAATTACTGGTCAAGCTCAAGGGACTTTAGAACTAACATTACGGTGGTGCAATGTTACCTATGTATGCATTGTCAATGGGGAAGAGAGTCGTGTATCGTCAGGCTAGAGCATTGTCTACTTACTACAATATGTAAGAAAAAGCTACCTTGTTTTTAATCTCGCGAAGTAGGTGAAATATCTACAACTCGACGTAGATGTTAACAATTTAAGAAGGTTTAAAGTCGGTATTTGTGGTTTACACGCATTACACCCATAATTCATTTTCAGTTGCACATGTGTTTATGATGAACAATCGCAAATAGAAATATTCTCGAACAAGCTGTAGGCAGCATGTGTGACGTCTTCGTTAGAAAACTTGCCAGCAGTGGGCGGACTAACTCGTTTCATTCATCGTCTTATACTGCGATTGCAGCAGTTTGATACTGACATTCGGCTTCGGACCAGTTGTACCATTGAATTGTTCCATTAATGGTACAAATGGGACTGAGTTGTCCCATTTATACCTGTAATGGTATAGGTGGTACTAGTTAATACCAGTTGTACCATTAGACAATTATCAATGGTATAAATGGTATTTTCTTGTCCCATCTTTACACCTAATGGTATACGTGGGATAGATTGATACCACTTATACCATTGGAATATACTCGTACCTTTATTGCAATAAAACTACTTTATAGGATTTTGTTCTCTCTTTATTTATTTTAAGATGATTTTTTTGATGTTTTTTTTTTCTCTTTTTATTTTATGATGAAAAGAATATCTATGACTATTTTCAAAATGTAATATTTACTTTATACTATCTTATCTTAATAATATCCTGACACTCGGTCATCTGATCCTAAACTAGGCAGAAATGTATTAAAGTAACCAGGTTACTAATACAAATACTTACTTTTTGATAGGCTGATCCCACATTGGGCGTGCGCGTTACTCGAGCGTTTGAACGTGCGGCGTGTGTACAGCGTGAACGCCGCGCACACGCCGGGTGCCGCCGGCACGGTGCGCTGGTGTGAAATGCGACGCCTACGCCTCGATGTCGCGGCTTGCACGCGCGCGCGCCGCGGGGCGTTCGAGTCGTTCACATGCTCGAGTAACGCGCACGCCCAATGTGGGATAAGCCTAAGTGGTTACCGTGCCGTATGGACAGGGCTGGGTTTATCACGGTGAAGTGGAGCAGGAAGGAAGTAGGGACACAGTATCGACATTGTACTTATGAGTAGAATCGAAAAAAAAGTATCGGCCTCGTAAAGGGAGTCATGGGATACTCATCCCAACTTACCTGTCCGGTAGTTGTGGTACAGTATATAATACGGGTATGCGACCCCGGCTTCCCTAACTATTACTGTCCCATCCCTTGCCCTCCTGGGTGGTAATATCCTCCTTTTCCTATTTCCTTTTTACACCACCTATCCTTTCCTTTCCCTCGTTATCCGTGAGAACGCAATGGCTAATCATAAAATAATTTAATTAACCAAATGGCGGCGATGTGGTTCGCCACCCATCGCGTCTCGTTTCTCACGGGGGCGAAAAGCGGCCCATGGGCTCTGCCTACCCCTACGGGAAAAAGGCGTGATTTTATGTATGTATGTATGTATCGATACTTCAAGGTATCGAGTACTTTTCTTAGGATCGAGTATTTCACGTCATGACGTCGCAGTCGCGAGGATCTTACTAGCTATAGTTTTTATCTCGAAGATTTAGTCTTAAGTTTTTGCTGCTTTTGTTGGTGCGGTGACTGGGTTACGATAGTCTCAACCTTTTCTTTATATATCTTAGGTTATATTCCCACCGTGTGTCTGGGTATAATTTATCTGTATATGTATGTATGTAGATACAAAAAGTAATACCTAAGTATTTGTATTAGTAACCTGGTTACTTTAATACATTTCTGCCTAGTTTAGGATCAGATGACCGAGTGTCAGGATATTATATTAAGATAAGATAGTGTTAATTACAGTTTCTGAGTAAAACACTGCAGTACGTGGTACGTCTTTATTCCACCACGCGCACAGATAGAATGGTTAGAATACAATGAGGTTCCACCTTAAATACTAACAGACATTTCCCCCACCAAATTGTCATTACAACAACCCATTCATAACACATTACCACTACTACCTTCCAGATTGTTATTTTTAAAATACATCTCAACTATTTTGAGTCTCCTACCCTCAACAAGTTCACAATTTTAAAACTACCTGCCACATAACTTTAAATCTGTGATCTTAAAAATAGAGTTTTACAATCACACTAACAATAGTATTAAGTAAATATTACATTTTGTAAATAGTCATAGATATTCTTTTCATCTTAAAATAAAATAAAGAGAGAACAAAATCCTATAAAGTAGTTTTATTGCAATAAAGGTACGAGTATATTCCAATGGTATAAGTGGTATCAATCTATCCCACGTATACCATTAGGTGTAAAGATGGGACAAGAAAATACCATTTATACCATTGATAATTGTCTAATGGTACAACTGGTATTAACTAGTACCACCTATACCATTACAGGTATAAATGGGACAACTTAGTCCCATTTGTACCATTAATGGAACAATTCAATGGTACAACTGGTCCGAAGCCTGAAATGTAAGTACGTTCATTTTTAATAGAACATTAACATAATTACTACGTATTCAGTAGTAAGTAGTCGTCTTTGTGCGATTGTTTCTAGCTTTCGGTGAAGGAAAACATCGTGTATAAACCTGCATGTCTGAGAAAGCTTATAGCTTTTGGGTTGATGTGAGAAGTCCACCAACCCGCACTTGGCCAGCGTGGTGGACTATGGCCTAAGCCCCCTCATCGTGAGAGGAGGCCCGTGCCCAACAGTGGGATTTAAACAAGAGCTGGTAATTTTTTTTATAATTTCTGATTTATCATTTGAATGAGATAAACATATTATGGTGCCGTAACGACTTACTATTTACATTAATATTTAGGTTGATCATTTCCAAACCTTCGAAACTAAATACTATCCGCTCAACCTAAATCATTACAGAACTATAGGCATACACGTCCATTATGTTACACCCATAAAACGAGGTTAACTTTTTTCACATTTAACATTTTTTCTGTGCTGAGATGCCAATGACCACAAGCCTCTACTTTCGAAAATATTTACTATCAATCAGTTACCATCCACTACCTATGTATATCACATATTCCCTAAAGCCTAAGCCCCTTCAACTTGAGGGGGGCCCGTGCTCAACAGTGGGACAAAAACAAGGGCTGGTATTGGTGTCACATATTAAATTTATTTAAACGGAAAATAAATGACACTACAATCCTGAATTACCAAGATCACTGAATCGTCGTATAAGTACAATCAGTTGTCGCATTACAGGAGATGTCCAATGCGGGGCGTCGCGGCTTGCCTGGGGGCGAGAGGGGGTGGTAAGGCGGGTTTCAAATATGACATATCTGGGAGCCGTCAGCACCGCAACACTGTGCCAGAACTTGGTCTGTGGGCAGCACAGATGTATACACAAGTACACGAGAGTCCAAAGTTTTCCGCTGGCGAATGCGCCCCGGGCCAGGCGCGCCTACGTCGCATTATTAGAGACCATTGAAACATGACTATTTACTTACTGAGTGCGCAATGGCTCGTGTTAAGGTGGTGCCCGATGGCTGCTAAGGACTGGAATAGTTTGATGAATTAAATGTACGAGTATATAAAAAATTATACAACGTAAAGAATCCATTGATTGATACGTTTTTTCTTCTAGGCGAAATTCGACACAGGTGATCTCCGACGTATGTGTCGTCAGATATAAGTTTTTGTTATCAACTTTTACTTAGCCACAGTGTCACTATTTTGAATATAGATGTTGAGTGTTGTCCGTAAGTTTTTTTAATAACCAATTTATACCGCGATATATTCCGTAAGAGTAGATTACAATGTGCAGTATTCGCGTAAAGAAAAGACAACATTATGTGAACCAATTCATAGTTTTGAATTTCTCTTTTAATAAATACTATTATTATTATGTCTTGGGACAACCCACACATAAATGAAATGAAATATTTATTTTTGCAAAGCAAAAAGAATTCTTAGTACTGATTGGCTATTTTACTTCCCACTTAAGTCGCCTATCAATTTTTAGGAGGCGTTTCACAAATTCTATTAAGGTTTTTTTTTTACTATACATAGATGTCGTGTTTCAGTTACCAATACTTCTTATTTGAATAGCAAGAACATTCAATAACCAACTCCAGAATCTTTTATTATGCACCGCCCAGTTGCGTACATTGAATTTCTGTCACGTCACTACCCATACAATTTTCAATAGCAAACATTTGTCCAAGTTTTCCGAAATCAAATTTAAAATATATGGATATTTTTATGTAGATTCGTCCCCTCGGTCCGATGCGGGTGACAAGTGGGCAAAATCGACGCATAGCTGAAGGCAGTGGCTGCGATTGTGTCAGTGTTGTGGACCTATTCAATATATTTTTCTTTCAATCTCTTATGGAGTTGCATTTTCAATATTGGTTTCGGTTGTTTTCCCTATACATAATATATATATATGATATTAAAGTTCGTATAAATTAAAGAAAATAAATACATAGATTGTATTCTAATATTATATTTTCTAGTTAGTTAGACGGGCCCGTTAGTCTTGTGGTTAGACACCCTGGCCGCAACCCAATAGGTCGTGGGTTCGATTCCCACCAAGTGTCTGGGTGTTTTATCTATTTAAGTATGTATTTACAAAAAAAGAAGTATATTAGTATCAGTATCAGTTGTCTGGTTTCCATAATGCAGGGTCTGCCTAGTTTAGGATCGGATGACCGTGTGTAGATTGTCCCAGGATATTATTATTATACTGATTACCCTATATGTTGATTAAATTTATCTTCCTTTTCAATATACAATGCTATACTTAACTAATAAAACCAGGACCAACCTTCCTCATAGTTGTCGCTGTGGGGAGTACGTAGATAAATATGGTCACCACGGGCTGTCTTGCTCGCGTAGCGCTGGCCGTATGTCACGCCATGCCGCCCTTAATGATATTATTCGCAGGGGGCTTGTCACTGCCGGTGTCCCTGCCGTACTGGAACCAGTCGGCATTACACGAGATGACGGCAAGAGGCCTGATGGTGTCACTTTAATACCATGGCAACATGGAAAGCCGCTGGTGTGGGATGCGACATGTGTCGACACACTTGCTGCGTCCCACACCCCGGCAACTTGCAGGGCGGCTGGAGGGGCTGCGGCGGCCGCTAGTGTTGCAAAGCGACGCAAGTATGCAGCTCTAGGTTCAAGCTATATATTTGCGCCCTTTGCGGTGGAGACCATGGGGCCTTGGTCTCATGAGACGCACGCTTTGGTGAAAGAAATTTCTTCCAAACTTATCGAAGTCTCAGGAGACCGCCGGGCTGGTAGCTTTTTCTGCCAACGTATAAGCTTGGCCATACAAAGGGGTAATGCCGCCAGTCTTTTAGGTACCCTTCCCTCCCAGTGCGGCGACAACTTCGAGGAAGTTTTTTACCTAGTTTAAGTGTACATGTTTGTAAATAAACTGTAAATATTTTGTTTCAATAAATGTTTATTTTAGTACATAAAAAAAAAAAAAAAACTAATAAAATATGTATATCTTCTATACATATAAAATTACTTGTCCTGACTGACTGACTGACTGACTGATTCATCAACGCACAGGCCAAACCGCTGGACCTAGAAAGCTGAAATTTGGATAGTAGGTTCTTCTCATGACGTACGCATCCACTAAGAAAGGATTTTTGAAAATTCGACTCCTAAAGGGGTTAAATGGGGTATTTTCTTTTGTAAGAAACTTTTTATTGACTTGAAATTTACTGAAAAGATTAGAGAATCTTTTCAGTAAGTATATAAAATAAAATAAATCAAAACGTGTTTCGCGAATTTTCAAAAACAACCTTTGGGGGTGTGTTAGGGGTTGGTAAACTCTGTAAAAAAATTAGCGGGCGAAGCCGCAGGAAATCGCTAGTCATGTATATAAATACTGGCAATATTTTCTCGAAACTTTATTTTTATTGATTTTTTCTTTATTTTTTTGTTCAAATTGTTGCGGATCGGTCGCTTATTTTTCACGATCGTTAACTAAAAAGAAATTGTACCGTCTCCGTGCATTAAAGTTTTTGTATAGTTCGATCCCCAAGGAAGCACCAATGATTCGAATTTATGCTTTATGCAGTGGAAAATGATAAATTTACGAGCGTCCAGTTCCTGAGGCGATACATTCAGACGGTTCTGGCGGCGAATGGCCTGATTTTTATTGTTAGTGCGACACGTTTGCATAATTTATGTTCCGATAATGTCGGCTGTTGATATATTGTACGTGTAATGCTAATATAATCACATACCTAAGACTTGCAAAACATATCAAAGGATTAAACCGTTTAGGTTTATAATTCTTATATTTTTAACTGGCGACTGCGTTTTGACATTGTGCGGATTTAAGTCTAATGTACAGAATATTAAAAGTTCCTGGAAAGAAATCTTTACAACTAAAAACTTCCTCATAATTAACTAAATATGCGACACGCTATGATGATTGTTCTGACAGTTGTCTTCCTGTCACGGCACCACCGAATAAAATAATTGCAATATAATGCAGTTACCCTTATAATGAAGTAGGTATAGTTACGCGCACTCAAACGTATCTAATGTAAGTTCATTAAATAATATCTTGGACATTGGACACTACCAATTTGTGGTTTATTCCCAATAACTTGTTTGTATTTTTTTGCTATAATCATATTCAATATGCCGAGATAAACAGATTCCAGTTGGCTGAAGACGGATGGCGCGCCGGATCACGTAGGACGCACGGTGCGCCTCAACCCTTCTCGGGTAATATCTTTAAAAGTTCGCCCCGACCCGCGTCCCCCGGGTCTGCTAGCGATCGCTCCAAATTATTCTACCAATCAAATGTTATTAGAGAAATGTAAAATAAATACACATTTACGCACAGCTTTTGATCTGACTACATTGGATGAGTTCAGAACAAAAAGTTGGTAATAGATACCTTCGTCTGAATCTTCGACTAAATTAGTTTTTAACCCATTTCATCTACGCAACGGGTTTCATAAAAAATGCCGTATATAACAAGTACTTAGGTACCTAATCTTGGTCTCTTTATTCCCATGTGTTGTCCTACAAAAGCTGAAATAGTAAAGATGTAATTTCAGATTACTTATATTCAATGTATAATCGCGGTTTCGCAAGAAAATACAAATATGAAACCTTTAGTAAATGGTTATAATTAATTGGATCTTTAAACAACAAAAAGTTACATTTTACACCTGCTTTTATTTACTGTACATAAAATATTACCTATTTGCAAATTTATTATATACTTATTTATATTAATTTATCATTAATTTATTATTTTTGAAGTGATTTTTTTTTGTTATTATATAGCTAAGTTATTTAGTAAATTGCTGGAAGAATCTAAGATGTATAGAGTTTCAAGTAGATAATAAAACATTTTTAAATAAAATAGGTTACAGCGACAATGTTATTTAGGAGCTTTCGGAGCTTTTTGGCGAAATATAATATAAGTTCAGGTGATCCGAACTTCACAAACATCTCAAATTTTATTCCAAAAGGCTATCGAGTTCAAAGCACTGAGTCGATTCGTTTAAGAGTATTTAATTCAAACTTAATTTCAGTGAAAAGATTATACACCACGGGGAAGGGATGATTGATTTAATTATTCTACTCCTTAGACGTGTCCTCTCTTATAATTACGCTTCATTACTTAAGCATCGCTTTATACTGACTAATTACTTAATAGAAGTAACGAGTTATTTCCATCTCAAAGTTGAACCTTCGAGTGGAATGTAATCAACATTAAACGGGGTCGGGAAACGAATTATAGAGTAGAAAATAAATAAGATCCGAGGAGGCTCAGACTTGTTTGCACGAGCTAACTCGCCTTTGACTTACGGGATACCTGTGCGAAGCTCGCTCATTGGATTGATTTATTACACAACTTGATATTTTATAGGATACATTTTGGTGCTGTACGGATGAATTACAAGACTTAATTCCACCATCGTGGAATGACAAGACGCAAGGTGCATATCCACCTTTTTGTGGTGGACATTGATAATTGTCGGACGACGTACTTTGCTTCAGCGTCCAGTAATCATCGATAGTGTCGAAGGGCTAAAATAATTTGCCTGCGTCTGTCATTCTGTCCTAGTATAATATACAGAAATGATACTTCTAGTTTCCTAGCGTTGTTATAAATAACTAGTAATAAAATTTAATAATTCCTATTCTACTGCAGTAACAGCTCAGTGGGCGAGCGCTTGCCTTGAAAACAAGGTGCGCAGGTTCGAACCCCAGCTCGCACCTCTGATTAATAAATCATGACGACGTGCGAATCGTATTTGCGCGATTGTTATTAGGTTTCGGTGAAAGAAAACATCGTGAGGAAACCTGCATGTCTGAGAAAGCATAACTAGCTTTCTAAAGACGTGTGAACGCCAAACCGCACTTGGAAAGGGTGGTGGACTGTGGCCTAAGCCCCTTCATCTTGAGGGAAGGCCCGTGTCCAACAGTGGGACATAAACAAGGGCTAGTATTCGAAACTGGAAAATAAATGCAAAGTTGATTTTTTAACCGACTTCAAAAAAGGAGGTTCTGTATTCGACGCGTATGTATGTAATATTAATAAAAATGCGTAATATTCATATATGTTAGTCTATGTGGGCTTCTAAACGAATTTACCAAATTTCACGAGTGTATGTATGTATGTATGTAGGTTTGTCCGCAGATTTCTCAGAAACTACAAGTCCGATTTCGAAAATTCTTTTTGCAATAGTTAAAGTATCTTTCAACTTAGGGTAGAGTACAAATTTCATCAAAATCGGTCCAGTAGTTTAAGAGATATAAACTTTTTATGTTTGTAATGTAGACGTTCGAGTGGTAAAATAAGTCACTAAAAAGTGTTAAATAAACTATTTAAAAACTATTTTTAAAAAAAAAGAACGACTTCAAAGAAAATTATCTAAAAAGCATAAAATAACAAAAATATTATTGAAGTTGGTGTTAGCGTACCTGCTGTGTATATTCTGCACCAACTTCAATAATATTTTCGTTATTTTATGCTTTTTAGATAATTTTCTTTGAAGTCGGTTTTTATTTTTTTTAACCGACTTCAAAAAAGGAGGTTCTGTATTCGACGCGTATGTATGTAATATTAATAAAAATGCGTAATATTCATATATGTTAGTCTATATGGCCTTCTAAACGAATTTACCAAGTAGTTTATGTACTATATCGCTCGGTTATACCTAGACAAATCAATAAATCCACGCAATATCCCGATTATTATCTTGAGGCCTTAGTAAAAATAATATTCATAACTCGAGAACGGGACAAAAGATATCTGCTAGCAAATCAGTGCATGTCACTCGTACGCCGTGACATGAAACAATAAATGCAATATCTGTGTATCTTCAAGAGAGGAGGAACGGGAGATATGTCCAATCGATAACTATTGCGGAGAAACTGTGATAACTCAATAAGCGAGGCCCGATGTGACTGGATGTGTGGCCGACGTATATTTATGAGTCGTCGCCATCTTGGATTTAGAGTTATTTTTAGGAATGAATTTAGATTTTTTATCGGCCCAGCGGATGGATAAATTCTATGTATTACTGGAAAGAATAAGTACTTATAGCTAATCACTGTTCGGTAAATAATCAGCTGGTGAGACAACGTCTGACGAGGTCAGTCTACGGATAAATAACCGTTTAGTGGTATTTGAATTTTGGACTGAGCTCCGTGCTTCCGACGTCGCCTAAAAAGTCGGTCTCCGTTGTTGTTATCGAAACAACAGTCACCAAGCCAAGTCAGAGACCTGAGTGCAGCGTTAATTAACTCTGACACCACGTTGGCCACTAAACATACGAAAACTTACGAATGAAAGACTGGAACGGTCTATTACAATTATAGGTTTTGAAGCCTAAATAGTAAGCCAAAACTGGTAAAATACACTTTTGATTCTGACTATCTGCGCTTAATATTATTCCCGTAGTAAATTGTCCTTAGTTACAGCTACGGTAGATCATCTCCAGAAAAATGGGTCAACGGACCCCTTCCCCTTCAGGGGCGGCTGTGATAAAACTTCTTCGTGAAACTTTTGTTTTGAGCACCTTAGCAGATAGGGCACAATGTAACAAAGCGATTGTTGAGACGGAGACAAAAACTCTTCGCGTTATAAACGAAAACCTTCCTTTGTCTACATCCAAGTGTTTAGGCATCATTTTTAGAAAGTAAGAGATGATGATTTAGATTCTTATGAATTTATCCAAATACTAAATAATTTCATCTGTGTAACTTCCCTTGCATATTATGATATATGCATATTTTCCATCGGTTTTTATGTAGTTTACAGGTTTTTAAATCTTAACGCAAAACCTGTATAATGATTTTAACATTTTTATTTTTAATTTTAGTTAAATGTTTGGATAACAATAATAAATAATTGTACCAGCAATTGTTTTTTTCCAACTTTTGTGCACGGGCCTTCCCTCAAGATGACATGGCTTAAGCCATAGTCTACCACGCTGACCATGTGCGGGTTGGCATTCACAAGTAATTCGAAAGCTAATTAGGCTTTCTCAGACATGCAGGTTTCCTCACGATGTATTCCTTCACCGAAAGCTAGTATTTTCGTCGTATTTTTTATTTTTCTTTGATATTTTGAACGGCAGGACACACTGTCGCTGGTGCTGATTTAATTGTAAAAAGACAAAATTGGTTTAAAAAAAATGTGAAAAAATGACAAGCCCGCTGAGTTTCTTGCCAGATCTTCTCAGTTGAGGCCGCGTTGTGATCCGGTGGTAGCTTTAAAAAAATTGACCGTTCAAAAGTGCTAGCGTTAAGCCTATTTGAAATAAAAATTTTGAATCTTTGAATCTAGTAACAATCGCAAAATGATGATTCGCACATGATTAATAATTAATCAGGTCTATTCCCAGTTGTCACCACTGGCTTTGTCACCACTGGTGACAAATGGGAAAAATATTCCCAGTTGTTGCCAGTGGCGACAAATGATACATACTTTCCCAGTTGTCACCACTGTCTGAGGTGTGAGCCGGGTTTCGAATCGGCGCACCTTGTTTCTGGGGTATTTGCTCGGCCACTGAGCTTTTACTGCTAATATTATGTTTAGGTAATACATAATAATATTTTTAAGCGTTATTTTTGTCCACAAATGTATTTATTTATATTTTAATTGTCTATCTGATAATGTCCGCTAGCTGCATTTTAAATCTTATGAAAACCCTCTCAGGAATGGCAAAAAAATATATATATACCACATTGTCAATATACAGAACATAAAAAAGAAAAGTAATATAACAGAATAATATATACCTAACAAAGAGCCTACTTGGTTGCGAGCAATCAGTTACTTTGTGCCGCTGGCCAGTGGTTCGCCGCCGCGCAAATAGGGGACATAAATGTGAATGGATGTTAACGTGTTTTTTACGACGGCACGGTCAACATATCGTTTTGTTTGCGGCCACGACGATATCTTTATTCCCCGGTTCACCCTAAAATAGTATTTTTTTTTGTTGGTCATAGATAAAGGTAATGTAAAGCTGAGACTCCCTGGGGGTAATCCTGGCTTGCGAATGTATATAATGTGTTAAGCAGTTATACATTATGCAAGTTGGAAAATAAAAATAAAATAGCATAAGACTGTGTCGGCAGCAAAAGGACCGATACGCCACAGAGAACGTCAATTCTCTATTTGAATTCACTAGTTGCCTGCGATTCGCACAATGTCGTCAGCCCGCCTAGTGGGTACGCTTGCCTACGCTGTGTCTTGACATTCATGGTTGCCACACGGGAAACTCTCCCGATCGGTTATCTTCGAGCTATCAGTGCCTACCGTATGCCAAACACACTGGTAGATACTGGAAATACTCACTGGTTAAAAATATTCGTCTTCTGGTCCAAAATACCGCAGTGAAATTTTGGATAGAAAGGTATCGCGTAATCCCGAACACTGCCCGGTCACGGTAAACAGTCACTGTACTTACTAGAACTAGATTTTTCTTTCTTTAATTAATACTAGCTGACCCGCGCAGCTCCGCTTGAGCTTTTTTATGTTTACCAACATAAAAAGTAGTCTATAGCACTCAGGGATAATATACCTTTCTAACAGTGAAATAATTTTAAAAATCAGATTAATAGTACCTGAGATTACCCCGAACATCCAAAGTCACAAACTTTAACTCTTTATAATAATTAGTATTTCAAATCCTACTCGATTGTCATCAAACAATATTTAAATATTTTTTATAAAAAAGTATAAATCCAACAAATAATCTCAGTAAATTGACAAAGGTAATTTATTTATTCGATTTATCGTCGCAATGCCCATGCGATGGGGGAGGTCGAGGAAAGTCAACATTGACTCGATGTCGAACTGTTTGCGCAGTGGTAGGGCTACTGTGTTGTCGCGATCTTTCAATGACTTGATTGGATTTACCAGGGATTTTTTGCATTGTTATAGGGATTACGAAAATATCTTATTCAAAAATCAAATAGGACAACGAAACCTTTACCGCTGAATTGGAAATAACAACAAAATCAGATGCGAGTTACGTACTCTAATTTAACAGTATTTATGGGAATAAATTCCAATAAATTCTTTTCAATACTATGGAACAAAGTCAATAATTACTAATATCGCTAGCCCCATAAAATGTAGCGGATGGTTTTAAGCCAAAAGAAGTATGATAGGAACGAGATTGATACTATTAAACCCGTCGAGCTTCACTATCATGTTACTTATAATGAATGACCACAGTCTGGATCTTATCTACAACTTCAATCAATTTCCTATCAGCTAATGGTTACGGTAACGCTTATATACATGGTTGCATCACCACCTATCACTAAATGAGATCATTTATTGAGTAAATAGATATTTTAAAAAATTATATCCTCTTCAACTCATTGAGGGGTAAAACACCTGTCTGTTGGTGTCCTCTAGGAAGTTCCGCGACAGACGATCAAAAAGGTTTGTATTTCAATATCATACGTATTATACAAACAATACTGCCTTCTTGTTCTAAGTTTATCAAATTTAAAATATGGCTAGCAATAATAAAGTCGTATCTACACTTTTTCTACATATTATTTTACTAAACAATCTGCCTACTTTCCGTGCAAAGGCAAGCACATCCCGCTCCCGGCAGGATCCCGGGGCCTATTGTCATGTCGCATTAACGGGAATCGCATCATAACTCCCGATAATCTACGTTTATTGGCTTCGTTCGCTGGTTTATTACATTGTACAAAGTATACCTACATATAGACCAATATACTATTGGTGATGTTTTATGAACTAAATTTCGTTTTATTATTACCTGTGGCTATTGTGGATATAGGCTAAGAATATATTTTTTTATTTAACCTAGTGCCGAGAGAAGCAAGGCGTTCGCTTAATGGTAAGCGTCACCGCGCCTGTCTATAGACAGCTACACTGCACTCCCGAGACATTATTATTATTAGTGCTTATAAACCCATGATAGTTTTTGTAGTCTTAAATGAACGGTACCTTGCACGAGAGAACTACTTACTAATGTCTGGCTAAATTATTTTCAGTCTTGAAAGTCTTTGGCCTGGAGTTTAGATCTGTGTGTATTAAAACCACGGGAAATATTTTCATATCCTTTTTTTAATAGTGCTGCACATACAAGCTCCCTACTTTTATTTTCCTGGCAATCTTTTTCTATTCCAAGGTTGCCAATTAGCATAAATCAATGTTTTTGTTAATGTGCGATTTTTTCGTAAATAAAGAGTATATATAAATAATTATGTACTTTACTAGACAGACAAAGGACCTATCCTTTGTGAAATGGACTATCCTGGTGGGTTGATACTCAGCAAAATGGGTGGGTACAGTGTCAGATATTTAGCACTCAAGCAGGAATGTGTAAATGGAAGTATCAGTCTTAAGAAACTGTGCATCGACGGGCAGGGCAGTGTAAATGATGACGGGCAGGCATGTTGCATCAGACAAACACACTGATGGTATTGTCACTAGGTGGTTTGAAAAAAACTAAAATCAGACCTAACACAATTGGCGAAACGGAGGTATAAAAACACACACAACGAAGAGACTGTAATTGTTTGCTAAAAGACGCCTATTTTATCTTATTTACTAAGAGTACAGCGATTCCTTCATTTGGTATTGCGGCTTGACCACATTTGTTTGTATTAATTTATAAAAAAATTGACCAATTTATACTATGGGGTAGATTATTTGCGCAGTTAAACTCTGTGGCTCGAGAAGTTACGGTGCTCAAGAGACGTCCTGTTGTTCTTAACTTGCATTAAAACTCTAGAGATCTTTATAGCTGGTATTAGAATCAGGATTCGACATCATACTAAAGACAATTCATTATTAGAGAGCCGTTACAGAGCTCATAATCGGCCGTTATCGCCCTTTTATAGCAGATTTTATGAGCAAAACTATTCACCCAAGAAATGTACCCCTGCTTATCGGGTTAGATCCTTTTGTTAAAGCTAATTACTATAGGCCTATTATTAATAATATCAAACAATGACTGATATATTTTAGATTAATATTAACCAGTGATGCGATGCGGCTAATATAGTTCCTAGAACATTTATTTCTTTGTCTCTAATATCTAAACATCTTCTTTACATAGTATAAATGTTGTAGAATACTGGCTAGTTTATAATCAAAATGTATTCAAATATACATCCTTCTATTTTAGACATATAATTTATGTGTCACTTCATAATAAATCTTTTACAACAGATGAACAGTTTTTCCTCTTTATATATAATATTATATTCCACATTCGTTATCAGCACGAAATATCTTAATTAAAGGAATCCCGATGTTGAGCAATCGCGATGGTTACTCTAGCTGGAAATTCAAAATGCGTATGCTGTTAAAGCATGAAGAACTTTGGAGCACCGTAAATGGGTATGTAGAGACTGATAAAACTCCTCTAGACATACGTGCTAAAAACGACCAGAAGGCTCTGTCCAAAATATGCCTTACAGTCGAAGGTGCTGCTATCACGCATGTAAGAACAGCAACGACAGCAAAGGAAGCATGGGATTCTCTGCAAAGAGCTTATGAGGATCGCGGGTTAGGTCGAAAACTGTCTTTGGAGAGACGTTTGTATCGGTACTGCTTGTCAGATTTCACAAATATTGAAATGTACTTGAACGCAGTCATGACAACCGCACAGGATCTGGCCGATATTGGCAAAATCATAGATGATAGCTCTCTTGCTGCGATAATTTTGGGTGGTTTAACTCCACGATATGAACCATTGATTATGGCCTTAGAACACAGTAACATAGAAGTGACGTCGGAGTTGGTAAAGACGAAATTATTGAGTGAAATGTCGAAAGAAGCTCAAAGTGATGAGGCGGCACTAAGGTCTACACATAAAAGGAAGACCATAATATGTTACAAATGCAAACGGCCTGGGCATAAGAGCCCTAATTGTCCACTTAATAATGATAAAAGGAAAGAAAACTGTACGCAGAAAACAGGACAGACTGTCATCGCTACGGGACAAGTTAACACGGACGATAATGTTTTGGAAATGGCTTTGTCTGCACCGGGTGATCATGGTAACAAGTGGATCATCGATTCAGGAGCGACTTCACACATGACTTCGCATCGTGAATGGTTTCGAAGTTACCAACACATTGATGGTGGGAAGATAGCCATTGCAAACGGTGAGATGTTGCCAGCTGTGGGTATTGGTGAGGTTTTTATTCATACTGCTAATCCACTAATAAATAAAATAACTAATGTCGTTCATGTTCCCGGTTTAAAATGTAATTTACTTTCAGTAAAGAAAATTGTTGAAAAAGGTTTCTCAATCGTTTTTGATATGAATGGTTGTAATTTTTATAGTTCAAATGATGTATCTTATACTCGTAATTCTCTATTGCATGGTTCGTTTAGTGGTGGACTGAATACATTAGATTGTTCAGTTAATTTTCCGCAAGAAATTTTAGCTTGTAATGCGCAGTCCGAGCTATCCAAGTTTCAGCTTTGGCATAGGCGCTTAGGACATCTTTGTCGTATTGGTATGGATCTACTCAAAAAGGGTTTAGCTGACGGCGTAGAGTTTGCGGAAGTGGATAAACAACCATGTATCCCCTGCATAGAGGGAAAGCAAGCAAGAAAACCCTTCAAAAGGTTGAAGTATAAAAGAGCTACCTCAGTATTAGAGTTAGTTCACACTGATGTGTGTGGGCCGATGTCAACCACTTCATTTAAAGGTAATAAGTACTTTATTATTTTTGTAGATGATTATACACGTTTCATATTTGTTTATTGTATGGCTTCTAAGACAGAAGTGAAGTCTAAGTTTTGTGCTTTCCAATCTCTCGTTGAGAGACAAACCGGCGCAAAACTCAAATGTTTGCGTTCCGATAACGGCACCGAGTATGTCAATAAAGAGTTGGCAGACTATTTAAAATCTCAAGGGATTGAACATCAAACGACGGGGCCGTACAGTCCTCAACAAAATGGAGTAAGTGAGCGATGTAATCGTAGTATTGTAGAGAAGGCTCGGTCTTTGTTGTCACATGGGTCTCTCTCGAAAGCATATTGGCAGGATGCTGTAGAGACTAGTGTCTACTTGAAGAACCGGTCCCCTCATCGTGCACTTACAGGCAAAACTCCGTTTGAAATGTGGTATAAAAGCAAACCAGATTTATCTCATTTAAAGGTATTTGGATGTAGAGCTTTAGTTTATGTTCCTTCATGTCAAAGAACTAAATTGGACATGAAAGCAACTGAACATATTTTTGTTGGATATTCAGAAGATCCTAGGAGCTATTTTTTCCGAGATGCCGAGACACCTAGGAGGTTACTCAAGTCACGTGATGTTACTTTCTTTGAAAATAATTTCACTGGACTGAAGTGTGATCCTGTGAGTGTTGTTAACTCAAATGTTGTTAATTTACTGTCACAGCCTGTACCCCAAGAAGTGTCTTCACCTTCAGAAGATACTGAGGTTATTATAGAGGAGCATGGAGACGACTTTGTGGATGCTGATGAAGCAATTGATAGCGAAGAAGCAGAGTCAACACACTCAGGTGAACAAAGTTTTCAATCTCCGGTTCCCTCAAATGAACCAAGTGATGACAATGTGGATAGGTCTAACAGGAGATATCCTCAGCGAGTACGTAAACCTCCAGATTATTTTTCGTATAGTACTGTAGACAGTGATGTTTTTGGTGATGATCCAATAACATATCGTGATGCCATCTCTAGCGAAGAAAGTGATAACTGGGTCTCTGCAATGAAAGACCAGTATAATTCTTTGATGAAAAGAGGTACCTGGATATTGGTTGATAGGCCAAATAAACCTGTAATTTCTTGTAAATGGGTGTACAAATTGAAAAGAGATGCCCATGGAAACATAACTAAGTACAAAGCCAGACTTGTTGCTAAAGGTTATAGCCAAGTGTCAGGTGTAGATTATTCTGAAACCTTCTCGCCCGTAGTAAGGAATTCTTCTTTACGTACATTGTTGGCTTTAGCTGTGGAGCTGAATTATAATATTCGCCACTTGGATGTGGACACGGCTTTTCTAAATGGCGAATTGGAAGAACAAGTTTACATGAGTCAGCCGCAAGGTTTCATACAAAAAGGTCAAGACAACAAAGTGTGCTTGCTTAAAAGGTCTATTTATGGCCTGAAGCAGGCAGCACGGGCCTGGAACATAAAGCTGAACGAAACCTTAGCGTTAATAGGTTTTAATCAAACACCTTCCGAACCATGCGTATTCACAAAAAGTTTCGGCACTGACACTGTAATACTGGCAGTATACGTGGATGACATAATTCTTCTTTATAAAAATAAAATTAATTTTGAAATTGTCAAAAGTAATTTGGAAAAGTATTTTTCTTTGAAAGACCTAGGAAATCTGGAATATTGTCTAGGTTTAAATGTTAAACGTGATTCATTAAACCAGATTCAAATAAACCAGAAAACATATATTAAAAATGTGTTAAAGCGGTTTAATATGACTGACTGCAAGACAGTGGATACTCCTTTGCAAAACAATAAGTTGGAACCGTGTTATGGTGAGCAATCCGAATATCCTTATCAGAATTTGATTGGCTGTCTGATGTTTCTGGCTGTGAACACTCGACCAGACATAGCTTACGCTACAAGCTATCTTAGTCAGTTTAATACAAAGTTTGGCAAGTCGCATTGGATCGCAGCTAAAAGAGTGCTTCAATATTTGAAAGGAACTATGGATTTCTGTATTACTTACAGGAAGACAGGAGATTACCTGATGGGCTACGCGGATGCTGACTGGGCCAACAGTAATATTGATCGGCGTTCATATACCGGATTTTACTTCACTTTAGCCGGTGGTCCGATCTCTTGGGAAAGCAGAAAGCAGAGTACCGTGGCACTGTCCTCGACGGAAGCGGAGTATATGTCATTGAGTTCGGCTACCAGGGAAGCAATTTTTCTGCGCAGGTTCGTGTCTGAAGTTTGTGGTAGGTTGGATAGGGTTTTGTTACACACTGATAGTCAGAGTGCTCTCAAAATTGCTAAAAACCCAGTCCACCATGCTCGAACCAAGCACATTGATACTAGGTATCATTTTATAAGAGAAAAGGTCGCTGACAAATCAGTAGTTTTAAGGTATTTACAGACTAATGATATGCCAGCTGATGTACTTACTAAGCCACTAGGGCGCACAGCACATAAGAAGTGCATTGCTAGTATAGGTCTCACTTAGAGTTTAATGCTTTTGTTGTTTGTTTAGTTAACCATTAAGGTTATATTTTTGGGACTATGCTAGATTTTAAATATTCTGCGGTATTTTGATTAAGAGAGGGATGTTGTAGAATACTGGCTAGTTTATAATCAAAATGTATTCAAATATACATCCTTCTATTTTAGACATATAATTTATGTGTCACTTCATAATAAATCTTTTACAACAGATGAACAGTTTTTCCTCTTTATATATAATATTATATTCCACAATAAAACAAAATGTATTTTATCTATGGCCGGAGCGGTTCGCCAGTGTAGTAGAATTTCAAAACCTACATCTGTATTTCTGGTTTTCTTTTACTTCTTCTATGGTGTACGAATAATTCTCATCGTCCTTTAGATAATTTCTTACATCAACTGGAACATCAATAAAAAAAAATATTTATCTTTTTATAGAAGGACTTCAAATTATCTGAAAATCTCATATGGCCCACCATATATTTTATGGTTACAAAATTTGTATTTTAATCTAAGATTATAGACTTTTGCAACTTGTACACATGTTATAACAGCCCACGCTACCATTCTTAAGAACAAACACCGGAGCTAGATTTCATCACAGTTTTTTTTTTGTAAAACGAACCCCGTTTTCCCATTAAGTTGTAATAGTTGTTTACAACCGGCACTCGCTGTGCGTTTACAATATATTATGAGCTCGTCGGCAATAAAAAAGGGGTAAGAAAAAAAATGAATAAAGCAAGAAACGTTAAAATAAAGGCGCCCAGGAATATATACGACTTCCTGGAGGAAATAATAATGCTGTTTGCAATTCATTTGCCCCGCTACCTGGTTACCCCCGTCTTTAGAAGAAAACAACGAGTTAGGTATTTCTTTTTTTGGCAACCCCTCTACTTGGCCCGATTTTTCGCGGGAGGGTCACGATTTTTATTCCAAACCCTTTACTTCTCGGTGAAATCAAAGCTTAATAATGCAGAATATAAAAAATGGTGTAACTGTGAGTCGTTTTGAGACAAATATTTTTTCCAGAAGTTACAAGTAAATAAGATGAAAATATGTATTTATATAAGTAGTTATTGTTTAATTTAACAATTTGAAGGGTCGTTTCAAATAAATGCATGTCTGTAATATGACTGGCCATAATTTTAAGTATTAAAAAAATATAAAATAAAACTACAAATACTACTACTACTACTGTGTTTAAAACACCTTATTTATTTAGTGTGGGTGTATATATATATATATATTTATATACTAACAAGGTGGCAAGCAAGCGTGAGGCCCGCCTAATGGTAAGCAGTCACCGCAGCCTATAATGGCTAGCAACACCAGAAGAATCACTAGCGCGTTGTCGACCCTGAAGACATTAGATATTAAGTCTTTGTGTTCGGTATTCACCAGCTTTAGTGCCCTTCACGCCGGAACACAGCAATGCTTACACACTGCTGCCCAGCGGCAGAATATCTGACACTGACTGACTGACTACCTGGACGGTTCCTTGCACAAGGGACCTACCACTTACTGAAATATAAAAATATTCCTATATCTTATAAAAATACATTAAAATATTAATTAGGTACACATACATATTTTTCATTTACGCGTATCTCCGAGCAGATCGTGAAACCGACAAATGGCGTGTCGCACAAGAAAAATCAAGGCGCAACAAGGAGCCGGCTTGCTTACATTTAAAAACGTAATTGTAACTAACCACCCCTTTTATTAATTCAACTCATTTATTACCGCCAACTCAGCCGACGTCACGTACACCAGGAAAAAAGTCTCAACTTTTGTACCTATAAAATATTCATGACACGACCGTTAATGATATTTTTGAATCCGTTTGTGTGATTGCTTGTTGGTTTCTTTAGGTTATATTTTAAACAAGTTAAAGTTGAGACAGTCAGGACGTTTGCCTGGTGGCAAGAGACACGCCAGCCCATGGGCAGCTGCACTGCACTGCCTCTCGTCACCCGATATACAATACAATACAATACAAATACACTTTATTGCACACCATAACTGAAATTTTAAATTTTTTTTTTTATTAATAAGTAGTTTTGTCATTAAAAAGTTCATCGCCTACCTATCACCGTAAAGCTGGATTATAAATATATAAAATATTTAAAAGTCCTTTGAGTACCTAAGTCTCAAGAGATTCTTAAGAGTCACTTAAAAAGCTTGATGAGCAATTGAGTTAGAGACATCTTCAAGGATACATAGTAGGTATATTAGAATATTGAATCGTTTTATAAATATTTGATCGCATTTAAGTAACGTCTTCGTACCTTATCATGCGCGACTTCGACGTAGTATAAATATATTGTTAGTTATCATTTTTTGCTAGCAATAAAATTAATTCATATTTGATGGTGAAATAATACATACTTAATAAAGAGTTATAATTTTTTATATAATTATTGTATTAATCATCGTGTAATTAAATAATAAAAATATTAAAGCGTGTAATGAACCGTTTAATTTCAAAATGTAAACGGAATAGAAATTAATGAAAAAGAAAATCAAAACTGTCTCAAAAAAGAACATCGGAAGTGCCTTTTTTCAGGCCACCAAACGCCGACAGGCGGGTTCCGACTCCGAGACCGCTCGCATTCCTTCCCGTCCCGTCTGCGACGATCCTTTTTTTAAATCTCGGTAACAAGCCAATAAATCCTTGCGCATTTTTCCCCAGCCCACCCTCGGAAAAAAGGCTTAGCCCGATTACATCCAAATTTACTTAACACCTACACATTAAACCGGGTAATGAGTTTATTTAATGCAATTTTCTTATCCGGTCAGACCCATTTTAGTAATTTAATAATTGGGTCCCCTGAAAATTACCACAATTGAATTTGGTGTAGATATAATTAATTTTACGTATGGTGAACATGATGTAAGCATAAAGTCTCCTCCATTGATCGCTCGCTTACTTACTACCGACTAAAGGTACTTGGTAGCTAAAGTTGGTTTTGAACCAATGTAGTTTTTCTTTACAAATAATAAACTATGATCAGATTAGTCAAAGAAAATCTCAATTTCAGGTTTAGTGCTGCACGCGCTTTAATGGTGATAAATAAATGTATTGCCTGAATGCCCTAGAAATGCAATGTATTTCAATCAAAGTCAAAGTCAAAAATCTTTATTTCAAATAGCCTTAATGGTCAATTACTATTGAATGGTCAATTTTTTAAAAGCTAGCACCGGTTCACAACGCGGCCTCATCTGATAAGATCCGGAAAGAAACGCAGCGGGCTTGTCATTTTTTCACTTTTTAACCGACTTCAAAAAAGGAGGAGGTTCTCAATTCGTCTGTATATATATATTTTTTTTCTATGTATGTTCGCGCATAACTCTGGCAATTATGAACCGATTTGAAAAAATCTTTGTTCCATCCATTCTTTAATCCGTTAATTGGGTCGGGGTCCCATAAAAAAATTATTGCTTAGTAATAAGTAGTTCCTGAAAAAACAAGAATGGTGACTGCGCACTGAGAGCTGCAAGAAAGCCTATATACACACATCAAAAGTGTCTAGGGATCAACATATATTTTTGCAATAACTTTTCTCCTGATTGATATTAATTAAAATTTTCTTTAAGGATTCATCAAATAAAGTGTTTTCGTTTGTCACAGTAACGATAAACCAAGTCACCTTTGCATTAATAAAGAAATTTGCCATTTTCCTAATAAAGGGATTTTTGACATTTGAACCACTAACACAAAAGTTCGAAAAAAAGACTGAAATAACAGTTTTCTTTAAAATTTTATTGGGTAACTTAAACAATTAATAATCCGTGTTTCTACCGCGAACACTAACAACACAAGAACATCGGTTTGGCATACTCAAAATGAGTTCATCCAAATCACGCTGTGGAATGGCCGCCCATGTTCGTTGCAACAACAAAAAAAGGTCTTCTTGCGACTGGATACCCTCCATATTCGGCAGAGCTCTTCTCTGTAGCATATCCCATGCATGCTCAATCGGGTTCAAGTCTGGCGACTGAGCAGGCCAGGGCAGGACATTGATGTTAGCTGCGGCGAGAGTCTGTCTTACAACTCTTGCGGTGTGCGGTCGTGCATTATCATGCATTAACTGAAATAAGGGACCGATTTGCACTTGTAGAGGAACGATGACGTCTGATACAATCGTCTCAGCATAAATTTGAGCGTTGAGGTTGCCTCTGATCCAAATCAACTCAGTTCTTCCGCCGATCCAAATACCCGCCCATACCATGATGGTTCCACCACTATAAGGATGGACTTCCTGGCAGGATTTTAATCGCTGTTGGCGTCCAGGGGTTCTCCAGTGTCGTATACGTCTTGTATCCGGTCTCATACCAAAACGAGACTCATCAGAAAAGCACACGAAACGCCATTGTTCTTCTGCCCAATTTCTGTGTTCAAGAGCCCATTGATATCGAATCCTACGATTGTGCATTGCTATAGGTGGTACCCGTAACGCTCAAATTTATGCTGAGACGATTGTATCAGACGTCATCGTTCCTCTACAAGTGCAAATCGGTCCCTTATTTCAGTTAATGCATGATAATGCACGACCGCACACCGCAAGAGTTGTAAGACAGACTCTCGCCGCAGCTAACATCAATGTCCTGCCCTGGCCTGCTCAGTCGCCAGACTTGAACCCGATTGAGCATGCATGGGATATGCTACAGAGAAGAGCTCTGCCGAATATGGAGGGTATCCAGTCGCAAGAAGACCTTTTTTTGTTGTTGCAACGAACATGGGCGGCCATTCCACAGCGTGATTTGGATGAACTCATTTTGAGTATGCCAAACCGATGTTCTTGTGTTGTTAGTGTTCGCGGTAGAAACACGGATTATTAATTGTTTAAGTTACCCAATAAAATTTTAAAGAAAACTGTTATTTCAGTCTTTTTTTCGAACTTTTGTGTTAGTGGTTCAAATGTCAAAAATCCCTTTATTAGGAAAATGGCAAATTTCTTTATTAATGCAAAGGTGACTTGGTTTATCGTTACTGTGACAAACGAAAACACTTTATTTGATGAATCCTTAAAGAAAATTTTAATTAATATCAATCAGGAGAAAAGTTATTGCAAAAATATATGTTGATCCCTAGACACTTTTGATGTGTGTAGATGACGTTTTAGTCGCTTTTAAGGACAAAAATGGTCATAACTCTGGCAAATATTTACCAATTTCAATGATTCTTTTTTTATTCGAAAGATTGAACCACTGTAATGAATCTGTATGAATTTTATTACAACCGGATAAGAACTTCCTGGAGGACCATGAACGATGTGGAGGAATTTGTCTGGTAAAAACTATAAAACTGATGTTCTCCATTACATTGCTCTGACAATTATGAACCGATTGCGATGATTCTTTTTTTATTCGAGAGAGTAAACTGCTATGATGATTCCATGCAAATTTCATTACGATCGGATATTTTTTTCTGAAGAAACATGAATTATGTAAAACTATGTAGACGATAATGTGATCATAACCTACCTAGATTATTTTTCGGTTTTCGATGGTTCAATCTTTATATATGAAAATATCACTAAAAAGTTTAAAATAAAATCTTTTAAAAAAAAATTGAACCGACTTCAATATCACTGAAAAGTATAAAATAATTTAAATATTATTGAAGTTGGTGCCAAATATACACAGCAGGTACGCTAACACCAACTTCAATAATATTTAAATTATTTTATACTTTTCAGTGATATTGAAGTCGGTTCAATTTTTTTTTAAAAAGATTTTATTGTTTTTACTTAGATTTTGCTATCGCCTCTTCTGTACCTCACGCTTACCAATAGAATTGTATTTTGTACTAAATTTGCCTCACGCAATAAATAAGTATACAAATCAGCCAGCTCACTGTTTGTGATTTTATCAACCCCGGCTACAACCGACCAGCCAATACAAGAAAATGTAGGTATGTAAGATATGCAAATTCTTTGCTAGCAATATACTTAGTGGAGACCTTTTTGCGTAGTCTTGGGTAGTACGCGTACGATGTACGATTAGGTACTAGTACGGCGCACTGTACTAAAAGTAATGTTTCCGAAAGCCATCGGACATTTCGCACAGTAGTACACTCTATCAACTTACTCCGCCACGGAACAAGAATTGCGTGAGGCATTGGTATGGTATAGTGTGAGAGTAAATGGGATGGACAGTGATACAATCTGGTTGTACTACATTATGTTCGGTTTAGGTTTAAGTTCTTTGCATTTGCAATAATGATTATTTTAGCGTGACATAGATTCGAATAATAAGTGGCGTTGCGCCGTAAAAATTTCGCCCATGCGTTTTGTCATTGAGTTTTGTTTTTGTATTTACATATTATCACGTACGTATTTTTAAATCTAGAATGCCAGTCCTAAGCCTGTTAAAGTATGCAGGAAAATAAAATATTAAGGTTAAAAGTTCTTCTTCTTTTATAAAATATTGCTTCCATCATCATCAGCAGCAGCCAAAAGACGTCCACTACTGAACAAAGGCCTCCCCATTAGAAGGGAGGGGTTACCATAATCCCCACGCTTGGCAGGCGTCTTGGGGATCGCAGTATACCTATACTAAAAGCAGCAGCAGCAGGGAAGCAGCGTCTTTCTATTAGATTACCACCTGGTAATCTTATTAGAAAGATGCTGCTTCCCGCCTTCTTGTTTACCCTTAGGCCTCATTTACGGAGACGCGTGGCGTCACGCGTCGCGTGTGGCGGCGCCGCCCGCACTAAATTCAAATGTATGGCGTTGTATGAGTGTGTTTACGGAGAAGCGATTTTACACGCGTTTGCTTGAAATGGAGCGTGTTTTACGGCGGCGCCCGCGGATGGCATCGCCGCGTCTCACGCGGCGTTCATCGCGGCGGCGCACGCAGCGGCGATTCTCGATGAAGCGATGCCTGTGGCGGAACTTTCTGCCAGTCTATTTGGTAATCGTGCAACACAGACGTAGTCACCATCGCAATGGAGTATGATATGATCGATTTTTTTTTAGAAGAAAATTGTATGTTAAAAAGTGAGTTGCACCGCCGTTGCACGCGGCGGTGCCCGCCGCGGGTGCAGCGGCGGGCACCGCCACTCTTCCCGCCCCGCGTCTCTATAAACAGCATCATATATTGCTATAAGTCTGTGTTTACGCGTGCGATGATGCGTGCCGCTTCACGCGCCGCCGCTACGTAAACAATAAAAAAAACCGACGCGCCGCGAGACGCCACGCCACACGCGACGCGCGACGCCCCGCGTCTCCGTAAATGAGGCCTTAGTCGCCTCTTACGGACACCCAACGGGAAGAGATGGGTGGGTGCTATTATTACCCGGACACGCCACGGGGCAAGTCAAAGATTGCCAAATAATTGACGTTTTTAAAAGTAGTTAAATAGCAATTGAAAAATAAATCATAATATCATGTATAACGGGAAATCGAAAATTGGAAAATTGTGTGGAACCAAATCCTGGTAAAAGTTTACTGATCATGTTAAAAATTTTTAATTACATTAAAACATGACTTTTAAATGTAAATTTTTAGATAATTTCTCATTTCAGTACTGTTCATTAAAGAAATTATTAACTTAAACAGTACATGCTAACAAGTTCTATTAAAACTGTACTAATAAGTACTAATAGGTACTAATAGCACTGTACTAGTACTTCGCACGAATTGTACTAGTACGGTGCGAACTTGCAGATGTCCGGTTAGGCACAAGACTTTTTGCGACACTCATTAAACTTTGTAATATTTTTACTAGCTTTGTTGTCATGTATGGTAGCCCGCGCACCTACAATAATATTGTCAATATTCTACAACCCGCTCAAATTAATTGTGCACCTCGCTGGAATGCGACATCATAGCGCCAGGTGCACAGTTAAATCGCACTGTAGAATATTGACAATATTATTGATGATTAAACGAACTTACCTGAAGTGAAGTTCTATCCCAATTACACGAAGGTCTGTCCGAAGAGATCAAAATAGGTATACAGGTAGTACACGCTAAGTACTACGGTATCCAACCACTATTTGAAAGAGGTAATACTCAAAAAACATAAACATTACGGGTTGACGGCGGCGTCCTCTCATGATAATCTCATTTAGTTGCAAGTCTGGAACAGGATCTAAAAAACCTACATACACACAACGCACAAGGGTAATTTGGTTCTTATCCATAGGGATGGGTGGGTATTGATCTCTTCGGACAGACCTTCGTGTAATTGGGATAGAACTTCACTTCAGGTAAGTTCGTTTAATCATCAATTACACTTAGGTCTGTCCTCTAGATCAAAATAGGTATACAGGTAGAATTTGAAAGCTCTATTTGCGTTGTGTGTATGTATAGACACATATATGTAAATATTTAATATGTTGTTGATATCCTTAAACTCAGAGTCACACAACGAGCTATGGAGAGAGCTATGCTCGGAGTTTCTTTGCGCGACAGAATCCGGAATGAGGAGATTCGCCGAAGAACCAAAGTCACCGACATAGCTCGTAGAATATGCAAGTTGAAGTGGCAGTGGGTCGGCCACATCGCTCGAAGAACCGATAACCGTTGGGGAAGAAAGGTTCTCGAGTGGCGACCACGAACCGGAAGACGCAGCGTAGGCAGGCCTCCCACTAGGTGGACCGACGACATTGTTCGCGTCGCAGGAAACCGGTGGATGCAAATAGCAAATTGTCGTTCATTGTGGCGGTCTAAGGGGGAGGCCTTTGTTCAGCAGTGGACGTCTTCCGGCTGGTGATGATGATGATGATCCTTAAACTCTGTCGAAATTAAGCAAAAAAATATAGTCAACTGATTTGTTTTAATCAGCAAATGTGATATTCTTATAGCTAACGTAGCAAATACTAATGACAACCCACTTCAGACTTTATAACTTAATCTATGCCAGATTCAAAAACAGTAGAAGTAGATGCATCTCTGGTGGAATGTGTCGTAAATATGCTGGTGTCAACCGCACAATCACATAGAATATTCTTTACCAACAGATAAACGTCTGTGAGTTCACGGTTCCGTGAGGTCCATTAAAGCCTATGAAAAGGTATTTTTGTTCCCTTCTAATCAATCACTGTAAACCACAGTTGTACTTAAATATGCTAACAGTGCATTTGGTTGGGCAAATCTCGGGGCACTAAGTAAAAATAAGTATGTGGTGACAGGGTTATGTGGTACCAACTCGCGAAGCTTTAATCATATCAGACATTCTTATAGACATACAAGTTGGAAATACAAAAATGTTTATTTAAAATAGTCTGAATTTTCTGACTGTCACTAAAGTAACCAGTGCCATTTAAGTAACCAGTGACATTTTACACAATTTCATTAGATAATTTAATATAATGGAATTTTATGTCCCACATTAAAATCATTGTTTTTTTTTTTTTTTTAAATTATATAATATTCTGAACAGACGCTTTATATAAGTCGATGTTTTGCGACTGAAAGGAAAAGTATCAGTTTTTAAAGCCTGTTTATTATTACTACAAGGATTTTTTTAATTATTTTTTTAAGTGGATCACTGAACACTCATAGTATCGATCGAAGTATACCTCCCTTTAATAATGGCGTCCGAAAAATCTGCCAACAGCCATGGTAAATCGTGGTGGGGGTATGTGGGAACACGATAAAGAGGATGGTTAATTGGCTCAAACAATACAGTTTTATATACTAATAAACTTTCAAACCACGAGTGTGTTGGCCAAATCAATTTAATATAAAAACATATATTGTATAAGCATCGGTGTCTTTTTTCCATGACACGTATACATCATATTTTTATTTAATCTGAATGCAAATAGATCAATAAAGGAAATGTCGAGTGTATGGTTAATTCACGCAGAAATAATTATTACTGAGTTCCCACTTAACGTCAGGGCTCTGCGTATTTAATTCTTCTTTGCAATAGAAAACTGCCATCAGTTATAATAAATTAATATATAAAGAATTCTCTGCATCGCTCTAAGGTCCGTTGGCGGTCTTATCGCCGCATGATATCCCCCCCTCCCCTGTTTTGTTGTAAATAATTGTATTCTTATGTAAAAACTAGACAGCAGAAACAGTTTTACAATAGAACACAAAACATAATATATTCAATAGCCTGATTAACCCAATATGGGTAAATATTTTACGTATGCAATACGTCTTTATGGCGTCTAACCACCATAATAGATCTGCATGAATATGTGAAGGTACGTTCATATAGTTTTCATAGTTATCAGATTTCAGCCAGATGTTTATACCTCTCGAAGCCCTTACCAGTATCTTACTGCTGGGCAGGTCACAAGCAGTTCCATTAGACGTGCTAGTGATCTTATTTTACATAGCTTATACATCTGGACTTAAGAGTATATGAAATCTTTTTTTTTTATTTATTTATTACAAGGCGCAAAGACTTAAAACTCTTTTTTGTAATGATAACATTGTTTAAGCATTCTTTATACGATTTTCCTATATAGCTAGATAAATAGCATAAAATCTTAATAACGCCATCGCGGGTTTAAGCAGTTTTGTGAAACTCAAAGAGCTGTGCATTTGTGGGAATTAAAAATAAGCATCCTTTGGAGAAGGAGGAATATCTGGTAAAATACATCTGTATTAAGAGGTAATCTTTATCCGGTTTAAGCAGTTTTGTGGAAACTCAAGGAGCTGTGCATTTGTGGGAATTAAAAATAAGCATCCTTTGGAGAAGGAGGAACATCTGGTAATACATCTGTATTAAGAGGTAATCTTTATCTTACGATCCACGAAAGGATCAATGGATTGCTAGTGACAAGACGCCACTTATGAATTAAGTATGATACCGGATGACTCGCCAGCTTTGAGCATGGCGCGATTGGCGCTTGTAGTCCGTTCTGTTGAACTGAGCATGCATTTTTAGGCGGCGCGCCGGTACTCCCGTCTGTCTGCATGCCCGCTGAGTGAGCGCTTCAAGTTTAAATTTTGTGAATGGTTTGATTGTTTTTGATGTATAGATCCTTACTTTTTTTCTTATTAAAATTTATTGCTTTAGCCGCTTTTAACTATTAGCTTAGCTGGTAGCCAAACATGTGACCCCTGAGTCACCTCATGTGAGATACCTGATTCATACAAGTGCATCTCGTTTTATCGATCGGAAATTTTCCGGAATATATATATATATATGAAAAAAACTTTTTTTTTTATGCCCTTGGTCAGTCCACAAAATGCTGTAAACTTGTTCCCAACAGAGCAATTTTAAGATATAGTGCGTCCTTTTTTTTTCAAGTGTATCTGGCAGCATGCCAATCATTTCCTCGGGAAGAACTTCAGCAATAGGTTCTATTCTCATTCCTTAGAGCAAAAGGATCTATTTGATCTCCAGATGCTGGCCAAGGCCAAAGGGTCTGCTGGTCTTTATCTGCCCACTGAAATTTCCGGGGACAGTACCAAAGGTGTCGTGCATGGCATGTTTAAGACACCTGTTTCTGTATCAGGTTGTATTCTTATGGAGATGATATAGTTGTACTTAAGTATTATTAGCTTAGGGACAGTCCTAAAAAATAACTGACCTCATTTTAAGTTACGTAAGATATTTGTTTTTTAGTAGGCATAAGTACATATTTTTGTTTATGTGCAAAATATGAAGAATACATTCCGTTGTGAGTCGTAATCATTGACATTTCCGCGTGATTTATGGTACCTCGTTCTGTATGTACAAAATTTGAACGAAGCATTCCGTTGCAATGCCCACAATCATTGACATTTACTCGTAATATAAGATACTTCGTACTCTATGTACAAAATTTGAAGGAAGCATTTCGTAGCAATGCTCACAATCAAATACAATAAGGAACATATACGTTAGGACAATTCCAACGAACTGGCCACATCTTATGCATCTTTTTGAAGGAAGCATTCTGTTGCAATGATCACAATTTGTTAACAGTTACTCCTAATATAATGTACACACATGTGAGGGGCAGTCCCAAGAAACTGACCACATCCTATGTTTTTTTTTTTTTTGGGAATTTTTCCGATGAAATACTCACAATGATTAACATTTAATCATAATGTAAGGCCACACACGTTAGGGACAGTCTTAAAAAGTGACCACATGCTATACATATATTCTAAAAAGTGACCACATGCTATACATATATATTTTTTCTTTAAATAAGCATTCCGTTGCAATGCTCACAATCTTTAACATTTATTCATATGTAAGGCACTCACAAGTGAGGGACAGTCCCAAGAAACTGACCACATCATATGCATTTATTTTTAAGGAAGCATTCCATTGCAATGCTCACAATAATTACAATAATTAACATTTACTCATAATGTAAGGCACACACACGTTAGGGACAGTCCTAAAAGACTGACCATATCGTATTGCTTTTTTTTATTTTTATTGAAGGATGCATTCCTTTATAATGCTCACAATCATTAACATTTACTCATAATGTAAGGCGCACACAAGTTAGAGGCAGTCCTAAAAGACTGACCACATCCTATGCAATTTTTTTTTTTGTGAAGGATGCATTCCTTTATAATGCGCACAATCATTAACATTTACTCATAATGTAAGGCGCACACAAGTTAGGGGCAGTCCTAAAAGACTGACCACATCTTATGCACCTTTTTTTTTTTTTTTTGTGAAGGATGCATTCTGTTATAATGTTCACAATCATTAACATTTACTCGTAATATAAGGTGCACATACGTTAGGGACAGTACCAAAAAACTGAGCACATACTATGCATTATATATATGTATATATTTGGAAGCTTTCCTTTGCATTGTTCACGATCATTTACATTTACTCGTAATATATGGTACATATACGTTAGGGTCAGTCCCAAAAACTAACCACTTCTTCTATTTTGTTTTTATACGTATAGATACGCTCTTGGTCACGAACGGCATACCACCTTTAGGACGATAATCGCTTACACGAGCCGGCTCAAAATACATGCGGGCAGGGTGAGCCCAAGTAACATCGTTCAAATGATTTTGGTGTAAAACTGGTAACTGGTACGCGGGTACAGCGTTCGTGTCCGCGATAGTACATAGATACCTATTCTGAAGCACGCAATATATAAGTATTGTTTATAAAACGAATACAGACGTCTCGTTTGCACGGTTTGTAACTATTGTTTATAAAACAAATACACTCGAGCCTCAGATAACAGTTCCTATGAACTGTAGGCCGAATATTAATTATCATAATGGCGGGTTCATTCCACAAAAATGACCACAGCCTAATAATATTTAATATTTTATCTTGAATTGACCGTCTGTGGCTAGCCTATGGTGTCGTCACCGTCACAGAACATAATTTTAATGTATTTTTTTCTTTTTTTCAATTTATAACACTGATGGCCAAAGTTGCCTGCTACTATTATTATTATGCTTATGATCACTATTATAAATCATCGAGAACTAGGTATTGGAAAAAAGACATGCGAGCTTATCTGGACGGTAGATAGCTTTACTAGTTAAAACGAGAATAAATGTCGATAAATGAGTTCGTTAGTTACACAAACATTGGCTCAGGTAAACAGGAACGGCACTGGAGCAGAGTTGACTCAAACTTGAGTACTCTTTTAATTAATTAAGTAATATGGAGTGAGCTGAGCAGTCGCATATGTCTGCACTGAGCTGATTACCGACCGAAAAGGGGGACTGGAAGTTATACAACAAATATAAATTGCTGACATTAGTTGACGATGATAATATAGGTAGTGACCAGAATTATTTTTATAGAAGAAACAAAAGTCATCATCTACTCTTTCGCAAGTTCAGCCATATACGCAGGAGATATTATAGTGCAAAAGTGCTTGCGTAGACACATGCGCTCTCTTCCTTTTATCTCTCACAATCCGATGTCGAAAACCGACACAACCGGGAAGAGATCAGGTGCAAAACCGACTTTGTACATGCCCATCCGACGCATGGATCATCTTACTTTACAGACAATCAGGTTATCGGCTTGCATTGTCCTAGCCTGTATGGAACAACTACACAAAGTTATTGCTCCCGCGGGATTCAAACCCACGACCCCCGGTTTGCAAAGCAGGCGGTTTCCCACTGCGCCACGGAGGCTACAATACGGTTAGTTCAACTAAATTATCTGTGTGTGGGTGGTGAAAATAGGAACTGAAATATTCATATAAAAATTACGATCAGTTTGACATAATTTCTTAAACAGCGTCACTTTTAATTCACAGAAAACTTGGGACCCCTGTTGAGTGGAACTAACGTTTGATACAATATTAACTTCAGTACCTATGCTGTGAGAATATTTTTTCTGATGGTGATTTTACTTACCTACAATGTTTTAATTAGTATTTGTGTATACATATTCTTTAACTAGCTGACCCACGCAGCTCCGCATGCGCTATTTTTACGATAACTAAACTTTTAATAACAGACATTCGCATCGAATACATAAACTCTTTTTTTATAGTCGGTTAAAAACTGGGACCCACTTTTTACTTGCTCTCCGAAGCACAGACCAGTTAAGTCCAAATGGCGTTAAACGGTCACCCATCTATTTAATGACCTTACCTAACGTTGCTTAACCCGATCGATTACAAAACCTTGATAACGACTCTCTATGAGTGTTCCCTTACTAATCTATACTTATAATAAAACTGTAACAGGTCCAATTCTGTACATTGAAGATATTTTGAAAATTATATTTGGAGGGCATTCTATAACCGATACTGAAGCCGAAAATGTAATTTTCTTAATTTTTGTCTGTCTGTCTGCCTGTCTGTCTGTCTGTCTGTCTGTCTGTCTGTCTGTCTGTCTGTCTGTCTGTCTGCATCACGGCTGAGCATCACGCCGAAACTACTGAATGGATTCAATTGAAACTTGGCATGATTTGAGATCTTACTACGAGGTAGGACATAGGATACTTTTTATCCCGTAATCTAGCACGGTTCTTTTGGGAGAAGGGATTAAAGTCTAAACGGGTACTTGGTTATACGCTTGGTCCGATTTTATCATTTTTTCTTTATAATATAATAAATATTAGTAAGGGACACTCATAGAGAGTTGTTATCAAGGTTTTGTAATCGATCGGGTTAAGCAACGTTAGGTAAGGTCATTAAATAGATGGGTGACCGTTTAAGGCCATTTGAACTAAACGGGTCTGTGCTTCGGAGAGCAAGTAAAAAGTGGATCCCAGTTTTTAACCGACTATAAAAAATGAGGTTATGTATTCGATGCAAATGTCTGTTATTCAAAGTTTAGTTAACGTAAAAATAGCGCAGGCGGAGCTGCGAGGGTCAGCTAGTATTTATTATAATAATGAAGAAAAATTTATAAAATCGGACCAAGCGTATAACCAAGTACCCATTTTGACTTTAATCCCCTCTCCCAAAAGAACCGTGCTAGATTACGGGATAAAAAGTATCCTATGTCCTACCTCGTAGTAAGATCTCAAATCATGCCAAGTTTCATTTGAATCCATTCAGTAGTTTCGGCGTGATGCTCAGCCGAGATACAGACAGACAGACAGACAGACAGACAAAAGTTAATAAAATTACATTTTCGGCCTCAGTATCGGTTATAGAATGCCCTCCAAATATAATTTTCAAAATATCTTCAATGTACAGAATTGGACCTGTTACAGTTTTATTATAAGTATAGATTACCCGTGGAGTGTCCGGGTAAGAATAGCACCCTCCCAGCTCCTTCCGTAGGGTGTCCGTAAGAGGTGATTAAGGGAAAACAAGAAGATGGGCAGCAGCGTTTTTCTATTGGATTATCTACCACCTATACTGCGATCCCCAAACTGCCTACCAAGCGTGGGATTTATGGCAACCGGGAGGGGTTCTAAACGTTCTTTAGTAGGTATCTACTTGTATCTATATTAAGATCTACCTAATTAATTTCTAAAATACTGTCGTGGGCAGAGTTAAAATACTTGGACCATAGATTTTCATTTCATTTGAAACTTTCCTGCTTCTCTGTGTGTTTAGTGTCCCTGTTACCCCTCTACGGATTTATGACACGAAATCCGTCGGCACACGACTGGTAGGCAATAATGGGTTGTACTTATCCCCGAACCACTTACATTATTACTGCAAATGTATCATTGTAACATTTGTAACATGCTCTTATCTACCAAGAGCGGCATCGTTTTAATTTCTTGAAGTATAACAGGTAACTTTGAATAAATGTAAATTAAAATAATAATTAACTAACAGAATTCCTGTAATTGAATATAATCATAATTATAATAAATATTTGTAAGGGAACACTCATAGACAGCTGTTAACAATGTTTAGTAATATATCAGGTTAAGCAACGTTAGGTAAGGTCATTAAATAGATGGGTGACCGTTTAACACCATTTGAACTAAACGTCTCCGTGCTTTGGAGGGCAAGTACAAAGTGGTTCCAAGTTTTTAACCAACTTTAAAAAAGGAGGTTTTGTATTCTATGCGAATATATATTAGTGAAAGTTTAGTTAACGTAAACACAGCGCGGGCGGAGCTGCGTGGGTCAGCTAGTATTATAATAATAATTTATGTCTCACTGTTGGGCATGGGCCCATCAAGCTAAAAGGGCTTAAGCCATAGTCCACCACGCTGGCCTAGTATAGGTTGGCGGGCTATTAATCGACAATTAATCGTTATTTTTAATTTGCTTTCAATTGTTGCCTATGAATTGTTAATTTAACTCACATGTCAGAAACTTATCGAACTGCGAAAGTACCTACCTCACCTACCTACTCAGTTAATCCAATGGAAACTGTCCCAAACATCGCTAAATAACTTGAAAGTCCTACTAAACTGCTACTTGGGTTGCAAGACGAATATCTTCAAAGTAAATAAATTATTGAGACCGAGACAGGTCTTAAGGTTGTGAGGGGGTCCTATTACAAATTCACTTTGGTATGGTCGGCTTGAAATAATCCCGCCCATTAGCGAGATGTTTAGGTACTTACTAAAGGTATCGAGTAATTACATTTCGATACTAAACACCCGTCAGCGGTCACTCCGATCGGGTCAAGAGTAATTAGGTTTTGCGGTTCGTTTCACCAAGAACGGTCACTCGATTCGGACGATTGATTAGTGATGCTCCCGAGTAAGGTTTTAGAATAACCCAATTTTGTGTGATTTGATTACCACCTGCTGCTTATCGTAAACCGCAAAAGGTGCCGTATATTCTCACAATACAATGATTTTATTAATCTGCTGCCGAACATAGGAGTCCCCGTGGCACGCCACTGAGCTCGACCTAGGTTCTTCTATTCCATTTATTTAATTAAAAGCATAAGTTTGGCGGGCCTGTTGCTCTAGTGGTTAGACACCCTATCCGCTGACTGACCAATAGGTCGTGGGTTCGATTCCCACCAAGTGTCTGCGTGTTTTATCTATACATAGAAGTATGTATTTACGAAAAAAAAAGTAAGTATATATGTATTAGTATCAGTTGTCTGGTTTCCATAGTCCAGGCTCTGCCTAGTTTGGGATCAGAAGACCGTGTGTGGATTGTCCCAGAATATTATTATTAGTTAAAAAATGTAAATGAACTACTAATGCATTTTAATTTCTCTCATAACTTTCATTTGATACCCATATTAATGAAACAAAGAAATAAATCTAAAAATACATACGAGTACATAGGGAAAGCTCGGGCAAAACGCTTAGGTGAAGGGAAAGTCTAACAATAAAATTCAAATATATAATTGATTGGATTTATCAAAAGTCAAGTCAAGAAAATGATCCGACTACATGTTAATCAAAATTACATTTATTTTTCGTTTAAGAAGTCTCAGTTTCCTTTGTCAGTAGATAGGTATAAAATACAGCGTAGCAACACTGTCACATGTGTCGCCTCCTCCTCACTATGATCCTCAGACCTCACAGCAATAAATTAACAATATAAATTATTCAAATTCGTCTTCGGACTCCAAGATTAATTACTACTACTTGCGACTGGCAACAGAAGGTACCCGCGATTAGCAACACGTCACCAGTAAATATGGCAACACTTATTCTAAAATTTATATGGGGGAGAGTGGGGTAATGGGGACACTCGGCAATAAATCTAAGCGAAGTGATTTTGTACAAAGCAGTGGGCCCACATCGTAAGCTCGGATCGGCCAAGAACATCCATTGTGGGCCGAACACCGGCGGAATCCGATAATGCCTCGGAGATTGTCCCGTCTTTCCTTTAACACCTCTCAATACCGCCGCTTATATGAACAGCCATTTGTATTGAATTGTTCATATTGATTTGAGATTAAATGGAATTGCAATTAATGTAAAAGTTGTTATGAACTTTTTGTACAAAACCTTTTGCGTACGAAAATATAAGTATTAATAAAAAAATCATGGTACATACACAAAAACGCGCGCTATTGGGTACTCGTATAGATATAAAATTATAAAAACTTTTTACTTCGATTTGATTTTTTTAGTAACAATTAATTTTCCTTTACGTTTTCTTAACTTTTTAGCGCAATATTTTTAATATGAACAAAACATACTAATGTTGTTTTTATTTACGCGAATACTACACTTTGTAATTCGGCATTCGAAACGTCAGGAAAGTAAAACCTAAAATAAACTGCGATATATACCGTAAGAGTAGTTTTATTACAAAACATACTAACCCTATTAGATGGCTTTAAAACAAACAGTATCGATTAAGGATAATATACAAAAGGGATTTTAATATGTCAGTGGTGTACCCACTGCGCCGCGTGTGCTACCCGAACGTTGCTAAACTTAATCTATAAATCAAGAAGTGAAACTATTTCTTAATTAGATCGTATTTAGTACGGGCACAACACCTTCCTTCGCTCCTTGAGAATACGCCTCCCAAAGGGTCCGAAAGGTAGCCCATTGCCTTTCAAGCACCTCTTTAACGGCTAATATCTTTGGTAAATGGATCTCAAATATTTTATCCCATAACCATTATAGCAAAACGATGTTATCATGTTTATTGCTTTTCGGTACACCGAGTCCCGGAGCTCTTACATTATTGTTGTTCAGTAAATCGTGTTTTATCAATAATTAAGTACCCTGTTAATAATAAATTAATACATTAACCTATGTTCTAGCGTGTTTTGATTTGAATTGTATGAGAATGAGAAAAAAATTAAAGAATCGCAGAATGTGAAAATGCGAAATCCTCTTAACGAAAGCGCCATTCTTTCGTTCCGTGAAACGCTTTTGATGTTTGTATACTTAGTGTTTAATAAGTTGATCCTATTACAATGTCCAGGTAACGCGACGACACAATGGAGTCACCGGGACGCTAACAAGATTATAACTTTTTTTTTCAAATTAATAAAAATGTAGCGAGCCCTATGTTCCATTTTGCCCCTGCTGGCATCCCGAGTGATATTTTGTTATGATTATTAAGCGCAGTTATAAATAATCTTCAATTTTTAATGAGGCTTTGTTGTTTTTTTAATAGGGACATTTTCGTCCCTTATTACGATTTACCAATGTTTTATTCGATATATTAAATAAATAATGTAGTAGGTACGTATGTAGTGGGTAGGTAATTACCATTATAATACGCATAAATTCAGTAGGTACACTAAATATATACTTATAATGATATTTTATACAATATCATTGAATACCTAGTATTTTTAGATCAGCTACTACTAGAGATGAGAGTATTTTATCCACCACGTCATATGATCCCGTGTAAATGAAACAATAAATTACGTATTCTGTAGCTATCGTGGTGTCACTTGTTCCAATACGATCCCCGCTCGCGCCCGCGTTGTCTCTCATTAACTTAATACGCTATGGTTTGCGCGCCAGCAATATGGACGAAATGAAATAGTTGTCATATACAGGCTGCTTTTTTTTAAATAATAATAATATTATAGGACAATCCACACACGGTTATCTGATCCTAAACTAGGCAGAGCTTGTACTGTGGAAACCAGACAACTAATACTTATAAAAGATATACTTTTTCTTTTTTTGTAAATACATACTTAGATAGATGAAACACCCTGACACTTGGTGCGAATCGATCCCACGACCTATTGGGTAGCCATGGTGTTTAACCACGAGACCAACAGGCCCGTCTGTTTATACCATACATATACATGTTATATTACAATTATAATTATTGCTGGAATAACACACGTATGGCAAATCTTACGATTACGGATTAGAGGTTATCTTAGTATATAAATTATACATATTGTTTGAGTAGTATCACGATTTTGGTTGCATTTTGAAATAGCACTGATGCTAATTAATGTTATGATTTATATCCTTAGAATAGAAAGAAATTGTGTAGTGTAAAAATAATAAATATTTGACAGGCCCGTTGGTTTAGTGGTTAGACACCCTGGGCGTTAGGTTATTTTTATTATATTGGGCGGCCTTAACGCTTAAAACGATTTCTTCCAGGCAAACTCAGGTTATTTGAAATAGAAGGTGCAGAGTATAACAAGAAAAAGTCCTTAAGTTACAAAGATAGGTAGAATGTTAGAAATAAATATTATATTTGTCAACCAGATTCCCAACATTCGTCATTTGAGTATTTTTAGGTGTGTGAAAAGTCTTACGCGACTCTTACGAAGAACAGCTAAACTAATTGTTTTTTATCGTATTATATAGGTATGCACATTTTTTCGTAGCTAAACATTTCTCAAGAGGTTTGACAGTTTTAAGTTGTTTTCATATTAATAAAATAAAAATATTGAAGCTATACCTTGGTAACATACCCTATAGTCGTAGGTGCTTGTCGCACATCAACAATATTTCGTCTGCAAACGAGTTGTCGTCACTTCCGACACTTGGCGTAATTTTATGAACATCCGCCCTAAGCCAAAGTGCAAGAATTATGTGGTTGTGTGTGCGTATTACATATTTATATAAACCTACTTATAGGTACTTATTACTTAGTTCACATGGCATACGGACAGTGGTTCCATCTAGGCAATATTTGAATTTTATACAGCGTGCTACCATGTTCGCGCGATAACGCGCGGTAATGTGAAAGGCATTAGGTACTGATTAACTGTCGCACTCAAAAACGTCGTTTAGTTTTAAATTTTAATAATCCAGTTCTTGAAATCAGAATATTTTGACACTCCAAGCGAATCAGTACTTTAAACTCTATTACGGAGCAGAGATATTGAATTACCTCTTAAATACTCAATTATGAAACACAAATATCAACGGCTCGGAAAGTCGAAATAAACAGATTTAAAATAATGTCTTAGTGAGAATTAATGCTAATTGACGTTAATGAGTGCGGTAGTATAGTAATTGCGTAATGTATATTGCAAAAGTAGCCTATAGGGTCAACATCTCTCGAATTCACATTCTAAACATCATCAAAAAAGATAAAGTTCTTATAGTATGTATAACATATTCAGACATTAATTTCCTTGTACACGTGTTGCTTGGAGTGAACTAATCGATCGACACATGTACATTATTAGACCCCCAATGCACGAGTCTTCGGGGTAATGAGCGTAATGAGACGGGCTGAGGCATCGGACGCGACAGCCCTCGCAATACAAGTCACGGGATTACGCGTGTTACTGCGCCTTTAGATAAGGGATTCTGTTACTTAGGGAATAAGCTAATAATATTTTGTTATTGCCGCCAACTCATAGGAAATTAGGCGACGTCTATTTTGGTAAAAGGTCGTGACTACTGTGCAAAGGAAAGATGGGTTTTGTTTTGATAGATGTATACAGCGTGAGTATAATTTTTACCCGACTACGGGACGGAGGGAGGGTTATGATTTCAACAAGAATGTATGTATGTATGTTATATGATATGCGGGAACAGATTTCCCGCATATCTTCTAATCTACTTAACATAATTTGACAAGTAGGGTATCGTTAGAAACGTCTTGAATGTCCGCTGGTTATAGCCTATATAATATCACATTATTAGACTGCAATTTTATCCATAGTCAGGTTTTATCGTATGGTTAGTGGCCAACCTGGTGTCGGTGTTTTCAAGCTGCCCTTAGGCCTCTAACTTAGCTTAACGACTGCTGTCTAGATGACAATAGCCGGGACCGACTTTTTAAGTGCCCTCCGAAGCACGGAGACGCTCAGTTTAAATACCACTAAACGGTCACCCATATAATAAGGACTGACCTTGCCTGACGTTGCTTACCCAACTGATCGTTTACCGAACAGTGGTTGCAACTGGCTATGAGCGTCTTAGTATCTAATGAAAGTATCACGACGTAATATTTGCCATTACATGTTCTAATAAAAGTCTCTATGAAAACAGTATAATTTAAAGTAGGTATTATTTGTTAAATATAAAATTATAGTCCTTTCATCTCTCGTACATGATGAACTAGAAAAAAATGACACAATATAGATTACTGTAAAAAATATAAAACTGTATAAGCAGCTGTATCTACTTGTACAGTTTATATAGTTAGGTATACAGTTGTATACCTAACTATATAAACTGTACAAGTGCAGTACACAAAAGTTATATTTTTTAACTGTTCAAGCCGCCTTAAGTATAACTTTATATGGCGGCGCTCACAAGTCATACCATATATTCTTAAAAAACTAACACAAAACAAATACTATTCTCACCTCTAACTACGAGTGTGTACCGTCCGATCAAAACAACAAATATTGATGTGTCTGATGGGCACCTGCTTAAAACGGAGTTCCTTTTTTAACCGGCTTCAAAAAGAAGGTTCTCTATTCGACGCGTATGTATGTAATATTAATAAAAATGCGTAATATTAATATATGTTAATCTATATGGGCTTCTAAACAAATTTACCAAATTTTATGAGTGTATGTATGTATGTATGTATGTATGTATGTATGTATGTATATATGTATGTATGTATGTAGGTTTGTCCGCGGATTTCTCAGAAACTACAAGTCCGATTTCGAAAATTCTTTTTGCAATAGTTAGAATTTTTTTCAACTTAGGGTAGAATACAAGTTTAATCAAAATCGGTCAAGTAGTTTAAGAGATATAAACTTTTTATGTTTTCAGTTACTGTAACGTAGTCGTTCGAGTTGCGTGATAGTGCTGATACCTATTTTGCTAAAATAAAAGTCACTAAAAAGTGTTAAATAAACTATTTAAAAAAAAAAAAAACCGACTTCAAAGTAAATTATCTAAAAAGCATAAAATAACGAAAACATATTGAAGTCGTTGTCAGCTCGTGCTAGTCTTAGTTAACATGATGTGCTAGCACCGACTTCAATATATTTTCGTTATTTTATGCTTTTTAGATAATTTACTTTGAAGTCGATTTTTTTTTTTTTTAAATAGTTTATTTCTACCTCACTTGCACCAGATTCGCCGAAGAACCAACGTCACCGACATAGCTCTCAGAATCTGCAAATAGAAGTGGCAATGGGCAGGCCACATCGCTCGAAGAACCGATAACCGTTGGGGAAGAATGGTTCTCGAGTGGCGACCACGAACCGGAAGACGCAGCGTAGGTAGGCCTCCCACTAGGTGGATAGACGACATTGTGCGCGTCGCAGGTAACCGGTGGAAACAAGTCGCTCATTGTGGCTTTCCAAGGAGGAGACCTATGTTCAGCAGTGAACGTCTTCCGGCTGGTGATGATGATGATGACTTGCATCATCTTCTCGCTCTCTCCCTTCCTGCATCCCATTGGTCCATCATCATTCTTATATCCGCAGACATGGAGCAAGTATTACGGTCACCAAGAAGTTTCTCGCCACGAATGGGGCTTAATGACCACCGCCGGACAATAACATACTGGTGTCGCGAGACCGTCTAGAATGCGAGACTGATTTCGCCTGCCCCGCCTCGGTCCCGTGGGATGCTGGCCTAAGAATAATTGAATAAGGTACACACCACATGAGTACGTACTAGAACCTAAAAACGTGCATCCAACAAAGTTTAATAAAAAAAAATAAAAAAACGTGCGTCGATTTTGGGCGAATATAGAGCGGACAGCTTTGGACCATTAAGTATATATTATTTGAAGTAGAAGAGAAACCATAAAAAAAAAACAAAAAAAAATACTGTCGCTTTTTTTTTCATCGACTTTCAAATCACAACGATGCTAAAGAAGTTTTCACTTCAAAAACTACTTTTACGGAATATATCGCGTTTTATTTTAGGTTTCAATATGTAGTATTAGCGAAAATAAAAGAAAACATTATAAGATATTACATTTTTTTTTCATTTATTTATCGTTTGAAAAATACATATAATATGCTGTTAGCTTAATATAGCATTAAAAACCACGGAAAAAACCACGTTTATACAGGTTATACTTTATCGGCTTACATTGAGACTTAATTCAACATTATCAGTTAATGTAAGTAGGTATTATTCTAGCTTAACTAACAGGTTACGAAAATAAATACAGTTGTACTTAGGGTTAAAGGATTGATTGATTAATGTTACCAATTTGGTAGACACTATATGGAAGTTATAGTGTAATTTTTTTAACTAAAATGTTGACAAAAGGAAGCAAATTTTAAATTCTTATGCAATGCCTGTACTACGATTAATATAATATCTACCTGAAAATGTTTGAAGAAATTTTAAGTGTGGTTAAGAGACTCGGGTAGTTTTGTTAGGTGTCATTGTATCTTACTTATTTTATGTCTAACACCTAGAACGACACCAACAAATAATTTCGCTGTGAAGGGGTAGCGATCTTACTACAATTGCGTTATTAGATAAACGGTATGAGCACATACTTTAAATTCGATGCCAGCCGTTGGTCTGTAAGGCAGGCTTAAATTTTTTTCTTGCGTAAATCTAAGCACAAAAGAAAATAAGATAAGGTCAAACCACCTAGTCATGTCATCCACATTATCAGACACCGGTCTCGCCGGCGAGGCCGAAGGGTCGTACGTATGCGACCTCAACGACGTGAATCACCCCACTGAGTTTCTTGCCGGTTCTTCTCAGTGGGGGCGCGTTGTGAACCGGTGGTAAACTCAGCCCTCTCTTAAGCGACAGCCCAAGCCGAGGCCGTGCCTCCCTGAGGTGCCCTTGAGCTCGTCGCTACTTCTGCCGTTAAGGCTAGAGCGCTTTAAGCGCTCGCCTCCTATCGTCCGGTGAAGCTGTAATGGCCATCTGCGGCCAACAGCGTCTATCATTCCCAAAAAAAAAAAGTCATCCACATTACAGTTATTCAATTAGTCATCAGTTCTGATGATACATTTATTTTTTTTTTCCGTCACAGTACATGCGTACAAATACACTAGCGAACACTCACTCGCGGCATTAAACTCGTTGCGCAAATACAGTAATATCTCTGATCGATGGCTAGCTAGACGCAGGCAAATCGTAGGTAAGTTACAGCCTTTACTATTTCTATGTTTTTGAAAGAAAGAAAGAAAAACATGTATTCAGCGACATCTAAATGTAACTTATCTATTACACTTTTTATTTTAAACTAGCTGACCCGCGTAGCTCCGCCCGCGCTTTTATTACATTTTGCTCCCCTTTTCTCCCTCCTCCCTAGATGTATCTCTCTCCATATCTCTCTCTTATATGCTCTTTCTCTCCTCTCTCTTTCCCCTCCCGCTTCGGTTTCCGTCACACTCCCCCTCTTCCTCTCCCTGTTGTCCCCTCTCTGAACCCTCTCCCCCTCTCTCTTCTACGAACTTGCTCCTTCTCACTCCCCCCTTACTCCACCTAACTCCCCCGATCCCTCACCCCGTAACCCCCTCCTCGAATCCCCTCTCCCTCTTTCTCCTCTCTTGCACCCTCCTCTCGTTCTATATATCCTCGTCAATCATGGTATCAGCGGCATTAAATATACTTTATGACCTATTCTCAGAGCTCCCCGATATGCACACAAAATTTCATACAAATCGGTTCACCCATCTATTTAATGACCTTACCTTATGTTGCTTAACCTTAACCTAGCGGTATGAAATACACTGTATGACCTATTCTCAGACCTACCCGATATGCACACTTTCATACAAATCGGTTCACCCATCTATTTAATGACCTTACCTAACGTTGCTTAACCTTAACCTACCGGGATAAAAGTATCCTATGTCCGTTTCCTGGTTCTAAGCTACCTCCCCACCAATTTTCAGCCGAATCGGTTAGGCCGTTCTTGAGTTATAAATAGTGTAACTAACACGACTTTCTTATATTTAGCTTGATTAAAGTTCTATAGTGATTGTATGTTCAATTTCACCGATAGATGGCGCTGTTCATAATGTAAATCACGCTAACATCGTAAATTACTGTCTAATGATATTCGATAATAAAAGTTCTTAGTATTTCGCATCTTTTATTGTTGCGACGTGATACAATAAGTTTAAGTTTATTAAGTTTAAGTATACAATACCTATACACTACCTGGACTTGGGGAGTTTCATTAAAATTTCATGAACGACAGATTTTACAGATTTTAACTTTTCAAAGATATAATGTCATATTGTCATATCTTATGCAAACTAGATGTCTGCTCAGTCCTTATTGTATATAGCGTAATAATACATATCTTAATGATTAACTGATCAGTCTATAATTACCCTATTCACATACAAAGGAAATTACGTGGTAATATGTGCAAGTAATGTTTCACTGCTTAGCCCCTATGAAACATAGCGTGATGTTTTATATACCAATTTATACCTAGACTTCTACACAACACATCAGTGAAAGTCCTATCAAAATCCATCCACGGGTTTTCAAATGATACCTGGACAAACAGAACGACAGACAGACAGACAGACAGACAATAATTCAAAAAAAAATTGTTTTGGCCTCTATGTCGATAGTATAGTATCCCCACATAGAAATTTTGGAAAAATATTCAATGTACAGAAAAAGTGCTCTTTGAGTTTTATTATATAGAAGACAATGCCGCTGAAGGGTTATCCACTCAGCATGTGCCGTTGCTCCTATTTGGAATAACGACGCTGATCTTCTGTGGACACCCGTTTTTCTACAGATTATATAAACACAGAGACCAATCTTAATCCGAACCGTTCACTACATACATCTTTAATTAAAACCGATACAATCTACCTGCGAACTGTCGTCCTATTAGTAACCCTTGCCTAGAATTATGATTACGCCAAATCGGCAAGATAGCGCTCCGTATTTACTTTGATTCTCATCGTTAAAAGTTGCGGGGGCTGACGAGGGCCGTCGTTAGGCCTCCTAATGGCCACCATTTGTCTTGTCCGGCCTGTAGTTGTACCCCGCTAATGAAATTATTGCCGCAAATATACTAAAGGTTATAAATACACCCGTAAGGCCCGGACGCCACCTTGTTCCTCCCTAATGGACCGGTCAAACTGTAAACTGTGTTATCAATGAAATTACAATTAGTGGATGGGGATAAAAATGACAGAGGGTCGGAAGTTGCATTTAGCTTGTTTATGGTCCGAGGAAATTGCTTGATTGTTTTGAATTTTAAGGATAATTATTTTAGTGGTGTAGGAATAAGATAGTAAATCCCACATAACCTAGCCTCCACCCTTACGGAGACTTCCTACTTGAAGGTATCCTCCTCGTCCTCAAAAAAAGGAAAAAAAAAAGGATTAAGGTAGTAAGTATTATAATTGTGTAAGCATTGCTGTGTTCCGTCGTCAAGGGCACTGTAGCTGGTGAAATTACAGGACACTTAATAGGTAATGTCTCGGGTGACGAGTGGCAGTGCAGTGCAGACCATCAGGCAAGCGTCTTACTTGAAACAGAATAATAATAAAAAACTAAAACACGCGGTATTTAAAATTGAAAGCACAGGTTTCAAACTTCGAACGACTCCGACCACGAAATCTAATCTAGAAGAGCGTTAGGACCAAAGATATTGAAAAATCCTAAATCTATGGTTTGGACCCAAAATGCCCACTTCGCATAATGTCAACTCGACGAAAACCTACGTTTTTGCAAAACATCCACTTCGCAAAAGGAAAACTTACTTCGCATAATGTCCACTTCGCAAAATGACAACTTCGCAGAATAACAACATTTTTTCATGAAAACAGTAATGATAAGGGCCTTAACAGTTATAGTTACAGGAAAACGTACCCAGGAGGAGTTGGAGTTAAAGAAAGTTCTAAAATATTACATACACGCATAATATAATTCATATGTTTAATACATGTTAAACTTGAAATTTCAAGTATAAAAATCTCATTTACACATAACTCACTTGACCGTCTCTTGTCCGGTCACTTTAACCGTCCCCAAATGACTACCACCGATGAGTTCACGGGTGTAAAGTTGGGATGTATCAGCACAATAAAACGTGGCATTCTCCTCAGCGATTCGCGGAATGTGTTGTCCAAGAATGCCAGCTGCCTCGGACAATCAAAACTTTGCCGCAACGGAATTTTCTGCTTAGCGTCTCCGTAGTATTGGCTGGGACAGGCCGCGGTGACCCGCCTGTCTTGGACGTAATATGTCGGCGATATTATTCTCTGGGAGTTTTGTTGAAGGATAATTTGATTAAGCTTGGGGCGATAATCTTTTTTTATAATTCATAATATGATAGAATTTCAGTGATTATTCTGATAGCTTCTATATTTTTCAAAAATAATGGATACCCTGTTTTTTTCATTACAAGATCAAAATCTTAGCAATAAATGTATAAATACAGGAATTAAGGCTGGCCACCGGTCAGCCATCACTAACCAAACAGGGTATAGTTCAAACATGATTAGGAATCAATCAATAAACGAAGATTTTAAAGTGTATTTTCACGATTCTCAATTATATGGTAAAGCCATTAATTAGGCACATAACATTTGTCGAATATATCAAGAAGGTACTAAAGCAGATCAGATTACTATCAAATGACAAAAGAACACGTACCTACCATTTAAAGTGATCCAAAATGATTTATTTTTTAAATAACTTGATGACGAGACAAGCGTGAGGTTGGTCTGACGGTAAGCGATACAACTACACATAGACAGCTGCAATGCATTGCCGTTCGTCACGTGAGGTTTAAATGCTATTAAATCTCCAAAAACCGGTAATTTTACTGTAATTTTTGATTTTCTATGACCAAAATTAGGTTTGACCATTAGGCAGCTCTCATTAACAGCCTTGCCATAAAATTTGCAGAATTAAAAAAGAATATTCAAATATAGAATCAAAGCGAATCAGACGATCATAAAGAACAAAGTGGCCACATCAAAAGACCATTGCAAACAATGTTGGCACACCACAAAAAGGGATCCGCGGCTTATCGACGCTTTTATATTGTTCCCTTTATTACAGTGAAAAATACTCTGCGCAAATACCCCTAATCTTTGCACATCAAACGAACACAAACCTTGATATTACACGCGTCATTTGAAGTCTCAAAGACATTCCTGGACCGTAAAAAATTAAAATAACAGAGAGTACAATGGGACGTAGCGGGTGGGACGCGGGATGCGACTGATTCGCGCACAGCACGCATATCGCTACCGGAGGCTGAAAAATTAAAAATTCTTTATTGTACGTTTGAATATTCAATATTTTATATCTACCTAAAGTGTAGAACGGACAGATTTTACCACATTATACTTATCACAATCAAAATAAAAAAAATATTACCTACTATTTACCGGTCAAATGACACGCATTGATATCTTTTTTAAATCATAATATAAAAATAAGTACTTAACACATGCTCAACTTCTATTTGGATCCGAACCGAGTAACATAGTTTTTTTTTTTTAAACACCTGTTTTAAAACACTTTTTTTCTCTGGGGACTAATCCTACCACTGTGACTTGTGGGCCAGGATCTACTGTGGTGACCAGAGGAAACACCAAGGTTTGACGATCAGCGAGTCCCAGGGAAACACAATATTACTTAAAGGCTGTCTGTGTATTAAGTATGCACTAAAGAATTCTGGATAAAAACGTAGCGATAGAACAGTTCATTTTTTTGACAAAATAATTGTCGAAGGACAGAACACATACATCCAAAACAAATGATCAATTCATTTCGGCACCAAATGTGAACTAAACCCCGTGACACATGATGGATCAGCCCTCGGCGCTCTCTTTGTGCCCATTTCCAAGCGGTTACCTTCCAATACGTGCAAACACTCGCAGATTTTAAACGCATTCCGCCATTTCGTGGGCCATTAGTCGAGGTGAAAGAGCCAGTGATTATGATTGATCGCGTACCAACACACAATGCGGTCGGCTGACTTGTTGAACGGAACCCCTCACGTGTGCACTCACCTTATTTGATGCTGATGTCTTCGATTATTGCTTTACTACTACTTAGATTATTGTTTTAGAATTGTTTTTTGTTTGATCCTCGAAATAGAAGAGTTCAATATTTTTATGCACTGCTAAAACTTCAAAAGAGTATAATATAATTGCATGCAGCAAGTATGTATTCGTAGTTTATTTATTTATTTAATTCTTCATGTACAAATTTTGTACATAGGCGGACTTAATGCCTACGGCATTTTCTGCCAGTCTACCTTAGGGAGTTTAAACAATGGTGTAGAATTATTAATAATATGTTATAATCAAGCCACCTTGCTTTTTGACAGAATACCTACGACTTAACATTTGATAAATTAAATTGTAAGCAATAAATAAATGAATTTACTTAATTATCAGGATATTAAAAATATTTCCTTTGGTTCAGGGTTACATCAAAATATCCTGTATTATGTGTTACGAACACAACTAAGCCAATTTAGTCACTGCTTACCATTGTTTACGCAATTAATTAGTTTAATTCTCATCATAACCATTCATCTCGTTTCTCATCTTCTCTTCATCATACATGTTTGTAAATAAACTGTAAATATTTAGTTTCAACAAATATTCAGAATACTTATATTCTCATCAACTTTTAATTATTATAGCCGGCAGCAATGATTATTTTATTTTAGAAATCTTCATCATTATTAAGTAGTTTATTTCTTAAATTAAATCCAGTAAACTCTTTAGATGAATATTAGATCCGCCTAGAATTGTAACACTAAGATGTCCTGCTAATGTAATTTAAAAATGTATCTTTGTTATGGTGTGCAATAAAGTGTATTTGTATTGTATTGTAGATCAATCAATTTATAAATCGCATCATTGATAAACAAATGTACAAGCCATTAATAATACACGTATACGAGAAATTTTCTAACTAATAGTGAATACCGCATCAAAATTTATTGGTATAGTTTAGAAAAACTAAACAAACAGACAGATGTGGATGACTTCGTTTTAAACTAGGTACCTACTTAAAGTTTGAGATAATTATTACTTGAACTGAAAATCAAAAACATAATAAGTAAATAGTTAAAATGTAATATCGAACATTCCTGCAGTTATTGATTTGACTAAACTCGATAGCGATATAAAATACGAATGGATATTGGAACTCGATCCAGTGCATCCATTGTGCACCAGTTCAGACGATACCTACTGTTCGAAGCAAATCGAGAATGAACGTAGATTAACTATTCCAACTTCGCCTTAAGATGTTAATTTCCTGTTGCGAGTTTTGATATTTCTAAAACTTACTTTGTATATTTCCGAATGAAAATCTGAGAATGACTGATTTAGAATTCTTTACCATAAACAATTCAATACAATAAAAATATTCTTTATTGTACACCAAAAGAGAAGATACAGCTTAAAAGGGAAAAGTAAAATTGCCTTATATTATTATTTTAAATACAGCTTAATATAAATAAACCCCAATCCTCCGTTGACATAACTTCCAATACGTACGGACAAAATCTTGGTTGACCCTAGTAAAAATAGCACCTTACCTGACTCTTTTGATAATCCTGACGATATTAACGACCATTTCCTTAATATACCTGGTAATAGTACTACCCCCATATCGGATTTGACATTTTTTGAGTATCATCGCTTTAATAATTCAACCTTTCAATTACAGCCTGTATCGGAAAGCGATGTCGCTAATTTTATCACTTCAATAACCTCTAATGCTGAGGGCTGTGATAGTATCAGCCGTGAACTAATCTTGCTTACTCTTCCACGTACCTTAACTGTAATCACTAAAATTATTAACAAGTCACTTCTTTCAGCTGTGGTCCCCCAGCAGTGGAAGCACGCGTTAGTTACCCCGGTTCCAAAGACAAATAACCCTTCCAACTTTAAGGACCTCAGGCCAATAAGTATTCTTCCTTTTATTTCCAAGGTATTAGAGCGAGCTGTCTATACCCAGCTAGTGAAGTACCTCGAACTTAATGACATATTGCCAATGTATCAGTCTGGTTTCCGGAAGAAACGGAGTACACTTACAGCTTTGTTGGATGTTACAGATAACATTCTTGCAGAGCAAGATAAAGGTCGTGGTACTATTCTCGCTCTATTAGATTTCTCTCGTGCTTTTGACAGTATAAATATATCATATCTCTTATCTAAATTAACATACTATGGATTGGATCGTCATTCTATCGAGTGGTTTAATAGTTACCTGAGTGATCGCACGCAGCGCGTAAAATTACTTAGGGATGACGGTTCCTGCCTTTTCTCCCAACCTAAGGTTGTACAACGTGGAGTACCACAGGGATCGTTACTCGGACCTATTCTATTTATTATTTATTGTGCTGATCTTGCTAAGGTAATAAAGCACTGTAAATATCACTGCTACGCCGATGATGTCCAAGTATACGTATCTGAAATTCCTGATTGTATTTCTGTGGCTGTTCAAAATATCAACAAAGACTTGGATAATATTGCTGACTGGTCGGATAAGAACTCACTACTTATCAACCCTGATAAGTCAAAATACATGGTACTGGGTTCAAAGAAGCAAGTCTCAAGAATAGGTAGCAAAAACCCAGTTCTGTCCGTGCACGGTAAACCTATAGATAGGGTACAAGAAGCAAAAAACTTAGGTGTTGTACTGGATAGTCAGCTGCGATTTGAAGGACATGTGCTGAGCATCGTCAGAAACTGTTTCTACCGGTTGAAAGTGCTTTATAAAATCCGCAGCTTACTTACTGAAAAAGTACGCATTAGGTTATGCGAGTCACTGATCCTCTCGCGGCTTAACTATGGGGATATTGTGTACGGCCCTCGTTTACTGGCGAGGACTCAGCGCTTGATTCAGCGAGTTCAAAATGCTTGCTGCCGTTTCTGCTTCACCATTCCTCCCCGTAGTCACATAACTCCGTACTTGAATGATGCGTCTATACTTAATATGGAATCGCGTAGACAGCTACATCTAGCTACTTTATTGTTTGGTGTAATTAAATTTAAAAAACCAAGATATCTATATGATAAGTTAAAATTCAGTGACAAATGTGGCACTAGATTCTGTCGACCGCCTTTAGCAGGACATTCACATAAGACGGCCGCATTTAGGGGCAGTTTCCGTTATCAGGCAACGAAATGTTGGAACAATCTACCCCCTCCGATCAGACACCTCTCTTCGCTGTATTCTTTTAAAAGTAACTGTAGGTCTTTTTTATTAGATGTGCAGGACGGGCGGACCCGAATGCACGAGCCACTGACGTCCTGTGTGTCTGTAGCTATCGCTGGTACGGTATGAACCCGCCGAAGAGTGTTGACGCTGTTGGTTACAATGTAGGTTGGTTACAATAAGAACTCCCAATTTGATAGCAAGCTTGATAGTGGCTTCGACGGTGGCGCTCTTCGTACTGAATATTCTTTTCTTCTATTTATATCTTGCTTTTAGTTCCCGCGTCGACCGCTTGCTTGTTCACCGACAGTGGCGCCGAATGCGCATTTACTATCCTTCCAGGGAACTTTACCGTAACGAGAGCCCCACCGAGGCAGCCACTAACGTTTAATTTTTATTATCAAAACTGTACATTTTCACTTATTCTACTTAGGCTATTCTAGACACATACATGATACCTATACCGTTAGAAAGTGCGTGTAAGCAGCTTTCTAACGGTGTACATAGGGTTTATCTATCTATTTCTGTTAGGGAACTACAGGCCGATAAATACTGTAATAGGGGCGCGACGACTATGCTTTGGCCGCTTGTCACTTCGCCTGCGCCCTGCCCGTAGCATCCACATGCCCACAAATAGTATCGATAGGTAGCCTGCGATGTGTACTATCTGTATATCTATGATCTAGACCACCTAGGGGCCTAGGTCATAGCAAAAACCCTAGAAAACATGATATGCGATAGAACAACTGCCTATAACTATGGAAATATGTACATCAGTGCTGTTTAGGCACTTAGACCCACCAAGGCGGACCCAGATCTAGGTCCTGAGTTGGTTCCTAGATTTGGGACCTAGCTGCAAATAGCTATTTGCCGTTCATATATGTGCTTAGCACATCTAGGGCATGTGGGTACTTCTATTATACTATTACCCTACGCTAATTACAAATAGCAAGTACTATGAGACCTAGGCTAGGCTATCTATAACTGATTCAGCTCACACAAAACTATATTATAATTTATTAGGAAATTAAATCTAGGCTCTTAACTATCGCAGAGTTATAAAACTTAACTATATATTACTATAAAACACAACACTCTGTAACACAAACACTATTTTGTCCTTTCTTCCTATTGTAGTCGTCCTGAACATCTCTCCCGCCGTGCTGCAGCGCGACGGGCCGGAGCGATGCTGCATCCTCTTCCGGTGAAGGGCGACGCTTCCGGCGCTCTCGACGCTTCTATTTCGGTAGTGGCACGATCTTCTTCGTGGGGCGTTTTAAGATGCCCCCCGCAGTGCGCACCTCCACAGTGCGGACTTCTCCGTCGGCTCCGGGGTAGATTGCCTCGACCCTCCCGCGCGGCCAAGTGTTGCGCGGCAGCTGTCCGTCGGCGATCAGGACGGGATCGCCCACCTGGAGACTGGGACCCCTCCCGTGGGGCTCCCGCCGGTACTGTAGCTCGGGCAGGTACTCGCGCACCCAGCGTCGCCAGAACATGTCGGCGAGCGCTTGCGAGCGTCGCCATTGCTTCTTGCTGTCTAGGTCGCTCTCGTCGAACGTCCCGGGTGTCGGCAGCCGCGCCGACCCCCCGAGCAGCAGGTGATTGGGCGTGATGGCTTCGTCGTCCCCAGTGTCCACTGATACGTGCGTCAGTGGTCTGCTGTTGACTGTGTATTCGGCCTCGCAGAGCAGCGTGGCCAGAACCTCTTCTTGCGGGTGCTTCTCCTGTAGTACTGTGCTCAGTGTGGTCTTGACACAGCGAACGAGACGCTCCCAGGCGCCTCCCATGAAGGGCGCTGAGGGCGTTATGAAGCGCCACGCCATCCCACGACGGCCGGCTTCCTCGGCGAGTGCGTCGCGCAGCTCCCTGTCCGCGCCGTGCATGTTGGTGCCATTGTCGGAGTAGATCTCCGCGGGGCACCCGCGGCGCGCCGCGAACCTTCGCAGCGCGAGCACGGCGGAGTCCGCGCTGAGGCTGGCCGCGACTTCGAGGTGCACGGCCCGTGTGGTGAGGCAGGTGAAGAGGGCCACGTATCTCTTCTGGTGTTGACGACCGACGGTGACGGAGAACGGTCCGAAGTAATCCAGACCGGTGAATGTGAACGGTCTCTGGTGATGCGCCAGTCGTGTCTTCGGGTGGTCGCCGGTGGACGGCACTGGAGGTTGTGCTCGTCGTATGCGACATCTCAAGCAACGGTTCACGATGCTTTTCGTGACGGGCCGAAGTCGCACTATCCAATAGTGCTGGCGCACCTCGTTCACGATCATTTCTGTTCCACTGTGGTGTAGATCGCGGTGCGTCCAGTCGATGTAGAGCTGCGTGATGTAGTGATCGCCGTCTAGCACGGGCGGTCTTTTCGTCTCTTCTGTTACATCTTCAGCAGCGGCGATGCGACTTCTGAGCGTGATGATGCCGTCGTTGCGGAGTTCTATCGGCAGCGATCTCAGGCGACTGTCGATGGCGATACTGTTGCCCTTCCGGAGGTCATTGATTTCCCGTCCGAAGGACTCTTCTTGTACTACGCGGATCAGTAGTACTTCTGCTTCCCTTAGGAATTCGGCCGGTAACGTGACGAATCTTCGAGTGGTGACTGTCTTCTGTGGAGGTCTGCAGGTCTTCTGAGTCCTCTTCTGTCGTCTCCAGTCGGGATCTTGTTCCGGATTCTTTCTGGTCCTTTTGTAGCACGTTTTCGCTGTGGTTTTTCGACACAGTGCTATAAATTGAAGCGCTCTTGCCGTGGCCCGCAGTAATCGTTCCCACTTCGAAAATCTGTGCGGATCGGGAATGACTTCTCTGTGTTTCGGTGCGCTGCGAGCTTCTGTTACTGTCAGAGTCTTCTCTTCTCCCGTTGGTTCGTTGATGCTTGGTCTCTCGTTCGGCCATTGTGACGGATCTTCATACAAAAACGTCGGGCCCCGGTACCATTCGTGTCCGGCGTTGAAGTTCGGCGGCACGTCGCGGGTAGCGACGTCGGCGACGTTCATTTTGGACGGCACCCAGCGCCAGTCCGTCACCCTGCTGTGCTCTTCTATGGCGGCCACGCGATGAGCGACGAACGGTTTGTATGACCGCGCGCCGCTTCGAAGCCACGTGAGAACGGTCTTGCTGTCGGTCCAGTATGTTACCGACTCTGGTTTCGCCCGGTGTTCTTGCACGACGGCAGCAGCCAGTCTACTTCCCATTACGGCGGCTTGCAACTCAAGACGTGGGATTGACGTAGGGACGTGAAGCGCAGCATCGCGGAACTCAGGGAGGCTCGATGGGGAGGGTTTCTAGAGGAGATCTCGCCGTCACACCAGGCTTACTGGCGGCTCGCGAGATCCCTCAAAACCGACACCGTAGCTACCATGCCCCCCTTGACCCGCCCTTCAGGCGACCCACCCGCGTTCGAGGACGACGAGAAGGCTGAGGTTCTCGCTGACTCTCTAGAGAGTCAGTGCACACCCAGCTCCGCTCCCGTCGATCCGGCGCACCTCGATCTTGTGGATAGGGAAGTAGAGCGCAGGTCCTCACTCCCTCCCACCGAATCCCTCTCCCCGGTCACGCAAACCGAGGTGGAAGACCTGATCAAAGGCCTTAAGCCGAAGAAAGCACCGGGCTCCGACGGCATCTCCAATCGCGTTCTCAAGGTTCTCCCTGTCCATCTGATATGTCTTTTAGTGACTATCTTCAACGCAGCCATGTCCCACTGCGTCTTTCCTGCCGAATGGAAAGACGCGGATGTAGTAGGTATCCCTAAGCCGGGTAAGCCTCGCAGCAGCCCTGCGAGCTACCGGCCTATCAGTCTTCTCAAGTCTCTCGGCAAACTCTATGAGCGCTTGCTATTAGCGAGACTCAAAGACTTTGTCAGTTCTAATAATATCCTTATTGACGAGCAGTTTGGCTTTCGAACCAGACACTCTTGCGTCCACCAGGTGCACCGCCTCACGGAGCACATCCTGACCGGGCTCAACCAGCCCAAGCCCGTCTACACAGGCGCCCTATTCTTCGATGTTGCCAAGGCCTTCGACAAGGTCTGGCACAACGGCTTGATATACAAGCTCTTCCAGTTAGGAGTCCCCGATAGGCTCGTACTCATCATACGAGACTTTCTCTCGAATCGTACCTTTCGATACCGGGTCGAAGGTACGTTTTCTTCGCCCCATCCTATACAGGCCGGAGTCCCTCAGGGCTCCGTGCTCTCTCCCCTCTTGTTCAGCCTGTTCACGAACGACATTCCTCGTTCGAGCAGAGTCCAACTCGCCCTTTACGCGGATGACACCGCTCTCTACTATTCCCATAGGAACATGTCCTTTTTAACGCGTGCTCTTCAAGCCGCAGTCGATGCCCTGGGTCAATGGTTCCGTACGTGGCGCATAGAGGTGAACCCGGAGAAGAGTGCCGCGGTGGTCTTCTCCCGGGGACCCGCCAATATGTTCTCCGCGCGGAGCCTTCGGCCCAACAGACGACTAGCTCCAATATCCCTATTCAATCGCCCTATCCCCTGGACTAGGAAGGTTAAGTACCTCGGAGTCACCTTGGACTCCCGCATGACTTTCGGCCCGCACATTAGGTCCGTCCGCAATCGAGCGGCTTTCGTATTAGGTCGCCTGTATCCCCTTCTCTGCAAGCGGAGTAAAATGTCGCTTAGAAATAAGTTGACATTATACAAAGCTTGCATTCGCCCTATCATGACTTACGCGAGTGTAGTTTTCGCGCACGCCGCCCGCACCCATATAGATAGCCTCCAGGTTATCCAGAATCGTTTCCTCCGTCGCGCCGTCGGTGCCCCGTGGTACATGCGGAACGTAGATCTGCATTCCGATTTCAAATTAGATCCCCTTCGTAAGTTCCTCAAAGAAGCGTCGAAACGCTACTTTGAATCCGCGTGCCGTCACGCGAACAGTTTAATCCGTGCCGCCGCCGATTATGCCGCTAGTCCTTCTGACTCGCGCCGCAGACCACGGCACGTACTGCTCGACCCTCCTGACCCCATGACGGTCCTATTGGACCGGGATGCGCCGACCCCTCCCCGACAACCGTATGCTACACTAGCTATCAGACACCGGTCTCGCCGGCGAGGCCGAAGGGTCGTACGTATGCGACCGCAACGACGTGCATCACCCCACTGAGTTTCTTGCCGGTTCTTCTCAGTGGGGGCGCGTTGTGAACCGGTGGTAAACTCAGCCCTCTCTTAAGCGACAGCCCAAGCCGAGGCCGTGCCTCCCTGAGGTGCCCTTGTGCTCGTCGCTACTTCTGCCGTAAAGGCTAGAGCGCTTCAAGCGCTCGCCTCCTATTGTCCGGTGAAGCTGCAATAGCCATCTGCGGTTAACAGCGTCTATCATTCCCAAAAAAAAAAAAAAAAAAGTCTTGAGCGGCGCCACCCTCGCCTTGGCGATGACCAGGCTGATGTGCGGTGTTCCGTCGAGCGAAGTCGTCCTCCAGTAGACGGCGGCAGCGTAGGCGGCTTCACTGGCATCGGTGAATACGTGTACTTGGAGAGATTCTGCGTCTGTGTATCCGGGATAGCTTCTCGGCAGACTGACGGTCTTGAGATTCTTGAGGTGCTCGACCCATTCCTTCCATTGATGCGCCAGGTCTTCGTCTAACTGTTGATCCCATCCGATTCCTCTTCTCCAGGCTTCTTGCAGTATTTGTTTGGCCCGTATTGTGACCGGTGAGGCGAGGCCGAGGGGATCGTATAGCGACATCACGATCTTGAGGGCTTCTCTCTTGGTCGGCGCGACTCTGTGCAGTATGTCTTCTGGTAGACGTGCTAGCTTTAGATTGAAGCTCAGTTCATCCTTTTCCGGCTTCCAGATCAGTCCCAGAATTTTCTCTTCTGTCGATTTGCAGCCTATACTGACTGTGTTGACTGCGTCCCGTTCTGGTTCCAGCGTCTTCTTGACGTCTTCTGAATTGGAGACCCATTTTCGTAACTCGAAGTGTGCTTCTCGGTGTATGTCACGTACTGTTTTCGCTATTCGCACAGCGTCCTCTTTTGTACGAAAACTGTCGAGATAGTCGTCCATGTAGTGATTATGGACGATTGCTTCAACCGCCTCCGGATGCTTGTTGGCATGTTTCTGTGCATTCCAGTTCTTGGCGAAGATGGCGGTGCACGGTGAGCTTGCTGTGCCGAAAATTATCGACGTCATCCTATATTCTTGCGGGGCTCCCTCCCGCCGGTGTCCTCTCCACAGGTACCTGAGCGCGTCTCTGTCTTCTGGTCTCACTTTGACTTGCATAAACATTTCAGCTATGTCCGCCGAGACTGCGACGGGGTGTCGGCGGAATCTCATCATCACTCCTGGCAGTGACTGCAGCAAGTCCGGTCCGGTGAGCAGGTAATCGTTGAGAGACATTCCTGTTGATCTTGCGGCGGCGTCGTGTACGATCCGCAGCTTCTCAGGCTTCATCGGGTTGTGGACGTCGAAGTGGGGCAGGTACCAAGTTCTTCCGGGTACGCTGTTCTTCGGTGCTATCTCTGCGTATCCCTTTTGTACGAGCGAATCCATGTATTCGCCGTACCTATTCTTCAGGTCGGGATTGCGATCCAATTTCTTCTCCGTGGAGACAAGCCTCTTCATAGCGGTGCCGTAACTGTCTGGCATCGTTATGTCTTCTTTCTTCCATAGCAGCGCAGTCTGTACGTGTCCGTCCTCCAACTGGTGTGTGTGCTTATTGAGCGTGTCTTCGGCCCTCTTCTCGGGATCGTTCGCCGGCCGACGAGGGTTGACGATGAGAGATTCTATGGCGAAAAATTCCCTCATTTGCTCTTCTATGCTGTCTTCGCTGGCAGTCAATCTGTTCACGAAGTGGACGCGCTGACCCAATGCTCTGGTGTGCGCGCCGTGTAGCACCCATCCCAGCGGAGTGAGCGAAGCTACCGGCTGATGTCGCGGGCCTCTTCGCACGTTGCTGGCGAGAAGCAGGTGCCAGTTGTCTTGCCCGATGAGTATTCGTGGCACCGCTCCCTCGTAGGCGAGCTTCTCGCGCAGATCTTCCAAGTGTTCGCAGCCCGTGACGTCGTTCCGGTCCACGGTTTGCGGCGACAGGTGCAGTCCTGGTACGGTGCGCGCGTGTAGGTTAACGCGCTGTCCTTGCGGCCCCGTGAGCGAGACCGCAACGCGACGAGACTCTGGCGTGTCGACGATAATGTCCCCGATGGCTTCCATCTTGAGCGGGTCCAGACGTCCTTCGGCTCCCACTTGCTTGGCGATCTCTTCGTCGATGAGAGACACCGTAGACCCGTCGTCCAGCAGGGCGTACGTCGAGGTCTCTCCCGCCGGTCCGATGACTCGTACCGGAACTATCTTCAGATAGGCTTGAGGCTTCTGCGACATCCATGCGTTGGCGACTGTCTCCCTGGCTTCCTCCGCATTCCTCTCTTCGGTGGACGCTACCAACGCCGCCTTTTCGTGATGGAGAAGGCGGTGGTGCGTCCTCTTGCATCCCTTGATCTCGCACCTTCTGATCTTGCAGTGATGCTTCGCGTATCTTGGCTTCAGACAGCGAAAGCATAGGCTGTGCTTCTTCGCGAGATCCCACCTTCCATCTGAATCGGCTTCCTTGAACTTGGCACAATCTGTAATGGCGTGCCCCTCCTTGTTGCAGACCCTGCACCGCGGCGTCTGCTTCTCTGTTGCGGTGTGCGCTCTGTGCGTCGGCGTCGTCCGTAGGCTGGCCCGTGGTTCCGTGATCAGCTCCGGCGGTGCGAAGGCGCTGCAGTAGCGGGCTTGCTCGGTGACGAAGTCGCTGTATCTTGCTAAGTCCGGAACTGAATTATACTTCTCGGTGAACATCTTGTACCACTGGACGCGCAGAGAGTTCGGTAGCTTCTCGGTGAGACATCGCAGTAGCTCGGCGTTGATGAGATAATATTCTTTCTTCAACGCGCGAAGTGTGACCACGCTGCTTCTGACCCTGCTTGCAAAGGTGCAGATGTCCTTCGGCGATTCTGTGCAGCGCGGCAAAGTTCGGAGTTTTTCTGTTTCCGCTTGAGCGATGGAGTCCGGACGGCCAAACTGTAGTTCCAATTCCTTCATAATGTCGTCCGGCTTCGCGTGCCCGATGAGTTCCGAACTAACTGTTTCCAAGGCTCTTCCCTTGAGACTTCTTCTTAGTCTTGCTGTATTTTCAACGTCGTTGAAGTAGCTGCGAGTGGTGTCATATATGGCGCGAAACGATAACCACTCGGTGTGTGCTCCACTGAAGATTGGCAGGTCCATGATGACCTTCGATGCGGCGGCAACCGGCGTGACTGCGTAAGTCTCGAACGGTTTGCTTCGGTCGGCGAGCGCGGCGATAGCGGACGTTAGTTCGCTGATGAACGGACGGAGTGCGTCGCCTTCCTTCGGGATCTTCACTGGATCAGCACACTTCTGTTCTTCTGTATCCGGAACCCCAGTCTTCTGTGCGGCGTCGGGATCCGGTCGATGCTCGTGAAGTCTTCTGTCTTGAGCCGGCGCGATGTCCTCCGGGCAGAGCGGCAGTGTCTGAACGGGCTGCGCGGCGTCGGCGGCGTCGGCATCCCTCCCGGCGGTCTCGTCCTCTTCTGGGCGTGGCTGTGACTCTGGTTCCGGTGCTTCTTCCAGCCAGGAACGTACGAATTCCGTCTTGGAGTGACCGTCGTCATCGTAGTCGTCCTCCGATGAGTCCTCTTCAGCCTTCTGTAGCGCTAGCTCGGCTAATTCCAACTTGAGTTTCAGTATTTCTTCACGGGCTTTCAGTATCCTCTTCTGGGATCGATGAGTCCTGTGGGACTTCGGTGGGCCGGTCGGCCTCTTCGATTCTTCGGTCCGGGTTTCTTCTTCCCGGCTAACGGTCGCTGCGTCCGGTCGGTGTGCTTCGTCGGCGGGGCGCAGCGTCGCATCTGAATGTTTTCCTGTATGTTTCCCCTTCCTCTGGCTCGGCGGCTCTGGTCTCTCTGGAACAGTCCTCGGGGCCGGCGGAGGGGACCGCCGCGGGGTCGCGGGCCGCGGCGGGTCGGTGCTGACGGTCGACGGGGAACGCGGCGGCAGCTCGTGGCGAACGGACGGTTCTTCTCTGGGGGTGGGGGCCCCCCCCACCTCAATCATCCACGCCTCGGGAGCCCGTCCTCTTGAACGCGTTATGGGCATCTTGTAAGTCTTCAGTCCAAATTTTCAGCTCTTCAGCCGGTTCTTCGATTATCCGGCTCCGTAGGACCAGCGAATGCTGGTCGGTCCTCTTCAGCAGATTCTTCTGTGATCCGGCTCGATGCGACCAGCGAATGTGCAGGACGGGCGGACCCGAATGCACGAGCCACTGACGTCCTGTGTGTCTGTAGCTATCGCTGGTACGGTATGAACCCGCCGAAGAGTGTTGACGCTGTTGGTTACAATGTAGGTTGGTTACAAGGTGTCCGTGAAATAAGAACTCCCAATTTGATAGCAAGCTTGATAGTGGCTTCGACGGTGGCGCTCTTCGTACTGAATATTCTTTTCTTCTATTTATATCTTGCTTTTAGTTCCCGCGTCGACCGCTTGCTTGTTCACCGACAGTGGCGCCGAATGCGCATTTACTATCCTTCCAGGGAACTTTACCGTAACGAGAGCCCCACCGAGGCAGCCACTAACGTTTAATTTTTATTATCAAAACTGTACATTTTCACTTATTCTACTTAGGCTATTCTAGACACATACATGATACCTATACCGTTAGAAAGTGCGTGTAAGCAGCTTTCTAACGGTGTACATAGGGTTTATCTATCTATTTCTGTTAGGGAACTACAGGCCGATAAATACTGTAATAGGGGCGCGACGACTATGCTTTGGCCGCTTGTCACTTCGCCTGCGCCCTGCCCGTAGCATCCACATGCCCACAAATAGTATCGATAGGTAGCCTGCGATGTGTACTATCTGTATATCTATGATCTAGACCACCTAGGGGCCTAGGTCATAGCAAAAACCCTAGAAAACATGATATGCGATAGAACAACTGCCTACAACTATGGAAATATGTACATCAGTGCTGTTTAGGCACTTAGACCCACCAAGGCGGACCCAGATCTAGGTCCTGAGTTGGTTCCTAGTAGCGGTGAGTCGTCGTCGAATTTTAGACGGACGAGACGCAACCAGTTTCGCGGTGTCGAAAACGGCTGCGGAAAACGGTCGTCGTTGCAACTGGTTTGAAGACAGCTCCAAGGACGGATTTTATCGAACAGAAACGTGGAACGACAAGGACGACGCGACGAATGTGATGATAGTTGCAACATTGCATTATCGACTCTATTTTCTTAGCAGTGTAGTAAAAAATGTTTTTTGTGACAAGGACGAGACGACGCGACGACCAGTGATGTAGTTGCAACATTGCATTAACGACTCTATTTTCTTAGCATTATAGTAAAAAATGTTTGTTATGACAAGGACGAGACGACGCGACGAGCAATGATGTAGTTGCAACATTGCATTATCGACTTTATTTTCTTGGCAGTAGTAGTAAAAATTGTATTGTTTTGACATGGACGAGACGACGTGACGAGTGTGATGATAGTAGCAACATTGCATTGTCGACTGAATTTTCTTAACTGTAAAGTAAAAAATCGCATCACGTAATTTGAAGACTGTTTTGTGCAACGAAGACTGTTTTGACCCAGCACGTAAAACGGTTTCATCGTCGCAGAACACAAAACGGTCCTTTAAAACGGTTCCTCGTCGCAACGCCCACCGCTAGTTCCTAGATTTGGGACCTAGCTGCAAATAGCTATTTGCCGTTCATATATGTGCTTAGCACATCTAGGGCATGTGGGTACTTCTATTATACTATTACCCTACGCTAATTACAAATAGCAAGTACTATGAGACCTAGGCTAGGCTATCTATAACTGATTCAGCTCACCCCTCCTCGGGATAGTGAGCTTATACACAAAACTATATTATAATTTATTAGGAAATTAAATCTAGGCTCTTAACTATCGCAGAGTTATAAAACTTAACTATATATTACTATAAAACACAACACTCTGTAACACAAACACTATTTTGTCCTTTCTTCCTATTGTAGTCGTCCTGAACATTAGAAAAACAAAAAATAGGCATTCCATCACGTTACCTGTAATGGTTACTGCTGCTAAGCGATTGTCCTACTTCGAATCATCTATTGGAGTCAGAAATTATTTTGTAAATCTATCTGCCTACTCGTAGTTTATTGATTTATCTATTATTATTTATTTCTATATTATTTTTATATAATTTTTATATTTACCATATTAGTGTACACCTACATCTTATAACAGCACCAATCACACTAGTATGTATGTATCGCGCATTAATTCACGCATCTGTACCTCCCTTGGCAATAGCTGAAAATCAGTGTCTTTGCTTCTTGAGCAATATCCCCACTGAGCTACTGCCTTTTTGCATTGCCACAGCACACACATATATACAAATAATCAAAATGTGTATTTTGTTGTGTATCATTGATAGTTACCTATGTATATTACTGTGTTGTTTGTATGTGTGTGAGCTTGGTTGCAAATAAATGTTTTATCTATCTATCTATCTATCTACGTATCTACTAAAAAATCTGGACAAACGTGGATTAGAGTCAGTAACTTTCTTAGTTATTATTGTTAACACTGACAGTGCAGAAGAAAAAAAATTAAACAAATTATCTATATAAAATAAACTATTTACATATTTACGTAAAAGAAACAAATAATTCTAAGAAAATATACCTATTTATATTGTAATTCAGGATGACGGAAGCAATTATTTTTTATCGACACGCACGGTCGAACGGGGTCTCTGCGGGGTGACGGTTGCCAGTGGGGGAGTGGGGGGACGGAGGGGGTTCAGAACAACGGGACACCGACGCATTGCACCCACGGGAACAGCACAGATAGTGGCGGAGACAAAAAAGAAGGTTTGAAAAGGGGAAAACTGTGCGTTCCGGGATTCCGAGATAATAGTTGGCAAAAAGACTGACGATGCGGTTGACTCAGGTTATAATTAAAAGTGGAAGGATAATTCAGTTTTCAAATATATTTATTCCCTAATAAAATATTGTTTCTTCTCTTAAAATCGCGAAAAACATAACCATTCCTTGGCATTCGGGTAAAAAATAAATAGAAATAAAATAACCATGTTTAAAATTGTAAACCATCATCATCATCATCATCAGCCGGAAGACGTCCACTGCTGAACATAGACCTCCCCCTCAGAACGCTAAATTGAACGACAATGGGGATGATGACTGTGTAAAAAAAAAACTAATTTGTCCGTCAGTTAGATTATCAAAAAATATTTGATACGTACGTATATTTTATTTAACATGTCAATAAAAATTGCCAAAGATATAAAGCGTCTAAATTCGGTGGTGGGGGCTTTTGACGTCACGCCTCAGTAAAAATTGTATACCGGCGTGACGTCAAGCGACATTTCAAGGCACTATATCTTCGTCATTTTCTGTTTAATCGACAAAATAAAATACGTGTCCAATATTTTTGATAACCTAAATGACGGACTAAAAAATTATTTTAGACCTGCGACGCGCACAATGTCATCTGTCCACCTAGCGGGAGGCCTGCCTACGCTGCGTCTTCCGGTTCGTGGTCACCACTCAAGAACCTTTCTTCCCCATCGGATATCGGTTCTAAATACTGAACATAAATTAAATTCTAATTACTGAACATTTATTAATATGTTTAGAGGTCAGATGGGTCAAGTAAAAAAAACTGCATTCAAATCCGTTCACTGGTTGGACCGCTACAATGCCAGACATACATTCAGACAGGCAGACAGACTTCCGGACATATATAATCTCTTTTTAAATAACTATATACCTGTTTATGTACTTTCAAACATTTTACAATTCTTCTTCACATTATAGATTCAAATTTTCGTCCTGTGTGACAGACAGTTAAGACATTCATTTAACAGATGAAATGTGTTTTCATTTTAGTAAATTAAAAATAGCCACGTTATTTTTACGGCTTACTTTTTTTACCGCAAGCACTGAGGTACTTAGTACTACGACTGACTAGAAAATATATTTTCAAAACGATGAAGAATAAATAAATCTCAAAACACTGTCAAAAGTTGTACAAATTGTTACATATTAGTCAATACTAAAGTTTATTAGCATTGAGACATAATAAAATAGACGCTATTTTCACGATTGCAGCCATAATGTATCAACTTTTTCATTTCATTTTCGGCAATCTAATCAGCGTTGTAAAGGTACGAGAAAAACAAATGATGCCTAATTTTGTCGGGAGAATATGAATCGTTTAACAAAGTTTAACTGTACATAAAATTTTATTGACCCATATATGATATAGAGAGACAATTCCGAGCCAGGCCGCCGACTCTCCCGAGTCATTAGACTCGTTTTTATTACTCGATGACGATAAACATGTCGTAAGCTATCGACTGAAAACATTCGTGAAATTAGTTCCCTCCCTCTATTCGATTATTACGATTATTGTATTCGATTATTGTGTTCTATCTGTTTATTTTTTATTAGTCGATTTTACGGTTTAATAGGTGCCAATAAGTTTGTTTATTAGGCATAAAATTTACATGTCATGTCATTTAAATTACTACAAACATAAGTCTAATTTAGTTTCTTTGTAGTTTGTTAATTTATTTTTCCTTAGTTCATTTTTTATAATGTAGTTAGTGGCCTACTCCTCCTGACTCCAGGTCAACATTGTTCATGCTGTACCTAGACCTCTGACTTGGTTTAACGACTACTATCTGTATATTATAGAGAAGCAAGGCATCTCAACTAGCGTAGGACTTGCTCCTTATAGGAGATTGCAATCAAAAAACAAACAAGAATAAACAAACGCGAAAGTTGAAAGCAATGATAAGTCAATGCTCGAAACTCATAACGCTGGTTATAAATGTCATTTACCTTGAAGACTTTACAGTACACCTTTCTCAAATTAACTTCTTGCGACTAATATAAGTACAGTTGGATATTATTTATTGCACACAATTTTGCTTACGCAGGGGAAATATTGCCGTACATTTTTCCACGGCGCGCGTTTCTCATGGAACTCCTAATTTCTAATGGGCCATTTGCCACTTTGTCAATTGCACCAATAAATCTGGGCGAGTGGCTACGGGCGGCAGTTGAGTTATAGCCCCGTCTTGGGCTAAATGTCGAGACATTCTTTTGTTTTGCGTCACACCACTCCAGGACGAGTGACATTTGACAACTTTACTGGGATGGAGAGAAAAATCATCTTATTATTTTTAAATGAGTCGTACCATCCTACAACACTTTGAGAGTGAAATTGATTAGTGTTCTTATTTTGTTTTGATCAGCGTAAAGTAAAGAGTATTCTGTCTGTTCTACGCCGCAGAGGCGACTGCTATTGAAGCATGAACTTAGTAATAGGAAAAAAATACATAACATATTGTGGAAGAAAAAATGTATTAAAAAATAATTAATTAAGTAATCGTTGTTGTATTAGAAAAACTGTAACTATGCATATCTGTCTGAATAGCAGTAATAAAGGCTTGTTTTTTTATTTTATTTATTCTGTCTGTTCTATACCAATAATTTTATTAGCATCTGTTGAATATTGATGCCGACATAAATACAACTGTCTGTTATAAATTGTAATTACAGATTTTTTATATTGAAAATGTTCGATTGAAAATATCATGGTATCACATTTAACCTATCTATAGTAAATAATTCGAACTGGCTGAAAGCAAAGTTTATAGCACATCGTATTCTATTTTCGAACTGTAGTAACTTTTTAAATGGCGCTCGTACGAGACTGGCCGTAAATAATTGATGCAGTTTGATTGGTCTACCAATAGTTTGTCGGTTTAATTATAATATTGTTTATTTAATTACTATAATTTCCACGTAAATGTTATTGTATTTGTTATATTATTCTATTTATTTGGTATTTAAACACAGACTATACAACAGCTCCATTAAAATTTTGCACACAAAACTCGAAGCAAACATGGCCTCACATAGCGGTTGTTTATTTAAGACCCGCCGGCCGGGGTAATATCGCTCTAATTCTGGAACTGGAATCCAAACCGTGGTCTTTGATTCGCACACATCACAAACTGAGTACATTTGTCGGACATGTGGACGGGACCGTTGTCTTTATACCTTGAATTTTGGATGCGGCGAACGTCAGAGTTGGTCGGCGGTTTTCAGGTGGACAGAATACGCAACTACATTAGAATTGTGAAGTTGGTTTAGACGTTAACTAAACGTACCGTAAATTAGGACTGTCATTCTGTTGCTAGTTGTGTCAGTTGTGTGTACGTGTTTCAAACTTTTTGATGATGAAATAACGTTTGAAATATAGGATTGTTTTTATTTTGATAGGTACTTCTGGGATGACTGTGTTATTTGCGACTATCTCGCACTTTTATTTTTAATTAATAGTACTTAGGTACCAACTTAGAACGAACAGATATACTGGTATATTATTTTTATACGCAATAGGTTTGCGCTTGACCACAATCTGTTCCGCGCTTACCTAAGTATTTATCAGGGAAACCGGTATCTGGGAGAGTATTCCACAGCTTGGCCGTGTGCATGAGGAAAGAAGAAGTGAAACGCTTAGTGCAGCAAGTTGGTGTATCAACAACAAAGTGGATAATATATAGCCATAATCAGTGTGCGAAAACCAATTAGAAAATTAAATAGTAATAAAATTTAATTAAGCCAGGTCATCAGTCACCAAGAGGTTCTCGGCACGTCACTGCTCTCACAAGATAACGTAGGGTCACGCTGCACGGACCCTCGCCGTGATGAATGTACAGACCTCAAATATTCCGCCGAAATTTCGTCTGTTTGTATAACCCATGCAATTAACCGCGACGGAAGAAGACGGAGCAAGAAAATCGATTCGTCCTTAAATCACTTGTGCGCCATATTATTCATAAGTTGGTTACTCTCCGGACGGTACGAATGCAAACAAACCGCGATTCCAGTTATTAATCATTCAGCCCGGCTCCTTACCAAATAGTGGCGTCGTGATGAAGTGGCGGTTGGCCTAATTGTTATTATACTTAACAAGGTGTTGACCGCCGCTGACCAACCCCTTTATAATCCGCTAAGGTACAACGTATATTTTTGTAAGCAATATTTGTTTTCACATAATATATGTTAATCTTTGACCACGACCTTTGGTGCTCCATACATTGTGTACAAGTACAAGGGCAATGTTAGAAGCATCACTGTACCAGTAGCGAAGGGATAAATGATGGTCCTTCAGTCACCAGAGCAGCGACTACTTATCAACGCAATGGCATATTGACTCATCGCAGGACCACAACGTCATACGAAGATGACGTTATTTTGGCTGCGATTTTTTGACTCTACTTCTTCTTCTTCTTTTCGTGTCGACACGATAACATCAAATTTCATCGGCCCAATAAGAAGCTACGTCCACCGCTTTTTGGTTTGCCTGGAGCAAATCCTCCCCAGTGCAGGTAGTTGGACACGCGGGGCAGACGGAAAGATGCGCCATGGTCTGTTGGCCTACTCCACACTTGCAGCTGATATTGGTGCTACTTGTGTACCCTTATACATTTAGGTTGTACTTGCATCGACCAACCTGGGATCGTAACCTATTTAAACTTGACTCGACTTGAATATATATTATTATAGTATACAACATATGTGTTTTTATGTGTCTTTGTGTTAATGTTACCTACTCATGTCTAGTGCGCGCACCCTCTGCTCTTTGTAACTTCTTTATTTTCCTCTCCATCCAAAGGTTGCCTGGCAGAGATCGCTTTTAGCGATAAGGCCGCCCATTGTTGCATGTTTTATTAATTTGTGTCTTATTCTTTTTGTATCTGTTTGTTTGTGCGCAATACAGAATTGTCTATCTATCTATTGATCTCTACTGTTAGGTGGAGTTTCTTTTCCAGTGCTCAACTGGAAATAAACTGTAATACTTATGATTATATGACCTTTGTTAAGATAGCATACTCGTCTTTTCCTGTTATGTGTCTTAGTTGGACGGTACGTGTACATTGGAATATTGGGACGTCGTCGATATAATAGCTTTCGGCGCTCGTTAAACCAAACATTCACCTTCTCACTCCTCATTAAAATTTGTACGACAGCTTCTAAATTCTACTCTTTTCTCCGCACCTCCATTTCAATATACAGGAAAAAGTGGAAGAGCGATGTGTACGGAGTACCGAGCCGGGCTGGCAAAACTTTTGCCACCCGTCCACCCACCAAGGGGGGGCAAAAAGTGTTGCCGACGGGTGAGCATGGTTATAGCTATGTCGGGGAAAAGTTTTCCGTGTTGCGGGTAGAGGGGTGGCGTGGTGGGGGCAGGGGGGACGCATGCGCGCTGCCGCCACCGCAGAGCTCGGAGACCAGTCCTGATCAGGACTTCACCCCATGCGCCAGGATACTGATCATTTTTTCCACGATATGTCCTGTTACGTAATCGCAAGGATGATGTTTTATGTTACCAAAGCGCTTACTGTATTTGGTTTTATACCTACACATAATGAGTTGGTGTGTGCCAAAACCATTTTTAAATATAGCAATTTGTAGACATAAAATATGCCTATTGTTTGGTTATGAACTTAAAATGATGCAGTATGAAAAGATTTAGGTTAAATATTAAAAACTCCTTAAGTTACTTTAAGGTACTTAAGGGTACCGTGAAATCAATCGATACGATCTTCACCACACCCCAGCGTAGCAAAGTAGCGGCTAGATTTTGGTTTCGGCTACGACGTAGTTCGTAGTTAATGTGCTACGAATCGAACAGCCTACGGTATTCCGTAGCGAGTACAATATTTTTTTTAAATCCGCTAACATCGGCTTTTATCTCAAAATAAATGAGATTTCCGTTGTATTCTAGTAAATAGCTACATAAATAATGTATAAAACATGTATTCCGTATGTAATGAGCTGGCATTCATATACGAGAACACTCAAGTATTATCGCGGACCACGAACGGTGTACCATTTTTCAATCAAAATAGTTTGAAAGATGTTACGTGCGATAACCACGTCCGTACGTATTTTGGGCCGGCTCGTTTAAGCGATTATCGTCCTAAAGGTGATACACCGCTTGTGACCGCGAGAGTACTTATACGATATATTCCTTCATATACGAGACAATGACAAACAGTTTAAATTAAATTTCTATTTTAATTTTAATTTATTATTAATTTATTTAATTTATTTATTTATTTTAATTTTTTGCGTCGCCGCTTTCCATCAGGTGGGACTGCAGTCAAGCACTGGCTTATAGGGAGTAAAAAAAAAAATTATGTTGGCAGTCAATAAAGTTGTCCAAGAAGAACTATGGAAGCAGCAAGCGAAGAAGCGAGACGACCCGTGACGACACACAGCAGGCCACCGTTTGAACTTGAAAACGACTCTCGCGCAACTTTCCAACTGGATTTGTTGCTACTTGTTGTTCGTTCTGTTTGTTACCAAACTAAATTTGAGTTGCTAAACTAAAGTTGTGGATATTTAAAGGGAACTTTTTCTCGAGTCAACGGCCGAGCCGCTCAGTCCGTCACCCAGTTTCGGAGTCTACCAGAGTTATGGCAGTTGTTCGGAAACTACTTGGAGCAGCGGCCAGAGGGCTGCAGGAAGGTCATGGCGTTAATTCGACCTTGTGAGCAACTTCTGCGACAGTATTGCTTAGTTCATAGTTGGTAATTGGTACTAGATGGGCGGTACTAGAACTATGTCCCTGTGATACCGCGAAGGATATTAAAATGTAGATGTATAGAATTATAATATAAATAATATATCTTAGTCTTTTATATACGCGAAGGAGGGGAATATATAGAAATAATAATAAGAAAAATTACTATCTGACCCACGCAGCTCCGCCCGCGTTTTTTTTTTCATCTGTCTCTATGTATATTTCCATTTATTTTTATTTCATACCACCCCTGGATAAGAGCGAACAAAACAATAATAAAATTATTCAAATCGGTCAAGCCGTTTTTAAGTTTTAGCAAGACATATTGGACAGCTCTTCATTTTTATATTGTACTAGTTGAACCGCGCAGCTCCACCCGCGTTTTTTTCTTACCCTTGGATAAGAGCGAATAAAACAAAAATAAAAAAAAATTGGTCAAGTTGTTTCTGAGATTTAGCGAGCTGTTTCTGAGACAGCTATTCATTTTTATATACCTAGTGTACGATCTGGGACCGTACACCTTAATATGATATTGATTGATATTGATACACAATGATGCTGATAGATGATAATAGTTTATTGATAATAATTTGTATGATAGTATGAATGAGTCCGCGCGGTATGAATGATTGCTACGAACTAACTTGAATGCGACGCGTTGGCGTAAAGTGCTGACATAGCAAAAATGTACAGTTGCACTGTACATGCTCCGGGACACGAGAAGATGAACAGATGAGATGAATGATGATGAGATACAAAATTAAGTAAGTATAAGTACAAATTGATTGATTAATAATATAAGACTTAAGTAAAACTAAAATATTTTCTTATGATAGGTGACGTCGCCCGGTTCATGCCGCCCTGTTTGTTGCTCTGATTGCCGGTTCTAGGAGGGATGGCTGGAGCTTCTGTAGTTGTTGCGTAGTGTACACAAGGCTCCCCTCGTTGTTGCTCTGATGCCTGGGCAGTTGCGTAGACAAGAGGTGTGCAGCGTGTCCTGATCCGACGCCACAGGTATATAATTCCGGCAAGTCCGACGACTGCCACTAACACGTAGATAACCACGTAGTGATGAATATCATGATTAGTAACTCCGTCGGATAAGATGTTTGACTCGCTTGCCTTGATCTTCTTGACTGCAGCTCCGATTTCCTCCAAGGTCCGCTGCCGACTCGAGTCTTCGGTGTCATTTTCTGTGTTGGTAAGTGGAATTGTGAGATTAATGACGTTGTTGATCGGTGGAATCCCCAGATTCACGACGCTCGGTTCTGTTTTCATGGAATTTGATAGGTATTTATGTGCATATAGTGTAAATGTTCCGCCTTTGACAACGCAGCCGTCGCTTATTGACATAATTCCAGACTTGCTGAGTTTCTCGGATTTAATACTATCTGTACATATGATACGTATGGTGCATTCATCGCAACAAAAGTATAAGTATGAATTAACTATGTTTAATTCCATCCACTTGTCTCTGCACCTTGCTATTTTTGTTTGGCATTGATTGGAAATGTGATCGTTTATACACAAATTTTCGTCAGATGTCATTCGATGAATAGGCTGTTGAAGTCGACAAATGTGTTCACTAATTGCATATGGAACACATTCTTGAAAATCGCTGATTGACATCGGTATATAGGAATCCTTTTGCATATTGATAGCCAGAATATTTGCGACGGGTACTATGGTGACCATGTTTTCGCTAATTTGTTGCGGAATTGGTACGAGATTAAATATTTCATAGTACTCTCGGCTCACTAGAGGTATTCTCACCTCGAAAATGAGATATTCCGTGGTAGTCCTTGCTTTCACTTTAAGTAGATGAAAGATTTGTCCTAAATCAGTCACTACGTTGTTGATAGGAATAGTTAAGTCCTTTGATATTTGTCCTGTGATGATATTAAGTTCACGTCTCAACTGTTCGGGAGTGAGTAGATGAAAGTTAAACTTCTCGTAGTGAATATTCGTAAGCGTTTCCACCATAGTGTCTTGAATGTTTTTCAAATTGATTAAAATATTGTTGGCGATAACAGCTGATAAGGTGAAATCATTTTTACTGTCTGTTTTCTGAATCTGCTCCTTCAAGGTGTTTACTGCTCGGTCTAGGCTGATCATATGCTGATGAATCAGTTTATGTTGTTTGTCCATGGAGTCTTCGACTCTTTTGATGATATTGAACTCCGCCTCCACTATAGACGTCTGGTTTTTCCATAGCAAGGCGAGGTGTTTTTGATTGCTTTTGATCAGTTCAATATTCCTTTGATATCCTTCGGCGAAACTTTCGTCCAAGATTCCAAATAAAGTGTGGGCAACATAGCCTACACCATTGATTAAGCCTCGCCTTTGCCGCGACACATGTTCATTTTGCTGACCAAGTAGTATATTATTATAATGCTCGAGTTCATTCAATGCGTGACGTAGCTGTAAGGTAACCACGTCGCATTGTGATATGTGATCCGATGCACATATGTTTTCTAAGTGATTGACGTATTTTTTAACTAATTCCGTTCCGCGCCAGTATGGGTTCATATCGCAATAGACGATCAATTTCCATTCTTCTCGTTGTAGACGCATGTTGACCATCTTGTCGAAATATATACTTTGACTGTTGTTGAATTTAGAAAAAGTGTATTCGGATGTTGTCGGAGATATTAATAACATAAACAACATTAATATGAATGATAGCAGGAAATTGCATTTTCTTGGTGATTTTTGATTTGATAAATTAGGTGCTGATTTTCTTTCGGTAATGGGTTCTTCTACTTGATATTCGCTGATGGGCAATAATGACAATCTTGTGACGGGTCTTTTGATTTTTCCGTTTTTTGTTTGTATTGTTACGACCCGCACGTAACCGTCGTTCCCAGGATGGAGGTCCGTTACTCTGCCTAGGGCCCATTTTCCCGCTGGGAGATTGATGTCGTGGACGATGACAATATATGTTATGCCGAGGTTGACGCCACTTGCTGCGTGATGATAGTTGACAGAGGTACTCAGCTCGCCACCTTTTCCATATGTCATCAAAAATTTTCTGCGTCAGCTGCCACCTCGTGCGTAAGTCTCTTTCTGTCTCAATAATCGTCAGCGTTGGTCCACTTGCTAGGAAGTGCGCGGGTGTGAGGTAATCCAAATCTTCAGGATCCTCACTGAGAGGGCACAGTGGTCTGCTGTTCAGACACGCCTCCAAGCCAGCTAACAGGGTTGCATACTCTTCATAAGTGAGTTTTTGCTCGCCGATAACTCTCTTAAGGTGATACTTTAAACTCTTGACGGCGGCTTCCCACAGGCCTCCAGCACTCGGCCACGAGGGGGCGTTAAAGTGCCAGGTAATCTCCATATCTGTGATTGTGGTGAAGAAGTCGCTGTCAAGGATGTTCTTGAGATTGATAAATTCTTCTTTTAGAACTCTATTTGCGCCCACGAAATTGGTTCCATTGTCGCTATACATATGCGCAGGGGTGCCTCGGCGCGCCGCCATACGTCGTAGGGCTGCCAAGAATGATGATGAGCTCATATCTGATACCAATTCGAGGTGTACAGCTTTCGTAGCCATACAAACGAAGACCGCGATGTAGCCCTTTGTGGTCTTCACTCCTCGTCCTTTATTGGCTTTGACATCGACATACCCCGTAAAGTCGACGCCAGTATGATAAAAAGACCGTGTTGAATTGATGCGTGCTGATGGTAAGTCACCCATTAATTGATCTTGTCGGATTGGATCATGACGTCTGCATTTGACACAGTTTCGAAGGCGTTTCTTCACACATCGGTTGCCGCCTATGATCCAGTACTGTTGTCGTAACCAGGCCAGTGTTACGCGAGCTCCACCGTGATACGTCATTTGATGCCCCTGATCAATCAGCAAGTTGGAAAGATGACTGTTTTGAGGTACGATGATCGGGTGTCTCATGTTTTGATTGATTTTCGCGTTTCTGAGTCTTCCCCCTACTCTGAGTAACCCTTCAGAATCGAGGAAAGGATTCAAGGGTAGTAACTTGCTCTTCGCTTCCACTCTATTGTGTTTTTGAAGACTGATAATATCTTCTGTAAATGCTGATTGTTGTACTTGTTTGATGAGAATACTTTTCGCCTTCTTTAGTTCGTTGATAGTTAAGTATTTAGGTTTATTTTTGCTTAGTGATATAGCGCGCAAAATCCAGGCTAATACGCGAGTCGCTCGATTGAAACTGCTATGTTTATATAATATATTTTGAGCGATGTCATCGTTTTCTTGGATTGTAGCGGCATTAATTTGTACTGATTTTTTAATTTCTTCGGTTGTAGTATACGTTGCTTGATGTTCTTGATACTCATTTTGTGACAAAAATGATAGCCATTTTGGCCCTTGCCACCACAGCGAATGCTGTTTTAATTGATCGACTGATAATCCTCGACTGGCACAATCAGCCGGATTTTCAGCTGATTTTACATAGCGCCAGTTGTCATGGGGCATGATTTCGACAATTTGTTTAACTCTGTTGGCCACGAACGGTTTCCAGCGGTTAGGATCCCCCTGAAGCCAACCAAGGACGGCTGTCGAGTCAGACCAACCGTAAACTTTAATATTATTGCTTGATAAGCATGTCCGCACTATTTTCATTAATTTTGCAAGAAGAAGTGCGGCGCTCAATTCCAATCTTGGTAATGATACATTTTTCTGCACCGGAACAAGCCTTGATTTTCCGGCTACTATGATAACAGGCGTTTGATTTTCATTTTGTTGTTGTTTGCTGATCTTGCAATATATGACGCATGCATAGGCCTTCGATGACGCGTCACAAAAGCCGTGTAACTCTATTTTTTCGTTTTGATGCGTGTTGAGCCATCTTGGCACGGTGATATGATCAATGTTTATTAGATCTTTCTTTATTTTCATCCATTCGTCATTGATGCTTTCAGGAACACGATCATCCCATTTCAGATTAATCGACCATACTGTTTGAAATAAACATTTAAGCTTAGTGGAAACCGGACACAACCAGCCAAGAGGGTCAAAGATTTTTGATATTTCTGATAATAATGACCTTTTGGTGGTTGGTGTCAATGATGTGTCAACCTTGATTTGATATTTAAATTGATCTTGATGTGGTAACCATTTCAGTCCCAATGTTTTGGTCGATTCTTGATGTCTGAATTCGAATGCCTGTTGATTGTTGGTAGTGCTGTTGTCTAGTATCTCGGGTTTGTTTGTAGACCATTTTCGTAAGTTGAAACCTCCAGAGTTTAACAACTGCATAAGATCTGTTTTGAGTTGAATGGCCTCTTCTAAGCTGTGATGTCCGGACAGAAGATCATCCATATAGAAATCGTTTTCTAAAACTTTTGATGCTGCGGGATATTTTGATCGTTCATCTTGCGCCAGACGTTTTAACGTCATCATAGCGAGAAAAGGTGCGGCCTTAGTACCGTAGGTGACTGTTGTCAGCTCGTACTCTCGAAGGATGTCGTCTGGTGAGTCCCGCCATACAATTTTTTGATACTGTTGGTCTTTTTCATTGCAGATGATTTGCCGAAACATCTTTTCGATGTCAGCGGTAAATGCGTACTCGTACTGTCTCCATTTCAATATTAATTTTAATAGATCTTGTTGTAAATTTGGCCCGCTAAACATTAAGTCATTTAAACTGTAGCCTGTCGAAGTTTTCGCTGATCCATTGAATACGACGCGCAACGATGATGTAATTGAATCGGCTCGTAATACACAATGGTGAGGTAAAATGCAGTCTGGCACATTCTTGCGTTCACTTGCGCGCATATGTCCCAATTCAATGTATTCATTGATAAATGATTTATATTTTTTAGCTATTTCTTTGTTTCTTGCGAACCTCTTCTCCAACTGATAAAACTGAGATACTGCTTTTTGCTTTGATTTTCCAAGATATTGCTCGATTTCAGGTTTTAGTGGTAATCTGACCACATATCTGCCATCATTTCTTCGTATTGTTTCGGAATTATATTGCTGAACGCATTGATAGTCCTCAGTAGACATATGGATCTCATTTTCGGCCACGTCTTCGATGGTCCAAAATCTTTGTATGTCTTCGATGTTGTTTAACACCACGTTGCATTGATATGTCTTGACATTTCCACACAATATCCAGCCCAGCTGAGTTTGCTGAGCCACTGGGAGTGCTTCATTTTCCTTGATAATCCCTGCCATGATGATTTCTGAGTATACGCTGGCCCCACATAATACGTCTACGCCGCTACTTTCAAAAAAATGTGGGTCAGACAGTTGAATACCTTGTAAATATGGCCACGAGGGTTTCATGAATGTTTGATTTGGTAAATTATTGATTAAATTTTTCATGATAAAAACATCAGTCTGAAAGGTGAAGTCCGAATACAACGAGGATGCTGTGATACTGATTACTCCCTTGCAGTTGTTTTGATTCGTGCCGACACCAGATATGACCCCCTTGCATGCTCGTCGGGGCGTTCCTAGTATTTGGGCTGCATTTTCAGAGATGAGTGATACTTGGGAGCCTTGATCTATGAGTGCCCTCATTGTATAATATGATCCATTTGCTCCTTTGATTTTTAAAAGGGCGGTGGCCAGGAGAACTTCTGTGATATTCTGGTTGGACACATGTGTTACATTATTTCGTTGTTCGTAAGATGTTGACGGCATCGAAATGTCCATGCTTGTCTTTGATTTTTGCTCGAAAGTGTCGTGCAACAAGGTGTTGTGATGTCCCTGACAGACACGGCATTTTGCTTCCGAAAAACAAGCCTTATCTTTATGATCATAAAGACAATTAACGCAAAGGTTCAATTTCTTTATTGTGTTTCTTTTGGCTTCGGGTGTCGCATTTAAAAATGTTTTGCAATGAAATAGCCCGTGGCTGTCTTTGCATAGTGGGCAATTTTGTGTCCTCGTTGCGAAACTTTTCATTGCAGAATTGCGAATAAACGGTGTGTTTGATTCATTTTTGTTCGATTTATGAGTACTTTTGTTATAAAATTGCTTCTTGTTTGAATGATAATGCACAACTTCTTTTTCCTGGGATGATGTCGATGAAGCTTTCACAGCGCCTTGCTTACGCCGGGAAGACTCCAATGACGTATATTTGTTCTCCAAAAATTTTAAGAAGTCAGCTAAGGTGGGCAATTCTCGTGGGTTTGTTAAAGATTCGATGTACTCGCTATGTGATTGGGTGTCCAACTTTTGCGACAATAAATGCACAATCAGCGGGTCCCAAGTTGATATATCGACACCGAGGTTTTTTATAGCATTTAGGCATTCATTGGTGGTGTCGAATAAATTTTTGATCAGAGTGTCTGATTGTTGTTGCATCGCATGTAACGATAATAAGATGTTAATATGCGAGCTAAAAATTAATTTTATGTTGCTATATCGGTGGTTTAAAATTTCCCAACACACCTGATAGTTGTCTGAACTGATATTTAAGTGCTGGATCAACCTTTCAGCTTCTCCCTTTAGCTTGCTCTTTAAAAATTGCATTTTTTGTGCATTTGAAATTGATTTGTTGTTGTGAATTGTTTCCGAAAATAAATCCTTGAATGATGTCCATTTATGATAATTTCCCGCAAACATGGGTATATCTATTTTCGGTGTACAATTTTCTCTATGAGAAGCTGACCACATCTTGCTGTTGATTTCTTTTTTCATGTTTGTATATAATTGCTCGTAGTGGCTGTATGCTGATTCATATTCCTCATTTTCCTCGTACAATTCGCTATCTATGTCCCAGTGAAGAGTGTCGATAGCAGTCCACCTCGTTTCTATGATTTTAAGTACATCTTGAAACTCCCACTTTTCAGAAATATTTTCTAAATTAATGTTCGCAATTGCGCGAGATAGTGCCTTAAAATGACTTTTCTGCTTACGCAACATATCTTCTAATTTGCTTGGGTTGCCTTGCGACACCGATTTGACGAAGGTTGATGACGTACCGGGAAGGTTATTATTTCCCCGATTTTGATCAGTTGATGTATCTTGATTTTGGGAGTCTGACATGCGGATTGATGGCTTTCCCGGAGACTGGTCAATGTACTTGCTTGGACTATCAGAGACCTTGTATTGCTTGATGGTTTCTCTGACTTCTTGATAAAATGTCATGGTTTTATGATAAATATTCTCAGAGAAATACGTGTAACCGCGATCATCAAACTCACATAATTTGATATGGTTTCCTTGGAACTCCTTCCAGTAGGTTTCCAGGGTTTCCAAACGTTTCTTGATATACACAGGAGTCTTACGGTCAATTGGATCCTTTTTAAAGTTCCTAAACAGCTGCTCCATAGCATCCTTCAGTTGTTGTTGGGTTGCTAAAATATCTTCCATGGTGCTCATGATGATTTTCTTTGTATTGTATGATATTAACTGTTAATGTGTAAACAGTTTATGTGTTCTGTATCCTTCTTACGATATGTGCGCCTTCTCAATTCAACTGGGGAGAACCGCTTGTGGGAGGCCAGCCGAACCGATTCGCTACCGCAAAAAGAATCACAAAACACTATCCACGAAGATGATACTTGTAGATGACGTAAGTAGATACGTGTCCACAGGTGCTGGCGTTGATGTGCGCAGGAACAAACACGTGGTAATGTTGTATCACACGCGAATTGGTCCCGCTTTTACGGAAGCTCGTAGGACCATTAATGTACGATCTGGGACCGTACACCTTAATATGATATTGATTGATATTGATACACAATGATGCTGATAGATGATAATAGTTTATTGATAATAATTTGTATGATAGTATGAATGAGTCCGCGCGGTATGAATGATTGCTACGAACTAACTTGAATGCGACGCGTTGGCGTAAAGTGCTGACATAGCAAAAATGTACAGTTGCACTGTACACCTAGTACATAGATAACAGAATATAATAACGAACAGTAGAAATGCTACGATTTTAGGAAACACTTCATTTATAAAGACTGATTTTCTGATTTACGGATTTGACTGCCAGGATTTTTTTTTCCGATACTTCGGCAGTATTTATATTTAGCTCAGTAATTAAACTCACCTTAAATCTACTATCAAAGCCTGTAACGTCAGAAGTTGAGACGTCATCACCGCCGACCTAATAATCCAATCCTTCAGGACCGCCAAATTACGGACGTAAACAAAGTCCGGAATCAAACTCGCAATAATCTCTGCCCATCTAGATGGTGAATCGCCGAAGACTTAATTAACTGAACGTTCGTCTCGCCCGTCAAAGGCTTCAAACAAATTGGCCAGGACAAAATAATGCGGTAGATAATAGCCATTTAGAAAAGCCCGAATAACCGCTTCGGGCGTCGCACCTGACTAACAAAATTAATTATAGCCCAATAAGGAAATATTAACCGGCCGCTTAATAAGCCATTCTCGGGGATACACCACAATTAAATTGGGAGGGTCTAACAGTCATTATTTATAAACAATAATATATCAAAGCGATATTTTCAAGATGGCGCACGCCGCAGACCGGGCGATGCGTCATGCAGCGCCGTTGAGTTGTCTTCGAATGAAAATTAAGTATTTCTACTTTATACCTACCTAAGAACTTATAAATTTACAAATTAAGAAATCAATTTATGAATACGTTTTGAAAGTCAACAATCATCTTTTAAGAGAGAGATGAATTTTAAAACAACTGCGAATGTACCCATAGCATTTATTAGTTTTCAAATTGAATGAACATTGCCACATATTATGTGAAATGTATCGCATTGATTTTCTTTTATACAAAAACCTACTTGTAGTTACCAGTAAAGTAATACAGTTAGGTCGGTCCAACTTCGACAAAGAGGTCGCCCGAAGAATCCAACTCGGATGGGCAGCGTTCGGGAAACTACGTGACATCTTCTCATCTGAAATTCCGCAGTGCCTGAAGACAAAGGTTTTTAACCAGTGTGTGTTGCCAGTGATGACATATGGTACTGAGACGTGGTCCTTAACAGTTGGCCTTTTGGAGAAGCTCAGAGTCACGCAACGAGCTATGGGGAGAGCTATGCTCGGAGTTTCTTTGCGCGACAGAATCCGGAATGAGAAGATTCGCCGAAGAACCAAGGTCACCGACATAGCTAAAAAAAAATTGCAAGTTGAAGTGGCAGTGGGCAGGCCACATCGCTCGAAGAACCGATAACCGTTGGAGAAGAAAGGTTCTCGAGTGGCGACCACGAACCGGAAGACGCAGCGTAGGCAGGCCTCCCACTAGTTGGACCGACGACATTGTTCACATCGCAGGCAACCGGTGGATACAAATGGCAAATTGTCGTTCATTGTGGCGGCCGAAGGGGGAGGCCTTTGTTCAGCAGTGGACGTCTTCCGGCTGATGATGATGACTTGTAGTTAGGTAAATGGCATTTGCCTAACTACAAGTCATTTCATTCATTATAACGGCATTTACTAAATGCCGTTATAAATCAAATTACTTCAGAGATAGTATCCTCTACAATCCAAATGGTCATAGCCTTCTCAGTCTTTGACGACCACGTATTATAATAAAGCCTAAAATAGCAATAATGATCAATGAATATTACAAGTAATAATTTCATAGAAATATATCACGTACCTAAATAAAAAATATCCGCTAATTTGCATTCGATCCGTGGATCGAAGACAAGCTCACGAGTTTATCTTCTTCTTCTTGCAGTGCCTCTTCACTACTGAAGGTTGGCCGGTGTACCAGTTTTCAATCAAAATCGTTTCAATAACGTTACGAGCGCTTATTTTGGGCCGGCCCCCCACGCGTATTTTGGGCCGGCTCGTGCAAGCGATTATCGTCCTAAAGGTGGACATCGTTCGGGACCGCGAGAGTACATAGGTATATACTAATATAGTTTCGTAATGTATTTGGGTAGGATATCTGTTGCAGTATGCACTATTATAATGAACTTCCTTAACGGTTTTTTGGTTCTTAGATTTTTTTACACATTTTCCCGATACAGGTGAACGTCCCCCTGATATTAAGCACATAGATAAATTCGTTATCGCTCTGCTCATCACCAGAGGGCCTAGACAAGATGCAATCGCTTCATAGCGAATCTATTTCTTCATTCGCTAATGGTGTCAATTCCCTACAATTTGTCACGTGATTTTTCGATGACTTATGTCATTCTCATACATTTTTAAACTTTCTATTAGCGATAGCGCTTGTAGAATGTTACATTGTCTAGGGGGACTGAGCCGGTTAAGTATCTTGAGCTACAGTAGCCTTCAAATGAAAACAGATTCCCGATCACAAAAGTCCTCCCACCTAATCATTTTTACCATATGATACCCTAATAAAGTATATATAAAATCACAAAGTAACAGTCTTTTTGTTGGTTTAATGCTCAAAGGTTTTTTTATACAAAATATCTGGTAACACCGACGTAGATTGCAAATTATTACAAGAAAACACCAGCGGTTCTGTGTCTAGAGCGAGCAAAACACGGCCCGGGTACAGCGTATTTATGGTTATATGACGCAAAACTTTCCGAGCGTAGGAGCTAAAGCCATCGATTTTCAAAACTTTTTCATGGAAATAAACCTACTTTCGTTGTGTACACTGTTCTTTGTGTGTGTGCGTGGACCGGGGCCACGCACACAGGCGCACGTCGTTCGAGGTCACACGTTCTCAATGGATTAAAATTTTGAAATTCAAATATTTTTATATTATGTATATTAAGTAGGTAAAATTCGTGATTTTTTTTGTAACTAATTAATTTTTAGGTGTCTTTTGGTGCTGTAGCCAATCTGCAATTAATTGTGGTGTAACCTAAACTACTATTTTTTAATAAACTTCCCACGTGACCTAAGCAAGTGTTTTTAGGCGGTAATTCTTATAAAAAAAACTTGGAATCTACCGACCTCGATATAGATATTAATATCAATAACTTTTTGTAAATTGTCATAATAATTTAAGCAACATTTAAGTTCAAAGGAAACGTTGATAAATGCTACTCTGATAAAGGTAGCTACAATATAGTTAAATCGAATTTCCTGTATTAGGACATTTCTTAAATTAATGTATTTTATTTTATCTCTAAATCGTCACTTAATTCCTTTTTTTCCTTCAGGAGGCTGTCTCCCAACACATCATAGAACCATCGACCGCTTGTATCGAGCGAACACACACACATACAAAATGAACGTACTTGTAATGGGTCTGCAAAGAAAACTTTTTAAAACTTTTCCACCGAGGCAATATGGCTCGTGTTCTCAGCCGTTATGTTTTATTTAGGCAACGATAATCCGTCCCTTTCTCGCTCATAGCAACCATTGTATGTTGGAGAGAAATGAGTATACTTTTATGTATGCTGCTTTCGTTGAACGGTTGCCTTGCCCGGGATACGGGGTAATTATTTCTATTCTGTCATTGCCGTGTATTTTTTATGTGCTGTCGTCATTTCGTAGGTTGCGACACGGTCCTAGATTGCTACACTGTCCGCTAAATTAGAATCTGTTAAATAAATAATTAAGACTGCAAGATTGGTTTTTGTTTTGGTATGGTGTTAACAAGCTTTATAAGCTACTTCTAAGCTATCGTACTCTAAGAAATAAGAAGATTCAATAATGAAAAGAATATTATGTATGTTAACATTTTCACCTGATGGTAAGATATACTTATAGTTGCATTGCACTAAGTACCTACTGCCTATAATCAGAAACAGTATTTATTTTTGAACCCAAGAATTGTTTTAGCAGTGTAGTACAGTGCTCTTCACTTCTGGATTCAGCTAATTTAAAACACAGCTGCTTTGCAGTCTGAGTTTGCATTCGACTATCTGTTACTACGTTGGGACCTATACAATCCTAAAAGAGATAAGTACCATCAAAAAAAATCAAAACAAAAACTTCTTGATAAACATTGTCGTTTACATTTACACGACAATGTTTTAAGAAGTCTTTGTTTTGACTTTTTAATCTGAACAAGCATTTATAAATACATTTTTCTGGTCTATTTTTTGAAATCGATTACCTATAAGTAATATATCTTTCGTTTACTTCGGGGTCTCCAGGTTCGAAAGCCAAGAGTGCAGTCTCACGGTGGTCGTTTATCAAGATCGCCATCTGATTGGGGCGCGGCTCAGCTGCGTTTTATTGTCGAATTACACGGCGCCCATTCAAATTTTAATTTATATTTCCTACGCTACGTTCCAAAATTGAAACATGATTTTTCAAATGTTTTGATTTACTTCTTCCAATGAGTTGTTCGTTTTTGAAAATGTGTAATTTCTTTGTTTTTTTACCCGACTGCCCTTGAATTAGTATGTCTATTATTTGGCACGGCCAACGATAATATTAATAAATAATAATATCTTAGGCCAACCACTCACGGTCATCTGATCCCAAACTAGGCAGAACCTGTACTATGGAAACCAGACAACTGACACTAATACTTATATACATTTTTTTTTGTAAATACATACTTAAATAGATAAACAACACCCAGACACTTGGTGGGAATCGAACATTTCCGTCACGATGAAACGGCTCGATGGATTTACGATTTGTCATTCGTCTTAGTTATGGGATCGACCTACGCTACCTATGTATTTAAAAAATATCAATACAAATCAAAAGTCATAACGACACAAATACTTACTTGAAATGAAAAATTTTAATTCACTGCCTTTGATTATAGAAATAAAATAAATATTTTTTGCAGCGGACTTTTGCTACACAATTTGCTACACGATACGAACAATTTTTAGGTCCCCGAGACCCTACGGGACGTCAACAGGGGTTGTGAGATCATCATTTTTTAAATGCTATTACAAAAGTATAGATACATTCATATAAACGTTATGTATACTAGATTTAAACAGTAAATCTACTTATACGTGAGGTTTAGGCCGTCCCTAATATTTAGAAATACGAACATACATACTCTCGAAAACATAGCCCTCCTTGTTGGAGTCAGGATACATAAAAGAACATACTATGCATTTCCAATAAATAATAACAAATAAACAATCTATAATTATAATAAAACTGTAACAGGTCCAATTCTGTACATTGAAGATATTATGAAAATTATATTTGGAGGGCATTCTATAACCGATACTGAATGTAATTTTTTTAATTTTTGTCAGTCTGTCTGTCTGTATCACGGCTGCGCATCACGCCGAAACTACTGAATGGATTCAAATGAAACTTGGCATGATTTGAGATCTTACTACGAGGTAGGACATAGGATACTTTTTATTCCGTAATCTAGCACGGTTTTTTTGGGAGAGGGGATTAAAGTCAAAATGGGTACTTGGTTATACGCTTGATCCGATTTTATAATTTTTTCTTCATAATTATAATAAATATTAGTAAGGGAACACTCATAGAGAGTTGTTATCAAGGTTTTGTAATCGATCGGGTTAAGCAACGTTAGGTAAGGTTATTAAATAGATGGGTGACCGTTTAACGCCATTTGAACTAAACGGGTTCGTGCTTCGGAGAGCAAGTAAAAAGTGGGTCCCAGTTTTTAACCGACTATAAAAAAGGACTTTATGTATTCGATGCGAATGTTATTAAAAGTTTAGTTAACGTAAAAATAGCGCATGCGGAGCTGCGTGGGTCAGCTAGTAAATAAATAAGAAAGACTGTCAAGACGCCATTTTGTTTCGCTTTGCTTGTCAACTTCATACGCGATGTGTAAAGTATGCAAAAAAATAACACACAATTGTTTTAATCCCTCGGCGGCCAGCCACGTGGATTGCGCTATTGTTCAGATCTTTGCCATCTCCCTGGAGGAGTTAACTTCTTTTATTTTTCTTTGTTAATTTCTCATTTCCCGCCATTAACCCAATGTACAATGTAACTTAGGCTACACGTATTTTTAGATAAGTATAAAATTTACTCAAAAGTGATGTTTTATTAATAACACTTAGATAGCAAAATAAAACATTAATATAAATTTGCCTTTGTCTTTTTGTGTTTACTCTGCTGACAGTACAAAAACTACTAGATAACGCAAATACATGTACTTTGCGTATCGGAACCCCGATGAAACGTCAGGGTTGGTCGTCGGTAACTTACAGTCCGCGCGCGTCTGTTGCAGCCTTGCAACCGGTCGCCCGGTCGGCGGCAAAAACTAAAAAAAATCGGCGGGGCATCGGCGTCATTGAAACGGTGCACTAAATTCGGCCGTGACGTCACAGATGTTAAAAACTTGGTTAAAAAGTCGGCACGTTTGTTTTCAAATACATATTGTGATAATCGCGTTTCCTACGTAAAAATTGTATATCTGTGACTAGAACCTGAAGAGTAGACTACGGGTGAAGTTGCCGCAGTGGCGATCACATTCTTATGTGAAACGCAACGCACAGTAATAATAATAAATACACTTTATTTTATTGTACACCAAAAGTACGAATAGTAAGGGGTCATCCATTAATCACGTGATGTTTTTTAGCAACTTTTTAACCCCTCCCCCCTCCTAGTGATATGTGGTGAGGTTTTAAACTAACCCCCCCCCCCCCCTATCCAAAATCACGTGTATTTTTTTATAAACTATTGACATTTTCGGAATATTATCTTTAAATACAGGCAACGGTGAGTCAAGGCCACGTGCCGCTGTTTGGTTTAGAAATCGTGCATTCAATGAAAAATAAATACACGTGATGTCTCATTATCCTGGTGATATTACGTGATTTTTTCGGAACCTCTCCCCCCTTTCCCCCTTTTCGAGCCTCACGTGATTAATGGACGCCCCCTAACGAACGACGCAATTTCTTGCACCGTTTACAAAAATATAAAGGTTTGACTACATTCAGTGAGTAAGTCGGACCACACAGAATACATATCTGTGGTAGATACTACAGCCTGAACAGTGACTGAGCACTACGGTACACACGAACGAAATCATACCGTGATGCAAAACTATACTAATGCCATCTAGTGATGGCTGATTCAAACCGCTTAAATTATTATGGATAAATTATTACGGATAAATTATTTAATTTTAAGAATGTTTAGCCTTGAAAATCACCACCAACTGCAGTTTATAATACGGAGGGTATTCATCATCATCAGACATCGGAAGACGTCCACTGCTGAACATAGGCCTCCCCCTTTGAACGCCACAATGAACGACAATTGGCTATTTCCATCCAACGGTTGCCTGCGATGCGCACAATGTCGTCTGTGCTACTAGTGGGCGGCCTGCCCGCGCTGCGTCTTCCGGTTCGTGGTCGCCACTCGAGAACCTTTCTTCCCCATCGGTTATCGGTTCTTCCCACTTCAACTTGATGGTACATTAATATTGTATTGGGTCCTTATCGGTAAGTGTTCACAGAGCATTATATTTAGCAACTAATTACGTAGGTACTCCTACGTAGTTGATGTGCAAAAAATAGGTAAAAAAACAAAAGAAAATGGTCTTAGATTACATTGGACATACATAAACAAAGTCGCTTATAGAGTCTGTCTGTATGTCTGCTAACTCCTCTTAAACCACACAACGGATCTTTATGAGGTCTTCACGATCGGTTAGACTATTTTTCACTGAAGGTTTATTAAGCGTGCACGTCTTACGTGGAGCTAAATAAACCTCCCACATAGTGTGTGTGTGTGTGTGTGAATTTGTGTGCGTTATTTAAGTGTTTACATGTACCTACTAACATAGTCATATAAGAAATTGTACTAACAAAATATGGGCCTAGCGCCTGAAAATAAAGTTTTTTTTTAATATATATATAAACCCAATTAAGTTTAATGTAAGATTTTTTTAACTTTTGTAAGTAGAAAAAACTTGAAAAATGATGATAATATCATCATTATCAGTATCCGATACTATTTTACGTTGTTTAAAATACAAGCTGCCTTTTTTTCATATTTTAAAATTACCCAAATTATCTTAAATTATAATCCTAAAAGCTTTCGTCTTACCCATTTGTTAATACAATATATTCTCTCGATTCCTCTTCCTCGAACCTTGTAATAATATTTCCTTAATCTTAATGCTCATTTTAAAAGCCCGGGCATTATCAAACGAAAGTGGGATGTAAAACTGCAAGAGGTCCGAGCGTCGCAGTGCCTCGTAAATTACTAGGGAGCATTGTTTTACTCTCTCATTACAAAGATTGTTCTAGAGGGTGATAATATTAACGTTATGGATTTCCAAAGCGCTCGGAAAATAAGCGCGCGTTATGATTATAATACATTTTTTTTTAATAGGTAAATGACATAGCGCTGACGCTGTAAAAAAATTCATAACGTAAGATTTGTACTTTATAATAAATATTTTTTCATTTTTATTCTAATACAAGCTGGTCATAATTGAGAAATACCAGCAAGAATTTTTTTACAATCAACTAGCATAGGTATGGTTAGGTATAACAACATTTGTTGCCTTTATCTTTTTTATGTAGAAAACTGATAAAGGCAACGGGGTATAATTTAAGTGTTAATAAAAACATTAATTAGCTGGAGTTTTTAGATCAGACGATATATTTATACTTACGCCATTCGATGAGGCTCTTACGCAATCAAAAATATTTTCTAGTTAAGTATATTAAAAGAAAATTCATATACAGAATGTAAAAAAACATGTGTCTGATCCGTGAGGTTATTATTCCGTGAATGTACAAATACATGTACATAACTCATTTGTAATATCTGTTTTTTTCTCATTTTTTTTCCTACTTTATTCCATAAAAACGAATCTGATCTTGTATTTCTGGTACAAATTAGAAAAAAAAAATGATATAATTAACAAATGAGCTATATACATGCGTTTGTATTGATACACTGAATAAGACCCTCACGGATCGGACACATGTATTTTTACATTCTGTATAGTCGGTTTTATATTTGAATTTCCCTACTCACTATTGCTTGCATTTCATTAACAGTAATCTCCGCGTATAAAGTGCACTCGTCATCGTCTATGCGATCACGCAAAGCAGCCGCTGGTGCGTTAAATAGCAGGAATCGTAATGTAAACACGAGTCACGATCGCGAGCGGCCAAGTGACATTCCGGCTTTATCTGCGAATCAATTATGCCTTGCCGGTGGCTTCCCGGTGCCTGGCTCCGTTCGGCACGACTCGTGTTTGATCCGCGATGCCCGGGCGCATACTTTATAATTATACTCTGCTATGCTTTATTACTCTTAAATTTTCGTCCAAGTGCTATCTAATTCTACAGAGTAATGCATACCGTACTATCCAGAAGGCTAAAAAGGGGTGTGAATAAAAGAATTTCTGGAAAAGCAGTGTCAGATATACTGCAGCAAAGCAGCAGTTTGTAAACATTGCTGTATTACGTTGTTAAATAAAAGTTAAGTATTGCAATACAAGTGTTATATATATATCTATAAAAATCAATGCCACTCTTCGTTGTAATTTTATAACTCAAGAACGGGCTCATCTATCCAAACCAAATGTTTAGGCTTTGTTCGGACTATTTAGTAGATGGTTTATGTGAAGTTTGCACAAAATTGGTAGAGCGGTTCTCCATTTATCACATTTTTTGTAACAAATGAATTCAATAAATGGCGGATCATTTTGTAAATGGGGATTTTGCTGTCAAATTGAACCTTTTTTCAGAATTAGAGCTTTAGTGTTTACAGTAAAAGCATGTTGTTATGTCATTCGCGGTCATTTCATTTTGGACGTTCTTCGAATAAAACAAATTGTCAAAGATAATTATTGGTTTGTGTTTATATTATTTGTTCAAATGTAATATGTATATAAAGTGTGCGTGTACTTTTTTCAGTATTTTAGTAAGCCGACGGTGTTTCATATCGTTTACAGGCTTTATTTGAATTAAATTGTCAAAAGCATTTACACAAACGGTAAGTTTTGAACTGTTGAAGTGAATAACATGTATGCATGTGTTCCTTTAATTAAAACAACACATTGTGTACCACTATTAATGTAGCAATTTGTTTTTTATCTGATTTATTCGTTTTTAAATGAAGGAAAAATGCCATTTTTATTTGAATAAATGAATTTGAAGTTCCAGTTATTTTTCTTTACTTTATACGTAGCGAAGCACGTACCGGGCCGCTTTATTGTGCCCCCTCTCTCTCTCTCTCTCTCTCTCTTTCTCCGTCTCTCACTCTCACACAAACTTTCGCATCCAAGGATCACGGTGTGTGTGTGTGAGCTCTCTTGATTAAATAATTAATATTACAAATCTAAACTGTAAAACGTTGTGTATATATAAACTGTTGATTACTTAAAAAGTGAGCTGTGTTAATTACAACTCCCAATTACAAATAAATAATATACAGTAAACGGCACTGTAGCTAGATTTTTTTCTGAGATCAATAACCAATGACTAAGACAAGGAGCATTATTGAAATACCGTTTGTATTTCAATAATGAGGTTTCTAAAAAAATTAGGTCTTTTTATTTTCATTAGTACTATCTTTTAAGAACAAATAAAATTATTTCCACGCAAGATAAACATATATTATACATTCGAGGAGCGCGCGGATGTGGCGATCTGAGTCACATCCGGCAGACCAAACGCACGCTGCTTCCGGCCGCCACGCCTCTCCGCGCGGAAATTCTGTTTCGTTATTTCAGGGATTTTCATATACGCTGAAAGCTTTAGGATGTCGGTTCTAAACGCTTTGATTATAAAATTACTGTTGCTCCTTTAACTTCATAATGGAGCCCATATTTTGTACGTTCGAAAACGAGATTTCGTTAAGCATACCTACATGAAAACGTTTTGAAGGCGAAGTAAGATTGTAAGACAAAACTTTTTCTATTGTTTCAGGTAATATAAATATGTTCAGTGAAGAAGATGGATGGTATTTTTCTATTAATACCTACAGTTCCGGTGGACGTATGTATACTGATAATCATATTTTTTATGTATCTTAGTAAAATACTTAGCACTATAAATGTAAAATACTTTTAACTAAAGTCGGACCAATTCATTAGATCACATTTGAGTCTTCATCCAAATTTAACAAAATAATCTTGTAATGGTGGGCATAAAATATTTTTTTTTTTTAAGTTAAAACCGTGAAACTGGTTGATGGTAGGTGAAGGATAATAAAATAGTACACTTTTTAGCACTATTCATAATTTCAATCAAACAGCACATTCCTACTGTATAAGCAAATTTTACTTTATCTCATTTAATGTTAACATCAAATATAAGAATTGTAACTGGCTTAACAGGTTGATGTGATTTATATGGTTGATGCTATGCCGGTGTCACGAAACACAAACACACTTGCAGTCGCATAAATATGAACAGTAATTAGCATTCTTTGTTTGCGTCGCTTCGTTTTGCATTTTCAGTCTTTTCCATGTATTTACACGATTTGCAATGACTAGAGTAGGCATAAACTTTTTATCATATAGAAATAGTGGTTTTTCAAATCTTGATAAAATGTCTTTTGCCATTTTTAACCGACTTCAAAAAAGGAGGAGGTTCTCAATTCGTCTGTATATATATTTTTTTATGTATGTTCGCGCATAACTCTGGCAATTATGAACCGATTTGAAAAAATCTTTCTTCCATCCATTCTTCAATCCATTGATTGGGTCCCATAAAAAAAATATTGCTTAGTAATAAGCAGTTCCTGAAAAAAACAAGAATGGTGACTGCGCAGGAAAGGTGCAGGAAAGCCTATATAGGTGACTTTATGTCGTTTTTTATGGACAAAAATGGTCATAACTCTGGCAAATATTTACCAATTTCAATGATTCTTTTTTTATTCGAAAGAAGAAACCACTGTAATGAATTTGTATGAAATGTATCACAACCGGATAAGAACTTCCTGGAGGACCATGAACGATGAGGAGGAATTTATCTGGTAAAAACCATAAAACTGATGTTCTCCATTACATTGCTCTGACAATTATGAACCGATTTCGATGATTCTTTGTTTATTCGAGAGAGTAAACTACTATGATGATTCCATGCAAATTTCATTACGACCGGATATTTTTTTCTGAAGAAACATGAATTATGTAAAACTATGTAGACGATAATGTGATCATAACCTACCTAGATCATTTTACGGTATTCGATGGTTCAATCTTTATATATGAAAATATCACTAAAAAGTTTAAAATAAAATCTTTGTAAAAAAAAATTGGACCGACTTCAATATCACTGAAAAGTATAAAATAATTTAAATATTATTGAAGTTGGTGCCAAATATACACAGCCGGTAAGCTAACACCAACTTCAATAATATTTAAATTATTTTATACTTTTCAGTGATATTGAAGTCGGTTCAATATGTTACCCTTCGGAGCCCGGGCCTATTTTTTTTGCGCGGTTTTTTCATGTTACGATTCGAGCCAACGGGCTCCGAGTTATAAAGATTTTTTCATAATGTTTAAGCTACAAATAAAAATTGGAACTACTAAATATTTCAAAGTTCTCGTTTTCGGACAAAACTGTGCGTGTGTTAGTGTACAGTTTACTAGAAAAGACTTGTTGTCACCCACTGTGCCTTATCGGTGCTTTAAGCGATCGTCCCGCTGCGATTGCAGGACGCTTGCAAATCGCTAGTGTGATATCGCTTTAAATCGGCCCACAAAATTCCAAAAACTATAATAGAGCCATAATTCTACATCACATGATAAATACGCACAAATTACAATAAAATTACTGCAGGAAGCATAGCGACATTTAGCATCACGTGCGTTGTATAACTGCCGTTCATTAGGCCGTGTTGACAGTGCGTGCGTGCGCGCCGCCCGCGCCTGGCACGGGCCTATCGCGCCACCATCGATGACTAATAAACCGCCACCATGCTATCTGCGCACCACACACCACCCTTATCTACAAAGTGATAAAGCTTCAGATCGTCTGTCAGAAACGCAATCGCAATTTGGCGGTGTCGTAATCACGACAGTCTTCGGCAAACTTAATTCTGCCTTCGGAACGTATCTTTTTCTTTCGAGCTTAAAGACGATTTCAGTGTGACGTAGCGTAAAATTGTCGTGGCCGTAGTTATAATCGTGACCACTTCTGGCGAACACTTTCGAAGTTCGCCCCCGAATTGAGCGGTTCGCGTCAGAATTATGTACTCGGATAGGCATTGGTTGGTATCAACGCACAAATCATATCTTTGATAGAAATCACGATGTCTATATTACTAAAACTGCCAATTCTCGACTTTCAAAAGTAAGTAAAAAAGCATTCCTTGAGTAAATGATAGACACATGGGGTACGAAACGGTGCTGCAGCTATAAGGCATAATATGACACTGTGCGGTTTGACAGTTTGCTGGACAGCAAACCAAAAATAATAATAACACCTTGACAATCCTCACACGGCCATCCGATCCCAAACTAAGCAGAGCATGTACTATGAAAACCAGACAACTGATACTAATATTGATATTTGACGGGCCCGTTGGTCTAGTGGTTAGACACCCTGTCCGCTAACCGATGGGTCGTGGGTTCGATTCCCACCAAGTGTCTGGGTGTTATTTATCTATTTAAGTATGTATTTACAAAAAAAGATGTATATAAGTATTAGTATCAGTTGCCTGGTTTCCATAGTACAGGCTCTGCCTAGTTTGGGATCAGATGACCGTGTATGGATTGTCCCAAGATATTATTATTATTATTATATTAATATTTATATACTTTTTTTTGTAAATACGAACTGTAGATAAATAAAACCCACACATGGTGGGAATTGAACCCACGACTCATCGGGTAGCAGCCAGGGTGTCTAACCACTAGATCAAAGGGCCCGTCAAATCAGCCAATCCCCGGAATAATTGTGGAAGACGCAGAGAAGGTCTGTGTAAAGGTTCCCGTAAGAAACCAATGTCTCATCCATCGTATCCTACACCAAATTTTGTATTAGTTTGTAAATGTATGCAGTTTCCTTTTTAATTATTATCTTGTAGTATTGTCATTTTAAAATGTATTAAGTACGCTGTGTATTTCTCTATAAATACGCTAGCCTAGGTATAGAATACACTATATCCTCAGTCTCCAAAGTTTTATCTCAAGGACCGACAGAGCACCTTAAGATTACTCATTTTGCAATAGCTCGGGGCAATTAAAATGGAAGGGGTAGTACTATCATTAACCGGAGGCGGTCGGTGTCTTAACAAGAATATAATGCAATTTTAAAATAATCCCCGCAAAAAAGAAATTAATGCAGGCGCCTCGCTGGATTCCCTTTTTATCTCTTAAATTGGTTTTCACATCTTACAGTGTAAAAAATATCTTGTTCTTTGTAATCTCGGGCGATGTTTTAATAAATATAACGAAGTGATCCCGGAGTCGGGGGTTGGGAAAAAATATTGCAGCCCTTAAATAAAGCTTCACACTCGAAAGATCAACGGCAACCGGTGCGTTCACGATTTATTTGGAAATAATTAAGAAGTAAATTTTTATCGCTTTTTTCTGGAAAGTCATTTAGATCGAGCTTAATTGCATTTGCCATTAAATAAGGTTCGGTTTAAAATTTAAAAAGAATTCAGCTCCAACTGCGGCATCATGTTAACATTAGATTTAAGAAACTAAGATGTGAACATAAATAATAAGAGACGGGATTGACAGCTACAACGACAAAAAAAAAATTTGAATAATATGTGCCAAAGTATAGATATCCACTAAATATGCAAATGAAAAAAAAAACATCATTTTTCGATTTTTTGCATTGAATGACAGGTTTCCGGGATATTTTAACACTAGAAATATGTATTACTGCCGCACTTACAACCATGAATTAAAGTTATGTATTACTACTACAGATTATGCAATCAGATTATTTCGGCAATCAAAGAGAATTAAAGTTTTATACTCCGTTAGTAAGTAGAGACATAAATCTTATCTAAAACGGCTGTGAAGATCATAATAATCAGATTAAAAAAAATGTCCTAACAGGGATTAACGCTAATTGACGTTTGTACGTACGGCAGTTAGACTTTTAAATTAACCAAGTTAGGTCTGCCAGTTATTGTTATGTATTTATTATGAAATACGTGTTTTATTTTTTTACTAGCTGACCCGTGCAGCTCCGCCCGCGCTTTTATTACATTTTGCTCCACTTTTCTCCCTCCTCCCTTGATTTATTTCTCTCTCCATCTATCTCTTATAAGAAAAATCTAATTCTATGCTCTTTCTCTCTCCTCTCTCTTTCCCCCACTGTCACACACTCCCCCTTTTCCTCTCCCCGTTGTCCCCTCTCTGAACCCACCTTGCTCCCCCTCACTCCCCCCTTGCTCCCCCTCACTCCCCCCTTGCTCCATCTTAATTCCTCAATCCTTCACCCCATCATCCCTTCCTCGAATCCCCTCTCCCTCTCTTTCCTCTCTTGCACTCTCCTCTCGTTCTATATATCCTCGTCAATCATGGTATATGGGATTCTTACTCACTTAAACCCCTGCAGCTGTCGCATCGCCACTTAAGAGGGGGGACATGGGCCCTCCAGTGGGCTCTGCACCAAATACCCCTCTGTGCGCATTATATCCCCCCTTAAACCTGGCACCACGATCACGGGGACAGGGCTCGCAACCCCGTCACCGTCCTCCTTGGAGTTGCCGCCGTCACCCATTTATGTAAAGCCTTGCCTAACATTGCTTAACCTAGCGGCATTAAATATACTTTACGCCCTATTCTCAGACTTACCCAATATGCACACAAAATTTCATACAAATCGGTTCACCCATCTATGTAATGACCTTGCCTTATGGTTGCTTAACCTTAACCTAGCGGCATGAACAACTTTCACTATTTTTTCATTGGTGTAAATATTAGTGAAGTTTACGTTATATTGAAGAAGGGACAAAGTCATGCTAACAAAAATTTATTATAAATAGTTAATTATTTCTCCTAAAAAGTAAAGGATAAAAAATTATTATAGTGGGTTATCCCATGGTTATCCCTAAGAGATAGAATATACCATCGCAGATTTTTTTGTAGACCTTGTTAAGGTGTACAATACTGTAGTACATTATTTTGATCTATTTCGTAGGGTTCAGCCAGCGTTTGCAAGAAAATGTGTCGTAAATACGACATCACATTAGAAACCTTTAAAATTATCAGTGTTTCTCTACTATATTATGCATGTATTATACTGAAAAACCTTCCTCTTGAATCACTCTATTTATTAAGAAAAACCGCATCAAAATCCGTTACGTAGTTTTAAAAATCTAAGCATACATAGGGACAGACAGACAGCGGGAGCGACTTTGTTTTATAATATGTATAGATTGTCCACTTGTTACAAACGGCTGAAAAAGCTAACCATTTATAATCCACTATCGATATCGTCTGAACATTTTAGGGAATTGATAACCAGTCGCACCGCATTTATAGCTTACGACCAAAGTTCAGCGGCATGGTTAATAGATACATTTGTTTGTTATCTCGTTTAGACGGCTCTTAGTTTCTTTTTATAGTGAAAACTTAGCCTACTTTTACCTTTATGCTGAAAATATTGAAAAGTCTTCTATAGCAGAAGTCATTACGACTTTAATAATATAATTATGTTTGTGTAAAGAAATGTAAGTGTCCTTTTGTGTAATATTATTTTTGAGATGTCTTTACTTAATTAAGGTAGAGTGAGCATTTTCTTTATTTTCCTTTTTCTATTGGATTAAAATTAAACCCGACTACTTAGAAGTGCAACTAGCCCATGTATTTGATAATATTGTACCCAATCAGTAGCCGATAGATGTCCACTACTGAACAAAGGCCTCCCCCTGTTGGCAACCCCAACATTAATTGTAAGTAATTTTAATATTAGTTGTAGCAACATTGTATTCTACCCTTTTTCTGTATCTGGCCTTCCTGCGCTATTACAATTAACGTTCCAAAAAAGAGTCTTTTAATTTAACCAGCACCTCAAAACCTAGGGCAGTGCCGAAACACCCCCTTAGAAGGAAGGAGTTGCCATAATCCCCACGGTTGGCAGGCGTCTTGGGGTTCGCAGTATAGCTGGTAGGTAATCCAATAGAAAGACGCTGCTGTCCGTCTTCTTGGTTTCCCTTAGTCGTCTCTTACGGACACCCAACGGGAGGTGATGGGAGGGTGCTATTCTTACCCGGATACACCACCGGATTTAATAATATATGTTTTTGTAAAGAAATGCCCCTTTTGTGTAATATTATTTTGGAGATGTTAGTTTGGAGATGGTTTAGGTGCAGTGAGAATTTTCTTTATTTTCCTTATTCTATTGAAGTAAAAAATCTAACCTAACTGCTTAGAAGTGCAACTAAAAACTAACACATTTAATTAATAATATATATAACTAACACCACCTAATATTGTTAAATATATATTGTTTATTCAACAATAATAAGTCGCATTTATGCAACGATCTCGTAAAAAGTACAACTTTTGGGAACTAACGAAACGACGCGTCGCTGTGAAAACACAACACTTTCACTGCCACACTACAAAGTAATGTAATCCAGTCATAAAGCGGGCATTAATCCTTTCAGTCGGCAGTACTGTCGTGTCATCAGCCGTAGTCGAAATTTTAATCACCATCCCCCGTCGTTCCCTCCGCATCCCCTCAGACGCCCAGGGGCTGCGGACGGCCGCTCCTTACACGATATTCCCATTACTTAGTCCAGGGCGATAATAAAATTTAATATAATGCCACGAGGAAGCGGATGCGACCACAATGGCAGAAAGCACCGAGTTTGAAGCGAACTTCGGACGGAGACGGACGACGAGTGTCGTATTTCTGTATTTATAGCTGAAATTTTATGTACACCTTTAAATCTGATCCTCGTTTCAAATACATTTTCTTAGACACATTGTCGTTCAACCTTATAATTTTAGCTTGCCAGTATATTAAAGTCTAATGTCTTTTGTCTGCATAGATCATATGCACGTTTATACTGACTTTTTACACACCTGTTACAAGATTTGTAATGTTTGCTAGCCATCGTTCGATCCTTGTAAAGAGTAATAGATTTGTATGGGGGCAATGATATCCTCAACGCAACGAGAAGGTGGTCTCATTTCGATACGATCTTCTGTAAAACCCCCATCTCCACCCCCCTCTCTCTCTCATCTGTCTTGGTCAGGCTGTTTCCATTTCGAGCGGGCATTTTCACTGAACTCTACCTCCCATCGTATGTATTATTAAGTACACTAACTGCTGCCTCACAAACTTTAGATATCAATCATCTCGTATTCATTATTAGAATATAAACATAAACGGCTCTGAGACAGAATATAATCATATTTGAAAAAATAGCGATTTTAAGTACAGAAGTAAGACCGCCATTTGCACATTGTATGTTTTAGTTCTAAGTTTATATTGTAAATATCTTTTTGGTGTACAATAAAGAGTATTCTATCTTAAATCTTTTGTTTATCAACTTCTTAATAAGTATATTATCTATCTTGTAACGACCCAGGAAATACTCCACATGATAAATTTCACTATACATTTATTTTATTACTATGCTGCTCAAAAATAATATCGAACGTATTTTAAAACCGTGAAATTCTTTAGAAAGCAATAAAATTAAGGCGCCACGGCTTCCGACGGTACGGAACGCCGCAGGCCATCGAAGGGTTAGCATTGTACGTTCGAGGATAGGGTTGGTTCCCAGGGCACAATTGAGAAATGGACCGGGTAACTGTGTTACTTAACCCCGCCACTGCAAGCGATCCCCATGAAAAATGTTTTGTTTTTACACGAAACTAGTTGTGTATTGGAGTGTACGATGATTTAGACACGGAATTGTGCATAGTATTATTATGGTATCTACATAGCACGTACATTCATCAAGTCTACTTAAAATTATTCTTAAGCGTTACTTTCTCCCTAAGAGAAAGGAGACATTCGTAGCCGTAAGAGCGTTTAGAAAGACAACGCATCCGATTAATGTTGACACCTGATCTAGTTTGTTCAAGCGTAGCAACCGACCTGAAACTAAGTAAAATTAAGTTACAAAACAAATCTAAGCCAGATTCGTCTTAATTGTTGTAGAAATATAAAATGCAGTCATTACTGCGCTGCACTGCTAAAATTCATAATTTTCCTATACGAGTCCGATCATGCACACTCTCTTCACCAGGAAAGATCAGCGTCTTTCTTTTTTATTCAAAATAGAAAGCCTTACAGCCGCACTTGCCTTAAAACATCTGTAATACATTGCGGCTTGTTTCCTAAGACATTAGTTATTAAGGCTCTTGCTCATAAGTAATTTCACTAACTCAGTGTCCTTCAGACTGGAACACAGAAATATATAACAGAATTTTTGACACTGCGGCTAACGATCCTTTGCACAAGGGGCCGATCCGATCACCGTGTAATGAACACATGACACTCATCGAGAACAATGTTATATTCAGCGGAAAAAAAAACATTAAAATCATTCTTTTTTTCAAATTAAAATGTTTCTAAAACCGAAAACTGTTTCACTGAACCTCTCACATCGAAAATCAGCCAACGTTAAGCAAGCAACATTAATTGCCAACACCCACGGTGCTAGTTCGCGAGGCGCCGGAACTCTTGCACTTTAAAAAACTTACCGCCCTGAGGATGCAGTAAACTCATTAACGTGAGTGCGGGCACTTTTTAGACAAGGTGTGCCTCGCTAAGTAAACTTGATACACGGATGCATTAAAAATGGCGAGTTTATTTCTTCGCGGTGATCCTGTTTACAAAGTCAAAACTATTATCTTTATGTTCTAGTACACCGCTATGAAATCAAAGCAAAGTTAAAACTAACTTAAAAGGAGGTTTTAGTTAGCACAAAAAGCGAACTTACCGATAATGAACAACAACATGCTGTCACGGGCTGTAGCTGACAATTTTAATGATACATCCGATGGGTGCGCGTGTAAAACGTCGATTCTGTTCTTGATCCCCAGCCTTGTCGGTATTCTGTCCAGTTCTGCTGTCCTATCCTATATACACTACCGAGGACCTTAGGGGTTTACTAGATAAAAAAATTAAAAAGGTATAGGTAGGATTTAAAAAGGTCGCATTCATTTAACTAGTTTCCCTTCATCGTTTAAGGAACCATCCAGCAGTCTTAGCACGATTTGCCAAGACTTCGTAATCTTGACAGTTCGGTGTGGAGTATGACGTAGTTATCGACATAGAAACGTCATTTTCGGTATTAGCTAGGTCGATAACTATGTCATACTCCACACCGAACTGTCAAGATTTCGAAGTCTTGGCAAATCGTGCTAAGCCTGCAGATAGGTACCACCACAGTGTCAGATATTTAGCCGCCAAGCAGCAGTGTGTAAATATTGACGTATTCCAGTGTGAAGGGCACTGTAGCTGGTGAAATTACCGGACACAAAAGACTTAAAATCTAAATGTCTTAAGAGTCACGCGCTAGTGATACTTCTGGTTTTGCTAGCGCTTATATAGGCTACGATGACTGCTTACCGTCAGGCGGGCTGCATGCTTGCTTGCCACCTTGGTAGTGTAAAAATACCAGGGTCTCATAGGTTTAGAACCTTAAAATTCAGGGCACTTACAATTTAAAAAAAATATATTCCATTCGGCATCTTTCATGTTTATCCATATTTGATGACAGAGTGAATATCCCGATAAATTCTCGAGAATTACTTCACTGAGACGTCAAAGCTTTTCTGTATGCAAATAAATGAATACGAACTTTTCTACAAATAATTCTAATGTAGACATCCCTATTACATATTTTATAGTAAAATTCTCATAAAGCTACGTAATAACATTATGAAAATAACAGCACTTCGCTTCTTAGCATGGCTTGTGAGTCATAAATTAGACGAGGTACAAACGGGGTAATTAACCGTATGACTTGACTTGGTGCTTTGCTGTCGTGTGTGGAGCCGGCTCGTGTGTTTACCTCTTGTGTCTTGTTTTGTACAAATCTCAGGTTAACCCTCCAAGAACGAGGCTACTTGAATAAGATAAACAACTAATCCTCAAACTTATAATCAGCAATATCAGTAGTAAATATCAAGATAGTTAAAATCTCGATTATAAACTTTGAAGCAAGTCATTCATTAACCCAGAAATTAATATTACATTGAAGATCTCAGTTTTACATCTAGCCGTAGACGAGCTAATAAACTTGCGGTAAAGGCAGTGCATGAATAAAATTATAATGAATTTCAACGGTACATTATCGTCTAGTTTGTCAAATGTGGTGTCGCATATGCATTAGATACTGATGCACCGGAATTCCTCGTTCAGTGCGCGTTGTGTGCTCGCTTCAGATCGTATTTCATTAACGGTGCTCAAGGATATGATGTTTATATTCATGGAAATATGTATGAAATATATTCTGAACATAGAGAATAGAAAAGGACTGGAAGTAACTTTTAAGCATTACTGTATTAACGCTGCATTTGTTAGGTTCTCTTTGTGAATACGACTGCCCAGATACCCACCTCAATATTCTACCATAAATTCCTTTGTGTGTGGAAAGTCTATGTAGCTGGGGAAATTACTGGACCGGAGTCTTAATTTTATAAAGTTATAATTGACGAGTAATGCAATGGGGTAGAAGTATCGGCTACCATCAGCCATACGTCTCGCTTCTAACGTCACTAAGTCCCAAAAAAAAAATAGATTTTAGATGAATTATGGAAATTTGAAATTGGATGGATTAAATTAATCTCGATCAAATATGGATCAAACAAATAACCACTGAACCAAACTACCATATCAGGAGCTGTCAGCAAGACCATCGCTGCATCACTAATAGAGCGGCGAAGAAACGCAAACACCTCTCTGGTCCCGGCTAATCGCTTAATCAAAATTTATTCCGCACTTTGATTTTAAATTTGGGACGCAACATTTATTACTGGCCCCCTCTCAGCAACCCTTCGCAGGGCCGCTTCATTATCGCGGATTAAGGCTGCGGAATATTTTATCGATCGCATCGACGCCGGCAGTATTCATTTTCAATTAAGCTCCAAGTATTTTATTAAGTTTGAGCGCGGAATTGATGAGTTTCGCGAACTAATATTTACAATGGGTGGCGTATGGTGGGCGCTCGCGTATCGCTCCACCTGGGAGAAGTTGCGGTCTCTCATATTCCTCCTATGTATATCGGAGGTGTACACAGTCTTCAGGTATACACTTATTACCTACTCAAATAAATTTGTTATTATGCCTCAATAGATTTTACTAGTTCTACAGCATCCATTTCACTTTAATTTAATGTTTGACCTACAACATTTACAAAGACCTAATCCATTTAATACCTACTTGCGAAAATATTGTTACCAAAACCAATCTAACAACAATTCGAACAAAGGCTCACCCAGACTTAGACAACACGGTCATATTGTTTATTCCTAGAATCGATATTCAATTTAAATCGAGCGATTCCTCAAAACAACTCCGAGATAAATTAGATGTTCTTTCACAAAGCATTGTTCCGTACAGCGAAGGCGGGAAGGTGACTTCAATTTCCTGGTAGCGGCAGGCTGCCGGGCTGGCGTCGAATGCGGAACTTTTGACTCACCTCGTCATGAATCCGATGCACCTATGCGCTTGTGCTTACACGCCCGTAAGCAAATAGGCTATCTCTTTGTGCCGGAATAGACGGGCGTTTCAAGCGTTTAAGACCAAACCGCATTACTACAATTTGTTAACTAAGTTAATCAACATTTAGCAACTGCTAAATAAATACTCGTAAGTACATTGAGAGTGCTGCAAAAGACAAAGCAGCAGTGTAACTTTCGTCCAACCCAAAAATATAAAATTTTGTAGGAGAGCAAATATCTGTGGAATTCAAATTTAATTCAAATCGATTTCCAGTTAGTTACTATGAAATTATTCATCGAGAACTATAAATGAGCTAGCTAATAGCATCTTATAATTGTACCATGAAGTTACAACGGCGGCATGTCAAGTTATCAAGTGACCATGGCAGTAGGCCGCTGAGTAGAGATGCATAAAAGGAGGATTTCCTGACCCGGCTATAGAGGCCGACCTTTGCACAGGTCCTTGGATAGATCTGTTATCCTAGAATTCAATGCCGATTTCCATTAAAACTAATTTATAAAGGAATTTCAAATTGAATCGGGTTGATATTTTAATATTGAATACCAGAGGTATAACTTTATTTTTTTTTCCTAATTTGGTTTAATAAAATCCGCTTAGATACAAAATTTCAAGGAGTAAATCGCGTATCGGAGTATCAATGATAAATCCGCAGCGATTTTTTTTTAGTTTTGTATAAAAACGCTCGTCTGCGTAGTCCAGGACTAGTGTGTGAATAACTAGAAGAGCTTTGAGTGTAGTACGGGCGGCGCGGTAGCTGCACCTAATGCAATATCCGCCTGCAGGTGTACACGATAATGCATCCGCGTCATTGCATCCTACTTCAACTTTCTATGTGTGATGAGATATTTTTAGGTATAAACTATAAAGGATTTTAAAAGCGGTGCAGCGGGAATGCTGCTACAATAAATCGCTTGGTATCAAAATCAGTTACGTTTTTTCCGCCGGGGAAATCTTTAAAAGGTTCCCGGGACCAGTGGGGGTCAACCGGGGTTTGTGCGATCGCCGCCGATGTGCGTCAGCCGCGAGGGTTTTAGTGGGTAAGCCATTAAAACCCTCGCGGCTGACGCATTGCCACATGAGAGCGGACACCAGGGCTCTCAGGTGGGATTTGCAAAAGGAGCCCCTCAGTGCCTTGCCTTTGAGCCCGCCGCCGGGGGCACATTGTAGCACCCCGGGAACTATACAAGGTGCTCACGGGGATAGGAGTCGCAACCCTGCCGCCGTCGTTCATCGGAGTCGCGTCCCGACTCAATGGACATCCTAAGGCCCACACCTCGGACGTCCAGTGACTCCGAAGATTACTTTGATTAGTTACTTTGAATAAGCTGATATTGTACAGGTAGTATTGTAATTATTTAATGCTGAGACATTAAGTGACACTCGTTTGATTGTACACGCCTGCCCATAACTATACTTCACTGCAACTCTTCGCTCGATCATCTTCTTTTTTTATAATTTTCGTGTCAATAACAGACTCAGTCAGACCCTGCTCGCCCAGTACTTTTACGTTTTCGGTTGCACCTAGTAGTTACTAAATTGTACAAATGTCTGTGTACGCTGGATAGGACAACAAACGGCCATACTTTGTGGGGAAAACCCACACTCACAAACAGCCGAGTCGCTATATTCCCACCTAACTAGGTTTTCTTTACATCGGTCGACTTGTGCTCGTAGCCTATTTAGGCTCTTCCAATTCAGACATGGCAGATCATTCACTTAAAATTGTAGTTTTTATTTCCGCACTCACAAATGGCAATTAATTTGATGGCTATCTACGTCTTAAAAGTAAGTATCAATTAGCTTCGACAGTCGAAATAATCCGATTTCAAAACTAGATTTATGATAACGTAATAATAACCTATAAAAAAGGTAATAAAAGGTCTTCATGAAACGATTTGAAATTGAAACTAACTTTACAGATTATATTTTGATTTTACTATCCCAACGTTTCAATCTATATCTATCTATATTAATAAAAGAGCAGGGTGTTTTCTAGGAATCACGATACAGCAAAAACCATATTAAGTACAATCTTCAAATTTGGAACCAATAATAGTCTAGGACCTAGGAGAACAATAAGAATGGATTTTTCGAAATTCCATACCTAAGGGGGTCAAAAAGGCTCCCAAAGTTTGTATGGAAAAAAATATTTTTTTCGTCACACGGACATTAAACTTTGTCAGTGTACTAAACAAAAGAAATAAAGAAACACGTGTATCACACTTTTTGAAAATCGACCCTTATATTTAGCATCGTTTTTGAGTATGCAACGAGGAAAAAAAAATTGATACTGCATTGCTGAAACTTTGCGAATATATTAATCAAATTATAGCAATCCAAGTGCAAATAATCATTTTTTGAAAATCAACCCCTAAAGGGGTCCAATTGGGGTCCAAAAACGTCTCGACCTACAGTCTTAAGACTTAGTTTATATATTGCACATAAGAATCTAAGAAACCAATTTCCGGCATTTTTCGAAAAACTACCCCTAAGGTCATTTAATGGGGTTTCAAAGTTTGCACAAAGAAGGATTTCCTTTTTATCATATGATGCAGCTAGAGTAATGAAACTCGGTAAATAAACTCAACATATTAATTGAAAAAACTAATTTTGAGCATTTTTGTAAAATCTATCCCTAAGTGGGTCAAATGGGCTCCCAAAGTTTGTATAAAAAAAAATTTTTTTCGTCACACTGAAATGGAACTTTGTTACAGTACTGAACAAAAGAAATAAAGAAAGACGTGTATTACAACTTTTTGAAAATCGACCCTTAAAGGGGTTTTAACATGGTTTTTGAGTATACAATGTAAAAAAAACATACTTACTGCATTGATGAAACTTTGCGAATATAATTATCAAATTATAGCAATCTGGGTGTAAATAATTCCGAAATGGGTCCAATCGGGGTCCAAAAAATGTTTTTCGACCTACAGTCATAAGACTTAGTTTATATGTTGTACACAAGAATCTATGAACCCTATTTCCGGCATTTTTCGAAAAACAACCCCTAAGGTCATATCAAGAGGGGTTGCAAAGTTTGCACAAAGAAGGATTTCCATTTCATGCTATGATGCAGCTAGAGTAACGAAACTGAGCAAATAAACTCAACACAACAATTAAACAAACGTATTTTGAGCATTTTTGTAAAATCAACCCCTAAGTGGGTCAAATGGGCTCCCAAAGTTTGTATGAAAAAAAAAATTTTTTTCGTCACACTGAAATGAAACTTTGTTACAGTACTGAACAAAAGAAATAAAGAAAGACGTATATTACAACTTTTTGAAAATCGACCCTTAAAGGGGTTTTAACATGGTTTTTGAGTATACAATGTAAAAAGAAAAACATACTTACTTACTGCATTGATGAAACTTTGCGAATATATTTATCAAATTATAGCAATCTATGTGTAAATAATCATGTGTTGAGAATCAACTGCGAAATGGGTCCAATCGGGGTCCAAAAAATGTTTTTCGACCTACAGTCATAAGACTTAGTTTATATGTTGTACACAAGAATCTAAGAACCCTATTTCCGGCATTTCGAACATATCAAGGGGTTGCAAAGTTTGCACAAAGAAGGATTTCCATTTCATGCTATGATGCAGCTAGAGTAACGAAACTGAGTAAATAAACTCAACACAACAATTAAACAAACGTATTTTGAGCATTTTTGTAAAATCAACCCCTAAGTGGGTCAAATGGGCTCCCAAAGTATGGAAAAAAAAATTTCATCACACGGATATGAAATTTAGTCAATGAACTAAGCCAAAGAAATTAAGATACACGTGAATCACATCATTTTCAAATTCGACCCGTAAAGGGGTGTTAGCATGATTTTTGAGTATGAAACTCGGAAAAAAATATCATGCTGCATTGATGAAACTTTGTGAATACATTTATCAAACTAAAGCAATGATTGTATAAATAATCGTTTTTTTTAAATCAACTCTTAAAGGGGTCCATTGTGGGTCCAAAAATGATTTTAGACCTACAGTTATAAGACTTAATTTATGTATTGCACACAAAAATCTTAGAAACCTATATCTGGCATTTTGCACAAAACAACCCCTATGATGAATGGGGTTGTAAAGTTTACACGTAGAACGATTTCCATTTAATGCTATAATAAATCTAGAGTAACGAAACTCGGTACATAAACTCAATAAAAAATTTGAATAAACTAATTTTAAGTCCCTATAATCAGCCCCGATAATCATCCCCTAAGTGCGTCAAATGGGAAAAAATTGTTTTCCATACAAACTTTGAGACGGTCTCAAAGTTTGTATGAAACTTTGTGAATAAATTGAACAAGTTAAAGTAATTTAATTATTTTTAAAATCAACCCCTAAAAGGGTCTTTGGGTCCAAAGGAGATGTTCCATTTTGGGCCACCACTATGTACACTACATGGAAAAATAGGAAAAACATAGGAGAGTTTCATAAAAATACTTGTAAATTAATTTGAAGCAGAGTACAATTGTACATAAATGATTACTTATGGAGTTATTTAGTATGTCCACCCTATTTTTAGGGCAGCTATGACAGTTGCGTTTGACATTAGTTTACTACTTGACAGTTTATGCTATAGGTATGACGTTTCTTAATAGATTGTTTACGCGAGTACATATTATTTTTCGGTGTTTTTAGTAATTATTTAAGTTTACGAACATTAATGGATTGCTATGATGTTCACTCAGTCAGTTGTTGTCAAAATTACATTTAAGTTACGTATTTCCGTTCCATCATATTATTGTGTGGTGTTGCTACAGTAGTATTATATTCTCTTTTGTATTGCTCTCCTTGACCAAGATATCTTAAATGTACAAGAAAACGAAGCATTATTATAAAAACAGAACATTACAAAACAGTTACCATATTGCATAGTTATATATTCATATAGTGTACATGGTGCTGGCCCAGGCTCCATACATTTCTGGAACAACTCCTTTTTTTTTTGTCCTACAGTCACAGGACTTGCATTGCACATAATAATCTAAGAAACTTATTTCAGGCATTCTTCAAAAAACAATCCCTAAGGTAATTTTATGAGGTTGCAAAATTTGCGTGAAGAAATATCTCCATTTAATGCTTTAATGCAACTATGGTAACGAAACTCAGTGAATGAACTAAACAAAACTGTTGAATAAACTTATTTCCAACATTTTTCGAAAATCAACCGCGAAGGGCATCTACCAACGGGGTTACCAAATGGTTTCCACAATACCCTCATATGTTTTTTAATGGAATTGCAAAATAAGTACAATATCTTTTTAAATAAAGAAGAAAATATTTAAGAAATTGGCTTACGCAAAAATACAGGCTACATACTTGATTAGATCAGGGTTAATAAAAGTGTGAAAATATTGAAATCGATCGTCCGAAGATCGGACCAACAATAATAACTAAGAAGACCTGAGGGTACACCGGTATAATTGTGACATACGGACGTTCAACATCCTTAGTTCTTCCGTGACCATGGCTGCTGCAAAGCATTCGAAACGTCGGGATAGTAAAAGCTAAAATAAACCGCGATTAAATCCGTAAAAATTAGTTTGATTTCAATGTGTAATATTCCCGTAAGTAAAACACAATAAGCTTATAATAAAACTGTAACAGGTCCAATTCTGTACATTGAAGATATTTTGAAAATTATATTTGGAGGGCATTCTATAACCGATACTGAGGCCGAAAATGTAATTTATAAAATTTTTGTCTGTCTGTCTGTCTGTCTGTCTGTCTGTATGACGGCTGCGCATCACGCCGAAACTACTGAATGGATTCAAATGAAACTTGGCATGATTTTAGATCTTACTATGAGGTAGGACATAGGATACTTTTTATCCCGTAATCTAGCACGGTTCTTTTGGGAGAGGGGATTCAAGTCAAAATGGGTACTTGGGTATACGCTTGGTCCGATTTTATAAATTTTTCTTCATAATTATAATAAATATTAGTAAGGGAACACTGATAGAGAGTTGTTATCAAGGTTTAGTAATCGCTCGGGTTAAGCAACGTTAGGTAAGGTCACTAAATAGATGGGTGACCGTTTAACGCCATTTGAACTAAACGGGTCCGTGCTTCGGAGAGCAAGTAAAAAGTGGGTCCCAGTTTTTAACCGTTTAAAAAAAAGGAGGTTATGTATTCGATGCGAATGTCTGTTATTAAAAGTTTAGTTAACTTAAAAATAGCGCATGCGCTGCTGCGTGGGTCAGCTAGTTTGTAATATTCGTGTAAATATCAGAAATCATTACAATTGAATTGTAATAAAACATGTGTATATGCTTGTGTACCCTACATACATTGAAATTTGGCTGCGATATTGTTTTTTGTGCATTTTCAATATAGACTTGTTGTCAGGTTAGAAACTTCACAGACGGGCGAGGTGAAGGGATCCCGTTACCTGCACTTGCCGGGAAGCCCTGACGCATCACATCTCTTTTGTCTGTGCACCTTGTCTGCCTCATATTCAGCTATGTAGAATAACGTATAACGATACTATCATAGCGAGATTTAAATTCTGTATTTATATAATTTTATATTTTTTCTACACATATATTTCTTGGTTTTGGTATGTGATAGCTTACTTTTATTTCGACTTCAGCAATTGCAATATGTTAGACACATACAAATAGGTACTTACATACTATTATCTCGGCTTATATAAAAAAAAAAATAACGATATCCGAATAATTTTGTTCGCCGCTTAAAGCCAAACTACTTAGTAGATCAGTTTCAGACGAAAATTGGATACCAGATGCCAGATGTAAAATTTGATACATGTAGTTAATAAATAATATAGAGTCATACAGCCTTGCTTGTCTTTCATACATTCAGAACAAGGACTACATATGCTAAAACATGAAATTTTTACGCACAGGCTATCAGTTAAACGGGAATGCTTCAACTGGACTCGACGGGGCTTAGCTCGGCTCACGGTGGGCGCAATAGCGTGCGCCTTCGCGAAACGTAAACTTTTCGAAATGCGCTGTCGGCCGAGCCTTTATTAAAACCAACCGAGCATATTGCATCACTGACAGCAATAAGTAAGGCGACCGCCTCTCCTCGCCGCCACGAATTCAATATTCAGAGAGAGTTGGAAAGTTTTATTATTGCGGCGTAAATATAATGAGTGCAGGTGAGGCAGTTTTGTCTGCCTGGATTTACGGCGGCCATTATTCGAGAGCCCACAAGACAGCTAGTGTTGAAATTAACTCACGCAGCGGGAAACTCGCTTTATATCAGTTGCTAGTTCCAAAATTGACTGCAAAGCCTTTTAGAGATGACTTTTAGGTACTAAGTTAACTAATACTACTTTTACGGAATATATCGTGGTTTATTTTAGATTTTACTTTCCAGAGGTTTCGAATGATTGGCAGCACCCATGGTCACGGGATGCTGCACAGCAGTTTTATTTCAATGAATAGTACTTACCTATAAGCGTAATTATAAGACAACATTACTAAGTTAACTTTCATAAAACCTCATTATGCAATGTTTATTTGCCCCTAAACTCGTTTTGAAGTGTACTCTAGTTCTTTTTTAAGATTACTCAGTAACGTCTTTTTATAATATCTCTAAAAAACGGTTTGTCGAGGCTCCTGTGGTGGTTCTCAACATAATTATTCTGTGGTTCTGAACAAAAAATTATGAATTTAAATCTGCATAATGACCCCTGCTAGGAACGTCGTTAGTTTGCTTTTTCATGTTGCATTTGACCAAGTAACTGCAGCCAGAAGTGGTCGTGCATCACAAACTAGTACGAAATTAAGTTTTTACCTAAAAGATGATCGTAGATATTGCAATAGTATAATCATCCCACGAGTGAACTATAAGACTTTTCAAATACCTATACTCGTAGCAAGCTATCAAACTTGTTTGAAAAATCCCTAAAAAGCTCTGTGAATCTTACTTACGGTAGTGACTCAACGTCACTCGAATCTGAAATTGTGGTCTTCTGTAAGATGAAGGTACATACTCAGTAGACCTAACTCAAAAGCTTCCATATATACAGATAATATACTCAAAATATCTCCAAACACAAATTTGGTTCCCATAACATGTAATTTCCGACCAAAACCAACCATGGCGTCCTTCATTGTAATGAGTTAATCAAATAATGTAATGGAATTATAATAAAATTACACGGACCCGAGCCCGCAGCTGCGGCTGCGTTTTGTGGGCTACCTTCGTCACACTCCGCCGTCAGGTCGTCGTCTGATAAAAAAATGACATAAGTCGAAACTTCATTATTTATAAGCAAGCTGTTTTGTGAAGCAAATACTTCACTGTTTATGTTCCGTGTCATTGTATAATAAAAAAAGTATCACACACCTCAAAGCAATGATAATATAAGTTAAAATAGGCTCAAAAATTAAGGGAAACAAGTAATAAGTTTTAAAAACTAACACCCGACTACGGATAAAATCGCAGTCTAATAATATGATATTATATAGCCTATTACCAGCGGACAATCAAGACGCTTCTAACGACACCCTACTTGTCAAATTATGTTAAGTAGATTAGAAGATATGCGGGAACAGATGAACATACATACATACATTCTTGTTATAATCATAACCCTCCCTCCGTTCCGTAGTCGGGTAAAAATGTACTTACATCGAAGTATAAGACATATCGCAAAGTAGGTAAAGTAAGGTTTTTAAAAGGACTTCTTACAACTACTTCATAATCCGATTTGATAGACAGAGGCTATATAAAATAGGTGTAGCTCTTCATAAAACATGTGGTTAAGATGTTTAGGTGACAAGTGTCTTCCTAAACGAATGTAAAAATCTAAATTGGTCATTGCCTGTCTTCAACTACGGTGCTAAGACCTGGCATTGAGAAATCTGCTAGAAAAAGTTCTGGAAAATCTGCTGAAACATTCACGAGGATGGACCAACATTGTTTGTACCTCTACTATATGCAACGAGGGATACCGAAAAGGAGTTGTTCCAGAAATGTATGGAGCCTGGGCCAACACCATGTACACTATATGTATATATAAATATTCACTATAGTAACTGTTTTGTAATGTTATTTTTTTTTAATATTGCTTCGTTTTATTGTACATTTAAGATATCTTGGTCAAGGAGAGCAACACCAAAGAGAATATAATACTACTATAGCAATACCCCACAATAATATGATGGATCGGAAATACGTAACTAAAATGTCATTTTGACAACTGACTATACCTGCGATTGAACTTGTTGCGGATTCCAATCCAAATCACAGACGATAATCAATACAATAAAGCCCCGGGTCAAGAAATAAACAGTCAATGAATGTCCGCAAACATAAATAATCACTAAAAACTCCGAAATACATTATGTACTCCACGCGTAAATAATCTATTACGAAATGTCAACTATAGCATTAACTGTCAAGTAGTAAACGCAACTGTCATGGCTGCCCTAAAAACAGGGTGGACATACTAAATAACTGCAAAAGTAAGCATTTTTGTACAATTGTACTCTGCTTCAAATTAATTTATAAGTATTTTTATGAAACTCTCCTATGTTTTTCCTATTTTTCCATGTAGTGTACATAGTGTTGGCCCAAAATGGAACATCTCTTTTAATGCAGATATACAACATAAATCAATGCAGGGCCTTGGTGAACATATTTCATACTTAATTCTTTCGTGCTTAGTTTATGAGCCGTCAGTCCTTAGGCCGTGGATGTTTGCCCCATTACGAACACCTGATTTTTTTTGCTGTTGTTTTCTAGGAAACAAATTTTAGCCGCTTAATCGTTATTTTTTATGCGATCATCATTGTTTTCATCAGTTTGATAGTAGTTATTAAAGCAATGGATAATTTAATAAACTGTTTAAACAATTCATTTTTTTTTAATAGATTTAATGTAATGTACATTCTATAGCATGTAACAATGAGTTTAATTAAACTTATAGCATGTAACAATGAGTTTAATTAAAAGATCTGAAAAATGAGTAGGTCCAATTCTCTTTAATTCATATTACAATAAATAACACTAATTTGAAATCCTCATCCATATAATATAAATATCACAAAGCAAATGGTTGTTATCTTTAGGTTTGTTCCACAATATTTATATGTTTATCTAATAGACGAATTATTCAAACCTTATTTGAAGATATGTTATTCGAGCACGTAAGTCATAAATCTGTTGGTGTGAATCTCAGCTGTGGTTGTCTGCGCCTCCCCAGGCAGCCATATATCGCAATACCAAAGCATTCCCACTATCCTCCGAGACTACGCACTCTTAGCAAAGCTTGTTTCAAGACTTTAGTCGGACAGGAACATGAAGCTGAAAGTTGGTCGAAAACTTTAGGTATAGATTCTAAACAATATTTAAAGACTATTTAATGTAATAAATATCAATAAACCGTGCCTTGTTGTTCTATAAAGCCTCCATATTAGTAGGTCTATAATTTTAATGCAGAGAATTTATCAAAATTATTATTTCAATTTTAACACTACCTATATCTTATACCTGTATTACCAGTACCACAGAAGTCAAATAATACAATATCTTTGAAAGTCAAGACTAGTTTAGTCTAAATCCTACAAAAAGCAATGAGAAAGCTTCCTTCTCCAAAATTTTCGAACATTCAAATTATCAACTGACCGAGCCTGGAATAAATCGATTTTGTCAACTATTGTTGTATGAATCGACCTTGTGCGAGTCTATAGGTAGGTACCGAGCTGGTTATTCACAATATTAGTATGCTTTAAGCATCACGTAAGCGGCTAAGAGGAAATACTAGGAACTTGGATGAAAGTTACTAATATCACGTGATTTTTAACCGACTTCAAAAAAGGAGGAGGTTCTCAATTCGTCTGTATATTTTTTTTTCTATGTATGTTCGCGCATAACTCTGGCAATTATGAACCGATTTGAAAAAAATCTTTCTTACATCCATTCTTTAAACCGTTGATTGGGTCCCATAAAAAAATTATTGCTTACGAATAAGTAGTTCCTAAAAAAAACAAGAATGGTGACTGCGCAGGACAACTGCAGGAATGCCTATAAGACGACTTTATGTCGCTTTTTAAGGACAAACATGGTCATTAACGCTGGAAAATATTTACCAATTTCAATGATTCTTTTTTTATTCGAAAGAAGAGACCACTATTATGAATCTGTATGAATTTTATCACGACCGGATAATTACTTCCTGGAGGACCATGAACGACGTGGAGGAATTTAACTGGTAAAAACCATAAAACTTTTGTTCTCCATTACATTACTGTGACAAATATGAACCGATTTCAATGATTCTTTTTTTATTCGAGAGAGTAAACTACTATGATGATTCTATACAAATTTAATTACGACCGAATAATTCTTTTCTGAGGAAACATGAATTATGTAGACGATAATGTGATACCATAACCTACCTAGATTCGATGGGTCAATCTTTATGTATGAAAATATCACCAAAAAGTTCAAAATTAAATCTTTTAAAAAAAAATTGAACCGACTTCAATATCACAGAAAAGTATAAAATAATTTAAATATTATTGAAGTTGGTGCCAAATATACACAGCAAGTACGCTAACACCAACTTATTAACAAATAATATTTAAATTATTTTATACTTTTCAGTGATATTGAAATCGGTTCAATTATTTTTTTAAAAATTTTATTAACTTAAAAATACCTAAATCTAGAACATTGCAAAGATATGCAAGTTGTAGTAAAACTAATTGAAACCGCGTTATATGGTGATTATTCTATATCAATAAGGACCGTGTCTTTCACTGGACTTGCGGACGTTATGATTAATGAAAAAATAGTAAATAATTAATGTTCCACTTGCATTGGACACTTATCTAATATCCAGTACAAAATCAACGAGTAGGTCATTACAACTTGGATTATAATGTAACAACACTGCTAGGGGGTCGTCAGCAACTTTTTAACCCCTCCCCCCTCCTGGTGATATGTGGTGCGGTTTTAAACTCCCCCCCCCCCCCCCCCTATCCCAAATCACGTGTATTTTTTTTGTACAAAATTTCAATATATAGTTTATATTGAAATTTTCGGAATGTTATCTTTAAATACAGGTACTTAACTGATTAAATGTTGAAGAGGAAGTCGTTGCTGGCAACGGTGAGTCAAGGCCACGTGCCGCTGTTTGGTTTAGAAATCGTGCATTCAACGAAAAATAAATACACGTGATGTCTCATTACACCCCTCCCCCCTCCTGGTGATATTTCGTGATTTTTTCGGAACACCTCCCCTCCCCCCCCTTTCGAGCCTCACGTGATTAATGGACGACCTCTAGTCCGTTGAACTGTGTGTGTTTGTGTTTAAAATCAGCTCCAAAGACAAGCTAAATATTATAATTAACACATTACACTACACAGTTATGATATAAACATGCTCGTAAGCCAAAAACTGCGTGGTTCACTAGTCCCACGGGTGTGACGTCATTACACTCACGAAGCTCTGAGGCCAAGGATCGTATGCATACAAAATCGAGCTTATCAGTTATGCATAATGTGGAGACCCCAAAGGTGGGCAAAATATTGCAGTGCCCGTGTAGACGACAAATGATTTGTACAGGCTGTTGTAAAAGTACAACTCTAAAAATTGCCGATTTTAATATCCATAGCCATAAAGGTTTCGCCATTGAAAAGTCTTTGCTTGTGGCGGCTTCCTGTGGCGGCCCCTCTGATAGTTGAGGGAAGTGATCGCTGCTAGTCGAGTCAACTCGAGCGCGTTGCTGCTTTGGGGGAGTGTTCCGAGTACTATGAATAAGAAGATAAGAAATACATTTATAAAAAACGACGCACATACAGAAATAACAAAAGTAAACCTAAAAATAAAAACGGTAAAATAAACAAAGAAAAAAAAAGAAAAAGAAAAAAAAAATATAAAAAAAAAAAATTGTAATAGATAAGTTAGATTTAGATGTCACTGAATAAATGTTTTTCTTTCTTTCTTTCTTTCTTTCTTTCAAAAATAGAAACAATGACAATAATAAATAGTGTAAATAGTACGCCGCGTTTGCGCCCAAATGAGGTTGACCACACAGCGTATATGCTGCGCTGGAAAAAAGATCCCGGCGCAGTGCTGGTTTTCAGAGCCAACCTCTCCGTGTCATTTCAATACTATCCTTTTGGCCTTTTAGTTTGTTGTAATTTCCTCGTCATTTTTTTTCTCTCTCTTGTTTTATCTTTTGAACGACAGGACACACTATCGCTAATGCTGATCCAATGGTAACAAGACAAACACAGTTTAAAAAAAAAGTGACAAAACCGCTGAATTTCTTGCCGCATCTTCTCAGTTGAGGCCGCGTTATGACACAATGGTAGCTTTTAAAAAAAATTGACCAACTAAAAGTGCGTTAAGCCTTTTTGAAGTAAATATTTTTGAATTTGAATTTTTTTATAGCCTTTAGCGTTTGCACCGATGGCCTTCCTACTTGCTGTACTTTACTGGTCAAAAGTCTCCACATCGTACGGCAAAAAAACCTCGATCCATCACCATCACCGGCCAAGTACAGTAGTGGTATTTTGTAAGAACATTCGAAAGTTGGAAGCATGGATTCAGCTTTTGAGTTTGTTAAATCTTCTTACAGAATAACCACCCTGCTCGTAGAGGTGCCCAGAATAGCTTTGCTTCTACTTTGATGAACATCGAGTGCCGCGTCGATTTCGTCATATATTTAGGATTGCGGCTAACACTTTTTAGCTATATGGTTTATCTTTATTCTATATACATACATACATAGTATAAAACAAAGTCGCTTTTAGCGTCTGTCTGTTTGTATATCCGCTAGCATAAACGGTTTTCACTATCGTGTAGATAATTTTTCACTGAAGGTTTATAAAAAAACCTGATTAAGCTTTATGTAAGTAGAAAAAAAAAAGAAAAACAGGATACATACTTACTTACCTATTATATAACCGACTTCAAAAAAGGAGAAAGTCCTCAATTCGTCGTGTATGTATTTATTTTTTCGCACACCAACTCCGTAGGAGTAATATTATTCAGTGCACACTAACCGATAACAACCCAATACAATATTATTGTACCATCAAGCTGGAAGGAGCGTAACATAACCTGCAGTTGGTCGTGATTTTCGAGACTAAACATTGTTAATTGATTCTTAATTTTTGGGAACAGAAAAAAGTCACAAGGTACCAGGTCAGGGCTGTATTCAGGATGCTCATAAGTTCTACGTTTTTACCTTCAAAAATTCGTTTGTTGGTCTAGCCGTGTGGGAACTAGTATTGTCGTGGTGCAAGATGATACAGCGTTTCCGGTTATTTTTACGGAGTTCGTCAATAATTTCTGGCAAACAAATGGTCACCATTCACGGGATGACGATTCTCAAAAGCAACAGTAGCCACGTGTCCAGTTTTATTCAAAAAAGAAGCAATCATCCACTTAGATGCACTTTTCACGCGCGCCGCAGCTATAGACTTAGAGGAGATACCACTGGAGAGAGCATGATGCGCTAAACCCCTCTGCCAAATTTTTGGTCATATGGTCAGGTCATTCTTTATTTGTGTGCGTGTATTTTTGAATGTGTTGCGAGTTTATTATAGTGTGGGTATGCGTGAAAGTGTATCTGTGTGTGTTTACTTCGCCTCCCGCACCCCGCAAAAGTGCCACGAAAAATTTGTTCGGGGAATCGACGCGATACTAACTCCTTTGGTATTTTCTCTGAGGCTATAGATAGTCGTCTTGCATGGTGCTTCATCGCCAAAAGCAGACTGAAGCCGAGCGATGCTCTGTAGAGCTGACAAATTACACTTAAAATCCATGTTAATGAAGACACGCAATTTTTAAGACACGTAATGGCGTCACAATGTAAAATCAATTGACAGTCAGATGAAACAAACGGGATTCTACAGCCAAAGAGTTCTATTTTAAAATGTTGTAATTACTTTTTAAATATTGTTTATGTAAGTGGCCAGTTCTGGAAACTTTTAGTGTGACCTATGTATAACCATATAATTGAAGCTGTTTAAATCGACCATTACTAGATGGCGTTGGTATAGTTTTGCATTACGGTATGAATTCGTTCGTTGACACCGTAGTATTCGGTCACTCTTTAGCCTAAGGTAACTACCACAGATTTGTAAGCTGTTGGGCTCGGTCTTCCTTCATAATTGATATAAAATTATATTTTTGAAAGCGATGTAAGAAACTTGCGTCGTTGTGTATCGTACGTCGTAACCTTTTATTAACCAGACTCTAGCAGCCTTATTAATAAACTATGATTAGCGTCAGAACAACTTTACTCCAAGACTTACGCAAAGATTAGGCAATTATGGTATTAACCCATTAACGCCCTCTGTACTCGCGCGGGTACAGCAACAAAATGCATGATTTAGTTATATTTATTTGGGGATTGTTTAAAAGTAATTAGATATATAGTAACTAAATGGTATAACTAGTGTATGAAAAAAATAAGTTTGGCTGCGGTGCGAAAACAAATGTAATTTTTTTTTGTGACAAATTGTGATTGAGGCCCAAGGTCTATAGGTAAAATGAAAAAAAATATTTTTACTATAAAATAAATAGTAATTTGATATTTTCTTTATTAAAAAGTACTGTACATCTATATAGAAACATATGATACCATTTTAGTAACAATTACTTTCAGTAAGCCCATATCAGAGTCCATTTATGTCACTGTACCCGGATGGGTACAATGGGCACTTATGGACTAATATTTTCAGACATTTTGATAATTTTACAAGGGCGTCTTTACAAGCCAAAATTGCTTTTCAGGATTAGAAAAAACCCTCAATAATAATAATCATCATCATCTTCATCAGCTGTAAGACCACTGCTGAACATAGATCCCCCCCCCTCTTGCCAATTGGCGAACATCCACCGGTTGCAACTCGCATAATATCATCGGTTCACCCAGTAAGAGATCTGCCTACGCTGCATCTTCCGGTTCGTGGTAGCCATTCGAGAATTCTTCTTCGTCATTGGTTATCGATTCTTTGAGCGCTAGGTCTTACCCACCCATTGCCATTACAAATTGCAGATTCTGAGAGCTATATTGATGACTGATTCTTTGGCGAATGTATTGATTTTATGGCGTAATGAAACTCTGAACATTGCCCTTCGTGGGACTTTAGACCTTCTCTGAAAGACTAGCAGTCGGGCACCACGTCTTATTGGCACTGGTGGCAACAGACTTTATTTGAAGACCCTTATCTTTAGGCTTTACGGTATTTGGAGCGAGAAGATACCACGTAATTTGCCTATCCGAGTTGAATTCTTCGGAAGAATTCTTTATCGACGTTGGACTGAAATCCGAAACTGGACAGTCTCTCCAATTGGTGGACTTTAGACGCCTTTATCTTATTCATGTTCATTTGCTGAGCATATTATTGAGGTCCTCCAGCAACTCTGCTAGTGTCCGTATCATTTTAGTCCAAGAGCTCACACGTCCAATGCATTCGTGACCAACTTCGAAAAGATAACGTCAGTCTGCCTCAATTATGATGGGGGGGTGGGGGGGGAGGTAGTTATGGGGAATGTTGCCGAAGCATTGGGGATCGCAGTATACGTGAAGATAGATATTTCAACAGAAGACATTGCTGTCCGTGTTCTGGTTCTACTTTTGTCGCCTCCTACGTCACCCAACGGAAGAACCTCGGAGGTTGCAATTTTTACCTATACTTGCCCAAAACCCAAGGGAGTATCTCATGCTGGTCACAATCCCGAGCGCAATAACAATTATTAGTTGCAATGTGTTATTCCTTACAATCGCGTTGATTGGCGTTGCGAACTTTGCAGGAAAATTCTATGTGTTGAACTACTTTGCTTTAGGCAATTATATTCTTAATCCGCCCGTTGTACTCGTCCAGGTACACCCTTATAATTTCTGCGTTGGATAAATTTTTAAATTTTTTTGCTTATATACCTTTTATTTACTTTATAATGATACAATAAATATTATAAAAATATAATTTTTACAAGCAGTTTTATTTTGGGCGTTAATGGGTTAATAAACTAGTAGTAAGGACGGAGTTAACTAATCAAAATGTAGTCCCGGAGTAAAAGTTACTCCGCGGAGCCCCATGGTTTAACGTTTGAGTAAGCATAGATTTGTATTGTATTTCTAACTTCCATTGAGATAATTATATATACTAAACATAACCTAATTGTATAAACCTCGCAATATCCCTTTTGAAGACCTTGAAGACGAGTTTAAATATAAATATAGATTTACACGCTCAACTGCATATTACATTACTGAAATGGTAGAATGATTTGGCTGGAGATGCAAGAGTAGGCTTTATACCACCTCACTTGAAAGTTTTAGCTGCAAAAAGGACTTGGGCTCGTGGAGAGGTAAATAAACTATCTCAATAAACTAAACTATTAGGCTAGTTATGTAGGCTACAGCCGGATGATTCAGAAATAACTTAGAACAGATTTTAAAACTAATTTTTATTAATTTAAATTACATTTTTAATATCTAATTTAAATATGTAGTGACCGCTTCGATGTTAGAAGCTAAGTGAAGAGCCGATTCCGTCGCTATGGGTCCATACAATGGATCTAGTTGTGCGCCGTCAGCTGGTTTTCGGTACACATGCTGGATGCGTCCATACAATAGCCCTTCTGTTCTTGGATAGGTTGCATTGTCAGCAAGTTTTGCATTACACGCGCCGGCTCGTGCTTGAGGCCCGCCGTGGTTTCTGCTCTTACACGCGTTTTTTGAGGTGGACTGTAGTTTCTTGTTAGGGACGGTGTGTAACAGGCTAGATCCCCGGCCTACTTGTTATATACTTTCTTGATTTATAGATAATATTCTGCTAATAAAAAAAACACAAATTCTAAAACCACTATCTTGAATTCAACAAGAGAAATACAGAATATTATGATGTAAGAGAAATATAGAATATTATAATGTAAGATAAATATAGAGTGAAAGTTGTGATTGTCAAATAAAAGTGTCAAATATCAAAATTTACCTAACTGCCAGTGTCTTTTTAGTCATTTTGTTCATTTTTTTTACTTTTAATTTCAGTGGGTTGCCATAACATACACCTTAGTCTCAGTGTAAGAATTGTATTGTTAGTCCGAACCTACTTCGTATTTATTAATACCGTTATTAAGACGTAGCTATTCCGTGACTAGTCTAGAATTAACTACTTCCTATGTAACTTTGGAGTAAGAGAGAAATAAGCGATTTTTATTAATAAGACAGTAGCAGTGGGTTGACGGCGAAACGAGATTGTATAAATCGTCAACGATAAACCAGCTCCAGTCATTAAAATCAGCTCCAAAGACAAGCTAACAAATATAATTATATTATAATTAACACACTATAGTACGTTTCATTTCAGATATTCTCTCATTTTTCGATAGCAAACACGTTACTTCAAAATTCAATTTCTTCACCAATACAACATGAAATCTTTCCATTTATCACCACACACATGTAAAACATCAAACTGATTCGGAAAAGTAGAACTACCGAAAATATAATTTCAATCTTAAGATAAACGAATAAATGAAATATTGTTGACATGAGAATGCCACAGATAAAATATGTCAATATATAGAACACACACTTTGTCTATGGAAATTAGTGATGTCCAATATTTAAAGATCTAAATCTCTTTATTGAATGATTTCAAATTGATCCACGACCAATCATTTTATAAAATAAAAAATATTTATATTACACTCAGACTAAACTGAGGTAAGTTTAACATAAACAGTAGGTCCGCCTTCCGTATTTCAAAGTAAATCGGTACTCTGCCCACGTCCACACGGATTATATTAAATTATGTTGATTGTAAGATAATATTTTATATTACGTATTTAATTATTTATTTATATAAAAATCAATAAAATAGAGAATATGAAAATGAATGCGTTTTGACAGGTTCCGGGACTTACGCCTTAGTGCTGCCACCTGGTGTACGTCATTTTTGAACAGCCTCATTGTGTTATTCATAGTCATTCATTCGTCGCTTCGTATCGATGTCGTACGTACTGAATGCTCTCTGGTGTCTTTTCTTTAACGACTTTGCTTTCGATTTTTGGTTTTGTGTTTGCTTTGTGATTTGGACCGTGTTTTCGATTGGACTGACGACTTATTGCCATTATTATAACTCCCTGAAGCGTCGAAATCACTTGACTTTAATTTTTTTAGCTGGCCTTCCATACAATGATACACTCGATATAGCATTACACCCACTCTCAATAACGACAAAAATGAATGAAAAGTACCTTTTAAGTTGCCAAAATTAGTCAAAACGCGCACTGTGCACGTTCTTTTGTCGCTTTATTATCCTTGCCCGTAATAAACTCGACTGTCGGCATCATGCATACCGAAATTCCTAAAAAAATCGTTCTTTTGTTTACAAATTCGGAGTGCTTGCACGTGTAGACTGTTGTTGACCATGACTAGTATGTAGGAGTCATAGATTATCTATACATGTCTATACGTGATAACGTATTCTTAGTTGCTCACAAACTTTCAAACTGTTCACCAGTGGCGAAGGGTCAATTTTTGTAAGGGGTAAGCCGGTCCGGTACACCCAGGACATTTTCATTATATTTCTGTAATGTTCTACTTTGCTGATAGCAACATGATATTATATCTTTGAAAAGTTAAAATCTGTAAATCCCGAGCGATTCTAAACTAGATTAGGAAAGAAATAGGTAGGCAAGGGAAAATTACCATTTTATTTAATTTAAAAGCCAGTGATTAGGTCCGCTGCACCACCAAGCTGCTACATATGTATCGGTAGGTAACTAGAAATTAAGAATACGAATATGCTAAATTAAATTACTTTGATAAATCTCATCGATATATGACCTAAAATTACTCATATCAATGAAATGAGCTAACGCAATAACATGTAGGTACAATGCTCACTACACACAATGAACAGCTCTACCAAAAAAACGCTTCAAGGTCAGGGCTCAGAGGTTCATGAAATGTAACTCTCAAGTCCAGGTAGTATGTATACATAATATTGCAATTGCAAAAATAAAAGATGCGAAGATATTGTACGTTTCATTAACGAATATCATTAAACAGTAATTTACGATGTTAGCGTGATTTAAATTATGAACAGCGCCATCTATCGGTGAAATTGAACACGCAATCACTATAGTACTTTTATATTATTAAACACAATAAACAAAACTTCAAACAACCATAGAATCTATTAGATTCTAATTATATTTTAATATTTAGTAGAATTAAATTGTCATGTACCGTATATGCCATACAAAATAAATATCAACGAAGACGAAAGATTATAGTCGATCGAAATATGCGTACGCAATACTACACTCTATTTCGTTCGTATACATGTCATTTTTCTATCCATTAACATAACCACGCCCCATTAAAACCAGGTGGTCACCGGCTTGCCGCCGTTCCTATACTATGCGAGTTATGCGTCTGCGCGGGAACGTTTTCGGTACTGATTTTACTTGGTACTTGCGCATGCAATTCCTAATCTTGCGAGCGGCTTGCCGCGCCAACAACCCTGATTATTGGGCAAAGTAAATTGAACTCTTTAATACAAATCAAATGAGCTTAAACTCGATGAGTTTACTAGTAGCCGTTCCAGGGTTCCGTCACCCACCTTCCTGTTCCATCATCAGGTCCTCATTATTGGTCAAAGTGAAAAGAACTCTTTAAAACAAATCAAATGAGTCGAAACTCAATGTGGTTGGCCACAGTGAACGCGCGGTGACTTGAGCCTAGCGCGGGTGCGGCGGCGGGCGCGCCGGGTGGCCACAGTGACGCGCGGGCTGTTGTGGCGATAACACTTACATACATACATACATACATACAGGTCAAGCTAATAAAAGCGTGTTAAAAAGGTGAAATTATCAATAAAAATAATTTACAGTAATAATGTATTCTTTTTAATCCTACCGTTGCTGACATAAATATCGATACTGTAATCGTTTGTGTGCATCACTACTCACGCACCCGTAAGCAAATTACTCACACAAGAACAAACCGATTTTGGTCCTGCTAAAATTTGACAAATAGCCAATCTAAGGATTTATCATACATTTATCAGGTTTAAGATCATTTATTTCTCATAAGAATAATATTCACTTACATGAGAATATAATTAAATTAAAAATATAATATTTGTTGGGTACATGCCTTGACATTCACTCGATTGAGGGTACAAAATAATAGTTAGTTCGACACAGACTCGGGCGCAGATAGCAAGTAACAAAGATGTATCGTATCTAGAAGTGGCTCATACTTGTATACTTTTCATTACGTGATACTTAAGAAGTTTTTTAAACATTGCCATAGATTTGGATTCTTTAATATCCTTAGGTAATTTATTGTACAATTGGGAACCCTCATACATAATGCTTTTTTTTCCGTAGTTAGTTCTTGGTGAGTATAACCATATGTCATTTACGCGCCTTAGTTTCATTTTGTGTTTCTGTGGTTTTTTGGAAAAGAAAATTTTTGTGTTTATATCTTTGTGTAATATTTTACGTATAAGTATACATGTCTGGTATACATAGGTTTGTGATATACTCATTAGCTTGCAATTTATGTAAAGTTCTTTTGTCGGTGTGAAAAAGTCATAGTGAAATAATACTTTTATTAGTTTATTTTGTGCTGTTTGTAGTAATGCCAAATTAGTCTTAGCTGCTGAGCCCCATATCTCAACTAGGTAGTCTATATGCGGTTTAATGAGTGCATTGTAAATGTTATAACGCACTTGAGGCGGAAAACAGCGTACGATACCTCGCAATACCCCTGTAAGAGAAGTAAGCTTGGACTTAATTTTTTTAATGTGTGGAGTCCACGTCATCCGCGTATCTAAGATTAATCCTAAGTATTTTTCTTGCTCTACTTTACTAATTGGATTATTATTTATCATAAGAGGAGCGTAATTACTATCTATTTTCTTGTTTTTCGCTGCAAATATCATGTAGTTAGTTTTAGAAGTGTTTATTGTAAGAAGATTAGATTGGAACCAGGTATTAAGCAAAATTAAGTCATACTGTGCTTGATCTATGATAGTAGTGATCGAATGTCCAAAGTAAAATAGGCACGTGTCGTCAGCATATAACGTTATATCACCTCTGAGTCCAATCTTGTGTACATCATTAATATATATAAGGAATAATAAAGGACCCAAAATGGACCCTTGAGGGACTCCAAACTCAACAAATTTCGGGTTACTTTGAAATTCCCCTATCTTTGTGATTTGACACCGATTTGTTAAATAAGACTTTAAAATATCATGTGCCATCCCTGTAATCCCCAATTTCGTTAGTTTAGCAAGCAGCAGTTCATGACTGATGGTGTCAAATGCTTTTTTAAGATCGATAAAGATACCGAGAGCTATTTGTTTTTTATCTATGCTTAATTTAATTTTTGTTATTAGATCTATAGTTGCGGCAAGCGTATTAGATTTAGGTCTGAAACCATACTGTTTGTCATAGAGAAAATTTATAGAGTGTAGATATGCTTCAAGACGACTATATAATACTCTCTCAAATACCTTGGACAAAATTGGGAGAACAGAAATCGGTCGATAGTTTCCTGGCTCTGTTTTAGGACCAGATTTATGAATTGGGGTAACCTTTGCGATTTTTAAGTGGTCAGGAAATATGCCCGAGGCTAAACATTGATTTACACAACAGGTAAGTTCGTATATGATTAGGTTTTTAATACATTTTATTGTTTTAGTGGTGATACCATCTAGGCCAGAGCTAGTATTAGAATCTAAATTATCTATTATTTTTGATATTTCATCCATGGTTGCCAAAGTAAAATGATCAAGTGAACTATTAATACTACTGGTGTTTGTTTCGGGTATGGCCTTTAATAAATGTATTTTTGGGATTTGCGCAGCCAGTGTCGAACCAACATTGATAAAGAAGTTGTTAAAACATTCGCACATTTCTTTCACATCCGTTGTATAGCCATTTTCTGTTATTAGCTTCTTTATAATAATACATTTTTTTTGTTTATTTTTCGAAAGGCTATTTATCAACTCCCACATCTTTGCTGGTTTCCTCTTACATATTGAAAATGCTTGTAGATAATAATTACTCTTTGTGTTTTGGATATATTCTGTGACTTCGTTTCTTTTCTTCGTAAATATTAGTTTTTTATTCTCATCTTCTGGGTTTTGTTTGTATTGATTCCATAAAATATTTCTATTATTTATTTCACTAATAATTGATTTATTTATCCAGTCTTGTCGAGGAGGGTTAAGTATTTTGGTTTTAACAGTTTTACTTGCTTCAATGCATGCTTTTAATTTATCTTCCAAAACATTGTATGCATAATTCAAGTTGCTCTCATCCAGTTCCATAACAGTCCTATATAGTTTAATATAATTTATCGCTTCATATTCAACCTTTGCGGGTGTTTTCGAACCATAAATATTAACCTCACAATATATCTGTTTATGATCCGACATTGTTGAGTTTATAATAGTTATATGGAACAAGTTTTCTTTAAGATTTGAACATACGTGGTCGATAATAGTTTTAGTTGTGTTTGATTCTCGGGTGCAGTAATTTTCATCAATTTTATTTAAGATTCGGTATCCATTTTCTTCAATTACCTCTTTATATTGTTCAGTGGCGCGTTCTGATGTCAGTACGTTGAAATTAAAGTCACCAAATATAATTGCTCTTTTTCTTGAACTTAACTGTTCAGAGTAAGTTTCTAAAAACATTTTGGTATTTGACAGCTCTGGTTTCCTATATATTCCACCTATATCTAATGCATAATTTTCTATATTAATCCAAAGATAATGATTATCGTTTTGGCATTTTTCTTCACTTAAACTATGTCTAAGATTATTATGGACAAAAATAGATACGCCGCCACCTCTGGAATGGGTCCGAATATTAAAATAATGTGTATATCCCGGTATCTGAAAAGTCTTTCCTTCGTCTTCTGATTTGATCCACGTCTCGGTTAGAACTACGACATGTATCGCTGAATGAAATGCATTGACTACACATCTTAACTCGTCGAATCTTCCCGGTTTTACTAAACTGCGGATATTAGCATACAATATTTTAAGGTTCTTTTTAACGGTTGAAATACTGTCATAGCTATTTACTATTTGATAGGTAATATCTTCACTTACATACTTGGTTGGATTGCTGATCGCTTTTGCGTAAATTAAGGGTTCTCGTTTTTTGGCGGCAGTTCGATGATTTTTGGCACTCCTTTGATAAATTTAATGGTCAAATTCTTTTCTCCCTGCTGATTTCGGCGGCTTAGTTCGTCTTTCAGATTTCTCATGAATTTCTGTTGTTGAGGGGTTTGGTCGGAAAAAATTTTAATGTTCTCAGCTTTCAGATTGTTGCGATTACGTAATATGGATTTAGCAACATCCTGTGATTTAAAGCATACTTTAACCCAGCGTGACTTTGTGGCAGTATATTTTCCAATACGCATTATTTTCTCAGGTATGGCGAAATTCTCGTCAATGGAATTCAATATTTTAGACACTTCAGATCTATCAAGTTCCCTTCGATCATCCATGTTTGGTGCTATTGGTTCTGGAATGCCACTTATTATGACATTATTGGCCCTCATGTTACGGTCATTGATCTCCGCAATAACAGATTCAGGTATTTGATTAGAAGGAATAGAGGAGGTGGATTGATCAGCACTGAGTGTCTTGACTTCTTCTTGTAGATTTTCAACACTTTTCTTCGTGGCAGCATGGTCGTTGCGCAAGGTTAAAAGATCCGATTTGATGGTGTTTTGCTCTTTTGAGAGGTTATCAGTTGTACATTTTATGGTGTTTAAATTATCTTTGATGTTAGAAATGTCTTCAGAAATCTTATCTGTAAGTTCTTTTTGGCTAGTAGTAAATGTGGTGAGCATTTCCATCATTTGAGACATTTGGTTTCTCATTTCGCTCAGTTGGCTCATAACATGTCCGATGTCATCGGTTTGCTTCCGTTTGATACGCTGAGTAGTTTTTGGTAGATGGGTAGAATCTAACGGTAAGTCAGTACCGCTTATGTTAGGTAGGCCACTTCCAGTTGAACGTACCACACTCATATTGATCCGTGTTATTGTTTACCAGTTAGCGTAGTAACAAGCAATATGATGTCCACTCTTGCATGAGCGAGTTAAAAAATAATGAGCCCGTCTCTTTCACCCGAGGGGGTGAGGAGCGGTTACCTTGTTATATCGTAGGTTTGAAGCTGCTCGGTCTCAGACACAATACGTTACATCCGCTACGCACACGTTATTCCAGTTTGCTATTTAGGTTGGATCCGTATTAGTGCGAATATCCTTTAACGGTAACTTAAATATTCGAAAACTAAATTAGCGACACGTCTGCTTCGTAGGGCACCCAACGGTGTATGATGTCATCAAATTCATTCGTTCATGAGGCGTCACCTCCCTAATATTGTCGATGGTTGCAATACCGCCATATTTATTGATTCTTTACGACAGAATACGTGAATTTGGGTATACCCATTTATTATCTAAACATGCTCGTAAGCTAAAAACTGCGTGGTTCACTAGTCCCACTGGTGTGACGTCATTACACTCACGAAGCTCTGAGGCCAAGGATTGTATGTATACAAAATCGAGCTTATCAGTTATGCATAATGTGGAGACCCCAAAGGTGGGCAAAATATTGCAGTGCCCGTGTAGACGACAAATGATTTGTACAGGCTGTTGTAAAAGTACAACTCTATAAGTTGCCCCCTTCCCTCTAATATGTTTGAAGGAAGCGATGGCTGCTACTCGAGTCAACTCGAGCGCGGGTGCTGCTTGGGGGGGACTGGTCCGACTACTATCCCTTTGGCCTTTTAGTTTATTGCAATTTCCTCGTATTTTTTTTCCTCTCCCTTGTTTTATCTTTCGAATGGCAGGACACACTATCGCTGATGCTGATCTAATTGTAACAAGACAAACACAGTTTTTTTTTTATACAACCAAGGTAGCAAGCAAGTATGCGACCCGCCTGATGGTAAGCACCGCAGCCTATAGACGCTAGCAACACCGGAAGAATTACTAGCGCGTTGCCGACCCTTAAGACATTAGATATATATTAAGTCTTCTGTGTCCAGTAATTTCACCAGCTACAGTGCCCTTCACACCGGAACACAGCTATGTATAAACAATGCTGCTTGGCTTGTTTAAAAAATAAGTAATAATTTCTACAAAAAAAAGAGCCGCCTTCAAAATGCAACTAGGAAGCCTGAAATAATTTCTTAGAACTAGTGGTTTTTACATCTACATAGTTGGACTTGGACGACAACATATTATAAATACATAATCAAAGACGGCGCCAAACTGGAAAACAGTTAGGTACCTACTGCCCTTGTAAGTATTTGCTAGACTTTAGGCGCCGACTTCGATAGTAATATGTATTTATAATATGTTGTAGTCTAAGTCCAACTATGTAGATGTATAAACCACTAATTCTTGGAAATTATTTTAGGCTTTCTAGTTGCATTTTGAAGGCGGTTCTTTTTATTGTAGAAATTATTTTTATTACATTATATTATTCAATACTAGGTAAAACACTTGATTGTACTTTTTAATTGCACTGTCGATGACATTTATTTTTAAGTGTAATCGCAAGCGTAAGATTATCTACACTCATAGCCATTTGTAATCACTGATTGTTAAACGATCAGTTGATTAAGCAACGTCAGGCAAGGCCAGTCCTTAGATGGGTGGCCGTTCAGTGGAATTTGAACTGAACATCTCCGTGCTTCGGAGGGAACGTAAAAAGTCGGTTCAAAAAAAAAAACAAAATTCAAAATTAATTTATTTGCTAAACATAGGTACGCAAAATACGCGCTTTGACGTGGAGTTGCGGAAACCAGCCCGTGATACCAATACCAATAAACATAGGTATTATAGATGATACAATATGTTACATAAAAGTGCACTATGTTTTGTCAATATGACATACAAATATATGTTGACAAACTGACTGGACAGTTGTAGTTGTTGTCATCGAGTCGTTAAGCCAAACCAACTCTGACCCAAACTTGGCCACTTACCATACTTACGACAAAGAAAAATACAAAATCATAATGGGAGCTCAGAGATTTTGCATACCTAATATATTGCCCACATGTCCCAACTAATTAAACTAGAACGCCCTTTATTCTTCGTCAAAAGCCTTAACTTACGAATTAGCTATCCACTGCATATTGTGTATAGGTGGCGTCCCATGTAAATGATGGGCCATCACAATGGACTCGGTACAAGTTCTGCAGCCTCTTTGATTTCCAAATTCACACCCCGTTTTACGCTCAGTAATTTTCTTGTTCGGACACAATTTAGGCGGCCGTAGGACCCTTTCACAATAATAATTCCGGCGGGAAACTATTATAGTCGATCCTCTCTAGCCAGTAATTAATTTTGCCATAAACTGGCTCAATTGAAGCGTGAAGATTTCGTGTAGGCTGAGTCGGCTCCGAGTTTTGTGAATGATGATTAATTTCAAGACTCTTGTATTTTTAACAAACTTCAGCTAAATAGACCCTGAATGTTTTAGGAATTCGTGTTATCTATTAACAAGTCTGATTTTAATGAGACAGGATTCAATTGAATTTTAATAACACAATCATAATATAGTAGGCTGGCCTTTTAGAGAAGTTCAGAGTCACACAACGAGCCATGGAGAGAGCTATGCTCGGAGTTTCTTTGCGCGCCAGAATCCGAAATGTGCAGATTCGCGGAAGAACCAAGGTCACCGACATAGCTCTCAGAATCTGCAAGTTGAAGTGGCAATGGGCAGGCCACATCGCTCAAAGAACCGATAACCGTTGGGGAAGAAAGGTTCTCGAGTGGCGACCACGGACCAGAAGACACAGCGTTGGCAGGCCTCCCATTAGGTGGACAGACGACATTGTGCGTTTCGCAGGTAACCGGTGGATGCAAATAGCCAATTGTCGTTCATTGTGGCGTTCTAAGGGGGAGGCCTATGTTCAACAGTGGACGTCTTCCGGCTGATGATGATGATGAATATAGTAGGTACTCTCGCGGTCGCAGACGGTGTATCACCCTTAGGGCGATAATCGCTTGCATGCGCCGGCTCAAAATACGAACAGGCGGGATAGCGCACGTAAAGTCGTTCAAACGACTTGGAATTAAAACTGGTACACCGCTCATGACCGCGATAGTTCATAAAAACCTGACTGTCTCACAGATTGTCTTTTCCTTTCTGACAACTACATACAGTAGGTATGTAACACAACAAAATAATCGAACACTGGTGTATGTGGTGACATACTCCTAATTTCTATTGTTTCACATCGAGCTACCATTTTTCTATTTTATCAGACCCATAAAAGGCTAAGTACATCCAGACTAAGGGAAATTACCTAAAGACAGTTGTATCTTTACCTGCACATGAATATTACATAGCTATACTATATTCATGTTAGTAAAATTTGACAGAATACATGAGAATGCGCAGGTATGGAAGTATCAGCACGCCGCATATGCAATAAGATACATCACAATAGTGGCGAAGTTTCGAGAACAAAGCCACAACTCGCGTCCGCCACTTATATCGTGCAACTACCTATTTCTGCATTGTCAAATTCACTTATACGTCAATCGTACACACGGAAAGTTAATTTGTCGTACATTTGATGCTAAATGAAAATACCGTACAACATAAATCAAATTTGGACTGCAATCAGCAATGGGTTCAAATTCAAATTATTTATTTAGAACTTTAGATCCGTAATTTTTTTAAAGCCACCTCCGAATTACAACGCGGCCTCAACTGAGAAGATCCTTCAAGAAACTCAGCGGGCTTGTAGTTTTTTCACTTTATTTAACAGTGTTTGTCTTGTTATAATCAGATCAGCATCTGCGACAGTGGGTCCTGCCGTTCAAAAGATAAAAGAAGAGAGAGAAAAAATACAAGGAAAATACAACAAACTAATAGTCAAAGGGATAGTCTGTCTGACCAGTCCCCCTAAGCAGCACCCCCACACGAGTTGACTCGAGCAGCAGCCATCACTCCCCTGAACCATATTGAAGTGAAGGGGGTGATCCGCCACACAAAGCCGTTGCAAGCAAAGACTTTTAGATGGCGAGCATGACCGATCCAATCTTAAACATTCCTGGCACTTTAATATTAGATAATCTTTCAAAATAAAGTAACAAAATCACAAGTTTCTGAATTTGAACAAAATACCTTAGTTAATAAACACTTGTTTAAAATTTGCTATTAAAATGCTTTTTTGTAAATGTGTGCTCTCACTGGAAAAGTATGAATAATTTGGTGTCAATCAAATCGTATACAGGGTTACAGGAAAAGTCGTGCTAGATCCGTTGAGGGCGTGGAGTACCCATCATTTCTGAATTATTTCACTATGAAACACCCCACCCTAAACTTAACCAAAATAAAAAAAAGTTAAAAAAAAAACTTAAACTTAACTTAAACAAAATAAAATTTAATAGCCTAAAAATCGGCAATTTTCAATAAAAAATTTAAAGTCGAAAATCTCGAAAAGGGTTAAGTTTAGGGTAGGGTGTTTCATAGTGAAATAATTCAGAAATGATGGGTACTCTACGCCCTTAACGGATCTAGCACGACTTTTCCTGTAACCCTATATATGTAAGGTGGAGCAGAGAACAATAATTTCCTACTTTTTGACGTTAGTTTTCAAAAGCATAGCAAGCGATTTACATATGAAGAATACTGAATATGTATTTATTTTATTTATTTATTTATTCTGTACACATTAGAAATATAGAAAGAATTACAATAGAATAAAAAAAACATATGTACATTTAACATCATCTACTATCAAGACATCTAAAAAATATTGAAGCAGTATTTTTGTCCTGTGACAAGTTCGCCGTATTAAGCTGCACTGTGTGCATTATGTTAGCATGCAGCATTATTGGCTCGCGGGCAGCGCATGTCTAGCCAGTTGGCGTCTAGCACATTCTCACCTGGGGCCCGGACTTGGTAAGACTTCGTAACTTTGACGGCGGCTTCAATGCACTCCTGAATTACTCACTTTACGCCACAATTGATGGCTTTCGGTATAGAAATACTGTAGACATGTCGGTTAACTTCAGTTTACAGCAAAACGCTCTACTGATCCTGCTAATTTGTAGTATGATTATGATGATGATAGCCACAGTTGAAGATGTTCTTTTGTTTTATTGCCGTAATCCGGTTGTTTTAAAGTTAAACATTTTAAGAAGCTGTAAGCACTAAAATAAGTACAGAATTCCTCTACTCTAAAATGGATATTATTAGATGTATTATTATTTACATGTTGACATAAATACTCCGGAGATATACACGCCACCGTGGTGTAAATGCGGGTGTGACCTTATCTCTGTGGGTAGTTTTAAAAGGTTACTTGTTTGCATATCTTTTGATAAAAATATTTGTTTCTATTATGTAACGTTTTAAATTGTTATATTTTTTTAGATATTGTGCACAGAATGTACTTATTACGATCTGGACAAACCTTCGTGGTTTTTAGATTGTAAGTTGATCATTCCATAAAAATTGTACTGCTTGTAGTAAATAAAAAAAAAAAAAAAAAAAATATTTGCCAATCAGCAAGATTTTCTATGGCTGGTGGTCCAGGGGTTTATTCCTTTTTATGTATAAAGATTTAGTTGAAATAACGCTATTTATAAGTTTAGAAACACCTTTTATGTATATATGCGTATAATAGATGTTTCATTTCAATATAATTTACATTCCTGTAGGTTGCCTGGAAGCTCAGAGAAAGTACCAAAGGAGTTAGTATCGCGTCGATTCCCTGAACAAATTTTTCGTGGCACTTTTGCGGGGTGCGGGAGGTGAAGTAAACACACACAGATACACTTTCACGTATACCCACACTATAGTAAACTCGCAACACATTCAAAAATACACGCACACAAATAAAGAATGACCTGACCATATGACCAAAAATTTGGCAGAGGGGGTTAGCGCATCATGCTCTCTCCAGTTGTATCTCCTCTAAGCCTGGAAGAGATTGATTTGTAGCAATAAGGCCGCCTTTGTACATTGATATCTTCAACTTTTGGTGTTAAATAAAGTGTATTTATTATTACTATTCCTGCTTGTGATTATTAGCCAGCCTACAGGATGCATTTTGGAGAGTGTGCGCAGGAATTGCATGACTTTATTCCACCTTCTCCCTTTCATCATCGGACGACGAGACGCACGGCACGTACACACCCCTAAGTGGTGAAAGTGCCTTCAGTCCGGACTAAGCGGTTTGCTTCTTCATTTATAATAGGGACAGCTAATGACTGGAACAGTTTGCCTGCGTCGGTTTTCCCGCCCGATTATACTGTGGGTGTCTTCAAGACTAGAGTGAATAGGCTTTTAATAGGCTAGTGTGTTTTGCCATCCTCGATTGCGTCGCCGCTTTCCATCAGGTGGGACTGCAGTCAAGCACTAGCTTATAAGTAGTAAAAATAAAAAAATAAATCTAATGAAAGCCACCTCACATATGCTAAAAATCATTTCTACATAATATTATCATAATAAGTAAATATTCTAAATCTGCGCTTTCAACACTCCCATGAGCTGGCAATTCCTGTTCATCCTAATTAACTACGGAGGCGCGGTGGCACGCCGGGCCACGCTCAGCAGTAAATACACCAAGAAATCGAGACCATCCCATAAATTCCTCTCGTAAAAGGCACCGCGATTATGTTAGAGGGTGGTATTAGCAAAGTTTGTCCGATCGGAGGGGGGGTGCCTCCCACCCCTTATAATACATTTTTCGTTGATGTAACACGATTTCTCGACGGCTTCCAGTTACGTGATGGATTAAGGACCGGCTTGGTCTCACCACCGACGGATTAAGATGGGGGCTTCCAATATTTAGGGCATCTCTAGCTAATATACAATGTTTGCTTGTCGATACATATAACGAAGTACCTAATGCTTGGGATGGCAGTGAAGGAATTTTCCCTGGGTCTGTTGTTTGTTAATGTTTGTGCGTTAGAACGATACATTTTTAACCGACTTCAAAAAAGGAGGAGGTTCTCAATTCGTCTGTATATATTTTTTTTATTTTTTTTCTATGTATCTTCGCGCATAACTCTGGCAATTATGAACCGATTTGAAAAAATCTTTCTTCCATACATTCTTTAATCTGTTAATTGGGTCCCATAAAAAAATTATTGCTTACGAATAAGTAGTTCCTGAAAAAACAAGAATGGTGACTGCGCAGGAGAACTGCAGGAAAGCCTATATAGATGACTTTATGTCGCTTTTTACGGACAAAAATGGTCATAACTCTGGCAATATTTACCAATTTCAATGATTATTTTTTTATTCGAAAGATTGAACCACTGTAATGAATCTGTATGAATTTTATCACAACCGGCTAAGACTTACTGGAGGACCATGAACGATGTGGGGGAATTTATCTGGTAAAAACCATAAAACTGATGTTCTCCATTATATTGCTCTGATAATTATGAACCGATTTTGATGATTCTTTTTTTATTCGAGAGAGTAAACTACTATGATGATTCCATGCAAATTTCATTACGACCGGATATTTATTTCTGAAGAAACATGAATTATGTAAAACTATGTAGACGATAATGTGATCATAACCTGCCTAGATCATTTTACGGCCTTCGATGGTTCAATCTTTATATATGAAAATATCACTATAAAGTTTAAAATAAAATCTTTTTTTTTTTAAATTGAACCGACTTCAATATCACTGAACAGTATAAAATAATTTAATTATTATTGAAGTTGGTGCCAAATATACACAGCCGGTAAGCTAACACCAACTTCAATAATATTTAAATTATTTTATACTTTTCAGTGATAATGAAGACGGTTCAATTTTTTTTTTAAAGATTTTATGTATCACAAGCTCTGGTGAATATAGAAAAAAAAACAAGATATTAAAAAAAATATAGTAAAAAAAAATGTTTATGCACCGACTTCGTCTGTCTGTTTGTCACACTAATATAGTTCTGAAATCACTAACAAGATAGATTTGAAATTTGGTATAGTTTAAAATTTTGCTTACAATATTATTTTCCTCATCGCCAATGAAAAAAAAACTTTTCAAAGGGGCCGAAATGGTTCATCGAAATTTTAATGTAAGAATCTATCAAATGTGCTATCTCATTTGTAAGGTGAATAGCCATGTAACTTTTATACCCCAAAGAATGCAGGGAACCCTCGGTACGCGAGTCCGACTTGACCATTTACAGCGAAAAATAAATGTCCATAACCGTAATCAGTACTGACTGTTTATAGTATAAACCCTATTTTGTAATTATAAAACAAAATTGAATCTACAGTAGCCTCACTACCTTTTGATTATATAATGATTACCTTTCAGTGACGCCGTGTAAAGTTAGGTCTTCCACATACACTCGCCTTGAAACAATAATCATAAATACATTACGGGTGATCGACTTTGTTATCCTCCCCGCGAACAAAGCACCTCGTTCCAACTCTTTATTGCCTATACAACTTTGAAGGATTTTAATAAAACCACCTTTATCATATACTTACGTAACCATCTAGGAAATTAGTTTGGAATAAAATTTTAAAACCTATCCTATTTATTATACTACAAAACTTCATATATGAATAATACACGTAAGTCCTGAAAGTGATTGTTCACGATCCGAACCGAAAATCAATTTCAATAATATTTTTCAATAAAAGATAGACGTGTAATAGTTACATTAATACAATTTATTTAATGGTTTATGGTTTTCGAGAGTATGTAAGTATATGTATGTATGTCTATTTTTTTTGGCCCGGCCTACAGCCAAAACGGCTCGATGGATTTTGAATTATAAAATGTCGTTAGATTCGTTGTATTTGTGTGAGTGACATAGGATATTAATTTTAAAAAAATAATAAATTGGTGTCCGCCAGCAGTATTCAAATTAAAGGTCCTATTGAGATGAGTTGAAATATTATATGTATATACATGTTTATACGTATTATATATGTTTAATGTAATTTAAGTTCGTTATGTTTATTCGCAATCAGGCTTTTTATGGTTTCAGAGTTTATAATCGAACCGTAGAGAAAAATAAGTACAGATACTTTTCGGTACCAAATCCAATTATCTCGAGCATGTATATCTATATCTAATATAGACATACATGCTCGAGATAGATTTTTATCAATGGAATACTAATTACAGCAAATTTTACAAATTTTCCTGCCATTACTCGACATCTAGAGACGAGCGCGCGCCCCCGAACGCATAAATACTGAATAAGCAGTAAACTGTATTACTTCGGCGAACCCTTTTCACTTGGCGAATTAGTAAAAAGCTATTGGGGAGTGAAAATTTTAACTTAAATGCGCCTGTAAGCTCCGTACCTGCGAGTGTGTTTGACAGTCCGAAGTGATTACACTGCTTGCCCTGCCTTCTCTTTGTTTTGATTTGGCTTAATTTGATTTGTGACATTTTTCGTTCCCCACTGTGGAACAATTAAACGGTGTTAATTATTTGTGTACGTTAAATAATTATATACTTGAGTGCATATGCTGTAGGCAGGTGCCTGCCGATTTGCATAATTATAGTATGCATAGTTATGCATATTATAATTATGTAAACAAGTGTAGAAATTCAAACGTGATATACACAAACGAATAACACAATAAGATTGTTAGGAAATAAAAAAAAATAAGAGGGAAACTAGACTACATAGACTAATTAGAATTGAATCGCCCCATCTCCTCTCGTTAAGTGTCGTAAGAGGCGACTAAGCGAGAACAGGAAGACGGGCAGCAGCGTCTTTCTTTTGGATTTATCTTCCACCTATACTGCGATCCCCAAGCCGCTAGCCAAGCGTGGGGATTATGGCAACCCCTCCCTTCTAAGGGAGTGGCCTTTTGTTCAGCAGTGGACATCGTTCAGCTGATGATGATAATTAATTGTACGAGTCACATCAAAGTTAATGTACTTTATGAAAGTGAAAACATTCTCATTTCCACTTTTCTTTTTACTTATCACTCTCAATAAAAACGCTTAAGCAAACAAGAATTAGACAATAGCGACGCTAATTGTGCGGCTTGTGTAAATATCTCGTAAACCAGCCCAGTGGCACAACACGCCCGCTATCCCAGACAAAATTATCGCGCGTAATTAAAAATGCCAACATACTCGCAGACGTGCCCGGGGCCCGTCTAATTAGCAAAAAGTTAATAAACAGACATACGAGCTTGACAGTGACAAGCTCCCGTGAAAATGCCAAGATGAAACACGTTTAATTTACATACTCGTGTGCTGTGTCGGGTTGTATGTGTGGCGGACAAACGCAGCGTTGGGAACCAGTAGGGAAATTCCAACACTACATGTATATTTTGTGCCCATAATCTCAAAAATTAAGTACTATGCGTTTCAACTAAGAATGTGGCCGCCATCTTGTCATTTCAAATATATGATTACTAAAAATGATGTTTTAACAAAAATAGATAGCAAAATAAGACATTACAATAAATAATCAAAACCGGGGTCAATTTTTTATTTTGTGTTTACTCTGCTGCCGGTACATAAATCGTAAAAAACGAGTGATGTTCCGCAGTCGCGATCATCATGGCGGTCACATTCTTAGGTGAAACGCATAGTAATCGCTTATAATCTACGCCCAGACTGCCCAAATCGATCTTACAGGCAATATAATTAAAATTAGTTTTTTTTCTTTTGTGTTCTTAACTAAATAGTAATGTGTACTAACTTATGAATGATCTAAAACAAAGATTTTGTGAAAGGTTGTTGTTTATATATAATAAAGCTATGTCGAGTTATCGGTGTAAAAAGCTGACGTTTATTCAATAAAACACAAATTTATATGTAATCCAAGAATGTTACTCAGCAGTTCCTTTAGTGCGACTCAAGCTATTTTATGTTGCAGCTAGTGTGAAATTGTTACGGTTAAACTGTTAATTCATACATAATTTTTTTTTGTATGACTATAATATTAACAAAGAAAATAACTGATTATTTTCTAATATAGTGATAACTTAGTGTCTCTTTCTTATTAAAAATGGCTTATAATGTTATACAGAGTTTAAGCTGTGCGTATCTTTAATCTACCCGTGGGGTGTCCGGGTAAGAATAGCACCCACTCAAGGGAGGAGCCCTTTGGGAGGTGACTAAGGGAAAACAAGAAGGCAGGCAGCAGCGTCTTTCTATTGGATTACCTACCACCTATACCACAGATAACCTATACTGTGATTCCCAAGACAGGCGCCAAGCGTGGGGATTATGGCAACCCCTCTCTTCTAAGGGGGAGGCCTTGTTTTTCGGCTAATGATGATGATGTATCTTTAATTTGTTATGAGTACCTAACGCTTGTATTTTATTTTAAGTACTTCGTACTTAATACATGAAGCTTTAACACATCATAACTAAGTACCACAATTATTATTAATATCAATTAATATTTCACAAATAACTATGAGAATCAGTAAGAGATTAACGCATTTTTAAGAAGGCTGCTTTGTAGTCAAAATATTCTATTGAAATGAAGGAATATCTGTCTATATATAGCGATATCAAACTGAATTCTATGTAATGTATTCACCACCATGGTCTGAACTGCGTTCATTAGGTCGGGCAGCTTTTGTGCACAAAATAAAGGGTAATATCTCTAGGGTGGAGCACAATTCATGCATCTTACGCACACGAAACAAATTTCATGTTTCCGTTATAATTTACATGAAATCAAGCGTTACGGTATTTGTTGGAAACCGGTTTTTTGCTTGATTATAAGTTGTGCCTAACTTTCTTACTCATATATAATCAGGTAAGTAAGTATATATATTGTCTATTTTATACTACACCCGCGCAGCTCTGCCGCGTTTTTTTTATACCACCTAGCGGTATGAAATATACTTTACGGCCTATTCTCATACCTACCAAAAATACATTAAAAAAAAATCGGTCGAGTCGTTTCGGAGGAGTGCGACCACAAAAAAATGACACAAGATTTTTATATATAGGTAAGAAAATAGGAAAGATTTCTCTCTTACTAGACAAGTACCACCCTAGTGTTAGACATTCTGCCAAACTGCAGCCAAAATTACTGTTTTCTGATCTAGAACGAATGTCTCAGTATCGATGAAATGTGAGCTACATACCATCAAATCAATCATCGAGCAAGTCTCATCACACAATTTTGATAAAAAAATCTGTTGATTTTTATTTTATTCTATCTCAAATTCAATGTACACCGTCCAAACATCGGGTCATTAAGGCCATCTCACACGACGGGCGATGCGACCGACCATCGATCTGTCAAATTAGTCGCTGAGAGCCAAGGACTCTCAGGTGCCGAAGACGTCGTCTCTAACAAAGCCAATCAGAGGCATATGTCTGTGCCCTAACGGATAATCTATCATAATGACATCGATTTCCCATCTGTCTCTCGATTGGTACGTGACGACGCCTTAGTTACATCTTGAGGGTGCTTCTAGGATACTAGGTACTTGGTGAAAGGTGATTGAGTGAGCATTACATAAACTTATGTATACTTTGTAATAAAATTTTCACATTATTTTAAGTATAGGTCATCGGAATTTACAGAACAGTAAAATTTTGTTCCGTGGTAATGTTGATAAATTATAAAGGACTTAAGTATGTTATAATTAAAAACCTGACATCCTGCATTGTTCTACGGCGTAATCAAGGGTAACATCGAAAAAAAGTATAAAGTAGTAAAAACTACTGTTTACCTACCATAAATAGTACATACTATTTTTTTAACTTACAAGACGTTGCTTTAAAATGTATTTTATCAATAACCACCACACTCAGAGTCCATTATTATTATTTATTTATTTATAAAAATATAATGGTGCTTTTCTGTTTGCAGTCTTTAAATTACGAGAATCAAGTATTCGCTAATACATTCAGGAACTATACCTTATATGGTATCCTGTACATCACAAGTGACGCCCGGTTACCGGAGGCACGCCTCGGTACGTGTCTAATAAGACGCTCTGTGGCCGTCGCATCAGCGGCGCGCAAATTAACGCAGTGTGACGCGCGCCCGTGTGTAGGGTGCCTAATAATTATTAATGTAATACATATCACATGAAAGTAATCATTATTATTAATACCTGTTTATAAGGACCATTGAAGCTCTGTTCTCACTGCCGACTGAACTAAACTTTATATTTAAAAAATCTTGAAAAAAAAATTTGAACCGACGTCAATATCACTGAAAAGTATAAAATAATTTAAATTTTATAGAAGTTGGTGTTAGCGTACCTGCTGTGTATATTTGGCACCAACTTCAATAATTAAATTATTTTATACTTTTCAGTGATATTGAAGTCAGTTCAATTTTTTTTAATATTATATTTTATACTTTTTAGTGATATTTTCTATATTTTTCATACTTAAAGATTGAACCATCGAAGACGGTAAAATGATCTAGGTAGGTTATCACAAATTATCGTCTACGTAGTTTTACATAATTCATGTTTCTTCAGAAAAAAATATCCGGTCGTAATGAAATTTGCATGGAAACATCATAGTAGTTTACTCTCTAGAATAAAAAAAGAACCATCGAAATCGGTTCATATTTGTCAGAGTAATGTAATGGAGAACATCAGTTTTATAGTTTTTACCAGATAAATTCCCCCACATCGTTCATGGTCCTCAAGTTCATAAACGGCTGTGATAAAATTCATACAGATTCATTACAGTGGTTTTTTCTTTCGAATAAAAAAAGAATCATTGAAATTGGTAAATATTTGCCAGAGTTATGACCATTTTTGACCTTAAAAAGCAACATTAAGTCATCTTATAGGCACACCTGCAGGTTTCCTGCGCAGTCACCATTCTTGTTTTTTCAGGAACTACTTATCCGTAAGCAATATTTTTTTTATGGGAACATTTATAATAATTATTTTTAATACAGATGAATTGAGAATCTCCTCCTTTTTTGAAGTCGGTTAAAAAAGAAGTATAGGATGGTACTATTTTAAAAAAAAGCAGTTTATTTTTCACTTTTTTGAACCACTCCATCCACGTCGCTCTGCCTTATGAACGTTATGTAGGCTAACGACGTAAACCTGTAGTTATAACCTTTAGTTAGTTTTGTTACTAAGCTGTAGGTGCTCAGTCTCTCAAGTAGATACCTCTATATTTACCTACTTTACTGAAGATTACGTCACAAGAGTGGCGCAAGTGCCCGCATTGCGCTAACTCCGACTAAATGGAGCCTATTTACCAAGCTTACGTACCGACTCCAATGGTCTATATTAAGCAATGCTTTTATATGGTTTGAATTGCTACATAAGACCGAAGTCACTTGAAGTAATTATATCACAATATAAAAAATAATTTAGAAAGTCGTCAGACTATAAGAACTTATTTCTTCTCGCTTTTATGGCAGTGGGCTTTCTTACCCAATCGTTTTTAAAGTATAAAATAAACATGGATGTTTTTTTTACAAAACCGGCCGTTAAGACTAAGTTTATCTTTGGTTCTTTTTCCGTCCACTCCTTAAATACTTTGAAAGTTCACTTTAAAAAAATCACGTATATCACATTTAAATTAAGAATCTAAACTTACGAGAGTACATTCACTTACATGTCTCCCGCATCAGGCGGGTGTGCGGGGTAGCACAGGGGGTGAGGGGGAGTGTACTCTTCACTCTTTCTCGACTCTAATGAAGCGGCCACGCCGCGACGTCGAGAAGCATAATGGTTTCCTCTCGAGGCCTTTGTCGAGCCAACTTTGCAACTCTTGCGCGGAGTGTAACTAGAAGTGACAAGGAAACGGGGCACGCGAGTGGCGGATGGTTTGAGGTACCTTCTTGATGAGAAAATGAAATGAATTGGGTTAATTTAGTACTATTTCACTATAGATTATGCCATGTTTAAATCCAATCTAATGAACATTAGTGTAGGCTGCTAATAGATCTAAGAGTAGTAGGTATAAATAAATGGATGGTTGTGGTATTATAATAGCGGTGAGGGCAGAACTAGTGGCACGTTGGTTAGGCAATGTTAGGCAAGTTTAGTAACATTTGATCTGATCGTCACCATGCCTCGGGAGCACGTCATCTAAACAGCAGTGGCGTTTTTTTTTTTTTGACCCGGGGGAAATCTTCGAAAGATCCCCGTGAGCTGCGGGGCTCGACCGGGGTATGTGGGATTCTTACCCACTAAAACCCCCGCGGCTGTCGCATCGGCACATGAGAGGGGAGACCGCAGGGCTCTCCGTTAGGATCTGCACCAAGGGCCCCTCAGTGCCTTGCCTTTGAGCCCGCCGCCGGGGGACGCATTGTAGCCCCCCGGGAACCTGTCACGGTACTCACGGGGACGGGGGTCGCAACCCCGCCGCCGTCCTCCTCGGAGTTGCCGCCGTACTCAATGGACGCTCAAGGGGCTCACACCCCGAGCGTCCAGTGACTCCGAAGAAACAGCAGTGGCTAAGCCAAGTCAGAGACCTAAGGGCACTGACACCTGGTTTACCACTTTCCAAACGACAAACAAGCAATCATCTATATATAAAAATGAATGTTTGTCGGTATGTCCTTTATAGAATCGTAAACTATGCATTTGATCATGTCATGATCTTCAGCAAAGTGTTGTGCATGAGCCCTTTCTTTTTTGACGCGAGGGAAATCTTCCAAAGATCCCCAGGAGCTGTGGGGCTCGACCGGGGTATGTGGGATTCATACCCACTAAAACCCCCGCGGCTGTCGCATCGGCACATGAATAAGAATAAGAATCATTTATTTGCGTGAGAGGGGAGACCCCAGGGCTCTCCGGTAGGATCTGCACCAGGGGCCCCTCAGTGCCTTGCCTTTGAGCCCGCCGCCGGGGGGCGCATTGTAGCCCCCAGGGAACCAGTCACGAGGACGGGGGTCGCAACCCCGCCGCCGTCCTCCTCGGAGTTGCCGCCGTACTCAATGGACGTTCAAAGGGCCCACACCCCGAATGTCCAGCGACTCCGAAGGGTTGTGGATGAACCCAGCCCAACCCCCGAGCGGAGCTGCGCGGGTCAGCTAGTTAATAATTAACAAGACGTATATTTTGTTGGTCTATGTCTATGACATATGGTCGAAGCCGTTAAGAGTATATCTTGAAACAATGATATTAGAAGTAAGCTTAAAGCTGTTCTATTGGCACTGCCAAGACTAGGTTGGCGTTTGACTCAGAAATTTACGGTGACAGCGTTTCAAGCAGTTACCGTAACCACAAGGTTATCATCGAATTTTATTTTCAATTCGATCCCATTTAAATGCCTTTTCCGCGTATTTCATAAAGCCATTTCCATACAAACCAGTTTCCACGATCAGTCGTTTATTTATCCTCGCTACACAAACAAACAGCCTTCCTTCTTCCTATAGTTTCTTCTTCAACTTTCATTTAGACGCATGCAAAGATACGTTCCCCGATCAAACACGGCTGTTTGTATAAGTCGTAATTAAAGATGGCGCGACGTTCGCCAATCGTCAAAAGAAACTGTATTTATTAATTTGCACGTAAATATTTGCTTTTAATAATCGGCGTCTGATTCGCTCTTTGAGATGTAAGGTTTTGAGCGTTAACTGAAATACAAATAAGTCTATTTATGTTCTCATTTCGCCTTCATACTGGAATGAACAGATTTATCTATACTATATTATCTATACTATTTATCCAAATATATACAAATAGTACCTACGTGATTATGAATGTTGGCAATTCACACAAATTGTATTTATCTCAAATTTAATGATTTCTGATATTTACGCGAATACTACACATTGAAATGAAACTAATTTTACGGATTATATCGCGGTTTATTCTTGATTTTAATTACCCGACGTTTCGAATACTTTACATCATTCATGGTCACGGGCGGACTGAGGTGGTAGCTGTCCAAATGTCATAGTTGTCTTAGGGTACCCTCAGGTCTTCTAATTATTATTGTTAGTCCGATCTACGCAGAAAGAGCTTACAGTGTCTTGAGGTCTTGCAGTGGAATGCTTGTCTCTGGATTTGACTATGTTTATCACGGGATCCCAAGCTGGTGGTAGCACCCAGCCATCTCCAAAAGCATCCAAATTTCAATAGAGAAGATGACATTTGACTATGACATTTGGACAGCTACCACCTCAGTCCGCCCGTGACCATGAATGCTGTAAAGTAATCGAAACGTCGGGTAATTAAAATCAAGAATAAACCGCGATATAATCCGTAAAATTAGTTTCATTTCAATATCTCAAATTTCATAATGATTTACAATAAAAAAAACTTCATTATCTCTATAAAATATAAACTTAAAGGACCGAGTGGCCATGTACATATCACCTTGTTTTTCTACCATCACCGAATATTGTGTCAAATCCTTCTCTGTCGTAACGCTCTTGTAAGAGCGGTCGCCTTATGACTTGTAATAACAAGTCATGAGGCGCGTAACATCTGCCCCTAGTGACACTACATAACGGCCACGACCGCTCTTTGGGATAAACTTAAAGTTATATTATAATGTTTTCTTTTATTTACGCGAATATTACATAGTGAAATCCAACTACTTTTACGGATTTGATCCCGACGCTTCGAATGCTTTGCAGCACCCATGGTCCAGTCCAGTCCTCCCGTGATTAATAGAATTTTTTCTCCACGTATTTCAGCTCAAAAAATCAATCATCATCAGCATCATTAGCAGCCGAAAGATGTCCACAGCTGAACAAAGGCCATCCCCACGCTCGGCAGGCGGCTTGGGGATCGCAGTATAGGTGGAAGATAAATCTATCTATACTTATAATAAAACTGTAACAGGTCCAATTCTGTACATTGAAGATATTTTGAAAATTATATTTGGAGGGCGTTCTATAATCAATACTCAGGCCGAAAATGTAATTTTTTGAATTTTTGTCTGTCTGTCTGTATGTCTGTCTGTCTGTATGTATCACGGCTGCGCATCACGCCGAAACTACTGAATGGATTCAAATGAAACTTGGCATGATTTGAGATCTTACTACGAGGTAGGACATAGGATACTTTTTATCCCGTAATCTAGCACGGTTTTTTTGGGAGAGGGGATTAAAGTCAAAATGGGTACTTGGTTATACGCTTGGTCCGATTTTATCAATTTTTCTTCATAATTATAATAAATATTAGTAAGGGAACACTCATGGAGAGTTGTTATCAAGGTTTTGTAATCGATCGGGTTAAGCAACGTTAGGTAAGGTCATTAAATAGATGGGTGACCGTTTAACGCCATTTGGACTAAACTGGTCTGTGCTTCGGAGAGCAAGTAAAAAGTGGGTCCCAGTTTTTAACCGACTATAAAAATGAGTTATGTATTCGATGCGAATGTCTGTTATTAAAAGTTTAGTTAATGTAAAAATAGCGCATGCGAAGCTGCGTGGGTCAGCTAGTCCAAAATAAAGACGATTCTGCCCGTCTTCCTGTTCTCACTTAGTCGCCTCTTACGACACTCAACGAGAGAAGATGGGGCGGACGCAATTCTAACCCCACGGGTCAAAAAAACAATAGTCCTATTAAATCAGAAAGACCTTGGTACATAATGCTTATAAAGCCGGTGATCTGCAACGCCATTCTTAGTACCTATCACGCATAAAAAACGTTTTAGACCAAAAAGAGGGTGCTATCCGTTTTAATATAAATAGCATATTTTAATGATACAACCTACACAATCTCGGTAAAGTTTGATCGGAAAGTTCTGGAATATAATTACTTGCTTCACCTGCGTATCTCGTATCTACGAGGTGCTATGCAAATGTACTGCGGATCGGAAATTTTCTGCACCTTATTATAAGAATACCGGGACCCGCCGATAGGTGGCGCTTCTATCTGATAAATATACCCTCTCAATTTCCGCGTGTTCATACATTCGCATTCGAATAACATTTAGGGTGAAAATATTGGGCATAACTAATTTATTTGTAGATCAGGCTGCATTTTCATGAATGAGCGAAAGCGATTAGCGAGCATTATAAAATTTTTCATTTTAATTTTTTTCCATCAGCTTCCAAGTCCTGCTTTAAACTGCAGAAATTACAATTTAAATTTGATGTACAATTTAAAATTTGACAAATTTATCACTTCAGATAATGTCGATGTCCCATTTTCAAAACTGTGAAGATAAAAGAACAATATAAAATATTATTTAAGGAATCTTTATCTAAAAAAGTTATCAGTTATATATGTATATATCTTACAACCAGCTAGCGCGCGTCATGTGCATCAAACTCCTATTTGGGTAGGTGATTCATATATCAATTGTGCCTGTATTTTAAAGTACAGATATTATTCCAAATAAGAGATTAATCCGCGTCACGTTTCTCGTCGCTTGTACAATGAAGCCGCGCCTTTACCACCGCGGTAGGGACGTGAAAATGAAGGCGCATACACAATATATTTTAATAACGCACTCTCCGGAGACTCGTGGCCCTGTGATACGTATAACGAAGTTGAAAACGCGTATTTTTACTTTTCCACGCATTGTTGGGTACGTCTGCGTCTACAATGAGGTACTATTAATTTGGGAAGGTACATTTTTAACGCTATAAATACTCGTTAAAATTGGGACCACTTTTGTACTTTTAGGATTTATTAACAGGTTTACTTTGCTACTTTACAGTTTTTGTAAATTTTATTCTAGATATACTCAGTTTTGTTTTAATTAATTTGTGTTGGTCAAATAAATGTTTGTGTTCTTCTACTTGTATAGATTGTTATACGTTTCAAATTACGAATAAATCTTATAAAGAAGAAGATTTTATCATACTTAGATGTTTCGCTTATTCAAGCCTAACTTCTCGTGATACTAAATAGTGATCTAAGAATAATATTGCCATAAAAATGTATATTAGGCGTAAGGTACGTGAATATGACAATCGCAACTTTCCTCAAAAAAGGTAAACTTGAACGAATTCGTTATGTAAAGACCTCGGCAGGAAAGTTTCTAAATATTATTTTTATGATGTATTATAAAGGTTAGAAGGCTTGTCGGCCCCCGTTTACCTTCCTGTTACTTTCGCCAAAGGAAGCATGACGCGTTCCGTTCGCGGTACAGGACTGCGGGTCGCGGCATCGCGCGGCCCCGCAGATTGGATCGAGCTAATTTCGCTCCACAAACAAATTGACAAAGTTTAGGGCATATTTCTTGGTGGGCGGCTCCCCGTCCCCCTCGCCCCGCTGACAGATTCCCGCGCAGCGGAAATTAAATTTCACATCCGAACAAGGACGGTAACACTCGCCGGGGAAAACACGTGTCGCGCGACATTGCGACGCGGTGCGGTGACGCGCGATGTGGCGTGGCTGCGACCTAGGCATGATTGATTACAGATAGTTAATACGGAAATGTTATCGATATGGCCCACAGCTGCCATGATATGTGCAGTTTTGAAATGGTCAAATTGGATTGTCAGACTATTCAAACTGTGAGGGGCCTGTTGGTCTGTTTGTTACTGGCCGCTTGGGCACGGGCCTCCCCTCAAGATGAGGGGGCTTAGGCCATAGTCCACCACGCTGGCCAAGTGCGGGTTGGTGGACTTCACACGTCATTCGAAAGCTAGTTAGGCTTTCTCAGACATGCAGATTTCCTCACGATGTTTTCCTTCACCGAAAGCTAGTAACAATCGCACAAAGACGATTCGCACATGATTCATTAAATAAATCTGAGGTGCGAGCCGGGGTTCAAACCTGCGCACCTCGATTCCAAGGCACGCGCTCGCCCACTGAGCTGTTACCAGCTCCAAGCAAACAATATATAAGTATTTATTATATAAGTTGTTTGTTTACTATCGGACAGACTCTGCCTAGATTGGGATCAGATGGCCGTGTGTGGTGTTGGATTGTCTCAGCCGTGTCCATACATGCATCAAAGTCATAATCTTAATGATGCAGACAAATATCAAGTAGCTCAGTAATCTACGTCTCAGTTGAAAGTCAGAAAGTCTGCGGATACCATTCGTACATAACGTCAGAACGTCGCACGAAGACAGCTGGTGCAGAGCATTGAAAGATAAAACTAATAGAGGGACTATGGTTTTTAAATTCCCCTTACGACCTTAATAGGTACTCAACTCAGCTGTCGTTATATCCATCAAAGACCTGAAACTGTTGACTTAAGGTTTCCAAACTTCAAATCTTTGAATCACTAACTTACAACGGATGACCGTTGCAAAGCGAGGGTTTGTAGAAGAATTGCAAGCAATATGTGGTTCTGGCTATGCCCACTTATGGACACCTACCGTCGTTATTAGACGAATGAACAGGGCAGCACGGACAGCTGTGACAGAATTTACCTGAGGCAATAAAATTATAGAAGGTAGCCCACTATATATTTTTACTATAAATACACAGTAACACATTTATAAAGCGTGGAATAAACCGCTTCCAGCACCGCTTCGGTCACACCTTGCAGAATGGCAAATCTTTCCAGTAAGACATTAATTAGGTACTCATGCCGAAGAAGGAAAGGCAGGAATAGAAGAAGAAGAAGAATATACAATACCAGAGGTTGAATCTCTCATATGAAATATTGTGAACAGTGAAAATTTTCACCGTCCAGCCAAATCCGCATAAGCGTCCGTCATAAGCGCGCACATAGCAAAACTAATCCGGGCGCGTTCTATCAAAATTGCAATTAAAAGCCCATTTACGGCGGTGGTCTGAGACAGACCTGGGGGTCACCTCGAGAAGGACGCACGAATTGGCCATTAGCGGGCGCTTCGGACCTTGTTTACACCGCGCTTGCCCTAATGACGACCTTTGCTCTGCTTCCCTTCGTTAAGGCGAGCGAAAACCTCACACTAAAAGGCACGGGTCCCCGGACTGGACCCTCAGAGACGCGCGAAACAAAAGATAGTTAAGCCATCGAGTGTGAAGAGGACAATGGCCGATAGCTTTCGGATTAATGCCCATGTACAAGGCCGTTAAAAGGCTAGTCGACTCGCTCGGTGCGCCAGGGTTAACAAGGTTATTACGGGATGATCCCGAGTAACCGCCGCCGTAAAAGTGTTAATTAGGTTTCGGTAGATGGGGATATTTTCGCTTGACATATGACTTGTAACGACGCTTCATGCGAAATAGCGATTTAAACAAGTCCCAAGTCAACCGACAACGAACAAAGTGGACGGAAGTTTATATCTAATTTAGAGGCTATTTTAGCCATTTCCTACAACTTATATTCTTCTGTAATATATCAATACCTTCTGTTATATATAAATACCTAAGAAAATAAACTGTAGTCACATTAAGGCCCAAGTGCACCGACATTTAATCGTCCGTTATCTATTTTTCAGAATTGATTATTTATCTATCTACTTAACAGTCTTTTACGGTGACCGGGGGTGTCGAGCTAGGTTAAGATAATGGACTGTCAAGGGTCCACAACCGGGGTTATGGTGGTGGTGAAACATAGATAATCGATTCTGAAAAATAGATAACGGACGATTGAGGCCAGCATCTTAAACCTTGACTCAATACTCATTTATTAATTATGTCAGCAAGTTAAGTTCGCACTCAAGTGCCGAATCTCAGCTGAGATTGGTTTGTTATTACGGTCCTAAATGTCGGTGCACTTGGGCCTAAGTCATTTTATTATATTGTTATTTGCTACACCGCAACTCGAAATTCGGCATAATTGCCTCAAAAAATATTTTCTTCTGAATTTATTGCGCGTACGTACTGGTAATAAGGGTTTGTAGAGAAAATTTCGGTTGTTGTGGAAGCACTGTTCATTGTTAATTAAATGTATTTATTACACACAAATTTTGATATCTAAAACGCTCGTTATTCTATGATGACAAGAATACTGAAATTCATTGAGCTTCCGAAAGCAAAATAAATAATTAAGGCAATGTTTGTTTTACACAATCGAATTTGTTCAGTCTTTGTTTTGTGTAGTAAGAGCGCGGGGTCGGCCAATACACACGACCATTAAAAAACTCCCGAACTTCGTCGAATCCTAATGGACTCCATTGACATAAATGTTTTATTCAATTGGTGCGCGCGCCAAAATAAAAGAAAGTATGTCCTCATCATTATGAGTTGGACAAAGTTTTTGCATTTTTACTCGTTACTGGTCCCGTGAGTTGGAGTCATTTAAAATAAATATTTAGGCATGTGCTGTAATGGGGAGGAATACTTCAATCAAACACCAACCTCATATTATAGTCTCTTCTCTTCTTCTAGTCGTAATGGAATGATTGGTCAATTGGCAAGGTAGGACTGATTATCCAGGTTGCACCAGGAGGACCCCTGTCCCCGTGAGCGCCATATCTGGCTATAAGGCGCTGTCCAGCGGTGCAAATCCCACCGGAGAGCCCGGGGGTCCCCTCTCATGTGCCGATGCGACAGCAGGGTTTAAGTGGGTAAGAATCTCACATACCCCGGTCGTGCCCAACATCTCCCCATTTTGAAGGTTTGTCCTGCGAAAAAAAAGAAGAAAATGGTAGGTCTGTACTTATTAAAAATTCTAGCAAAACAAGATGTCTAAAGGAAGTCACGTATATTACCAGTACGAATGTATGTATATGCATACAATATAAAAGCCAGTAAAACAATCAGAGTTAAACCATAAACTCGGTCGCCAGGGGGTACTCAGTTGATTGCTCGCTGTGCACCACGTGTGCAAACTAACTATAAATTCGAGCATTAGGTAAAAGCGTTCATTACTTAAGTCCCGTAAAACCCTTATCCCATAACGTTAATAACACAATTACTATAAATCTATCATCGCTGAGCAAACACGGTCCGAATCTCAGCCTAAACTAATACGTTTTGTCCACACCCGTATTCATACTTAACGACTAGGGAATAGTATTTGCCAAGCACACACGCGGCGCCCGCACGAGCGCAATATAACCTGGAAGACGGCCGGGTCGAGCCCCCGGGTCCTTCCCCAACCCGAGAGGACAGTAATTACGGTAGGCAAATTAAGCAGTAAGGGGCCGAAACGCACCCGCGCCGACCGTGTCCATCTTTGTATTGCGAATACGCTCGCCGGTTTATTTCAGGTTATTCCACGTCTTATTACAATGTAGCTCGCCTCCCCTGCGGCGTGCTCACCTCCGAAACTGATTTGGGCCCCGGCATCAGAGTTTCATTACGGTCTGTCGAAAACAATCCAGTCTAAATATCTATTCTTGGGCGCGCGCTCCGGAATTACATTAGTCTGAGGTGGCGAAGGCTCGACTCAATTTGTTTGGCCGTAATAACGCTGCGATATCAGGTTATAACAAATGAGCTATTGTGAGAGCAAATCGGAGGAAAATGGTTTTGCGGTGTCTGCTCGATTTTATAGACGGGTGTACGATGACGTATGGGCGTGATCTTATATGTTTACCGATATGAATCGTGGTCTCTAGACATTAAGTAATCACCGTATTGTTCGATGTTCAATAACGCTCTGAATTCATCTACAGCATGATATAGTTTTTTTTTTACTATTCATTCTAGTGACGAGATACGCAAGCATTCATCGTATGCTAGGCGATACGCCTGCCTATAGACAGTTGCCCGGTACTACCACTCGTCACCTGAGACCGTGCCCATAAAATAGAAATACAGCAATATTTACACGTTTCTGCTTGGCAGCAGAATTTCTGACACTGACTTGGTACTTGGACATACCACCTTGTAAGTAATCACTTTAAGAAATTTTTGATTTTGAGCCTAATAAAATAGATATCACGAAAAAAATGCAACACATTCAGCGCTACAATAGAAAATTTCAATCGCAAACTAGTAATCGAAGTAGTAAGTTCTTCACAATTGAATTCCAATTCATTGACTTTAAACTACTATAGAAAAAGTTTTCTACACCATTGCAAGCGCCTCGCATCGTATTCGATCCTCGCGTGTCCCCAACGACTTTAAAAGACGAACCGCTTTTCACAATAGGGCCTGCCACGCGACTCCGCTGGGATTTCAGAGCAAATATAATTTGTCCATTAAAAAAATCAACAAGCGTTGACCACTCTCGAGATGTGGACGGTCACAAAGCGTCTCGTTAGCGTCCGTACGTGCCGCTTGTCACACACTTCAACCCATCGGCCCTTCGTAAATAATGAGAGAGGGCGGCCCTTGGGCACTGAAGATTATTGTAAGAGAAATATTAGATGGAGAAGGCATTGTCTAGCCTTTAAATATGTGGAAGGTAAATTATAAACTAGACCTAAAGTGACTTTACGTGACGAATCAAGCATTCAGCGACGTTCAGCTGTTAAGCTACATGCTTGCCTCAACACAGCTGCATTGCACTTCCGCTTAGCACTCGAGATATTAGTTATCAAGTCGCTTGTGTCCTGTAATTACACCAGCTACAGTACCCTTCACACCTGAATACAGCAATGTTAACACACTGCTACTTGGTGGCAGGATATCTAAAAAAGAAAATATATTTATTTGACACACACAATAACAAAATAGGTAAAGATGCTGCCTCAGCATGTTGCTGTGCCAAATTTATAATTTTAATTACAGATACTTTATTTTAGCGATATTTTATTGGAATCAAATTACTAATAGCCTTTTTTAAGATGACTTTTTCTATCCATTTTCTTAGCCTTTAACAATTATGAGTTAAGTAAAATTGCCGCCTCCATGATTCCCACCTCCTAGCCCCGAGGGAAACTAAAGCCTACGCGGGGAATCGTCGCCTTGTCGCTGGCCAGCTCGAAGGCTGAATGCCTCTTAGATTGCCTCCGACCTCCTAAATATAGCCGCACTAAACAAGGGCTCGTATTAGCCGCGCGAAATGGGATTTCCTAAGCCTTGCGGTGTGTCGATGTACTGTGTCGAGACGTTCCCTGTATGCGGAATCTTAATGGGTTCGCTAGACGCTGACTATTGCAAACAAAACGGTATAGTGGTAAACCTTTGCTGAACGTAATTGTTGAATCATGCGAGAAGTAGCTTCTTGTTTTCTTCAAAAACATTGGTATTGAGAACTTTACGTCTAATTGCATATTGCATTGATGATTCATGCATTATATATATGAAGTAGAAACATGTATAAATTACATGTATGAAAGCCCAAAAAGCCCAACCGCGAGCAAACGAAATTTTGGAAGAAAAAATACGAAATGGCCGCTGACGGACATGACTTTTTTTTAAAGAAACAGGTATATCACTCCCACAACTGAGACGAATCCAACGACAATATATATATATATATATATAGATAAGTCAAAACCCATCCAGCCGTCTAGACTGTAGGCCATGCCAAAGAAATATAGGTACATACTTACATAAATACTTTCGAAAAACATAATCCTCCTTCTGGGGCAGTCGGGCAAATATAAGCTCTATCGTGTCCTGTATCTATTATTTTTTCACTTTGCCATAGATTTTTCCTTTGATTAAGATTACGTCACAATTGGCTCATCCGAAAGAGAACCAAGATTATCGATATGGGTCACTTGATTAGCAGATTAAATTGTCAATGTTTGCCGTAAAACAGATAATCGGGGAAACAAACGATTTCTTGAGTGCCGGACCGGTTGGAGATCATGAATCAGAATCAGAAAACGTAATGAAGGACATTCTTAGGCTATATAGAGAGACGATAAACGTAGAGTGGCATGCAAGAAAAGGATGTAGCTAAAGCCGGTGGCTAGCAATTCGAGAGGCCTATGTCCATCAAACGAAGACTATTTAATAGGCTGAGGATGACAATATACTGTAGTAAAGTTTAGTAAGTCAATCTAAAATAGAAGCATTGTTTTAAAATATCACTACCTAATAAAATATTAACTTTTTTTATCTTCATGCATATAATATTTTCCGAACATCTTGACTCTTAAAAATCGCAAACCGAATCGGGTAGCAGAGCTATTTACATGAATTAGTCGACATTTATGCCTCCGTGGAGACAAACCGCACCGCCGCGCCACCTGGCGGCGAGAGAATTATACGCTCGTTACTCGCTCCAGCGCCTCGAGCCCCGCAGCATTCAGTCTTTTGATACTTGGTAATTATCAAAGAAAAGATAGAGGCACGTAGTACGAGTAATTATCTGGACTTACGGAGCTTGATGTAAAATTTTCTAGAAGGTGTTCAGTTATATGAAGATCTAACCTTAGTTGGTGTCCTCAAGGATGATTCGTTACCAGTATAACGCTTTTCTATCGTCGAATTTTCTTCACTTATGCCTGATTTTTCTTATTGCATTATATTCCACTGCTGCGCTGCGTACAGATAAAGCATAATTTGCCATAGCAAGTGCATATCTATTAGTAGAAGTTATTATTCATTCATTAGTACTGTCTTGTTCAGGATCTGTTGCATTACAACTAGAGATCTAAATCTGATCACTTCCTAATAACAACGTTTACATCACATAAATCAGAAACAAACAAAAAAAAGCACGATAATTTTCTTAGGATGAGTTCCAAATACAAAACTATGTAACCTGACTGAATTTGTTATTGGCACTAGAGTGCCGTTTATCCAACGAATGTTATCTTCTTAATAGCTCCTTTGCGGAATCTATCGCTGCGAATACGAGAACAGTGGGTATGCAAATTCGCAGATTTTGTCTGGCAACTATGTTTATAGTCGGTTTGTGGAAAACTAAAGTGGATTTTGAGGTGTGACCTTGAACAATGTATGATAGTGAAATTGTAGGAGTTTAACACAAAGTCAAAACATTTTTTTTTTAATTTCTAGGCACGCTACGGACTTCACACTCGAAGTCGCGTCTGATCCAAAGATTATAGTCAGGTTGTAAAATCGAGTCAGACAATTGCCTCTTGACAGCCAACGAACTTCAGTATGAAACAACAAACGGTTGAAATCTTCTTCATTAGTAACACAAAGCTGATGAAATAATCTATAATTCAAAGAGCAGTTACGGATTTTATTGACTGATTTGATGACATATTGCAGTGATGCCTATAGACAGGCACGTTAGTGCCGGTTGTCTGCCGAGGCATTAGTTATTAAGTCTCTGTTGTTCGGTAATTTCCCCAGATTCAATAACTTTCCCACCAGTGGATCAGAGGGAAGGGGCCTCTGATATGGTTGAGGGGAGTGATGGCTGCTGCTCAAGTCAACTCGTGCGCGGGTGCTGCTTGGGGGGGGGGGGGGGCTGATCCGGCCACTGTCCTTTTCTTTCTTTTTTTTTATTTATTCTCTTTTGATATTTTTTTTATTACTTTTTTAAAATTCCGATAGCATCACATTGTCACTGATTAAATTATGTTTGTGTGAACCACACAAACATAATAGCTATGCTTTAGCTTTAGCTATGTTGAAAAGAAAAAATACATGAAATTTAAATAGAAATAGATCTTCTCACTCACTTGATGACAATTCGAAAGTGCTAATTTCGACCTATTATGAAATAAACAATTTCATTACATTTCCAGTACACAGCAATATTGGCGGCAGAATATCTTACGGTACTATGCACAAGGGACCTACCACTTATAATTATGACCTGTTAAATATTAAATTAATTTATAATAAGATCTATTTTGGACACATAGCGTTCTCGTTTTCCTGTTCCCGTCCGGCGCCGTTTGTCTCCGGCGCACCTCGGCGCGTCCGATTTATGGCACAGTTTTGTGAACTCTTAACCGTTACGTGATCTGCTTCCGAATCCAATTTATGCCCTCCATGGGAAAACTTCGCCCGAGCCGCCTATTCTTTACGACTCATCGCGATGTCGTGCGCCAGACTCCACTGTAATGGGATCGATTTTGGGAGAACATTGTTTTTAAAGGATATTTAAAATGCCGTACATCGTATGTGGCGAAAGATTATATTGATCTCCGAATACATAATACCTTGAATACATTTGGGATTTTTTATTTCTATTATATTATAAAAAATAAATTGTATTTATAAAAAAATAAAAATGTATTCTTTAGTAGGTACAGTTCATTTGTATCACTTGAGGATTAAGCAAATAATCAAAAGATAGCTGACCCATCCTTTATAAAAGCTGAGGGGTCTTTGTGTTTGTGTCCTAACAAAATAGTCCCTAAATGATTAACATTCGCAAATCTTGATTGTACCTTTTTGCTTTGTGCTTTTGGTGATTGATTAGAATCCCTTTTATTTATCCATACGTCCAGTCAACTAATTATGTGTTTTTTAACTCAATTTAAAAAGAAAAATTCAGTAGGAACAATTTATTAGACAGACGAGTTATCATAAACAATATTGTCAATGCAAGCCTTTGAGTATACTCAATTAATATATTAATTGGATTAATACTCAAAGATGCCAGCATTTGTACATTTATATCACTTCTTCAGTCACTCGACGGGCCCGTTGGTCTAGTGGTTAGCGGACAGGGTGTCCACCCTGTCCGCTAACCGATGAGTCGTGGGTTCGGTTCCCACCAAGTGTCTGGGTGTTATTTATCTATTTATGTATGTATTTACAAAAAAAAATAATTATATAAGTATTAGTATCAGTTGTCTGGTTTCCATAGTACAGGCTCTGCCTAGTTTGGGATCAGATGACCGTGTGTGGATTGTCCCAAGATATTATTATTATTATCACTGACTTGCTGTGCGCTTTATTGCGACTAAATTAAAAATAAAATGAAGAGGTAAGAAATGCGGTAAAATAAATATGTATTAAAATTGTATTTTGAATTTTTAACAGCATTTTGTAACATATAGAGGCGTTAGTTATATTAGAAATACATAAATAAGTCAATAAAGTCTACTCAATAGTCTTTCGATAAAAAAGTATGCTTAAATATCCGAAATAAGAACATACCGTGGCAGCCCCCGGTCATCCAATGGGCAGTTGCCAGTTACTATTATTATTTATGGACTTCCTTTGACCGGGATTCACTTTTCACTTCGCCCCTCAAGTCCGAGCCGTGCAAACAAATCGAAAGAAGTAATTATTAAGAATACATCAAATAGAGGGCATTGAGCAATTTTATTGGACTTTTCGAGTGTTCATGCAAATAGTATTGAAGGAAACAAATACGAACTGTTTGGGTCCGATATGTGATTATTCGGAATACCTAGAAGGAATAATATGAATATTTGAATTAATTAAATTTTCAGAGCTTTTTTCCACCGTAATAAACACTATACTTAAATTGTATTTTTTTTCTGCTTTAATAAACATATCTATGATATCGGTGAGAAAGTGTTAAATACACATTGTAGGAGTGGGTGTTGAATGAACGAACTGCTTTTTTAGACTGTTCTTTGGCTTCAACGAATAAACCTGTTTACAGTCCACCGATAAACTAATTTAAAGATAGACTAGATTGTCGGTGAACTTCATGCAATACGTAAGTAGTCTGTGAACGTCGACCACTAAACTTTTCGTCAACAGTATAAACTAGTCTATACTTTAGACTGTTATATAAACCGGTTTATCGCTGATGATAAACGGTCTCGTCTCGTTTTTTTTTTGTAGGAGTAGGACTGTTGGCCGCAGATGGCCATGACAGCTTCACCGGTCAAGAGGGCGAGCGCTTAAAGCGCTCCAGCCAGAAGAGTTTGGGTAGCGACTAGCACCTCAGGGAGGCACGACCTCGGCTTGAGCTGCCGCTTAGAGAAAGTGAGTTTACCACCGGTTCACAACGCGACAACGCGCACGTCGTCGGTGTTTCGTCCACAGTATAGGCGTTGACGATCCACCTCTAATACATTGCAACCGTTTTATTTTTCTGATTACGTAAATTTGTTAAGAGGGTTAAAAATCTAGTAGATTAACGAAAAAAAAAGTAGTAATACTAGTTCACATTGATGAAATTTCTTTGGAACTAAACGAGGACTAACACAGATACTCTAAAAAAAATTTGCACGAATTTTGTATCTAAAAACTAAATTGGAAAGTAGTAGTAGTAAATAGTAAATTCCAAATTGAACACATATATCGAAGGATTGGTAGTTTTGTTATTTCACGCGGGAGATCCTTTTGTTGCATGGATTCGCGTTAAATGGGAAGGAAGTTAGTACAGGGAGGTGTGCTCAATCGGCCGAATGGAGCAATCTCTGTTTCCTAAGGCCATGTAAGGCAACCAATTTGGAAGACACTTCGAGAACTATTCAAATGTACCGTTATAATCTGTGTAAGAATTACGTTTAAAGGGCATGGGAGGTCATGTTAGCATGGTGACCGGATAGCCGAACGGAAAGGCCTCGTCCACCTATCAGGCTCGCTCGCGAATAAATCAGAATCTAATACGGTGCGACAAGATTGTAAGATTTTTTTCCGTCTTATTGAACCTCTTTACGTTTGTTTTTTTTTTTCACTGGTCTATTTATTTTTATTTTTATACACACGGTCAATATAGTATAAAGTAGTTTTAGGTTAAAACCAGTACAAAAGCTGGAATTTTTTATTAATTTTTTGTTTGGTTAATGGCCAACCGTTACTCAATTAGGGATGTGAGATTAATGGAAAAGAATCGATTAAATAAAAATTGATTTTTCTATAATCAAAATTAATCGATTTGTCAAAAATCGATTTTATTAAAAATAAATAATCGATTTCTGCGAAAAAAATCGATTTTTTTGTATTCCTAAAAGGTACATGTTAAATGCAAAAAATCTGGATGTTATTCATCTATTTATGCAGATATCAGTTTTCAAAAACAAGTTTATAAATATTAGTATCAGTTTTATTTATAAATTAGATATGCATTAGCCCGTGATACTAAATCAGGTTTACTCGTAATCGTACTGGCTAAAGTTGAATGTAAAACAAGAAATATGAGGTAAGCGCAGGTTTAGATTAACACGAAGTTTAATAACATAAATAGAAATTGGATTTATATTTAATTACGTGTTTTGAACAACTATTCAAATAAAACCCTGTTAATTATTGTTTAACCCTTAAACCGCCGTCAGGCAACATACCAATAGAAAAATCCATTGCGTATCAGGCACTTGGCGTTCTATGTGTTAACTACCATATTCTGTTAAATTTCTGCTGAAGTTCATTAGATTCTGCTAAAATTTTCTATTCTGCGACATAATCGGCTAAACCCTAAAATGAGGGTTCAATTCTGCTAAAATAGCAGAATTCTGCTAAATCTGGTCACACTGCACTGAAACTACTTTACACGCATACATACCTACACACACTGCACTGAAACTACTTTACATACATACAGATGGCGCCGTTTTTTATATATTGAACAAAAAATCTCGAATTAAGTTCATACGTATAAGTATGAAGTTAATTCGAGATTTTTCACCCAACGCATAGATGGCCCTGTTTATAAAATTGAAACTTACTGCAAGATTTTTTCATCGGTCGCATAGATACGAGCTGTTTCTAAAAATCGATTTAAACACGTAATTTATATAATCGATTTACTAAAAATCGATTAATATTATTATAAAAATCGACAATAAAAAATCGATTATTAGAAAATAATAATCGATTAAAATAAAAATCGATTATTTTTTAACATCCCTATACTCAAGCTGCTCTAAAGCCCCCTATAACAACCAGAACCGACGTTTCACGTGCCCTCCGAAGCACGGAGATGCTCAGTTCAAATGTTACTAATTGGACGGACCTTATCTGAAGTTGCTTAAAAGGCTTGTTTCTAAATGGCAGGTTTAGAGATCGTAGGGTACTTGTGTAGGGACCGTACGCAGATACCACTGCTGTGTTCCGGTGTAAAGGGCACTGTAGCTGGTGAAATTACCGCCTGGTAATTTCATCGCTTGTCATGCGAGACATTAGCTATTGAAGCCTTCAAGGCCTAATGTCACATATATAGATTTACATAGATAACGCAAATGCATGTACTTCCCCGAACCCCGAGCAAACGGGAAGGTTGGTCGCCGCTAAATTACAGTCCGCGCGCGTCTGTTGTTGCAGCCTTGCAGCCAGTCCACGCAAAAACAAAAAAAAATCGGCGGGGCATCGGCGGCATCGGTGTCTTTGAATCGGTTTGGATTTCCCATCACTAAATTTCGGCCGTGACGTCACAGAAAATATAAAAAAGTCGGCACGCTTGGTTTCAATACAAATTGTCATACTTGCGTTATCTATGTAATTCTATATCTGTGCTTAATGTCTTGCACTAAAGCTGTCTATGGGTAGGCGTGTCTTTTACTTAGGTCTTACTTGTTTCATTAATATTTGGGTTAAAAAGTACAAATAATCTTTAATCAATTCACACAAAAGAGTGTGGGTCTCTTTAGCCCTAATTGGTAGAATGGCGCAACGTACTTACCCATTTAATAACAACTTACAAATTTAATATCAAATGTGTAGCGAACAATACTATAGTAGATAGAGCAACACGAGTCTGGAAATAGCAAATAGTATAAGACGGTTCGTTCGGGCACATGAAAATCTCATGTCTGCGGCGAGCGCGGGAATTAATTCCATTCAGAGCTGCACTCGTGTAATGAGATCGCCTTTCGATATTGGGACTCTACTATAATTTTCTATGCACGGTATTCAATTAACGGTATTGTACTAATTGAATTGTATTAGCAAGTTAGCGAATAAAATCAGACAATTAAGACAACTTTACTTTACTACTTTCAGGAAAAACAATTCCGTGAACATGACCATTTGTCAGTCTGGGTTTAAATGTATAAAAATAAATATATCTTGGGACAATCCACACACGGTCATCAGATCCCAAACTAGGCAGAGCCTGTATTATGGAAACTAGACTAAATACATGCTTAAATAGATAAATAACACCCAGACACTTGGTGGGAATCGAACCCACGACCCATCGGGTAGCAGTCAGGGTGTCTAACCACTAGAAAGAAAGAAAGAAAGAAAAGCATTTATTCAGGGACACCTAAATCTAACTTATCTATTACACTTTTTATTTTAAACAATGCCGCTGAAGGGTTATCCACTCAGCATGTGCCGTCGCTCCTATTTGGAACAACGACGCTGATCTTCTGTGGACACCCGTTGGCGAGAGCGCATCTGAGCGCAACAGCATACACCGCACATAAAATACTTAAGTTTAACAAAGAAAAGAAGAAAAAAAATAAACAATCACAAGCAAACCAGGAGACATACAAGAACATGGAAGTAAACAATTATTTAAAAGTGACTGTTTTAGTCTATATAAAATAAACGGGCCCGTCAAATACAACTACTTTAAAAAAAAAAAGTTTTCTGATTACCATAGCACAGCCGGAGCCTAATTTGGCTACAGATTACCCTGTGTGAGTTATTCCAGGACATCATTATTTATTATTGTCATGGTTAAGTAATATCTTAGAAATAGTGTAAAACAATTTGAGCAAAGTCGAGAGCGCAGCACTAATGCATCTAGCGGTCGCCGGATATGAGGTAGTTTGTCAGTGCTGGCTTTGAGCTACCACACATCCATACACATGCTATGTAGATTTATGCGAAGCTTGGAAATAATTATTCTAGTTATATATGTATATCTTCTGCAATCCTTAAATGGTGTAAATTAGAAAAATGAGTAAGGCCTCATTTATGGAGACGCGGGGCGTCGCGCGTCGCGTGTGGCGTGGCGTCTCGCGTCGCATGTGGCGTGGCGTCTCGCGGCGCGTCTGACGTTTTTATTGTTTACGTAGCGGCGGCGCGTGAAGCGGCACGTATCATTGCACGCGTAAACACAGATTTAAAGCAGTATAAGATGCGACGCCCCGCGTCGCGTGTGGCGGCGGGCGCGGCCCGCATTAAATTCAAATGTAGGGCGTTGGATGAGTGCGTTTACGGAAAAGCGATTTTACATGCGTTTGCTTGAAATGGAGCGTGTTTTACGGCGGAGCCCGCGGATGGCATCGTCACGTCCCACGCGGCGTTAATCGCGGCGGCGCACGCAGCGGTGATTCTCAATGAAGCGATGCCTGTGGCGGAACCTTCTGCCAGTCTATTTGGTAATCGTGCAACACAGACGTAGTCACCATCGCAATGGAGCATGATATGATCGATTTTCTTGTAGAAGATAATTGTATGTTAAAAAGAGAGTTGCACCGCCGTTGCCCGCGGCGGGGCCCGCCGCGGGCGTGAAGGGCACTGTAGCTGGTGAAATTACTGGACACAAAGACAAAATATCTAATGTCTTAAGGGTCGACAACGCGCTAGTGATTCTTCTGATGTTGCTAACGTCTATAGGCTGCGGTGACTGCTTACTATCAGGCGGGCCGCAGGTTTGCTTGCCACCTTGCTAATATAAAAAAAAATTGCCTCCAATATACTTAAATGTTGGGGAAATTATAAAACACACTGGTACACCTATTCACAAAAAAATCACGAATTTCATTCAAGAAGCAATATGTATTTTGCGATACTTATAAGCTCAAACGAACTCCAAAAGGATGATATTCTAAAAACATCAACGTTAATTAAAAACTGACATTCTAACTGCTCATACGAGGCAAGCATCCACTTAACTCTTCATCTCTAGCAGTGATGGCTGCACTCGACGCATGAGTGACTTCCTATGGGCCACCATGTTACCTCTGTGCTCACAGGACGTGTGTGGAGGGCCTTATTTCATGCTCCACGGAACATCTTATCGCCTGAGGTCGCCCGCTTAGTACTCTAATTATAATTACTGATGCTTGTGTGCTCCAAGTTGTTTTAGAGGTCTGTGTATGCGATTATTAAATCAGCGTGTTTTGGAAGGGCTAGCTTAAATGAGTGTGAATTTTGAAAGTTTTTCGTGCAGTCACTTGCAACGCGTTGCACGAGTTGGTGGGAATCAAAGTAAAGTTAATTTGATGTTGTTATTGTGATAAGTTTAAAAAAAAAAACATTGTAAGATTGTCAATGGGATTTGCTTTATGCTGGGTAGCTACTGAACCTATTGTTAGCGGCGAGGGTACGGTATACTTAGTTTATTCCTTTTCTAAGAGGAATATTTAATTTTTATATAATTTAGTTTGGTTTTATTCAGTGGGAGGGTAATTTCCAGGTAGATAAATATATAATGCATAAGCCTTCTTTCTTTCTCTGTCTTTTCTTTGTCTTTTTGAATGCAAAAAAAGATATTTTTTTTAAAGAGCCATGTTTCAATAGTAGCATACATATGGTCATCAAATTAAGATGATTTGATGTAAGTCATGTATTTTAATAAAACCTGTGTAGATAAAATCGAATCAAAACATAACCTCACATTTTTACGTGAAAAATCAGTCCGTCTGTATTAAATAATATATTATATACCTCAAAAGGGGAGACAGAGACTCTTGATTAGGCAAAAGGCACATTAAATCACTCGAAGCCTCCAATAACAGCGAATTTGAACCGTATTTATCCGGCTTTTAAATTAATTGCCGAAATAATGGAATTAACTTAATCGAATAGTTGTTTACATCGGTGTCACTGGTAGCAATTAAAATTGTTTCGGTGCGCAATAAATCATTGGCGTAAAAGTGAAACATCACGCCGTTGTGTGCACCTTGCAATAAATTTCCCAATTACCGGGAGAATTCCGCGATGGCAACACCGGGGGAGCGTTCGGTTGGCGGGAAATAAAATTAAATTAATTACACGCCGCCATACAACGAATATGTAGATACCGACACGTACTTACTTACATAATATTATAACTTATAACAAATAATATCTTTGTGTTGATATTTTCTGCTTTTCTTAATAAGACGAATCTAGTTTAAAGTTTTCTTTTATTTACTCGAGTAGGTACTACGCATTAAAATTAAACTACTTTTAAGGATTATATCGCGGTTTATTTTTGTCACCAACTTTTTTAGTTTGTCACTAACTGCCATTCCCAGCGTCCATATATAAGTCATTATCTCATTCCTTAGTGTTGATTTAGCAAAGAAATCTGCTCAAGAGTCGAGATAGGGATGCTTAATTTAAACAAAGAGACAAAAGAATATATCTAATAATATTACCCTATGGTTGGGTGAGTGATGTCTGTAACTATATGTAGTTTTCTCGTTATTTTTTTACAGCCGGGTTGTTGCCAGTCATAAGGTAAATTTTTATCTACTTTTTAATTAAATTTACTAATTTGAGATATTCATAATAATATAAATAAAATGCAAAAGACTATATTTTTAATTACTTACCATTAATTTCAGGATGCAATGCAAATCCATTCCGCAAACTCCATTACGCCCCGAACTTGATTTATTCTTGGCGGCGGCAATTTAGCGATAAATACGCAATATTATGGCGAAGATAATTCGTTCACTAGACAGGAGCAGTCTGAAAGGAGCGAATTAAGTCACAATTACCTGTATTTTGGCGGCGCGGTGTATTATCCGTTTTATTTCTCGTTATGCTTTATTGTTTCGTCTGAATTATTTAGCAATCAATTCACTGTGCTGGTACCTACCCTACATTTTTTGCCCAATGGATACATTATGATTTCTCCTCCGTCCTCTTTGGTCGGTTCCCCATGTTATCGCATGTTTAGATGCACTGGTATGTCTCTCATATAACTTCTTACATGCCGATCTGACGCATGGATCGTTTACTTTCTGGACAATCACGTGATCAGCTTACATTGTCCTAACCTGTACCTGTACAACGTCAACAATGTGTGTGAATCCTCCAATACTTTGCCATATAGCGCGAATGTGGTCTGGCGATCTGAAGAAGCTTCTCGCCACATAGCACGAAGGTAGTCTGGCGATTTGAAGAAGCTGCTTGTGACAGGAAAATATTTCTCCTGTCACAAGCAGCTTCTTTACTCATATTGTTGACGTTGTTTAGTTCATGTAGTTGTTATTTACAGGTTAGGACAATGTAAACTGATCACCTGATTGTCTGAATAGTAAATGATCCATGCGTCAGATAGGCATCTTGTCGGTCGTCCGTTCCATCGGATTGTGAGAGTAAAGGAAGACAGAGTGCACTTGTGATTACGCAAGCACTTGTGCCCCATAATTATTACGAAGATTGAATCGCCACCGCGTAAAATTACTATCGTAGACAGTCTAGATTGCTTATCCATTAAATATGGACACGTTTGTGCGTCGACCTATTAAATAATATTACCATATTGAAAATTATTTAACGTGTATTATCATTACCGTCACCATTGTGAACACATTTCCGCACTTAGCACGGTGTTAATTTGGCGATGAGTGTCACGATGCCATCCGTCATCGCTGCGGGCGGGGCGCGTCTTTATGACGTTTAATTTGAAGATCATTCTGTGAACTGAAGGGGTGACTTATTGTATGAGCATGACTAGCTCAATGTGCTGTTGGAAAGTTAAGTGTCATTCTTGAACGCTACAGTATTTGCAGATATTTAATTTCCATTGCGGACGTCAGGAGGTGTATTCTTATGAACGGATGAATCGTGTAATATTTTTTTTTTATACTACTAAGGTGACAAGCAAGCGTACGGCCCGCCTGATGGTAAGCAGCCACCGTAGCCTGTAGTGGCTAGCAACACCATAATCTATACTTATAATAAAACTGTCTGTAATCTATACTTATAGTAAAAGGTCCAATTCTGTACATTGAAGATATTTTGAAAATTATAGGACTATTGGAGGACATTCTATAACCGATACTGAGGCCGAAAATGTAATTTTTTAAATTTTTGTCTGTCTGTATGTCTGTCTGTCTGTCTGTCTGTCTGTCTGTCTGTATCACGGCTGAGCATCACGCCGAAACTACTGAATGGATTCAATTGAAACTTGACATGATTTGAGATCTTACTACGAGGTAGGACATAGGATACTTTTTATCCCGTAAACTAGCACGGTTATTTTGGGAGAAGGGATAAAAGTCAAAACGGGTAGTTGGTTATACGCTTGGTCCGATTTTATCAATTTTTCTTTATAATATAATAAATATTAGTAAGGGATACTCATAGAGAGTTGTTATCAAGGTTTTGTAATCGATCGGGTTAAGCAACGTTAGGTAAGGTCATTAATTAGATGGGTGACCGTTTAAGGCCATTTGAACTAAACGGGTGTGCTTCGGAGAGCAAGTAAAAAGTGGGTCCCAGTTTTTAACCGACTATAAAAAATGAGGTTATGTATTCGATGCAAATGTCTGTTATTCAAAGTTTAGTTAACGTAAAAATAGCGCAGGCGGAGCTGCGTGGGTCAGCTAGTAAATAATAATAATAATATCTTGGGACAATCCACACACGGTCATCTGATCCCAAACTAGGCAGAGCCTGTACTATGGAAACCAGACAACTGATACTAATACCTATATACAATTTTTTTTTGTAAATACATACTTAAATAGATAAATAACACCCAGACACTTGGTGGGAATCGAACCCACGACCCATCGGTTAGCGGACAGGGTGTCTAACCACTAGACCAACTGCTCCGTCATAAGAATCACTAGCGCGTTGCCGACCCTTAAGACATTAGATGTTCAGTCTTTGTGTCCGGTAATTTCACCAGCTACAGTGCCCTTCACGCTGGAACACAGCAATGCTTACACACTGCTGCTTGGCGGCAGAATATCTGACACTGCGGTGGTACCTACCTGGACGGTTCCTTGCACAATGAACTTACCACCTAGTAATATAAATAATCTTGTAGCGTTAGGTAGCTATAATTTGATTTAGTTTCATTAAAATGCAAAATTACTATTCAAATTTGCTTACAGTTATATTACACGTATCCTAAATAAAAATAACAATCTACTTAGTAACGAGCTACCTTACTGCAATATATATTTACTAGAGAATTTCAATATCGAAATTGTATCCAATATTCGATCGTAACAACGCAAACTTCGGGAATCGAAACAAAGCACCCGCGATAATTGGATGTGGCCGTTCTGAATACGCGCTAGACGAGACTAATTGAGGTTTTAGAGTTGGGCTAATTCGCCCACCTTCGATCAGCCGAGCGCCCCTGGGCCCCGCAGACGAGGGGCTTCGTCTGCCACCTCGGCTGGCAACAATAATACTGCGGCCGAGGTTAAGTGAGCCTCGATTGGCCTTGTCTTCAATATTTTGGCATGAGTTCTTGATGGTTATTCTTGGTGATTATTGTGCTATGCTTGTTAGCGTAGAAAGAGTAGGAAGTTCTAAATGCAAAAATGTGTTCCCATTAAAATTTTGAAAAATGACTATAAAAATCTATTTTCTCTTTTGTCAATTAAACAAATAAAAATGTGAAATTCCGCGTGACTTCACGCCTGTATACAATTTTTACTGAAGCGTGACCTCAAGAGCCCTACTTCCGAACGTTGACGCTCTATATCTTTGGCATTTTCTATTGGCGTGTTAATTAAAAAAATACGTGTCTAATATTTTTTGATTATCTAAATGATGGACTAAGTAGAATTATAATTTTTTACACAGTGACATTTTATTTGTGAAAAAAACAATTATTAATAAAAATTCTTCAACAGATGGATTCTAGTAAAAAACTCCCCCACAGAAGTGAAATAGAAGGTTCACGATGATTAAGAATTCTCTCACGTGCCGCGCAACAAAAAGTAACAACTAAATATATCGGAGAGGCCGAATAGAGGTCGGGTGCGCAACAAAAAGTAGGGGCCGGCCCGACACCCGGCCAGATATGATAATCCCGACTATGTAAAATAGTGAAATTTAAGGCTCCTCCATGTGAAGAATTGTACTCGTTCGGTAGGCAAATTATTATAATGTGGCCCTTTTATTCGGAGCACACACCGCGTACGGGTCGCCGCGCTCCTCCGACACTCATTTGTATTTCAATAAAACACCACTAGACCTATCTAAACAGAGCTATGATTCGGATAGCGATCTCGCTCACACGCACACAACGAAAGTGTACCTATTCTATTGCTATCATAGTGTTTTGGATCCGAGTATTTTCCCAAGCCGGTCATCCGTCAATGAATTGATTTGAATATATTGAACATTCATCGAAGTTTACATAAAGTTGGTCGCAATGAATAAACGTCGTGGCGAACAAAAAACGTTAGCCGACCAGTCTACAATAAGGTCGCTCCCCTGTTACGTCCGGTGCGCATTCGCAGACATTCCAATTCAGATTTGGTAAATAAAAGCGTCGTATCTACACGATGGAATCCGGCAAGTCTATATATCGTCTCGCTTGTCCGATTTGCATAGCGTCGAAAAGTTCACAATCAGATTTACCTCATCAGCCTGCGGGGAGCATAATTCTTCGTTCCATCTGCCGTCTTCCTGTATCAACCCCATTGCGGGGCTCTTTTTGCTGGGGTCCGGCCGCCGGCGCTGTCCGCAATACATAAATTTTCACGATCGGTCATCCTTTAAAAACAAGTTTATCTCTTTATCCGTAGGAAAGCAAGTTAAAGAATGGCTCGCTGTACGTACCCTCTGATTCGTTACGTATTCAAATTATTCGGCTATCTTGTTTTTGCGTTCATTTGTTTTGTGAAAACATATACGTCTATAGATCATGTACACAACCTTGATATTGGGTTTCGGAATTACTTTCTTGTAGAAGGTAGCCATTTGTTCGGACAGGCACAGTTAAGGAGTTAATTATAGGTTCAAATAAAGTCTCTTTTGTTACCCGACTACGGAACGTAGGGAGGGTTATGATTTTAACAAGAATGTATGTATGTATGTATGCTCATCTGTTCCCACATATATTCTAATCTACTTAACATAATTTGACAAGTAGGGTGTCGTTAGAAGCGTCTTGATTGTCCGCTGGTTATAGGCTATATAATATCACATTATTAGACTGCGATTTTATCCGTACTCGGGTTTTAGTTTGTAAAACATATTACTTGTTCTATATAGCTGTGATATAAACAAGGAACATCGTGGTCACGAACAGAACACTGTACCAGTTTTCAATTAAAATCGTTTGAACGACACAACAGCGGCGCCACGTTACGTGCACTTACCCGTGAAGTTATTTACTCAGTGGCTTACCCTCTCGCATGTACTTATTCTGGGCCGGCTCGTGCAAGTGATTATGGTCCTGAAGGTGATCAAGCTTAATGACCGCGACCGTACAATCATTATGACATTAAAGACAAGCCTGCTGAGTTTCTTTCCTGATATTCTCAGTGGCGGCCGCGTTACGATCCGGTGGTAGTTTGTAAATAATGTGTTTCTTTTAGTGCCTCCGTGGAACCTATAGATATTCTGACTTTAACTCGCCTTACAACCAAAAATGGGGTACCCTAATGTGTTGAAAGACGTACAAAGTATGCCGAACGTAAACATCAACGTCTCAAGTCGCATTTATCAAGCGCAATACTTCGGAGAGTCTATGCCTAATTAATTGAGTGCGTCGTGTGGCTAAGGCCAGCCCCTTGACGGGCCTTCAGACAGGTCGCCCTCGCTGAAGCCGACTTACAGCCCCCGTGTGATCCCGCTGGATAATTAAATAATGAAGTTTAAATCCGGCCCATTGTTGTGTCACCATAGTGTGCGGACCACACCAATATTTGCAGTGTATTAAAGGTACGAATACAAAGTTCTAAGTATGATAAAAAGGTAAGCTTTCTGAGCGATAGTAAAGTGTGAGGACCAGTTCGTCTAAAAATTCCACTTTCGGAGAATCATTTATCATCTTTGGCCTTTTAGTTTGTTATACTTCCGTCGTAGTTTATTTTCTCCCTTAATTGATATTTTGAACGGCAAGACACACTGTCGCTAATACTCATCTAATGACACACTGTTTAAAAAAAAAGCGAATAAATGACAAGCCCGCTGAGTTTCTTGCCGGATCTTCACAGTTGAGGCCGCGTTGTGATCCGGTGGTAACATTTTTTTAATTTGACATTTCAATATTGCTAGCGCCTATTTGAAATAAATTATTTTTGACTTTGACTCATGAGTACGTTATATTTGATTTTTTCTTCGTATAGCAGCATTAACACCAAATATGAGACTGCTAATTAGTACTAATAAATGAATTGAGTATGATTCACCTAAAAAGTGATAAATTTTCAAAAACTAGTAGAATTTTTAAGGATATGGTTGCAATTTCAAACATGAATTGCTTTTAGGTGATGTGGTCTTTTTAGGCCCGCAGATGTCTAAATAAATTAATATTTGATTCTCCCACCCCTCAATCATGTTGTAGGAAAGGTGGTAACCCGCCACACGAATATGCCACAAGCAAAGAAGTGCCTCGTCAGACAAGACACAAAGCACTTTAACATTTTGTTATCAATTAAACATACTAATTTGATCAGGTAAGAAAATCTTATTATGTAATTTCCATTCTCAAACAATGATGTCACCTGAACAAAACAAGACTTCAGTTCAGAATCCACAAACATTTAAAAATAACCCCCTTCGAACACTAGTGTTAATTATAATTTCTGAGTAAAACACTGAAGTACTTGGCACGTCTTTATTCCACCACGCGCACAGATAGACTGAATAGAATAATACACATGTATAATAATACACATAATAATGTACAATTAATACACTTTATTGTACACCAAAAGTTATATGTGAATTGAACAATACGTTGAAGATATCAATATACAAAGGCGGCCTTATCGCTATAAAGCAATCTCTTCCAGGCAGAAAGAATACAATGAGGTTCCACCTTAAATACTACTAGACATTTTCCCCCACCACAATGGTTGTTGTAATGACAACAACCAATTCATAACACATTACAAATACTACCTTCCAGATTGTTATTTTTAAAATACATCTCAAACTATTTTGAGTTGCATACCCTCAACAAGTTCACAATTTTAAAACTACTTGCCACCTTGCGAAGTTTAAATCTGTGATGTTAAAAATTGAATTTTACAATCACACTAACACTAGTAATAAAGTTGGGATTTTCTTGGCTTACACAATCCTTGACGTCACAACTGTTGCGTACAATTTCTGCGGTGCACCTAATCTACATTCCGTTATGCAGAGCACGCCATTCAGCAGTCCGCTGAGGACGTCCGCGAGAGGTGCAAGATAACATGACTGTACGCGACACACGTCCAGTCTTTACAAATTCCGCTGATGTGCCATATTCAGGCAGTGTGGATAAGTTGCTCGGTGTTCAACCGGCCAAAAGCGTTGATAGCACGCGACAATGGTACTCGAGATTTGAATACAGTTGCGTTAGTGAAGAGCATTATATGATTTCCCGAGGCAGAAATCGGAACTAGATTAGTTCGCCAATAGCTCAATGGTAACCTAACAATGGCTTATGGAGAAATAATGCAGATTGACTGCAGATGTTAGTTCAACACAACGGTACACATTTGTGTAGCGTACTTAGCGTAACCTTTAATGTAGCGTTTTAGAGCTGGGATTATCTCCATTTGAAACAGATATTACCATTGTACCTTATCACTCTTAATTGAATAAAAACTAAATATTTTAAAAATAAAACTAACTGCACATTTAGTTATTTTTGAATCGTATTTCTTCGAATTTCGGTTACTGAGAACGAGGTAGGATCTCTCTACTCATTACCAGAGTCATCATCACCATCAGACAAAAACCGTCGACTGCTGGACAAAGGCTTCCCTATTAGAAGGGAAGCCTCCCTCTTAGGTGTTCATAATCTCCACGCTTGGCAGGCAGGCGGCTTGGGAATCGCAGTATATGTGATCGGTAATGAAATAGAAAGATGATGCTGCCCGTCTTCTTGTTTTTCCTTAGACACCTCTTACAGATAACCAATGGGAGAAGATGGGCGGTTGCTATTCTTGCCGTGGGGTGTCCGACCCACGGGGACATTACCAGAGTAGAAATTATTAATTGGCTTCGAGTGTCGAAATAATCCAATTTCATGACTTGGAATAATTATTATTAAAACTAATTGACAGTTGACGGGCCCGTTGGTCTAGTGGTTAGACACCCTGGCTGCTACCCGATGGGTCGTGGGTTCGATTCCCACCAAGTGTCTGGGTGTTATTTATCTATTTAAGGATGTATTTAAAAAAAATGGATTTAAGTATTAGTATCAGTTGTCTAGTTTCCATAGTACAGGCTCTATACAGGCTACCTAGTTTGGGATCGGATGACCGTGTGTTGATTGCAAAAAAAAATGGGATTTGCAGCACTAAATATTATAAACTATTTAAAAAAAATAAAAACCGACTTCAAAGTAAATTATCTAAAAAGCATAAAATAACGAAAATATATTGAAGTCGGTGCTAGCTAATCACGTTAACTAACACTATCACCAGCTGACACCGACTTCAATATATTTTCGTTATTTTATGCTTTTTAGATAATTTACTTTGAAGTCGGTTTTTATTATTTTTTTAAATAGTTTATTTAACTCTTTTTAGTGACTTATTTTACCATGATAGGTACCAGCACTATCACGCAACTCGAACGGCTACGTTACAGTAACATACTGAAAACATAAAAAGTTTATATCTCTTAAACTACTGGACCGATTTTGATGAAACTTGTACTCTACCCTAAGTTGAAAAATACTCTAAAAATTGCAAAAAGAATTTTCGAAATCGGACTTGTAGTTTCTGAGAAATCCGTGGACAAACCTACATACATACATACATACATACATACACTCATAAAATTTGGTAAATTTGTTTAGAAGCCCACATAGACAAATATTAATATTACGCATTTTTATCAATATTACATACATACGCGTCGAATAGAGAACCTTCTTTTTGAAGCCGGTTAATTAAAGTCCTCTCCACGATGATACTCGTACTACTAAAACTCAGCAGTATAATCACAGCAGAACTTTAATAGAATATGAAACAGTCTGCTTCAGATTTATGGCAACATTTTACTGGACATTAAAATATCTAATCTAAAAATCCGCCCAATATAATTCATCCGTGTATAGGCGCTGCCGGTGAAGCGCATCGTATCTGACGTTTAAGTACAATGCTCTTCGACTTATAACCATAACAAGTCGGACACATGTCGCCGATGGCATTAGCCGACTGAAAAGCGAACTCACTACCGTGTCGCGGAAAGCGCGGGAAGTTGGGCAACGTTCGCCGAATTTAGGGTAGCCAAATAACAAAAAAATTACGGACATTTTTTATTATTAGGCTTTGGACGGGTTTTTTATGAAAGTCTATTGTTTCACGGGGGACAGGAGCATTTCTTACACGACCACAATACAGTAAACCAAAATGCGTACTTGTGTTCGGTTCTGGAGTCTAAGGCCTCAGACAAAAAAAAATAAGAACAGATGGGGGCGCACAGTATAAATAATAAAGTAATTGAAGTGCTAGAACAAACGGTTGTTTGTGAGTGTGATCAGAGCCACGAACGTGAAACGTGAACGTGAGTGTGAACGTGAACGTGGGAACGTGAGAGTTCACGAAGAAGAATTTAGTTAGTTAATCTATAATTTCATTACCAGTAGATAGCAGCATTGTTGTCGATGTTTGATAATCATTCTGTTGGTTTAGGAACGTCAGACAAGGTCAATTTTTAGATGGTTAACCGTTTAGTGGAATTTTTTGAATTTTAAATGAGTGTCTCCATGCTGCGGAGGGTGCGTAAAACGTCTGTCCCGGTTTTTGTATATACTCGTCAAGCTAATTCAAAGTCCTAAGAACAGCTTGAATAACTCTGGCCATAAATCATACGATAGCAATAAAAGAAAAAATTGAGTACAACAAAAAAAGGACGTGTTAATATGAGTTTAACGCCTATGGCTTTTGTGGCATTCTTGATCTCAATGTTTCTCTACTTTTTTGTTTGATTACTCAACCAAGTTGGATGAAAACCTTTTCGACTGCTCGTTTTTTTTTGCGCAGTTTTATAATTTCTAATTTATGCTCACCCGAGAGGAGATGGGGATCTCCTCTCATTGGGTGTCGTAAGAGGCGACTAAACAAGAACAGGAAGACGGGCAGCAACGTCTTTCTTTTGGATATATCTTCCACCTATACTGCGATCCCCAAGCCGCCTGCCAAGCGTGGGGATTATGACAACCCCTCCCTTCTAAAGGGGAGCCATTTGTTCAGCAGTGGACGTCTCAATTATGCTCGTTTTATCACATCACATTTTTCCGCACAGACAGTAGATACTTTTTAAAATGCTGATAAATGTTGCAAACATTTCTTTATATTAACAGCAATGTATGGACACCCTAATCCTACACGCCGTATGGGGGGATCGGCGGAGCGTGGAGCGGTGATTCATGCAGTTATTCAATAAGCGAATAGAGCTTGTAAGGATTTACGATACCGTAACACTCTGCTTAAATGCAGTCGTGTCTGTGCGACGATGTTGTTACTCTATGGTACTAAGTATAAATATACCTAAATGAGTATTTTTTTAATTAGTGATAGTTGTTTTTTCTAAGTTATTGAACTGGGACCGTAATCAAGTTGTTGCTGCTTTTAAAAAGCCATTTAACTATTTTTATTATTTATTTGATATTAGGCTTTTTATTTACAATAGACCAGCCAAATTGACCAAAATACCGACTTTGTTACATATTATTGTGAAATAAGTTATGTACGTACTCTCTAACTACGACGACAAAAATATTTTTGAAGGAAATATGCCTTTTTTAACCGACTTCAAAAAAGGAGGAGGTTCTCAATTCGTCTGTATATATATATATATATTTTTTTTTTCTATGTATGTTCGCGCATAACACTGGCAATTATGAACCGATTTGAAAAAATCTTTCTTCCATCCATTCTTTAATCCGTTAATTGGGTCCCATAAAAAAATTATTGCTTAGTAATAAGTAGTTCCTGAAAAAACAAGAATGGTGACTGCGCACTGAGAGCTGCAAGAAAGCCTATATAGATGACGTTTTAGTCGCTCGGACTCGCTCGGTCGGACAAAAATGGTCATAACTCTGGCAAATATTTACCAATTTCAATTATTCTTTTTTTATTCGAAAGAAGAAACCACTGTATTGAATCTGTATGAATTTTATTACAACTGGATAAGAACTTCCTGCAGGACCATGAACGATGTGGAGGAATTTATCTGGTAAAAACCATAAAACTGATGTTCTCCATTACATTGCTCTGACAATTATGAACCGATTTCGATGATTCTTTTTTTATTCGAGAGAGTAAACTACTATGATGTTTCCATGCAAATTTCATTACGACCGGATATTTTTTTCTGAAGAAACATGAATTATGTAAAACTATGTAGACGATAATGTGATCATAACCTACCTAGATAATTTTACGGTTTTCGATGGTTCAATCTTTATAAATGAAAATATCACTAAAAAGTTTAAAACAAAATCTTTTTTTAAAAAAATTGAACCGACTTCAATATCACTGAAAAGTATAAAATAATTTAAATATTATTGAAGTTGGTGCCAAATATACACAGCAGGTACGCTAACACCAAGTTCAATAATATTTAAATTATTTTATACTTTTCAGCGATATTGAAGTCGGTTCAATTTAAAAAAAAAAAGATTTTATTCGTATTTCGATATTGCAAATTTAAAACTACTAAATACCCATTTAGTAGTTTTAATATACTTTATTTTCTATAGTTTATGTATTTTGTATATTTACTAAAGAATTAAAAGTAACGGTTGTAAAAAGTGATGTTGAAGTTGTTGTAATTGTTTTTCATTAGTTATTTTTTAATCAAAAATTTATTTGCATCTTTTACTACAGGTAAATATTTACAATTTGTTGGAGCTCCCCTTTTAAGTTTTTATTAAGTGATATTATTTTCGTAATCGGGTTTTTTCTGCTTTTGTTGTACCTTGGAAGTGAATATCTAGAAACAGTAGCCCCGTTATCACTTGCTGGGATGGACAGAGCTTCAAGAAATTCTAATATCACGATTGTCAATATTAAACAAAATGTAGGCGTTAAAGACAACGATGTCTATAATTGACAAGTCATCAGCTCATTGAAGACAAACAACCATGGAATGGTTACTTTTGTAATATACCCGAGATAAATAAATAGTGTCACATATAACATCACATGATTTGATATCGCTTCCAGATTATCTATATCTATACTTATAATAAAACTGTAACAGGTCCAATTCTGTACATTGAAGATATTTAGAAAATTATTTTTGGAGGGCATTCTATAACCGATACTGAGGCCGAAAATGTATTTTTTTAAATTTTTGTCTGTCTGTCTGTCTGTCTGTCTGTATCACGGCTGAGCATCACGCCGAAACTACTGAATGGATTCAAATGAAACTTGGCATGATTTGAGATCTTACTACGAGGTAGGACATAGGATACTTTTTATCCCGTAATCTACCACGGTTCTTTCGGGAGAGGGGATTAAAGTCAAAATGGGTACTTGGTTATACGCTTGGTCAGATTTTATCAATTTTTCTTTATAATATAATAAATATTAGTAAGGGAACACTCATAGAGAGTTGTTATCAAGGTTTTGTAATCGATCGGGTTAAGCAACGTTAGGTAAGGTCATTAAATAGATGGGTGACCGTTTAACGCCATTTGAACTAAACGGGTCCGTGCTTCGGAGAGCAAGTAAAAAGTAGGTCCCAGTTTTTAACCGACTATAAAAAAGGAGGTTATGTATTCGATGCGAATGACTGTTATTAAAAGTTTAGTTAACGTAAAAATAGCGCAGGCGGAGCTGCGTGGGTCAGCTAGTCGCAAATATTAATGTCCTACGTAAAAAAAAAACAAATAGTAATTCATTAATGACCGGTTTCTGAGGAACTTTTATCGATAGTTTATCTATTCGTTAGCGCTATTGGTTCGATATCTTGACACATTGCGTATCTAAACCCCACATTGTCAGATAAAGTTTAAACTTGGCTTAATTTAACAGACCAATGTGTGCCGTTTTTGGTCCGATAACTTTATTTGACGATTTCAACCAATGATATTATTGTTTTCAACATCAAAATTTGGCATTTTTGATGTTGACGCTGCGGCGGCGGCAGCGGGGCGCGGCGGGGATAGTTGTATTTTTGTATTCACTTTGTTTACGCAGCACTACGCTACGAGAATTAACGGCGACTGATGACACTACTTACGATAAATTTTATTAATTATTACTTAATTAATATCATTCCTAAGCACTTATTTATACCGGAAAAATGTTAATAGAAATTTAAATGGTAATATTGGCAATATAAAACTTTAAAATCAATTTTATATTCGATCTGAGAAAAAGACCCATCTAGCAGTCTCATATTTATTCAATAGCTTGCGGTGTACTCAGAAACGCAGTGGCAGTGGTTAAACGAACTTTATCTTATACACAACTTTATTGGACCAATAGCTAATGAACAGGTAACTGAGATCTTCAGAAACCGGGCATAAGAATTTTCTTTTGTTCTATAAACAGAAGCATTATCTTTATGAGTTAATTCAACATTGCCTTATACAATCGTTTGGTTACGAAATTACCTTACTTATGTACCTGTTACGAGTGTTTTTGCCCTAACATTGCTCAATTGCTATATATAACTTAGTAGCACAAGTTCCTCAACGTTTTCATCATTGGTCTTGCGAAATGAGCGAATGTTTTCCAGGATTGCAACAGTTGCGTAAAACACGCCACGTGTGGACGACACGGGACCGACCCCCGTACCGGCGAGACGCACAAATCATGCGACACGTCGAACGGTTGCAAAACTTCTTATTTTGTAGACTGTAGTAGAAAGAATGCTTTAAGTTTGTTTTTTATACTGCTAAGATGGCACACAAGCATGCGGCCCGCCTGATGGTAAGCTGCCTATATACGCTAGCACAAGAAGAATCACTAGCGCGTTGCCGACCCTCAAGACAATAGACATTAAGTCTTTTGTGTCCGGTAATTTCACTAGCTGCAGTGCTCTTCACACCGGAACACAGCAATGTTTACACACTGCTGCTTGGCGGCAGAATATCTCACCCTGCCCGTCCAACTATTATATAGGTACCACCTATATAATAGTTGGACGGTTCCTTGCACCACCCAATCAACGTCCAACTATTATATAGGTGGTACCTATATAATAGTTGGACGGGCAGGGTGAGATATTCTGCCGCCAAGCAGCAGTGTGTAAACATTGCTGTGTTCCGGTGTGAAGAGCACTGCAGCTAGTGAAATTAGTAGATAGCTATAATAGTTGGACGGTTCCTTGCACCACCCAATCAACGTCCAACTATTATATAGGTGGTACCTATATAATAGTTGGACGGTTCCTTGCACCACCCAAACAAGTTTTTCATAACTTTCTTTATCCGTCAATAGAGTAGTGCTACTCTGTAAATCAGTGTAAACAATCCAAGCTAATCGCTCGACCATTGATGGAATTGAAAATTGGTTTGGATTGGCATTGGTTTCCAGAGCAAGTAAAATAGATAATGTTTTAATGCTCCATCATTATAACATACATAAAAGACTGAACTCATAACCCTTTCTTCTCCGTAGTCGGGTAAAAATTATAAATTTCAGTCGAGCTAAATGAGATGAACTCTATGGCGGGGTGAGGATACTAGTCAGCGAGAAATACCAAAACTATGTGAGTTATGAATGTAAATAGTGTGTTAAGGTATTAATAGGTACTCAATGATCTTGCAAATTAAACAAAAACTATTTACTGCATTATCAGTATCATTCAAGGTTTTAAATTAAATTAATTCATTGTTACTATCCAACAATTGAACATGAATAACGAACTGCCAACAATGCAGGAATTGCAGGACACGTATAAAGCTACACCCAGATTACCACGTCCAACTTTTGCCTCCAGAGGCGTCGTTGCGTTCAAATTTGTCAAAGCATAACCAACTGCAGTCCCGATTTTACAACCCAATAAAATATTGAAATAAAAATTCGCTCTCGAACCGGCAATAAAATAAAACGCTAACCGGTTTTTACGGCGCCGACAATATAATGAAATAATCGTAACGGCCGTCGACGTCACTTTGAATTGCCCGATAAATCTTCCTCGGGTCATATTGTCCGGACTCCTCGAGGCAACACTTTAATATCGAGAAATATCATCTCGATAATCGAACGCACTAGCCGCTCCGTATAAATCATGCCCCCGCACTTCGCTCTCGTTTATTTTTTTAGACTTTCCATTTCCAAATAAAGTCCCTGAGCAACGGGCCAGTGCTTCCTCCTTCCGGGGCGGTTTTATATGATTTGTCGGCTGTCGGCCATTTCCCTTAATATTGTCAATATTTCAAATATTAATTGTTATAAATCAGAAAAGTTTTTCGTGACTGCCTTTAACGGGGATTGGATTTTTATTGCATCAAAATTGACTTACAATTACGGCGTACATAAGTAGGGTTAATTTCGGTTGAAACACTTATAAAGGCATTGTTTATATACCATAATAGAATCGATGAACGAGTCGCACGTCCGAGGGGAAACGTGTTAAATTATGTAGGTACACTTAGCGCGTCAATCTACGCACTACTTTGAAAAAGTTCCGCCCATAAAACATTAACAAGCACTCAAGAAAATTCCCGGGCGTGTCCCATGCGTTAAGTAGTGTCGGCGGCCGGTAGTTTTTCCCACCTAGAGTTAGCGTGGACACTTGAGGCCGGAGGGTCGCTGTCAACGCGATTGGCGAGCCGATATCTCCCAAGAGTGCCGCCCTCAGGCGACGGAGGGACCTCAGCACGAAGATCATCGCAAAGCCCTCAATTAATGACAAACAATGGCGTGGACTAACGCGCCCAATTTTCAGTTGTCGCTCCCGTTTTGCTCTGTGACATTTGGCACGGGTCGACATACTCACGCAACGGAATTCCCTCAGCTACACCCGCCAAAATTAAGTTCCTTACGAATACAGTGGTATCTTTATTTTTTCCTGTACCCAACCCAAACTTGTACTTTCAAACTACTAACCTACTTAGTTGTATTAAGATAATACCCGCCTGATATGCCAATTGCCAACGTTTATATAAATAAGACTGTAGCAACAGTCAAGTGGCCTCTACGAAATGTCTGCGAGAGAGCTATCAAGTCGCGTGCACTCACTAAAATTCCCAGATATAATAGTGTTCTCGCCGCAAAACACGTCATGGTAAATACTGAGGCGAAGTGTTGTCCGGTATTTTCATGAGGCTGGGAGCGTCGGCGTTTGCTCGACGCGCGGTATCGATCCACGGGCGAGGGGTGGCCGGAGGGATGCGGGAGGGCAGAAATTTGGGAAAACTTTGAAAGTTTCGCGTCTAATTCAGGCGCACGCACACAGGCACACGATCAGCTCGGATGTCGCACACAGGAGAGCTTGTTGCCACGTAATTTTGTTTTGTGTCCGTTGTTTTCGTAATGTCACGTGTCTTCGACCTACGTGACTGGCCCCGGTTGTTGCAAAGGGTTAATACGTAAAGGCCTGTTCACGCAGTGACCCGTCATCGAAGATTCATCATTAAATTATTCTATAATTTGACATAATCATCGTGTCAAAAAACTGCATTAAAACTGTTTTATTCTAGGCGACGGGCCCGTTGGTGTAGTGGTTAGACATCCTGGCTTTTACCCAATAGGTCGTGGGTTCGATTCGCACCTTGTATATATAACTAGCTAATATAATAGACACAAGGTGGGAATGGGAAAAAATACCTTATACGCAGAATGGTAAAATATTTACTAATAAAGACCACAGTTTTAGTCGTTCACGTTATTTGTAGTACATTACTGACTTTTATTAGTATTTACCAACTTTGCACGTGATTCTAACCACAGTTAAATATACGCATGTATTTTCTACACATTTTATATCACACGTGAAAACTAGCACATATGAGCAGCTGATCAAAGACCGCTATTAGGCATTGTACTGCAAGTGGTCGAGAAAGAAAACAATTAAGATGATGAGCTGGGGCTACCACGCCGTGGCGACGCCGCGGGACAATGCCTCCGGAGACGGACACTTCCGACGACTAGATCAAACAGACTTTTTGTTGCTATTTTATGGAATATTTGGGATAAATATGTGATTTTGTACTTGGGAAATTATGTCTAACGCTAGTGCTGCGTAATCCACGTTTACTTTCTATTCCCTTCCGCTACTAACTCAATCATTTTTTTTTTGTTTTGTTGGATAGTTGAATAATAAATAATTAATGCAGTAGGTACTATATACATGTATATTGGAGCAGGATTTTTTTTCTATTTATTTGGTAACCTTGTAGGTATTTTAATGAACTGTTCTAGCTTTTTTATAGCATTGTTAAGCTATACAAACATAAATAAGTACCAGAATATTGTGACAGAGCTCTCAACAGATGATAGCATGATATGTAAACTTCTTATACAACCTGTTACTTAATATGCTCAAATCCTGAAGGCAGTTTATTTAGAATCAACTACTGGACTCATAATAATGAGTCCTTTTTTTAATGTATTTACTAAGTATGTTTTGTTGTTGTTTGTTGACAACAAACAAACAACAACAGTATGTCTAAAAAAAAATATGTGAATCATTGACAATGTTGCCCCCATAATTACTTTCATTCAGTCCTTAAAAAATCACTACAAGCGCGTCGATAGTAAACGCAAATCGATCGAATAAAACGATTTATTCTTTTGGTCTTTGACATGGTCTTTGACTAACATCCAGAAGTATGCCAACGAAATATGGAACGCAGTATTCTTGCTGTTAAATTACGGATCATGTCCGAAACACCATACTGCACTCCAAAACATAGATCACCGACGTAGCACGAAGAGCTGCAAGTCTGAAATGGGACTGGGCAGGTCATGTCTGCCGCATGTCGGACGAGCAGTGGGCCCACAGAGCGACACGTTGGAGCCCCGATACAGCGACGCGAAAACGCGGCAGGCCTCGAAAAAGATGGCGTGACGACCTGGATGCCTTTCTTGTAGATTAGCCGATAGAGCCAGTAGCGATCACCGCATTGTTAGAGGCACATTGAATATCAATGTCAAGCTCGAGAGGTCTCGTCTGATGAAATCCACGCTCCGTCCGGGAACCGCCCAAATCCGAAACCCCGAAGACTTTCAACTCGAACTACACAATCGCTTTCAGTGCCTAGCCGAATGCGAAACTGCGGACGAGTTAAACAATGGGTTGGTGCAAACTGCCCATGCAGTGGGGTCTAAGTTCTTTAAGACCCCACGCCGTAATAAGCCTCAGAAGCTCTCCAATCAAAACATTAAGTTAATGGAACCGGACTGAGATGAGACTGCAATCTTCAGCTGATATGTCAGAATATGCTGAGCTCAATAGACGAATCTCGAAATCCATGCGTCACGACTTGCGTTCCTATTATATACAGCATGTATTAAGGACGCAATTGAGCGGAACCAAGGCTCTAAAATGTTCGCAAAGAATTCGTCTATTGGGCGTAGCCAAATGACCAGGCTGAAGATCGACGACAGCAGTGTCATCTCATCGAAACCGGAGATATTGAGAGAGCTCGAGAGGTTTTACGGACAGTTATACACCTCAACACAGGAACCCATTGACAGAACAGCTCAGGACACCAGAGCCAAATTAACCCGACACTACACTGAGGACATCCCAGACATCAACCTGTACGAGATTAGAATGGCTCTCAAACAGCTTAAGAACAACAAGGCGCCGGGTGAAGACGGAATCACAACAGGACTTCTGAGAGCGGGTAGAAAACCGGTACTTTTAGTCCTCCAGAAGTTATTTAATTCCGTCTTACTCGAAGGCACTACGCCAGAAGCATAGTACGGGAGTGTGGTGGTTCTTTTCTTCAAAAAAGGTGATAACACCTTGTTGAAGAATTATAGACAAGACGAAGATCATGTATCATGTATCATGTATCATGTGATCATGTGTGAATTGTCTATCTATCTATCTAATGTCCATGTTGCACCCGTACCGGTAGTTGTTGGGAACGATACACTCGAAGTTGTTGACCACTACGTATACCTAGGACAAACTATCCAGGTAGGTCGGTCCAACTTCGACAAAGAGGTCGCCCGAAGAATCCAACTCGGATGGGCAGCGTTCGGGAAACTACGTGACATTTTCTCATCAGAAATTCCGCAGTGCCTGAAGACAAAGGTGTTTAACCAGTGTGTGTTGCCAGTGATGACATATGGTACTGAGACGTGGTCTTTAACAGCTGGCCTTTTGGAGGCCTCCCACTAGGTGGACCGACGATATTGTTCGCGTCGCAGGCAACCGGTGGATGCAAATAGCAAATTGTCGTTCATTGTGGCGGTCTAAGGGGGAGGCCTTTATCCAGCAGTGGACGTCTTCCAGCTGGTGATGATGATGATGAGCCGATAGAGGCGAGTGATAGACCAAGATGGAGGGAAAGGAGGGAGGCCTTTGCCCAGCAGTGGGACAGAACTGGCTGACATGAATTCTTTAGTTACGAAAAATATATGACAATAAACATGCACAATGTTTTTATTAAACGCCATAAAAAAATAACTCTTCTAAAATCTCTACCATCGCTTTTAATCTATAAAATATTTTTCATTTCGTCCTAAATTTATCGCGGGTATAATTTCTGCTTCCTTTGTCGTCACCCGCTTTGGTAAACAGCCTGTTTGTTGCCCACAAATAAAGGAATTCCATTCACAAGCGAGTTTTTAGCACAAAAAAATTGGCCGCAAAATAAAAACAAAAGCACAATTAGCATGATTTAACGGCCATTTAATTATAGTATAATTAATGTGATATTTTTCAACTTGTCGCCGTTCCTTTTTTGTTTTCCAAAGGGTTTTTGGTTATTGTTGATCGCCTTTAAAGCAGAGCTGTTTTTTAGAATTAAGGAGAAGAATAAGATTGTTTACGCAGAACTGTTGATACTCCGTCTATACTTATTATTTTTTTTTTGATATAAATCATTATACTTGAAATGCGGAAGCTGTACTAGAAAGTACCTAAAATGTATATAATAATAATAATCTGGGACAATCCACACACGGTCATCTGATCTAACTAGGCAGAGCCTGTACTATGGAAACCAGACAACTGATACTAATACTTATATCCTTCTTTTTTTGCAAATACATACTTATATAGATAAAACACCCAGACACTTGGTGGGAATCGAACCCACGACCAGCGGACAGGGTGTCTAACCACTAGACCAACAAGCCCGCCATATATGACATGTTATCCCATGACCTAAAAATGACTAAAAAACTATACTTATATAAAGATGAAAATACTTGCTCGCCACACTACTTATCTTGAACCAAAGAATCTCGAATATACAGCGTTAATTTAAAAAAATATGTCATTAATTAAGAATACATTATAGATCCAAATATCATAATTTCATCGCAGAGTCGTCGCCCTCCAACTCTACATTGTAATTAACATTCGTACACCATTAGTTTAATTAAAGCTATCTCTTTTAGCGCGAACTCTCTATATTGTGATTAACGCGGCGCTCTGTGACTGTGACTATTGTTTGCGTCATTGTAACGTTTATTAATGGAAAAATAAAACGAATCTAGTGATGTATTTCCGTGCTATGTATATCTGTCATAAAGAATAACACTGAAAATTATATTATTAGTTTTATGCTCATTTAAATAACTAATAGTATTACTTTTATTGAACAAACGTGTCGTAAAGTTGTATTTAGGCAAATGGCAAACTGACTGACCTCTTGCTTGATACTTGTGTCTTGCCTGACGAGGCACTGCTTAACAGCAGAAGTTAAATGTTAGACGTGTGCCACTGTGATATTAGATTGGTCATGCTCGCCATCGAAAGGTCTATGCTTGTGGCGGCTTCGTGTGGCGGGTCACCCCCTTCCCTCCAATATGGTTGAGGGGAGTGATGGCTGCTGCTCGAGTCAACTCGTGCGCGGGTGCTGCTTGGGGGGACTGGTCCGACTACTATCCCTTTGGCTTTTTAGTTTGTTGTACCTACTTTCGTCGTGTTTTATTATTTTTTTTCCCTGTATTATTTGATCTTTTGAACGGCAAGACACACTGTCGCTCTGATCTAACTGTAACATGACACACTGTTTAAAAAAAAAAAAAAAAAAGTGATAAAATGACAAGCCCGCTGAGTTTCTTGCCGGATCTTCTCAGTTGAGGCCGCGTTGTGATCCGGTGGTAGCTTTTTAAAAAAAAAAAAATACATGACCTTTCAAAAGTGCTAGCGTTAAGCCTATTTGAAATAAACTATTTTTGACTTGACTTGACTTGATACAAATGGCTGTCACTGACTATTTAAAAAAATACATTTACTTATGTATAGGTACCTACTCAGAAATATTTCCTTCTGTGTATTGAGATTTTTGTTGTAGATTAGGCCAGCTTCAGTCTCGGTATAGCTCATTTAATTAAGCGGTTGCTATTAGTTCTACACCACCCCTTCACCCTTTATTACGTCGATTTTCTTAATTTCCGCTAATCCGTCTACCGGCGACTGTACTTACTGAAAACCGTAAGCCTACACAATTCGTTTTCTAAATTATTATGTAGTACACTAATAAAAGCAAGCAAGCTGTAACAGCTCAGTGGGCGAGCGCTTGCCTTGGAAACAAGGTGCGCTGGTTTGAACCCCGGCTCGCACCTCTGATTTCTTTAATTAATCATGTGCGAATCATCTTTGTGTGATTGTTACTAGCTTTCGGTGAATGAAAACATCGTGAGGAAACCTGCATGTCTGAGAAAGTCTAACTAGCTTTCGAATGACGTGTGAAGTCCGCCAACCAGCACTTGGCCAGCGTGGTGGACTATGGCCATAGCCCCTTCATCTTGAAGGGAGGCCTGTGCCTAGCAGTGGGTCATAAACAAGGACTGGTATTACTATTTTATTATTATACACTAATAAAACAATTTACCACTAAAGTCTGCGATCAGGGACAGATTCAACACGTTCAAAATAGTTAATTATTAGCTTAAAGAGTTCCTTAAATTAATATTAGTATTGTTTACAAAGTAGGTTGATTATAATAAAACCGTTCAGCTACCATCGCAGCTTCAAATAATATTATACTGCTTAGCAACAATGTGTAATTAGTGGTGTTTTTCGGTAAGAAGGGCACTGTAGCTGATGAAATGATTGATGTCAAGAGGCTTGCTACCCACTGCTTGCTAGTGGGCAGTGAACTGCGAATGTGAGGCGAATGTCTTGGTGGTCTCGTAAATAAGACTGATAGAAAAACCTAAAACGGTGCATAATCATTCAAATATAGGCTCTGAGACAATGACATGAAGTACTATGAATAATTCAGCTTTCGTTAATATTATCATTAGGATATGGTCATGGTAATATTTTTTATATGACAAATTGGGGTTTATACAATTCCATTTAGTAACATTTTCTTGGAAAATTTCGTACTATAAGTACGTGTAAAAATAAATAGTGCTTTTCGACATGATACACATTTCAATTTACCCACGTCGGTTTTATCTTTAAAGCGTGGGTGGTAATTATGTTCGTAGACAGGTGGATTCCAACCCCTTTTCTCTACTCCATATCGGCTAGTGTTTTACAAATTAATATGCCTTCTACAAACATATAATTAACACGTACAGTGTTATTTTTTTAGTTATTTCTATATAGATACCTTACTGTTAGATATGTTGAAGTATGTCAAAAAAGTCTAACTTATTTTGAAATACATCAAACAAACACATCATCTACAAGTACAAATACAAACACAAATACAATAACATAACATTGCAAATACATCTTGAACATAAATATAATCTATACTTATAATAAAACTGTAACAGGTCCAATTCTGTACATTGAAGATATTTTGAAAATTATATTTGGAGGGCATTCTATAACCGATACTGAGGCCGAAAATGTAATATTTTTATTTTTTGTCTGTCTGTCTGTCTGTCTATCTCGGCTGAGCATCACGCCGAAACTACTGAATGGATTCAAATGAAACTTGGCATGATTTGAGATCTTTTTATCCCGTAATCTAGCACGGTTCTTTTGGGAGAGGGGATTAAAGTCAAAATGGGTACTTGGTTATACGCTTGGTCCGTTTTTATCAATTTTTCTTCATAATTATAATAAATATTAGTAAGGGAACACTCATAGATAGTTGTTATCAAGGTTTTGTAATCGATCGGGTTAAGCAACGTTAGGTAAGGTCATTAAATAGATGGGTGACCGTTTAACGCCATTTGAACTAAACGGGTCCGTGCTTTGGAGAGCAAGTAAAAAGTGGGTCCCAGTTTTTAACCGACTATAAAAAGGAGGTTATGTATTCGATGCGAATGTCTGTTGTTAAAAGTTTAGTTAACGTAAAAATAGCGCATGCGGAGCAGCGTGGGTCAGCTAGTAATAAATATAAATAGTTTGGAGTCACGAAGAGTCGATACTAGTTATATTTGTACAACATATTATGTATTGGTTGGTGTTGGTATCATTATCATCATCAACTGGCCGTCCACTGCTGATCAAGGCCTCCCCCTTAATTGGTAGATATTGGTATAACGGGCTGGTTTATTCAAGTTTAGGTTAAAGTCCGTACGTCCTGTGGAAATGGATTTATTCGATACCTCTAAACTACTCGAGAAAGGACAGCAAGCACTCACCTGTATCAGCTGGTTATCATTCGGAGAGTGATAGGTACCAGTACGACTTGGGATATCGAAGTACTGTGCACTGTATGCGGTGACCTCAGGGTATCTCAGTAGCACGTGGGTAGCAGTTTCCTCCTCCTCCATGTACGCTTTACATAGAGGCCAGTCTGTTACTCCTATGACATAAATGTACAACAATAACTTAAATATCGATGTATATATTAAAATGTTATTATCTGTGTAAACATTTCTCATAACAACTTTTGATTTTGATTTAATATTTTACAGCAAATTATGATATAAATTATTTATGTAAATCATGCATTGATATTTTTCTTATTTACTAACGTATAAATGCATATGTACTTATACGACATCTTGAACGCCACTGAAGCTTGGCCCATTCAATAAATTATGATCAAGATTATTCTTTTCAGCGATTATGGTAAAGAAGAAAATCCCAGGACATCGATCTATTATTTGTGCTAGATAAAGGGTAAAAGCTTAAAAACAAAAATTGATGCAAAAATTATCGCGTGGTCTTAGTTTGAATTCTTATTTTAAGTTTTATTATTAAGTAAGTTTAGGGTCTAGATAATTATAGAGTTAGAGAGCGCTGCAGATGCTCTGTCATGTATATCCACATAAAACCACAATGCGTGCAGTGGCGCGGCCACAGGGCCTCGCTGCAACCAATATTCTTGTAAAAGTCACAAGCAACCGGTGGAAGCAAATGGATAATAGTCGTTCATTATGGTGTTCTATGAGAAAGATCTTTGTTCAGAAACGGACGTCTTCCGGCTGATGATGATGATGATCAATCTAGTTGCAATAACACATCAACGTCCTGACAACTTTTCAGGAAAAGTAAACGTCAGGTGTTGAACAATAAGATTCAGTGTGTGAACATTTGAGTGAAATTTAAAGCTTTTGATTTACATTTCACTCAAATTTTGCACACTGAATCATAAAGCTAATAATTTAGGATTGTATAAATACAAATAAACATTGGAAAGCATTGGCAACAAATAAAGATGTTAGCTGTGAATCGGTAGTCGGGTCACGGCAGCCCACGGGATCAAGTGCACTTCCATGAAGCGGTGTACACGGGGTGATAAATGTACAGACTATTTTATGGTGGTCGTTCACATTTCAGTTCACGAATTTTATTTTTCACCACGACGAGGCAAATACTGGTATGGTAATATTCCATGGATGTGGAATTTGTATTTTTAACTGACTTCAAAAAAGAAGGTGTTTATTTCTATATTTTTATATGTTTAAATAATGTTTGTGTGCTATTGAGTCAAAGTTACTTGAAATAAATATATTATTATTATAATGTTGTCTTTTACTTCCGCGAATATTACACATTGACTGTGAGCTCTCCTACATTGGGCAAACAAAGCGTGCAATAAAAACTCGCGTTAAAGAACACATAGCTGATGTGAAACACCGACGCTGTACGAAGTCTGCAGTATGTGAACACGTTCAGGATCGCACCCACCATTATATTAGATTTGATAAACCACAAATCCTCGCAAAAGAACACCGATTCCTGCCTAGGATGATTCGTGAGGCTATTGAAATCAAAAAACATCCTAATTTCAATAGAGAAGATGGTTGGGTGTTACCACCGGCTTGGGATCCTGTGATAAATATAATTAAATCCAATATCAATCAAAACACTGCACGGCCTCAAGATACTGTAAGCTCTTACTGCGTAGATCGGACCAACAATAATAACTAAGAAGACCTGAGGGTACACCGGCATAATTGTGACATAAGGACGTTCAACATCTCAGTCCTCCCGTGACCATGGGTGCTGCAAAGCATTCGAAACGTCGGCATAGTAAAATCAATAAATAAACCGCGATAAAATCCGTAAAAGTAGTTTAATTTCAATATTATTATTATTTCGTCTCTACATATATTTTTTTCTGGCATATCGTTTTAATTTCTGCTTTAACATTCGTTTGTTTTTTTTTTTCTATGAAAAGCGGAAAAAGCTCTCTAAAACATGTAATGTATCGACTTAATAAAGTAATAATTCAGTTAGTAGTCAAATATACATTCATACTAGATTTGGGCAGGTGCAGCAGGCAATTTAAAATACTACAAATTTACTACAAAAATAAATAAAATGTGTTTAGAAAATATTTACGTCGATGTTAAAAATTAACAAATCTAAAATGAAATTATGCATATTTTTATTTTATGATCTCCTAGTGATTTAACCCAAATTAAAAAAAATTAAGAAACTGAATACCTCAAAAGTATATCTCAAGATATATAAATATCTCGTACTCATCGGACCGCGTGCTTCCGACCGAGTCCACCTCACAAGTGCCGAGTAATAAGAAAAGGTAGGAGTGCTCCATTGAATGATAACTCCCTGCCCTTTGTCTCCGGCGTCCGTCTTGACGAATCGAATTAAAAGGCTTATTGTGTCTACGTGACAGCCCCTCGCCAAGAGACTTTTTGTTTCAACCAAACTAAAATATTACGAGCCATTCACTAGGTCCCCTTCTGAAGAGATCTGCTACTTGAATTTGTACTAAATTTTTAACAGGGATTGTTAATTAAGAGAGTTTCTCTTTATTGGCGAGAGAGAAGTCTTAATGCGTTAATTGTCAAAATGCAATCTCGGCAGAGGGCCGTTTTTAATCATTCGACGTCATATTTTTAATTTAGAGGAAAGTTTTTGTTTTGATTTTTCGCGCTTAATTAATTTCATTTAATAAGTGTCAAAGGTGATTGATATATTTTTTACTTCCTTCGAAGGGTTACGTTTTGAGTTACAAATTAACTCTTTTTCTTTTGTTGCAGGCATCCTTACGGCATCGGATGCCGTCGCCGGGAGATCAAGGTATTATTTATTTGTATAACCATACTAATGAGAACTTACTCACTTACCTTACTTTATTTATTGCTTTTTAATGAGACGCTCATAGCCAGTTGTAACCACTGTTCGGTAAACGATCAGTTGGGTAAGCAAAGTTAAGCAAGGTCAGTCCTTAGATGGGTGACCGTTTAGTGGCATTTGAACTGAGCGTCTCCGTGCTTCGGAGGGCATGTAAAAAGTCGGTCCCGGTTATTGTCATCTAGACAGCAGTCGTTAAGTCAGAGGCCTAAGGGCAACTTGAAAACTCTGACACCAGGTTGGCCTCTAATCATACTACAAAAAAAATACTTACTAATAGTTATTTTTTAAACCAATGTTTACATGTTTTGACTGCAAGACTACCTGATACTATGGTGGAGAGATCGTGAACTAACTGCAGATTGGTAAATTCGAAAATTTTTAAATTTCCATTTTTAAAACACGGTACAAAAAAATATTTATCATCTCGAACGCAGCGGGGTGTCCCATACTCATCGTTTGCCGTCCTGAAGAAAGCCTTGCACTTGTAAAACACGTCTTAATTATTCATTACATCCCGCAACTCGACTCCTTACAGACACGGCTGAAAGAGCACACCGTAAAAATATATACTAAAGCGAACACGCACATTAATGAGGGCCCTGCAATATTTATACACAAGCTACCCTAATTGCTGGGGTGGAGAGTGGAAAAAATGGGCAATTTCACGTAATGTAATATGTATATTTAAGGTGAGGCTCTCGGTCGCGGCGGAATTTTGTCGCTTTCCTACTTATTACACAGTGCCACTTGAAACGTCTTGCAGCTATGATTTATACTGAGGAAAGTTGCTCTACTTTATTTTTTCTTCGAATTTTGGAACACATAATTATTACTAGGTCTATTGGTATGCATGGTAACATTATTTTTGCCCCCTTCTAGACGTCTGATTAGCTGCAAATTTTATTGATATATCTAGAGTCGATGACAATACAATAATTTTATAACTGGAACCTACTTCCATATTCCGGGAACCAAAGCAAAATACAAATAGCTGCGCTGCCGTTCTGTTGTATTGTATCTAATTATCATTAATCACTTTTAGTTAGAAGTGCAAAAAGCAGCGGAATACAAATTTAATTAAAATTATGTTGGAATCTATTGTCCACAATATCCTGGTTCTCCAAAATGTACATCGTCTCAGCAGCATACCAAATTTATAATTTAATAAATAATTGTTTTTTAAATCTGATTTTAACTTTAAAATGTTTAAAATACAGGTGTGTTAATTTAGAAGCATATCATTTTCATAACACTTATATAAAAAGTGCATTATATAATCAAGTATCGCAGAATATATAAATCCTTTTCGAAAAACATTATTTTCACAAGATCACCAATCCTAATTCTAGTGAAATAATTTAGTAGAGCTACTTCGCTAACGCTCGAGCAGTAAGTAGCCGGGATTTTTATTTTTTCAATATGTTTAGGTGCTCAGAGCTCCCCTCGCCGCCACAATTTCCTCTTGACGGAAGCCCTCAATCTAATGATATGGCTGTGTTAAAAAACACAAGGAAATTTAATAACGCCAAGAGCCCACAGCCCACGGGAGAGAACAAAGAAAATTTAATTTCGACGATTCCCACATGCTCAATATCGTTGAGAAGTTGAGCAGTTGTGCGCGAAACGTGCAGATTAAAAAAGCCACAATACCTATATTAGAAATAAATAATACTGGCCAATCACAAAACTGGATTGAAATAAGGTAGAATCTTGGGTATAATAAATGTAATTCCAATTTTAAATCCAATACTGGCCAATCACAAAACTGGATTAAAAAAAGTTATATATAAGTAGTAATTCCAATTTTAAAAATAGAAATTAATCATCAGTCCACGTAGAAACACCTTAGGAAAAACCAACAATGACTCTCCTATCTGCATATTACGTCACGGGATCGCTTTTACCCTACAGTAATTACGTGGGACAAAGCTTAAAACATTTCAAAGGTAAGCAAATTAGTTCCGCACTTAATGATCCGACAAAGCGCGTAAATCTTTTTAAAACGACCCCGAAGTGTTTCCTCTTCCTGTGGGGTAGGTAAACAGTACGTTAAAAAATATATTAGCATAATCGGGGCACGTATGCAAATTCGGGCCCGTGTGGTGAAAGGCGTTAGAAATTGTATCAAATTGTGCCACTGGCGTAGGCTTTGCCGGCAATTTGTCAAGCGAGCAATAATTATTTTGAGCTCCCCGTCTCGCCGTGAATAGCTTACAATATGGGTGGCGTAATTTGTTTAAACATTGTAATATGTCAAAATTGTCGGAGTGTTACACTGTTGATTTTTTGGTATTTTTTTGCTTCGTTTTAATAAAGAAAAGAAAGAAAGAAAGTACATTTTCACACATCACATCCACCTAATTTCATCATCATCATCAGCCGGAAGATGTCCACGGCTAAACAAAAATCCCTCCTAAATGGGAGGATTGCCATAATCACCATGCTTGGTAAGCTAGTCTTGGGGATCGCAGTAAAGGTGATAGTTAATCCAATAAGAAGACGCTGTTGCCCATCTTCTTGTTTTCCCTTTGTCGCTTCCTACGACACCTGAAGTGAGGAAATGAGTGGCTGCTAATATTACCCAAACACGTTTTATTTAGGGATCACAAACCTGATAATCACGAGCTTAATTCTAAATCCAAATACATCATCAAAAACTAACTTCGAGTTTTTTATTAATTCTTAGAAAAACATGTAGATGTATCATGTAAGTAACATTTTAATAACTGTATTAATTAAATACCCCAGTCCAGCACAAAAAAAAACTAATTTATACTATACATACGGTTATACAGATAATTTCATCAAAATATATTTGTAGCTAACAACTGGTGATATAACCAATTATAAATAAAGAATATTGCATATCAATTTGCATTCGTTTGATCGCAAAAATGACATATACAAACACTCGTTTTTACTTTGGAGGAAAAATATTACATTTTTCATTTCAAACCTGAAAGAATCGACATGAATTCTTTTTATTTTAAAATTATTTATTCTTTATATTTCTATTATTTATATTTCTACCGTTTCGTTTTTTCTCAACCGTCTCAATCGTTTACAAGATATTGCAATCGTTTAAGGGGGTAACATGCGCCAATGACCTTGAGAATCTGGCCGCTCCGGCCGAGAGTTGTCATCGTAGAGGGCGCTACCAGCAAATATGAATATTACATTTGAAAAATCATAGACTAAAAATATGCAGATGTGTGGAATGGAAATTTGTTAATTTTGCCTATTCCGTTATAGAATTAAATGATGCAGTTTAATAACGGTAACCCACTATTTTATATCTTGATGTATACCTTGGCGTGCCACCTAATTACAATCAGACAACCCAACCAGTTACAATGGTAACGTAGTTGACGTGTTGCATCAGGATACGGATTATTGCATTTCATATTCCAAACTTCATATCAAAGGTTCAGTCCGTCTATTATAGAATGGCCAATGCCTGACTAGTGAGACTTATACATACTTCTATTCTATTGTTGGTGGTTATTAGGTCCGGTTACAACCGGAACGCACTTCGACCCAGCTGAATACATTGTGCCTGCCATTCGGAATCCATATACATTCGTACTACTTATAACTTACAGTCACAGTCACAGCGGATTTTTGTGTGTCTGAAGTTAGGGTTGACGAACCATTGCGCAAGTACAGTTGTGAGTTCTGAATACATAAACATAAAAATAGCTACTGCGTAACGTCTTGCCGTGACTACTGTAAACGTACTTGAAATGAAACTATGCACAAAGTTCTAAGGTTTCTGTTCTGCATCTCATAACGAAAGCGTTTAACAGAGCCTTCAAAATATAGTTTTTTTTTTAAAAGGGACCTTTTTATCATATTTCCTAAATTAGTCCCAAATTCTCTAACCAATAAACATCCATCTGATAGTTGAGCTTTTTGATTCCTGGAAAAATGAACTGAAAGCAAATTGATGATTGATTGCGATGTTCGAGTATGACAAAGAGAGTGACTTAAGATGCTGCAATGCATGCCAGTGGCCCTGATGAGATGCTAGCGGTATTATTAAAGAAGCGTGTCATTGTAATGTTTCCTATTCTAATGCGTACATTATCTTTAAGAAGGGCACAAGTACTTCTTGGAAGCTTGCTAGCTTGCAACCTTACTCAAGACCAGATACCCAACGTCAACCCAAGTCGTGCAGACCCAAAAATCATAAATTATTTTTATTGTGACAATTAGTTCCATGATAAGAATAATAGCACCCATCCATCTCCTCCCGTTGGGTGTCCGTAAAAGGCGACTAAGGAAAAACAAGAAGACGAGCAGCAGCGTCTTTTTATTGGTTTACCTACCACCTATGTGTGATCCCCAACCGCATGCCAGGCGTGGGGATTATGGCAACCCCTCCCCTCTAAGGGAGAGAGGGCCTTTTTTCAACAGTGGACGTTTCGGCTGCTGATGATGGTGTAGATGAGTTCCGTGATCGACTCCGTAATGGCCATCGAACTGAAACTATGATAAGATACTTAACTTTTTCCATAATTAAGTACAGGTAAAAACGATCCAGACCCAATACAAACAGATTATGGTCATGCACATGAATGTTTGTCCCGTGTGGGAATCGACCCCAAGATCTTAAGGTCAGCGGCCAGGGTAGCAAACTACAATATCAACGGACCTGTGTTGTTATTCAATATACGTGGCTGCCAAAGGAATCCGTAGCACTGTTTGTTTGAACGCACGAATTCAGTAATAGTCTTTTTAGTGTAAGTTTCAGTTTTTCAAATGTTAATAGTTTGAACGACGTTCCGGGCGCTTACCCCACCTGCATGTATTTTGGGCCGGCACGTGGAAGCGATTGTCGTCCTAAAGGTGATAGACCGTTCGTGACCGCGAGAGTACGTAACGTAACTTCATCTTGAGTTCTGTACCCATCGCGGGGTTTGAACTACGTGGAGCATTTGACATTTTATTTAATTTATTCTTTAGCACACTTAAATATGTACAAGGCGGACTTAATGCCTTAGGCATTCTCTGCCAGTCTACCTTTGGATGATGCAGAGGGTAATAGTGGTAGGTGGATAGGTAATGTAAAATTTAAATAGATATTTAATTTTATTTACATTGATTCTAATAAGCAATCTGGTTTTAGAGTAACTAACATTTTAACGCGGTGGTATTTTTTCTCGTGCCTGCCAACAACACCATCAGTTTATTGTTACTTAAGTAACAAGGTATTACCTGATAGTAATCGAAGCACCCACCCATAGAAAAGTCTCTTCCTGTCCCTGTCATCCAAAACTATAATTATAGCCTTTTGGTCCGATAGTTATTTTGCCAGCTACAGTGACCTACTACTTATGTTACATAGCGGAAGAAATCTAAGATTAAAGTGGCGCCACCTAGATAGCATATAAGTACCCTTCCAACTTAACCATCCAGATGTCTCAAAAGACGAGCAACTGTCCAATGCAACTGTCCGTAGGTAAGCTTGTCGCTCACCACCAAGCCAACCACCCAGGTACTCGACTCATTGCTAAGTTGCAAATACCAACATGATAGTAATAATAACACCGTTCATGTTTTGACAAAAAAAAATCATAATGTAAAGGATATCATAATGTATGTCATTTGATCGACCTACACAGTATTAAATACGATTTAAATTAGTAAGATCATATATGACTCTGATAAGCTTTAAAAGTTAGGCATAATACTCGGCGACGATACTTTCGCATATTCTATGATGAACCAAAAATATGGTATTACTATAAAAATATCTTTAATTAAATATAGAAGTATAGATTTCATTTGAAATGATTTATAATGTTATAATTATACCATATGTAACATATCTTAATTAAAAATATGTTCAAAATCATTTAAATTAAATTCGTCTTGTCAAAAAAAAATCGAGCACGTCCACCCTCCATAACAGTCCACGAAAGACTGATGAAAGGCGATCGCGGGGGCGCTGCAAGGGGAAATGCATCGCGTACTTGGTTTTCCTATAATTTCTTGTAAAACATGAATGAAATTAAGAAATGTAATCAATACAAATTGTAGAATAGGTTATTATGCTTTTTATAGTCCAAGTTTGACGTCTATCCGATGAACGGATATTGAACGCTAACACATTTCATATCCAACGTAGTACATTTTTTAAATACATATTGCTTGAAAACGTTATATTTAATCCAATATCTAATCAATAAAACTATTTGCTGAAGATCTGAGGTATAAGTACATATAATTTTCATAGCTAATGCAATAGCGGATTGATCCATCGAACTCTTTAAACAAAGCCAATTTTTGCAATTTTACCGTTGTTACCCCCTTAAACATACTGCCAATCGTTATCCGTTATTCAATAAACCAGTGCAAATGGTCGAAATGGTCCCGAATTAAGCCGGCCCGGGCCCGCCCGTATTGCCCGGCTCGGCTGAAAAATGTTATACGCCACCTGTGGCTCGCATGTGTAATCGTATGCGTTTATCGCTGTGGGGAACGTATGCACTGAGCCTGCCCGGCAACAGGATATTGAGATTACAAGGATATAGGAAGTATTATGCATTCGGTTTTGAACAATTAAATTTTTTTGTACGAAAATATTTCCCAGAAGGAATGTCGAAAGAAGGCGGTTTCGTCGCACGCTGCCTACTTTCGCACTTTAGTAGTAACCAATTAACGATTTTTAACCGACTTCAAAAAAGGAGGAGGTTCTCAATTCGTCTGTATATATTTTTTTTTTTTTTTGTTTTTTCTATGTATGTTCGCGCATAACTCTGGCAATTATGAACCGATTTGAAAAAATGTTTCTTCCATCCATTCTTTAATCCGTTAATTGGGTCCCATAAAAAAATTATTGCTTAGTAGTAAGTAGTTCCTGAAAAAACAAGAATGGTGACTGCGCACTGAGAGCTGCAAGAAAGCCTTTATAGATGACGTTTTAGTCGCTCGGACTCGCTCGGTCGGACAAAAATAGTCATAACTCTGGCAAATATTTACCAATTTCAATGATTATTTTTTTATTCGAAAGAAGAAACCACTGTATTGAATCTGTATGAATTTTATTACAACCGGATAAGAACTTCCTGGAGGACCATGAACGACGTGGAGGAATTTATCTGGTAAAAACCATAAAACTGATGTTCTCCATTACATTGCTCTAACAATTATGAACCGATTTCGATGATTCTTTTTTTATTCGAGAGAGTAAACTACTATGATGTTTCCATGCAAATTTCATTACGACCGGATATTTTTTTCTGAAGAAACATGAATTATGTAAAACTATGTAGACGATAATGTGATCATAATAAATCTCTTTATATCATAACCTACCTAGATAATTTTACTGTTTTCGATGGTTCAATCTTTATATATGAAAATATTACTAAAAAGTTTAAAATAAAATCTTTTAAAAAAAAAATTGAACCGACTTCAATATCACTGAAAAGTATAAAATAATTTAAATATTATTGAAGTTGGTGCCAAATATACACAGCAGGTACGCTAACACCAACTTCAATAATATTTAAATTATTTTATACTTTTCAGTGATATTGAAGTCGGTTCAATTTTTTTTTTAAAAGATTTTATCTATATCCTTTAGTGGTTGTAGAATAAGGTATTGTACTGCCGCAGTCAGAGACCATTAAAATTAACCAATTATTGTACAGTAGATTTCAATTTAAAAACTATAATGATAAAGGACTGAGTGGCGGCAGGTAGATTTGTGGATATTTAAAAAGGTAAGAACGCGGAAAGAGCAGTTTCTAAAAATATTATTCAATGGCTAAAATATTCATCTTTTTCATCTTCCTGTAAAATCATCAAAACTCAGATACGCGCGACATTTATAAACTGCTCTTCCAGGGTCTCACGCTCACCGACGATATCGTTTTCAGAATAAAAAAAAATACAATATATTTATACTTCACTTCTAGAGTCTTCAATATCTTCACCGAGCACCTAGTCGTGTTTGCATCCGTTCAATTCCAAACCAATAGACCGAATTTATGCGGCGCCCAACGCTCAGGCAATTATCATTCACGCAATGACTGTTCACTGTCCACTCGTCGGTCCCCGGACGGCGCGATACATTCCCGCAGCCGGCCAATTAACACGCCCATCGCATCCTGCCCAATCGACCGAACGATTTATCGGCTGACCTCACATTTTTATTCGACATTTTCACCGCGAAAAATCCCGGCTTCAGAACGTGCCGCCCAACATTTTCCCACGGTTATGAGGTCTTAATAGTGAACCTCTCCTTTATGAAGCCGAGCGGACACAATAACGATAAAGGTGAGCTGAAAATCCGGACAATAAAGCTCGACAAAAAAGCTGAGAGGGCTAGTGCGGGGCAAATAGTTCGTGAAATTTCGAAGGGACCCTCCGGTGGGGCACGAGCCTCGTACGGTGGACGGGACACTTTACGACGGTCCTCCCAGTAAACCTGCCCATTATGTTCGGTTAAAGGATCGCCGTCCTCCGGTTATAAAGATGCCGAACGCGCGGCTAAGATTTGTAGCCGGTTTACGGATGTAGAAGGGTTGTTGTATGCAGCGGAGGGTATTATGATCATGTCGAGTCGAGAGGTCGTATCATATCCAGAAGTCAACATGGCGGATATGATTGAGGACTTTTGAAGGGGTGGTGTACGGGCATGTAAAACTGGTTCCCTGAATTGCGGGATTTTATTTTACATTCAAGAGCACATGCAGGAATAGACTTGTATTATGCTGCGTATTTGTTTAATCCAATTTAATGTTACCTTTTCAGTTCTTAGTTGTCCCTTACGGTCAAAATCGTAATTAATATCCGCTAACGTCTAGACTAGTCGGTCTAAACCAAAACATTTCTCGTACATGTGACCTTAAATCACCGTTTGATACAAACCAAAAGCACACCTTCGTAACAGTTTCAAATTAGCCACCTAGCACCTCAACGACATTCAAAAGACTACATTCAGACGTACAATACTATGTTGGAACATTTCCGAGCAAGCTAACTAAATGCAGCCTTACTATTTGGGACATACAGTACAAAATAATTTGGCAAATCAATGCGGTAAACTGTTTTGCAGGTGAGATGTCTGAGGCTAATTGTACACAGCAATGGCGAGTCCAGTGCAAATACAGCCTAAGGTAAAGGCGTTTACATGTGTTTGCTAACAGCCCTCACGTAAACAGCTCTCCGAGTTCCTTTTGCAGCGCGACGACTACTAAACTGATACTTAAGCAAAGGAAGTAGCTATTGTTTGCCTGTCTTCACCAAGCACCTAGTCGTGTTTGCACCCATTCAATTCCAAACCAATAGACCGAATTTTGGATATAAATAGCCTTTTGGATTTCTGATTTAGTTTTTAAAATCGATTTGTAACATACAAATAGTATTACTATGATCTGTGCATACAAATAATAAAATGATTCGTATCATTGCTATAGTTCGAGAAGCGATGAACACATTTGAAACAAAGTAAACATAAGTTACCCAATTCCAAAACTAAATAAAAAATTGTAAATATGAGAAGACAATAATGAAGCCGACGTAAAAGTTTTAACCGTGGTTTAAAACAACCAGTCTTGTGTAATATTTCGACTAAGAATGCAGAGGTTAGTTACTGATCGAATAGGCTGATGCTAGGGTGGCTATTTATAATAATTTGGGTAAGCTTTTTTTTCATCGCTCTTAAATTCAAGAATCAGAAGTCAATTGAGAAACGTGCACCTGGTGAATATGGTAAGAACCTCCTTCAATAACAAAAATATTTGTGGGGCACATTCTGGATAGCCAAACCCTAAAAGATGAACGAACGATGATGATGAAGATGCGATGAAGATGAAGATATTTGACCAATCATTCTATCACGTCATGTTAAACTCCTTGGTCTTCATGTAGATACAAAAATAAGAAGAAAAAGTTTTAATAAACCTTAAAGAAACTCAATGGATGCTGGGCACGATTTTTGTTTAGCAAAAAAAAAAACTATGCGTAATAAAATAGAGTGGATTGAAAAGCTGGTCATGTGTAGGGAAATAGCACAATTACCAACCCTAGTTGTGGTCAGGCCAGGCCACCCCAGACACGTCCCAGTCAATCCTTTGGACGCTGTAACCTGCAGTGTGAACTGGCCCTTTGAGCTCTCACCTACGACCGCAAACGTTTTGTGTATTCGGCTTTATGGTGAATTAATTTGCAAAGATCTGACTGAACTGAATTTTAAGTGCTCTTAAACATTTTGAGGTTTTATTGAAATGTGCAAATTCTTTGTTTTAGATATAAAATGATGTGAATATTTGTTTAGTTTTTCTATGCAACAATGTTCTTATTCTGATAATCATTACTAGAGTTTGCTTTACTATATAATAACAACACAATTATCCAAAGAATTCAGAGAAGAAGAAAAAGACACTTAATTAAGATCATTAGATCATTAAGACATGATGAAGACGACTTAGAATCAAAGGCATCATTCAGAAAATATTGGTCTCGATTCATATTCCAAATTACGGCGTAAATTATTATCATTCAATAGTAAAATGTTCACATTATTATCGACTGATTATTTATTCTTTGTTTTATCGCCATTAATTTAGTAATTTCAAAAAGATTAATTTCAATTTCGCTACATAGAGTATACTATGTATAATCTTTCCCAACCACGTCAAAAATAAAACTGAAATATGATTATGATATTAATAATTTAAAAAATCCAACTTATACTATATTGATTGTTTCTAATACTCCTAGCTTCTCTCTTTCATATAAATATAATCCTACCCTTTCTCTTTTTAATGTCTCTGTCATGATATAAAGATACTTAAGCAAATGAAATGTTCAGATTTCATCAAGATTCACGTTAAAAAATAAAACTGGGTTCCAAAAGAATATCATAAAGTACAGACTAAGTACGTAAGCAAGCTTTATAAAGTTGGTCGACTCCGAAATATGGTGTGCGGCTGCCGCATCGGGCGGTGTGGTCCGCGTCGCTGCTGCATATTACATGAGCCTAAGTTTGACGATTTCTTCAATATTTCACTATGTTATATATTTAAAGACTTATTTTGAAAAGAAGTAGCATTATTTTTACTGACTTAATTATTTGTCACTTTATTCGCATTGAAACAAGATAACGCGCGTAATAGTCGAATCTAGATAGTTATTTCTGTTTTAAACATGAACAGAGTTTACTGTTTAGTAATTTAACGCACTTTTTAAGAGACAACATCTGTGCTGTAGAAATAAACTATTCAATTTAACAGAACTTTATATCAATAAATTATATGCCTAGAATTTTAGAATTGAATTTAAATAAACTGTTTACGATTTGTATAAATCCATATAAACTACAAATTAACTTATTTACGTTCAAAATTAAATAAATATCTTGCAGTATCGACGTGATCTTTTTCGTTTTTTATAAAGTTGCCAATACGTATTGTATTTCTTTTTTCGAACACTAACCATATTCCTACTCTCCTTTTCTGATTCAAAAAGTACCACAGGAATAGGTACTTTTTTACGCAGTTATACCCCATTTCCTTTAAATATTTTTTATGGCCGTGGCGAGAATCTAAACTATAGAGTAGGATAAAATATACTGCATTTTATTCGTTGATTAGCTCATTCATGTGAGCCTATGAGAATTCCAATACAAGAGAGAGTTTCACAATGTGAACAAAACTGGATATGAACTAAACTTACATTTATTCATGAGTAATAAGAGCACTGTACGAACACAATAGTTCCCATATCCAATGAGGAGATTGCACTTGAGACTTAATTTCATTTCCTAATACACACCGCTATTTGCACCCCATCCGTCCATGTTTGCCCGCCACCGCGATTCCACAGACGTGGTTATATTTTCCTTTTGTCTAGACTAAATCTTAACGAATATTTAAGTAGTATAAATGAACTTGGGATGATACATCTATTTATTTTCTTTCCACCAGTGAAGAGAAAGGATCATCATAAGAAACGACGAACATTGGAAGGAGTTTGCCCACATGTGATAATATTGCATGTAAACTAGATATGCTGAGTGGGCACCATTTCATGTCCGTATGGACTGAGGAGCCACTTCATATATTAAAATGAAACTTACACCATTATTTAGTAGTAATGCAGATAATTTTGTAGGCCAAATACTGGAATTTGTAATAAAATATTTAAAAAGTTATATCAATTTAAAAGTGGCTCCTCAGTCTAAACATCTGAACTGAGGAGCCAGCTGGAACTCGGAAAGTACCCAATGAATATAATTGAAACTTTTGTAATATTTAGTAGTAATTATGTATGTAACCTACAAAAAATCTGGTTTGAGTACTGCTAAAATTCACGAAAGTACAAAACTTTTAATATGGCTCCTCAGTCCATACACAATGGCATGAATTACTACCAAAGTTATTCGTCAATTAATGTGTTTGATTAAATGATCATTTAGTAGTAGATGAGTTTGAATTTGTAACACAGTAATAAAGTAGTAAGACTCAGTAAATTTTATAAAAAAGCTCATTTTATTTGGCTCCTCAATCCAGACGTTCTGCATATATTTATTTGACTGTATCTACCTGAGATCAGAAGGAAATAAAAAACCGGATACACTAACATTTAGTAGAAATTTCTACTAAATATTGAGGTACAATTCAACACTGTACATAATCGCTAAATGAAAAAAAATAGGTACTTTTATATATTTCCTAAGAATGCGTAAATGAGGGTAACCATCATTTATGAATGAATCCAGGAATTACTTATGTAATAATTAAATTTTCGAATCGTTGAATATAAAGAATGCTCTTTAACTTACTACTAAATTAATACCTATGACGAATAAGTGCTTAGAGTATCTATTACTAAAGTATAGAGCGTGCGTATGTCTACGGTCGCTTTAAATACAGCGTAGGCAGGTGAACTATTAAAGTTATACTTATAAACAATATATCTTGTGACAATCCACACATGGTCATTTGATCCCTAAATAGTGCCTCTGTACTATGACAACTAGATAACTTATACTAATATTTATAATTACATATTTACAATACACATGTACCCATTTGATCCCAAGATGATTCCGATTCAAACCATGTTAACACGCAAAGCGCGCACCCACGATAACGTGTCGACCGCTGACTACCGACAACGGCTCCAAACGCGTCAAATACTATCTATGCTAGTGGGTTGCGGGGCTTTGTGGGTCGGTACATTTGGCCTCGTGTTTCAAGTCAATTTAACAGTGAAATATAAATGCTTCAATTATTTAGTAAGTTTCCGAGTCGAGTATTGGATTTACAATTTTTTTTTGCACATCGAACCATATATTATAGATTAAAGGTGAATAATAAAAACATCAACTTAGAAATTTCAACTGGCGTTCGCAACAGTACCATTCGTATGACTACTAGCACTTGCGGGCGGAACGCTGTTCTCACCTATGCTTATGGTTCTCACTTGAATACAAGCATTCTATAGGCAATTATTTATATTCTAAAAATATGTATATATTTAACAAATCGAAATTTAAATTGAAAAACATACTCAACCTGGATTCATTCATAAATTATGGTCACCCTCATTAACGCATTCTTAGGAAATATATAAAAGTACCTATTATTTTCAGTTAGCGATTATGTACAGTGTTGAATTGTACCTCAATATTTAGTAGAAATTTCTACTAAATGTTAGTGTATCCGGTTTTTGATTTCCTTCTGATCTCAGGTAGATACAGTCAAATAAATATATGCAGAACGTCTGGATTGAGGAGCCAAATAAAATGAGCTTTTTTATAAAATTTACTGAGTCTTACTACTTTATTACTGTGTTACAAATTCAAACTCATCTACTACTAAATGATCATTTAATCAAACACATTAATTGACGAATAACTTTGGTAGTAATTCATGCCATTGTGTATGGACTGAGGAGCCATATTAAAAGTTTTGTACTTTCGTGAATTTTAGCAGTACTCAAACCAGATTTTTTGTAGGTTACATACATAATTACTACTAAATATTACAAAAGTTTCAATTAGATTCATTGGGTACTTTCCGAGTTCCAGCTGGCTCCTCAGTTCAGATGTTTAGATTGAGGAGCCACTTTTAAATTGATATAACTTTTTAAATATTTTATTACAAATTCCAGTATTTGGCCTACAAAATTATCTGCATTACTACTAAATAATGGTGTAAGTTTCATTTTAATATATGAAGTGGCTCCTCAGTCCATACGGACATACCATTTCAACGACAAATTATTATTTAAGACGGTTTTTTTTACTTTTTTGTGTCTCTCTATTCTCAGATATTCTGATGCAAAGCAGCTGTTTAACTTTGCATTTTTGTGTGAAAGTCCTGTAACTAAACACTTCAGAAGCTTCCGTGATACGACAGAAAGCCGCTTGAGGTAGAGGAAAACTAAAAGTCGCGTGTTCAAATACTCCTACGAGCGACAACTTTATGTATGAAGTTGTACCTTACCTATTGATTAGGACAATATAAGTCGATCCGAGCAACCGGAGTATATGCGATTCTGGCCCACTAAACCTGATTGTTGCACCGGCACATGAGAGTGGGCTTTCCGGTTCGATCTGCACCTCAGTGCGTTTCCTTTGAGCGCGCCGCCGCCGGGAGTCGCATCAAAGCTCCCCGGGAATAAGATGGTCAAGGAGACAGGGGTGACAAATTCGCTGCCGTAATCCTTGGTATTGCCTAAACTCCAAATGTTCATCGACTCCGAAGAATTTGTAGGACCCTTAACATAAGGTATTTGCGTGAACGACCTCCGCACGTCCTACCAGTAGTTACCAATAAAAGCTAAACTTTAGATACTAAAACACAACCCAAAAGGCAAACAATCTCTGAACGAATTCCGAAGCTCGCGTATAATCATAACCAACAACAAATGTAAGTTCGAATCAAGCGTGGTATCTCCAAATGGCTCATGTAAGACAAAATTAACCCTCGCCGACATTAACGCAGATAAGTCGGCGAGCTCATTTGCGAGCCTTCCGGCTGGTGCTCGTTACATCTTGATATTCTTTACCCCTTCACCGATACCACCACACGAGCAATAAATGGCGCGGAACAACCCCGCTATCGCACCGCCCGATATCTTCCATCCGAATTAATTTCAGAACGCGACTCCAAGAAACGAACCGAGTTCCTGGCCTTGTTATTTCTACGTGCAGCCGAGCGCGCGAACTCTAATCGCGAAGAGTCGCGAGATAAAATGGCGACCCGTAATTACCATAACGCGCCTTTCGAAGATATGTGGAGAATCTTAATGGTACGGTGGCTCCGTAAATAATGGGCTCTTATGGGAAAGTTGGTGAGGAGCACTGTTTCGTGTGTAATTTTAACGGTTTCCTGCTTCACGTGCTTTTTGAATAATGTGCTAAATACGAACCCGGTGGCTTAATGACGGCATTTGTTTTGATGTAAAGTTAGACAATAGATTTCACGTTCGTGTCCGCTCGGGTAATGTCTTCGTTTGAACGGTTCCACTTTTTGCTTTAAAACTGACTTGGCAGATTAGTTGGAGCGTTTAGTGCCTATCTGCCGTTTACTGCTGATCGAGGTCTTAAGTAATAAAACGACTCGTTTTCTACAGAATCAGTAAACACTTCGTGTAATATAATGACAAAATACTATAGACCCAACTGGGTTCAATAATTTGGGTCGTATAATGCCAAAGCATATAACATTGTTTTTTTTTTATTAACGAGACAAACGTACGAGTGTGTCTTACTCGTACGTTTAAAGTACGCCACGATTGCCTATAGAATAATAGACCTATACTATAACGTACTAAGACTATAGACTAAAGAATACTACTGTTCATTACTGGAACATTAGTTCTTTAATCTTTTAAGTCTAATAATTTGACGAACTGTAGTGCCCTTTATATCAGTACATAGCGAAGTTTACACACTTCCTATTTGTGACAACAGGCCTGACACTTTACACAAAGACATACTAGCTACCATAATATTGAATTGGAGAAAATTACTTATCGTACTTATAATGCTCAGGGCTTATATTTTTTAGTAAACATATAAGATTTCTATCACTTTGGTCTATCACTTTCGTCATAACAGTATACGTATAGTGAAAGTTTGTACACTAAAACGGGAAAGCTTCGTAAAATGGATTCTTTAACTATTTTTACTGATTGTACATATTGGCATAAACGCGTCTAATTTAACGCGACTAGACGATCGGTACTATACACCATTATGAAGACAGTGCAAATAGAAGAGTTAATAATTCATCTAAAATGCAGCTTAGGGCGCGTGCACACAAAGCGTTTATTACGAATCGCGCTATCAGGCGCACGATGCAACGGTGTCGCACGGCGGACGCAGATTACGCTTGAATTATGAGCTATTCTTGAATTGTGGTCGCCCGCGGCGCGCGGCACCTCGGCGGCAGCAGTGAGGCGGCGCGGCGTCTTCCATCTTCTATCATTGCCATAATTAGCCCTTTATTTTACACTAGCTGACCCACGCAGCTCCGCCTGCGCTATTTTTACGTTAACTAAACTTTTAATAACAGACATTCGCATCGAATATATAACCTCCTTTTTTATAGTCGGTTAAAAACTGGGACTTTTTACTTGCTCTCCAAAGCACGGACCCGTTTAGTTCAAATGGCGTTAAACGGTCACCCATCTATTTATTGACCTTACCTAACGTTGCTTAACCCTATCGATTACAAAACCTTGATAACAACTCTCTATGAGAGTTCCCTTACTAATATTTATTATATTATAAAGAAAAATTGAGAAAATCTGACCAAGCGTATAACCAAGTACCCATTTTGACTTTAATCCCCTCTCCCAAAAGAACCGTGCTAGATTACGGGATAAAAAGTATCCTATGTCCTTCCTCGTAGTAAGATCTCAAATCATGCCAAGTTTCATTTGAATCCATTCAGTAGTTTCGGCGTGATGCTCAGCCGTGATACAGACATACAGACAGACAGACAGACAAAAATTTAAATAATTACATTTTCTTCCTCAGTATCGGTTATAGAATGCCCTCCAAATATAATTTTCAAAATATCTTCAATGTACAGAATTGGACCTGTTACAGTTTTATTATAAGTATAGATAGATAGATAACAATTAATTTTATAGCAAAATAAATGTGTAAAGTGCCGCAGACTGCAAATCTTGGCTGCAACGCATCGCATAGGTGACCGCGCCGTTCACCTATGCGATGGACCGACCAAATTAAATCTGCGCTGGGCGGTCCCTTGCATAAGTGCACCAAGATGACGACAAACAGAGAAAGATGGCGACAAGTCGTGAGGCGCGTAAAATCTGCCCCTAATGACACTACATAACGGCCACGACCGCTCTTACAAGAGCGTTACGACAGAGAAGAAGAAAAGTGTAACAGCTATAAAATCATCATCACCATCATCAGCCGTAACACGTCCACTGTTGAACAAAGGCATCTCTCATCTCTCTCTCTCTCTCTCTCTCTCTCTCTCTCTCCTCACGCTTGGCAGGCGTCCTGGGGCTCGCAGTATAGGTGGTAGGTAATCCAATAGAAAGACGCTGCTGCCCGTCTTCTTGTTTTAGTCGCCTCTTACAAACTCTCAACAGGAGGAGATGGGAGGGTGCTATAAAATAACTAGGTAGTTTTCTCTTTGTGTGATACAAATCAGGTAGGTACCACCACAATGCCAATATTCAGCTGCAAGGCGTGTTAAAATGTTGCTATATTACGGCTTGAAGGGCAATGTAGCCAGAGAAATCATTGGACTCAAGGATGTTTAAATAAGGGGTCGTCCATTAATCACGTGAGGCTCGAAAGGGGGGGGGGAGGGGTTCCGAAAAATCACGAAATATCACCAGGAGGGGGGAGGGGTATAATGAGACATCACGTGTATTTATTTTTCGTTGAATGCACGATTTGTAAACCAAACAGCGGCACGTGGCCATGACTTACCGTTGCCGGCAACGACTTCCCCTTCAACAGTTAATCAGTTACCATACAGTTAACGATTACGTTAAAGATAATATTCCGGGAATTTCAATATAGTTTGTACAAAAAAATACACGTGATTTTTTTTTTGTTAATTTAAAACCTCACCACATATCACCAAGAGGGGGGGGAGAGGTTATAAAGTTGCTAAAAAAAACATCACGTGATTAATGGACGACCCCTAACTAATGTTTGGTGCCGATCAGCAATCGAATAAATACCAATAAACAGGGGCAGGTGCTTCTTGCCTTCAAACAAACGTCTCAAGTATAGTAGCAACTTTAACAAAATGGACAAAAAAATTATAAATCTTAAGGAATATATTGCGGTTTATTTTATTTTTTACTTTAGTGACCAAGTGTGCTGCAACGCATTCGAAACGTCGGGAAAGTAAAACCTAAAATAAACCGCTATATATTCCGTAAGAGTAGTTTTATTACAACAATAAAGCTTATTTATTTAGAGCACGATAGTTTCTCTATCGCATTAGACACAATAGCGGTTGTGCCAACATTAGCCCTTGCCGCTCGCATTATTCCACTATGCATATTTGCGAACTCTGCTAATACATTTCAAAATTCCCGTAGCGTACACAAAACGGTGTGTACCTACATACACCTCCGCGCACGGAGCGTGTTCGCTCAAATTACAAGAGTTGTAAATTAGGCACCAAAAACAGTCTCGTTTTCCGCACGAGCGCTGCGGCTAATATTGTCTCGCCTCTGAAATATGCAGTCTCACCTGCGGGAATTGTCTGAATATACTGTAATCGCCGCGTGTACCGCGTCGTTTAATCCCGGCTACATCTTCTGGAATGTTCGAGAATGCAGCCAAGATTTGCAGTCTGCGGCACTTGGCCCCGGGCCTAGCGCCGACTTAATGCAAGGCTTCCGAGAATTCACGATTTCTCTTTTCGGCTTTTAGCGACACAACTAAGCGCATCTGTAAACAAACATTAAAAACTCGTTTACTTTTGGGACCCTTTTAAAAAGAGTTAAAGTTGTAACACCCCCGAAACTCGGAGATGCCGAAACCCTGCGCCGCGAACGTCGGGCGTCGTCGATGTAATTGCAAAAATGTAAAAGAGCTAATGTTTGCTCACCTTAAACCCGTTCCCGACCCCACGTGCCGGCGTGACGAGCCGGATAAAAGGCTTTAATACACCCTCATCCCTTATTACGAAACTTGAAAAAGACAACAATATAGATCCAATGTGTCGCGGGCGCGGGCAATCATACGCGCATCAAAGGTGGGATGGCAGCGAGCTAGCCAAGTGTGGAGACGTATTTATGTCATTCCGTTTTGTGTTACCATTCTGTATGGAAATGCCGAGTCAAAGGGCTACACGCGTTATGAGATCTGGAACAATACGGATTGCGACAATCCCGTTTCCTTCGTACGTGAGGAAATGGTATTTGAATGTTTAATGAGAAGCTTTGCTACGGGTGTCATAAATACGTGTGTCTAGAATATATTCATTTACATTTTATTATTGTGCTGATTCTAGTTTGATTGTGTAAGCAGTCCACACGTGTACGAGATATTTTTTATCTCCAAATTTGTAGCAGCGACTTAATTCAACGATACTTAATATGTACTAGGACTAGGAGGCTGATCAGATCTTGAAAGAAATTTGATAGGTAAGGAAAATATATATGCATAATTTTAAGAGCCATAAGTTTTTTTTACATAAATTAACGTGCAAGTTCTCATTGGTAGCATATAATATAGCTAGCTAATAATTTCCCAGTCTCTTGTACAACCACGTATAGGTACACACAACTAGAAAATTTACAACTAGATTTTCGCACATCAAATAAAATAAAAATTTAAAGATTTGTTCACCGAGTTTATTTTTTCTATAGATACATATTACCACGTGCATTAATATGGCGCTCTTGTAATTCTAATTAAATCATGTCTTTGGATAGTATATTTATGTACAAAGTTACAACATTTTGCTTAACCAAAACAATACAAGGACAAGGACAATGGGCGTGGCTTTGAAGTGTGAGTATGTTTGGGATTGGGTTTAACCAATCTGATGAAAATGTCATTTTAATATTATTTGAACGGTTGAAAATTTTAATTTATATTAATATTTACATTTTTTTCTTATCTTTTTTTACTAGGTCCATTGTTCAGGAAACCATCCAGGTAGGTACCACCGCAGTGCCAGATATTCTACCACCAAGCAGCAATGCGTAAACATTGCTGTGTTCCGGCGTGAAAGGCACTGTAGCTGGTGAAATTACGGGACGCAACAGACTTAAACGGTTGGCAACGCACTAGTGATTCTTCTGGTTTGGTTCTGGGTTACTTCTGGTTGACTGCTTACCACCAGCCGGGCCGCACGCGTGCTTGCCACCTTGGTATTATAAAAAAAAATTGAACTGATAGACCCAAATGTTAAAGAAAACCTAAAATAGTATGTTTTGTACAGTAAAGTAAAGATCTTCCTCCACACTAACCCTCCATGGGACGCATCAAGCAGTCATTACCGCCCTCCTGAAAAATCTCAACGAGGCTGCTTTGCAAGTCAAAGCTTCGGTAGGAGGAAGGCGTCTCCCATCGCAAGTAGCAACTCGTGTGAACATTTTTTATATCGAGCACGCGAGCACAGGTGACGTGTTAAATGGCGCGAGCTTCAAGATTTGGGAAGAGGATGAATTAATGGAAGACAAATGTGTGACGACTTATAGTGACTTATCAGGCTGACTTATCATCGGCTTGAACTAGATCTTAGCTCACCGAGTTATTAGTTCATTTTTTATTCAACATAGTGCTTGACTGCAGTCCGTATTGGCGAGGCAATCGAGGATGTTAAGGCACACTAGCTTATTAAAAGCATACTCACTCTAATCTTGAAGACATCCACATTATGATCGGGCGGGAAAACTGACGCCGGCAAACTGGTTCTTAGCTGTCCTTATTGTAAATGAAAAGGCAAATCGCTTAGTTCGGATTTTATTATCTGATGCATAGGAGTAATGTAGATAAAGGTAAAGTGCGCTACATTCTCGAATACAGGCTCCCTGTGGTTGAAGGATCGCTGAGAATCGCTGCGTTGGTAACCAAAGGGTTAAAACGGATGATTACCCAGCACAGCTCCTTTTCATAGAGCACTGGGAAACTAAAGCGAATATGATACGTATCTTCGTAGTAAGAGCCATCCAAATTGTGTGATCTGCATGTCAAAAAAATACGTAACATTTATATCTCAATAAAATCCAATTTTAAAAAATCTGAACAAAAAATTAATTTATATTTTCCACTCGTTGGTTCCAGTAATGATCTCTGGGTGTGACGCGCGACGCCGGTCTCCTCGCTTGATTTACGCACTCGCAAATGTCCCGACATCTCGCACAGGTGTGCATTTCAACTCACATTAGCACACTTTTGACTTTTAAATCAACCTCAAATATTCCATTTTATAAATGAGGAGAGGAGATGGCGTTCTTTTGAACAAGGGTAACTACTGTTTAAGTAATAAAGTTAGTAATAGAGTTAGTTTGTATATTATATTTATAATAATTAAAACCCCGTGGAGTGTCCGGGTAAGAATAGCGCCCACCCATCTCCTCCCGTTGGGTATCTGTAAAAGGCGACTAAGGGAATACAATAAGACGGGCAGTAGCGTCTTTTTATTGGATTACCAACCACCTTTACTGCGATCCCCAAGCCGCCTGCCAAGCGTGGGGATTATGGCAACCCCTCCCTTCTAAGGGAGAAGCCTTTGTTCAGCAGTGGCCGTTTCGGCTGCTGATGAATAATTAAAACTGCCACTGGGCTTATGTTTAGTGATCATGCTGAAAAATCGGCCAAACTGATACGGAACGAAACGGCCAAACGGAATGAAAATAATAGTAAGTAGGTATATACATTTTTTAACACTTTAGATGTTAGAGAGATACAAGTTTGACCTGTATCAGGCTTGGCCATAAAATAGGCTTTGGCAAACCATTGGTGTTAATACATGTATGAAGGTATTATCGTAGATATTAAAACTAAAGAAAGGCAAGGCATAGCTGGATCGGCTCCCTGACTAGAAAACTATACTTTACAGTTTAAAACTACATTTCGCCTTATCATGGGAAACGCGATTGCGATCAAGCTTTTATTCCAAGCTAGCTGATCCACGCAGCTCCGCCTGCGATATTTTTACGTGAACTAACTTTTAATAACAGACATTCTCATTGAATACATAACCTTCTTTTTTATAGTCGGTTAAAAACTGGGACCCACTTTTTATTTGCTCTCCGAAGCACGGACCCGTTTAGTTCAAATGGCGTTAAACGGTCACCCATCTATTTAATGACCTTACCAAACGTTGCTTAACCCGATCGATTACAAAACCTTGATAACAACTCTCTATGAGTGTTCCCTTACTAATATTTGTTATATTATAAAGAAAAATTGATAAAATCGGACCAAGCGTATAACCAAGTGCCCATTTTGACTTTAATCCCCTCTCCCAAAATAACCGTGCCAGATTACGGGATAAAAAATATCCTATGTCCTACCTCGTAGTAAGATCTCAAATCATGCCAAGTTTCATTTGGTTCCATTCAGTAGTTTCGGCGTGATGCGCAGCCGTGATACAGACAGACAGACAGACAGACAAAAATTAAAAAAATTACATTTTCGGCCTCAGTATCGGTTATAGAATGCCCTCCAAATATAATTTTCAAAATATCTTCAATGTACAGAATTGGACCTGTTACAGTTTTATTATAAGTATAGAAATCGATCTGAAATTTTGTAGATCAAGGTCAAGGTTGTATGTGCATACTTAATTTCCAAGTATACATGCGTATACTCGTACATGCAATAAATACTACTAGTATTTATACCTTGCCAAGCACCAATAGATAGGATGCTGACGATGTTCAAATTTAGAAGACAGATCAATAAAAAAGCCATCGAACGCGACAAGACAAAACGTATTCCGAGCAGGCTGCATCCACACGTCGTTAAGGCGACGTGTACACATTAAAGGGAATTATTCGCGAACCACAGCCGCGCGACAAATTGACATTCAATCAGTGTAGCGACATTGTTTCCCTATCAATCCTTATTGGAAGTAGGCACACGCGCCGCGCGCCGATATTCCGCCATCAAAACGCAATTTGTTTATGAAAATTTATTGTATTTGCCATTACCGGGTTTCTTTTCCCCCGCGACCCCGGTACAAAATCACCTTATTCAATTCCCTTTTTGCATACATCACACACATGGGTGTCTTCGGAGGGGAACACGGACGGTTTTTGTCTGAACACGTGAATCGCGTTTGGGACCCGTGTTCGCTTCTTATTAGTCTGGATTGGATAAAGGTTTTTCTTATATCGCTTCGGGGATATTCGCGGTGCTTTTGGTCGGATTTTGCGAAAATATTTAGTTATAAAATTTGGAAATCTTTAGGTAAAATTTTTAATAGGGTAATAATGATGGGCGAGACACAAATGACCAATTTTTGTCATAAATAAATTAATCTTAAAAAAATTGACTACTTTAGTTTTTCTGTCTCCTGAACTAGCGACAACGTTTACTGACTTATACTTCAGATGAGATTTCTTACCAAAGCAATGATATAATTATGTGCTAATTTCAGTTAATTGTTGTATGTTATTATGAGCCCCTTCATCTTGAGAGGAGGCCCGTGCCCAGCAGTGGGACATAAACAAGGGCTGGTATTATTATTATTATTTTATTAATATTTATTGAATACGAACCACGATTTTCCGGATTAGTTTTTGTATTCCTGCGCAAAACCCCCTAATTGAAGATTTTCAATGAGAGTTATTTACAAGACGAGCAAGACTTTAGCCTGGCGGTAAGCATCACGTTTGCCCTCCCTAGGAAGGCGTGCCCCATTGTACTGTCGCACGAACAACCTTCATATCTCATCGCCAAGTTAATAAGCATAAAAATTTAAGATCAAAATTATTCCCACAGAGATATGTAATTCCTTTCTACATCTCACGTTCCAACATATCTCATCCCCAATACTCAGTGACGAATCACCAGAAAATTTGAAATTCCGAATTGCGTTCGAATTCATTTATCAGTGCGAATTAGCGCGTCACACACGCGACGTGTCGATCGTAAGCGGAGCGAGCGATATGACGTCACATCTCCCTTCTGTCTCGGGGATTTGCAAAAAGAATTGGCGCATATATCACCGTTAATAGGGTGAGGAGAGAGCACTACTTATGCCTAATGCGACAAGGAAACATGCTACGCGCGCGTACGCCCGAATACATTTCCAGAAGCTGGATTTTCAATGGCAATAAATATGTGAGTGAGCCAAGCCAAGCGAATCCCGCGAACCATTGGAAAATATGAAGATAATTTTTATTTTTTTAACAATCCACACATGGTCATCTGATTCTACACAAGGCCTGTACTATGATAACCAGGCAGATAATTTAAACATACTTATGTTTGTAATATACTTACTTTTTTAAAATTTATACTTCAATATAAAGACCCAGACATAGGAATCAAACCCATAACTTATTGGGTAGCAGCCAGGGTGTTTAACCACTAGACCAATGGACCTGTCATCTATTGCTCGGTTATCATCGTTGAATTTGATGTAGCGTTCGTAGTTTAAATAAAAAAAGTCAAATGTCTTTATCATCCTTGCCGAAATATTAAGCTATTATGTAGTTAAAGCTATTCACTTGTTACGTACAGCTGCAGTAACACAAAAATGTGACGTTAACCCCTTTTTCCGTGACATAACAATAAGCAGGTGACGTGGTCGTAAACACAACAGAACGGCCCGGTAAAAAGCAACGACACCGGTAAATATGGACAGGCGATGTCTTCGCGACGGTAAACGATGTTATAAAGATACTCCTACCGACATGTAGCCCCTTGCTGCGGTACGAAACTAATTTTTTATTGATACGTATATCGCTTAGTAGGTAATGAAAATATTATATTCCTTATTATTTAATTTTAGAAAAAAAATTATTTAGCTCATCTGCAACCAGAAACTAGTTATTTCAAATGATGATTTTTAATCCTTTACGGAAATGAGAGGTGTATAAGTTTGACGTCTACTTTGTATGTCTATTTGTCTCTCTGAGTCTCCCAAAAAGGCTGAAAACTGGTTAATTCCGATTTAACCAGATACCTATAGTCGTTTATCTTATTAGTTCGAAAAAAGGAAGTTTCCACTGTATATAATTTTTTGTTTACATTTTTAATATATTCTGGTTTTTATGGCTTTAAAAACCATGCTGTGGAAAATCTGAGATTTTAAATGCAAAATCTGATGAAATTGATGTTACCTTCACTCAGGTCTCATCATTGGCGCTTGGTGATGGACCATTCTCCCCTCCCTTTATAAAAACATGATTTTATTATCTTGTTTAAAAATATATGATATAATATTTGATATTATATTCGATAGCCGGTGTTCTATTTCTTTCGACACTGGAAAACTTCCAAGTAGGTATCTTTTATTTTCTACTATCTACCATTTGTATATTATTTAAAGTCCTACAAATAACTGAAAAGGGATAGGGGCATCTGATCATAAAAATCGTTTCTTCTACATTTTTACGCGACCCAACTTTGTCGCCCTTTTAAAGCTGTTTCTTAAGTATATAAATTAAAACTGCGACACACGACGACCATAAAACTCAATATAAGTAATCTTTATTTCCCTGCAACCGACTAAATCAGAAGATTATGCTAAATACACGTAGGTATTATTGTATGCGTCGTACTCCGCATACATAAATACACTTTGTTAGGCGCCCTCCTCGCTAAAAAGCCGTTATATTTTCAACACATGATTATGTAAAAGAATTTCGAGATTTCAACATACGAGGGAAAGGAAATGCGTGTCGTTAAGATGCGAGGTCCCGCAGATTTGCATCTTTACCACTCTTTTGTGGGGTTGTGTTTTCTCACGATAATTCTCATTGTTTCAGCAGATATTGTGTGCGACATAATTATATAGAGATACAAATAGGGGTTTGTTTTCTTATGTCCCATCAAAGGACGGGATTTCACGTCGTACTTTATATTATAGTAGACATATTAAAATTAAACTAATTTGACGAATAATAATAAATGCGAAAATATTTATTGAAACAAAATATTTACAGTTTATTTACAAATACATATGTACACTTAAACTAGGTAAAAAACTTCCTCGAAGTTGTCGCCGCACTGGGAGGGAAGGGTATCTAAAAGACTGGCGGCATTACCCCTTTGTATGGCCAAGCTTATACGTTGGCAGAAAAAGCTACCAGCCCGGCGGTCTCCTGAGACTTCGATAAGTTTGGATGAAATTTCTTTTACCAAAGCGTGCGTCTCACGAGACCAAGGCCCCATGGTCTCCACCGCAAAGGGCGCAAATATATAGCTCGAACCTAGAGCTGCATACTTGCGTCGCTTTGCATCACTAGCGATCGCCGCAGCCCCTCCAGTCACCCTGCAAGTTGCCGGGGTGTGGGACGCAGCAAGTGTGTCGACACATGTCGCATCCCACACCAGCGGCTTACCATGTTGCCATGATATTAAAGTGACACCATCAGGCCTCTTGCCGTCATCTCGTGTAATGCCGACTGGTTCCAGTACGGCAGGGACACTGGCAGTGACAAGCCCCCTGCGAATAATATCATTAAGGGCGGCATGGCGTGACATACGGCCAGCGCTACGCGAGTAAGACAGCCCGTGGTGACCATATTTATCTACGTACTCCCCACAGCGACAACGATGAGGTAGGTTGGTCCTGGCACCCACCCGCAAACAAACTGCAAGGCTAAGTGTGGTGTTGGTCAATAAGGTACCAATATGAGACGATGGCATAGCCTGCAGCCAGTGACCGGACTCCTTCGCAGAGACAGCTAGCAACCGCGCACGATCCAAATCGTTAACGCTGGATGATAAAAGTGAATGCCAAATTGAATTACAAAGTGGTTTATCCCACTGTCTCTGAGAGTGAGTTAAGATTGGAGGGTCGGAACCCGGGCAAGCCAACAGCCAGGCATTTCTGGCCTCACTCAAATACGTCACCTCAACAGATCCTAAGGCTGAGACAATAATAGACCTGCTGAGGATTTCCGTACTATATACCGAGGACAAAAATGCCGGGAGTGCTAGATCGGAAATTTTGCGGACACCCAGACCACCTAAACAAATCGGTAAAGTAGCATCGGTAAAGGGTCCATACCCGCTCCTCTTCAAAAGGACAGTTTAAATTTTTTGTTAAACAACACCGAATTAAATCATCCAAAGTTGTTAAATGACTTTTAAATTTAAATAGTTGAGAACAGCGAAGAAAATAAGTGAATTTGGGCACAAAAAGGCAAAAACGCATAATGAAGAATGCCAAATGTGAGTTAATTTTGAAGATTCGATCAGAGGAATCATGGAATTTTTTAATTTTTTCATCCACGAAACTGGGTATGGCTTCGTCCAGAATGGGGGCACCGAGAAGGTACAGAGATTCCTTAGACAGTACCTTAATATTAGATGCCAAAATACTAAATTTGTTAATAATGAGGTTCTTTCGAGCCTCAGCCACTGAGTCCGAAACAAAGATTTCACACTTTGAAAAGTTAAATTCAAGACCGATTTTTTGAAACTCGTTAATAAGAATTTCGAAGTCAGCATAGACCGAATCTGCTGAACCCCCCAAAGTGCCATCATCCAGATACCAGACATTAAATTTGGAATTTAGAGTACATATGATCTGATGGATTGCCAAACTAAAGATAGCAGGACCAAGAGGGTCACCTTGTTGACATCCAACAGCTGAACAAATAGGATGTTCATTATATAATAATTTGGATGGTTGGCCATAACATTGAAAGACATATGGGTAAATTTCTGGAATGTTGTTTTGTACTTGTGTCAACAAAGCAGCTCTGTCTACAGAATTGAAAGCATTTTTGACATCCACCTTAAGCAAGACCTCACCTCCGTTCTGCAGTAAAAAGGTGCGTGCCGCATGGACGGCTGCCTCACAACCACCCTTTGAGCCAAATCCGAGTTGTATAGGCTGAAAAATTTGGGATACAGTAGGGAGGATGCGACGGCAACAAACTTTAGAAGCGATACGGCGGATGGTAGAGCCTATCGCTATAGGCCGAATGCCACCGTCTTTTTTAGATAGAGCGCACAAATTAGCGCCATATAAAACATCGGTAATTTCTAGAGGCACCTTGCCCGCCAACATTAGATTAATCAGAGCGGTTAAATTAGAAAGGAGTGACCTGCCAGCATCCCCGACGGCGTTACTTACAAGGTCTTTGAGATGTTGAGGGGTAAGGCCATCAAGGCCGCCAGCAGAGCCACTCTTAAAGGAAGAAATGCAGTTCATAATTTCGACAGTATCCGAAATAAGAATCCGCTGATCTGAAGAAGAAGAAGAAGAAGAAGAAATACATTTATTTGACCAACACACAAGTTAAATAAAAGATTACAAATGAAAAAAGAAAAGCAGCTAGTTGTGTGGGGCCAAACAGGATGCTGCCTCAGCATATTGCTGTGCCGTAATAAATTACAACACAGCGCTGGTATTCTGGCAGCACCTTAAAAGGTGACGCCACAGTCATTATAAAATACGTTAATATAATATATATTATATAATTATAAACTAATATAAGTACTAAATAGCCTTCTACGTGCTGCCATTTTTAATAGACTAGATGCATTAAGAAATGGTGATATATGGGAGCGAGGTGGTACATTGAAGCAAAAACGGGCACATGCATTTTGGACGCGCTGTATCAACCTTTCAGTCCTTCCAAGTAAACAGGGACCATAAGCAACATCGCAATAGTTGAGTTTGGAAAGGACTAAAGATTCACACAACTGTAATCTAACTTCTTCACTCAGATAAGGGCGGATCTTATACAATAATTTTAAACGATAAAAACAGTTCCGTGTACATTCGGCAACATGCTTTTCAAAATGGAGGCTACTATCAAAAATCAATCCCAGATTTCTAGCTTCAGTGACCCTCTCAACAGCCTGACCCCCCACAACAATGTTTAAAGTAGTTTCCTGAAATCTCTGAATATTTCTTTTTGTACCTATGAGCATAAATTTAGTTTTATTTGGATTCAGGTTAAGGGAGTTACGGATAGACCAATCTGATATACGGTCTAAGTCATCATTGATTTTATGCTCGGCGTTTACAAAATCAGGATGAGGAAATGAATAATACAGCTGTAGATCGTCTGCATATAAATGATAACGACAGTGAGTGATCTCCTTAACAATATCTGCAGTGTACAAAATAAATAGGATTGGCCCAAGAATAGATCCTTGAGGAACGCCATGAGAAACAGGTTGGGAAGATGAATGTGCCTTGGAGCCATCGCATTTGGTTATTTCAACGAAGGGGGGAAAAAAGGGAACTATTGAAGGGGGTGCGTTAGGGAAATGAAGACCTACTGAAGGTGAGGGATGTTTGGAAATCAATGCGGAAAGCGTGTCCGCATTATTTGGAGCAATAATATCGCTGGAAAAGAGCATCCGTGCTGCGCCTTTAAAATCACCATCATTTGCTTTTGATTCAATTTTGTGAATGATATTACCAGAGACTCGAGATCGAATAGGGGAAATGCCAAAAGACAAATCCGAAATAACGTTATTCAAATCAGAACAATTTAGTTTAATTTTTTGCGTAAGAGATATTTTTTCACCTGCCTTGATTGCAGTAACATGCAGCACTCTGTAAGGAAATGTTAGCAGCTCTTCCCAAGCACACTGTGTATTATGATTTAGATTTTTTTGAATGCAACTGCTCAGGGCATTGGCCACTGAAATACGAGCACCACGAGGAATGCGCTTAATGAGAGGAACATTTCTTTTTAGTGAACTAATACGCTGCCAGAATGGAATGTTGGTGAAATTCGAATTTGCAGTCGAAACCGGGCGAGAACAGGATGGGTCTGACACAGGCACAGCAGGATGGGACTTATGAGCCCTCCCGATGTGAATATTCAAACCTCGTTTCCCGCGAAAGAAGCGTGCTTGAGAACACTGATCACACTTTACTAAATTTTCCAGCGAACTATTACTCACCTGGCTGCAAGGCTGCGGCATTGGGGCCAGGATAGTTCTATTTACATCTTGCATATAAAACACTTATATATAAATGCACTTAAAAGTCACTATACACCACTTGGCGTCGATAGGTAGTCGACTGGCCGAGGCTGACGCAGCTCGACAACGAAGAAAAAACCTGGAAATAAAAGATACAATGAAACAACTGGTAATTGTATCACAGTACTTAGGTAAAGTACTCCCCTGATGAACACAGAGTGGTCTTGAAAAGCCAAGCCAGCGTATGACCGAGACCCGATGCCTCTGCCGTGAGCGATGGTGAGGCTCTGCAACCACCCACCAGGAAGGCGCGAGTGATGCGGCAAGAGGGGGAGCACTCGGGAACTGAAATCATAAGAAAATAATAATAATTATTAAATTTTATTTCAAGAGAAAAAAATTTTACATGTCACTTCTGACAAGCCAATATTTTTTTTTGTTTTTTTGCTGAATTTGACGAATTATATCGCAGTTTATTTTAGATTTTTACTGGGAAAAATGACGTGGTAAACGTCTATAAACCATGTTTGCCTCAGAATGCCATATATACCCACTTACGTACATATTTTGTAATTTAAGCTTTCTCTGCTTGTTCGTAGTCAGGCGATATGTGCTTTTAAGGGAGTGTCCTAACTAAACGCGATCACGCGATCATCGCGCGAACGAACGACGCGACCAATCTCAAACACATGGACGTCGAACGAGTGTCCTAACTGGTGGTCGCGCGAATGCGGTCGCGCGAATTCTGTTCGCACGACCGCATTCGTGAGATTTCGTTCGCACGATGGTCGCGTCGTTCGTTCGCGCTTTGATCGAGTCGTTCGTTCGCGCGATGATCGCGTGATTGCGTTTAGTTAGGACACTTCCTGAGATTCATTCGCGCGATGGTCGCGTCGTTCGTTCGCGCGATAATCGCGTGATCGCGTTTAGTTAGGACACTCCCTTAACCTAATTAAAAAAAGAGGTTCTCAATTCGACTGTACATGCACATACATTTTTTTTTTCCTAATTTAAACTTATTTTCTTGTATTGTTATTAAGCTAATTCTTCCACGGCCGCATCACTTAAAATTTAAAAGGGCTGCAGCGCGACAACAGCGCGACTGCGGCGCTGCAGACGCTCTTCTTTGTAAATCCATATAAATATCAAAAACGCGAGACAGCCGCGCTGCAGCGCTACCGTAATTTGAAATCACCCACTGGCTGGTGGGATCATGGTATAGCCTGGTATAGCAATAGTAAAGAAAGTACGTAAATAAATTCAATAATTTATATTGATTATCATATCAACTCTATTTTACATTGGTCTTTGCTACACCGGAAGGCAAGCAAGGGAATAATTAATGAACTACACAGTCAGGTTTAACCGCTGCAATATAAAATACCTTTTTTCAGCTGTCACGGTCGTTAAATACCCATTTGTTTTCCGTTGACGTACTAATTTTGAGGCATCAAAAAATGAAGGTAACGCGAAATATGACAGGTTTCGTTTAGCGTGATATTGGGGCCTGCCAGTTGAATATTTTGTCATTGTGTCAGTTTCGAATCCGCTGGTCTTGAATCTGTGGTACAAAAATGAAATCTGTGACACAGATTCAAAGATATAACAGCTAAATAAGTAATAATATAATAACAATACCAGCCCTTGTTTTGTCCCACTGTTGGGCATGGGCCTCCCCGCAAGATGAAGGGGCTAAGGCCATAGTCCACCACGCTGGCCAAATGTGGATTGGCGGACTTCACACATCCTTCGAAAGCTAGTTAGGCTTTCACATACATGCAAGTTTGCTCACGATGTTTTCCTTCACCTGAAGCTAATAACAATCGCACATAGATGATTCGCACATGATTAATGAAAGAAATCAGTGGTCCGGGCCGGGGTTCGAACCTGCATACCTTGTTTCTAAGGCAAGTGCTTGTCCACTGAGCTGCTACTGCATTGCTGCTAAATACTTAAGTGAATCTTATTCAAGCTTAAAGCACACATTGTTCTATTAAAAGACATTAGAAACAGACATGAAGAGAAAAAAAATGTGGTGAGGTTCATGATAACGACGAATAATCTTAAGGTGCTCGTAGCCAGTTGTAATCACTGTTCGGTAAACATAAGTTGGTTAAGCAACGTCAGGCAAGGTCAATCCTTAGATGGGAGAGTGGCACTTGAACTGCGCGTCTCTGTGCTTAAAAAATCGGTCCAGGTTTGTCGTCTAGACAATAGGCTAGATGACTAAAAAAAATCTTTTTAGTCCGTCATTTAGATTATCAAAAAATATTGGACACGTTTTTTTTCTTTTGTCGATTAAACAAAAAATGACGAAGATATGGTGTTTTGTAATGCCGCGTGATGTCACGCCGGTATACCATTTTTACTGAGGCGTGACGTTACGAGCCCGCACTCCCGAATTTTGACGCTCTATATCTTTGGCAATTTTATTGATTTGTTAAATAAGAAAATACGTGTCTAATACTTATATTTATAGACTTATTATTATTAGAATTAGAATTTTTTAGCCAGTCATCATCCCCATTACAGTCGTTATTAAAAATCATAGCATAAGGCACCTTGAACGACTCTGACACCAGGTTGGTCACTAACCATACGATAAATAAATAATCTTCAAGTTACCACAATAAAGGATAACCTTGATTACATTCCCAGCTAGTTAAAAAATACAAAACAAATTACAAACGGAATTTCCTGCGATGAAACAATTAATCAAAACATTTTCATTTCAACAAAAAATAAACTACCAAGCTTTCCGAGGCAATTATCAATATTTAAATCTTCAAAATGACTCGACAAAACTGCACGATATAGATATAAGTCTGCAATAACCCATTTGGGAGGATAAGAAAAAGGGATGGTAGTCATTAGCATATAATGACAGTAATTAAAATACACAAATAGAGCTATAAAGAAGGGCGGTCGTTGAAGGGCTGTCTTCATCATCCTCGGCGTGAATTTATACATGGCAAATATTTTGGCTGCGGCTCTGGGAACCCGCTGCGGAATTAAGAACAGCATTGTTTAATTTATTAATTAATGGAGCCAGTGTTGCGGAGACGATGACGTCAGATCCGCGCTTTGAAACAGATTACGCACGATAAAACCTATTTGCCGAAAATAAACATTATTTTTAATGCAATAACGTGTCTCTAGAAATCAATAGGTAAAAAACTAGATATATATGTCCAAAAATTTGATTGACAGTTTAAAATGTCACCTTAGACTTTCGCTCAATCTTCTTCTACGTTCTTTTTTGTTTATTTTACATGCTTAATTTAATTACAAAGTACATAGACTTTGACGATGTCTTGTATACTTTAAACAACTTTTACGTTTGTCCGGCTAATAAAATTACTAATCATTTCTATCGCGTATGTGTGGTACACAATTTAATACGTATGTAGCTTAAAGCCACCAAATAAAAAAATATTTTACTAAACAACGTTGGGCGTGAAAAACCAAAAGTAGCTGACTAACAAAACTTGGTATTTCCGTGTCATTTTCTTGATGGATGAACTTGGAACACGAACTACTTGTACAAATTCCGAGAGCCGCGTCGATGGGCAAGCCTTTCGCACGAATTATTTCAATTCATTCCTCATCTCCCGCTCCGTTGCCTCCGCAGACAATGGCTCTACTAATTACGAGATGTAAGGCTTTATTAACGCAATCGCGCGGTTATTAACATAAAAAAATAATATTTACTGGGCTCAGCGCCGGCGAAAGCGCTTAATTTACGAATATTGCGCTATTACGTCGGTCCCAACCCTTCCGTCTTACAAATAATTGCAGTGATGTTACGCCTTGAGAAATGGGATAAGAGGAAAGATTAAAGCTCATCAGAGCCGCTATGCCGAATAAGATTTAGCATGGTAATGACTAGCATTAGAGATTTCGTTTAACTTTTCGTCTGAGACGTAAGTGTACATCACTTACGTTTAGTATTCCTCTCACGTCCTCCAAATTGGACTTATGCAGCTCTTAAATTGGCGCTTTGAAAATTACCCATTGATATTTTAATCAAGAGCCATCCCTTCGATTTTCGATATTAGCATATAAATAGCGGGTAAAATATGACATCAGCATTTTAATTTTTCGATATTACGGAGCGATTTACAAATTAGCGGGTAAGAAAAACTCCCTGCAAGCCTTAAGAGGGTCGACTTGCTCGCAGATGTTCTATTTAAATGTAAATTTTCCACAGACACGCCGACGACATGGATGAAAAAAATAATTTAGAATCAAAATACTTGATGGACAACTCTCAATAATTTTAAATATTATTTACATTAGCCGCGACTAAAAATTACAATGATATATCCCAAATAAATATACATATTATTAGGTACTAATTGTATATTTAATGTACAATGGTACTTAGATGTAAAATATATTAGACGTTATAGTCCTTATACAGGGTTACAGGAAAAGTCGTGCTAGATCCGTTGAGGGCGTGGAGTACCCATCATTTCTGACTTATTTCACTATGAAACACCCCACCCTAAACTTAACCAAAATAAAAAAAAAGTAAAAAAAAAAAACTTAACTTAAACAAAATAAAATTTAATAGCCTAAAAATCGGCAATTTTCAATAAAAAATTTAAAGTCGAAAATCTCGAAAAGGGTTAAGTTTAGGGTGGGGTGTTTCATAGTGAAATAAGTCAGAAATGATGGGTACTCCACGCCCTTAACGGATCTAGCACGACTTTTCCTGTAACCCTATATACATATACAAAATAAATAGATTCCATAAACGGTACTTATTCTCTGAAGAAGAATTTTCATCATATTACAGTAAAAAATCTTTCCTTTTATTTAAGCTAATACATAATAATTACATTTAATTGAAACTACTTTCTGACATAATAATAATGGGCATTATTTTTTACATTCCCCTAACGTTACAAAAGCACGTAAAACGCATATAAAATGTCTTCTCTTGTACACTTAAATCAAAACAATAAAAATGAAATCCTTAAAAATCCCCGCCACTCCACTCAGGAAGGAAAAATTAACAAAATCTGACAGCAGTATTTAATCAAGCCCCGCAACAAACACTACGGGAGGGTGACAATTGCACGCACCGGATGAAAAAAAAGAAAGAACAGTTTCTTTTTACTTTTCATGAAAGGCAACAATGAAAGAAAGAATCACGTGAAAAGGACCGCGGCGGAAGTGGAAGTGACAGATCGGCTACAATGGTGGAAAGTCACACCTCTTGTTTACGGGACAGCGAGCACGGGCCAGAATTAGCTATCATTTACTTAAGCACTTTATATAATTAAGCCGAGCGGCCATTAGTGTCGTGAAGGGTCGCCATACTCTTTTCATTGCCGTTTCTAATTGCAGCTATTAGTTGGGCGGGTGTGCAGCCATTTTCTTACATGTGAGGAGCGTGTGGGGTTTCTTTAGAAGTTCCTTGAAATACATTTGTAGTTCTAGGAAGTTTCTTATTGACGTCAACCTTCAAGGTCGTGTAGTTACTCTATACAAATGTTAATGGTGCTGAATTTACTGATATATTTTACGAAATTCAGTGTTTAATGAAATTATTTTGTACCGAAATTGATGTTTTTGGAAGAAAAAAACATACTATAAATAATGGCAGCTGACGGACTCTATATTAAATTTGTAAATATATATATAGGGGAAAAGTGGGATAGTTGCCCCAGGGGTATAGTTGCCTCGATTGTAATTTCTCTAGTTTGGCGGATGACTACATGTTATTTTATTTATCTTTCGAAAGACTCTACAACTACCACTAAAATGACCGTGTTGCATGTCTCAATGCATGTCTGCAATTTCATGGAAAGGCAAGGTGAAATCAAAGTTTTTGCGGGATAGATGGCCTCTTTTTTCAGCGGGGCATTTATCCTAAACGTAATTTACATAGATAAGGCAATTATCCCCTATATGGGATAGATGCCCCAAAATTTAGAGGTCCGCAAAAATCGCCAATACTCTGGAAATATCAAACATAATTGTTTTTCCTTTCATAAGTTTGAAGATAATAAACCAAAGTACCTACCCGTATTAAAAGTAAAGAATTTTGCTTTTATAAGTGAGAGATATAAAGCAATTTTAAAAAGTGTGGCAACTATCCCACTTTTACCCTATATATATATTCTAGGTCACTCCCGCGACTAAGACAAATCAAACGACAGACATTATAAGGTAAAATTCATCGATCATCGAGCCGTTTAGCTTTAGGCCGTGCCAAACAAATACATACATACATACCTTCGAAAAACATAACCCTCCTTCTGGGGCATTCAGGCAAAAAGATTTCACATTGTCTCAGATTATAGATTTTAAGCTCGAAATGTATTCACATTATATTCAATTAGAATAGAATAGAATATACTTTATTGTACACCAAACAAATGAACAAGAAAATGGTACGACTTAATACAAACAAATAACAACAATATAAAACAAACAATAAAGGATAGATTCGTTTAATTTATCATCATAATGTATTTCTTCTTCGCATGCATATTCTTTTCTTATTTCCTTCTTCTCTTTTTACGTTATGTTTGTTTATTGTCGTCATATATACTTACTACTTACTAGTAATTTGTGGATAGCGTCGTGGGTTGTACATTTAGTTTAAAACGATTTTTTAAATTTATAATAATAATAATATCTTGGGACAATCCACACACGGTCACCTGATCCCAAACTAGGCAGAGCCTGTACTATGGAAACCAGACAACTGATACTAATACTTATATAGATATTTTTTTTTATAAATACATACTTAAATAGATAAATAACACCCAGACACTTGGTGGGAATCGAACCCACGACCCATCGGTTAGCGGACAGGGTCACTAACCACTAGACCAACGTCATTTATGTTATTAATATTTAATTTACAATTGTTTGCATTCCCAAATAAATGAAATAACATATTTATTTATTTAACTTTATACACATATTATGTACAAGAACGGATTTCAATGTATTATCTAAGGTATTTCCTACAAGTATACCTTTTCGTTCGGAAGCAATAAGGCTTCCGGACATTATTCTCCAAATTATGGTAAAAGCTGCTAACACTGGTAGCGATATTGTTTTATACTATTTAGAGAATCATTTAGAGATTTTTAACACAATTTAATTTCATAAATTTACTGTACACCCAAGAACATTGTTAATTCATATAAATCCCCTTTGCTTTAATTACCGAATCGATCATAATTGATTAAGTAGAGCAGCGAGCTAAGGAGCACTACAAAGGACTCAATTCGGACCTCCTCCGCGCAAAACAAAAACATGCCTCCCTCCCTTTTTTGACCGAAATGCGAAATCTGGCTTTGTTCATTTACTCGGTAAACCGATAATTTCATTAAACAACAAAGTGGGACTCTTTGGGTGCTTTGTAAACACGGCAAGAAGCCAATGTCCCCCAAGATGGGAAATTCATTTGGAGAAAAAATTTCTTGTCTTAGCGCAGCGCAACGAATTAGGAATCCGCGCTCCCCATTCTGTTTATTCGACAAAAAGTGGTGAAATCTAATTAAAACCGTCGCAATTTGGGTTTTTAAAAACATAAGTAATGAAAAGTAAATTGGATTTTATTTTGAAACATGTTTTAATTATTACTATCTACCTAGATCGATGTCAAGTAATATTATGCAAAAGAGATTAATTAAAGTAAGTAGTTAAATGTCTGAAAACTTTAACAATGTTTCATAAAGAAAACATACATAACATTTGGAATCAATTCAATGACACAAACATTTATTCCAAAACTTGCTTAGTCTTCATTTCCAAAAAAGAAATGTTGTCCAAAATGTAATCAAGATTAATTTACTATCTGTTGAAAATTGGCCTCTTTAACCCTCTCTCTGCCCAAACAGTTAATATCGCACGCGTAACCCAAAACGGTTGCATTCCGCACGTTAAAAATATCGCAGAGTAATTTGGAGCATTCGACCGGGCTACTCGCATTAAAGTTAGCTAGAGCCCAAATTAAGCCGAACCCCCCGATATATTGCGTTTGTTCTTTTGATGCCGACGTCGAAGGGTTAAAGCCAAGAATGCTTTGCTTTTTATAGTGAGCTCAATAAACCGGGGGCGGGTTGAGTGTGGCTGCAGACATCGGTACCTATGTGTGCACGATAGTATTGACAGTGAAATTATGGGTTACTAATAGTTAGAAATAAATTCCATATTACTTTACGTTTAAAAAATATATGATCACCTACCGTGCAGTTGACGCAAGTATGTAACGTAACATAGTGATCGTAAAGTAGTTTTGATTCCTAGGGCAGCCAAAGTTTTTATAGGTGCCGGAAAAGTGAAACGTTTTTAAGCATCTCAGTGTTCTTTTTTTTTTGACGCGGGGATACCTTCAAAATGTCCCCGGGAGCTATGGGGCTCAATCGGGGTATGTGGGATTCTTACCCACTAAAACCCCCGCGGCTGCCGCACCAGGTCTCTCCGGTGGGATCTGCACCAGAAGCCCCTCAGTGCCTTGCCTTTGAGCCCGCCACCGCACGGGGGGTGCATTGTAGCCCCCCGGGAACCTAACACGGTGCTCACGGGGACGGGGGCGCAACCCCGCCGCCGTCCTCCTCGGAGTCGTCGCCATACTCATTGGATGTCCTAGACTCCGAAGAAACATCTCAGTCTGAGCTAATCTAAACAAAGACCCATCTAATGCCACACAATTCGCTTTTCACTTGGCTCCTATAAACAATAACACACCTATCATATTCCGCACGTAAAATGCAGACCCTTTATTTTAATACGAATTTATTTTTCCACATACGGATATCCACAAATACTCGTTATACAAAGCCAATGAATTATACCTCAGCCAGGTAATTAGACCGAAAATACCATTAAATTAATAAATAAAAAACAGGACCGGGCCCCATCGGTTCTCGGCAGGACGCGTGGCCCCCCACTCGAATAAATTTATGTAAAAATTTTCATTAATATTTTTGAGGCCGGCCGTCCGCTCGCCCTTGGGACTGGAAATCGAGTTCGCGGTCGCGATGGAAAAATGCAAACCAAAAATTATGGGGTCCCTTGACTTGTATTTGCTTATGAATACCGGCCGTACCTGTGCGCCCTCCATATTGTGAAATATAAATATACGATACGGGGAAATAAAATTAACATTGTTTACGGTGTGATAAATCTACACTCTTATTTATACGTATATGGATCAGCATCACTGATAGAATCACTGTGCAGCAAAAATATGCACTACACAATGAGTGTAGAGGTTATTGGATCGTTATGGTTTTAGTGGTTTTGGTTTGGTAATGTTTAGGAATGCGTAAGTTTTTTGCCCAAATGCCCCAGAAGGTGGGTTATGATTTTCATGACTATTTCTTTGGCACGGTTTACAGCCTCAACGGGTCGATGGATTTTGACTTATACTATGTCGTTAGATTTGTCTCAGTTGTGGGTGTGACACGGTGACATAGGTTGTATATTTTTCCAAAAAAGTTAGCAGTCAGTTATGACCATTTTGTTAGTTCACAGACGGGCTTTTTGTTCTTTGATAATTTATACTTGTTTTTAATACTTTTCCGCATTTGGTTTGAACTAATTCATCATTATCATCTTCATCAGTCGTGTATTGCTTGACATAGGCATCTCCAATTGCTCACCGCTGACTACCATCTTCGGCATATCTCATCCAGGCCTGCCACTCTACGTATATCGTCGGTCCACCTAGCCTGAGGACTTCATACTTTATGTTTTCGATTTGCAAATTAGCTAATTCTTTGTTATGTATAGTATTTTTTAACAGTTCTCGTTTTGTCCCACTGTTGGGCACGGGCTTCTCCTCAAGATGTGAGGCCCTTCATCTTACGGGCCATACATTAAGAATTGCTTTTATTATTAGTTATTTTTATAGCAATATATGAATTGCTTACTTACAATACCTCGTATTATCTTATTCCTATAGCCAAAGACCAGGTGTAGTACTGTTACGGTATGTGTAATAACACAAACATCGAATAAAATAAATCTTATTTTTCGTAGTTTTTCCTTCGCCTTCGGTCCGACCTTTGAGATGTAAGTACACTATGAAAAACGCCCCTCGCGGGATCTTTTCGAGATTATGAAAGATTTGTGAGTCGTGGAGAGCCCGAGGCCGGTCGCAGGCGGCTTAAGAGATTTAAATCGTTCGCTGGCCCGGAATGCCAGATACAAACAGATTTCTTACTGCCCCGCGTTAGTAGAAATGATAACTTGGAACGAGTGTACTCAAGTTTTGGGGTAGATAAAAGCATATCTGTATGTTTTATTGCTGTTGGTTTAAAGTTTGTGAGAATCAGTATTTTCTAAAAGCAATGAATGGTCACCTTTATAAATCTCTAATAAAACATACTAGATTATCTTCAAAGATATTATTATTAGATTTAATAGACTTCTCAGAACCAGTTTTCGATTACTACGTCAATTAATTTACAACACTATTTTCATTAACGTACCTACTGTACATTTTTCAGCTAATGTACTCAGAATGCAAAATAAGATAAAATCTGTTACCTTAAAAAGTGAAAGGTTTTCCCTCGCAGTGCTGGCAAAGCTGTAAGCGATATCTTTCCACGAAACCTGTAAATCTTTCAGGCATTTTTATATTCGGCGAGTTCACCCCAAGTCTGGGGGCTAAGCAGGTCGCGCCACATCCCAGAGATTATATCTTGACACTTGATGGATGAATGGTTATTGGATCTCAACATTTTTATCATTTTGATACAGTGCGGGCTCAAGGTGCGCATTTCCACCGCGGGGGACAATAGTTTGTATATATATTTTTTAAAGTTTTTTATTAAATATATTTATGAAAACAGTTTGTGATCACAGTTTATTTAAGGTGTCACAGTCCTAAATCAATCTTTTATCGTTTATGTCAATAACTAACTATAAACAACACTTTTTACTAGGTAGGTCTTATCCTTGTGCAAGGAACCGTCCAGGTAGGTACCACCGTAGTGTCAGATATGCTGGCGCCAAGCACTAGTATGTAAACATTGTTGTGTTCCGGCCTGAGGGGGGCACTGTTGCTGGTGACTACTTAACGCGCTAGTGATTCGTCTTGTGTTGCTAGCGTCTATAGGCTGCGGTGACTGCTTACTATCAGGCGGGTCGTAGGCTTGCTTGTAACCTTGATAGTATAAAAAAACAATAACCTCTTGAGTCACGGCCGATCTCTAAGAAAATCAGTCATCTAGACAAAATAATATAGTGCATAAGTATACATTTGTAAACACAGGTGTGTTCTCTTCCTTTACACATATAACCATATGAAATAGAAACATGAAACGACAAGGGAAAGATAAGGTACGGGACTAAGATCTTATAATGTCTATTATGTATGTGTCATCTTTTTTTGATGAATCTGCTGGTCTAAAAAGGCCACTTTTGGTGAACCATAATATGATTAAGTTACGGTTTGATTTTTATTCATTGGGCAGCATTTAACACCAAATATGAATTTGCTAATAAATTAATTGAGTATATGTGTTGCCAGTTTACGAAATTTACGGGAATTGCGAGGGTTCTGCTGGGAATGCAGAATACGATTCCCTTGTAGATGAAATGCTTAATGTGGTCTTTTTAGGCCCGCTGGTGATCTAACCAGTAACGATTAACTACACAAATACTCGTATGTTGCTCCTAGGAGTAAGCGAACCCCTGACCTCTGGTTTATATAGCAAGCGACATCACCCACTACACCGCGGAGGCTACAAAACTCAATGCCTAGGAGTAGTTGGATATTTATAATACAATAAAGAATTCCTTATCATGAACTTATGTAACAATAGTTTATCAAAATGTTCAATCGTCACAACGAAGAAAATCAAGCATCATTTTCGTTTAAATCTCATTCAATAAATCAAACTGATGTATGCGTGTAACATATTCACGGCGCGCTCAGTGTGTGATATGTGAAATTGGCGATGCTGTTAGCGCGCAGTGGAGCGCGCTGCGGCTGACACTGCGACCCGATCGTTTGCACTCTTTACAACACCCCTATCTCACACTTCATACGAGACGTAACGGTAACGTCAGCAGAATAAAACGTAACTGATACACGTGAAAAATATATCCTTTTACAATAATTAACAAGTATTAGGTGCACATGGACACAAAAGACTAAATTCCTAATATCTTAAGGGTCGGCAACGCGCTAATGATTCATCTGGTGTTGTTCTATAGGTTGCAGTGACTGCTTACCATCAGGCGGGCCAAGGCATGCTTACTTTCCACCTTGTTAGTATAAAAAACAGTATAAGGGAGTGTCCTAATAGAACGCAATCACGCGATCATCGCAAGTTCGTGCAGACGGAGTTCTCGCGAACGAAATCTTAAACATATGAACGTTGAACGAGTGTCCTAACCGGCGGTCGCGTGATGCGACGTATACGAATTTGCCATGATCACGTGATCGCGTTTAGTTAGGACATCGCCTAAATTGAAAAAGCACAAAAGCAAGCAGTCGAGTAGACTGCGAACAAACAATTAAGGTGTACACAATATATTATATATTTCAACTTGCTTACCAATATTCATGTTTTCGGAAGTATAGAAAAATACAATATGGCGGTTTGTCGCCGCTATATTAACTTTTTTTTTTAAATCCTATGTCTCTCACACAACTAAACACATCACATACGCAGACTGGATACAATTTGAAAGTTTCCTCACAGACAAAAAAGGTACCTGCTATAAAGGTGAGTCGTCATAATTATGCGTGCTATCTGTACCGATTTTCCGGGCACTTTGCCGCTCGCGTCATAAGCGATATGTTCTGAAAAACGCGGCGAGCCACTGCTACCGTTAGCGGAAACATATCAATTCATTTTGGGAGGCACACGCGCGCGCCCGCGCCGTCAAACAGCGCCCGGTAAATCATGGCGGCGAAGCCCGATAAACACCGCGCAGGAATTCTGTTTTATTATCTGTGACAGGTTATTCGAGTCAATTGGTTTCGATTATATTATGTTGAAAAATTATTATGCACAAGATGTTTTTTTATGGGTAGTATTTTTTTATTCGTGGCAAGAACAGTACTATTATGTGTGCGTGTCTTTACAGATTTTATTAACCGGCTTCAAAAAGAAGGTTCTCTATTCGACGCGTATGTATGTAATATTATTAAAAATGCGTAATATTAATATATGTTAATCTATGTGGGCTTCTAAACAAATTTACCAAATTTTATGAGTGTATGTATGTATGTATGTATGTATGTAGGTTTGTCCGCGGATTTCTCAGAAACTACATGTCTGATTTCGAAAATTCTTTTTGCAATTGTTAGAGTATTTTTCAACTTAGGGTAGAGTACAAGTTTCATCAAAATCGATCCAGTAGTTTAAGAGATATAAACTTTTTATGTTTTCAGTAAGTTACTGTAACCTAGACGTTCAAGTTGCGTGATAGTACTGATACACTAAAAAGTGTTAAATAAACTATTTTTGAAAAAAATTAAACCGGCTTCAAAGTAAATTATCTAAAAAGCATAAAATAACGAAAATATATTGAAGTCGGTGTCAGCTCGTGCTAGTCTTAGTTAACATGATGTGCTAGCACCGACTTCAATATATTTTCGTTATTTTATGCTTTTTAGATAATTTACTTTGAAGCCGGTTTAATTTTTTTCAAAAATAGTTTATTCGGCTCAATTTTATAAAACGAAGTCAAAACAGTCACTCTCACCCAGATTCTGCAACTAATATAAGTACTATTACTTACAATAATTTATCAACTAGATAAAACGTTAATAATGTTAATGAAGCGAGTCACCTCTAAAACCTCAAAATACAGGATAGCTCCTAGTTTGGGTATCAGAGGAACACCTTAATAATACTAGCGCTTGTTTATATCCCTGTCTATGGGCACGGGCCTCCTCTCAAGATGAGGGGGGCTTAGGCCATAGTCCACCACGCTGGCCAAGTGCGGGTTGGCGGACTTCACACGTCATTCGAGAGCTAGTTAGACTTTCTCAGACATGCAGGTTTCCTCACGATGTTTTCCTTCACCGAAAACGAGTAACAATCGCACAAAGGCGATTTGCACACACACATTCACATGATTCTTAAAGAAATCAGAGGTGCGAGCCGGGGTTCGAATCTGCGCACTTTGTTTTCAAGGCAAGCGCTCGCCCACTGAGCTGTCACCGAGGAAAACCTTACTCTTTTACAATTTTAGTTTCAGTAACTCAGCATCCTACTAGTAGGTATATACCCTTGAATTCTTAAAAAAAAATAAAAAAAAAACTACTATTCCGAACATTTTTTTTGTTATCAAATAAATAAGCAGCAGTTTAAGTTTATAAAACGCCGTAGCAACATAAGGTGTGTTTTTTAATTGTCATAGCCATAGGAGTTGAAATAGAATCAAACCAAATTTTGATCTGTATTTAGGCGATAAGCGGCAGTGCAGTGTAGCTGCCTATGGGTAGGTATGCATGTCGGTCTTCATCAACCTAATAATAATATCCTTAATAATATCCTGGGACAATTCACACACGGTCATCTGATCCCAAACTAGGCAGAGCCTGTACTGGATTCTGGAAACCAGACAACTGATACTAATACATTTATATACTTAATGATTTTTGATACTTACGCGAATATTACACATTGAAATGAAACTAATTTTACGGATTATATCGCGGTTTATTTTTGATTTTAATTTCCCGACGTTTCGAATACTTTACAGCATTCATGGTCACGGGCGGACTGAGGTGGTAGCTGTCCATATGTCATAGTTGTCTTAGGGTACCCTCAGGTCTTCTTTTTCATCTTTTTGACAAAAAGATCGGTAAAAACCCGTGTAAAAGAACATATAGCTGACGTTAAACATCGACGCTATACGAAGTCTGCAGTCTGTGAACATGTTCAGGATCGCACCCGCCATTACATTAGATTTGACAAACCACAAATCCTCGCAAAAGAACAGCGCTACCTACCAAGGATGATTCGTGAGGCTATTGAAATTAAAAAGCATCCAAATTTCAATAGAGAAGATGGCTGGGTGCTACCACCAGCTTGGGATCCCGTGATAAACATAGTCAAATCCAAAGACAAGCATTCCACTGCAAGACCTCAAGATACTGTAAGCTCTTTCTGCGTAGATCGGACTAACAATAATAATTAGAAGACCTGAGGGTACCCTAAGACAACTATGACATATGGACAGCTACCACCTCAGTCCGCCCGTGACCATGAATGCTGTAAAGTATTCGAAACGTCGGGAAATTAAAATCAAAAATAAACCGCGATATAATCCGTAAAATTAGTTTCATTTCAACATATATACTTTTTTTTGTAAATACATACTTATATAGATAAAACACCCAGACACTTGGTGGGAATCGAACCCACGACCTGTTGGGTAGCAGACAGGGTCACTAATCACTAGACCAACAGGCCCGTCATATCGCATCACTAAGTTATTTTATCAGTAGCCGATATACGTCCACTGCTGAACAAAGGCCTCCCCAGAAGGGAGGGCCATAATCCCCACGCTTGGCAGGCGGCTTGGGGATCGCAGTATAGATGGTAGGTTAATCCAGTACAAAGACGCTGCTGCCCGTCTTCTTGTTTTCCCTTAGTCGCCTCTTACGTACACCCAACGGGAGGAGATGGGTGGGTGCTATTCTTACCCGGACACCCCACGGGGTAACCCCACGGGCTAAGTTATTTAAAAAGAGAATATAATTATTATCTATATCTTCTATATCTATCTATACATATTATAAAACAAAGTCGCACCCGCTGTCTGTCTGTCCCTATGTATGCTTAGATCTTTAAAACTACGCAACGGATTTTGATGCGGTTTTTCTTAATAGATAGATTGATTCAGGAGGAAGGTTTTTATGTATAAAACATGCATAATATATTAGAGAAACACTGATAATTTTAGAGGTTTCTAATATGATGTCGCAAATAAATACACTTCTTTGTGCTTACATTGCAACCGCTGGCTGAATCCTACAAGATAGATCAAAATAATGTACTACAATATTGTACACCTTAACAAGGTCTACAAAAAAGTCCGCGATGGTATATTTTTATCTTTTAGGGATAACCCACAATAAACATTTTTTGTCCTTTACTTTTTATGAGAAATAATTAACTATTAATAAATTGTTGTTATCATGAATTTGTCCCTTCTTCAATATAACGTAAACTTCACTAATATTTACACCAATGAAAAAATAGCTGTGAACGGTGTTCATACCGCTAGGATAAAGTTAAGCAACATAAGGCAAGGTCATTACATAGATGGGTGAACCGATTTGTATGAAATTTTGTGTGCCTATCAGGTAGGTCTGAGGTCGTAAAGTATATTTCATGCCGCTAGGTTAAGAAACGTTAGACAAGGTCATTACATATATGGGTGACGGCGGCGACTCATGGTGCCAGGTTTTAATTTTTTTTTATATCTTGGGACAATCCACACACGGTCATCCGATCCCAAACTAGGCAGAGCCTGTACTATGGAAACCAGACAACTGATACTAATACTTATATACTTATTTTTTTGTAAATACATACTCAAATAGATAAACAACACCCAGACACTTGGCGGGAATCGAACCCACGACCCATCGATTAGCAGGCAGGGTGACTGACCACTAGACCAACGGGCCCGTCAAGGTTTAAGAGGGCCAGAATCCGCACCGCGGGGTATTTGGTGCAGATCCCACTGGAGGGCCCAGGCCCCCCCTCTTATGTGGCGATGCGACAGCTGCAGAGGTTTAAGTGGGTAAGAACCCCAGATACCATGATTGACGAGGATATATAGAACGAGAGGAGGGTGCAAGAGAGGAGAAAGAGGGAGAGGGGATTCGAGGAAGTGGTGATGGGGTGAGGGATTGGGGGATTAAGATGGAGCAAGGGGGGAGTGACGGGGAGTGAGGGAGAGCAAGGTGGGAGAAGAGAAAGGGGGACGGGGTTCAGAGAGGAGACTACGGGGAGAGGAAGAGGGGGAGTGTGACGGGGACCGAAGAGGGAGGGGGAAAGAGAGAGCATAGAATTTGATTTTTCTTATAAGAGAGAGATGAAGAGTGAAATAAATCGAGGGAGGAGGGAGAAAAGGGGAGCAAAATGTAATAAAAGCGCGGGTGGAGCTGCGCGGGTCAGCTAGTTACCTATATAATATGAACGTTTTTAAGTAAATGACAATGATTCAGGATTATTTTTTAGTATTTTTAATTAAAATTTCGCGAATGCTTATTAAACTTGTTCCACAATTAACCCGCCCCAGTTAATAAGATAGAAAGAGCGTGGTTCAGTAAAAATTCATAGCGTCATCTACGGCTCGGTGCGGTGGTTGTAAAAATTAAAAATGCACACGCGCCCACAATGCCTCAAGGAAAACATGTTAAACCGAGCGAATGCCCCCTGAAATTTTAAAAGCGTTGTCCTTTTTTCTTTTAACAAGCTGTGTTTAAGATTTTCTCGTTAAATTTTTAAATTTATTTTTGTACTCCGTTTTTTGGTGGAAGCGCTGTAATTTTTACTTAACATGCTCTGGTAACACCTTTTTAATTGCTCGTTCTAAACGAACATCGTACACTTATAAAATTATATGATATGAAATAGAATATCTGGTTTGGCCTATCCATTGATAGAGAGATAGAGAAGCTCAGAGTCACACAAAGTCACCGACTTAGCTCTCAGAATCTGCAAGTTGAAGTGGCAATGGGCAGGCTACATCGCTCGAAGAACCGATAACTAACGGGGACGAGTGACGACCACGTACCCGGAGAAGCAGCGTAGGTAGGCCTCCCACTAGCTGGACAGACAAAATTGTGCGCGTCGCAGGCAACCGATGGATGCAAATAGCCAATTGTCCTTCATTGTGGCGTTCCAAGGGGGAAGCCTATGTTTAGCAGTGGACGTCTTCCGGCTGGTGATGATGAAGATGATCCATTGATTGAAGTATAGCTAGATATATGATATAGCTAGATTATTTGAAACAAACTATCAGACTGCCTATGAATTGACTAACTGAGTATGTGTGCCGCAACTCTAAAGCTTGTATAAAATAATCTAACTGTGTACTACCCTCTAGTAGGTACGTACGTAATAGTAGTCATCATCATCATCATCATCATCATCATCAGCCGGAAGACGTCCACTGCTGAACATAGGCCTCCCCCTTAGAACGCCACAATGAACGACAATTGGCTATTTGCATCCACCGGTTACCTGCGACGCGCACAATGTCGTCTGTCCACCTAGTGGGAGGCCTGCCAACGCTGCGTCTTCCGGTTCGTGGTCGCCACTCGAGAACCTTTCTTCCCCAACGGTTATCGGTTCTTCGAGCGATGTGGCCTGCCCATTGCCACTTCAACTTGCAGATTCTGAGAGTAATAGTAGTAGTACTTAATATCTCAATAGTCATAACTATCTCTAATGATCATGTCAAACAAAATGTATCTACAATGATTGTCCTACGCTACGCCATTCTTATCTAAGTTTAAACATCTGTATGTAGTTACATCATTCATCATTGTGAATACTTTATCACATAACATAATGCCAATGATATTATAGGTAAAAAAAAGCTTTTAATGAAGTACATAGGTTATAGGAAATAGGTGAGCTAATTAACACAACTTGAGTTAGTGGCACACCAGCCACGGAAGCATTGACAGTGTCACTTCGTTTGAATTTTATTCAATAAACGCATCAAAATAATCGAAAATACTATTGAAGAGGTGGGGGCTTGGAGCTTCAATTAAACACGTCCGCTTGCTTGCAAGTCATGATTTATTCTATATTAAAATACACTATGATGGAAACTACTAACTAAGCGATATTCTAAACCTAACCTAAAGGTCTGTACACACATACACTTCACCTCCGGGGTTAAAGAAAAAAAAAATCAAGCATTAGATTTTTTTTTGTTAATTTTTAGAAAATAGTAATTAAGTAAATATGTAAGTAAATATATCTAACTAGTTAATAACTCTATTACAAAATTAATAATAAAATTCATTATAGATAATAAGGCCTTGTTCTATTCTTATGAACTATTTCTATTTTATCATTTTTATTTATCTTTACATTACACCCTAAATCTTCTATTACTACAAATGGTCCATTATATAAAGGGTCCAATTTTCGACCTGTTTCATTTTTTAACAGAATCAAATCATCCTTGTTATATTTGATTGAATTTACTGAATTATCATAAATCTGTTTTCTTTTTTGTTTATTAATAAGTAAATTTTTCTTTGCCTCTGCATGAGCTAGCTGTAAACGGTATTTTAATTGTAATGCATAATCATCACTATTGTAAAGAGGTTCTACAGACTCACTTATTGTAGAAGGTATGCGACAAAGTTTACCAAATACTAATTCGTAAGGCGTGTAATTTGTTTCCGTATGAACCGTATTATTAAAACCAAAGCACCAAAATGGTAACCAATAACTCCACGTATCTGTATGCTTACCACACTGGATCCTTAGAAATGAACCTAAATTTTTGTGTGTGTTTTCCAAAGCGCCTATAGACTGGTGATGATACGCAGTCGAATTTAATTTTTCTATATTTAAAATTTTACATACGGTTTCCATAGTTGCTGACATAAACTCAGTTCCTCTGTCAGTGGCTATTGTACCTGGAATACCAAATCTTAAAATAAAATGTCTTGTGAATGCATCAGCAATGGACGTCGTTTCTTTATTTTTTAAAGGAATTGCTTGTACAAATTTCGTTAGTTCGCACTGAATAGTCAGTATATAGCAGTAATTATTTTCATCTCTGTCTAACGGACCTACTACGTCTAAAAATATTTTATCAAACGCCGAGGAGGCCGTTGTGGTTATCTCCATTGGCTCTTTAATATATCGGAAATACTTTGATTTCTGACATTTGTCACATGATCTTACAAAGTCTTGGACGTCTTTATTTATATTTGGCCAATAATATCGTCTTTTTATGGTATTAACCATTCTACGTACTCCAGCATGACCACTGGATGGTAGTAGATGAAAGTCATTCATGATTAACGTTTTTTCGTTATCGTCAACAATTCGTTTTATTCCGCGTAATATTCAATTCAATTCAATTCAATTCAATTCGTTTATTATTGCAGTAATATGGGTAGATACAGAGGGTCTTAGAAATAAACATGCTTGATTCACCATATTCAGCCATTGAGGCATGCAATTAAGTTAAAGTATTATTATAATTAATAAATAAATAATTATTATATAAGTCATTATTATTATACTTACATTTAAAAATATTCACAATAAATTACTATTTTAAAACCTTAATATTAAATGTCACAATATGTCATTAATATAAAGACTTTACACAAACAAACAAATTAACATTATAATCGAAATTATCAAATTACTGTTTAGATGTTAAGTAATCATTAACAGAATAGTATGCCTTATCTAGCAGGAACATTCTAAGTTTCGCTCTAAACATGTTGTAATCAATACACTCAAGAATCGTTTTGGGTAAATGATTGTATATTCGAGGAGCCATACAGAATATACTTTTATTTAAAAAAACAGTCTTATTGTGAGGAAAACCTATTTGATTGTTATATCTCCGACTGCGTAATTTGTTAAAGAGATTGAGATTTTTCCTAACAAAAATAGCCATTTCAAAGATATATAGCGAGGGTAATGTAAGAATTTTTAATTTTTTAAAGAATGGCATGCAACTATCCGTCTGCTTAAGGTGACAAATAGCTCTTATACATTTTTTCTGGGCCTTGAAAGCTGCCTCTTTTTCAGTTGAGTTGCCCCAAAAAATTATCCCGTATCTTAATAAAGATCCAACGTACCCATGATATGCTACTAAAATACTTGAAGTGCCAATCGTTTTTGACAGCTTATTAAGAGCAAAAGTGTACTGACTTAATTTCAAGCATAAATTTTCAATATGTAATTTCCAATTTAAATTACAATCTATATTTAGTCCTAAAAACTTAAAAATGTCAACTTCTTCAATTTTACACCCTAAGTAATTAATATCAATATTAGCCAATTTATTTATCCTATTTCTAAATGTCATAATTTTTGTTTTTTCAATATTAATTTTTAAATTGTATGAAGTCAACCAATCTATAGTAGTAACTAAGGTTGTGTTAATATCACGCTCGAGGACTACTTTATCTTTACCAGTGAATAATAAAGTACTGTCATCTGCATATAAAATTGCTTTGTGCTTACTTATTTTTGGGAGATCATTCACATACATTATGAATAGTAAGGGCCCTAGCACGCTTCCTTGAGGTACACCATACTTTACATCTCTGAATGTTGAGTAGTAATTACATTCCTTTTTTTCCTTGAGACAAAGCCTAGTTACAAGAGTCGCTTGTTTTCTATTACTTAGATAGGACTCAATGAGTTCTAAAGCATTACCTCTAACACCATATCTATTCAGCTTCTCTATCAAAATAGAATGATCTACATAGTCAAAGGCTTTTGTAAGGTCCATATATAAGGCACACACCATTTCATTGTTATCAATGCTTTTCATAATTACATCGAGAAAGTTATAAATCGCTAAATTTATACTTTTATTTTTCCTGAAGCCTGATTGTTCAGTGGCAAATATATTATTAACTTCAAAAAATGTATAAAGCTTTTCATAAATTATTTTCTCAAATACCTTAGACAGAACTGATATAAGAGCAATAGGCCTATAGTTGTGAATATCAGTTTTATCTTTTTTTTTAAATATTGGTTTAATTATAGTTTTTTTTAATTTGTCTGGGAAAACTCCATGTAAGATACATAAATTAAATATATGACTAAGAATAGTAGATATTTTTAATGCAACTTCTTTAAGAATTTTAGCAGAGATATCGTCGTACCCAGTACTGTTTGTATTTTTCAGGTTTTTAATTATATTATAAATTTCGTTAGGTACTGTGGGATGCATGAAAACCGAATTAGGAAAATGATCAGGAAGATTCAAAGAATGATTTGAATTTAGCTTCGTAACTTCATTAACAAAATAATCATTAAAAACATTAGCAATTAGAATAGGGTCTTTGATTATATTACCTTCATAAATTATTTCGGATATTTGTTCTTTTGGTACATTTGTTTTTTTGTCATTTATAATATTCCAAGTAGCTTTAGATTTATTGTGAGCTTTATTTATATAATTTTCATTTAATAATAAATATACATATTCTTGGTCCGGACCAGTCCTTTAATGTCTTTATTTCCTCACATATGTTTTTAATAAAGTCTATATTCTCTTTATCTTTTATTATGCAAATTTCTTCGATACGTATCTTGTTACAAAACAAACTTAATTTTTGCACAAATTCGGCTCGCGAGTAATGTGCCTTAAAATCAAGATTGACGCATAATAATTTTTTACTTCCTATAAAAGCAAAACATTCAAACTCTTCTTCTATCATATTATCCTTCCTTAACTTATTTAGTTTAGAACTCTCTGTCAACATCAGTTCTACAGAATTATATGGTTTCCTTAATAAATCTACAACTCTTGGTTGATCAGGCCAATTGTTGGTAGTTTTATTAAGATCCATGTCATTTTTATTTCTTTGTATCAAATCGTCAGCCTTTTTCTTCTGAGCTCTAGTTATAACGGTCACAATTTCCTCATGCATTCTCTTTAATTCGTCCGATGTCAAACACACTCTGGATAGAGCATCTGCAACGGCATTATCTTTTCCTTTTACATACACAATTTTGAAATCATATTCTTCTAACACTAATCTAAATTTTAATAGTCTGCTAGATGGATCTTTCATTCCAAAAAGATACACTAACGGTTTATGGTCTGTCATTATTGTAAAATTACGACCATAAACATAGGGTCTAAAATATTTAACTGACCAAACTATAGCAAGTAGTTCTTTTTGTATAGTTGGATAATTCCTTTCGGCTTTATTCAAAGGTCTACTAGTATACGCAACGGGTCGCAAGTCTTTATTACACAAAACAGCTCCAATAGCATTACCAGAAGCATCGGTCTGTATTACGAATTCATTTTTCTCAGAAAAGTCTGGGTATTGTAAAATTGGAGGGGATATTAAACAATTTTTTAAATATATAAATGCCTCTTGGCATTCATTTGTCCAAATAAATGGTTCGTTTTTTCTATTTAATTTATTTAATGGCATAGTTATTTTCGCAAATGAATCAATAAATTTACGATAATAATTACAGAACGCTACAAATCGTTTTACTTCATCTGCATTTTTAGGAGTTGGGTAATTTTTTAATATTTTTATTTTTTCTGGATCTGGGGAGACTCCCTTCTCCGAAACTATATGACCTAGATATAAAATTTCCTTCTTTAAAAATTCACATTTTTGTGGGTTTAATTTTAAATTAACTTTTCTAAGTCTTTCCAATACAGATATCAAATTTTGATTATGCACATTGAAATTTCTCCCAAATACAATTAAATCGTCTAAATAAATGAAACATTTATCAAATGCTAGTCCAGACATGGCTACAGACATCATTCTGCTGAAAGCACCAGGACTTGACTTTAATCCCATGGGTAAACGTTTCATCTGATACTGACCAGTACTAGTACTAAAAGCTGTTAATTTTCGACTATTGGAATCCAAGGTCATTTGATAATAGCCTTGGTAGAGATCAAGATGTGTGAAATAAATAGCACCAGATAGAGAATCTAAAATTTCATTAATGTTTGGCAAAGGAAACTTATCATCACAAACTACTTCGTTTAATTTCCTGTAGTCTATTACTAATCGCCATTTCTTTTCTTTTCCTTCTGAACTTTTCTTTGGAACTAATAAAATAGGACTAGACCATTCGCTATTGCTTTCCTCTATTATATCATTTTCTAACATGTTACTAATTTGTTTACTTATTTCGGGTCGTAACGCTTGCGGTAAACGATACGGCTTAGTATATATAGGGGATGTATTAGGTTTTATAACTATAGACTGTTCGTAAATATTTGTAGTTGTTGCTTTGTCTCCTTTTACGTGAAAAACATCAGAATATTTAGCACAAATTGACTCAATTGACTTCTGTTCCTCTTCATTTAAATAGTTTAAATTCAATTCTGACAGCAATGTTTTAACTCTTTCTACGTCAATATCACATTTATTAAATGCGCAAATATTATAGTCACTTAAAGATTGTAAATCTGGTATAAAAGATTGTAAATATATGTCCGTTTCATTAACGTTTAATATTTTTATTGGTATCCTGTTATTTTTCACTCTTGCTATAGAATTTGCAAGAAAAACATTATTTTGCAACTCTCTCCCGCATACTATAACATCTTCATTTGACTTATTTTCTACATAAATATAATGTATAGATTCTGAACGTGCTGGAAGTGACAAATTATATTTATTTCTGTCATGTTCCTCTATAAATGTCAAATTATATTCATTCTTGCCAATGCTTATCGTTAATATGTTTGTATTTATATTAATTATTGCCTTATATTTAATAAGAAAATCTAAACCTAATATTCCATCGGCTTTTAATGGTAAGTTGTCAATTATTAGAAAATCATGTTGAAATTGTATTTTATTTTCACTAATTAAATTTAAGTTTACGTAACCTTGTGAACGTTTCTGTCCACCTATACCATTAATTAAAGTATAGTCTCTTTTTACTGAAGTTCCGTTTGGTACTACTCCACTTTTAATAACTGATAGTGTAGCACCAGTATCGACAAGCCAATAGTATCTAATATTATTCACATAAAAAACTACATATTTTGCGTTACTATTAAATGATAAAATAATATTTTTAAGATCGAAAAAACTGGTTTGGGCTAATAACGGAAGTGTCAGTATTGTTAATTTCATGCGATCTTTCGTTATCTTCTACCGGAAACAAATTACGAGACCCACGGTTATTTATATTACCGTGGCTTCTTCCTCTTTGACCATTATAAAATGTCGATGGTGTGCGATAATTACCTCTAAAATGATTACGTCCTGCTTGATAACGATAATTACTGCTACGATATTGACCATAGTTTACGTTATTGCTTTGATATTGGTAACCTCGCGGACGCCTAGTATTATATAATCCTCGTCCTTGCTTAGATGCATGCATAATGTCACCTGTTACTTGGTCGAGAGGCGTATCTTCGTCCTTTGCTGCTTGTATCGCATCTTTGAGGCTGCTGTAGTTGCGAGCGCTGATGATCGTAGACAGCCGGGAGCTGCGCAGGCCATCTGAAAACCGTTTTATTGCCAATCGTTCATTTAAAGGTTTCAACACCGAATATGCATCAGGCTTTCCGTCTGCCTGAGCAATAGTCATATCTGTAAATAATTTTTCTATTGTAGTTCCATAACTGTCAATAGATTTTAAGCCTTGTTTAGTATTTAAAAGTTGCGTCTGTATGGCTACAAAAGATTTTGTAGGCAGTAAATGACGCCTGAGGTCATCAATAAGGTCTTTTACTGTAACATAAGAACTTGAAACGCGTAATTTGGCATTTTCCGACAGTCTACTTTTTAAAACAAATGTAATCAACGAAGATTTACCTTTTTCCTCCGCTATCATGTCCGCGTACATCTCGACGGAGTCAATCAGTCGCTTTGTTGTCTCTTCTGTACCGTCCATAGCTGGAATCAAACTACACGCTACTTTTAAATCAAACTCCATATTGTCTGATTCTATTTTAGATTTACTACACAAAATATTAATTTCGTCGTATACCTTCTGGATTTTATATAATATTTCAATAGCTGACGCTATTAATTCCGAGTCCTTACTGGTTTTTAAAGACGAAAAAATAATTGTACATTTATCAAAAATATCCTTAGATTCACTTAACTTAACCTTAGTACTTTTACATGTATACCTACTTTGGCCTTTCTTGATCAAATATTTTCTTATTTCTATTAAAACATCGTAATATTCCAGTAAACTATCTATCATATTTTAAAATAATTATTTTGTACATAAACATTATTATATTTTATGGCATATCCATATTATTCTTACTCCATACAACATTACGTGCATTGCGCGGAATGCGCTGCGTTGCAGTTTACGCGAGCGGTATCATATTCGATGAGTGATTGTGCACGGCTTAAGCTACTTTTAATTTATACGTTATGAAATATGATATCTATTAGCAAACTTAATCACCATTATGAATTAAAATTAAAGTTCAAAAGTATTTTTAGGACATAGTATGGCACTTTAATAGTTAAATGTTTTTCACTGCACTTTATATTAAAAAAAAAAACTCACGTAATGTCACGCTGCTGTGATATAGGTACCCAATTTAAACCGGTTCATCACCAGGTCCTCGGCCACGTGCTCGGAGTGACGACCGGATGCGTTGCATTGTCGTCAGCCCTATCTCGCGTTGCATCCAGCGGCGATGGCACTTTGCGTAGGCACGTCCCGCAAAGTATAGGAGCAATAAAACCGCTATGCCCACCACCAGGAATACGCCTATATGTAGGATGTCCATGCGGCGACCGATGTCCTTTAATACCGCGTCATTGCTGCCAGCCGCATTCTGGCTCAGGAACACATCTTCTTTTCCCACTGATGCTCTACACATGGTTGACGACAAAACCTGGTGACCCTGACCTTCTGTCTGGCAGTGTCGCCATGAAGAGGTGGGGGCTTGGAGCTTCAATTAAACACGTCCGCTTGCTTGCAAGTCATGATTTATTCTATATTAAAATACACTATGATGGAAACTACTAACTAAGCGATATTCTAAACCTAACCTAAAGGTCTGTACACACATACACTTCACTATTATGTATTTGGTATTTTGGTAAAAACAGACAAACAAATTTTTTAGACTTCAATAACTCACATTTCATTCGTTAGTATAAATCAATTCTGTACCACTTTTAATCGTCTATTGCTTAGTAGGTAACGTATTTATTACTTATATCATTGCCTATTGCATATGACGTTCATCTAAGCATCTTTACCCAGTAAATTAAAATCAGTAAACCAACAAAATCATCAATGAAAACGAATGTTACCCTGCTCCGTACACATGTACCAATAGATAGCTACCGATTTAATATCCCACTCATAATTGAAGCGAACGTTCTTCCAAACCCATTAGTTGGCGCTACCAGACTCGGCGAGGCCTCGCGAGGTAATGAACTCACATTATAAATGCAACGAGGCATCGCGCCGATGCACCAGTACACTCCGTCGCGAAGAATTAATTCATTTGCATGTAAAATTTCACCCACGGCACGCTACTTAAGATTAGGTATGAGACGCTGAACGAAATTGATGTACGGGATGTGTACGTACTATGTTGAACGATGTTTGGTATAATGAAGCTAGCGCTTAGGACTGTCTCGCTAGGGCTTCAGTATTAAATTTTAACTGAATTATATAATCTTGATATTCCTGGTAGTTTCTCATCAGATGGTAAGTTCCGCAAATGAAAGTCTAGGTTTGTACGATGTCATTCTTAGATATTTTGTCGAACAGCAGCACCCTGATGACACATGATGTGTTTCGGTATGAAAGACACATAAATTACTAAGTTCAAGAGAGTAATTATAGCTCTGATGGTGAGCGACTGTGCACTTCAACTTTTTAAGAGCCGCCGTGCCTCATCTCTAAATAAAAAATTGCTCTAAATTGCCTAAACACTGCTTCGATAGATTTGTGATCTCATTGGCGGAGCTCTGGGTTCTGAATTCGAATACCCAGTCAGTAGTGGCGTGCACAGAAAGTAGGCAAAAATATCTGCGAGTTATCTGTACTCTAAGCTATTTGTTAGTGTCCCACCACAAATATCCTTAAATGAACTAACATTATAGACGTATCCATTTACATTTAAAAACAAAACATCACGTTAATACCATGTCAGTGCAAAATATTTTTAAATTATGATTATTTAGAGAAATCGTACGGTAGGGAAAGTCTTTTTGTGTGTATGGACCGTCTGAATAATTTTATTACAGTTTTTAAATGCAAATTAATATGTCTATAGAGACTGTTAACTTATGGATATTTAAAATGGTATACTAATATACAATACATATAATAGGTTAAACAAGACGAATACGTTTCCTTGCCTACCCTCTGTGCACGCCACTGCCAGGGCAGTTTTATTGAGTTTTCCTATTAAGAAGCTCTTGGTAACCTCGATTTAGAAAATGTGCCTGGCAAATCTTCATCCACTCGCATCCCATGCTTACCCAACTTAGCAAAAAAAAATGGTATAGTAACATCTCAAGCCGACCTCTCCCAGATAGTATGTAATAGTTATCTTTGAAAAAAAAACAACTTTATATATAAATACTTATTCGTTTTTCAGGCAAGACCATAAATGAATAAAATATTAATTACATTGTAAGAAGGGTGCTTAATAGGTTTAAACATACCATCATCAATTGGTTCTATAACTCTCTGTTACCTACTTGTTACATCACAATCAGCACATCCAATATTTTAGTTTTTTTTTCTGCCACTATTCGCTGGTCGAACAACCCATCTCCGTGACTTCATTACTTCAACCGCTGTGTACCGTGCCCTATGTTTTTTAAACGACCTTTAGATACTTTTTAAATAGTTGCGGCAAAACTGCAAAAGTTCGTTGACTTCTACCGCTAAAACCGCGGCACGAGACACCTGCTTAACTCGCCGGCGCTCTTAATGGGATCTGTGCGGTCCCCCTCATCTACAACCTGCTCCTAATTCCACCTACTCCAGTCGAGCACTTTTTACAGACACTCCTAGTCTCTTGAGGACAATCGGATGCAAAATGGTGGCGTAAATTCGGTTGAAAACGGGATTCTGTGAGTGAAATCGGTAAGGGATGAAATAATTCAGGATTATTATGTATGTAATCTCTATTCAATAGTACTTACTATTTAGGCCTCGTGTGTAAAAGCAGTCTAGTCCACCACTGCAGTGTCAGATATCCTGCCATTCTATTCCAGTGTGATGGTCACCGAAACTAGAAATAAATCTGATTCCAAGATAAGATAATTACATTCGTTACAAACGACAGTGGATGGCAAATCAAATTAAAGAAAATTACACAACATACAACCAAGGTGGCAAGCAAGCATGCGACCCGCCCGATGGTAAGCAGTAATCGCAGCCTATAGAATAGACGCTAGCAACACCAGAAGAATCACTAGCGCGTTGCCGACCCTTAAGTCATTAGATATAAAGTCTTTTGTGTCCAGTAATTTCACCAGCTACAGTGCCAGTCACACTGGAACACAGCAATGTTTACACACTGATGCTTGGCGGCAGAATATCTGACACTGCGGTGGTACCTACCTGGACGTTTCCTTGCACAAGGAACCTACCACCTAGTGTGTAGCTTATCATCAGGAAAAAGTAGAAGCAGGAATTCACTTAACAACAACTACTATCGTGGAACTTGATACGTAGAATTGGATGTAAATTCTCGCCCACTTTTTTTTTCAAGCTAAATAAACTTTGATTTCCGCCACTAAGAGACTTACAAAATAAATTAAAGAGGGTTACACAATAGACGAGATCGCAAATAAGTGTCGTCTACAATTGAGTAGCGTCTAAAAAAATACGCCAAGTGCGCAAGATAGTCCCCCTGGGGTCGCACTTATCATTGACATTAACTTTTTTGTTGTCCAATAACATTTGCATAACTTCTAAACTCTGTATCGACGCACGCCTCGGAACCCCGAGGCGGCTTCAGGGATCGCGTCTCACACTTTGTAAGATCATTTTCAGACTTTACTGAACTCGGTCGTTGTCTTCTGGGCACTATAAAAGGGGAAGTCATTTGTAAATTACCGTTAACGGCGAAAAGTGCTTATCTTACGTACTTTTGTATAATAAAACTTTTGTTTATTTGTTCACTGATTGAAAGCTAAGCCTAAGTAACTAACAGTCCGACGAACTCTTAAGTGTTACCAAAATAAATTCGGGTTGAGCTTTGACTCATTCAGCACAAAGCAAAGTCCTTTTTTCGAGAAAATCAGCCAACTACGCGAGATATGTACCTACTTATAAGTAGGTATTTTGGAATTTTGTTTTGTCAGCCTTTATATTACTGGGCAATGTTCTCGCTACATTTTTTTAAACATTTTTGAATGCAGAATACACATAAGAATTTGTACTCCCACATATTAAAAAAGTTGAATTTAACTTGGTACTTCCGAAACCTACATACCGTTACGGGGGAAGAATTAATTTAAAATGAGAATATTTTGACAGCTGTCATATCCAGACAGCCCTTCGGCAAACGATGCTAATTCTGACCCTACGACATTGTCTCACACATAATAAGGACTTCATTTATAATATGTATTATTGACCAGATTTCATTAGACCAGATAATATCATTATAGACATTAAGGATAACAATAAAATAGCGGCTGATTTTAATTTTATAGCCCGACTGCCCCAGAAGGATGGTTATGGTTTTCGAGAGTATGGATGTATTTAAGTATGTTTGTATGTATATTTCATTGGCACGGCCTACAGCCTAAACGGTTTAATGGATTTTGATTTATAATATGTCTTTAGATTCATCTCAGTTGTGGGAGTGACATGCTATACCTACATTTTTTCATAAAAGTTAATATAGCGGGCGTCAGTCGCCATTTTGTATTTTTGTACTTCCAAAAACATCAATATGGGTATCAAATGAAAGGTCTTAACGAGTTGAAATATATATACATGTATATATCTATTATGTATCTATTATGAAATTTTAGTCCATTTTGTTTGTTCGCTTTTATAATTTATACTAGTTTATGTATGTAATCGAACTTTAATTTATCTATTTTTTTTAACTAATAATCATAAACAATTTGTGATACCTAAGTGATTTTGGAAAAATCTTCCAAGGCTGATTGTTGAAAGAGCAAAGCATTATTAAGTTATTCGAGACACCACACTATTCAATTAGCTAATTAATTAAAGTCTTACTAGTAATCTCAATGTTACTAAATTTCTACAAAATATGTGTATATAACTTGTATATCTACAAAAGTTAATTGGCTCCCAAAATTGCTGTGTAATCCATCTTGAGATTATAATTTAAAAACATGAGCGGGTATAATAGCGAAGGACAGGGTAGAGGTGCCTGTAGTCGGCCGGTCGATGGCTTAATAAGTAGGTATCGCTGGGAGCAGCTGTTATGATACCGGCCGAGTGTCGCCGCACTCACCCTTAAGAAGATTTTTTAGCTGGCTACGAAGTAAAGAGAAGGCTTTTAGTAGTTTTTTTTTACAATTCATTGGCTTTTAATGAGCAGTTACATTTGATACATGTTATTAAGTCTCTAGAGAGCAACTACATCTACGGAGCATTTCACACCGAAACACAGCAACGAGTCCACACTGCTTCGATAGAATATCTGACACTGATCTCTGACAGAAGGAGCATACCACCTAGAGTTGTTGCAAATCTGATATGGTTAATATCAGATTTGCATTTTTTCCGTATTGATCGTTTAATCCCGTACAATTATTTTTCAAATCTAAATAAGGCTAAAGAAGTTACAACTACTCCTGAAGGAGCTAGATCACACAAGTCACTAGTTAATGATAATAATAAATCCCTAGCGGTAGCTATCAAGAAACCGTTTACTAGAAACGGAACTGCAGAAAACTGACAGTTTCATCGAGCTCGTAAACTATCAGAACCCGTACTAGACCCACTATTTTATAGCGGCCGGTTGCCTAACCGCTAGAACAATAGGCTTGTCTAAATGAATAGTAGTGATTACCTTTATTTGCCTTGTATTAACTTTGATGTAACACAAAAAAACGAAATTAAATATTTTTAGGAATAATCAATGAACTGCTACAACCAAACAAATCGGTCTTTCCGATCGTTATATTGCGGATGTATTTAAGGCTACAGTAAGTTGACCTTTAACAAGATGCATTTAACCATCCACTGCTGCTTCACCACTTGCCATTAGATAGAATAGATTGGTTATAATAGTTAAAATCTCAAGAAAAGCTCTCCACACTTTCGAATCAAGTGGATACTTTAAGGCGATCGCCTTTTTTCTCGCCCCAACGTTCGGAAAAAATAGGGGAGATTCCTATCTTGTCGCTTCTAATTTACTTATTCCTCTTTTAAAGACTTATTTACCTTCAAAATCCCATTGTGTCCCAGCGGAGGAGCTCCTATAATAACGAGCGGGCCTCGACGTGTCAAACGAGGATTTTCTTAAAAAAGCAATAACAATTTACATAAACAGCCTGCGCTAGTTAACAGTTAATAAAGGGAACGATGTCCCAATTGACGAGGCAGCCTCGTTTAGACGCCTTTTAGATGGTAATGCTGATGGTATACTATTGTTTTTACAAGGCTCTTTTCCGCTCCATTGTTGAGTACAAATGAGTAAAAAGAATTGGATTTGAATCTTAAAAGATTTCTTTTTTATTTCTTGTTAACTCTGTTTTGATTCGATTTGTCCCATTTTTTAAAATCCATTCTGAAGTGTAACATCTGCTTTGTGCATTTACGATTCCTTTTTATTAATTCTAACTGAATGCTGCTGAATTTTAAACGACTACAATCGTAGCCGGTAATCTATGTAGGCCGCAGCTTAATCCAGCCGTTTGGTATTCAGTGTGTTTGTATCTCGGCTAATATCTCGAAGCAATCAAATGAAATCCGTGCCCCACGAGTGTTACGCATAAGTGCTGTACACAATGACCCAAATTCAGTCAAGTTGCGGAATTGTTTCATTAAAACCGACCCAAAAGTTAGACGCCGACCGCGGCCCGCGCGCTTCACCCATCCGCGATCGATTGCTGGTTCATCGTACTCTATCGACAAATATAAAACGTGTACCAGATATTAAACAAAATCAGGGGATAGCCCCCTAATCAAAACCGAAATATCCCCATCTAACCCGCCCTCGAGGTAACGACGCGAACTGTCCGCCGCGCGTCAACCCTTCCCGTTTAAAACTTCCAGTATTCGACTCCACTAATAGTAATCTGAAACAAAGTTCAACCGGTTCAAGGTCGCAATTTAAAGTTTTTTTTTCCAAAACTTCTTTTCCCGTTCACTTTTTTATAAGTATATAAATCTTTTTGCCGGCGAAGTTCCACGAAGTTTTTGGCCCAGATTGTCATCGATTTTTGTTTGAAGAGTTTGTTTTTTCATTGTTCTTCTTTACTTGTTTGACGGTTAATTCATAAAAACTTTCCCGCCTGCACAATCGATAATGGCTGTACAGTTTGTAAACAAAACCACGCTATCTCGGAACCGCCAAATTGCATGAATCTCCGACACAAAGGTCTTGCAGTATTATAAATATTATAGGAAGCAAAAACAGCTAAAAGCTTTGTGCACGAAAATTCTGGGCAATAACTTACAATTTATTACGTATCCAATGTAAAACAATAAACCGCATCATCACTGAATCCCGGTAAGTTCCCTCGCATGAACGACTACGCTATTTTCAGTCGCTCCATAAATATTGCGTTTTCGCGCCGGCTGTAAATATTTTCCCCATCATAAAGGCTATGCATGGAAGTCGCCCGGAGGGCTCTCATCACCTCGGCCCTGAATATTTTCATATGTATTTCGAGAGACCCTCTGTCTCAACTTATGTAAATGCTGCCCTAACACTTTCCCTGCGTTTTTCTCGCGTTTGACTCACAATACGACGCAATTTGAAGGCGAATCCTAACATTATCCACGAGGGCTCACCTCGCGACTTGCAAGCTTCACAAATGGATATTGTGATTTAGAGTTTATTTCGGGGATTTCTAACAAAAGCTTTGAATACTTGCATTGGTTATGGTCGGTCTGGTGTCAGAGTTAATCAACTCTCTGCCCTTTTTGCATCGGCTTTTTGGCCTCTGACTTGACTTAACGACTGGTATCTAGATACCACGTCAACACACCAAGGCCTGATGTTTTACGTGCCACTTCGAATCACTGAGACTCTCAATTCAAATTACACCCAATCTATGGACTGACCTTGAGTATCAAAGAATCATTTACTAAACAGTCATCGAATAGGATCGAAGGAATCTTACAGCTATGAGCGATACCTGTTCCTCGATGACATACAAAAGTCCATGTAGAAAGAAAATCAAAATGGAAAAAAGAGACTAAAAAAAATATTTTTGCATTAATTGTTACTTGTGTAGACAAAGAGGAGTATAATGAAGAGCCGTCCCCGCTGTCCGTCGTGGCTGATTTATCTCATGACTTTTCGGATATGCAAATAGCATTAAGATTCAAAGACGTAGGTACGACCGCCCCTACAAGGAGCCGCGCCGACCGCAGAATGATGCCAATCCAGGGTGAATCTTAATATTTTATGTTGTGTTATTTCCCTTTCTTTTTCCGTCCTGATATTATTTATTTCCGCGCCGACAATGAGATTCCCACTTTGGCGCGTAATAAAAAAGAATTATTGTTCATCTTTTTATAGCTTGCCGTTTTGTTGAGATTTATATTTATCGTGATTGAAGGAGTGTCGCTTTAACGGAGTCGCCTTTTGTCTATACACTTTATATCTGAAATTAGTAATGTTAAAAATCTCAGCTGTAATGTCCGCGATAGATTGTAAAAAGAGACATCTGAGCTTTGTCAAATTTCAAGTTTCCTTTGTCCTATACACCAAATAGATTACGCATTACTGGAGAAAATCACGAAAACTTTTCCGCATTTTACACTTTATAGAAATAGAATAGAATAGAATGCATTTTATTCCACACAGAATACAACAAATTTAATTATAGTACATTATTAAATACACGTCGTCTGTGTGAAACAGGGCTCCCACTCAGCTTAATGCTGTGTTGAGGAACAAGCCACAACACAACGCTGGTTTTCTGGGGCAAGCCCTAAGTGACCCCACGAACGCAACCCTAGATGAAAAAAAAGAAACCCCAGATGATGATGATAGAAATTGATGATTCATGAGCAAGAACGGTAACATATCCAATAGTTTATTGTAAGCACAACTCCTTTAACACGAAAATTATACATAAAATGAAAAATACAACATCTAACACAAAAATCTATCAAGGTTTTACAACACGTATCCTTCACACGAGTGATTAACAGGTCCCCAGCGGTGGGGCGCAAGAGTGGGGAAAAATCATCGCGGCCCGGCCAGGGAGTGATCGGCTCGATGATTGATCGCCTCACTAATTGGATGATCGATGATCAACGGGACGCCACGTTTGAAAAGGATAACTGTAGGGCATCACTAGATAGTGAGTTCCTATAAGAAACCGTCCAGTGCCCTATGCAAGAGGATATCTGAGACAAGCAACGGGGTATCTACTGCTATCCTTTTATCAGATATTTTGCCGAAATGCAGCAGTATTTAAACCAATGTAGTGGTGTGGGAGGCACTGAACCTAGCATTTTTTTTGGCTCAACTGGGACTTAATAGCTAAGTGTAAGTGGCACTGCAATATTGACTTAAGGCTACCCCGTTTTTCTTTATAAAATCAAACACGTAGCAACTAATACATTTATTGCTACGATTCTGACGACATCAAACTACGACATCAAACTGTTACAATTTTGTGATAAATAAAGATATTTATTTATTTTATTTATTTATTCTGATCTTGTAAAGAAAAACAACATGGTAGGTATATGCATAATAAGTATATTTATTTGAGAACCCTAATTGAGCATCAATATTATGTTTACTCCTGAAAAGCTATTAAAGATAACCCTGCGTCATTACCAGGTAATCAAAAGCTAAATACACAAATAATTGTACGTATAACCAAACGTTACTGAACGTTAAATTAAACATCAAGAATGTCTCCCGGCATGCGTCACGCTAATACAATATTTCGAAATAGTAATTAAATTCCATATTAGCGGTACAAAGCAGAAGATGCGAGGCGGAACCTAATTTTCATAGCTGATTAGACTTACCCCACATGGGATCGCCCGATTACGCTATATAAGGGCCTATTCCGTACTACAAATGTTAGATTTAAATTTATTGTATCTCTGCAATGTACTGTTGGTAAACGAAATGCTTTTTACAGGCATCTCGGCAAATTTCGGCATCATTTTGCATTTCGTCACCTAACATTTGTTATTAAGTCACTTGTGTCAAGTAAATTTGCCATCTACAGTGTCCGTCACATCGGGACACAGAAACCAAACTGCTTTTCAGCACAATATCTAAATCTGCAGTTATAACTTTGCACAAGGAACCTACCATCTCAACACTTATGCCTAATAAGTAAAACCGTACGAAAGAAAAATCGTTAAGTCCTATATTTTTAAGTTTAAGGATAGTAAATATTTTTTTTTTAAACTAAAATTTTTGGTAAAGTGGTAAAAAATATTTTAGATTTTCTCGGTTAAAAATATTTTTCAAAATTCAATTAAATAACCTAATTTTGTATATTTCTATGTCTGCTATATGGAAGGAACATCAGTTTTAAAATGTTTATTTAATTATTTATTTGATACTAGAGACAGGTCATGGTAGGTGCAAACCAAGTATCGGGGGGCTACAATGCGCCCTCAGGTGGCGGGCTTAAAGGCAAGGCGCTAAGGGCCTGTTGCAGATCCCACCGGAGAACACTGAGGTCCCCGCTCACGTGCCAATGCGACAGCCACGGGGGTTTTAGTAGGTAAAAATCCCACATACCCACAGCTCCCGGGTCGAGCCCCACAGCTCCCGGGAACCTTTTGAAGGTTTCCCCACAAAAAAAGTACAAACCAAGTAACACAAATGTAGTAAATGTTCTATTGATTAATTATCATCCTCATCATCACCGGCCGGAAGTCCACTGCTGTGTTGATTCATTACATATATTGCAAAGTTGCAAAGTTATTTTAACTTACGTACAAATAGATTCATATAATATGATGTGTTCAATGTTCAGAATAGGTACGCTCATCGTTCCCATCCAAGTTCACGTTGATGTTACCCCTATCATCTGTCGGATGCACGCCACGTCATGTTTGACGTCTTTACGACGAAAAACAAACACCAAAAATTATTTCCCACTTCAGTAATTACACTTTGTAAGTACTTGCCCTTTTTTGAAAGTAGCTCGGAGTGATGTGTACCAGTCTTTTGGATCTTATTTAATATGATACATATAATTAACTGAACATATTTATTGAAATGAAACTAATTTTACGGATTATATCGCGGTTTAGTTTTGATTTTAATTTCCCGACGTTTCGAATACTTTACAGCATTCATGGTCACGGGCGGACTGAGGTGGTAGCTGTCCATATGTCATAGTTGTCTTAGGGTACCCTCAGGCCTTCTAATTATTATTGTTAGTCCGATCTACGCAGAAAGAGCTTACTGTATCTTGAGGTCTTGCAGTGGAATGCTTGTCTTTCAATTCAATCAATCAATTCAATTCAATTTCAATGTGTAATATTCGCGTAAATATCAGAAATCATTATGTACATATTTAATTAGGTCATTGGGATTTTAACTTGCAAGCATACCAGTTTTACCTACTTTTTCATGCAGTATATTTTTTTCCTGTTAAAAGAGTTATGATTGTGCTAAGAGATAAAATTAACTTTTCATCATCATCATCATCACCAGCGGGAAGACGTCCACTGTTGAACATAGGCTTCCCCCATCGAACATAACAGTGAACGACAATTGGCTATTAGCATCCACCGGTTACCTACGACGCGCACAATGTCGTCTGTCCACCTAGTGGGAGGCCTGCCTACGCTGCGTCTTCCGGTTCGTGGTTGCCACTCGAGAACTTTTCGTCCCCATCGGTTATCGGTTCTTCGAGCGATGTGAATTAAGTTTTAGCATGGTATATATTATTTCATCATCATCATCAGCCGGAAGAGGTCCTCTGCTTAACACAGCTGCCTCCCCCTTGGATGACTAATGAACGACAATTGGCTATTTGAATTCACCGGTCGCCCGCAACTAGAACAATTTCGTCAGACTACATGAGGCTTGCTTACGCTGCATGTTACAGTTCGTGGTCACCACTGGAGAACCTTTCTTCCCCATCAATTATCGGTCCTTGCAGCGATGTGACCTGCCCATCACCGATTCAACTTGTAGATTCTGAGAGATGTGTCAGATATACATACATAGATTCACGTATTGGTCATTTTGGTTCTTCGGCGAATTTACCAGATGGCGCCACTAAAACGATCGTATTCAACGTGTGCTTTCAGAACAAATTACCTTTTTAATTGTTTAATTCTCACGTGGTATTCGAAGATATTGTTTGTTTTTTTGTTTGGACGGCTGCAGGGTTGCGACCCCCGGACCCGTGAGCACTGTAACAGGTTCCATGGGGGCTATAATGCGCCCGGCGGCGGGCTCAAAGGCAAGGCACTGAGGGGCACATAATGCAGGTCCCAGTTTTCCCCTCTCAGGGTGCCGGGGAACTATTGAAGGCTTCCCCCGTGAGAAAAAATAACAATTGGCACTGAGAGACACCTGCCGCAGATCCCACCGCAGAGCCCAGGTTTCCCCTCTCATGTGGAGATGCAACAGTCGCGGGGTTCTAGGAGCTCGCGGGTTGGAATTCCACGGGAAACAACAACTTGGTGTAGTTGTTCCTTACAGGCTAGGACAATGCAGGTCAATCGCCTGGTTGTCTGCAAAGTAAGATGGTCCATGCGTTGGTTGATCTCTCCCCGGTCGTGTCGGTCTTCAGTCCCATCGGATTTTGAGAGGTAAAAGGAAGAGAATGTGCACTTGTGCACTATAATATCTCCTGCGTAGATTGCTGATCTTGCGAAAGATTGGCCACTGTGGTCGTATCGGCAAGGAGGATATTATTATAGGTACACTAAGAAAATAAACTACAGTATCATTCAGTCATTTTGCTGGTCTGCTTTCAATCCGGTGGAATTACGGTTAATCAACCATTAGCATTTACTTTTACTCTATAGTAAAAAAACTCCATCAAAAAGATGACCATTATCCATTTCGGAAACGCATTAATAATAATTACATATACAATTAGATTCCACCAAATTAAATAACTTATTAACTGACCCATTATTATTAGAGCTTTCTCTTAACATCCGTCACATAGTCCGTCACCTTCTTGCGTGTCATTTTAACTTTTCGCATCGCAATCGCTTGATTTAGGTAAACGATAACGTACCCACTTTAAAACATTAAATACACTTCAAAACAAACGTCAATCTAATTTCAGCCGTAATAAGCTCCCGTACACACGGCGCACCGCGCGTTTCGCCGAACGCACAGCTATACTCGGGCTAAAGAGTCGGTGCATATAAAAGCTGTCTCGAAAGTTTTCTGTCGCTCGCTGCGATCGATACCGCAGTGAGGTACGCCCGGGAATTACTCGGGGTAATGAACGTAACAACAGCTAGTTTTAATTTGGGTTATTATGTCATTTGGAGTAGTTGCCGCGAGTTGTTAGTCTTTTGACTTAGAAAAATGTAATTGCTGTTAACTGTACGGACGAGGAAAAATACGTTTTGCTTGTAATTTTACATGAATTTGGTTCAGTTTATTTATAACCAAGTAGTAAATTGGTTTTGGAATGAAGAAGGAAAGTTTCCAAATATTTACCAAACCTACTAAATTAAAAAAAAACCTGTGTAATGTTGTCTTTTACTTACGCGAATATTACACATTGAAATCAAACTACTTTTACACTACTTTTACTTTACTTTTTACTTTTGCGATAAAATCCGTAAAAGTAGTTTGATTTTAAACCCTGTGTACATAATATAATACAATAGAGACATTAAGATTAATATAAGTATGTGTTTACCAGTGTTCATAAATAATCCTGAGCTGCAGAAGCACTAGACTCATTCTATATTCGCATTATGTGAGAACCGTAAGATTGGCACTAATTTATAAGCTAATACATAAGTATCAGTGTTGACGCTTTTCAATTCAGGATTGATTATACATACGAGACAGAGCATTAATCTAGTAAAACAGAGTTCATAAACTCACAAACGGGTAATAAGCACGTGTAATTTACAATGTAAGTACAAACACACTGCCATCATCATCAGCCGGAAGACGCCTGCACCGCCACAATTAATGACAAATGGCCATTATCATCCACCGGTTGCTTGCGATTCATACAATATCGTCAGTCCGCCACACACACACACACTATATATCTACAATAATATTATAACAATAAAGTAGTATTATCTGTCTTTGCTTTACTCTTCATAAATTTACCTGTCTTCATTTAATTCGGAATTAAAGAAAAAGGTTACAAAAACACGCTACTAAAGTTGTGTGTATTAGCTAGTACAAACTATCATATTTACAAAACAGAAGTTACGGTCCACACAGTTTACTATAATGACCACTTGATAGACATCCCTATTTCATACCACTGGGCGATATCTCGGGTTTCTTGATAAATAAAATATACCGCTCTTATTTGCTCCCTCAGAGTTTACCTTGTATCGGTTAATTTCATTAATTTCCCAGCCGAACACGCACTAAGAAACCTGTCCCCACGCGGGCGGCCTCCGATAGGGATTTGGTCCCAATTATGTATTAGCAAAACTTGGCTATACCGTGTCGCGTGCCGGCTCTCGCTGGGGATTACATACTTTTGTGTGTATGTACAGATATTTTGAGATACTAGTTGATTACTGTTGAATGGCAAGATGCCATCAATACTTACTCAATAGTAAATCTTTTTCTGAAGGAGTTCCAGTAGATTTTCGCGCCTTTAAAACATGTACCGTAATTAAATATTATGTGTTACGATTCTGAAAATGTTTCCACTGTGAGAAAGCTACAGAATTTTAGAATGAAATAGGCTATTAAAGAGGTTATTAAATCATGTGGTTACAAAATTATTTTATTTGGAACCTTAAGTAGTCCAAGAAAAGTCATTTTCCGACATTGTCGTACCTAGAAACAGCAACAATGGATGTAGTGAGCAACATAAAAAAAATGTACAAAAGATTATAAATAGTCAAAGACATTAGAAGATTAGTCCGAATATTTCCACTTCAACATTTTTTTAAGACATGCGGTCCCTTGATCGATCACGTAAGAACTAAATAAACATTGTATAAACTAGCAATCCCTGATACGTGCACAATACGAACTTGTTACCTACTATTGAAACTACCCGACCACAATCTACAATTAGGGCCGCAGCCCACACGTCACGTACCACGGGATTAGCGGCGCAACCCACGCACGCCAGCGCCTGCGATCGCCGGCGGTAATTTATCGCCAACCTGTGTGTCCGCACCTTTACCCCGCTCTGTTGATGACGTGCCGGATTTATGGACTCGTGTGAATCTCGTTTAATATGAACTCGGAGGTGGTAAGAAAGTTTTTTTTTTTTTTTTTTTCAATGAAAGATGACCAGTGACTGTGCGAATATTAAATATTCCTATATTAAATTTTACTATAGTTGGTATTATTTTAAGTTACTGAAATCTATAGGTACCTGTAATATAAACATCGTTCATGTCTTTAATATACAGTTTTGCAATTTCTATACATTTATATAAGTTCTACTCATTTTTAATTAACACTTGGGAATTCTGGGCTGTTGATTAGGTGTTTCCATTAAATGATTTAATCGTTGCGCTAGCTCTTCGCCTCCAGTTTAATTAACTATTTACCAACTTAAATTCATTTCGTCCGCACTCAAAGACACTCCTACGAGACATTTCTTATTTTCAATAAACTTCAAACTCTACCGTAGCTTATGCTTGTTCACCTCATGGACCGACCACGTTCTTTTCACTGGAACTAAACCGTTTTCACCGCGTTTCTGTTTTCGCTCTGCAATTAAACTGCTGTTAAACTTCTTGCAGCGATGTTTGCAGAGCACCTGAACTGGCTGAAAGTTGTGCGGGCACCCTGCTCCTTGTTTGCCTGCTAATTATCCCGGCTCCGCCGCGCAGTCAGCGCCCAAAACGCTGACCCGATCTAAATGGTCAAACGGGGCGAAAAGCCTTTCACGGCTCCATTCAAACAAGGCTTCGTCCCACCCTGTAGTCATAGTGACCGCCCACTCGACGCATTGTATTATTTCATTGTATCAACATTCATATCGACGTCACGTGTAACGACGGCTCGATTAAACGAGGGGCAGCCCGAAGCCAGATTTGGTTGGTCTCCTTTCAAATTAGACTCCAAGCTCTGTGCTCGCACTTCACGCGACGTTTTAAATCAAAAGCGCAAAAGGGTTACGTAATCCGGACCTTTTTCGATGCGACTTGTGTTTGTGTGCACGTCTCGTCTTTTGTCACGTATTCTTAATTAATGCCCGCCGGCTGGCGGCCTACCCCACTCGTCACATTTTCATATCGATTCCGAGAGGGTCTTGTTCAGACGCCGAGTTCAGTATTGCAGCGATAAATCTCGATCGGTTAGAGGTTTTAATTTTTTTCACTTTACAAATACGACATCGAAAATGAATCCGCTAACGGCCCCTCTGTTTGCGGATCGGAAGTGAAGCCTAATAAACCGGCGCTTAACCTCTCGCGACAAAGCCGATACAAAGTGAGTGACATCCCGTCTCTAAAGAGATCTCGCGAAAAAATCCGGCGGCGACGTGTCAAAGACACCGCGACGCGACGACCGAGGGGCTCTTTGTTGCCTATCGAAATATTTTTTAAGGCTTAACTCCTTAGTGAATTGAGAGATTAAGTCCTTTTTGAAGAGGCAACCGTTCCCCGGGGTCGGGCGTGATCATTCCTTCAGATCTCATTTCCGTGGATGCTCTATTTGATTGTTATTTTTGTTACTTTTTCCCATTTTGTCCGGGCGCCGGCGGGATTTGGAGTGACAGTCGACAATTTGCACTCGAGCGCGATAAGTGTTTTCCTAACGTTTTTTTATAAACAACATTGTTAGCGTTGCTTGTTTGTCTTGGCTTTTTATTATTGTGCTCAACAGACCAGTCGCCAATTAATATTTTCAATGTAAAAGTCATTCAAACTTGATATTTTATTTCCTAAATTGCGTTTTGTTTTGGTAATACATTTTTAACAAGTACCAAAGCGGTCGTTCTATCCTACTATCCTCCTGCGAGAGATTTCGGAATAATTACCATGAACATATTTAAGTCACACGTCGACGGACACCCGGCACAAAGCCACAAGAAAATATGCAAATGACTGTAAGGCAGTGGGTAAGCGCTGGTAAGCCCCGTGATTATTCACATCGGATTTGCAAATCGCGCCGGGAGCGTTCCGTTTCCGCGTCCGCGCATTAACTGACCCTTAGAGCGTATTTAAATCAAAACACATGTGCGAGGAACGGACCGGCTTAGCGGACGCTGATTTTCAGATGAGGGCTTCCCCTTTTTGCGGGTCCCTGCGTCGATTCCTTGGCGGGCGATGATCGATACCCCGCCCCCGCCGGCGGCCGCGACCCTCCCGCCCTCGCTCTTAATTAGGACTCGGAATCTGCGGCGGACACACACACACACACACGCGCCATACGGGTATAATGTTAATCAACTTTCATTATGCACTAAGGAATTATATGGGTACGCCTAAGGAGTGATTATCCGAGTCGAGGCCGCGTCCCCAACCAAGAAATCATACTTTATTATGATCATTCCGTGTTCTCCGCGGCTTTACGGTGCCACCTCGCAGGGCCAACGCTCACATTAGAATATACTGCGCGTATATCATGAAACAGACGCTCTACCCGATTATCTGTAATATTAAACAACTTCGTATTAAGTTTTGTTAGAATAAAGTTTAAGGATAGCATAATTCTCAGAACGAAAGAAATTAATCCCTAATTTCCACTAATGCGTTGTGACTCCTGCAAACTAGAGTATTTACAATAGCTTACCAGTGAAGACACCAAGCTTTGAACCAAGTTTGACCCTCGACGAGTCCTGGGGAAACGCTAAATTGTACGAAAGAGAGGAGTATGGTCATTCTGCAAGTGAATGATTGTGTGACAAATTACTTATTTAGGAAGACTGGCTAATTGGCTGTTGAGAAAACGCTCACTTAATGTGATCCAATATTATGAACAATGTTGCTGGTGAAATTACTCAGCTCAAGCTCAATAACTAATTACTTTCGAATGGCAGTGCAATGTGAGACATGCAGACGGTCTACTTTAAATTAGTTGCATAAAAAAATTGACGATCTAAACCAGAACCAAAATACCAAACGTCACGTCGTTCACTTTGAAGACTTTCTATTGTTTCAATCATAATCAAGAAAAACTATCTACTCGAAAATATAGAGATTTTGTAAATCTACAAATAACTATAACAGCCAGGTTAAGGTTCCGTATATGGAACCTTGTTTATAGAGCGTGAGATTAGTCGGTGTGTAGTGGACTGGCAAAACCCGCGTGGTAAGCGCTTATGTGGTAATTAATTTTACTGGTTATTATATCACCTAATATACGTAGATACCTATTTATCTGACGGTAATACTTTTGTTATATATTTAAATCCATAAAATTATTTTAGAAAAACAGTGTTTTAATTTATCATCATCATATTTTAAAAATAGAATAATATATATATATCTATATATATTGATGTATCCATACTACATTTTGAGCTTTAGTAAATCCTATACGTCATAATTATACAATAAAAATAAATAACTTCAAAATATATATTACAATTTCTCATCATATTGTATTTTTCATCCACGTATAAAATCCACAAAATTATCCAGTTAAATAATATTAACTTTATAAACTGGATATATTAAAAAAATCGTATATACCTACAGTAAAGCATATTATGAATTGATAGACACTATTATACATGCGTTTCTTAATAAACATATACAACACATTCTCTTCAGTTTCTTACACCCAAATAACTCTTTGGTATCCGTAAGAACATGCTTCAAAGGCTCTTCTAAATGGTCTCTTAATCGTAGAGATTCTTAGGCAGGGTTTGTCCCGAAGAAGCCCAGCTATTGATCGTTGTCGGTTATGAGGATAAACCCTTCAATAAATCTTTCACTCAGGCGTTTAATTAACGTATGTAATAAAATTTAAATTGGTCAAAGCCTTAGTTTGTATATTATGATGAATAGTTAGCTGTACCTTTAGAATAATAGATAATGAAAATAATATCCTGAGACAGTCCCCTCACAGTCATCTGCTCAGGAACTAAGCTGAGCCTGTGTTATAGCAACCAGAGAACTGATATAAATACTTATATACGTTTTGTTAATACATATTATTATTTAATAGATATAGATAAATAACATGCAGAAACAGCACAGTATTAATAATAATAGATCAACATATAGTGTTAGACCACCTGATGAGATTTATTTATTTCGCCATATACAATGTGGGGAAGACGATACGACAATTAATTAAAAATATGGTAATACCGCTACGTAGGAATATTTTGAACCGCCAAATAAATCCTTACGTAGAAATTTTAAAAATGTTTTTTCGAACAAACTATACTGCAGTCAAAGTCAAAATATCTTTATTATGTATAGGCCCCACGGAGGCACTTACACAAAAATCATTTTTACAAACTACCACCGGATCGTAACGCGGCCGCTACTGAGAAGATCCGGCAAGAAACTCAGCGGGCTTGTCTTTTTTTGTCATTTTTTTTTTAAACAGTTTTACAAATTATACATAAGTCAGCCTTAAACTTCTAAGCTTGCATGAGTTGAGCAGTGCAAGCCCACGCAGCTTTATCCTCCAGGTAATCCGAGATTTTATAATAAGCCTTTTTTGACAAACTGCTTTTTATCAAAGGTTTAAATTTCTTTATTGGAAGATCTCGGATATCCTGTGGCAGTTTGTTATAAAAGCGTATACTTTGGCCCATAAACGATTTGCCTGTTCTGTGGAGACGCGTGGCATGTACAACAAGATCGTGTTTGTTCCGGGTATTAATATTATGTGTATCACTATACTTTTTAAAAGAACTGATATTTTTTTAACATAAACTAAATTTTCAAATATGTATTGTGACACAATCGTTAGAATATCTATCTCTTTGAATTTCTCTCTAAGTGAATCAATAGGAGCCAGATTGTAAATGGCTCTCACAGCTCTTTTCTGCAGAATAAAAATAGTATTAAGTTCTGCAGAAGATCCCCACAGTAATATACCTATGACATAACACTGTGAAAATAGCTGAAATAAACAATTCTAGCGGTTTCAACATCAGTTAAACGTCTAATTTTCTTGACTGCATAAGCCGCGGAACTTAGCCTACCCGACAACTTCTTAATTTGTGGGCCCCACTGTAGTTTGGCGTCAATTGTTATACCTAAAAACACAGTCGACGCCTCAAGGTCCAACGCTGCTCCATTTATTTCTACATTGGTTGCCAGCTGTCTCACATTAGGAGTTACAAATTTCATACTTTTAGTTATGGTCTCATTAAGTTTTAAATTGACCAATGGACAACCATAGAAAGTACATTGTTCACTTCGTCATAATCATGGAGTTTACGCTTAACTTTAAATAGAAGAGATGTATCATCCGCGAACAATACCATATTAAGTTTGTCCCCCACGAAGTAGGGTGTCATCAATATATATTAAAAACAAAAATGGGCCTAATATTGAACTTTGAGGGACGCCCAGGGAAACCACGGAACCTGGAGATCTCTTACCGTTTACATCGACCGATCGATCGCAGAATGCTGTAATCAAAATAAAACACCATTTCTGAATATTGGGTTACTAACCTCTGGTACGGCAACAGCTCGGGTGGAGAAACCTACTCGTTCGTATGTTACGACGCGGTCACACCGAATAGTCACCTCTCTAGTAATTATTTATGAGACTAATCACAGTCACTTTTTCTAATCACCTACTAGACATTCAAATGGGAACGTCATTACGCACACGAGGTTTAATTTTTAACTGTCGTATTATCCATCCCCGGATGGTAGGTATATACCGTAAAGCACTAGCTTTTATTGATTTAAAAAGAAGGTTCAATCAAGCAAACAAAAACATTTTTGGCTAATTAAACTCCCAAAACACAGTATCGAATCAATCATTCAAAACGCGGTAACTCGCGTTACGTTCTTGATAAATGAATTTTCTTTCTTCATTTTCTTCACGGGTCATTTATTTACTTTGTTAAGACTATATGACAAATGGCTAAATTAGCAAGGCCCCCAACCTCCCTGTATGTGCAGGGAATGTCACGGGTCATGTGTAATTGGTTGTAACGTGCACACGTGTATTCACAGGCCCTTGTGCTAATTTAATAGATGAGGTGTTCTCATTAATTACAAAGAACGTCGGTGGCAGTGGCCCGCCGCGGGTAACGCGTGAACAAATTAATAAGATTATTAACTCGTTTCGACACGTCATTCTTTCTCGCTAGTGAACACCCTATACAGGATATTAGGGCATGTGTAGACTTGACTAGCAACCCGTTCGTTGTTTTAACAGTGCGTGTCATTTCAAGAAAATAAGTTTTATTTTGAATAATAATGGGTTTCGATTAACCACAATCTTACGTAATCTTAAGTTAAGATGTGGTCCAGGATGGGCTGCGGTTACTCATAAGATGAGTATTTCATGTAAAATTGAATATTTCTTCCAGAGTCATGGAATGGATACTGCTCGGTATTTCACTGCGAGATAATGAGGACATTCGTCAACGCATTAAAGGTATTGACATCGAGTCAAGAGTCGTGCAGATAAAATGGCAATGGGCACGTATGCGTTTATTTAGACAATCTTAATTAAAGATTAAAGTTTTGTAGATGATGTATTAGATTTGGCCTGTAAAATAATCCTTTTGCCGCGCTGCGCTAGACAAATGTCTACCTTTTTTTTATTATTACAATCAGAAAAAAAAACATACAAAAACAGAAATATTATAGCAACACTGAAGCCTCTTGGGCTATTTTACAAGTTCAAAATTCCACTAACCACAAAGGTATTCAAACTATCTCGCTATATTTGGCGTCTAGTTAGTTAGCTAGATGATCCATAAATATTAAAATACATTAAACATTACTTTATTATCATCATCATCACCAGCCGGTTGACGTCTATTGAAGAAGAAGAAAGAAGAAGAAGAAAATACATTTATTAAAGACACTAATAATACACACACACAAGACAACTAAATACAGTAGAACTTAACTTAGGTAAGTTTAATTTTCCCGGGGGGCTACAATGCGCCCCCGGCGGCGGGCTCAAAGGCAAGGCACTGAGGGGCCCCTGGTGCAGATCCCACCGGAGAGCCCTGGGGTCCCCCTCTCATGTGCCGATGCGACAGCCGCGGGGGTTTTAGTGGGTAAGAATCCCGCATACCCCGGTCGAGCCCCACAGCTCCCGGGGATCTTTGGAAGATATCGCCCGCGTAAAAAAAAAAAGTAAGTTTTATTTAAATACAAATCATTTTTTATGCCAATCAATATTTATGCCAAATACTATTTTTACAACAAACAAGAAAACTACATATCAACATACACAAATTACATTTCACTATTCTACATAGAGCACACAAAGACAATTAATTAATAAATTAACAACATTTAATTAATAAATTACTTTCACGACAAGCAATTTCGGTATGTGTGTGTGTAAATGTGAGACACATTTACACACACACACAAAATGCAGCAGCTCAGCTAAATGCTGCATATTATTATAAATGCAGCGCTGATTTTCAGCTGACGCTAAGTGGGAGGTCTATGTTCTTGGAACATCACTTAGTTTAATATTTTTCTCTGAAATACACTTCTATAGGATAATGGCCATAAACTGATATAAAGATACAGGAGAATTAGAGCACTATATCGATGCATTTTGTACAAAAGTTTGGTATCTTTCACACAATGTTATGGCACTTGGTAAACGATAAGAATATACGTGCTGGTTGGTTTATTTAGCCAGTGAATTCCTAATTGAAGTGGTCAATATAATCTGTCATTTCCTCGGTGTGTAGTTTCCCTAACCCTTACGGAAGTTTCTAATCATCGAAAAACTCGTCATCTCACGCAACAGCCTGTCGCTAACAAGGCAGGCCACACGTGATTGATCGTTAATGAAGCACCCGGGATAGTTATTAATGACGCTCGGCTCCGCCCGCGGCCACTTCTTTATTTACCCACTAACACCTATTAGCTAACCGCGTCCGATACACGGACGGCTTCGATATATCATCCGGACAGGAACATATCAATCAATTTAGGATATTATATCGTTAAGGGAAACGATTCACCCTTTTGTTATGCTACACGCAATGAAAATATGCGGTAATTTTTTTATCTGGGAGTAATGAATGATAGCTTCTAGCTATTGCATACAAAAGCGGACGTAGAGATATTTTGTACTTTGTATGTTTTTATATAATGTCAGAAATTATTTTACTAATAACAGAAACGGTCAAAATCAGAAGGTGCAAAGTCATGAAAAGGGTTTTGTTGTATTTCAATTAAGTTGCAATCACAAAGAGTCGGAACCACAACAGTCACTCTATCGACGATTTAAACAGATGTCGTGTTAAGGAGGTCCTCCGGAATATTCGTTCGGAATTTAAATTGCAAATTTGTGCGGTGCCAGGTGCAGCCTCTCGATTGAGCGATCCCCTCTCTTTCTATTTCATACCAAAACTATCCTCGTCCCGTTCCCCCACGTCTCCTAAAATCAACGAATAATGAACGTCAACAAATAAAACTCGAGCGTCACTAATTACTCGGCCCGTTCAAACGAAGAGAGGTAATTTTTGCACTCTATTCTGAAGAGGAAATCTCGAAGCTAATGGCGTTAATTTAAAAAGAGGCCGATGACTGTGATTTTTCTTTCGACGCTCAAACTTTTCGACTTGATTTATTGACGCTACAGAACCGGCTCCCAATTCGGCCCATCCTCTGCCATTCTTTGACGTTTAAATAAGGCCGTATATAAAATGTCAGTCACACACTAGAGGTCTCGTTCCGAAACTAAATAGAGGGGTGAGGCGATTCATTATGAATGAGCGGAGTGGTCGCAGGTACCGCGGCCTAAATTAAAGTTTTGCTCGTCGGCGTTGTGTACAATGTAGCGACTGCTTCGGCAAGCCGATCACGGAGTTGAGGCCGCTTAATGAATGAAGAAAACCGAGGAGCCCCTCACACGTGCCCCTTGGCTGTAACCGCCCTCGCATAGATTGTAAACTTTGACGAAGGAAGTAGTCACTGCTTTCACAATAATTTCCTAGTATTTGAAGGCTTTTTACACAACTTAGTGAAATGATAAGTAGAATGAAGCAATACACTTTTTTGGTACTAATAGCTAACTATAATCAATGTTCGGTAATATCAGACAAGTTCAGTTCATTGATGGGAGAACGATTAGGGGCATACGAATTGAGCATCATCCCATTGTGTCGTGCTTCGGAGGGCATGTAAAAAGTCGATCCCGGTTGTTGTCATCTAGACAACATTCATAAGGCCAAGTCAAGTGTTGAGCTTGGTAATTTTATGACATACGTATACAGTGCACTGTAACGTAACGGTTGGTTTAAAGTAGGGTAGAGAGAACCCGGAGACCGCTACTAAGATAGGTAAGTAACTAAGGGGGAAGTAGCAATAAAGAATGAGAACTCAGGACTTACAATATAACTATAATTACAGATAAAAACGTTACAGTTCTCTAACGACAGTTACGCAGTTCGTTTCACCGGGTCGGGAACGCGGACACTTATTAGCGTAAGATCACGTAACTTGCTTGCAAAGATTCCTGGGCGCAGGGAAGCCTGGCGGCGTGCCAGATGGCACAACCGCAGCCAGGCCGTTGGACGCCGGCAGGTTTAGCACCGGCCACGACACTCAACCAGCAGGCTGGCCGATGAAAAAGGGGTGCAGGCGTCAGCACGCCACAGCAGCAGCACCCGTAGATATGTGGCCTCTGGCGTAGATAATGGCCGATTCCGGCTCAAGACCTGGTTCAGCTCGGCCTCCGGTCTTGCGACTCTAGGCTGTAGACCTTAGGCTTTCCACTCGTCTCCAGGCTCCAGACTAAGCCTTTCGATCCAAGACTTCAGACCCTCGACTTCAGACTCTGTTTTTTGACTGACGTTTAATTTTCCTCTCTCCCACTTGACAGCTCCTTGTCTAAATTTAAATTATTCAAATTAATTAAAAATAATACAAATATTTATAAAAAAGATGAGGTATGACAATGGAGGTTGATATATGAGGAATGAAATGAGGTGATACACTACAGCACCCTGGAACAAAGCAATGCATACATACACAATGCTGCTTTGCGGAAAAATATCTGACTCCAGGAAGCTGCCAGAACGATCTCTTCCGCGCCAGATCTACTACTAGTAATTTTCTATTTATACTACCAAGGTGGCAGCAAGCGTACGGCCCGCTTAATGGTAAGCAGTCACCGCAGCCTGTAGACGCTAGCAACACCAGAAGAATCACTAGCGCGTTGCCGAACCTTAAGATATAGAGTTACAGGAAAAGTCGTGCTAGATCCGTTAAGGGCGTGGAGTACCCATCATTTCTGACTTATTTCACTATAAAACACCCCACCCTAAACTTAACCCTTTTCGAGATTTTCGACTTTAAATATTTATTGAAAATTGCCGATTTTTAGGCTATTAAATTTTATTTTGTTTAAGTTAAGTTTTTTTTTTTTTTTACTTTTTTTTATTTTGGTTAAGTTTAGGGTGGGGTGTTTCATAGTGAAATAAGTCAGCAATGATGGGTACTCCACGCCCTCAACGGATCTAGCACGACTTTTCCTGTAACCCTGTATATTAAGCCTTTGTGTCCGGTAATTTCACCAGCTACACTGCTGCTTACCTGGACAGTTCTTTGCACAAATAGTACGCACTTAAATAGTAATTAGGTAGTTTAAATGCTCACAAAATTGTCAAAATTATAAGAATCTATTAAGTAATTCAATTTTGCAGTAATCTTTGTCGTATCCCCGCCGTGACTCCCGTAACGGAGTAATTAGCTTTCCAATTTTAAATAGCGGCTCTACGCTCAGTGCCTCCCATCAATCCGCGCCCCTGCCCGCTGCGGAATCGATAATAATTAATTATTTTTGACATAATCACAGCCAAAATCCATTCTCTTTTTGCTAATTCACGTCCCTATAATAAAACGGGGCGACGCTTTTAAGGCTCGGCCGAGTGAAATTGATAAAAAATAAATAAGACTGCGCGCAAATTTCGCAAGTCAAACAAAATCGGGCGTTAGCTTACGATGCCCTGGTATCGGGTGATTAATCTTTCACTTTTCACGGTTTATAATTAGAACTTGGTCATGCAGCGAAATAGGTCACCGCGACTACTTTTTCCGAGGATCCTCTTTGACCACATAAGGCAACAAGGACATCATATAAAAGGGCCAAGGATCCAAATACTTGTTTATCTTATTATAGAGTGTTGAGCAATAAAAACACCACATAAACACAATGTAGTAAATGTAGTTTTATATGCGTTACAATAGCTATCAAGAGGTAACGAAGAAGTACAAAAAAAACTGACCTGAGCTGTCAGCAGCAGCCAGTGTATAAAATTTGTAATAAACAGCTGAGATTGGCATAAATAGATGTTAACTAGTTATATCAAAGATATTGCATTATGTATGTGCGATGGTATCGTACACTTATTAACAAAAGTTATTGAACATCAGATTCAAATTCAAATTTAAATTCAAAAATATTTATAGGCTTAACGCTAGCACTTTTGAATGGTCATTTTTTTTAAGCTACCACCGGACCACATCGCGGCCACTACTGAGAAGATCCGGCAAAAAACTCAGCGGGCTTGTCGTTTTCTCACATTTTTTTTAAACAGTGCCATTACAATTAGATCTGAATTAGCTATAGTGTGTCCTGCCGTTCGACAGATAAAACAAGAGAGAGAAAATAAATTACGACGAAATTACAACAAACTAAAAGGCCAAAGGGATAGTAGTCGGACCAGTCCACCCAGCAACACCCGCGCACGAGTTGACTCGAGCAGCAGCCATCACTCCCCTCAACCATATTAGAGGGAAGGGGGTGACCGCCACAAGCATAGACTTTTCGGGCCTTATTTTTTCAGGCCAGTGAAATCCTTAGATAGGCAAACGTTTAGTGGTATCTCCAACCGTCTCCATTCTTCGGAGGCACGTAAAACTTCGGTCCTGGTCGTTCTCTTAAAGACAGCAGTCGTCAAGCTAAGTCCTGAAACCTAAAGGCAGCTCGAAAAACTCATACCAGGTTGGCCACTAACCAAACGACAAAAAACTAGTCGTAAATAGGAAATTACGCACCTACTGCAGTAAATACAATAAATATTATACAGCATTGCAAATAATCATATCAAACGGTCGCATCCGATACCCGAATTCAGATGAAATGACAGGGGATCATTGTGGCGAGGCACCGGCTACGGGACACTGTGTCAATATTAGACACATCACATAATAGGTACCTACCCAGATTTGGATGCGGGAGGAACGCGCACAGCGACGCTAATAGACGTCTGAGGACCTTGGGATTGCGATTCATGTTCTTCGAGGTTCATTGGACTATTCGCCTATTGTGTGATTTCCAATTGTTTGATTAAGTGTATCGTATCGTAGAAACCTATCAGCTGACTATGAGTAATATTATTTTAAATTTTTATTCGGGTCCGTGATAACTTATAGCATTTGACCTTAGAAGATGCATGTATAGTAGATAGTGATATAGAGTGTGCTAATGTAGCAACTATGTATACCTACCCCGTTTTCTTTACGAGATCAAAATCGTAGCAATAAATGTTTAAATACAGGAGATACTTATGGCTGACCGGTGGCCAGCCAAAGATAATTGGTAGGATTCAATATGTCATTTTTAACCCTACTAATTGTCATTGGCATTGCATGGTAATCTCGAAATGTAATTGAGCCTATATTTAGCTGTCCGAATAACTTAACATTTGTCACATATTTTAAAGAACGATATCAGCTCAATCAAATAACAGAATAGTTCATGATGGCAGTGTTATAATTAGTTATTTTAGTTATTTTATGTATGCTTTTGTTCTGAATTTTTGGGACACTTTACTCACAATTTTAAAGATAGGGGTTTTTGTAACTGGTTGTTGGTGCTGTGGGGGAGCGAAGCCTGAGGCTTGAGCTAGCAAGAATATAAAGCAAGGGGTCTCGTTCTCCCGAGCAGTGATTAGCCAGCGTACACTCCACCGCGCACCGGACCTAAATATGTTTGTATTTTGGCTTTGCCGGTACACACCCAATATCGTATCCCTCCTGAGGATCAGCCATTACGCAGCCTCTTAACTGCGGACGGTTTTAATTAAAAACTTCTTGCATTAGCATGTGTCCGCCCAATCATGATACTAATCCCTTCAAAAATATTATTTAATATCGGCCGAGGTTCTGGTAATGTTTGGTTTAAAATAAATATAATATTGTAAATGTTTAGACTGTCTAATTACCTATTTATAAGTAGATTTTTATTTATAGGTACGTTACACGGGGTGTAAGGGACATCGTAAGGAAAACCGATACCAGGGATGCAGTACACGATTCTGAACATTCTAGTGCTGGAATTTTTCATCGGCATTTTCATGAACTTCCAAAAAAATGACCTTTTTTTTAATAATATTAGCATAACTTTATACATTATTATATTGGTATAATATCAAAGCCTAATTTCAATTTAAAAACAATAAATTACTTATTTGTGTAAAATTAGCAATCATCAGCAGCCAAAAAGTCCACGGCTGAACAAAGGTCTCTGCCTTAGAAGGGAGGGGTTGCCATAATCTCCACGCTTGGCAGGCGGCTTGATTGAAATTAGCAATGTAATTTGAAAAATAAATATTATTCCGCACGTATTCATTACATGTTCAAAAATTAACAAGTTAGAAGACTCCAATATATTTTCGTTATTTTATGCTTTTTAGATAATTTTTTATTTACTTTGAAGTCGGTTTTTATTTTTTTGAAAAATAGTTTTTAGATAATTTACTTTGAAGTCGGTTTTTTTTTTAAATAGTTTATGTAACACTTTTTAGTGACTTATTTTACCAAGATAGGTATCAACACTATCACGCAACTCGAACGTCTACGTTACAGTAACTTACTGAAAACATAAAACGTTTATATCTCTTAAACTACTGGACCGATTTTGATGGAACTTGTACTCTACCCTAAATTGAAAAATACTCTAACTATTGCAAAAAGAATTTTCGAAATCGTACTTGTAGTTTCTGAGAAATCCACGGACAAACCTACATACATACATACATATATACATACATACACTCATCAAATTTGGTAAATTTGTTTAGAAGCCCGCATAGACTAATATATATTAATATTTCGCATTTTTATTAATATTACATACATACGCGTCGAATACAGAACCTTCTTTTTGAAGCCGGTTAAAAATGACCTGCGCATTTATTAGCAGGCCACCCATCTATTACATCACCCAAACAGGTGAGTGGTCACGTGACAATATTATTGTCACTCTAATTAGTGCGCTCATGGTACTTTGTAAGACTCCAGGTTAATAGACAGACTCAGATTTGAGCGTCAGGGTTACGATAACGTTACCATTTTTCGACAAGTAAGTAATAAAACGATGATTGAGTGGAAATAAAGAAAAGATTCAGATTCAGTTACAGATAGAGCTACCTACTAAATTTGCGCTTTCAAAACGCAAATTTAGTATAACAAAACGCATATACGAGTAAGAGGCTGACGTGTATCTTTTTCGTTAAACTATTTTTAATGGAACATTAATTGTTACTTGTCAGTTTTTTTGAAGGAGTTAGGAGTAAGCAACGGCGAAGGAATAAGACGAGAGTCAGGCTGGCCATCACCGCAGCTATATCTATAGTTACATTTTTCTCAACACCGATTTTTTTTTACAGAAGTTGTCTTCAGAATTATAATTTTCGTTTTGTCTACTTTCCCATTTATCTTTCGCGGTATTGACCTATTTAACCAACGTTTAGGATCTGTTTTCAGTAAATTATCATATTTTTTAAATAATACATCCCTAACATCAAAACCGTGAATTTGCAATCGATGATCGAATATTATTCATGTATAAGTAGGTCAGGGGGCCTGGAGCCTAAACAAACAGCTATACCCAGGCAATATTCTTAGCAGTAAACAAACGCAGGTGGTATGTTCCAGCGTGCTGTACAGCCGATGCTGTCCAACTTCGGCCTTCGTAAGCGTACAAATAAACCCAGCCATTATACGCGCCTCGCTGGGTTTAATCACGGGCCACCCAGCCCCGGGCTAAGGTAATGTTTTCACTATGTATTTTTTAAGTGGCACCGACTTGCCGGTCCGGGAAACACGGTTAACTCTCAATAAAATAAGCACTCGTGTTGAGCGAATTTATTCTGCTTTTTTTTTGTATGAGCAGTGGTTAGGGCTGACACACTAGCGATTTGCTAGCGTGCGATCAGCGGGGCGATGCGATCTTGCTATCTCGTGAGTAAAAGTATTTATTTATTGCTTTTGAAGAAGGATTAGTATGTACAGTAATAACCAACTATGGACAGCAAAATATTTATGCTTATAACAAACCCACATGTTATTTAGGTACATGTAAGTTTTAGTGTACAATAAAGTGTATTTATTATTATTATTAAACCCACATTTATAGATTATACCTAAGTACCCAACTCGAACCACTTAATTGTGAATTCTGTTGATCGCGCGATGCAGGCTCAGAGATATCGCTGCCCAAACGCGATGATGTAAATTAGGTAAATTGCATTAATTTTATATTTGTATATTTTTTATAAAGAATACTTGTGTACAGTGAATGCAGCTTTATAGTCATTTATAAGCTAAGCATCACTGTGTTGACTTTTTTATATGTTTTACATCGTCTCTTCAACTACAGTCACTTGCACACTGGAATGTTATCACTATGTTGCATTAAAACGACGACAATTCGGCTTGTAATACAAGAAATGACTTCGCTTATTTGTAGGTACTACCTATACGAAATATTCTTTTATTAATAAAAAATCCTTTTTCTCAACTAGTCGCGAGACTCAAATGCCATGGCGGTCGGAAGGGCATTTGCCAAGTGCTTACTCAAATCCGAAACAAAATGCTCGCGCGAAATTAGATTTATTAATCTCAAAAACCAGTCTAATTTTATTTTGTTTGTTTCAGATGCACGCGACTGTACCGACGACGACACGAACAAGGTAAATAAGAATGTTATCGCTTTTGCTAGAACCTTGAACGTAGTGAAAAATCCTAAATCTATGGTTAGAACACTGTACCTACCATAGATATAGGATTTTTCACATATAATGTCTTTGGTACCTACAGTATAGTCATGGATTTATATTAACTTCGTAGTATAGTACGTAGTAGGTAGGTCTTTTGTTTACGCGACCGACCACAGTGTGCAAACATTGCTGTGTCCCGGTGTAACAGTATAGCTGTAGTCAGTAATAACTTATTGTACACAAATATGAATTTATAAATGTTTTTAAAAAACATTATTTTAAGCACGAAATATTTTGACATCGCGTACACAACTTCTTCTGGAAGTATCCTAGCCAAGTTACAAACATATTTTCGATATCATCACCAGTGGAAAACAGTATATCGAATATCCATTAAAAACAGCAAGTAGTGATTGTACATACGATACCAAATAATACCCTCAATAATTTGGCAGGTTTTTTTACATGGTGTATATCAGAGGTGGATGAGAAAAGAAAAACATAGCGCCCGCAAGCTCAATCCAAACTTGTACGACGAGTTTATGGCCAGTGTGACCGCCAAAAGTCGCCGAGGAAAATTGCAAGCTTGTTTACTCATATATCAACAGCTCCTTGCCGATAAGGCGGACTCCCCCGCTGCCAATAAAGTGATTAAGTCACAAATCGTGGCGGGAGCACTTCGGCCCTTGGATACACCCGCAGCGCTTGCGGAATCGGTTTTTAATCTGTTATTTTTTTCGATATTTGCTGTTTTCTTGCTGAGTATTCAGTTTAGTCACGTTTTGGTGTAGACAGGTTTTGAGACTGCTGGTTTTAATCTAGCAATGAGCGTTATATCAAAGTACAAATTTACATTCTAACAAAACAAATGTACGGTTAAGTTACTGCTGCATTACTTTGCTTTGTTACTGCTTATCGCTGTGTTGCTTAATACTGTCGTGGTCGCATAAGTCCTAAACAATTCAATGGTGTGTAAAGATGGTGTTACGGGACGCGACCAAGACCAAACGGAAGACCAAGCCAAGATAGAAGACCAAGGCAGTTATTTGACTTTTATATTACATTATTGAGACTATCTAAAGTGGAGACAGTCACTTGGTCTCTTACCAAGTGACTGTCTCCACTTTAGATCGAGAGGATAGTGGTTTGCGTCTTGCGTCTTGGTCTCTCTTGGTACACGAAGGATCACCAAAGACATTTGTGTTGTTCTCCCATTTCTGTTTTCGATCTCGGTCAGATACAGGCTCTGTCGTGAATGAACCGCCATTTTTAGTAAGCACTTTTTGTCCTAGTACTACCGTAAAGCAACGCGTAGTACTTATCGCTATTACGTTATTGTTTTAGTTTCAAAGCACACAAGACTAAAGAAACTATATAATATTTTCCACCGATCTCTCAGTGGGACAAAGTTAGATTCCACTATTTTTGGTAGATCGTCCCCATCGAAAGCTCTATTACAAATAAATTGCCCTTCGAAATCGGTCCGCGTGTTATAAATTTCATACGTGCTGAGAAATGACATACGGTATTATTTATTACGGCGAGTTTTTTTTTCGGGGAAAATACAAAGAAGACATTGTGATGTAATTGAGCTACGTTTTATCGGGACACGCTACAATTTCACGGTAATTTTCCACGACAAAAGGGGAAATATTGTGTCCTAAAATATTTCTCTTTCAAGCAGTAAATTATTTCCTATTATTTCATAATAGAATGTTTTTTTTTTTTTTTTATACTACCAAGGTGGCAAGCAAGCATACGGCCCGCCTGATGGTAAGCAGCCACCGTAGCCTATAGACGCTAGCAACACCAGAAGAATCACTAGCGCGTTGCCGACCCTTAAGACATTAGATGTTAAGTCTTTGTGTCCGGTAATTTCACCAGCTACAGTGCCCTTCACGCCGGAACACAGCAATGCTTACACACTGCTGCTTGGCGGCAGAATATCTGACACTGCGGTGGTACCTACCTGGACGGTTCCTTGCACAAGGAACCTACCACCTAGTAAAAAATGACACTTTTTTGGTAATACATAATGTACCAGATATATTACTACCACAATGTACACACAGAAAGCAACCAATAATACAAAAAAAAATGAAAATATATTTAATTAATACCAAGTGCGGGGACTGCAAAAATAATTTTAAATATTTTCACTGAATAAAATGTCTTTTCCCTAGTGCATCATCATCATCATCAGCCGGCAGATGTCCACTGCTCAACATAGGCTATCCCCCTCAGAACGCCATAATGAACGACAATTGGATATTTGGATCCACCGGTTACAGGCACAATGTCGTCTGCCCACCTACTGGGAGGCTTGCCTAATGGGCTGCCCTTGCCACTTCAACTTGCAGATTTTGAGGGCTATGTCGGTGACCTTAGTTCTTCGGCGAATCTCCACATTTCGTATTCTGTCGCGCAAAGAAACTCCGAGCATACTCTTAGCTCTCTCCATTGCTCGTTGTATGACTCTGAGCGGGCCAGCAGTCTCAGTACCATATGGCATCACTAACGCATGACTTGTTAATTCAAGTGACAATCATCATCATTCATCATTCTCCTTACCTTATCCCATCAACTGGGGTCGGCGCAATATGTTTTATCCTTCCATTCATCTCTATTTGCAGTCATTTCCACACTCACTCCAGCTACTTTCATATCATTCGTAATACAATCCATCCATCTCTTCTTCGGCCTTCCGCGCGCTCTATATCCATCCACATTCAAGCTCATCATTCTTCTCGTGACATGCGTCTCCTCTCTCCTCAATACATGCCCAAACCAAGATAGCCTCCGACTCCGAATTTTATCGGTGACAGGCGCTACTTTCATACTTCCTCTTACATACACATTCCTCACCTTATCCATTCGCGTCACTCCACACATCCATCTTAACATTCTCAATCAAGTGACAATACATATGAAAAAATATTGCCGTTCGTTATTATTTATATAATCTACGGACAAGTACATTTTTTTCATAATAGTATCCAAAATCTTGAATAAGTTAATCAGTAAACAAATCAGGTTCCGTTAAGGTATCATTCGCGTCAGTCAGGCAATCCACAGGTACTTCCCGGTGTTTACACGTTTTCAACACGGCATTAGTCGGTAGCACCATTAGCCCTACAAATGACACCGAAATGAAATCTATTCATTTCCTTTGAGCCGAGTCAATCGACTGTGGATATTGTGTGATTTCACGCGATACGGGCATTACCGTGTGCGGTATACGGTGTATGTTCACATTATGATTAAATTATTTATGAATATTTGCGTTATTTTTTCTTCGACAAAAACTCTACATTTATCCGATAAAGGTTTCCTCTTTTTATGGTATAAACGTTGGGAGGAAGGAAATCTTTGTAAAAGAAATATAATAATCTGAAATTTTAAAATACTTAACATTCATTATTCTGCCCTTATTCTGCCGTATAATCATTTGGTATATATGGAAGGCGACTGTTAGATAGAATATTTTATTTTATTTTACGCGCCAAAGATATTTTTTTTTTTTTGAAGCATTGACTCATTGTATGCAAAATATTTATAAAAATAATGTAAGTATACTTTATTATTTATTGCACTATTTCAACTTGCTACTGTCGAATTCGAAATATGAACACGATTCAACTTCTTTGCCCTGTGCTGACATTGACTCGGTTACTCGTGATTTACGAGCGCGCGCGCTTTGAGCCACTTGTCATCTTTATTAAGCCGTGTATTTCGTGGCCGTATATTGTGGAATTTTGCCAATATAATGCAATACAGCTTATAATTTGTTTTTTATAAAAAGTGGCAACTGGCTGAAAATAAAACTGAAAACGAATATATTTTTCAAATTTGCACATAGGCTGGCCCAAGTTTTTATTTATTTAGTTAATTCGATTTATCACATAACGTCGCCAGTTTTATTACCCCGGCAACAAAGGAGGGTTATATTTAAAAAAAAATTACATGAACCTTTTGATTTCAGTTGCGGCTTAAATCTGTTCTCGACTTTATTAAACCCGTGCCTTGATAATAGATGAGAGCACTAGTTATACACGAAGCCTTCGTGTAATTTATGTATTACTTAAGATTGATGGATAGATAATAAGGAAACGGATCAAACAATATAATATCTTAATTAAAATTAATGTACACGTTTAGGCTATAATTAGATTCTTGAATTTTCATAGTATCCAGTAATTTCCATAGAAATATTAGCCTAATGTACTTAAGCTAGGTCAAGCCACGTCATTCCTTCGGCCCGTGGTGGGGGCTGACCTGTCGCTGCCAACCGTCGTCAAAGCCATGGTTGGAAGCGAGAGGTCATGGGAGGCGGTGGTCTCCTTCTGCGAACATGTCATGTCGCAGAAGGAAGCGGCGGAGCGGATCAGAGAGAGTGATCCTCTCGCTGATCCGCGCCGCCGCAGGAGGCCCGGGCGTAGGAGACGGGCCCACGCCGATCTCATGCCCCCGTAGAAGGGCGTGCGGGCAGCAGGAACGGGCGAACTGCTGCCTGCGCAGTGATCGCCCTGATGTAGGATGGCGTGCCGAAGTGTCCCGGCACGCCTCCAGGCTGAGGAGTCCGCGGGCTTTATACACCCGTGGACGAGTCTGTGGGCTTTATACACCCACAGACGAGGTAGAGTCCGCCGCAAGGCAGACGGCCGCTGGCGGGAACCGGAAGAGTACAACGTACGTTCCCGGGGCCCGCCACCAAAGCGGGATGAGGACACCCCGGTTGTTTTAGTGGGTTCGAGCCCCACATTGCACCGCGCTGTGCCCGCGGCGCGGTGGCATGGGTCGGCCATTTTTTCCGGGTAAAAAAAAAAAAAAAAAAAAAAAAAAAAAAAAAAAAAAAAAAAAAAAAAAGGTCATTCCTTCGGAGTCGCTGGACGCTCGGGGTGTGGGCCCTTTGAGCGTCCATTGAGTACGGCGCCGACTCAGAGGAGGACGGCGGCGGGATTGCGACCCCCGTCCCCGTGAGCACCGTGACTGGTTCCCGGGGGGCTACAATACCTGCACCCGGCGGCGGGCTCAAAGGCAAGGCACTGAGGGGCCCCTGGTGCAGATCCCACCGGAGAGCCCTGGGGTCTCCCCTCTCATGTGTCGATGCGACAGCCGCGGGGCTTTTAGTGGGTAAGAATCCCACATACCCCGGTCGAGCCCCACAGCTCCCGGGGATCAAAAAAAAAAAACAAAAGGTCAATCCGTAGATAATTGATCCTTGTTGTATTTAAACATAACGTCACCGTCCTTCAAAGGGCACGTAAAAAGTCGGTCTCAGTTCTCATCTAGACACCAATCGTTATGCTGCTCGTAAGTCTGAGGCTTAAGCCCCTAATGAATACATATTTTTTTATGAAAATTAGTTTGGAAGACACGCATGACTATGAAATAATTAATAAATATTGGTAACAAACTTATCTCATGATCCGACTGGAATTCAAATCAATGCAAAAATCAACATTCCACACTTTTCTAAATTCAAATTTATTTTTAACCAAGAATAATAATATATACTTACCTACCATTCCACATTTTTTTTAAATCTAAAATTAATAACCACTTATAATAATATACCTCACCTACACGTTTGTTCTGATATCTAACCCTTCCCACGCTCAACGGCATCAGTTTAATCAATGTCGTTATGGTGTAGATGTCGCGATAGGCGCGGGCGGTGGCGGGCGCCGCGCTCGTATCGGCCCTGCGTCCGCAGGGTTAATTTGTTACTCGGATGTTTATCGATAACCACCGAACAACATTTGTATGACACGACCACTCGATGATCAGACGGTACCGTTTAATTTTCACGATGTTTGACAAATTATTGGTACACGTTTGAAACATAGACTCGATTTTGGTTATAGGTACTTCGGAAATTTGGTTAGAGGGATGTATTCACGGCAGTAAAAGACAATCGACTAGATGTCGAATGGCTTTTTATCATTATACAAGTACCTAATCTTCCTTTGACGTTAACGCGTGTTAACTTAATAGAATATATCTGTATTAATATATCAGGATGTATAGCCGACTATTTAGTAGTCAATAATTTATAACCTTAGTTCTGAATAATGTAGGGTAATACTTTATGAAAAGTATCCTTTATCAAATTATCGGATATTTATTAATGGTTTGGAGGTAGGTACCTTAACACAAATTCTCAAATATCAGTATATAATATTTATTAGACAACGTTTGCTATAACAGAACATAAAGTAATTATTCCATTACACTTTTAGTGACGAGAGAACCATATATAATATATGGGACTCCCCAAGTGTTCTCCACCAGCCCCTACAACCACTTCCAGCACCAGCTCCAAGTCATATCATATTATATGACTTATCATAATCATAATCATAATAACATAAAACATTATAACACAACACCATCATAACAATGTAAATTAAACAATACTAAAGATATTTAGCTTTCAAGAAATCCGTCGCCGATTGAAGACTGTTAAAGACTGTCCGTTCTAAACGGTTACAACGTATTTATAGCAACTTCAATCCACTGAAGTAGTGGGGGTGACATTGTCAGTTTCATTACTCGTTTTATACAATATTTTATACAATATCAATAATAAATCATTCTAATCGCATTGGGCTTCAAATAACAATTTTACATTTGTTAATCAATAGTTAAATACTACCAATAACAAGTTATTTCATTAATACAACACTTTTTCAAAGCATAGTCAAATTCTACTACCCTCAATCGTCGCTGATAAAAGGAATAAGTCAAATTATAATCAAATTACTTATATCTATTAATATAAAAATATAACCGATGCTAACACGCGCATATGTAGTTATTTTAAGTCGTAAATATGTCATTATTAATTATAGACTTACATTATATTTATCGAGATTATCCGTATATAAAAGAAAGTATACATAACAACGTAAAGATAAGAACATACTTCATGAATACATTTGGATACGTATTTTCATCAATAGAAAGGTAAATTCAGATTAGAATCTTAAAAACGTTGATTAACTTAACACACTAGTGCAGTACCTAAGTAGTTAAAAAATAGGTACGTCCTGCTAACACAATAACAGTTTAGCGGTTTATATGATTACTGCGTCACTACGATTTATTTCAGTCACCCTTAATTATAAAATCTCCAATGACATTAATGGGACGTATTTCTCATTATTACATGACCTTGGCAAGATTGATAATGCTTGCTGAGACGCTCGTTAGCCAACCATTGTGGACGCCCATCGATTATCAATTTGAGGATTACAATGCCCGGGAGACAAATTGCGGTAACCCACAACTGGAATGGACGATGACTAGAGAAGGTTGGATAAAAGTTGTAAGTGTAGAACACTGAATTTTGAACTAATATCATTCTAAGCAAAAAACACTTAAGGAAGAGACACTATTTCATCCCTTGGCATTTTAAAGAACAAATTAATCCTAGTTAAGACCAATTATTAAATTAGTAAACCGCTATAACAAGAAAGTAAGATTAATTGAAAATAAAACGACTTTTAAATTGCCAACGAAATGACATGCCTACGTGTATAATTTACTGTTACTTATAGAATAAACCACTCGAAATCCACCCCGTCGCGTGGTATTATCAAAAAAATTGGCTTTATTATCAAACTATTCGCTTGCGGTAACTATCTTGATCAAATAAAAAATTAACATGCCTCGGGGGTGACTGCATGTTACACAGACAAATTGGTTCAATCGCTCAACCATTACAGAACGATAAAATCATATGTTTCACATCACTACAGTATAGTTTACGTGTATAGATTGGTTGATGATGTTCGATGTTTGAAATGATTTTTTTATAAACTTATAAATCGGCCTTATGCTTAGCTTTTCGTTGCTCTCTGCAAGAACTCAATATTTAAAAAAAGTTGAAACAGATTGAGTAATTTAAATAAAGTACAAGAATATGATAATAAAAATGAAGCGACTAACCATTTTTCCGATGTGATATTTTCTTATGGTATTACCGACAGAGATAATGTATTTTGTTTCTTATGGCTTCGTGCATTAAAGTCAAAGTGTAAGGATTTGCTATTCTTAAATTTCGTCTTTTTGTAATAGCATTCGCCGCAACAACGGTTGCACTTAGGTGTCTCCACTGCGTTGTGAATGTAAATGTGCTCTTTGTAAATATATTTCAAATTATAAAATCAATTAGACTATACGATGTCGACATCGGTTCTGCGTATTGATTATTATAATAAGCCATATTACCTCGAGTATTTCTACTGTTGTACTATGTATACTTGATAAGCTATGAGTGCCATGTAAATTCTTTAAATTCAATATTTTGTAGACTTTATGGCTGTTCTTAGCTATTGTAGCCAAAATATGTTTGTATATTATGTTTAAAAATCAGTAGGTACTGTAATATTTTCGATTTTATATACATTTTAAAATAAAATGATGCGTGATAATATATTATGACAATTCAATTGTGTGTGTATTACAAGCATAATACGAATAGTGTTATACCATTTGCCACCTCCATAGGCACCACCGTTTTTTTTTTTAATAGGCACCACCGTACCCTTAAGGTGCGCGTCCATTGGCAGGCGCCGGACGCACCGCACGCACGGCACGCAACGGATTTTAGTTTGCTTTGTATGATTGTACATAGCGCTGCGTCCATTATCCGCGCCGGCATTTTCCGATGCGGGCCGTCAAAATCATAGAAAGCAAACTAAAATCCGTTGCGTGCCGTGCGTGCGATGCGTCCGGCGCGTGCCAATGGACGCGCACCTTAACCGTACATATACCATAGGTACGGTTGAACTATTGAATATTATGCAATTGTAGCTGTTTCAAATAATTTATATTACCTATTATTAGGTAGGTAGTGTTATGTTTGTAGCTTGAATTATAATAATCAATAATTGATTCAAGTAACTTTGTTTCAACAAAATTATTCATCGGCGAGATTTTATAAAACTCAGCATCACGCTCGAGCAGTCAAAAACAATACTTATTCAAATGAAACAAAAAGCAATTAACGACGGAGATATCCCTCCGTCCTCGGAGGATACACCAGAGGAGAGATTATTGAAAAAATAATTAATAAATATTTATAGCGGGCCACCTGAGGAACGACACCGAGAGAGATTTCATTTTTATCCAGTACTAGAGTACGCATCTGCAGCGTTACAGGGAAAAGCGGTTTATTACAAATGCAAAATTTTCCATTCATATTCAAAATTTTATATCCCGATGTGGCCGGGAGAAAGCTAATTTATGCCGGGGGAGCGGCTAAGGAGACGTCCCGGCACCTCGCGTCTTGTGGGGGATTAGGGAAGGGTTGAGTGCTGCGAAATTGACAGGTGCCCGTCAAAAATTACAATTAATTATTGAGACAATTGCGATCGCGGCTGGCACTGCGGTCTACTTGTCATTATATTTATTGCAGCATTATTTCTTAGGTTTTAATATTTTGCCATGTTTATTAACCATCAATGACTAATACATATATAATGTATTCATTATATATAATGTATTCATTATGTCAAAATATATTCCCATTTGAAGTATTAACATAAAGTTATGTTTTATCAAATTAAATTGTAATCTTCAGTAACATGTCATAATAAAACCCACATCAAGTCCCATCACTAGTGTCCCTCGTCCATATAATGGACAATAAACATCGGAGCGTGCATCGATCACTCGTTTTACAACCGACAGCGGTTAATGGCAGTAATCCACCACTAAGAGCGGTTTACTGCTGTATTATTGCCTCTTAAATCCAATCACACCAAGCTATTTACCATAGTAAATTATTCTTAGCAAGCAAGTTAGAAAAAATTTGACTGGAAAAACATTCGTTCAATTGTCATTCAACTCCCATCACTAATAAGTTTTTTTGTGCCTAATCGGTGTTCGATGTTTGGCTCCTAAATGCATCTGTGCAAAATGCGTTTAGTTGGTTTGGTGTGACAAATTGCTGCTATTTATCTGTCAGAAGGTCAATATAAGCCGAATGAACGTCCAGTATGCTATTAATAACCAACCCTAGTGATGTGTGGTGATCGATAGTTTGCTTCAGGCTTGAACAATAGGATATGGTAACGATATTGGGGACAATGAAACTAGTACTAACATTTTTGACCATTTTTCCTTCATTACCTTCAGTATTACTAGACGGTAGATGGTAATCAGTAGTAGTAGTTAGTATTCTTAATAGGTGTTAGGTGCCTTGTGCAAGCGACCGGCCAGTTAGGTACCACCGAAGTGTGAAATAATCTACCGACAAGCAGCAATGTATAAAAATTTCCATGTTCCGAAAATGAAGGGCACTTCTGCAGGTGCAATAATAATATAATAATAATAATAATATAATATCTTGGGACAATCCACACACGGTCATCCGATCCCAAACTAGGCAGAGCCTGTACTATGGAAACCAGATAACTGATACTAATACTTATATACTTTTTTTTTTTTGTAAATACATACTTAAATAGATAAACAACACCCAGACACTTGGCGGGAATCGAACCCACGACGCATCGGTTAGCAGGCAGGGTGTCTGACCACTAGACCAACGGGCCCGTCAATAAGTTTTTTATGACCTTGATATTTTTGTGACGCACAGTTATTTGCTTTGCAAGCAATGGGAAAGCTTTGTTTTAAGAAATAAAATCAACACCGAGATTTTTTGATCTTATGACAATTATTATATTTGATGCGAGGATGTTTATTTTGGTCAATATTATATGTACGAGTATTTCTTATACATTATAGCACGTTGTCGCCTTTAGCGGGATATATAGACACTCATATTTCTGCTCATTTATCACTGTTCTTTTTTCATTTTATTTATGAGGCAAATGCAACAACACTGGCACAATTAAAACAATCGATCATACATCGATATTCCGCGATATTCTCGTATCTGTTCTGGCCGATACCGAGTTATTGATGGTGGCTGTTTTTCACACGACCACTCGCCTCCGGGGCTCCACTCTGTCTCTATTACAACGACGAATGATGCGTTTTGTGAGCACATTGAGTTATTTGTTCAACATGCCACTACGACCTAAAGCTATTTTTGTATTTACGAGCATGTCAATAATATTTGTTACGAAAAAAAAAATGTTCAGTTACCTTTTTTTTGCATTAGATAGTTACGCAAGTTAGTTATGCAAAAGCGTGTTTTTTTATTTAAATAACGTATTATTTTTAATTGCAGGCGATGTTCACTAAATATGGGCATATAATATATTGAGCTGAAAACAATGTCAGAATAAAAGTAATTACTCATACCTTTTTTGATGGTCAAGCTGATACATTGAACTGAAAACCATAAAATAGATTAAAATGTAAAAAGCAATTAGCACGTACAGTTTACGACCGTATAGAATTTCACTTCTGCAGTTTCACGCTGGAATTTTCATAGCGTCTGCGTCATAAATATTTTGTCCGATAAACCGTTCGTTCGACAGCCGCGAGGCGTAAGAAAATGTTAATTAACGAATCCATTGTTTCCCGCCCGGCGGCTCCAAGATGGTGCCGCTTCCGTTTCCGGCGGGCCTCCTTCTTTATGTGCGTTTCCCGCTTATTTTTACGTCAGACGGGCGGCATTGTGGCGCGCGGGTTCGGTGCGCGCCCGAGTATAATGATTTTAATTTCCTCTAATCAAGAGCCTTCGGCGGAGCTTAAGAATTCTAATCATGCACACCGCCAGCAAGCCGCCACAGCCGCAGCGGGTGACAGAAACATCACCACTTATTCTGATTGCGTCGAGTGTGGCGCTGAATAATTAATATGCCTTTATTTTGCGTTATACCCTCGTGACAAAACAAAAGAACCGCCGAGCATTAATTTATGTAATTGTACCTACACGTTCAAAATTCGAATTGTTTTGACATTTGAAACGTCACGTTCTTTAACGTAAATTTCTCGAATTCCATTTTTGAATATACGATTGCCAGTTTCAAAAATATAGCTGGGAGTAATGTTTAATTATATTGGGGTAGCTGGAATCAACCCCCACCCTTTCGCTCAATTCGCACTAACGACCACATTTCGGTCGTCTAAATCACGGCGACGCCACTTGCAATTAATTTTTTGACTATTAAAATGTCTCTGTCGTGATTGCTTTGTACGTGACTGCAGACAGAAATGCTCATTTTTGAGCTGAAGCCATTTTACTGTATCGTTATGTTAGAGCTTAGTAATTCAAATTCAAATTATTTATTCAATATAACTTTGAACGGTCATTTTTTTAAAAAGCCAGCTGATCACAACGCGGTTCAACTGTGAAGATCCAGCAAGAAACTTAGCGGCCTTGCAATTTTTTCACATCTTTTTAGGGTTCCATACCTAAAAGGTAAAAAAGGAACCCTTATGGTCTGACTTCGTCTGTCTGTCTGTCTGTCTGTCACACCTATATATTTCAGGAACCACTGATGCTATCGATTTGAAACTTGGAATAGTTTTAGATCTTACTTACCCAACCTCACCGCAAATAAAAAAAATATATTTTTTCTTTTACTTTTTTTATAATGGGGGTCGAAATAGGTCATCAAAATTTTAAAGTGGGTCTACTATATCGAGTGGGGTATCATATGAAAGGGTTTCATTTGGACATCTCAAAACAGATTTTTATTTTCTGGCTGATAACCAAAAATGTCTAAAAAAATACCGCTCCCCCCCCCCCCCCCCTTATCTCCGAAGTTTGTGGAGGGAAAAATCTGAAATATTTATGGATAATGCGTGTCTATCTATATTTTACAGGAAAAATAAAATGATCTATCTAAGTAGTACAGTTTTTTAGAAATCCTAAAAAAACCTCGTCAAACAAACTTAGTTTTGCGGTTTTTTTTTGCTAACTGAGGTGTTACATGAATAGTAAAATTACTTTAATACGTCCAAGGATGGTATGGAACCCTCGGTGCGCGATTCCGACTCTACTTGACCGGTATTTATTTTAAACAGTGTTTGTTTGGTTACAATTAGATCAGCATCAGCGACAGAAAGAAAAAATAAATCAAGAGAGAGAAAGAAATATATGAGGAAAATACAACAAACTAAAAGGCCAAAGGTACCTATAGTAGTCGGACTAGTGCCTCCAAGCAGCACCCGCGCACGAGTTTTACTCGAGCAACAATCATTACTCCCCTAAATTAATGATATATCCAATCTCTTAGAGGAGATACCACTGGAGAGAGCATGATGCGTTAACCCCTCTGCCAAATTTTTGTTCATATGTTCAGGTCATTCTTTATTTGTGTGCGTATCTTTTTGAATGTGTTGCGAGTTTATTATAGTGTGTGTATGCGTGAAATTGTATCTGTGTGTGTTTACTTCGCCTCCCGCACCCCGCAAAAGTGCCACGAAAAATTTGTTCAGGGATCGACGCGATACTAGCTCCATTCTAATTACATACTCTGAGAGATTACTCGATAGATGAAGCAAAGTTTTATGAGATGCAACCTTGTTATAGATCGCGAGCACTATTCGATGTACCCGTTTTATACCAAACACTAAGCAATCAAGTTTTATTCTTACCATCTTGAATAGCACGCAGGCGATGTTTGCCGGGTGCGGTCCTCAAGGAGCACCGCACAATTAAGGGAACCCTTTCAGGGCGCGTACTTAGCATTCTAATCACTCGCGGAGCAGACGCCTCCCGCCACAATACAAAACGCTTAACGCCGCGAAATTAAGTGCGAAAATAACTGTACCTCCGCCCGAAACAGACTGAATTATGTCGCGAACAAGATTCCAATTTTAATTTTACGCGAACAACCGCTAATTTCGACAAAACGAAGCATATACAAGATCCCACTCGCAGCCCTCGTACAGCAATAAAATGCGAAAAACGATTACAGATCAATGAAGCGTGCCTTCCCTCTCGGGGCGCAAATAAAGCCAAGTACACACTTCAAATATGCTTTTCTTAATCGTTCTCATAAAACAAAGATCAGCCGCTCGCGATCTCCCCTGTGCGGGGAAAAATAAGTAAAAAAATCCTCCCGCTGCTCATATCGCGTCTATCAGTGCGGATTTTTACCGCAAATTGTTTCCTGTAGACGGAACCCTCGTGAATCGATATTGTTTGTATTGGCACTGCACCGCGGAAATTATTATTGGCATCGGATTGGAGGAACAAATAAAAATTACGGCACATTTCAGGCACTCGCCCGCGGCTAATTTGCGTAAACGTTTTTTCTTTCTTTTTTTAAATTTGTATATTTTTTTCTTCCTTTTATTGCTCACTTGAAGCTAACTTAGCATTATACGTACTCTCGCAGTCACGAACGGTGTACCACCTTCAGGACGATAATTGCTTGCACGAGCCGGCCCAAAATACACGCGGGCGGGGTAAGCGCACGGAACGTCGTTCGAACGATTATGATTGAAAACTGGTACAGCGTTCGTGTCCGTGATAGTACATATGTACTGTGCTGATAGGCCAAGCAAAGATCAAACATCTGGTCACAGATACTTTGGCTGATAATAAAAATTCATCACAAGGAAAATTACTATAAATTGCCTGTAATAATAATAATAAATAACCATTTTTCATCTGTCCAACATAGACGCTTACTATAGTTGAATCATTCCATATCCACCATTCAAACGCAATCTTTTCTGCCTTTCGTCTATATTATGTAAAACCCAAAAACAATATCTCAGAATTTATATATTGTACATCAAAATGTTGGCAGCAGTACTTAAGGAAAAACCATTGCCCGCAGTATCAGGATTTCTCAAAGTTGAATTGGCTTAAAACCTCCCGGCGGATGTGTCATTATAATTTGCAAGGGAGAGATGACGGATTCGTGCCTCGGAGCGCGCTCGCGATAATACCCTAAGCTATTTTAATCTTAACTTAGTTAAAAATCTTGCGTCTGACATTAACATTAATCACTTTTGACAGAAACCGTAATGGATAGTGTAATTAATGTGTTTTAAGTTTTTAATTGAGTTAGGTGATATGGCTCACGAAATTCATGTAAGATGAAAACATTAAAAAAAAATTTGGAGTTTAATTTTAGACCTTCGCGTTCCATTATCAAACGTTATTATGATCTGAAATTAACGCGATTTACCTTATATTTTGGCTTGACGTTTCGGCCGGGTTAATTCCCGATTATAATAAAGTTTGGAATATAATATGTAGAACGTGTAAAACAATATTATTTTACAAAGCCTTTTAATTTATTTTTCTACTAACTGATTGTATTGTGCTCATATATTTAACGGTTATTGCACGATTAATTATAGCCAATATTAGAACTTTTACTTTATAAAAGACTCGAAGGGCTCTTATAAAATTAATTCATTATAATATTGCCAGAAACAAAGGAAATGCCTTCATCAAGCAAGAAATCTAAAGCTTAATTGAATGTCGACATTGAGAGATTTCAATTCAATTACTAAACCATATTTAACGAAATCCAATCCCCCTTTCCCTCGAGAAATAATATTATTTATTCACAAAAAATAATACAAAACGCGGTTACGGCGAACGCTCTGTTGGTTCAGCGGAGATCATTCGCTGTAAAAGTTGGAGCCAGAGGACGGAGGCAGGAAGAAAACTTGGATAACCGAAACCCTCTAAAAATGATTGATGCCGCGGAGCGGGGCGATCGCTCACAGCACCGCTGCGTTTTAAAACGAATAAACGTCGAATCGTTCGAAATTTGAAAATGAAGATCATTACCGCTATATCGGCGGGCGAGTTCCCGCCGTTTCATTACTCAATGGAATACACATTTTTGCCTCGCTCATTTACATTGACGTCAATCAAAGTGAACGATGATTAGGTTTCATTTAAACTCGCAGTGGAACAGTCGATATTGAACAACAATAGCGTTCGAGCCGGCCGACATTGCGATCGCGTACAGCCAATTTCCTAACGTATTGGAAACGCGCAATTGTTTGAGGACATGTTATTACACGAGCGTTTAGCCTGCTAACAAGCGCTGACGTCGTTGTTTCTGCTCGGCCTTTGTTCAAATATAACAATTAGGTAGAGAAGGCCGGTGGTCGGTGTTGTCGTGATATCGGGTGATTCGCACCGGCACACAATGGCGCGCGCGACAATGCACGCTCGATATCTTTATGCTTAGTGTTGAAGGCCGATGCACTCCTTGTTGTATCAGCATTCTTGAATGTACATTAAACGTCGTAGTTGAATATAGAACAATTCGAACGTAGAGCGGCTGGCAAACTAAATGCCTTATAAATAGAGAACTGAAACTGAGCTTTTGGAATTAAAATTGTATTCGGTCTGTCTTCTATAACAACTGAAATAGTCAACTTTCTTAAGCGACTTTGATGATCGTTGCTAGTTAATTACATCTCAATTGGTAGCAGTGGCGTGCACTGAAAGCAGGCAAAAATATTTGCGAGTTGTTTATGCTTTATGCTATTTGTTCGTGTTCCAGCACAAATATCTTTAAATTAACCAATATTACCAACATATCCATTTACATTTAAAAAAATTACGTTAATTCATGTCTTAACTAAGATTTTTTTTAAATTAAGACTGTTTAGAGAAATCCTAGGGTAGGCAAAGTATTTTTGTCAGTATGGAGCCGCTGAATAAACTTATTAATGTTTTCAAATGCAAATTAATATGTCTATAGTATTTGCTTGCATATGGATATTTGAAATGGTATAATAACATACTTAAAATAGGTTAAACAAGCCGAATACATTTTTTTGTCTACCCTCTGTGCACGCCACTGATTGGTAGAGATACGTTATACAGGTTCTATATTTAAAACAACTGTGTTATTTGCTCACGTAAGATCTATATACTCATTTTTGAAAATGTTTGATAAGTCAATTGAAAATACAACAGTCAGAGACAATTGCTTTAATTAATCAGTATTTTAATTAACAATCTCTATTGACATTTTAGGAAGACTATCAATCTGTATAAAGTAAATCTTATAGAAATAATTGTTATTACTAGTTACAAATCTTTACCGATTGACTTTAGTTTTACGAGTCTCTGTTGTTTTCGTAGTCTGTGATGGTCTCGCCGAGACACCTTGGAGCGTCCCGTCGCGGGCGGCCCTTTGTGCTCTATTTCCTTCTTCCTCCCGTCCCTCACGACCGCCCTTAGTGAACGCTGAATGCACATCTGACGCTCCCTACATGTCACTAAGATAACACTGCATTGTGGATAGTCTGACGAGGTAATGTTACTGCATTTAACATTGCTTCGGTTTTAATTGTTGGAAATTATGGCTTTTATTTAGATTCACATTGAAAGGGTAACAAATTCCTTAACGTCAATTTCAAGTCACAGCTTTCTATCTTCTTGGTACTATTATACTTATTTATTTATTTTTTATGCATATTATGAATGTACCTAGAGTATTAGCATGTTACATCCGCACGCAGCTGAAATTGTAATTAACGTTGTCGACCAATAGCAAATTTTGTTTACATATTTGGTCAATAGCTAAAAGCAGCATGACTAATTTCCTTACTATTAATAACCCACATTTGGTATGCCACCACGAATTTGCAAGCTTATTGGAGATTTCTACCTAATAAGATGTAAAGGCCTAAAAGTTTTATTTGTAAGAGTAGGTAACCTAAAAGTTGTACCGATAAGAAACGTATGAGATTTCTGAAAAATACCTTACAACTAGGATAATACAGCATATTTTTTTTAATATCACAACCAACAGGGATCGAAACTTACGCTAAGGACTCTGATTACAATACAAAATCTATCAAACAAATGCGCACGTATTCTGTAAATCACAGCAATCTCGACGCTGTACAGACGTGACGCAACACTCGTAGTTTTGCGTCGACACCTGCGTTTGTGGAGCGTTTAATCGTATAAAGAGCTAATTGTCTGTGCGGATTCCGCAGGTAAACACTACACGCCACACACCATTTACACAGCAACCGACGGGAGCTACGAAAATAAATGAGATTTTGGAGGCGAACATTTAGAGTTGTAGTTAAAATGATTTTGTGAATTTCGTGCGTGCTTAAGGTGTTCATATTTGTATAGAAATATAAGAAGAATACTACTACCAAAACATATCATCCTCTAATGATAGGGCTAAAAGGTCATGTGTTTTCCTTCTTCGGTGGTATCGGGTTATTATGGTACTAGCCACAGGTTCGGTCACATGACCGAAGAAATATCGCATCGAGCACGTGCGAGAGAGAATATACATATTTTCAAAAATCCTTACTCAAACTCAACTCAAAACTAGTTTATTTCAAATAGGCTTAACGCTAGCACTTTTGAAAGGTCATGTTTTTTTTTTAAAAAAAGCTACCATTGGATCGCAACGCGGCCTCAACTGAGAAGATCCGGCAAGAAACTCAGCGGGCTTGTCATTTTATCACTTTTTTTTAAACAGTGTGTCATGTTACAATTAGATCAGAGGGACAGTGTCTTGCCGTTCAAAAGATCAAATAAGACAGAAAAAAAAATACGACGAAAGTAGGTACAACAAACTAAAAAGACAAAAGGGATAGTAGTCGGACCAGTCCCCCCAAGCAGCACCCGCGCACGAGTTGACTCGAGCAGCAGCCATCACTCCCCTCATCGGGAAGGGGGTGACCCGCCACACGAAGCCGCCACAAGCAAAGACTTTTCGATGGCGAGCATGACCGATCTAAGATCACAGTGGCACACGTCTAACACTTAACTTCTGCTGTTAAGCAGTGCCTCGTCAGGCAAGACACAAAGCACTTTAACATATTATTGATGTCATCAATTAATTGACTAGTGCAGCAGCCATCAGTTATCCACCACTTTATATGGTGTTACAAATTGTAACACCATATAAAGTGGTTAGTGTTCACCTACCTACCTATGTTATTTTTGAAACTTCTGTGTAATATACCACAGTTTTAGACCCACTGGTTTAGGCTGCGCGTTTTCTCCTAATCAGATCAGGAGTAGAGCGTTAGAACACTTTTAATATTGCCTGCTGGGTTAATACAACTCTGCTCTCTCTCTCTTTCTCTCGGGAAAGAGAGGGATCTCTCTCTTTCTCTCTCTCACTCTCTCTGTCTGTCTGTTTCTCTCTCTCTCGCTCATCAAAGAGACGTGATGATAGATACATAGTCTTTATTTTCATCTAAGGATACACTACGTAGATGCATACACCACCAAGACGTCCACTGCTGAACAAAGATCTCCCCCTTAGAAGGAAATAAATAAAAAAAGAAACACACTGTGACAAAAAAATGCTTAGCTATTAGTTACCATATCAATACTATCACTATCATTTCGTAGCTCCATTCCGTACGCATATCGCAACACGTGTGCTATTACGTGAAACGTCGATCATGTAAGCGGGGATTACACGACTAGCAGTGATTTAATAGCGACTGATTCACTCGGCAATCGCTATCGACAATTACACCTAATAACGCCGCGGGGCTGTGCAGTATGATTAGGTGGTAGTTCGTACAATTAACAATTTGGAGTAATTATTGCTCGCTTTCCTTGGAATGTAAGCGTACCTATTTAATGGATATGAATAATTATAAATTATTATTTTTTTTCGATTTATTTAATTTTCGTTTTTTTATGTGTTTAAAAGTATTGTAAGGTCTTACTGCCGCACTCACAAACCCCAACTAACTTTAATTATAATTGAGTTACTCTTTAAATTCTATTTATTTCGACTGTTGGAGCGGATTATGATTAATTTCGATTATCGAACACGAGATAATCGTTATTTCTACTCACTATATACGTATTAAGTATTAATGGGTCTTCGAGCATCGAAATAATTCATTTAAAAAAATGGATTAATGATCATTAACTTTAATTGACGTGTGTACGTTCGGCAGGAAATTAAGTATTTCATATACTAATTAAATAAATCAAACAACTAGCTATTAACAACTAACTACAACGCACAGCGCATGCCTTTAAGGTCTAGAATTGTGAAGTTTTTTACAGGGGTTATGTATTTAACATAGGTTAGCACTAAGAAAGGATTTTTGAAAATGTATGCCCAAAAGGCTAGTATACTCGTAGTAATAAAACCATATTAATATGGTATAGTGGTGTAAAATCAACATAGAGTCAGAGCAACGGTTTTTAAGCCGGCATAATGTTTTACAACCGTTGGGGGTATTTTTATGGGACAAGGGGGGAGATGTTTAACAGAACGAAAACACAGAGGTCTCCGCATAGAGCTCTATGAAAATCTGAATTATGTTTTATAGTGGACGTGAGGAGAATAGGGGTGTTTTGGGAATGTGCGCCCCGTTTTATAGCGACGAATTTATTTTGTAACTTGGTAATGACGAACACGTTCGCGTGTTAGTAGATATGGGACACGACTGTCCATAGACACTTGCATTGCATTATTTTTGCTCGTCAACAAAAAGTTAAACACCAAAAAATTATATTCGCCTATTCTATCCCATACGAAGCGACAAAAAAATATAAAAGATCTTAGTATGAAGTAGGTAATTTTAAACGTAAAATTTTTTATTATTCCCCGCAAATGGAACAATTAAAGTTATTTACATTAAAACAGCAGCTTTCCATCTTAATACTTTAGTATTTAACTTATAATAATACACAACAGTGTATAATATATTATTGTGTTCGTGTGTTGTGTTAAAACGTTAAAAAACTTAATAATGTATGTAGTAACGAGCGAGAGGGAATGATAGGAAATGTCAGACGCAATTGACAGGAATGGACGGACGAACGTTACAAAGTAGCTAACAGAACGTTATAAAATAAAAATACAGCAGTGAAAAGTGAAACTATTGCTTTTATTTCATGCCCCTATCTTACATGTATACTAGCGCAAGTACATTTTTATAGCTAAACTAATTCAAGTTCAGTTCAAATAATTTTAGTGTACAAACGTAACATTCGTCGTATACAAGCGGCAAGCGGCGCAGGTTGTCGCGTCGCATCGGCGGCGTTCGGCAATTCTTTATTATTCATGGGGCGATCTTGCTCGCTGAGTGTTTTATATGAGCGACGATCGAGTATCAATTTGTACCGACCGGGCCCGTATTAGCATTTCCCGTGCGAGGCCTACATTGTTTCACGGGGACGTGGGGACGTAACGATCCTCTTTGTTATCCTTCGGCACATGTAAATGGTAAGAATAAAGGGAGTTAGTAATGCGGTAGATGTTTTTTATTTGTCTAAGGATGTCTCCAAATAGCAGAAAGGACGTACGTTCTTAGGGTACAATTTATTTATATAATATTAAATATATATATTTTTTAAACATCCAAGGTGGCAAGCCAGCATGCGGCCGTCTGATTGTAAGCAGTCACCGCAGCCTATAGACACTACGCTAGCAACACCGAAGGATCACCAGCGCGTTGCCGACCCTTAAGACATTAGATTTCCAGTAATTTCATCAGCTACAGTGCCCTTCGCACCAGAACACAACAACGTTTACGCACTGCTACTTGGCGGCAGAACATCTGACACTGCGGTGGTACCTACCTGGACGGTTCCTTGCACAAGGAACCTACCACCTAGTAATATCATCTAATTTATATATTATAATGGGCAGCGTACGCACCACTCGTAAAAATTACAATCAGCCACGTCGCTTATTTTACCATGATTAACGCGCTACATCTGAATAAAGCTTTAAATTACTGTATGGATTATGTCAGATTTCAGTTGGAACTCCTTGTTTTTGTGGACGACTTGATATTTCTAAACGTGGAGTGTTTTATTTCTTTAGGAGACATTTATGACGTATGGCATAGAGATATTCATTATGTATAAAATCTAGTTATCATCTAACTGAAGCTTCGATTAGCTAAAGAAAACACAGCTTCCGGTTATCCCAATATTAGCACTTTGATTATATATACGTCTAGATAGCGTGTTCGATGTTCAAACACTTGACAATATCAAGTATACCAAAACATCAAATTGGTATACTTGGTTGTTTAGTATCACTTGAACTCTACCGATGGTTTGTGCTCGCAAAAAAAAAACTTTTTGCCGAATTGTGTAATCAAATCGTGAAAATATTAACTAATTAAAATTAATAAAGATCCTAACTTAATTTTCCATTCATAAGTCTTAAGATTCTGTGAGGGATTATTATAAAAACTCAATTGTTTTTTACGACAATTTGTACATTGTCCGACTAGACTGGTGTGGCTAGGTAATAATGGGGGAATATATCTTAAGTCTGGGGTAATTTTTCTTTTGACAAAAATGAATTCAATGAAACTTAATACGTGACCAAAACATGAAATAAATCAATTATAATAATTTTAATTTATTTTTTTGATAAATTAATTACTTTTATATAGAAGCTTAGAAGTATTTTTTCTTCCTGGTCATGAGGCAAATAAGACGTTCACCTGATGGTAAGGGACACGTTTATTTTATTTCATTTCATTTCATTTCATTTCATTTCATTTCATTTCATTTCATTTCATTTCATTTCATTTCATTTCATTTCATTTCATTTCATTTCATTTCATTTCATTTCATTTCATTTCATTTCATTTCATTTCATTTCATTTCATTTCATTTCATTTCATTTCATTTCATTTCATTTCATTTCATTTCATTTCATTTCATTTCATTTCATTTCATTTCATTTCATTTCATTTCATTTCATTTCATTTCATTTTATTTTATATTATTTTATTTTATTTCGATAACGCTATGGCTATTTATGGGAAAAATATTTATAACTGGAGATCCCCAAACACGCACACAATCACAGATGACGCGAGTGTACAACGAGGCCTGCACGCACACACGAATAATGAGGTTGTTATGCTTATTAACGTAACGTTACAAGACTATTAGGTATCTAGACGTATATATAATCAAAGTATTAGCAGATAAATACGTTAAAGTAACAAACAAACAACCGCTCAAATAGATTATTAATCGAGTACAAATAAAATAGGTACATAGGTATTGTGCAATTGACTAGAATCCTACATAGAAACTACACTATCAGAAGCTTACACAATACACGTCTCGAGAAACAAAACGAAGTTGCATCTAAACGAAACGTAAATGCCGCAAAGCACCCTCAGCTCATTTGATTCCTTAGCTCAAAGCCAGTCCCACTAACGTGGCACGTCTACCCACCGACACAATACGTTAAGTACCGCACGCTTATGAGTGTTCATTAAAGATACGATAAAGACGGCGGAGACGACGCCGGCTAAATTGGCTGTTGCTGACTACCGAATGCTAACATTCCTAGAGGCTATACACAGAATAGGTAGTACTGTGCTCCGAAATAATATTTCGGTCGAAATTTAAATTTAGAATTACAAATATAACAAAAATTCTAAATATTTTAATATTAATATTTTTTTTTTAACCGACATCAAAAAAGGAGGAGGTTCTCAATTCGTCAGTATATTTTTTTTGCATTTGAATTACGAATTTTAAGTAAAATATTGGAGCACCTAAAAGATGACCGTAGCCCATGCAATGCAATCATAGATTATACACTATATACAATGCAATGATTGATGATGATGACATTCTCTTTGGTTGGCATTAATTTCCTATGACTAGTACAGTTACTTTCGCTGTGAGGTTTGTGTACTAGGCTTAAGTAGGTAACTCTGTTCTATTATTTAAGTGTAGCGATGCTTCTGTTGTTTTTTTTTAGTTTGAGTACTTAACTATCTTCTATTGCATGAACCCGTACCATCAGATGGGATCACGGCCGCTTCTCTGAATACATATAATATGGTCATGGATTTGGTTCTGTATCTTTATAATTACGTTGATAATTTTTTCTTACATATTTAATTAACAATTAAAATTACATTAATTATATTACTAGTGTTTAAAATACTAATGTATACCTAAAGTGCTAAATCTCTACAGTGCAAAATCGGATTTGCCAACAAATGGCAAATTCAGGGAGCAGCAGAATACGGCTGATCAATTGACAACCGCAAAGCAATCATTGTAGACTCATTGTAATAATAATAATACCAGCCCTTGTTTTTGTCCCACTGTTGGGCAAGGCCTCCCCTCAAGATGAAGGGGCTGAGGCCATAGTCCACCACGCTGGCCAAGTGCGGGTTGGCGGACTTCACACGTCATTTGAATGCTAGTTAGGCTTTCTCAGACGTGCAGGTTTCCTCATGATGTTTTCCTTCACCGAAAGTAACAATTGCACAAAGAGGATACGCACATGACTAATTTAAAAAATAAGAGGTGCGAGCCGGGGTTTGAACCTGCGCACCTTGTTTCCAAGGCAAGCGCTCGCCCACTGAGCTGTTGCTGCTCTCGCATTGTGCTAGCACGTAAATAAAATGTAAATCTTTCAGTATACAACAAATTTAAAAAAAAGAACTACAAATTATTATCATTTTCACTATTTTCACCATAGACAAGACACACTATTGTCGCGAAGTCGCTCTACCGATTTTCGCTTACTAAATGAACGTTCACTTCAAGCGCAGAAGTACATAGTTCTACTAACAAGGGGCTGTTAATTTAAATTTAGTATCTTAGCTTCGCGTAATGAACAGTAAGGTGATTGTTATAATGGGATTGTAGATTTCTACTCGCTAACACACAGCTTAATGTGCATCGCATGTAGATGTATGGGTGTAGTGAGAACTGTCGTTGTTAGAATTATTAATATGAAGGAGAATTATTCAAATATGAGCGAAGGGTAATTGGATTAATCTCTGAATAAGCACACATTGTTATATGTGTCATAATCATTGCGTTCAGCAATCAAGGTTTACGTAGCTTTTAGAACTATATTTCTTTTAAAAATGTACATTGTGTGTACTATGTTTTACCAATTATAGAATTCGCTTTTAACCTGTCTTTTACATAACGCGGCGGGTCACTCCCTTCCCTCCAATATGTTTGAGGGGAGTGATGGCTGCTGCTCGAGTCAACTCGTGCGCGGGTGCTGCTTGGGGGGACTGGTCCGACTACTATCCCTTTGGCATTTTAGTTTTTAGTTTGTTGTATTTTCGTCGTATTTTTTATTTTTATTTGATATTTTAAACGGCAGGACACACTGTCGCTGGTGCTGATTTAATTGTAAAAATACTAACTTTGTTTAAAAAAAAAATGTGAAAAAATGACAAGCCCGCTTAGTTTCTTGCCGGATCTTCTCAGTTGAGGCCGCGTTGTGATCCGGTGGTAGCTTTTAAAAAATTGACCGTTCAAAAGTGCTAGCGTTACGCCTATTTGAAATAAAAATTTTGAATCTTTGAATCTAACAGCGAGAGAGTAAAATTGTTTCATCTGAGAATTCAAATGAATATACTTAGATTATTCTATCTACACGTCTGCAAACTAAAATTGCACTTTTTATTTTTTTGTAAATATACCATAGGAACTTTTCATGTTAAAAGACTGGTAAATCAGAAAGGTCTTTCAGTGTACAGGGGCCTTACCATGAGCGCAGTAATTAGCGTTACAATATATTTTTACGGACCTGTAACCACCTGTTTGGACATAATAGCTGGAGACTTGCTATATGTAATTAGTTCGCTCATGGTAAGTATACAGGTTACTCTTTATGTTAAACTGACCTGGTATAAGAGTGACATGGTAAGGCCGCTGAACCGTAAAAAATAACAGTAAAAAGCAGTTTCAGCGCCCGGCGAACATAACTATTTCTTATTATTTAGCAATTCGAGAAGGGTCTTTCCGCGATGATTTAGTATCATCGTCTTCATACACGAATACTATATTAATTGTATCTCAAATCAATACACACGAACAACCTATAAATATAAGAATGAGGTTTATACGAGTACCAGTGCCTACTTTCACCCCTCGTCATATTAGTAGCCTCGCGTCTTTCATGCAAATTTACGAGGCGGTGGAAGATTTTTAATTACCACTGTGTCTGAGCAGCTGTCTGGAGACGGCAAGGATTGTGGCTGCGAGTCACGCTGCAGATCCCACTGTAAGATTCGACGTACACTTATCCTGTAATATTAAAGAATACGATGTGTATTGTATTTTAAAATTACATATAGTAGGTTAATTGCCAAATTTTAAAGTATAGATTAGTTCCCAAGATTTGACATTAATCTTATCGTACTTACTTTTTCTAAACTACACAATGGATTGCGATGCAGTGTTCTTGATAGAGAATTCCTTCAAGAAGGTTTATATAGTAAACTAACTGGTTTAGAACTTCAAAAAGCCGCTGAAGCCGCTGCAGTTTCAGATATTCAGCTTCCAAACAGTAATGTGTTAACATTACTGTGCTTTAGAGTGAAGGAGACTACAGCTAGAGAAATTACAGGGCACGTAATAATGACTAGGGTCAGTGCATTGCAGCTGTTTAGGTATAGGCATACTTATCACTTACGAACGTCTTGCTGGTCCCGTCACTAATTTGCTTGAAATAAAAACATATATTCTGCACGTAGCACATAATATTTTTTTTATATTCTGTGGCAATCTACACACGGTCATCTGATCCCTAACTAGGCAGAGCCTGTACTATGGAAACCAGATAACTGATACTAATACTTACTATTTTTTGTAAATACATACTTAAACAGATAAATAGCACCCATACACTTGGTGGGAATCGAACCCAAGACCGATTGGGTAGCAGCCAGGGTGTCTAACCACTAGACCAACAGGCCCGTCAATGTCGAACAAGAACCATAATCAAGCGACTGAGATAGGCAACATCAACACGCAATGCGAAACACGACATCACGACACGTCGTATGGAGAGCATTTGGAGTGAGCAACAGCAACAAGCGAGCACGACTTTCTAAATATTATGTCATATGTCATTATGAACAGCTCCAAGCTGTCGCAATCTGAGGTCGCAATCGTTACGTGCCTCTGGGTACTTTTCAACGCGTCAGCAACAGAGCTTGCACTATGGATCCAACTGGATTGAAGTGCATTACGGTGGTTACTGGTCCCAAATTTATAGCCACAACGGTAGAATCGAATACATGTAATATGTCAGTCTCTACAAACTTGACTGGTCATCGTCACAGTGCCTTTCTTCGGACAGCATCCTGGACGTTTTCTCACCTGTACGTCAGCGTGCGGTACACGTCATACCTAATTCATCGTGGCTCAGTACAGGTGACAACGGCGTGCAGCGTCGGGGAGCGGTTAAGTGTGGCATTTTACGGCTTTTATGCATATTTGATGGCGTTGCCATAATCTGTGCGGAGGGGAGTCTTCTCCGCCGCCGAATGCTACACGTCACCTGTGTACAATGAGTTTGTATAGGTAACTTTACCGTTGTGACCGTGACTTCTTTCCACACGTCTAAAACCAGTACTTCTAGCAGAGTCTATTATTAGTGGATAGATCTATGCTGAAAAATATTTTGAAACCAGTATAGGTTACATACAATTGACACACATTCAAAAAGATCGAATTCTTTTTCACCTATTGATTTTTCACTGATAGGGAAGGTGAGATAGGTTTAGGGAAACAAACAAGACATTGAGTTACCTCCGATGCAGTATTTTGTATCAACTTATAATTAAAGTTAGGTAACAATTAAAATTACATCACTAGGTACCACAAAAACTTACATAATTTAATGGGAACCAACGTAACCAGAAATTAATTTGGGTAAAGGACGGAACGTTTAAATAATCCATCGTTTAAAGGCGAAGCCGACGAATTTGAAAATAATGACAGGCATTAGGAGCGTGCTAAGAGGGCCGTATCAATTACTGGCCGTAAGCAAACAGGCCATTACGTGTTCAATATTAAAATCAAATTTACGAACCGCCCCCGTCCGGAAGGCGACCGGTAACGGGTCGCGAAGCCATATGAACCTGTGAGTATGGATAGAGAAAAAAGCTTTCGATATACTTATGTATTGTAGATTAATGAAAATGAAGGCATGAAAAATTGGTCATCATGGTCAGATCATCATTGTTATAATAATATAACACCCATGTTAATTTGATTTGAATTAATTTTTGAATCTACCGGCCTGTTAAAAACCCTGCCCGCTACCCGATAGGTCGTAGGTGTTAGTTATCTATTTAAGTATGTATTTAATTTACAAAGAAAAAGTATATTAGTACCAGTTGTCTGGTATCCATAGTATAGGTTATGCCTAGTTTGGGATCAGATGTGGATTGTTCCAGAATAATATTATTATTTGATACCTATAACATGATTTATAAATAGTATTCCTACTTAATAATATTTCTTTTTTTCAGTACTGCTTGGCCTTACTACCTATTCTTACTAAGTTCAGTATGTATAAGCGTCGTAAGGCGTTGCGAGTTATGAAATTATCGGTTTTTCTATGCTACTCTTTATAATAAATGATAGTGAATCGCATATAAAAGCAGGTGTCGAGCGAAGAAGAGCCTTAGGACCTAAGGTTAACAATATTTTTTTAAACGCTTGAAAACTTGCTTATAGGAATGTTTGCTAATATTTTTCTGTGGTTTTAAGCAAGTATCCAAAATCTTTAGATTAATCTTGAAGATGATTCTTTTGTAAAAGTTATCTTTTAAATGGCAAAGATTAAGAGTTAGAACATATTAAATGTACTAACCAAGAACATGTGTATGTTGTAAAATTGCCTGACATTATGGCAATGTTGTCGGTACAATTGAAAGTGTTGAGTGAAGGAACATCAATTAAAATCGCATTTCGACACGCGTCCACGACACGTAATGTCCACATTTCCATACAACCACGTCGATCTGATACTAAAACATGGATTATGTCCCCCACTTTACCCTTTCACAAACCCAAATAGTTATATCAAATAACTCTGTGATTACCGTACTAAATTCGTTGATAAATACGTTTAATAATTAAATATTTATACATAATTAGTTTGTCTAGTATTTTTTAAATTCATCTAAGATTTATTTAACACAGAAAACGAATATTTTGTTAATGCCAAATTAATATATCACTCGTGGGGTGCCGGGTTAGAATTGCATCTCCCATCGCCTCTCATTGCACTCAATGAGACCCGTTCCCGTTCTCGCTTAGTCGCCTCTTACGAGACTTCGTAAGAGGCGACTAAGCGAGAACGGGAAGAGGGGCAGCAGCGTCTTTCTTTTGGATTTATCTTCCACCTATACTGCGATCCCCAAGCCGCCTGCCAAGCGTGGGGGTTATGGCAATCCCTTCCATGAGGGAGGCCTTTGTTCAGTTGTGGACTTCTTTCGGCTGCTAATGAATGAATGAATATGTATTTATTTCGGCTATACATTTCAAAATCAAAACTTCGTAAAACGTTGTAACCTCATTCTTGTGTCGAAATTTTTAAATTCTGTAATATCTTTTGTTGCAGACTGAAGACGATAGACCGATAACACACAAACTATTCCGACCTTCTACGTCAAAAATGTAAGTATTAACCAGTCAAGCCGCGCCACCTTATTGTTTCGTATCGAGGCGCGACCCGATCCAATAAACTAACTTTCTACAACCATCCACAATCAATTGCACATACATACGGGATATGATATACGTACACACTACAAGAGCTTTCTTCGAATGTGGACTCAGTGTAAGCTTCAAGAGATTAGGAGTTAATAGAAAGGTTGTCACAGCTGGAACGCTAATCTTAAAACTGGACTATTCTGGCTGAGCAATACCTTACAGAATTCACTAACCTGGCAGCTAAATGACCTCTGTTTTGACCCACAGCGTTCATGCCAGCTTTCTGGTTTCTACTATCTTTCTACTACTATCCTTTTGGCTTTTTAGTTTGTTGTACCTACTTTCGTCGTATTTTTTTTTTCTGTCTCATTTGATCTTTTGAACGGCAAGACACACTGTCGCTCTGATCTAATTGTAACATGACACACTGTTTAAAAAAAAGTGATAAAATGACAAGCCCGCTGAGTTTCTTGCCGGTTCTTCTCAGTTGAGGCCGCGTTGTGATCCGGTGGTAGATTTAAAAAAAAAATACATGACCATTCAAAAGTGCTAGCGTTAAGCCTATTTGAAATAAACTATTTTTGAGTTTGAGTTTGAGTCAATTTTTTTTATTAATACGTCCTTCTGCTGGTCAAATGGTTTTCCTTTACTCACACAAAACTCGATGTACCACCATGTCTGGAAAATACAACTCTTACTCTTAAACGTGTCCGAAATGAATTAAAGCTGATCTTTTCTTGGTCTAGGCTTCTACTACGGTGACCATCAAGTGACGATGTTACCCAGTTCTGCAGCTCCATACGTATCACGTGGCTAGTCCTTTCTCTACTTAGCTTTGCAGTCCCTACTCATACATCAGCTACAAGAGCTATACAACGCATAAGGGCTTATCTAATTAGTCCGTTGAACACCAAGTATACCATTTTCATTTCTCCATTGCTATTTGGAAAATCTCAATCTAGTCCAAAAAAAAATAGCATTTCTTTTAATGCACGTACCTACTAACGAAACAAACAAGTCGTTCACCTGACAAAATCTTAATCTGGTGAATAAAATGTATCATTTTTTTAATGCATGTACCTACTGACGGAACAAACAAGACGTTCACCTGATGGAAAGCGTGCCTATTGACAGTTCTACTACACTGCCGCTCGTCACCCGAGACTTTGAGTCCGGTACCTAATTTCACTTGCGACAAAGCCATTCACACCGGAACACAGTTACACATGCTGCTTGGCGGCAGAATATCTGTCACTGCAGTAGTATCTACCTGATTGGTCCCTTGTACAAAAACTTGGGCCTGTAGCATCATCTCTAATAGCAATATTATTTTCACCTTACGCACCCACATCCCACCTTGTCTCGATAGAAAGTGACAGAGCTTTATATAATACTACGTATATTGACGTCTCTACCTCATGTCAAGTAAAATGATAATAATACTGCTAATAGAGGTGGTAGTAGGGCCCCTGAGCGAACAACATTTTCGCAGCAATAATACAACATCTTCCAAGCGCCTGAAGCGCCTCTAAAGTATATCCCGCAGCAGTTGTCGTGGGCCATATTTATTTACTTCTACATATTTATAACCAGGCATAAATATGTGCGGGGCGCATGACACTCCGCGGTAATTATCGCGTGACTTATTGGCGAAGGAAGATAACACGTACATTGCGACCAGAATGAGTAGGCCTCTGTAAAATACTCCATTGCTTAGAAAATGGAGAAGGGATGCAGGTCGCTTGATAATGGTGGTGACGTGCACCGCTCGAGGGCCCTGGCAGCTTTATCTCCGCGCTTGACTCTTGATCGTGACTCTCCGACGGAGATTTTGGTAATTACGCTGATTATGATTGTAGCGTGTTGTTTTACCGGGATAGATGTAGACATAAACTCGTGGGGTTGAACGAAATAAACATTTTGTTGTAAGGATTAAAGTTTGTTCTTGCCTTGGCCACCCATCTCAAGCAAGTTATATTCTTCTATTTGTACTATTTTAACAGATACATATTTTTTTGTAGATGACTGCGTTACCTGTGGACTTCTTAGTATTTTGTTACTTAATCATGATCAGCAGCCGAAACGTCCACTGCTGAACAAAGGCATCTCTCCCTTAGAAGGGAGGGGTAGCCATAATCCCCACGCTTGGCAGGCGGCTTGGGGATTGCAGTATAGGTGGTAGGTAATCCAATAAAAAGACGCTGCTGCCCGTGTTCTTGCTTTCCCTTAGTCGCCTTTTACGGACACCGAATGGGAGGAGAAGGGTGCGTGCTGTTCTTACCCACACCCGGACCAAAACATGACAATGTTTACACACTGCTGATTGGTGGTAGAATATCTGCCACTGCGGTGGTACCTGCTTGGAATGCCCTTTGCACAAGGTCCATTACCTAAGTAAAAGTGATAAGTGGCTACAATATTCTATACCTATGATGTAGGGTGGCACCTCTGCTGCTCTGGTAGCTTCTTTTTGATTAAGTTAGTTTCATGGGTTTTCAAACTAAAATATTGTTTATATACAAAACTTTGACAGACTTGTCGAATATGTGTGTCGAGTGTCAGTTTTCCTCGCGATTCCTCAGCAGAAATTAAAGCGAAATTGGGACTTAACCTTGTCGCAAAGTTTGATCCAATAAAACAAAGTTCTGAACAAACGAATGCATTAAAGTCACCCGCAAACTGATCCAATCGTAATATCGCACTTCCAGACGTCGAAAGTTAGTATGCATTGACTTTGAAAAGTCGTCCAAAACTAAGTTGGGTTATGTTTATGAAACTATTCGGATGCCGATACACATGCAAGAACTCGCGCCCAACTCGGGCCATAGTTCGCAAAGTGGAACAGCTGTAAAACAAAGTAGTGAAGCGAAGGGTCTAGGAACTTAGTGCGAACGGCGAACGCGGCGGCGAACACGTTAGCACGCGCGGGGCGGCCGCGTCGCGATCCGTCGCGGTACTCTGCCAACTTTGACAGTTTAATTCGCGAAGTGACGCCGGGCCGGCCGACGACCGCCGATTTATAAATAAGTTAAACTAGGTTTTAACTAAAGTATTGCGGTGGGATGATAACGAACCCGGTGCCTACGCTCCGCCCCCTCCCGCGGCGGCGCGCCCCCGCGTGCAGATAAACTTTTAAAATGACTTTGGAAGCTTTTGAGCTTTTAATCGGTAAAGTTGTACAGACAGACAGTTCGGGCACAATCCTTGAACCGCTTGCGCCGGCGACGGCGGCCGCAAAACTTTGTTTTACAGGACTACTTTTCTTCTTGTTTCAAGGTTGGACTCTTAAAACAAACTCCGGTTCGACGGAGTTCGCGAACTCGGGCGCGAACAATTTACAAATTTCTCTCTTTCATAACAACTAACTGGCGCGCGGCGCGCCGGCGAAAGTTGTCCTGCGTAGATCTTAATCGCATTGTCTGTTGCGCTCGCGGCGCAAACAGCTGATTGTGACGACACAGTTTATCGAACTTTTGCTTTAATTCACGACCGACGACAACAAACTGCCGCTCGTTAAAGGCAATATTACGTTTTAGTGAACGAAGTGGCAAAACTAACGGAATAGTGTTGAACTTCGAATAAATCTTTAGAGAATATGCTAGATCAACGATCAGACAGTCGTATCGATGCAAAAAAGCCCTCAGGGGTGCCCTCTGACGCGTTTATTCAATCCGTTTAAGTGACATTGATATCATCGGCTGCGGTCTAAAAAACTCGTCTGCCAATTTGACGGCGTCCCCCACTGGCGACTTCTTTTTTCAATTCACGCCTCACCTGCTTCGGACCTGCCGTGAAATATACTGATTGGTGTTTAATATACAAACGTCTGCCTTTTATTCGACCGCTGTCGAGACTCTTAAAAGCTTTTTATTAGAGAGGGCGTGGGTTTCTATATGCCTACGTACATGTTGACATATGTACGCTTCCCTGGTTGTATTTTCGCGTACGTTGTGCCTAATAAAAGCGGGTTTTTTGTAGTACTGCCAAATATATTGTAACATTTTAACATGATGTACGACAACGTCGTAACATAAGCTGAATGCAGTATCGGGTATTGCGCGTAAATTTTACGTAACTAGAAATAAATAGGTTGCGGGTGTGTGGGGCGGGGCGGCGTGGGCGGAGGCGTGCGCGCGCATCCACCCCCCGCACCACCCCACCCCTCGTGCCCGGCCTGCCCGCGGCCTCCGCGTAGTCCGCGAATAGCGCCCCGCGAGCCACCCGCACCGTGGCGCTACGCTCCGCGTCACGCTACGCCCGCACCGGCCTACGGATAAACTTTTCCGCTACGCCGTGCTACGGACTACGTAATGCTACGCTCCTAATCGCAGTAGCTCAGTGTGTGTAGTGTTTTTTTTTATAAATTCTCAGTGTACTCGTGGCTATTGAAATAAGCAAATAATCAAAAGATAAACTTTAGTGCGCGATGAGGAGTCGCCCCTCTGTTTTATAGCAATGTCGGCCCTCGTCCGACCCATTTGGTAAGTCGAAGCTTAATTACGAAAGTTTTATTCCGATCCGTAAACTATTTATTTCGTGACGAGTGATGCACGTTGATTCGTTTTAATACGCGTCGTTAGATATATGCGGCATTGTTATTTCAGCAAATTCGACGTTGATGAAAAGTTCAAGAAGTGTTCAAGATTACAAAAAAAAATAACAGAAATCGTTAACGCACAAATCCCACGCTATTAAAACCATTTCACGAAATGCTTTCATAATGTGACTAGAAAATGTCAAGAAACATTTAGTTTGTATGTTGAATGTTGGGGATGTTATGTTTGATTGTGAGGTTTATTATTTCCCCCTCGTTTACCATACCTGTGGTAATCGAATCACCTCAATCGCCTCCAAATCTGATGAGCGAGTCGGCAAATAACCGCAACATTAGTTCGGAGACGGAATACGTAATTACGCGACGTCAAACCTGTTAAGCAATTATTAGGCAAATATAGATAGGTGCATGTATAAATAGCGAAAGTAATTTGATTAGTCTTGATATTATTTTGTTTGAAGTTTGGATGGTACTTTGATTGAAACTTCAAAGTTTAATTTTTTTTTTTACTGTTGACGTTGCTATAAAATCAATTATTTCTATTTTTCTAAACATGATAAATAATAACAATCTGGAAACGGGTTTAACGAAGTTAACGAAGTTAACAGTTGTTAATCACTTTAAAATAAAACTAATTTTACATTAGTGTCGGAAAAGTAAGAATCAATACCATAGCCGCGAAGAAATCCATAAAATTAGTATGTTTTACTTGACCGTTTAATATATATACCCTCAGAATTAAAAAATTAAGAACAAAACATTGCAAAAAAATATTAGATATAGCAATATATTAATTTATAGTTTACTTATTTATAAATACATATGAGCTAAGTTAATAACTTCTTTAAAGTTGTCGTCGTACTAAGAGGGTGCCTTAAGACTAAGGGCGTTTCCCCTTATAACAAAGCTTTGATTTAGTTTGGCTTAGTATTATTTCAGTATCTAATATGTGATATAAAAAATACTAGATACCTGGTGTAGCTTTTGCAAGGGACCTATTAGGTAGGCATCACTGCATCGTCAAGAACTCTGCTGCTCAACAGAGATGTGTAAACATTGCTGTAGTCAGATGTGAAGGACACTGTAGCTAGTGAAATTACTGGACTTTAGCGACTTATAATTAATGTCTCGGTTGATTAGCAACAATGAGTGAAAAGTGAATTGAATACAAGAAATAGTGGTGTGCTGACACCATCTTATTACTTAGATCAGTCGAAGATACTTTGCGGATTCAGTGGCATGGCTTGGAGAAAGCCTATGACCAGCAGTGGACTAATTATGATGATGATCCTATTATATGCTACAAGCAGCTACATCGTACAACAGATAGGATATCGCACCGTGATTCCATTTGTTTTAACTTTCAACGCAAAACTGTTGTTATTTTGTTTAGTTTGACGCCTATGCGGGCATTTTCCGCATCATAGCATTTGAGTTCTGTATTTTAATCTGATAAATCGGGAAAGCTCTTAACTGTATTTTTTTAAAAGACTATTCAGCCGTTTATTACAGAAAAAAAAACCTTTTTTTTAATGACAGTGTTTTATAATCTCTTAATTTATGTAAATATACCTTACCATACCATAATTGTAACTTCGTGCGTCAGCCTAGTATATCACGGATGTTACCTTAATGTAAATCAAGCCTATAACCAACTTACAACACTGCAACCTGAATCTACAAGTATATAAAAAAACGATTCATAGTTTGTAACAATATCATTTAACAGTATTAGCGTTAGTTACGTACCAAATACTCCTAGTCTACGCGTATTATACTGACTGCCCAACACTCGGCAATTAATTTCTTAATAACATGAAACAAAAACGCGTACAGTACGGTATAATAAACGTAAACGTTTAATTCAGGGCTGGCAGTGACGTCCCGTACGCTGTAACGCCTCCGAGTGCGCCCATCTGATAACGGGGCGAAATTGTTTCCACTCAACCCTGCCTTATCTGATGGGCCACGTTTAAAATGCGTTCATATTTCGTTTATATTTTCCTTAAAAATTATTTGCAAGTTTCAATTGAATTTAAATAAACATTTGTTTATTAAGTCTTCATTTTATTGCATTATAGAATAAAATTTTAATTTATTGCACTTACAACAGTGTCCGAAAATAATTATAAATTGGACAATTTCATATTTATACTAGGAGTTGGAATATTTTTTGTACAAGGGACTGGACTAGGTACAGAAATCACATGCGATGGCGGATATTCAGTGTCTATACATTTCTGTGTGCCTGTGTGGAAGGCACTTTAGTTAGATAAATTAATGGGCTCCAGAGATATACCTACAAAGTAATCTAAGAGCTGCAATACAAGGGGACTGACCGTGGGGCAGCAGTATTGCTTATTATAATTATACCAAGGACGTACGGCTCATTAAAGTTTTGTTAAAAAAACATCAACATTTATTTACTGTTTGAGTAATTTTTATGTCTGTTTACTTTTAGATTTTTGTAAAAAAAATGTTTTCTAGTTCCCGATATACGAGTATTATTGAATGAAACCTGATGATTTTTTAGATCGGGAAGTCAAAAGTATTCCTGGCAGAATACCCGTAAGTGAATATAATAATGTGACATACACGATTCTTACTCTATAGTATGCGGACGAAGGAGTGTATTAATGATACTAAAAATCAGGAACATTATTTAAAATCGTGATTTACGTTGAGGTAACCCTTGATAAATCATCAGGACTGTTTGATTATATAAATATGCCATATCCAGGTTAAAAAAAAACACGTTCATGCTTTGCAATGATCATTACTGTTTATTAATTGTCCTGACAGCTGTACATAATATTGGCAGTAAACTTTAACAAAAAAAATTATTCAGTCTCGGGACCAAGCATGACGTTTGCCTAAAGGTAAACGATACACACACAGGCTGCCTGACACAGACAGCAGACACTGCACTACCGCTCGCCACCCGAAACATTAGTTGATAAGCCTCTTAAGCCCCGTAGTTTTACCAGCTGTACAGTGCTTTTAAATATAAATGAAGTCGCGTTAATTCCCGATCATACAAACTTGAACTTCCGCACTCACAAACCACAATTAACTTTAATTCTAATTAAGTCACTTTTTAAAATGTTTTTATTTTGACTGTCGGATTTTTTTATGATTAATGTCCATTCTTGAACACGAGATAATTATTTTATCTACTCACAATCTGCGTATTAAATATTAATGGGCTTAGAGTGTCGAAATAATCCGATTTCAAAAAATGTATTAATGATCACTTACTTTAATTAATGTTTGTAGGTTCGGCAGTAAGTGAGCAATGTTTACACACTGCTGCTTGGCGGCAGAATATCTGACACTGCTGTGGTACCTACCTACAAGTCCCTTGCACAAAGGACCTACTGCCTAGTAGATTATTTCATATACTTATATTCCAGACTAGCTGACCCACGCAGCTCCACCTGCGCTATTTTTACGTTAACTAAACTTTTAATAACAGACATTCGCATTGAATACATAACCTCCTTTTTTATAGTCGGTTAAAAACTGGGACCCACTTTTTACTTGCTCTCCGAAGCACGGACCCATTTAGTTCAAATGGCGTTAAACGGTCACCCATCTATTTAATGACATTACCTAACGTTGCTTAACCCGATCGATTACAAAACCTTGATAACAACTCTCTATGAGTGTTCCCTTACTAATATTTACTATATTATAAAGAAAAATTGATAAAATCGGACCAAGCGTATAACCAAGTACCCATTTTGACTTTAATCCCCTCTCCCAAAAGAACCGTGCTAGATTACGGGATAAAAAGTATCCTATGTCCTAGCTCGTAGTAAGATCTCAAATCATGCCAAGTTTCATTTGAATCCATTCAGTAGTTTCGGCGTGATGCGCAGCCGTTATACAGACAGACAGACAGACAGACAAAAATTTAAAAAAAAAACATTTTCGGCCTCAGTATCGGTTATAAAATGCCCTCCAAATATAATTTTCAAAATATCTTCAATGTACAGAATTGGACCTGTTACAGTTTTATTATAAGTATAGATAAACAAGTATGAATACAAGCTTTTAGTTTGTTATGTAGCGTAAAATCTTGGATATAAGTATGTACATATTATACAGAATGTGGTTCTGCATTCTTGACATATAAAGAACATAAATCAATCATTAAATGATAGACGTAAAATTATGAATTATTTTTTATGCTTGGTACGAAAAGAAATCCCGTGTACAACCGTCACTATAAAATAACCCCGTCTGGCACCGCTCTTCGCGCAAAGTAGGTAAACAAGAGCACGCGCGGAATTGCCAACCTTGGGACCTATACTGAGTGCTCGAGAGCTCTTATTCTGGTTGAACGTTAATCATGAATCATTAATTATTTTTTAATTATTAGCCACTGAATTATTAATCTATAAAAAAAAAGATTTAAAAAATAGATTTCTAATGTTCTACAAATATGGCAAAAATGCAAAACCACATACTGTATTAACACATCTTAAGTGTTGAGATATTACCTCTCTTAACCTCTAGGCCCGATACAAAAACGGTATGTTATAAATTTAAAGCCATGTCTACATGTTTGTCTGTTTTAACCGTCTGCATTATAAATCTCAAACCAATGTATGATTATGTAAGTATTTTTATTATTTAAAAGCTGTCGTGTCTCGTGTCTTTAGATATGTTTTCATAGATAGATAGACAAATCTTTATTACGCATAAAAACAGATGCTTAAAGAAAAAGGTACAAATTAGTAAGACATGCAACAATGGGTGACCTTCCAGACAACACTCTATTGTATTTTTAACCGACTTCAAAAAAGGAGGAGGTTCTCAATTCGTCTGTATATTTTTTTTTTGTGTATGTTCGCGCATAACTCTGGCAATTATGAACCGATTTGAAAAATCTTTCTTCCATCCATTCTTCAATCCATTGATTGGGTCCCATAAAAAAATTATTGCTTAGTAATAAGTAGTTTCTGAAAAAACAAAAATGGTGACTGCGCAGGAAAGCCTATATAGATGACTTTATGTCGCATTTTAAGGACAAAAATGGTCATAACTCTGGCAAATATTTACCAATTTCAATGATTCTTTTTTTATTCGAAAGAAGAAACCACTGTGTTGAATCTGTATGAATTTTATTACAACCGGATAAGAACTTCCTGGAGGACCATGAACGATGTGGAGGAATTTATCTGGTAAAAACCATAAAACTGATGTTCTCCATTACATTGCTCTGACAATTATGAACCGATTTCGATGATTCTTTTTTTATTCGAGAGAGTAAACTACTATGATGATTCCATGCAAATTTCATTACGACCGGATATTTTTTCTGAAGAAACATGAATTATGTAAAACTATGTAGACGATGTGATCATAATCTACCTAGATCATTTTACGGTCTTCGATGGTTCAATCTTTATTTAAGAAAAAATCACTAAAGAGTTTTAAATAAAATATTAAAAAAAAAAATTGAAACGACTTCAATATCACTGAAATGTATAAAATAATTTAAATATTATTGAAGTTGGTGCCAAATATACACAGCCGGTAAGCTAACACCTTCACTTCAATAATATTTAAATTATTTTATACATTTCAGTGATATTGAAGACGATAACTGGTAAATGCATCTAGCTTTATAAGATGTTGTATGTGTGTACATTATACTAAATAGCGAGCGTCTGATGACGATGGTCAAACTTCGTGCTGAAAAAAAAACAATTTTTGTTTCATTATTACAAAATTTTGGTTTCATGTCTGCAGTAATTTGGATAAGGTTACAATAGAAAATGAGTACTTTCCAAAATAAGCAAATATAACAATCTGCAGTTTTTTTTATTTAAATCTGGTATGATAAGATATTAAAATTACAAAAAGTAGCGTAGTAACGTAGTGAATAAAAATCTAAATCTATGGTATTAACTATAAAATCTATAAATAAAATATAAAATTAACAGTTTTCAAATACGGGTAGGTATTACAAGGGAACTCATCAAGACTGTACCAATACACACAAATACTTTACATTTTACTACACTAACTGAGAAATTAATTTTACTACACCAACTGAGAAACAGTTAAGAAATGGACAAAATTAAAGGACTTATTTACACAGAAATGGTTGTGTTTGCAACGGTAAAGGCGAGCGCAATGCACACGTAGCCGCGTACAAGAGGGTCCGGTACACCACGCGATAACCCTCTATACAAGTGAGCCCTTCACATAGGGTTGTCAAGCCTTAAACATATTTATTATTTTTTAAATATTCATAAGCTTTGAAATCAAACTACATTTACAGATTTTATCACAATTTATTTTAGATTTTACAACACCGACGCTGTACGAAATCTGCAGTCTTTGAACGTGTTCAGGATCACACCCACCATTACATCAGATTTGATAAACCTCAAATCCTCGAAAAAGAAGACCGATTCCTACCTAGGATGATTCTTGAGGCTATTGAAATCAAAAATTACCCTAATTTCAATAGAGAAAATGGTTGGGTGTTATCACCGGCTTAGGATCCTGTGATAAATATAATTAAATAAAAAACCAAGCATAACACTTCACGGCCTCATGATACTGTAAGTTCTTACTGCGTAGATCGGACCAACAATAATAACTAAGAAGACCTGAGGGTACATTGGCATAATTATGACATAAGGACGTTCAACAAAGCAGTCCTCCCGTGACCATGGGGGCTGCAAAGCATTCGGAACGTCGAGATTGTAAAATATAAAATAAACCGCGATAAAATACGTAAACATAGTTTGATTTCAATGTGTAATATTCACGTAAATAAAAGACAATAGTAAGGCGTAGGGTGTCTGGGCAAGAATAGCATCCGTAAGAGGCGTCTAAGGGAAACAATAAAATGGACAGCAGCGTCTTTCTATTGGATTACCTATCACTTTACTGCGATCCCCAAGACGCCTGTCAAGCGTTAGGATTATGACAAACCCTCTGTTCTAAGGGAGAGGCTTTTGTTGAAAAGTGGACGTCTTTCAGCTAATGATGATGATAGTTCAAAAACAGATGATATTTAAATGACTGCAGTTCATCTGATCCCAAACAAGGAAGAGCACAGTCTAAATTTCGTGTCGATAGGATTAGTAATGGCTGAAATATATCGGTGAGAGGGACAGACAAAGATGCATAAGGGTTCCTTTGTTACCTTTGTAGGGTACCATACTCACCGTATTTACCTACCGTATCCTAATAAGTAATAACTCCAAAGAGGTTTTTGTTGGATCTTCAAGGCCGCATTGGTAGCTTGGGCAGTGGTATATTATAAACCAAATGATTTCATTACTTTCGATTCTTTTAGTTTCATAGCTCGTCTGGCCATACAAACTGCAGAACACAATTATGTTGTATCTAGTTTTGATCTCCCACGATATGTATCATACGAAATTAAATAATTTCCTCTTCATCATTGTCAGTTTAAACTCCGTCCTCTTTTGCGTTGTGTGTATTCGTTTTGTCAGTCTTTTCTACATGAAACTGTACCAAATCAATCTTGTGTAAAATTGGACCAATCTAGTATTTGACTAGTATTTACTACATCATGAGAACTTTGTCCTTTAAAACCAAATTTCTACTAATCAATGTTTAACATAACATATTTACTTTTAAAATAATTGATTGTTTTTTTTTTATTAGGTGGTAGATCCCTTGTATAAGGGACCGTCCAGTAGGTAGGTACCACCGCAGTGTCAGATATTCTGCCGCCAAGCAGTAGTGTGTAAACTGTAGGGCAATGTAGCTGGTGCAATTACTGGATAAAAAAGACTTAATAACTAATGTCTTAAGGGTCGGCAATGCGCTAGTGATTCTTCTGGTGTTGCTAGCGTCTATAGGTTGCGGTGACTGCTCATCATCGGGCAGGGCGCATGATTGTTTGCCACCTTAGTTGTATAAAAAAAATTGAGTCGGTCTGAAATATTTGTGGCGAAATAATCTATATCTATAAAAATCAATGCCACTTTTCGTTGTAATTTTATAACTCAAGAACGGGCTCACCTATCCAAACCAAATGTTTAGGCTTTGTTCGGACTACTTAGTAGATGGTTTATGTGAAGTTTGCACAAAATCAGTAGAGCGGTTCTTTATTTATCATATTTTTTGTAACAAATGAATTCAATAAATGGCGGATCATTTTGTAAATGGGGATTTTGCTGCCAAATGAACCTTTTTTCAGAATTAAAACTTTTTTCAGTGTTGACAGTAAAAGCATGTTGTTATGTCATTCATGCGGTCATTTCATTTAGGACGTGCTTCGATTAAAGCAAATTGACAGCGATAATTATTGCTTTGTGTTTATATTTTTTGTTCTGAATTTGATGTTCCAATTATTTTTTTTTAATATTTCACTTTATACGTTGCGAAGCACGTACCGGGCCGCTAGTCATAGCTAAATTTTACAACATTGTACCTACTATTAAATCATTTTGCAAAAATATATTCAAAACATACCTACTACTGTAATTCTGTATTCTTTATATTAATTTTTTAAATAGGTAGTAATAATTAAATGACATAAATAAATAAAAAAAAAATTTTGGTACGGTGCACAGCCCTATCTCTTATTCGGCAGGGGTTGGGGAGCGCCCGCGGCTGCCAGTCACAATGCACCGCGCAGCACCATTACCCCACTTATTTTAAACTCAGCTAAACTATTGCGATATTGATTTTTGCAATCATATGTTGAGTTCTACATTGTGTAAGCAATAGTGATAGTTTTTGACGCACAATTTTATTTACATTTACACTAGTTACTGGCAGATGTGGATTCTGATAAAAACTGATAATTTTCAAAAATCATTTGCTGGAGTTTTAAGGAACCCCGCTAGGAAAATCGCTTGCTTTTCAAACAAGATAAGTAACAACTTCTATAGTCGTTCTCTACTGGTTAGGACAATACAGGCCGGTCACCAGATTGTATGAGAACTAAAATGACCCATATGTCGTAGGGGCAAGTAAAAAGTCGGTCCTGCGCTTGAGAGGGATCTCTAGTCGTGTTTTTCTTCCGTCCCATAGATTGTAAGACTATTAGGAAGAAAAAGTTCACCTGTACTTGCGCAAGTACTCCTGCTTAGTTGACTAATCTTGTTAAAGATTGGCTGCCGAGGTCGGATCTGCTAGAAAAACATTAATAGAATCTCCTGTGCATATTTTATTTTAATGCTTCTAGACCTACCGGTTTTGTTTGTCAGTCCGTAAGTGTTAAGAGAGACTGGTTGACTGTTTTTACTCGACTGAGAACGGTGGGATGGTTAGGATTTTAACACGTAATTGAAAAACCAGTTTGTATTATGCCTCATAGTCTGTTTTATCTAAATATAAACATTACAACACTTCATTGATTATTTCACAAGATGTACCTTGTATTTTGCATTTATACATAGTAATAATAATAATATCTCGCCAATAAGCCTGAAATTGTGCTGATAGATTGCACTGAGCGTCGTGCAATGATTGTAGACGTCACTGTATCTCATGTTAAGAACCTCGTGAATGCGGAGAAAGATAAAGAATGTAAATATCTTGATCTTGCGCACGAGGTGGTCGACATGTGGGACATTGATAAGACGCTCACTACAGACGGAGACGGACGGCCAGATGCAGAAGGTAGAGCTACTGGAGATGTCACGCATCGTGAGAAAGTTCCACTCTCTGGAGCCTTAACCACCGTCTGCTAGAACCCTGTTCCCACAGCCGGTTGGGAGCTGTTTTTTATAATTTTAAATGTATAAAATTTTAAAATGTAAAAATGTAATGTTGTTATATTGAAAATAACTAAGACGCCTATCGTATGACATCACTTCATAGAAAAATCAATACTTACACGTCCATAAAATAATACGGTTGAAAAGTGTTAGAAATGTTTTGACTATAAAAGACCGCTGCCGCTGTCCCACAATCTGGTGTTTTACATTTGGGAGGTGACGTCATTGGTGTTTTATGTCACGCGACTCAGGGTTGTTTTAAACATTTTTTTTTTTAAATGTTAATAATTTTGGATAAATTAAGAAATTAATTTTATTTTCAACTTAGTGGTGTGCATTCGTTGAAATCAACAGTAGAAAATAAAATTCTATCAGAACTTCCCTTAGCCAATTGTAGTAGCCCGACTGGGAAAGTACTTAAAAAATAAACCTTTGTTGTTGTTCTTACAATATCACTTACTATCCTTAATTTTATCACTTAATTTTTTTCTTATCATCGATTGATGTGCTTCCAAAACATCTTGTCCTTCGCCATAAGCCTCCTCTGAAGATTTCCATAAACCTCGGTCTTTTGCCATGCCATGCGAATACAATCTGGACCGGCTACTCTTTTGTAATCATCTTCTCAGCGTTTCGTTTGTCGCCCTTTTCTTCTTTTGTCATCTCTTCGGTACCTTGGATACTCTATATATTATGTCCTGTCCATCGCCATTTTGTGTTATAAATATTGTTTGTTTAGAGACGGAGGAGGTCTACCGACGTCCTAAATTGGTCGATACCATAATCACTACTATATATTTATTAGGTATTCTTTATTCATATGTAATTTATAGGGAATACTTGCATTTTTTATAAATATTGTTTACTACTTTAATTCTAATTATACTTATTTCTATACTATTTTGAAAGATATTTATTTTATTCATTAGGTTGTTCCATTACCACCCAGGCTTAGCACCCATAGATTATCCACAGTAGAATTGGCATGTCCTCGTCTTCATAACTTCACTAAAATGCCAAAAAATATCCAAGTTACTTACCTGTCTATATATTTTTTTTATTCATGGTATCAATTGCATATATTAATTTTAATTAATAAATGAACTTCTTCTATTTATTCTATTTGTTCCATATTTTCTGTGATATTATGCGTTTGTAAACAGTTGTCATAATTTTTGTCTTCGTTGTGTTCATGGACGGCGTTTTTGGCTTTGGCGCTTTGTTGTGATAATTGTTAAAGCATTTGTTCTAGCTTTTCTGAAAACAGAATTAAGTTGCCTGCGAAGCGTTTCACCGTTTAGTTGGTTTCATTCCAATCGAAATTCCTGAATTTCATTTCCAGAACGGTTTTAAACAACTTACGTAAGATAACCCTTGCCCGTTGCCTTTTTCTATTTTAAATTCATCACCATTTTTTTCCTGCCTGACTTGTGCAGTACTGCTTGAGTAAATGTTCTTCTATCCATATGTACTTTTCTTGTGTTCCCAGACTTTGTAGTGTATCCCATATATAAATAAAAAACCTTTATTTTTCCCCTACAATATAGTAAGAACTTACATTTATATATTATTGCGCTTATATTCTTCTCGGCTTCTAAACCAGGGTGCGAGAAAGGCGCTACTATTGAGGCGTAGATATTCATTGAAACAGTTCAAACAACAGGTAGGGATTTCAAAGTAATGTCCACCCAGGTCAGCTGCTGAGCAGGTGGACCCGTAACTTTCAAGTCCTATAAAATAGAAAATGAACGAGCATCTTTCAAATATCAAACTGTTTCGGTCTACAATAGCAATTGAAAGAAATAGCAGATTGTACAAGTTGTTATTTTGGAACAGGTCATTGGAAGCAGCTGTAACTAATTTCTAACTGTATCTGTTGATTGGCTTAAAAGTTAATCCTGCAAAAATAAAGGCGATGATAGTGGGCAGTTCGCGATTGATTTCAAGGGTAAACTGGGGAACAATTCCAAGTGTCAATTTAAATAGGGAATTAATTACCTTTTAGTGAATCGTCTGAAAATTTGGGACTCTTAATAGATCGCTGCTTCAGTTGGGTTCCTCAACTCCAAGTTACTAGCCAGAAGTTGTTTGCTGCTGCAGCCTCATTAGAGAGACTCCGTAATTTTCTTCCCAGCTGTCACTAAAATTGCTCTAGCACAATCCCTATTACTTCCAATTCTTGATTATGCTGACATCTACAGAGGACCAACTTAAAAAGGTTGAGCGTCGACAACATTTTTGTATACGATTAATATTTTTTTGCGCAAATATTCCCAATTCATCATGTTTCCCAATTTCGTGCTAAGCTCAAGTGGCTTCCTATTCGTCTTCGTCGGAACACCACATCCTGTCTCTTCTTTATAATTTTCTTTATCTTTTCTGAATTTCTCAAATGTTTGTTTGATTAACACTAGTGTTAATGTTCACTCCATGTACCTTAATTCAATCATTAGTAGAAACTTGGCTTGACCTTATAATTGTATGTTCCATATTATGAACTATTTATGCTGTTTGTTTCTCTTATCTAAATAAATAATATAATATTTAATTAATTTTCTCCGCGTTACCTAAAGGAACGTTTTGTTTTTCTCGGCAATGATTCCCACTGTTTGCGGTCATCAGAAAATCTCACTCTTATGTTCCTTTCTCATAAAAGTTCGTTTTACAGTAAATCATTCACAGTAGAAGCTGTTCGTCTGTGGAATGCCTTACCGGTCACAGTTAGACATGCACCATTTCTGCCTATCTTTAAAGATCGTTTGAAACATTTTATTTGTCCCAATGATTTTATATTGATATTAGCCGGCTGCATTTATTTATTTATTATTGTTGGTTATTTATATGGGCTTATATCAAATATAACATTTATGTATTAGACTAATATACACTCCTTTGTAAAAAAAAAAACGGGCACCTTACAGTCATTGGCTTTTCTATGGATAATATTAATATTTTTAGTATTTCATTAGCTTAGATGACTAGAAATTTCTTATTATCAATGAGAATATAGGTTTTAACACTTAAATCCTGGAATCAGTGTTTCAGTCAATGAAAACAAAGAGCCGTGTTAAAATGAACATTTTTATGGGTATAGTGAAATTAAGACTAAGATCATTTTTATGGAATTTAAATAAAAAAAAGACATTAAATAATAAAAAATAATAATGAGTGTGACCTCCTCTTGCAGCAATTACGGCATGTAATCTTCTTGGCATGCTTTCCACTAGACTTTTGATGGTGTCCTGTGAAATGTGTTCCCACTCAGCCGAGATCACACCTCCCAGATGTTTTGTGGAGGTGGTTGGACAGATCGTACTCGCCTTTTTAGGAGGTCCCAGACGTGCTCAATGGGGTTAAGGTCGGGACTCCGCGCTGGCCAATCCAAACGACGAATACTGACCTCTTACATATAAGCATCTAAAGCGCCAGAATGGTGGGCCCATTATCGTCCATGTAAATGGCATCATCACCATTTACAGCCAGTGCGCGTTGTGTATGTTGACAAATGATTTCTGTTATGTAGCTTTGCGCATTTAGTGAGCCATTTTCAATGAATATTATCTCAGTACGATAGCTAGAACTTACGCCCGCCCAAAACATAACGGACCCCCCACCATAAGGTGTGATTTCTTCAAAACACAAAAAGGGATTATTATTAAAAAAAAAAGGTTTCGAATTTGGAATGAACTTTTTTTCATACGCAGACTGTTTATTATGTGCCAGTAACATAGTTTGGCTATTATAACCTCCTTAGAACTAAATTATTACCAATAATGTATAACAATCAAAACCGCCCGTTTTTTTTTGCAAAGGAGTGTATATTATTATTTTGCTGTTACGTATTTTTTTGTATGTAGTTATGTACTTTTTTCGAAAATGGTTTGTATAAACAACCCCGCCTTGCAGTTCATAGTTTATCTCCATCCAAAGGTTACCTGGTAGAGATCACTTTTAGTGATAAGGCCGCCCATTGTTTCATTCTATTTTACTATTTTTATTTGTTTTTTTTTGTTTTTTTCTATAATGGTGGAACAATAAAGTATTATCTAGCTATCTGTTACAAACCACCCCCGGAAGGCGATTGTAATAATTTATTCATACCTGAGACTGGGTATTTTATCTTCTACGAGACACGGCTTCTTACCAGGCCTGTTTACTATCGTCAAGCAAGCTTAGTTTCAAGGACTGCGTGATTTACCATTACTGTGAATTATTTCAATGTTGAGTCGCACTTCTGGTAAAAGGCTTCCTATTGTTCTTGCGTTTCCCTTTCGATCTAATAACCAATACACGAAAAATCCATTCAAGTTCCATTGCGTTCCCGTGGTCTGCCGCGTTTTACGTTGCTATCTCTTGTATCAGTGTGCGTCTCTCTGTGAGGCCTAGTACTTGTTCGACATCCGGTAGGGCGGTATCTTACCTTAAACAATATAATAACAGTCCTTGTTTATGTCCCACTGTTGGGCACGGGCCTCCCCTCAAGATGAAGGGGCCTACGGTATTTTTTTCGACATTTTTTATTATTAGCCAAAAACTGCGTGACATAAACCAAATTAAAAATCTGTTTTGAGATGTACAAATAAAGCACTTTCCTATGATACCCTAGTCGATGTAGTAGTCTCACTTTGAAATTTTGATGACCCATTTCGATTCCCATTAAAACAACTAAAAGGAATAATATATTTTTTTCATTTGCGATGAGGTTAGGTAAAAAAGATCTAAAACTGCTTCAAATTTCAAATTGATAGTGTCAGCGGTTCCTGAAATATACAGGTGTTACAGACAGACAGACAAAGTCAGACCATAAGGGTTCCTTTTTTACCTTTTAGGTATGGAACCCTAAAAACCAGTGAAACATTAAGTCTATGCATCACAATATGTTGTTATCAGCAAGTGGCCCTTCGAGAAGTGTTTCAGAAACCAATACCTACCACTAAGAATTTTCGGTTTTGTTCCTATCTACCAGTTTTGTGATACACTTATTTTGTATTAACTTTAAACTACTCAGAAGTATAGCAGGCTCTCTTCCTACAAAGTATTAGGTGTATAGTTCATGACTGATCTTTGACATAACGATTCGATAACTTCAAGCCTGGTACAACACAATTCTAACTACATTCCCGTTTATTGCATAACGGATGTGTAAAAGAACACAATGTCTTCGGCGAAATGTGTGTAGGTACACAGATAAGTATCATCTTTCCTGGATCACCTGAATGTGTAATAAACCATAATATAGAATAGAATACTCCTTATTTGCACACCAAAGTAAAACATACAGAAAACTTAGAAAATAACATAAATTAGGTACAAATGGCGGTCTTATCGCTAATAGCGATTTCTTCCAGACAACCATTATAATATTTTTAGACATTTCTCCTCATATGTGCAACCCTATTATTATGAGAAAACTTCCTTTTGGATTGGACAAGGTTTTCTATTAATTTATGTGAACCAGAAAGAGCAGAACATCTCAAAAATTTTAAGACTAATTAGGTGCTAGCGTCCATCGCTTCTGATCTTCAAATATCCTCCCAAACGCTGACTATTGCAATCCGGAAAGCCGGATCCGGTAATTCACCGGATCCGGCATCATCTAACCTTTACCGGATCCGGTACCAGTATACCAATATCAATTTTAGGCAAAGTCATAGTGCTGTTACAATGCATGCGTGCCAGTATTATGATTACTGTGATCTCATCTGCTGCAAATCCAACTCGGATGGGGGGTGTTGTTCAGCAGTAAACGTCTTCCGGATGGTGATGGTGACAATCTAGTTCTGTGATCTCTAAATAACTGACTATGAATTCTAATAACTCTAAATAACTGTTTAACCCGTCCATCCCCTCTTATCTTAGGGAACGTTTCGATTATTTGTCGAATTCTAGCACCTATAGTCTTAGGTCCTCGGAAAACCTTTGTCTTACGATGCCCTTACATAGCAGTTCCTTCTATGACAAATCCTTCACGGTGCAGGCGATTCGCCTGTGGAATTCCTTGCCCGTTTCTATAAGGCGTGCTTCGTCACTGCCAATTTTCAAAGATCTAGTGAAGAAGTTTTATTTGGCGGAATAACTTAATCGGTATTTGTGTAATTTTCTTGTTATATTAGTACGTACTGATTTATGTATGTTAATAATAGTATTATTTGATGTATGTTTAAATATTATACTCATATGAATATATATTATTATAGTTTACAACATATGTGTTTTTATGTGTCTTTGTGTTAATGTTACCTATTCATGTCGAGTGCGCGCACCCTCTGCTCTTTGTAACTTCTTTATTTTCCTCTCCATCCAAAGGTTGCCTGGAAGAGATCGCTTTTAGCGATAAGGCCGCCCATTGTTGCATTTTTAATTAATTTGTGTCATATTCTTTTTGTATCTGTTTGTTTGTGCGCAATAAAGAATTGTCTATCTATCTATCTAACTGACATCTCAGTAAATTAAATAAGGTTCATTATATTAGATTTTATAAAGTAACTTACTAAAATAATTAATCCATCTGTGAAAGTGAAATCTAGGAATACTGAGCGACTGGTTACCGCCGTTACACTAGTTACTTATACGACATACTTACTAGATTTTAATTGTATGTCCGTTGAACCTTGGAGATAAAGTTCAATATTGTGGTTTCTTTTAATATAGTATGGCGGCAGGTACCACCTGAATAATAAATACAATTACAAAAGATGAACTCGCTAATAACTTATTTTGGATTGAAAAGCGAAAATCAACCTGATTTGATCAATCTGGTTGGATCCGGCCGGATCCGGCCAGATCGATGGGAATCTAGTCGGATCCAGCCGGATTGAAATTGACGCCGGATTGCAATCCCTAACGCCGACCCGCTTGTTCGCGTTTCGCATGCAAGCATGATACGGATCCGTATCAGCGGCCGATGAGGTGTTACTCTAAGTAATTTTAAACTTTTCAGCTCTCATGACAAAGAAGAGGGCACATCACATTAAAAAATATTGTAAACTAGCTGACCCACGCAGCTCCGCCTGCGCTATTTTTACGTTAACTAAACGTTTAATAACAGACATTCGCATCGAATACATAACCTCCTTTTTTATAGTCGGTTAAAAACTGGGACCCACTTTTTACTTGCTCTTCGAAGCACGGACCCGTTTAGTTCAAATGGCGTGAAACGGTCACCCATCTCTGTAATGACCTTACCTAACGTTGCTTAACCCGATCGATTACAAAACCTTGATAACAACTCTCTATGAGTAGTTACCTTACTGATATTTATTATATTATAAAGAAAAATTGATAAAATCGGACCAAGCGTATAACCAACTACCCATTTTGACTTTAATACCCTCTCCCAAAAGAACCGTGCTAGATTACGGGATAAAAAGTATCCTATGTCCTACCTCGTAGTAAGATCTCAAATCATGCCAAGTTTCATTTGAATCCATTCAGTAGTTTCGGCGTGATGCTCAGCCGTGATACAGACAGACAGACAGACAGACAGACAGACAGACAGACAGACAAAAATTAAAAAAAATACATTTTCGGCCTCAGTATCGGTTATAGAATGCCCTCCAAATATAATTTTCAAAATATCTTCAATGTACAGAATTGGACCTGTTACAGTTTTATTATAAGTATAGATATGGAAATAAAACTTATAAGAAGCTTTCGTAACGACATATGTATACTTCCCACCATCATCGCGGTCCGTATTTATCTCGTACACATCCACTTTAGTCGGGATTATTTTTGTAAAGTTTGAGTACATCCAGTATAATCCAGTCCAGTTATCAGCCAGCTACAGTTGTTATTTGCTGTAAACTCGCAAGTTTCCGTTAAAGCCGTTTAAACGGGAAAGTCAATTCGGTGCCGGAGCCAAATTGGGAGAGTATTTATCTTTCCCGGGGAGTCGATTTAAAAGCAAAATCACGCGAGCACACGACGCCATTATCGCAGGCTCCCGGCCCGCAGGCCGCGGCAACTCTATGAATCTAATCCAGAGGATTTACCCGCTGATTTACAGCCGAGCCAGGCCAAGAAGGGCGCGACTGCTTGAAAGAAAAGTGATAATGTCTTAATCCTACCACACTCGAGTCTCATGCCCCACCTCCGCACAATTTTATGGTCGCCCGAGCAGAGGGCACGTTTTGATTTATGATTTCAATAATTAAGAATTCTAAGGTGCAATTTGAATTTGGAAGCCGCCACGTTTGAGGGGCCCGCGGGAGGTCGACGCGTGTTTGTTATTGCCGTGGGCGGGAAAGGGTCTCAAGTTCTACTTACCATCCGTTTTCTGAGGTATTATAATAGATTTTCAAAGAATTATGGAGAAATTACGAGAATTTTAATTCTGGTTAAACATGCAACGCTTCTCTCTCTTTAAGTTTAAATTTCGTTATTTTAAAAGGTGTCGTTACAAAATTATCTTCATTTTACATTAATTTTACGTTGTAATTGTCCCATTAGTCTGAGATAAGGATTAGCGTCGTCATTTATAGTGCGTACAGTCTGGAATAGTTTGCCCGCGTCGGTTTTCTCATCTGGTTGTAATGTTGAAAGATGATGTTGAATATGTCTTCAAGAAGTGAGTGAGTTAGCTTTTCAAAAACTACTAGCTTGCTTTACCTGCCTGAATTCCTTCGTCGCCTTGGAAAGCGATATCACTTGATGGATCAAATAGGATGCAGTCAAGCTATACAAAGATTGAGTTAAAAAAATACTCGTTGGTCGTTCAAATCACTGCCAAATCTTCTTTTTAATTTATACATACCAAAAACGGTAGTATTTTTTTAAGTAGGAAGGTTTTGCTAGGTGGTAGATTCCTAATGCAAGGAACCATCCAGGTAGGTACTACTGCAGATATTCTGCCGCCAAGCTGCAGTTTGTAAACATTGCTGAGCTCCAGTGTGAAGGCATAGACAAAAGAGGCGTAATATCTCTCGTGTCTCGATTGACAAGCGGCAGTTCGATGTAGCTGTCTATAGGCAGGTGCGTCGCTTACCATCAGGTGAACGTACTGTTTTCCTTATCACTAGATTAATCTTAAAAATAACAAAGCGGGTTCCATCCCTTCTTTGGGTTTAATAAAGTTATTTTACTATTCGTCTAACACCTCAGATAGCAAAAAAAAAAACAACCCGCAAAACTAAGTTTGTTTGTCAAGTTTTTTTAGCATTACTAAAAAACTGTACCACTTACAAAGATCATTTTATTTTTCCTGTAAAATATAGATAGACATGTACTACCCGTAATTATTTCATATTTTTCCCTCTAAAAACTTCGGAGAAAACCGTATTTTGCCATTTCCATTTTTGATTATAAGCCAAAAACTACGGGACATAAACCAAAATAAAAATTTGTTTTGAAATGTGACAATGAAGCCCTCCCACTCGATATAGAAGTCTCACTTTAAAATTTTGATTTCGTCCCCCATAAAGAAAGAAAAAAAGAAATAAAATATATTTTTCATTTGCGAAGAGGTTGGATAAGTAAGATCTAAAACTATTCTAAGTTTCAAAACGATAGAATCAGTGGTTCCTGAAATATATACATAGGTGTGACAGACAGACAGGCGAAATTTTACCATAAGGGTTCCTTTTTTTCACCTTTTAGGTATGGAACCCTAAAAACGACACATTTCCTATTGAAATGTGATATTGTAGAAATAGTGGAATTTGTATTTTCTACTCCTCCTGTTTACTTTTCTGATTTAATTCAGTGTGGGTTCCAAGACCATTTAGCGGTTCTCCGGGACTCGCCGAGGGTCAAACCTTGGTGTCTTCACTGGTGACCACTGTAGATCCTGGCTTACAGGAGTAACAGAGGTGGGAATGAGTTGTTATTATAAACGAATTTCAAGGTCCTTAAAATATTTTGTTGGAATCGATCAACAAGAAGAATTTTTTTCCCATGGACAGTTATATGATTGGTCATTATAGAGCAGGGATGCAAAACCTTGATGAGCCTTGATACATCTTGATGAACACTAATTGAAAGAAAAAAAAGTCGTGTATTCAGTAATTTTACTTTAATGATTTTATTCCTTCTTCATGTACAAAAACTATAGTCTATGTTGATTTAATTCAAATTTTGGACTAGGATTACAGGATAATTTTATGACAGTAATAGATTTCTGAAATAGCAACAGCTCAGTGGGCGAGCGCTTGCCTTGGAAACAAGGTGCGCAGGTTGGAATCCTGCCTCGCATCGCACCTCTGTATTCTTCAATTAATCATGTGCGAATCGTCTTAGTGCGATTGTTACTAGCTTTCGGTGAAGGAAAATATCATGAGGAAACCTGCATATCTGAGAAAGCCTTAACCAGGTTTTGAATGACGAGTGAAGTCCGCCAACCCGCACTAGGCCAGCGTAGAGAATTATGGCCTAAGCCCAACCGTGGGACAAAAACAAGGGCTGGTATTATAATTATAATGGTATATAAAATAAAGAAGGGATATTATACCTTAACTATATACGAAAAATATATTTTAATTAAGTACATATACTTATCACAATTTATCTTTTTCTTCATGAAGTTCTTCATCTTCTAAACAAAGAGCCGTTGGTTTGGTAATGCTTCAACAGTCCCATCAAATTATAAGGAGTTATTCAGTTTTAATCTGCTTAATTATTGTAAACTGATCTAATGATCTTGGTATTTTTATATGTAGTAAAATCCTGTAAGCAATAATACGAATATAAGTATTTAGTAATTCGTTTCACTGTATTGAAATTACCCATCTAGTTTTGTTCCCATTTTTATTTTTTATTGCAACTGTCGTTTTTATATAATTCTAATACTTTGAAAGCTTGTTCAGCTGAAGGAATTCTTAAGTATTTCTTAGTAAAAACACTCAAGACCCTTTTTTTCTTCATAAAACAGCCGAAGCCTATTATTTCTCAATTATGATTAACTGAAATGTAAATAAAAACAATACACATTTCCACCCATTTTTATTACATAATTACAAAACAAGTTCAGTGAGCTACTAACGCATATCTTCTATACAAACGAAAACACGGTCTTAGCCACATAAACCACTCATATCCTTCGCGTCTTCCTTAATCCTGCACCTCGCACCGCGGATGCCCTTATACGGGGGCCTAATCTCCACGCATTACAATTAACGCCGCCCCGAGATAACCCGCCACTCGCCACCCGCTGATAAAGGTCCGTACTAGTACTAGTTTAAACCGGTTAAGCATCCACCGCCCTCAGGGTCTATCTAATTACCCTACACCAACACACGTGCGGCGGGCCAAACGCAGAAACGCGCGTTTCACCCCAACTACCACGTCCGAAAACGTTCCGCGTTTGAGTAATTCGGATTTTCGTCCGTACCGACTAGGGGCCACGTCACGTACGTAAATGTTTGCCGGGCGTCGTGCTATCGGTATTTCGGCCTTCCGGTGGGCTCCCCCGTACCGTCAAGGACCATCGATTACTATCTGGAGTGGAGTCGGTCGCATATTGCACAACTTCGAGAGAGAATATCGCCGATCAATAAATCAGACAGGATTGCTTTATGGGAGTTATGGCTAACTTTGTTTTAGGGCTGGGAAAACACGACTGCGATTAGTATAATATTGCCTGTTGAACATTAATAATATGTTATTCCATGGCATCCCGGAATCGAGTAAAAATTACGGTCCAGAAGTAATTGTTTTGTTTGCGTGTGTGTGAGTGTGTGCGTTTTATTTGCTTGTGATTAGTTTATTTTTATAATAGGTAAAGCTCACTCAAATGTAAAAGGGATTATAGTTTCTGAATTATCAATATTGCCTACCTTGTAGGTACATACCTGTATTATCATTTTTATTTAAATTAATAGTCCATTCAAACAACGTAATAATTGAACGTAACAACGAATCTCTAAAATGTGTCAACAGTTTTATATATATATATTAGATAAAGTATTGAATTAATAAAGTAAATTAAAATTATATTAGGCATAACAGTAGTCTAACTGAAACAGTAGTCTAACGGAAACCGCTGCATAATAGGGTTATTAATACACACACGAGTGTATTAATACCTAATTATGTGCAATTTCATACACTACTTTATCTAAACTCATGAAATACAATTTTAAACCACCAAAACTACAATACAAAACAGAAAATCTCATAAACACATGCGTACAACTGCATCCCACCAAAGACGAATGTATCGTGGCCTACTGGATTAGATCGCGGCCTACTAGATGACATCGCGACCTACTAGATCTGCTTAAAAACATATTGTAATAGAAAAAAAAAACATATTTTTTTTTTAAAGAGGCATGTGAATAAAATGTGTCATTAGAGTACTAGTTCATAATTTGAATAAGATATGAGTGTAGATAAAATCAGAATTTTCCATAAACCATTAAAATACATACTCTTTTAACCTAATGTAACCTCCAAACTTACGAGTAAAAAAAGCCATTATCTCAATTTAAAAATTTTACGTACAATAGTCATTTTGACAAAATAACTTGAAAAACTTTTCTGGAAAACTTTTCAAAGTTAACTAAACTAAAGTTTATACGCGAAACATGCGCGAAACCAATAAAACAATATAAAATATGCGTTGCCAAATGCGTGGTGCGATATTCTTAAGTTCTCGTGGTAAAAACGAAACAAAATTTTCACTAATTATACTTAACATTTTTTAATTTAACTATACTACCTTGCTACATACCATATTATACTGCAGAGAGCTGTTTTATTTATTTTACACTTGAAGCTAAATACTGAAGAAACTTGAACAATTTCGATCATGATCACATTAATTAACTACCTAATCCTATGCTTACACTGATGTCAAAACTATTTGGTCTGAAAGCCCTTGAGTGAAATGGTTTTTACGTGGGAACGATTTTTGTGCATTAAAATAAAAAAATACCACAAAGTGCTTTTTCTGTGATCACGTCGATTGGAAGCGCCGAGAATCATTTCCGCGTAAAAATATTCTGATTGTGGATGGAAAATGGAATCGCAAGTACAAATTGTTTTATATTTCATTGTTTTTATATGCTACCAAAGTCACGAGATCCGCGAATATGCCTGAATTGGCTATTTGTTACAGGACGACGCCGCTGAACGCCCAGTCCACGCTGTCCCAGATCAACAAGAGAAGACTTGAATTCGGCGTGGATGTCGAAACGTTCAGATCGAGCGACAGACGCGCGGAGCGAGTGAGCAGCGAGGGTTCCATGGAGGAGGAAGAGATCGTCGGCAAACGAAGGCGACGACTACTCGACGACGAGCGACGAGACGAGCTCGATGTGCGCCGTCGACCACTCCCGCTGCACAGACCTCACACCACGCGACATGAACAGGACGATGAAACGCTTATCCGGGAAACACAAGCCGCACTTAAAACTCTCTCCGGCAGCTGGTCTCGAGACCCAACCACCGCGCAGAGTGGCGACGAAAACGACGATGGCAACGGCTTCGAAAACCTATTCGACGACAAACGATCTGACAAAATGTTACCGTCTTCTCCGTCACAGTCTTCCGAAAGCGCGGACGCCTCACAGAGGAGTTTCTCGATGCGTCATCAAGAGGAACACCATTCGAACGGCACCAGTGAAATCGATGATAGAAGAAACCGCACCGAGAGAGACAGAATCGAAGACGACGATAGACACAGTAGACACTCCAACCATTACGACGCGCCAAACTTCGACGAGCTTGTCGATTCGTCTTCCAATGAACTAGAGATAGATATGTCGGACAGGTGTGACGACAAATACGACGATGAAAGGGACAACAAGCATAAACGTAAAGAAATGATGACGGTTAACAAACAGTCGCTTTATAACGCTTACAAAGCGGCGACGGCTGCGTTACCGTATTCAACGCAGTCCGCGTTCAAGCCGCCCGCGGAGGTGAAACACAGATTGCATAATTCATCGCTTCCGAGCGAGCCCTTCGGTGGTTACTCGAACGACCACGAGAAGAGTTCACTACACAAAAGTTCGAAGCAGTATACGGTTCTTCAACCGGCGGGCGCCGGGTCGAGAGCAGCAACGGCGCTTCAGGAAGCCCGTACGGTGCCCTCGGCGCAGCCTGCGCGTGACTCCCGGCCGTTGAACGCACTCTCCCCGCCGGCAGCCAGAGGTACCGGTCGCAATCACTTCAAACAACGATAACCAAACTTTCTTAACGATCAAGCCATAACACAGAACTCCGCGCTATGAACTAACTACAAGTTTGTTTCAAGGTCGGCCCGCGATATTTCAGGACTGCCGGGTCGATGTCTAGCAGTTATGTAGCGTAACATTACTCCACTGTATCACATCTGGCTGATTTAAATAAAACCTTAGCTTATCTTTACATAGATGGTAAACTTAATAATTTAGAATGCCTTTATTCGTCGCTATTATTCATATAACGTTCTTTTTATAGATATTTTCAAGTTGGCAACAAAAGCTGGCAACAAATCATCTCTCATTTGTAAGACCTATAATTTTGCGGGAGACGACCTTATTGTGAATAAGGTTGTACACCCACCTAAGTCGATATCGTATATAAAATACCTAAACGTTTTCCTCGTATTGCTGGGCGACGCTGGCTTTACGTCAGGCAATAAAAACGGGTCAGGGCAGGCGGTGGGCGGGGCGTAGTCGCGCCGCCCCGCTACTCCTGAAAGAAAAATTGTTAGTCCGCGCGCAGCCGCTCGGCGTTCTTTATTTTTTCTTTTGAGTTGTGCGTGGGGTGGTGTGGCGGGGCGGGGCCGCGCAGGTACGCCCCGCGGCACGCCTGCCAGTATCGATCGCCGCCCACGCCCTACCCGCTCATCAGCAAAACATTAATCTGTGCACCGTTCAATTTGTCCGCAGAAGGCAACAAGTGTCCAACGCCCGGGTGCAATGGGCAGGGCCACGTCACCGGACTGTACACTCACCATAGGAGGTCAGTTCACCACAGATGATTTTCATGATTTTCAGTATGCCACGACTACATAAACCGATGAAACATAAACAAATGAAAAGATTCCCATGCTGGAGTGCATGCGAATAGCTACGCCTTGACGTTACAAAGATATTCGTCTAAAGACGGTATTAGCATCCATATTAGCTCCAAGAAATGTTTACTGCAACAGTCTAAGTAATGCAAGTTAATATAACAATAACAGTTAACTATATAAATTCTTAGTATAATATGTACTATTTAGGACAATATTACTTATGATCGTTTGTTCCCTCAGTCTGTCAGGATGTCCAAGAAAGGATAAAGTCACACCTGAGAGTAAGTAATCTAAAGTGTTTAATTAATGAACCATATTGCTTCATGATTTATATTGCCAATTTTTTGTTTTGTAAACATTCATACTTTTTTAGATTCAATTATGTTGTTTATCACAAAGCATCGTATTTTCTCTTGTAGTTATAGTATTATAGTTATAGTTTTTTTTTTAATTTATAAATTATCATTCTCATAATAATAAAAGTCATATTTATTTATTATGTAATTTCAAATGATTTCCTTTTTTTTTAGTTTTTAGAAAGTTAGATACACACCATGAGTCGCTTAACTTACTCTAGTATATTAATGGGTCATAAGTGCTATGATTAAAAACGATAGTCGCTAAGTGGAAAGAGGTGCTTGGTAAGCTGTTATGCATCGGTTGGAAGCCCATTTCAGCCAGACAAGAGCAATATTATTTTCCCTTTGCGGAAATGACTCTCATGATGTGGACATTTGCCACGAAAAACTTAATGGCTCGTTTATACTAGGTCGACGTGTCGCCCAAATTAACCTCATAAGGCGGGTAATATCCCAGTGAAAGCCAGTGCTTTCACGATGGTATCCCCCTTCGAGTGACTGAGTGACTTGAACACTTTTAGTAATTGTCGACCAAACCGATTTAGACGAGTCTGACAATAGTGAGATTTAACTGTTGGTGCCTTGGAAAAAGGATATAATAGAGAGATTGTTAATACAGCAAGAACTCCTCCTCCGTAACTTGCCTTAGACGGGGCCTATATCAAAATTTGTTGGGAGGCCCCAACGAAGGCTTAAGAATTGAAATGAGATTGTGGATAACATCGTACGAATTTTTGTATAAACACGTTCGGGGCCTCTGTGATCCGGGGGCCCCGTATCATTGATATAGCTGATACGACGATAGCCTCGCCCCTGCTCCTAAGGCTAATTATCCAAAATGCGTCAGACTAACATATCTTATTTCACCATACGAGAAGCGTTCCGACTCGATATCAACCGCCTTCTGTAAACCGAATGTGGAAAACAGATAGCCTGGTGTAAACGAGCCATAAGTATTGGAATTCAGCTGAGACATTTTACTTAAAATGTAACCAGCTTAACCAAAACATGCTTAACCGTTGGGGTTTCCGGGTAAGAATAGGACCATTCCATCTCCTCCCGTTGGGTGTCCGTAAGAGCCGACTAAGGGAAAACTAGAAGACGGGCAGCAACGTCATTGGATTTGGATTATTTTGGAACCTACCAACTATGCCTACTGCGATCCCCAAGACGCTTGCCAAGCGTGGGGATTATGGCAACCCCTCCCATCTAAGAGGGAGGCCTTTGTTGATACTGATTAATCAAAACACAGTCTAATTTTCACTATCTATCGAAGAAGATATTTTTAATCAGGGGGCGAAGTATGTCTATTATAAATTGTAATCGTTTGTAACTCCGTATAACAGTATTGGCGTTGCACGAGACAATCTTGAAGTGCCCCACGCCCGGGTGCAACGGGCGAGGTCACGTCAGCTCCAACCGTAGTACACATCGTTCTCTGTCCGGGTGTCCCACGGCCGCCGCGAGGAAAGCAGCCGCCAGGTCGCAGCGAGCCAGGCCTTCAGGTACACACCATGATTCTTAGCTCTTTTGAAAGTCACTGAGTGCATCTACGTCGATTTCTCTTATCCAGCTCTCGCTAACCAACCTGCGAAGTTCATCGCTAAACAGCGAACAACGCGTTCGGCGATGCCAGGAAAGAATTAACAAAAAAGTATGTGAAGTTCAGATTGTTTATTGTAATGTAATTGAGTTAGTTTTCTGAAATATGATAAACTATCAATATGAATATTAGGAGATCTGGAGAAATACCTTCTCCGCCTGTGGTGTACGACACTCACGGAATACAGTCATTTATGATCCGTGTTGCCGTTTTTTCATCCGCTATCGAAATATAAATCAAATACCTATAATACCTAATATACGGTTTAATGGAAACTACCTCTTCCTATCTATATCTCTAAATAATGTTAAACAAGGTCGCTATCTATGAATGTATGTTTATTTACTTATTTTTAATTAATCAAAGAATTTTGATGCGGTATTAATTGTTTGAAGTTTTTTGATTTATGTACTTAAGTAGATAAATAACATCCAAAGAAACATATATATTCATACACACAAATATGTTCTCTGGATGGTCATAGAAACGAGCTTTAGGAGAGCAGCTCGGGTATCTAACCGCCTACACTAATGTGCTCTTTAACTGATATCAAATGATACTCTGTGGTCATAAAAGTTAAGTGGTAGACCACGACTGATCTACAAGTATGTGTGTGATCTACAAGACTGCGATTAACTCACAAGTGTAGGTGGATCACAACTGACCTACAAGACTGGGTCTGGATCACGACTAAACTGCAATTGTATATAGACCATGATTGAACTACACGTGCTTGCTAATCTGAACTGCAAGTATGTGTAGCCTATAAATTATCTGCATATGTATGTAGAACACGTCTGAACTGTCTAAGACTATGACTAAACTGTAAGTGTGTGTAAGATATGGACTAAGACTGAACTGCAAGTGTGCGTAGACCACGATTTTAGGCAAATCTGTGTAGACAATTAGTCGACTGCAAGTGTGTGAGACCACGACTGAACTGCAAATGTGTGCGGCAGTGTCCCACGGCCCAGTGGCAGCGTCAACGCCGATCGCCGCCCCGAGCGAGAGCAACGTGAGTGTGTCGTCGAGCGTGTCCCGCGAGCGCGAGGCGGCGGCGTCGCCGCTCAGTCCCGCCGTGAAGCGTGAGGCCGAGCTGTTGGTGCCCAAGCGCGAGGCCGCCGAGCCCGAGCGCGACTCCCCCGCCATGGAGACGCGCCACGCCGGCTACGGCGCGCCGCCTGACCAACGCTCGCCTTACGAGCGGCCACCAGACGACCACGTGCGCTCATACAGGTACAGACTCACAGCTTAGTTAGTATGATCTAGTTTCAGACACTAATAGGCTATTTACTTAGGTTAATAATATAATGCTCCTCATATTTAAATCAAAATATTTCCAAAGTGTTTCCATAATTCTGGCATTAAATAAACTCAGGTAGTTTTCTACCAGACATCAGCACGCCGCGTCGTATTTTCATCAGACATTATTTCATTCGATCCAATACTTTATAGTTTTCCCAAATAACAGACTTGTTCCCAGTACGGTACAGTTAACCCTATGGTCCTTCGAGCCGAATAGTGTGAATTGTAAGCTTTATCAAAATGACAGAAGACATCGTATGTAATTTTATATTCTATCACTTTCTAACTAAATATTCTTTGTGAAGAAATTCTACGGCACTAAACAACGCTACTATAAACAGTTTAAGCTGTTGGAGATATGATCTATTCGTCAATTCAAAGTTTTCTAGTCTCCCGAATCTCAAAATAGGATTAAACAGAATCGCTATCCGCATCTTTGTGTCATGCATTTTGTGCCGATATCTGTAGTACAGAATTTCTTGTTAAAGGTTTATATATTACTAGGTTTAAGACATGACCACATTTAGGACCATAAGAAAGCCGGACTAAATCGCAGTGGAGTCGCTCCTTGAATCTACAGATGAATGATACCTAAATAAATCTTATAGTAATCAAACCTGCGATTTTTATCATTATAATGTTATATGAGATCGTACCGTACATCGTTAGAAAACGTTTGTAGCCAAATGAACGATACGCGGTACGGCTACGAGTCGCGGTGCTATGAAGGTGCGCCGGCTTTCGAGCGCTACGAGCCGGCGCAATGCCCCCAGCGGCCCTACGGCTGGGAAGAAGAGCGTTACCACGACCCCCACCTGCCCACGCCCATGAAGACCGACCAATCCGAACAGGAGACCAACTCCGGGCCCATCTACCCTAGGTAGGTCCCATGGATGTGACGAATGTTGACGCTTATGTGGTAAACGGGACTTTAGGATCCTTGACATTTTGATGGAACAACCCCTAAAACTTAAAACTACTATAGCTATCTGATTGAAATAGGCGTTTCATTTCGGAATTCGTTCGTAAAACAACGATTGGAAAATTGAACCATTATTTTTTTTAATTCAGACAGACGTCGCCAATTTCAATTCCAAATTCCACAGTCAGTTTTTCTGCGTACAAAATTTGGTACAACGGATCCTGTACGATATAACTTAAAGTGTTAGAGAGCTTTTCCAATCGCTTTTTACCATAATACGTAAGTAACGCGAGCATACTGTCCGCTACCGTCAGACCGATGTACCACTACGAAGCCGGTAGTGGCGTGGGTGGTGTGGGTGCCGTCGGCGCGATGGGTCCGGGCGTGCCGCCTGGCTTCTCCGCGATCAACCTGTCGGTGAAGATCGCGGCGGCGCAGGCGCAGCGCCCACGGAGCCCCACGCCCCGGGACCCCAGGGACCCCCGCCCCGCCATTGATTTATCCACTTCTAGTGGCAGTCCACAGGTGAGAACCGTATTAAGAACCGCTTCGTAGCCCCTTAATTCTTTGCGTTTTAGAAAAAAAATGAATAGGAAATCATTAAACCAAATAAAACCGATTTAGTATTGCAATATAACCGGTACAACGCGAGTGACTTATTGCTAACCGATCGCGTTGATCAGACAATCGATTGGTGATTTAAGTTAGTGTCTGGTTTGTAATGCTTTCTACCGTGTAGAAATGGCCTAATTTTCACAACAGGGTCCGTACGCGTCGCCGGTGTATACAAGCGCCGGCGGCGGTGGCGGGGGCGGAGCGCGAGGCAGCCCGCAGCCGGGAGCTTCGCCCCAGCTGACAGCCAGCCCCCAGGTGCCCAGTCCACAAGGCCAAACTCTCGACCTTAGCGTGTCCCGTTTACCACATAGGTGAGGCTAACTGTTCTATAGGTATTAATTATTTACTTTGTTACTGTGTTGTATTGAGTTCATTGTTTTGTTTACAGTCGGGGCTTTCCTGGTGGTGTTTCTTATAGTCGAGAATCAACGCCAGATAGCGGCGGCAGTCATCCGTACCTTGAGGCTTACCATCGGGACACTGCTGGTGAGTTATAACCATAGCATAGGAAATAGTTTCAGCATCGTTAATCGCTTTTGGAAGCCTTTATAATCGACTAAGCTCTCACTCGAGAGCTTAGTCGATTATCGATCGATCGTCGACACTTTAGATTATGCTATACGGATTTGCCATTAAAATATAGGTACCCAATTGTTATAATAGGAAAATGAGTAAGCAGTCTAAAAATATAATCTCATTTATTCAGACTAGCCATGGATAAAGTAAAGTTTCGGAATCTAACCGCCAACCTTCAGTAATGGAGAGGCACTTAAAGAAGAAGAATGTGGCAAGTATGGATATTAACATAATATTACTTTCGCTCGCAAATTTCTTGTCTCAATTTCCTTTGACGCGAGCTATCATATTATGGCCCATATTTCCCTTGTGCGGGGTTGTAAGGGTGCGTACACAACGGGGCCATAAAACACGTCGTACAAATTAAAACGCGACCGCGGTAATGAGCGGAGGCCGCACGGCGCGCCGCAACAACGCGGGGCGACGCTAATCCAGCGCGCCGCGCCTCGATCGTGCCGTGTGGTTACATGCCCGTACACGGCGGTTTTTGCGGATCGCGAAGCGAGCGAGTGTGTACGAATCTTTAATTAAAGTTAACAATTCTTAATATAATTGTGAGGTTAGTCAGATCTATTTTGAAAACTTGATTTTTCTGCCAAGGAAGTGGAAACAACGTTAAAATGAAAGATTTTCAAATGATAAAAAAATTCTCAAAGCCTCCGTTTGTAGTCCTCGTGGTGTAACGAGAATCCATCCGCTTTCCAATCCTAAGGTCGCGGGTTCGAATTCTTTAGGGATCAATAACCTGTGTATTTTTTCCTTACTGATTAGGACCGACAGGCTGTGGTCGCTCGATGGTCTGAAATGTAAGATAATCCAAACGTCGGATGTAAAAAGTCTGCGCCTAACCTCTCCCTGATCCGTTCGACCTTCCATACCATCGGATTTTGAGAGTCAAGAAAGAAGCAGTGTCTACACATGGAATAGTGCATCTTCCGCTTAGTGGGTTGTACTTGTCAAAGATTTATCCGCTGTGGCCGTAACGGTCGGAAAAACATTTTTATTTTTATATCTACCCAGGTAGCGGCGGTGTACGTCCACACCCCTTAGCCGGCTACGTGCAGTTGTATTTTTTCAAGGAGTACTATAGGAATTGTAGGACAATACAGGCCAATTTTCTGACATGTAAGATAATCCTTGCGTCGGATCCATATATGTAGTTAATCCAAAGTTAACCTCTTTTCGTTCATGACGATCTTCCGTCCCATCAAACTCCCATTCAAATTCCATCAAAAACCTAGATTACGGCGGTGTAAGGCCGCACCACGTTGCCGGCTACGGGCTACGTGTAGTTGTATTTTTTCGTTCTCTAACCAAAGAGTAGAAATAGTAGGACAATACAGGCCAATTTTCTGAAAAGTAAGATACTCCTAGCGTCGGATGGGTATACGTAGCTGACATCATCCCATCACAAAAAAATGACTTAATATCTCTTGTCATAAATTTATCCGCTGTGATTGTATTGGTCAAAAGTATTATTATTTAGCTGGAACAGCTCAGTGGGCGAGCGCTTGCCTTGGAAACAAGGCGTGCAGGTTCGAACCCCGGCTCGCACCTCTGATTTCTTTAATTAATCATTTGCGAATGTCTTTGTGCGATTGTTACTAGCTTTCGGTGAAGGAAAACATCCATGTGCAGGAAACCTGTATGTCTGAGAAAGCCTAACTAGCTTTCGAATGACGTGTGAAGTCCGGCAACCCGGTCTTGGCCAGCGTGGTGGACTATGGCCTTCATCTTGAAGGGAGGCCCGTGCCCAGCAGTGGGACATAAACAAGAGCGGCAATTATCATCATCATTATTATTATTTTTATATCTATTTTAGGTTACGGTGGTGTGAGTCCGCACCCCGTGGCCGGCTACGGGCTGGCGCAGCCGGACTACGCGGCGGCGGCGGCAGCGGCCGGGTACGGCGGCTACCAGTACCAGTGCGGCGCGTACCCGCCCCCGCCCGCGTACCCGCCGCACGCGCCCCCCTACTCGCCGCCCTGCTACATGCCGCCCCCGCACGCGCCACACGACAAACCCAAGGACACCAGGTGAATATAACAACGATGATAATAGTGTTTGCAGGGATTTGAAAAATGCCGTTAGCTTGGTGAAGTTGTATTAACACACTCTGCAAATCGGATAGAGAAAGGTTGGAAACATTTGAGATGTGGTGTTGGAGAAGAATGGAGGGAATAAGTTGGACAGAAACGAAGACGAATGAGGAAGTTTTGTAATTGGTTAACGAAGAAAGAGAAATTTTAATATCTATTGAGAATGAGAGACGAACTTACGGACGATCCGGTGGTAGTTGTAAAAAATGACAATATGTAAGAGCCCCCGTGAGGCCTATGCATAATAAAGAATTTTGAGTTTGATACGACACGACACCTTCTTTAAAACGATGGAAGGTAAAATAGAAGGGAAAAGGGGAAGAGGAAGACCAAGGCGAAGTTTCATGAAGCAGGTAGTAGAAAAAGTGGGTGGAGTGTTGTACCAGGAGGTTAAAATAAAAGCATATTATAGATCGAATTAGAAATTGCTTCACCGACAAGAGCACAGCTCTTAAATAGGCGAGAGACTCTGCAGAACATTACTACTTAATGGTCCGTATCGCAAGTACCAATAGGTACTTACCAATAGGTAGGTAAGCTTGTAATAACAAGCTTGAGTACTTCATGGTTCCGGTATCGCAGTCATCAGCAGCCGAAAGAAGTCCACTACAGAACAATGGCCTCCCCCTTAGAAGGGAGGGGTTGCCATAATCCCCACGCTTGGCGGGTATCTGGAGGATTGCAGTATAGGTGGTAGGTAGTCCAATAGGAAGACACTGCTGCCCGTCTTCGTGTATTCCCTTAGTCGCCTCTTATGGAGACCCAACGGGAGGAGATGAGAGGGTGCTATTCTTACCCGGACACCCCACCGTATCACAGTAGAACAAGCTAATAATCGCTCGGTGAAACATCCTTCTTGTATAAGGGCAAGTGAATCGAAAAAATTTGAACATAAAGTAGTTGATTATTGCAGGCCGCTTGCTTGTACCCGTAAATGACTATATTGATAAAATAAGAACCTGATGGTCTATAGCTGCAAGTTATACCTGGTAGTTACGTCTGAGGAAACTTTCTAATCCGCGAACACTATTGGTTACCAAAAAAAGATAGGAATAATGCTCGTAACGTAATGTTTAAAAAAACGTGAAGAAGAGTTAAACATCAAACAAACATAAATCAAAATACTTAATTTAAATTAAAAGTAAATTAGCAATGCGTCTAAGTACCTATGGACAGTTATTATAATTTTTTGAGTCCGGTATTGTACCAGCTTCAGTGCCCTTCACGTCAGAACACAGGAATGTTTATACTTTAGTGCTTCGTGGCGGAAAACTGACGCTACAGTGATACCTATCTGGAGTCCCTTGCTCAAGGGCCCTATACAAACAAACTTATACCCGCGGCTTCCTTCCAGTTAACAAACCTACGACCCTACGAGTATGTCGCAACGGCCCATAACTTACTCTTTAGCTATCCCAAAAATTAAGACGATCCGTTGCTATGTTGCTACGTGAAAGAAGGACAAAACCAGAAACAATAAAAAGATAATTAAAATATAATTCATTTTTCTTTTACATAGGTACACGTTTTATTTTTATCTTACACTAGCTTTCCTGCGCTTCTCCACCCGAGTAATTTTCTAATTTTCGGCGCAACATTCATTTTTTCCGTAAGAACCTACTCCTGACCATAACAAACACAGAACAAAAAAATAATGAGCAAAATTGGCCCAGCCGTACAGGCGTGATGCCGTGACCATGGGAAATAGATATACAAAATACCCCATAAAAAATATAATTAATTAATATCATTATTTTCACTGATGTGCAAACCCTATTTCAGTAAAATTAAAGAGTACCTAAACTACGCAGAATATGCCTACATTTCTACCTAATTCGCGGAATGACAAAAAATTTAAAAGACCTAACCTAACGAAACAACCTAAACGAACACTTACTTTATCATAATTAACGTCAGCAGATTTGAAATTGACAACATATTTTTTTTTCCAACTTGACCTTTTGAAGCCAGTACTTGATTATAATGACATCCTTGTATTGAGGTAGCAAACATTTATGAATGAAAAATAGAAAAACTATTAAAGATGACAATTATTAGGTAAAATAGGTACGTAGGCCTTTCTGTTAAATAATCTGGTTCCCTGACATGACAGCTTACTAGGGTTGACAAATTTCTTGGCTTTGATAATTAATTATATTTTTTACGTGGTCTTTTGTAACACGTTGTTATCGATAATAAGCATCGATTATTATTAGAACGATGGTAGTAGGTTTTTAAATCGCAGCACTTGCGCTGCACACCTTTCTAGCCTTTCTTTAGCCAAAACGATACCAAAAAAAATCGATAGATGGCGTGACACTACCTAAAATTGTGAATCGTGTAAAATTTACCTGGGTTTAAACAAATCGTCGGCTTAGAGTGTAAACCTGCCAAATCCATTTTTTATCATTTCTGACATATTAATACATTTCGAAAGAGAAAAAGACGCCGCATCGTCCAAAAAAATCGGCTACTTATATTTAAGACTGCAAGTGTCAAAAAAAGTGTGATGAGTAAAACTGCTAAATTGAGTCACTTCAAATATTCACGGCTAAATCCAGCACCACCGCTATTTTGTATTGCGGTATTGCCGCCGGTTTGTTACTCCGCTACAAAATAGTATATTTCGTGTTCTAATACTTGATGACAGATATTTCCAACGGTAGATAGGTACCTATTATTTAAACTCAGTTTTATTTTAGATTAACTCATTGATATTTTAGTAAAAATATGGTTTGAAACAATATTACCTATAAGTAAAAATAGGTCATGGCGATCTGAAAGCTGCAGCAAAAGGTGAGCTAAACGTGAGCATAACTTGAATCAGTAGCACATCACCCACGGAAGTATTGTCAATTCGTTTGAATTTTATGGAATAATCGAAACTATCGAAAATACTATTATGTAAATTATCCAAATATATCATTATTTCGTCTAAATTAATTCTGTGTCACTTTTAACTGGCGACTGCTTAGTAGGTAACGTATCCATTACTTATAATGTCATTGGTTTGAAATACATTATCTAAACTGCTCCTGTTGCACCGTTAGTAGTTTTTTTTAGACCATTGAATAGAATAGAATGAATTTTATTTCAAACAGACAGAATACAGATTACACAAATAATTTAATTACAGTATTGAATGCACGTCGTCTGTGTGAAACAGGGCTCCCACTCAGCTTAATGCTGTGTTGAGGAACAAGCCCCAACACAGCGCTGGTTTTCAGGGGCAAGCCCTAGGTGACCCCACGAACGCAACCATATACCAACTAAGAATATTCAATACGCTGACTTAAAGCTAACAAGACAAAAGGATGGACAAATGGAAAAAAGTAACAACAATTAAGATCAATTAATTTAAAAACTTTCTAAATAATAAAAAAATAATAAAATTAAATCACATTCACCTGAAACAGTTTTATTAAACAGTGTTATTGAACAGTTTTGAGACTTTGCTAGTATTTTGTATGTCTACTCTAAACATTTTCTTGGATATTCACCCAACTATAAAAGTACATAACAACTTTAACGATTGTTAATTAAAAAACATATTATTTTTATTTAATAACCAAAAGGTTACGTAAAGTTATAATGTTTTGGATAATAAGTACCTATTTACTGTGCTCTCTGTTACAGATGTCGTTAATTACGTTTTGACGATATAATAAAATAACGGTCATCTGATCCCAAACTAGGTAGTGGCTGTACTAGGCAGATACTAATACTTATATAGGAACCTTTTTTGTAAATATATAATTAAATAGATAAATAACACCCAGATACTTGGCGGGAATCGAATCCACGACGTATTGGGTAACAGCCGGCCAGGGTGACTAACCACAAGACCAACAGACCCATCAAACCGTTGTTCCTCAACAGTAAGGAACTAAGTACGCGTAAAAGTAATAATAAAGTAATTTTTATAAAACCAAAACTTACTTACTTACTTACTAATTTATTATGTTTTTCCAAAATATTTTGTTTATATGTATGATTGTTTTATTTATGGGAGTCTAATTGAATGAAATTTGACTTTATTTCTTGATTAAAATACTTATTTCCTATAGTAACGTAATTCTTTATTTAAACCAGAAAACCTGCTAAATTACATCGCAATGTAAAATTTAAACATAATAAAACCTGCTATGTCGCAAAATCGCTAATAAACCAGAAAATAAAAAAAAATATTTATTAATTTATAGTTTATACTATAGAATATTACATAATAAATCACCCATAGTTTGGGTTTGGTTCATACGCTACAAATATAAATTATAAGAAGTTTTTTGTTTGCCCTGTAAAATTATGTTGAAGTTAGTTAGCAGGTTTACACTCTAAGCCGACGAAATATAGTTTTAGTAGGTACTAACCGCCGCACTCATAAACTTCAGTTATTCTTAATTAATTCTAACTAAGCCATTCTTTTATTCTAATTATTAACCGACTTCAAAAAAGGAGGAGGTTCTCAATTCGTCTGTGTATTTTTTTTTTATGTATGTTCGCGCATAACTCTGTCAATTATGAACAGATTTGAAAAAATCTTTCTTCCATCCATTCTTCAATCCATTGATTGGGTCCCATAAAAAAATTATTGCTTAGTAATAAGTAGTTCCTGAAAAGACAAGAATGGTGACTGCGCACTGAGAGCTGCAGGAAAGCCTATATCGATGACTTTATGTCGCTTTTTAAGGACAAAAATGGTTATAACTCTGGCAAATATTTACCAATTTCAATGATTCTTTTTTTATTCGAAAGAAGAAACCACTGTATTAAATCTGTATCAATTTTATTACAACCGGATAAGAACTTCCTGGAGGACCATGAACGATGTGGAGGAATTTATCTGACAAAAACCATAAAACTGATGTTCTCCATTACATTGCTCTGACAATTATGAACCGATTGCGATGATTCTTTTTTTATTCGAGAGAGTAAACTGCTATGATGATTCCATGCAAATTTTATTACGACCGGATATTTTTTTTGAAGAAACATGAATTATGTAAAACTATGTAGACGATAATGTGATCATAACCTACCTAGATAATTTTACGGTTTTCGATGGTTCAATCTTCATATATGAAAATATCACTAAAAAGTTTAAAATAAAATCTTTTTAAAAAAAAATTGAACCGACTTCAATATCACTGAAAAGTATAAAAAAGTCGGTTAATAATTTAAATATTATTGAAGTTGGTGCCAAATATACACAGCCGGTAAGCTAACACCAACTTCAATAATATTTAAATTATTTTATACTTTTCAGTGATATTGAAGTCGGTTCAATTTTTTTTTTAAAAGATTTTATTTTGAATCTCGGATTGAGTACGAGATATTCATTTCTACGATCGACTTCGATACTTCGATACTCACTATCACTATCAAAGTATATAGTGTCACACTATAGTATAATGTATTTATTGGCTGCGAGTGTCAAAATAATCCGATTTCAGGAACTGGATCATTGACCCTAATTAATGTCGTTGTCGTCGGTCCACCTAGTGGAAGGCCTGCCTACGCTGCGTCTTCTGGTTCGTGGTCGCCACTCGAGACCCTTCTGCCCCAACGGTTATTGGTTCTTCGAGCGGCAAAATCTGCAAGTTGAAGTGGCAGCGGGCAGGCCACATGGCCTGCCCACTGCCACTTCAACTTGCAGATTTTGAGAGCTATGTTGGTGACCTTGGTTCTTCGGCGAATCTCCTCATTCCGGATTCGCGCAAAGAAACTCCGAGCATAGCGCTCCATAGCTCGTTTTTTTATACGGGCCTTTTTATTTTCCTCTTATTGCATAACTATTCACCTATTGTGTAACAAGTGTTCACACGCCTTTTCAAAGAGCAATGTTAGCCACCATATCCATTATCCTTTTTTTTTTTGAGAATGATAGACGCTGCTGGCCGCAGATGGCCATTACAGCTTCACCGGACTATAGGAGGCGAGCGCTTGAAGCGCTCTAGCCTTTACGGCAGAAGTAGCGACGAGCTCAAGGGCACCTCAGGGAGGCACGGCCTCGGCTTGGGCTGTCGCTTAAGAGAGGGCTGAGTTTACCACCGGTTCACAACGCGCCCCCACTGAGAAGAACCGGCAAGAAACTCAGTGGGGTGATGCACATGTCTTAGTACATCAATCCACATCACAAAACATAGGTATGCGACCCCGCGATAATTTATGCTGATAATTAGTTTACAACGTAGGTTATACGATTGCGACATTTTGCAATGAAAATGCAGCAGTCAACAACTGCATACATGAGTGAGTAGACATATCTGTTATTCGCTACATCTAATCTCTCGAAATAGGGTATGTGATATTTTTTTTTTTTTTGACAATCCACACACGGATATCCGATCCCAAACTAGGCAGAGCCTGAACTAATGAAACCAGATAACTGATACTAATAGTACTTATATACATTTCTTTGTAAATACATACTTAAATAGATAAATAACACCCAGACACTTGGTGGGAATCGAATCCGCGACCCATCAGGTAGCAGCCAGGGTGTCTAACCACTAGACCAACGGGCCCGTCTATCTATATCTTCTTACATTTATTATTAGTACGATGTGATCATGGCATTGTGCTCGTATAGCGTGCTTGCATTGCCAAATAATATTTCGTAAACAATACATTTACTAATGCTGGCTGTATAAGTTAATTAGTTATTTAATATCTAATAAAAGAACTAAAATTAAAATCGTTAAAAAAATGCGTCTATCGAATATTATTTTAAAATATAAGCTATAAATTTTAGTGTAAGTATTTTATTGATAAATTTGACTTAAATTAAAGCAAGTCATTAAAATTATGTAATATTCATTCTTAAATGTCAGTGGCATACTATAGAATTAAATATCGAGACTCTTATCTACTGGGTCGGTTATTTTCCCAGTCTTTAATTGCAGCTACTAATGATGTTTTACGTGATATTTATAAATATTACGACTTCTAGTATAGAACATAACAAAAATTATATAAAACATCAATTCTTTAATAAAGAAAATTGTAAGCCCTTCGCAATTGGCGCATGAATTGTCATCCTTTGCATTCTGGTACATTACAAATTACCTGAACGTTTTCGTATCGTGTTTTCTTTTGTTGATCAACTCAGAATACTTATGATGTGATGCAATAAAATACTCCCGTCTACCTTGGCAAATGCTTTGTATGTGCAAATACTACGTAATCGTATATTAATTACTTATGGCTTTAACGTATTTTATTTTATGAAACAGTTTTTTTTATGGATTTGCTTGATCGACATGAAATAATTAGTCAAACTTTTTGGTAAGTCATGTCTAATTTTGTAACCTACAAACTATTCCTTTAGAATAGGTTCTGCTATTTATATCATTACCAACTCGATTTCGATGCCCACATATTTTTTAAAATACTTTTAGTAAGTAGGAGGGCGCTAGTGTGTTATTAAATATATCTAGAGGAGAGCGGAATTAATAGTTCTAAAAAAATCCGCAATATGGCGGTCATTTGACAAGCGTAGAATAAATAAATTTCGATAATCTTTACAATGCTATATAAAATCTTATTATCGTTACTTTCACTGTCTCCCAGGTGATGTCAACTCTGATAATATATTTAATTATAAAAACAAATTTTACTAAGAAAATTAGTTGAAATATTTATAAAAAAAAGCCAACACAAAAAGTGACACACAATCCTAGTACAACTTCAACTATACAACAGTATTCCACATACTTAACGTATATTTTTTTTAATACGTAACATTTAGTACAACATGAAGTTATTTTAGGTTAGAATAGCTCTCTGTATCAAGTTTTCGAACGCAGCGCAGCAAGTCACACTCAGTGGATCAGTCTAAATATACCGTACCGGCGGCAGCGCGGGCGCGCACCGTGCCGACTGCGTACGAGCAAGCCAGATAGATAACCACACGCGAACGATAAGATACACACACGTGAATTTGTTCTTGCCACTTTCCTACACCAAACATTGTCGAGGACACAGATATGCGGCGCAACAGGTGAGACAAAAAAAACTTTGTCAACTTTTTACACCGCGTTTTGTAACATTTTTAATTGTTTCTTTTTTTTCCTTTATACCGATATGCGTGAACAGTGAGCTAATAATACCAACTTTGTAAACATTTTAAAACTTTACATTACGTACATAATTTTATTATAGATAACTGTAAACAGTTTCGTGAAATGCGTAATGACTAGTTACGAAATTTTATTTACATTTATATTTTGTGTTACATAGGTCGTTTTTATGTTGCCAAGTGTACTATTACGTATGTATTTATTCATGATAGCTATCATCGGGACGACTTTTATGGGAAACTGAGTTACCGGATACGAGAGTCGAGGGAGCTCATCCAGTGTCCCGTGGAGAGTTGCGACGGCTCCGGGCACATATCAGGCAACTTCGCAACACACCGCAGGCAAGCGGCAAACATCGCGCAATATCGCGCAAACGGGCGATAAAAGTCGCGGCGTCCCGTCGCGTAAAGTCGCGTCGTTCTTTGAAACACACGTAATTTTGCGAGCGCAATACGACTGTGCAATTAATAAACATCGAAACTTTTTCCCTAATGACCTAACATTAAGACCTAATATTATGCAGATTTCATGGATTTTACTTGATGATGACAAAGTAGGTACTACAAAGTTTGCTTACAAACATAAATTGAAGGACTATAATATAATTAAATAAATACTGTTATGAGGAAAAAAATCAACCTCCAAGCCGTCTCTCCTTTCGTACAGCGACTAAACCTAATTATTATGTTAATTAGCTCGGTCCAATAATGTTCATTGTAGATTATACCGCTTCATTATTTACAAACGAAATTACGTACTTTAATATAATTTAACGATCAAACTAAGTACTGAAGATAAGTAGTCTTAGATCATCGGGATATCTACAGCAATTTGAATTAAGTAACCTAAAAAAACAAGCCAGTTGCTAATTGCTATGGATTAGGTTCATAATACTTGATTTAATTTCTTTGCGAAATACGACCTGTATTATACAAAGTATTTTTTATAGCATTACACATTTATATTACACACGCATAATATATGTAGAGATGTGGTTTCGTTTTAGTATACTTTACAGTTAAAATTATTTAAAAGACGGCGTTCTCAGAAAATGTGTGCACATAACACGAAACAAATGTAGCTTATTATTCACATTTAAAATTTAAAAAAATAACAATTGTTTGATTCGATGTTTACGTTTGCACAGCAATGTAGAGCGCGGAGCTGCCACCGACTGCGCCCATGAACGACAATTTACGCATTTCCGCGCCCAATTGGCCTCGTCCCACGGGATTTGATGCAAACTAACCGCATGCCCTATCTAATAATGTGGACACCTCCACACATATAGCTCACTGCTTCATAAACCTCGTTATTCTAACACTAAACGCGTGTTGTCTGTGTGTGCGTATTGTTTGTTACACTAAAATAAATAACCCGAATAGATAAAATAGTGACCAAATACTTTACGCTACTAAATCATAAACGTTACACATGCGTATAAATTCAAATATCTATTATCGGTCGAGTGATAAAAATTACCTATACAGGTACAAACAGTCTGAGAACTGGTTTATTAACAGTGAATCTTGCGCAGTTGTGTTAAAGTGTGTTTTTGTTAAATCATCGTTTGACCTAATAGTCCTCAGGACGTCTGCATCTTTATTTACTTGCTCGCTTGCTATGTATGACAGAATGACGTATCGCGTTATGGATTCACTGATCTACATATTGTTTTGAAAACATTTGTCACAAATAAACTTCGTCGCGCCATATGTAAATATAAACAGGACAGAGTTAAAACAAAAAGCAACAAATACCTACTATAAGTATATAACTAACTATTAGTCCGTTTATATAGGAATATAAAAAAATATAGTTTCGGAAATGTGTATGGACTACAAATATTCTCTATCAATTAACTAAATCATTTCGTTTATAGAGCGTCCAACCGTTTATTTTCTTTTTGACAGCACCAATAGAACGTAACTGCGTCATGTTACGCAAGAAGTGAACTTTTAAAAGTGAACTTCACTTTAAGTGAACTTTTAAAAGTGAACTTTTGCGTAACATGACGCTTTTGCACATGACGCATAATGCTTTTTTTTCATTTATTTTATTTTCATTAATGCCTATAATAGATCCAACCGTTTATTTTCTTTTTAACAGCACCAATAGAACGTAACTGCGTCATGTTACGCAAAAGTTCACTTTTAAAAGTTCACTTTAAGTGAACTTTTAAAAGTGAACTTCACTTTAAGTGAACTTTTAAAAGTGAACTTCACTTTAAGTGAACTTTTAAAAGTGAACTTTTGCGTAACATGACGCAGTTACGTTCTAATGGTGCTGTCAAAAAGAAAATAAACGGTTGGATCTATTATAGGAATTAATGAAAATAAAATAAATTGTACGCTATTTATTGCTGTTTGGATATACAGGGATCCTACCACCACCTGTAAAACAATATTATTACAATCCTATTATGAATCGAGGTCCCATCTCCCTCCCCTTGGATGTCGTAAGAGGCGACTAACTAAAACAAGAAAACTATTTTATAAAAAATAAATACCGACTTCAAAGTAAATTATCTAAAAAAGCATAAAATAACGAAAATATATTGAAGTCGGTGCTAGCACATCATGTTAACTAACACTATCACCAGCTGACACCAACTTCAATATATTTTCGTTATTTTATGCTTTTTTAGATAATTAGATAATTTACTTTGAAGTCGGTATTTATTTTTTATAAAATAGTTTATTTAACAGTAGTAGTAAGTGACTTATTTTACCAAGATAGGTATCAGCACTATCACGCAACTCGAACGTCTACGTTACAGTAACTTACTGAAAACATAAAAAGTTTATATCTCTTAAACTACTGGACCGATTTTGATGAAACTTGTACTCTACCCTAGGTTGAAAAATATTCTAACTATTGCAAAAAGAATTTTCGAAATCGGACTTGCAGATTCTGAGAAATCGGCGGACAAACCAACATTCATACATACATACATACATACATACACTCATAAAATTTGGTAAATTTGTTTAGAAGCCCACATAGACTAACATATATTAATATTACGCATTTTTATCAATATTACATACATACGCGTCGAATAGAGAACCTTCTTTTTGAAGCCGGTTAAAAATGGGCAGCAGCGTCCTTATATTTATGATTATAATTACCTACCACCTATACTGCGATCCCCGAGACGCCTGCTAAGTGTAGGGATTATTGCAACCCCTCCCTTCCAAGGGGGAGGTCTTTGTTCAGCGGTGAACGTCTTTTGACTACTGATGATGACACGAGCTAGAGACTTCAATATACGTAGTTTATAGTCTGTCAATTTCTATTGATACAATAAGGTTATAATAATACTGCTATTACAGGTAAGTAGGGCTACTCATTTCTCAACATGTCCTATACTTTATAGTTTTAAATGACAGGAAAGCACTAATGAACATATATGTACATACATCTTCATCAGCATTCATCAACAAAACCCGTACTTAGTTTTACGGCATTTTATAGAATACCACTTTACAATTAATATAGACTAGGCACTCCATATTTTTTGGTTTCAATTCATGTTCAGTCCAACTATATAGGTATGATGTCAGAGTTCTATTCTTACTAATAAAATTATCATGTATATAGAGCATCAAGCTTTGTTAATATCCCGAAACTCTGGGAAGAAAACTGTCCGTGGGTCGGATTATTCATATTTATACAATACGAATAATGGAAATATCCAAGTGTTCGGCTATATTTAAACGGGATGCGTTACGGAGTGTTGAGAAAATAACAGATGCAAGAATCGGCTGACTATTTTTACGATTAACCGTTGTACATTGAAGTTTATGTACTTATATATTTTACTCACGGCATGTGATACATGCATTACAACGCGCATCATTAATTACTTAACATGAAGAATAAATTACTATGTTTATAATTTAAACTGATTTTTTTATAAATTTTCAATTTGTGCTTGATCGAAAATTATGTAGGTGTGAACTGTTTGCTGAATATACACGAAAATTATTAAATAATTATAATAATATAATTTTATTTCTTTAAATGTATTATTTTATATAAATAACACCTAATTACATTGCAATTTAAGCGTACAAACAGCGGGCAGCTGGTGCGATTTTTTAAAGGAACGATGATTCTTTCTGTAAGACATTAAAAAATAACCAACTATGCCAACCGATCTCGGTATCTCGATCCTACAGCCTAGTCATTTATAAATTCTGATTTAATCATAGGGGACTGAGCTATTGCAAAAAAAAACGATTGATTCGTTCAATCTATCACAGAATACGTAATAGTATGGCTCTTTAAACAAGTTCACAATACTGCGGTAGTGAATTTACTGGTTCTCTAAATATGGACACACTCGATACCAAACTGATACATGACCATAACATTTGATATCGACGTCTGTATACGTAGCCTGCAAAAGAATTGCTCACACCTCATTACTGCTTGTTTTATTAATAATATTACATTTAGTTATTAGTATTCGATCATTATATGTACCTAATATCATCTATCATTATATGATAGATTTGGAAATATATATCTAATAATTAATTCACATGTGCGTCAATAGTTGGTTATGCATGTCCAATCTCTAAAGATCTAATCGAATTTAATTTTGTAACATCTTGAATTCAAAACAATCGTCTGTGAACCTCTATCTATGATAATTCATGATATTTAGGTGCTTTTAATCGTGATTCATCAAGTTTTTTACAAACATGTGAAATGCTACCGTTGCGCTCATGTGATATGTGCATCAATATAATCGATTTTGATAATGATCACACAAATTTTCTAATCGATACTAGTCATGCGCACTAAACAAACGCTCTTATGCTAAAAGTACACATCTAAAAAAGTTATATTTTTATTCGAACTGCAGCCGCAGTTTTTTCATCTAGCACATCATAATTTACATACTACCTACCTACATCTAACGCAGCACTGGCCAGCTAACACGGTATAGGTGATTCCACCAAAGTCGTATGTTATATGTCGTAGTATATTCTGGGGATAAACATAGTAGGTACGAGTAGGTATGTCCAAAGTCGATATTATCCTCGGAATAAGTTATTTTCGATTGACTATATTATGAGGATAGGGTTTGGTCCTAAGGCACGCTGGCACGGCATTGTAAGCAGTTTGTTTATGTGCAGCCTGTCCGGATGTCCGCGCGCCGACCGCTCGCAGCTTCAGCCTCACTCGCAGGAGCTGAAGTGTCCGACGCCGGGCTGCGACGGCTCCGGACACGTCACAGGCAACTACTCCTCGCACCGCTCCCTGTCCGGCTGTCCGAGGGCCAACAAGCCGAAGAGCAAGCCTAGGGACGGACAGGACTCGGAACCGCTCAGGTGAGACCCCGATTTTATTTCATGTAGGTAATCATCTGTTTTTAAAATACTCTTAGCTAATGTAGGGCCAATTTAATAGATCACATTTGACGTCTGTCAGTTTCTTTTGTCATTATTAGAATAAATATGTAATCGTAATTGAAAAAAGTTAAGCAATTGTGCAGTTCTAACATAGAAAAAAAAATATTTTATGCCCACCGTTACAAGGTTATACGTTATTAAATTTTGATATAGTGTCAGGTTGAGGCTGTGTTCGCCTTAGTGTCAAATGTGATATATTAAATTAGACCTATTTTAGGACTTACCTACTAATATACTTAATTGTTTTGCTTGTCGGCCAATGAAAGTGAAGTTATTTTAAACTCTTTATATTTTTCATTATATACTTTTCTTTTCTATCCATATAGTAATCGCTATGCACGTCTTCATGTCTGTTTGTTAGCTTCCTTCTTCTAAATTACATGATAGATATTGATGCGATTATGACAATAATGTAGGGCATCTGTTTCTAAAAGTTTATGTATGTATACAATAAGTTTAGAGCCTTAAAATTCCGGACGAAGTCGCGGCAGGACTTTAGTTTACTAATAATAATGTTAAACTCACAGTAAACTGTTCACATCACACTTTTCCCAAGAGATAACACAACATATATTAATAGTCATACTGAATTTTACGTAACAAAATTAAGAACTATTCATTAATGTAGGTATGATGTAGGTTTAACTGCATACCTAAATGTTTGTCACTTGATATCAGCCATGCGAGCTCCCAGCTAATTATAATTCAATACGCTAATGATAATTTACGTACGGCATTGAAGTTCTATTTCTACATTATTCCGTACTGCGCTCGACCTTCTTACACACAAACCTAGTCTCTCTAATTATTATATTAAACCAAAACACTTTCCTCTGTAATCCAACGAGTTTCTTGGTTATTTCCACGCCGCTTAGATGCCCTATACCGGGCTGTGATGGATCTGGACACGCTACAGGGAAATTCTTATCGCATCGAAGGTAAGATGCCATTCACTGTGGAAAGTAGATGTTGTGTAGACTAGACCTTTTTTTTAACGTGGGGAATTCCTCACGGATACCCGCACCGCTACGGGGGTATGTCGGACTCTTACCGACTAAAACCCCACGGTCTCAAACCCGCTATGTTAACGGGCCCCAAGAACGTACCTTGTACTCGTCCTACGGTAATGTTAGAAATCACCAATATAAAATAGATTATGTTCTGATATGGGATTTCCATTCGCCAGCGCCTCAGGGTGTCCGATCGCGAATCGCAACAAAATGCGAGTGCTAGAAAGTGGAGGCACTGTGGAGCAGCATAAAGCTGCAGTGGCAGCGGCTGCGTCGGCGATTAAGTTCGATGGAGTGAATTGTCCGACGCCGGGGTGCGATGGCTCGGGCCATATAAACGGCTCGTTCTTGACGCATCGTTCGCTGTCCGGATGTCCGGTGGCGGGGTCCACCACGCCGACCCCGCAGCCGAAGAAGCCGAAATATCCGGATGACATCACGCCGTTATACTCTAAGCCGTATTCAGGTGTGTATCAGGTATTTCTCTAAAGTTTTATCTAAATTTAAGTTAAGTTACTTACATGCATTTACATATATTAAATATCTTGCTGTTGGAAATACTCTTATGTGATCTAAGAAAGACTCAAAGCAACTTACTCTTGGTTCCAAAATAGATTTTGATAATCATTTGGAAATCATTGAAAATAAATCAGTTGAAACAAATAAATTATGAGTTTGATATTTTAAATGAGAAAATATTTAAGAATGTTTCCTGTAGGTACACCAAACCCAAAAATGAGGATATTGGTTAAAATCTATTTTGATATTATACAATTTGTGATACTGATATTTTATTCAAGAGTTCCTATGTCGTAAGCCATTAGTTTATTCAAATAAAACTTTCTACGGATCATATCACGGTTTATTTCTGTTTTTTTTTTCTTTTTGACATTAAACATAATATACCTATACTATAACGTAAACATAAAAATGGTTTCTTTTTAATGTGTTTTGTTTAACTCATTGTTGTGATATTTCTCTTCAGGAATGGAAATGAACATGCAAACGGGGAACACTGAGGAGCTGATGACCCTCGAACAAGAGATCACGGAGCTACAACGCGAGAACGCACGGGTAGAGTCGCAGATGATACGCCTCAAATCCGATATAAACGCCATGGAGACCCATCTGTCTCATGGGGAAAGAGTAAGTTATTGATAGAACCATTTGATTTATTGTCCAAAAAATGTGGGTCCTTTATTGAAAGGTTATCATAACAACAGTCGTATCAAGGATAAAAGGAACCCCACAGGAATCGATGGTAATATTTTGAACGCCGTATTTATTGATTATGTTTTTAAGATATAAGATTTATACAATATTTTATTAATTAACGTAAAATGAAAGTCTCTTCGAAAAATTTATGTTGTAATCTGATATTTTTGTCCGACAACTCAGATGGTAGAGTCATGGCTCCAAACGTCCAACTTTGAGTGCCACTAACACATCGCACATTTGTGAGTACCAAAAAATCTACTTTAAATTACAATTTGGTACCACTGTCGCACTTTTACCCACAGATAAAAGTTAAAATCCGCGTTAAAATCCGTAAAAAATACGTACCTAGGCATCAAATAGAGAACATTCCCTTTGTATTGAAGTCAATAAACGTTGATGTATTAATGTGAATATAGTAATTGATTAAATTGTGCAAGAACTATATTATAAAGGTTTTGTTCCAGGAAACGCAGTTGATGTCGCAGCGGAACAACAACCTCAACGAGTACTACGAGAGCTTGCGGAACAACGTTATAACGTTGTTGGAGCACGTGAGGATCCCAGGGGGCGGCCCCGCGGGTCCGGGGGGTGCGGGCGGTCCCCCCGGCGCCCCCGCCCCGCCCGGCGCGGGGGAGAAACCCGCGCACGACAACTTCGACTCCTACCTCACGAAGCTCCAGACCCTCTGCTCCCCCGACGGGTACTGTCCCGACGAGAACCGGCCCATCTACGAGACAGTGAAAAACGCTCTTCAGGACTTCACAGTGCTCCCTACACCCATTTAAGGTTCACAGAGCGCCGCCGACTCGGAACGACAGTGAACTAGACGATTGTCGGCGGAGCTTGACGTGATACAAGTGTGAGTGATTTAGTACAATCGAGGAACGTGTCGGTGTAACAGTCACCATCGCGAAAGACGAGCGAACAGTGCACTCGCGTTCGGTCCGACGCGTCGGAAGCTATTTGTGTTCTAATTAGGTAACGATGTCTGTTTTGTAAACCGTTGTATACGATGTGTGACTTCTTTACGGCATCGCGTTAACAATCGACTCGTTCGACTTTTAATCGCTAAGCTGGACTTGTAAGACATAAATAAAGTTTAAAACACTGTTACTCGTATGCTTAAATATAATGTAATTGTTAGGTGAGAAATTTATACTATTGTATATGTAAGCGATTTTAACCACACAGACGCATGAAACGATTATGTAAATATTGTACCTACATTTCTATAAATAAAATATATGATTTAAATCACTGGCCGCGTCTCTGGTCGGTTATTAGGTAATTTATAATTTTTAAACGCAAAGTCAGATTCTATCACGCGGAAAAAATAAACATAGATATAAGGGAACTGTTTATCTGTCTTAAAAGTTGAATACGCTGGGATTGTGCCAAATGCTTAAGAGTCAAAGCAGCACCCGAAACGCTATTAAGACTAAATTAATGAGATAGAAATTAATATAAACGATGTAAACAAAAAACGAACTCCTTAGAGGACTTTCTAGTCAGTTTTGTAAATAAAATTGTGAATAACTATAGTTGTCGCGTCATAGGGACGTTTTTATTTGTATTAGGAAATACGAGATCTCACTAGATCGTGTAAGTTAATAATTCAGTCACTAATTGATAAATCGATTTTAGGCATAATACCTACTTTATTTGTTAGCCAATGTTCACTTTGCTGTGATTATGTTACGTGTTACTTATTTATTGTTACATTTACCAAAATATGTGATAGTTGACTCAAGTTGATGTTATTTTGCAATATTTTTTATTTGATGTACGCTTGACCTGAGGACATGTGCAATTATATTGTTTTCTATTCGACTATAAAAGGGAAATAGTAACTTTTTTTAAGGAATTCTAATAAAGTATCATACATCGGTACCCAGAACGTCATATTCGCATTTAATGATAAAGCCTATTACTATGTTACTACTCTGATTGTCATATACGTTTCTGTAATATATTGAGTATGTGTTGTTAAAGAGAATAAAAATAATAACAAGATTATTGCACTGGTTTTGATTTTTCCTATTAATATCAAATTGTACCTATTACGTACATCTTACTTGTATTGTTGCGATAACGAACGCTTGAACAGTTTTCAAACAAAATCGTTTGAACGACTATACGTGCGCTTACCCCACCAACATAAATTTCGGGGAGGGTCGTGCAAGCGGTCATCGTCCTGAAGGTGGTCAGCCGGAAATGTTTCTGACGGTACATCCCGACTACGTATAGATTCTTTCAGCAAGAATGCTCGACGGATATAACTTACCTATAAGTATCGATTGATCGAGTCTCAGAAATCCACCATTAATTATAGTGTACAAGTGATTGCGTAGACACAAGTACACTATCTTCCTTTACTTTCACCATCCGACGGGACAGAAGACCGACACGACCGGGGAGAGGTCAGGTTATCCGACGCATGGATCATCTTGACGGGCCCGTTGGTCTAGTTGGCAGACACCCTGCCTGCTAACCGATGGGTCGTGGGTTCGATTCCCGCCAAGTGTCTGGGTGTTGTTTATCTATTTAAGTATGTATTTACAAAAAAAAAAGTATATAAGTATTAGTATCAGTTGTCTGGTTTCCATAGTACAGGCTCTGCCTAGTTTGGGATCAGATTACCGTGTGTGGATTGTCCCAAGATATTATTATTATTATTATCTTACTTCACAGTCAACCAGTCGGCCTGCATGTCCTAGCCAGTAAGTGGTAGTTGTAAGTGATTCAACCGTAATAAACCCCCGACGTGGGTGCACGAACTCTTAAAATGACTTCCCTGCACCATTATCGAACTCTGATCAGTTTCTGTCTACTAACTAGTCGTCAAGATTTAGCCATAGATATAAAATACATTTAATGGAGCAGAGTTCCTGTTGCCACCTTCATGCTTGCTCCCATCACCAGACTCTGATCATCATCTTTCTACCTACTACTCATACCTACTCATAGCAGTGGCGTGCACAGATGGTAGGCAAAAAAATGTATTCGGCTTGTTTAACCTATTTTAAGTATGTTATTATACCATTTTATTATTAATTTGCATTTGAAAACATTAATAAGTTTATTCAGCGGCTCCATACTGACAAAAATACTTTGCCTACCCTAGGAATTCTCTAAACAGTCTTAATTTTAAAAAATCTTAGTTTGGACATGAATTAACGTAATTTTTTTTATGTAAATGGATATGTTGGTAATATTGGTTAATTTAAGGATATTTGCGCTGGAACACGAAGAAATAGCTTAAAGTATAAACAACTCGCAGATATTTTTGCCTGCTTTCAGTGCACACCACTGACTCATAGCAACCTATTCAACGAGTCCAAGTTCGGTGGGTCTACGTTTATTGGTGAGGAGATCCCGTGACCCCCTCCCTCTTCTCCATTATGAGACCCTAATCACCATTTTTCTAGCAACTACTCGTCGAGACCTACCCAACGAACCCAAACTCAGTGGATCTACGTTTAATGGTGCAGAAATCCTGTGCCCACCTTTCTGTTCCATGTTCCATCATCAAACCCTGAACTCCATTTTTCTAGCAACTACTCGTGGAGACCTATCCAATGAGCCCAAACTCGGTAGATCTACGTTTATTGGGGCCGAGATCATGTAACTGGTGAAGGTTACCAATTTCTTTAGTATTACCGGATACTTACTTAATGTCCTAAATTTCAAATCTGTCTGACTAATAGAAATAATGTAAAATTACTCGGAAAAGAGCTGATGGTCGTCAAACGGCTGAGCCGATTTTAATGAAACATCGCTAAGAACTATCGCGATTATACCAACTTTCAAATAAAAAACAATATTGGTCAAGTGCGAGTCGGACTCGCCCACCGAGGGTTCCATACCATCTTTGGACTTAAAGAGTAAAATAACTTTTCGTCTTACACCTCAAACAGCAAAAAAAAACACAAAATTAAGTTTGTTTGTCGAGGTTTTTCTAGGATTACTAAAAAAACTGTAGTACTTAAAAATATCATTTTACCTTTCCTGTAAAATATAGATAAACGTGTATTACCCATAATTATTTCAGATTTTTCCCTCCACAAACTTTTTGATTATAGGTGTGACAGACAGGCAGACAGACAAACAGATGGACAGATAGACGAAGTCAGACCATAAGGATTCCTTTTTTTTACCTTTTAGGTATCATCATCACCAGCCGGAAGACGTCCACTGCTGAACATAGGCCTCCCCCTTTGAACGCCACAATGACCGACAATTGGCTATTTGCATCCACCGGTTACCTGCGACGCGCACAATGTCGTCTGTCCACCTAGTGGGAGGCCTACCTACGCTGCGTCTTCCGGTTCGTGGTCGCCACTCGAGAACCTTTCTTCCCCACCGGTTATCGGTTCGTCGAGCGATGTGGCCTGCCCATTGCCACTTCAACTTGCAGATTTTAAGAGCTATGTCGGTGACCTTGGTTCTTCGGCGAATCTCCTCATTTCGGATTCTGTCGTGCAAAGAAACTCCGAGCATAGCTCTCTCCATAGCTCGTTGTGTGACTCTGAGCTTATCCAAAAGGCCAACAGTTAGGGACCACGTCTCAGTACCATATGTCATCACTGGCAACACACACAGGTTAAAAACCTTCGTCTTTAGGCACTGCGGTATTTTGGACGAGAAGATTTCGCGTAGTTTCCCGAACGCTGCCCATCCGAGTTGGATTCTTCGGGCGACCTCTTTGTCGAAGTTGGACCGACCTACCTGGATAGTTTGTCCTAGGTATACATAGTGGTCAACAACTTCGAGTGTATCGTTCCCAACAATTACCGGTACGGGTGCAACATGGACATTAGACATGATCTTCGTCTTGTCCATGTTCATTTTAAGACCCACCTGTTGGGAAACGCTACTGAGGTCGCTGAGCATCGTATTGAGGTCCTCCAGCGACTCTGCCATAATGACTATATCATCGGCAAAACGAAGGTGAGTGATGTATTCGCCATTGATATTGATGCCGAATCCGTTCCAGTCCAAGAGCTTGAAAACGTCCTCCAATGTGTTTGTGAACAGTTTCGGAGAAATAACGTCTCCTTGTCTCACACCACGCTGCAATGGGATTGGTTTCGTGCTCTCGTCCTGTAGTCGGATCGACATGGTGGCGTTGCTGTACAAACACTTCAACACTTCGATGTACCTATAGTCAATGTGGCACCGCTGGAGAGATTGCAATACTGCCCAGGTCTCGATTGAATCAAAGGCTTTCTCGTAGTCCACAAACGCTAGACATAATGGCCGATTATACTCCTCGGTCTTCTGTATAATCTGGCGGAGCGTATGTATGTGGTCTACGGTGCTAAAGCCTTTTCGGAACCCGGCTTGTTCGGGAGGCTGGAAGTCATCAAACCTGCGTTCGAGACGGTTCGTAATGACTCTCGAAAACAGCTTGTATACATGGCTCAGGAGTGAGATGGGTCTATAATTCTTCAGTAAAGTGTTATCACCTTTTTTGAAGAAAAGAACCACCACACACCTGTGCCATGCTTCTGGCGTAGTACCCTCGAGTAAGACGGAATTAAATAACTTCTGGAGGAATAAAAGTACCGGTTTTCCACCCGCTCTCAGAAGTTCTGATGTGATTCCGTCTTCACCCGGTGCCTTGTTATTCTTGAGCTGTTTGAGAGCCATTCTAATCTCGTACAGGCTGATGTCTGGGATGTCCTCAGTGTAGTGTCGGGTTAGTTTGGCTCTGGTGTCCTGAGCTGTTCTATCAATGGGTTCCCGTGTTGAGGTGTATAACTGTCCGTAAAATCTCTCGAGCTCTCAATATCTCCGGTTTCGATGAGATGACACTGCCGTCATCGATCTTCAGCTTCGTCATATGGCTACGCCCAATAGACGAATTCTGTGCGAACACTTTAGAGCCTTGGTTCCGCTCAATTGCGTCCTTAATACACGCTGTATTATAGGAACGCAAGTCGCGTCGCATGGATTTCGAGATTCGTCTATTGAGTTCAGCATATTCCGACATATCAGCTGAAGATTGCAGTCTCATCTCAGTCCGGTTTTCCATTAGCTTAATGGTTGTATTGGAGAGCTTTTGAGGTTTTTTACGGCGTGGGGTCTTATAGAACTTGGACCCCACTGCGTGGACAGTTTGCACCAACCCATTGTTTATCTCGTCCGCAGTTTCGCAGTCGGCGAGGCACTGGAAGCGATTATGCAGTTCAAGTTGAAAGTCTTCGGGGTTCTGGATTTGGGCGGATCCTGGACGGAGCGTGGACTTCATCAGACGAAACCTTTCGAGCTTAACATTGATATTCAATGTGCCTCTAACAATACGGTGATCACTCCCGGTTTTCAAAAGTCAAAAGTCAAAGTCAAAAGACAAAATATCTTTATTATGTATAGGCCCCACGTAGGCACTTACACAAAAATCATTTTTACAAACTACCACCGGATCGTAACGCGGCCGCTACTGAGAAGATCCGGCAAGAAACTCAGCGGGCTTGTCTTTTTTTGTCATTTTTTTTAATAATAGTTTTACAAATTTTACTTATGTCAGCCTTAAACTTCTAAGCTTGCATGAGTTGAGCAGTTCAAGCCCACGCAGCTTTATCCTCCAGGTAATCCGAGATTTTATAATAAGCCTTTTTTGACAAACGGCTTTTTATCAAAGGTTTAAATTTCTTTATTGGAAGATCTCGGATATCCTGTGGCAGTTTGTTATAAAAGCGTATACTTTGGCCCATAAACGATTTGCCTGTTCTGTGGAGACGCGTGGCATGTACAACAAGATCGTGTTTGTTCCGGGTATTAATATTATGTGTATCACTATACTTTTTAAAAGAACTGATATTTTTTTTAACATAAACTAAATTTTCAAATATGTATTGTGACACAACCGTTAGAATATCTATCTCTTTGAATTTCTCTCTAAGTGAATCAATAGGAGCCAGATTGTAAATGGCCCTCACAGCTCTTTTCTGTAGAGTAAAAATAGTATTAAGTTCTGCAGAAGATCCCCACAGTAATATGCCATATGACATAACACTGTGAAAATAGCTGAAATAAACAATTCTAGCGGTTTCAACATCAGTTAAACGTCTAATTTTCTTGACTGCATAAGCCGCGGAACTTAGCCTACCCGACAACTTCTTAATTTGTGGGCCCCACTGTAGTTTGGCGTCAATTGTTATACCTAAAAACACAGTCGACGCCTCAAGGTCCAACGCTGCTCCATTTATTTCTACATTGGTTGCCAGCTGTCTCACATTAGGAGTTACAAATTTCATACATTTAGTTTTGGTCTCATTAAGTTTTAAATTGTTAACATTGAACCAATGGACAACCATAGAAAGTACATTGTTCACTTCGTCATAATCATGGAGTTTACGCTTAACTTTAAATAGAAGAGATGTATCATCCGCGAACAATACAATATTAAGTTTGTCCCCCACGAAGTAGGGTAAGTCATTGATATATATTAAAAACAAAAATGGGCCTAATATTGAACCTTGAGGAACGCCCAGGGAGACCACGGAACCTGGAGATTTCTTACCGTTTACATCGACCCTCTGAATTCTATTATTCAAATATGCCCCTGCCGATCACGGAGACATCATCGAATATATGCTTCTTGGTCGTCATGATGAAGTCGATCTCATTTTTGGTTGAACCATCGGGGCTTATCCAAGTCCACTTCCTGGATGGTCGCTTCTTGAAGAAGGAGTTCATCGCATAGAGTCCCTCCTTCTCCATGAAGTCGACCAGCCGCTGGCCCCTTTGGTTCCGCTGCCCATACCCATACGACCCCACTCTCAACTCATCGCCATTCCGAGTGCCCACCTTTGCGTTAAAGTCCCCCATAACAACGGTGAAGTATGTTTTGGAGGTATGAATGTCTTTTGCTATCTCCTCATACATAGCCTCTACTTCATCGTCAGGGTGTGCCGAGGTCGGCGCGTATACCTGTATGACCTTCAGCGAATACCGATCGGTTATTCTGAGTATAAGGTACGCTACCCTGCTCGACACACTATCGACCTTTACAACGTTGTTAAATAAGGGACTTACGGACGAGAAACCCGACACCACCCTGGGATTTTCGATCTCCTTCCCGGAAGAAGAGCAAGTTTCCGGAATCAAGGGTTATCGTATCCTGTCCCTCTCGTCGGATTTCAGATAAACCCAAGATGTCCCAACGTAATTCCCAATTCTTCCTCCAGCTCGAGAATCTTCTCATCGGTCCTAAGAGTGCGGACGTTGTGTGTTGCCAGGGCCAAAGTTCGGTGGGGGTGGTAGCGGGGCATCTGCCAGAGATTCTTCGCACCCCCTGCTCGACCGTTACCCCGCCCGCTACCAAGGCGAGGAATAGAGGAGCTGCCGGGGACTGGGGGCCGTAAACAAACACTATCAATCATTGTGGGGGGGGGGGGGTTGCCATAATCCCCACGCTTGGCAGGCGTCTTGGGGATCGCAGTATAAGTGATGAGATGGATCACAAAAACAGAAGACGCTGCTGCCCGGCTTCTCGATTTCCCTAAGTCGCCTCTTACGTACACCCAATGGGAAGAGATGGGGGGGTGCTATTCTTACCCGGACACCCCACGGGTTCCATAGTTCCATACCTTACCTTTTAGGTATGGAACTATGGAACCCTAAAAACACATTCAAATCCGTCTCGTTTGAGTGCTGAGATACCACAGACAGACAGACAGACACCCCGACATAGGCGTCAAACTAATCCTCGTTTTTGGTCGTGGGATAAACGGTGACCGGTGACCGGTGTAGTGGGCAGACACTATTATGGCTGCGTTCCACTTGGGCCCACAACGATCACGCCCACAACCGCAGTTTTCCCCGTTCCACTTGCTTGTGAGCGTTACCGTCGTACGTAAACTCAAGTGGAACGCTCACTACGACCCACCTTCTTAGATGGGTCGTCGTGAGCTTCAAGTGAGCGTAAGTCATGACGTCATGAGTGACGTATTCGCCGCGACCAGAACGACCGCGGTCGCTATGTGGAACGACAAAAGGAGCGTTTTGATCGTTGTGGGCCCCAAGTGGAACGCGCTCTATGTTTCGTTTCATTTATTTTATTCAGTTTGAAAGCAACTTATTGCTTGACAGCTGACTTGACACTATTGACTTGACAGCCAGTGTGACCGTTTTTGGTATATTCGATACCAAATTGGTAGAATTTGGGCTCCACAATTTTGCTTTAGTATTTTTTTGGTATTATTTCAAATGTTAGTATATTTTGGTAAAATTTTAACTAAAAGGACATTTTGTAGTGTATTTTTTGGTTAATTTTCTGGTAGCACAAACATTCATTCATTCAATTTCACTTGTGTAGTTTGTCTTTGTCTGATGTTTACCGAAACTGTATGATTTATCTCTTTTGTACAGTTTTTATATTAATATTTTACTTTTAGTTCCACAATGCGTAATTCGTTGTTGTGTTACTTATTTCTTGCACGTTCGGGTGGGTAATTAATGGATAGATAGAACATCATAACACTGCGGCACTCGGTTGGCAACAAACGATCCCGATTGTTAAGAGATGTAATAAGAGCAAAAAGAAGATATCGATATAACGTCGTTGTAATCATAGTAAGAATAATAAATTGCCCTAAATTATGTAGGTTTTATTTAAATAGAAAATAAATCCATGGGTTCTTTTGTGACACCGCTCTCTGATGGTGCTGCCTGCCTGCCTTAAGGTGCTGCCAGAATACCAGCGCTGTGTTGTAATTTATTACGGCACAGCAATATGCTGAGGCAACATCGTGTTTGGCCCCACACAACTATCTGGTTTTTTTTTCATTTGTAATTGTTCTATTTAACTTGTGTGTTGGTCAAATAAAATTATTCTTCTTCTTCATATAATATGGATTTTTTTTTTTTTTTACTTTTTTTATAATGGGGGTTGAAAGCGGTCATCAAAATTTCAAAGTTAGACTACTATATCGAGTGGGGTATCATGTGAAAGGGCTTCATTTGCACTTCTCAAAACAGATTTTTGTTTTGGTTTAAGCCATGTAGTATTTGGCTTAAAATAAAAAAAATCTAAAAATACCATTCCCTTATCTCCGAAGTAGGTGGAGGGAAATATCTGAAATAATTACAGATAATACATGCGAACCTATATTTTACAGGAAAAATAAAACGATATTTCCCTTAAAACCTCGACAAACAAACTTAGTTTTGAATATTTTTTTGCTATCTGAGGTGTCAGACGCATATTAAAATAACTTAAATACGTCCAAAAATAGTATAGAACCCACGAGTCCGACTCGCACTTGACCGTTTTTTTTAGTATAATTTTAGTATAATCCTGCATAAATATTAGTATTTTTAGTATTGAAATCATATTCTTTTAGTTGATTACCTTTTTATGAAACGGTCACACTGTTGACAGCGAATGTCATAATAAGATGGCGTAAATGGATAGGATAGGTAGCACGCGACTTTGTTTTTGTAATTCTACATGAATCAAAAAGAGGTTATTTGAATAATCAACAATAAAATGAAGAATCCAGCAAAGGTAATTTCGTTTTCACTTTCGCAATAGAGAATATAAATTTAACAAAAGTCTAACATTAACTAGAAAAAACCTTATTGTTGAAGCAATAATTACGATTTATTTTACAGAACAGACAAAAACGCTACTTCGATGTAAAAAATGAGTCCGAAAACAAGGAGGACAATCAACAGGCCCAAAATGTGGAAGTTTATAAGATTAACATAACTCCAAAATTGTTAAATACAACTAGATTTAAGGTAATTACTTATTTTCTATGCATATATTCCATGTATACGTACTTATTATTTAACTGTTCATTTGTTTAGTAGAAATAGATTCATTGTAATAACACTCAAAGTGGATTTTTGTTAGAAACTAATCATTTTTGTTATTTAACCTATAGTCCAATTTTAAGGCGAACCGTGAAAGTACGAACCGTGAAAGTAAGAAGAATATTAAACATACAAAGAACAAACAAAAGAAGTATGTAGGTAAGGCTCCAATAGATCCTGAAAAGATGGAAAAGCATTCTCGTGGTGAAGGAATAGGAAAAGGTGTGAGACATCCACTGTATGCAGCAAAATTGAGGAAGAAAGAACAGAAATATCAGTATGCCCAGAGCCAGGCTGCTAGAGCAGAGATATTAATGACAGAAGATCAAGGGTATGGCTGTTGAAATTGTGTATTTGTATATTTTATGATTATTTGCACTCCATAATTTAAGCAATAATCCAGTACAATACATAAAGTATTGGGAAAGTACTTAACAAAGAAGTATTTGTTACATTATTTAATATTGTAACATTATTGTTTTATTTCTGTGTACTGTATAATATGTGTATGTTTAGTACACACTCCCAGTAAGTAATTTAAAATAAGAACAAAACTGTGTTACTGTTTTTGTACAGGTTTTGATACAGCATTTTTCCCCACTGCCATTTTAATTTCTGATTGAGCCGTTTCATACGAATGCAATGACACCAAATTGAGGAATGAAATCATTTGATGAAGTAGATGACTCCTGACTACCAGAGTGGTAGCTCTATAAAGCTATATGTATTAATTCTGCTCTCAATATTGAACAAATTTCTTCAAATAATTTCAGGTTTTGTGTTAATTCATTTACAAGAACACATTTAGAATACCTGTTTTTTTGTTTTCATGGGGGAAACCTTTGATGACCCCCACAGGTCCCTGGGACCTGTGGGGGTCAACTGAGGTAGGTATGTGGGATTCTTATTCACTAAAACCCCCAGAGCTGTTGCAACAGCACATGAGAGGGGCACATGGGCTCTCTGGTGGGATCTGCCCTGGGAGCCCCTCAGTGCCTTGCTTTGGAGCCGCCTGTCGTGGAGCGCATTGTAGCCCCCAGGAACCAGACCCGGTGCTAACCAGGCCCGGCCAGACAGGGGTCGAAACCCCAGTGTCGCCGCCGTACTCAATGGACGTCCTAAGGCCTACACCTTGAATGTCTATGGACTCCGAAAGTGTATTTATAAAAGTACCTAACCTAATCATTTTTTGTTTGTAGGTACCTTGAAGTAGGTGAAGATGTTAAAACAACAGCAATATCCCAAAAAATAATTGCAGAAAATGTAGACATAACTGCTGCAACGAAAATATTTGAATTGAACTTAAATTTTGGACCGTATAGAGCAAAATATTCAAAGAATGGCAGACATTTGTTGTTGGGCAGTAAGAAAGGACACTTGGCTGCTTTTGATTGGTTCACAAAGAGATTGCATTTTGAAACCAACGTCATGGAATCCATCCATGATGTTAGGTAATATTACTAATATTCTTTCCTGTTTTAAACATACATATACAACTTCAAAACAAACTCAATTACTAATATGAAGCTAATATTGTCTGATGAATTAGAGGCACTATTGGAATAAAATCTAGGGCATGCCTGGATTGCCTCATTATTTTCCTAAAGCATTGGCAATAGTATATTTTAAGATTAGGTACATACTTTTGATTCACAAAAATTGGGAATCACTTTGGTGTGGCCATGGCAAGGATAAATTTCAAGCTGACCCCTTACTCGGTGCGGAGTTAGTCTCTCCACTAGGCTATCATCACTTCTACGCAGTTTGCTCGAATAATTAGTATTTAAATTACATTCACTCAAAATTATAATGCACTATAGGAAAAACCAACTCCATGTCAATAACCTTTGACCGAATCTGTTGGATTTCTACCTTTTTTAAGGGGGGAGCTTTTCAAGGTTTCCCCCTGAAAAACGGGAGCTGTGGGGGGCAACTGGGGTATGTGCGATTTTTACGGGATTTTTTGTGGGATCTGCTCCAGGTGCCTTGCCTTTAAGCCCGTCACCGGGGCGCTAACTCCTTGAGAAATGCCGGCAGATGCTTGATGCTGCTAACGGTCTCTCGACGCTGTATGCGGCGACTTCCGGGCAGCTCAATAGCGCGTAGCTCGCCTTTTTCTCTTCCTCCATGCATGCTTTGCATAGAAGGCTGTCTGTGACCCCTATGACAAATTAACTATCAAATAATTATTCTATTACAGTTGGCTCCATGTGGAAACGATGATTGCAGCTGCTCAAAAACAGTGGCTTTATATTTATGATAACACAGGCACTGAATTGCATTGTGTGAAGAAGATGGATAAGATACTGAGGATGGAATTCTTACCTTATCATTTCTTATTGGCAGCTGTTGTAAGTATTTTAAACTGTCATGTAACTTATTAGAGTGAATAAATCTTTAAACTCTTTACAAATGGTGCACAATGTGTAACTTTTCCATTGATTAAAATTGTTGACATCAGCAAAATTGTAAAGTAAAAGAATATTTTGTAGATGCTTTTGGGGAGAAAACTTAAATTAAAAGGTACCTGGTCTCCATAGGTACGGAGGACAAGTTATATGGGATTTTTACCCACTAAATCCTCCCCCAGTGACCTTCATCGACACGACATCACCTTCTTCAAAGACTTGGCACTGCATTTGGACTTCGCTGGAGTCTCTGCAGTGACAGACACTTACTAGAGCACATCCTGGGGGAAGCAAAAATGCACGGTCCCCTTAGTGCTCGCAAAGACGCAGGGCCTACGCGTCAAGGCCCGCCTCGGGATATGCTTTTGTGTACCTAGGGTGTATGTAAACCAAGAGGTGGAGATGCGCTTAATGTGTAATGTTTATATTTTAGAATGAGTATGGCTTTATGACATGGCTAGACATATCAATTGGCGAGATCGTGGGTCACTATAACAATCATTTAGGAAGAACACCAGTGATGACCCAGAATCCTTATAACGCCACACTATGTTTGGGTAACTCGAAAGGAGTCGTGTCTATTTGGTCACCCACTGTGCACCAACCTTTAGCGAAAATATTGTGCCATAAAACACCGCTAACGGCTATTGCAGTTGACAATAGTGGAATGTAAGTGAATCTTATTTTTGACCATTAACTTATAACAAAATTAAAAAATAGATAAGGCTTTTTACAATGTAGTAGGTTCCTTTTGCAAGGAACCGTCCAGGTAGGTACCACCGCAGTGTCAAATATTCTGCCGCCAAGCAGCAGTGTTGATGTGTTCCGGCGTGAAGGGTACTGTAGCTGGTGAAATTACCGGACACAAAAGACCTAATATCTAATATCCTAAGAGTCGCAACGCGCTAGTGATTCTTCTGTGGTGACTGCTTACCATAAGGCGGCCTGCATGCTTGCTTGCCACCCTGGTTTAATAAACAAGTAATAAGATTTAAAAACTAAAACCCGACTACGGATAAAATCGCAGTCTAATAATGTGATATTATATAGCAGCACCAGCAGACAATCAAGACGCTTCTAACGACACCCTACTTGTCAAATTATGTTAAGTAGATTAGAAGATATGCGTGAACAGATGAACATACATATAATACATTCTTGTTAAAATCATAACCTTCCCTCCGTTCCATAGTCGGGTAAAAAAAACGGAATGTCATCAGAGAAGGCTGATGAGTGGTGACCCCATAAATTTAAGTATTTTAATGATGATTACACCAAAAAAGCTAACTATTACAAAATAATCCTACTTAAAAAAAGTTGATAGCCAAATTATGTTTGTGTGTTTCAGGTATATGGCCACATCTGGAGTCGAGAGGAGCATGAAAATATGGGATATCAGAAACCTTGATGGGCCTTTACAAGACTATAGGCTCAGGAGTGCACCAGTAGACTTGGAGTTTTCACAAAAAGACATGCTTGCAGTTGGTCTTAATGAAGTTGTGGAAATTTACAAGTAGGTCTTGTTAATTTAATGTATTTTGTTTACAAATTCCATACCTATCATGGAGGCATTTTAGGCGAAAACATTAGTTTCGAAACGGACGGAGTATATAATATTTAGCACCCTGTTTATTGGTAAAAATACATTTTTCAGTGACTGCTGTTCTCGAACAACGGAGAAACCTTACATGAGGCACAGAATGGCAAAATCTATAAATAACTTCAAATTCTGTCCATACGAAGATGTGTTAGGAATAGGGACAAGCCATGGGTTCACAAGCATCATCATCCCAGGTAAGTTGAATGTATTGGTACGTTGTAAAGGCTTATACCCATTGTATTTCGAAATATTGACCAAACTTGTCTCGTCTAAACCATTTCTTTTAGGTGTTTATCTGCAATCAGTACTTGTACTATAAGATATAAGGGGTGATGTACTCTACGGGGAGAAGGCGAACGTGAAAAGGTCTCAATGCATTGACAAGAGCCTTTTTACACAAATTTATTACTTTATCTGGACGCAAATCTTCATCAATCAATCGGAAATGTCACTGTACAATGGAAATATATTCAAAAAAGTTTATCATTGTATTGAAGGTATCTTTATCTATTTTATATGTGTTTTCTTTTAGGCAGTGGTGAGCCGAACTTCGACGCGTTGGAGAGCAATCCATTCCAGACTAAGACACAAAGAAAAGAGGCTGAGGTCAAAGCCTTGTTGGACAAAATACCAGCTGAACTTATCACACTCAATCCGTTTGATATTACCGAGGTTGATGTATCTTCTATGAAAGACCAAATGGAAGCTAAGAAGAAACTTTTGGTAATTGTTTACAGATGTCAATTTATTTGAACGTATTTCTCTATAGTATTGCCCATGGGGTGCCCGGGTAAGCATAGCACCCACCCATCGCCCTTTGTGTGTTGTATGAGGCGACTAAGGGAAAACAAGACGGGCAGCAGCGTCTTTGTTTTTCGTTTCTTGGATAGCTATAAAAATAATCAAAACTAAAACACTCATGTTGAGAAAATACTAAATTATGCATCGTCTTATTTGTTCGACAGCATCTAAGACCAAAGCCCATGGACTTCACACCTAGACACAAGAACAAGGGTAAGACGAATATAGCAAGAAAGAAAATCATAAAAGAAGCGGCAAGAAAGGTGAGTGGAAAAGATGAAGTCACATTGTACCTTAAAATTGTTGTAATGTAAATAGCAGCCAAATCCCACCACCACTGATGATCTTGATGCAACCTGGCTAAAATTTGCTTTTGGATTGCAAAAAATATATTAGTGGAAAATATATATATATTAATATATTATTTTTTTATAGATTGTATGTGCATGTGTAAATAATTTTGACCAGAAACTCTTGAAAATTTATATTTTAAAAATCTAAGCTTTCGATTCCGCAATTGCAACCTTTTTATTTTTAACCTCTAACTGTAGCATCGTAACTCCCAAATGGAAAAAAAGCAATGCATATTTTACTTAAAAGCTGAAATGGAAAAATTTAATTGCATATTTTACATAATCCAGTAGTTCTTACTACTTATTCCAATTTATTTTTAAGACTGTTATGAATTCTGCCAGGGGCTATGTTTTCCTTGTAAGTATACAGGATGGAATAGTTAAGTGGCAACCATGAAGCTATAGAGGCAAAAGTGGAGAAAACACTCTGAATACTTACCTGAATCTTGAATATCTTTATATCTCTACATACGGTCCGAAGTCTCTTTCTGATACAGACTATTAGAAAGAGAGGTCAGACCAAAGATAATGGGATAGCGATATTAAGTCTTTGCTATAGGTAAGTATTCAGTTTTCACCACTTTATTCACTAAAAGGTTGACAATAATTTAAAAAAATTAACTGGTTGTAACCTGATATCTGTATAATAGATGACAATATGGTGTGCACACAACGATTCCACACTGTATTTGATTTACAATTATCATATAAAATACTTAATGTTGATCTTTTGCAGGAATATATTGAACAAGTGAAAGAAGCGAAGAAAGTATTGGATTTACCAGAAGAACAAGTCAAAGGCAAGCAATCATTTGGTGTGCTGAATAGATTTGTATCTAATCCTAGGTCTAAAAATAAATAAAACACATTGTTGTAAAAGTTTTAATATTTTCCTTACATAATTTTTAATTTTACCATGATTATTTACAAGATATATTTACATTTTTAGTACAATAAAATTCAAAATGATCAAAAATAGTAATGACATAATCTTCCAAAATGCATCTAAATTAAATAGAGATATAAAACAATAGTTAGCAGGGTATATCAAATAGATCGCACAGTCCTTCCGAGCCTCGCAGAGAAAATGAAAAGTCGTATTTGGTGATTGGAGGACTCAGCCTCAGGAGATAATCTATAAAGAAAAAAAAAACAATGATAAATTCTAACCCTCACAAGCTGATTATGTTTACTCTGAAAGGAAGTGTTTATTTCAATCTAAAAAGTGCCACTTCTGATCTGTCCAGCACTATTCATGATTCATTGATATTTTCATGTGGTCAGGACGCGACGCCAATGCCATTTAATTGTGGTATTTAAAATCGTATTCAATTGAAAATATTTTCTAGATTTTTCTAGAATAAAGTTACCCTAGCAAGTAGCAGATAGCTGTATTATTTATTGTTTTATTTTTCGTGTGTGTGTGGATAGAGTGTGCACCCTCTGAAAAATAATTTACCTATTTTTGAAAAACTTTCAGATGTTGCTCATTCATTTGAAAATTGTTCAGGCCCTCATAGACACAAAATCCACACTTTCGTCTTTGTGCAATTGTTACCAGCTTACGGTGAAGGAAAACATCGTAAAGAAACTTGCATGTCTGACTTCCGCCGACCCGCATGTGGCCAGCGTGGTGGACTATAGCCTAAGCCCGTGGAGAGGCCCGTGCCCAACAGGGGGGACACAAAGGCTGGTATGAAAAAAAAAATTGAGATATTCAACAAATGAGTTATACTTGTGATGGCGACACCAATTAATATCCCCAGCGATTGGACGGACAGGATTTTATTAATTTGTCTGAACTAAGTTTTACTTACTGTCACATTGAACATTACATTGCAAATCTTTAGTGTAGCTCTCTACTTCACTGTCATCCATACTGTCATCTTCTGTTTCCTGGAAAATAAAGATTTCTTTTTTCATTCAATCTAGTGACAGGCCACGCAAACGTTCGTCTGACGGTAAGCGCAACATGCCTGCCGATAGACAGCTACGTAGCACTGTCGCTCGTTACCCGAAACGTTAGTCATTAAGTCTGTTGTGTCCTAACAATTTTACCAGCTGCAGTGCCCTTCACACCTGAACACAGAAATGTTTACACACTGCTGCTTGGCGGCAGAACGTCTGACACTGCAGTGGTACATATCTGGATGGTCCTTGCATAAGGGACCTAGCAAAAGTAAGTTTATTGCTAAGTCATTACATTTGAGTATTTTCGTTGCAGATTTATAAAACATTATGATTCAAGTATGGCCTTCTAAGACTAGGTACTACTTTACATTTTACAGATGTTTTACAAGTAAATAATAATTATATCCAGGGACAATCTAGGCAGTGCCAGATTAAGCCAACGCGGGGCCCGTAGCAAATCATATATTGAGGCCTGCGGCCGTGCGGGGCGCCCGAGGCGCAGGGCCCGTAGCTTTTGCTGACTCCTGCTATATGGCTAATCCGGCACTGAATCTAGGTCATCTGTTCCCAAACAAGGCAGAGCCTACACTATGGTAACGAGACAACGGATATGAATACCTACTTATATACTTTTTTTGTAAGTACTATCGCGGACACGAACGCTGTACCTGTTTTCAATCAAAATAGTTTCAACGACGTTCCGTATGCTTACGCCGCATATATTTTGGGCCGGCTCGTGCAAGCGATTATCGTCCTAATGGTAGTACACTATTCGTGACCGCGAGAGTACACACATATAGATAAATTGCACGCAGACGAAAGGTGGGAATCGAACCCACAACCTATTAGGTAGCAACCAGAGTGTCCAACCACTAGACCAACAGGCCCGTCGAAATAGTTTAAAATATTCTGTTTCACGATTTAGGTTTCTAATGATCTACAAATGATAATAAATACCTTTTCCTTTTCTCTGTCACATAAAAGTATAACACCAATAGGTTCTGTTGACTTGACATGTAGAAAATAATGCTGATTTTTGTCCTGCAACAAAAAAATAATTACTATGCTATCTTAATTGAATGAATAGGCTACATGACTAAAAAAATTTTTAATCCATCATTTAGATTATCAAAAAATATTGGACACGTATTTTTTTCTTTTGTGTCTAAAATGACGAAGATATAGTAGCTTTGAAATGTTGCGTGACGTCACTCCGGTATACAATTTTTACTGAGGTGTGACGTAAAAAGCCCCCCACTCCCGAACTTAGACGCTCTATATCTTTGGCAATTTTTATTGATTTGTTAAATAAAAAAATACCTGTCCAATATTTTTTGTTAATCTAACTAACGGACTAATTAGATTTTTTTATCAAGTCACTATCCCTATTATAATAGGGTAAGCAAAAGTTCTTTAGATGTATACATCTAAAGAACTTTTGCTTACTTTTAAATATACTTACTTAACATTATTAAACAATGCAATATTAAACACTAACGCCCACTGTCATAATCAAAGTAATAATAATCATCATCAGCAGCTGAACGACGTCCACTACTGAACAAAAGCCTCCCCCTTAGAAGGGATGGGTGGCCATAATCCACACGCTTGGCGGGAGACTAGGGGATCACGGGGAGGGGGCGGAAAGGCAGCGCGGTGGTGGGTAATCCAACAGAAAGCACGGCTGCCTGACTTCTTATTTTCCCTTATTCGCCTCTTATGGACAACCAACGGGAGATAATAGGAGGGTGCTATTCTTACTGCAGGTCCCAATATCCTATCGATCCCTTACAATAAGTTAAAATAGTTACCATCGATAGCTATAATGATATATTTCCGTTCCAATAATAACATATTAGCAGCTAACTGTTGATGGTTTTAGTTATCGCACCATTATGGAGGTTTATCGCGGGATATCGATGACTTGATCAATGATTTTAACTTATAGTTAGGGATCGATAGGATATAGGGACCGGCAGTTAGACACCCGACAGGTAATAATAAATACTGTGTGTTAATAATACATCAGTGCAAAAGCCCTGTTTTTCTTTATCAGATCAAATTCGGAATTGAACAAATTGTTTTGAATTTATCCTGTCAAGATAAAGGTGTAGATTTCAATACAAAAATTAATGCTAAAAGGTGAGAGAGTGGCTCTTTAAAGTCTGATGACAGACTACCTGCCGCATCACAAACGTCAATTAACGTTAATTGTAATTAAGCTATTATTTTAAATCTAGTTATTTCACTCCGGAGCCGTTTATTATTATTATTGATTTTTGTGTATGAGATAATTGATATCTCTAGTCACTGTCAGCGTATTAAGTATTAATTGCTTTCGGTATCGAAATAATCAGATTTCTAAAAATGGATTAATGTAATTAACTATAATTGTCGTTTGAAGGTGCGGCAGTAAGTAAGTAGTTCCATTAAAAATAATTGATAACTACCTTGCTAGGAAGTGACCCCACAGATAAATTGGCACCCAAAGGCGCCTCCAATACTAAAACTTGACTCTCATCAAAACAATCCTTAATGTCTTCATCTGTCACAAAACACTTCTCACTGTTGTCCGTGTCATCCAAAACATTCTTTATACTTTGTGTAATCCAGTGCAGTTGGCTATAAAATATTTTTTTTTTTTTTAAGTTGCATTTGATGTATAACACGTGTTCATCTGGATAATTATCAGTTTTATGCACACACTTTTAAGACAGGGTAGGCAATAAGCAAATGACCAAATAATTTTACAAGTTTTTAGGCTCTATGTTGTTTTTATTATGCCTTCTAAATTATTTTTATCAAGCAGTCTAAAATATTTGGGAGGAAACTGACTCCTGTACCACAGATTTCTCTGACAGACTCTAGCTCAGGAGTCAGACTTGTTTTTTTTTTTTTGTACTACCAAGGTGGCAAGCAAGCGTACGGCCCGCCTGATGGTAAGCAGCCACCGTAGCCTATAGACGCTAGCAACACCAGAAGAATCACTAGCGCGTTGCCGACCCTTAAGACATTAGATGTTAAGTCTTTGTGTCCGGTAATTTCACCAGCTACAGTGCCCTTCACGCCGGAACACAGCAATGCTTACACACTGCTGCTTGGCGGCAGAATATCTGACACTGCGGTGGTACTTACCTGTACGGTTCCTTGCACAAGGAACCTACCACCTAGTAAATGAATAGAAATAGATGGAAATGAATCGTACCTATTTTTTACGTAAATAAATTATTTAATTATATTTATTTATTGATAAATTAGTATCTGTTATATTAGACATATTTTTATATTAAAACTAAACTGAATATTTAATAAAATCATTCAGAGAAGTCATAGGGTAGGCAAAACCTTTTTGCCTCTGGACTTCATGCCACTGCCAATAACAGAATATTAAATAATTTTATTTTAAATTTCTTGGGACAATCCTCACATAGTCATCTAATTCTAGACTAGGCGGAGTCTGTGCTATAAAAACCAAACTGATTGCATTTTTTGTTGTAAACACACAAGACAAACATACATGTTTAGGCACAACAAGCTGTTGAGTAGCAGCCAGGGTGTTTAACCACTAAAACAACATGCCTCATTATTAAAATATTATGTTCATTAGCTGCTATTATAGATGTGTTCATACTTTAGTTGGTGCAGAGAGACCGCAACTGGAGCCTGTGGATTTAAATGCCGCAGGGAGAATCATCTTTGTGTAGTTGTTCCTTAATGGCTAGGATGCAGACCAATTAGTCTTGTCCTATCAGATTATAAGAGTATAGGAAGAGAGGATGCACTTGTGTGTATGAAAGCACTCATGCACTATAATATCTCCTATGTAGATGCCTGATCTTGTTGAAATATTGGCCACTGTGGTTGTATCAGCTAGGATTATATCAAATTTCAACAAGCAATAGTTAAGCTATAACTGTTCTAAAGAGTCATACTCATTTAGTAATTGTTCATGTTCCTCTAAACGCCCAATCTGTCTTCTTAAAGAGATGACTTTATCACCAATTTCTGACGAGTTGCAGTCTGGGCCAGCACCTCTGAAAATTTTACAGATAATTGTATACAAATATGATCCCTGTTCAAAAAAAAAAACAAGGTGTATTTTACTCACTTCCACTGGATACTATTCTTACTTCGTTTCTCTATCAAGCCGATACCTTCTAAAACATTCGTGATGTCATAAATTCGTCTTTTTTGCCTCACTGCCAGTAAATTAGTAGCCTGAAAAAAATAACAGCACTACCAAAACTATTCAAATTCTTTTTTTTTCGTGCCCAAATAGACTTGACAGACCAATGGGAGGCAAATTAAAATCAAGCTCTACTTACGATTTTCAAATCTAAGACTCCATCCTTCGCCTTTTGAAGCAACGTAACAAATCTAGTAGTTAGTAAACCTAAAGATTTTTCATATCTTTTGTATTTTAAGTCTGTCATTGTTAATTAACCACAAGTAAATAAATATTTTTTACACAATAATTTCTATACAAATTTTGCGTCGCGGCGGGATATTATGTTGGCAGCGGCAGCACAAATTACTGGATGGTTGGCAGTATTGGTTTCATTTTTTTATTTTTATTTTATGGTTTGGTATCAAGACCTTTAAGCCCAATAAGTGTCATGTAAGGTAAGTAAAGAAATTGATGTAAAGGTAGGTAACAACTCAATGCTAAATGCTCTTTGCCAAGAAGTCTCCCACACTCGTTCCACCATGGATGTACTAAGTATACTGTTATAGACTAGCGTCCTGCTCACTGGCACTCACCTAATCATCTATAAATAATTGCCTCTCTCTATCTGTCTTTATTGATAGAGAGAGACAGGTATCACGACGTTGCCACACTGCACAGAGTGGACGGATTTGAATGTATTTTTATCAGAAAGCTGGTTTAGTCGAGATGGTTCATAGAGTCTGTCTAGTTTTTGTTGACACTACTAGTTTTACGGTTTTAGAAACTGACAACATTGCGACAAAAATGTCATTTGTTGTTTACGTAACCTCTAAAGTGAATTGTGTTGTGAATATTACTGCGTATTTTAAATTAAATATTACCTTAAACTACTAAAAGCAGTGTCAGAAAAATGTTATACGACATGATAGTTAAATACCATCAAAAGAAAAGGGAATCCGATGCTGTATTTCATGAAAACGTAAAATTGCCTATATTGACATCGGAAATTGCAGGTTAGTCTTGATACTTACTAATAAATTGTTGAGGATTTGTATGATATTGTTGTATTATATGAATATAACTGTTATTAATTAATGTGGAACTATGTTGTGTATACAGCGGAATATCTTGTCGTAATTAAAATGTTTCTATAATTCCTTATTGGCTTGACAGTTGGGTACATACATTTGAGAAAAATACAGAACGATTAATAATAATAAATAATAATACCAGCCCTTGTTTATGTCCCACTGCTGGGCACGGGCCTCCCTTCAAGTTGAAGAGGCTTAGGCCATAGTCCACCACGCTGGCCAAGTGCGGGTTGGCGGACTTCACACGCCTTTGAAAGCTAGTTAGGCTTTCTCAGACATGCAGGTTTCATCACGATGTTTTCCTTCACTGAAAGCTAGTAACAATCGCACAAAGACGATTCGCACATGATTAATTAAATGAATCATAGGTGCATTTTTATTTTATTACCCTTTCTAGTACTATTTTGTTATTATGTATGTCTATTGGGATAACGTAGTGTTGTATAAGTGTGTTGAGGGAATCTCAGATATTACAAGTAAGGTTATGAATATGATCTGTTGGCATACAAATGAATTATAATAAAATACCATTTCATGTTTTGTTCCAGGCGTTAGTATAAGTTCTATATGGTAAATGAAAAAGGAGTTTTATGACATTGCGAAGACAAGAATAAAAGAAAATATTATGATAAAACGGTGTCTCGTTAATAATAATCCAGTTTAAAATCCTGTAATATGACGATTAATAAATTAAACAAATATAGAAAAAACTTGTTCTATTCTGTTTTTATCCTATTCTAATGCATAGAATAATGATAAGCATTAAATATACGATGCAATCATAATATTTGACCTTTATTTATCTTATTTATTTTATTTTAGAAAGAAAGAAAGAAAGAAAGAAATCCCCGGTCTCCGTAGGGGTGGAGGCCGAGTTATTTGAGACTTTTACCGACTAAAACGTGGCCTTCATCGACACAATAGAGACCTTGGGCTTCTAAAGTATAACAAATATATTAAAGTATCAAGTATGATTATTCCTAGTTTAAACAGGGTTGCACTACCTAATTTTTTTAAATTTGCCGCCGTTTTCCACTCAACTTTGAAACAAACTTTAGCTATGTTCCATGAAAATCAGTTTAGCCGTTAATACTTGGCTAATATGTCTTTCGAATGAGTAAACGTAATGGAAAATGTCTATTGCATTCCCTCCTCTAAGCTAACCATTTTTTATTTTTTTGACGCGGGGGAAATCTTCGAAAGATCCCCGGGAGCTGTGGGGCTCGACCGGGGTATGTGGGATTCTTACCCACTAAAACCCCCGCGGCTGTCGCATCGGCACATGAGAGGGGGGACCCCAGGGCTCTCCGGTGGGATCTGCACCAGGGGCCCCTCAGTGCCTTGCCTTTGAGACCGCCGCCGGGGGGCGCATTGTAGTCCCCCGGGAACCTGACACGGTACTCACGGGGACGGGGGTCGCAACCCCGCCGCCGTCCTCCTCGGAGTCGCCGCCATAGATATAAAATTTTTCACTAAGTCCCTTAAAGGAGATACCACTCACTTACTTCTTACTCTGAGCACGCACCACATCATCGATAGGTATTATAGTTAATTTGCGTAAGAATTTAGATAATATTTGTGTAATTCACGCCTTCACGCCCTCTGTTCAAAGATTAGATTATTATGCCTCTGTGTAACTGTAATTGTTACCAAAGGGAATAAAATACAGTATGTTTTTTTCTGTAAGTTGTCAGATTATTTTTGACACATCTTACGCACGCCATCTATTGAGTGATAGCTAAGGCTAGTTTTGATCCCTATATAATGTGTCGTCCACTTCTAGCTAGGTGACACTTAGTATTTTTTAGTAAAACCTAAAGCTAGAGAGGGTCAAAAAAAGAGAAAAAAAACATAGGTTGGATTTTAAAGTCATTGTATTATTTACATAAGTGACTGACAGGATCTATGCCATCACACATGGGGTAATGCAGTAAACACTGACTGACTGGGTCAGGTCAGTGGCAGTAATAGGCGGTGCTCCATAAAAGCATTCATATTTCAAATTAATGCTTATTTATTATTGCATAGTAGTTTGAGCAGTTCACATTTTTCTTTTTCAATCAGCAAAATGTTTCTTTCATCATTCTCAATGATCTGAATTTTTTTGCTTTCCATTTTTTCTGTTAATTCCAAATGCCTTTTTCTCAACTCCAGTTCTTCTTCACGCAATTTTAATATTCTATCATGAATCTCATCTCTCCACTCCTTTTGTACCTCTTGTTTTCTTAAATATTCTAACCATTGTCTCTCTAAATTTATTTTGCCTTGAGTTCTATCAGATTCTATTCTATTTGCCAGTCTTATCTTTCTCAGTTCAATCATGGATTTACTTTCTTGGCTTGGTTTCATACCAGCTACTTTACCAGAGAGTTTTAATTTATGAGCATGTTTCTTATGATGTAATTCGGTATTTATATATGAATCATAGTCTACATGATATTGAGAATAAATACTATCCATCTCCTTAAAATATTGAAATTTGTCATGATGGCCATTATCAATACATTGCTTATACTTTTTTGTAAGTGCATTTACCTTCCACCGGACTTGATCTGCTGTCACCTGAAATAAAGTATAAATTATAGTGAGCTGTTATTACTACGTAGTGTACGTAGTAATATATTTGAAATTATACAACTAATTGGAATTGAATTTTAAAATTCTTAACGCATTGGCCTTAAGCACGGCAATATGAACATCCTATTCCACTACTGTTCCGAAGAATCCAACTCGGATGGGCAGCGTTCGGGAAACTACGCGATATCTTCTCGTCCGAAATACCGCAGTGCCTGAAGACGAAGGTTTTTAACCAGTGTGTGTTGCCAGTGATGTTTTATGGTACTGAGACGTGGTCTCTAACGGCTGGCCTTTTAGAGAAGTTCAGAGTCACACAACGAGCCATGGAGAGAGCTATGCTCGGAGTTTCTTTGCGCGACAGAATCCGGAATGTGGAGATTCGCCGAAGAACCAAGGTCACCGACATAGCTCTCAGAATCTGCAAGTTGAAGTGGCAATGGGCAGGCCACATCGCTCGAAGAACCGATAACCGTTGGGGAAGAAAGGTTCTCGAGTGGCGACCACGAACCGGAAGACGCAGCATAGGCAGGCCTCCCACTAGGTGGACAGACGACATTGTGCTCGTCGCAGGTAACCGGTAGATGCAAATAGCCAATTGTCGTTCATTGTGGCGTTCTAAGGGGGAGGCCTATGTTCAGCAGTGGACGTCTTCCGGCTGATGATGATGATTCCACTACTTCTAAATGTTGCATGAGTTACCCAGTGTGTATTTGTGTCTGTTCTTTTATCATTATGATGACCCAGTAAATACATTGTATATGTGAGTGCAGTCTGTCTCTGCCTTTAACAACATGTAGAGTCACACATAGTACCTAAGTGGCATTTAGGACGGCTAGATAGTCATCTAATTATTTAGACCACTTTTAGCCAAGTTAAATATGTATTCAATTGTGACTAGACCAGTCAAAATGGCAATTTCAATAATAATAATTAGAGAGCTTTGGTTGTGTAAATATTAGATATCATGTTTGATGATGTAAGTAACTATTTGTTTATTTTGACACCACTTTATGTTGCTGACTGTACCTACATCAATATTATAATCTTTTAGATTGTCAGATATTGCCAACCAAATTTTTGTTTTCTTTTTTGGAGTTTCCAACATTTCTAATTTTTTTTCATACAGCTTAAGTAATGTTGATGTTGCATTTGTAGTCCAAACTGCACCTGAAAATAATAATAATAATTAGAGAAAGATGAATAAATTTAATAAAAAATCTTTTAAAAAAAAATTGAACCGACTTCAATATCACAAAAGTATAAAATAATTTAAATATTATTGAAGTTGGTTTTAGCGTACCTGCTGTGTATATTTGGCACCAACTTCAATAATATTTAAATTATTTTATACTTTTCAGTGATATTGAAGTCGGTTCAATTTTTTTTTATTAAGATTTTATTTTAAACTTTTTAGTGTAATTTTCATAAATAATGATTGATCCATCGAAGACGGTAAAATGATCTAGGTAGGTGATCACATTATCGTCTACATAGTTTTACATAATTCACGTTTCTTCAGAAAAAAATATCCGGTCGTAATGAAATTTGCATGGAATCTTCATAGTTTACTCTCTCGAATAAAAAAATAATCATCGAAATCGGTTTATATTTTTCAGAGTAATGTAATGGAGAACATCAGTTTTAAGGTTTTTACCAGATAAATTCCCCCACATCGTTCATGGTCCTCCAGTAAGTTCTTAGCCGGTTGTGATAAAATTCATACAGATTCATTACAGTGGTTTTTTTCTTTCGAATAAAAAAAGAATCATTGAAATTGGTAAATATTTGCCAGAGTTATGACCATTTTTGTCCGTAAAAAGCGACATAAGTCATCATAGTCATAGTCATCTATATAGGCATTCGTGAAGTTCTCCTGCGCAGTCACCATTCTTGTTTTTTCAGGAACTAAGTACTTATTCGTAAGCAATAATTGTTTTATGGGACCCAATTAACGGATTAAAGAATGGATGGAAGAAAGATTTTTTCAAATCGGTTCATAATTGCCAGAGTTATGCGCGAACATACATAGAAAAAAATATATATATAGAGATCCCTTTACGGTAAATGTTGATCAGACGCGACTTCACGCGAGCACTTTGTTGATCCAAAAACACATGTTGATCCGGCGCCTTTTGTTGATCCAATATGCATCTCTGGTAACTAATATGGCTCCGACCGGATCAACATCTACACTCACGGGACTTCTTACTAGCGTTCGCCTAAGTTGATCCGATATACAAATCCACCTTGCGATGGTTACGGAAAATGTTGATCCGATTTAAATGAGCCAATCAGAGCACAGCAAACGATTGGATTGGCTGATAGCAGCCGCGACGTTGCCGTTCCGTATCTTTGCCCGTACAAGCTACAGATTAAACGGATAACTCAACAATACCGCGACTAGTAGCGGATTTCTGGTAGTCATACTAATACAAATAAATGTGAACTAGAAATAACTACACAGAAATGTAGTCGAGAAGCTCGTGGCTAAGTGGCGGCTGCTAGGTATTAGCGCGAATGCGCGCATATTCGCGTGTCATGATTTTTTCTCAGTAGGAATATATACATTACTTAGTGGAAATAAGGATACCACCTCCACCAAACACTGCTCCCGCTCTACACCTTCGCCTCCACCACTGTCACCGTTCTCTCCAGGCGAAGATAATAGAGACAGTGGTGGAGGCAGCGTAGTTTGTGGTGACGGCGGCAGCAGTGATGGCGGTAGTGGCGGCAGTGTAGGCGGAGGCGGATGGAGCGGAATTTGTGGTGAAGTCGGAGATTGCGGAAGCGGGGAGAGCGGGGTCGGAGATGGACCAAGCTGAGTTTGTGGTGGAGGTGGTGGGCAGCGGCGGCGGCGGTGGAGGGAGCGGAATTTATGATGGAGGCGGAGGTAGCGGAGGAGGAGAGCGAAGGTTTTAGAGCGGGGGCGGTGCATGGTGGAGGTGGAGGCGGAGGCAACGGAGGTGGTGGTGGATGCACTGGAGTGCAGTGCAGTGGGGACCGCGTAAGGGCAAGTGGGGCTCACGTTAAGGACAGGTGATTACAAACGATACTGCTCTATCATCAGACCCTGATCACCATTTTTATAGCAACTACTCGTAAAGACCTACCCAACGAGCCCAAACTCATTGGGTCTATGTTTATTGGTGCAGAAATCCTGTGACCACCTTCCTGCCCCATCACCAAAACCTGAACAGCATTTTCCTAGCAACTACTCTTGGCGACCTACCCAACGAGCCCACACTCAGTGGGTCTATGTTTATTGGTGCAGAAATCCTGTGGCCACCTTCCTGCTCCATCATCAGACCCTGATCACTATTATCCTAGCAACTACTCATGGAGACCTACCCAACGAGCCCACACTCAGTGGGTCCACGTTTATTGGTGCACAAATCCTGTGACCACCTTCCTGCTCAATCATCAGAACCTGAACACCATTTTTCTAGCAACAACTCGTTTAGGCCTACCCAACGAGCCCAAATTCTGTGATTCTACGTTTATTGGTGTAGAAATCCTGTGACCACCTTCCTGCTCCATCATCACACCCTGGTGAAAGGTTACCATTCTTAGTACCAGTTTTTTAGTAACATCGGATTTACGTATGTTCTAAATTTCAGATCTTTCGGAGTAATAGAAGTACATAATGAAAAATGTCCATTGTATACGAAGCATTCTTATCTCGACTTGAAAAAGAGCTGATGGTCTTCAAACAGCTAAACCGATTTTTGAGAAACATCGCTAAGAACCATCTCCATTAAACCAGCTTTCAAATAAAAAAAACGCATACAAATCTGTCTACTCGGTTGAGCCCTGCGATGGCACAGACAGTTATAGAGACAGACAGACAGACACGACAATTACCGCCCGGCATACGCGTCAAACTAATAACACCACTCGTTTTTGGTCGGGGGTTGAAAAGAAACCATCGAATTCGGTAGGATTATCTGAATGGACTATGACCATTTTCTAGACGAAGATATCATCTATTTTATGGTTTCTACCAGTTCAATCTCCTCCCCATCACTCATTTTCTTCGAAAAAGTTCTTATCCGATCATGATGAAATTCATACCGAACCATCGTAATGGTTTATGCTTTCGAATCATTGAAATACGTAAATATTTGTAGGAGTTATAATAATTTTGTTGCTTATAATATCATCATTTAGGCATTTTACCAAATAATTCTAACATTCCATTCCTGTTTTTTCAGAAACTTCTGGTTCATAAGGAATAATAATTTTATGGGATCAACTTGATGGAACGTCGAATAAGTACAAGTATAAAATTATTTTTTTTTAAAAAACCCCGGCATTCGTAAACGAACTCTTAAAATGACTTTAATGTGCTATTATCAGACCCTGATCAGTATATGTCTAAGTACTCGTCAAGATTTATCCATAGATTTATAGTTCGGTGGCATTTAATGGAGCCGAGTTCCTGTTGCCACCTTCATGCTTGCGCCCATCGCCTGACTCTGATCAATATTTTTCTACCAACTCGCAGCAACCTATCCAATGAATCCAAATTCGGTGTTTCTACGTTTATTAGTGCAAAGATACCGTGACCACCTTCCTGCTCCATCATCAGACCCTGATCACCATTTTTCTAGCAACTACTCGTCGAGACCTACCTAACGAGCCCAAACTCAGTGGGTCTACGTTCTTCTTCTTCTTTTCGTGTCGACAATGAATATATAAATACTATATGGTATTAGCCCAGAAAGAGGCCACATCAATGGCGTTCTGATTGGCCTGGAGCAAGTCCTCTGTCATACAGGTAGTCGGACAAGCGGGGCAACTAAAAAGGTGAGACATACTTTCGTCGAGCCAAAACTCGATGGGTCTACCTTTATTGGGGCTGAGATCCTGTTACCACCTTCTTGCCGATCATCATCAGACCGTGGTGAAGGTTACCATTTCATTTAGTATCATCGGATTTACATAATTATGTTCTAAATTTCTGATCTTTCGGACTAATAGAAGTAATGAAAAATGTATATTGTATACAAATCATCCCTACCTCAACTTGGAAAAGAGCTGATGGTCTTCAAACGGGTGGACCGATTTTCATGAAACATAGCTAAGAACCATCTCGCTTAAACTTGCTTTTAAATAAAAAAAACGCATTCAAATCCGTTCTCTGGTTGGACCGCTACGATGCCACAGACAGACATACATACAGACAGACAGACTTCCGGACATAGGCGTCAAACTTATACCTCCCCTTGTTTTTAGTCGGGGGTTAAAAAAGAATCACCTAAATCGGTTCATATTTGGAGTAATTATAAGCGAACATACATTAAAAAAGAAGTCGGTTAAAATCCCGCGCAAACGTCTTTCCGCAATAAAATCTGTCAAACAAGTGAGTGCAGTTAATTCCCAAAGTTTGATACTGAAACGCAGCAGCTAACGCATCTTTCTTACCTTATTACTCTAACGAAGTGGTCTACTAGATTCTCTTTCACACGCAGAACGCGACGTTGCCGCTTTGTGTTCGAGTACCTATCCGTCAATTTTCGCTCCGGATCAACTTACTCTAAGTAAATGTCGCATATAAGTTAAATATACTCTGGATCTAAGAAATGACATTCAGTATGATTTTTTTGACCGTTAATGGATCAACAAATTGCGGTCGAATCGCTGACGAGTATGTTGAAATCCTGTGAGTGCAGATCCACCGACGTCACACGCGCAAACAAGGACGGATCAAAGTATATCAGTTTGGGCGACGCAGAGCTGAGTATACACGTAAAATAGGTGGATCAACAAATGTTCCTAATGATTATATATACAGACGAATTGAGAACCTCCTCCTTTTTTGAAGTCGGTTAATGAAAATTTGCAAAAATGACTACACATCATTATAATGGCTTACTTTGTTTTTCGGAATTTTCAGGAATATCAGTAGCTTTCACTTCTACAGTCACAGTAATACTATTACAGATGTTAGCGGAATCAATAGTAGCATCTTGCGAAGCTGAAAATAAAATTATTAACTATAACATAAAGAAACATCTAAATGTTATATACAATGTGTTACAAAATACCCCATAAAAAATATAATTTATTAATATTATTATTTTCACTGATGTGCAAACCCTATTTCAGTAAAATTAAAGAGTAAACTATGCAGAATGTACCTACATTTCTAACTAATTCGCGGAACGACAAATGTCTTTAAAGACCTAACCTAATGAAACAACCTAAATGACCATTTCCTTTTTTCATAATAAACATCAACAGATTTGAAATTAACAATATAATTTTTTTTCCAACTTGATATTTTTTTTAACCAGTACATGAGTATAATGACATCCTTGTATTGAGATAGCAAACATTTGTGAATGAAAAATAGAAAAACTATTAAAGTAGACAATTATTAGATAAAATATGTAGGCCTTTCTGTTAAAAAATCTGGTTCCCTGACATGACAGCTTACTAGGGCTGACAAAATTTTTGGCTTTGATAGTTAATTATATTTTTTACAGGGTATTTTGTAACACCCTGTATAGTAGATTACTCTGAAAACATATACTATGTATTTTAATTAAATTCTGCTATTCTTTGCACTTTTAAATACAATGACAAAGGTGCCACACCCAAACACACACACTTCTGATCCACATGGGCATCTAATCTCTAACTAGACAGAGCATGTATAACTGTAGACAACAGTAACTATACCTAATATAAAATATTATATTATTATCATCATTAGCAGCATCCAAAAGAACTCCACTGCCGAACAAAGGCCTCCCCCCATAGAAGGGAAGGGTTGCCATAATCCCCATGCTCAGCAGGCGTCTTGGGGATTGCAGTAAAGGTGGTAGGTAATCCAATAGAAAGACACTGCTGCCTACTAAACTTTATTGTAAATACCATGACAAGTATAAGCAGATAAACATGGTCGGTTTGTTCTGTATGCACCAAATGTTTGTTCTGGGTGGGAAACAAACCCACAATATATATGGTAGCCGCCAGAGTGCTAACCAATAGACCACAGTCTAATATATATTTATAAACTTGGCTGTCTAGTATGATGTTAGAGCAAAGCTGGTAAGAGGTACAGAATTAATGTGATTAATTATTTTGTTGTTCATTCTAAGCATTTTCTACTGTTGAGCTGGATTTAAACTTAAAAACTTTGAAAATAAATACACTTACAAATCATTGGCATAGAACGATGTAAAATTGATTACTTACAAATTGGTCATGGTTAGTAGTAAGTACTTACGTTGTTCTAAAATAATATATGTATCATTTTCTTCACACTCATCCATATTTGTTGCTATTACTCTTGTAGTATTGTTTTGTGCTGTTACTCGTCCATAAAACATTCAACTTTAATAAACAAACAAAATTCTTTCATTGTACATTTTTATTTGCAAAGCAAATCTAATCTTTTTAAAATTGTTTCTTTTTATTATCACAAATTTTAATCTTTCGAAAGCATTTATTTACCTAAAATAGGGTCTGTCTGTGTTTGCATATCACAATTCACCTCAGAGAAAGTACCAAACAATTCACAGAACAAACAAAATCACAGAACGCTATTGCAAACAAACACTTTCTTTACAAAGTACCACAGACGTATTAGGGATGCTACGCATCAGACCTTAGAGGAAGAAAACAATAGAGGGCTGGACACTTTCTTTCTCATTCACGCAAGAAAAGAATGCGTTTATGTAGGTTACGTGTGATAGAAAGAAACAGTGTATATGATTTTTTGTCCCTCAGCATGTGTTCGATTTTTCCGCGCCGTGGGTGCGAAACAAATTTGACGTTTGCTCCCACTTTGCTCCGTGACAATTTTATCGTGGTTTTAATATTAAATAAATAACTTAAAATTCAATAAAAAACTAACTGTGACATTACTGTGTGTTGTGGAAATCCTATAAGAATCGTGCAGTGCAGTATTATAGGCTGTAAAAGTGACAGTGAACGCAAAATTAGTGGAGTATCGTTTCACAGGTAAACGTGAATTATTATGGCCAATTTAGAGATTACATTTAGAAACTAATACATGTAAACGACTTATTTAGATCTTATTGCTCTAAATTAGTTACTATTTTACTTGAAAGTAACGTGTAAGATCGATAAATTCTTGTTTTTCATCCATAACCTAAAATTTTCAGTTTATTGATCGCCATTATCAGTGTTGCCAGTGTATAAAAGAGAGACTACCATAAATAAGTGGTAAATTATTATTAAGTGCATCATACACGATCCCACATGCTGGGTGCATCGAAGAATTTCTCAGATTTCCCGAATTTATTTTTATGATTTTCTGAAAATATGGATATTTGTATACTGTGGATAGCAGCAACAAAAAGAATTAATTAGGTTGCTAAAAGTTATTCCCGAATGCTTAAATATTCAGAAGTAACGTAAGCGCTCAAGTAATTCGTCCAAGGCTGCGCAGGATGTATTCATTCGTTATTTATAGGCACAATGGTCATTGTACATTTAATCGTGCTTTTACTTTATGCATGTTGTTTAAATATATGTATGTATGTTGTTGGTTACAATTTATTGGTAAATTTGTCTGAATTATAAATAAATAGTACCGACGTTGAATAGTTTGTTTCATTTGCCCCCCTATTATGTACCTATCTCGTTTGACAACTAAAGTGATGATCAATAAAGCAAAGTGACTATTCAATAACTATCAAATGATTCATTTGGTATTGCCTAACTTGAATCACCAATAAATACCAAACACACTTTCAGTAGACATCAAAGTTTGGTGGACAACTGAAGCTTGATAGTCACTTTGCTTTATTGATCATCATTTTTTTTTTTTAGGAATAGTACTGTTTCACCGGACAAGAGGGCGAGCGCTTAAAGCGCTCCAGCCAGAAAGGTTTGGGTAGCGACTAGCACAAGTGTACATTCACTTTGTAGCCTCCGTCGTGGGTTCGAATCCTGCGAAGGGCAACAAATTTGAGTAGTTGTTCCTTACTGGCTAGGACAATGCAGGCCGATGACCTGATTGTCTGTAAAGTAAGATGATCCATGTGTCGGGATTTGCGATAGGACGTATGCCCGACTCCTGTCCGTCAAATTAAAACACCGAGCTTTGGTAATAAACACTTATAATCAAATTGAGAGAGAACAACTTATAATACAGTGGAGTAATCGTAATAATTAAAACATGTCTCTGCCATAGATACTAGCGCGCTGTCATCTTTTTGACAGCCCCTTTGGCGTTCCGAAACCGTGATCCGAGATACGCCACACATGCGTCGGATGGGCATGTAAAAATTCGGTCCTGCGCTTAACTTCTCCCCAGTCGTGTCGGTCTTCCGTCCCATCGGATTATGAGAGGTACCTATTATATAAAGGAAGAGAGAGTGCACTTGTGTCTACGCAAGCACTTGTGCACTATAATATCTCCTGCGTACATGGCTGATCTTGTGAGAGATTGGCCGCTGTGGTCGTTTCGCTCCTAGCCGAAACGACATTATTATAACAATCACTTTCGTACTTTTTGCAGACTGTCATAGATTAAGACGATATAATGTAAGAAAAGTAAATGTTGTGTCAAAAAAGTGGTTTTTGGTTAGGAAAGAAAATATAATTTACAACAACCTCCGTATTTGCTTTATACAAAGGGTAAAATTTCCCTTACGTGGCAACTCTAAATTTAGTATGTACTTATTTTTCTGTCCTTATCGGCGGCACGCTTGGTATATGTCTGTATTATATTCTGTCTACGCATCAGACCGTAGACAGAATATCTTCCTCTAAGCATCAGACGGTGAACTGCTCTTGAGTAATAGTGTTCTGTGGTGAACTGCCGTACTCTGTGGTGAACTGCCCTCTTAGAGGATATAGGAGAGAGCATGATGCGCTAACCCCCTCTGCCAAATTTTTGGTCATATGGTCAGGTCATTCTTTATTTGTGTGCGTGTATTTTTGAATATGTTGCGAGTTTATTATAGTGTGGGTATGCGTGAAAGTGTATCTGTGTGTGTTTACTTCGCCTCCCGCACCCCGCAAAAGTGCCACGAAAAATTTGTTCGGGGAATCGACGCGATACTAACTCCTTTGGTACTTTCTCTGAGACTGCCCTAGAGGAAAAATCACATTACGGATTTGCAATAATAGAATATGACATCTGTTTTTTTTTTAAATTATACGCTCATATCATGTGCCGTGGGTCAGGACTTTTCGCCCAGTTTAAAAAAAACGGAGACTAGTCTTTTAAGCCGATTTACTTTTCATATTCCTATTCCATTTTTCTTTAATATTTCATAATCAGGTTTCGAATAAAATACAATATACATAATTTAAATTATTTTTATTCTTTATAAAAAAAATATACATTTAAGGTAAATAAGGTTAATACTTTGGTCAGGATGTGACTCTCCGGGTAGTTTTTAGTTAATTCATTTGTTTGATAAACTGTCTCCATTTATAATAGCGGCTAGTTAAATATTATTAAAGAATGGGTTAATGCCATGGTCAAGATGTGGCTTGTCACAGCTTTTTAGAGATATGTTTGTTTGTCCGATAAATTGGCATCGTTAACAGCATCAAAGGGACCATCGCAGAGTGTACAAATTCCAACTGAAACAAAAGAGTGGCATGCTTTAGTATTTTGTATGACACACACAATTACCAGAGAGAGAAGATAAGAGAACCTAGTGCAAAGTGAATAATTCCGGTTAATTATGATTCTATCTTATTTTTACAGTAATAAGTTTTCAGCACTTGCAGATTTATTAGCCTAGCCTAATAGTATGGAACTGTCCTACTACAGCACAAAATTTACATCATTATCATCGGAGTAAATGAGGACAAATTAGGTACAATAATGTATAGTATAAATACAAGACAACTGTGTAAAATATATCGACGGTCCCTACGTACATAAAGACATGTCAAAAATTGTTTTTTTTTTCAATTGCTTATTGGCTTTAGATTTTCCATATGCACATACCTATATAAGATTTTTTTTTAATATTATGTATTTAACTTAATTTACAAATCGTATATGAGAACATGTATTATAATAACAACAAATAAGTGCCGTAGATGCAGATATCTGTACGTGTCCTTTTTTACGGTGTTTTAAAATGCGCGTCAATCGGTGCAAACGCGGTCTTGTCTGATTTAACGTCATTTACGGGGAATTACCCAATAAAACGTGTCGATATTTGTCCGCGTAGTGAAATAATAGTTATGTTTTGATACGGTTTAGTTTTAGTGATGTGTTTTTTAGTTATAAGTATTCAATCAATGATGATAAACTGAAGCATAAGTTACACATGGATATCAAAAGACTTGCCAGGGAATTGAAAAACGTTGATAAAATTGAAGCTCAATCGAATTCTGATATTTGCACAACGATGTTTAACTTCCAAAAAATAAATAATACTCCATATGGCGAAATTAGTGTGCTGTATTACAAAAGGAAATTATCAGTATATAATTTGACAGTTTTCGATGCTGGGTTAAAGGAAGCTACGTGTTACATGTGGGATGAAACAATTGCTAAACGTGGCGCCAATGAAGAGGCTAGTTGTTTGTTTTCTCTAAAGATTTTAGATTCTGGTCAGACAACTGTGCCGGTCAGAATTGCAATTGCATTGTTGTTTTATGTACTTGTATGTAAGCAAAACATTTAAGGTAGATGTGTGCCATCGATTCTTGGAAAAAGGCCATACCCAAAACGAGGCAGATACCGTTCATGCATTGATAGAGCGAACAGCAAACAATAAACTTATTTATACACCAGATGAGTGGTACACACTGGTTCGCTGGGCAAAACAGAATAGTCCACCTTACACGGTCGTAGAAGTGAATCAAGACTTAGTTTTGGATTTTAAAGCCTGGCTACATACTAAATACTGGATAAAGGATACAAATTCAGAGAAAATTTCTTGAAATCAAATAAAAGAAGTAAAAGTGCATTTAGACATCATTGAATTTAAGTACGAAATTTTTTTTAGAAATTTATGACTAGAGGGAGGAAAAAGAAAGAACTCTTGTTCTTTCTTTTTCCAATAGTACAATAATCCTTTTCCGAACACTGAAGTTTAATATAGAGACTTGATTAGTTTATGCGATACAATGATTATCCCAAAAAAATATCATGACATCTAAAATAGCCTTAAACATAGTAAGGAAGAACAGGGTGATGACGAAGAAGATTATTAAATTTATCTATACTTACTTTTTCTATAAATTTTATTAATTTGTTATTTAACATAAGAAAACTTTAATAGTACCTACCTAATAAGATGAATCAGTGTGAATAAAGCTGTGATGATTATTAAATATTACCAATTAAGTAGATAGGTGAGGCACGTACTTAAATAAAGCTATGATGATGATTAAATTACCAATTAGGTAGATAGATCTGATAATTGCATGTGCTGAGGCACATGCTTAAATAAAAATTGATAATTATTAATCTGAGACAACTGTGATTTTAATGTTTAGTTCTTATTTCAATGAGAAAACAAGTACCTATTGTAAGGATGCTAACGGCCGTACTCACAGACATCAATTAACTTTAATCGCAATTAAGTCATTTTTGTAATCTATTTAGGCTTCTAAAGTCGAAATAATCCATTTACATAATATGACTTAATCACAATTAACTATAATTGACGTTTGTAGGTGTGGCCGTAAGAAGACTTACTTAACAATAAATAATTTCAATTATTAACCTGGTTTAATTAATAAAACACAATCCCAATAATTTTATTTAAGGACATGTCTGTTTACTTTATAAAAATATAGTCCTAACCTGAGTGGATGCAACCGCGTATAAAGCGATATGTCTTAATTGTTTTATTTTTTATATCCATGGGTGGCGATCTTAGGATGTTAAACGTATCCATTTAAAAACATTAACATAATTCTATGTTTTCATAAAACAATTTATTTAAATTCTATGTCAAACACTGTTTTCTTCTTTCCTGCGTATAAAAAGGTATCATAGACATGTCTGACATGCTTTTATTTTAATATCAGCGAAGAAAAAGTTATCTAGCAGTTTTTCCAAGAAAATATAAAAACAGAAAATGTGTATAAATACCATTAAAAAGGTCCTAAGGCTAATAAAACATTATAGAAAAAAAATATTTATAATTGTGCGTAGTATAATTTCTAGAGCGGTTTGAACATAAATTACGCGCTCCTGTAAACCTCGGTTTTGACATGTCTTTATGTACGTAGGGACCGTCGATATAAAACTAATGTTATAAATGTTAATTCATATATTGCATGATATAGTAGATTATAAGTCAAATTAGGTAGCATTCTAATGAAAAGTATGAGAAAATATTCGTAACAAGGTAAGTACTTACCATTGTGGTCAGTGTGCATTGTATAAGGAGAGCATTTGTTGATTTCGTAAGCCAAAAATAACGTAGCATAGGCTTCAACACGAAGACGAAGCCTCACTGGTATGAGGCAATGAACTTTTCCGTGAAGAATATCCTTTCACAGTTCATGTTTATATGTTACAGTCCTGCATATTACAATCTTGGGGAAAAACATTAAATTGATTGCCGTCCTTACTCCTACAAGCACAATTCACGACACAGTCTTTTAAAACATAATGCAAGTTGTTATTTAAAGATTTTACACATTCATTATGTACAAAATTGTAAAATTACAATGAACAACGAACTTGGTAAAATCACAATGGCGTCCTTGTTTCCTGTCTTATTAAAATCAAATATGGCGTCTATATTACAGACGACAAAGGAATGAAGTATGAAGGAGGGAGGAGGGAAACTGTCAAAATGGATAGTTACAATATGGCTACAATGCGAGGAATAGAAGTACCGAGATTTATAGCCGTGCCGTGCAAAGTACTTATTTCCAGGAATTTCCATCTGGATTTGCCTTGGACCGACCACAGACACAAATATACTCTTATCTATGCACAGACAGAAGTTCATAGAACACTCCAAGAACCTTGACACCACAGAACACTATTACTCAAGAGGCTTGACACGTTGGTTTAATACTCAAAGCTTGACACTGCCAAAAGTCTCTAGGTCTAGGGAGGGAGGAGGAAGGACTAGCTTCATGGGAAGGACTATAGCTAAGAAGTGGCAACACCAGGGGGGTGCAACTCCCATATTCCATGGTCATGAATAAATATTATTAAAAAAAAAAGCAACTCCCATACATTGGTGGTTACAATGTAAATAGAAGCTACTGCGATCTGTGTTTCGGTGTCCAAAAATATAGTTTTATCTAAACGCCGTTAGGACTAGTGTGTAATTATATCTCGCAAGTAAAGTTTAACAGTGGATGCGTTTATATCCAGAGCACATTTGCAAGCAGTATCTAAGTCTTTTTAATAATATTTTTTTTTTGTCACTGGTATATTAGAATTTCCTAAGGAATTTTGAAAATTATACTTAAATACCCTCTGGAGGCCCGGTGGTGCGTATAGCACCAAAATAACGCTAACACGCAATTCCGTCAGGGACAGACACGGCTTGTTACCGGTTTAACGGTATATTTTGTTTGGTTACTCTAAGATCTATGGTTAGACGAGTGTGTTTCCGATTTTATAAAGCCATCAGTCACTTTTTAAGTCATGAATTCAGCTGGCAAAAAAAAGAAAAAAGTGGTCGGTACCTGTCAGTGAATGTTTATTTTTTTAAGTATCATTTATATGTGCGTGTGGTGTGAGGGCCCGTTTGTTAAAACTCTTTGAAAATAGGCTTAGGATTTAGTGAACATTCCCAAAGAATTGTGAAAGTTGAAATCAGATTTTGTGAAAATCAAATAACCGAGATATAGCCAGTAAAGTTGGGCCCTCGGTTCTCACATTGAGTATTGAGGGCCCACCTGTACCGGATAAACTATGGACACTACAGATAAAGTCTTTATACCAAAATTTAAGCTATTGCGAAACAAAATTTGTGAAAACGATATATTCTCGCTAAACACTGTCCTACTTTGTATATCTTCGTTCAAAATGGGCCCTCAATCCTCACACTTGTAAAAGTTTACTACGCAAATAAAATGAAACCATTAACTTACAGGTACTGTTTGAAATCCTATAGGCTACTAAATAATTTGTGAAAATTTGTGAAAGCAAGAACAGATCACCACTTCTTGTTGTTTGAAACTTATGACCTTTACAAAATTCGGTCCCTCAGTTCTCCATTTTTTTATGTTTTCGTAGTATAACTTGTATTGTATGAAATGTAAGACGAATACAAAATTCTCTTTTTGTGAAAAAAATTGTGCAATCAATTTGATACCAGAAAGAAATTAAAAGACACTTTATTGTATAAGAAAATCAAGTTTTATTTTTGTTCTCTGAATTAGAAAATAGGGTGACCATATTTTTTAAATATTAATCATTTATTCACCATAAAATAGAGGACATAAGTATTTAAAAAGTGCTTATTTCTTTTTCAAACCGATATTGGCTTTATTATTGTATTGGTAGATAATATGTAACGGCAGACAGTCTCGGTTTGACAGGCACAGTTAACACGCGATTATTGTAAACTTTTATTAAATATAATAGACATTTATTTATACAAGACTTTTTATCATCGCTGGTCACCTCGTCATATCAGTGGGCAATATATCCCACAGATATATATGTATACACACACACACACACACACGTACACTTAATATATTTTCATCGGTTGTTGACTGGTTCAGCAGCTATTTGTCTGGGCGTCGGCAGCGAATTAGAGTTGATGAGACTTTTTCTACGTGGTGTGGTACAACTGCCGGAGTTCCTCAAGGAGGTATCTTATCTCCACTTCTTTTTTCTATCTTTATCTCCTCTATTACTGATAACATGTCTTCATCCTACCATCTTTATGCTGATGACCTGCAAATCTATAGGCAATCTTCTTTAACTGATCTCCCATCTGCAATCCACTTTACAAATAATGACCTAACTGTAATCTCTAACTGGAGCAGTCGTTTTGGTCTAACAGTGAATCAATCCAAGACAAAAAACATTATTATTGGCAGCAAAGCTCTCATTGCTAGGGTTGACTGGGACCGGTTACTACCTATCATTTTTGATGGAGTTCTCATACCATACAGCAAAGAAGTTAAAAATCTAGGTATCATTTTTGATCACACTTTGTCATGGATTCCGTAAGTTGCTGAGGTAAGCAGGAAGTTGTTTGCTGTTGCTGGTTCACTTAGGCGACTTCGTAATTTTTTGCCAATTGACACCAAAATTGCGCTCTCTAAGTGTTTACTTCTGCCTCATCTTGATTACGCTGACGTCAGCTATCTAGATCTTACTGAGGAGCTATTAAACAAACTTAAGCGACATCAGGATTTCTGTATTCGGTTCATATTTGGCTTGCGCAAATATGACCATGTCTCCATGTTTCGGAACAGGCTCAAGTGGCTCCCTATTTGCCTTCGCCGGAATACTCATATCCTTTCTTTGCTTTATACTATACTTTACAATCCTAGGGCACCACTTTATTTAAAGGAGCGTTTTATATTTGTAGCGGAGCTACTGATACATAGGTTTATTTACCATTATTGTCTAACGCAGTATTTCGTCACTTAGATTTTATATCCCAGTTTACTACAGACATCAGACATATTTCCGGTAAGAATAATGTGGTTGCTGATCCCTTGTCCAGAGTGGAAGAGATTGTGCAGCCAATAGATCCAGAAGCATTGGCTGCTGCTCAAGACAACGACCCTGAGTTGAAACAGCTTCTTACCGGACACACGTCTCTGCAACTCAGTAAAGTGAAACTGCCTGGTACGAAAACTGTACTATTCTGTGACGTAAGCGGCACTTCTCCGCGACCCTACATTGTCGAGGCCTACAGGAGACAGATCTTCGAATCACTGCACTGCTTAAGTCACCCTGGAGCCAAAGCGTCCATTAGGTTAGTGAGCGATCGTTACGTGTGGCCAGGCATCCGCAAGGATTGCCGCGAGTGGACTCGCAGTTGTCAAGCCTGCCAGCGCTTTAAAGTCACAAGGCATGTCTCTGCTCCGTTGGGTACATACAACGTACCACAGGGCAGATTCCAGGTAATCCACATTGACCTCATCGGTCCATTACCACTTTCATTAGGATATCGGTACTGTCTCACTGCCATCGACCGCTTTACTCGCTGGCCTGAGGCAATACTGATTTTTTACTTCCCAACATCACCCCCTTCGGACTTCCTCCCAATTGCGTCTAGTTACATCTTCTCATACGTCTCATGCATACACGAAATCGTTTACTGTTCAAGCTGACCGTCTGTGGAATTTCTTGCCACAGAATATAAGACGAGCTCAGAATCTGGATTCATTTAAAACTTATACCTCTTATTATCTTTCTCTTCCGTAAATCTATTCTTTCTCTAATTCATACTCATATAAAGTCATAGAGCTACATCATGAAATTCATTATTTGTTAATTTATATATTATTATAATCATCATCATCACCAGCCGGAAGACGTCCACTGCTGAACATAGGCCTCCCCCTTCAAACGCCACAATGGACGACAATTGGCTATTTGCATCCACTGGTTACCTAGTGGGAGGCCTAACTACGCTGCGTCTTCCGGTTCGTGGTCGCCACTCGAGAACCTTTCTTCCCCAGCAGTTATCGGTTCGCCGAGCGATGTGGCCTGCCCATTGCCACTTCAACTTGCAGATTTTAAGAGCTATGTCGGTGACCTTGGTTCTTCGGCGACCGTTGGACCGACCTAACTGGATAGTTTGTCCTAGGTATACGTAGCGGTCAACAACTACGAGTGTATCGTTCCCAACAACTACCGGTACGGGTGCAACATGGACATTAGACATGATCTTCGTCTATCGTTATTATAATATACATTTATATTATTATATTTTTATTTATATATACTTATACTTATCTGATGTTGTAATTACACCTGCCCTTCAACATACTGTCCTGTACCCCAAGGTTGTCTGGAAGAGATCGCTTTAGCGATAAGACCGCCTTAAATTGTCACACTGTAATTTTATTTTCCTTTTAAACTGTATCTTCTCTTTTGGTGTACAATAAATAATATTTGTATTGTATTGTATACATATATATATTTAGCAAAGCGTCGGCGGCGGCGGCGGTGCTTGAGGGAGGATCCTCCGACCGAGCGAGTTGTGATGCCCGGTCTGGGCTGCAGCCCCCGGCAGTTGTTGTCCGGATGTTGTATATATTCTCCAAGTTGAAGAAACTTCCTTTGCGAGATTCGGGGTTATTATTGTTAGGTAACAAAGATGTTTTTTGGAGTACGAAATAATTTGAAAAACTGTACTATTTATAAATTAGGTGAAATTGAATTAAACAATTCTTAGAGTGACTATTAAAGCTGACAACCGTTATTACATAGATCATTCATGGTTTGATTTATACTAAATAAAATGTACTAAATTACAAGGGGAATAAAATATTGTCACCCTAACCATATATACCATCGAAAAATAGTCGTTTTCGGTATTATTAAGATTTATAGTTTTATCGTAATTCTTTGAATAACAAATAACACCAATTTGTTGCACAATTTTTTTCACATAAACAGACAATTTTGTAACCGTCTTAATTTCATACAATAAAAGTTATACTACGAAAACATAAAAAATGGAGAACTGAGGGCCCGAATTTTGTAAAGGTCATAAGTTTCAAACAACAAGAAGTGGTGATGTGTTCTTGCTTTCACAAATTTTCACAAATTATTTAGTAGCTTATAGGATTTCAAACAGTACCTGTAAGTTAATGGTTTCATTTTATTTGCGTAGTAAACTTTTACAAGTGTGAGGATTGAGGGCCCATTTTGAACGAAGATATACAAAGTAGGACAGTGTTTAGCGAGAATATATCGTTTTCACAAATTTTGTTTCGCAATAGCTTAAATTTTGGTATAAAGACTTTATCTGTAGTGTCCATAGTTTATCCGGTACAGATGGGCCCTCAATCCTCAATGTGAGAACCGAGGGCCCAACTTTACTGGCTATATCTCGGTTTTTTGATTTTCACAAAATCTGATTTCAACTTTCACAATTCTTTGGGAATGTTCACTAAATCCTAAGCCTATTTTCAAAGAGTTTTAACAAACGGGCCCTCACACCACACGCACATTCATTTATGGGCAACACTGCCTGCGCTTCGTAGACAGAAGAAATCTGACAGTCTGTGTCAAATAGTGTCAATGTCAATAACAATAAAAGTCAATGTCAGTCATGACTCATGAGTCAACCAGAAAATGATAATTGAATTTGTTTGTTTACAAATTGAAAACAAATTATATTTAAGGTTTTTGAAACACAGAATTCAATCACGTAATATTTAATTATTCAGCAAATAAATAGTCATGTAATAAATTTATGACTACAGTAGGTATTGTCTGAAATGGACAAGCGAAAACTAATATTATGGCTAACTGAAAAAGTATCAAGTAGCAGCGAGGAAAGTGATTCAAGCAGTTTGGACATTTTTAGTGCAAATCGAGAAGTTTCCGGTAATGAGGACGAAAGTTGTGAAGATGATGAGGATACTCTATTCTTTCCGCTCATGCAACATTTGATACGGCTACGACGAAAGCGCGTAAACGATTACTTACATATTATAGATTCTTGGACCGATTCCGAATTTAAAAACAGATTGAGAATATCTAGGAAAACTGCATTTCACCTTATAGGTATAGTACGCCTATTTTAGACAGGAAAATAATATAGGCATCGACCATAAGTAATTGTTAATCATTTTGTTACAGATGATTTAGAGAGATCTGGGTTTATTGCATCACACAAATTTGGTCTCAAACCATTAGAACCAAAACTATGTTTTTACATATTTTTATCATTTATTGCTAATACGGAACCATTAACTCCCATAGCTACTCGATTTGATATATCTATCTCTTCCACATTTAGAGTCATAAGAAGAGTGGTAGCTTGGATTCTGACTAAATTGAATGAAGCTATTAGATGGCCGCAAAATTTTGATGAGATAAGATCCATCTGTGATACATTTCATACAAAAACTGGTATTGCAAATATGTTGGGAGTTATGGATTGCACCCATATTAAAATTGAAAAACCCAAGAATGCTAGGGAATATTGTAATACAAAAGGATATTTTTCAGTTATATTACAAGCCACAGTCGATGCAAGTCTGAAGTTCACAAATATATTTTGTGGTGAACCAGGTTCTTCCAATTGCACAAGAGTATTAAAAAAATCCCCCTTATATAATACAGCATCACAAAATCGGAATGCCTTATTCCCTAACAATACTTTTCTTGTGGGGCATTCAAGCTATCCATCCCTGCCATGGCTCTTACCACCATTTCGAGAAAACAAGAGACTGACACCACAGCAAAGAAACTTCAATTCTTTACATATATCTACAAGAAAATTGAGTGATAAAGCTTTTAGTCTTCTAAAAGGTAGATTTAAAAGAATAAAATGTTTTACTGTTTATAGAAATATAGCATTTATAACTGACACAATTGTAGCTGCATGTATCTTACACAACTATTGTCTTATTGAAAATGATCATTTAGATGAACATGATTAAATAAATAATTAGCTGCAGAGTTCATACCACTGAACTGAGCAGTTTGATCATTCCAGCCAGACACAATCTTGTGATATAAAATAGATCACATACACAAAGATCTCTACATAATATTTTTTAGCAAACTCAGCTATATGTCCTCATGCCTCATCAACTGTTGATCAGCTAATAATTTTCTTAAAATAGCACACTTTTCTCTCTCAATTTTTAACATTTCTTCTTGTTTCCTTTCTTTCAACTGTAACTTTTTTAGTGCTAATGATTGTTTGAGTTCAAATTCTTTTTTCCTCATTTGTAATTCTTCCTCCCTCAATCTCAAACTTCTCTCATATCTCTCATCTCTTTGTTTTTTCAGTTCCTCCTGTCTCCTTAAATATTCTATCCATTGTTTATCTAGTTCAACTTTTGCTCTTCGTTCAGCCCTTAACTTTCTAAAAGGCATTGATTTTAAAGACATGTTTCTTTTGTTTTTATCTTTATCTACATCATCCTGGTTATGAATTACTCCCGAAGCTAGCCTATATGTATCAGTGTTATCATGGTAGCGGCCTAAGATTTGGTGCATCTCATTGAAATACTTAAATGTTGTTGCTCCTTGACCATTATCAATGCAATCTCTATACTTTTTTGTTAATGCATTTATTTTCCATCGAACTTGATCAGCTGTTACCTATAGGAAATTCACAATAAAAGGTAAATTAAGATAAACATCAATGATAATTATTGTTAAGAGTTATACAATAACTATGTACCTCAACATTTAATGATTTTAACTCTTCTGCGATTGATGCCCACATTTTTGACTTCTTTTTTGGATTGTCCAACATGTGCATTTTTGTTTCATATAAACTTAGTAGCATCAATGTTGCATTCTTTGTCCATATTATGTCTATAAAATTAAAATGTAATTGTGGAATATGATAGTTTACATAAAAAATATATTATTAGTAATAATCATAAACCTACTTTGTTTGTTGTTTTCATTTATATCTGATTCCTCTTGAGTAATTGGCTGACTATGTGTGTAATTTGCCATAGCCATATTCGGTTTATATGCAGTTGCTGTAATTTAAAATGTGATAAAAAGGCACCACAAATTTTGCTTATTTTTATTACAAAACAGTGATTATTAAAGAGGCTTGTGTGTTTGGAGTTTATAGGTAATCTTCATATTGTGTAGTTTGATAATTTTTGAAATTAAATATTTACTTACATTGATTATCCAAAATAGCCAAAACAGCAACATTATTGTCAATGTTTTCGTTCATTTTAAACTGAATTCAAGTATGTAGTTTCAATTTTCTATTCAATATCTTACAGCAAGTTACGGCATCGTGTCAGTTTGATTATCTAGTGAAACTAGGTAACTAAAAGCAGTACAACAGTACCTTCAAAACAGGGGACTATAGTATTTAATAGTAAACATTGCAATATTGAGTTCATTTGAGAGCAATGATAGAGCAGTCTCAGCTCAGTGTTCCCTTGATTTCCAACACAGACTATTAGGATACTACGATTTCCAATAACAAACAGTAATCACAACCTATTACATAAATAGTCCCTTCGTATCAATCATTATTCCACCAAAATTACCGATCCCAACATCAGCATCAGAGATCCCAATAAAAAAATTTAAATACCTAAGCTTCTTTTGTTGATCAAGAACAAAAAAAAAACAAGTTAGTATGGTAACTATGGTAGCCCTGCGCAGGTATCATGTCAGTGTCATGTCATCATCCTCCGAGTGCGTTCCACTTAGCGCCCACGACGATCAAAATGCCCCTTTAGTCGTTCTGCGGGTACGATTGAAACGTAAGATCAATATAAACAACTGGTTTATTTCCGTTATCTTATCAGGTATCTTAGCATCCTGGTTAGCCGACGCCCAACAGTGTGCGAGATTCTCGAGCTTACGGAAGACGATAAAAGACGTCTGCCCAAAACGGTAACAGATACTGACGGGTGCTTCTACGGTCAAAACTTCTCTCGTAATCTTCGTGCCATCAGCCGGTTTCACCACAATCTGTTGTGTCTGGAATGCAAATCTGAGTCTTCGTAGGCATTTGTATAGCGTATATGATGCAATGCTTGTTTCTACGCAAGTATCCACGTATGGCAATACAAATAACTGGTCTAGTACGTACATCAAAACTTACTTCAGCCTTTGCCGCCTTTGGAACAGCCTTGGCGCAGGTTGTGCATTTTGATCGGACCACTCCTGGTGCACCAAATCCGTAACATGCAAACGTTGGTGTAGAAGATGATCTGTCTCCTTTCCCTTCTCTGTCCTTTCTTCTGGCATTTCTCTTTCAACCAGGAGCTCTTCCACTCCTCTGGCTGTCTTCACTAGGGCGTCAAAGGCCCTTATCTTGTACCTCAATTGCCCGTAGATCATATCGATCTGTTGGGTCTCTGTGTGTGGCTCTGGCAATTGTGCAGAGCCCTCTTCTTAGCCACAAACACTTCTGTTAACTAATCCTCACATGACAATATTTTAGTCCTTTTTTCCACCACCCATACAGATAAGTTGGTTGATCTCACGGATTTATATTTACTGTTGATCTATACATACCTTTGCGGAAAATTTACTCTACGGTAGTATAGTACGTACGTACATACCTTTATATTAAGTCTTCCTCCAAAAGGTATAAAAGAAACGTAGACAAGCATCGATATACTATATATCGATGTAGACAAGAAAATAAATCATAGAATACGGTACAATACGTACGATACACTTAGGCCTCATTTACGGAGACGCGGGGCGTTGCGCGTCGCGTGTGGCGGTGCGGCCCGCACTAAATTCAAATGTAGGGCGTTGTATGAGTGCGTTTACGGAGAAACGATTTTACACGCGTTTGCTTGAAATGGAGCGTGTTTTATGACGGAGCCCGCGGATGGCATCGTCACGTCCCACGCGGCGTTAATCGCGGCGGCGCACGCAGCGGCGATTCTCGATGAAGCGATGCCTGTGGCGGAACCTTCTGCCAGTCTATTTGATAATAGTGCAATACAGACGTAGTCACCATCGCAATGGAGTATGATATGATCGATTTTTTTTTAGAAGAAAATTGTATGTTAAAAAGTGAGTTGCACCGCCGTTGCCCGCGGCGGCACCCGCCGTGGGCGCAGCGGCGGGTGCCGCCACTCTTCCCGCCCCGCGTCTCTATAAACAGCATTATATACTGCTGTGTTTACGCGTGCGATGATACGTGCCGCTTCACGCACCGCCGCTACGTAAACAATAAAAACGCCCGACGCGCCGCGAGACGAATTTATATTTACTTCGGGCCTGAGACGATACATATAGTGCGTTTCACGAAAGAGTTCCCTTCGTGGTTAACTTGGTCATCCTGTTTGTCACGGACGATCGCGTGCGTCCAAATGTTTTTGTATTTCCACATTATTCTTTAATCATGCCTAAGACATTGAAAAGTAGTGAAAGATAACTATTTATAAAGATGAAAAGGTTTTGTGCACTTGAAAATCTCACCAAAGGACTTAAATTCCCTTCGCTTCGATGGCTGCTGCTCGAGTCAACTCGTGCGCGGGTGCTGCTTGGCTGGCCCGACTACTATCCCTTTAGCTTTTTAGTTTGTTGTACTTTCGTCGTATTTTATTATTTTTTTCTGTCTTATTTGATCTTTTGAACGGCAATACACACTGTCGCTCTGATCTAATTGTAACAATGACACACTGGTTAAAAAAAAAGAAGTGATAAAATTACAAGCCCGCTGAGTTTCTTGCCGGATCTTCTCAGTTGAGGCCGCGTTGTGATCAGGTGGTAGCTTTTCTTTTAATAAAAATACATGACTTTTCAAAAGTGATAGCGTTAAGCCTATTTGAAATAAACTATTTTTGAGTTCGAATAAGTACGATTCTGAGTTGCCGCCATTTTAGGTATGTAGGTAAAATAATGTTACCAGGGTCCATGTTTTAATTCCATGTTTTCCCAAGTAAATAAATGATCCAAATTATAAATGATAAACGATTTATGTCCTCAAGTTATTGACATGATTGTATTTATCCGTTGCAATTGGCCACAACAGCCAAGCCAAACCTTATGAGAACATAAAATGATTGAAAATGATTTCTGTCTTTAATTCTATGTATTCCTGTTTAAATCGCTACCTGTATAAATCGCAAAATATAAGTAAGTGTACTGCGTATTTACGTAATTTTGGACTAATGAATACATCCGTGTTATATAAATATATAAGAATGTATTTTCCCTATATTGAGGGTAAATATTTTTAAATTTAATGACAATACCTAATTCAATAATACCAACTTAACCAGGGAAGGGAATTAGGCGTAGACAGAATGTAACATACGTACACTTAACACACGTTATGGATATTTATTCAAATGCGCCTATTATGTAGTTTAAACGATATTTCATAATGCAATTCAATTTAAAACTCCAAAGCTAGGTCGTGAACTAGAAAATTTCATGAGTACTCGAAGAAAACGCACCGTAGGTGCGCCAGATTTTGAACACACGCTGAGGGACAAAAAATCATATGCTCTATTTCTTTCTATCACATATAATATATATAAATGCGTCCTTTTCTTGCCTGAATGAGAAAGAAAGTGCCAGCTCTCTCTTGGTTTCTTTCTTTAAGGAATTAGGGAACTCTTTCGTGAAACTCATTTACTCTGTGGAAACGCACTCTACTACCTACTACCACTCAATCAACAATCAATCAATCAATTAATAATTCCATTCATTCATTCATTCCAAATAATCATTCATTGACTGACGTGACGTGACATTGGGTGATTATTGCTGAAATTCGGATTTTATTTATTTAGATGTTAATTCTAGTGATTAAATTGTGTATTTATTAATTGCTCGAACATGGCTCACTGTGGCGAGTTTCTCAAGAGTCAATTCCCGTTAATAGACGAGGAACTCAAGAAATATGTTGAAGGTATGTTTATAGAGGTTATAAAAAAGTTTTATTTTGTGTCCGTGTTAATGGCCAAGTTCTACCTTAAAATCTTTCTTATAACTTGAATAAATAACTATAAAGTAAAAAAAAAAAATCTATAAAACATCATAAATGTTGAGTCCTAATTTTCTTACTGTCTAGATATTTTGGACGGCAGTGCTGGTGAATTCGAAGATACGGAAGAAATTTACGAAGCTGTGGGCGAAGTGCTACAAGGCATTTCTGAAAAATCAGAAAAAGATATAATGTTAGTCTTTTACCACTTAAGTAATGGCCCTAAAATACAGAAAAACATACAGATGTAGGACAGCTCATTCACCTTGTCTATATAATTGAAACTAATCTATTGTTCATTTGTTTATAATGAACAAGCTGACCCGCGCAGCTCCGCCCGCGCATACTACATATAAACCGTCCTCTTGAATCACTCTCTATTGCTAGAAACTGCATTAAAATCTGTTGTGTAGTGTAAAAGATCTAAGCGTACAAACAACAGAAGTGACTTTGTTTTATACTATGTAAAGATGTTAGGTCTTTTGTACAAGAGACTGTTTGTCTAACTCAACAGAATAGTTCCTGACACCACAGCAGTTAGTGAGCCAAAAAGAAAGAGTGCAAACATTTATGTGCTAAAGGCACTGGGAAATTACTAGGCTCATTAGTTCCTGTCGCCACCACCAGCAGTTATTGAGCCAAAACGCAGCAGTCTCCAAAAATTTCTGTGTGAAAGGCCCTGGGAAATTACTAGGCTCAATAGTTTCTGACACCACAGCAGTTAGTGAGCCAAATTGCAGGAGTCTCCAAACATTTCTGTGTTAGAGACACTGGGAAATTACTAGGCTCAATAGATGATATTAATAATTTAGCAGGTGATAAACAACTCCATAGATAGTGTCACTTTTCATCACATAAGCATACTGCTTGTCCTTTCCTAAGTGGCATTAAAAGAATGTTCCTTTGTTTTTGTTACAAAAAGTTTGCCCAATGTAACTGGTCAAGTGCTAAAATGCATCACCAAATGAGACACTAAATTATCTAAGCATGTCACAATAATCATCTGGCAAGAATGCAACTTAATGCCTCTTAATGTCTTTTCTATTTAATAATATGTGCTCTTTTAATGAATCCAGTATAAAATATTATTTAAAGTGTCTTAGCTTCGATTTGTCTCTGTTGAATCTTAATATTTTCCGATATATTTTTCCCCAAAATAGGGATATATGTGAAACATTACTGCACATGCTACAGCCAGACAAAACTACTAATACCAATGGACCTAGGAAAGTGCTTGATGCACCCATTCATTTGGCATCAATGACCACCACTCACACTGAGACTGAAGATCTGAGAAGTATATGGATACAGAGTAGAGATGATAATTTGGTAAGTCAGCTTGAATTTTCACTGTCCCTGCATTCAATGTAATGAGTTGATAACCTGGCTTGTTACATTGTTTGTAAACCAGATTACTTTACACTAAATCAAGCAGGCTACAATAGTAATAATAGAAGAAGACACAAATCCCCTTAATAAACATAAGGCTGTGGAATATACACCTACCGTTGTACAACCACAGCCAACCACCATTATTTTAAAATTTTCAAACAATGGTTTCAAATACAGGCTACATATGGTGCAGTTGCAGGAAAGGTGTCATACTAATATTTATAAAATGGCACATGGGGTGTCTGGGTAAGAATAGCACCCTCCCATATCTTCCTGTTGGTTGTACGTAAGAGGTGACTAAGGGAGCAAGAAGACTGGCAGCTGTGTCTCTATTGGATTACCTATCTCCTATTCTGTGATCTCCAAGATGCCTGCCAAGCAAGGGGATTAAGGGAGAGGCCTTTATTCAGAGGTGGATGGCTTTTGGCTGCGGACTATGATGATGACTGATAGTATAAATCAATATTATTGTTATAGGTAATATTTAAATACAGTATTAGATTTATTATTTAAATGTAAATAAAATATTGTAGAAAGTGGATGCTAAAAAATTGGAAAAGGCTGAACAAAAACTGCAACAGAAACAGCAAAAACAGAAGGATGTAAAGGTGCCAAATGTGGCGCCAGTACTCCAGACAGCCACAGCATCACAGGTGACATCCAAGAAGGACAGCAAGCTGGAGGCAAAGGGCACAAACAGGACTCAAGATATTAGAATAGAAAACTTTGACATTGCATATGGTGACAGGTAATTTTAACATATTCTTTGCAGAGAATGTACACATGACGACACCTCAACCTAGAGTGTTTGGACTTTGAACTATTAGTTCAACGCTGCGAAATGCTTGTCCCATCCCTTTCTAACAATTTTCTGTGTCTCTTATGTAGAATAGTTATCTTTACGGCGTCGAACTTGATGTGTAAATAATTTGATAATAGGAACGTTTTTTTCTGGCCATTCATGGGCCCTTTCAAGCTGACTGGACTTATCTTGACCAATGTATGTTGAATTTAAGGAGTTGGAAAGTTGATGTTGTTTAAAAATAATCACTATTCTTCCAGAGTATTATTACAAGGTGCCGATCTACTGCTGGCATTCGGACGCCGATATGGTCTCGTTGGGCGCAACGGTCTTGGGAAAACGACACTCCTCAGAATGATATCGGCGAAACAACTAAAAATACCGTCGCATATATCTATCCTTCACGTAGAGCAGGAGGTGGTTGGTGATGACACAATAGCGCTACAAAGTGTTTTAGAATGTGACACAATTAGAGAAAATTTATTGAAACGAGAAAAGGAGATTACCGCAGCCATTAATAATGGGTAAGTATTCTGTATGTGTACTTGTCCAGACCCTGACCATCTCGCTTTGTTTGGGGTTGCCAGACTGTCCTAGACATTATTCCTCAGATAAAAATGTTTCTGGGACTAATCAAGGCCATTCAAGGCTAATAAAGAGCCAGACTGAAGCAGTGTTGCTTACTCTACATTGCTTATTGATATCAATGGGGCAGCCCATTGAGTGGTTGTGTACCAATAAATGGATTTCCTTCTTCTTCCTTCCATTGAATTAAAATGTTTATTTATACAAATATTTCAAATATAATTTGATAGTTACAAAAATCCGCCTATGATTTTTTTGTTAATGAGTTTTTATAGTGTGATAACAATAGTCATGGTTTACTAAAACCTTAGAATAAAATTAATGTACATGAGGCTAGCATAATTTTGGGACAATCCCGAATTTCCCGGCCATCTAGGCAACGGTAACCCTACGCTTTTTTTTTGTTTGATGGTCAATTATTATAATTTAATTTGTTAATTGTAATGGATTGATGTGTGAGTGTACTCCGTTAGCGGGAAATGAGAATTTTATTAAGTTCCATCCTCAATAATAGTCATTATATTACAATGATCCAGTCTCTGACCTCAACTTGTCAGCCATGAATGTCGAGAGTATAATAAAATTCATAGTTTCCACTTGACACACACATTTTGTGTTTGGATTTCCTTGTTATGTAGATGTATATGTTTGCTCATCTCATAGACAATTTCGTTATTTTTATTAACTTTTTCGATGACAATTGGTTTACCTATGAAAGAGGAATTAGAATATACTTATTGTTATGTCAAAATTTCAATTTATTGCCCGAATGGAGGAGGGCTAAGTTTTTCGAGGGTATGTATGTATGTCTATTTACTTAGCACGGCCTACAGTCTAAACAGCTCTATATATTTTGACATATAATATGTTGTTAGTTTTGTATCAGTTGTGCGAGTGACATAGGCTATATTATTTGTTTAAAAAACTAAAATTGCGCCCGCCAGTCACCATTATATATATCTTTACTTCCAAAAACAACGTAACAAACGAAAGGTCTTAACGAGAGGACTTGAAATATATACATGCAGTATTTATATTATGTGTATATGTCTTATGTATGTATAACGTAATTAAAGACCATTTTGTTAGTTTGCAGTCGGGCTTTTTGTGCTTTTATAATTTACTAGCGACACGCCCCGGCTTCGCACGAGTATACTACTTATAAATCTTACTCTTGAATCACTCTAACTATTGCTAAAAACGGCATTCAAATCCGTTGCGTAGTTTAAAAGATCTAAACGTACAAACAGCGAGAACTTTGTTTTATACTATGTAAACAAAAGAAAATTACGAAGATACTTGTTTCACGTATTCGTTTATTTCGTAGGTCAACGGACACAAACTTATCAACGGAATTAAGTGAAATATACGCGCAACTAGAGAACATAGAAGCAGACAAGGCGCCGGCGCGCGCTTCCATCATACTGAGTGGTTTAGGGTTTACGCCTGAGATGCAGGCGCGGGCAACTAGGACCTTCTCCGGTGGATGGAGGATGAGGCTCGCACTCGCGAGGGCTTTGTTCTCTAAGTAAGTTGATAGTGAAGGCATTAATATACTTACAAAGTTAATTTATGAACACTAATGAGTAGGGACCGGATTTATATGTAAATACATATTTTTAATTTCTATAGCTTTTGCTCAGTATGTTGTTTTCTTTACGAATCATGACATTTGGAATGAGAAAATGCAATTTTTATTTTCCATATTTTTGCATTTTTCAAAAATAAGTCCATATTTTTGCAAAAATGAATATATTTCTGTAAAAAGGGTAGAAAATACGCAGCAAAGTACTTACGATAAGTGTAGGTAAATCACAAAAAAAAATGTTCATACAGGGTAGGAACAATTTGCGAATGAGCAAAATATTTATTATTCTGTAAACGTGTTACATTGCAGTGACGGGTTGTTACAGTAAGCTATCGGCGCTAAATTCAGCGCCTATTCACCTACTACTTTCCCCGTATTCACCTTATAAATACACCTTTAAAAAATCACTGTCGCGAATAGCGGTCCGTCAGATCCGAACCCGCGACCTCCGGTTTGCACAGCAAGCGGTTTCCCACTGCGCCATGCGCCACTGAGGTTACAACAGGAGGCCAGTCACATACTGCGATGTTGAAAGATTATCCAGCCAGTACCAAGTCTTATTTTGACCAAACAAAACAAACTTGAATTTTCATCCATCCATTCGTTAGGAAGCTACGATGCCACAGACAGACAGAGAGACATAAGCGTACAAACTTAAACATGCCTTTTTTGCATTGGGAGTTACAAAACAAACTCCGTGTACTGCAACAACACAAATACTTAAAAGAACTGCCATATACCTGTAAGTTATGGTTATTTTTAACTTCATATTCGTCCATATTTTACCATATTTTCGCTTTTTAGTCTATATTTTCATTTTTTTAGTCCATATTATATGTACATATTTTGAAATTTTAAATACATATAAATCCGGTCCCTACTAATAAGAAATTTAGGGGTAAAACTTCTTCACATTATACTGTACATAGTTAAAAAACGTTGCGAGGATTTTGTTTTTGCAATCACCTAAATTCAGCAATGATAGTAAAACAATATGAATTAAAAATGGTAAATATTCTTTGTTTAGAACATCGATTTAATATATAAACTAGATAAACGTTCATTAACAAAATGATATCTAAAATGTGGTCGCGGAGGGCGCCATCTTATCTGTGCTGTGGCGGAAACGTGAACTAACGGTTTTATTATTATAATGACGTGTAGTTTGACAGTTTCATATAGACAGTAGCGACACTCGGCAAAAATAATTTCGTCAGGCTGTGGCTTGAAAAGAAATAGCGTAGCGACACAAGGGCGCTATTTCTGTGCCACTTTTCGGACCGTAACACCTAACCTAGTTTAAATATTATATCGATGGTTTAGATTTAGAACGATGTTGCAGCTACTCTTAAAAGTTATTAGTATTTTCATATTCAACTCTGTATAAAGTAGCCCTAGTGAGTTGCCCTACGAACGAAAGTGCTTCTACGTTATATTGTGGCGAAGAGTAACATTTTGCGTTCAGAATTACAACATTTTCTTTCTCAAAATGAGGACTACCAAGACGAAGGAGCCTTCAACTGCACCTCAATGTCACATATTCTATTCTACCACCAAACAGCAGTGTGTTTCATCTCAGGTATTGGTAATTATGTGCATTCTAATGTATACCCGGTTTTTACTTACAATATCAAAATCGGAACAATAAATGTATGAATGAACACAGGAGTGATGGCTGCCCGGTGACCAGCCAAAGACAATTGGTAGAGTTCAATATGTCATATTCAATTGTAAAGAAAAACAGGGTATACTGTGTTACAGTGTGAAGGCCATTGTTTCTGGTGAAATTACAGTACTCAAGAGACTTAATAGCTAATGTATATCTAATGACGAACGGTAATACAGTGCACGTGTCTATAAGCAGGCGTATCGCTTGCCATCCACCAGTACCAGTTAAAAGAAAATAATAAATATTAATAGTTGCACGTCTTTTCAGACCGGATCTGTTGTTACTCGACGAGCCGACGAACATGTTGGATATAAAAGCGATCATCTGGTTAGAGAACTATTTACAGAACTGGCCCACTACTCTGCTCGTAGTGTCTCACGACAGGAACTTTTTGGACACAGTGCCTACGGATATAATGCATTTACACACACAAAGGCTGGACACATACAGGTAATTTAAGGGGCTGTATGTATGGCGTAAAATTTTAAGGTCTTCATTAATTCTAAGATACAATATTTATTCGAGAGATTTTGCCGTATCGATTAATTCATATTATTATCTATACATATAAATTTACTTGTCCTGACTGACTGACCGACTGATTCATCAAGGCCAAACCGCTGGACCTAGAAGGCTGAAATTTGGACTGTAGGTTCTTCTTATGACGTAAGCATCCAATAAGAAAGGGTTTTTGAAAATTCCACTCCTAAAGGGGTTAAATGGGGTGGGACAAAAAAATTGAGGGCAGGGAATTGCTAGTCATAGTATATTCTATTTTTTACATTTTTAGTTTGTTCGTTTTTTGGCTCAGGCCAGCTTTTTAAATGCGTATATTGTTAGTTTTAAAACAAAACAATGTTTCCTTTAAGTATTTGATATCTAATACTATGTAATGTATGGTCGCGGTTACGAACGCTTGATCACCTTTAGGAAGATAATCGCTTGCACGACGGACCGGACCAAAACACGTGCGGGCGGGGTAAGAGCACAGAAAGGCGTTCAAACGATTTTTACTGAAAACTGCTACCGCGCTCGTGAGTCGTGACCGTACACACGGCAACACGTAAACGTATACATTATGACTTCGGGACAGCTCTTATTCCCGCGCAGTAACTGCCATTTTTAGACTGTACATTTTAAAGTATTTTTTTTAATGAAATTTTATGTTGTCACCCTTAGAGGAGATACCATTGGAGAGAGTATGATGCGCTAACCCCTCTGCCAAATTTTTGTTCATATGTTCAGGTCAGTCTTTATTTGTGTGCGTTTCTCTTTGAATGTGTTGCGAGTTTATTATTTATTTATACTCTTTATTGTACACACATAAAAATAAAATTAAGAGGACTTGAAGAAATTTAATTAAAATTAATTAATTATTAATTTAATTTATTATAGTGTGGGTATGCGTGAAATTGTATCTGTGTGTGTTTACTTCGCCTCCCGCACCCCGCAAAAGTGCCACGAAAAATTTGTTCGGGGAATCGACGCGATACTAGCTCCATTCTAATTACTCTGACTTGTCACCAGGGGCAACTACGAGCAGTTCCACAAGACGAAGACTGAGAAGCTGAAGAACCAACAGCGGGAGTACGAGGCACAGCAGCAGCATCGTGCCCACACGCAAGAGTTCATCGACCGGTTCCGGTACAACGCCAACCGGGCCTCCTCCGTGCAGAGCAAGATTAAGATGCTCGAGAAACTGTGAGTATCCCACTATTCAACAATTCCCTTTCCTTATATTTAATAAAAATAATACCAGCCCTTGTTTATGTCCCACTGCTGGGCACGGGCCTCCCCTCAAGATGAGGGGGCTTAGGCCATAGTCCACCATGCTGGCCAAGTGCTCGTTGGCGGACTTCACACGTTATTCGAGAGCTATTTAGGCTTCCTCAGACATGCAGGTTTCCTCACGATGTTTTCCTTCACCGAAAGCTAGTAACAATTGCACAAAGACGATTCGCACATGATTCATTGAAGAAATCAGAGGTCCGAGCCGGGGCTCGAACCTGCACACCTTGTTTCCAAGGCAAGCGCTCGCCCACTGAGCTGTTACCGCATTTTATTCTTCTTTTCTTTTTATTTATTTAACAATAAAATTTATGTACACGCAAATACAGGACAGAGAAAATAAAATAAAGTACAAAGGCACTACTCATTACATAAGAAATCTCTTCCAGCAGGCCTGGAGAGAAACATAAAACAAGGAAACAAGACGCAGTGCCTTTTTTTAACCTTCTGGCTAACTAGACTCTATTTGAACTTTCTACTGATGGTAGTACTCTTGGAACCCTACCACCACTTCTATTAGCAGTATTGTTATCATCTTACTTGACATGAGGTAGAGACGTCAATATACGTAGTTTATAGCTCTGTCACTTTCTATCGAGGAAGTAAGGTGGAAATAATATTGCTATTAGAGGTGATGGTGCATTGCAGTGTTGTTTGTCACCCACTAGTTATTAAGATCACTTGAGTCCGGTAATTTAACCAGTTGTTGAATTCTTCACACCGAAATACAGCAATGTTTACACATCCGAGTTTTGTGGTGTCATATTTTTTTTGATCTTTAAATTACATTCTGTGTGTGTCGGCCACATATATAGATTTACATTGATAACGCAATTATCACGATTTGTATTGAAACCAAGCGTGCCGACGTTTGTACCAAGTTTTTAACACATTCTGTGATGTCACGGCCGAATTTAGTGACGGGAAGTCCAAACCGATTGAAAGACACCGATGCCGTCGATGCCCCGCCGATGCCCTGCAGATTTTCTTTAGGTTTTGCGGCCGACCGGCTGAAAGGCTGCAACAACAGACGTGCGCGGACTGTAAGTTAGCGGCGACCAACCCCGACGTTTCATCGGGGTTCAGACACGCGGAGTACATGCACTTGCGTTATCTATGTAAATCTATATCTGTGGTGTCGGCTTTAGGGTATCCAAAAACTAATGTATATTAATGCATTACATGTACTTGACCATTAGAGGTATTTCTTATTTTGAGGATTGTTATTTAATAATTTGCCACTTTGATAATTTTTATTCAGTATAATACCGTTGTCCTAATTTGCTATTATGGACTTTTTTATCCATTTTATGTAATTTTTAATTAAAAGCACGTTAATATAATTAAGTTTCATTATTTACTGTTTCTCTTTTTCAGGCCGGAACTAAAACCAATTGAGAAAGAAATAGACGTAGTCCTACGATTCCCGGAAACGGAGCCTCTCTCACCGCCAATACTGCAATTAAATGAAGTCGGCTTTTACTACTCCAAAGACAGAGTGATATTTACGAATGTAAATCTCGGAGCCACATTAGAATCTAGGATATGTATTGTAAGTATATTTAAAGTACCTAAGACAAAAAAAATGTGTACCTAATCATCATGCTAAGTTTTTTGCGATATTCTTGGGTTATTGGTTAGGTTATTCATGTCGTATTGGAAATATTTCCGACGGGCCCGTTGGTCTAGTGGTCAGACACCCTGCCTGCTAACCAATGGGTCGTGGGTTCGATTCCCGCCAAGTGTCTGGGTGTTGTTTATCTATTTAAGTATGTATTTACAAAAAAAAAAGTATATAAGTATTAGTATCAGTTGTCTGGTTTCCATAGTACAGGCTCTGCCTAGTTTGGGATCGGATGACCGTGTGTGGATTGTCCCAAGATATTATTATTATTATTATTATTATATTACGTAATATCCAGGAAGAGCCAAGTGGACTCCTATGTATCTCGCCATTTGATGAAAACTCTTCCTTGCGATGACAAACAATACTTTATCTAGATTATTTATTATGTAGTTTAGAGGAAGTTAACAAATAGACGCGGATAGTGACTTTCTTTTATGCTATTAGAGACGAGACAAATCAGTAATGCAGAATGAGAAACAAAAAATTCAAACTAGACAATTTAGGACTCCTCCCTGTGGCTAGCGTCTTTAGCAATCGTTTATCTAGAAGTTCATAATAGAAGAGTATTCTAGACTAATTCTACGAATATTCGTGCGAACAGACTGTGTCAAAGTCAATATTAAACGCTATATGATTTATACCAATTATTGTGCCATTGACTTGATATAAAATCCATTGTATATTGACTTGATTCATAGTAAATGTCATGAATGATGTTACTGTGGGAAATTAAGAACAATGGACAATTGATTTAGTTCTTTTTTGCGATGTAAAGAAGTCCTAATTTCCTTCTAAGTAGTAATAATATAGGCCATGCACATTTTTTTTTACTTTGTGCATTCACAAGGTTTGTATCACAGATATTCAAGCTACTTCCTTTTTTTGTCTATTTTTTGTTTGCACATCAAAGAAAGGTTCTGTCCAAGTAGTGTTTTTCGAACGTATGTGTTGTCGAAGTATGTTCAGTTGGACTAATGTTAGTCGAATATACGTTCTGTCGAAACAACTATTATTTTTCGAAATTGGTACCGTGTTAGTATGACACCCGTTATAATAACGTAAATTATTCCATTTAATATCGTGCTCTCGATACGAGTCATGCAAGACGTGCTCATTATGGAAAGCAACACGCTTGACTATAGACTTTACCGTCGCGCATCACCTGAGACATAATTTATTAGGTCTTGGGTCCAGTAACTTTTTTTATACTACCAACGTGGCAAGCTAACTTGCGACCCGCCTGATGGTAAGCAGTCACCTTAGCCTATAGATGCTAGGAACACTAGTAGAATCACTAGCGCGTTGTCTACCCTTAAGACATTGAATATTAAGTCTTTTGTGTCCGGTAATTTCACCAGATACAGTGCCCTTCACATCGGAACATACCAATGTTAACACAATGATGTTTGGTGACAGAATACCTTGACACTGCGGTGGTACCTACCTGGACGGTTCCTTGCACATGAAACCTACCTGCTAGTAAAGTCCACCTAATAATTTCACTAGCTAAGTGCCCTTTAAATCTGAACAAAGAAATAGCCAATCCAACAGTAAACCAATATCCGACACTGCGTCCTATGGTCGAATCCTTGCACAAGGCCTACATTTTGTATTCACATGTTGTAATTCTTACTTAGGTGGGTGACAATGGTGCGGGTAAAACAACTTTATTAAAAATAATAATGGGTATATTATCGCCCACTAGTGGCATACGGAGCGTGCACAGAGGACTCAAGTTCGGCTACTTCTCTCAGCACCACGTGGACCAGCTGGAAATGAATGTAAACTCCGTAGAACTACTGCAGAGGAGCTACCCGGGTGAGTGGCTTCTAATCTAATAAAAAATCTGTTTCCAATATCTGCAGTTTTCTAATTTACCAATTGTTATACTACTCATCAGAGTTTTAATTATTTAGAATGATTAATTTATCAATCACTAGCGACCCGCCCCGGCTTCGCACGTGTGCAATGCTGATACTAAATATACTAGAAAATGTCTTTATATACAACGTTCACAGCTTTTTTTGTCATTAGACAATACAAACATGTTTTCTTTAGAGGTAATTAATATTTATTTATACATAATAAATTACAACTTCAATCACAAACAAAAAAAAAATGGTTATTGTGGGTTATCCCTAAGAGATAAACCTATACCATCGTGGACTTTTTTGTAGACCTTGTTAAGGTGTACAATGCTGTAGTACATTATTTTGATCTATCTCGTAGGGTTCAGCCAGCGATTGCAATGTAAGCGCAAAAGAATGTGTTTATTTACGACATCACATTATAAACCTTTAAAATTATCAGTGTTTCTCTACTATATTATGCATGTATTATACATACAAACCTCCTCTTGTTTTATACTATGGACTGATACTTAATAAAATGTAAAATTGTTTATACAAGGTGTTTACTAATAAACGCATAACCTGATACTAGTTTGTTCAGTATCAAAAAAAGTAGAATCGATTGTACTATGTACTTATTAATGTTAATTAAGTTTAATTTTTCTTTTGCTATGCCGAGTGTAATAGTTGTTGCGCTGCGGGTGCTATTTACGCCAGTGTCCATAAGAGTGAGCTATAAGACGTTAAAAACTATTATTTTTACTAGGTTCTAGGTCTCTTGCGCAAGGGAAAGTCTAGGTATCATCGCAGATATTCTGCCGCGAAGCAGCAGTTATAAACATTCCGGTTTAAAAGGCGGTGAAAGCCTGCTGGTGAAATTACCGAACACAGGACTTAATAACTAAATATCGAATGACTAGCTAGCGGTAGTGCAGTACATGTCGTGTCGTGACCAAGCGAAGGTCTTGCTTGCCTCGTCACCTAAAAAAAAATGCAAATATCTTTTATATTAATTTGCAGAATAATTTAGTAATCTGCCAGATGAATCTATTAGAATTATGAGTATTTGCGTTATACATATTATTAACACGTTGTATATGTATGTAAAATCGCCTACTGTCGTTTATAACCACCATTTTCTTTACCAGGTAAAACTGTAGAAGAATACAGAAGACAATTAGGCAGTTTTGGAGTGAGCGGAGATCTCGCATTGCAGACTATTGCTAGTCTTTCCGGAGGCCAAAAGTCCAGGGTGGCCTTCGCGAGTATGTGCATGGGTAACCCCAACTTCTTGGTGCTCGACGAGCCCACCAATCACTTGGACATTGAGACTATTGAAGCGCTAGGAAAAGGAATCAATAAGTATACGGTAAGCAGGCTAGTTAGTTTACCGGCCCTATCTCGGAGTCGCTGGACGTTTGTTGTGTAGGCCTGAGACGTCCATGGGGTACGGCGACGACACACACGGGTGTGTCGCTTACTGTCACTAGCTCCTTAAAGTATTTGAATGCGGTTTTCTTATTTGGCTAATCGGAATGATTCTTAGCTGGATGTAATCTAGCTTTTAAACTTCTTGTTTTCATGTCGATATTAATATGTCGTGGTTGAAATAATGTAGTCGATCAGCATGTTACGATACTCAAAAATGATGTTTGTTTGTGTGTGTGTTTGATTGCATAGTAGTTTCCGTTGTAGCTTCTGTGGCGCAGTGACCGTTTGCTTTGCAAACCGGAGGCCGCGGGATCAGATCCCCGGGAGCCACTACTTTGTGTAGTTAGTTGTTCCTTACTGGCTAGGAAAATCGATTAGTAAAAAGTCGGTCCTCCACCTGACCTCTATCAGTCTGTCCCCGGTAGTGTTGAGCAGGACATACAAGAGGCAGTACATTTGTCCCGGACATGACAAAATAATGTAAGAGCGGTACAGGACTTTGACATGTACTACTTTAAATTTAATGTCGCGACTCGCGTTTCTTGTCCCGTTTCTCTTTACTCCTTCAAATGACGTGAACAGTTGGGTGAGGCGTTCCATATCGCGCTCCTCTTCACTCTTACGATCCTTACAAATGACGTGAACTGTTAGTTAGGCGAGGCATACCGTACATGTCCCGTTCCTCTTCACCCGTTCAAATGACGCGGGTGTCTGTCTCTGTCATACTATTTCCTTCAAATGTACCCCAGAGCTTCACGACACCTCGCCTCATCTGAAGTGGGACATTGTACTGGCTCATTACAAAAACAGAGGCTACTCTTACAAACTCATTTTAAAACCGTGTCCTACCCAACACTAGTCCCCGGTCGTATCTGTCTTCCCATTGGATATTAAGTAGTAAAAGAAGAGAGTGCACTTGTGTCTACGCACGAACTTGTGCACTATAATACCTCCCGCGTACGTGGCTGATTGGTTGCAGTGGTCGTATCGGCCAGGAAGACATTATTATTATAGAGCGTCCAACCGTTTATTTTCTTTTTGACAGCACCAATAGAACGTAACTGCGTCATGTTACGCAAAAAGTTCACTTTAAGTGTAGTTTAAGTGAACTAAGTTCACTTTAAGTGTAGTTTAAGTGAACTAAGTTCACTTTAAGTGAACTAAGTTCACTTTAAGTGAACTTTAAGTGAACTAAGTTCACTTTAAGTGAACTAAGTTCACTTTAAGTGAACTTTTAAAAGTGAACTTTTGCGTTACGTTCTATTGGTGCTGTCAAAAAGAAAATAAACGGTTGGACGCTCTTTAGTCTCTGTTATTTGTTTTCTGTACCTAATACATTCACAACACGGTCATTGTATGACCCGGCCTACTGGGCAGTAAAAACAATTTTCAATTTACGTCCCTTCCAGTCAGTTTCCCGTGGGGTGTCCGGGTAAGAATAGCACCCTCCCATCTCCTCCCGTTGGCTGTTCGTAAGAGGTGACTAAAGGAAAACACGAAGACGGGCAGTAGTGTATTTCTATTGGATTACCTACCACCTATACTGCGATCCCCAAGACGTCTGCCTAGCGTCGGGATTATGGTAACCCCTCCCTTCTTAGGGGGAGGCCTTCGAGTGGACGTCTTTCGGCTGATGATGATGATGATGTCTGTTCCAGGGTGGTGTTATTCTAGTATCTCACGACGAGAGGTTAATACGTATGGTGTGTAAAGAGCTGTGGGTCTGCGGCGGTGGTTCCGTCGCGAGCATAGAAGGCGGTTTCGACGAATACCGCAAGATCGTCGAGAGGGAACTAGAGGCCCAGAACAAGTAGACCCTCCATAACCACCCTCCCACCTGTATGTATACAATATATCCATGTAAAAAGTAACCTTAAATTATAATCTTGTAATATACGTGCCGTGTTTCATTGTTTATTAACCCCCCGTTCAAAAACTAGGGGAGTTATAAGTTTGACACCTATTTATGTCTGTCTGTAGCATCTACTATGCTACGCGCACGGTTAGAAGAAGGGTGAGGTTCGTATTGTACTTCATGGACGCGTACCGCACTTTAGTGAGTTGCCATCCATAACGATTACTAAGTTTGTGCCGCAGATTACAAATAATCGATAGAAATAAATGCATTTTCATTACTTTCGTCTTGTTTACATTAACTTTCATTCATTTTATTTTGAGGGCCTCATGCATAATATAACAAAGAAAGACAACAAATTTTTAAGGTTGAAACATTAACATGAGTCGTCAGAATCAAAAAAATATTTAATCGAATGTACATTTTTCGATATCGTTTATTTCGTTTACTTACTAATGTTCACGTTCCTATAAACTTCAAACGTCGAGCTGTCAAAAAACCAATAATAAAATGGACAAAGTATAGGGGTTTTTTATACTGTCTGCATTTTATTCGAAATCGTATCAACGATTAGCAAAAAGAATGAGACCTCTACTAGGCACCGTTTATGAGAGGCAGTTCTCGATCGGTCGACTGCGCGGCTACGGTTATGCTTCATAATATTGAATCTCTGAATATTGGGTCTTCGAATTTGCGACCTTCATCGTTAGTGTTCTGCAAATCCCTTCGAAATATTGACGTAATCGTTTTTTTTCTACGACACTGGCCGAGCAATCGAAACGGACACGATGGTCCGTAGGTTCGATTCCCACCAAGTGTCTGGGTGTTATTTAACTATTTAAGTATGTATTTACAAAAAAAAATTGTATATAAGTATTAGTATCAGTTGTCTGGTTTTCATAGTAGGTACAGGCTGTGCCTAGTTTGGGATCGGATGACCGTGTGTGGATTGCCCCAAGATATTAAAGTAAATTGGCGTTTGTGAGTGCGACAGTTAGCTTATTGCGCCGCTTGTCCGCGCGCTCCCATTCTAAAGCCAGGCAACGCCGGGTGCGCACGCATATGTCAAGGAATGTGAAATGTGGAATGACCTAACCTAAGACCTAGACATAAGGTAAACCTTGTATGTAATAGCTACAAGAAGCTAGAAGTAATCAATAAAGATTGGTCAGAGGGGGTGAGGCAGAGAACCTTCTAGAAAGACACTCGGGTAAAGTATAAAAAGGACGCTGATTGGCCGAGGCTTCATTCGCAGTTCACAAGTGATTCACAACAAGCTAAGAAGAAAATGAATAAAAAGGAATTCTGCCCCGCCTCCGCTGCCTCTCTACTGTTTCCTAGAGGGCTCGGACAGTAAGGCTCTATTCACACCAAGATGGCGGCGGCCGGCAGCGCACTTTCAGTGTGAAAGAATTTTAAACTTTATCTTCAATACGTAGACCACTATCGCTTGAAAAGCTTCCAAAGGCCACGCGGTCGCCCGTGGCGCGGCCGCTCGCGTTTCGTCAGAGCAGCCGGCCGCGGCCACAAGTGGCTCCGCGTCGGCACGCGGGCGGCCGCTCGACTTCGGGAGCAGAGTTTCCTTGTAGAATGTAGGAACTAGACCAAAGGCGCGAGGCGGCGAGCGGCCGCTTTGCGCCTCTTCAGGCCGCTGCCATCTTGGTGTGAATTGAGCCTAATGGTGAGCAGGGAAGTAATTTTAGTTCTCGATGTCGGGGTTATAAATATATTTTTTTAGTTATATCTATTCACACTACTTACTACAGTACCTATACGTTGAAATGAAAAACCATGTCAATGCAAATTTTTATTTATACCTTCAACCTCTCTCTCACTTTGTCTCCTTTAATATCATCATCATCATACAGAAATTAGTTCGAAATATTCGAAAATATCGTTGGCAATTTAAAAAATATAATCATTAACTTAAAAAGAATGCATATTTACAAATCAAAGATCAAAATACATAATATACAATTAAAATAATGACTAAAATAGGAAGAATAGAAATTAAAGTAATCCATTTGATCGAATTCAGGCGTCTTGAGAAAGGTGCTCTGGTTTAAATGCGAGTTGTTTCGAAAGAAACGTGTAATTGTGAAATCGGAGGGAAGGACAGTGAAAGTTTAATAAATTAATTTCGTATTATAGGACTATTGAATGTATACATACATAAATATAGTGGTATACAACAACTATACCGGTTTATTTATTATGGCAATTTACGATTGTGAATTTATATAGGTAAAAATAATCGAGTTACACTACCAGATCACAAATACTATTACTAATTACGTCCAGTTGGCAATGACAGATGGCTGAATCACTCGACTCTTGCTAAACAAGAGGGGTCGATGAGTTGAAATCTTATGCTTATTGATGCTTTTTGCGCCTCGGTTTAGTTTTGTCGGCGTTCCTCAATACCTCCGCGTAGGAGAGCTCGAGTTTCCTCAATTTGTGGATCTCTTGTGACGCGGTGCTCTGTTTCATGTCCCACGAGTCTGTTTCAGGGTTCCACGATTGGTAGATTTTACCCGTCCGCCCGCTCGCGCTAGGCGTCGGAGAATTCATGCTTCTGTTGTAAAATTGTAACGTAGAGCCGTTCCAATCGCTCTCCGCCGTTTTCACGAGGGGACTCACTTCGATCGGTCTGTAGTCTCTTCGCTTCTTGTTTGATGATTTCTGGTACGTGATCTTGGGTGGCGACGGGAACACGGGAGAATCCGCGCCCTGGCGTTCTTGGCTGTGTTTTCGGTTACGATGTCTGGACTTCTTTCTAGTGGCCGCTATGTATTCGAGTGGTTGACGCACCAGCGGAGTGAGTACTCGTTCTTTATCAGTCTCTTTTTCCTTTTCCTTCTCTCTTTCCTTTTCTCTTTCCTTTTCTTTCTCCTTTTCCTTCTCTTTTACATTGTCCTTAGGTTTCTCCGTGGTGCTATCATCCACTGGTTTTTTCTCTTTGTTTTTCTCAACCTTCACCATTTTGGTTACCTCCAGAGACGGCTTCTCCTTCGGTTTCAAAGTTGGTGTATCAGGAACTGTGATGTCGGACACTGGAATCGATTGTTCAGACATGACTGATGACAGCACGCTCTGTGTGTCATCTGTGAAGTTGCCAGGGGCCTCCTCGGTCGCCGGGGTGACGGGCGGCACTTTCCCCGCTGTGGTATCGTCAAGAAGAGGCAGTTGTTCACCTTCGTCTTTGTTCTCGGCCGCTTTTTTAAGAATCGTGAAGATCTCCTTGAACAGCTCCCGGTATTCGGGCCTGTTACGGAATCGACTGTCCATGGGGCTGACGTCGTCGTAAATGCTGAAGCGGTAGTCTTCTCCGTCCGCGATGGTGCAAAGGAATGAACCTGGTCGCTCGCGTTCCGTCTGCGTTCCCTTGTTGCTGGTCTCGTCCGAAAATCCGGAGCTAGATGTCTCCGCCTCGGAAAAGTCGGGTGTCTGAATGATCTTCTTTCTAGATGACGTCTCGACTTTCTTCAGTTGGGCGACCCCCTTTTGGGCTTCATCGCCGTGCCCACTCTCCTCGTCGGTATCTTTGACACTGAACTGACTGTAGTCTCCGGATGTTTGGAGTTCGTCCTGTAAGGACAGCGGTCCGGATGGATTTTGTGTAGTCGGCAGTGGCAACGGTTTGGTCTTCCTGATGTTTTTCACCTGTGACAGTTGTACTTCTAATAGGGCTTCGTACTTCTGCACCAGTTCTCTGTAGGGGTTATCATGGCCGTCCTCCTTGTTTGCCCAAATGCCTTGAAGTAGTTTTGCCTTAGCGTTCTGTAAAGATAATGGAGTTTTTATGTTAATGCATCCTTTAACTTTGTATTGTAATTAATGTGACGTGTTATTCAAGTAAAGCTAACATTAAATGAAATTATTTTGAAATAGGTTTGACTGTGAAAGTATTAAGGTAAGGTTTCTAATAGATATGCATCATCAGTACTGTTACTGAAATAGAAAATCAAGTTAGATCTCATAGAGAACAGTGTGAATCGCAAACGTGAATATATGGTCATTGGATAAGATGAAGTTTAAAGGAAACGCCCATATGATTAGTCAAAAATACAGCCATTACTCCACAATACTAGCTAACGTTATAAACACGAATCACTCCATTGCATGTTAGAAATATATTGATAAAAAGCATAAAAATATAATAGGATTTAATGATATGTGATTAGTGAAATAATTCAATTCCATATTTACTCGTATATATACCGTTTTCACATAACGTGCAGTGTTAGCCAGTGATAGTCACCAACAAGACCACAATGACGCCATCACCTTTAACGAATCAGTTAACGTGCACTAACGCGTTTTAGTATATAACGTTTCGGTAATGGACGTACCTTCGACTACATACGATATATCCAAAGAAAACTACTGCAAATGCGCTTCATAATGCATATGCAAAGCGTGATCAACAACATCAGGGGCAGTTGGAAAAGCATTGTCGCCTAGAAACGAGCGAAACGTTCACATGAGATTTTTGCCGGCGGATTCCATGCTTCAACCAACACGATCATCTCCATTGGTAAAATGTGAAAAGGGGTTGTGCTTAGATTGTCGAGTTGGAGGATAGAAATCAACAGACGAAGCAATGAGGGTCGAAAGTGACTTCTTATTTCCATTTATCTACACATTGGTTAATTTTAGCGTGTTAATTTGTTAGTGGATCTGCATTAACGCCGAACAGTGTATTAATGTTGTTACACAAGTAATAGAGAGAAAATTAAATATACAAAGTGTTAATGTAGGTACAGAAAGATATTCTACACGAATAGGAAGTAAGCTGAACTAAATCGTGCATTGGTACTAATTAATGAAACACTTACGTCGAATTTGACAAGTTTGTTCGTGACGAGGTCTTCTCTGGGGCTGTCTTGGCCTGAAGCCGGTAGGATTAGGGAACTGATGGCGCTTCTATCGTCGTCGTCTCCGTCGAGCATAGACGACATATCATCACGTTCGACGCCTCTCAGACATCTGATACACAGTTGCCCTTGTCTGTGGAGTTCGAGAACACGAACGTTAGGAAATGACACCGTTTAGTTTAATTAGGCGGATAGCTCTCACATAGATAGGGATCACAACGCGAATCCACCACCATACCACAACAATTCAGTGGCCTTGCAATTTTTCCTTTATTGTACGTTTCTATAACAGTTACTTACCTACATTTTGTTATTATATTTTGTTTTATCAGTGCCAATATGTTGCCGTAAGAAATATGTTTAAATGCATTAATAAGAAACTAAAGCTCAGGCAAGACTAAAACCAAAAGGTGGTCAGAAAATTTTCCCCTAAGCAGAACTTTAACACGAGGTATTGTTCCCACAAATATGCTTAGCAGATTGCCACTATATTTACCTGACTTCTTCAAGGATTGAGAATTCTTCGTGCATCGATTTCGGTTCGTCTTCCCTAAGCGTCCAATTCCTGAGCTGGTCGTGCAGTCTGTTGTTCTCTTGGACCATCGACGCGAGTTGTTCTTCTAGCTCCGTCACTCTCCTTTGCTCCTGAGCAAACGCTACTTTGCTCTCTCTAAGTTCATCGCTAAGCCTTAGTAAATCCTCGTCCTCTTTAGTCAGTTCTGGGAGAGGTGCTACCGTCTTCACCGGTGTACTGTTTACGTCAGGCTTCTTAGCGTTAAGCGCTGGCTCGGGCGCTTTTTCTTTGGGTTTTTCAGTTTCGGGTTTCCTTTCTGCCCGTCGCCTGGATATCTCCAACTGGGCGTTCAGGTCATCGACAGTCTTTTGTAGTTCTTCGCACTTGCTCTCAAGTGCCTCCATGTTGGAGAGTAAACTGGAATTAAAAAGATAGTCTAGTCACACAATGGTCCCTCTAATGATAGATGTTCAGAATACCGCGACAATTATATCTAACACAATACTCTCAGACCACGACGGGACGGTAATTTGTAAAGAATCCCGTTATCGATTTTAAATTGACTCGACACTCCGCTAGCTTGTCTTTATATATTTTTCCAGTGTATTATTTTTATTTTAATCTGAATAAAATACTTCTTTATTTTCCTCTCCATCCAATGGTTGCTTGGAAGAGATCGCTGTTAGCGATAAGCCGCCCATTGTGGCATGTTTTATTAATGTACCTTCTCTTTTAGTCTGTTTTTTGTACGCAATAAAGAATTGTAAAAGTAACATCCTGAATTATCATAGGATATGATATAAGGGGATATTGCATAAGACCGTAGCTATAGGCCGACCATTTAATACGCGTATCGCCTGAGGGGGTAGAAGGGAGCGAGGGGAGATGTTAGCGGATGGGTGAAAGGGGTGCGCGGAGCAGAGAGCTTACGTCAAGTGCGGCAGTGCGCTGGCTGTGCTCGCAGCGCGCGGTTGGTGTTTTTGTTACGGACGCTTGAAGATAAACGCACAAGGTATACGACTGCCAAGATAAATCTCAAGATGAATCGCTCTTCCAGTTTTGCGAACAAAATTAACAAGCAAGCTAAACAAATAGCATACAATGTATATTCCTTTTTTAAAGCCAGAAAACAAGATCATAATTCTACAGAGTATCTTGAAGACTTAAGTAAACCTAAACAAACTTGTTGCTAAAGCTACAGGACTTTCGGTGACTACCATATGTAAAATAATAAAAGAAGGAAATGAACTGAAAGATGAACAAAATAATGTAAATTTTAAATCACCAAAAAAAATTAAACAAATCCGAAAGAAAAAAATTGAAGTTGACAGTTTTACAGAGGGCGCTGTTAGAAGAAAAATAACTCAATTTTATACGGTTTATAAGAAGGTTCCTACATTAAAAATTTTGAATGCGAAACTCAGAGAAGAAGGAATTTTAAATTGTGGCCGAGAATATTTGAGAACATTGATTCATAAACTTGGCTTTCGATTTAAGAAATGTCAATCAAAAAGAAAATTACTGATTGAACAACCAAACATCGTATCGTGGCGGTGGCGTTATCTTAATGCGATAAAGAAGCACAGAAGAGATCAAAGAAACATTGTTTACCTCGATGAAACATATGTCAATTCGTCATTAAATGTACCGGCGTGTTGGCAATCCAATGAAGAACGAGGGGTGCTGTCGCATATTGGCAAAGGGCCACGTTTAATTATTGTACATGCTGGTAGACAAGCCGTATTTATCGATGGAGCTCTTTTAATTTTTAAATCCAAAAGCAAAACCGGAGATTATCATAGCGATATGAATTTTGTAAACTTCAGCAAATGGACTAAAGAAAAGCTATTGCCAAATTTACCGCCAAGCTCAGTTATTGTTATGGATAATGCCGCATACCACTCGGTACAAGAGGACAAAAAGCCTACAATGACATCCACAAAAGCCACCATGCAAAGGTTTGCATGGTGGCATGTGTCTTTGCAGCCAGGCGGCTGCAAAGACACAATGTTGAATTTGATACGTCTCTAAGAAAATGTGATTTATTGAATTTAATCAAACAACACGCGACAGAAAATATTTACAAAATAGATGAAATTTTAAAGGCGGCAGGTCATGAAGTCTTACGACTGCCTCCATATCACCCAGACCTGAACCCAATCGAATTGGTTTGGGGGGATATCAAAGGACAGCTCGCAAAAATTGAAATTGATTCTAATTTAGACAAAAAGAAAAATACACTGGAACAGTTATTTGCCGAATTCTCTGTAGAAAAATGGGTTAACTGCAATAAACATGTACAAACTATTGAAGATGAATATTGTCTGCACGATCGCATCGTTGATGAAGAGATGGACCGATTTATTATTAACTAGCAGACCCGCGCAGCTCCGCCCGCGCTTTTATTAAATTTTGCTCCCCTTTTCTCCCTCCTCCCTTGATTTATTTCTCTCTCTCTCTTTCTCTGTTTCCCCCTCCCGCTTCGGTCTCTGTCACACTCCCTCTCTTCCTCTCCCAGTTGTCCCCTATCTGAACCCCCTCCCCCTATCTCTTCTCCCACCTTACTCCCCCTTACTCCACCATTGCTCCACCTTAATCCCCCTATCCCTCACCACATCACCCCCTCCTCGAATCCCTTCTCCCTCTCTCTCCTCTCTTGCACCCTCTTCTCGTTCTATATATCCTCATCAATCATGGTATCTGGTATTCTTACCCACTTAAACCCCTGCGGCTGTCGCATCACCACATAAGGCCCTCCAGTGGGATCTGCATCAAATACCCCTCAGTGCGCATTATAGCCCCCGGAAACGGCGGCCCCCGGCACCGTGATCACGGGGACGGGGCTCGCAACCCCGTCACCGCCCTTCTCGGAGTTGCTGCCGACACCCATCTATGTTGCCTAATGTTGCTTAACCTAGCGGCATGAAATACACTTTACGACCTATTCTCCGACCTACCCGATATGCACACTAAATTTCATACAAATCGGTTCACCCATCTATTTAATTAACTTGCCTTATGTTGCTTAACCTTAACCTAGCGGTATGAACAACGTTCACAGCTTTTTTGTCAGTGGTGTAAATATTAGTGAAGTTTACGTTATATTGAAGAATGGATAAATTCATGCTAAAAACAATTTATTATGAGTACCTAAGTAAAGGATAAAAAATGGTTATTGTGGGTTATCCCTAAGAGATAAACATATACCTACCATTTAAGGTGTACAATACTGAAGTAAATTATTTTGATCTCGTAGGGTTCAGCCAACGTTTGTAACGTAAGCGCAAAAAAATGTGTTTATTTACCACATCACAATACCACGACAAACCTCTAAAACTATCAATGTTTCTCTACAATATAGTAGAGAAACATTGATATGCATGTAATATACATATAAACCTTCCTCTTGAATCACTCTATCTATTAAGAAAAATCCCATGAAAATCCGTTGCGTAGTTTTAAAGATCTAAGCATGCATAGGGACAGACAGACGCGGTGGAGGACTTTGTTTTATAATATGTATAGATATAGATTATACTAAGTATAGAAGATTAATACTATACATAAACTTTATTTAAATATTTAACAAAATACTATACATAGGTACATAACAAAGTGTCAAGAAGTGGTTATTGACATTAAAAATATTTTACTTACTATTCGTTCCTCTCGTTCGTTCGTTATATTTTGGTTTCAATAATGCACTATCAACGTTAATAACTAAAAAATACCTCAAATTTAACAAACTATCCGTGATACAATTCAGTGGGGAACTTGCACAATTTTTCTTTTTTAGCGTATTATAAAGATTTTAGGCTAGCTTAGATCAAAACACAGAACAAAAACAAAATAGTTAAATTATGCACAAATTATATAGTTATTGCAAAGCAAAAGTTGACTTTTCCACGTTGGCGGGAAAATGCTCACTGACAGCTGTGACATAATTTTTTACTTGACGTAAGAGTATGTAAATATTCATGGCGGGTATTTAAAGAAACTACCACTGAATAATAATAATGTTACACTTTTGACGACTAATAAAATCAGAATGATGAGATGATCCCTAATATTACCGGTACAGAGAAAATTAATATTGTCCAAAAAAAAATATCAGTCATGTAGTTGGATGAGCTCGTTGGTCTAGATATCCATTAACTACCTACTTACTTATTAAAAAATATTTTTCTATTGTAAATGTTAGTACTTAAGTATAAAAGATTTGTTAGATAGTAAAAAGTATTTCTTTAAAATTCCAAATTTAATTCCAAACAAATGTATATAAACTTAATTGGATAAGGATTAATGATTTGCTTAAAAGAAAATTGCCTAAGCGTAAAATTGCTTCGTAAATAAGTCATTATTTTTCATAAACAGTAAATGATAAAAAAATGTTTATTGTGGGTTATCCTTAAGAGATAAACATATACCATCGCAGACTTTTTTTTAGACCTTGTTAACGTGTACAATACTGTAATACATTATTTTGATCTATCTCGTAGGGTTCAGCCAGCGTTTGCAATGTAAGCGCAAAAAAATGTGCTTATTTACGACATCACATTAGAAACCTCAAAAATTATCAGTGTTTCTCTACTATATTATGCATGTATTATACATATAAACCTTCCTTAAGAAACACTCTATCTATTAATAAAAACCGCATCAAAATCCGTTGCGAAGTTTAAAAGATTTAAGCATACATAGGGACAGACAGACAGCGAGAGCGACTTTGTTTTATAATATGTATAGATTTGCAAGATTCTGACTCCTCAAGCTACACAGACAGTGATGATGATTCAAGCGATATGAATATTAGTGACGAATAGTCCTATAAAATTTTTATCTGTGGTTAAATATTTCTTAAACGGAGTTAATTATTGTTTTATGATTTTGTATCTATGAAGCTATTATAAAATATTTGTAAAACTTAAAAATAAATACTTAAAACAAAAATACTTATTATTTTATTCTTTACCAACAATGTCTATCTCGAGATAAATCTTTGGATTATTGACTCAGTGTGTAGCGTTACCCGCCCCCGCTCCCTTCTTACCGCGCAGGCGATACGCGAGTTAAACGGTCGGCCTATAATAAACGCCACTTTTAGCCCAAGAGCCCGTGAGTGCCAGACCTTCGGATTTTAATAAAAGCTGAAATTTTTTCTATGTGTGTCCCTAGTACAGGTAAGAATGATCCCCACCCATGAAGCTGAGGCAACGGTGGCTTTGGCAGGTAACAGGTAACAAAGGTGTATAAAATTCCATCTCAAATTTATCATAAAATAAAACTTTTTTTAATATTTGATTCATAATAATATCAAAACTCGCGTTGCTCATTGCCAGACAGTTAGTATGGTTGCAACCCTCTGCCGGACACCCTTAAATTATTATAATTTATAATTATACTTACGATATATTATAAAACCTAAATTTTATATATAATTTTTTGGGGGCCTATTAATCTATGTTTACATAATAGCCGGACAGTTTCAACGGTTCTATCATCTTGCCAGACGCATTCAAAGTGAGCAGTAGTTCGGAGAGCAAGGAGCGTATACAGTAACTAGTGCGAGTGAGACAGAGCGCTTGGTCTATTGCAGCCATTCACTGCGCATCCACTGTTATTAAGTTCAAATTGTGCAGTTTATTTTTTTCTTAATCGAGAAATTTCATTAAATAATTTTTTACAGTTTGAATAACAAATATTTAAAACAATACTCAGTAAAATTGTTCTAATACAACTTCAATCATATCGAAACTCTAATAATTTGATTTATATTATTTTCATTTTTACGAAGTTTAGTATTTTCAATTCTATCAAAATTGTAAAGCCAATGAATTAAAGTAAATCAAATTTTATTGTTTATATTATATTAATCAAAGCCTTCCCTATCCTTGCTCTCCGAACTACTGCTCACTTTGAATGCGTCTGGCAAGATGATAGAACCGTTGAAACTGTCCGGCTATTATGTAAACATAGATTAATAGGAACCCAAAAAATTATATATAACATTTAGGTTTTATAATATAACGTAAGTATAATTATAAATTATAATAATTTAAGGGTGTCCGGCAGAGGGTTGCAACCATACTAACTGTCGGGCAATGAGCAACGCGAGTTTTGATATTATTATGAATCAAATATAAAAAAAATCAGTTTTATTTTATGATAAATTTGAGATGGAATTTTATACGCCTTTGTTGCCTGTTACCTGCTAAAGCCACCGTTGCCTCAGCTTCATGGGTGGGGATCATTCTTACCTGTACTAGGGAGACACATAGAAAAAATTTCAGCTTTTATTAAAATCCGAAGGTCTGGCACTCACGGGCTCTTGCTCTATTTCGTCGTGTTCATTAAAATTGCCAGTACCTTATCTATTTTTTTTTGTAGTATAGTGTAGTGTAGTGGCCAACCTGGTGTCAGAGTTTACAAGCTGCCCTTAGGCCTCTGACTCAGCTTAACAACTGCTGTCTAGATGACAACAGCCGGGACCGACTTTTTACGTGCCCTCCGAAGCACGCTCCTAATCTATTGAGTCGCTGGGATGTCGGCAGTGGAACTTTAGCTTCATCTCTTTTGCTGCCAGCACAACGATGCCTCTAAGACCACATGACGTGGTCTCGATAAGCTGGTTGAATTACCATCTGGTAGGAACAATCCTACGGTTGTCGTTGTTTGACTACAAAGTCAAGCACACCAGCTTGTATTGAGTAAAAAAAACTAAAGTTACCGACGTGTGAACGACGTAAATAAATCTCAAACGAACCAAATAAAAATATTTTATACATTTAATTACCTACATAATCTGTTGATGCTTATTATAGACTATTGTTTTTTTTTTCTAAGTGGTTCGATAAAAAACAATCTTTGTACAAAATGTTCATTGAAACAGCGGCATCGTTCCACGGCGTATAGTTGTCAGTAATTTTGTATAATGAACTCACGTTTTAATGTGTTTCTTGTCGGCTGCATGGTCGACGGCTAATCTGTGGTTGGCGCGCTCCAAGTCTTGGATGCTCACTTCGAGCTGCTCGTAGATCCTTAGCCGCGAGTCGTTAACCTCCCGCAGTGCGACCGTTTGTTTTGTTAAATACTGGAAAAAAGATTGCGTTAATATAATCTGTTGCGGTCCGTGATTATGGATATTCATCATATTTATATGGCCAGTGTTATGTTACTGTCCAGTCTTTGGGAATTATACTGGGAATTATTACGTTTGTTTGCGTCATTATTTTTTGCCGAAGTGCCCCAGAAGGTTTATGTTTCTCTAGTGTAATATGTACATATTCATGTATTTTTTAAACCCTCTAGCCTTTACTACCTACTTAATGGATTCTAACATATTATGAGGTGTCGTTAGATTGTCTACAGTGGGAGTAGGAACTTTAAAAATTTTCAAGTAGGTACTTAATTCAGTCTATCGCATCGGACTCCGATGTTCAGGCCAAATTTTTGGTCTGAGATGCGCAAAACTTTATAGTATGTTTTTTCGCAATATGCTTTATTTTCAAATAACTTTGTATATTTACCTCGATTTCTTGTGTTTGATCCTCGATGACATTCTGGTGTTGACGGAGTGCTGTTTCTAGTTCCTTGTTCCTCTCTAGAAGAGTTTTGCCGAGTTCTGCTGCCAACTGCAAATCTGAAATGAACAAATAAATTGTTGGTTAGGTGTTTTGTTAACAATTTCGTTAACGATACCATATTGCTAAAATCCATCAAACCGTTCAGGATTTTTGAAGCCATACGTACATACTTACATACAGTCGAAAAACGGTAAGTGGTGGGTCCTTCGAACCGTGCTTCACTGCAGTCCCCGAATGTGTGAACATTCTTGTGTGTAACTGGACTAGCTGGTAACTGGGTTCAAGGGGCTAATATCTAAGTCACGAAGAGAATAAAAAAACAGTCTGAGTAATAAAATCTTTTTAAAAAAAAATTGAACCGACTTCAATATCACTGAAAAGTATAAAATAATTTAAATATTATTGAAGTTGGTGTTAGCTTACCGGCTGTGTATATTTGGCACCAACTTCAATAATATTTAAATTATTTTATACTTTTCAGTGATATTGAAGTCGGTTCAATTTTTTTTTAAAAAGATTTTATTTTAAACTTTTTAGTGATATTTTCATATATAAAGATTGAACCATCGAAAACCGTAAAATTATCTAGGTAGGTTATGATCACATTATCGTCTACATAGTTTTACATAATTCATGTTTCTTCAGAAAAAAATATCCGGTCGTAATGAAATTTGCATGGAATCATCATAGCAGTTTACTCTCTCGAATAAAAAAAGAATCATCGCAATCGGTTCATAATTGTCAGAGCAATGTAATGGAGAACATCAGTTTTATGGTTTTTACCAGATCAATTCCTCCACATCGTTCATGGTCCTCCAGGAAGTTCTTATCCGGTTGTAATAAAATTCATACAGAAAAAATAATCATTGAAATTGGTAAATATTTGCCAGAGTTATGACCATTTTTGTCCTTAAAAAGCGACATAACGACATCGATATAGGCTTACCTGCAGCTCTCAGTGCGCAGTCACCATTCTTGTTTTTCCAGGAACTACTTATTACTACGCAATAATTTTTTTATGGGACCCAATCAATGGATTGAAGAATGGATGGAAGAAAGATTTTTTCAAATCGGTTCATAATTGACAGAGTTATGCGCGAACATACATAAAAAAAAAAAAAAATATATATATATACAGACGAATTGAGAACCTCCTCCTTTTTTGAAGTCGGTTAAAAAGAAGAAATTTAACACCACGTATGTGTTCAATTTCTTCTTTTTACTTGCTTCTACGCTGAAGTAGAATAATTAGCCTGTCATAATACCATCCGTGCCTGTGCGGTACGGACTGACAGCTGACCGCATTGCACATTGCCACAGCTGTCACCGGTACCCCGCCAAACATAATGTAATTGACCACCTGCCGATGTAACTCGTTCAATTACACGATACATTACCCGCCCACTTTCAACATTAAAAAACTTAACAATAACAAAAGAGGCACGGTAACATCCTGTGTCGTTTCGATCGTGAAATGTGTTCCGGGCATTTTCTGCGTGGAGAGCAATTAAGTAGGTAGTATTATCATTGGTAGTAAGGTATAGGTAACATTTAATGGACACATTGAAAAGACTGATTTATAATATAAATCTTTTGAAAATATAAATAGCTGTATAAGTAAGGAACTATACAAATAGCTGTATGCTGTATAATAATATGTCCGCATCTATTGTTAATTGGTTGCAGTGGATGCGATCACAAATATTGCATATAACATGTTTATAAATGAGATAAGACATTTTACGTCGTGGTGGGCGAAGAAATAATTCTCGCTCCAAATAATCCCGGGTATTTCATGTCGAATACTTGCATCGTGTTTCATTATGGCAAGCTCAAACGCACTCGGCTGTGACGTCTGGGCATAAAAACTTGTACCGCACTAAAGTGTGAAAACATTTATTTCTTTAGATATTTCATCAAATCCAAGTTAAATTAAACCGCAGCTCGTGCGTACGTGTAATAGAATCTAATTACTCGAGTTTTATTATTAATTATAAAACAATAGTTCAAACTTCACACTTCACAAGTGTTTGTAGCTTGTTTACGTGATAGAATAATAAAATATTCACAATTATAAGCTTTTCTGCCTATCATTGTAAAAAAGTATGAAAATCCAAATATGCTTTGGGAAGCAAAGAAGTGGAATTTTTATAACGACTCCTGTCTACTGTTCAGATTAAATTAGTTACGCTTTGCTAAGAGTCAGGTAATATTTTTAAACGCCATAAAGTGATTTAGTTGATTACGTTGTTCTTTACTTTTAACCACGGTATTAATTACTACAACCATGAAACAACTAAAACTTTTAGCTTTGCGTAATCACAAGTAATGATTGGCTTTTCCACATAAAAATAAAACGATGTATGTTTTTTTTCAGACAACGCGGATTTTGAAGCGTTTTACACAAATTAAAGTTTTTTACGCCAGTTATTTTTCACACTCTTTCGTCCTTCGGAGTGTTTTTATCCTCAATGGTCTACCTACACAATTTTATAGCAAGTCATACTTACTTTGCTGTTTTTTGTAAGACTTGGTACCTGCTAGCTTTATCTAATGGTCGCAAACGCAAGTAGAATATCTTTATAATAATGTCTACCAACCGTTTAGCTTTAAATCCCCTAAATAATACTGGTGAATGAAACCGATACATTCCTGAATGTGCGTAGAAGGATTCGCATTCGATTCGGCTGTTCATCCCTGCGAATAAAATCGTGAAATTATGCATGAATTTGCATTGCATCATGCATTAATGGAAACAATACTTAACAATGATAACGACGCCTTTCTTTGTTCAATTTGTTATTCCCAAACAATGTAATCTGCAATATTTGTTTAAAAACTTTCTCGCATGATGATATTTAGATGACCGCGCAGGTCTCATGTTGATTTGATTTTGCCAAGAGAAAACAGTAATGTCGGTATTTTGCACGGCGCATATAACAATACATTTAATCATAATAGGCATTCATAAAAAATTGATCCAACGTTTTGAACAATTGATATCGATAACCATCGAAACCAAATAATCAGTACTATTCTACTTTTATGGTAGCATCGACCTGATTATAATTTTAATCAAAAAGATAGGTTTAATGGGTATGGTTTTTTGTTGTCTAAGAATCAAGTAATTCCTAACTATTAAGTATAAGTACATTTGCCTAGGTTACCTACAATTTATAGTTGAAGTTGAATGTACTTAGGACTCTACATTTTTAACCGACTCCCAACCAAAATGTGAAAGTTTTCAATTCGTTTGTAAACTTTTTTACATGTTAGGTATGCACAGCAAGATAGATCGCTCTTGGGAGCATTCCAACTGAAGAAGTACCTCAACATCCAGACAAATAACACTAACTTCGACTGGCGTTGTTAACCTTCGCCTGGCGTTGTTTACCTTCATGTTGCGTTGTGTTGTTGCGGCTATGTTTTAGTAGCTCAGCGATTCCTCTCAAATCGTAAAAGGGTGTCTCCGGTGTAACTAAAACCAGGAAGCCTACCTACGTTTGTTTGCCAATAATGTTTTGCAAATAATAAAATATTTCTCCCTTTTGCGTGAGGTGTTAAAAACAACATTACCTATGCAATGCAAATCAAGCTACTTATTTGAAAAAAAAAAACATTGATGGTTCTACGCTAGTGCTTGCATGCGGTGGCTTGCACGCCACGTTCCCTCTGTAATGGACTGGTGACGTGTCAATTGTTTCCACTTGGCCAATTCTCTTCTGTAGTCTCTATTTTCTAATTTTTATAGCCTCCGTGACAGGATTTAAACTTATGTGTAGTTGTTCCTTACGGTTTACGCCGTCCGTCCCATAGAATTTTGAGAGTAAAGAAAGAGGGAGTCCATCTGTGCCTGCGCAAGCGCTTATACACAATAATGTCTTCTGTGTTGTTGACTAATCTTGTTAAATTAAAAATTGGCTGCGCAGTGGCCGGTCTCAAGAAAATTACAACTAATGTCCTCGGTGACGAGCGGTAGAGTAGTGCAGCTGTCTATAGGCAGGCGTGCGTCTTGCGTGTCTCGTAATTAGGTTAATTAAGAGAAGAATTACTACGTTAGCGGACTTGTTTAGTTCAGTTTTCTGTCGCGTGCGGTACACACTACACGAAAAAAATTGTCATGATGCTTGCCTACAGCAATTAGAGTCAATGAACCACGACTGTGACTCATGTGCCTCGAACACAATGAATGACCTGTGAACTTTTTGGACAATGCTATTAATGTTGTAAGCCATTTTGAACTCAATATAAGTCAGCGCTTGGCCGTGATCTGTCCCGATGGTAAGTGGTACTGCCTTGGATGGGAAGGGACTTATGAAAAAGACAAAGAAAAGAACTGTGCCGGCAGCATAAAGGACAAATGATAGTCCCTGGGCTGGCAATACAACAAATTTTCATACAGATCCAGAAGAATTTATCTCTATCTCATCATCATCGGCAGCCGAAAACTCACCCTTAATTATCCCTTAAATATAATCCGTGGGGATTATATTGGCAGGCTTGGCAGGCGGCTTGATATCATGACTGAATGAGACTGCATTTATTTATGGCAATTCCTCCTTTCTAAAGGGAGGCCTTTGTTCAGCAGTGGACGTCTTTGGGCTGCTGCTGCTGCTGATGATGATGATGATGATGATGATGATGATGATGATCATACTGAGATTTCAATACCGCAACACTAAATTAGGCACATTTCCTTCAAAAAATGTTTTTTGTCGATAGTCTAGGAAAAACGTTTATCTACTGACTTATTACGGGTGGTAACAAGTTTTGTGATGAAAATTTTGCTTGCCATAACCGGTCTGCATCTAAGTAATTAAATGTATGCTTTGACTTCTTTTTATAAAGCATCTGTTCACATTTTAAATTATAGATTTAGGTACTTATTATAGTTTATCTATCTATTGTGATTAAAGTGACTCACACAATATACCTAATACTATTGTGAATGCTTCTATTGATAAATACATTACAAAAATACTCGTTAACAATCACTAATTACCTAGTTCCTAACTATTTCTGTTTAAATCGTAACGTACTGTAATGTTAATAGTTATCATAATTAGCTCAACGTTGATTGGTTTGGGAAATGTTTTCCCACTTCAATTTGTCAACAATGCGTTATGTAATGAAAACGACTCGATACAACTTTAATCGATTAACCGAGTTAATAAAATCGCAACAATGAATTCATAAAACATCGTAACAGAACGGTAACAGTTATGATTTTTCATTCAAACGTGAATGTTACGTTACTTGGGTACCTGTGTGTATATATATATATATAACCACAATTACGGCAGTTTATGCATGAATGTGCTCATAACTTTACGTGGCTACACCAGCAATTGTTATTGCATACTACGGTTAGTTTATTTTATGTTTAGCTTGTCTTTGTTGGCTCTACCTCGAGCCATTCTCGCAGGAATAGCTCATCATCTTGTCCATCATTTGTTCATAACAGTTATTATTCCGTAACTTAACTTGGTACGGTAAAGATGCCGGGCTCTGTACAAGCATTATTTGCTCGCGCACGTAATCAGCTGAAATAAGTATTTATAAATAAAAGAAGTTGACTAGTCCCTGATCACTTGCGCTCTGCGTTACTGACTGAAGGAGGAAAGTCGTCGTTGAAGCTAGTTTAGTTGAGGTAGTAGCCTGAGGCTAGTTTTAGAATGAAGCAAGATAAAATATGATCGCCCTTGCTCCATGTCTAGTTTGACCACAAAAGTGCCGAAACTCTTCGCGACTGTAGCAGCCGGTCCGTTGGGCAAATGGTAGGTAGGACCGACCCAGACCGGAGAAGTTTACTAAAGGTTTTGCTAGGACCCCGATTATTAGGGTTAAATAGTGATTGGCAGGGTAAGCAAGGCAGACATCATCATCATCACCAGCCGGAAGACGTCCACTGCTGAACAAAGGCCTCCCCCTTAGACCGCCACAATGAACGACAATTTGCTATTTGCATCCACCGGTTGCCTGCGACGCGAACAATGTCGTCGGTCCACCTAGTGGGAGGCCTGCCTACGCTGCGTCTTCCGGTACGTGGTCGCCACTCGAGAACCTTTCTTCCCCAACGGTTATCGGTTCTTCGCGCGATGTGGCCTGCCCACTGGCACTTCAACTTGCATATTCTACGAGCTATGTCGGTGACCTTGGTTCTTCGGCGAATCTCCTCATTCCGGATTCTGTCGCGCAAAGAAACTCCGAGCATAGCTCTCTCCAAGGCAGAAATATGTAAGTATAATATGTACGCATGAAAAGTAGTAGTCTATGAGGCTCACACAGCATTCGAGCAAATAAAGAATCAGAAGGGATGAGACAAAAACTTATGTTCCAACGTCTGTACCTATTATACAAGAACTCATACACATATCTAACAAAAACAGTAGTACATCTAGTACGATAGTCAAATTATTATTTTTTTAGCCTTGAGAAATGTCTGGTAGTCGATTTCACAAGAATAAAGCAAAGAAATAGAGTTGTCATTAAGAAAATTAACGGCAGTAGTAGTTTAACATATTCCATTGTGTTTCACACCAGGTAATTGGTCATTATAAGCTTTAAATTATAACACTGGAACACTTTAGCAATTATAACACTATACAATTGTATTGTATTTGCATACCGGTTTTGCAATTAAGAAAAGTTTCCGTGAGTTCAAGTGATTGTTATTCTTTGGAGACATCAAGACATGGATGGGAACATAAAAGACCGTCTAATTTTAGTATCAGGCAGGTTGTAGTCTGTCTTGCATATTGACTAACCGTAGCTGGTCTACGGTTAGTCGTTCGGTTGTGAGGGCGTTCTACAAGGCACAAATCTCGGCCCAAAATCTAGATCCTGCCTTAATGGAGCATCAAATATTAGTTAAGTTCCAAAAGCAAATCTTTGATATAAATTTTATTTGCCTAAGGTTTGTGATGTCCCAAAGGTAAGGACTAAAAGGTTTGTAAAAGAAATAAATTCAGGGCCATTATTTTTAAAGAACATACCTATAGTGTTTAGCCGTATTTAGAACTGGATTAGTATGCAGGGTTCTAACAATGACAAAACGGCGTAGCCGGCGTTCTATTTAGGTACTTCATGCAACAAACCATTCGACCTAAATATCAATGAAATTAATACTTGCATGATTCGCAGATAGATAAAGCAATGGTAAAAGTAATTGTTGCTTATCGAATTTAAGTAGAGCGTTAAGGAAAATTTGGTGTGTTTAATCAAAGCAATTTATAACTTTGTTCAGAAGTTACGTCACTATAGATAACTTATTATTAGTTATCAATAATTGACTTCCCTAGTTATCCGATATTGAATACTCATGGTACTTTTTTTAAGTGTTCCGGAAAATTAATTGCCCGCGCCGTTAGCGTTACCGATGTTGCTACGTGATTAGATGCTTTGTAAAGATGAAAATGAAATATTCAGAATGGTTTGAGACCATTCTCATAATTACGTATTAGATAGAAGATATTTTGTGAGCATAGCAAACGATACGCCTGAGACTGTAACATTTCGATATCGTTGCAAAACTACAGCCTTTTGTATCTAAGAACAGTCATAAATCACCGCATGAATAGACGCCTCTATTTCCTCGTTCTGTTACCGCGGGACTTTGAACTTTGATTCAAACCGCAGATTAACTGAATCTAAAATAAAATTAAATAATGATTGCCGAGCGAAAGCAGTACCGCAATTATTAGATATTGTGAGCGTAACAGACGTTATTCAAACAATTCCACGCTTCGGACTCTATATAATTTTATTCTGTGCGTTACGAATTGTTTTTTGAATGCACTCTATTCATTCAGAAACAAATCTTTCAGACTGCTTATAGGTATCTACATTACCTATGCCTTGAACTATTAAAATCATTGAGATTAATATCTTTATCTTTGCTGCTGATAGAACGTGCGTCAAAATCATGACGTTGCGGGGCCACCCACCTTCTGTTCCTTGCAGGCACTCCAGCTCGACGGTGTAATCCCACAAGTCCAAGGAGTTCAGTCCGTTCAACTCCCAAGAGTTTATAGAGTCGCACTGCTCCGTTTCCTCTGTCATTTTACGCGTACACAGTCGTTCAAAGGTCACTCGCGAAGTAACTACGTGTCCGCATAAGCCATATTTTGTTAATGCATTGCTGTTCGATGGAAGTGTTATGAGACGCGGCCGGTGCGACGGCGCAGAACGTACTGAGCGGGCCGTGTAGTCGAGGACGCCGGCTCCGCCGAACCGAGTTGCAATTACCGCGCCATCGCCGTCCGTTCCAATCTAATTTCAATCTCATTTCTTTCGATTATTCGCCTACCAGAAGAAATTAACAAATGCTGTCGATTGTAAGTCATAATTGAACAGAAAGAAACTACTTAATTTGCAGAGAAAGTGCTTGACATGCTAGGCAATCGATCGACGAGGATATCTGTGTGGAAATGTACTTGAGCTAGAAAGTGTTTACTCTTGGTACACAGTTCTTTCGCACGATTTGCATGCATTGGCGTCATTAAAAATTATATATCATAAGCGTATTTATCTTAAGAAAAGAAAATGCAAGTCGCGTTACTTTTATCTATATAAATGGTGTCGTAAAAATGTTCAAAGTTGGATGTCATAGCAATGATAGCAGTTTATTATCTATTTGCGAAGTTCATTTACCTTGGAATTAACATCAAATAATTCATACCCGAAGTCAACCTACATGCCGTGAGCTGGAGAACAAGTTCTGACTTTAACAAAAAGTTAGATGCACAAACATAGTATGCACAAAACAAATGTATAAATGCCAAATCATTCTTTTCATAACTCATGCCTACTTAAAATGCACGTTCATTGAATTACTGGATTATTACATGTAGGTAGTTGCAGTCACAATCGATAGATATTATAATAATCGTTACGCATTGAAATCAAAAGACAACATTATAATCGTTACGTTAAAATATTTTTTAAACCTTAGGTAAACAGCTTAAATCGTAAGGGTTAGTTCTATATCTATGGAAACGACTGCGCAATCATGGCTGTAGCTTGGGTTAGAATGGCAAAGTATCCCTGATCCGTAGAAGACGACTTCTACATTTCGTTATGTAATTGTTCATTATCCAAATCTGCTATTAAATCTTCTTACCAAGACGCAAGCCTAAAATTCTTGCAACCGTGACCGCTTAGCACCGTTATTTTTTAATGACAAACTATTACAGACGCGATCGAAGAGCTGTGTGAAAAACGAGTACAGATAATAACTTTAGTATGATGGAACGTCTGTAATGTTACGTTAGATGTTGATGTTTAGCTGTCCGAGGTAACGTAAAAATAAATGATCAGTAAATGCAAGGAGCACCAGTATCGATGGACGTCTAATATAAAGGAAGGAAAGAAATTGTTGGTCATTAGGAAAATAATGGGAAAAAGGCGTTGTTGTTTATGTATTAAGCCATGAGGCCTACTGATATTTTGGATTCGGAACTACGATGATAAAAACGTGTAAAATTTCTTATTGTATCATCAGCAGCCGAAACAGGTCCACTGCTGAACAAAAGGTCTCCCCCTTAGAAGGGAGGGGTTGCTATAATCTCCACGCTTGGAAGGCGTCTTGGGGATCGCAGTATAGGTGGAAGATATATACAAAAGAAAGACGTTGCTGCCGGTCTTCTTGTTATCGCTTAGTCGCCTCTTACGACCAATCAATCTCAATTCTAACCCGGCACCCCACGGGACTTATGTATACATGAGTAGGTAATTCAATATATAGATAAACTTCCAGGTAACTTAGGTGTTGTCATAACCCTCTACAATCTAGTTATTTAGGTTCTGTATGGTGTCATGGAAATCTTATCAAAATACAGTAGACATTTTGTTTGATAGAATATGTAGGTTCAATATAATCTATTTAGATCCGGGATTTGTTAAATCAATTATCTTTACGAATGATATCGGTTTTAACTTTATCTCTACTTATATAAAATTATAATGCTATGCAGTGTTGAATTGAATCATTCTGTTTTAATTGTTACTGTTCCAGCCACTGTATTTTTTGCAATCGACCCATATAAATATTGTTTAGTAGGGTGACGTCAGTTTTAAATGGAAAGCAGAGTCTCGTGTATATAATAGGTTTTGAATTTTTCTAAAGAATGTAAGTGATAGAGGTGGTAGGGTATTTTGAGAAATTCAAAACAGTGGTTCTTTTTAAGTCTTTGTAAAAGAGGAGGGTAATGTTAAACATGTTGTAGTTAGTACACATATTAAGCTGTCATGACTTAGGCCTCGTTTACGGAGGCGCGGGGCGTCACGCGTCGCGATGGGCGGCGCGGCCAGGGGGAGGTCACTTTGTATGGAGCCAATGCCAACACGAAAGTTTGTTATGGGAGCATTTTTTTTTATAGGGACACCGCTATATACCAAAAGGAGATAGACATAGGTTGACATAACAAGAATAGTAGCCATGTGAAGTACAAGTTTTCTACCGAAGTTTGTTAATATTTTGGTAGGAAAAATTATGCTACATTTCTGTTAATTATTAAAAATTCTCTTTTTTATTCTATTATTTTAACTGATTTGCTGTTAAAATTTAATACCAAAGGTATTTTATTAATTATATTGTTTCCAGTCATAATTAAAATTATATTTACTTTAGTTGAACTTTATTTTGTGTATAATTTAAACAATTACACATTGCAACACAAACAAACGAAAAAAGAATTCAAAATGTCGGACGATTTCTTTTTGCTTTGGTAAAAAAGTTGGTAAATCTCATATTTTATCTAATTTCACTCGTTTTTACTTGAGTAAAATCTCACGCGGTAAAATAAATACATACACAAAGTACTTAAATTACAGTGCATGTTACTAGTTACTTACTACTAACTTAGGTACTTTACCGTAGGTTAGGTACCGTGGTTTTATTAATAATTTCGCGAATCTTTTCATCTAACTAGTTCTGTTTACTATAAAAGTTACATTCATGAAAAACGTATCTCGATATAATTATACCGACGATCTAATAAACCGACAAAGTAAATAAGTGTGGCGTAGAAGGTGCCAAAAGGTGCTGAAAATGAAAATACATAATAGAAAAACAAAGAAAGGTAAAAAAGGATCTTCTAACACGACAAAAAGTTATTTGCTATGAGATTACTCAGTACCTATGGATATTACTTATTATTACAGTGTTCATGCATGCTATATTTAGTTACCCAAACAAAGACTATAGTTGAACTTGTTAATAATTAATTACGTTAATTACATTGATATTGCTATTGATAGCCATAGTTTTGATATTATTTACACTTACATAACATGTCTATTCTATCAATAGTAACAGTTTACTAATAGTACTGATACTATCGATTCTATTTTCTTATTCTACCCAGTGGCAAGGCAAGCAAGGCGCCCGCCTATAGTCGGCTGCATTGCACTTAGGTACTCCTGTCAACCGAGACAGGTATTAAGTCTCTTGTATCCAGTAGTTTCACCAACTACAGTGTCCTTTACACCAGAACACAGCCATGTTTACACACTGCTGCTTGGCAGCAGAATATCTGACACTGGTGGTAACTACCTGGATGGTCCCTTTCCCTAGTGATTATCAGTATTTATAGAAGTATAGACTTCCACAGAATTAGTAAATGATAGTGATTTCTGATATTTATGTGAAACACATTGAAATGAAACTAACTTTACAGCATTCATGGACAAAGGAGGTCTGTTTGAAGCATTGGGATAATAAAACAAACTGTGATATAAACTTTAAAGTTAGTTCCATTTCAATTAGGTAGTTAATTATTTCATAATATTCTGGGACAACTCACACATGGTTTCTGATCCCAAACTAGGCAAAGCCTAGATGACAATGGAAACCAGACAACAGATACTAATACCTATATACTTTTTTTGTAAATACATACTCAAATAGAAAAGTAACACCCAGACACTTGGTGGAAATCAAACCCATGACTTATTCGGTAACAGCCAGGGTGTCTGACCACCACCGGACCCATCTAAAATTGTATGATTTTAGAGCAAAATGTTTAGGATATTTGAGGTTTTCCAATTAATAAATTTTAAATCTTTTTATCTGGAAGGATAAAGCTGCATGTGCTTGACTATAATACTGAAGTAAGCTTTGTTTTGATGGTCATTATTGTGTTAAGCAGATGTTTATCTAAGAACAATAACACAAAAATTACAAGCCCGCAGACTTTCTAGTTAAATCTTTTTAATAGAGCCCATTAGTTGCATACCTGACAAGGGAACAACCTCATATATATATTATAGCGGTAGCAACTTTGGCATTCTGAAAAAATATTTTTTTTATCACTAGATGTTTATATTAATAGGTTGTGGGTTCGATTCCCACCTGTTAATAAAATATGTTTGTGTGTGAACATGTCAGGTTGTTTCATACTGTCTGGTGTGACAGTCCATAGGTATAATTAAAATTAACAAATGTTAATTAAGTATTGTACCTAATCAGTTCCACTCTCAATCAATACTAAACAAATTTTCAAGTATTGTGTTAATTTGTTAAAAAAAGCTATTTGTATGTATGTATTCATATCAGTCGTCTTGTTACCATAGTCCATGCACTGCCTAGATTAGAATTAGGAGACTGTGTTTACATTATATAGATAATTATTATTATTAGTTGATATGTTATTATCAGTTGATGACACATGAATCTGTAAAAATTTCAGGTTGTCAAAGCAATGATAGCAAAGAAGGAGACCGGGAGTAGCATGTTAAAATCTTTTGTACATGGCCATAGGTCTAGGAAAAAAGTGAAACACCTTTTTCGCATTTTCCTTTCAAGGGATTTTCTGCTTATAGACTGAATAAAGGTTAGTATTTATTTATTTTTTATTGCACATAGAAAATTGTTTATTACAAATTGTAATTTTAATTATACCAATAGTAAATGGGTACTGACGAGCTTCACTCTTGAGTTTTCTTCCAGCAATCCAACTGATAAACAGTTTAGCATTGTATGGGGTCCAATTAGTGTGCAAAATACTTATATATGAATACAAACATATTATACATACCTGCCAAATCAATCAAAATCTTAATGTAGGGCCAATTTAATAGATCACATTTGACATAAGTCAGTTTCTTTGTTCTGTTTGTTTCTTTTGTCGTTATTCTTTTATATATATTAACTTTTTTTATGTAAACGTAATTGATAAAAGTTATGCAATTGTGCAGTTCTAACTTCGAACTGTTTTTTTTTAGTCGCCAACTAATAAACTAGTTTCCAGTCCACCGATAAAATGGTCGAATCGTAAACAATATCATGCTGCACCGCTTTGACCAAACTGGTAGAATCGTAAACAACATTATGCTGTGTGTGATGATGATCAAATGATGGTGATGAAGGACTGAATGATGATGGTGGTGATGAAGGTGAAAATGGTGATGAGGATGATGATGACATGATGGTGATGAAAATGTGAATGATGATGATGAAGATTTGAATGATGATGATGAATGATGATGGTGATTATGTGTGATGAAGGTGTGAATGATGATGTGTGATCATGTGTTATGATGGTGATGAATGGTGATGATGATGAATGTTGATGTGTGATGATGGTGATGAAGATGTTAATGCTGATGGTGAAAATGAATGGTGATAATGTGTGATGATGATCAAATGATGGTGATGAAGGACTGAATGATGATGGTGGTGATGAATGTGAAAATGGTGATGAGGATGATGATGATGTGTGATGATGATGACATGATGGTGATGAAGATGTGAATAATGGTGATGAAGATTTGAATGATGATGATGTATGGTGATGGTGATTATGTGTGATGATGGTGATGATGTGTGATCATGTGTTATGATGGTGATGAATGTTTATGTGTGATGATGGTGACGAAGATGTGAATGCTGATGGTGATGATGATCAAATGATGGTGATGAAGGACTGAATGATGATGGCGGTGATGAAGGTGAAAATGGTGATGAGGATGATGATGACATGATGGTGATGAAAATGTGAATGATGATGATGAAGATTTGAATGATGATGATGAATGATGATGGTGATTATGTGTGATGAAGGTGTGAATGATGATGTGTGATCATGTGTTATGATGGTGATGAATGGTGATGATGATGAATGTTGATGTGTGATGATGGTGATGAAGATGTTAATGCTGATGGTGAAAATAAATGGTGATAATGTGTGATGATGATCAAATGATGGTGATGAAGGACTGAATGATGATGGTGGTGATGAAGGTGAAAATGGTGATGAGGATGATGATGATGTGTGATGATGATGACATGATGGTGATGAAGATTTGAATGATGATGATGTATGGTGATGGTGATTATGTGTGATGATGGTGATGATGTGTGATCATGTGTTATGATGGTGATGAATGTTTATGTGTGATGATGGTGATGAAGATGTGAATGCTGATGGTGATGATGAATGGTGATAATGTGTGATGATGATCAAATGATGGTGATGAAGGACTGAATGATGATGGTGGTGATGAAGGTGGAAAATGGTGATGAGGATGATGATGATGTCACGATGGTGATGAAGATGTGAATAATGATGATGAATGGTAATGGTGATAATGTGTGATGATGGGGATGAAGGTGTGAATGATGATGGTGATAAAGACGTGAATGATGATGAAAATGTGATGATGGTGATGATGCATGGTGATAATATGCGGTGATGATGGGATAATGGTGAAGAAGATGAGAATAGTGATTATGTTGAATGGTGATAATGTGTGATGCTGATGTGATGAAAATGTGAATAATGTCGATGATGTTGATGAATGGTGATGTGTGATATGATGTAAGTACATATAAAACAAGACACGACAAACGTATGTGCAAATGAAATTCGTTTATCAATCGATTACGAGGGATGCCTTTTAAGTTTTATCGTTTGAAGAAAAAAAAGTTATCTTTATTTGTTTACGGCAAAAAAAAACTAGTTTCGGCAGAAAATCTACCGTACCTTCGGCTGCACCGAAACTCTGCGTGCGTTAGGAGTGGGCGTTAAATAAACAAACTGTTTTTAGACTGTTTTTTGTCGTCAACTTATAAACTAGTTTACACTCCATCGATAACGATCGATCGATTCGGTCGAATCGTAAACAACATTATGCTGCACCGCTTTGTGAACTAGTAGATTGAACGTTTCAGTCGACGCGTCGTAGTCGTGTACGGTCACGTCGCTACGTTTATTGCCGAAGTGAGCAGAAATGAACCGACAGATGCCGCACTTGTGACTGGTCACAGATCAAGCTAATATTGCGTAGCTATAATAGGTAGCTATAATAGGCAAAAGTATTATTTCGTTTTCTTCTAATATTTATCATGGCTTCCAACAAATGTACCTGTTGTTACAACTCTATAAAATCTAAAGACATGTTGACACGTTCCGATTGTACTCGTATGTCTAAATATGATTTGTATTGTGCCAATGTTCCCGATAAGCGCTTTGGGAACATGAACAAGGAACAAAATCACTGGGTTCATGTATTCTTACGAACTTGTGGCGTCGTGATTTTCACTTGCACCATACCCATAACTTGTACCATACACCAAACTCATTCGTCTTGCGCACGCATGTATCACTTCATTCTTCTTCATTCATTATGCGCGCGCAGTCCATCCATTCATTCATCCATACATTCATTCATTCCTTCGTTCGCGGGACGTCAACGTCAGGAGAGGAACACGGAGATTGGATGGGAATTATTGTTATTCTGGCGTAATTGATTACTGTGTATACAAATAAATGAATATGACCACGAATTTGGTATGCTGTGTATATATTTCATAGGGGTAAACCCCATAGCGGGCAAACCCCATATAGTGGTGACCCCGACAAAAAAAGAAAAGACAACCGTGAAAAATATTTTGTTTTAGAGAGTTCGAGACTTGGATAACGTTTGGTCCAAGTTATAAGCGGCGAGCGTTTTTTACAAATTTACAAATTATGATGGATGATGAATTTAGTGATGCAGAAGGCAAAGATGATAAGCCCTGTGTTTCTAGGGAGGTGCATAGAGTCGGCATGCCTATATGTTGCCCGACATTCTGTCCCGACGAGCCTGCATTATGGTTTGCACAGTTAGAAGGCCAATTTATACTGTCTAGAATAACTAGCGACAATAGCAAATTTTACTACGTAACTACGCAGCTCGATACTAAATATGCGTTGCATGTAAAGGATATCATTACAAAACCACCAGACAGTAATAAATACGAAAAATTGAAGACAGAACTTATACGTCGACTATCCGCATCACAGGAGAGGCAGATTAAGCAACTGTTAACACAGGAGGAGCTCGGCGATCGAAGACCATCACAATTCTTGCGTCACTTACAAAATCTAGCCGGTGCTTCGGAATTTATTAAAAGCATTTGGACAAATCGTTTACCTCAGAACATTCAAACTGTTATTGCTTCACAGATTGCTGATTTAGAGGTAGAAAAGCTTGCTGAAATTGCCGACAGGGTGTACGAGTTAGCTCCATCATGTCCTCAAGTGGCTACTGCATCTGCCTTCACTAACGACGCTTCGCTTGACATGAGTAAGCAGTTAAGTGACCTCACTAGGCAAGTAGCCTTACTTACTTCGCGGTTGAATAATAGCAATGAACAACGGTCACGCTCACGTTCACGCTCACGCTCTCGTCAGAACAAAAGAAGCTACTACAGGTCTAGACCTAAACAGCCACCACCGAACCATCCGCACTGCTTCTACCATTACACCTACGGTAGTAAAGCGAACAAGTGTAAGCAGCCCTGTTCCTTTAGCTCGGAAAACAAACAGGGCGGTCGCATGTAGCGGCCCACGACTGCCCTTCTTCAACAGGCCGTCTATTTATAACGGATCGGACTTCGAAAATGCAGTTCCTTGTGGACACTGGCTCTGACTTGTGTGTTTTCCCCCGATCAGCAGTTAGGACGCCCTGCTTTCAGTCAAAATATGATTTAACAGCTGCTAATAACACTGTGATTCATACGTACGGACCAATTCAGCTGCAACTCAACTTAGGTCTCCGAAGAAACTTTGTTTGGAATTTCACAATTGCTGACGTATCTCGACCTATTATAGGAGTTGATTTCCTTAGTTTTTATAACTTGCTGGTAGACTGCAGAAACCAACGCTTGATCGATAACCATACGTCACTCACAGTGTCAGCGATGTATTGTCAATCCGCTGAAGACATCGCGTCTGTAAAGGCAGTGGTAGGAGAGACTGAGTACCATCAAATACTTCGACAGTATCCTGAAATTACCCGTCCTCCAGGTAGACATTCACCTAGCAAGCACAGTACACTACACCATATCCGTACAACACCAGGTCCTCCAGTTTACTGTAAACCTCGACGCCTCGATCCAGCTCGTATGCAAATTGCAAAAAAGGAGTTTGAGGACATGCTAGTTAGTGGTGTAGCCAGGCGCTCAGAAAGTGCATGGTCTTCTGCATTGCATCTGGTTAGGAAAAAGGACGATGGATGGAGACCCTGTGGAGACTACAGAGCACTGAATGCAAGAACGATACCCGACAGGTATCCTATCCGTCACATTCATGACTTTTCTTACCAGCTGTCAGGATGTTCAGTCTTCTCAACGATCGATTTAGTCAAAGCTTACAACCAAATTGCTGTCAATCCAGAGGATATACCAAAAACAGCCATCACAACACCGTTTGGACTCTTTGAATTCCCGTACATGACCTTTGGTTTGCGGAATGCAGCTCAGACTTTTCAAAGGTTCATGGATGAAGTCTTACTTGGCCTCGATTTCTGCTATGGATATATCGATGACATTCTAGTGTTTTCAGCGACCCCAGAGGAGCATAAATGTCACCTGCACCAGTTGTTCGAACGTTTGAGAGACTACGGCGTTGTAATTAACACCTCAAAATGCAACATTGGTCAGTCTGAAGTCGTTTTCCTTGGTTACTGTGTGTCAGCAGAAGGAACGAAGCCTCTGGAGTCGAAGATCCAAGCTATCCAGGAATATCCAATCCCTAGGACTGTTAAAGAACTAAGGCGTTTCTTAGGAATGGTAAATTTTTATCGTCGTTTCGTTCCCAAGGCTGCAGAATTACAAGCCCCTTTGCATGCTGTTCTTTCGGGTCCAAAAGTTAAAGGATCGCATCCAGTCGATATGACTCCTCAGCTAATGCAAGCTTTCGAAAATTGTAGATCGTCACTTGCAAAGGCTACTCTTCTTGCCCATCCAGATGCAACGGCTGAATTAGCAATTGTCACTGACGCATCGAACACAGCCTTAGGTGCTGTACTCCAACAGTTCAAAGACAATATTTGGCAACCTTTAGCTTTTTACTCACACAAATTATCTAGTGCACAAAGAAAATATAGCCCCTATGATCGAGAGTTATTGGCTGTATACGAAGCTATAAGGTATTTCCGTCACATGGTCGAAGCTAGAACATTCGCCGTGTTTACAGATCATAAACCACTCACCTTTGCTTTTAAATCAAGTCGTGAAAACTGTACGCCGCGTCAGTTTAGATACCTTGACTTCATTGGACAATTTACGACAGACTTAAGGTACCTACCTGGTAGAGAGAACGTTGTAGCTGACGCGTTATCACGGGTGGAGGAAATATCAGTTGCTATCGATTATAACGAACTTGCAAAACTTCAGGATAACGATCCAGAACTGCAAGAGTTACTTCGCCACGGTTCCGCATTGAAGCTAAAGAAGATGACTACGGTAAATTGTAACTTACCTGTATATTGTGATGTTTCCGTGCAGACGCCTCGTCCGTATATTACGCCGCAATTGAGAAGGCAAGTCTTCGATTCTCTGCACAACCTACATCACCCTGGAGCTTCAGCTACAGTGCGACTGGTCACTCAACTCTTCGTTTGGCCAGGGATTCGCAAAGACTGTAGAGAGTGGGTTAGGCAATGTCTAAAATGCCAGACTTCAAAAATCTCTCGTCATACTAAAGCTCCACTTTCCACTTTCATGACCCCATCCTTCAGATTTTCTCATATTCACATCGACATCGTAGGGCCGTTATATACGGTAATGATGTGAGGATGGTGATGATGATAATGATCGTTGTGTGATGATGATGATAAATGATGATGAGGACCATGTGACGATACTGATGATCATTGTATGATGATGTGTGATAATAGTGACGAAGATCTGAATGACGATGAATGATGTGATTATGATGATGTATGTTTTCATTTGTACATAAGTTCAATACACGATATACTTACTTATTTCAATTTGTAAATAAAAATCATTGATCCATCGATTGGCGAAGCTAACGATGACGGTTGACACACGAAAAACGTACTCTCCTGAACAACCTGTTAAAACTAAACGACACGCGATCATCACGCAGTTTCGGTGCGGCTGAAAGTTCGGTAGATTATAGCCGAAACCGAATCTTCAGTCGGTTACAGAATATGTAATAACTAGGCGCGCGCGTAGATTAATTGAACACCGTGCACAGACCTAAATACATATATATCAATCATCGGTGTTTTCACAGGATTTAACATTGTTGGCACAGTCGATTTGATTGGAGAAAATATTATGGATATCTAATACTTTCTCAGATATCAGGCAGCTCTGAAGGTTCTTAACTCCTTCCGAGTGGTCTCCAAACTGGTTATAGAAGGTGTCACAGGTTTGAATAACTTGGGAAGACACAACAGCGTCAGCCTTATCTGGGTACGGTCAGACAAAAATATGGTTTACCACCCTACGGTTGATGTTCATATGCACATTATAAAACAACAAGGTTGATTTTCCCTTGCAATTATTCATACAGTTACTAATGCTCTCTTTATCGTTAACGTCAACACTGACTAGTGTTCCTAGTTTAAATTGACGCATCTGATAGAAATGTTCAACCTTAGTGTTATTTTGATTGCATAGGAAGTTTTGTCAAAACTGGTAAAGCACTTTCTTGGCCGACCGTACCTGGACACGAAGGCGTCGAGGGTAATGAGAAGGCAGACAGACTAGCGAGGGCTCACAGAGACATTTGGTTGGCCCTGAACCATTTGTAGGGATTCTGTATGGAATATATCACCAAGGATTATATGCACACGCTAGGAACGAACACACGAAGGAATGGAGGGCAGCGTCAGGCCTAAACCACTCCAAAGCGTTCTCTAGCACAAGGGTGGACTGTGGGGTTAAATTATTAAACCTAAGCAGATCACAAATAAGGCACCTAATAGGTGCACTCACGGGACATTTTCGTACCAATGAGCACCTTCACAGAATGAGGCTAAGTACTATATTGATACTTGCAGATTTTGTAAAGGTGGAAAAGAGTCAATGCGACACATATTGTGTGGGTGCGACGCTCTTGCGAGACTTAGGTTGGGTCATCTGGGAGTAGCTTATCCTACACCAGATGATTATGTACAGGTCCAGGCTGGTGCAATCGTTGCGTACCTGAGGGAACTCTTCGACACGCCAGCTACAGAGTAAGGGCTAGGGCATGCACAATGGATCCAACTGGGTCGAAGTGCGTTCCGGTGGTTTACCGGGCCCGATTCTTAGCCACCAACAATAGAATAGAAATAGAATGGATATCTAAACTGTCTGGGATCATCTACAGACAGACTATACCTCGAGAGTGCGGGTCACGAGTTAGTCGATGACGATATTAACCCACCACCCACACTTGCTGAAATGAAATGCAACATGTTTTTATAATTCAATATAGAATGTAAGGTAATAGAATGTAAATAAAATGTAAGAGAAATACATGTAAATGAATAATCAGTGACAGGTAATTATCTACACTACACTCATAAGACTTAAAGTGGTTTATCAGTTTGTATGTTTGTAGACTTCCGAATACTCGTACTGTCTATACTTGGATGGCACTACCAATTCAATTATAAAGATTCCGAAAGTGACATTCCCTAAGGATTTGTTTCTGGTATAATATTTACCGAACTCCGTATCAGGGGTCGTGCATTAATCACGTGATGTTTTTTAGCAACTTTTTAACACCTCCCCCCCTGCTGGTGATATGTGGTGAGGTTTTTAAAACTACCCCCCCCCCCCCCTATCCAAAATCACGTGTATTTTTTTGTACAAAATTTAAATATAGTTTATATTGAAATTTTCGGAATATTATCTTTAAATAAAGGTACTTAATTGATTAAATGTTGAAGGGGAAGTCGTTGCCGGCAACGGTGAGTCAAGGCCACGTGCCGCTGTTTGGTTTAGAAATCGTGCATTCAACGAAAAATAAATACACGTGATGTCTCATTATACCTCTCCCCCCTCCTGGTGATATTTCGTGATTTTTTCGGAACCCCTCCCCCCCCTCTTTCGAGCCTCACGTGATTAATGGACGACCCCTCAAAAGGTGTTGAACTGACCTAGATACGACGAGTGCGAAACTACAGTCTGAAGTGGTAGACTTATATTAAAACAATTTCGAATAACCAAACCGAAACCGAAACGAGACAAGTAGTATCTTCATCTGGTTGTAGGAGACACCCCTACCTATGGATAGCTACATTGCACTGCCACTAGGGATAGGTCATCGACGCATTTTCAGTCTACGAAACGAGACCGTTTATCGTCCACGATAAACTAGTTAATAAAACAGACTAAAGTTTCGACTAGTTTATATCGTAAACAGAATGTTTTTAGTTGTGTTGTGTTTGTAGTTTGGTCAACGACTAAACTAGTTTAGTCTTTTTGTTTGTTTACGTTTACTAATCGATGGATCAGCGATTTTTATTTACACATTGAAATAAGTATGTCGTGTCTTTTCATGTGTTCTTATGTACAACATGTACACTTATGTACACACATCATCACCATTCGTCATCATCATTATTCACATTTTCATCACATCATCATTCAGATCTTCATCACACATCATCTTCATCACTTTTATCACCTCCATCATCATTCAGATCTTCATCACCATCACACATTATCACCATTCATCATCATTACACATTATCACATCTTCATCAACATCATCTCATCATCACCACACATTATCACCATTCATCACCATCATCTTCATCACTATTCATCATCATATAAATCTTCATCACCGTCATTTGAACATCATCGCACATTATCACCATTGATCATCAGCATTCACATCTTCATCACCATCATATCACATTATCACCATTCATCATCATCACCATTTAGGTACATCTTCATCACCATTCATTATCATCATTCACATCTTCATCACCATCATCATCATTAGCTTTCACATCTTCATCACCATCATCATCATTAGCATTCACATCTTCATCACCATCATTTCACATTATCACTATTCATCATCAACACTATTCATCATCATCATTCACATCTTCATCACCATCACCATTCATCATCATCACCATCATAACACATGATGACCATTCATCATCATTATCGTTCGAAATGAACCCCCTCATGGTTAATTTCGGCTCACTTCGGCAATAACCGTGTATGGTCACGTCGACTGAAGTGTTCAATCTACTAGTTTAGGCCAAAGCGGTACAGCATGATGTTGTTTACGATTCTACCAGTTTATTCAAAGCGGTGCAGCATGATGTTGTTTACAATTAGACCAGTTTATTCAAAGCGGTGCAGCATGATGTTTACGATTCGACCAGTTTATCGGTGGACTGTAAACTAGTTTATTAGTTGACGTCTTAAAAACAGTCTAAAAAAACAGTTTATTCAACGCCCACTCCTAAGTGCCACTCGTCACTCAAGACATTAGTCATTAATTTCTATGAGCCTGGTAATTTCATCAAATACGGTGTCGTTCACGCTGTGACACAGCAAAGTTTACACATTTCTGCTTAACGGCAAAACATCACATTGCGGTGTGGTAAATACCTAGTAAACCTTTTACCTTTTTCAGATATTGCATAATGGAGCCAAAGATTAAAGATATATCACAAGCCCTAATTACGCTATTGCGTGTCTGCATTAACAACACAGCAGTAGGATTCAAACGGAAAAGAGAAAATAAAGGAGCACCTATACAAGTTCTCAGCCATTCAGGAGACTGGCTTGCACGCTAAGATTAGTGCAAGTAAGTATCTCATCTATCTTTGTGTTGGCCGCTACCCTATAGGTCGTCGTGGATTCAATTCCCACCTAGCACAAACATTTGTTTTGCATGAACATGTCTGTCTGTTCTGTGTCTGGGTGTTATTTATCTGTACTACTTGTACAGATGTATGTATTTACGTATGTATGTATGTATTTACAAAACGTAGCTACCATGGTGCAGTGGGAAACCGTTTGCTTTGCAAACCGGAAGTCGCGGGTTCGAAGCCTGCGAGGGCAAAAACTGTGTAGTTGTTCCTTACTGGCTAGGACAATGCACTGATCACCTGATTTTCTGTGAAGTAAGAAGATTCATGCGAGGTATAAAGGAAGAAAGAGTGCACTTGTGCCTACGCAAGCGCTTGTGCACTATAAAATATCCCGCGTAGATTACGGATTTCATAATGAAGTCCGTAAGTAAATGGAGTTTTTTTTTGTATAGAGTACATAATTCTACATAGGTATGTTTAAAGAAAACAGTCTTCCTCAATTAGTTTAATTTTAGCAATTTGCGGGGTTGGTTACTTACTTAATAATATAAAACTTAAATATTTTTTGTATGTTGTAACCTAGTTTGTAACTATTTGTTGACCTAAATAAATAAAATAAAAATAGTTACAAAAGTAGTTACTTTTAGGTACCAACCAGCTATTAGGTTTATCAGCCAACTGGCTGATCTTGTAAAAGATTGGCCGCTGTGGTCGTATCGGCCAAAGGACAAAAAAAGTATATAAGTAGCTGTATCAGTTACTTGTCTGGTTACTACTGCCTAGTTTGAGATCAGATGATCATGTTAGAAATTGACCCAGGATACCATTAAAATAAAATCGTAGTCATAGACGGTATGTTATTTGGATATTGAAAAATGATTTCACTTTCTTATCTTTAATCAATAAAATATTATTCTTTTCAGACGAACTTTCCCGAACGAAGATAGTACAGTAAGGAAAAAGTTCTTGAGAAATAACCCTCTTATGGAAATTTTTAACGAAAAGAAATCGTAATTAAAATAGTTGTGGAAACAAGAACTGGACCACTTTCTCACGATGGTTGTATACACGCACTAAATGCAATGCAACATTTGCATGACAGTTTGATTAAAATGAATATTGTTAGTATATCTACCGAATGGCATCAAGATCCCTGTAAAATAGTTTTGGCAGTCGATTACAGCCAATAATTGTGGATCCCAAAACAGAAAATATAAATATTGGCCATTTTATTGCACATATGAATAAAACGAAATTGTGAAGTAGACACAAATATAATGTTGCATGATTTGAAGTCGCTGTGGGCGATCTGCACGAAACAAAGGTGTCCTGCAAGATATGACTGTATTCCGCACGGTGTGACTGTGTCCTAGGCAAGGCAGCGGTGTCCTGAGCAATACTACGTGTCTTATACGTTACAACGGTGTTCTGCGCTACGTGAGTATGCTTCTATTTTTTTTCGTTCTGGTCCTTTATTACAATTTTGAGAACTAGCAGACACGCGCAGCTGCGCCCGCGCTTTGACTGACACTTCCAACAATTATCGTTATATTTTAACCAATTGACAAATTATATACCTAAACCTTCCTCATGAATCACTATTGATTGGTGGAAGCCGCCTTAAAATCCGTTCAGTAGTTTGAGTTTATTGCCAATAGACAGACACAGAAAGACCCGCCAACGACTTTGTTTGTTGTGTAGTGATGATTACACTATTCCTAAATATTTTGGTAATAAATTTAGGTATGTGACATGTTTCACTAAGATCTGGCATGTAACATTAAGTATAGATAAATTAATACAAAAATATTGCAATAGAATAATTGTATAATAATAAAATAATAATAACCTTAATAGTTATGCACTGTCGTGTAGTTTTAGGTCGATCTTATAAAGAAATCACTAATGACATTTATTAATTTTTCTACTAGCTACTCATGTAGATGAGTTTTCAACTGTCAATTCTCGCATTTATTTAATGATTATCACATTTCAGGGAGAGCTGCGCGATGCAACATCGATCTGCTCGACTTGACATCGATCTGTTCGACATGGTGGCGGCCTTCGTGACGCTGTTGGTGACCTGTGTGACGCTGCGATTTCCTTTAAAGGCCTTTGAAAGAAGTGAGACGCTAGTGATGAATAATGTATTTTTTCTAACGTAAAATGGATTGAATAGGAATACAATAAATAGGAATGGAATTTCTTTGATTTCCAACACTATTATATCGACAGACTTATATATACTTCAGTGTTAGTAACAATGCTAAAATCTATAAACTAGTGTCGTTCCTATTTACCATTGCATTCCTATTCAATTAGTTTTTGTCTGAATGTGTCGATTTAAGGGTGATAACATACATATACCAGGAGGATACGTAAAGTGTCACAGATAATTTTTATGTAAATTACAAGGATATTCAAAAAAAAAATAGGTATAGAAACTAGGTCCCCTAATGAGTATAATGATATTAATAGAACTTGTTAGAAATTAATCAGGATTTAATTGAACGGACGAATTTAATTCAAAATTTTGAGATACCCCAATGAGTAAACATTAATAACTTATCAATAATCACGATATTATTGATTTATGTAAAAAAGAACATAAATACTTTCGCTAAGGTTAGTGATCGACATAATATAAATACTAGGAACAAACACAATCTTGCTGTACACTCCACGCGTCTCCACAGAATTAGCAATTCCTTTATGGTTCAAGGTATACGTTTTTATAATAAACTGCCCCAGGATATATGAGATCTACCAAAAAAAAAAAAAAATTTAAAACTACTACTGAGGGCCATTTGTCTAAAAAGGGCTATTATAAAATCTCGGGCTTGAACTGCAGTACTCTTACATGCTTATAGTTTATGATATATTTATTGTAAATTTGTTTTAAAAAAAATCTTATATAATTGAAAAAAGACAAGCCCCCTGAGTTTCTTGCCGGTTGCCGAAAAAAAGGACAATATGTAAGAGCCCCCGTGAGGCCTATGCATAATAAAGAATTTTGAATTTGAATGTTTCCTCATTGGGGCATCTAATTTATCTAACAGGTTTTGTAATATCACTATAATGTATAAATATATCGTCACATCGTCAGGATTCCACCTATATGTATTATTTAATAATAAATATTTAGTTTTTTTTAAAAGATAACTTTTTCAAGGGTGTGTTGTTCTACTTAAACAGATTACACGTATCGCTGCGGGGATAGATAATGTAATACGTTTGTTGTACCTACCGTGAATTTGAAATGTCTTATTGATTTATATTTTATACTTATGTAATTTTAAACTTGAATCAATTCCTATAAGTTATATAAGAATGGCTTTCATTTTATATCTTGAATATTTCAATCGTAGGGATGATGATAATAAGTCTGTAACTGTTATTATACTATATTTAGTTTTTAAACCATGTGGATTTAGATTTCCCGGTTGTCTGATTAATAATTTGCTATTATGTTCATCAGTATACTTAAGTACCTATTTACTGGTAATAAATCTTTATGATGGAATTAAACACTTTTAATGTAACCCCTTTTTTAATATTATCAGTAAGTATATGGCAGAATAAAGATATATAATATATTCCGAGGGAAATAGGGATGCAGGAATGAATGGGCACAAAACTCGTAATTTTTTTTAACATTGAATAAATATAGTTTGTTAGGTATTTTTAATTAGAGATTCTTATTTATAATCTACAAACTATATGAATTCAACGTTAAAATCTTAACCAGTTTTGTGCCCATTCATCCCTGCATCCCAATTCCCTCCAAGAATTTATTTTGGGCGCGAATTACAAATATACCTTTTAAATTTCGCGCGGAGATTAGTTCATGTGGGAAAGATTAGTGGGCGCCACTGAGCAACCTATGTGAAGTTGTATGCATATTTTTTGTATGGAGTGGCCCTTCTTCTCTTGAGTAATAGTGTTCTGTGGGCGCGGCCCGCACTGAGTTAAAACATTATGGCGTTGTAGGAATGAGAGAGAGATGCGAGACACCACGCCACACGCGACGCGTGACGCTCCGCGCCTCCGTAAATGAGGCCTTATAATACTATGTATGACGCTGTGAAAAGTTGGTGTGTCACAAAATTAGACGTTGCAGTACATAGGTACTCGTATAAAGCAAGACACATTTTCGTCTCCATTTAAAAGCTAAGCTTGGTTTCCTTGTGGATAAAATAACCACGTGATGACAAAATTATTTTATACTGTCGGATCCGATAACCGATATCGTTTCGGATAATTGGAGTTTAGTTAAGATTTATGAATATTATCTAAGAAGATATTAGAAAGCATACATCGTTAGGCTGTAAGTACTCTTTGCCTAATATATATATCTATACTAATATTATAAAGAGGAAAACTTTGTTTGTTTGGTTGTAATGAATAGGCTCAAATACTACTGGACCGTTTTTAAAAAATTTTTCACCATTCGAAAGCTACATTATGCACGAGTAACATAGGCTAAATTTTATTTTGGAAAAAATAGGGTTCCGTAAGATATTCGGGTTTTTTCGGACACAAGTTGTAAAAAATCAACCAGAAAAGTTACTTATTTTGCGTACGCTGCCTAAACTATAAAAGATAGAACCATAAAATGTTCTAATTAATTGTAGATCTTATAAATATCTACAAAAAAGTCCGCGGCACACTGTCTATGTCGAGGCCCAACAAACATTTTTTTATTTAAAAATCTTGAATTTTGTTTGGACTACATTTAAACGCATTTATTTTACTCATGCTATTAATCCTTATCAAAATAAATTATTTCATCATTAAGTACAGTTTATGTAGATAGTATTTGGTATTTGAATGATTAAAATTGTCTATACTAATAATATTATAAAGAGGAAAACTTTGTTTGTTTGGTTGTAATGAATAGACTCAAATACTACTGGACCGTTTTTAAAAATTTTTTCACCATTCGAAAGCTACATTATGCACGAGTAACATAGGCTAAATTTTATTTTGGAAAAAATAGGGTTCCGTAAGATATTCGGGTTTTTTCGGACACAAGTTGTAAAAAATCAACCAGAAAAGTTACTTATTTTGCGTACGCTGCCTAAACTATAAAAGATAGAACCATAAAATGTTCTAATTAATTGTAGATCTTATAAATATCTACAAAAAAGTCCGCGGCACACTGTCTATGTCGAGGCCCAACAAACATTTTTTTATTTAAAAATCTTGAATTTTGTTTGGACTACATTTAAACGCATTTATTTTACTCATGCTATTAATCCTTATCAAAATAAATTATTTCATCATTAAGTACAGTTTATGTAGATAGTATTTGGTATTTGAATGATTAAAATTGGACATTTGGTTTTGAAGTTATGGCGAAATTAAAATATTACGATTTCTGCTGCACGGCCCGTTGCGAAGTGAGCGTCACCAAGGCGGGGGTGCGCATGCGGGAGGGTAGTTTAGATCTATGAGTAAGGTACCCGCGCGGCTCAGACGCGAGGTCGGCTCCCTCTCGAATTTTTTTAGATTTCCTTCTTAAAACTACACCTACGCAAAAGTTCTTCTCAGAGCTAATCAACAGTTCTTTTCAGGGCTAACCAACAGTTATTTTCAGGGCAAAACAACAGTTATTTTCAGCGCTAGAATATTACAGGCTGTTAGCATTTTCTTAAACATTTGAAAATGCCTAAGAGAGCCAGGTCTCAACTTTCTAAACATAGTTCTCAAGCACGGGCAGCAAGAATACGTCGTATGGGAGAATCTTCACCTGAACGTTCACAACGCCTTGCTGAACAAAATCAGAAAAACTCTCAGGTACGCGCACGAGAGTCGAGTGTCGAACGTTCGCAACGCCTTGCACAACAAAATCTGAGAACCTCTGAGTTACGTGCACGAGAGTCGGGTGAACCGATATGTATGAAATTTTGCGGGTAGGTCTGAGAATAATAATAATATCTTGGGACAATTCACACACGGTCATCTGATCCCAAATTAGGCCGAGCCTGTACTATGGAAACCAGACAACTGATACTAATACTTATACTTACTTACATACATTTTTTTTACATACTTAAATAGATAAATAACACCCAGACACTTGGCGGGAATCGAACCCACGACCCATCGGTTGCCGGACAGGGTGACTAACCACTAGACCAACGGGCCCGTCGATAATAGGTTATAAAGTATATTTTATGCCGCTGATACGTAGTAGAAGTATATAGAACGAGAGGAGGGTGCAAGAGAGGGAGAGGGGAGGGTGATGGAGTGAGTGATCGGAGGAGTTAGGTGGAGCAAGGGGGGGGGGGAGTGAGAGGGAGCAAGTTGGGAGAAGAGAGAGGAGGGAGAGGGTTCAGAGAGGACAACGGGCAGAGGAAGAGGGGAAGTGTGACGGGGACCGAAACGGGAGTGGAGATAAATAGCATAGAATTAGATTTTTATTATAAGAGAGATAGATGGAGAGAGATAAATCAAGGGAGTAGGGAGAAAAGGGGAGCAAAATGTAATTAAAGCGCGGGCGGAGCTGCGCGGGTCAGCTAGTATATATAAATAAATAAATAATACCAGCCCTTGTTTATGTGCCACTGCTGGGCACGGGCCTCCCTTCAAGATGAAGGGGCTTAGGCCATAGTCCACCACGCTGGCCAAGTGCGGGTTGGCGGACTTCACACGTCATTCGAAAGCTAGTTAGGCTTTCTCAGACATGCAGGTTTCCTCACGATGTTTTCCTTCACCGAAAGCTAGTAACAATCGCACAAAGACGATTCGCACATGATTAAAGAAATCAGAGGTGCGAGCCGGGGATCGAACCTGCGCACCTCGTTTCCAAGGCAAGCGCTCGCCCACTGAGCTGTTACAGCTATCTAGTATATATATATTAATTTATTTATTTCCAACAACATCTATTATTACAGGTGTAGCCTAATGCGATAGTGGTATATCTTGCGGGATGTTTCTATACAACATTAACAATTAGTTAAAAACAAGTATTATAGACAGCTTAACTATAAGTTTAAACAAAATAATTAAGTATATGAGTATTGTTTGGTATCCAGACAAACCCGATTTAGGGTTTTTGAGATACTTCTTAATTAACTGATGTGTACCCTTTTTAATTTAAGTAAAAAAAATGTCGTGGTTTTAATGTGTTCCATACAGCATTTTAGCACTTGAGATTTAGATAGTAGGTATATTTAGTAGAATAGATTCAAGATGCACGCTAGTTATACATTGTACTTTGTGTATGTCAGGGTTTGGAAGCCAGTTTTAACAAAATACTGCAGAAGAATATGTACCAATATTATCAATGGATATGCCACCTACCGCACGCAGAATTATACATCGCTATCACTTTACTTTTAATTGCGCGAATTACATCAATATTACAATTAATCTGAAACCGATATGCGAAATGATGTAATGTTTTTTTAAATATAATCTTATCATAGGATAATCCTTTGTTTACGACTAAATTTACGGCAGCAAATTAAAGACACTGGAAATTAATTGACCCTGCTCACAGCCCAAATGGATATCAGCCTTCGTGCAGTTATTTTGAGATTGAAATTCTTTCAATCCAACTATTTATAAACTGCCGTATTGTGCTGTCCGCCATTGTAGGTAAATGATCGTCAATTAAACCTTAAATGATGACTGTATTGTGTACGTTATCCGCGGGATTGTTCTCAAAACAACGGTTGCCCAGCAGTTTACCCACGGTCGGCGTCGACGCAAATATTTTTAGCTGTGTGTGTTGACACATTACCTAAGCAATTTATCTCAATTAATTTGCTCAATAATTTACAACGGCTAGATGCGGGCATGTTAATTTAGGTATACATTAGGGTAACGACAGGAACTTCTCGCTACATAGCTTCTTATCAATGCTAATTATTGCTAATAGAGGAGGTTGTATGTTATAATGAGTGGCCTAGTAAAAGCATAAGAAACGTATTGCTGGTTTTGAATTGCAAAAGAAGAAATAAAACTTTTTTTCCATCGTTAATGTTTGACACTATAATGGAAGATATACATACATCGATGGGAACAGGAATATATTCGCTTATATTTATGTTTTTTGTCACTGCTTATTTTATTTTTCCTTTTGCGACGTTTTATATTTAATTTTGCATGTTGTTTGACGTCTACTACTACAGTACCTACTATACCGAAAATGGCTGGGTGTTCCATCATCGGCTTGGCTTACAACACCTATATTTGTTACTTACATTCATGGCAAATAAACGATTCTGATTCTGATTCATCCCGTACAGAATCATGTAATCTTACCTAGGTATAGGTGCTTATCTACGTCATGTGTGTACTGGGTTTTGCGACCAGGTATTGCGTACCTATTCGTGCGTTTAAAATTGATTAGGCCCCACGGATAGATAGAGACAGTCATTGTGTGTGTGCTTATTAGGTAGTTTAATGTTATTTTTTTATTTAAGCCGGGTTTTGGCATTTTGGCAGTGTACAGTTAAAATGATTACAAGTCACTTAAAATAAGGTTTAGTTCAAATAATCAGTATTTTCATCGATATGGTTTTTAGGGTTCCACACCTAAACATACCAACATCATAATATATTTCAGGAACCATTGATGCTATCGATTTTTAGAATAGTTGTAGATCATACTTCCCCAATCGCATCGTAAATGAAAAAAAAATCATATATCATCAAATATCATAGTATCATATGAAAGGGCTTCATCTGCACATTTTAAAACATTCACTCGCTACGCTACTTTGTTTTTCACTTACTAAAAAACAACATCTTTGACTTATGTGAATCATCGTAGAGTCAATTCTGTTTGTATTCGGGTTTTTGATCTGTTGTTATTGCGTTTAAACCACTGTCACTGCTGCTCGTTTTCTTCTGCGACCTATCCCTTGACCCAATCGTTTTAGAAGACATCACTAACTCAACATTTTGACCATAGTTTATAATATTTATATTCTGAACATAACCCTGACTGTGCACATTGTGAGTTCAACTTACAGTGTAACAAACTCATCAGTGGTCCACAACCAAATGTTACTACTGTTACATAAACGTTACAAAACACTTTGCTTAATACGCGTATCAGTGCACGGAGCTGTAATCAGCCAAAAATTGTGAAATTGGTACAATTGCTGCTTTGGCGACCTGGGGCCCAACTGGCACCTCTATTAGCAGCGCTAATATAATATTAGATCGACTTTTCCTACTGGTACGTCCAAAAACTAATGTTATTTGGGTGCATAAATAACATTGTTTTCTAAGAAGTTTTGGTTAAATTAACGTTAAATTCTTTACTCAAGAAGCATTACAACTTACTGTGACGTGGCTTTTGATAGCCAACAACGCTAACAATATTGTTTTCCTTGTCAAAATTAGCCGTCATACAAAAGTTGCTCGGAGGCGACTGCAATAACATTATTTTGTAAAATTCTATATGAAAAACGCTGAGTTACTTACAAAAAATAGTTTTGGGGACATTTAAAGTTAGTGAAACTTATTTATTTGTATAAATATTACTTTAGTATCTACGTGTGTGTAATAAGTAAGTTTGATTTCAGATGGTGATCAAGCAAACGAATTATTTCAGTTTTTGGATGCTGTTTACGCTGAAACTAATAATAAACGAAAGCTGCGACGTATGCAGCTTCGTGAGTGACCACTTTACTTAAGTTGAAGCCAAAAAACACGAACTTAAAGAACCTAAGTTCCTAACGAATAATCCAAGCGAACGCTGTAAATCTCCGTCTGATGAAGAAGCCGACAACAATGGACTTGACGATTTGTGCAAATAATAAGTGTAGATAATATTATAGTTGTGAATCTCATGAAACTTGTATGTGTACCAATGGACTTTAAATCATCCAGATAGTGCTTCCCAATATTGGATGCAACATCCAATTGTATCAAAGCTTACTATAAGCATCGCGTGTAATACACAATTTGTGCAGCTAACATAACTGTGAAACAACGAAGTTGTGATTCAATGCCGTTGTGGCGAACAGCCACACAACAACACCAGCGAATAGTCAGAAAGAACTTTATATGGCTCTGCAGCAGGGATTCCCCCTGGTTCGGAGACTGTTGTAGATTGATAGTAATATACCGTTTTTATTATCATTTTGTTTAGGTATTTATTTATCTATACATAAGTAACTAACTACTATAATAGTTACAAGTCTAAGGTTATAACATAATAATACTGGGACAATCCACACACAGTCATTTGATGCAGGCAGAGCTTGTACTATGGTAAGCAGACAACTGATACAAATACTTATATACTTTTTATTGTAAATACATCCTTTAATAGATATAAACAACACCCAGATAAGGTGGGAAATGTGCCCATAACCTATTGGGTAGCGGCCAGGGCACAGAACATTATTACTCCAAGGGCCAGGGTGTCCTACCACTAGACCAATATCTAGTAGCCAGTAACTCATAGTGTACATACTTTAATACATAAGGTAATTTATAAATATTTATATAAATATGCAATAAAACATGTTCTTTTTAAGAGTATTTTATTTTATTTCAAATTGTCAATAACAGATTAATACTATGCACTAGGTACTTACAAGTTTTTACCAATAACTAATACTTTAGGTGTATAGCTCATTTAATAATGATAGATTATGATTAAATAAACAAAACTTAGATAATAAACAGCAAGAGAATCAAAGTAAGTATAAGTTAACATTTTTTGAAACCGGGTTGCAGTCAAACAAGGCTATATTATAGAATCTTCATGTTTTATTATGGTTGAGGCCGACTAACACACACATATGTCTAATGCTGTTGTATGTACTTAGTCACTCCTTAGTACAGAGTTGCTAAGTGAATAGGATCCTATTCAACAATAATTATTATATCTGCAGCACACTATGATTAGAAATAAAGTATTGATGGATGCACTAAGGTACCACAATCTACCCCTTTGGTAGCCCGCACACTGTCAATAATATTGTCAATATTCTACAACCTATACAGTTTAAGTATGCACCTGGCGGTGTGAAGTAGCAAACCAGCGAGGTGCACAGTTAAATTGGACGGGTTGTAGAATATTGACAATATTATTGACAGTGTGCAGCTAGCCTTTGGGTAAATTAATCTGCTATTTGTCAGAATTTATAGCCTTTAATGCATTAAAATTACTATTCCGTCGTTTTAACCGTATGTGAACTAGAATAATTATGATGAAATTTTTGTTTACTAGGATCACTGCACTGGGATCTAACAAATCCTCTTGAGTTTGTTGATATTTAAGTATTTTAAATTTCTAGCCCTGCTGCAGTGGCTCAAACAGCTAGCAGCAGCTGTTATTGCATTCATTGTTAACTCTTTCAGCATCCCGTTTCGGAGGCGGCCGCGGACGTATGTAGTGAACTTTACTTCTGCAAGATGAATAATAAAACACGATTTAGCTTACACATAATCATTTCATTAATAGAAAATACATGTTCATTGTTTTAATTATGTCAACTATGACTAATCCTTACCTTGTTTCCATAGCGAAAATTCTAATTTTCTGAACACAGTTTGTTTGTTTGCCGTTTATATATGCCTCAATAATGTATCGATTAGTTCCAATCCATTTGTTTAAGCACCGAAAACGATAATTTGAGATAAATAAATACGTATTGTCTGTCTTCGTCCCAGTGCCAATAACTGTGTTGCCAGCAGATGAATCGAATGGCCGAAAGCCGAAAGCTTTACGGGAAAGGGCCGATTTTTGGTAGGAAAGGCCGAATATAAAAGATCATTGCCCAAATGCTTTGGACGGAGAATATTTTTTTTTGTCATTATATTCAATGTATGTACTATTTCTTTGGCACGATTGCTTATCTTAATGGTTTCTAACTTGCATATTGTTAGATTCGCATTAGTTGTGCGTATTAATTCATATTAGGAATTTATGCCTTTTATCATCATAATCAGCCGGAAAATTTCAGAAATAGGCCTCCCTCATGGAACACCACAAAGAACGACACTTGTCTATTTGCATCCTGCGACTTGCATAATGTCAGCGGTCACTATAGTGGTAGGCCTGCTTATTTTTTCTGTCTGGGAGGAAACTTTCAAAACGTTTTCCTTACGGTGCAGGCCGGGGGATGTGGGGTTTTTATCCATTAAAACTTTCCCGGTGGCCTTCATCGACGCTGTAGAACTTTGGGCACTCCGATCGGACCTCACCAGAATCCCTCCAACACCGGACCCGTCCCTCCCGGGGAACAGAGAAATCAAGGTCTCCCGTCCCCTGCACCGTCGCGTTATTTGCGACAACGCAGGATCTACACCGCGACGTCACCTGCCTCGGATTGGTTACCTTGGACCTAAGAAACTTCGTTCCACATTGTCCTCAGTTCATTATTCTTCGAATAATGTGGCCTGCCCATTGCCACTTCAATCTCGTCAAAAAACTCCAAGCGTAGCTCTCTCCGTAGTTTGTTGCATGACTTTGAGCCACCATGTTATTTAGATTTCAGTGGGTGCCACACTAAACCAATAGAAATATGATAATCGAACCAATGTTTTGGATGGATTTGTTCAAAGCCGATGGCTGCCAACGTATATTCCGAAAGGCCGAAAATTGTTCGCCTAAGGGCCAATCTGGCAACATTGGTGTTCCCACTTTTTTGTTTTATGGTTCCGTTCCAATTCACTTTAAATTTACTTATCTAAATATCGGCATACATATTTTGTAATTTTCTTTTTATTTTTACATTTTGAAGTTATGCAATTGTACATAATAATTATATGAATAATTATTAAAATATAACAACTTTTAAATATTTTGTTTAATGCAAATATTCTTACACATAATTAATTAATGTTTCTCCCGAAAATCGTAATTTGGAACGTCATATGAAAGAGAAAGCGCTACGTGCTCGTGTATAGCGTCATTTCTTTCTGACCTCAGTAGGCCATAGACAATTTGTATTATATCCTTTATTCTTTTCCGCACTATTTGGTTTTGTATTAACCATGTTCAGCGTAGGTCACAGTATTTTTAAGAGTAAAGTGAATATAAGCTCAAAACAAAACTCAATTGAATTAATGTTATTTCATTAAAGGTGACAGTTGGGGCCCTGTTTGTTGTGACAAAAAGCTTTTATTTTGCACTTACGCTGTAAATGTTCTTGTAAGCTATATTTTTAATTGTTAATACAATAATAATATCTTTATTGTTTCTCATCATCATTACAGATACATACTTTATATTATACATTTCATGTTATTATATTGTTATTTATATGTATATATATACCTATCTAAAGTTGTAATTACACCTGCCCTTCAATTGTCTGGAAGAGATCGCTTTAGCGATAAGACCGCCTTAAATTGTCACACTGCAATCTTCTTATCCTTTAAACTGTATCTTCTCTTTTTAACCGACTTCAAAAAAAGGAGGAGGTTATCAATACGGTTGTATGTTTTTTTTTTTTTTATGTTTGTTACCTCAGAACTCTGTCGTTTACGAACCGATTTGGAAAATTATTTTTTTATTTGAAAGGATATGCTTCCAGATTAGTCCCATTTTTTTCAAAATCAAGTTCTGATGATGGGAACCATGAGTAACTGAGGGAACTCCTTAAATATTATAGGCATACATATAGCGTTTTTGGTATTTTTAGAAACTAGTCAAGCATTTTCATTCAGAAAGTATCATTTGGTGAAGTGGATCTGATGAAGAAGGCCATAGATGGCCACCGGAACTCTGTAATAAAATTAACAATCCATCCTATCCTAGCCGTGCCTATCCTAAACGTAGAACTACCGAATTTGGACTCGATGGATAGTTCTCGATGAGTAGTTGCTAGAAAAATGGAGATCAGGGTCTGATGGTGGAGCAGGAAGGTTGTCACGGGATCTCTGCACCAATAAACGTAGATCCGCCGAGTTTGGGCTCGTTGGGTAGCTCTCGATGAGTAGTTGCTAGAAAAATGGTGATCAGTGTCTGATGATGGAGCAAGAAGGTCGTCACGAGATCTCGGCACCAATAAACATAGACCCACCGAGTTTGGGTTCGTTGGGTAGCTTTCGACGAGTAGTTGCTAGAACAATGTGATCAAGGTCTGATAATGGAGCAGGAAGGTCATCACGGTATCTCGGCACCAACAAACGTAGACCTACCGAATTTGGACTCGTTGGATAGGTCTCGACGAGTAGTTGCTAGAAAAATGGAGATCAGGGTCTGATGATGGAGCAGGAAGGTCGTCATGGGATCACTGCACCAATAAACGTAGATCTGCCGAGTTTGGGCTCGTTGGGTAGCTCTCGATGAGTAGTTGCTAGAAAAATGGTGATCAGTGTCTGACGATGGAGCAAGAAGGTGGACACGGGTTCTCGGCACAAATAAATGTAGACCCACCGAGCTTGCAGTCCATGGTTTTCGAGAACTACGAGTATAACACCTAGATATCTTCGGTTTATGGCAATTGGTTAGTTTTATTAAGATATTGTCACATGTACATTTTTTAAAATTTTTGCTTAAGCTTATATTTTAGTGATAGTCCATAGTTGTGTTATGTAGTGGGTGTTTTTAAAATAAATATTAAACTGGCTGTTTGTCAGAATAAAATATAAGTTGTTAAAACTTAACCTAATAATACACCAAGGGAACCACTAAAAAGAATAAAATAAAAATATTTTTTACAAAAAAAAGAACCGCCTTCAAAATGCAACTAAAAAGCCTGAAATAATTTCTAAGAATTAGTGGTTTTTACATCTACATTGTTGAACTTGGACTACAACATATTATAAATACATATTACTATCGAAGTCGGCGCCTAACGTCTAGCAAATACTTACAAGGGCAGTAGGTACCTAACTGTTTTCCAGTTTGGCGCCGTCTTTAATCTTTGTTAGCGTACCTACTTAAACTTATAGCATTCGATCGACCAATAGTGCAATCAATATAGTGCCTACAGTGACAGTGTATTATTATGATGGGACTAATTCTGCCACTCATTCCCACCACTATACTACTGTAAGCCAGGATTTACAGTGGTCATCACTAGAGATATCGAAGTTTGAGCCTCGCCTCGGCGAGTCCTAATGAAACTTTAAACTGTCTTTGGACCCGGAACAGAATTATTAAAAAAGGTAGATAGGAGAATATGGAAAGACACAAATTGCACTTCACTCCTTTGCAAAGCAGGAGACAAGTAATGAATTAAAAAGGTAAGGTACGTATACAACCCCAAATAGGAAGACTCTTACAGGCGGATCAACGCTAGCATGATTGATATGATGCAAATTCCTTGGTAGTGGTATGTAGTTTCAACCGTATTCAAGTTACGTTGTATAAGTACGCGCGTGTTCCTAAATTTAAATTCAAAGGCAGATTGAAACCCATTATTATAAGGTCAGTTTATGGTTTAGCCGCCGGTAAGTAGCAGGCAGTGGAGGGCGATACATGCAGCTGAGCCGTGGGTTGTTTGGCCTGGCTTATAGCTTATCAATAACACAATTTTTTTGAGGATTCGCCACGCTGGTGGTAAAAGGGATCGAACGAAGTTTCTAATAAGTTGCCTGCACAGTGCCCTCTCAAAACACTTTACAACGTGTCCAGTCAAACGTTAATTTTGTTTATTGCTTAATCCTTCCATGAATTTGGTACTCAACAAAATGTTGTTCGTCCGTAAATGTATTTTTAGTTGATTTTGAAAAAAACTACGATTGTGTAGTAGGTATTCTTTAATGAAAACATTAAGTATAGGTCGCGATTTTTAAGTATTGCTGGTACTCAATTATGTAGCTTACAAGAACGCATTTCAGACTAGAAGATAGTACAAAATGTCATTGCAACTCATTTTACTGTTCTATGGGACCCATTGCTGATCCACCGCCGCTATGAGAATAACACGTGGGCTAGCTAGCCACACCGCTACTGTTGAAAGTCGAAGCAATTTAATTTAGAAAGTAAACTGCTCCATGGCCTCACCTTAGCGAATGCTTTGCGAAAAAATATACTTCGGGATTTGAAACTGGTAATCTGTTATATTTATTTTTGTAATACAATTACGTTGTTACACTTTAGAAGGCTGAACTTTAAGTGTTACAAACACGGATACTATATTAAAGTGTATATAGCTATCTACAAGAACGATCTGTGTAAATAATTATCAAGGTTTTGTGGATCGTTATGCATGCATAAATATTTAAATCACGTAATATCCTGTAGAAGAACAAGCTTGCTTTTGTTGTTTTCTCATTAAACTGTCGATAACGCTGGGTTTACGCACTAACAGCCCTAGGCAAATAGTATCCTTCCCCTAGGAGGTTTTTTCTTTTTTACCTGGGTGTATGGAGACACAAGGGGATGTGGTATTTTGCACAATTATGTCGAGGTTTGGCGGTTGAGTTAGCAATATTTGATTAGTCTGCAGAATGAGCTAAGATTTTGCTTAAACGTTAAGGGAGGAAATTCAATTACACCCTTTGCCTCCTTGCTATATTCGTTGGCTCCTGCGAACTGTTAATCCCTAAATGTATCTATCAAAGAGTGCAGATGATATGCTTAGCATTTCAGCACTGGTTATCATTGGGCCCGATCTGATCTGTGAAATCAAACAAGGCCCTATGTGTTAACTGGGCATCTCATCAACAGTGGTACATTGTAGGAATGTAACAGAACGTTATCTCGACAAAGCCTTCTTTGTTGATGTGTTGCACGAATATGGGATAATGCTATAAGTTCTATAACATGATGATGTTAGCTTTGAGTATGAGAGTTGATATGTCTACGGTTACAAAACATAAATAGGTGGAGGGTTGTAACCTTGTCTGAACTAGGCAATAACCCGATAATGCATCATGACCTGTCATAAATTTGTTGACAGTTTATGATAGATGGCTGGAATTTTAAGCGTTGCACGGTAATCAAGCACCTAATTGGAGAGCTGCGTAACGATGAAGAAACTGCATGATTTTTTTAAATGCATAAGAACAAATATTATTCAAGCAGCACACACATAGAAAATTACTTGTTGCAGGTAATTTTCTGATATTGCATAAACATTAGATATCATTTAAGGCACAAATTAAATGGATGACACCGACAAAGACAAGAATTCCACTGCAAGACCTCAAGGTACTGTAAGCTCTTTCTGCATAGATCGGACTAACAATAACAATTAGAAGACCTGAGGGACCCTAAGACAACTAATGACGTATGGACAGCTACCACCTCAGTCCGCTCGTGACCATGAATGCTGTAGTGTTCGAAATGTCGGGAAATTAAAATAAAAATAAACCGTGATATAATCCGTAAAATTAGTTTCATTTCAATCTGTAATATTTGCGTAAATATCAAAAATCATTATTGGATGACATCGTTTATTTTGCTCCGACATTTTTTGTGCTGCAACAATTTGCAAATTTAGAAATATACGTAGTTTTACTACCTTCTCCATGTGTTTTCCATTAGTAGTAGAAAGTACATAGTAATTCATAGTAATAATTTGTCTGTTCCGTATTTCGTGACGCATTAATTAAGTTACAGCTGTTACGATAATTATATTTCATAGGTAGGTATTTATAACCAGATGTTTTATTTTGCCCGCTAATATATGATACATGTGGTGATATCATAAGTATACCTACTTGGATCTAAATGTTTGTTTACTTAAACCCATGTGGTAATCAAATGTGCTAGATTTCCACGAGAACATAATGTAAAACAAAATGTTGTTTAACACAAACTGCCGCGCTGAGAGTCATTATCTCGACACGTAGTGTAATTGGAATTTTTTTTCAATATTTAATGCAAAATATAACATAATTATGGAATTCAGCTGTTTTGTGCAATCCTGTCAACATTGGTTAGATAGTACCCAGATCTATAGGAATTGTGTTGTAGATGTGACTCGATTAGGGTTTGGATTAAAATTGATATTGGTTTCTAAAGTGATCTTAAAATCTAACAATCCACTTTTCAACGGACTCGGAAAAAGGTCATATCTTAAAATCACTTATACCCCGTTTTTCTTTACAAGATCATAATCGTAGCAATGTATGAATACAGGAGTGATGGCTGATCGGTGGCCAGCCAAAGATAAAGGTAGGGTTGAGTATGATATAATGAATACCTAGCAATTGACGGGCCCGTTGGTCTAGTGGTTAGATACCCTAGCTGCTACCCGATTGGTCGTGGGTTCAACACAAACTGCCGCGCTGAGAGTCATTATCTCGACACGTAGTGTAATTGGAATTTTTTTTCAATATTTAATGCAAAATATAACATAATTATGGAATTCAGCTGTTTTGTGCAATCCTGTCAACATTGGTTAGATAGTACCCAGATCTATAGGAATTGTGTTGTAGATGTGACTCGATTAGGGTTTGGATTAAAATTGATATTGGTTTCTAAAGTGATCTTAAAATCTAACAATCCACTTTTCAACGGACTCGGAAAAAGGTCATATCTTAAAATCACTTATACCCCGTTTTTCTTTACAAGATCATAATCGTAGCAATGTATGAATACAGGAGTGATGGCTGATCGGTGGCCAGCCAAAGATAAAGGTAGGGTTGAGTATGATATAATGAATACCTAGCAATTGACGGGCCCGTTGGTCTAGTGGTTAGATACCCTAGCTGCTACCCGATTGGTCGTGGGTTCGATTCCCGCCAAGTGCCTGGGTGTTATTTATCTATTTAAATATACTTATGTATTTACAAAAAAAACTATAAGTATTAGTAGGTATAGTTGTCTGGTTTCCATAGTACAGTCTCTGCCTAGTTTGGGATCAGATGATTGACACCGTGTGTGGATAGTCCCAAAATGTTATAATTGTATTTTATACTAGCTGACCCACGCAGCTCCGCATGCGCTATTTTTAAGTTAACTAAACTTTTAATAACAGACATTCGCATCGAAAACATAACCTCCTTTTTTATAGTCGGTTAAAAACTGGGACCTACTTTTTACTTGCTCTCCGAAGCACGGACCCGTTTAGTTCAAATGGCGTTAAACGGTCACCCATCTATTTAATGACCTTACCTAACGTTGCTTAACCCGATCGATTACAAAACCTTGATATCAACTCTCTATGAGTGTTCCCTTACTAATATTTATTATATTATAAAGAAAAATTGATGAAATCTGACCAAGCGTATAACCAAGTACCCATTTTGACTTTAATCCCCTCTCCCGAAAGAACCGTGCTAGATTACGGGATAAAAAGTATCCTATGTCCTACCTCGTAGTAAGATCTCAAATCATGCCAAGTTTCATTTGAATCTATTCAGTAGTTTCGGCGTGATGCTCAGCCGTGACACAGACAGACAGACAAAAATTAAAAAAAATACATTTTCGGCCTCAGTATCGGTTATAGAATGCTCTCCAAAAATATCTTCAATGTACAGAATTGGACCTGTTACAGTTTTAGTATAAGTATAGATTACTTCTGTATTCAAAGATTTATTGATACGTTTTTTTTTAAAGAAAAACAGTATATAAGGTTGGTACATGTATTAATAAGGAACAAAAATCTATTAAAGTGCATTTTGTAGTACGGTCCAATGTCCCACATTCCTCAAATTAAACTGCAAAACAAGAAAAAAATGTTGTGATTGTTACTTAAAAAACATGTCTGTTTGTCATGGTCTGGTGTGCGTTATCTATATACCTAACTAAGTATTAGTACTCTGTCTAGTTTATAGATAACCGTTTGCAATTGTCCCAGAATAAATAAAAAAGAAGAAAAATTTTTATATCGACATTCTTGCGTAACCATATGCGTAACATATTATGCAGGTTCAGCCCTACGTCCTTGTTACAAACTAAAATAGGACGTACTGAATGAGTGTAAATTGAAATTAAGGCTCGTTACATTCTCGGTAACGGGACGCCTCTGCGCTATACATTTAATAACTTATGGATATTGTGTGGGCACAGTTAGTTAGTTGAATTAACAATGGCTTTCTTTTAGCCGAAGGCGGCGGGTTCGAATCCGACAGGGAGAAATAAATGTTGTTGTTCTTTATTTAGGTACTAGGCTAGGTAAATCAAATACAAGTAAGTACCTAGTATAGTAGGTGTTGCGTATCTTGATTGTAGTACTTTTTTTAATTAATTTACTGTGCTCCTTATTTTCCATTGCCAATAATCCTGCGAGATTGTTTTTCTTTTTTATCACTACATAGTATAAACCAAAGTCGTTTCCCGCTGTCTATCTGTCCCTATGTAGTTAGATCTTTAAAACTACGCAACGGATTTTGATGCGGTTTTTCTTAATAGATAAAGTGATTCAAGAGGAAGGTTTATATGTATAATACATACATAATAATAGTAGAGAAACACTGATAATTTTAGAGGTTTCTATTGTGAAGTCGTAAATAAACAGATCTTTTTGCGTTTACATTGCAAACACTGGCTGAACCTTACGAGATAGATCAAAATAATGTTCCTACTACAGTACAGATTTGAGCGTTCAGTGTTTTTCACATGGCCAATTATATGTCGCTCTTTCAAGAGTAACCTCTAAAGAAAGTTCGTATTGTCTAATGACAAAAAGCTGTGAACGTTGTATGTAAAGAGATTCTTTAGTATCAGCATTGCACCCATGCGAAGCAGGGGCGGGTCGCCAGTTTTTACATACAGGGTGTAAGGGACATCGTACCGAAAAAAAAATTATAAGACGTCAAATAATGTCCGTTACAACATTACAGTAACCATTTAAATGGTAAATGACAAATGACTAACTTATTAATTTTCGAGCATGTAATGAATATATGCGGAATAATATTTATTTTTCAAATTACATTGCTAATTTTCTAAAATAATAATAGTTAATTGCCTATTAATTAATTGCCTATGCACTGTTTTTGTGAATAAATAATAAATAAATAAATAAAAATAAAATAAAAACACAAATAATTAATTAATTGTTTTTAAATTAAAATTAGGCTTTATTATTATACCAATAATGATGTTATACTAATTGTATTTAAAAAAAGCGTTTTTTTTTTTGGAAAATCATGAAAAAGCCGATGAAAAATTTCAACACTAGGATGTTCAGAATCGTGTTCTGGATCCCTGGTATCGGTTTTCGGTACGATGTCCCTTACACTCGTTATAAGCTATATATTATTTATTAAATCTATGCTCCTACTTATGCACCGACATAAAGAATGTAAGAATTAATAGTATCCGACATGCCTCTTTAGTAGAAATTCCTTCGCCATTGTTCCACCACAACATGATCATCATTGTTTGTTTAGGTGAATACCTTTCTGAGAATCAAATGCAACCTTACAAAGAATTAACATTACACTTTAATTTCTGTGTTTACGTAAGCGACACATTAGTGATCTTTGTACCGTTATAGTGGCTTATACATGGTTTATAAATAAAAATACCTACTGACACATCAATATTAATAAAAAAAAACAGACTCATATGCAGTAGGTACGTAATTTTATATAAGTAAGATATGTATATGTAGGTATGTAGTAGGTATACTTGATTATCTCGTTCTCGTTCAACTTGAAAATATCTGTCAGGTATTTGATAATCCCATAGTTGCAAAGTAACCATACATATAACTTAGATGGTGCAGTGGTAGCATTAGTCTCCTGCCCAGACTCTGAGACAGAGGGGTTATTAAGAGCAAGTGTCCCTCAACTGAAGCTACTCCTGACACCATCGGCCTACTTGTACGGGGCTGGCTGGCAGCTGGTTCTCTATCCATCGCAACTTGATACCCCTTCGGGAAAAATTGTCCACAGTTCCCCCTATGCGATATAAATAGGATTGATAACTGCATCATGCAATTCATGCATGCAGATCTGACAAGCTAATCTACGAGGCAGTTTTTTGCATTGATAAATCCAGCCGTAGTGATAGTAAGTAAGTAAGTCACTATTTGTAACTTTTTTTTATTTTTAACAACAATTGAGGCTTTGCGAAATTTTACTTTGAGGAAACCTTTTACTGTAGCTTAGCCTCCGCTCCGGTCTAAAGTTCCTATTTTAAATAAATAAATGACAAACATGGTACAACTGGTTGGTGGACAGGCTACGACAACTATTTATTTAAATTAATTATACGCTACGGTTACTGCTTTGGGTGTGGCCAATTAAAACAGAACCAACCCAAGAAGACTTAAACAGCTTAGAACATACACGGTTTATTATTATACACGATGCGAAGTGTATCGTTTAAACTGCTTAAAAAAACTATTTTTGTGCGATTCGGCGTTTTCAGTTCCGTAAATACGTATAAACTTAATCTCAAAACCGGTCGAGTCATCAGAATAACGAGGTACAACGGTTCAAGGGCACGCCATGCATCGTTCACATGCAAGTACAGACCGTAAAAACGGGTTTTGTCAATTAATATCCGTAATTAGTGTTCAAGTCAAGGGTACCGAACGCGAGTAGGAAGGAAGATTAATTTGAGCGATTTACTTACACAGACTAATAGTCGAGCTCTACCAATTTCTTAAAACCTACGAGTTTTTATCCTTGAACGAGAAAAACGTAAGTCCTGAGGACAATGATATTCTTCGTCTTCTTCAATTTAAGAGCTGTGCTCTTGTCAGTGAAGCAATTTCCAATCCGATCTATTGTGTGCCTTTATTTTGACGTCCTGGTACGACACTCCACCCACTTTTTCTACTACCTGCTTCATGAAACTTCGCCTTGGTCTTCCTCTTCCCCTTTTCCCTTCTATTTTACCTTCCTCTATCGTTTTAAAGAAGGTGTCGTGTCGAATCAAGTGGCCAATCATCTTTCCTCTCCTATTCTCAATTGATCTTAAAATTTCTCTTTTTTCACCAACCAATTCCAAAACTTCCTCATTAGTCTTCCTTTCTATCCAACTTATTCCCTCCATCCTTCTCCAACACCACATCTCAAAAGCTTCCAACATTTCTCTACCCCTCTATGTTAATGTCCATGTCTCACTACCATACAAAGCGATGCTCCAAATATAGATTTTATATACCGACAATGATATTATAAACCATATAATTATAATAATATATCCCTACCAAAAAAAATAAACTTTTTTTTTTTAAATAAAAACCGACTTCGAAGTAAATTATCTAAAAAGCATAAAATAACGAAAATACACACATCAAAAGTGTCTAGGGATCAACATATATTTTTGCAATAACTTTTCTCCTGATTGATTAATTTGAATTGATTAATTAAAATTTTCTTTAAGGATTCATCAAATAAAGTGTTTTCGTTTGTCACAGTAACGATAAACCAAGTCACCTTTGCATTAATAAAGAAATTTGCCATTTTCCTAATAAAGGGATAAAGACATTTGAACCACTAACACAAAAGTTCGAAAAAAAGACTGAAATAACAGTTTTCTTTAAAATTTTATTGGGTAACTTAAACAATTAATAATCCGTGTTTCTACCGCGAACACTAACAACACAAGAACATCGGTTTGGCATACTCAAAATGAGTTCATCCAAATCACGCTGTGGAATGGCCGCCCATGTTCGTTGCAACAACAAAAAAAGGTCTTCTTGCGACTGGATACCCTCCATATTCGGCAGAGCTCTTCTCTGTAGCATATCCCATGCATGCTCAATCGGGTTCAAGTCTGGCGACTGAGCAGGCCAGGGCAGGACATTGATGTTAGCTGCGGCGAGAGTCTGTCTTACAACTCTTGCGGTGTGCGGTCGTGCATTATCATGCATTAACTGAAATAAGGGACCGATTTGCACTTGTAGAGGAACGATGACGTCTGATACAATCGTCTCAGCATAAATTTGAGCGTTGAGGTTGCCTCTGATCCAAATCAACTCAGTTCTTCCGCCGATCCAAATACCCGCCCATACCGTGATGGTTCCACCACTATAAGGATGGACTTCCTGGCAGGATTTTAATCGCTGTTGGCGTCCAGGGGTTCTCCAGTGTCGTATACGTCTTGTATCCGGTCTCATACCAAAACGAGACTCATCAGAAAAGCACACGAAACGCCATTGTTCTTCTGCCCAATTTCTGTGTTCAAGAGCCCATTGATATCGAATCCTACGATTGTGCATTGCTATAGGTGGTACCCGTAGCGGTCTTCGGGAATGAAGGTTCACTTCATGCAAGCGGTTTCTGACTGTTTGGTCGCTAATTAAGTTCCCTGAAGAGTGATGAAGCCTCACGGCTAACATCATGGCAGTTATTGTTGGAGCTCTTCGAGTTAAGATTTGAATATATCGGTCTTGTCTCCGTGTGGTGCAGCGATACCGTCCTCCATGGCGCTCAGCCACGGTACCAGTGCTTCGGTAACGTGTCCAAAGTCGACTGATAACACTCTGACTTGTATTCAGAGCTAAAGCCACAGTACGTTGCCGGGAACTAGCTTCTATCATTCCCACGGCTCTGAGCATTTCTTCCCTGCTTAAATGACGTCGCCGCTCCATAATAACGTTGGTTTTAATCAGTAGTAGGGAAACAGTAGCACTAATAATGTCTTCAATGCGTTGTATGTTTTTATAGGGAAAATATTGACAGCTGATTTTCATCTTTTACTCGAATTTGATTCACAGTTCCTGATTCAAATTATGAAATGCACCAAAAAGGATCCATATAAATTTATAAAATCATAAATTTATTACAAAGCCACATCTCAATCTCAAGAAATCCGCTTAAAAATGCTTGATCCCTAGACACTTTTGATGTGTGTATATTGAAGTCGGTGCTAGCACATCATGTTAACTAAGACTATCACGAGCTGACACCGACTTCAATATATTTTCGTTATTTTATGCTTTTTAGATAATTTACTTTGAAGTCGGTTGTTATTTTTTTTTTAAATAGTTTATTCGTCTTCGATTTCCTGTCTTCTTCGCTTTTCGTATACTTTCAATATAATGCTTAAATTGACAAGTGCTTTAATTAATTAATAGTCCAACTTATTAGTAGTTTATGCACCAAGGGGATAAAGTAGTGTCTTATGTCACGGGCGTTTAATTTAATCGCGAGCATAACGAAGGATTCTCGCAACTCCCGAGCGCAGCGAGGGAGTATAGAGTTAACTCCTGAGCGTAGCGAGGGAGTTAATACTAGAATCCTGAGTACAGCGAGGGATTTAAGCTCGCCCAAGACAAAGGCACCTTTATCCCCGAGGTGAATACACTACTTTTCACACCTACTGCGAGGTAATAAAATACAAATATTGCTAGAATTAAAATAATAACAATATTTTGGGACAATCCACACATGGTAATCTGATCCCAAACTAGGCAGAGCCTGTACTATGGAAACCAGATAACTAATATTAATTAATAGTGAAATAACACCCAGACACTTGCTGGGAATCGAACCCACGACCTATTGGGTAGCGGCCAGGGTGTCTAACCACTAGACCAACGAGACCGTCAATAATATCAACATAGTGATTTGCCGCGTTATCATCTAAATATTTTATTTTCTTTTCTAGAACACTGGGTTGTGCTCGTCGCGCTCGGTTCTATTTTCAAATGTTTTGTTTTTCGTGCAGTTCTCTGCTTAGAGTAGTAATATATATCTGTGGTAAAAGTGTCGAGGAATTTTCGTTTGACGTTCGAAATTCAAACACATTATTACCCAAGGGAGTTTAGTACAACATTATTACCCGGCTAGACTATAGGGGATATAATGAGGCACTTTAAGTCATCTTTATATGACATATAATGTGACATTATCGAGCAGGTGGTGTGAAAAATATCATACATTCACCTACGTTTAAATTCCCAAAATAAAATAAGAAATGTATTTTTAGGATTAATAATAATTGACTATTTCTGATTAATAGCGTAACATTTTGTCAACTTCTTGCATTATGCGGAAGTCCTTGATAACATAAGTTTTTCCTACTTGTGATGATGACATATTTATACTCGTATGACATTGGTATTATTTATGTTTGCGTCTGTACCTGAGTAACTAAATATTCAAATAATATCGATTGAATGCTGAATATTATAAGTATTACACAATATTATACCTCATATGACGAGGTTAAAGGAACAACGTGTCCGAAAGTTTAGGGCACGTTGTTGTTGTTGGTTTTAAAAGAAAAAAAATACCGATCAAGTGCGAGTCGGTCTCGCGCACCGAGGATTCCATACCATCTTTGGACGTATTAAAGTTATTTTACTGTTTTAAACTTTCATGGCGATTTACAACCCGTCCATCAAAGGATTTACTACCAGGATGATTAATTACCTATTTCTTTCCGGTATTTCGACGCTGTTGCAAGCGCCATTATCACGGGATAACTGTACGATACGAGTGGGTGAAAGAATAAATTAGTAACAGACAAATCTGTCTACCCCCTTCCTCAGTCTTTTGCTACGACCACTATTAGAACTCAAACTAGATTGGAAATCACGACAAAATACACTAACAGTATCACTTTGTTCTACCGAGTCCACTTTGAATGACCGCGCACTATTTACTACACGTATAATACGATACGTATAATTAAAAATAGTTAGGACGGAGGCCGGGGTATGTGCGATTTTTACCCGCTAAAACCTCCCCGGTAGCCTCCATCAACGCTATTGAGATACAGATACACACAAACATTTTTATTTGAAGGCAAATTAGAAGGTTTAAAATGAATTTCAAAGCAGGTACAACGGTTAAGAAGTACGTTACGTACGCTCGTGCCAGTTCTCGACATCACAATTTAATTAATTGTTTAAATTAGGTTTATGTTAGTGTAATGCGTCGTATATTGCATTCTCAGTTCGCTAAACAAGTATATGCCGGCAACATTAGACCGCAAAACGTAACGTGAAACTTTGGCAATGTGATCGTAATCGAAGTAACCTGCCTGCCTGCTTAGATAGTTTATTTCAACAGTTTCAACTTAATATTTATAGACCGTGGCTCAGAGACATTTAAGTACTTATGAATATATTATTTAATCTTATTGCGGTGGCTTAAGAATTATTTGTATTTATTTGCTGCTGCTTTTATGTAAATTGGAATGGAATGCAGTTTTAACATACCTAAATTATATAGGTTTTCTTTACATGATCAAAATCGGTGACTGTGATGGTGACCAGAAGAGCTATATTGAACCTAGCCAGTGAAGTTATATTGAACCCTAACAATTGTCTTTGACTGACTACCCAGTTAGCCGTTCATATATTTATATTATTCCGATGTTGGTCTTGTAAAGAATAAATGGGTAAATATAGATTCATATTTCCTTTCGTTTTTCTTTAATATTTTATATATTTTTACGTGTTTTATTTTTAAGTCACAGATATGTTACAGGATCACATTTGCTGTCTAATAAGGATAGTACAACAGACTTTTTTTAAATTACATTTTCATATAAGAGTATAAATCTGATTGTGATTGATTATTCTGTTATCTTCGGGAACGCAACACGTTAGTAAAATTTATTTGTATGGATGTATGGCTTTTGTACTTACTTAATTTATAGATTAATTGTCTATTTCATAATTACTTACCTAGTCGCAAAGGATTAAATCCCTTTGTGTATTTATGGTAAACAATTAAGTAAGTAGGTATCAGTGGCGTGCACAGAGGGTAGGCAAAAAAATGTATTCGGCTTATTTAACCTATTTTAAGTATCTTAGTATACCATGTCAAATATCCATAAGCAAGCAAATACTATAGAGATATTAATTTGCAATTCAAAACATTAATAAGTTTATTCAGCAACTCAATATTGACAAAAATACTTTGCCTACCCTAGGATTTCTCTAAACAATCTTAATTTGAAAAAATCTTAGTTCGGACATGAATAATCGTAATTTTTTTTTATGTAAATGGAAATGTTGGTAATATTGATTAGGTTAAGGATATTTGTGATGGAACACGAACAAATAGAATAAAGGAAAAACAACTCGCAGATATTTTTACCTGATTTCTGTGCACGCCACTGGTAGGTATACCTATGTTTAAAAAATATCTTTATAAAAGACGGCTTCAGTGTTCATTAAAATAAACCCGTCAATTTAAAAAACTAAAAGGTATTGATTTTTGAAACCCCTACAAGGTTTACATGCGAGGGGGACCGGGGTGAACGCCCTCGTCATGGTCCGAAGCGCCACATTGCAAAAGTTTGCTAAAACTGGCCACTCACGTCCTGTCTTGCCAGTTACCACAGTCGTCTCCAGTTCTTAATGTCACAATAAAAGCTTCCTCACCACAGAGTTCCTTACCAATGAGTCACTTTTTTAAAGTATTGTCTGGTTTGGAAACGCGGCCACTATTGTGGAATTTAGGTGATGCATTCTTAATTTGTGGGTTACCATGTGAACTGCATAACACAATGATAACGAAGAAAACTGTTTGTCCTTAATTTAAAATTAGACCTAAAAGAGAATTATGCGAGATAAGAAAAATATTGTTTTATTTTGATGTCTAATTAATTTGAATTTTAAACCCTGAAAGAGAACATGTAAGCTTACAAGAGGTAAAAAAAATAAAAAAGGACTATTTTGGTTTGGTATTGTATTTTTTTATTATTCTACGTAATGGAAAATCTCCTCTGAGTGCCTATAGAAATCAACTATCAGAATTTTCTATACACAAGTAAAAAAATATCTTGACCCAATGATATGAAAATATTATTGTCTTGACCTAATTGTAATTTCTAACGACTGTATTCTAATCATTGCTCAATTAGTGCGAGTCTTGACGAGTAAAGTGATGTTGAAATATCAATGGCATTTAAACACACGTGCGTATTGAGTTATCACATTGTCTCAACATGTTTTAATACAAACAATTATAATTAGTAAAGTATTTCAATATCTATTGAACCCTTGACTTAACGAAGTTATTTTTAATCACTTTCAAGTATCTAGTAATCACGTTTACTCCATTTACGCTCAATGTAAAGTGGTTTAACAATCAATTAAACGGTTAATTGCAGGCAATTTCCATTACACGCCAAATCTCTACATCTATGGGGAAAAATCAATAAAGATTCTGTCAATCGTTGCGCACGTTCACGTCATCGCAATTGCGATCTTTGTGTCCGCTGTTAAAACCATCCGGTTACTCACTATATGCAAATTTGAGTACATATTATCGACGTCTAGAATGAAATAACGCTTTTTGTCTTACCGTCCAACATGCAGCGACGGGACGTCACATCGTCCTCCTCAAACTCCTCGCCAGGCATCTCTTTTGCGACATCCATGTTCAATCACTGACACTAACCCTGTCTACATCACGTAGTTCACAAATCACAGTTTTCATCACAGCACGATGCCATTACGGGCCCACTGTGTGAGATTTCACCAGCTGATCGCGAGGATGTCTCCGCGTAGTACCGCGCGCCTTATCTCGGTAGCCGTAAGCTAATAACTGGTTACTCGTTTAATCGACCGCTCGGTCGCCGCTCATCGGCCGTTCAATGTCAATATGGAATGGACTATCAATTAGGTGACAGCGTCTGTATGACGAGTCGCGTGTACTCGCGTGTCGCAGTTTCGCTGCCCCTATGTCTCGGGCTGCGAGGCACATGCGTACTAGCTGCTGAGGGTGTTTGATTTAGTTTGGGGGCGCATGCGTGCAGGGGAGATATTTTATTGACAGGGGTTGGCGGTGCGACACTAAGGCGCCATGGTTGAGACTGATCGGCGTTCTCCGTGCGACTTGACTGCTGTTATCGCCCTTGGAAATTTTCCAACTTGAATTTAGCACTAACATGAACGTATTCAATATCCATGTTTTTTTGTTATAGGTGTCAGTAATTTCGCAATCCTTGGGTGTTTGTAAAAAAACCAAATGCGTTGATGTCTTTTTTTCTAAAATAAAAGCTGTGTCTTTACTAAAAGCTACCTACTAACAATTTTGAATATTTGGTTTTGATCGTCATTTAGTATTTTTAAGTAGTAGTAGATAGTAATCAAAAAGTAAGAACGGATTGTAGTCATGTTACATAATTATCATTAAATAGCGTAAACTAAATTTTGACTGCGTTAACTCTTGAATAAGATTCTTATGTAAGTATTGTATATCGATCGATTACTCAACAGATTCATAGTTGTATGACATTGACTTCTATAATATTACTGGGCATCATTGGTTATTTATTGAGCTGTTATGATATAGGTACATACATATGTAATAATTGGTCAAGGTAGTCCTTAACGATTGAAGATGTTATGTATAGAAATAGATACCTTTTATACTCAGGGCGAGGGCGGGTAGGTAATGTAATATTTAAATAAACTAATCAATTGTATAATAGACACCACCGCCTTAAAGATAAAATGTATCACGCGCAGGCTAAATTATGGTTGCTCATATAATTTCTGAAGGCGCTTAATACTAATGTGCCAACCGTCAGGCGCTCAGGCTTTTAAATTCGGTTGTTAGTTTATCGTATCTTACCATCCTTATTAGCTGAAAGACTGTTCCCTCCTAAACATAAGCTCATCTCTTGAAACGCCACGATAAATGACAATTTATTGTAGCGTCCCAAGAAGGAGGCCCATGTTCAGCAGTTAACTGTCGTTATTAAATTATTGTCTATAACATATCTATTGATAGGTAGTTATTTTAGCTCATTAAAAATCTCTGTTTTATTAAATATCGTCTGTCAACGACATTGACCAAACTGGTAAGGGTCAAATGTATGAGACTATGACTCATCGTGTTTTTTTATGTTATGGGTGATCATTATTTGTGACCTAATGGTTCAAGTTTATCGTCAAAATCCTGTTCTTTATTATAACTAATAACGATATAAATATACGTATAATTTGTAGGTATGTATGGTCATTTACATAACGTATTTGGAATTTTGTCATTCTGGCAAACATCACACTACATAATACCTCAATGCATCATATCTATACTTTCTTGTTGTTTCGTTGTGGTTGTTACGCTTGATGAGGAAAATTATGACAATAAAATCTTAAACGAGTATTTAGGTAATTGGTAAAATTTCAGATACAGTTGTATTCCTTGATCTATTTGGCGTACACTACCTGTGTGTACCGGTGTGCGGATTGCCCCAAGATATTATTATTATTATTACCTATACACTTGGGTACCCCAAATATCCAGCATATAAGTAAATTTTAAAAATTCAAGCGGATAATAGAGCGAGTCTTAGTACCTAGACTTATATACATATATATGTTATCTTTATCCGTCTATATAAGAAAATATATATATAAGAAAATATTCTAATATAGAAATGAATAACTAGATATTTCCCTTGGTTGCGCCATAACTTGAGAACGACTTAGATTTCATCCATCTTTTTTTTAATGTTTTGTATACTTTGTAGAAGGTTCTTACAGGAAAAATAAACTATTTTTGAAAAAATAAAAACCGACTTCAAAGTAAATTATCTAAAAAGCATAAAATAAAGAAAATATATTGAAGTCGGTGCTAGCACATCATGTTAACTAAGACTAGCACGAGCTGACACCGACTTCAATATATTTTCGTTATTTTATGCTTTTTTAGATAATTAGATAATTTACTTTGAAGTCGGTTTTTATTTTTTCAAAAATAGTTTATTTAACACTTTTTAGTGACTTTTATTTTAGCAAAAAAATAGGTATCAGCACTATCACGCAACTTGAACGTCTACGTTACAGTAACTTACTTACTGAAAACAAAAAAAGTTTATATCTCTTAAACTACTGGACCGATTTTGATGAAACTTGTACTCCACCCTAAGTTGAAATATACTCTAAACAATTGAAAAAATCATTTTTGAAATTGGACCTGTAGTTTCTGAGAAATCCGCGGACAAACCTACATACATACATATATACATACATACACTCATAAAATTTGGTAAATTTGTTTAGAAGCCGACATAGACTAACATATATTAATATTACGCATTTTTATTAATATTACATACATACGCGTCGAATAGAGAACCTTCTTTTTGAAGCCGGTTAAAAAAGAGAGTTGCGCAGAAGACTAGAAAAAGAAGCGCGCGGAGCTGCGCGGGACAGCTAGTAAACAATAAAATGCATAGTAAGAAAGTGTCGGCTAGCCTCACAACAAAGGTTCATTCTCATTAGCAACAATGGTGGTATTATTTTATGGCTGAGCGAAACCCCTTACGTAAGACCACGTAAACGTCGATTAAAATAATTAATGGTTCAAACTAAAGACTTGCATCACAGCCTCTTCACCTGTCTTGTTCCCAAAAACAACGATTATTTTATTTGGAATCATTGATTGGAAAGCTATCGAAGAATCTGTACGTCGTTGCCGAACAATGAGACAAAAAAAGTTTATATCTCTTAAACTACTAGACCGATTTTGATGAAACGTTTACTCTACCCTAAGTTGAAAAATATTCTAACTATTGCAAAAAGAATTTTTGAAATCGGACCTGTAGTTTCTGAGAAATCCGTGAAAAAACCTACATACATACATACATACACTCATAAAATTTGGTAAATTTGTTTAGAAGCCCACATAGACTAACATATATTAATATTACGCATTTTTATTAATATTACATACATACGCGTCGAATAGAGAACCTTCTTTTTGAAGCCGGTTAAAAATGTATCGTATGACATTTAAAATAGTTAAACTGCGTATTTGTCTGTGACCTTTAACTACCAAATAAAACTGGATAGGTTTTTTCCGAAATATGCAAATGTATTTATCGTTCATTTAGAATATTATTAATATAATTAGTTATCTCCTTCTATGCGATACGACTTAGATTTTTTCCACTATAACTTACTCAGTAGCCTTCATCGACGCGATGGTGGTATGATGTGCTAATAAAAGTACATTTTATAGCTCACAATAATAATTAAGTGTCTGCACTATACACATTGTTAAAATAAACCGATTTCAAATTTACCTCGTACAGTCTAGCAAGCGATTTTGTATTGCTATCGTTAATGTACATACCTTCACACGATAATTAAGGAAGATATTAAGGAAGATATAGTCGGTACGACTACAGTTAATAACTCAAACAATGACCTTGCCGGCCACAGCGGCCAATCTTACACAAGATGTCTGATCTTGTGAGATCTAGGTACGTGGGAGATTTCGCACAGGTCCTTGTCCTTATCAAAAGTGCACCCTTTTACTTCACAAACCGCATCAAGCTCAGGAATGACTTTTTATAAGCAGGCACCTACTAGCCCATTCGACGCATGCATGGATCATCTTAATCGGGCAATCAAGTAATTGAGTTCTTTTAGTATTTCTGCTTCTTTCACTCCCTGCACCTTCGAACACCTCTAGTAGGACCTATTGACAAGTAATAACTTTTAAAAACTAAAACCCGACTACGGATAAAATCGCAGTCTAATAATGTGATATTATATACCCTATAACCAGCGGACAGTCAAGACGCTTCTAACGACACTCTACTTGTCAAATTATGTTAAGTAGATTAGAAGATATGCGGGAACAGATGAACATACATTCTTGTTAAAATCATAACCCTCCCTCCGTTCCGTAGTCGGGTAAAAATGTGTGAAAAGTTCGAAGAAAGCTACCACTACTAAGTACCATAATTTTAAACAATTGTTTTTTTACTGTACCAAGGAGGCAAGCAAGAATACGGCCCGCCTGATGATACGCAGTCACCGTAGCCTATGGACGCTAGTAACACCAGAAGAATCACTAGCGCTTTGTCGACCCTAAAGACATTAGATCTTGAGTCTTTTGTGTCCGGTAATTTCACGAGCTTGTTCCCTTCACACCGGGACACAGCAATGTTTACTCAGTGCTGCTTGGTGCTAGCATATCTGACACTGCGCTGGTACCTAATACCTAGACGGTACCTTGCACAAGGCACCTACGACCTTCAAAAGGTACCCAATGTCTCCGTAGAGGCAGAGGTCGGTTGTGTGAGATTTTTAACCACTAAAATCTCCCTGGTCGCCTTCATAATATGGACAGACTCTAGGCACTCCGTAGAACACGTCCCGGGGGGAGCAGACAGGCACGCTTACCTCCTGGATGCCCGGTACTCACGCAGCGATCACGATAACGCAGGGTCTACACTGCGTCGTCGTGGTCTTATTTAGTAGGGACACCCAAGGGCACCTACAGTAGTCACAGCGGTTCTTGTGTGTCTGAAGTTGCCTGCAAGATGCTGCGCAGTAGCTATTTTTAACCGACTTCTTAACCGACTTCAAAAAAGGAGGTTCTGTATTCGACGCGTATGTCTATATATATAAAAGAAGAAACTGACTGACTGACTGACAAATCAACGCACAGCCTAAATGGCTTGGGTTAGAGACTTGAAATTTTTATTACCAGTAGGTACCTTTTATAACGTAGACATCCACTAAGGAAGGATTTTTGGAAATACCACCCCTAAGAAGGTAAAATAGGGGATGAAAGTTGGTATGAAAATCCGTCATTTTTAAAGTTAAATTAATGAAAATTAGTATTTGGCCTTTAAGTTAAAAATAAAAAATATATATTTCAGGATTTTTGGAAATTCCACCTCTAAAGGGGTAAAATTGGGGATGAAAGTTTGTATGAAAATCAGTCATTTTTTAACTTAAATTCATGTAATTTAGTAATTGGCCTGTTAGTTAAAAAATAAAAAAATAAATTTCAGGATTTTTGGAAATTCCACCCCCTAAGGAGGTTAAATAGAGCATGAAAGTTTGTATGAAAATCAGTCATTTATGAACTTAAATTCATGTAATTTAGTAATTGGCCTGTTAGTTAAAAATAAAGAATACATATTAAAGGATTTTTGAAAATTCTACCCCTAAGCGGGTAAAATAGGGGATGAAAGTTTGTATGAAAATTAGAGATTTTTGAAATGAAACGCATATAAATTGGTATTTGGTGTTTCAGTAAAAAAAAAATATTTCAGGGTATTAGGAAATTCCACCCCTAAGGTGGGTAAAAGGCTGACAACATTTATTATAATACTAGCTGACCCGCGCTGCTCCACCCGCGCTTTAATTACATTTTGCTCCCCTTTTCTCCCTACTCCCTTGATTTATCTCTCTCCATCTCTCTCTCTCTTATAAGAAAAATCTAATTCTATGCTCTTTCTCTCCCCTCCCGCTTCAGTCCCCGTCACACTTCCCCTCTTCCTCTCCCCGTTGTCCTCTCTGAAACCTCTACCTCCTCTCTCTTCTCCCAACTTGCTCCCTCTCACTCCCCCCCCCCCTTGCTCCACCTAACTCCTCCGATCACTCACTCCATCACCCTCCCCTCTCCCTCTCTTGCATCCTCCTCTCGTTCTATATATCCTCGTCAATCATGGTATCAGCGGCATAAAATATACTTTATAACCTATTCTCAGACCTACCCGCAAAATTTCATACATATCGGTTCACCCCATCTATGTAAAGACCTTGCCTTATGTTGCTTAACCTTAACCTAGCGGCATGAAATATACTTTACGACCTATTCTCAGACCTACCCGAAATGCACACAAAATTTTGTACAAATCAGTTCACCCATCAATTTAATGACCTGGCCTTATGTTGCTTAACCTTAACCTAGCGGTATGAAATATACTTTATGACCTATTCTCAGACCTACCCGATATGCACAAAAAAAAACATACAAATCGGTTCACCCATCTATTTAATACCTTACCTAACGTTGCTTAACCTTAACCTACCGGGATAAAAAGTATCCTATGTCCGTTTCCTGGTTCTAAGCTACCTCCCCACCAATTTCCAGCCAAATCGGTTCAGCCGTTCTTGAGTTATAAATAGTGTAACTAACTCGACTTTCTTTTATATTTATAGATTAAAGTTCTATAGTGATTGTATGTTCAATTTCACCGATAGATGGCGCTGTTCATAATGTAAATCACGCTAACATCGTAAATTACTGTCTAATGACGGGCCCGTTAGTCTAGTGGTCAGACACCCTGCCTGCTAACCGATGGGTCGTGGGTTCGATTCCCGCCAAGTGTCTGGGTGTTGTTTATCTATTTAAGTATGTATTTACAAAAAAAAGGTATATAAGTATTAGTATCAGTTGTCTGGTTTCCATAGTACAGGCTCTGCCTAGTTTGGGATCGGATGACCGTGTGTTAAAAAAAAAAAAAACATATTCGATAATGAAAGTTCTAAGATTTTCGCATCTTTTATTGTTGCGACTGTAATACAATACATATACACTACCCGGACTTGGGGAGTTTCATTAAAATTTTATGTCTGCTCAGTCCCTATTATATAAAGCGTAATAATACATATCTTAATGATTAACTGATCTGTCTATAATTACCCTATTCACATACAAAGGAAATTACGTGGTAATATGTGCAAGTAATGTTTCACTGCTTAGCCCCTATGAAACATAGCGTGATGTTTTATATACCAATTTATACCTTGACTTCTACACAACACATCAGTGAAAGTCCTATCAAAATCCATCCACGGGTTTTCAAATGATACCTGGACAAACAGAACGACAGACAGACAGACAATAATTCCAAAAAAAATTGTTTTGGCCTCTATGTCGATAGTATAGTATCTCCACATAGAAATTTTGGGAAAATATTCAATGTACGGAAAAAGTGCTCTTTGAGTTTTATTATAGTATAGAAGATTGTACTTGACTTACTGGCTATAGTACAGAATACATGCGATAGGACAATTGTATTGTGTTCTTTGATTTTTTTTTGGCTGATGATATCGGATTCTTTTTTTCATATTTACATATTAATCTGTATTAATAAAAGAACAGGATGTTTTATAAGAATCACGAAACAGCCAAAACCATTTAACGTAGAATCTTGAAATTTGGAATCAACATTATTCAAATAGGCTAAGTGAACAATAGGAACGGATTTTGGAAGTTCCACACCTAAGTGGGTCAAATGGGCTCTCAAAGTTTGTATGGAAAAAAAAAATTACATCACATGAGCGCGAAACTTTTCAGTGTACGGAGCAAAAGAAATTATGAAACACGGGTATCACAACTTTTTGAAAATCAACCTTTACTGGCGTTTTTGTGGTTGGTTTTGAGTATAACATATTTGAGTATAACGCGAAAAAAAATTATATATAGATATATGTACTCTTTATTGTACACACAAACTTACACATAAAATAAAGCATAATATATACTTAAATACAAAGGGCGGCCTCATCCGCTATTCGCAACTTCTTCCAGGCAACCTTGGGATGGAAAAAAGAGAGAATGGAACATAAACGTGGATGAATAAGTGGTGGTGAGATGCTCATAGCCAGTTGTAACCACTGTTCGATACACAATCAGTTGGGTAAGGAAAGTCAGGCGAGGTCAGTCCTTAGATGGGTCACCACTTAGTGGCATTTGAACCGAGCGTTTCCTTGCTTCGGAGGGGCACGTTAAAAGTCGGTCCCGGCTATTGTCATCTAGGCAGCAGTCGTTAAGCTGAGTCAGAGGCCTAAGGGCAGCTTGAAAACTCTGACACCAGTTTGGCCACTAACCATACGACAAAAAAAAGTAGTGGTGATGTGAATGGGACATGCTACATTGATGAAACTTTGCCAATACACCATCCAACTACACCTGTCTAAATATTCATTTTTTGAAAATCAACTCCCAAAGGCCAATCCCTTTGGGAGTTGATTTTTTTCAAGTTGGATTGGAGTCCAAAAAATGGTGTTTCGACCTACAGTCATAAGACTTAATTACACACCCAACCTCATCACAAAAATACAAATGAAAACAAAATCTTTTATTTTCTTATAATGGGCAGCGAAAAGGATCCTCAAAATTTAATTTAAAGTGAGACTACTGTATCGAATGGGGTATCCTAAGAAAAGGCTTTATTTGCAAATTCCAAAACAGATTTTTATTTTGGTATATGTTAAGTAGTTTTTGACTTAAAATCGAAAGTGTCAAAAAATATTATAGGTGATACATACTTATCAATCTATATTTTACAGGAAAAATAAAATGATTTTTCGATGATGATGTCTTTAGAAATCCCAAAAGAAATTCGACAGCCAAACTTAGTTTTGCGGTTTGGTTTTTTGGTATTGGTTGGTTTTGGTGTTATGTGTGTGGTTTTGGTTTGGTGTTAGACGAATAGTAAGATAACATTAATAGGTCCAATGAAGGTGTGCGAGTCCAACTCAACTTGACCGGATATTTTTAAATAATAGCGGTGAATATTTAAGAATCAGCACTATAATAGAAGCTACGATGCCTTGCTCAAAAATACAGGATATGTCATTAAATATGTCTACTTGATACTTATTAGACTAGATAATTATTAAACAATATTTTGAAAAACCATGATACCTAATTCAAAACACGTGTTACAAACAAAATCAACGCGGGCGAAGCCGCGGGCTACTGCTAGTATGTAATATTATTAGAAATGCGTAATATTCATATATGTTAGTCTATGTGGGCTTCTAAACAAATTTACCAAATTTCACGAGTGTATGTATGTATGTAGGTTTGTCCGCGGATTTCTCTGAAACTACAAGTCCGATTTCGAAAATTCTTTTTGCAATAGTTAGAGTATTTTTCAACTTAGGGTAGAGTACAAGTTTCATCAAAATCAGTCCAGTAGTTTAAGAGATATAAACTTTTTATGTTTTCAGTAAGTTACTGTAATGTAGACGTTCGAGTTGCGTGATAGTGCTGATACCTATCTTGGTAAAATAAGTCACTAAAAAGTGTTAAATAAGCTATTTAAAAAAAAAAACGACTTCAAAGTAAATTATCTAAAAAGCATAAAATAACGAAAATATTATTGAAGTTGGTGCAGAATATACACAGCAGGTACGCTAACACCAACTTCAATAATATTTTCGTTATTTTATGCTTTTTAGATAATTTACTTTGAAGTCGGTTTTTTTTTTTTTTAAATAGTTTATTGTATTGACAAATCACGACTGTAGTTGCGCAATGTTTTGCCATACCTAACTTCAGAGACGAAAAGATCCGCTGGGCCTACTGTACCACCTAGTAAGTAAAAGTTTGTTTTAAGAAATGATTGCAGGAATGTTTCGTTGACTGTACTTATCTGCATTACAATGAGTCTTATCATACCATCAGTACCAGAATAATAAGTAGGTAGGTAGAGTGTTATTAGATAACAATATGTAGTTACATACAACATGGCGACCGTGTGACGGATACCGGTTTCTTTCCAAACACATTCTTTACTTCGTGTAATCTAATTTAACCTGCTTATTATATCTGTACTGAGTATTGGCATTTTTTGTTTTTGTTTGTAGAAAGAATTTTTGATGTTCAATGATATTAAATTATGTATAGAGCGACTTTATTTTAGGCGCATTTTGTAGATTTTTCTCTTGCGAATGGTTAGAGGAACTCAGTATTAGTTTATGTACCTAAATAAGAGAGTTGGAGGTCACGGATTTAAAAACCGCGGTGAGCATCAACTTTGTGTAATTCTTCCTTACTGTTAGTACGACAAGGAGAAGTGATTAGCCAGAATCACCCGATTGTCTAAAACGAAAGAACGAGATTGTCATGCGTCGGATGAGCAGCCTTCATCAATATTAAATTACCTTTATGACATCGTAAATTGAAACCCAGCTCACGGCTCAAGATTAAAAAAAAAAATAACTGTTGGGTGCAGATGGCAACGTAGGTTGATCATACGTAATGTATAGGCGTTATATGGTAAGATACCATCACCACTATAGATAGATAAGACATTCATACATATATTTTCTTTGTCAAAATCGTTGCGTGCGATTGGGTAAGATTTTGTATTGTTATTACTTTAGCATGTTCTCATTACCATGAGGTTCTCATTAGGTACCCCTAATAACATTAATGAAAATATTTTTTCAAATAGGTAAGTACTTAGGTGTGTCGGGGAATTGATTATGTTCAATTGTTCGCTGCTTTCAGTATAATTAACGGATAATTGATGTCTAAAATAGGCTCACGGTTTCACACAATGAGAGACATCCATTGTTTGGAATTAATATACGATATACTTTTCTTATCTATGAATATACTACACTACTACCTACATTTGAATTAATTTTCAAGAGTTTATATTTTCCCTTAAGTTTATGTAGAAATAATTATGATTAATGTCAATTATACCTAAATAAGTCCTATAATAAATTACTTATTAAATTAATTATTTTATTTATCAATTTGACGGGCCCGTTGGTCTAGTGGTTAGAGAACCTGTCCGCTGACCGAAGGGTCGTGGGTTCGATTCCCACCAAGTGTCTATTGGATTATTAGGGTTATGGGCCGAAATGAAACGAGGGAATTTAGATATTAATTAACTGTTCAATATTTTATTATTGATTCTAAATGCAAGGAAGGTTGTACGTCTGAGACTTGTCAACACACAGTACGAATGCTCAGATACGACTGACAGGGAACTTGCAGATCAAACAATTTAATACCAACAAAGTTGACGGTACTTTCGTAAGATTAATTTTTGCATGTCAAATTCAAATATGCCAACACGCCCCCTCAAAAATTAATCATCAATTATACAAACATATTCAGTATGTTTCAAGTAACCAGGACATATAAGACTTCCTTGCATTGCTCTGGGGAAATACATTATGGTCCAACATTTGTTGCATGGATTAGGAAAACCCAGGAAAACCTAATCAGACCATTTAACAAAAAATATAAGCATATCACATTTACAAAACATAATAATATCATTATCAATAACACTTTTACATTTCCCGCAAAAGCTTTCTTTTTATAAATGATATTTGCAATATGTTTTTATCTCGTTTACAATATTAAATTCGCAACTTTAATGTTTTTATTATGATCTAACATAATTTCAAAAACATTATGACTCCGGTACTTCAGCACCCTTTTCAATGAGATGTGTTTAAATTAAAATGAATACAACACATAATATACATTAACACACATTGGACAAATTATAACTATTTGACATGGGGCATATTTAATGCAAGAGGCATTCAAGTACAGGTTTACAATAGTAAGAACCTTTACCATAGCAAGAACCTTTACCGTTTGTAGGCCAGACGTTGGTTTTATTTACGGTTAATTACATGTGTTTAAGACATTTAAATACACAAATCTATATTACTCAATACAATAGTATCGATAGAAGTGCTGTGGAACATGGTGTCACGTGAGCGGGCACTTTTACCCTAGACAGCACGCCACCACAACACCTGCACGATACTTTATCAAAATATGTTAATATCTGCATTATATGTGCTGCACGCATTATCATCACTTCTTCATTACAGATTTAGTGATCAAATAGTGAACCTTTACCATATTTAGTGAACCTTTTTGTAATTATTCATTGTTCAATTATTATTAGCGCATAGAATCACTAAATAATAGACTTAAAACACCTCAAATATTTTAAATGTACTGGTCAGTTATCAAAAAAATATAAATACACCAATTGACTGATGGCTTTTTACACACTTTTTTATTCAAGTGCTTTTTCAAACAGCTAAAACATTCAGCCGCTGCTGAACCTTGCAACACCCTATTTTACAAGTGCTTCTTCCAACAGTTTAAACGAACATTTAATTACCTGCTGAAGGCCGTACAGGTTTTAACTTAGTAACCTGCTTAAGACCGTACAGGTTCTACTCAATTTACAAATTGAATTTTATCTTTCCATGTTATACGATTATAAACTATAACCGTTTATATCATAGAATTAACAAAACAAATAACTGAATACTAGCAACTTTTGTAACATGTGCAAATGTTTTATTTGAGTCTGTTAAATTTTCAGACCTTTTTTTTTACTATTTAAATCCATTTACAGTCTAATCATTTTGTGCTCTGACCTTGGTATAAAAAGTCTATGTTTTTATTAGCGAGAGAAAATTTAATTCACCCGTGCGTTTTCCACAGAGATCGACTGAACTCCCCTTTTTTTATTCAATGATTTAGGTATTTGACAGAAAATAATTTGATTGAACAAACATGAAACAATCATTATCTGCATTATATGAAAAACAATATAAAATGCACACAAGACAATATAATATTTATATTAATACTTATGCAAGACATTTATGTATTACAATTCACTATACATTTTGCTACAAATATAGAAACATCCTGTGATACCCATCACTCCTTTTAAGTTAAATAAAATTACCATCTGTGTTTCATGGTGAAAACTAAATATCAGGATGTATATTCACCCTGTTTGCTTTTAGATTCTACAGTATTATCGTTAACTTTGCGAATTTTACTAGAACACACTTGCGCTCATCAGATTTAAACACATCTGATTTCGGACAGTCAGAGTTCAGAGACTATATTGACACTGACTTCAGCATATCAGTTTCGTCATGAGAATTTCCAATATTCCCTTCAAGCCTAGACATTATTGACACTGACTTCAACATATCAGTTTTGTCATGAGAATTTATAATATTCCCTTCAGCCCTAGACTTTATTGACACTGACTTCAGCTGACATCAGCATATCAGTTTTGTCATGAGAATTTCCAATATTCTCTTCAAACCGAGACTTTATTGACACTGACTTCAACATATCAGTTTTGCCATGAGAATTTCCAATATTCCCTTCAAACCGAGACTTTATTGACACTGACTTCGACATATCAGTTTTGCCATGAGAATTTCCAATATTCCCTTCAGGCACAACAGCAGGCCTGGACTTCACAAAGTCAGTCTCGTCCACAATAACCTCTGACTACAACAGACTTTTCGCATTCCGAATTCCAAACTTTATACCCATTTAGTTTATACCCCACAAGTATGCCACGTACTACGACGCCAATCATTAGATTTCAATTTATCTAATTTAAAAAAGAAACCAGATTTTCGAAACTTTGTTAATACCGATTTAGATAACCTATCGTATCAGTTTTAGTACGAGAATTTCAAATATTCTCTTCATGTTTTAGTAAAGCCTATTACAGGGAGTTTCGTCAGAAATTTTTTTTTTTACTAATAAAATTATTCGCATTAATAGGATTCCAAACTTTATAACAGCTTGGTTCAGACACAAGTATACGTTTCCATGATTTCGGATCATGTTTAGTTTTACTACCTTTATTTTACACATAAACCATCGAGCCAAAACTATTTTATTCGGGACTATTTGTTAAACTACATTTCAAAAGCTGCTTGTAAGGATTTCAAAGTTTTAGTTGGTGACAAATTAGTCAAACAAACTAAACCTGATGACCAGAAAACGTTTTCCAATCAACCACATCCTAAACTAGCAGGAGTTTCTTTTTTTTATTTTTATTGGTTCCAACTACTAGCTCAGAAACACCGTTCAATTGCAAATTGTCAGAACTCATGTAATAACTACCTAATCCCTTTTGAACTAGTTTTTTTTTTAATTTCGATAGATTCGATTCTCTACCGTTATCGCAATACACATATGCTCAGTCAATCCAACTTGTAAATAAATAGTTAGTTAACACATTTGGTAGTATTCATCAAGTACAAAATAATTTGTATAATCAATAGTTGAAGGAGTACTAGGTTCACTGTTCCATATACACAACAAATACAAAGTAATATTATTCGCAATCGATACATACAACACAGTCAGTCTTAACTGTGCCAATTTAATATGTCTTACCTTGTATTACTTTTATTATTATCAATATGGCAACATTTGGAAGATTACCTCGTCTTCCTTTCAACACGAGTTACATAAGCCACAAATTCTATAAAAAATAATAAATTTACTGACTTACGTGTGACTGACTATGGTCAGTTTAGTTTACCTTCCATTCATTATAACTAGTCCCTCGTTTGTCGAAAATGTAGCCCAAATTTGCATTGTACCTTTTTCTTGTAACATTATAAAAAGTGCCATTTCAGCTGTAGAATGTTCTCACTGAAATAAATTTAAATTGATATTAATAAAGGTGAACTTGAACCGATTTCACTTTCCTGTTAAAATGTTAAATCTTAGGTAGATGTACATCTCACCTATAGCCACTATAAATATAAAAATAAAATATAACTATAAAAAGCTATTTAAAAGGAAGTACTCATTAGCTTTGACAATTTTTAACTTTATTTCTGCTAAGTTAGGGTAATCATTTCTCAGAGGTACCCTCCACCAAAATATCAGATTTATTAATTTTTCGGAAGTGAGGTAGGTATTGCAAAAAATAAAATTTATTACTAATCAATATTAACTCAAATTCCTCAATAGGGAATCTAATGAGAAAATACAGATCAAAATATAGTAACAAATCAGAAATCAATCTGTAATAATCGCCATGTGAACCCGGTAGACAAGATACACGGCTGATCCTTTAAACGATCAACCATCTACGTGGTGAACACTATACCCTGCACAAGTGCTCAAGTGCCCCGCGCAGGCACACGCGCACTCCTCTACTTATTCACTCCCACAATCCGATGAGACCGAACACAGACACGATCAGGGAGAGGTCAGGCGCAAGACAGACCCTTCACATACCCATCCGACGCATGAATTATTCTACTTGTTCAGACAAGTAATCGGCCTGCACATTTCTAGCCAGTAATTAACCATTAACACAAATTGTTGGTCCCCGTGGGATCCAAATCTGAGACCTGCAAAGCAAGCGGTTTCCCGCTGCGCCACGGAGGCTAACAAAGAATAGAACACTTTATAATAAACAAGGTACTTAGCTTTCATTGTTCCGTAGTCACTCCAAATCAATAAACACATCTGTCGATTAGGATTGTTGTATTTACACCGTTGACTCTAAATCTCTCTAACAACCCTCACAATAGACTACTAGAATTGTTAAAATACGCAGTATGCAAAACACGTACACTGGGCCCATAACCTCTTGGATTATTAGGGTTATGGGCCGAAATGAAACGAGGGAATTTAGATATTAATTAACTGTTCAATATTTTATTATTGATTCTAAATGCAAGGAAGGTTGTACGTCTGAGACTTGTCAACACACAGTAAGAATGCTCAGATACGACTGACAGGGAACTTGCAGATCAAACAATTTAATACCAACAAAGTTGACGGTACTTTCGTAAGATTAATTTTTGCATGTCAAATTCAAATAGTGTCTGGGTGTTATTTATCTATTTAAGTATGTATTTACAAAAAAAAATGTATATAAGTATTAGTATCAGTTATCTGGTTTCCATAGTACAGGCTCTGCCTAGTTTGGGATCAGATGACCGTGTGTGGATTGTCCCAAGATAATTAGTGGGGTGTCCAGGTAAGAATAACACCATCCCATCTCTTCCCGTTGGGTCTCCGTAAGAGGCGACTAAGGGAAAACAAGAAGACGGGTAGCAGCGTCTTTTCTTTATTGGATTACCTACCACCTATACTGCGAACCGCAAGGCGGCTGCCAATCGTGGGGTCTATTGCAACCCCTCCCTTCGAAAGGAGAGGCATTTGTTTAGCAGTGGACGTCAGCTGCTGATTATGAATTTATTAAAAAGATTTTAAGCTCATTAACTCAGGTTAAAACACAGATAACTCAATGTTAAATAGTCTTCATCATCACCAGCCGGAAGACGTCAACTGCTGAACATAGGTCTCCTCCTTCGAAAGCCACAATGAACGACAACTGGCTATTTGCATCCACCAGTTACACGACTTGCACAATGTCGTCAGTAGTTAAGTATGCAAAGACATAATAGGTAGATAGGGGATAGGGGATATTGTATTACTAGTATTATTATTCTGAAATGGGACTCACGGAAACCACGAAAAAGATGGCGCGATATGTTTTTTTTTATTTATTTATTTTTCGGACTGATAGTTGGCCGCAGATGGCCATTACAGCTTCACAGGACAATAGGAGGCGAGCGCTTAAAGCGCTCTAGCCTAAACGCAGAAGTAGCGACGAGCTCAAGGGCACCTCAGGGAGGCACGGCCTCGGCTTGGGCTGTCGCTTAAGACGCGATATGACCTGGGCGCCTTCCTTGGATGGAGGGAAAGTAGGGAGGTATTAGCACAGCTATGGGACAAAAAAGGCCCACATAACGACGACATAATAAAATAAAAATAATTCTATTATACCGACAAATTTAAAATACGTTGTCATCTGTCATTCGCTACGTTAACATTTTGGTATCTATTGCAACTAGTTAACATTTGTTTTTTATAGGATAACAGTTTACCCGACTGATATTTTTTATCCAACGATTTAAAAATTAGACCTAAATTATTAACGGTACAAGAAACGTCACGATTTCTTTATTATTGGCATTCGCAATGATGGCATTCGGCACGCAGTCAGACGCGTCAGCTATTTGACCTAATGTCGTAATGATTGTACGTATGCATGTTATAAAAAACAAATAAACAATACAACAAATGATATACCGTATTGTTATTTAATGAAGATCATTAATTACGCACACGAAATGAGGCCGCATGTAATCAGTCAAGTTTATGTAATAAAACAATCAACAATCAATCCGCAATCAATTCAATTACATAGTAGAGAGGACAAAAGTACCTACCTACTAGGACGTAAGTAAGTATGTAGGTATCTACACTGACTTAATGTGCCAAATGTTACCAATTAACTTTACTATGTCTGTTTGCCAGTCATCGATTTGTAGGTCTTTCTTACGATTTGAAAAACGGTCATAAAAATAAGAATTAAAGTTCGCGCGTGTTATTCTGAATTCATCATCATTAAAATATTTCGAATTAATAATATTTTGACTCACGGGGTTAGGTACTGCCAGGATAATTTATTATCATTTTCCGATATTTCGGCGTTGTTGCAAGCGCCATGACCACGGGATACCTAACCGTAAGATGCGGGTGGGTGAAGAATAAATTAGGAACAGAGAAGTCTGTCTGCCCCCTTTCTCAGTCTTTTGCTACGTCTATTACCTATGGCAGTATTTTTTTTTTGTAGATTTGAGCAACGCATCCTCTTACATATTGTCCAGTGATGCAGGGTGATTGTGGCACCTTGAAGATACGTATTCGTTGACGATACCTATGAGTTAAAGAAGAATGCCAGGAATTTTTCAACGAGATTTTAGATTTATGTTTTTAATCTTTTATTTTATTTCAAAGAATGAATTTGTTCTTTAATTATTTTTTGAGAATCTACAGATACGTTATTAAGTTGAATATGGAGCAACTCTGGTAGTTTTGTTCATTGAGTTCCTCAAGAGTACCTACAGATGCCTTTAATATCAGCAACCATAGTGGGTGGTAGTAAAATTTAAAATAAACCGCAATAAAATCCGTAAAAGTAGTTTGATTTCAATTGGTATCGAAGGTTTAGCAGCTGTCCATTGAGTTCATATTCGAGTAGGTACCTATTGCTGCAGCGTGATGGCAAGTGGCAAGGTAGATTTGCTCAGAAAGGATGGTGGAATATATAGAGGAATCAGGATTTTATGGGAATAGAATAAAAAACAATTTACAAAAATATTGTAGTCTACACTAATATTATAAAGAGGAAAACTTTGTTTGTTTGGTTGTAATGAATAGGCTCAAAAACTACTGGACCGTTTTAAAAAATTCTTTCACCATTCGAAAGCTACATTATCCACGAGTAACATAGGCTAAATTTTATTTTGGAAAAAAATAGGGTTCCGTAAGATATTTGGGTTTTTTCGGACACAAGGTGTAAAAAATCAACCAGAAAAGTTACTTATTTTGCGTACGCTGCCTAAAATATAAAAGATAGAACCATAAAATGTTCTAATTAATTGTAGATCTTATAAATATCTACAAAAAAATCCGCAGTACACGCGCGTGTCTATGTCGAGTGAGGCTCAACAACCATTTTTTTATTTAAAAATCTTGAATTTTGTTTGGACTACATTTAAACGCATTTATTTTACTCATGCTATTAATCCTTATCAAAAATTCATCATTAAGTACAGTTTATGTAGATAATATTTGGTCTTTGAATCATTAAAATTGGACATTTGGTTTTGAAGTTATGGCGAAATTAAAATATTACTGCTTATAAATTAAAAGATTTCTGCTGCACGGCCCGTTGCGAAGTGAGCGTCACCAAGGCGGGGGTGCGCATGCGGGAGGGGAGTTTAGATCTATGAGTAAGGTACCCGCGCGGCTCAGACGCGAGGTCGGCTCCTTACGCAGCGGTCGTGCGCGAATTCTAATAATTTTCGTGCGATTTTTTTAGATTTCTTTCTTAAAACTACACCTACGCAAAAGTTCTTCTCAGAGCTAAACAACAGTTCTTCTCAGAGCTAATCAACAGTTCTTTTCAGGGCTAACAAACAGATTTTTTCAGGGGTAACCAACAGTTCTTTTCAGGGCTAACCAACAGTTCTTTTCAGGGCTAAACAACAGTTCTTTTCAGAGCTAGAATATTACACGCTATTAGCATTTTCTTAAATATTTGAGAATGCCTAAGAGAGCCAGGTCTCAACTTTCTAAACATAGTTCTCAAGCACGGGCAGCAAGAATACGTCGTATGGGAGAATCTTCACCTGAACGTTCCCAACGCCTTGCTGAACAAAATCAGAGAAACTCTCAGGTACGCGCACGAGAGTTGAGTGTCGAACGTTCGCAACGCCTTGCACAACAAAATCTGAGAACCTCTGAGTTACGTGCACGAGAGTCGGGTAAACCGATATGTATGAAATTTTGCGGGTAGGTCTGAGAATAGGTTATAAAGTATATTTTATGCCGCTGATACCATGATTGACGAGGATATATAGAACGAGAGGAGGGTGCAAGAGAAGGAGAGGGGAGGGTGATGGAGTGAGTGATCGGAGGAGTTAGGTGGAGCAAGGGGGGGGGGGGGGTAGTGAGAGGGAGCAAGTTGGGAGAAGAGAGAGGAGGGAGAGGGTTCAGAGAGGACAACGGGAAGAGGAAGAGGGGAAGTGTGACGGGGACCGAAGTGGGAGGGGAGAGAAATAGCATAGAATTAGATTTTTATTATAAGAGAGAGAGATGGAGAGAGATAAATCAAGGAAGTAGGGAGAAAAGGGGAGCAAAATGTAATTAAAGCACGGGCGGAGCTGTGGGGGTCAGCTAGTTATTATATAAAAATATATGCAGTTGCAATTTAAAAGACATAGGTTCTAATAAAAACATTAAAATCTTGTCATAAATTTTTGACAACATATTTAAATCATCGAGTTGCGTAAGGTCATAGTAAAAGGTTTCCTACTTTCGGGCAATTATAAATCAATCAAAACACTCTGTTTTATAAGCTGCCTACGCAAATCAACTTAGAAGAAAACTCTTGATTACCATCAATATATAAAAAATATTCAAATATTACAGCCGTAGGCTACGAAGCTTAGAGGAAGAAAACAATAGAGGGCTGGACACTTTCTTTCTCATTCACGCAAGAAAAGAATGCGTTTATGTAGGTTACGTGTGATAGAAAGAAACAGTGTATATGATTTTTTGTCCCTCAGCATGTGTTCGATTTTTCCGCGCCGTGGGTGCGAAACAAATTTGACGTTTGCTCCCACTTTGCTCCGTGACAATTTTATCGTGGTTTTAATATTATATAAATAACTTAAACTAACTGTGACATTACTGTGTGTTGTGGAAATCCTATAAGAATCGTGCAGTGCAGTATAATAGGCTGTAAAAGTAACAGTGAACGTAAAATTAGTGGAGTATCGTTTCACAGGTAAACGTGAATTATTATGGCCAATTTAGAGATTACATTTAGAAACTAATACATGTAAACGACTTATTTAGATCTTATTGCTCTAAATTAGTTACTATTTTACTTGAAAGTTACGTGTAAGATCGATAAATTCTTGTTTTTCATCCATAACCTAAAATTTTCAGTTTATTGATCGCCATTATCAGTGTTGCCAGTGTATAAAAGAGAGACTACCATAAATAAGTGGTAACTTATTATTAAGTGCATCATACACGATCCCACATGCTGGGTGCATAGAAGAATTTCTCAGATTTCCCGAATTTATTTTTATGATTTCCTGAAAATATGGATATTTGTATACTGTGGATAGCAGCAACAAAAAGAATTAATTAGGTTGCTAAAAGTTATTCCCGAATGCTTAAATATTCAGAAATAACGTAAGCGCTCAAGTAATTCGTCCAAGGCTGCGCAGGACGTATTCATTCGTTATTTATAGGCACAATGGTCATTGTACATTTAATCGTGCTTTTACTATATGCATGTTGTTTAAATATATGTATGTATGTTGTTGGTTACAATTTATTGGTAAATTTGTCTGAATTATAAATAAATAGTACCGACGTTGAATAGTTTGTTTCATTTGCCCCCCTATTATGTACCTATCTCGTTTGACAACTAAAGTGATGATCAATAAAGCAAAGTGACTATTAAATAACTATCAAATGATTCATTTGGTATTGCCTAGCTTGAATCACCAATAAATACCAAACACACTTTCAGTAGACATCAAAGTTTGGTGGACAACTGAAGCTTGATAGTCACTTTGTTTTATTGATCATCACTTTTTTTTGTAGGAATAGTACTGTTTCACCAGACAAGAGGGCGAGCGCTTAAAGCGCTCCAGCCAGAAAGTTATAAGAAAGCCAATTTTTGCCTACCTCTCTGGGAAATAGCATATTATTGTTTTTATCTCTTAACTTTTTTGTATGAGGCTAATAATTATCTACAGCTCTTAGCCACTTTAATCACCACGTAATATCACCCAGGTGAACAATGTGGAATAGACCTTAGCTACAGCATATATGATATTAAGTGTAGATTCACTTTGTAGCCTCCGTCGTGGGTTCGAATCCTGCGAAGGGCAACAAATTTGAGTAGTTGTTCCTTATTGGCTAGGACAATGCAGGCCGATAACCTGATTGTCTGTAAAGTAAGATGATCCATGTGTCGGGATTTGCGATAGGACGTATGCCCGACTCCTGTCCGTCAAATTAAAACACCCAGTTTTGGTAATAAACACTTATAATCAAATTGAGAGAGAACAACTTATAATACAGTGGAGTAATCGTAATAATTAAAACATGTCTCTGCCATAGATACTAGCGCGCTGTCATCTTTTTGACAGCCCCTTTGGCGTTCCGAAACCGTGATCCGAGATACGCCACACATGGGTCGGATGGGCATGTAAAAAGTCGGTCCTGCGCTTAACTTCTCCCCAGTCGTGTCGGTCTTCCGTCCCATCGGATTATGAGAGGTACCTATTATATAAAGGAAGAGAGAGTGCACTTGTGTCTACGCAAGCACTTGTGCACTATAATATCTCCTGGGTACATGGCTGATCTTGTGAAAGATTGGCCGCTGTGGTCGTTTCGGCTAGGAGGACATTATTATAACAATCACTTTCGTACTTTTTGCAGACTGTCATAGATTAAGACGATATAATGTAAGAAAAGTAAATGTTGTGTCAAAAAAGTGGTTTTTGGTTAAGAAAGAAAATATAATTTACAACAACCTCCGTATTTGCTTTACACAAAGGGTAAAATTTCCCTTACGTGGCAACTCTAAATTTAGTATGTACTTATTTTTCTGTCCTTATCGGCGGCACGCTTGGTATATGTCTGTATTATATTCTGTCTACGCTACGAAGATTGAATGGTGAACTTTTGTCATCTCTATCGCTGTCCGGATCTGAATTATACAGGGCAGATAACCCGGAGGCATTGCAATCAGATCGATATTCAGCTGGAAGATGATCGATTACGTTTCTATACGTAACTAAATCGATTATTCGTGACTCGATTAACATTTGTTTGTGTAGCGTGTCATGTTATCGAATATAAGTTGTTTATTAGTTGATAGGTATGATGGTAAGATTTTTATCGTTTCATAATTTGACTGCCAGCTCGCATTGAAGTTTGACTAGTGTGGAAGATTTTGGCTTACTCCCAAAAATGAATCAGATGATTTATCAGCTTGCTCAGATTTTAAATCCTTCTGCTTCTCTGTACTTATTTAAATCAAAATCGTACCTAACGCTTGATTAGAGTAGGTACGAAGAAAGTAATGTTTAGTTGAATAAAACGAATTTGCTTTTGACTAATTGAATTTTGCATTTAATTGTAATTTCTAAGTGAATTAGACGATCGGCCGATCGATATTTTATTCAAAATATTTAATGGTTTTATTTTGTTTTCAAACGAGTTTCTTCCTGCTAAGAGAGGAATTAACTATTAATTCACAATCACTTTTACTTTATATGATTTATCGTAATTGGTGAAATGGAACTTGACTTCACTGTAAAGTTCAATTTATTTTATTACAGATACCATTATAATCAATCATGTTTTATTTTTCGTTTTGTTATGTAACTTCAAAAATTGTTTAAATAATAATAATAACCAGTGGCAACCCTTAGGTCATGTTTGCCGATTTAACGAGCTTAATAATGTGAATTTCGGTTAGTATTGTGACTAAGTAGGACGAAAATTTGTCATTTTTAAACAGTAAGTCAAAAACTACGAGACATTAAAAAATGTTTTGAAATGTGCAAATTAGTGGAAATAACGCTCTTTTGTATGATACCCTACTAATATAATAGTCTCACTTTGGAATTCATTTTTTGACCAGTTAGGTACGGAATTCTAGAATTCTAACAGCGATATAACCCGTAAAAGTAATCCTTGGTGCCTTTCATTTGGACCCGTCTTCCTTACACCTACAAAGTCTTGTCTCAAAGTGAAATTTAATTACAATTAAAACTATTGGGCGATGTAAAGCAATTGAAGCATTTACAACACAAGATTCGCTGAGGGTTCAATCTCGATGTGGCAACTGGGGGTCTAGTACGAGTTCCGACAGTTTACGAGCTCGATCAAACTGACTGTTTTCTCCATACATTTCACACCAGCGCCCCTGGCGGTAACTATCAAAAACTAGTACAAAAAAAAAAAAGTAAAAAAAAACCTTAGTTTAGTAGTAAAAATGTACGAAAAAAAAACTGTCAGTTTGATCGAGCTCGAAAACTATCGGAACTCGTACTAGACCCCCTGTAGATTCTGGTATAATGGAGTCTCAGTAGTGAAAATATGGGGTGCGATTAGTCTAACAAGTGATATTCAAAGAATAATTCACATACAGTTGACGTATTTAGTCAACCTACACTACATCAATAAATCTATAAAGGTATAAGGTTGTCTGGAAGAAATCGCAACCTGCGATAAGACCGCCCAATGTATACCATTGTATATTTTCTTTGTACTTCTTTGTTTTCCTGTACTTTTTGGTGTGCAATAAAGAGTTCTCTCTCTATCTATCTATCTATCTATGATACATTTTACACAAAGAAAAAGATAAAATACCTCCACAGAAATAAAGTATAAGTAAGAACTTACTTAATTAATTTAAAAAAATAAAAATGAATATGCCACACGTTAATTTGTATTTTATTAAAGCTATTATGTCACATTTATTATGCCATTTCACATAATACCTACTTACACAAAAATAAAAACCAACGGTCAATAAAATATTAATGATGAGAATTGAGTAATCGATACAAAATCGATTCGCCATCAGTTAAAGCGTTGGCCATTCAATTTATATGAATATCGATCAGTCGGCTTTCGTTCGTAATATATAATAATAATTTGTTACGTAAATGTGTGTCAGTCACCTTACCTGACGCAAAACAGCGTCGATCAAGTCTTGATCCGTTATACCTACCAATCAAGGCGAGATCAACGCTGTTTTGAAGCAACCCGTGAAGAGTAACAAGAATGTTTATGAGACGTACTATCGCGGACACGAACGGTGTACCAGTTTTCAATCAAAATCGTTTGAACGACGTTACATGCGCTTACCCCGTCCGCACGTATTTTGGGCCTACTCGTGCAAGCGATTATCGTCCTAAAGGTGGTACGCCGCGTGAGGCCAAACGCATTAACAGATTGCGTGAAACCAACGCGAGGTCTTCTTTATTGATGAAATTCATCATCATCAGCCGGAAGCTATCAACTGCTGAACATAGGCCTCCCCTTTCAAACGCCACAAATAATGACAACTGGCTATTTGCACCGGTTTCCCGCGACGGGCACGATGTCGTGTGTCCACCTAGTGGGAGGCCTACCTGCGCTGCATCAAGAAATTAACAGCAGAGAATAAAATTTCTACTGAGATTATGGAGAGACAAGCTGGCTGGAGCCAGGCTACTCTCCATGATTTTAGAATTTCAGATCTCTGATTATGGTTAGGGACTAGTGATTGAAGATTAAATTAGTAATAAAAAAAAAAAAAAAAAACACCCTATCATTTGTAAACTGAAAGGTATCTATGATAAAATACTACCGTAAATGAGTCTTTTTAGTGTGCTGTGTAACATTTTAGAGAAAATTAAAACTAGGTCGTAAGAAGTAAGCACTGTACTATTTCTGAGTTTTTTAGCAAATGCACCCTTTAGTAAGGTATTTAATAATAACATTTAAAGTAATCTACATTCAAGATATTGTATAAAAAATAACGTTTTATAAAAATGAAAATTTGACTTCACCCAATAATACTAAAAACACAGGCTGGCGAATTGTTCTTGAATGTGAAATTTAAATTGAAATAATCACATCTATACTCATATAGAAGAGAAAGTATATGATTGGAGTGAACTATTGAACTGTTTTAATAATTCCTCATGAAAGTTCTCAGAAATTTCCTGTTGAAGCGAGCCTGGGGTCATGGCCCCATTTTCCGATTAGGTATAGGTTTCAAGTGTGTTTTTATTTTGTAAAACTACTTTAGATGACACAACATGACAGGTCTTGCAATTTCAAACTCAAAACTTCAACAGCAAAGGCCACTTCTAACCTACCTACTTATTTCTTATTAGGGCTCTAGTTTTCTATGACCACTTACAGTCCACAATTAAGCCGTGTTCTACTAAAAACACGACATTATCGCATAATAGACCAATATTTAATGTTTTTATGTAAATTCGGTAATTTTGCGCGTCGTTTATAAATTGAGCGTGGAATCTGAAATTGGTCATAGGAAATTAGGGCCATGGGCGCTTATCGTATTTACATTTTTTAGATATCGATGTAGTTTATGTCTTCGTCTGCCTTAGTCTGAGAAGAAACATCCTTCATCTTTTATATTTGGTACTTATTATAAATTTTCTCAAAGAATTTATTAAAAAAACGTGCCATATTTTAATCGCTATAGCCGAAAACGTTGGTTGAAAAGTTACTTATGGTATATCGAAGGTGGACCACCACATCTCAGTTCATGCATATGATGACAACGATTTGGTTTTTTAATCGGTTATTGAAGTACAATGGTTATTGGAACAACATACTTTCCTTGCATCGCGGACGTGAATTGGTGAAATTACCTACTTGCAACTCTTAAGAGGTTTGCCATCAAAAACAAAACTTGCAGGTCCCACCGGCGGTGTCCGGTCAGGATTTTTTGCAGCGGTAATTTTAACTTACGCAATTAACCCGGTTCCATTTGCCATATTAAACTTCATTTAAACTCTTGCGGAAGTCATGCAACGAATTGTTCTTTTAAGATACACAGTTATGTTCCATATCGGAAACAATTAACAAGAAAAGAATGTCAAAGGAAGTAGCTGGGAGTGCCCGGATCCTTGCGTAAGAGACAGTCTATGTAGATAACGTGCAGCGCAGTGAATTTCGCGTGCGAAGGGTGCTGTACCTGCAAAATTACAGTGCTCCAGAGACTTTAGAACGAATATTAGTGATGAGCGGAAGAGAAATGTAGCTGCCCCATCTTCAGGCGTATCTTGCCATGAGGCGAACTGCCTATGTGAAACATCGAAATAGATGGTTATTGAAATAATTTTAGTAAGTTAACTCTACCTTATAAAACACTATAGCCGCTTAACGCCATAATAGATTGACGTTATTCTTGCGGCAAGTAAAATATCCAATACTACCCCGTTAATTAAGCTCGTCGTGGTAGGGCCAAAGCTATGGTGGTGCTATCTACTCGATGGTATTGTGTAGCTGATTGAGCTTTTGTAAAACTTTTTGCATATGTGACTTGTATCGAGTGTTTAACAATATATGAAATACTTACTTTGATTATTATTTGGCCGTTGGTTTTTAAGACACAATTCCATTCACTGTACATATATTGCAAAATTTCTCTTGTTTGGCAGGTGTTATATCATACTTGATAGGTAAATTAAATTGTTTTGGAAAGTAGAAGGAAATAGGATGCAAATATCGACTACTTAATCAAAATCGAGAAACAAATTAAGGTTTATTAGGCTATAGTCTTTTATTTCCGATTTTAGAATAAAAATTATTCAGTTTTACTTGATGGTGGGCGAGCCGTTAAAAAACTTTCATTGTGCATACAATATAATAAGTATTACTATAAGAATTACATGTGTCACAAATATGGATATAAAATATTAAGTGTTAGCTTTTTAATTAGTAATAAAGTGCATTTAGTTATTATTAGGTTTTTTTCGAATTGAAAATTAGTAATATAAGTACTGATTCGTTTTAATCAAACTATTGCCTAAGTTTCAGCTTAATAGCTGTCTGCAAAACTAGTACAATCTAAAGCTGTGTCTCCACCAAATAAGAATTGCTAACTTTTCTCACCAACAAGTGTTGACCACCCAAAAGTTGGCAAATTTTATTTGGTGGAGACCCAGCATTAAAACCATATCACAGCATAAGCAATCTAAACGAATCGATGAAGTATGAAAACGCATATTTTCTGATGAAATGACTCCTCTAATGGTTTTAAATAGATCAAGTACGTTTACACAAAAGTAACTTAAGACTTAATTCTCCTCTGACCAGAATGGTCAGACTGTATAATGATCTCTCTTTAGCTCTAGATTTAGATATTTTCTGTGATAATTTGAACATATTTAAGACCAAGATTTTAAAATACTTTATGTTTAATGTATAATAATGATAAAAAAAGATATTAATTGATTTTACATTAATTACTTAATATTGTTATTTCACATTTTATATTATTCTTTGTTTTGATTAATCCAAATTGTAGTACGTAATAGAACTATTTTATTATTTTATATAACAAGATTACGACACTGTTCCTTATGAATTCTCTCTTCTTATGACATTTGTTTCTTAAGTTCTTACGGTATCAGCTTTTATTTTTATTTTTTTACATTTAATTTCTATGTTCATTTTATCTCAATTTGTGATGTTTAAATTATTTTTAATTTATGTTAACATTGGATCCTATTGATAATCATTTAATTATTGCGACGATTCTGTGTTGTTAGTTGTGGTTGCCTGTAACTGGGAGAGCACGAGACGAGATACATAACATTGATTATTTTATTTGTAAAGTGTATCACTTGTTGGCGATCCTAATAAAGAAAATAAATAAATAAATAAGAATATAAATTATATGGTTTTTTTTTGGAATTTAGGTTACTGCGACACGCAGGTAACTATGAGAGCTTCACCGGTCAGAAGAGGCAAGTGTTTATAGCACTTCAGCCTGACTAAAGAGCAGTGGAGGGACGGTGACTTAAGGGCACCTCAGCCACGGCTTTGACTTGAACTGTCGCTAAAGAGAGGCTTAGCTAGAGCCAGTGGTACCGTTGTGAACCGATGGTAGACCATCAGATCACAACGCGCCTCCACTGAATAGATCCAGCAAGAAACTCAGTCCTGCAAAGAACCATTGCAGTGTTAATTTTAATGCTGCAAAGCAGCAGTATGTAAACATATTAGCACTATAGCTGGAAAATCCAATTAATATCTACTACCAATTAATAGTACTAACTAATGCGACGGATCATAAACGAAACATCTATCCATGGGCATTTGCAGTGAATTGCTGCCAAGCTCTTTACCATGTCGTTAAATACAGGTTAATATTTAATTTTTAAAGTTAAGGACGTTATTTAGAAGCTAATCGGTTTTGCTACCAACTAGCTATAAAATAGAATGGATGCAGTCTTTTTCTTTATAATCCTGGGCTTTCTATTAACAGGACCGTATTGTGGAATGTTATCTCTAAGTGTTCCTTGAAATATAAAACGTAGCAATTTATTTAACACGATCAATTTCAAATGGTCTGTTTTAAGTTAAATAGACGGGATCTACATTATACCAGTGGCAACGAGGGTGCTTTGACAGTAGCTGTCCTAACAAAATTTACTGTACTGTAGTGGTAAACCTTTAGGTTATGTTAATTTCAGTCAAGCAAGGCTCAGATAGATTTTGCCCAGAACTTTGCTAAGGCCCCAGTATAGAGTTATGGCATATCGAGGACGCCTGCTCAAAATTGGAATTAATGAATGTTAAATTTTAGTTGTTAGAAAATCAGCCTGAGTGGAGAATTATCTAACTTACATTGCAGCCAAATAACGCTACCTCGGGTGACTTAGGGTGAACAAGGTTGCCAGGGCTTTTGAACTGTGGCTGAAGAATCATTGGTGGTTAATTCACCAGCACTGAAAATTTCACCACCTCCCACTATACATATGTAGTATGTATAGTAGGAGTGGGCGTTGAATGAACGAACTGGTTTTTTAGACTGTTTTTTGGTTTCAACGAACAAAACATTTTATAGTTCAACGATAAACTATTCTAGCTTATTCGGTGAACTCAATGCAATACATAAGTTGCCTGTGAATGTCAACTTCAAAATTTTCCGTCAACAGTATATACTAGTCTATACTTTAGACTATTTTATGACCCGGTTTATCAATGACGATTAACGCTCTCGTTACGTCGACGATAAATGCGTGGACGATCCATCACTAATGTATAGTATGTAAGTAGGTATTTCTGTTCTCAATCACGCTATTTCTTCAAGTCAATCTTATTTACATTCGAATAGTTTACGACATCTTTACTTGTACAAGTTAATTAACCAAATTATAATTATTTGGTAAATCAAACGAAACGAACTGGTTAAATATCTCTTCCTTATAGTCGTTATTGGATAACATCGTAAATTCGAACCACGCCTTCGAATACATAAATGTTTCTGTACTAAAAGCTGTTTAGTATTCCGACTATGACGGAAATAAATGTCTTTTAATCCCTGTAATATCGAGATAAGTATGGAGTTAATGTTTATTGGGAAGGCTCATTACGTAATTACAATAAGACTACTTTACTGCTGCCGCGCAGTTTCAATAAATACTAATATTGGCAATTTGATATAATAAAGATGAATAATTAAGGAAGAGCAATTATTGTTAAAAAAAATATTATTTATAATTATTTGTAATTGAATAGAGAAGCTAGTTACGTTTTTATTATACCTACAGTTTAAATTAAAGTTTTTATTACAAATTGTAAATAGAAGGGAAACGATTTATTGAAATGTACCTAAGTAGGAAAACTTGTTCATGACAAGGGCTCTAATAGTACTTTTCTCGCTGAATCGCAATGCTGATTCTTTTGAACACAAAATAATTTTTTTATTACCATTAGAGCCTATGAAGTCGTTTTTAAGAATTGTAAACATTTTGGTATTTATTTAGAGTCACCTAATTCATAAATTTGGCTCCCGAGCCTACCGCGACTGGTGTAGACCCAGCTCAGCTATTGATGAGTGTTTCAACCCGAGCCAAGCTTTAAAATTATTTTAAATCGATAACTCGACTAATCAAATGTATCGATTAATAACTTTTTTACCCAGCTGAAAGTGTGATTTGAGATCTTTAATTTAGGATAGTAAAGTATAATCATATCAAGATCAATATCAAGCAACAATCGATAGTGCTTTAGCCTATGGTAATCAAATAAATCGATACATAAATCCACCATAATACGGAAGTGAGCGAGACGTCGCAAAGTTACTGAGTTGATAAGGTCGGCCACGTGACCACAAAGCTCAGGGAAGGAAACCAATGTAATAGAAAATTGATTACCAATCAGACTACGATTGCGCAATATATCAGTATTGCACTTTAGAGGGCAAGAGACTTGAACTTTGCTGATAAGTTCGTTGATGATAAACTGGTAACAAAAGCTCTGGATCCTCTAGAACTTTTGTTTCCTAATATACTGATGAATGCAGCTGATATATGATATGAATGAAGATATACAGCGTTTGCTTATAGAATATCTATTCTACACTACACAATATCTACAGTATATTTGTGTTCAAACGTTGATATAAACCTAATATTTGAAGTAAGTAAATATATCAAATTTCAATTCTCCTTTGTTTTGCGGAACGAGGATTCGGTTTCTGCCGTATATATTTTATTCTTAGTTACACCTTTTCCAAGGTCTTCAAAGATAAGAGTGTAATTCATAGTTTAATAAGTTTCAGTAAAAGGTACAGGATAAACTTTAGGGTATATATCTGCAACAGGATAAGTATAATTCGGACTCCACTACAAGGAACGGGATCAGAAATGTCGAAGGTCGAGGCTTATTAGCTGGGTATTAGAGAAACCATAGTGAATTATGACCTTAAGTGCAATAGTGGGTTATGTATATTTTAAACAAGCTGTCCCGTGAAGCTTCGTCCGTGCTTTTTTTATATCACCTAGCGGTATGAAATATACTTTTATTACGACCTATTATTACACCTACCAAATACTTAACATAGAAAAATCATAAAAATCGTCCCAGCCGTTTCGGGACCAACAACACCGTGACACGAGATTTTTATTTAAAAGATATAAGTAGGTATGTATTGAATAATGACAGATTTCTTGTCCTTATGTCTCGATATAAGTTCAATACCTTCCTTGTATAGTTATTGCAAATTTTAGCTCAATAGCAAGTTGGTAGAAAGTTTCACCTTCTGAGAACTAAACCACTAAATGTTAGATAAGGGCTTTAACTGTAACGTAAATAGACATATAAACAGCCATGATTAGAGACTAGTATGTCAATTAACTCCGTGCCTACTTTGCATTCGGTTCGCACGTTGTATAGCATGTATTTCACCGCTGAGGGCAGGCGGCTTGAACTCTGCTAATAACCGACTTGTTTCACCCATACACCAAGCGATGTCCTACATGTTGTTTATGTGTAGCTCGTAGAGATTAATCTACGTACTCGTCGTTAAAATTGCAGGAATTCTTGTAGAAGAGAACATGGTGTATCTTCAGGCAATAATATCTACCACTCAAAAGAGACCGACTAAATTATGCCTGACACAGCCCGATGTGGGCACGATAGTCCCTGCTAATTATGTTAAATGTTATACCAGTAACAGATAGATAAGATGGTACATAAGGTACTATATAAAAAGTTTGTTAATTCTTATTACCTACATAGTGTGTTCTATGGAACTTCCTCGCGCTGCCCGAACGCCTTATCAAAGCCTAAAATAAACATGGCGATTTCAGCAACGAATTTTCTTCAGCTTGTTTTAAATTACCGTCTTAAACGCCTGATCATGCCATTTTACCTACTGTATTTCTTTCACTATAAAGGTATCTCAATGACAAAATCATGAACATTTCTATAATCTAGATATAAGACTATGCTAAAACAAACAAACATGAACAATAATGTATTTGTTTAAAATGAAATCCAAGACAATTTGATATCGGAAAGCGGACAGTTGTTTCAGCAAGCTCAATAGAAACAGCGATGAAGGGCTTGATCTGAGCACGCGCAGCTTTCCAAGCCCATTCCGCGCTGATACCTGTCTCCCTGTACACATAACAAGATAAATCGCTTTACATTTGAAAGGTAAGCAATTTGTATAGTTGTCTCTTAACGTGAAAGCGAAAACAAGGAATAATAGTTACGACCTATGTAGAAGCACGAACGGTAGTATTGAATATTCTAAAGATTATACTGCGAGTAGGAAGAGAAAATTTTATTGATATTGGGACATAAATTCTGCAAACTTAATTAAATAAAAGTTGACATGCCGACAACGCATTACAAAGATGCAGTAGTTATTAATTATTTAGGAGTAGTAGTACAAACGCTTAGGTTTTTGATACATTTTACCATCATAATGTTTTTATTGCTAAATAAGTAATTTTAAATGACGCATTTTATTGCTAATTAGAAATAAACTGATTTCAGTATACCAGCAACTAACGAAGCGACAAATACAAAAAACTTATAAGATTACATATTGTTTGTTTGTTTTGGACTATTAACAGTCCTCATCTAACAAAAGCTAATAAAAGTACCTGTTGATTCTCAATGTTTTTCACATTATCGCGAACTTCATTTTTGCCCTCCATTTGTGTTATAAAATTAATTACAATTTGTATCTTTTATATTGTCGAAATGCTGTTGATTTAAAGCGATACAATTGTACAAAATGTTTTAAGTACCACATACAGTTCCTTTCTAACGTGATTCCCACAACTTTCCCTGACCACGGCGTGGAGCTCGTTGACAATCGAGAAGACTACGACTCGGGATCGGTCACGAGTGAGTGCCCATCGAGATCTCCGCGGGAATCGAGTGATAATCGATTCGCTACACTCGGGATAATTTCAGTCTCGGCTAGCTTTGATCTTGGGACATGAACGTTTTGTATTGCCATTACAAGTGCTTGAGCAGGTATTTTGAGCCGATTAAGGTATTCGTTCCTTCGTGCTTCGACTACTCCAGTGCAGTGAAGATTGTTTTTTTAGACATTCCCAGGACATTATCTTGTGTAACCTTGGACGGCTTGAATAAAAAATTGTGGTTATACTTTCGGAACCCTATATTTAGAGTTTTACCAAATGTTTCAACTTTTTAAAATTCGGTTGGCGTATATTATACATCCTCGAGTAAAACAATTCTCTAGAGTCTAGACCATATTTCATCGAGATGTTTAAATAGGTGTTGCTTTGTTAGACCAAGCGGCCAAACTTCTTTTATTTTTATGCTGTATTTGATTTTGGGTCTTTATAATAACAGCGGTAGCGGCAGGTAGCGGCCAGGGTGACTAACTTCTAGACCAACAAGCCCGTTTGTTTTTATAATAAATCTTCAGAATGCATATGATATAAATGAATAGCAGTTGTAACGTATTCGCTCATCTCTAAAGCACGAGTAAGTTCCGCCTACATATATTCGACTATGGGAAGTATGTCTATTCTGTTCTATATCTTAACTGCTAGTTAACTAATAGCCGTATTTAATTAATCAATGCGGGCTTACATTCGCTAGTTATTAGGTGGTTGGGTTGGTTGGTGTGGTTAGATCATTTATCTTCATCCATTCGACAGGAGCGACGACTTCGGACAAGTAGGAAGGTACTGTATCAGCCCGTTAGTTAACTTTTGGTCAAGACTTCGATACGACTGACAAGGGAACCAAGAACGAAATACTGAAGAAAGAGGACAGTGTAATATTTTCAGTGTTACAGTTCCTGGGCCGCTGGATCATCACGCTTGTAACCAAATCGTGCGTTCTTATCCACTCAAACTCAAAATATCTTGTAACATCTTCGCCCAGCCTATGATGTAATCAGCTACAGACAGTCTCCTAGGAGTCTCGTAAGACAGCACGAGTCTCCCACTGTACAGTAACTTTTTCTGCTAAATTTATAAACTGAAATCCGAAATCTTTAGAATTTCGAGTCAATTTGCTACTTTTACGTATTTTTTTTCTAAAAGTTTGAATGACTAGTATTAAATCATCTTTGCGAATGACGTTTTAAATGGCACTGAATTACAAAATCGTCAACTAAGATTATTAATATCGGCTATAAGAAATAAGGTGACGTGAGTGCAATTAAGACCGTTCTACTTGAATGCTAATGGCCGCAAGTGCAATGACTTCGCACATCAGCAAAAAGTGTTACGAGATGTGATGTCAGGTAAATAAACGTAGAAGTTTTATGAAAATAAGTAAGTATACATGATTACTGATACAGTTTGGTTTTATATTTAGATTCAAAACAGTATTTAAAAGGGAGAATGAGAATATTCAGAAGGGGACAGTAGTAAAGCCCCCTAAGAAACTGGTCTAGGGAACATTTTATAGATTACCCCCAAATTTCCTTATTTTTAAGTGGCGTGTAATGTTCGATGCTTTGTAGCTGAGCTGGAGGCTGAAGGACATCTCTTGGTTTTGCTTGCAGTTATTTCTATTTTAAAGATTTCCGATATTTACGCGTAATTGAAATAAAACTAATTTCGTGAGGCAAATGAAATTAAAAAAAAAAACTATATAGAAAATGACTTGATGTTAGCACCGGTTACAGATCTGTAAGACCTCAAGATACTGTCCGATTTTTCTGCGAATATCTGACTTACAATAATTTACAATTAGTAAGATCCGAGGTTATCCCGAGACAAAAAGGACATACTCACATAACATATAGTCATCTAAAACCTCAGATATTCCGATACCAATGATTTGTATTTATTTGTATTTTTTTTAAAGTAGGGAGAGTAAAAATCTAAAATAAACCGCGATCATATGTATAAAGTTGGTTTTATTTCTATAATTCCTCTGTTATTAATAAATAAGTGTGGTTTACTATCCACAACAGACCGCAATACCGCTTACAATCAGTAAGTCTGCGGTTAAGCATTCGTTTAATCTATTAAAAAGATATAGTGAAACTAGCGCCACCATATTGTGTGTGTGTGCGGTTAACATCGACAACAGTTCAATTTTAATTTGAAAGGTTAATAATGCCCATGCCCACATGGGCAGTGGGACATCCCACTGCTGAGCACGGGCCTCCCCTCAAGATGAGGGGGCTTAGGCCGTAGTCCACCACACTGGCCAAGTGCGCGTTGGCGGACTTCACACGTCATTCGAAAGCTAGTTAGGCTTTCTCAGACATGCAGGTTTCCTCACGATGTTTTCCTTCACCAAAAGCTATTAACAATCGCACAAAGACGATTCGCACATGATTGATTACAGAAATCAGAGATGCGAGTCGGGGTTCGAACCTGCGCACCTTGTTTCCAAGGCAAGCGCTCGTCCACTGAGCTGTTACCGCATTTGAAAGGTTACATAATTACAAACGTAATTAGTGTCGTCGACTGTTTCTAAAGTCGTTATATCATCCATATCTTTATTAGGAACAAAACATCGTCCTCTGAGATGACTGTTTTAAATAGGCGTTCACAAAGCAAGGAGAAATTAACATCTCAATTTGATCGATGTTCGAGTTGAAATCTATTCAGCGCACTACAAAGATCAACGTATACACATCGTGTCATGAGTACAGAATCGATTAAGTTAATCGATTATGAAATTCACAAATGGGTGATATTTATTGAAATGTCGGTGTGTGAAATTGTTCATGAGGTCGAATGATCGTACTTTCCCTGCAGTATCGGAATGCGAAGGCGCGGAGACCTAGTATTGGTACGGAATATTAACTTGTTTTGAATGTATTTGTACCACTTTGGTTTGGGAACGACGAGAAAACCTACTTAAGCAGTTTTGGTGATAACATCCTGTATTTGAATGTATTTAGATAAAAACCATTATACCTAAAGTACATTAGTGATGATAATCTACTTTACCTTTACTTTACTTTACTTTAACTGCACGGGTTAATTCACCGTTTCGAATTTGACAGGTTCGTTTAACGTATATGGCAAATCTTAAACTCGTAATGGTATCAAGGTAAATTCTATCAAGGTTCGTAATGTTTATCTGAGCTATGTGCTGGGTTAATGGTGCCACAGGTGTGTCATATAGTCGTTTCTAAAACGTTGTAATTAAACTAATAAGGGAAAGCGTAGAATAGAACAATAACATTCATTTAATAAAAACATTCTTAGTTGAAGCCAGGGCCGTCTTTACCAGGGGGTGCAAGGGGTGCGGTGCACCCGGGCGCAGGGCGCCCGGGGGCGCCTGCCGAGCGCTGAATATTTAGATATTTCATTGAACTTAACGCCATTGCACAGTTTCATATATTTGTTACGACGAATACGTATGCGCAAAATAAAATATTTAAAAAATATAGTCATCAACAAAAATCATTGTTTTACCACAGGTTAGGTATTAGGCTCTTAAAATCAGTAAAGTTGCGCCAGTGTTTAAGGGCAAGGGGAAGAGAGGGGATATGGATAGTTATAGGCCTGTCTCTATAATTCCTGCGATTGCTAAGGTATTTGAGAATGGACTAAGCAGTCGCCTTTCTAAATATCTTGCCACGACAAATGCTCTCTCTGATAGGCAGTATGCTTATCGGGAAGGTCGTTCGACAACATCTCTGACTCGTGAATTGGTCCGTCATATAATGACTGCTCGAGAGACTAAACAGCAGATCGCCGTACTATTTTGTGACCTCTCGAAGGCCTTTGATGTTGCCGATCATGCTGTGCTTACTGGCAAGTTGCAATACTACGGTTTGCAGGGTCCATCTCTCGCTCTGTTTAAAAACTTACTCATGAATAGGTCGCAGATTGTGGTTGCCGATGGTGGGAAAGAAAGGTCGGACCCTTTGGAAACTACAATGGGTGTAGCACAGGGATCATCTGTATCAAATTTGCTATTTTCCCTGTTGTTGAACGATCTACCAGATTCTATCAACACGGCTGAAGTCTTGATGTACGCGGATGATGTCGCCGCTATAGTTACGGCGCCTACTGTGGATTGTCTAGAACGAAAGCTGAATGAGACTGCAATACAGCTCGCTGATTGGTTCAATGCGAATGGATTGGCACTGAATCTCAAAAAAACTCACTTTACAACGTTCAACCTATCTGGCCGTCAGTCACGACCTCTAACTGTCCTAGTAGAAGGCACTGTACTTGAACAAACGTGTTCTACCACATTTCTAGGATTTGAAATCGACTCTTGTCTGAAATGGGAGAACCACGTCGACAAGCTATGTGCTAGACTAGGGAGCGCATGTTTTGCCTTGAGTCGAGTCTCAAGGACAGTATCGAGAGAGCTGGCTCGCACGTGTTACTTCGCCACGGTACACTCGCTTGTACAGTATGGCGCGGAGCTCTGGGGACGATGTGCAGAGTGGGAACGAGTGTTCCGTCTCCAGAAGCGTGCCATACGAGCTATTGTCGGAGTGTCACAGGAAACGTCCGCAAGACCATATTTTAAAACTCTAGGCATACTTACGCTACCGGCTATAGTGATATTGCAGGTTGCCGTATTCGTAAGAGTAAACTGGACATCATACAAGACTAACAGCTGTGTGCACTCTTACAACACCCGAAATGCTCAAAAACTAGTTGCGATAAAGCACAGCCTCTCGAAATCATCCAAACTTACCCATGTCATGGGTTCGACGGTTTACAATAAGCTGCCGGATCAAATAACCAAGGCACCTACGCTAAACAGTTTCAAGCGTCGCCTTAAAAGCTGGCTTATTGAGCACTCGTTCTATAGTTACGAGGAATTTATAACACAAAAAACGTAACGCGTAAATATCCAAATTTATTGATTTTTGACCTATAATTAGTTAATATTATTTGTTCTTAAATGACATTGACATTAATTATTATTTTGATATTATGACTAAATTGTGACATGAAATTAACGACTTCTATAGAGACTAGTATTGCTAATTAATGATTTTCTTATGAAATTGATATGTAATTTATGATTTGACTGTATTTACTTAAATGAACTGACGTGTAAAATAACTTTACTAATAAATGATTATGATTATGATTAGTTTTTACTTGTATTACGCTTTCGGCGCTTGTCACACCGCTCATGGTGTGCAAGCTAAAATGACTCTTATTAGTACACAAATAACAATTTTATTTCATACAAGACGCGCGCGGCAAAATCTCTAATCCAAAGAGTGTGTATATAACCTTTGACACATTGCCGCCCGGTCGCCCGCACTTGAAGCAAAATGATCTCTAAGTCAATAAAGTGTAAGTCGTAAATTCATTTGAAATGGGTGCGCGGCGCGGCACCTGTGCGTCTGTCATAGGCGAGTAATTGCGTCCTTTGACATAGCCATCCGGGCACTCGCACTTAAAGAGAAATGATCTCTAAAAAATCACTACAATTAGGTGTAGTTTTATTTGAATATACAGCGCGGCGCGCGGCGCCTATGCAAGTGTCGGTCAGTGATTGATCTGATTTCTTCTTTTTAAGTAATTAAATTCGTTAGCTCATTTCATTTGCGACGACCGCCGAATTAGCACGGAAGATCTAGTGGAGAAATTCATTAATTTATATGTATAGTGTAACCATAGTGTAAGTTGTAATTGTAAGTGCATGGAAATTCATGGAATAAATGGAATTTCTTCGTCATAAATAAGAGAAAAAATATCAAGGTAAGTCAATTTTATTTTTTAAGTGTTAGGTAGCATGCAGATCTCGACCATCCTCATCCAACTAATACCTAGGCGCCTACCGACTAGCTGTTCGTCGGTCCAGCGGTGGGCTGGAGGGGCGTCCGAAGCTACGTGCGTTCGTTCGTTCGTGGACAGTGGTTTCCATTCGAGAACTCGTCGGTTAACATAAAAATACAATACATAGGTACAATACCGATACCTAAAAGTACTCATACCTAGCTAGAAAAATACATCATTATAAGTATATAATCCAAAATTGATATAAAAATAAATGATTTAATTAAAATCTTTGCCAACTCAAAAGCAAGAAAAATTGAGTTTGTTTGATGTATGTACATACAATAAATAGATATTTAGCAAATTACGTGTTTGGGGGCGCCGAACACAGGAACTCCAATAAAATATTTGATTAAATTAATAAAGTGGTATATTTAATCTTCCACAATAGTTATTAAAATATATATAATCTTAGTATCTATCCTTAAAGTCTATGCGTCTGTTCCCACCGATTGCCACCGATCTTAGGTAAGGGAAAGCCATCTCATGAAGCCGTGACGTCATGAGCTCGGTGTCCGATGCGCGGCAAATGTCCCACGGTCTAGGTATATGCTGACGAGGCATACTGGCTCGTAACAAGCAATTAAATAACAACATAAACGAGAGTTGGATTGCTGGTGTTTTTCGCCATTACAATCATCTCAATATAATTCGTTCTTATTATTTTGGCTTGGCACCGACTTCAGTTCAGTAAGTACCAAGATAAGTTAGAAAAAGTCACGCATTTTCGTCCTTGGAATTAAAAATTCTAATTATTTTTTTCGTTTTTTAGTGTTTGTTAATTTTTGTTTGAAGATTCTTTTTGAATATTTTTTTAAAAACGTTTTTTATTTGTATAATTGGGTTTAATTTTAATTTCCGTTTTGCATTTTAGAGAAATAAAGAAATTGACTATCAAAATTAAGTGGATTGTGTTTTCTTGGTTGACTAGGACCCCTTTCATACTGCAGTGTGTCGTCGGTCGCGTGCCACGCTGCAGTGTAAAAGAAATCGAGGGCGCAGGCTGAGCCCCGCACCCCGGCGTCGAATAGACTTAAGACGGCCCTGGTTGAAGCCCAAGCCACATGCCAAGCGTGGGTATTATGGCAACCCCTCCCTTCTAAGAGGGAGGCCTTTGTTCAGCAGTGGACGTCTATTGGCCGCTAATGACTAATAAATTAATTTCCAATGACACTTCCCAACCTCGAAGTTCTTCAAACAACGTGTTAAAAAATTAACGTAATACCAAAAACTAGATTGTTTAGTATCAAGAGCAGAACTGATTACACTACTTTTTAGTATAGATACATTTTAAATTTTAACTCTATTACTATTTAGTTATCATGGCGAGACTAATATTTAGCACAGGCGGCTCCAGCGAAACGCGTGTAATGATTGTAGAGTTACGAACAAACAGATATTATCTTTGACGATAACTTATAGAAGTAAATAATAGTGTGCTAAATTATTTTTAATAACAAAGTTGAAGTGCCTACAAGTTAAATACTATAGATAGACCCTTCGCAGTAGCTATAGATAGAGTCTATATAGAACACAACACCTCTATGGTAGCTTTATTTGATTGAGATCCTTTATAAGGTTACCCTGTGCCCTAGCTCTCAAAACACAGTTGAATTTAGTTTATGATACCAATCCCATTTAACTACTTATGACTAGACCGGCATTATCGAACAAAATGTTCATCAAAAATTACACGCGTGACAAGTCTGTAGAAACCGTACTATAAAATATTTTTGAAGGAAAAAGGCTAATTTCAAACTGCGATATTTCAAATAACACTATAATAAAATTTCTGAATGCGACTATCGTTTATTTTTATATCTGTAGGTATATTTTTAATTGAATATAGGAGGCAGTTGTAAAAAAGTGATGACAGTTTTGTATTAAAAAAATCCCAAAGACCGCTCTATATTTAATCTCTCTGGGTTATACCAAAAATCAATACCATTTTATTTATATTCTGCACTCGTAATAAACGTGGTGATTGATAGACAAAGTGCTGCTCGTCATCAGTCCATCAGTTGAATCAGTTACGAAACAACATTGAATTAACTTTTTTTTTGTATAATACGATTAGCTTTCATTAGGTAACCGTTTTCACGGCATTATAACATTTACAAAGCAAAGTACAAAACGAAACGAATTTTATATTTAAACCGTATATGAGCATTATGTAAAAATTATCGTCATACAGTCTGCTTTACTTTCATTGCGCATTTTCACCATAGCCAACTTAATTTGAATGTTGAGTTAAAAACTGTTTTTAATTACACAATTATTAGGCAACACACCTGTTTTCAAACATCTTTACCTTGACCTGGATTAGTCTTGCGTTTTGCCCAAAAAAAGTATATACATACGGTCCGCGTTGGAGAAGGCGTAAATTACGACTTTATTATCAATCGTTATGATGTGGTATCTATCTTTGGCAAACTTTAATAAAAAAGCATTTGAAGTAGGTATTTATATCTTTTTACTTCAGTTTAAAATACTAATACGCTTTGTGAACGAAAACATCTGGATAAATTTATCGAGGGGAATTATATTTGAGGGTACGCGTGTCGTTTCGTAGTAGAATCAAGGAGAGAGAGACCCGCTATTCCTTAATCGAATAAACTCTACCGCGGTAGAAAATTCCACATTCTGTAAAATGGGTAATATACGATTTAGCAATAAGTGTCAAACCTTGATGGCTAGCTTTGCTGGCTTTATATTGCAAGGGATAATAATCTGGTTTTGGAAATGTTTACTAAACGCAGGTAAAAAAACTTTAGCTGATGGTAAGCTGTGATGATACGAGTATAGCGGATCGAACAGCAAATTGCATTGGTAGCTCGGACGAAGCGGCGTGGCTGTCTCTCTGTTGCCAGCTCAGTGACTCCATAGATTTAATTTTAACATATCTTTAGTAGGCATAGGCCTTACATAATCCCGTCATCTTATTTTAACTATCACCGGATAGAAACACATTCTCTACTAAGAGCACTGGCAATCACTCTTGAAGGTATCTCTGGAAGGCAGTAATGGGCTACTATCTGCTGAGTTGCTGACACGTATGGTATGGATATTTCTTCCCGCTCAGGACGCGTATATTTTTTGAGCGGACGCTCTTATTCTGGAGGTATAAAGTATGTTAGCTATTAGTGCTGTCATCTTTTTACTTCTAATTACCTACGTCTATTTGTTTTGCGATATAGACAAAACAGGTTTTAACTGACTTCATCTCAAACTAAAGGAACTAAGTTACACAGCAGGCTTTGCACAGCATGCAAGTCTTGATAGAAGTGTCATTTCTGTACTAAAATCTACGTGTATGTAGAAAACGTCATATTGACGTCATAATTATGCCGATCCATGCCCACGCCAGCAGGAAGGTATAAAAGATGCGCGCAACTGGCCAAGCTAATCCACCTGCTATAACTTTCCCTAAGAGTAGACCTTTAATTAACAAACAGCGAGCAATCACATTCGCCATTAAACAAGTCAGTTTCTAGTTAAAACGACCACGAGCCAAGTTTCAATCTTCATAAACGATTCGTTAATACATCAAAGTACAATATCCAATTTCAATTATTGCTTAGATGAAGGCAGAGAAAGTATTTCTGCGTTGGTAATGGTTGATTCCATATATTACCTCAATGGATTCTATATACTACACAGGTTGATGTTAGTTCTGTAATATATGAAGCTATTTCTGTCGTATTTGGAGAATGCTTGACCTGAATTGTGGTGATGTAATGCTTAATTAGACGTTTAGGTTTGAATCAATCGATCTTGCTTTGCGGCAATTTTTGTAGATACGACTATTATAGATAATGGTTGGTTAAATGTGTGAATAACAGACGGGCGATTTTAAGTGTTTCCCACATTTCCCATTAGTTCTAAATGTATGTAAGAAATATAAACGTGCGTTTCATATTATGATACAGAGTGTTATAAACACCCTGTCCGATTCCTGAATGTGTTAGTCGGTGTAGCAAAAGAATTATACACATTACTATTTTGTTAATCTTTCGCTCATGAAATAATATATCTATATATCTCATGCTTTTTTTTATTATTAATTTGCATTGTTGGTACAAAACAAATTATTATCTATTCGTTCCACAAATTAGACTTACTTATATTTGTACTGCGATGCCGAATAATACCCTCAGTGATTGAACAGGGCTTTGCTAACACCCTGTATAGCACGCAATATCATAAGACCCGAGCAAATGCACCTTCAAAGATAGTTTTTTTTTTCAGCCCTTGTTTTTACCCCACTGTTAGGCACGGGGCTCCCATCAAGAAAAAGGGGCTTAGGCCGTAGTTCACCACGTTGGCCAAGTGGCGGACTTTACACGTCATTCGAAGTTAGGATGCAGGTGTCCTCACGATGTTTTCCTTCACCGAAAGCTAATAACAATCGCACAAAGACGATTCACACAGGTACGAGCCGGGGGTTCGAACCTGCGCACCCTGTTTCCAAGGAAAACGCTAGCCCACTGAGCTGTTACTGCTTATAGATTGGTAATATAGATACCACCACCTTACCATGGTATAGGTATTAGCGATTTGCAGACGAACCTGGCAGCGAGACAATCGTTCAGTGTCATCGCTGTGCGTTTACAGTCATTTAGGACATTTCTTTCATAAGTTCATAACTTACAGGATATTTAACCACTAACTTCCGGTCCCAATATCCTATCGATCACTAACTATAAGTTAAAATCATCGATCAAGTCATCGATATTACGCGATAAACCTCCGAAATGGAGCGATAACTAAAACCCTGACAGACTGTCATTTGAACAACCAACAGTAGGCTGTTAATATGTTATTAATAAAACGGAAATATGTTATTATAGCTATCGATGGTAACTATTTTAACTTATAGTAAGAAATCGATAGGAGATTAGAGCCGGCAGTAAAACCTGCGTCTTATGTAGGTACGCTCGATCAGAAAATAATGAGACTGGACTGTTAGCAATTCGACAGATGCACTATACGTAGGTGGGAAATAGGAGTAATAACTATAATTAAACATTTTTATTAGTCTTTGAATTCTACTTTCGTAAGTCAAAAGTTGTTTCGGCACAGACTCACGTAACATTTTTATTTATAAGATTAATGAAACGAAATTATTTAACAAATCTTGCTCTATAAATTAATTTTTATACAATTAATTGTTTTATATCCCACACAATGGACGTCATTAAGAACAATGGAGTGGTCGTACAAATTAATATTACCTACCTACACACCTACGTTCATCATTTAGAAGGGAGTTGAGTGTTTTAATTAATTTTCGTCTTAAGCGAGACTGAAATAAATGACGTTTATATATGAAAATTAAGTAGAATTTTTGAATATTAATCAAAATCTTAGTTTTGGAACGAAGTTCCTTATGGGACGATGCGGAGGGGTACCCTAGCCGGGAAAAAACGTCCGTAACGTGACCATCCGATCATTATTCAAAAGTATATATCTTATTTTAGTTACCATAAAACTTAAATTTCTATGATCGAACATAATTAGGCTTAATTATTATTATTGGAACAAAGTTGTGTGTGGGTGGTGTGCCGGGTTTAGTGTGTGTGTGTTTTTTATTTAATTTATTTTTAGTTTTTTTTTATTCTTTATTTAAATTTTTTTATTTTATAATTTTTTTTTATTTTGATTTTTTTTAATGACGGAATGACTGCGTCACGTGAGCGCTTTCATAAGGTTAACAAATTACGCTTAACGTTTAACGCGTTAAGTGATAACATTTTTAGAAGTCGCATAAGTAGTTTCACTTCAAAAAATGTATACTTACCCGAATAATTATTTTCTTTTTACCTCGAATAAAACTTAAAATCAATATTTTCATATACACCACACGGTTTTTTTATTATAACATAACAAAACGTCTTTAAAGGTTATGAAGGAAGGAATAAAATTGTTTTAAGTAAAAATAAATAAACATTACTTAGATTAAAAATATATAAGTACTTATAGTTATGATTTGAAATCACTTATGTACATTTAAATTGGTAGGTATAGTAAAAGATGTTCATTCTGTACAACTTACCAAACGCATGTTTCGCTAAAGTAGGTAGTAGTAACCATATTTGTACGTACCTGTAACAAAAAATAAATAAATTAGTATTTAGTCAATTTAAACTTGACCATATGACGCATCGATATAAATTATGTATGACGAGTTAGTGTGTGTGTAGTGGTTACACACTCCCCGGCTGCTACCTAAGTCGTAGTTTGATTTACACGCAAAACAATTATCATCATATGCTATTTACCTATTGAAGTAAAGTAAATATTAAAAAACTGGTTGTTCTAGAAGGTGCTCTGCTCTGTCTACTTTGGATTCAGATGAACGTGTGTGGATTGTCTAAGGGTGTAAATGAAATCACATCACCTCAAAAAGCAATATTATGTTCAGGTGAACTATATACTAACTACTATCTCGATAGATAACCCATGGGGAAGAAAGGTTCTCGAGTGGCGACCACGATCCGGAAGACGAAGCGTAGGCAGGCCTCCCACTAGGTGGACAGAAGACATTGTGCGCATCGCAGGTAACAGGTGCACTATGGGCTAGAAATTGAGCTTCCCTTTCATAGGATTTTTGAAAATTTAAATGTACTTTTTTGTAGTTTTAAGTACTCTGCAACATGACCTATAAGTTGCAGCTTTACAACTCGAAACACAAAAAAGTTATGATCAAATCAAATTCCGTTTTCATACATTTGAAATGTACAAGTCCATATTTCATGCTGTTTTAGCTAAAAATAAAACTTGTTACCACTAAATAATTCAATGATACGTCAATTTCAATGAAACTGCGTACTTAAAACTACAAAAAAGTATATTTCCATTTTCAAAAACCCTATGAAAGGGAAGCTCATTTTCTAGCCCACAGTGCGGTGGATGCAAATAGCCAATTGTCGATCATTGTGGCGTGCTAAGGGCCTATGTTCAGCAGTGGACGTCTTCCGGCTGGTGATGATGATGATCTCGATAGAAAGTGACACAACTATAAACTACGTATATTGACATCTCTACCCTCATGTCAAGTAAGATTAAAATAATACTGCTATTAGAGGTGGTGATAGATGCCCAGGGGCTGCAGTCTCGACATACATAGCAATGTCATCGCAAACTACCGATCGCTAATTATTAACGAAAAGCATCGGTTGCCATAACGATCTTTACGATAAATGCAAGTCTCTACTGCCGAGATACCGCGCAAACTCGTGCATTATCTTTAGTTTACGACATCGTTACGCTATCGAAATACGTATTCATAGTGGCGTTTTGTATGAAAATATTGGACAGTATAAAATCTCCCCGAATTATAGGGAAAATTAATAGACATGATATTAAAAAGAAAATTGTTTTTCTTTGAAAAAGGGCTTCCATACGATATATTCTGTCACCACAAAGGCTTGCAAAATATTTCAATTAAGTGCTTATCTATTTATGACGCCCCCAAAGTGGAAATCACATCGTTCCCAAGCAGCTTCTTTAGCTTCCATCACAATAAGTTTATTTTAAAGAAACACTCATTTTAATTAAAACTTTTACTGTTTTAATAAGAATTACATTGTTAAATATCAAGGGATATAAAACTTTAATTCCTTGCAACCCTATAGGTACAAGGCACAAATAATAACAAACTCGAGTCAAGAACAAAGATATTATATTACGAACTTTTTGCCAAAGATAATAAATTATTTTTGCTATTTTGCATTATGTGTGTTTGCATGTTTGCATCGGTTTTCATCTATGAGTGAAGTCAACCATAGGAATTGCTGTGGCTTGTTTTGATTAGTTTACCTACTTTTAATAATCACTACCATTTCTAATTTTGTCTAGCTTAGAAAACTATCTAGCTCCAAATATAATGGTTATTACTTTCGCGTGCGTTTTCGGAGTCTACCGTCGCTTAACCACATGCAGTCGCCGCCTGCGTTCGAGCACAACCATATCCCATGCCAAAGACGCTTCTAATATAACTTATTTTTACACTATTGCCTTAGAAAGAAATCAATAAATTAGCTAACGATCGTAACGATCACTTTGCGGGCTGTCAAAAATGGTAGCAAAGAAATTCGCTAACATTACGAATAATCGTAAACTTAGCTTTAAGATACTGAAAAAAATCGATAGCTTTGACTGTAGAGACTAGCAAATATCGTTAAAATTGGATCGATAAGAGGTAACGACAAATTTCGGTCGCAAAGCTATCGCTATCTATGTCGAGACTGCAGCCCCAGGGGCTGCTAATTATTCGTTTTGGGATTGATTAAGTTAGGGACGTCAGCGCAAAAGTGGCCTAAGCCACATTTTTTGTATGAATACCTAGGGATTTGAAACTTGCTATACATATTTATATTACATAGATATTAATTAAAATACGGATTCCTTACTAAACTGGACTGTGTTAGTCCATTAAAATTTGTGCATAAATAAATACAAAGTTATCTAACTTACATAATACAAGTTCCTTATCTTTATTTTAGCAGTCTCAAGCTTAGGCCACTTCTGCACTAACGGCCTCAATTAATCTTAAAACGTGTATATGATCCGAATCGGAATTTTAAAACATAATCTACATTTTTCTTTTGCGGCACGTTTTTGCACGTTTTTGTGTAAAATTTACAAAATATGTAAAGCTAAGTATTCAAATAAAACATTTTGAACTCTTAAGAAATTCACGATAGTGCAAGGATCTTGCGGTGAACGTGTCTAAACGAATTGCGATAAAAATCCTTGATAAAACATTAGCGATATTGCATCTTCAGATTGTTATGACATTTTCAATGCAAAGTCAGTGAGCTGTTAAATATTAACAGCTCACTACAGGGAACGTGCAAAGAATACTTATTGTTTCATTTCATGTTCATTTCCGAATATTTCAGTGCTTAGATACCCTGGTAAGTACTGGCCGCTACCCAATAATAGCTCGTGGATTCGGTTTCCACCTTGTTACTGGGTGTTATTTGACAGTTGTCTATCTAGTTACCATAGTACAGGTTTTGCCTCGTTTGAGATCAGATGACCATGTGTGGATTATCCCAGTATATTAATATTATGATATGTCAGGTGGGACTGCAGTCAAGCACTAGCTTAAAAGTAGTAAAAAATAAGTACCTAAAATTGCCTTTCAATAATAAATAACGCCGTAATTTACGTTTTATTAAAAGAGTTAGTTATTTATTTTTCAATAAGTGCTATTGCTGTATGCTATCCATTCTATCTGGATGGATCTAAGGGATGGATGGTAAAACACATAGCTTATTAAAAGCCTAATCACTCTAGCCTGGGAAAATCGACGCAGGCAAACTATTCCAGTCCTCAAGTTCAAGTTTGCAAATCTATGTAATGTATAGTATACATTTTAGTATAAAGCTAACCAGGTATCTGTTTAGTCGTTTTAAATATAACGTACCGGTGAATAGTGCGATTATATTAGTCGTTTCTAAATGAGCAATATGCCGTTTCTGTCAACAACTGTCTTTAATAATCAATTTACTACTCATATTGTTCGTTAGATAATGTCTTAAATAGATTTTCCTATAATTAAAAGGCTTTACGTGAAGTGGTCCCTAACTGCTGGCTTTTAGAGAAGCTCAGAGTCACACAACCAGCTATGGAGAGAGCTATGCTCGGAATTACTTAGCGCGACAGAACCCGTAATGAGGAGATTCGCCGAAGAACCAAGGTCACCAACATAGCTCTTAGAATATGCAAGTTGAAGTGGCAATGGGGCAGGCCATATCGCTCGGAGAACCGATAACCGATGGGGAAGAAAGGTTCTCGAGTGGCGACCACGAACGGGAAGAGGCAGCGTAGGTAGGCCTCCCACTAGGTGGACAGACGACATTGTGCGCGTCGCAGGTAACCGGTGGATGCAAATAGCCAATTTTCATTCATTGTGGCGTTCGAAGGGGGAGGCCTATGTACGCCTTCCGGTTGGTGATGATGAAAACGCTTTAAATGCAGCCTGAAATGCGAAATATGATGATTAAGTGTGTTCCTACCTATACTTACACCGATATAATGAATAAAATAATTTTGATTAAAATTCTTAACTTTACCTAAATGCAACTTATATCGAAAAAGGCTGAACACATAAGTCTCACGGATTATCTAGTTCGGAATAAAACGAAAGTGTATATTTTAAGGTAGGTAGGTATATAACTTGTACTATCTACTCGGGTAATAAATCTTTTAGGTTCAAGATCTGAATGAGTTACGGCCCTATTTCAACGGAGTTCGTTTGTTGGAACTTTCTTTCCCATTTTAGGCATTGTACCGGTACAATCTAACCGTGTTGTCTATTAGGTATTGATTACATTATGTTTGAAAGTAAAGCAATAAGTTGTTAGATACAGTGATAATATAGGAAATTTTAATAAAGATGTAGGTAAGTACTTACATAAGTATCCTAAAGCAATCAAAACTGTAGAAAAAGTATGAAGAATGGTTTGCCAATTTTTTGTAAATATGACAATATATTTTTTTGTATTTAAGTGTCCAGAATGACTTCACACAAATAAAAAACGCTCTAACAACACATTTTTTTAAGGAATTACACTGAGATACTTTTAATTCTAGTAGATATCAACCATTTCGACACTGTAATTTAGATAGTAAGTATATCGATGCTGTAATTAGTTGAAAAAATAAAATTATGTAAAAAAGTAAGTAACTATTTTGTTTTTAAATAAAATATTGGCGAAGGCTGATCCAAAAAAAATCATATTCTCCATCGCCAAATCGGTATCATAATAATTTGTGTTCAATTCAATAAGTTTTGCATTACCATAAAATACTCGTATAGTTATTTCTTTTGTTTGTCTTTGAATAAATATAAAAAAAAGAAGATTGTCTTAATATGTACTTAACGCTATTTCGGTAACAAGCAACGTAAACGTCGTCGCAGTAGAAATGAAAGATTACACATGTCAAGGTTACCGCACACATTACACAAACAAAAGTCTGTCGCATTCAGCCAAAAGAATACTAACTAGTTAACACTGTATTAGTCACTTGTTTCCAAACTTTAGCTATTTTCATTATTCAAACCGTTTAAGACTTAAACCAAGTTTAGACCTCCTCAAATTTCTCTCAATACAGGAAATTCGAACAATGGTACTTTAGAATACTATTTGTTTAAGTGCCTTTTCTCTTTAACATAGTCCGACTCCAAGCGATGTCAAGTTCGCTCCATTCACATTCAACAACATTACATAGGCTTTAAAGAAGCTTTTAGCGACACCTCATAAAACTATGCTGGGGATACAAAGATGGCGATCAATAAACTACAAATGCACGAAGTGAATGGTGAATAATTTTAATAATGGCTAGCAAAAGTTTGAATATGTATGAAACCGTAGAATGCCGCGTCGTTACTCAAAGATTTTATAAACATTCGCTGCGAATTGTCTTATTTAATTCGCTTATAAATATGTATAGGTACAATAATGTATGATATTATGGACTAGTTTGTGGAACAAACTCCAAGGCTAGTATTATTATGTCAAACAGTGAATGTTCTCCTTCAGTTAACTCTTTATCATATCGAAATTTACAGTGCGTAATTTATTTCGAAGCTTATCGGCAGCTTTTGATTTTTTAAGATATTATTTACCAAGAAGTTGTATCAATTTTTGATAAAAATGAAAATGTATTCTTCGCAATCAAATTTACGATTCGATAGCTAATGCAAGACCGCTAATCTATTTTGATGTCGATGACGTAGTCGCAGTTGGTTATCGATTTATTGAATAATAGATGGATATGGAGCAGTAAGCACACATTTTTTTTTTTTTAATAGTAACTAGAGACCCACCGTGGCTTGTTAAGTTTTTACCCTTATGCCATGTCATTTAAGTAACATTATTATGAGTACCTACATAGACCATCCAGAAGAACTACACGAAATGATAGTAAAACTTCATCAACATTCATTCTGTAGTTAAACAATAAAGAAGAAGAAGAATAAGAAAGAAGAAATAAGCAAACAAAGAAACGGAGATACGCAGATGGTGACTTTGCTTTATACTATTTACAGATTTAAGACAGAACAGGGACAAAGCTGTGGGCCCTAGGACTTCCATTGAGTACGGCAGCGACTCCGAAGAGGACGGCACGGCGGCGGGGTTGCGACTTCCGTTCCCGTGAGCACCATGTCTGGTTCCCGGGGGGCTACAATGCGCCCCCTGGCGGCGGGTTTGAAGACACTCAGGGGCTCCTGGTCCAGAATGCATAGGTAAATCAGGGTTCTACGATGGGATCTGCTTTAGACGCCCTTCAGTGCCTTACCAACTTTACTCAACATAACTTATGTAGAAGAGGCAGTCATGTAACTGCATGCTTGCAGTCAGCAGATAGAGGTACTCTCTCCGCAACTTCTCTAATTTTTGGAGGTAGGTACTTACTCTCTCCGCAGAATCTCTAATTTTTGTGTGGGCTATTCCCACTGTGCTCCTCTTTTATAGAGAAAGAAAAAGGGAGAAATATTTTTTTTTTCACTCGTACAAGATTATAGTAATGTCAATGTCAATCACATTTGACATCTGTCAGTTTCTTTGTTCTGTCTGTTTCTTTTGTCATCTATACTATAATAAAACTCAAAGAGCACTTTTTCTGTACATTGAATATTTTTCCAAAATTTCTATGTGGGGATACTATACTATCGACATAGAGGCCAAAACAATTTTTTTTTGAATTATTGTCTGTCTGTCGTTCTGTTTGTCCAGGCATCATTCGAAAACCCTTGGATGGATTTTGATAGGACTTTCACTGATGTGTTGTGTAGAAGTAGGGGTATAAATTGGTATATAAAACATCACGCTATGTTTCATAGGGGCTAAGCAGTGAAACATTACTTGCACATATTACCACGTAATTTCCTTTGTATGTGAATAGGGTAATTATAGACTGATCAGTTAATCATTAAGATATGTATTATTACGCTATATACAATAGGGACTGAGCAGACATTTAGTTTGCATAAGATATGGCAGTGGCGAAGGGTCAATTTTTGTAAGGGGTAAGCCGTTCCGGTACACCCAGGAAATTTTCATTAGATTTCTGTATTGTTCTAAGTACTTTGCTGATAGCAATATGACATTATATCTTTGAAAAGTTAAAATCTGTAATTCCCGAGCGAGTCCAAACTAGATTAGGAAAGAAATAGGCAAGGGAAAAATAACATTTCATTTTATTTAAAAGCCAGTTCATGAAATTTTAATGAAACTCCCCAAGTCCAGGTAGTGTATAGGTATTGTATCACAGTCGCAACAATAAAAGATGCGAAACACTAAGAACTTTCACTATCGAATATCATTAGACAGTAATTTACGATGTTAGCGTGATTTACATTATGAACAGCGCCATCTATTTGGCGCTGTTCATAATGTAAATCACGCTAATTGGACATACAATCACTATAGAACTTTTATAACTCAAGAACGGCCTATCCGATTCGGCTGAAAATTGGTGGGGAGGTAGTTTAGAACCAGGAAACGGACATAGGACATAGGACTTTTTATCCCGGTAGGTTAAGGTTAAGCAACGTTAGGTAAGGTCATTAAATAGATGGGTGAACCGATTTGTATGAAAGTGTGCATATCGGGTAGGTCTGAGAATAGGTCATACAGTATATTTCATACCGCTAGGTTAAGGTTAAGCAACATAAGGCAAGGTCATTAAACAGATGGGTGACCCGATTTGTATGAAATTTTGTGTGCATATCGGGGAGGTCTGAGAATAGGTCATAAAGTATATTTAATGCCGCTGATACCATGATTGACGAGGATATATAGAACGAGAGGAGGGTGCAAGAGAGGAGAAAGAGGGAGAGGGGATTCGAGGAGGGGGTGATGGGGTGAGGGATCGGGGGAGTTAGGTGGAGTAAGGGGGGAGTGAGAAGGAGCAAGTTCGTAGAAGAGAGAGGGGAGAGGGTTCAGAGAGGGAAAAACAGGGAGAGGAAGAGAGAGAAAAAAAGAGAGAGGAGAGAAAGAGCATATAATTAGATTTTTTTATAAGAGAGAGATATGGATAGAGATTAATCTAGGGAGGAGGGAGAAAAGGGGAGCAAAATGTAATAAAAGCGAGGGCGGAGCTGCGCGGGTCAGCTAGTTATTACAATAAAAATATAATCGTAATTGAAAAAAGTTAAGCAATTGTGCAGTTCTAACTTCGAAAAACTAATAATGTTGATGTCCGCCGCGCCGTTACGTGGTTATAATAATAATACCAGCCCTTGTTTATGTCCCACTGTTGGGCACGGGCCGCCCCTCAAGATGACCCCTCAGGCCATAGTCCACCACGCTGGCCAAGTGCGGTTTGGCGGACTTCACACGTCATTCGAGAGCTAGTTAGGCTTTCTCAGACATGCAGGTTTCCTCACGATGTTTTCCTTCACCGAAAGCTAGTAACAATCGCACAAAGATGATTCGCACATGATTCATTAAAGCAATCAGAGTTGCGAGCCGGGGTTCGAACCTGCGCACAAGATTACATTGTAAAAAATTTATGAAGTGTCAAATGTAATCTATTAAATTGGCCCTACTTTGACACTTGTACCAAGTACTAATCACCAACACTTCGACATCGATCGTTAGACAGTCGACGTCGCAAACGCGTGACTAATAAGTTTTCGTTGTCTTACAAACCTCCTGACCTCCATATTTCCATATTTGTAGCCACATTCATGCTTGGACATGCGACTCAATTATGCGAACCACATTTGCGAGGTGTCGTTGAATGCGTCACTATGAGCGATGACCTGCCCAAACGAGGAACGGTTAACTATTGATATGTATCTGTTCATTTGAGTAAGTGCAGTTTAGCCAAGATTATCCAAAGTAGATTCTATCACAAGGTTGTATGCACTGTAGATGGTGAAATTACTGGACTCAAGTCTTAGGTGAAGAGCAACGGATGAAATACCTATTCCACAGAATAGGTGTGTTGTGCTTGTCATGTCACTATGTACAGAAAGCAGCCTTGCAGCCTCCGTGGCGCAGTGGGAAATCGCTTGCTTTGCAAACCGGAGGTCGCGGGTTCGAATCCCGCGGAGGTCACAACTTTGTGTACCATACTGGCTAGGACAATGCAGGTAAAGCCCTGATTGTTGTAACGTAAGATGTAAAGTCCTGATTGTCTGTAAAGTAAGATGATCAATGCGTCGGATGGGCATGTTAAAAAGTCGGTCCTGTGCCTAAACTCTCCCCGGTCCTGTCGGTCTTCCGTCCCATCGGATTGTGAGAAGTATAAAGGTAGAGAGAGTGCACTTATGTCTACGCAAGCGGTTGTGCACTATATAAGTAATAACTCCCGCGTAGATCCGCGTACAGAAATCTCTAAATAACAAGACAATGTTATTGAGATATCTTAGCTTGTCACTAAGTATTACAAAAAATGTTTTTTAATAAATTGTGTTTACGTGTTTCGTGCCTGGGCGACAATCCTTGCACAAGTGACCTAGCATCTATTACAATTGTGTGTGGATATAACCTCTTCATCAGCAGGCGAAGACGTCCGCTCGCGAACAAAGGCCTCTCCCTTAGAAGGGAGGGGTTACCATAATCCCCACGCTTGGCAGGCGTCTTGGGGATCGCAGTGACAGGTAATCTAATAGAAAGACGCTGCTGCCCGTCTTCTTTTTCCCTTAGTCGCGTCATAAGACACCCAAAGTGAAGAGTTTGGTGGGTGCAATGATATTTTACTAATATCATTGGGTGGGTGCTATTCTTACCCGGACACCCCACAGACCAAGATATAACCTCATATTTGAATAATATTGCGGGATTAATCCCGAAGGATAATGGTACAAATCTGAATGCCAAAAAAAAATCAAAGCTACTTATATCGGTGGGTATGTGAAATGTTCAGACCTTTATTGATAGGCTTGTGTAGTACATGTACTAAGTACTAAAAGGAATATATTCCCGACACTGAATAGGACGTACTATTATATTAGACGTACTATAGATATAATATTTAAAATATAATTCAACAGATATAGGATGTATAGGTAGATCCCATGTAAGCAGTGCAAGCAAAATGTCGCCAGTACCTTGTAGTGGGCTAAATATTTAGGTCAATGGTACCCATACCCGGCAAGCTGGGTGAAATAGAAGATGAGGTATTTCTATCTCGTTTCTTACTACTCTTTAGTCGTAAGCCTATCCCTCTCTATTGTTAGAAAGAGACAGATATCACTTCCTCCTGAGGATACTCCCTTCACGTTTAATTCACTATTCTTTCAGTGTACTACAGTACTAGAAGACTGTACTAGTACATTTGGAAGATTGTACTAGTACGGAGCGCTCCGTTTAGTGTCCGTGCAAGAACAAGCCTACTTTATTGCTCTATCTACAGGATATTTTATATGGAAACAAATATCTATTAATTAGAAATATCTTCAGAAAATCTACACTGCCTTGATATCCTGCTAATCCCTGGTTCTGTTATTCCACTGTGTGGTAAGATCCTGTCTTAGAGATTGGACAAAGGGGTTATTATAATACGTTTACGTTTATTTTCACCAAAAATACACTAGCACGACAAAACAATAATAATATCTAACATTAATAAACTTTACAATTTGAATCGCAGGTAGATCGAAAAAACAATATACTTACTTAGTATAATGTTCATTAACTTGACTAGTTCGACCACGAAAACTGGGAACTATTATTTTTAAGATTTTATTGTTATAGTCAATGATATATAGTGTGTGTAAGAGGCACGACGATTATTTAAATCTTTAGCATAATATTATATCATATCGTCAAATACACAAATTTAAAAGATCACCATGACTAGACATTAACGAGAATAATAAATAATCACTTACAAGTTTAATTCTTCAAACCATGAAAATATCCTGATGAGGGTAGACCTTTGACTGTCCCGTGACCGCTGTATTAATGTCCTCGTCTCAGCTTGCACCGCGTTTATATAGGCACACCGGCTGGGGTGCTAACATGTGTTACAAACAACAATAATGCTAGTATCTAAACTAGGCCTAGCCTGTGTCTTAAATACTAGACACTTCCTTAAATGTATACAGTAAGCAACGGCACACACTAAGTACCGATTAATAGTGAACATTGACGCTATTGTTAATGAATTTGTAAGTGAGCTTGTTTACAGTTCGTAATATACCTACTTAAGTAATAATTTTAAATTAACTATATAAAAATAAGTAAGTTTATTTTCAGTGGGCGAGAACATAATTGGTAACAAAACACTTAGCTCATTTTATTTTAATGAATAAGTTTTGAATGTCATCATAAGTTTGCATTTTTAGCCACTTAGTCAATTTACTTTGGGATTCGTGTTTATTAAGCGGATAGATGTTAAGTATTTGATTAATTTTATTGTATAAAAAGAGTCCAAGAAAACATTGAAATTTCTCAACAAAAATGTTTCTATACCGAGTACTGCGACATACCGTGAATTTTCTACGCTGTTGAATTATTCTACAATCATACTAGAATTTGCTATGCTGAGTGAGAATAGTACTAGCAACAAAGAGTTGTCTCACACTTAACACATCACATATTGCGTACAATTGGGTAGTAGGGAATCTAAAAGGTTTAAAATTTATTATCTTAAGTAACGCTCGTTGGGCTCTTTCTACAATGATCATGTGAGTTTTTCTAGCTAGCGTTTTTCTAGTATAGTTTTTATAGCTAAGTATGTGGTTATTATTTTTAGACACCCGGAGTTTGGGACTATAATAGCAGCAACGATTACGGTAAGTATAAGTAGGTATAGTAAGCTTATTTTTTTAATAAAGCACGTTCTGCCGACGCGCTTGCATACACAATAACTCCGCGCCATCATCAATAATAATTTTACACAAATAGAGAAGTCTTATTCACCCCAAATAACATGCCCTCATTATAAACAACGGCGGGGCACACTAAAGCAATCGAATTATACAAAAAGTGAAATAAATACAGTAATAACAGAACCGAACATTTGCTTTTACTAATGGTGCCATAACTTTTGTAATAAATAGCGCTAATAACGCACGGTAGAAAGTGAAATGTATGCACATGCAAATTGGTGAAATTGTATCTTTAAAAATATAATATGACTTGCGCAGTGCCAGATTAAGCCAGCGCGGGGCCCGTAGCAAAAATGATCGCGGGGCCCTTGACTTGCATAGGTTTTGTTGTTATAGTGAGGTCATTCAGACGTTGAAAGAAGACAATAATTTGCTATACGCTACACTTCACTAGCTTTTTTACTCGATACAAGAGGTAGTGCTTGCTTGACCGCAACCCCACCCGATGGCAAGCGGCGTATCTATCCAGGATGGTAAAGCACTCTAGCTTATAAAAACCTATTTTATCTAGCCTTGAAAACACATACATTGTTTTATTACCTGGGCAACAGGCAGGAAAAACGCAATTTCAGTCCTTATTTGTAGGTATTGTAAGTGACGAAATAGATCGCTTTGTTCATTCAGACAGGACGTTAACAACGTAAGGGTGCGTAGCTTCGCCATGTACTCGTCCCGCCAGCGGCTATTCGCCTATGAGCCACCGAAAGGTGGGCATACCGAATTTCCGATGCACCCAGTCTTTCGACCGGCCGCATCACCGATATGCTCGTGCGACCACACAAGAGCGTCGTCTTGTGCTTCCCTTCACCTTCACTGAACTTCACCAGGCGGTGAGCCACCCCTGCTCCGCGTTTCTGTGTTCTGCCAGTAAACTAGTCAACACCAGCACCTCAAAGTCCTAGGGTATGGACCCCACCAGCGCGCATGTGGCCTTGCACAAAATTGTGCGGTATCCACGTATCAAATCAACCTGACCACCATGACCCTCTGTGGTCGTTGCAGTGTGAGGTCGGTTTGGGCAGTCAGGATGTCCGCCTGCACTAGCGCGCCATAGAGGGACTTCGATCGATCCCTCGTACCGGCATAGTAACCCTGGTACGAGTATATAGGCGACGGCAACACTATCACTTGGGCCTTGGAATATATGTATTTCGAACTCGTCTTATCTACCTTTTTAATTAAATTTCCAAGACAATTTAGCGTTCCCCTGGGACTCGCCGAGGGTCAAACCTTGATGTCTTCAGTGGTGACCACTGTAGATCCTGGCTTACAGGAGTAACAGTGGTGGGAAGGACTGGTAGGATTAGTCCAAAAAAAAATCCCTTGGGCCACTCGGATTCAGCAGGAGCTGCGTCAGAGCCCTTCTTTGTGCCGTGATCCCCTCCCACGTATTACCACTTATGTTATATGATTTAAAGTGACTTTGTAGCGCAAGTACTGCCCTCAGGGTTTATGCTTAGGTAACCTGGATGAACCCATGCGAACTAAGTGCCTACACCAACGCAGTTGGCTTTTCATTAACAAGCCCTCCAAACCTATTCGCCGAAGTACCTCCGTGTTAGCTACATGATTGCCATCTCAGCCATAAAATAGCGCGAAGGCATTTTAATGGAAGATGTCAAGGCGTTTTATATGTTTCCTGTAAAGGCAGTAGGTTTCCGAGGCAACAGTAGAGGAAGCACAATGGCTGTGTACACGGCAATTTTGGTCTTGAGTTTCAGGTTGTGCGATTTCCAAACACGTTGTCTTAATTTTCCAAAGGCTGCAGCAAGCTTTCGCGATTCTGGCAGGTATCTCAGAATCAACACTTTTTTTGTAGGAGTAGTACTGTTGGTCATATGGCTATGACAGCTTCACTGGACAAGAGGGCGAGCGCTTAAAGCGCTCCAGCCAGAAGGGTTGGGGTAGCGACTAGCACAAGGGTACCCTAGGGAGGCACGGTCTCGGCTAATGCTGCCGCTTAGAGAAAGTAAGTACCACCGGTTCAGAACGCGCCTCCACTGAGAAGAACCGGCAAGAAACTCTGCGAAGGGATGCTTGTCTAGGTCGCATGCGTACGATCCTTCGGCCTCGCCGGCGAGACCGGTTTAGAATCAAGACGATTGTTGTCGCGCAGTAGACTTCTAAGATACCCAAAGGCTTCATCCAGTGGCTTTTCAGCTAAATCTAATGCAGCGTCATCTGCTTGATCTTTTGCAGGTTGTTTCAAAACTTTCAAAATCTGAGTTTTTGATGTATTGATAACTAAACCGAATTTTTGACAAGATTCGTCTAAACTGTATAGACAGCCTTGCAAGCGCTGCAAACTGTCAGCCATGAGGCAGAAATCATGGGGGTACCCCATGATTTTTGCCGTTGGATCTTACTTTTAGCTTTAAGCGAGCGAGATTAAAAGCGCCCTTGTCCATTCGAACATATAATGTGTATCTCGTTTGACAACTAAAAATGACTATCAAATAACTGTCAAATGGTTCATTTGGTATTGCCTAACTTGAGTGACCAATAAATTCCAATACTACTACTAAAGATACGCAATAGCCCTGCTATTCTTCCTAACAAGAAAGTAGCCAATAGTCTATCAACTGAAAACTATTGTAAATGGTTCGGTTATACGAACAGCTTTAAGCGTAAGGGCTAGTTAATTTCCTTGGAAAAGACAGGCTTGAAGAGCATATAGGCATCTAGATATTCTGTATTGTCGTGTTGGCAACTTGCAAAATCATAATAATGATGCGTTCAATATTCTCTTTTAGGATAACTAAAAAAAAGAAAGATAATTTTATTTCACGGATTTAGTATCACTGATATATTACCTATTCCAAATGGATGGTGGATGGTATAAAAAACTTTCTTATTTTATTTTTTTTCTTTGCTGTATGCGCGGGGCCCGTAGCATTTGCTGACCCCTGCTATATGGCTAATCCGGCACTCTTGCGGTATATATCGTAATGTTACCGTTTCAGCAGAATACGTTAGTCATTAGGAGACAAAAACAATTAAACACCGTAAATCTGATGAAAATTGGAAAATGTAATAAACATGAATTAAGCCTGAGGCTCAGGCTAAGAATAAAAAATTAAGCACACCTACTTACATAGAATTTTATGATGATTTTTCATACCTACATTGATTGTTATCACTTTTTACAATTGGCACCTACATATATTAAATTCTTAACTAAATCTATACTTATAATAAAACTGTAACAGGTCCAATTCTGTACATTGAAGATATTTTGATAATTATATTTGGAGGGCATTCTATAACCGATACTGAGGCCGAAAATATAATTTTTTTAATTTTTGTCTGTCTGTCTGTCTGTCTGTCTGTATCACGGCTGCGCATCACGCCGAAACTACTGAATGGATTCAAGTGAAACTTGGCATGATTTGAGATCTTACTACGAGGTAGGACATAGGATACTTTTTATCCCGTAATCTAGCACGGTTCTTTTGGGAGCCCTCTCCCAATAATAATAACCCCCTGATCCCCTTTAATCCCCTGATTAAAGTCAAAATGGGTACTTGGTTATACGCTAAAAATAAAAAAAAATAAAAAAGCTAGTATAAATAAATACGCTTGGTCCGATTTTATCATTTTTTCTTTATGATATAATAAATATTAGTAAGGTAACACTCACAGAGAGTTTTTATCAAGGTTTTGTAATCGATCGGGTTAAGCAACGTTTGGTAAGGTCATTAAATAGATGGGTGACCGTTTAACGCCATTTGAACTAAACGGGTCCGTGCTTCGGAGATCAAGTAAAAAGTGGGTCCCATTTTTTAACCGGGTATTAAAAATGGAGGTTATGTATTCGATGCGAATGTCTGTTATTAAAAGTTTAGTTAACGTAAACACAGCGCGGGCGGAGCTGCGTGGGTCAGCTAGTATAAAATATATGTCGGGATATGGAAGAATCAAGAAGGCTGGTTTTTCGCTAGGAGGCAAGTACCGCGAGTAGACGTCAGGTGGCGTCACTGGCGTGTGCTAACGAAACATAATATAAGAAGTAATTAATATAAGAAGAGCTCAGAGTTTAAATGTGTTCAAATCTCAGGTTACTTCTCACTATCTTTCCTTGCAGTAAACTTCTCCTATTTCTGTTTTTTTTTTTATCATCATAATACGTTTAGTAGGTATGTATATTTATCATTTCTATATTATGTTATATATATATGTTATTGTTATATATATATTTATATGTACTGAATATGTATGACACACCTACCCTTTCATATTCGGTCCTGTACCCCAAGGTTGTCTGGAAGAGATCGCTTTAGCGATAAGACCGCCTTAAATTGTCACACTGCAATTTTACTTTTCCATTTTATGTTGTATCTTCTTTTTTGGTGTACAATAAAGAATATTTGTATTGTATATTTGTATTGAAACACAGGGGCCGGGGCGCGGTCGCCATATGGGGTGAAAACAGTCGCCGTCGCTGGATGCATGACGTATTTCTCCTGTGGATCGTGCCTATAAAGTAAGCTGGAGTAAACTATTGTTACGAATGTGATCTGGGATTATACGACCGTATTATAATCTAATCCATCATTTGTTGTTGGGGAACCTGGGATCAAACCAAAAATATGTATAAATGGTGATATGCATTTAACATTGAAAAGTAAAATTACAATTTATGATGAAAGAAAAACTATTTTACATATACCTTAATAAGTATGAGGCTATTAGTTATAGCCATGTTATGGTGGTGCTAACTGCTAACAATAAGAATGTATCATCACATCCACAAAATTAAACGCATTAATGCTGCGTATAGACCGGCCCAACGAAGACTAATTGCCTTTAGTACTAACTATTGTTGCCTTCAGCCAAAATGTCCAGATGAGATCAACGAATCTCGTATGTATGAAGGCGGCATAACAATGTCGAAGAGAGTTAAAGATTATTACGACAAAACAATTAACTCGAACGTTTCGAACACAAAACAATTATTGCGCAATCTTTGTATAATTTCTTGTTACTAATATTTGAATCGTTTAAAAAACAATGTAGGTACGTATATAAGTTTTTTTTTTTTTTTTTTTTTTTTTTCTCTTTATTTTTTACAAGGGTTTGATCATATAATGAACATGTCACCCTTATTGGTAACACAAAACATATTACAAACGATGTTTTAGGGCTACATCTACCATCTTATATAACATCTTGGCCTCATCCGACGTGGGGAGTGCCAATACAGAATTACACTGACCTATAGTACATAATGACAAATTGTTTTGGATCTCAAAATGCTGCCTTTCGGCACCATTCCGGACACATTCCACCAATATATGATAAACGTCCTCCCTTACATTACATACGGTACAGTTGGGTGATAAACTCTTTTTCATCATAAAAGCAAAACTATTTAATGGCATGTGCCCGGACCGAAGCCTTAAGGCAGTAACAATATCTCTTCTGGACAGATTTGTATCGTTAAACCACAACAGCCGAGATGGACGAGGTTGGATGGTTTTATACCATATTCCTTTTGTGCGTGACCTTTCATCGAAGTACTCCTTCCAAGTTTTATTAGATTTTTTCTTAGCGATACTTAAATTTTCCGAGATATAGGGAGTATGAATAATACGAACACCATTGCCAACGCCTTCTTTTGCTAAAGTATCTACCTTTTTATTTCCCTCCAGACCAACATGAGATGGTATCCATTGCAATATAATCTTTTTATTGTCATTTCTTAGTTTACAGATTAATTGCAAAGCAGTGTAGGCTATCGGTGTTCCTCGAACAGTCGAGGTACAACGAGCCAGATGTTGGAGTGCGCTCCTTGAGTCCGACAAGATTACAAAATTATCACCCTGCACAGAGTCGCTATATGAAAGAGCTTCAGTAATGGCAATCAATTCCGCAGTCATGATTGATGTATTACTAGGTGTGATATGGAAACACACAGAGGTATCAGTCTGGGGGTCATAAAACGCTGCCCCAACATTATCGTTTATCTTAGAACCATCTGTAAAAATACAGTAGTGCTGATTGTATAAACTAGATAAAAACTGTGTACATTTTTGATAAATAACGTCCGTGTTATATGTATGTTTAGGATTCTCCAGTACTTCGATAAAAGGCCTCACCACTTCTGATAAATCTATATTGGTTACCCAAGTATCTAAGGAGAACATATCAAGTAGTTTATTTGCATGCACCTGTATATTTAAATATTCTTCACGAGATGAAATCAATAATGGTTTTATTTTATGTCTCCAAAATGAATTTTGGCACAGAAGGGCGAGTTCGTTAATAAGTTCAATAAGTTCAGAATTTCCCAGAGACTGAATTTTAAGCCAAAATTTGGACGCTAAATGTTGCCTACGTACATGCAAGGGTTCAATCAAGAGTTCGCTTTCCATGACATGTATAGGTGTGCTTTTTATAAATCCCCCAACAATTCGTAAAAATTGGTTTTGTACTTTCTGTAACTTATTTAATTGTGTTGAACTACTGTTACCATAAACTAAGCTAGCATAATCTAGTCTACTCCGTATCAGCATTAAATAGAGGCGTCTAAGGTGAATAGTATGTACACCCCACCCGGTGCCGGATAGCATTTTAAAGATATTAAGATATTTGGACACTTTTTCTACAGTCTCATTTATATGCTTACCCCATCTAAGCTTGTCATCTAACCAGACCCCTAAATATTTAATCTTGTCTGCCTTTTGTACAGGTGTATTATTAATATAAATTTCTGTTGTATCTCTAACAAAACCGGACTTAAAAACACAGACTTTCGTTTTTGATGATGATACATTTAAACCTAAGTCTTCAATAAGCAGAGTTATTTTATTTAGGTCTACTTGTAAGTTTGAAGTTAGATCTCTGATATTTTTTCCTGTTGCGTATATCACAAAGTCATCAGCGTATTGTGAAATGTACGTGTGATCGTTTGGAATAAAAGATTTACAAATTTTGGAAGTGGCAATATTAAAAAGAAGAGGAGATAACGGATCACCTTGAGCCAATCCGCGGCATGTATTTCGGCAAATTTCAAGATCCATCGTCAATATTCTTAGCGACCTCTCTTTTAAAAAGTTCCATAAATATAGACACATCCTAAACCCTACTCCAATCTCATCCATTATTTTCATTAAACTACATATGTCAACATTATTGTAGGCGCTATCAATATCTAGGAAAACTGCTAGAGTACTTAATTTTTTTGAGAAACCTGCTTGCACTCGTGATACTAAATTAACAATATTATCCAAAGTGCCACGGCACTTTCTAAAACCAGTTGTATTATTAGACAAGATATTATTTCTTTCAACATACCATTCTAGACGATTGAACAGCATTCCGTGGAAAACTTTACACAAACAAGAAATCATAGAAATTGGTCGCAATGAAGGATTCTGTGTATTACTACCGGGCTTAGGAATAGGCATAATAATGATATTTCTCCACTGTTCAGGAACAAACCCATCATAGTAAAACTTATTAAATAACTCTAGCAAAACAATCTTTCCATTATGTGGCAAATATTTTAACATAGAATATGAAATGTTGTCGAAACCAGGAGCTGTATCTTTTGATTTAATACAATTGCTTAACTCTTGTATAGTAAATGGAACATCTAAATTCTCATTTTGCGATACAAATACAGGGTCATTAGGTGTTACAAAATCTGGCGTCAGACTTCGTAAAAGCTCCTCTGCTTGGTCTTTATTTATATACTGTACTGAACCCTTATAGCCCTTAATCCATTTTAACCGATCCCACACCTCTTTAGAAGAACAACTTTGGTCTAAGCCAGAACAAAAACCCTGCCAATTTTCCGATTTAGCGTTACGGATCGAATTTTGAGCGATCCTAATTTTATTTTGTAATATAGTTAAATTCTCTGGTGTGGGATTTCGTCTAAATTTTGAAAGTGCCAAACGTCTTTCTGCTACAGACTGCGATAGTTCACTATTCCAATACGGTTTAGGAGAGAACTTACTATCTGGACTATTACAAATTTGGATATTTGGTATGTATAATTCCGCGGCAATGTTTAAGATGTCTACAAACATGTTGTAACAGACTTGTAAGTTATTGGAAATATTCATTTCTCTGAAAAGTGCTTGTAAAACGTTAGTATAGGAACTCCAATCAGCTTTTTTAAAATTACGTTTTAATCTAGGTGTAGAATTACTGCACTGCATATTATATTTAATTTTAATAATACAATGATCACTACCTAGTGTCTCATTGATTACGTTCCACTCAAATTTTAAACCTATGTCTGAAGAAGCCAATGACATGTCTGGAGAAGATTGTTGTAAAAAACCATTTACAAGTTTAATTCTTGTATGTTGACCGTTATTTAGTACAATGAATGAGTTGTCAACCATAGAGTCAAAAATACATAAACCGCGGTGATCAGTTTTGGTTGACCAATTAGAATGATGACTATTTAAATCGCCGACAATTAAAGTTCTTTTCTTACATAAAGATAATAGTTGGTCCCAGTCATTTTGAGATATGCTTACACCTGGTGGGATATACACAGACATAATATATTCAAGTTGATCACAGTTATATACCTTAATACCTATCACTTCTATTCCTGGATTAGGATGATTTATTGGCAGTTCCTGAGATTTAATAGACTTATGGGTAACAATAGCAACGCCGCCATAACCATCGCTTCTGTCCTTTCTATAAATATTGTAGTTACTCACTTTAATATTCTCATTAGATAATAGCCATGTTTCACTTATAGCAGCAATATGGATCCTTTCTTGGGACAGTAGACTTTCTAATGCTATCAGTTTAGGCTTAATACTTTGCGCATTCCATTGGATTATACTCAAATTCTTTTTTATTACTTTAAGATCCATTAATATAATCAAAAAAGTTTTTGACAACTGTCCCTTCTGATACAAACTCAACAGCCAATAAAATCAACCATTCTACGCAGCATTTAATTACACCATTAACTTTTTCTTGAATGGAACATTTATTTATAAATATAATTTCTTTTATTCGAGTTAATAACTCCTTAAAATTTACTTCCTTTTTTTCCGTCTGATTCATTAAAGGAGGTTCAAAACATTTTTTCTCTTCCTCTTCTGAAACCCAGGGTGAACTGGGCCGTGTTTGCTTATTTTTTTTGGATGTGAACCTTCGGGTAGATTGAGGTGTCGGTTTTGGAGTAGTTTTCAAAACTTCGGTATAGTATTCCATCTTCTCGGCTTTCACTTCGTCTTTGTCATTCATAAAATACTGTATATTCTCTTCGCATTCTTGTGTAAAGATTATCTGTTCTTGTGGTGGTGAGTGAGGTGGCACATACATGGTAAGAGCTTTCCTATACGTACAGTTGAAATTAGCCATAATTTCTCTTAACTTTTTTTCTTTTATGAAGAAAGGACAAGTGCGGTCTAAAGCCATATGATTACCTGAACAATTGACACAGTTATATAAATTAATTTCGCAATTTGGGTGGTTGGCGCCGCATTTTGGGCAAGTAATTTTTGAGGACGGGCAGAACTTGACTGTATGACCAAACTTCCAACACCGCGAACATTGTGAAACCGGGAATATATAGGGTTCCACTTTGATTCTAAGATCATCTGCGTAAATATGCGTTGGTAAAAAGGAACCTTCGAAACATAGGCGTACAGATTCGCTGTCAGACCAGCCCCCTTTGTCAGCATTTCGACGCATCAGTCGTTTGACCGAAATAAGTTTTCCGGGGCTAGGGCAAGTGATAGTTTTAAGCATATCTTCTTCGGTGATTTCTATTTCTATGTCTTTTATGACACCGTATGATATGTTCTTTTCAAAAGCTCTCTGCATTCTCCAACCTTTGTCCACAAAGTTGGTGCATTCCTCTAATTTTGTCACACTTTCTTCATTTTTCATATCCAGTCTTACTTTATATGGACTCATATATTTGACTCTAATAATATCTGTAATGTTGTTTTCTTTTAATAATTTGGCCAACGAGAATTGTTTTGGCATTTTGTCCTTGCTAGAAATGTATATTTGAATAACTTCCTCTCTCAGTCTCTTTCCTTTATTCCTCACCAACGTCCACTGTTCTTCATCTACCTCTTCTTCTCTTCCCCTTTTTGCAGAGTGTAATCCCGTATCGGTCTCCATTTCCTTTAAAGGTGTCTGTTCAACTAGTTCTTCAACTTCAACGTCTAATATATTATAATCCTCATTTAACGAGTCGTTATAGGCATCAACATTTTTATCAGTAAACAAACGTTCGCTATTCATTAAAAGATGCAAACGAACTCACTACATTCCGACGAAACCGGTTATAAACCGCGCGACGCAGCAATGCGCCAAGCGCTGCACGCGTCGCACACCAAACCGATAGTTGCGCACGCTAGACAAAAGAACACTTATTCTTATCTGTAACGCGGGTTACTCGTACGAGCGCCGCATCGAGACTGACGTATATAAGTTGCGTAACGTAGACCCGTAGGTTACGAAGGCAGTGGATATCTGTTAATCATTACACCTGTTCAATGAACAATGGCTTCACTTTCGTTGCGTCTGCGCAGCGGGTTAACATTTTCGAAAATGAAACGCGAGTCGTGACTGCGCCTTATCAGCCGGTCCCTAAACCATCACGAGTCGTTTTGATAATAGCAACGTTTTCAACTCTGCTTAACAAAATTAGCTCAAGCACAGAAGTCTTTGCATAACAATATTCCCACACTATTATAGTAATTTTGTTGTGCGGGAAATTTGTTAACTCGCATACAATTACTAGAAAAACTAAACTAGAAAAATATTATATACTTACTGAATAATATGTGGATTATAATAGTATATTTAAGACCCATCAACAGCAGCCGAACGACGTCCAAAGCTGAACAAAGGCCTCCCCCTTAGAATGGAGGGGTTGACATAATCCCTACGCTTAGAGGCGGCTTGGGGATCGCAGTATAGATAGTAGGTATATATAATCAAGATGTCCCTTAGTCACCTCTTACGGAAACCCAAAGGAGATGGGAAGATGCTTTTTTTTTTTTGACGCGGGGGAAATCTTCCAAAGATTCCCGGGAGTTGTGGGGGCTCGACCGGGGTATGTGGGATTCTTAAACTGATTGATCTATTATAAATTGAGATAGTAACTTCAGATCAGCAACAAAGCCGAGGTTCTCGCCTACACTATGAAAATAATTCAAATCGTGCCCTTAGTATATTTTGCAATGGATTGCTCAGTTGCTCTCATAAATCCGTAACAACTATGACCTTTAAAGGTCCTGGTCACCGTTGTATAATGCCTTTTAATAAAAACCAGCCTATCGACGCAACCTCAACGAGCTTATGATGAGGTATTGAAAGGTGCTATCGGCCTGAAAAATTATGTAACACATAGTTCATATTTATAACTAGCTGACCCACGCAGCTCCGCCTGCGCTATTTTTACGTTAACTAAACTTTGAATAACAGACATTCGCATCGAATACTACTAATAACCTCATTTTTTATAGTCGGTTAAAAACTGGGACCCACTTTTTACTTGCTCTCCGAAGCACGGACCCGTTTAGTTCAAATGGCGTTAAACGGTCACTCATCTATTTAATGACCTTACCTAACGTTGCTTAACCCGATCGATTACAAAACCTTGATAACAACTCTATATGAGTGTTCCCTTACTAATATTTATTATATTTTATAGAAAGATTGATAAAATCGGACCAAGCGTATAACCAAGTACCCGTTTTCCCCTCTCCCAAAAGAACCGTGCTAGATTACGGGACAAAAAGTATCCTATGTCCTACCTCGTAGTAAGATCTCAAATCATGCCAAGTTTCATTTGAATCCATTCAGTAGTTTCGGCGTGATGCTCAGCCGTGATACAGACAGACAGACAGACAGACAGACAGACAGACAAAAATTAAAAAAATTACATTTTCGGCCTCAGTATCGGTTATAGAATGCCCTCCAAATATAATTTTCAAAATATCTTCAATGTACAGAATTGGACCTGTTACAGTTTTATTATAAGTATAGATTGCATAAGTGAGAAAGTAATCTTGTCATAAAAGGTTAAAACCTTTCCTGACATAAAGCTAAATACAATTGATCCTGTTTTAAAATTTGGCAAGGAAATAAGACTACGTAAAGAATATAAGCTATTTAAACAAAAAAAATATGATCTTGCTAACGATAAAAGCTAAGCTAAAGAGAAGATGATGATATGAATATACGTCAAAAGAAAAAAAACGATAAAGTTAATTCCTAAATTATAATCCACGTTGCTTCAAATTATCATAAAGTCACCTACTTTATAAAACTTGTTTCCAGAATTGAATACCTATTATTTTACTTATTTTAACTAATATATATTAAAAACTTAAAATATTCAACAATAAAATTAAAAAATATATATTTCAAATCTGATATTTTCAAATTAATAATCTTTAGCTCTAACTGAACAAGGGATCTTCTGCAGAACTTAATACATACTATTTTTATTCTGCAGAAAAGAGCAGTGAGAGCCATTTACAATCTGGCTCCTATTGATTCACTTAGAGAGAAATTCAAAGAGATAGATATTCTAACGGTTATCTCACAATACATATTTGAAAATTTAGTTTATGTTAAAAAAAAAATCAGTTCTTTTAAAAAGTATAGTGATACACATACTAATATTAATACCCGGAACAAACACGATCTTGGTTTTGTGTACATGCCACGCGTCTCCACAGAACAGGCAAGTCGTTTATGGGCCAAAGTATACGCTTTTATAACAAACTGCCACAGGATATCCGAGATCTTCCAATAAAGAAATTTAAACCTTTGATATCGATCCTTTGAATCTCGGATTACCTGGAGGATAAAGCTGCGTGGGCTTGAACTGCTCAACTCATGCAAGCTTAGATGTTTAAGGCTGACTTATGTATAATTTGTAAAACTGTTTTTAAAAAAAATATCAAAACAAGACAAGCCCGCTGAGATTCTTGCCGGATCTTCTCAGTGGCGGCCGCGTTACGATCCGGTGGTAGTTTGTAAAAATGATTTTTGTGTAAGTACCTCCATGGGGCCTATACATAATAAAGATATTTTGACTTTGACTTGACAAGCAGTCAGGGAACACTACTGTGTTTGCACATGCAGTCTGCTGCTAATCTTACACTGCCTGACGGTGGTACAATGACTGCCATAATCAGTTCAATAAGACTTAGTACTTAGAAAATACCTACGCTCATTGTTTTAAAGATGGCAGAAGCCGTTATTAAAAGAACTGAAGCGATGACGATTATGTTTTTATTACACCACTTTAGGCTCCATAAAGAGCTGTGAATTTAGTGCCCCAAGCACGTGTCTACTTTGCTTATCGGTTAATCCGGCTCTAAATTTATAGTAAACTTTCAAATATGGTAACAAATATTGTGGACTAAGCGATATAATCAGATTACTTTCTTCAAAGTTGTAGAAAACATGGCCAGATCGTGATAGGTGAGGCAACTAAATAAATAAGAACTGACGTTTTATTGGTATTGCAGTCTGTTTTATGGCCAGTGTTGGAAACTTGTTCAACGGATTGTATCGAGATGCCATCTACCAAAGGTACCTATAAAAGCTTTAGGTATATACTTAGGTGCTTGACTATAAATTTAAAGTCGCTATACTTGTCTGCTGTTTATTTGTTTGCTTATTTCTTCGTAGGTAAACAATGGATTTTTATACGGTTTTAACTTTCGTTTAGATAATTTTCATAACCCTGGTTAAACCAGGACGTGTGGATAAATAATATAAAACGATAAAGTTGGTTTGAAGAAGGTTATTTCTGACTCTCTGATTATAACGATCCATTGCCTAAAATCATTACACTGATCGTATGCTATAATATTTCTGAATATCGTCTATCTTATGTTGAGTGCCCATAATCTATGTAGAGTGCCTAGAAATATATTATTTCGTTCGAAGCCTTTTGAAGTCCAGCCGCCATGACGTGATTCTGTGATCAGCTTCACGGAAATTTAAAAAAGAATTGTAAATACCCTCTTGGCCGGTAGTAGGTTCCACAGAGGCCGATGACAGAGGCCAAGAGGATTCCCTTACTTCTCTTCGTTGCAAGTGTGTGCATTCTCAGATTCTTTACTGTTTAAAATTAATATGATTAGGTTTACCGACGTTCAATTTTTGTTAATAATAGAAGTACATTGTAATGGGGGTGCCTGAGGACTTGCGATTTTAATAAATAAGTATAAAAAAACATTTGAAGTGCGTAATAGAGGTAATCGACAACGACGTAACTAAAATATAAACTGACATTTAACAGAAAGTATTTTTACGGATTGTATCGCGGTTTATTTTGCATTCCCGAGGTTTTGATCGCTTTGCAGCACCCATGGTCACACCAAAACCTACCAAGAATTAATCGTGACGCTATTATAATTAAAAAAAAAAACCTAATTTCAATACAGAGTAAGTATATGGGAATACTCAGTATAGTGTATTGAAATTAGGATATATTTTTTTTTAGATTTCTGATGATGCCAGCCAAGGCCTTGGCCTGAATATCCACAGAAATCAAATTTCGGAAACCCTAAACCAAAAGAATAAAAATACCTACTAATAATAATAGGTACCTTTAATTGAAACCACCTAAAGTATCTAACACTGAATCGCAATGTAATGAATGATGATGAATGTGTGGGTATGACCAAGAGGCTTGTGGGCCGGGTACACCGGAATAGTTAAATACATAATAGACTTTCATCTGACTTGTCGCGTTCTCGTTTTGTCTGTACCTAGTGGTACGATGGCAAATGATGATGATGACAATAAAGATGAAGATAGAAATTGAAGTTTATAAACTTTATTTAAATGGAAGGGTTGCCTGCGCAGTTCTATTGGGGTAGACGTACATACTTAAGATACCTTTCAAATAACACCAACTTTACTATACGATACGATTAGTGTTTCTGTTCTGATTAGTAAAGTTGCCAGTAGTGTAAAGACGACTGTATAGAGGAATCACAGCGATTCGTCTGATCGACAAACTAGTATACATTATTTTTGCGCGACTGCTATACCTATTGCTTATTTGGTGGTATTGGGGTCAAGCACTAGATTATGTCAATGAAATCTTAAGATCGCACTAAGACCACTTTAATTATACACAAAACCTTATTGACATAAATGTTGACTCTAATTAAGCCTCGTAATAGTTCGCACATGGCCAGTAATTTTTGTGTTATACTCAATAATTCTAATTTAAGCGATGGTTCGAATTTTACCCCAGCCTCCCAGCGTTCACTCGATCCTACTCGATTGACCTCGAACGAACTCGATCCAACTTAGTACAGCTGGTATACCTAGACAATAACGAATGCTCTGCTTAAATAACAAAGTGAGGGTTCTATAACACAGATCCTATTGTCTCTACCTAAAAAAACGTGATACACGTGTGCCTCCAAACAAAAACTGGCTTCTTTTGTACCAGGTCCATTGTTTTAGAATTCAAATGTCTCCTCCCATGAAGGTTTACGTAACTTGAACCGATTTATCCCTAGCCGTGAGAGTCTGGCTTCGAGCGCCGCTGGGCGAGTCCGTTTGCGATAGTGCGAAACCGCGATGTCAACGGCCTAGAGATATCTGCGGGTGTCTGTTATACTGTGATGCTTGGAACCAGTTTATGTATCAGCTTTCATTATGTAATCGAGAATTCTGTGACACAAAACTTTGAAGTATGTTTAAACGTGCAGTGCTTTTCCGTTCATGACAAAATAAGTTTTCAGTCGTCATTAAACAAACGAAGGTCGTGAATTTTCATCAGAAGTTCCCATAATCCCTAATTGGTTTTATGATGGTGTCGACTATTTCATATTTATAGGTGCGGTAACAGCTCAGTGGGCGAGCGCTTGCCTTGGAAACAAGGTGCGCAGGTTCGAACCCCGGTCGCACCTCTGATTTCTTTAATGAATCATGTGCGAATCGTCTTTGTGCGATTGTTACTAGCTTACGGTGAAGGTAAACATCGTGAGGAAACCTGCATGTCTGAGAAAGCCTAACTAGCTGTCGAATGACGTGTGAAGTCCGCCAACCCGCACTTGGCCAGCGTGGTGGACTATGGCCTAAGCCCCCTCATCTTGAGGGGAGGCCCGTGCCCAACAGTGGGACATAAACAAGGGCTGGTAGGTATTATTATTATTATTACTCCTCATCCCTTAGATTATTATATGATCGAAGCCTCATCCGTACTGATCCTAATATTTATTTTCTTTATAATCAGCGCGAAATTCTCTATTGCGGTGAACCGCATCAAGTTCCATTTAGCAGTTTAAAAGAAGTAACCGAAAAATAGCCAGTAGCCCAAAGAGCTAGTTTGATCGCGCTACCTCTTCATTTTATATTTAAAGATTCATCAGCAGCAGCAGCCAAAACACCCCTGATCCTTAGAAGGGAGGGGATTTAGAGATTAAAAAATTCTCCTCCATTACAGGATTACGAGATTGATTTTTGTTAATTACGGGGTGTAACTAAGCCTTATCAAGTAAGCGCTATATAAGTAGTAGACCTTGTAGTCATCCTTCGACAATTGAAAAATGAAACTTATCCTAACCAAAACCTGGACCTCTAATAGCTATATTATTATTATTTTCACCTTGCTTTCTCGACTGAAATTGACAGAGCTATGAACTACCTATAATGATGTATCTACCTCATGTCAAGTTAGATGATAATAATACTGATAGGAGAGGTGGTAGTCAGGGCCCTGTGCTACAGAGTGTCAATGACCATTTAATTCCAAGCAGACGTGATCAACAAGTCCGTGATCCAGTTCGTTCTAATAATTACATCTGGTTCCGACGACTTTTACCGTGTAAATAATGCATATCTGTCTTTACTATGTGCTTGCCTATGCGTTTACGAGGGCACAAAGATCTTAATCGTTCTTAGCCTCACGACTTTTCAATTTTTATGCAGGTTAACCTATTTTCGCAAAGAAATGTTAAAGTTGCAAGTAAATAGGTAAGTAGGTACTTTTTATACTGACTTTTTGTAAATTCAGTAACTGCTATAATCAATCATAGTCGGGACTCGACACCATCTTGGAATATGTCGCTCTGGAGGGAATTATTCAGATTGCACTGGAAAGACATAGCATAGTACATACTTACATTGAACACACATCTATCTGGTCTACCTGATAATCTGGTGGAACACAGGATGTGGGGTGGAGTGCGCAACAAACGGGTCGGTGCGCCCGCGCAAACGACACCTCGTTTAGCGGAGACCGCATTCCGCACTATTGGTATTCCTAGACCGCGATATATATACTAACTTATGGTTTATTAAACAGACTTGGAAGAAACATTTAGAGTCCGATTTGTAACGGGTCACAATATTCCTTTAGCCCCGTAAATGTAACAGCCGTCTTCTGGGACATGAGGGTCTCAAGGAGGGAAGCTACACTCTCTTCATGATGATTCCGCCGCCAGCATAGGCGACACTACTGCTAGCAGAGGGAAGTAATGTCCTAAAACCTTATAATGGGCTACCACCTAATATTAGTGATACTAAGATAATTTTTAAACAATAAAAAATTATTATTTTTGCAATTTCAAATACTTTGTACAGACCTATTTATATAATACTCTGTACAAATTAAATAAAAATACTCTGTATATATCTGTGTAGAAGGCTTTACAAACATCGCCAGTCTACATAAATGAATTATGAGCGTGCTTCCAGCGGGTCGATCAGCAACCCCTTATACTTATACCCTGTTTTTCTCTACGTACATGATCAAAAATTGATCAATAAAAGCATGAACGAAGGCGTGGTGGCTGACACATCGGTCAGCCACCACGCCTGCTACCAGCTAAAGACAATTGGTAGGGTTGTATAGGTATGTGATATTCGACCCTACTGGCCCTATTTGGATCCACAGGGTATACTTTATCGCACGTGTGCATAGTCTAATGCAGCCGTACTGAACCTTTTTTACCCCTGGGCCACATAGTTGCTTCTGTTTTACCCTGCGGGCCGCATAGTCGCTACTGCTTTAGTCTGCGGGCCGCAATAATCTAGCCTAAATTGTATGTTTATTTAAAACTACCATAAGTATATTAAATTACAATAAATCGCAAATATGAAATATAGCATTTATTTAAAAATTAAGGGATTTTTCACTAATTGAAAACATTTCTTTACTTAAATTCTGTGTGCACGCTATTTTATGGGAGACAGCAAGTGAAATGAACATTTATTCATTCAAACCTTATTCGAACGAAATTTTTTGCATTATTTTGTACACATATCAATAAAATACTACTGTTAATATAAAAATACTGTACTAGACTTCGGGCCGCATAGAAAAGGGGGCCCGCGGACCGCATGCGGCCCGCGGGCCGCAGGTTGAGTATGGCTGGTCTAATGTAAACGATACCCACACAAAGCGATGACACCGAGTAATCGCCTCGCTTCTGAAAGGAGGGGCAACAGGGCCCATTTTATAGCTCTATTCCTTTCACTCACGAAAATAATATTACAATAATACTACTCTAACAGATGGTGGTAGACGCCCAGCTGCTATGTCACATGGCGAAGGATAGTGTTCCACTAATCGGAAGGAAGCCGTGAGCATGCAAATGTGTTTTAATCTATTTATATACGTACTTACCTTACATACTTACATATTTATTATTTTTAAACAGTACTTAAAGAACAAAGTATATTTGTCTGTTTGTACGCTTATTATTTCTAAATTACATAATTATTTATAACTAGCTGACCCGTGCAGCTCCGCCCGCGCTTTTATTACGTTTTGCTCCCCTTTTCTCCCTCCTCCCTAGATTTATCTCTCTCCATATCTCTCTCTCTTATAAAATCTAATATCTTCCTCTATCCCCTCTCTGAACCCTCTCCCCCTCTCTCTTCTACGAACTAGCTCCTTCTCACTCCCCCCTTACTCCACCTAACTCCCCCGATCCATCACCCCATCACCCCCTCCTCGAATCCCCTCTCCCTCTTTCTCCTCTCTTGCACCCTCGTCTCGTTCTATATATCCTCGTCAATCATGGTATCAGCGGCATTAAATATACGGGTAATAATAATAATAATAATAAATACACTTTATTGTACACCAAAAGTTACATGTAAATTTAACAATACGGGTTTATGGGTTCACCCATCTATTTAATGACCTTTCCTTATATTGCTTAACCTTAACCTACTGGCATGAAATATATTTTACGGCCTATTCTCAGACCTACCCGATATGCACACAAAATTTCATACAAATCGGTTCACCCATCTATTAAATGACCTTGCCTTATGTAGCTTAACCTTAACCTAGCGGTATGAAATATACTGTATGACCTATTCTAAGACCTACCCGATATGCACACTTTCATACAAATCGGTTCACCCATCTATTTAATGACCTTACCTAACGTTGCTTAACCGTAACCTACCGGGATAACTTTTATCCCGGTAGGTCCTATGTCCGTTTCCTGGTTCTAAGCTACCTCCCCACCAATTTTCAGCCGAATCGGTTAGGCCGTTCTTGAATCATAAATAGTGTAACTAACACGACTTTCTTTGATATAATATATAGATTAAAGTTCTATAGTGATTGTATGTTCAATTTCACCGATAGATGGCGCTGTTCATAATGTAAATCACGCTAACATCGTAAATTGCTGTCTAATGATATTCGATAATGAAAGTCCTTAGCTTTTCGGCTCGCATCTTTTATTATTGCGACTTTACAGTCGGATAGGTATTGTATTACTACAATACCTATCTATACACTACCTGGACTTGGGGAGTTTCATTAAAATTTCATGAACAGAAATATAATGAAAATGTCCTGGGTGTACCGGACCGGCTTACCCCATACAAAAATTGACCCTTCGCCAATGCTACATCTTATGCAAACTAAATGTCTGCTCAGTCCCTATTGTATATAGCGTAATAATACATATCTTAATGATTAACTGATCAGTCTATAATTACCCTATTCACATACAAAGGAAATTACGTGGAAATATGTGCAAGTAATGTTTCACTGCTTAGCCCCTATGAAACATAGCGTGATGTTTTATATACCAACTTATACCTTGACTTCTACACAACACATCAGTGAAAGTCCTATCAAAATCCATCCACGGGTTTTCAAATGATAGCTGGACGAACAGAACGACAGACAGACAGACAGACAGACAGACAGACAATAATTCCAAAAAAAATTGTTTTGGCCTCTATGTCGATAGTATAGTAGGATGACTTAAAATCTGTACTACTTAGAAAGATCATTTTATTTTTCCTGTAAAATATAAATACTTAGGCATGTGTTAGTCATAATTATTTCAGATTTTTTCCACTACAAACTTAGGAGATAAGGGGGAACGGTATATTTTTGTCATTTTTGATTATAAGCCAAAAACTAAGTGACATAAACCAAAATAAAAATCTGTTTTGAAATGTGCAAATAAAGCCCTTTCATATGATATCCCACTCAATATAGTAGTCTCACTTTGAACTTTTGATGACCATTTCGACCCCCATTAAAAAAGTATTTAATAGAAAATATTTTTTTTTCATTCTATACTAAGGGATGTGAAAGTAAGACTTCTATTCTCCTAGTCTCGCCTCCGCATAGAACTAGGTACGGAGTTATTCATGACGTCCGTATTTGTCTACACCAGTGGTTCCCAAAATTAATTAGTCTCCGACCCACCAGACAAAAACTGCTAAATTCGGGACCCACCTCTTGGCCGTCTTAAAAAGGTGGCATAAAATACCAGTAACGCTCAAATTCCCTAGTCTCTGTGGTCAGAGGGAAGAAAATATTCGCTGACGCGAATTATGCCCAAAAGTCTCCTGATTTTTTGTCTGATCTCCTGATTTTTGCCTCCAATATTCTCCTGATATTTTGAAAATACACTTGGCAACTGTCCCCTAAGTGGACGTCGGGGCGTTAGCCCGATCGGTCGGATTATCGTATGTTTCAGGGCCCATTCAATATTCGCTCGCATAGTATGGGTCGCGACCCACTTTAAGAACTCCTGGTCTACATAATCACAGTCTAAAGTTAAAAAATAAATACCGGTCAAGTGCGAGTTGGACTCGCGCACCGAGGGTTCCATACCATCTTTGGACGTATTAAAGTAATTTTACTATTCATGTAACACCTCAGGTAGCAAAAAAAAAAACCGCAAAACTAAGTTTGTTTGTCAAGGTTTTTTTAGGATTACTAAAAAACTATACTACTTAGAAAGATCATTTTATTTTTCCTGTAAAATATAGATAGACATGTTTTATCCATAATTATTTCAGATTTTTCCCTCCACAAACTTCGGAGATAAGGGGGGGGGGGGGCGGTGGACGGTATTTTTTTTGTCATTTTTGATTATCAGCCAAAAACTTCGTGACATAAGCCCTTTCATATGATACCCCACTCAATATAGTAGTCTCACTTTGAAATTTTAATGACCCATTTCAACCCCCATTATAAAAAGTAATAGACAAAATATATTTTTTAACCAGCTTCAAAAAGAAGGTTCTCTATTCGACACGTATGTATGTAATATTGATAAAAATGCGTAGTATTAATATATGTTAGTCTATGTGGGCTTCTAAACAAATTTACCAAATTTTATGAGTGTATGTATGTATGTAGGTATGTATGTATGTATGTAGGTTTGTCCACGGATTTCTCAGAAACTACAAGTCCGATTTTGAAAATTCTTTTTGCAATAGTTGGAGTTATTTTTCAACTTAGGGTACAAGTTTCATCAAAATCGGTCCAGTACTTTAAGAGATATAAACTTTTTATGTTTTCAGTAAGTTACTGTAACGTAGAATAGTGCTGATACCTATTTTTAGCAAAATAAGTCCCTAAAAAGTGTTAAATAAACTATTAAAAAAAAAACCGACTTCAAAGTAAATTATCTAATAAAATATTTTTAAAAAAAATTTAACCGACTTCAATATCACTGAAAAGTATAAAATAATTTAATATTATAGAAGTTGGTTTTAGCGTACCTGCTGTGTATAATTGGCACCAACTTCAATAATATTAAATTATTTTATACTTTTCAGTGATATTGAAGTCGGTTCAATTTTTTTTTTAAATATTTTATTTTATACTTTTTAGTGATATTTTCATACATCAAGATTGAACCATCGAAGACGGTAAAATGATCTAGGTAGGTTATGACATCATTATGATTTCACATTATCGTCTACATACTTTTACATAATTCATGTTTCTTCAGAAACTCCGAAACAATTTATCCGATCGTAATGAAATTTGCATGGAATCATCAGTAGTAGTAGTAGTAGTAGTAGTTTACTCTCTCGAATAAAAAAAGAATCATCGAAATCGGTTCATATTTGTCAGAGAAATGTCATCAGTTTTATGGTTTTTACCAGATAAACTCCTCTATATCATTCATGGTCCTCCGGGAAGTTCTTATCCGGTTGTGATAAAATTCATACAGGTTCATTACAGTTGTTTCTTCTTTCGAATAAAAAAAGAATTATTGACATTGGTAAATATTTGCCAGAGTTATGACCATTTTTGTCCTTAAAAAGCATTACGTCATCTTTATAGGCTTTCCTGCAGCTTTCCTGCGAAGTCAACATTCTTGTTTTTTCAGGAACTACTTATTACTAAGCAATATTTTTTTTATGGGACCCAATTAACGGGTTAAAGAATGGATGGAAGAAAGATTTTTTCAAATCGGTTCATAATTGCCAGAGTTATGCGCGAACATACATAGAAAAAAAATATATATATACAGACGAATTGTGAACCTCCTCCTTTTTTGAAGTCGGTTAAAAAGCATAAAATAACGAAAATATATTGAAGTCGGTGTCAGCTGGTGCTAGTGTTAGTTAACATGATGTGCTAGCACCGACTTCAATATAATTTCGTTATTTTATGCTTTTTAGATAATTTACTTTCAAGTCGATTTTTATTTTTTTTAAAATAGTTTCATTTGCGATGGGGTTGGGTTAGTAAGATCTTAAACTATTCCAAGTTTCAAATTGATAGCATCAGTAGTTCCTGAAATATATAGGTGTGACAGACAGACAGACGAAGTCAGACCATAAGGGTTCCTTTTTTACCTTTTAGGTATGGAACCCTAAAAATCAATGACATTGATGATAACGACTAAAATGGCAATGTATGTATGTATAATAAGTATATAATGCTAATGTATTGTAATACTACTTTGGCACGTATCAACAAAATTAACATTGATAGTATCAATGCTAACTTCTTCGTTGAAAACGTTCAGTCATTCGAATTCTTAGACATTTTAGAGGTTACCACTCCTTCCTAATGTTATTTGTCGCTCATAAAAATAATAACACTGAATACTACTTCATTGGTTTTAAATTACCTACGAGATTCATATATGTTACGCTTCGGCGATTCTTTAGATCATATTTGAAGCAAAAAATACCCAAAAGTATTAGTTACACTTACACGACACTTTTCATATTATGTTTTTGTTTACATCCACGTCGTAAGAGAACTTAATAGCGTAACATTATGAAATCATAATATCATAAATAACAAATTAATACCGATACGATTATGGCAAAGAAATGTCACGAATTCGTGTAGCTATTTAGATAACGGGTTTAGAACTAATCATTCATCATTATAATCATTATAAAAATAATTATTATATCTCATAGATTTTAGACATGTTTTATTAATATTATGTTTAGCTTGTAGCCTCTGTGGCGCAGCGGGAAACCGCTTGATTTGCAAACCTAGCGCTTGATTTGCAGCTAGCGCAGCGGACGCGGATTTAAATCCCGCGAGCAGCTATAACTTTGTGTATTTGTTTGTTCCTTATAGGCTAGCAGTGCAAGCCGATCATCTGATTGTATGGAACGAAATATGATCTATGAATCGCGTCGTATGGGTATGTAAAAATTCGATGCTACGCCTGATCCTTTCGTCGTATCGGATTGTGGAACTGAAGAGAGAGCGAGAGAGCACTTGTGTCTACGCAAGCACTTGTGCACTAAAATATCTCCCATGGCTGATCGAAGAATTATTGCTTTTCGGTTCAAAGATCTTTATTTCTCATTAAGACAATGTCACTTACATGAGAACATTATTTATACATAAAAAGTTATAAAAAATCCGGTGCGGGTACTTACAAATAAAAGTATCGTACGTAGAAGTAGAAGCGAGTGCGCTGCCTGCATTTATGGCTGTGGTCCAAGAGATAAGCGATTATGAAAAAAATGATTCACTATTGGACATAATATAATTTAATAGCTTTTTCTTAAAACTGCTCAGCGAAGTCGCTTCCTTTACAGTATTTGGAAGTTTATTGAATAATTGTGAAAATTTTAATAACAATGTGTTGCTAATTTACTAACTACACTCTACATAGGTCACTAGGTGGACAGGCGACATTGTGCGCGTCGCAGGTAACCGGTGGATGCAAATAGCCAATTGTCGTTCATTGTGGCGTTCTAAGGCCTATGTTCAGCAGTGGACGTCTTCCGGCTGATGGTGATGATGATGATGACTCTACATAGCGTTTGTAAGATATCACTCAAGAACCATTTTCATCGGATTCCAATACTGAATATTCCGACAGTTGCGAATAGCCACAGATCGGCCATAACCATACGCTCAAGAAACTTCATACACTATACAATAAAAAAAAACGGTCGCTCACAGACAGACAGACAGACAGACACACAAGCAGACAGACTTAGCCGTCGATCTTATAACACTTATTGAATCGAGTGTAAAAATTGCATCGATGCGGTCGTTGATTGACAAATCACTTTCGGGTGTTGCACTTTATGTTACTGGTTCAATGTTTTTATATAATTAATAGAAATTAATGCTTGACCGCAATCCCGTCTGATGGTAAGCGATGATGCAATAGTGAATAGTATAGTGAATTGTAAAGTGCAATAGACTATTAGCAACACAAGCTCCCTGTATTTATTTTTTAAATACCTATTTTAATAATATCCTGGAACAATACACACACGGTCATCCGATCCTAAACTAGGCAGAGCCTGTATTATGTCAACCAGGGAACTGATACTAATACTTAAATACTTTTTTTGTAAAAACATACTAAAATAGATAATTAACACCCAGACACTTAGGCCTCATTTACGGAGACGCGGTGCGTCGCGCGTCGCGTGTGGCGGCGCGGCCAGCACTAAATTCAAATGTAGGGCGTTGTATGAGTGTGTTTACGGAGAAGCGATTTTACACGCGTTTGCTTGAAATGGAGCGTGTTTTAGGGCGGCGCCCGCGGATGGCATCGCCGCGTCTCACGCGGCGTTCATCGCGGCGGCGCACGCAGCGGCGATTCTCGATGAAGCGATGCCTGTGGTGGAACCTTCTGTCAGTCTATTTGGTAATCATGCAACACAGACGTAGTCACCATCGCAATGTAGTATGATATGATCGATTTTTTTTAGAAGAAAATTGTATGTTAAAAAGTGAGTTGCACCGCCGTTGCACGCGGCGGTGCCCGCCGCTGGCGCAGCGGCGGGCACCGCCACTCTTCCCGCCCCGCGTCTCTATAAACAGCATCATATATTGCTATAAGTTTCTGTTTACGCGTGCGATGATACGCGCCGCTTCACGCGCCGCCGCTACGTTAACAATAAAAACGTCCGACGCGCCGCGAGACGCGCGAGACGCCACGCCACACGCGACGCCCCGCGTTTCCGTAAATGAGGCCTTAGTGGGAATCGAGCCCACGACCTATCGGATAGCAGCCAGGGTGTCTAACTAGAACAACGGGCCCGTCGTCGTCGTATTAGTGAAATCACTGCGTTGCTGTAAACACTGCTAGCGCTTCTTAGCCGCCAGAGCAAACTTTTCATAGATTCACCACTACTCATCACGGTGGTGGTGGCGTACAATCTATACGGACAATAATACCTTGCCGACCCTATGACTTCTCTGAATCACTATAATAATATCATCATCAGCAGCCAAAAGACGTCCACTGCTGAAAAATGGCCTCCCCTTTAGAAGGGAGGGATTGAAATAATCCCCAAGCTCGGCAGGCGTCTTGACGATCGCAGTAATGGTGGTAGGTGATTCAATAGAAAGACGCTTTTTTTTTTACTCCTTATAAGCCAGTGCTTGACTGCAGTCCCACCTGATGGAAAGCGGCGACGCAATCTAGGATGGTAAAGCACACTGGCTTATTAAAAGCCTATTCACTCTAGCTTTGAAGACACCCAGGTTATAATCGGGCGGAAAAACTGACGCAGGCAAACTGTTCCAGTCCTTAGCTGTCCTTATTATGAATGACGATGCAAATCGCTTAGTTCGGACTGAAGGCACGTTTACCACATAAGGGTGTGTGCGCGCCGTGCGTCTCGTTGTCCGATGATGGAAGGGGGATGGTGGAATCAAGTCATGTAATTCCTACGCACACTCTCCAAAATGCATCCTGTAGAATACCGAGAGGCTGGCTACTCTGCGCCTGTTCTCCAGGCTTTGTAAATTAGTCTCTACTAACCCAGAGTTACCAATAAGCCTCTTAGCGCGCCTCTCCACTGAGTCCAAAGCTGAAAGATGCCCGTCCGCCCGCCCGTCTTCGTGCTTTCTTACACACACCCAACGGGAGGAGATGCGAGGGAGCTATTCTTACCCGGATACCCCACGCGGAGATACTTTAGGAGATACAATCAAAACATCATAGAGCCTAAAAGCTCCTAGACATTTTGATAAAGCTTCTTTTGTCTGTCGTAAGAATGTGTTGACGCTTCTGTCCGCTACAAGAATATCCACAACATCACTGGAAGGTGGAGTTAATTAACTTGTTATTTTCTGTAAGATTGAGGTACTTCGCGAGATGGTATTACTTATGCCCTTTAATCGGGCCATTACGATGCACTATTTGTAGTTGTTGTCTGGGTAAAAGCACAAAATATAGAGAGTAAAAAGGTTGCCTGGAAGCTGGAAGAGATCGCGTTTAGCGATAAGGCCGCCCATTGTTGCATGTTTTATTAATTTGTGTCTAATTCTTCTAGTATCTGTTTGTTTGTGCGCAATAAAGAATTGTCTATCTATCTATCTAATGTACAGATTTTACCTAGATTCTGATGACTGTGTGTGCATTTTCCCAGGGTATTATTATTATTTAGTATTACTTTAAGTAGCTTCACTTAAAAATAATGAGCGCTAGTGTATTATTATCCGTTCAGTCTGACTGTTCCGTAGAGTTCTGTCTGATATTCTGCTTAAAAAATAAGTTTAAAAAAAATTACCTCATTAAAATATTACCGTTCTAACATTCACGGAACTTTTTAACATACATATTCAAAGCGGTAAGTTTGTATGGTAATATTTCGTTACTTATATAACTAGGTAACGTTATCCGAACATTATGCAGACTTTGAAAAAAAGTATGAAATCATTGGTCCGTGGATACTCACGAGCGAATGTATTGTATATATTCAGAATTTTGATACTCGAGTTACTGTCACGGTAGATGACTAATTATTTGAGATTTGCAGCTATTACCTATATCATATACAATAAAAAATAATGCTTGTTATTTTGTATTAGTGTTATATTTCCTATATCCCGTACCATGATGACTATTTACTTTGAGCCGTCCGCATGTCCAATTTAACAAAGTCATAATTTTTTTTACAGAATTTTGCAATGATGATGATGATGATTGTATTTTTAAATAATAAATTTGCTGAAAGAATAATCTATTGGCGCAAATTACAGCTAACTCGAATCGCGATTATGGTTATACCACCATTGCTCTCGAAGTAAAAGAGTTTTCTATCAAACGACTTGTTCGGACTATAACACGGAATAATATTATCGGGGTCTTAGTTCGGAGCTTACGAGAATAAGCACGGCATAAACATGTTTTATGATGTCTAATGACCACATGTCAATATTTACATTACAGTAATATTTTATATTATACCTAACTGTAAACATTATGAACTACATATCTATTTGAACAATTTGTCACGCACAAAAAACTTGCTGCAGAGGAATGCAGTCGGAAGCTTATCCACACAGATGTTTTATTGCTTCTCGGTTGTATTAAACCAGGGACGTATGTTCTTGGTAACTAACTTAAGTATGACAGTAATGAAAATAAATCGAAGAACATTAGAACAATGTTAACAAAAAACAAAATGCCAAATGGGAATGTATAAGTAGTTATATCAGCAATTTTTCGCTCACTGCATTTGTATGTAGGAAACACACGTGTTTTAGTTTTGCGATTTAACGACTTGCTGGGTATGATCGAGGTATTTTGATAGCAAGATCGCTAATTCTAACAACTAAATAATACGACTATATTATATACATAATAATGCAGTTTACCTTTTTTCATGGCCAATACTTTAACTAACTTTCGGTTTCGGGACACACCGTTATCTACACTGGTATTCACATATTTATAAACTAGCCGACCCACGCAGCTCCGCCTGCGCTATTTTTACGTTAACTAAACTTTTATTAACAGACATTCGCATCGAATACATAACCTCCTTTTTTATAGTCGGTTAAAAACTGAGACCCACTTTTTACTTGCTCTCCGAAGCACGGACCCGTTTAGTTCAAATGGCGTTAAACGGTCACCCATCTATTGTATGACCTTACCTAACGTTGCTTAACCCGATCGATTACAAAACCTTGATAACAACTCTCTATGCGTGTTCCCTTACTAATATTTATTATATTATAAAGAAAAATTTATAAAATCGGACCAAGCGTATAACCAAGTACCCATTTTGACTTTAATCCCCTCTCCCAAAAGAACCGTGCTAGATTACGGGATAAAAAGTATCCTATATCCTACCTCGTAGTAAGATCTCAAATCATGCCAAGTTTCATTTGAATCCATTCAGTAGTTTCGGCGTGATGCTCAGCCGTGATACAGACAGACAGACAGACAGACAGACAGACAGACAGACAGACAGACAGACAAAAATTTTAAAAATTACATTTTCGTCCTCAGTATCGGTTATAGAATGCCCTCCAAATATAATTTTCAAAATATCTTCAATGTACAGAATTGGACCTGTTACAGTTTTATTATAAGTATAGATGAATACCAACTATTTGAATTTAATTAAACCACGCTTACGGCCCAGTGAAGGTTAATACTGTCATGAATAGTAAGCTTGAAGCCTTTAACAAGCGAAAGGTATTCTAATACTTTGCAATAGTATTGGACACGTGTAGTCTATTTTTAGGGTTCCATACCTAAAAGGTAAAAAAGGAACCCTTATGGTGTGACTTCGTCCGTCTGCCTGTCAGACCTATATATTTCAGGAACTAATGATGTTATCGATTTGGAAGTTGGAATAGTTTTAGATCTTATTTACCCAACCTCATCGAAAATTAAAAAAATATAATAATTATTTTTCTTGTATTTTCTTTTAAGGGTTCAAAAATTCAAAATTCAAAATTTTTATTTCAAATAGGCTTAACGCTAGCACCGGATCACAACGCGGCCTCAACTGAGAAGATCCGGCAAGAAACTCAGCGGGCTTGTAATTTTTTCACATTTTTTTTTTAAAACAAAGTTTGTCTTTTTACAATTAGATCAGCACCAGCGACAGTGTGTCCTGCCGTTCAAAATCTATATCTATACATATTATAAAACAAAGTCGCTCTCGCTGTCTGTCTGTCCCTATGTATGCTTAAATCTTTTAAACTACGCAACGGATTTTGATGCGGTTTTTATTAATAGATAGAGTGTTTCTTAAGGAAGGTTTATATGTATAATACATGCATAATATAGTAGAGAAACACTGATAATTTTTGAGGTTTCTAATGTGATGTCGTAAATAAGCACATTTTTTTGCGCTTACATTGCAAACGCTGGCTGAAGCCTACGAGATAGATCAAAATAATGTACTACAGTATTGTACATATTAATAAGGTCTACAAAAAAGTTCGCGATGGTATATGTTTATCTCTAAGAGATAACCCACAATAACCATTTTTTATCCTTTACTTTTTATGACAAATAATTAACTATTAATAAATTGTTGTTAGCATGAATTTGTCCCATAATATAACATAAACTTCACTAATATATACACCAATTACAAAAAAGCTGTGCATGTTGTTCATACCGCTAGGTTAAGGTTAAGCAACATAAGGCTAGGTCATTAAATAGATGGGTGAATCGATTTGTATGAAATTTTGTGTACATATCGGGTAGGTCTGAGAATAAAATCGTAAAGTATATTTCATGCCGCTAGGTTTAGCAACGTTAGCCAAGGTCATTACATAGATAGGTGACGGGCGGCGGCGACTCCGAGGAGGACGGTGACGGGGTTGCAAGCCCCGTCCCTTTGATCATGGTGCCAGGTTCCCGGGGGCTATAATGCGCACTGAGGGGTATTTGGTGCATTTCCCACTGGAGGGCCCAGGTCTCCCCTCATATATGGCGATGCAACAGCCGCAGGGGTTTAAGTGGGTAAGAATCCCAGATACCAGATACCATGATTAACGAGGATATTTAGAACGAGAGGAGGGTGCAAGAGAGGAAAGAGAGGGAGAGGGGATTCGAGGAGAGAGTGATAGGGTGAGGGATAGGAGGATTAAGGTAGAACAAGGGGAGAGTGAGGGGGAGCAAGGTGGTAGAAGAGAGAGGGGGACGGGGTTCAGAGAGGGGACAACGGGGAGAGGAAGAGGGGGACTGTGACGGGGACCGAAGCGGGAAAGGGGAAAGAGAAAAGAGAGAATTAGAATTAGATTTTTCTTATAAGTGAGAGAGAGATGGAGAGAGAAATAAATCAAGGGAGGGGGGAGAAAAGGGGAGCAAATTGTAATAAAAGCGCGGGCGGAGCTGCGCGGGTCAGCTAGTATCAAATAAAATAAAAAATACGACGAAAATACAACAAACTAAAATGCCAAAGGGATAGTAGGATCGAAATGGGTCATCAAAATTTCAAAGTGTGAATACTAATTATATCGAGATTATCGAGTGGGGTATCATATGAAAGGGTTTCATTTGCACATTTCAAAATCGATTTTCATTTTGGTTTATGTCACGTAGTTTTTGGCTTATAATCACGAATGTCAAAAAAAATACCGTTCCCCTTATCTCCAAAGTTTGTAGAGAGAAAAAAACTGAAATAATTTTAAGTAAGTAATACATGTCTATCTATATTTTACGTCCTAAAAAAAACCTCGAAAACAAACTTAGTTTTGCTATTTGTTTATTTTTTTGCTATCTGAGTTGTAAGACCAGTAAGTAAAATAACTTTAATAGGTTCAAAGAAGGAGGAACCCTCGGTTCGCGAGTCCGACTTACCGGTTTTCTTTATTTGAGAAAATTTACTGTCACAACTGTTAATTATAATAGTATTATGTGTGTGTTTTTGCGGGCGAAATTGTAAATATTTCTCCGAATTTTGTAAAGGTATTCATTATCGTTTTTATCCCATCAAAAACTTTCGCGTGGGCCCTGTTATATGAAAGTTACTATTAGGTACGATAATTTTATCTTTATTAAATTAATGAGGATATAAGGGTTAAAAAAGATGCAAGTATTATAAACTTGTAGAAAACTGTTTAATTTGTCTACAAATGACTGCGACATGGAATCAGTTGTTAAAAATTGTTTTATGAATAATCGGCTCTGTAACGAACTGTGATAGAGGATGAATTGGACAAAGTTTTTGTAGAGAACACAGACTTACGGCCGAATCTACACACATTATAATAGGTACTTATATCAAGCGATAATCACAATTAGTTAATTGTAGTTAAATTTCTTAAGTAACGTTCGCGCCCACTGCGCTCCACAAATTTTAATGTTACTTTACAAATATTAAAATTTAAGGATGCATAATGTGCGATTAGTGCGACCAAGACGACAAATCTATCGATATTGTCGTGTGTTGCCAATAAACGGGTAAATAAAAGTTTTATACTAACTAATCTAAGTAATGTCTCTCGGCCACTTAAAGTTAAGTACGATTACCTAGCGCTAAGTAAGCATTAACCCACTGAGAGAGCAGAACATTTGACATCTACACTAAGTAAGCAGATACGGATCAATCAAACCACTGTAGATTCGGCCGTCAGCCATTTAAAGTTAAGTACGAATATGATTTGATTTCAATTTACCTAAACAAGATTCACCGATATCGGCGAGAAGAAAAATACGCATGTGTTCTTTTTTATTTCGGGAGGAACATTGCTCTTTACCAATTCTTTACCATTACCAAAGCATTACCATTATCAAAACAACAAAATTTCTATTTTCGAATTTCAAATTCCGAAGCCCTAAAGTAGGCCAGGCAAAACATAATGTACGTCCAAATGCAAATGTTCAGAATATTCAAAACAGATACACGGTTGCGATCAGCTAAGAATTCGGGTACGGTACATTATACCTAACGGTACCTACTTTGGCCATGCCTATTCGATATGTCGAATCGCTAATCATTATTCTAGAGACAGTTTGTCCCTTATAAATAGAAACTTGATTTTAGGACTGTTTTTTACCAGTATTGAATAAATAAGTTGTGAGTAGGAACTATCGATCAAACCCATACTCAGAACTAGGTTCTGAACTTATTACTGTTAGACAAGAAAATCATCGATACACCTGCGTGGTTTTGTAGACAACGATGGAGAGGATGAAATCAGCATTAGGGCCTTGCTGTTACCTGTATGTGTCATCGTGATTTGCTTTGCTACTCCAACGTCCAACCAAAGTCTGCTTCTTGCTGTCATGAGATTGATGATGTTTGAGCATTTAAATCGATTTAATAATATAACTGCATTCAACTTATCAATTTATAAACCGATACATTAAAGTTAAATTCCAACAAATTCAAGGGTCAATAACAGATCTGCAATCATGAGATTGCATGAACTTGCAACATTCTTGTGATGTGGTGTGAATGTTAGCCAGGAAACGAAAGAGAATGGCGCTACACTATTTTCATTTCTTTTTTAATTGTAGGTTTTAATTTTCTTTATGCTCTGTAACGATAAGTATCGTTAAAATTGCAATTTGCAATATCGGTGAAAGTTCGTGCATATATTGTCGGATATGGTGTTAACTTAATTTATATATAGTTGTCGGTTGTAGCAACAGCAGTCAATTTTGTCGGTATATTGAATAATGTCCGGTCTTTAGCATTAGATTATCATTTTGTTAAGCTCTTTATCAATTGGGTCACATTTTGGCAAAATTAAATCCGAGACCAAAATTCTACATAAATAATAGACTTAACTGTAGTAGGTTATGAGGTATGAGGTATGAGGTACTATGATAAGAATATAGTAACAACGTGCTTCTTTTCTTCAGACAATCTAAACATAATTTAAACGTTACCGTTTACACTTGTACCTATTTAATCAGTACCGCTGGCATTCAATTTATGTTCTTCATTCTAACAAATGTGTAAAACAAACTTACAACAGCTTAGCTCCTAAAGGTCTTACAAAGATCCAAATACGTTCAGTACTTTTAAAGACTTATTAAAGTTTATTTTTCCAGCATTCGACACCACATATCTTGGAGTATTTTTTTCTGGGCTTAGATTTCATGATGTGTACAAGCATATTAAAGAGATAGAGGAACAAACTTAACTGGGCACCTACCTGGTTCCTTGTGTAAGGACCTACCAAGTACCACCGCAGTTTTAACTAAACATTGCGGTGTTCTATCAGGGTAATATGAAGGGTACTGAAGCTTGAAGTTATCGGGCTTATGAGATTTAAAAACTAATGTCTCGAGCGACGGGCAACAGTGCAATGCAGCTGTCAATAGTCAACCGCATTTGCCTAGTCAGTAAGTTAATCAAAAAACAAAATAGTTCCCATCTCTCAAAGTCGGATGAGACGAATCCGTCTCAGTATAAAAACAAACACGACATCACGGCACGGTCGGATGAGACGGATACGTCTGCAAGATAGTACGCAGTCGTATTACGAAGAGGCTATAAAGTTTAGCATAACAACTTTTTTTTATATTTTTGCTGCCGTTGAGGCGGAGTACAGGTTTCGCGGGATTTTTACCCACGAAAACCTCCCCGGTGGCCTTCACGACGCTGTAAGTAGAGACTGTGGTGGGCACTCCGTTCGAACCGCGCCAGAGTCTCTCCACTCCTTTGTTACCCGTGTTACTTACCAATCTTACTACCAGTAGTAACACGGATATTTTTTTGCCCATGTTACTACCGACTGCACCAAGTAACACGGGACAAATTTTCTTACTACTGGCCAATATCATTGTTGAGACACCCAAGGTAGCAAACTTACACAAGAGACATTATACCTTATTTGTATCTACTGAACTGTTGACTAACCGGCCCTTAAACTGAACTCATCAATAATGCATAGGCGTCAATAAAATCCGCTAGACGCAATAATGGCCAAAAATGTCACGTTGGCAGTTTCGTCCGAATGCCGTTACAGTTAAGATTCGAATTGCTATATCTGCCAATTCAGTTTTACAATTAGATATAGAAATATAACCGTGTGAACTGCTCGTTGCCTCGAATTGTATAAACCATTTAGCACTTTCAATTGGCCCCTGCGCTGATAGTTCAAACAAGAAAACGGTGTTAATTACTACCTTTTTGGATGAGAATTGAAAGTGAAATGTAATCTCAGGTAGGTAATAAATTACACAATACCTGTAGATCATAACATTATCTCATACCTAAGAGTAAAAGCGATTTTATTTTGAACTTTTACTTTTTATGCTGGTAACAATATATTTTCGGGTTTCCTGCGAGGATTATTTTAGGTTTTCCAATACTTCGGCACTGATCCAAACGCCACGATCGTGTTTTGCCGTAGGTAATATGCAATTCGTTTCACTAGTAGTCCGTGGCTAAAATAAATTCAATTCAATATTTCAGCTCAACAAAAGTGAAGCATGCAAGCTAAGTCCACTCGCATCAGATATTACACTTGCATCATTTACTATACTTACTCTATATAAATGTATAATAATATTAGATGTTACTAAACAAATTTTTTTAATTCAAAGGAATTGAATCCAGATCATTATTTCTGCTAATACATAAGAAATCTAGTAAACGCATTCCAAGAGAGAAAAAACTTAATTAATATGTTCTGTATCATAGGAACTGGAAGTGGTCACGGAAAAATAAACTTGATTTGTAAATCCACATAAGGCTTGGTGCAAGTCATGTTATAAAGGGAATGATACATGTTATTAATTAGTATTACGTAAGCTAGACATAGATCTATTCGAAAGGAATCTTGCCTTTCTAAGTTCACAACTTTAATTTTATGGTTCTGAATAAAAGCTTTATCTCGAGAAATGTAAAGGTGTGAAGGACTGCTGGCTAACTCTGGAAACCAATGTCAATTTCAATGTAAACTAAGACCAACCGAGCGGTACTGTCGTTGTTATACAATGTCGTCAGGAGTGGAAACGCAGGGAAATTTTTTTTTTTTTAGAGATTAGGATGGTCCAAAAAAAGGAATTAGTAGGTAAGTAGGTACAATACGAGAGTTTTAATGTTGAAAACTCATTTTAATAAAGAAATAGTAATTTTATTTGTATTTGTGATAGAACTAGAAAGGAGTCCAGGCAAAAGCAAATCTTTTAATATAAATAAAGGTAGAGGCTTTGTAAAGTTAAGAAAGGGAGAGGGACGAACCTATGTGTAAGAGTATATTGTAAATTGAAAAAGCTAGTCTATGGATCTCTAGCATTGAACGAACTTCAATGCATGTACTTAGCACACACCTAATACTCGCCTACTAATAGATATTTTTTATTCAGATACGAGAACACATTTTTACTATAGTTAAAGACGCGAATATGTATACAAATATAATACTAATAAAATAAGAAAAACTATGTACCGTTCTTAAAATTTTACTGTAAAAATCATTCCATTATGTTTATTACTCCATGCTACGTAGGTTACACTCGTAATCGTTGAGTTGCGTAATCTGTTATTAAAAAGAAACCAAATGAATATAAACACTTTTAAATATACTATACTATAATAAAACTATTTAGTAACGCGTCTATATTATAATAGTTTTGAATTACAATTACACACAGACTTTGGTTGGACTAACATGCCATGATGATGACGAAAAATGCGTCAAAGTACAAGAAAAAATTAATGGTCTATTTTACGAAATGGCAGACCTTGAAGAGTTCAATGATCACGGTGAATAAAATAACAATGAGCCTATAAATGTTCCTAATGATTTCTCGTTTGATCTGAATAAGGTTATTTATTTGGCATAAAATAATATCGGTTCCATTACAGATTGTGCAAAAGGTAAATAGGTATTAATCGCTAAAACTAATAGCATGCAATTTAAACTAAGTTCATCATTAGTCGATTTCAAGACGTTTTCATCACTCGAATTTCTTGTTAGCCTTCCGAAGTTAATAGCGCACGTATTATTGATGTCAGAACATGTTATTAATGATTTCGTTTATATCGCTTGAGTATTGTGACTACGGAAAGCGTGACGGTGCTCAGAACGATCAATGGAAATTATCTGTCTTTTATTTCTCTTTTAAACATTTTGATTAAAAAATGTCTTCTGGCTTCTTATTTTCTAATTAGTAGCTTCGTTGGAGCTCTAGTATCTATTTGTTTTTGGTGAATATTTTAAGGAGTTTATATGGATATTTTTTTGTTCAAAACAAGGGTGAGCCAGATCGATGATATTTTTGGTAAAAACACTAAAAAAGGTATTTCATGGTGTCCACAGAATACCTGTGCAATAATCACTTCATTGAACAAGTGCTTCTAGTTTTGAAACCATATGGGTGATGATGATGTCGTAATAATTATCATTACGAGTATATTAACACTTTATAAGAATCCGTTTCATATCAATATCTTATCTGGTAAGAGGTAAAAATTAACCAAAGTCCAGTCATTTGTCAACATAATATTATTTAAAACTAATTTTACGGATTATATCGCAGTTTATTTATGATTTTAATTACCCGACGTTTAGAATACTTTACAGCATTCATGGTCACGAGCGGACTGAGGTGTTAGCTGTCCATACGTCATAGTTGTCTTCGGGTACCCTCAGGTCTTCTAATTATTATTGTTAGTCCGATCTACGCAAAAAGAGCTTACAGTATCTTGAGGTCTTGCAGTGGAATGCTTTTCTTTGGATTTGATTATATTTATGACGGGATTCCAAGCTGGTGGTAGCGCCCAGCCATCTTCTCTATTGAAATTTGCCTCACGAATCATCCTTGGCAGGAATAGCTGTTCTTTCACGAGGATTTGTGGTTTGTCAAATCTAATATAATGGCGGGAGCGATCCAGAACATGTTCACAGACTGCAGACTTCGTATAGCGTCGATGTTTAATGTCAGCTATATGTTCTTTTACACGGGTTTTTACTGCTCGCTTTGTTTGCCCGATGTATGAGAGCCCACAGTCACAATCTAGCTTGTATACTTCTGCGTAAAGTATTCGAAACGTCGGGTAATTAAAATCATAAATAAACCGCGATATAATCAGTAAAATTAGTTTCATTTCAATGTGTATTATTCGCGTAAATATCAGAAATCATTATAATATTATTTTTAGTTGCTATTATGGGGCTTTAGGATAAAGGGATATATATTAGAACAATGTGGGGCCTTGGCTATAAAAATGTTTTCCCTACTTCAACTGAAACAAACCAGTTTTATAATATTAATGTTTACAAATAAGCAACATTTTTGGTAGAAGACGTGTTGCTTTGTAAGAATAATGTTAGTATAGATGTTGTTTACTAGAATCCTGTTTTCTTTGTAACTGCCTATGCCTAAGTCTTAAAGATTTATTAGTCTTGGTGGTCATCGACCGCTCTAGTTATTATTAATTCATAGATTAATAATTTATTGGATGGAATTCTTGTAGTTATCATTTTAATAGATCTTTTTCACCAACGTTCAACATTATAAATCGATCATACCTAAAGCAAGGTGTATCTTTTTTTTTTACTAACTACGGGAATTATTATTGTGTAAGAATAAAGATTCGAAATCTCGCTGCCCCTCGCGAGCGCCACCTGTTTACACACAAGTTATAATACGTAACTAAGGTTAAGACACTGTTATCACTTGCCCAGGTTTCTTTTCAACGAAAGTGCTAACTGATGAATACAAATAGGCGTAGGTGTGGTTACATTGTGGTACTTTTTTTCATTCAAGTTGTTTAACACGAGAACAGTAAGCGGCACGCCAGCATAAGACAGCTGCTTTTGTATTATTTTTTTTTGGCAATGATAGACGCTGTTGGCCGCAGTCCTAAGACAGCTGCATTGCACTGCCGCTCGACACCCGAGAGATTAGTTATTAAGCCTTATGCCCAATAATTTCACCAAAAACAGTACCCTTCCTTCACACAGGAACACAGCTATGTGTACACACTGATGCTTGACGGCAGAATCTCTGACACTGCAGCGTTACCTACTTGGATGGTCCCTTGCACAAGGAACCTACCATATTAAAGAGCCAAATATGTAATAATAAAAATATTAATTATTATTATTTAAGTATTATTGTAGCCTCCATGGCGGAGTGGGAAACCGCTTGCTTTGTAAACCGGAGGTCGCGGGTTCGAATCCTGCGGGGGGCTTTGAGTAGTTGTTCCTTACTGGCTAGGACAATGCAGGCCGATCACCTGATTGTGTGTAAAGTAAGATGATCCATGCGTCGGATGGGCATGTAAAAAGTCGGTCCTGCGCCTAAACTCTCCCCGGTCGTGTCGGTCTTCCGTCCCATCGGATTATGAGAGGTATTATATAAAGGAAGAGAGAGTGCACTTGTGTCTACGCAAGCGCTTGTGCACTATAATATCTCCTGCGTACATGGCTGATCTTGTGAAAGATTGGCCGCTGTGGTCGTTTCGGCCAGGAGGACATTATTATTATTAAAGAGAAAATTGTCAGTATGGTTAATTTAGTTACAGAAACTTAATCGCCAAATATATACGGTGGAAAAAAAACAAACGGGATATGAAGGGTGTAGGATGTGGAGGGTGTCTACATTTAATATTCAAGGTATCAAATTACACATACTTACTATTTTTTTTTATGCGGTAACAGCTCAGTGGGCGAGCGCTTGCCTTGGAAACAAGGTGCGCAGGTTCGAACCCCGGCTCGCACCTCTGATTTCTTCAATGAATCATGTGCGAATCGTCTTTGTGCGATTGTTACTAGCTTTCGGTGAAGGAAAACATCGTGAGGAATCCTGCATGACGAATGACGTGTGAAGTCCGCCAACCCGCACATGGCCAGCGTGGTGGACTATGGCCTAAGCCCCCTCATCTTGAGGGGAGGCCCGTGCCCAGCAGTGGGACATAAACAAGGGCTGGTATTATTATTTTTATTATTTTTTGAAATAATAACTACTGTTTTATTAACCTAATCGATAGGGTCAATGATACCATGATGATAAGGATAAAACCTCTCAATTAAGCATTGTACCGTACAATTAAAGAAGACCTTCAAATCAAACAATTAACTTGAAGGACAAGATGGCAGCCAAATACGGTGGTGAAGATAATGTTCTCTTGGCAGATACGTACGACCACAGCGGCCAATCTTTCAAAAGATCTTTCTTTTATTCTTTCTTTCTTTTCAAAGTTGTTGCTCCCCGCGGGATGTGAACCTACGACCTCCGGTTTACTAAGCAAGCGGTTTCCCGCTGCACCACGGAGTCTTTAAGATCAGTATTCTGCACACTGTGCCCTATTGCTGTTAAACTATACCAAAAATATTAATTTCATCGTAGACTTATCGCGAGAACATATACTTAGCCATCGAAAACGTTAGAGAGGATATAATCTACATACTCTACATACTAAATGTCTATGTTTATCTAATATGTAACGTGAATTAACGTGATTGAGTAACTAACTACTATTCATCCGGCCATACTTCCGCGTCAGTATAGGAGTGACGGATAAAAAGACAAAAGAGTAAGTAAGTAGGTACTTAGATTTTGAGGTCAATTACTTGCAAATCAGCCCCCCCTAGACAATGTAACATTCTACAATCGCTATCGCTAATAGAAAGTATAAAAATGTATGAGAATGACATAAGTCATCGAAAAATCACGTGACAAATTGTAGGGAATTGAGTGAGTTAGCGAATGAAGAAATAGATTCGCTATGAAGCGATTGCATCTTGTCTAGGCCCTCAGGATCGCGTTATCATTTAGCAAGAGTGGCGGTGTTTGGCTTCTTCCGTGTTTTAAATGACGCATTAATTTAAATATTGATTCAGTTATCATCGCCTAAACTATTTTTTTTTTAAGAAGACTGCTGTGAGCTGCAGATTAACTACTGCAGATGGCTATCACAACTAAAGTCCTATAGAGACAGTCAAAAGGAATGTCGACTGCGACTTCTGATTTGCATAGGCTACTTTTTACCGCGGTTAAATATTTCATTCCCGTGTTTGTTAGGGGCAGTCTCAGAGAAAAACAAAAAGGAATTGAAAAAAACCTGCTGTTCTCTAGAAAATCACTTTTCTTTTGGACATGGGATCCCATTTAAAGCTGAAAAATGTCTTATTCCCGTGGGAAAATGTTGGACGTAATCTCAGACTAAAAATAAAAACATTTTAACACGTTAGTATTTTCCTTATTAATTTCACGCGGGCGAAGCCTCGAGCTACAGCTAGCTAGCTCGAGCTGGTTCCTATTACAAAAGCGAGAGGAGCGTATGTTAGACGGACGCATAAATGTAGCGATTTGATTCCTGTGCGCATTCAAAAAATAATTAAATTAAAATTATTAGTATTGTTAGTTAATAATACATACATATATAATCACGCCTCTTTCCCGTAGGGGAAGGTAGAGACCACTGCTTTCCACTTGCTACGATCCTTACATACTTGTATCGCTACGTCCACTTTCGTGTAAGATACTCTTGACCTAGCCTTTAATAATATTGCGTCTAATCCTATTAATGGTATCCATTGTCCAACGAGGTATAATTTCGGTCTGTAATTAAGTAATAATTGGTGAAATGTTGCAAAAAAACAAGCAACCTCTATACCGTTTTCGCTCTAATTAAAAACACAATTTTTACAAATAGGTACCTCTGGTGCGGTAAAAACATTAAATTGATAATTGAAATGTAATCATTGTAATTTTATTATGTCTTATTTAAACTTGATTCGAGTTATTATTTTCTACTGTTTTATCGTAAAGACTTAATTGAATATTCCACAAAATTCTGGTTTGGTTACCACCTAAATACCATTTATGAATTCGATTCAATACACGACGAGTCGATCTATCCAGGTCATAGGGGGTCATGCCACCCCCCCCCCCCCCCCCAATCCACATTCGTAGACTAAATTGGGTAGCGGTTAAGGATGTCTAGGCAAGACCAACGGGACTGTCAAATATGACCCAAAATCGTTGGCTGCGACCGTACCTGTAGTGGTGGTGGTTTTTAAATACGGTTATTTTGTTAAACTATTGTTTCGTAGTATTGGTAACGCTGTATATAAATATTTACGGTCTTTAACGTAATGGTAATGTGTACAAGAAGTATAAGTAAATCGATATAATACTAAGCCTTTCGTGTTTTTGCATCATGTTGGGTTGTTGTAATCACTGTTCAGAAAACATACCAGAAAACAGAAAACACACCAGTTGTAATCACTGTTCAGAAAACAAACAGGTGGTTAAACAACGCCAGACAAGGTCAATCCATAGATGGGTGACCGTTTAGTCGCATTTGAACTAAGCGTCTCGCGAGGTCACATAAAAAGTTGGTCTCGGTGTTTGTCAACTAGACAAATAAGTCTTTAAGCCGAGTCAAAAGCCTAAGGGCTGCTTGAACATAATATTATGTAGGATAATATCCTATGTATTATATAGGTCTACTCATATATTATATAAGTATATCGTATAGCATAAACTATAACAACGGGTTGGCCACAAACCATACGACAAAAAATATTTTATTAACTTCATTGACACACATAAAAAACATAGATAATCCTATCAGAATACGGTTGTTGACACGGGTGTTCAACTATGATAATTTTATCAATAACTGTACATGACCTGTACCAAGTAGGTACCTACGTAGACAACCACTCTAATACCTTGAGACTAGAGAACGGTCCGTGGTTTTTAAGTTTCCAGATTCCTGGTTTATTTTTATTTATACAATGCTTGAAGTAACGGAACTTGGGTAAACAAATGAATTTAAGCAAGACAACCTAATGATTTCCGATATTTACGCGAATATTACAAGTGAACCTGTTTAAAGAAGCGATAAAATGGTATGCAGTAGCCATGCCATGTAGTACCGACGTAGGTGGTACCAATGAGAAAAACTTAAAATAATTAGCAGAAAAATCATTCCCTGTCTACAGAAAGCTAACGACCTATGACTTATAATGATGATAATACTTATACAAGTTTGGATGAATACCAACAGTTAAGACGATCTATGTCAGTACAACATTTTCTGGCATTGTGCCTATTATCCGTCAATACTGCTTGATTCTCTCTCTTCCTGACTATATATCCCACATGGTGATGGGGTCAGCCTTCCGTATCTTTTCTCTCCACTTCGCTCTGTCCTGCACCTCATTCTCTGATACCTTGCATTCTCTTATATAATCGGGTGGCTTCCTTTTTACATGTCCATACCATCGCAGCCTACTTTCCTGCATCTTCTCAGCGATGTCGCGTACACCAAGGCTTCCTCGCACGTACTCGTTGTGGATTCTATCGAGCCTGGTGACGCCACACATCTACCGGAGCATTTTCATTTCGGCAACTTGAATGGCACGGACATGGCTCTGTTTAATGGCCCAGGTTTCGCTGCCATACATCAGGACTGGTCTTATAATAGTCTTGTAAACTAAACCTTTGAGCTTTACTGGCATCTTCTTGTCACACGTCACACCAGTAACTTCGCGATTGATTTTAAATCTTTATACATGTCGGCAATAATATTCACATATTGTTCGGGGACATTCTTCCTGCAAAGGCTCCACCAGATCGTGTCCCTAGGAACACGATCAAATGCCTTTTCCATGTCTAGGAAAGCGACATACAATGGACGGTTTTTAGCGCGGTATTCTTCTACAATAATGCTGAGTGCGAACATTGGATCAGTGGTAGAAGCACCTGGTACGAAGCCAGAGTGATTCCTGGACAAGGAGGTCTCAGATCTTAAGCGGCTGTCAATCACTCTTTCGTACAGCTTCATAGTGTGGCACATAAGCTTTATTCCGCGATAGTTGTTACACTTGTACTTGCTACCTTTTCCCTTATAAATCGGAATTATGGTGCACAATCTCCATGCCTTTGGAATTTTACAAGAGTGCATCATACAGTTAAAGATATCGGTAAGGACTACAAAGTAAGGTAAGGTCAATACTGCTAAATTGTTCCCATATAATAAATTGTTTTTGCTTTATACTTCCCGAAGGGCTAGTTAGGGTTGCCCCCAAATTGCCCCAGTAAACCTATCCAGTCTTATTACAAAAAGCAGTTTAAAGATAAACCCAGGTTTAGACTCAGGTTTAAGGAACGATTTCCTGAGTCTAAACCTGGGTTTATTGTTAAACTGCTTTTCGTAATAAGACGGATCAAGTTTCATTGGTGGTATAGTTAACAGGTTAATTTATAAGGCTGATGCCATATGGCTAAATAGATGCCTCCTATTTCTAGCCTTTTTTCCTATTTTACGTTAAGAACTACATATTAAACTTTGACCTCCATTACTTAGCTGTAATAACATTTGGAATAGCCTTCATGCGATCGGTCTTTAAAGCAACATTAAGGCTTCTCCAGATTAACTTATAGGTTGGATTCTCACCTAATAACCTAAAATGAATACTGAATTTTGCTATTTCGACACTTGCGTTTGTAGACACCTAATTAGGTAATCGGTTCTTGATCATTAATTCGTCTTTTGTCCGTTGAACTTTGAACAGCGGGCGCATTAACTACCCGCGACGGTAATTCAATTAATTTTATTTAAGTAATCATACTTAATGATTGTAGCTAGCTAGTCGTTTAATTCCGTTGTTACGACTCGGAAAATACCTTATCGATACTTAAATACTATACACATATTGATAAGTCTTAACGTGCTAAATATTTCGTATTTTCGTAAATGAGGGTAGCTAGACATAGCCAGGAATTTATTCGTGTTGCTATAATTTTACAGATGGCTTTTATATTTGGATGATAATTGCATAGATGCTTAAATATTCCCACGAATGAGACCATTGACATTCATAAAACGCGGACAAACGGTCACTTACCTGAAGGTGTCCAACATTCCGGGCAATCCTGGCACAGCGTCGCCCAGTCGAAGGCGAGGTCCTCGAAGCTCGCCATGGCTACACCCACTTTAATCAAAAGGCCAGTCCACTTCGCAACATACTATTAAACAGCTATTCAAATCACCCGATCGCACTAACACAACACCATCAGAATGCAGTTCCCATCGTCGATGTCCTTTCTAAAACGAATGAAAATTAGTGCATTAGTGCACTAATTTTAATTGTTTTATAGTAAATTATAGTGATCGGAGGCGTAGAGCTCGCAGCACCGGTTTCCCGCGTTCGTCGTGAGTCCGGATGCGCGCGCGCACGTAGATATGCGGCCGGCGGAGCACTGCGCGGTCACCTCGCGCACTGCTCGGGATGTGTCGCACCTTGCCGCTCGGAACCTGTTCTCAGAGTCGCAGGCGTTCACTCAGCGGACACTCTTTCGATTTCAATGAACCGTTAACGTTCTTTTCTTGTAAGGTGTGTCTTATCTACACATCACGTAACGTAGCACGAGCGATCTGTTTCGGCGCACAATAGACCTGCGAGGTACTTACTAGTCGACCCGGAGCCGTGTGTAAATCAGATTATACCTATCGATGCAAGTGATAGATTAGTTGCAAAACTTGCAGAACCGAAGTCATGCATATGTATGTAAATGTTGAATATTTGCTTGACAAACACGACCGAGACACGAAGAATGGCCGTTAGCGGTGGTCGTCCTTATGCAAACCCACGCGCGTTCCAAGTGCAAGCCATCTAACTTCGAAGTATTTATAAATACTTCGAGCCTATTGTTGCTGTTTTATTGGCATTCATATTCAATGCGTGTGGTAAGGATTTCGGCGAATCTCTGCTATTTGACATGAAGTCGGTACCTAAATTAATTCAAAACCCAGTGAAGAACATTTTTTCGATAATCTTTTTATTGTATAAAATCTTTGGAAACCTGGCCAGTCTCTACTGCAAAAAACACCAGTAAATATAATATACTTACATACATACAAAATATCTGCGTAGTAGGAAAATAGAGAGTACATATTTTAAGTAGGTACTACCATATCTAAGCCACTTATACAATAATTAAGCGAGTCTGAGATTTATGAGGATGCGATGTGAGAATTATAAAATCAAAAACTGACGTAATAAAGTGACAAAATAGACACGGGAGCAAGGTATTTTTTTTTATTCGCAGACTGAACTGTCTCGACTATAAGTTGTCTCGAATTATGTTGATACGCTCTCGTGTTTAAAATTTACTCATTCTTACTGAGTTTTGAACTGGGGCAGCCTATCATTGACGTCCACACGGTAAATTACTTCCATTTCCATGCAGGCGAACTTGGAGCAAAAATAAAATTCTAATCTCTATTTTAGGATCTACTTAACTCGTCTGAATTGGAAAATTTCGTAGACCAAACTGAATATCAAATAGTTTGAAAATAACCGGAAAGTATCAAACGAAAGTAACATGCATTTTCAGAATCACAACTACTGATTTACATAAGATTCAGTGTTTAATTTCATATTTTAGACTAAAACTGTGTCACGTTCATGAAACCGTCATAGAGTTAACAAATGATACCGACTAAATAGAAACTTAATTCATTATAATGCTACTATTTTAATGCTTACTTAATTCTCTTTCGCATAAAATTGACGTTAATTGCGATGCACATTCGGCGTGTTATAATTATTAAAGCAGAAAGCGGCAAGTGAGAGTATTTGGCAATTGTAGTCTACAATTCGCTGGTAAGTATATGACAGCTCATGTAGTTGCTCATGTTTGAAGCATTCATTTGAACACGTTCTTGCTGGACGATATACTGTCATAGCTGATTCAGAGACGTTACAGATAAGAGAAGATTAGCCAAATACTAGGATGCTAGGAGATATTATTATAATAATGTAAAAGGGTTTGGCATCGCAGGATTCTGATAAGATTCGGGGGAAAAAATAGGTAGACATACTTTATTCAACGTATGGAATATATTACTTTTTAAACATTATAGAGATCACCAATATTGCTAGGGTCAGCTACACGAAGTTGTAGCTCCCCACAGGATTCGAACCCGCGACTTTTGGCTTGTGTAGCGGTTTGGCTTGATGCACCACGGAGGCTGTATACGTACGCTTATACGACCAATGTAACATTGACAGAATACACAAACCACACACACACACAATGCAACATTTCAAATAATTATGGACGGAATGGATGACAGCTACAGTACCGAAGACTAATAAACGATCAGTCTGGCAATTCCTAACTAACCAAATCAACCACAAACCGTGTTAAAAGCACTAAATAATAGTTTATTGTTGTGTGGTAAGCATCAGAGTTTGAAATATAATGCAGCCTGCATTAAGCAAGGTGGTGACTAGGCGCAACTTTGTACAGAGTCCTATGAAAGCATAATATTTCATAAATAATTGCGATTCTCATCTACACTCGTAAATGTGTACAAACTACAATTACCTAATTAAGAATTAAATTCTCGACCGGAACGCCGAAAGCGTGATCCAGAGTTGTTAAACTCTCCACCATCGCCTATTTTACAGTGTTGGAATACTATTACAATGTTCGCAAATTATTGAAAAAGATTGTAATACACAAAAACGTCAAATCAAAAGAAGCGTCCGTTCCAGATTTATAGCGATAAATAAAGAAGCAGGAAAATATTGAGTTTACTTAGTTTAGTCGTGAATTAACGTGTCCAATAACCTTTCACAGCCATACCACCAATTACTTGGAGGGTTTGCATCGAGGAGAAGGTCTTGCAAGCAATTATAAAGGGGGTAATGGATATCCCACTTCAAATGATTAAAACCTATGCCTTACAGAGGTGCGACAGCACAGCCACGACTTCAGCATAAATTAACCAATAGCCCCTTGGGCGAACAAAAAACGATCTCTTTTAACTCGGTCACAGATATGCTTTGCATTTAAAATAACCGCAACTTAAACCGAATGTCGAAGAAATAAAACGGCAACCCACATACATAATAACAATGTTTGCAGTAATCCGTCGCAATAACGTAACGCGTCGTCCTTGAACTGAAGTAACCGCAAAACGACGTAACTACACTGAAACTTGAATTAAATACTCAATAGCACACCTGTTCAAGTCTCACAAAGATACGCAGTTGATACCACAGAAACGAAAAAAAAATATAAGTACAAATTACATTTCTGTGGTAAATATTTTTAATGCTCGAACTAAAAAACGTATAACTCAACTCCAGTTTTATCAGATCTACGTAGTACTTACATACGATGTGTAAGTATGACAGCGACGAACGAGCGCAGGGTGTCTAATAGGTACGAGTTCCGCCGATAGTTGCTCGATCAAACTGACAGTTTTTTCCCGTACCATTTGACTAGTTTTTGATAGTTACCGCTAAAAGGGTAGTGTGAAATTTATGGAGATAATTTTTACAAAAAAAAGAACCGCCTTCAAAATGCAACTAAAAAGCCTGAAATAATTTCTAAGAATTAGTGGTTTTTAACCGACTTCAAAAAAGGAGGAGGTTCTCAATTCGTCTGTATATATATATATTTTTTTACATCTACATTGTTGGACTTGTACTACAACAATTATAAATACATATTACTATCAAAGACGGCGCCAAACTGGAAAACATTTAGGTACCTACTGCCCTTGTAAGTATTTGCTAGACGTTAGGCGCCGACTTCGATAGTAATATGTATTTATAATATTATGTTGTAGTCCAAGTCCAACAATGTAGATGTAAAAACCACTAATTCTTAGAAATTATTTCAGGCTTTTTAGTTGAATTTTGAAGGCGGTTCTTTTTTTTGTAAAAACTATTTTAATTTTATTCTTTTAAGTGGTTCCGTTGGTGTATTATTAGGTTAACTTTTAACAACTTATATTTAATTCTGACAAACAGCCAGTTTAATATTTATTTTAAAAACACCCACTACATAACACAACTATGGACCATCACTAAAATATAAGCTTAAGCAAAACTTTAAAAAATGTAGATGTGACAATATCTTAATAAAACTAACCAATTGCCATAAACCGAAGATATCTAGGTGTTATACTCGTAGTTCTCAAGAACAATGGACGGGTTCTCGGCACAAATAAATGTAGACCTCGGTGGGTCTACATTTATTTGTGCCGAGAACCCGTGTCCACCTTCTTGCTCCATCGTCAGACCCTGATCCCCATTTTTCTAGCAACTACTCATCGAGAGCTACCCAATGAGCCCAAACTCGGCGGATCTACGTTTATTGGTGAAGTGATCCCGTGACGACCTTCCTGCTCCATCATCAGACCCTGATCTCCATTTTTCTAGCAACTACTCGTCGAGACCTATCCAACGAGTCCAAATTCGGTAGGTCTACGTTTGTTGGTGCCGAGATACCGTGACGACCTTCCTGCTTCATTATCAGACCTTGATCACCATTGTTCTAGCAACTACTCGTCGTATGCGTGATAGTTTCTAAAAATACCAAAAACTAAAAATACCAAGGGAACTCCTTAAATATTATAGGCATACATAGGCGATGTATGCCTATAATATTTAAGGAGTTCCCTCATCATCACTCATGGTTCCCATCATCAGAACTTGATTTTGAAAAAAATGGGACCAATCTGGAAGCATATCCTTTCAATTAAACAAAAAAATTCCAAATCGGTTCGTAAACGACAGAGTTCTGAGGTAACAAACATAAAAAATAAATAAAAAAAAAACATACAACCGAATTGATAACCTCCTCCTTTTTTTTTGAAGTCGGTTAAAAACTGACAGTTGGTGTGAAATGTATGGAGAAAACTGACAGTTTGATCGAGCTCTTAATCTAGCGGAACTCGTACTAGACCCCCTGGTCCCTTAGCCGCCACGAGTGATAACTAACGAGAGAAGATATAGCGAGCGCTGGCGGACTTTATTTAGCTCAATCAGAAACACAACGCCACTCGAAAGTGGCGTTATGTGACTACAAAATTGTTCTGAGAGTACTTAGGTATCTTACCTCTCATCGATAGTCAGAGATTTGCCTAATCTAAGATACAAGCCGCCTTCCAAGCGTGGGGATTATTGCAACTCGTCCCTTCTAAGGGGGAGGCTGTAGTTCAGCAGTGGACGTCTATCGGCTGCGAATGATGATGAATGATTTCAGGGGGGTCTAGTACGAGCTTCGATAGTTTACGAGCTCGACCAAACTGTCAGTTTTCTCCGTACAACTCACACTAGCGCCCCTAGCGGTAACTATCGAGAACTAGTAAAATGTACGGGCAAAAACTGTCAGATCGATCGAGCTCGTAAACTATCGGAACTCGTACTAGACCCCCAAATCTACGTAATACGTAAGATGTGTAATTGTAACAGCGACGAACGGGCGCAGGACCCACCGCCAGGATTGATAGAGAAGATATAGCGAGCGCTGGCGAACTTTATTTAGTTCAATCAGGAACACAACGCCACTTTCGAATGGCGCGAAAGTGGCGTTGTTTGACTACAAAATTGTTCCGAGAGTAGGTATCCCTACCTCTCATCTATAATGTTATACACACACATATGCGGTGGCGTGCATGTAGCCCATACCCTCTTGAGGGCCGTTGGTGCAATATGCACCATGACACACGAAAAAACGCGCCTCCCTCGGGGGCCGTTGGTGCATATTGCACCATGGAGGTAGGCCCCGATACATACCGTGTTTTTTGTGGTAAATTTTTATTTTTTGTATGGGAACCCTATGCTTTATGGTTTCTATAGTGTATATGCTCTTTATTAAAATCGTCATTCAGTTGCCGTTTTGACTTTTTCATTGATAACTTCAGTTAGCAAAAGTGGGCGGTAGCTGTCACTGAATGTTTATTTTGGCGGTCACTGAATGTTTATTTTTAATGTAAATATTGTATTATTTTCAGGTAAAGTGATATTATTTTGTTGTGTTTAGTGTTATAACATCATAATAAAGCAGTGTAGACGTTAGTTAGTTCGTATTTTATCAAAATATTGGATATTTTCGAAATGAAATCTGACCCGGGTCATTATTTGTTTGTTTGTTTACTTTTGGTTTATTTTCGATATTATTTGTAATGTAACTGTTGTAAATACATCGTAATTACATCATAATGATAATAACTCGAAGATAAAGTCATAAAATCCAATATAGTTGTCGGAATTTTTGCATGCTATGACGTCATACCGCGTCATAAAGTCCGTTGAAAAAAAAATTTCATATTTTTCGATTTTTTGGTAGATTTTTGTTTAAAACTTGTGTGAAAAGGAGTTTGTATGCAAAGAATGGATCTTTCTTAGTGCCTGGATCAATATTCTACCCTCAAAATCGAGATCAAAAATAGGTAAAATCAACTTTGCCGAAAATCCGTGCACTTCCGACTTTTTCTTTAAAAAGTCAATATTTATAACTCAAAAAAAGGATATACTTCATAGCTAATACTTTTCTCATTAGAACTCAGTTTACAGAATGCGATTCGGATAAGTGGTTCAGATTATATAACGCTCGTAAGTGGTAAATCCCGACGCATAAACGGGCAGCGAAAAAATAGGCGCTTACACGGCGCATGCAATCGAAACAAACGCGCGCTTACATCGGCCTCCCAGGGGATACAGGCAAAAAGAGTTTGCCTAGCCTACAACTTCTCTGATTGGTCAAATAAGCTAAAGAAATTTGTTTTTTTGCCTATCCTGTCATATTTAGCGTTTCCCCGGGACTCGCTGAGGATCAAACCTCGGTGTCTTCACTGGTGACCACTGTAGATCCTGGCTGACAGGAGTCACAGTGGTGGGATTAGTCCAAAAAAAAAATACCCTGTCATATTAAGTAGTGTGTGTACGCCACTGGTAAAGAGAACTTGATAATGTAGGCCTATGATTGATTGTAGGCCGAATTCAATGGACATGGCTGTTAGGGTGCGGTTGTTTAAATAACCAAAGTTCATAAATAAACATTGGTCTATTCTTGATTAAAACAAATAGCATGTGTAAGTAGTGTTACGCCATCGATAGCCTTGTGAGTAACATGATAAAAACACATTCTATTTTAATCTAAATGCCTTAACGCTAGGTCCGTTTATGGTCCTGTGAGTGCAATGCAGTTGTTGATGGGCCGGCGTGTTGCTTACCATTAGGCTTACGTATTGCTTGTTTTACAATGATTTTAACTAAATACAGCTTGTGGTCACATCACACACACCACTAGCCGAACAGATTATATAGTACCTAGATTAATCAATAAAATTCCCATAACTCTAAAAAACAAACTTAATAATAAAAATATAAAAATTGAATTAAAAAAATATTTAATTGATTGTCTATTTACAAATAATAATTAATGTCACATTATGAAACCACCTGTATATCGTTAGGCTGGTTACTGTCACTGGTACACACACACTTCTACCCGCTCGTATACTACTCATCGAGCCAACTTGTGTCGCCCGGTAACAGGTTTTTGTACCATCTACCGACCTAGCATAATATTGATTGTAACGATGCATAATTTAGATAATGTACTTATATTTTCCTTTTATAACAACCATTGTACGTTTTTATTCCTTTTATTTTTAGTTAAGTACGAAGATTGTTTCACTCACGTCAACGACAAACCTTAACGGGTTTATATGGCGTGATTGGTTTTTGTTTGTAAATATTTTGCATGTGTAATAAATTAAAAAAAAAAAAAAAAAAAAAACGGAGTCCACTGCTGAACATAAGTAGCCTTCCCCGTGGAACGCCCCAATTAACGACAATTGCCTATTTGCATCCACTGGTTACTTGCGACGCACACAATGTCGTCACTCCACCTAGTGGATTGCCTGCCTACCCTGCGTCTTCGTGTTCGCCACTCGAGAACCTTTCTTCCCTATCGGTTCTTCGAGCGATGTGATCTGCCCATTACCACTTCAAATGGCAGATTCTGATGCTATGTCTGTGACTTTAGTTCTTCGGCGAATCTCCTCATTCCGGTTGTTATCGCGTAAAGAAACTCAGACTATAATCTTTTCTAAAAAGATCCGCTGTAAAGCCCGTCACACACCTAGCTATAATATAACGGGTGTAAGGGACATCGTACCGAAAACCGATACCAGGGATCCAGTACATGATTCTGAACATTCTAGTGTTGAAATTTTTCATCGGCTTTTTTATGAATTTATGAAAAAAAAATGCCGCTTTTTAATAAAATTAAGATAACATCATTAAATTTCAATTTAAAAACAATAAATTATTTATTTGTGCAAAATTAGCAATCACCAGCAGCCGAAAAATCCACTGTTGAACAAAGGCCTTAGAAAGGAGGGGTGGTCATAATCTCCACGCCTGGCAGGCGGCTTGATTGAAATTAGTAATGTAATTTGAAAAATAAATATTATTCCGCACGTAAGTATTCATTACATGCTCAATAATTAACAAGTTAGTCATTTCTCATTTTCTATATAAATGGTTTCTGTAATGTTGTAACGGACAATATGAGAAATCTTATATAAAAGTTATCGGTACGTAGTCCCTTACATTCTGTATATTAATTAATATACCGTAGTAAGACTAAGCTCACAGAAATATTTAATATAAAAAAATCGATCGCTCGAAAATTGTCTAGCTATAATTTATATTAATATAAGTATATAATAGTTACATATGTGTGTGACAGGCTTTAGGGACCACGTCTCAGTAGGTACCTACCATATTTCATCATCACTGGCAACAAACACTGGCTTGAGGTCATAGTAAAAAAATTCCATGTATTAAAAAGAACGGATTTAAATCGTTTTTTTTTTATTCTTAACTTAATATTAAAATTCTTAAGACGTTTTCAACTTAGAGATTTTTAAGTTTCTTGATTCGCATAACGATACGGTGCAAGTGTTCTAAATTCCCAATTAAAATTAATTATAAATCAAAGAGAACTGTAGAAATCGATCAAAGCGATCTTAAGTAATTTCGATCCATTCAATTAACTGAGGACGACGACATCTAGTTAAATACTTAAAATAAAAAATTCGACATTTTTTACAGGATTTGTTTTTATCTATTATCTCCAACCCCACGGTTTCGTCATATTATACTTACTTATATCATATTTAATTATGTTTCATTTTTACACCCGTCCCAAGGAGTGCGAAGCTAGCATATTGGTTCTTGACAGAGGGCGCTGCTTCAATATAAGCTAGTGCTTACTTATGAAGCATTGAAAAAGGATTCTCTGTCGGAGGTTTCCATTTTTACCCTAAAATAACAATAGTGGCATTGACTGTTAGTGAACTAATACACTGTGAATGGTGATGTCACGTTACATCTTCATAGCTGACATCATTTTAAGTAATCATCTAATCATCAACAAACTGGCATATATACCTGCTACTAAAAAAAGTATTTTAGCAATTAAAAAATGGGACTTACAAAGGTCCCCGGGAGCTGTGGGGCTCGTTCGGGCTATGCGGGATTCTTACCCACTAAATCTCCCGCGGCCGTCGCATCGGCACATGAGAGGGGAACCCCGGGCTCTCCGGTGCCTTGCCTTTGAGCCCGCCGCCGGGCGCATTGTAGCCCCCAGACACCACCACAGTGCTCACGGGGACGGGGGTAGCAACCCCGCCGCCATCCTCCTCGGAGTCGCCGCCGTACTCAATGGACGTCCTAGGGCCCTAGGGCGTCCGAACGTACCCCGAACGTCCACCGCCTCCGATGGTAATTTACTTACCTATTTGTTCTAGGTTCCAGTACATAATTTGTTGGGTCAACATTTTAGTCGTTACACTAAATGTTATTTCTTAAACTAGCCGCCAAGGGCGTTAGGTCATTGAGCCAATGTTGAATTTTAATTAAATTTTACCAACATTTACTGAAAGTGCGCGTTTCAAAACACAAAATACCATATCCATGCCGTGTTAAATGAAACCTATTTAACAATACAAATGACAGTTAAATGCGAAACATACTTTGTTCGGTGAAATCGCTTGTATGTACGCTCACGTTCTTCTTGGCCAACTTAGCGCTAGACTGGCTTTAACTAGGCACAATAATAAAACAAAGTTAGTTTACAACATTTCTAGTTTATTCTCAACACTTGATGACCACATGTTAATGAAAGCACTACGTAGTAGTTTTGCCGACGGACAGAAATCCGGAGGTATTTGAGAAGTATTTGGCGTTCGCTTCGTTGATGCGCGTTTCTGCTGCCTGAGGATTTACTATCTCGAGACCCTGGAACAAAAGACGCTTTAATTAGCACAAAAGAAATATTTGTTTATTAGTATGTGATTTAAAACTAGAAGTAGGACCTAAGTCTTCACGTCCGACAATACTAGGTAGCTCGCAGTTCCAAATAACACAAGTAAAATAAATTAAATAACCCCCCTGACATCGGAGAACTAACTCTTAAATGACTTTCGTGGCTCAATACCAGAGCCTGATCATCTATTCGTCGAGATCTATCCAAGGAGTAAATTCGGTGGGTCTACGTCTATTGGTGCAGAGTTCCTGTGATCCCCTTCTGCTCCATCATCAGACCTTGGTAAAAGTTAACATAATATTCTTTAGCATTATCTGATTTTCATATGAACCAAATTTCATGCCTTTCGGACGAATGGAAGAACATAATAGCAATAGACATCTATTGTGGGAAAAGAGCTAATGGTCTCTAAACGGCTGAACCGATTTCCATGAAACATAGCTAATGACCATAAAATATTCCATTAATGAAAGAACCAACGTTCTCTCAACCTATTTTCTTCAACGTAATATAAGTAAATACCGAATCGTGAGGTTTACAAAGAAAACAGGCATTAAATTTGTCTATCAACCTTACTTAAACGTAAAATAAATACCGAATCGTGAGTTGTAAAAAGAAAACAGGCATCAAATAGCAATATAACAATACAATAGGTGGCAATAACTTGTCCCACTCGTAGACAAACATGGGAAGTAACCAGCATGCTATATCTTTCAAGTCAACTAAACAACTCCGACTTGTCTTTTAAAGCAAATAGCTTAGTTACTCTTGTGAATATCTAGGAATAATATCTAATGGATACAGAAGTATTCCCATGAATAGACAAGAAAGGCAATGCAAATAGTGAACATCAAATGCATTAACGACTACGTGAAGAAAATAGGACCTTCTTAAAGAAAACAGTACCTTAATTAAACTTTATATAAAACTTTGAATAATATGAATATAAAGTAGTATATTCGGCGTAGGTATTATGTGGTCTAATAAATTGCGTGATTACAGTTATCGTTCACACAAGACAAATTAGTTGGGAAAATAACAACGACATTATGTTCCTACGAGAACAAAAAAGATAGAAAGAATAGATCCGCAGGTTTCAAGAAATAAGGTACAGTATAGTCCAACACCAACTTGCATGACAGCTCTGAGTCTGGAGCAGGCAGGGGCTAAGCCAGCATGGAGCGATGTGGGCAACGGTTTTAAAAAGGCCGCCTTTCATGTGATGACACCTTTTTTCCTTTTTTTGAGAACAAAGGTCGCTGTTGGCCGCAGATGGCAACGACAGCTCCACCAGACAGGTAGGCAAGCGCGTACGACCCTTTGGCCTCGTCGGCAAAACCGGTGACTGTTTAAAGTGACGACACCTTTCCGCCGCTCATCCCTCTAGCCTGTTTCAAATCAAATGCGAATTTGCTGTTTGGTTTGAATTAGATTGTATAACAGTTTAGTATATATATATAGTAAACGAACTTGTATCTTGTCATCGTCTTCGGTTGTTCACATTCTCTAGGGCTAGATTATCCAACCAAAGTTGTGCTAAATACAGATAGAATTCCGAATACTAACTCATCTCATTCAGATTTTTTTGTTCGTGCGCTGCGGTCAACTCATAATACGGATTCGCTAATAGGACTGTGTTTCTCTATAAAAAGTGTTACAATGACTGTTCCGTGATAGTTGACCCACTGATTCATAACTACAATCCTCATTTCTTTTCAATCACTTTGAATTATTATTAGTGTGCTAGAAACTATTGGCTATCGTTCTCGAGATCGATCATCAATAGGAGATATTAAATAGTAGATAACAAACTGGGTTTTCTTTCACCGTAACAGTTTTAAAGTAAAAGTTAAAAACTAGAGATTGTATTATTTTGCCAATGAGAAACAATAATTTCAACAGCCATATTGAGAGGAAGTTTTACAAGTATATTACTTTTTATTAATTGAATGTTAGCTTTTAATTAAAATACAAATACTTACTTTATATATAAACATTTTACCTATCAGCAAGGCTTTAATTAGTATCTCAGAATACACGTTCTTGCGTACAGATTAAAAACAAATTCTGCAAACAATCAAGTCTAAACGAGCCAAGGTATCAGAATAATGATCTAGCTTGCGGCTTTTACGATACACTTACAATATAACGTACACGGTCGGTCGGCGAGGGCATAATCTCGCTGATTGCTATCGGGGGTAGGGCTAACATAGAAATACCGGGACAAGAATCTAATACCCGCGTAGGCGCATTCCTTGCAATTACTGAAACTAGATATGCAAGTGAAAATGTTGATTCTGCCTATGTTAATAAAGTATTACCAACTAAAGTTAACGCTGTGATACCTCATATTTTTCTTAATGTGATCATAGAAGTTACGTAATCTTCGAAGTTGATACTAATAGAAGTTAATCATTCGGATTAGCAGCTATTGTTCTGATTAACCGTGTGCTCGATGGGATTTCTCTAAGAAGTAAGTAGATAGATAAAGTAAACAAGTATAAATTATAAAAGGACAGAAAGCCCGACTGCGGATAAACAAAATGGGCTTAAATTACATTAGACATACATAACACGTATACCTACCTACACGTGTATATATATTTCAATTCGTCTCGTTAAGACCTTACATTAAAAGTACGCGTCCATTGGCCCGCGCCGGACGCACCGCACGCACGGCACGCAACGGATTTTAGTTTGCTTTCTATGATTTTGACGGCATGCATCGGAAAATGCCGGCGCGGATAATGAACGCAGCGCTATGTAAATTTGTAAAATCATAGAAAGCAAACTGGACGCGTACCTTTAATGCCCATGTTGATGTTGGAAGTAAAACAAAATACAAAATGGCGAATGCCGGCCGCTATATTATTTTATTTGTAAAAATATATAGTCTATGCCACTTCCACAACTAAGACGAATCTAACGACATATTATAATAAGTATATCAAGCCGTTTAGTTTTAGAGAGTACGGCTTGCTCTAAACGATTGGCAGTGAGGAATTTTCCCATGCGAAAGAAGAAGAGTGCGTGCTTCTATTGATAACTGGCCTCAACGTTTAAAGGGCTGTATTGCAGCCAATGGAGACCACTTCGAGTAAGCTTTTTATATTTTAAATTGTTTTATATTTATGTATTAAACTAACACATTGTAAAAGTTATAAATGTCATTTGCAATGGAATTGTTTTTTTCTTTGTTTCAGTATTTATGGCAAGACTAGGTAGTACATACTCTCGAAATACATAATCCTCGTCCCGGGGCATTCGGGCAATAACACGAAAAGTACATATACAACCAAATATTTTTTCTGTCACCTGGTAGCCCTGATCAGGGAAGCTAACGGTGGGTGGACGTAGCAGGTTAGCAGCCCGGCGGAGGGCACGGTTACAGTAATAGCCCTGTGTTTACCGTCCCAGTCGCCGCACTAAACACTGGGTGTGGTTGAGATGTTACAGAGCAGCGCGAGTGATGAGATTTACGACAGAAATCAAGATGGGCGTATCTACTTTTAATAATAATAAAAATAAAAAAAAATTAGTAAGTTTAAAGACCAGAGGGCCTAGACAAGATGCAATCGCTTCATAGCGAATCTATTTCTTTATTCGCTAACGGTGTCAATTCCCTATAATTTGACACATGATTTTTCGATGACTTATGTCATTCTCATACATTTTTATACTTTATATTAGCGATAACGCTTGTAGAATGTTACCTTGTCTAGGGGCTGAGGGCCTAGACAAGATGCAATCGCTTCATAGCGAATCTATTTCTTCATTCGCTAACGGTGTCAATTCCCTAAAATTTGTCACGTGATTTTTCGATGACCTATGTCATTCTCATACATTTTTATACTTTCTATTAGCGATAACACTTGTAGAATGTTACATTGTCTAGGGGGGCTGTCCTGTCTTAAGTAAGATAGACAAGATTAGCCAACTACGTAGGGAAATATTATTTATATTTCTTATTATTTTATTGAGCTCAAAAATGCTTGCGCGAACACTGCACTTTCTCTTCATTTACTCTCATAATTTAATGGGTCGGATGACGGACATGACTGAGGAGAGAATGTATGTATATACACATGAAAATTCAGTTTATCTACAAATAAGATACCAGTCTATCACGCTTCCATTTATATACTCATTCACAATTCTTACTCTAGTCTTCTAGACTAGTTCAGATTAGCAATTCGCGTGTTTGATTTATATTTTTTTAGTACGAGATTACCCTAAAATAGATCTTTAAACTGGAAAGGAATACTACGGTAAAGAGTAGCCTATGTTAATCCTATCCTTTAAATTCATTAGCATATTTGTACTTTTCGAGACATTTGTGGCAGACTTATAAACAACAATACCTGTATTTACGTCAGATCTTACGATATTGAATTTACTAGCGGAAAGAATCTTCAAAACCGAAGGATTTTTGGAATGACAAACAGACACTTCAATTTTTTTATATAGACTTTATACTAGTCATACATTCCACTATCCCGTTGATTACAGCGACGTCGCAGCCGGAAAGGCATTCAAGACGTATAAGGAAACCTCATCTGTCCTGATTTGGTCATCATTACACGCATCATTCATTCATTGAATAAGGCTGTATATTGCGTGAACATTACGAAAACAAGAAACGGTCCTTTCTTCTTATCGTTTCGACATGTACCTTCTACGGGATTAGTAATGTCGTAATAGGAAGACTAGTAAATTAGCAAGATCTCCCTAGGGACAATCCAGGTTGCAATATATACTTTTAAAGTTTGATAATCCAGGTTGCGTCCACAAACATTTATGATGCGTCATTCCAACAAGATTCAATATAATAAAGATACTGCCGCTTAGTAAAGAGTGGATCAAACATTTACAGAATGAAAATAAACTTAAACCTATTTGAAATTCCGCAACACGATTCCTTCAAATATATTTTTATTGTTTTAGTTTCTTGCGCTTACTAGAAAAACTTGGTAACAAGCTATCAGTCAACAACTTTTTCGCGTTGGCCTGTCTACTGCCTATTCTTAAGTATGTACTTAAATGTCTGCGTCACTCCCTCCCTCTTTCGGTACACGTTACCAGTCTTTTATGAAAGTAAGACTTTCATTTCAAAGTTTAAAATAAGAACAAACATCGTCGTAAGATAAGGGCTAAGCTATTCTCATAGCACAAATACCAACGGCGAAATGTAAACGGTGAAAGTCCTAGATTGCCTGAAATACCGATGGGCAATTTTCTGCACTCGCTTATATATGCAAAACTTGATAACTGACCATCGCATTACATTAGTGTTTCAAGTATCGTTGCACTTCAGTACGTACTCGAAAGCTAAAATAATTCCACGTGAAGTGTATCAGAAGCTTTTGTCAAGGATTTCATTATCTGCAACGATTTAAATGGTACGCATGTTGTGATAGGACCTTATGAACAGTTATTGTAAATTAGTTGAGGAAAAACTTCCAGTAAGAATAGCAGCCACCTCCTCTCCTGTATGGTTTCGTAAGAGGCGACTTACGGAAAACAAGAAGACAGCAGCGTCTTCCTATTGGATTACCTATCACAAATATTGTGAACCTCAAGCAAGACGTTTGGCAAGCGTGGGGATTATGGTAACCAAGGAGAAAGCCTTTGTTTTGCAGTCTTCCGGCTGATGATGATGATGAATCAATGAATACGGTACTTTTCTTAAAGCTTCGATATTTCTGTCATACCCACAGCAGACAACGGCAATAGTTATTAAATCTGACGTTACGGGGTTGCTATTAAAACGGACAGCATGATTAGCACGTTGACGATTTGATTGCCGTATCGGAAAATTAGGGCTAAATAGAGTCATTTAACTTTCTTGTACAAATGACAATGAGGTGCTGTGATGAAAAGTAAATTACATTACACCTTTAGGACGACAATCGCTTGCACGAGCCGGCCCAGAATACGTGCGGGCGGGGTATGCGCACGTAACTTGGTTCAAACGACTTTAATTGAAAACTGGTACACTGTCAGTGTCTACGATAGTACGTATAAACGGGTTTTGCAGTTACTTATATAATTCTATTATACAGTAATACCCCGCTTTACGCGAGGGATGCGTTCCGGAAAAAATCGCGTAAAGCGAAATTCGCGTATAACGGGGCATGTTGAAATAACGACTAGTAAGTAAATAAAGAGTTTTTGCTGCAAAAATAAAACTGTTAAGTTAACTGAGAATTGCAATTTAACTTTTATAAACTACGTTTCGCGTAGCTTTAGATTAGCAAAAGCAGTCACGCACGCCGACCAGGACGAAATCCATGCATCTGCGTAAAGCGGGGTCAATTAGCGCGAATTTTAAAAATCGCGATATAAAGAATCCGCGCTGTGTGGGGTCGCGTAAAGCGGGGTATTACTGTACTTATACAATGTTGATAGAGTTTTTACTCGATATTTGCTACCTCATACTTTTTAGAGTCTGTTAAAAATGTGTAAAGAATCGACTACTGGCTAATTAATTCACGTCTAATTAGTCTTACTACGAGACTGAGCCTCCTTTTTAAATGTATATTTGTAAGTGAGAGCACATTAACATTTAGTATCTTTTTAAAGAATCTTAGGATAGGTAACAGAACAGCAGAAATGGACCAACATTATTTTCCAACAAATATTTGAATATTTTGCTCCAACTCTACATTACTAGGAAAACGTATTCTCCGATGAGCGGCAAAATACTAAAAATAAACTCGGGGTTACGGGCCCACACGCCCCATAATATGTTAGGTTTCTACTTTCACCGTGCAACATTATACATACATTTTCAGTTCTTAGACCCCGTTCTCTGCCGTCTTAGCTTCATTAAAGTTATTAATAACCGCTGATATCGACTGTGGAAATTGTTAACTACAAATCAACATACCTATATTAAAGATGTGAATAAATACTAATCGACAGTGTTCTAATCACCAAATACCAGAAATAATTAATCTGTAGGTATTGTGTGATATAATTACAATGAACGCCAACGTTTCGACAAAACCTGTTAATCTTCCGGATTTATACCTATTGTATACGTACCTACATTATACGCATTGATTAAAGAAAAAAACTATTTTCTGCTTACACAAATGGGATAAATAAAGATAGCTAACCAGAACATATATATAATTACTGTCTAAATGTGGTCAAATTCAATCAAAATCCAAGAAACTTATCCCTCGGCGGCCGATGCGTGAACTCGCATATGCGAACTTGTGCAAATCGGAGCCACCGGCCGGCGGCCGTGGAGGAGCGTAAATAACAAAACAATATTTATTTGTTATAATAATAATATAATAATTTACAATAATTAAATCAAGCTTAACAGTAATAAATACTAGGTATGTTTACGGTCATGATTTGGGCATTATTTATTTACAAAAGGTTGTGTGCTTGTAATGTGGCCAAGTAGCCTTGTTAATAGCGACGAATATAACAGTTATACCTAATAATACATATTAATTGTAATAAAAATTATAAACCCGTATAAATTCTATCATATGTCCTTTTATTTACGCGAATAATACATATTCATATATAAAACTACTTTAAAGAATAAAATCACAATATATAATCCGTAAAAGTAGTTTCATATCACACATAAATTATATTAATTTATGAGAAATGTTTTCTGCTAGAAATGTTTAATGCTATTGTAACAATCTCCATATTATTTTTACTGTGTGGCCGTGCATGGGACTACGTACCGAGCGCAGACATACTATAATAATGGGAAACGCCATGCTGCGAGAAATATGAACGCATACATAATTATTACGCGCAGACTTGCAAAAAATGTAGACAGCATTAATGACCCTATGCCATCATCCTATGTAACAAATAAAATTAAAACAAGGCCAGACTCCGAACGGTATGAGATCAATGGGGGTGCCATTACATACAATACTGTGTTATTTGAAAAAGTAATGGAAAACCTAAACAAAATTTCAAAAAATCAGTTGCGCTTCCGTCGATCTATGCATACGTAACAATAATAACTAAGAAGACCTGGGGGTACGCCGGTATCAGAGGCGTAGCTACCACCTTATCAGCCTGTAAATGGTTTATGATTTTCAAAAAATAAATTTAAAAAACTGCGTTATAATTCGTAAAAGTTGTTTCACTTTTTTAAGTATGTTATAATAAAAACATTATTTATTTTGTCCAATTAGTCTAGTCTCCTAAAACATAGTCTTGTTCTGAAGACTATGTACCTATGCCTGTTCATTGGAACGGCCGGCGACCAACAGCCTTCATGGATTTGGAGCGGCTTGATGAATTGTTAGATTCGTCTTAGTTGTGGTGGTGTACCCTATGTTACAAGTTTTTTTAAATGTATTATGGCAACAGGGTCACAATTTTGTAACCTTTTTCAATTCCAAAAAAGATAAAATGGGTATCAAATTAACAAGACGAGTTGTAATATATTTATATGTAAGTATATACAAATGTATGTAATAATACGTATAATTATAATGTAATTTAAGTCGTTAAGTTGTTTGGTCGCAGTCGGATTCATTGTGTTTTTATAATTTTTGCTCATTCATTTTTTTCAGTCAATTGAGTGATAATGCAAGCAGGACGTTCGTCTCATAGTAAGCGGCACGCCTGCCCATGGACTGCCTCTTGTCATGTAATTTCACCTACTAGAATCCCCTCCCCACGGCTAACCCGTATCGTAGCTAGACAATAATTATACCTAGCAGCTTGGCGGCAGAATATCAGTCAGGTTGGTTGTACTTACAAGGGACCACCTAGTTGAACATAAAATTATAATAACTCCATTATAATTAATTTTACTCGTGAATCTAGAATGACTGAGGCTGTTTTACATCTATACATATTATAAAACAAAGTCGCTCTCGCTGTCTGTCTGTCCCTATGTATGCTTAAATCTTTTAAACTACGCAACGGATTTTGATGCGGTTTTTATTAATAGATAGAGTGTTTCTTAAGGAAGGTTTATATGTATAATACATGCATAATATAGTAGAGAAACACTGATAATTTTTGAGGTTTCTAATGTGATGTCGTAAATAAGCACATTTTTTTGCGCTTACATTGCAAACGCTGGCTGAACCCTACGAGATAGATCAAAATAATGTACTACAGTATTGTACATATTAACAAGGTCTACAAAAAAGTTCGCGATGGTATATGTTTATCTCTTAGAGATAACACACAATAACCATTTTTTATCCTTTACTTGTTATGACAAATAATTAACTATTAATAAATTGTTGTTAGCATGAATTTGTCCCTTCTTCAATATAACATAAACTTCACTAATATATACACCAATGACAAAAAAAGCTGTGAATGTTGTTCATACCGCTAAGTTAAGGTTAAGCAACATAAGGCTAGGTCATTAAATAGATGGGTGAATCGATTTGTATGATATTTTGTGTACATATCGAGTAGGTCTGAGAATAAAATCGTAAAGTATATTTCATGCCGCTAGGTTTAGCAACGTTAGCCAAGGTCATTACATAGATAGGTGACGGGCGGCGGCGACTCCGAGGAGGACGGTGACAGGGTTGCAAGCCCCGTCCCTGTGATCATGGTGCCAGGTTCCCGGGGGCTATAATGCGCACTGAGGGGTATTTGGTGCATATCCCACTGGAGGGCCCAGGTCTCCCCTCATATATGGCGATGCAACAGCCGCAGGGGTTTAAGTGGGTAAGAATCCCAGATACCAGATACCATGATTAACGAGGATATTTAGAACGAGAGAAGGGTGCAAGAGAGGAAAGAGAGGGAGAGGGGATTCGAGGAGAGAGTGATAGGGTGAGGGATAGGGGGATTAAGGTAGAACAAGGGGAGAGTGAGAGGGAGCAAGGTGGTAGAAGAGAGAGGGGGGCGGGGTTCAGAGAGGGGACAACGGGGAGAGGAAGAGGGGGGACTGTGACGGGGACCGAAGCGGGAAAGGGGAAAGAGAAAAGAGAGAATTAGAATTTTCTTATAAGTGAGAGAGAGATGGAGAGAGAAATAAATAAAGGGAGGGGGGAGAAAAGGGGAGCAAATTGTAATAAAAGCGCCGGCGGAGCTGCGCGGGTCAGCTAGTAAACATATAAAACATACTTTCGTCTGACGAAAAATATATGGCGTAGCGAAATGGAAAGTTGTAGTAGGTATGTAATATTTAATTTGACGATAATTAACGTTAACAAATTCGTATTTTGATTACGGAATATAAATTGATCTGTAAGTATTTATGTTTTAGGTCGAATGTTTACAAAGTTACCTCAACAAGGACTCGTAAGGTATTCAGGTAAAAATAGCATCCACCTATTTCCCGTTGTGTTTCCTAAGAGGCAACTACGGGAATCCAAGAAAACAGGCAACAGCGTCTTTATTTGATTACCAAGCGCGGGGATTTTGGTACACATAAGTCAGGGAGAGGGATTTTATTCAACAGTGGACGTCTTCAAGCTGACGTTAATGATACAATGCCAGACGAACATGGGCGTCAAATTTATAAAGTCCCTATTAAAGTTTTGCATAATGAGAAGATGGTTACTTGTGTTATGCGTGTAAACAGTCAAATGAATCCGTGGGATTGTGACGGGTCAATTACAGCACGTCACAACAATGCGAGTGTTAACTAAGTACATCGACACAGTTTTACAATATTCAACTAGGATTTATGTAATTATGGAAACATCTAACACACTTGTAGACGACGTCGGACAGATCACTTAACATGTATCATTTTATCATCATCATCACCAGCCGGAAGACGTCCACTGCTGAACATAGGCCTCCGCCTTGGAACGTCACAATGAACGACAATTGGCTATTTGCACACACCGGTTAAGTGCGACGTGCGACGCGCACATGTCGCCTGCCTACGCTGCGTTTTCCGATTCGTGTTCGACACTCGAGAACCTTTCTTCCCCATCGGTTATCGGTTCTTCGGGCGATGTGTCCTGCCCATTGCTACTTCAACTTGCAGATTCTGAGAGCTATGTCGGTGACTTTAGTACTTCGGAGTATCTAATCCATTCGGATTTTATCGCGCAAACAAACTGCAACCACAGCTCTCTCCATAGATCGTTATGACTTTAGGGCTTCTCTAAAATACCAGCAGTTAAGGACCATGTCTCAATACCATCAATTTTTATCACCGGCAACACAGAATGGTTAAAAACCTTCGTATTTGGGCACTGAGTTACTGCGGACGAGAAGATAGCGCGTAATGTAGGGCCAATTCAATAAATCAAATTTGATCTGTCAGTTTCTTTGTTCTGTCTGTTTATTTTTTCATTATTACAATAAACATGTATTGAAAAAAGTTAAGCAATAGTGCAGTTATAACTTCGAAAAAATTATAATATTTTATGCCCGCCGTTACAAGGTCACGTTGTTAAATTTTGATGAAGTGTCAAATGTTATCTTTTAAATTGGCCCTACTTATGTTCCCGAATGCTGCCCATCCGAGTTGGATTCTTCGGACATGTATCATTTAGATTTACGCAGTGTTAAATCAAAAGGACTTCAATGTACATAAAGACACCGGCCGACCGTAACAAGCAAAATTTTCTGTACAAATAATTTTTATAGTTTTTGTATGAAAATGTTCTCAACGGCCACTGTCGCTGAATGTCTTTGGCAGTTAAATAGGATTACCTAATGGTGTAATAATAATAAAAACAAGATCATTTTAATTACAATAGCAGGTGTGCCGAAATCTTATTACACTGACATTGTAAGCCTGGGTTTCACCTGCCTGGGTGTCCCCCAGGATTACAAAGGGAAGATGTTGTCCTCTATTAGGTTCTAGGTGGGTGAAAATAAAAATGCAGTGAATATGTTAGTTACAGGTATTTATTGAAAATTATTTATTCTCATCAGATATAAATAACTATTTGCTAGCTCAACCAGAGGGGCTGGTAGGTTCTAAAAGGTACTCCTTAATTATCCTACCTAGCAACTAACCTTGCAACCTAAGAACGCTTATATACATACAGGTGTTGTTGTATGTCGAGTAAAGTTTATAAAGACAACACTTCCTAAGAAACTTAATTTAAATTATATTTGCACAATAATATACTACGGTTGTACCACCAATCCTGCCATGTCAGATAAAAGAAACTTTACAAGTTTATATGGTGAAAAGATATAAATATAATTTCAGTACCTTGTTATTATTAAATGGAACCTTCCTTCAAAGATAAGCTGCTGTCTTGTGTCCAAAGGCCATCTTCAAGCGTACCTCAGCATTCACATGCAGAAGCCGGATTTATTCCGGTGTGATGAACATCAAGCACAGAGGGTGAACATCCTCTACGGGGTGCTGATGGGATGTAGTCCAATAAAGACTTACATCACTTTTTGAATTAATAAATTCTTAAAATCAAATTTAATCCCATTCCACTGAAACAAATAACCTCAAATTAATTATCTGTACAAACTGGAAGTAGAAAAGACATACTCCTTGTGAATTACAAAGAATACATACCAGATGGCTGCTGTTCCTACATCAGTCACTGTGGTCCCCCCACGACCAACGATTCAAGAAGCCATGTGCTTCTTTTAAAAAAATATAAATTGGAAACCTGTAACGAGTTAGCGAATAAGTATCAACTATTCACCATTACAACAATATGCTACGAGACATCGCTTATTGCTTACCAATTATTGTGAACGATGAACTTATATATTATAAAATGTACTACGGAGGTGACCTTCCTAGGTCAAAGCCTCCATTGCCAAGAACTTTCTTCCAGAAGTATTTCGTATCCGGCTAAACCAGCCAATGGGGTTGCCAGGACTATCCTTCAAATTCCACACGGAATCGAATAAATTACACTGTTTATGTCCTTTCTCACAAACTAGTGATGAAATATTACTCTGGAGAGTAATATAACTTACAATTAAACATTGTATGTTAAACTACACGTTCTGTTTAACTCATATCTTAGTTTTTAAATGTTGGAAACATAACCAACTTCTAAATAAATAGTACTAACATCGGCTGTCTGAAAACATGACAACACTGAACCCAAAGAGTAACCAAACACAGTGAAATGAATGTTCCCTTTCACGCATCAAGCAATGGTCATTCACTTACAATTATATTTATTTTCTTTATTAATTAATTATAATGAAATTTGAAAATTCACCACGTGACAATACCCCCTCACCTAAGAGAAGTCGCTGCCCTCAGCGACCTTTCTACTAACCAAGTCCAACTGAAATTGCATTCCATCAACCAAAACCAAAACAAAACCCTAATTAGTAAACCATTTACTAATCCATAACTGAATACTGTTTAACTTTTACCTGTGACTAACAAGTAAAAAAATGTACTATATAAGTACTAAAGTTTTCCTGTACCTACTGGTACTGAAAAAGAAAAAGTAAAAAATGAAAATAAACAAACTCCTGCCTCTTCGAGATCCTTGGAGAAAAAATAATAAAGAAAAAAAATATCCATTTACTGGAACAATAAAATAAAAAACCAAAACCCAAAAAAACAAAAAAATGCTATCCAGCCTTCAGTAATCTCCATACCTAACAAAAACCCAAAACACCCAGGACAGTTGTTTTCCTAACAAATAATTAATAATAGCCCTTCAGTCCGGGGGCAAATAAGATCACAACCTTTGTGGTCTTATACAAAACAAAACCAAGCCAACAAAATAGCAAGGCCTAAACAATGGTAACAAGACCAAAACAATGGTAAGAGGACGAAACCCAAACCAATAAAACCAACCTATGGTTCCATATTGTACTCAGTTAGAGTACCTTATGTACCAGGTGTACTAAATAAAAAAGTATAAAACAATACTATTAAAAAGTAGTAATCTACTATGTATGTATACTGTATAGTATAAAAAAAAACAAATAAAAGTAGTAATCTACATGTAAATTTTCATTGCAACACTTATAAATACTATTTTTGCAATGTTCGATCACAAAATTGGTTTCCATAAAAAATAAAAGAATTCTAAGAAATAAAATAATATGTAATTCAAGACAGTTTTTATCCCCAGTTTTTTTTTGCCCCACGTTGGGCGCCATTTGTAAGCCTGGGTTTCACCTGCCTGGGTGTCCCCCAGGATTACAAAGGGAAGATGTTGTCCTCTATTAGGTTCTAGGTGGGTGAAAATAAAAATGCAGTGAATATGTTAGTTACAGGTATTTATTGAAAATTATTTATTCTCATCAGATATAAATAACTATTTGCTAGCTCAACCAGAGGGGCTGGTAGGTTCTAAAAGGTACTCCTTAATTATCCTACCTAGCAACTAACCTTGCAACCTAAGAACGCTTATATACATACAGGTGTTGTTGTATGTCGAGTAAAGTTTATAAAGACAACACTTCCTAAGAAACTTAATTTAAATTATATTTGCACAATAATATACTACGGTTGTACCACCAATCCTGCCATGTCAGATAAAAGAAACTTTACAAGTTTATATGGTGAAAAGATATAAATATAATTTCAGTACCTTGTTATTATTAAATGGAACCTTCCTTCAAAGATAAGCTGCTGTCTTGTGTCCAAAGGCCATCTTCAAGCGTACCTCAGCATTCACATGCAGAAGCCGGATTTATTCCGGTGTGATGAACATCAAGCACAGAGGGTGAACATCCTCTACGGGGTGCTGATGGGATGTAGTCCAATAAAGACTTACATCACTTTTTGAATTAATAAATTCTTAAAATCAAATTTAATCCCATTCCACTGAAACAAATAACCTCAAATTAATTATCTGTACAAACTGGAAGTAGAAAAGACATACTCCTTGTGAATTACAAAGAATACATACCAGATGGCTGCTGTTCCTACATCAGTCACTGTGGTCCCCCCACGACCAACGATTCAAGAAGCCATGTGCTTCTTTTAAAAAAATATAAATTGGAAACCTGTAACGAGTTAGCGAATAAGTATCAACTATTCACCATTACAACAATATGCTACGAGACATCGCTTATTGCTTACCAATTATTGTGAACGATGAACTTATATATTATAAAATGTACTACGGAGGTGACCTTCCTAGGTCAAAGCCTCCATTGCCAAGAACTTTCTTCCAGAAGTATTTCGTATCCGGCTAAACCAGCCAATGGGGTTGCCAGGACTATCCTTCAAATTCCACACGGAATCGAATAAATTACACTGTTTATGTCCTTTCTCACAAACTAGTGATGAAATATTACTCTGGAGAGTAATATAACTTACAATTAAACATTGTATGTTAAACTACACGTTCTGTTTAACTCATATCTTAGTTTTTAAATGTTGGAAACATAACCAACTTCTAAATAAATAGTACTAACATCGGCTGTCTGAAAACATGACAACACTGAACCCAAAGAGTAACCAAACACAGTGAAATGAATGTTCCCTTTCACGCATCAAGCAATGGTCATTCACTTACAATTATATTTATTTTCTTTATTAATTAATTATAATGAAATTTGAAAATTCACCACGTGACAACATTATAATGCACTATTAAATACAAAATTAATACTGAACGTTTAATAAATAAACAAAAGGTGAGAGTGTAGGGTCAACGACAGTGGTTACCTTGTAATGTATTTTTCATAATTGCCACACACCACGTCAAAAGAGCGATAAACACTTTTACTTATTTTTACTACACGCCTATACAGTTTCATTTGTTATTCACAGAAGGAATTATACAATACGTAATTTTTGTCAACGAAATATGGGTCCCTAGATACTTTATAATTGTACTACTCACTGAGGTCATACCAATTATAAAGTACTTAGCGATCCACTAAGGATTAGCTGGGCAATGTGGTTAAGAAGTAGGAAGCAGACAGACGAGAATAGCGACCTTATGTTATACTATTTAGTAATTAGAGATAAAGATGCTCATATTTAGTATTTCGAGATGAAGAAGTGCATTTTCTGTAGCAAGATTTAGTTTGCAGCGGCCAATCTTTGACAAGATCAGTTAATTAGGCAGAAGATCTTTAGTGCAAAGTGACTGATACGAGTGCACTCTTTTTTACTTTGCTCACAATCCAATGGAAAGACACTGACAAAACCGTCAGGCACAGAATCAACTTTGATTGGATATATTATTTTATTTTTACGACAATCACCTCGATCAGCCTTTTTGTCATATATAAAGTTGTTAGTCCCGAAAAAAGGAGATTTGCTGTTTTTATTGATAACGTCAATATTAGTAAAATACAAAAAAAAATGAGCAATGCAATATTTGTTGACGCATTGTATACACTAAAAACATAAGCAATCTGCTGAAACTGCGTTAAAATCAACACAATCAAATATTTATCTGTGTCATTATCTGGCATGACACAGTTCTTATGTTTATTTATAAAACATGATAATAGGCATGATGACTGCAACACAATACCAATAAATCTGTGGTTTTAAATACTAGAACAGATTGCACTGATTCCAAAAATGCATCTCATTTTCATAATAATAGAGAGATTTTTGTGATATTTAAGCAAATAAATTACTCAAATACAGCTAATCGCCATTTTGTAATAAACGCTGATCAGAGTGAATGACGTCAATCCTGTGTAAATAAACAACTGTCAAACTGTCATCTCAACATTTTCTTTCATACAATGATTCACTTTTATACCTATACAGATGTTTATTTACACCGCCGGAGTGACGTCACAAAATGACGCCATTCATCGGCCATCGTTTTGGAACGAAATTCAAACTCTATTTTAAAAATTGAAAATATTGCTATTAATTATAAATTTAATACAAAAATATGATTATTTTCGGCAATAGTAGACCCGTAAGTACATTATAGAGTATTTTTTTCAAAATTAGTCATCATGCCTATTGGTTAGATCACGTAAGATACTATAAGATAAGTATCACATTGCCAGATAAGTTATTTCCTAAATTTGTTACTTTTGACAAGAATTTATATCACATTTGCATACACGGTAATTTATGTTTTTATACTAATTCCAGTATCTAAAGTGGTCACTAGTGAAAACACTGAGATTTGACCTTCTTCGGCGAATCCCAGGCCACGCTGAATTGGGTCTTGGAACGCGCTTTAACTAGAAAAGCAGATATACAAATTGTAAAAAAAACATATGTCCGATTCGTGACGGTCTTATTCAGTGTATCAATACAAACACATGTATATAACTCATTTGATAATTATATCATTTTTTTTTCTAATTTGAACCAGAAATACAAGATGTTTCGTTTTACTGTAAAAAAAAATTGAGATATTCAACAAATGAGTTATATGTATACATTTATACAATACATATTTTTACAATCTGTATATGAGGGTTGGGAAGTTTAGGGTCGTATTACAGAACCATACTCAAGACTCAAGTACTACTTAAATCTAGTTTGAGTTGAAGTTTTAATTTTAGAACCTTACTTGAGCACTGAACTGTCAAACTAGAATCACCTGAGTATTATCAGTTCGCGATGACGTTTATGATATTATTTTTAGGTGTTTTGCGTAAAACGATATTATCAGAAATTATTTGTAATAGAAAACAGACTGATTGCAGTGTTGTTCTATATATTCAGAACTCAAGTAAGCAGAGATCAAAATCTCTACTCAAGACTAGACTCAGTTGATTTGAGTTTGAGGATTGTTTTGTGTACGTTGGGTGCTCAAGTTTTGATTCTTTGCTCAAGCAGTGATCAGTTGAATGCAGTTTAAGAGCTACTAGAGTCAAGTTCTGTAATACGACCCTTAGATTATAATTCTAGAGGCATGGAGCTACAGGTCAATCTAATTCAATTACTTTTTACAATGGTTTACAATTTGGTAATTGATTTAGAATCAGTCTCTTAACTTATTCTTTTTATGTTTATCAATGTTAATTTGATACTTCAATATTTTATATGTTTCCGTTTTTAATTGATACTTAGCTTATCTTGCGTGTCCGCGAATATGACTTATAGGTTTATTGCCAGAATTATTACATAATTTTCTATCTATCTAACTGTAAATTAGGTCTACTTCACAACAAACTTTACGACATGACATGTTATAGTATAATTTGATTATTTGTGTGGCCATTATAGTAGACAGATAACTTTTACCTAACGTAATATATATTTTTTAATGTTCATCGATAAACTATGCAAATAAGTTAACACGATTTAGATTGTCATCGGTTGTAAATAAATATCATGTTGCACTTTACATTTATATGGTCTGTTTTGTAAAATTCTTACACAATAATAATTGATGGCGTAAAATATTTTTTTCTACATTAATATCTTTATTTACAAACATTACGTAAATGCCAATGGTTCCTATACACATCAATCATTTTACAGTTAAAAAAATATTATTGAAGATAAAAGTACCTACTAATCAATTTTGTATACGTTCCATATACCTTATAGTCAATGTATCGTATTTACATAATATGTACTATCGCAGACACGAACGATGTACCAGTTTTCAATGAAAATCGTTTGAACGACGCTGACGTTACGTGCTTCTACCCCGCCCGCATGTATTTTGGGTCGGTACGTACAAGCGATTGTCGCGCCCTCGGGACCTCCGAATTGCAAAGCAAGCTGTGGGTGCCGGTGTCCCGGTGCGCCATGGAGGCTACTCCACTCAATAAAAGCTAGTGCTTGATGATACTGTTATAAATGCAGCGCTGCTTCATCATCATCATCATCAGCCGAAAGATGAACAAAGGCCTCCCCTTAGAAGAGAAGAGTTATCATAATCCCCACGCTTGGCATGCACCTTGGGGATCGCAGTAGGTATAGGTGGTAGGGTAGGTAATCCGATAGAAAGACGCTGCTGCAAGTCTTCTTGTTTTCATCAACCAGTTTCTGAGATATTGTTATAGTTATAGAGTACTAAGTAGCAATTACCCTGTTTACAGTGGCGTGCACAGAAAGTAGGCAAAAATATCTGCGAGTTATCTGTACTCTAAGCTATTTGTTAGTGTGCCACCACAAATATCATCAAATGAACTAACATTATAGACGTATCCATTTGCATTAAAAAACATCACGTTAATACCATGTGAGTACAAAATATTTTTAAATTAAGATTATTTAGAGAAATCGTAGGGTAGGCAGTAAGTCTTTTTGTGTGTATGGACCCTCTGAATAATCTTATTAAAGTTTTGAAATGCAAATCAATATGTCTGTAGAATCTGGTATCTTATGGATATTTAAAATGGTATACTAATATACATATAATAGGTTAAACAAGAATATGTTTCATTGCCTACCCTCTGTGCACACCACTGCCTGTTTATAAGATGTTGTTATAATTATTAATAAAGTCCTGTAAACCTAAGGCGAGTTACAATGTCTGGTATCCCAGTCCACTTTATAGAGAATCGCAGCAAATTTGAAATATTATAGACTGTAGTATTATGTATTCTGTGACTGTAGCAGCTACTCCAATATTGAGCGAGCGAGAAACAATAATTTAGACTACAATCCACCACGTCGATATTTTAAATTATTTAATTAATTTAGCCGTAACTGTACCACTGTAGGGCAAAGGCGTCCCTTTCCTCTTATACCGATCTAACGCAATTTGTGACCAGTCTTTTCTGTAATAGTCCATCTTCAACTACGATGTCGAGTTCCAGTGGATGACACCCTTAGCGTGAGCCAAAACCCATGAAGTAGAGATGCCCGGGGGTCGCCACATACGGGGCTAAGTACTTCGGTAACCCGAGTACTCTCCGAGGGATCGTCGGTGGCATCAAGTGCTAGCTGGCCTTTCTCGAGGAGTTGGGGTGGATCGAATGAATCTATTCCCACCCGTACGCAAAATACGCGCTTTGACGTAGAGTTGCGGAAACCAGCCCGTGATACCAATACCAATAACCCATGAAGTATGCAGCAGATATGGCCAGCCCAGTTCCACTTCAATCCTGTAGCTGTGTTCACGTACGTCAGCAATATCAGTTACAGAGCGCAATATAGAATTTCTTACGCGGTCGGTAAGTTTGACTCCCAAGTTTTTTTTTTATACAACTAAGGTGGCACGTAAGCGTGCGGCCCGCCTGATGGTGAGCAGTCACCGCAGCCTATAGACGCTAGCAACACCAGAAGAATCACTAGCGCGTTGCCGACCCTTAAGACATTAGATATTAACAGCCGCACTCACAAACGACAATTAACTTTAATTCCTATTAAGTCATTTTTTGTAATCTCATTATTTTGACTTTCAGAGCCTCTTATGATTATTTTTGACTAAATATGACGAGATTATTGATATATCTACTTACTCTGAATGTAATTAAGCATTAATTGGCTTCAAGTGTCGAAATAAAGCAATTTCAAAAAGTTACTTAATGACAATTAACTATAATTGACGTTTGTAGGTTCGGCAGTTTGTCTTTGTGTTCGGTAATTTCACCAGCTACACGCCGGAACACAGCAATGCTTACACACTGCTACTTGGCGGCAGAATATCTGACACTGCAGTGGCACCTACCTGGACGGTTCCTTGCACAAGGTACCTACCTAGTCACTAGTAGTCAATATACTGCTTTCCAAAGCTCGTTTGATATGCTTTGGGATAATGGGTGCGTAATGTACTAACCTGTAACGGTGTAAAGGCCACCGACGAAGCAGTACCAGACACCTGTCTCCTGATGCTGGTAGCGCCGCCATACTGTTGCTGCTTCTGAAGGTTCTTCTGCAGCGTTTTGCTGATCCGCACTTTGGTCTTCTCGTCGATCTGAGGCAGCCGGACGCGGCCGGTGCTCGACTTGCCGATAGTACCACGGGTGTAGCCGAGATCTTCTTGATAAGCGTCGTCCTCAATCTGTTGGAAATAAATGGGTTATTAAAGAGGAATATTTGCATGTGTATGTCAATAATTGGAATGCGCATAGTTATTCTAATCAGTCAAGAAGGGCATGGTAGTGAGGTCATAACGAAACGCAAGCTTCTGGTTTCCATTTCTACACTGAACTTTCAGAAACGGCTGACTGGATCGTATTAGACATTGTTGACAGGGATCAGGCGATACCTATTCCGTACCATTCCGTGCCAATAGATAGGCCCGGAATTTGTAAGGTTAGGGCTTCCTTCGGAGCAGCTTCGGATAAAAAAAAAAAGTAGTCGCTGGACGTTCGGGATGTGGGCGCTAGGACGACCACTGAATACGGCGGTGACTCCGAAGAGAACGGCGGTGGGAATGCGCCCCCCGGCGGCGGGCTCAAAGGCCAGGCACTGAGGCGCCCTTGGTACAGATCTCGGAGAGACCTGGGGTCACCTCTCATGTGTCGACAACCGCGGGGGTTTTTGTGGGTAAGAATCCCACATAGCCCGGTCGAGCCCCAAGCTCCCGGGACCTTTTGAAGGTTTCTCCCGCGAAAAAAAACGTAAGGTTAGGGCTTAACGTTATACCTGCACATAATAACCATTATAAATCATCCGATTAAACTTTTTAAATTACTGTAAATATTATATTAAAAGCAGAAAGTATCGGTCATTATTCTAATCAACTTTAAGTGTGTCGTTTTTAATTGGAATTAAAATTTATAAATATTTACATTACATATTTAAATGTAAATCTATATTCGTTAATAAATAAAGTTTCCTCAGCAAGTAAATACAATATCAATCAATAAATATGGGTGGTATCTGTATGAGATTAACACAGATAGCCATAATTAAATCGATTTGTGATCGACTGTCTGCAATTAAGCGGTGTTTCGCCGACCGAATAAACACAGCTTTGGTTGTGTTGTGACACACGGACAGGGCGCGTTGGTAATCGCGCATGTTTACGCTTGATTAAAATAATACGATATTTGACGGTATTAAAAATGTGGTACGAGTTGGTGTAAATATTTTAAAAGTAGTTTGTAATAAAAACATTAAAAATATTTAAGATTTTTTTGTAAAACACGCCTTAAAATACGAGTTTTAATGAGTTTGAGTGATCGCTAATGCTCTATCAATGGATAAATTACACTAGTGGTGTCACATTCCAATACACAGATAATTAAACAAAATGTTGTTGAGCCGCATCGTCATTGTTACATGCATGTGACGTCATCGGAGTCACGTGATCCGTGTATCCATCTCGCAGTATTTGTATTTGTTCAAATTAAATTATTGATTTTGAACAAAAGTACCTACTGAAAATCATGAAGAAAAATAACTTAATGTTATTTGAATGTTACTTATTTAACAATTCAGGATGGCTTCCCAAAGACAGTCAAATACCTTATTTGTTAAAATACTCGTAAGCTTATCTCTCACGCTCATTACTCCAAAAGAAAATGTAGCAAACATTCAAACATACGTAACAGAGTAAGCAAACGAGTTCACAGAACGTTTCTCCACATGTTAATGAAGAGATTTTGGACCAACGCCATTGTTCAGGTAAATTACAAACATGATTTAAGAAGCGAAACGCCCTTTTCATTATCATTTTGTACACCGAGAATAGTTTATTCGAGCTTTAAGGGCAGTATGGCTAGTATTAATTTTATTGCACCACGTATATTGCAATTCGCAATGTTTTTAAGATAAATTAGACATTACTATGTAACTATCGAAATGTTTGATTGATTTAAGAATAGTATAATAATCAATTATAGTAGATAGGACACGAACACTAGAATATAATTTTGCATACTCCATATACCTATGCAAGCAAACGTATTTTTTATTTTATTTGTAATTCAATTCAATTTATTTGCATAAATATGGTGCTTATTCATTTTCGTTTCATTTATTTATTTATTATAAAAATTGTACATTAGAAACATAGCGAGCGATACACATTTGCCATTAAATAGCATTCAAAGTTATATACAAATTCATATTGGATTTTAAAAATGTCAAGCCTGGAAAATGTCACACTTATAGCTTAATAAAACCAATACTTACAATGTCGAGTCATATCAATTAATATAATGTTATACATCTATTTCACCTAAATAATAAAAAAAAAAGATTGATTTATGTTGTAGCTGTTGCTCAACCTCCAATACTGTGTGTCAGCCATACAAATGGCAGCCGGCGCACGCCGCCACGCGCAGACAACCAACGGTACCGGCACGGACGTCCGCGCGCTTCAACAGGTCGAGTTCCGGTCTATTTGATCACCGCGAAAAACTGCGGCCCACTTACTCTGAACCATTTAAAATTCTACGCTCATCTAGCATGCCCCGCTAATCGTGACGTCACATTTTATTAGCCATCCTACTATCCAAGGCCAACCACAATGTATTGCACACGACAGAAACGGTTTATGTAGAGACGTCTTCTTTTAAAGTAAGGTTGTGACCTTAAGCTAAGGAATTATGTAAATTGCTAGCCAACAGTCCGTTCTTCCTGTCTAAATTAGGATTTTAAAGTACTGTTAAAAGTTGACTTTTTAAAAAATTACTCGTAGGTAGGGCAAAAGTATCGCAGTTACTAACTGCATAAATTACATCCACTTACGGGATCGTGAGTTACGGCCCATTATCGTATGTGTCAGAAAAATTATCGCCGCTCGCGCATGAATGAATCGATTATGAAGTTGTTGCTTACGATTGTAGGTTAATAATGGAAATTAATCCAAACGTTACCGGTATCATTAAAATTGTTATTAAAATTGTTAATAACAACACGGTAACAACTGTAGCTGCCATTATTAGTTTTGCTCTAATGAACAATGCAATGCCACTTATCTGAAATATAAGATAAAATCTCTCCTAGTGTCGACTTTTGTAGCATGAACTAAATCTTGTCGATCTTTAAATAGGAATTCAAAAGTTTCCGGTAATCACATAACTATTCAACTGAATAGATATCAATGATAGTGTGACATCAATTATAGACACAATTCTGTTTCCAAAGAAATATTTCTTGCGCTCTTAAAATTATATCAGTTTGTAAATCTTTTGTTCCACGAGTTACACTATGGGTCAAATCTATTTAATCAGTGCTATTCAAAATGTAGCCTTGCTAATCCTCCTGCTTTCCATGCCTAGTGAAGGTACAGACTACAGGATAAACTTATGTAATTCCAAAGGGAATTTCATGCGTGAGACTCTAAATATAACTAATCTAAAGACTTTGCATCGGGCGTTAAAAATGTCAGGCGAGACCGCGGATGTCATGAACTCTGTAAGGTTATTTACGTTGTGAATTTCCGAACCAAGCGATTTGCTTCCTCATTTATTAATGTTACAGCTATAGACTGGAATCGTTTGCCTGTGTCGGTTTTCTCGCCCGATTATAATATCGGTGTTTTCAAGGCTAGAGCTTAGGGTTTTAATAAGCTAATGTTCACCATCCCCGATCGCATCACCGCTTTCCATCAGGCAATGCAGTCCCTCCTTTAAGCACTGGCTTATATTGAATAACACAAAAGGTCTTCCTGGTTCTGATTGCCAAAGATGCGCCCAGCAACTATAATATTTCGCCATTCAAGAGGACTCTTTCCGCGCACCACATTTTTATTGCTATCGTTGAGGAAAAGGTGTAACCGGTCTGAGACGGCGGAGGCCTAGTTATGGATTTTTCCCACTAAAATCTAACAGTTGGCCTTCATGGACACCAAAGAGGATCTATGTTTTTAAGAGTCGGCACTTTGAAGTATAAAACGTACTTTGTGCCAACATCACCAACTAAGACAGACTAGCCAACAATACATAACAAAATAACAATAATACATCTAAATTCGTATGTAGTCACTTTAATTTGGTAAGATGTTCATAATTAGTAGGTACTCTCGCGGTCACAAGCGGTGTATCACCTTTAGGGCTCCCACACATAACTGCGATGCGATGCGATGCGGCGCCGCATCGCAGGAATTTGTACCGAAAAATTCATTTGTTTCTCGCAGATATTTGCGATGCGATGCGAATTCGCAGTTATGTGTGGGAGCCCTAAGGACGATAATCGCATGCAAACGTAACCGTAAGCGCACGTAACGTCGTTAAAACAATTTTGATTGACAACTGGTACACCGTTCGTGTCCGCGATAGTACATTCATAAATCCATACAAATATTTATTTCAAGGCAGTGTCACCGGGTTGATCGACACTGTGGAAAGACTACGCAACACATAGGAGCACTAACGCACTATCTAAGTGATAAAAGTTTTATAATACGTTACACTCACGTCAGCGAAATTCAGTCGGTTAGCGTTCTTCCTAAATTCCGTCATAGCGTATCGCTCCTTCATCTTCCTAACGCGTTTCCCACCTCTCTTCTTCCTGCTTTGTTCTATGGGCTTTGGTAGTGGTTTCACGAACTTCACCGGCGGTGGCTCCTAATGGAACAAAAAAAAACCGCCACATTTAGGAGAAAGGTTTTTAGTTTCTTCTTGTTGCCTCATTGTTGTATCTTAAACAATTGTTTTAAAGGTTGTCTGGAAGAGATCACTACTAGTGATAAGGCCGCCAATTGTACATTAAAATTTGCTGTATTACTGTTTTTTTCTTGTTTTGTTATGTTTTATGTTGATTGTACAATAAAGGGTTATCTATCTATGTACTTTTTTACCGGAGCGGAAAGATTTTCTTTCGTGGCTCTGTACCTTTAAAAAACACTTTTTTTTTTTGGAGACCCCTTAGGAAGCGATAATAAATACTTTTTAGTATTATTTTTTTAGGTAAATGTAAAGTATTCCTTCCTATACGGATAACATCACTTTAAAACATCCGCACTGAGAATACTTCACGAAACGATACTTCAACGAAACAAATAGATTTATATTTGCTTAAAAAAAGAAGAGATAGTTATTTATAATACCTACATTACTAAACAGACTAAAGTTTCCGCTGAATAAGTATTATTATTAAATAATAAAGATATAACTAGATACTTACCTGAAGTTTATCAAGTTTCTTTTCAATAGATTCTCGTAGTTGTCTTCCAATAGCGCCATCTGTGCTCTCATGGCACGCGTCCACTCGAGCAGCGAGCGTTAGTTTCGTCGCCACAAGCTTTGCTGCTTTGTACCTCAGTTCCTAAAGAAATGTATTACATATATACTGTTCCCGCCGCTCTCAGCGACTGCTAATGAATCATTATTACGCGCAAAATCTATACTATGGCTAACCGCACACTGTCAATAATATTGTCAATATTCTACAATCCGCCTGACATGCGCCATGTGCACACTTAAGTCGGACGGGTTGTAGAATATCGACAATATTATTGAAGAAATTACAATATTATCTAAACGAACTAACAGATAACAATACAAATCCGATTCATATCTTATGTTTTAGTGAAACTTTTATTAAAGAAGGGAGTGAGACAAATATAAAAATTAAAGGTTATAATGTAAGTAGCTATTATTCTAGAAAAAACAAAAAACGTGGTGGGACTTGCATAATGACAATTTACGGAATCGACTGCAAACCTATAGAATTATGTAAAGAATACTCTTGTGATAATATTTTTGAATGCTGTGGCCTAGAAATTCCCAGTATGAATTGCATTATTATCTGTATATATAGAACACCTAACTCTAATATTAATACATTTTTTAGTAAACTAGAAATACTTTTATATAAATTATCATTTAAAATATTTAATAAAAAATGTATCTTAACAGGGGATTTTAATATTAATACATTAATAGATAATAAAAACTCAATAATCCTAAAAAATCTACTGTCTAATTATAATTTAATGTTACACATAAGTAAAGCTACACGACAAAATAGTTGTATAGATCTTATAGCAAGTAATCAAATAGATGCGTCAGGATCCGTTCAGCAGGTGTTCCTATCAGATCATGATACTGCTCAAATTTTAGAATTTCCAGGACAATATAAAAAAGTTGAAAGCTATTGGTACTGTCTAAGAAGAGATTACAGTAAAGAAAATGTAGATAAATTTATTTATTATATCTCACAACTAACTTGGCAAGAAATTTATTCTGAATCAGATATAAACAAAGCATTTAACATGTTTCACGAAGAGATTATACTATTTTATAACTTGTGCTTCCCTTACTATAAAATAAGAATGACATCAAATATACACACTCCAAAATGGATAACTAAAGGTTTAAAAAAATCTACTATAGTAAAAAGAAATCTAAGGCGTAATTACTACAAATATAAAACAAATAGTGCATATAATAAATACAATAAATACGGAAAACTTCTAAAGAAATGTATTACGTGGGCTAAGCGGAACCTAAACAAAAATATCATTTCTAAAGCTAAAAACAAAGGTAAAGCTACTTGGCAAGTAATAAAAGATAATCAGAATACTATTAAAGGCATAAACACAATTGAAGAAATAATATATAATGGAGACAATACAACGAGCCCACCTAAAATAGCAACAGCTTTTAATAACTTTTTTATAGATACTTCAAATAACAATTATAAATCAATTGCTTCACAGGTCACATCATTGGGTGAACCTAATAATAAATCAATGTTTTTAAAACCAACTACTGAACAAGAAATAATAAATATTATAAAATCTTTAAACAACACAAGGGCTGTTGGGTATGATTACATCTCCACAAATATTATTAAAGCAAGTGCTCAGGTCCTAGCACCGATTCTTAACTTTACTTAATATGTATCCGAATGGCTAGAAATAAATAATCTTTGCGTAAACATATGTAAAACAAAGTATATAAAATTTGCTACATACAATTCTAAAGACTACAATTTAAAAATTCAACTAGCAGACAAAAGTATCGAAGTAACTAATGCAATAAATTTTTTGGGAATCAAATTAGATAAATATTGTAACTGGAAAGAGCAAATTCACAGTGTTTGTAATAAACTTAGTAGATTTGTATATGCAATCAAGAAGTTACGTATATTGTCATCTGAAAAAACAGCTCTTATAGCATACTTTGCATATGTTGAATCTATATTAAGATATGGAATAATAATATGGGGTAATTCTACAGACCGTGATAAGGTGTTTCTAACACAGAAAAAATGTGTCAGAGCTATTTGTGGTGCTGGCCCACTTGATTCTTGTAGGCCTATATTTAAGAAATTAAATATTTTAACTTTAACTTGCCTGTATATCTTTGAAGTTACAGTATTTGTAAAAAAACATTATACATTTTTTCAATCCAAAAAAGACACTGCTATACCATACTTATCCAGGGATCCCACTAAATTAGTTATACCATTATGTAAAACCACTTTAAATAAAAACAATGTTTACCATATGTGCATAAAACTATTTAATAAATTACCAAAAACTCTAAGGGAGCTTCCACTTTTGTCATTTAAAGTACAATTACGAAAATGGTTAGTAAACAATTGTTTTTATTCAATAGATGAGTTTATGAAACACAAAAATACAGTGTAAAATGTAATTTAATTAATATTTAAACTCTACCTGGTTTTACCAGAACATATTTGCATGCCTTTGCAAGGCGGAATATGGAACAGCACTTTTTATTTACTGTACAACTTCTCTACCTGTATTCTACGCAAATAAATGATTCTTATTCTTAAAAGAAGGTGTGCGGGCTACCTATGACTTGTTAATAGATTCGATGAGTGTGACAGTCACTTTAGGATTTAAAAATTTGCAACCTCAACATTAAGTAATTTCGGAACTACATATTAAAATACAACAAAACCATATTGTTTAACTCCTGCAAGAGGCCATTTAAGGTATGGACCACTAGTGTCTGACTGATATTCTATTGTAAAAGAGTCTGTATAAATAAATATTGCAATAATAAGTACAGCAAGCAAACATCTTTTTTGTCATCTCAGGGGACAAGATGCAGTATAAAAATGTCAATCGGCACTAATGGAGAGATTTTTTGCTTAACATAAGACGAACACACATCCTGCTTGCCTTACCACTAACTTGCATAAAATGTTGTTAAAATTGTTAAACAACATTTGTGATTATTATCTAAACCAGGACTTCCAACCAGGGCGTAGGGATCGCAGGAGGTATCTTCGGACGATTGATTGTAAAAAATGCCAGTTACTAAACGCAAAAAATTATAAGTTACAACAAACCCATATATAGGTACAAAATGAAAGGAGGGTGTGAAAACTTCAGCTATGGCCCAGGGGGGCGTGATGTAAGAAAGGTTGAGAGCCCTGAGCCCCTGATCTAAACCGATACATTACACTTGTTTAGAACCAGAGATACTAATGCTGAATTACCCAGATATTCTCTATTTATACTATGTAAATACAAATAAATGAATACTATGCTTACTGGCTGCGTGTCTTGTACAATTTGTGAAAAATATATGAAGCCCGTGTGCGGCAGAGCTGCGGCTTGTGAGAACCCAGACAGCATTTTCTTCTGCTGCCCGAGAGGAAGTACATTGCAAGCTGGCATTTTCGCTAATTTCGACAAACCTCCAGCTACACCGAGGATCTTTGCTGCTGTTGACGCACCTTTAAAAGTTAAATGATAATTACAGACTAAGACTGAGCAGAATAGTAAATGACAACGTTTCGTAAAGACCAGGGGCCATACCATGAACTCTTCTAGCAAGGCAGTTTAACACGAAAAGCGACTTGTGTATTTACCACGAGCGCACTAACAGCAGGCCACCCAAGTGTTACGTCACCCAAACAGGTGAGAGATCACGTGGTGTATTTACCACGAGCGCACTAACAGCAGGCCACCCAAGTGTTACGTCACCCAAACAGGTGAGAGATCACGTGGTGTATTTACCACGAGCGCACTAACAGCAGGCCACCCAAGTGTTACGTCACCCAAACAGGTGAGAGATCACGTGGTGTATTTACCACGAGCGCACTAACAGCAGGCCACCCAAGTGTTACGTCACCCAAACAGGTGAGAGATCACGTGGTGTATTTACCACGAGCGCACTAACAGCAGGCCACCCAAGTGTTACGTCACCCAAACAGGTGAGAGATCACGTGGTGTATTTACCACGAGCGCACTAACAGCAGGCCACCCAAGTGTTACGTCACCCAAACAGGTGAGAGATCACGTGGTGTATTTACCACGAGCGCACTAACAGCAGGCCACCCAAGTGTTACGTCACCCAAACAGGTGAGAGATCACGTGGTGTATTTACCACGAGCGCACTAACAGCAGGCCACCCAAGTGTTACGTCACCCAAACAGGTGAGAGATCACGTGGTGTATTTACCACGAGCGCACTAACAGCAGGCCACCCAAGTGTTACGTCACCCAAACAGGTGAGAGATCACGTGGTGTATTTACCACGAGCGCACTAACAGCAGGCCACCCAAGTGTTACGTCACCCAAACAGGTGAGAGATCACGTGGTGTATTTACCACGAGCGCACTAACAGCAGGCCACCCAAGTGTTACGTCACCCAAACAGGTGAGAGATCACGTGGTGTATTTACCACGAGCGCACTAACAGCAGGCCACCCAAGTGTTACGTCACCCAAACAGGTGAGAGATCACGTGGTGTATTTACCACGAGCGCACTAACAGCAGGCCACCCAAGTGTTACGTCACCCAAACAGGTGAGAGATCACGTGGTGTATTTACCACGAGCGCACTAACAGCAGGCCACCCAAGTGTTACGTCACCCAAACAGGTGAGAGATCACGTGGTGTATTTACCACGAGCGCACTAACAGCAGGCCACCCAAGTGTTACGTCACCCAAACAGGTGAGAGATCACGTGGTGTATTTACCACGAGCGCACTAACAGCAGGCCACCCAAGTGTTACGTCACCCAAACAGGTGAGAGATCACGTGGTGTATTTACCACGAGCGCACTAACAGCAGGCCACCCAAGTGTTACGTCACCCAAACAGGTGAGAGATCACGTGGTGTATTTACCACGAGCGCACTAACAGCAGGCCACCCAAGTGTTACGTCACCCAAACAGGTGAGAGATCACGTGGTGTATTTACCACGAGCGCACTAACAGCAGGCCACCCAAGTGTTACGTCACCCAAACAGGTGAGAGATCACGTGGTGTATTTACCACGAGCGCACTAACAGCAGGCCACCCAAGTGTTACGTCACCCAAACAGGTGAGAGATCACGTGGTGTATTTACCACGAGCGCACTAACAGCAGGCCACCCAAGTGTTACGTCACCCAAACAGGTGAGAGATCACGTGACAATGTTATTGTCATGCTAATTATTGAACTCACGTTACAAATTTATAAGACAGGCCACTTTCGTGTTAAACTTGCCTGCTAGAGTTCATGGTAAGGCCCCTGGTGATCAAAAATTCTTTATTACAATACAAGATGGAACATATTTGTCCCGGCAAAGGGACAAGTAAGTGAGTCCCAACCCCGGTTGGGACTCACTTAGAATAGTAATGGACTACCATAGACCAACTACATAATGATTTAAATAAGTCCCTTGTGCAAGGGACCATTTCATTTAGGTAGGTACCATCAGAATCCCTTCGCAGTCGCTGGACGCTCGTGGTGTGGGCCCTTTGAGCGTCCACTGAGTACGGCGGCGGGGTTGCGTCCCCCGTCCCCGTGAGTACCGTGTCAGGTTCCCGGGGGACAATGCGGCCCCGGCGGCGGGCTCAAAGGCAAGGCACTGAGGGGCCCCTGGTGCAGATCCCACTGGAGAGCACTGGGGTACCCCCTCTCATGTGCCGATGCGACAGCCGCGGGGGTTTTAGTGGGTAAGAATCCCACATACCCCGGTCGAGCCCCACAGCTCCCGGGGATATTTCGAAGATTTCCCCCGCGTCAAAAAAAGCGTACCATTAGAATGTCAGATATTCTGCCACCAAGCAGCAATGGGTAAATTTTGCTGTGTTCCCGTGTGAATGGCACTGTAGCTGGTGAAATTAAAATACTTGAAAGACCTAATTACTAAAGTCCCCTGTTATGAGCAGCAGTGCTGTTATTTTCCTTACTAAGTAGAGGAACTTACCAACAATAGCAGTTATGTTTGGTGCAATAAAAGTCATTCTGCTTTCAACATACTCAAAGATCCGAGATTTAAAGCTATTGATATCTCCAGCCATATCACATGCCTCATTTATTTCAGCCAATTCATTTTCAGTTAATAATTTCCTACAATGAGATAATAACATAAGTTACAAAAAAAACTACTATCAATGGCTTAAAATAACATTATATAAATCACAGATATAGATTTACATAGATAACGCAAATGCATGTAAGTACTTCGCGTGTCCGAACCCCGACGAGACTTCAGGGTTGGTCGCCACTAACTTACAGTCCGCGCGCGTAAAGATGGGTTAATATCAATATTTCTTAAGATTAGGTAATACTAATATATTCGCCTGGCAATATTATAATATTGTAACTAATATATCAGTATCAGTATTAGTAATATTTTACATTTCACTAACATTATTAAAATAGACTTGGCAGGCGTATCACTAATCTACATACAGATTACTGAATATTACGAATATTACCTATCCATCTCATTCATACGTTAATATTTGTATGAATGATCCCTTCACGAATCCGATGAGCGCCAATCGAGTGAATCCGAACTAATCCGAATGGTATTATCCGGTCTATTCAGGATGGTCATTACAGAGATTAGGCTAATATGAAATACACACATCAAAAGTGTCTAGGGATCAAGCATTTTTGGGCAAAAAAATGGGCAGAAGAACAATGGCGTTTCGTGTGCTTTTCTGATGAGTCTCGTTTTGGTATGAGACCGGATACAAGACGTATACGACACTGGAGAACCCCTGGACGCCAACAGCGATTAAAATCCTGCCAGGAAGTCCATCCTTATAGTGGTGGAACCATCATGGTATGGGCGGGTATTTGGATCGGCGGAAGAACTGAGTTGATTTGGATCAGAGGCAACCTCAACGCTCAAATTTATGCTGAGACGATTGTATCAGACGTCATCGTTCCTCTACAAGTGCAAATCGGTCCCTTATTTCAGTTAATGCATGATAATGCACGACCGCACACCGCAAGAGTTGTAAGACAGACTCTCGCCGCAGCTAACATCAATGTCCTGCCCTGGCCTGCTCAGTCGCCAGACTTGAACCCGATTGAGCATGCATGGGATATGCTACAGAGAAGAGCTCTGCCGAATATGGAGGGTATCCAGTCGCAAGAAGACCTTTTTTTGTTGTTGCAACGAACATGGGCGGCCATTCCACAGCGTGATTTGGATGAACTCATTTTGAGTATGCCAAACCGATGTTCTTGTGTTGTTAGTGTTCGCGGTAGAAACACGGATTATTAATTGTTTAAGTTACCCAATAAAATTTTAAAGAAAACTGTTATTTCAGTCTTTTTTTCGAACTTTTGTGTTAGTGGTTCAAATGTCAAAAATCCCTTTATTAGGAAAATGGCAAATTTCTTTATTAATGCAAAGGTGACTTGGTTTATCGTTACTGTGACAAACGAAAACACTTTATTTGATGAATCCTTAAAGAAAATTTTAATTAATATCAATCAGGAGAAAAGTTATTGCAAAAATATATGTTGATCCCTAGACACTTTTGATGTGTGTATTAGCATATCATAGTTCGTCGGATTACTAATCCACGAATCCCTTCAATATTACTAATCTCTTAACTAATACTAATATATCAGCCACACCATTACGCGCGCCTGTTGCAGCCTTGCAGCCGGTCGGCCGCAAAAACAAAAAAAAAATTGGCGGGGCATCGGCGGCATCGGTGTCTTTGAATCGGTTTGGACTTCCCGTCACTAAATTTGGCCGCGACGTCACAGAAGGTGTTAAAAACTTGGTTAAAAAGTCGACACGCTTGGTTTCAATACAAATCGTGATACTTGCGTTATCTATGTAAATCTGTATCTGTGATATAAATTCTACAAACAATTGGTAATATTCATGTACATATTAATAAAATTTAAATTAATCCCTATTGCTCTTGGTCAGGGCATGGGTACACCAATTTCGCTAATTAAAAAAAAAAATTAGAAAGTTGGGCAGAAAATTCGAAAATTATGCAGGCGGAGCTGCGCCTGACAGGTAGTAAAACATAAATATACCTTCTTTAGATTATATCTATCAGTTATCTGGTTACCATAGTGATAGTGCAAGCTTTGCCTAGTTTGGATTGTCTCATGATAGTATAATTTATAAATTTCATGTATATTTGAATATATGAAACAGGTTTATTTGTATTCTAACAACTTTTTTGCAACTCTTCTAAAAACTTAACCTTATCTACTTTTACCTGATACACCTGATATTATAGCTTAGCAGCTGGACACAAACTTACCCTTGTGTTGTTGAAGCAGTAACAGACACAATCATAATAGTGGCTTGTGTGAGAAAACTCTGGAGAGTTTCATTATTTTTTGCTTGATCAAGGTCATTGCCTAATTCTTTAACTGTTCTTATGTAGTCTAAAGGGGATATGATCAAGGACTCCAGCTCTGGGAATCGTTTTTGGTATTTATCCCGAACAAATCTGTGGATGATAGCTGGAAAATAAAGTTTTCAGTTTATGTTACCCAATGCAGAATGTATAAAAATAAGGTAAAACAATTCAAAAGGGAACCTTAGTTAATTTCAGTTAATTAACCTACTGTTGGATTCTTTTCAAAATGACAACCTTCATATTGAAAAGAGATGCCAACCATAGAAGTTTATGTTACAATAAAAGTATTATTTTTTTATTTCACTTTTACAACAATTTTATGCATATGTACATATTATTGCAGCTCCTTTTAGTGACTTATTTGATTGAAGTTTTAATGTGGAACCTTGACCTAGCTTAAAACTGAGTGATTTTAGTGAGTACTATGGAATCAACTTTAATTTATAGTAATGAAACAAAACATACCGATTTCTCCATCAATCTCAACTGCAATATTATTAGCTTCAACTATCAACTGATACTCAGGATCCGTCTCCATCAAACCAGTGACTTCAATTTTCTTTCTGTTGTTACCGGCATTGTTTTCAATCTCAGTAACTACCTGAAATATACTTAGTTGTTAAATTTCTTCGACAGACTGCATACTGTGCACCAAAATTAATGAGAAAAGATAAATTTTACCCTTCTAAGTCGATCTGAATGCCTAAGCTTTGCTAATTCTCTAATGGAAACATTTTTTATTTCTTCTTCCTTGGGGATCACAGGATAGGGTACTGCAAACTCGTGTTCCACATTATTCAATGATTTGTTTTCAATGATAGCTTCAAGTTCCCCATCGTCGTTTTCTTCTAAATCAGCTAAAAGCTCGTCAGCTAAAGACATTTTCTAATCTCCCGTAGTCTGTGATTCTGCCTTGTTACCTATTGTTATTGTATTTCAATTCAATCACAAAACAACAAATAAGCTGGACATCTAAAAAATCATATAAGCCTGTGTCCTGTATAACAATGAATTAAATATTTATATCCAGTCCATAACATACAATTACAGCACAACAAGAACAATTTGAACCGTATTTGAACAATTGTCGGTATTGTCGAATTTGTCAATTATTAAATGACCTCACTCACTTAGTCAATTTCACAGGCCGAAGGCCGGTTCTATTTTAATGATAGAACCATAGAGTAAAGCCAGGTGTTGTAGGTTCGGAAGGTTCGGAACTTTCGGAAGGATACTATCTGTCCTCCCTCGGTCCTCAGATCCCCAGATCTGTCTGATACTCCTCCAAGGTCTGATACCATACCAATTACCCATAAGCATACCATAAAGGAACAGATACACATTCTTGTTTCTTTAGTAATTTATACTGTGGCCGATATCGATGGGCCGATTGCCAACCTACAAAAAGAAGAATACAAATGATGCTCTTTGCTTGACTTTTTTTTTACGATTACAACAACGTTGCAATTCAGTGTGACCATATTTAGCAGAATTCTGCTATTTTAGCAGAATTGAGCCCTCATTTTGGGGCTTAGCAGAATTTTAGCAGAATTTTTCTTGGATAGTTCCACAAACCACGTAATAGATACTGCTTTTTATAAAGCATGTGATATCAAATAAGGTTAAAGCATGACATGTCTTTTAGTTATAAAGGTTTTAGAAGATACATATATTTCTATAATAGCACAAAAAAAGTATTATTGGACATTCTGGACAGTCACCAGTCAGTTAATATGCCTGCTCTTATAAAATTATTTAATATTTTCTATACATCTTAGTGTTTTTATTGATTTTCGATGGATAATGTAGGTAATAAACATGAATTAGCAGGATCTTAGCATTTTTTTCAAAATGTTTAGCAGAATTTAGCAGAATTTGGCATGACGGCTAGCATAATGATCAATTTTAATCTGGTCACACTGTTGCAATTGCAACTTTTATTTCCGAGTAATTTGGGAAAACGAAAATCTGTAGGGTATGCTAAAGCCCTATTTAATGCCAGCATTTTATGATTAAAAGTGATAATAGTGAAATTTAGCTTTAAATAAATTAGCGATATGGCGCTTAATCCACAGTACGATGCTATTGGGAAAGGTTTTGTGCAACAATATTATACACTATTTGACGATCCGGCACAACGACCAACCCTCGCTAACATGTACAATGTGAGTATATTTGCCACTAATTCATTGCATACTACCACTAGTTTCCACGATTTTATAGTAACATAATCCATAAATACATTATAAAGATATTTCAAATTATTTTAGGTTAAGTCTCCACTCCCGCCTAAAATTAATAATTTACGTATCAAATTACATGTATTTAACTATATTTACCCTTTCTACACAGTAACTAAAATAAGTATTGTACCATATGACTCATATTTATGTAAATAAATAAGGTTGAATAATCAGAAATACTGAGTAATAGCATATACCTATATCGCCTGCCTATCGCCTACCTGTATTGCCTGCTAGCAGCTGTGCATTAGATTCTGTTAAGTATTCTCTCATTTTAGGTGGAGACCTCCTTCATGACATTCGAAGGTGTGCAATTACAGGGCGCAGTAAAAATCATGGAGAAGTTAAATGTAAGTACATTGACATACATAGCATTGATATCTAAAAAGTAAACAGACACAAATTCATACACATCCTACACACACAAATGCTCATACAAACATTTGTGCATACCTGCATACTCATTATAGGCAAATTCGCTTGATTGAATTGGTTAGTAACCAATGGTTACTAGTCTGGGGTTGTATTACTGTTTCTCCTAAATACAGGTTATACTATGTGTAACCTAGCTGGGAGAACAGTCTGCATCCCAATGAAAATGCAGTACCTACCACCTAAGTTTGTCCTCATTGTTAATTACCTATGCCACAATGTACTATATCCTTTTTTATGCTTAGTAAGTTATTATTATTGACTAAATTTGGTTATCCAAGTATGAAATGCTTAGCCAAGATGACTTAACTAAGCCCAGTAGATGGGTGACTGTTTTTTATTTTGTGGTGTTGAGCAACAAATTTGGCCTTTACTCAAACTCACAGACACACTTGGATGATGAACCGAAAAAAAATTAGAAGCCTCTTGGTAGAGTTTTTTTGTTTTGATTCTAGTACTAATCCAATTTGGTTCAGTTACAAGAAAACTATTTTGTTTGACAGAGTTTGACATTTCAAAAAATTGGAAGAGTAATAACAGCAGTTGATTCACAACCCATGTTTGATGGAGGAGTACTAATCAATGTTCTTGGACAACTGAAGGTGAGTTTTAATACTCTTTAGCATTTACAGCATATTTTTTACCAGAAAGATTAACATTATCCGTCTTGTTATGAAATGCAGTTAAACAATAAACCCAGGTTTAGACTCAGGAAATTGTTCCTTAAACCTTAGTCTACACCTAGGTTTATTATTAAACTGCTTTTTGTAATAAGACTATCCGTCTATAATAAGACGGTATGAGTTTATGCAAAATTATTGAAGTACACATTGAATTTAAAATATGAATATTGTTGTAATCAGGTACAACATGTGTGATGTGTGTGAGTGAGTTCATTAACCTTAACAATAATGACAGATGATGAATGAATGATCTGATGATGAAGAATGACTAATGTCTAAAGGCTGGTGTACTGCTTACCATCAGGTGAACATCCTATGCTTGTCTGTTACTATGTTGCATAAAACTGCAGCTTACATAGAGTATAAATAAAAAAAATCTGTGAATCTCTGTAACCACCTCAAGATCTTACTGCAACTATGCTTGGCTGTAATGAAAACAAATAATAATGTTTTATTAAACTTTAAACAGACAGATGAGGATCTGCCCCATGCATATTTTCAAACATTTGTACTGAAGCCAATAGGAAACTCATTCTATGTAGAGCATGACATGTTCAGACTGGCACTTCACAACGTCTAATTATTTTTATCAGCAGATTATCAAGTAAGAAAGTAGAGCTTAGAGCTTCTTGATAAGGCACGTTACCACCATGTTTGCACATGCTAACACTCCCTGATACTGTATCTTCATCTGTTCTGTAAATTAGCACTCACTGCTAATTTAAAGTGTATATAAAATGCTTATTTATGTTTCTATTACACCAGCTAACTGACTGATCATTGGCTAGGCGAGATCTTAATTTGATATGGGCAAGACTAATTTCGTGAGGCCCTCGGGTGGCTCAAGAACAAAAGCTATTTTTGGTGTTGTTCAAAAGAAAACAAACCTTCGAAGTGCGTAGCCAGTCGCTTTACTAGGGTGTGGGTGGGTGGTGACCTACATAGCCCACGCCTTAACCTTCTTCTGAAACTGATTACAGTCACAATTTTTAAGAAGCATGATCAAATATTTATCTGAGATTTTAGGGCTAAGTTTAATTTGCTAACTTATCCTCTTTGCCTTAGAATGTAGATCTTAATTTCTCATAACCATGTTTTTACAAAAATCTTTGGATTGCATATTATCTAGTAAAAAATTGTACTAAATGTTTTTGACTAAATTCAATTAGTTCTTACAAATCGGTAAATTATAAGCAAACTATGTTATATGCATGGGATTTAAAAACATAATTGACACTTTGTAAATTAAAAACCTATGTAACCACCTATATTTTTAACACCTACTAATGTATTATTTCTCAGTTTGAGTTTTATGCTAATGAGTAGAAAGTGGTCTAATAAGTATTTATCTTTATTTTTTTCTGTAGGTATACATTATATTGGCATGAAGGGGTCAATGCTTGACCCCTTTATCCCAATCTTATAATAATAATTAGCCCTGTTACTTGTTTACCATTGCTTATTGTTTATAAATAATCAAGGAAAAATAATAAGTCTTCTTTTAAATAATAATATAATATACTTTTGAATGTGTGTTCGCACCCCCAGAATTGTCTATTGCACTAAATATAAATGCTCAACTTGAACAGTATGCACTCAAAACAGCATTTGTTTAGTTTGTTTTGACCCCATGACCATTGTGTGTGAGACAAGGATGGCTAGTGCATTGACCTCTACTCAATAATATCTTTTTTTATTACAGTGCGACGATGACCCTCCACATCCGTACATGCAAACTTTCGTCTTGAAACCACTCGGAGATTCCTTCTTTGTCCAGCACGACATATTCCGCCTTGGTATACACGACATCGCTACTGCCTAACATCAATATCACTAACATATTATCGAACAAGATACATACCATAATAATTATTCATATGGTTATAGACGCTATTTCACAGCTCTTATTTTGGTTATCTAGGTATAAGTAACAATGAATTGCCTGTTTAAAAAAATATCGGATCGCAAATGATCCAATACGGAATTTTTGGCATTGTTTTCAGCTTAGATGTTTGAAATGGCTTAATTGAAAGTAACGGCGGTCTTTTTTTTCAGTTACATGTATACATTTTATATAAAATACATTATAATTTTGTATTATTATTAGTTTTTATTACTCCTGAAAAATTCGCTCGGTTACTTTCTTTTTATAACCCTCCGTCCCAGTCTATATTCCACCTCGTGTACAAGTGCGGATTGGTGGATCATACAACCTTTTGATTAAATTTTAGCTTTCCTTCGCTGTTAGCGAATTAAATCTTTCGATTAATCACGTAATTAACACTGATACTGCCAAGGCTGGGGTGGGGTTGAAACGGGTAATGACGCCCCATGGTGTACCAAGTTTGTTTAGCTATTACTCGCTAATTGTAAATTACTGGGCTTAAAGAATAGCTAATATCTTAAATGGCGTTGCTTCAGCAGGAATCGTTATTCGGCATTTTTTCGAAAACGACAGCACACGCTAATTTTTATTCCGCGCATATTTACAGCAGATTATGCTCTAATTATTCGTTTAACTCAATCCTCTTTACAAGCCACTTTCATGCTGGGGCTTTCTTTAATGCACACCAATTGGGAGCAGCTGTTAGTTATTAAGAAAGAAAGAATAATTTATTTGTAACACACAAAACAATTGTACAAAAAAAATAAATATTAATTAGGCCTTACGCCTTACTTTTATCATCATTAGGCCGCATAAAAAACAATTGTAGAATTTTCATTCATGTACATGATTGGGACCAAGAGACTTTTTAGTAGCGTTAGGGCCGGCTGCTAGTCGCAGTCTTGTGTTCGATTTCCCGGTCGGGTCGCCACCCGGCCTACTGAATTTTCGGTCCACAAATTCTCATTAGCCCGAAGTTGTGTACGTAAATAGCAACAGATTTGCCAACTTACCTGGCAAAATGTTTTCTGCAGGGTTAAATGAAAAAAATACCAAAATAGATGCTAGGACAATCATGTATTATAAATAGTCAAAAATTAACAAAAGAACCACTGAAAACAGGTACATTTTTTTACCAATCTCAGAATTTTAAGACTTGCTCCTCCCACGTTAAAATCCTTAGACGCTACGAACACTTAACAAGTTTACTTTGCATGCACTACTAAACACACACCGCGCCCGTCGCCGCCTCAGGCCGAACTCGTCTAAGTAAATGACTAGGTTGCAAAAGTGATACGTTCATTGCAAGGCTGGCACGCCATAACCGACTTGTGTCTTCTCAACTCGGCAGGTTTGTACACCCTTATACTTAGCAGCTTAGGGAAAATACAATTTGCAATTACATGGCTATAGATATTACTTCCGTTTCACAACAGTATTACAATTGAAATTCGAGCTTGTTCATTATTCGATTACTATATAAACTAGCTACAAATATTATTTTAACTATTATTGCTTATCAAAAGCTTTATTTTCTTTCCAGTTTTAATTTAAAAAGAAAACAATCTTACCTTACGATACAAATATATCAAACGAGCGGATTGTAAATTGTATTAAAATGTAAATATAGTGAAAAGCCATTTTTAATGTTTCCAAACTGCTAAAAGGTTACACCACATCTCGTCAACTACAAAGCAGAGATCAAATAAGACATGGCAAGACCGTTCCGGTCACTTTTACATAAAGAATATTTTGTACATTAGCCTCTAATTGATAGTACTGTTCCATTAAATTAATATATAAATAATATACTATTAATAAGTTATTAGCACAACCAGCCATGAACAATTTGTCGTAGCATCTCAAGTTAGTTATAATCACAACACAATAAAAGTCGGTGCGTATTTGTCAACATTTCACAATGACGTCATCAGTGCCGCCATGTTTTATTTACCAAGTTTATTATCTTTGGCGACAGTTAACACAACTGACAATGTAAACAACTAAATAGTTGTAGTATCACTTAACACGAAATAAATTTCTAATCAATGGAAATACATAATGTTATTTTTGGTAAACAAAAAGAAAACTATATTTAAGAGAACAGTACCACAATCTGTCGGTTGACCTCACACAATCATCAGAGATATTACAATAGAAACATTGTAGCTATACGACGACATCACTCGTAATTTGTATTATCAAGCTTTAAAATTGTCATACGAACGTTATTCATACATCCCGAGTTTAAGATCTCCATAAAACAAGAGATCATTGAATACTTGAAAACCGTAAACATAACTAGGATATCGATATCTGTCGAATACTTTGTATGTGTAAACTATTTTGTACTTCAGATTGTAATCAGTACATTATTTCACGTAAAACTATTTGTTCGAGAACCCCAGACACAAGAAATCATATGAAAGGCAGAACAGATTTTTAATAAAAGAAAGAGCTAAGAACTAAGAACCGATAGAATTATAATATTTAATTCGGCTGTAAATTAATCCAGGCGTCAAACTAACAACACCCCTCTTCACTGTGCCGGGGATTAAAAAAAGAAGAAAATTGTAGCATAATTACTGGCAACACATAAAATTAAAACTTAACAAATTCAAAATAGGAATACAACAGGAGATCATAAACTCAGGTAAACTCCGTTTCAAATTAATTTAATAGCGATTACAACTTTATTTTGCGGTTAAAAAACACGCCATTTATTTATTCAACGCATGAATGCAACGCATCGGCTAAAACGGCATAAACAAAGTTGTTTTTGCTCTACGCCAATTTGACAATGTTAGTTATCGAGGTGCAAATACGACAATAGAGTACAATACTAATTTGATTAATTAAGAGAAAGTGGCTTATGGAAATCATTGAGACAGAAATAGGAGGGAAGATTTTGGGCCACCGTACAACATGACAAATTTTTAAAGAATTCTTAAAAGGGACGAAAAGAAAAAACCGAGGTTAAGTTACATGAGCCAAATGGAAAGAAGTAGGAATCATGTCTTATATGGAAATAAAGGTGATGGTTTAGGTTAAATCGAGCCCGTTGGAGTCCTCCAAATCAATTGCTACGATATAGAGATTATAATTTTCATGTAGAGACGCAAATAAATTTGTAATCGCTTTTAAATCCATTTCAAATAGGGTAAGGGGACCGCTATACAGTGTGTCGGTTTAAGAACCGCCTTTCTTGCGTCCACGAGAGCCGGGCAGTGCGACCCCGCGGAGAGAACGCATCGCCATCGCTCTGTTGAAATGTCGCTGCGTCTTGTGTTCTTCCACATCACCCCCATTGTCCACGGACGACAATATCACCAGGAGTACGCCCATCACCTGATCAATATTGCATGTTGTAAATTATCAATAAGTAAAACCGGACAGTGAGTGTAGGTGGTAGGTAGTCCAATAGAAAGACGCTGTTGCCCGTCTTCTTGTTTTCCCTTAGGGACCGTTAACACAGACCGGCTTGGCGGGCAGAGCAGATTTTGATTGCAATTGAAATAGAGTTTTGGGTAATTGAAACAAGGTTTATTTTTACATTTCACTTCTTTTGTTATTGAGAATGCCTAAGAGCAAACCTAACGCGCTTAGTGTAAAATAATAAGAGCAGTCGTTTGTGTGTTCTTTCATGCTTGCGCAGCCGGAAGCCGCCGCCGTTTTGATATTAACGTTTGAACGTCCGAGCGCATCCGCTTTGGCAGTGCTCTTCCAGCCGGTCTATGTGAAACGGCTGGGTCGGCTCCGGCCAGCTCCAAAGCGCATGACTCGCGCCGGTCTGTGTGAATAGAAAAGCGTCGTCCGATGCTCTCCGAGCCGATCTGTGTGAACGGACACTTAGTCGCCTCTTACGGACACCCAGCGGGAGATGGGAGGGTGATATTCACGGGAGGTAACATGAACTTACATAATATATATTTCAAGATTTATCCATTAAAAAAAATCTTTCATTTAATAACATCTAGAAACAAAATGGCGACCAAACCTAATCAAGGAGGACGTAAATTGATGTAAAAACAAAATGGCGACCAATGGCCGTCATAATAGATTTTTTGGAAAAATTTATAAGTTCAGTACCAATCAATTCGGTGACGAGACTAGCAGGACGTGATGGCAAGCGACATGCCTGCATATTGACGTACGCGACAGGTCGACATGGCAATCGGGGTAAGAGGTGAGACGCGGGGGAGGGGACACCCGCATACACGCACATCGCCCGCGCCACTTCACGCGGGTGATGTCTGCGTGTGCGGGGTGTCCCCTCCCCGCTGGCCATGTCGACCTGTCGTACTGTACACGATCGCTCATCACCTGAGAAACATCGAGACGGCAGAATATCTGACACTACGATGATGGTACCCTTTATTTAGCGGGGGAAACCTTCAAAAGGTCCACGGGAGCTGTGGGGCTGTCGCATGCATTCCGATTTCAAATTAGATCCCCTTCGTAAGTTCCTCAAAGAAGCGTCGAAACGCTACTTTGAATCCGCGTCCCGTCACGCGATCAGTTTAATCCGCGCCGCCGCCGATTACGCCCTTAGTCCTTCTGACTCGCGCCGCAGACCACGGCACGTACTGCTCGACCCTCCTGACCCCATGACGGTCCTATTGGACCGGGATGCGCCGACCCCTCCCCGACAACCGTATGCTACACTAGCTATCAGACACCGGTCTCGCCGGCGAGGCCGAAGGGTCGTACGTATGCGACCGCAACGACGTGCATCACCCCACTGAGTTTCTTGCCGGTTCTTCTCAGTGGGGGCGCGTTGTGAACCGGTGGTAAACTCAGCCCTCTCTTAAGCGACAGCCCAAGCCGAGGCCGTGCCTCCCTGAGGTGCCCTTGAGCTCGTCGCTACTTCTGCCGTAAAGGCAGATCGCTAGATCGCTCGATCTAGAGCGCTTCAAGCGCTCGCCTCCTATTGTCCGGTGAACCTGTAATGGCCATCTGCGGCCAACAGCGTCATCATTCCCAAAAAAAAAAAGGGGCTGTCGCATCGGCACATGAGAGGGGACCCCCGGGTTCTCCGGTGAGATCTACACCAGATGCCCATCAGTGCCTTGCTTTTGAGTCCGCTACTGGGGGCGCATTATAGCCCCCGGGAACCTGTCATGGTGCTCACGGGGACGGTCACAACCCCGTCGCCGTCTTCCACGGATTCGCCGCCGTACTTACTGCCGAACCTACAAACGTCAATTAAAGTTAACGATCATTAATCCATTTTTTGAAATCGGATTATTTCGATACTCGTAGCCCATTAATACTTAATATAATACGCAGATAGTGAGTAGAGATATGAATTATCTCGTGTTCAATCGAAATTAATCATAAATGGCTTCGACAGTCGAAATAAATAGATTTCAAAAAGTGATTTAATTAGAATTAAAGTTAATTGGCGTTTGGGAGTGCGGCAGTTAATGGATGTCCTAGGACCCACACCCCGAATGTCCAGCGACTCCGAAGGACGATGATGCTTCCTACTTGAACGCGATCTCTTACACAAGGGACCAATCGCCTCGTCAAATATACATTTATGTCATTCTTATATACGAAAGACGTATGTATAGACGGTATACACACACGATTGAAAAAACAACACTCCTAATATACTAAGTTTTCAAAACGCATGCTTACCAAACACACAATAATAAGGAGCGTATAGACATGCACTGATGCTTCCGGAGTGTTCTCGATGTCTTTCAGAGCGGCCAGCGCTGGCTCATAGTCCGGTTTCAAGTCGAGCGCGTGCCTTAGGTGCACCGCTGCTTCCTGTATACAACATTGGTTTGCTTAGGGGAAATTATAACCAAGGAGATGATGTGAGAGACTATTTTCAAATAGCCTTTTTGTAAGTTAACATGAAGCCATCGGCATCTACAAGAGATGATTTGATGGACACCATTATTCGTTCAAATGGCACATAAGCAGGTAACTTGTAAGCACTATTCTTGAAATATTTTTGGCCAAATGATAAGAGAGAGGGGGGTATCTGGAACAAATACATTCAGGAGAGAAGGGGGAATGACTATCCGATTGAAACTTGAGTCTGCCAGAACCGTGAGGTATTAGTGTTCGCGAGAGAAGCTTAGGTTTTGCTAGACGCGAATAGAAAAGTCAACTATTTAGATCTTGACTAACACAATTTTAAGCTACTTCACACTAGAGACGGGCATAACTAAATTACTATGTAATTAAATTAAATTATAAAGTAATGTATATACATCGTAATTTAATTAAATTGTATTTAGTTACATAGTAATTATAATTACTTAGGATCTATAATGTAACACATCTGTTAATGCATTACAGTAATTACCAATCTTTATTATGACTGAATACGAAGCGATTGCCAGTACAATAATAAAAAAATGCAAATGACAGTGAGGATAAGTAAACGTTAGGTACGTTACTGCGAGCGTACTTCAAAGCAAAAACTGCTGTAATTGATAATTAATTAAAATAATAATAGATTACTGTAATAGATTTTAATTAAATTACAATGTAATCAATTAGTGTAAAATCTTTGCGTAACTGATTATTGAAGTAATCTGTATCAATTACTAAAGTAATTGTTAATTTGTAATTTAATTACTTTTTGCCCATCTCTGCTACACACAAGTTACCTGATAATGTCCGTACGCCTTGAATATCTCGCCGAGCGTGAAGTACTGTTGCCACGCGCTGCGATCAGGCGGCTGCACTTCAAGCGACCGCCGCGTCAGATAGATCGCGTCATCAAGGTACTGGAGGGTGAATAGCACCCGGGCCAAGTTGAGAAGTACCTGGAAACAAGAGTATACCTTCAGGGTTATTATTGAAGATTCCCTTGCCCCCGTGGGGTGTCCAGGTAAAAATAGTACCAACCCATCTCCACCCAGTAGCTAGTTAAGACGCTCGTAGCCAGTTACAACCACAGATGGGTGACCGTTTAGTGGTATTTGAACTAAGCGTCTCCGTGCATCAGAGTGCACGTAAAAAGTCTGTCCCGGCTATTGTCGTCTAGACAGCAGTCGTTAAGCTAAGGGCAGCTTGAAAACTCTGACACCAGGTTAGCCACTAACCATACGACAAAAAAAAAACTCCCGTTGGGTTTTTTTTTTTGGAATGATAGACGCTGTTGGCCGCAGATGGCCATTGCAGCTTCACCGGACAATAGGAGGCGAGCGCTTAAAGCGCTCTAGCCTTTACGGCAGAAGTAGCGACGAGCTCAAGGGCACCTCAGGGAGGCACGGCCTCGGCTTGGGCTGTCGCTTAAGAGAGGGCTGAGTTTACCACCGGTTCACAACGCGCCCCCACTGAGAAGAACCGGCAAGAAACTCAGTGGGGTGATGCACGTCGTTGCGGTCGCATACGTACGACCCTTCGGCCTCGCCGGCGAGACCGGTGTCTGATAGTCCCGTTGCGTGTCCGTACGAGGCGACTAAAGGAAAGCAGGAAGACTGATATCCGCGTCTTTCTATTAATACTTATCAACTAAAATGCGATAGCCAAGACGCATGCGTTCAAACATTTTTGCCATACCTATTATTGGAAACAAGTTTGAAAAATCAAATAGGCCCCTTAAAATATTAGCAGAATCCGTGGTGCCTTACGGGTGGACTAGCCTTCGTTGGTCCGCCTGTAAGAGTCTTCCTTTTTGAGGTTGTATCGACCGTTTATTAATTCTTTGCTTGTCTCCCGCTTTGCAAAGGAGGGAAGTGGAATATATGTATTTCCGACTCCTCCTATCTACCTTTTTAATTAAATTTGTTGCGGGTTCCAAGACAATTTAGCGTTCCCCTGGGACTCGCCGAGGGTCAAACCTCGGTGTCTTCAGTGGTGACCACTGTAGATCCTGGCTTACAGGAGTAACAGTGGTGGGAATGAGTGGTGGGATTAGTCCCAAAAAAAAAAAAGCCAAGACGCATGCCAGGCGTGGGGATTGTGGCAACCCATCCCTTCTAAGAGGGAGGCCTTTGTTCAGCAGTGGACGTCTCTAGGTTGCTGATGATGATGATGATTACCTCCCTTAAAGAGAAGTAAGCCACATCTGAAGACTTAGCGCGGAGTACAAATCTTGACAGATTATGGCTGCGACACCGATTTTGACTAAATACAACTTATTTATTTATTTTAAAAGGTTTACCAACGTCATACATATAAAACATTTTCTTAAAATTTCACAATTGGTTCTTATATATATTCCACTTATAGGTATACCAACATTCACTAAAAATCAATGCAACTTATTACAGCGACTACAAAAAAAGAAACAAAAACTTCAATGAAAACTAAGGAATAAAGTATCTATCCTTAAGTAGTCAAATAAAAACGCTTATAATTAAAAATAAATAACTAAAAATTAATAATTAAATACATAAATTAAGTACATAAATATTATTTCCTAAATAAATCTTTAATTAGCTTCTCGAATGTAACCAAGGAGTTAGAGAACAGATCAATTTCAGGACTGAGAGTATTAACTCTATTATGATCGGAGCACATTCTGATGATAGGTGATTGTTTGCCCAGATTAGTCCTTGAAAATGTATGATCTTTAAATGTATCCCAGTTATTGTCCCAAATAAAGTTTGTCTTTAGTATATAATAATAATATTCTGGGACAATCCACACACGGTCATCTAATTCAAAACTACGCAGAGCCTACACTATGGCAACCAGAAAACTGACTGAAACTAATACTTTTTTTTTTAAATACACATTAGATAAGGAACACCCAGACACAGGGTGGGAGTGGAACCTATTGGGTACCAGCCAGGGTATCTAACCACTAGACCAACCGGCCCGAACAAATGCTATGCTACTTACCTCGGCGTTATAAGGAGACACAGCAAGCGCACGTCTGAAGCACTCGATGGATTGTCTCGTGTCTCCTTTGATCCGCCAAAAATTGCCAATCTGGTTGTACAGCTGTACCGATTTAGGTTTCTCCCGCTTTGCTTTCTTCAAACGCTTCTCGAAACCATTGATTTCAGATGGCGATAGGCCATTTGATTTCTTCTTTGGAAATATGAGAGACACCTGGAATAGTAAATAATAATATTATTCGGAAACAACCCATACACAGCCGAAAACTAGCTACAGCCTGTATAATGCCAACCAGACAACTGATAAAAATACAAGTATTTCGTTTTAAATAAAGACATAAATTACTGAATAACACCCAGATTTTGGACAAACATCATGTCTATGAAGAACTCACAACCACATGGTTGTCAGCCAGCCAGGACGTCAAACAAATCACTACCATTGTTGAATTAGTCCATCAAATGAAAGTAGATGTATGAGAAAAGCAGGTCTGAGTTGCCTGATGGTAAACATAACACCAATTCATCGTCAATAGCTGCGTGTCCATCGGCGGCTTAGACCCAGCGGTAGTGCGGCCGGTGTAGACTGAGCTAGTTGCATTGCTTGCCTGGTCGCTGGTCACCTGAATCAGCTTTCTTAAGCCCCTTCAACCTGGTTAATTTCTTCAGATACAGTGCCCTTCACAGCAATATTTGTACAATACTGCTTTAGTGTAGAATATCTTTAGTGTGTAATCTGAGTTGTGGTAAAACACCACCTGGGACCTTACCACCAGCTCTTATCAGTATCAAAATAATCTTACTTTTACGTGGCAATAAATAATACCAGCTCTTGTTTTTATCGGACTGTTGGGCATGGGTCTCCCTTCAAGATGAAGTGGCTTAAGCTATAGTCTATCATAATGGCCAAGTAAAGGTTGGCGGACTTCAGACGTCATTCGAAAGCTAGTTAGGCTTTCTCAGACATGCAGGTTCCTCACGATAGTATTTGTTTTGACTTAAACAAAAATGTACTCATTTAAAAGAAAATCTTAACCACTATAAAATAAGGTTCAAAACAGGTGTGTTTCCATTGTGTGTGTACTGACTTACAAACTTATCCGTGCTGGTGGCAAAAATGAGAACTAACTTTTTCATTATGGTAATGACGTGTAGTTTAACAGTTTCGTATAGACAGTGGCGACACGCCTATCGGCAACATTAATTTTGTCAGTCTCGGCATGGCAGTTGCGAACTACTAGCGGAGAAAATATCAAATAAATAATTTTTATTTCGTATTATAATGATATCTTACTTATATTTATTATTTAAACTAGTAGTAATAAGAATACGAAACGAAAAAAAAATTCTCCATCTGCAATTTTAGTATAACGACTAGCTGACCCGCGCAGCTCCGCCCGCGCTTTTATTACATTTTGCTCCCCTTTTCACCCTCGTCCCTTGATTTATTTCTCTCCATCTCTCTCTCTCTCTCTATTATAAGAAAAATCTAATTCTATGCTCTTTCTCTCCTCTCTTTTCCCCCACCTGCATCGGTCCCCGCTACATTCCCCCTCTTTCTCTCCCCGTTTTCCCCTCTCTGAACCCTATCCCCCCCTCTCTCTCTCCGAACTTGCTCCATCTCACCCCCCCCCCCTTGCTCCACCTAACTCCCTCGATCCCTCACCCCCTCCTCGAACCCCCTCCTCGAATCCCCTCTCCCTCTCTGTCCTCTCTTGCACCCTCCTCTCATTCTATATATCCGTCAATCATGGTATCAGCGGCATGAAATATACTTTACGACTTATTCTCAGACCTACCCGATATGCACATAAAATTTCATACAAATCGGTTCACCCATCTATTTAATGACCTTACCTAACGTTGCTTAACCTTAACCTACCGGTATAAAAAGTATCCTATGTCCGTATTCTGGTCCTAACCTACTTCCCTACCAATTTTCAGCCAAATCGGTTGAGCCGTTCTTGAATTATAAATAGTGTAATTAACACGACTTTCTTTTAAATATATAGATTAAAGTTCTATGGTGATTGTATGTTCAATTTCACCGATAGATGGCGCTGTTCATAATGTAAATCACGCTAACATCGGCAATTATTGTCTAATGATATTCGATAATGAAAGTTCTAAATTTTTCGCATCTTTTATTGTTGCGACTGTAATACAATACTATACACTACCTGGACATGGGGACTTTAATTAAAATTTCATGAATCATTTCATGATCTATTGCTATCAGCAAAGTACTTAGAACAATACAGAAATCTAATGAAAATGCCCTGGGTGTACCGGATCGGCTTACCCCTTACAAAAATTGACTCTTCGCCACTGCCATATCTTATGCAAACTAAATGTCTGCTCAGTCCCTATTGTATATAGCGTAATAATACATATCTTAATGATTAACTGATCAGTCTATAATTACCCTATTCACATAAAAAAGAAACTACGTGGTAATATGTGCAAGTAATGTTTCACTGCTTAGCCCCTATGAAATATAGCGTGATGTTTTATATACCAATTTATACCTAGACTTCTACACAACACATCAGTGAAGGTCCTATCAAAATCCGTCCACGGGTTTTCAAATGATGCCTGGACAAACAGAACGACAGACAGACAGACAGACAGACAGACAGACAGACAATAATTCCAAAATAATTGTTTTGGCCTCTATGTCGATAGTATAGTATCCCCACATAGAAATTTTGGAAAAATATTCAATGTACAGAAAAAGTGCTCTTTGAGTTTTATTATAGTATAGAAGATAAGTATTTGGACAGTTTATAAACGCGCAATAAGGAATTTCGATACGTCCTTACGTCCTGTTGTCGGCTCGTACTAATTTGAAATAGAGCGACAGCCGTCTCCGTAGCTCTATTTTCGTGACCACTTTTCGGGTCGTGACAGCTAATCTAGTTAGTATAGTATATCGATGCTAGGGACCATCCAGGTAGATACTACCGCAGTGTCAAATATTCTACCGCCAAGCAGCAATGAGTAAACATTGCTGTGTTCCACTGTAAAGGGCACTGTAGCTGGTGAAATTACTGGACAAGAGACTTAATATCTAATGTCTTTAGGGTTGGCAACGAATACTTACCACTAGGCGGGCCGCATGCATGCCACCTTGGTAGTATAAAAAAAACTGCTCAAAACTGGTCTTGTACAAGGGACCATGGATATAAAATATTATATTGATGTAAGGACATACCATTTAGTTAATTGTAGCTTATGCATATAATCAAAAGATCTTACAACACTAGTTGTGTTGAACATTATAAAGTTTGATAATAATAAAATATTTTTATAACTATGCTTACATAATCAGCCACCATATATTTTATTATACACTACTACATTGTAAAAGATATACTGATAATTGGTACTGAAAACGAAATAATTATCACCAGCCGCAAAGTTAACACACATCCTTTGATTACATTGTGGGTTTTCGAAAGTGTGGTCAGACTGTTACTAAATCAGACTGCAATTTTGATATCTACAATCATAAGCATTGTGGTTGCAATGTCGAAATGTATAGCTCAATTGTTAAAAATAAACAGTCTATGCAAAGTAAAATAGAAGGTATATAATTTCTACTATATAATAATAATATACACCACTTATTTCCTAAAAAGGGCCTCTACGTGTTGGATCTGTCCCCACTCAAGCCATCCCCATGAAGATAAAAATATAATATTATTTTGGGGCAATCCCCACACGGCATCTGCAGAGCCTCTTCTAAGGAAACCAAATAACTGATACCAATATGAATCAAACCCACAACCTATTGGGTAGCGGTCAGGGTGTCTAACCACTAGACCAATGGGCTTGTCAATATACTCCTCTACTTTCAGCATCATTCATGAAATCAGACATTTATTTATATGGGTCATCATTTCAGGTAAAACATTTCAATGATGTATGTGCTATTTTAAGATCCCTATCATATAGCTTACCTGTGGTTCAGGCACATTGGGATGCCTGTGGCGTCTGGCCACACCAACCAAGTTGTCGTAGTATGTGAAATTGACAGCTTTGCCACAATCTAAGTACTCATCGTCTACATCATTGTTAACTTCAGCCGGTGTGGTCTCATCAGTATTTTCTACACCAGCCCTGAAAATATAGACATAAATGATTATTATAATAATATGTGAGTATGTGTTTGACATTTTATAAATGTTTTATATGTATATGAATAAGTGGTGCCACAGTCTAATGGGTTATTTAAGAAGTGGAGGTGTGTAGTGCAGTTAAGAGATTGCTAATATTAAAGTTTGATTAGACACACTGTGACAATACACCTACTTTGAGTGTTTATGTGACCTTCCCACTCATTAGTATGAATATTACATAAAAGCAATACAATGGTAAATGTAAGCTAGAATTTCTTCTACAACTATTATACATAGGTTGCATATTGGTTAGCGAACAGCCTAATGCCATAGTGCTTGTACATGACATGTGCACTTTCTGATCATTCTCTATAATTCCTTATTATCAATTCTAAAAATCAGAATCCAGTAAATTTTGCTTAGCCAATTGTATTTGGTGCAGTGTCAATAGGTTTTCAGTATGGTACATTATGTACCTACATAATAAAAATCTCTGAATTTAATTTATGTCTTTTTAAAGATAGAAAAATTAAATGGTGCTTAATATACAGGCTTGACCTATTTTGGAATCAGGGGTCGCATATGTAAATACATATTATATATATATATTAATAGTAAAGATGTAGAGTATATTCAACAGATTTTATTTACTCTAGTAATTAATATGGCTGATTTATCAGGACCAGATTAACAAGAAATCAAAACAGATTTAAAAGGAAAACCCTGGAGTTTGATAAACAACTTGTCAGTTATTATGTGTCAGATTACTCCTTAGTAACTTTATAATATCTGTTATGAATGATGGAAGATTATAAATTCAACCATGCAAACGCATGAACTCACAAAACAAATTATTAAAAGTAAATAAGTATGTGTAAAACATTAACAACAATTGTAATTATTTATAAGCCCTAATAATAATATTTTATGGATAGATTCTTTTAATAGAACCTTTTGTTCTCAATTTTATTTGTTCACTGCTATGATTGTTATAAACTTTAACACTTACTATGTACAAAAAATATTATTTACCTCTGTTGTTCATATATCTGACAGTCCGTGCAAAACATATCAAAGCCATGCTTAGTCCAAGTATTTCCATAATACACTGTTGATGTTATTATATTGAACACAGGGTCCTCTTCACCCATTCTTGGTTTATCAGACTCATCCTACAACCAGACAATTCTATAATCATTACAATTCAAATAATAAATTACAGAGATAGTTTTCCCATGTAATTCTATAATTGTTATTATCAAGGTATATAAAATGAAGTTGCTAAAAATTAATTCAAGGCAAACACGGTAATAATGTGTTGATTATAAGAACGAAAGGCAAGTAGGTACCTACGTATGCTTAGATGTAGTGCATTGATTATATAAATGTTTATACAGATTTAACAATAGAATTCTGACTGACCTGGGACAATGTAGTACCATCAACGATTTGGTCTTCTTCCGGATTCAATTTCCAGACGTTAGATGTTCGCGAATTAGTGACAATAATTTGGAAAGAAAATATATACACAACCAAACAAGTCAAGTATGGTACGTCCCACATTTTTATTAATGAAACCGAAAATAAACATGTAAACTGGTTTCGTTTTAGTGTTTATTAAAATTACTTTCACATAAAACACTAATATTTATAGCACACTAATCAATCAAATGCTAGGAATTTTACAATTTACAATAATCCACCAACTGTCGCATTAACGCAATGAAATTCTACCATTTCGTAAACTTTCATGCTTTCATCTCTTTCGTGTTTTGACTTTGACGCTGCCTGTTTGACGGTAGTGAGTTATCTGTGTCACAGATCACTATATTTGTACTATCTGTGTGTGCCTGAGTGACATGCTGAGTGAGGTGTGTGCGCGTTATTTTGGTCTCATCATAGGTTTGGTCAAGGTTTTTTTGGTTGTATGAGCCATAATGGCCGCTTCACATCCGGGCATGTTCCCGCGAAAGCCCTTTTGTAGAACGTGGAAGGAACCTTCGCGTGGCGCGTTACTTTCGTATCGAGACAAAACAAAACCGAGAAAAAATAGGGAACAAAACTACGCAAACCTACATAAATCGGCTGCGCTCTTATTTTGTGGGCTTTACCTTTCGGCTACACCTGCGCGCTTCGGCGAAGATTCGCGTTATCGCGACAAGTGTGGCCAAACAGTTCGTGCTAGCGCGATGTATTCGGGCGAACACGAATGCCTTCGCGGTGTTGTCGGTAAATTGACACGCATCAAAGGATTTTATCGCGACAAACTTCGCCGAACTGGCTACACTTCGCCTTGCAGTTGCAGCAGCGTTGCCATATATCAGATTTCTTATTCCGTAGTAAATTATAATAATCTTAAATGTTGTCCCCCTGTTGTTTCCTTTGGTCACGGCAATATGCAGGCATATTGGCGGCTAGACCAATTTCACTTATTCTTTTTTTGTTTGTGTTTGTTATTGTCAAGAGAAGGTTCATATGAAAGAAACACTAGAAAATTACGAGGGCAGAGCTGCGCGGGACATCTAGTGGTTAATGAGGTATTAGACGAATAGTAAAATAACTATACGTCCAATCAAAGGTATGCCCTGGAACCCTGCGGATGCGCGAGTCCAACTTGCAGTTGACTGTTTTTTTTTATTTAATCCTACCTATCCAATTCACTTAATTTAGCTCTTTTGTCCATACATATTTTATACAGATTTCATGATAAGGCATAGGTAGGTACAGATTTATATACAGATTACAAAACGCTCAATGCATCTGGCAATACTGATTCCGACGAATATTCGCCCGAATACCACGTGCTTTTGCTAGGACGATAATGTAGCCAGCGACTTCGCCGTTGGGCGAAGTCGAAGTTTTATCGCGACAGGGCGACACGAATATTCGCGTGCAGGTGTAGCCCCGGGGTTACAGGTTTGCCGTGTGATTCACGCGTGAATGTGTAGTGGCCATAACTCTATGACCATGGGTTCTAGAGGATGACAGCGTTTTTTGGACATTACACATGATTTTTGTGTAATTTTGTGCTTCCGTGAGGCGTATACTTAATAACTCTGAGCATATTGAAGATATCTTGACTTTGATTTGACTTTGTAATATTTTACTATATACATATAAAAAAAATACATGTAAAAAAATGATTGATCGCAATAGTCTAAATTTGGCCAGATGTTATTTTATATTGTATTATTATCGTATAATATAAAATAAACTTCGGAATACCCTAATCCAACGAAAATGTTTATGGGCTTTTATGAAAATTCCGAATTGAGTTTAGGGAGAGTATTTTCAAATAATTGCAACACCATGCTTTACTGAAAGCTTAGAGAAAGAAACCAATAGAGAGCTGTATACTTTCTTTCTCATTCACACAAGAACAGAATGCATTTATGTAGGTTACATGTGATAGAAAGAAACAGAGTATATGATTTTTTGTCCCTCAGCATCTGTTCGATTTTTCCGCGCCGTGGGTGCGAAACAAATTTGACGTTTGCTCCCACTTTGCTCCGTGACAATTTTATCGTGGCTTTAATATTAAATTACTTAAAATTCAATGAAAACTAACTGTGACATTACTGTGTGTTGTGGAAATCTTCTAGGAATGGTGCAGTGCAGTATTATAGGCTCTAAAAGTGACAGTGGACGTAAAATTAGTGGAGTATCGTTTCACAGGCAAACGTGAATTATTATGGCTAATTTAGACATTACATTTAGAAACTAATATATGTAAACGACTTATTTAGATCTTATTGCTCTAAATTAGTTACTACTTTACTTGAAAGTTACGTGTAAGATTGATAAATTCTTGTTTTTCACCCATAACCTAAAATGTTCAATTTCTTGACCACCATAATCAGTGTTGCCAGTGTACAAAAGAGAGACTACCATAAATTAGTGGTAAATTATTATTAAGTGCACCATACACGGCCCTACGTGCTGGGTGCAGCGCAGAATTTCTCAGTTTTAAAGAATTTATTTTGATAATTTCCCGAAGATATGGATATTTATATATTGTGGATAGCAGCAACAAATGCAATTAATTGGGTTCCAAAAAGTTATTCCCGAATATGTAGTATGCACATTGATAACGAATATTCATTGAAAGGAAAAAATAGGAACTTTCTTGTACCCACTGCCGTTCCGAATATGGTAGCAGAAGTACAGGTAACCATGGAGGTTACCAGATATAACTAGAAACAGTCACCTACTAAATTTTATTTAAGATATGGCACTGACTGCTTAAATATTCAGTAAGCGCTCGAGTCATTCGTCCATGGCTGCACAGGACGTATACATTCGTTATAGGCACAATGGTCATTGTACATTTAAATTGTCAAAAGCATTTACACAAACGGTAAGTTTTGAACTGTTGAAGTGAATAATATGTATGCATGTGTGTTTCTTTATTTGAAAAAACATATTGTGTAACACTAATGCAGCAATTTTGTTTGAATATATGAATTTGATGTTCCAATTATTTTTTTTTAATATTTCACTTTATACGTCGCCAAGCACGTACCGGGCCGCTAGTTTGCTATAAACAAAGGGTAAAATTTCCTGTACGTGGCAACTCCAAATTTAGTATGTACTTATTTTTCTGTCCTTATCGGCGGCACGCTTGCTAGACGTCTTGTTATATTCTGTCTACGACTGAAAGGCTTTTATTCATAGACTACTAGATGCTACGTATCATGTATGTACTGTATGTTGTACTTACCCAGTGCCGTAAAAATAAAATCTCTATGGTTGGTTCAATCATTAAAATAGATTCGCTTGGTCGTGTTTTTTGTTTTGTTTGTCTGTGTTTGTCTGTCAGTCAATTTATTTTGTATTGTATGTAAAGTCTGCTAGTTTCGTATTTTCTTGATTTTAGCTATGTAAATTCGCGTTTCGCGCACACTTTTAAGATTAAATTAAGAATTATTTTAACGATTATACCAATGAATAGTTACAGGACACATTAAATATGAAGAAAGAGCGCACAGGCGACAATTGTCGCCCGTTCAAATTATGAGTATCATTTAGTATTTTCTATTAATTGAACAGTTTTCGTCGGTTCGTGTACTCATTTAATGTTTTATTCTTTACAGCTCATCAAATTCTCAGTTTGACTGGAATAAGCTTTGAAAGGAGAAGTGTCATAGTGAGATCACAATTTTATTTTTATAGTATGTAGATGCTATAGTCAACTTTAATTATCAACCCCAATTCGTATGCTTTTTCAGGGCTTTGTGGAATTGACAGTGGTCCCTCTGAAAGACAATCTTCGGTACATTCGCTTGAATGCAAAACAATGTCGTATATACCGGGTATGCCTGAACGACCAGTATGAGGCCAACTTCCAGTATTTTGACCCATTTCTGGACATTTGTCAAGCAGATCCAAACACGTAAGTTTATAATACTCAATGCAGGTTTTCTAGTCATGAGATGGAAGATGTAGAGCATAACTAACATTGGCTAAGTAAGGCCCTTCTGACCTATAAGGCCACAGCATTTAATTATTTACAAGATTAGCTATCTGCACTACAGATAACATTATAGTGCACAAGTGCTTGCACTGACACAAGTGCACTCTCTTCCTTTACTCTTACAATCCAGTGAGATGAAAGATCACCATGACCGGGAAGGAGCTAGGTTCAGAACCCACTCTTTACATGCCCATCCAATGCATGGATGTATTTTACTTTGCAAATAATCATGGACCTGTATTTTTCCAACCAGTTAAGAAAATTATTATTTATATTATTTTTCAGGAGATCTTTGGAAGTGTTCTCCATTAATCACTTACAAGCAGCCCAAAAGATAGACCCTGATCATAACTCTGGGGAACTGCATATACAAATCCCCGATGAGGCAGCACACTTAGTAGGGGAGGGGAGGGGACTCCGCATTGGGATAGAGTTCTCCCTTGAATCACCACAGGGGGGCATGCATTTTGTGGTGCCAGAAGGTGAAGGTACATTGGTAGAGGTAATAATCAAGATAATGCACAAGTAAAACTCACAAAGCCATTGAAAATATACATTCTTTACTCTACATCCTATCCTACTTTGTAGTCCAAACCAATCTTTCTATAATATTTCATATCTTACTTATCAAATATAGCTTTAAAAAAAAGGTTTAAATTAAGCCTTTAGTGACACTTTTCTATAGTCAAAGTAGTTTTATTAAATATGCCAGCAAAAGCAGCCGTGGGTCCTCATAAAACAACTACCAGAAGGAACCACTCAGGGCTTTGTCTTAAAATGCCTTTTCTTATTTTTTATCTAACATGTATGTTGTTTGTTTGCATTTGATTATAACTTTTAGAAATCCGCACACATGTTCACATACGGTCATTCGGCGCGCCTATGGTTTCCTTGCGTGGACAGCTTCGCAGAGCCATGTACTTGGAAGCTGGAGTTCACTGTAGATGAGAGTCTAACGGCCGTGTCGTGCGGGGAGCTGGTTGACGTTGTATATACTCCAGACCACAGACGAAAGACATTCCATTACCTGGTGAACACACCTGCCTGTGCACCAAATATTGCACTAGCAATTGGGTAAGAACTGCACAGAAGTATTAGTTTTTTTAAATACAATATGTTGAGACATTTGTCTGTTCATAAGTGATAAATCTAATCTTTGACAGTCTCTTGAACTTGGTGATTTCACCATCTGCAATGGAACTCACACTAAAACACAGTTATAGTTACCCATTACTGCAGAATATATGACACTGCGGTGGTAACTACCATCAAAGACGGTAAACTCGGTGGTCTTTAACAGCTGGCCTTTTAGAGAAGCTCAGAGTCACACAACGAGCTATGGAGAGAGCTATGCTTGGAGTTTCTTTGCGCGACAGAATCCGCAATGAGGAGATTCGCCGAAGAACCAACGTCACCGACATAGCTCTCAGAATCTGCAAGTTGAAGTGGCAATGGGCAGGCCACATCGCTCGAAGAACCGATAACCGTTGGGGAAGAAAGGTTCTCGAGTGGCGACCACGAACCGGAAGACGCAGCGTAGGTAGGCCTCCCACTAGGTGGACAGACGACATTGTGCGCGTCGCAGGTAACCGGTGGATGCAAATCGCCAATTGTCGTTCATTGTGGCGTTCCAGGGGGGAGGCCTATGTTCAGCAGTGGACGTCTTCCGGCTGGTGATGATGTGGTAACTGTGTGGTTTCTTGTACTATGTGATTTTATGGAGAGTGGCTTGTAGGAAGCTATGTAGAAGTGGCGGTCTAATTCGAGGATTTCATCTACTTAAAATTTGTTTAAAATGCTTTTCTTCCACTAATCTTCACTCCCGTGCTGAAACAGAGTATAGACCGCAAATCAGCCTGTAGACACCTGCATGGTGATTTGTGGTCTTTGAACTTTATTTTAATCGGGAATTAACGCGATTTACCTTATATTTTGGCTTGGCGTTTCGGCCAGGTTGCACCAGCCGTGATCACAAGCAGACACAATGGAATGCGAAAGTCTAAAAGTATATATTGTGGTCTTTATTTATTTATTTAAAGTCTTACTAAAATCACTTATAGTATTACATTTAAAGATATAAGCATGCAACACTACTAAGTATGGTGACCGACCACTTAAAAGTAAACACAGCACTCACAAATTTAAGCACTCATATTTTAGACAAAAAGGCCTATAACTAATTAAACTAGATTTGATGTGATAAATAAGCATATTTACTATTAGCTTTCATGATGGAGGCGACAGAGTTTAATTAAATCTTGTCAACCATTTCTTTCAGCCCTTTTGAGACATTTGTCGATCCATTTATGAATGAAGTGACACATTACTGTCTACCTAACTTGATGCAAATTTTGAAGAATACTGTGCGTTATGTGCATGAGGCGTTTGAATTCTATGAGGAAACGTTATCCACTAGATACCCATACCCATGTTATAAACAAGTGTTTGTTGATGAGGTAAGGACATATTCATTTGCACCCCATTGTGATAGTTGAAAGAACCAGCTTTCTTTTAACTGACATATAAGAACTGGATTGATATATAAGCACTCGCCCTCTTGTCTGGTCTCCACCCGAAATGTCATGGCCTTCTAAGGCCAACAGCAACCAAAACGATCATCGCCTCCTCCACCTCCCGTGAAGTGTTGTAAGAGGTGTCTAAGGGAAATCAAAAAGACTGGCAGCAGCGTCTTTCCATAGGATTACCTACCACATACTGCAATCCCCAAGCCGCTCGCCAAGTGTGGAGATTATGGCAACCCTTCCCTTCTAAGGGCGGGACGCCTATGTTCAGCAGTGGACGACAGTAAAGGTGGTAGGTTACCCAATAGAAAGAACTTGCTGCCCGTCATGTTATTTTTCCTTAGTCGCCTTGTATGGATACGGCAGGAAATAGGAGGGTGCTATTCTTACCCAGACATCACAGGGGGTTATAATTGCTATACTAAAAGACTATTATTTTTCAGACTGAAGATGACGCGACAGCATACACAACTATGTCTATAATGAGCACCCATCTGCTCCATTCCATAGCTATCATAGACCAGACTTACGCCAGCCGCAAAGCGATGGCCCAAGCGGTCGCGGAACAATTCTTCGGATGCTTCATCACAATGCAGAACTGGTCAGATCTGTGGCTCGCCAAAGGGATACCCGATTATTTGTGCGGATTGTATTCAAAGAAGTGTTTCGGCAATAATGAGTATAAGTATTGGACACATCAGGAGTTGCAAGAGGTAGGATTGTCTTTGGCATTAATCCCGCTATTCATTCCCAGCACTGTTACTCCTGTAAGCCAAAAACTCTCGGCGAGTCCTAGGAAACCGCTAAATGGTCTTGGAACCCGCAACAAATTTAATTAGAAATGTAGATTGGAGTTGGAAAGACACAAATTCCAAAACAGGATTAATATACATTTATATTATGTACTAGCTGACCCGTGCAGCTTCGCCCGCGTTTTAATCTTTTCACTTTATAATTTACCAAAGTAAAAAGTAGTCTATAGCAATCAGGGATATATTTTTAACAGTGAAAGAATTTTCAAAATCGGATCAGTAGTCGATTACAACGAACATTCAAACTCGCAAACATTACCTCTTTATAATTTCCGTATTATATATAATAATGTTAGTATAGATATAAGTATCGATATACTCTATGATGACCTGCTAAAAAATAATAGTTAAGCTAACTCAAAATCAAATCAAATCAAAATCAAAATTCTGTGATATATTTTTGTAGGTAGTGACATATGAAGAACAATATGGTGGAATAGTTCTGGATCCGTGGCAGCTGCCCGCCAGTGGTGCACGAGTGGAACTGAAAGACGTGTTTTACTTTCCAGTCAGAAATGTTCAAACAATGTCACCAAGATATATTGAGGTAAGCCATTAGGAGAAGCAGAATTGATTGTAAATTGATTGTTAATTTATTTTTATCTTGGAGGGACCATTCACAGAAAATAGTTGGATAGGGACAGGGCATGCAGACGGACCAAATAACATCAACATATCTCCCCGCACCCTCTGGCACGATTTGTAGCGTTGATCTTCTAATAGTTCAAAGTCCAAACAGTCTAGGTCGAGGTGACACCTCAATGTCAGATATTTTGAAGCCAAGCAGTAACATTGCTATCTATGTTCCAGTGAGAGAGACATTTTAGCTGATGAAATTACCGGACATAAGAAACTTAATATTTAGGGGCGTTGAATCGCTTACCATCAGGTGAATGTTCTGCTTGTCACGTCAATAAATAGCTTAGAAAATCAGTCAGGCTTACAAATGTTCATATAGATCCGCAATTTCGGCAACCAATACCTTTTCGCGGGGGAAACCTTCAAAAGGTCCCCAGGAGCTGTGGGGCTCGACCGGGGTATTATGTGGGATTCTTAACCATTAAAACCGCCGTGGCTGTTGCATCGGCACATGAGAGGGCCCTCGGGATCTCTGGTGGGATCTGAATCAGAAGCCCGTCAATCCCTTGCCTTTGAGCCCCCCGGGAACCTGTCACGGTGCTCACGGAGACGGGGGTCGCATCCCCGCCGCCATCGTCCTCGGAGTCGCCGTCATACTCAATGGACGTCCTGCGTGTGGGACGCCAAACGTTCAGCGACTCCGAAACGCCAACCAATACCTATATTTACCTCACCATCCTTTATGCAGGTGATGCGCAAGAAATCTCACCTAGTATTAAGAATGTTGGAACAACGCATCGGTCAAGAATTACTACTGCAAGTGTTCAACAAACAGCTATCATTGGCCACTAACGCGGCTAACACAAAGATCGGGAGTGGTATGTGGGGTCAACTGCTGCTTTCGACGAATCTCTTCGTGAAGGCGATATTTACTGTGACCGGGAAAGACATGGCTGTGTTTGTTGATCAGTGGGTGAGAACCGGTGGACATGCTAAGTTCCAACTGACTTCGGTCTTCAATAGAAAACGGTAAGTACTTAAAAATACAAGTGTTCTTTTGTTTAATGAAAAGGTTGCTATACGTAATCATCAGCAGTCAAAATACGTCCACTGCTAAACAAAAGGCCTCCCCCTTAGATAGGAGGGGTTGCCATAATCCCAACGCTTGGCAGGCGTCTTGGGATCGCAAGACGAATAAGGTTGCAATAGTTGCTACGATACTTTAATAGAATATAAGTAACTAGCGGCCCAGTACGTGCGTCGCTACGTATTTATAAAGTGAAATATTAAAAACATTTAATTGGAACATCAAATTCATATATTCAAACAAAAAAATGGCATTTTTCCTTCAATTAAAAAATAATAAATCAAATTAAAAACAAATTGCTACATTAATAGTGGTACACAATATGTTTTTTCAAATGAAGAAACACACACGCATACATGTTATTCACTTCAACAGTTCAAAACTTACCGTTTGTGTAAATGCTTTTGACAATTTAATTCAAATAAAGCCTGTAAACGATATGAAACACCGTCGGCTCGCTAAAAACTGAGAAAAGTACACGCACACATTATATACATTACATTACATTTGAACAAAAAATATAAACACAAAGCAATAATTATCGCTGACATTTGCTTTATTCGAAGCACGTCCAAAATAAAATGACCGCATGAATGACATAACAACATGCTTTTACTGTCAACATTAAAAAACTTTTAGTTCTGAAAAAAGGTTCAATTTGACAGCAAAATCCCCATTTACAAAATGATCCGCCATTTATTGAATTCATTTGTTACAAAAATGTGATAAAATAAAGAACCGCTCTACCGATTTTGTGCAAACTTCACATAAACCATCTACTAAATAGTCCGAACAAAGCCTAAACATTTGGTTTGGATAGGTGAGCCCGTTCTTGAGTTATAAAATTACAACGAAAAGTGGCATTGATTTTTATATATGTAGATTGTTTATGCCCCCACTGTTGGGCATGTGCCTCTCTTCAAGATAAGGGGGCTTAGGCCGTAGTCCACCATGCTGGCAAAGTGCGGGTTGGCGGACTTCACACGTCATTCGGCAGCTAGTTAGCCTTTGTCAGACATGGAGGTTTCCTCACGATGTTTTCCTTCACCGAAAGTTAGTAACAATCGCACAAAGACGATTCGCACCTGATTAATTAAAGAAATCAGAGGTGCAAGCCGGAGCTCGAACCTGCGTGCCTTATTTCCAACGCATGCGCTTGCCCACTGAGCTGTTACCGCATTACCACGTTACTTTAACTAAATGCTAGGTTCTCGTAAGGTCCGAACATAGTTCCCAGACCTCTCCACAGTCTTGAAGACTTCCTCCCCAACAACGTGACATTAAAAAAAGGTCCTTGCAGGGTTATTATTTTCGAGATTTCTGACATCACCATACGCTATAGAAGCGAGCTAGCTTATGTATAACACAAGAAAAAGCAGAGATTTTATTGGCGATAGGAAGCTAGCTGTGTGTGCAGTAAAAAAAAACAAACGATCAGAGCGCTGACACTCGCGTTGCAATAACACAAAACACCAGAAGTTATTATTCAGTAATTTTTTTTAACCGACTTCAAAAAAGGAGGTTCTGTATTCGACGCGTATGTATGTAATATTAATAAAAATGCGTAATATTCATATATGTTAGTCTATGTGGGCTTCTAAACGAATTTACCAAATTTCACGAGTGTATGTATGTATGTATGTATGTATGTATGTATGTAGGTTTGTCCGCGGATTTCTCAGAAACTACAAGTCCGATTTCGAAAATTCTTTTTGCAATAGTTAGAGTATCTTTCAACTTAGGGTAGAGTACAAATTTTATCAAAATCGGTCCAGTAGTTTAAGAGATATCAACTTTTTATGTTTTCAGTAAGTTACTGTAACGTAGACGTTCGAGTTGCGTGATAGTGCTGATACCTATCTTGGTAAAATAAGTCACTAAAAAGTGTTAAATAAACTATTTTAAGAAAAATAAGGTGTTAGCGTACCTGCTGTGTATATTCTGCACCAACTTCAATAATATTTTCGTTATTTTATCCTTTTTAGATAATTTACTTTGAAGTCGGTTTTTATTTTTTTTAAAATAGTTTTAGATAATTTACTTTGAAGTCGGTTTTTATTTTTCTTAAAATAGTTTATGATCTTATCTCTTTGAAAATGTAAGTGATTTGTGGCTAACCTAGTATTATAGTTGGTTTAATGACTATAGTTTTTACGTACCCTCCCATCGATATACTATCTAAACAAGATTAGCTGTCACGGCCCGAAAAGTGGTCACGAAAATAGAGAGGCTGTCGCTTATTTCAAATTAGTCCGAGCCGACAACAGGATGTATCGAAATTCCTTATTGCGCGTTTATAAACTGTCCAAATAATATAATACTTATCGTAATACTAAAATTGCAGATGGGGAATTTATTTTCGTTTCGTTTTCTTATTACTACTAGCAGTGGCGTGCACTGGGTTATATGACAGGGTAGGCAAAAAGTGACTTCAACCTCATCAGCAGCCGAAACGTCCACTGCTGAGCAAAGGCCTCCCCTTTAGAAGGGAGGGGTTGCCATAATCCCCACGCTTGGCAGGCGGATTGGGGATCGCAGTACAGGTGGTAGGTAATCCAATAAAAAGACGCTGCTGCCCGTCTTCTCGTTTTCCCTTTATCGCCTTTTACGGACACCCAACGGAAGGAGATGGGTGGGTGCTATTCTTACCCGGACACCCCACGGGGACCTAAATTGACATTAATGAATGATGTGAACACAAAACATTTGATGAGTACCTAATACTTATGTTTTTATTTCGAACTAGCTGACCCGCGCAGCTCCGCCCTCGCTTTTATTACATTTTGCTCCCCTTTTCTCCCGCCTCCTTAGATTAATCTCTATCCATATCTCTCTCTCTTATAAAAAAAAATCTAATTATATGCTCTTTCTCTCCTCTCTCTTTCCCCCTCCCGCTTCGGTTTCCGTCACACTCCCCCTCTTCCTCTCCCTGTTGTCCCCTCTCTGAACCCTCTCCCCTCTCTCTTCTACGAACTTGCTCCTTCTCACTCCCCCCTTACTCCACCTAACTCCCCCGATCCCTCACCCCATCACCCCCTCCTCGAATCCCCTCTCCCTCTTTCTCCTCTCTTGCACCCTCCTCTCGTTCTATATATCCTCGTCAATCATGGTATCAGCGGCATTAAATATACTTTATGACCTATTCTCAGACCTCCCCGATATGCACACAAAATTTCATACATATCGATCGGTTCACCCATCTGTTTAATGACCTTGCCTTATGTTGCTTAACCTTAACCTAGCGGTATGAAATATACTGTATGACCTATTCTCAGACCTACCCGATATGCACACTTTCATACAAATCGGTTCACCCATCTATTTAATGACGTTACCTAACGTTGCTTAACCTTAACCTACCGGGATAAAAAGTCCTATGTCCTATGTCCGTTTCCTGATTCTAAGCTACCTCCCCACCAATTTTCAGCCGAATCGGATAGGCCGGTCTTGAGTTATAAAAGTTCTATAGTGATTGTATGTCCAATTCCGCCGATAGATGGCGCTGTTCATAATGTAAATCACGCTAACATCGTAAATTACTGTTTAATGATATTCGATAATGAAAGTTCTTAGTGTTTCGCATCTTTTATTGTTGCGACTGTGATACAATACCTATACACTACCTGGACTTGGGGAGTTTTATTACAATTTCATGAACTGGCTTTTAAATAAAATGAAATGTTTGTTTTCCCTTGCCTATTTCTTTCCTAATCTAGTTTGGACTCGCTCGGGAATTACAGATTTTAACTTTTCAAAGATATAATGTCATATTGCTATCAGCAAAGTACTTAGAACAATACAGAAATCTAATGAAAATTTCCTGGGTGTACCGGAATGGCTTACCCCTTACAAAAATTTACCCTTCGCCACTGCCATATCTTATGCAAACTAAATGTCTGCTCAGTCCCTATTGTATATAGCGTAATAATACATATCTTAATGATTAACTGATCAGTCTATAATTACCCTATTCATATACAAAGGAAATTACGTGGTAATATGTGCAAGTAATGTTTCACTGCTTAGCCCCTATGAAACATAGCGTGATGTTTTATATACCAATTTATACCCCTACTTCTACATAACACATCAGTGAAAGTCCTATCAAAATCCATCCACGGGTTTTCGAATGATGCCTGGACAAACAGAACGACTGACAGACAGACAGACAGACAGACAGACAGACAGACAATAATTCCAAAAAAAAATGTTTTGGCCTCTATGTCGATAGTATAGTATCCCCACATAGAAATTTTGGAAAAATATTCAATGTACAGAAAAAGTGCTCTTTGAGTTTTATTGTAGTATAGATAAATATATATTCTATTTCATTTCCACTACTAAGACGACACGTAGGAAGTACCTACGTTAAAATCACAGAACACTATTACTCAAGAGGTTAAAATCCATCCAGCCATTTAGGCCGCAGAGCGTCTTAAAGAACCAGACATACTACACAGTCAATAAAAACAATATTAAAGTAAAAAAACTTACAAATATGACTGCGAGTTACTCGTCTTGGTTGTACACATACATTAAGATGATTATAAATATGCCACCTCAAAATATCAAAAAATTTAATGATATTTAGATTCTATGTTTCCAGCTGGCTAACCGATTGTAAATATACTTTAAATCTAAATATTTTAGATTATTTATCGTGTCGAAAACGCGTGAATTTTTAATTTTTCTATACACACTTGGCCAGAACATCAATCACACGTTACCACTTCCATTTTCTACTAAGTAAGTTTTATAATTTGGAAACACAACACATACTGCACCGAAAACAATCGTTATCAATCGTATAATAAAAAAATATAGAATAAAAACCAACAAAAAATGGATGTCATTATGAAATCTTGAAGTTTGAACAAACTAGGTATTTTATAATTTGTAGTATTTTTCATTCATCGAGCACCCATTCTCGCATCCCGATCCCGATCCCGATCCCGATCCCGTTCGATGCATTGGGCTAATATTGAGCTGCTATTGGTCAACATTTCTTTAGTCCTTCCTCCAAGGTAGTCATTGCTGCCGAGAGCACCCGAGCAGACCCGAGCACACCCGAGAGGCACTGTCTATTTTTGCATGGTGTGCGTGACATTTATACTGTTGGAATCGTCGGCGTACCTACTGGTGTGTGTAAGTTTGTTAGAAAAAAATCTGTGAATGTGTGGGAATTAAGAGTTTCGATCTTAAAATCTTAAAATTTTGATTAGCGGACCTCGCGGTTTGGCGCGCGGGAAATTTAAATCTCCGCGTACCTAGGAACTAGGAATAGTTTAATGCCCGTTTTTCGCGAGCTTTTGCTTATTTATAATGATGAAATAATTCAAAACAAAATGTTATTGAGCAGATAAATTATTTTTGTTATCATGTATTGTTCAGGAAATCACAGGGTAGGCAAACACTTTTGTGCCTATATGGACTGCACGCCACTGACTACTAGTTTAAATAATAAATATAAGTAAGATATCATTATAATACGAAATAAAAAAAAATTATTTGATATTTTCTCCGCTAGAGACTGACAAAATTAATGTTGCCGATAGGCGTGTCGCCACTGTCTATACGAAACTGTTAAACTACACGTCATTACCATAATAAAAAAGTTAGTTCTCATTTTCGCCACCAGCACGGATAAGTTTGTAAGTCAGTACACACATAATGGAAACACACCTGTTTTGAACCTTATTTTATAGTGGTTAAGATTTTCTTTTAAATGAGTACAGTCAAAACAACTACTTTTTTTCGTATGATTTTGGCGGTTTTATTGATTTTTCTTTGTCTCCGATGTAAAGGTTTTATGTGCCAACATTACTGCATACAGAATTAGACTTTATTACTACATGTGAAGGCTGCTATTAGTGCGACGTTCCGAATTATTTAAAACTATTTTCTACAATTTCTAGCTACGTGTATAGTTGTGTAAATAAATGTAACCGCGACCACATTTTCGATGTCATTTTGTTCGTGACAGCTAATCTAGTTGGTATAGTATATCGATGTACCCTCCGTAGCACGTAAATGCTCAGTTCAAATGCCACTAAACGGATCACGTACCTATGGATTGACCTCAGACAAGGTGAATCAACTCATCGTTTACCAAACAGTGATACAACTGGTTCTGAACGCCCAAAAAAAAACCACACCTTTCCCCACAAACTTTCTCAGGCACATGGAGTACGATTTTGTTGAGTATAACACCAACAATTGTCTTTCAGTAACACAGTGGAACTAGAAATCCGTCAAGACTGCGTCCACGAGCGCGGTATTAGGAAGTATGTAGGGCCGTTGCTGGTTCAATTGCAGGAGTTGGACGGCACATTCAAACATATGCTGCAGATAGAGAACACGGTGGTGAAGGCGGACATCACCTGTCACAGCAAGAGCCGAAGAAACAAGAAGAAGAAGATTCCATTGTGCACTGGAGAAGAGGTCGACATGGATCTGTCTGCTATGGAGTAAGTCTTGAAGGAATTATTGAACGTGTCGATGACTAAGCTAAGCAGATAAGGACTGTAACAGTTTGCCTGCGTCGGTATTCTAGCTGGAGTATAACGTGGGGGTCTTCAAGACTAGAGTGAATAATAGGCTTTTAATAGCTAGCGTGCTTTACCATCTTCGATTGCGTCGTTACTTTCCATCAGCTGGGATTGCAATCTAGCACTAGCTTGTGATTAATAAAGAAATAGTAGATGGGGGTACCTATTACGTCGAACGGGATTTTTAAGGATTTCAAATAAATTTAAAAGCGATTAGAAATTCATTTATATCATATTTTTCCGCCAAGCAGCTATCTGTAATGTGCCAGTGTTTCTGTGTGGAAGGCAATGTAGCTGGTGAAATTACCGAGCTGAATACCTATTGTTCGGCTGAGAATAATTGACATGTCAATAATTGGCTGTTTGCACGGCTGCCTGGGACTTTCGTGGTCGCCACTCGAGAACCTTTCTTTCCTATCGGTTATGTGGTGGTTTCGGGGATGTGTCCTGCCCATTGCCACTTCAACTTGCTGATTCTGAGAGCTATATCGGTGACTAGTTCGTGGTTTGATCTCCTGAAATAATAGGCAAAAAATAAACTCGTCTAACTCAATTGCAGCGATTCCCCCGTGTTATGGATCCGTCTCGACCCCGAGATGTCGCTGTTGCGTAGCACAGTGATATCCCAGCCCGACTACCAATGGCAGTATCAGTTACGTCATGAGCGAGACGTGACAGCACAGAGCGAGGCTATAGACGCGCTCCATAACTACCCCGAGCCAGCTACGAGAAAGGCCTTGACAGACGTGATTGAGAATGAACAGACGTTTTATAAAATTAGGTGCAGAGCCGCTAACTGTTTGACTAAGGTAAGTAAGTGATTTTAATAATTTTGGCCGCAGTAGACAATCTTCAAAAATATCGTCTAAATACGCAGGAGATATAGTAATGCATAGTTATTTGCGCTGATACAAAATACACTCTGTTCTTACTTATAATCCGATGACAACGAAGAGAGGAGTGCTCGAGAAGAGACAGGCGCAAGACCGCCCCGTTTATACGAAGCCCCGTTTATATGGAAGGATTTGCAAGAGAGCGGGTTAAGTTGCTTGGTTCGGGCCGAAAACTCACAAGATTGATGGTGGAATGTTATGATAAGGACGCCGTGTCAGGGGTAGGGTCCTTCAGGTAGTGGCTGAAGGACCAACGCACAGCGAATCTCGATAGAGCACTGGCATGCTTACTCATAGAAGGACCACAATGCAACTCGAAGTTTGCGTTATTTAGCTGCGATCTTCTGGTACTTAAATAGTCAAACTACTAAGACACATCACTACTGACTTATTGCTGGAGTCACTATTGTATCTTAGACAAGTGCCGTTGGCTCAGTCTATTAGTATTTTTTTTCATTTCATCATGAACAAAGGCCTCCATGTTCCGTCCCTTAGAACGTCACAATAAACAACAATTTGTAATTTGCATCCATAGGTTGCCCTCGATTTCACTCTCAACTCGAGAACCTTTCTTCATGCCCATTGCCACTTCAACTTGCATATCCTGAGAGCTATGTTAGTAACTCTAGTTCTTCGGCAAATTTCCTCTTTCCAGATTCTCTCAAAGCAACTCCGATCATAGCTCGTTGTATGACTAGGCTTCTCCAAAAGCCAAACAGTTCTTTTTATGTATGCATAGGAATCTCGACTCACAGGGTAAAAATTTAAAGTAGATTGTCGTGTAGGTGGCGAACGCGATGATTAGTTCGTGGGCGGGCCCACCGGCAATGCTGACGATATTCCGAAAGATGTTCGGTTCGTGCGCCGCGCCGCACATTATTAAACAGAACAATTTCGACAACTTGCAGCATTATTTCCTGCAAAAAACTATACCTGTCGCTATGGCTGGTAAGTTTCCTTAAATTTTTATTACCAACTCGCAACCCATTAAAATAAAAAAAAAATCGCATTAATAAATTTTTAAATATAATGTGTTTTGATATTAACGCGAATATTACACATTGAAATGATTATATCACGGTTTATTTTTGATTTTACGTTCGAGTTTCGAATACTTTAGAGCATCCGTGACCGCAATATAATCCGTAAATTTATTCTCAATTCAATTTTTAAATCTAATTTACTATTACTATTTAATATAAATTTAACTTTTAAATCTAATTTGTAAATGTATCATACATCTTAATAAGTCTTCTAAAAAACAAAATTAGTCTAGTTTTGGAAAAGTAAGCGTACAAGACTGTATATTATTTCTTTTCCACATACACAATTCGGAAGAAGTTTTCTAAATTCATTGTGTGGTTTAGACGAATTAAACGAGTAAAGAGACAGGTGCGATGAGAGGCGTTGTTTTATATTAATAACTGTTTTTGTTAGCGACTTAAAATACTTTCTACGTCATGTACACACGACTACATATTAAGTTTGCTATATAACGATGACTACGCTACATGCAACACAGAGAATTGTTGGAAAGGGACACAGTTTTATGCAACCCGCGACACAAAAAGGCGGGTTATAAAAGTTCAAAGCTTTGTCTGTCTAGCTGTGCCATCGGAACTCCCCAAAAAATAGACAAATTTTAATGCGTTTTTGTTCTAGCTGGTTTGATTAGGATGGTTCTATCTAGTTATTCGTTTGTTATAAATTCGTATTATTGAGTCTTTTAATTTTATTTATTTCATGAAGTGTAAATTTACTTATCCATCCGGATTTAGACTGTCCGCTACTGCGGATTAAACTACAGTTTGCTATTTTTACCTACAGGCTTGCGGAATATACACGGAATTTGCCCCCCAGAAGTTGTCAGATTCCTGCTAGATTTGTTCAAGTATAATGACAATTCGAAGAATCACTACTCCGATAATTACTACAAGGCGGCGTTAGTGGACGCGTTGGCGGCCACCATCACACCAGTTATATCAGTATTGCAACCTGTGAGTATAAGGATTTCATTAATAAGATTAGATTTAGATAAGTAAGTCCCTTGTACAAAGGAAAATACAGATGGGTGACACTGGTACCAGCCCAGTGTTGAATGTTCTTCTGCTAAAGTTAAGCAGCCAAGCCATTATCATCATGTGGAGGTTTTCCCACTAAGGTATTTGGTCTAGGAGCGCATGAGACAAATTCTCAAAGCGATAGTTCTAAACAAATTTTCTCTTATCATTTTACGTACTTGTCTACACTAATATTATAAAGAGGAAAACTTTGTTTGTTTGGTTGTAATGAATAGGCTCAAAAACTACTGGACCGTTTTTAAAAATTCTTTCACCATTCGAAAGCTACATTATCTACGAGTAACATAGGCTAAATTTTATTTTGGAAAAAAATAGGGTTCCGTAAGATATTTGGGTTTTAGGTGTACAAAATCAACCAGAAAAGTTACTTATTTTGCGTACGCTGCCTAAACTATAAAAGATAGAACCATAAAATGTTCTAATTAATTGTAGATCTTATAAATATCTACAAAAAAATCCGCAGCACACGCGCGTATCTATGTCGAGTGAGGCCCAACAACCATTATTTAATTAAAAAATCTTGAATTTTGTTTGGACTACATTTAAATGCATTTATTTTACTCATGCTATTAATCCTTATCAAAATAAATTTCATCATTAAGTACAGTTTATGTAGATAATATTTGGTCTGTGAATGATTAAAATTGGACATTTGGTTTTGAAGTTATGGCGAAATTAAAATATTACTGCATATAAATTAAAAGATTTCTGCTGCACGGCCCGTTGCGAAGTGAGCGTCACCAAGGCGGGGGTGCGCATGCGGGAGGGGAGTTTAGATCTATGAGTAAGGTACCCGCGCGGCTCAGACCATAGATAAGAGTATATTACTTAGAAATAGATAGGTAACTCCCACGTTAAAACGCGCCCCCTAACACCAGCGCCTCCAGCGGTGTGATTTGAAACTTTAATAGCCTCGAGAATTTTTAATAAAAAAAATAGCTAAAACTTTGTAGTATTCGATATAAAGTACGCGGACGTCAATAGTATATGCATTAAGGAATGAAATAAAAAAAGAAAAATGATTTCGAACCCCATCCACAGCCCCACCCATGGGTTGGGGTTCGAACCCGCGCCCCCTAGACTTCGTATTAATTTGATTCCAACCTATTTACCGCTACCGCTGTAAGTCATATGACGTCAGATGCAAAATACTGATCCACTATCTCAGTTTCATTCCGAACAGAGAAAAGTTGCAAATCACGCCGCAAGAGGGTGCTACTGGTAGCTTTTTCCATTTCTTCTAAGATACCATACCATGGCTCAGACGCGAGGTCGGCTCCCTACGCAGCGGTCGTGCGCGAATTCTAATAATTTTCGTGCGATTTTTTTTAGATTTCTTTCTTAAAACTACACCTACGCAAAAGTTCTTCTCAGAGCTAAACAACAGTTCTTCTCAGAGCTAATCAACAGTTCTTTTCAGGGCTAACCAACAGATTTTTTCAGGGGTAACCAACAGTTCTTTAAAGGGCTAACCAACAGTTCTTTTCAGGGCTAAACAACAGTTTTATTTCAGGGCTAAACAACAATTCTTTTCAGAGCTAGAATATTACACGCTATTAGCATTTTCTTAAACATTTGAAAATGCCTAAGAGAGCCAGGTTTCAACTTTCTAAACATGGTTCTCAAGCACGGGCAGCAAGAATACGTCGTATGGGAGAATCTTCACCTGAACGTTCACAACGCCTTGCTGAACAAAATCAGAGAAACTCTCAGGCACAAGAGTGTCGAACGTTCGCAACGCCTTGCGCAACAAAATCTGAGAACCTCTGAGTTACGTGCACGAGAGTCGGGTGAACCGATATGTATGAAATTTTGCAGATGTTCTGTAACTAATTATTGTATGCCTGGCAAGTCCTATACTGCTATATTAGATAATATTCTAACACAAAATTTTAGTCAGGATACTATATTATTAATATTAGTAGGAAATAGAGGAAATGTGTCCAAGAAACAATTACTTGTATATTATAATTTATTGTCTAAGCTTGATATAAAAGAGATTGTAATGTTCACATTTCCATATAGTAAAAGTTTGCCGCAGGAAGAAAACTCTACTAGGTACAAATTAAACTTAACACTATATAGCTTGACATGTAATAGTTATGACATAAAAACTAAATTTCATTTAATTGACATGAATAATTATATTAGTGACAATTTATTATTGACAAAAGATAAATGTTATCTAGCAAAATATTATAAAAGACAGATAGCTGCTTCGCTATCATATTATTTTTATACATCAGCCAAAAATTTGGCTACCCAGGTCGCTTCTATTGAGCGACAAACACTTGACATTGAATTAAATTCAGCCAAGCATTTGGCTATCAATAATAACATTCTAATTAATTTAAATTAGATATTATGACAACGGAGCCAACCTCTTGCATTGATAATAAATATGATAATAGAAATTTAAATACTGAGAATAGCCCAAATAATAATAATCTACAACTCCATAAAAATAAATTACCATGTATTAACCTGGTGCATCAAAATATTCAAGGGTTTATGGGCAAAGAGTTGGAAATTGAATTATTTATGAATGGTCAGAACATAGATATCTTTTGTGTAACAGAACATTGGCTAAAAAGTGACCAGTTCATGTTCAATTTCAACAATCACCAGGTTGCTAGCTCGTTCAGCAGAGTAAAAATGATACGAGGAGGCTCTCTAATTATTATTAGGAAAAATATTAAATTTAGGGAACGCACTGATATTGTGAGCCAGTCTGTTGAGCGAGTTATTGAAATAGCTTGTATTGAGTCTGAGCAGTTTTTAGTTTTGAGCGTATACAGGCCCCCGTGTTCACCCTACGAGGTATTTGAAAGAATTTTAGAAAATATTTTGCACAAAATTTCATCTTCTAATAAAAATATTATTATCTGTGGAGACTTTAACATAAATTTACTGGAAAATAGCAATGTAACTGGTAAATTTATGACACTACTTAAATCTTATAATTTGTACAACATTTTCTTTGAACCTACTAGGATAACCTCTACTAGTGCAACTTGTATTGATAATATATTTACTAATATGAAACCAGTCCACAAAGAAATAATAAATATGTTAGATTCCGATCATTGTGGACAGTTAGCTATATTTCCTAGTAAAACTAATAAATCACAAAGAAATGTTACGTTTGTTCCAGTAACTAAACGCCGTCTAAATTATTTCAAAGCCGCCCTGACTGATAAACTACCTGCATTACCCTGTCATAACGATCCGAATACTTTGTATAACGACTTATTCCAACTGATCGATAATCAGTTCAATAAAATCTTTAAACCTAGAACATTATTAATGAATGATCGTGTGTCATTTAATGATTGGGCAACTGTAGGTATTCTTAAGAGTCGGAGAAAACTGTATGAGTTGTATAATGAAAAATCTTCAAACACTTGTCCACTCTTTAAAGAATATGTTAAGAAATACTCTAAGGTCTTTAAACGAGCCTGTTCCTTAGCTAAAGCAATGTACTTGAAAAACAAAATAAAAAAATCTGAAAATAAAATTAAAACTACATGGAGCATTATAAACAGCGAAACTGGAAGAACAACTGTGCGTAATCGCGATTTTCACTTGAAAATTAACGATGCTGACATAACAGCGGATCTCGATGTAGCGACCGCGTTTGAAAAATTTTTTGCTAATATTCCTTCAGAAATATCAAAAACCCTTAAGTCGTCGTCCACTTCCGCAGAGTTATTAATGCAACAAAGTGTACCCAAATGTGGAACAACTTTTGAATTCTCCTTCGTTACTACTAAGGATATTGTAAACACATTTAAAAAACTAAATCTGAAAAAAACCGCGGACTTATGGGGGCTATCTACTCAGATGGTCTTATCTGTCATTGATCTTATTGCACCGCAATTAACTGTAGTATTCAATAGTTGTGTCGCTAGTGGTGTGTTTCCTGACCTTATGAAACAGAGTAAATTGATTCCTATGTTTAAATCCGGTAGTACCACTGAGCCTACGAATTTCAGGCCAATTTCGGTATTACCTACATTAAGTAAAATCTTTGAAAAATTATTGCTTAACCAAATGTTAGACCATTTTAACAAATATGATCTGTTTCATGATAAACAGTTTGGATTTACCAAGAATTGTTCTACGACAGATGCAGGAGTAGAATTATTAAGAAATATATACGACGCCTGGGAGGACAAACAGGATGCCCTTGGCGTATTCTGTGACTTATCCAAGGCGTTTGATTGCGTACAACATGATACGCTGGTCAGGAAATTACACCACTACGGAATCAGGAACAGAGCTCTCGATCTTCTGACTTCATATCTGAGTAATAGAATTCAGAAGGTTGATATTAACGGAACGAGATCTGCAGGATCTGAAGTTACGTTGGGTGTACCACAGGGTTCAATACTAGGCCCATTCTTATTTTTGATATATGTTAATGACTTACCCTATTTTGCAGGGGACAATTATAAGATTATATTGTTCGCTGATGACACCTCGCTTTTGTTTAAAATTAAGCGTGGTCTACAAGATTACGACGATGTGAACAATGCTGTATCTAAAGCTGTCCATTGGTTTAATGTCAATAATTTAAAACTAAATGAAAGTAAAACCAAATGCATAAAATTCACAACACCTAATGTCAGACAGGTGAAAACCAATGTTGATATCAATGGAGCTGTTTTGGACCCTGTAAATTCAACTGTATTCTTGGGCATTACTGTTGACGCCAAGTTGCAATGGGACCCACATATTGAGAAACTGTCGGGTAGGCTAAGCTCGGCGGCTTATGCGGTTAAGAAAATTAGATATGTCACTGATGTTGAAACCGCTAGAATTGTTTATTTTAGTTATTTTCACAGTATTATGTCTTATGGCATATTGCTGTGGGGATCTTCTGCAGATCTTAACACCATTTTTATCCTGCAGAAAAGAGCTGTGAGATCTATTTACAATCTAGCTCCTACTGATACACTAAGGCAAAAATTTAAAGAAATAGATATTCTAACGGTTGTATCACAATATATTTATGAAAATTTGTTGTATGTAAAGAAAAACATAAGTGCTTTTGCAAAGAATAGTGACCGTCATAATGTAAACACCCGGAACAAACACAATCTTGCTGTACACTCCACGCGTCTCCACAGAATTAGCAATTCGTTCATGGGCCAAGGTATCCGTTTCTATAATAAACTGCCACAGGATATCCGAGACCTACCAATAAATAAGTTTAAAAGCACTATTAAAAGCCGGTTATCTAAAAAAGGCTACTATAAAATCTCGGATTACCTGGAGGATAAAGCTGCGTGGGCTTAAACTGCGATGCTCATGCAAGCCTCTAACTTTAAGAAATATTTATTGTATAAATTATAAAAAAAAATACATACTTATATTAAAAAATGATAAGCCCACTGAGTTTCTTGCCAGATCTTCTCAGTAGAGGCCGCGTTGTGATCTGGTGGTAATTGTAAAAAAATTGACAATATGTAAGTGCCCTCGTTAGGCCTATGCATAATAAAGATATTTTGAGTTTGAGTTTGAGTTTGCGGGTAGGTCTGTGATGGAGTGAGTGATCGGAGGAGTTAGGTGGAGCAAGGGGGGGGGACTGAGAGGGAGCAAGTTGGGAGAAGAGAGAGGAGGGAGAGGGTTCAGAGAGGACAACGGGGAGAGGAAGAGGGAAAGTGTGACGGGGAACGAAGCGGGAGGGAGAGAAATAGCATAGAATTAGATTTTTATTATAAGAGAGAGAGATGGAGATACATAAATCAAGGGAGTAGGGAGAAAAGTCGCCATGGTTTTCTCAAGTGTGTACAGCCCCTCAACGGAAGCCCTATAAATGTAAGGCAAAAAATCTGGATGGAAAAGTACCCGCAACAGCTTTATGTTCGGTTAGAAGATCTGCCACCAGGTTTCAAGGAGCCATGGCCTACTTGGAAAAGTTTAAATAGGTTGCGATCCCAGGTTGGTCGATGCAAGTACAACCTAAATGTATGGGGGTACACAAGTAGCACCAATATCAGCTGCAAGTGTGGTGTAGCCCAACAGACCATGGCGCATCTTTCCGTCTGCCCCGCGTGGCCAACTACCTGCACTGGGGAAGATTTGCTCCAGGCAAACCAAAGAGCGGTGGATGTAGCTTCTTATTGGGCCGATGAAATTTGATGTTATCATCTCGACACGAAAAGAAGAAGAAGGGAGAAAAGGGGAGCAAAATGTAATTAAAGCGCGGGCGGAGCTGCGCGGGTCAGCTAGTAGTATATATATTTAAAGTTTTTCTCAGTTATGTCACAGAATACATAGTTATGTTTATGTGTACATACATTTAATAAATATTATCTAAAAAAAACTGTAGTAAAAATCCTGCTCACTTGATGGAAATGGAGTTTTTTTTTTACCTAGAGGTTATGAGTTAAAATATATTCCGCCTCTAGTTTGCCATTTTTCCTTACTTCCCCTAGTTTGATCCTTAGTAGCGAATGGTGCTATAATCATATCATCATCATTCTCCTTACCTTATCCCATCAACTGGGGTCGGCGCAATATGTTTTATCCTTCCATTCATCTCTATTTGCAGTCATTTCCACACTCACTCCAGCTACTTTCATATCATTCGTAATACAATCCATCCATCTCTTCTTCGGCCTTCCTCGCGCTCTATAATCATATACCTAGTTGTTTGTTTTTCAAAAATCAACCATAAACATAACGATTTTTCAAAAATCCAATGATGCAGTTTTAGTGTTAATCAAAATCAGGCCCGTGTGACTCCAGTGATTGATTTTCGCTATTTCTTAGGCTAGCCGCACACGGTCAATAATATTGTCAATATTGCGCCACCCGTGCGACTTAACTGTGCACCTAGCACTGTGACGTCGCATTTCAGCGAGGTGCACAGTTAATTCGGGCGGGTTATCGAATATTGACAATAACATTGACCGTGTGCGGCTAGTTTTGGATTCGGCCATCGACGCCCATTTGAAAAACTCACAAACGGGTAGAAGATTATCTTCTAAATTATTTATAGGGTGCACCAATAACAGCCGATTCTCTATCGGCGGACACGAAACTGGTGCTAGAGGAAATCACTAGAGTGTTAAACTTGGAGAAGGTACTGCCTTGTTACAAGAATACAGTGACTGTGAGCTGCCTCCGAGCCATCAGGCGGTTGCAGCAGTGCGGCCATCTGCCTAGCATACCGACGGTGTTTAGAGCATATGCACAGTATGGCCAGTATATTGGTGAGTATTCTACACAATTTACAATTCTCAACTCCTTTTAGGCTCAATTCACACCAAGATGGCAGCGGCCGGCAGCGCACTTTCAGTGTGAAAGAATTTTAAATTTTTATCTGCAATACGTAAAAGACCAGTACCGCTTGAAAAACGCGAGGCGCGGGCGGTCGCCGGCGTCCGCGAGCGGCCTCGAGCGGCGTCGCGTTTTTCAAGATGTAAAATTCTTTCACACTGAAAGTGCGCTGCCGGCCGCTGTCATCTTGGTATGAATAGAGCCTTACCTAAAAAGAAGAAAAGTTTATGTGGGTATTATAAATATAAGGCAATGATATTATAAACCATAGATATGTTCTATCCCTAGTACGCGCCAAAAATTGTGACTCATGTAATTAAAATATTTTCTCGTATATAAATTAAGATATGATATCCTTTCCTTATTACTTTTGTACAGTACTTTGTGCGTTTTCTAACTACGCATGAAGGCATTTTACTTGATTTTCCAAGTTACACGTCACGTTCGTTACATTTAACCGACGCGTGACTTATTGCTAGTTCACCCAATTTTGGTGAATTTCGTTGTTTCTCTATTGTATTCTATATCCTAATTAATATCTATTGTATAAAATATCATTGTATTCTCTATACTAATATCTGTTTTATAAAATATCATTGATATACGCTTTGTTTGCACAATTTAAAACAGATTTTGATTACTTCTCGTAGTTTTTGACTTATAAAATGTCTAACTTGGTAGAGCTTAACGGCCGATGTAAAGAAAACCTAGTTAGGTTGGATTTGGCGACTCGGTTGTTTATGAGTGTGGGTGCTCCTCACAAAGTATGGCCCATTTGTTATTCTGTCCAGAGTGCACCGACTCCTGAACAATTCAGGAACTATTACATGCAAGTGAAAACGTAGCGCGAGTGGCAGTACTGGGTTTGCAGGTTATGCATGGGTCTGTTGTCGACACGCAAAGAAGAAATTTAAAATTTAAAAGAAAAATACCTTCGACAAAAACATAAACTTTTCTTAATGGTTTAGTTCAAAACAGCACTTTGGATAAGGAACATCATAAAATTCCTATAACAGATGTACGGCTCGCTGCCTTCGAGTGTTTAGTAGACTTCGTGAGGGTTGACGGCAAGCCTGAAGACCTGTCCTCGTTGCTGACGGCCGTGGAAAGCGACCCGGACCCTGGGGTCAGGCATGGATTGGCGAGGTTGCTCGTCAATATGCCGCCATTCGAACGAGCGCAGAGACACCGTCTCGACACTGAAGCCGTGGTTCACAGGTACGTGAATTAAAAAAATACCGGTCAAGTGCGAGTAGGACTCGCGCACCGAGTGTTCCATGCCTTCTTTGGAATTACTAAAGTTATTTTACTCTTCGTATAACAACTCAGCAAAAATAACAAACTGCAAAACTAAGTTTGTTTTTCGAAGTTTTTTTTTAGGATTACTAAAAACTTTACTACTTAGAAACATCATTTTATTCTTTTTGTATAATATAAATTGACATGTATTACCTATAATATTTCAGATTTTAACCTCCACAAACTTCGGAGATAAGGGATACGGTATTTTTTATTACATTTTTGATTATAAGCCGAAAACTACGTAATATAAACCAAAATAAAAATCTGTTTTGAAATCTGCAAATTAATCCCTTTTATATGATACCCCACACGATATAGTAGTCTTACTTTGAAATTTTGACGCCCCATTTCGACCCCCATTATAACGTAAATAAGTTTTTTATTTTTATTTATCTCATAGGATATAAAAATGTTCTACATTTCAAATTGATAGATTGCAGGAACCACCTATAGGTGAGACAGACAGACTAAGTCGTACCATAAAGGGTTCCTTTTTTACCTTTTAGGTATGGAACCCTAAAAATACTGATCAAGTGCGAGTCGGACCTCCGAGGGTTCCATACCTACTTTGGACATATCAGACTAACGTGTGTGGATTGTCTTAAGGTATTATTTCATCATCATCATCATCACCAGCCGGAAGACGTCCACTGCTGAACATAGGCCTCCCCCTTCGAACGCCACAATGACCGACAATTGGCTATTTGCATCCACCGGTTACCTGCGACGCGCACAATGTCGTCTGTCCACCTAGTGGGAGGCCTGCCTACGCTGCGTCTTCCGGTTCGTGGTCGCCACTTGAGAACCTTTCTTCCCCAGCGGTTATCGGTTCGCCGAGCGATGTGGCCTGCCCATTGCCACTTCAACTTGCAGATTCTGAGAGCTATGTCGGTGACCTTGGTTCTTCGGCGAATCTCCACATTTCGGATTCTGTCGCGCAAAGAAACTCCGAGCATAGCTCCTTCCATAGCTCGTTGTGTGACTCTGAGCTTATCCAAAAGGCCAACAGTTAGGGACCACGTCTCAGTACCATATGTCATCACTGGCAACACACACTGGTTAAAAACCTTCGTCTTCAGGCACTGCGGTATTTTGGACGAGAAGATTTCGCGTAGTTTCCCGAACGCTGCCCATCCGAGTTGGATTCTTCGGGCGACCTCTTTGTCGAAGTTGGACCGACCTACCTGGATAGTCCTAGGTATACGTAGTGGTCAACAACTTCGAGTGTATCGTTCCCAACAACTACCGGTACGGGTGCAACATGGACATTAGACATGATCTTCGTCTTGTCCATGTTCATTTTAAGACCCACCTGTTGCGAAACGCTACTGAGGTCGCTGAGCATCGTATTGAGGTCCTCCAGCGACTCTGCCATAATGACTATATCATCGGCAAAACGAAGGTGAGTGATGTATTCGCCATTAATATTGTTGCCGAATCCGTTCCAGTCCAAGAGCTTGAAAACGTCCTCCAATGCGTTTGTGAACAGTTTCGGAGAAATAACGTCTCCCTGTCTCACACCTCGCTGCAATGGGATTGGCTTCGTGCTCTCGTCCTGTCGTCGGATCGACATGGTGGCGTTGCTGTACAAACACTTCAATACTTCGATGTACCCATAGTCAATGTGGCACCGCTGGAGAGACTGCAATACTGCCCAGGTCTCGATTGAATCGAAGGCTTTCTCGTAGTCCACAAACGCTAGACATAATGGCCGATTATACTCCTCGGTCTTCTGTATAATCTGGCGAAGCGTATGTATGTGGTCTACGGTGCTAAAGCCTTTTCGGAACCCGGCTTGTTCGGGAGGCTGGAAGTCATCAAACCTGCGTTCGAGACGGTTCGTAAGGACTCTCGAAAACAGCTTGTATACATGGCTCAGGAGTGAAATAGGTCTATAATTCTTCAATAAAGTGTTATCACCTTTTTTGAAGAAAAGAACCACCACACTCCTGTGCCATGCTTCTGGGGTTGTACCCTCGAGTAAGACGGAATTAAATAACTTCTGGAGGACTAAAAGTACCGGTTTTCCACCCGCTCCCAGAAGTTCTGATGTGATTCCGTCTTCACCCGGCGCCTTGTTATTCTTGAGCTGTTTAAGAGCCATTCTAATCTCGTACAGGCTGATGTCTTGTATGTCCTCAGTGTAGTGTCGGGTTAGTTTGGCTCTGGTGTCCTGAGCTGTTCTAGCAATGGGCTCCTGTGTTGAGGTGTATAACTGTCCGTAAAATCTCTCGAGCTCTCTCAATATCTCCGGTTTCGATGAGATGACACTGCCGTCATCGATCTTCAGCTTTGTCATATGGCTACGCCCGATAGACGAATTCATTGCGAACACTTTAGAGCCTTGGTTCCGCTCAATTGCGTCCTTAATACACGCTGTATTATAGGAACGCAAGTCGTGTCGCATAGCTTTCGAGATTCGTCTATTGAGAGGGTATTATTTATTTAATACATTTGTTTACAGGCTATGGACCAACATGAATTGCAATTTATCAAACGATGCAAGACTTAGGTGCGATCTCGTAGACCTTTACTACACATTATATGGACTCAAGAGGCCAATATGCGTGCCGTTGCCCGAGATTCAGGCAATGATGAAGCAGATGCATCATAAAGAGCGAGAAAGAGTAGAGAAAGAGAGGGAACGAGAGAGGGAAAAGGAGAGGGAGAAGGAAAGAGAAAGGCTCAAGGATTTGGAAACTAAGACGGTTATTAAACAAGAGGTTGAAGATGTAAGTTAGTTATTTCAAAATATTAGTTAGATGATTACTAGGTGGCAAGCTTCCTTGTTGGAGAGTAATGACCTTGCCTAACGTTAACATACAACGATTGATAACAATTGTCTCAGTGTCTCCTTATTATTATTCATTATAATTATAATGAAAAATTAATAAAATCGGACCACGCGTATAACTAAGTGAACATTTTCTCCACTCCCAAGGGAGCTGAATTACGGGATAAAAAGTAGAGTAAAGTTAATATAACCTGTGCCAATAAAGAAACGAATCATAAATGGCGACGCTTATCATTTCCTCTCACTCGCACATTATTCCTGTCTTTTAGTCACACACGTCGGTACTACATGAAAAAAAATCTGTCTGGATCTGCTTGCACGCTGTCTCGACGCGCTCCGTTCTTTCAAAATTCATTCTTAAATTTTATCTACAACAAAATGTCCAAATCAGTTTATAAATGACGAGTTATGAGGTAACAAACAAAAAAATATAGTTGAATTGAGTACCTGCTCTTTTCTGAAGTTGAAAAAATCACCTATCTGGCAACTCTGTTTTGCTGACGGTCTGAACTGTACAAACCGTCATTTTAGATTCGTTTCTTTATTGGCGCGGCTTATAAATCTCGCGGCTAATAACTCAAATCATGCCAAGTTTCATTTGAATCCATTCAGTAGTTTCGGCGTGATGCGCGGCCATGATACAGACAGACAGACCGAAAAACAAAAATTTAAACATTTATTTTTTTAATGTTTGCTTCAGAATTGTTTAAAGAATAATTTTCAAAATATCTTCAATGTACAGAATCAGACCTTTTACAGCTTTATATATGTGTATTGTTTAGATAAAGTACGAACCGGAAGTGGATCTTATGGACACAGGAATTCAACTCCCAATGATAGACAAGCCGCCAGATATACCGTTGAATGACGCGCTGCCCGTGCCGTTGTCGAGTATAAAGGAGGAAGATGTGAAAATAGACGTCACTACTGTTGTACAGAGTGAACCTTCTGTCAGAGTGTATTCTGTGAGTATGAGTTTTTTTTTACTAAACATAGCTAGCTAAACTCCGTTTCAAACGAATTTGCAAGCGATTACAACTATATTGTGCGGTTGGGAAATATGTGGTCCGTATAATGTCCTCCTAGCCGATACGTCCAAAGTGGCCAATCTGCGTAGACACAAGTGCACTCTCTCTTCCTTTACCTCTCACAATCCGATGGGATGGAAGACCGGGGTGACTGTAGACGCAGGAGCGACTTTTTACATGCATTTTTTTTTTTTTTTTTTTTTGACGCGGGGGAAATCTTCGAAAGATCCCCGGGAGCTGTGGGGCTCGACCGGGGTATGTGGGATTCTTACCCACTAAAACCCCCGCGGCTGTCGCATCGGCACATGAGAGGGGAGACCCCAGGGCTCTCCGGTGGGATCTGCACCAGGGGCCCCTCAGTGCCTTGCCTTTGAGCCCGCCGCCGGGGGGCGCATTGTAGCCCCCCGGGAACCAGTCACGGTACTCACGGGGACGGGGGTCGCAACCCCGCCGCCGTCCTCCTCGGAGTCGCCGCCGTACTCAATGGACGCTTAAGGGGCCCACACCCCGAGCGTCCAGCGACTCCGAAGGCAGGTTATCCGCCTGCATTATCCTAGCCAGTAAGGAACAACTGCACTAAGTTGTTGCTCTCGGGGAGATTCGAACCCGCGACCTCCGGTTTACAAAGCCCAGTTTTCCCAGTTGATTCAATTCCAGCGTTTGTAAATTAGAAGAAATGGCGCCCAGGACTGCTACTATACCTGGACTTGTACTAAGGATCTACAATTTTATAGTTATGAAATATATAGGTTTACAGGAAAAGTCGTGCTAGATCCGTTAAGGGCGTGGAGTACCCATCATTTCTGACTTATTTCACTATGAAACACCCCAACCCTAAACTTAACCCTTTTCGAGATTTTCGACTTTAAATTTTTTATTGAAAATTGCCGATTTTTAGGCTATTAAATTTTATTTTTTTGTTTAAGTTAAGTTTAAGTTTTTTTTTTTTCTTTTACTTTTTTTTATTTTGGTTAAGTTTAGGGTGGGGTGTTTCATAGTGAAATAAGTCAGAAATGATGGGTACTCCACGCCCAGAACGGATCTAGCACGACTTTTCCTGTAACCCTGTATAATGTTTTGTTTTTAGCATTCGAAAACGTCTCAGGACGATTCAAAACGCGAGTTTATATCAGACAACGCGGTGCCGTTGCCCGGTATACCCGGTACATCTGGCCCGGTCGGTTTTGAACCGGGCATGTTCAAACACGACAAAGACGACTTAGGAGCACCGAAGGTAACTATTTTTTATATATACTGCCGACACATAATTTTGAATAAATTAACAATGAAATAAGCTATTTAAAAAAAAATAAAAACCGACTTCAAAGTAAATTATCTAAAAAGCATTAAATAACGAAAATATTATTGAAGTTGGTGTTAGCGTACCTGCTGTGTATATTCTGCACCAACTTCAATAATATTTTCGTTATTTTATGCTTTTTAGATAATTTACTTTGAAGTCGGTTTTTATTTTTTTTTAAATAGTTTATTTAACACTTTTTAGTGACTTATTTTACCAAGATAGGTATCAGCACTATCACGCAACTCGAACGTCTACATTACAGTTACTTACTGAAAACATAAAAAGTTTATATCTCTTAAACTACTGGACCGATTTTGATGAAATTTGTACTCTACCCTAAGTTGAAAGATACTCTAACTATTGCAAAAAGAATTTTCGAAATCGGACTTGTAGTTTCTGAGAATTCCGCGGACAAACCTACATACATACACTCGTGAAATTTGGTAAATTCGTTTAGAAGCCCACATAGACTAACATAATTATATGAATATTACGCATTTTTATTAATATTACATACATACGCGTCGAATACAGAACCTCCTTTTTTGAAGTCGGTTAAAAAGAAGACAAAATTGAAGAAATTACTTACATTCTTCTCAGCAGTAAAAAACATAATTCTATCAGGTTTTCCCTTACTGCCAACTACTGCTATCCAGGTATTTACTACTACGTACCAGATGGAATAGTTTGGGTATTTCAGACAAGTTTCAACAAGTCTATGTCACATTATTTTAAACAGAATAACTAAGTTTGTGCGCCGGAACTCTAAAATATATCTCAAACAAGTTGAGATGTTATAATTTAAAATCTAGGTGTGCGTTCTCGTCTAGTACGTACCTAATACTTAAAACAGCAACGGCATTGGTCAACAATTTTTTTACGTTTGACGTTATGTAGCCCGAGTAACTCGCCAACCATTTAAGAGTGATAACTCTGCAGTTATTCTATTCTTACGACTTTCCTAAGCGATTACTCAATTTACAGGCCAAAAAGAAGAAGAAAGACAAGAAAAAACACAAGCACAAACATAAGCACAAACACAACAGCAAAGATAAGTCTAAGGAGCACAAAGATAAAGACAAATTAGTGCCGCGACCCTCTTCTACCACGGACCTTTTAAAGATCAAAGAGGAGACCAGAGAGACATTGAGCTCCTTCAGTTCGAGCCAAAGTCCTTCCGAAGACATATCTTCGATGCCTAGCAACATGAGTTTTTAAATATTAATTTCTTCTGTATTTCATCTATACTTTGCCTGTCCTGAGAGTGCAAGAAGTGACGTTAAAATAAAGACCGATAGAGTTCTATTTAAATATTGGAATTTAGACTGTCAATAGTCACAAGTATGTGAACATTGTGAATTGTGTAGAAATAAGTAATAATAATTGTTTATATTGTTAAGAAAATACATTTTTATAACTATAAACGTTTCATTCTTATTTCATTACTAGCTGACCCACGCAGCTCCGCCTGCGCTATTTTTACGTTAACTAAACTTTTAATAACAGACATTCGCATCGAATACATAACCTCCGTTTTTATAGTCGGTTAAGAACTGGGACCCACTTTTTACTTGCTCTCCGAAGCACGGACCCGTTTATAGGCCGACCGTTTAACCCCCGCATCGCCTGCGCGGCAAGAAGGGAGCGAGGGGAGATGTTAGCGGATGGGTGAAAGGGGTGCGCGGAGCAGAGAGCTTACGTCAAATGCGGCAGTGCGCTGGCTGTGCTCGCAGCGCGCGGTTGGTGTTTTTGTTACGGACGCTTGAAGATAAACGCACAAGGTATACGACTGCCAAGATAAATCTCAAGATGAATCGCTCTTCCAGTTCGTTGATGAAGAGATGGACCGATTTATTATTAATTTGCAAGATTCTGACTCCTCAAGCTACACAGACAGTGATGATGATTCAAGCGATATGAATATTAGTGACGAATAGTCCTATAAACATTTTATCTGTGGTTAAATATTTCTTAAACGGAGTTAATTATTGTTTTATGATTTTGTACCTATGAAGCTATTATAAAATATTTGAATTTTATATAAAATATTTTAAAAAACTTAAAAATAGATACTTAAAAAAAAGATACTTATTATTTTATTCTTTACCAACAATGTCTATCTCGAGATAAATCTTTGGATTTTTGACTCCGTGTGTAGCGTTACCCGCCCCCGCTCCCCTCCCACCGCGCAGGCGACACGCGAGTTAAACGGTCGGCCTATAGTTCAAATGGCGTTAAACGGTCACCCATCTATTTAATGACCTTACCTAACGTTTCTTATTCCGATCGATTACAAAACCTTGATAACAACTCTCTATGAGTGTTCCATTACTAATATTTATTATATTATAAAGAAAAATTGATACAATCTGACCAAGCGTATAACCAAGTACCCATTTTGACTTTAATCCCCTCTCCCAAAAGAACCGTGCTAGATTACGGGATAAAAAGTATCCTATGTCCTACCTCGTAGTAAGATCTCAAATCATGCCAAGTTTCATATGAATCCATTCAGTAGTTTAGGCGTGATGCTCAGCCCTCCAAAAATAATTTTCAAAATATCTTCAATGTACAGAATTGGACCTGTTACAGTTTTATTATAAGTATAGATTTATTTACTTACTGCTGCACTCACAAACGCCAGTTAACTTTAATTCTAATTAAGTCATTTTTTAAAACCTATTAATTCGTTAATTACTTAATTAAACTCGATTATTGAACACGAGATAACTGATATCTCTACTCGCTATCTGCGTATTAAGTATTAATGGGCTTCAAGTGCCGAAACAAACCGATTTTTAAAAATAGATTAATGATTATTAACTTTAATTGAGGTTTGTAGGTTCGGCAGTTAATCTTCATCTACAAATGTGGGGCGTCCGGGTAAGAATAGCACCCTCTCATCTCCTCCCGTTGCGTGTCCGTAAGAGGGGAATAAGGTAAAACAAGAAGTCTGGCACTAGCATATGGCGGTAACAGATCAGAGGGCGAGCGCTTGCCTTGGAAACAAGGTGCGCAGGTTCGAGACCCGGCTCGCACCTCTGATTTCTTTAATTAATCATGTGCGAATCGTCTTTGTGCGATTGTTACTAGCTTTCGGTGAAGGAAAACATCGTGAGGAAACCTGCATGTCTGAGGAAGCGTAACTAGCTTTCGAATGATGTGTGAAGTCCGCAAACCCGCGCTTGGTCAGCGTGGTGGACTACGGCCTAAGCCCCCTCATATTGAGGGGAGGCCCGTGCCCAACAGTGGGTCATGCACTAATCATGTCGGGAAGTGGATTGCACATGGAACGATTCCTTTCTTTATGGGAACTATGTTCAGGAACCATGTCCGCGGAACTATCTACTTCCGTCCGCGTCCTTCAGTCCAGGCGTTGCCTTTACGAGTCATGTTATTGGAACTATTAATGTATAATCACAACGGTATCAATGTATTGAGTTATTAAGATGTACTACGCACTAGAGGAGACGCTAAAACTAGACTGTTTGTAACACGCGTTATATTATAATCACAATCGCCAATGTAAATTTTTATTTTTAAAAATAATACATACTTAATACATTTCCTAGTGAATATGCGATATTTTGGCATATTCAAGAGTCGACCTAAACTACTATTAAACAAGTAATATTATTCATTGTATGTATAGATAAAATAATGTGACACACACTAGACACAGAGTTCGAACAGAAAGCTCGGTCGGGTAGGTTCGGACCACTTCGGGAGACGTCATGTCTGTCTACGGTGTGGTGAGATCGGTCCGACCGAAGTTCTAGCTTAGCTCGATCCCACACCGATAAGGACATATGCGGACCGATTTCAGACTACACCGTGGATTGGAACGATGTCGTTCCAGTTGCGGACATCGTTCCGAGAACTATTACGGTCCGGACCGACCCATCTCTACCCAACAGTGGGACATAAACAAGGGCTGGTATTAAGAAGACTGGCAGCAGCGTCTTTCTATTGGATTACCGCGATCCCCAAGACTCCTGCCAAGTGTGGGGATTATGGCAACCCCTCCCTTTAATGGGGCAGCCCTTTGTTTAGCAGTGGTCATCTTTTGGCCGGTGATGTCCAAAAGACGGATTGAATGCGTTCAAGCAAGGCATTCTCTACTATAAACCTTTGGGTTTGTGAGAAACGCAATAAAGAGTTAAGTAAGTAAGTACTTACATAAACTATTTTTAGAAAAAGTAATAACCGACTTCATAGAAATTTATCGGTAAGTATATTTATACTTTTTGAAGTCGGTTAAAAATAGCGGACACTATAAAATTAACAAATATATTGATCATACAAACTATATATTATAATAGATATTTGATTGTAATATGATCGTTCGATTTCACAACCTCGTGTGGTCTAATTTCTACTAATGCGGAACGCAACACTGTGGCTTTGTATCAAATAACAAAGTTCTTTCGATTGTGCAAGTGTGGGAAGTAGGTAGATTAAAAGTATTGAATTTAACGAACAATCGGTGTATAGTCCGATCCGATTATGGCGGCCAATCTATACTTATAATAAAACTGTAACAGGTCCATTTCTGTACATTGAAGATATTTTGAAAATTATGTTTGAAGGGCATTCTATAACCGATACTAAAGACAAAAATGTATTTTTTTTTATTTTTGTCTGTCTGTCTGTCTGTCTGTATCTCGGCTGAGCATCACGCCGAAACTACTGGATGGATTGAAACGAAACTTGGCATGATTTGAGATCTTACTACGAGGTAGGACATAGGATACTTTTTATCCCGTAATCTAGCACGGTTCTTTTGGGAGAAGGGATTAAAGTCAAAACGGGTAGTTGGTTATACGCTTGGTCCGATTTTATCAATTTTTTCTTTATAATATAATAAATATTACTACGGGAACACTCATAGAGAGTTGTTATCAAGGTTTTGTAATCGATCAGGTTAAGCAACGTTAGGTAAGGTCATTAAATAGATGGGTGACCGTTTAACGCCATTTGAACTAAACGGGACCGTGTTTCGGAGAGCAAGTACAAAGTGGGTCCCAGTTTTTAACCGACTATAAAAAAGCAGGTTATGTATTCGATGCGAATGTCTGTTATTAAAAGTTTAGTTAACGTAAAAATAGCGCAGGCGGAGCTGCGTGGGTCAGCTAGTCTTTATTAAGATGTCAATTATGCATGCGATGTTCTTGCGCAGAACTGGTTCGATCTTCCTTTTTATACCTACAATCCGATGGGACGGAAAACCGACACGACCAGGGAGAGGTCAGTCGCAGAACCGACTTTTTACTTCGCCACCCGACGCATAGATCACCTTTCCCAGACAATCGTGGGATCGACCTGTATTGTCCAAACAAGTAAGGAACAGCTCAACTTCACAATGTTTTTGCTCCTAGAAGGATTTGAACCGGGAACCTCCGGTTTGCAAAACAAGCGCTGCGCCACGAGGTTACACGAATAGTTTTACTATGTAAATAACGCGAAATTTCTCTTAACTGCTATTAGAGGCATTAAAAACATATTTTTCTCAATGCTTCTCCTTGGTGATATCATCATCATCAGACATCGGAAGACGTCCACTGCTGAACATAGGCCTCCCCCTTCGAACGCCACAATGATCGACAATTTGCCATTTGCATCTACCGGTTGCCTGCGACGCGAACAATGCCGTCGGTCCACCTAGTGGGAGGCCTGCCTACGCTGCGTCTTCCGGTTCGTGGTCGCCACTCAAGAACCTTTCTTCCCCAACGGTTATCGGTTGTCTGTTGAGTGATGTGGCCTGCCCACTGCCACTTCAACTTGCATATTCTACGAGCTATGTCGGAGACCTTGGTTCTTCGGCGAATCTCCTCATTCCGGATTTTGTCGCGCATTGAAACTCCGAGCATATCTCTCTCCATAGCTCGTTGTGTAACTCTGACGAAACAATTAGATACTTACTATATTAAGTAAGCAGAGCTATATGAAAAGTCTGCATTATGCACATTTCAAAACTGATTTTTATTTTAAGCTACTTATGTCGTTCACTATAATTAAAAATGCCAAAAACAATACCGTTGGAGCTACAACGCCTTTCACATCGGAATATACCATGACGGAATACACTTGCTGCTCGATAGAAAATATGCGGATATTTTTTTATCATTACATACATATCATTAGCAGCCGTAAGTCTGCCAGCCCACTGCTGAACAAAAGCCTACCCCTTAGAAGGGGGGGTTGCCATAATTCCCACGCTTGGCAGGCGGCTTGGGGATCGCAGTATAGGTGGAAGATAAATCCAAAAGAAAGACGCTGCTGCCCGTCTTCCTGTTCTCGCTTAGTCACCTCTTACGACACCCAACGAGAGGAGATGGGGGGATGCAATGCTAACCCGGCACCCGACGGGTATCATTACATAACATAAGTATCTGACAATAATAATCCTGACATTTTCTAAATCCGGTCGGTATCCAATAGGTAACTAAAAATCCTGACATGGTAGGTATCCTGGTAAATCTAAGCCGGAGCGAAGATTAAGCTATAGGTGCTCAAATAGCAACTTACTTGAATATACTTACTTAGTGACATTTAATATAATATTTATTAATTAGGTACTTAGTTGACCTTGGCGGAGCACCGGTTGTTTTAATAATATCTATAGGTAACAGAATAATTATGTTCATCTCTGACTGGTTTACATGCATATAATTATTTATTACTATTGCCATCATTAGCACTGACAAAATTATATTATAAAAATGTTTATAATTATCATTTCATTGACAGCAACTTCGACCACTCTACCTTCAGGATGAGCTTGGTTTTAAGAATCCCGCACCCGTATCGATAGCCTCCAGGTTATCCAAAATCGTTTCCTCCGACGTGCCGTCGGTGCCCCGTGGTACATGCGGAATGTAGATCTGCATTCCGATTTCAAGTTAGTTCCCCTTCGTAAGTTCCTCAAAGAAGCATCGAAACGCTACTTTGAATCCGCGTCCCGTCACGCGAACAGTTTAATCCGCGCCGCCGCCGATTTCGCCCCTAGTCTTTCTGACTCGCGCCGCAGACCTCGGCACGTACTGCTCGACCCTCCTGACCCCATGACGGTCCTATTGGACCGGGATGCGCCGAACCCTCCCAGACAACCGTATGCTACACTAGCTATCAGCATAAAGTCACAGCCCGGGCTGTGACTTTATGGTTTTCAGCTGGACTCTAAAAATACTTAAAACAAAAAACAATAAAATAAACTAGTAAACAACTGCCACGTGACATGTTATTATGCTACGACTAGAACTAAAATCAAATTAATGTTTGTTATATTTATCTATAATGCAGCGCACATATCTACGCTATCGGCTCCTGAACCTGTGAAAGATCGTACAGTCTGGACAAATACAGCAGCGTCGTCGGGACAGCCGGGTCTACCACCTTTAGGAGCAATATTATTGTCACCGTACTTTATCAATAGAAAGTGACAGCGCTATAAACTACGTATATTGACGTCCCTACCTCGTAAGCCCGATAGAGGCCCAGGTGGTTTGGTCCCGTCGCCGCGTGTCGGTGCGTGCGTCGGTGCCCCTTTTAATTTTTCCTCCCATTTTCCGGCCATCTACTTTCCGAGCTACTGCCACGCATGGTCACAAATGATGGTTGCTGAAACATCCAATCTCAACTGCACTTCTGCAAGACTAGCCTCCAGGTTTGTAATGGTCGAAGGGGATCGATGGGAGGCAGCTTGGAGAACTGCTTTGCCGCAAAAGCGTACACGTCGTCGGGATCGGTCTCCTTAAATAGAGTGATAGGATCTATTAAACTTTCACCCTTCTCATCCCTCATGCCAGACAGCATCCCAGGCATGCATGCAAGTATATCCCATACTTGCATGCATTTCCTTCATAACTTTACTCAAAACTATCTAGAGGGCTTTAGTTTATACTACCAAGGTGGCAAGCAAGCATGCGACCCGTCTGATGATAAGCAGTCATTCCAGCCTATAGACGCTAGCTAGCAACACATTAGATGTTAAGTATTTTGTGTGGTGTTGTTCACCAGCTACAGTGCCCTTCACACCGGAAAACAACAATATTTACACACTGCTGCTGGGCGGAAGCATATCTGACACAGCGATGGTACCTACCAGGACGGTTCCTTGCACAAGTAACCAACCACCTAGCAAAAATCAGGCTATCAGACGAAATACGATAATTTGAACGATAATAATCTATACTTATAATAAAACTGTAACAGGTCCATTTCTGTACATTGAAGATATTTTGAAAATTATAATTGGAGGGCATTCTTTAACCGATACTAAAGCCGAAACTGTAATTTTTTTCATTTTTGTCTGTCTGTCTGTCTGTCTGTATCACGGCTGCGCATCACGCCGAAACTACTGGATGGATTTGAATGAAACTTGGCATGATTGGAGCTAATACCACGAGGAAGGACATAGGATACCTTTTATCCCGTAATTCAGCACGGTTCCATTGGGAGAAGAGATTAAAGTCATAATGGTACTTGGTTATACGCGTGGTCTGAGTTTATCCCTTTTTCATTATATAAAAAACTAGCTGACCCGCGCAGCTCCGCCCGCGCTTTAATTACATTTTGCTCCCCTTTTCTCCCTACTCCCTTGATTTATCTCTCTACCTCTCTCTCTTATAATAAAAATCTAATTCTATGCTATTTCTCTCCCCTCCCACTTCGGTCCCCGTCACACTTCCCCTCTTCCTCTGCCCGTTGTCCTCTCTGAACCCTCTCCCTCCTCTCTCTTCTCCCAACTTGCTCCCTCTCACTTCCCCCCCCCCCCCTTGTTCCACCTAACTCCTCCGATCACTCACTCCATCACCCTCCCCTCTCCCTCTCTTGCACCCTCCTCTCGTTCTATATACTTCTATTACGTATCAGCGGCATAAAATATACCTACTTTATAACCTATTATCAGACCCACCCGCAAAAGGAGACAGATACGGTTTCATACATTCTCGGGCCACACAGTTTCATGCATCGAAAAAGATGAAAATGGTGTCAAACAATAGCTAACTTAATACCAAACAAACTCTAAAAATTCTGAGGAATTGGACAATCTGAGAGCAGAGTTATAAACAAAAGTGAGGTTATGATATGAAAAGCTTATACTTTATCATCTGATTTTTATATGCTGTGGATATTTTTGTGTACTTCATATAATATACAATAGTAGGAGATATTTCAGGCATCGGCCATAAAGGGATTTTTACTCGACTGCGCCAGAAGGAGGGTTACGTTTTTCTAGCGTACATACGCAATGTCTATTTCTTTGGAACTACCTCTAAGCTATGCGTTTTAACCTATGCTAAGTCGTTAGATTGCTCTTAGTTGTGCAAGGGACATGGCTGTATAATAATTATATCCATTTTTTTTTTTTTTTGATGCGGGGGAAATCTTCCAAAGATCCCCGGGAGCTGTGGGGCTCGACCGGGGTATGTGGGATTCTTACCCACTAAAACCCCCGCGGCTGTCGCATCGGCACATGAGAGGGGGACCCCAGGGCTCTCCGGTGGGATCTGCACCAGGGGCACCTCAGTGCCTTGCCTTTGAGCCCGCCGCCGGGGGGCGCATTGTAGCCCCCCGGGAACCTGACACGGTACTCACGGGGACGGGGGTCGCAACCCCGCCGCCGTCCTCCTCGGAGTCGCCGCCGTACTCAATGGACGAATAATAATATCCTGGGACAACTTATACATCATTCACACGGTCATCTGATTATTAACTAGACACAGCCTGTACTATGGTAACCAGACAAGTGATACAATAAATGATGTGAAAAAATACATGCTTATATAGGTAAGTAACACCCAGACACAATGTGGAAATCGAATCCACCACCTATTGGGTCTGAGTGTCCAACTACTGGACCAACAAGTCCTCTCATACAGTAAAAAAATCTAATAAATCTAATAAGCATCTAAATAGACTAGTTCAAATATTACATTAAGTTTGAATCTATTTTGTTTGCAGTCGGGGTTTATGCGCTTTTATATAAGTAGTTTTTATTTTTACTGGTTTTAAATAAAAGACACATATATAACTTTTTTTATTTATCTACAATAATTTCATGATTAATATATCATCCAGAACCTGATACCTGACTCAACTAAGGTACCATAATTATTATAGACATTATATGGCCGCAGCAGCTTACAGTCCTGCTTGCTCAGGACAAAGTTTTTGGACTAGAGGCCATATGTATGTACATCAACTCTATCTGCTACTATCTGCAACAAAAATACATAATGACTGAAGTATTTTGCAATAAAAAGTAAAGTACAGTTACAGTTGAAAATAGTATAATAGTAATATGTAGTACACAACACATATAAACTGATTTAACTCAGAGATGCAATTATATAGGCCAAATAAGCGGGTAGTTCATTGCTAGGTAGGTACCTACCTAGGTCTTTGGTTTGGTTTGGTTTCAGGTAATATATAACGGTGTGTGTACTTACAGGTTGTGGTGCAAGCCATTGACGAATCACTGAAACTTCCCTTTCATCATCCAAGGCACATCGGCCTAATGTATTACAGCGACCATTATATATATAGTTAAATCAATTTACACATCGATCCATAAATGATAACAACAATTCAAAGTTGTTAAGCCGGCCGGTTAACAATCTCAATTCAGTCGGGTAAGCGAGCTTCGTCGTCGCGTGTCCGATATAAATGCTAGGGTCGATCAAGCTAAGCAAAACCGTCGTTAAAAAGCAGTGGTCGAGGAATAACAAATCAATAAAACACTGAAAACAAACGCACAAAACGATACGACATGAACGAGCGATTTCATAGATTAATAGAGTGGCCATCTGTCACGTGTTATAACAAAGGTAACAAACACAAACGGCCAGATTTCAATAGACAAAAAATACTCACTAAATCGAATTAATTAATCGATATGTAAACTACACGTATAAATATTATATTTCTCTTGATTATATTTCATAGATTTATGTTGTATACTTACTTATTTTCATTGATTTCGATAGATTAATTTACTTTTATTTAATTAAAATGCTTAGTTCAAAATGGAGATTTAATACTTTTGCTTGAACATATCCACGATAATCTAGAATCGATAATCGATTCTATTGTATGTGTTACCTAAACCTATTCCTATTTTCTTTCCCAAGATTGATTAGGAGGCTGATATTTATGCACATTGTTACATAAAAATATAACCATTTTTTAAACTATAACTCATCTTATTCGGCGGTTAGCCCAGAAATATCAGCCTCCTTTCATACATATCGGTTCTCAGAGGTTCTCAGATTTTGTTGTGCAAGGCGTTGCGAACGTTCGGCACTCGACTCTCGTGCGCGTACCTGAGAGTTTCTCTGATTTTGTTCAGCAAGGCGTTGTGAACGTTCAGGTGAAGATTCTCCCATACGACGTATTCTTGCTGCGCGTGCTTGAGAACTATGTTTAGAAAGTTGAGACCTGGCTCTCTTAGGCATTTTCAAATGTTTAAGAAAATGCTAATAGCGTGTAATATTCTAGCGCTGAAAATAACTGTTGTTTAGCCCTGAAAAGAACTGTTGTTTAGCCCTGAAAATAACTGTTGTTTAGCCCTGAAAAGAACTGTTGGTTAGCCCTGAAAAGAACTGTTGATTAGCTCTGAGAAGAACTTTTGCGTAGGTGTAGTTTTAAGAAAGAAATCTAAAAAAAATCGAGAGGGAGCCGACCTCGCGTCTGAGCCGCGCGGGTACCTTACTCATAGATATAAACTCCCCTCCCGCATGCGCACCCCCGCCTTGGTGACGCTCACTTCGCAACGGGCCCGGCCGTGCAGCAGAAATCGTAATATTTTAATTTCGCCTTAACTTCAAAACCAAATGTCCAATTTTAATCATTCACAGACCAATTATTATCTACATAAACTGTACTTAATGATGAAATAATTTATTTTGATAAGGATTAATAGCATGAGTAAAATAAATGCGTTTAAATGTAGTCCAAACAAAATTCAAGATTTTTAAATAAAAAAATGGTTGTTGGGCCTCGACATAGACAGTGTGCCGCGGACTTTTTTGTAGATATTTATAAGATCTACAATTAATTAGAACATTTTATGGTTCTATCTTTTATAGTTTAGGCAGCGTACGCAAAATAAGTAACTTTTCTGATTGTTTTTTTACACCTTGTGTCCGAAAAAACCCAAATATCTTACGGAACCCTATTTTTTTTCAAAATAAAATTTAGCCTATGTTACTCGTGGATAATGTAGCTTTCGAATGGTGAAAGAATTTTTAAAAACGGTCCAGTATTTTTTGAGCCTATTCATTACAACCAAACAAACAAAGTTTTCCTCTTTATAATATTAGTGTAGATAGTGTAGATAGTGTAGATAATAATAAGGAGACAGTTGTCTCTTCTTAGACAGTTATTGTTGTTATTAATATTTGGCAATCAGGTAATCAGGTTAAGCAACGTTAGGAAAAGTCATCTCATAGATGGGTGACCATTTAATGATAATTGAACTGAGCGTTTACGTGCTTCGGAGGGCACGTAAAAAGTGAGATGCAGTTTTTAACCGATTTATAAAAAGGAGGTTATGTATTCGACAAATGTATCTAATACTATAAAATATAAATATTATAAGTACAAAAAATAAGAAGACACTTATAGACAGTATCAATATGTAGCAATCGATCAGGTTAAGCAACGATAGGGAAGGTCAATACATAGATGGGTGACAGTTTAATGCCATTCGAATTAAGTTCATCTCCGTGCTTCGGAGGGCAAGTAAAAAGTGGGCCCCTGAATTTAACCGACTTTAAACAAAGGTTATGTTTTAAACGCAAATGGATGCTATTAAAAATTTTGCTAATGTAAAAACAGCGCGAGCGGAGCTGCGCGGGTCGGCTAGTGAAACTAATAAAATAAAATCTTGTAAAAATACATAAAAAAAAACTAACAAAAAAGCTTGGTACATGTAGGCTCTCACTACACCTAAGAATTTGCTAAACCGGTTTTCAGTATAATAAGTAACTTACATTTTTTTGTTGAAGTAGTGTTGCTTAATGTCTATCCGAACGGGTGAAAAGGATTTAGCTAGCTATAGCTATTAGTCAAGGTGCACGCCTGCTAAAAACTAAAGTGTTAGTTATCCTAATAAATACTGTTTTGTACGTGCATCCTAATAGAAAATACAATAATTCATGTAGAAAGAGTCAAGCCTGCTATCATCGCTAGGATGCTATCAGGGCTGGCCCTAACTCTGGAAAGCAAGGACGCGCATCTTTTAACAATAGTGGCTATAAGCAGTCCACTCTGTAAAAACTGGTCTTATGTAGTAGATACGTAAAAATGTTCTATTCAGAAAACAAGTGACTTGTGACGCTTGTTTTAACTAAAGAATGCACCTATGCACCTGAATGAAACTGGCTCACAGAACTGGCTTCAATGAAATCAACCACTGACCCTAAAGTCCTGTCCTGTCCTGTCCTGGTACCTGTAACCTTAACTATCGTACCTAACCATTTACTAGAGGTAAGTACTTTTATAATTTGGCAAATTCCGAACGCAGTGCCCAGTCGTCACAATTTCTATGAAGAAGAGAGGGACAGGGGAGGTTTAGTACGGTGAGAATACCGTATTAACTCCCTTCGGAGACCGGACCTTTAGAAGATTTCCGCCTGAGAACAAGAAAGGGATAGATTCCTACTGTTATACAAAATGAACATTGACACTGAATCTAGACATTGACAATGTACTGAACCACAGGTCGTCGTCCCCGCGTCGCGTCATTAGAGATACAAGCCATCTATTTCTTAATTGAAGCCTTATCGGAAAGATGTAAATTAGTAATGCGAGCGCGTCACATCGATAGGTACGACGGACGGGCGTTAGGAGGTCGCTTGGTTCGGTGGCTCAGTTCATAGATAGACGACTCCCAATAAACATCTTTGGAAATGAGCAATTTTTAATTGTCTTGGAAGATTATAGTTACAATTTGTTTTTTGTTACATAAATTATTTTTGTGAACTCAATGGCAACTATGCAGAATGGACATTCAAGGAAGCGATTAGACGTGGTCATTGTTGGCGGTGGTTTGGTGAGTGCAGGATTTTTAGTTCTACCCTTAGTCTCTTACTTATCATTTTTTTTGTAGACAGTTTTTAAATTTTGGATATAATTTTTTTTTTTTTTTATATTTTGAAAACTATAAGTTAAAGACTAAAAAAAGCAACACAAAGTAATGTGACATCCTGTCAGGGGTAGTATGTTCTCACCTGAACCATTCCTTGCACATGGTAACTTACGATAGTTGCGTAATCATTATCAGCAGCCTTTAAAAGTCCACTGCTGAATAAAGGCCTTCCCTTTAGAAGGGAGGGGTCGTCATAAGCCCCACGCTTAGCGGGCTTCTTGGAAGGAGGAGATGGGTGGATGTTATTCTTTCCCGGACACGGGAAACATAATATTACATTCTTACGAGTATTTTAAATCTATACTTATAATAAAACTGTAACAGGTCCAATTCTGTACATTGAAGATATTTTGAAAATTATATTTGGAGGGCATTCTATAACCGATACTGAGGCCGAAAAATGTAATTTTTAAAATTTTTGTCTGTCTGTCTGTATCACGGCTGCGCATCACGCCGAAACTACTGAATGGATTCAAATGAAACTTGGCATGATTTGAGATCTTACTACGAGGTAGGACATAGGATACTTTTTATCCCGTAATCTAGCACGGTTCTTTTGGGAGAGGGGTATCCCATGACTGTGACTATTAGAACTGATAGTTTGTATTTTTGTAGTTAGTTCAAAAATCATATTCCTTGCTTTACGTTCAAAGTAAATACGCATTCTCAAGTACAGAAAATGCGGAATATGCAGTTCAACGTTGCCCTAATTAAAATACCTAGACTTTTTTATTTACTTAACGATTTGCTTATTTATTTTTAATACCCACAGTTAGACTAGGGATTGGAAATTTTTACTGAGTCAGTTTTTTACCCCCGACTAAAAACCTGGGGTGTTATAAGTTTGTCACCTAAGTCTTTCTGTCTGTGGCATCGTAGCGGTGGTGGTGGTTGAAAAACGATGTTGTTGAAAGCTTGCTCGAAATGGTTCTTAGCTGTGTTAAATAAAAATCCATTCAGCCGTTCAAAGACCATCAGTTTTTTCCTAGTCGATGTAGTATATTAGGTATACAATCGGACATATGTATACCCGTTGATACTAAAAAATATAGTAACCTCCACCATGGTCTGATGATGGAGGACAGTATCACTAATCTAAAATAATCGCCGGATTATTGGAATGTTCTGATTACTGGAGTGTATACAAAAATTCATCTATTTCATCAAAGTATAAAACAAAGTCCCTTTCAGTGTCTGTCTGAATATTCGCTAACTCCTCCTTAACCACGCAACCGATCTTTAAGCGGTTCGCACCATCGATCGGTTAGATATTTTTTCACCGAAGGTTTATGTAAGTACTTATATAAAAAACCACACAAAGTATATACACATACACAGGCAGAGAAAATGCATTGAGCTAATATGTACTTCGTACTAGAAACTAATTTAGAACCTTTATTTTTGTTTTCTAATTTTCATCAATGGTTTTTGTTCTTCTCGAAGTATATTACCATGCAGCGTCTGCAATTTTACGTTGCCATACCTAAATTCGGTGAAGGAAAACAACACTTGGCCAGCTTGGTGGACTACGGCCTAAGACCCCTCATCCTGAGGGGCGGCCCGTGCCAAACAGTGGGACATAAACAAGGGCTGGTATTATTTATACTTTTTTTTTTAAATTTATTTATCAAAATACATAAAATCGTTTCCCTAAGTAATTAATAATTAGCACTAATTTAAACCACTGAGGTTTGTCAGTTATGCCAAGAAAAATCTACACCAAGCTTAGTAGTGCACGTTAATACGTAATTAAATATGAATAAAATTAAGTACTTATATTATGATAAATTATATTTCATTGCTTTATACTTCAGATATATATGAATTGACAATGTAGTTTATCTCTATATACTAGCGAGTTGCGCACGTTTAGAGACGTAAAACTGTGTTTTTTTTTTTTTTTTTTTACCACTAGTTACGTCGCGGACGGTCCAGACACCTCATTGTTTCTTTGTGCGCAGCGACGAGCGCACGCGCCTAAGCAAAAACAGTTTAGTGATATTAAAATATTAAAACATATCTATTAATGCGGGAAAAATCGTGATCGGCTGCGAGCCTATCGCGATAACATAAGTACCTGCGAGCTACTTATGATTAACTATAAATAAATTAAGTTGTGTGTCTAAAAATACTTGGTAGTAAACAAGTTACCTACCCACTTATTATTCGAATTACTACCTTCGAGTTCGAGTCAATAATATCTACCGTCAAAGAAAAAGTGACAAATGACAACAAAATGTTTCAAAGTTAACAAAGTCGTGATTGACCGAGAGTCAATTACGACAACATAATTAGCTGCGAACTAATTATGAGTCATGGATTCATGACAAATGAATGCAGTTGAGGCATCCAATTGATTATTTATCGGATGCAAGACAAGTTCCATAGATTTCTGGTAAGTAACACATAATTACTTGTAATATCCATAGGAAATAGGGAATACAACTATTGATGGTAGTCATCACGGCGACATGATTGGCTGCGAGCTAATCAAGAGCCATGGATTATACAAATGAGATAGGAAATGCGTGCAATCTCAAAGAGATATACACGTCCCAACCTACAATTTATTTTGTCTAAAGTAATACCCACTAAACAAAGGTTACACACAAGATACTATTATTATTTTTTCTGCTCAACTACCCACCACTTTTAATTTTTAATTCGTGCATTTACACATATAATGGTACGAGCCCCGAGTCTGGCTGAACTACCAACGGGTCTTCAACATGAAAGCGGCTCTGCCTAAGTGGTTCAACTATCAAACAATCGCACATTGGTGCGATTGTTTATCGCCAGATCCTGGTTTCAATTCCCAGGTTGATTAGGTCTTTTTCACGGGGTTTTCATAAAGAAATCCTGCGCTGGGTTTCCAAAAGGCATCCCTCTAGTGGAAATTGGTTTAGAAGCGTGCATAGCAAATGCCTACAAGGCAAGGCTATACTATTCCCAGAGAAAAAAAAAAAAAACTTTATGGTATACATTATTGGCAGAATGCAAATATTTTGTACTCTTGTGGTCCTGTGTCGGACATGTTACGTACGTTTCTATAAAAGAGTATAGAAATAAAGGTAAAGTACCAATCCAAACTTATGCAAAACAATTAACTTGCATATAAGTCCGACCTTGAATTTATGCTGTGCAAAAAAGTATGATAAAATCAATAAATAAATGACAATTTGGGATGTGACAAGAGCACTTTATCCTATTTATCAAGACTATGTCACGACAAAGAGGTATGACTTACGTATTTCCGTGTTGGCGTGAAAATCACAGTTATTCATGCCTTATTGGTCAGTCAATAACATTTTCTGGGTCTATTAGCCCAGGGTGCGTCCAATTAGCATAGGTATTGGTATAATTACATAATATACTCTAGTCGAGGTGGCATTTCCTTGCACCTCAACAGCATGATAATTAATAAACAAGGTTCACAGATAAGAAAACAAAACTCCTGAATCATCAGCCCCTTCCACACCTTGTAGAAGAACTGGGCGGTACCTTCCAGCGGCCCTTGAAAAGGGGGGGGGGGGGGGCGAGATAAGGGGAAGGCCAACAGCAGCATCAATCGCATGTTCTAGCGCTAAAGGATACCGGCTGGACTAACATGTACGCCTCATCATGTAAGGTACAACAAATAGTCAGATTTAGATTTCAAATGTTGGCCACAAACATATGTATTTTACTTGTATAATTATATAAGTAACAAATTTCCCAGCCATGTTAACATGGATATTGTGAAAACGACGTTTCATGTCATCTTTGTTCTGAAGTAGGTAATTAACTAAAACTAAATAGCACCACATCCAAACTTTACTTACATTATAAGCAGAGGTATGGATGCTTATATTGCAACACATATATAAACTTAGTATCGTTATTTCATTGGACACATTTAATGAGATTAACTTATCTAGTTTTAGTAAACTACTAAACAGAGGATTTAACCATAAATATGTATATTTTATGAAAATCAGAAACGAATTCTGTTCCTTAAATTGCAATGAGGAAAAAAAATAATACACTCAAACCGGAAGTCTAACCCTTTGCTATCACATTGTTAGATCATCGGCATTTAGTACAAATATAAAATATATTTGACGCCAAAACCTAAGTTCTGCAAGCGATTCATTTATATATTAAAATATTTTAAAATATTTGCACTTATATTTATATAATATCAATATAGCTTTTATCCTCTCTACTTATAGATAATATTTAAAATCATTACCACAGTGAAACTTGAACTTAACAACAGTTTACACCACTTTGTCATACTGACCATAAGATTCCCAGTCTGAAATTACCAGTACTAGTAACAACAATGTCATATAATATATAAATATAGTAAAACAAAATTTGTATATAAATATCATCTACCTTCTATGGTACCGAGAATAATAACTAAGATTAACTATTAAGATAGAGGTTAAATAACCTATCAATCTTATCATAGAAAATATTTTCGCAAGTTTTGTGGCATAATCACGTAGAGATAGCAGCCGACGTATATATTATTCTAAATTACAGCGTACACAATACATACTCTCGTATGTTTGGCCTTAACGGTGCTTGATGAGGTTATGGTGAAATTTTATTAAAAGTGATGGTAATTAAATAAATTGTGACCGTAAATTTATAATTGCAATAGACAAAATAAGATACATCGAACTGATAAAAGTATACCTTTTTACCGGAGGTAACAAACAACGTGCAATACGGTTGTTATAGAATAATAATTATCTGATTCATGCATATATATTCCTTTGATGATGATTATCTTGATGACATATGCATAGCGATAAAAATGTATATATTTATGAAATTTAAAACCAAAAGTTAGATAAAATTATAAGAATTATAAAATACAAAATTGGAATTTAAAATTAGAATTAAATTTACAAAAAGAAAAAATAAGGGTTAATTAATTACCAAGCTGGCGTGAGAAGCGTATCCGTTTGCGTTTCTTATAATAAATATTTCTCGAACGCAGATTCTGATTGGAAACATCATTTTGGTCTTTAAATTTATGTTACAGAAAACTAGCAACTTTAATTCCAATACAGCAAATTCAACTTCCTAGCTCAGCAAAAACAAGATAGGTATGCATATGCAGTATATCCACACTAACACACAACCCAGGGTGAGTTAATTTATTTTCATGTGTTCGCCATTATCGTTAATGTCCCATCGAAGAAATCGATGATTAAGCTACGGGAAATCATTATTCTTTTCCCAAATTGATAATATTGGCCATGGGACACTTAAACACCAAACTAACCTGTATACAGCATGCATGCACTTGCCTTTCACGCGGTATACTTAATAATGACGGCCATCGATGTTCGAAAAATACCATAAAAAAGCATAGCGTTCCACCAAAACTATCGTTTAAACAAAGTATGAGTATCAACCCTCTACATAAATACCGTGATACCGGCCGGCGTAGTGTTGTGCCAACACAGATATTGGATCATTATTTCTATTATTAAAATCTTATCGTATTTTCTGCTCATAGAAATAGAACTCAATAAGTTAAAAGTAAGTATAAACCAAAACCTGCTTGTTTTGGACCTAAGTACGAGTATAAAACACTAATACTTGAGACTTATAAAAGATATTTAATCACTTTAGAATCATAAAACTTTAGACAAGTTGTAAAAGAATATCAATAATAGGCTAAGGTAACTGCAAGTTCAAATACATAAATACGGATATCTAATAAATGTATGTAGATATCTTAAGCACGCAAAAATAAGTTAAGATAGTCATAAAAAAAGTGATAGAACATCGGCCCTTTGACATTCTAGTTCTAATTTAGTTCTTCTTTAACAAGAGAAATATACACCTGGTCTTTAACGACTATACCTTCGTAACAAGACATATAAGGACAACTAACATAGTAAAAGTTTTACTAACATAGATCACTCACAGCTCAACTAATCAGTCAGTAAAATAAACAAGTGATTAAAAAAAAAAAAAAAAAAAAAAAAAAAAAAAAAAGAAACCAGACTAGGGTATTTCTTAAATTGTCTTCCGTGCATAACAAACGTCACCTTGGCCGTACGATTTGCGGGTCTTAGGAGGTACTCCTACTGTCATAGCTAGAAAACCGTCAGCTAAACTAACTTATTAGTGGTTTTTGATAAACTTATTATTATTACCTATTATAACCCTGTTAATTATTACCTATTATAAATCTACAAAAAATTATCATTTTAACTAATATTTTACTTAAACTATACTATTTTTCTTAAAAAAAAAATAGCTATACCATCGAAACAAAACCTTACTCTCTAAACATCTACATTGTCAATTCATATATATCTGAAGTATAAAGCAATGAAATATAATAGATGATCAAACGAACTTCTTGAAGTGAAGTTCGATCATTATTATATGAATTGCTTTATACGAAGATATAAAAACCCGCCCACCCATGATTAAATCACATAACACGTGTTCAGTGCATTTAACCCTTGAATAAGGTTTTGTTGAATTATAGGCATAAACATAATCTCTAAAGAATGAGGTGTCTGGACCGTCCGCGACGTAACTAGTGGTAAAAAAAAAAAAAAAAAACACAGTTTTACGTCTCTAAACGTGCGCAACTCGCTAGTATATAGAGATAAACTACATTGTCAATTCATATATATCTTCGTATAAAGCAATTCATATAATAATGATCGAACTTCACTTCAAGAAGTTCGTTTGATCATCTATTCTATATATCTAATAATAATATTCTAAACTAAATAAAACCTCCTAAACCTAAACTCGCGGATTATTGATTGATAAAATTGCGCTGTATTTGCATTACAAGCAACAAGATGCTTACATAATAATTGTGTATTATTTGATAAACTTAATTTATCTGTAAAAAAGGAAACAAGTAATATCTTGTAGTAATGCTAGAATGAAATGACATTTATTATTATCATTTAACGAGATTAAATAATATTGTGCAAACAGCAGTGTTTAGGTGTAATAAAACACATCAATTCATGAATAAGAATTACGTAATTATAATTTATAATAAATGCTATAAACCGGTATCTCTATTGAACTATATAGCGTTACGTAAATGTTTGGTATTTTATTAAATACGAAGCTTTTAAATAAACAGGTATTTACGATAATGACGATTATTAATAACAGTAAGGTCATTGTCTAATAATAAAAAATACGTGACTAGGTGGTAGGTTCCTTGTGCAAGGAACCGTCCAGTAGCCCGATTCTCGTAATAACAAATAGTCCAAATATCGTTGACGTTTTGTTGTCGTTCGATCGAAGTCCTATCCAGAATCGGTATTCTCGTATACCATATACGTCGTTCGATAGGACTTCAACTCAATTGGATCGAAACTAAACGATTAGTCAACGATTCATTGTTCTGTATGTTTTGCTATTCCCTGATAGATGGCGTCCTAATCAATTTTTGGTCTTGGTAGGAGTTTTGTGAGATAAGCTAAGAGCTTAGGCTTTGGGAAACTCGAGATTAATTCGTTTCCGTTCCCTCCACAAACATACTAATTGTTTATTAATTAAAATACGTGTTTTTCTCTATTTATTAGTTTATTCTATCTCTCTTACTCTAATTATATTTACCTTAAAACCATCTCGCTCACACTTCTTCTAATTACTCTCTTCACTCACAGCATACGATCCTATTTTCGTCTCACTCACTCACTCCTAGCTCTCATGTTCCAGTTAAGTGCTACAATCAATATATCTCTAACATGAGCTCTATCATGCCTAGTCGCGTTCCATATCCCAAATTTTACGTATTTATTTATATTTTACATATTTCGCCTTATCAGCTTTCTTTTTATTTTTCTTGCTGTGCAGACGAATTTGATAGTAAATACGTAAGTCCGTGGCTCATTTAAAAGTTATTTTATTACTTTGACTCGCACCACAAGAATAAGAAAAGCAAAAATCGTCTCAAATAACCAACGTTTGTTCAACGACTCTTGAATCGCGAAATTTGACGCTTACTCGTTGACATCCGATCGGTAGTGACGTCATTTTCATACGAGAATACCATTTAGTCAACGTTATAAAACGATTGAACGACGATATTATACCAGAATACACTCCAACGATAGTTTAATCGAACGACTTTTAAATCGTTGCCGTTGAAGTAAAATCGACGGACGTGAATACGAAAAGTGTTTAAACGACTGAGTCGCTACGTTAACGTTATTGTTTTGATTACGAGAATCAGGCTACAGGTAGGTACCACCGCAGTGTCAGATATTCTGCCGCCAAGCAGCAGTGTGTAAGCATTGCTGTGTTCCGGCGTGAAGGGCACTGTAGCTGTAGCTGGTGAAATAAACGGACTCTTCTGGTGTTGCTAGCTGCGGTGACTGCTTACCATCAGGTGGGCCGCATGCTTGCTTGCCTTGGTATAAACCAAAACGTGAAAAAAGTATAAATTAAAATATTATTTTATATATTTTTAGTATGTCGTCAAGTCCTTTTTATTTTATTTTTATGTGTGTACAATAAAGAGTATAAATAAATAAATGAATATATCTCCATTTTTTGCCTGACTGATCCTGAAGGAGGGCAATGTTTTCCAGTGTACGTATAGATATGTCTATTTCATTGGCACGGCCGCGGCCTAAACCGTTTCATGGATTTTGACTTATCATATTGTTAGATTCATCTTAGTCGTGGGAGAGATAAACACTAGCAATTATATTTTTAAAAAATCAAATCAGTAAGGCAGTAACCATATTAGATTTTTTTGGATCTTGATAGTCTTTGAATGAAAAGTGTATTAAACAACTCTTTTTTAGAAAACGGAAGTCAATTTCAATTTAAACCAATTCAATGACAAATAATTATTTACTCAAATGAATTCAATATACATAATATGTAATCATCATCAGCAGCCGAAACGTCCACTGCTGAACAATGGCCTCTCCCATAGAAGGGAGGGGTTGCCATAATCCCCACGCTTGGCAGGCGGCTTGGGGATCGCAGTATAGGTGGTAAGTAATCCAATAAAAAGACGCTGCTGCCCGTCTTATTGCTTTCCCTTAGTCGCCTTTTACGGACACCCAACGGGAGGGACAACGGGGACATAATATGTAGGTATACTTACCTAATTAGAATAGAATAGAATATACTTTATTGTACACCAAACAAATGAACAAGAAAATGGTAGGGGAGAGGTGGCATAAGAGGGACACGTATTGAAAGGGACAATTCAAATTACCGACAAACTAAAAATCGTCTCGAGACGAAACTATTTCTGTTACGTTGCAACCCCGATATACATCCATTCGCACCTAACTTAACGCACCTGTCATTTTAAAGATGGCGATGGCGCGCGTGCATTTATTTTTGTATACAAAAGTATTTTTTTTGGTATTGTTTGGAAATTTTTTGCCAAATGCTGTATATTCATGATTTTATTGTTTACCATTGTTTATGATCGACTATAGAGCGTCCAACCGTTTATTTTCTTGTTGACAGCACCAATAGAACGTAACTGCGTCATGTTACGCAAAAGTTCACTTAAAGTGAACTTCACTTTAAGTAAACTTTTAAAAGTTCTATTGGTGCTGTCAAAAAGAAAATAAATGGTTGGATGCTCTATAGATACATGCAGATAAAGGATCGAAAGATCAGTAGACTTTTATTGAAAATTGTAGATTTTATGCTCGTGTTTTTAATTTATTTACGATATTTATGAAAGGGACACGGTAAACGGTTATGAACGGGACGTTCTTTTCACAACTGTACTCACTGTAGTCACCGCTTATTACCCTTCAACGTGAGTGTTTTCGGATCCTTTAAAGCTCGTTATAGAGCTGGCATGAATGACTGGATGCCTTCAACTTCACATCCTTGCAAAACCGTCACAATTAATAATGTGATGAAGATTTTTACCCTCTTTCGTCGCAGATCGACCACATTCGAATAGAAACCCTACCGCTGCATCTGCTGGAAACTCTGGCATATGTTATCCACACAAGGAAGACGTAGAGCAGTTCTTGTTCTGATTAAAAATTAATTTTCTTGCTCTTGCACTGCGTTACTAAGAATTATTATCTGTAGATTAGTTTCAAGATGACCAGCGAATTAAAGTATAGTGTCTTTGATTGCCCGTGGGGTGTCCAGGTAAGAATAGTATCATCCCATCTCCTCCCGTTGGGTATTTGTAAGAGGCAACTAAGGGAAAACAAGAAGACGAGTTGCACGAACTTTCTAATGGACCACCTATACTGCGATCATCAAGACGCCTGCCAATCGTAGGGATTATGGAATGTTCAGCAGTAGTCTTCTTTCGGCTGCTGCTGCTGATGATGATGAAGTTGTTTGATTGTTTCTCTCACGAGAAGCAATAATGATTTTCGAGCGATTGTTTATTTTTATTATATGGATTACGAATCTGTTGATTTCTGTTAAAATTGTTAAGTTGTTAACACACTTATTTATTATTTTTATTGTCTTTATGATACGAAAATAAGACTACAACATGAATTTTAAATCTTAGTCAACTAATATTATATTTAATCTGTCTATAAAAATGTTGTAAAGTGACTTTTCATTGATATTATATACTGTCCCTTTCAGTGGCGTGCACAGACTTTTTGATCAGGGTAGGCAAAAAAGCAAATATCTTAGATATCTAGAGTCGTAGGGTAACAGTCTTTTTGTTTGTATGTATTGCCACTGTAACATAAGTAAGTATATTTATTTGTACTTACTGATGTTTTTTTGAATAAATGAGCACTGTTATGCAAAAATGTGTCAACAAAAATAAAAATAATTCTGTGTTAACGCCATCTATCTCTTGTTATAGGCGACAAACTGCATTAAGATTTTTATTTGTTAGATGGAGCTTTACTACATACTACCGACATGCGCATTTTTTTAAACGTCGCCTGCGCCTATAACAAGAGATAGATGGCGTTAACACAGAATTATTTATATTTTTGTGGGTTGACGTTATTGCTTATAATTGCTCAAATATTCCTGACTATATTTTATTTCACTCCCACAACTAAAACGATATTATTATGTAGGAAGTACCTAAGTATATTAAATTAAAATCCATGCAGCCATTTATGCCACAGACCGTGTTAAAGAAATAAACATACCTACTATCGAAAAATATAATCCTACTTGGATAGTCGAAGAGAAATAAACTTACCTATCAATATGAGTGCAAGTTGCTTGTCTTGTAGATACGTACTAAGATGATTAAAACACATTACAACATGCAACAGTAGAAAGATATGTATGTTTACGGCTAAGATACAACATGTACCTATAAATTAAACTATAATAAGTGTGGACGCCAGGAGAGATTTTTTATTGTTTGAACTCTTCCAAAACCAAAATCCCGGCCAGCTAGGTCTCTCAGGAAATAAGATAACTTTCTCTTTTAGTTATACAAATCCAAAAAGGGGCATATCCTTAGTCTGGAAGACAAAGGAAAAGCAAATGAGTATATTTTATTGACTAAATGATTACGACTTGTTTGTTTTGAATCAATACAACTCACCCCCTTTGTGCACATAGCTATATATTAGCTAAATTATTATCTCTCGCAAAATACGACCTCTCGCAAAGTACGTCCATACCCGCACCGCATAATTTAAAAAACATTACAAAAAGAAACTTCGATTCTAAGAGGATACGAACTCGCGTCTCGCGAATTGCTTCCGAACGCCTTACCAAATATTCTACGATTGCAACAACTGAGCGTGTAAAATTAGTATTCATGTCGTAACATAAATATCTATCGGGACTAAACTATATTGAAATGTCACTTTTGGTAGGCAGTGTCTCTTTGTGTCTCTGTCCTTTGTCTGTGTGCGTGATATTTCTTCTATTATACAAGTCAGATTATTTATGGGTGCGTGTATCGGTGTGAGTCTGTGTGCAATAAATCTCTTTGAATGTGTGAAAATCCAGGCCCCGCCGTGTCGTGTCTTTGCGTGGCCCGCGCGCGAAATCTATCTTTACATTTATGAATAGATATAGTACAGTGAATTTATGTACGGCGAAGTTCGTCGCGGAAACATTTTGCGTGGTTTTGTTTATTTACAATGGTGAAATAATAGAAAAGAAAACGAAATATTATTATGCACACTTTATATTGATATGTCTGATTGGGGAAATCACAGGGTAGGCAAACACTTTTTGCCTATATGGACTGCACGCCACTGGTCCCTTTCATAAATTATTGCGTCCCTTTCAATACAGGTCATTTATGCAAGGGACATAATCCACATTTTTTTAAAATGCGAAAATATACAATTAAGAATATAGAAAAATAATTTATTGGATTATATTATTATATTTCAATAGTCAAGTAATGTTAGCATCTCTTTCAGGTACAACCTGTTTAAAATATCATCTCAGTCGTTTACTAGAGCCTCCACAACAGAAATGTCCCTTTCATGCCACCTCTCCCCTACGACTTAATACAAACAAAAACAACAAATAACAATAATATAGAACAAACAATAAATAATAGTACAAATGGCGGCCTTATCGCTAATTTCTTCCAGACAACCTTAATGAAATGGAAGAAACTAACTATTATTACTAATTATTTAATATTTGTAACTAAAATGTTTCTAGGTTGGTTCACTGGAAGCACTGTACCTAGCTAAGAGGGGCCATCGCGTGCGTCTTTACGAATATCGACAAGGTAAGTTATTAAATGATTTGTATTAATATATTTATATATTATATATTTATAACGGGTGTAAGGGACATCGTACCGAAAACCGATATCAGGGATCCAGTACATGATTCTGAACATCCTAGTGTTGAAATTTTACATTGGCTTTACGTAAATTTAAAAAAAGAATATCCACTTTTTTAAATTAAATTTAGTATGTATAACATCATGGTATAATAGTAAAGCCTAATTTAAATTTAAAAACAATGAATTAATAATTAATATTTGTGGAAAATTTATTTTCGATGCACAAAAACAGTACATAGGCAATTAATTAATAGAAGAAGAAAGAAGAAAAAACATTTATTAGACACACAAGTAACACACACAAGGGACCACTAGATACAAACATAATAATTAAATTTAAAGGTGACAAACAGTATAAATAACTAGATGTAAGACACACTAATAACTATTATTATTAACTATTATTATTATAATAGGCAATTAACTATTATTATTTTAGAAAATTAGAAATGTAATTTGAAAAATAAATTATATTTCGCATAAGTATATTCATTACATACTCAAAAATTAACAAGTTAGTCATTTGTCATTTTCCATATAAATGGTTTCTGTAATGTTGTAACGCACAATATGAGAAATCTTATAAAAAAGTAACCGCAATTTCTTCCAGACAACCTTTGAAAAATGAACCTCTTAATAGAACCGAGACATTAGTAATGAAGTCTATTTGAAACCAGTGCGCTTCACACACACACACACACAGACACACACACATACACAGGAACACAGCAATATTCATACATTACTGCTTGGCGGCGGAGTTTCTGTTTGACTGCTGTCGATGGTACCTACATGAACGGTCCCTTTGCACAAGGGAGCTTCTGTAGCTGGTGAAATCACTGGACAAAAGAGAATTAATATCTAATGTCTTCAGGGTCGGCAACGCGCTAGTGATTTATCTGGTGTTGCTAGCGTCCATAAGGTGCGACAAGGCTGCGGTGGCGCTTACCATCACATGGGCCGCATGCTTGCTTGCCACATTGGTATTAATAAAAAAAAAACCGGTCAAGTGCGAGTCGCACTCGCGCACCGAGGGTTCCATACCTACCTATAAAAGTAATTTTATTGGTAAGTAGGTACTACACAGACAAGTTAACATAATTTATGTGACCACAGGCAAGTTATAGAAGAAAAAAAACCGCAAAACTAAGTTTGTTTGTCGAGGTTTTTTTAGGATTACTAAAAAACTGTAAGTACTCCTGAAAAAGATCATTTTATTTTTCCTGTAAAATATAGATAGAGATGTATTACCCATAATTATTTCAGATTTTTCCCTCTACAAACTTCGGAGATGAGGGAAGGGGAACGGTATTTTTTTGTCATTTTTGATTATATGCCAAAAATTTAAAATTCTGTTTTGTGATGTGCAAATGAAGCCCTTTCATATGATACCCCACTCGATATAGTAGTCTCACTTTGAAATTTTGATTATGACCCAATTAGACGCACACAAAAAATTTTTTTAAAGAGAATATTTTTTTTTATTTGTGATGAGGTTGGGTAAGTAAGATCTAAAACTGTTCCAACTTTCAAATCGATAGCGCCAGTGGTTCCTGAAATAGGTGTGACAGACAGACGAAGTCTCATCAAGGGTTCCGTTTTTACCATTTAGGTATGGAACCCTAAAACCATTATGATGGGCAGACGAATGACTGACGACTGATGACTGATATTTATCGTGATATCTCAGTCGCGCTAGTCGGGGTCATCCCAGTGCCAGATCGCTCTTTAATACTTTGTATATTTGGTTGTGATTTAGTTTGTTTACTGATTACTATCTAACACATCATTAATTCAAATTACATTGTATTTGATTAAAAAAATTATATTATATGTAGGCATAGCAATTGAGGAGTACGTACATAACTTACATAGTGTAACGTTTGCGCTATCGGTAGTAGCATCTGCAACGAGGAGACTGCCAGTGTGTTTGTGAATAGTTTTTACTAAATTGTTATTGTTTTAGGGTTCCGTACCTAAAAGGAAAAAAACCGGTCAAGTGCGAATCGGACTCACGCACCGAGGGTTCCATACGTTCTTTGGACCTATTAAAGTTATTTTACTATTTGTCAAATACCTCAGATAACAAAAAAAAAACGCAAAACTAAGTTTGTTTGTCGAGGTTTTTTTTAGGATTATTAAACAACTTTACTACTTTACTTTTTTTTAACCAGTGTGTTGCCAGTGATGACATATGGTACTGAGACGTGGTCCCTAACTGCTGGCCAGACAAACTCAGAGTCACACAACGAGCTATGGAGAGATCTATGCTCGGAGTTTTTTTGCGCGACAAAATCCGTAATGAGATTCGCCGAAGAACTAAGGTCATCGACATAGCTCCTAAAATCTGCAAGTTGAAGTGGCAATGGGCGGGCCACATCGCTCGGAGAACCGATAACCGTTGGGGAAGAAAGGTTCTCGAGTGGCGACCACGTACCGGAAGACGCAGCGAAGGTAGGCTTCCCACTATTTTAGGTGGACAGACGACATTGTGCGCGTCGCAGGTAACCGGTGGATGAAAATAGCCAATTGTGGGTCATTGCGGCGGTCTAGGGGGGAGGCCTTTGTTCAGCAGTGGACGTCTTCCGGCTAGTGATGATGATGACTACTTAGGAAGATCATTTTATTTTTCCTGTAAGATAGAGATAGACAAGTATTACCAATAATTATTTCAGATTTTTCCCTCCACAAACTTCGGAGATAAGGGACGGGATTTTTTTTTGTCATTTTTGATTATAAGCTAAAAAATGCGTGGCAAACCAAAATAAAAATCTGTTTTGTGATGTGGAAATATAGCTCTTTCACATGATATACCTAGTAGTCTCACTTTAATATTTTGATGACACATTTCAAACCCCCATTAAGAAAAGTATAAGATAGAAATATATGTTTTTCATTTGCTGATGAGGTTGAGTAAGTAAGATCTAAAACTATTCCAAGTTTCAAGTCGATAGCGTCAGTGGTTCCTGAAATATGTATAATATAGGTGTGACAGTCAGACGGATAGCTGAAGTTACACCATAAGTGTTCCTTTTTTACCTTTTTGGTATGAAACCCTAGAAAGGAACCCTCTTGATGCAACTTCCGTCTGTCTGACTGTCACACCGATTTCAGCAACCAAGATTTTTATTTTATTTTCTCTTAGGTACGCAGTTTTCGACTTAAAATTAAAAATGTTGTGTTGGGTATAAAATAACACCCACCCATCTCCTCCTGTTGTCTGCAAAAATTATTATTGTTACATAAATGAGCTAGCAGGATAATATATGATTTATAGATATAAGGAAGACACCACAAGCGAGAGGTAGATCGATCAACTTGGCCCTGTCAGTGCGCGGGAGACGAGCGCTCAAGGATGTCGGACTGGAGAAGCATATGATTGAGGAGCACGGTATACCGATGACAGGAAGACGGATACACAGACTAGATGGCACCACTTACGCCATACCTTACGACGGAGTCAATAAACAGGTAGCTGTATGGTGATCATTTATAATATGAAAAAAAGCTCGCAGATTGCTACAAGCTGCAAATCTTCTATATCTATACTTATAATAAAACTGTAACAGGTCCAATTCTGTACATTGAAGATATTTTGAAAATTATATTTGGAAGGCATTCTATAAACGATACTGAGGCCGAAAATGTATTTTTTTTAATTTTTGTCTGTCTGTCTGTCTGTCTGTCTTTCTGTCTGTCTGTCTGTCTGTCTGTATCACGGCTGAGCATCACGCCGAAACTACTGAATGGATTCAAATGAAACTTGGCATGATTTGAGATCTTATTACGAGGTAGGACATAGGATACTTTTTATCCCGTAATCTAGCACGGTTCTTTTGGGAGAGGGGATTAAAGTCAAAATGGGTACTTGGTTATACGCTTGGTCCGATTTTATCAATTTTTCTTCATAATTATAATAAATATTAGTAAGGGAACACTCATAGAGAGTTGTTATCGAGGTTTTGTAATCGATCGGGTTAAGCAACGTTAGGTAAGGTCATTAAATAGATGGGTGACCGTTTAACGCCATTTGAACTAAACGGGTCCGTGCTTTGGAGAGCAAGTAAAAAGTGGGTCCAAGTTTTTAACCAACTATAAAAAAGGAGGTTATGTATTCGATGCGAATGTCTGTTATTAAAAGTTTAGTTAACGTAAAAATAGCGCATGCGGAGCAGCGTGGGTCAGCTAGTATTATATAAAAGAGTAGGCAAAAACCCACTCATCACGAAATCACAGAAACTACAAGTGCTAGGAGTCTCAAACTTTGCATGGGGGTTCCTTTTAAGACGTAGGTGCTCACTAAGACGCGATTTTGGGAAATTCAACCTCTAAGGGGGTCAAATAGGGGGGCAAAGTTTGTATGGGAGAACGCGATTCCTTGGTCCTATTGACTTGAAATTTTGCACAGACATTCGTTAAGAAAATTAATTGAATTAGTATTTCATATTTTTTATAATTTATCCCTTTACAGGGTAAAAAAGAAGTATTATTACTTAACCGATGGCGGTACAAATATATTACCACAATAAGATACGATAATTCGACAGATAAACTAAAAGTTCCTTGGCCAAGTGGTTACGGAAGCGTCCTCTAAGTGCGGACTGTCCGGGTTCGGTACCCTTGCGCGGATTATAAAATTAAATTCTTCAAGAAAAAATTCTGGAAATTTCTTCAAGTCCTTTTTATTTTATTTTTATGTGTGTACAATAAAGAGTATAAATAAATTATTTTTTTATATTTTTAAACTTTGTTTTGATTTTTTTATTTATATTAAGATTCGATGTTTTAAATATTTAACTCATATTGACTCCGGCACTTTTTATTTCTAATATATTTTTTAAATTTAATACTTTTTTTAAATTTAAAATCATGCATACGTAGTTAGCTTCTCTCTAATGTTATGATTTAGTTATTAGTGGAAACTTAATTAATTTTTGTACTATTGGATCTTATATTTAGTAATAAGTGGTATCATTTGTTTGTTTCGCAAATATAACAAACTAAAAATAAAATAATGAAAATATATTTTCAAAATATCTGTTTGGGTAGGAATACAATATGCATGCACCTATTCTACGTATGATATAAAAAAAGCCTAAACTTTATTGGAATTATTGTCTGTCTGTTAGTCAGGGTTTTTTCTATAGGTTGGCTGGTGTTGGGGACCAACGACGTCAAAGTATCTTTAAATAGTGTGAAACAAAGTCGCTATCCGAGTCTGTCTATATCGGATAGCACCTCCTAAACCACGCAGCGATTTTCACCATCGGTTAGATAATTTTTCATTGAAGGTTTTAAGTTTTATCTAAGTAAATAAACTTACATAGCTTACATTGACTAAACCTAAAGAGATACATAGTTAACAATCAAGTAAGTACTAGAGAATTTCATTAATTCCATATATTATAAAGTAGGTAAATATCCGGGATATAATATACCCGCCCCCCGGTGGCGGACTCAACGGCAATGCATTGAGGGACAGCTGATGCAGATCCCACCGGAGAACCCCCTCTCATGTGCCGATGTGACAGCCACGAGAGTTTTAGTGGGTAATAATCCCCCACAGGATCCCAGGGACATGGTGGTACGGTGTGGTACGGTGTGGTACGGTGTGGTACTCGGACTGACCGGGACTGAGTGGGACTGACCGGGACTGAGCGGGATTGAGCGGGACTGAGCGGGACTGAGCGGGACTGAGCGGGACTGAGCGGGACTGACCGGGACTGAGCGGGACTGAGCGGGACTGGCCGTGACTGACCGGGACTGAGCGAGACTGAGCGGGACTGGGCGGGACTGACCAGGACTGAGCGGGACCGAGAGGGACTGAGCGGGACTGACTGGGACTGACCGGGACAGCCCGGGACTGACCGGGACTGACCGGGACTGACCGGGACTGAGCGGGACTGAGCGGGACTGACCGGGACTAAGTGGGACTGACCAGGACTGAGCGGGACTGACCGGGACTGAGCGGGACTGAGCGGGACTGAGCGGGACTGAGCGGGACTGAGCGGGACTGACCGGGACTGATCGGGACTGAGCGGGACCGACCGGGACTGAGCGGGATTGAGCGGGACTGACCGGGACTGACCGGGACTGAGCGGGACTGACCGGGACCGTCCGCGTCAGTCAGTCAGGGACACCTGGTGCAGATCCCACCCGAGAACCCAGGTTTCCCTCTCATGTGCCGATGTGATAGCCACGGGAGTTTTAGTGGGTAAGAATCCCAAATACCCAGTTTGACTTCCCCACGGGATCCCGGGGACATATTGGATGTTTCCCCCGCTACTCCCTTAAACTGTGACAACGGTGACAGATTCCCGGAGGTCTATAATGCGCCCCCGGCAGCGGCTTCAAAGGCCCTTGCCTTGCACTGAGGTGTACACGGTGCACACTCTTTTGTGTGGACAGCCGTGGGGGACACATACTGCAGTCGATCGACCGCAGGATCCTGGGGCCTATTGGAGGTTTCCCCCGCGATCCCCGTATCTTTGAGCACGATGATAGTTTCCCGGGTGGCTTTATTGTGCCCCCCGGTGGCGGGCTCAAAGGCAAGCCACTGAGGGATCTTGGTGCAGATCCCACTAGATGGCTCAGGTCTCCTACTTATGTACTAATTTAACAGCCGTTGAGGGTTTAGTGTATAAGAATCCTACATAACCCGGTTGACCACCAATAGGGTCCCGGGGACCTATTAAAGGCTTCACCGTGACCCCTGTAACCGTGAGCACGGTGAAAAGTTCCCAGGTGGCTTTATTGTGCTCCCCGGTGGCGGGGTCAAAGGCAAGCCACTGAGGGTATAATGATGCAGATCCCACCGGATAGCCCAAGAAGGGGTTCTTATGTGCTGATTGCACGGCCGTTGGGGCTTTAGTTTATAAAAAACCTACATACCCGGTTGACCACCAACAGGGTCCCGGGGACCTATTAAAGGCTTCCCCGTGATCCCTGTAACCGTGAGCACCATGACAGGTTCTCGAGGAACTATAATGTGCCTCTCCGGCGGCGGGTTCAAAGTCAAGGCACTGAGTGGTATCAGCTGGTGCAGATCCCGACAGATAGCCCAGGTCCGCCCTCTAATGTGCCGACGTGATAGCCGCGGGGGTTTTAGTACGTAAGAATTCCCCGGTTGACCCCCGTTTACGTCTTAACGATGAAACCGAACAAGGAAGCCCGTATTGCTTCCATAAATTGGTTTCAAAGAAATGGTGTCCTTAATCCACTCAAATTGTGCACCCGTACACGTCTGCAGTTTCTAAAATTATAAATACAATTAACAAATCACAAGCTCAGAGATTCAACGTTGCAGGCTTAAACCTAAGCGTTGAGTACTTTGCCCATGGACAGGCAGCTATACGTAGCCCTTTCACGCGTCACTTCTATACAAAATTTGTTCATATTGCGTTACGAAAAGTCAGCTACAAACTGATAAATAATTCTAAGAAATTCTATAATCAAAGGCAGTAGCTTTAAATTATTCACTTTTTTTTTTTCTCAATTACACCCGTGCGAAGCCGGGGCGGGTCGCTAGTAAAATATATAATACCAACCCTTGTCCCACTGTTGGGCACGGACCTCCACTTAACATGAAGGGGCTTTGGCCATAGTCCACCACGCTGGTTAAGTGCGGGTTGGCGGACTTTATTGCACGTCATTTATTGAAAGATAATAAGGCTTTCTTAGACATGCAGGTTTCCTCACGACGTTTTCCTTCACCGAAAGCCAGTAACAATCGCACAAATACGATTCGCACATGATTAATTAAATAAATCAGAGCTGCGAGCCGGGGATCGAACCTGCGCACGTTGTTTCCAAGGCAAACGGTCGCCCACTGAGCTGTCACTGCATCATTAACACAAAAATACTTTAGATTTAAAGTAAAATAAATGCTAGGTATGGCCATGAATAATCACTTTTCCAGGCGTATCCTGCTTGTATTCATCTATAAGGATTTAGTCATAAACTTCATTAAGTTGAATATTTCCTTAATCGCATGTATTAGGCGTCCAGTGCTCAACGTAGTGTTAATAAAACCAAATACAGGGTCCTTTTTGCCTTCCTTATGCTGGTGATAAGCTACCAGCTACTTTGTGGTCAAATACCAATAAAAAAACCAATAAGCATGTACATAATTATCGTTTTACTAATGTTTAATGTGTTTATTTCAGTGCATTTACTCCGTGGGTCGGAATTATTTAAATGGATTGCTTTTGCAAGGTAAAATTTTTCTCGTTTAATTACATCTCGGCTCATATATTCTTTATAATATACAGGATGTTTGGTGCATCGTTTGCCAAATTGATTTGGCCGAAAAAAAAGAGGTCCTTGGCTACTTCTTTAGACCATAAAACTCATTACTTGCCGCACCAGTTTTCTTGTTACAACTTTTTTAATTTTAATTTTCAAAAATTCCAGAATTCAGCATTTAAGCTTAAATTGAAATAAAAGATATTATGTAGTATGGTGTTCAAATTTCATTTTATTTCTTAAATGTACAGTTGTGTGGTTCTATCAAATACAAAATTACTTGCTAGTAACATCTAGTTTTTTTTTAATACCAAACAAAGTTTCTGAAAAAGAAACAGAAAATTTGACAAAATAAAATTAAAAAGTTGTAAAAAAAAACTGGTGTGGCAAGGAATGAGTTTTATAGTAGTAGCCAAAGATCTCTTCTTTTGGACAAATCAATTTGGCAAGCGATGCAGAAGACACCCTATATAATTTATGCGCTATTAGTAAATTTTTACTTAAAATGAAGGATACGGATGTTATCTTGGCTTATATTTTTTTAATTCTAATCCGTATAATTATTTTTGTTACAATGTCCATTAGTCACCAAATCATTTTCATCAAAATTTAGTTGAAATATTCCTTTAAATTGTTTCTTTGTTTTGAATTCCAGAGTCTGAAAACTACGAAAATGTCGAACGGTATTTCAATCATAAATTGATCGAATCGAACCTGAAGAAGGGATCACTGACTTTTCTGAAGTAAGACTGTTGTTATTATATTTAAATATAGTATAATAAACATTATAAGTATGTATCTACTTACTGCATACCGAGACCTCACAGTAGTGTTGGATGAAAACGATAAGTTTGGTCGAATTACGGGAATTATAGCGTTTGTAGACAGATTTGACAACGGAGAGCGGTCAGGTTTTTTTTACCAGATTTGCGATGTTGTTTTGGTTATAACAGAACATCTGACTTCAAACGCCATCTATGTTATACTCGATAACTAACATAATTATTTTTAACTAGCTGACCCACGCAGCTCCGCCTGCGCTATTTTTACGTTAACTAAATTTTTAATAACAGACATTCGCATCGAATAGATAACCTCCTTTTTTATAGTCGGTTAAAAACTGGGACCCACTTTTTACTTGCTCTCCGAAGCACAGACCCGTTTAGTTCAAATGGCCTTAAACGGTCACCCATCTATTTAATGACCTTACCTAACGTTGCTTAACCCGATCGATTACAAAACCTTGATAACAACTCTCTATGAGTGTTCCCTTACTAATATTTATTATATTATAAAGAAAAATTGATAAAATCGGACCAAGCGTATAACCAAGTACCCATTTTGACTTTAATCCCCTCTCCCAAAAGAACCGTGCCAGATTACGGGATAAGAAGTATCCTATGTCCTACCTCGTAGTAAGATCTCAAATCATGCCAAGTTTCATTTGAATCCATTCAGTAGCTTCGGCGTGATGCGCAGCCGTGATACAGACAGACAGACAGACAGACAGACAAAAATTAAAAAAAATACATTTTCGGCCTCAGTATCGGTTATAGAATGCCCTCCAAATATAATTTTCAAAATATCTTCAATGTACAGAATTGGACCTGTTAAAGTTTTATTATAAGTATAGATGACCTAAGGATTCATGTTAGGTATGTCTTAAATATAAGTACTTCTAGTAATTATCTTTATAGTGTATTTTATAGTTACGGGGATTTCATTGCAGAATAAGGGGGCAAATAAATAAAACAACTTTAATAAGCACTCTAGATTAATGATGCTTTTAATTTGTCTTTTCTCTACATTGTTTTGTAAAAGTTGGCAGTGGTAGTTCTCGCAAAGCAGTTAGGAAAAATAAAGACCAAGAAGGGGATTGGCAATTGGGAAAGGGCTTAAAACCGCACAGTACCAATATAATATGCATTTTTGTTTGCCCAAATATAGTGTGAATACATATAGTGGTGTTTATCATCAGGACAGATACTAAGGAAGAAGTCCAAGTTAACGCGGACCTGATTATCGGAGCTGATGGCGCCTTCTCAGCGGTCCGTAAAGAAATGATGAAGCAACCGCTATTCGATTTCAGCCAGAAATACATTGAACATGGCTACCTTGAGTTATGTATTCCAGCCGATGAGAGCGGGGGAGTAAGTACATATAGACTTAATAAACCGAAGATTAGATGTAGCGGGTGCAAAACATACAAATCATATCTGTGAACACGGCCCTAATTTCCTATGACCATTTTAAGATCCTACGTGAAAATCTTATCTATGAAACCACGTTTACCTACATCGTTATAATAAAGTTGCTTTCTTATAATCGACGAGCACACCTTTCGTCATATAAAATACTATGAATGTTGGTCTACCGCAAGACATAACCGCGGATAGTAAGTGGTCGCCTTTATCGTTTTTTCCCTATACATAATCATTTTTGGTTGTGGGTTTAAGAGTGCTGCACGTAATCTTTATTATAATGTTCTTGCAGTTACCAAATGTGCATTATTTTTATGTGCAATTTTTACCTATTTGCATTTAATTATAATTATTAATTCATGCACACAAAGAAGTTTAGCATCAACCTCAGCTCTTAATGTTGATGCTGCAATGGAGAGTTCATTTTATAAGTTCAACAGCACACTGTGGACGTCTAAGTTTCTTTACCTTTTTTCCTTCCACTATTTTTAAATGTTTATACAAAATTTCTAACAAGAAACAAATAAACGACACCCCATATCCGATAAAAAGTATGTAGAAATGCATTCTTATGTCGAAAAGGCCGGTCTTCCTAAATACTTTCGGCAGACGTTTTAACACGCTAATGTTTTTTAAACTCAACGTGTTCATATGATTCGCGATGAGTCCAGTCTCGAACATTCTGTTCCCGAGCTTCTGAAATATTTGATGGAAAGGGGAACCGCGCGCCATATACATAACGATTATGTAGGTTGTAGAAAATATCCAGGCATGCAGTTTTCGTATGCCATCGCCATCCAAATACTTATACTCTTCTAATGCGTAACTATATTCCATTTCAATTGTGTAGTGGTCTTGACTGGACGCAACAAATTCTAAAGCATCATCCGTAAACGAACATTTATGGATTGGCGGATCGTTTTCTGGCAAACTCTGATTGTAAGCGAACAGAAAAAATGTTCGCCAGTTATCACTAATACACGGTTTGTAAGGTAAACTCCTCAAATTGTCTACAGTCAAGGACTGAGGCTTATCGTGAATATGAAGTGTTATCAAACTGTAAAGGGCCGTGTTGTAAAAGCTACTAATAAAAAATGTAAACGAAGCCCACCAGAAGATCATCGGTCTCAATCTTTTGTCTCTTGATAAACCTCTATTTGAGTTTCCAAAAAAATATCCCCATAAGTTCATTGCCGAATACGTCCGATCATTTAGCAGTCTTGAAAATAATTTACAACATACCAATGTCAGGAATAAAGCAGTCGTTACTAAGACCCACGTTATTCCACCAAATTCTTTATAGACTCTTTTCCAAAGCTGCGTTTGTTCGACAGGTGTAAACACGTTGAAAGCTCCGTAATTGAACCCCCAGAGATAATCGAACTTTTCAACCCTGTTGAGTATTAAAAGGAATCCACCAGAAGCGATATCTGCCTTATTTGTATCTAAATAGTTTAGAAGTCCCGTAGTAGTTCGATTAGGTAGAACAATACCTTCTGGTTCATCTTGAGGAAAAACTTTATATTCTATATTGAATCCTTCACGCGCAGCTATATTTTCTAAAACAAATTGCTCCACACCTACAACCACTTTGCCATAGATAGTAAAATTACTCCATTCTGTAATGAAATTTGGGACATCATCGCTTGCTACTACTTTAATCGTACAGTTTTTTAATGTGTTAGCAAAATCATTTTTAAAAGTTATATTAACCTTATCAAGGTGATTGCATGACCCAAGGATAGACGGATCGTCAAATTTCTTGCCACAATTTTGATGACCAAAAGGATAGTAAGCGTATATATCTGCATCATCGCTCGAACTCTTCAAAATAATGACTTTGTAAATTTTATATTTCAAAAATACATTGAAAGCTTGACGAACTTCTTCGTGGTTTAAGTTATTCATTTCTACGATAAATCTTGCTCTAGGATTCCAAAACAAGTCTCTCGACAAGGTCGAAATGCCTTCCAATAATTCTTGTACATCTTCCACTGCGATAACATACACATTGGCCCAGATAAACCAGTTCTGGCTGTCAAATGACCTGACAATAACATCGTAACAAAAGTTGTCGTCTTTCATAGTTGTTATGAGTTGTCCGGTATTCATATTTGGATTAACAAATGTCACTAAATCCCCACAAGGGATATGTTTGTTTAAAATGTTGTTAATACAATTAGCTTTATTGAATTTTTCACTGTCAATGAACATTATTAAATTTTCATTGCTTTTTTTACCGAAAGTAACCGAAATGAAAATACTATTCAACGTCAAATAAAAAACAATCTTTCTTAGCAGCATCTTATGCGTCAGCGTGCTTTAAATTTGTACATATGAATAAAAATTTAGTAGATTTCTGGTACATATTTGTTTAAATTGGTGAAATATTGGAGGCACGGTATATAATTTATTATGATTTATTTCATTCTATAGTTTACTTTTAAGGTCGGCTTATAAATATTCTAATATTTTACTTTTATAGACGTTCAGTTATCATTAATATGTTTTTAATAGCCTCAATTATGCCTCAATTACATAGTTCAATAAAATGATCAATTGCCTACCTAAACTTCGATTTAATTTTTATTGACCATCATAGAAATAGGGGTATATATTGATTAAAAGTTTGTGTCGCTTGCTATACTCAACTAACTTGATGATGACTTGTGCGTGTGTATGTCCGAGATCTGTCCGAAGCGCCACTAACATTTTATAAGACAAATCGCGTTCTTACTTAGTGTTTCTTGTGTAAGATACCGGCCTGGTGTCTGTGGGCTGCCGTGTCACTTACTGCCAGGTGAACGTCAATGCTCGTCTCGTCACTAACTTTATTAACTAAAGCTAGTTAAACGATGGTTGTTTGTCGTATGATGAGTGGCCAACCTGGTGTCAGAATTGTTCAAGCTTAGGAGAGCCTAAGCTGTTGTTGTCATCTAGACCAGAGGGTCTAGATGACAACAACCGAGCCTGAATTGTATGGACGTGCTCTCCAAAGCACAGTGACACTAAGTTTGAATGCCACTAAAAGGTCACCCATGTGTGGACCAATCTTGCCTGACGACCAACTGATTGTTTACCTAACATCAACTACTACAGGCTATGACGGCGGTATGTAGCCTCCGTGGGGCAGCAGGAAACCTTTAGCTTTGCAAACGGAGATTGCAGGTTCAAATTCCGGAGCAACATCTTTGTGTAGTTCCTTATTGGCTAGAACAATACAGGCCGATCGCCTGATTGTCTGAAAGTAAGATGATCCATGCGTCAGATGGGCATGTAAAGTCGGTCCTGCGCCTGATCTCTCCCTGGTCTTGTCGGCATTCCCTATTGAATTATGAGAGTAAAGGAAAAGAGACTTACCTGTGTCTACGCAAGCACTTGTTTTATAACATCTCCCGCGTAGATGGCTGATCTTGTGAAAGATTGTCCACCGTTAGTGGTCGTATCGGCCAGGAGGACATTATTATTATGACGTAATCGTTATAATAATAATGTCATACGGAAACGTATGTCCACCAGATCATACGTTTCCGTATGATCTGGTGTATTAACTAATAAATACTTTAACAGTTTCAGATGCCTGCCAACTATTTGCACATATGGCCTAGAGGCGAGTTCATGATGATTGCTCTGCCCAACCAGGACTGTTCTTGGACTGTCACTCTGTTCATGCCCTTTAACAAATTCAACCAAATCGATTCTGAGGCAAAATTGCTGACTTTCTTTGAGAAGTATTTCCCAGATTCGATATCATTGATTGGACGGAAGAAGCTTATTGATGATTTTTTCGCTGGTTCTCCATCGCCGCTGGTCGCTATTAAGGTAATATATTATGAAAAATTGTTTCTACTGGAGCTTAAGTTTAAGTGTGATGAGATTTTTCGACAAACCGCATTTAACGAATACTAATTCTTTTGTTTATTTAAAAATCTAGGGTATGGATGACGGGCCCGTTGTTCTAGCGGTTAGACACCCTGGCTGCTACCCAATAGGTCGTGGGTTCGATTACCGCCAAGTGTCTGGGTGTTATCTATTTAAGTATGTATTTACAAAATAAAATGGTATTGGTATCAGTTGTCTGGTTTCCATATTACAGGCTCTGCCTAGTTTGGGATCGGATGACCGTATGTGGATTGTCCCAAGATATTATTATTATTATTATCAGGTTTTCTTTTTTACAATGATAAAATATTAAAGTGTCTATATATTTGGATACCCATAGACAATAGGTCTGCACTCATGAAACCCTGTACACTCAAAGACCATGGGGGGGACTACGAGGCTGTAGGAGTACTTAGTTCAAAAGACTGAGCACTAGAAGCTTACACATTGCACGAGCACAACGTCATTCAAAGGTATCCTTATTTTGGCTATCTTTAGTAAAATTGAGGTAGGTACTATCCCAGCTGGACTCCAATTTTAAATAAACTTTCTCTCTTTGCTGTACAAAAGTTTTTTTTTATTGTGCCACCCACGTCACCACATTGTGGCTTCAGCAGTTGAATTTCAGTTTTTGTTTGTAACAGTGTCGCCCGTACCACGTGGCTGACAAAACGCTGCTATTAGGCGACGCGGCACACGCAGTGGTGCCCTTTTATGGGCAAGGCATGAACGCAGGCTTCGAAGACTGCACGCTGCTCGACCAGCTCTTCCAAAAACACAATGACAACTTAGCCGCGGTCCTCGAGGAGTACTCCGATAGCAGATGGCAGGATACATTTGCGATCAGCGACTTGGCGATGTATAATTACATAGAGGTGAGTTTAACTCCTCCTTCTTTAGCTACTTTGAAGCCACGTCCCGTCACGCGAACTGTTTAATCCGCGCCGCCGTTGATTACGCTCTAGTCCTTCAGACTCGCGCCGCAGACCACGGAACGTATTGCTCGACCCTCCTGACCCCATGACGGTCCTATTGGACCACGATGCACCGAACCCGCCCCGACAACCCTATGCTACACTAGCTATCAGACACCGGTCTCGCCGGCGAGGCCGAAGGGTCGTACGCATGCGACCTCAACGACGTGCTTCACCCCACTGAGTTTCTTGCCGGTTCTTCACAGAGGGGGCGCGTTGTGAACCAGTGATAGAATCAGCCCTCTCTTAAGCGACAGCCTAAGCCGAGGCCGTGCCTCCCTGAGATGCCTTTGAGCTCCTCGCTCCTTCTGCCGTTAAGGCTCTAGAGTACTATAAGCGCTCGTCCGGTGAAGCTGTAATGGTCATCTGCGGCCAACAGCGACTATCATTCCCAAAAAATAAAAATAAATCTCCTTCTTTAATAGTTCGTGTCGATATGATGTACTATAAGGCTATAGCGTTAGCATGTCATAATGAAAAATTGGTCAATTAGCAAAAATTTTCAGAGCTGATTGGCCAGGGATCGTATAGCGAAAACATTATTTCACTACTCTTTTCGCGCACCCATATCTTCCTATAATCAAAGCCATGACCTAAAGGATTAGTGCTTCACTTCTCCTTAAAATGAAGTCATTTATATCGAGATACTCCGCTAGTGAGCTGCTCTTAAGTTTGTGCAAGGAAAGGACCGTTCAGATAAGTAGCACCGCAGTGTCAGATATACTGCCGCAAAGCAGTTATGTGAAGGGAACTTAGTTGAACAAATTACTGAGATCAAGAGATTTCTTAACTAACTCGTTGCTAATCCTGGCTCGCTTTAACGCGTTAGTTTTAGTGTTATACTTACTTATCGTACTAAAAATTTACGTAAATTTAGTCCTGTCCTATCATATGTCCCGCAAGAACCTAAATAGTTTTAGATGCAGAGTAATTTAAATTTGGCCCAAAATCAAATCTGTAAATCGCTTCCGTATGAACTCTTTTCTTTCCGGGAAAAAAGTACTCTATAAATATCTCTTAATATAAAGTACCCCATTGTTAATTGATTAGTAAACAACTAACATAAATAACCCTTTAGATCAGCCATACTCAACTTTTTTCCCTCTAGGCCATATGGCCATACTCAACTTTTTTCCCTCTAGGCCATATGGCCTAGAGGGAAAAAAGTTGAGTATGGCTGACTATATAGTCACCAATTATTACTACCCTAAGTACTTATATTACAATGAATCGCATATTTGTAATTTAGAATTTATTTCAAAATTAAGGAATTTTCCACTAATAGAAGACATTTGTGCGCGCTATTTTATGAGAGTAAGCGAGTGTAATGAACATTTGTTCATTCGAACTTAATTCAAACGACATTTTTTGCATCAATAAAATACTACTGTTAATTTAAAATTACTGTACTAGACTTCGGGGCGCATAGAAAAGGCTAGCGGGCCGCAGGTTGAGTATGACTGCTTTAGATGGCTCTACACCGGCCGCACGGGCTCGCGCGGTAGGTTCGCCAAATGTGTGATCGGTCAAGCCACGCTCAGCCTAAGCAACGTGCGCCCGAACAACCCCGAGCCACGTCACCGATCGCACATTTAGCTCGCGCGAGGCTGCCGCGCGAGGCTGCCGCGCGAGCCCATGCGGCCGGTGCAGGCGCAGCTTTTGATGCGATATCTGACGATTAGTTTGTTATTTTCCAGATGCGGGACCTGGTTACTCGGCCGTCTTATCGCATCCGTAAGGCAATGGATGACTTCATGTTCAGTATAATGCCGAAGCTATGGGTGCCTCTCTACAATTCCGTCACTTTCAGCACCATGCCTTACAGTCAGTGCGTGGAAAATCGTCAGTGGCAAGATGGGGTTAGATTGTCCTTATTTTTTATAAAATAAGCTGGTTTATTTAGCGCAATTCCATTTGCGGGTAGCTTTAGTGGCAGTTAACGGAGCTAACTTTAAAATGCTGGCTACACGGTTATAAACCACAGGCACTAACTTGATAAAGTGGCTATGATTCCAGGAAAAATATCGATATGTCGATATTTTATGTTTACTAGTCTTGTGTACTACAAGAACGGTGAACGGTTAGGAACCGTTGCGCAGTGCTCACCGAATAGATTAGATTCCCTAATCATAATCTTACATCGGACACTTGTTCTTTTAGTTCAGCTTGAACGATGAACAAGCAACCGTACGAAGTACTACGTACGAAAGAGTCCGGTCCTCATCTTGCGGATGTTGTGTGTTGCCAGGGTCAAAGTTCGGTAGGGGTGGTAGCGGGGCATCTGCCGGAGATTCTTAGCACCCCCTGCTCGACCGTTACCCCGCCTGCTATCAAGGCGAAGAATAGAGGAGCCACCGGGGACTGGGGCCCATTTGCAAGTCGTGTCTGTCATTGTGTGTTTAGGGGGGAGTTGCCATAATCCCCACGCAGGGGCAGGCGTCTTGGGGATCGCAGTATATATGAAGAGATGAATCTCAAACAAAAGACGCTGCTGCCCGTCTTCTTGATTTCCCTTAGTCGCCTCTTACGATACACCCAACGGGAAGAGATGGGGGATGCAATTCTAACCCGGCACCCCACGGGTATTTTAAACTACATATGCAAAATTCCTGTGACCAGCCCCAAACCATGTGATGATAATGATGATCGTTGTGTGATGATGATCTTCATCACCAAGATATGAACGAAGTTGATGATGTGTGATGATGATTTATCTTTTCATGTGTACTTATGTATACATGAAAAATACACGATGTATTTATTTCAATTTGTAAATAAAATTCGTTTATTAATCGGTTGGTAAAAGTAAACAAAAAGACTAAACTAGTTTTGAAGTTGAAAAAACGACGGATGCATCGTTAACGATTGACAACGACGTCGACAGCTAAAAACATTCTGTTTACGATATAAACTAGTCGAAACTTTAGACTGTTTTATAAACTAGTTTATCGTGGACGATATTACTAGTGTGGGAAAATATGGAAGTAAAAGACTTACAGTAACAGGAAGGCGCTGGCTCGATGTCTTCCACAACACCCGGCACTTTGTTTTAGCTTCTCTTTGGGAGCTCCCAGCGTTTGATTGAAATATAACAGCACTTCGATGGCTTTAGCGCCGTTAGGAAGGCGATAATAAAGGGTAGGAATTAATTGAAATTGAGTTAGTGTAAAATGCGTGTTGCGTGCGCGACGAACAAGCGGTGAGAGACGAGCTCTTTTATTTGATTTTGTAACGGCTAAATAAAACCGATGAAAAAGAATGTCAAAATGACATGTGTGATGATGAGTGACAGGTGTTTTTGATGTATTGCGTGTGAGTTGAGTACGTATAGATGGCGTTTACAATTCCGCCGGCCTAGAGGTTTCCTCTAGATAATAATAGTATACAAAATGATAAACGCGTGTATAGGTACTAAAATACTAAGTTAAGAGTGTGAGTTGAACTAAAAGAGTAAACTAAACTAAAAGAGAACGAGTGAATATTATTGAGTTGGTAGTGGAGAAACTCGAATTACTGGTCGTATATAACTACCAGTTGAGGTGCGGACTTTAACGGTTCTGATGATGCCATCCTTTCCGGGATAGACCGATTCGATGACTCCCAAAGGCCAACATAGCGGATGCGCATTAATATCTTTGATTACAACCAAGGATCCTAATTCAATTGGCTTAGTGGGGGTATTCCACTTCTCCCTTTGCTGTAAAGAAGTGAGATACTCTTGGCTCCACCGACGCCAAAACATATGTGTTAACTTGGTTACGAGTTGGAAACGAGTTAAGCGGTGGTCTGCGATGTTTGTCACATCTTCAGCGGGTAAAAATTTAAGCGGCGTTACATTTAAGAAATGATTAGGCGTTAAAACAGACATGTCAGATGGGTCTGAGCTTAGCACACACAATGGTCTGCTATTCAATAAATTTTCAATCTGTACGAGGACAGATGAAAATTCTTCGTATGTTAGAATATGCGAGCCTACCACTTTGAATAAGTGAGTTTTAACACAGCGAACGTTTATCTCACATAGGCCGTTAAAATGGGGACCATAAGGTGGACTTCGTTTAAATTGAATACGATGTGTAGATAGAAGTTCTTCGCTTATATAATTATTATATGATGTGGACTGTATAAGATTATAAATTTCGTCTAGTTTGCGTTTCGCACCTATGAAATTAGTTCCCCCGTCGCTATAGATCATAGCTACGGGTCCTCTACGACAAATAAATCGTTTAAACGCCGAGAGAAACAGTTCTGTACTCAAATCAGAAACCAATTCCAGGTGAACAGCTTTAGTAGTCAGGCAGACAAACAAACATATATATGCCTTTTGACTTTTGACACCGCGACGGCGAATATGCGTTATGTAAAAAGGTCCAGCATAATCGACGGCTGTGTATACAAAAGCTTTAGCTTCTGTTATTCTAAGCGCGGGTAAATCGCCCATTTGAGGGTTACTAAATCTAGGATTGAGTTTAAAGCATACATTGCAAGCGTGTACTCTTTGTCGAACAAGATTTCGAGCAGAGAGAATCCAATATTTTTGTCTGAGCAGCGCGAGTAATAATGCGGGACCTGTGTGTAAATTTGTATTATGATAAAAATCAACTATTAATTGAGTTATGCGTTCTTTGGCGGGGAGTAATATAGGATGCTTTTGAACATAATCAAGCTGGGAGTGTGTTAATCTTCCACCAACTCTGAGTAAATTACAATTGTCTATGAATGGACTTAACTTTATGATTCGTTTGCTGCATTGTTTATTATTTTTAATAGCGTTAAGATCTGAAGAAAAATGATTGTTTTGAACATATTTGAGAACATATTGTTCGGCTGTATCTAAATCGGACACAGTTATAGAGTTATTTCTCGGTAAAACTTTTAAAAAGCGTAAAATATAAACTGTTATGCGTAATAACTTTGTCCAACTGGAGACACGCTCTGCAATGTCACCAATCGGATGACAAGCTTGCGAAGATTGTGGTATATCCACGACTAATGAAACCGGTTTGGATTCTGAAAGATTATTATCATGATTTGCTTGAAAAACAGATATCGGCCATTTCGAAAAAGGTTGCGTGAGCCACTGAGGGCCATGAAGCCAATCTTCACGGTTTATAAGTGCGTAAGGAGTCACTGGTCTTGATATAATATCAGCTGGGTTTTCCTGTCCCTTTACATGGTACCAATGACATGCGGAGAGTTTTAGGTTAATTTCAGATATTCTGTTAGCGACAAACGTATGAAACTTAAAAGCGGGCGAGTGAATCCAAGTGAGCGTGACAGTTGAATCAGAGAAGGCAACAATTTTATCTATTTGACAGCGTTTAGATAGCGTTTCGCGTACGGATTCTATGAGACTTGCTAGCAGCAGGGCTGCGCAGAGCTCAAGGCGTGCGAGCGGCATCTTTTTGAGAGACGCGACTCTTGACTTAGAGGCTAGTAGGTTGACAGAGCCGTGCGTATACTCGTCCGGGCTGACACGAACATACACAACCGCACCGTAACATTTTTCGCTCGCGTCAGCGAAACCTATTAGCGATATATGCGATTTCGAGGTAATACCTATATGACGAGGAATTTTAATTAATTTTAAGTTAGGCAACTCGCTATGAAATTGTATCCATTTGTCACGGATCGCCTGCGGTACGGGATCATCCCAACCTAAGTTAGATACCCAACATTCTTGAACGAGGAGTTTCATAAATGCGACAACCGGACTTATAAGACCCAGGGGGTCGAAGAGGCGCGCGGTCACAGATAGAATAGTGCGTTTTGTACATTCCGATATCTCGGAATTTATTTCAAATTGAAATTGATCAGTAGCAGGCTGCCACTGCATGCCTACTATCTTAGCGTTTGCGGATGAAGTAATATCGTCGAAATTTATTATTTGCGGATTTTTTTGTGACAAGGGTATTTTATTCATGAGTTCCGAACTGTTGGATATCCATTTAACAATTTTAAAACCACCGGTTTTGAACATATCTACCATTTCATGATAGATTTCTTCAGCTTGTTCTAATCCTTCTACGGAGCCTACATAGTCATCCATATACATGTGATGTTCAGCTTCGTATGCAGCGAGTGGAAATTGGTCGCGGCTGTCCGCGGCGAGCTGACGGACGACTCTCATCGCGAGATACGGAGAGCTTGACACTCCGAATGAGACCCTATTAAATTCAAATATATGAATATCCGAATCTGAGTCAAAACGGAATAAGATGCGTTGAAAAGACCGGTGTTCTGGCGTTAATATTAATTGAAAGTACATTTTCTCTATATCCGCAGTGAGTGCCACTAAGAACATGCGTAAATTTATAAGCAGATTAAAAATATTAGTCTGCAAGTTAGGGCCTTTATACAAGAGATCGTTGAGTGACTTTCCAGAAGTTGTCTTACAACTGGCGTCAATCACGATACGAGTTTTGGAGGTGGACTTCTCTGGACGATAGACAGCCCGATGAGGAATATAGTAACATTCACTGTTCGGTTTGTGGCCTTTAACTTCAGTTAAATAACCATTATCAACATAACTTCGAATAGTTGCGTTATAATCTGCGCGTAAATTGGGATTTGCGTCGAGTTTCCTTTCCAGAAGACATAAGCGGCGCTTGGCAATGGCGAAAGAATTACCTAATTCCGAGGGGTTGAGTTTAAAGGGAAGATGTACCGTGAACCTACCGGTATTATCGCGTGAATACGTTGAGCGAAAGAGATGTTCACATGCCTCGTCTTCAGGGCTCATGTGAATTTTATCTGGAACATTTTCAAGTTCCCAAAAGCGTTCTGTAAGTTTTGAGAGTGCGTCTACCGAACAAAAGAAATTTCTATCCTCATTATGCGTTTGTACTAGAGTAAGCGGAATTGGATAAGAAGCATAATTTGCTTTACCCATGATTAGATAACCAAGTGTGGTCTCTAATGCTACGAGTGAAGAGTTTGGAGTGGTAACCTTATCGCTACCAAGTATAAGCGGGAATATTTCACTACCTAATAAACAGTCCAGGTTCGCTGGAGCAGCATAGCCATAATCAGCCAATGGTAAACTATCAAACTGCGTAAATTGCGAAACATCTATGGGGAAGGTCGGCAACCGGTCGGTGATGGTATGTATCACCCTAGCGGTAATGTTATATGAACAGGATTTATCGAAGCGTGAGTGTATTTTCAAAGATGTAAACCCTAAAGTTTCACTTTCCGACTGACCTATGCCCACTACGGGTGATTTAATATGCGTTATGGGAAGATTTAAACGATCACAACAATCTTTCGTAATAAAATTACTCATCGACCCCGTATCGATGAGAGCTCTTACATTTAAACGCGTATTAGTATCGTTAAATACGTGTACAATTGCGGTAGGAAGCAGAACAGTAGTTTCATGACGATTATCGGTCGATGTATGCGTTGTTGTGAATGCGCTTGCGTTTGAATTTACGCGGGAAACGTAAGCGGCGGACGCAGTAGTCGAGGGCAGTTGCGCGGAGTGCGAGACATGCGACGCGAGCTGAGCGCGGTGATCGTATGGCGCTGACGGCGGCGGGGCCGGTGCGGCGAAGCGCGGCGGTGTCTGCGTGACGACATCCAAGCACAAGTCGGCGGCGCGGGTGGCTCGCGTTCCACTGTCCGCCGGCCATGACGCAGCGGTCGGAGTGTCGCGTCGAGTCACGGGTTCAAATCCCGGAGACGTTTGAGTATTGGTATTTATGTGTAATAGACTGATGTTTTTGTTTACACACATAACACCTGTTCTGCGACTTACATAGTTTTACGTCATGAAAACCGAGACAATTTTTGCAATACAGGTTTTTATAAACTATATCATAGCGTTTACGTGGGTCAAGCTGTAAGAAAGCTTGGCATTTAAATAATGGATGTACCTCACCATTACAAACGATGCAAGAAGTTATTTGCTTAGGCTTATTATTATTTATTTGCGTAGATTTATATTGCGTGGATATCATATGCGGTGTACTGTCGTGTGTGTCAGTATTGACCATAAACGCATGAGTCTTCGGGCGTGACCTAATTTCACGACTAGTCGACGGAGTATTTGACCTTTGCGCAGCAGTTACGTTAAATCGTAATGATTTTATTTTACTTTGTTCCTTAAGGAACTTGGTGACGTCACTAAACATAGGAATATCAACATCTCGATGCGTTTGTTCGAATAAATTTACCATCTCCTTGTCTAACTTAGAGAGTGCGATATGCGTTATCATAAAATCTGACAAATCATCTATCTTTAAGCGTCTCAATGCAGATTCTGTAGAACAAAATTGATCAATAAATGTGTCGACTGGTTGATTGGGTTTAAAATTAATCAGTTGATCTATATAACGCGAAGCTTGAACCCTAATGTCCTGATATTTAGACAAAAGTGCCTTCCATATTATGTCATAGTTGTCAGCTGTTGGTGAAATACCGGCACAGACCGAACATGCACCACCACTTAATTTTCCAACCAAATACTGAACCTTTTCTGCATTAGATAACCTTGGGTTTTCATGTATAATACTTTTGAAGTTTTCATAAAAAATAGGCCATTTTGACGGAGTACCATCGAACCCTACTAACTGGAGAGGAGGCAATTTTTGATTTAATAAATCAGTACGTTCAGCATTATTTTTTAAAACACTTTCTTTTTGTTTTATGAAACAGTACAATTCATCAAAAGCGTTTAACGGCGAGTAATTGGGCTTTACCGAAGGCTGTTCCTCCAGTTGTGCAGCGATTAAATTATCTAGCGTTTCATTAAACTCAGTCCGTGTTTTATCCAATGATAAAACACGGGCCAAAAACTGTTGTTTACTTGTGGGATCAGAAACATTTAAACTTAAGTTGTAAAGTTGTTGTACCAACTCAAATAATCGTTCCTTCTTAGCTTCTAATAGCGTAATCTTAACGTCTGTAGTAGTTTCTTGTTTTTTAGACATATTGAGCGAATGACTTGAAACTACCTACTTTATTTTTGTAAAATGAACGAGACTTAGTCGTATTATAAAATAAGCGGAAACTTTAACAAATATGTTTGAGTAAACAAATTTACGATATATCGTTAGTTTTGCGTATATGTAAGCGTTTAAATGCGATAAATGATTAATATAATAAGTTGTGAGCGAAAAATATGGACGTTAAAATTGTTGTGGTGTATGGTTTAATGTGTTATGAGTGTATTAATGAGTGATTGTGTCTTGGGGATTACAGTATAGGTGGTAGGTAATCCAATAAGAAGACGTTGCTGTCTGTCTTCTTCTTTTTCCCGTAGTCGCCTTCTACGTACACCCAAAGGGAAGAGTTGGGGGGGTGCTATTCTTACCCGACACCCCACGGGGTACGTAATATGAGTGAGTTATGGTATATAGAAAGGTGAAAATAAGTAAGAGTAAGTACGAGTAAAAGAGTATAGTGTGCGTAGATACAATTATGGATTGTTAGTTGAAAGGATCGGGGAGAGGGACCAAAAAGGGGGTTGTGGGAAAATATGGAAGTAAAAGACTTACAGTAACAGGAAGGCGCTGGCTCGATGTCTTCCACAACACCCGGCACTTTGTTTTAGCTTCTCTTTGGGAGCTCCCAGCGTTTGATTGAAATATAACAGCACTTCGATGGCTTTAGCGCCGTTAGGAAGGCGATAATAAAGGGTAGGAATTAATTGAAATTGAGTTAGTGTAAAATGCGTGTTGCGTGCGCGACGAACAAGCGGTGAGAGACGAGCTCTTTTATTTGATTTTGTAACGGCTAAATAAAACCGATGAAAAAGAATGTCAAAATGACATGTGTGATGATGAGTGACAGGTGTTTTTGATGTATTGCGTGTGAGTTGAGTACGTATAGATGGCGTTTACAACTAGTTTATCGTCGACGATAGACTTGTGTAGTACATGAGAGAACTATTCCTTTTCATTTTTAGTACAACACTCTTTTAGTACTTCGTCTTTCGGTATGTATTCGTAGTCTCTGGCTCTATGAACGAATAGGAATAGCTGACCAGTTATTACAGATAATAACTGGTAAGCTATTCCTATTCGTTTTTAGTACATCATTCATTTGGATTAATTTAGTACTTCGTCTTCCGCTCGAGATTTATTCGTCTCTGGTTCTGCACGAACTGGTCCGATCAGTTACTCGTTGACACATAGAACGGGACTGAATGAGCGGGAATTATATGTACTAAAAGTACTAAAATAACAAATTTTTACATTTGAAAGATTATACTAGTACGTAGCGCTCCGTTCAATGTCCGAGCAAAATAATAAATAAATAATAAATAAATCTTTATTCATTAACCAGAATGATTACAAACTTCAAAACAAGGTTGGAATCGCCTTTTAAGTGTAACACCTGTGCCAGACGATTCCGCTCTCCCATAGCCATATGTATTTATACATTTCAATAAACCTAGCAGTAAATTTTGTGTTTATTTATTTATTTATTTATTTATTTAGATAAGAGAAACAAACAGCATAAACAGTTCATAATATGGAACATACAATTAAAACGTCTAGCCAACAAAGTTTCATACATTTCAATAAACCTAGCAGTAAATTTTGTGTTATTGTAAATATTAACATTAACAGACAAAAAATAAAGAAAAGGTAAGTTTTTTTTTGTATTCTGTATCTGAATGTATGTTTGCCTATGTGTGTGTGTGTTTGTGTGTAAAATAAATATAACATTTTATCTGATTCGCAATTCGGTTTTAGGCAAAACAAGTCGACAGAGGATGCCGTCATAGCTTTAAGCTCACTAATAGTGCAAAATTTAGATAACTGACCAGTTATTACAGATAATAACTGGTAAGCTATTCCTATTCGTTTTTAGTACATCATTCATTTGGATTAATTTAGTACTTCGTCTTCCGCTCGAGATTTATTCGTCTCTGGTTCTGCACGAACTGGTCCGATCAGTTACTCGTTGACACATAGAACGGGACTGAATGAGCGGGAATTATATGTACTAAAAGTAGTAAAATAATAAATTTTTACATTTCAAAGATTATACTAGTACGTAGCGCTCCGTTCAATGTCCGAGCAAAATAATAAATAAATAATAAATAAATCTTTATTCATTAACCAGAATGATTACAAACTTCAAAACAAGGTTGGAATCGCCTTTTAAGTGTAACACCTGTGCCAGACGATTCCGCTCTCCCATAGCCATATGTATTTATACATTTCAATAAACCTAGCAGTAAATTTTGTGTTATTGTAAATATTAACATTAACAGACAAAAAATAAAGAAAAGGTAAGTTTTTTTTGTTTTCTGTATCTGAATGTATGTTTGCCTATGTGTGTGTGTGTTTGTGTGTAGGTGGGTGTGTTAGTGTGTGACTGTGTGTGTAGTTGTGTGAGAGAGAGAGAGTGTTGATATTTAACTATGTATAAGTATAAATATAATCCAAAAACGTCTCATACGAATGATTCAAATTCATGATTTTTAATTTTTATTATAGGTACTTACTACAATATAAATTACGAAGATGATTGTAATAATGTTTCTGTATCTTCATATGTTAAAGATTTTAACCAATTGATTATCCTTAATTTACAAGTACGAGTATCCATAGGATAGATGTTTAAGATTTTATTAACTTTATTATATAAGAGGGCCGATTGTTTAATATACTGTCGTTGAGCAAAAACAGTTTTGACATTGTCTATAGTGAAAACGATATCTTTCCTCCTTTTAATTAAAATACTGGGATCAAAGACTACAGATTTATGCCTTTTCAGTACTACAAATAAAATATAAAATTTTCTGACGGTCAATAAATTACTTTCCATGTAAAGCTCATTTGTGGGGTACATGTACGGCTTAAAATACATCACTTTTAAGAGCGCCCTTTGAGCTCGTTCCACTTCCAAAAATTTTATTTTGGATGCCCCACCCCAGACAGAGACACAGTAACCTAACATAGACTGAGCTAATGCTAAATATATTCTATTCAAAAGTGATTCAGAGGCTACATATCTTAATGTTTTAAAAAATTGAGATTCATTTCTTCATATATACTGCGATCCCCAAGACGCCTGCCAAGCGTGGGGATTATGGCAAATCCCTAAACTAACACACTAAACACACAATGACAGACACGACTTGCAAATGGCCCCTAGTCCCCGGTGGCTCCTCTATTCCTCGTCTTGGTAGCAGGTGGGGTAACGGTCCAGTAGGGGGTGCTAAGAATCTCCGGCAGATGCCCCGCTACCACCCCCACCGAACTTTGGCCCTGGCAACACACAACATCCGCAAGATGAGGACCGGACTCTTTCGTACGTAGTACTTCGTACGGTTGCTTGTTCATCGTTCAAGCTGAACTAAAACAGCAAGTGTCCGATGTACGATTAAGATTACCGAATCTATTCGGTGAGCATTGCGCAACGGTTCCTAACCGTTCACCGTTCTTGTAGTACACAAGACTAGTAAACATAAAATATCGACATATCGATATTTTTCCTGGAATCATAGCCACTTTATCAAGTTAGTGCCTGTGGTTTATAACCGTGTAGCCACGGTGTAAGTCTCTGGGATCACTGATAACCTAAAGGCTCATACACATAAACACGATTCGACGTCGCATCGTGTCAAGACGCACGGAAAAAAAAAATTTGCTGCAGCTACTAAATTTTAGGTGATATTGCAAATTTTCTTACGAACTATAGGGACAGCGAAGTTTGTAGCAGTCGTTGCAAAGTGTTTTTAGCTACCAGAATTTAGCCAAGGTAGCGAATTATTTTAGTTAAAATTACTACATGTCATAGCTAAAATTAGCGGTAGCGGCGAATATTATTTGCTATATTTAGCTGTGGCTGCTAACAATATTAGCAATATTTAGCTGTGGCTGCGAATTGTTTTTGTGACTCCACCAAACGATTTTAGTTGCGATACCAAATAAATTTATGAGTGTCAGCTAATATAATTCGTAGTATTGTAGGTTTGTTTTAGCAGTATTAGCTAAGTTAATTTGGTACTGTATCGTATCACCTTAGCTACAATTGCCAATATGTTAGCTGTGGCTACGAATTGTGTTTGTGACTCCACCCAAGGATTTTAGTTGCGACACCAAATACATTTATGAGTGTCAGCTAATATAATTTGTAGTATGATAGGTTTGTTTTAGCAGCATTAGCTAACTTAATTTGTTACTGTATCGTATCACCTTAGCTGCAATTGCCAGTATGTTAGCTGTGGCTACGAATTGTGTTTGTAACCCCACCGAAAGATTTTAGTTGCAACACCAAATACATTTAACAGTGTCAGCTAAAATAATTAGTAGTATGATAGGTTTGTTTTAGCAGCATTAGCTAACTTAATTTGTTACTGTATCGTATAACCTTAGCTGCAATTGACAATGTGTTAGCTGTGGCTACGAATTGTGTTTGTGACTCCACCCAAGGATTTTAGTTGCGATACCAAATACATTTATGAGTGTCAGCTAATATAATTAGTAGTATGATAGGTTTGTTTTAGCAGCATTAGCTAACTTAATTTGTTACTGTATCGTATCATCTTAGCTGTAATTGCCAATGTGTTAGCTGTGGCTACGAATTGTGTTTGTGACTCCACCAAAGGATTTTAGTTGCGACACCAAATAAATTTATGAGTGTAAGCTAATATAATTCGTAGTATGATAGGTTTGTTTTAGCAGTATTAGCTAAGTTAATTTGATACTGTATCGTATCACCTTAGCTGCAATTGACAATGTTTTAGCTGTGGCTACGAATTGTGTTTGTGACTACACATAATGATTTTAGTTGCGATATCTAATTAATTTATGAGAGGTAGCTAATATAATTCGTAGTAGCATGTAAAGTAATTTTAACAGTACAAGCAAAGTTAATTTGATACTGTATAGTATTAATGCAGCTACAATTCCTACGATGACATGAATATTATATTGATGATAAAAAAATATATCACAAAATATGAATTAACACTATCTCATGTCGCTAGAAGTATGTTTGATACGATAGATTGTCCTTACAAACTTGATGGCAACAAAACAAATCTTCAGAAGACGAATAATGAGATCATTTACATATTTAATTAAAGCAATTCAACATCTTTAACTATTAAAAAGAATGTGTAAATAGTTACCGGTTACATAGCTTTAAATATGTTACGGTTATGTTATTCGTTTTCTAATAAATTGTTATGTTGTTGCCATCAAGTGCGTAAATACATTTTTTTGTATTGAAATACTTATAGCAACTCAGGATTATTTGATATTTTGTGATACTTTATTTATCATATTCTATTCATGTCATCATATCAATTGTAGCTACGATGATACGATACAGTATCATATTAACTTTGCCTCGACTGCTAAAATTATTTTCCGTGCTACTACGGATTATATTAGCTACCTCTCATAAATTTATTAGATATTGCAACTATAATCCTTAGGTTTAGTCACAAACACAATTTGTAGCCATAGCTAAAATACTGTCAGTTCTAGCTAAGGTGAAACGATACAGAATCAAATTAAATTAGCTTCAACAGCTAAAATGACCTTTCATGCTACTATACATTAGCTTTTTCAAATAAATGTAATACATAACTGAAACGAAATCCTTAGGTGAGCTAACAAACACAACTAACATTTACACTTAAAACACTGACAAGTGCAGCTACAGTGATACGATAGAGTAATAAATTACCTTAGTTACTAGGTACTGCTTAAACTACCTAACATGCTACGAATTATGATAAATTAATCACCATTCTCAATTGTTACATGAAGTCAATACAAAACAAAATTAAAGAAAGTATCTATTTATTGAAATCACAAAAAAGTTACTCCTAAAACAAACATTAGTTTGGATAATTGAAAAGAAAAGTTATATACATAATATTTTTTACTAACAATTTTATGTAACACTGGTATAAGACAGTAATTACAACATATCAACCTTTATAAGTACAAGTGTTAACTAACTTGATCATAAAATCACTATCTGATAAAGTGACAATAAGGGCAAAATCAATTACAATTTTTTTCTATACGGAACTTCTTTGCAACATTAAGCTTATATATTAATTTAAAATATGCAATACTTAACCCCTATTAGGGTAAATGCACATGATCTGCATTTAAACTGCAAGCTAGTTATACAATTGCAGTTTTGGTGCAGTTGAAATAACTACATCGAAACTGTTGACCGACTATCCCACTGTCCGTATAGTGCACTAATACCCCGACTAAACCACAATTCTGCAGCTAACTTGCAGCATATACAAATTGAGACTAACAATAATTTATAGCCTATACATTATACTTAATATAAATAACGATTACACATAAGGGTACAAAAACACTTATACACTACTACAGGGAGCATTGGAAAACGTTGGCAATATTTTAACCTTTGCTTCTACATAACATTAAAATGATAATTGGTACAAAATTTAATGAATCACTACAGATAAATTCTCGTATTTCAAAATGATAGTCATCATATTCTATACGCAAGTCCTCACAAAAATTCCTGACATTTATTTTAATTAAACTTTTTTATTCCTAAAATGATTGTACTATGGATGTAATTCACATGCAGAAGCATAGTCTTAAATATTGCCGATGATTTCAAATCCATTTTGTATACAACATCGATACACTAGGCATACATATAATATGTATTTACTAGAACCTTTACAGAATATGGTTATAATATAAATACTGAGCGAAATCATATAATATGGAATTCATAAATCAGTACCACTTACAAAATACATTCACAATATTTGCTGGACTCGTCTCCATGCAGTTGCATTTCAGCATCAGTAGAGAAATTTTTAAAATCGATTTCCAGCTGTGGACAAATAAAAAAAAAATTAATGATATAGATTGGGTAAGTATGATTTGATATAATTACAAAATAATATTTACAAGATATAATAACTGAATCTATAATTTTATTTCATATCAGTTGATATAATAAACGATTGATATAATTTTAAAATAACTATTTTTATTAAGCATAACATACATTGATTACAAAACCATTTGATATCATTTACAAGATATAAAACCTATTTAGCCTAATATAATAAAAATAAAACAATAATAATATCATGCTTTTTTGTAATTTCGCGAGCCCTGCTTTGCGGGGCTCCTAATTCTGGGTGGTCATAAGACAATAACCACGGAGGCTAAGGCGGGAGCTCCGCTTCTAGCCTAACATATCCGAGTCGGATTGCTCTGAATCGAGGTGTTAACTACATATGTTGGTATAAATATACATTTTAAACTATAGACCAGTTGGTATATCTCACGTTTATTAGATCTTGTGAACGTTATTGAAATGAAAATAGACCAAATAAATTTATATGAAATGGGACGCACCCATATAGATTGAGTTTCGTAGAAGTTAGTTAAAACGTTCGTAATAAATTGTTACTTACCAATCTATCGTCCATGTATTTGTGGATTTCCATTAATCCTTTAGGCATTGATAATCTTTTTGATGTCGTGCATTCCCAGTTCTCAAGGACAACATTTACCGTTTCTGTATTTTGAAGTCAGCTTCATAATAAATAATAGGCTTATTGTTTCTATGGGCCATAGTTGCCTGCAATAAAATTTTTATTATTATTTTTCATTTTTGGTTACTCGGGCTTTTACACCCGGACTTTTAAAAAGCTTGCATGGGGACGAATCCAACACATAGGCCTGTTAGGACAAATTAATGAAATGGAACATACCTGCCAGAATCAACTGCTGGAAATAAGATATAAACAGTAGTTGACTCTGGCAGGTGTAGGGACTATTGAAGTATATGGAAAGATTTCTGGATTTCCTTAAGTGGGCATTTGGTGGACTGAAAACTGGGCTATTGTAAAAGGCCGGGGTCATTTGCCATAATTAGTAGATACACTAATTATATTTTGTCAAGCGGTGACTTGCCACCAACTAGATGGGCTCTTCATATAGCCGTTAGAAGACGACGGAGTGCAACACCGGTGTGGGTGGCTCAGGTGTCGAGAGGTGTGCTGCGCTTTCTCCGAAGTTACTCGCGGCATTATGCCCTTTAACACTTCCACCCCTGGAGCATATAGCTTTAACAGCTCCTCTCTGGACTAGCCAATTAAGGCTAGCCAGAGCTGAGAGTCCTGCGTGCCCCCTTCGGTTTCCACTCGGCCAACGAAGTCACGCCGAGGTGAGGGCTCTGACCGACTCTCTAGAGCACTCGGGTCCGTGGTGACGTTACGCACCAACAGCTCGCCACAAGCTTATGTAAAATGGAAGATACCTTTTTTTTGACGTGGGGGAAATCTTCGAAAGATCCTCGGGAGCTGTGGGGCTCGATCGGGGTATGTGGGATTCTTACCCACTAAAACCCGCGCGCCGGATCTGCACCAGGGACCCCTCAGTGCCTTGCCTTTGAGCCCACCGACGGGGGGTGCATTATAGCCCCCCGGGAACCAGTCACGGTGCTCACGGGGACGGGGGTCGCAACCCCGCCGCTGTCCTCCTCGGAGTCGCCGCCGTACTCAATGAACGTTCTAAGGGTTCCACACCCCGAACGTCCAGCGACTCCGAAGAGCTTATGTAAAATGGAAGGTTTAGTAGTATAAGTGGCCGAAAAATTCCTTGTGAAATATTAACACATTTTCATATAATAAGGCATATGTAGGACTGCTATTCTGTTCAATTAATTGCAGGCAATTATAATTTATTATATTGTACTAACCTTTGAATGTATCAATGACGGGTTGGTCATAAACCCAGATTTCCAATAATTTTGTAACGTCCTCCCTTGCACAATAACTTCACCGTCTATCACATCAGCACATCACAGATCATGACTATGATCACGCGTCTGTCAGCATTCGAAAAACTAACTACCAAGCAATGTTGCCAGTGCTGTCAAAAAAATACAGATGAAACTTTTCTATTAAAAATGTAATTTCTATCAAATAATATATTTAACATTTTAATATTAAAATGTAAAAAATAAAGGTTAGTAATGTACATGCGGAAATAGACATCAAGCCAGGACCGGGTGATAGGCTAAGTCATAACTGCTAACAAAAATATATGAAAAAAATCTTTATTAAGAACTAGCTGTACCCGAGGCTTCACACGCAGCCAGTAGGTAGGTAATTTTCGCGTTATACTCATAAAATAAAACTCGATATAACACGATCCATCTCCATTGAACTTGATCACCTTCGGTCCGATTCGATCCGACCCTTTTATTTTTCGCGGGGAAACCTTCAAAAGGTCCTCGGGACCTGTGGAGGTCAACCAGGGTATGTGGGATTCTTACCCACTAAAGCCCACGAGGTTGTTGCATTGGCACATGAGTGGGGACACCAAAGTTCTCCGGTGGGATCTGCACCAGTGTGATCAGTGCCTTGCATTTTAGCGTTCACGGTGTCAAGGTGCTCACATGGTGGGGGTCACAACACCGCTGACGTCCTCCTAAGAGTCGCCACCGTACTGGATGTACATCCTAAGTAAGGGCCACACCCAGAACGTCCAGCGACTCCGAAGGAACTCAATCCGACTCCATCCAACCCAGTCTGACCACCTGATTCGACTCGATCGATTTACATAAATTATATATTTGCGCATCCTATATATTTTGCGCGTTACCCTTATATTTTGATGCCCTGTCCTGCAGGAACCCTTCAATTTTTCGGGATAAAGAGTCTCTTAGTTAAGCGGTCAGCGGGGCACCACTTACTTTGCAAACCGGAGGTCACGGGTTCCATTCCCGCAGGGAGCAACAACTTTGTGTAGGTAATTGTTTCTTACTGGTTAGGACAATGACGGATCTTTTTGTCTAGAAAGTAAGATGATCCATACGTCGGATAGGCACTGAGGGGCTTGGATGAAATTATTATTATTATGATGACAGCTACGATGGCGATTATGTGTAGGTATGCCACATACAAAAAATATTACTATTTTGACATTACCTAAATTCATTTTTCCATTTTACTACTAAGTACCCGTACATCCGTAAATCTATTGTTCAAGTAACCCTGATCTTGTTTGTAAGCTGTCTATACGATAAGTGTCAAGCTGCATATCGTGATCTACTTGCTTTTTGTTCTCGCGGGGGACACATGTAATAATAATAATAATATCTTGGGACAATCCACACACGGTCATCCGATCCCAAACTAGGCAGAGCCTGTACTATGGAAACCAGACAACTGATACTAATACTTATATACTTTTTTTTTGTAAATACATACTTAAATAGATAAACAACACCCAGACACTTGGCGGGAATCGAACCCACGACCCATCGGTTAGCAGGCAGGGTGTCTGACCACTAGACCAACGGGCCCGTCAAATAGGTCCCGGGACCTATGGGGTCAACCGGGGTATGTGGGATTCTTACCCACGGCTGTCGCACGGCACATGAGACGGGAGGCGTGGACGCTCCGGTGGGATCTGCACCAGAAAACTGAGGGTTTTCTGGTCTTGCCTTTAAGCCCGCCGCTGGAGACACTTTATACATCCACCAAGCAAGCTGTCGTACTTGTTAGACATCTAGGGCCACACACCTCAAACTTTCTGAAGGAGCTTTATTCTTATATATTGAAGAATGTTATTGTAAGTGGTCAATAACATCTTATATTTTTTTATTAAGTACTTCTACTATCTTTTTTTTTTTTTTATATGGGACTAATCCCACCACTCATTCCCACCACTGTGACTCCTGTAAGCCAGGATCTACAGTGGTCACCAGTGAAGACACCGAGGTTTGACCCTCGGCGAGTCCCAGGGAAACGCTAAATTGTCTTGGAACCCGCATCGAATTTAATCAGAAAAGTGAACAGGAGGAGTAGGAAAGACAAATTCCACTTCCCTCCTTGGCAAAGCGGGAGACAAACAACAAATTTATAAGCCGGTTTAACCGCAGAAATGAAGACTCTTACAGACTGACTAACGATTTAGTCCATCTGCAAGGCACCACGGATTGTGCTAAACTTATGGGACCTATTTGAGCTTTATACTTGGTTATGATAATAGGTATGGCAGAATTGCTTGAAAGCACGGAAATTTTCCTTCGACGCCACAAGGTCCGAATAATAAATAGCTCCAATTGATGTGATTTCCAGATTATTTAACATGGTGTGACGTTCGTTTTGCCAGAGACTACACTCCCAAAGTATATGATGAGCAGATTGTTCGTATTCATTATTTGCCGTGGAACATTGGCACAAAGGTGAATTTACTAATTTGAACGAGAATAACTTACTTTTAAAGTTGCCATGGCCTGTCATAAATTGAGAAACGCAATGGTCTACCTCAATCCATGTATTCGCGAGACGCTCACGGACATCCGGAAAGAATAAGTAAAGCTGACGACCCTTGGAGGACGCATCCCATCTAGCCTGCCACTCGGATAAAAGATGTTCATAGACTACAGACGGTGGACTAAATAACCTCGCGATTTTTACCCGGTCACGCGTCGATAAGAACTCTGTGTTAATATTCTCACGAGTAGAATAGTAAAGTGCCGCCCGTCTTTGTACCTCTAAGTCGATTGGAAGTACGCCTGCAAGTACCGGTAATGCCTCTGTACTAACCGTTCTGTATGCCTTACACAAAAATATCAGCGCGAGACGTTGACTCTGCAACAGTTTACGTCGTGCCGCCCCTACTGTAGCCCTATCCGCCCAGACTGGTGCTCCGTAGCACATACAGCCTAGATATGTAGCTCCGTAAATAATTTTCAAAGTATTGAAGGAGAGTCCCCAGGTCGAAGTCGATATTCTTGTGAGGGCATAGAAGTTCCGTTTCGCTTTTTCTCCTACCGTTTTTATATGCTCAAAAAATAGTTCTACTATCTTATGTATTTCAAGATCAATGATTCAATGATTTCGATATCTATCACATCAACGTATTTTACAGAGGTTTAGTTTGAGATTTCATGGAACCATTATATTTTTTAACACTATGACTCAAAGTTGATAACTTTGTTGAGATTTCAAAAATAAAAAAGTAAATTCAAAAACTATAACCCAACTAGCGAAAAATCACCCTATGAAAAGTATAAAACCATATTTATTATAATTTTCAGTATTTATCGCCTATTAAATAAACAACTAACACGTTATATTATAGCGTTTCATCGAGTCGTAAAGCGAGCTGCAAAGTCTTAGTGAATTGATGTGATTAAGTGAATCGTCACTCTGGCAACACCTGCAAGAACCGTTATTTCATTTGTCCGCGCAAAACGCGAATAAATTTGCTACCATCCCAAATTATTGTATGCTACTGCAGCGAATACTATATTTGCAACAGTCGTTAAAATATTCGGGCTCGTTTTAAAACGTTTCTTTTGTACCTATTAACTCGCTTTCTTGTCTTACGAAAAACATAGACCTACTTACTAATATTGGACCATAGGAACATTAGGAATGGTGACCATTGGAACTACTGAAATACCCAAAATAACCCCGTCGTGTTTAGGCTAGATGTATTTGTCTTGACAAGTACTAAGCCTGTATCTGCTGTCTGTGTTCGCCATAATATGAGCAGCTAGCTTAAACGCCTTTTAAACGCGCTTTTGTTAGTTTCACCTGTAATAAGTACGTAGGTATATATGATGGTAATAGAATATTGCCACTCCATTTTCACCCACTTCTACGCGTTCAAATCGTTTGGAATTTTGCACATGTGTCAAAGACCCGTGACAATATATTAATATAGTATTATCGAACTGATCTCATGATAAAGCTCGAAGGTGGATAAGGGAACCCTTAGATGGCTACTAGTAAACTCATCGAGTTTGGACTCATTTGTTTTGTTTTAAAGAATTCTGTTTACTTTGACCACTAATGAGGATCTGATGATGGAACTGGAAGGTGGGTAAAGGAACCCTGGAGTGGGTACTAGTAATCACATCGTGTTTAGGCTCGCTTGATTCGGCTTTAAGAGTTCCATTGACTTTTCCCAATATGAGGATCTGATGATGGAGCTGGAAGGTAACCCTTGAATGCGCGAAAGTTTGGAGAGCCTAAAGCAATATCTCAATGGACTAAAGCCTAATGATCCATCGGACGTACCTACTTGTAAGCAGTTGCGCATTATTGAGGAAAGTCTGTCTGATAACCACAGATCTTGGATTCGTATATCAACTCTCAAAATTGACAACGATACATTCGAAACGATATACTTACGATATTACTCCGAATGTATCATACCTACTCTAACAAATATTCGAACTCCTCATCGTTTATCGTACCTATCTATAGAATTTTTGGTCCTCGGTACGATTCATTTGGTCCTTTTTTATTTTCTTCATTATTTACAATGAACTAAAGGCCACGCGTATAAGTCGTGGGCACTGCTGATGTTATCCCGGTTTTACTCACTGTGGGACATGTCAATGTTTAAAACCCATCTCAGAGACCAGAGTGAATACAGTCAAATCCATTTGTTCACTATTTTGGCGGATTCCATAAACCAATCTGGTATATCTGGTAATACTTTTAAAGGCCCGTTATCTGAGTTAAACACTAATCTTGTTAGCTGTACTGGCAAATTATTCTATGGTATTGTTACAAATATAATATTTGCAAAAGTCGCAAAAAAATTCGGGCTCGTTTTATAATTCAAACTAAAACGCAAGTATTTAATAGGTAGTAAATGCCTATTACTACATAAGATTGAGTAACCGTAAACAGTGTTTTATTATTATCTTAGGTATTATATCCATAATAATCGGCAACAAGTAGATATGTATACCTAAATATATAAAACCATCCACGAAATGTATGATCATCAGCAGCCTAAAGTAGTCCACTGCTGAACAAAGGCCCTTACAAGGGAGGGGTTGCCATAATTCCCTCGCTTGGCAGGCGTCTTGGGGACCGCAGTATAGATGGTAGGTAATCCAGTAGAAAGACGCTGCTGCCCGTCTTCTTACTTTCCCTTAGTCACCACTTACAGACTCCCAACGGGAGAAGATGGGAGGGTGTTATTCTTAGCCGGACACCCCACGGGTTAGATGCATGTATGAAGTACATATGTGTAAAATCGAGATATTTATTTTAGTCAACAGAAGTCAAGAAAAGTTGTCAAAAAGCATGCCTTGAACACAAGAGTCCCATGTTCAAACAACGCCTTGCACCTCGGAGATTTTCTTAATTCATGTCATCTTAATTTCAATATTGATTATCACTTGTCTTATGGTGCAGTGTACGATGTAAGTACACATCGTGTGGAAACCTGCACGTCATTCAAAAATAGACGTGTGTAGTTTGCCAACCCGCACGCGGCCAGCTGGTGGGCTATGTCCAGAATCCCATATAGAGGGGTGTGTCGATATAATGGCTCACCCCTTACACTATGCCTTGATCGCTTGGGTTCGTAATGGAAACCGTCAGTGAAACCGTTAGTTTTGAAAATTTTGATATACATTTAACTTTACGAGACTGCATAAAGAACACTGGCCGTTGTGCGTTGTTGTAACTTGCTGTAAAAAATAGTTGTAAAATTTAGAACAATTAGATAAAGTTCCAAAATGATCTTATAAAACACACGCAACTCTAGTTTGCTACCCCTGACAAGGTATTATTATGGTTCACTGTTAAGTTAATTTGAAAGTATTAATAACATATTTCGCTATATAAAGACATATAATTAGCGACCAGAGCTCGAAATATTAGTTGTGGTGTTTAAAATAATGTGGAAGGTTTACTAAGATTTAGAAAACAAATTTAGTACTTGTTGCAAAATCATTTGCAGTGATTGCAAAGACCATTTAGCTATATGAAGACATTATAATTAGCAACCAGAGCTCAAAATATTACTTGTGGTGTTTAAAATAATTTGGAAGGGTTACTAAGATTTTGAATAATATTAACAAATGAAACTTAACAGATTCATCTGCAAAAACATTTATTACTTGTTGCAAAATTATTTGCAGGGATTGCAAAGACCATTTAGCTGTATGAAGACATTAAAATTAGCCACCACAGCTAAAAATGTTAGTCGTGTTGTCTACAATAATTTGAAAGGGTTACTAAGATTTTGAACAATATTAACAAATGAAACTTAACAGATTTATCAGCAAACAAATTTAGTACTTGTTGCAAAATCATTTGCAGTGATTGCAAAGACTATTTAGCTATAGGAAGACATTATAATTAGCAACCACAGCTAAAAATATTAGTTGTGTTGTTTAAAATTATTTGGAATAGTTACTAAGATTTTGAACAATATTAGCAAATGAAATTTAACAGATTCATCTGCAAAAAAATTTAGTACTTGTTGCAAAATTATTTGCAGTGATTGCAAATACCATTTAGCTATATGAAGACATTATAATTAGCAACCACAGCTCAAAATATTAGTTGTGGTGTTTAAAATAATTTGGAATAGTTACTAAGAGTTTGAACAGTATTAGCAAATTAAACTTCACAGATTAATCTGCAAACAAATTTATTACTGGTTGCAAAATCATTTGCAGTGATTGCAAAGACTATTAGCAGGACCGATACAGACATGTCTTTGCTGCTTAAGGCATCTATCTTTTTGCAATAGTGACGAAGTATTTATCCATAAATGGTAATAATGATTTGTAGCCACAGCTAAGGGCAACCCCTAATGTTGTTTTGATGATATAGCGAAAAAAGTTTGCGATAGTTGTTAAACAATTTGTAACACCTGTTAATTTTTTGTAGTTCTTATAGCTAAATGTCGTTATCAATAATAGCTAAGTGGTCTTAGTTGTAATACACAATGCTTTGCTGATGTACCTAAGATATTATACAGAGCAGCAAATGAATTGGCAGCAAAACCAATTTAGCGACCACAGCTAAACCATTTTTTTCCGTGGCGCGGCATCGTTTCATGATGTGACGTAGTGACGTGGAAAACTTCGACGAGCATTACAATGTAAAAGCATTTATAAGTAATAGCAGTAAGCGTAGTAAGTATGCGGTAACAGCTCAGTGGGCGAGCGCTTGCCTTGGAAACAAGGTGCGCAGTTCGAACCCCGGCTCGCACCTCTGATTTCTTTAATTAATCATGTGCGAATCGTCTTTGTGCGATTGTTACCAGCTTTCGGTGAAGGAAAACATCGTGAGGAAACCTTCATGGCTGAGAAAGCAAAACTAGCTTTCAATGACGTGCGAAGTCCGCCAACCCGCACTTGGCCAGCGTGGTGCCTCATTTTGAGGGGAGGCCCGTACCAAACAGTGGGACATAAACAAGGGCTGGTATTATTTGATAAGTAATTAATCAACGAACGCGATCGAGCCTGCCCCACGTAGTCATCCTCGCATTTTTTTAACATGTAACTACTTTTCAAGCTTTCAAAATGTAATGCTAGTTGTAGATCGCGTCGTGGCATGACGTGACATCGAAATGTGTATATTCCCTTATCTGCCCCAGTATGTACTTTCTCGTAAATTATAATATTGCATACACACCTACCTTGTCTAATACGGTATCAAGTACAGCTTACTGGAAGGGACATCCAAACAAACATGAAAACAAACATGGAATTACATGAATTGATCCCACCATCACCCTTCTATCTTCGGACGACGAGACGCACAGCGCATACGCACCCATATGTGGTAAACGTGCCTTCAGTCCGGACTAAGCGATTTGCTTCTTCATTTATAATAAGGACAGCTAAGGACTGGAGTAGTTTGGCTGCGTCGGTTTTCCCGCCCGATTATAATGTAGATGTCTTCAAGACTAGAGTGAATAGGCTATTAATAAGCTAGTGTGCTTTACCATCCTCGACTGCATTACCGCTTTCCATCAGGTGGGACTGTGGTCAAGCACTGGCTTATATTAAATTAAAAAAATCTCAGGCTAACTGAACTGAGTTTATATGAGTTCTAGACTCTACAGCTAAGAAAAACCTAGCTTTGATGTTTATCTATTAAAGTATCAGATGGCCATGTTTGGAACGTTCTCTGCCTTGTCTATAACTATAACAGATAGCAGAGACTTTCCAGTAACTCCCATATAAATAAAACAAAGTTTGCTTGGATCCTTTGCTGAAAATTTAAATGTATTTTGCAGGTTGTTAAGAAGACATTGGCGATACTTGGTGTAGCGGCATTGGTTGGAAGCGCCCTGTACTATAAAATATTGCAAAGACTATGCTGTTAATAAATTGTGATCAAATCTGCTTGTTTTCTTTCGCACGTTCATCGATTTAAAAATAGATAAATGCTCGTGTTAGTATGTATATAATCTATATTAATAAAAGAGCAGGGTGGTTTCTAGGAATCACGATACAGCAAAAACCATATAATGTACAATCTTGAAATTTGGAACCAACATTATTCAAATAGTCTAGGTGAACAATAAGAACTGATTTTTCGAAATTCCATACCTAAGTGGGTCAAATGGGCTCCCAAAGTTTGTATGGAAAAAAAAATTTTTTTCGTCACACGTACATGAAACTTTGTCAGTGTACTAACCAAAAGAAATAAAGAAACACGTGTATCACACTTTTTGAAAATCGACCCTTATAGGGATTTTAGCCTGGTTTTTGAGTATGCAACGCGGAAAAAAAAAATCATACTGCATTGCTGAAACTTTGCGAATACATTAATCAAATTATAGCAATCCAAGTGGAAATAATCATTTTATGAAAATCAACTCCTAAAGGGGTCCAATTGGGGTCCAAAAAATGTTTCTCGACCTACAGTCATAAAACTTAGTTTATATATTGCACACAAGAATCTAAGAAACCTATTTCCAGCATTTTTCGAAAAACTGCCCCAAAGGTTTTTAATGGATTTTCAAAGTTTGCACAAAGAAGGATTTCCATTTCGTCCTATGATGCAGCTAGAGTAACGAAACTCAATAAATAAACTCAACACAACAATTGAAAAAACTAATTTTGAGCTTTTTTGTAAAATCAACCCCTAAGTGGGTCAAATGGGCTACCAAAGTTTCAATGGAAAATAAAAATTTTTCGTCACACGGACATGAAACTTTGTCAGTGTACTAAACAAAAGAAATAAGGGAACACGTGTATTACAACTTTTTAAACATCGACCCTTAAAGGGGTTTTAACGTGGTTTTTGAATAATAAACGTGAAAAAAAACATACTTACTGCACTGATGAAATTTTGCGAATATATTTATCAAATTATAGCAATCGCTGTGTAAACATGATGTTTTGAGAATCAACTCCCAAATGGGTCCAATTGGGGTCCAAAAAATGTTTCTCTACCTACAGTTATAAAACTTAGTTTATATACTGCGTACAAGAATCTACGAAACCGATTTCCGGCATTTTTCGAAAAACAACCCCTAATGTATATCTAGGGGTTGAAAATTTTGCACAAAGAAGGATTTCCATTTCATGCTAAGATGCAGCTAGAGTAACGAAACTCAGTAAATAAACTCAACACAACCATTGAACAAACAAATTTTGAGCATTTTTGTAAACTCAACTCCTAAGTGGGTGTAATGGCAAAAAAAATTTTTTTTTCATCACGCGGTAATGAAATTTTGTCAATGTACTAAGCCACAGACATTAAGAAACACGTGTATCACAACTTTTTCAAATTCGACCCTTAAATGGGTGTTAGCATTGTTTTTGAGTATGAAACGCGGAAAAAAATATAGTGCTGTATTGATGGAACTTTGCAAATACATTAATCAAACTAAAGCAATTATTGTATAAAAAATAATTTTTGAAAAATCACCTCTTTAAGGGGTCCAATTGGGGTCCAAAAAATGTTTTTCGACCTACAGCCATAAGATTTAATTTATGTACTTATTCTGCACAAGAGTCTAAGAAAGCTTTTTCCGGCATTTTGCAAAAAAAAACCCTATGGTCATTTAATGGAGTTGGAAAGTTTACACGGAGAACTATTTCCATTTAATGCTATAATAAAACTAGAGTAACGAAACTTGGTACATTAACTCAATACCAAAATTGAATAAACTAATTTTCAGCATTTTTCAATAATCAACCCCTAAGTGGGTCAAATGGGGTCTCCAAGTTTGTATGGAAAACATTTTTCACCACACTAACACGACATTTTTTCAACGTAATAAACAAAAGAAATGAAGAAACATCTGTATCACAACTTTTTGAAAATCGTCCCATAAAGGGGTTTCAGTATGGTTTTTAAGTTTAAACCGCAGAAAAAAAAATATTATGCTGCATTGATGAAACTTTGCGAATATATTAATCAAACTAAAGCAATCCATGTGTGAATAGTTTTTGAAAATCAACTCCTAAAGGGGTCCAATTGGGGTCCAAAAATTTTCTTTGACCTGCAGTCATAAGACTTAATTTAATCTCTAGAATCTAAGAAACCCATTTCCGGCATTTAGCGAAAAACAACCCCCTAAGGTCATATAATGGGGTTGGAAAGTTTACACGTAGAACGATTTCACGAATGCAGCTAGAGTAACAAAATTTGGTACATAGACTCAACAAAACAATTTAACAAACTAATTTTCAGCATTTTTCGAAAATCAACCCCTAAGTGGGCCAAATGGGCTATAAAAGTTACTATAGAAAAAAAAACATCGCTTGAACACGAAACTTTATGAGTGTACTGATAAAAAACACGTGTATGACATTATTTTTTTAAATCAACCCTTGAAGGGGTTTAAGCATGGTTTTTGAGTATCAAATGCGGAAAGAAAATCATGCTGCACTGATGAAACTTTGTGAGTAAATTCATCAAGTTAAAGCAATTTATTTTGAAAATCAACCCCTAAAAGGGTCCAATTGGATCCAACAAATGTTCTTTTTCCTACAGTCACAGGACTTATTTTATGTATTGCACACAATAATCTAACAAACTTATTTCAGGCATTCTTCAAAAAACAATCCCTAAGGTTATTTTATGAGGTTGCAAAGTTTGCTTGAACAAGGATTTTCATTTTAGCTATAATGCTGCTACAGTCACAAAACTATATATATAAACTCAAGTTAACAACAAACAATTTTTTTGCATTTTTCGGAAATCAACCCCTAAGTGGGTCAAATGGGGTATCAAACTTTGCAAAAAATATTTTTCATCAGACGGATACAAAACTTTGTCATCAAAAGAAGTTAAGAAACACGTCTGACACATTTTGTTTTGAAAATCAACCCTTGACGGGGTTTTAGCACGGTTTTTGAGTATCAATGCGGCAAAAAATTCATGCTGCACTGATGACACTGCGGATACAATCATGAAATTAAAGAAATCCATGTGCTTTTATTTTTAATTGACCCGCAAAAGGGATAATTGGGGTCCAAATCATGTTTTTTTACCCTACGGTCACAAGACTTATTTTATGTATTGCTCATAACAATCTAAGAAACCTGTTTCCTGAATTCATCGAAAAACAACCCCAAAGGTCAATTAATGGTTTTAAAGTTTGCATGCAGAAGGATTTTTTTAAGTTATATGTTTTTATGTTATAAGGCAGCTACAGTCACGAAACTCGGTAAGTAAACTCAACACAACAATTTAACAAATTAATTTTCAGCGTTTTTAACCGACTCCAAAAAAGGAGGAGGTTCTCAATAAGTCTGTACCTACATATATTTTTTTCTATGTATGTTCGCGCATGTCTCTGGTAATAGGCATGATGACTGCAACACAATACCAATAAATCTGTGGTTTAAAATTTTAGAACAGATTGCACTGATTCCAAAAATGCATCTCATTCTCATAATAATAGAGAGATTTTCGTGATATTTAAGCAAATAAATTACTCAAATCCAGCAAATCGCCATTTTGTAATAAACGCTGATCAGAGTTAATGACGTCAATCCTGTGTAAATAAACAACTGTCAAACTGTCATAACTTTTTCTTTCATACAATGATTCACTTTTATACCTAAATACAGACAGATGTTTATTTACACCGCACTGACGTCACAATATGGCGCCATGATCGCCATGCACCGGCCATCGTTTTGGAACGAAATTCAAACTCTATTTTAAAAATTGAAAATATTGCTATTAATTGTAAATTTTATACAAAAATATGATTATTTTCGGCAATAGTAGACCCGTAAGTACATTGTAGAGTATTTTTTCAAAATTAGTCATCATGCCTATTATGAACCGATTCCAAAAATTCTTTCTGGTACGAATAGGCCGCTCCACTGATTAGGCCCCTTAAAAAATATTACTTACGAATAAGCAGTTCCTGAAAAAAAAAATGGCGACTCAGAAAAAACTGTAGGAATGCCTAAAAGATTATATTTTTATCGCTTTTTAAGGAATAAATGGTCAAACTCTGGCAAATCTATATTAATAAAAGAGCAGGGTGTTTTCTAGGAATCACGATACAGCAAAAACCATATAACGTACAATCTTGAAATTTGGAACCAACATTATTTAAATAGTCTAGGTGAACAATAATAACGGATTTTTCGAAATTCCATACTTAAGGGGGTCAAATGGACTCCCAAAGTTTGTATGGAAAAAAATATTTTTTTCGTCACACGGACATGAAACTTTGTCAGTGTACTAAACAAAAGAAATAAAGAAATACGTGTATCCCACTTTTTGAAAATCGACCCTTACAGGGGTTTTAGCATCGTTTTTGAGTATGCAACGCGGAAAAAAAAATTCATACTGCATTGCTGAAACTTTGCGAATACATTAATCAAATTATAGAGATCCAAGTGCAAATAATAATTTTTTGAAAATCAACTCCTGAAGGGGTCCAATTGGGGTCCAAAAAATGTTTCTCGACCTACAGTCATATGACTTAGTTTATATATTGCACACAAGAATCTAAGAAACTTAAATTCAGCATTTTTCGAAAAACTACCCCTAAGGTCATTTAATGGGGTTTCAAAGTTTGCACAAAGAAGGATTCCCATTTCATCATATGATGCACCTAGAGTAACGAAACTCGGTAAATAAACTCAACATAACAATTGAAAAAACAAATTTTGAGCATTTTTGTAAAATCAACCCCTAAGTGGGTCAAATGGGCTCCCAAAGTAAGTATGAAAAAAAAATTTTTTTCGTCACACAGAAACGGAACTTTGTTACAGTACTGAACAAAAGAAATAAAGAAACACGTATATTACAACTTTTTGAAAATTGACCCTAAAAGGGGTTTTAACATGGTTTTTGAGTACACAATGTAAAATAAAAACATACTTACTGCATTGATGGAACTTTGCGAATATATTTATCAAATTATAGCAATCCAAGTGCAAATAATCATTTTTTGGAAATCAACTCCTAAAGGGGTCCAATTGGGGTCCAAAAAATGTTTCTCGACCTACAGTCATAAAACTTAGTTTATATATTGCACACAAGAATTAAAGAAACCTATTTGCAGCATTTTTTGAAAAACTATCCCTAAGGTTTTTCAGTGGGGTTTCAAAGTTTGCACAAAGAGGATTTCCATTTCATCCTATAATGCAGCTAGAGTAACGAAACTCGGTAAATAGACTCAACACAACAATTAAAAAACTAATTTTGAGCATTTTTGTAAAATCAACCCCTATGTGGGTCAAATGAGCACCCAAAGTTTGTATGAAAAAAAATTCGTCACACGAACATGAAACTTTATCAGTGTACTAAACAAAAGAAATAAAGAAATGCGTGTATTACAAATTTTTGAAAATCGACCCCTATATTAGGATTTGAGTGGACTGGTTTTTGAGTATGAAACGTGAAAAAACTTAAGACATACTTACTGCATTGATGAAATTTTGCGATTATATTTATCAAATTATAGCAATCCATGTGTATACATGATGTTTTGGGAATCAACTCCGAAATGGGTCCAATTGGGGTCCAAAAAATGTTTTTCGACCTACAGTCATAAGACTTAGTTTATATATTGTACAGAAGAATTAAAGAAACCTATTTCCGGCATTTTTCGAAAAACAACCCCTAAGGTAATATCAAGGGGTTGAAAATTTTGCACAAAGAAGGATTTCCATTTCATGCTATGATGCAGCTAGAGTAACAAAACTCAGTAAATAAAATCAACATAACCATTGAACAAAGTAATTTTGAGCATTTTTGTAAAATCAACACCTGTGTTTTTTTTTTTCATCACATGGATATGAAATTTTGTCAATGTACTAAGCCAAAGACATTAAGAAACACGTGTATCACCTTTTTCAAATTCGACCCGTAATGGGTTGTTTGCATGGTTTTTGAGTATGAAACGCGGAAAAAAAATATCATTCTGCACTGATGAAACTTTGCGAATACATTTATCCAACTAAAGCAATTATTATATAAATAATATTTTTTTGAAAATCACCTCTTTAAGGGGTCCAATTGGGGACCAAAAAATGTTTTTCGACCTACAGTCGTAAGACTTAATTTATGTATTCTACACAAGAGTCTAAGAAAAAGTTTTCCAGCATTTTGCATAAAACAACCCCTGACCATAGGGGAGGGGGGGACCATTTAATGGGGTTGAAAAGTTTACACGTAGAACGATTTCCATTTAATGCTATCATACAGCTAGAGTAACGAAACTTGGTACATAATCTCAATACAAAAATTAAATAAACAAATTTTTAAGCATTTTTCGATAATCAACTCCTAAGTGAGTCAAATGGGGTCTCAAAGTTTGTATGAAAAACTTTTTTTTTTCACCGCACTAACACCACACATAATACAGCTAGAGTAACGAAACTCAGTACATGGACTCAACAAAACAATTTAACAAACTAATTTTCAGCATTTTTCGAATATCAACCCCTAAGGGGGCCAAATGGGGTATCAAAGTTACTATAGAAAAATAAATATTCATCGCATGAACACGAAACTTTATCAGTGTACTGATAAAAAACACGAGTATCATATTATTTTTTTAAATCAACCCTTGAAGGGGTTTAAGCATGGTTTTTGAGTAGCAAACGCGGAAAGAAAATCATGCTGCACTGATGCAACTTTGTGAATAAATTCATCAAGTTAACGCAATTCATTTGGAAAATCAACCCCTAAAAGGGTCCAATTGGGTCCAAAAAATGTTTTTTGTCCTACAGTCACAGGACTTATTTTATACATTGCACACAATAATCTAAGAAACTTATTTAAGGCATTCTTCAAAAAACAATCCCTAAGGTCCTTTTATGAGGTTGCAAAGTTTGCATGAACAAGAATTTTCATTTTAGCTATAATGCTGCTACAGTCACAAAACTCAATAAATAAACTCAACAAAACAACAAACAAATTTTGTGCATTTTTCGGAAATCAACCCGTAAGTGGGTCAAATAGGGTATCAAAGTTTGCAAAAAAATATTTTTCATCAGACGGACACAAAACTTTGGTCATCATATGAAGTTAAGAAATATGTCTGACACATTTTGATTTGAAAATCAACCCTTGACGGGGTTTTAGCACGGTTTTTGAATATGAATGCGGTAAAAAATTCATGCTGCACTGATGACACTGCGGATGCATTCATGAAATTAAAGAAATCCATGTGCAATTTTTTTTTTATTTAATTGCCATGTGCAAATTTTAAGCCCCCAAAAGGGATTAATTGGGGGTCCAAATCATGTTTTTTTTACCCTAAGGTCACAAGACTTATTTTATGTATTGCACATAACAATCTAAGAAACATGTTACCTGAATTCATCGAAAAACTACCCCTAAGGTCAATTAATGGTTTCAAAGTTTGCATGCAGAAGGATTTCCATTTAAGTTATAAGGCAGATACAGTCACGAAACTCGGTAAGTAAACTCAACACAAAAATTTAACAAACAAATTTTCAGCATTTTTAACCGACTCCAAAAAAGGAGGAGGTGCTCAATTTGTCTGTACATATTTTTTTTTCTATGAATGTTCGCGCATGACTCTGGCAATTATGAACCGATTTCAAAAATTCTTTCTGGTACGGATAGGCCGCTCCACTGATTGGGCCCCTTAAAAAATATTACTTACGAATGAGCAGTTCCTGAAAAAACAAAAATGGCGACTCAGGAAAAACTGTAGGAATGCCTAAAAGATGATGTTTTTATCGCTTTTTAAGGACAAAAATGGTCAAACTCTGGCAAATATTTACCAATTTTATTCGAAAGAAGGAACCACTGTAATGAATATGTATAAATTTTATCACAACCGGATAAGAACTTCCTGGAGAACCATGATTGATGTGTAGGAATTTTACTGGTAAAAAAAAAATTAGACAGACGAATTGAGACCCTCCTCCTTTGAAGTCGGTTAAAAAACCATGAAACTGGTGTTCTCCATTACGTTACTCTGACAAATATGAACCGATTTCAATGATTCTTTTTTATTCAAGAGAGTAAACTACTGTAATGATTTCATGCAAATTTCATTAGAACCGAATAAAGTGTGCAATTTTTTATTCGAAAATCAACCCGTGGGATAAATGAGGTAGGTATCAAAGTTTGTATGTAATAAACAATTGTTTCAAAGACACGAAACTTTGTCAGTGTACTCATCAAAAAATTGAGAAACACGTTTAACAGATTTATTTTGAAAATCAACCCTTAACGGGGTTTTAGCACGGTTTTTTAGTATCAAACGCAAAAAAAAATCATGCTGCATTATGGACACTTTATGGATAAATTCGTCATATTGAAGTAATCCATGTAATCCATTTTTTTTTAAATTAACCCCTAAAAGCGTTCAATTGAGTTCCAATAAATATTTTATTCCTACAGCCACACGACATATTTTATGTATTGCATACAAGAATCTAAGAAACCGTTTCCGGCATTCTTCGAAAAATTCCTAAAGTTTGCGTGAAGAAAGATCTCCATTTACCTAATGCTATAATGCAACTACGGTAATGAAACTGAGTGAATGAATTAAACAAAACTATTGAATAAACTAATTTCCAGCATTTTTCGAAAATCAACCGCTAAGGGCGTCTACCAATGGGGTTACCAAATGGTTTCCACTTAACAACCTCATAAGTTTTTTAATGGAATTGCAAAATAAGTACTGTTTCTTTTTAATTACAGAAGTAAATATTTAAGAATCCCATTTCTTACACATATAATAGCTATAAAAATAAAGGCTACATACTTGATACCTATTAGATCAGGGTTAATAAAAGTGTGAACAATATCGTTACATTAGTGTAAACAATGTTTTAAAAACCTCGATCCATAATTCAAAACACGTTTGAGTAACAAAGTAAACGCGAGCGAAGCCGCGGGCTACAGCTAGTATTTACTAATTTTAATGATTCTGTTTTATTCGAAAGAAGGAACCAGTGTAATGAATATGTATAAATTTTATCACAACCGGATAAGAACTTCCTGGAGAACCATGATTGATGTGTAGGAATTTATCTGGTTAAAAAAAATATACTTTAAAGACGAATTGATACCTATTAGATCAGGGTTAATAAAAGTGTGAACATTTTGTTACGTTGTTACATTAGTGTAAACAATATTTTAAAAACCTCGATCCATAGTTCAAAACACATTTGAGTAACAAAGTAAACGCGAGCGAAGCCGCGGGCTACAGCTAGTCTTACATAATCGACGCCCACTTTTTACGTCAGGTGGTACCGAACAAACCCATCTCCATGCGCGCCTCAGCGAAAAGCAACAGCAACAGCGAACTTTGAGCGCCCATTCTCGCTGTACCTAGGGTTGCCAACCCTCCCGGATTGCCCGGGAGACTCCGGTATTAATGGTTAATCTCCCGAACTCCCGGAGAGCAATCATTTCTCCGGTTTTTCTAAATATTAAGATGTACGCAGTCGTCGCTTGCACGTGTCGCTACCGGTGTAAACCTGTTCGTCTCGCCGTCGACGTTGTCGATTCCTTGGAGGTCAATTCGGTGGTTTCTCATGCCTCCTCTACACCAGACCCTCTACACACAATACAATAAAGTAAGTAGCACCTCGCCCTATACAGTGGAGAGCATACAAGAGTCATATACATACTTTTACTACTTTATCATAGTGTTTCTACAATCGATTAAGTACTTAATCCAACACAATGAGGTTGGACTTTTGCGTGAGATGCAACCACAGCTCGTTGAAGAAATTCGAGTGGATTTACGCTGGGTTGACTTCTTTACGAAATCGAGAGACGTGTGTTAAAAGTTGAAAAGTAGAGTTACTAAATACTAACAAACTTCGATTTTTCATGAAAAAGCTTTTATGATTTTGTGGTGAAAAACACCGACAAGTCTAAAAATTAATAAATGATTGAGATTTTCGTCACAAACATTCCACCCCCCCCCCCCCCCTCTCTATTCGATTTCATAAAATTCTCCCGAGTTGGTCCTTTTGAGAGTTGGTAACCCTAGCTGTACCCCAGTTTTCAGATGATCTAAAACTTGATGTAATTTTGAGATCTGGGAAATAGCCTAAAGATTTTTTTTATTATGTAAGTAAGTACATGTATTGTGACTGAGCGACACCTATGTAGTGAGTGCCCAGTTAACAAAAGCGATTTGCGTCATTCGTGATACGTACAGTTGTACTAGACCGGTTTGCATGCGTCAGGTTTCCTGCTTGATTCTAATGTAATGTCTTCAAGGCTAGATTGATTGGCTTTTAATAAGCTAGTATCTGTTATCCTCGATTGGATCGTCTCTTTCCATCAGGTGGGTATTAATTATCTATACTTATAATAAAACTGTAACAGGTCCAATTCTGTACATTGAAGATATTTTGAAAATTATATTTGGAGGGCATTCTATAACCGATACTGAGGCCGAAAATGTATTTTTTTTAATTTTTGTCTGTCTGTCTGTCTGTCTGTCTGTCTGTCTGTCTGTCTGTCTGTCTGTATCACGGCTGAGCATCACGCCGAAACTACTGAATGGATTCAAATGAAACTTGGCATGATTTGAGATCTTACTACGAGGTAGGACATAGGATACTTTTTGTCCCGTAATCTAGCACGGTTCTTTTGGGAGAGGGGATTAAAGTCAAAACGGGTACTTGGTTATACGCTTGGTCCGATTTTATCAATTTTTCTATAAAATATAATAAATATTAGTAAGGGAACACTCATAGAGAGTTGTTATCAAGGTTTTGTAATCGATCGGGTTAAGCAACGTTAGGTAAGGTCATTAAATAGATGGGTGACCGTTTAACGCCATTTGAACTAAACGGGTCCGTGCTTCGGAGAGCAAGTAAAAAGTGGGTCCCAGTTTTTAACCGACTATAAAAAATGAGGTTATGTATTCGATGCGAATGTCTGTTATTCAAAGTTTAGTTAACGTAAAAATAGAGCAGGCGGAGCTGCGTGGGTCAGCTAGTATCATAATAAAAACAAGGATTCCAGTACTGGCTTATATCGTGTAAATAATCGACGTCGTAGGTATGGGGGCCTTCTTGTCTAGTTTAATACAAGGACCGCAATGATATTATAAGTAACTAGCTGACCCGCGCAGCTCCACCCGCGCTTTAATTACATTTTGCTCCCCTTTTCTTTTACTCCCTTGATTTATCTCTCTCCATCTCTCTCTCTTATAAGAAAAATCTAATTCTATGCTCTTTCTCTCCCCTCCCGCTTCGGTCCCCGTCACACTTCCCCTCTTCCTCTCCCCGTCACACTTCCCCTTTTCCTCTCCCCGTTGTCCTCTCTGAACCCTCTCCCTTCTCTCTCTCCTCCCAACTTGCTCCCTCTCAACCCCCCCCCCCCCCCTTGCTCCACCTAACTCCTCCGATCACTCACTCCATCACCCTCCCCTCTCCCTCTCTTGCACCCTCCTCTCGTTCTATATATCCTCGTCAATCATGGTATCAGCGGCATAAAATATACTTTATAACCTATTCTCAGACCTACCCGCAAAATTTCATACATATCGGTTCACCCATCTATTTAAAGACCTTGCCTTATGTTGCTTAACCTTAACCTAGCGGCATGAAATATACTTTACGACCTATTCTCAGACCTACCCGAAATGCACACAAAATTTCATACAAATCAGTTCACCCATCAATTTAATGACCTGGCCTTATGTTGCTTAACCTTAACCTAGCGGTATGAAATATACTTTATGATCTATTCTCAGAACTACCCGATATGCACAAAAAAAATCATACAAATCGGTTCACCCATGTATTTTACGACCTTACCTAACGTTGCTTAACCTTAATCTACCGGGATAAAAAGTATCCTATGATCGTTTCCTGGTTCTAAGCTACCTCCCCACCAATTTTCAGCCAAATCGGTTCAGCCGTTCTTGAGTTATAAATAGTGTAACTAACGGCTTTCTTTTATATTTATAGATTAAAGTTCTATAGTGATTGTATGTTCAATTTCACCGATAGATGGCGCTGTTCATAATGTAAATCACGCTAACATCTTAAATTACAGTCTAATCATATTCGATAATGAAAGTTCTAAGTTTTTCGCATCTTGCTTTTATTGTTGCGACATAGTGTATTATCTATGGTTGCGACTGTAATACAATACCTATACACTACCTGGACTTGGGGAGTTTCATTAAAATTTCATGTCCTGGGTGTACCGGACCGGCTTACCCCTTACAAAAATTGACCCTTCGCCACTGTCATATCTTATGCAAACTAAATGTCTGCTCAGTCCCTATTGTATATAGCGTAATAATAGATATCTTAATGATTAACTGATCAGTTTATAATTACCCTATTCACATACAAAGGAAATTACGTGGTAATATGTGCAAGTAATGTTTCACTGCTTAGCCCCTATGAAACATAGCGTGATTTTTTATATACCAACTTATACCCCTACTTCTACACAAAACATCAGTGAAAGTCCTATCAGAATCCATCAACGGGTTTTCAAATGATACCCGGACGAACAGAACGACAGACAGACAGACAGACAGACAGACAGACAGACAATAATTCCAAAAAAAATTGTTTTGGCCTCTATGTCGATAGTATAGTATCCCCACATAGAAATTTTGGAAAAATATTCAATGTACAGAAAAAGTGCTCTTTGAGTTTTATTATAGTATAGATAGAAGAAGGGACAAATTCATGCTAAAACAATTTATTAATAGTTTAATTATTTCTCATAATAATAAAAAGTAAAAAGTAAAGGATAAAAAATGGTTATTGTGGGTTATCCCTAAGAGATAAACATATACCATTGCGAACTTTTTTGTAGACCTTGTTACGGTGTACAATACTGTAAGTAGTACATTATTTTGATCTATCTCGTAGGGTTCAGCCAGCGTTTGCAACGTAAGCGCAAAAAAATGTGACTATTTACGACATCACATTAGAAACCTCTAAAATTATCAGTGTTTCTCTACTATATTATGCATGTATTATACATATTAACCTTCCTCTTGAATCACTCTATCTATTAAGAAAAACCGCATCAAAATCCGTTGCGTAGTTTTAAAGACCTAAGCATACATAGGGACAGACAGACGCGTCGGAGGACTTTGTTTTATAATATGTATAGATAAATTAATAGTTTAAAAAACTAAAGATACACGCTTTTAAAAATCTTGATGGGTTTACAGAACCCTATTCTGTCAACCATTTTCCAGTTCCATCTTCACCTGAAGACTTCTTTGACTAATAACGAAAACCTCCTCATTATTAGTCAAAGTGAATAGAACTCAACGATAAATCAAATAAGCCCAAACTCAATTGGGTTAAACCCAATTGAGTTTGGGCTTATTTGATTTTTTATTTATTTGGTAGGTAACCTACTAGTAGCTATTCCAGGGGTTTCGTCACTCACCTTCCAGTTCCATGATCAGGTCCTCATTAGGGGTCGTCCATTAATCACGTGATGTTTTTTGAAGTGAAACTTCTTATGCGACTTCCAAAAATGTTATCACATAACGCGTTAAGCGTTAAATGAATCACCTTAACGCGTTATCGCTTAACGCGTTAAGTGATAGGTGTTAAACGATAGGCGATAGGCGTAAATTTGTTAAGGTTATGAAAGCGCTCATGTGACGCCGTCACTGAGTGAGTGGGTGAGTGGGTTTCAGTGGGTTTCAGTGGGTTTCAGTTGGTTTCAGTGGGTTTCAGTGGGTTTCAGTGGGTTTCAGTGGGTTTCAGTGGGTTTCAGTGGGTTTCAGTGGGTTTCAGTGGGTTTCAGTTGGTTTCAGTAGGTTTCAGTGGGTTTCAGTGGGTTTCAGTGGGGTTGAGTTGAGTTGAGTTGAGTTGAGTTAGTGTGTGTGTGTGTGTGTGTGTGTGTGTGTGTGTGTGTGAGTGAGTGAGTGAGGGACCGACCGACCGATCGACTGAGCGAGAATGAAGTTTCACTTCTTCCGCGCGGAGGGACTTTTTTAGCAACTTTTTAACCCCTCCCCCCTCCTGGTGATATGTGGTGAGGTTTTAAACTACCCCCCCCCCATCCAAAATCACGTGTATTTTTTTGTACAAATTTTGAATCAGTTTATATTGAAATTTTCGGAATATTATCTTTAAATAAATACAGGTACTTAACTGATTAAATGTTGAAGGGGAAGTCATTGCCGGCAACGGTGAGTCAAGGCCACGTGCCGCTGTTTGGTTTAGAAATCGTGCATTCAACGAAAAAAATACACGTGATGTCTCATTATACCCCTCCTGGTGATATTTCGTGATTTTTTCGGAACCCCTCCCCCCCTTTCAAGCCTCACGTGATTAATGGACGACCCCTTATTAGGCTAACTGAATAGAACTGGTTAAGATAAGTTCATCTTATTAGCCCAAACTCGTTGAGTTTACTAGTAGCCATCCAAGGGCCGCACTTGGCTAGCATAGTGGACTATGGCCTAAGCCCCATCATCTTGAGGGGAGGCCCGTGCCCAAAATTGGGACAAAAACGGCTGTTATAAAAATGTCTAAAGAAAATTCTCATCAGCTTGTGTTTGGAACTGTCGAATGGAAATACGTTAAACTTTACTTCAGGGTACCGGACTGAATCTGCCTATCCTCTTGGTGCCAAGTCGTGTTGTTTTTTGTAATAATCCAGCAATACTCAGTTGCACTTTAATCAATTATAGCGACTGTAAATCGGTGTATATTTTAATGAATGATGTTTTTTTAAATACGTGCATATTTCTGATTGCATTAGCACTCCTCATTTGTTATAAGTATTTTGTACCATTCGACTCGTTAGCAGTAATGCTAACTGTTTGTAAGTACATTTCAGTACATTTAAATGGATAATTAGCTATACAAATTTTATTGTGTAATTATTTTTTTCATGATACTGTGATCCAATACGTTTGGCTAGAAAAGAAAAGAAAGAAAGAAAAAGCATTTATTGCCACAGATTACAAGTAACGAGGCACACAAAAAACCATATACAAACAAAAACCCTTAACATCTAAAAGTTAACAAAATATATAAACTTAAAAATAAAACTTATGTTACGTTAAGTTTAAACGACAGCATAATGTGCATGTGCCTCACATTGCTCTGCAGCAACAGGCACCAGGTTCAGCATAATGCCAAGCCAAGACTTGGCGCTGATTTTCAACCGGGCCCTAAGTGACTCACGGGTATCAAACGATTATAATTTTATATAAGCATAATTTACTACTAATAATAATGTATCTAATTTAAGTAAGTATATGTATAATATATGTAGGTATTATATATGAATAGTTAAAGTTATTACACCTAATCAATTAAAAACAATAAAAAAATAAAATTATTTATGTGTTATATATATATATGTAGTACTTATCTAATTATGTGCGATAAAAAATGTATTGTATTGCATTGCATACTGTTATTATGGGACAATCCACATAAACTATAGGTAAAGTTTGACTAAACAAATGTCACCAAACAAATTACACCTATTTCATATAAATCATATAAAAGATCAGACTTATATAAAAGACAAATCAATATTTACATTCTCACACTCCCGTTGTGCATCCATAAAATATTGTCGCAGTCGTGTTCTGAAGGCTACTTTAATATTGAAGCGAATTGAAAATCGATAAATAGCAATAACTTAAAAAATACACTCGACGAACCACTTGAAAATATAATAAAAATAATGATAATAATTTGAAAATATACTCATACAGGCTGACTGAATGAACATGGGACATTCTCAAGGATATAGCAATCAAGGTCTTATTTAACGTACCTATAAAAAGTTAAATAAAGTAATTACCTATAAATAAAAAAGAAAACTTTAATTATAAACCATGCTTTAGGTGTCTTCCGTCGTCACGCGTGACGCCACGCGGCTTTTTACAAAGAAAGAGATGTGCCGGAGCGTTGTAAACAAATAAATAGGTAGGTAACTACCTACCTAATTATAAAAAACTTACTAAACTTACCAATTAACTACTTATTAAAACCGCTGCGCCGCACCGCAAATCTGTTGAGAAGCGCGCGCGGGTGAGTCTCCATTCTTGATTGATAATTGGCTCAATTATTAAGTACCTACCTATTATTATTTATTTATGACGAGACTCGAGTACTGAGCGCCCTGAATTAATATGTCCCATGTTGAATCAGCCAGCCGATATATGGCTGAACATATTTTCATAAAACATTGCAAAGAACCCACGAATAAACCAATATTAGTTGGTTAACTAATAATTTTAACCGGTTGGCACTGGCTACCTGGTAGATAGAACTACCAAATGCCTACCTAAAGGGGCGTTAAGACTATTATTGTTCTTTCAGTGATTGTGTGGTTGCTAATACCAGACTCATCAGTGACAAGCATCCTGCCGTCAGTACCTGCATGGAGCATTAACATTGAAATGAGTCCCTTAAGCGGCAGTGTTGATATTCAGTATTCAACGATGTGCAAGCAGTCGTATGTTTCAGATAAACAGCAGCAACCTCTAACTGAACCTATTCGTCTGAAACACAATTATGGAAAACGCACAAAAAAGCGATGGAATAGGAGATCAGTGCCGATATGGCACGATGATTGGCAACCTGGCGGTGGGGAACTGGCTTATCAGAGAAATATAAAAAAGAAAAAGAAAAGATATTACTCATCAAAAAATGCTTCGGAAGCAGAAGCACGATTTCAGCGAATAGCACCGATAGTTAAGAATATGATCGGCGATATTGTCCTAAGCCATGTTTTGGGTTGACCAACATAAAGTAACGTTAACGTAAGACATATAAGGATATCTAATAGGTAGAATAGAATATAGATTATAGAAAGAAGTGCTAGTATTTCTTGTGATTTAAAGTAGGCATAATATCTGGCGGGCATTTTTATTTATTTTTTATTTAAAGGTAGTCCACCAGCTTAAAATATAGAAGTAAATAACATTATAAGAAACAGAGAGCATTTAAAGGACCACATGGTTAGAAATTAGAAACACAATATACATAAGTTGTCACTCATGAAAGGGAGAAAACATGTCATTAATACATTATTCGGTTTATCCGACTAAGCATCATTAATCTTTTGAAAAAACTTAAGGTTGAGCTCCTTCCTTGCCGAGGGGATATTAATAGAAAAGGTATCAAAAGAAAACTCTTTGCATATCATATTAAAATCTCTACTCGCACGCACCAGGAACGAGTTTTGTCTGTAATTGGTGTTACATGACGGAATACTTATGGGGGGATTAAATCTAAGTAATCTATTAGGGACATTAAAATGAATTTTCTGCAACAAGTCAGAACTATTGATTTCGTTGGAGATAATTTTATTTAATAGTGTAAAATCTGCTATTCGTCGTCTGAAATATAGGGGAAGAATATGAATTTTTTTCAAAGATTTAAGTAATTAGAGGAGTGATAAGGAATTTGCAAGCGAAAGCAAAGGTATTTAATGAAACTCTGTTCTAGCTGTTCAATTCTATTAATATATTTATCATAACAAGGATTCCAAATTTGTGACGGATATTCGAGATTACTTCTTACGTAAGTGCAGTATAATATTTTTAATGTTTTCATTTGTTTGAAACTACTGGACAACCTCATAATAAAACCTAGATCCTTCGAGGACTTGGCTAAGATTTTCTCAATATGCACATCAAATAAAAGTTAGTTTGCTATCCTAGCTTTAGAGCTGCATTGAGTTAGTATGTTATCCTAGCTTTAGAGAAAAAAAGTACATCTTCTTCGATGGTGCTTCATCACGGAGGTCAGCAACTGTTTGTAGACATGTCAGCAGTCATATGAATAAATTTTACTGTGTTTCCTACATTTAACCAGTCTTATATTCTAATCTAATCTGATCTATTGTCTGCCAGGAAATGAAAGTAAAGTACTTAATTAAATACACATATTTAAATAAAACCAATATCATAGAGATTAAAATTATTTTAATGTCCTTTATTGCATTTTGAATTTTTATTTACCTCTAAATAAAATCTTTTAAAAAAAAATTGAACCGACTTCAATATCACTGAAAAGTATAAAATAAATTAAATATTATTGAAGTTGGTGTTAGCTTACCGGCTATGTATATTTGGCACCAACTACAATATTAGTAAGGTAACACTCATAGAGAGTTGTTATCAAGGTTTTGTAATCGATCGGGTTAAGCAACGTTAGGTAAGGTCATTAAATAGATGGGTGACCGTTTAACGCCATTTGAACTAAATGGGTCCGGGCTTCGGAAACCAAGTAAAAAGTGGGTCCCAGTTTTTAACCGACTATAAAAAAGGAGGTTATGTATTCGATGCGAATGTCTGATAATAAAAGTTTAGTTAACGTAAAAATAGCGCAGGCGGAGCTGCGTGGGTCAGCTAGTATAAAATATTTTTAGAAAAATATATACCGACTTCAAAGAAAATCGGTCGGTGGTTAGAATAGCGTTATAACGTGCAGCACCGACTGAAATATATTTTCGTTATTTAATGCTTTTTAGATCATTTTCTTTGTAGTCGGATTTTATTTTTCTGAAAATATTTTATTTTACACTTTTTAGTAAATTTTAAGTTACCAAGATATCAGCAGTACGTAGGCTACATGAGAACAGTTAATATAAAATGTATACAAAAATATACTTCGCTGGCTACAGGTGGTAGGTTCTTAGTAAGTACAAGGAACCGTCCAGGCCAGATATTCTGCCGCCAAGCAGCAGTGTATAAACATGGCTGTGTTCTAGATGAAGGGCAGTGTGTTGGCGAAATTATCGGATACAAGAGACTTAATATCTAATGCCTTTAGGGTTGGAAACGTGCTAGTGATTCTTCTGGTGTTGCTAGCGACTAGTCTACGGGATTGCTTCAGGTGGATGCGAGGTGCGTCCCATTTCATATAAAGTTATTTGGTCTATTTTCATTTCAATAACGTTCACAAGATATAATAAACGTGAGATATCTCACGTTTATTGAGCCAACCACCAACTGTTGATATAAGTAATTTATTTTCATATAACATTTATATATTCTCATCTCATCATATTCTATAACTTATTTCGTATAATAGATGATTAAACGAACTTACCAAGTGACGTTCTATCATAATTATACGAAGGCAATCGGTCTTCGAGATTAGAATACTTGTAGATCTTTAGAGATTTAAAAATTGTAAATAAAAAAATACAAAGAAAGTTTAGATCCGAGGATCGATACCCATTTACATAATAGATAGGTATATAATAAATATTATAATAGATGAGACTCATTGAATCATGTTCTATCCGTACAAATGCATTATTATACACAAACAAGCACATGATTATAATTCTAGAAAAAATAAGTATGTTAAGTTAAGTCACACGCTCCCGCTCACACTAACGATCCCGCTCCCGCTCCCGCTCCCACTCTCGCTCCCACTCTCGCTCACGCTCACGCACACGCTCCCGCTCACACTCACTCACTCACACACTCACATATTCACACACACGCACACACACAAACACTCACACATTCACACACACACTCACACACACACACACACACGCAGACACACACAAACACAGACACACACAAACACAGACACCCACACCAACTCCCACTACCGCGGGACTCCCACTCCCGCGGGACTCCCACTCTCGCTCTCACTCACGCTCCCGCTCCCGCTCTCGCTCCCGCTCTCGCTCCCGTTCCCGTTCCCGCTCCCGCTCCTGCATCCGCTTCCGCTCCCGCTCCCGCTCCCGGTCCCGCTACCGTGTTCGCTCGGTGCGATCCGCTGTTTTTTGAAGTGAAACTTCCTAGGCGACTTCCAAAAATGTTATCACGGGGCGTGAGCGGGAGCGGGAGCGGGAGTGTTTAAGGCATTCCTGTCATTTTTCTTTATTTTCATTGTAAATCGTCGAAAAAAAATATTTTTAAATTTCCCTTTTTGCTATCTTGTAGGAAATTAAATTCTCTTTTAACAATACACCGATTGATTAATTTGGAGAAATATTGTTAATAATAATGATTATTATTTGTACATACCTCATTGTGACAACACGAATGTCGGATGTCGAACTCGATGATTTTTATTAAAAGCTTTTATTTAACTTGCAATGTATGTATGTATGTATGTATCTATGTATTTATGTATGTAATTTGTTCGGGTGGAATCTTGCAACTCAATTTTCACCCACTTCTACACGTTCAATTCGTTTGAAATTTTGCACATGTGTCAAGGACCGGTGACAATACAATAATATAGTATCATCGAGCTGATCTGATGATGGAGCTCGAAGGTGGATAAGGGAACCCTTGGATGGCTACCAGTAAACTCATCGAGTTTAGGCTCATTTGATTCGTCTTAGAGAGTTGTATTCACTTTACCTAATAATGAGGACCTGATGATGGAATTGTAAGGTAGGTGACGGAACCCTGGAATGGTTAATAGTAAACACATCGAGTTTAGGCTCATTTTATTCGTCTTAAAGAGTTTTATTCACATATCCTAATAATGAGGACCTGATGATGGAATTGGAAGGTAGGTGACGGGACCCTGGAATGGTTACTAGTAATCAAATCGAGTTTAGGCTCATTTGATTCATCGTAAAGAGTTCTATTCACTTTGCCTAATAATGAGGGCCTGATGATGGAATTGGAAGTTAGGTGACGGAACCCTGGAATAGTTACTTCTAAAAACATCGAGTTTAAGCTCATTTAATTCGTCTTAAAGAGTTCTATTCACTTTTTGTAATAATGAGGACCTGATCATGGAATTGGAAGGTCGGTGATGGAACCCTGGAATGGTTACTAGTAAACACATAGAGTTTTGCCTCATTTGATTTGTTTTAAAGAGTTCTGTTAATTTTTCTTAATAATGTCCTCATTATGATGATCGTGATGATGGAATTGGAAGGTAGGTGACGGAACCCTGGAATCGTTATCAGTAAACACATCGAGTTTAGGCTCATTTGATTCGTCTTAAAGAGTTCTGTTCACTTTGCCTAATAATGATGACCTGATGATGGAATTGGAAGATAGGTGACGGGACCCTGGAATGGTTACTAGTAGACAATTGGCTATTTGCATCCACCGGTTATCTGCGACGCGCACAATGTCATCTGTCCACCTAGTGGGAGGCCTGCCTACGCTGCGTCTTCCGGTTCGCGGTCGCCACTCGAGAACCTTTATTCCCCAACGGTTATCGGTTCTTCGAGCGATGTGGCCTGCCCATTGCCACTTTAACTTGCAGATTCTGAGAGCTATGTCGGTAACCTTAGTTCTTCGGCGAATCTCCACATTTCGGATTCCGTCGCGCAAAGAAACGTCGAACATAGCTCTCTCCATGGCTCGATGTGTGACTCTGAACTTTTCTAAAAGGCCAGCCGTTAGAGACCACCTCTCAGTACCATATGTCATCACTGGAAATACACCCTGGTTAAAAACCTTCGTCTTCAGGCACTGCGGTATTTCGGACGAGAAGATATCGCGTATTTTCTCGAACGCTACCCATCCGAGTTGGATTATTCGGGCGACCTCTTTATCGAAGTTTGGCCGACCTAACTGGATAGTTTGTCGTAGTGGTTAACAACTTCGAGTGTAGGTTCAATTCTGGGACAATCCACACACGGTCATCTGATCCCAAACTAGGCAGAGCCTGTACTATGGAAACCAGACAACTGATACTAATACATATATACTTTTTTTTGTAAATACATACTTATATAGATAAAACACCCAGACACTTGGTGGGAATCGAACCCACGACCTATTGGTCAGCAGGTAGGGTGTCTAACCACTAGACCAACAGGCCCGCCAACAACTACCGGTACGGGTGTAACATGGACATTAGACATGATCTTCGTCTTGTCCATGTTCATTTTAAGACCCACCTGTTGGGAAACGCTACTGAGGTCGCTGAGCATCGTACTGAGGACGAGGTCCTCCAGCGACTTTGACATAGTGACTATATCATCGGCAAAACGAAGATGAGTGATGTATTCGCCATTGATGTTGATGCCGAATCCGTACCAGTCCAAGAGCTTGAAAACGTCCTCCAATGCGTTTGTGAACAGTTTCGGAGAAATGTCGTCTCCCTGTCTTACACCTCGCAGCAATGGGATTGGTTTCGTACTCTCGTCCTGTAGTCGGATCGACATGGTGGCGTTGCTGTACGAACACACGTACAAACTTCAACACTTCGATGTACCTATAGTCAATGCGGCACCGCTGGAGGGACTGCAATACTGTCCAGGTCTCGATTGTATCGAAGGCTTCCTCGTAGTCCACAAACGCTAGATATAATGGCCGATTATACTCCTCGGTCTTCTGTATAATCTGGCGGAGCGTATTAATGTGGTCTACGATACTAAAGCCTTTTCGGAACCTGGCTTGTTCGGGAGGCTGGAAGTCATCATACCTGCGCTCGAGACGGTTCGTAAGAGTAATAGAGCTATGGAATGGCTACTAGTAAACCCATCGAGTTTGGGCACATTTGATTTACTTTAAGGAGCTTCTATTCACTTTGCCTATATAAGCGGAATTGATAATAGACTTGGTAAGTGGGTGGGTGACGGGACGAAACCCTGGAACAGCCACTAGTAAACCTAACGAGTTTGGTCGTCGTCAATACTATTATTGCAATTATTCAATAATTTCCAATACTTAGTTAATTATTTATTAGTATAGTAAATTGTAGATTTATATAAACCAATTTTTGCATACCTAATAAGGTAGACCATAGAGGACATAATCAAAATAATAAAAACACCCATGTTAGTTCATGCATACCTATTGTCAGCAAATAAAGATGATTTGATTTGATTTGAGAAACCTATCCAGCAAAAACTAAAAAGTAAAAAATAAATTTAAAGTAAAAAACTTTTTAAAAAACAAGCTTTTATTTAAATGCGCTAAAAAGAATAAAATAAACTTTTCCTTTAAAACTTTTAATATCTATTTATAACGTCATTACACAATTTATATGATATAAAAGCTTGTCGCGAGATTTACCTATAAGAATATAAACAAGAAAATTAATAATTAGATTTTATTGACTTTAAGTTTTAAAATTTGCAAACTATGTAAGTACGAGTAGGTACTATAATCTCGCGACAAGATTTTATATCATATAAATTGTGTAATGACGTTATAAATATATATTAAAAGTTTTAAAGGAAAAGTTTATTTTATTCTTTTTAGCGCATTTAAATAAAAGCTTGTTTTTTAAAAAGTTTTTTACTTTAAATTTATTTGAGATACCTTTTTTGTAGCTTTTGCTCAAATTTTCTTATTTTCCGCAGAAAATAGTTCACTGTTTTTATTATGTTTTCGTTTTGTTATTATTTTTACACTTTAGAACTCTTAGAGATTACAATAAATAGATTGCGAGGGAACGTGTTGAACGGCCGAGCACTAGAACGCGAATGGAGCAGATTACGACCCCGTTGCCTTATATAGGTACCTACCGCTCGTGTCTACCTACCCACATTACACAAAATTATTACTAACAAAAATATTTTTTCTGTTTATTCAGATATTTCTCAACTATAGTGCTTGAATGGCTACACGGTTCGTGCTACTACAAGTATACGAAGCAAAGTATAATGTTATTGGATATAATGTTTATCTCATAGAAAATCATTAGTTCTATCGTTGAAAATGTATATTGATACAATCAGGTTATACCAATAGTCAATCAGGTAACACCTCGATACAGAGCCATCCGACTCGGATAGGTTAGGTTAGAAGGCCTCGGTCCTTCGGAGTCGCTGAACGTTCGGGGTGTGGGCCCTTTGAACGTCCATTGAGTACGGCGGCGACTCCGAGGAGGACGGCGGCGGGGTTGTGACCCCCGTCCCCGTGAGCACCGTGTCAGGTTCCCGGGGGGCTACAATGCGCCCCCCGGCGGCGGGCTCAAAGGCAAGGCACTGAGGGGCCCCTGGTGCAGATCCCACCGTAGAGCCCTGGGGTCCCCCCTCTCATGTGCCGATGCGACAGCCGCGGGGGTTTTAGTGGATAAGAATACCACATAACCCGGTCGAGCCCCACAGCTCCCGGGGATATTTGGAAGATTTCCCCCGCGTCAAAAAAAAAATGTGCGTGCGTGGAGTCCCTCCGCGCGAAAGAAGTGAAACTTCACTCTCGCTCTGTATTGTACGACACTGTACGACACCGTACGACACCGGTCAGCCAGTCACTCACCCACTCACCCACTCACCCACTCACCTACTCACCCACTCACCCACTCAGCCACCCTCTCACTCACCCACTCACTCACTCACCCACTCACTCACCCACTCACTCACCCACTCACTCACCCTCTCACCCACTCACTCACCCACTCACTCACCCACTCACTCACCCACTCACTCGATACAGAGCAATCCGACTCGGATAGGTTAGGTTAGAAGGCCTCATGGAGATAGCGCCTCAGAAAACTGAGGCGCTGTGGTTCCACGGCCTACCTAGGAGCCGGGAGCCACCGCCCAACTTGCGCGTCCGTGTGGGTGAGTCGGAAGTCAGGGTGGGGCCGTACATGAAATATCTTGGTCTCACCCTTGACAGTCGCTGGGGCTTCGAGGAGCATTTCGAGCGCCTGGTCCCCCGAGTCGACAGGGTTGCAGCGGCCTTGCACAGGCTGCTCCCCTACCTCGGGGGGCCGAGCGAGGAAGTTCGCCGCCTCTACGCCGGAGTCGTGCAGTCCGTAGTCCTCTACGTGGCGCCCATCTGGGCGCCGAGGCTGGCCATAAGACGCTGTAGAACCAAAATCTACAGGTCCAGCGGAGGATGGCACTTCGGATTGGACGAGGATACCGAACGGTGTCCTTTGAGGCGGCGACCATACTGGCACGCTTTCCGCTCTTAGACATCCTGGCGGGCATGTATGCGAGGGTCTATGACCGGATCCGCATCGCCCGCCAGAGTGGCGGAGGCGAGCCGGTGGCGCTTGCTTTTATGAAAAAATAAATCTGCTGTAGGTATAATTTATTATTGAATTAGTTATTTCTATATAACTTTAGTATTAGTTTTAATTAGGTTTGCAATGTTGTTTATAAAAATATGTATTTATTTACGATGTAATGAATACTGAAATAATAAATTTTTAACAATTATTTTATTTTTACCTGACATTTTCATCATCATCATCATCATCATCAGCCGGAAGACGTCCACTGCTGAACAAAGGCCTCCCCGTTAGACCGCCACAATGAACGACAATTTGCTATTTGCATCCACCGGTTTCCTGTAACGCGAACAATGTCGTCGGTCCACCTAGTGGGAGGCCTGCCTACGCTGCGTCTTCCGGTTCGTGGTCGCCACTCGAGAACCTTTCTTCCCCAACGGTTATCGGTTCTTCGAGCGATGTGGCCTGCCCATTGCCACTTCAACTTGCAGATTCTGAGAGCTATGTCGGTAACCTTAGTTCTTCGGCGAATCTCCACATTTCGGATTCGGTCGCGCAAAGAAACTCCAAGCATAGCTCTCTCCATAGCTCGTTGTGTGACTCTGAGCTTTTCCAAAAGGCCAGCTGTTAAAGACCACGTCTCAGTACCATATGTCATCACTGGCAACACACACTGGTTATAAACCTTTGTCTTCAGGCACTGCGGAATTTCTGATGAGAAGATGTCACGTAGTTTCCCGAACGCTGCCCATCCGAGTTGGAGTTATTCGGGCGACCTCTTTGTCGAAGTTGGACCGACCTAACTGGATAGTTTGTCATAGGTTTACGTAGTGGTCAACAACTTCGACTGTATCGTTCCCAACAACTAGCGGTACGGGTGCAACATGGACATTAGACATGATCTTCGTCTTGTCCATGTTCATTTTAAGACCCACCTGTTGGGAAACGCTACTGAGGTCGCTGAGCATCGTATTGAGGTCCTCCAGCGACTCTGCCATAATGACTATATCATCGGCAAAACGAAGGTGAGTGATGTATTCGCCATTGATATTGATGCCGAATCCGTTCCAGTCCAAGAGCTTGAAAACGTCCTCCAATGCGTTTGTGAACAGTTTCGGAGAAATAACGTCTCCCTGTCTCACACCACGCTGCAATGGGATTGGTTTCGTGCTCTCGTCCTGTAGTCGGATCGACATGGTGGCGTTGCTGTACAAACACTTCAACACTTCGATGCACCTATAGTCAATGTGGCACCGCTGGAGAGACTGCAATACTGCCCAGGTCTCGATTGAATCAAAGGCTTTCTCGTAGTCTACAAACGCTAGACATAATGGCCGATTATACTCCTCGGTCTTCTGTATAATCTGGCGGAGCGTATGTATGTGGTCTACGGTGCTAAAGCCTTTTCGGAACCCGGCTTGTTCGGGAGGCTGGAAGTCATCAAACCTGCGTTCGAGACGGTTCGTAATGACTCTCGAAAACATCTTGTATACATGGCTCAGGAGTGAGATATGTCTATAATTCTTCAATAAAGTGTTATCACCTTTTTTGAAGAAAAGAACCACCACACTCCTGTGCCATGCTTCTGGCGTTGTACCCTCGAGTAAGACGGAATTAAATAACTTCTGGAGGACTAAAAGTACCGGTTTTTCACCCGCTCTCAGAAGTTCTGAAGTGATTCAGTCTTCTCCCGGCGCCTTGTTGTTCTTGAGCTGTTTGAGAGCCATTCTAATCTCGTACAGGCTGATGTCTGGGATGTCCTCAGTGTAGTGTCATGTTAGTTTGGCTCTGGTGTTCTGAGCTGTTCTATCAATGGGTTCCCGTGTTGAGGTGTATAACTGTCCGTAAAATCTCTCGAGCTCTCTCAATATCTCCGGTTTCGATGAGATGACACTGCCGTCATCGATCTTCAGCTTCGTCATATGGCTACGCCCAATAGACGAATTCTATGCGAACACTTTAGAGCCTTGGTTCCGCTTAATTGCGTCCTTAATACACGCTGTATTATAGGAACGCAAGTCGTGTCGCATGGATTTCGAGATTCGTCTATTGAGTTCAGTATATTCCGACATATCAGCTGAAGATTGCAGTCTCATCTCAGTCCGGTTTTCCATTAGCTTAATGGTTGTATTGGAGAGCTTTTGAGGTTTTTTACGGCGTGGGGTCTTATAGAACTTGGACCCCACTGCGTGGACAGTTTGCACCAACCCATTGTTCATCTCGTCCGCAGTTTCGCAGTCGGCGAGGCACTGGAAGCGATTATGCAGTTCGAGTTGAAAGTCTTCGGGGTTCTGGATTTGGGCGGATCCTGGACGGAGCGTGGACTTCATCAAACGAAACCTTTCAAGCTTAACATTGATATTCAATGAGCCTCTAACAATACGGTGATCACTCCCGGTTTTCACCCTGCCGATCACGGAGACATCATCGAATATATGCTTCTTGGTCGTCATGATGAAGTCGATCTCATTTTTGGTTGAACCATCGGGGCTTATCCACGTCCACTTCCTGGATGGTCGCTTCTTGAAGAAGGAGTTCCTCACAAAGAGTCCCTCCTTCTCCATGAAGTCGACCAGCCGCTGGCCCCTTTGGTTCCGCTGCCCGTACCCATAAGACCCCACTCTCAACTCATCGCCATTCCGTGTGCCCACCTTTGCGTTGAAGTCCCCCATAACAACGGTGAAGTGTGTTTTGGAGGTATGTATGGCTTCTGCTATCTCCTCATACATAGCCTCTACTTCATCGTCAGGGTGTGCCGAGGTCGGCGCGTAAACCTGTATAACCTTCAACGAATACCGACTGGTTATTCTGAGTATAAGGTACGCTACTCTGCTCGACACACTATCGACCTTAATCACGTTGTTAATAAGGGACTTACGGACGAGAAACCCGACACCACCCTGGGATTTCCGGTCTCCTTCCCGGAAGAAGAGCATGTTGCCAGACTCAAGGGTTATCGTATCCTGTCCCTCTCGCCGGATTTCAGATAATCCCAAGATGTTCCAACGCAACTTGCTCAATTCTTCCTCCAGCTCGACAATCTTCTCATCGGTCCTCATCGTGCGGATGTTGTGTGTTGCCAGGGCCAAAGTTCGGTGGGGGTGGTAGCGGGGCATCTGCCGGAGATTCTTAGCATCCCCTGCTCGACCGTTATCCCGCCTGCTACCAAGGCGAGGAATAGAGGAGCCGCCGGGGACTGGGGGCCGTATACAATTTGTGTCGATCATTGTTTTTTTTTTGCCATAATCCCCACGCTTGGCAGGCTTCTTGGGGATCGCAGTATTTGTGATGAGATGGAACTTAAAACAGAAGACGCTGCTGTCCGTCTTCTGATTTCCCTTAGTCGCCTTTTACGTACACCCAAAGGGAAGAGATGGGTGGGTGCTATTCTTACCAGGCGCGGTCGCAGCCAAAGTTTTTGGGGGGGGTCATATTGGACAGGCCATTGGTCTAGGGCAATACGTCGTGGGCGTGGGTTATGTATCTATATAAATATGTATTTACCCCCCCCCTTTTTTGAAGATGCCCGCTACAACCCCCACCAAAGTTTGGCTGGACGAAGAATTAGCAAGTTGCGTTGGATATTTTGGGAATATCTGATATCCAAAGAGAGGTATCGTATCCTATCGATACGATAACCCTTGATTGCGGCAATATGCTCTTCTTCCGAGAAGGAGCCTGAAAATACCAGGGTGGTGTTGGGTTTCTCGTCCGTAAGTCACTAATTAACAAAGTCTTAAAAGTCGATAGTGTGTGGAGCAGAGGGTAGCATAAACAGTTTAAGGTTATACTCAGAATAACCGCTCGGTATCGGCACACCCTGACGAGGAAATAGAGGCTTTGTATGAGGAGATAGCACAAGCCATACATACCTCCAGAAGCATACATCATCGTTGTTATGGGGGGACTTCAACGCAAAGATGCGCACGTGGAATAGCGATGAGTTGGGAGTGAGCGGCCGAAAGGGGCCAATTCATAGAGAAGGAAGGACTCAATGCGATGAACCTTATTCAAGAAGCGATTATCTAGGAAGTGGACGTGAATAAGCCCCAATGGTTCAACCAAAAATAAGTTCGACTTCATCAAAACGAACAAAAAGCACATATTCAATGATGTCTCCGTGATCGGTAAAGTTTAAACTGGTAGCGATCATCGCATTGTAAGAGGGACATCGAATATCAATGTCAAGCTTAAACGGTCTCGTCTAATGAAGTCCACGCTTCGACTGGGATGCACTTTAATCCTGAACCCCGAATACACAATCGTCTAGCCCAACATATTTTATAATGCATAACTGCGGATGAGTTAAACCATTGGTTGATGTAAACTGTCCACGCAGTAGGATCCAAGCTTTATAGGACCCCACGCCACAAAAAGCTTCAGAAGCTCTCCGATACAACCATTAAGTTAATGGAAAACCGGATTGGGATAAGACTGCAATCTTCAGCTAATATGAAGGAATATGACGAATCCAATAGACGAATTTATAAATCGCTGTTACACAAATTGCCTTCTACTAATACGGCATATATTAAGAACACAATTGAGCGAAACGAAGGCCCTCAAGTGTTTGCAAAGAATTAATATATTAGGTAAAGCCGAATGACCAGGCTGAAGATCGAAGATGCTAGTGCCATCTCATCGAAACCGGAAATATTGTGAGAGCTCGAGAAGTTTTATGGACAGTTATACACCTCGACACGGAAACCCATTTCCAGAACATCTCAGGACACCAGAGCCAAACTACCCTGATACCACACCGGGGTCATCCATCAGCCTGTACGAGATTAGAATGGTTCTGAAACAGCTTAAGAACAACAAGGCGCCAGATGACAGAATTACAACCACTGAAAGTGGGTGGAAAACCGGTCATATTATTATTTCAGAAGTTATTTAATTCCATCTTACGGAGGTATACGCCAGAAGAATTACACATGAGAGTGGTCAGCGTGGTGGCAATTTTCTTCAAATAAAATATTAAGAATTTTACGCCTATCTCATTCCTGAGCCACGCCTTGAATCTGTTTTCGAGAGTCATTACGAAACGTCTTGACTTGAACGCAGGTTTGATGACTTCCAACTTTAGACTGCATTCATACGCTTCGCCAGTTTATACAGAAGACCGAGGAGTATAATCGGCCATTATGTCTAGCGTTTAAGGACTACGAAAAAGCTCACGATTCAATCAAAACCTAGGCGGTAGCCAGTGAAACCACATTGACGGTATATCGAAGGGTTGAAGTGTTTGCACAGCAACGCTACCATGTCGATCCAACTACTGAATGAGAGTAAAAATCAATCCGATTGCAGAGAGGTGTAAGACAGGGAGACTTTATTCCTCCGAAACTGTTCACCGCATTGAAAGACGTTTCTAAGCTCTTGGACTGAAAAAGGGATTTGGCATCGAATTCATATCACTCACCTTCGATAATGTACTCATTATGGCTGGGTCGCTGGAGGACTCAATACTATATGACCTCAGGAGCGTTTTCCAATAGGTTGGTCTTAAAATGAACACAGACTAGATCATGGCTAGTTAATGTCCATGTAGCACCCGTTCCGATAGTCGTTGGGAACGTCACTTGAATTTGTTAACCACTTTGTTTACCTAGGACAGACTATCCAGTTAGGTTAATCCAACTTCGACAAAGAGGTTCATCAACAAGCCGAAAAACCTTTACTGCTTAACAAAGGCCTCCCCCATAGAAGGGAGAGGTTGCCATAATCCCTCAGTACAGGTTGACCTGTACCTCAAAAAACAGAAAGACGCTGCTGCCCGTCTTCTTGTTTTCCCTTAGTCGCTTCTTGCGGACACCCAACGGGAAGAGATGGGAGGGTGCTATTCTTACCAACAAAAAGACAAAGAGAACAAAGAGGTTGCCAGAAAAATATTTAGAGGAGCTAAACCTTTCAGCCACTCTTTTAACATGGTTGCTCTCATCCTTGTTTTTCAAAATTATTTTGATAACCTATATTTTTTATTTAAATGTTTCGACGTTTCTAAGAAGGAAGATAAATTTGTCGATATGACGTGTAAAGTTTTGGGATTTTGGGGGGGGTCATGACCCCTACGACCCCCCCTCTCGGACCGCCACTGATTCTTACCATCCGGGTACCCCACGGGTTTTTAGTATCTGCACACCATGCACCTGACATTTTAGTGTTCTCGTATTATTCCTTTTTTTTTTGACGCGAGGAAATCTTCAAAAGGTCCCCGGGAGCTCTGGTGCTCGACCGGGGGGGTGTGTGTGTGTGTGTGTGTGTGTGTGTGTGTGTGTGTGTGTGTATGTGTGTGGGATTCTTACCAACTAAAACCCCCGCGGCTGTCGCATCGGCAGAAGAGACCAGGTCTCTCCGGTATTATTCCTGTGTTAACTGCCACTTACCATCACGTGGTAGGTATACAAAACACAATGCCATTGGATTATGGGGTTTTTGTTGTTAGTCTTCCGTAAGATGGACGTGCTTACCCAGGCTGTCTGTTGTAAAATTTAGAGGAGGCGTGCGCATTGCATGCGTGTGTTCATGTTCCGGTATGTGCGTGCATTCACAATTAGCTGGTTAGCAGTTCATTTAAGGATTTAAGCGTGAAATACATTGAAAATTACTGGAAATACTAATTACCTACCGTGTACTGGTAATTTAGCAAATAATTGGTTAACCACTACCAAGAATATAAATACCTAGCTAGCAGTATTACACCTTATTAAGGAAGCTAACCATGTATCTAACAATTCTTATGATGCGTAAGTAACATATGATAATTTTACTTTGTACCTACGTATCAGTAGAGTAGAGTCCTAGCACGTTAAGCCTGAACGAGATCAGCGCAGTCTCTGATTATATACAGATCTTGAACCTGATATTACTTAGAATACGTGAAAAGATAACATTATGCATATATCCATTGGAGAATTTGTTGCAAAAGTACATACCTTAATAGACAAGTATGATGAGAGTAAACAATCATTCTTGTATAACATTTCAGATTCTTCGTGGCTATTACTGACACAGTTGTATTACGTGGGGAGTGTGATGCCGACACTGAATTGTTTGTCCAACACATCGCAGGCATTTATCTGTGGCAGCAACATTACTCTGTATTCGAAGTCATGCGAGTTACAGGAGCTAAAACTGATTAAGAAGGCAATCTATACTCTATGTCTGAAATCAAATAAAGCTACACAGCTTAAACCGAATTTAGGTTTTAAGAATCCACATCAAATCACTAATCAGTTTAAAATGGATCCATTTAAGCAGAGTTTAAGTGTACGAAGCGTTAAAAGAAGTAATATAATAGTACGTTTAACATACGAAATACAAGTTAGAAAGAAACCAAAAAAAGGTAAATTAAACTACTGGCAAAAGAAAAAATCAAGGAAAAATCCTTTGCGAAAGCCAAGGCGTAAGCCAAAGTATAAGCGCAATCCAATGACAACACCCAAGCCAAAGCAAAAAAGGCCAAGGAAAATGCCGAAACCAAAACCAAAGTCGTTGCCAAAACCATATAAAATAAAATTTAAGTATGAAAGTGAAGAGAGAGAACTGGATGCAAATATATTCGACAATGATTATGAGTTTACTATTTACACTTTATAACAGCGATACGTTGATAACAAGTGTCGCTATACTTTAATCCTGGGCACCGGTTGAATTAATTTGAATTAAAGTGCTCTTTGCAAAAAAGGAAGTTACAACAACAACAAAACAAAGGTACAGCTATAGTATAAAATATTTCAGGATACTTAACTATGCTTAAACATTATGATGGAAATTTAAAGCAAGACTGGCAGCATTAGTCATCTAAATCATTGAAATACATACGTGTATTTTGAATATATAATAAAATATGTAATTAAAAAACGCTTCTGATTTCATACTCCAGGATCTACGACTTTGCAAAGTAGAGATTTAAGTCATTTATAGTAGTTTCTGGTTATAATGAGTGTCACAAAAACGGCACTAAAATCTCATAAATAAGTTTTATTATATATGATGAATTTAAAATTAACACAATTCGCAGTAAGTAAAAGTAAATAATATTAAGTAAGTTAATCTTAATTGTCATTTGTAAGCAAAATTAAACGGTTTTACTCAGTGACAAGACAAATTAGAGGAATTAGACGTTATGGTAAGCGAGCTGCAGTGATAATTTCACCAGTTACAGTGTCCTTTATACCGGAACACAGTGATGTTTACACATAGCTGTTAATCGGCAGAACATTTGTCATTGCAGTGCAGTATTGCTCAGCGGTAAACGGTCTCGAGGTCGGTTACACGAGAGAAATCTACTAAATTATACTTGGAAATCTTAATTGACTTTCAGTAACTTTGCATAGGTTATTAAATATTATAGCTTGTGTAATTGTGTGGAATGTGGGGTCTTTAACAAATTGATGACATGTTCAATAATTGCAAATACAAATCATTGGCCATGTATTTTTTATTACAGTATAATTAGTTAAATAATTTTATGAATTACTATTATAAATGTTTTTATCGGAAACGTTATTTAAACCATAATCATAACTTAACAATGTTGGCGCTGATTTTATCGTGTAAGTTGAAAGACTGTATGTTAATGTTTCAGTTTTTTCTTGGCTGTTGCTGATACAGTCATCGTGCGCGAAGAGTGTGGTGCCGATACCGAGCTGCTTGTCCGACACACCCGGGACTTCCAACTGTGGCACTCTGTATTGGTCACCATGCGAGTTTCCCTCCGCTAAACCGCAACAATCACTAATTGAAAGGGTAAACTTGGCGATATGTCTCAAATTAACGCAACTAAAACCAAGTGTTCGGGTTAGAAAATCAGCACAATACACTACGCGCTTTGAAAAAAACAAACACAAACGGTTTGATATTAGACCTTCTAGAGGCTTGCTTGAGGCTTTATTACACAGTGCTGATTTTATAAACAAATTAGTTGAAGACTATCATCGATAGATATTGTTGTACTAAAGCGTAATTTGTGTTATGTTTATAAAATTGTAAATGAATAATTTAGTAATTTTTATTTTCTAAAAGCAAGCGTTATTGATGTTGAGTGCATGAGTGAAGTTATCGCCCGCCCTGTAGTTAATCTTGAGCCTCAAGATCTACTACAGGGAGCCTCAAGGCTTGGGACTAAGGTTCTACATCTTTTTTTTTCTAGAAAAATCTTTAATGAAGGAAATTGTACGATTTCAAATAGCAGTTTTGGCATAGTGCTATAAAAATAAACCAAAATTGTAAAAAAGTATATTTATGACATTAATTACATTTTTATGAAAATTGCGTGACAAATATTTATTCTCTTTAAGAAAACATTTAATGTAGACGTTTTACCTTGCTAAGGTTTAAAACATGCAATTTAAAACTTTTTTTTAAGTATTATTATCAATTCATACTCATCTCACGTACCTATATATGTATTTTTTTTATAATTGTCGCAAATTATTTTTTTTTACATAAAATCCTCCAAACTAAACTCTTCTTTTGCTTTTGGTCCTGTTATTTGATTGCTTTGCAGAGATTTTACAAAATTATCTAAATTAGCCCCGATATTGCCTGTGATTTCAGTCATTATATGAATAATTTTGTAAATAATCGATGGAAATAGTGTAATAATATTATCATTTAAATTTATGTTTCCAGTCATCATTGGTTGTTTATGTGACACCACTTCAGATGGTTTTATATCGGCTTTTAAATTACGGTGCTGTTCAACAAGTGAATTTATGCCTTGTAAATAATTCGCTTGGGGTTTTAAATCATTTGGACACTACATGAAATAATAGGAATGTATGCTGAGGTATTGATTTTTCTTCATTTGCTATCTTAAGGTCTTCAGTGTTACCCACAGATTGTTGATGTGTGGCAATTTGCGACGGCAGTAACGGCTGGCTAGCTGCTAAAGCCAGAGCTGACAGCAAAACTGAAACTACAGAGGAGGCACATGAACATAAATAATCATAAAACTATCTCTGTAATGAAAAATTTCAAATAATAATCAATTAAAAATAAATGGTAACACATTCATATCGTATATATATAGGTAAGGCCACGATCTTCGTAAGGTAGAAGATTGATATGAATTAGGCTCAGCAGCATGCATTGAAGATCTATTTAGGCAAATTTTAATATTAAATACCTCAAGAAAGGGTACAAACATATGATCTTCGCTGATATCTGTTAAATGTTTGTTTGTTGTTGTTTTAAAATCTTTGCGTCACGATAATCGAAATAAAATCAATTAGTTCTTCATTTTCAACGGTTAACCATAACTGAGTACGGACGGTAATTTATACAAGGTTGACCACCTTACTAGGTAGTTTGATGACATGGGCTTAACCCATATCATCAACAATCCTATTTTTCTTCTCTATAATAAAACCATACTTCCCACTTGCCTGTCTTTTCGTCCGCGTTCGTACTTCTATTGGCTTCGCTGTTATTAGTAGTCACAATGATATCAAGAGATTTTCATCTACATTTAGTTTAGAGTTTAGTAGTCAATTTATTTTAGAAGGTTTATCAGTATATTCTAGGTTTAAAATGTAAAAAACGCAAGCTTCAAGTAGTGTACATAATATCAATGACACAATGGACATTAGCCATTGGACGCCAAAAAGTAATGGTTAGTGTTATTAGAGGGATGGGTGTAAGTGCTGAATTGCCAGCAAAAGTTATAAACTCACAATTTTCACAACGCCGATAGAAATTAGTAATACACGACTGCAATTTACCTTAAATTAATAGATAAATATGTAATATATAAATAAAACAAAAACATGTGTCCGATATCGGCAGCAGTAGGTATGTGCAGACAAACGTCTACGATACTCGTCCGAACAGTCTCGGACCGGAATCATCCGATGAGTCGGTTTGGGTAAACGCAAACCGTGAAAGATGATTGTGACGGGTTGTGTTAATTTAAATAAAGAAAAAACAAAGCACGTTCCAATTATTTATAGCATACTAAACATATTAGAGGCAACAGTACCGATTCCTCCAGTAACTTTAGCAATCGTGGCGATTAAGTTACATATCTGTTTAGCTATTGCCTCGGCTGCTGAATAGAACAATGTTTGTTTTCTGTCACTATTATTGATTGGTTGAAAGTTAAAAGGACTTATTAGGGTGGAGGTATGATAAGGAGATTGGGTCTGCCATGCTGAAGGCAAAAAGTATCTCTGAAGGAATCGTCGATTCCTCGGCGAATCCATTCCGGTGTTAAGATTTTTAGCCACAAGTAGAACTGCTGCTTCTCCATATTGTTATTTCGTTGTCTGTGGATTCGCTTCGTTTCTAGATACGTCATCTGATTTTTGTGTAATATTTGAGGCTTCATATGTTCGTTTGTTTGGTACAACTGGGAATGCAAACGACAAAGGGACTGCCAATCAGATGATAACTGTAAAAGTGTTATATATCTTTTAATTAAAAAGTATGTTTTTAAACTTAGTGGCGATACTAGCAAGACGCTCGACGCTCGCCTTTCTGTAAGCAATACGTCTGCTTATAGATATGTGCACTGCTTTGCCAATTGTCGGGAGATTAGAGTCTCTTAGCAAATCAAAGCAAACATATAAGTTATGTTTAGAATTATTAGCCCAATATATTATAAATCATAGATATGTTATCCCTACTAATGTATGCCAACAATTGAGACCCATAATTAAAATATTTTTTCATTTATAGTTATGATATGATGTCCCTTTCTTATTATCTGTACAGTACTTTATGCATTTTCTAAATACGTATGGCGGGTAATTACTTGATTTTCAAATGCACAAATCACTCACGTTCGTTACACTTTAGTATCTATTGTATAATATCTTTGTTCTACCCTAAAATTAGCTGTTATATTTTTTTGATCTTTCTTTTTATTTTTCTTTTATTTTTTTGTTTATTATTATATTTTATGCTTGGCATTCCGTGATGCCAGTTTTAGGTACTGCCAGAATACCAGCGCTGCGCTATATATACTATAGTGCAGCAATATGCTGAGGCAGAGCCCTGTTTGTCCACACACAATTACTGAAGATCTGATATTTTGTTATTTTTATATTTGTGTTACATAAGTGTTGGGCAAATAAATGCTTTTCTTCTTCTTTCTTCTTCTTGGACCCAGTAATTTCACTAGCTACAGTGATTATCCTTCCCAGTGAAACAGCAATGTTTACACATTGCTGCGAGGCCTGCAGAATGTCTGGCACTGCCTGGACGGCACCTTACACAAGGCACCAACCACCTAGCGAAAGTATTTGTATTATGTTGATATAGTTAATATAATAGTGACCTGCTGCAGCTTCACTCGGTATTTTAAGGTTTTTAACCTAAAACGTCGAACTCTAAAAAGAGAAATTTTCTGCTGCATGCTGCATCATAATCAATTGTGTAGTCCAGAAGAAGTAGGCGAAAAACAACTAAACCGACGGGAATGCCAACTTGTTTTATATTGAAAGTTTCGTCCAGTTACTTACGTGGTGTTACGATCATAGCTTGCAATATTCTTAATAATTGCTATTTTCCAACATGCTCTTATCATGTAATTTCACAGTTATTTTTACAATTATAAATGATAGACAAGTTGGAGATCATAAAAAGAAATTAATTAATAATATCCTGGAACAATTCACACACGGTTATCTGGTCCCAAACTAGGCAGAGCCAGTACTATGGAAACCAGACAACTGATACTAATACATACATATATACTTTTTTTTTGTTTTTTTTGTAAATACATACTTATATAGATAAAACACCCAGACACTTGGTGGGAATCGAACCCACGACCTGTTGGGTAGCAGACAGGGTCACTAACCACTAGACCAACAGGCCCGTCATATTTATCAATTGATTTGATATTCAGATGCATTGAAATCGTGGATAATGTATACCCAGAAATTGACTGTTTTTTTAGATTTCATGACAGTTCTAGGTTGGTGTCAGACACCAAGAACAGATATTGGGTATAGTGTATGTTTATGTGAACTTTCATATATGTCTTGTGTAGGGCTTGTAATTAATATTTTACTCATACGTGGGTTTTGAATACGTGAACTATATACAGCACTAGCTAACCCGCGCAGCTCACCAACGGTCTTTTAACGTTAACTAAATTTTTAATAACATACATTTGTGTTGAACACATAACCTTCTTTTTTTAAAGTCGGTTAAAAACTGGGACCCACTATTTACTTGCCCTGCGAAGCACGGAGACATATAATTCAAATGGCATTAAACAGTCACCCATCTATGTAATGACCTTGCTTAACGTGGCTTAACCAGATCGATTGCCAAACATTGATAACAACTCGGTCTATGAGTGTTTTCTTGTTATTATCTAATAAAATTAAAATGAAAAATTGATAAATTCGGACCACGCGTTCAGTTAACCAAGTAAACGTCTCCCAAGAGAACCGTGTTGGATTATGGGACAATTATCCTATGGCCTACCTCGTAGTATTAACTCAAATCATGCCAAGTTTCAGTTGAACCAATTCAGTAGTTTCAGAGTTATGCACATACAAAAATTAAAATACCCGAAACAGAATAAAACTGTGACTGAACAGATTTTCACCAAAAAGATAATAACCAACCCAAAGCATAAACAAACTACAAACTTTCGAATAAAATGAAACGAATTTAAATCTATATTATCCTAATCTAAAAAGGAAAATCTCTGAGGTCTTCAAAAGAAAATCCGTTCAGATCTAGGCTTCAGTCTTAGATTCGACTTGACATAAATTCGAGCTATCTGTAATTAAATATAGAAAAAGATATCTGGGGACCGAGCTTTTCCTGAGAAAACGAGTTAATCGTAAAATAAGACCAAACTGGATCCCAGATAACTAAACTGACTAATCGAGTAAGATTTTTTCAAAATCGAGCTGTTTCTTTTATGTGCTATTATAATTTATTTCCTACAAGCTGACCCACGCAGCTCCGCATGCGCTATTTTTACGTTAACTAAACTTTTAATAACATACATTCGCATCGAATACATAACCTCCTTTTTTATAGTCGGTTAAAAACTGGGACCCACTTTTTACTTGCTCTCCGAAGCACGGACCCGTTTAGTTCAAATGGCGTTAAACGGTCACCCATCTATTAAATGACCTTACCTAACGTTGCTTAACCCGGTCGATTACAAAACCTTGATAACAACTCTCTATGAGTGTTCCCTTACTAATATTTATTATAATTATGAAGAAAAATTGATAAAATCGGACCAAGCGTATAACCAAGTACCCATTTTGACTTTAATCCCCTCTCCCAAAAGAACCGTGCTAGATTACGGGATAAAAAGTATCCTATGTCCTACCTCGTAGTAAGATCTCAAATCATGCCAAGATTCATTTGAATCCATTCAGTAGTTTCGGCGTGATGCTCAGCCGTGATACAGACAGACAGACAGACAGACAGACAGACAGACAGACAGACAAAAATTAAAAAAATTACATTTTCGGCCTCAGTATCGGTTATAGAATGCCCTCCAAATATAATTTTCAAAATATATTCAATGTACAGAATTGGACCTGTTACAGTTTTATTATAAGTATAGATTATGAAAAGCTTATAACTATACCAAATGATATAAACTTATGAGGACACAAGATAACATAAGAGGCTTTAACCAAGCAATGGGTCACGCATCCATGCTAGTAGACAAGACGATAATTGTAAGTGTGGCTTCTGTCCTTGACCCCAAGACTTCCCTAGTGACTATGCAATGCGAGACAATGCTGTGGCAAAAACTTAATGGGGAAGAAAGGTTTTCGAGTGGCGACTATGAACCAGAAGACGCAGTGTAGGCCTCCCATGAGGTGGACGTGGCGGTGTAAGGGGGATGGCCTTTGTTCAGGAGTGGACGTCTTCCGGCTGATGATGATGATGTACCTACTCAACTAGCTCAATACCACTTTGATTGAATAGTGACTTAAGATAAATATTTAAAGATTGGATAAATTCAAACGAAAAATTGCTTACATCATTGTTGTATGCACCACTATATTGGGCGTATAGCTGGAAGGATAATGTACCATAACAAATGAAACAAGTGTGGTCTATTCCCACATGTCACCACTGGTGACTAATGGGAAAAATATTCCCAACTGTTACCTGTGGTGCTAAATGATACTTACTTTCCTGATACGGAATCGTAGGATACCGTCGTTTCATCATCATCATCATCATCTATCGAAAGATGTCTACTGCTGGACATAAGCTCTTAGAGGGTTGTCATAATACCCACGCTTGGCAGGCGTCTTGGCGATCGCAGTATAGGTGGTACGTAATCTAATAGAAAAACGCTGCTGCCCGTCTTCTTGTTTCATCTTACTCTTACGACACCCAATGGGAGGAGATAGGAGGGTTCTATTCTTACCCAGTCACCCCACGGGCTATCACAAATAGGGTCGTTTACCTGGTGATACATCGATATACTATACCAACTAGATTAGCTGTTACGGCCCTAAAACGCATGGTCACAAAAATAGCGCCACAGAGACGGTTGTGTCGCTATTTCAAATTAGTTCAAGCCGACCACAACTAGCGTAACGTGGTAGCTTTTAAAAAAAAATGACCGTTCAAAAGTGCTAGCGTTAAGCCTATTTGAAATAAAAATTTTTGAATTTTGAATTTTTGAATTTTGAATTTTGTAAGGACGTATCGAAATGCAAAATTTCCTTAATACACGTCGTAACAGAAAAAAATCAGACTGAAAATCTATTTTCCATTAGTAGTAGTTAATAGTATTAGATTAAATTATAGATATATGTAAGACTAGCAGTCCCCCGCGACTTCGTTCGCGCAAAGGTAGTTAATGACCGACCACATTTCTAAAAATTGGACTAAAACCTACTGATAATGTCCTGACAAAAGAAACTCAACCCGATAAAATTTTGCACGACTTGGGAATTAAAATCAGGTTCAAGCAATCAAAAGTCGTACTCGCGCCCATCGAGGTAGTCAAAATAAAAATGTAAAATTAAACATAAAATATTTTGCCATGAACTTTTAAATAACAATAAACTTGGGAGGAAACTTGAGGTCAAACAGTGAAATTTGTTAACAGAACGGGAATATTTTTGCAAATATTAAACTAAAATACACGTAGTTGTCTTTTTAAAGCATCCAAGAACACTATGCCGAATGACACCATAATCCACTCAGTATGTTTTAGGTTTCCATAAGTACCTAAAAGGTAAAAAAGGAACCCTTGTGGTGGTACTTCGTCTGTCTGTCTGTCACATCTATATATTTCAGTAACCACTGGCGCTTTCGCTTTGATATTTGGAATATAATATATTCCAAATTTCAAATCGAATGCACACTTGATATATACCTATCAAGTGCACCTGAAATAATTGTAGCCTCCGTGGCGCAGTGAGAAACCGCTTGCTTTGTAAACCGGAGGTCGCGGGCTAGAATCCTGCGGGGGGCAACTTGTGTAGTTGTTCCTTACTGGCTAGGACAATGCAGGCCGATCACCTGTTTGTCTGTAAAGTAAGATGATACATGCGTCGGATGTGCATGTAAAAAGTCGGTCCTGCGCCTATCCTCTTCCCGGTCGTGTCGGTCTCCCGTCCCATCGGATTATGAGAGGTATAAAGGAAGAGAGAGTGCACATGTGCCTACGCAAACACTTGTGCACTATAATATCTCCTGCGTACATGGTTGATATTGTAAAAGATTGGCCACTGTGGTCGTATCGGCCAGGAGGACATTATTATTATATCAAGTGGGGTATCATATGAAAGGGCTTCATTTGCAAATTTCAAAACAATTATTTTTTGGTTTATGTCTTGTGTTTTTTGGCTTATAACCAAAATTGTCATTAAAAAAAACCATTCCCCCCTTATCTCCGAAGTTTGAGAAGGGAAATACCTGAAATAATTATAGTTAATAGAGGTCTATCTATATTTAAAAAAAAATGATGTTTCTAAGTAGTACAGGTTTTAAGTAATTTTGAAAAACCTCGAGAAACAAACTTAGTTTTGCGGTTGGGTTTTTGTTATCGTGCAAAGAAGGTATGGATGGAACCCTCGATGCGCGAGTCAGACTCGCACTTAACAGGATTCTTTTTGAATTTTTTTTTGGTTCGATTCGGTACCTTTTTTTTCGCTGGGGAAACTTTCAAAAGGTTTCCGGGAGATTTGGGGCTCGACCGGGGTATGTGGGATTCTTACCCACTAAAACCCCAGCGGCTATCTCATCGGCCATGAGAGTGAACCCCGGGATCTCCGGTGGTATCTCGATTCAGTACCTAGCTTCAGCGTCATAAAATAAATACATAAGTGTGTGTTAAACTCTTTAAAAGGGTTAATTTGGATAAATTTGGTTGGGTTTAGTTCGATTTTTTACTATCAGAGGTATTAGAAGAATAGTAAAATAACATTTATATGCGAAAAGTAGCTATAGAACCCTCGGTGCGCAAGTCCGACTCGCACTTGACCGGCTTTATTTTTTTTTTGTTTGATTCAGTACCTAGCTCCGAACCGGAGTAGGTATCTTACCTACTGAAACGACCCGTAACTCAATGGACATCTAGTGCCCACAACCCAAACGTCCAACCGACAACTCCGAAGGTTGCTCGTTGTTTGTCCGGGCTTATGGCGGAGGAGCGAGGCGGCAGATTTTTTTTTAGGCAGCTGCTTGACGCGGTGCAGGATACGCGCGTTTGTGAACACTCTCGACAGCCTCGTATTGAATTGAAACCCTGCATGCATTTCGAAGCCACACCCGCGCTAACGTAGCAGTTAGCAAAATAGTATAAATAAACATTATAATCTTTTCCCATCACTTTTAAAATTATATAAAACTCCAATTTTAAACATCGATGTCGTATTTTAGTTTTAAAACTCATGATATATCTCATACCTACCGCTTATATACATAAAAAGCGGTTTTCAATTACCTTTTAAAAGACACTACACGCGAGATTTTTAACTTAGGGGTCCTATTTTGACCTTAAAACCCTCATAATATCTTAACCCTGACTACTACGTCCTAATGCTATCTATCATATTGTATCGGAAAACAGTGAAATGTGTTAAGAAATGGTAAAATATTTTTTTTTTACAAAAGTTGAGGTCCTGTGACTTCTACTTAGAAAATTTCGAGAATTGCAAAAACACGAATTTTTTTATTTTCTTTGAGGCGTCTGCGTGTGAAAATTCAAGGCTCTAGTACCAACCGTTCATGAATGATAACGCTTTTTTATAAAACATAAAACCCCCTATTTGGACCCCTTAGGATGTGAATTTCGAAAATTCCGTTCTTAGTGTGCGTTTACGTATTGTGAAGAATACACTTCCCAAATTTCAAGTCTCTAGAGCCAGCGGTTTAGGCTGTGCGTTGTCTGTCAGTCAGTCAATCAGTCAGGACATCTTCTTTTATATATATTGATTGATGATATCACTAAAACACGAAGTAATAAATATTTCTTTTCACACCACCTGCTTGTTACGAGCCAGCATGCCTCGTCAGCATATCCCTAGACCGTGGGACATTTGCCGCGCATCGGACACCCAGCTCATGACGTCACGGCTTCATGAGAGCGCTTTCCTTACCTAACATCGGTGGGAACAGACGCTTAGACATTAAGATTAGATATTAAGTAATGTATTAAATTAACATATAACTTGTAGAAGATTGATTATACAATTTTATTCATTTTATCAATTATTTTATTGGAGTTCCTGTGTTCGGCGCCCCCCAAACCCGTAATTGGCGCAGTCTTCGATTCGTTTGGACTTTAGTGTCGTCGCGAGTGTTCTTAAAAATCAGACAATCGCGACACCGATCCCGGACGATGAACCTACTGGAGGCCCGTCGCAGAAACTACCACTGGAAGAAGATCTTCATCAATCGCTGATATGTCGCTCGCCAGCAATGTAATTCATGTAAGTACATGAACTCCTATTATTAGTTGCTATATTTCTATGGTAGGGTACTATATACTTATTAAAGTTTTTCACCCACATAGTTTTAGGAATTTTAGTCTTAGGAGGCGATATAAACTTCACATCGCGCGAAGTTACGCCTAGTAGATAATAGAAGAGAAATATGAAGTTCCACTTACAAATTTCTAGAAGTTTTAGACCTAGTAGGCGATATATACTTCACATCGCGCGAAGTTACGCCAAATGTATATTAGTAGAAAAAAATATGAAGTTTTACTTAAGTATAAAGTTTAGGAATTATAATTCTAGTAGACAATGTTAACTCCGCATCGCGCGAAGTTACGCCAAATAAAACAGAGTTAGTTAGGTAAGAATAGTATTTTTAGGAATTTTAGAGATAAACTACGCATCGCGCGGAGTGACTCCAATCTTAAGCTAGTATAGAGATTTAGTAGGAAATAAGAAAATTTGACAAACAGATATCTTAAAACATACCTAATTTAAAAGAATATCGTGATAGAATAGAGATAGCTTATAAAATTAGTCATGAGTCTGCCTTCCCCAACCGCCAAGTGATAACGACCCGACGTAAAGCAAACAGAGAAGGAACTTGTCTCATTTTTCGGATTAAACCTATTAACATACAGCCAAAAGTTAGCGCTTGCACGATTAAAAAGGCCTTTAAGAACTGTATCAGTAACTATATTTAATGAAATTACCATCCAACCAAACTAATATTAAATTTATAATCATTCCAGTAATCAAAGAAAATTAGACAAAGCTCTTTCTAATGTCATTAACATGACAAATATGATAATGAGCGAACAATTCACTTTGCTCACCTTGTGCAACTTTCGCATATTAGCCAAAAATGCACAAGAACTTTTGAGTGAAATAATTATATAAGATAGAAAATATATATAAAATTTTAGTCGAAATATATGAGATTAGATACCTCCTGTTTAATATTTAAATAGCTTATTGGTCCAATATTTTATAATTCAGATCAGATACATACATCAAAAACTATTACGATATTATTAGCTTAGCTTCATATTTTACGTAGCGGTCATAAGGATTCCAATTACATTTAGTACGTCTTATCTTCTATAGACTTATGCTCAGTCCTGTCCTTTGCATAGTTATAGTACCACCTGCACCTTATATAGCAATTAATTCTCAGGAATTTGTGTACATAGTGGCTGAATGCCCGAAGGTCAACACCTGGCATCTACATATGTGGAGCAGACAGAAGATCGTTCACGACGTGATAGTTGAACCGGACCATTAGAGAACAAATTTAGAAACTTATACAGACTCAGCAGATAGATGCAACGTGTGAAAAACCACGCCTATCTCACTGACCAAGGAAGCTCAGATCAGACTGAGCTGGAGAGCCATTTTTATTAACCTTATTTCCAGCCTTTACGGAATTCAGAAGCAGATTATTATGGATAAAAAAGGTGCAGCAGCATTGAGAATTAGATATCTACCTATTCATCGATACCGAACACCACAGATTGGATATTACGACATAGCCCAGATGACGGAATTGGCAAGAAGAGCCGCAACTTTTGGCGGCATTGTCACCAAATAGTTGCTCATCCGGTAGGGGAGGTGTTACGAGCCAGCATGCCTCGTCAGCATATCCCTAGACCGTGGGACATTTGCCGCGCATCGGACACCCAGCTCATGACGTCACGGCTTCATGAGAGCGCTTTCCTTACCTAACATCGGTGGGAACAGACGCTTAGACATTAAGATTAGATATTAAGTAATGTATTAAATTAACATATAACTTCTAGAAGATTGATTATACAATTTTATTCATTTTATCAATTATTTTATTGGAGTTCCTGTGTTCGGCGCTCCCCAAACCCGTAATTTGCTCGATAATGTTTCATTATGTGTCATAATAAACATGACATGAAGTACCTCAATACAGCCCTATAGTCTAGCCGGGTAATAATGTTGTACTAAACTCCCTTGGGTATTTATTTATTTATTTATTTATTATTATTAATCCAAAAATACATTTAAGTACATTAAACATAATGAATGTCAATGGACCCCGCACTAGGCGAACCTGTATCGCGGGCGACCTTAAGAAATAATTCTAATAGTCAGTAACAATATGAGAATATCTATTACATATGTATTATATTGTAATATTATATAATAATATGTCACAGTAAAAACTGAGGGCACCATAAAAATAACGGGATGTCAGCAATGCCGACGTTACTGAACAAAAATTACTATTGCCATAACATTTTGACAGTTAATTATTATAAAGATATGGGGACTCCCCCAAGTGGTCTCCTCCGGCCCCTACAACCACACCAATGCCAGCCTTTAACCATCAGTGGGATTATCATTGCTTATGATTATTAATTATTATCACAAGATTGCTTGACTAATTCATATTAGTAATTAAAACGGACTTTGCTAGTCCGACTCACCGACTTATTACGCCAAACCTTTAAAAGCCGAATCCGACACATCCAATCCAGATGAGTAAATGCAGCACCCAGGAAAATCTGCAAATATAACTTAAAACACAAATTATCAGTTGCAAAGACCACAATCTCACAACTGATCGTTACGAAACGAGACAGGTCCGAACGGTCTGACGATCCGAGCGACACTGCTACGAATGCGGCCGTTGCGTTTTATTTATAGTAAATCCAAATTCACTTTTGTGTAAAACTACCCTCAATAATTATTATTAATTCTACAAATAGCGTTGTATTTGTAGTAAATCCAAATTCACTTTTGTGTAAGAATTATCAATTTAACCAACAATTTAATCACAAGAATAATTCGAATAATGACAACTTAAACTTCAATAAGAATGACGAAACAAGGAGAACGAAACGTCTCCACCCCGGCACGGCCATTCTGATCGGCGGTGCGCGCTCTGCACCTGCCGGAATGTTCACCAGTAATGTACTTTTGGGCTCATGTACTTTTGGGATCAAGAATACCTTCTCTGATAGCTTATTGTAATTTGGTTTCAGTGTACTGTACTTTTGTGATCAAGAATACCTTCTCTGATAGCTTATTGTAATTTGTAAGTAGGTAAGTAAAATACTTTTGTGATCTAGAGTAACTTCTCTGATTAAGAGTAATTGTGTATTATAAATTGTTTTTATTGTTTTTTTTTTTTATTGATTTCATCCTCACGTGACGGTGCTGCTCTGTGATAGACACAAAGTCTTTGATTTGATAGGATTAGGGAATAGGATCAGGAACACCGCTCTGTGATAGACACAAAGTCTTTGATTTGATGGAAAAATAAGGTAGGGAATTTAGGACCATTGCTCCGTGACAGGCACGAAGTCTTTGACTTGACGGGATATAAGGAGCAGGATAACATGAGAGATATTTTATTATCTACACGACAAATATTTATATGCATGGAAAACATCATGCTAGTTTTGTTTTATTTATGGTTTCATTCTCACGTGACGGTAATGCTCTGTGATAGACACAAAGTCTTTGACTTGATAGGATTCGGGAATAGGATCAGGAACACCGCTCTGTGATAGACACAAAGTCTTTAATTTGATGGAAAAATAAGGTAGGGAATTTAGGACCATTGCTCCGTGACAGGCACGAAGTCTTTGACTTGACGGGATATAAGGAGCCGGGTTCTGAGCGGTCCTGTACGCCGTGGTCCCAGCAGGATAACATGAGAGTAATTTATACGCATGGAAAACATCATGCTGGTTACTATTTTTTTTTATACGCATGGTATACATCACGCTAGTATTTTTTTTATACGCATGGAAAACATCATGCTAGTTTTTTTTTTTTTTACGCACGGAAAACATCATGCTTGTAAGATTTATGTTGACTCATGTAGATTTGCAATATTGTGTAGGAGTTCGAACACTCTTACGGGAGATTATCTTAATAATTCGATAATAATCAAGGTATGTGATACATTAACAAGCCTATAAAAATGTGGGGACCTCCCCAAGTGGTCTCCTCCAGCCCCTACAACCACACCAAACGCCAACTCTTGGTCATCATCAGTTATTCAGTTATCCACTATCATCAACTATCGCGAATTAATTAACCATCATCAATTATATCACACAACAATAAATAATAATCTGCATATTAATCGTAAATCAATAGATATAATACTGGGTTGTCACTTACTCAGCGAAAGCACCAAACCTCATGATGCATCTCAATCATCAACGCAGTTCCTCAGGTGGCACGCCTTTGACAACCTGTCAATCAAGCTCACAAACACATTATAACACAGCAGCCGGCCCACGGCCGCTCGCCACATAATCTCACAATCACTAATTTACTATTCGCTACAAAGTCTCACAATCGACTGTTCACCATGAAATCCTACCGTTGACTGACTAAACTATTCTAGTTGCCAACGACCATTGCAACGTTGGCAAAACAGTACAAGTCAACTAGCGCCATCTATTAAGTACGATGTCAAACCTGTTCTACCCTTACAATATCATAATAAATACTTATTATAGTTTAACGATGTATTAATAAAGATAGATTCTTACAATTGATTTATTGAATTTTATTGATAAAATATTATTAATTGATCAATACTTTTTGCCTCCAGGGCAAAAACTTTATACGCATCGAAAACATGCTAGTAAAGTATGTAGAAGTTCCAAAATGTATGGAGCCTAAGCCAGGTCCTTGCACACCACACTCTTAACTACCCATTTACTTTAATTTGGCTTTATTTTCTTGTAAAACTTAAGAATTTTTACTTAGAATAGCAACATTATATAAAAAAAAGGCATAGCGGAAAAGTGTCACTGTCATGTGTCACTTATTATCAATGGCTTTAAAAGTATTTTTATTACAGTACTCTTTCTATTTTTGTATCTGTTTTCTCATACATCATTTTAATAATTACAATATCATTGGTAATCAATTCACTACCTACAATACACGCACACAACCAACTGTGACAAGTTTAACTGCAGCAGTAGCTATTGATAGCTGGCTGCCTGACAGTTTAATTCGGCATCAGTGAGACGCCATCTTAAGACGCCATGCTAAATATAAATAAATGATAATTATAATAAAAATTACAACATTAATAGTAATTTAAACGAAGTATTTATATGTTTCCCGAATTATATGGATTTTTCTCAATCCTCTAAGGTGGCGTACACAGACCCAGCCCACTCTGCAACAACTCCTTTACCTATAAAGCTTCTCATGACCTAATAAATCAGCTAATTCATATATTGGTAATAAGCTGGTGGATAAAAAAAAGAGTAGTTCAAATGGGATATGAAAGAATAATAAGCGTAACTGTACATACGGATGTGAATACAGATATTGAAGTGCTTGTAGCGCTCCACGCGTACTCGCTCATTTATTTTCGATAGATCAATGCAAATGCTCCACGCATTCATGCATGATTTGATTTCTAGTACAATAGGATGATACTGTGGCATTGAGCCTTAATTTGACCGTAAACTTGACTTCTACACAACACATCAGTGAAAGTCCTATCAAAATCCATCCACGGGTTTTCAAATGATACCTGGACGAACAGAACGACAGACAGACAGACAGACAGACAGACAGACAGACAGACAATAATTCCAAAAAAAATTGTTTGGGCCTCTATGTCGATAGTATAGACATAGAAATTTTGGAAAAATATTCAATGTACAGAAAAAGTGCTCTTTGAGTTTTATTATAGTATAGATTATTGTTGGTTATTTATATGTGTTTCTGTCGAGTATAACATTTATTTATTATACTAATATATATATTATTTTGCTGTCACGTATTTTATTGAATGTAGTTGTGTTTTTTTTTTCTTTTTACGATAATGGTTTATATAAACAACCCCGCCTTGCAGTTCATAGTTCCTCTCCATCCAAAGGTTGCCTGGTAGAGATCACTTTTAGCCCATTGTTTCATTCTATTTACTGTTTTTCTTTTGTATTTTTGTGTTTTTCTATAATGGTGGAACAATAAAGTATTATCTATCTATCTATCTAAAAAATTACGTAAATTTAGTCCTGTCCTATCATATATCCTGCAAGAACCTCAATAGTTTTAGATGTCAAGAATAATTTAAACTTGGCCCAAACTCAAAATGTAATCTGTCTATAGCTTCCGTATGAACTTCTTTCCGGGAAAAAAGTACTCTAAAATATCTCTTAGTATAAAGTACCCCATTGATAAGTGATTAGTAAACAACTAACACAAATAAACCTTTAGATGGGTCTACACCGGCCGCACGGGCTCGCGCGGTAGCCTCGCTGAATGTGTGGTCGGTCAAGCTACGCTCAGCCTAAGCAACTTGCGCCCGAACAACCCCGAGCCACTTCCACACCGATCGCACATTAGGCTCGCGCGTGGCTGCCGCGCGAGCCCGTGCGGCCGGTAGAGACGCAGCTTTTGATGTGTTGTCGGACGATTAGTTTATTGTTATTTTCCAGATGCGGGACCTAGTTACTCGGCCGTCTTATCACATCCGCAAGGCAATGGATGACTTCATGTTCAGTATAATGCCGAAGCTATGGGTGATTCTCTACAATTCCGTCACTTTCAGCACCATGCCTTACAGTCAGTGCGTGGAAAATCGTCAGTGGCAGGATGGGGTTAGATTGTCCTTATTTTTTAACCGACTTCAAAAAAGGAGGTTCTGTATTCGACGCGTATGTATGTAATATTAACAGAAATGCGTAATATTCATATATGTTAGTCTATGTGGGCTTCTAAACAAATTTACCAAATTTCACGAGTGTATGTATGTATGTAGGTTTGTCCGCGGATTTCTCAGAAACTACAAGTCCGATTTCGAAAATTCTTTTTGCAATAGTTAGAGTATTTTTCAACTTAGGGTAGAGTACAAGTTTCATCAAAATCGGTTCAGTAGTTTAAGAGATATAAACTTTTTATGTTTTCAGTAAGTTACTGTAATGTAGACGTTCGAGTTGCGTGATAGTGCTGATACCTATCTTGGTAAAATAAGTCACTAAAAAGTGTTAAATAAACTATTTTTAAAAAAATAATAACCGACTTCAAAGTAAATTATCTAAAAAGCATAAAATAACGAAAATATTATTGAAGTTGGTGCAGAATATACACAGCAGGTACGCCAACACCAACTTCAATAATATTTTCGTTATTTTATGCTTTTTAGATAATTTACTTTGAAGTCGGTTATTATTTTTTTAAAAATAGTTTATATCGATACCTCGGGGCTCAAAGGGCGTAACCACCATTTTGGCGAAAATGACTTTTTAATGCAGTCATACTCAGTTTTTTCTGCTCTATCGATCTGTATATTTAAAATCATCCAATTCGCCAAAAAATGGTGTTTACGACCCCATTTTTTGTAGCAAATAAAACAGATATTTTTAGTTTTTGTGTCGTAACAGCAACCACTGTTAATTATTATAAACGCGATGGTAGTAAACGCCACCGTAGATTATACAAATGCTTTTACGCCTAACAATTTTCAACGATATATTTTTAGTTTTGGGTCGTAAACGACATACCTTATGGTACATACCATACATTATGGTGCTTACGCCCGAACATATCTATTTTTAAAGAATCAACTTGCCCGATACGCCCTTAATAATTTCTGTTGGTCTAAAATAAAAGGACACATACACCCCAAAAACCAATGGATTTTTGATGAATGATGGTTGTAACCGTCATCTTGCCTACTAATTCAATCAGTTTGTAGCCAGTTCTTTATTTTCTTCAGTTGATTAAATATCAATTACAATTTTATAATATGGACTATATTAACTTGGCATACCTATTTATCAACTCAGATAACAAATTATACAAATAATTATTGATGTTACCTATACCTAATTATCTGTCTTACCCAAAAACTATTCAATAACATATTTTATTTATAAGTAGGTACTAATATAATAAAGCTGGATGGAATAGCTAGTTCATTATAAAAGGAAAATGATAAATAAAGATCACTTTACATAATAAAAATATTGTTTATCAAACAATCTAGGTATCTCCACAAAATTTAACACTATTAACTAACCATCTTAAAAAAACAAGGAACTCTTGAGATCAATTATTATAATTTTTAAGTCTTTTGGTGACCTGTTAGTAGGTGGGTACTTTAAATCTACATAGACCTATGAATACCTTGGTATACCTATGTAGTTACCTACCTAATAACCGGCCCCCAAAAGAATAAAAAAGGTTAATTAAATGATCTCAAGATTTGTTTACATATTTATTTGTATTTATACTTTATGTACACATTGCAAACACAAACAGTTTTAAAATACAAAATAACACACAATATGTACAATGGTGTACTTAACCCAATATGAGTTCTCTCCCAGCAGGCTCCTATAAGGAAAGAAGAAACAATGAAAAGGTAGGAGCAAGTATACAATTAATAAAAATGAAATATAATAATAACACATACATATTAAATAAAATAAATAAACTAATACTATAAAAATAATACATAGGTTGTTAGTGCTAAATTTGAAGATACCTAGATTATTTAATAAATAATATTTTTATTACCTACGTAATGTGATTTATATTTATAATTTTCCTTTTAAAATGAAAACTAGCTGTTCCATGTCATCTTCATCCACGAGAAACGTTTTTGCTTCGCCCCCGAAGGTCGTAGCGTGATGTTAAATACCTCCTCAAGAATTGAACTATCAAATTCAAAAATTTTTTTTTTAAAATCCGACTGCTAGTTTCAGAGATAAGCGCGTTCAAACAAACTCTTCAGCTTTATGATATTAGTTTGAATAGTTTTTAGGTAAGTCATGCAACTAACTACTGGACTAGGTAATATCAATAATTACTTGTATAATTCGTTAATAAATAGCAGTGGCGTGCACACATTTTTATGCCAGGGTAGGCAAAAAAGGAAATTTCTTGGAATAGTTATTAAATAATAGTCATTAAGAAGAGGGTAGGCACAATCTTTTTGCCTGTGTGGAGTGCACGCCACTGATAAATAGGTATGCTACGTTGATAAAGTCCATATAAAATTGTAATTTATATTTAATCAACTGTAGAAATTAAAGTAACTGTGTACAAACTGATAGAATTAGTAGGCAAATTGGCGGTTACAACCATAACTCATCACACATCCATTGATTTTTGGGGTGTAACCGCCCCAAACATGCAATTTTTCGGGGCGTATAGGAAAGCTAATTTTGTTAATTTTAAATTTATTCCTAATATAATATTACTGTGTTCTACATCAGACAAAAATAAGACTTTTGGTGTTTAAATGGCTTATTTAGGTCTAAAACAAAAAAAGTTATGTCAAAAATAAAAAATATTTTTTTGTTTTTTGGCTCTCCTGAAAAGTCGAGTTTTGGTGCTTACGCCCTTTGAGCCCCAAGGTATCGATATACTTTTTAGATAATTTACTTTGAAGTCGGTTTTTATTTTTTTTTAAATAGTTTATTATAAAATGAGTTAGTTTTTTAGCGCAATTCCATTTTGCGGGAAACTTTGGTGGCAGTTAACGGAGCTAAGCTTAAGTCTCTGGGATCACTGATAACCTAAGGGCTCATACACATAAACACGATACGACGTCGCGTCACGACGCTGCATCGTTTCATGATGTGACATAGTGACTTAGAAAACTACGACGAGCATTACATTGGAAAAGCATTGATAAATAACAGCAGTAAGCGTGGTAAGTATGCGGTATCAGTGGGCGATTGTTACCAGCTTTCGGTGAAGGAAAACATCGTGAGGAAACCTTCATGGCTGAGAAAGCAAAACTAGCTTTCAATGACGTGCGAAGTCCGCCAACCCGCACTTGGCCAGCGTGGTGGACTATAGCCTCATTTTGAGGGGGGGGGGGGGGCGTGCCTAACAGTGGAACTTAAACAAGGGCTGGTATTATTTGATGATAAGTAATTAATTAACGAATGCGAGCGAGCCTGCCCCACGTAGTCCGTCCTCGCAATTTTTTAAACTGGAACTACTTTTCAATATTTCAAAATGTTATGCTAGTTGTAGATCGCATCGTGGAATGACGTGACATCGCAGCGTGTTTATGTGTATGCGCCCTTATCTGCCCCAGTATGTAATTAATAATTTTGCATACCTACATACCTTGTCTATTAAGGTATCAAGTACAGCGTACTAGAAGGGACATCCAAACAAACATGGAATTACATGAATTGATCCCACCATCACCCTTCTATCTTCGGATTGAAACGAAACTTGGCATGATTTGAGTTAATACTCCGAGGTAGTACATAGGATACTTTTTATCCCGACATTCGGCACGGTTCCCTTGGGAGAGGGGACTAAAGTCAAAATGTGTACTTGGTTATACGCTTGCTCCGATTTTAACAATTTTTCATTATAATTATAATAAATATTTATAAGGGAACACTCATAAACAGTTGTTAACAATGTTTGGAAATCGATCAGGTTAAGCAACGTTAGGTAAGGTCATTAAATAGATGGGTGTGTAAAGGCGCCTGCTAATATAAACATAGTTCCATAATTTTATTTTCACCGTTTCTACCTACATCAAAATTAATTCTTTTAGCTGTCATCATTTAGTTGCGTCTACCGTATATTTTTTTATATAATTCTAAAATTAGATCGTTTTACACATACAAAATTGTACTTTTCTTAAAATATAGTGTTTTGGTTCAAAATATCTCTTTTTAATTTGCAAAACCCACCAAAACACCAATTAATCCGCCAAAGATTAATCAATGGCGACCGTGACAGGACATTTGAACAAAAGTGGAGCAAAATCCAATCTATCTACGAAGTTTCGGTGTTGACGCAGCGCAGTATTCTTGGTGATATAATCCACTGGCATTCGAAAACTGCAAGAGGAATCATTTACTGCGTTGTAAAGAACCAGCTAAAACCTCAATACTTCAAACAGTTTAATAGAAAGGCAAAAACTATTACGACTGAATGTTGCTGAAAGTCTACGTACTTAAAGAGACCAGTGACCGTCAGGTGGAATTCTAGAAGGAGGCTGTACGGGCTAGCTGCTTGGATCTTGTGTCACGTTGGTCAAGTGGAGTACCTAAAGCTTCACACCGCAAGAGAACAAGACAATAAAGATAAGTGCCATCCTTGCTTTCCCTCTAAACTCCTTCTGTAGTGTTTTCATCCATCTAAATTAATCAAAATAATTTCATATTTTATTTGTTATAACTAGTAAAACAACATACCTAATACGTAAACTCGAGCTAAATTCCAATAAATTATCTACGAGTATAATTACCTACCTACAATAGCGTAGTTAAAATAAAGTCTTAGAAATACATTTAACAGTGATTGAAATACAGTAGTGTAGTGTAATGTTTAATTACATACCTACGTAAATTATTTAAAACGATATACCTGTACTTTTTAATATAAAAATCTGAATAAAGGCATAATCTAAATTTGTTTTGTAATTAACTAAATTAATAGATTTTTTTGTTTAAGTTAATTTACGTTTTTGTTCATTACGTAGTTCTTACTGAGTAGTTTGTGTTCATTACCTGATAGCAAATCATTACCTATTAAATTACGTAGCTAAGACCGTACCGCACAGTCATACCTACTTATCACACAAACTAAGGTATCCTACTAGTGTCAAAAAAAAAAACAATAGCAGGTTACATGTTCTGTCGTTGTTTTATACGTGCTTAAGTAAATGTTATTTGGCCGTAATTTCCAGGAAACGTGTGCCTAGAACTAAGGCGCGGACGACGCGCGACGCCGCGCAGCCGCGGCACCGTCCCCGCCTCGCACAGCTGGTCATCATAGTGCTATCAGCTGATCATCTGTGCATGCGCGGCCGGTCTAGTATCCGGCTTCCTATAAGGCTTCGTCAGATAAGGAGCGTGAGAATATTATTTAATTATCTTTAACGTAGTTTGCCGTTTGTCGAGCTTGCATTTATTAAATTGATTTTATTCATTTGCGTATGCAACGGGAAACAAAAATGGCACAAAAACCCGATACTTTAAAGGCTTTAACAATTAGAAGAAGCTCGATAAAGGGTCAAATTACAAAATTCAAGAAATACATGGATGAATTCGTAGGAAAAAATAAAGAAATTGAACCCGTAAAGTACGTGGAACTAGCGCTAAAGCTCGGAAAAATTGAAATATTGTCTTCTAAATTTGAAGAGGTGCAAAGTGAGATAGAGATTCTGAATTCTGAAAATATCGATGCGGAGATTGATGAACGTGACGTCATTGAACTTGAGCTCATCCGTCTTATTGCGTTGGCTAAAGATGTGTTGAGTCAAAATAAACAAAATACTGAAGAAAGGCGTGATTCTCACTTTCATTGCGGTCACGATCATCAGGATCCAGGTATTAAGTTGCCCCAGATTCAAATAGCGAAATTCGACGGTGCTTACTTCCGCTGGTTGGATTTTCGCGATACATTTACATCTCTCGTACACAACAATGAACGCATTTCCTCGATTCAAAAATTTCATTACTTGATCTCGTATCTCGAAGGTGAAGCAGCAAGAATTGTTTCGAATTTAGAATTTGTTGAGTTTGCAATAAAATATGAAACCTTTTTTTTATCGGTAATATTGCGAACTCTATTGTCAAAATTTTAAATAAGAAAAACTGTCAGTGTTGATAAAACAATTGTAATGTGTAAAAGTCAATATAAAATAAATTAAATATTCTTATAATAAAAAAAAGGTGTTATTCATCCGTTAATTGAAGATTTCCTCCGCTGTGTACATACATAAAACTCTGCACTTCAAGAGGTTATACGGTCCCACCATGGAAAATTTTTCAACAAAAATATCGATCGGAAATCTTGAAGGGAAATCAAATTGGACAACCTGGAAGTACAAAATCTGTATCATGCTTCGCGGTACCGCAGATGTTATGGAGGTGACTGAAGGGAGATTGACATGTCCAGCAGCTCTTCAAGAAGGGACAGGTGACGCAGATGTATCAGCTTATAACCAGGCTTTAGCTAGATTTAAGAAGGCTGATTGCAGCGCACTGCTCATTATGACGACGAACATGACGGATGACACTTTACAGAAAGTAATGAGGTTTGAGACAGCTCACGAAGTCTGGATGGAGCTACATAGATTATTTGATGGTCAGACAGAGGACAGGGCTTACAACCTGTGCATGGAATTTTTCAGCTTCAAGCGTAATATATCCGATGATGTTTCCACATACATGTCGAAGCTTAAAAACATCTGGAACAACTTGAATGTAGAAATTACCAAGACAGATGCAAATAGCCAGCTCCCTGATCTATTCCTGATATGTAAGATCTTGGAAACTCTTGACGAAAGATTTTTTGCGTTCAAATCCAGTTGGTTACTTTTGAATAGGAGTGATAGAACTATTGACAACCTCACAACACAGCTATGGTCTTATGAGAAGGCACTCGAGAACAAAGAAGGGACTACTAGTAGAGAGACCCTGGTAATCCAAGAAGTCCAAGAGTCGAAAAAGAAAAAAGATGCTAAGGTGAAGTGCAACTACTGTTCACAAATGGGACATAGAGTAAGGAATTGCAAAAAGTGGATAAAAGATGGTAAACCCCCTAAGCCAAGCAGTTCAGCACAACCTTATTCGTCAAAGCAAGTACAAAGCATCACTCTAATGGCAGTTAGTAATGAATGCTCAAAGCCAGTAGAGCAAGATAGTGAAAGTTGGTTTGTTGACAACGGAGCAACAACGCATATCACTGTAAGGAAAGATGTGTTGCAAGACTTTGAACCCTTCGATTCTGATGACCAATCTGTGAAGACGGCAGACGGAACAATGATCCCAGCGTTAGGGAAAGGCATTGTCGAGGTGGAATCGAGTGTAGGTGACAAGACGGAAACCATACGAATGAAAGATGTCTGGTTTGTACCATCACTGACGAAAAATCTATTTTCTACTCTGGCAGCACAAGACAACTTGCGCAACAGCTTATTCACTTCTACCGCTACAAGTTGTCAGCTAGATATTGAAGGAGTTACGAAGATTGTAGGACACAGAGAACTCAGAGGAGGTCTATACAAACTGCAGTTGAAGACAATCATTCCTGAAAAGACATGTAACTCAGTAGAAGTGAACGCTATTACGGGAACCAATATGCTGCAAGTTTACCATGAACGTTTCGCGCATCAAGATAAGCGTCACGTGAAAGCACTGGTCAAACGGGAGTTTGGTATAAACTTACCTGAAGACGAAGGTAAATGTGAAGCATGCATATACGAGAAAGCCCACAGAATGCCGTTTGGGACACGAGAGAGAGCAACACCTGGCGAAATAATACATACTGATGTTTGCGGGCCATTCGAGCATCCCAGTGTATCGAAATTCAGATATTTTGTACTCTTCAAAGATGACTTTTCTTCGTACCGACTAGTCTACTTCATGCGTCATAAATCAGAAGTTAAAGATAAAATGAAATTGATGCTAAATGAAATCAGAACAGCTGGTCACACGGTAAAATGCCTATTAAGTGACAACGGTGGAGAATTTGATAATGAAGAAGTCAAGAAAATATTGAATGATCACGGGATTCAGCAGAGACTTACCATGCCATACACACCAGAGCAAAATGGCTCTAGTGAGCGGGAAAATCGCACCTTAGTCGAAGCCGCAAGAACATGGTTACACGCCAGAGGTGAACTTCCACAGAAGCTCTGGGCAGAATTAATTAATACAGCTGCTTATGTTCTGAACAGAACAGGACCAACCAGAAAAAGAGATAAAGTTCCCTACGAGCTTTGGTTCGGAAAAAAGCCTAAAATTTCTCACCTACGTGTAATTGGAAGCCAGTGCTACGCTCACGTACCCAAACAATGTAGGAAAAAGCTTGCTAAGAAAGCAATAAAGGGTATACTCATAGGCTATGAAAATAATGACGGTTATCGCATCTGGGATGGGAAGAAGACCAACAGATCGAGAGACATCACCTTCGAGAGTGAAGTTGAGTTCAAAATCTCGATAGGCGATCGTAACCAAATCCCTACAGAGTCACAGGGAGTAAATACGAATAGTAACAATGAGGAAACGATTGAAACTGAGACCCGAAATGAACCTGATCGTGCTCTAGAGGGAGAGTATTCAGAAGATCACGATCATCAAGAACAACCTACTGTATTCTATGACGATCATAGAAGAACCGAGGTACAGCTTGCGAGACCGCAGCGCCTTACGACGGCCACAGAGGTTTAATGATTTCGTCCACACCGTAGCAGTTGAAGACTTCCCAAGTACCTACAATGATGCTATGGATAGGGAAGATCGGGATAACTGGCTAGAAGCGATGAAAAGCGAGATAAAATCATTACAGGAGAACAATGTTTGGACATTATGCGATCTACCACCTAACCGAAAGGCTCTGCCATGTAAGTGGATATACCGGATAAAACGCAATCCTGATGGATCCCTTGAAAAATACAAGGCGCGCCTAGTAATCAAAGGATTTCGGCAAAGAAAAGGTATCGATTACAATGAAACATTTAGTCCAGTCGCAAGAATGGCCACGGTTAGAGCATTACTCAGTGTGTGTGCAAAAGAGAACATGCATCTGACTCAGTTTGACGTAGAAACTGCCTTCCTTAATGGAAAACTGGAAGAGAACATTTACATGAAGCAGCCACAAGGACTTGATGATGGAACAGCGAGAGTTTGGAAACTCAACCGCAGCCTGTACGGTCTCAAGCAAGCGCCACGCTGCTGGAATTCATGTGTAAATGATATTCTCCTTGATCTAAATTTTCAACAGTGTGAGGCTGACAGTTGCCTCTATTCAAAACGAGTTGGAGCAGAAAAGATTTTGGTAGCACTATATGTCGATGATGGACTGGTGGCATCTTCGAGCGAGCAGCTAGCCAACCGTTTTCTGGATGACCTTCGGTCAAGACTGAAGATTACCACAAAACCGGCATCTTACTACCTAGGTCTAGAAATCAAGCGAGATGAGAATGCAATTTCAATCAGTCAAGAATCATACACGACGAAACTGCTAGAAAGGTTCAATATGACTGAATGCAATCCTGTCTCAACTCCAATCGAAAAATTAGAAGTCAAGGAAGAGGAAGATGTTGAATCAGGGAAAGCTGCCAACTACCCTTATAGAGAGGCAGTAGGTGCGCTGATGTACTTGATGACGGGAACCCGGCCTGACATTGCATATGCAGTAGGGGTAGTATCAAGAAAAATTAGAAAACCCGTCCACAGCAGATTGGCTTAGAGTGAAAAGAATACTCAGATATCTCAAAGGTACTAAGAACCTGGGGATAAAATATCATATCGGAAATAATGAATGTATAGAAGGATATAGTGATGCAGATCATGCTGGAGATCCTAACACAGGCAGATCTACTTCAGGCGTCGCATGCCTTTATGCAGGTGGAATAGTCTCCTGGGTAAGTCAGAGGCAAGCCACAGTAGCACTTTCAACAACAGAGGCTGAAATAGTTGCTGCAAGCGAGGCCGCTAAGGAACTGATTTGGCTCCAAAGGATATTCAGTTTTCTGTCGCAACCAGAGGGAATACCGACCTTAAAAGTCGATAATGAAGCTGCGATAAGGTTGGCCAATAACCCTGAATTTCACAAACGCACCAAGCATATCCGTGTTCGACACTTCTTTGTGCGAGAGATGGTTCATGAGAATAAGCTGAGAGTCATCAAGACGAGTTCGGCGAATCAACTTGCAGACATTTTAACTAAGCCAGTCCCAAGGCCAAGACTTGTGGAAATGTGTGCCAAGCTTGGTCAAACTATAATAAAATTAGACAAGGGAAAGTGTTGAGTTTGCAATAAAATATGAAACCTTTTTTTATCGGTAATATTGCGAACTCTATTGTCAAAATTTTAAATAAGAAAAACTGTCAGTGTTGATAAAACAATTGTAATGTGTAAAAGTCAATATAAAATAAATTAAATATTCTTATAATAAAAAAAAGGTGTTATTCATCCGTTAATTGAAGTTTTCCTCCGCTGTGTACATACATAAAACTCTGCACTTCAAGAGAATTATCATCTGACAATTACGATACTGCTTGGAGTTTGTTGTGCGAGCGGTATGATAATAAACGCTTGTTAGTAAATCATCACCTTAAGGCTAAAAACCTGAAAGACAGAATGGCTGATGTAATAAATAAATAAAATAAAAAAGCCATTTATTCCATATCTCATAGAAATACACACATCAAAAGTGTCTAGGGATCAAGCATTTTTAAGCGGATTTCTTGAGATTGAGATGTGGCTTTGTAATAAATTTATGATTTTATAAATTTATATGGATCCTTTTTGGTGCATTTCATAATTTGAATCAGGAACTGTGAATCAAATTCGAGTAAAAGATGAAAATCAGCTGTCAATATTTTCCCTATAAAAACATACAACGCATTGAAGACATTATTAGTGCTACTGTTTCCCTACTACTGATTAAAACCAACGTTATTATGGAGCGGCGACGTCATTTAAGCAGGGAAGAAATGCTCAGAGCCGTGGGAATGATAGAAGCTGGTTCCCGGCAACGTACTGTGGCTTTAGCTCTGAATACAAGTCAGAGTGTTATCAGTCGACTTTGGACACGTTACCGAAGCACTGGTACCGTGGCTGAGCGCCATGGAGGACGGTATCGCTGCACCACACGGAGACAAGACCGATATATTCAAATCTTAACTCGAAGAGCTCCAACAATAACTGCCATGATGTTAGCCGTGAGGCTTCATCACTCTTCAGGGAACTTAATTAGCGACCAAACAGTCAGAAACCGCTTGCATGAAGTGAACCTTCATTCCCGAAGACCGCTACGGGTACCACCTATAGCAATGCACAATTGTAGGATTCGATATCAATGGGCTCTTGAACACAGAAATTGGGCAGAAGAACAATGGCGTTTCGTGTGCTTTTCTGATGAGTCTCGTTTTGGTATGAGACCGGATACAAGACGTATACGACACTGGAGAACCCCTGGACGCCAACAGCGATTAAAATCCTGCCAGGAAGTCCATCCTTATAGTGGTGGAACCATCATGGTATGGGCGGGTATTTGGATCGGCGGAAGAACTGAGTTGATTTGGATCAGAGGCAACCTCAACGCTCAAATTTATGCTGAGACGATTGTATCAGACGTCATCGTTCCTCTACAAGTGCAAATCGGTCCCTTATTTCAGTTAATGCATGATAATGCACGACCGCACACCGCAAGAGTTGTAAGACAGACTCTCGCCGCAGCTAACATCAATGTCCTGCCCTGGCCTGCTCAGTCGCCAGACTTGAACCCGATTGAGCATGCATGGGATATGCTACAGAGAAGAGCTCTGCCGAATATGGAGGGTATCCAGTCGCAAGAAGACCTTTTTTTGTTGTTGCAACGAACATGGGCGGCCATTCCACAGCGTGATTTGGATGAACTCATTTTGAGTATGCCAAACCGATGTTCTTGTGTTGTTAGTGTTCGCGGTAGAAACACGGATTATTAATTGTTTAAGTTACCCAATAAAATTTTAAAGAAAACTGTTATTTCAGTCTTTTTTTCGAACTTTTGTGTTAGTGGTTCAAATGTCAAAAATCCCTTTATTAGGAAAATGGCAAATTTCTTTATTAATGCAAAGGTGACTTGGTTTATCGTTACTGTGACAAACGAAAACACTTTATTTGATGAATCCTTAAAGAAAATTTTAATTAATATCAATCAGGAGAAAAGTTATTGCAAAAATATATGTTGATCCCTAGACACTTTTGATGTGTGTAGTAGTAAGTTAGTGATTGTTAGTAGGTATTTTAAATCTAGTAGTTAGTATGGTTAGTTTTCTTTTGCTTCTGAGATATGGATCCCTCTTCGGGTGAAGGCCTCCTCCAATGCTGTCCACGCTACCCTGTTCCTGCCTGTATCCATCCATTCCTTCCCAGCTATTTGCATGATCTCATCAGCCCACCGTCTAATTGGCCTGCCGACACTCCTTTTCCCCAGTGGTCCTTTCCATCGTGTAGCTTCTATAGTCCACCTTTTATCCATATATCGTGAGACATGTCCGGCCCATCGCCACTTCAGTGTCAATGCGTGTTTAAGTGCATCCGTGACCTTTGTCTTCTGCCTTATTTGTTCGCTTCTTATTTTTTGTATTTTACGAACTTTTAATATGCTTCTTTCCATTGCTCTTTGGGTGCATCTAATTTTTTGTTTTACCTTTTCCGTGAAGATCCAAGTCTGACAACCATATAGTAAGCATGGCAAAAGATTGGTATCCATTACAACTTTTTTTAAATGTAGACTGTAGTTACCTTTTAGAATTTCTTTTAAAGACCAAAACTTCTTCCACGCTATGCCTATTCTTCTTTCAACTTCTTCTTCATTATTAGATTTTTTGAATGATACTTGTTTACCCAAATATACATAGTTATCAACGTACTCAATGTTGTTTCCTTTAACTGTGATTGGTTTTTTATAGCTGTTCGTCATTATTTTTGTTTTGTTCTCATTCATTTCTAATCCTACTTTAACACTTTCTTGCTCGAGTGATCTAACCATATCTTCCAGATCTTCAGGTGTTTCCGACAATAATACAATGTCATCTGCAAACCTGAGATGGTTTAGATAACGGTCGTCTATCTTGATGCCTTTTTTTGCCCAGTTTGTGTTGCGGAAAATATCTTCAAGTACGGCAATAAAAAGTTTCGGTGACAGAGGGTCACCTTGCCTTACACCTCTTTCAATGTTAATAGTATTCCCCTTTGTTTCGAGTTTTACTTTGCTCGTGCTGTTTGCGTATATATATTTTAGAATATTAATATATTTTTGGTCAACTTTAAGAGAGTTCAAAGCATCCCATATTGAATTATGGCTTATACTATCAAAGGCTTTGCTGTAATCTATGAATGCCACATACAAGGGTCTATTGTACTCGCGATATTTTTCTATTATTTGATCCAGGGCCTGTATGTGGTCGGTAGTGCTAAAGCCTGAGCGGAAGCCAGCTTGCTCTATTGGTTGAGATTTGTCAATTGCTTGGGCTATTCGTTTAAGTATTATAGAAGCAAAGAGTTTGTAAATGCTTGCTAGTAAACTTATTGGTCTGTAGTTTCCAATATCTAGAGGGTTCCCTTTTTTGAACAGTAATATTATTTCTGATGTACACCACTGTGATGGTACTGTCTCTGAGTCTAACACCATATTAAATAATTGGGTTATGTGGTGTATTAAAATTGGTGCACCCAATTTTATAGCTTCGTTACATAACATATCTGGACCCGGACTCTTATCATTTTTTAACTTCTTAATGTGTTCTTGCACCTCATTTTCATTGATTGGTTGGACCGAGTTGGTTTTAATTTCGTAATTTATTTGTTTTTCGCCTTCTTCCATATCCTTCCTTTTATACAGATCTTTATAGAAATTTGTTGCGTGTACGATAACATCTTTTCTTGTTATAGTTTCCCCATTTTTTTGTTTAAGTTTATGTATCCATGTTTTGTTCAATTTAGACTCCTTTAAGGCTCTTTTTGTACTTTTGAATTTGTTTAGGTTTCTTGTTATAATCTCTTGTCTATGTTTTCGGTAGTCTTCCTTGATAGATTTTTTAGTCTCCTTGTAAAGTAAGCTAAGTTGATTCTTCATATCTTTGTCCTTGTTTTTTGTATTTATCAGTTCAGTGCGTCTAGATATTAACTGTTGGGTATCATTACTAAATATTTTGTGAGCATTCTTTCGAGCGATTTCGGGTTTTGACTTTAAGCTATCTGATATGATGCTTTCTAATAGGGTGTAGTATGTTTGAACATTTTTAGAGTTTTTAAGATCGGCTTCCACACTATTGATGAGAGATTTTAAATTATTCATGTAGGTTGCAGTTTGTTGTTCTGTCTTAAGAGAATTTGGTAGGGTGCTGTAATTTCTTCTACTCTTTTTGGGCGATGTCAGTACTAAAGCGGCTCTGAGAAGTCTATGGTCTGATGGGAAGTGTAATTTGTGAAGAACCCCGCAATTAGTTATTAGTTTTGGTTTGTTTGTCAGAATAAAATCAATTTCATTCTTAGTTTTCGTGTCTGGGGATATCCACGTCCATTTACGACTGTACCTTCTTTTAAAGAATGTATTCATTATTGCAAGTTTATATTCAAAGGCATAGTTTATTAAACGTTCGCCTCTTTCGTTGCGTACCCCAAAACCAAATTTACCCATAATTAAACTGTCTTTTTCTCTAGGTTGGCCTATTTTGGCATTAAAGTCGCCCATTACCAGTACTAGATCTTCCGTTAGAGAGTGTGCTTTATCAAGGTCTCTATAAAATTGTTCAAGTTCATCCTCGCCTGCTCTCTCTGTAGGTGCATACACTTGAATAAGTGATATAGAACTATTTGCAAATTTTAGTTGTAGAACAGCAACCCTCTCCGAAATTCCTGTAAAATTTATAATGTTGTCCTTAAATTCTTTCTTGATTAAGAAACCCACTCCGTGCAAGCCTTTGGTTTGGCCAATATAGCACAAGATATAATCTTGATACTCTTCGATGTTGCAACCTGTTTTCCTAACTTCTGAGAGTCCTAAAATGTCACAGTTGGTGTTTTTAAGAGCATAGGTCAATTCTAGGTATCTCTCGATCGATAAAAGTGATCTCACATTAAAAGTACATATATTTAAGATATTTTGTTTGTCTTTATTTGCGATTGGAGGGTAGTGGTCTAATTCCCCACGAGGACCAGTCGGCTTGGGGAATGGTTTGTTGGTATGATTTAGTTCAAGCTTATTTGTTGAGTTATTCCGGTGGCTGATGATTTTGTCCTATGGTTTCTGATCAGATGTGGACGGGTTGCTTGCTGAAAAAGAATTACTTCTTCCCCTCAACACATCATATGCATTCAATTTGTTTGCTTTGTACGTTGAGAACTGTTTTCGGGATTGATTTAAGGTGGCAGGTGATGTTGATGGATCCCTTTTTCGCTTGTCTTTTCCAGAAATCATTTCCTTAATTATCAGTTTATCATAGCTCAGTACTGCGTAGTTTCCTTTCTTTCTTTCTTCCATTAGTTTAGGTTGCAGTTCTCGTCTCTTATCGAGGATGTCTTTTGGGTAGTCTTCAGAAGCGTACGCATCTTTTAGTTTTTTCTTATTCTTTAATATTTCATTTCTCTTCCAGCTATTTACAAATGAAACCAATACTGGTCTTGCGCTTTCATTTTTGTTATTTATTTTGCCGATTCTATGTGTCATATTAATATCTCTACTTTCGAGGGAAATATTTAAATCAGTTTTTATCTTTTCCTTGACATTTTCTATAAGATCAGACGGGGAGTGCTCTTTTTCTTTTAGTCCATAAATAATTATGTTGTTTGCTCTTCTATTCTTTTCCAAAGTTGTAATTTTTTCTCTTAATGTTTGGTTTTCCAATTTTAATTGTTCAATTTCTATTGTGAATGGAGTTAATTTTTCATCCATTTGTGCGATAATTTCTTTAGTTTGATTCGACATTTCAATTTTTATCTGGTTTAATAAAGCTTGCATGCCGTCCATTGTTGACAGTTTTGTGTAGAACGAAACGTATTTTGTTGAATACCGTGTAATAAAGCCTTTATACCTCTGTTAGGTTGGTATGCCGCGTTAGTTACACTATGGTCAAACGTTTCTGAACGGAATATCAGTTGAGAGCTGTCAATCGATTTATCTGTGACAGCTGTTTGATTTATTATTGAGTATTTTGTTTGTTATCTAACCTCAAAAGTCCGAAATTTCGATCAATGTTTGGAAAAAGCAACACTTGTTTCACTCAGTTTTTAATAATACAAGCACTTTGTGGTGTTTAATGCACAAACTGTATGTTTACACGTTGGATTATATGAAAGTAACACCGTTTCAGTATTTAAATACAGGAGCACAACTACACGACAACTATCTTATTTCACAGCCGGAACCGGAAAAAATGGCTGATGTAACTAAGTATAAATTATGTGTGAATTGTCTTAGGCAGGGGCACCCAGTGAGCGATTGCCGCATGGGACCATGTCGACAGTGCAACAAGGCACACAACACCCTTTTGCATGATTCGGCTAGTGAACAAAACATGGTTGTTAACTTCACTAAAGAGGTTAACACTGAGGCAACATCTAATCAGGTTATTTTATCCACTGCTTTAATTGAAGTCAAAAATCCAACCTCGAATCAGGTAGAAAAGGTACGTGCATTGTTAGATTGCGGAAGTCAGTCGTCCTTCATAACTAAATCCTTGCAAAAAAGATTAGGTCTAAAACCCAATCCCGTTGATGTTGTTAATGTTGTAGGAATCGGTAACATTTCAAATCATAGAGTAACAGAGACTTGTATCACTCAAATAAATTCAATAAATACGCAGTACAGCGTTACTTTGTCTTGCTTTGTCCTTGATGAATTGACAGGAGAATTGCCAAAGTCTCCGATTGACATCACAAAATTAAAAATACCAAAGAATATTAAACTAGCTGACCCTCTGTTTAATCAGGTGTCCCCAACAGAAATGATTATTGGTGCTGACTTGTTTTGGGATATCCTTGGATGCGAGCAGCGTTCAATAGGTCCCAATTATCCTAAACTTAGATCATCCAAATTCGGCTGGTTGATAGCCGGCCCTATAAATGCTTCTAAACTCAAACCCCTAAAAAACATACATTGCAATCATGCAATTATTTCAAATAGTGCTGAAATTGATGATTTGGACGAGATTCTTACAAAATTTTGGTCTCTTGAAGAGTTACCGCAGAAGAATCATTTAAGTACAGAAGATCAGGCTTGTGAAAATCATTTTAATTCTACACATAGTAGGTTAGAGTCCGGCAGATTTTGTGTAGAATTGCCTTTAAAGAACTCACCAGATTGTTTAGGAGAATCATATGATCTGGCAAAGAAACGGTTTTTATACTTAGAAAAACGTTTTAGGAAAAATCCTGACCTAAAATCTAAATACGTAGATTTTATACGCGAATACGCCACGTTAGGGCATTTATCTGAATCATCCATTGCTAAGCCTGAAACTGCATACTTTCTCTGTCATCACGCTGTACTAAAAGAATGCAGCGAATCCACTAAATTGCGTGTAGTGTTTAACGGCTCAGAACCCACCTCCTCAGGTTACTCATTAAATGACATTCTGCTAAAAGGCCCACACGTTCAAGACTCTCTTTTTTCTATTTTGATCCGAGCTCGCCAGTATCAGTACATTCTTACCGGTGACATCGATAAATTTTATCGACAAGTGCTTGTCTCCGATAAAGACCGAAACTTGCAACTCATTTTGTGGAGGGAAGAAGAGTCTTTGCCACTAAAAACTCTACAACTAAATACTCTCACTTACGGCACCGCAAGTGCGAGTTATTTCAGTACGAGATGTCTCAGGCAGGTGGGTGAAGAGTGTCAGGATCCATTAATCAAAGATATAATTCAGCAAGATTTTTATGTCGACGATTTAATAACCGGTTGCGACGATGAATTGAAGCTCCAACATATTCTAAATTCAGTTAACAGTGCTCTAAAATCAGCTTGTTTCACATTACGTAAGTTTAAGACAAACGCCCCGCAATTACTAAATCAAATATTATCGGATAATAATGAGTCTCTTTATCTCAGTGAATCTACCAGCACTCTCGGCCTGGGATGGAATCCTGCCACTGATGTTTTACATTTTCCGTTTAAAATACCACCCCAGGGTGATGAAAATGACAAAATTACTAAAAGATTTATACTATCTAATTCTTTTAAAATTTTCGACCCCCTTGGTTTATTGAGCCCTTGCATAATACAGCCTAAAATTATGCTACAAAAGCTGTGGCAGGCTAAGGTTGATTGGGATGAGCCAGTGCCTCAACATATAAAAGAAGCCTGGAAGGAGTTTGCTTGTAATTTACATTTTCTCTCTACGTTGCAGATTCCAAGAAAAGTGTTAGGTGAGTCCCCTAAATATATAGAAATGCACGTTTTTAGTGACGCTTCACAGAGCGCCTACGGTGCCTGTGTATACATAAAATCTATGACTCCTAACAATGATGTCACCATAAAACTGCTATGCGCTAAGTCTAAAGTAAGCCCTATAAAACCCGTAACTATACCACGCTTGGAACTTTGCGCTGCCCTACTTGCTGCCAGACTCTCTAAAAGCGTTGTTGACTCTATAAGATTTAAGCCTTCTCGTATCGTACATTGGTGCGATTCTAGTATTGTACTATCCTGGCTAAAGAGCGACTCAAGTAAGTTGAAGACGTTTGTGGCTAATCGGGTTGGGGAAATCCTCGAGACAGCGGGCAATTGTTCTTGGCGTTATGTGCCAACTGACTTAAATCCTGCAGATATGATATCTAGAGGCGTAAATGCCAGTAAAATCCGGGATCTCGAGATGTGGTGGTCTGGTCCTAAATTTCTGAATTGCAATGAGACTGAGTGGCCCACCATGCCTCTACCTGTCTGTCAGGATTTACCCGAAATAAAGTCAGTTCCTTTGTCTATATCTGATCCAATAGTGAATTTTACAAAATTTTCTAAATTGACCAAACTCCAAAGAACATACGCTTATGTTATAAGATTTTCAAATAATTTGCGAAATCCAAACAATAAACAATATGGTTATTTAAGTGTAGAAGAATTGAACAAGTCATTACATTATTTATATTCTGTTGCTCAGAAGGAGTCTTTTTTGTTAGAATATAAACATTTATCTAAAGACATTCCGCTAAAACATAATTCTAAGTTGCTTTCTTTGTCTCCATTTTTGGACGACCACGATTTGATAAGAGTCGGTGGCCGAATTAACGCTTCAAAATACCCGCATGATATGAAACATCCCATCGTTCTCGATTCATCCCACCATCTGACTAAGCTCCTGTTTGAGCGGGAACATTTAAAAAATTTACATGCTGGGCCTCAATTGCTGCTGGCGTCTATTCGCCAGACGGTATGGCCTATCAACGGGCGTCGACTTGCTCGTCAAACTGTACATCGCTGTGTTCGGTGTAGGAGAGTGCAGGGTAAAGTCTTGCAGCCAAAAATGGGGGATTTACCCGCACAGCGTGTGAACCCCGGTTTTCCCTTTATTTCCGTCGGGTTGGACTTTGCTGGTCCCTTTTATATTCTAAATCGTAAAGGGCGAGGTGCTAGGTTACAAAAGGCCTATATGTGTTTATTTGTGTGCTTGAGATGTAAATGTATACATTTGGAGGCAGTCTGTGATTTGACTAAAAATTCCTTTATGATGACCTTACGCAGGTTTGTTGCACGTCGGGGTAAGCCCATAGAGATTTTTTGTGACAACGGAGGTAATTTCACAGCTGCTTGTAAAGAGTTAGGCACATTTCTTAAGCAAAATTCGGAATCCCTGTCTGACCATGCATCTCAAGAAGGCATTAAGTTTAACTTCTCACCAAGCTACGCTCCTCATTTTGGCGGAATCTGGGAAGCTGGCGTTAAATCCGCGAAATATCATATTCGTAGAATAATGGGTAATAATCACTTAACTTTTGAGGAGATTTCTACTTTATTCGCGCAAGTAGAGTCAATTTTGAATAGTCGTCCATTGTGCCCGTTATCTTCCTCACCTAACGACCTTCTGTTCCTATCCCCGGGGCACTTCCTGATTGGAAGACAACTGACTGCGATGCCAACTCCAAATTTATTAGATTGCAAGGAAGGATATCTACAACGATATGCTCGTGTGGAAAAAATTAGACAACACTTCTGGCAGCGGTGGCAAAAGGAATATATAGCCGAATTACAAACGCGAAAGAAATGGAAGACAAACATGAGCAATCTTAAGGTCGGCGATTTAGTTTTATTGCACGAGGATCACGTGCCTCCTATGAGCTGGCGTCTTGGAAGAGTGACAAGATTGTTTACTGGAGCCGATGGTGAAACATCTAGAGTGGCTGACGTCCTCACTTCACGAGGCAGCGTGCGTCGGGCTATTGTTCGTCTCTGCCCATTAACAACGGAAGAAGATCTCTTGTGTTGAAAAGCGGACTTTTCAACAGGGGGGCAGGATGTAAAGGCGCCTGCTAATATAAACATAGTTCCATAATTTTATTTTCACCGTTTCTACCTACATCAAAATTAATTCTTTTAGCTGTCATCATTTAGTTGCGTCTACCGTATATTTTTTTATATAATTCTAAAATTAGATCGTTTTACACATACAAAATTGTACTTTTCTTAAAATATAGTGTTTTGGTTCAAAATATCTCTTTTTAATTTGCAAAACCCACCAAAACACCAATTAATCCGCCAAAGATTAATCAGGGTGACCGTTTAACGCCATTTGAATTAAACGTCTCCGTGCTTCGGAGGACAAGTACAAAGTGGGTCAAAAGTTATAACCGACTTTAAAAAAGGAGGTTTTGTATTCTATGCGAATGTAGGTATATTATTGAAAGTTTAGTTAACGTAAACACAGCGCGGGCGGAGCTGCGTGGGTCAGCTAGTTTATAATAAGGACAGCTAAGGAATGGAATAGTTTGCATGCGTAGGTTTTCCCGCCCCATTATAATGTAGATGTCTTCAAGAATAGAGTGAATAGGCTATTATTAAGCTAGTGTGCTTTACCATCCTCGACTGCGTCACCACTTTCCATCAGGTGGGACTGTCGTCAAGCACTGGCTTATATTAAAGAAAATAAAAAACTCAGACTAACTGAACGGAGTTTATATGCGTTCTAGACTCTACAGCTAAGAAAAACCTAGCTTTGATGTTTTTTTTTTTTTTTATTGGGACTAATCCCACCACTCATTCCCACCACTGTTACTCCTGTAAGCCAGGATCTACAGTGGTCACCACTGAAGACACCGAGGTTTGACCCTCGGCGAGTCCCAGGGGAACGGTAAATTGTCTTGGAACCCGCAACAAATTTAATTAAAAAGGTAGATAGGAGGAGTCGGAAATACATATATTCCACTTCCCTCCTTTGCAAAGCGGGAGACAAGCAAATAATTAATAAACGGTCGATACAACCTCAAAAAGGAAGACTCTTACAGGCGGACCAATGAAGGCTAGTCCACCCGTAAGGCACCACGGATTCTGCTAATATTTTAAGGGGCCTATTTGATTTTTAACCGACTTCAAAAAAGGAGGAGGTTCTCAATTCGTCTGTATATATATTTTTTTTTTCTATGTATGATCGCGCATAACTCTGGCAATTATGAACCGATTTGAAAAAATCTTTCTTCCATCCATTCTTTAATCCGTTAATTGGGTCCCATAAAAAATTATTGATTAGTAATAAGTAGTTCCTGAAAAAACAAGAATGGTGACTGCGCACTGAGAGCTGCAAGAAAGCCTATATAGATGACGTTCTAGTCGCTCGGACTCGCTCGGTCGGACAAAAATGGTCATAACTCTGGCAAATATTTACCACTTTCAATGATTTTATTCGAAAGAAGAAACCACTGTATTGAATCTGTATGAATTTTATTACAACCGGATAAGAACTTCCTGGAGGACCATGAACGATGTGGAGGAATTTATCTGGTAAAAACCATAAAACTGATGTTCTCCATTACATTGCTCTGACAATTATGAACCGATTTCGATGATTCTTTTTTTATTCGAGAGAGTAAACTACTATGATGTTTCCATGCAAATTTCATTACGACCGGATATTTTTTTCTGAAGAAACATGAATTATGTAAAACTATGTAGACGATAATGTGATCATGACCTACCTAGATAATTTTACGGTTTTCGATGGTTCAATCTTTATATATGAAAATATCACTAAAAAGTTTAAAATAAAATCTTTTTTAAAAAAAATTGAACCGACTTCAATATCACTGAAAAGTATAAAATAATTTAAATATTATTGAAGTTGGTGCCAAATATACACAGCAGGTACGCTAACACCAACTTCAATAATATTTAAATTATTTTATACTTTTCAGTGATATTGAAGTCGGTTCATTTTTTTAAAAAAAAGATTTTATTCAAACTTGTTTCCAATAATAGGTATGGCAAAAACGTTTGAACGCACGGAAGTTCTCCTTAGTCGCCACAAGGTCCATGTAATATACGACTCCAGATGTCACAACCAAACTGTCTAGCATAAGGCTACGCTCATGTTGCCAGAGACTGCACTCCCAAAGTATATGATGGGCAGTTTGTTCGTACTCATTATTTATCGTAGAACACTGACAGAGCTTTGATGTTTATCTATTAAAGTATCAGATGGTCATGTTTGGAACGTTCTCTGCCTTGTCTATAATTATAAGAGATTGCAGGATTTTCCAGTAACTCCCATATAAATTAAACAAAGAATGTTTGGATCCTTTGCTGAAAATTTAAATGTAATTTGCAGGTTGTTAAGAAGACATTGGCGATACTTGGTGTAGCGGCATTGGTTGGAAGCGCCCTGTACTATAAAATATTGCAAAGAGTATGCTGTTAATAAATTGTGATCAAATCTGCTTGTTTTCTTTAAAATAGATCAACATATGACTTACATAATTGACTCCAACTTTTTGCGCCAGATGGTATCAAACCCTGCCAAATTCGGTGTGTGCGCATAAGCGAACGACGGAAAAGAACAACAAAAAATACACGCTTTTATAAATTCGATGGGTGTACAAAACCTCTCCAACAACTAGTTTCCTGTCCCATCATCAGGTCCTCGTTATTAGTCAAAGTGAATAGAACTCGTTAAGACAAATTTAATGAGCCCCAACTCGATGGGTTTACCATTCCAGGGTTCCGGGCAAAGTGATTAAGATAGGTACATCTTATTAGCCCTAACTCGATGAGTTTACTAGCTATCCAAGGGTTCCATTATCCACCTTTGAGCTCCATCATCAGATCAGCTCGATGATACCATATTATTGTATTGTCACCGGTCCTTGATACATGTGCAAAATTTCAAATGATTTGGACGTGTAGCTGAGCCGGCGGAGACCGGGTCGGTATCTTTTGAAGTTTACCTCTATGACAAAAAAAGTTACTTCGAAGTGTAGTTATTGTAATCGTAAGACCCAATAGTTTCGATTCCCATTTCGGGAAATTTCTTATTGGGTATGGTTATTGGGTATGTCTCCAAAGCAGTGACAGCTAGCGCAAGCCTTGGAAAGCAAGGTGCGCTGGCTCGAACCCCAGCTTGCACCTCTGATTTCTTAAATTAATCATATGCGTATCATCTTTGTGCGATTGTTACTAACTTTCGGTGAAGGAAAACATCGTGAGGAAACCTGCATGTCTGAGAAAGCCTAACTAGCTTTCGAAAGACCTGTCCGCCGAAGTCCGCCAAACCGCACTTGGCCAGCGTGGTGGACTATGGTCTAAGCCCCTTCATCTCGAGGGGAGGCCCGTGTCCAACAGTGGGACAAAAACCGCTGTTATAAAAAATGTCTAAAGAAAATTCTCATCAGCTTTGTGTTTGGAACTGTCGAATGGAAATAAGTGTGTGTGTATGTGTGTAATTTATAATAATTCAGCATCCAGCAATACTCAGTTGCACTTTAATCAATTATAGCGACTGTAAATCCGTGTAAGTATATTTTAATGAATAATGTTTTTTTTAAATACGTGCATATTTCTGATTGCATTAGCACTCCTCATTTGTTACAAGTATTTTGTACCACTCGACTCGTTAGCAGTAATGCTAACTGTTTGTAAGTTATTATTACATTATACTTACTAAACTTACCAATTAACTACTTATTAAAACCGCTGCGCCGCACCGCAAATCTGTTGAGAAGCGCGCGCGGGTGAGTCTCCATTCTTGATTGATAATTGGGTCAATTATTAAGTACCTACCTATTATTATTACATATTTATGACGAGACTCGAGTACTGAGCGCCCTGAATTAATATGTCCCATGTTAAATCAGCCAGCCGATATATGGCTGAACATATTTTCATAAAACATTGCAAAGAACCCACGAATAAACCAATATTAGTTGGTTAACTAATAATTTTAACCGGTTGGCACTGGCTACCTGGTAGATAGAACTACCAAATGCCTACCTAAAGGGGCGTTAAGACTATTATTGTTCTTTCAGTGATTGTGTGGTTGTTAATACCAGACTCATCAGTGACAAGAATCCTGCCGTCAGTACCTGCATGGAGCATTAACATTGAAATGAGTCCCTTAAGCATTCAGTATTCAACGATGTGCAAGCAGTCGTATCTTTCAGATAAACAGCAGCAACCTCTAACTGAACCTATTCGCCTGAAACACAAATATGGAAAACGCACAAAAAAGCGATGGAATAGGAGATCAGTGCCGATATGGCACGATGATTGGCAACCTGGCGGTGGGGAACTGGCTTATCAGAGAAATATAAAAAATAAAAAGAAAAGATATTACTCATCAAAAAATGCTTCGGAAGCAGAAGCACGATTTAAGCGAATAGCACCGATAGTTAAGAATATGATCGGCGATATTGTCCTAAGCCATGTTTTGGGTTGACCAACATGACGTAACATTAACGTAAGACATTTAGGATATCTAATAGGATATTGAATAGAATATAGATTATAGAAAGAAGTGCTAGTATTTCTTGTGATTTAAAGTAGGCATATCTAGCGGGCATTTCTACTGTATTGAGTTAGGATGTTATCCTAGCTTAAGAGAAAAAAAGTATATCTTCTTCGATGGTGCTTCATCACGGAGGTCAACAACTGTTTGTAGACATGTCAGCAGTCATATGAATAAATTTTACTGTGTTTCCTACATTTAACCAGTCTTATATTCTAATCTAATGTGATCTATTGTGTGCTAGGAAATGAAAGTAAAGTACTTAATTAAATACACATATTTAAATAAAACCAATATCATAGAGATTAAAATTATTTTAATGTGCTTTATTGCATTTTGAATTTAAATTTAGATACTTCTAAAAAATCACCCTTTATGTTATACCATTCTTAGGCCAAGTGCGCCGAAAAAAAGACGTCCGTTTATATTAGCAAAGAACCGATTATCTATTTCCTATTTATCCTTAATGGTGACCGGGGGTGTCAAGATAATGGACTGAACCAGGGTTAAGGTTGCCTGGAAGAGATCGCTTTTAGCGATAAGTTGTTGCATGTCTTATTAATTTGTATCTTATTCTTATAGTATCTGTTTGTTTGTGAGCAATATAGAATTGTCTGTCTGTCTGTCTATCTGTTATGGTGGTGGTGAAAAATAGATAATCAATTTTTTGCTGAAATAAAGGGAATAGATTATCGTTTTTTTGCTTTTTTTTGTCGCCGCACTTGGGCCTTAGAGATTTACCTCATCATTTGTATTAGGAACGTACAGCTACGAGTAAAAACCTTATTACTTGGGCTGGGTGGACTTTACCATCTCCGATTGCATCGCAGCTTTTCATCAGGTGGAATAGCAATATATTGAATATAAAATATTTTTAGAAAAATAAAAACAGCCTTCAAAGAAAATCGGTCGGTGGTTAGAATAGCGTTATGGCGTGATAACTAATATAAGCACCAACTGAAATATATTTTCGTTATTTAATGCTTTTTAGATAATTTTCTTTGCAGTCGGTTTTTATTTTTCTGAAAATATCTTTTTAGTAAATTTTAAGTTACCAAGATATCAGCAGTACGTAGGCTACATGAGAACAGTTAATATAAAATGTATACAAAAATATACTTTGCTGGCTACAGGTGGTAGGTTCCTAGTAAGTACAAGGAACCGTCCAGGCCAGATATTCTGCTGCCACGCAGCAGTGTATAAACATGGCTGTGTTCTAGATGAAGGGCAGTGTGTTGGCGAAATGATCGGATACAAGAGACTTAATATCTAATGCCTTTAGGGTTGCAAACGTGCTAGTGATTCTTCTGGTGTTGCTAGCGATCAGTCTACGGGGTTGCTTCAGGTGGGTGCGAGGTCCTTCGGAGTCGCTGGACGTTCTGGGTGTGGGCCCTTTGAACGTGCATTGAGTACGGCGGCGCCTCCGAGGAGGACGGCGGCGGGGTTGCGACCCCCGTCTCTGTGAGTGCCGTGTCAGGTTTCCGGGGGCTACAATGCGCCCCCCGGCGGCGGGCTCAAAGGCAAGGCACTGAGGGGCCCCTGGTGCAGATCCCACCGGAGAGCCCTCTCATGTGCCGATGCGAGAGCCGCGGGGGTTTTAGTGGGTAAGAATCCCACATACCCCGGTTGAGCCACACAGCTCGCGGGGATCTTTGGAAGCCCGCGTCAAAAAAATTAAAGGTGGGTGCGAGGTGCGTCCCATTTCATATAAAGTTATTTGGTCTATTTTCATTTCAATAACGTTCGCAAGATATAATAAATGCGAGATATCTCACGTTTATTGAGCCAACCACAAACTGTTGATATACCTAAGTAATTTATTTTCATAAAACATTTATATAGGTATTCTCATCTCATATTCTATAACTTATTTCGTATAATGTTATTGGATATAATGTTTATATCATCGAAAATCATTAGGTCTATCGTTGAAAATGTATATTGAAACCATCAGGTTAAAACCTCGATACAGAGCAATCCAACTCGGATAGGTTAGGTTAGAAGGCTAAAGCGAAGTCCCTCCGCTTCGTGGTTACTTTTTTATGACCACCCAGAATCAGGAGCGCCACTTTGCGGGGCTCCGTCGAGCTATCTTGGCAGGTGGTAATCGCTTACCAGGTATTTCTACTCCTCATGTTACTAATTAAAACAGAAATTACAAAAAAAATATTATTAATAATATTATTATTATTTTGTTGTTATAATATTAGGCTAAATCATAGATATAGAATTTTTCACTACGGCTAAATAGGTTTTATGTCTAGTGAGTGATATATCAAACGGTTTTATATTTAATGTATGTGCTTAATAAAAATAGTTATTTTAAAACTATATCAATTGTTTATTATATGAACTGATCATTATATCAAATAAAATTATACATTCAGTTGTTATATCTTGTAAATATTAGAGATTTTGTATTTATTAACCGACTTCAAAAAGGAAGAGGTTCTCAATTCGTCTGTATATATATATTTTTATGTATGTTCGCGCATATGTAACTCTGGCAATTATGAACCGATTTGAAAAAATCCATCTATTCTTCAATCCATTGATTGGGTCCCATAAAAAAATTCTTGCTTACGAATAAGTAGTTCCTGAAAAAACAAGAATGGCGACTGCGCAGGAAACCAGCAAGAATGCTGAAATACGTGACATTTAGATGACATTATGTCGCTTTTTAAGGACAAAAATGGATATAACTCTGGCAAATATTTACTAATTTCAATGATTCTTTTCTTATTTGAAAGAAGGAACCACTCTAATGAATCTGTATGAATTTTATCACAACCGGATAAGAATTTCCTGGAGGACCATAAACGATGTGGCGGAAGTTATCTGGTAAAAACCATAAAACTGATGTTCTCCATTACATTACTCTGACAAATATGAACCGATTTCGATGATGCTTTTTTATTCGAGAGAACTACTATGATAATTCCATGCAAATTTCATTACGACCGGATAAATTATTTCTGAAGAAACATGAATTATGTAAAACTATGTAGACGATAATGTGATCATAACCTACCTAGATCATTTTACCGTCTTCGATGGTTCAATCTTTATTTATGTATGAAAATATGACTAAACAGTATAAAAAAATATATAAAAAAAATTGAACCGACTTCAATAACACTGTAAAGTATAAAATAATTTAAATATTAATGAAGTTGGTGCCAAATATTCACAGCAGGTACGCTAACACCAACTTCTATAATATTTAAATTATTTTATACTTTTCAGTGTTATTGAAGTCGGTTCAATTTTTTTTAAATATTTTATATCAAATATTACTTACCCCCTCTTTGATCATCGTTCATGAATCAGACGTTTTGCAGGAATAATTAATTAATTATGTAATTTAATAACATTACAACAGCCATTAAGGGACTGTCGGTCGGTATAACCAGATAGGTACGGGATGATTAATTAACGAAATCAGAGATGGGAGCCGGGTTCAAACCCGCGCACCTTGTTTTTCAAGGCAAGTACTCACTACTCGCCCACTTAGCTGTCACTTCTGTTTTTTCTCATTAAAGGTGTTTTAATTACTTATTAATACAGGAAATTTAATAATTTGCTCACATGATTTTTAATTGAAAGTGCGAATCACCTGCCATGTCCAGATAAATTAATGAATACTTAGTTAGTTAATTAATTTCATGCATATACATGGGTACGTATAATAGCTGTGTGTATTGTTTTAAAATGCATAATTAACTGAACCCCGTTAAATTCAGAACGATACTATGTTTGTAAGAGTGCTGTTAATGTGTAAGTAACAAAAAATTATAACCATTTCAATGAAAGGTGTATTTGCAACTTTATCAATCAGTAGGTACAGTCATAGTATGGTGGTATGAGTATGACCGCCTAAATTGTCTGTTTAGATGTGTGATTAGAGCCGCTCGTTCGTAGTGTGTTATTTATACTGTGGTGCAGCCACCTGTCCGGTGCCGTCCAGCCGTCCACCTAACCCGTATACAACGCGTTTAGTGCCTTTTTTTGGAGCTAATCCCACCACTGTGACTCCTGTAAGCCAGGATCTACAGCGATCACCAGTGAAGACACCGAGGTTTGACCCTCGGCGAGTACCGAGGAAACGCTAAATTCTACTTCTACCCATGGTCTATCAAGCCGCTCACGGACATCCAGAAAAAATAAATAAAGGTGTCGGCCCTTTGAGGACGCATCCCATCTGGCTTGCCATTCTGTTAAGAGGTCTTCATAAACAACCGCTTGAGACTTAAACAATCGCAAGATTTTAGTGCGGTCACGAATTGGTAGGAATTTAGTTACGGATAGTAAACGCGTTGCATACGGTCATGAATTCATGATACGTTTTGTGTGCATAGTAGTCTTCTTTATTTCATTCCCGTCCCTGATACGTCCATAGCTTAGTTCAATTTATGGTGTTGTGTAGCCCACGGAATGATGGCTTCGCAATAAGGTACATACAACGTGTTAACGGTTAATTTTTTTTTTTAAAAAGATTTTATTTTAAACTTTTTAGTGATATTTTCATATATAAAGATCCCATGAACCATCGAAGACCGTAAAATGATCTAGGTAGGTTATGATCACATTATCGTCTACATAGTTTTACATAATTCATGTTTCTTCAGAAAAAAATATCCGGTTGTAATGAAATTTGCATGGAATCATCATAGTAGTTTACTCTCTCGAATAAAAAAAGAATCATCGAAATCGGTTCATAATTGTCAGAGCAATGTAATGGAGAACATCAGTTTTATGGTTTTTACCAGATAAATTCCTCCACATCGTTCATGGTCCTCCAGGAAGTTCGTATCCGGTTGTGATAAAATTCATAAATTCAGACATAAATTCATCTATATAGGATTTCCTCTAGTTTTCCTGCGCAGTCACCATTCTTGTTTTTTTCAGGAACTACTTATTACTAAGCAATCTTTTTTTATGGGACCCAATCAATTGATTGAAGAATGGATGGAAGAAAGATTTTTTCAAATCAATTCATAATTGCCAGAGTTATGCGCGAACATACATAAAAAAAATATATATATAACAGACGAATTGAGAACCTCCTCCTTTTTTGAAGTCGGTTAAAAAGACTAATCTCTGTGACGGTCATTTATGATAATAAATAATAGTGTACTAGATTATTTTTCAAAATAAAGTTATGTATATTAACACATTGTACTGTATAGATAATATTTTTTCAGTTTGTTCTTGGCTGCTGTCGTGCGCAGGCAGCGTCACGTTCGACACATCCGGGTCTCCTATCAGCGATGGCGCTCTATATTTAACACCATGCAAGTTTCTCTCAGATAAACCGCAGCAACCACTAATTAAAATTGCACACCTAACATTATGTCCCAAGTCACAACAGTCTGTCCAGAAACAACTAAGTATTCCAGCTTGTGAATCACCGCCTAGTAACGTTCGAAATTCGAAACAACGGCTGTTACCCGTCTATGAAGTTCATATACCGAACTACGACGAAATAACTAAAATGAATCAAGGTAATAGTGGTAAAACTGGAAATTATCTAAAAGTACTTGATAAGTTGCGACATGTGCCATTGTGCCCTTCGTTGTTGGAGTGTCGCCATTTAAAAATTGGTACGACTAAGAATAAAAGAGGGTAGATGATCATGCATTGTTACCATTTTGTACTAAAACGTCTAATACCATTTTGTCATTTTCCCATTTTATCATACTAGTACATATACACCTCATCACACACGGATCTGTCGTTGCACTCGAAACTTAGGGCGCGTTCACTTAAAAAGACGGCAGCGGTTGTCAACCCAACAGCGTCTATCGGTACAGACTTTGGTCAGCGCGTTAGCAATGTCCATAGTACGATTTATCAAGTGCTGGTATGTACCGCCAGGTTTCAGGTAATTTCTATCCAGATTTAGTCGTCTGATAGGTTTGAAGTTATGTGCACTACAGCTGATGTCCCAATCTTTACCAGTTTCCATTGTTTAAAGATATCAGCGCTCATATGCACTGGTAAAACTGTGCCTAGCTACATAGTCTGAATGAATGCAGCTTTAGATGGCGTCTCTGTTAATAATAATATTTTACCGTGATAAAATTTGTATTGTTATGCGATAAAGAAATAACGGCTTTTATGAAAAAAAAAATGAATCTGCTGTAGGTATAATTTATTATTGGATTAGTTATTTCTATATAACTTCAGCTTCAGTTATTTTTTTTATTTTTTTTTATAATTAGGTTTGCAATGTTATGTTTATCAAAATATATATTTACGATGTAATGACTACTGAAATAAATTTTTAACAATTATTTTTACCTGACATTTTAGTGTTTTCGTATTATTCCTTTTGTTCCTTTTTTTTGACGCGGGGAAATCTTCAAAAGGTTTCCGGGAGCTCGACCGGGGTGTGTGAGATTCTTACCCACTAAAACCCCCGCGGCTGTCACATCGGCACATGAGAGGGGGCCCAGGTTTCTCTGGTATTATTCCTGTGTTAACTTCCACTTACCAGAACGTGGTAGGAATGCAAAACACAATGACATTGGATGATGGGGTTTTTGTTTTTAGTCTTCCCTGGACACGACCCAGGCGGGCTGCTGTAAAATTTCGAAGAGGCGTTCGCATTGCATGCGTGTGCTTAGGTCCCCGTATGTGCGTGCAGTCGCGCGTGTGTGCGTGTTTGGAAATATGCGTGTGTGGGTATAAGGCTGCCTGTCCACCGGAGCGGAGCGAGGCAGCGGAGCGAGGCAGCGGAGCGAGGCAGCGGAGCGGAGAAACGGAGAAATATTAACCAATAAGATTGCACAAAATCTCCGCTCCTCTTTTTTGTGCAATCTTATTGGTTAATATTTCTCCGTTTCTCCGCTCCGCTGCCTCGCTCCGCTCCGGTGGACAGGCAGCCTAGGGTGGTTCAGTGAAAAAAATATTTCTAATATAGGTGTCACCACCCCCTTAATTTGTTAAACCTACCATTCCTACCATGTGTGAAAAATTTCAGCGCGCTATCTTATATAAAAGGGGGTGCTCATCGAATTAGAAGTTTCTGACAAAAAGTTTAGGATTTTAAGTAAAATACGTAATTTAAGGTTTAATTATTTGAATGAAATAAGTATACAAAGTATTTAAATGTGAACAAAATTTGGTTATGAAGCTGTTAATTATTAACATAATATTAGTCGCAATCTTTCAAAACTATGTTTTTTATTTTAAATCCTTTTTGGATGATTCAGTAGAAACGATTTTTCTGTTTTGTTCAACAATGTGAAGTAAAAAATGCTTTTTTTCCTCATTCTTAGTGAGTATTGTATTGTAATCTTCTAATAGTTTAACACCTCGCTCCGCTGCATCATTAACAAAACGCAAATTTTTGACGCAGCTTGTGCCTTGAAGGTAATTAACATTGTCATTCCAAGTATCAGGAGGTAATAGCAAGAAAGAGTAATTGATATCAAGAACTAAGAGCGTTTTCAACGTTCTTTGCGTTGCAAAAGCTTCTAATGTAACCTCTAAGGCAAGCTTAGCAGAATCACCTCGTACTGAACGATTACCGCCATCAGAATTTATGTTTTGAACAATGGCCTATTTCTCACCATCAGGCAGCTTGTCAGAAAACAAGGCTTGCATGTGGCAAGTAGTTCATTTGACAAATACCATAAGTGATCTAAGACACCCCTAGATGCTTGCTGATTTCGGAATCAATAACTTCATACAATTAAGCTCTTCCAAAGTACTTAGTAAGTCATTTACTGGTGCACCTGCTGCCAAAGGCGCTTCGTTCAAACTTTTGGTGTAGATGAGCACACCAAAACTAACAATTTGTTTTTCTTCTCTCTTGGTTAGTTTAAATGCTTGTATTTATTCATTATTCAAAATAGAATAATCTTCAAAGCATACAACAGAATCTTTTGAAAAGTGGGATTTGAGGAGAGCTCTTGCAGTGTAAGTGCAGCATAAGTACATGCGTGGTATGTTTTTCATCTTTGGGCTCATTTAATATGTGGTGATAGCGGAGTAAAATTTGCCGAAGAGTAGGGAGTTGGTTAAGCCTCATCAATGGCTCAACATCTCGAACCCAAAGTAGAAAAATTTCGTCTTTACTTATAGTAGATGAATACATTTTATTACACTGATTCACCTCACAGTCTATTAGATAAGTATCAAAACTGTTTAAATTTGTCTATAAAACTCTCTAATAATTAATAAAAATCAATAATAAACCGCGATATAATCCGTAAAATTAGTTTCATTTCAATCTCTAATAATTTATATTAATATATTTTTACTAGTTTAACATAAGAAAATGTTCTATAACAAAAAGTAAAAATTAAGCATTTTACAGAAAAAAATCAAAAACAACACTCGATTGAGCACCCCTTTCTACATGAGCTATCTTGCTGAAATTTTACTATGTTATTACTATGAATACCTGTAACAATTTCACGGGGTGGCCAAACCAGAAAATAATAACTCAAAATTGGACCATCCTAGTGGGTATGTGTACGTAGTCGCATGTTTATGAGTGCGTGCGCGCGTGCATATGTATGTTTGTGCATCTCTTATATTATGCAGATACTATTTTGTTTAACACTTATCCTTTCTAGGCTCTATTAATATTTCATTAGGTTCGAATTCACAATTAGCTGGTCATCAGTTCATTTAAGGATTTAAGCGTGAAATACATAGAAAATTACTGGAAATACTAATTACCTACCGTGTACTGGTAATTTAGCAAATAATTGGTTAACCACTACCAAGAATAATAAATACCTAGCCAACAGTATTACACCTTATTAAGGAAGCTAACCATGTATTTAACAATTCTAATGATGCGTAAGTAGCATATGATAATTTTACTTTGTACCTACGTACCAGTAGAGTATCCTAGCACGTTAAGCCTGTACAAGATCAGCGCAGTCTCTGATTATATACAGATCTTGAACCTGATATTACTTAGAATACGTGAAAAGATAATATTATACATATCCATGAGAGAATTTGCTGCAAAAGTATTCGCTGTAAAACCTTAATAGACAAGTATGACGAGAGTAAACAATCATTCTTGTATAACATTTCAGATTCTTTGTGGCTGTTACTGACACAGTTATATTACGTAGGGAGTGTGATGCCGAAACTGAATTGTTTGTCCAACACATCGGAGGCATTTATCTGTGGCAGCAACATTACTCTGTATTCGAAGTCATGCGAGTTACAGGAGCTAAAACTGATTAAGAAGGCAATCTATACACTATATCTGAAATCAAATAAAACTACACAGCTAAAACCGAATTTAGGTTATAAGAATCCACATCAATCTATTCAGTTTAAAATGGATCCGTTTAAGCAGAGTTTAAGTTTACGAAGCGTTAAAGGAGGTTATATAATAATACGTTTAACATACGAAATACAAGTTAGAAAGAAACCAAAAAAAGGTAAATTAAATTCCTGGCAAAAGAAAAAACCAAGGAAAAATCCTTTGCCAAGGCCAAGGTGTAAGCCAAAGTATAAGCGAAATCCAATGACAACACCAGAGCCAGAGCTGAATCCATACCTACCATTACCCAAGCCAAAGCCAAAAAGGCCAAGGAAAATGCCGAAACGAAAACCAAACTCGTTGCCAAAACCATATAAAACAAAATTGAAGCATGAAAGTGAAGAGAGAGAACGGAATGCAAATAAATTCGACAATGATTATGAGTTTGCTATTTAGACTCTTTAACAGCAAACGTTGATAAGAAGTGTCAGTAAAACAAAACAACAACAGTAACAGTACCGACCAAAACAGAGGATTTGTCGCCCAAAAGAAGTGCATTAGGTCAATATACGGACTCCAACCTCTTGACTCGTGTCAACCAGTACTTAAAAAGCTTGGTTTATTACCATAGCCATCCCTCTATATCTATCAAATATGTATGTTTGTGTGGAGAAAATAAGGAGCTATTTAAAACAGCGAACCATGTCAATGCTCGAAATAGGAGAGATCGATATCAACTTGTATTAGATTATACTCCTAGACTAAGTAAATATAACAAGAGCTGTGTAGCTATGTGTGTTCATATATATAATAAAATACCTAGTCAATTAAAAGCTCCTAGCTCTAGAAATTTTCAAATTAAATTATGTAACTGATTACTTGAAAAAAACTTTTATAGCGTAAAATAACAAGAAATGATTTTTTCTTTTTTGCATGCTATGTATAATTCTAGCAAAAACATTTATGTACTTAATACAAATTGTAACATCTTATTATACCATGTTTTTACCAAATAAATATATTATGATAATGATTATACTTTTATCCTGGGCACCTGTTGAATTAAAATAAAATATGTACATACAAAACGCTTCTTATTTCATACTCCAGGATCTACGACTTTGCATATTAGAGATTTAAGTCATTTATCGAAGTTTCTGGTTATAATGAGTGTCACAAAAAAAAACAGCACTAAAATCTCATAAATAAGTATTATTGTATATGATGAATTTAAAATAAATACAATTCGCAGTAAGTAAAAGTAAATAATATTAAATAAGTTAATCTAAATTGTCATTTGTAAGCAAAATTAAACGGTTTTACTTAGTGACAAGACAAATTAGACAAACTAGACGTTATGGTAAGCGAGCTGCTGTGCACCGCCTCACGTGACACAAAAACGCTTGAGACCGATAATTTCACAAGTTACAGTGCCCTTCACACCGGAACACAGTGATGTTTACACATAGCTGCTAATCGGCGAAACATTTGCCATTGCAGTGCAGCAGTCTTAGCACGATTTGCTAAGACTCCGTAATCTTGACAGTTCGGTGTAGAGTATGACGTAGTTATGGACATAGAAACGTCATTTTCGGTATTAGCTAGGTCGATAACTACGTCATACTCCACACCGAACTGTCAAGATTACAAAGTCTTGGCAAATCGTGCTAAGCCTGCTGTAGTGCCTAGCTAAACGGTCCCGAGGTCGGTTACACGAGAGACATCTACTAAATTATACTTGGAAATCTTATTTGCCTTTCAGTAACTTTGCATAGGTTAGTAAATATTATAGCTTGTGTAATTTTGTGGAATGTGGGGTCTTTAACAAATTGATGACATGTTCAATAATTGCAAATACAAATCATTTGCCATGTATTTTTGATAACAGTATAATTAGTTAAATAATTTCATGAATTACCAGAAATGTTTTTATCAGAAACTTTATTTAAACCATAATCATAACTTAACTATGTTGGCGCTGATTTTACCGTGTAAGTTGAAAGAACTGGGATTTAAAGAATTGACAATTTTGATAAGGTTAACGACTGTATGTTAATGTTTCAGTTTTTTCTTGGCTGTTGTTGACACAGTCATCGTGCGCGAAGAGTGTGGTGCCGATACCGAGCTGCTTGTCCGACACACCCGGGACTTCCAACTGTGGCACTCTGTATTGGTCACCATGCGAGTTTCCCTCCGCTAAACCGCAACAATCACTAATTGAAAGGGTAAACTTGGCGATATGTCTCAAATTAACGCAACTAAAACCAAGTGTTCGGGTTAGAAAATCAGCACAATACACTACGCGCTTTGAAAAAACCAAACACAAACGGTTTGATATTAGACCTTCTAGAGGCTTGCTTGAGGCTTTATTACACAGTGCTGATTTTATAAATAAATTAGTTGAAGACTATCATCGATAGCCATTGTTGTACTAAAGCGTAATTTGTGTTATGTTTATAAAATTGTAAATGAATACTTTAGTAATTTTTATTTTCTAAAAGCAAGCGTTATTGATGTTGAGTGCATGAGTGAAGTTATCGCCCGCCCTGTAGTGAATCTTGAGCCCCAAGATCTACTACAGGGAGCCTCAAGGCTTGGGACTAAGGTTCTACATCTTTTTTTTTCTAGAAAAATCTTTAATGAAGGAAATTGTACGATTTCAAATAGTAGTTTTGTATGCCAAAACTACTTGCTATAAATGCTATAAAAATAAACCAAAATTGTAAAAAAGTATATTTAAGAAATTAATTACATTTTTCTGAAAATTGCATGACAAATGTTTATTCTCTTTAAGAAAACATTTAATGTAGACGTTTTACCTTGCTAAGGTTTAAAACATGCAATTTAAAACTTTTTTTAAGTATTATTATCAATTCATACTCATCTCACGTACCTATATAGGTATTTTTTTTATATTTGTCGCAAATTATTTTTTTTTTACATAAAATCCTCCAAACTAAACTCTTCTTTTGCTTTTGGTCCTGTTATTTGATTGCTTTGCAGAGATTTTACAAAATTATCTAAATTAGCCCCGATATTGCCTGTGATGTCAGTCATTATACGAATAATTTTGTAAATAATCGATGGAAATAGTGTAATAATATTATCATTTAAATTTATGTTTCCAGTCATCATTGGTTGTTTATGTGACACCACTTCAGATGGTTTTATATCGGCTTTTAAATTACGGTGCTGTTCAACAAGTGAATTTATACCTTGTAAATAATTCGCTTGGGGTTCTAAATCATTTGGATTCGCCACTACATGAAATAATAGGAATGTATGCTGAGGTATTGATTTTTCTTCAAAGTGATTATTTGCTATTTTAAGGTCTTCAGTGTTACCCACAGATTGTTGATGTGTGGCAATTTGCAACGGCAGTAACGGCTGGCTAGCTGCTAAGGCCAGAGCTGACAGCAAAACTGAAACTAAAGAGAAGGCACATGAACATAACAAATTATAAAACTATCGCTGTAATGAAAAATTTCAAATAATAATCAATTAAAACACACAACACATAAAAAACACATTAATATCGTATATATATAGGTAAGGCCACGATCTTCGTAAGGTAGAAGATTGATATGAATTAGGCTCAGCAGCATGCATTGAAGATCTATTTATTGAAATCAAACTACTTTTACGGATTTCATCGCGGTTTATTTTTTGATCTGTAAAAGTAGTTTGATTTCAATGTGTAATATTCGCGTAAGTAAAAGACAACATTAAGATCTATTTAGCCAAATTTTAATATTAAATACCTCAAGAAAGGGTACAAATATATCATCTTCGTTGATATCTGTTAAATGTTGTTGTTTGTTGTTGTTTTAAAATTTGGTTTGCATTTAAAAGTTTTAAAATGTTCATACTTAATATGGATTTAATAATATACTTACGTTGCAGTAGGAGTATCATGATCTTAAAATAACTATGTGTGTTTCTGATACCAGATGTTTAATTTCTTTGCGACACGATAATCGAAATAAAATCAATTAGTTCTTCATTTTCAACGGTTAACCATAACAGAGTACGGACGGTAATTTATACAAGGTTGACTACCTTAGGAACTAGGTAGTTTTATGACATGGGCTTAACCCATCAACAATCCTATTTTATTTCTCTCTAATAAAACCATACTTCGCACTTGCCTGTATTTTCGTTCGCTTACTTCTTCTATTGGTTTCTCTTTTATTAGTAGTCACAATTATAGCAAGAGATTTTCATCTACATTTAGTTTAGTAGTCAATTTATTTTAGAAGGTTTATCAGTATATTCTAGGTTAAAATGTCAAAAACGCAAGTTTCAGGCAGTGTTCATAATATCAATGACACAATGGACATTAGCGGCGGACGATGGACGCCAAAGAGTAATTGTTAGTAGCACCATCGCTACTAGAGGGATGGCTGTAAGTGCAAAAGTTATAAACTCACAATTTTCACAACGCCGATAGAAATTGGTGATACACGACTGGCAATTTACCTTAAATTAAAAGATATACTATATAAATAAAACAACAACATGTGTCCAATATCGGCAGCAGTATGTGCAGACAAACGTCTGCGACACTCGTCCGAATAGCCTCGGACCGAAATCGTCCGATGAGTCGGTTTGAGTAAACGCAAATCATGAAAGATAATTGTGACGGGTTGTGTTAATTTAAATAAAGAAAAACAAAGCACGTTCCAATTATTTATCACATACTAAACATATTAGAGGCAACAGTACCGATTCCTCCAGTAACTTTAGCAATCGTGGCGATTAAGTTACATATCTGTTTAGCTATTGCCGCGGCTGCTGAATAGAACAATGTTTGTTTTCTGTCACTATTATTGATTGGTTGAAAGTTAAAAGGACTTATAATGGTGGAGGTATGATAAGGCGATTGGGTCTGCCATGCTGAAGGCAAAAAGTATCTCTGAAGGAATCGTTGATTCCTCGACCAATCCATTCCGGTGTTAAGATTTTTAGCCACGAGTAGAACCGCTGCTTCTCCATGTTCTTTCGCTTCGTTTCTAGATACGTCATCTGATTTTTGTGTGTTATTTGAGGCTTCATATATTTGTTCGCTTGGTACAACTGGGAATGCAAACGACAAAGGGACTGCCAACCAGATGATTACTGTAAAAGTGTTATATATCTTTTAATTTAAAAGTATGTTATTAAACTTAGTGGCGATACTAGCAAGACGTTCGACGCTCGCCTTTCTGTAAGCAATACGTCTGCCTATAGATAATTACTACACTGCATTGCCAATTGTCTATCGGGAGATTAGAGTCCCTTAGGCCCAGTAATTTCACTAGCTATAGTGATTGTCCTTCCCAGTGAAACATATATATTGCTGCGAAGCCTGCAGAATGTTTGGCACTGCGGTGGCACGTACCTGGACGGCTCGTTACACAAGGCACCAACCACCCAGCGAAAGTATTTGTATTATGTTCATATCTATATCTATGAAAATAAATGCCACTTTTCGTTGTAATTTTATAACTCAAGAACGGGCTCACCTATCCAAACCATCTAAGCTTTGTTCGGACTATTTAGTAGATGGTTTATGTGAAGTTTGCACAAAATCGGTAGAGCGGTTCTTCATTTATCACATTTTTTGTAACAAATTAATTCAATAAATTGCAGATCATTTTGTAAATGGGGATTTTGCTGTCAAATTGAACCTTTTTTCAGAATTAAAACTTTTTTTAGTGTCAGTAAAAGCATGCTGTTATGTCATTCATGCGGTCATTTTATTTTGGACGTGCTTCGAATAAAGCAAATTGTGAGCGATAAATATTGCTTTGTGTTTATATTTTTTGTTCAAATGTAATATGTATTTAATGTGTGCGTGTACCTACTTTTCTCAGTTTTTTAGCGAGCCGGCGGTGTTTCATATCGTTTACAGGCTTTATTTGAATTAAATTGTCAAAAGCATTTACACAAACGGTAAGTTATGAACTGTTGAAGTGAATAACATGATGCAGGTGTGTTTCTTTATTTGAAAAAACATATTGTGTACCACTGTTAATGTAGCAATTTGCTTTTAATGAGACTTATTCTTTTTTAAATTGAAGGAAAAAATGCCGTTTTTAGTTTGAATAAATGAATTTGATGTTCTAATTATTTTTTTAAATAATTCACTTTATACGTAGCGAAGCACGTACCGGGCCGCTAGTGGTTAATATAATAGTGACCTGCTGCAGCTTCACTCTGTATTTTAAGGTTTTGAACCTAAAACGTCGAAATCTAAAAAGAGAAAATTTCTGAAAGAAGTCCTCTCATTGTTGCATCATAATCAATTGTGTAGTCCAGAAGAAGTAGGCGGAAAACAACTAAACCGACGCGAATGCCGACTTGTTTTATATTGAAAGTTTCGCCCAGTTACTTACATGGTGTTACGATCATAGCTTGCAATATTCTTAATAATTGTTATTTTCCAACATGCTCTTATCGTGCAATTTCACAGTTATTTTTTACAATTAGGTATAACTGATAGACAAGGTGGAGATCATAAAAAGAAATTAATTGATTTGATATTCAGATGCATTGAAATCGTTGATAATGAATACCCAGAAATTGACTGTTCTTTTTTTAGATTTCATGTCAGTAATAAGTTGTTAGTCAGTTGGTGTCAGACACCAAGAACAGATATTGTGTATAGTGTATGTTTATGTGAACTTTCATATATGTCTTGTTTAGGGCTTTTAATTAATATTTTACTCACACGTGGGTTTTGAATACATAAACTATATAAAGCAATAGCTAACCCGCGGAGCTCCGCCAACGCTCTTTTTACGTTAACTAAATTTTTAATAATATACATTTGCGTTGAACACACACATAACCTTCTTTTTTTGAAGTCGATTAAATACTGGGACCCACTATTTACTTGCACTCCGAAGCACGTTTAATTCAAATGGCATTTAACAGTCACCCATCTATGTAATGACCTTGCTTAACGTGGCTTAACCAGATCGATTGCCAAACATTGATAGCAACTCGGTCTATGAGTGTTTTCTTGTTATTATCTAATAAAATTATAATGAAAAATTTATAAAGTCGGACCACGCGTTCAGTTAACCAAGTAAACTTTTTGACTTTAATCCCAAGAGAACCGTGCTAGACTAAGGAATAAAAAGTATCCTATGTCCTACCTCGTAGTATTAACTCAAACCATGCCAAGTTACATTTGAATCTATTCAGTAGTTTCGGCGTGATGCACGGTCATGATACAGACTGACACAGACAAACTAAAATTAAAATACCCGAAACATAAAAAAAACATAGTTGACGAGTGAACCATAGCTACAAACTTTCGAATAAAAAGAAACACTTTTAAATCTTTAGTATCCTAATCTAAAAGGAAAAGCTCTGAGGTCTTCAATAATCTATCCAAGTTAAGCTCTTTAAAAGAAAACCCGTTCAGCTCCAGGCTTCAGTCCTAGATCCCGACTTGACATAAATTCGAGCCATCCGTAATTAAATATAGAAAAAGGTATCCGGGGGCCGAGATTTTCCTGAGAATACGAGTTAATCGTAAAATACGACCAAACTGGATCCCAGATAACTAAACTGACTAATCGAGTAAGATTTTTTCGAAATCGAGCTGTTTCTTTTATGTGCTATTATAATCTACACACATCAAAAGTGTCTAGGGATCAAGCATTTTTAAGCGGATTTCTTGAGATTGAGATGTGGCTTTGTAATAAATTTATGATTTTATAAATTTATATGGATCCTTTTTGGTGCATTTCATAATTTGAATCAGGAACTGTGAATCAAATTCGAGTAAAAGATGAAAATCAGCTGTCAATATTTTCCCTATAAAAACATACAACGCATTGAAGACATTATTAGTGCTACTGTTTCCCTACTACTGATTAAAACCAACGTTATTATGGAGCGGCGACGTCATTTAAGCAGGGAAGAAATGCTCAGAGCCGTGGGAATGATAGAAGCTGGTTCCCGGCAACGTACTGTGGCTTTAGCTCTGAATACAAGTCAGAGTGTTATCAGTCGACTTTGGACACGTTACCGAAGCACTGGTACCGTGGCTGAGCGCCATGGAGGACGGTATCGCTGCACCACACGGAGACAAGACCGATATATTCAAATCTTAACTCGAAGAGCTCCAACAATAACTGCCATGATGTTAGCCGTGAGGCTTCATCACTCTTCAGGGAACTTAATTAGCGACCAAACAGTCAGAAACCGCTTGCATGAAGTGAACCTTCATTCCCGAAGACCGCTACGGGTACCACCTATAGCAATGCACAATCGTAGGATTCGATATCAATGGGCTCTTGAACACAGAAATTGGGCAGAAGAACAATGGCGTTTCGTGTGCTTTTCTGATGAGTCTCGTTTTGGTATGAGACCGGATACAAGACGTATACGACACTGGAGAACCCCTGGACGCCAACAGCGATTAAAAGCCTGCCAGGAAGTCCATCCTTATAGTGGTGGAACCATCATGGTATGGGCGGGTATTTGGATCGGCGGAAGAACTGAGTTGATTTGGATCAGAGGCAACCTCAACGCTCAAATTTATGCTGAGACGATTGTATCAGACGTCATCGTTCCTCTACAAGTGCAAATCGGTCCCTTATTTCAGTTAATGCATGATAATGCACGACCGCACACCGCAAGAGTTGTAAGACAGACTCTCGCCGCAGCTAACATCAATGTCCTGCCCTCGCCTGCTCAGTCGCCAGACTTGAACCCGATTGAGCATGCATGGGATATGCTACAGAGAAGAGCTCTGCCGAATATGGAGGGTATCCAGTCGCAAGAAGACCTTTTTTTGTTGTTGCAACGAACATGGGCGGCCATTCCACAGCGTGATTTGGATGAACTCATTTTGAGTATGCCAAACCGATGTTCTTGTGTTGCTAGTGTTCGCGGTAGAAACACGGATTATTAATTGTTTAAGTTACCCAATAAAATTTTAAAGAAAACTGTTATTTCAGTCTTTTTTTCGAACTTTTGTGTTAGTGGTTCAAATGTCAAAAATCCCTTTATTAGGAAAATGGCAAATTTCTTTATTAATGCAAAGGTGACTTGGTTTATCGTTACTGTGACAAACGAAAACACTTTATTTGATGAATCCTTAAAGAAAATTTTAATTAATATCAATCAGGAGAAAAGTTATTGCAAAAATATATGTTGATCCCTAGACACTTTTGATGTGTGTATTTCCTATTATGAACAGCTTATAACTCTACCAAATGATATAAACTTATGAGGACACAAGATAACATAAGAGGCTTTAACCCAGCATTGGATCATGCATCCATGCTAGTAGACAAGTGTGCTTGACCCCAAGACTTCCTTAGTGACAATGCAATGCGAGACAATGCAGCTTAAACTTAATGGGGAAGAGAGGTTTTCGAGTGGCGACTACGAACCAGAAGACGCAGTGCAGGCCTCCCACGAGGTGGACGTGGCGGTCTAAGGGGGGTGGCCTTTGTTCAGCAGTGGACGTCTTCCGGCTGATGATGATGATGATGATGTACCTACTCAACTAGCTCAATACCACTTTGATTGAATAGTGACTTAAGATAACTATTTATAGATTGGATATATTCAAAGGAACAATTGCTTACGTCATTGTTGTATGCACCACTATATTAGGCGTATAGCTGGAAGGATAATGTACCGTAACCGTGTACCGTACCAAATGAAAAAAGTGTGATCTATTCCCACATGTCACCACTAGCTTTGACACCACTGGGGACAAATGGGAAAAATATTCCCAACTGTTACCAGCGGCGCTAAATGATACATACTTTCCTGGGGGGCGATTCTCGCTTACTTCGAATCGACTTCGATTTCGAATCTGCAATACGAAGCCTATCTCTACTAAGAAATCTCGTAACTCGAAGTGATTTTCTCGAATCTTGTATTCTGGGCAACAATCGAAGTAAACTTCGAAATAATCTCTATTCGAATGAGGAAATTGTTGCCATTATGAAAGATAAATGTCCCGCGAGTCATTCCGTTCAAGTAGATGATACGGTTTTTTACCGGATGGGATGTTTTTAGAAGAAAAACATATCTTTAAAGGGGTTCACGTCTATAAAATGGTAGAACGACATTTTGTACGATTTTTCACATAATTTATCACAAATTAATGAGTAATAAATACACAAAGCTCTGTGTTCTTACCATAGATTTTTATAAATCTATGGTTCTTACTTAGTAGTCTGTGGCTGTATGATCCTAGTACCTTTGCCTGTCTTTCGGCGAAGTAAAATTAAAACAAAAATACCATATGTTTATGTATTTATGTTTACGATTTTGTTTTAGTATGCCCGAAAGGTTATTTATAAAAAGATAAGTTTTATTATTGTTGTCCGTATTCTTAAAGGCGTTTATGTGATGTTTAGGTGTATATAATCTTGTCGGCATAATGATTTTATCTTAATTGGCTGTCGATCGCAGTATCTCTTAACTAATAGTCTGTGTTGTTGATTGTTTGTTTGGTAATGAATTAAGTTTTAATCAAGTGCGAGGACTTCGTAAAGTGTAGTTGTACTTTAATAAACTATCCAATAATGTTATTTTGATTAAAATAATCTAGGAATACGGTACTCATCTTAAAATTATAATCATATTATACGGCAAGGTTTGACATTTGTTGTGATTCGAACTCGAGATGACGATTCGAATGGTCTTGACCAGTCGAAGCAGTTCGAGCGGCTAGCGTTCGAAATAGGTTGGGCTCGATATATCGAGAATACAATTACGTGATTTTTAGTCGCCAATAGTTCGAATTCGAATATTTTTTCGAATTCGTGATTGATTCGAAAGTGCGAGAATCGCCTCCCTGATACGGAATCGTAGGATACCGTCGTTTCATCATAGAAGAAGAAGAAGAACTACATTTATTTGGCTGAAAGCAACACCCAGAAATATACAAAATAAAAGAAAGTAAGTATACAGATATATACAAAAAGGGAAAAAAGAACAGTACAAAAAAAAAAACTTAAACTTAAAACATAAAAAACTTAAGAGTAAAATGTGGTAACTGTGCGTTGCGCTTCCGCCAAACGAGGTTGACAACTCAGCGATATGCTGCACCGGAAATCCAGATTCCCGGCGCAGCGCTGTTTTTCAGTGTCACCCTCATCATCATCTGTCGAATGATGTCTACTGCTGGGCATAAGCTCTTAGAGGGTTGTCATAATACCCACGCTTGGCAGGCGTCTTGGCGATCGCAGTATAGGTGGTACGTAATCTAATAGAAAAACGTTCCTGCCCGTCTTCTTGATTCACCTTAGTTACCTCTTACGACACCCAATGGTAGGAGATAGGAGGGTTCTATTCTTACCCAGTCACCCCACGGGCTATCACAAATAGGGTCGTTTACCTGGTGATACATCGATATACTATACCAACTAGATTAGTTGTTACGGCCCGAAAACGCATGGTCACAAAAATAGCGCCACGGAGACGGTTGTGTCGCTATTTCAAATTAGTTCGAGCCGACCACAACTAGCGTAAGGACGTATCGAAATGCCTTATTTACTTCATTCTCGCTCAGTCGATCGGTCGTTCGGTCAGTCCCTCACTCACTCACTCACTCACTCACTCACTCACTCACACACACACACACACACACACACACACACACACACACACACACTCAACTCAAATCAACTCAACTCAACTGAACTCAACTCAACTAACCCCAACTCACCCCAACTCACCCAACTCACCCCAACTCACCCCAACTCACCCCAACTCACCCCAACTCACCCCAACTCACCCAACTCACCCCAACTCACCCAACTCACCCAACTCACCCCAACTCACCCAACTCACCCCAACTCACCCCAACTCACCCAACTCACCCCAACTCACCCCAACTCACCCCAACTCACCCCAACACACCCCAACTCACCCCAACTCACCCACTCACTCAGTGACGGCGTCACATGAGCGCTTTCATAACCTTAACAAATTTACGCCTATCGCCTATCGTTTAACATCTATCACTTAACGCCTATCACCTATCATTTAACGCTTAACGCGTTATGTGATAATATTTTTGGAAGTCGCCTAAGAAGTTCCACTTCAATAAATATTTCTTTTCCCACCACCTGCTCGATAATGTTGCATTATGTGTCAATAAACATGACATAAAGTACCTCAATAAAGCCCTATAGTCTAGCCGGGTAATAATGTTGTACTAAACTCCCTTGGGTAATAATGTGATTTGAATTTCGAATGTCCTATCAACACTTTTACCACAGGTATAGTACCACACCATAAGCATTTGAGCAGAATCCATTGTTCTAGAAGGAAATCGCTGCAAATCGCTATGTCGATATTATTGGAACGTAGTTCCTTATGGGACGATGCGGAGGGGTAGCCGGGAAAAAAAAATGTGCGTGCGTGGAGTCCCTACGCGCGGAAGAAGTGAAACTTCATTCTCCCTCAGATCGGTCCCTCACTCACTCACTCACTCACTCACTCACTCACTCACTCACTCACACACACACACACACACACACACACACACACACACACACACACACACACACACACACACACTCACTCACCCACACACACACTCAACTCAACTCAACCCAACTCAACTCAACTCAACTCGCCCCAACTCGCCCCAACTCGCCCCAACTCGCCCCAACTCGCTTCCACTCGCCCCAACTCGCCCCATTTCGCCCCAACTCACCCCAACTCACCCCAACCCTTTTTTTTATTTTTTTTTTTGACGCGGGGGAAATCTTCGAAAGAGCCCCGGGAGTTGTGGGGTTCGACCGGGGTATGTGGGATTCTTACCCACTAAAACCCCCGCGGCTGTCGCATCGGCACATGAGAGGGGGAACCCCAGGGCTCTTTGGTGGGATCCCCCGGTGCCTTGCCTTTGAGCCCGCTGCCGGGGGGCGCATTGTAGCCCCCCGGGAACCTGTCACGGTGCTCACGGGGACGGGGGTCGCAACCCCGCCACCGTCCTCCTCGGAGTCGCCGCCGTACTCAATGGACGCTCAAAGGGCCCACACCCCAAGCGTCCAGCGACTCCGAAGGTTGCCCGTTGTTTATAGCCCCGGGCTCAGGGCTGGGGAGCGAGACGTTGGGCGGCCGCTTGATGCGGCCTGCGCCTTCGTCGCCGAGTGGGATCAGCGCGTTCGCGTTCCCGCTCGGCGGCCTCCTTCTGGGACATGCTCCCCACGCCGCATCCCCGGACAGCATAGCCGACACTACGCTGCCCAGGGAGAGGTCCGATCCGATAACTGCGACCAGGTCTCGACGCTCCAACGACCACGCGGGGCAAGCCTCCAGCGTGTGTTGGGCGGAGTCAGACTGGTCGCAGTGGAAGCATCTCGTCATCGCTTCACGTCCGATCTTATGCAGATAATCACCGAAACTACCGTGTCCGGTGATTATCTGCGTAAGTCTGTAGGTGAGTCGTCCGCTCCGTCGCTGTATCCAGGGTTCGAGATGCGGCAGGAATGCCTCTACGACGCGTTTGCGCGCTATGTGCTCCGGCTGGAGCCGCTCGCGCCACGTCGTGAGAGCGATGTGTCGTTCCTGCCGCTTGATGGATTCGAGCGCCACCGGCTCGCCTCCGCCACTCTGGCGGGCGATGCGGATCCGGTCATAGACCCTCGCATACATGCCCGCCAGGATGTCTAAGGGCGGAAAGCGTGCCAGTATGGTCACCGCCTCAAAGGACATCGTTCGGTATCCTCGTGCAATCCGCAGTGCCATCCTACGCTGGACGCTGTAGATTTTTGTTCTACAGCGTCTTATGGCCAGCCTCGGCGCCCAGATGGGCGCCCCGTAGAGGACTACGGACTGCACGACTCCGGCGTAGAGGCGGCGAACTTCCTCGCTCGGCCCCCCGAGGTTGGGGAGCAGCCTGTGCAAGGCCGCTGCAACCCTGTCGACTCGGGGGACCAGGCCCTCGAAATGCTCCTCGAAGCCCCAGCGACTGTCAAGGGTGAGGCCAAGATATTTCATGTACGGCCCCACCCTGACTTCCGACTCACCCACACGGACGCGCAAGTTGGGCGGTGGTTCCCGGCTCCTAGGTAGGCCGTGGACCCACAGCGCCTCAGTTTTCTGAGGCGCTATCTCCATGCCCAACTCGCGTATTTTCGCGACGACGATTTCCGCCCCAAGCTCGGCGAGCTCTTTGGTCCTCTCGAAGGTGTCCCCACCGGCCACGATTAACGTGTCGTCCGCGTAGCAGACGACACTTACGCCAGCGGGGAGATCGACACGCAGAACCGCGTCGTAGGCGAGGTTCCATAGCAAGGGGCCTAAGACTGACCCCTGCGGAACCCCTCACTCTAAACTCACCCCAACCCACCCCAACTCACCCCAACTCACCCCAACTCACCCCAACTCACCCCAACTCACCCACTCACCCACTCACCCACTCACTCAGTGACGGCGTCACATGAGCGCTTTCATAACCTTAACAAATTTACGCCTATCGCCTATCGTTTAACACCTATCACTTAACGCCTATCACCTATCATTTAACGCTTCCCGCGTTATTTGATAACATTTTTGGAAGTCGCATAAGAAGTTTCACTTCAAAAAGAAAAATATATACAGACGAATTGAGAACCTCCTCCTTTTTTGAAGTCGGTTAAAAAACGTCCGTAACGTGACCATCCGATCATTATTCAGAAATATTTATAATATCTTATTTTAGTTACCATAGAACTTAAATTTCTATGATCGAACATAATTAGGCTTAATTATTATTATTGGAACGAAGTTGTATGTGTGTGTGGTGTGGTGTGTGTGGTGTGGTGTGGTGGTGTGTGTACCCACACAGTGTGTGTTTTTTGTATTTTTTTTTTAATGATGGAATGACTTCGTCACGTGAGCGCTTTCATAAGGTTAACAAATTTAACGCTTAACGTTTAACTCGTTAAGTGATAACATTTTTGGCTGTCGCATAAGAAGTTTCACTGCAAAAACCGTATACCCGAATAATTATTTAATTATTTTCTTTATACCTCTTTGAGTATCGAATAGAACTTAAAATTAATATTTTTATAATAAGGAACTTCGTTCCTATCCGGTGTCCCACGACACCAAACGGTTATTTTTTACTTCTAGTAGTATTTATATTTTATTGCCTCGCAATTGGCGTGGGTGCGAACGCTGAAAATCGCAATATTGATATTATTTGAATTCTAGCCATATTTGTATTTTATTACCTCGCAGTAGGTGTGAAAAGTAGTGTATTCTACTCGGGGATAACGGTGTCTTTGTCTTGGGCGACCTTGAATCCCTCGCTGTACTCAGGATTCTCGTATTAACTCCTTTCTTCGTTACGCTCGCGATTCAATTTCACGCCCGCGACATAAGTCACTACTTTATCCCCTGGTTGAATAAACTACTATTAAATATCTCTACTACTGGTCCAATAACCGCCAAGCTACCGGAAGATCAAATTAGGTTTGCCGCTACTGTCTAAACAAAACTCTCAAACTAATCGATATACTATATCGATGTGGTGATATTTGTTACTGAATACTATTTTAACACGTGAATTCAAAACCAACATACATTACAAAACCAACGTCGTGAAAAAAATCACGGTTAAACGATAATAAAATCATCTATGGTCGTAACCGTGTTTTGTTCCGTGATCCCCTGCACAAACAATCAACGCAAGCTAAGCGCATCGCCATGTGGTTTAGGTAACTACTCAGCGTTAATGCTATGACATTAGCGGCGGACGATGGATGGGAAAGAGTAAATGTTAGTTGAACCACCGCTACTGGAGGGATGGGATCAAGTAAGGCAATTCATCAAAAGTTAATAGAAATTGTGGAACTTATGCAATATTCACAACGCCGATAGAAATTGGTGATACACGACTGGCAATTTACCTAAAGTTAATAGATAATATGAATAAAAAAAAAACATATGTCCGATATCGGCAGCAGTATGTGCAGACAAACGTCTGAGACACTCGTCCGAACAGCCTCGGACCGAAATCGTCCGATGAGTCGCTTTGGGTGTACGCAAAAGATAATTGTGATGGGTGGTGTTGATTTAAATAAAGAAAAAACAAAGCACGTTCCAATTATATACTTGATATACCAAATACATCAGAGGCAACAGTAGCGATTCCTGTAACTTCAGCGATTTTGGACATTACTTTATATAGCTTTCTAGCTATCGCTCTCCAGAAGAACAATTTTTGTTTTCCATCTCTGTTATTGACTGGTTGAAAATTAAAAGGACTTATTATCGTCGAGGTATGATAAGGAGATCGGGTCTGCCATGCTGAAGGCAAAAAGTATCTATGAAGGGATCGTCGATTCCTCGACGAATCCATCCCGGTGTCAAGATTTTTAGCCACGAGTAGAACTGCTGCTTCTCCATATTGTTCTTTCATTGTCTGTGGATTCGCTTCGTTTCCAGATACGTCATCTGATTTTTCTGTGTTATTTGAGGCTTCATATATTCGTTCGTTTGGTACAACTGGGAATGCAAACGACAAAGGGACTGCCAACCAGACGATAACTGTAAAAGTGATAAATTTCTTTGAATTAAAAAGGTTTTTTTTTAAACTTAGGGGCGATACAAGCAAGACGCTCAACGCTCGCCTTTCTATAAGCAATACATGTGCGTATAGTTATTTGCACTGCATTGCCGCTCGTCTGTCGGGACCCGCTGCAGCTTAACTTGGTCTTTCCGAACCTAAAACGCTGAACTCTAAAATAAACTTTCTGAAAGAAGTTCTCTCAATACTTGTGTAAGCTGCATCATAATCAATTGTGTAGTTTAGAAGAAGTAAGCTAAAAACAACTAAACCGACGCGAATGCCAACTTGTTTTATATTGATATTTTCGTCCAGTTACTTACGTGGTGTTACGATCATAGCTTCCAATATTCTTAATAATTGTTATTTTCCAACATGTTCTTATCATGTAATTTCACAGTCATTTTTTACAATTAAACGATAGACAAGTTGGAGATCATAAAAAGAAATTAATTGATTTGATATTCAGATGCTTTGAAATCGTTGATAATGAATACCCAGAAATTGTCTGAAAATAGATTTCATGACAGTACTAAGTTGGTAGTCAGTTGGTGTCAAACACCAAGAACAGATATTGTGTATAGTGTATGTTTATGTGAACATTCATATCTGTTTTGTGTAGGGTTTTTAAGTAGGGCTTTAATTTAATCTTTTACTCATGTGTCAAATATATAAACTATATAAAGCACTAGTTAAGCCGCGCAGCTCCGCCGGCACTCTTTTTACGTTAACAATTTTTTTAATAACATACATTTGCGTTGTAACACATAGGTTAATTTTATTTTATTATATTTTATTTCTTTTATATGATCTAAGATTTTATTTTATAGGAAAACATACTCTGTTTTAAAGTAGTTAACTAGTAGTATAAACCAAGCACTAATTACATGTTTTCACAAAAGTGATAACTACGTAGATCATTTGTTAATTAATCACGATGCAATCATGTTAGCTGTCGTTATGCTGAAAAATACAAAATTAAGCAACACTTAAATACTATACATATGAGAATCAAACCAAGCATTAGTAAATATTTTTTTAAAACAGTTAGGGTCGCTGTCAAACATGTCAAGTTCAGGAAGGACAACCAGCCTATTTATTTCATTATCTGCTCTAATCAAGAATGAATTTTGTCCAATGGCGGATTAAAGGTCCAGAGCGCCCTAGGCAATCACTTAATCGGCGCCCCTGTACCGGCCATAAATGGCCATCATAATACTATAAATTTTAACTAGTTGTTTTTGCAATTACGATGACGTTGTATCATCAAACCCTAGACTTTAGTAGACCAGGACCCTTGTACTTACGCTAATGCGCGAATGAAATATGACGTTATAACTGTGAAGAAATCAAGAGGGACGACAGAACGAACATCGAAATTCATGATTCCTCTCTGCTCTGGGAAATAGGCCTTAATGTATATGTGTGTTGACAGATGATAGTGTGTTATGAATATGTCACTAGAGAACGTCCCGCGATTTCACCCGCGTAGATCCCGTTACCGTGTGAATAGCGTAGCTTTCTACTTTGAAATCGGTCTAGTAGTTTTTGAGTTTATTCGTTATAAACAAACAATCGAATAGTGGTAGAGCACAGCTGCACTGCAGCTCATAACTGGCCGGCACGATCGGGGAAGTACCACATCCTTGCAGAAGACTGGTGTGAAACAACGGGGTGAATAACCTTGTTGTGTTTAGTCCAGTGTGTAAGCGTTCCGGTGGCCTAACTCTGCAACACACGCAAGTCAATAGCGTCAATTTACTGTTGACTTGTGTAAGTGTACGCTGTACCATAAGGACTTCAGCACGTCTGCTGTTCCTTATTATCGGCCAGTATGGCAATGGCGACTGACTTGCGACGTAGGTCTCTTGTCAGTCGCTGATGCAACGTGAGCTCCTCTCGTGCTGACCATCAGGCAGAGTGGGGCCAATATACTTGGCCACATTGGCCACAATAAAAAAAAACAATAATAATCTTTCCTCTTTATAATATTAGTGTAGATGTAGAAGTGTAGATGTAGATATAGATTATGTAAAAGCTTAAATAATTTATTATTATCAATAAATTAAAAAAATATGTTCTGAATTATTTATTGAAAAAATTATAAGTAAGTAGTAAGAGAATAACAAACACAGTCTAAAAAAATAAAAATTTCTGCGTCTACATTTTTGTTTCGCGAATTTGTCAATAACATCGTCGTAGTTTAAAGACAGCAAGATACTTTTTGCATCCGCGATCGGCAACTCAGTTGCTTTTCGGAAGCTTGATACCGTGGTCGATCGCGAACCCCCGCACACTACTAGCAGCAGCGACCGGCAACTCAGTCGCTTTCCGGTCGCTGGATGCAGCAACCGCGCGCTACACCACGCACACTATAGTGCTTGGATCTCGATCTGCTCAGTCAACAATTGAACTTTTTCTTCAAGATGTAGAATTTGGGTTTCTTGTTTTTCAAGTATGTTTATGCGGCCGACCGCTTTTGATAAACCTGCGACCACATCATCTAATATTTCGTGACATTTAGCAATCGATCCGAAGATACTAGAAATTGGCGCTTTGATTTCGGACATATCTTCTCGAAGCAATTTAATTTCAGCGGTTAGAATTTTCAAATCAGACGACGGAGTTAACTTTCTTGCGCGTACAGTAACATTAGAGATGTCAGTCTAGTAATGTCCCCTGACTGGACTAGATGAGTTATCCCCACCTTTTTTTTTGGTCACAGAGGCATTTTGGGCATTTCCAAGCAAGCTGACTTTCTTCATTGAACGGGACTTTTCCACCGACACAGACATCTTTATGGTATTTTTTCGACATTCGATGACTTTACGAGTAATATAATTATGATCTGTAATCTCCCTTAAGCAAGCTGCACAGGAATGTTGAAGTTTGGTACTAGACATCATTAAAACTGTTGTTTGTTATTTATTGTGTTGATATTTCTAATCGGGCGAAAGTTATCAGTTTAAAGTTATTTTACTTACAACTCAAATGTGTTAAGTACCGGATCCGTTTATATTTTTAATTCAGGTAGTTTGAGATTGTAAACACATAAATTTAATTTGTTTTGAGAACAAATTTGATCGTGTGACTGATTTAAGTTACTAAGCAACACTTTAGGTGATATAACACTCGATGACAACACTATTTAACACTGAACTATTACAGCAAAACAGTGGATTTTAATTAGTGAACACAAAAATAACCCGGGCCACTTGCACCTGTCGTGGAGGTACCCGACGCAATGATGAAGATCTCGAATATCCTGTGGCAGTTTGTTATAAAAGTGTATGTTTTGGCCCATAAACGATTTGCCTGTTCGGTTGAGACGCGTGGCATGTACTTACAACAAGATCGTGTTTGGGTTGTTAATTGACAAGTAAAGGTCAATGTCTTGTTGTGTCTTAAATGGAAGGTGTGAAAACGATACTTCTTTTCACAAATTGTAATGCGAAGGGAGACTAACGATATCCGAAGGGGTTACTCGGATATATGTACATATGCTTAGATGCCCATATAGTCTATCATAATTAAGTCAATTATTACATATGTATGTATACGCGTCGAATACAGAACCTCCTTTTTTAAGACGGCTAAAAATATAAAGTATAATTGGGGATAATTTGATTTGAGTTAGGGAATAAACATTTTTAGGAGTAATCGGCCCTATGCGGAACGATACTCGTGCAATATGTGTTCAGTGTTATACTAAATCTTGACGAAGCTAAACGTTACCATGGACTCTTATAAAGCTGCACTGCTTCTTGCTTTAGGTACTAATAAAGCGAAAATATCAATAGCGGCGAAGGCGGTACTGGCTACATCCAATTACCAGTTTTCAAAAACTTATGTGTATAAGCAAACATTATCATTAATGTAGATTTGTGTTAAAAATCATGTATACGGTGAAATACATATTTTTGCAATACGTGCTTTCTTTGAAATTACCAGCATGTCCAGCATGTTCGCCAGCATGTCCACCAGCATGTCCAGCATGTTCGCCAGCATGTCCACCAGCATGTCCAACAGCATGTCCGCCAGCATGTCCACCAGCATGCCCACCAGCATGTCCAGCATGTTCGCCAGCATGTCCAGCATGTCCACCAGCATGTTCGCCAGCATGTCCACCAGCATGTCCAGCATGTCCACAATCATGTCAACCAGCATATCCAGCATGTTCGCCAGCATGAACGCCAGCATGTCCGCCAGCATGTCCCCCAGCATGTTCGCCAGCATGTCTACCTGCATGTCCAGCATTTTCGCCAGCATGTCCAGCATGTCCACCAGCATGTTCACCAGCATGTCCACCAGCATGTCCAGCATGTCCACCAGCATGTCCAGCATGTCCACAATCATGTCCACCAGCATATCCAGCATGTCCCCCAGCATGAACGCCAGCATGTCCACCAGCATGTCCAGCATGTCCACCAGCATGTCCAGCATGTCCACAATCATGTCCACCAGCATATCCAGCATGTCCCCCAGCATGAACGCCAGCATGTCCGCCAGCATGTACCCCAGCATGTTCGCCAGCATGTCCCCCAGCATGTTCGCTAGCATGTACCCCAGTAGGTTTGCCAGCATGCTCGTCAGCATGTTCGCCAGCATAAAGCTAGTAGGTATATAATATAATCATCTATTTCTATTACCAATCCTAATCCTACACTACTAGCCACTACCTGCTCTCATTGTTGTTATTTTTCACAAGACGTGTTGTATCGACTGATAGAACACGTCAGCTCAGTTGGATACGAATTTATGTAGATCTAATAAAAATTGAGTTGGGTCCTGGTGTGGCTCAGGTTGGGTGACAGATATGTCGCCATGTTCGCCAGCATGGCCGCCAGCATGTCCACCAGCATGTCCACCAGCATGTCCACCAGCATGTCCAGCATGTCCACCAGCATGTTCACCAGCATGTCCAACAGCATGTCCACCAGCATGTCCAGCATGTTCGCCAGCATGTCCACCAGCATGTCTACCAGCATGTCCAGCATATCCAGCATGTCCACCAGCATGTCCACCAGCATGTCCACCAGCATGTCCAGCATGTCCACCAGCATGTCCGCCAGCATGTTCGCCAGCATGTCCACCAGCATGTCCACCAGCATGTCCAGCATGTCTACTAGCATGTCCAGCATGTCCACCAGCATGTCCACCAGTATGTTCGCCAGCATGTCCGCCAGCATGTCCACCAGCATGTCCACCAGAATGTCCAGCATGTACGCCAGCATGTCCGCCAGCATGTCCGCCAGCATGTACCCCAGCATGTTCGCCAGCATGTCCCCCAGCATGTCCACCATGTCCACCAGCATGTTCGCCAGCATGTTCGCCAGTATGTCCGCCAGCATGTCCAGCATGTCCACCAGCATGTCCAGCATGCCCACCAGCATGTTCGCCAGCATGTCCACCAGCATGTCCACCAGCATGTCCAGCATCTTCGCCAGCATGTCCGCCAGCATGTCCACCAGCATGTCCACCAGCATGTCCACCAGTATGTTCGCCAGCATGTCCGCCAGCATGTCCACCAGCATGTCCACCAGCATATCCAGCATTTCCACCAGCATGTCCACCAGCATGTCCAGCATGTTCGCCAGCATGTCCACCAGCATGTCCAGCATGTTCGCCAGCATGTCCACCAGCATGTCCACCAGCATGTCCACCAGCATGGTCCCAGCATGTTCGCTAGCATGTCCCCCAGCATGTTTGCCAGCATGTATGCCATCATGTCCCCCAGCATGTTCGCCAGCATGTTCGCCAGCATGTCCGCCAGCATGTCCACCAGTTTTTAGATTAATAGTAGTATTTTATTGATAAGTGTACAAAAGTAATGCCAAAAATGTCGTTCGAATGAATAAATGTTCAAGGTCAAGGTTTAATGAACTGATCATTTTTCATTTATGAAACTAACTCAGAAGCGCAGGGAAACCGCGTGCTTTAGAAACTGAAGAGCCCCGGACTCTTCTTTACACTATGCGATGAAACGCGAAGCGCACGAAGTAAGTTATTTATTATTGGTTTGGACAATACAGGCCAATTGTTTGGAAATAAGATGAAAATGAAAGGACGATGTGTAAAGAACGAAGTTTTCTTACATGAAATCATTATACAATATGCGTTGTTACTGAATGTTTAAAAGCTATAAACAATCTATACCTAAGTACTAACTATGTGTAAGCGATGCTGCGGGATAAAGCTAGTAGGTACATAATATAATCATCTATTTCTATTACCAATCCTAATCCTACACTACTAGCTACTACCTGCTCTCATTGTTGTTATTTTTCACAAGACGCGTTGTATCGACTGATAGCTCAGTTGGATAAGAATTTATGTAGATCTAATAAAAATTGAGTGGGGTCCTGGTGTGGCTCAGGTTGGGTGACAGATATGTCAACAATCTGAGTTATGCCGTTGATATAGTTCTGTTCAGACCCTCGATTAAAGGTCAGGTACGTTGGTCACATTCTGTCGTCTGATATGAAAGATGAAGCCGAAATTGATCGCCAGCAACGGGCACTCTCGGTGGTGGGAAATATTATTATGATAGCAAGAAGATTTTTTAACTTATGTGCATTTATTTGAATCATACTGTCATATCTTCTACACTTGCCAATTCTGGACAAATTATAATGAGGTCATTGGATGGTATTCGTGTACCCTCCTGACCCCATGACGGTCCTATTGGACCGGGATGCGCCGACCCCTCCCCGACAACCGTATGCTACACTAGCTATCAGACACCGGTCTCGCCGGCGAGGCCGAAGGGTCGTACGTATGCGACCGCAACGACGTGCATCACCCCACTGAGTTTCTTGCCGGTTCTTCTCAGTGGGGGCGCGTTGTGAACCGGTGGTAAACTCAGCCCTCTCTTAAGCGACAGCCCAAGCCGAGGCCGTGCCTCCCTGAGGTGCCCTTGTGCTCGTCGCTACTTCTGCCGTAAAGGCTAGAGCGCTTCAAGCGCTCGCCTCCTATTGTCCGGTGAAGCTGCAATAGCCATCTGCGGTTAACAGCGTCTATCATTCCCCAAAAAAAAAAAAAAAAAAAAAAAGGTATTCGTGTACAATATAATAACATTTTCAGACACCTCATGGGTATAAATCGGTACTGTAGTGCCTGTAGCTTGTTTACGGAGGCACGTCTGAACACGTTCAATGCCAACCAGAGAAGCTGAATTGCTTCATATATGGCCAGGGTTGGTAAGTGTAGAAACGGTATTACTAAAGAACTAGCAGACCGATTGTCTACAACGAACATGTGTAGACATTGGCGTGAATTAGCTCCTAAAATTCTTTTTTTACTGGAATGTGTGTTTTTTTGTTTAGTTTGGTTATTATTTATTTATTCTGTTTGGTTTCTTCCTTTTTTTGTCAATGTGTCTTTGTATTTGTTTTTTTTGTATGGATCAAGAGTCTGAAATAAACGTATATTATTATTATTATTTTGGTTTAACTAATAGGCTGATGAAGTTCTCTGTTTTATGAAAAAAACTACGCATTTGTAGTTTTTTCTGTCTAAATTGTTCTTATTGTGATTGTTTATCGTAATTTCAAATTCCTCTGCGAGTTTACCATTATTCAGAAGGATTAGTCAAATCCTGGTGACTTAGATGCAAAGCGAACTTGTTTTTTTATAAAGTACCTGCTGGTACCTATTTTATACCATATAATGTATGGTATATATCAACATAATAACAATGACATCTATAATACCAGCATGTGATATTTGTAAAAGGGTCAAGGTTGAAACTCAGGCGGTTTTGTTACCATAACCGTAACCAAAAAGATTCAGCTTTTCAATTCAAACACAAAGAAAAGGTGAAACAAATTATAATTTGATACATTTGGAATGTACTTACATTTAATGTAATAATGTTGTTTAGTTAAAAATAAAACTTGTAATTACTAAGTAATTCGATGTTTTAGTAATTTTAACAAAACCATGTATTTGAACTACATAAAATATATAACCTTTTTCAATAAAATTATGACAACAATCGCGTGCAGCGAGTCGCTAAAACGCGATGCAGCATTGATGCGGTTGCTTAAACGCGCGACTCCGAAACAGCGATCGAGTGCAAGGAGTTGAAGGAGTCGCTCAATGGTCGCTAATGAGTTGCTAAAACGCGATGCAGTCGCAAAATTGCCAGTCGCTGCAGCTAGAAAACGCTAGTGGGCTGGGGCCCTTAGGTAGATTCAATGTTTAGTACATGGTATTGCTAATGAATTTAATCTCTTATCTGTCATGGTTAAGCGAAGATAGTTTTTCACTCTTGTCTAGTAAGTGGGCAGTTCGCGCAAATTTGGAAGGAAGGGCGCCTAGTGCTTCTGCGGAAGGATGGACGACCCCACGACTCGCCGTCGGCTTATCGCCCGATAGTGCTGCTGGACGTCGGAAAGCCCCGGTCCAGCATCTTGACGACGTTGGACCGGGGCTTTCCGACGTCCAGTTTGGTTTCCGAGGGGGTCGGTCGACCGTAGATGCGATCCTGCGCGTCAAGACCCTCTCGGAGGAATCAGTTGCAGGAGGCGGGGTACTGTTGGCGGTGTCTCTAGATATCGCCAACGCGTTTAACACCCTGCCCTACAATTGTGTGTTGGAGGCCCTGATGTATCATCGGGTGCCGGTCTACCTGCGGCGAGTGGTGGGCTCGTATTTCGAGGAGAGGAGTGTCGTCTGCGTGGACAGCGACGGTGCGCCGTCACGCGATGTGCGGTGAACTGCGGTGTTCCACAGCGGTACTCGGCCCACTCCTGTGGAACATCGGATACGACTGGGTGCTCCGCGGCCATTTACTCCAGGTCGTTTGTTACGCAGACGACACACTTGTATGTGCCTCAGGAGGCACTTTTGAGGAGGCGGCCAGTCTGTCTGAGAGCGGGACCGCTGAAGTGGTCGACAGGATTGGACAGCTGGGCCTGAGGGTGGCTCTGGAAAAGACCGAGGTCATCTGTTTTCATGGACCTCGGAGGAAGCCCTCAGTCGCACAAATCAACGTCGGAGGCATCGCGGTCATGGTTGTGGCCCGGATGAAGTACCTGGGTCTCATCCTCGACTCGCGGTGGAACTTTGTTGACCACTTCGGGGAGCTCGCTCCGAGGTTGGTGAAGGTGGCGGCGGTACTGTCGCGGCTTCTGCCGAATTTCTTTTAAATTTTATATAACGCTCGTAATTTGATATCACCACGCGCCGACTAATTACATAAACAAATAGGCATTCACATGACCTGCGCGCGCGATAAGCGGCCGGGCCCGAAGGGTATATAGAAAAAGGTATCTGGGGACCGAGATTTTCCTGAGAAAACGAGTTAATCGTAAAATAAGACCGAAATGGATCCATATTACACCGAGCCCATATGAAATCGAGCTGTTTCTTTTATGTGCTATTATAATCTATTTCCTATTAAGAACAGCTTATAACTCTCCAAGACGATAATTGTAAGTGTGGCTTTGTGCTTGACCCCAAGATTTCCCAAATGAGGACATTTGATCCCAAACTAGGCCGAGACAATGCTACGGCAAAAACTTAATGGGGAAGAAAGGTTTTCGAGTGGTGACTACGAACCAGAAGACGCAGTGCAGGCCTCCCACGAGGTTAACCGACGATATTGTTCGCGTCGCAAGCAACCAGTGGATGCAAATGGCTAACTGTCGTGTCTGTCGTTCATTGTGGCGGTCTAAGGGGGTGGCCTTTCTTCAGCAGTGCACGTCTTCCGGCTGATGATGATGATGTACCTACTCAACTAGTATCACGTGGTGAATTTTCGGATTTAATTTTAATTAATTAATAAAGATAACAAATATAGTTGTAAGCGAATGACCATTACTTGATGCGTGAATGGGAACATTCATTTCACTGTGGGTAGATACTCTTTGGGTCCGGTGTTGTCAAGTTTTTCGAACAGCCAATGTCAGAGGTATTTATTTAATTGTTGGATAAGTTTTCAACAATAAAAATGTATCTATATAAATAAAAGGATAAGTCCTGACTGACAGATTGACAGACAACGCACAGCCTATAGGCCGACCGTTTAACTCGCGCATCGCCTGCGCGGCAAGAAGGGAGCGAGGGGAGATGTTAGCGGATGGGTGAAAGTGGTGCGCGGAGCAGAGAGCTTACGTCAAATGCGGCAGTGCGCTGGCTGTGCTCGCAGCGCGCGGTTGGTGTTTTTGTTACGGACGCTTGAAGAAAACGCACAAGGTATAGGACTGCCAAGATAAATCTCAAGATGAATCGCTCTTCCAGTTCGTTGATGAAGAGATGGACCGATTCATTATTAATTTGCAAGATTCTGACTCCTCAAGCTACACAGACAGTGATGATGATTCAAGCGATATGAATATTAGTGACGAATAGTCCTATAAATTTTTTATCTGTGGTTAAATATTTCTTAAACGGAGTTAATTATTGTTTTATGATTTTGTACCTATGAAGCTATTATAAAATATTTGTAAAACTTAAAAATAAATACTTAAAAAAAAGATACTTATTATTTTATTATTTACCAACAATGTCTATCTCGAGATAAATCTTTGGATTATTGACTCCGTGTGTAGCGTTACCCGCCCCCGCTCCCTTCCCACCGCGCAGGCGACACGCGAGTTAAACGGTCGGCCTATAAACCGCTTGCTCTAGAGACTTGAAATTTGGAGAGTAGATTCTTCACAATACAACGGGAATATTTTTCCAAATAATAAACTAAAATATACGTAGTTGTCTTTTTAAAGCATCCAAGAACACTATTCCGAATGACACCATAATCCACTCAGTATGTTTTTAGGTTTCCATACCTAAAAGGTAAAAAAGGAACCCTTATGGCAGTACTTCGTCTGTCTGTCTGTCTGTCACATGTATATATTTCAAGAACCACTGGTGCTATCGATTTGATATTTGGAACAGTTTTAGATCTTACTTGTTGAATTTATTTATTTTATTTATTTATTAATAATAATGGTACAATATTATGCATTCTGAATGTAACATAAACTCATTAGAATTTATCCGTACATCCGCCGTCGTCATCTATGTTAGTCTATGTTTAAAATTTACATATTTTCATAATGCTATTAACAGTACGAAAACAGATAGAAGTGGAATCATCAATCATCGTAATAATTATATTGATGAGTTAAGGATGAGTTGAATAAACAATATAATTATTATAATGAAGGTAGTCACAAACAATTAGTTAAAAATTATACATGGAAATTCTTTTCACGACAGTGAGTTCCATGCAGGTAGTTTTTAATGGTTAAATACAGGTTGAAGCTAAATTTTTTTGTAGTAATAATGTACATAAAATAAGTGTAATTATTGTCTGACTGTTGAATAAGAATACTTATCGTAAATTAAAAATATTTTATTTTTATTACTTTCATTTTAATGGGGGCCGGTGTCAAAATTTCAAAGAGGCTACTATATCAAGTGGGGTATCATATGAAAGGGCTTCATTTGCAAATAACAAAAGAGTTTTTTTGGTTAGTGTCTCGTGTTTTTTTGACTTATAACAAAAAATTTCAAAAAAAATACCGTTCCCCTTATCTCCGAAGTTTGTGAAGGGAAAAATCTGAAGTAATTATAAAATAAAATGATGTTTCTAAGTGGTACAGTTTTCTAGTAATCCTAAAAAAACCTCTAGAAACAAACTTAGTTTTGCGGTTGGGTTTTTTGCCATTTCAGGTAGTATCTCTCTCTCCAACTTAAGAGCTGGGCTCTTGTCGGTGAAGCAATTTCCAATCTGATCTATTATATGCTTTCATTTTGACCTCCTGATACGACATTCCACCCACTTTTTCAGCTACTTGCTTCATAAAACTTCGTCTGGGTCTTCCTCTTCCCCTTTTCCCTTCTATTTTACCTTCCACTATCGTTTTAAAGAAGGTGTCGTGTCGTATCAAGTGGCCAATCATCTTTCCTCTCCTATTCTCAATAGATCTTAAAATTTCTCTTTCTTCATTGACCAGTTCTAAAATTTCCTCATTCGTCTTCCTTTCTTTCCAACTTATTCCCGCCATTCTTCTCCGACACCACATCTCGAATGCTTCCAATTTTTCTCTATCCTTCTGTGTAAGGGTCCATGCCTCACTTCAGGTATTATAGGAATAGTAAAATAACATTAATATGTGCTATGTAGATATAGAAACCTCGGTGCGTGAGTCCGATTCGCACTTGACTGGTTTTTTTTTGTTTGATTCTGTACCTAGCTTCAACGTCATAAACTAAATTAGTTTCTGTTAAACTCTTTTAAAGGGTTAATTTAGATAAATTTGGTTGGGTTCAGTTCTGTTTCGGTTCCGTTCTATTGCCAATCCAATCTTTTTTATTTCTCGCGGGGAAAACCTTCAAAACGTCTCCGGGACGTATGGGGGTCAACCGGAGTATCTTACCCACTAAAACTCCCGCGGCTGTCACACGAAATAATTATAGGTATTATAGGTGTTGGCGACCGAAGAGGTCGCACGGTCAGTCTCTAAAAATTTACCATAGGAATTTAAGCACATTCACATATGGAACAATACACGTCACTTTTTGTAAAACTTATCTTTGATATAACACACAATGTCTGAAAATGTTATAATTTTAATTATTTAATATACTCAGTAAGAAGCATTTGCCTGCCTTTTGATTTACCGTGCTCTCAGGCGACCAGCCACCGTAGGCCACATTTGGTCCATTGCGAGCGGATCGTGATGTTCCGATCACCGCCTAGCATGGTAAATACACGGAGTACCAGTCGTCGCGAGCGACATTAATTGGAGACAATTCAGGTCAGTGAAGAAACGCCTAATATCGAACAAGAGGTAATAGTGTCGAACGATAATGGGAATCTGGAGTCGCGTGGCCGCACGACGCCACAAAGGGCGCAATCCGTAGCTGCGTCGTCATGCAGAAAATCATCGACATCGATTGAGGCACACAAAAGGAAAATGATCCTGGATGCTGAAAGGCAAAAGGCGGAAATTAGGATGCAACTGATAGACAAGGAGCTAGGCCCAGCGGCGCTGATAAGTAGAGCTGCGACAGCTTCCTTAGCGGGTCCTCGTAGGCACTTACGTAGTCTCCTGACATCTGCGACCTGATCGCATTATGGCAACATTAGAGCTACGGTTTGGTTGATGATCCAGACAGCATAATATCACGTTTATTACATGACCTCAAGAGACTCCCTCCTATGTCACAAGAATATAATGTTACGTGCCGGGTCCGGTTAATTCGGAAATAAAATTATGCCTTTAACGAGTAACGTCTATATTTCGCTTCTCCACTTAAGCACTAGTACTCAGCACAAACACTAACACTATCCCACATCACCAATCACAATGCATCAAATCCGTAATCGCGCGTAGGTCACTGTATCGCTTGGGTATCGCTTCGAAGTATCGCACTCAATAGCTCACTAAACTGAACTGTCCCGCCGTCCAACCGCGTGGCTTATATATACCGGTGCAACTGTATACTAGAATAGTCGGGCAGTCTCCCGAACGCGCGCGTGCATGCATGCCACGCGCTGTCTCGCTCACTCTCACGTCACGCGTATTTCCGTCGCGCTCGCACCGTTGAGTAGCGGCTCTAGATCCTTCACCACGGGCGGCGCGCGCACGCATTCGAGCATCGTGTACAGCTTTCGAGAACTCTCGCGCGACACCGCTGCGTTGTTTTTGTAACACTGCTCCCTTCTCAGAGATGCTCGTCCCGAGCATCTTTATTGCTGCCATTATACTTCGCTAGGCGGTTGATGTGAACCACTTTAAATGTCCCTCTTGGGTGCCGCTGAATCCTGTAGGTTACGTCATTTATACGGGTGCCCACCTTGTATGGACCCTCCCACCTCGTTTGTAATTTTGGAGATTTTCCTTTTCGGCGAGTCGGGTTGTGTAACCAGACGAACGTGCCTTCTTCAAAACCACTGGTGTTAGATCTTCGATCATATCTGGTTTTCATGTTCTCGCTTGCCTGTAATCCGTGTTCTCGGACCGAAGCATGTACGTCTCTCATTTTGTCTCGTAGATCAGAGACATAATCCTGTACGGTGAGAGGCTCATCCGGTGTCCCTCCTGTCAAAAGATCTACTGGTAGACGTAGTTCTCTTCCATAATTGACGAAGGCTGGTGTCTTCTTCGTGGTCTCGTGTTGCGCTGTTCGGTAGGCGAGCAGAAACAAGGGTATGTATTTGTCCCAGTCTCTCTGATGGCTGTCGACAATTTTTGCCAAATGCCTCTCAAGGGTCTGGTTGAACCTTTCTACCATTCCATCGGATTGAGGATGGTACGCAGTAGTACGGGTCTTATGCATTCCCAAAATTCTGCATACTTCTTGAAATACCTGTGACTCAAAGTTCCTGCCCTGATCAGAATGGATTTCTAAGGGCACGCCGAAACGACATATGACTTCATCCACTAGTTTACTCGCGACGGTCGTCGCTTCCTGGTTCGGTATGGCAAATACTTCCGGCCATTTAGTGAAGTAATCCATGACAACCATGAAATATTTGTTTCCCGACTCACTCATTGGAAATGGTCCTGCCACGTCGACGGCAATACGTCCCCAAGGAGCACCAACATTGTACAGCTGCAGTTTACCTCGACTTCTAGTCTGTGGTCCTTTCACTGCTGCACAAGAAGTACATTTACGGCACCAGTCCTGCACATCTTCCCGACAATGTAGCCAATAAAATCTTTCTCGTACTTTTGTCAGTGTCCTCTTGACGCCAAGATGACCTCCTGAAACACCGTCATGTACTTCACTGAGTACGTCTTTCACCTTAGACCTTGGGACGACTATTTGAAGATGGAACTCTCTGCCGTTGGTCTTTTCCCATTTTCGGTAAAGTATTCCATTCTGTAGAATGAGACTGTCCCATTGGGCCCAGTATGCTTTGGTACCAGCGCTCGTAGACGCGACTTCACTCCATACTGGTTTGACATCTCCTCGTGTCTTCCATGCGATGATGTGCTGTAGATCGTCATCATTCTCTTGAGCTTTCTTCATGGTCTCATCGTCCCAAGGCCCTGAAGTACTCGTTTGCGTGAGCTTCAACGTCTGTTCCATCGATTCTTGTTTGACACAGTGTTTGCAGTCTTCCAAGCATGGCCTGCGTGAGAGTGCATCTGCATTTCCATGAGCCTTTCCACTACGATGTTCAGTGATGAAGTCGTATTCCTGCAGCTGTTCAATCCATCGAGCAACTTGACCTTCCGGATTATTAAACTGCAGTAGCCACTTCAATGCTGCATGATCAGTCCGTAGCAGAAATCGTCGACCGATGAGATATTTGTTGAAATGCTGTAATGTTTTTACCACTGCCAAGAGTTCTCTTCTTGTAACACAGTAGTTCCTCTCTGGTTTCGACAACGATTTACTGAAATACGCTATAACCACTTCTCTGTCGCCCTGTTTTTGCGACAAAACTCCTCCGATCGCCGTATTGCTTGCATCCGTGTCGACGACAAACTGTCCCTCAGGTTGTGGGTATCCCAAAATGGGCGTCTCACACAAATGTTTCTTCAGAGTTCGGAGGGAATTCTCGCAAGTCTCATTCCAAGAAAATGGTCTTTTATCCTCCGTGAGTTGATGTAACGGCTTGGCAATTTCAGAGAATCCCTTGACAAATCGCCTGTAGTACGAGCAGAGGCCGAGAAATGCACGTACTTCTGTTTTATCCTTGGGTGTTGGCCACTTTTGAACTGCTTCGACTTTCTCTGGGTCAGTCCGGACACCCTCGCTAGTGATTACGTGGCCGAGGTATTTCACTTCATTCCTGAATAGACTGCACTTTTTCGGATTGAGTTTAAGCTTAGCTCCACTTATTTTGCTAAAAACTTGCTCCAAATTGCGCAAATGGTCCTCAAAGTCACGGCCGACGATAATGACGTCATCCAGGTATACCAAGCAGGCTTCTCCAACTAATCCTGCTAGCACACACTCCATGAGACGTTCAAAGGTAGCAGGCGCATTACACAATCCAAAAGGCATCACGTTGAACTGCCATAATCCTTTGCCCGTTGAGAATGCAGTCTTCTCCTTGTCTTTTGGATGGATCTCTACCTGCCAATATCCAGATTTTAAATCCAACGTCGAGAACCATTTCATGCCACTTAATGTGTCCAAAGTGTCGTCGATTCGAGGTAATGGGTAGCTGTCCTTCTTGGTGATGTCATTCAGTCGTCTGTAGTCCACACAGAAACGCGTGCTTCCATCTTTCTTCTTTACCAGAACCACCGGAGAACACCACGGACTTGCAGATGGTTCAATGATTTTATTCCTCTCCATCTCATCTAGCAGATCCTTCACTTCTTTTTCCTTTGCTATGGGTATTCGCCTTGCTCGCTGACGGATAGGTCGTTCGTCTCCTGTATCAATCTTGTGTTGGACCAACGAAGTTCTTCCCAGGTTACCTTCTTGGTGGTTGAAGATATCCGCAAAGCGCAACAGAAGCTGCTTCGCTTTGATCTTTTGCGAATAAGTCAGATTACTGTTGCAGTCATCCAGAATACCCTTGATCGTAGAATCGTTTTTCGTATTTGAAGCATCGGAGTTGGATGTCGAACTACACTTCTTCATCCAGACAACTTCCTCACATTTCCCGATGACATAGCCTTCATTTAGACATATTTCGCGGTCATCCATATTCAAAACCTTCACAACTGCGGTTTTGCTTCCATGTACAAGCGTTCTTGCCGTGATGAGATTCTGAGTCGAAGTCGTGGAGGGTAAATCCTCAATCAAGATGCATCTAGTTGACTTGTCCCTTGTAGCTGAAGGCAGTTTTACCAAAACCTGAGCTTCTGACCTTCCAGGAATGACAATGTTCTTCATACATGTCACTTTTCCATTCGTGCCACCAAGTATAAAGATCTCTTCTTCACCGCACTTGAAAACTCCTTCGGCGACGTTTATTCTGCAGTTGTATTTCCTCATGAAGTCTAAGCCCAAGATGCAATCGTCCACAATTTCAGCTACGATGACGTCGTGTTTGTAAGATTTTTCACCTATACACATCGTAACTGATAATTCACCCAGGACAGGTATTGGCTGGCCGGAGGCGGAGAGAAGTCGACACTCAATTTTCCTCTTGTATCTCATTGCTGGTTTCACAAAGTCCGGTCGGACTACAGTCCTGGAAGCTCCCGTGTCTAGCGTCAGTTTGCAGTCTGTCCCGTTTATAGCGCCACATATCAATAGATTGTTCCCGGTATTTACCTGTGAAATAATCGTTGCTGGGGCTTTCTCCGCGCCAGCCAGTACTCGCCCCGTAGTCCTGGCTGTTACTCGTTTCCCTGAACTTCCAAAGAATTGGAGGTCTCACATTTCTTCTCGACTGCCTCCATACGTTGCTTTAATTGCTCCAATTCGTTGGTTCGTATATCTTTTTGAGGGCAGTTAAACTGAAGATGACCTCTTTCACCACATTTATAGCATATGGCACTGGTGCCCCTCTTTATTGGCGCCTTGATCGCCTTTACTTCTTCTGTAACCTCTCGTAGTCTATGAATTGGCCGATTGTCCTGTCGTACTACTTCTACCTCCAGGGCATGCGCTAGTGCTTCTTTCAATGAGGTGTGATGACGGAGTTTAACAGCAGCTCTGACCTCCAAGTCCTTGATTCCATCGACGAAAGCTTGGACGGTGTTAGAATTAACCGTGTTTGCGTCGGCGGATGGGTACGCCTTACGTACAAGTTTTTCTATTTCCAACGCCCATTGTTGCAGTCCCTCTCCGGAGCGTTGGGCTCTGTCGCGTAGCTGGGCACGGAATACGTGCTCCAGATGGCGCTCACCATATCTGCATTCGAGTGCCTCCAATAACTCTTTGTACCCACTGCCCGTCGTAGGTAGGGCCTCCAAAACTGACAAGGCCTGCCCTCTTAGCGCAACGGTCAGAGCAGTAAGGCACTGTTCATCCGTCCACCCGTTGGCAGCCGCGACAGTCTGAAATTGCTGTCGATATGCGATCCACGAGGTAGTACCGTCGTATGAAGGCACCTTCACGCTAGGTCCGTGAACAGTGCTGACTGTTCCACTTGCAGCTATCCCCGATGTCTCAAGCCGCACCACTCTTTTCTGCATTTCGGTAAGGCCCGACTTGACGCTGTCTACATCGGCTTTCACGTCGCTCATGCCAGTCTTCACGTTCTCGATGTCAGTGCCCAACACTGTGATGCGTTCATCCATTTGGTCTAGGTCTTTTCGCATTTTAGTGACAATGCTACTGACGTCGCTAATCGCTCTCAAAACTTGATCAGCTTTCGACGATTGCATTTCTTGTATCGCTGATAATTTGGCGTCCTGGCTCTCTTGAATTGCCAAAAGCTTGGCGTCCTGGCTTTCTTGCATCGCCGATAGTTTGGTGTTCTGGTTTTCTTGAATCGCTGATAGCTTCTGCATCAAGACCGACCAATCAAAAGTGGACGTAGCCTGCTGAGCTTGGCCAGGGGTCGAGGACTGTTGGGTGGCACCAGTGGGCGGAGTCTGGTGCGCGGAGTCAGTGGGCGGAGCCTGGTACACGGAGCCAGAGGTCGTGGCTCTAGTACCAGTAGCTCCGAACTGATTTCCAACTCCAGTGGATGGGTTACCTTCCCCAGGAGTCGTGGTCTCCGCAGCGCGTTGCGCCCTGGTCTTCACCCCCTTGCTGGCAGAGTCGTCTCTCGGAGTCAGTGGCATTTCCGAATCCCACTTCTGACACCAATTGTTACGTGCCGGGTCCGGTTAATTCGGAAATAAAATTATGCCTTTAACCAGTAACGTCTATATTTCGCTTCTCCACTTAAGCACTAGTACTCAGCACAAACACTAACACTATCCCACATCACCAATCACAATGCATCAAATCCGTAATCGCGCGTAGGTCACTCTATCGCTTGGGTATCGCTTCGAAGTATCGCACTCAATAGCTCACTAAACTGAACTGTCCCGCCGTCCAACCGCGTGGCTTATATATACCGGTGCAACTGTATACTAGAATAGTCGGGCAGTCTCCCGAACGCGCGCGTGCATGCATGCCACGCGCTGTCTCGCTCACTCTCACGTCACGCGTATTTCCGTCGCGCTCGCACCGTTGAGTAGCGGCTCTAGATCCTTCACCACGGGCGGCGCGCGCACGCATTCGAGCATCGTGTACAGCTTTCGAGAACTCTCGCGCGACACCGCTGCGTTGTTTTTGTAACAATAATAAAGATATTGTTATGTTCTCAGTAAAGGTGCAAAATTTTGTGGAAGCAGTACGAGCTGTCGGAAGGAAGGAATACCTACAAGGTATGAATATTGTTTCCCAAATTTTAACGAAATTGCCAACTATTCTCATATCTAAATGGTCAGATTATAGCTTCCCTTTGATCAGAGATAACGTGAAGCCACGATTGGATATTTTATCTGAGTTTTTGAGTATGGAGGCAGTTAAGATTGCAACAACAGCAAGTATGCATGTTTTAATGACCCGCAATGACTATTATGCATACAGATCTTGTGCAGTCAGAGGAGTAGTGCAGAGGAGGGTATAGACCATAAGTGCAAGTTCTGTCATTTGTCTGCTCACAAGCTGATAGACTGTAAGCAGTTTCGGAAGGCTTTACGGAAAATAAGATGGCAGCATGTAAAGCGCAATCGTATTTGTTACAAATGCTTGGATTCAACGCACGAAAGGCGATCATGCCGAGCACCAGTATGCGATAAAGACAATTGTGGACGCGCCCATCATTGATTACTCCATTATACTTACAACAATAGCGAAGATCAACCGACCCAGCAACACGATGAGCCAACGATAACCGAAACGGTGACGCACGTTAATGCGAGAAACTATAAGGTTCTTCTCAAGGTTGTTCCTGTACGCATGATTACCCATGACGGTAATTATATCGAAACTGGTGCCTTGCTCGACGATGGATCGACGGTCACTATGGTCAGTGCCGAGCTTGCTGCGCGTGCTGGACTACGCGGCCACAGTGAGATAATGCGTGTGTGTGGACCATGGAATGACAATGAAATTGTATGCGACACTACGTTAGTGAACTTAGCTCTATGCGGTTTAGATAATAAGGTTTATAATATCAGGTCACATAGTGTCAACAATCTAAACTTACCTAGGCAAACGACATGTGCTGTCAATTTTGAATATTTAAATGATATTAAAGATAAACTATGTAAAATAGATATAAAGCCTGAAATCTTGATAGGTCAAGATAACTATCATTTATTATTACCGATTCTCCTTAGGGGTAAAACTGCACACTTCCGTCGATTCATCATAAGCCTGTTTAAATTGCAGCCATTCTAGGGGGTCGCCTGAGAAATCAGGTAGGTCTCTAGGCGTACATATGCGACTTAACAGGTAGGCGTCGGACTTTTGGTGGTTAGCGGTAGAAGTTAAATTTCGAACTGCAGTAGCAAGCATCTGGATAGTACCTTGTACGTTACCGTCGGTTGGCGGCATTTCAGCCAGGTCACCCGAAGTTTGACCATTAATCGGGGGCGCCTGCTGTTTCTCCAGATCCTGCTGGCTTCTATCTAACCAAACGTCATGGCAACTTCGTGTACAGTTATTTGGTGGACTGTATTCTTCATCTACGTTAGCTAGATTGGCTTCTAGCTCCTTGTCTATCAGTTGCATCCTAATTTCCGCCTTTTGCCTTTCAGCATCCAGGATCATTTTCCTTTTGTGTGCCTCAATCGATGTCGATGATTTTCTGCATGACGACGCAGCTACGGATTGCGCCCTTTGTGGCGTCGTGCGGCCACGCGACTCCAGATTCCCATTATCGTTCGACACTATTACCTCTTGGGCGGGTAGGTGGCTAGAACATGCTTTGCTTGCTTCCTATGCTTGCTAAGTTACTTTTTATTTTTGCTTACGAATGTGCTAGCTGCTTGCCTACTTTACACACTATTCCCATGTGTAATTTGGCGAATGGCCTTGGAGGAAGCGCAACAGTCGTGATTGATCTCCAGGGCAAGCCCGATGATCTAGCCTTCCCGAGGTTGCTGCCCGTTATTGGTTTGATTCCTTCAGAAACAAACGCAACAAAAAATCGTTGAGCGAACATCTCCTATACTCCAGCCATTTCCCATCCTTCATCCCTACCTTATATTCATATATTAACTTTATATTTGTGTATATATTATAGCAAATACGTATATTTAGACCCCGCTATGCATGTATATAGTTGTGTATGTAGGTATATTCGTATGGCTATATATATGTATGTGTATGACCATATGTATGTATATGTATTTATTTATTCGCTTTCTGCGGCGTCATGAGGTCGGGCGTTGCGGTCCTGCCATCTCAACAAACCAGTAGATGGTAGGAAGTAGGAGACCTCCCGCGTGTTTGTGCCGTGCGCGGGGACCCGTAATGGGGGGGAAGGGAGGCCTGGAGGTTGAGCTGATCAGCGGGCCTGCGGTCGTTGTCTGCTGGCGGCAACACGCCTCTTTGGTCCTGGACTCCTCTAACACGGGCGGTTGCGACTGAGCCGGTCGCAATCAATCGGCTATGGTCGGTCCTTCAGACCAACCGGCTAGTCCTCTTGGGTGATGGGGTCCGCAGTCAGCGATGTGAGCCGATGGCGCGGCGGTAGCGCATAGGTGAACGTTGTGTGGACTCGTGGACAACTCACTCGGGAGGACTATATTTCACTGATAGCCCTGGTGCTTACAGAAGCATCCCCAAAGGTGCGGACTCCGTGGAGGGTGGGGAGTCAGTGAAATGAAGTTAGGTAGGAAACACGCATGGATTCTCACAAGAAACCGCGTACTGTCCCTCGGGATAACGGGAGTGGCCCCTCCAAGGGTCGCTCTGCAAACAAGCCGACCGGTGGAGCTGCCGTGAGACCTGGTGTGTCGGACGGGCCTGTGACCAGAGATGGGAACGCCTGTCTGAACCGAGGGGATCATAGTGGCAAGACTGGGACGGTGGAGACGGGTCTAGCCTCGACTTCGGCTGGGGGAACTGTCACTGGTAAAGGCTCATCAGAGCCCGGTCTCAGGACAGTGACGCCGCTGGGAAAGGCAGAGACCAACAAGGCGCATATGCGCAAAAAGAAGCCTGGAGCCGCCGAAAGGAGGCGTAGGGCATTTGAGAGGCAGGACGCGGAACCAGGGGTTACCCCATCGATGGAACCGCGGCATGCTAAACGAACGAGAGCGGAAGTCAGTGGCGATTCCACGGGCGTGGCCAGCGAGCCCAAGAGGACCAAAGTCGGGTCCTTTAGGGACGCGTTGGCCTGCGTCAAAATGGCAATCGTCGCTGACGACCATCCCGTTCAAGTGATCAAGGCCGAGATGGTGGAAGACATCCGGGACTTGATCTGGAGGCGAGTGGTGGAGACACCAGAACCGAAACCGGATCTGGTTCTAGGCAACCTCGCGTCTGGGGCCGTTCATGTGGCCTGTATGGGTGAGCCTTCCGCCCTGTGGCTTCGGTCGCTGGGAGGGGTTTCTTTAGGCGGCCTAAAATTAAGAGTGGTCGAGGCGAAAGATCTGCCGAGACCAATTAAAATGGCATGGAGAAGGAGACCGTCGAAGTCTGCAAAGATTCCGGAGGAATTCTCCATGCTGAAAAGCATTAACAAGGGCCTCGACACGAGTGAGTGGAGGGTCGTTGGGCATGCGCTCGACGCTGGCTTCGCCCGCAACATCATCCTGATGGATAAGGCTTCGGCCGAATTCATCAGGCAACACGACTACAGTCTGCGCACGGGGATAGACCGGAGCTACTTCAAGCTCCTGGAGGATGCGTCCGGGAAGGAAGTGGCCCCGGCCTGTCCCTCTGAGCAGACTGAGGACTCTGGACCGGCAGCCTCGACCTCAGCTGAGACTGCCGTTGCAAGCGAAGCCCCTACGAAGGAGGAGGGGGGGGACGGCTTGGGCAGACTCGCGCCTATGTTGGATGATCCGGCTTCATCTCCTGTCTCGATGGGGCCGGATTATCTAGCCATGGGTTTGGACGAGCTCGGGCTGCTCTCCTCTCCAGCCGGACTGGAGGAAGACGATCTCCCGTCGGGAGATGATCAAATGGCTCGCCAGTAGGCGAGTTAACAACGCGTCGCTCAAGTTTTAAAAATGGGCAATTTAAGGTGTGTACAAATCAACTTACACCACAGTAAGGCGGCAACGGCTGTTTTATGTCGTACGCTTAATATGAACAAATTTGATGTTGCCCTCATACAGGAACCTTATCTGTATAAGGGCGACATCAAAGGTTTAAATGTTCGTGGAGGCCAACTTTTCTTTAAATGCTCCACAAATGATATGAGGACTTGTGTGTTTGCCAGGAATGGCATAATGGCAATGCCTCTTTATGACTTCTGTTCTAGGGACCTCACTACTGTGAGGATCAAAGGGGAAACAGGGGGGGGCAGCAAAGATACTATTCTAGCCTCCGCCTACCTACCATACGAAAACGAAGACCCGGTATCAGCACTACTGCACGACCTGGTTAACAACTGCGCTCGCGAAGATCTTATCATAGGATGCGACGCGAACGCCCACCATGTTGCCTGGGGCAGCTCAGACAACAACAAGAGAGGGGAAGCACTTCTGGATTTTCTGGTAAGCTCACCCTTACAAATCTTAAATAGAGGCAATAGACCAACGTTTGTTAATAAACGCAGAGCGGAGGTCATTGATATAACGCTTGCATCTAACAGAGCGAGCAAAGCGATTAGTAACTGGCATGTGTCGGAAGAGGTTAGCTTGTCTGATCACAACTACATCTGCTTCAGGTATGTAACTTCCAATAACTATGGTAAGATACGAAGGAGGAACCCTAGGCGAACCGACTGGGAATCTTTTAGGAAGGACCTTAAGGAACACCTCGGGGATCCTACGGAGCGACTCAACTCAATCATAGATATAGAGTTTGAGTCAGATAGAATTACACAGGCTGTCAAGGCCAGCTGGACCAAGAACTGTCCGGAGAAAGAGGCGGCAACGCATAAGGAACCGTGGTGGTCACCTGCCTTAGAAAGTCTAAGACAGGAGACCAGACGTGTTTTCAATTGGGCAAAGTCGAATAACGACTTTGCAGAATATGCCAAGGCCCTTACGCACTACAGTAAGGAAGTGCGCAAGGCGAAGCGTAGGTCATGGAGAGCTCACTGCAGTAACATCAATAGTCTCCCAGAAGGTATGAGGCTCAGTAAAGCGATGAGCTCTGCAAAAGTCAATCCGCTATCATCTATCCGGAATGACCAAGGTAAACTCACTGCAACTGGGAAGGAAACTCTTACACATATGCTAAGGATGCACTTTCCGGACTCGGAAGAGATACAAAATGTGACTGGAAATGTCATCACAATGGAAGAACAGACTGCGAAAACTTCCAAGGACGACTGGCGTACAGCAAAGAAAGTCGTTGACGCAGACAAGGTACGGTGGGCAATTGATAGTTTCAGTCCTTATAAATCGCCAGGACCGGACGATATATACCCCATCTTACTACAGGAGGGTAAAAATACTCTCATACCGCACTTATGCAGGCTGTACAGAGCATGCCTAGCCTTTGGGCATGTCCCATCGGCTTGGAGGCAGTCAAAGGTAACCTTCATTCCCAAACCAGGAAAGGAGAGTTATGAGGATGCCAAATCTTATCGTCCCATCAGTCTTACTTCATTCTTTCTTAAGACTTTGGAGAAGATGATAGACAGATATATAAGAGATGGCCCACTAAGGAGACGACCACTCCATGATATGCAATGCGCGTACCAACCGGGTAGGTCTACGGAGACGGCATTGCACCATGTAGTCAACCGAGCAGAACATGCATTGGGGACTAAAGAAATCTGTGCTGGAGCGTTTTTGGATATTGAGGGGGCGTTCGATCGAACGACCTTCGCTTCAATAAGAACCTCAGCACAAAATCATGGCATAGATGCGACAATTGTCAAATGGATAAACACTATGCTACAGGAACGTGTTATTGAAACAAGCTTATTAGGTGATAAGGTTACCGTAAAGGCAACTAAGGGATGTCCACAAGGAGGAGTATTATCCCCACTACTGTGGAGTCTAGTGGTGGACTCGTTGTTAGTAGAGCTAAACAATGGACCACTTCAAGCGGTAGGCTATGCAGATGATATAGTCATACAAGTAAATGGCAAATTTCCAAATGTAGTAGCGGACTTGCTGCAAGGTGCTTTGGGTAGGGTGGAGAGATGGTGTAAAAACAATAATCTTTCTATCAATCCCAGCAAAACAGTTATAGTACCGTTCACGAGAAAAAGACATTTAGAGGGCCTTCGGGAGCTAGAAATGTACGGTACCAAACTGAAATGGGCGACGGAAGTTAAATATCTGGGGGCAACTCTCGATAGGAAACTCACGTGGCATAGTCATGTTGGAAATATAACAAAAAAGGCCTTACGAGTCTTCAATATGTGCCGTTCTGCCTATGGCAAAACTTGGGGACTCAAACCAAAGGTAATATACTGGTTATATACTACGATGGTGAGGCCTATTCTTACATATGGCAGTGCCGTATGGTGGCCTAGGACTAAACTAAAGATCTGTAAAGATTTGCTTAGGAAGGTGCAAAGAGTAGTTTGCATGGCAATTACGGGTGCCTTCAAAACAACGCCTACACAGGCTCTTGAGTGGATACTGGAACTAATTCCACTACACACTCATATCCAAACAGAGGCAAGGAAGTCCCTATACAGACTTGCAAAAGCAGGAGCTTGGAATCGTAACAAGCCCTGTACAAAACACACTTTATTGGATCCCGTGGAAGAACTGGATGATCTAATGGACATGCCCTGTGATAAGATAAATCCAGTGTTCATGTTTAATAAGAGGTACCGAGTACACATACCATCAAGGGATGAGTGGACGCGGGGACTCAAACCGGTTGGTGGAACGCACCTCATATGGTACACTGACGGCTCTAAAATGGAGTCAGGTACTGGGGCAGGAATTTATTCCAAGGACTGCAGGGTCAGTCAGAGCATGGGGCAGTATGCATCGGTTTTCCAAGCGGAGACCTATGCCATAATTGCCAGCATTAAAGAAATGCAAAGGAGGAATGTTAAAGGTAAAACCATTTACATTCTCAGTGACAGTCAGGCAGCTCTGAAGGCTCTAAACTCCTTCCGAGTTGACTCTAAACTGGTTAAAGAAGGTGTTACAGGTTTGAATGACCTGGGAAGACACAACAACGTCAGCCTCATCTGGGTACCTGGACACGAAGGTGTCGAGGGCAATGAGAAGGCGGACAGACTAGCAAGGGCCGGCTCGCAAAGACAGCTGGTGGGTCCTGAACCATTTGTGGGGATTCCGTATGGAACGTACCACCAAGCATTATATGCGCATGCTAGGAATGAACACTTAAAGGAATGGAGGGAAGCGTCAGGCCTAAACCACTCCAAAACTTTCTCTAGCACAAGGGTGGACTGTGGGGTTAAATGATTGAAACTCAACAGATCACAGATAAGGCACCTGATAGGTGCACTCACGGGACATTTTGGTACCAATGAGCACCTTCACAGAATGAGGCTAAGTACTACTGATACTTGCAGATTTTGTAAAGGTGAAAAAGAGTCAATGCGACACATTTTGTGTGGCTGCGACGCTCTTGCGAGACGTAGGTCGTGTCATCTGGGAGTAGCTTATCCTACACCAGATGATTATGCACAGCTCCAAGCTGGCGCAATCGTTGCGTACCTGAGGGAACTCTTCGACACGCCAGAAACAGAGTAAGGGCTAGGGCATGCACAATGGATCCAACGGGGTCGAAGTGCGTTCCGGTGGTTACCGGGCCCAATTTATAGCCACCAATAGAATAGAATTACCTCTTGTTCGATATTAGGCGTTTCTTCACTGACCTGAATTGTCTCCAATTGATGTCACTCGCGACGACTGGTACTCCGTGTGTATGCTAGGCGGTGATCGGAATGTCACGATCCGCTCGCAATGGACCAAATGTGTCGCCTGAGAGCACGGTAAATCAAAAGACAGGCAAATGCTTCTTACTGAGTATATTAAATAATTAAAATTATAACATTTTCAGACATTAGGTGTTATATCAAACTTAAGTTTTACAAAAAGTGACGTGTATTGTTCCATATCTGAATGTGCTTAAATTCCTATGGCCAGTTTTTAGAGACTGACCGTGCGACCTCTTCGGTCGTCAACACCTATAATACCTATAATTATTTGGTGTGACAGCCGCGGGCGTTTTAGTGGGTATGATACTCCGGTTGACCCCCATACGTCCCGGAGACGTTTTGAAGGTTTTCCCCGCGAGAAATAAAAAAGATTCGATTGGCATTAGAACGGAACCGAAACAGAACTGAACCCAACCAAATTTATCTAAATAAACCCTTTAAAAGAGTTTAACAGAAACTAATTTAGTTTATGACGTTGAAGCTAGGTACAGAATCAAACAAAAAAAAACCAGTCAAGTGCGAATTGGATTCACGCACCGAGGGCTCTATATCTACATAGCACATATTAATGTTATTTTACTATTCCTATAATACCTGAAGTGAGGCATGGACCCTTACACAGAAGGATAGAGAAAAATTGGAAACATTCGAGATGTGGTGTTGGAGAAGAATGGAAGGAATAAGTTGGACAGAAAGGAAGACGAATGAGGAAGTTTTAGAACTGGTCAATGAAGAAAGAGAAATTTTAAGATCTATTGAGAATAGGAGAGGAAAGATGATTGGCCACTTGATACGACACGACACCTTCTTTAAAACGATAGTGGGAGGTAAAATAGAAGGGAAAAGGGGAAGAGGAAGACCCAGACGAAGTTTTATGAAGCAAGTAGCTGAAAAAGTGGGTGGAATGTCGTATCAGGAGGTCAAAATGAAAGCATATAATAGATCAGATTGGAAATTGCTTCACCGACAAGAGCCCAGCTCTTAAGTTGGAGAGAGAGATAATACCTGAAATAGCAAAAAACCCAACCGCAAAACTAAGTTTGTTTCTAGAGGTTTTTTAGTAATCCTATTACTAGAAAACTGTACGACAGAAACATCATTTTATTTTTTCTTTAAAATATAGATAGACCTCTATTACCTATAATTACTTCAGATTTTTCCCTTCACAAACTTCGGAGATAAGGGGAACGGTATTTTTTACGAACGGTATATTATAATGCATCTCTCTTAATTAAGCAATTAGTTTTTATAAAGACTCATACGTCATCAGACTTATTCTAGTTCATTCGGTAACATGATCTCTAATAAAGAAGAATTGTTATGACTAAAATTAGTACTTGATACATGATCCATAGTAAATAGATGTCTTTTATATTGTTTTTAATAAAGCTTCTAGAGCTTTCCATATATTTATAATATTATTGCAACGTTTGCAATGAATTCCTAACAAGTACTATGTTAGGGTTTTGGTGGGTGTATAAATAGATAATAGGAATTTAAAAAAAAAACATATGTCTGATATCGGCAGCAGTATGTGCAGACAAACGTCTGAGACACTCGTCCGAACAGCCTCGGACCGAAATCGTCCGATGAGTCGGTTTGGGTAAACGCAAACCGGGAAAGATAATTGTGACGGGTTGTTTTAATTTAAATAAAGAAAAAACAAAGCACATTCTAATTATTTATCGCATACTAAACACTTCAGAGGCAACAAGGCTTCCTCTAACTGCAGAGGAGAGTACCCTTGTGGCTATAAATCTAGCTATTGGCCAGATCAAGGCGGCTATTGGCCAGAACAATTTTTGTTTTCCCTCTCTATTTTTGACTGGTTGAAAGTTAAAAGGACGTATTATGGTGGAGGTACGATAAGGAGATCGGGTCTGCCATGCTGAAGGCAGAAAGTATCTATGAAGGGATCGTCGATTCCTCGACGAATCCATCCCGGTGTTAAGATTTTTAGCCACGAGTAGAACTGCTGCTTCTCCATATTGTTCTTTCGTTGTCTGTGGATTGGCTTCGTTTCTAGATACGTCGATAGGTCGTTCTGTGTTATTTGAGGCTTCATATATTGGTTCGTTTCGTACAACTGGGAATGCAAGCGACAAAGGGACTGTCAACCAGACGAGAACTGTAAAAGTGATAAATTTCTTTGAACTAAAAAGTTTTAAACGGCAACTTACACAAGGCACTAACCACCCAGCGAAAGTATGTGTATTATGTTCATTTAGTTAATATAACAGTGAACCGCTACAGCTTACTCGGTCTTTCCGAACCTAAAACGTTAAACTCTAAAAGAAACTTTCTCAAAGAAGTTCTCCCAATACTTGTGTAAGCTGCATCATAATCAATAGTGTAAGTAAGCGAAAAACAACTAGACATACGCAAATGCCAACTTGTTTTATATTGAAATTTTCGCCCAGTTACTTACGTGGTGTTACGATCATAGCTTGCAATATTCTTAATAATTGCTATTTTCCAACATGCTCTTATCATGTAATTTCACAGTTATTTTTTACAATTATAACTGATAGACAAGTTGGAGATCATAAAAATAAATTAATTGATTTGATATTCTGATGCATTGAAATCGTTGATAATGAATACCCAGAAATTGACTGATTTTTTTAGATTTCATGTCAGTACTAGGTTGTTAGTCAGTTGGTGTCAGACACAAAGAACAGATATTGCATATAGTGTATGTTTATGTGATCTTTCATATCTGTCTTGTTTAGGGCTTTTAATTAATCTTTTACTCATACGTGGATGTGGAATATATGAACTATATAAAGCACTAGCTAACCCGCGCAGCACCGCCGGCGCTCTTCTTACGTTAACAAAATTTTTAATAACATATATTTGCGTTGCACGGCCATAATAAAGACTGACAGACAGACAGACTAAAATTAAAAACCCGAAACAGAAAAAAAAACATAGTTGACGGGTGAACCATGGCTGAACAGATTTTCACCTAAAAGATAATAACTAACCCAAAGCATAAACAAATTACAAACTTTCAAATAAAAAGAACCGCATTTAAATCAATACTATCCTAATCTAAAAGGAAAAGTTCTGAGGTCTTCAATAATCTATGCAAGTTAAGCTCTTTAAAATAAAATCCGTTCAGCTCCAGGCTTCAGTCCTAGATCCCGAGTAATCCCGACTTGACATAAATTCGAGCCATCCGTAATTAAATGTAGAAAAAGGTATCTGGGGCCGAGCTTTTCCTGAGAAAACGAGTTAATCTATACTTATAATAAAACTGTAACAGGTCCAATTCTGTACATTGAAGATATTTTGAAAATTATATTTGGAGGGCATTCTATAACCGATACTGAGGCCGAAAATGTATTTTTTTAAATTTTTGTCTGTCTGTCTGTCTGTCTGTATCACGGCTGAGCATCACGCCGAAACTACTGAATGGATTCAAATGAAACTTGGCATGATTTGAGATCTTACTACGAGGTAGGACATAGGATACTTTTTATCCCGTAATCTAGCACGGTTCTTTTGGGAGAGGGTATTAAAGTCAAAATGGGTAGTTGGTTATACGCTTGGTCCGATTTTATAAATTTTTCTTTATAATATAATAAATATCAGTAAGGTAACACTCATAGAGAGTTATTATCGATCGGGTTAAGCAACGTTAGGTAAGGTCATTAAATAGATGGGTGACCGCTTAACGCCATTTGAACTAAACGTCTCCGTGCTTCGGAGGGCAAGTACAAAGTGGGTCCAAGTTTTTAACATACTAAAAAAGGAGGTTTTGTATTCTTTGCGAATGTGTATTATTGAAAGCTTAGTTAACGTAAACACAGCGCGGGCGGAGCTGCGTGGGTCAGCTAGTCGTAAAATAAGACCAAACTGGATCCATAGCTGTTTCTTTTATGTGCTATTAAAATCTATTTCCTATTGTGAACAGCTTATAACTCTACCAAATGATAGAAACATAAGAGATCACAAGATAACAAATATATATAGGCTTGAACCCAGCAATGGGACATGCAACCAGGCTAGTAGTAGTAGACTAGACGATAATTGCAATTGTGGCTTCTGTGCTTGACCCCAAGACTTCCCAAATACGGACATTTGATCCCAAACTAGGCCGACACAATGCTGCGGCAAAAACTTAATGGGGAAGAAACGTTTTCGAGTGGCGACTACGAACCAGAAGACGCAGTGCAAGCCTCCCACAAGGTGGAGCGACGATATTGTTCGCGTCGCAAGCAACCACTGGATGCAAATGGCTAACTGTCGTGTCTGTCGTTCATTGTGGCGGCCTTTGTTCAGCAATGGACGTCTTCCGGCTGATGATGATGATGATGTACCTACTCAACTAGCTCAATACCACTTTGATTGAATTGTGACTTAAGATAACTATTACTAGATTGGATATATTCAAAGGAGTAATTGCTTACGTCATTGTTGCATGCGCCACTACCTATATTGGGCGTATAGCTGCAAGGATAATGTACCGTAACAAATGAAAAAAGTGAATATTTTGATACGGAATCATAGGATACCGTCGTTCATCTGATGATATTAGTAGTTCCTGAATACCTACTATTATAACACGTGAATTCAAAACCAAAATAAACATACATTACAAAACCCACATCGTGAAAAAAATCACGGTAAAACGATAATAAACTAGAACTCGTTCCCATAGTCGTAACGTGCGTCGTCGTCATTAAGACATGTGTTTTGTTCCGTGATCCCCTGTACAAACACTCAACGCTAGCGCATCGCCATGTGGTGAGGTAACTACTCAGCGTTAATGCCATTTTATTTTAAATAAGTACCTACATAGAAAATAACTTTGTCATAGGTACCTCTATGCCCTTTGGATTTGCTGGACGTTTGGAGTGTAGGACCGTAGGATGTTTATTGAGTACGGCGGCGACTCCGAGGAGGACGGCGGCGGGGATGCAATCCCCGTCCCCGCAAGCTCCATGACAGGTTCCCGGGGGGCTACACTGCGCCCTCGGGCTCAAAGGCGAGTCACTGAGGGGCTCTTGGTGCAGATCCCACCGGAGAGACCCCCCCCCTCTCACAAGTGCCGATGCGACAGCCACGGGGTTTTAGTGGGTATGAACCCATATACCCCGGTCGAGCCCCACAGCTTCCGGAGACCTTTTTTCCTAAAAAAAGGTAAGTACCTCTATGCCGCCACCGTCGACATAAAAAGGGTGAAGCCATGGTCCATCAGCTGCACAACAACTCCTTAACCAGATAATTTAACTGACACACTCACAAATGTCAATTAGCCTGCGCATATTTTTTTGTCATGTTTAACTATCAGTCAAAAACTTTGTAATATAAAATAAAAATCTGTTTCAAAGTGTGCAAATGAAGCTCTTCCAGATGATACCCCATTTGATATAGTAGTCTTACTTTGAAATATCGACGCCCCATTTCGGCCAATATTGAAAAGAAAACATTTTTTTTTAATTTGCTTTGAAGTTGGCTAAGCAATATTTGGGCAGGCCGAATCGCTCGAAGAACCGATAACCGTTGGGGAAGAAAGGTTCTCGAGTGGCGACCACGAACCGGAAGACGCAGCGTAGGCAGGCCTCCCACTGGTGGACAGACGACATTGTGCGCGTCGCAGGTAACCGATGGATGCAAATAGCCAATTGTCGTTCATTGTGGCGTTCTAAGGGGGATGCCTATGTTCAGCAGTGGACGTCTTCCGGTTGAATGATGATGAAGCTATATAAAACACTATTTAAAATTTCAAATCGATAGCATTAGTAGTTGCTGAAATATTTTGACAGACATGGATATCTTCTTGTTATCAAGTACCTAATTGCTATTAAGAGCCTGCCTGCAATGTTTACTCACACGTAGGTACTATTAGTAGCCAAACTACAATGTATACGTGAAATGTGGAGTTTCTCAGGTTTTTATCAAAGCGATAATGAATGCGAAATATCACGTTAGCTACTGAACTGTTTGTGTGGGAAGCATACGTTCATTAGTTCACACCATGTATATATGTACGTAGTGTGGAATCGATAAGTGATCTCATTCGATTATTTAACCCGACTGCCCCAGAAGGAGGACTTTGTTTTTCCAGAGTAAATAAAAGTACTTTAACTTAATCCATTGAATTAATAATTTAAGATTTCATTGTTTTCCTTTTATTTAATTTATGAAGTTTGTTAGAGAGATTTTATCCATATAATTGACCCTAACGATCGATGCAATAAAAGTACAGGGTGCAACTTTTAGAGATTTTAGTCGGTTCGATTACCGGGTGAGGCAAGCGAATTTTTAAAAATCTTCGAATGCAGTTTTCTTTCTTTTAAAAAATAAAGGAATGTTTTCTTTGAGTAAAATTTTCTATCTACAGTATTAAGAGTACTTTCCCTTCAGGTGGCATTACAAAATTTCACCCTGTATATGGCGTCCGTCAGCCATTTTGTATTTTTTTAACTTCTAAAACATTGTTATGGGTATCAAATGAAAGGTCTTAACGAGACAATGATGATGATAGTTGCAACCTTCGGGTAAGAGATAGAACCTCAAGAAGAAGAAGAACGAGTCAATTTAAAATAAATACACATATGTTACATGTATATATTTATATATACATACGTTATACTCTGTATGTATATGTTGTAATTTAAGACGTAAAAAAAGAAAAAAAAAATGAAAATGAAATAAATTTTTTTTTTTTATTTTTTTTACGTACGTAGACTACTACTACTAACGTCCCTCCCTCGACCTCGACTAGGAAAAGAAAGAGCTGATAGTCTTCAAACGGCTGAATCGATTTTTATTAAACATAGCTAAGAGTCATCTCAATTAAACCAGCTTTAAAAAAAAACCGTATTCCGATCTTTCATTCACTAGAGGGCTATGGTGCCACAGACAGGCATACAGACAGACAGAGTCAGACAGACAGGCATAGGCGTCAAACTTATAACACCCCTCGATTTTACAAAGTAGAATTGATAAAAACTTAATAAAATATTTCAATATGTATAATTAAAATTTTAAAATTAAAGTAAAAAACAAATACCTACAACATAAAATTGTTATTCAATAAACTTCGTCATAAAGTTGATTAATATACCGTTTACATTATACGTTTATCCATAACTTTGGATATCAAATCATGCTAATTAGAGTTGTTACTCGTTATTCGACGCCATGTTTACATTTCGACGTAACTGTGGCATAACAACATTTAATCAGATTCTGATTTAATTAAAGTGAATATACATCATATTCGAGTGAATGGCAGTCATGTATAAATTGGTCGGATCCTGACTCATGTCTACAACATTGATCAAACCTAAATATGAAGTCACAAGCTTTAGGCTCCATGACAAGGTCTACATAGTTTTACATAATTCATGTTTCTTCAGAAAAAAATATCCGGTCGTAATGAAATTTGCATGGAATCATCATAGTAGTTTACTCTCTCGAATAAAAAAAGAATCATCGAAATCGGTTCATAATTGTAAGAGCAATGTAATGGAGAACATCAGTTTTATGGTTTTTACCAGATAAATTCCTCCTCATCGTTCATGGTCCTCCAGGAAGTTCTTATCCGGTTGTGGTAAATTTCATACAGATTCATGACGGTAGTTTCTTCTTTCGAATAAAAAAAGAAACATAGAAATTGGTAAATATTTTCCAGAATTATGACCATTTTTGTCCTTAAAAAGCGACATAAAGTCATCTATATAGGCTTTCCTGCAGCTTTCCTGCGCAGAAACCATTATTGTTTTTTCAGGAACTACTTATTACTAAGCAATAATTTTTTTATGGGACCCCATCAATGGATTGAAGAATGGATGGAAGAAAGATTTTTTCAAATCGGTTCATAATTGCCAGAGATATGCGCGAATATACATAAAAATAATATATACAGACGAATTGAGAACCTCCTCCTTTTTTGAAGTCGGTTAAAAATGACAACGCGTTTGGTTACAACTATGTAACAAATGACAATTTCGTCGAGTGTAAGCCAGACGCCTGCCTGTAGACCATAGCCGTAGGCACGTTGTGTGGGTGTTGTACCGTAGTCACCAGAGATATTAGGAACTTAGATTTTTGAGCTTATTGATTTTTCTAGGTACAGTGCTTTTCACGCCAGAACACAGAAACACTTCTGCTTTGCGGCAGAATATCTATCACTGTGTTGCTTTCTTTCAAGATGTTCTCTTGCTTAAGGGACTACCATCTAGTCATTGCTTTAATGTCAATCATACATGGTGAGACGCTCATAGCCAGTTGTAACCACTGTTCGGTAAACGATCAGTTGGGTAAGCAACGTCAGGCAAAGTCAGTCCTTAGATGGGTGACCGTTTACTGGCATTTGAACTGAGCGTCTCCGTGCTTCGGAGGGCACGTTATAAGTCGGTCCCGGCTATTGTCATCTAGACAGCAGTCGGTAAGCTAAATCAGAGAAAAGTCTTATATCAGGTTGGGCATAAACATACGACACAAAAAATATCATACATGGTTTTTGGGTTTGCAACGTCAGTAGACAATGGTTTAGGGCTCCCACACATAACTGCGAACTCGCATAGGATCGCAAATATCTGCGAGAAACAAATGAATTTTTATATGGAAAATTCATTTGTTTCTCGCAGATATTTGCGATTCGATGCGAGTTCGCAGTTATGTGTGGGAGCCCTTAGTCATACATTCCCACAAAGTATCTGTGATTTCAATTAATGATGAACAAAACATGTACTCGTATAGTCCCTGACCCTATTGTAAATAGAGAATGTAATGAAAGTGTTATTGTTAAATAAATACGGCACGCGCCGTTTGTCAAGGGGTGCCGGAATTGGATGAGAGACGGATATTTCCCATAGGAAGATACGACCCTTGCTTATACAGCGGAACGAAGTCTGGGAAACAAATTGACTTTTTTGTGTTGGGATTTATTTAGGAAAAAATTGCGTTTAAGTTTCGAACATTATTTTAATTTACTGTTTTACAAAAACTGTTGTCTGTTTTTTTTTATTTATAATTAAGTATTCATTGTACGACCTAATTATATTTTTTTGTTTATTATTTTCGAATACCAAGATGTTTTTATTAGGTGGTAGGGGTTCAAGTTAAATTATTTGAAAGCCGTTCAAGCAAGCTTAAGGTTATAACGTAGTGATTATATACTCATTGGCTTAAGGTGATGTTCAAGCAAGCTAAACGCTAACAAGATGCTAAGCGTTCCCACTGTATGGCCAGGAACGAGTCCAAAATTTTAGCCAGGGAGGCAATTTTGCTTGCCCATAGGAGTGCAGTTTGGAAAATTTTGGCCAATTGTGGCGCAATCGGACCCATTACACCTGGAACCGCATCAGACCAAATTTTTCTGCACATCTAACGCGCTAGGTCAGAAAATCAACTTAAATCACTTGTAAAAATTAAAAAGATGTTTTTTTTTATAGAAATTAAGTATTTACAGTTTATTTAAAAATGGTAAAAAAACTTCCTCCAAGTTGTCACCGCACTGGGAGGGAAGGGTACTTATAAGACTGGCGGCATTACCCCTTTGTATGGCCAAGCTTATACGTTGGCAGAAAAAGCTACCAGCCCGATGGTCTTCTGAGAATTCGACTTGTAAAAATTACATTTATTTTAAAGTCGAATATGGACTCAGAATTTCATTAGCTAAGTGCTATCTTACTTGCAGTAGTATTTTAGATATGAGGTTTTGACGTAGGTACCTATTTGCAGGTTTTATTCCTGTCGTGTTTATCGATATCAATTCGCTGGAGGAATAAACAGTATAGTATAGACCCCGGGGCACTACAGTGCAGTTTGTGGCATGCTGTTAGTAGTAACGAAGATGGTCACTCAGCTGCTAGCGTAAAGACTTCACATAGATTGTTTCACAGTACCTACATTAGCCACTCAAGTGCAAATTTCGGACAATTTTTAACCTTTTCAAGTAATTCTTCGCATTCAAACATAACTGACCAGGTTAGGCATAAACAATAGCTTTGTTAAATATGTATTTGCAGTACTGTCGAAATAACAGACTATTCTAAGTGAGCTAAATGGTAGCGGCATTATTCCGGCGAGCGGCAGACCGGACGGCCAAGCTAGGGAGTGCAATCTCCTGATATGCCCGAGGCTATAGACCAAATGTATTTATCTCAGCAGCTCAGCCCGGTTCGGACGTTAGTTTAGATTCAATGCTCGCTCTAGTAGGTAATTTTGTATCGGTTCTACGTTGCGAATTAGCGCGTAGACTTGTATTGCGAGAAATGTTGCATTTGTAGATTCATTACGATTAAAGACTAATTAACTGCTTAGGACTAGATCTGCCTTAGCGAGCAAAATTTTAATTAAAAACTTGTTACACGTGGAACAAGTTAGTGGAAAATATAATGCCTGATTTCCAATTTCTATGGCAAAATTAAGACTAAAAAAGACTACTTACCAATGGCCACATTATACCAGAGTAAGATAGTGGATGTGTGTGTATAAATATGGAACTCGTTTTGTGTTATTTTACCATTAGGTTAAATGACTAAAAAAATATATTTAGTCCGTCATTTTGATTATCAAAAAATATTGGACATGTATTTTTTCTTTTGTCAATTAAACCAAAAATGACAAGATAATAGCCGTCACGCCTGTATACATTTTTTACCGACGCGTGACGTCCCGAGCCCCACTCTCGAACTTTAACGCTCTCTAACTTTGGCAATTTCTATTGATTTGTTAAATAAAAAAATACGGGTCTAGTGCTTTTTTGATTATATAATTGAAGGACTAATTAGACTTATTATTTTTTTACCCAGTCGTTATCCCCTCTATACCTACTCGTAGCTACATTGGTTTTTAGCAACCAAAGCCGAAGCAGCTTTTAATAGGCTAGCCGCACACCTTCAATAATTTTGTCAATATTCTACAACCCGTGCGATTTAACTGTGCACCTGGCGCTGTGACGTCGCATTCCAGTGAGGGTTTGTAGAATATTGACAATATTATTGAAGGTGTGCGTGTCAAACTCATAACTATCCTCCTTTTTGAGTTGGGAGCTGCGGCAACAATACATTATTTTTTCTATCCCGAAAATTCGCGAATTATTGACGTACTGTAACTCAATGATTATTGATGTTTTATTTTTAATTAGCGGATGACTCTCTTGAACACAGGTGAGACCGTTTAATAAATTATTGTGTCAGTTTTAGACCTGTGGGCTCTGCGATGATTCATTATCAAAATATATTTATAATCGTGATTCGATTGTATAAAAAAAAAAAAAAAAAACTCTTGAAAATCTTTTCCCAGCTTTGTCTTCAATAAATCCCTCATCTGTTTTCCTGTTTTAAAATCAAACCAAGCAATATTTCATGAATAAAATAAATAACATTGTATTTGGCAAGCTGGCCACGTTTGACTGCGAGCTCTTGCTTCCGATCGCTGCAGCATCTTATGCATTCTAATGTAATATGAAACAACACCGGTATTGTATCAAAACTTTAGATCAAAGTTTTATCAATATTATTCATCATCCTGTTTGTTTTAGTCCCTTTTCTTTCAGTGCATTTTGACGGCGACACATCTCGCCACTGATAAAATGAAATGGTAAAAATACTAAGTGTAATACTGTATGTATATAATATACAGAAAATAGATACCGGTCAAGTGCGAGTTGGACCCGCACATAAAGGGTCCCGTACCTACCATTATTTTTTAATTTCATAAAACATTTTTAATTAGTACATATCTAGTAGTAGTATCTATACTCAATCCCAAATAAGCTTGAAGGCGATTACAAGTTCGTTTGCGGCTCAATAACTACATAACGCATACATTGTCAACTAGGCGCGTCAGCAAAAACAACTTTGTATTACCAACCTTTTTTTGCTGCCGCGTTAACGTTCAACTATACAACGGGGGTGTTTTATGACTGCATAATAAAGTTGTAATCGCCTTCAAGCTTATTTGGTACTCGTATGTACATCAGTACATACGAGTACATTAAAAAAAATAGAAAATTGCAAAACAAAACAGCAAAAGCAAACGAGACCATACCGTGAATGAAATTCCGACACATGTGCATATATCTATACAGGTACATAAATGTATGAGTATATAAATATATAGGTATATCAATCATGAGAAATAATTTATTATTTAAAATATTTTTTATATAATTGTGTATCGACTATAAGTGATAAAAATAATGAAACAGAATATAAAATAAATAAAACTATTTTGTGGTTGTAGCAGGGGCTCTAATGTTTTTGTTATTCTTTTGATGAACAATTAAATTAAATATTTTCATTCGTAGAACAGTATTTTTAAATACCTATCCATCCGACCGACGCATGAAGATGATCCATGAATCATCTTGCCTCACAGACAATCATGTGATCGGTCTCCATTATCCTAGTCAGTAAGGAACAACTAAACCAAGATGTTGCTCCCCGGGAACCCATCATCTCCGGTTTGCAAATCAAACGGTATCCCGTTGCGTCACGGACGCCTTCAAAAGAAAATAGTTTTACTTTATACTTTTTTATTATTAAAGGAGGTATTAGAAAAGAGTTTATTACATGGCTAATCCCTATTCATCGCCGCTACGTCCTTCATTAGTTCGCAACCCGAAGCGGGAGTCCGCCAGAATAGTGGAGTCCGCGTTTTATAACGCCAGTTTTTTAAGAGCTCTCCATTTAAAAGTTTCCGAACCGTATCTTACTTTTTTTTCGCTTGCCTGAGCGGGTGGGGAGGTCAACTCTAGTGGTTATATTTAACTAATGATTTTGGCAAAAGATGAAGGCTATTAATTAAGGGGCTGTAATTACAAGTAAAGCTAGTGTCACATAGCGAGTTGGCAATAGTTAAGAGTAATTGGTGACTCTCTCATCATCATCATCAGTCGAAAGAAGTCCACTACTGAATAAAGGCGGGTGGCCTTTAGAACGCCAAAAAATACATACACGACTAATTGAGAACCTCCTCCTTTTCTTAAGTCGTTTAATGAACTAGCCATTTCCACCCATTGGTTACTCGCGACGCGTCAGCCACGTAGACGGAGTCCTGCTTACGCTTCGTCTTCCGGTTCGTGGTCACCACAGTGTTGCCAACTCTCAAAAAAGCTTAAATCAAAAACCCCTAAAACTACCACAATTTCTAGATATGCCTCCTAAAAAAAATATTGTTTATAAAATAAATAATTAAATATTTTAAATAAATAATTCATTAAAAATGATAAAATATTTATTATATTCAATAAACGAACAATATATTTTAAACAATCAATGAATAATTCCATTCAGAAACCCCATTTTTCCAATTTCTTTATTTATAAATAATCGAAAACTTCAACTAGAGACATTTGCCCACTGTTTATTACTTAGTTAATTGAAGTTATAAAAATCCCTAAAAATACCTCTAAGAATTTAACACCCCTAAAAAAATCCCATCCCACCTTTTTTTCCCCCTAAATTTGGGGGAAAACCCCTAAGTTGGCAACCCTGGGTCACCATTCGAGAACCTTTCTTTCCCAACGGCTATCAATTCCTTGATGATATGGCCTACCCATTGCCACTTCAACTTGCAAGTCCTAAGAGCTATGTCTGTAACTCTGATTCTTCGGCAAATTTCCTTATTCTGCATAGCTCTTTCCTTAGCTCGTTGTGTGACTCAGCTTCTTGTAAAGGCCTCTCCATTTTGTTCGTGTTCGTGACAGTACATGTTTATACTTAAAATATTTTTTACCATAATGTTGTCTTTTACTTACGCGAATATTACACATTGAAATTAAACTACTTGCAAACAATAAAAACTCGCGTTAAAGAACACATAGCTGATGTGAAACACCGACGCTGTACGAAGTCTGCAGTATGTGAACACGTTCAGGATCGCACCCACCATTATATTAGATTTGATACACCACAAATCCTCGCAAAAGAACACCGTTTCCTGCCTATGATGATTAGGATGTTTTTTGATTTCAATAGCCGTGAGGCTCACGGCCTCACGGCTATTGAAATCAAAAAACATCCTAATTTCAATAGAGAAGATGGTTGGGTGTTACCACCGGCTTGGGATCCTGTGATAAATATAATTAAATCCAATATCAATCAAAACAGTGCACGGCCTCAAGATACTGTAAGCTCTTACTGCGTAGATCGGACCAGCAATAATAACTAAGAAGACCTGAGACCCTCAGGTCTTTTTAGTATACACCGGCATAATTGTGACATAAGGACGTTCAACATCTCAGTCCTCCCGTGACCATGGGTGCTGCAAAGCATTCGAAACGTCGGGATAGTAAAATCAATAAATAAACCGCGATAAAATCCGTAAAAGTAGTTTAATTTCAATTTTTTACCATACCTCATAACATAACATAAACGATAACGCATCATTAATGAAATCAGTTTAACTAGCAATATTTCGTAGCCATTCCATTGCGTTTAATTAACATAATATAATGTATATGTGAGCGCGCATGTAAATTATGATAAGTAACTGAGTTTATTTAAAAACAGATTATTATGATAATTTGATTACGTGTTTGTTTATTTTTCATATTCATAATATATTCGTATACATATATTCTTCCTCATAATTCGGCTCGTAAATTGACCGTTTGAAGATAGTTGTACCATAAATGTTAGCGGCTAGCGACCACTGACTGAGCGGCGACCACATTTCTTATTTTATAGCCGATGTCCAACTCTGTAGATCAAGTATTTAGAAACTGGGCGATAGCGATTTAATAAAACTAATATTTATACTGGTAGTATTTACTTACAGGTAGCCTTTTTTGCTGTCGGCGAGCAAACCTTCAAGAAGTACCCTGTCTCAGAGGGGTGGAGGCGTTAGGTTATGTTAGGAATTTATACCACCTTCGGAGTCGCGTTCGGGGACGTCCTAAAGGCCCACACGTTCGGGGTGTGGGCCCTTAGGACGTCCATTGAGTACGGCGGCGACTCCGAGGAGGACGGCGGCGGGGTTGCGATCCCCGTCCCCGTGTACTCACGGGGATGTGTCTGGTTCCCGGGGGGCTACAATGCGCCCCCCGGCGGCGGGCTCAAAGGCAAGGCACTGAGGGGCCCCTGGTGCAGATCCCACCGGAGAGCCCTGGGGCCCCCTCTCATGTGCCGATGCGACAGCCGAGGGGGTTTTAGTGGGTAAGAATCCCACATACCCCGGTCGAGCCCCACAGCTCCCGGGGATCTTTCGAAGATTTCCCCCACGTCAAAAAAAAAGGCATTTATACCAACTAGGTAGTATTACTATTTGGTGGTATTTACTAGGTGGTAGGTTCCTTGTGCAAGGAACCGTCCAGGTAGGTTCCACTGCAGTGTCAGATATTCTGCCGCCAAGCAGCAGTGTGTAAGCTGCTGTGTTCCAGCGTGAAGGGCACTATAACTGGTGAGATTACCGGACAGAAAGACTTAATATCTAATGTCTTAAGGGTCGGCAACGCGCTAGTTATTCTTCTGGTATTGTTAGCGTTTAAAGGCTGCGGTGACTGCTTACCATCAGGCGGGCCCCACGCTTGCTTGCCACCTTGGTAGCATAAAAAAAAACTAAAAACTGTACGGAGGCCTCATCGATGCTGTAGAGATATTGAGCACGCCCCATTTGGACATTACCAGGGATTTGATAAATACATAGTGGCTAAAAGCCTAATTTAGGAATACTATAAATACTGGTAGGCTATTTGACTTTCTGTATGTTACAATTTGAGATCTAAAATATCATAACATACGTTTTTGAATTTGTTCGTAAGTGACAAGTGTGTTTTTTTTTCTGAGTGACTTGAAAGCTATTTTGGAGTGCTTTAACTTGTCGGTGGTCGACGTGTATTCGCAGGTGCGCACTTCGCGTGTTCACATGGTGCAGATCGGAATCATCGGTCGTTGAGTGGTTGTTGATATGTGAGTCGTAATAGACTATTCAAGCAATTAAGCGGGTTTCAAACTACGCTATACTATTGAGCTATATAGTATAGCAAAGAAGGACCTAATGCTATACTATATAGCATGGCGTTCACATTACGCGATATTATCGCAAGCATATATAGTATATCGCTCGTTTCGCTTGCGGGACGGCCGGGGGTGAGGGAGGAAGAAAAGGGGGCCACGCGATATAGCACAGCATGAACTCTGCACATCGCACCAATTTGTAGCGTATAGTAAGCCAATAATATATAGTACAGTACAGTGTGAACGTGTCCATAACAATGTTTGGTGCGCGATATTGTTGTGCTATGAGCTTTATACTATATGCTATTATATTATAGCGTAGTCTGAAAACAGCTTTAGCAACTCACCGCCAAAGGAAGATATTATGGGTAAACTCAGTTCTAATTAATCCTCTCTGTACTTATTAGAGAGGAAAACATACCCAAAAGTATCTTGCAGATTGTACATCTATTCTACGAAAATTTTACTTGAAACAACTGTACCATATCAAACGAGCTAAACTCAAATTCGTTTAATTTATCGAAAAAAATGTGTAGTGCTTGAGAGTTCGTAACTGACATTTCAAACATTGAAATAGATCAGTAATGAGGATCATCCCTCCTACTTCTACGTCTATTATTACAATAGACGTAGAAGTGCCATACGGCAATGACCTTGTTTACCTTTAATTAAATTATCTATGTGTTGATAGGCCATCTTCGGGGCCAACGATTTATATTTTTTCACTACCAAGGCTATTTACTTATATGTAGTATATCACATATAAGGCTATTTGTCTTAAATCCAGCCCGTGAAAGTTTTGTTTTTGATCCGCTCTCTCTCACGCTTCTCCTGATAATTTGTCCGCACCCTGTGGTTAGGGTTCAATTGTCTGTAAGACTGTAACGATTCAGTTTGCTCGTTGAGTAAATATGGTAAATATGGCTCATTGTTTATGTATAACCTCATGTTGTTTTGCATTTTACGATGAAGTTTAACCGTTGATGTACTTGTATGTGTATGTTTTCTAATATTTTGAGTATATTTGCATAATAGGATATTTTTCCCTTAAAATTATAATTTCGGAACCCAAAAAAATTATAAGTAATATTATAATCACTTCGTTTGTACTTTGTACAATGTATTCTATCGCTGTCTAGTGTCTAGTAACAAACCTACTATTAGTGTTTAAACTGATAAATTATAAGTAAAATAGTAAAATATAAACATACGTGAATTATTTACTGCGTAGATCGGACCAACAATAATAACTAAGAAGAACTGAGGGTACACCGGCATAATCTATACTTATAATAAAACTGTAACAGGCCCAATTCTGTACATTGAAGATATTTTGAAAATTATGTTTGGAGGGCATTCTATAACCGATACTAAAGCCAAAAATGTATTTTTTTTTATTTTTGTCTGTCTGTCTGTATGTCTGTCTGTCTGTCTGTCTGTCTGTATCTCGGCTGAGCATCACGCCGAAACTACTGGATGGATTGAAACGAAACTTGGCATGATTTGAGTTAATACTCCGAGGTAGGACATAAGATACTTTTTTCCGACATTCGGTACGGTTCCCTTGGGAGAGCGGACTAAAGTCAAAATGTGTACTTGGTTATACGCTTGCTCCGATTTTAAAATTTTTTCATTATAATTAATAATAATAATATAATATCCTGGGACAATTCACACACGGTCATCTGATCCCAAACTAGGCACAGCCTGTACTATGGAAACCAGACAACTGATACTAACACTTATATACTTTTTTTTTTGTAAATACATACTTATATAGATACAACACCCAGACACTTGGTGGGAATCGAACCCACGACCTGTTGAGTAGCAGACAGGGTCACTAACCACTAGACCAACGGGCCCGTCAATTATCTATCTAATACTTATAATAAAACTGTAGCAGGTCCAATTCTGTACATTGAAGATAATTTGATAATTATATTTGAAGGGCATTCTATAACCGATACTGAGGCCGAAAATGTATTTTTTTTAAATGTCTGTCTGTCTGTATCACGGCTGCGCATCACGCCGAAACTACTGAATGGATTCAAATGAAACTTGGCATGATTTGAGATCTTACTACGAGGTAGGACATAGGATACTTTTTATCCCGTAATCTAGCACGGTTCTTTTAGGAGAGGGGATTAAAGTCAAAATGGGTACTTGGTTATACGCTTGGTCCGATTTTATCAATATTTCTCTATAATATAATAAATATTAGTAATGGAACACTCATAGAGAGTTGTTATCAAGGTTTTGTAATCGATCGGGTTAAGCAACGTTAGGTAAGGTCATTAAATAGATGGGTGACCGTTTAACGCCATTTGAACTAAACGGGTCCGTGCTTCGGAGAGCAAGTAAAAAGTGGGTCCCAGTTTTTAACCGACTATAAAAAAGGAGGTTATGTATTCGATGCGAATGTCTGTTATTAAAAGTTTAGTTAACGTAAAAATAGCGCAGGCGGAGCTGCGTGGGTCAGCTAGTTATGTATATAAAAATGAATGTTTGTCAGTAGGTATGTCCTTTATAGAATCGTAAACTATGCATTTGATCATGTCATATCTTCAGCAAAGTGAAAGAACGCGAGCGGAGCTGCGCGTCAGCTAGGCACATACATTATAAACGGAACGGAATTGTAATTTTCCATATACTTACCTAAATGCTTTCTGTGATGTTGTAACGGACATCATTTGTTAACTTATATAAACGTTTTCGGTACGTGGTCCCCTTACAGGGTGTAAATATACCTAGAAAATAGTCGTTCTGAAATTATACGTCACCAGCAATGATATAGTAAAATATCATTGGTCACCAGTATGCAAAAACGTAGATTATAAATACTATTATTATAATATCAGTGAATTTACCTAAGGGGTCGTCCATTAATCACGTGAGGCTCGAAAGGGGGTTCCGAAAAAATCACGAAATATCACCAGGAGGGAGGGGTATAATGAGACATCACGTGTATTTATTTTTCGTTGAATGCACGATTTCTAAACCAAACAGCGGCACGTGGCCTTGACTCACCGTTGCCGGCAACGACTTCCCCTTCAACATTTAATCAGTTACCTACCTGTATTTAAAGATAATATTCCGAAAATTTCAATATAGGTCGTTTGTACAAAAAGTACACGTGATTTTGGGTAGGGGGGGGAGTTTAAAACCTCACTACATATCACCAGGAGGCGGGGGGGGGGAGAGGGTTAAAAAGTTGGCTAAAAAACATCACGTGATTAATGGACGGACCCTAACATGGGACAGTTCATTAAGAACAAAATATATTACGAGAGTAATCACAGCGGGGTAACGTAAGATTTAGGTGTAAATGTTTATTGGTCATGTTTATAAAACTAATGAAACGACGGTCACCGTTGAGGATATTAGATTGACGCCGATTATTATACGGAATTATGTACCGAATTTGATTAATATACAAATCAATGGTGAATGAAATAGAAATAATTTTTAGAATTTACTGCTGATAACAGGTATTGAAAGAGTTGAGCTGCTTATGTAAATTAAACTTTTGTAAGTATATATAAAGCAAATCCACTATCAGCGCTTGTTCACTTAGGTATATCTGGTACCAATAATAATAATAATATTCTGGGACAATCTACCCACGGTCATGTGATCCCAAACTAGGCAGAGCCTGTACTATGGAAATCAGACAACTGATACTAATACTTATATACGTTTTTTTCAATAACACCATGAATTTTGATGTGGTGTTTATTATCATATAGATACAATCTCTTCTTGAAGATCTATCTAAGGCAACAGATATAGTAAGTGTTCGGCAGAAAATACCAAAGATCATATCCATGATTGTGATTTCTGCGGATTGAGGAGAAATAGACGGACGCAGACGACGATACTTTTTCACATAGAGCAGTGATATAAACTTGTACTGATTACACGGTTGCTTCACTTACTTTGTAACTTGCCATCTAGAAAAGGCTAAGTTAAGCTCCATTAAAAATACTATTGCTCCATTAAATATACTATATATTTATGAATATCAATAAACTATTTTAAAAAAATAAAAACCGACTTCAAAGTAAATTATCTAAAAAGCATAAAATAACGAAAATATATTGAAGTCAGTGCTAGCTAATCATGTTAACTAACACTATCACCAGCTGACACCGACTTCAATATATTTTCGTTATTTTATGTTTTTTAGATAATTTACTTTGAAGTCAGTTTTTATTTTTTTTTAAATAGTTTATTTAACACTTTTTAGTGACTTATTTTACCAAGATATTATGTATCAGTACTATCACGCAACTCGAACGTCTACGTTACAGTAACTTACTGAAAATATAAAAAGTTTATATCTCTTAAACTACTGGACCGATTTTGATGAAACTTGTATTCTACCCTAAGTTGAAAAATACTCTAACTATTGCAAAAAGAATTTTCGAAATCGGACTTGTAGTTTCTGAGAAATCCGTGGACAAACCTACATACATACATACCTACATACATATATACATACATACATACATACATACACTCATAAAATTTGGTGAATTTGTTTATAAGCCCACATAGACTAACATATATTAATATTACGCATTTTTATCAATATTACATACATACGCGTCGAATAGAGAACCTTCTTTTTGAAGCCGGTTAAAAAATAAATGAATAAACACGATTTCCTTGACAAGTCATAGACTACGATTTCAAAATACAAGCGAGGGGTTTTACACACAAATTATACAGTACGAGATAACACTAATAATTATTATAATCGTTCAATTCATCAGACCTGACGCTCCATGTGTCATAGCTTTAACGCAAGAGCCTTAGGGAGCAATTAAAACCAAAAGCTCGAGTAAGGTTCAAAAGTACGGAGGTATCGAGACTGCGCCCGGGGCGTCACCTTGAAACAATGGTTGTATAATTTAACCTTTGAGTATCGGACGCATAGTGTCGGAGATAAAATCTCAAAATTGGTAGAAAGTTTGTAATAAACTAGCCTTATAACCAGGGACTGAGAGTTATATATCAAGCATTATTGACAACTTCATTAATTTTTATGTGATTTGGAACGTAGATTGTAATTTCAATTTCAAATGCTTCCTATGATACAGATATAGGTAGATATAGATATTTTTAGTCAAAACAGTCACGCCCCAAAATCTTCAAAATTTTACCACTCACGAAACTGGTAAATGCAGGTTATAATGTATTTTAAATCCCCAGAATAAGTCGTTTTAACCATAACATGTTTTAAGTATGGTATTATTAAGGGATAAGTTAGCAGGATTATGAGAGAGCGCGTCAAACGATATAAGACATCCACACTAATCTTAATATTATAAACCATATTAAGGGGCTAATTGCTACCTTATCTGGGGTGAAACATGCACTAGTCGCTGTCGGGAAAGTAGGAGAAATGGAACAACATTTCCAGTACCAGAAACCATACCCTATAGTATGGACCAGTAACAACTGGTAATATCTTACTTTCACGGTAGGCAAGTGCGCCGAACAGTTGTTGCCTTTCTGTTAGATAGGTACTAAAGAGTGATAGGTAGATAAAACCGAAGATCAATTTGTGTACTTATATCGAAATTCCTAACAAAAAGGCATAGCATAAAAAGGAAATTAGAAATAGTATCAATAAATGCCCTTCTTTTCCAAAGAAAGTGTTTCAAGTTCAGTAATCTTATTTCTTGCGGATTAAGGGTCAATACAGGGTAAAGTCAAAGTCAAAATCATTTGACGGGCCCGTTGGTCTAGTGGTTAGAGACCCTGTCCGCTAACCGATGGATCGTGGGTTCGATTCCCACCAAGTGTCTGGGTGTTATTTATCTATTTAAGTATGTATTTACAAAAAAATATATATATAAGTATTCGTATCAGTTGTCTGGTTTCCATAGTACAGGCTCTGCCTAGTTTGGGATCAGATGATCGTGTGTGGATTGTCCCAAGATATTATTATTATTTAATTCAAATAGGCTTAACGCTAGCACTTTTGAACGGTCATTTTTTTTTAAAAAGCTACCATCGGATCACAACGCGGCCTCAACTGTGAATATCTGGCAAGAAACTCTGAGGACTTGTCATTTATACACTTATTTTAAACAGTGTTTTTCTTGTTACAATTACATCAGCATCAGCGACTGTGTTTCGCCCTATCATGAGTTACGCGAGTGTAGTTTTCGCGCACGCCGCCCGCACCTATATCGATAGCCTCCAGGTTATCCAGAATCGTTTCCTCCGACGTGCCGTCGGTGCCCCGTGGTACATGCGGAACGTAGATCTGCATTCCGATTTCAAGTTAGATCCCCTTCGTAAGTTCCTCAAAGAAGCGTCGAAACGCTACTTTGAATCCGCGTCCCGTCACGCGAACAGTTTAATCCGCGCCGCCGCCGATTACGCCCCTAGTCCTTCTGACTCGCGCCGCAGACCACGGCACGTACTGCTCGACCCTCCTGACCCCATGACGGTTCTATTGGACCGGGATGCGCCGAACCTTCCCCGACAACCGTATGCTACACTAGCTATCAGACACCGGTCTCGCCGGCTAGGCCGAAGGGTCGTACGTATGCGACCACAACGACGTGCATCACCCCACTGAGTTTCTTGCCGGTTCTTCTCAGTGGGGGCGCGTTGTGAACCGGTGGTAAACTCAGCCCTCTCTTAAGCGACAGCCCAAGCCGAGGCCGTGCCTCCCTGAGGTGCCCTTGAGCTCGTCGCTACTTCTGCCATAAAGGCTAGAGCGCTTCAAGCACTCGCCTCCTATTGTCCGGTGAAGCTGTAATGGCCATCTGCGGCCAACAGCGTCTATCATTCCCAAAAATAAAACAGCGACTGCGTTTTGCCGTTCAAAAGATCAAATAACATATTGGAGTTACGTCGAAGAATTAGGAGTAGTAGCTCCAATGATATAAGAGTAGTTTTGTTAAATGCCAGTAAGAAATCTGTAGGGCTGTGTTAGAAATTGGAACTAATGTAGTCAGGCAATAGTTTAATGGGTGTGTTAATTTGCCAAGTAGTAAAGAGACTGAATAGTAATGGACTGGATATTGGACCCACAAATCATTAACGACCGACGTGCGTAGGTATCCCAAAGATTCTCAGACTCACTACAGACTTGACTCAACGTTAAAATAAAATAGGAAATAGGTTAAATTAGACACACTTCATTTTCACTTGCATTTATTACTATTCCACGTGATAATTGAAAATTATATGCTAAATAACACACGACTTACATGACAATATTATACATGACCTTAAAATCGATTTCGCGCCACTATTTCGTCGTTGCACAGTGCTCTATTTTTACAGTACACACAGATTAAATTACAACTTTTTAAATAAGGAACACATTTAAATAGCGTTTTTGTTTTTACTATTTATTCCCTTTTTTAATAGCATTAAAATTATATAGGAAACTAAGTTGACGGCATGGATGTAATAAACTAAAACTTAACTTAGTGAATTTATAAACTATGGTTGAAGGTAAAAAGGCTATTGTAAAACATGTATTAAAATCTGTATGTACTCATATAATTACCTATTAATTAGAAAACTACGTATGTTGGTTCCGTAGCTACTCCGCAGACATTGTCCCGAGCTGAAATTAACATAAACCCGTCGATGCCCCAGTTCGGACCCCAAGAGTTCTTGAGGATCCAAAATGTTTCACCATAACGTTCTCCGTAGCCAACCAGCGCAACCTCGTGATTCAAGTTGGTTTGGTCACTGGAATTAAAAAAGCAAGATTTATGACGAATGCATATGGTCTTTCAATATCGGAGAATGTCGTGAGTAAACCTGCAAACCCAAATCACACAGTTACAGTTTCCTTTTTTGATTTCTCTTTGGCTTTAACCAAGTAAGACTTCTGTGCTCCCAAATAGTGCAATTTATCAATAAACTAGCTGACCCGCGCGGCTCCACTTGCGTAAGTTTGTAATTTTCTGCACAACTGTCTTTTTTTTAAGAACATTCTACGAAATATTAGAAAACATTTAAAAAAATGATGAATGAAATCGGTAAATCCGTTCTCAAGTTATACCATGATCAAGATAAATATGGGTTCATTTTTATATTTACAGACTCGCTGACCCGCGCAGAGCTTTGACCGCGCTTTACCGACACTTTCAACAATTATCGTTATGTTTCGACCAATTTACACAAAGTCTCGATAAATGATATATTTAAACCTTCCTCATGAATCACTAACTATTGGTGAAAACCGCATGAAAACCGTTCAGTCGTTTTTAAGTTTATCGCGAACAAGCAGACGCGGCAAATAATTTTGTTTTATAATATGTAGTGATAGTGATGTATTTTACAACAGCTAAAATGGTAGTGTACAAATACGGCGTCTATTTTTCGCTATGCTGTGGGATTGTCTCTATGATTCTCCCATATAACTATTTGCTGAGCATAGAACTATATGCTGAACATAGAATTATTTACTGAGCATAGAACTATTTGCTGAGCATAGAACTATATGCTGAACATAGAATTATTTACTGAGCATAGAACTATTTGCTGAGCATAGAACTATATGCTGAACATAGAATTATTTACTGAGCATAGAACTATTTGCTGAACATATAACTATTTGCTGAGCATAAAACTCTATTTGCTGGACATAGGACTATTTGCTGAGCATAGAACTATTTGTTGAGTATAGAACTATTTGCTGAGCATAGAACTATTTGCTGGACATAGAACTATTTGCTGACCATAGAACTATTTGCTGAACATAGAACTATTTGCTGAGCATAGAACTCTATTTGCCTGACATAGAACTATTTGCTGAGCATAGAACAATTCTCCATTTGCATCCACCTATAATTTACTTATTTATATTTGAGCTAAGACAATAAACTTAATTTTAAATTCTTAGTTGTTAAAAGAAGCTCAAAAATGTAAGTCACATAATAATAATAATAATAAAAATTAAATTTGTTTTTCGGAACTTACACGGCTACTAGGTGTGACGTTATTCTTTGTATTCGTTGGACGTTCGGGATGTGGGCCCTAGGGCGTCCATTGAGTACGGCGGCGGCGACTCCGAGGAGGACGGCGGCCGGGTTGCGGCCCCCGTCCCCGTGAGCACCGTGACTAGTTCCCAGGGGGCTACAAGGTGCCCCCCGGCGGCAGGCTTAAAGGCAAGGCACTGACAGGCAGGCACCTGGTGCAGATCCTACCGGAGAGCCCGGGTGTTTTAGTGGGTAAGAATCCCACATACCCCGGTTGAACCCCACAAACCTTTTGAAGGTTTCCCCGCGAAAAAAAAAGGTATGACGTAATTATGTCCAGGTCGCGTTCAGTTAAACTGAATTCCAACCGTATAAAAGACACTTACCAGTTAATATCGTAAAATATACCCGACGAGTACTCTCTGAATGCACCTGAGGCGTCTATGGACACCGACAGAGGACCATGGTTTATTAAAGCAATCTGGGAAAGGTAAAACAATAGACAAACCGATGTTGAGGTAATTATTACGTGAGACGCGATGACGGCGGCAACAACAAAAAAAACTCAAATAACAGTCTATCTGCCACAATCACAAATGTCAGTTAGCGTAGCGTGTGTGTAGTACCTAATTCTGGTTTAGCCATTTGTTGCATATTTCAATATATTGAGTCCTTAATTAAGAAACCTCACGGCTAGACTATATCAAATAATAATTTCGTTAGCACCAGTATTGGTCGTTGTTTATTAGTAGATACCTATTGGGTAGGTTTTTCTTTATATCTAGTTTTTAGGGTTCCATACCTAAAAGGTAAAGAAGAAACCCTTATGGTGTGACTTCGTCTGTCTGTCCGTCTGTCTGTCAGACCAATATATTTCAGGAACCACTAATGCTGTCGATATGAAATTTAGAACAGTTTTAGATCTTACTTACCCAGCCTTGGGAACGCAAATGGAAACAGTATTTTTTTCTTTTATTTATTTTTTAAGTGGGGCTTCAAAGTGAGGAAGATATTGAGTGGGATATCATATGAAAGGGCTTTATTTGCACATCTCAAAACAGAGTTTTTATTTTAGGTTATGTTGCGTAGTTTTTGGCTGATAATCAAAATTGTCAAAAAAATACCGACCCCCTTATCTCCAAAGTTTGTAGAGGGAAAAATCTTAGTAATGCTAAACAATCCTCGGCAAACAAACTTAGTTTTGCGTTTTTTTTGCTGTCTGAGGTGTTAGACGAATAGTAAAATACTTTTTAATATTTTATTTCTAATGTGACTCATACATACACATAATCTGGCAATACCTAAAAGCTTTTTAATTCTATAGATCTTCTTTCAAGGATGAAATACAACTCTACTGTTTGACTACCTACTTCAATCGATCTACGGAATATACTTAAGTAGACTTGCGGCCAATAATAATGTATTAATATAGATATCTATATTCAGGAAGCAATATCATATAATTAGAGAAATGAAAATAATGTCAATATCTATATAAATACACACTACGATATACACTATGAAGTTATATAATACTAATGTCCTCCTGGCCGATACGACCACAGCGTCTAATCTTTTTGCAAGATCCATCCATTTAGAACAATATACGCGGGAGATATCATTAAGTGCTTGCGTAGACAGAAGTGCATTCTCTCTTCTCACAATCCTATGGGACGGAAGACCGACAAAACCGGGGGAAGATCAGATGCAGGACCGACTTTTTACATGCTCATACGACGCATCGATCATCTTACTTTACTATAGGGCTATGCAGCCCTAAGGTAGGAGAATGCTCTCCTACCTTATAAGGAACGAAGAAGTTATTGTTTTATCTATTTCAGCGTGTAATTGTTACAACTTGTGCAATTTTTCAATTTATAGTGCTGTTCTTTGTAAGTACATGTTTAAACCACACACAGCAACGTATAACTTTTTAAGTAAGTTGAGAATAACGCTGTGAGTAATGCAATTATTGTATTTGTGTTCATGTGTATATTGTTAAGTTACGACCTATTGTATTACTGTTTGTTATTCCATGATTATAAAAAAAAAAAACGAAAAAAACTAGTACACAAAGTTGTTGCTCCCCGAGGGATTCGGACCCGCCACATCCGGTTTGCAAACAAGCGGTATCCCACTGCGCTACAATTAAAATAATAAGTGGTTGGTATTCTCACCTTCAAAGCAGTCACACTCAGTGGGGTGACGTCCGTGTAGCCACGAATCCGGTATGTCTTCGTCATGTTTTGGATATTGCATATCCCGTCCTGTTTGCAATCACAGAATGCGTTAGTGATTATTTTTATACGACATTTTTTAATTATACCGTAAAGCCAATGGTATTATAAACGAATATATGTCATAACCCTACTAATAAATGCACGCCGAATGTTGTTGTCATGTGATAACTATCGAGTGATAGGACTGAACGCGTCACGACAACAGGGAGAGAAAACGAAATGACTATAATTTCGTTAGTTCAGTTGGCGGTCCGTTGTCAGCATCGTAACTACTTAGTCTCTTTCTACCATTATGACATCGATATATAATAAGTAACCAGATAAGTAGTCCCCTACTAAATTTCATCCAAAATATGGCAGTGATAGCTTAAATATTCCGTATGAACGTAAGAGCCCGAGTGACCCGTCCAGGACTGCGCAGGATGTAAACGGTTTTTATAGGCGCAATGGTCATTGTACATTTTTTTTTGTAGAATGCTGTATCAATATTTACGCTACAAAAACAACGATGTATAGCGTTTAAATTATTTCTACGATGTTCCTGCCGTAGCGCATTATACCCGTAGTACCGTTCAAGCCACGCCACGAACGAGACAGGGATAGTAGCGGACAATGCGCGAAAGGGAGAACGGGATAACCGGAGGCACGGGGGTGAACGAACAAGTCTCAATGTAGGCCGACCAACTTATCTTTGCTGGTGGCGCAACGAGAATTGAACTATAATCTTATGAGAACTACGTGTAGTTTGAGTGTTTTGTTTAGACAGTAAGTAGCGGCAAACTTAATTTGGTCGGCCGGTAGCTTGGCGGTTGGCGGACTAGTAGCAGAGATATTTAAAGAAATATTTATTATTTCGTGTTTTAGTGATATCTTACTGATATCTATCATTTAATTTATTACTATTAACTACTACTAATGGGAAATATATGTTCCGTATGAAATTTTGCCGTTGCGAAGTGAGGCATTTCGACACGTCTTTACGCTAGCTGTTGTCGGCTCGTACTAATTTGAAATAGCGAAACAACCGTCTCCGTAGCTTGCTTTGACCACTTTTCGGGCCGTGACAGCTAATCTTGTTTAGATAGTATATCGATGCATTATGATGCAACATTTTGTAGAATATTACAAAAATAACTGAAATAGAATTGAAATAAATTGCAGAAAAAACATACTTTTTCATGTATTAGGTAAAGTATCAGTAGATATCCTTGTTAATTACTTTTGTGCAGTACTTTGTGCATTTTCTAAATTCGCACGACGACATTTTATCGCCTTGATTTTCAAAGGCGCCCGTCGCCTTTGTTACGTTGCCTGCGCGGGACTAATTTCTTGCGCCTACAATTGGGTGACGTTAGTATTTCACATTTCGGGCACTAATGGCATACCTATATATTGTATAAAATATCATTGCATAACAGAAAGTACTTTGTACAGGATCCGTACCACCGATTACAATGTTTTACAACCTATCATAATATTGTGTTCCATATACTTACAGGTAATTTTTTTTCAGCGCGTATGTTTTTATCACGTTAACTAGCAATTTCCTGCGGCTTCGCCCGCTAATTTTTTTACAGAGTTTACCAACCCCTAACAAAGGTTGTTTTTGAAAATTCGCGAAACACGTATTGATTTATTTTATTTAGAGAATCTTTTCAGTATATTTCAAGTCAATCGAACCATACAATATAAAGTTTCATACAAAAGAAAACACCCCATTTAACCCCTTTAGGAGTCGAATTTTCAAAAATTCTTTCTTAGTGGATGCTTACGTCGTAAGAAAAACCTACTGACCAAATTTCAGCTTTCTAGGTCCAGCGGTTTGGCCTGTGCGTTGATGAATCAGTCAGTCAGTCAGTCAACCAGTCAGTCAGGACAAGTAATTTTATATCACGATAATAGATTAATAGATGTTTAAGAAATGAAAAACCTCGGCAACTCCCGCTCTCTCCCGCTCTCTCTCGCTTTGACGCTCTATTTGGCAATTTTTATTGATTTGTTAGATAAAAAAAATACGTGTCCAATATTTTTTGATAATCTAACTGACGGACTAATTTGAATTGTTATTTTTTTACCCAGTCATTATCCCCATTGCGCTTGTTACTTTCAAGTGAAATTATATTGATTTTTTTTTTGTACCAAGGTCGATAAAACCAAAAAAGGCGCATCTTTATCTGTCAACAATCTAATAGTATGTATAATTTACACATTATAAAATAAGTTAATTCGTATAAGAATAGTTGTAGATAATAAAAAAAAACAGTTTTTGTATGAAAATGTTCTCAAAGACAACATTTTTTACAAAAGCGGTTCTTGTACCAACTTAATTTCCCCTGCACAAGGGGCAGGTGACGTCACGCGCGATCACCCCGCGTCACTGCCGTGCGCATGGTGACTTAGAGGAGATACCACTGGAGAGAGCATGATGCGCTAACCCCCTCTGCCAAATTTTTGGTCATATGGTGACCTGACCATTCTTTATTTGTGTGTGTGTATTTTTGAATGTGTTGCGAGTTTATTATAGTGTGGGTATGCGTGAAAGTGTATCTGTGTGTGTTTACTTCGCCTCCCGCACCCCGCAAAAGTGCCACGAAAAATTTGTTCGGGGAATCGACGCGATACTAACTCCTTTGGTACTTTCTCTGAGCATGGTGAATACATTTACCAGCTGTAATAATAGCTCACTGACATTTACCGTAATTTTGCAGTGGATAATTTAATAGATGTAAAAAAATATGTTTTTTTATTGGTTAAATATAATCTACTAACTATACTGATTACGTGATACATACATACGCACATAGAAAAAAAATAACCTGTATAGGTATATTTGTCTACAAAGTACTTACTCTATCCAAATATGAACCATATTCGGCTTCGGTCGGTAGTCCGTATTGCATCATCCAATCGTATGCGGCGTTATCACTACCGCCATCGCATCCACTCGCTCCAAATCTGGATTATATAAGTATATAATAATAGGAACCTTCCATTACTTGTTATATCGATGGAACCTCCATTAATTTTGAAATCATAAATAAATAAATATTTGATATTGAGTGGCGTAAACCGTGGGGTGTCCAGGTAAGAGAGATGGGTGGGTACTATACCCACCCATCTCCTCCGGTTGGGTATCCGTAAGAGGCGACTAAGGGAAAACAAGAAGACGGGCAGCAGCGTCTTTCTATTGGATTACCTATACTGCGATCCCCAAGACGCCTGCCAAGCGTGGAGATTATGGCAACCCCTCCCTAAGCGGGAGGCCTTCGTTCAGCAGTGGACGTGTTTCGACTACTGATGATGATGATGATTATGTGTTTCTGTGGAAGTAAAAGCCACTGGGCTTGCTGCTTGTACACTTCTATCGACAACCCCAATTACCATAATTTGAAAATGCCATACAATTGATATTTTAGTAGTTGTGTTTTCAATTTTAGCAATAACAACTGCTGTTTTTAACCGGCTTCAAAAAGAAGGTTCTCTATTCGACGCGTATGTATGTAATATTAATAAAAATGCGTAATATTAATATATGTTAGTGTATGTGGGCTTCTAAACAAATTTCCCAAATTTTATGAGTGTATGTATGTATGTATGTATGTATGTATGTATGTATATATGTATGTATGTATGTAGGTTTGTCCACGGATTTCTCAGAAACTACAGGTCCGATTTCGAAAATTCTTTTTGCAATGGTTAGAGTATTTTTCAACTTAGGGTAGAGTACAAGTTTCATCAAAATCGGTCCAGTAATTTAAGAGATATAAACTTTTTATGTTTTCAGTAAGTTACTGCAACGTAGACGTTCGAGTTGCGTGATAGTGCTGATACCTATATTGCTAAAATAAAAGTCACTAAAAAGTGTTAAATAAACTATTTTTGAAAAAATAAAAACCGACTTCAAAGTAAATTATCTAAAAAGCATAAAATAACGAAAATATATTGAAGTCGGTGCTAGCACATCATGTCAACTAAGACTAGCACGAGCTGACACCGACTTCAATATATTTTCGTTAGTTTATGCTTTTTAGATAATTTACTTTGAAGTCGGTTTTTATTTTTTCAAAAATAGTTTTTATCATCTATATTTGCTTAGTTTCGTCACCTACTAAAAGATTATTTCTCAAAAATAGAATGTGCTGTTGGATGCTTTTAATAAATAAAAAACATATAGTTAGTGCTTATACTTACGGCCAAGCACAGTCAATAAGTGCTTGGTTAGCGAGGGTCTTCATCCTTCCTCCGCTGACTCGAGCTAGGGCGCCTTCGACGGCAGCACTGGTGCCAAATGTCCAGCAAGAGCCACAATCTTGTTGATCTACATTTACATACATTTTGCCATTAGCTTGCATTGAGTAAAAAAACCGCCCATTTCATTCCCATCAGTTAAAAATGACTGGGATGCACGGTTCTGCCAACGATTACTGAAGTATGGGATCTACTCATACAAATTTCTACAAAATTTATTTTAAGACTCAACTGTCGAGATCGTGGTATGTGGGATTGTAGCATCGTGGTACAGAAGAAGAAGAAATAGATTTATTTGGAAAAAAAGACGACGCACAGACATACCTATTATTATAAAATAAAGAAATAAAACTTATGAAAAATCAGTACGAACTAAGAACACACTGTACGCCTCTCCTCCACCAAACGAGGTTGACTACTCCGCATTGTGCAGTGGCAAGAATCGAAATTACCGACGACACAGTGCGGTTTTCAGTGTCAACCCTTGTGACATTCCCATGTCACCTAAGCTAGTGACTAACACAACTAACTATCTATAGCAGGGCAATGCATGCTTTATAACCGGAGGTTGGTAACAACAGCTCTTTCAGAAGTTCGTGTTTCTACATTTCAGAAGAATACAAGGCCAATGACCTAATTGTCTGAAACTAAAATGATTCAAGCGCTGAATGGGCATGCAAAAAGTCGGTCTTGCATCTCATATCTCCCCGATCGTGTCAATCTTCTGTCCTGTAGGATTTGAAGAGTTAAAGAAGATGCAAGCACTTTTGAACATATTCGCCGATCCTGGTAAAGATTTGTCAGTTATATGGATAGATACTATTATTATAATGATTTCTGATATTTACGCGAATATTACACATTGAAATGAAACTAATTTAACTTTTTTTTTTTTTTTTTAATTTTTTTTAGAAGACCTGAGGGTACCCTAAGACAACTATGATATTTGGACAGCTACCACCTCAGTCCGCCCGTGACCATGAATGCTGTAAAGTATTCGAAACGTCGGGTAATTAAAATCAAAGATACTATTATTATTTAACCCGTGGGGCGCAGGGTAAGAATTGCATCCCCCCATCTCCTCTTGTTGGGAGGCAACTAAGCGAGAAAAGGAAGACGGGCAGCAGCGTCTTTCTTTTGGATATATTTTCCACCTATACTGCGGTCCCCAAGCCACCTGCCAAGCGTGGGGATTATGGCAAACCCTCTTTTCTTTTTTTTCTTTTTTTTCCTTTGTTCAGCAGTGGACGTCTATCGGCTGCTAATGATGATGATCATTATTATTTAATGTCTGGGATTAAATTTCTTCTGTACACTACAGTGGCGAAGGGTCAATTTTTGTACGGGGTAAGCCGGTCCGGTACACCCAGGACATTTTTCTGTAATGTTCTACTTTGCTGATAGTAACATGATCTTTAATAGTTAAAATCTGGATATCCCGAGCGATTCTAAACTAGATTAGGAAAGAAATAGGTAGGCAAGGGAAAAATACCATTTTATTTAATTTAAAAGTCAGCGATTAGGTCCACTGCACCACCAAGGCTACATTTCTATGGGTAGGTAACTAGGAATTAAGAATACGAATATGCATCGATATAATATTTGTTCATATATTATATCGATGCGAATATGCAAAATTTTTACTTCGATAAATCTCATCGATAAATTACCTAAAATGACTCATATCTTTGAAATGACCTAACGCAATAACATGTAGGTAAAATGCACATTACACACAATGAACAGCTCTCCCAAAAAAAAAGCTTCAAGGTTAGGGCTCCGACAGAGGTTCATGAAATGAAACTCTCAAGTCCTGCCCCCCTAGACAATGTAACATTCTACAATCGTTATCGCTAATAGAAAGTATAAAAATATATGAAAATGACATAAGTCATCGAAAAATCACGTGACAAATTATAGGGAATTGACACAGTTAGCGAATGAAGAAATAGATTCGCTATGAAACGATTGCATCTTGTCTAGGCCCACAGCAACAATAAAAGATGCGAAGGCATTATACACACATCAAAAGTGTCTAGGGATCAACATATATTTTTGCAATAACTTTTCTCCTGATTGATATTAATTAAAATTTTCTTTAAGGATTCATCAAATAAAGTGTTTTCGTTTGTCACAGTAACGATAAACCAAGTCACCTTTGCATTAATAAAGAAATTTGCCATTTTCCTAATAAAGGGATTTTTGACATTTGAACCACTAACACAAAAGTTCGAAAAAAAGACTGAAATAACAGTTTTCTTTAAAATTTTATTGGGTAACTTAAACAATTAATAATCCGTGTTTCTACCGCGAACACTAACAACACAAGAACATCGGTTTGGCATACTCAAAATGAGTTCATCCAAATCACGCTGTGGAATGGCCGCCCATGTTCGTTGCAACAACAAAAAAAGGTCTTCTTGCGACTGGATACCCTCCATATTCGGCAGAGCTCTTCTCTGTAGCATATCCCATGCATGCTCAATCGGGTTCAAGTCTGGCGACTGAGCAGGCCAGGGCAGGACATTGATGTTAGCTGCGGCGAGAGTCTGTCTTACAACTCTTGCGGTGTGCGGTCGTGCATTATCTATCATGCATTAACTGAAATAAGGGACCGATTTGCACTTGTAGAGGAACGATGACGTCTGATACAATCGTCTCAGCATAAATTTGAGCGTTGAGGTTGCCTCTGATCCAAATCAACTCAGTTCTTCCGCCGATCCAAATACCCGCCCATACCATGATGGTTCCACCACTATAAGGATGGACTTCCTGGCAGGATTTTAATCGCTGTTGGCGTCCAGGGGTTCTCCAGTGTCGTATACGTCTTGTATCCGGTCTCATACCAAAACGAGACTCATCAGAAAAGCACACGAAACGCCATTGTTCTTCTGCCCATTTTTTTGCCCAAAAATGCTTGATCCCTAGTGTACGATCTGGTAGCCGTACAGAAGTATTTATAATGGTATATAAATAAGAGAAAGAGTTAAGTACAGATAAATGGTTTATTATAAGCACTTAACCCTAAATGGTATGAAATGGTTAATGGTTATGAGCACACGCGAACCGATTGGCTATCAAACGTGAACTGACTGCGAAATCGTTGCAATACTGCATCTCGGCGTAAATGATGACACAGCGCAACGTAATGCACGATGCTTGCACCGTACATGCTCCCACAGCCAGAAGAAGAAAGTGATGGTGGTGATGGTTATGAATGATGTGAGACAAGGGTGATCAACAATATTTCCTTAGTCTACACTAGTGTCCTTATGGTTATGAATTATTAAGAACACTAAAACTTGGTCTAAAAACTGTAGGCGACGAACAGTGATCTAAATGTCCACTAGGTCCGTCTATGGTCTCTTTTATACACAATTGATTGTCATTATGGTTCAGATTGTCACTTACACTCACTACACTTTGGTCACTAACACTAAAACGGTAGGCAGCGTTGGTCACGCCGCGCAGGGCAGGTCGCGCCGACGGCACCGACCCCGGCGTTGGCGTCGCTCCGGCGGCGGGCGGCCGGCGCGCGCGGCATCTGCGCACCGCGCACGCTGCGCCCGCAGCGCACACCACTCCCACCAGCACGTAGATCACGACGTAATGGTGCACGTCGTGGTACGAAATGCTCCTTACCAGGCTCGGCTGTGACTGCATTTGTCTTATTCTAAGACCTATACCCGTCAGCTCGTCTTCTGAACCGTCGACCGGAAATTCTGGTTTCAGAGCCGCTAATGATCTTAGTTCGCTCTAACTAGATAGATCGATGTCCTGTTTATACTGTTCGGTGAATTGGTCATCGAGTACACCGAACAGTCCATGTGCCATATTACCTACGACATTGAGAAGGCCACGGCGCGTTCGCACGTGCTCGCGTGGGAACTGCTGACCCGACATTACATTGTTGTAATGATCCAGTTCACTATAGCTATGTCGTAATTGCAATAAAATTGATTCACAATGCTCTTTTCTTGCAGACTTTGTACATATAGAATCTAAATGGTTTATATAATTAAATAATAACTTATTTCCTTGCCAATATGGCTGTAAATCGTAGTATATACTACTAGATTCCAATCGTCCCGAACAAAATGCACTGTAGACATTTTATCAAAATATAAGTTCTGACTGTTGTTTAAATTCATAATATTATGCGCACATTGAATCGGTGGCATAAAAAATGTAAACAGCATGAGTGCCATGGTTATGAAATGAAATATTCCTTTTCTGGGTACACGTCTGGTTCTTGGTTTTACTCTCTCCTCGCTAGTCTGGTTGGTTTCTTGGTTATGCTGGTCAAGATTATTATTTATCGGTAAAAGGGATAACTTAATAATCGGCCTTTTAATGGTCCCGTTTTTGGTTTTAACGGACACCACCCGGACGCACCCATTCTTTCCAGGATGGAGCTCCTCCACTCGGCCTAGAGCCCACTTTCCCGGTGGTAAATTGTCTTCATGAATGATGAGGTTTCTGTATGGTTATTTCATCATCTACAAGCTCATATTTCCGTGAATCACGTAGTAAAATATTTTGATTCTTCTTAAATAAGACTATAATGTGTACATATCCTAATTTTTAATGTATATTTTGTAGAAATGCTATTCGTACTCGTATAAAATACTTCTATCACGTAGTCGTCCCCATGGCATGGTAGGCCTGGTGCTTTCACCGCATTCTGTGTGATGCGTTATGGTTTGGCTCATGGCTTTACAAGGAGACGCATGGTATGGTACGAACCGTCTACGTCTTCGACGTAATTTAGGCTTCACTTCTGGAGCCATACTTGACACAAATACATTTGACTTCTGTGTATGGTTATTTGTCTCAGTCGGACTCTTACTGGTAATTGGTACCAAGGTCACATAAGCACTGTGCAGCAATGTATTATGCTGATCATTGCAAAATCGACACGTTTTACTCGAATCACACGTATTTCCGTGATGGTTTACTAAGCAATTTTTGCATAAATTATTATTGTCAACAAGGTTACGTCTATTTCCTGGCCCCAATCTTCGAAATGCGCTACATTTGTATAATGCATGTTCGCCCTTGCAGAGTATGCACTTCCGTGTTGACGCACTTGTAGGCTTAGTCATCGAATGATTTATTGATGGTCGATATTGAGGTTTATTAATAGATTGTATATTATTATTTGATAATTTATAGGACACTGGTTTTTGGACTTCACTTTGATGGTATAGAGTGGGTCTCGCCAAATCTTGCTTGCGATTTGCAGACTCCAATGACGTAAACTTGGTCTCTAGGAACTTAAGGAACTCTGGTATGGTTGGTAAGTCCCTAGGGTTCTGGAGCGATTCAATATATGCCTGGTGCGATTCAGAATCTAGCTTCTGTGCTAAAATATAAACAATGACTGGGTCCCAATTGGTAATGTCGACCCCCATTGCCTTAATAGCGTTAAGACACTCGTTGGTGGTGTCATGTAATTTTTTCAGGAGCGCAGCAGATTGCTGTTGAATGTTTGGTAAGGATAAAAGCGTATGAATGTGGGAATTGAATATAGCTCTCATGTTACTGTATCTGTGGCTTAATATGTCCCAACAAATTTGGTAATTTTCGGAACTAATACGCAAATGTTGAGTCAATTTTTCCGCTTCTCCCGTGAGCTTGCCTTTGAGGAATTGCATTTTTTGGGCATTTGGTACGGATTTATTGTTGTGTATGGTTTCACAAAATAAATCTTTAAATGACATCCACTGCTGGTAATTCCCGCTGAAGGTTGGTATCTCCACTTGCGGAGTGGACTTCTCTCGATACGAACATGACCACATCTTATGGTTAATTTCCTTTTTAACGTTATTAAATTTCTTTTCATACGTATTAAATGCTTGTTCATATTCCTCGTTATCAAAAAGGTTCTCACTATCGATATCCCAATGTAACGAATCGATGACCGACCACCTCGACTGGATAGTTCGTAAAATATCTTCGAATTCCCACCTCTCGGAAATACTCTCGAGATCGACAGCCTCTATGGTACGAGAAAGCGCTTTAAAATTACTCTTCTGCTTCCAAAGCATCTCTTCTACCTTACTGCTGATACCTCGACTGGTTACTTGAGGCATCAATGTACTGGATGTACCTGCTTGGCCAGGGGTAGAAGGAATCATTTGCTGATCGGATAGCCTGGTTAGTGGTGTCGCTGGTTTAATTAACGGCTTATTTGATTCAATAGGCTTGTAACTTGAAATGAGACTTTTAACGTCCTGGTAAAAAGTGAACGCCTGCTGGTAAAAATTCTCATTAAAGTATTGATGGTCAGCACCTTCGAATTCAGCACATAATCTGGTATGATTAATCTTAAATTCGTTCCAATAGGAATCTAAAGTGCTAAGCCGTTTCTCGATGTAAGCTGGTGTTTTACGCTCCGGTCCGTCCTTTTTGAAATTACTGCGAATATTCTCCATGGCGGCCGTGATTTGATCTTGAGTGGTTAAAAGATCTTGCATCTTGGTAGACATCGTGCGTGGTTAAATGGTTAAAATTGTAAATATGGAAAGATCTTACTCAAAGACTGGCTCTTGGTGACCTGGTTTGTCCTGGAGAGATTCGATCCTGGTTTTCGTCAGCCGAAGTGGTTTCTTCACTTAACGATGGTTATTAAAAATGGTTGTTGGTAAATGGAATTGGTAGGTAATTGGTAATGGTAAATGGTAAAGATAATGGTAATTGGTAAAAATAATGGTAAAGATAATGGTAAATGGTAAAGGAAGCTGGTTTAGCCGTAAGTGGGATACACTGACACTAATTGTTCCTGTAGCACTCGCGTAGATCCCGCCTTACGGTTTAAGGCTCGAAGGACCACTCTGTACGTGATCCGAAATGGTAAAAATAAGAGTTAAAGTTTCACTAAATGGTTACTAGTGTTAACTCTAACTGGTTAAGGTATGGTAAGATGTTAGTAAGCACACGCGTGCCGATTGGCTATCAAACGCGTACTGACTGCGAAATCGTTGCAATACTGCATCTCGGCGTAAATGATGACACAGCGCAACGTAATGCACGATGCTTGCACCGTACACCTAGACACTTTTGATGTGTGTATGTTTCATTATCGAATATCATTAAACAGTAATTTACGATGTTAGCGTGATTTACATTATGAACAGCGCCATCTATCGGTGAAATTGGACACACAATCACATATAGAACTTTAATATTATTATACACAATAAACAAAACTGTAAACAACTATAGAATCTATTAGATTCTAATTATATTTAGTAGAATTAAATTGTCATGTACCGTATATGCGATACAAAATCAATATCAACGAAGACGAAAGATTATGATCGATCGAAGTACGCGTACGCAATACTACACTCTATTTCGTGCGATATACATGTCATTTTTCTATCCATAACATAACTCCTCCCAATCATAACCCGGCGTACATCGGCTTGCCGTCGTTCCTATAATCAGCGAGTGTCGCGTCTGCGTGTGGACGTTTTCGGTACTGATTTTACATAGTAGTTGCGCATGGAATTCCTGATTCTGAGACCGGCTTGCCGCGCCGCGACTTGCGCGCGGTTGAAGTGAATGAAAAGTGCAACTTATTGCTATTAATAAAAATAGCGATTTTTAGGTTAATTTTATTTGATGGTGTATTAAATACCTATGTTTTTAACGTTATGTTAGTAAATAAATGTCTTGTTAGATCGTCGTAACAAACGCCTGTTTTCAAAGGGAAGCCGGTAGGAATCGAGTTATATGGACCCTTCGCCACTGGTACACTAACCTTTCACTGGTGAAATTACACCTAACAGTCTTAAGTCGAATTCATCTGGCAGATCGTTGGATAGCTCGGCCAATTTACTCTCAGTGTATGGGAAAGGTACACTTCCGATCTTTCCTGCGGGTCGCCGCCGTAAGCCCATATATCTTTCCATTTCTTTCGGTTTTCTATCAGCGAACTTGTTGATGGATAGTTTGTAGCCAAGGTTCTTGTTGTTTGTTGATACGACGCGTCTGTTAAAACAAGATTTAATTACTATAATGTCTACACTATTTCAGAGTACACCAAGAGCGCATCATAATCGTGCTATGATCGTATCAGGCACGGAATAGAAATGACTAACTTCCGCACTCACGAACGACAATTAACTTTAATTATAATTAAGTCATTTTTATAAATCTATTTCTTTCGATTTTTAGAACCTATCATGATTATTTTCTATTATTAATTACGAGATAATCGATATATCTACTCACTATCAGCGTAAAAAGAATTAATTGGCTTCGAGTGTCCAAATAATCAGATTTCATTAAATGCCTTAGCGATAATTAACTATAATTGACGTCTAGTAGGTGCGGCAGTAAGACTAACTAATTCATTCATAATGTATCATGCCCGTATTGTGTCCGACCAGCACCCTCGACTGCACAATAGTATAAATTATACAGCGTCTTAAAAAACTTTGTCCGGCAATGCCAATAGTCCCATTGGCATTGCCGGTACAAATCACGAAAAATATTCATGAGCAATTTTACAAATCATCAATCACTCACAATGTCGTCTGTCTACCTCTGTTCTCTTCTGATTACGGATTCTGTCGCGCAAAGAAACTCAGAGCATAGCTCTCTCCATAGCTCGTTGTGTGACTCTGAGCTTCTCTAAAGGGCGATTCGCTGAAGAACTAAATATACATAGCTCTCAGAATTTGCAAGTTGAAGTGGCAATGGGCAGGCCACATTGCACGAAGAACCGATAACCGATGGGGAAGAAAGGTTCTCGAGGCCTCCCACTATGTGGACTGACGACATTGTGCGCGTCGCAAGTAAGCGGTGGATGCAAATAGGCAATTATTTACCTAATAGGTTCCTAGTACGGTTATTATATACACGGTCTGGTGTGGTGGAGAGTCTCTATTTATTTTAAAAATAATAAAAACATCTTAGGTAGCCCGCCCACTGTCAGTAATATTGTCAATATTCTATAACCCGCCTGACTTAAATATGCACCTCGCTGGAATACTATGTCACAGCGTCAGGTTCACAGTTAATTCGCACGGGCTGTAGAATATTGACAATATGACAGTGGGTGGCTAGCCTTAGAAACAGGTTCATTAATTCACACTGAATAAATTTTGTAGGTAATATAAATTAACACTTTTGAAAATTTATAAATTTTTATTGCTATACGAAAATAAAGTAAGGTAATGAAATTATATGCCATGCATGGCAATATTACAATGCGAACGCAAAAGAGGGGGTTACCGCTTAGAACTTATGACACCTTTGTTTTTAATTTATTTTTTATAGAGAAGGTTGTAAGGAAGGACTTTACCTCATAGTTTTCTTGAAAATGTTTCTTCGAAACGCGTGTTCTTTTTCATCGGCGTAATGTCTTGCGTACTCCTTTTGGAAACTGCAAATATGCAATGATAAATTGTGGAGGATGATTAAGACATTGGTGTATGTTTTATATTACAAAATGTTATTTACTACGATGTTGTCTGGAAGAGATAGCTTTAGCGATAAGACTGCCTTAAATTGTCACACTGCAATTTTACTTTTCCCTTTTAAGCTGTAAGCTTTTAAGATTTTGGTGTACAATAAAGAACATTTGTATTGTATTGTATTTGTATGTTTTTTACTGGTGTGAGTGTGTTTATGCAGCAGGTTTGCGGGTAGTATTTAAATATTATTGCATAACTTTTAATAAAAAGTATTTAAGTACCTATACGTGTACGTGTAGGGTTTTGAATCTGGACAAACCTTATTTATTTTACAATTAATATACACAGAAGAATACAAGAAATATAGAATCAATAAGAAAGACAGTACAAAGGTGCTGCTTATTTCAAATGAAATCTCTTCCACCTTCGCCTTCGAACCTTCGTGATTGTAAGTTTGTTTATTTCATGAACATTTTACTACTTTAAGTAGGTAAATGAAAAAAATGTATTTAAATACAATTAATTCAGAGATCAGAATCAGAAAAGATCGTTTGCCTGCCTGATGGCAAGTGGCACGCTTAGCCATATATAATCGCACGTACGTTGACTCTTATCACCTATGGCCATAAATTGCCTCTTGAACCCAATATTTTCGACTCCTACAATTTATTACAGTATTGTGACGTGAAAATGAAATTTTTTCTTATACTGGAGATACTGAAAGAATGGAGCACTAGAAAATGTACATACGCATTGAACACGTGCTCAACATGATGGTCCTTCTCAGGGTTAATGAACATCAACTCCTTCGTCACCAGGTCACCGTCCACTGGGACTTCTTCCGTATTATTGGTGCACTCATCTGAAAATTAGTTTATTACTGAACTTTCTTTTCAAAAACATGTTTTTTTAGTTTCTCCCGTATTTATTTTAGCGAAGTGTGAGACCTTATGTAGGTGCCGCACTGTCCCCTCATCTGATACATTAGGTGTTCATTATTTTGTGTTCAAGAGAGGTGGTTGTGATAACGCTCACGTAAAAATAAATAAAGTATAATCTATTGAATATAAATACTATTTACAGTCTATGTCGAAAACGTCACTTGCAGAAAATGATGTTGAAAATCCATAAAATTCCCATATTTCGTGTTCCATTTTAAATCCCAAACTGACATCGTATTTCACATTTTCGTATCTGAAAAATAAAATTTAATCTGTAAAATTTAATTATTTCGACATTCGCCATCGATTTAATAAGAAGATAAAGGACCACTACACCTTATAATCTCAATATTGCATTTATTATTAATTTATTCATTATTAATTTCTCCTGGGCATTCCCTATACTACGATACATAGGAAATTTTAATATACAGGTTGCCAAGATCATCATTATCATATTATATTTATACTAGATAGATTCCTTGTGCAAGGAACCGTCCAGGTAGGTACAACCACAGTGTCCGCTATTCTGCCGCCAAGCAGCAGTGTGTAAGCATTGCTGTGTTCCGGCATGAAGGGCACTGTAGCTGGTGAAATTACCGGACACCAAGACTTAATATCAAATGTCTTAAGGGTCGGCAACGCGCTAGTGGTTCTTCTGGTGTTGCTAGCGTCTATAGGCTGCGGTGTCTGCTTACCATCAGGCGGGCCGCACGCTTGCTTGCCACCTTAGTAGTATAAAGAAAGTCATCTTTTCAATTTTGTTTTGTAACTGCCAATGACATCATAAATACTTTTAAACAGCTTAATCAGAAAAAGACAGCTGATTTATGGGGGACGCTATTGGGACGCTATTGTTTTCTGTACAAACAATAGCGTCTATAATTGAAGTCATTGCCCCTCAATTGGCAGTGATATTTAATAACTGTGTCAAGAGTGGAGTATTTCCTGACCTCATGAAGCACTGTAAAGTTATACCTTTGTTTAAGTCTGGCAGCACCGCTGAGCCTACAAATTTCAGGCCAATTTCGGTGTTGCCAGGCTTGAGTAAAATTTTTGAAAAGCTTAATTTATGTCAAATACTGGATCATTTTAATAAAAATAATCTTCTTCACAATAGACAGTTCGGCTTTCGAAAGAATCGCTCAACTACAGACGCGGGAGTCGAATTATTGAAATATATCTACGAGGCTTGGGAGGAATCACGGGATGCTCTTGTTATATTCTGTAATTTATCCAAGGCTTTTGACTGCGTAGATCACGACACGATAGTCAGGAAATTACGCCACTATGGACAAAGGAATAAAGCCCTAGACATTCTGACTTCATATTTGAATAATAGAATTCAGAGGGTCGATGTAAACGGTAAAAGATCTCCAGGTTCCGTGGTTTTCCTGGGCGTCCCTCAAGGTTCAATATTAGGCCCATTTTTGTTTTTAATATGGACGGCACTGGAGACGCAGGGAGTCGAAGCAAGTTATATTCAATTACTTAAGAACATTTATTCAAAGTCCACAGGCCAAGTAAGGTTGGAAAAGACAGGAATTGAATTTCCTATTACAAGAGGCGTCAGACAAGGTGACCCTATCTCACCTAAACTATTCTCAGCCGTTCTAGAAATGATATTTAGGAATTTAGACTGGACTCAACACGGACTCAACATTGATGGTGAAAATCTAACCAATCTACGTTTCGCCGACGACCTAGTACTATTTTCTGAGAATCCAAATAGCCTAGAAGAAATGCTACAACAATTATGTGATGAAAGTGCTAAAGCAGGTCTATCAATGAACACAGCTAAAACCAAAGTAATGACGAATTCTTCAGAAATAGGCATAAGAGTTAATGATGTACAAATAGAATACGTGAATGAGTATATATACTTAGGACAACAAATATCAACAAGAAATACCATGAAGAAAGAAATAGATAGGAGAGTAGCTAACATCTGGAAGAGATTCTGGTCCCTAAGTGAAGTCATGAAAAATAAAGAAATGCCTATAAAAGCAAAAAGGAAAGTCTACATTCTTCTGCATTCTACCATGTCTATCATATGGCTGTCAAACATGGGCATTAACAGAACAGCAGCTGCATAAAATAAAAGTGTGCCAGAATGGAATGGAGAGAAGCGTGATAGGGGTAAAAAGAAAAGACAGAGTAAAACTACTGGATATAAGAAGTAAAACAAAATTCAAAAACATTGAAACTACTTACAAAGAATTGAAATGGCGATGGACAGGACACATGTTAAGGGGTACAACAGAAAAATGGACGAAAGTAATTACAGAATGGTATTCAAGAGGAAATAAAAGGAATAAAGGTAGATAGAGGAAACGCTGGGAAGGCGACTTTAAGAAAATAGCCGGTCTAGCAAAGGATAGGAAAGATGGAAATCTTTAGAGGAGGCCTTTGTCGAAAGACAAGTTGTTCCAGGATGAAAACCGATTACCGATAATTAAAAATGTAATGTAAACTGAACAGCAATAAAGGCTTATTTATTTATTTTAATGACTTACCCTACTTCGTGGGGGACAAACTTAATATTGTATTGTTCGCGGATGATACCTCTCTTCTATTTAAAATTAAGCGTAAACTCCATGATTATGACGAAGTGAACAATGTCCTTTCTATGGTTGTCCATTGGTTCAATGTTAACAATTTAAAACTTAATGAGAACAAAACTAAATGTATGAAATTTGTAACTCCCAATGTGAGACAGCTGGCAACCAATGTAGAAATAAATGGAGCAGCTTTGGACCTTGAGGCGTCGACTGTGTTTTTAGGTATAACAATTGACGCCAAACTACAATGGGGCCCACAAATTAAGAAATTGTCGGGTAGGCTAAGTTCCGCGGCTTATGCAGTCAAGAAAATTAGACGTTTAACTGATGTTGAAACCGCTAGAATTGTTTATTTCAGCTATTTTCACAGTGTTATGTCATATGGTATATTATGGGGATCTTCTGCAGAACTTAACACTATTTTTATTCTGCAGAAAAGAGCTGTGAGAGCTATTTACAATCTGGCTCCTATTGATTCACTTAAAGAGAAATTCAAAGAGATAGATATTCTAACGGTTGTCTCACAATAAATATTTAAAAATTTAGTTTATGTTAAAAAAAATATCAGTTCTTTTAAAAAGTATAGTGATACACATAATATTAATACCCGGAACAAACACGATCTTGTTGTACATTCCACGCGTCTCCAAGGAACAGGCAAATCGTTTATGGGCCAAAGTATACACTTTTATAACAAACTGCCACAGGATATCCGAGATCTTCCAATAAAGAAATTTAAACCCTTGATAAAAAGCCGATTGTCAAAAAAGGGTTATTATAAAATCTCGGATTACCTGGAGGATAAAGCTGCGTGGGCTTGAACTGCTCAACTCATGCAAGCTTAGAATTTTAAGACTGTTGATGTATAATTGTGTAGAATGTATAATTTGTGAAACTGTTTTTTATTAAATATAAAAAAAGACAAGCCCGCTGAGTTTCTTGCCGTATCTTCTCAGTAGCAGCCGCGTTACGATCCGGTGGTAGTTTGTAAAAATGATTTTTGTGTAAGTGCCTCCGTGGGGCCTATACATAATAAAGATATTTTGACTTTGACTTTGAAAGGCACTCTCCCATCTCATACCATTGGGTATTGTAGGAGGCGATTAAGCAGCGTCTTCTGCGTAATATCCGTAGTCAATGTGATCCCCAGGACGCCTGCGTAGGGATTATGGCAAAAACCCAACACCCCCCTAAGGCGAGGTCTGTGGTCAGTAGTAGCCTTGTTCCTGATTTATAAGGACGCTGTGTAGAAAGTAGAAACTTTCTACTATGTACTAGAATGCTATACCACTATGAGCGTTACCTGACGGGAATCCAATAACTGCTACCGGAGTCACTAATTGCCCATAATGTTTCTTTGGAACTTAAGTCACCTTCCCCTCTGTAGTCGCACTCAAATTTCGTGGTGTTTTTATCGTTAATTACTTCTTCCTCTGAAAACGAGTATTTTACATTACAGCTTCTTATATACCTATATATGTATACAAAGTTGATACAACATGGCGGCATTAAGTGGACACAATTATTATAAACAACTGAGATTTTTTTTCAAACATTAGATACTTCAATCCATAGATTTAGGATTTTTCACTACTTCAATCAGAAATTAGCGAGACCTCAGCGACTTTTTGCAGTCAACACCTTTTTTAAACGTCTCAGTTAGAGTAACAACATTTCAAACAGAATTTCTTGTTCGAATAATACTTGAAACGTTTTGCTATGACCAGGGGTAGCTTCACATTTAATGTTTAATATTAAAGCATAAAATTAAAAAAGTTCAAATATTACTGCACATACTTTATTAATACTTTGAGGATGGCCTTGGTATATGTATGTTTTATTTAATTTAATTTCGTTACTAATAAGAAATAAATAAATGAAAGAAATTAACTTACGAACAATTTCAAAACTATCTGTGTCTGGTAGAATGTCTTCAGGATGAAATCCGAACGAATCAGTAGGAATTACGTAGTAACAAGCAGTTTGTGTTGTTTGGTTCAAAAATGCCTCCGGGTGTATCTGCAATTAAACATACATATTATACTTACCCGCGGGGTGCCGGGTTAGGATTGCATCCCCCCATCTCCTCTCGTTGGGTGTCGTAAGAGGCGACTAAGCGAGAACAGGAATACGGGCAGCAGCGTCTTTCTTTTGGATTTATCTTCCACCTATACTGCGATCCCCAAGCGGCCTGCCAAGCGTGGGGATTATGGCAACCCCTACCTTCGAAGGAGGAGGCCTTTGTTCAGCAGTGGAAGTCTATCGGCTGCTAATGATGATGAATGATAAGTCTTAAAGGACGATAAGTCAGCATGCAATTTCAAGGTCTCTGAAGGCAATTGGCCGGTGGTGGCTAATCTGCTTTAAAAGTGTGCAACCATTTTGCTAATTGGCGAGTTTTTCACGCTTAGTAGTGCGCTTTTTATGGTTGTATACCTAAAGGGTAAAAAGGAACACTTATGGTGCAATTTCGTCTGAACAAATCGATAGAATCAGTGGTTCCTGAAATATGTTTAGGTGTGATAGACAAATAGAGTCTATCACACCTAAAAATATATCAGGAACCACTGATTCTATCGATTTGATACTTAGAATAGTTTTAGATCTAACTTATCCAACCTCCTAGCAAATGAAAACAAATATAGGGGGTCCAAATGTGGTGTCAAATTTTTGAAGTGAGACTACACAAAGACCAAATGGCTTCAAAATTTGCCAGCTTAAAAAAGGTTTACATTTTTTATATCACGTGGCTTCTGGTTTATAATTAAAAATGTCAAAAAAAAAATTACGCAGACAAAGAATTTTGTTCTGCAGTTTGGTATTTATACGAAACGTTAAGTATACGAAATATGATGTTAAATTCACAGACTTACTATGGGTAAATTATTACACTTACATCGTATTTTACTCCAGAACGGAATTCCTTATTTTTCGTTATAATCGATTTCACTGCACCATGATTGAAGTCGACCCTGGATTTAGTTTTTGTCCTCCTAAAAAATATTTTTTTTTTCGGATCATATTGCAGAATGTATCCCAAAGCCGCCTGCCAAGTGTGGGGATTATGGCTGCCCCTCTCCTCCAAGGGGAGGCCTTTGTTCAGCAGTGGACGCTGATGATGATGATGATTGCAAAATAATTACTTTTTTACCCAATGGATCGGAGAGAGCCGCCGCTATGTCTGTCTGTGGCAAAGTAACTCTCAAAGGGTCATTTTTATGTATTTGAAAGCGGATTTAATTAATGTGGCTGTTTTTAGATCTAGTATTTTATTTAGGCCTATATGCCCGGATCTTTTATCTAAGCTATTGTTCGACGGAAATCTTCGGACTTTAACTTTAATTTAAACAAATATTATAGTAAAATAGTGGAATCAAATGAACCCAAACTCGACGTGTTCACTAGTAGCCATTCCAGGGTTCCATCACCCACCTTCCAGTTCCATCATCAGGTCCTCATTATTGGGCAACGTGAATAGAACTCTTTAAAACGAATCAAATAAGCCCAAACTCGATGTGTTTACCAGTAGCCATTCCAGAGTTCCATCACCCACCTTCCAGTTCCATCATCGGACAACGTACAACGTGAATAGAACTCTTTAAGATGAATCAAATGAGCCCAAACTCGATATTTTTACTAGTAGCCATCCAAAGGCTCCCCTTATTATCCACTTACTATCCACCTTCGAGCTCCATCATCAGATCACCTCGATAATACCATAATTATTATTGTATTGTCACGGGACCTTGACACATGTGCAAAATTTCAAATGATTTGAAATACTTTTGTGAAGGAAAGTTTCTTAAAAAAAACTAAGCAGTACAACAATTGCAATAAAACCGCACAGCTAAACTCCTCAAACCTGGGCTTAGAAGGTACAACTCCTCTTTACTTCTCCGAGTATCTGACCAGTAAAGCTAAAAGACTCCACTTTCTTGCACGAGACTTTGCTCATGCTGAAAAATATCGATTCTGTTGGATTGCTAATGGGCAAGTTTTTCTCCGAAAAGAAGAAGGCGACAAATATGTCCTCGTTAGAAACGAAAATACTCTCCAACAGCTACGGATCAACAAAGGAGGAGAGAAGAAGATCACCTGAATTCAAGTTTTTATACCGTTTTGTGATTTACTTCTATCAATATAACTTTTTATTAATTTCAATTTACGTAAACAATATATACTCTACCAATAAATCCAACAAACATAATATACATTTACTATACACTCTAACTACACAACTCATGATTACGAATACACTCACTCAACCAACATACTATGACAACTTTATAACACTCTATTCGACACTGACTACCAAATCTAATTTGATTATAATTTTTAAAGCCAAACCATTTAGATCCATTTATCTAATTATTTTTATAAATGGCTAACCAAAACGAATTAATAAACAATATTGATTGTACAGATATCTATTCTAGTACCAAACATAATATTCCTGAACAATGCAAAAAGGATCTCGGAGACGTGAACAAACAACTCACTATAGTGAATCAAAACATACGCAGCATATGTAAAAACTTTGACAACTTTCATATATTTTTGACGAGACTAAAGTTTATGCCAGACGTTATAATATTAACCGAATGTAGGCTTAACGACTCAACTCCAAAAATGCAACTTAATGACTATGAATGTTACTATTCCAAATGCTATTCTAATCAAAATGATGGCCTTGTAATTTTCTATAAATCTACATTAAAAGTGAACATAGAAGAACCAACTTTTACAGATGCCAACTGTCTATTGATTCATATAGGCAATGAGTTCACTATTTGTGCTTTATATCGGTCTCCGTCTATACATAATATCAGCCGTTTTTGTGATTCCTTGGAAAATATCCTAAAAAAATGTAATACCCCTACCTGTGCATTAATTGGGGACATGAATATAGATATTAAAGTGGATACTAATGATATACGTGCCTCTGAGTACCTCAACATTACAGATCATTATGGTTACTACCCGGGGCACCAATATCCAACACATGATCGCACATGCTTAGATCATGCCCTTATTAAAACTAAAAAGCCTACAAAAGTGATTGTATGTGAAACTGGACTGACTGACCATGACACAGTATTAATTGGCATTAGTAACGAATCACAACTCACATCAACAGACTTTAATAAACCTGAGTATAAGTATACAATTGATTATCCTAATCTATTAGAAGACATTAAAATCACAGACTGGAGTTCACTACTTAAAAACGATAATGTTGAAGAGGCGACTGAATACTTCACAGAAACTTTGAGCGAAATCATACGCAGTCATACTAAAACAGAAGTTAAACACAATTCAAAAGATATCAGAAAACCGTGGATTTCGGAAAACCTCTTAAAATGTATTCGTAAACGAGACGCGTTACATATAGAAGCTAGGAAAAATAAAAACAAACATAATTTTTTACTACAACAACGATACAAATCTTATAGGAACTACTGCAACAATATTATACAAAATCTTAAGAATGCTCATGAGAAACGTAATATAGAGTGCTCCAAAGGCAGTAGTAAGAAATTGTGGTCAGCTGTTAAAAGCACATGTAATTTAAAACACAATCCTTCATGTAGCTACGATTTACTACAGACGCATCCAGATCCCGTGACCTCACTGGACACTGCTAATATTTTTTTCGCTAATATAGGTGAGCAGCTTGCAGAACAGACTATGATTCGAATAAATAAAACAGAGACTGATTTGGTTCATATGGTGCCTAATCTAGAGAAAATAAACGCATCCCTATCAGACTCCTTTTTTATGAATCCCACAGATGAGATTGAGGTCAGCTCCATCATCACTAGTCTAAAAAATGATTCTGCTCCCGGGTGTGATGGGGTATCTAACAAGGTTCTTAAGTTCGCCAAAGATTCTCTTTTGGTACCAATCACTCACTTATGCAACTTAAGCATTTTGTCTGGAAGGGTTCCTAATAATATGAAAGTGGCAAAAATATGTCCAATTTACAAAGCCGGAGACTCATCTGTAGCATCAAACTATCGACCTATATCGCTCCTTACGTCCATTTCGAAAATCCTTGAGAAACTAGTAAATAGAAGACTTCTTAAATACCTTGAAAAATTGAACTTACTTTCTCCAAATCAATATGGCTTTCGCAATAATAGGTCGACGGAAGACGCCGTTACCAACTTGGTCGATTTCGTAATTTCTAAACTTGACAAAGGGGAAAAGAGTTTGGGCGTCTTTCTCGACCTAGCAAAAGCATTTGATACCGTTTCAAGGCCATTATTGATTCGAAAAATGGAGCGTTTGGGTATCAGGGGCACCGCTTTGGATTGGTTCAGTTCATACCTTTCAGACCGTGCACAAAGGGTATGTGTAGGGAACTTTCAGAGTAACCTCGAGCGAGTAGGGTACGGTGTGCCTCAGGGCAGTGTCCTCGCCCCCACCCTTTTTCTGATATATGTCAATGGTATCTGCTCACTTAAACTAAACAATGCGCAAATCTTTGCATATGCTGATGATACAGCTATAATATTCCATGGCAAGACTTGGAAAGAAGTATACAATACTGCAGAAAATGGAATGAAGATAGTTGCAAACTGGCTAGACCATAATTTACTTACGTTAAACAAAGATAAAACCAAAATCATTAACTTCAGTGTTACGGAAAGAACTTCACCACCAAATAATTTTAAACTAACGCTACATACCTGTAACGATAATCTGGAAAGTACATGCAGCTGTGCAGCATTTAAGGTAGAAAATAGTATCAAGTACCTCGGAGTATATATAGATAAACATTTAACATGGACTAAACAGATTGAAGCTACGCGTGCTCGTGTTAGAAAGTTACTACACATTTTTAAGAGGTTAAGGTCAATAGCAGATGATAAGACTTTAAAAATAGTTTATCTAGCCTTATGTCAGTCTATTTTAAAGTATTGTATCGGGTCCTGGGGCTCAGCTCGCAAATGTCATCTCATTAAAGTTGAACGTGCACAAAGAGCAATTCTAAAAGTTGCATATAGAAAAGAGTTCCGATATTCCACTACTGCGCTGTACCGGGAGTCTGGTGTCTTAACAGTACGCCAATTATACATAATGGCAATAACCCTTAAATTTCACAAATGCGCTCTTCATACTAGAATTATAACCCAGCGTTCACAAAGGAAAGCCAAGTGGAATAAACAGGCCTGTAATTTACGTTTTGGAAATAAATCTTTTTATTTTATGGGCCCATATCTTTACAGTAAACTAAATGAGGATCTCAACTTGCTTCATTTGTCTAACTATAGTTGCAAACAACGAGTAACGGCATGGCTTATTGATTTGGATTACACAAATACGGAAAACATTTTAAAAGTATCAGAATAACCTAAGCACTCGCACACACACGCACACACACACACACACACATACACACATACACAACACGCTTCAACACACACCACACATACACAATATCTACACATGCATGCTCACTCTTTTTTGTTATTGTTATTATTTTCTTTTCTCTTTGTTCTGTTCCATATTATTAATTACTTATTCTGTTACCTAACGACGAAGGAGACTAGATCCCACAACACAGGGTATCCTAGTGTGGGGTCTAGTGTATGTTTATTTGTAAAACACACTTTTTTGCTCAATAAAAACATTTTGATTTTGATTTTTTGATGTGTATAAGTGGGTGAAAATAGAGTCGCAAGATTCCATGACCGCATCATACACACTGGGTGAAGCTAATAAAAGCGTGTAAAAAAACCACACGATGCGGGTAGAGATATAACAGATATAAACCTTATTACCTTACTTAATTTACACAATTCATAACTACAAAGTCCTGCCATAAAATTGGATACTTAATTTAAAAAAATCAAAGTAAAAATAATTCGCTTGTTCGCCTGATTGTGATTAAATATCACAATGAGGTATACATTTATAGTCAGGTTTACATTTATAGTATAAAATTACCAAAAAAAAAATGTTGAATCATAGACGTAAAATAGTTTTTACCATATTTCAATGTCTTCAATTAAATTGGCTATAATTGAAATTTTGGTCGCTTTCACAGTGTATTTTTTGGGCCAAAGTAATTGCACGTCTTCATCTGAAATATTTTCAAAGTTAGCTGGTTAGGTAATAATAATAATATTATATATTATGGTATTTTCAATTATTATTTTACACTATAGAGCGTCCAACCGTTTATTTTCTTTTTGACAGCACCAATAGAACGTAACTGCGTCATGTTACGCAAAAGTTCACTTTTAAAAGTTCACTTAAAGTGAAGTTCACTTTTAAAAGTTCACTTTAAGTGAACTTTTGCGTAACATGACGCAGTTACGTTCTATTGGTGCTGTCAAAAAGAAAATAATCGGTTGGACGCTCTATACCAACAATGTGGTAAGAAAGCCGCCTGACTGACGTTAAGAAGTCAACGCAGCCTATATAGACGCTAGCAACACCAAAATAATCACTAGCGCGTTGCCTACCCTTAAGATATAAGATATTAAGTCTTTTGTGTCAAATAATTTCACCAACTATAGTGAAGGACACTACACCGGGACACTGCAATATTTACACACTGCTGCTTGGCGGCAGAATATCTGTCATTGCGGTAGTACATACGTGGACGGCCATCTATTTCTGCCTGAAAGGATCATGCATCCTTATCCTATAAGATAGCAATTTTTTGATTCCAAGTTAGTTCAGTAATTATGAGTGCACATTTGAGCGTATATTAAAAAAAATACAAATAAAGGATGCAGTTCTTAAATCGTTGTTTATGATTTAAGAACTGCATCCTTTTTGAGTTGGTTAATAAACTATAAAAAAAATAAAAACCGACTTCAAAGTAAATTATCTAAAAAGCATAAAATAACGAAAATATATTGAAGTCGGTGTCAGTTGGTGATAGTATTAGTTAACATGATTAGCTAGCACCGACTTCAATATATTTTCGTTATTTTTAACCGGCTTCAAAAAGAAGGTTCTCTATTCGACGCGTATGTATGTAATATTGATAAAAATGCGTAATATTAATATATGTTAGTCTATGTGGGCTTCTAAAAAAAATTACCAAATTTTATGAGTGTATGTATGTATGTATGTATGTATGTAGGTATGTATGTATGTAGGTTTGTCCACGGATTTCTCAGAAACTACAAGTCCGATTTAGAAAATTCTTTTTGCAATAGTTAGAGTATTTTTCAACTTAGGGTAGAGTACAAGTTTCATCAAAATCGGTCCAGTAGTTTAAGAGATATAAACTTTTTATGTTTTCAGTAAGTTACTGTAACGTAGACGTTCGAGTTGCGTGATAGTGCTGATACCTATTTTGGTAAAATAAGTCACTAAAAAGTGTTAAATAAACTATTTAAAAAAAATAAAAACCGGCTTCAAAGTAAATTATCTAAAAAGCATAAAATAACGAAAATATATTGAAGTCGGTGGCAGCTGGTGCCAGTGTTAGTTAACATGATGTGCTAGCACCGACTTCAATATATTTTCGTTATTTTATTAACCGACTTCAAAAAAGGAGGTTCTGTATTCGACGCGTATGTATGTAATATTAATAAAAATGCGTAATATTCATGTATGTTAGTCTATGTGAGCTTCTAAACGAATTTACCAAATTTCACGAGTGTATGTATGTATGTATGTATGTATGTATGTATGTATGTATGTATGTATGTATGTATGTATGTATGTATGTATGTATGTATGTATGTATGTATGTATGTATGTAGGTTTGTCCGCGGATTTCTCAGAAACTACAAGTCCGATTTCGAAAATTATTTTTGCAATAGTTAGAGTATCTTTCAACTTAGGGTAGAGTACAAATTTCATCAAAATCGGTCCAGTAGTTTAAGAGATATAAACTTTTTATGTTTTCAGTAAGTTACTGTAATGTAGACGTTCGAGTTGCGTGATAGTGCTGATACCTATCTTGGTAAAATAAGTCACTAAAAAGTGTTAAATAAACTATTTAAAAAAAAATAAAAACCGACTTCAAAGTAAATTATCTAAAAAGCATAAAATAACGAAAATATTATTGAAGTTGGTGCAGAATATACACAGCAGGTACGCTAACACCAACTTCAATAATATTTTCGTTATTTTATGCTTTTTAGATAATTTACTTTGAAGTCGGTTTTTATTTTTTTTTAAATAGTTTATGCTTTTTAGATAATTTACTTTGAAGCCTGTTTTTATTTTTTTTAAATAGTTTTATGCTTTTTAGATAATTTACTTTGAAGTCGGTTTTTTTTTAAATAGTTTATTTTACACTTTTTAGTGACTTATTTTACCATGATACCAGCACTATCACGCAACTCGAACGGCTACGTTACAGTAACTTACTGAAAACATAAAAAGTTTATATCTCTTAAACCACTGGACCGATTTTGATGAAACTTGTACTCTACCCTAAGTTGAAAAATATTCTAACTATTGCAAAAAGAATTTTTGAAATCGGACTTGTAGTTTCTGAGGAATCCGCGGACAAACCTACATACATACATACATATATACATACATACATATATACATACATACATACACTCATAAGATTTGGTAAATTTGTTTAGAAGCCCACATAGACTAACATATATTTTTATTACGCATTTTTATCAATATTACATACATACGAGTCGAATAGAGAACCTTCTTTTTGAAGCCGGTTAAAAAAGAATTTCTGTATTTATTTCTAAACAAGGTTAATTAATATCATCAAAAACTATTTTTTTTAAAATAATAACCGACTTCAAAGTAAAATAAGTCACTAAAAAGTGTTAAATAAACTATTGTCGGTGTCGGTGTCAGCTGGTGCTAGTGTTAGTTAACAGTATGTGCTAGCACCGACTTCAATATATTTTCGTTATTTTATGCTTTTTACATAATTTACTTTGAAGTCGGTTTTTATTTTTATAAAAATAGTTTATTTACTAATAAAAAAGTATGTGAACTGGCGTGTTTAGAAATCTATTATTAACGAGCCAGCGTCTTTAAATTATTATAGTTAGTAAAATATAAATTAACAAAATATAATTTAAAAAAATTGTTACTAAAAAAGCAAATAAATAAATACTTACTTGTATTTCCTTCAGCAGTGAGAGTGAGCCCGAACAACAGCCACATAAACAAAGCCATTGTGGGGTCGCGGCGCGTACGCTACTAACCGCGTTATGGGGAGCTTTACTGTAATTATCAGTATTTATACACTGATATATCCTAATTAAGATAATTAGAATTTCAGTTATTATCAAAATAATATTAATTAATACAAGTATTAATTATAAAAATCTCGACTGCGAACAAAATTGCTCTCATTATATTAGGTACTTGTTGACCCACGCAGCTCCGCCCGCACTATCTTTACGTTAACTAAACTTTCAATAACATATAAAATTATAACAGGTCCAATTCTTACATTGAAGATATTTTGAAAATTATGTTTGGAGGGCATTATATAACCGATACTAAAGCCAACAATGTATTTTTTTTGTCTGTCTGTCTGTCTGTCTGTATCTCGGCTGAGCATCACGCCGAAACTACTGGATGGATTGAAACGAAACTTGACATGATTTGAGTTAATACTCCGAGGTAGGACATAGGATTCTTTTTATCCCGACATTCGGCACGGTTCCCTTGGGAGAAGGGACTAAAGTCAATATGTGTACTTGGTTATACGCTTGCTCCGATTTTAACAATTTTTCATTATAATTATAATAAATATTTGTAAGGGAACACTCATAGACAGTTTTTAACAATGTTTGGAAATCGATCAGGTTAAGCAACGTCATTAAAAAGATGAGTGACTGTTTAACGCCATTTTAACTAAACGTCTCCGTGCTTCGGAGGGCAAGTACAAAGTGGGTCCAAGTTTTTAACCGACTTTAAAAAAGGAGGTTTTGTATTCTATGCGAATGTATATTATTGAAAGTTTAGTTAACGTAAACACAGCGCGGGCGGAGCTGCGTGGGTCAGCTAGTTTCATATAAAGTTATCTTATTATATAAAAGAGTAGACAAAAACCCACTCATCACGAAATCTCAGAAACTACAAGTGCTAGGAGTCTCAAACTTTGCATGGGGGTTCCTTTTAAGACGTAGGTGCTCACTAAGACTGGATTTTGTGAAATTCAACTTCTAAGGGGGTCAAACAGGGGGGCAAAGTTTGTATGGGAGATCGCGATTCCTTGGTCCTATTGACTTGAAATTTTGCACAGACATTCGTTAAGAAAATTAATTGAATTTGTATTTCATATTTTTTTAAATTTGTCTCTGATTAGAGTTAAAAAAGAGTATTATTACTCAACCGATGGCGGTACAAATATATTACAACAATAAGATACGATAATTCGAACGTAAAAACGTATGTTCCTTGGCCAAGTGGTTACGGAAGCGTCCTCTAAGCGCGGTCTGTCCGGGTTCGCTACCCGCGAGCGGATTTCGTTTTTGTATTTTTAAACTTTGTTTTTGATTTTTTTTATTTATATTATGATTTAATGTTTTAAACAGTTTTAAATATTTAACTCATATTAACTCCAGCATTTTTATCTCTACTATATTTTTATATTTAATTCTTTTTTTAAATTTAAAATCAGGCATACGTTTACGATTTAGTTATTAGTTAGGAAACTTAATTGATATATTAGTAATAAGTGGTATAATTTGTTTGTTTCCCAAATATAATAATAATATAATTTGTTTGTTTCTCTTTTTTCCATCCCAAGGTTGCCTGGAAGAAATTGCGATTAGCGATAAGGCCGCCCTTTGTACATATTTCAGTTTTTAAGTGTTTTTATGTGTTTTATTTTATGTGTAGGTGAGTTTGTGTACAATAAAGAGTATATCTATCTATCTATCTATCTATATTTCCAAAATGTCTGTGTCGGTAGGAATACAATATGCATGTATTGTACGTATGATATAAAAGCCAAAACTTTATTGGAATTATTGTGTCTGTCAGTCAGGGTTTTTTCTACAGGTTGGCTGGTGTTGTCCCTATCGAAGTCAAAGTATCCGAGTCTGTCTATATGATAGCACCTCCTAAACCACGCAGCGGTTTTCACCATCGGTTATATAATTTTTCATTGAAGGTTTACCTATGTACTTATATAGAAAACCTAATTCAGTTTTATGGGACTCAGCAGACATAATAACGATAATATGATCAAGTAATTCGATTAATTAAATAAGAGCAGCCGTGGTCTGGAGGTTACAGAAACGTCTTCTAAGCACAGCACAGGGTCCGGGTGCAAATCTCTCTTTGGGGTTGTTTTTGTGTACTTTTATACATCTTATTTTTGATCATTTTATTATTTTTTTATTGAAGTGAAACTTCTTATGTGACTTCCAAAAATGTTATCATATAACGCGTAGACGTTGAGCGTTAAATGATAGGTGTTGAACGTTGAGTGTTAAACGTTATGCGTTAAATTTGTTAGGGTTATGAAAGCGCTCATGTGACGCCGTCACCGAGTGAGTGAGTAGGTGAGTGGGCGAGTGGGCGAGTGGGCGAGTGGGCGATTGGGCGAGTGGGCCGAGTGAGTGAGTAGGTGAGTGGGCGAGTGGGCGAGTGGGCGAGTGGGTGAGTGGGTGGGTGAGTGTTTGAGTGGGTGAGTGAGTGTGTGTGATCGTGTGTGAGTGTGTGTGAGTGGTTCGGTGTGGTTCGGTGTGGTACGGTGTGGTACGGTGTGGTACTCGGACTGACCGGGACTGAGCGGGACTGACCGGGACTGACCGGGACTGAGCGGGACTGACCGGATCTGAGCGGGACTGAGCGGGACTGAGCGGGACTGACCGGGACTGAGCGGGACTGACCGGGACTGACCGGGTCTGAGCGGGGCTGAGCGGGACTGAGCGGGACTGAGCGGGACTGAGCGGGACTGAGCGGGACTGATCGGGACTGAGCGGGACTGACCGGGACTGCCCGGGACTGAGCGGGACTGAGCGGGACTGAGCGGGACTGACCGGGACTGAGTGAGATAGACCGGGACTGAGCGGGATTGAGCGGGACTGAGCGGGACTGAGCGGGACTGAGCGGGACTGAGCGGGAGTGACCGGGAGTGACCGGGACTGACCGGGACAGACCGGGACAGATCGGGACTGAGCGGGACTGACCGGGACTGAGCGGGACTGACCGGGACTGACCGGCACTGGCCGGGACTGACCGACACTGACCGGGACTGACCGGGACTGACGGGACTGACCGGGACTGAGCGAGACAGAACGGGACTGAGCGGGACAAAGCGGGATTGAGCGGGACTGGGCGGGACTGACCGGGACTGAGCGGGACTGAGCGGGACTGACCGGGACTGACCGGGACTGACCGGGACTGACCGGGACTGAGCGGGACTGACCGGGACTGAGCGGGACTGAGCGGGACTGATCGGGACTGAGCGGGACTGACCGGGACTGCCCGGGACTGAGCGGGACTGAGCGGGACTGAGCGGGACTGAGCGGGACTGACCGGGACTGAGTGAGACAGACCGGGACTGAGCGGGATTGAGCGGGACTGAGCGGGACTGAGCGGGACTGAGCGGGACTGAGCGGGAGTGACCGGGAGTGACCGGGACTGACCGGGACAGACCGGGACAGATCGGGACTGAGCGGGACTGACCGGGACTGAGCGGGACTGACCGGGACTGACCGGCACTGGCCGGGACTGACCGGGACTGACCGGCACTGACCGGGACTGACGGGACTGACCGGGACTGAGCGAGACAGAACGGGACTGAGCGGGACAAAGCGGGATTGAGCGGGACTGGGCGGGACTGACCGGGACTGAGCGGGACTGAGCGGGACTGACCGGGACTGACCGGGACTGAGCGGGACTGACCGGGACTGAGCGGGACTGACCGGGACTGAGCGGGACTGACCGGGACTGACCGGGACTGGCCGGGACTGACCGAGATTGACCGGGACTGACCGGGACTGACGGGACTGACCGGGACTGACCGGGACTGACTCGGATTCAGTCAGTCCGAGTCAGTCAGTCAGTCAGTTAGTCCGAGTCAATGAAGTGAATCTTCTTAAGCGACTTACGTTCAGCGCTCCTGGGGAGGGGGAATAGAATGAGACAGAGCTAGAATGAAGTTTCACTTCTTCCGCGTGGAGGGACTCCACGCACGCACTTTTTTTTTACTGAAGGTTTATATATTAACTGAATTTATTTAGAAGTTTATTGAAGGTTTCCCCCGTGACCCCTGTAACCGTGAACACGTTGACAGATTCCCGGGTGGCTTTATTGTGCCCCCGGTGGGGCGGGGTCAAAGGCAAGCCACTTAGGGTATCATGGTGCAGATCTCACCGGATAGCCCAAGAAGGGGTTCTTATGTGCTGATTGCACGGCCGTTGGGGGTTTAATGTATAAGAATCCTACATACCCGTTTGACCACCAACAGGGTCCCATAAATCCCATTAAAGGTTTCCCCCGTGACCCCTGTAACCGTGAGCACCGTGACAGGTTCCCGGGGAACTATAATGTGCTTCTCCGGCGGCGGGTTCAAAGTCAAGGCACTGAGTGGTATCAGCTGGTGCAGATCAAGACAGATAGCCCAGGTCCGCCCTCTAATGTACCGATGTGATAGCCGCGGGGGTTTTAGTGGGTAAGAATTTCCCGGTTGACCCCCGTTTACGTCTTAACGATGAAACCGAACAAGGAAGCCCGTATTGTTTCCATAAATTGGTTTTAAAGAAATAGTGTCCTGTTCCTGTCCTTAATCCACCCAAATTGTGCACCGGTACACGTCTGCAGTTTCTAATAAAATTATAAATACAATTAACAAATCACAAGCTCAGAGATTCAACGTTACAGGCTTAACCTAAGCGTTGAGTTCTTTGCCCATGGACAGACAGCTATACGTAGCCCTCTTCTAAACAAAATTTGTTCATATTGCGTTACGAAAAGTCAGCTACAAACATTATTTATGAAGAAATTCTATAATCAAAGGCAGTAACTTTAAATTACCTATTCATTTTTTTTATTCTCAATTACACCCGTGCGAAGCCGGGGCGGGTCGCTAGTTTGGTATATTTTCATTTCAATAACGTTCACAAGATATAATAAACGTGAAATATAAACAACTGTTGATATAATTCCTTTACATATAACATTTATACACTCTAAAACTAACTTCGTATAACGTTATTTAATATAACGTTTATTTATTAGAAAATCATTTGGTCTAACGTTTAAAATATATATCGTACCATCATTTGGGTTAACATCCCGATTCAGAGCAATCCGACTTGGATAGGTTAGGTTAGAAGGCTAAGGCGGGATCGGAGTGGAGCTTTCCGCCTTAGCCTTCGTGGTTATTTTTTTATAACCACCCATAAAGAGGAGCCCCACCAAGTGGGGCTCTGTCAAGCTATCTTGGTAGGTGGTAATCAGTTACTAGGTAGGTATATCTTCTCCATAGATTACTGACTGTGATAGAAAAAATAAGCAATAATAAATATTACCAAGGAATAAAATTATTATTATTTTGTTTCATCATGTTAGACTAAATAAGTTTTATGTCTTTTGAGTGGTATATCAAACGATTTTATATTCAATGAATGTTATGCCAGAATTAGTTATCTTAAAATTATATCAATCGTTTATTATATTAACTGACCATTATCTATAGGTACTTATAATAAAACGGTAACAGGTCCAATTCTGTACATTGAAGATATTTTGAAAACTATGTTTGGAGAGCATTCTGTAACCGATACTAAAGCCAAAAATGTATTTTTTTTATTTTTGTCTGTCTGTCTGTATCTTGGCTGAGCATCACGTTGAAACTACTGGATGGATTGAAACGAAACTTGGCATGATTTGAGTTAATACTCCGAGATAGGACATAGGATACTTTTTATCCCGACATTCGGCACGGTTCCCTTGGGAGAGGGGACTAAAGTCAAAATGTGTACTTGGTTATACGCTTGCTCCGATTTTAACAATTTTTCATTATAATTATAATAAATATTTGTAAGGGAACACTCATAGACAGTTGTTAACAATGTTTGGAAATCGATCATGTTAAGCAACGCGTTAGGTAAGGTCATTAAATAGATGGGTGACCGTTTAACGCCATTTGAACTAAACGTCTCCGTGCTTCGGAGGGCAAGTACAAAGTGGGTTCAAGTTTTTAACCGACTTTAAAAAAGGAGGTTTTTTATTCTATTCGAATTGTAACCAGTAATCAATTCGACAATTAATTAAATAGTATTTTTATCTTAAACTTTCATTCAATTTATGAAAATTGCTAAAACATTGTTTATTTGAAAAATTTGCGGTCGCCCTTAGCCAATTAAATTAATTTATCAAAATATGAAATAAATTAGTAACAACTAAATTGATTATTAGTGGTATCTACGAGTATATTATTTGATTATTAGCGGCGTTCCCGTTGGTCTAGTGGTTAGACACCCTGGCTGCTAACCGATGGGTCGTGGGTTCGATTCCCACCAAGTGACTAGGTGTTATTTATCTAATTAAGTATGTAATAACAAAAAAATATATATAAGTATTATTATCAGTTGTCTGGTTTCCATAGTACTAGGCTCTGCCTAGTTTGGGATCGGATGACCGTGTGTGGATTGTCCCAAGATGTTATTATTATATTTAAATGTCAACCAGTAGGTACTAACTCAAATTGTCAATCTTAATATGAATGAAAAACGAAGTACCCCTGACTTTTCCATAAATGTACAAGGACAAACAAGCTAAACATGCTAGACTTCCCTTTTTGAGGTTTGAGGAGGGAACTGGAATTTCTGTCTTTCCAATGCCGCCTATCTTCCTTTCTAAATAAATTTGTTACGGGTTCCAAGACAATTTAGCGTTTCCTCGGGACTCACTTTCTCCCTTTTTTTCGCCAGGAGTAAAAGTTTCATCAAAATTGGTTCAGTAGTTTATATATATAAACATTTTATGTTTTCGGTGAGTTAATTTAACGTAGACGTTCGAGTTGCATGATAGTGCTGATTCCTATATTGGTAAAACTAAAGTAACTAAAAAGTGTGTAAAATAAAAAATAAAAAAACCTACTTCAAAGAAATTGATTTAAAAGACATTAAATAACAAGGATATATGTAAATCGGTGTTAGCTGGTGCTAGTGCTTGCTTATTAGATAATTTTGTTTGAAGCCGGCTAAATATAGTTTATTTACTCAAAGAACGTGATGATAAATCAAATTATAAATCAATTTTGCAATGGTATTCACAACGCCCGAAAGACTGCCTGATACCCCAAACACTCTAGCTTTACGGGCGGCCAATACCAACATTTATTTTCTTCTCCAGCGGGAGGCCTATATTTAATTAGTATGCCTTTTGTCACGTTCTTTCTTTACTAATTTTTTTTTTTTAATTTAATTCACTAAACTGATGTACAATCACACATGATACCACATACAAGCCACAATACAAAATCCGATTGACATCTACTAGAAGTGAATACAGCTTGCTTACTTACAGATCAAACAATAATTTTCAAATCGCTGAGTGTATATTAACTGAGAGAGTTATTTATAAGAATATGATTAGAACATAGTTAATTTGAGTTCACTGTTCAGCTTAGTCTATTAAACATTTAAGTTTAGACCTAAACGAGGCTACGGAACCAGTGAAAACATCTATATCGCTACGAATAGAGTTGGCCAAAGAAAGCATTCGGTTTAGAGGTGAATTTAGACCTATATTAGTTCGTCTTTGTGGTGGGGAAAAAGTTCTACGATTTTGTAAGCGGCTGCTAGAGCGCGGAATACGTATGTCTATTTTTTCTAACAACTCAGGTGAATCTATTTTCCCGTGGAGTAATTTATACAAGAACATAAGATCTAATATTTTCCTGCGTGAGACTAAGGATTTCATGTTGTAGAAAGTTAATCTGGAAATATAAGAGTTTAAAATTCGGAGCTTATCGTCAGAGTAACTTAACATCTGAAGAAATTTTCTCTGGACACGCTCTATTCTTTCAGAGTGCACTTGATAAAATGGACTCCAGACGGGACTACAGTACTCTAAAATGCTACGAATGACACTGTTGTAAATTGTTATAGTAAGATTTGGTTCCTTAAAGATTTTCATTTCTCTCACTAGAAATCCAGACAATTTTAACGCTTTAGAAATCATGACATCAAAGTGGTTATTAAAATTTAACTTATTGTCAATCAAAATACCAAGATCCTTAACAGTATTAATTTCTCTCAAAGGAACGCCGTTTAGTAAGTACATGATTTGATTCAAATTTTTCTTTCTACTAAACCGAATAAAGTAGCATTTGTCTTGATTTAATGCCATATCGTTACGCTCACACCAGTCGGAAATATTGTCGATATCCATTTGTAGCTGGCTTATATCAGAATCAGAATTAATTGTACGATAGATTTTTAGGTCGTCAGCAAAAAGCTTAAATTTTGAGTTGATTGTGCTACTTAAGTCATTTATAAAAACGAGAAAAAATAATGGCCCCAAGTGAGAACCCTGGGGAACTCCTGATGGCACTACAAATTCTTTTGACCTAAAACCTTTGAGGTTGACTAGTTGGGATTGGTTCCTTATGTAAGAATCACACCAACGAAGTAAAGACCCATGAATTCCTAGGCTTTCTAATTTAGACAACAATAAGTCATGATTAACTATATGGAAGGCTTTTTTGAAATCGGTGTATAATGCATGAACTTCTTTACCAGCATCCAGTGAACTTGATAATTCCGATACGTATTCAACCAGGTTGGATGTTGTAGATTTTTTTGGACGGAAACCGTGCTGATTATCGCTTAACAGATGGTTAAGATGAGTATACATTTTTTTTTGAACTAGGGATTCAGTGATTTTACCCATAGCTGAAAGAATTAGGAATTGAATCTGGCCCTGGTCCCTTATCATCATTTAAAGAAAGTAAATAATCTAAGACTTCCTTTTTGTGTAATGTGCAATTGCTTAAGCAGATATTACTTATCTTACTAGAATAACTAGAATTGGAACAATCCATGTTGTTATTTGTCTTCACTTCTACACTAATATTATAAAGAGGAAAACTTTGTTTGTTTTGTTGTAATGAATAGGCTCAAAAACTACTGGACCGTTTTTAAAAATTCTTTCACCATTCGAAAGCTACATTATCCACAAGTAACATAGGTTAAATTTTATTTTGGAAAAAAATAGGGTTCCGTAAGATATTTGGGTTTTTTCGGACACAAGGTGTAAAAAATCAACCAGAAAAGTTACTTATTTTGCGTACGCTGCCTAAACTATAAAAGATAGAACCATAAAATGTTCTAATCAATTGTAGATCTTATAAATATCTACAAAAAAGTCCGCGGCACACGCGCGTATCTATGTCAAGTGAGGCCCAACAACCATTTGTTTATTTTAAAATCTTGAATTTTGTTTGGACTACATTTAAACGCATTTATTTTACTCATGCTATTAATTCTTATCAAAATAAATTATTTCATCATTAAGTAAAGTTTATGTAGATAATATTTGGTCTGTGAATGATTAAAATTGGACATTTGGTTTTGAAGTTATGGCGAAATTAAAATATTACTGCTTAAAAATTAAAAGATTTTTGCTGCACGGCCCGTTGCGAAGTGAGCGTCACCGAGGCGGGGGTGCGCATGCAAGTTTAGATCTATGAGTAAGGTACCCGCGCGGCTCAATTGGCTCAAACGCGAGGTCGGCTCCCTACGCAGCGGTCGTGCGCGAATTCTAATAATGTTCGTGCGATTTTTTTTAGATTTCTTTCTTAAAACTACACCTACGCAAAAGTTCTTCTCAGAGCTAAACAACAGTTCTTCTCAGAGCTAATCAACAGTTCTTTTCAGGACTAACCAACAGATTTTTTCAGGGGTAACCAAAAGTTCTTTTCAGGGCTAAACAACAGTTCTTTTCAGGGCTAAACAACAGTTCTTTTCAGAGCTAGAATATTACACGCTATTAGCATTTTCTTAAACATATGAAAATGCCTAAGAGAGCCAGGTCTCAACTGTCTAAACATAGTTCTCAAGCACGTGCAGCAAGAATAAGTCGTATGGGAGAATCTTCACCTGAACGTTCACAACGCCTTGCTGAACAAAATCAGAGTAAATGAGAATTTACGCGCACGAGAGTCGAGTGTCGGACGTTCGCAACGCCTTGCACAACAAAATCTGAGAACCTCTGAGTTACGTGCACGAGAGTCGGGTGAACCGATATGTATGAAATTAGAGAGGGAGAGGGGAGGGTGATGGAGTGAGTGATCGGAGGAGTTAGGTGGAGCAAGGGGGGGGGGGGGGAGTGAGAGGGAGCAAGTTGGGAGAAGAGAGAGGAGGGAGAGGGTTCAGAGAGGACAACGGGGAGAGGAAGAGGGGAAGTGTGACGGGGACCGAAGCGGGAGGGGAGAGAAATAGGATAGAATTAGATTTTTATTATAAGAGAGAGAGATGGAGAGAGATAAATCAAGGAAGTAGGGAGAAAAGGGGAGCAAAATGTAATTAAAGCGCGGGCGGAGCTGCGCGGGTCAGCTAGTTTTATATAAAGATTGAAAGTGGTCGGAAAACATTTGACATACTGCCTGGCCTCCTTTGGCATGACCAAAGTCGTCCGAATACATCTCATTGGGAATAGAGCAACTTTTAGCTTTTTTGCTTTTTAGACATGCTTAGGATTGTGGTGTAGATCTGACACTATGTTCTTTTTAAAATGTGCGTAACAGTTTTTAATAAGAAGATCACAACGAGCTCTTAAACATTGATATGCTAATTTATCTCTTGGGTTGCCATATTTTTTGTATAGTCTATGAAACTTAGCTTTCTCCCTTATAACCCTTAGCAATGCTCGACTATACCAAATAGGGTACCGCTCATCTCGTGGTTTGCGGATAGGTGTATGCTGTGTAATGATAGGCATTAAAATATCATAAAATCTTTGAAGCATAATATTTATATCCCCTAAACCATTCAGTTCGGTGAGCCAATCTATTGTAGATAAATCATTCATTACTGCATCATAATTACATTGATAGAAATTTAAGTAGGTAAGGTAACTTTTTATTATCACTCTCTATAAACATTTTAACTCTTTATAAACATTTTATGTTTTCGGTGAGTTACTTTAACGTAGACGTTCGAGTTGCATGATAGTGCTGATTCCTATATTGGTAAAACTAAAGTAACTAAAAGTGTGTAAAATAAAAAATAAAAAGACCGACTTCAAAGAAATTGATTTAAAAGACATTAAATAACAAGGATATATCGATACCTCGGGGCTCAAAGGGCGTAAGCACCAAAACTCGACTTTTCAGGAGAGCCAAAAAACAAAAAAATATTTTTTATTTTTGACATAACTTTTTTGGTTTTTGCCACCAAAAGCCTTATTTTTTTCTGATGCAGAATATAGTAATATTATATTTGGAATACATTTAAAATTATCAAAATTAGCTTTCCTATACGCCCCGAAAAATTGCATGTGTGGGGCCATTACACCCCAAAAATCAATGGATGTGTGATGAGTTATGGTTGTAACCACCAATTTGCCTACTAATAGGCATGATGACTGTAACACAATACCAATAAATCTGTGGTTTTAAATATTAGAACAGATTGCACTGATTCCAAAAATGCATCCCATTTTCATAATAATAGAGAGATTTTCGTGATATTTAAGCAAATAAATTACTTAAATACAGCTAATCGCCATTTTGTAATAAACGCTGCTCAGAGTGAATGACGTCAATCATGTGTAAATAAACAACTGTCAACTGTAATCTCAACTTTTTCTTTCATACAAGATGTTTATTTACACCGCCGTAGTGACGTCACAACATGGCGCCATGCACCGGCCATCGTTTTGGAACGAAATTCAAACTCTATTTTAAAAATTGAAAATATTGCTATTAATTGTAAATTTAATACAAAAATATGATTATTTTCGGCAATAGTAGACCCGTAAGTACATTATAGAGTATTTTTTCAAAATTAGTCATCATGCCTATTCTATCAGTTTGTAGACAGTTACTTTGATTTCTACAGTTGATTAAATATAAATTACAATTTTATATGGACTTTGTTAAGGTTGCTAGGTAACCATTGTGTTTGGAAGATTGTTCTTATAATTGTTGACTTTGGAATATACAAGAGAATTTACAGCATGCTTTACTTTTATTTATACTTTAATATGGTAGCAGAGCAATAAATATTCGATCCAGATCGCTTATATAGTATATTCCGGTAAAGCAAAAGCTTAATATTACAAAATCATGTCGACCACAATGAAAATGGAAATTGGGCTGTTTGACGGAAAGAACTGGCCAACCTGGAAATATAAGGTGTTGTTGTTGTTGCGTAGCCATACAAGCGCCTTAGATGCGGTGCAAGGTACGCTATATAAACCGACCCGACCAGATGATGGAGCCACATCGGAAGCGATACAAAGGTACAAAGTCGAATTAGAAAAGTACAATAAAGTAGAAAGCAGTGCAATGTTACTTCTTACCACTAATATGACTGATGAAATGCTAACTAAAGTCATGAGGTTTGATACCGCAAAGGAAATATGGGACGAACTCAATCGCCTGTATGAACGAACCTCTCAGGACCGTACGTATGATATATGTATGCAATTTTTTAAATTGAAGAAAGACCCGAGTCATGATATGGGATCACATCTATCAATAATAAAAAATATTTGGCATAACATGAACGAGATATTGTCTACTGAAGGAAACCAACTTCCAGAAATGCAAGATTTTGGATACGCTTCCTGAAGAACATTTTAATTTTAAATCGAGTTGGACAATGATTTCATCGAAAGATCGTACAGTTGAAAACCTGACGACCTAGTTGTGTGCATTCGAAAGATCTCTTCTAGCGAAAGCGAATATTGAAAGCGCAGATAATACAGCTGTGTTGGTGACACAAACAGGAAAGCAAAATCAGTACAGTCAACCAAGTAAAAGAAAGAACAAACGTTTATATGCATGTAAGTACTGTGGAGAAAAAGGCCATAAATTGAAATATTGTAAAAAATGGATTGATGCAGGAAGACCTCAAAAGTCACCGGAGCCGTCCAAGAATGTAACAATGTTGTCAAGTATAGCCTTAGTTTTTGGTGAGAGTATAGATAAAGACTCATGGTACGTAGACAACGGAGCGACCAGTCACGTAACTAATAGAGGTGATATATTTCATTCTTTTGAGTATTTTGTTGAACCTCATAACATTGTGACAGCTAATGGACAAAGTGTTGAAGCTATAGGAAAAGGCTCAATTCAAGTCGAGGCTGACGTAAATGACCAAAAAGAGCTTATTACACTCTCCAATGTATGGTATGTACCATGTATACAAAGAAATTTGTTCTCAGTATTAGCCGCACAAGATCTATGTGAAAATAGCGAATTCCAGTCAAATGCTCGTTCATGCACAATGAAAGTTGATGGAAAAACTATGTTAGTTGGATATCGTCAAAGATTTGGAGGCTTATATAAATTGAATATAAAAGTAAGCAAACCTTACACCGAAATTAATACGCTGACTGTAAATAATCAACTTCAATTATATCACGAACGTCTAGGACACCAAAACAAAAGACATGTCAAGAATATTGTACAAAGAGAATTAGGAATTCAATTCAAATCGGACAATAACTCAGAGGTATGTCAAGGTTGTGCTTTTGGTAAAGCTCATAGACTAAAGTTTGGTACTAGAGAAAGAGCAACAAAACCTGGTGAGCTTATACCTTTGAGTATTAAACCAAAAGGAGACGACACGCGCACTATTCGCTATGAGAAAAAGTCTGTCACTTTCTGCGCGGGGGACGAGGTAACTCACACAAATACTATCTACTACTAATGCATTCTTCGCCACGTCGCTACGCAGGCACACGACAATATTATCAAACACTAACATAATCTATACGCACACAAGTAAATTCACACACAGTGACAACACTGTCTGTACACGAGATGACGTCAATTTTAAGTAAACGAGGATAGTGCATGACACTATCGATATTTTATTGTCGATGAGTTTCGATAATATTTTTGGTGAAAGTTAAATAGGTGTAAGGTATTTTTAAATTTAGGATCATAGGAAAAGAACCTTGGGTTGTCGTCAAAATCCGATTAATTAGGATAAGTCAGTATGGTTAAGTCTGAAACTTCAAGAAATACCTAAGCTGCATTCATACTCTTATATTATGAAAAGTCTGCCTATAAACAACTTTGTGCAATAAAAAGAAATAAATATCTTTACTCATTCCTATGATAAAATTTTAACGGCCAAAAAGGGAAAAACATTTTGCTAAATATGTTGTATTTTTGACATAAGCTAGCGTTGGTTAAGCAATGTCAAGTAAGGCCAATACATAGATAGCAGTCGTCTGGATTTTCTTGAACATTTGAACTGAGCTTCCCTGTGCTTCGGTCTCGGTTGTTGTAGACAGTAGTCGTTACCTTCGGAGTCGCTGGACGTACGGGGCGTGGGCCCTAGGACATCCATTAAGTATGGCAGTCACTCCGAGGAGGACGGCGCACTATGGACGGAAAAACGAAGTTCCCTTTCATAGGATTTTTTAAAAATAAATATTTTATTTGATAGTTTCAAGTATACAGTTTTGTCGAGTACATTAAAACATTGAATAAATTAGTAGTTACCGGTTTTTTTTTTAATAATTTTACGGCTGAAATGCCAGATCACTATATTCGGCATTTCAGCTGTACAAATATTTACGTGAAACCCATGTATTTTAAGAACTTCTGTTAGCTACCTATATTCTTGCAAATATAAAATATCAGTCATTCATATCGCATTATTTGTTGTGTTGTGCATACGTTATGAATATGTACGCTTTTCGTCAAGATCGTTAGTCATATAGGTTTGTTGTCTACAGGGCCGTCTTTACCAGGGGGTGCAAGGGGTGCGGTGCACCCGGGCACAGGGCGCCCGGGGGCGCTTGCCGAACGCTGAATATTTAGATATTTCATTGAACTTAACGCCATTGCACAGTTTCATATATTTGTTACGACGAATACGTATGCGCAAAATAAAATATTAAAAAAAAATTGTCATCAACAAAAATCATTGTTTTACCACAGGTTAGGTATTAGTTTTTACTTGTATTACGCTTTCGGCGCTTGTCACACCGCTCATGGTGTGCAAGCTAAAATGACTCTTATTAGTATACAAATAACAATTTTATTTCATACAAGACGCGCGCGGCAAAATCTCTTATCCAAAGAGAGTGTATATAACCTTTGACACATTGCCGCCCGGTCGCCCCCGCACTTGAAGTAAAATGATCTCTAAGTCAATAAAGTGTAAGTCGTAAATTCATTTGAAATGGGTGCGCGGCGCGGCACCTGTGCGTCTGTCATAGGCGAGTAATTGCGTCCTTTGACATAGCCGTCCGGGCACTCGCACTTAAAGAGAAATGATCTCTAAAAAATCACTACAATTAGGTGTAAGTTTATTTGAATATACAGCGCGGCGCGCAGCGCCTATGCAAGTGTCGGTCAGTGATTGATCTGATTTCTTCTTTTTAAGTAATTAAATTCGTTAGCTCATTTCATTTGCGACGACCGCCGAATTAGCACGGAAGATCTAGTGGAGAAATTCATTAATTTATATGTATAGTGTAACCATAGTGTAAGTTGTAATTGTAAGTGCATGGAAATTCATGGAATAAATGGAATTTCTTCGTCATAAATAAGAGAAAAAATATCAAGGTAAGTCAATTTTATTTTTTAAGTGTTAGGTAGCATGCAGATCTCGACCATCCTCATCCAACTAATACCTAGGCGCCTACCGACTAGCTGTTCGTCGGTCCAGCGGTGGGCTGGAGGGGCGTCCGAAGCTACGTACGTTCGTTCGTTCGTGGACAGTGGTTTCCATTCGAGAACTCGTCGGTTAACATTAAAATACAATACATAGGTACAATACCGATACCTAAAAGTACTCATACCTAGCTAGAAAAATACATCATTATAAGTATAGAATCCAAAATTGATATAAAAATAAATGATTTAATTAAAATCTTTGCCAACTCAAAAGCAAGAAAAATTGAGTTTGTTTGATGTATGTACATACAATAAATAGATATTTAGCAAATTACGTGTTTGGGGGCGCCGAACACAGGAACTCCAATAAAATATTTGATTAAATTAATAAAGTGGTATATTTAATCTTCCACAATAGTTATTAAAATATATATAATCTTAGTATCTATCCTTAAAGTCTATGCGTCTGTTCCCACCGAGCTTAGGTAAGGGAAAGCCATCTCATGAAGCCGTGACGTCATGAGCTCGGTGTCCGATGCGCGGCAAATGTCCCACGGTCTAGGTATATACTGACGAGGCATACTGGCTCGTAACAAGCAATTAAATAACAACATAAACGAGAGTTGGATTGCTGGTGTTTTTCGCCATTACAATCATCTCAATATAATTCGTTCTTATTCTTTTGGCTTGGCATCGACTTCAGTTCAGTAAGTACCAAGATAAGTTAGAAAAAGTCACGCATTTTCGTCCTTGGAATTAAAAATTCTAATTATTTTTTTCGTTTTTTAGTGTTTGTTAATTTTTGTTTGAAGATTCTTTTTGAAGGCGGTTGAATATTTTTTTAAAAACGTTTTTTATTTGTATAATTGGGTTTAATTTGTATAATTAAAGTTTAATTTTCGTTTTGCATTTTAGAGAAATAAAGAAATTGACTATCAAAATTACGTGGATTGTGTTTTCTTGGTTGACTAGGACCCCTTTCATACTGCAGTGTGTCGTCGGTCGCGTGCCACGCTGCAGTGTAAAAGAAATCGAGGGCGCAGGCTGAGCCCCGCACCCCGGCGTCGAATAGACTTAAGACGGCCCTGGTTGTCTATCAGGGATCAATAAAGGGTAAAAAAAATAAAACAAAACTTATTTTTGAAGTACATTACTTACCGCGTGTTAAAACATCGTCCAAATATTTTATTTTATTTATTTATATACCAACAGTACACTTATGATTAAGTAACATTACAACGTTCACAGTTAATATAAATTCTGATAAGTGAACCTATTACAGGTATAAACAACATTGTCGATATGCTTGCTTGTGTTCTATAAAGTATAAATAGTTAGATTATTAAAATAAAAAAATATTGGAAATGATTTATTTAAATACAGGAAAAATATTAAAATAAAAAAGAATATCTAAACAAATCACAAAAAAAGAGAGTATCATAAATAAATATAAATAAAATGCATTAATTATGCATTGAGTAAATATGCATTTTTAATTGATTCATATCTTTTGAACGGGGAAGTTCGGGTTCAAGGTCAAATGTCAAGTGGTTTTTTAATAGGCTCGGCAACAATACCTAAAAGTTTCAGCTTTACAATCCTAGACAGAAAAAAGTTATGAGGAAAACTAATTCCATTTTCATACATTTGAAATATAGAAAGTCATTCTTTGATGGTATAGACTCGATAAAAAAACCGGTAACTACTCATTTATTCAATGTTTTAATGTACTTGACAAAACTGTATACTTGAAAGTATCAAATAAAATATTTCATTTTTAAATAATCCTATGAAAGGGAACTTCGTTATTCCGTCCACTGTGCGGCGGCGGGGACCCTATCCCCTTGAACACCGTGTCTGGTTCCAGGGGGGCTATAATGCATCCCCCGGTGGCGGGCTCAAAGGCAAGGTACTGACGGGCTGCTGGTGCAGATCCCACTGGAGAGCCCGGGTGTCTCCTTTCATGTGCCGATGCGTCAGCGATGCGATAGGTTTACTTGCGCTTGACCACAATCTCACATAATGGTAAGTGAAGATAAGATGTGGTCTAGGATGGACCGCGCTAACCCATAAGATGCCTGTTCAATCTAGACTTGAAAACACACAAGTTATATTTATCAGGGAAAACGTTGTCCGGGAGGGTATTCCACAGCTTGACCGTGCGCATGAGGAAAGAAGAAGCGAAACGCTTAGTTCGGCAAGTTGGAGTGTCAACGTTAAAGCGGTGGAGACCCTGCCGCCGCCTGGCAGTCCGGTAAAAGAAAGGGGATGGTCATGAGTGCCGCCAGAGTTACTTTCAGGGGGGTGCATCTGCATCTACACATTTTACTATTAACTTAAACTATAGAATTATACATGTATATGATGTAAATAAATGTAATGTCAAATTCAAAACACGCGGGTATTTGATTGAGTATGTTTCGCTAATCAAAAGCGTACTTATGTATTTTTTCTATGTATATTCTTCCGTGACAGGGGGGTGCAAGTGCACCCCCTTGCACCCTGCTGCCAGCGCCCATGGGGATGGTGGTACAAGGTCAAAAAGTGCTTGAGCGCATTCACCGTGGAACAATCTGTAAAAAACCGATAAGCATGCAACTAGGTGACGATGATCCAATTGTTGCAGTTTTTTATTTGTTAGGTCATTATCGTCAATTATCCTGCGAGCGCGTCTGTCTAGCGAATCCAAAGAGTCAAGTTGATATTTGGCAGAGCCATCCCACAGGTGAGAACAGTACTCCATGCAGGGTCGAACCTGAGCTTTGTAAAGATTCAACAGCTGTTCCTTTGTGAAATACCGCCTCACCTTATTCAAGATACCAAGTTTTTTAGCAGAGATTTTGACTTTTGACTCAATGGATCGTCCGAAATTAAGGTCGGAGGATAAATTGAGACCTAACAAATCTAGAGGATTGGATGTCAGTATAGATACACCACAAAAAGCAGGAGTATAGATGTATTCCAAAGAATTTATGATCATTTTATAAAATATATAAAAAGATTGAACCGACTTCAATAACACTAAAATGCATAAAATAATTTTAATATTATTGAAATTGGTGTTAGCGCACCTACGGAGTATACTTATTTGCATTTTTTACATCATTCATGTTTCTTCAGGAACAATTTATCAGGACGTAATGAAATTTGCATGGAATCATTATAGTAGTTAACTTTCTCGAATAAAGAAAGAATAATCGAAATAGGTTCATATTTGAAGTTAGGCTCAATTCACACCAAGATGGCAGCGGCCGGCAGCGCACTTTCAGTGTGAAAGAAAGACATTTGCCAGAGTTATGACCATTTTTTCCTTAAAAACGACGAGTCTCATCCTTAAGGCGTTATTATAAATTTTTCTGACGCGACATTCTTGTTTTTTTTAGGAACTACCTACTTATTCGTAAATCGCAATCGTTTTTAATGGGACCCGATCAGGGGATCGGCCTATCCGTACAAAAAAAAAAATTCATATCGGTCTATAATTGCCAGAGTTATGCGCGAACATACGTAAATGTAAATATATATATTATGTATAGTCGAATTGAAAACCTCCTCCTTTTTTGAAGTCGGCTAAAAAGTGACACGGCAGGCGGTACACTACACAAACTCTTTTGGATATCTGATTAATAAATAGTCAGAGTAACATACTGATAGTCGATATCGATATTTGATTATGAGCTGTCCCAGCGCTAACTTTGTTGCGGTGTGGCCAATGTATTTAAAAATAAATGAAAGTATTCGGAATAAAAGTGACGACCGTAAATATCTTATAATAATTAAGTACACCCAAACATAAACATACAGTTTCATAGAATCGATAATTTTTAAAGTGTTTAGTAAAAAAATATGTAGAAAATTCAAGTAAAGATACTGAATTTCAAACAGTAATCTTTAATTAATTAATTATGCATCTACAGAAATAAATGGTATTAACAATCATTTACGTGAAATAGAAGTCAGTAATAAATACGTGAAATAGAAGTCACTAATGTCAGTACATTCAACTTTTAAAATTACGCTCGTTACGCTTTTGTACGATTTAGTGGCAACACTTATTGATTAATAATATTTTTTAGTTTTTTGAAAATTTAGTGCATTATTTGACAATTTATAAACGAAATAATATTTACAGATGGAAAGTAACGTTATCCTTGGGTACACTAGATAAGTCTTATATTTTTTTACACGAAAACGCGCTGGCATTCGGCATTTTTAGCTTACGTCGTTCCGCGCGCACCGGGATTTGTTGAATGTAATACTTATATACTCATTGGTTGAATGGCGTGGAACGCGGATCAACTAGTTTTATATAACGGGTATGACCGGTGCTCTCGTACTTTGACAGAGGGGAACGCCTGACAGTGGCCTCTCCGGTTGGTTTAATACTCAAAGGCTTATACACACAGATGTATGTGGACCATTTATGTATTCTATTACAAAACGTAGATATTTTGTTCTGTTCAAAGATGATTACACCCGTTACTGCTATATATACTTCCTACGACATAAGTCAGAAGTTCATTCGTGCTTGATAGAATTTCTAGCAGGAGCAAGGACATCCGGACACGTTGTACAGGAGATTTTGAGTGATAATGGAGGTGAATTTGACAATGAACAAGTACGTAAGACATTGAGGCAATATGGAATCAAGCAAAGATTGACCATGCCTTACACTCCCGAACAAAACGGTTGCGCAGAGAGGGACAATCGTACTGTCGTGGAGATGATACGAGCACTTATGCACGCTCATGATGAGATTCCTCAAGGCTTATGGGCAGAGATAGCAAAAACGTCAGTTCATACTAAATCGTACGGGACCCACTACAGTAGACGGAAAGTCGCCTTACGAACTAACACTAATAAAAAATCCAGAATAAGTCATCTGAGAATAATTGGTTGCGTATGCTACGTGCACGTACCTAAGCAAAAAAGAGCAAGAAAGCTAGATAGAAAAGCACAGAAAGGAATTCTGATTGGATATGATGGTGATGAAGGATATCGAATTTATGATAGAGAAAACTCCAAATTGATGAGGTCGAGAGACGTGATCTTTGAAGAAATTCCTTTATTTCATAACGATTTACCTGTTACAGATGCGCCTAAATCCATGAGCAGAACCTACGAGCTACCTACTACTTCTGAAATACCGGCTGAACAACCAAATCCAAATTCAAATTTTCCTTGTGATGATGATTTCCATTCGATTTCAGACGATGATACAGATGATAATGATGAAACACGACAAAACGTCAACATACCAAATGTAGAAGAAGGCAGACGTGTGTTGCGTGATCGGAGTCTAATTAAACCTCCAGAGAGATTTAATTTTGAACAGTTCATAAATCAAGTTGTTTATAATCTTGAACCATCGTCGTATCGAGAAGCGATGGAAAGCCCAGACAAAGAAAAATGGGTTGAAGCCATGAATAATGAGATGAACTCGTTAAATGAAAATCAGACTTGGGAGCTGAGTAAATTACCCGCGAATAGGAAAGCACTACGTTGCAAATGGATATTTAAAATCAAAAGAAACCCTGATGGTTCTATTGATAAATATAAAGCACGATTAGTTGCTGTTGGCTATTCACAAAAGAAAGGGATAGACTACGACCTAACATTTAGCCCAGTTGCCAAACTTAGTACAATAAGATTACTGTTAAGTGTTGCTGCAAATGAAGGTTTATCGCTAAAACAATTTGATGTATCAACTGCCTTCCTTTATGGTACAGTTAAAGAGGAAATTTATATGCGACAACCTGTAGGATATGATGACAAATCTGATAAAGTTTGTAAACTAAAAAGAAGTTTGTACGGATTAAAACAAGCACCTAAATGTTGGAATGAGCGTATCCACGACTTTCTATTGGAATCTGACTTTATACAAAGCGATGCAGATCCATGTTTATATGTAAGACATAGAGGAAGAACAAAGATACTGCTTGCTCTATATGTCGATGACGGGTTAGTTGCTGCCACAGACGAGAGAGAGGCTGATAAATTTATTGAGAATGAGCTAACGCGTTATTTCAAAATAACAACAAAGCCGTTATCTTATTTTCTGGGACTAGAGATTGAGCGAAACAGTGATGATTCAATAAGAGTACATCAAGCCGCCTATACCAGAAGATTATTGGAAAAATACGGAATGAGCAACTGCAAGCCTGCTGGTACGCCAATCGTTAAAGATGATTGTCAAAAGAAGTTCGCGGAAGAGGACAGTTATACTACGGATAACAATCCTACTAATTTTCCATCGTCGGACCAAACACATAAAATTGAAGCATTTCTATGTAAGACAATGTGTGTCTGAAGGCGAAGTCACTATTGAGCATGTACAGATAAGCAGTTAGCAGACATGCTTACGAAGCCTATATTTAAGCCGAAACTTAGAACATTCTGCAATGAGTTCAGACTTATAAAAAGGAGGGAATGTTAAGGTTGCTAGGTAACCATTGTGTTTGGAAGATTGTTCTTATAATTGCTGACTTTAGAATATACAAGAGAATTTACAGCATGCTTTACTTTTATTTATACTTTAATAGACTTTATCAACGTAGCATACCTATTTATCAGTGGCGTGCACTCTATACAGGCAAAAAGATTGTGCCTACCCTCTTCTTAATGACTATTATTTAATAACTATTCCAAGAAATTTTCATTTTTTGCCTACCCTGGCATAAAAATGTATGCACGCCACTGCTATTTATTAACGAATTATACAAATAATTATTGATATTACCTAGTCCAGTAGTTAGTTGCATGTCTTACCTAAAAACTATTCAAACTAATATAATAAAGCTGAAGAGTTTGTTTGAACGCGCTTATCTCTGAAACTAACAGTCGGATTTGAAAAAAAATATTATTATTATATTTATATAAGTTAGCCTCTAACGATTCTAATTACTGCAGTTTTAAAGTAATTATTACAAAATAATTAAGTTAGTCACTAATGACATTGTGTGTGTATCAATCAACAATCTATCGCAAACACAAAGTGCGAGCCGCTCCCCTCACCACCTCGGGTAAAGAGAGCCGCTGCTATTTTTCACCTCGCTCACACCTACAGCAAACTTGTTTGGATACCCCGATTACCCGTACGAGCCAATACGACAACCTTACGTCAATTCAACTTCGTTCGACATGAGCTTGCAGAGAACACCGCCCAGCAACACGCTGATAAGCGGAAGCGAAAGCGCTAGCGGATCGGCACCAAATCTATCCAGCTATGGTGACGATAGCGCCAGTATTAATTTGAAATCAAGGAAAAGGAAGGAGCGAACGGAGGAACACGATTATAAAATGAATTTTGCAACTTTCCGTTCGGATATAATGACTTTTCTCGAAGAATTTGGCAGAACTCAAAAAGAAAGCCTATCACAAATACATGAAGAAATATTTGAAATTAAAAATGAAATTAAAACAATTAAATCGGCGACAGAAAATTTTACGGAGCAATTAAAAAATATAAATTGTGAATTAAATAATATTAAAACTGACAACACAACGACTCAAAATAAAATAAAGGGTCTAGAAAGGGAAATATCTCAGATAAAAGACCAACAGATCACCAATACTGACTTATCCAAATCGCCTTTCTGCGCCCACGAAAACCTCATCCTCGAATTAAAGGACCGTTGCGAACGCGAGAAAAACATTGTTATTGTGGGTATCGTAGAAAAAAATGATAAAAATTATCATTCACGGCAAATACACGACGAGGCAGAAACTATGAAACTATTGGAATTACTTTATAAAGAATGTCCCAGACCGATTAAAAGTATGAGACTAGGGAAATATATGGCAAATAAGAACCGTCCTCTAAAAATATATTTTAACAATACTGATACACCGAAATACCTTTTACGTAATAGGAAGAATCTACCTGAGAATATACAGATATATTCTGATCAAACCCCAACCCAAAAGAATTTTTTGCGTTCTGTTCAGGAGGAGTTACGTAATCGTATAGAAAGCGGGGAAAAAGACCTCATTATTAAGTACATTAAGGGAATACCTACAATTGTTACCAACAAATCTTACCAAAAAAACTAGTTACTAATTTACCACAAAATATAAGTCGTACGTATACTCCAGACAGAATAACGAATCAGGTTGTTAAATTGTACGAAGACATACCTTTTCACTCCTCGTCACTAAGATTTCTGTATGCTAACTTGCGCAGTATCCGTTCCAGTGGAAAGTTTGACGAAATAAAGTGCATAATAAAATCCATACCTGTTACTATTCACCTGCTGATATTTACAGAGACGTGGATTAATTCTGATAGCGATGGTAAATTGTATCAACTACCAGATTACGTGCATATTTACAATTATAGAATGAATAGTAAGGGAGGCGGTGTATCTATATATGTGCATAGAACTATAAACTATGAAATAACAGAAGATATTGTTGAAAATGGAAACCACTACCTCTGGATACATATTGACAAACTAAATTTAAATATAGGAGCTATATATAAACCCGGTTCAACAGACGTAAATGACTTTCTGGAGAAATACTCTTTACAACTGGAGCATCGACGAAGAGCGGTAGTTTTCGGGGACTTTAACATAGATTTGCTTAGCACTAGTAGTCACTCCACCCAATATATACGCGAGATAAAAACAAATGGATACCAATTACTAAACAAGATTAATGAAATGTATAGTACTCGCGAAACTAGTAATACAAATACTATTTTAGACCATGTATCTACGAACATAAGCAACCACTCGTTTAGTATGTCAATAATTGAGTCGTCCCTGTCCGATCACAAACAGATTTTCCTTGAAATAGGAAAATTGGCTCCACAGGTGAACGCCAAAGTACAGTATAAGGCATTAAACTATGAAAACCTATACAGTAAGGCAATGGAAGCGAGCTATCTAAATGAAGAGAATGACTACGAGCATCTAGAAAAGTTTATTTCCAAATTAGTTGAAGAGAACAAAGTAGATAAAACTAAATTTCTGAATCCACCGCAAGAGGACTGGGTTAATAAAAATATAATTGACTCAATAAACTTAAGAAATAACCTATGGCAACAACTAAAAACAAATCCTGACGACGAGCACTTACGAAGAAACTTTAGAGAAGAACAACAGAAAGTAAAAATGATGATCAAGAGTTTGAAGGATAATTATTACTACAATATGTTCATGAATAGTTACAGTGACCCAAAGAAATTGTGGGAAGTTATTAATAAATTAGCATTAAATAAAGTAAAAAGCAGCAGTGCCTCCCTCAAATTAGTATCGAATTCTGGACTCATAATCACAGAAGGTAATGCAATTTGTGATTTATTCAATTCATTCTTCTCATCAGTAGGTGTGGATTTAGTGAACAAAATACCAAATAAATATCACTTAAACGACGGAAATATGCTAACGTATGATAGTAACTATATACATGAAACAAAATTAATAGAGTTTGCACCGTGTAGCATAAATGAGATAATGAAAATAATAGATGATCTAGATAGTAATTGTAGTACAGGATTGGATGGAATTAGCACTAAAGCTATAAAATGCTTAAAACCTATAATTGCTGAGAGGCTAACGAACTGTATTAATACGTGTTTACTACGTGGTGTTTTTCCTTCTACACTTAAACTTGCCAAAGTTAGCCCTATTTACAAATCAGGTATAAAATCGGATCCAAGCAACTATAGACCGGTATCGGTGTTGCCAGTTATTTCAAAAATTTTTGAGCGAGTTTTGTATATGCGTCTTAATGAATATTTGACTGGGAAAAGGTTTTTTACTGATCAGCAATATGGATTCCGTCCGAAATTAAGTACCCTCACAGCTGCAATAGATTTAATTACTAAAATAAAAACCTGTATAGATAAAAAGGGCTTGGCTCTGGGTATTTTTATTGACCTGAAAAAGGCATTTGACACAGTAAGTCACAAGAAGCTACTACAGAAACTAAGCAATATAGGTATTTCGGGTACAGCTTTTAAGATGTTCGAGTCGTATTTAAAAGATAGGCGTCAAGTTGTCAAAATAGATAATAATAAGTTTACTAGCTCTTCACAAGATATAACTTACGGAATTCCCCAAGGATCTATTCTTGGGCCGTTAATGTTTTTTGATATTTTGATTTTGATTAAATTTGAAATTTTGATAAATCTATACATGACATTATAAGAGATGCTCAAAAAGACCTTGACGTTCTTAACGAGTGGTTGAAGTATAACTTATTAACAATTAATACCTCAAAAACATCATTTATGGTTTTTGCAGCAAAAAATAAACCCATTCCAGAGATAACACCGCTTACAATAGAAAATGTCGTAATACAACGCTCGGATAAAGAAAAATATTTAGGTCTCTGGATTGATGATAAATTAACATGGAAAGCGCATATCGACCATGTTAATACTAAATTAACAGCTACTTTATGGGCATTGAGTAAGATATCAAACTGTATTCCTAAAAGAGTTCGTACTATTATTTATAACTCATTAGTAAAATCGCATCTTGAATATTTAATTGAAATTTGGGGCTCTGCAGCCGCAACAAACTTAAAGCCATTACAAAGGACACAAAATAAAATCATTAAAGTACTTTTTCACTATAAATTAAAAAATTACAATAATTACAATTACAATTGCATTTAAAGAAGAGCTACGTGCAATGATGAAGGAAGAGTTGCACAGTGAATTCCAAAGGCTGCGCGCTGACATGGCGCAGCTCCAATCTGACAGGGAGCAGATGAAGGCCGAATTAAAAGTATGTAGCGAGAGGATCGATGTCCTAGACTTAAAAATTACTACCATGGAGCAGAATTTAGGGGGTTCGACTGGGGATAGTGACGTAGTCAACCAGCTGAGACGTGAGTTAAATGATCGTGATCAGCAGTTATTATCTAATGATATTGAAATCGCTAACCTTACAGAATCAAGCCAGGAAAACCTGATCCATACAGTGATATTAATAGCCACGAAAATAGGTGTAGCGTTGGATGAGCGCGACATCATAAGTGTGGATCGTGTGGGTGGAAGGCACATCAACGCATCCAGCTCTGCAGGGCCGGCGGAAGTTCGCCCGCGTCCCATAGTGGTGCGTTTAGCTCGCCGTAATTTGCGAGACGAGCTTTTACGAAATGCGCGCGTGCGGCGTGGCGCCAACACCGCGGATTTAAATATGGCTGGTCCGCCAAAGCGGTTCTACGTTAATGAAAGATTAACAAAAGTGAACCGCCAGTTATTTCGTCGAGCAAGAGATGCCGGTCAGCGTGTCGGTTGGCAGTACGTGTGGACAAAGAATGGACGTATCCTCGCTCGCAAGAAGTCAATTGATCAGATACATGTCATTCGTACAGACGACGACATACAGCAGGTTTTCGGACCAAATCCTGATGCTTTGTAAAGCCATCTTATGTGATTTTTATATTATATGTATTTTTAGAATAATTAGTACTAGTGTAGTATTGTTATATAAGATAAGAAATGGTAATGCACGTCGTGTGTGTGAAAGTGGCAGTGACTGCTTTGTTTTTATTATTAATTTATTATTTACAAAATTATTACATATCTTTACAAAATTATATAGAACATTCAATAAGTTTTTTTATATTAGCCGATTGTTTTTAATATTTTACTATGTAATCAATTCCTTTAATATGCACATGTTATTTTCTATTTTTTGTATATAAATGCTCTATGACAAGCAAATAAAATTAGGTCTTTTTAATGCTGGGTCACTAGGTACAAATCACGATGAGTTCATTATTGCCATGAATCATCATACTGTTGACATTATGGCCATAAACGAAACATGGCTGCGTAGTGGGGAGGAGGGTCGGGCGCCGGCAGTTCCAGGCTATCGGTTACGTCATATACCACGCTCATTGACGACACGTGGTGGTAGGGGAGGAGGTGTGGCGTTTTATATTAAAGTAGGAATTAGTGTCCGAGTTAGAGCGCATCCAATTCATCCCACAGTCGAACAAATGTGGATGACTCTTAAAACAAAAACGAAACGTTTATTAATAGGTACTGCGTATCGGCCGCCGTGGCTAAGTTTAGATATCTTTTTAGATGCAATTACAGACAGCATGTGTGCTTTAGCACCTTATGATTATATAGTCTTATTAGGGGATTTTAATGTTAATTTGTTGGATGGTTCGTGCAGCAGTTCGAGACGTCTTGAGGAATTTTTAAATTACGCAAATATGAACCAAATAGTGTCTTCTCCAACGCATTATGTGGGTGACAGTGCTACACTTATTGATGTGATCTGTACTGATGCACCATATCGGGGGGTCAGTGTAGATCATGTCTGTGAGCTTGGGCATCACTCATTTGTTACGTGCAACATTCTAGTAAAGAAAGAAAAAACAGCTAGTAAAACCATTACATATCGCCCTCTAAAAGATATACTTTTTGAGTACTTTGAAACAGACCTACGTGCCATTCCATGGGCTGATGTATGTAGTTTGCAAAATGTAAATGATATGGTTTGTTTGCTAAATAGCTTTATAACCCAACTTCTAGACGTCCATGCGCCTATTAAGACGAAAGTTTTTAAAACTAAACCAACGCCTTGGATCACTGATACCATAAAACTAATGTTCAAACTTAGGAATGAAGCCCAATATCGGTATCGAAATACTAATCGTGATGAGCATAAGCAGTATTATATAGAATTAAAGAATCTAGCTAGTGCGTCGTTACTTAGGGAGAAGCAGGCGTTTTTTTCTAAACATGTCAATGATAACATTGATGATCCAAAGCTATTGTGGAAGAATTTAAGAGATCATGTGGTTCCTACTGACAGGGATAGCGTACTTTCAGAGCATTTTCACGATCCTGCGGGAATCAATTCAGCGTTTTTAGATATACCAGGTAATTCGAACGTACCAATTTCACAATTAACTTACTTTGAATTTAACAGGCATGGATCTGAATTATTTTCGCTCGTGCAAGTGGATGAGGAAACTGTTCATTAGATTATTAAAAGTATTTCCACTAACGCCCAGGGTATTGATGGAATATCTATAGACATGATTAAACTAACTCTCCCAGAATCATTACCAGCTATAACAGCCATTGTAAACATGTCTATCAGTACAGGAAACTTTCCAGAAATATGGCGAAGAGCAATTGTACGACCAATACCGAAAAATAAGGATCCTCAAAATTACAAAGATCTTCGACCTATAAGTATTTTGCCTTGCTTATCTAAGGTGTTGGAGCGTGTCGTATATATGCAGGTTATCAAATTTTTAGAAAGTAATGATATTCTCCCGGAGTTACAGTCGGGGTTCAGGAAAGGGCGTGGAACTGCTACGGCCTTAGCGGATGTCGTGGGGAATGTTATGGAAGCGCGGGATCGAGGGGAGGGAACCATTTTGACTTTGCTTGATTTTTCCCGGGCATTCGATTCTATCAATGTCACCTTGCTACTGTCCAAATTATCGTATTACGGTTTTGATCCCGCGACAGTGCGTTGGTTTGAAAGCTTTTTGATGAGCAGATCACAGCAGGTTGAAATACGTAAGCAGGATGGGTCTTCCGTGGTTTCCTCTCCGCTGCCAGTGCCGCGCGGTGTTCCACAGGGATCTTTATTGGGGCCATTACTTTTTGTTTTATACACTGCTGATATAGTTAATTGTATCCAGAATTGTCAATACCACATATATGCAGATGACACGCAGCTTTATCTCTCTTTTCATCCCAGGGATGCTGCATTAGCCGTGCAAAAAATTAATGAGGACTTAGACAGGTTGGCAACCTGGTCTAGCAATAACTCCTTGGGACTAAACCCAAAAAAGTCTAGTTATATGGTCATGGGCAGCAAAAATCAAACAGAATTAATTATTAGTGGGAACCCAGAGGTTAAAATCTTAGGGCATAATATTGAAAGGGTAGCTGTTGCGCGTAATCTAGGGTTAACGATAGACTCTCAACTTCTTTTCGAGAATCACATTAATAGTATAGTGAAACAATGTTTTTATAGGCTTAAAGTGCTGTACAGTGTGAGAGATTTCCTAAGTCTGAGCTTGAGAAAAAGACTAGTTGATGCATTAGTTTTATCAAAGTTAAATTACTGCGACACAGTCTATGGTCCTTGTTTGCTATCACGAACAGAACGTTTAATTCAGCGCGTTCAAAATGCATGTGCTCGGTTCTGTCTCAGTATACCCCGGAGAAGCCATGTAACGCCTTATTTGAATCAGCACAATATTCTAAAAATGGCTGCTCGAAGACAGCTTCATTTGGCTACTTTATTGTTTGGTGTTGTGAGTGCGAAGAAACCTAAATACCTTTATGAAAAATTAAGTTGGAGGTCTGATGATCGGTTCCCATCTCGTTCCACGTCAAACCCTTTAACCATACCGCGTTTTAAAACAACCGCTTTCAAAGGGTGTTTCAAATATGCCGCCACCCGTTGTTGGAACAATATACCTCCGCCAATGAGGTCCCTGAAAACAAAAGACACATTTAAGTTTCATTTAAAAGAGCATCTCTTACAAGTTCAAAAAGGTATCTAAAATAGTATATCTGGATTGAAATTTGTCATTAGGTAAGTACTTACTTGTTAGTGTTAATTGGATACCGTTTCGCAGGTGGTAGGCGGCTATTAAGGGGCCTTGGCATTGGGTTTGTTGCTTCACCATGGTTCTTAAGTAATATAGTCCAATCTTATTGTAGTAAAAAGTTTTTTATTGTTTAGGCCATGTAGTTTAATATTAGGTACTTATTTATAATTTTTAATATATTGGCTGTTAACATCACCTGACCTTGAGCGTCCCGTACAATATAATAACGTCAGCCCTTATGGCTGGGGTTAGAGCGAGTGAGCGTCTCAGTCATGCGTTGATGTCACGCGCCGCGTTGTGACTTCTTGGCGCCAGGTTAATGTGATTTAATTTTAATTTTATTTTTATTATTTAGATAGTTTATAAGTTTATTGATTTTAATTGTTGTTGTGCGTGCTTACTTTCTTCCGTTTGTCTTGATAGCTTTAAGTTAAAGTATTAAATATTCTTACTTAGTTAGTATAAATAAGTTAAGTATTGTTTCTAGAGTTACCTTGGGTTGCGTTCGTGGGGTCACCTAGGGCTTGCCCCTGAAAACCAGCGCTGTGTTGTGGCTTGTTCCTCAACAAAGCATTAAGCTGAGTGGGAGCCCTGTTTCACACAGACGACGTGCATACAATACTATTATTAAATTATTTGTGTTTTGTATTATTTGTCTGTGTGAAATAAAATTTATTCTATTCTATTCTATTCTATTCTACTATGATTACCTTACTCCGACAAAACTTTTGTATGAAAAAACCAAATTACTAAATCTGACACAAATTTACACATACTGCACATGCATCCTTATTAAAAATATTATAACTAATTCTATTCAATCTAACATTAAATTACACAAAAAAGTATACACACACAACCTTAGGAATAAATATAATCTTCAACTTAGTAGTGTTCGTACAAACTATGGAAGGAAAACGATTCTGTTTGAGGGAGTACAGCTGTATAACAAGCTACCGAATGACATGAAACTATGTGAAAACGTAAACACCTTTAAGAAGAAACTGAAAGAATATGTACATAAAATATAACGTAAATTAGAGGCAAGAAATAATTAATGTAATTGCTGTTTTATCTCATTTTAAGAAAACTTTCTGTAAGTTTTATGAGAATAAATTCTTTAAACCTAACTATTCCAAGAAATTTTCATTTTTTGCCTACCCTGGCATAAAAATGTATGCACGCCACTGCTATTTATTAACGAATTATACAAATAATTATTGATATTACCTAGTCCAGTAGTTAGTTGCATGTCTTACCTAAAAACTATTCAAACTAATATAATAAAGCTGAAGAGTTTGTTTGAACGCGCTTATCTCTGAAACTAACAGTCGGATTTGAAAAAAAAAATTATTATTATATTTATATAATTTGATAGTTCAATTCTTGAGGAAGGTATTTAACATCACGCTACGACCTTCGGGGCGAAGCAAAAACGTTTCGTCGAAGATGACATGGAACAGCTAGTTTTCATTTTAAAAGGAAAATGATAAATAAAAATCACATTACGTAGGTAATAAAAATATTATTTATTAAATAATCTAGGTATCTTCAAATTTAGCACTTACAACCTATGTATTATTTTTATAGTATTGGTTTATTTATTTTATTTAATACTAGCTGACCCGTGCAGCTCCCGCCTGCGCTTTTATTGCCTACATTAAAAATGCTCCGATGTCCAAATTTTCTCGCCTTCTCATTCTTCTTCCCGGAAAAAGAGGGGGCTCTTTTTCCCATTTGTTTCCCTATTTTTACTCCTCCTTTAATTTATTTCCTCCCTCCTACCTTCCCGTCACATGCCGCTCAGGTCTTCGCCCGAACTCTGCCCTTTTCTAAATCACTCCACCCTATCTCTCAACCCCTCTGTTGCACTAAATTCTAGATCATTATCCTAGATAAGCGATCAGCGGGACACCGCTTACTTTGCAAAACGGAGGTCACAGGTTCAACTGTTTCATTCTGGCATGTTATGCAAACTAATCAGTCGCAATTTTATATAGCGTAATAATATATATATTATTAATTAACTGGTAATTTTATAGGTAATCACCCTATTCACATACAAAGCAAATCCTGTGGTACTATGTGCAAGTAATGTTTCACTGCTTAGCCCCTATGAAACATAGCGTGATGCTTCATTACCAAGTTTATACTGCTGACCCGTGCAGCTCCGCCTGCGCTTATGTTACTTTTTGTATTCCATGCAATCTTTTTTCCATCCCAAGGTTGCCCTATTCACATACAAAGGAAATTACGTGGTAATATGTGCAAGTAATGTTTCACTGCTTAGCCCCTATGAAACATAGCGTGATGTTTTATATACCAATTTATACCCTGACTTCTACACAACACATCAGTGAAAGTCCTATCAAAATCCATCCACGGGTTTTCAAATGATACCTGGACGAACAGAACGACAGACAGACAGACAGACAGACAGACAGACAATAATTCCAAAAAAAATTGTTTTGGCCTCTATGTCGATAGTATAGTATCCCCACATAGAAATTTTGGAAAAATATTCAATGTACAGAAAAAGTGCTCTTTGAGTTTTATTATAGTATAGAAGATAGATGTATGTGTTATTATTATATTCCATTTTTATTAATTGCATACTTGCTCCTACCTTTTCATTGTTTCTTCTTTCCTTATAGGAGCCTGCTGGGAGAGAACTCATATTGGGTTAAGTACACCATTGTACATATTGTGTGTTATTTTGTATTTTAAAACTGTTTGTGTTTGCAATGTGTACATAAAGTATAAATAAAAATTTTATTAACCTTTTTTATTCTTTTGGTGGTCGGTTATTAGGTAGGTAACTACATAGGTATACCTAGGTATTCATAGGTCTATGTAGATTTAAAGTACCCACCTACTAACAGGTCACCAACAGACTTAAAAATTATAATAATTGATCTCAAGAGTTCCTTGTTTTTTATAAGATGGTTAGAAAATAGTGTTAAATTTTGTGGCGATACCTAGATTGTTTGATAAACAATATTTTTATTATGTAAAGTGATCTTTATTTATCATTTTCCTTTTATAATGAACAAGCTGTTCCATCCAGCTTTATTATATTAGTACCTACTTATAAATAAAATGTGTTATTGAATAGTTTTTGGGTAAGACAGGTAATTAGGTATAGGTAACATCAATAATTATTTGTATAATTTGTTATCTGAGTTGATAAATAGGTATGCCAAGTTAATATAGTCCATATTATAAAATAGTAATTGATATTTAATCAACTGAATAAAACAAAGTAACTGGCTACAGACTGATTGAATTAGTAGGCAAGATGACGGTTACAACAATCATTCATCACACATCCATTGATTTTTGGGGTGTATGTGTCCTTTTATTTTAGACCAACAGAAATTATTAAGGGCGTATCGGGCAAGTTGATTCTTTAAAAATTGATATGTTCGGGCGTAAGCACCATAATGTATGGTATGTACCATAAGGTATGTCGTTTACGACCCAAACCTAAAAATATACCGTTGAAAATAGTAAGGCGTAAAAGCATTTGCATAATCTACGGTGGCGTTTACTACCATCGCTTTTATGATGATTAACAGTGGTTGCTGTTACGACACAAAAACTAAAAATATCTGTTTTATTTTCTACAAAAAATGGGGTCGTAAACACCATTTTTTGGCGAATTGGCTGATTTTAAATATACAGATCGATAGTGCAGAAAAAACTGAGTAGGACTGCATTAAAAAGTCATTTTCGCCAAAATGGTGGTTACGCCCTTTGAGCCCCGAGGTATCGATATGTAAATCGGTGTTAGCTGGTGCTAGTGCTTGCTTATTAGATAATTTTGTTTGAAGTCGGCTAAATATAGTTTATTTACTCAAAGAACGTGATGATAGATTTATAATTTTGCAATGGTATTCACAACGCCCGAAAGACTGCCTGATACCCCAAACACTCTAGCTTTACGGGCGGCCAATACCAACATTTATTTTCTTCTCCAGCGGGAGGCCTATATTTAAATAGTATGTATGCCTTTTGTCACGTTTTTTCTTTACGGGGTAACCGATCCTTTTTGCGACGGGTAACAACACTATATGGAAAGGAATCATTATCCGTAAAACGTCCACTGCTGAACAAAGGCCTCCCCCTTAGAAGGGAGGGGTTGCCATAGCCCCCACGCTTGGCAGGCGGCTTGGGGATCCAAAAGGAATGGCATAATTAAAAGAAAAGTTGGTTTTTAAACATTTATTGCGACATTCATAGTAAATATTAAAATTCCACGTGATAATTGAAATATATGCGATAGAAAAACATACATAAATATTTCAGATCAAGAAGGAGCCATTTTCGTTTCAGTATATATTTAGGTAAGTATAGATTCTTCGGAGGTACATACAGATTTTAGACATTTTTCAGTGAAACTTTATTTAATTTTGTAATGTCTAATAAAATGAAGTTATCGCAGTAAATTGTACTACATAAAGCGTGATGACATCACGCAAACATTATATAAACGTTTCATCGCTACTGTGAATATAAAAAACACTCCAATATCAACGTTGGGAGAGTTAGGGCATTCCCGTCGCCACGAATTTCGTAATAAAAGCAGTGTAACATGCGACATTCAATTCAAAACGTATTGGAACTAAAACTATGTAATTATATTAAAATCTGTACGTTTCCTCTAGAATCAATAATTTCCTTAGAAGACCACATAAGTAGGTTTCGTAGTGACCCCGCAGACGTTGTCCCGCGCTGATATATACATGAACCCATCGATGCCCCATTCCGGACCCCAAGAGTTCTTGAGGATCCAAAATGTTTCGCCGTAACGTTCTCCGTATCCAACCACAGCCACTTTATGATTCAAACGAGTTTGGCTACTGAAATAAACAAGCAAAAAGTTCAATATATAATTTGTTTTAATAATCGGCCGTGGACAAGCCGTTTCGGGTATCCCATCTGACCTTATACTATCTTGCTATGCTCTAAGTATCTAAAGTCTGGGGTGATAAGGAGTGTATCTACTTCTGACTACAGAAGACGACTTTTGACTTCAAAAGCCTTCACTTTTGAAGTCAAACGAGTCTGGGTGGTATTTGTATGACTAGTGTCGTCGCGTCGTCGTCAAAAATAAAATCGTATCATCCTTAATAATTCTTAGTTGTTGTGTAGTAGTCATTGTTGTGATTAGCAACTCCGTACTCGCGTGGACCGACACGCACTTCGCCGATTTTTCATTATTTGTTAATTTAAAACCAAATCTTAGAGTAGACACAAAATTGCCAGCCTTTTGGTATTCTACAGAATGCTTTTTGAGAAGGAAATTACATAAATTGATTCAATCATCGGAAGACGAGACGCACAGCGCGTAATAAAGGATAGCCATCGATATCTACTTGATAAACATTCACTATAATGTCGTCGCGGAGGTTGCAAACTTATCTGTGCTGGTGGCGGAAATGTGAACTAACGGTTCTAGACAATAACGTGTAGTTTGACAGTTTCATATAGACAGTAGCGCCACTGCTATCGGCAAAAATAATGTCAGGCTGTGGCTTGTAAAGAAATTACAGCCAAGGACTGGAACAGTTTGTCGGCGTCTAGGCTACAGTGAATAGGCTTTTAATAAGCTACTGTGCCTTCATCAGCAGCAAAAAGGCCCCCCTTAGAAGGAAGGGGTTGCCATAACCCCTAAGCTTAGCAGGCGGCTTGGTCGAATCGCAGTAAAGGTGGTAGGTAATCCAAAAGAAAGACGCTGCTGCCCGTCTTCCTGTTTTCCATCAGTTGTCTCTTACGGACACCCAACGGGAGGAGATGGGTGGGTGTTATTCTTATCCGGACACCCCACGGGGAATACAACAATAAACACACTTGACTGTTATGTGAAAGCACAGCAAATATTTCGGTGGTATCTGCCTGGATGGTGCTTTACACATGGGTCTATCTAATGTATGTGCTTATTAGTACATATTATTGAGACGCTTATAGCCAGTTGTAACCACTGATCGGTACACGATCGGTTGGGTAAGCAACGTCAGGGAAGGTTAGTCCTTAGATGGGTGACTGTTTAGTGGCATTTGAACTGAGCGTCTCCGTGATTCGGAGGGCATGTAAAAAGTCGGTCCCGGCTATTGTCATCTAGACAGCAGAGGCTTAAGGGCGGCTTGAAAACTCTGACACCAGGTTGGATACTAACCATACGACAAAAATAAAAATAATTTTTACAAAAAAAAGAACCGCCTTCAAAATCCTGAAATAATTTCAAAGGATTAGTGGTTTTTACATCTACATTGTTGGACTTAGACTACAACATATTATAAATACATATTACTATCGAAGTCGGCGCCTAACGTCTAGCAAATACTTACAAGGGCAGTAGGTACTTAACTGTTTTCCAGTTTGGCGCCGTCTTTGATAGTAATATGTATTTATAATATGTTGTAGTCCAAGTCCAACAATGTAGATGTAAAAACCACTAATTCTTAGAAATTATTTCAGGCTTTTTAGTTGCATTTTGAAGGCGGTTCTTTTTTTTTGTAAAAAATATTTTATTACAGAGTTCCGGTGGCCATCTATGGCCTTCTTCATTAGATCCACTTCATCAAATGATACTTACATAGGTACGTGGACGGCGGTACTTACCATTTAGTATCGTAAAATATCCCCGATGAATATTGTTTGAACGATTTTGTTGCATGAACCGACACCGATACGGGACCATGATTAATTAGGGCAATCTAGAATCATATACAACCGAGTCAAATATAAGTTAATGTACGGAATAGGGGGATCCTCAACCCTGCGCCCGGGGCTACCTTTGAGCTTTGGAGTCACCGGACGTTTGGGTAGGGTGTAGCCCCTTTTTTTTTCTAACATGGCGGAAATCTATATAAGGCTCTCCGGTGGGATCGCACCAGGGGCCTGCCTGTCAGTGCATTTAAGCCTGCCGCCGGGGGGCGCCTTGTAGCCCCCTAGGAACTAGTCACGGTGTTCACTGGGACGGGGGTCGCAACCCCGCCGCCATCCTCCTCGGAGTTGTCGCCGTACTCAAGATATCCATTAAGTATTTCGACGACTACAACCTCCGCTTGCTTTGCAAACCGGAGGTCGTGAGTAAAAATCCCGCGGGAACAACAACTTTGTGTAGTTCTCTGCTGGTTTGGACAATGCAGGCCGAGCACCTGATTGTCTGGAAAGTAAGATGATCCATGCGTCGGATGGGCATGTAAAAATTCGGTCCTGTGCCTGAACTCCCCCCGGTCGTGTCGGTCTTCCGTCCCATCGGATTGTTAGAGTATAAAATTAAAAGAGTGCACTTGCGTCTACGCTAGCATTCGTGCACTGTAGTATATATTATAATATCTAGAGCGTAGATGGCTGATCTAATAAAAAAAGATTGGCTGCTGTGGTCGTATCGGCCAGGAGGACATTATTATTATTATTTATAGCGGCGACTCCGAGGAGGACGACGGACGGCGGGATCGCGACCCCCGTCACCGGGAGCATCGTGACTCGTTAAAGAGCGAGTAGCCCCCAGGGAACCCCTGGGGGCTACTCGCTATTTAACGAGGGGCTCAAAGGTAAGGCACTGAGGCTCACCTGGTGCATACCCCACCGTAGAAATTATTTTATTTTATTTTTATTTTATTTTTATTTTATTTTTATTTTATTTTTATTTTATTTTTATTTTATTTTTATTTTATTTTTATTTTATTTTTATTTTATTTTTATTTTATTTTTATTTTATTTTTATTTTATTTTTATTTTATTTTTATTTTATTTTTATTTTATTTTTATTTTTATTTTATTTTTATTTTATTTTTATTTTATTTTTATTTTATTTTTATTTTATTTTTATTTTATTTTTATTTTATTTTTATTTTATTTTTATTTTATTTTTATTTTATTTTTATTTTATTTTTATTTTATTTTTATTTTATTTTTATTTTATTTTTATTTTATTTTTATTTTATTTTTATTTTTATTTTATTTTTATTTTATTTTTATTTTATTTTTATTTTATTTTTATTTTTTTTTTTTTTTTTTTTTATTTTTTTTTTTTTTTTTTTTTTTTATTTTTTTTTTATTTTTATTATTTTTTTATATTTATTTTTATTTTTTTTTTTTTTATTTATTTTTTTTTTTTTTATTTTTTTATTTTTATTTTATTTTTATTTTATTTTTTTTTTATTTTTATTTTATTTTTATTTTATTTTTATTTTTATTTTTATTTTTATTTTTATTTTTATTTTTATTTTTATTTTTATTATATTTTTATTTTATTTTTATTTTATTTTTATTTTATTTTTATTTTATTTTTATTTTATTTTTATTTTATTTTTATTTTTATTTTATTTTTATTTTATTTTTATTTTATTTTTATTTTATTTTTATTTTATTTTTATTTTATTTTTATTTTATTTTTATTTTATTTTTATTTTATTTAATAGGAAAACCAACAGCTGTAACAATATTAATAGTTGATTCCGTAGGTCATCATGTGCCAATGCTACAGTCGCGGGGGTTTTAGTAGAAAACCGGTTGAGTCTGTGGGCCTTTTAGAATCAGAGTCCAGTCCACGGGCTTTACACCCACAGACGAAGTAGTAGTTGTAGACGAAGTAATCGTCGCATTTCGAACAGCCACTGGCTAGACCCTGAAGGGGTTTTCACCCCTTAAGTAAAGGAGAAACTGCTGACTTAAATCGTCAGCCGAAAGGCACCCATTGCAGATCAATGGCTCCTCCTTAGAAGGGCGGGGTTGGTAACACCCACACTTGGCATGGTAATACTACAGTAATACCCACGCGTTTTGGGGTTCTCGTTGTAGGTGGTAGGTGGTAGAACGACGCTGCTGCCAGTCTTCTCTTACAACATCCAATGGGAGGAGATAGGTGGTTGCTAATCTTACCCCGTCACCCCACGGGCTAACTTAGGGGTCGTCCATTAATCACGTGAGGCTCAAAAGGGGGGGGGGGGTTCCGAAAAAATCACGAAATATCACCAGGAGAGGGGAGGGGTATAATGAGACAACACGTGTATTTATTTTTCGTTGAATGCACGATTTCTAAACCAAACAGCGGCACGTGGCCTTGTCTCACCGTTGCCGGCAACGACTTCCCCTTCAACATTTAATCGATTACCTGTTTTTAAAGATAATATTCCGAAAATTTCAATATAATTTGTACAAAAAAAAAACACGTGATTTTAGGTAGGGTAGTTTAAAACCTCACCACATATCACCAGGAGGGGGGGGGGGGAGTTAAAAAGTTGCTAAAAACATCACGTGATTAATGGACGACCCCTTACCGCCTATTAAAAAATATTGAATAGGACGGGCCCGTTAATAAGATAAAATAAATACTATTTATTGATTGAAATGAAACTAATTTTACGGATTATATCGCGGTCCACCCGTGACCATGAATGCTGTAAAGTATTCGAAACTTCGGGTAATTAAAATCATTAATAAACCGCGATATAATCCGTAAAATTTGTTTCACTTCAATGTGTAGTATTCGCGTAAATATCAGAGAACTCTTTATTGACTTTATTGTGCACCAAAAACGATTACAACTTAAATCTGTAATAGAATAATTATAATAATTGGTCCAGTAGTTAGACACCCTGGCCGCTACCCAATGGGTCGTGAGTTCGATTCCCACCTTGTGTCTGGATGTTATTTATCAATATAAGTATGTATTTACAAAAAGGATATAAGTATTTGTATCAGTTGTGTGGTTACCATATTTTATGGGCTCAGACTGACTGGGCTTCTGAGTATCAAGATGTCTGATTTCTGATATTTGAAATGAAAATGCATATTTTTACGGATTATATCGCGGTTTATTTATGATTTTAATTACCCGACGTTTCAAATACTTTACAGCATTCATGGTCACGGGCGGACTGAGGTGGTAGCTGTCAATCAATCAATCAATCAATTTATTTATTTCGTGTACATAGGTGGTATACATAAAGGTGTTAACAGGTAGTTTTAAGTGAGTACTCTATATACTGCCGCCACACGGCATACGAAATATATTGCTTAATTTTTATAGCAATTCTACTTATTATATATTAGTTATATTTACAATTCTATTACTCATATCAATTTATCATTTAAGAAGTGTCCATACGTCATAGTTGTCTTCGGGTACCCTCAGGTCTTCTAATTATTATTGTTAGTCCGATCTACTCCACGATCTATCTCCGCGATATAATCCGTAAAAATAGTTTCATTTCAATCAAGATGTTTATTATTTAAAGAAGTTTTTACCTTCAATGCTTGCTCGCTCAGGGGAGTGACTTCCGTATAACCCCGAATTCGGTATGTTTTCGTCATATTTTTGATATTACAAAAACCTTCCTGTTGACATAAAAAAGTGCATTGTAATTTTTTTTGTACTTGCTTGACCGCATGCCCCCTTTTTTATTCGCGGAAGAAACCTTCAAAAGGTCCTCGGGAGCTGTGGGGCTCAACTAGGGTATGTCCCCACATACCCTAGTTGAGCCCCAAGCCCGCGGGGGTTTTAGTAAGTCAGAACTTCTTCTGACCTCCTAAAACCCCCGCGGCGGCCGCATCGGCAAATAAGATGGGGCCCCTGGGCTCTCCAGTGGGATCTGCACCAGAAGCCCCTCAGTGCCTCGCCTTTAAGCCCGCCGTCGCGGGGCTCATTGTAGCCCCCCGGGAACCAGTCACGGTGCTCACGGAGACGGGAGTCGCAACCCCGCCGCCGTCCTCCTCGGACTCGCCGTAGTACGTAATGGGCATCCTAGGGCCCACACCCGAACGTCCAGCGACTCCGAAGGAACAAGCCTACCTATACCAACATAGCTGCACTGCACTGCTACTGCACCCGAGACATTACTTAAAAGTAAATAAAATTTGATCAGCTACAGAGTTAGTTGACATATTGCTGCTTGGCGGAAGAATATCTGATAAAGCAGTGGTAGCTTAACCACCTGCAGGCCTAGCACGACTTGCAATCTTGACAGATCGGTGTGGAGTATGACAGAGTTTTCAACATCGAAACGTCATTTCTTCATACTATTTAAAAAAAAAAACCGACTTCAAAGTAAATTATCTAAAAAGCATAAAATAACGAAAATATTATTGAAGTTGGTGTTAGCATACCTGCTGTGCATATTCTGCACCAACTTCAATAATATTTTCGTTATTTTATGCTTTTTAGATAATTTACTTTGAAGTCGGTTTTTATTTTTTTTTAAATAGTTTATTTAACACTTTTTACTGACTTATTTTACCAAGATAGGTATCAGCACTATCACGCAACTCGAACGTCTACATTACAGTAACTTACTGAAAACATAAAAAGTTTATATCTCACTACTGGACCGATTTTGATGAAACTTGTACTCTACCCTAAGTTGAAAAAAATCTAACTATTGCAAAAAGAATTTTCGAAATCGGGCTTGTAGTTTCTGAGAAATCCGTGGACAAACCTACATACATACATACACTCATAAAATTTGGTAAATTTGTTTAGAAGCCCACATAGACTAACATATATGAATATTACGCATTTCTATTAATATTACATACATACGCGTAGAATACAGAACCTCCTTTTTTGAAGTCGGTTAAAAATGTGAAATACTACGTCATAGTGACGTCATACTCACACTTGTCTGTCAAGATTTGCACATTGTGCTAAGCCTGCTGGACTAGTAACTGTTAGCATCCGTGGCGAATCCACAAGCTAGCCGCACACTATCAATAATATTGTCAATATATTCTACAACCCGTGCGACTTAACTGTGCACCTGGCTCTGTGACGTCGCCTTTCAGCGAGGTGCATATTTAAGTCGGGTGGGTTATAGAATATTGACAATATTATAGACACAGCTCGTCGTTGTAGATAGTCACAGTACTAAAATATCCGACTACGGGCAGGGATGGCGAACCAATGACATGGGGGTCATCGATGGCACGCGACACTATATTTTGGGCACGCCTTAGATCACAAAGTTCAATATGCACTGAGAAATCAAACATGTACTTCTATTTACCCGACTACGGAACGGAGGGAGGGAGTTTTCATCCATACAGTTCATCTGTTCCCGCATATCTTCTAATCTACTTAACATAATTTGACAAGTAGAGTGTCGTTAGAAGCGTCTTGATTGTCCGCTGGTTATAGGCTATATAATATCACATTATTAGACTGCGACTTTATTTGCGATTTGCGGGTTTTAGTTTTTACTTGTAAGAAAATCTCAAAACAAGAAAATATATTTTTGAAAATATAATTAACCGTAATAAGATAAAGAATTTTAACGGATTTCTTTAAACAGTAAATTTTTGTTTGGACAATAGTATTTTTTTCTCAATGTGACATATTATTAGAAAACTTGCCTTATTTGCATATGGACCATATTCAGCTACCGTAGGCAGGCCGTATTCTTTCATCCATTTGTAAGCGGCATGGTCCGTGCCCGCTTTGCAACCAGCGGTTCCAAATCTAAATGAAGTACATATTTAAAACAGCGATGGCCAATTAAAGATAAATCGTTGTATGACAATTTCTTTAGATTTGAGTGAAACCTACTACAATAAAGGATTGTCAATTACCTTAGACGTATTTGTAGATTATTACTAATACTGTCTTCTTCATGTACTAATGAGGGATGGGTAAAATTGAGGGGAAAAAACGAGTCGAACGACGCAAGCTATCATGGCTTATAAATATCACACAGTAGACCGGCACTGCCAGCGTGGAACACCTATTTCGCTTGGCAAGTGACCGATCTAGGTTTGACGAGCTGACGCCCACCTTCAGTAGTGAAGAGGCACTGCAAGAAGAAGAAGAGTGGTCGCTCCGCTCTCGCTAGTGCGAAGGAAGCGATCATTCGCCAGCGCCACGCAGCCGCGGCGCGGTGTGCTTTATATCAAAGTTGCTTTACGGAAGCTCGGTACACCAACTGAACTCTAAATACAGTAGGCACACTTTTGATAACACCGATCAGAGATTTAGTCGCTAAAATGAGTCATGTTGATACTACGCTAAAAATGACTTTAAACGAAGAGTTGATACCTACTGATTGATAAAAGTATGTTGCGTAGACTTTATACTCGGCTCAACAGCTCGATGACGGTGAAATAATACCAGAGGGCCTAGTCAAGATACAATCGATTTATAGCGATTCTATTTCTTCATTCGCTGACGGTGTCAATTCACTATAATTTGTCACGTGATTTTTCGAGGTTTTATGTCATTCTCATACATTTTTATACTTTCTATTCACGTTATCGCTCGTAAAATGTTACATTGTCTAGAGGGCCAGGTCATGTTTTTGTCCCCTTGCTGGGCACGGGCCTCACCTCAATATGAAGGGGCTTAGGCCATAGTCCACCACGCTGACCAAGTGCGGATTGGCAGAGTTTATAGGTAATTCGAAAGCTAGTTAGGCTTTCTCAGACATTCAAGTTTCCTCATGATGTTTTCCTTCACCGAAAGTAAGAAACAATTGCACAGAGACGATGTGCGATTGTTGTGCGTTAATATATGTATTTATGTTTTTCATCCATGTAGTTGCATCACCAATTTCTATAAAAAAGGGGCGAAGAATAAAAGACTATGTTGTATGTATACACATTGAAAAATACTTTAAATTATGCTAAGTACAGAAGGCTAATGTGTATGTGGGTACATTGTAAACGACTACACATGTACTTACCCCCAAGCGCAATCAATAAGGGCTTGGTTGGCGAGAGTCACAAAATTATTGCCATTCGAAAGGGCCAGAGCTCCTTCAGCGACAGCCGTTGCTGCAAATGACCAGCTGGCGCTGCAGTCGTCTCCATCTTAATAAAAAAATAATGCCCAGTCAAATTAAGGATCAAATCATCAGCTACCCACAGTACTCACAACGGATCTTTGTGTGTCTGAAGTTGGGTTTGGCGAACCATTGCGCAACTACAGTCGTGAGTCGTCAATACAAAAATAGCTACTGCGCAGCATCTTGCAGCCAACTTCAGACACACAAAGATCCATTGTGACTACTGTAGCAGTGTTCAAATCGCCTCCCTATATATTTATACTTATAGGTAACTCGCTCAAACCGGCAAGCAAAAACCAGTCCACTGCAAGTCGGACTCGCCAATAGATTAAGCAGGCTTCCGTTCAGGCTTCAGCAATATCAACCACATACAGGCTCTGGATCAAGTAATAGTTAGAAAAATACTGAGAATACATTAACCCTTGTATGTGGCATTCATAGACTACAGCAAAGCCTTTGATAGTATTAGCCACAGCTCAATATGGACGCCCTATCATGACTTACGCGAGTGTAGTTTTCGCGCACGCCGCCCGCACCCATATCGATAGCCTCCAGGTTATCCAGAATCGTTTCCTCCGTCGCGCCGTCGGTGCCCCGTGGTACATGCGGAACGTAGATCTGCATTCCGATTTCAAATTAGATCCCCTTCGTAAGTTCCTCAAAGAAGCGTCGAAACGCTACTTTGAATCCGCGTCCCGTCACGCAAACAGTTTAATCCGCGCCGCCGCCGATTACGCCCCTAGTCCTTCTGACTCGCGCCGCAGACCACGGCACGTACTGCTCGACCCTCCTGACCCCATGACGGTCCTATTGGACCGAGATGCGCCGACCCCTCCCCGACAACCGTATGCTACACTAGCTATCCGACACCGGTCTCGCCGGCGAGGCCGAAGGGTCGTACGTATGCGACCGCAACGACGTGCATCACCCCACTGAGTTTCTTGCCGGTTCTTCTCAGTGGGGGCGCGTTGTGAACCGGTGGTAAACTCAGCCCTCTCTTAAGCGACAGCCCAAGCCGAGGCCGTGCCTCCCTGAGGTGCCCTTGAGCTCGTCGCTACTTCTGCCGTAAAGGCTAGAGCGCTTCACGCGCTCGCCTCCTATTGTCCGGTGAAGCTGCAATGGCCATCTGCGGCCAACAGCGTCCATCATTCCCAAAAAAAAAAAAGCTCAATATGAAATGCATTGAACTCTGTTAAAGTGGATCAAAAATATATTAATATTCTAAAACAACACTTTTCTAACACAATTATGATTGAAAGAGGTGTTAGACAAGCTGACCCGGTGATAGACACCGAAACTTTTTACTGCCGTTCTTGAAGATAATAGTTACCTACCAGTAATTAATTCGTCTGCTTGGCTGGCTTGAGCGATATTTACCTATCTATATCTCTATATAGACAGGTAATTATCGCTCAAGCCAGCAAACAAAAAAAGAGTCCAGTGCAAGTTGGACTCACACACCGAGGGTGTCGTACCCTCTTTGGACGTCTAAAAGTTATATCAAAAAGTACGAGACATAAAAAGATTAAAATCTGTTTTCACATGTGCAAATGAAGCCCTTTGATATGATACCCTACTTGATATTTTGTTAGTTATCCTTGTATTGTACGATCACAAATGTTAACATGTAACTGTGTCTGGCATTTTCTTCGGTGCCCAAGATACAGGCCTAGCCTAGTTTGGGACCAACGGCAATTCATTTAACTGGATATTGTAAACTATTGTAATAAATAAATAAAGTAAAGTAAAGTATATAGTAGTCTAACTTTGAAATTTTGACTTTAAATTTTATTGAAAAGAAAGTAATAGCAAAAATATTTCTTTTTTGCATTTGCGATGAGGTTGGCAATATTCTGATACAGATGAGTAGTTATTTGCTGAAATATAATATCTGTGTGACAGACATAGAGAATAATTCGCACCATAAGGATTCCTTTTTACCTTTTAGAATTGACCCATAGAATCTATACTTATAATAAAACTGTAACAGGTCCAATTCTGTACATTGAAGATATTTTGAAAATTATATTTGGAGGGCATTCTATAACCGATACTAAGGCCGAAAATGTAATTTTTTAAATTTTTGTCTGTCTGTCTGTCTGTCTGTCTGTCTGTCTGTCTGTCTGTCTGTCTGTATCACGGCTGAGCATCACGCCGAAACTACTGAATGGATTCAAATGAAACTTGGCATGATTTGAGCTCTTACTACGAGGTAGGACATAGGATACTTTTTATCCCGTAATCTAGCACGGTTTTTTTGGGAGAGGGGATTAAAGTCAAAATGGGTACTTGGTTATACGCTTTTTCCGATTTTATCAATTTTTCTTTATAAAATAATAAATATTAGTAAGGGAACGCTCATAAAGAGTTGTTATCAAGGTTTTGTAATCGATCGGGTTAAGCAACGTTAGGTAAGGTCATTAAATAGATGGGTGACCGTTTAACGCCATTTGAACTATACGGGTCCGTGCTTCGGAGAGCAAGTAAAAAGTGGGTCCCAGTTTTTAACCGACTATAAAAAAGGAGGTTATGTATTCGATGCGAATGTCTGTTATTAAAAGTTTAGTTAACGTAAAAATAGCGCAGGCGGAGCTGCGTGGGTCAGCTAGTTGGTTAAATATAAATAATTATTGTTACACTTTACATGCACAGTACTGATTATTAACATTGGCTATATACAATTTACCTAATTTACTTACTTTTAACCTTTGATACCAAACCCTGTAGTCTCAAGTCAAATTCCTTTGGTAAGTTGCTTGATAGTTTGGTCAATTCATGTTCCGTGTATGGGAAACGTATAGTGCCCATATCGCCCTCAGGATGCCGTCGTGACCCGGTATACATGGTCATCTCTTTTGGAGTCCGGTCAGAGAACTTGTTGATCGCTAGTTTGTAGCCAAGGTTCATTCGATTCGTCGACGCAACAAGCCTTGAAAATTATTAAAATATAATTTAAAGTTCTACGGATACCGGGAAAGTATTTTTATTAATTTAGTAGATAGTAGGTACCTTGCGCAAGGAACCGTCCAAGTAGTTACCACCGCAGTGTCAGATATTCTGCCGCCAGGTAGCAGTGTGTAAGCATTGCAGTGTTCCGGCGTGCAGGGCACTGTAGCTGGTGAAATTACCGGACACAAAGACTTAATATCTAATATCTTAAGGGTCGGCAACGCGCTAGTGATTATTCTAGTGTTGTTAGCGTCTATAGGCTGCGGTGACTGCTTACCATCAGGCGGGCCGCATGCTTGCTACCTTGGTAGTATAAAAAAAACCTAGAAAACAAGTTTCAAAAAATTAACTTTACCTCATATTTTCTTTGAAAATGATCCTTCTCATTCGATGTTCTTGTTCATCAGTGTAATCTCTGTCATGATTCTTTTTAAAACTGAAAAATATGCATACACACTGTTATTTATGCACATTTTTTTTTCTTATTAAGGTAACCAGACTACGAAAAAATGTAAATGTAACATATCATTCATGAAAAACGTACGGAAAAACAATTATAAATACATACTATAGACTGCTAAAATCATATGCTTTCCATTTAGCTATGAAATCGTTGTGTAAAAAAATTAAAATAGGAGGCCTATAAAAGCAGAATATACATACATATTAAAAACATGGTTTACGTGGTCTTCGTTTTCAGTGTCAATGGAAACCAAATCCTTCATTACATGCTCACTGTTCACATTGATCTTTTCATTAGTATTCTTACACTCTTTATCTGAAATTAATAAATATTGGATGAGAGAGGGTCGGATACAGCTTCAGACTTACTGAACGTTTGGATTATGGACCCTAGAAGTTGACTAAGTACGGTGGTCTAAGTAGGGGGAGGCCCTTAGAAGGGATTGCCTTTATCCCCATGCTTGGCAGGCGTATTAGGGAACGCAGTATAGATGATAGGTAATCCAATAGAAAGACGTTGCTTGCTGACCATCTTCTTGTTTTCCCTTAGTCGCCTCTTATGAACGCCCAACCGAAGGAGATGAGAAGGTGCTATTCTTACCCGGCAACCCACGGGAAAAGTAGACATAAAATATCTATTTTAAAAATGTCATAAAATACTTACAGTTTACATAAAAAACCTTATCCGTAAAGTTCATTGAAAATCCATAGAAGTCCCAAATTTCGTGGAGCTTTTTATATCCCAATTTGGTATTGTACTTCAAAAACTCATACCTGTGATAGTAATAAACAAGTAAATTGTTAAATTTGAAACCATTGTCAGATGATACCACGATGCATAGGACCTAAATTAAATAAATAATGTCCGGACGGCCAACACGACCACTGAGGCCAACTTTTCACAAGACTAGCTATCTACGCAAGAGATATTATAGTGCACAACTGCTTACGTAGACATACGTACACCCCTCTCCAGCCCTGAGCCCGGGCTATATACAACGGGCAACCTTCGGAGTCGCTGGACGTTCGGGGTGTGGGCCCTTTGAACGTCCATTGAGTACGGCGGCGACTCCGAGGAGGACGGCGGCGGGGTTGCGACCCCCGTCCCCGTGAGCACCGTGTCAAGTTTCCGGGGGCTACAATGCGCCCCCAGCGGCGGGCTCAAAGGCAAGGCACTAAGGGGCCCCTGGTGCAAATCCCACCGGAGAGCCCTGGGGTCCCCCCTCTCATGTGCTGATGCGACAGCCGCGGGGGTTTTAGTGGGTAAGAATCCCACATACCCCGGTCGATCAGAGGTTAGCGGCGCAGTACCGACTTTTTACCTGCCGATCTGACGCATAGGTCATCTTTCTTTCCAGGCAAACATATGATCGGTCGGCACTGTCTTAACCAGAATAGAATAACTAAACAAAGTTTTTGCTATCCAAGGGATTTGAACTCGCGTCCTCCGGTTTGTAAAACAAGCAGTTTTCTTTAGTATTTAATGGTGCTTGAAGGTAGACTTATCATCAGCCGGAATTAATCCACTGTTGAACAAATGAAGTTCCTTAGAAAGCCAAATAAACCAAATAAAGAATTAGTTATTTGGATCTACCGGTTACCCACAATTCTCAGAGTGTCGTCGGCCCATCCAGTGACACCTCTAAAGATCACTGCATAACTGACTTACACCGTAAAGAGGGAGGGAAGTGAATATATATATCGTCCTGTTTTTCTTCACAAGATCAAAAATGGAACAATAAATGTATGATCATAGGAATGATGTCTGACTGAATAGTGATAGGTAATAAAGGTGGAATATGACAAAATATAGATAGATAGATCAATATACTTTTTATTGTACACACCAACTTACACATAAAATAAAGTACGTAAATACGTTTAAAAATGGAGTATGTAATGGAGTATCTATATTTTTTATGTATGTTCGCGCATAACTCTGGCAATTATGAACCAATTTGAAAAAAGCTTTCTTCCATCCATTCTTCAATCCATTGATTTGGTCCCATAAAAAAATATTGCTTACTAAGAAATAGTTCCTGAAAAAACAAGAATGGCGACTGCGCAGGAAACCTGGAGGAATGCTTTAAAAAATTACATTTAGATGACATTATGTCGCTTTGTAAGGACATAAATGGCCATAACTCTGGCAAATATTTACTAATTTTAATTATTCTTTTTTTTATTCGAAAGAACCACAGTAATGAATCTGTATGAATTTTATCACAACCGAATAAGAACTTCCTGGAGGACCATGAACGATGTGGAGGAATTTATCTGGTAAAAATCATAAAACGAATGTTCTCCATTACAAACAACATACAAACATTACTCTGACAAATATGAACCGATTTCGATGATTCTTTTTTTATTCGAGAGAGTAAACTATGATGATTCCATGCAAATTTCATTACGACCGGATAAATTATTTCTGAAGAAACATGAATTATGTGATGTGATAATAACTTACCTAGATAATTTAACCGTCTTCGACGGTTCAATCATTATGTATGGAAATAACACAAAAAAGTATAAAAAAAAATATTAAAAAAAATTGAACCGACTTTAATAACACTGAAAAGTATAAAATAATTTAAATATTATTGAAGTTGGTGCCAAATATACACGGTACGCTAGCACCAACTTCTATAATATTTCAATTACTTTTCAGTGATAATGAAGTCGGTTCAATTTTTTTTTTTAAATATTCTTTTATTCAATCTAGTGACGCGACAAGTAATAACGAAAACACCATTGACAGTGTACTGCTTGTCAATGGAGACATTCTTCACAAAAGGTCATTTACGCCAGGCTCCTTCACAAAATTTGGTGGCAAAATTTTAGACACCGTGGTGCACAAAGGACTTGCCATCTAGTGGTCCAATAATAAATACTTGTGCGTACCTGACAGGAATCCAAACTTTCTCAGTGTGATTATAAGTCGCCCATATGTGTTTTATTTCTCTAGTTTCATCGTATTTATAGTCAAGTATAAATTTGGTAGTGTTCTTGTCATTCATAATTTCTAGACCTGAAATGACATAATTTATACGGTGTGACTGGTTGAAGATGGTACATACTAAAGGAGAAATTCAAGGTCTTATGAAACATATAAAAAAGTTAAATGAAATAAATAAGTACCTATAAATAAAGAAATAGACCTTAGTTACAAGAATGTGCAAGCTGTGCAAGCTAGGTATCTTCCGTCGTCACATGGTTTTTTTACAAATAAAGAGATAGCCTACCGAGCGACTGCGTAACGAAAGTCTGTGGGTGAGTGAGTCAATCAAAAACGGCTTTCGAACCAGACACTCTTGCGTCCACCAGGTGCACCGCCTCACGGAGCACATCCTGACAGAGCTCAACCAGCCCAAGCCCGTCTACACAGGCGCCCTATTCTTCGATGTTGCCAAGGCCTTCGACAAGGTCTGGCACAACGGCTTGATATACAAGCTCTTCCAGTTAGGAGTCCCCGATAGGCTCGTACTGATCATACGAGACTTTCTCTCGAATCGTACCTTTCGAAGGTACGTTTTCTTCGCCCCACCCTATACAGGCCGGAGTCCCTCAGGGCTCCGTGCTCTCTCCCCTCTTGTTCAGCCTGTTCACGAACGACATTCCTCGTTCGAGCAGAGTCCAACTCGCCCTTTACGCGGATGATACCGCTCTCTATTATTCCCATAGGAACATGTCCTATTTAACGCGAGCTCTTCAAGCCGCATTCGACGCGCTGGGTCAATGGTTCCGTACGTGGCGCATAGAGGTGAACCCGGAGAAGAGTGCCGCGGTGGTCTTCTCCCGGGGACCCGCCAATATGTTCTCCGCGCGGAGCCTTCGGCCCAACAGACGACTGGCCCCAATATCCCTATTCAATCGCCCTATCCCCTGGACTAGGATGGTTAAGTACCTCGGAGTCACCTTGGACTCCGCCATGACTTTCGGCCCGCACATTAGGTCCGTCCGCAATCGAGCGGCTTTCGTATTAGGTCGCCTGTATCCCCTTCTCTGCAAGCGGAGTAAAATGTCGCTTAGAAATAAGTTGACATTATACAAAGCTTGCATTCGCCCTATCATGACTTACACGAGTGTAGTTTTCGCGCACGCCGCCCGCACCCATATCGATAGCCTCCAGGTTATCCAGAATCGTTTCCTCCGACGTGCCGTCGGTGCCCCGTGGTATATGCGGAACGTAGATCTACATTCCGATTTCAAGTTAGATCCCCTTCGTAAGTTCCTCAAAGAAGCGTAGAAACGCTACTTTGAATCCGCGTCCCGTCACGCGAACAGTTTAATCTGCGCCGCCACCGATTACGCCCCTAGTCCTTCTGACTCGCGCCGCAGACTACGGCACGTACTGCTCGACCCTCCTGACCCCATGACGGTCCTATTGGACCGGGATGCGCCGAACCCTCCCCGACAACCGTATGCTACACTAGCTATCAGACACCGGTCTCGCCGGCGAGGCCGAAGGGTCGTACGTATGCGACCTCAACGACGTGCATCACCCCACTGAGTTTCTTGCCGGTTCTTCTCAGTGGGGGCGCGTTGTGAACCAGTGGTAAACTCAGCCCTCTCTTAAGCGACAGCCCAAGCCGAGGCCGTGCCTCCCTGAGGTGCCCTTGAGCTCGTCGCTACTTCTGCCGTAAAGGCTAGAGCGCTTCAAGCACTCGCCTCCTATTGTCCGGTGAAGCTGTAATGGCCATCTGCGGCCAACAGCGTCTATCATTCCCAAAAAAAAAAAAAACAATCAAAAACGGGATCGATAATTGGGTCAAATATAAAGTATCTATTTTATTACTTATTTAGGATATTTAGGACGAGAATCAAGTACCGAGCGCCCTGAATTAATATGTCCCATGTTCTACTAGTCAGCCAGTATATTGATGCCATACAAGACATTGGGGGTGACTCCAGTAACATACCTACAGACAAGAGAAAAGTTAAGATATGTTTTTAAGGTTCTGGAGGCAAGGCAATATTTACGAAATACACTCTTACTGTGACACATTAACACATCACCCTCATCATCATCAGCCGGAAGATCAACTGCTGAACATAGGCCTCCCCCTAAGAACACCACAATTAACGACAATTGGCTATTTGCATTCACCGGTTACCTGCGACAAGCACAATGTCGTCTATCCACCTAGTGGGAGGCCTGCCAAGGCTGCGTCTTCCGGTTTGTGGTCGCCACTCGAGAACCTTTCTTCCCCAACGGTTATCGGTTCTTTGAGCGATGTGGCCTACACTTTAACACGTAACTATAAAAATATTGGTACTCCCCCAAGTGGATCTCCACCAGCTCCTATAACCACGCCAACGCCAACTCTTTGATGTGACAATTTTTCAACAAGATATATGATTGCCAGTGCATATAGAATCGCTGTGCCCACCGCTTATTAAGACTCTTAAGGGCAGTAATTTCAACAGCTACAGTACATGGTACAGATCTATCTGACACTTACCTCACCTTTGTTCACATTTACTTCGCTTGGTACTCAAGATACTAGTAGTAACTATGTGCAATTAATAATGCTAACACTTCTATTATTTAAAGATATATGCCTTACCAGTCTTATTAATACCATTGGTAAGCGGCAGAATAGTCTCAGGTGAATAAAACATGGCAGGTAATTTAGCATAGTAACAAACAGGTCGAGCGGTTTGATTTAGGAATGCTTCTGGACGTATCTGTGAAACAGAAAACTTTTAAGTACGATTAGGCTTGTTGAAAAAATATCGATACATCGATGTATCGATACATCGATATATCGATATTTTTTCTTTCGATATATCGATATCTTCATCCGATATATATTTTTCGATATATCGATACATCGATATAAAATATTAAGTATCGAAAACGTATCAAAAACGATATTTTTTTTGGGGAAAAGATCAGATCTGTTTTATTTTTCCAAAAATTTTTTTAACGGTAAAAAGACGACCCTGGACCTTCATCACACAAGATCAGTGTAATTTCTTTACAACGAAGCCAGCCATCCTTGTACAAACTACACAAAAAAAAGAAAGACAAAAGAAAGGTTATCTCTAGTCAAGCAGTAAGCTTCATTTAAGTTTATGTTATGCCTCTTATCTTGTCTCTAGCCCTTACCACAGACAGACCGTTTGCGTTATCTTTGATTGCATCAAAAAATATTTTGTTCGATCGTTGGTTGGTATTGTTAGTTTAGTATCTTTGGTTGCATGCGTGGATACATTGCTTGTGATATATTTGTTTGAGTTCAATTAAATAGTTTAATTACTAAATAATTAAGTTTATGTTGAAATTCAGTTGCTTTGTGGACTTTATTTCTGATCTGATGGTAAGCGACACGTCTTTCTATAGACAGCTGTAAGGCATTGCCACTCAAGAAGCATTTTTATTTTGTTCCGTTAATAAGATACAATTTTGTCCCCGATATATCGATATATTTTGTTTCGATATATCGAAGTCGATAACGATATATTTTAAAAATATCGATATTCGATATATCGATATTTTTTGGCATTTCCAACATCCCTAAGTACGATCTCTTCTAACCTAATTTCTAGTCTATTCGAATAGTGAAGTAATATGCACATTTTTTTGGGGAGTAAAGTTCAGAAGGTAACCTAACTTCATAGAGGCGGAGGCGGGTTTTTATGGGATTATTACCCACTTAAATCACCCGGTGTCCTTTATCGATGCAATTGAGACACTCTCACTCTCTCACTCTCACACATTGGGCACTCTGTTCGAACTTTTGCAGTTTGATGAATGTTCTTGAGGTATTTGGACTTTATTCACAGGTTATTAATGTCAATTTACTCATTAGGGTACGTAGTTTCTATATCTGTTTCAGTTTCTGTAATATCACTATAATTTACAAAAACATTGTTTGTTGACACTTAACAATTCCACCCTATCTATACTTATACGCTTTTGTCGTTCCTTTGTGCTATCTATAATCTCTATGCGCGGAAATCTGCTCATAGTCTGCTAATATAAACTAGAGTTTATTTTCTGTACGTAACATAAGTGATGGTGTAGACACCATCACTTATGTTACGCACAGAAAATAGGGGGAGACAGTATAATAAATATATCTTCATCATCACTAGCAGGAAGACGTCCACTGCTGCACATAGGCCTCCCCCTTGGAACGCCACAATGACTACAATTGGCTATTTGCATCCACCGGCTACCCGCGACGCGTACAATGTCGTCTGTCCACCTAGTGGGAGGCCTACCTACGCTGCGTCTTCCGGTTCGTGGTCGCCACTCGAGAACCTTTCTTCCCCAACGGTTATCGGTTCTCCGAGCGATTTGGCCGAGTGATGTGTAAATAAATATATAAGGACATCGTTAGATTAACACTACCAAACTCACGTAGAATTTTACAGTAATCGGGTCCCCTCCGTCATAGCACCGTACAATGGACTTCACTGCTCCGTGGTTGTAATCTATCCTGGAATTATTCTTGGTCCTCCTAAAAATATTAATTCTACATTAAATTTTCTTCGCTGATTATAAGCGCACAGAATCACACTTATATCCATATTTTTTTAAACAGAAAAAAAATGCATAAATTTCTATTAAGTAAGTATATCTCTAATTCGAAAAACATATAAGTATGTACTTCTGTGGGTACTTACCATATCTGGTAGTCTTCAATCAAATCGCCTGTAAGTGAATATTTCGTCGCTTTCAAAGTATACACCTCCGGCCATTCTAGGTTCTCAGCTGAAAAAAAAACAATGTTTTCTATTGTTACTTTTCGGTATTTGAAAATCATGTACAAATATTTTCTCAAAGAACGGCGACGAGATGAAAGCAAAATTATCTTGATAAAATGGGACACCACGAGGGCAAAATAAAGTTAGCTTCTTTTATATAAGTCCGGGTAAAAATAGCATCCTCCCATCTCTTCCCGTTGGATGTGCGTAAGAGGCGACTAAGGGAAAACAAGAAGACGGGCAGCAGCGTCTTTCTATTGGATTACCTGCCACCTATACTGCGACCCCCAAGACTCCTGCCAAGCGTGGGGATTATGGCATCCCCTCCCTTCTACCTCCCGCTTAGAATGGAGGGGATTCATTTCCTTTTGTTCAACAGTGGACATGTTTCGGCTGCTTATCATAAATCAATATGGTATCTTAGAAGAAATGGAAAAAGCTACCAGTAGCACCCTCATGCGGCGTGATTTGCAACTTTTCTCTGTTCGGAATGAAACTAAGATAGTACATCAGTATTTTGCAACTGACGTCATAAGACTTACAGCGGTAGCGGTAAATAGGTTGGAATCAAATTAATACGAAGTCTAGGGGGCGAGGGTTCGAACCCCGGCCCGTATGAAATCTTTTTTGTTATTTTTTTTATTAAAAATGTTCGAGGCTATTTAGAGTTTCAAATCACACCGCTGGAGGCGCTGGTGTTAGGGGGCATGTTTTGACATGGGAGTTACCTATCTATTTCTAAGTAATACAGAATGTAAAAAAACACGTGTCCGATCCGCGAGGGTATTATTCAGTGTATCAATACAAACACATGTATATAACTCATTTGTTAATTATCCCAATTTTTTTTTTCTAATTTGTACCAAAAATTCAAGATCAAATTCGTTTTTCTGGAACAAAGTAGGAAAAAATGAGATATTCAACAAATGAGTTATTTACATGTGTTTGTATTTATACACTGAATAAGACCCTCACGGATCGGACACGTGTTTTTTTACACCCTGTATACTCTTATCTATGAACACCACTAAGACTAGGTTACAGAACGTGCAAATTAAATAAACATACAGTTTGTTAACAAGTTAACCCTCTTTCTGGCGTAGTCGGATAAAAAGCTACTTACGAGTATCTGCTTCTCCCTCAGCAATAATTGCGAGACAAAAAAATAACCAGTTTAACAAAGCCATTGCGGGCGTTGCCATCTGCACCTAACGCTGTCTATGGATAAACCCCAAAAATCTTCCGTATTTATACACAGTGATTAGGTCTATTAATTAAACTAATGAACAATTTAGGTATCGCATAGAATTACGATAAAACTATAATCACGTATAATGTACACACTTATTAAAACTGTATCATATATAGTTATATATACCTACCAAGTTAAATCAAATAATTTACGTAGTAAAACGAGTTTCTGAAATAATTACCTATTAGGGGAAAAAATAACATTATATTTTCAAACATGGTCACTGTTTTGTTCAATTGCATTTAATACTTAGCTCGTGCCTGAAACTGTGAAACAGTCATTGTATTTTCTTTGCAAAAGCTATTTCCACTTTAGAAATGCAGAATCCATAATAAGCTTGTAGATAAACACTATAATTTAATACTTAATTTGATAGCCAGTAGTGATTAATTAACAGGGGTCGGTCCCACTGAACCAGTACATTGCAATGATCTCCCTCCTCATCATCATCAGCAGCCAAAAGAAGCCCACTGCTGAACAAACGCCTTAGTAGGGAGGGGTTGCCATAATCTCCACACTTGGCAGGAGTCTTGGAGGTCGCAGTATAGGTGGCAGGTAATCCAATAGAAAGACGCAGCAGCGTCTTTTTGGACGTCTCTTACGGACCCATCGGGAGGAGTTGGGTGGATGCTTATCTTACCCGGACACACCACGGATTACCTCCTCAGCTGAACCGTATGCTACACTTTTAAACAGACACCGGTCTCGCCGGCGAAGCTGAAGTGTCGCATGCGATCTCTAAGGGGTCGTCCATTAATCACGTGAGGCTCGAAAGGGGGGGGGGGGGGTTCCCAAAAAATGACGAAACATCACCAGGAGGGGGGGAGGGGTATAATGACACATCACGTGTATTTACTTTTCGTTGAATGCACGATTTCTAAACCAAACAGCGGCACGTGGCCTTGACTCACCGTTGCTGGTAGCGACTTCCCCTTCAACATTTAATTGGTTGCCTGTATTTAAAGATAATATTACGAAAATTTCAATATAGTTTGTAAAAAAAGATACACGTGATTTTGGATAGGGGGGGGGGGTTTAAAACATCACCACATATCACCAGGAGGGGGGGAGGGGTTAAAAAGTTGCTAAAAAACATCACGTGATTAATGGACGACCCCTATGTTAAGTAAGCATCACGCCACTGAGTTTCTTGCCGGATCTTCTCAGTGAGGGCGCGTTGTGATTCGAGGGTAGAGTTAGCCTTGTCTTAAGCGACTGCCCAAGCCGAGGCCGTGCCTCCCTGCAATTAAGGCTGGAGCTATAAGCGCTCGCCTCCTCTCGTCCAGTAAATCTGTGGCTAACAGCCTTCTGCGGCTAACAGCGTCTATCCTGCCCTGCCCTTCACGATAGAGTGCTATAAGAGCTCCCTTTCGCTTGTGCGGTACGCTGTCACAGCCCTCTGTTACAACAGTAACTATCATTCCTACCTTACCAAGTATCAAACTGTTCTAGAATAAAATATTAGGATCAATAATTTTAACAGGTATTCTACAGGATTCATTTTGGAGAGTATGCGGAGAAATTGCATGACTTGACTCCTTATTGGTGAACGTGCCTTCAGTGCGGACTAAACGATTTGCTTCTTCGTTTATAAGGACAGCTAAGGACTGGAACAGTTAGCCTGCGTCGGTTTTCCCGTCTGATTATTATGTGGGTGTCTTTAAAGGTAGAGTAATAGGCTTTTAATAAGCTAGTGTGCTTTACCATCTTTGATTGCGGTGCCGCTTACCATCAGTTGTGACTGCAATCAAACACTCGCCTATGATGAATAAAAAGGTCGATTTAGTACCAATACGTTGAAACTTTAGCAAACAAACAAATCAGTCGAGGTCACTTAATTAGCGATGGCGTTGCACGTTAATTTATTAGTTTTGTTTTACTGATTACGCATGTACTAATTGATCGTTTATACACACATCAAAAGTGTCTAGGGATCAAGCATTTTTAAGCGGATTTCTTGAGATTGAGATGTGGCTTTGTAATAAATTTATGATTTTATAAATTTATATGGATCCTTTTTGGTGCATTTCATAATTTGAATCAGGAACTGTGAATCAAATTCGAGTAAAAGATGAAAATCAGCTGTCAATATTTTCCCTATAAAAACATACAACGCATTGAAGACATTATTAGTGCTACTGTTTCCCTACTACTGATTAAAACCAACGTTATTATGGAGCGGCGACGTCATTTAAGCAGGGAAGAAATGCTCAGAGCCGTGGGAATGATAGAAGCTGGTTCCCGGCAACGTACTGTGGCTTTAGCTCTGAATACAAGTCAGAGTGTTATCAGTCGACTTTGGACACGTTACCGAAGCACTGGTACCGTGGCTGAGCGCCATGGAGGACGGTATCGCTGCACCACACGGAGACAAGACCGATATATTCAAATCTTAACTCGAAGAGCTCCAACAATAACTGCCATGATGTTAGCCGTGAGGCTTCATCACTCTTCAGGGAACTTAATTAGCGACCAAACAGTCAGAAACCGCTTGCATGAAGTGAACCTTCATTCCCGAAGACCGCTACGGGTACCACCTATAGCAATGCACAATCGTAGGATTCGATATCAATGGGCTCTTGAACACAGAAATTGGGCAGAAGAACAATGGCGTTTCGTGTGCTTTTCTGATGAGTCTCGTTTTGGTATGAGACCGGATACAAGACGTATACGACACTGGAGAACCCCTGGACGCCAACAGCGATTAAAATCCTGCCAGGAAGTCCATTCTTATAGTGGTGGAACCATCATGGTATGGGCGGGTATTTGGATCGGCGGAAGAACTGAGTTGATTTGGATCAGAGGCAACCTCAACGCTCAAATTTATGCTGAGACGATTGTATCAGACGTCATCGTTCCTCTACAAGTGCAAATCGGTCCCTTATTTCAGTTAATGCATGATAATGCACGACCGCACACCGCAAGAGTTGTAAGACAGACTCTCGCCGCAGCTAACATCAATGTCCTGCCCTGGCCTGCTCAGTCGCCAGACTTGAACCCGATTGAGCATGCATGGGATATGCTACAGAGAAGAGCTCTGCCGAATATGGAGGGTATCCAGTCGCAAGAAGACCTTTTTTTGTTGTTGCAACGAACATGGGCGGCCATTCCACAGCGTGATTTGGATGAACTCATTTTGAGTATGCCAAACCGATGTTCTTGTGTTGTTAGTGTTCGCGGTAGAAACACGGATTATTAATTGTTTAAGTTACCCAATAAAATTTTAAAGAAAACTGTTATTTCAGTCTTTTTTTCGAACTTTTGTGTTAGTGGTTCAAATGTCAAAAATCCCTTTATTAGGAAAATGGCAAATTTCTTTATTAATGCAAAGGTGACTTGGTTTATCGTTACTGTGACAAACGAAAACACTTTATTTGATGAATCCTTAAAGAAAATTTTAATTAATATCAATCAGGAGAAAAGTTATTGCAAAAATATATGTTGATCCCTAGACACTTTTGATGTGTGTAGTTGTACCTACATTCGTTATCAAAATCGCATTGGTCATAATGGGCGGCCTGGTTAAGGGCTAATATTAAAATATTATTTTTATCAAATTATAGTATTCCCAAAATAATCAATAACAAACTTAAATGAATAAGTATACATACTCGTATTTAGACTTATGAATCAAGACATTCGTAGATTTTCATAGTGTCTATAAGACTATGCTACGAGTATTATAGCTTTAGCAAACAACCCACCGATTTCGATTCTAGAATCACAGAATACATAATAGTACTAGAAGTATATTTTTTATTCAAGAGATACATACACTAAAAAGTTTAAAATAAGTGGGAATACTTTTCCATTGGTTGGTCTCAAATTGCTTTGGTGGTGAATTTTAAAATCTTACTGCCGAACCTACAAACGTCAATTAAAGTTAATGAGGATTAATTCATTATTTGAAATCGGAATATTTCGACACTCGAAGCCTTAATGGGCTTCGAGTGTCGAAATACTTAATACGCTGATAGTGATTAGATATAAGTATAACAATTATCTCGTGTTCAATAATCGAAAATAATCTTAAACGACTCCGACAGTCGAAATACTTAGATTATAAAAAGTGACTTAATTAGAATTAAAGTTAATTGTGGATTGTGAGTGCGGCAGTTAATTATTTAAGTTACTTCCCCTCAGTATTCCGTTCGTTTGTTCCACCCTGTATATGCTTAACTTCTGCAGATATACATACAGATGTTCTCTACTAACATACAGTAAAGAGATCTTTGGAACCTAGTATTGTCTGTTCGAGAATTTCAATTAGCATTAGAAAGGTGTTCCATGGGTTGATAGCGGCGGGCTGAGCAGCTGTTACATACTGCATAATGGTATAAGTCATAAGACTTCTACGACTTTGAACACTGTAATGCACTTTTTTTATACTACCAAGGTGGCAAGCAAGCGTACTGCCCGCCTGATGGTAAGCAGTCGCCGCAGTCCAGTCCAACACCAGAAGAAACACTAGTATTAAGATTAGATATTAAGTATTTGTGTACAGTAATCTCTCCAGCGTTCGTCCACTTTAAACGGTATTTTACAGAGTCGCCGCTTATCGTTGATGAAGACCACCGTAGAGGTTTAAGTGGGTAAAATATCCATGGTTACATAACTAGGCGAAGGCCTCCAAAAGTTACCCAACTTTTGAAGGCTTCCTCTCCGTCAACAAAAAAAGTCATCTCGGGGATTGCAATACCGTTGGTAGGTAATTCAAAAGGAAGACTTGCCACGGTAAAGGCCTCACCTTTACCAACATGTAAAAATATCTCGTCGCAAACAGCAGTCGCTAATGTTGTCTTTTGTTTACGCGAATATTACACATTGAAATCAAACTACTTACTTTTATGGATTTTGTGCTTTGCGGGTCCCACCATGGGTGCTGCAAAGCATGGGAGGACTGGGATGTTGAACGTCCTTATGTCACAATTATGCCGGTGTACCCGGATAGGTCTTCTTAGTTATTATTGTTGGTCCGATCTACGCAGTAAGAGCTTACAGTATCTCGAGGCCGTGCAGTTTTTTGAAGAAGAAGACGAAGAAAAGCATTTATTTGCCCAGCACTTACGTAACACATATAAACTATTTAAAAAAAAACCGACTTCAAAGTAAATTATCTAAAAAGCATAAAATAACGAAAATATATTGAAGTCGGTGCTAGCACATCATGTTAACTAACACTAGCACCAGCTGACACCGACTTTAATATATTTTATGCTTTTTAGATAATTTACTTTGAAGTCGTTTTTTTTTTAAATAGTTTATTTAACACTTTTTAGTGACTTTTATTTTATTAAGATAGTTATCTGCACTATCACGCAACTCGAACGTCTACGTTACAGTAACTTACTGAAAACATAAAAAGTTTATTTCTCTACTACTAAACAGATTTTGATGAAACTTGTATTCTACCCTAAGTTGAATAATACTCTGTTGCAAAAAGAATTTTTGAAATCGGACTTGTAGTTTCTGAGAAATCCGCGGACAAATCTACATACATACATATACTCATAAAATTTGGTAAATTTGTTTAGAAGCCCACATAGACTAACATATATTAATATTATGCATTTTTATTAATATTACATACATACGCGTCGAATAGAGTAGGTACCTTCTTTTTGAAGCCGGTTAATAAAAATAACAAAATAATAACAGATTTCAATAATTGTTTGCTTGGGATTTAATTTATCACAGGTTCTCAAGCCGGTGGTAACAACCAACCATCATCTCATCATCATTCATCATTTTTTATTAATTTGTGTCTTATTCTTTTTGTATCTGTTTGTTTGTGCGCAATATAGAATTGTCTATCTATCTATCTATCATCTCTATTGAAATTAGGATGTTTTTTGATTTCAATTGCCTCACGAATCATGCTAGGTAGGAATCGGTGAACTATTGCGAGGTTTTGATTTGACTAAAATCAGTAAAACCAGTCGCTTATAAAAATAACTTGTCCCACAGTCAAAAGCAGTGCGCCCTATTTAAACGAACCGGCCGGCTTGGCTACTTCAGCACGCGAATGCAAATTTCATCTCGATTGGGAGCGAAACTGTCCCAGCAACGTTTCTACTGTCCGTTCTGGGCACACACTTTGGCACGGGAAATGTGAAATCCTTTAACTTTTACTTTGATTCCGGGTGAGTTTATGTTGTTAGGTACTATCGCGGTTACGAACGCAGTTCAGCTTTTCAATCAAAATCGTTTGTAGGACCGTTACGTTACGTACGCTTACCCAGCCCGCATGTATATCCTGTTTTCCTTTACAATATCATAAATGGAAAAATAAAACAATGAACACAGGAGTGATGGGGGACCGGTAGCTAGCCAAAGACAATGAGGTAGGGTTAATTATGACTATTTATGACATATTCTACCCAACCGATTGTCTTTGGCTCGTGCAAGTGATTATCATCCTAAAGATGATACACCGTTCGTCACCGCGAGAGTACATGATATTATTCGATCTGCTTAACTATTTTGTGCAAGATAACTTATGACCTCGACTAATCAGTTGCAATAAGAGATTAAGTACTAAATTATAGTAGCTTGTCGACGTAAACCTTAAAATTGCTTAATTTTACAATTACTTAAATGTATGTATTTGAAATTGGTATTCTATTGGTATTGTTACAAACTTTATAATACATAGTATTACGTCACATTATAAATGGCAGTCATTTATGGTAACAACCTGAGGGAAGGATAAGGGACGTTAGTTCAAGCCAGTTCAAACGTTAGTTTGTATATTTGTTCCAACTCGTAAAGATAGATGGCGTTACTGGTCTCAACAAGTAAACTATTGTGTGAGCAATTCGAAATAATAATGGAGCCTTTGCATCATCAGCAGCAGCCGTAAGACGTCCACTTCTGAACAAAGGCCTCCCCCTTAAAAGGGAGGGGGTGACATAATCCCCACGCTTGGCAGGCGACTTGGGGATCTCAATATAAGTGGTACGTGATTCAATAGAAAGACCCTACTGCCAGTCTTTTTGTTTTCCCTTAGTCGCCTTTTACGGACACCTAACCGACACCCCGAGGGTAGCATTACATGCCCGTTACCAAATACCAAACTTGCGATTTCAAAAGAGCAGAGAATTTTTAACCGGATAAAAATTCGATGAGTATGCATGTAATACTAATAAAAATGCGTAATATTAATATATGTTAGTCTATGCGGGCTTCTAAACAAATTTACCAAATTTTATGAGTGTATGTATGTATGTAGGTTTGTCCGCGGATTTATCAGAAACTACAGATCCGATTTCGAAAATTCGACGATAACCCAACAGCGGTTAATTTATCAAAATATCTGCCAAATGGCTTTCTCTTTTAACCGTATCCTTTAAACCACACGTATTCCGATTTAAGCTAATTTAATTAAAGTCGTTAATAATGAAACCCCGGGCTCGTTTGTGGTAAGTTTATAAGACATTATCTTATATTAAATTTTCAAAATGAGATGCCTATACAGTAATCTAAAGGTATATCTCACTGGGTAAACGGAGCCCCGAAAGATATTATTTCTTGGGAAACATTTACTTAGTTACTCCATAATTTAATTAAGTCTGCGCAATAATAGGTTTGGGTATTGTTTTAACGAGAGAGTTCAAAAGACAGTCCAAAACCAAAATAATAAGATTATTAATCCCCTTATAATTAATACTAGCTGATCCACGTAGCTCCACGCGCGCCTTTTTTTACGTTTTCCAAAGTAAAAAGTAGCCCATAGCACTCAGGGATAATATACCATTTTGAAGTGAAAGAATTTTCAAAATCGGTCCTGTAGTACTGGAGATTACCCCGAACATCCTAACTTACAAACTTTACTCTTTACTCGTATAATAGTAGTATAGACGGGCTTGTTGGTCTAGTGGTTAGACACCCTAGCCGCTACTCAACAGGTCGTGGGTTCGATTCCCACCAAGTGTCTGGGTGTTTTATCTATTTAAATATGTATATACAAAAAAAAGTTTTTATGTATTAGTACCTATCAGTTGTCTGGTTTCCATAGTGCAGGCTCTACCTAGTTTAGGATCGGATGACCGTGTGTAGAATGTCCTAGATTCTAGGACCACCAATAATATTCTAGGTCCTAGGTTACCTACCACCTAGTTTACTAGGTGGTAGGTAACCTAGTAGGTAGGTCCTTGTGCAAGGAACCGTCCAGGTAGGTACCACCGCAGTGTCAGATATTCTGCCGCCAAGCAGCAGTGTGAAAGCATTGCTGTGTTCCGGTGTAAAGGGCACTGTAGTTGGTGAAATTACGTGACACAAAGACTTAAGATCTAATGTCTTTAGGGTCGGCAACGCGCTAGTGATTCTTCTGGTGTTGCTAGCGTTTATAGGCTACGGTGGCTGCTTACCATCAGCTGGGCCGTACGCTTGCTTGCCACCTTGGTTGGTTGGTAGTGGCGGTGCGGTGCGGTGCGGTGGAGTTATAAGGTAAGGTGGGGTAAGACTAACATACTTTACCGTCGGACAGACAAACTGTCTTTTGGTGACTTACTTTTATGCCCTACCTTTAAGATAGTAATGCCACTGGTACATTAACACAATAATGACTTGATTTTTTTTATCAACATCAAAACCTCATTGTCACTATGAAGTAGTTCAGCGATTAAAGTATGAAGAAGGAACAAACACAAACACTCACAAACTTTCATATAAACAATATAGGAAGCTTTCGAAAGAATGCTTAGGAAAATTTATAAATTCTTATGTATCTCTGTCTCTCTGTTGTCATCAATTTTCTTCGTTGTATACGTGATTAAAAGCGCGGAACGTCGCTAGTAGGTTTATTACAATTAGTTTTTCTAGATAGCAACTAATAATTATTTTTTAGCACCTAGTTAAAGCCGATACCCGCTTTGAAAATGTTTACAATATCTGACTCGGGGGAAGACTAACATACATTTGTCTTGCCCCTGGTAAACTGACAGTCTTCCCCCACTTTGACATTTTTATGTTATGGTTTAATTTTGTTAAATATTAAGGAAAGTTATTTGTTTTATGTGATAATAACAAGATAGTTTAAAACTCGATGTTAGTAAGTATGATGCTACTTACAGCAAAGATATCTCAATTTACCATTTAATATTTCAAAATTTTTAATGATGTTTTCAGATTCACCCACTAGCCTTTTTTTTTCTTATAGCTGACATTTTAACTGTGTGTTATTTACCAAATAGTTCAGCAGAAGGTACAACTGTGTTTTGTGCCGAGAACTATTTCATGATACCTGTTTTATCGACAAGTTAATACCGAAAAAAAAACGCAGAACTTTTTGAGTTATTTGAAAGTGACAGTCTTACCCCGGTGACAGTCTTACTCCGCCTTACCTTACCTGTATAATTAGTTTAACAATGTTTAAACTTATAAATAGACGGTCAGTGCACTCATCCGAAATAGTACATCATAATAAGGTCTACCGCTTGTTCGGTTGCATGCTGAATCACGCCCGCTACGTGATTTCGACAAACTCAAAAAACCCAATACACAACAAAAAAGTCGTCTCTGGGTCGTACAAAAATTGTGGCACGAGACACATTGACCATTCCATTGTGTCGTTTTATTACACGCCGAGCGCCCGATCATTTCGTTACACCGAAACAAATCCTTACATTCGTTTATCAATCTAAAATAGTGTCTACAAACCTTCAGATAAGGTTCAATTTGTGGTACGGTTGCTGGCGATTTTACGTTTTAACGTTTATGATTTGTTTTGTGTCCGTCAATGTAATTTGTACCGAAAGGAGAAGTATTAAAGTTGGGATTGGATTGTGGATCTTTATGCTTGTAGTTGGGATGAGATAGATATGAGCAAGGAAAAGCGCACCCGCGGGCTGTCACGCGCCGTATTGTCGGTAGGTACGGCAAAAACCGATGCAGCGATAAAAAGCAGTCTCAGTAATATCGGGTCTGGCTGGCAGATACTTAATAACTAATAGTTCAATGAATTTAAAAGGGGAAAATATTATGTATTTTGTATGACAATACTAATTTAGTACCATCTTAGAATTATTTACTAGGTAAACAACTTTAGGGGAGCGGTTTAAGTGTTTTTAAAAATTATATTTTTAATTAAAACACTGTATTAGAGCAGAATTGCATGCTCTTTATTACTAAAAAGTGATACAGACACTTTGAATTACAAAAATATAATGCATGTCTCTTATTAATCAAACAGTTTTTATAATGTCTCATTCGTCATCAGACTTATTCTAGTTCATTCGATAACATGATCTCTAATAAACAAAGATTGTTATGACTAAAATTAGTACTTGATACATGATATCAAGTAAACACATGTACTTTATATTGTTATTAATAAAACTTCTAGAGCTTTCCATATATTTATAATATTATTGCAACGTTTGCAATTAATTCCTAACAAGTACTATGTTAGGGGTTTGGTGGTATAATATAACTCCTCCCCCCTCAAGTGCGAAATTATCCGAAGATTGTGGATTCGGATTATTTCACAAAAAATCTATGAAATAAGTTTTATACTTATATAATATTAAAGATACAATAATAATTCTTATAATTACGTATAACAATATCGTGGCTAAACTAACACTTTTAATTTTCACTGCACTTTCACTGATATTCTAGTTCTTTTTGTTCATTAATTTTAACACATTTGATAAACTGTTTAAATCGTCCAAGTTTATTTCTTTAATGTTCACTGTTTCATTTCCGAAAGAGTTTTCACTAAAAGTGTTCAAATCTGGTAACTCTGGTATCAATGTCCAGTTCGTAATAAAGTTTTTCCATATAATTGACGATGTTTGATGTGGAAACGTCCAAGCGTAATTTCACAATTTTCCTCCATGTGGATGATGTAGGAGCCATGTAGAGCAGCATGCGAAGTGTCATCTCCGCATTTCTCCATCAATACGGAATTTTCCTTGGTAAAAATTATCCAATTGTTGTATTTAATTCGTTGAACTCGAACATCTTCAATTGCAACGGGAACTGGTGTGCAATTGGATAAATTTTTCTCCATTTTAATAAGTTGCTCAACACATGTTTCTTCCGAATACTGAGCAATGTTATTTTCGGAGCATATATAATGATTTTCCTCAATTTCATCACACGGGTGTGTAATTGATATAAATTTCAAGCCTTTCACCAAAAGGTAAGGATGCTTAGGAAATATAACAAGAGTCTTATTTAAGGATTTATGGAAAATTGGAAACAAATAGAGTTTAAAATAATTATATGAGATATTATCCGTTAAAGGAATCTCTAAAATAAATGTTATCTGGTCCCCTTTTACATAAGCTTTAACTATCATAGTTCTTTCTAATTTAACTAAATTATTTAATGTTGCAGGATACATAAGATTATCTGTCTTACCTATAGATTGCAAAATGGTTAACAATTCAGTTGAATTAATAATTGACTGATGTAATACAGAAATTTTACTTAAAGCTAATGCTGTTTCAATTTCACTTAAAGACATAAATATTGATCTAAAATTATTTTCAAAAATTTCAAACATCATTAAAATATGTGTTGAATATATTGGTATAACCGCATTCCTTTCTATTTTCTTTACAACTTCTTGAATTATTCTTAATTTAGTATCAAATATTTCAATATTTTCTTGTAATGTCCCAGTCCCATTTATAAGTTTATCCAACATTTGGGAGATTACTGTTATTTTTTTATCGGTTAAGATTTGATCATCTTTAATTTGTGCAATTAAGTTATCATATCGATTTGCATCTTCATGATCCAAATTTCCAGTTATTAGTTTTATTAGGGAACCAAGAGGGTTGAAAAGACCTCTTTTGACTCTTCTTTCATGATAATTATTTACTGTGGGTAAAACTTGTTTAAATTTTTTCTTTTGTAATAAATAATGAATATTCTGTTTGTTTCCTTATTGTTAAAAATTCTTGATTAAATTGATTATTAGTTAAAAGTAATTTCTTAAATTCTATGTATTTCTTTATATTAAAATCTAAACTTGAAATTATTTCACTTAAATCTAAAACCTTAATTATTGTCCATTTATCTTCTTGCTTAAATGCTTGTCCTATATTAATCGGCAAAATTCCAGGATTGTTGTTAATCTTTTCTAGTTGAAGGCCCTGGTTCAGAGCAATCAACGATGTGGTCGCTACGATCAAGCAGTACCTGTGGAGGGCGTTTAACATTTTTAAGTGGTGCTTTAGTTTTCCTTTGACCTACTTCCACGGGTACAACATTACGTTGCATTTTTCCTTTTACTGTAGCTTTTTGATATAAAGGTTTATCTTTACTTTGTCTTTTATTAACTGCTTTTACATATATAACCTTTCCTTCTTCTAATTCTATATTACTTTCACCTCCTTTCCTATCCCTAGCCTTTTCTTTATTTCCTAACATTTTATCTGATATGTAATTATATAAATATTTTGTTCTTTTCGCGTGATCTTTTAAGATTTGTTGTATATATGATTTTTCAAAATTAATGTTAAATGCTGAGTTCGAGTCTGTGTGACCGAATACTACTTCAAATGGTGTCAATTCTGTAGCTGAATGAATTGTATTATTGTATGCCATTATAGCCTATGTCATAACTGATGCAGCATCAGTATATTTTTGTTCATACTAAACGATAAATTTCTATAATAGTTGAATGGAATCTTTCAACTATACCAGTGGAATTAGGATTATTTGTTGTACAGATATGAAGTTCAATTTTATACATTGATGTTAATTCTTTAAATAATTCATTATTAAATTCAGTACCTGGGTCACAACTAATTTTTATTGGTACGCCATAAAATGAAAAATATTTAATTAGAGCTCTAACAACTTCTGTAGTAGATCTATTACTAATTTCAATGGCTTGTGCAAGTTTGCTAAAGGCATCTACTATAGTTAAATAATATTTTCCTTCTATAGAGAATAAATCTATGAATACTTCTTGGAATGGTGCGTTTTGTGTTTGTGTTAATTGTAAAAGTGGTTTTATAGGTTTCCTATCGTATTTCATTTTTCTACAAGAATCGCATGAATTTATAACAGCGGATATTATTTCTTGCATATTATTCCAATAATAATTTATTTTTATTCGCATAAGAGTTTCTTTAATTCCTCTATGACATGTTTTTCCTTGGTGATATTTTAATATTATAGCCTTTTGTTCATTTTCGTCTTCGACATAAACTACTCTTTCTGTGCATTCATAAAATTCAACTGTTCCTTGTTTAAATAAACTTATTATAATATTAGAAAATAATTTCCGATGTTCTTCACTTTCAAAATATATAAAATATTTAACTTTTGGTTTAATATACTCTTTTAAAAATTGTTTTACTAATTCACTATTATTTACCGGTAAGAAAACCTCTAATACTTTTTGCTTATCTCTAGATAAATCTTTTACTTGAATTTCATTTCTATACCATTCAAATATTAAAATTTGATTAGGTTTTGTGTCTATAGCTTCATGAAGTATAGGTATACCAGTTGATTTTAAATCTAACGCAGAATGTGCCGTGTCAGTACTACTATCTTCTGACCTAAGTGGGTATTCTTTTGTAATTTTATCTATAGAGTCAATTGATATTGTCGCGGAAGAATCTGATATAGTAATCGTATCAGAATTATCGATTTCTTGTATTTCTTTTCTATCTTTTTTATCTACATTAACTTTCATAGATACGTCATCTGAGGTCAAAGCATTAATTTTAATTCGCGATAATGCATCAGCATTAGAATTTTGTTTTCCATTTTTATAAATTATTTCAAAATCAAATTCTTGAAGACGTAAACGCCAACGCGTAAGTTTAGTATTAGGTTCTTTTAGAGAGTATAACCAAGCGAGTGGTCGATGATCTGTATAAATTAAAAATTTTCGTCCATAAAGATAGGGTCTGAAATATTTTACAGCCCATATAATTGCTAATAATTCACGCTCAATAGTACTGTATCGACTTTCTGTATCACTCAATGTCCTACTAGCATAAGCGACTGGTTTGTCACTGCCAACTGGGCCTTGAGACAAAACTGCGCCTAATGCAACTGAAGAAGCATCAGTTGTTAAAATAAATGTTTTTTCAAAGTCAGGATATTGGAGTAATGGGGCATTTGTTAACAATTCCTTGCATTTTTCAAATGCATCTATATATTTTTGATCTAATACTACGCTATTTCCTTTTTTAAGACATGATGTTAACGGTTGTACAATTTTCGCGAAATCTTTAATAAAGCGTCTATAATAACCGACTAAACCTAGAAAACTTTTTATTTCAGTCGTAGTTTTAGGTATAGGATAATTTAATATTGTATATATTTTATCATCATTGGGTTTTAATCCTTCTTTAGTAATGGTGTGCCCTAAATAAAGTACTTCTTTTCTTAAAAATTCCGATTTATCGAGTTGTATTTTTAAGTTAGTCTGTCTAAATCTTTCAAATACTGCACGTAATTTTTCAAGATGTGCGGAAAGACTAGATGAGAAAATGATTACGTCATCTAAATAAACTAAGCAATGAATTCCTTGTAATCCTCGTAGAATATTATCCATAGCTCTTTGAAAAGTAGCTGGAGCTGTTTTTAAACCAAAGGGCATTCTCTCTATCACTCTCATTAACCTCAATTTGATGGTAGCCTGATGCTAAGTCAAGAGTCGTAAAGTAAGTACTCTTCCCTAATTTATCAAAGATATCAGTAATATTTGGAAGTGGATACTTATCATTAACAGTAATTTCATTTAACCTTCTATAGTCTACTACCATTCTATACTTCGGTATTCCGGATGCATCTAACTTTTTAGGAACTAAGTGCACAGGGGCACTCCATGGTGAATGAGATTCTTGAATTACATTATCTCTTAGAAGTCTTTCAACTTGATTTTTAATTTCTTCTGCTTGTGCAGGAGCCTGTCTATAAGGTTTAACATAAATAGGATCTTCATTTTTAGTCCTAATAAAATGTTTAACTTGATTTGTAAACGTAAGGGGAAGACTTTCACAATAAAATATGTCTTTATATTCATGACATAAATTAGAAATTGCTTTTCGTTCTTCATCATTCATATGGTTTAATCTTAATTTTTGTCAATTATCACTAAGTAGTTTATCAATTTCAACATCCTTTAAATTATTTAACTCATTTATTTGAGATTGTTCATCTTTATATTCTAAAAGATTAAAAGGTTTAGTAATTGTAATATTTATAGAAATATCTAATGTATTTTGTACTACTGTTGTAGCGTAACCCTGATCACACTTAACAATAGCGCTTGGCATTCTAACACCTTTACAAAATTCAATATATTCTAATATTCCTTCACCTCTATATATATTAGTTGGAAGTTTAACACGTTGTTCACTTCTTGGTGCTAATATTATTTCGTAATTATTATTATGTATTATAGGAATATGTGTATAATTAGTTTTTAAAATATTATTCTTTAAATCTATTACAGCTCCCATTTGACAAAGAATATCTTCACCTAATAGTCCATCATATCGCGAATCGACTTGATATAAATAAAATTTCTGTAAATTCGGACATTTGAAAGTTGGTAAAGAAGGAATCTCTATAACTTCATTATGAATACTTGAAGCGTGTGTGCTTATAACTTTAAATGGTTCAATTTTAATGGCATTTGCAAAATAAAAATATGCTTTATCTGGATTAATAAAAGATTTCATACTTCCAGTATCAATCATAAATTTGGAATCTATTTCGGGTATATAAATATATGGTAATTTAAGATTAGGGTCGCTAAAATTTACTTCAATCACTTCGGTTTTTCTTCGAGGCGACGCACGATAAAATTTGCATTATTATTTTCTTCTTTAATTAAATCGGTATTTTTATCCAATTTACGAGAATAATTAATGACAGGATCCTCATTCGGATCTGACATAGGACAAGAGGAAATCTCTTCTTGTGGAAGATTATGATTAAAATTTTCATAATAATTGTCGATTGGTTCGTAATTTAATTCAAAATTATTAAAATCTGATTGATTTTGGTTTGATCTCATTTTATTTAATTTAAAACCTTGCTGAGGTTTATTAGTCGATGCTGTTCGCATAGACACATCGTTAGAGTATGTTGGTTTATTTTGTGTTCCTAAAAATGGTTTAAAACCAAATTGTTGATGTCCATAATTTTGTGGACGTATTGCATAGTTAGGCTGAAAGCCAAATGGTAATTTAGAATTATTAAAATTGTGGGATTGCATGCCATACTGTGGCTGTGCATTAATAAAATTCTGAGGGCGCATACCAAATTGTGGTCTTGGGCCCAATTGAGGTTTAAACCCTGTTGGTTGTTGCATATTATATTTAAATTGTTGCCCTTGATTTACAAAATTCGGCACATTATTTGGAGTACCAAATTTAAATTTAGGCGAATAGTTAGGTTTAAAACCTGAAGGTTGATTATTAAAATTGCCAAATTTAAATCCCGTGTTTGGATTCTGCATTTGAGTTGATTTATAAAAAGAATTAGGCATCATCTTATTTCGCGCTGTGTATTGTTCATGGAAATTTACTTCTTCCATAACAATACTTAAGGCATCTTCTAACGTGCTGGGAGATTTTAAGCGTACTAAGCGTACTAAGTGCTCTGGTAAATTATAAAGAAACACATTTAATGATGTATGATTATAAATTGTAATTTTGCTTTGTTTTAATGCAGGGTCCATTATTTGGTTCACTTTTGATATGAGAACCGAACGCACTGACTGAATTCTGTTACATAAATCTAGGTAATTTTCATATGGTTTTATTTTAATAGATTCTAATTCAATTAAAATTGTCTCCTCACTACGCGGATCTCCAAAGTGTTGGATTAATAATTCTTTAAATTCATCCCACGTCTCTATATCTTCGCGCTCACTGATAAGAGCGGCGGCGTTATCCGTTAACCTACTGGTAATAGAGTGCATAACATATAAATTTTGAGACGGACTGCCTTTATATTTTTCGATCACGTATTCACATTTGCGTAAAAATAAATTTAATTGTCTTTTGTCTCCGTTAAATACTGGTATTAATTTTAGCATTTCATTGGGAATTATAATTATTTGTTCAATATTTGATCGCTCCATTTTTATTTAGTTATTAAACGATTTTATAAAAAAAAAATCACAATATCACATTACAAAAAAAATTAACACAATAACCTATATAAAAAAAAGACACACAATAAAAACACAATCCTATAAAAAAAGATACAATTAAAACACAATCCCAAAAAAAGACACACAATAAAACAAATCACAATTAAAATAATAAAATAGAATTAAAATTCAAAGAAAATAAAAGTATTTAAAACAATTATTAATATTCAAATATTTCTTATTATATTAAAAATTTTAATTAACTCTTCTTTTCAAATTTACTTTTATAAAATCTTATTTACCATAAAAATAAATCCTTAAAATATACAGAAATGTAGTTTTCACAGAAATTCATATGAAAACCAGATAACAGTTATAATGAGAGACGGCCAATCCCAATATAACCACAAGGAATGACAAGGAAGGTGAAAAGGCTTACTCACCAACCCGTCTGCAGCATAGCTCCAGTTGTTAAATTTTTTGGTTCGACGAACGCCTTCCGCGGAATCACGAAGCGAAGATTTTGATTCGCGAATTCGCGACGCGGTTGCTTATCAGCACGGGGCGCTAGCTTTGGCTACGCCAAATAACGTGACGACCCGAGGCGCTCGATCCGGCTGCGCCAAACAACTTTAGGGCCCGAGGCGTTCGATCCGGCTGCGCCAAACAGCTTTACGGCCCGAGGCGTTCGATCCGGCTGCGCCAAACAACTTTAGGGGAGCGGTTTAAGTGTTTTTAAAAATTATATTTTTAATTAAAACACTGTATTAGAGCAGAATTGCATGCTCTTTATTACTAAAAAGTGATACAGACACTTTGAATTACAAAAATATAATGCATGTCTCTTAATTAATCAAACAGTTTTTATAATGTCTCATTCGTCATCAGACTTATTCTAGTTCATTCGATAACATGATCTCTAATAAACAAGGATTGTTATGACTAAAATTAGTACTTGATACATGATATCAAGTAAACACATGTACTTTATATTGTTATCAATAAAACTTCTAGAGCTTTCCATATATTTATAATATTATTGCAACGTTTGCAATTAATTCCTAACAAGTACTATGTTAGGGGTTTGGTGGTATATAACTAGGTAGTCAGGATTTTCATACAATTTTCATCATAAAACTTGTTACCAGTGGTAATAAGTCAGTACAACGTTTGTACACTCTAACCCGACAAAAAATATCTTTGAAGGAAATATTCCTAAGTGTTTTAGTGTAATCTTTGTATGACTGAATGAGACTTCAGTTTATTCTCTATTTTGTATATTTACTGAAGAAATATATAAGTACACTAAAGGTTATAGAACGTGATAAAAAATGTATCCCAAAGACGACTTTATTATTATAGCCTATATTCTTTTGGTAAGAATTGACGCTGTGTATACACGCTTAGCTTATGCATTATAATAACTTAAGATTTTTTTAATTCTATCAATGTGGTAATCAAGTTTGCGGCCTGCCTGATGGTAAGCAATCGCCCCGCAGCCTATGGACGCTAGCAAAAACTTAATATCTAATATCAACAGCAACTTAATATCAACTTAATATCTAATAGCAACAGTAACGCACTAGTGATTCTTGTCTCTTGTGACCGGTAACTTTACCAGCTATAAAAGTGCCATTCACACAGGAACCCAGAAATGTTTACAAAATTCTTGGCGGCAGAATATCTGACACTGCGGTGCTACCTAGTAATAGTATACAACAATAACACTGTGTCAGGTAATAATAATAATGTCCTCCTGGCCGATACGACTAAGAAAACAGCGGTTGATCTACGCGGGAGATGTTTTAAAGCGCAAGTGCTAGCGTAGACACGAATGTATTCCCTCTTCCTTTACTCTCACTCCGATGGGACGGATGACAGACACTAGCGGGTAGCGGTCAGGCGTAGGACCATAATAATATCTGGAATAGCAGTATTATTATATAACCTTAACACGAGGTAGTTGAGTCAATATGCATAGTTTATAGCTAGCCGTGGGATGCCGGCTAAGAATTTGCATCCCCCCCTCTCTTCCCGTGGGTTTCGTAAGAGGCGATTGAGGGAAAGCCAGAAGATGGGCAGCAGCGTCTTCTGTATAACATATCCATCTCTTCAAAACTGCGATCCCCAAGACGCCTGCCAAGCGTGGGGATTATGGCAACCCCCCACAATGATTGACAATGATTTTTTACGGCCGCCAGTCCCCGGCAGCTCCTCTATTCCCCGCCTTGGTAGCGGGCGGGGTAACGGTCGAGCAGGGGGTGCGAAGAATCTCCAGCAGATGCCCCGTTACCACCCCCACCGAACTTTGGCCCTGGCAACACATAATGTCCGGACACTTAGGACTGACGAGAAGATTATCGAGCTGGAGGAAGAATTGAGCAAGTTACGTTGGGATATCTTGGGATTATCTGAAATCCGACGAGAGGGACAGGATACGATAACCCTTGATTCCGGAAACTTGCTCTTCTTCCGGGAAGGAGATCGAAAATCTCAGGGTGGTGTTGGGTTTCTCGTCCGTAAGTCCCTCATTAACAACGTTGTAAAGGTCGATAGTGTGTCGAGCAGGGTAGCGTACCTTATACTCCGAATAACCAGTCGGTATTCGTTGAAGGTTATACAGGTTTACGCTCCGACCTCCGCACACCCTGACGATGAAGTAGAGGCTATGTATGAGGAGATAGCAGAAGCCATACATACCTCCAAAACACACTTCACCGTTGTTATGGGGGACTTCAACGCGAAGGTTGGCACACGGAATGGCGATGAGTTGAGATTGGGGTCATATGGGTACGGGCAGCGGAACCAAAGGGGTCAGCGGCTGATCGACTTCATGGAGAAGGTCCCTTCTTTGCGATGAACTCCTTCTTCAAGAAGCGACCATCCAGGAAGTGGACGTGGATAAGCCCCGATGGTTCAACCAAAAATGAGATTGACTTCATCATGACGACCAAGAAGCATATATTCGATGATGTCTCCGTGATCGGCAGGGTGAAAACCGGTAGCGATCACCGCATTGTTAGAGGCACATTGAATATCAACGTCAAGCTTGAGAGGTCCCGTCTGATGAAGTCCACGCTCCGCCCGGGAACCGCCCAAATCCGAAACCCCGAAGACTCAACTCGAACTGCATAATCGCTTCCAGTGCCTCGCCGAATGCGAAACTGCGGACGAGATAAACAATGGGTTGGTGCAAACTGTCCACGCAGTGGGGTCCAAGTTCTTTAAGACCCCACGCCGTACAAAGCCTCAAAAGCTCTCCAATACAACCATTAAGCTAATGGAAAACCGAACTGAGATGAGACTGCAATCTTCAGCTGATATGTCGGGTTATGCCAAACTCAATAGACGAATCTCGAAATCCGTGCGACACGACTTGCGTTCCTATAATACAGCATGTATTAAGGACGCAATTGAGCGGAACCAAGGCTCTAAAGTGTTCGCAAAGAATTCGTCTATTGGGCGTAGCCAAATGACAAAGCTGAAGATCGATGACGGCAGTGTCATCTCATCGAAACCGGAGATATTGAGAGAGCTTGAGAGATTTTACGGACAGTTATACACCTCAACACGGGATCCCATTGCCAGAACAGCTCAGGACACCAGAGCCAAACTAACCCGACATTACACTGAAGACATCCCAGACATCAGCCTGTACGAAATTAGAATGGCTCTCAAACAGCTTAAGAACAATAAGGCGCCGGGTGAAGACGGAATCACAACAGAACTTCTGAGAGCGGGTGGAAAACCGGTACTTTTATTCCTCCAGAAGTTATTTAATTCCGTCTTACTCGAGGGTACTACGCCAGAAGCATGGCACAGGTGTGTGGTGGTTCTTTTCTTCAAAAAAGGTGATAACACTTTACTGAAGAATTATAGACCCATCTCACTCCTGAGCCATGTATACAAGCTGTTTTCGAGAGTCATTACGAACCGTCTCGAACGCAGGTTTGATGACTTCCAGCCTCCCGAACAAGCCGGGTTCCGAAAAGGCTTTAGCACCGTAGACCACATACATACGCTCCGCCAGATTATACAGAAGACCGAGGAGTATAATCGGCCATTATGTATAGCGTTTGTGGACTACGAAAAAGCCTTCGATTCAATCGAGACCTGGGCAGCATTGCAGTCCCTCCAGCGGTGCCACATTGACTATAGGTACATCGAAGTGTTGAAGTGTTTGTACAGCAACGCCACCATGTCGATCCGACTACAGGACGAGAGCACGAAACCAATCCCATTGCAGCGAGGTGTGAGACAGGGAGACGTTATTTCTCCGAAACTGTTCTCAAATGCATTGGAGGACGTTTTCAAGCTCTTGGACTGGTACGGATTCGGCATCAACATCAATGGCGAATACATCACTCACCTTCGTTTTGCCGATGATATAGTCATCATGGCAGAGTCGCTGGAGGACCTCAATACGATGCTCAGCGACCTCAGTAGCGTTTCCCAAAAGGTGGGTCTTAAAATGAACATGGACAAGACGAAGATCATGTCTAATGTCCATGTTGCACCCGTACCGGTAGTTGTTGGGAACGATACACTCGAAGTTGTTGACCACTACGTATACCTAGGACAAACTATCCAGTTAGGTCGGTCCAACTTCGACAAAGAGGTCGCCCGAAGAATCCAACTCGGATGGGCAGCGTTCGGGAAACTACGCGATATCTTCTCGTCCGAAATACCGCAGTGCCTGAAGACGAAGGTTTTTAACCAGTGTGTGTTGCCAGTGATGACATATGGTACTGAGACGTGGTCTCTAACGGCTGGCCTTTTAGAGAAGTTCAGAGTCACACAACGAGCCATGGAGAGAGCTATGCTCGGAGTTTCTTTGCGCGACAGAATCCGAAATGTGGAGATTCGCCGAAGAACCAAGGTCACCGACATAGCTCTCAGAATCTGCAAGTTGAAGTGGCAATGGGCAGGCCACATCGCTCGAAGAACCGATAACCGCTGGGGAAGAAAGGTTCTCGAGTGGCGACCACGAACCGGAAGACGCAGCGTAGGTAGGCCTCCCACTAGGTGGACAGACGACATTGTGCGCGTCGCAGGTAACCGGTGGATGCAAATAGCCAATTGTCGTTCATTGTGGTGTTCTAAGGGGGAGGCCTATGTTCAGCAGTGGACGTCTTCCGGCTGATAATGATGATGAATGATGAATGATAGCTATGTCACTTTCTATTGAGAAAGTACAGCGGGTATTTTCGTGATGCATCGGGAAATCGCTTGCTTTGCAAACCGGAGGTCACGGGATTGAATCGCGCGATCACCTGATTTCTTGTAAACTATGATAGGATAATGCGTCGGGTGGGCCTGACTTTTAGACGAGGTGGGTTATGCACTCCGTCTAGCCTGCCCCGGTCGTGTCAGTTTTTCGTCCCAATGGATTGTGACAGTAAGGGCCTCCGCCGACACGATACTTTTTGCATCCGCGATCGGCAACTCTGTTGCTTTTCGGAAGCTTGATACCGCGGCCGATCGCGAACCCCCGCACACTACCTAGCCGCAGCGACCGGCAACTCTGGCGCTTTCCGGTCGCTGGATGCAGCAACCGCGCGCTATACCACGCACACTATAGATGCCAGTCGCCGCGACTTTGGTAGTTCCGGGGTTCACAACTTTAAGGATTTCTCCCTAAATAAATGGAGAATAATACATTGAACAATTTGTATTCTGATTACTTAACATTTATTAATGGGCAATGTGGCAACCGACTTGTAGTTAAGATCTTAGTATTAATTTTGTTGTTTCAAATATTTTTTCGTAAGTGCAAAGCCGCTTGTACTGTATGAAATTTAAAACAATCTAAATAAGTAGGTAGCTAGGTATAAAAACAGTCACTATCCGTGTTTTACGTATAATCGCTCCTGTTTGTTTGTTTCCTTAATCTAAACTGTACATTGAATTTTGACCCAAATTCTACAATCATTTTGAGGGTTTCGGTACGTTTACCGGCGAGGGATGCTGATGTCAGTTAATATGTTATGTAAAGCACCGACTTAAAATATATTTTCGATATATAATGCTTTTTAGATCATAATAATATCGTTAAAGTCGGATTTTAATATAATATAAATATTTTATTTAAACTTTTTATTGCCTTTACCTATTATAACGCTCTGAATGCATGAAACTACCACGCAACTAGAACAGCTATGCTAGACTTTACCAGGAACACAAACAGTGCATATATTCTAAACTATCGAACTGATTTTTATGAATTTATTACAACAAGAATTACCGCAATCGGATTTGTAGTTTCTGAGAAGTATGGGAATAATCATACATACATACACACACACACACATATATATGTACATGTGTCGCAGCTGGGTCATTAGTATGGGCTGTCAATTAATACTAAATGTCCTGTTAATTCGAAAATGTAGGGTATGTAGGTCAAGAGACGATATAAAAGGTTTCCTTCAGATGAGAACTGGTCTCTGTACAAGAAGTTGCGGAATCGTTGCAGTCGGATGTGTAGAGATGCGAAACGACGCCACATGCACAACTCTGTTCAAGATTTAAGTACACCACAAATGTGGCAATTTTTAAAATCTCTGGGCATCGGGAAAGTTTCTAGTGAGAGTATAACTAATGTTGACCTGAATTCTATTAACTTACACTTCTCCAAATCACCTGTAACCTTGGATAGTAACATTAAAATCTCTACTCTTAATTATTTGTATCAGCTTCCAGCAATATCATGTCCTTCTTTTACTTTTCAGCAAGTTACAGAGGAAGACATTAAGAAATCCTTTCTTTCTATATCCACTAAAGCTATGGGTGACGATGGCCTTCAAATTCAAATGTTTCATCCTATCCTTGATCAACTTGTTCCTGTCGTATGTCACATGACAAACTACTCTCTTACTTCTGGCTCTTTTCCCTCAGCTTGGAAGAAGGCTCTTGTCTTCCCTCTCCCTAAAATTCCTAAACCCACTATAGCGTCGGAATTCCGTCCTATTTCCATACTCCCTGTTTTATCTAAAATTCTCGAAGGTGTGGTACATAATCAACTGTCTCATTTCCTGTTTTCTAATGGCTTGTTAAGTCCTTATCAATCTGGTTTTCGTCGTGCCCATAGCACTGTTACTGCTCTAGTTAAAATAACTGACGATATCCGATTGGCCATGGAGAATAAACTTCTTACTATTCTGGTACTGCTAGACTTTAGCAGTGCCTTTAATTCCGTCGATTTTGATATTCTCCTGGGAATACTGTCTTCTCTTAATTTGTCTTCTTCTGTAATTTCTTGGTTTAATTCATATCTTCGGGGTCGCTCGCAGCTGGTTCACTCTGAGGGGGCCTCTTCACCATGGAGTGAACTTTCTGCGGGTGTTCCTCAGGGGGGTGTTCTATCCCCTCTTTTGTTCTCTATTTTCATTAATGCCATTACTAAAGTTTTAACTTCGCACTTCCATCTCTATGCAGACGACTTGCAGATTTATCATCATTTTAGAATTGATGAGCTTTCAGATGCAGTTGATGCCATCAATGATCTTCAAAATATTAATGAATGGGCTAAAAACTTTGGTTTATTGGTGAATCCCAAAAAGTCTCAAGTCATCATCATTGGTGGTAGGTACTATTATAACCGTTTGGATTACCAGTCTCTTCCTCCAGTATTGTATAATAATGTCCCTATAGCGTATTCTAAATCAGTTAAAAATTTAGGTGTCCATATGGATTGCAATCTGTCCTGGAATGTCCATGTTTCGGAAATTAGCAGGAAGGTGTTTTATTCCTATCAGTCACTTAAACGTCTCCAAAAGTTCCTACCATTTCAAACAAAAATAATTCTTGCTCAATCTCTTCTTCTACCACACTTAGACTATGCTGATGTTTGCTTTTTAGATGCAACAGAGGAACTTCTTAATAAACTTGAACGGTTGCAGAATTTGTGCATTCGCTATATTTTTGGCCTCCGAAAATATGACCATATTTCAGAATATCGGTTACGTTTAAAATGGTTGCCTATTCGACAGCGCCGAGATTCTCATATTCTTTCTCTGCTTTTTTCTATTCTCCATAATCCTAACTCTCCACCCTATCTTCGGGAACGCTTTGAGTATCTTGTCCCTAGAGGAAAGCCATGTCGTACTGTTTCCTCTCTTCTCCTTCGAACTCCACAACATACGTCTCAACGATACAACGCTTCTTTTACTGTTCGTGCGGTGACTCTTTGGAATTCCCTACCCCATTCTATTCGTGATAGCCCTTCCTTGGATGTTTTCAGGAAAAGAATTAAAGATTATTTCCTTTCACTATGATAAGTATGTATATGTATGTGATAATAATATGTATTATGTATTTGAGTATTTATTGTATTTGAGTATTTATTTTATTTATGTGTTTAAAAATGTTATGTAGTTTTATGTATTTTATGTTTATAAGGTTTATGTACTTTTTTCGCTTCGTTTTTTTTTTCCATTTGTACACTTGTTGTCCTTATTTGTATTTTTAAATAATTCTATCGCACGGGTTTGCTGGTAGAAAACTCATTTTTGAGTTAAGCTCGCCTTTGTGCATTAAATTACTATTTTATGTATTGCTGTAGCTGTTTTGTGTACAATAAAGTATTAATTAATTAATTATGAGGTCAATAGTATCAAAGTCAAAGTCAAAATATCATTATTATGTATAGGTCCCACGGAGGCTTACACAAAAATCATTTCTACAAACTACCACCGGGTCGTAACGCGGTCGCTACTGAGAAGATTCTGCAAGACACTCAGTGGACATTAGTGGTGTGAACCGGTTATAAAAAGACCTATAAAAACCGATTTTTGTAGAAATCGGTTATAATCGATTCTTTTTATTAAAAACCGATTACTTACCTTCTTTTTTGTTTTTGTATTATGTACCCCGTAAGATGGCAAGACATTCAGCTAGCGTACCGCCAATAAGAACAGAAAATCAGCATTGCTACACGAAACGCACGTTATGGATGTTTGTTCAAATACGGTTAAACGGTAACTGGGTCTTTTGTTCGGACCTTTGACCCACCAGCGAGCGACCACTAACGAAACTAGTCTGAGTATATTAAAGATCATGACTACTACCCAATACGATGGGTCGTAAGTATATTAATAATTATATAAAAAACGGATTTCCGTATATATCCTTCAAAAATATATGAAATGCTTAAAAAAATACACAACATCTTCTTAAAAAGGTATAATAATTGTTAGGGGCCTTTCGAGCTAGATCCTACAGTTTTCCCGCATAGTTCCAAGCACCAATTTACAAAAATACTATATAGTTTATAAGTAATTCCAAAACAAACTTGTAAATACTGACCTAAGTACATTACTTGTAGAGTGTTAAGTAGATATTCAACATCATCAATATCAATGGTGCTTGATGGTGCATCTATTCCTTCCTGATGTCTTGCCCACGAAAAGAAGTACACCACACTCGTGACATGCGCGCAGCTTCCTACAGTGCGGCGGTCATGTATGCAGGAACAATAATAGTTTTGATAATGTTTAAGTAAGTACTACGTTAGTAATTAGTGAGGGTCGAAAATCATTCATCGTTGGGAAAAAATAAACGTTCTGCCTTGAACCACGTAACTTTTTTTCTCCCATACATTTGAATTAAAATAAATATATTCCGTGAAATGTTAACCCTAAACCTTCGTACCAAACCACATTTCGATAGTGGACGCGAACTTTGAGGTATCGGGTCAAAAATGCCCAATGACCTTTAGTTTTGACAAAATTATTTATTTACACTTTTGTACAAACACAAATTACAGAATACATTTTTATATTGTCGAATATTTTAAAACTTATCAATAACATAGAGGGTAGAATGGTAGAATGACCGCGCACCGAACGCGTATATAAGACACTGCTCTGGCGGTGCGAGGAACATTCATTTGTTAGATCTCGTGCGGAACGGTTGTTCCAGTAGTTGTATAGTGCGGTCACTCTGTCATTCTCTCCGTAGATTTGTTACAATGCGGTCATGCTGTTAAATTGTTTCGATGTATTTCTTATTGAGTAATTGTCACCTCAGAGTTGGTGTTGGTGTGGTTATTTTGGGGAAGGCGGAGACCATTGGGGGAGTCCCCACATTTTTATAATTACCCGTTAATGTGTCACAGTATGTGTAACCTTTGTGTCAGTGATGTATTAGTGGCAATAAACCAGTTTGGGTATGTACCATTGTTCTTTTTTTATTATTTCCACTTAGGGTTTCTAAAAATATGTATTCTTTTTAGAAAACAGATTGAATGAGAATGAGCCATTTCTACCAGGCAACTCAAAGGATAACATGAAGGGAAAAATAGATGTAGGTAGAGAGACAATGACAAAAGTTCTTAGAAGTGCGGGTGCTTTTTGGTCCGACAATAATCATTTAGCACCATTAAACACTACTACTACTAGCACTGATATACCTACGGTTATACCTACTTTTGTTAGCAACAGATGCAAAATAACAATAGAATTCCTAGCTTCTTGGTTACATTTTGACGATTATTATTTTCTAAAGTACAATTAATGTGATTATCTAATGGTAAATATACACTAAGCACTAATTAGATATTGTTTTTTTAGTGTATTTCATTTAAAAAAACCGGTTTATTTTTTAAAGTTATCGATATAAACCGGTGTTGAAAAGGTCACCGACATAGCTCTCAGAATCTGCAAGTTGAAGTGGCAATGGGCAGGCCACATCGCTCGAAGAACCGATAACCGTTGGGGAAGAAAGGTTCTCGAGTGGCGACCACGAACCGGAAGACGCAGCGTTGGCAGGCCTCCCACTAGGTGGACAGACGACATTGTGCGCGTCGCAGGTAACCGGTGGATGCAAATAGCCAATTGTCGTTCATTGTGGCGTTCTAAGGGGGAGGCCTATGTTCAGCAGTGGACGTCTTCCGGCTGATGATGATGATGATGATGATGTGTAAACAGTTTTACAAATGATGTATAAGTAGCCTTAAAATTCTAAGCTTACATCATCGATATATAATAAGTAGTATAGTAGTATAGTTTAGATAGTATATCGATGGCTTACATGATTTGAGCAGTTCTAGCCCACGCAGTTTTATCCTCCAGGTAATTCGAGATTTTATAATAAGCCTTTTTTGACTATCGGCTTTAAAAGGTTTAAATTTCTTCATTGGAAGATCTCGGATATCCTGAGGCAGTTTATTATAAAAGTGTATACTTTGGACCATAAACGATTTGCCTGTTCGGTGGAGACGCGTGGCATGTACAACAAGATCGTATTTGGGTTATTTATTGACAAGTAAAGGTCAATGTCTTGTTTTGTTGTGTCTTAAATGGAAGGTAGAAGTACCGATTTGACAAATTGTAATGGGAAGTGCGACTAACGATAGCCGAAGAGGTTACTCGGATATACATATGATTAGATGCCCATATAGTCTAACATATGTCAATTATTATAATATGTATACGCGTCGAATACAGAACCTCCTTTTTTAAGACGGCTAAAAATATAAAGTATAATTGGGGATAATTTGATTTGAGTTAGGGAGGAAACATTTTTAAGAGTTGTAGTCGGCCCGGTGTGGAACGAGATTCTAGCAATATGTTCAGTGTAATAATAAATCTTGACGAAGCTAAACGTTACCGTGGACTCTTATAAAGCTGTACTGCTTCTTGTAAAGCAAGAAGCAGTGCAGCTGCAGCAGTGTGCTAATAAAGCGAAAATATAAATCGCGGCGAAGGCGGTACTGGCTACATCCAATTACCAGTTTTCAAAAACCTATGTGTACAAGCAAACAATATCATTCATGTAGATTTGTGTTAAAAATCATGTGGAAGGTGAAATACATATTTTTGCAATACGTGCTTTCTTTGAAATTAAAAACCAAAGCAGCAATATTCCTTTAAAAGTGGTAACTTAAATCGACCCCGAAAATAATCTAGAATACCAGAAAAAGTTGGTAACCCTAAGTCAAAACATGCCACACCAGCGGTACCGTGTGAATCCAATATACTGTAACTTCAGATACAGTGTTTTGAATTAACAACGTTCATTCGATTTCTTTGAACCTGTTTGATGTTATAGCATTCATAGTTTTTTTACTTTGTATGAAAAAGACTGAGATATTGCAATGCAAATTACACTGTAATTACTAAAAACTACAGGCCTGAAATAGTAAAACACGGCAATTGATGATGCAGTGCATTGTCCAAATAATCTTCGCGGATTGCAAGATACAGTGTTTTGTAGAAGGGCTAGCGCGACGCGGCTGCGCCAATCAGATTGAGGCAGGGCTATCGATTTCAATTATTATTGGTCGATCTGGCCGAGAGCGACGGCGGCGCAGTGGCTGGAAAGTATGAGCTGATGAACTAATACGTACTGAAATTTAAAAATAAATATAGTATTATAAATACACGAAATATTAAATTAAATCTATCTGGAGAGGAAATTTTGTTTTTTTAAATATGACTAAATTACAGCTACTACACAAGGAATGTGGAAGAGAATTCCATAGCTGCACTGCTTGCATGGTAAAAAAAATCATTATAGCTACTATAATAATGAGGAGGAACTTCAAAATGCACAGATACAGTGGAACGTCAAGGCTTGTCATAAGACACGAGCAAGGAATAACCCTCACAAAGATAAAGAGGAGATTAAGGATTGTTAAATATACAATTTAGAAAATAAAAAATATGCCAGTTCCGCCGCTGACGGATTGGCAGACATTCTAGTTGAGCCCGAAATTCCGACACGTGATCATATTTCCGTAGACCAAAGATGAAACGAATACACAAATTTTACAATTGCTCCAGTTTATTAAGAAGCTCCTCAGTTGCATCTAGAAACATACATCAGCATAATCGAAAAGAGGTAAAGATCAAGCAAAAAAGATTTTTGTCTGACGCAGAATACATTTTTGGAGACGCTTGTGAGACTGATAAGAGTAAAAGATCTTCTTACTTATACCTTTCTCCAACATGAGATTCCCAAGAAATATTATAATCAAACAGAACTCCAAGAATTTTAACTTTATTTGAGCATGCAATTGGTACGGAATCGAAAACTAAACTAGAGAGTGAGTTAATGTCAACCAGATTCATCACGTATGCGCCACCATATATGATAGCCTGAGAATTAGTAGAGTTCACTAACAAACCAATTGATTTTGCCCACTGACTTATGCTATCTAAATATTTATTAAGCGTAAATATCACTTACCCAAGATTATCAATATTGGCATGACGTTAAAGCTACGGATGATCTTGCATAGAGATGATAGTTAGAAAACCCTCGCGATAACATTCATGAAAACGGAAAAGAGGAGAGATTACGCCACCCAGTGGAACACCCGCCTCAAGCTCACACCACACAGATGATGTCTCCTCAAAGCGGAGAGATTGGGAGCGCCCACGAAGATACGAATATGATCAAAGCAATTGATAGCTGAAGAAGCGACATTGAGAGAGGAAAGAATACCTAGAAGGATGTCAAAATCAACAGAATTGAAGTCACTACCAAGATCCAATAATACCAGAATAATCAGTTGTTTGCTTTCTATAACTAAGCGTCAAACATCACTTATTTTTACTAAAACTAAGGACTAAAAGGCAATTAGGTGCAAAATAGTCTGTCATTTATTTGTAAACAATAAATACCTTCCAGGACTTCCAGAACAGAACAAGGAGTATAGATATAGGACTAAAATTTGTAACAGAAGGATTTGGTTGTTTTGGAAAAGGAATGACAATGACAAGCTTTCTTCCATGCAGACGGGAAAGAACAGGATTCAATTGAAAAGTTTAAGAAACGAGTGATTATTGGACAAGGATTGCTCAAGGTTACTTCAAGGTTAGGTAACAACAATTTTAACTGAAGACCATGATGATATAATTCCCAACCCCCTCAGTAACCGAACTCAAAGAGAAAGGAGAAGATAAAGGCAAAGATAGCTAAGAGAGACAATTTAAAGTGGACAACTTAACATTATCAAGAGTAACAAGTGACTTCTAAAAATCTGCATTAATGAAATCAAGATCTAAATATGGAGCATTCTCAATAGAAAATACCAAAATATCTCAAGAACTGCCACGTCTGTGCAGTATTAAGGTTCTCCTACTTATACTTACCAATACATTTATAGGCCCTGATTTTCATGTCAATACACTGTAACTATATGATACAGTGTATTGCCTTAACAATATCTTCCTTAGCTTCTGACAACTATTAGGGCAACACAAGTTATCCACGATAATTCATTATGTATACTCTAAATATATATAAAACATAATAGGCTGGATAACTTATAAAATTATTTTTAAATTGGCACCAAACACTATAAGAACTGAGAGAGAACACAGAAATACTTTCTAAAGAAAATTTTGGAGTAATATTGAAAAAACGGAAAAAATCTATTTTGCTCATTTTCTCAAAATCAGTTTTTCGTAGTTACAGTGTATTGGATTCACAAGGTACAGCGCACAGTGGGCGTTAAAACAAGCTTCTCTTTCATAAGATTTATGATAATGTATTTCTTGTGGTTTTTAAATACAAACAACCGTAGTCATAATCATAACGATATAAGATCATTGCTTTCGATTACCACAATACGTAGGTACTGAAAAGACTTTTTAAATAAAATAAATAAATAAATATTTCGCAAGCTTTAAGGGATTTTAAAGATGCACTAGGGGTTATAGGAAAATTGAGAAAATTTTGTCCCGCAGTTCATTGGAAGCAAGGTTTAATGGACTGACCGTTTTTCATTTATGAAACTTACTTTGTTGCTTCAGAAGCGAAGGGAAACCGCTTGCTTTAGAAACTGAAGAGCCCCTGGCTCTTCTTTACACTTTGCTAAATGCGACGAAACGTGAAGCGCGCGAAGTAAGTTATTTATTATTGGTTTGGACAATACAGTCCGATTGAAAATAAGATGAAAATGAAATGACGACGTGTTAAGGTGAAGTTTTACTGATTGTTTAAAACCTATAAACAATCTATACCTAAGTACTAACAGATGACGGGCCCGTTGGTCTAGTGGTTAGTGACCCTGTCTCCTACCCAACAGGTCGTGGGTTCGATTCCCACCAAGTGTCTGGGTGTTTATCTATATATGTATGTACTTACAAATAAAAAGTATATATGTATTAGTATCAGTTGTCTGGTTCCATAGTACAGGCTCTGCCTGGTTTGGATCAGATGACCGTGTGTGAATTGACCCAGGATATTAACTAACTATGTGCATGCGATGCTGCAGGATAAAGCTAGTACATAATATAATCATATATCAATCTATTACCAATCCTAATCCTACACTAATAGTCACTACCTGCTCTCATTGTTGTTATTTTTCACAATACGTGTTGTATCGATTGATAGCTCAGTTGGATACGAATTTAAGTAGATCTAATAAAAAAAACTTCTGACCCTTAATTACCCGCTTCCTCCACCAGCTCTGCACCAAAGTTCTGACTGCTTGATGGGTCTCGCCGTGGTGGTTTTCGATTCGGTGAGCTCACGGAACGTTTAGTCTAAACACTTTTCACAAGTATTTCACGGGTTTTTTGTATTTTTCACGGAGCGCGTACCGTTTGCATTCGGAGATTTTTTTAAAAAGTGCGGTCGCGGTGGCCTAAGTTGGAACGTCTTCGGTCAGTAGGCGCGCGTTTTGTTGCTCGGTGATTTGGCGGGAAATTTAAGGGTCAAAATCCTACACGTGTGGATTAAACTAGAGAACACCAATGTGCGTTTTGGTATCAGAATCAGTCCAGCAATGTCAGGTGGGACAACTCCTTGTCAGAAAAATATAAGCTAACGTTTGGTGTAAGGCAAGGTGGGCTAACTTCTCCCGATCTGTTTATTATATATATGAATAACTTAATAGAGGAGTTGAGTGGGGTACCGGTGGGGCTAAGGTTGGGTGACAGATATGTCAACAATCTGAGTTATGCCGATGATATGGTTCTGTTCAGCCCCTCGATTAAGGGTCTCAGAAAGCTTATAACAATCTGTGAAAGGTATGCAATAGACCATGATTTAATATACAATGAAAAAAAGGGGAGCCTTTTTCAGATCGGGGAGGGGTCCCAAAACGTGCCACCAGTGATGGTAGGCAGGTGGATCAAAGTATCACGGTAGTGGAGGGAGTCAGGAACCTTGGTCACATTCTGTCGTCTGATATGAAAGATGATGCCGAAATTGATCGCCAGCGACGGGCACTCTCGGTGGTGGGAAATATGATATCACGAAGCTTTTTTAAAGCTAATGTTCAAACTAAAGTGCATTTATTTGAATCAAACTGTCAAAACTTCTACACTTGTCAACTCTGGACAAATTATAAAAGGAGGTCATTGGATGGGATTCGTGTACAATATAATAACATTTTCAGACACCTCATGGGTTTTAAAATCGGTACGGTAGTACCTCTAGCATGTTTACGGAGGCGCGTCTGAACACGTTCAATGCCATACAGAGAAGCAGAATTGCTTCATATATGGCCAGGGTTGGTCAGTGTAGAAACAGTATTATTAAAGAACTGGCAGACCGATGGTCTAAACGAACATGTGTAAACATTGGCGTTAAATAGCTGCATAAAATTCTTTTTTTTACTGGAATGTGTGTCTTTTTTGTTTAGTTTTGTTATTATTTATTTATTCTGTTTGGTTTCATCCTTTTTTTGTCAATGTGTCTTTGTAATTTTTTGTTTTTTCAATGTGTTTTTTTGTATGGATCAAGAGTGAAATAAACGTATATTATTATTATTATTAAATACTTTGGTTTAATTAAAAGGCTGATGAAGTTCTCTTTTTTATAAAAAAAAAAACTACGCATTTGTAGTTTTTTTTCTGTCTAAATTGTTCTTACTGTGATTGTTTATCGTAAAGATTATATAATTAAATAATACCTGAAAATTGTTTTGGCGTGAAATATAATATCAGTAATATATATTTTTTTATATTTCATTCAACTTCTTAATTATTTATTTGCGTTTCAAACTTCTTAAGCGAGTTTACCATTATTCAGAAGGATTAGTCAAATCCTGGTGACTTAGATGCATAGCGTTGTTTTTTTTATAAAGTACCTACTGGGTATTAGTTTATACTTACTTATATGTATATCAACATAATAACAACGACATCTATAATACCTCAATAGCAGCATGTGATATTTGTAAAAGGGTTAAAGGTTGAAACTCAGACGGTTTTGTTACCATAACCGTAACGTGACCAAAAATATTCAGCTTTACAATTGAAACACAAAAAAAGGTGAAACAAATTATATTTTGATACATTTGGAATGTACTTACATTTAATGTTGTTAAGTTAAAAATAAAACTTGTGATTACTAAGCAATTAGATGTTATGGTAATTTTAACAAAACCGTGTAATTGAACTACATAAAATATATTTCATTTTTCAAAAAAATTAAGCTAGTGAACCTTATTTTTTGCCCACTGTGCATCGATGACAGCAGTCGCTAAAACGCGATGCAGCATTGATGCGGTTGCTAAAACGCGCGACTCCGCTACAGCGTTCGAGCGCAAGGAGTCGCCCAATGGTCGCTAATGAGATGCTAAAACGCGATGCAGTCGCAAAATTGCCAGTCGCTGCAGCTAGAAAACGCTAGTGGGCGGAGGCCCTAGGAAGAGAGAGTCTAGGTAAAATAGGTATCGGTAAAATGTCTGCCCAGACACAAGTGCCCCTTCTCTGTAATTGTGCACTATAATATCTCTCGCTTGGATAGATGGCTTATCTTGTGAAAGATTAGTCGCTGTGATCGTATCAGCCAGGAGAACATTATCTATCTATACTTATAATAAAACTGTAACAGGTCCAATTCTGTACATTGAAGATATTTTGAAAATTATATTTGGAGGGCATTCTATAACCGACACTGAGGACGAAAATGTAATTTATTTAATTTTTGTCTGTCTGTCTGTCTGTCTGTCTGTCTGTCTGTCTGTCTGTCTGTCTGTCTGTCTGTCTGTCTGTCTGTCTGTCTGTCTGTGTGTCTGTCTGTCTGTATCACGGCTGAGCATCACGCCGAAACTACTGAATGGATTCAAATGAAACTTGGCATGATTTGAGATCTTACTACAAGGTAGGACATAGGATACTTTTTATCTCGTAATCTAGCACGGTTCTTTTGGGAGAGGGGATCAAAGTCAAAATGGGTACTTGGTTATACGCTTGGTCCGATTTTATCAATTTTTCTTTATAATATAATAAATATTAGTAAGGGAACACTCATAGAGAGTTGTTATCAAGGTTTTGTAATCGATCGGGTTAAGCAACGTTAGGTAAGGTCATTAAATAGATGGGTGACCGTTTAACGCCATTTGAACTAAACGGGTCCGTGCTTCGGAGAGCAAGTAAAAAGTGGGTCTCAGTTTATAACCGACTATAAAAAAGGAGGTTATGTATTCGATGCGAATGTCTGTTATTAAAAGTTTAGTTAACGTAAAAATAGCGCAGGCGGAGCTGCGTGGGTCAGCTAGTTGATAATATTATCTTTTTTCTAACAAAGTAAAAAGTCAAATTTCAGTTAAACAAAGACTTTCTAATTTTCCATCCTTGTTAAGATATTTTTCTTTGTGAAAAGTTTTCCGATGATCTTTCACCTTATTTGCTAAACCCTTTGAGATTATAAAACTTGGCTGATAAGACAAATTAAAATAAGTGCCGGGTAGTATTACAAAGGGATCTTTCGTGTTGCTGGGTGTAAAACAACATTTTATATAAATAGAATCAATAGAAATTGACAAAAATAAAGAACATCAAAGTTCTGGAGTTAGGGCGTGGAACGTCACGCATGTACGGCTAATTTAATAGATTAAGTTAAATTAAATTCATTTATTTCAGCTAACTATTGACCCATATAAATTAACATTAACAAACACCAAAATTAAACGATACAAATCAAACACAAAAATTCACACACACAGAATCACACACACAGAATCACAATTGAAACCTACGTCCGTACCGAATGTTACCACATGGCGGTCACAGCAGTTCCGGACGTAGGGAATCTAACCTACTGGCGATCATCTTTAGGACGGTGTTGGAGCTGCGCACGCAAGGACGCACAGCGCTTGCGCATGGTCGCGTCACAAAATATAGAGAGTACAGAAGGCAAGCTTCATACAACGGGCGCTCGAGTAACGCACACATAGACAGCGCTCACGGACACGAATTCTTGGTTTATCTCAGTTTAATGCGAGCGTGGTTGCCATCCTTTGCTATCCGCCTCAGACACGCTCGTACGCGTCTTGTGATTTTTTTTTTGAGCAAAGATGGAGCATCAAATATTAAGATGGTTATTGCACTGTTCTGTGAATGGATGTTTAAATTCTACTTTGACGCGGTGAATTGTCGTTTTTTAAGCTACCATTTGTATCACAGAGGTAAGTAGGTATTGCTTGTATTATAACTAACTTGTTTTTTTTAACCCCCGACCGAGGGGTGTTATTAGTTTGACGTATGTGTCCGGAAGTCTGTTTGTCTATCTGTCGGTCTGTATGTCTGTCTGTGGGTCTGATGATGGAGCAGGAGGATGGCCACGGGAACTCTGCACCAATAAACATAGACCCACCGAATTTGGGCTCGTTGGGTAGGTCTCGACGAGTAGTTACTAGAAAAATGGTAATCAGGGTCTGATGATGGAACAGAAAGGTAGTCACGGTATCTCTGCACCAATAAACGCAGACCCACCGAATTTGGTCTCGTTGGTTAGGTCTCCAAATATGAATGTCAATACGAAACGATAGTACAACACGTACACGTCTTAACAACGAGACGTCGAAAGTGTAATAAATTCGAAAGTGTAAACAATTACATTAAAATTGAATTATTTTTGTAATTAATGGTTTTTATTTCCGTTGTTCCTGTTTGATTCTCACCAATTAATTAAACAACAAGGTGTATACGAGTGCCACTACCACGATAGTTTTTTCGCATAAGCCAGAGTTGATAACCCTAGCGCGACCGCCCAGCGTAGGTATGAAAAGAGAGGTACATACATGAGCTTGCCTTCTGTACTCTCTATATTTGTGGTCGCGTGGAAGCAGTCCATGTGCGCCCACGTGAACATACCCGACGCGCTGCAGTGGCGGGGCAGGCCCAACATCGCCATAAATGCGTTGTTGAATTGGACATGAAGGGCGCTGTAACATCTCTGCGAGCAGTTGAACCACAGGTTACACGTGTACAGGAAGGTGCAGTACAATCGGAAAAGCGTTATTTTTACCTCACCTGAACATCGCGCAAACCTACGAGCCAATATGTTCGCTATTTTTGACAGCGCCCTCCGCTCCCGTTCAATATCGGCATGATACCTGAGGTCGTCCGTGACTATATGCCCTAGGTATTTAAATTGTTTTACCCTTTCCAGAGGAATATTATTCAGACGCACAGCTGGTATGTGCTCCGGGCACCTAGCACGGCCGGCCTTAAAGACCGTAAATTGACTTTTGTTAGCGTTATACAAAAGCTATTAAATTATACTAACCATAATTGTATAAAGTTAAGCAATTGTGCAGTTCCAACTTCGAAAAAATTAATTAGGTATATTTTATGCCCACGATTACAAGGTTACGTAGTTAAATTTTGATTTAATGTCAAAATATGTAATCTATTAAACTGAGTACTTTAGTAAAAAAGTGTACGTAGAAGTACGTACTTAGTCAAAAACATAAACCGAAAACCGACTATATACCGTTTTTCTTATCCAAAAATTTATAAAATTCATAAATTTAACTTTAATTATTATCTTCTAAATGAATTTATCGCATCTCAGATTACCAGATACGTACAAAGGAATTTGACTTAATCACATGCAAGGAATTAAGTGTTCCTCACACCGAGCCCATATCACCTGCTAGATCAACCACGAGTCCATTGTAGGCACTTCCCATAGCTACTGTATCATGTATAGCTGTTATCTGATGGCAATAAACAAATATAACGGTATTTTTATTGCCTCTATCATTGCCTTTTAGTTCGATGCAATTAACGCCCACTTTTTTAAACTTTGTGAAAGATGTCTATAGTGGGCGGATGGTCAGTATGAGAAAGCTTATATGTATTTTTAAAAATCATAGGTAATCGGAGAATTTAAATGATTATGACTTAATTAATACAAGTATTTATTTTATTTAAACTAAATATTTACAGTTAATTTACAAATATACTTAAACTAGGTAAAAAACTTCCTCCAAGTTGTCGTCGCAGTGGGAGGGAAGGGTACCTAAAAGACTGGCGGCATTACCTCTTTGTATGGCCAAGCTTATACGTTGGCAGAAAAAGCTACCAGCCCGGCGGTCTACTGAGACTTTGATAAGTTTGGATGACATTTCTTACACTTTTTCTTTCGTTGACAATTTTTTTAATTACATTAAAATATCAGTGGGATAAGAATAAAATACAACAAATTAAACTACAATTTTGGTACTTTGATTTCAGAGAACGTAACTATGTATAACTCTACTATTTTATGTTGATAATAAAGTTAATCCTAATTCATTTAAAAAATATAATGTATCTCGCATAAATTCTCGTCTTGTTAAAATCATCGAGATAAGCAATATGAAGTGAGGCAGTTAAAGTTCTTAAAATGGTATGTTTCAAAATAACAAAAATTGGAACCGACTCGTGAACTGGTTCTCGCATCTAATTAAGAAAGCAATTTGCAAGTTATTTATGGACTATAAAATAATATAGAGGTGGACCGCGGCTTATCGGCTGACTCAGAGGAAATTGGTAGGACGCAAACAGATTTAAACCTGCAGTTTATGTGGGAGCTCATTCTCGATTTAGGCGGCTGTGTTTACACTCTGAGCAACGCAAAACATTAACATTAATGTCATACATTTTTAATAAGTTAAAGTTCTTTGTAGTTGCTATTATTTTTTATAATTTCAGAATAAATGGATGACTTTGGAAGGATGACTTATTATTTATTTTCTCATTATCATAAGTAGATTATTATCACACATAAGATATTAAACTAAAGAATCATTTAAATAATATGATAATCAAACATACCGATAAAGCTACGGAGCCTGCAGTTACTATTGATATCAAAGATAACAACACGAAATTATTATTTTATACTATTGAAAGAATCTTGTCCTCATGTAATATGTTCACGTAATACCTACTAGAATGTGTGATCAAGAATATTGTAAGTAAAGTAATAGCTTCTACAGATCTAGTTTTCGTAAGTAAGGCCTTTTTCAACGGTAGCCATTTTAATAATATTAATATTATATTTAGGTGTATAGTTTCTTCATAATATTGAAAACTCAATAATGATAATAGTGAAATGGATCAAATACCATGATGATTATTTCTTATCGGCTTTCACGAGAGGAACAATGAAACAGTAAGAAGTGATTACATACGTGTGACATTGAGAGACAATGGGTGCCTATTAGAAAACAATATAAATGGTGGTGAAATCGAGCGAGAAGATTTATCGACATTATAACAATAAGCCGTTATCGATGGAATTGGTATTGACATATTTTTGATTGAACGTTTCCACGACAAACGCAAGATTCCGAAACAATTCCCAATTCACTTTGTGATCTTATAAAAAAAAATTGATACATTAAATTAGCTTTCAGGTGTGCCCATGTGTGTTTACGGTTCACATATTTTTCATCACGATAGGTTATGTTCAACATGATTAATTTAGGAATTTCAGCAGATTCTCTTCGTTATTGGCTAGTAGGATATTTAGTTAGTCATTATATACAAAAAATAAGAAGCAGTCGTTCATCGACCCAAAGGTGACCCAAAAAGAGCCCTATAAGTTCAAAGAAACGTGTAATGTAATATCGTTCGTCCAAATATGGTGCAGGTGCAAAATGTGCACACATTTTTAAGTCAAAATTGTGTATTTTTGACAATTGTAAAAAGAAAATCATTAAACATGACAACGGAAATAATTCAAAAATAAAAATTGCATCTAAAAGTTAGCCAGGAAACACAAAGTTTATGCTCTTAAAAACTAGTGAGATCTCCCTTTTTTTTTTTTTTTTTTGTATGAGTAGTACTGTTGGCCGCAGATGGCCATTACAGCTTCACCGGACAAAAGGGGCGAGCGCTTTGAGCGCTCCAGCCCGGAAAGATAGGTAGCGACTAGCTCAAGGGCACCTCAGGGAGGCACGGCCTCGGCTTGGGCTGCCGCTTAGAGAGTGTGTGAGTTTACCACCGGTTCACAACGCGCCCCCGCTGAGAAGAACCGGCAAGAAACTCAGCGAGGGGATGCATGTCGAGATGCATGTCGAGGTCGCATGTGTACGATCCTTCGGCCTCGCCGGCGAGACCGGTGTCTGTGTGTAGGTGTGTGTACGACTCGTGACGTCATTGTCGGTGTAGGTGTTGGTGTTGTGTCAAGGTCCAGGAGGACGGACATCGGGTCGGGTGGGTCGAGCAGTACATGCCGCGGACGGCGGCGATGTACGGTAGGTCGACGATCTGAGGGACCAGGACCAGGGTCGGGGTCGGGGATATAGTCGGCAGCGGCGCCGATGAGCGGGTTCGGAAGTGAGATCTCCCAAATCTTATTAAAGAAAATTATTAGGCTTACCGATTGGCTAACTTGACGCTATTTTTCATCACCCAGAGAATAATCAATGCAAATACAAGTTGAGGCATTGTTAACCGACTTCAAAAAAAGGAGGAGGTTCTCAATTCGTCTGTATAATATTTTTTTTTTTTTCTATGTATGTTCGCGCATAACTCTGGCAATTATGAACCGATTTGTAAAAATCTTTCTTCCATCCATTCTTTAATCCGTTAGTTGGGTCCCATAAAAAAATTATTGCTTCCGAATAAGTAGTTCCTGAAAAAACAATAATGGTGACTGCGCAGGAAACTTGCAGGAAAGCCTATATAGATGACTTTTTGGTCGCTTTTTAAGGATAAAAATGGTCGTAACTCTGGCAAATATTTACCAATTTCAATGATTCTTCTTTTATTCAAAAGAAGAAACCACTGTAATGAATCTGTATGAAATTTATCACAACCGGATAAGAAATTCCTGGAAGACCATGAACGATGAGGAGGAATGTATCTGGTAAAAAATCATTTAAAAAAAAATTGAACCGACTTCAATATCACTGAAAAGTATAAAATAATTTAAATATTATTGAAGTTGGTGTTAGCGTACCTGCTGTGTATATTTGGCACCAACTTCAATAATATTTAAATTATTTTATACTTTTCAGTGATATTGAAGTCGGTTTAATTTTTTTTTAAAAAGATTTTATTTTAAACATTTTAGTGATATTTTCATATAAAAAGATTGAACCATCGAAAACCGAAAAATTATCTAGGTAGGTTATGATCACATTATCGTCTACATAGTTTTACATAATTCATGTTTCTTCAGAAAAAAATATCCGGTCGTAATGAAATTTACATGGAAACATCATAGTAGTTTACTCTCTCGAATAAAAAAAGAATCATCGAAATCGGTTCATAATTGTCAGAGCAATGTAATGGAGAACATCAGTTTTATGGTTTTTACCAGATAAATTCCTCCACATCGTTCATGGTCCTCCAGGAAGTTCTTATCCGGTTGTAATAAAATTCATACAGATTCAATACAGTGGTTTCTTCTTTCGAATAAAAAAAGAATCATTGAAATTGGTAAATATTTGCCAGAGTTATGACCATTTTTGTCCGACCGAGCGAGTCCGAGCGACTAAAACGTCATCTATATAGGCTTTCTTGCAGGTCTCAGTGCGCAGTCACCATTCTTGTTTTTCAGGAACTACTTATTACTAAGCAATAATTTTTTTATGGGACCCAATTAACGGATTAAAGAATGGATGGAAGAAAGATTTTTTCAAATCGGTTCATAATTGCCAGAGTTATGCGCGAACATACATAGAAAAAAAAAATATATATATATACAGACGAATTGAGAACCTCCTCCTTTTTTGAAGTCGGTTAAAAACCATAAAACTGATGTTCGACATTACATTGCTCTGACAATTATGAACCGATTTCGATGATTCTTTTTTTATTCGAGAGAGTAAACTACTATGATGATTCCATGCAAATTTCATTACGACCGAATATTTTTTTCCGAAGAAACATGAATTATGTAAAACTATGTAGACGATAATGTGATCATAACCTACCTAGATCATTTTACGGTTTTCGATGGTTCAATCTTTATATTATGAAAATATAACTAAAAAGTTTAAAATAAAATCTTTTTTAAAAAAAATTGAACCGACTTCAATATCACTGAAAAGTATAAAATAATTTAAATAGTATTGAAGTTGGTGCCAAATACACACAGCCGGTAAGCTAACACCAACTTCAATAATATTTAAATTATTTTATACTTTTCAGTGATATTGAAGTCGGTTCAATTTTTTTAAAAAAAGATTTTATTATACTATAGTGGCTAACATTGATTGGCCTAAAGATATAAGATCAAAATTGCTGTTTATCCTGATATATGGACATTGTAATTGATTGAATAAATTTAATAAATTTGATATCATAAACAGTTACTTGGCAAAAATCCTCATTGTTTTAGGAGAGAATGTTTCAAAAGATTATATTTATGAGTTTTCCTCTAGCAACAGATGCCGACACTGAAACCTCACCATACATATGTGTTCTTTATTGCTTTTTTGGTATGGTACCCTAAAATAATCAGCCACGCCGCACCGACGCGCTTTAACGATCCTCGAAATTATGCTGTAAATTTAAAAAATGTTCCGTATTCACAGAGTAAAAAATGTACTGGATTATTTTTATTGCCTCATTGATTATCCATCGAACGGTTTGAGGCTTCTGGAAGTGCTGGTCAATTCGAATGCCAACGATTTCTTCTATCAGATTTTATCACCGTTTGACAGTCCGTTCTGACGTCGTCGGCAACTGGCCAAGGAATGTTTTCCGATTTAAAGTATGTATCATGTTTTTTTTTACGACCGGTAGCTAGTTTATGAAGGCGGTGGGCAAGACCAAGAGTCATGTGATAATGAAGTAGGAATACCTACTTAGATAAGTAAATAAATATATTATGCGCTGAGAGTTTTTGTCGTAAAACCCGCTAGTTATTGTACGTTTTTGTGTCGAATGAAGGTGATTAATCTGCGTATTATTATGCATACCTAACCTACTAATGTCAGTTGACTCTTCTTAATTTTTGGCACCTCAAAAAATAATATCTTATTACATACCTACAGATTATGGTGGTACATATTTAGACACAAAAGTTTTGTGTGTTAAAATACGGATAGAAGAAATTCGCCAAAGTACTAAAGTCATCGACATAATGTACCTCTCAGGATTTGGAAGTTCAAGTGGCAATGAAAGGCCATATCGCTCAAAGAACTGATAGCACCATATTAAACATAGTTGGGACCATTAAATTGTACTTAAAACTTTATAGTATAAGTACAATTATATTTTGATGGTCGCATCCTTAGTTAAATCAAATTATTATTACTCTCTTCATTAACACATTGCTGTATAAAACAATTTTATTTTTTTCTTATTTGACAGTCTCGGGGCCATCCTCAAAGGGTAACATGCATCGTTGGAGCTATTTATAAACGTTCCGCTTATTTTTTTTTAATCGTCTCTTCACTTCTGTGCGCACGCGCACCTGTCCGCTTGGGCGCAGCTGATTGGTCGGGCTGGGATACATGAGTCAATAACATCTGACTGCTCTCTTGAGGCCACCCTTATGGTTGTTTTCTTAGCCCTTATCTTGTATTCAGTTTTAAAATCCCCTGAATAATATTGTATTGGTTTGATTGAACATTCAGATTAACGTATATATGCATATATATAAACATATGTTTATCTGAATGTTCAATCAAACCAATACAATAATAATTAATCATGCGATTAAGACGTTGACGAAGTGTAAGGGGAAAGTCTCATTGCATTGCCACTTGTCACATGACAATTAGCCTCTTGAACCCTTACTGGGTTTGTACATCTACCTACAGGTCCCACTTTTGCGGCAGAATGTCAGACATTGCGTTGGTAACCTGGGTGATCTTCTAAATCTAGCTAATCAATCTGTTCCTTAAAATTGTGTCTTAATAATGATTCGATTCGAATAATAAATACCTCCAACAAACTAGTACTTAGTGGAAAAGTTCAATGATCAAAATGCTATTGCAAAAAATAGATACTAGAACATCAGATTTATTACTCCAAACGAGGTAGGTACTATAAATTGTTGAGCATCATCATGACAGTGATATAGGTACTCGTATTATCAAACGGTACATCTAAAGTATATAGTTAAGACAAAACAAACATTTTAGAGAGTAATAAATAACCCGCAATGAACTGCCACTTCCAAACGTATCTTAATGCACTACTCGAGTCGATTGTTATCACTAAATCTCAGTGTCCGAATTCCATACATATAGAGATCATATTCCAACTTGGTAACGGTGAAATGAGTTAAGCTGTAGGCTCACATGCTTTTTTGCAAGCGATTTAAATTTATTGAGATAGTTATTTAGAATAGAGATTATTACAATACTAGATGATAGGTCCATTAAGCATAAGATCGTTCAAGAAGACGTACCATCGCAGTTTTAGATATACTGCCAAAAGTAAGCAGTGTGTAATCATTCCTATATCCCAGTTCGAAAGGCATAGTAGCTTGTCTCAGCACATAGACAGCTACAGTGAACAAACTAAACTGCTACAAAATCAGCCTTGCAAGAAACATTTATTAAATATATATTCTGGAAAGTTTGGCTATGTTACGCTCTTGACAGTGGTGGTGAGTTCAAGCAAGATAATATAGTAGTTAGTAGTTTTTAGTGGCCCCGCGAGACGCCTACTTTAGATACACGTAATGAGATTGACAACAACTGATAACATTTAGCCGCTACCCTGTCTATAGCTGAGCCATTAAACAAATGGACAGCTGTAAGAGAGCAAATTGATTGTTGTGATAAGTCACTTCGACTGGAACAACTGAATGCTTAAATGATATGACCCTCGGTTTTGGTTGAGTAATGCTATGTGAATGTTTTAACTTTGATTGGTCTTTGCGTTTATAATTTATCCTTTCAATTCGTCATGCAATATTCTAATTGTACGTTGGGTAGTATATTGACTATATTTTAAAGTTGTTCTTTTTTGTAGGATACACTTATTTGACACGAGACCATCAACAGGTTCTGCAAGGTGCAGTGGTTGAGATGGGTGGGCCTTAAGAGAATGCTAGACGCGAGAGCTGCAAAAGTTATGACACGGTGGACGCCGCAACAAAAAAGACCAAAAGAGCAGGCCTAAATAACGTTGGGTCGACTATGTGGAAGAAGATTTGAAGAAGATGAGAAAGTATACCAACGGGAAGAGGGTCGCCAAGCATCGCGGCAACTAGAGGAAGATTCTGGAGGAGGCCAGGACCCACAAAGTGTTGTAGCGCCATCGGCAGTAAGTAAAGTGCTTTTTTTGGTAGCTTCCTTGATGCGGCGAGAAACCGCTTGCTGTGAAAATCAGAGGGAGCAACAACTTTGTGTAGTTATTCCTTACTGGCTCCAGACGAACGTACTAATTTGGTTAAAAAAATGCTTTCTATTCTATTCACTTTAAATATAATAGCACTAGCAATTAGTTATGGATTGAATCGAACTATGGGCATAGTGATGTCACCTTTAGTAAAGGGAAAAATTATATTATGTAAATGTATCATTTTTCTAGTATATACCTATAACGTTCAGAAGTAACAACTCTCGTCATAAAAAGTTAACTCTCTCACGAGTAGCCTCGTTGTGGATGCCGCGATAGGTCGACGCATGTGCAATTAACGATCATTATTGGATATTAACTTTTTGCATTAGATGATTTCGATCACAAATGCACCGTAATTACTGGTTGGAGCGTCAATGAGTTTTCGTAATTAAAGAAACGCGGTTAACCGGTTAGTTATAGTGAGATTGACATATTTTAAGAAAGGCAAGGCACAGTGAAAACGCTCGCTCAAAAGTAGAGTAGGTACAGAAGTATTTTTTTTATTTTATTTGTGCATAAGAGTCTATACAAAGATTAAGATTAAGCTAACTATTATAACATAGCTAAAGTTGGTATCAAGCGGCAGTATTATGAAACTGTCAATGAGCAGGTAGGTCGCATACCATCAGCTAAACTTCCTTTCTGCCTCATCACTAAAACGCTTAAAAATTGGAGTAATTTGAACCCAAAATCTCAATAGTTAAACATATAGGCAAATGGCATATATCTCGTAGTTCATTCTTTTTTCTAATATAAACGCAATAAACATAAATTAAGTAAGCAAATATGATTTCTGACATTTACGCAAATATTACACACTGAAATGAACCAATTAAGTTGATTCGATATCGAAGTTTATTTTTACTTTCACGAAGTTTTGAATACCTACTTTAACGCATTTATTCATGGGACGACTGAGGTTTTAGATGGCCATAATGACATAGTTATTCTTAGGGTAACCTCAGGTCTTCTAATTTATCATTCGATTTGAATTCTGCAGAAATAGACAAGAATATCTTGAGTTGCACTGAAATGCTTGATTCTCGATTTAAATAAGTTTTGAAAAGAATCCCAAAATATGGAATAAATATAAGTCGTTTATTAGTTGTATTTGAACGTATCGATATATTATATGAATTACGAGTAGCTACATTTAGTTAAGTTTAGAAAGGACCATGGGACTCCATAAACATACATTAAGTATGCTAAATTATTATTCTGCTGGTCACATGACGTTTTTTTTGTTACGCAAAAGATTAGGCTAAATTAAACATATTTAAGCTCATTTTGAAATTTCGGGTGTGTGAATGCGTACTTAATTTGATTCATCATCATAATGGTGTTTATATTGAATACGTGACTGCCTGTACCAGGCGTGACTAATTTCGGTCATGTCCCCTAATATAACAGGTAATGTATTAGGTAGCTACTAATGATATTGGAACACTTTCTTGGGAAGATTACTATTTGCTGAACACGTAGGTAAGCAATTTCGCTAGGTGTAAATGTTATGGTTCGTAGAATCAATAAACGGTATACGGGTATTCGTGTAATATCAGCGTGTGTTATATCAGCTAGTGTGCTTGACCAATCCCAATTGCGTGGCTGCTTTCCATCAGGTGGAACTTCAGCCAAGTACTAGCTCATATTGGAGCAAAAATAAAAACTTTTCTGATCCCTAATTCTCTACTAATCTAGATAATAGGTACTGTTCTTATCCATCAGTTAAATCCTAAAGAATAAAAGTACATATCTTTCAAGTTTTACCAAAAGAATAAAGATAGATGGAGTGCATTTTACTAGTAAGTGAAGCCATCTAAAGTAACAAATCGCAAAATAATGGTAACTGTATAAATTTTTCACTTGAAGCGTTAGAACAAACGGCGTGTGTGCGTGATCAGAGCCGTGTCTGTTCGCTCCATATTACAGTAGTTTTACTAATGCGGCACAGCGATAGTCTGGCACATAAAATAATCTGGTATTATTAGCCCGCGCCTTCTTACTCGGTAGGTATAAAAATTATCATCAAAAATTATCACTTTACCTAGCACATACATATTAACGGTCCCCGAATGCATCCAAATGGTCCAGCTTGTGCATTCGGCTTCTTCTTAAGGTGCCTCTCTAATCAATGAAGTTTGGCTATCAGCTCAGTACACTTGTCTTAGTCTGCTCCCTGGTGTTTCTTAACCAAGACTTTTTTCTACGACCTACTCTCCTCTTGCCTGTTACTTTTGCCAGCATGATAAGTTGTAGAAGCTCATATCTTTCATGCCGTAGCACGAGGCTGAGATATGAGACCTTTCTCTTTTTGACGGCGTTTAAAAGCGTGCTTTTTAACGTAGAACTTCCTCATTTATAACCTTTTGAGTCCTTGATATAGCTAATATACGTTTGTTCTAGGCTGTGGGCCACCACCATGCCTTCCGCTGCCGTTTTTTTTTTAAAAGTACCTAAAAATGTGTGCGTTATTTTGTTTATTATACATTTTTGTATACATCCAGTAATCCGAACATTCCAATAATCCGGCACCCCAAGTTTTGAATAGTGCCGGATAAGTGTGACTATTGTATTTACACTGTGATCGTCATTTTGTCTTTTGGTATTAAAGGTGGCTTCACTTATTTAAGCGCCTCGTTTGCGTGCGCCAATTCATATTTTGGTCTGAGCTTTTAACTTACTAAACGACACACGTGTACAAATCCAACAAAACGATGGCTGACGCGGTGTTTCTTTTGCCCTCCCTAATCTAACTACCTCTTTTGTCCAACGAAAGGTCCTTTACATTGTAAACTATGCTCTATGTTCAATGAATCATGATTTAATTTGTGTCACACAGAGCGTTGGAATTATCTCTCTATTTTAAGCGGAACTTAATGCGTATTCTCGAGGTGCTGAGCGAGGTTAAACCTTATCCAGCTTGAGTTACCTTGTGTTTTGGTATAAATAAGCAAGACAGGTGATTTTATTTTTGTGTAAAATGTGCCGACGCGACACCCTGATGCATTTAAATATAATGACACAATGAAATGGCCGAATTTGTTTCTGTCAGTAATTACGTGTTTTTCCAGCATTTTACCTTTTTTGCAAAGTGTTGACATGTTTTGAATGAAATGATAATAATTTACTAGGTGGTAGGTTCCCTGTACAAGGAATCGTCGCGGAGCTATCAGACACCGGTCTCGCCGGCGAGGCCGAAGGGTCGTACGTATGCGAGCTCAACGACGTGCATCACCCCACTGAGTTTCTTGCCGGTTCTTCTCAGTGGGGGCGCGTTGTGAACCGGTGGTAAACTCAGCCCTCTCTTAAGCGACAGCCCAAGCCGAGGCCGTGCCTCCCGGAGGTGCCCTTGAGCTCGTCGCTACTTCTGCCGTAAAGGCTAGAGCGCTTTAAGCGTTCGCCTCCTATTGTCCGGTGAAGCTGTAATGGCCATCTGCGGCCAACAGCACCTATCATTCCCAAAAAAAAAAAAAAGGAATCGTCGCGGAAGGTACCACCGCCGTATCAGATATTCTGCCGCCAAGCAGCAGTGTGTAAACATTGCTGTGTTCCGGTTATTATTATTACTTTTTAAATACAATTAATTGACATGTCAACTGAGATATTCGCCTAATAGACGATAACGACACGCCTAAGGACAGTAGTACCTACCACCACTCATCGTCACCTGTGACATAAGATACTAGTATTTTAATTCAAATTAAAATAACGCTAGTACTTTTGAACGGTCATTTTTTTTTAAGAAGGTACCACCGGCTCATAACGCGGTCTCAACTGAGAAGATCCGGCAAGAAACTCAGCGGGCTTGTCATTTTTTCACATTTTTTTAAAATCAGTGTTTGTCTTGTTACAATAAGATCAAATGGAGAGAGAAAAAGATACGACGAAAATAGTACAAACTAAAATGCCAAAGGGATAGTAGTCGGACCAGTCCCCCCAAGCAGCACGCGCGCACGAGTTGACTCGAGTGGCAGCCGTCACTCCCCTCCACCGTATTGAAGGGAAGGGGGTGACCCGCCACTCTTAGCAGTTTCACCAGCTACACTGGAACACAAAGACGTTAACCCACTACTGCTGGGGCCCAACCTTTTTTGCATCACGCTCCCTGGACTATAGATGAAATTTTCAGGTTCTTGACCGGTGAAGCTGTCATGGTCATCTGCGGCCAACAGTACTACTACTACTTTGTACCCTTATACTCAGTCGCCATTTTGTATGTTATGTATGCATAATGTAATTTAAGTCCATTTTGTTTATTTGCTATCGGACTTTTTATGTTTTTATAATTTAATTTATAGTGAAGTTCTACTGTCTATTATGATAAGCAACCAAACTACAGTTCCCGTTCAAATGCACAATTAGCAACACCTAGTACCGTGGGAACTAACCGTGCATCATATCACTCTGTGGGCCATGTAAACTCAAGTGGTTCACGGTAGTGCGTCAAACAATGGCAGGAACCAGCTCGTTGGTTCCAACAATTTGTCACGGTACGTTCGCGTATACTCATCAAGCCGCAATGGTTCTCGTGCCATCATTGTTCTATGAAACAATTGTGTAATGAACGTGCAATAAACGAAGTTTAGTGGCCCGTGAAATTCCGTGAACAGATTATTCGTAATGACGAGCATTAACTACAGTAATATACGTGGTTCGAGTGATGGAAGTTTAACCAACGGCAGTCTGGCAATTGTTTTCATACCATCGCATACAATAATACAAAAAAATATATGTCGTCCCAAATCTAATGGATTTTACTTTCGCGCTGGTTTTCGGGATCTACTGTCGCTTAACCACATGCCGTCACCGTCTGTGTTCAATCACAACCATATCCCATGTCAAATACGCTTCCTAAATAATTTATTTTAACGCTATTGTCCTTAGCTAACATTAATAAATTAGTTTACGATCGTAGCGATCACTTTGCGGGCTGTCAAAGTTGGTAGCAAAGTTATTCGCAAACATTACGAATAATCGTAAACTTTGCTATAAGATACCGAAAAACTCGATAGCTTTGACTGTAGAAACTAAAAAATATCGTTAAAATCGGATCGTTAAGAGGTAACGACAAATTTCGGTCGCAAAGCGATCGCTATCTATGTTGAAACTGCAGCCCTCGCAAGCTCAGATATTCCTTATAGTGCACAAATGCTTGCGTAGACACAAGTGCACTTTCTTTTCCTTTGCGATGAGCCATTGTCCTAGTCAGTACAATTAAACAAATATTTTGCTACCGCGGGATTTGAACCAGTGACCTCCGGTATACAAATCAAGCAGTTTCCTCGCTGCGCCACTGAGGCAATAATACAACAATACAACATACCTAGTATCTAAACGAGCGATGTTCGCCAGTAGGAAACGATATGCTTTCAGAAGCTCATAACTTGATACAATATTTATTAAATTTACAGTTTTTCTTATATTAATCAGCTGAATCGATAATGTGGATTGTCCCAAGATATTTATTTTATTTACCTGGTAGCGAAATAAATAATAAGCGAACTCAAACCGCCAGTATGCGCCGCGAGCCATTACTCGTACATAAACTTTGACCAGTAAAAACAAAAGAGCTAATGATGAAATGTCATAAGAAAGAAATTTCACTAACAACATAAAACCATAAGTAACATAGAATAATCACAAAATAATAGATAAGATAACTCCTATCTATGATTTCATAGTAAGCCATGACGTACGATCAATGTAACCGTTTTAACATTAAATGGCAGCCCATAATTTAAAGAAAAAAATTGTAGCAATGAACGCTACTATGATTGACATTCGCAACGATAAACCTAACATTTTAATTGCAACACATACATCAACTGTCGTACGAAATATTAAAAAGTATGATCTAGATTTATCTGGACAATGATATGATGTTATTAGCATGCAAAGAAATTGATTTGCCCGTTATAAGCTGATCTCCTGACAGCTTTATTTAGTTCGATGTCTAATTTGCAGCTGTAAGGATTAGGTGGCCTGTTTAATTGATCGACACATTTGCAGACATGTCGGAGAAGTGTGCGGGCGTGTTTGTGAATGCTATGTTGGGATTATGAACACAAACTGTTTGGTACCACGTGCGTGTTTGGGATAATGTGAGTAAAGTTTGTCCTTGATGTGGGTTACAGGGATAGCTAGCATAATTGTCTAATAATGATGATCCCTTTAATAACAAATTAGGGTGAGGATGGAATTGCGAGAGAATATACTCGTATGGATCTTAAAATATAAACAGTTATAATATCCGAGATTTACCTAAAGGAGTCTGTTTTCGAGAGTCATTACGAACCGTCTCGAACGTAGGTTTGATGACTTCCAGCTTCCCGAACAAGCCGGGTTCCGAAAAGGCTTTAGCACCGTAGACCACAAACATACGCTCCGCCAGATTATACAGAAGACCGAGGATAATTGGCCATTATGTCTAGCGTTTGTGGACTACGAAAAAGCCTTCGATTCAATCGAGACCTGGGCGGTATTGCAGTCCCTCCAGCGGTGCCACATTGACTATAGGTACATCGAAGTGTTGAAGTGTTTGTACAGCAACGCCACCATGTCGATCCGACTACAGGATGAGAGCACAAAACCAATCCCATTGCAGCGAGGTGTGAGACAGGGAGACGTTATTTCTCCGAAACTGTTCTCAAACGCATTGGAAGACGTTTTCAAGCTCTTAGACTGGTACGGATTCGGCATCAACATCAATGGCGAATACATCACTCACCTTCGTTTTGCCGATGATATAGTCATTATGGCAGAGTCGCTGGAGGACCTCAATACGATGCTCAGCGACCTCAGTAGCGGGTCCCAACAGGTGGGTCTTAAAATGAACATGGACAAGACGAAGATCATGTCTAATGTCCATGTGGCACCCGTACCGGTAGTTGTTGGGAACGATACACTCGAAGTTGTTGACCACTACGTATACGAAGAATCCAACTCGGATGGGCAGCGTTCGGGAAATTACGCGATATCTTCTCGTCCGAAATACCGCAGTGTCTGAAGACGAAGGTTTTTAACCAGTATGCCAGTGATGACATATGGTACTGAGACGTGGTCTCTAACGGCTGGCCTTTTAGAGAAGTTCAGAGTCACACAACGAGCCATGGAGAGAGCTATGCTTGGAGTTTCTTTGCGAGACAGAATCCGAAATGTGGACATTCGCCGAAGAACCAAGGTCACCGACATAGCTCTCAGAATCTGCAAGTTGAAGTGGCAATGGGCAGGCCACATCGCTCGAAGAACCGATAACCGTTGGGGAAGAAAGGTTCTCGATTGGCGACCACGAACCGGAAGACGCAGCGTTGGCAGGTCTCCCACTAGGTGGACAGACGACATTTTGCGCGTCGCAGGTAACCGGTAGATGCAAATAGCCAATTGTCGCTCATTGTGGCGTTCTAAGGGGGAGGCCTATGTTCAGCAGTGGACGTCTTCTGGCTGATGATGATGATGACCAAAAGGAATGGCAGTGGTCAGCTATATCATATCAAGTTTCTAAGTAATATACTTACTCTTATCTATGTATTATACCATTTTCTCCATACGCTAGCTTACTAGCGCTGGAAAATAGTTAGCTTGTGTAAATGATGGTATTCTTGAAAATTTTACAACTCGAACGCTGAATCCACAGTAAGAATGAAATTCGTTATAATATTGGTATTCTGTAAAAATCGACAGTGCAGGGGAAGCCACACTTTGGAGTATGGAAACGAGATGAAACTGTCTGAAGTAAGAATTTTGATATTTAAAAACACAAAATTTCGAATTCGTAGTGAGACCTGTGAAATTCGAATCCTTGTAGGTATGTTACAGACTTATACCAGGCAGGCAGATATCATGTAAAGCAACTGTCCAAGGACATGCTTTAGGCTCATCCGACTAATATCCTGCTCATCACTTAATCTTATAAAAAAAAAACTTCTTCTCAGTTTTATAACCGACCTGGAAATCGAAACCAGAACCGTGCGATCAATAACCGCTGTTGTGACTAGTAGCTACATAACCGACGAGGACTTTCATCAATCTATTTTTAACTTAAACATCAATATATCCCAACCAGATCCATTTAACTTAGCCATTAGCCCAGTTCCAGAAGGCACCACTCTCGTATTTATCTTTGGTAAATTGAAACTAAAAGGGTGTCTGTGAAGACTAATTCAATGATCGTGGGAAGGGGTACTTGAGGTCTTCATCCCGCAGCGCATCGGGCGAGTCGGTCCAGATGTGGCCCCGGCTATAATAAGTTCCTTCATGCCGAGATAACTTTTGTAAGTTTTTTTTTCCACATGGTTGGACAAGGCACATAGTAATTTATTGGTAGTAGTTTTATAATTCTAAAAATAGTTTAAGCTTAAGTAATTGATTCAGAAGTGCAATAATGAATTCATGCGAAATATATATTAGTATATTTATTTTTTATTTATTTTTTATGCGAAATATATATTAGTATATTTTATTTTCTAATATATAAGTATTAGTATTATATTAATTATTGTAAGTTAAATTATAGTTTTAAAATATTTATCTATGATTATTTAGTTTCACTTGTTTTGTTTGCACCTACCACGATTTGTCTCTGCATCACCCTAAGGTAGACCGGTAGAGAATGCCTCTGGCATTAAGTCCGCCTATGTACTGTTTTGTACATAAAGAATAAATAAATAAATAAATGCGAAGATTAAATCATATAGGTACTAGTCTGCCTCACAGTTGTTGAATTTACAAGAAATATACATAAAAATCGCATTAGTATTAGACTAAATTGCGAACAGCATCTCACTGACATAGCCATTAAGGCGCAGGCATGATGACTGCAACACAATACCAATGAATCTGTGAATTTGAATATTAGAACAGATTGCACTGATTCCAAAAATGCATTTCATTTTCATAATAATTGAGAGATTTTCGTGACATTTAAGCAAATAAATTACTTAAATACAGCTAATCGCCATTTTGTAATAAACACTGATCAGAGTGAATGACGTCACTCCGGTTTAAATAAACAACTGTCAAACTGTCATCTGAACTTTTTCTTTCATACAATGATTCACTTTTATACTACAGACAGATGTTTATTTATACCTTAGTGACGTCACAAAATGGCGCCATGCACCAGCCTTCGTTTTGGAACGAAGTTCAAACTCTATTTTAAAAATTGAAAATATTGCTATTAATTGTAAATTTAATACAAATATATGATTATTTTCGGCAATAGTAAGTACCCGTAAGTACCTACATTATAGAGTATTTTTTAAAAATTAGTCATCATGCCTATTAAAGGCCCGATATATCTGTCATATATGATATTAATATGATGTAAAGTAAACAGCCTAATAAAGTACCTCCACGCCTCTGTATGTTTGTAAGCTTACTTATAAACTCTATAGTATATTTCAAATACGGTTTTCACCATCATCTAGCTAGACTCTAGAGAATAACTTCCGAAAGGACCTTAACTAGGCAACTGGAAGCTGCAGGCGAAACAATTAGAACATCAACACACAATCACATCAATGTTTGAACTTTGAATGTGTTCTTCTATGGCGATCCAATTACCCAATTTTTAAACACCCTTAATTTGATCAGTGACTTAATCAAATCGAGTCCATGGGGTATTCGGGTAATTATAGCACCCACCCACCTCCTCTCGTTAAGTGTCATACAGGGTGACTTAGGAAAAAACAAGAAGACGGGCAGCAGCGTTTCTCTATTGGACGGCCTACAACCACCTTATATTTTGATAAGTTATATGCATTATAAAAATTCATACTTAACTTACCCATTTACCAAAAAAGACATCACAAGGTTCCTCTGGCACGTTGTTGGGGTCAACACCATAAAACTCAAAATATGCAAGTCTCACATCTGGATCCTTTAGTTTCACAGGGCCTTCTAGGGGCAAGTAACTGAAGTTCTGTCAAATAACATTATAAATAATATTTTCACCTTTAATGGTGAGTTGCCAGTCAAGCATAGGGATTTTGGCCAACACCCCCTCTTAAGGTACTGGTCTTTGTTCAGTAGTGGATGTCTTTTCGCTGATGATGACTTAATCAAACTTGCTGCTTTCAATCCATCATTACATTTGTATTACTACGCTAAGTAGTAAGTTGTATGTTAGTACGCTGTATGTTAGTTTTAACTGTTTAACTTTATTCTATCCTGTTTTTTATGTTTGTATTTGTACTTGTTTTTTGTGACGTCACCCAAAAGGTCCTAGCGGGAGACCAGCGCTGGCTGTCCGCAGCCAGCATATTGCTAAGCTAGCACCTTTTTGTGACACGTTTGTACTTTGCGTTACGTTTTTATTGTTTGTTTTTCCTGTGTATCGTGTCACAAATAAATGTTTTTCTTATTTCTTCTTTTTTTAAGGACAAAAAGCTCAATCTATTAATATATGGGTCTTAATTTCAGGCTAAGATAGTTTTTTAAAGGAAAGTAAAATATTCGCCTAAGTTGAATGTCGTTCAATATTCAATGGTACAATGTTCAATCTTTAACTAGAACAAGGTCACTGGACAAAATCGATGTATCTACTTTGATAGTGCAAGCGCATTGCATATTTAGTACATTTTCTTCGTTGGGGCTAGGCCGCTATACTGTTTCAATTTTACTCTTTTTGTACGTACTCACATCAACGGTTTTGTTATTAAAGGGTTACCACACAACAGTCCGATCCGCGAGCGTTAAATATTTGATATTAAATTGTCTGTTTCCATTTATAATTTTAAGTAAAATTAAATGCAGAATAGAATATATTATATTGCTCAATTGTGTACAATAGGTGTTCTGTATCATAAATTTAGAAACCTTGTACTAACTTACTTAAAATTTGTAGATTTAATTCAAAACAAGTATAAATATAATGTATAAATTTTAAATTATTAAATAGATTTACTTATTACATACATATATCAGTATTTTATATGCAATGAAAAATAACGTAAATATGCGTATTTTACTATTTTTTGTGACAACATTATAAATTACATAATTATATTCATAAAGTTTGAAGTACAAGAGCGAATATAGCTCGTCTTATGAGGAAATTGAGGTCATCTATGACGAACAGAAAAACAGTAGACAAATAAAATGCTTACAAATATATTCTGCGTTCTTCGCTTGTCTGGGAATACCTTTAATAGATAATGTATCTGGTTCGCAACCGGTGTTGCAAGTTTCTTCACAAGCAGCAAAATAGCTTGAACACATTACACCTTATATAGTAAGGTTGTCCAGTGAAGATCAATTTAGAATTAAATGACGGAATGTGGTTTGAATTCTAGAGTTGAACGTTTAAGTTTTGTCACTAGGCTAATAGGTATATGTAATTTCTTTTCGTTTTATTGTACTTACGTAAATAAAAAAAAGCAGTGGTGGGATTAGTGTAAAACATCTTTTACATTGTCATTACTAAATTGTGCGAAAATGTGCTAAGTTTAAAGAAATAGGTTTTAGCAATTCTGTCGTAAATTGAACAATGCCAATCACTCTAGAATCCAGTAATAAGAATAAAAATAATACTTGACTGTAAGCCTTCCCCTTATATTTATTGTTGATAAAAACCCTCAAACACCAGTCGACTAAAGCAAGGATCCTCCGTGAGATAATAATGTGAATATTTTTAAAAAACGTAGACGCATCGTTCCTTTTATTTCCAATTATCGAAACTGATTTAAATTCACCTTTAATTAAAATTCCGTTCACAGTCAACACGACATCTTAAAACGAAAATCGAAAGAGGAAATATCTCAGAAATGTTAGGTATCAAAGTCTATGGGTGCGCCGAAAGAATGCCTTAATTAAATTGATGGTTGGCGATTTTGATAAGGCAAATAAAAGGTGGTCCAAGTTCTGACATTAATGAGAATATATTGGTTCAATAGATTTAACATATTACATTAATGATAAAATCTAGATGGGTGACATTTAGTCACATTTGAACTGAACGCGCGCTTTTTGTTTTTTTGTCGTTAAGGCAGCAGTCGTCAAACTAAGTCGGAGGCCTAAGGCCTCATTTACGGAGACGCGAGGCGTCGCGCGTCGCGTGTGGCGTGGCGTCTCGCGGCGCGTCAGACATTTTTATTGTTTACGTAGCGGCGGCGCGTGAAGCGGCACGCATCATCGCACGCGTAAACACAGACTTTCTAAGCGACAGCCCCAGCCGAGGTCGTGCCTTCTTGAATTGCCTTTGAGCTCCTAGTCCATTTGCACTTCAGGCTGGGAAGCTATATAGCCTTTCGCCTTTCATAATTTGTAAAGTGGAGCTGTTACAGCTGCAATAATTCCTAAAACACACATACATCTCAGACATGCTATTACACATTAGGTACCTACATGATTGGGTAGTACATGTTCTTATGATTCTTGTGATCGAGTCCCACCGTTTTTATTTAATACGTTATTTAATACGTAGGTATGTATTGATAAAATAATATAGTCGACAGACTGTAATTTCCAGGCGAAAAGATTTATACAATTTCAAGGTTGTCGTATTGTTAGTATCGAGGACACGCGCTGTACACCGATTTGACACATGTGGGTTTTTGCCATCGGGTACTGTTTAATTTTAAAGGCAATTTGCGTAACTTTATTGACCTATTTTTGCCAGGATAAGTATTATATAAGGCGATGTGTCAAACACAGTCATCATGGAAAAGCTGCCGCTGAGAGTGGTATTATAAATTAGGAAGAGACATATCGGCCTACCGTACACAAACTACTACAATTACTACTCGAACTGTGTGACATTTATACAACTAAACTGTATTTATAACTAATACGTTTAAATTTATCCTCTACAGAAGTCACTAGGACTTCTGTAGAGGATAAACAAAGAAAAAGGGTACATAAGTACGCTCCTCTTGGGGAAGTAAGGTTCAAAATGCAAGTATCTAAATTTTATTTTTGCAACCATGAATTTGCAAAAAGATGACTTCTACATTCATCGCTGAAGCCAAAACAGCATTCGAGTAGGCATATTATGAACTTTCACTTTGCTCATTCTAATAACACACAGCAATATACTTTAATACAATATTTTTCTTGCTGAAGTAGAAGTGTTAGGGACGATAAATAAAACATAACACATATTGATACGATTGCGGCTTTACAAAGATTTTATTTATAACGTAGCTCTAATTGACACATATGTTGTGGTTTGACATATTTGGGTCCTTGATGTCACGGCGCGGTGATATAATGCCACGAGAATTCCGACTTGTGCGAGTACATTTTAAGCCTTCATTATGCCTTCACTTATTAATTAAGATTTAAATTACAGCTTTGTTAGCTCATGCTGGCGTTGCTGATTACGATATCCTGAAGTTGGGTAATTCAGATTGTTAGAAGTGGTACTGGCGTGTGATTTCGAAAAATGTGTCCGGTGAATGGCAGTGGGTTCGCCCTATTGCAAGTACTATCCCCGAAGTATTTATGTATACAAAAGAATCTCCTTTGAGTCTCTTATTTCCAGCAGTCCTAAAGGCAGTCTGGTATTGCATTCCTTTTTCAAGGGAAACGTTCCGCATAAATATTATAAAAATAGTCATTGTATTTAAAACAATCTATAAATATGTCTGGATGATGTCATATTTTACTATAGTAAAATGGTTAGGTGTTTAGCATATAATTATGCAATTCTAGCAAATACCTGCCATGTTTTAACCGTAACGTGTAACAAAAGAGTGCACATAATTTTTTTTACACAAAATTTATTATTTTGAAGCATCAGCCTGCATCAGCTCAAGCAGCCGAAAGAAGAAGAAGAAGAAAATATTTATTCATAGCAAAAAACACATGAGTAAAATAAAATAACAATTGAAAACATAAACTAAATTAGTGCAACTTGCTATGAAAAGGGTCCAACTCAGCATAATGCGGCTTGGTAACAAGCCGCGCTGGTCTTCCGTTGGAACCCAGTCAGTTACCCCATGGACACTCTGCCATGCACACACAACACAAATATTTAACAATTTTATAAAATTAAATAAACTATTAAAGAGGTCCACTGATGAACATATGCCTCCACCTTAGTAGTGAGGGATTGCCATTATGCCCACGCTTGGCAGGTGGTAGGTAATCCAATAGAAAGACGCTGCTGCCGTCTTAATCGCCTCTTACGGTCACTCAACGGGAAGATATGAGAGGGTACTTGCTATTGCCAGACACCCCACGAGTGTTAGATAAGCATATTATTATTATGTAATTTTAGCAAATACACGCCAATTTTTAACCGTATGTGAGGGTCACTAATTTTTTGCACGAAAATTACTATTTTGAAGTTTTTCTTTTAACTATTTTTTTTTTTTTTTTTTTTTTAAATAAACCACGATAAAATCCGTAAAAGTAGTTTGATTTCAATATTTTAACAATTTTTTTTAAAGTTTTTTTTAGTTATTTATTTTCCTCTATATAATTCACATAAATGTTTGTTATTGATCCATAACGCCACGTCATAACCAATTAATGAACGTTCAACGCCCTCCAACACTCGATTGATGTAAGCAATTAAAAATTTTCGCGTCGTATTTCGGCCATGAGCAATCCGGGTATTAAGACCAATTGTGCTGATGAACGGAATTGGATACGCTTGATTAGTTAAGTCTCACCAAATAGGGCATGGCGTAAGATCACGTAACTGTCCTAACGATTAAATTCGTTTGTAGTGATGAGTTTGTTTGATCGCCCTACGTGGGCTTTGTGATTAAAGTTTGGGAGACTTTGGAAAATGTGTTTGAGCATGTCAGCACGTTTATGTTTATTTATTAGTATAGTAAAATCTATATATGTCTTATGTTGGTAGCTAAGAACATGATATTATTACAATAAATGTGTAACAGTAATTGATTAATATACTTTGTTAAATTTTGATGAAGTGTCAAATGTGAGCTATTAAATTAAATTACTTTAAACATGCCGATGCCGGCCAGTATTATTATTTTTATATTATTTTTATAATGTATGGTGCTTTATTAGTTGCAAGTAGATCCCTTGTGCAAGGGACTCCTACTGTAGTAGTACTTTAGCGCAGTGTCAAATTTTGCCGCCAAGTAGCAATCTCGTCCCTTTGCTGTGGTGTGGCACTGTAGCCTTGTAAAAGAACCAGGCTCAAGATACTTACCCAATTTCGTTATATTTGAACCAATTTACACAGAGAAATTATATGTATATACATTCTTCATGAATCACTTGAAGTATTGGTGAAAAACACATGAAAATCCGTTCAGTAGTTTTTGAGTTTATCGCGACAGACAGACGCGGCTGACGACTTTTTTTTTACAATATGTACTGATAATGTGGTTTCTATTTGCTTTAACGTGATTTAGGTAATGGGAATGAGGCATTGTTACCAAAATCCAAATTTTTGTGCATGAATAAACACGATAAATTTGCAAAGCATTATCCGACATTGGTAGGAAGAAGAGCGGATAAATTGTCGCGTCAGCGGCCGCTCCGCATCCCAATTGATTGATGGCGATGAAATGGTTAATTTTATCTCAACAACAGATAAAGTGAAAACTCGGGCTTAACAAAGCATTGTCCGTAATCATTTTTGGTGGTTTGTTTGTTTAAGAAATATTGCCGTTTCTATGTTAAGAAAACATTAAATTTAGTAGTATTCGCTGTTTACAGCTGGGTTCTACTTCGTTTGTGAACTTATAAGGGTTTAATGAGAGTTCTATTAGGATTATAAATGAATCAAACGAAGCATGCTTATAGGTATATTTTTCTCGTCAATTTTTCCTTTTATTGCGAAGGCAAAGGGTTCTAATCCGTACAGCCTCGTCTCATATAATGCTCGTCTCTGACGTTACCTAAGATGTTACCTATAAACTCTCTTAGCCCAATAATTTACTTTGCTACGGTGCTTGGAATACCCAGCTGGGTTCTACTTCGTTATACATACTTACCTATAAAAGTTTTAATAATGTTTGTTTCCTTTGCAAAATCAGGGATGGTAAATCATCCTTCCAACTCTGCCTGTAAAAATACAATTTGCAATTACATTTAATGCGACAACCAAGCGTTTGTCGCCTTTATTGTTTTGTCTTAATTTAGTAAAACTACTAAATTTTAATATCTTCTTATATGACTACTTTTTATCATATTTTAATATTGTATAAGTGTACCAATAATAATTGTTTTTGACATAAATCGCGTCTTATCGCAGCGTAAAATCGACATTACAGTAAAAAGTAATAGGTATTAATAAATCTTCTTCTAATTTGGCCAAATGGTGGTAATTGTTACCTTTTATCGAAGAGAAGAATGTAAATAATACGTTTTACGCATGTAAGTCTATTTCTTTCGTAGCTCTCCTACTTATGCGGTTTGCTATTCGTTTTTATGTTGTTAGTGTTTATTTACTTCTGTAAAATTATCATAATGTTGAAATCGCGGTATATTTTAAACACCGACGGTGTGAAACACCGACGCTGTACGAAGTCTGTAGTCTGTGAACACGTTCAGGATCGCACCCACCATTACATTAGATTTGATAAACCTCAAATCTTCGCAAAAGAAACCGATTCCTACCAAGGATCAAAAAACATCCAAATTTCAATAGAGAAGATGGTTGGGTGTTACCACCGGCTTGGGATCCTGTGATAAATATAATTAAATCCAATAGCAAGCGAAACACTGCACGGCCTCAAGATACTGTAAGTTCTTACTGCGTAGATCGGACCAACAATAATAACTAAGAATACCTGAGGGTACACCGGCATAATTGTGACATAAGGACGTTCAACATCTCAGTCCTCCCATGACCATGCATGGGTGCTGAAAAGCATTCGAAACGTCGGGATAATAAAATCTAAAATAAACCGCGATAAAATCCGTAAAAGTAGTTTGATTTCAATGTGTAATATTCGCGTAAGTAAAAGACAACATTGTATCATAATGTTTAAACTTTTATTTGGTACAGCAAACTTTTTCGAGAGCCTCAGCTTATTATCAGTTTTTAAGAATAAATAATAAGAAAAGGTAGAAATGAGTAACGTATATTTATTGCTCAATTCAAATATTCTAATTTATATTCCCAACACGCTCGCGCCAAACGACTGTTCAAAAGATTTGCTGGCACACCTCAAGTGCGAATCACTTCAAATTGGAATCCGATTTTATGATCATTTTAATACAATATTCATATCTTTTCCTCGTTTTATTTAGAAGAGTAACGTAACAAGTTAGGGCATTCATTTCAAAAACGTTTTCAATATAAACTCAAAATGCAAGGGAAATACAAGGACGCCGAAGACCTGGTTGACGAAGAACATCTTGGCTAAAAATTTAAGACAGTTGTTTGGATTAAGCACGAGATCATTGATCGACAGCAGTGGACTTAAGAACTGCTATTATGGTTTCCAACCTTTAGTAGGAGATGCCACTGGCGCGGCACCGCAAGCAGAACAAAAAGAAAAATAATAGAAAGAAAATTAAAAATCATATTATTTCAGCCATTTTCCTGGAAGTTCACTAAGTTTATTTAAAAATAAATAATTTTTGTTCCCGTATCAAAAAGTCATAGTTAAAGATGATTTCAACAATACCATACCCAGTTCTCAGTTCAGTTCAGTTTATATTTGTTGTTAAATAAATATAAAGATTACTTCAAGAATTGAGCGACAATATTGTCAACGCCTCCGCTGTTGACATAGTATTGGTCACGTTACTTATTAGGACTACCACCGAATGGAGAAACGATGGAGCAGTAACATCTGATACAAATGAATATGACTGTTGTTGAACTCACATACATACACATATTTAGTTTTATTTTAACATCATACTATTGAGAAGACGTTTGTCTAATGGTTACCGAAATACTTGCACATCAGACCAAAATAATGAATAGGGAATTGTGTGGTGGCACAGTTATTATTATATCACTTGAGTCCAGTTATATCTTCAGTGCAATTCACTGCAAGCAATTTTTACACATTGCTGCTTGTTATGTTTCAATTTGATCACTACAAAGAATACCCGTCGTTCTTAAAATATACTATAGAAATCACTGAAACTCAAAAATAATATCGACAGCCGGAAGATGTCTACTGCTGAATAAAGGCCTCCACCATTGTTAATTCAAAATTAACATGCTTTAATTTATTCATAATTTGTACTCTTTAATTTTATAATCATATTGTTAGACTCCAAAACTGATATTAAATAAATTGTGGGTAGGATAGCCGAACGCGCTCAGCGAACGCGTATATAAGTCACAGCTCTAGCGGTACCGCAGTCATTCGTTTCTCAGATCTCGTACAGTGCGGAAGTCTCGGTGAAGTTGCTGCGTCATGGTGATTACAATGTATTCCTGCTGCAGGAGTGTGGTAATAATTCTTCAGTGGTATGTTCAGTTTTTATTTTACTAAGGTGGTCCAGAGACAATGGTTTCTGGACAGATTCTCTTTTTTTTAAATAATCTTATTTAGGATTTCTAATAATATCATATCGATTCATACTCTATGTATTTTGTGTCATCTGTGGAGTCTATGGAATGACTCAGTCGAATTTGGTTCACGAACAAGCTATCATCATTGTCGAATTTGGTTCAATATCACGATCGCTTGCTAATCACAGCGCCCGCGCGGTTTTCAGATTTTCATTGTATAACGCTTACAATTTGCATATTCAGTACCGCGTGTAGTGTAAAGGTGTTACTAATTGTGAATCACAATAAACAAGAAGACTGGAAATCAGAACTTTTATTTCTCAGAACAGCACGATAATCCAAAGGCCACCCCGTTCACTACACAACCATGAACACTGTTAGCCATTTGGATACATCGGTTCCCCGCGGTCCACTTTAACAATATGGTTGGTATACCTAATGGTTGGTATACCATCATTATCATCAGACGAAAGTATTCCACTGCTGAACCAAGGCCTCCCCCCTAGAAGGGCACCTCCCTTCTTGCCATAATCCCCAGGCTTGGCAGGCGTCTTGGGAACCGCAGTATAGATGGTAGGTGATCCAATAGAAAGACGCTGCTGCCCGTCTTCTTGTTTTCCCTTAGTCGCCTTACGGACACCCAACGGGAGGAGATGGGTGGATACTATTTTTACCCAGTCACCCCACGGGTAAAACCTCATGCATATTTTGCTTGTTCTCACAATTTTGTGACCTTGACACATCTCCCTTATTTCTATGATCTGAGGCCTAAACCGGCCCGAGGCCCTAATACATAATTTTAATCCTTTGAATGAGCGAGCTATTAAATAGGTGTTACTCCGATATTGACGCCATTAAAATGTAAATCGCGCGGTATCAAATCTCATCGGGGTATAATTCAGAAATTTAATATTAATTTACGATCTATAAATATGCATATAATGGTTCGTTGAGACGTCTCAATGGATGAGTTCAAAAGAATGAGTGTAAGGAGTTTTCATACGAATATCGTGTCGCTGGAATTGACTTGTGAGAATCAGTTTAATAGATGTTAGGCACCGAGGATGCGTTTATAGTCCACTAAAACCGCTGTTCGGTAAACCATAAATTGGTGTAGCAACATAAGGCTGTCAGATCATAGATATTTCAACTGAGCGTCTTCGTGCCTCATACAGCACGGGTTTCGGTTGTTTTCATCTAGGCCTCAGTCCTTAAGCCAGACAATAGACCTAAATGCAGCTTTAGCAAATCTGACAGCAGTTTGTCCACTAGCCATATCTTCGTATTTTATGTTATTTATCTAAATTGTGTAGCAAAAACGTATATAATTAATTGTATCATTGTTTTGTTACCATTTTATAGGCTTTGCCTAGTTTGGGATCAGATGACAGTTCGTGGATTGTCGCAGGATATTATTATTATTTTTGGATGGGTACTTCCCGATCAAAGTACAAATTTCAATATTTTGTGTACCTATATGTTTTATGAATATTATAACGAAAGAGTCCACTTTGTGACCATTCTATTTTTGCCGTGTTTTTTTTTTTACTTATGCTTCTAATTTGGTGCTATGTCTCGTATACATTATGTGGTAGACATAGAAAAAACGTATATTCAAGGCCGGTTTTTAAAATGTAATATTTTTAAAATTAGTGTGAAAAGTCTCTTACAAATAAATAGTCACCATCATCGGCCATTTAGTTTAATATGACACCGACCTGTCCTGTCCGCGTGTGGGCGTGGAAAGTATTTTATAGCTTCTAACAACAAGTCTTTGTCAACCTAAGGGACGTGTTCCACCGCGCGCTTACGGTGTTGAGTGAATAAAAATTAATCGCCGAGCGAGTGCTCGCTAGTCGCTTTGACAGTTTCCTTTCGCGTATCGAGTAATTGCCAGCGATGTGACCTACAGTATAAACCATACATATATAGGCTTCGAATCTCCATTGAGTATTTTTCGCTATTCCAAAACGCCATAACATGAACTTCAAATGAGATATTTTAAAAAAAATTGAACTGACTTCAATAACACTGAAAAGTATAAAATAATTTAAATATTATTGAAGTTGGTGCCAAATATACACAGCAGGTACGCTAACACCAACTTCTATAATATTTAAATTATTTTATTGAATTATTGATTATTGAAGTCGGTTCAATTTTTTTTTAAATATTTTACTTTAAACTTTTTAGTTATATTTTCATACATAAAGATTGAACCATCGAAGACGGTAAAATGATCTAGGTAGGTTATGATCACATTATCGTCTACATAGTTTTACATAATTCATGTTTCTTCAGAAAAAAATATCTGGTCGTAATGAAATTTGCATGGAATCATCATAGTAGTTTACTCTCTCGATTAAAAAAAGAAACATTGAAATCGGTTCATATTTGTAAGAGTAATGTAATGGAGAACATCAGTTTTATGGTTTTTACCAGATAAAGTCCCCCACATCGTTCATGGTCCTCCAGGAAGTTCTTATCCTGATAAAATTCATACAAATTCATTACAATGGTTTTTTCTTTCGAATAAAAAAAGAATCATTGAAATTAGTAAAGATTTGCCGGAGTTATGACAATTTTTGTCCTTAAAAAGCGACATAAAGTCATCTTATAGGCATTCCTGCAGGTTTCCTGCGCAGTCACCATTCTTGTTTTTTCAGGAATGAGAACCTCCTCCTTTTTTTAAGTCGGTTAAAAAGAGTTGGTTCTTGTTGGTTGTTGGAGCTGTATTTTATACATATCTTTCTTTTAAGATTAAATTGTAAAGCTATTGTTGATTTCTTGAGCGATAGTTTATCGCTAATTATTAAGTAGCCGGTTGGTGAGACAAGTCCTTAACGATGACACTGATTTTTGTCATATCCAAATAAACATTGTATATTGTGGCGTTCATTTAAGTAATAAACTGTGTACTTGACCTAATTATGATTTAGAATACTTAACCCGCAACATATGGTAGTAATTAAGAACGTCTTAGTTCGCTTCGTCCTATTTTTGTAATTGATTTAGATCTAGGCTCTACATCAACAGGATTAATCTTTATCTGCATAGATAAAGATATTGCCAGCCATATTTTGTCGATTGGTCAGTCCTGTTTCATCTTCTTACTGATGCTGTTATTGGTCCTCTAGATTAGGACAGGTAGTTAAAGTTAAGCTGTGCAAGTATCTACATGTATAGTTACTCATGTGGTTCAGGCAGAGACTTCGACACTCACGGAGATGATTTGTGAATGAGTAGAGGCTTTCGAAATGTGGGTGTATAGAAGAATACTCAGAATATCTTGATAGCATACAGTGAAAATTCAAATGGTATTGCAGAGAATGAATACAAGGTTGGAACTCTAAGTTAGATCTTGGCCACATGATTTTAAATACTAAGTAAAGTCTTTCAAGGCGCTTAATAAGAACGCCAAAGGCCAGGCCGATATGGGGCATCTTTCTAAGACAGTGCATTGTATTGAGGAACAAGAAGTTCAGAACATATTTTCGTTCATACACTCGCTCGCACAGAGATAAGCAATATAGTTGCAATTCCTTCAATAGATAACGGAACTCGAGATTCCGTGTTCTCGTCGATCTCGCTGATAAGAAAAAGCAAACGAACTGTGCGGCCCGTATCGGTCAACGAACCTTAGTGATAGGCTGATAGGTAGAGATTGCGTAAAATGTTCTGTTATTAATTCCTGCAGATATTATACGCACATGATTGCTTTGCGTCCATGGCGGTTTTTGATAAGAGTATCCTCCAAGTTTTCAAAAATATAACCGCCCGGCGCAAACTTGGACCATCAGCTAAAGCTTGTTGATTGACCGAATTGCCGTTAGTATTTGAAATATTCATGTCATCTTAAAAATAATAAGTCCATCCTGCATTAAAATTACTAATGTTTCACATGCTTGATAAATAGTGATTTGCCTTACCTATACAATTCTGTGAACCCCTCTAAGAAAAATGTCTAATGTACTACACTTAAGGAGTCTATTGGCAAACGAGCTTTAAGTAGACCTCGAAACTTGTGCAAATCCAGTAAGTTTCTTTTGACAGGAAAAGCAGCTACAAAAAGAAAAACAATAGCGAACAATTTTCGTAATGTAACATGATTATGATCCTAATCCCTTCCAAGGACAAAAATACGTTTAGTTTGCTTTGATCTTTTCATGGAATCCACTAACGAATGTTCGCACAAAAGCGCTTTAGATCCGATCTTGAATTTAAGTGTTTGCTTCATATTGGTCGTTACTTAGCAACTTTATGTCTGCGGTATGGTCTCGGTGCGGTCGCACCACCATTTATTAGTCGCTATTTATTCCACTGACTTCAAACATTAGTATAGGTTTAAAAAATAATGAAAATATCTTTATTCAGAAAAAAAAGATCATAGTTACAAATTTTCTGCGCTCCCACATTAGGTCACCCTGTGTTGTGGGAGTTACGCTGTTTCATAGGTACAAGTAAATAACTTTTACTGAATAAATATAATTAGTAGGTAGTCTCTCTCATGCCTGTATGTGGTGTGTATGAGTTGTGCAGTGTGTCATTGGCTATGTGCGTGTTGTGTGTGTGTGTATTATTTAAGAATTGTAACACGTCCGGGCGAGTGCACTAAAGTTTATTTAAGTACTATACTTTGTCTGCAGTAATTTGAACAATATTTCCGAGGGGCACCGGTGTGAGCGAGAGCTGTTTGAAGAGACAGTTCTCTTAGGCATGGCATGGCATGGTTAGGCCAGTGCCTAACCATTGGTACTTTGACATTTTGGCTCATTTCTTTAATTGTGCCCAACTACTCAAGAAATCATTAATGTTTTACGAGTGTTTGTAGGTCTTCTTTAACAGGCTTTACGGCCTAAACGTAATGATGGGTTAACCAGAAAGTTAATAGGTTTTCTACTTTTAACATAGAATGTCTTCAGATTCGTCTTATTTTTGGGAGTACCGCAGATAAATATAGACTTTATTTTATCAAGGCACTAGATCAACAGGTGAGACAATTGAACGTGTGTGGATTGTCCCAAGATATTATTATATTATATTATTATAATTATAAGCTCCTTGATCAAAATACACTAAGTAGATTTATAATTATGCTCTCTACAGAGAATATAGAGTTTACTAAAAATGGAACATGGCAGCGGTTAGACACACTTTCTTCTTCTTCTTCTTTCTCCTGGCTATTGTCCCAATTTATTTGGGGTCAGCCCTCCTAGTACTTCTGCGCCACGCCGTACGGTTGTGGGTTGTCTCCTCAGTTGTGTTTACATTTTTTAGGTCATTTTTTATGGTTTGCATCCAGGTCATTGGTGGTCGTCCACGGCCTCGTGTGTCTAGCCGGCCGGCCTCGGCCGGTTAGACACACTTTGTTTATAATTTATTAGAAATACTCGTTACCCTATGGGTATCAAAAGAAAGAACTATAACAGACGAATTTTAATAATATGAAGTCATAGGCATGTGATTAAAGTATTCGATATATCAAAATTTGAGTCTAATTTGTTACCAGTCAAGTGTTTTGTTCTTTTGTAATTAATTATGCTTGTTTAATTATAAGGTGCGGTATACTTTTTCATAGTCCATGGTGGGATCAACGTCTTCCATCCGGATACCGTGTAAACAATGGCTGCATCCCACACGCCTGCATCTTGTTCACACGAGAGTAGAACACGTGTCGCCGGTTCCCACCAGGCCAAGTATGACGTATGCGGGCACATTCACCATAACCCCTTGCCTATGTGCGTACACCAGCATCGGGGGGTTATTAAAGATATCCTATTTCGGTATCACTGTGCGTAAGAAATATACTCGGGTACTTAATTCAAATAAAAACAAAAACGATTTCGAATACTATCTACTTATCTTTTAGTAGGTACCTATTATTTATCTATACTTATAATAAAACTGTAACAGGTCCAATTCTGTACCTTGAAGATATTTTGAAAATTATATTTGGAGGGCTTTCTATAACCGATACTGAGGTCGAAAATGTAATTTTTTTAATTATTGTCTGTCTGTCTGTCTGTCTGTATCACGGCTGCGCATCACGCCGAAACTACTGAATGGATTCAAATGAAACTTGGCATGATTTGAGATCTTACTACGAGGTAGGACATAGGATACTTTTTATCCCGTAATCTAGCACGGTTCTTTCGGGAGAGGGGATTAAAGTCAAAATGGGTACTTGGTTATACGCTTGGTCCGATTTTATATTTTTTTCTTTATAATATAATAAATATTAGTAAGGGAACACTCGTAGAGAGTTGTTATCAAGGTTTTGTAATCGATCGGATTAAGCAACGTTAGGTAAGGTCATCAAATAGATGGGTGACCGTTTAACGCCATTTGAACTAAACGGGTCCGTGCTTTGGAGAGCAAGTAAAAAGTGGGTCCCAGTTTTTAACAGACTATAAAAAAGGAGGTTATGTATTCGATGCGAATGTCTGTTATTAAAAGTTTAGTTAACGTAAAAATAGCGCAGCGGAGCTGCGTGGGTCAGCTAGTCGAAAATAAAAAACAACACGACACTCGAGTTATGAATGGCTTTATGGAACACATTTTTTTTATAAATCATCAAACAACTTTATTGAACAAACCTAGTGGTAATGTTGTTTGGTCTTTTTGCTTCCTGAAGAAGGTACAGAACTGGACTGACTAACGAACTCGCATTCGATCATCTATTAACTAATCATAATATCCTGGGACGATCCTCACACGGGCATGGTTATCCGATCCCAAACACGACAAAGCCTGTACCTACTGTGAAAAACATTCAACTGATAATGAAGTCGGTTAAAAATACTTAAACCTATACTTTTTTGTAAATACATACATGGATACGAGTATGTTATACTCAAGACTTAACACAAAGGGACATGTTGCAAACAAATGTATATCCTACGTGGGAATGGAACCCACGACCTTATGGGTAGCAGCCAGAGTGTTTCACCACAAGAAGAACCAGCCCATCAAATTTAAAAATAGTTTGAAAAGGCGCGTTAAATTGTACATATTATTATATTTAGCCTTTATTTCAATAGAAGACCAAAACCACAATATTTATCTACATACAGCTGTTTACTACAAAATACTTCACACTGTCATGCATAAAGCAGTGTTTACACACCCCCACATTGGGCACAACCCCGAACCCGGATATGGTGCTAATGAGGTCCAACCAAGTACAAATTGAGGTTAGCAACTGTGGACATTGTTTAAAAGGCTCATTTTAATTGAGTTCGTAAATTACTTGGATATTTGCGGTATCATTTGCGAATAAAAGGGGAAACATCACATGGATAGTAATTTCAATGTGTGCAAGTGAGTAATGGACGCGCAACGCTACGCTTTAATTTCTATCATCATCATCATCACCAGCCTGAAGACGTCCACTGCTGAACATAGGCCTCCCAATTCGATCACCACAATGAACGACAGTTGGCTATTTGCATCCACCGGTTACCTACAATGTCGTGTGTCCACCTAGTGGGAGGCCTACCTATGCTGCGTCTTCGGGTTCGTGGTCCTCACTGGAGAACATTTCTTCCCCAACGGTTATTGTTTCTCCGATGTTTCTCTGGCCTGCCCACTGCCACTTCAACTTGCAGATTATAAGAGCTATGTCGGTGACATTGGTTCTTCGGCGAATCTCCTCATTACGAATTCTGTCGCGCAAAGAAACTCCGAGCATAAGCTCTCTCCATAGCTCGTTGTGTGTGACTCAGAGCTTCTCAAAAAGGCTAACAGTTAGGGACCACGTCTCACTCACACTAGTTAAAAACTATTTTCTATAAAATTTATACTATAAAATCGCAGAAATTTAATAAAATGTATCAACATTGACAATTATACACTAACAACAAGGGTCCAACACAGGGTATTCTAAGACGTTTCCTGGAACATTCACCCACTCAAACTCGAATAAGGAGGCTTAGCCGAAATGTACTTTCGTACAAAACGATCCGTAACCCTGAAATATAAAAAAAAGAAAGACAATCCACATGGAGTGTGCTAATGTGATTGAAAACGAATGACAAGGAGGCACGAGCTCGTTACTGGGACCTTGTTATCTGTTCCGATATTGAACAGCTTTGCAATTTGTACCACCGCAAACGTCGGAATAAATGTCTAATAAAGTTGTTATTTGTGCGAACATAAATCCGTCCAGTTTACTTCTTCAATATAAATAGGTCATTGGCATAATTTAACCCAGATTGAATTAGGTTTTGAATATACAAAAGATGTTTCTTATCAAAAAATCCGCATTTAGCTCGTATGCTCGTATGATGAATCCATAGATCCATCATCCATAATTATCGTCTAAATTCTTTATTGGGATTTCCACCATTCGTGTGTTTGTCTGTCTGTCTCTCAAACCTATAGAGATAATGATAGGTATTTCAGAACCAATGATGCTATCGGTTTCGAACTTAAAATAGATTTAGTCTTACTTATCCCACCTCATCGTAAATGAAAAATTTTTTTTTTTTTCATTTACGATGTACGATTTACAGTGTCTTCAATGGGAGACGAAATAGGTCGTCAAAATAAAATTTCAGAGTGAGACTATTATATGTATAGAGTGGGGTATCATATGAAAGTGCTTTATTTGCATATTCTAAAACAGATTTTTATAAAAAATAATAAGTTCACGCGCGTTCACGCAGATCTATTTATATATGTATTAAGGTTTAAATTCTCATCTACAAACTTCCAAAAAAGGAATGGACAATGGACATGCGAATGTTCGGCAACTGGCCATTTCCAAAGTTTGAAATACAACTTTTTTCTGTAAACGAAACAGTAAAAAGTCTACAAAGGGACATACAACGAACGATAGTTAGCAAACTCGATTTATGGAAGTTATTTCGGCCGGAGCGGACATTATCTAGTTCAGCCTCGCCGGGCACTCGCTGACGACTGTACGGATAAATTGCCAATTTTGACTTACACCCCTTTTCAATGTTGGGGCTGTGGATTAAACAAAAGTACATTTTTTTTTACAAAAGAATTGTGCCTGCGGCTTGCAGTGCAGTTAATGAGGCAGATATAGTAGACTTTAGAGAACGTTAACGTACGCATGTATAAGTGTAACTATAGGTATCTAAGTCTGGTTTTTATGACTGTCTGGTTTTTATCTTAGCATCTGGTTTCATTTAGGTATATGTAAAAATAAGATCCTTATTTCTCTTGGTCACGCCATAACTTGAGAACGATTTCATACATCTTTCTTTTATGTTTTCTAATACTGTGTATAAGGACCTTACGAAAAAAAAAATATTAATAGTTGCGCAATGCACATAATAATTAGAAAATTACGCGGGCGCAGCTTATGAAGCTTTTAAACGCCATTGAGTATTAGCCTATACTCTAGTCTGCCAGTAGACAAAAACTCACTAGTGACGTAGCTTTTTTGGGATTCAACTATCTGTAACAATTGCGGTTTTTATAGGATATAATTTCGAGAAGTCCCTTGTAATTGTATCATTTTCGCTATTGAATAATAAGTTCCTTAGAAACATAGACCAGTCGTCTGTCGTCGACATTCTTCTCCCCTCCGTCATTATTAGTCACAATTTGGTCACAATATATTTTTGTATGGGAATTTAAAAAAAGGTTAAGTTGTTTATCGGACGATTTTTTTATCGTTACGATCTACATTCTAGGAATGCACAAACATTGTTAAGCAACAAATGTGGTAAAACCTTTATTGTTACAATTAACTTATACATCACCGGTTTAAAATATAATTTAGTTTTATGTCGAAGCAATAAAAGTCCTATAAAACCGATGGAACAAAACGGTTATGTCCGTGCTGGAACATTATTACCGTGGGTTCCGTAATTTACAAGTTTTTGTTACATTGTACTTTTTTAAAAAGACGTGGGCATTCGATTCGCGGATTTTTTTTATGATATGTAGGGTAAATGTGGGATAGTTGCCCTAGGGGTATAGTGGCCTTTCGAGAGACTGTAGAGTCTACAGTCTCTCGAAAGATAAATAAAATAACATGTGATCATCCGCCAAACTAGAGAAATTACAATCGAGACAACTATACCCCTAGGGCAACTATCCCACATTTACCCTAAATACTGCTTTAAAAAAAAATCTGTAGCTATTTATTTCCCACCACTCAATCCTATCAAAGTTATTCCTGTAGGCCAATATCTACAATGCTCTCCAGTGAAAACACCGAGGTTTGACCCTTGGCGGGTTTTGGGGAATACTTACTTGCTTTGAAACTCGCATCGAATTTAATCAGAAAAGTAGACAGGAGTAATAGGTAAGATCATTTCCACTGCAAAGCCTTTGCAAACTGAAGGAAGAACAAACCATGATAAATTGGGTTGAGCACTATCTCTTCAGTTTCGCTGGACGTTCAGAGTGTGAGCCCTAGGACGTCCATTGAGTACGGAGCGACTCCGACGACGACCCCCGTCCCCGTGAGCGTAGTGTCCCGGGAGGCTTTCATGCACCCCCCGGCGACAGGCTCAAAGGCAAGGCACTGAGGGGCTCCTGTTGCAGATCCCACCGGAGAGCCCGGGTGTCTCTCTCATGTGCCGATGCGTCAACCGCGGGGGTTTTAGTGGGTATGAATCCCACATAGCCCTGTTGAGCCTTGAGCCCTTGAACATCTGTGACAACAGGTTGGCCACTAACCATATGTTTAAAAATGCTGTAAACTGATTTTTTTAAAGGTTATTTGATTTCAGTGCAGAATCCTAAAGGCCACGAATTGTTTTTTTTTTCATGATCCGCACGCTGCGCTGTCGAGTAATTAATTTTATGGCGGCTATATTTTTATATTATTATTATGAATCTGCTTACAGGTTTCAATAAAATTGTATGGTATCGTAGCTATTTTTAATTTGAGTTAATATTCGTCGTCGAAATAAGGTATTTATAGTTCACAGAGCTATAACGTTGTCGTTAAAATAGTAAATTATCAATATGATACCAATCAATAGGACACATGTTACAAATTACTCAACACTGAGTTTCGATAGCAAAATTTACGTATCAAAGATTCCGTTTTTATAATCCACAACCAGGGCTCCCACACATAACAGCGAACTCGCATCGCATCGCAAGTATCTGCGAGAAACAAATGAATTATCAATACAGAAAATTCATTTGTTTCTCGCCCTATCACCATCAGTTTAAGTAGCAGAAAGGAACAGAGTTACAAACTGCGTATATCTGCGTCTCTTTCCCACGTAAAAGTAAGATTACTTTGACACTGGCATAAGAGCTGGTAGGGCCTCTGTTAGGTAGCGGCCAGAGTGTCGAACCACTATACCTACTAACAGGCTAGTCAAATGTTGTTAATTTTACCGGAACACCTATAGCGAGTGGCCAATATAATATTTCTGAGGAAAAAACGACGACAAACAATGCTCCGATGCTGTGTGACAGAAGAACAAATTAATGAACACTTGCTGAGCGTGCTAGACAAATATAGGTACCTACGTAAGCAAGACTCTAAAAACATAACCCTCTCCTTGTAGGGTAAAAATGCCTTTTTTTTTTGACGCGGGGGAAATCTCCCAAAGATCCCCGGGAGCTGTGGGTCTCGACCGGGGTATGTGGGATTCTTACTCACTAAAACCCCCGCGGCTGTCGCATCGGCACATGAGGGGGGACCCCAGGGCTCTCCGGTGGGATCTGCACTAGGGGCCCCTCAGTGCCTTGCCTTTGAGCCCGCCGCCGGGGGGCGCATTGTAGCCCCCCGGGAACCAGTCACGGTGCTCACGGTGACGGGGGTCGCAACCCCGCCGCCGTCCTCCTCGGAGTCGCCGCCGTACTCAAAGGGTAAAAATGCCTTTTTTTTTTATGTTGACGCTGGGAAAAATGCGTTCCCGTTAGGGGACGAGAGGGTTATGTGGGACTCCCCCGGCTAGCCCGGGTATAACCACTAAACGATCCAGCGGCACTCCCGCATCGTCTTCATAGAGGGGAACTGGGAAACTGGCAGAGCCTTATCATCCAGTCCCCTGCCGACGACCGCCCGCCTTTACAGCGGGGCCCGCACGCCCCTCCCTACAAGGGGCCCGGAAATGACCGCGTGGGTAAAAATGCCTGGGTTAACCTATCAATGTTCTAAAGTTTCGTAATTTTGCTTGAAGCGAAAGTCTAAGCTTTCGAATGACGTGTGAAGTCCGCCAACCCGCACTTGGTCAGTGTGGTGGACTATGGCCTAAGCCCCTTCATCTTGAAGGGCAGCCTGTGCCCTACAGTGAGACATAAACAAGGGCTGGTATTATTAAACAAAACTCAATTAAATTAACAAAATTACTCAAGAATTCAAGTAGTAGGACTTCTATCGAGATCTAGATTTTTCCCGTGCATTTGACTCAATTGACACATCTCTGTTACTTTCAAAGTTGGCATATTACGGCTTCGCACCAAATACCGTAAAATGGTTTGCTAGTTACTTAACGGGACGGTCACAATACGTTGAGATTCAGCAAGAGGATGGGTCATACTTATCGTCTCCTCCAAGACAGGTAATACGAGGAGTTCCCCAGGGATCTATTTTAGGGCCGCTTTTATATATTTTATACAGTGCAGATATCAGTAAGTCATTTAAATACTGCAGGTATCACATGTATGCAGACGACATTCAATTGTACATATCATGTAAACCTGCTGATACTTTGGAAGCAGTGCAAAAAATCAATGCAGATCTCCAAAGAGTGGTTGAATGGTCTGAGCAAAACTCGCTGGTTTTGAATCCAATAAAATCAAAGTTTATGGTACTAGGCAGTAGAAAAATGATTAGTAAGATGCTGCATTTTAAACCAGAAGTAGTTGTTATGGGTCAAAAAATAGATAGGGTAGACACAGCATGCAATTTGGGCCTAACAATGGACCCAGAATTGCGTTTTGAAAAACACATCAATAATTGTATGAGAAATTGTTTTTATAGATTAAAAATATTATACTCAATTAGACAATATTTAAGTATACCATTGCGAAAGCAACTAGTGGATAGCCTTATTTTGTCAAAATTGAACTATTGCGACACTGTCTATGGACCATGTCTGCTAGTAAGGTCGGAGAAGCTGATACAACGTATACAAAATGCCTGTATCAGGTTCTGTATAAACATTCCGCGAAGATCTCATGTTACTCCATTTGCAAATAATGACTGTATTTTAAAAATGGCAGCAAGGAGGAAGTTGCATATGGCTGGTTTGCTCTTTGGTGTAATAAATACAAAAAAGCCTCACTATTTATTTTCAAAATTGAAATGGAGAAAGGACTATTATAAATACCACATTCGTTCTGTTACTTATCTACTTTCCACTCCAAAACACAGGACCATGGCCTTTAGGGGAAGTTTTAGATTCGCAGCCACACAGTGTTGGAACAGCCTTTTACCACCAATACGGGGCCTGAAATCAAAGAAAACCTTTTTAACACATTTGAAGAAACATTTAATGGAAATTCAGCAGTCTACAACATAACTTTAAAAATATGATAATATTAATATTCTCACCTCATGGTTTATGGCTTCTGGTAATAACGGTTTATTATACATATTCACAAGTAGTGTGGATTGCCCTAAATGGTCAACTATTTCATATCCTTGATTTTCTTGCTTAAGTAGGTAATATAGCATCTGTAAAAAAAAAAGAATATGAAACGCAACCTAATTGTATGTGAACTTTTACTACAATACCTACTAAACAAATAGTAAACTTACCTACTAAGCTGCACATACTAAGTAATATATTTGTTTTGATATAGTTATTTATTTTCCAAATAGTGAGCAGGTTGGGCAACGCCCCTCACTGCACTGCATTGTGTTTCTACCTACATTTGTTTGGTATGCAAATAATGATGAATGAATTTGAAATATAATTGTATACTAACCTATTGTTCAACTGGGTAATTTTTCATAAGAAATATATGAATGGCTGTGGGTTCTCACTGGTGGGAATCGGGAACGTTGCTCGAGGGGTCACTGCTGAAAATCAGCGCTGCTGACATCAGGTCCACCCGGTGTTGCAGCATCAAGCTGAGCAATGACCTGTTTTTTTCCGCACATGCGACGCACCAATCCAGATTTGCTTATCTTTTTATTGACATTTTTGTTACTTTTTTAACTATTTTTTTATCTGCCTATGAGGTTATGTAGGTATATCAATTTGACCCCGGCTAATAATATGAGTTTTAGATTATTTGTGTTGTCGGATATGTGGGTACTTAGGTTGGATGTTTTATGTTAAAACTTCTTTGTTATACTTAGTTTTACTTCTTTTCATCACAAAGAGTATGTCACCACCAACCGCAGAACACATAATTATATACTTACCCACCCAAGAACAATGTGGCATAGAGGCAGTATATACTATTCTATTGTTATCTATGCATAGAGGTCAAAGACATAGTTTATCCACCACCACCTTCCACTTTTTATCCACAGACTACTTAAAGATTGCCTTCGACTAATCGTCGCGTCATCGAAGTCAGACGCGCGCGCCGGCGATCGATAGATCGATCGAGTTGGTGATTCGGTGACATTCTCTTTGGACCTATAATAATATGTCAACAGCATCTATGTGAAATGGCTTAGGGGTCATAATGAATAATGACTAGTTACTAAGTTTCCTTTTTGTTTTATCTGTTTTTGATATTTATATATTATTTTCTGTTGCGTCGTGTTATGCGAAAAAAATAAAATTTATTTCTTCTTCTTCTTCTATCGTAGAGCTGGGATTTATTTTAATGGCACCGCATGTAGTTGTTAAATTAAAATGCTACGCTTATAGCGGCAATAAAGCCGCACTTGCCGAGCTCACTGGTCTGTTGGACATCCTTGACGTTTAACCCTACAGTGCACAGATTAAAGTGGGCTTAATACTTGTTGCTGGGTCCATTGTACCGACTAGGATAAAGAGGATATAAAATTCAAGTATTTTCTATTTTTTGTTGAACTTGGTTTTATTTTAGTACTAGCTGACCCACGCAGCTCCGCCCGCGCTGTGGCTGTGCAGCTGTGTTTACGTTAACTAAACTTTCAATAATATACATTCGCATAGAATACAAAACCTCCTTTTTTAAAGTCGGTTAAAAACTTGGTGTCTATGGGTGTTCCCTTAAAAATATTTATTATAATTATAATGAAAAATTGTTAACTACACATTTTGACTTTAGTCCCCTCTCCCAAGGGAACCGTGCCGAATGTCGGGATAAAAAGTATCCTATGTCCTACCTCGGAGTATTAACTGAAATCATGCCAAGTTTCGTTTCAATCCATCCAGTAGTTTCGGCGTGATGCTCAGCCGAGATACAGACAGACAGACAGACAGACAGACAAAAATAAAAATAAAATACATTTTTGGCTTTAGTATCGGTTATAGAATGCCCTCCAAATATAATTTTCAAAATATCTTCAATGTACAGAATTGGACCTGTTACAGTTTTATTATAAGTAATAGAGATAAATGAATTATTATTATTTGATTATAATGCTAACCTGGGGTAATGCCAAACTTGTGCGATTCCATGCCACCAAAACTCAAGCGTGTCTCTTCACCGCGAAAAGGAGTCCGTTCACCTTAGCTCCTACTTTTCAGAATGTATCCTTGGAATACACCAACCGCCTTCAGTTGTTGGGAGTTGAATTTTCCTCAAACCTCAACTTTGGGCGGTTCATTGAGTCCAAAGCCAAGGTAGCTGCAAGGAAGCTAGGTGTCCTTGCAAAGGTCCGCCGGTACTTCACACCGTGGCAGCTTTTGATGCTATATAAATCACAAGTCCCATGACTTGATTCCACCATCCCCTTTCCATCATCGGACGACGAGACGCACAGCACATACTCACCCTTATGTGGTAAACGTGCCTTCGGTTCGGACCAAGCGGTTTGCTTCTTCTTTTATAATAAGGACAGCTAAGGAACAGTTTGCCTGCGTCGGTTGTCTTCAAGCCTAGAGTGAATAGGCTTTTAATAAGCTACTGTGCTTTACCATCCTCGATTGCGTCGCCGCTTTCCATCTGGTGGGACTGCAGTCAAGCACTAGCTTATAAGCAGTAAAAAAAATATAGTGTGTAAAATAAATTAACAATAAACAAAATTGTGCATGATTAGAATCTCACCCGTTTTGACAGTAAAAAAAAAAAAAAGATCACTGACACACTGACACACAGACTGACTGTTGACAGTTTATACGGCCAGAATATGACCGTGGCAGTGGGAAACCGCTTGCTTTGTAAACCGGAGGTCGCGGGTTCGAATCCTGCGGGGGGCAACAAATTTGTGTAGTTGTTCCTTACTGGCTAGGACAATGAAGCCCGATCACCTGATTGTCCGTAAAGTAAGATGATGCATGCGGCGGATGGGCATGTAAAAAGTCGGTCCTGCGCCGCCCGGTCGTGTCGGTCTCCCGTCCCATCGGATTATGAGAGGTATAAAGGAAGAGAGAGTGCACTTGTGTCTACGCAAACACTTGTGCACTATAATATCTCCTGCATACATGGTTGACCTTGTGAAAGATTGGCCGCTGTGGTCGTATCGGCCAGGAGGACATCATCATCATCAATGATCAATTAATCAGTTTTCTTGCAATGTCCGTCTTGAATATGACTTACCTGACAAAAGCCTTCCTATAATTTGATAAAATGTGACTTTATGACAAGGCTGTTCTAATAAAAAAGTGGCACATGATAAGATTGGATGACAGATATATGATTAAAAAGGATGAACAAGGGAACTGTATTATTACGTGTCAAGATGACGAGGGACACAGTGAAATAAAGGACATAGTGAGATATCAAAATACAAAACAAGAAAAGGAAATATTCCGCTCAATTTCGTAAAATAATTCTCGATCGCGTGAAGCTTGTCAGATTTTATTATCTACTTATTTTTCGCTTGATATAGGTCTACCCGGGACTATTGCCTTCATTAAGCATAGAAAACCAATTTGCTGAACAGTTAATACATCTTTAAGCTTTAAATAGATATACCACATCGTAGTGAGTGGTGCTGGACTCTTGGATGAAAATTTTCGTTAAAAAGGTTTGCCCAAGGAATAAAATACTATGTCAGAAATATTGCCTGAAAATACTACCATAGTCAGTGTTAGTCAGTTCAAGTTAGAGACTAAACGCATGCATTGCAGTTCCTTCGGAGTCCCTGTATATTTGGCGCCTGGGACCTGAAAGTCCATCGAATACGGCGCAAAGTCGCGGCACTGAGGGGCACCTGGTGTAAATTCCACCGGAAAACCCAGGCCCCCCTCTCATATTATTATTTTTGTACAGATTTCGTATATTAATTCGAACACTGTAAAATAAAATATTGTACCTATGAGTAGTCGAGGCGCAGCCCCCCAGTCTTTCGGTATCTTGTGTATTATTGCGAAACCCTAGATAACGCAAATGCATGTATTTCGCGTGTTCGAACCCCGACGGAACGTCAGGGTTGGTCGCCGCTAACTTACAGTCCGCGCGCGTCTGTTGTTGCAGCTTTGAAGCCGGTTGGCCACAAAAACTAAAAAAAAATCGGGCAAATCGGCGGGGCATCGGCGGCATCGGTGTCTTTGAATCGGTTTGGACTTCCCGTCACTAAATTCGTCCGTGACGTCACAGGTGTTAAAAACTTGGTTAAAAAGTCGGCACGCTTGGTTTCAATACTAATCGTGATACTTGCGTTATCTACGTAAACCTATATCTGTGGTGAAACCTTTAAATAATACTAAAAGCCTCTCCTAGCCGCTTATCAGTGTTAATATTCTAATCCCCGCTATTGTGAAGTAGCACATCGCTTGGCACGACTGTATTCTACTAATCCAAATATATTTATGTATGTACGTTGATGGGACAAATTTGTCCCATCTGCATTCACAGTATTAAGATGAGACAGACGCATTTGAACGTATTCCCTGCGTTATACATTATTAAGATTCTTCATGCGTACCTGTCGTCACTCAAACAATGTGTATCACACAAAATATATTTCTATGTCGTTACAATAAAACACAATTTCACTTGACGTCCACTCGTATTCATATGACGCGGTAAGCCTTTCAATTTCCAACAATGCTCAGTATGCGAAAATTGTTGTCGACCTTTGTACGTGTTTGACTTCAGTTAGGGGTTTCTTTTACTATATCTGTGTTCATAGGTGCTTTGGAATTCACTTTTCTTTGTAACTCACCATCCGGTGTCCAATAACAGTCGGTAGCGTTGACTGTTGCAAATGTCCTCCATGTATCTTATTTTGCTTTTATTGCAAGCCAGAAAAGAAGCACCTTATTTGTGAAGGAATTTAGACGATATTGGAACGGTTGGAAGCTATTTATTTTATTTGAAATATGTAAATATATAACCAAACTGCCAATGAGGTGTACGGGCAATAATAGCACTCACCCATCCCAACCGTTGGGTGTCGTAATATAAGAGGCGAATAAGGTAAAACAAGAAGACAGGCAGCGTCTTTCTATTGGATTACCTGCCATCTATTCTGCGAGCCCCACGACGCGGCGGCGTCTCACTCTGAGTCTGCCAAGCGTAGGGATGAATATCAATCCCTTTCTTTCAAGGATCTTTTTTCTGTGATGGAAGTCTTGCAGTTGCTGATATAATCTAAGCAAACTAACTATTCATTAAATACATTTTAAACTATAATAATGGATGAATCTACTGAATACCTAATAGGCGCCATCGTTTTGCTTTATAAATAATACATTGATAAATAGGTAGATAAATGCAGATGACATCAAACTCAGAAGAGTTATAAATGGCGAAGTATATTGAACACTTCATAGCGTAAGTTTTAGAATAGGTTTTACTAACATAATGGATCTTTGTTGTCCGATATTTTTAATAAATAATAATAGAGGAAACAAATACCTTAATAGAGACATCTAAAGTAATGCAAAAATATTTGCAAATATTTCCTTAATACTAAACATAACAATTATAAAAATTCTAGTTTAGTACTTAACTTATTAATATCGACGGAACTATGGAATGCTACTTATAAAAGACATAACAACCATATTAAATCCGCATTTTGCATTACATTTAGGTATTATAAATCCTTCTTCAAGACGCCTGGAAAACGTGGAGATTATGGCAATCCCTCTCTTCTAAGGGCTGCTGATAATGATGATTATAAATCCTTCACTATCGTGTTTCACAAAAAATCACAGTGCTTGACTTAGTAAATAGATTTCAAAATAGATAACAAAACTAATAAATTCGTAAAGTTACATGCGTTAGCCTTAAACATAATAGAAGCAACTCTATCAATTGGACACAACCCCGAATGTAACAGTCGCTCCTTTGAAGTCCACTGTAGAAGAAGTAACTAACTAAATGGATAAAATTCGATATAAGGGCCTACCAGGGCAAAGTTTTATCTCCGCCCCATTTCCCGTCTTTTATAATAGCGACTACGTAAGAAAGTAAATCTAATAACGTTATTGTCAACGTGTACTCATCAATCTTGTACCCATTAAATGATAAGATACGACCCTATTAAATCGATATCTCGCCACCCACACGAATCGGTGAATCGATTGTTTAAAAATTCAAAGCTAAGATTACAGAATGTTAAAAGTTTTGGGACTCTTGTGATCTCGGTTATTTTGGATTGGGAATTCATTATTCAAGTCAGCCTTGTTATTCGCAGGAAAGTAGTTTTATTGTTTTTATGTTATTTCAGCAGTTTCATAGTAATTTGTTCATCACTTTCTTTTTCTTGTTCCTTTTTTTTTGTGTCTACATTTTACGAATGAATACCACTGTTGAATTTATGACGTGATGAAAATATTGGTCAAGTTATTCTAGAGCTCAAACTCTAGGGTGCAAGGTGGGAACGTACTTTTTAGTTAGACATTATAATGTAACGTACTGTGAGGATTTATAACGTACCTTAGAATATACTTTTTTTATATAAACTGCAAAGCATAAAAAGTAGGTATGTGCAAAGAAGCAAAAGTAACCAAGAAGGTAACCACTTTCAGTAGTTGCTTAGGCTACTTTTGCTTAGCTTATCAAACCGCGGAACTATACCTAAAATCATCAACAGCCAAAAGAGATCGACATCCTCCTGAGGCCTCCCCCTTCGAAGGAAGGGGTTGACCTAATCACCACAATTGGCAGGCGTCTTGGGGATACCATCTCAATCAGTAAAAATCTTATAACAATATTTGATCGTTGCACCGACTGTATTGAATTAATTGAGCGTCAACCTTTAATTCGGTTTTGTTAGATTAAGCCCGACTCACATCGATCATTCCGATCGATAACTAGTACCGACTTTGATGTTTTGATATCGATATTAATTGGGGCGTGCAGTGCTTTTGACTGATCATAAATCTACGGTAAAACCATCTACGGTATCGAGTTCAACCGAGTTGGTGAGATATGTTAGGATGTTGGCGGATAATTAATTTACTTGCGGTATTGGAGCTGATGTTGGCTAACGTAACTCATGTGAGATCAGATTAGACCTGTTGGTCTAGTAGTTAGACACCCTGCGGCCACTACCCGATGAGTTGTGAGTTCGAGTTCCACCTTGTTTCTGGGTGTTATTTAACTATACGAGTATTAGTACCTATGTATTTACAAAAAAGGTATATAAGTATTTGTATCAGTTGTCTGGTTAATATAGTACAGGCTCTGCCTAGTTTGGAATTAGATAACCATGTGTGGAAAAAATAATAAACTTTGTTTATAAGTTTAAATAAATCTTTTAAGGATGTAGTTTTTAAAAAAACGTACGTAAAATAAACTGGTCGCATTTAGTAATGTTTGCCCGAATGCCTCAGGAAGAGGGCTATGTTTTTATCGTAGTGAGATTTAAATTATTTACGAAGTTAGTCATGATTTCCTTGATGAAATACTTTTTGTCGGTTTACAGCATACAGATCGACCAAATTATTTGTATGGGTGGTGGAAATAGGAACTAAAATATTCTCATGAAAATTACGATCAGTTTGACGTGTTTGCATAGACAGTAGCGACACTGACAACTCACAGATAAGTTACACGTTTCTACTGACTTATTACCCATGTAATAAGTTTTACATGAAAATTTTGGTCTCTAAAGCCAGTCCATTCCTAAGTAGTTATATGTATTTTTCTTAAACCTTAATTTCTTTGAACAACCATATCTAACTCTAAACGTTCTAACCACTCTACGCAACAACCATTAAGCACTAATGAAATAACATTTAAAACATGCAAATTGAGAAATTAAGATAATTTCAGCCGTTAGAAACGTATCTTGATTAATTTAATTATAACTATTAAAAGACATGTTTATTTCTTTCATATCGAGAGAACAGTTTTTATCTCGACGCCGGTAAACTTGTTCTGAACAGAACCAGTCAGTAATTGACATCGGTTTGAGATTTGATAATACTGCTTTAATTGGTATGCTGCTATTTTTATCCAACTGTACCATAAGGGGTTATGTCTTCAAAGCGTATATGTATGTTTTTTTAGTTTGGTGACGAGGCAAGCAAGTCATTCGCCCAATGGTAAGAGCTACGTCTGTTATCGCGGGGGCAACCTTCGATAGGTCCCCGGGACATGTGGGGACACCCTCGGGGTCGCAACGGCACATGAGACGGGCTCTCCGGTGGGATCTGCACCAGGATCCCCTCAGTGGCTTGCCTTTAAGCCTGCCTCGGAGGTTCGCATTGTAGCCCCTCGGGAACCAGACACGGTGCTCAGGGGGATGAGGGCCGCCGTCCTCCTCGGAGTCGCCGCCGTACTCAATGGACACCCCGAACATTCAGCGACTCCAAAGGGCGGTTTGAAACCTAGTGGTATTGAATCGAATAATATTGCGGTAACAAAATATTCTACAAACTTATCATACGGTGATCAACCTAGTTTAAATGGAATGTCCTTTTCAATATGTCATTTTTTTTTGTTATTCGTCTGTGTTCATTTAATACACGGCTCATTAAGTTGTGGTCAGTCATGGTTCATTTGCAACCGCAACCTCGACTGCTGTTTAAGTGACTCGGACAAGATCATTGGGTATCGTATTATACCTGCATGTTTTTGTGGAGTGTCGTTCTCAACATAGAAACGTCATTCTTTTGAAAATCACTTCACAGTAACGTCATATTGAAGAAGAAGTAGATTCATTATTTGGCAATGTAATACAGTACACAGGTTTGTTTTATTGATCTGAATTATAACACTGGGTTAGGCAATAGAAGAGTCTTACATAATGTTGTCTTTTACGCGAATACTACACATTGAAATCAAACTAATTTTACGGAATTTAACGCGGTTTATTTAAAAATTTTACTATCCCGACGGTTCGAATGCTTTGCAGCACCGTTGGTCACGGAGACTGAGATGTTGAACGTCCTTATGTCACAATTATGCCGGTGTCAGGTCTCCCCTCAGGTCCTATTAGTCCAACCAACGTAGATCGAACCAACAATAATTTGTTGGTTCGATCTACGCAGTAAGAGCTTACAGTATCTTGAGGTCGTGCAGTGTTTTGCTTGGTTTTTGATTTACCTAATGATATTTATCACGGGATCCTAAGCGGGTGGTAAATCCCAACCATCTTCTCTATTGAAATTAGGCTGTTTTTTTAATTTCAATAGCCTCACGATTCATCCTTGGTAGGAATCGGTGATCTTTTGCGAGCATTTGCGGTATATCAAATCTGATATAAGGGCGGGTGCGATCCTGAGCGTGTTCACAGACTGCAGAGTTCGTACAGCGTCGGCAAACAAAATAAAAAGAAGAGGCCTAGGCTCAATTCACACCAGAACGGCAGCGGCCAGCAGCGCACTTTCAATGTGAAAGAATTTTAAACTTTATCTACAACACGTAAAAGACCAGTATCGCTTGGAAAACGCGGCGCGCGGGCGGCCCCGAGCGGCCTCGAGCGGCTTCAAGTGGCGTTGCGTTTTTCAAGCGATACTGGTCTTTTACGTAAAAGTTTAAAATTCTTTCACACTGAAAGTGCGCTGCCAGCCGCTGCCGTTCTGGTGTGAATTGACCCTTATTTTCCAATATGAGATTGAAGTTCAATACATACTAAGTTACAGGTTAGAATAAATGTCTTCCTGGCGGGCTGCGCGTCCATTCTCCTAAATATTTTATATCATTTTACCGGCCAGTAGTCACAAGGATAGTTGGCCTCGGGTTAATAGCACTGCTCCAATAGATCGTTTTAAGCTTTCTGGTGTATATTGCGGGTTTATACCTAACATAAGCTATTCCTTGGCGTTGCAGTCCGGGAGTTATAACCCTATTTATATTAGTCTTAAAGATATTACAATCGATTGGGTAGACTGATGCAGGAAAAATATTGCAGTGTCTGTACGTGTTATAAATGACGAAGCAAAACTCTTTGTCTGGTATAACTTCTAGTTACTCTGAGGGTATAATGGAACGTCCATAGCGAAAGGCTACGTACTCCCCTCACGTTTAGATGTGCGGGGAGACTAGGTGGGTAATTTATATCAAACGCAGGGCTTTAATCGCGTAGAAAAGATGTTTTTTATAAATTGGTTGGTAAAATTAATTAAAATTCAGTCTTGTTTATTAATATTATGTGACGATAGTTTAAAAAAATGATATTATAAATCATAGATTATGTTATATCCCTACTAATGCGCCCCGTATGATATACTATTATACTTTCCTTATTATATACTTTGGTACCGTACTTTGTGCATTTTCTAAAGACGCATAAAGGCATTTTACTTGATTTTTAAAGGCCCATGTCACGTTGGTTACACAATTTGGTTGAATTTCGTTGTTTCACTTTTCGTGCGTTATTGGCATATCTATTGTATTAAATATTATTGGTTTAAATACTTTCCTTCGCTCTACTTGAGCCCCGGTAATTATGATAATTAATGCTATGCTTAGGTATTGTTTGTATACTTATCATAATAATATTAAATTTGTTTTATCTGAGTATCAATGCATATTAAGTTTTAATTCAAGCATTAAATTCCGATATCAGCGTAAAATATTTCTAATGTGTTCACAGCACTAAATGGAGTCGAGATATCTTGAACATTTTCCTGCAAACATAGCGACTAGTCTAGTATGCAAAATGCTTTCTATCTCCGAGATAGCTGTCGGATGCGAAATTACCGCTGTCTATAAGTAGCGGGTAAGGGCAAGCCCGCTGCAGGCTATCGTGCCTGGCCACGCCCGAGATGTGGTCTATAAAGTAAACAGTTGCACTTGAAGCGCTAAGAAATGGCAAACTTTTCGTGTAATAATTTTGGAACCGATGTCTGTTTGTGAGTCTCTATTCTGTCAGATGCTCATACTGTAAGGAAATTTAAAGCAACTTCCTTCAATATACTTACATTCAATATGGGTTTTAAAGTTTCGATAATTCAACACCAGATATTTCATTCTTGGAATTAAATCGTGTACGTCACTTCACGTATAAATTCTACCAAATCTTAAACATGTGTGCAGTAACAATCAAGCTTTTACAGTCAACAACTACGTAAGCAGCTTTTTGTTAACGAAAAATAGCCAAATATAAACACAGACAAGCAGGGCAGTTTAACACGAAAAGTGACCTGTAATACTTACCATAAGCGCACTAATTAGCAGGCCACCCAGCTATTACGTCACCCAAACAGGTGAGTGGTCGCGTGACAATATTATTGTCATACTAACCAGTGCGCTCATAGTACAAATTTGTAAGACAGGTCACTATTCGTGTAAAACTGCCCTGCTATATGGTAAGGCTCCAGGTCAGAATTGCACGGTCAAAATCGAATAGAAATTTCTTCTATTAAGTATATTCTTCATACACGTCGTGATTTATTATTGTCATGGAAATGATGCAAATATGGTCAAAGACCTGCCTAGGTAGGTAGGTACTCTGAAAGTCACGACTCACGACACGCGGTGATTCGTGACCATTACCAGTCGTAATAAAAATATTTATTATTCACATGACATATTTTTAACACGTGAACGGATATTTTGCTACTTGTTTCGTTTATAATATAATTTAGTATTTAGTATGATAATAAAACTCATAATAATTATATGGTTAGTTATTGATCGCCGGGTATGATATTCGGTTTTAGGGTTGAGTTAACTGTTATAGTGTTCTCCTTCGGAGTCTCTGGAAGTTCCGGGTGTGGGCCTTAGGAGGTCCGTTGAGTACGGTGCGACTCCGAGGAAGGCGGTGGGGTGGCGACCCCCGTCCCCGTGAGCACCGTGACTGTTTCCCGGGGGGCTACAATGCGCCCCCTGGTGCAGATCCCACCGGAGAGCCCTGGGGTCCCCCCTCTCATGTGCCGATGCGACAGCTGCGGGGGTTTTAGTGGGTAAGAATCCCACATACCCCGGTCGAGCCCCACAGCTCCCGGGGTTCTTTGGAAGATTTCCCCCGCGTCAAAAAAAAAAGGCTCATGTGCCGATGCGAAGGCCACGGAGGTTTTAGTGGGTAAACATACCCCGGTCGAGCCCCACATCTCCCCGGAAACTTTTGAAGATTTTCCCCGCGAAAAAAAAAGCTGTTATAGTGTTATTTAGACAATCTATTTTATGCTTTTATTTTTCACCTGATAACTACTAGACTCCAACTCGGATGGGCAGCGTTCGGGAAACTACGCGATATCTTCTCGTCCAAAATACCGCAGTGCCTGAAGACGAAGGTTTTTAACCAGTGTGTGTTGCCAGTGATGACATATGGTACTGAGACGTGGTCTCTAACGGCTGGCCTTTTAGTAAAGTTCAGAGTCACACAACGAGCCATGGAGAGAGCTATGCTCGGAGTTTCTTTGCGCGACAGAATCCGAAATGTGGAGATTCGCCGAAGAACTAAGGTCACCGACATAGCTCTCAGAATCTGCAAGTTGAAGTGGCAATGGGCGGGCCACATCGCTCGAAGAACCGATAACCGTTGGGGAAGAAAGGTTCTCGAGTGGCGACCACGAACCGGAAGACGCAGCGTTGGCAGGCCTCCCACTAGGTGGACAGACGACATTGTGCGCGTCGCAGGTAACCGGTGGATGCAAATAGCCAGTTGTCGTTCATTGTGGCGTTCTAAGGGGGAGGCCTATGTTCAGCAGTGGACGTCTTCCGGCTGATGTTGGTGATGATGATGATGAACTACTAGACAAAGTTTCAACATGTTTTTACATAATAATATATTGATAATATTTATCGGCTTCCACTGTAAGAATAATCGGCGCGCGCGCCGCCGACGGCCACGATCGCGCAGCTGCACACCGTTTAACTTATGTGTTGCTCGCAGATTGCATACACCAGATACCTGGCCTGCCTACAACCGTTAAATGATAACTGAATTTGAAAAGGTAATATGTTGGTGAAACTTAATTGCAAGATACTGCTGAACGGACCAGTAAGGCTTTTATGGTCTGTGTTAGAGAATTTGTATAGGTACTTACTTATAATATGCTGTGTATTGCTATTCTATAAGTAATAATAATAATAATATCTTGGGACAATCCACACACGGTCATCCGATCCCAAACTAGGCAGAGCCTGTACTATGGAAACCAGACAACTGATACTAATACTTATATACTTTTTTTTTGTAAATACATACTTAAATAGATAAACAACACCCAGACATTTGGCGGGAATCGAATCTACGACCCATCGCTTAGCAGGCAGAGTGACTGACCACTAGACCAACGGGCCCGTCAAGTATTTTATAAGACAGGAAATGGAATGGAATGAAAGGGAATGAAATAATGGTATTTTTAGTAAAACAACATTGGAATGAAATCGTTTATTTCAAATAGATCAAAATCAGAACTTTCGAATGTCATATTTTTTTCATAAACTTCAGCGAATCACAACGCGGCCTTAACTGAGAAGATTCGGCGAGAAACTCAGAGGGCTTGTCAATATAATATGTATACGTAATAAGTACTTAAAATGAATGTGCTTAATAATTATCATCATCATCGTAAAAATGATGAAGCAAGCATTAACAGGTAGTTGAACGAAGAGACCCTAATCTTTTACAGTTTAGCAGTATCTCGTACCGTATACAAATGAGAACAATACTGTAGTCTCATACATGCACCAATAACTGCCAAACAATGATGAAACTCCTCCAATTGAAATCACCCAACAGAACCGATCGATTGGCGGACGATATTGGCCGAATCACAAAGTGAACTAATATTGCCTTTTGACAGCCGCTCGCTTCAATAAAAACACGAATAAAAATTCCCGTTTACAATTTGCGTTATTCAATTTTAAGTGTTTGAAATTCAGTATAGAGCGATGATTGGGATAACACCGAGTTTTGGCAAACTTTTTGTTTGCTTCGTTCGTATATCTGCGTTGAATATTTGAGCCGGTTTTCATGTTGATTTTGAAAGGAAAGTTTGTTGGTAACTTTTATAGTTTATCGTTTGTGTTTGTGGTATGTGGCTTTATTCAAATTATTTTTATTATCTTTATTCTTTATTGAAATAGTTCCAACTTCCAAGGATTCATTTATCTAGCCACTAGTGAACGCTCAAGAATTAATCGCTCAAGATGAGCCATACACACGTCCACTCTCTCCTCCTTTACTCTCACATTGGAGTGAGATGGAAAGCTGACAAGACCGGGGTCAGATGCAGTACCGACTACTCACCTACATGCCTATTAGACGTAAGGATCATTTTCCTTTTAGACAACCAGATGATTGGCCTGCATTGTCCTAGCCAAGAAGGAACAACTGCACATAGTTTTTACTCCCCGCGGCCGCGAACTCCGGTTTGAAAGTAAGCGGTTATCCGTAGCGCCACGGAGGCAACATTTTTAAGGTACCTATTACTATATTACCATTGGTATGTTTCGAACACAGCTATCTTTGTATACTACTGTTTTACTACGGAATTATCGACTTGGACAAGTTACCTTTCATTTAGTAATATATCGATATGAAACACTGCCCACCTGGCCCCTGTTATAAATAGTGTAAGAGTTACATGTGACTACCCACATAATAAATGTTAAGAAGAACAGACTAGCGATTTGAAAGCGTGTTCAAGCTCGTTCAAGCGGTGCGATCGCTTGTCGTCATTGCTGCATGTTGTGAGAGTACCATTCTTACAAATGTATCTTTGTACTAAGTATTTATGATTTTACGACACATTCACAGCGTTGTGTGTATTTGCGCAGTGACCTCACTGCGTAGATGAAAATCAAAATAATGAATACCCTTGGATAATACACACACGGTACTCTGCTTTTTAATATTGCAACCTGAATAAAAAATACAAGTACATAAATATACTGTAAATATTAATTACTTACTTACATAAATCATTAACATGAGGATATAAGTCAAATAGACACACACAAACATGTTTGCCCAGGGTGGAAGTACGAACCATTAGTGGATACAAGATGACGCTGAGCGATCGCGTCACTACCGCGCTTAAAACGCGCTTGCAAATCGCTCGTGTGACCTACCCCGAACAAATTATCAACATTTCATGTGGGCAGTAACGTACGTTCTTCTACATTATATATTAAACGTTCTATCGCAATCGTAATGTCGTTTAAATAACCCATAAATATCATTCAAATGTATTGACAACTGCGTTTTTGTCGTTCCAACGCGGAAACATGTCCATTTCGCTGGAAATTGTTGTAATGGCGGATCGTTGTCACATAAATTGTTACATTATGCGCATTGTTGTCGGGAATGTTATTGTAATGGAATTTTCATTATTTGTAGAATGTCAGATATGCATGTAGAAAGGTAATGCGAGTTATTGAACAAGTTATCTAGCCTATAATTACTGGTATATTAAATATTCAACTGGCATAAATTGCAGCTAATGTAGATTATCACTAATATGTATATAGTAATTATTTTCTCAATAGCCATTAACAAATTGTCAATTAAAGAAACACAAATTCTACACAGTATTAATTAAAGTACAGCTGTCTGCAACAAAATATAACATTAAAAAACAAATTTACAATGCATATTTTTGCCCACGAGTTAGTTTTATAGGCTTTCTTTAGACACTTGCGTTAGGCGTGTATGAGCGCAACCTCGGTTTTCTATTAGTCTATTAATCTGTGCAATATTTCTATTAAGACTCGTAGCAGCATGCAGACAATCTGGAATAACATGGAATATTACTCAGGTGATTATTTGATTCTGAGGTGGTCAAATTAGAATAATTTGTCCACTTTAATCATCCAGGTGATATCACCCAGGTAATCAAAGTAGAATAAACCACGGAAGTTTGGTAGAGGCTTCTAAAGCAGGCGGCGGTGTAAATATAATATGATCTATACTGACGCATTTCAAAACCACCGCGATATATAAATCTACTTATTGGCTCCGTGAAGCCTATACATAATAAAGATATTTTGACTGGGACTTAATAATAAGCTAACGAGCATTCTGAATAGCGTTATTGATTGAACATTTTTGACGATATCTCTAGTACTTTTATGTTGCGTTCTGTTTTTTGTTGAATTTTTCGCGACCGACTGCAGAAACAAAAGTTACTATACAACTTAGTTTTGATAAAGTAGTAATTTGCTTCTCTGATGAGTTAGGTTGGAAGTCACTGTGCTGGCAGATTGATACCATGTAAAATAATTTAAATAACTTTATACGGGGGTTCTACACCAATATTGCAACGAAAAACACGCGTCTTAAAAATATAACTTCTTATAAAAAGCAGTCAATCAAATGTCTTTATGGTTTTGTTAGTAACCTTGATAACGTTAGTGACATTCGAATCTCCTCTAAAGCCAATTAGTTCACAGTATGTTGACGCCATAATTGCTTAGTGGGCGTAAATGGTGTAATTTTGTAGCTATAACACATGTTTATTGCTAAAATAATTTATTTTATGGCTAATACCTCTCGTATATTGAATTAGTTTTTAGGATAATAAATAGTACGATAACGGCTTTAATTTCTGTACTGTCAGCTGTTATGACTGTGATTTTGTCTGCATTTTGAAGATAGTAGTTTTTGGATTATTCATTTCTTTGTTTTTAAAACTTTGTTAAAAGAAAAACATTAGTATCGTTTTTTTTTTGTTAAAAAAATTGGTAAAGTATGTCTGTATTTATTTTTAACCGACTTCAAAAAAAGGAGGAGGTTCTCAATTCGTCTATATATATATTATTTTTTTCTATGTATGTTCGCGCATAACTCTGGCAATTATGAACCGATTTGCAAAAATCTTTCTTCCATCCATTCTTTAATCCGTTAGTTGGGTCCCATAAAAAAATTATTGCTCCGAATAAGTAGTTCCTGAAAAAACAATAATGGTGACTGCGCAGGAAACTTGCAGCAAAGCCTATATAGATGACTTTTTTGTCGCTTTTTAAGGACATAAATGGTCATAACTCTGGCAAATATTTACCAATTTCAATGATTCTTTTTTTATTCGAAAGAAAAAACTTACTGTCATGAATCTGTATGAAATTTATCACAACCGGATAAGAACTTCCTGGAAGACCATGAACGATGAGGAGGAATTTATCTAATAAAAACCATAAAACTGATGTTCTCCATTACATTGCTCTGACAATTATGAACCGATTTCGATGATTCTTTTTTATTCGAGAGAGTAAACTACTATGATGATTCCATGCAAATTTCATTACGACCGGATATTTTTTTCCGAAGAAACATGAATTATGTAAAACTATGTAGACGATAATGTGATGATCACACCTACCTAGATCATTTTACGGCCTTCGATGGTTCAATCTTTATATATGAAAATGTCACTAAAAAATTTAAAATAAAACCAACCTCAATATCACTGAAAAATATAAAATAATTTAAATATTAAAGAAGTTGGTGTTAGCGTACCTGCTGTGTATATTTGGCACCAACTTCAATAATATTTAAATTATTTTATACTTTTCAGTGATACTGAAGTCGGTTCAATATTTTTTTAAAAAGATTTTATATTGCTTTAACAAAACGTGAGAGAAGTGAAGAGAGAGAACTTGACGGGCAGCAACGCAGTGCTGTTTATTGGCAAACATGTCGCACAGACGACATTAAGTTAAATAAAAATATTTTCTTTTAAAAATAATTTTTTTTTGGTTAATTTAAGTTATTTTTGTAAGTTTTTCTGTATGTTTTTCTTTGGTGTGACAATAAAGAGTATTCTATTCTATTCTATTCTACTTTTTTCTAGAGCTGGTATTATCATAAAATTACTTTTGGAAAAACAAACAGCTGCTGCATTATAAGTAAATATTATTAGAACTCTACTAAATAAAATAAACAAATCATTACCGACTCAACCGATCACACCATTACTCCACTTAAACTAAACTTTACATGCATGTAAACATGAACGAGTCGAACGATGGTTAATGGTCTTTCGAGAGCACAGTTAATATTATCTGTTAAAATGCTTGATGGCTCGATGCTGTTTTTGTAATTTATGTTTTTTTTTTTGTGTGAATAGCAGCACTCATTACTTACTCTACGTAAATACCAGTAGGTGAGTACTGTTTATGAAACAAAATATTATAACACAACCTTTCAATATATGGGTTAGTTAAATCCTAATTGATGATTTATGTAGAAAAAATACCAATTATTGAAAAAACAAAACATTTGGTATCAAATGAAAGGTCTTCATGAGACGATTTCGTTAAAACTACAGTATAGTGTTTTTAATTATAACATTTTATAATGTTTGTATTTTTTGTAATAAAATAATGAACCCATATCGTTCGCAGTCGGGACATAAAACAGTTTTTGATTAAATAAAAACACCGGTCAAGTGCGAGTCGGACTCGCGCACCGAGGGTTCCATACCATCTTTGGTCCTATTAAAGTTATATTTTTCTATAGTCCTATTAAATGTTACCAAACCAAACGGTTTTGCGGTTTGGGGTACCAAACCGCAAAACTAAGTTTGTTTGTCGAGGTTTTTTAACATTACTAAAAATACAATTTAGAAACATCATTTTATTTTTCCTGTAAAATATAGATACACTTGTATTACCCATAATTATTTCAGATTTTTTCCTCCACAAACTTCGGAGATAAGATTAACGATTTTTTTTGGATATTTTTGATTATAAGCCAAAAACTACATGGCATAAACCAAAAGAAAAATCTGTTTTGAGATGTGAAAATAAGGCCCATTTATATGATACCCCACTCGATATAGTAGTCTCACATTAAAGTTTAGATGGCTCCCATTTCGATCCGCAATAAAAAAAATAAAGAACAATTTTTATCTGAGGTGTTAGACGAGTAATAAAAAAACCTTTAATAGGTCCAAAGAAGCTATGGAACCCTCGGTGCGCGAGTCTGACTCGCACTTGACCGTTTTTTTTACTTTAATTTGCATTGAGGTTGGGTTAGTAAGATCTAAAACTATTCCAAGTTTGAAATCGATAACGTCAGTGGTTCCTGACCTCCTCGTCATAAGGATTCCTTTTTTAACCGACTTCAAAAAAGGAGGAGGTTCTCAATTCGTCTGTATATATTTTTTTTTTTTTTTTTTTTTATGTATGTTCGCGCATAACTCTGGCAATTATTAACCGATTTGAAAAAATCTTTCTTCCATCCATTCTTCAATCCATTGATTGGGTCCCATAAAAAAATTATTGCTTAGTAATAAGTAGTTCCTAAAAAAACAAGAATGGTGACTGCGCACTGAGAGTTGCAAGAAAGCCTATATAGATGACGTTTTAGTCGCTCGGACTCGCTCGGTTGGACAAAAATGGTCATAACTCTGGCAAATATTTACCAATTTCAATGATTCTTTTTTTATTCGAAAGAAGAAACCACTGTATTGAATCTGTATGAATTTTATTACAACCGGATAAGAACTTCCTGGAGGACCATGAACGATGTGGAGGAATTTATCTGGTAAAAACCATAAAACTGATGTTCTCCATTACATTGCTCTGACAATTAAGAACCGATTTCGATGATTCTTTTTTTATTCGAGAGAGTAAACTACTATGATGTTTCCATGCAAATTTCATTACGACCGGATATTTTTTTCTGAAGAAACATGAATTATGTAAAACTATGTAGACGATAATGTGATCATAACCTACCTAGATAATTTTACGGTTTTCGATGGTTCAATCTTTATATGTGAAAATATCACTAAAAAGTTTAAAATAAAATCTTTTTAAAAAAAAATTGAACCGACTTCAATATCACTGAAAAGTATAAAATAATTTAAATATTATTGAAGTTGGTGCCAAATATACACAGCAGGTACGCTAACACCAACTTCAATAATATTTAAATTATTTTATACTTTTCAGTGATATTGAAGTCGGTTCAATTTTTTTTTAAAAAGATTTTTTACCTTTTAGGTATGGAACCCTAAATGGATATAAAGGTATTTCAAGGACGCTTTTTTGAACCACATTAATGATGTTTGTAAAAAGTTATGAATGATAAATGTTGACAACTTGTGGTGTGAGCACACTTAAATATTGTACATATTGCCGTTTTTTAAAAAAAATAAGATCGCCCAGGTAGGAGTCCACAGCGTCAGATATTCAGCGTTACAATACAATGTAATGGCTACAAAGAGGTTTAATTACACTGTCTCAATTTTCAATGGCCACTTATAATTACTTCTGAAGCAAAAAAAAAAGAAAGTATTTTTCTATTCAATTATGGTAATTTATTTGCTGATCACATAAATAGATGGTCACACTTGCGTAGCGTGGGAGTGGACGCTTTGTTTTTATTGCAATATGCTATCGGTATTAGAATACAAAGTCTAATTCGCAGTGTTCAAGTCGTTGCGTATCCATCGCTGGGTTAGTTCAGTACATGATCAGTAAAGGAACGGTGACTTAACGATGAAAAATGCACAGTAATTTTTTTATAGCATTATGATGAATTTATAGAGAAAATATAGTAAGAGGCCTTGGTCAGAAGCGGAACACCTTTGCGTTCATGGTCAGTTGACTTGAAGCATAATATACTGCCCTCTGTGTATTTAGAAATTTATTATAGTAAGAATATTGGGTTGTTGCGAAAAAACTTCATACTTACCTTTTTTTTTGCAATAAGCTTTTTAAAAAAAAATGAGGTGCATAGTCTTAACGAACTTTAATAATTATGATATCCGTTCTACTTCATCATTTTGTGTCAATATGAACGGTACCGGTTATTTAAATTCTAAGACTGAAAGTTTAGGGTGCAACCGATAACATATTATTTCGCAATATGGGTAAGGAGGCTATGTCCGCGCACTCCAATATAATATCGCTTAATAATATCCACGGAAGTGGTCTTGTGATGTCAAGCAATGCGTACGAGAAATGTCGCTTCCGTACATTTCCTCGCTTTGAACATTTTTGCATTTTCTCGCTTTTCACATTTTTGCAATAACGTGAGCTGCGCTTTCAACTTTTTATTTTTATTAGAAATCTAATTTTCAGAATAACTTAATGTGATACCAAAATCCTTTCTTATGAGATTTCAATATCTCGTCGTTGACAGTAAGCAGTATTCGACATGAATAAACTGTTTTTTGTGTAATTTTCGGTTAAAAGCATTGCTCGCAAAAATATCGTCACATTTTATTTCAAGAAGCGATTATCTTGTTGCTGTATTCAATAAAATGTCTTCAAACTCGAAATCAGTTTTTTTTTATTAATATATCGAAATAGAATTTAGCATTTTACCTTAGACCGTAGTCAAACTTTGAAGACCAATTTCGAGTAGCATTAATTTGTGAGGAGTTACTATGACGGGGGCTCAGGCATCACCGTTTATCCCTTTCGTCCCGTAACGATACCTCAGGCAATGAGAGTGAGAGGAGGAGTCCTTACGTTGTCAGACACCATAAAAATAGCACATCATCATCAGCCGGAATACGTCAACTGCTGAAGATAGACCCCCTTTGTTGCCATTATCCCCACGCTTGGCAGGTATCTTGCGGATCACAGTATACGTGGAATTGGATATTAAACCATAGTCGCCTCTTACGAAACCTAACGATATGAGATGGGAAAGTGCTATCCTTACTCGTGGGTACACCCCACGGGTCCAATGACACATACGATATGTTTTATCTCTATAGATTTTGTTTAGTAGACGGTAGCGACGTAGTTTTGGAAGCATACTACAACTGATCTCATAGAGATAAGCTGTTCTCTTACACTAATTAATTAGTAATTTATTCGCTATAATGTGTCCGTGGTTTTGATGTGACGTCTTACCGCGGTGAGTAGGTATCATAAACGTTTTACTGTATGGAAGAAAACGTTAAAAGAGCACGACTTAAATACAGCGGTCTAACTCAAATAATTATAATAGATCCATTCTTTTTTTTTTTGACAGCTTTATTTATTTTTGACAGCACCAATAGAACGTAACTGCGTCATGTTACGCAAAAGTTCACTTTTAAAAGTTCACAGTGAACTTTTAAAAGTGAACTTCACTTTAAGTGAACTTCGCTCTATAACAACTCTAAAAGTATGCTACGGCACACAATAGAGCTAAATGTTTGATTCCACTGCTGAATAAAGGCCTCCCCCTTAGAAGGGAGGGGTTGCCATAATCCCCACGCTTGGCAGGCGGCTTGGGGAACGCAGTATAGGTGGAAGATTAATCCAAAAGAAAGACGCTGCTGCCCGTCTTCCTTTCTCGCTTAGTCGCCTCTTACGACACTCAACGAGAGGAGATGGGGGGGATGCTATTCTAACCCGGCACCCCACGGGGCAGAATAAACAAATACTATATATATATTATAATATATATATATTTTAATTTATACAAAAAGTACCAAAATCTAGAGTGGGTCACTAAGCTTTTAACGGACGCCTATTGTGCTTTTGTTCCCTTACATTAGGCGGAATAATGTCGTAACTTGCTTTATGAATGCCACGCGTTCACATTTCGCAAATCATTCCATTAATTAAAATTGAATTGAAACTAATGATTACAAAGGCCGATAGCATCAATGAACGTGATTCGCCGTCTTTGTCTTACGAACAATGTGGGACAGTAATGGGAATAGCAGTAATATCTTTCATAATAGACGCTTGTTCCAAATGTTGATGAGAAAATATACGAAAATCGTGAAATGGGAGATGCGCATAAATATTTTTTATGTAACCTTCGCTTAGTTTAGTTTATTTTGTGTACCCTCCGTAGCGCAGCGGGAAATTGCTTGTTTGGCATACTAAACGCGGGTTCAAATCCCGCGGGAAATCAACAATTTTGTGTAGTTGTCTTACTGACCAGAACAATGGCCGTTTTTCTGCAAAGTAAGATGGTCCATGCGTCGGATGAGCATGTAAAAAGTCGGTCCTGCACCTGACCTCTTCCCGGTCGTACTCGTCTACACAGTTGCATGTCAATCCGATGGGATACGGATTGACATGCTACTGTGCTCTATAATATCTTCCGCGTACATGTTTGATCTTGTTAAAGATTGGCCGCTGTGGTCGTATCGGCCAGGAGGTCATTATCTGTAGATACCGCAAAATAATTAAAGATAGCATCTGTTAATTCCTAGGTAATTGATACTTGCTATGAAACATCGACCGCAGGCACATTTTCATTAAAGGCGGTGAGCAATTTCCAATTTCGTCTGTGTTTAATACGATTGTGGCTTATCGCGTACCTACATCAGAGCAATTAATTGAATACTCTATTGAATTTGGTGACAATAACTAGATGGTGATGTAAATCTAATGTTAATTTTAGTCATTTCTCATCACACATGATCTGATTACATCTAGATCTGATTACATTATCATTTTTTTAGTTTTAGTTAGAGTCATTGATCTTCTTTGGGCACTGATTTGGGATCTTTTAGTCTCAGATTCTTTTGAAATCTGAGCTTTTAGTGATGAGGAGACCATTTTGGATATTTTCAAGGACCACCAGTGATCCACAGACGACCAGTTAAGAACCGCTGTTGAGCGATATTAATCTAATGTTGCGTACGAAGAGCTCGTAGCACACATGTGGCTCGTAAAATCGCGATTGTGTTAGAATCATTATATTTACAAAATATTTAATAGAATATTGATTCTATTAAATATTTTGTAAATATAATGATTCTGACACAATCGCGATTTAGTGATTGCACTATGAATAGTAAATTAAATTTTATTCGCTTATATCAAGTTAACCAGTGTGTGTTGCTAGTGATGAAATATGGTACTGAGACGTGGTCTTTAACAGCTGGCCTTTTAGAGAAGCTCAGAGTCACACAACGAGCTATGAAGAGAGCCATGCTCGGAGTTTCTTTGCGCAACAGAATCCGCAATGAGGAGATTCGCCGAAGAACTACGGTCACCGACATAGCTCTCAGAATCTGCAAGTTGAAGTGGCAGTGGGTAGGTCACATCGCTCGAAGAACCGATAACCGTTGGGGAAGAAAGGTTCTCGAGTGGCGACCACGAACCGGAATATGCAGCGTAGGTAGGCCTCCCACTAGACTAGGACAGACGACATTGTGCGCGTCGCAGGTAACCGGTGGATGCAAATCGCCAATTTTAATTCATTGTGGCGTTCCAAGGGGGAGACCTATGTTCAGCAGTGGATGTCTTCCTTGACGATGATGATATTAAGTTAAATATCGCGTAATGTTCTACATACTTACGGTTAGATAAGAAAATCGAAATCAACAATATCAATATGGTCGGGGCACCTCACTAACCCTATAACTGATTGACGTCTGCCCCTTCGCACTAGACTCGCGAGTGACACTTCTTGTTTTCGCGCCATGTGTGTTTGTACCTATTAATAAATAAGTATCTTGATTAATTCAGTGTTTCTCTGCTTTCTGCCTTACAAATAATGTTCAGCATATTTTAGGTTTACTCTAATTGAATGTTCAACTATCGTAGGGATCTGAACCAAATTTAATAAAGTATATTTGGGTAATGTTATAAAGGGGTAAAGATCCCTATACGTTTATTGGGGTTATCGCGAGCGCAGCTGTCACTATAAGATGTAAATTGACTATTTTTTAGAACTAAACACCAATTCAAAATATTTACTAAACATACAACACGTCCTGACATTAATTAATGCTTAATAGAGGTCAAATCTGACTGTATGAAAGAGATTCTAATGGGCGATTAACCAAACTAAGCACCTTTAAAATGTGTAGTGATGTTTATGGAAGTTTCACACTCATTATGTTGTCATAATTTATAGTTCCACGCGCCGCAGTAATTAGATATAAATTTGTAACGAGAAACCAAATGTTGGGTGCCCCGTCATGTTAGCATGGCACAGAATACGGTACGTACCGTATTTTATAGGAGACATTAATTCGTTAGAAAACGACCGAGTTTATATTATTCCTTTGTCTATATCTTGGATGGGTAATAAAATTGGTGAGTGAAATTTTATATCACAGTGCTTTCAAGTGCGCTTAGAATAGTTTGAGAGTAAAACGACACAGCGGGACGGCCAGTAAAAAAATATTTCGAAACAAAAGAAGAAATATAATTTAAATCAAAACGCAAAAGTACTTGTATGTACAGACATTTGACCGGCCCGTTGGTAACCAATGTGGTGTGTTGTGGGGTTAAGACACCGGGTAGCTACCCAACAGGATCCTAAATATGCTAATTTACTAAATCTTCAATTGAGTGTCGCTAATGTATCAGTTGGATGGTTGTACACATTTGGTAGACTACTTATTTTATAAGATCAGTAGCGTGTCAGTGGCTTGTCACTGACCTGGGCCCCAAGGCTGCTAATTTCATAGATTTAGATTTATTTTCACTCAACATCCTTGGCCGACCGAAGTTCAGTTGAATGGGAATTGAACCTACGACTTAGGCCCAAGTCGTAGGTCTGCCTGCTATTTTTATAAAATGACTTACAATTTCCATTACAGCGACACACTATTGAGACATAAAACCATAAGGCGCTGTCCTATTGTCATCGCTCGCGCGATGATGCGATGCGGTTTCATCGCCTTCAATAGGATATTCATTTGTTAACGCACGGTCGCACGATCATTTTCGTCGGACGCTACGCATATCGCGCGAGTGATGGCGATAGGACAGCGCCTAATGGCGTTTCAATGGTGTGACACACGACTGGTATGGTTATTTTAGCAGAATACAGATTTTGTCACAATCGTAATGAAGTCTTAATAGTGTCACACTATACAATTGCCATTCCAGTGATAAGTGTGTCACTGGAATGGCAATTGTATGTCATTTTATTAAAATTAGCAGGCTCGGGCCCACGTCGGTTCGATTCCCATTCAAGACAAAAACTTATGTGCAGGATAAACATTTGTGTAAGTACATATTTTTTGTATCAGTTGTCTGGTTTCCATACAGGCAGGTACAGGCTCTGCCTAATTGTGAATTGTCATATGATAATATTATTCATTATTAGTTTTTCACTCGTACGCAAGCAATTAAATATGATCTAATTTATCTCTACTAAATAATTAGATTTACCAAAACATTTCTAAAAGATCTCAACAATAATATTTTGATAGCACAGTAAATATAATTATCAAATTTATAAATCACTTAGTTCATATTCTAATGTCCACACTACAAAGCACATTAATGTACCTTCAAGGGTTTCCGTCATTAGTCAAAGTTAACGATTCGCCCTTTAGAACTTAACGATCTTAACGATAGGCTGTAATAATACTATCCTGTGGCCATCCGTTATCGTTATGGTGACGCAGCATGGGGCTTTCTTATGAATCGATGGAAAGCCGTACCTACATTAATTTATTGATTATTTATTAGAAAAATTAACCACTACATAATTATATGACATTACTAATTTAGTTTATTAATTTGTTTAACGAGCCATAGGTTTAATTTTGATTTATGTAATCCAGTATAACAAATAAATATAATTTAACGCTAGGGCATTTTTTTGTTGAGAATATTAAATGTGGTTTATAAAGGGTACAGCAATATCACAAACCGCAGCGACTATTAGCGGTTTTCAATATAAATATGTGCATGAAAATAATAATCAAGTCCAAACCTAGGTATATAGATACCTAAGTACATGGACGATGGATAGATGGATTTTTTTATATAGATAACTATGTTTATATGAACCCGCTAAAATACCTACCCTTATTAGATAAGATTAGAAGCAGATGATTGTACCTACTGATGTACGAGTATGTTAGAAATTGTGGGTCAATTTAGCTCAAGTTTTATTTAGCTCATCTCTACGAACTCAGGAATAATCCTCTAGTATAATATATTTATGCTATCTTTTTAGTCTAAAAATAGATCATATATAAGGGAAGGCCGGGGTATCACGAACGCTGGGTAATCCCGAACGCAGCGTTTTTACTATGTTAGAAATGACTGCTGTTACTAGCTTACTGCTGTTACTTAGAAATGACGGCTGTTACTAGTGCCAAGCGACAAGCGGAGCGCTATGGGTGCACACAACGATCAAGGTATGAATAATTGCAATATTTAGTCAATTTCGTTAAAAAATATTTTTTAAATAAAATTAAGTGTAACTTATCAAGTACTAGTAGTTCTACTTCGACATTGATAGACATTCAAAGTTAGTAGTCGAAGATTTAATTATGATTGTTAGATGGGTGGCCTCCCAAACATAACCTAAAGATATAAAACTTTTTTTGGTTTATTACCAAGATAATTCCCATGCTTGGGAGGCACCCAAGCATGGGAATTATGGCAACCCCTCCTTTCTCAAGGGGAGGCCTTTGTTTAGTAGCAGACGTTTTTCAGCTGCATCATCAGCCGGAAGACGTCCACTGCTGAACATAGGCCTCCCCCTTAGAACGCCACAATGAACGATAATTGGCTATTTGCATCCACCGGTTACCTGCGACGCGCACAATGTCGTCTGTCCACCTAGTGGGAGGCCTGCCTACGCTGCGTCTTCCGGTTCGTCGCCACTCGAGAACCTTTCTTCCCCAACGGTTATCGGTTCTTCGAGCAGTGTGGCCTGCTCATTGCCACTTCAACTTGCAGATTCTGAGAGCTATATCGGTAACCTTAGTTTTCAGCTGATGGTGACGAAAATATAGCATTTGCCATTTTCCGTCCACCAGCACATCTACTCTTCATAGAGTATTCGCAACCCTATTTACTGTTGGACTGCAATATCACCTTTTTTGCTCTCGCGGGTAAAACCTTCAAAAGGTTCCCCTGGCTGTGGGGAGTCAAGCGGGTTATGTGGGATTTTGCCGATGCTACAGCCGCGGGGGTACTTTAACCCTCGTGGCTGTATCATCGGAAAATGAGAGGGGGACCTGGGCTCTGTGGTGGGATCTGAACCAGGTGCCTTATCTTTGAATACTACACCGCCAGGGGTTGCATTAGGTATAGCTATATATATATAGCTATATAGCCCCCGCAATCAGCCACCGTGTGTGTGACGATGTCGTCGCCCGCTGCATCATTTCGCACCATACCCAGCGTCGTCCTCCTCGAAGTCTCCACCACACCATACTCGATAGACTCGAACATATGGTTCACACACCGAACGTCCATCGACTCCGAAGTACTCAATGCCAGTTAAAGTTGACGTTAATGGTTACGGTCTACCGTGAGATCCATGAGGTAAACCCAACCAGTTGAGCTGGAACATTTTCTTGAGCGGGTGCTTCCGACATGCCCTAAGTGCGTATCGCAAAAGTTTTACGTTACAACAGTTCCAAAAAGATGAAGACGAAAACAAAAGTGTAAGTTTTTTACGTAACAATTTCATTACGGAATACAAAAGAAGTTAAATTAAAAGGTTGGTATAACTACTGCGGTTCCGAAAGTCCCGCAGCGACCTCGCTTCAATTTTAAGCTTGGCAAACTTGCTTTTTTCCATCAACAATAAAAAGGTAACATCTTTTCGAATAATGGTATCTGGCTTAATGGTCCATTGGCTTTAAATTGTGGTTTTATAAGACGCATTTTGAAAGTTAAAGTGATTGTGTTTTCTTGCTCCATTGAGTAAGATAAAAGATAAGTTTTTTTTTTGATCGTAGGGTTACATATTGTGCCTCACCAATTGTCTTTGGCTGGTCACCGGTCAGCCATCACTTCTGTGGTCATACAGTTATTGTAACAATTTTGATCCTGTACAGAAAAACACAATTGTTATTTGTGTTCGGTAAAGGGAACCTGCACGTCTAAGAAAGCGCCTAGCTTTCGAATGACGTGTGAGGTTCGCCAACCCGCAATTGGCCAGCGCGTGGTAGACTATCATCCTACGCCTTCATCTTGTAGTAAGCCCGTGCCCAATAGTGGGACAAAGATAATTTTCTTTTCTTTCTTTCGTAATACTTTATGTTCTGTAGAGATATCAATTATCTTGAAAAACGCTAGGTAAAAAAATGACTTAATTAGAATTATCGATAACTGACGTTTCTGAGTGCGTCACAAACAAATTTCTAAAAATACCTATTTTAAAGGACTTAGTGATGAGTTAAGTCGATCTTCTAATTGGAAGGGATACGCTTCCCAATAAAGAACTGCACTGTACTTTCGTTCATCGCCTCAGATATCAGTTATTAAATCACTTGAGCGAACATTAATCGGATAGTTTTAATCTTATATTAGCAGAATACGCTACCTCGGGCTTTCGAGTCCCATTAAAACAAATGTTGATAATAATTTCCCTATGCGCCCAACGCTGGGCTATAACCGTATCTATGTCCGTTCACTTAAAAGGGCCATGTTGTCCGTTAATGTGCTTGTAAGTAGTTAATGGTTATTAACTGCTTAGTTACTGGTTTCAAAGGGTGTGCGAGTTAAAATGAGGAAGGGTTTAAGTGTTTTGGATGTTGGAAGTATGGGTCATATAATAGTATGATAAGACTGCTTGAATAAGTCGTATTACTTACCTACTATTAGGTTAAAATTAACTTGTTTTATTAAAATGATTTATCTCCTAAGCATCTCTCCACCTTGGCTGCGGCAAGTAAAATCATACATCTTTATCTGGTAATGCGGCGGGTCGAAATGCGCCTCCAACGATATTTCCACCAGTTCGTGGCAGGTCTTTTTCGACCCACCAGCACTAGGGTAGATTAAAATGCTATAACTTTGCGAAAACACGATGTATACATTTTTTTTGTACTGTTAGAATAACCTTGAAACCAACTTCCTTTGGTTTGATTCGCCCCGGGATCTACCAAACAGGGAATGACAAGTTGAAATATATATTTGTTCCTGTCAAACTCTTACAATTACTTGAGATAATCGTTCCGCACAGGCGAGGGAGTTTTCTTTGACCGCGCCAGCTGAAGTATGGCGGCAGGCCGATATGTTCCGCACTGAAGGTGTTAAGTTAATAGGCCTGTCTTTTCTAACTCTCGACCCTGAAGTGTCAATAAACAGAAAAAAAAATCCTAGTTTTATATTTAAGTACTTAATCTGAGAAGAATTAATCTATTTAAAATCGCAGCATAAAAGCTTACCACAGTTTTATTTCACTTAGCTGAAAAGCTTTTAATTAATCGAATCAATGAATAGTTGTTGAATAAAAATACATAAATATGATACTTACGTATAAAAATCGGTTCAGCAGATTTCGACCAAAAAAATATAATGTACAAAAACACATTTAAGGATATACCTACATCCGTTGCTTTGTCGGTAAAAAATGTTGATCTAATTATTTTATCGGCAACGAATATACTCGTAATTACTGGCTTCGACTTATCGCCACACAGCCGGGCAGCATATAAAATAACGCCATGTTGTAAAAGACTAATACATAGGAGTAGACCGGTCTTATTGATCAAAATTTTCATCACAAACTTATTAAATTATGTAATAAATAAGTCAGTAGAAACGTGCGTATGCCGACAAAAAGTATTTATAGGGCTAAATATGTCTAATTTCATGTTGTGATTTTGCAAATCTTACCATGTTTTTATGTAAATAATTTTGGTTACCAAATTTTTTTTTTTTTTTGATATTTGTTGGTTAAAATAACTGAATGAGTCTATAGTTTATTTTCATAAATATCTATACTTATAATAAAACTGTCAAAGTCAAAAGTCAATAAAACTACTAACTGTACCAGGTCCAATTCTGTATATTGAAGATATTATTAAAAGCTTTTATTTAACTTGCAATGTATGTATGTATCTATGTATGTATGTATGTAATTTGTTCGGGTGGAATCTTGCAACTCAATTTTCACCCACTTCTACACGTTCAATTCGTTTGAAATTTTGCACATGTGTCAAGGACCGGTGACAATACAATAATATAGTATCATCGAGATGATCTGATGATGGAGCTCGAAGGTGGATAAGGGAACCCTTGGATGGCTACTAGTAAACTCATCGAGTTTAGGCTCATTTGATTCGTCTTAGAGAGTTGTATTCACTTTACCTAATAATGAGGACCTGATGATGGAATTGTAAGGTAGGTGACGGAACCCTGGAATGGTTAATAGTAAACACATCGAGTTTAGGCTCATTTTATTCGTCTTATAGAGTTCTATTCACATATCCTAATAATGAGGACCTGATGATGGAATTGGAAGGTAGGTGACGGGACCCTGGAATGGTTACTAGTAATCAAATCGAGTTTAGACTCATTTGATTCATCATAAAGAGTTCTATTCACTTTGCCTAATAATGAGGGCCTGATGATGGAATTGGAAGTTAGGTGACGGAACCCTGGAATGGTTACTTGTAAAAACATCGAGTTTAAGCTCATTTAATTCGTCTTAAAGAGTTCTATTCACTTATTGTAACAATGAGGACCTGATCATGGAATTGGAAGGTCGGTGATGGAACCCTGGAATGGTTACTGGTAAACACATAGAGTTTTGCCTCATTTGATTCGTTTTAAAGAGTTCTGTTCATTTTTCTTAATAATGTCCTCATTATGATGATCGTGATGATGGAATTGGAAGGTAGGTGACGGAACCCTGGAATCGTTATCAGTAAACACATCGTGTTTAGGCTCATTTGATTCGTCTTAAAGAGTTCTGTTCACTTTGCCTAATAATGAGGACCTGATGATGGAATTGGAAGATAGGTGACGGGACCCTGGAATGGTTACTAGTAGACAATTGGCTATTTGCATCCACCGGTTACCTGCGACGCGCACAATGTCATCTGTCCACCTAGTGGGAGGCCTGCCTACGCTGTGTCTTCCGGTTCGTGGTCGCCACTCGAGAACCTTTCTTCCCCAACGGTTATCGGTTCTTCGAGCGATGTGGCCTGCCCATTGCCACTTTAACTTGCAGATTCTGAGAGCTATGTCGGTAACCTTAGTTCTTCGGCGAATCTCCACATTTCCGATTCTGTCTCGCAAAGAAACGCCGAACATAGCTCTCTCCATGGCTCGATGTGTGACTCTGAACTTTTCTAAAAGGCCAGCCGTTAGAGACCACGTCTCAGTACCATATGTCATCACTGGAAATACACACTGGTTAAAAACCTTCGTCTTCAGGCACTGCGGTATTTCGGACGAGAAGATATCGCGTAGTTTCTCGAACGCTGCCCATCCGAGTTGGATTATTCGGCGACCTCTTTGTCGAAGTTGGGCCGACCTAACTGGATAGTTTGTCGTAGTGGTTAACAACTTCGAGTGTAGGTTCAATTCTGGGACAATCCACACACGGTCATCTGATCCCAAACTAGGCAGAGCCTGTACTATGGAAACCAGACAACTGATACTAATACATATATACTTTTTTTTTGTAAATACATACTTTTATAGATAAAACACCCAGACACTTGGTGGGAATCGAACCCACGACCTATTGGTCAGCAGGTAGGGTGTCTAACCACTAGACCAACAGGCCCGCCAACAACTACCGGTACGGGTGTAACATGGACATTAGACATGATCTTCGTCTTGTCCATGTTCATTTTAAGACCCACCTGTTGGGAAACGCTACTGAGGTCGCCGAGCATCGTACTGAGGACGAGGTCCTCCAGCGACTTTGCCATAGTGACTACATCATCGGCAAAACGAAGATAAGTGATGCATTCGCCATTGATGTTGATGCCGAATCCGTACCAGTCCAAGAGCTTGAAAACGTCCTCCAATGCGTTTGTGAACAGTTTCGGAGAAATGTCGTCTCCCTGTCTCACACCTCGCAGCAATGGGATTGGTTTCGTACTCTCGTCCTGTAGTCGGATCGACATGGTGGCGTTGCTGTACGAACACACGTACAAACTTCAACACTTCGATGTCCTATAGTCAATGCGGCACCGCTGGAGGGACTGCAATACTGTCCAGGTCTCGATTGTATCGAAGGCTTCCTCGTAGTCCACAAACGCTAGACATAATGGCCGATTATACTCCTCGGTCTTCTGTATAATCTGGCGGAGCGTATTAATGTGGTCTACGATACTAAAGCCTTTTCGGAACCTGGCTTGTTCGGGAGGCTGGAAGTCATCATACCTGCGCTCGAGACGGTTCGTAAGAGTAATAGAGCCATGGAATGGCTACTAGTAAACCCATCGAGTTTGGGCACATTTGATTTACTTTAAGGAGCTTCTATTCACTTTGCCTATATAAGCGGAATTGATAATAGACTTGGTAAGTGGGTGGGTGACGGGACGAAACCCTGGAACAGCCACTAGTAAACCTAACGAGTTTGGTCGTCGTCAATACTATTATTGCAATTATTCAATAATTTCCAATACTTAGTTAATTATTTATTAGTATAGTAAATTGTAGATTTATATAAACCAACTTTTGCATACCTAATAAGGTAGACCATAGAGGACATAATCAAAATAATAAAAACACCCATGTTAGTTCATGCATACCTATTGTGAAGATAAAGATAAAGATGATTTGATTTGATTTGAGAAACCTATCCAGCAAAAACTAAAAAGTTAAAAATAAATTTAAAGTAAAAAACTTTTTAAAAAACAAGCTTTTATTTAAATGCGCTAAAAAGAATAAAATAAACTTTTCCTTTAAAACTACTAATATCTATTTATAACGTCATTACACAATTTATATGATATAAAAGCTTGTTGCGAGATTTACCTAAAGAATATAAACAAGAAAATTAATAATTAGATTTTATTGACTTTAAGTTTTAAAATTTGCAAACTATGTAAGTACGAGTAGGTACTATAATCTCGCGACAAGCTTTTATATCATATAAATTGTGTAATGACGTTATAAATAGATATTAAAAGTTTTAAAGGAAAAGTTTATTTTATTCTTTTTAGCGCATTTAAATAAAAGCTTGTTTTTTAAAAAGTTTTTTACTTTAAATTTATTTTTAAAATTATTTTTCGAGGGCATTCTATAACCGATACTGAAATCAAATCTGTATTTTTTTTTATCTTCGTCTGACTGTCTGTATCATGGCCGCGCATCACGCCGAAACTACTGAATGGATTTAAATGAAACTTGGCACGATTAGAGCTAATACTACGATACTTTTCGTCGTCGGACGTCTATTATATAAAAGTGAATCCATTATTCCCCTGGTCGCACCATAACTTGATAACTTTGCCGATTTCACCCATGGTTTTTTTTTCTAGTACTTGCGTTCATACGCAAAATCCGAAAGTTGCGTGGACAGAGCTGCTCGGGCCAGTAAGTTCTGTATATATCGAGTGGACACGTTGAGGTCTCCTATGAAAACTAGAACTTGAAGAATAAATGGTCAGCACCACTTTTCCTAAGAGAACCCAACGTCTCCAACCCGAAATGTTCAGTGAAGAATATAATAAAGCTGGCAGTTGTGAAAAGTGATGACAATTTTTTAACCGGCTTCAAAAAGAAGGTTCTCTATTCGACGCGTATGTATGTAATATTGATAAAAATGCGTAATATTAATATATGTTAGTCTATGTGGGCTTCTAAACAAATTTACCAAATTTTATGAGTGTATGTATGTATGTATGTAGGTATGTCTGTATGTATGTAGGTTTGTCCACGGATTTCTCAGAAACTACAAGTCCGATTTTGAAAATTCTTTTTGCAATAGTTAGAGTATTTTTCAACTTAGGGTAGAGTACAAGTTTCATCAAAATCGGTCCAGTAGTTTAAGAGATATAAACTTTTTATGTTTTCAGTAAGTTACTGTAACGTAGACGTTCGAGTTGCGTGATAGTGCTGATACCTATTTTGGTAAAATAAGTCACTAAAAAGTGTTAAATAAACTATTTAAAAAAAAATAAAAACCGACTTCAAAGTAAATTATCTAAAAAGCATAAAATAACGAAAATATATTGAAGTCGGTGTCAGCTGGTGCTAGTGTTAGTTAACATGATGTGCTAGCACCGACTTCAATATATTTTCGTTATTTTATGCTTTTTAGATAATTTACTTTGAAGTCGGTTTTTTTTTTTAATAGTTTATTATTAAACAAAATTACAAAGGCCGCTCTTAAGTCTAAATATTTTATCTCTATGCCATGATGCAATTATCTTCAATATAAAACACATATTATGCAAATGACAGCCGATACGTCGAAGGTGTGATTTGTTATGCTAATCAGACTGGTATGAGCAATACGTGTAATTGTGTGGTGTGTACCAAATAGCCCTAATAAAATTACCAATTATAGTACATTCAAGATCATGAAGTGATCGGTTGGAAACGTAATACGGAATTTTAGATCATCATCATCAGCTGAAAGACGCGAGGGAGGAAATGAATGGATGGATGGCGGATCTTATCCGGACTCCCCACGGGAAATATTACAGTTTGTTTTCAAGATAATATGAGATTTTGGGTGAGGAGTGAGTGAGTGAGGAGTGAGTGAGGAGTGGGTCAGTGAGGAGTGAGGGAAAAGGGGTGGGTGAGAGAGGAGTGTGTGAGTGAGGAGTAGGTGGGTGAGGATTGGGTGGGTGAGGAGTGATCGGGTGAGAAGTGAGCGGGTGAGGAGTGAGGGAGTGAGGAATGAGTGAGTGAGGAGTGAGTAAGGATTGAGTGAGTGAGGAGTAGATGAGGGAGGAGTGAGTGAGTGGGGAGTAGACATGTGCGCCGCCCCTGAATTTTGCGGCGGCGGCGTGCTGATGAATCTAGCTAGGCGGCGGCATATCGCCGGCGGCGTGGCTAGTTAATGTGAACTATCAAAAAATCTTTATAAAATAAGCAATGATGCAATGACTTGTTTTATTTAACATTAACATTAACAACATCAACATTACTATTAGCAGTTCTAGTAAGTTTAGTGTGGTTCTCATTATCTGTTAATAAATTCAATCGGTTGCTTTATTTTCTAATTAGAAAACTAAACTATTCAGTTTCAACAGACGTTGTTAATTGACACCTTTAATTGTGTTATGAAAACTTTACGACAGTCCGTTAGTTGGTATTTTCGTTTTAAACAAGAGGGTTTACGGTTATTTTACTACCAACTACTAATAATTAGTAAGTATAAGAAACTTTCAATTATTAAGAAAACTAGTACGTAGGTAAACGTGATCAAAGATACAGTGTACAGGAACTTAATTTAACAATTCCGTATAACAGACGTGCCCGGATATAAAAATTAAATGAAATCATTATAATCAGCTGAAAATCATGAAGCGTGCGGCCAGAGTGCGGCTTAGAACCGTATCAATTATTATACCGGTTTTTAACCGACTTCAAAAAAGGAGGAGGTTCTCAATTCGTCTGTATATATATATATATATATATATATATTTATGTATGTTCGAGCATCACACTGGCAATTATGTACCATTTTGAAAAAATCTTTATTCTATCCATTCTTCAATCCATTGATTGGGACCCATAAAAAAAATATCGCTTAGGAATTAGTAGTTTCTGAAGAAACAAGAATGGCGACTGCTCAGGAAACCTGCAGGAATGCTTGAAAGATGACATTTTAGTCGCTTTTTAAGGACAAAAATGTTCATAACCCTGGCAAATATTTGCCAATTTTAATGATTCTTTTTTTATTCGAAAGAAAGAACCACTGTAATGAATTGGTACGAATTTTATCACAAACGGATAAGAACTGGACCTGGAGATGGACCATGAACGATGGGAAGGAATTTATCTGGTAAAAACAATAAAACTGATGTTCTCCATTACATTACTCTGACAAATATGAACCGATTTCGATGATTCTTTTTTTTATTCGAGAGAGTAAACTACTATGATGATTCCATGCAAATTTCATTACGACCGAATAAATTGTTTCTGAATGAATTATGTAAAACTATGTAGATGATAACATGACGGTATGTGATCATAACCTACCTAGTAAATTTTACCCTCTTCGATGGTTCAATCTTTATGTATGAAAATATCACTAAAAATTATAAAATAAAATATTTTTTAAAAAAATTAACCGACTTCAATAACACTGAAAAGTATAAAATAATTTAAATATTATTGAAGTTGGTGCCAAATATACTATGATGATTCCATGCAAATTTCATTACGACCGAATAAATTGTTTCTGAATGAATTATGTAAAACTATGTAGATGATAACATGACGGTATGTGATCATAACCTACCTAGTAAATTTTACCCTCTTCGATGGTTCAATCTTTATGTATGAAAATATCACTAAAAATTATAAAATAAAATATTTAAAAAAAAAATTAACCGACTTCAATAACACTGAAAAGTATAAAATAATTTAAATATTATTGAAGTTGGTGCCAAATATACGCAGCAAGTACGCTAACACCAACTTGTATAATATTTAAATTATTTTATACTTTTCAGTGTTATTGAAGTCGGTTCAATTTTTTTTAAATATTTTAACAAATAAAAAACTGCATTCAAAGTCGTCTTCCTGTTTAGGTACTACTTCACAGACAGACATAATAGGCGCCAGAATTTATAGCACTTCTATTAGCCGGGGTTAAAATATTCTCATTACCAGTGAAATTTTAGAAAATCGATATCCCGAATTCAGAGAGAGAATCTTGGAATCGTTACGACAGAATTCAGAAAGATATTTAAAGAATTAATCCACCGGTCCCCGCCAGGAGTTCACCGTTTCGAGTCCATCGTCCACCGTACACCGCTAGAATTTCACTGTACGGACCAGGAGACCAGTCCATCGTACGGGGTCACTGTACAGATTGAATGTACAAGCGGCGACGTTTCAGGCTGCCGTTGGAACACCTGAGCCACCGGTTCCCACCGAGTAACCGAGTGTCGGCTGAAGCCAATTACCGAAGACCCCAAGCGTCGAGGAGTCGGACGGCCATAAGTTAAGCCCTTGCACTTTGTTTTATTGTTCGGACCAGTTAACTTCCCTATGCCGCGAATCCACACCCGTGTGTTTTGCCATTATTTTAGAGACGTTAGAGTTTTAATTTTTAGTGCAAAATTAATTTAATGCCGGGTTATATTATTTATTTACTGTCGATTTCAATAAACAACTTGTAATTTTATTAGTTGTTCTTATTTCTTGTACATAGCCGTCAGGCGAACGTAACAGTGGCTGTTCAAGCTTGCCTTCCTGTTCTATCCTCTCGTCTTAAATACCTCTTAACCCGACCCAAATGTAATTAAAAAAAAAAAAAAAAATAGTTCCCATCCGCGACACCGAAAAGGGAAAGGTGGCGCCACCATCAATGCAAGACACATAACTACGAAATTCACGGCGGCCGCCAGCGCGCAAATACCCAAGAAAGTTAACTAGTGATCACAACAACCAAATTGTCGAGAAAACACCAGTAAGTCGCATCCTTTCATTATCCTTTTATCTTGAACATTATTTTTAATCTATTTGCGTTCATAAATGGTCCTTCGAGCCGGATTTGCCACGAAGTTCCTATGGTGCTGAGTTCAAATCCGTTATTGTTTTATAAAAATGGAGTATGAAACGAAACTAAAACTTTTAACAAGCAAACGTGAATATGTTTTTCGTGAAATTCAAATACTTTACGACCTATCCGGCCGTGTTTCGAGTGACAAAACTCAACTCGGTCCGTTTAAAAGTAGGTGTAAACGACTTGAAAGCGTCCGTGAAGAATACTTAGAGATTACAAACGAAATAAATTCATTAAAACTTCAGATAAATCCTAAAGATTCCATTGATATGAAAGCAGTAGATGCGTTTGACACCATGTACTACGCCGTTACGGAAGTCGCGGAGGGTATTTTTCAATCATCCGCCGCCGGCTCGCGCGGTGACGCCGTTGGCGAGGTATCGGTCGCGAGCGCTTCACGGTGTAAACCTATTTCACAAGCTCGCTTACCTAAAATCGAATTAATTAAATTCGATGGAAATATTGAACATTGGCAAACCTTTTACGATACATTTGAATCTTTGGTGCATAGTAATGAGAATATCAGCCAAATTGAAAAGTTTCACTATTTGTTGTCATGTCTTACGGGGTCTGCACTATCGATCGCTAAAGGGATTCCGGTTACTTCAAGCAATTATATCGTAGTCATGAAAGCGCTTATTGAGCGTTATCAAAACCCTAGAATATTAGCTGTTAACTATTTAGAAAAAATATGTAATCAAACAGCATTAAAATCGTGCACTTTAAATGATCTACGTAAACTAACATGTTTATTACAAGAATCTGTCAATGCTCTTAAGTCAATTAAAATAGATAATCTCGGCGAATTCATTTTGTTCTACTTAACTTCCCGAAAATTGGATTCGGATACACGAAAACGGTTCGAATTGCAAAACAATAACTCAATACCTACGTTCACTGATTTGTTGTCATTCTTTAATAATTATATAAAGGTGCTCGAGGCTAGCGAACCGAGCGCTGGCTTAGTAAATAACTATAACACACATTTGAATATACACAAAAGAAATAATAAAATTTATAAAACGGTGTCGTTTCCCGGCCAGTGCGTGGATTTAGAAAATGCAGAGACGTACTCAAATACAGGGCCGTATTCTAATGAAGAGTTGCATACATTAGCAGGGCCGAATTTAAATTCAGGGCCGGACTATAATACAGGGCCGGACTATAATGCAGGGCCGTACTCTAATGCAGGGCCGTACTCTAATGCAGGGCCGTACTCTAATGCAAGGCCGTACTATAATGCAGGGCCGTACTGTAATACAGGGCCGAACCTGAATGAAGGTGCTTTAACTAATAATATAAATTTAGACAATGAATCCTATCCGAGTATAGATGCTTATGCCTATGCAACAGGTAATAATAATAAATTCAGTGATTGTGCTTGCTGTGGTTTTTCTCACCACACAATCTACAAGTGTCCGGTGTTTCATGCCAAAGGCTTGAACGATAAGGATGCGATGGTAAAATTTAAGAAACTTTGTTCTAACTGCTTAAGGCCCAATCACACTGCGGATAAATGTTTTTCGAAATCTTGTTGTACAAAGTGTAACGGGCGGCACCACACGCTTTTGCATCGCGATGAAGGTGTTAGTTACTTCTGCCTGTCCAGCTAGATCTGCAGTTGCTCCTGAGGTTCCAGCGGAGTATGTTGACCCGACTGGAGTGATCAACTCCAGCAACACAAGCGCTTACTTAGAACATGGACGCTCGCTTGTGTTACTGGGTACATGTGTGGTACGGGCTCGCGGCCCCAATGGCAGTTTACTTGTTCGCGCGCTTATTGACAGTGGGGCGCAGGACTGCTTCGTAACTTCAGCATGTGCACATCGCTTAGGCTTACCGCTGCGTCGTTGTAATTTGACTGTAGCCGGTCTAGGTCAAAATGCGGTGCATGAAATAACAGGTGTGACATCATTCAATATACAACCTCAACATTCTAATGAACCAACTTTTAATATACAGGCCATTGTTATGAAAACGATAACGCATAAAATGCCTTCCGTTAAAATACCGAAAAATGTCAAGGCTAATTTTAAGCATCTAGTTCTAGCTGACAATAATTTCGATGAATCAGCTGATATTGATCTCTTAATTGGCGCGGAGCTATTCCATAACATTTACGATGGTCAGCGACTGGATGTTGGCCCAGGCTTACCAGTAGCTTTACATAGTGTATTTGGTTGGGTGATCACGGGGAAGCTCGACCCTGAGTGTCGACCTCCAGCAAGTACAACTTCCCTCGTGGCTTCCACGCTTAATTTAGATAGTGTGGTCAAGCAATTTTGGGAGATAGAAGAGCCCCCAAAACCGAGGATGGTAAATCCTGAAAATGAACTTTGTGAACAGTTGTATACTAACCTAGTAAGCCGCAACCAAGATGGTCGATATGTAGTCCCGATTTTGTTAAAAGAAAATTGTGAAGAATTAGGTGATTCTTTCCACACATCCTTGTCCAGACTAAACAATTTGGAGAAACGTTTTATGCGGCACAAGCAGTTGCAGTGTGAATACGCAGCATTTATGAAAGAATACGAAGACTTGAATCATATGAAGGCTGTTGAACATTCAATCACGAACTCGAAATATATAATTCCACATCATTGCGTGTTAAGACCAGACAGTGCCACGACAAAGCTTAGGGTAGTTTTTGATGCAAGCGCGAAGACCACCAATGGGTTTTCTTTAAATGATATCGTCTATGTCGGTCCTAAGCTACAAAATGACGTCGTGGATATTGTTACCAAGTTTCGATTACATAAAGTGGTATTCACAGCAGACATATCAAAGATGTATCGCAATATAGATCTACGACCAGAAGATCGCAAATATCAACACATATTATGGCGTGATTCACCGGCAGAAGAAATTTGCGAATATGAACTCCAAACCGTTACCTATGGCGTAAGCAGTTCCCCATACCTGGCAATCCGAACGCTGCATCAGCTAGCGAATGACCACGGTGAGAAATGGCCTCAAGCTGCTACTATTCTGCGCCAGGATACTTTCATGGATGACATTATCGTTGGAGCCCCGTCCCTTGAAGCCGCTTTGAATCTAAAAACTCAATTGATACAATTACTTAATTGCGGTAGGTTTGAATTAAGAAAATGGACTAGCAACCTACCTGAATTCCTTGAACAGCTGCCTTCTGAACACTGTCAAGTACCTAAGACATTTGGGGACGATAATAATCTACAGACTCTGAAAATACTTGGTGTTCAATGGGATCCCAAGAATGACGTCTTCACTTATTCTCTTTCCGAACTTAGTTCCAAATGTACAAAGCGTTCAATTTTATCCAATGTGGCACGTATTTACGACCCTTTGGGTTGGCTAACTCCTACAGTACTCATGGCAAAGTTGCTTATTCAAACTCTGTGGCGACTGCAACTAGGTTGGGACGATCCAATTCCACCGGACGTTGCTCAGCAGTGGGAACACTTCGCTGAGGAACTCAAAAACATACGTGAAGTAAAGATTTCTCGTCACATTTTAATGTCAGACTCATCGTGTACACTAATCGGATTTTGTGATGGTTCCTCCAAGGCGTACGGATGTTGTGTATACTTACGATGTATTAACAATGGAAATGTCACAGTAAACTTGTTAATTGCGAAATCGAAAGTGGCTCCAATTAAGCCTCTTACTATAAATCGTCTGGAACTCCTTGGTGCCGTACTTCTTGCGCAGGTATTAAAGCACATGTCAGACTTGCTACGCCCGCATGTACATCTGGAAAGAATAATCGCATTTACGGACAGTAGCACAGTCCTGGCATGGTTGAATACCGAACCTCACAAGCTAAAGACATTCGTTTCACATCGGGTTGTAAAGATTACGGAGAAAATAAAAGCTGATAATTGGCAACATGTGTCTACCTACGACAATCCAGCAGATCACAGTAGCCGTGGACTTTCTTGCTCGCAATTGATTTCTTCTCCGATGTGGTGGTCAGGACCAGCTTGGCTTTCTTCTGAGTTATCCGAATGGCCTCGCTTCCAAGAAATCCTTCCTTTCGACAGCATACCTGAAATGAAAACCTTACCTAACGTAACTCATGTCGCAGGATTGATCACTATCAAGGACGAGGATGATCCTGTAACAAAACTCTTAGAAAATAGTTCATCACTATCTAAGGTACGGCGTGTCTTGGCCTGGTGTCTGCGGTTTGCATCTTGTTCAAGAAAACTTACTCAAGTGACTAAGGGATTAACCACACATGAACTAGAAGCTTCACTGACCTTGTTAATTCATCACGAACAAAACAAATTTTTCACCGAGGAAAAAACATTGATTTCTCTGCAAAATCCGTGTGCTCGACCTATCCAAAAACTAAATCCTTTTATCGATAGCCAAGGAGTTTTACGAGTGGGGGGAAGATTACAAAATGCGCAACTTCCACTGTCTGCCATTTACCCTGTTTTGTTATCTAAACACTCACGCCTATCCATTCTCATAATAGAATTTTATCATCGATTACATCTACACTGTGGACCTCGCACACTTCAATCCATAATACAGCGTAAATTTTGGATATTGGGCATACGCAATCTAATAAGATCGCGACTGTCTAAATGTATCACCTGCTTTAAAGCCAATCCTAAACCGATAGTACCGATGATGGGAAATCTTCCGACACCTAGAGTTCAACCGGCTCGCTGTTTTCAAAATATAGGAGTGGATTTTGCCGGACCTTTTGTTATAAAGGAAAGTCAACTTCGTAAAGCGCGCACCTATAAAGTATATGTGTGCGTAATAGTATGTCTAGCTGTTAAGGCAATACACTTAGAACCGGTGTCTGAATTATCCACACCCGCTTTCATAGCGGCTTTAGATAGGTTCGTGTCCCGCCGAGGACTTTGTAAATTAATAATATCTGATTGCGGCACAAACTTTGTCGGTGCCAAGCGGTACTTAAGCGAGGTACAACAGTTTCTTCTAACGAAACAGTCTGATTTAAGCACGGAGCTTGCGAAACGTAATATTATTTGGCAGCATAATCCACCAACTGGCAGCCATTTCGGTGGCATATTCGAAAGCGGTGTCAAAGCAATGAAACACCATCTTAAGCGGGTAGTCGGGTTACAAGTTTTAACATTTGAACAGCTTTTAACAGTAATTAATAAGATTGAAGCTTTATTAAACTCGCGTCCACTGTGTCCCCTGTCTAGCGATCCAACAGAAGTTGACGTACTCACACCGGGTCATTTTATTACTGGAGGGCCTTTAGTTTCGCTTCCTGAGATACCATTGACGGATTCATATATACCCCCTCGAGAACGATGGCAGCTGTTACAGAAATTAACACAACAATTTTGGAAACTTTGGCAAAACGAGTATCTTCATACCCTGCAACAGAGATCCGCTATCAGTCTAGTTACAACGTCTAACAGGCATGTGTTTACAAAATACTAATAAGATATCTATACTTATAATAAAACTGTAACAGGTCCAATTCTGTACATTAAAGATATTTTAAAAATTACGTTTGGATCCTCTAACCGATACTAAAGCCAAAAATGTAATTTTTTTTTATCTGTCTGTCTCGGCTGCGCATCTCGCCGAAACTACTGGATGGATTGAAACGAAACTTGGCATGATTTGAGTTAATACTCCGAAGTAGGACATAGGATACTTTTTATCCCGACATTCGGCACGTGCACTTTTTTTGATTTTAACAATTTTTCATTATTATTAAAATAAATATTTGTAAGGACACTCATAGACAGTTGTTAACAATGTTTGGAAATCGATCACTTTAAGCAACGTTAGGTAAGGTCATTAAATAGATGGGTGACCTTTTAACGTCATTTGAACTAAACGTCTTCGTGCTTCGGAGGGCAAGTACAAAGTACCCACTTTGTAAGTTTTTAACCGACTTTAAAAAAGGAGGTTTTGTATTTTGTAAAAAAAGAATCATTGAAATTGGTAAATATTTGCCAGAGTTATGACCATTTTTGTCCTTAAAAAGCGACATAAAGTCATCGATATAGGCTTTCCTGCAGCTCTCAGTGCGCAGTCACCATTCTTGTTTTTTCAGGAACTACTTATTACTACGCAATATTTTTTTTATGGGACCCAATCAATGGATTGAAGAATGGAAGGAAGAAAGATTTTTTCAAATCGGTTCATAATTGACAGAGTTATGCGCGAACATACATAAAAATATATATATATATATATATACAGACGAATTGAGAACCTCCTCCTTTTTTGAAGTCGGTTAAAAATGATCCCAATTCAAAACTTTTTGTCATTGACATTTAATCCGTTGCTTGCAACATTTGTATTTTTTGTACAATCATTGTCTGTATTTCTCGAAAAACATGCGTAACTGATGTACATTATGTGCCCAAAGCCCCATGAAATATGGTCCTATTTCCATATATGAGGTTCATTTTTAACCTCGCGCTACATATTTTTTCTTGACAGAAAAATCCATATGACAATTTGTTCGGCTGAAGCTTTGTTTTCACAGGGCGCTGTTTTATAGCGATTCATAGCGATATCCACCCACTCCGTCTCAAAGGCGTTCAAGTTGTCACACCATCTTTTACTGGGCCTGCCTCGCCCATTTTTTGCCCATCTATTTGACTACATGCGGTTTACGTGCCCCACCTACTCCCACTGTAAAACTATAAGCTTTGTATTAAATCTGTTACACTTTGTATAGTATAGTATAGACTACATCAAGGACATTTAGTACATTCTGAGGCTAATTTATCGGTATCATGTACCTAAGGCCTAGCGGATCAGCTACCAGCGCAAGTAATAAAGGTGGGAAGACCAAGTTTATGACGTAATTTATTTTTAGATCGGGGTGCTGCGGGAATGAAAGGATAGCATAATCCCGGCTCTTTACGACGGTAAAATGAAAATAACGATTATTGAGGTGAAATTATAAAACATACAACTATTTTTAGATATCTAATAAAATTATAAATAAATTGAATATGACGATATTCCACACCTCTGTGGAAAGTTCGAAAAAAATATCTTTTACCGACATTTAACGACGTTTTACGCCATTAAACGTGTTGTTCAAGTTTTTATTACGATTGGTTTGTTTATTTTAATATTCTACAAACCCGATAAAATATCTTTTAACATATTTAAATTGGTCCAAGAAGATAATAAACGTCCGATCTTGTGGCTATAAATTTTTAATATACATTTGTTTCGATGTGTCTCGAACTATGCGTACTTACTAACCTGAACAACTTAGAAAATATTATTTTTATGGGTTGTTTAAAGTCAGTATAAAATCAGTAAAAATAATCTAAAGCCCTCTGTTACTGCTATTTAGTAACAGCGGGCTTGAGATTATTTGTAAATATTTTTTTAAAAAACTTATGCTCTTGTAATCAGGCACCTGTAATGTATGAATATCTCGTCACTTAGTGAAGATCTGAATACGAAAGCTACTTAAGGATTGGATAATGATTAATCACTGGTCTCTGAGTGTGGTGGGTAAGCAAGAAGCCTGTCAAAGGACAGTTGCACTACATTGCCGATAGTTACGCAAGACATTTCTTTTTTCTTGAATTTAATTTTCCAGACGTTTTGTCATGGTTGTCTCGTTGTACCCGAGGTCATCTTAACTATTTTTTTCTTTAAGAACTTACTATTATCTTGAGGCCTTGCAGTTTTTAGCTTGGTTTCCACAGTTCTAATCCAACAGTAACATCCACCTACCTATTACTATTGACAGTTATTTTTTGGTTTCATTAGCCTTATGAATCTTACTACTCATTTACCATAGGTTCACAGGATATTGCATTATAACTATTAATTATAAACAAATGATGTGTAGGCTCAATGTTCATTCGTAAATCCTATATTTTGCACAACACCTGCCTATTACTGCAATGGTAAATTATCGTTTGCCCGGCTAGATCGCATCGTGACCAGAATGCAGTCAATTGCCGACCAGCCGGCTATTGGAGGATCGATTACATGTTTCAATTCCATTCTTATAGCGTATATATGATTTTCTTTACCGTCAGCGTTAATGTCTTTTAGAAATCTATGACGTCCATTGGATTCAGTACAATCTTTGACCACCCTGACCGCTCTTTTCTATCGAGCGTCAAGTATCATATTAGGAAATACAAATCGTAAAATAAAACCACCTCCAAAGACGCTATAAATGTTTGTAGTATGATATTATTTGTGTAAAATGATCAGAAATTGAGAACGAAACCAAAGTTATGTGAATAGTTTGGATTTTGTCTAAAAACAATAGTCTCAAATGTCAACTGTCTATAAAACTTGTTATAACTCTTTTCAACTATCAATAGCATGTAAAACAGTTTCAAATTACCAATCGCCTTCACAATACGTAGTGAACACTTCTAAGGGGACATTTAAATGTCCGTGCCACAGAACATTTCATAGGTCGTTAGTATTCTGCGGCCGACAGGGAGGGGCGATACTGCACAATGAGTTTAGACAAAGACTTATGACCTGTATAGACATTATAAGATTGATAGAATGGCTTCAGGTGTTAGAACTTTGGCATTGAATAAAATTTAACTTACGAAACGACGATCAATATAGGCTGATGGTGCCTTGCAATTGAATAGGCACAGGTCTTTCCTATTATCAGCAATTGAGACTATAGATTATTTGTTATTCCTTATAATTTAGTTGGCAGCCTAAGTAGGGGCAGACAAAGGAGAAGATTACGGGATTAGTTAGACCAGGGCCAGTACCATCACCTCTAATAGCAATGTTATTTCCACCTTACTTTCTGGATAGAAAGTGATAGAGCTGTAAACTACGTATATTGACGTCTCTACCTCGTGTCAAGTAAGATGATAATAATATCTACTGCTAATAGGGGTGATGGTACAGGCCCTGTTTTTGGACAGTACTTGGACAGAGATGGCAGTAGATCGCGAGTTGTGGAAGGGTGAGGGCTTTCCTCAGAAGTGGGACATACAAACGGGCTAAGAAAAGAAATCTATAGTTTGGTCCGGCTGCGCTGGCATTTTTCTTAATAAACAGCTTTGCGACACTTCAACGATTATTTATCCTAGGAACACACCTCAATTTATACCCAGCAGAGGGTTATGGGAATGGAGAGAGCGAGAGAGAGAGAGGGACTTCCATTCGCTCCACTTGAAGAAGTAATTTCTAAGTTGAGCTGGTTTCCTCTTATCTTTCTTTATATACTTTATTGATCACGAATCGATAAACTGTAGATGCCCTCTGATTTTATGAAGTTTGGTAGAACAAAGAACTTCACAAGGAGTTAGGAGCTGAAGAAAAGTCGAGGCACAGTCTCAGAATTGAAGAGCCGTCTAATAACTGACTACAAAATATTAGTCTTCTCTAGCTCAGATCCAAATAATAAGAATAGGCAGAGTGCACGGTACTAGTAAGTGAAGCAGCATAAAGTAATACCAAATCGCAAAGTGTATGAGCATAGTGTAAAAAAATCAGTAGAAACACTAGAACAAATTTACGAAGGTACAATAAAGAGTATTCTATTCTAGAACGAAAGGATGTTTATGTGTTCGCATACTACATTACATTATTACGTTATCTGGCTACAATTTTAGCGACCTAGTAATACAATACATATTGTACCAGTAATTACTAGTATTGTGTGGTCCGTCTATTCTTATGTTTGGTTTGAGTTATCTAGACTCAAGCGACTTCTTAAGGCTTTTAGTTTTAACAGCTTTGCACGCATTTCCGTTGCACGCGAAACCACTCAACCTGGCCACTTAGTTGTTATAATTATGGCTACTACTGGACTATTTAGATAGGCTCGCGCTAACGGTTAATACTAAGTGGTGAGTTCAGAATCCGGCTTAAATATTTCGGAATTGTTTAGCCAAGGCGTTGAATTAGAATTTCTATTTAAATCAATTTAATTATCAAGCGTTGTCCGAAGCTAGTATAATATTTATATAATACTGTGGATGAATCTGTATTTTATTTCAAATTCAATTCAAATTCAAAACTATTTAAGTAAGTACATTATTTCAAATAAGCTTCACTTTTGAACGGTCATTTTTTTTAAAACTACCGCAAGGATTACAACATGGCCTCAACTGAGAAGATCTGGCAAGAAACTCAGCGGGCTTGTAATTTTTTCACTTCTTTTTGTTTGCAACAGTTTTTGTCTTGTTACAATTTGATCAGCATCAGTGACAGTGTGTCCTGCCGTATGAAAGATAAAACAAGAGAAAGAAAAAAAAAATTACGACGAAAATACAACAAACTAAAAGACCAAAGGGATAGTAGTCGGACCAGTCCCCCAAGCAGCACCCGCGCACGAGTTGACTCGAGCAGCTGCTAAAATTTACCTGCTATTAGGGTTCCAGATCCTACCGGAGAGCCCAAGTCTCATGTGCCGCAGTGCAATGCAGCTGCCAATACGCTGTAGGTAGGTACTAACTTGGACCCGAACGAGTACCAAGTACGTTCCCGGGGCCCGTCGACACAGCGGGTTGAGGACACCGTGGGGTTTTAGTCGATAAAAGTCCGACATAACCCGCGCTGCTACCCCCGTGGCGGCGTGGGTATCCTATGAGGATTTCCCCACGTAAAAAAAAGGTACATATTAACTTCAATCAAGCCATATTCTATGATCTAATTAAACTACCCATGAGGTGTTCGGTTAAGTATAGCACCCTTCCATCTTCTCTCGTTGGGTGGCCGTAAGAGACGACTACGAGAAAACACGAAGACGCCCGTCCTTCTATTGGATTACCTACAACCTATACTGCGATCCCAAGACGTCAACTTATGGTACGCGTCCATTGGCCGGCGCCGAACGCACCGCACGCACGGCACGCAACGGATTTTAGTTTGCTTTCTATGATTTTGACGGCCCGCATCGGAAAATGCCGGCGCGGATAATGGACGCGGCGCTATGTAAAATCATACAAAGCAAACTAAAATCCGTTGCGTGCCGTGCGTGCGGTGCGTCCGGCGCCGGCCAATGGACGCGTACCTTAAGCGTGGGTAGTCACTTTTGAATGGTCATTTTTTTAAAAGCTACCATTAGAAAACCTCTCCCATCGAGGAGGGGGGTGTCTTTGTTTAGCAGTGGCTGTCTTTCGGATGATGACGAGTTAATCCACATTGTCCCATACAAAAAACTTACAAATTAAAATCATTTTTTATTTTTAAGCAACGTGTGCGTAATAGTCTAATTTGCACAATTATCTTCTCTTTAATAGCAGGAAATGGCAACCGGCTTCAAATGTAACGTGGGTAAAATAGTCTTACTTTCATCTTATACATACGCTTTCGGTCGTCGCTCTTATTAAACTAGTATAGGCGACACTCGTTTCAAATGGTCTGGTTTTGAGTAATAACATTTGGATTGGAGGCGAATTAATTTTGTAATTAATGCTTTTGATTATCTGTTTTCTAAGCCGTTCCGGTGACAAAAGTAGAGCAAGCAATATTATGCAGACCACACACCTTGCGATATACTTGAGCAAGTCTAGACACATACAAGCAACAAGTCTAGATATGTCTCGATTGCTGACTGTCGTAGACTACGGCTGCGGAATTCCTCAGTGGTTGATGTTAGGATATATTAATTTTATTTCTTTTTGACTCTTAGTATTTCCTTTATTTATTCAGTTATTTTTTAGTTTAATTTGATTTTAATGTTTATTTCCTTGACGACAATGTATTTATTATTTTTTTAATTTCATGATTATTTTCATATCAATTCAATTTATTCTTAATAATTCTTATTATTAAATTAAGTAAGTACTTATTATTAAAGTACTTAATTGTTTGCCTTCTGTAAGTTTTGATAAAAAGTTTTGTATTTATTTATTTCTCTTCTTCTTCTTCTTCAGCCTGTTGATCCAATGCTTAGTAAAAGCGTCCTCCAATGCATGCCACCCTTTTCGATCTTAAGTTTTGCTCATCCCAGCTTCGTCCGGCTAACATAACAAGGTCAAGTTTATCGTTATATGACACCCATGTCCTTTCCCCCAGGGATTCTTCGCACCCTCTGTCTTGTTGGTTTTCCGACCGCTGTCGTAATCAGGCCTAGCAAGACCGCTGGGGACTGAGGGCCTTCTTTTCTTGTTTCTGTGCATGGAGGTAATTTGGCCTTAAAATTCCACGCTGGCCGTTGCGGGTTGGCATGTCCGCTCCTTCTCCTCCTTTCTTTCCATTCTTAAATAACTCTCTCTAATTTAGATAGATGATTTCATCATAAATAGTCCACGACATCTCCGAGTGTCGATCCCGTATGATTATATCTGGTATCTTATGGAAGAGTAGATCCGTCCTCTAAGTAGTGTTATAAATACTATAATCACTCATTGATAATATATTATCTACCTGCCTATTGGAGGAAGGACTAAAGAAACCTGCCTAGACTGCCTACGATTTGTTTAAGGGGACCATAGACAAACGCGTACTCTATACTTAATATGTATTAAGCTCTATGTCTACTCTTCTCTACTCTACCTTCCTCCAAGTAGCAGGTGAACTATTTAAAAGTATATACAGGTGACGGTAGAGTACCTATCACGAGTTCTTACTTGAAGACAAGCATTCTATAGTACTTGTACTTATACTGTTCTTACCTATGATAATATGTATAGTATTGATATTCGCAGAGCGGTTGGCTGAAATTGGATGAGGAGAGCCGAAAATCGGGCTCAGTGGCGTGCTTTTAAGGTACTTAAAAACGTGAAACTTGTAAGTACTTACTACTCTTTTCAAAACTTTAGCGGCACCCCCGGGACGGATGCCCTAATAAAACAGAATTTACTTGTAACAAACGGTTAGGCTGCGTAGTATTAAATCCTCTTTGGGCCACGTTGGTTTTAATTATATATCGATACTTACAAACGGTTCCGCTTCATTAATACGAATCGATTTAATAATCGATTGGCACCCATAAATACTTATAATGCCAAATGGGTTTATCAGCGATCATTTATCCTTTCACTATTCGCGGCGTGGCAGGCGTGGGCGTGCGCGCGCTCAAGGGTGCAGTGCGGTCGTGACCGGACACACCCGAACTACCGCGTAGATTGCGGATTGCCCGTTTTACTATTCGATATTTGAAATTCGAATGATATTTAAAATTAGAACATGACCCAATATATAATAGTACATACCATAAATAAAATAGTAAAAATAATATTTTTTTTTTATAATTGGGAATAATCCCATTCCCTAATTTCACCACTGTGAGTCCTGTCAGCTAAGTTCTACAGTGGTGGAACGATAAATTTTGTTTTTAACCGACTTCAAAAAAGGAGGAGGTTCTCAATTCGTCTGTATATATATATATTTTTATGTATGTTCGCGCATAACTCTGTCAATTATGAACCGATTTGAAAAAATCTTTCTTCCATCCATTCGTCAATCCATTGATTGGGTCCCATAAAAAAATTATTGTTTAGTAATAAGTAGTTCCTGAAAAAACAAGAATTGTGACTGCGCACTGAGAGCTGCAAGAAAGCCTATATAGATGACGTTTTAGTCGCTCGGACTCGCTCGGTCGGACAAAAATAGTCATAACTCTGGCAAATATTTACCAATTTCAATGATTCTTTTTTTATTCGAAAGAAGAAACCACTGTATTGAATCTGTGTGAATTTTATTACAACCGGATAAGAACTTCCTGGAGGACCATGAACGATGTGGAGGAATTTATCTGGTAAAAACCATAAAACTGATGTTCTCCATTACATTGCTCTGACAATTATGAACCGATTTCGATGATTCTTTTTTTATTCGAGAGAGTAAACTGCTATGATGATTCCATGCAAATTTCATTACGACCGGATATTTTTTTCTGAAGAAACATGAATTATGTAAAACTATGTAGACGATAATGTGATCATAACCTACCTAGATAATTTTACGGTTTTCGATGGTTCAATCTTTATATATGAAAAATCCCTAAAAAGTTTAAAATAAAATCTTTTTAAAAAAAAATGAACCGACTTCAATATCACTGAAAAGTATAAAATAATTTAAATATTATTGAAGTTGGTGCCAAATATACACAACCGGTAAACTAACACCAACTTCAATAATATTTAAATTATTTTATACTTTTCAGTGATATTGAAGTCGGTTCAATTTTTTTTTTTTAAAGATTTTATTTCTATTATTTATTTTGAAGGGGCTTTCATCTCAAACGGACATGACGTCCTTCTTAAATTGTTTTGGAACCCGCAGTAAATTTAATTAGAAAATAATATAAGTAAGTAGGTATAGTGCGAGTTAGAAAAATATTAATTTTCCAATAAAACGTAATTTCTGGAATTAAAATACTATTTTGTATTTGAGTTACCATAAATAGTGAAAATCACAATGATATTGACAATATTGGGGGGTTTCTCCTGGTCTTTTGCTATGCTACGGGTTATTTTAACGGGATTTTTTTATAGAAGAAATCCGAATATCCCTGAAAAGAAAACGAATGTCATGGTAGTTTTTTAACCGACTTCAAAAAAGGAGGAGGTTCTCAATTCGTCTGTATATATATATTTTTTTTTTTCTATGTATGTTCGCGCATAACTCTGGCAATTATGAACCGATTTGAAAAAATCTTTCTTCTATCCATTCTTTAATCCGTTAATTGGGTCCCATAAAAAAAATATTGCTTAGTAATAAGTAGTTCCTGAAAAAACAAGAATGGTGACTGCGCACTGAGAGCTGCAAGAAAGCCTATATAGATGACGTTTTAGTCGCTCGGACTCGCTCGGTCGGACAAAAATAGTCATAACTCTGGCAAATATTTACCAATTTCAATGATTCTTTTTTTATTCGAAAGAAGAAACCACTGTTTTGAATCTGTGTGAATTTTATTACAACCGGATAAGAACTTCCTGGAGGACCATGAACGATGTGGAGGAATTTATCTGGTAAAAACCATAAAACTGATGTTCTCCATTACATTGCTCTGACAATTATGAACCGATTTCGATGATTCTTTTTTTATTCGAGAGAGTAAACTACTATGATGTTTCCATGCAAATTTCATTACGACCGGATATTTTTTTCTGAAGAAACATGAATTATGTAAAACTATGTAGACGATAATGTGATCATAACCTACCTAGATAATTTTACGGTTTTCGATGGTTCAATCTTTATATATGAAAATATCACTAAAAAGTTTAAAATAAAATCTTTTAAAAAAAAAAATTGAACCAACTTCAATATCACTGAAAAGTATAAAATAATTTAAATATTATTGAAGTTGGTGTTAGCGTACCTGCTGTGTATATTTGGATTTTATTACACCTCATGATGTTGGCGGTCGACCCTTTACGGCCGCGGTCCTTGAAAATGATATCAGAACAAAGCAAATAAAAACATCGTTACGTCCGTAGATACACTAATTGATTTGCAATGCAAAATAGAATAACTCAGCTGTGTCATAATGGATAATTAGTTGGCATTATGCAAGCGGCAGTGATGGTTGAGTTTGCGAACAATTACCATACACATCATGTATGTAAACCTAGAGTTATATTTGGTTTATGTGGATGTATCAAGTAGCTATACTGCTATTTGACAAAATTGGTCATTTGCCTACAGATAATGGTCATACATTTTCTACAATTTCTTTACCTTGTTACTAATTTAAATGTTTAATGCAATGCTAAAATATATTCATCAACATCATCATCATCAGCCGGAAGACGTCCACTACTGAACATAGGCCTCCCTCTTAGAACGCCACAATGAACGACAATTGGTTATTTGCATCCACCGGTTACCTGCGACGCGCACAATGTCGTCTGTCCACCTAGTGGGAGGCCTGCCAACGCTGCGTCTTCCGGTTCGTGGTCGCCACTCGAGAACCTTTTTTCCCCAACGGTTATCGGTTCTTCGAGCGATGTGGCCTGCCCATTGCCACTTAAACTGGCAGATTCTGACAGCTATGTCGGTGACCTTAGTTCTTCGGCGAATCTCCATTTCGGATTCTATCGCGCAAAGAAACTCCGAGCATAGCTCTCTCTCCATGGCTCGTTGTGTGACTCTGAACTTTTCTAAAAGGCCAGCCGTTAGAGACCACGTCTCAGTACCATATGTCATCACTGGCAACACACACTGGTTAAAATCCTTCGTCTTCAGGCACTGCAGTATTTTGGACGAGAAGATATCGCGTATATTTTCCCGAACGCTGCCCATCCGAGTTGGATTCTTCGGGCGATCTCTTTGTCGAAGTTGGTCCGACCTAACTGGATAGTTTGTCCTAGATATACGTAGTGGTCAACAACTTCGAGTCTATCGTTCCCGACAACTACCGGTACGGGTGCTAAAATATATTATTAGCTCAAATACTAAAGGTCTCCTACCATTTTAAGTATTTGAGTTTTTTTTTTAATCAAAATTTTTAAACAACTTAGCGCCGAGCTATGTTATGTTTTTAATAAATAACAAACCTATAATATATATTCAATTCTCTAATTGGGCACCTACCACATAATATTTCTGCACTACCCAAAGGTAGACTGTAAGAAAATGCATAAGGTATATGGTAGTGGGAATGAGTGGTGGGATTAGCCCCTTAAAAAGATTATAAGTTAGGTTACTTTAGAATTTACAATCTTTTAGGTAGTTTATATATAATTTTATGAATGATAAGAACAATTTATTATATACTAGCTGAGCTGCGTAGCTCCGCTCGCGCTCTTTCACGTTGCTGAAGATCATGACATGATCAATACAACATTCATTTTTATAATAATAATAATAATAATAATAAATCTCTTTATTTCAGGCAGACGGTGGCCCATATAAAAACAAAAAAGAAGAAAATAATAATTACAATCTAATACAAAATAATAACATTATACATACTGCCTAACACTAAAATAACAATAAATAAAATAAGAAAAAGTATTAACTAAATCTTATTCTTTTTTACATGCAAGTTACAGCAGTGGGAAATGTACCGGCAGTCTAACCTGTCCGCTATCATATTCAGGATGGTGTTGGGGCTGGACCTAACGCGGTGCACCAGGGATGCCGCACGCTTTCGCATTATCGTGTTAAAGCAGTCGACACGCGCCGCTGCAAACATGCCCGATGGCATGACACCGCCAAGGCAGCCCCATCAGCTTCCTGAACCCGTTGTTATATTGTACTTGAAGGGCCTTGTACGATCGTTGAGTATAATTCTCCCACAGGCTACATGTATAAAATACGGAGCAATACGCACGGAATAAGGTGATTTTTACCTCAATACTGCAACGTGCAAACCTATGGGAGATCATATTAGATCTTACGGACAGTGCCCTTCGCTCTCTTTCTATATCAGCCGGATCCTTTAGACTAGCCGTTACTATATGTCCCAGATATTTGAACTGGTTCACCCTCTCCAGTTGAACACCATTAAGTTTTATAGGTGGCGAGTTCGAGAGGTCTCTAGTACCCGTTTCAAAAATCATGTACTGACTCTTTTTCACGTTATACACCAGTCCATGCGCAGTAGCATAAGTCTCACATATATGCAGCAGTTCCCTTATACCGGAGACTGACGCGCTAAGCAGGACCATGTCATCCGCATAACTTAGGTTGTTGACACACGTATCATCTATATGACAACCAATATGACGTCTGCTTAGCGTGCCAATCAGGTCATCCATGTATAGGTTAAAAAGTGAAGGGGAGGTCAGCCCTCCCTGCCTTACCCCACACTCTAGCCTGTATGCATCAGAAGTTGTTCCCGCCCACCTAACAGTATTGATCTGATTTCCGTACCAGTGTTTAAATATATTTGTAAGCTCCGAAGGAAGACCTATAGACTCAAGCTTCTTCCACAATATATTGTAAGAAACCAGATCAAAAGCCTTTGAGAGATCAAGAAAGCACGCATAGACTGGTGTATTCCGATCTGTATAGTACCTGACTGTTTGTTTGAGACACAGTATTGCGCTATCTGTCGAGAGACCAGATCTAAATCCGAATTGATTATCGTGCAGTTTTAAATACTTATTTAAATGTATTTCAAGCAAACCATCTAGTACCTTAGCGATAATGGTTGCCAGTGATATTGGTCTATAGTTACCTTTGTCTGAACAGTCTCCTGTCTTATTCTTAACTATTGGAACCACTATCGTCCGCATCAAATCAAGGGGTAAGTGAGAATGGCTAATACACAGGTTATACAGCATGGACAATAATCTCGGCAAATGAGGGCCAGCATGCTGAAGGTGCTCTATACTTAGTCCGTCATGACCTGGAGACTTACCACGGCGCAAAGCTTTAATTACTTTTGCTACATCTTTTGCAGAAAAACGAGTACCCACCGGGCCACGATCGGGCTGAACTTCCTCGTCTGTTTTTGTTAGAACTGGTCGTGGTTTTACAAAGAAATGGTTTCTGAACAGATTTGCTATAGATTTTGGTTCAGTTACACCTTCAATACTGGTAGGTAAGCTTGGTCGAAAACCCAATCTGTTTGTTTCCTTCCAAAACCCGCGGAAATCATTGTTCGCGTGCTTAGCAGCAATAATGTTCATCCTTATTTGCTCCTGGTGGTTCTGACACCATTTTAAGCGAGATTTAAATAATCTCCTGCTTTTAACCATCTTCTCGTACTCTATGCCAATAGTGGGTTTACCGCAAGATAGCCATGTACAATAATTTAACCTCGCTTCTCTATGAGCTGCACCAACGTGTTTATTCCAACCGGTAATACGTACATTCTTCTTAAATCTAGGAGACTCCTTACAACTTTTTGACGCCTCTGTGAGTTCTTTAACAATATTCTTATACAGTTTGTCAATAATAAGTCTATGTACAATGTCGTCACAGAAACTATCACAACATTGAGTAAATTCTGTTGGAAAATCTATCAATTTAAACTTTTATTACACCGTTTAGTATATAAATTAATTTCTTCAATATTCCTGTTCCCCCATATAATCTTATTTTCATGTTTAGATATATAAGGTATCTTTGTTGCCGCTAATTCCAACTTGCATTCCAAAATAAGCGGAAAATGATCAGACCACAATACACCATTCTTAACATATATATTAGTTACTGAACTTACTGCAGAACGTGTAACAATACAATGGTCTAGCCACCGCCTCGTCCCGTGCGCTTCACTTACAAAAGTGTAAGTATTACTTGCTAATCCCAGCTTTTCAATGTCAATACATATCCATGTCTCATCCTCACAAAAACTTAAAAGTTCGTTCATAAAAAGTTCATTCGGATGGGCGTTGAAGTCACCCATTATATATACTGATTCCACATTGCAATCTTCAACTACGGCACTCACAATGCCAAGGCAATCAGTGAATTCCGGCAGATTATCAATACTATCCGTTGGCATGTACACACTGAATACTATGATTGGCTTATTATTAGTCATTATTTTAATAGCACACACGCGAGGATTATTGCACTCTATAATCGATACCTGTTGAAATGCAGTGGTCCTCCACATTAGAGCTACACCTCCGTACGGCCTCCCACGCAGCATACCCATAGTTGTGTCAATAGCCGACGTGCTAGTAGCATTGAACCTATGGTCTATTGAGCTAAGATACGGAATCTCGTCTGGATGCAGCCACGTTTCCTGAAGAGCTATTATATCAGAGTACTGACATAGTTCCTTAATATTATCGATAGATCTTTTCACATTTTTACAGTTAAAAGTTGCCAGCTTATATGATATATCCATTTATTTATTTGAAAATAGACCGTCATTGTTTATCACCTTTTCCGCATAATATCTATGTTTGAAATGTACAAATCGCCTGAATATTATACCTTCTGGCCATAGTTCTTCATCTAGAAACATAGATATTTTGTGTGTGGGTATAAAAAATTTGTATGCTTTATGATTCAGTTGCTTTTTAGTTATTATTTTCTCTAATGTTACTGCCTCGCGTGTTTTTGCTAAAATATAATTAGTTATATCGGTTTCTTTGGTATCTGTGTGCACATTAGTTATAAACATAGGCGTCTTTTTCTCAGCAGCTTTAAATGATCCTTCCGCCTTACTAGCGGTACCCATCTTTCCCAAATATCTATAATTAGTTCTTCTCTTTCGGCTAACTAATTGCCATTCGGCTTCCTCTGTCTGATTTTTATCGCTGGTATATTCTTGCACTGACTGTGTATTCTCCATGTCATCCGACAACTGTTGACATGCATCATGCCACGAATCTTGGGCTCGTGCGGTCGGTGATACATTACCATTTATGGTGATCACTGCGGGTTCAACAGACGAAACGGTTTTTATGCTATCTTGAGGGTGCACTTTTGTTTTTACCTCTGTTCCGTTATAAGTATCCGTTTGAAATGAACCTTTTTGACTTTCTAGATGTGTACTAAACCCTTGACTTAATTTTCCCATATCTCTCATGTTATTGAAACAGGCTAAACCATTTAAGCCACTCTTTGCACCTTGAGTACCTTGCTTGGTAACTATACTGTAACTTGAACTGTGGGAGGCATACTTTAAGTCTTGGATCAATTGATTCTTAACCTCTTCTAGGTGCTGATTTGTCACACAATTTAATTTAATTTCTTCAACTTCACTTCGAAGTCTTGTCAGGTCTTTGAGAAGTTTGGTACAATCCAAGTGGTCAAAAGTTATAGGAGGTAACTTCTCTAAATCTCTAGCGACAAAGATTGGGATTATATCCGGATCACATGTTTTAAATAAACTAATTATATCATGCAAATCACGTAATTCTTTACCTTTATTCTTTCGCTTTACTTGACGTTTTTCCGTTGGCACAGATGTAAACAATAACGTTTTCGAATTGTTTATTTCCTCACCGCTGAACGATGAATTACATATCTTTACTAGCGTGTCTTCATCGATTACTGATATTTTATTCTGAATATACGATAACATTTCGTCAATTACGATATTACAAATATTACATTTTAAAACATTTGCCATTTTCACATGACAGTTCGTGACATTCATTTATAGATATACATAGTTTGATAAAAACAATTTATTCAAAATCTCACGACTTTCATCTATGAATAACCATATCACTGTCCTAAAATTCTTTGACTGCATATAACAATGTCGATGATATCAAAAACAGATCAAAAAGGCAATTTCAATGATACGCTCAATCACAAATAAACAAGTTGTGATTGGCCGTGCGAATCATACGCAATGCGTCAGAACCGGCGTCTTGTAATTGATGCTTCCGGTTCAACGCCATGGGTACAGCTTGTGCATCGTCATTCTTCATCAGACCAGTCCTCTGACAAGCGTCTGTGTAGCGGGAAACCGTTCGTCTGATTGTGAAGCCGAGGACAAAGGAAAATTGACATTGCAATGTGTATGACACTGTAATTTATGCAAATATTTTATACTGTAGTACTTATACTGTATAAGAATAACATAAATCAGCCCTTGGTAACCCGTTACAACCAGTTAATCCAGGTTTTTGACTTACCTGCAAAAGGAGGCAGCGGAGCGGGTCAGGGAAAGTGATTCCCTCGCTGATCCGTGACGCCGGAAGAGGCTCGGGAGCAGAAGGCGGGCCAACGCCGACATTATGGCCCCGTAGCCCATACCCCTTAGAAGGGAGGGGTTGCCATCCCCAGATGCCAGAGGGGGAGGCCTTTGTTCAGCGGTGGACGTTTTTTGGTTGCTGATGACGATATTGACTTACTTAAAAGCAAGTTTTGGACTGAATTATATATTTACCGCAAAGCGAATTTCATGGGAGCAAATTATTAGAATCCGAAAATTATCAATGTATTTAGACATTTAAGGCTCGTCGGAGATTATCTATCTCTGCTCTGCTAAACGCGTACCTACATGGAAGAAAGATATTCAGCCGTGGTGATAATTTATGAAGGTTTCACATTCACAGATGGTGCTTGGAGTATGCATTGCTGCACTGCATTTTCACTATTGTGTTAGTGAAAGGTATGAGTTAGGTGAAAGGAAATGATTATATTGATAGTGATAATGCATATCTACGAGACGTAAGTATGTATATATGTTTGTATGTAGTTTGTATTTATGTTTCTGTATTTGGAAATGTATTGTAAAAGGTATTTCTACTGCATGACTTAAAAAAATTCTTAGAGTCGAATTTTAAAAACATATTAGAATTTTTAAATTTACTTTAAAGAAACCGTCTGATAATATTTGCTAGTTTATCTGATCATTATTGGGGATGATGACTGGGTTAAAAAAAAAATCTAATTAGTCCGTCAGTTAGATTATCAAAAAATATTTGACACGTATTTTTTTATTTAACAAATCAATTAAAATTGCCAAATATAGAGCGTCTAAGTTCAGGAGTGGGGGCTTCTGACGTCACGCCTCAGTAAAAATTGTATACTGTCGTGACGCGACGCGACATTTCAAAGCACAATTATATTCGTCATTTTTTGTTTAATCGACAAAAGAAAAAATAAGTGTCCAATATTTTTTGATAATCTAAATGACGGACAAATTTAATTTTTTTTAAACTAGCCTTTTTGATACTAAAACTTCTCAAATGCAGGTGCACTTCTAACAACACTCAGAAAGCTTACCATAAAAGGCAAAAGAACACAAACTTACCAGAACTCACTCCCGGTTCGGTCGATACAAACAGCTGCCCACTTGTTCAAAATTATCACTACTTTGTATTCGTAATGTCCAATAGAACTCCCGACCTAAGGGCTGGCTTAATTGCCTCAGGACCGGTCCAGTAATGCCATTTCATAGAAGTGTTATTATATTAACTTTGTACCGCTCGGCTGAGAAAGGATGTATTTGTGTACAATCATTTAACAAATCCTGCAATGTTATGGAAAGGTTTGATAAACAGATTTTTTGTTTAGTAGTTGCAGTCACAATACAATAGCAAACACAGTAAGAATATTTAAAAAAAAATTATTTAATCGGTATTTAGATTTTTTTTTAACTTCCAAGGTGGCAAGCAAGCGTGCGGCCCGCCTGATGGTAAGCAGATACCGCCTATAGACGTTAGCGAAACCAGAGGAATCACTAGCGCTATACCGACCTTTAAGACATTGTGTACGGTAATTTCATCAGCTGCAGTGCCCTTCACGCTGGAACACAGCACACTGCTAATTGGCAGCAGAATATCTGACACTGCGGTGGTACCTATCTGGACGGTTCCTTGCACAGGGAACCTACCACCTGCTAGTGTGATTTGCTCTGGTTTAACTAGTACATTTACTGGCATCACCTTTACAGTGGTCAGCATTATAAATCTGCATGCGACGTATGTCTAGGCGCACTGAGAAAAGGAAACCATTATTGGTACATAATTGACGTAATTTATTAGATCCGTTTTCGAACTTATCGTTGGCCGTTGCAGATAACCTTGCAGGTGGAAGCAAATAGCCCGTTGTCGTTTATCGTTCCAAGGCTTTTGTTCGGCAGTGGACGTCTTCCGGCTGGTGATGATGATGATAGCCTGCTGCAATCACTGTTCGGTGAAGGATCAGTGTGTTCAACGTCAGGCAAGGTCATTCCATAGACCGTGTAGTTGCAGTTCAAGTGAGCGTTACGTTGCTTCGGAGGGCACCTAAAAAGTCGGTATTGGTTGTTGTCACCTAGACAACTGCAGTCGTTATGCCAAGTCAGATGAGCTAAGGAGAGCTTAATCAACTCTGACACCAGGTTGACCACTAACGTTTCGGCCGGGTTACACCAGGCGTGATCACAACGTCCATTGAGTACGGCGGTGACTCCGAGGAGGACGGCGGCGGAATTGCGACCCCTGTCTCCGTGAGTACCGTGTCAGGTTCCCGGGGGCTACAATGCACCCCCCAGCGGCGGGCTCAAAGGCAAGGCACTGAGGGGCCCCCCTCTCATGTGCCGATGCGACAGCCGCGGGGGCTTTAGTGGGTAAGAATCCCACATACCCCGGTCGAGCCCGGTCTTTCGAAGATATCCACTGCGTCAAAAAAAAAAAAACGTGATCACAAGCCTACAATAAATTTCGCTAATTCCCGGTTAAAATAATGTTCTATAATGGAACGCAAAAGTCTATAAGTATAATTAGTTATTACATCTTAGTTTATTTATTGGACTTCAACTGCTTTGCATTTAGGCGGAATTAACTTTCATTTCCTCTACACTCGACCGAATCGTCTTAACGTCTCAATAGCGCGATAAAGAAAACGTTAATATAACAAATGGCTTTTAAAATAACCCTATATAATATTAAAGACAATAAGATGAAAACGGCCGAAACGAATGGCTATATTTAATTGAACGTCATTTCCAAACTAATGGGCCCAAGATCGATCGGCACTCTTTGAAAGCTTAATTATGTTTATTCGGAATCATTAATTCGTGGACCAGTTCGGTTAATCGATCCGTTTCAAATAGTTAAAGTACATTGGAAAGTTTTTAGTAGATACCAATGGGATTCGGTAAATTTAGTGGTTTTAGTATTAAGTGCTGGCTTATTAAGAAATGGTGACATTTCTTTTGATCATTCGTGAAAATCTCCGACGTCGATAAAAAGCAACATGTGTATTCGTAATTAAGTACTTCCTATGTGTCCGATAACATAATTAATACTAATTCCGAGGGCTTAGTTATTGGCATCCGACGTCCGTACGAAAGGGTTAATAATCGGTTAAAATTCCTTCGAATCGGTGTTCAAGCCGCAGCAGAACGAATTCGGAACCCAATTACGTAAAGTGACGGTGCAGTAATAATCGATCAAAGAATTAAAAAGCCAGGTGCTACCGAATGAAGAGGAACTAAGGAACGGAGACCCGCCATTGCGGAGCGAATGGAGCATGTCAATCAATTTAATTAATCATTCAAATTGCTTGAATGGAAACTTTCTGTCCATTAAAATTGGCTAGGCTGTATTCTCACGAAAACAACCATTCATAGAAACCAGCTGGAAAACTATGTTTTGATTGATGAAGAAGGGCCAATGAGTCTACATAGAATGCTATATGAATTTCTATCCATTTAAAGTATTAGACTGAATGTGCAAGAATCCATCCAGGTCCAGGTTAGAAAGTGTGTTGCTAGGTTCCGGTATGATGGGATCTGTAGTTGTAGTACTGGGCTTTAATATAAGTTAGAGCTTGGTTGGAATCTGATGGTAAACGGCTATGTATGATAGAGTGAACTAACTAACAAACGCCTATTAAAGGCAATCACATTATAATCAGATAGGTAGACGGACAATGGACATATGCAAACTTTCAGTCCTTAGTTGAACGTGTCGCTGAGAAAGCAAAACGCATTGTCCGAACTAATGGAATTTAGTCAACGTAGGGTGTAAACTCGCCGTCCGTCTGGTTATCTTATTATAATGATGGTGCTTGATAATGAATGAAAAAATTCGCCGAAGACCCAGAATAACCGACATACTAGCTCTCACGATTTGCAAGTTAAAGTGGAAATGGACAGGCCACATCGGTCGAAGAACCGATAACCGATGGGGAAGAAAGGTTCGAACGGACGACGCTGCGACGCCGATGCAGCGTACGTAGGCCTTCCACTAAGTAAGATCGCTTTTAGCGATAAGGCCGCCCATTGTTGCATGTTTTATTAATTTGTGTTTAATTCTCCTAGTATCTGTTAGTTTGTGCGCAATAAAGAATTATCTATCTATCTATCTAAGTACACCGACAATATTGTAAAATTTGCCGAGAGCAGTTGGATATAAATGGCTAACTGTCTTTGATTGTAGGGTTCTAAGGGCGTCCCCAATTGTTCAGAAGTTGACGTCTGATGTTGACGGGCGGGAATGCCATCCAACTATCGTGTCGCTTAGTATCCAATAAACCTGCTCAACATTGCAGAAGGAAAAAGGCACTGATAAAAAGTTGTAATCACTACTCGTAAACGATCAGTTGAGGCCTAAAATCAGCTTGAAGAACTACTCCAGGTTGGCCACTAACCATATGACAAAAAAAATAGCTCAAGGATTTTAATAGATTGTAATGTTCCGGTTTTCCATTAGGCAACCGTGTTCGCATAATAAATAAGCATTGGCGCCATACTGTGTTTAATCAGTGGTTACGTTGAACGTTCTAAAGCTTATCTAGAAAGCTCGAGTTCATTAGGCGAGGACTTCGTAAGGAGCATATTTACATGTAATTTTCGCTAATGAATGTTTGACTTGTAAACAAAATTAAACGTTCTCGTCAACACACTGCTAAATGCTCATAAATAAATGTTTAATATGCGCGGATGTTGAACGATCCATTTAGAACAAGGTATAATAAATAATAATAATACCAGCCCTTGTTTATGTCCCACTGCTGGGCACGGGCCTCCCCGCAAGATGAGAGGGCTTAGGCCATAGTCCACCACGCTGACCAAGCGCGGGTTGGTGGACTTCACACGTCATTCGAGAGCTAGTTAGGCTTTCTCAGACATGCAGGTTTCCTCACGATGTTTTCCTTCACCGAAAACTAGTAACGATCGCACAAAGACGATTCGCACATGATTCATTGTAGAAATCAGTGGTGCGAGCCGGGGTTCGAACCTGCGCACCTTGTTTCCAAGGCAAGCGCTCGCCCACTGAGCTGTTACCGCATAGAACAAGGTAGTTAGTAATAATAATAAATAATGTCCTCCTGCTGTATCGGACAGCAGCCGATATTTCACAAGATCAGCCATCTACGCTGGAGATGTTATAGTACACAAGAGTTTGTGTAGACACTAGTGAACTCTCTCTTCCTTTATCTCTCACAATCCGATTGGACGGAAGACCAACACGACCGGGGAGAGTATCGGTGCAGGACCGTTTTTTACATTCCCATCAGATTGCCTGCATTTTCCTAGCAAGTAAGGAACAACTCTACTGCACAAAGTAGTTGCTCCCCGGGGATTTGATCCCGCGGCCTCCAGTTTATAAAGCAAGCGGTTACCCACTGCGCCATGGAGGCTACAAGTCATAATTAGTAACTTTTTTTCTCGCGGGGACCGTTAAATGGTCTCCAGGACCTGTGGGGGTCAACCAAGGTATTTGGGATTCTTACCTACTAAAACTCCAGCGGCTGTGGCATCCGGGAAACCTGAGCATGGGGATCTGCACCACTGCCGGGGGTCGTACTCTATCACGGTGCACATTGGGATGGGGGTGGCAACCCCGCCGCCGTCCTCCTAGGAGACGCCACCCGCGCCTGCAACCTTTTTTTTTTCTTTTTTGATGCGGGGGAACCCTTCCAAAGTCCCCCGGGAGGTATGGGGCTCGACCTGGTTATATGTGATTCTTACCCACTAAAAGCCCCGCGACTGTGGGATCCAGGAAACCTGGGCGCTCCAGTGGGATCTGCACCGCCGCCGGGGGACGTACCCCTCAGGAGCCTGACGGATCACGGTGCTCACCAGGACGGGGTTCGCAACCCTACCGCGTGCTAACAAGAAGATTAACAACCTACAAAGGTCAAATATAAACAAAAGCTATAAATATTGTAACGTGATACATGTGACTTAACAGACCATTCACACATCCGCCGAGATAAAACTTGTTTGACATTTAGAGGTGTTAAAGTCTTACTTCCCTATTTCTACGTGTTGAATGATCCATTCATATGTCTAGACCGTCTTCTTGAAGCTATTGAATATAGGTATAAATGTTAGCGAATTAATGGTCGACATTTATTTACCCATGAAAACATTGCTATTTGTTTGATGTCTTTGTTTAAGTTACTTATACAGTATGTAACGAAAACCCTTTTGTTCCACTGGGGGTGTCAGTGTATCAATATAATTATAATATGTATGTATGTTTGTAGACCTGAGGGTACCCTGAGATAACTATGACGTATGGACAGCTACCACCTCAGTCCGCCCGAGACCATGAATGCTGAAATTAATCGAAACGTCGTTTAATTCAATTCAAAAATAAACCGCGATATAATCCGTAAAATTAGTTTCATTTCAATGTTTATATCTATACTTATAATAAAACTGTAACAGGTCCAATTCTGTACATTGAAGATATTTTGAAAATTATGTTTGGAGGGCACTCCATAACCGATACTAAAGCCAAAAATTTAATTATTTTTATTTTTGTCTGTCTGTCTGTCTGTATTTCGGCTGAGCATCACGCCGAAACTACTGGATGGATTGAAACGAAACTTGGCATGATTTGAGTTAATACTCCGGGGTAGGACATAGGATACTTTTTATCTCGACATTCGGCACGGTTCCCTTGGGAGAGGGGACTAAAGTCAAAATGTGTACTTGGTTATACGCTTGCTCCGATTTTAACAATTTTTCATTATAATTATAATAAATATTTGTAAGGGAACACTCATAGACAGTTGTTAACAATGTTTGGAAATCGATCAGGTTAAGCAACGTTAGGTAAGGTCATTAAATAGATGGGTGGCCGTTTAACGCCATTTGAACTAAACGTCTCCGTGCTTCGGAGGGCAAGTACAAAGTGGGTCCAAGTTTTTAACCGACTTTAAAAAAGGAGGTTTTGTATTCTATGCGAATGTATACTATTGAAAGTTTAGCTAACGTAAACACAGCGCGGGCGGAGCTGCGTGGGTCAGCTAATATTATAATATGTCTGTTATTAATTTGTTAATATATTTTAGCGAGCCAGCGATAGAAGATCGGATTCGTATTGCTAGTACAAATTAGGAAAATAAAGAGATATTCAACAAATGAGTTGCATAGGTACCTATATATAATTAGATTGATACAGTAAATAATTCCTCCAGGGGAACAACAGCGTTTTGATATAAAACTACGTAGAGATTGTAACTTCCGCGAGGTTTCGAACCAATCCACTTGCTTTACAAACTGGATGTCACGGGTTAAATATTGCAGAAAACGGGGTTAGAACATTATAGTTTTTCAGTCGTTGGACGTTTGGGGATGTGGGCCCTAGTCGTCCATAGAGACTGGGTCCCACCCCGTCCCCGTAAACGTCATGACATCGCCCCCGAACAGCGGGCTCAAAGGCAAGACACTGAAGTAAACCTGGTAGAGATTCCACCGGATAACCCAGCTTCCCTCAATTCCGATGCGACAGCCGCGGAGGTTTTAGTGGGTATGAATCCTATATACCCCGGTTCAACCCCCACAGATATTGAGCGCCAGATTCAGACACTGGTCTCGCCGGCGAGGCCGAAGGGTCGTACGCATGCGACCTCAACGACGTGCATCAACCCACTGAGTTTATTGCCGGTTCTTCTCAGTGGGGGCGCGTTGTGAACCGGTGGTAAATTCAGCCTCTCTTAAGCGACAGCCTAAGCCGAGGCCGTGCCTCCCTGAGGTGCCCTTGAGCTCGTCGCTACTTCTGCCGTTAAGGCTAGAGTGCTTTAAGCGCTCGCCTCCTATTGTCCGGTGAAGCTGTAATGGCCATCTGCGGCCAACAGCGTCTATCATTGCCAAAAAAAAAAAAAATTTTTGTTCACTATAATTTGTATATTATATGACGTTTTCCGACGACCGTATTAGATGACGTTTTCCGACTGACGAGAAGATGACACATCTCCACTCGTTGGGTGTCGTAAGAGGCGACAGCAAGAACAGGAAGACGGGCAGCAGCGTCTTTCTTTTGGATTTATCTACCACCTATACTGCGATCCCCAAGCCGCCTGCCAAGCGTGGGGATTATGGTAACCCCTCCCTTCTAAGGGAGAGGCCTTTGTTCAGCAGTGCACGTCTCTCGGCTGCTAATGATGATGAATAATGAATGACGAATGATGAGATTACGTTTTTAATACTTAGTATTTACCTGCGTATACCTATCTGTTGTTCACCTGATTATCTAATAAATTCATAGTTTAAAAAACTAAAAATACACGCTTTTATAAAGTACCTATACTGCACTAAACAGTAATAAATTATTTATGGAACTCATTCTTTCTACCCCGTGTTTGTCATTAGCATTATATTTAAGTGTGAAAGCGTGAGGCGCTTTTTCTCTGTATTCACTGATTACAAATTATTGTCATGTCGATAAAAGTACTTACTTACATATTTAAATTATTTTATACTTTTCAATGATATTGAAGTCGGTTCAATTTTTTTTTTTAAATATTTTATTTTAAACATTTTAGTGATATTTTCATATATAAAGATTGAACCATCGAAAACCGTAAAATTATCTAGGTAGGTTATGATCACATTATCGTCTACATAGTTTTACATAATTCATGTTTCTTCAGAAAAAAATATCCGGTCGTAATGAAATTTGCATGGAAACATCATAGTAGTTTACTCTCTCGAATAAAAAAAGAATCATCGAAATCGGTTCATAATTGTCAGAGCAATGTAATGGAGAACATCAGTTTTATGGTTTTTACCAGATAAATTCCTCCACATCGTTCATGGTCCTCCAGGAAGTTCTTATCCGGTTGTAATAAAATTCATACAGATTCAATACAGTGGTTTCTTCTTTCGAATAAAAAAAGAATCATTGAAATTGGTAAATATTTGCCAGAGTTATGACCATTTTTGTCCGACCGAGCGAGTCCGAGCGACTAAAACGTCATCTATATAGGCTCTCTTGCAGCTCTCAGTGCGCAGTCACCATTCTTGTTTTTTCAGGAACTACTTATTACTAAGCAATATTTTTTTTATGGGACCCAATTAACGGATTAAAGAATGGATGGACGAAAGATTTTTTCAAATCGGTTCATAATTGCCAGAGTTATGCGCGAACATACATAGAAAAAAAAAAAATATATATACAGACGAATTGAGAACCTCCTCCTTTTTTGAAGTCGGTTAAAAAACGAAGAATTTGTGAAGTAAAATTTGATTGCATTGAATATAATAAAAAGGAGGCTGATATTTCTGGGCTAACGCCGAATAAGATGAGTTATGGTTTAAAAAAATGGTTTTATTTTTATGTAAAAATGTGCACAAATATCAGCCTCCTAATCAATCTTGGGAAAGAAAATAGGAAAAGGTTTAGGTAACAAATACAATAGAATCGATTATCGTGGATATGTTCAAGCAAAAGTATAAAATCTCCATTTTGAAGAATGCAGTTAGCATTATAATAAAATAAAAGTAAATTAATCTATCGAAATCAATGAAATATAATCAAGAAAAAATATATATTTATACGTAGAGAAATACATATTTACATATCGATTAATTAATTCGATTTATTGTGTATTTTTAGTCTGTTGAAATCAGACCGTTTTTTACCTTTGTTACAATACGTGACAGATGGCAACTCTATTAATCTATGAAAAATCACTCGTTCATGTCGTATCGTTTTGTGCGTTTGTGTTTTATTTATTTGTTATTCCTCGACTTTATAACTACGGTCTGCGCTATTTATACCGGACACGCGACGACGAAGCTCGCATAGCCAACTGAATTGGATTTTTTTTACCGGCCGGCTTAACGACTGAATTGTTGTTAAGGATCGATGTGTAAATTGATATAAAGATTATAATACTAGTCGCTACATTAGGCCGACGTGCCTTAGATGACGAAAGAGTACTTTCAGTGATTCGTCAATGGCTTGCACCACAACCTGTAAGTATACACACCTCCGTCATATATTACCTGAAACCAAACCAAACCAAAGACCTACCAAAGAACTACCCGCTTATTTGGCCTATATATTGCATCTCTAAGTTAGATCAGTTTTTATGTGTACTACATATTACTGGTATACTATTTTTATACTGTAGCTGCTCATTTTTATTGTAAAATATTTTACTCACTATGTATTTTTGTTGCAGATAGTAGCAGCAAATCATATATGCTGTACATATGGTCTCTAATCCAAAAACTTCGTCCCGAGTAAGGAGCACTGTAAGCTGCTGCGGCCATATAATGTCTATAATATGGTACCTTAGTTTAGCCAGGTATCAGGTTTTAGGTGATATATTAATCATTATTTCAATAATTAAGAATAAGATTAATAAAAAAGTTATATATCATAGTGTCTTTTACTTAAAACCACTAAAAATAAAAACGATTTACCTGAAAGCCCGATTGCAAACAAAATAGATTTAAACTTAACGTATGTATGTATTTATTTGAAGTAGTCTATTTAAACCACATATATAGATATACATATATGTATAACCGTGGCTAAGTGGAAGTGGGCGGGCCACATATGCCGTAGACAGGACCAAAGATGGGCAAGAAAGGTACTGGAGTGAATACCGCGCACGGGTCACAGAAGCGTCGGCAGACCACTAGCCAGATAGTCTGATGACCTAGTTATAGTAGCCGGACGAAGCTGGATGAGGAAAGCTCAAGACCGAGAAGGGTGGCATGCATTGGAGGAGGCTTTCATTCAGCATTGGGTGGCAACAGGTTGAAGAAAGAAGTCTATTTAGACCCTTATTAGATTTTTTTACTGTATGAGAGGACTTGTTGGTCCAGTGGTTGGTCACTCAGGCCCAATAGGTCGTGGGTTCGCTTCCCACTTTCTGTCTGGGTGTTATTTATCTATATACTTACTTTTTTACTTGGTGGTAGGTTCCTTGTGCAAGGAACCGTTCAGGTAGGTACCACCGCAGTTTCAGATATTCTGCCGCCAAGCACCAGTGTGTAAGCATTGCTGTGTTCCGGCGTGAAGGTCACTGTAGCTGGTGAAATTACAGGACACAAAGACTGAATATCTAATGTCTTAGGTCTGCAAAGGTCTGCAACGCGCTAGCGATTCTTCTGGTGTTGCTGGCCTCTATAGGCTGCAGTGACTGCTTACCATCAGGCTTGCTTGCCACTTTGGTGGTATAAAAAAAAAGAGTGTATTTGTGCACATCATGTATTGTATCACTTGTCTGGTTACCATTGTACAGGGTCTGTCTAGTCAGTACTTAATCAGATGACCATGTGAATTATGGACATTATTATTATACAGCCATGTCCCTTGCACAATTAAGAGCAATCTAACGACTTAGCATAAGTTAAACCGCTAAGCTTAGTAGGTAGTTCCAAAGAAATAAACATTGCGTGTGTACGCTAGAAAAACATAACCTTCCTTCTGGCGCAGTTGAGTTAAAATCCCTTTATGGCCAATATCTGAAATATCCTACTATTGTATACAATGAAATACATAAAAATATCCACAGCACATAAAAATCAGGTGATAAACTATAAGCTTTTCATATCATAACCTCACTTTTGCTTAGTGGCTTATAACTCTGTTCTCAGATTGTCCAATTCTTCAGAATTTTTAGAGATTGTCTGGTATTATGTTAGCTATAGTTTGACACCATTTTCATCTTTTTCGATGCATGAAACTGTGTAGCCCGAGAATGTATGAAACTGTATCTTTCTCCTTTAATGTATTCTAAAATTAAATAATTATGTTCTGTAAGTATGTAAAAGTTAAAAATTAAAATTTATTTGAGTATTCAAGAAGAAATACCTAAAAAAATAAAATGTGATAAATAAATAATTAATTAAGGCGAAATTAAAAGTTGAAATACACAATTAAAATTAGTAATTCATTAACAATTAAACTTATAAATTAAAATTTAAAATTTAAATTTAAAATAACAAAAAAAATTCATGTCATAAATTATAAATAATAATAAATTAAGCAACTTAGTGGGTAATTTTCTGAAGATAATCAACAATTTTACACACTTAAATATAATGCTAAATGACAAACACGGGGCCATTCCAGGGTTCCGTCCGCTACCTTCCAGTTCCATCATCAGGTCCTCATTAATGATTAAAGTGGAAATAACTCTTTAAAACAAATCAAATAAGCCAAAACTCGAGTGTTTACTAGTAGCCATTCCAGGGTTCCGTCCCCCATCTTCCAGTCCCATCATCAGGTCCTCATTAATGGTTAAAGTGAAAAGAACTCTTTAAAACAAATCAAATGAGCTCAAACTCGATGTGTTTACTAGTAGCCGTTCCAGGGTTCCGTCCCCCGCCTTCCAGTTCAATCATCAGGTCCTCATTAATGGTAAAAGTGAAAAGAACTCTCTAAAACCAATCAAATGCGCCCAAACTCGATGTGTTTACTAGTAGCCATTCCAGGGTTCCGTTACCCACCTTCCTTTTCCATCATCAGGTCCTCATTAATAGTCAAAGTGAAAAGAACTCTTTAAAACCAATCAAATGAGCCCAAACTCGATGTGTTTACTAGTTACCATCCAAGGGTCCATCCCTTATCCACCTTCGAGACCCAGCATCTGATCAGCTCGATGATACCATATTGTTGTATTGTCACCGGACCTTGATTTATGTGCAAAATTTCGAATTATTTGGACGTGTAGAAGTGGGTCAAAATTGCATCGCAAGATTCCATTACCATCATACATACATAGTTACATACATACATACATACATACATACATACATACAGGTCAAGCTAATAAAAGCGTGTTAATTAATAAAAAAAGAAGAATTCAGTTGGACGGCTATGTAAAAACGTCTGCTATACGCATGATTTATCTCCGGTCTTGTCAGTTTTTCATCCCATCACACAAAGAGTACACCTGTGCCTACGTAAAAATTTGTACAGTAATAAGAACAGCGAAAAACCTCCCAAGCCACGAAAATCCCCTTAAGCCATGTCCCTATCACTTTGTAGTAAGACGAGGCGTTTTGCCTTAATTTGTAACATAGGCCTCAAGAGGCACCAAACAGATGAACAGATGAGTGAAAAATATGACCTCCCATCTTTTCAACTTACTTTGGCTACTTTGCCCAGCAGTAGGGCATTACAGGCTGAGACCTTTTACGTGTTTTAGTGACGTCACAGGGCAGGCGTTTGTTTTAGTGACTTATACTATATAATACGTCTGTCTATCCGGGCAGTTATATTACGCAGCCGCTCGTGATCTGATACACTAGGTACTCACAAACATCAATTAGCGTTAATTATCAATAAGTGAGTGTGCGTTATTAATGTATCTTGTATGTTAAATGTACCTACTTACATAGTTATATAAAAAAATGTTATTACTTACATAATATGGGCCTAGAGCGTGATAATAAATTTTTATTTCAGTATTAGGTATTTATTTTATTTATAATTTTTCATTAATCCCGTTATTGAAACCGGATTATTTCGATAGTCAGACAGACATACAAACAGACAATAGTGAGTAGATATAGCGATTATCACGTACCTACTCATAACGAGCCATGTGGTTATACGGCTCCGAGAATCGGAAGGATCAGATTAAGAATGACTTCTTTAGAGTTTAGGCTAATTGAGGTTTGTGAGTGTGCCAGTTATATTTGTAGTAGTTTTGTACAGTACTTTATAACGTAAAACAGAGAAACGTCCACAATCTGCTTTGAGGTAGAATATACTGTGTGTAACTTACTTGGATGGCCATTTTCATAAGGGGCCCACGTAAGATAATAATAATGTAACGATAATGATAATGATGTATGTGATAATGTCTTCCTGGCCTATACGACCATAGCGGCCAATCTTTGATAGATCAACCATTTACGCGGGAGATATTATACCTAGTGCATAGGTGTTTCCGTAGACACGCGTGTCTCTTCCCTTACTCTCACAATTCGATGGGACGGCAACCAATCGACTTTTTACATGCCCATACGACCGACGCTTGGATCACCTTACTTTCCAGACAATGCATTGTCCTAGCTAACCGGTAACGAACCACTACACAAATTGTTCCCGCGGGATTTGAACCTGCGATCTCTGGCTTGGAAAGTAAGTTTCACGCTACGCCATGGAAGCTACTAGATACAGACTGTGGAGAATATTCGCATTTCTGGTACAAAATAAAAATATTTATGCTATATTTAACAAATGTACCTACCCGTGGTGTGTCCGGGTAAGAATAGCACCCTCCCATCTCCTCCCGTTGGGTGTCCGTAACAGGTGACTAAGGGAAAACAAGAAGACGGGCAGCAGCGTCTTTATGTTGGATTCCAATCTATACTGCGATCCCCAAGATGTCTGGCAATCGTGGGAATTATGGCAACCTATTCTATTCTATTCTTGGTGGCTATAAATTTGGGCCCGGTATCCCCGGAACGCACTTCGACCCAGTTGGATCCATTGTGCATGCCCTAGCCCTTACTCTGTTGCTGGCGTATCGAAGAGATCCCTCAGGTACGCAACGATCGCGCCAGCTTGGAGCTGTACATAATCATTTAGCGTAGGATAGGCTACTCCCAAATGATTCAACCTACGTCTCGCAAGAGCGTCGCAGCTACACAATATGTGTCCCATTGACTCTTTTTCATCTTCGCAGAATCTGCAAATGTCACCAGTACTTAGCCTCATTCTGTGTAGATGCTCGTTGGTGCCAAAATGTCCCGTGAGTGCACCTATTAGATGCCTTATTTGTGATCTGTTAAGGCTTAATAATTTAACCCCACAGTCCACCCTTCCGCTAGATAATGCTTTGGAGTGGTTTAGGCCTGACGCTGCCCTCCATTCCTTCATGTGTTCGTTCCTAGCATGGCAACCTAAGAAGGAGGCCGTTGATCAATAGTGGTCATCTCTGGGCTGCTTACGACGATAATGGTGACATTTTGACTACTTCAGTGGCTCAGTCTGCAAGGTTCATAAATGTATGATGAAAATTTATTCCACCGTTAGCCATGAATTTATTTTTGAGGTAGAGTATGACATCACAATAACAGGTTTGTCCACATATCAAAGCTAATTTGTGCACTCGCGAAATCTAGATCGTGGTATAGCTAGACCATAGATAATCATGTAAGCTGACCACACGTCTCGCATCTGAGGGGACAATCACCCTGCATTCCTTGAATGTGGTGTCAGCGGACACCATGTAAGGCGGTGTGCACACAGCGATGTTGATTCGCGACGCCTACGACTCCACTAATGGATGTAGATAATGAATGTTTGCGAGTTTCCAGATTTGGTTTTATATTTGGAAGTAAATTTAACCAGCTATCGTCTTAACTATCATGAGTTGGTGAAAATATAGAATATAGAACAACACCGTTATTTTTCTTTCTATCTTCGATGCGAAGCGTGTGAAGATATAAAAAAATTGTTAAGACGATAGCTGGTTATTATTTTACTTCCAAATATAAAATCAAATCTGGAAACTCGCAAACATTGTCATTACGTTTAGCGGAGTCGTAGGCGTTGCCGGGCCTTGTAAGTCTCCAGGATGTTTTTTTTTTAAATAAAGCTTTACTTTTTACTTTTCCTTTATGAGTACCATATTTTCATTATTGTTACAGTCATCATCATCATCAGCCGAAAGACCTCCCCTGCCTAACAAAGGCCTCCCTTAGAAGCGACGGATTGCGATAATCTCCACACTTGGTAGGCAATCCAGAGGCAGATAATCGGCTACAGTAAAAGTCGACACGAGCCAATTATCTTTCTCTTTAACTTGATGTGCATCATTTACTTTTATACCGCCGGATACTGCATTTACTTTGCGTAAGTACATACATTACATATAGCTTAAAAATTATTAGACTATGGCATAACCTATTTTTTCTTTTTTTTTCTATGTCGTATGGTTAGTGGCCAACCTGTGCCAGAGTTTTCAAGCCCTGAGGCCTCTGACTTAGCTTAACGACTGCTGTCTAGGTGACAATAGCCGGGACCAACTTTTAACGTGCCCTCCGAAGCAAGGAGACGCTCAGTTCAAATACCACTAATCGGTCACCCATCTAAGGACTGATCTTGCCTAATGTTGCTGGCTATGAACGTCTCACCTAACCTATAAAATGTATTATGTATTATGATGATTCAGTATAATGTATATGTATTAGTGTTAAGTACACTATGCAGTAAAGCGGTCCATTGGAAAGCATGTCGCTAACCAGGGGAAAATCAAAGCTACGGGTATTAAAAGACGTTCTTCAATCCCTATTCCACTATCGTATTATTTTATACTAGCTGACCCACGCAGCTCCGCCTGCGCTATTTTTACGTTAACTAAACTTTTAATAACAGACATTCGCATCGAATACATAACCTCCTTTTTTATAGTCGGTTAAAAACTGGGACCCACTTTTAACTTGCTCTCCGAAGCACGGACCCGTTTAGTTCAAATGGCGTTAAACGGTCACCCATCTATTTAATGACCTTACCTAACGTTGCTTAACCCGATCGATTACAAAACCTTGATAACAACTCTCTATGAGTGTAACCTTACTAATATTTATTATATTTTATACAAAAATTGATAAAATCTGACCAAGCGTATAACCAAGTACCCGTTTTGACTTTAATCCCCTCTCCCAAAAGAACCGTGCTAGATTACGGGATAAAAAGTATCCTATGTCCTACCTCGTAGTAAGATCTCAAATCATGCCAAGTTTCATTTGAATCCATTCAGTAGTTTCGGCGTGATGCTCAGCCGTGATACAGACAGACAGACAGACAGACAGACAGACAGACAAAAATTAAAAAAATTAGATTTTCGGCCTCAGTATCGGTTATAGAATGCCCTCCAAATATAATTTTCAAAATATCTTTAATGTACAGAATTGGACCTGTTACAGTTTTATTATAAGTATAGATTAAGTTGTTAATAATCCGATCTTTAGGTTGATGCGCTGCACCATCCCTACATGCATGAAAAGACTGTACACACACCTAAAATGGACTACGAACTAGTCTTAATAACATTTGTTAAGAATAGGCATTTGTATCCAATTTTCATGATTATTACGTATCGTTATTATCTATACACCGCGTCGCTGGCTAAGTGTGCCTTGGGTATTGAACTGAAGGAGAAAGCACTAACACCAAGTCCCTGGGCTAATTCCATACATTATCGTACAGACCTTTCCTATGCTCTGTACATAAATCCAACTTTCTATACCGTGGCTGCCTCTTTAACTTAGAAATCTATTGTAATTGATATTCATGAAATAATACCAATAATAAAATTTATAAAATTGTTTATTTAATAAACAATTTAAATTACAAACAATGACATAACATTTCTGACTGTAGATACATTTAAATACAACATTTATCATATAACTATACAAACCTAATCTAATATCACAGATGGTTTGTTAAAGATAAAACTATAAGCTGTTAACGATACAATTTTTTTTATAAACACATTTGCGTAATTGAAAATATACATTACATCTTTTAGTGATTTTGTTTTTCTTGTAAAATTAATATCACAACCTAAATACATAATTTAAGAATTTGTAGTTTTATGGAAGTCCAAATGTACAAGCGATAAAACCAGTTTCTAATAATTACAGAAGTAAATTCTGTTGAGTTTGTGCGACTGAATCCTCTCCTAAAATAATTATAACAAACAAAGCAATAGCTGCCATTAATCAATAATCACATTATTACTTTACAAAATGCTATCTAGGACAGAACTTGAAATGAGGATATAGGAAACAATGAAGCGACAAGAACCTGCAACAATAAATGTGAATTAGTAAATGTAAGATCCTTTTTGAATAATATTTGCAGTGCACAAAAGAGAGTCAAGTAAATTGCAGTACTTATATAATGCTATAAATTCAGCAAAAGGACCAACTTTTTCTAAAGTTAAAGTTTGGTTGATTTAATATTTTAAATGTTTTCAATTAATTTAAGTTTCTCACCTTGTTGGATCATATCTGGTGTCAAATCCTGGAACATTTAGAACATTCCATTCATCTTTAGCTTTAGAATAGCTAAAGGATATCTGATCCCTAAAGGTCTCTGGTGGCAGTAGTTTCATTTGTTCCAAGTGAGAATGAAACTCCGGCACAAGTGTCAGGTTCTTCTTCATAAGATGTTCTAAAAGTACAATAGAAAATTTAATATTACACGTAAAAATGTAAACAGCAAATAAAAATAATTAAACACGTCTAGAAAAAGTGAAAGTACAATCCAATTAAGATAGGTAAATAGAAGTTAAATTAGCACAGGAAATTGTTCTTCAAAGGTATTTAGAAAAGGAATTATCACCTATTATGAAACCCATGGAAACGTCATCTGGCAATCGAATGCCTTCACAGATACTGATGAATCTGCCACCACTGGAAAAAATAAAACTGTTATAATCTTATTTGTAAATTTATTTGCCTAACAATCGTCTTAATTGAATAATGAAATAGTGTTACAAGAAAAAGTCCATATTCAAAATCGATGCTTTAGCTAATAAAGGGAAGGAATTCTGATTTAGGTCCTCTGAAATATATTTTTTTAATATTAAGCGGTACTAAACAGTTGTTTTAACTACCAATTTGTTTATACTTAGAGATATTAAATTTAATGGCGCTTACTGCGTCGTGTATCAATTAGTAAGTTTTGAACACTTGCCTCGCAACAGGTAACATTTTGAGAGCCAAACTTCTGCTTATGCAAAATCCAGCTCCGCCAGTGGCGAACCAAAATGAGAACATCAACTGAAACAAATAAAACTTTTACCACAAATTTGTAATAAATCAATTCAATGTGATCCGTTAAAGCCGGGATAGCGAGTTTGCCCGTGAAACAGAAATTTCAAAGTCACATCTGATTAAACTAAAATAATTATGTACCTTGTTTGTTGGCTTTTTGTAGATCTTAACCGGTTCATACACAGATGTCCGTCCCAAATACCAATCTTCCTGATGATTGTACTTTTGCAAAACGCTGACCAAACGCGGCACGTTCACGTAGTTGTCATCGTCAAAATGACAAAACCATCTGTTGCAAACAAAGGAATACTTTATACACATAAGCTTATAGTAGATTTCGATGTAAACAATAAACAGAGGATACCAGTGTCGCAATCATTATAAAAACACCCATTCATTGGAAGTTCAAAAATACGGGCAAGAAATGAAAAAAATACTGCTTCATTATGAACGCTATGAGGATAAAAAAATAAACGATCAACCCGAATGGATAAGAGTAACCAGCTGCGTTCAGAAATTATTGGAGGAAATAATTGAGGTACGTAACTACATATTTATAATGTTATAGAAACAAGAATTTCGCTCCAAGTGCTAATAATTAGTGCTGCGGTATAATTTACTGACATTACGCTCAGCAGAAAATAACAGGAGCTGCGTACGCGCAATCCGTGACCGCATATTGCAATATGGCGTACGACAAATGGCCGCTAGCCACCAACTTATAATCAGGATCGGGTTTCTTCCATATCGTGTTTGCATTTGCGAAATTGGATCTTTCAATGTATTTCTTGCAAGACAGCTGTTTAATTGCAGATCGAAACTATTTATTATCCAGTGAACTGTGCTTATTAACTTGATTTACCTACTGTTATTTATGTTTCCAATGCTAATGCCTATTACACATTCTTGTTTACCTCTGATTATATTCCCGCTTATAATATAAATAATATGGCTCGTATCTAACTTTTTATTTTAGTTTCGGGGCTGCAAAATTAATTGTTATGGATGCTCGTCATATTAGTCTTCGTTACAAAGTGTTTTTAAATAAAATATTACATGAATATACATGTAAGATATTTAAATTGTGTCGAAAATAACAGGTAACATTGCGGCCTTCTTAAAAATTACTGCTTTGTTTGTTTATATTGACAATTTCAGTTGAATTTTTAATATAAAAAGCTTTTGGCGAACAATTTTAAATGAAAACGTCAGATTATAGTTTGGTATTGTAATTATTCGCGTACATAAAATACAACATTATGGTATTGTAATTGTTTTTCAAGTAAGTAGGTATCTGCAAGTTGAAGTGGCAATCGGCAGGCCACATCGCTCGGAGAACCGATAACCGTTGGGGAAGAAAGGTTCTCGAGTGGCGACCATGAACCGGAAGACGCAGTGTAGGTAGGCCTCCCACTAGGTGGACAGATGACATTGTGCGCATCGCAGGTAACCGGTGGATGCAAATAGCCAATTGTCGTTCGTTGTGGCGTTCGAAGGGGGATGCCTATGTTCAGCAGTGGACGTCTTCCGGCTGGTGATGATGAATTGTTTTTAAATTTAGATCAGCTGTTCTGTATGAACAAAACTACAATAAACGCCGTGAATTAAGTATCAATATGAAAACACTAGACTGGAGACGAATTTTAAATGAGATAAATTGAATTTGCGAGATCGCAGATCTATTCTTATCTCAACCACAAATGCTCCACTAAGCACTGAAACAGAAAAATACATGCAATAGAAGTGCTTGAAGTAACACCTTCGGGACTCTACGGGTTACTAGAAATCGAATTGCTTGAATTGTATCTGTTATATTACTATTTGCAACTACATACTTAATATAAGTATAATTATATAACCAAATTTTAGTAATGTGTAAACTTACATATTTATTATATAAAGCACACAGGCTTTGATTTGGTAGCCGTTAGAAATAAGACTATTCCAAGAAATTAAAATACAGTCTGGGAATATTCAGAAACGAAAATTCTGTAATAAGTACTCCTGTCAAAACTATTGCTTCATTGCGAGTATTCCGCAGGAAACAGTTCTAACTCAGCTAGCAAGCAGCTAGTAGTAAGGTGCATAAAATCCCAACAAGCTGAAAATCAATAAAATTGTTCCAAACGTAAATAAATAGAATTTTTACGTTCCCCATCATTCCCGTGTATCTATGGAAAAAAAATACTCTTTTTTTTTACCTTTAACGGTAAAAAATAGGATTTTGCGATTTTCAGTAAAACGGTAAGTTTTATCATAAAACTACCACTGACAAAAATTGTAGATCATAAAATTATCTTTAAAAAATGAATCAATACTTTTTTCATACGAGCAACCGTTTCTGAGATATAATGATTCAAAAAGTTGTAAAAGTTTTACCTTTTTATTATTAAAAATGTAACATTTCACAAATAAAAAAATACTAATTTCACTAAATCTACGGCTTTACGGTTGGAAGGAGAAATGGATTAAGAGAATAAAAAAATGCATTAAAAAACTAAGATCATTGAATAAAAAGACATTGATATTAACTAAAGTTCAAATCGGAAGCAAACTAACGGTTACATGACGGACCTACGGTACCCCTAGTTAAATAAATATATAAAATCTACAGACAAACAAAATGTTGTACCTAAATAAATACAATGTAATCGAGATTTCATTAGAGAAAATGTTTCTACGAAACTGTGATAAATCACAGTATCCTTACTTCTAACATCAGAACAAACGAGCTGTTTGACCTTGGCCTGTCTTAGACGAAGTTTCGCTTCGGGCAGGCTTCATTTGTACGAAAGTCGGAAGCCGGAAGAAGTGCCTACAATGGATGGCCACATCAGTCGGCTTTCATTAAGGTTCGTTCAGTCTCAGTGTTATAGACGAATTAATGGGTGGGCAAATGAAATTAATAGACACAAAGAGTTCTCAGCGACACTTGATTTTAAACTTTTTCAATATCTCACGCTCACTCGAACCAAGGGGTATATTTGACGCGCTATATTCACAAACGATTAAACATTTCGACTATTACCACCGGATGTTTCATATAAACCGTCCTAATGTTTACTCTGGCATATGATCCCAATGGTTATGGATGCAATTCATGGTGGGAATAAAACAGGAAAGCATCAAGAATAATATTAGACGGTTCTGTTTGAACGCGTGAAAATTATTGTGGGCCCATAATAATATTGGAGTTGCTCTTGAAAAACCATTAACGTTTGTTATTTGTTTGTTCACTGGGATTCGTTAGTGCTGTTGTATACTGATTAAATGCCTTCGTAGTGTACCGTGTACCTTAGTAGTGAGTGTGTTTGGCGTTCACCATTCGGAATGACTAAGCAAAGATAGGTGGCCCTCGAATGTCAGTGGGTACTATACGTTTGCACCTGTCCTGGCCACTCACATAAGAAGTAGCTTTCTGGGGCTACCTGTTTTTGGGTACATTCCAAAATTATGTTTGGTATGTAGTGAGAAATTATTTAAAGACGACTATAGAGCGTCCAACCGTTTATTTTCTTTTTGACAGCACCAATAGAACGTAACTGCGTCATGTTACGCAAAAGTTCACTTTTAAAAGTTAACTTAAAGTGAACTTTTAAAAGTGAACTTAGAAGTGAAGTGAAGTGCTAGTTAGGCTTTCTCAGACATGCAGGTTTCCTCACGATGTTTTCCTTCACCGAAAGCTAGTAACAATCGCACAAAGACGATTCGCACATGATTATTTAAAGAAATCAGAGGTGCGAGCCGGGGATCGAACCTGCGCACCTTGTTTCCAAGGCAAGCGCTCGCCCACTGAGCTGTTACAGCTAACTATAATTATAATGTGTAAACTATAATTATAGTGATAACTATAATTTGCATGAATTCATGCTTTAGAAAATCAGTGTTTTTGCTTCTTGAGCAACCACAGAGTTTTTTTTTTGCCAAAGTATACACTTGTGCAATTTGATCAAAATATGCATTTGGTTGTGTTTTTATAAATAATTATGCTAAGATTTTTATATATGTATGACGAACTTGGCTGCAAATAAATAATAATAATAAATAATAATATCCTGGGACAATTCACACACGGTCATCTGATCCCAAACTAGGCAGAGCCTGTACTCTGGAAACCAGACAACTGATACTAATACATATATACTTTTTTTTGTAAATACATACTTATATAGATAAAACACCCAGACACTTGGTGGGAATCGAACCCACGACCTGTTGGGTAGCAGACAGGGTCACTAACCACTAGACCAACGGGCCCGTCAAATTAATAAATGTTTTATCTTTTTATAATAAAACACATAGTTACACAAAAGGTATTATCTTTTCAGTTTAAATATTTTATTTGATTGATTTGATTTGATTAGATGTCACGTATTTTCAAAACTCGCTCTGTTTTAAGTTTCGACGAGCCACAGCCACAGTACGACGATTAGTTGTCAAACAAAAGTTTTGTTTTCAATATTTAAACACACACAGACAGCAGCGGCGCTTTCAAAAACAGAAGTTAAGTGCGTCTTGTTTTTACTAAAAACAAAAACACGGGGTAGTGATTAACGGTTGTGTTTCAATAACTATGAAATTCAGCCTTTTTTGATGCAAAAGTATTTCTACTTTCGATAGATTTTGAAATAGTATTAACAGTTTTCAATGAAATTTATATCTTCTCTTTTCAACTACACGCATTCATAAGATACAGACGTTAAATTTAGCGACAATCAAGTAGAGTAGTCACTAAAAAGGCACTTTAAAAACGAATGTAGATAGTTCAGTTGTATCTTAACTGCGATCCGCTGTAAATTCGTCCTGTAATTATCCGACTGCCAATGAAGGTATAAGGTACTTTTGGAGCTAATATACGAGTAGATACTACATATCGCAAGAAGTGCAGTTATTACAAAATTAATTTTGAAATATAGAAATAATTTACCGAACAGTTAGACATGGATAGCGACTTTGTTTTATACATAAATTTTACGTGTCTCAGAATTTCAGCATCATCATCATCATCATCACCAGCCGGAAGACGTCCACTGCTGAACAAAGGCCTCCCCCTTAGACCGCCACAATGAACGACAATTTGCTATTTGCATCCACCGGTTTCCTGCGACGCGAACAATGTCGTCGGTCCACCTAGTGGGAGGCCTGCCTACGCTGCGTCTTCCGGTTCGTGGTCGCCACTCGAGAACCTTTCTTCCCCAACGGTTATCGGTTCTTCGAGCGATGTGGCCGGCCCACTGCCACTTCAACTTGCATATTCTACGAGCTATGTCGGTGACCTTGGTTCTTCGGCGAATCTCCTCATTCCGGATTCTGTCGCGCAAAGAAACTCCGAGCATAGCTCTCTCCAATTTCAGCATATTTCTTTACAATTCCCTTAAAAATTTAAATATAGCTACAATGAGTCATTAAATCCGATGACTTCAGCCTTAGACAATCAGCCCAATTCGCATGCGTTAGTAAATTCCTGTTATCTAATTGTAGCTTACGAACACGTCCACAATTTATAATTACGGGACTTAATTCCCATCAATCACTGAAGAAGAAACGTTGCTCTGATGGCGATATAATTGTTGGTATATGTCGTTCTGATGGAGTAGGTAACGCGATGCGAACCAGTCATTATGAATGATAGACGCTTTATACACGATTATTTCCCTTGTCTTGTTTGGATTCTACCTATACTGTGTGTTCTAATTATGGGATATCATTTAAATGAATTCAAAGTCGCACAGCGAGCTATGGAAAGAGCTGTGCACGTCATTTCTCTAAGGGATCGAATAAGAAACGAAATAATTCGCCAGATAATCAATGTTACTGACAAAACTCAAAAGTTTAGGAAGTGAGCTGGTCATATTTGCCGCAGAAACGATCATCGTTGGGGAAGACTAGTAACTAGTATCTGGAGTGGAGACCACGAACCAGAAAACGTAGCGTAGGACGCCCAGGTGATGGCAGGACCAGGATATACGCAAATCAGTTGGCAGTGACTGGATGAGGTGAGCTGAAGATCGGGCACAATGGCATGTATTGGGGAAAGTCAATGTTCATCAGTGGACTAATTTATTTTTTATTTTATTTTTATTTTATTTATTGATCTACCAGCAACGTACACACTAACACATACTCAAGAAACTATTAACTAATAACAATAATAAAAATGTGTAAATCATTTATAGGTAGATACCACATGCACTTATCGGCAACAGCTAATTTAAACTTTAATATTAAATAAAGAGAAAAAAAACAAAACAGAATGCTACTCTAAATATAAATACATAATATAAATCAACATCATTCGAACAACTCAAACAGCGAGAGAAAAAGGAACAGTAGAGAGTAATTTACGACGAAAACTAGCCACTGAGTCAGCGTGTATATCCATCTTGTCACTATATTTATTTATTATTTTACATAACCGAGGGATGGCGGAGTTAGCACCCAAAACCGTTCTTCGCAGGGGTGGCGCCAAAGGGGTAATTGGAGCGCGAGGGTAATTAAAAGGAACTCTAAATTTAATCTTTGAAAGTAGTTGAGGACTCCTAATCTTATTTCTAACTACTTTTAACATAAACAATGCGTCAAGAATTTCTCTTCTTTTTGCTAATGTGGACAAATCGAAGTAACTAAGCCTCTCCTTATACGACTGCTTCGATTTGGCTATCCCTACAGAGAAAGCTAGGTGCCACAGAAATCTCTTTTGTATTCTTTCCAACCTCAGCGAATGGGTGGCGTAGTGTGGTCGCCAAACAATGCTGCAGTATTCCAATATACTTCTGACTAAAGAGTTGTATAGCATGATTTTAGTTGCAGGTTTCCGAAAAGCTTTCGTCTGGCGTAGTAAGACTGATCTAGGCTGATTATGATAATGATTTAAATGAATCGTGTAATATTGAAATCAGTCGCAGTTAGGTCGCGGCTTAGACAAAAGACAATTTGGATGTATTTTTGATTGCAATTACTTAAATAAAGATTAGTATTAAGATTAATACACAGATATACATACAAAACATGAAGGAAATCGCATAAAATGAAATATAACTGCCCAGAACAAAAAAAATCATCGCCGCCATGAAAACAGATTCAGCGATAAAACAAACACGCTTGCTATAACTTTCAACTTTTTAAGATAAGATAGATTGATCAACGAATTATTTTTCCATATTGGATCTAAATGTCTAAAGATTAAAGACTAAAAAAGAAAAAAGATAGTTTGAAAAGTTTATACTCACTTTTTACCGCTCTCAAGGAAGTGATCGTATTCAACGGACATTTTGCAGCAGAGATGTTTTCGTTGGTGCGATGCAGAACAGTTCGTGTTTACCATGTGTCCACCTGTCAACAAACAGATCTTATTACAAGGTTACAAAGCGCTGAGATTGCTAAACAATCCTAGAAAAAGTCAGAAGAAATTTTATTTCCTAATTTAAAATTATACAAAGCAGAAAATATGAAATTCATGCGCACTGCTGATAGATAAGTCGGTAGACTTTATGGATATGGGAATGACCTTGCAAAATGCGATATTTGAAGCCGTGAGCAAATTTAGAAAAAAAAATATTGGATATTTTAACTGCTTATGTTTCAAGGATAGTATTTATAACGTGATCGCATAAGAGCACCAAATAATACCCTTAATATTTGGACAGGGGTTCCATAACATACTGTATAATTTGTGTAACGTTTGTTTACATCTGATCGCTTTGATATTTTAACTTCATAAGCTTGAAGCATATATGTATAATGTGATCGCATAAGGACACCAAATAATACCTTTAATGGTCGGACAAGATGTTCTTGACATAGCGAATAATTTATAGAAAGTTTTTTTTACCTCTAATCGCTTTATAAAGTTTGAAAAGCGTAAACAACTTACTCGTTTGGTTTTGGTGTTGGCGATTTTCTGTGTCCGTGAAGAACCAAGTCTGAAACAAACAAAGAAGTTTTACTATTTGCGAGCAAAAATAATACATGTGGCAACACAAAAAAAAAAAACAATTATTCAAGCGCACTGTAATGACACTACTGTGTTACGATGGACAAAAAACAATATACCTATTACAAAACAATCGCCTATAATTTTATATATATATACATACAATAATATATATACTTATGATTACATAAACCAATAAAATTGTAAAAGACTGTTTGTTGCCAAAATAAATAAAATAATAAAAAAAAAATTTTGTTCGTCTATAGTAGGTAATGACTGTTATTGGGTACATGGCAATGCTTTTGGTAGGCACCTACACTTTAAAGTTTGGTCATCATTTTGGATTTTAAGTAATTACGTATCTTCTTCTATATTTATAATAATACTGTAACAGGTCCAATTCTGTACATTGAAGATATTTTGACTATACTGAAGCCAAAACTGTATTTTTTTTGTCTGTCTGTCTGTATCATGGCCGCGCATCACGCCGAAACTACTGAATGGATTCAAATGAAACTTGGCACGATTTGTATTAATACTATAAGGTATTATATTATATATTATACTATACTTTTTATCCCGTAAATCAGCATGGTTCCCTTGGGAGAGGGGATTAAAGTCATAATGTTTACTTGGTTATACGCGTGGTCCGTTTTTATCCATATTTCATTATAATTATAATCAGTACCCAATAATAAGGAGACACGCTTATAGACGGTAATTTTTAATGTATTTACAAAAAAAAATGTATATAGTTTCCATAGTACAGGCTCTACCTAGTTTGGGATCAGATGACCGTGTGTGGATTGTCCCAAGATATTATTATTATTATTACATACTTGTTTTATTCCACGTGTGTATAAAACTATGAGGTAGTATTAAGTTATTTTTTTGTGTCTTATAATAAACTAAAAAAAAATATTTTGTAATTGCACACAATTCGCACTGGTCATTAAACTTTAAAAAAACGACCTTCATAGTTAAATTTAGAAGCGAAAGCAATAAAATGCGCGATGTGTGTGTGTGTGACCAACAATAAAAATAAATCGAAATTTTTTGCTTACTACGGCATCAATACTGGCAGACTAATCAAGTCACCATACTAATGATTTGGTAAGTTAATTATTACTTTAGTTCAGGTGTATTCGTTTATTGTGCACAACTGCGTCTATTTTTGAAAATTTAATTCGATCATTCTTTAAACGATATGCAGGCAAATCAAGTGGGCGTGGATGGCTGAATACGAAAAAAAAAAATATTTCGTTAGCGCCTTTTAAGAATAGTTTTGTGGTGTAAACCCTCTAAAGCTCCTTTTTAAGTATGCTAGAAGATAATTATGTAGATATTATTGTTTCGACTAACTGAAATGTAACGGATAAATAGATCGCTACAGTCATCAGTTATGAAACAAATCAATATCGATAGAACCGTATCATATAGGTACAATTATCTAAAATTTTAAACAATTTTGTTCTTAATTGCTTATTTTTGATACAGATTCTTATTATTACAGCTATGCATAATCAGAATAAAAATAATTAATTTATACACATCGATACATTATTTATAAAAAATAATTTGAAATAAGAATTTAAAATACGAACAGACTCGTGCTTTGAATTCTTATTTTGGTAACAAATTCGTCACACCTACGTAATACAAATAATACATCGATATCCATGCAGCTTACCTAACCACCATAATACCACGGTGGTACCGGATCAAACTATTGAATTCCTAGGATAAAATACAAGGTATATATTATTAATCTCTGACATTGCCCGCCATAACAAGGGCGCGCACCGGGCTATATTTAGAAAACACAATACCAGCCGTTGTACTGATGGCTTTAATAAAAGCCTTTGCTCAACAAAAGGTACCGTAATAGTACATTTAGTTGGTACACCGAGGCCTGTTTAAACGTCACGTACTTAAAAAATGATGTTTAGAAAGGTTTGTAATGTAGTATAATCCAGACTGCTGATATGTGGAATTTTATCAAAGGGAGTTAGTTACGTAGCTAAATTAAAATAGCCATAATATTGTTCTAAGAGTTGTCGTAATTACCTACCTACTCATATTAGAATTGTAAACAGCGAATTTAAAGATTTTTTGAATTCTGCGAAACGTTGGGAAAGCAAAAATCAAAAATATATCGCGAAAAAAGGTATATTCCACTTGGGTGATTTGATTCCGAGGCGATTTGAGTGGAATAAATTGTTTCATTTTAATCGCCCAGGTGATCAAAGTGGAATGGACCAAAAAAATCTGTAAAAATATTATAATTTTTAAAACGTCCGTATTAAATTATTTCTAATTTATTTTTTTAAGTACCTAATTGGATATCAAATCTATATTATGTAGGTTAAACGCGAAGTAACTGGAAAAGTTCGGTAGTTTTTAGCTCATCGCCCACACTCATAGTTTCCAATTTCTTATCGTAAACGAAAAGATTATCCATTTTTATGGTCTTTATAAAAAGCTACTAATGATTTGACAACAGAATTATGTGGGTGATGTCTCTGTTATTTTGTTTGATAGAGTTTATTACCCGACTGTGCCAGTAGAAGGGGTTTAGTTTTTCGCCTTAAATGTTCAGGCTGCAGGATGCAATAATGCAGGTTCAAACTAGGCAGAGGGTGTGGGTTATGGATATGTAAATTTATTAGGTACTTCTAAGGATTAGAAAATTCAAATAGTTAGTTTTATTACAAAATTTATATAAAATGTAAAAAAACACGTGTCCAATCCGCGAGGGTATTATTCAGTGTATCAATACATGTATATAACTCATTTGTTAATTATCCCATTTTTTTTTCTAATTTGTACCAAAAATACAAGATCAGATTCGTTTTTCTGGAACAAAGTAGGAAAAAAAAAAATGAGATATTTAACAAATGAGTTATATACATGTGTTTGTATTGATACACTGAATAAGACCCTCACGGATCGGACACGTGTTTTTTTACACCCTGTATAGTTAGAAATAATAATAACATGGTAATTAATAAAGAGTAATATAAATAACAAATATTTCCAAGTTTCATAAAGTAGGTATCTCATTTTATATGTATGTAAGCATTCTACACCAGTAATTGTAATAATATGTTAGCATGAATAACGAAAGGCGAATTTTACGCTCCAAATAGTAACTAATTTTACTACATTAGTTAGTATTTAGGGCGGAAAAGCCGCAATCTCGTTGCCTATTGACAAAACACACGTGACAAGCAATATCTTGTTCTGCAAATATCTTTAACATTGAATAAGAACCACTAAAAGGCTTCCTTTAAAACGTTTTCAAAAGATAACCGTTTAAGTTATGGATGAGATTTGAAAAGCTTGTAAGGGTATGAGGCCTATCTTTACTACATAGATACACATAGTAGGTACTTTATTATGAAAGGGGGTCCTTTTTATTAAAAGATAAGTAACATTTTAAACCTTTGAGACTTTTCCTAAGGTGTTTTTTACCTAAAGAAAAGTAAAATATAAATCCTATGAGATTTCGTTAATGTTGGCGACTCAATTATTAAATATTTCAAAATTATGGAGCTATCTTTTTTAAAGCTGCACTCATGAACAAATTCAGGGCAATGCAAAAACCGAAAAATATTAGCAGATAAATCCTATTAAAATATAGTTTTGGGATGTTTATTTTTCCAACAGAGGTAGAACTTCTAATTTACTTTTGGAGTATCATCTAAGAAATTACGCACACTCGCTATTGTAATATAACTCTAGGGGCGGTTAACGAGCGAAAGAGAGCGAATCAAGGTCATTATATTAGTCCCGCCCATTTTAGTCTCTATTAATGGTGGACATTTTTATATCCCGGAAGTTATGAACCTATATTTGGCAATCCTAATTGGGTTACGACTAACGGTAATTAAACTCTGTATTTCTGAACGATTTTTGTAATTTAAATTCAGAATGCGCTTTCCAGTATGTTCTACATCTATCTTCGGTTTGTAAATAGCATTAGACACGGGCTAGGCTTGTTCGCAACCTGTTTGACTAAGGTGGTGGCGCCTTGTATATTACAGCATTTCTGAACACGTTTAGGTAAGTCAGCACCTAGTTAACTGTTTCTGGTTACACTGTGGTGTATTAAGAGCAATTTCGAATGGCTAACACAAATCCAATAGTTTCCATGATATTACAAACCAAATAGAATTATCAAAACATTCCGATGACTGATTCGTGGATAGCATTAACAGGAAATCACCGAAAATATTTTCTTTTTATTTAATGGAAATTTCCGACGGTTATGAAACGCCAACAGAAGCGTTCAGTTACTACTAAGTAGGTAGACTAAAAAAAATGTCTGAACAAGTTATTCTTCCTACAGAATTTTCAGGTTAAAATACCTATTATCAGGCATTGAGTGTGCACAAATGTACCCGATCACTAATAGTTGTAAAGTTAGCAGATATTTCCCTACCTCTACACAAACAAACTGTTGAACCGAAACAAAGGTTTGTTTGATCAACTTCTATTATCGTTACTTCAAACGTTCAACCACAAAAATTGGTAGCTTGGGTAAAGGCGTGAATTAATGTGAACTACACCTCTCAAAGAAACGGATGTTTTGATGCTTTTACAGTAGATATTTAAGTAATTCTCACTGTAGAAACCAATTAAAGGGAGCTAAGATATGCGAGTCGAGTAGAGTAGTGGAAAATCAAGCGACGGAGTCCGTCACTGAAAGAGGTACGAAGGGACCGGTGACGATTTAATTTATTTATAGGAAGTTGAGACAAAAGAAAGTTTCGCACGTATAGCGCTCTATTCTTCCCATATGATACGGATGGACCAAAGGTAGATGATTGTAGGCATGAAGAGCATTAATTGTAGCATAAAGTACGGTATCTGGTATCATAAGATCCTAGTTGAAAAGTGTATTCTTATTTATTTTGAAGCTCGGACTTTGGAGCTGTTCTTAATTGCAATATACTGGAATGAAATGTTTTCTTAAACATTGTAAAAAATTCTTAACTACGGTCTACATTGCTTTAAAATTGTTAAGATTTCAACTGATAAATAATCTTTATAGATCTTAAACCTAGGGTATGACACCATCTCAAAATACATGAATATTAGTTTTATTGCTATGCAAAACATGACTGTTATCCCCTGTTGTAGACTTAAAATAAATGTTAGCCGATCCCTTTTCTCGGAACTTATAACACAAATGGCCGTGATAAGGTCGGATGAAGAAATGCGATATCCGGTGACACATGTAAACACACCAAGTAAACACAATATCCAACCCCGCAATCAGATAAGAATAGGGTTCGGGTGATGAAAGTGGTTGCAACAAATAAATTAAAAGGTGATAGGAAAGTCCATCAACTTATTACTTTAACAATAGAGATGAATGATATAAAATAAATATATTTTGAATTTATATTTCCGTGCTATACCAACATATCATGATAAAGTATTTTCAATGTATTTTAAACTAATGATAAAGTCTCAGGAGACCACGTCGGGCAAGAGATTCTTCGCTAGTGCGACGGCAATTTCAAACAAGTTTCTTATAATAATATGTAAATAAATGTAGAATACTTTGTGGTTGTATACCTATAAGCTCTAAAATATGAATTTTAAATCAAATTTAAATAAAAACTAAAAGTTAGTTGGTTAATATTTGTTTTATAAGATTGAATACTTTTGATAAATGTATGTATTTCATTTAACTTACGATAAAGTACAGATAAAATCTAATACTATGCTTGGACTATTACGAGATTTATGATCTAGATATGACGAAGTTTTATCTAATGTAATAACTATAAAGAAGCCAATCAGTGGCTTTATACTGTCTTATATAAAGCGAAAAAGTTACCTATTCTCTGATATTTCCGATAACATTATGAAAGACAAAAGTCTTAAAAATACATATTTCGGAAAGTTCGAATGAACTAGGTAATGGATAAGCATTTACTTAAGTAGTAGTTACAATAGGTATACATTTTTTATTAAACTTTGTGATGAGGGAAGCAAAAGCCAGCCAAACTAGTTGACTGACCCGCGCAGCTCTGCCCGCGTATTTTTTTATTTTTCTGTGCAATAATCTTATTTTTCCCGTAAGAACCTTCTACACACCTATTAGAAAACCTTAAAAAGATGGATGAAATCTGTAAAATCGCTCTCAAGTTGTCTCTAGAATAAAGCAAACCACACGATGATGCATCGATAGAAATGTTGACCTTTTAGTTAGTAATAGGTAACTACTTAGGAGTTTTTTTTAATGAAAAATCTGGTATTTCGATGAGGAAACTTAAATTTTATTTATCACGCATGATCACTTTAACTTCACCTTTAAAAAAATATAAAATGAGATCCACGTAAGTTATAACGTCGACTATTTAAAAAAAACAAAGTACAAAACGACTCAAAGTAAACGAAATACATTTTCGTAGCAAAAAACAACTACTAGTCATACCAGTCGATAAGAACATGTCTACAAAATGCAACCGAATATAAATCAAAAAAGAGTCGAGTTGCCTCAAAAGGGATAAATCGAGTGTACAGTACAATCGAGTCACGTGCTGGACGCGCGCCTTCGTGCCACGCGCTGCGCCGGCGCACGGCCATGCGCTAGTCCCGTATAAATAATGCACAATAAAATAGCATCGACAGTAACATTATTAATCGTTTTGATAAATGTGATAGCACTTATTATATTACCTAAACACAATGAGTATAATTTCAAATTCAAAATTAATTAAAAAAGGTTAAAATTAATTTTAAATATTTTCGTTCTAGCTTTTAATTTATACTGATACTAGCAATTTCCTGCGGCTTCGCCTGCTAATTTTTTTACTCCCCCAAAGGCTTTTTTTTGAAAATTCGCGAAACACGTATTGATTTATTTTATTTAGAGAATCTTTTCAGTAAACTTCAAGTCAATCGAACCATTCAATAAAAAGTTTCATACAAAAGAAAACACCCCATTTAACCTCTTCTCTTAAAAATCCTTTCTTAGTGGATGCTTACGTCATAAGAAGAACCTACTGTCTAAATTTCAGCTTTCTAGGTCCAGCGGTTTGGCCTGTGCGTTGATGAATCAGTCAGTCAGTCAATCAGTCAGGACAAGTAATTTTATATGTATAGATAATGAATTATATTAAAGACAAAAAAATATACTCTTACTCTAAATTTTACAATGTTTTTTAACACAGTAGGTCCGTAGCATTTTGTTTACTAATTATCTATCTTATTTCATATTTTTATTGTTTTATTTTTTTTTAATATAACAAATTGCACAAATAATTACGATTTAGGATTCAACAAAATCATTTTAAAACAAAACAAAAATTGTAATTCTGCTAATATCGATATTGCACTATAAACACACAACACTAGCACACAATGGGCTTGGTCCTTGGTGCTGGATTAACGGTTGATTATGCACGCTCCAGATTCAGGAAATGCAAGTTAAAACGGGCGCTGTGACAGTACCCCATTGTTTGCACGATATTGGGATTGATGACATATTGTTTGGAAAACTAGTACCTAGCAGTAAACCTGAATAAGTACTGTTGGTAAGCTCAGCTTTTACTAATATTTTTCAACTTTAGCGGTGAAGTTGGTACCTAAATCTTTATAATATTATACTTTGATCGGGAAGGTACAGAATCAAAATGTTTGCACAAAAATATAAAAGAATATATAATTGGTGAACAGAATACTTTAATCTACAAGCAAAATAACAATATATTATAATACTTATTATCTAAAAATGCAAAACTTTACAACAACTCTTTCGAGCAGGCCCACATCGAGATTAATGTTTCAACAGAAATATGTATTTCCATAATTAGTGTTGCTTCGGTATCCATAAACACCGACATATGGAAGCATTTAGTCCGTATGCAATTAAAAAAGACGTAGCAACCGGTTTTTTGCTTTAATTAAGAAACACGATGATGAAGATAAGAATGAAACAAAATTAAGTCGTTCCTTTAAAGTTACATCCACAACCGATGGCAATATTGACCTTATAAGACACACGTATCCCACTGTGAACATTTCTAGTGCATTTAAAAGAAATTTATCACCACCGTATTGAAATTTGCCGCAGCGGGCTACCACTTTATTGCGTTATGTTTTATTATTACTGGGATTTAGTAAGCAATTGTGACACAAAGTAGAATTTATGGATTCCCTAAATACAATGATGTCATTCGAATGATCGGCCAAAATTTTCGATTCATGAAGCATCCGTAATGTCTGGACAAATCGGTTTTCATTGTAAATAATCTTCTAAATATACTTACATAATATCTTAAAAAAGCAATGATATCCGACGCAAAGTTATAGTGTTCCATTACTTAATCATTTCGCTAAATGTACCCATATAATCTTCAATTCGAAAATCAAGTGGAACAAACTATAAATAAATATTTTTTTACATTGACGTTTTAAATTTATAACTTGGCCATCACTTATTTTATTTTCTTGTTAGATTTGTCTTGTCACGTCTATCTCTATTCTAGCATAACTTACCTATAAATAATTAAGTTTATCATTTGTATATAGACAATTCGTTATCCATTTAACTTAAATAAACGCATATTTCCTTATCCTTAGTCAAACATAGTTCAATATTCATTAGTCTAATTCAATATTTAGTAGTGTTTACTATTCATATCATTTGTAGTTATTTCAATAACGACATAAACACGCGATAAAAGTTTATTAGTTAAGCCGTTAAATTCAAAGAATTTCTCACCTGTTGCCTCGCCAGCTGGAACCATGTCTTCAAAATTATCGGCAATCTCGTGTACTGGTAATGTTTTGTTGTTTTAACACTTATAAAAATGTCATCTAAACTTATATTTTTACTTTGTCCACTGTCATAAATGTTCGTTTTGGTCACCGGTTCAATAGATAAGTCAGGCACTTGCACGGATCCCTGGCGACTTTCTTGGAAGTTGAATGTAACGCCGCCTTGGTATACTAATAGGCTGCAGTATCCCAGAGTTATCAGCACAGCTGCGCCTTTAATCATCCTGCGCCCACCCATGCCAATGCCGGGTGGCGCCAACGCGCCGATAAGCTTGCGAAACCCCAAACACCTTTTCACTCATCTGTTGCACTTTTGTTATCGAAACACTATTGATAAACAGTTGCCGAACGCTGTTCTAAAACGGACACTACCTCAGCGCCAAAGAACGGTTACAAACTAAATAAAATGTAGCCCAGGCGGTTAACATACGCCCGCACTTAGTAGCCCCCACCAAGCGGTGCGAAGGAGAGGAGACCAGTGCTGCCCTCTCACTTTTAGAAGTGCCCTACCTGCGCGTGCGCCTGCTCCATCGTCATGCGCCTGCGGCGGCGACACCCTGTCAAGTGTACACATAACAGTTATCTACAGCGTCGAGAAATTGTATTTTAACGGCAATTTTATGCTCTATCCATTCTTCCTTGGTTTAATTCTTTTACTTTTTGACCAAATATGGCTTCAGATACATTTTGAAAACAAAATGCATTACCTAATTCGAATTTTGTTTATTTAATAATTTATGTACTCTTCACATCTATAGTAATAATAATATAATAATTATAATAAAACTGTAACAGGTCCAATTCTGTACATTAAAGATATTTTGAAAATTATGTTTGGAGGGCTTTCTATAACCGATACTAAAGCCAAAAATGAATTTATTTTTATTTTTGTCTGTCTGTCTGTCTGTCTGTATCTCGGCTGAGCATCACGCCGAAACTACTGGATGGATTGAAATGAAACTTGGCATGATTTGAGTTAATACTCCGAGGACATAGGATACTTCTTATCCCGATATTCGGCCCGGTTCCCTTGGGAGAGGGGACTAAAGTCAAAATGTGTACTTGGTTATACGCTTGCTCCGATTTTAACAATATTTCATTATAATTATAATAAATATTTGTAAGGAAACACTCATAGATAGTTGTTAACAATGTTTGGAAATCGATCAGGTTAAGCAACGTTAGGTAAGGTCATTAAATAGATGGGTGACCGTTTAACGCCATTTGAACTAAACGTCTCCGTGCTTCGGAGGGCAAGTACAAAGTGGTTTTTAACCAAATTTAAAAAAGGAGGTTTTGTATTCTATGCGAATGTATTTATATTATTGAAAGTTTAGTTAACGTAAACACAGCGCGGGCGGAGCTGCGTGGATCATCTAGTAAATAATAAAAGTGAAAAGAGATGTAGGAAATATAAGTTGCTAAAAAAGTACTAAGTACTTCTTCCAGAAGACCTGCAAAAAAAAAGAAGGAAACTTTATTCACATTTATTGAAGTAGGTAATATACAAAATACGTAATGACAATGGTATAACTGGTCCGAAGCCCAATAGCTGAATATTCTGAATTTAGATGTGAAAATCGGAATACATCAACAAGAAGCTGCCCCAAAAATAACTCCTAATATTGTGCATCACATTAGTGTACTTTTTTATACTAATTAAATTAGGTAGTCTTAAACGAATCACCCTAATTTGGCCCTAATTAGCCAAAAAAGCCATGATATCAACATCCTGTTGGAACGGCGACGCACAAAATTTTACTGTGTCATTGTCCTAATTTGTTTCCATTGATGGACAATAAGCTATTGTTGCAGCGGATGGATCTGTCGACTGACCATTGCGCAGTCCAGCTCTCCTCATCCGTGGGTGGTAATAAAATTAAGAGCCAGTCATTGTTGCATTAAATTCCACTCAAATTAGATAATGAGAGACGGGACTGATACCAATGAAAATTAATAAGATTTTTAGTTCATGACGCCGCGCCGGTTGAAAAGGAGTTCATTAATTTCTTATTGAATGGTAACTGATTTGATTATGAAATTGATTATATGGTTGACGGGTATCTACTTGTAATGTCAGATATAGGTATGTAAAAGATTAGAGGTATTATGAACAACGGACTTTAATTAATTTTTCAAAATTTCTTGAACCAAATTTAATGCTTAGTAGTTTAAGAAATAATTGTTAAAAATTTAATATGCATATGTACATACTATGTGTATCTCACTTTCTAATTGGGGAGCTTGCATGAAATTGTCTTGCGCATCAGAATATGAATGTATTGTTTGTATATGTCATATCTGAAATTTATAGCAGCATGTACCCAAAATTAATTTGCAAAATTCCTAATCTATACATGGTATAAAACAAAGTCTCTTTCAGTGTCAGTCTGTATATCCATTAACTCCTCCTAAGTCACATAAGGTATCTTAAAGCGGTTTTCACCATCATCGGTTAGATATCTCTGACTTTGGCTTATGTGTAAAAAAAACTTAATTAAGTTTTATATAAGTAGAAAAAAAGAAAACGATGTTTTGCAACTGAGACTTTTAAATTACACCCGTGCAAAGCGGGTGCGGGTTGCTAGTATGAAATAATATAAAAACGTATAATAATACATATTAGGAAGATTGCCCTCTGTTAAACAACTACCTATTACAGCGCACTTCCGTTACGTTGTATTTTGCGTTTGTCGTTTCCTAAGATAAAAGTTATTAATTGAACCCAGAAATTTATCCAGCTGTCTGTGCCCTTTACAACGTTTTCAATAAACCAACGATTAATGTGCTTAATTGTTTTCTATTGTATCTTCTCATAGCGATTCCCTCCATTGAAGTCTAATGATAAAATAACAATAGACGCTTTATTGGATTCTTTGTTTCTCACACTTTTTCATATTAATTATACCAGCCAGAAACCATTTATTAATTACGTGCATGTATCCCTTTTGCTTTGATTATGATTTAATGTTAATATTCTATCGTCATTTAATTTTATAACATATATAAGCTTCATTATTTGTTTTTATTTTCTTAAAAATAGTTTCTTAGTACTTAATTTCTTAAACATGATGTTACAACCATCCATATACTATAACACACAGTCACAATTAAATTACTATATCTAGCAACATGGAAACATATTGCTATGTTGATAATTTGTCTTTCTTTTAATTATAATAGATCAATTTAAAAAGAAAATTTAAAGCAATCTGTAAATTTAATGTTTCTTTAGTTTACCTGCTTTTATAAGGACGACCTTGCTCCGAGGAGAATAATAGAAGATATCATCACAGAATATAAATCACTTTTATTACAACACACTTTGTACACTGAATATACACGACTACAATAAATTAGAAAAATCAAATTCACAATAAACAGTTACTTCCAACTCTTAACAGTCTCGTGGTTGACACTCGAATTACCCTCACAATACTACCGACCATGCTTTTATCAGAAAAATCCCTACCCCAAAACTAAATCCCCAAACGACTCGCCACGACCAATCACAGCCCGCATCAGTTCTCTTTAATGCGGCTCCGTGATTGGCCGGCGGCGGCGCTACGAATCAATTGCAGAGTCTATGACTAACTTCCGCTTCTGTCAGTACTCGAAAAGTAGTTACCAGTATATTAAAATATTAAACAATTAAAATAAAGTATTAAATAAGTAGCGATAAATCTCTACAAAATTGCAAACCCTAACAATCGACCATCCTGACGACGTGTGCGTCCCCGCACACGACCCAGGTGGAACCCTAACAATCGGTGTCGAGTACATGGTCAGCAGCACGAAGGTCCATTCTAATACAATCAATTGAACATCAACAATTTGTACAAACTATAGTTTAGAACCAGAACCTGTTTTATTTTTATCTTACATGTTATGTACATGTATTTTACATTACTATAAACTTCGTTAGTTAATTAGATAATTCCATAATAATTCCATTCCTTTTATTTTATTAAAAACAAATGTATCATTTATCTAATTGCTGTTAGGAAAACTGTACACTTATATTGTAAACATCTAGTATTCCATTCTATTCTAATTTATTAGACAACGAGTCGAAACCACATCAAAATATCAATATGTACATATATCAATAATTGCTGTTAGGAAACTGTACACTTTTATTTCTATTCTAATTTATTAGACAACGAATCGAAACCACATCGAAATATCAATATGTACATATATGGACTTACTCAGGTCCACGAAAGACTGGTGACTGGCACACCAGTGCAAGCCGATCGATTGCTTCACACGGCGCAGGTGAGACTACTTAATGGGATTGGGATCGAATCGAGTCCGTGCAGGACTGCCCAACTACCATTTCAAAATCATATAGACCCCAACTGGTGGATATACAAGACGATCGATTACTTGATACCGCACAGTGGGACAATGCATCGTGGTGGCTCACACAAGCCGATCGATTACTTGCGGAGACGCACCATCGTGGCACCGAACGTATCAAAATATGGCACGATCGATTCGATACCATACATGACCGCCCGACTACCAATTCGAAACACCAACTGGCGGCACAAGCCGATCGATTACTTGATACCGCACAGTGGGTCGATGCATTGTGGTGGCTCACACAAGCCGATCGATTACTTGTGGAGACGCACCGTCGTGGCACCGAACGTATCAAAACGTGGCACGATCGATTCGATACCATGCATGACCGCCCGACTACCAATTCGAAATCAGATTAACACCAAAGGCGTGCACAAGCCGATCGATTACTTGAGACGGCGCAGTGGGCCGATGCGCACAAACCGATCGATTGCTTGTGATTTATCTGGAAAGATACAAAAGACCTTCTGTAGCACCATTACTCTTAATATCTCATATTATACACACAAAATTACGGATTCAAATTAATTACTATTATTACTATTCTACTACATTAGCTTTAGATTAATTTTCGTGAACTTCTATTTCACCTATGTAGTTCCAAGGCCTGCTAGTTTATAGTTCGTTTTGCATGCGTGCTAATCCACAAAACATTAATGACTACAGGGTTCTATAAACGTGGATATGTCCACGTTTATAGCTTTTTGCTTTGCCCATCACTGTTAAAGCAGGGTTTATATTTCTGTCCTCTTATCTATCCTATCTTGAACCCCATTTCGAATAACGGAAACCGCTATTAAGGAGAGTTTGATAGACTATCACGTTAAGAATAGAGCTTTATCCCTATGCTGGCACCAAATAACACCTCTGAATCAGATACACCTATGTTTTTTTTTTGCGTTTTTAAGTATCCAACAAACTCTCCCCAAAAGCCTAAATCAATCTTTCTCATCATTTTGTTTAGTTCGTTTAGCGATTCAAGGATAGTACGATTGAACCCTTCCAACTAACCGTCAACACCGACTAAACAGTGTTCAAATCTTATGAAAGCATGTGATGCAGAATAACTACAGCGATCGCTTGCCAAGCGATCCCCTGATCGACCCCAATTGTGTAATTTATAATCTTCAAAAACGAACACAGATTGTTTGTTTTCTTGACAGGTATAATCAATCAGGTAAACACACCCATAACTACAAGTAGGTGAGTATAACCTCACTTAGATCTTACGAAGGGCCCAAGGTGGTCAACATGCAAATCATGAAACGGCACCACTACTTTTGTTTTTGTGACATTGCGGAGTAATTCGCTTTTAAGTTATGTTTTTTTTTTAATAAGAATTCTACGCAAACGTTTATACCTTCTTTTTTATTTGCCAATACATAAATCGCTTCTTATTTTATTAATACTTTAATCGTATATACCAACGATATTGTACCATAATTTTAATTTTATTTACATTTTTTTTTTGTGGCCCTATACGGTCCATAATTATACTTAGCTTTAAGCTACCAATTTAATAAATAACCACCCAATAACCACCTTGTAAATATTATGGAATGTAATAAACGATATGAATCTATTAATTTTAACATTATTTTCTGACGAACCAGGATTGTCAGTTCTAAGGTCTTCTTTTGACACTGAAATATTCAATGTCGCCGTGGTTCATACCTGTTCATACGACACAGTTGCCACACCGCATCCCTCAGAACTACCCATCGAATACTGCTATTATTACCATGTACATAACATAATACTTGACAGTCTTTTAAAACGTAGTTATTTATGTAATTTAGGCACTTTTCATCACAATCGCTGTTAATACTTTTGATCCTACAGATTGGTCTCCCAGTTGGACAGTGCAACCAGTAGTCACTAAAGTTTGTTATTACACTCAGAAATTGGTCAGAAAAGGCTTCCACATTGACGGCTACGGGATTTCGCGGTAGCTTATTTGGCGACATGGCTCACTTTAGAACCAGTCCTATGTTACAGAACAATCGACCTCTTGCAAAGTTTACACATATAGACACCTACTAAAGGTTCTCGGAATTAACCCCGGTACAGAAATGTGGAATGCAGCTCACTAACCGGTAATTATTAAAATACGGTACCTAGCAGATAACCCTAAAGCAGAAAGAAAATCACAGCTAAACTTTACAACTGAGTAGAGGTTCTTCGCTTCTGCTAAAGTCTATGATATAGTAGTAAGCGACGATATGCTTGCTCTACTCAGAAATCGGAACCCAGCTATCAACCCAACTTATTGTAGCAGTGCATGCTAGACGTCGAGCCAGCACCGAATTAGACGTAGAACCTAACGCCGCAGGGATCCGTACTCACTATCGAATTTCTGCTCAACGTAGAGCTGACCATTAAACTATTAGACCCTCGTGGCGGTAGTGTTTGTTCTTAAGCAAATTTAGTGAACACGAAAACTTGACAAGCCACTGTCGTAGCATCGAGCTCGATCCCTTGCTGCTTAGAGAACAGCACTACGGGTAATACCGACGACCGGCCTGTGCAGCTAGTAGAGGCATTTAGTCTTCAATGACAGGAATAAGATAATTTCAAGTTAACAGCCGATAATCTATGCACATCCTAAATGACCCATCCCTTTTACGAACAAGCAAAGACTAGCTTGAGACGGGCCTTCGCGTTCGTGATGGGACAACCTGTTTGAGTGGTAACTATTCAACTCGTGATGTTTGCGCGTCCTAAATTATGGAGGGACGTCGACAATATTTAGAGTTTCAGTATGTCTAATAGACGTTGCTTATCTTCAGACACACGAGCCTGATTATTATAATGCTGTGCTTGTGACTACATTTGACGGTGGTCCCGTTATGACCTTGTCAGAAAATTGCACTATCCCCACGACAAAATACAAAATCTATCAAGATCCGACATATGGCTGATGATTGCAATATCAACACGTCCGCACTTAGCTTGATACGTCCATTAGACATGTGTTACTGTTTCTACTCTCATGTGTACTATTCAGTTGCAATGCGTTTTTTTTTTCATAACTGCTACTAAATGGTAGATCAATCAGCCAATACCGTGTCTGAGCCGTACAACCCAAAGACATCGACTGATCAAGCCGTAAGGGAACATTCACTCATTTGTCTAACTCAGGTTAAGGAGAATTTATTACCTACATCAAGAAATTGCAACTGAGTCAAGTTTTTATAAGCGATTAAGTATGTTCGTGCAATTCACCGCCCCCTGGTACAACTTGGGCAGTAACGTCTATGCATAGTTGAGGTGATAACATACCCAGACTTAACAAAGGACCATGCCCATAGTATGGAGCTGCTTTTTAGCAGTATGTATATGTTATCTAGATTTAATGTTATGATATTGGACATTAAACATGATAATTTCCTACTGGTTTTTTTTTTTTTCTTTATCGTTCACAGACAGCATTGCTATTAGTTTTTCACTAGGAACTTCATGATCACATAAGCTAAGCCAGATCAGTGTTCTTTTATATACTTATATGTATGTTATCAGACAAACGTATGTCAGTTATGTGGAATTATCTAGTCTGTCCCCATTGTATAATGTCAATATGTATGTGAAAACAATTTGGTTAGATACACTGGTACTGCAATGTTAACAAGAACGTCTTATTATTATTATTTTTTATCTAGTGCTTCATATGATTTAAAATTAACAACATAATTCTAATTTTATTTATTAGAGCAATCTTGTAATATACTTTCTCTGGGCATTTCTGGGGCACAGATGGGCATTGTCCTTTGTAAAACCGATGAGAGATGATTAGACAAAGACCTAATTTTTGCACAACATATCCATTCGTTAAAGTGGAGTCACTGCCAAAGGGTACAAAGGCGGTGAAGAGTCCTATTTTCCGTACTTCATTCATAAGTTTTGAGTAACTGCTCGGCTATTCCGACTTAATTAAACCTATACATGTCGCTTTTTGCAATGCATTTTAATAGATTTAGGACAGCACCAGTAATTCATATTGGGGAACTTACTGGGGAACAGTCAGCAACAGTCAGCAACAGGACTGATGATATTTAATGCCACAAAGATATTGCAAGAGCAGATCAGGATATGAGCATCGCGATGCCAGGGAACCAGACCTCAAAGTTCGATAGTTGTATCTGTGAATAATACACTACCGCACGTTTTCCCTACAATATCACGTTGATTGTGTGTCAATTCTTCGTAATAAACCTCGTACCTACTCCTTCGTCCTAAGACTCCTAAGTAGCCCCCCTTCAAGACATAAGACCCGGCTATGTTCTGCTCGAAAGGAAAAGCAAACAGTAATTTCTCTTGCCATTCCTACCAGGTCAATAGAATCGAACTACCAGACCTCGGCCAGATCCTAGAACTTCAAAGTACCAAAATCAGTGATAGTTCTATCACCCTCCCGCATAGCGATGCACACTTGGTAAACAAATATCATTAATTTAACAAAGTATGCATGCGTTGAGTTCAAGGATCCAAAATATATGGTTTTTGCGTCCTGGGAAGATGCAACACCATCTCTAACGCATTTAAAAATATCGAAAACATTTTTTTTTTTTTTTGGAAAATGAAGGACTACGTGACCTGTTAGGTTGTCCCGCGTCGACACGTGGCTCTGTGCTACCGGCAGTCAGCGGACCGATTGCGATGGCTCCTTCCACGACGGTCGTTGTCCCGCCGTGATTGTGAACGCTGATTCCGATCCACCTTAGTCATCCTCGTGGCCGTCATTCCGTAGCTCACGCTCGACTCGCAACAAAAAGGTTGTGTGAATATTATGTTACAGACTTACACGTGTATCGTATTATGACGGTAGCTTGTAAATATTAGAGAGCATTTTATATAGGCAAGCTAAAATTACTACCTATGTAGTTAAAAGAAAACAGATTGACGACTACCTAACACAATCACTGCCATACACTGTAGGAATATTTTGGTATCAGGTCACCCAATAATAACCGATGAGACCATAATACGTTACTAATACTGCAATCTGACACTAATACTGCGCACTTCTGATATAATTCGATACAATACAGACACTGCTATCATCTTCCATATTATTCCATATCATGCAAGAAATAAATACAATCTCCCAATTATATTATTAGTTATAGACTATCCGAAACTGTTACATACCTATGTATTTTTTTATAAGAATACAATTGGTATGGATGTATCTGTCAATCATTGGACTACCTATTGAAATTTCTCCGTCTTACCGTCAGCTGTTTTTATTTGCAGAAAATAGCGGATTATACTTATACGGTTTAAGACATTTATTTTCGCAAAAGATTACAAGATAATCACTTACAGAGAAAATACAAAATATAATATACGAACAGTTTGATTTGCTCAATTAGCGTTGTACATAAAAATAGAGGGTAGGTACTTTAAAAATATTTAAACATTTTTATTTTTCCAGGTATTGCGGGTACCTTCAAATTTCATTTAGAAATCACAATGCACGATGATAAATTTTAAGCAGCAAACCGATATAGAAAAACTACAACGCGTAGAGATAAATATAAATTCAAACTAATTCAAAAGACAAAGATTACTTAATTCAAAACACTTCTTGTCTAAAAATTGTAGATTTGGGCGTGTACTTACGTTTTGTTGAAGTTAGTTGCGATAGCCACTTCTGATCTATAAGGACGACCTTGCTCCGAGGAGAATAATAGAAGATATCATCACAGAATATAAATCACTTTTATTACAACACACTTTGTACACTGAATATACACGACTACAATAAATTAGAAAAATCAAATTCACAATAAACAGTTACTTCCAACTCTTAACAGTCTCGTGGTTGACACTCGAATTACCCTCACAATACTACCGACCATGCTTTTATCAGAAAAATCCCTACCCCAAAACTAAACCCCCAAACGACTCGCCACGACCAATCACAGCCCGCATCAGTTCTCTTTAATGCGGCTCCGTGATTGGCCGGCGGCGGCGCTACGAATCAATTGCAGAGTCTATGACTAACTTCCGCTTCTGTCAGTACTCGAAAAGTAGTTACCAGTATATTAAAATATTAAACAATTAAAATAAAGTATTAAATAAGTAGCGATAAATCTCTACAAAATTGCAAACCCTAACACTTTATAACTATTATACAAATTTTGTTATTACTATTTTGTATATTTTATGATAACATTAAAGAAAAACGGTATAATTTTTTTACAAATCTTCGCTTCTCAAAATCAAACTATCTTTTACGAATTTAATCGCGTTTAATTTTTGATTTTTTTATCCCGACGACGTTCACTTCTATAATTTTGAGTAAGCGATGTAATTATTTGAAAATTTATTCTTACTTTTAACCTAAAGAAAATTACCTTTTGACCTGACCAACGTAGCATATATCCATGTAGGTACGAGTATATATATGATGATATGAGCCTCAACTCATCAACATAATTAACTGATCAAGTACCAGTTGACCCAAATATCCAAAACCGCTTTGCCATAAAACTAATTCGACTAAGTACCAACGTTGCTGCACTGTCTGCGGCCGCCCACACCCCGAACAAAATGTAGCTCATCCAAATTCGTACATTTTCAAAAGAGGTTTGGTTACTACTTCCGCTTTAAAGAAGATTGCATCAGAATATTACCTTTGAGAGTGATGTTGTATTCTTGCAGTGAGTATGCTGCTAGTGGTCTTGGAGAATTTGCTGTGGAGACTATCGTTTGTAAAAAAAATATTATTTCTCTCGCTTTGCCAAGGAGGGACGTGGAAGTTGTCTTTTTTACTCCTGTTCACTTTTCTGCTAGCTTTCCCCCGTGACTCGCCGAGGGTCAAACCTCGGTGTGTACACTGGTGACCACAGATCCTGGCCAATAGAAGTCATAGTGGTGGGAATGAGTGATGGGATTAGTCCCAATAAAAAAAGGCTATCGTTGGTTTCTTTTGTTGCCGATACAGGTGTATCCTTTGACACTGGATAATTTTCTACAATAATCTATACTATAATAAAACTCAAAGAGAACTTTTTCTGTACATTGAATATTTTTCCAAAATTTCTATGTGGGCTACTATACTATCGACATAGAGGCCAAAACAATTTTTTTTTGGAATTATTATCTGTCTGTCTGTCTGTCTGTCTGTCTGTCTGTCTGCCGTGAAAATTGGTGGGGAGGTTAGAACCAGTAAACGGACATAGGATACTTTTTATCCCGGTAGGTTAGGGTTAAGCAACGTTAGGTAAGGTCATTAAATAGATGGGTGAACCGATTTGTATGAAAGTGTGCATATCGGGTAGGTCTGAGAATAGGTCATACAGTATATTTCATACCGCTAGGTTAAGGTTAAGCTACATAAGGCAAGGTCATTAAATAGATGGGTGAACCGATATGTATGAAATTATGTCTGCATATCGGGGAGGTCTGAGAATAGGTCATAAAGTATATTTAATGCCGCTGATACCATGATTGACGAGGATATATAGTACGAGAGGAGGGTGCACGAGAGGAGAAAGAGGGAGAGGGGATTCGAGAAGGGGGCGATGGGGTGAGGGATCGGGGGAGTTAGGTGGAGTAAGGGGGGAGTGAGAAGGAGCAAGTTCGTAGAAGAGAGAGGGGGAGAGGGTTCAGAGAGGCGATCACAGGGTAGGAAGAGGGGGAGTGTGACGGAAACCGAAGCGGGAGGGGGAAAGAGAGAGAGGAGAGAAAGAGCATATAATTAGATTTTCTTTATAAGAGAGAGAGATATGGAGAGAGATAAATCTAGGGAGGAGGGAGAAAAGGGGAGCAAAATGTAATAAAAGCGCGGGCGGAGCTGCACGGGTCAGCTAGTTTAATGTATAAATTTTAACGTATAACTTTCTTGTATTGTTTGGCTTATTAAGAGTACAGATTAATTGCCCTGTAGATTATGATCTTAATTATGTTAGAGGACTAGAGCACTCCCACAGCTGGCTTTTTTTACCACCAGTGTGATTCACTGTGAAGCATTTGTAGTCAAAAAGTCAAACGTCATTTATTTCAAATAGGCTTAACGCTCTTGAAGGCATTTAAAAAAGATACGCTACCACAACGCGGCCTCAACTGAGAAGATCCGGCAAGAAACTCAGCGGGCTTGTCATTTTTTTCACTTTTTTTATATAGTGTTATGTTACAATTAGATCACAGCGACAGTGTATCTTGCCGTTCAAAAGATCAATTAAGAGAAAAAAAATACGACGAAAGTACAACAAACTAAAAGGCCAAAGTAGTCGGACCAGTCCCCCTAAGCAGCACCCGCGCTAGCGTAGTTCTAGTAACAATTTCTATTTATGTAACTTTGTGAGGGACCAGACGGGCAATATAATAATAATAATAATATCTTGGAACAATCCACACACGGTCATCCGATCCCAAACTAGGCAGAGCCTGTACTATGGAAACCAGACAACTGATACTAATACTTATATACTTTTTTTTTTTGTAAATACATACTTAAATAGATAAACAACACCCAGACACTTGGCGGGAATCGAACCCACGACCCATCGGTTAGCAGGCAGGGTGTCTGACCACTAGACCAACGGGCCCGTCTACCTAATATGTTTACCTAATGCATGGAACCTACCTGCCTACAGACAGCTACATTGCAGTACCCTAATACTCTCTTACCCCGGACATTAGTTGTTAAGTCTACTGTGCCCGGTAATTTCATCAGCTACAGTGCCCTTCACACCGGAACGTAGCAATGTTTACATCACTGCATGGTGGCAGAATATCTGACACCGCTGTGGTATCTGGACGGTCCCTTGCACAAGCACCGGAAGTATACCACTTTAACTGATTAATGTCCAAATTAACCGCGTCAGGTTTACTGCGCCAGTTTTAATTGGATTTTTTTATAAGCCGATCACAACTGATCGCGCAACGGTTATTAATGTAATGTTTTGTAATCGTTTTATTTTCACCTCGAATATATGTCCATACATGATTTATTTAATAGTGTTTAAGTATAATTTTGTTATGAATTTGCGATTAATTATTCCTAATATACTACTCATAATAACTATTATTTATGTTGTTTAATTCTACGTGGTTAAATTTTCGTAACTATCATTAGTTTAATTTACAAAAAGCAGCAGGACAATGAGAACGTCTGGTAAGAAAATAATGCGTCTTGTCTAGGAAAATGTGCATATTATCCAATACGTTTGCCAATGGTGAAGTTTCTACGCTTGCTGGTGGCCAAGAATTACCAGCTTCGTGCTTTCCTTCTTCGATACTTTTGCTGCGAGAACTTTTTCTTCACAGCTTATTTGAATGTCGATTGTGAGCGGTGAAGCGTTAAAATAACCAAAATCTTTATGCTTTGGCAAACTATTAATAAGATTTTATCATTATTAGCCTCATTATTAGCGTGAGATATTTGTTGCAGTCTGTCTTTGTCATTTGGATGCTTTTGCGTTTGTGAATAATGTGCCAACATACTTGAAGTACGTTTCTTCCATTTAATTAAATAATAACTAGTTATTGTTTATTGAAACAAAATATTTACAGTTTATTTACAAATATGTACACTTAAACTAGGTAAAAAACTTCCTCGACGTTGTCGCCGCACTGGGAGGGAAGGGTACCTAAAAGACTGGCGGCATTACCCCTTTGTATGGCCAAGCTTATACGTTGGCAGAAAAAGCTAACAGCCCGGCGGTCTCCTGAGACTTCGATAAGTTTGGATGAAATTTCTTTTACCAAAGCGTGCGTCTCATGAGACCAAGGCCCCATGGTCTCCACCGCAAAGGGCGCAAATATATAGCTCGAACCTAGAGCTGCTTACTTGCGTCGCTTTGCATCACTAGCGGTCGCCGCAGCCCCTCCAGCCGCCCTGCAAGTTGCCGGGGTGTGGGACGCAGCAAGTGTGTCGACACATGTCGCATCCCACACCAGCGGCTTACCATGTTGCCATGGTATTAAAGTGACACCATCAGGCCTCTTGCCGTCATCTCGTGTAATGCCGACTGGTTCCAGTACGGCAGGGACACCGGCAGTGACAAGCCCCCTGCGAATAATATCATTAAGGGCGGCATGGCGTGACATACCGCCAGCGCTACGCGAGCAAGACAGCCCGTGTAATAATAAACTAACCAATAATAACTTGAATTATTGATGCGACTCGAGTAGGATTTCGTGACTCGAGTCATTCGAGTAATTTTACTACGTCACTCGAGTTGTACTCGAGTTTTTGAGTCACTCGAGTAAACTACTCACGTTCCTTACAACTCGAGTAAAAATTAATCACTCGAGCTGAGTTTTGATTAGTTTAGCTTAAGAATTTTGGACTTCACGACCATATTCCTTTAATAAATGAACTTTATTTCAAAATTAAATTTAGCTTTGGATAGGTAATTAAGTATCAATAATTAGAGTCAAAATAATCACAAAATAAGAGTATTTTTAACTTAAAACAAATAAAATCAGTCTCTAAGACAAATCAACAATATTTTTAATACAATTTAAATAAAAAATAATGTTGAGTAACTATTTATAAAAATAATTTCATCTACTTTTTCTTCTTTGATTAAAAAGCGACGCACGTGAATTCGACCAATGGTTGTTTACATTCAAGATGCAACTTTGAACTTGTAAAATTCCGACGTAAACTAGTGATGTAGTGACAGACATCTAGCGTAGCGCTTACCGAATCTACTCGTTGCGCCGAGTTGACTCGGTAACTCGAGTGCAAAAGTACTCGAGTCAATTTTTTTTTCACTCGAGTACGAGTTTAATTAATTCATTCGAGTCACTCGAGTAAAAAACGGCTCGAGTCGCATCACTAACTTGAATACAATAAAAACAGACTAACAGCGGCATAAACAAAAATTCTCAAAAATATTACACACAAACCATTTATAAATTTTGAAATAAGTGAAGAAATTCAATTTATATTGAATGGTGTATACACCTTATCGATAGTAGGTACATTATTTATTTCTATTATTAATTATTTATACCGTGCGAAAATAAAAATAAAATATTCTTAAGAAATTATTTCTTCTATTAATATTATTATATTTATTATATATACGTATTTTATTATTTTTTTTCCCTGTATTATTTGATCTTTTGAACGGCAAGACACACTGTCGCTCTGATCTAACTGTAACATGACACACTGTTTAAAAAAAAAAAAGTGATAAAATGACAAGCCCGCTGAGTTTCTTGCCGGATCTTCTCAGTTGAGGCCGCGTTGTGATCCGGTGGTAGCTTTTAAAAAAAAAAAAAAAAAATACATGACCTTTCAAAAGTGCTAGCGTTAAGCCTATTTGAAATAAACTATTTTTGACTTTGACTTTTGAATAATAGAATAGTAAATAATATTGTTGCGGTGTTAACTGCCAGACATCTTAATATTCCATACACGAGCACGAGTCGCCTGTCTATTTATTAACATAAAATGTAATGTTGAATGTCTTAAATAAATCTGTTCTGACATTCTCTAGATGGTGATTGGTGCAAAAATTATCTTCAGAATCGTCAATTCTCTGTGAAGGTTAATAATACATATAGTGACCCGATAACTTCAACTGAGGGTACGGCGCAGGGATCCGTAATGGGCCCACTCCATTTCTTGTCTTATGTGAATGACATGAGTAAGATTATTGTTCACAGTAAAATCTACCAGTTTGCAGATGATACTTGTTTGGTTGTTGCCGATAAAGACCCACAAAAAGCTTATGACCTTTTACAATCCGATCTTAATTCGCTTTTAAAATGGTGCCATGATGCTAATCTTGTCTTAAACAGTAATAAAACTAAACTGATTGTCATTAAATCATCCTATATCAAATCAGTAACCCATTCTAATCGTTTAGTGGCCCACAATCACCAATGCTTACATGCTTCTATTAACAATATTTGTAGCTGCCCTTGTGTTGATGTTGTTGATTCGCAGACGTACCTCGGTGTGCATATTGATAACAAATTTAACTGGAGTAATCATATAGAATCAGTGTGTACTAAGCTTAGGCAGTTTCTAGCAAATATTATTAATCTCAAAAATAGAATACCTTATAAAGTTAAGCTAATGTTATATAATTCACTAGCAGGATCATATATACAATATGGACTTTGTTGTTATGGGCGCACTTTTAAGACATATCTTAATAAAATTTACAATCTACAATTAAGAATTATAAAAAACATTGTTTCTAATAATGTCCGACAGCAATTCCATAATGACCAAAATGGATTATTTAAGCATTGTGGCATCTTACCGGTCCATACTCATGTCAAGTACGAATTGCTCAAAAAATATTTTTTTAAAACAGATCTCAAGAAACAAATCAAACATCATGTATATACGCGGGCTGTAGCCCAGGGCCAACTATGTACGCCGCGCGCTAACAATATGTACGGCGAGCGGTCCGCTGCCTACCTTGTTCCGCGGCTAATTAACCAACTACCCTCCGATCTTCGCGATAGCATAAATCCTAAGAATATTAAAGATAAACTTAAAGTTTACTATCTAAATAATTTAAACAATAATTGATATTGAGTTCACAAATGCATTTACCCTTCAATCCATTAACTCTGCAACTTCATTTATTTTTTGTAACCTGTTAGTTAACCTAGATTAATACCTACTTATATTAACTGATAAATGTTGATTAAGTCTCAATGTAAGCCGTTATAGCATAGCCTGTATAAACCTCCGTGGTTTTGAATGCTATAATAAGCTAACAGCATATTATATGTATTCTTTAAACGATAAATAAAAATGAAAAAAAAAAAAAAAAAAAAAGATGTAGAAATCTAGGCACTTGTGTGTGATCAGAATATATTAAAAACTCATACAAAACTTAAGTTACAACATTTTTATAACAATGGCCAAGTTTATTGTTAGCGCACGGGAGAAAATTAATTAAAGAAGACGACTATCTAATGCATTTGCTAGATTAATCAATTTTGTTAAAGAAATCAGAAAGACATCAGCAGAAATGATCAAGCATTTACTATCGAGAAAGCAAGACGACACCCCATCGCTGATTGCGGAAGCATGTCATAATGAAGATCGCACACGACACTACTCATAAAAACCGTGGGAACAATAAGAGATGTGCTTATTTTCATCGATAAACCTCAATTGTGAAAGTATTTGGGCAAAAGTGCTACTTGTGTCGATCGAAGCTCCAATCAAATAAGTAAAGCCGTCACTAATTTCATAATCGCTAATGGCTATTATTTGCCGTTATTCTTGATTGGTGCAATTGCGCGTTCGTAATTTGGAATTTACTTTTTGCTGTCACGTTATTTGTCATGCTTTCATATTTATGAAGTTGTAGGCTGTGGATGGAATGATAAATGTTTGCCGAATTTTACAAATTATCAAGTGGCTCATTATGACTTGAGGTGGCTTGATACATGTTTCTGCACTGGAGTTCATGACAAAAATTTACTTTGTTCATCTATTCGCTGTGTCACAAGCAGGTGGCGCTTTGGTTGAAACATTATTTTAATCGGGAATTACCGCGATCTGATCAGTTTTTTTATGAACACGGCTTGTGTAACAAGGCCGAAACGTCAAGCAAAAATATAAGGTAAATCGCGTTCATTCCCGAACGTGAAAGTCTAAAAGTATATTTGGCGCTTTGGTTTCTGTAATAATATTGGGATTGAAAACTTTATCTTTTATTTTCTTCTCTATTCCATTCAACGATTGAAAGGACTCGGGACTTTCGTATAGACTACTTAGTCGTACACTCCTGGCGGAGTGGTCGTGGTCATGGATTGTCTGTCATATTGGTCACGGCTTTTGCGAGACTTCTCCATGTCTCCCTATTCGTGGCACTGCGTGTACATTTAGTAAGGGAACACTTTGTAGATGATTTTATGAGGTCTGTCCAACTTGTGGGTGATCGGCCGCGAGAACGTTGACCCTCTACTCTTCCTTGTATAATAAGTCGTTCCAAAGAGCTTTCATTGCGGATGATATGTCCAAACATCTTAAGCACTCGCAGTTGCACAATCGACGAAAGCCTTTGTTGGATGCGAAGCTCTTTTAGGATCGATGCATTGGTGCGGTGGGCAGTCCATTTAATTCTCAGCAAGCGCCTCCAGCACCACATCTCAAGAGCGTCAATCTTTTTACGATACTTTTGCAGGATAGTCCATGTTTCAGCTCCATCCAGAAAAATAGGAAATATTAAGCATCTCATTAATCGAACCTTGGTATTTTTGGTTATGCGGTGATCTTTCCATATCTTCGTGAGCTTTTCCACTGCTGATCGTGTCACGGCACAGCGTCTCTTGATTTCTTCTTCGCAACTTCCAGTATTTGTGATTGTGGAAAATGGCAAATTAATACTCCCTAATATTTGAACATCGGATTTTCTACCTTTTTGGTAGCATCCAGAATGTCTCAAAACTACACAAACGACTCCGACATACGATAGAAAAACTTTCTTTATTTCATCTTTGGGCAAACTATATTTTAAGTACCTACTTTCTAACACAAATAGGACATGGTCTACACACTTTCCCTTTAAAACTTCACAATATTTAGAGATCCTATCAACACATCAATTCCACATGGTTGGCCTAATCTCTAGTTATCACACGTGTCAAAACTTGACTATTATCTTTCGTTGAACTGTGCACAAAGTCCAGTGATGCGGTTAGATCTGATTTTGTATCTATTTGATTCAGGCGTGCATGAATTTAATTGAAACTTTTAACAAATTATTTGACAGTCACTTTTCGAGTTAGGATCTGGATTTTTAATAGCAAGACAGCTGATTGTTATTTACGATCATAAAAATATCGGTTATTAAAAGTTTTTTTTTAATTTTGACAGATATATACTTACATAGGTATGCAGATATTTAATAATTATTGCCAAAACATATTTGAGAGATCAAATTAAGAAATAATAGTCTAATGATATTATTACAGTAATTCCATACCATTACATTGTGAAAATTTATAGCAATGTTTGCGTGCCTGAACGATTCATTAAAAACGTTTAAAATAATTGGATTTTACATTTTCTTTTTATTTGTACCTTCACTAGCAGGTAGGTAAAGCGATAAGCAATGTGAAAGGAAAAATCAAAAGGACGATGGTCGACAGGTCACCTCAAGCAGCACTCATACACGATATGAATTGAGCAGCAGCGATCATGCCTCAACCATACTGGACGGAATGGAGTGACCCGCCACATAAAGCCGCCACAAGCAAAGATTTTCCAAAGTTTTCGATAATAAGCACAACCAATCCTATTATTCAGAAAACCTTCGTGAAGGTTATGATACGTACCTACCTATTCGTAAAAATTGGACAGCATCAAGAAAATTAATTTACTAGCGCAAATGTATTGCCTTCAGAAAGTAAAAAAAAAAAAAATATATATATACAGACGAATTGAGAACCTCCTCCTTTTTTGAAGTCGGTTAATAAAGCAACCTCTAGACTGCAAAAGAAAACAAAAGCTAGCACCCTTGCATGAGCATGACCCAAGCAGCAGTCATCACTCTCCTCAACCATACGTTTTTGGGTACATAACGTGCGCATATTTTGATGTTTTCAGTCATAACAAGGCTAAAAAGAGGTGTATTTAAATTACTATTTATTCCGGCACGGTAGGTACTTATAAAATATAGTCATAGTTCTTTAACTATTACATTCACTTGTGACATACCTGCAATCGTATTATCTCACCGAAAGTTATCAAAAAAAGGCTAATTGAGCTAAATTGTTGTAATGAGTGTATGTGTAGAGAAATCGGGGTCGCGTGACTCTATGTCAAAACGAAAGATACAAGGCGGTTATCCAGTATCCTGCGAATAAGATTTGTAGAGTTTCTTAAGTAGCGCTTTCAACGATGCTTTATTTTAATAATAAAACGATATATTTTCTCTGCCTTTGTCTGTATTTTTGAATTTTTTGTCTGCGGTACTCATAAAAATGCTGTTTTTTGGCTCTGAAACTATGTCAATATATCTAGCAGTAGACCGTATCATAAAGTTATTGTATAGGTCAAAGAAACGAGCTTTAGCAACATGTTCATGGGAACCGTTCTTTTTTTACATCGGATGTCGTACATCAAAGTATTAAGTACTGTGCATTACACCAGAAGTTAGGACGGCTACATACGCTTCTAAAAATGTGTTTGTAAGAAAAATAACAACTAATTCATATTAATATTCTCTAAAGTCGGTAAAGCTAAGACGAATATTACAGATTGTAGTGTTTGGTACGACATGGCTAATCAAGCTTACAGTAACATGAGTCTAAAATTGCAGATCAGATAGTAATTTCTTCTTAAAATCTGAAATCTAAAATAGTATATTAATCTAATAGTAGGTCTAGTTTTAATGATACAAAGCATCTTTTAAAATTCAAGCTAGGTGTAAATACCTATACATTAATATTTTGATGAAAAGTAATTGCCAAGTATGTTAAAATTTAGGTGATTACAAAATATGCTTAAATTTTAAGTTGTTGGTCGATTTATTAAAAAAATAGCGGCCCGCTAAAACTGCTGATGAATTTAATACCTAAGCTATCGATTACGATAGCTTAGGTATTATTAACCTAATAAATTATAATAGATTCCAAGTATAGAAAGTGGCTGGCATTTCACAGAATTCGGGGTGCCTTTTAAAAAATTCCCCTGCAAGAAAATAGGCACAAATAGGTAAGTATATTCAATGTAGATTGTGGTACACTAAAGTATGAAGATAAATACGTAATAATTTCTAATGCAGCAGACCTTATTGGCACTTGAACCAATAGGCAGATTGGATTCGTCCGGTGCAGGCGTTCGCCCGCTGCCATTATCCAATTCGTATGAATCCAACAAACGACGCGACTTTGATACAGTTATTCTGGAGCATCAATGACGCGGAGCATTTTAGTATTAGAATAATTGAGTTAGCTCAATTGAGGGTGTTGAGTTTCATGCCAAGGTTGCTTGTAAACGAATTCTAAGGTGGTCCAGATTAAATTATTTACTGTAAAATACAGTAAAACAGTGTTATTTGGTCTTTTATGCGACTTTGTGACGAGTTGAATAGGACGATCATCTGACGGTAAGCCAGACGACTGCCCTTGGTCAATTTCATTGCACTGCCTCATATCACCTGGGACACCAGTTTATAACTCCTCACCAGGTATCTCCAATACAGAATTATAATTCAGATTCGGCTGCTTTGCGGCATATCTGACTACAGCAATATGCTGGGATACCAATCCCAGGGGGGGCCTACCTCTAAAACAGTATTATTATAATCTTACTATGACAAGAGGTAGAGACGTCAGTATACTTACTTACCTACGTAGTATATACCTCACTCACTTTCTGCCCAAAAGGGAGATTATAATAATATTACTGTACGAGCTGAGACGGAACCCGTACAGTCTTTGGTTGATAGTGATTAAAAGATAGTTTGGGAGTCAGTAATTTAATGATTGAAAATTGATAGCTGATAAATTATAGTGAGAGTACGCGCGACCGATCGTCCGTGGCTTTAATTACGTACTGAAATACATTGCATGCAGCGTAAACTACTGACGCGATCAAATGTACGGCTTGGCCCGTACAATTACTTCTAGAGATGGTGGTAGCGCCCTTAGTTGTCGTATTAAGTATTTTGAATTCAGAATACGTAACCTATGAACATGTCTTGATAATACTTCAGAGACTCTAGCAAGGTCCGAACGAAGTGCTCAGAGTCTCTCCATAGATATGAAGACCATAGGTGAGGTTTCAGTGGGTAAAAATCGCACATCACCTGGCCTGCGCCCCTACGAAGACTGGGTACTGTTTGAAGGTTTCCTCCTGAACAGCCATAAAACAGTATCGTGATAATAATTTTTCTCTAATATTTAATTTCTTAAGTCCATATACTAATTAATAATAGTAATACCAGCTCTTGTGTTGTCCCACTGTTGGGTACGGGCCTCCCCTCAAGATGAAGGGGCATAGGTTGGCGGACTTCACAGTAATATGCCCCCAGGGCAGCTTGTGGCGAGCTGTTGGTGCGTAACGACACCACGGACCCGAGTGCTCCAGAGAGTCGGTCAGGGCCCCCACCTCGGCGTGTCTTTGTCGGCCGAGTGGAAACCCAAGGGGCCCGCAGGACTCTCAGCTCTGGCTTGCCTTAATTGGCCGTCTAGAGAGGAGCTGTTAGAGCTATACGCTCCAGGGGTGGAAGTGTTAAAGGGCATAACGCCGCGAGTAACTTCGGAGAAAGCGCAGCACACCTCTCGACACCCCTGAGTCACCTACGCCGGTTTTGCTCTCTGTCGTCATCGGACGATCATTTGGGGAGCCCATCTAGTGGGTGGCAAGCCACCACTTGCCACAAAATAATTATGAATGTAATTATGGCAAGTGACCCCGGCCTTTGCAATAGCCTAGCTTCTAGTCCACCAAATGTTCAACAACATAGACTTTTAATCTTTCCATGTACTTACAATAGTTCTTACACCTGTCGAGGTCAACTGCTATTTTTTATCATTTTAGCAGTTGATCCCGGGAGGTGTTTTACACACCATTTATTTATTAAAAAGGGCATCTACGTGTTGGATTCGTCCCCATGCAAGCCTCTAAAATGTCCGGGTATAACCCGTGAAGATAAATACATAAACGAAATAATTCTATTATTATAATAATATAATAATAGAATGGCTTCCTCATGATGTTTTCCTTCAACGAAACCTAGTAACAATCTCACAAACACGATTCGCACATGATTAATTAAAGAAAGCAGAGGCGCGAGCCGGGGGTTCGAACTTGCGCACCTTGTTTCCAATGCAAGCGCTGCCCACTGAGCTGTTATTGCTATTTATATTTTAATTACCGCTTAAAAATTAATCGTTGGAATATAAGCGCATTAAAATCTAAGTTCTCGTTGCGTCTTATAAGAAATACGTCCATACAACCGGTCTTGCGGCGACCTCTGTAAGAGGATTTAGGATTAATACGACACTAGGCCGACAGCTGCTTTGACGCTATATTGTCCGGATTAAATTAACTGTACTTAATTTGGTTAATTCGATATGAGTTGCGTTGTGAGTTTGACGTCGGGGTTACAAAGAGCACGTGTTACAAACGTAGGTTATAGCGTCCTCATTGCCTTGAAATCTCTTTAGAAATTAGTGATGAAATCAGCAAAAAGCCTAATGGTAAGCGCAACGCCTGCCCAATAGATTTTTTTCTTTGCTGGTTAAACGAGAAACTAAAAAAAAAAACATAAACAGTTAGGTACATTACCACTTGATGCACTTGAGGCACTTGGCCAGCGTGGTGGACTATGGCCTAAGCCCCCTCATCTTGAGCCCGTGCCCAGAAGTGGGACATAAACAAGGGCTGGTATTATTATTATTATTATTTATTGTATTACCGCTCGTCACATGAAACTGAGACTTCAGTTAGCCCAGTTTCTCAGCTACAGAGACGTAATGTTTACACACTGCCTTAAAATAATGGCATTTCTATGTAAACGCAAAAGACAAAAAAAAAACATATAATGGATTAATTTTCGGCTGCTGATAATGATAAATACTCTTACTGCCGAACCTACAAACGTAAATTATAGTTAATGATCATTAATCCATTCTTTTAAATCAGATTATTTCGACACTCGAAGCTAATTAATATTTAATACGCTGGCAGTGGGTAGATATGTCAATTATCTCGTATTTAATAATCGAATATAATCATAAATGGGAGCCATTTATGATTATTTTAGATTAGGGAGCCATTTATGATTATTTTCGACAGTCGAAATAAATAGGTTTAAAAAAATTACTTAATTAGAATTAATGTTAATTGGTGTTTTTGAATGCGGCAGTTAGATCGTTTGTTCTATTTTAAAACATTTTTTTTCAATAAACAGCGGACGGTCATTTTTGATATCATAGCTTTGACTTTTCACCTGAAGCACCGGCCCACTTCCCTGTAATATAGAACAGAGTTGAAATAAACTTATGTAGTTGTAGTTTTGACTTTAATAGTGATACTAATAATGGGCCAGGTCAGGTTGGGTGCAGTGTAGGCGGCCCGTGAGATGTTATCGGCTGTAGGCGGTTAGTATGTCGAAATTAATTGTCGAATGTTGGAGGTTAAATACCTGTTTAAGTTATGATGATGACGATGTGAATATTGGAACCTTTAATTACATGTTTCTGTGTAGTTGAGTTGTTGAGACGCTAGTCCACTTAATTATACCTTTGACTAATTTATATTCTAAGGGCATGGGTATGGGTCCATATATAAAAAGCAATAAGTTTTAAAAACTAAAACCCGACTACGGATAAAATCGCAGTAATGTGATATTATATAGCCTATAACCAGCGGACAATCAAGACGCTTCTAACGACACTCTACGTGTCATATTATGTTAAGTAGATTAGAAGATATGCGGGAACAGATGAACATACATACATACATTCTTGTTAAAATCATAACCCTCCCTCCGTTCCGTAGTCGGGTAAAAAGTAACAAACAATTGTGAATAAGGTGAGCTGTTATTACTGTGTGAATATAAGTGTAAATTTAAAACCTCTGTCTCCAGAAAATAACATAAAAAGTAATTTAAGAAGCTAAGTTTCTGTGACCACCTTCAGGCTCTATCACCAGACCCTTAACATTATGTGTATTCTACTCTGTGGATCTACGTTTAATGACAGAGTTTTTACTTGTTGGATGGAAAGATGTCCTGGAAAGATGTCCATCTTTCCATCCAACAAGTAAAAACTCTGTCCGTCTTATTACGAAAAGTAGATGAACTTAGTTTAAACACATGAAATTGTTCCTTAAACCTGGGTTTAATCCTAGGTTCGTCGTCAAACTGCTTTTCGTAATAAGACGGCGTTGGTTAACCTTTAATTTTTTCGATAGAGCCACAAGTATCATTATACGATGACTAAGTAAATTTAAGTACTTGCGTACTGAAAATTTAAGTGACAATGTTGACATTGTCACTAAAATTTTCAAAGAGCACGCAGAGCGCTGGCTGTCCGATGCAATATGCTGGCCCGCAGATTTGCACGATGTACCACACAAGTTAAGATCACACTATTTAAAGCATACTGTCAGTCACAGTACACAGTCTGTGGGTTCGGTATACGCAGAGGGCATACAGCGACCTGCGCGTTCAGTACAATAATGCTCTTATGGTGCTGTTAGGGTTGCCCAGATTTTGCAGTGCATCAGGCCTGTTCGCTGATGTTGGGATTGACGGCATGGCGACCCTCCTGCAGAGGGTACGTGCCAGCCCTCACAGCATCCTGAGAACATTGTGTGATAGATGGAACCGCCCTGTGCTGGCATTGGATACGGCTACATTCGGCTGTAGCTAGGTATGTAGTGCTCTAGATCATGGCCTTAGATGTTGAATTTTTTATATTTTATATTATTTAATTTACTAACATTAGTTTTTTTAGATGCGTTTGTACTAACACTATGGATTTGTTTGGTCTGAAATAAAGATTTATTTATATATTTATTTTATTTTTAATTTAATGCACCTCTTGCGATTACCTTTCCACTACATAATCAGAACCTGGTGACGGTTACAATTTTCGTTGACTATAGATAGGTATATAATGTACTTAATATGTCTTTGGGACGAATAGAAGTTATAAAAACGTACTTAATAGTTAATATACCTGGCCGATCATGAAAAGAGCAGATGACGTTTAAAAAGATTTTCATTATTCATCATAGCTAAGAACAATCTCGTAGGTTTGAAGTAAAAACACGCAATCTTTGTCCACTTGTATGAAAGCTATGCGATGCCACAAACAAACAAAACACAGATAAATAGGTTGAAAGTAGGTATTTAAACTAAATATAGAAATATAGATGGAGCAGATATTATTTGAAGTAACTTGATAAATGAGAAGTTGCTTAGTATAATTCTTAACTCTACCTGACGTACAACGCTCAGCTAAAACCAGGCTTATACGAATGGATTTAGTATAGAATTATGAAATTTTGCACAGGAGTTCTCTATATAATGTTTATTTCAGAATGCATAACGAATAAACTAAGGGAGTAAAGGACGAATTCAAAAAATGGTAAATACTACGTAAAGTAAATGTTTGATTTCTTATTATTTCGTATTTCATACCTCTGTATGTATATAAAGCAATTAAAGCGTATAAATTTTAATGTTAATCAATGTTATTTCAGCGCAAATATTATTAAACCTTAAAACTTCATTATTTTCTTAAAGAAATAGTTAAGTACTTAATTAATAAAAAATAGTTTATCCCACGGTCAAAATTGCTCCCATTTATGTGTTCCAAATTTAAAAATCGCTTTCAATGATTTCTTTATTTGCAGCCATTCAGTCGTTAGTTTTTTGCGTGTCTGTGGATTGGAGCCGTGAATGGCTAGCATTCTAGCCCAGGGCCCGGGTGCTCCGCCCACGGCATGCCTGTCTCCCAGCCCTGGAATCTCACTGGGGATAAACTATGCTTATTGGCCGCTTAAGCTCGTTAGTCGAAATATCTATGGTGCCATTATTAAATCCCTTGACAAAACCCAACTGTATTTTTTTTTATTAAATACCTAAATTTCGAATTTTGAGTTTCAGATAAGTGTTGGTATCCCTCGTTTAATTTGCTCTGTTTATTGGTGTGCATATAAATGAAAATAATGTACTCTACACTATACATATCAACTTTTTTTACTTTCTTGCTGGTGACGTCAATTTGCGTTCATTATCTTTAAGCCATTATTTGATGCTGATGTTCCGTTACTGAGTACCTACGAGACAATCGTTATGCTTAAGTAGGTATAAATTATTTGCTTCGAATGTCGGAATATAACCAGTCATATTTAAAACTTAACTAAATATTTGAGTGCAGCAGAATGACCCGTATTGTAAGGGACTACGTAGCGAAAACTTTTATATAAGATTTCTCACATTGTCCGTTACAACATTACAGAAACCATTTATATGGATGACAAATGTGGTATGGATGACTAACTTGTTAATTTTTGAGCATGTAATGAATACGTGCGGAATAATAGTTATTTTTTAAATTACATTGCTAATTTCAATCAAGCCGCCTGCCAAGCGTGGAGATTATGGCAGGCCCTCCCTTCTAAGGGAGAGGCCTTTGTTCAGCAGTGGACTTTTCGGCTGCTGATGATTGCTAATTTTGCACAAATAAGTAATTTATTGTTTTTAAATTGAAATTAGGCTTTATTATTATACCAATAATGATATTATCCTATTTTATTTAAAAAATTTTTTTTGGTAATTCATGAAAAAGCCGTTGAAAAATTTCAACACTAGAATGTTCAGAATCATGTACTGGATCCCTGGTATCGGTTTTCGGTACGATGTCCCTTACACCCCCTATAATATAAGTTTTAGTAGTTCAGATACGTTAATGGAGCTAATCACATTTGCAGTTACAGTCATTGCATCAACGGTCACAACGCAGCATTCCCATGCAGATAAAGTGACTAATTAGAGTAGTTAACTAATTACCGAGCCAGACAGTACTGCTATCGTGTGCAATGTGAATTAAACGCAACGTTGACTCGTATTGCAATGGTTCTGGAAAAGATTTCAAGCTGATACTATGTTTTTATCTTACGGCATCATGTAGATAATGGTTTCTAATATTTACGATACCAGATTATGTTTTACTAGGTTTTCTTTATTTTCTCTGTCATTCAAAGGATTTCAGTAATCGCTCGCCTTTGTGCATGCATAGATTCTCCGTACTATTGTTTGGATGTATTGTTATTGGTGTACAATAAAGTGTTAAATTAAATAGGTTCCCTGTGAAGAAGAAGAAGAAGAAAAGCATTTATTTGCCCAACACTTATGTAACACAAATATATCGAAGATATATTATCGAAGATATATTTGTGTTGTATCTTCGATATAAAGATGTATTGAAAAGGAACTTGAAATCATGCCAGATACCGGAGAACGAATGGGAGAGTATCTCACTCCAACGCTCGGATTGGCGGCGAATTGTAAATGAGCGGGTTGAAAACTTTGAAAAGCAGCGTCTCGTAGATCTAGACGCAAAACGTTCGCTCAAGAAGACCCAACCAAAGCCGCACTATATCTATACGTATAACAGCTCGGGGCAACTGTACTGTGCTATTTGTGACCGTTCATTCAAGACGAAGTTCGGTTTTGCTAGTCATTTACGTGCGCATAAACGAAGACAAATGTAAGGGAGTCGCCGTCGACGGACACGTCGAGGAGGGATCATCATCATCATCATCAACACAAATATAAAAATAACAAAATATCAGATTGTCAATAATTGTGTGTGGACAAACAGGGCTCTGCCTCGGCATATTGCTGCACTATAGTGTATATAGCGCAGCGCTGTTATTCTGGCAGTACCTAAAACTGCTGACCATTTGAGTAGATACCACTGCAGTGTTACGTATTCTGGTGTTTTAGAAGGGAAGAATTGTAAACGAAAACGATCGACGACGGGTGGGATTTGAACCCTCGACCTCGGATTTGCAAAACAAGCGGTTTCCCGATGCGCCATCGAGGCCACAAAAAAATTACAGTGATAGTGACTGCATGAACTTTTTCAAAATTCTTACTTACTCTTCTCTTATTTTCTCTTACTCTACTGGCATTCCTACTATTTTAACTCACTCTCATTGAAACAAAGCTTTTATTACTACACAGGTGGAGTGACGGAAGAAGAGAATGCGGTAGTCAAGAAAGTTTAGCTGGTGCACTTGCCGGACACAAGAGACTTTAACCAACCCGCACATGGCCAGCGTGGTGGACTATAGCCTTAACCCTTTCATCTTGAGGGGAAGCCCGTGCCTAGCAATGGGACATAAACAAGGGCTTTTTTTATGGGACTAATCCCACCCTTCATTCCCACCACTGTGACTCCTGTCAGCCAGGATCTACAGTGGTCACCAGTGAAGACACCGAGGTTTGACCCTCGGCGAGTCCCGGGGAAACGCTAAATTGTCTTGGAACCCGCATCGAATTTAATCAGAAAAGTGAACAGGAGGAGAAGGAAAGACAAATTCCACTAATTGGCAAAGCGGGAGACAAACAACAAATTTATAAGCCGGTTTAACCGCAGAAATGAAGACTCTTATAGACTGACTAACGATTTAGTCCATCTGCAAAGCACCACGGATTGTACTAAACAAGGGCTGGTATTATTATCATCATCATTAGCTGCCAAAAGACGTCCATTGCTGAACAAAGGCAACCCCCTAGAAGGGTTGCCATAATCCACACGCTTCGCAAGCGTCTTGGGGATCGCAGTATAGGTGGTAGGTAACCCAATACAATAGAAATACGCTGCTGCCAGTCTTCTTGTTTTCCCTTAGTCGCCTGTTACGGCCACCCAACGGGAGAATAGGTGAGGGTGCTATTCTTACCCGGACACCCCACGGGGACTACATTATTATTATAGCCAATATTGATGAGGTGGGGCCTAATGTGACAACTATGTCTGAATTACTATACTATATATATGGGTTTTCAGTACAATGGCCCTTACACCCGTAAGGGACATCGTACTTAAAATCCATACCAGGGATCCAGTACATGATTCTGAACATTGTAATGTTGAAATTTTTCTTCGGCTTTTTCATGAATTTCCAATGAAAAAAAAAATTGTATAACATCATTATTTGTATAATAATAAAGCCTAATTTCAATTTAAAAACAATAAATTACTTATTTGTGCAAAATGCAATGCATTAGCAATATAATTTGAAAAATATATATTATTCCGCACGTATTCATTGCTCGAATATTAACAAGTTAGTCAGTTGTCATTTTCCATATAAATAGTTTCGGTAATATTGTAACGGACATTATTTGTAATCTTATATAAAAGTTTTCGGTATGTGGTCCCTGTATATGTTTTGCACACGTCACGCACCGTCATTTAAAGTCAACTTTAAAAATAAAGATTCATAGAGCATTCCACAGTTAACCCACCATTATTGTATGTCATCGCCTTATAGAAGAAACTAGTAGCTCCAGAGAAGTGCATTGTTACACCTTTGGAGTACTTACCGACTCGTTAATGCAGCCATTGTTCTAATAAAGTACATTTATTTTATATTTCTATGTCGTGACGCCGCCGCCGTCGCCGCGCAGTAGTCGCTACCGCCATCCTGTCGCAGTAAAATATAAATTACTTATAACAATTTATTTTTTATAAGTCAGACAGCTCAGTGAGCGCTTACCTTGCACCCTGGCTCGCACCTCTGATTTCTTTAATTAATCATGTGTGAATCGTCTTTGTGCGATCGTTATTAGATTTCGGTGAATGAAAACGTCAAAAGTAAACCTGCATGACTGAGAAAGTCTAACTAGCTTCCGAATGACGTGTGAAGTCCGCAATGCCTTCATCGTAAGGGGAAGCCCGTACCCAACAGTGGGACAAAAACAAGAAGAACAAAAAAAACTTAAATTATATAACCCAAATAAATGACTTAGCTTGTAAAGAGCAACTATACAAAGATGTTGCTCCCGCGGGATTCGAACCAGCTACCTCCGGTTTACAAAGCAAGCGGTTTCCCACTGCGCCACGGAGGCTACAAACCAGTACTGTACTGTACTGTCACTTACCAATTAATTTAACTACAATTGAACCATCATCGTGTAACCAAACAGTTCGCTATATTGTGCAACTCTATGTGAAAACAGGGACTTATCTTCTGCTTATTGCTTCTAATCACGAAAAGGTTTTTCATATCGATGGAACGTCAAAGCGATAAAAACAAGTAAGCCTAAAGTCGTCAAAATTGAATATCCCCAGGCTGAGTGCCGCTGTTGATTTTTTTTTCATTTTGCTTTCACCACGCTTGGTCTGACTCCAAGCGATTTCATCACACCTTTTATTTCTCTGTACGAGGCATCCACGTATAGGTACTGAATTTTTTTAGCAGTCACTTTTGCACTAAGGTGTAAGAATTACTCTTACACCTTTTACTGAAATTAGGATTTGTAGTATAAAATGAATAGGTAATCAATATAATAATATTTCAGAATAGTGTTTCTGTTTCTATAGCTATTAAAGAAAGGCTGGATGATACTGAAGTTATAATCAACAGAATAGTAAAAACTTCATTAAAATCTGTTCAGCCGTTTTGCATGATGCACGCAGGATTGAACAAGTAGACTTAAGTGTATAATTTATTTTTATACTAGCGGCCCGCCCCGGCTACGCACGAGTGGGAAAAAATGTATTTACCTACCTATGATTGGTTGGATAAGGATTAATGCTGTATTGCTTAAAATCGCTTCGCAAATAAGCCATTATTTCTCATAAAAAAGTAAAGGATAAAATGGTTATTGTGGGTTATCCCTAAGAGATAAACATATACCATCGCGGACTTTTTTGTAGACCTTGTTAAGGTGTACAATAATACTGTAGCACATTATTTGATCCATCTAGTAGGGTTCAGCCAGCGTTTGTAATGTAAGCGCAAAAAATTGTGTTTATTTACGACATCACATTAAAAACCTCTAAAATTGTCTGTGTTTCTCTACTATATTATGCATGTATTATACATATAAACCTTCCTGTTGCAGCACTCTACCTATCACAAACCGCATCAAAATCCGTTGCGTAGTTTTAAAGATCTAAGCATACATAGTGACAGACAGCGGGAAGCTAGTTTGTTTTATACTATATAGTAATAGTAATGGACTTATTGTACACGAAACTAAAGGCACACCAGTTATTTACACAAAACTGAAAACAGTAATTACAACAATTATTGCTTTAGACGCCTGGTAAACTTTAGTGGCAAAGTTTTTCGGTTTGAAGAGTTACTATTATATATTTACTAGCTGACCCGCGCAGCTCCGCCCGCGCTTTTATTACAATTTGCTCCCCTTTTCTCCCCCCTCCCTTTATTTATTTCTCTCTCCATCTCTCTCTCACTTATAAGAAAAATCTAATTCTAATTCTCTCTTTTCTCTTTCCCCTTTCCCGCTTCGGTCCTAGTCACAGTCCCCCTCTTCCTCTCCCCATTGTCCCCTCTCTGAACCCCGTCCCCCTCTCTCTTCTACCACCTTGCTCCCCCTCACTCTCCCCTTGTTCTACCTTAATCCCCCTATCCCTCACCCTATCTCCCTCTCTTTCCTCTCTTGCACCCTCCTCTCGTTCTAAATATCCTCGTTAATCAAGGTATCTGGTATCTGGGATTCTTACCCACTTAAACCCCTGCGGCTGTCGCATCGCCATATATGAGGGGAGACCTGGGCCCTCCAGTGGGATATGCACCAAATACCCCTCAGTGCGCATTATAGCCCCCGGGAACCTGGCACCATGATCACAGGGACGGGGCTTGCAACCCCGTCACCGTCCTCCTCGGAGTCGCCGCCGCCCGTCACCTATCTATGTAATGACCTTGGCTAACGTTGCTAAACCTAGCGGCATGAAATATACTTTACGATTTTATTTTCAGACCTACCCGATATGTACACAAAATTTCATACAAATCGATTCACCCATCTATTTAATGACCTAGCCTTATGTTGCTTAACCTTAACCTAGCGGTATGAACAACATTCACAGCTTTTTTGTCATTGGTGTATATATTAGTGAAGTTTATGTTATATTGAAGAAGGGACAAATTCATGCTAGGGGTCGTGCATTAATCACGTGAGGCTCGAAAGGGGGGGGGGGAGGGTTTCCGAAAAAATCATAAATATCACCAGGAGGGGGGAGGGGTATAATGAGACATCACGTGTATTTATTTTTCGTTGAATGCATGATTTCTAAACCAAACAGCGGCACGTGGCCTTGACTCACCGTTGCCGGCAACGACTTCCCCTTCAACATTTAATCAGTTAAGTACCTGTATTTCAAGATAATATTCCGAAAATTTCAATATAAACTAAGTATATTGAAATTTTGTACAAAAAAATACACGTGATTTTGGAAAGGGGGGGGGGGGGCGGTAGCTTAAAAACCTCACCACATATCACCAGGAGGGGGGGAGGGGTTAAAAAGTTGCTAAAAAACATCACGTGATTAATGCACGACCCCCTAACAACAATTTATTAATAGTTAATTATTTGTCATAAAAAGTAAAGGATAAAAAATGGTTATTGTGGGTTATCTCTAAGAGATAAACATATACCATCGCGAACTTTTTTGTAGACCTTGTTAATATGTACAATACTGTAGTACATTATTTTGATCTATCTCGTAGGGTTCAGCCAGCGTTTGCAATGTAAGCGCAAAAAAATGTGCTTATTTACGACATCACATTAGAAACCTCAAAAATTATCAGTGTTTCTCTACTATATTATGCATGTATTATACATATAAACCTTCCTGTTGCAGCACTCTACCTATCACAAACCGCATCAAAATCCGTTGCGTAGTTTTAAAGATCTAAGCATACATAGTGACAGACAGCGGGAAGCTAGTTTGTTTTATACTATATAGTAATAGTAATGGACTTATTGTACACGAAACTAAAGGCACACCAGTTATTTACACAAAACTGAAAACAGTAATTACAACAATTATTGCTTTAGACGCCTGGTAAACTTTAGTGGCAAAGTGTTTCGGTTTGAAGATTTGCTATTATATATTTATACTGAAAGGTAATTGTTATGTCTCTATTCTTATTTTAACCGACTTCTTTAAAGCAATCATCAGAGAGGTGCCGGGGTTAGAATAGCACCCTCCAATCTCCTCCCGGACACCCAACAGTAAGATGCGACTAAGGGAAAACAAGAAGACGGGCAGCAGCGTCTTTCTATTGGACTACGTATCAAGACGCCTTCCAAACGGGGGAGTATGGCAGCCTCCCTTCTAAGGGGGGAGTCCTTTTTCAGTAGTGGAAGTGTTTTGGCTGATGATGATGATAAATGGAAATAACATGGTCATATATTCCGACTACCGATTCTCTGAATAAACTGTAAACTGTCATTGCTTATTGGAATATAAAAATAATGTTTGTAATAATAATAATACCAGCCCTTGTTTATGTCCCTCTGTTGGGCAAGCCCCCCCCCCCCTCAATATGAAGCGGCTTAGGCCATAGTCCACGCTGGCTAAGTGCGGGTTGGTGGACTTCACATGTCATTCTAAAGCTAGTTAGGCTTTCTCAGCCATGTAGGTTTCCACACGATGTTTTCCTTCATCGAATGCTAGTAACAATCGCACAAAAACGATTCGCACATGATTAATGATATAAATCTGAGGTGCGAGCCGGGGTTTGAACCAGCACACCTTGTTTCCAAGGTAAGCACTTGCCCGCTGAACTGTTACTGCCTACATTAAAAATAATGTTTATTTGAAGACAATTAGCTGGCAATTTCGAAATACACCACACTAATCCACTAACCTAAGATGTAACACGTTCCTTTATAGAGATGTATGAAGACCATCGATTTTACTTAGGCGCAATAAAATTTAATTACCCACTGAATCCCAGTCGACTAATCGGTTATTTATCGGGAAACGAAGGGATACAACTCCCGGGTCCTGTACTAAATCTGTCACAATTAAAATATGGGCCTATTTTGCTTCGGTACAGGATAATGGTACATTATTTTCAGGATAAAGGAAGGTGTGGGATGCTTTTATATACATTATAGGTGAATTTTTCAAGTCCGCCTGGATGGCTATAAGGAATAACGAAAATACTAACAGGAGTCATGGGCCGATTTTGATGAAAACTAAAACGGCATCATTGGCTCTTTTAAATATCAATATTCCTATCCAGACATGAATCAAACCCGTTAATTTAGCAAAAAAATAACTCCCTGTATTCAGCATCCGGTAGTGTCGCTAGTAGGGATCAAATTCTGGGAAATAATGTATTATAGGAAACTAAATGAATCATTTTAACAGCACACTATTTTATTGTTCTTACGTTACCTACCTACGTGTTGTCCTCAACCATCGATATAATAAATTGTTCAAAATGGTGGTATTTTTCAAGACATAGTTGTATTCAAATTGCATTCAGTATGGCAATATTTTTGATACCGTTTTGTCTTAAAATATGAATCAATACAAGTACTATAGAATGCTTAATTCAAGTAAGAATATATAGCCACGAGTAAGAACATCAAAATGCATACATATCAGGTACACGACAATAGGTACTAACCTATTGGTAACTCTTATAATATAGGTAACTTTGAATAGTTCAATTCATCTGCCTATTAGAGGAAAATCTGTCTACGCTTTGTTTAAGGGGACCATAGACAAATGCGTACTCTATTCTTAATGTATTATCTCTATGCGTTTTGTTCGTTGCTGTTTTTTTTTTAAATTTACACTTGTTTTTATTATTTGATAAATATAATAATTATAAACATTAATTTGTTATAATATTCAGATAGGTATTTTATTAGCTTCAATAGATACTGTGTAATTTATAAGGCGGTAGAGTTTTGCTGACTCGTATGTATAATAGACAAACATTATGCCGTGCGATTCTTGGCCATATTGCGAGTTGCAATAATATCCTGCAAAACGTAATTCATGATTAATGGCGTGTGAGGTCATCACGCTCCAATTGTGCGCATAATTACAGAGCAATATGGTCGAGAGGATTCACAACACAGTGGATATCTGCTGTTGTCATAGAGTTTATATATTAAGAATAGAGTACGCATTTGTCTAAGGTACTCTTAAACGAATCGTAGGCAGGTTGCTTTAGTCCTTCCTCAAAGAGGCAGGTTTGTAAGCGACAAGGGTTTTGATATGTCACAAGCGCAAATGTCGATAAATACAGCTGACTGTAGAGTACCTACTGTCGTGTATATGATATTATGCTTTTCAGTGTTCTTACTCGTGCCTACGGTTCTTACTTGAAAATAAGCATTCTATAGTACTTGTACTTATACATATTCTAAGGCTATTTATATACATATTATATATCATATAAGTATTGTCAATATTTCAACACATTTAATTTATTATTATTATCCAGCTTCCCTAGCTATTACTGTCCCATCCCTTGCCCTCCTGGGCGGTAATATCCTACTTTTCCTATTTCCCACTCTAACTTGCTAATCTTCCTTTTCACAACACCTATCCTTCCCTTTCCCTCCTTATTCGTGAGAACGCAATGGGCAATCATATAAATAATTTAATTAACCAAAATGGCGGCGATGTGGTTCGCCACCCATCAAGCCTCGTTTCTCACGGAGGCGAAAAGCGGCCCTTGGGCTCTGCCTACCCCTACGGGAAAAAGGCGTGATTTTATGTATAATAATAAATATAATAATACCAGCCCTTGTTTATGTCCCACTGCTGGGCACGGGCCTCCCTTCAAGTTGAAGGGGCTTAGGCCATAGTCCACCACGCTGGCCAAGTGCGGGTTGGCGGACTTCACACGTCTTTCGAAAGCTAGTTAGGCTTTCTCAGTCATGCAGGTTTCATCACGATGTTTTCTTTCACCGAAAGCTAGTAACAATCGCACAAAGACGATTCGCACATGATTAATGAAATAAATCAGAGGTGCGAGCCGGGGTTCGAACCTGCGCACCTTGTTATCAAGGCAAGCGCTCGCCCACTGAGCTGTTACAGCTTTCAGCTCAGCTCAGATTTTATGTATGTGTATGTATTATTATGTATAGTAAGTTTACTCCTCAAACAACTGTACCGAAAAATTCTTTCTTTTGTAGAGGTTGTTAATTGAAGGTCTAGTAATTCCCTTTAACGTCTGAAACCGAAAATTCTTTTAAACAATTCGTAGGAACGTTTCTAATTTTACGGCCATTTGATTGACTGTCGAATATTGGGAGCAGCCTATAAAATGGTCCTATAACGGTTTTATAGGGCCTAAAATATTCACAGGTGCTTTCAAGTTCTACAACTGTGTTTACAACTTAGTAATAACCTGACCAAGACGTTGTATAAGTACCTGATAATAATAATACCATCCTCCTGGTCCAATATGATGGTATTAATGTACAAGTGCTTGCGTAGACACAAGTACAGTCTTTCTTTACTCTCAAAATTCAATGGAATGGAAGACCGACGCAACCGGGGAAAGTACAAGCGCAGGACTGACTTTTACATGCCCATACAACGCATGGATTATCTTACCTTCCAGACATTTAGGTGATCGGCTGCATTGTCATAACTAGTAATTAACAACTGCACAAAGCTGTAACTGCCTGTGGGATTTAAACCCACGACTTCTGGTTGGCAAGGCAAGCGGTTTTCCGTTGCGCCTCACACCTGACACGCTCGTCAATAGCTGCGTCTATAACTGGTTGTACGGGCTCGCGTAGCAGCCTCAGAGGTTGCCCGGAAACCCCGAGCCGTGGCTTGCGAGGCAGGCCGAGCCATCAGGTATCATGAAATGGACAGTTGGGTAAAGGCTTTACGGAAGTCAACAGATACTTAATATTATGTACTTTCATTTTAATGAGGGCTGAAATTTTTCGCTTATAATAAAAAATGTAATAAAAATACCACCCCCTCCCCCCCTTATCTCCAAAGTTTGTGGAGAGAAAAATCTGAAATAATTGCAATAGAGGTATATCTATATTTTACAGTAAAAATAAAATGATGTTATAAATTAGTAGTAGGTACGTAGTAGTTTTATAATAATCCCAAAAAAACCTCTACAAACACTCTACTCTACTCTCTTTCTACTCTCTCTCTCTACTTAGTTTTGCGGTTTGGTTTTATTCCTATCTGAGGTGGTAGACAAATAGTAAAATAGCTTCCAAAGAAGGTATGGAACCCTCAGGGCGCGAGTCCGCTCACTTGACCAGTTATTTTTTTGTATGATATGCCTAGTTTGTAACTGTTTGTTGACCTAAATAGAGAAAGTAAAATCCCTGAGCTAGGATGATAAGACAATCCCACCACGACTTCTACAGAAACTTAACGAAGTTCATTTCAGTGTAAATTCCCTTTGTCCAAGTTAAGTGCAACATCTGTCAAAGAATAAATTGGTTTAGTAACATTGGACCGCTTAGATCCTTTGAGATTTTCTCTACAACCGGGTACTTTTCTCGACAGAGGACAGAGGTGAGGACTCGGAAGTTCAAAACACTTGCTCCACACAATTGCATCGTGTCCGGAGTTGCCTTTTGTGTAAATGTATGACCGACGTCGTGAACCAACAATTGTTCAAGTAAAAACAGAGTTAGGCAAGTATATTATGTACGTTTAATCGTATACTTACGTAATCGTAACCCTTATGTACTTCTGAGTAGAAAGTAAAGATAGATTGTTTATTTCAGCGAATGATAAGTTAACAAAATAGGTAAATAAATAGGTAACAAAAACTAATTTTACAGGTAAATACAATCTAAGCTGTAGAATAATCGAAGCCTTCGTTATATCTTTTTTGTGAGTTAAGAATTTATTAATTCCATCGATACACTATAATATAAACATTTATAAAGTATCGATGATTAATTCGGATGAAAACAACATAATGTAAATTAGTATCGACGTCAAATGAGCTTTTGAACTGAAAGTATTTTTATATTTTTTGTATATTTGGCAGATATCATATTACTTTTTATCCCGAATAAGTTAAAGGATAATAGGGTAGAAATAAAGAACCTTCCATTTGATACAAACTAGACAGATTCATATAATGTACCTATAAGATACATTAAGTTCCACCTACACATCGGTTAGCTTAAAATTAACTACATCTGCCTTCCGCAGCTAACTCGCCTGATTAATGATATGTCACTGAAACTATTTGTCAATGGGGAGAAGCAAACAGATCAACACAACCGATAGACGAAGAACGATAGCCACCTTCGCGAGCCGAGCTGATGAACCGGCCGATAACATTGGGGTATCAAGTTTCGGCTTTATGAATAATAGCCGATCGGCGTTGAAAGGATTTGGTGTATAAATAACGATTAATAACATTCAGTAAACAGCGTTGGGTGATGGATATCTTTTTCCTTGATGGCGGTGTCAACACGTGGCTGAATGGGACATTTGTTGGTGAACTCGCGGCATTTTTACTATCTTGAACTTTTTTTTACTACTTATAAACTTGTGCTTGACTGCACTTGATGGAAAGCGGCGATGCAATCGAGGATGGTAAAGCACACTAGCTTATTAAAAGCCTATTCACTCTAGTCTTGAAGACACCCATATCCGGTGGGAAAACCGACCCAGGCAAACTGTTCCAGTTCTTAGCTGTCCTTATTATATGAAGAAGCAAATCTTGGTCCGGACTGAAGGCACGAACTTTTTTAGGATTTTTTTTATAATGTTATCTTTTAATAAAATAATAAATAAAAAATGTTATCTTTTATAAACTTCCGCGAAAACTGCACATTGAAATCAAACTACTTTTATGGAATACACCGCGGTTTATTTTAGACTAGCTGACCCACGCAGCTCCGCCTGCGCTATTTTTACGTTAACTAAACTTTTAATAACAGACATTCGCATCGAATACATAGCCTCCTTTTTTATAGTCGGTTAAAACTGGGACCCACTTTTTACTTGCTCTCCGAAGCACGGACCCGTTTAGTTCAAATGGCGTTAAATGGTCACCCATCTGTTTAATGACCTTGCTTAACGTTGCTTAACCCGATCTATTACAAAATCTTGATAACAACTCTCTATGAGTGTTCCCTTACTAATATTTATTATATTATAAAGAAAAAATTATAAAATCGGACCAAGCGTATAACCAAGTACCCATTTTGACTTTAATCCCCTCTCCCAAAAGAACCGTGCTAGATTACGGGATAAAAAGTATCCTATGTCCTACCTCGTAGTAAGATCTCAAATCATGCCAAGTTTCATTTGAATCCATTCAGTAGTTTCGGCGTGATGCTCAGCCGTGATACAGACAGACAGACAGACAGACAGACAGACAGACAGACAGACAGACAAAAATTAAACAAAATACATTTTCGGCCTCAGTATCGGTTATAGAATGCCCTCCAAATATAATTTTCAAAATATCTTCAATGTACAGAATTGGACCTGTTACAGTTTTATTATAAGTATAGATTTTTACTTTCCCGACGATTCGAATGCTTTGCAGCAACCATGGTCACGGGAGGACTGAGATTTTGAACGGTCATATGTCACAATTAGGTATGCCGGTGTAGATCGGACCAACAATAATAACTAATAAGACTAGAGGGTATACCGGCATGATTAAAAATCTAAAATAAACCACGATATTTTCCGTAAAAGTAGTTTGATTTCAGTTGAAATCTAGATTACTTAAATAGTGCTCATTTACGTTATGGGTGAACTTACAACCTATGGAGTATCTGGTATTTATTTGAATGGCTACTAAATGCCTTGGAACGTTTATGAAAGCACTAACCAGGTCGTGGAATAGTTCGTATTATCTATGCTAATATCAAATTCGTGTCAACGAGGTTATATGTATAGTATTGTGGCCATTCTAGTCCGGTCTTTAATTTTAGGGTTTGCACTTTACTAAAATTACTTGGAAACATAATTATTTAGAAGCATATTTTCTCCCTGCGAAGGTTGCATAATACATTGACACTAAAATTGTAACACCAACTCATGTTGGTGTAATCTAATCTAAGTTTAAAATTTATCTTTGTTATGGTGTGCAATAAAGAGAATGTGAACTGTATTGTAAACGGAGCACATATATTAGCACAGTCTATAAACCAATACAGTCGTCCAACGAAGCCGTCTAGACAGGGCAATCGTGCGGGGTGTGAGGTGTGAGACGCCGGTAGGCGCGAGCTGCGTACGCTGCTATCGCCCGAATTAGTTAGTAGCTCGGGACATAACTTTCAGGGCTGACGCGTATTTGTTTTAATTAACCGACTTCAAAAAAGGAGGTTCTCAATTCGTCGTGTATGTATTTTTTTTTGTAAGCAGTTATAATGGTTTATACTACCTGTGCTGTGTGAGAGAGATATTATTTTACATACTTTCATTTTCAAAACGGCGAATATTTTCTTTTTTCAAAAAATAATTATTGGTGTCATTTTCGAGATTTCTCGGGGTGTTGATTACGAAAATGGCATCCATTTACAAATCCAAAATGGCGAATATTGTTTTATAAAAAAAAAATATATAGGTATGTCATTTTCGAGGTTTCTCGGGGTGCTGATTACGAAAATGGCATCCATTTTGAAATCAAAAATGGCGGTTTTTTTTTTCAAAAATATGTTATTGGTGTCATTTTCGAGGATTCTTGGGGTGCTGATTACGAAAATGGCATCCATTTTCAAATCCAAAATGGCGAATATTTTCTTTTTTGGAAAAAAATGTTATTGGTGTCATTTTCGAGGTTTCTAGAGGTGCTGATTACAAAAATTGCATCCATTTTCAAATCCAAAATGGCGGACATTTTATTTTTTCATAAAAATATTATTCGTGTCATTTTTGAGGTTTCTCGGGGTGCTGATTACGAAAATGGCATCCATTTTCAAATTCAAAATGGCGGATACTTTTTTATTTAAAAAAAAATTTATATGTGTCATTTTCGAGGTTTCTCGGGGTGCTGATTACGAAAATGGCATCCATTTTCAAATCCAAAATGGCAGATATTTTCTTTTTTTTAATTATTGGTGTAAATTTCGAGGTTTCTCACCCCGTGCGTGGTGGTTGAGCACCCCGGTGCTGATTACGAAACTTACATCCATTTTGAAATCGAAAATGACTGACATATTTTATAGGTACAATTCATTAACAGAAATTTCAAATCCAGTAAATATACAAACCGAAAATATTTTTCAGTTGACCATTTATAATAAACGATTTGGAAATTTATTAATTAATTACAATATATTACATAACATTGTAAAACTTTATTTAAAATTGTCTCCACGAAATGCCTTTTTGTATTTCTGACTATCAAGTACTTCAATAAATAAAGTAAATATATTTAGTTTACTTAGTATTTTACTATGATCAAATTAGTAATAATATTTTATATTTAATTAAAGTAAATTATAAAAACAAACTGACAACCCTACGTGCTACGGAGTACGCCATGTGGTGTCGGCTTTTACTCAAACATCAAAGGCGTCGACCCACTGTATTAGTTTGTACACTGTGGTATTAGTATGTGAAGCCACCTAAAGTAATACTAAATTGCAAAGAAATATCACAGTGTAAATAATACAGTAGAAACACTACGAGCCATCTACGTGCAACCAATTTTTGAGTTTGATTAGGATGGTGAGTAGGGCTTCTGTTAAATACGCTTAAACTTAGACCGGATAAATTACAGGCTATAGAACTGTATTTAATACTGTTGCTTTGCTTAGAATATGTCACCTACACCTGGACGGTGTCTGATTGTAATATGAGAGATCTTTTCTTTTGTTCTCGGGGAGAACCTTCAATAGATCCCCGGGACTCTGTGGGAAGTCAACCGGGGTATGTGGGATGTTTACCCACTAAAGCCCCCGCGGCTATAGCTTCGACACATGAAAGGCGGGACCTGGGTTCCCTGGTGGGATCTGCACCAAGTACACCTTGGCTTTATTATAGCTCCCTGAAGATCTGTCACTGTGCTCACAGGGATAGAGGTCGGGCCCGCCGCCGTCCTCAGACTCGCCGCCCGCGATTTACTAGGGATAGACGTCTAGGGCCCACACGTCTAAGAGAGACCGAAATTCTCATTCACCATTCTTAACCAATATTACCTCTACGTCATGAAAGTTCTTAATGCTCTCATGACAAGAAGATTCACCAATACATGAATACTTATTTTACTAGTTTAAGAAATTGGGTGCGACAACCCTGTTTTATATTCAGCAGGTATCTTGAGATCACAGTAATTTAGCAGCAGTAACGACTATTTATGCCACGGATTTAGTGTTGTTTTTATTCTTTTATACCCGTCCGTATAAGAGTCCGTTAGGAAAAAAATACTTGATCCAGACATTACGAACGAATTAGAATAACCGAATGATAAAGAATTAGTCCTTATGGAACAATATTGAAAATGTAGAAGTAATATTACAAACTCAAACTCAAACTCAAAAATAGTTTATTTCAAATAGGCTTAACGCTAGCACTTTTGAAAGGTCATGTATTTTTTTTTTAAAAAAGCTACCACTGGATCACAACGCGGCCTGAACTGAGAAGATCCGGCAAGAAACTCAGCGGGCTTGTCATTTTATCACTTTTTTTTTTAAACAGTGTGTCATGTTACATCTAGATCAGAGCGACAATGTGTCTTGCCGTTCAAAAGATCAAATAAAACAGAAAAAAAAAATACGACGAAAGTTTTTATGTATTATGCGTGGGCGGAGCTACGATCTAGTAATGGATAAACTATTTTCATTTCCACCGGCCCCTTCACACTTCAGAAGTGGGATTCGGGAAATTCTACGCCCTATCAGTGATATTATAATATAAAAAAGAATAATACAAAAAGGGAAAATACCATCGACGCCTCGAAAGAAATATATCAGAAGCAAGATTCATTGATGCGATTTATATTTGAGTAAAATTAATATCGAATAGAAAGACGGCCGAGAAGTCTATTTGACAGGTCCGTTGGTCTAGTGGTTGGACACCCTGGCTGCTACCCAATAGGTCGTGGGTTTGATTCCCATTAAGTGTCTGGGTGTTATTTATCCATTTAATTATGTATTTACAGTAATAATGGTACTTATATAAGTATAAGCATCAATTATCAGGTTTCCATAGTACAGGCTGTGCCTAGTTTGGGAACAGGAGGGCGATCGCGATAATTTTACACGGCCGCAAACGTAAGCGGAAAGGTTTTGGTTGAACTCTAATAATGTTTTGAATATGGTTCAGCTGAGCGGATTTTGGTATTGCGATAAAGTTAAAACGCTAACCAAATATGAACTGGAATTGGGACGTTTAAACGTCACAGACGTTAGTGCTGTGATCTTGGTTTTTGTATAATGGTGTGTTTAAAGACCTAATTTCGACAGCTGATAGCGCGAAATTTGATTTCAAGTGTTAAGCAACGTAACGTTTCCACGTTTTACAGAGAGTAATTAAGCTAACTAACAATGGAGTAACCCGTGGGGTGTCCGGGTAAGATTACTAACCTCCCATCTCCTCCCGTTGGGTGTCCGTAAGAGGCGACTAAGGAAAACAAAGACGGGCAGCAGCGTCTTTTTTTTTTTTGGGAATGATAGACGCTGTTGGCCGCAGATGGCCATTACAGCTTAACCGGACAATAGGAGGCGAGCGCTTGAAGCACTCTAGCCTTTACGGCAGAAGTAGCGACGAGCTCAAGGGCACCTCAGGGAGGCACGGCCTCGGCTTGGGCTGTCGCTTAAGAGAGGGCTGAGTTTACCACCGGTTCACAACGCGCCCCCACTGAGCAGGACCGGCAAGAAACTCAGTGGGGTGATGCACGTCGTTGAGGTCGCATACGTACGACCCTTCGGGCTCGCCGGCGAGACCGGTGTCTGATAGCTAGTGTAGCATACGGTTGTCGGGGAGGGTTCGGCGTATCCCGGTCCAATAGGACCGTCATGAGGTCAGGAGGGTCGAGCAGTACGTGCCGTGGTCTGCGGCGCGAGTCAGAAGGACTAGCGGCGTAATCGGCGGCGGCGCGGATTAAACTGTTCGCGTGACGGGACGCGGATTCAAAGTAGCGTTTCGACGCTTGTTTGAGGAACTTACGATGGGGATCTAACTTGAAATCGGAATGGCAGCAGCGTCTTCTATTGCGTTACCTACGTCTTATACTGTGATCCCCAAGACGCCTACCAAGCATAGAGATTATGGAAACCCCTCCCCCTTGGAAGGGAGGGGTTTCCATAATCTTCCAAGGGGGAGGCCTTTGTTCAGCAGTTAACTTGTTTTAGCTACTGCTGATGATGAACAATGGTGGGGTCTTGTCTGAGAGCAACGTGCCCTGACTGATGACTTTGTCGTTTTCAAAGAAACCTCCAACTATCTTGTGGGGAAGTGGGAAACAGCTTGCTTTGCAAATCGGAGGTCGCGGGTTCGAATCCCGCGGGGAGTAACAACTTTGTTTAGTTGTTCCTTACAGGCTAGGAGAATGAAGGCCGATCACCTGATTATAAAGTAAGATGATCCATGCGTCATGGGTATGCAAAAAGTTGGTCCTGCGCCTGACCACTTGGTGGGACAGAAGACCGACACGACCGGGGGGTCGTGTCGGTCTTCTGTCACACCAGGTTGTAAGAGATGAAATGAAGAGATAGTGTACTTGTGTTTACGCAAACACTTGTGCACTATATCTCCCGCATAGATCTTAAGAAAGGTTATCCACTGTGGTCGTATTGGCCTGGAGGACATTATTAATATTATTAATCTAGATGAACATAAAACAATTCTGAGATTAGGTATTATATTATAATCATCACATTAAATAAAAATGCACAATATTTTACTTTATTCCTTGTATATATGAAAAATCTAACATTGGCCTATCTGCCCACAGGCATTGTATAACGACGACTCTTAGGTAGTTGAGTGCCCAAGCGCGGCGGAGCCGGGCTCCCACCGCGCCGCCACTGGTGCCCTCTACCAGGCGGCGCTCGCGAGCCACCTCCTCTCTTGTTAGTGGAGTGTAGGCTTAGAGTGTAGGAGATGTGAGCTCTGTGTGCTATATAACACAGAACATAGCAGGCACTGGGTTTTCTGGCAGCAGCAATGGGGGTGTAATGTAACTTCCTATCCACCAACAAACCTGCAAAAACAAACTCTTTAAATATCAAAACAAATAATACTCAAAGGATACTGGGAGTCTCTTAAAATTACAAACACTTTATTTTCTCCTAAAATTTAAGAACACAAAGTAATAGTTAATTAGTAAGTAAAAAACAAAAGTATGTAATATTAATTAATCTATAGGTACCTAGAAGATATAAATCCTCTTTATCAATAGCTATGCCTCAATAGGCTCTTGAGGTAACCATTTAATGGATGATTGACCCATACAACACAAACTAAGCTTCTTGACACTAATACATTATTATATTTATAATTAGAATCACATATCTGAAAAAAAAAGTAGATGTTAAGATTGAACTAACAAGAATGGGTAAAAAGTAAAATTATAAAACTATTTCTAACAAAAATTATTACAATCATAATATAATTAGTCATGAACGGGCTGTGTCCTTTTTAGATTAAAGAATCATTCTTCATGGTCAGTCAGATGCACATTTGCCACTTGATTTTCATCAATACAGCCCAGAATTATTGGCATTTGGTAGCATACTTGAAAATTAATATTAATTTACATTAACCTACAGAGTTTTAATACAAATTGACTACTTTATTACTTGGTAGTGCTCTTGATATTTAACATGCCTCATGGAAAGTAACAGGCTAGCCGCACACCTTCAATAATATTGTCAATATTCTACAACCTGTGCAACTTACGTGTGCACCTGGCACTGTGACATTGCATTCCAGCGAGGTGCAGTTTAGTTGAGAGTGGGTTGTAGAATATTGACAATATTATTGAAGGTGTGCGGCTAGCCAAACATTAGGTCTATGGTAAAGCATACCACTAAGATGCTCAATATGCAACTCAATGGTATGGATGATTTCATACTACATACTGTTACTAAATACTTACACTCTTTTAATTATTTCCCACTCACACAGTTTGAATGGGAAAACAATATATTTATTCATTATGTACTACTGCTGGCTTGATGCCATTGTTACTTGCTGAATGGCTTTTGAGACACTGTCTTGAGGAATAGTGTTTTTTACTGTCTTCTATGATATTTTGATAGGACCCAGTGACATAGAAAGCCAATGCTACCAAAATCTGAAATTGACAATGTAGTTTTAATTTTATATGAATTAATACCTACCTACTTCAAGATATAGAATAAGTTTTCTCAATAAACATGCAGATAAGAGCAATTATATTGGTAGCTTCATAGAGGAAGGATCACAACATCCGTCATTACCTTTGTTTCCACATCCAAAGCATTAGAACATAGTATAGGGGTGGCATGTGAGATGTCAACTCGTAAATCAATCAATCAGCTCCGAGTTAAGTTCTTCGTCAGTCTGTATTTCTTAATAAACTGCCGATCACTATATTCATCACAACATAAGTCTATCTAGTCCTTAGGTGTTTTCTTTTAGCTTGAGTCCGAGCCTCAGCTACACCGACTTCGTGGGACATCTCCAATAAATCCAAGTAGTCAGGCGTTCATTTTCGCCTATATATATTACAATTATCACTCACATAACACTAAAAACTACTAAACTAGCCTTAAATATCACTTCACAAAATAAAATTATAGATAAAACTTCGTTGAAACACTTGAAACGTTTGACCAACGTCTCACAAATAGTCGCATCGTTTTAACTTTTTCTGAACCTTTCGTTTGACAGCGGTTGAGTTCGAACTTTGGTAGCGTTCCATCTCAACTAGCTGTCAAAAAATTATCGCGATACGAAATGTGTAAAACGTTCGAGATTAAGCTATGGTTGGGTTGCGCTTTGGTTGAACATTTTTATCGCGATCGCCCCCCAGATGACCATGTGTGTATTGTCTCAGAATATTTATTTATTTATTGTATTTATGACGCCCATGCGGAATTCGTCATACATCCATCGATCACTGTCATTGTTATTTGATTGTTAAATGTTTGTTTGGTAATGTTGTAACAAGCGCGTAATAATAACTAACCTAAAATAAACTAACTTATATTAAAATATATTAAATTGTATGATAATAAAAATAAAATAAACGTTGAGTACTAAATAAAATAATAAATCGTAATAGTTTGTAGTGTGTATACTGCTATTTTGATTTCTTACGAAATTGAACGGATATGAAACCTGTATGGGCTAGAACTTTTTGCCTTCCCAATGAGGCTCAACTAAAGAAAAAAATTGAACTGATGGATGTGACACTGGCACAAATGTCATTTTCTTAATAATTAATAATCAGCTGTTGAAAGTCGGCCATTTTTTACCTTATATCACGCTTATAGCACTGTTATAGTAGGGGTCTGCCCTCTATAACTTTATAACATAGCTAAAGAACGTTTTAGTGCTAAAATGCGTTTATGAATAATACTTTTTGAAAATCATACTATAGCGAGCCTATAAGTGTGTGATAACTTTTTATGAATAAGACCGTAAGTATATAAGTCGGGGAAATGTTAATGTAGATTGATTAGTAAAGAAGTTTTGGCTCTAAGATGCCATTAGTTTCTCACGGTATGATTGCTAGTAATTCACCACGAGGACCCGCTGTATACTTTGTTTTTCTTTACAAGATCTAATTCTGAACAAATGTCACATTCAACCCTACCGATTGTTTTTGGCGGACCAGCCGTCATCACACCTGTGTTCATTCATTTGTTGTTTAGATCTTGATCTTTCGTCTACCTCTCTTGCTTCTGGCAGAGCAATACCAATGATTCACGATACTAGTCCTCCTCGTGTTAATTAAATCGCGGTCGTAATAAAATATTTAAAAAAAAAATTGAACCGACTTCAATAACACTAAAAAGCATAAAATAATTTAAATATTAAAGAAGTTGGTGTTAGCGTACCTGCTGTGTATATTTGGCACCAACCTCAATAATATTTAAATTATTTTATGCTTTTTAGTGTTATTGAAGTCGGTTCAATTTTTTTTTAAATATTTTATTTTATACTTTTTAGTGATATTTTCATACATAAAGATTGAACCATCGAAGACGGTAAAATGATCTAGGAAGGTTATGACATCATTATGATTTCACATTATCGTCTACATACTTTTACATAATTCATTTTTCTTCAGAAACTCAGAAACAATTTATCCGATCGTAATGAAATTTGCATGGAATTATCATAGTAGTTTACTCTCTCGAATAAAAAAAGAATCATCGAAATCGGTTCATATTTGTCAAAGAAATGTAAAGGAGAACATCAGTTTTATGGTTTTTACCAGATAAATTCCTCCATATCATTCATGGTCCTCCAGGAAGTTCTTATCCGGTTGTGATAAAGTTCATACAGGTTCATTACAGTGGTTTCTTCTTTCGAATAAAAAAGAATCATTGAAATTGGTAAATATTTACCAGAGTTATGACCACTTTTGTCCTTAAAAAGCACCATAATGTCATCTATATAGGCTTTCCTCCAACTCTTAGTGCGCAGTCACCATTCTTGTTTTTTCAGGAACTACTTACTTATTACTAAGCAATATTTTTTTTATGGGACCCAATTAACGGAATAAAGAATGGATGGAAGAAAGATTTTTTCAAATCGGTTCATAATTGCCAGAGTTAAGCGCGAACATACATAAAAAAAAAAAAATATATATACAGACGAATTGAGAACCTCCTCCTTTTTTGAAGTTGGTTAAAAATACCTAATCTTTACATAACCACAGTTTAAGTCAGTCCAAACCATGGATAAAGATGTGGATAAGAATAATTGTTTGTCTACATTAAATTCTGATATAATCTTCACTTTATTATTTCAACAGTAATTGTGACACGACTTACATTTCAACTAGTTTCTAATCTCAATATCAGTAACTTGTTGTAGCCTAAAGCGTCAAGGCACGGTCGTTGAATCAAAAGTAAGAAAAATTGTCTATAGTAATGTACAAAGAGCGACCAAATATTCAAAACTATTTCTAGGCAACTTCCGTCGGTATCTAAAATAATACAGTTCTGCTCGCTAAGTAAACTTAATGGATGCGACCAATCAAAGTAATAGGAATACTTCGAATAATCTGAATGTAGGTTATTCCGAGAAAGTAGTGATGTAACTTCGACAGGTAGGTACCGAATGTTACCTACATAGCGAACAGTGGGTCAGGGGCTTACATAAGCTCTAGTTGTTTTTGTTACGTCCGATTAACCCATATTGTGTACTGTACGATTGCTTGACGTCACGTTACGTCCTCGATTTTTCTATCAAGCGAGCGAGGGGCGTTGGATCGCATTGGGTCCCGCAAGTTCGTTCGCAAATGCACCGCGCATGCGTCGAAATTGCGCCAATTTCGCAGACAGCGTCCTCTGCCGGTAACGAAGCCAGTCCATTTGGTGCTTCGTGGAGGGATGTTGCATCGCGCGCGGTTACACCTGATGGACGGAAATGTCAGAAAAAAATTGAAAATGGAATAGTTTGAAAGTGACAGATCGCGGTCGGCGACTAACTGTCTCGATGCGTTCGCGGTTTTCGGCTTCCACTTTATCTTAGTGTTGTGTTTAGGTTAAGTTACTGTGTTTGGATTAACAATGTCGTTATGGGGGTAGATTTATGACACATATAGAATGTTTGTTGTTAAAATACCGCGTAAGTGTGTGAGTTACGTGATCGGGTGGTGGTTTTGATATCAGCCCTCCGTGTTTCCATTGAGTGCCAGTATAACCTTGACACGTTTCCCGCGCTCGCGCCTCAGCCTTGTTTTCAATTGCACTCTCTCTTGACATTTACCGCAAAGTGTGAAACTATATGCTGGAAACTCCTTGGTAACCAAAAATGAAGTAATGTGCCAAAGATGAGTGGCAGACATTTTAGAACTTTCTTTGGGAATTTGTATTTCTCAAATTTAAAATAGAACCATTGAGACCGTGACTGCTTCAGTGATAATAGAAAATTGGCGCTTTCAAGATGAAAATTTCAAAAGGTGAGATTTTTTGAACAGCCATTTCTTTTTTGGGTGATTACAAGCAAAGTTTTTTTTTTACAGCATAACTTCTTAAAAATGTATTTATACGTACTTATCAGGCTTAAAAAGTGTTTAAAAATGCGCTGTCTAAATACAGTAAAATTTGATTTGATCAAATTTAACATCTGCTAGAAAGTCACTCTCTCTTCTATTTTTTCTTAATGTACCTTATTACTACGAGTACGACATATTGTTACATGTTTTGTTTTCAGCATTAGAACGCATCTATCAATTTGATAACTCTACTATGGTTGTAGAGTTTACATTCACTGAAATTTATACACATTATAGTAAAATTAAATCTACGAATTTTATTCCAGTTAAATTATTTTTATCAGTACTATTTTATTTAGAGATTTTTATAATTTTGTGGCTATCTGCGATCAGTGATCTCACTCTAAGCAGATTTGTTCTAAGCTCTGATTAAGACTTAACTACATTATACTTAGGCAGACTTCACTACATTTTATAGTAACTTGCAGTCAAGTACTACGACCTTCGTGTGGCGTAGTGTTTCTGGACTGAGTAAAATACCAGTGTTCTATAAAGAGTTGCTGTGTTAGCGTCAGAAGGAACTGCGGTATTATATGTCCCTACCAGCCCGTCTGATGGTAAGCTGTTTTCGCCACCTATAGACTTTAACATCGACCAGGAATATGTCTAACACGTTGCTGACACGGTATGTAAAGATCTACCGAAATTACCTCAAGAATAAATGTTTTGATTTTACTTTAGAGTTAAGTATTTATTAACTCTTTATTGGACACCGTAAGAAAGAAAACAATATCATTATAATTGTTTCGTAATGGTAATCACGAATGGAAATCGTGGCATATCGATTAAGATTAACTAGTGTAGTCTGTACAACCAATACTGGCTTCTTTGGCAAGTTAAGTTAAAATATTTAAAGTTGTCTTAAGCCAAGCATTACTAGTCATCTTCATTCATATCTTGTTGCTATCTTATGTTCTCCCGCCCTTTCAGGAGTATCACTCAGTAAATAGGACACCCTTAATTAATTAAGGGTAAAATTTCAATGGGACCGCTCTGAGATATAATATATTTAAAAAAATCCGCCAACAAACGCAAGCCAGTAAAAAAAATACATATTTTAAAGTAATACGAGTACCTATATACTGCAGATGCGCCACTCCACCCTTTGTGTACATAAAGTATACATGCCCTTGCAAAAAGGTTAGAGACCCGTGATTGTCTGGGTCTTCGAACTTGCATCACCTTCGTCTAACCTCAGGTTTGACCTAAGAGGGCTGAGGTTTCTATCGACATATCTCTCGAGGTCACCGTTCTACGTGTAAGGTCGCGAGCTATCAGAATGGATTCATTAATTATTGATACTGTAAGTGATTAGTTTTCATAAAATAGTAAGTATTGTTCACCAAGGGGAGAAAGGGAGTAATTACCTACCACCAAGGGTGTTGTTTGAACTTAATGTCCTTAATGCACATGAGTTGGAAATTTCTCCCGAGTGATACACAGTGCTTCATATTACATCTACGAAGAAAATATATAAAAATATTTGAAATGCATAATAAAATTATAATAGTTAAAACCATAGATTTAAGATTTTTCATTGGTTAAAACTCAATGTAATCATTTCTTTTGCAAGCCTTTTTTTTCTAATTATTGTTGGAGGAGGAAAAGCAAGTGGCCAGTGTCACTTTAGGAACTTAGATATGAAAGCTTTTCTATCTATTTTTTTTATCTGCTTATATGTTTTCTGTACTATTGCCTATTGCATTCGATTTTCAAAACTACACACATCAAAAGTGTCTAGGGATCAACATATATTTTTGCAATAACTTTTCTCCTGATTGATATTAATTAAAATTTTCTTTAAGGATTCATCAAATAAAGTGTTTTCGTTTGTCACAGTAACGATAAACCAAGTCACCTTTGCATTAATAAAGAAATTTGCCATTTTCCTAATAAAGGGATTTTTGACATTTGAACCACTAACACAAAAGTTCGAAAAAAAGACTGAAATAACAGTTTTCTTTAAAATTTTATTGGGTTACTTAAACAATTAATAATCCGTGTTTCTACCGCGAACACTAACAACACAAGAACATCGGTTTGGCATACTCAAAATGAGTTCATCCAAATCACGCTGTGGAATGGCCGCCCATGTTCGTTGCAACAACAAAAAAAGGTCTTCTTGCGACTGGATACCCTCCATATTCGGCAGAGCTCTTCTCTGTAGCATATCCCATGCATGCTCAATCGGGTTCAAGTCTGGCGACTGAGCAGGCCAGGGCAGGACATTGATGTTAGCTGCGGCGAGAGTCTGTCTTACAACTCTTGCGGTGTGCGGTCGTGCATTATCATGCATTAACTGAAATAAGGGACCGATTTGCACTTGTAGAGGAACGATGACGTCTGATACAATCGTCTCAGCATAAATTTGAGCGTTGAGGTTGCCTTTGATCCAAATCAACTCAGTTCTTCCGCCGATCCAAATACCCGCCCATACCATGATGGTTCCACCACTATAAGGATGGACTTCCTGGCAGGATTTTAATCGCTGTTGGCGTCCAGGGGTTCTCCAGTGTCGTATACGTCTTGTATCCGGTCTCATACCAAAACGAGACTCATCAGAAAAGCACACGAAACGCCATTGTTCTTCTGCCCAATTTCTGTGTTCAAGAGCCCATTGATATCGAATCCTACGATTGTGCATTGCTATAGGTGGTACCCGTAGCGGTCTTCGGGAATGAAGGTTCACTTCATGCAAGCGGTTTCTGACTGTTTGGTCGCTAATTAAGTTCCCTGAAGAGTGATGAAGCCTCACGGCTAACATCATGGCAGTTATTGTTGGAGCTCTTCGAGTTAAGATTTGAATATATCGGTCTTGTCTTCGTGTGGTGCAGCGATACCGTCCTCCATGGCGCTCAGCCACGGTACCAGTGCTTCGGTAACGTGTCCAAAGTCGACTGATAACACTCTGACTTGTATTCAGAGCTAAAGCCACAGTACGTTGCCGGGAACCAGCTTCTATCATTCCCACGGCTCTGAGCATTTCTTCCCTGCTTAAATGACGTCGCCGCTCCATAATAACGTTGGTTTTAATCAGTAGTAGGGAAACAGTAGCACTAATAATGTCTTCAATGCGTTGTATGTTTTTATAGGGAAAATATTGACAGCTGATTTTCATCTTTTACTCGAATTTGATTCACAGTTCCTGATTCAAATTATGAAATGCACCAAAAAGGATCCATATAAATTTATAAAATCATAAATTTATTACAAAGCCACATCTCAATCTCAAGAAATCCGCTTAAAAATGCTTGATCCCTAGACACTTTTGATGTGTGTATTTATCCCCTCTCAATGCCTCGTAGCACGTTTACAATCGATTTTCGTACAATTTTTCCACCCGTGTACGAATACAAATTTACTACTTTCTCATTTTTGAAAAAGGAAGAAGGTACTTTCTAAGCAGTATGAATTCTCCTTTTACTCAATATACGCTAACTACCTCTTGATCAATCCCTTCTGATGGAAATCGGCAATGTAAACGATACCTACGAGAGATAATGGGAAGAGAAAATACACTAGCGTAATAAAAGCCTATTCACTCTAGCCTTCACGACACTCGCATTATAATCGGACGGGAAAAAAATGCAGGCAACGGCTTTCAGAACTACGTATACTACGTAGTATATAGCATAAATGGTGAAGCAAATAGCTTAGTCCTGACAGTTGGGACAACGAATGCGTAATCGCTGTCCGATGATAGAAAAAGGAAGGTGGAATCAAATCTGGAACATGACTCGCACAGTCTCCAAAATACACACATCAAAAGTGTCTAGGGATCAACATATATTTTTGCAATAACTTTTCTCCTGATTGATATTAATTAAAATTTTCTTTAAGGATTCATCAAATAAAGTGTTTTCGTTTGTCACAGTAACGATAAACCAAGTCACCTTTGCATTAATAAAGAAATTTGCCATTTTCCTAATAAAGGGATTTTTGACATTTGAACCACTAACACAAAAGTTCGAAAAAAAGACTGAAATAACAGTTTTCTTTAAAATTTTATTGGGTAACTTAAACAATTAATAATCCGTGTTTCTACCGCGAACACTAACAACACAAGAACATCGGTTTGGCATACTCAAAATGAGTTCATCCAAATCACGCTGTGGAATGGCCGCCCATGTTCGTTGCAACAACAAAAAAAGGTCTTCTTGCGACTGGATACCCTCCATATTCGGCAGAGCTCTTCTCTGTAGCATATCCCATGCATGCTCAATCGGGTTCAAGTCTGGCGACTGAGCAGGCCAGGGCAGGACATTGATGTTAGCTGCGGCGAGAGTCTGTCTTACAACTCTTGCGGTGTGCGGTCGTGCATTATCATGCATTAACTGAAATAAGGGACCGATTTGCACTTGTAGAGGAACGATGACGTCTGATACAATCGTCTCAGCATAAATTTCAGCGTTGAGGTTGCCTCTGATCCAAATCAACTCAGTTCTTCCGCCGATCCAAATACCCGCCCATACCATGATGGTTCCACCACTATAAGGATGGACTTCCTGGCAGGATTTTAATCGCTGTTGGCGTCCAGGGGTTCTCCAGTGTCGTATACGTCTTGTATCCGGTCTCATACCAAAACGAGACTCATAAGAAAAGCACACGAAACGCCATTGTTCTTCTGCCCAATTTCTGTGTTCAAGAGCCCATTGATATCGAATCCTACGATTGTGCATTGCTATAGGTGGTACCCGTAACGCTCAAATTTATGCTGAGACGATTGTATCAGACGTCATCGTTCCTCTACAAGTGCAAATCGGTCCCTTATTTCAGTTAATGCATGATAATGCACGACCGCACACCGCAAGAGTTGTAAGACAGACTCTCGCCGCAGCTAACATCAATGTCCTGCCCTGGCCTGCTCAGTCGCCAGACTTGAACCCGATTGAGCATGCATGGGATATGCTACAGAGAAGAGCTCTGCCGAATATGGAGGGTATCCAGTCGCAAGAAGACCTTTTTTTGTTGTTGCAACGAACATGGGCGGCCATTCCACAGCGTGATTTGGATGAACTCATTTTGAGTATGCCAAACCGATGTTCTTGTGTTGTTAGTGTTCGCGGTAGAAACACGGATTATTAATTGTTTAAGTTACCCAATAAAATTTTAAAGAAAACTGTTATTTCAGTCTTTTTTTCGAACTTTTGTGTTAGTGGTTCAAATGTCAAAAATCCCTTTATTAGGAAAATGGCAAATTTCTTTATTAATGCAAAGGTGACTTGGTTTATCGTTACTGTGACAAACGAAAACACTTTATTTGATGAATCCTTAAAGAAAATTTTAATTAATATCAATCAGGAGAAAAGTTATTGCAAAAATATATGTTGATCCCTAGACACTTTTGATGTGTGTATATCCTGTGGAATAGGTACCGAGAGGCTAGCTTCTCTGCGTTTACTTTGTGTTCTACTGTGGCTTACAAATACCATGTCTAGCCAAATCATAAATAGTTCTTTTTTGTTAAAATATTCCACTTTCTCGGTTCTTCTATTTTTCTGGTGACTGATTTCTTTTTTAAGAAAAATTAGATTTCCATTGTTGTTGTTGGAGTATTTTTTTTATTATCCAGAAAGTATTTCTAATACAATGGACAATTTCGATTGTTTGAGTTGATTGAAAAGTTGATCTATTTTTGGGAATTATAGCCAAAGGAATCCTTATGTTAAATTAAAATTTCTTAGTATAATTTTTGTACGTACTTACCTACTACAAACTAAAATATAAATATTAGAGTTATCTATCTATCTATCTATTTGACTTTAAACTAAAAGACTATTTTTTTACTGGGTAGTAGGTTCGTTGTGCAAGGAACTGTCCACTGCAGTGTCCGATATTCAGCTGCCAAGCAGCAATATGTAGTATCGAGGACACGAACGCTGTACCAGTTTTCAATCATAATCGTTTGAACGACGTTGCGTTCGCTTACCCCGCCCGCATGTATTTAGGGCCGCCTCGTGCAAGCAATTGTCGTCTTATAGGTGGTACACCGTTCGTGACCGCGAGAGTACATTGTTGTGTTCCGGTGTGAAGGGCACTGTAGCTAGTAAAATAACTAGACACAAGAGACTTGAAATCTAATGTCTTTAGGGTCGACAACGCGCTATGATTCTTGTGGTGTTACTAGCTTCCATAGGCTGCGATGGCTTACCATCAGGCGGGCAGCATATTTGTTTGCACCTTGGTCTTTCGACGCAGTATGCTACTACCATACTTGCCACCTACTCCTTATAGGTATTATTATAAATATTGTCATATATCCCAACTAGCAGTCCCCCGCGACTTCGTTCGCGCAAAGGTAGTACCGCGCATAGGTAGTTAATGAAGAAATACCGACCACATTTCTAAGAAGTGGACTAATACCTACTGATAATGTCCTGACAAAAGAAACTCAACCCGATAACATTTTGCACGACTTGGGAATCAAAATCGACCTGATTTTGATTCCCAAGCGATCAAAGGTCGTACGCGCGCCCATCATCACCGAGGCAGTCAAAATAAAAATGTAAAATTAAATATAAAATATTTTCCCATGAACTTTTAAATGACAATAAACTTGGGAGGAAACTTGACGAGAGATTTTTAACTTAGGGGTCCTATTTTGAACTTAAAACCCTCATAATTTCTTAAACCTGACTTCGTCCTAATCCTGTCTATCGGAAGACAGTGAAATGTGTTAAGAAATGGTAAAATATTTATTTTTTACAAAAATTGAGGTCCTGTGATTTCTACTTAGAAAATCTCGAGAACGTATTTGTTTATTTTCTTTGAGGCGTCTGCGTGCGAAAATTCAAGGCTCTAGTACCAACCGTTCATGAATTATAACGCTTTTTTATAAAACATAAAACCCCCTATTTGGACCCCTTAGAATGCGCATTTTGAAAATGTCGTTCTTAGTGCGCGTCTACATATTGTGAAGAATACCCCTGCCAAATTTCAAGTCTCTAGGACCAGCGGTTTAGGCTGTGCGTTGTCTATCAGTCAGTCAATCAGTCAGGACATCTCCTTTTATATATATTGATGTGTATTAATAAATCGATGCCAAAGATGCAATAATTAACATTACAACGGTATAAGTATCCATAGTTGTATTTCTTTCATCTTAAATCCCTCTCACTCGACATACGAACGCTCTTCAACTTTCAAGACACATTCAAACTCGTAAGCCATCTCAAGTAGAACAGCTCTCAAGATTACCTCATCTAGATTTAAGTAGCGAATGAAACCCGTCTGACACCTATTGTAGTTGCGAAAATTCGTTTTTGGCTTACAAAAGCTAAAATTTCAAGATTATCGTTTCGATATCTGAGCTTTATAAAACCTTTTGGCATAGATATTCTTTTTGTAAAAGTCTACAATTTTGCAGTCTCTTTACACGCGCCGAAGCAAATGGGTCGTCGATGCATTTACCGTAGACGAAACGAGACTATTTATCGCCCACGATAAACCAATTTATAAAACAGTCTAAAGTTAGACCGTTGTCGAAAATGTTGTGGTCGACGTTAGCCGTCGTGTTTACGATTATAGCCCACCCATAAACTAGTCTAATATTAGGCTAGTTAATCTGTGGACTGTAAATTAGTTTATTCGTTTACGACTAAAAACAATCGAAAAAAAAACAGTTTGTTCATTTAACGCTACAGCAAATGACAAAGCTAAGCAAAACAATGAACGATTACTCTTACTTATATTATTTTTATTGTGTCCTAGAACATCGCATTTGTTCGTATTTCTTCGTCTGGTTGAGTGAAGGTATTGCTGGCGGTATAAAATCCATAGGTATACTTAAGTACAATTAAAAAAATATGTAATAGGTAAGTACATGTTTCTTGTAATCGCCTTATCCACACTGATAACACTAACTATGTTTTATCATTACCTAATAGGATGAATTACAACACTGTCTCTCACTCATTTAGCTCTTTGTTCAATTCTGGTACTTTCCAATTAGCAGAATTGCTAAATCAAATAATTTATGAAATACATCAGCAAAATTAAACATCGTCAGCATAATATAGAAAAGACAGCCGCAATACTTTCATAATAATTATCCAAATAAATAATACTCCCATAAAACAAAAGCAAAAATTCAATTGTTACAGTAAAATTTGTAATTGAAAGCCCATAACATCAAATGAAAAACAAGTACTTATTATAAAAACACGAAACCCCGAATGCGAATAAAATGGACTGACATTTTGTTATTTACTTAACATAAATACACTTGGTGTTATAAATACTTATCACAAAGAACTTTCATTTGATATAGAAAGGCACTTATGAAAAAAGTGGCAAATGGCAACCGTCAACATTTCAATTGTTTGAGGAATTAGACTATTCTATGTAAATTATATATCGCTTCCACAACCAGTGCTTAACAAAAAGAAATCTAACGTTAGTTTACGTCAAAGTTATTCAACTCGTTCTAGCTGTAACTTTTGCCAAAACACGCCTAAGTGTAGGCACTTAGGTGTGTTTTGTGTTGTGTGTGCTGGAAATAAATATACCTAACGAAAAAAAGAATAATTAATAACATGTTAATTAAATAGATTTTTATCCAATACGTTTATCCGTTTGGGAGCTATTAGATGGAAATATAGGCAGATATGTATATACAGGCACATGTAGGTATAGATTATAAGAACTAAAACAGATAAATATTTCAATATTAGGTAGGTACTATAATTTACGAAAATATCATCTGTTGACACTTAACGTTTTAACCTGTACATACATATGTGTCAAAGTTATAGCTTCTCCTTCTTGGGTTGAGCGTTAAAATCGTCAAAACTTCAGTGCTTTTTGAGAAAATCCTGGACAAACATTAGTGGAATACATACTTACTGGAACTCCTTTTTGTGATCGAAATTGGCGCTCACGTTAAATCTCAACATTCATTTTACAAGAAGCAAGTGTTCTTTTTATGAAATAAAATCTTTAAAAAAAAATTAAACCGACTTCAATATCACTGAAAAGTATAAAATAATTTAAATATTATAGAAGTTGGTTTTAGCGTACCTGCTGTGTATATTTGGCGCCAACTTCAATAATATTTAAATTATTTTATACTTTTCAGTGATATTGAAGTCGGTTCAATTTTTTTTTTAAAGATTTTATTTTAATCTTTTTAGTGATATTTTCATAAATAATGATTGAACCATCGAAGACGGTAAAATGATCTAGGTAGGTTATGATCACATTATCGTCTACATAGTTTTACATAATTCATGTTTCCTCAGAAAAAAATATCCGGTCGTAATGAAATTTGTATGGAATCATCATAGTAGTTTACTCTCTCGAATAAAAAAAGAATCATCGAAATCGGTTTATATTTGTTAGAGTAATGTAATGGAGTACATCAGTTTTATGGTTTTTACCAGATAAATTCCCCCACATCGTTCATGGTCCTCCAGTAAGTTCTTGCCGGTTGTGATAAAATTCATACAGATTCATTACAGTGGTTTTTTCTTTCGAATAAAAAAAGAATCATTGAAATTGGTAAATATTTGCCAGAGTTATGACCATTTTTGTCCGTAAAAAGCGACTTAAAGTCATCTATATAGGCATTCCTGCAGTTCTCCTGCGCAGTCACCATTCTTGTTTTTTCAGGAACTACTTATTCGTAAGCAATAATTTTTTTATGGGACCCAATTATCGGATTAAAGAATGGACGGAAGAAAGTTTTTTTCAAATCGGTTCATAATTGCCAGAGTTATGCGCGAACATACATAGAAAAAAAAAATATACAGACGAATTGAGAACCTCCTCCTTTTTTGAAGTCGATTAAAAATCAAAGAGAAATATTTGTGGCGAGACCCGCATTCCAATTAAATCCGGCCTTCATAACCTTGAGGATCCAAAGGACGCAACGTTTCCCGGCCCTTACCCGGATTATAATAAAACATTTTGTTGAATAATACCCGGGTTTGCGGTGACTCAACTTAGGGGTTTACGCAAATGATGCAAGCATTTAATATAATTACTAAGTTAGGGGATATACAGGTAGCTGACCTAATTTCAATATATTAAACTACAACGGGGACTTCTGCTTAATTAGTTTCGATTGGGGAAATAACTTCTAGCACAAAGACAGTTACCTAATTAGGAGTACACCAGCCACAGTAACCAAACTTTTCTCTACTAAACTTATTATAACTGGCAATAAGTTATTCAGCGTAAGTACGTACCTAACTAAAAAGAGAAATACATTTTTTGAAGGAAATATGTTACCTACCTAATTTAATGTTCCAAGTCTCACTAGAATCAAAAGAAGAACTGAAATCAGAAGAAGAAGTCAAAGTCAAAGTCAAAATATCTTTATTATGTATAGGCCCCACGGAGGCACTTACACAAAAATCATTTTTACAAACTACCACCGGATCGTAACGCGGCCGCTACTGAGAAGATCCGGCAAGAAACTCAGCGGGCTTGTCTTTTTTTGTCATTTTTTTTAAAAGAAAGAAGACTAGTTTCAATTAAAGGTGTTCACAGGGATGGGGGTCGCAATCCCACTGCCGTTCTCCTCGTCCATCCGCTCCAAAGAACACTCAAGCCCTAGCTTATGTCTCTAATACCCGGCTACACACCTTACGATATACTGGCGCAAGTGTAGACTTGCACAAATATAAGAAATTTGAGAGTGACAACAGACGGCTCAAATACGCTTGAACGACCAAGACCATTTTGTTACTGTATACTTTTTTTTTTTGACGCGGGGGAAACCTTCTAAAGGTCCCCGGGAGCTGTGGGGCTCGACCGGGGTATGTGGGATTCTTACCCACTGAAACCCCCGCGGTTGTCGCATCGGCAAATGAAAGGGGGGACCCCAGGGCTCCCCGGTGGGATCTGCATCAGGGGCCCCTCAGTGCCTTGCCTTTGAGCCCACCGCCCGGGGGCGCATTGTAGCCCCGGGAACCTGACACGGTGCTCACGGGGACGGGGGTCGCAACCCCGCCGCCGTCCTCCTCGGAGTCACCGCCGTACTCAATGGACGTCCTAGGGCCCACACCCCGAACGTCCAGCGACTCCGAAGGTTGCCCAATGTTTATAGCCCCGGGCTCAGGGCTGAGGAGCGAGAAGTTGAGCGGCCGCTTGATGCGGCCGGCGCCTTCGTCGCCTAGCAGGATCAGCGTGTTCGCGTTCCCGCTCTGCGACCTCCTTCTGGGGCGTGACAGTCTCACAGAAAGCAGCCTTGTTACTGTATACTGGCGCAAGTCTAGAATTGAGTTATATCGTAAGGTGTGTGGCCGGCATAAGGTATATGTGGAGTAATAACAAAACTGCATTGGTTTCATGTCGATGTGTTTGCCAATACAGATTGATTCTTTCCGTCGGCCGGAAGAGGCGCCAATTCGCTCGTTGTTTGTTATTTGCTCTTCAATTTGATTAAGCATCTGGACCAGTTGGCTAATATTTGTTCGCGTTCACTACCTGGCGGGCGTGTTTTGTGGAATCAAGCTCAGTTTCAATAGTTTTTTTGTGGATTTATTTTTTATTAATATCATCCTGATCGAAGTTTCTATTTATACGTGATTCGGTTGACGGAATCGATGATTGTGTTTCAGGTATAATAATAATATGAGACAAAATATCAGTATCTAGTAAAGGTATAGAAAGAAATGATTAAGAAGGTGTGGTTACAGAATAAAAAGATTACAGCGGGAATACTCGTTTAAAAGTGCAACAGAGCTGCGCAACTAGGAAAGTACCTATTTCTACTTTGAATAAGACATTTTGAATCTTGTCTGAGCTGTAGAGATATCTAAAATGGTACATTGAATATTCACCATACGCAAACAAAGTAAGTATATAAATAAATTATCAAAGATCAAAGTTATCTTTGAGAAAATTGCAGGAATATCGTTCGCGAATTATTATGTACATAAAGTCGAATACATAACCTCCTTTTATAAAATTCGTTAAAAATCTGTTTCAAATCTACCTAATTTCAAGTCACCTTTAATGTTTTTTGCTCAAAATATTTACTTATAACTAATGCGTACAAATATTTTTCACGAAAATACTGCGATTCCAATTTAATTAGAGAAGCTAAAACGGACGACAGTTCGGCACATATAAAAAAAATTGTCCTGAAGACATCAGCCCTAATCCAAATAAACTACGCGGCGAGTGATATTAATGGTTTTCTCTTTGGTTTTAGGCTTGGTTTACACTTACCAAGAGTGCAAAGTCGGCCTAAAACTCGAACTTGGTCTGTAGACTTACTAACTGTTATATAATTAAACTAGCTGACCCGCGCAGCTCCGCCCGCGCTTTTATTACAATTTGCTCCCCTTTTCTCCCCCCTCCCTTGATTTATTTCTCTCTCCATCTCTCTCTCACTTATAAGAAAAATCTAATTCTAATTCTCTCTTTTCTCTTTCCCGCTTCGGTCCCCGTCACAGTCCCCCTCTTCCTCTCCCCGTTGTCCCCTCTCTGAACCCCGTCCCCCTCTCTCTTCTACCACCTTGCTCCCCCTCACTCTCCCCTTGTTCTACCTTAATCCTCCTATCCCTCACCCTATCACTCTCTCCTCGAATCCCCTCTCCCTCTCTTTCCTCTCTTGCACCCTCCTCTCGTTCTAAATATCCTCGTTAATCATGGTATCTGGTATCTGGCATTCTTACCCACTTAAACCCCTGCGGCTGTTGCATCGCCATATATGAGGGGAGACCTGGGCCCTCCAGTGGGAAATGCACCAAATACTCCTCAGTGCGCATTATAGCCCCCGGGAACCTGGCACCATGATCACAGGGACGGGGCTTGCAACCCCGTCACCGTCCTCCTCAGAGTCGCCGCCGCCCGTCACCTATCTATGTAATGACCTTGGCTAACGTTGCTAAACCTAGCGGCATGAAATATACTTTACGATTTTATTCTCAGACCTACCCGATATGTACACAAAATTTCATACAAATCGATTCACCCATCTATTTAATGACCTAGCCTTATGTTGCTTAACCTTAACCTAGCGGTATGAACAACATGCACAGCTTTTTTGTCATTGGTGTATATATTAGTGAAGTTTATGTTATATTGATGAAGGGACAAATTCATGCTAACAACAATTTATTAATAGTTAATTATTTGTCATAAAAAGTAAAGGATAAAAAATGGTTATTGTGGGTTATCTCTTAGAGATAAACATATACCATCGCGAACTTTTTTGTAGACCTTATTAATATGTACAATACTGTAGTACATTATTTTGATCTATCTCGTAGGGTTCAGCCAGCGTTTGCAATGTAAGCGCAAAAAAATGTGCTTATTTACGACATCACATTAGAAACCTCAAAAATTATCAGTGTTTCTCTACTATATTATGCATGTATTATACATATAAACCTTCCTTAAAAACACTCTATCTATTAATAAAAACCGCATCAAAATCCGTTGCGTAGTTTAAAAGATTTAAGCATACATAGGGACAGACAGACAGCGAGAGCGACTTTGTTTTATAATATGTATAGATAAATTGTATATACCTATGTACTTTAATAAATAAAATATTTTGCCGCAGCAAAAAGGAACCGATTTTGCATATTACCTACTGTGACAATTCACAGTAGGTAATATTTCTTATTATAGTTTACGCCGTTATTCACGACTAGCTGACCCACGCAGCTCCGCCCGCGCTGGGTTTACGTTAACTAAACTTTCAATAACAGACATTCGCATCGAATACATAACCTCCTTTTCTTATAGTTGGTTAAAAACTGGGACCCACTTTGTACTTGCCCTCCGAAGGACGGAGACGTTTAGTTCAAATGGCGTTAAACGGTCACTCATCTATTTAATGGCCTTACCTAACGTTGCTTAACCTGATCGATTTCCAAACATTGTTAACAACTGTCTATGAGTGTTTCCTTACAAATATTTATTATAATTATAATGAAAAATTGTTAAAATCGGAGCAAGCGTATAACCAAGTACACATTTTGACTTTAGTCCCCTCTCCCAAGGGAACCGTGCCGAATGTCGTCGGGATAAAAAGTATCCTATGTCCTACCTCGGAGTATTAACTCAAATCATGCCAAGTTTCATTTCAATCCATCCAGTAGTTTCGGCGTGATGCGCAGCCGAGATACAGACAGACAGACAGATAAAAAAAATACATTTTTGGCTATAGAATTTTCAAAATATCTTCAATGTACAGAATTGGACCTGTTACAGTTATATTATAAGTATAGATTACGCTTGTGAGCATTTTTATATTTATCCTTCCTCTTGATACATTAGGTATATCGCTGCCTTTCACAATCAATTCAGTCGTTTATCAATTTGTGAAAGTAAACAAACCGAAAAGAGACATTAGTTTTGTATTTATTTAGTAAATGTGGTTAGTGCCCACACATAATTGAGTGCGATATTTTTGATGTAGTTTATAACGCCAACCATTCAGTTTATTTGACCAATGTCATATCACAGACGTATGAATGCGTCGTATCTGCAAGGGGATGATTATTCTACTCACTGTATTATAATGTTCCCAAGTTCTAAACCTCCCGAGTTATCTTTACAGAGAAATGTGTCGGCAAAGATGCGTCATGAATATAGAGAGGCAGCAGTTGACGAGACTCTAATCTAAATAAACCGTCCTCAAGATTGCTCCAGTGCAAATGTTTCTGGTTGTTGGGGGACCTGTCAGAGAAAATTTGTCGACTTTATTTAGATCCTGTGGCGGGGTATTTCCCACTGAATGTACAGTTCCGCTTATTTTATTAAAATCATGTTTTTCTACCGCGAATAAAGCGATTTCTTGACTAAGATTCGTTACTACATGAATACAATACTTAGGCCTTTTTGTTTAGAAACTTTGAACTGTCACCTTTAACTAATGTTGACCAAACTTATTACTTGTTAGTAAGTTTTTTTTTTCTTTGTTGGTGAAGTAATAAAATGTACATACTAGTAAATTAATGTCTTGAGAGATCAGTGGCAGTAGAATTCAGCTGTCTATAGACAGCTATAAATTAATGCCGCTCGATTCCCGAGGCACTGATGATTCACAAAATTTCATCATTTTCATAAGTTTCCCTTCACACCGGAAAACAGCAAAATACATACAGCTGCTTGGAGGCAGAATATCTGACACTGCAACAGTACCTACACGGACGGTCCCTTGCAGAAGATAATTTAATAACAAACACTGATGTTGTTGAAGAGGCAATAATATTTTAATCGCCAGCTTAGCGATGTAAACGTCTGTCATGAACAATGTTATACAGAAAGGACTTACTCTTGACTTAAAATTTGACCTACTTTCATTTATTCTATACAGTCAGATTCATGTAACTTAATATCGTATTATTATAACGCATAGTTAATTTACATAAACTTGTAACTGTTACACGATTTCTTAAAAAAAAACTGAGTGTTTTGGTATACTATTTTTAGACTTTTGCGTTCCATTATCGAGCATTATGTTTGCCGGAATTTCCGGATATAAATTCAACATTTGCGTTCGCATTATTTTTTCCGGACTTTCTGGGAACAATTTCAAAATAATTATCTTTATAGTACATAGACAACTATTGAGAATATCCGGAAAGAAACCGTCCGTTGAGGACTTCTCTTGTATTTCAATACTTATTTTTTTTTAGCTACCATGTTAAAGTGCTTTTTATCTTGCTTGACGAGGTATTGCTTAACAGCAGAAGTTAAAGGTGAGCCACTGTAATTTTGGATCGGTTATGCTCGCCATCGAGAAGTCTTTGCTTGTGGTGGCTTCGTGTGGCGGGTCACCCCTTCCCTCTAATATGGTTGAGGGGAGTGATGGCTGCTGCTCGAGTCAACTCGTGTGCGGGTGCTGCTTGGGGAGACTACTATCCTTTTGGCCTTTGAGTTTGTTCTAATTTCATCGTATTTTTTTCTTTTCTCTTTTGTTTTATCTTTCGAACGGCAGGAAACAGTATCGCTGAAGCTGGTCCAATTGTAACAAGACAATGTTTAAAAAAAGTGATAAAATGATAAGCCCGCTGAGTTTCTTGTCGGATCTTCTCACTTGAGGCCGCGTTGTGTTCTGATGGTAGCTTTAAAAAAAATTACCATTCAAAAGTGCTAGCGTTAAGCCTATCTATCTATACTTATAATAAAACTGTAACAGGTCCATTTCTGTACATTGAAGATATTTTGAAAACTATGTTTGGAGGGCATTCTATAACCGATATTAAAGCCAAAAATGTTTTTTTATTATTTTTGTCTGTGTCTATCTGTCTGTTTGTCTGTATCTCGGCTGAGCATCACGCCGAAACTACTGGATGGATTGGAACGAATCTTGGCATGATTTGAGTTAATACTCCGAGGTAGGACATAGGATACTTTTTATCCCGACATTCGGCACGGTTCCCTTGGGAAAGGGGACTAAATTCAAATTGTGTACTTGGTTATACGCTTGCTACGATTTTAACAATTTTTCATTATAATTATAATAAATATTTGTAACGGTACACTCATAGACAGTTGTTAACAATGTATGGAAATCGATCAGGTTAAGCAACGTTAGGTAAGGTCAATAATAGATGGGTGACCGTTTAACGCCATTTGAACTAAACGTCTCCGTGCTTCGGAGGGCAAGTACAAAGTGGGTCTAAGTTTTTAACCGACTTTAAAAAAGGAGGTTTTGTATTCTATGCGAATGTATATTATTGAAAGTTTAGTTAACGTAAACACAGCGCGGGCGGAGCTGCGTGGGTCAGCTAGTTTGAAATATAAATATTTTTGAATTTTAAATTTAATGATGTTTGTAATAAATAATTATATCCTTATTTATAAATTCGCATGAGTATCGCATTTTAAGCCCCTGCAACCCTACCCTCCAAGTAATTGGAGATTTTATAGTAGTCCTGTTTCGACCATCGAATTTTAATGGTGCTTTTAAATTTGGTAGAAGTCGGAAACAATAAGAGCTAGGAAGATAATATATAGGAGTGTTAATACCTGAAAAACAAACCCTCTTTGTTTGAACGCTGGTGTCTTAAAGCTTCCCAATAGATATATCCCAATAGCTTAGTGTGTAAAAAAACAATTGTTTTCGAGTTTTTGATAAAACTCTATCTCATGTACTTTTTTGGAACACAAGATTCTATCCAGACACGTAAATCCGTGGGTATATACATACAAAACTATAGCTTAATGCGTGCCTTATAAAGCTCAATTAAGCTCTTAAATATTTCACACAATTTGCTCCCTAAAGTCAACTAACAAGGATCGAGAACGTTTACGGAATCATCCCCGAGTTAGGTGTACACTAACGCTACGTAAATTACGCCCCTGGGAATAGTGAGACTGACGTAGTGAATCACTTTACCCGGTCAACCGAAGCGGGTTATGTGGGATCTGTACTGCAGTAGTTTGGAGTTAAAGTCTTGATCACATAATCCGCAAATATATGAACGGATGTTTCTTCGAAATTCATATTGATAGGTATCTACTTAGTATTCCAAGACATGCCCTAGCTACCGTCCGGAGCTGGATAGACTAAGTCCGAATGGAGTGCATATAGCGTCTATGAAGATCACCAGAGAGCCTTTAATTGGTAAAAAGCACACATAAACCGGTTTCCGCCACTACGGAGACCGGGTACCTCTTGTAGGTCCCCACTTACGGGCTGGTCCCTGCTGCTACAAAACGTAAGATATAATCTACGTAGGGACCAGCGCAGTTTCAAGTAATGGTAGCACAACGTGTGTTCACATCACAATGGAACTGAGCAAAAAGCACACTGCAGCTGGATAAATTCCTGGACTTAATAGTAATTTCTTGGATGGGTGACGAGCAGTGGTAGGTCAGTACCTACAATTGTATTATGATGAGAAAGTTATTTTTAGGGTTCCATACCTAATAGGTAAACCTTATGGTGAGACTTTGTCTGTGTGTCTGTCTGTCACACCTACATATTTCAGGAACCGCTGACGCTATCGATTCGAAACTTGGAATGGTTTTAGATCTTTCTTATTCAGCAAATGAAAAAGACATATTTTTCTTTTTACTTTTTTTTTAATGACTATATCCAGTGGGATATGATATGAAAGGGTTTCATTTGTACATCTCAAAACAGATTTTATTTTGATTTATGTCACGTAGTTTTTGGCTGATAACCAAAAATTTAAAAAATATACCGCCCCGTTTTTATCTCCGAAGTTTGTGGAGGGAAAAATCTGTAATAATTATTTAATTTTAATTTTATTTATTTTAAAGAAAGCTTACAGACAAATATCCAATTGGATTGCAGATTAGATAAATATGTTGCTAATTACAAGCTTATTATTATGGGTAATGCATGTCTATCTATATTTTAAAGGAAAAATAAAATGATATTTCTAAATACTGTTTTTTAGTAATCCTAAAAAAAACCACGACAAACAAACAATTTTTTTTTGGTTTGGTTTGTTTGCTATCTGAGGTGTTACAAAAATAGTAAAATTACTTTAATACAGCCAAAGATGGTATGGAACCCACGGTGCGCGAGACCGGCTTGCACTTGACTGGTATTTTTTTGTCTATGATAAGTTAAGACCAACCTGGTTTCAGAGTTGTTGAAGCTGCCCTTAGGCCTCTGACTTAGTTTAACGACTGCTGTCTAAATGACAATAGCCGGGACCGACTTTTAACGCCATCCGAAGCACGGAGACGCTGAATTTCTAGTATGTCATGTCCTCCTAGGAGAAGTTTCTTCTTGCCGTGTAACTAAAATGCATAAAAAAATATAATTTATTTGATTGGACAAATGACTTCTCATTTGCATACGTGATTGCACGAACACACTCGTGCAAGTAAGCGCAAAGTTCGGACCGAAATGTTGGCCGTAATCCTGATAATTACAAAGATATTGGCCAGAATCAATATCATCTGAATATTATGGAACATATTTTAATTAAAGCCGACATTAATTGCTATTCGATATTGGCGAGCGTGCTTAAACAGATTAACTTGTGAACGATGATTGGCCGTTTGGCTCGTACGCCGACTATTATAACAAGAGCAAGAGGAAACTTAATTATGGCATATAGTATAATTAAGATTTACTTTGAGCTTGGTTGTAGTTGGTTGAAATGTTAATGGGAATTATATAATGTTCTTTAAGCATAGCAACCAATCTTTGTCAGTACCACTACAGTTATAGTGATACCAATAAAAAGCATACTTTTTAGTAGCGCACACGATTGGGCGTGCTGACTAGTATTATTGACCATATAGCCTTAAGATCTTTTAATCAACAACATACCGGCCAGCACTCCTCACCGTAATCATAAGGAACGAGTGCTCATGGCAAGCCATGGGCTATATAACAAAGGTTTAAAAAATGGGACAGAAAAAGACATGCGTCCTGTATTTCTTGCCGGATCTTCTCAGTAGCGGCCTCGTTACGATCGACAAATTTTTGTGTAAGTGCCTCCGTGGGGCGTAAGCATGATAAAAATATTTTGGCTTAGACTTTGAAGGACCCGCGTCCATACCAGTTGAGGCATGCAAGTCTAGACTTTATAGTCTTCCTAAAATACCACCAGAACACTGATCAACTGAGATATCCGGCCGTATTGCCAGTGATTACATATCATTATACAGTACGGTACTGAGGCGTGGTCTTTTTAGAGCAGCTCAAAGTCACATAACGAGCTATGAAGAGAGCTATGCACGGAGTTTCTTTGCGCAATAGAATTTTCCGCAATGAGGAAAATCGCCCAAGAGCTAAGGTCATCGACATAGCTCTCAGGGTCTGCAAGTTGAAGTTGCAGTGGGCAAGCCACACCACAGAACCGATAACCGATGAGGAAGAAATGTATTCAAGTAGCAACAATGAACCTCACGGCCTCTCACTAGGTGGACAGACGACATTATGCAAATCGCAGGCAACCGGTGGATGCAAATAGACAATTAGAAGAAGAAGAAGAAGAACTACATTTATTTGGCAGAAAGCAACACCCAGAAATATATACAAAACGGGAAAAAAGAACAGTACAAAAAACTTAAACTTAAAACATAAAAAACTTAAGGGTAAGGGTGGTAACTGTGCGTTGCGCTTCCGCCAAACGAGGCTGACAACTCAGCGATATGCTGCACCGGAAATCCAGATTCCCGGCGCAGCGCTGTTTTTCAGTGTCAACCTCATTGACATTTCAATGCCGAACGCCGCATCCCTTTTGAAAATTGCTAAAATTGGTACTTACATAAATTATTATTATTGTATTTATAAACAATACCAATAAATACATTAAGTATATGACTTACCATCAGAGCGTCTGCGTCAGTAAATAAAATATAATAAAATATGTCAATGGGTTGCGTTAAGAACAGTGAAAGAGTTAGTTTTTGTGATTCTGCCTGGAACAAATCTGAATATAACAATATAGAATCACATAATATTGTGAATTTCACTGCGATTCACAGGCTAAGGTAAGATTATAAACAAACCGGACTCTAAAAACTGAAGACATAACCTACAAAAATATGAAACCTTACCTGTATGTAAACTGCACTAACAATTAACATTAAACCTACATTACAGGGCAACAGATGCACAGTTTACAACTTCTTGGCACACAATCACCAATAATATAATATACAATCAGCACAGAGACTACCTACCTACTGACTGCTTCATTTCAGTCCTCACACCACCGAGTCCAGAGGAGATGACCCCTTAGGTAAGATTTAAATTCATTATATGATTGTCATAGTCAGACCTAGATAATATAATGATCGCTATATGTATATAATGTATGTAATTTAGTATACTTATGACAGAATGAAATAACTTATATAGTCTGTAAATCTTAATATAATAATAATGGCTTATTTGTGGTAAGTATGTACCTATAATAATATATTTTTATTTTCATAATTGCATAAACTAATTGTACATACCACCCCTTTATCTATTATAAATCTATTTATTAAAAATTCTATTATTATACAATTAGAAATTTAAAAGAGTTAACTTTGAGTAAATTAATATACCTTTTTAATTAACATAGTTTAAACTATATGTATGAAATAAAGATTATGATGAATATTAGACTTAAACAACACTAATTAAATGATTAAGAATAGGTTGGGTCATTTTTTTGTTCTTGTAATAAGTACTGTTTAAGTTGATATTTAAATGATGTTATTGATTTTAGGTCTCTCATTGGTGGTGGAATATTATTCCAGCAGTGAGTGGCGGCATACTTAAATTATCAGCTGTAGACGTCTTCTGGATAATGATGATGAGAATATCCGGAGAGAAAATCGTTGAACCTTCATACTCACAAATATCTACTTAAATTACGTTAAGATGTTCTATTTGCTGATCAAAATATCGAATCCTTTTAGCTTACATAAAATATATACTTCGTTTATCAACGATCCGGGTAAATAGGAACGCCGGTCGCAAAGGGATTTTAATACATCAGAAAGAAGAATTGAATATATTCAGGACATTCAATTATGTCGACTGACGACTTTCACAAGCTGATTCATAATTTAAGAAGAGAAACATTTTTTGCTTCGACTAAATAAATCTGGTAAGGTTATGATGTTCCATCCATCGTGCGTCTGTTAGCCATCCATGGCGTGGAATTACTAAGAAGTTAAACTACAAGAATTGAAATTAATTTCTTGATGATCATTCAATTCGATAAAGATGACTAACAGTTAAATTAGTTCACAAAGAATTCTTGATGAAATCAAATTACTATTTAGATATATTCTCTTTAAACTAGCAGGGCAGTTTCACATTTTTTCTTCAAGCAGTAATTTAAACTGAAAGTGCATTATATTATACGTAACTTGACAACAAAACCATCGACAGCCATGGAGCAATAATATTCCTCGCAATAAAAACAGACCAATACCGTGCATCGTAAAGGACGGGTTTTACGCGACACATCCGCGGATCTAATGGTTCGATTTACGGTTTTGTAACCTCACATGTTGCATGGCATCTCACTGTTTTAAAGTCGCGCGTTTTAACTGCTCCTATACTAATCGCAGTTTAGGCGACTTACTATGTGTCTTCAAAATCCCTTGTTTTAGCCACCTATAAAATTGCTAATCAGGGATCTAAAAATTATCTTTTTGATGGACCTATTGGTCTAGTGGCCCTGGCCGCTACTCAATAGGTCGTGTGTTCGATTCCCAAATCCAGGACAGACATTTCTAACTGCATGTCTGCATTAACATGTTATTTATATAAAAGTATAGTATACAAAAATATACTTAGTATTAATTGTCTAGAAATATACTTTTTGTGCTATACTAGCCAGACTTTTTACTAGGTTTAGGTTTGGGTACAGATCACCGTGTGTGGTTAGTCCCAGGATATTATTATTTTCTATAATATTATGTGTTACGGCTCTAATTGAATTGCGCTTCAAATGTTAATGTTCAATTGAAATGTCAAGGTAAACAGAACCTATCGGGTTGAATGTAACCACTTATACCAATGTTGATACATTAACGATTAACCAAACATTTGTGTAACATCTCAGTGTAGAAATTTACATGAAACATTTAATGAGAATCTGACGCGTTCTATTTATTAACATAGCACAATTCCTTTCATCTGGTACATACTTACATAGATATATATACATGATAGAAACTTAAAAAAATGTAAGACCAAAACTAGAACGTCCACTAAATGTTAAGCAGATATATGTTTTTTTATTCGTCTGATGGTTAGCCGAAACGTCTACCTAATAGACAGCTGCAGTATAGGTAACGTCGCTAGTCACCCGGAACAATAATAATAATAATAAATACACTTTATTGTACACCAAAAGTTACATGTAAATTGAACAATACGTTGAAGATATCAATGTACAAAGGCGGCCTTATCGCTAAAAAGCAATCTCTTCCAGACAACCTAACTAGAAAATGAGAGAGAAAAACATAACGGGCAGTTGATGGTGCACTTCAATAAAAATACATTTTAGAACCTTACTTATTAAGTCTTTTGGGACCGATAATTTCACCAGCTACAGTGCTGTTCACACCAGCATACAGTAATTGCTTACGCTGCTTGGAGCTTAGTTATATCTGACACTGCGGTGGTAACAAACTGAATGGACGCTTGCGTAAGGGTCAAGCTATATCTCTAACTGCTCCACTTATAGACAATAATTAGCTAAAAATCATAATCATCATAAATCTTCCTTTAGCCATTTTTCATAGAATATACGCAAAGACTACAATTTGAAATAGAACTACTTTTACGGAATATATCGCGGCTTATTTTAGATTTTACTTTCCCGCCGTTTCGAATGCTTTACAGCATCAATGTCACGGGACGACTGCGATGTTGAAGGTTCTTATGTCACAACTATACCGGTGTACCATCAGGTGTTGTATCTACGCAGTAAGAGCTTACAGTACCTACCTGGAGACCGTGCAGTGTTTTGTTTGGTTTCGAAACGTCAGGAAAGTATAATCTAAAAGAAACCGCGATATACACCGTGAAAGTAGTTTTATTTCAATTTATAAACATGTATTATTACTGTGTAATTTTCAAAAATATAAACCACACTAACCATTTGAAGCACCTTGATAAGAGATTGATAGGAGTAAGCGAATTTCTCTGGTAATTGAGGAAGGATTCCATTTACCCTGGTAATCTACTTGATAACCTTACGACCTTCAATTAGGCCTCCCTCTAACCGAGTTTCCTCAAACTTGAGGTCTAAGGGAATCGTTTTCTCATAATACCATAAAGTTCTAATTTCTTGATAGATAATAACTAAACTTCATAAAAACTTTCCTTGAATTCTTGAATAGGTTAGCATATTCCAATATTATTATTTTATTCAAAAGAAACCTATTTATTCAAATCTATTCCTAGAATTTTCTTAATTACTTTTGTTTTTATACGAATTCTTCTTATAAATTTGGATTGACTTTCATTTCCTTAAATTAAATTTAATACCTTTTAGTTACCTATGTATGTTACCTATGCTTTTAGGAAACTCAGGATAAAACGTAGTATTCAATCTAGCTTGCTTGAGGATTTTCAGAAGACCAATAATTGCCAATAATGCTTGCAAAAATATTAAAAACTTTGGTTTTTATAATTGTATTTTTTTGTCGTCCATCCTTGTGTCAAGAGTTTTCAAGCTATCCTTACGCCTCTGACTTAGCTTAACGACTGCTGTCTAGATGATATTAGCCGGGATCGACTTACGTGCCCTCCGAAGCACGGAGACGCTCAGTTCAAATGCCACTAAACGGTCACCCATCTAAGAACTGACCTTGCCTGACGTTGCTTACCCAACTGATTTTTGAACTCGTTTACCGAATAGTGATCACAACTGGCTATGAGCGTCTCATAATCTTAATGAAATCCTGAGACAACCTATCCACAACCCTCTGATCACAGTCTGCATCACAGCAACCAATCAACTGATACATACTTTTTGGCATGGACTCATATAAGTAGATAGTTAACAAATGAAATGAAAATTTTGTAGTAAATGTGCAAATAAAAAGAAACTTGCTTCTGGTATACAAATGTTTGCTCTGGATGTGAGTTGAACCCACTACATCTTGGGGATTACATCACTGGCCCATCTACCAATACCCAATACTATTCGAATTGACATATTTTAAAAACGTAAGGTAAAAAATATGTATTTATAGGAGCCAAAAGCTACAATAACAAGGGAATTGCTTCGCCGGAGCCTCTGTAATCTCAATAAAATGTTATCAGCCGCTGTTCCGTATCTATTTTATCGAATGACAATTCATTCGATTTTATTAAAGGTTCCCTTATCGATATCATTATATTGAAAAGGTTTTCCACTTCTCTAAGAAGTAAAAAGTTGCTGTGTGGGTTTTTCTGTGTATTCATATCTACTTCTTATAGTAGAAAATGAATTTTCACGCAGTTTTGACTAAAACTTAGTTTATAGTTTTTTGTAGTATACTTACCAGTATCTGCAGGCTAGTTGGCTTTGCACATTTTGTAGAGTACTCGAGTAGTTTAAGCGAAAGGCGACTTTATGGAAATATTTGAAGCGTTATATTGAAATTAAAAGGTACGTTTTAAGTAAGATTTATTTTTATTTATATTTTTCTAACTCCACCTACTTCAAATTTTTTTTTTTTCTTTTCTAATTAAATTTGTTGCGGGTTCCAAGACAAGCAGCGTTGGCGTTTCCACGGGACTTTCCGAGGGTCAAACCCCGGAGTCCTCGCAGGCGGCCACTGTAAATCCGGGCTGAAAGTGGTGGGAAATGAGTGGTGAGATTAGTCCCATAATAAAAAGATTTATTTTTATTTGGGACACAAATTATAAATTAAATTCGTCTATTTGCACAAATTCAAATTTTCCAGACGGACCTTTCTTATTAATTTGGCGAATTCGTGTTATACCTGCCTACTTTTAATGACTTGAAAGCAAAATTGGTACTCGAACCTTGTTTGTGATCTGACAACAGATTATATTATCTGCTACAGGGATTTTCCCTTTATTATTTCTTGCCAATGTTTTTTGACAAATAAGCTTACGCCCGGAATAATTTATGGGACTTCGTTATTATTGGAAAGGACAGTTCGCTTTGATATTCGCATTTGATTATTCGAGTTGAAACAAAGCTTTCTCAAATAAACAAAATAAATACATTTTGCTTAATGTTATTTATTTATTAGTACTCAATACATACCTACATGTACAGGTATAATAAAACTAGCCCAATAAAAATAAAATGAAATATTGGCAATGACTGTAAACTTTATTTCAAAAATTAAAATTTTAATTAAATTCATCATCAACTGAAATACGTCCACTGCTGAACTAAGCCTCCCCCTAAGGGATTATGGCAACCCCCTCCGGGTTGCCATAATCCTCATGCTTGATAAGCGTCTTGCGAATCAGCTGTATAGATGGTAGGTAATCCAATAGAAAAACGCTGCTGTCCTTGTCGTCTCTTACGAAACTCAGTATAAGAATGGCCTCAATGGCCAATGGCCTGGTGCTATTCTTACCCGTACCCGGACGCCCCACGGAAAAATGCATGGTTTATTCGCTGTGCGAGGTATTTTTTTGTTCTTACGGGGGTAAACCTGCAAAAGTTCCCCAACCAACCGAGTTTAGTCAACAGGAGCTACTAATCTTACCTACCAAAACCTCCGCGTCTTTTGCATCATCAACATGAGAGGGGGGGGACCTTAGCTCTCCTGTGGGATCTGCACCAGGAACCCCTCAGTGCCTTCTGCAGAGGACACATTGTAATCCCACGGGTACTGTCACGGTGTTCACGGGGACAGAGGTGGCAGCTCCGCTGGCCGGCCTCTTCGAGTCGCCGCCGTGTTCGGTGTAAGTCAAGGGCTGACCCCCCAAACGTTCTGAAGGGTGAAGGTATGTGCCAACCCTCTGGTCACCGGTTGATACAACCAATGTTTTGGATAAATCGTCATAATCCCTCATGGACCTGATGTCCCAACTTTGAAGCCTTAAATACATAACCTCGATCGAGGTAACTGTATTAACACAGTCTGAGTCTGCACAAGTATCAGTTGCTGCAGATTTGGATGCAGATTCCGAAAGATGAGACAGTTTCACCATATTCACTGTGTTATATTTTAACATGTTATGTATGTACCTCATTTCGTTCTATCAAAGCGGAGACGGGGGCTCTATCGTGATTTAGACGAGTCAAGACCAAGATAACTTAATACAAACCTACCTACCTACTTTGTAAATTCTTCAAGTCCTTTTAATTTTATTTGTATGTGTGTACAATAAAGAGTATAAATAAATAAATAATAACTTACACCTTTATATTCTAGCTGTCAATTAATAAACGTTTAAAAGTTCATAACGAAAAATTACGAACCCAAATCTCTCCTAACTCCTCATAGAATCATTTAAATTACCTACATTGCAGATCCTTAACTTTCTCTTCTAACCCCTTCTTCTTCTTTCTTCCCTAACTTTTTTTTTCTTTTTTTTCTTTCTTCTTTTGCTAACTGATCGTTCCTTTCCATCCTAAGGTTGTCTGGAAGAAATCGGAACTTGCGATAAGACCGCCCAATGTATACCATTGTATATTTTCTTTGTACTTCTTTGTTTTCTGTACTTTTTGGTGTGCAATAAAGAGTTCTGTATCTATCTATCTATCCCTCAAATGAGTTTATTAGATAGAGGCCGGCTACTCTGTTGGTATAAAGGTGTTTGCACAGTGTGAGCGGAAATTTGACTTACCAAGTTATATAAACCAAGTTTAGCTATACTACAATGCACATCATGTTTCGCTATATTACATAAAGCCTTTTATTAGTGGACGGACCCGTTGGTCTAGTGGTTAGACACCCTGCCCGCTAACCGATGGGTCGTGGGTTCGATTCCCACCAAGTGTCTGGGTGTTATTTATCTATTTAAGTATGTATTTACAAAAAAAAATGTATATAAGTATTAGTATCAGTTGTCTCGTTTCCGTAGTACAGGCTCTGCCTAGTTTGGGATCACAACAATGACATGAACTTGGGACAATTCACACACGGTCATATGACCGTGTGTGAATTGTCCCAAGATATTATTATTATTAGACGGGCCATTTCGGTTCCTGCTTAAGAGAAACATTTATGCATGAACATGCAAAATATAAAAATAAATAAATATTTTTTCACTACCCCAAGGTAGACTGTTAGTAGCCTAAGGCATTATGTCCGCCTTGTATATACCTACTTTATGTGCGTGCGTGTCTTACTCCCTTTGGGGAAGGCCTTCCCGACTTTGTTCAGCAGTGGATGTCTTCCGGCTGATGATGATGATACATCACACGATGATGATGACACGACATTAAGAAAGCCTAATGCCTAGGAGAACTTGACGCTGGATTTTATTTAAGAATTATGTGTCCCACGGATGTCAGTTCAAAAGGTAAAGAAAACCTTTTACAATGCTTTATAGTATCTTTCGAAAGTTCACCACTCAGCCGGCTGCACATTAAAACTTGGCTTTATGAAAGCTGTTAAGACCGACGCGATAAACTCACATCCACCTTCTTAAAGAACTATAACCATAAAATTGAGTTCTCAACAAACTTAAGGGTACCCTAAAATAGCGTATAAAATTATGTGGCATTGAAGGCTGAATAAAGGACTACTTTGGTTTTTTTTATTGTTGGTAGTTTTGTAACCTAAGGCTGAATAAAGGACTACTTTGTTTTTTTTTTATTGTTGGTAGTTTTGTAACCTGAAACTGACTTTGTGCGGTCCATTGAGTCGAAGGCGAAAGTAGCTGCAAGGAAGCCAGGTGTCCTCGCAAAGGTCCCGCGGTACTTCACACCGGGACAGCTTCTGATGTTTAATTTTTATTTTTTTTCAATAATTATAAGAATCTTCTTGTAAAAAGAACAACGGATAGAGTAGATAGTGAAAGCCCTTTAGCTAGGTTTCGTATTCACCCTAATACACACATAACTAGTATTGATTCAAGTTGTTTGTAACAAAAATACTTCGATCATATAAAAGAAAATAGTCTAAGCAAAAATAGCGCTGGACAGTATAAATAACTACCACTTCCTTGCGTCAACAATATGAGGTTGACCAATACAATTTTACTATATCATGGGTAGAACTGTGCCAAATAATGACTTAGGTTCTTTTATTCAGACTATACGAGACAAGCAAAATGTTTACAATTGTACGCGACCCGCCTGCTTATAGATAGCTGCAGGTTAAGATCGCAAATACTTATGTGTTGTTGTGCGCGTCGCAGGTAACCGGTGGATGCAAATAGCCATATGTCGTTCATTGTGGTGTTCGAAAGGGAAGGCCTATGTTCAGCAGTGGACGTCTTCCGGCTGGTTATGAATGCTTATGTATGGCATGTGGAAACTTTCATGGCTATTTATAATACCTACCAATTATACTGACTGCTTTTTTTTTTATCGAATGGTTAGTGGCCAACCTGGTGTCAGCTCAGGTAGCTTAACGACTGCTGTCTAGATGACAATAGCCGGGACCGTCTTTTAACGTGCCCTCCGAAGCACGGAGACGCTCATTTCTTATCCCACTAAACGGTCACCCATCTAAGGACTGGCCTTGCCTGACGTTGCAGTGGTTACAACTGGCTATGAGCATCTCTGACTGACTGTTTACTGGCAGGGTTATTTTTAGGATTTCAGTATTTCAGCGCTGTTGCAAATCACGATATTACTGTTGAGTGAGTGTTGGCTGAATTATTAGGAACAGACAAATCTGTCTAGCCTCTTTCGCAGATTAATTCTACGAAAATAATCATGGCAGAAAACCCGTAAGTCAATATTTTAAATAATCATTATAGGTATAAAGCTTCCGAATCGCTTATTAATCATTCATTATCTAAAATAACAGAGCGTCTATGATTTTGACGTCTCGGCCCCCGTCAAGATGTCATCGACTTTGATAAAATCCGCTCCGCACTGAACATTTCTCGCTCAAACTTATTGGCGGGGGTATCAGATCGATACGGAGTGAGCTCCTTATTGGAAACTTGTCAAGAGCGAGGTGTGACTGGGTGTGACGGGCAGCGGAAATGTCAGGCCCACTAGACAGTGTCCGTCAGGATGACCGGACCACAGCACGGATTCACGTGAAACTTTGCCAAGATTTAGTACCTATTTTGTACTATTTTGTACCTATGTTTAAATATTTTGTACCTCAGTAATAACAAAGTTATTTAATAAATAAAGTGGGAAGCCATTCTGACGTCAGGATGGCTTCCCACTTTTTACTTTGGGTACTTACGGTCCATATATTGCTGAAATCTTTGCATAATAATTTAGTACCTTTTTTGTACCTACGGTAAATATATAAATACTTAATGTATTCCATTTAAAAATTACTTTTATAACATTATAAACAATTATATATGGAGCATCATTCATCTGACATATTATATTTCACAAACCATGTAGTCCCCTTTCCTGCATCCAGGCAGAGGAGTAAAACCCATACATTTGTTAGTTCTAACATTGACGATAACAACTTCTGCCACCTGTTTCTCTGGGAACTTAAACTTTGGCTACAGTTTGGGACGGATGCGTGAACGGCCGCGGGGCGCGTGAGCGACCGGTTGTGTATGTGTCGCGGGCACTTACCGCAGCTGAAAAACGCTATTCTCAGATTGAACGCGAGGCGCTGGCTATAGTGTTTTGTTTAGAAAAGTTGCACCAGTATTTATATGGGAGATGTTTTAAATTGCGTACCGACCACAAACCGTTGGTGACAATTCTTGAGCCTAAGCAGGGGGTTCCCTCGATGGCTGCGAGTCGGTTACAGCGGTGGGCTATTAAATTATCAGCACATACATACGACATAGAATATGTAAAGTCAAAAGAAAATAGAGCAGATGGGTTATCACGATTGCCAGCTTTGACTAAAACTACACAAAGCGTTTGCGTTCAGGAACAATCTTATTTACATTTTGCGCAAATTGCCATGTTACTAGATTATAAGGATATAAAACAGCAAACAAGCCGTGATCAGTTAATAAGCAGAGTATTAAGATACATACGGGACGAAGGGCCCACTGATAATGAAATAATGTCTCTTCGGCCTTACTTCAATCGCTGGAAAAAACTGTATGAAGAATTAGGTTGTGTGATGTGGAGCTATAGGGTTGTTGTGCCAGAAACTTGTGGATATAAAGAAATCTTTCTCTAGGAGCTACGTGTGGTGGCAAAGTATTGACGAAGCTATCGAAAGAATTTGTTGCGATAGTTGGATCTGCATTGCAGAGGGTGAAGCGCCACCCATGCCCTGTCTCTGGCCATAGCCAGAGAAACCCTGGGCTCGCATACACATGGATTTTTTGGGCCCTATCGAGGGACGAACATTTTTGGTCATTATCGATGCATATCGATGAACTCGATATAAAATGCACACTTTGAAATTTTGACTACCCATTTTGACCTCCATTGAAAATAATTTTATGTTTTTTATTTGCTTTGAGGTTGGGTAAGTACGATCGAAATTACAAATCGATAGCACCAGTAGTTCCTGAAATATATAGGTGTGGCAGACAGATAGACGAAGTCATACCATGCACAACCATAAGGATTCCCTTTTAAACGACTTCAAAATGAGTAGTTCTGTATTCGACGCGTATGTATGTAATATTAATAAAAATAAGTAATATTTACTTAATATGTTAATCTATGTGGGCATAAACCAAAATTTACCCAATATCATGAGTGTGCGTATGTATGTAGGTTTATCCCCATATTTCTCAGAAGCTACAAATCCTATTGCGATCGAGTGATATCAAAATCGGTTCAGTAGTTTAAGAGATATAGACTGTTTAAGTTTCCAGTAAATTACTCTGTCATAGCCAGCCATAGTTATTGTAAGTCAATATAAGTGTACTAGTTTATGTTGTTATTAAATAAATGTTTTGTTGATTTGACAAAACATTTATTTAATAACATTTATTATTTTTACGGGCCCGTTGGTCTAGTGGTTAGTGACCCTGTCTGCTACCCAATAGGTCGTGGGTTCGATTCCCACCAAGTGTCTGGGTGTTTTATCTATATAAGTATGTATTTACAAAAAAAAAAGTATATATGTATTAGTATCAGTTGTCTGGTTTCCATAATACAGGCTCTGCCTAGTTTGGGATCAGATGACCGTGTGTGAATTGTCCCAGGATATTATTATTATTATTTTTTTTCCTAGTAATATTTTTTAAAATAATTTCCTGAAGTTTACAAGCATATGAGAATGTGCCCTTTACATCGTATAAGATTATATACTATATTGCTAGAATTCTATAATATATTCTGTATAAAATGCTATTCTATAGTGAATAATTTTTAATTTATACATTATATTTTTTACATTATATTTGTGCAGTTCTAACTTCAAAAACAATTAATAATATTATTTGCCCGCCGTTACCAGGTTACGTTGTTAAATTTTGATGAAGTTTCAAATGTGATCTATTAAATTTCATCAGCGAGGGTCGAATGTAGCACATGATTGTTACTGCATGAATGTTTGCCGTGATGGAGAATTATGAAACGCTAAGCGGGGTCGGAATATCCTAAAGAAAATATGCACTGAATACTTGCTCTGTTTCGCAGGATAGGGGACTACATGTTACATTATAATATGTCAGACAAATGTCAGATGAATGATGCTCCATATATAATTGTTTATAATGAAATAAAAGTAATTTGTAAATGAAATACATTAAGTATTCATATATTTATCGTAGGTACAAAAAAGGTACTAAATTATTATGCAAAGATTTCAGCAATATATGGACTGTAAGTACCCAAACTAAAAAGTGGGAAGCCATCCTGACGTCAGAATGGCTTCTCACTTTATTTATTAAATAACTTTGTTATAACTGAGGTACAAAATATTTAAACATAGGTACAAAATAGTACAAAATAGGTACTAAATCTTGGCAAAGTTTCACGTGAATCCGTGCTGTGGTCCGGTCATCCTGACGGACACCACTAGACATCAGCTGTCGAGCAACGAGTGCATTTCCACTGCGAGTGACTAGTGAGATTTCTTAAAAAAATCTGCAGTAAATAGTCCCAAAGGATGGATAATAACAATAATATCTTAGGTTAATCTGCTTACAGCCATCCCCAATCATTAACTAAGCAGATCTTGTATTATGACAACTATGTATATACGCGTAACTATTAGGCTCGGCGCAAACGGGCCACCGACCACAGCCACCGGTGGCCAGCGTCAGTGACTTAACACACTTTTTCATATACATATTTTGTATAGACGCGCCGCACACGTGTAGCCCGTGGCGGCCACTCGCTACAGCAGTGTCCGCGACTCGCCACTTGTGACCGCTACGGGCCACACAGGACACCGACACCCGCTACTGTCGCACTGCTCCACCCCCCGCGCAGTTAACCGTCAGACGTTCTACGTATTGCACGCGTCACCATGGAGCACGACGCCTCAATAGATATTGATTGTGTCGGAGTCCATCGTAAGACTGCGCAGCAGAGAAAGGGGTTATAAAATGTAGCGGCTTTCGAACACCGGTGGCTGTCGCTCGCTTCTGACACTATCACAAATGTGGCGGTAGCGCGCGACAGCCACCGGTGGCTGTGGTAGCTGGCCCGTTTGCGCCGAGCCTTATACTTTTAAATATACATATATTTATATAGATTAGTAAAAGCCTAAACAATACAAACAGAGATGGGCATGACCATCTCTTTTCATGCATGTCTTATTTTTTTTGTTTATTTAACTTCCTAAGACATACCTACATAAAATATACTCTACATTCAACAGAGAAGAGTTGGATTATGTGGTATATAAAACATCTAAAAATAATAAGATCGCTGAAGGGTTTCAGTGATCTTATTAGGTTCACGGATGGACCCACGCCTTAGGGCTCCCGCACATAACTGCGAATTCGCATCGCATCTGCGAGAAACAAATGCATTCTCAATACAAACATTATTGGTTTCTCGCAGATATTTGCGATGCGATGCGAATTCGCAGTTATGTGTGGGAGTCCTTAGACATCTACTAAATTATTGCGAGCCTAATAAAGTACTAACAAGAGTATGTTTAATAACACACTAATGTCGTGCAATAAAATGGATGTCATAAAACTTAATCTAGACCTTAGAGCTAGGACTACAGTACTGGCTTACAGTAAAACTAAATAACTTTCCTTTTTCTTTTCTCTTTATATTTAGTACTTATATTAGTTTATAATTATACTCGTATATATATATTATATTAACGTATTTTATAATGACTGTGTTGTCACCTTTTAAGGTGCTGCCAGAATACCAGCGCTGTGTTGTAGTTTATTACGGCACAGCAATATGCTGAGGCAGCATATTGCTGTGCTGTGGCCCCACACAAGTAACTGTTTTTTGTTTTCATTTGTATTTTTTTTATTTTACTTGTGTGCTGGTCAAATAAATGTATTTCTTCTTCTTCTTCTAAAAATATGTATTAGAATTACTGATGGAACCTTTCAACCGAAAACTGATCCATGAAATGGACATAGAACGTAATATTGACGATGTCGCCCATTAAGAAAAAACCGTTTTTCTCCTACATTTTTCAAAACGTTTGCAATGTAAAATTCATTCCAACACTTTTTATCTGTAGTCCTTGCGCTCGGCGCGCGTAATGCAGGCGCTTGAAGCATTAGCACTTGAATTAGCATCCCATTTGCTTAATGGCCGTTAATACGTACCTAATGTGTAAATGAAACTTGCTGGTTAAGAGTTTTTAAGCAAAGCGAATATTTGCATGTGTTAAAATAATTTATTTTATTAAAGACTAGCTGACCCACGCAGCTCCGCCTGCGCTATTTATACGTTAACTAAACTTTTAATAACAGACATTCGCATCGAATACATAACCTCCTTTTTTATAGCCGGTTAAAAACTGGGACCCACTTTTTACTTGCTCTCCGAAGCACAGACCCGTTTAGTTCAAATGGCGTTAAACGGTCACCCATCTATTTAATGACCGTACCTAACGTTGCTTAACCCGATCGATTACAAAACCTTGATAACAACTCTCTATGACTGTTCCCTTACTAATATTTATTATATTATAAAGAAAAAATTATGAAATCCGACCAAGCGTATAACCAAGTACCCATTTTGACTTTAATCCCCTCTCCCAAAAGAACCGTGCTAGATTACAGGATAAAAAGTATCCTATGTCCTACCTCGTAGTAAGATCTCAAATCATGCCAAGTTTCATTTGAATCCATTCAGTAGTTTCGGCGTGATGCGCAGCCGTGATACAGACAGACAGACAGACAGACAAAAATAAAAATAAATAAATTTTCGGCCTCAGTATCGGTTATAGAATGTCCTCCAAATATAATTTTTAAAATATCTTCAATGTACAGAATTGGACCTGTTACAGTTTTATTATAAGTATAGATAGAAGATTTATCCGACAGCCGCTCCGGCCGCTGTTTTTGTACTACCAAGGTGGCAAGCAAGCATGCGGCCCGCCTGAGGATAAGCAGTCCAAGCAGTCTATGGACGCCAGCCATACCAGAATAATTGTTGCCGGCCCTTAAGATATTACATATTAAGTCTCTTGCGTCCGGTATTTTCATCAGCTACAGTGCTCTTCACACTAGATCACAGCAATGCTGCACATTGCTGTTTGACGTCAGAATATCTGATACTGCAATGGTGCATGGTTCTTTACACAAGGAACCTAACACCTATACCCCGATCTCGTGGATCGGTGACATGTGCCATTATCAATAGTGGGATAAATCCATCCATCCATCCTCGATTGCGTCGCCGCTTTCCATCTGGGACTCCACTAGCTTATATGTAATAAAAAAGAAAAAAAATGAATAAGACGTGGGATAATGTTGGTATCGTATGTATTCCTATACAAAACAGTGACGTGGCAGATAGATCTCGTCCAAGATATGAGAAATTGAAGGCGTATAAAAAAACAAGAGAATTCATTATCTATAAATGGAACATCTTGGACTGTGTACTATAAACAATATATGCTACCAAACCCGCAACTATGCACCATACAAATAATACTAAATAAATACCACAAGCTTTTTAATTTGAAAACAAATGATTCCAAATGACTTATCGCAACGTACAGATCACGCTCACCCTTGACGAGGGTCTATGTCCGTATAGCTAACATTGTGCCTCAGCAATGGCTGCCGAGGTCTTCTATAGAATGAATAGCACCCGTTTACGAGCCGTTATTGGACAGATGTGTACGTTGCGTCTTGTATTGAATTGAGAATGGGTGTACTTGTGAAGGTGTTGCTTTGTGGCCTTTAATGGATATAGTTCAAATATTGGCCCAAGTCTGAAAATAGAATGTAATTACTAATTTAAGATATTGATGTACGTTTCAAAAGAGAATGCTGTAATCGGTGACATTCGATTATTATATAGATTTACTGCCGGTCCCAATGTCCTATCGATCGATCCCTTACTATAAGTTAAAATAGTTACCATCGATAGCTATAATGCCATATTTCCGTTTCAATTCTAACCTATTAGCAGTTTACTGTTGGTTGTTCAAATGACAGTCTGTCAGGGTTTTAGTTATCGCTCCATTTCAGACCTTACCTGTCCGTCTTGTGGTATAGTATACGGGTATGCGACCCCGGCTTCCCTAGCTATTACTGTCCCATCCCTTGCCCTCCTGGGCGGTAATATCCTACTTTTCCTATTTCCCACTCTAACTTGCCAATCTTCCTTTTCACAACACCTATCCTTCCCTTTCCCTCCTTATTCGTGAGAACGCAATGGTCAATCATATAAATAATTTAATTAACCAAAATGGCGGCGATGGGGTTCGCCACCCATCACGTCTCGTTTCTCACGGAGGCGAAAAGCGGCCCTTGGCCTCTGCCTACCCCTACGGGAAAAAGGCGTGATTTTATGTATGTATGTGTCCATTTCAGAGGTTTATCGCGCCTATCGGTGACTTGATCGATGATTTTAACTTATAGTTAGGGATCGATAGGATATTGGGACCGGCGGCCGAGAAGGTAGTTTTTAACTACCAGATGCTACCAGGTTGTACAGAACGCGTGTGCGAAAATTAGGTGCGGAAAGAGGATCGTACGAGGATCGAAAAAAAATGTGATTATTGAAGTAGTGATAACATAGTCGAAATCGCGATTGAATTTAAGAGAATTTGTTATCACAGACATAACTACCGCGCAATGGATAACTATTTAAGGTATTTATCATAAACTTATCATCATCACCGTATCATTTATCATGAGACATGAGCTTCGTAGTGTGGGTATGATGGAATAAAAAGGTTTCAAGTTATTATTAGATGAAGGGTCCAAGGGTTCCAAGGGGTCCAGGTCTCCACCGCAGTGGCAAATACTCCTGTGCCAGTCAACAATTTGTAAATATTCCTGTGTTCCGGTGTGAAGGGCACTGTATTGTACTACCTAGCTGATGGAGTCATCGGGTTCATGAGAATTAATGACTTATGTCTCTGGTGACGTGCGGCAGTAGTCAGTGCAGCAAAATATGGCAGGGGTCTCGCTTACCGTCTGTTCAAAGTCTTTCTTGTCTCTTGTCTTGAAGAAGACAAAAGGGTACGAAAATTTCAAAACTCTGCTTCTCTGTTGTCTTTTATTCACACAAATAACACATTAAAATAAAACTTCTTTTACGAATTATATCACGGTATATTATATATGCTTTCTCACCGGCTTAGGATCCTGTGATAAATATAATTAAATACAAAATAAGCAAAACACGGCCTCAAGATACTGTAAGCTCATACTGCGTAGATCGGACCAACAATAATAACTAAAAAGACCTGATAGTACACCGACATAATTGTGACATGAGGACGTCCAACATCTCAGTCTTCCCGTGACCATGGGTTGACTGGGTGACCATGGGTACAAGGGTCAGTCGGGAAAGTAAAATCTAAAATAAACCGGATTATAATCCGTAAAGTATTTTTTTTTTTACTTCTCCTGTCATCATCAGTCATCATCCTCATCAGCAGCCGAAATACGTCCACTGTTGAACAATAGGCCTCCCCCTTAGAAGGGAGGGGTTGCCATAATCCCCACGCTTGACACGCGGCTTGGGGATCGCAGTATAGGTGGAAGATAAATCCTAAAAAAAGACGCTGCTTCACGTCTTCCCGTTCTCGCTTAGTCGCCTCTTTCGACACCCAACGAGAGGGGATGGAGGGATGCCATTCTAACCCAGCACCCTGCGGTTAATATATTATCAGTATTTTTTTTAATTTATAATATTCATTACAAAGGGCTGTATTTGCCTTTAATTTTTAACCCCTTTTTCCGCAATTTTTATCCCCAAGTTTCGCAACGTACACACAAAGGCGTAGGCTGTTATAAATTAAATTAAGATAATCCTTTTCGCAGCAATTTGCGTAGGCTGCCGTGTCCTTTGTATAACGTCCGACCGCTCGCGTTTCTTCGAGTTGTCAGACGAAAATAATTCCTTGGCTTTTGCCTTTGTACATGCTATTAAAGTTCTTTAAAGGCAATCTTACTTTAAAATACATACAAAAACCCGACTCAAAAAGTCTAACTATAGTAAAGATAAAAAATTATTAATGAAACATAGATGAAACTAACCATTGGGAGGTCGAATGCAACAGACAAACAGATACAAACATGACACTCTTACGTTTTGCATCGGGGATTAACAACTAATCCTGCTATAGTAGATCTCGCATACTAGAATACAAAAATGTTTGAACACTGTTATTTTATTTAGGGTCTTATTATAATCATTGCTCGGGAACAATCAGTGAAATATATTGTTAGATATTCCGAAACTGTGAGAAAATTAAAATTGTAAGGTAGGATGGTGGAATGACCGAACGCACCAAACGGGTATATAAGGCACTGCTCTGGCGGTGCAGGGACATTCATTTATTTGATCTCGTGCTGAAAGGTTGTTCCAGTAGTCGTATAGAGCGGTCACTCTGTCATTCTGTCACTGTCATTCTGTCACTAGATTTGTTATAATACGGTCGTGCTATTTAAAATCAGTCAGTCCGAGTCAATGAAGTGAAACTTCTTAGGCGACTTACGTTCAGCGCTCCTGGGGAGGGGGAATAGAATGAGACAGAGCTAGAATGAAGTTTCACTTCTTCCTCGCAGAGGGACTCCACGCACGCACATTTTTTTTTTCTACTTAGGGTTTTATAACAATATAATAATAATGTTCTGGGACAATCCACACACGGTCATCTGATTCCAAACTAGGCACAAAACCTGTTAAACAACTGAGTTGGTTAAACAACATTACGCAAGTACAGTCTTTAGATGGGTGACCGTTTAGTGGTATTTAAACTGGGCAGTTCTGTACTTCGGAGAGTACGTAAAAAGTCGATCGCGGTTTTCGGCATCTGGACAGCATTCGTTAAGTCAAGTCAGAGGCTTAAGCTTAAATAACTCTGATAGCAGGTTGTCCACTAGGTAACCGGACGACAAAATACTGCTATATTTCTACCTACCATGTATATTTTTCAAATGACATACCATCTAATAAACCACCTAGTAGAAATAGAAGAAGAAGAAGAAGTAATAGATATTATACAAAAGTATGTTTCAACCATAGATTCAGATCTTTTTCATTTGGTTTCAATTAAATTAGTTCTAAAGCGGGTTTCAGACTACTATATAGAGCTAAATAGCTGAGCAAAGAAGGACCTAAAGCTATACTATATAGCATGGCGTTCACATTACGCGATATTAGCGCAAGCATTTTGCTCCCGCAAACGAAACGAGCGATATACTGTACGGCCGGGGGTGAGATAGGAAGAAAAGGGGGCCGCGCGGTATAGCACAGCATGAACTCAGCACATCGCACCAATTTATAGCGTATAGTGAGCCAATAATATATAGTACAGTACAGTGTGAACGTGTCCATGACAATATATGGTGCGCGATATTGTTGCGCTATGAGTTATAATTATACTATATAGCTATATATTATAGCGTAGTCTGAAACCAGCTTAAAAAGTAAGCCCCCTTTTAATTAAAACCATCCAGTATTACGGTAGACATTTCTATTCAAAAACCGCTGTATTAATCTATTCAGGGCGATTCAATATAGAAGACGGAACGTATGAAAAGACGCCATCGCGGTCCCAAGCAAGATTGATGACATGCCCGCTCAAAATACTCTTATTCAGTTAAAATGTCCAGGAACAAGAAGTTTTCTTGTTGGTAAACTGGAGGGAGATGAATAAGCTTTCAATGAGTCCTTTTTAGAATATACTTACACATCTTCTGTTGTGAAAATTACAGATAAATACAATTCTAGTTAGCAGCATTCAATTGTTTTCAATATTATATCAATTTACGAGAATCTTACAACGAAGTGCGAAAGTCTATGAAGTCTACAGCATTTTCATTTACTCGCTTTTATAATGTAGGTATAAACTTACGTAACTTTGGTCACGGATACAAAAAAATGTAAGTACGCTACAGCACAATGAAATTAAATTCAACAAAATTGCGGGCCAGATGTTTACTTACAGCACAAACCTATTTTCGTAAGGTACTTTTTAAATAAGTACAACATAAATGATTTTTTTTTAGAATGGCCTTAGTGATATAGATTTAAAAATGGTTAAACCACCAACTTGGACAAAACACATTTTAGCTGCATTTTGAGTCGAACGTAATGCGACTTTCACCGAATAGGACTGAGACTTAATGCGACTTAGACCAATGCGACTTATACCTAATGTGACTTAGAACTAATTATACTTAGTTTTAATGCCCCTTGAAGCTAATTCACTTAAACTTAATGCGACTTGAATATAACTACATTGGGACAAAATAAATATTCTAAAGGTGTAGGTTAAGGCTTAAGATAATGTAAATGTAGAGATTTTACTTAATGCGGCAAATCTGTCCATTTAGCAAAATATGGCTAATATTTCCTTATTATTTTAAATAATATACTTTCCTCCATTTATTGTCGTAGAATCCTAGGTATTTGTAGGTACACGACCAATAAACATAGCAAAGTAATATACACATCTTCGTTTATGCCTTCATGCGGATGGATTCATATCTGGTACGGCTAGTGTAACACTTTCAGAGGCACTGAGTTGGAAGTTACGTGATCGGTTTCTGTCCGGAGTGATCTTATATTGCTACTAGTAGAACTATTTCTGGTCTAGATAAGCCCTAAATGGGTTGGACTATAATTTACTTAAGGTTTAGTGGTATTTTTAATATTTTAAAATGTTATTTTTTAGAACTAAGCGACGATATAGATCGTTTATGGGACGAGTCTTTGGAGGATGATAATGTATCACCTAGGGTATGAATCTAATAATTTCAGCAGCTACATTGCCCTTCTTTCCAATCAACATGTAAAGGTACACCCTGATTATCTGCAGCAGAATATAATACTGTGGTGTAATCTACTTAAATTATCTCTTACATAAGGAGACTTAGTACCTACCATTATCGTATATCATTGACCATACTTAAGAGGCAGTTAGGAGAAAAGCTAAGAGCTATAAAAGTTTTTATATTAACACAACACAAAGGCTCACAGATCTATATCATGAACAAATCTTTGAACAAAATGTAGGCATGTAGCTGTCTAGAATTGTTTATTTAATTTAATTTATTTGTATTAAAATGTTCTCAGCTTTACTTCATCAATAGTTCACCGATTACTTTAGGTTACTCTAGTTTTTCTGTTTTAACCATGTCTATACAGACAGGATAATTAATGCTCCCATTACGCCCAAAAAATACACTTTTCAGTCTTACTTTGTTACATATAATTGACCAGTGTTTGTTCTTGTTCCAGGTTTCGCTAACACTGCTCTTGGACTCGGAATCATCATTACTGCACTCTTTAACCTCACTGATTGTGACATCGTCACGGACATACCACGAAGCAAAGACCCATATATACACCAAAGAGATAGCCCTAATAATAATAATATCCCGGAGCCTGAACTATTGCCTGTTCTTCACGGCAATGACACCAGATGTCGCATCTCCGAGTACTTGTGCACTAATAAGAAATGTATACCGATAAATAGATTATGTGATGGATCGAACGATTGCGGGGACTCTTCTGATGAACCAAGGCATTGCACACGTAAGTAGCTAGTTGTTTTGTTTGTAGAAGTAGCGATGTATAATGATGACGTATGTGTGTAGACTTAACTAATAACCTCCTCTCCTTCTATTTTCTGTAACGACCTCAGTTTGTCTTTCGTTATTGCCTTTTCTAATATAACGTGATTAGAAATTAGTATCACCAATGTTTATTAACCAGCAACATGATCTACCTAAAGTCTTACTCATTGCAAAACTAAATACCTATATGTATTCATAAAAAAAATACATTCGGTCTCTTCGTCAGCTAGAGGTTTCTGCAAATTTGATAGGACAGATTTTCTGCTCAAGTAAGTATTAAAATATTAAAACGTCAATGTTTGGAAAACCATTAAAATTGTATAGTTATCTAGTTCATTTGTATAAATGAACCATAAGGTGTACGATAATAGGTGAAACGATTTAAAAACTTACTAAGTTTCATAGTACCTAAATGCTTACTTAGAATCTCTCACCATTCAAGCGAACATAATATCTTGAAGGTCGGAACAAATAATCCCCATCCATGGCATAATTTTTTAACACTTTCGTATTCCTTTTTCTGCATGAGTTCTTCAGCAACGTGGCGACAGTCGAGAGTGCGGATATAATTTTTCTGAAAGTCCATATAAGTTAATGAATCCCATTCGAGACTAATTTATAACTAAGTACCCTAGCTAAGATAGAATTCGGAATTGGAAATCTGAATGAAATTAATTATAACTAAGATGAAATTCGGTTGTCCCGTTTTTTTAGTAAGTATAAGTATGATGTTAAAAGCCCAAGCCGCCTCCAAGCGTGGGAATTATGGGAATCCCTCCCTTCTAAGGGGCAGGCCTTTGTTCAGCAGTGGACGTATACCTATCGACTGCTGCTGATGATAAAAAAAATTCCAAAGTCATACTATGGCCCTTATATTAATTTCTTTTTTACGTGTGGAAAGAGATACCAAATATTGGATAAGCATTTACAAGAAGAACCCTACAATATAATTTGTATACCAATAGCTTTGTCTCAGGGTAACCCTTCGTTAAATACAATTCTCAGGGGAAATTTAAGTCTGTGTTAGCATACGTAGCGAATTATTCCAGAGGAACGGAACAAGGAGTAGAGAAATATATGCCTGATTACCGTTCACAGGCATGTTAGTGAGAAGCTTATGTTTCTTGTGTTTGTTAGTTAAATTCACTGTGCAAAGGTAAACAGACAGCTTGACTTCCTGATATCGTTAGCGATAAGAGTAACTTGTAGCGACTGAGTCGATCTGGTATCTTACTATTTCACAAAAAAGAAGCCATCTAATCTCATTGGGCAAATATTTGATAACATTTATATTAAAAACCTTAGTTAGTTTTAACTCCTATTGTCCACATTTATTTTCATCCCATTGCAGGTTATGAAAAGCCAAGCGTTTTTGTGTTCCTGCCACTGTTTCACTTAATCATACTTCTCGTAAAGATTGTTTTTGCTCGCCGATCTGACCTTCTTTAACCTATAATGGAAATTCTTTATTGTATTTTTATCACTTTCGGATTAAACTTGTTGGATTTTCATGGAGATACTGAGAAAATGACTTTTATTTCTAGTAAATGAATCATGTATTTATTAGTAAGTACTTCAAAATTATATTGTACTTTAAGGCGAGTATACCTACTCGTAGGTTTTTTTTATTCTCTGTAAAGTTCAAGTTCACGTTCAAGTTGTATCAAAATATTATATAAAACTTTTCTAAAAAAATGATATTAAGATTGAAACGTATCATGCATGTATTCAGCAATGGCTTGAAAGCCAATACATACCAGAAAATTACAAATATATCACAGAGATTTTTATATCCAAAATAGTACTCACGAAAATTGCCCCAAGAAATACGGTCGGCTGAACACTTTACCCTACCTTACTTATCAACGAATCCTTTACTAGATGGAAGTAAGGAAACGAAACTAATCTCGCACCTGACCTTACCTGACCCTCGTCGATTGCTACAAGAGTAATAGCTGTAACCTTTATCTTGGTATATATCTACGGGTGATCACGATAAAAAAAGTGTTTTGTCTTCAAATAGCTGAGGTCTTTTCAGACATCAAAATCATTTAGAGATGATATTTCAAAGCGTATCAGATTATACATATCACACCTTTGGTAGAACAAGGGCCTACTTGTCAAAAATTGCAAAAATGAGTTAACTATACCAAAACGCATTAATTAAGTTCCTTCAGCAACCTCCAAAAAATAGTGGCTTTGTCTTATTGGCACCTTGTTTTAATTTCTTGGCCCGACAAAGTGTCATTGGTCAATTGCGCCGTTTCTCGGGGAGAAAATAAGTCATTACCTGGAGCGCTAACGTCGTAAAGGTACCTAAATAATGTTTTTGATTTCTGGAAAGACAGTGCTACATTTACCACACTTATGTATAATTAAAGGGACAAAGTCGTGTCCGTCCAACATGTTGGTGGAACAATAACACAAATGTGATCTACATTTTATTCCCTTCCTTGCAAAATCAAGAAAAAATATTTTTGTTAGTTCTTGATAACTACTTGCCTAAAAAGAATATAGTATTTACAGTTTATGCCAACTTTTTGGAGCAACTCTATCATTATACACTTAGAATAATGTATACATTAAAGGACTTTTGTTTTGATATAACCGATCCCGATCTTTTGCATTACTTTTCAGAATTCAGCTTATCTTGAGATTTTATTATCGTAATATTCAGAATGACCGTCATTTAAATTAGTCATCATACTTAGATAAAGCAAACTTTATATATTGCTTATCTATCAAGCCAAGCCTTTTTAAAACAATTTCAAAGCACAGTCATCTCTGAGTTTTTGAATTTCGTGTGATGGTATAAAACAGAATTTATATTAAATGGCACTTCAGTATTTCCTTTCAGTCCATTTAGGTTGGGGCGGGGATGATTGATCGGTTTTCTCTTTCTGGCGTTAAATATTCGTAAATAGTAAAATATAGTTGACACTAACATGATTGCCCCGGACAAAATTTAAATTATTATATTTATTTTAAATTATGATTATTTCATTGCCACGGTCTATAAACAAAAAGGCTTAAAAATTTTATGCCTTATTTCTATCAGTTTCATCCGTCGCTTTTAAAATCCATCAGAAAATTTGTATTTTTAATTATATTCCCAGTTTCATTACTTTAATGTACATACCAGGCCATTAATTCCTGACGGGATTCGCGAAGCTCAGGGTAGTAGACGAATTCACATGTAGCTAGATTTTCATGTTCATTACGGAGAGATTACGGTTTGAATTGTTTTTTTTTTTACTTATTAAGTATTGGGCTGCAGTATGAGCATTGATACTCCATAATTTTGCACTCAGTCCTTGTTTTTTGCCCTTACTGCCTTTAATAAAACTCCGTCTATCAAACAAATTCTTTGAAAAATTAACGTGATGTTAACCAATCTGCAGTCGCTACTGCAAAGAAAAGCAAGCAAAGGAATTAAACATCTATTGACTTAATTTCTATTAGGAAAAAGATTTACCGTGGTGACGAGTTGCATAAATTCTAACGATGTAGAACAAATTACATCACTAATATTTGAGTTTTTTACCAGTGCCATACAGGAAGAGAATTATATGTTTACATAAATGAAAGTGGCTGAGCTATACTAATTTATATTTTCTGCGCAAACTGTTATTCACGGTAGAAGCTGTGTGTAGCCAGTAGGTACTTAACTATACTGCAGCGAGCTAATTTCAACTCGGCCGCCTGTTGATGTGTTTACTTGGCAACTTCCTTCATATTTTTCATCTTGAAAACAAACTCCGTCAGATTTTATATTGAACCACTGGGTAATATTGTTGTTTGTTATTTCGATATTATAGATATTAAGACTCACTGTAATATTTGTTGGATGAAATTCTTAGGTAGGTACTTTTGGTTATTGTTATGCAGATGCTTTGATGAGGCCAACTCATTAGCTCAGGACAAAATTAAATATCTGTCCCTGAAATTATCATAAATTATCTTTAAAAACACAAAAGCCCTACACATATTAAACCTCGTATTGAAGATTAACTTTTAGTAAGTGATACCGATATTGATATGAAAAAATATACCGGTAATTGACAATATAAATTTGACAAAAATACATAGCCTTCGTCACTCCCACTACAAAGGAAATTCTATTATCTTGTGTAATCTAATACTGACCGTCCAAAGAAATTACATGAATATGCTTATTTAAAAAAAAAACGTTATGTGCTCTCGTAATAATGCGGTGGTGCGGTTTGTTAAATTAATATCACCAATAATAATATCCAATACTGTAAATAGTTACAGTATTGGATATCGATCATAGGATCGAGCCAGTACCAGATTAAAGTCTGTAATCTGGTGATACTAGTTGTAAAACTCTTATAGTAGTTAAATCAGCCAATCAATATAATTTCCTCAAGGCTATTATCACACTTATACAAAGCTACTTAGAAGTGACTTCTAATACTTCATTTAAACAGGCCACCTTTTCCTAAATTAGCGAGGTGGCCCCCGTAAAGTAACGAACCACGTGATCTTATTATCTGCCTCACTCGAGCCATTAAGTCGACGGCAAGGCATTGTGCTCTACCCGTTCTAATTTAATAGTGTAGCCTCGAACGATATAATTTCTGAGTTATATGATGACGGAGGCGTGATATTTTGCAGTTTTTAATATCATATCTGCAGACGTCCATCATCACTCAAGACGATCGGATTACTATATCGGATCATTGGATCTGTAAGAGCTATTGCAATTGGTGAAGCGCCAACGTAGTTTTTATAAAGCCGTAATAATTTACGCAATATCTTAATTAGTACTACTAATTACATTCATACATAAAATCACGCCTTTTTCCCGTAGGGGTAGGCAGAGCCCAAGGGCCGCTTTTCGCCTCCGTGAGAAACGAGATGTGATGGGTGGCGAACCACATCGCCGCCATTTTGGTTAATTAAATTACTTATATGATTGACCATTGCGTTCTCACGAATAAGGAGGGAAAGGGAAGGATAGGTGTGAAAAGGAAGATTGGCAATTTAGAGTGGGAAATAGGAAAAGTAGGATATTACCGCCCAGGAGGGCAAGGAATGGGACAGTAATAGCTAGGGAAGCCGGGGTCGCATACCCGCAAGTAGGTTAGGATTCTTGCATACCCGTATACTATACCACAACTACCGGACAGGTAAGTTTTGGATGAGTATCCCATGACTTACTACTAATAATACTACTAATTAGCTCTACTAAATTAATATACTATATTATTATATTCATTCCTCTATAAAACGATGGGTATATAATGCAGAGCCCACGTATTAGAAAGTGGTATGGTTACCGAAAGTGTACCAAGAGATGGCGCTAGCAGTCTCATTTGGATTAAGATGTGGCTAATTAGGGTAAAAGTGGGATAGTTGCCCCAGGGGTATAGTTGCCTCGATTGTAATTTCTCTAGTTTGGTGGATGATCACATGTTATTTTATTTATCTTTCGAGAGACTCTACAACTACCACTAAGTTGACCGTGTTGCATGTCTTTGTGCGATTGCATGGTAGGGCAAGGTGAAATCAAAGTTTTTGCGGGATAGATGGCCTCTTTTTCAGTGGGGCATCTATCCTATACGTAATTTACATAGATTAGGCAATTATCCCCTACATGGGATAGATGCCCCAAAATTTAGAGGTCCGCAAAAATCGCTAATACTCTGGAAATATCAAAGATGATGGTATTTCCTTTCATAAGTTTGAAGATAATAAATCAAAGTACCTACCCGTATTACAAATAAAGAATTTTGCTTTTTTCTCTGAGAGATATAAAGTAATTTCAAAAAGTGTGGCAACGATCCCACTTTTACCCTATCAAGTCGTTGATTGGTCGACAATTATTTTTTTCTAACGACTATATGAGGGTGCAAGAAGATTTGTTGCACTTCCTAGTTTCTACTAGACATTTTTAATTTTTCCGTGATCGCCGCAACACGTCTATAATTTTTTAAGACTTTTTGATCTCTTGTCATCGCTCGCCTGTCTTAAATAACCAATCATCCGATCCTGTGTAACTTGTTCGCCGCTCGGCTAGAGTGCGAATCTAAATCGCCTCGCCAAATTGTACTGTATTGTGATGTTGAATAATCCGCGTGCCGGCCGGGGAAGACTAGCCAAGAGGTTGCTGTGGTCTGCTGCATCACTGTATGCTGTAGGTGTCTAGATCTGCTGAAAGGTACGTGGGCATATTTTCTTCCTGCATAGTAGTATACCCGATCGCATTTTATAGAGGATTGACAGGGTTTCGGATCTCGCGGTCAGCCATAACTTTTAGGCATTGGCCATCTTAATTTAATTTTTTAAACATACGCAAAAACACCTGGTGTGGGCTATTTACACGCCCCTCCAACAATAATTAATTTTTGCTATGCGTTAGTAACCAACCTTCCAAGTAAGGGCCTTTATTACTTTCTATCCAATACAGGTTGTCTACATTCCTTTCCATTAAAAACATTTAGGAAATCCTTTTATGCCACTATGGTAAAATATATGGTATGGCATACCATACCATCCGCCACCACCTCCCGGTTCCCAATCAGTTGCGAAGGAGATTTATAGTCTATCTAGTTACGGTGGAATACTCCTTCTAGTTATATTCCTATCTTTTTCCAATCCTTGTTTACCATTCTATATTTTGGTACATTTCTCTGTCTCTCTTCTCATCATATGGCTGATCCTTTTCCGTTTTAACTTTTTTGTTTATGTTCAACTTTAGTGTCAACTATACTTATTCTTATACAAACTTGATATTCTTCAATGCCTACATTTTTTGTTATTGTGTTAGAAACCTCTTAAAGGGGGCACATTATTCTTCAGTCTCCTAAATCCAGTAGCGTAAAATCATAGCACAAATTAACAATGATAATTTTAATAATTTGCAAAAAAAACGGATGGTCCGCTTATGTTCCTTCGGCCAGATCAAATTACGAACAGCGTTGGAAACTCAATAAAGAATAAAAACTCAATTATCTGACTTGCTGGCCTATCCGCTACAAGTAAAAAAGCTGAGGAAATAGAAATCACAAAGATTTTTTCCTCCCGCTTCACGATAAACACATCGTCGTTGGGCGGTGAAGTGCAGCCTAAGGCGGATTGAATCTGCCATTATTAAGTTATAATGACGCTGGCCACAATACCAGGCCCCTGGGTGATAAACAAAGGATAATGGCCGTTGCGTCCCCCGTAATAAGATAAATAACCGCAATCGCAACTCGAACGACTGTACCAGGAATGTGATCTCGAGACGTTGAAATTGAATATGAATGAAGCTTGAAATTAATACAAAAGGAAATAAGTTAGCCTAAAATTAAATAAGTAGGTAAGGTAATATTAAGTAAAACTTTATTTTTAAAAGGAATTAGCATAATTATTTTTTTTATTTTTTTTTTATTTTGGCTTGACGTTACATAAAACATTAAATATTCATGAACGTAATGTTTATTTTATGTACGGAAATGCTACGCAGTCATATGAAACTATGGTTTCAGATTATAATTATAATAAATATAATGTTTTAATGTAAAATTGGATGGATGGAAAATCTTTAAAAATGCAACCATAAATGTTTAGTTTACATTTTAAACATTTAAAAAAAAATTGTTTACGGGATTTTAAACTGTTCACGTAAGCTAAACGATTCAAACGGCACGTAGTGGCAATACGTGCATAGAACGCAACTCGTAAAATTTGCTGGTAGCCTGCAACGCTCTAGTGAAATTGCTATTTCACTGGAATTTTATAGCTGGCCATTTCGCCCGTTTGATTTTAGTCAAGCGTTGGACACTTTGACTAGTAGACTAAGGTTGGACAGTATAGTGCGCACTATTACCTTAGTTAGACAATGATGTTCATAATATATCTGTAAATAATTAAAAATATTTTAAGGTACCTATTTAATGAATTGATATTAATAAAGTGAAAGCTAAATCATCATTTCGCAGTTATCCTTTCACCTTTTACGACCTAGCAGTGCAGTCCTGCATATTGAAGTAATTTAATTTCACCCTGCCTTAAGCAAGTATATTTTGAACACTTTATATCGAGTGCTGCATATAAGTTTCGTTAACTTTTACAATTAATTACTCACAGTACCTGATTATTACTTTATTTAAGTTAAAATTATTATTACTTTGGCATGGTCCATGCGTGTTGCTTACCACAATCTGGCGAGCGTGTTAAACGCTCGTCTCGTCATTCAGCTAAACAAAAATAAGGCAAATTTTCACTAACATAACATTAAAATCACAAGACGTTACATCTAATTAGGCTACTGAATATCGTGACAATTTTGCAGTTTTATACAATACGGTATTTGACTAAAATATGGTACAAGCTGACACTGCTACATTTAAAAAGTATTTTGTGATAAAACCTGAAAAACAAAGTAAGATGATTCTGTATTGTAACAAAGTAATATGTTTTCTTGAATACGGTTACGTGATCACTAACGCTATATAAATGGATGATTGCACCTACACAGATTATAATAAATCGACGTTTTGCTAAGCAGCTCCGGTATTGTTTACTTGCATGTGACGTCATCGAAGTCACGTGGCCGGTGTAATCGTCGACGCGGTAATTTTGTTTCTTTATTTTTAACATTGATATAATATATTATAATAATCGATGATTTTTAATTACAAATTTTCGACAAAACTAATGTTTACTGAAGAAAAATGACTAAATGTTAGTTAATTATAACAAAACTGTTTCATATAGTTTCTGAAACACAGTCAAATATCCTATTCTATTTCAGAAAAAAAGTGGCCAGAGTACTCAAAAACGAATTAGGCGCTTAAACAAAATATCTCCCACGGGTGTCGTCCAATGTAAAGCCGGTTTTCGTTGGAATTGCAAATAAAATTAATGTAACATCTGAAACGATCGATCTTTGGGTCAGGCCCACGCTGAAATGAAACTGTTTCGAGAAATATGATATTTATCTGCGCTTTGAATAAGTATTATAAATGTCAACAGGCTCGTATTGTTTTATTACTTTCTTCAATTGGTAGGCACGAAATTAAGATATCTATTTTAAATGAAATGATGATCCACAATTCTCGCGATGATTAAGAGAATATTTATAAAATTCTTATTCTCACAGAAAATCCCAGTAATACCTTGCTTGAAACAATCTAGAATATAAACACGTTTTCTCTATGTATTTATTTTATTTCATGCAACAACCAGTGTTTCTGAAATCGTTTAACTTAAGCTCAGCAATTTATAGCAAGAGGATTGCGTTTTTCTTTGCTTCTGCAATAAATACCATTAGGCACACAATTCGAACAACAATACGCAATCCACAACTGCATGCGAGCTCCACAGTGTATATTGAGAAAGTTTTTTCAATTCAAATTGTACAATTGTATAAATTTCTGAAAGCGCTATAGCCATTACGCGGCGGTGAGTTAATTACAAATTCATTTGAACAACTTGTTTACAATCCAAAAGCGATTAGTCGGCAATGTAGAACTTTGTAATGCTAGCATTATAAGTATGCGAATGCCTTTATTTTTTATGCGACTGCAGCAGATACATATCCACCGCAAGAACCGCTACTCAAAAGTGGTCACATACCTTCTACTTATGTCAGGGAAGGTGCTATTAAAGGTCAAAAAGTCAAAACTTCCGTAGCCAGTTGTTTAGAAAAGTGCACTAGAGAACTACAAAGGGATTTGATACGTCAATTTATTATTACACATACTTGTACATCACTTTGGGGAAAAACGTAAACTGGCAATGACGCCTTCCTAACGTAGCTTGTAGCATAGCTACATTGTTTTTCACTATATTATAACAAATGATTACGAAAAACAGACTTATTAAGAAATATATTATAGTTCCTATTTCATTAAAACAAGGGTACAAGACATTGTGCTCAGATAACTAGGTCAGGCGCTTAGTGGAGTAGTTTCCATATCTTTTAGATTCGCTATAAATTCGTTAGATAGTTTATATAATATGGTAGCTTGGGGTTGATGGAAGCTGCAGCAAGCTTCTCTGCTATTCTTTTCACCAAAAGAATAAAACTTTTATATATTTCTTTGTTCTTTTACAATTTTCACGTAGGAAGGTATTTAGTTATTAAGGGGCGTGGTATAGCCGCTCGCTTGTGCCATCATTCCTTTTAATACCTGCAAATAAAATAGTGTCTCAACGAGAGACAAAGGAAATCGAGTTGCTAGGCAGAATGTGGGCGGAGTCTTCTAGACCTTTCTTTTGTAACTCGATATTTTTAATGCAGCGCATAGGTCTCACACACATCAAATAGTCTTTGCCTGGAACACACGTTCCACAGTTGAGTTGGAATCGTGAAGAATAGTTTATTCCATATAAGTTATTTTTATCAGAATCTGTATTAATAAATAAATTCAGTGAACATACCCAGTATTAACTGGGTTTTACTGCTACGGCAAGAATCTTCCTCTGGTTAGAGGGTTGCCACCTCCGAGTTGAGGTCTCGCCGAGCTGATCAAGGTTGATCAGTTTCTCCGTTTCCGGGTCTACGCCCGGCTACTGCGACCGGGACGATAGTCCGGTTCCTCCCTGCGAGGACTCCAGGCTTCAGCCAGCCGAAGACATCGTCCGAGGGCTCGCCGTTCTCGCGCCCTCCAACTGTTTAGTTGAGTTACCAACCATTTGTAGAATCGAACAAGCTATAAACCAAATAACGAATCTCCCTGTATTCTTCTCTGTAATTAATTAATTTTATGTAAATAAATTTGTGTAGTCCTATTTAATTTTTTTTATTTAATAGCTCATGCTCGCCGACTAGGCTACACTGGCGCCAACGTGGTTTTTATAGCTTGTTCGTTTTTTTTTCTTTTGGTGGTGGTTGGCGTGTTTTTTTTATTTCGTGTCGTGGTTGGAAGATTTTTTCATTCTCGCTGCCCTCCGCCGTGTGGTACCCGGCCTACTTTGCAGAATCGGTCCACCCCTACTCATCCTAGGGTATCGTAAGAGGCGATTATAGGAACCACGGAGCGAATTCCGTGGCAGGTTTTTCGTAAGCTAGGTCTGTAGGCCTTCAGCCGCAGATCTAGGGTCACTAGATAGGGGGCCTAGTGACACCACAGTATACCACCAAAGCTGTGTTTTGTGTATTTTTTTTCTTCCAAAATATTTTTTTTACGTAATTATTCCTGGCCTAATTTTAATCTTTTTTGTATTTCATGTATATTTTCAGCCACGACCGATAATTCTGTTGTGTATTGTGTGTTTTGTGTAATCCTGTATAGGTATTATCACGTATAGGTCTATTTTTTCACGATTCCAACGCAAAGATTTTACCCGGTATATATTTTTTTTCTAGCAATATAAATTGCCTAATGGCGGGTTCAGTCGCCAGCACATTTTTTTAACATAATTTATACGTATAGAATCAAAATGATTCTATTAAGTAGTTTTCCTTATCGGGTAAAGTGCAAATTAAAACATATAAAGTCAAGTTAGTACTCGTAGTATATTTTTTTTTAGCCAGAATCATTAATTCGGCAATATTAGTATATTCAATCAATTTTTGACTTAAATACAACATTATTTATTTTAAACTTGACATAATTAATATCGAACTTTAGACTATTAATGAGCGTAATATTGAAATATAATTTTTTTAAAGGTATTATTTTCTTTTTCATAACTTATACTATGGGCACTATTTCAATGTTATAACTTCTACTATGATTTACCAGTCAGCTTTCCATCAACCATCATAACACAAAAATTTTTTTTAGCTAATTGTATTATCGATATAATAATTATATTATATCGATGTGTTCCTGCCATTATGGTACATCGCCGTGCGTCTCGGTCGTTGAGGAATGTGGGTTGTCACAGAACTACCTCCAATATAGTTGATATTTTTGATATCGCTTATCAGAAATGTTTAACGCTAGCCGTAGTACGAATCACACATAGTCGATCATTAACTTTGTTTACATTCAGTAAATAACTAGGTCAACCGGTACGTTACGTTAGTGAACTTAGTAGATATTATGGTTACTTGCTACTAGTGAAGTGTAGTGAGGTTTTTAGTGGAATGTAGTGTATAAACACACATAGTGATTCACAAATAGGGTTGATACTTTCGATTTTTTTTTATAAAACATTTTTTTAACAGTGTTCGTGCTGTTTGTTTTACAGCAGTTTGGATAAGTAGGTATGTACCTATTTTGTATGTATGTCTGTTTAGTTTCAGATCATAAAATATTTTTTTAATAATTTTTATTAGTATTCTGAACACATAACGGGGTGTTAATACTACGCCATTCCGTATGTATGTCTTCTTGTTATATCTCATAAAATATTTTTTTTTTTCACTCAATTTTTTTTTAAATTCATTCGGTACTGCGGTGAATTGCGAAACTATACAGTATGTATGTTCGTCTTGTAGTTAATTCCTATAAACAAATTTTTGCTTTATTATTTTTTTAAACTTTTGTTTTGCTAAGTAGTAGATTAAGATAGTTACTACGGCAGTATGTATGTCCGTCTGTTAGTTTGTTTTTACTAAATATTTTTTTTTTAACTAGTATCCTTTTAGCAGAAAATGATACGATATTCTGTAGTATGTTAGTATGTCTGTTAGTTGTTTCTCAGAAACAAAAATTTTTTTTCTATATTTTATATCCATGGGTGATTAATACTATAGTAAGTTGTATGTTTGTATGCGAGTCATTACTTATAAACAAATTTTTTATTAGTTTTTTTTTTACAATAAATCAACGAGGTTTTTATGATTTTCTTCTTCCTCTTGATACTGTCCTTTGTATTTTCTGGAGCGGGGGTTACGGACTCCAACCAAAAATAAGCCGTCGTAACGTCTTTTCTAAACAGCGGATTTTAATAACTGTATAAACAAGCCAATATTAACTTTTCTTTTCATCTGTACTTATACTATGGGGACATACTTATATATATTTATTTTTTCAGTGTGTTCGTGCCACAAGAAAAGTACGGAAGCGGGGTTAGGCCACTTCTTAAATAAGCCTTAGGCCGTAGGTTATGTTTATTTTTATTAGGGTTTTTTTTCTTGGGGTTTACTTACATTAATGAAGAAGCTATCATAAATTACCTATATTGACTACATATTTTTTATTTTTTTTCAATTCTTTTGAATCGGTCAACAGTTTTATTGGTGTCTTAGTTGATGAGTTTAGATCGCTGTGTATCTAAACTCGTTTTGCTGTCTTTTATACAGCGTTTTGGTGTCTTTTATACACCGTGTTGGTGTCTTGTATACACCGTTTGCTGTGTCGCGCTGTGTCGACGCAGTTCTTTTTAAGGCATTATACTGTTGTACCATTTACGTTGAGAAAAATATATAGTCAATATTCATTGTGTAGGTTTAGTTAGCTGCTTATCTCCAAAACATTTAACATCTTGCACTGATAGTATGAGCGCATAATCTGATACGATTGTGATCTCTATTTCGCATGCAGGCGACAGGAATCGCTTCTATAAAGATTGCTGCCGCTACCTTGAATGATTGGTTGAATGAAAGTGATGTATGATTGTAGTAAGCTATCAGGGTAATTTCCTTCAGGAGTTTTGTTCTTTAGGTAGTAGAGAACAAAACTCTTACTAAGCGAGGGGGATATGTAGCATAGCTACATTGTTTTTCACTATATTATAACAAATGATTACGAAAAACAGACTTATTAAGAAATATATTATAGTTCCTATTTCATTAAAACAAGGGTACAAGACATTGTGCTCAGATAACTAGGTCAGGCGCTTAGTGGAGTAGTTTCCATATCTTTTAGATTCGCTATAAATTCGTTAGATAGTTTATATAATATGGTAGCTTGGGGTTGATGGAAGCTGCAGCAAGCTTCTCTGCTATTCTTTTCACCAAAAGAATAAAACTTTTATATATTTCTTTGTTCTTTTACAATTTTCACGTAGGAAGGTATTTAGTTATTAAGGGGCGTGGTATAGCCGCTCGCTTGTGCCATCATTCCTTTTAATACCTGCAAATAAAATAGTGTCTCAACGAGAGACAAAGGAAATCGAGTTGCTAGGCAGAATGTGGGCGGAGTCTTCTAGACCTTTCTTTTGTAACTCGATATTTTTAATGCAGCGCATAGGTCTCACACACATCAAATAGTCTTTGCCTGGAACACACGTTCCACAGTTGAGTTGGAATCGTGAAGAATAGTTTATTCCATATAAGTTATTTTTATCAGAATCTGTATTAATAAATAAATTCAGTGAACATACCCAGTATTAACTGGGTTTTACTGCTACGGCAAGAATCTTCCTCTGGTTAGAGGGTTGCCACCTCCGAGTTGAGGTCTCGCCGAGCTGATCAAGGTTGATCAGTTTCTCCGTTTCCGGGTCTACGCCCGGCTACTGCGACCGGGACGATAGTCCGGTTCCTCCCTGCGAGGACTCCAGGCTTCAGCCAGCCGAAGACATCGTCCGAGGGCTCGCCGTTCTCGCGCCCTCCAACTGTTTAGTTGAGTTACCAACCATTTGTAGAATCGAACAAGCTATAAACCAAATAACGAATCTCCCTGTATTCTTCTCTGTAATTAATTAATTTTATGTAAATAAATTTGTGTAGTCCTATTTAATTTTTTTTATTTAATAGCTCATGCTCGCCGACTAGGCTACAAGCTTTATATTTTTTTCTATACATGATGACTTATACTACGACGTGGTCGTCGTCTTTATTAACTGCTGGCTTTTAGAGAAGCTCAGAGTCACACAACGAGCTGTGAAGAAAGCTATGCTCGGAGTTTCTTTGCGTGATAAACTCCGGAAAGAGGAGATACCGAAGCACTTAAGTCACTGAAATAGCTCTCAAGATCTGAGTTGAAGTGGCAATGGACAGGCCACATCGCTCGATGAACCGATAACCAATGGAGAAGGTTCTCAAGTGGCGACCACGAACTGAAAAGCGCAGCAGCGCAGGCAGGCCTCATTGTGCGCGTCGCAGGAATAGGTGGAAGAAAATAACGAATAGTCAGTCATTGTGGCGTTCCAAGGGTGTTGTGTCTATGTTCAGCAGTGGACGTTTTCCGACTAGTGATGATGATGATTATGTTTTTTTTTTCTTAATGCTGCTACCGTAAGGTAACACCATATAAATTACAATCTAGCCTAAAGACTAATGAGTAATATTAATTTGACCTAAACGAATAAATTAAAATAGTTTAAGAATCCAATGGCACTTTTCTTATTGTCTCTATTATGGTGAAGACACTTTGTTATTGTGTTCTACACTGCACTACACACTGCACTAATTTAATATTTAAACTAACTCAAAAGGTGTTGTCCTTTTCAGTCTTCTCACTATGTCCGTGTTATCGAGGAGCTGGATAGCCTCGACATTCACATGGTGATGAAGCCGATATTGATAGGCTTCAGCATAATCTTTAATAATTTTGGCAACACGGTCCACTTTGAGGTCCCGATGGAGGTCGTTAATTCTTATGTACCAGGGTGTATTTACAAAACTTCTGAGTACTTTGTTCTGGAATCTTTGTATTGTCTGTATATTACTTTGTTTGGTACAGCCCCACAACTGTATACCATAAGTCCATACTGGCATCAGGACTTGCTTGTGTAAAAGTATTTTGTTTTGCACAGACAACACGGAATGTTTTCCAAGAAGCCAGTGCAGTTTCTTGTAGCGAAGGCCTAACTCCTGGCGTTTCTTTTTGACATGGACCTTCCAGCGAAGCTTTGCGTCAAGTGTCATGCCAAGGTATTTAGCAGTATTCTCATAGGGTATAGGTTGATTATTTATGTATACCGGATGATAGTTAGACCTTTTGTTGGTAAAATCAATATGAACAGACTTCGATTCATTTAATTTTATTCGCCACTTTCTTGTCCAATTATAAATGGTATTAACGGCGCTTTGTACATTCTCCACAGCTTCTGCGTGAGTGACCCCTGTAGCCATAATGGCCGTGTCATCAGCGAAGGTTGTGATAGTATTGTTTTCTAATTCTGGAATATCGCAGGTGTATAATAGATACAGGACCGGACCTAGAACACTTCCTTGTGGTACTCCAGCTTTGATTTGCTTAAGATCAGAATAAGCATCTTCCTGCCTTACTCTGAACATTCTATCTGTAATGTAGGACTCCAAAATATCTGAGAATTGTTCGGGCAACATTTTCCTTAGTTTATGTATGAGGCCCTGATGCCACACCTTATCGAATACCTGGGCAACGTCCAGGAAAACTGTGGAGCACACTTTCTTCTCTTCTAATACTTTTTCAATTATATTTGTAAGTCTGTGAACTTGATCTATTGTAGATTGTCTTTCCCTAAAACCAAACTGATAGTCAGGGATAAGATTTCTAGCTTCTATGATTGGTTTCAAACGCTTCAATAGGATCTTTTCAAATAATTTAGATATTATTGGCAACAGCGATATCGGTATATATGAAGTTACTTCATAAGGTGGTTTACCAGGTTTTGGTACCATTATAACTTCAGCAACTTTCCACATATCAGGTACGAATTTTAATCTGAACGAAGCATTTATAAGTGTCGTAAGTTTCACTATAGCTTTATGTGGCAGATTACTGAGGACTTTCCCGGTAATGAGATCATAGCCAGGGGATTTTTTCTTGTTTAAATGTTGAATTTCTGTGTGAACCTCTTTTGGTGTAGCGAGTTTTATATCCATTTCGTCTTGTTTTATTTCTTCAAATATGATCTCTTCAGTGTCAAGATTATTTGGTTGAAATGTGTTTTCCAAATGATGTGCAAATCTGATTGCCTTTTGCTCATTATTTACAGCCCATTTTCCGTTCACTTCTTTTATAATAGGAATTTGGGTAATAGGCTTTTTAAGTTTTTTGTAGCTTTCCATAATGAATAATCTGTTGCACGATCACTATTTAACTGTGTTAGGTAAGTGTGGATAGATTCATCACGGAACTTTTTTATTTCCCTGCTTAACTGCTTCGTAAGATTATTCAGCAGTGTTTTGTCTGGTGGGTATCTGGTTCGTTGTCATCTTTGTCTCTGTCTTCTTTTTCCAGATATAAGATTACGAATTTCCATAGGGTAGTTAAAAAAATTTAGTTTAAAATAAATAAATAAGTTAAATGTTTATTTCATAAAGGACAACACACAACTTATATCAAGTATTCTTTTAATTATAGTTAAAATAAAAGATTATATAGCTGAGTTAGAGGTACAGCTTAAGTCTTAGAATTATTATTTAAAAGGTGTCGCTTAAGTATACTTTTAATTGTAGCCTTAATTTTTGTTAAAAATCTTATCAAGTATTAGGCAATCTGTTAAATACTTTGGGCAGAAAACATTTTCAATTTCTTTCACCGTATGCATTATTAATTTGGGTATTTCAAAAGCTGAAAGATACAGATTGAGGGAAGGAATAGGAATTTCCTTGAATAGGCACTTTGGACAAGCTAGAAGCTAGAAGATCTTGCTGACCAATCTTTTCATTAAAACATAAATAATTCACAATATTTATGTCGACACGAGTAGAGGGAGAATACGTTTGACATCTCAAATCCTTTGCAAGTGGTTTGAAGAACACTTCGCTCATCGCCACTTCAGGAATAGGTTCCTGAAGGCTGTAGGCAGCCTAATCAAGAGGTGACATGCGTGATACGGTTTTAAATATTAAAGCTGTTTCCTTATTTGCTGTTACGATGGCAATGAAATATACTATGGAATAAAGTCAACGTAAAGAGAGTCCCGAAAGCCGTCCTGTCGCGTCAAGTGAAGAAATTCCCGTCGTTTATTTCCCTTGCCACCTACCCGGTATGCCGTCAGATCATAAACAACGGTACAAAATAGGCTAAGACGAGCTGGAAGAGACAGTCTTTTTTCTTGTCGTTATGCTCCGGAGTTATTTATATCGCAGTGGAAGAAATAGTCAACCAGTAAGGTCTTGATTGTCTAGGGAGTATTGAGATTTATTACTTCATATTCGAGCATCGAGCAAGCTATTTTACAAATTAAAAACAAAACCCAACACAAGGAAATTAAATAAATTAAAATAAATTTCTGAACAGAACCTATAACCATCCAAATTAAACCAGCTTTTCAAACAAAGCTACCCGGTCAAACCAGCTACCAGCAAAATGATGTTCAAATCCCGATCATTCTTTTAGAAGGTATGATGCCATGTAACCGTAAAAATCTTATGGGGGTCAACTGAGGCACGTAGAGCTCATATCCCACACGTCCAGCGACTCCGTAGACGCAGGTTAAAAAGTAACACAGTAGGTCTATTTACGTAATAGCTTCATCCAATCTCAAAGGCGAGTGCACGATTTTGTAACAAAATATCCGTGCATGCACAGAATACCTTGCATAATGTAATTAGGGAAGCCGAGCGCCAAAGATATTTCTACCCCGGGCGTGTGTGACGTCACATACACTTGCTCATGTGTGCGGTTTGCTGCGAAATGCGAATTAAGTTAATAGCTTTCAGTTATTACTGAAGTTGTATAGTTTGTTATAATGTCATCTTTAGTGTACCTTATGTTGATTCCATTTAGGTTGATTGATTAAAAGAGTCACATATATATAGAGTATTTGATGTTGTTTCTGAAAATAGTAATTTATAATATATTCTTAAAACCTATTAACATTCACACTAGAAATGTGATAACAGGAAATATCTTAAAAATTATTTAAGCAGTATCGTAGAATCTCATAGCTACTGTTAATTCAAAGTGTTAAATTTGCGAATACGTTTCTGTAATTAATAAAATTATAATTTTAACGAAAATTGTGTCCAATTCACTCGGTTTTATGGTGGTTGTAAAAAAAAACATCCTAAAAGCGAACCGGCGGAAGTTATTTAAGCAACCATCTCATTTTCATCGCGAAGTCTTCACTAATTGCACGTGAACGTGATTACGAAACTAAAGCGGCATCGCTGGAACTAGTCTAAAAGCACCTAATTGCCTCGTTTCCTTTAGTTGACTTTGAAACTAGGCAAATATTCCAATTTCATCTTTTTTCTGCGTTTTATAATTTTGAATCGTACTTATCTAAGCAGTTGTGATGACTTGCGTTTCATTAGCTATGTTAGCTTCCATGTATTAGATAACAAAATCTACGCTGTTCAGACAAAAACCTTTATCGAACAAAAGAAAATAACTTAACCTTATCCGGCACGTAGTGGTCGAATCGAGAACAATTAGCTACCGCATTACGAACCATTATAGTTTCAAGAGTTTTACTAGTGCAGCGGTCTATGGAATCGAAAAATAATCTTAATGGAGACGCTTTTTAAGAATCCAGAAATATAAATTATTATAAATATATAAATTTGTATTAATATACTTAGATATTTGTTAAGGTGGTACCTAACATAGCAAAACTGCTGGTTTTGTATAATATCCTAAACATTTTTATCTTTGTTTCTTAATCAAAACATTACTGAAAACGCGGCAATTCCCAAGTTGAACTTATTTCCATACCCTGGAGTCGAAAGTTTGTTCATTTACTGCTTCATATTCCCAAAGGTAACATCGAAGACAGAAGTTTAAGATAATTAGTCATTATTATGTTGTAAGATAAGGATGCAAACGCCAATATTTAGAAATTTCCTAGGTCTAAAAAACATTCCTAATAAATCTAACGATCCTCTTGACCGATACGGCCACAGCGACCAAACTATCACAAGATGCCATATGCGATCTATGTATGCACATAAGTGGAGATAAAGTGCCCAAGTGAACTCTCTTTTCATTTACTTTTATAATCTGATGGGATGGAACCCAACACTACTGGGGAGAGTTCAGACGCAGCACCGATTTTTTACAAGCCTTCCGAAGCATAGATTATCCTGCTTTCCAGACAATCATAATAACAATTTGGACCAATCACCTCAGAAATGTCAGTCAATATCGTCAGTCGTCAAGAGAAAGTTTTCATCGTGGCTCATCTACATAGAACCAAGTTTGTAACCGCGTTCCACTTAAACTTTGTGCTAAGATCGATATCTAAACCTGAAGTCTTAAATTGATTATTATTACCCAAGTTTGATTTACTAAGTTGAAATGGGAAATTAGGAACACCACATAGTTACAGATAATTGAGGCTTTCTGCATTAAGACGTAGTTACGTATGTTATATCAAATAATAGACTGGCTTAGTTGTGAGAACGAGAAACAAAAGAAAAAATTATAAGGGAAATCTGAACGAGGATATAACTAATAAGTAAAGGCAAAAGTTGGTCCAAGTCATAGACAGGGTTCATTTCTTTACCAAACATTAGCTAATTGAAAGATGGTATTTAGTATAAAAGAAAGTCCGGCCTTTATTTTGCAAATAACGATAATATCTCAAGACTTGGTTTGCTAATTTTCTTGCCAGATCTTCTCAGTTGAGGCCGTGTTGTGACATGATGGTAGCTTTTAAAAAAATTGGCCGTTCATAGTGCTAGCTTAAAGCCTATTTGAAATAAATAATTTGAATTTTGATCAGTATTTAGGTCAATTAAATAAAATCTACCTATGTACTGTATCCTAAAATTGAAACAAACATTTTTACTTTGGTAACGATCAAATTGAAACACTGGACATAAAAATAATTGCTAACCGAGACCCTCCGCCTCCAGTTTTCTTCCATACCATTTGAGTCGTCAAGCTGGCAATGAAGAACTCCCACTTCGTTACTTCCAATCCATAACACTCCATTACCGACTGCAAATATAAAATACTAAAGCGTTCTCTGGTATAAAATAAGTCAAAACTGGAATAATCTTCGGACGCAGCGGGGCTTGGCGCTGTGCCAATGCTGCAGCTAAGTGCTTTATTCTTTAATACTACCATCATCAACTTTAACTTGATGCAACGTACTTTGAAAGCAGACGGTTTTACTTTGATTGATATCTATAAATCATATTAAAGATGCATGTAAGTAAGAATTTGACCGTTTTTCATCTATTACAATCTATGTCGTGTGTATACAGACGACTTTATCATCAGCAGAACATTTTGCCTCCTCAACATACTTATTTCGTCTTATATTATTATTTGCCCTAGTTTTGGAAAATCGTATTTTATTAAATAAAACATTTTTCACTATCTCTAATTTAGTTCTGTAGCGTCCGTCCTCTTTCGCATTATAAACTGTTTTTCTTTATTCGTTGTTAATGACTGATATCCAAGACTAATGCCAAAAGTATAACTTCGTCTGTTATTAATTTTCGTCGTCGTTCCGCAGTAGATGAGATCTATTAGATCGTCAACAGTAAAATGTAACTGTAGAGTAACATTTTTGTGAAAAGACACTAGTATAGACGTTAGCTGTCGTTGACGTCAATGTAAATATACCAAAAATACATCTTGCAGTATAAATTATGTTGGCCGATTAAAATCCGTGTTCTCAAATACCTCTTGTATTCGTGGTTGCTCGTATTCGTGGTTACAATGCGGTAAGTGTTTATTTTCAGCTAAAAGGTATACAGAGAAATAAATTGGATATGTAGGCGTACCGGAGTTGGAAGAAGTATCCAGGCTAAGTTTCATCGTACAGGAATCGCAGGTAGGTAAATGACTTGCGCATTTTCCTTCCTCCGAACAAACTATCCTAAAGTAATCCTGCACGAACAAAAGATTTGTACTTCTCGTAAATTGATGGTGTTTTTTTTTTCGTATTTGTTCTTTTATCGACTTCGAAAAGTGAATGGAGTAAATATAAGAGACAAGTTTGTTTTTCCTGTAAGTATGTATACATAAAATGTTAGTATAATAAAACTAGCTTACCTCGCATCTCCGCCCACGCTCTCTTTAGGTTTTTAGATAGACTTATATACGCATTTTTGATACATAAGCGTCGAATACATTACTTCCTTTTTTGAAGTTTGTTAAACACCAGGACTCCACTTGTTACTTGCCCTCCAAAGCACGTTGACGCTTAGTTACTAAACGGTCACCCGTCTATGCATTGACCTTGTCTAACGTTGCTTGACCTAGCGGTTATTCGTGGTAGCGGTAGGCTATCCTTCCTTATACCAACCAAGTATACACAAAAAATGATAGAAATCGGTCGAGCCGTTTCAGAGGACGACTACTAACACCGTGACACGAGATTTTTATAGCTCTTAAAATCTGCATGTTGAAGTGGCAATGGACAGGCCACATCGCTCGGAGAACTGATAACCGTTGGGGAAGAAAAGTTCTCGAGTGGCGACCACGAACCGGAAGACGCAGCGTAGGTACTAGGCCTCCCACTAGGTGGACAGACGACATCATGCGCGTCGCAGGTAACCAGTGGATGCAAATAGCCAATTGTCGTTCATTGTGGCATTCGAAGGGGGAGGCCTATGTTCAGCAGTGGACGTCTTCCGGCTAGTAATGATGATGATGATGATCACTGCGATTAAGCATTAGCCTTTAATAAGTAAAACAATGGACCAAAGCAACGCTTTTCAATTAATTTATCAGATATAAATATAGCTAACATACCTTCGCACATTATCACGTCATTTATATAACACATTACAAAGACATCCCTTAGGGATCAGATTAAGATAAATGAAGGTCGATTGTGCAAAATTGTATGACGAGGCAAGACGGGGCGGAATTTTTTACATTAATCACTAACTATTAGTGGGCGTACACCAACTTTTCGGAAGATAGTTCGAGTTCGAAAATCATTCATGAAGGTACCCTCAAATTTCGCAATTCGGCCTCAAGGTTTTGGAGAAATTAATGTTGACTCTGCTTTGAAATGAGTATTTGAATATGATCAATTCAATTCAATTCAATTTATTTTATTTTCTCATCATCACAATTAGGTACAGTCATGATAATACACGTTGCATAGAGACTGGTGTCTGCTGTAGGTCGAACCTGTATTACAGATCACCAGGCATTCCCTCCGTAAGACAACTTATAACTATGACCTAAACTGTGTTTGAACACTCAACAATTTCTCTACTAATAGGTAACATTACAAGAAATTTGGAAAAAAGAAAAAGGAAAAACATTAAGTGCGCTCAAGTTGTGTGTGTGTGTGTGTGTGTGTGTGTGTGGGTGAGTATGTCTGGGTGTGTGTGTGAGAGAGAGAGATAATATATACAAATGTACTAAGTTACTAATTCCAATTAGACCAAGGGTTTTAGTAAACTTTCTGTTGCATTATAATCAAGACCTTGAAGCCATGAGCAAACATTTTTCTTGCACTTTGTTTTAGAAAGCGGATAGATTAGTAATTGCTTATTAATATTGTTGTATAGATATGGACCTAAGAAACCGAAAAAATTGTGAGAGAATTTATTCCTAAACCTAGTTCTCGCGCACACTGCAGACGTTATTCTTTTATCTGACACAGCTTTAGAATCGAATGGTAGTTCAGAGTGCTTCTTAATAACAGTCATTACAATAATAAGCTGTCGAACTGTTAGAACTTTACAGCGCTTGTAAAGGTCAAACGTAGGATAACGTCTGGGAAGGGAAAAGCTAACTTTAAGTATAGCTCTTTGAGCTCTTTCTAAATTTAATAAGTATGTTTTAGCAGCCCCGCCCCAGGAAGTTATACAATAACATAACAATGATTCGCACAGTGCAAAATAAACTAATTTAATTATCGCAGGGTCGGAAATATGGCGAAGGGATTTAAAAATATAAATAAGTTTACGTATTCTAGGAACTAGTGCATCAATATGTGGCTTAAATGTTAATCGATTATCAATGACAATACCCAAATATTTAATAGTGTTAGTTTCTGATAGACGCGGACATGTACATGAATCATCGGAAGTAAGGGCACAATTATGTGAGAATATAGTAAGGTTTGGGTGATGCTGTTCCCTAAGCGTAAAAGTCATGTACTTTGTTTTATCTACATTTAGGGTCAGCATATTCTCATTAAGCCATCTCGACACTTAATTAAATCCGGTTTGGGCGTGGTTATAAACCTCTTCCCAGGTGTCACCATGAAAAAGTAGTGCAGTATCATCTGCAAATGCAAGTATTTTCCCGTTAGTTAGATTAGTATCACATAAATTATTGATGTAAACCAAAAACAAGGACGGGCCAAGGATACTGCCTTGAGGAACACCGTATTCGATCGGTAGCTCGTAACTAGACCAACCATCTACTTTAACAACCTGAGTTCTACCCTTAAGATAATCCGTGAACAGTTTCAGTGGTAACCCCCTAATTCCCATGCTTTCAAGTTTGTTAAGTAAGATGGGGATGGATACTGTATCGAATGCTTTGGCTAGGTCAAGATAGATGGCCAGAGTCTTTCTCTTTTTATCTAGATTAGAAATTATAAATTGCGTTAGTTCATGAACAGCATCAGATGTTGATTTATGTGCCCGAAATCCAAACTGAGAAGATGATAGCAATTTATTCGTTTCAAGAAATTTAACAAGTCTGACGTTCATCAGTCGTTCCAGTATTTTGGATAGCGTAGGTAAGATAGAGATTGGTCGATAATTATTAACACAATTTCTATCACCACTTTTGAATATGGGAACAATTTGAGATTTCTTAAAAGCAGAGGGGAACACACCCGAAGAGAATGATAGGTTACATATAAAAGTTAAGGGTGGAACTATTATTTCAATGAATTGCTTTAAGAATTTTCCAGAGATATTATCAATTCCTACAGCACAATCATTTTTAAGGTTTAATATTAATGATTTTATTTCTTGTTCATTAGTAGGCAGTAGTGCTATTGATTTATGGAAAGGATTCGTGCGGTGGGAATGACTAGAATTGTATGGTAACTTACATTTATTTGGTTTAATTTTTTCTGCTAATGATTTTCCAACACCAGCGAAAAATGAGTTTATTTTATTAACAGAACTGATAGGATTGTTAGGGCAAATAAGATGTGTGGGTTTATCTCTTTGTTTTGAAGTGCATGTTATATTTCTAATAGCGTCCCATAATTTCTTTTTGTTATGATTTCCGGCTTCCTTAATCATCTGTTTATCATAATTAATTTTAATTTTCTTTAAAAGATTATTACAATAATTCCTGTATCTTCGATATGTACATTGGATTATTTCATTCTCAGGATTTTTCTTGGCCTTAATATATAATTTATCTCGGTTTCGCATACATTTTAGAAGTCCTGGTGTTATCCAGGGTTTCAGAATTCTTTTACGTGTAGTCGTTGCAATAATATGTGTGTTTTTATTAATGACTCGGGAGACGGAATCTGTTAGAAAATCTGTTGCCAAGTTAACATCGGTCAAGTTGTATAACGTACTGAAATCAATACCTTTCATGTCTTCCTTTAGTCCATTAAAGTCAACGCGTGTATGTCTTTTATTATATGCTTGTTTGGATTTAGTGTCGATAAAAAGTAATACTGAATCATGATCCGTAATAGATGTATGGGCAACATAACAATGGGCAGTGAGTCTTGTTTTTAATATAATGTGATCAAGGCACGTACGGCTATGAGTAGGGATTGTATGGGCCGGCAGCATACCATGAGACGCAATCAAATCAAGATAAGTGGAGGATCTATAATCTTGAGTATCGGATGTAATATTAATATTGATATCCCCAACCAATACAATATTCTTAAAAGAGGAGTAATTGCATAAACATCTGTCGAGCGAGTTCAAAAAATTGTCTATATTTTTGTAGCTTGGGGGACGGTAAATAGCAATAATAATAGTGTCTGGACTGATTTTTAAAATAAGGATATTAGCATCTGAATATGCTGGCTCATCAACAGTCATCGGATCAGTGTTTTTACAATAAACAACTACACCTTCGTTTTGTGTTATATTTTTAGTTGTAGAGAAAGATCTATAGCCGGCGATATTAGGAATGTTAGCATTACGTGATAGCCAACACTCTGTTAACACAATAATATCCCATTCAATTTTTGACCTAACCAACAATGTTTGAAAGTTTGGCATATTGCAGTTTATACTACGTATATTTTGGGTAAGAATCTTTAGATGGCGACTAGAATTTTGCAACAAGTTATGACAGTCTTCAATTTCACACGTCGCCGCCTGTGCAACCGAAATAGTGTCTAGGTCTTCGTTGAAATCTATTGTGAATTCAGCCATAATCACAGCTAAGGAAAGCTAACGTGCAAAGAAATGTAATACAAAACGAGACTTCTATATTACTGCGACAGACCCCCGCTATAAAAGTCTTCATAATTACTAATACTACAAAACGAAATACATATTTGTTACATCGTAGATAAGTGTGTTTTGAGTTAGATAGATATGTTAATTTAAGATGTAATGGGTATTGTGAGTGTACGGCGGTGTGTAAAATACATTGCGCAGGACAGAACAATAATAAATATTTAAACTTTAAATTTCTAATACATAAAAACCTACTCAAAAACATGCGAGATGTAATAATAACAATTAATAGAATATTAAAAACTAGTCAATCTTTCAGTGTAGCCTTTAACTTATTTAAATCAGACTCTGTATTTATACGTAAATGACGTTCTCCTTCTCTTTTCCGAATATAAATTTTACCACCAGCTACCCAACAATATCTATAATCATTAGTGTTTGCGAAGTCCCGTGCTAGGAAAAACAGTCGCCTGTTCCTAGGAGTAAGTTGTTCGGAGATGTAAATATTCTTCAAGGGGCCGCTGATATGCAGGTGTGTAGTGTTTAGTTTATTTTCTTTATGTTGACGGTTAAATTTTTTGCAGTGCTCAATAACAATTTCCTTTGAGATAATAGAAGTAAAATCCACGATAATAGGCTTATTATCCTCCGTTTTAGTATTTATTCGGAAGACATCTCTTATGTTCATACTTTGGATTGGAGCGTTAAGCGCTATACCAATTTTATTAATTATATCCAGTAGGTCCTGTTTAGTTTCCTTTTGTTTCGGCGGAATATTTCTTATTTCAATACAGGATTTTTTTGGGAATTTTCCAATATATCAATTCTACTCTCTAGCACCTGTATATATTCTAGATTGCTTTTTCTATCTTTTTCCATCGCTTGCAGCTGTTGTTTTAAGTCCTTATATTCATTTGATAAATGTTCAACCGATTGGATGATCCCGTCGTTTCGTTTTCTAATATCAGCAATTGTGGCCTGTAGTGCATCTAATTTTTTATTCTGCTCTTCCTTTAGTTCGTTGACAATTTTCCTTATTTCTGACATAGAGTTGGTGAACTCATCATCATGAGCTCGTTTCCTAGATCGAGTACGACCAGTCACGTTTCGATTCTCTTCATTTTCTGTGTCTGTCGCTGCAGAGCTCAATATGGCATCTGAATCACAGCTTTTTTTGCTTGATTTGGGAGAGATAGGGGGGGTTCGTTTGAGAGGCATAATGACTGGGCTAACCTCTCACAGTTAAACTTCGTACAGCCTTATGTAAACAGCTGGCGATAATTGAGTTTGATGAGCCAAGCAGCCCTGTGTAACTAGAAGTATACGTTACTAATTTTTATCGTTAAGATGGTATTTAGTTCCAAAAATCTATTAGTTTCGTAAATATTAATATTTGTAGCTTTCTTCAATAAAAATAAAAATATAAACTCCAAAAAAAAGAAAATAAAAAGTAGAAAATAATAGATGCTTCCAGCGAGGTTTGAACCAGCAACTGTGTGTGTACCGTGCTTCCAGGCGGAGCTTATCGCCCCGCGGCCAAGTCCGCTTCCAAAGAATCAGTTCAAATTTGCTATCGGTATCCAAAACTTCAAACAGGTTAGCGCAATGCTAATAATTGAAGGTAGGTTTGCACTTGCAGAACGACAACGAATTATATATTTTCATAAAGATAATGCTCAAGTATTTAATGCTCACTTTTAATACATCATTATTTGGTTTTTAACACTGTTAAATATTTCACTCACTTGTTTACACAACTACTACAACTTTTTGGAGGTTTTCTACAGTTAATACTAATTTATAGGAATAAAAAGTGAGGAACGTTCAAATATACGTCTACTCTGCACTGAGTCTCAGCGGAGGGGGGATCTAACTTGTATTGCAATACCTATCTCAAAAGAAGATCGTTATTATTATCTCACCTTTTTGGACTTTATTTACTATCTGTTTGGAAGCTAGGTACACCTTTGAGACGGCCAAAAGTTCAAAAGGAGGGTGTTACAAGTTTGACGCCTATGTTTGTCCGTTTGTTTGTGCCATAATCGGCGAGGATTTCAATTCTGCAATTTTGGAAACTATTGTAATCAATGATCATTTGGCGTTTTATATTTGATTCAACTCATAGTTTTATCACAAATTTAGCATCACCCAGGGAACCCGTGTAGAGTCGTGATAGGTGATTCCTGTGGACCTCGATATGGAAGAGGACGAAGACACAACTCTGTTCAACTATTTATTACGAATTAATTTTGTTGTATTAGAGTATTTCTACGCAAAATATTCTCGTCCGAAATACCGCTGAAGACGAAGGTTTTTAACCAGTGTGTGTTGCCAGTGATGACATATGGTACTGAGACGTGGTCCTTAACTACTGGCCTTTTACAGAAGATCAGCGCCACACAACGAGCAATGAAGAGAGCTATGCTCGGAGTTTTTTTGCGCGATAGAATCCGAAATGTGGAGATTCGCCGAAGAACTATGGTCACCGACATAGCTCTCAAAATCTGCAAGTTGAAGTGGCAATGGGCAGGTCACATCGCTCGGACAACATCGGTTGTCCGACGGTTATCGAACCGTTGCGGAAGAAAGGTTCTCGAGTGGCGACCACAAACCGGAAGACGCTGCGTAGGCAGGCCTCCCACTAGGTGGACAGACGATATTGTGCGCGTCGCAGGTAACCGGTGATTGTAAATAGCCAATTGTAGTTCATTGTGGCGTTCTAAGGCGGGATGTCTATGTTCAGCAGTGGACGTCTTCCGGCTGATGATGATGATGAGAGTATTTCCTACATTCTATCCTACACTCGTGTAATATATTTTCTCAAAACGTAATTCCGACACTTCAAATACAGGCCGTTCCATAATCATGTTCCCTTAATATATTTAGCTCAAATAAATGTCTCGGGTCATAACCCTTTGTGTATATAAATCCCACAGTGGATGGAGGCCAACACTCTATATTATATAAGTTATATAGCAGTCCTTTGAGAGCACCTATATACGAAAGGGTTGCACATTCTTTAGTCCTATGTTCCAGCCGTCATATACTAGCAATTCGATCCGGTGTTTGGACAAACTGAACCGGAATCCGGTCCGAAACAGTTTGTCTATAATAATTTAGGAGTTATTAGGTCTTCTTAATTCTAATCTTAAGTCCCAGCTTTGTTCTATATTTTTTATGTTTATGTGATCCGTGCTACAGGATATTGAATCTCATTGGAGTGCCTTTGGCAGTTTAATTCCAGCCTTATACTATCCATTTACTACACCAGGTGTAAAGGAAACATCTTCTCAATACATTTCACGATAAAAAGACTAAAGTCGATTCTGGCATACTCGTATGGTAGGTACGTACTTTTAGGGTAAAGAAGAACATCATTGGGTTTAATATACGGTACTCGCAGACGTCCCGAACTTTTTCGCGTAAATCGCAAAATTTTATGTTCTCGCGGAATGGTATTGAATGTTATTTTTTTTCGGTTCAACTGAAACGAGGCGTATGTTTGTGAAGTATATTCGGGCATTAGATGAACTTTGTTTGTATACGAAGTCATATTGTTGTATTTATATAGGACCACGCCCGCCACACACCACCATTACATATACCTATAAATGTACAGAGTATATATAAAACTCAGTCCAATGACTGACAAAGTTCGGAGTAGCAACCGTACCGCTTGTCCTCAGAGGCACCGCTGTACTTGATAGACGTTTAGAGTTCATACCCTTAAACCTAATAACATAATACATTAACTTACCTAGTAAAGTTAGCATTAATACTTGTACTTACTTACTGTACTTTAGCATGTCAGCAAGGCTTATAAAGACAACCCTTTACTAACGAAATAAGGGTATTTCGTTCATAAACATTTACCCTCCACCCCGGCTCCCTTTGCCACTTCATTTTGATGGGTAATTCGTGACATTTACCCATAGCTTGGACATATCGTTATCGCAGCCACCACGTGTCACCCCGGTCACTCCGAACCGCCCCACTTTCTTATAGGATTCTGCGTTTACGATCGTCCAACGCAGTTATGAGCTTATATAAACCCGCCTCAAATGGCCAACAGAAACATTTCAGCGCTTGAAAGAAAATTTTACAGTTTACGATGGCCACAGTCTATTAAATAACTCATGGAGAATGCTTTTACGACGAGGTTTAATAGCTTTATTATTGAGTGACGTAGTTTAGATATTTTATGTCCAGAATATGGACACTGTAATTTTATAGTCATTAAAGTTTTAACTTAAGTCAAGTGCGACTGGCACTTGACTTAAGTTAAAACTTTAATGACTCACGCATCGAAGGTTTCGTACCTTCCTCATTTATTTCTACTTATTGATTTATTTTTAATCAGTTCAATATACAGTTAATTAGCCATTATCTAATAGATAAGTAACATACAAAAGAAAAACAGACAAACAGGTAATAAATCCATACGAAAATGAGTCCAACTAATACTTGCTTTAGACCCGTAGGTATTAGCTCGGCAAACCGACAACAGCTGAGAGAAAAAAAAAGAAAAATAACCATAATAATATCCTGGAACAGTCCATACACCCAAACTAGGCAGAGCCAGTATAAGGGGGACGGTATTTATAGTTGTCATTTTTAAAACCTTATACCGTATTTGTAGTCTCACTTTGAAATCTTGACGACCCATGATAAATGTTTTTTTTTTTCATTTGCGTGGAGGTTGGGTTAGTGAGATCTAAAGGTGCCCATTGACGATACGTCCATCAATCCAAATGGAGTGGACGTCTTCCAAAATTGTTCCGTGAATGTGAAAAACGTTTGCCAATTTATTGGATGTCGTCCAACTTTGGATTTCCAAACGGATTGAAATCCATGCATCCAATCCAAATGAACGTCATCCGCGGCCGACTGTCAATGTGAAAAACGTGCGCCACGCCATTTGGAAGACGTCCGAATTGTGTGTGAATGGGCAAAACCGCGTCCATTTTTTTTAAATTTTGCTCTCAGTTTATGTTCTGGCGTTGGCGGCGGCACATGTGCTGGATTATAAGAGCTCTGTGGCCGAGTCTATGAAACGTATAAATAAAATCCCCGGATTGCATTAATGTTGCTGGAAGAAATGTCTTTACAAATAAACCATCTCTTAGACACCCTGGCCGCTATCCAGACTAGACCAACAGGCCCGTTCTATATTGCTTCTTTCCCTGTATGCTAATTGTGTATACAAAAATTATGAAATGTGAAATGTGATGAAATTACGTTTGCGTGTGACTTTGTATTAGGAGTCAGTTGAAAAATATAAATCGCATCCATGTTTATGGCAAGTGAAACATCCTGATTATCATGCTGTTCATCGTGCATTTCTTTTTTCCCTGTGGAGAAATGCAGCAATGAATGCTTTGTTGGATTGTTTAAAAGAAAGGGTCCTGACGCTAACTTAAATGCGTTTAAAAATAGATCCATTGATCAATGTTCTCCTTTATCGTTTTTCCTATAACGTGCAACATTCGAAGTGACGGTGCGTGCGTGCGTCCAAATGGACTTATAGTCAATGGCTACCTTAAAACTATTCTAAGTTTCAAATCGCAGCATCAGTGGTTCTTGAAATGTATAGGTGTAACGGAAGGACAGACGAAGTGGCACCTTAAGGGTTCCTTTTTTACCTTTGTATGGATCCCTAAAAACGTGTTTTAAGGCGGATATTGAACGAACCTTTGGGAGCAGTCGTTCTAAAGGCACTCGATAAAACCACCATTTTATGTCCTGATATCTGTTAAAGAGCGCGAGTTTTTTATGTCGCCATTACGTACATACGATATTGTTAAATATTTACTCTACCACCATATGTGAGAACAAGTTAGGAGGGAGTTGTATGTTTATTACGTTTAATTTTCTTTGGTGTTAGTTTTTAAGAGACTTCAAAAAGAGGTTCTTACGTCGCATATTTTTGAAATTTATATGTTGTTTCAAGTCTAGCAAATATATTTCAGAATATACAGATACTTTTAATTAATTAATTATTATTTTTTCTATTCTTCACCATCGATATAATATACAAATAAACTATCATAAACATTCACTAACAAAATGACATCTAAAATATGGTCGCGGAGGTCGCGTACTTATCTTTGCTGGTGGCGGAAACGTGAACTAACGATGTTATTATGATAATGACGTATAGTTTGACAGTTTCATAAAGACAGTAGCGAGACACCTATCGGCAAAAATAATTTTGTCAGCCTGTGACCTCAAAAGGAATAGCGACACAAGGGCACTATTTCAGTGTGCCACTTTTCAGACCGTAACAGCTAATCTAGTGTAAATTAATATATCGATGTTCTTCATGCACTTTTGTTTAAAGGCGGACTTAATGCCTTAGGCATTTTTTGCCGGTCTACCTACCTTTTAACAATAGTGGTTTATATCACGCCTATGGCGCAAATTCACAAAAAGATCCTTAATGATAGTAACTACATGATATTCATTCTTCTTTAATGGTTTGGTTACACGATATTTATTTGGTTTAGTGAACAGGCAGACATCCTTTGGCAGGTTCCATAATACTCATTTATAAATAACTCGCCAGTCTCGCCACCCCACCTGCGGATTTCCCCATAAGCGAACACGTGAGGAAGTAACGGACCCTTTACACTGCAAATTAGTTCAGCCTACCGTTAGTTTGTTACATATAAATTCTATTTTTTATAAGCTAACTATAAAATAAATTCGTTTCTGTGTCCGGGTAAGAACAGCACCGGTGATGCTCATCATCTGGCTTTTCTAGTCGTTAAGAGATGGGTTGGTGGATACTATTCTTATCCGGACACGCCAGGTTAAGATAAACAGTGAAAATTGGATATTGTTAAATGAAAAAAAATAATAACAATCCAAATAAGTGTACTTACAAATTATTTTGTGAAATAACATATTGTAATAAAAGGTCCTTTACGTTACATCTATGGCAGGTATTTTTTTTACCACAGTATAAGTATCTTATACACATCGAAGTTCAGTAATCGTTGATGAAACAGAAAGTAAACTATTCTATCGAATTAGAACGCCTTTGATGAACCTCAAAAAATATATAAATAATGTATTTAATGTATTTCTTTTGTTTTATATTTATATTTCTTATACACACTACGTCCCATATCTCTCTTCCAACTTTACACTCGCAGGCCTGCTGGAAAAAATTTCTTTAAAAATAAGCTGTGCCTTCAAACTTTATTCTAATCGGGAATTAACGCGATTTACCTTATATTTTGGCTTGACGTTTCGGCCGGGTTGCACCAGCCGTGGTCACAAGCAGACTGGTTCAGCGAGACGGCTCCGTGCGCTAGGCAGAAATATATTCGTCTACCCCCGTTCTTTCACTTGTAACGTTAAGCCCACTACACACTACACTCACAGTATCTGTATATTTAACCGCCGGCAAGTAGCGAGGTTTTGTCATTTTGATCACTGGTTCCCAAGCAGCTGATAATCTAAAGCCATCTTCCCGGTTGAAATTTTTATATTTCTTTATTTCAATCGCTTCACGAACAACTCTAGAATAAAAGTGTCGATCGGTGGAAAGGACTTGTAGGCGATGAAACTCAATCCAGTGATTTGTATCCGACTGAAGTATATGCTCGGCAATAGCTGACTTGCTAATCTGACGGTTCTTTACAGCTGTGATATGCTCTTTAACCCTTTCTGCGATAGTCCGCTTCGTTTAGCCTATATAGGAGCTACCACAACTGCAATTTATGTTGTAGACACCTGGTGTTTGTAATGGCAGGACATCCTTTGCAGTACCTACAACGTTGCTTACTTTGTACGTACACAATGGGTACAGAATATTTTCTTAACACTGCACCCATTTTGTCCGTTACTCCCCTGACATAGGGCATAGGGCATAGGGACGTGGTCTCTAACGGCTGGCCTTTTAGAAAAGTTCAGAGTCACACAACGAGCCCTGGAGAGAGCTATGCTCGGAGTTTCTTTGCGCGACAGAATCCGAAATATGGAGATTCGCTGAAGTGTTTGTAATGGCAGGACATCCTTTGCAGTACCTACAACGTTGCTTACTTTGGACCCAGGTACATACACAACATCTTGTTGTAACAGCTCAGTGGGCGAGCGCTTGCCTTGGAAACAAGGTGCGCAGGTTCGAACCCCGGCTCGCACCTCTGATTTATTTAATTAATCATGTGCGAATCGTCTTTGTGCGATTGTTACTAGCTTTCGGTGAAGGAAAACATCGTGATGAAACCTGCATGTCTGAGGAAGCCTAACTAGCTTTCGAAAGACGTGTGAAGTCCGCCAACCCGCACTTGGCCAGCGTGGTGGACTATGGCCTAAGCCCCTTCAACTTGAAGGGAGGCCCGTGCCCAGCAGTGGGACATAAACAAGGGCTGGTATTATTATTATTATTTTATTACATACACAATGGAAAATCCACAAACCGAACGTGCCGTTGCGGCCCATCGTAAGTCAGATTGCATCACCTACATATGATCTTGCTAAGCACGTTGCCTCAGTGTTGCAGCCACTTGTTGGGAAGACGTCTTCTTTTGTGAAGGACTCGCGTCATTTTGTCCAGATAATCAAAGATTTCACATTGGAAACAAATGATGTCATGGTGAGTTTTGATGAAGAGTCGCTCTTCACCAATGTTCCAATTCTTGAATCCCTGGACGTTGTGAAAAACAGACTAGGTGACAACGAGATACCGTTTAATTATATTGAACTACTGAAGAACTGTTTAGATGGAAATCACTTTCTCTTTGAAGGACAATACTACCTACAGATCGATGGTGTCGCAATGGGTAGTCCTGTAGCCCCTGTACTTGCCAGTCTGTGGATGGAATATTTTGAGGAAAAGGCTTTAAGTCTCGGGCCCCAGACAATCAGAATGTGGAAGAGCTATGTTGATGACATATTTTGCGTCATCAAAGGCGGTGAACAGGCAGTAGTTCAGTATATAGAACATCTTAACTCCTTACACCCAAACATGAGGTTCACATATGAATTGGAGAAGTCGTTGAACGAGTCGAGAACAGGTCGTTGACGTTCTTGGATGTTAAGATTTTCGCGAGAACAGATGGAACACTGTCACACTGTGTGTACCGCAAACCTACACACACAGATAGATACCTGCACGCATCTTCACATCATCACCCCCGTCATCTGCAATCCGTTGTTACATCACTCAACAATAGAGCATACGACCTCTGTGACCCTGAACATTTAGAACAGGAGCTCAAACATGTTCAGGCTGTACTAGTGAAAAACGGTTACAGAACGAGTGGACGGCCGAGGCGATCAGAGAAGAAATGCAGACATCTTGAAGCCAAGAGACAACCTGCTTACATGCCCTATGTCAGGGGAGTAACGGACAAAATGGGTGCAGTGTTAAGAAAATATTCTGTACCCATTGTGTACGTACAAAGTAAGCAACGTTGTAGGTACTGCAAAGGATGTCCTGCCATTACAAACACCAGGTGTCTACAAAATAAATTGCAGTTGTGGTAGCTCCTATATAGGCCAAACGAAGCGGACTATCGCAGAAAGGGTTAAAGAGCATATCACAGCTGTAAAGAACCGTCAGATTAGCAAGTCAGCGATTGCCGAGCATATACTTCAGTCGGATACAAATCACTGGATTGAGTTTCATCGCCCACAAGTCCTTTCCACCGATCGACACTTTTATTCTAGAGTTGTTCGTGAAGCGATTGAAATAAAGAAATATAAAAATTTCAACCGGGAAGATGGCTTTAGATTATCAGCTGCTTGGGAACCAGTGACCAAAATGACAAAACTTCGCTATTTGCCGGCGGTTAAATATACAGATACTGTGAGTGTAGTGTGTAGTGGGCTTAACGTTACAAGTGAAAGAACGGGGGTAGACGAAGATATTTCTGCCTCGCGCACGGAGCCGTCTCGCTGAACCAGTCTGCTTGTGACCACGGCTGGTACAACCCGGTCGAAACGTCAAGCCAAAATATAAGGTAAATCGCGTTAATTCCCGATTAGAATAAAGTTTGATAATGGAACGCGAAAGTCTAAAAGTATATATTGCAAGCTGTGCCTTTGTACCTACTATTCTTTACTATATTTCTTGTTTTATTTAATGTTATTGTGTACATAAAAAATAAAATAAAAAAGTTAAATAGAAACACCCTAACACACCTATATAACTAGGAACTATCAGACTCATTATCCATTCCAGACAGGTCACATCACCGATAATTGAGTTAGTTCAGGACGCGACCGAGCGACCCACAAAGCTGCAGATCCTTTCGTCCGACACAATCGGATTACTCGCGCGGATTTGAACCCATGACCTGGATACTTTACAGTACGTGCTGTTTGTAACGTGTTTATTCGCGTGTTAATAAAAAATGCGTGCTACATGTTTATAATTTGCCTTTGGTGTCATAATGTAGGTTCTCTAGACGGTTATGCTAGGGACTATCAAGGTGAGTCCAATCAATGAGTAGCCGTTAGTCCTAGTAACTTGTTTACCTGCAGAGGTGTGTCGCGTCTTATTTGTCTTGTCAATATTCTGAAGAAAAAACATTATTGGAATAAAAATTATCACCATTAATAATATCCTGGGAAAATCCGCACACATTCATCTGATGAAGCCTGTACTGATGTAACTACGCAACTGCTTTTTTTTAATACATACTTTTATAAATTAAATGTCCCAGAAACAAACAGATATGTTTGTGCTTAAATATTCGTCTTATGAGAAATCGAATCCACGACCCAGTCAGCAGTCACTGAGTCGTATGATGCAGTTTTTAAATATTGACATTATTTGACATTAATATCATTTGTTGCTAAAACATAAAATGTATTTAAAAAAAAATAAAGTGCTAATAGCACCGTGGTAGTGTGCCAATTTAAATTCACGAACTCATTTTAGCTATACTAAAATGCTTAGCTATAATAAAATGCTTCTAAACTCAGTTGCACAGTCCATAGTTTTCTAACCTTTTAAGATTGCCATCTTAGAAGTTTATAGAGCAGTAGTTTCTATTTCGTTATTTATGTTTTTCTGCCTCGCTGATCCAGTAGCAAGTGCTGCTGTGATCGAGTAGTTCCAAGTTCGTTTGTTTGTTTGTCGTGTAGTTAGTGGCCAACCTAGTTCTGTTGCCATCTAGAGAGTCCCGGCTGTTGTCATCTCTCTAGATGATAGATTATGGGTCGTCGATGCATTTACCGTCGACTAAATGAGACCGTTTATCTTCCATGATAAACCAGTTTAAAAAACAGTCTAAAGTTTCGACTAGTTTATATCGTAAACAGAATGTTTATAGTTGTGGACGTTAAACATCAACGCCATTGTCGATGCATCCGTCGTTTGGTCAACGAATAAAGTCTTCTCGTTTACCATGGGTGAATAAACTCACTCACTCACTTTCGGCTTACTTCGGCAATAATCGTGTAAGGTCACGTCGACTGAAGTGTTCACTAGTTTTGTCCACGGTGCAGCATGATGTTTACGATTCTACCAGTTTATGGTTTGTTTTTTTTTTTATACTACCAAGATGGCAAGCAAGCGTACGGCCCACCTGATGGTAAGCAGCCACCGTAGCCTATAGACGCTAGCAACACCAGAAGAATCACTAGCTCGTTGCCGACCCTTAAGACATTAGATAAGTCTTTGTGTCCAATAATTTCACCAGCTACAGTGCCCTTCACACCGGAACACAGCAATGCTTACACACTGCTGCTTGGCTGGACTGCTTTTGGTTTTGCTTTTGGTTGGACTGTAAACTAGTTTATTCGTTGAAGCCAAAAACAGTCTAAAAAAACAGTTTATTAATTCAACGCCACTCCTACTAGATGAGCGACCGCTAGATCTCTAGGGACCTACTGTTTACATGCCCTCTAAATGGGAGATGTTTAGTTTAAATCAAGCTCGTGGTTTGGGTGCCGTGTAGTTAGTGGCCAACCTAGATCTTTACGCTGCCCTTTTAGGTCTCTGACTTGGCTCAATGATTACTCTCTAGAGTCTCTAGTGGAAAACATCCGGGATCGACTTTTTACGTGCCCTGTGAAGCGCGGAGATAGTTACCTACTTTAAATGTCACTAAACGGTTATCTATGAACTAACCATGCCTAAGCTTGCTTAACCAACTGATATTTTATAGAACAGTGATTGCAACTGTTTATAATTGCCTCCTGGTATCATCAATTATATCATCGGGATATTGTGGACACGCTAAGATTCAATGATCATGCTTGCTAGACTGCTGCAATTCCAAAGAAATTATATGAACAATGAGAAAGCAAATTATGTTGTAATGGAATCACTTTGTATAGATATGACGGATACCGCAAGCGAAGTATCACTTAAAACTGTGTCTCAGTCAAAAGTTCTCGGGTGAGTTTCTACAAAGATAACCACAAGTACCTTAACATACAAGCTACCATATTATGAATTGTAAATACACAGGTTCGTGTTCGGGGACAGGCGGAGGCCGGGTTATGGGATTTTAACCTACTAAAACAACTCCCATATCTTTCATCCGTACTCTGGAGTCACCGTTAGGACATCGTCAGTCTCTCCAGCATCGAAAGGTCGCTAGAGCACGTCCCATAAATGCATGCTGCTCTTGGAACCCACGCAATCCTCCCGACGACGCAGGGGGCAGAGCCTATACCACGTCGTCACCGTATCTCGGGGAACTAAACTAACCCTGTCGTGGTTGTATCCGTATACCTGTGTGATATCTATCGCAGAATAAGGAATGACCTCTCAGTCGGCATACTTCACACTTGCAGATGAAGGTATGTACACAGCACCGCTTGAAGATGGTACTGTACCTAAAGCTAAGAACGAACTTTATAGTTTGAAACAAGGTCTAAAGCCTTGATTTCTTCTCTAAGTCACGGTCACGAAAGCATTACCCGTTTTGAAAACTAATCTTTTGAACGACGACGTTTCGTGCGCTTGTACACGTAATATGGACCGTTCTAAAGATGATAGAGCCGAAATGTCCCTCATTGTACATATTATTACGTCAATGTCTTAGATACAGCTTGAACTCCAAACTTTGCTGTATTCCATTTATTTAATTACGTCTGTAATCGTTTGTAATAAAATTAACGTCTTGCGTAGCAAAATCTTAACTTAATAAACACCTTGCATTTCGCAAACATCACTTATTTCACTAACTGTGCAAAATTATGCAATTAAGAAACTACCGACACAAAACAAACAGAACGAGAAGAGTTCTCCCAACTTAAAGAGCTCGGATTCTTGGAAATTTTTGAACTGGCAAAAGTGAATTTATCTTCGCAGATGACGCCTTCAAAGCTTCGTGTTAGCGCTTCAGTATTTTTAAGTGAGAAACTTCAGTTAGTGTTTGCTTTTTTTAAATGAAAGCTTTTAAAAAGAAAACTAAATTTATTAAATAATAATATTATAATTATCTAGAGAAAGCAGTACATGTTAAAGTAAGTCTATTAGCCATAAAAAGCTCAATTTTCTAATTATACGTCGCCAGTGCTGGTAACAAGACTAGGCACTAGACTTATGGCCTCACTTACAAACGTGACATAATGTAAATTGCGACTCGATCCAGCTCGAATGCAACTTGCAAAAAAGGAGTTTGAGGACATGCTGGCCAGTGGTGGTGAGCCAGGCACTCAGCAAGTGCATGGTCTTCTGAATTACATCTAGTATGGAAAAAGGACGACTGATGGATGCCCTTTGGAGATTACAAAGCACTGAACTCAAAACTGACACGGAGAGATCTAACTGTAGTATATTTTATTGTATTGGATGTATTTGAAATTAATAAAAATAAATCGATAAAACTGGTATGTTAGGTTTGATATCTAATAGTGGTAAACCCCTATATATACAATTTTTTTGCATGGTGAACGGTAATACGCCTAACTATATCTTTAGGGAACAGTTAGGAAGAAAACCCATTCATCACTTATATATTATATTTATATACGACCGGAACCTTACATGTTCTCATACGATAATATTTTACTTTATGAAGAAAATTACTACGCTGATTGCAGGGTTGCATGACGGAATATATAAATTACGTTAAACCAACATGGAAATGCTTGTTTAAGACCATTATTTATACGACTTAGTAACGAGGTTATTATTTAACCTAGATTTTTTTGTTTTAAGGATATAATAGTAAAAGTAGGGTTTTCTATATCTTTAAATGAAAATCTAATTTTGCCTATTAATTTATATCGCGTCGGTAGCCTTAAACGGATGGAATGATTTGTAACTGGTTCAGATTGATACACTATTTATTTATTATTTTACTAGCTGACGCACGCAGCTCCGCATGCGCTATTTTTACGTTAACTAAACTTTTAATAACAGACATTCGCATTGAATACATAACCTCCTTTTTATAGTCGGTTAAAAACTGGGACCCACTTTTTACTTGCTCTCCGAAGCCCGGAGCCGTTTAGTTCAAATGGCGTTAAACGGTCACCCATCTATTTAATGACCTTACCTAACGTTGCTTAACCCGATCGATTATAAAACCTGTAAACTCTCTATGAGTGTTCTCTTACTAATATTTATTATAATTATGAAGAAAATTTGATAAAATCGCACCAAGCGTATAACCAAGTACCCATTTTGACTTTAATCCCCTCTCCCAAAAGAACCGTGCTAGATTACGGGATAAAAGTATCCTATGTCCTACCTCGTAGTAAGATCTCAAATCATGCCAAGTTTCATTTGAATCCATTCAGTAGTTTCGGCGTGATGCGCAGCCGTGATACAGACAGACATACAGACAGACAGACAGACAAAAAATAAAAAAAAAATCATTTTCGGCCTTGTATCGGTTATAGAATGCCCTCCAAATATAATTTTCAAAATATCTTCAATGTACAGAATTGGACCTGTTACAGTTTTATTATAAGTATAGATTTTATTTATAGGAAAACATACATTGTTTTAAAGTAGCTAACTACTGGTATAAACTATGCACTACTTACATGTTTTCACAAAAGTTATAACTACATAGCTCATTTGTTATTGAATCATGATGCAATCATGTTACCTAAGTCGTTAGATAGAAAATACAAATAATACAAAATTAAGCAAAACTTAGATACACAGCGAGAGAATCGAACCAAGATTTAGTCAATTTTTTTTTTATAAAGTCATGTTCAGACTGAGTTTACCCGAGGTTAGCGATATGCCAATCCATTCATAATTGCGTTGCACTAACGCTTGTCATCTGATCATAAAACATTACATATATACCTTTTTTCTAGTCATTATAAGCTAGTTCTTGACTGTATCACCTAAGTACAAATATAGTGATCTGTGCTGTATCACACCTGATAAAAAGCGACCATCCATTCGATGATGGTAAAGCACATGGCCTAATAAAACCCTATTAACTAGCCTTAAATATACATCTCTTATCTTCCTTCACTTTTTAGTATCTTATCTAACATGGATAAATTATATAAAAGTATAAAAAGCCCGACTGTGAACAAACAAATATCTTTAAAAAAAAATTGAACCTTTTTAAAAGATTTTATTTTAAAATTTTTAGTGATGTTTTCATACATAAAGAAGCATCGAAGACTGTAAAATGATCTAGGTAGGTTATGATCACATTATCATCTACATAGTTTTACATAATTCATGTTTCTTCAGAAAAAAATATCCAGTCGTAATGAAATTTACATGGAATCATCATAGTAGTTTACTACCTCGAAAAAAAAAGAATAATTGAAATCGGTTCATATTTGTCAGTGCAATGTAATGGAGAACATCAGTTTTATGGTTTTTACCAGATAAATTCCCCCACATCGTTCATGGTCCTCCAGAAAGTTCTTATATATATATATATATTTCAACTCGTCTCGTTAAGACCTTTCATTTGATAACCATATTGATGTTTTTGGATGTAAAAAGAAAAAACTAAAAGGCGACTTTAAAAAAACATATACCTAGCCTATGTCACTCCAACAACTGAGACGAATCTAAATACATAATTATTATAAGTCAAAAACCATCAAGCCGTTTAGGCTGTAAGCCGTGCCAAAGTAATAGAGATACATACATACCCTCGAAAAACATGTCCCTACTTCTGGGACAGTCGGGCAAATATACTACATTATTTTTGTCGACAGCTAAAAGGTAGTCCATTATAATACTTCATTTAGAACTACATAGAAAATGTTTCTACAAAATACTTTCACAATAGAAGTAAAATATTTTTCCTGGAAGTAATCATTTGTTATTCGGTTCGCTTGCTCCATATTTCCGTTATTCGCGTTTAGTAGATAAATATTGTATTTTAGCCCCTTTGTTAAACAAAGTATAATTAGCTGCTCGATGTTAAGCCGGATAAATATTCGTTTAAAACGATAGTGGAAGGTAAAATAGAAGGGAAAAGGGGAAGAGAAAGACCAAGGCGAAGTTTCATGAAGCAGGTAGTAGAAAAAGTGGGTGGATTGTCGTATCCGGTCAAAATAAAGGCATATAATAGATCGGATTGGAATTTGCTTCACAGACAAGAGCCACTTCCACAGCTTTTAAATTGGAGAGAGAAAATATTCGTTTTAATCTTCTTTCTTTTTCTTACATCTAATATATAAAAATCTATGTATTTGTGGTCGAACTCATCGGAGACGGCTCGACCGATATTTATTTACTATAGGCAGGACTTCCACCAGGTGGCCAGACAGCACTGTACAAGTGGCAGGTAAACGGTGGATGCAAATAGCCAACCGTAGTGTTCTAAGGGGGAGGACTATGTTCAGCAGTGGACGTCCTCCGAATGATGATAATGATGATGATGATGATTTGGTAGGTTATGAGAATAGGTCGTAAAGTATATTTTATAGGTGATATAAAAAAAGCGCGGGTGCAGCTGCGCTAGTTAACTATAAAATTATAATGATATATTTTCACATATAATTTAATTAAAAAGTCAATGATATCATTGCTTAAAATATTAAGACTAAAATCGTACACGTTTTTTATACATTGTGTTTTTTATATGTAGGTGCATATGTTTATGCCTACATATATTATACTTATATATTTGACGTCATATTACGTAATTTCATTAGGTATACACGAGATGTATTTGCAAATCAAAAGTTTACTTATAAAATACAAATTACAGATGTTCTTTCCATAATTTGAAAGGCCGAACGAGGCGTCATATCATTTCCTCGCTGCAAATTTGGAAATTCGCCCTCAAGCTAATTTCGACAAGTTGCTCAACTTATTACAAGTTAAATTGAAATTCTAAAAGCCCTGAGCCATAGCTGTGTAAGTTCTGTGGGCAACTTTCGAAGAAAGAAACAAGAATTACAAGAAAGGAAAAAAGTGCAACTCATTTTAAGTGATAGGTATTTTTTGCTCATTTTCTTAATGCTTTTATTAGCTTCCCCTATTTAGACTGTTTTTATCGTCAACGATTAAACTAGTTAACAGTCCACCAATAAACTGGTCGAATCATGAACAATATCATGCTGGCGCAGCTTTGGACAAACTAGTAGGTTGAACACTTCAGTCGACGTGACCAGCGTAATTTCACGTTGACGCGCGACTCTTTTTCCCTTTTACCGAAAGTCGCTATAAATACCTGTCACTGCGGAGTTACTCTCGCAACTCTCGCAAACAGTAAACAATTCCACTAAAGTGCTAAACAATTGCATTAATTACGCCTGGACATCCCCATTTGCAAAGTAAAACGGCAAACTCATCAATAACCCTGGTCAAATTTGTGCGGAGCAAACCATCTGCCTCGCTAAGTCAGCAGCACTGTATTTACAATGCATAGCAGCCACCGTCCCCGGCATATTTGCATATAACAGCTCCTACATTAGTTAGCAGTTAAGTACTGACAGAGTAAACATTGGTGTTCGATAATTGATAAAACGGTTAAAGCAAAATTAAGTTTGAGCAAACTGACTAGGGAATTTAAATGCATAATATGGTCGGTTCATCTATTGGTGAAGCTACACCTTACTTCCCCATCGGTCATCGGTTCTTTCACTATCGTTAATTGCCACTTCAACTGTCAGATTCTGAGAACCATGTCTGTGACTTTGGTTCTTAGGCGAATTTCTTTATCCAGGATGTTATCGCATAAAGAAACTCCGAGTTTTCTGAGCTTCTCTGAAATACCAGCAGTTGAGGAACCCGTCTCAGTAGTACGTCTGTATAGTGTTGCATCAATTCCTGATGCAAAAAATGGAATGCGACGGAAAAGGAACAAGAAATGTCCTTGAGTGAGAAGTATCGCTATATCGGCAGAAAAGGACCGGAAGGGCCGAAGTCCTTTAGCTGTCAGCGACAGCTCTTAGAGCACGGACGTACCGACCCCAGGACTACAAAACCACTTGAAAGTAACGATGTTTTCAGCAACGATCTGCAAAGTTTATTCCTTATTTGGACGACTAATTCCCTAGTTGGACAACACCAAATTTATACAGAAGACACAGAAGTACGAATACAGCGTATCTGGGTTTTCGTTCAAGTCCAAATAGTGATACTTAAAGCGGCTCTGACTATCTAAGGAATATGATATGACATATCAGGTTGGATTACTGCACCGATGGTATGATGTTCAGTAAATCCTAATCTTGCTGACCAATTAAAGATATTTTGGTTGGCTGGACAAATCAAAACACTAGTTTTTTTTAAATAATTAATAAATTGTTTTTTTTATTATTTATACTTAATATACGTGGTACACAAGGCGTACCCAATGCATCTAGGCATTATCTATGAGTCACCCTCTAGGATAATGGGAAACACATGAAATAGGTACAAACAATAGGCACTATAAACCATAATTATTAAATAAATTTACTAATAATACCATCTCATCTTTTTATCTTTAAATAATACCGTCTATATTGCCTGTTTGTGTATGTGTGATTAGAGCCGTTTGATCATAGTGTATTATTTAATTATAATGTAACAGTCTGGGTGCCGCTGTCACGCAGGTGCGTGAAAATAATCACGGAGTCTACGCAGTCACAACGCGTCTAGTGACCGTATGGTACGCTTAGCTAAGCGCTTAGGTAAGCGTTGATTATTTTCAGTGCCATAGTACGGTTATGACATAGTCATGTCTAATACTTATGTCCTCATTTACGCTGTTTATATTGTACTAATTAGTATTTATTTGTTAAACAGCAAAACAAAGTATGTTACCACTTAGGCCTTAAACAAACGATTTTCACTTCAATTAATCATATCTTACTGAACGCCTTAAGCTTGTATTTTGTAACAGTAATCCTATTTTAATTACCGGGAGCCATCCTAAGCTGTTGTAAAGAATTTCCATTAGAAAACGTTTCTGATGTTGAAGGATGACTTAGCTGTTGAAGTGAGAATTCCAATATCCAAGTTTATGTAAATGCAAACGATTCTTTTCGACGTATTTCCAATTGCTTACAAAGTATCGTAGACTATTTTTTGTTGTTTCCATTTTAATAGACTACGTTCCTCGTTATGCACACTAATTCCAAGTATTTTATGATGATTGTTGACCACTTAAGTTAAAGACGAGCCTGTTGGTCTAGTGTTTTGAGACCGTGGTCACAAAATATTTTTTGTGCCCTGGCCGGTACCCAATAGGTCGTAGGTTCGATTCCCATCAAGTGTTTGGGTTTTATTTATCTACTAGCTGACCCACGCAGCTCCGCCTGCGCTATTTTTACGTTAACTAAACTTTGAATAACAGACATTCGCATCGAATACATAACCTCATTTTTTATAGTCGGTTAAAAACTGGGACCCACTTTTTACTTGCTCTCCGAAGCACGGACCCGTTTAGTTCAAATGGCGTTAAACGGTCACCCATCTATTTAATGACCTTACCTAACGTTGCTTAACCAGATCGATTACAAAACCTTGATAACAACTCTCTATTAGTGTTCCCTTACTAATATTTATTATATTATAAAGAAAAATTGATAAAATCGGACCAAGCGTATAACCAAGTACCCATTTTGACTTTAATCCCCTCTCCCAAAAGAACCGTGCTAGATTACGGGATAAAAAGTTGAATCCATTCAGTAGTTTCGGCGTGATGCTCAACCGTGATACAGACAGACAGACAGACAGACAGACAAAAATTCAAAAAATACATTTTCGGCCTCAGTATCGGTTATAGAATGCCCTTCAAATATAATTTTCAAAATATCTTCAATGTACAGAATTGGACCTGTTACAGTTTTATTATAAGTAGGTATAGATTTATGTTAGTATTTACAAAAAAATATATAATTAAGTAGTTAGTTTGGGATCAGACGACCTTGTGTGGATTTTTGCAGAATATTATTATCACTAATTATTTTTGATTTTAATGTACCTAGGTGGATTACTGTGACGGGGGTTAAACACGTCACGAGGGATTCCTTCAAAAAGTCGGGACCGGCGTATGTGGGATTTTTACCCACTAAAACCCCCGCGGCTATCGCGTCGACACACCAGAGGGACCCCTGGAATCTCCGATGGGATCTGCACCAGGGGCCCTCAGTGCCGCCGGGGGCGCATTGTAGCCCCCCGGAACGGGGGTCGCAACCCCACCGCCGTCCTCCTCGGAGTCGCCGCCGTACTCAATGGATGTCCTAAGGCCCTCACCCCGAATGTCCAGTGATTCCGAAGGCGAGGTTAAACTCCTAAGTCATCCCATCACTAAGGACGCTATTAAGAATCTGAAAGGTCGTCAAAATAGATCAAAACCGCAATAAAATCCAGTAAGTAAATTAGTTTCATTTCAATGTAATAAAAGAACAAATAAAGTTCAATAGTCCTTTTATTATAAGTAACTTAAAAAATAGATTACTTTATAATAAATATAGAAATAAGACAAATAAACATATAAATAATGTAAAGAATAATTACTATTTTAAAGAAGTAACAAAAAATTTTTATAATTCAAAAAAAGTTTGGGAAATTATTAATAACTTATGCGGTAAAATAAATAAATCCATAGACGACATAATTACAAAATACTTTAAAGTTAAGCCAGATATTTTAACAAATAAATTTGCATCTGAATTCAAGGAAAATGTAAACAGTATATGTATGAAATGTAACACATCACTCCTAGATGAAAAGTCCTATGTGAAAAAATTTAGCTTTTCTATGAGATTACAAAAGGCTAGAAACGATGTTGTGTCTTCTATAATAAAACACTTAAATGTACAAAAATGTCCAGGATTTGATGGTATTCGAGTCAAAGATTTACAATACATTAATAAAGATATTACGCCTGTTATAACACATTTAATTAACACATGTATTGCCACGTCACTGTACCCTGATCAACTCAAGATTGGAATAATAAGACCTATACATAAAAATGGTTCGTACACTGATGTAAACAACTACAGGCCAATCACTATATTATCATGCATTGATAAGATAATTGAGAGGTATCTTGGCCAAGAAATCACCAGTTTTTTGACAAAACATAATGTTATCAATGACAGACACTACGGATTTCAGAAAAAGAAAAATTCCTCGCAGTTGTTGTCAAGGTTTGGTAGTGAGGTCAATAAGCACCTGGACAACCGTGAACACGTTCTTGTTGTATGTATTGATTTTTGCAAGGCATTTGACTGTTTAAATTATGACACGCTATTTAATAAATTACAGCAAAATGGTATACGGGGTCCACTTCTGGAATGGTTCAAAAATTATCATAAAAATCGTTTTACGGCAGTAAGTGTCGCAGGTTCGCTTAGTAACTTGGTCCCAACCGACAAAGGAACGGCCCAAGGCTCGATCATTGGGCCGACAGAATACCTGCTGTACGTAAACGACATGTGTAACATATTCGGGGAGGGTTCCGTATATCAATTTGCTGACGACACATGTTTAGTCACTGCACACAAAAACTTATGTGAAGCAGAAAAGGCGATGCAGTGTAATTTCGACCTTTTATGTAAGTGGGCACACGATGCGGGTCTTGCCATAAATATTAATAAAACCAAACTCATGCATATCCACTCACCCTACCTGGAATCACCCGGTATACCTTCTATCGTAGCCCATGAACATAACTGCCTCCATCAGACGGTTAACGCATGTTGTTGTCAAACACTGGACTTAGTAAGTCAGCATATGTATCTAGCCTGATAATAGATCATAAATTTCATTGGAAGGCACACATTGATTACGTATGTGGTAAACTTAGATCCATATTATCAAAATTATATATACTTAAATACAAATTACCATATAAAACACTAAGGACTATGTATCTGGCACTCGCTGACTCTGTAATTAGCTACGGCCTGAGTTGTTACGGAAATACGTACAAGACTTATGTTGATAGCATTTACAAGTTACAACTTAGTATTCTAAAAACAATTGTACCCAAAATAGTAAAACTACAATTTAATGATGAAGCAGGTTTATTTCAATATTGTCAAATTGTAAATGTGTTCAACAAGGTCCGTATCTGCGTACTAAGCGATAACTATCACAATGTAAAAAGCCTACATAAACATGTAAGGCCGACATCGCTACGATGCCTGTCTTACTTACCTACCTATAAGCTACCTAAATATAATAATGTCTATGGGGTACGGACGTGGGAATATATGTTGCCGTCTATCCTGAATAGCTTACCCGTCAAAGTATGCAGTGCACTAAATGCTAAGAATTTTAGAAGCGTGTTAAAGGAACATTTCCTAGGTTCATAAGATACTTAAATAAAAAAAATATTAAACTGTACCGAGATTGTGACTAATTATACCACTGTTAAACCCACGATGGTTTGTGTGGTATATTCGTGCGTAAACAATATGTATATGTTATAGTAATAAATTATAAATAAAAAAAAATAAAAAATATATATTATATATCTTGGGACAATCATCTGATCCCAAACTAGGCAGAGCCTGTACTATGGAATCCAGACAACTGATACTAATACTTATATACATTTTTTTTGTAAATACATACTTAAATAGATAAATAACACCCTGACACTTGGTGGGAATCGAACCCACGACCGATCGGTTAGCGGACAGGGTCACTAACCACTAGACCAACGGGCCCGTCAAAATATACTTAAACTAGGTAAAAAACTTCCTCAAAGTTGTCGCCGCACAGGGAGGGAAGGGTACCTAAAAGACTGGCGGCATTACTTCTTTGTATGCCACGGCTTATGCGTTGGCAGAAAAAGCTACCGGAACGACTATTCTTATCTATGGTTTGGATGAAATTTCTTTCACCAAACCGTGCGTCACATGAAACCAAGGCCCCATGGTCTCCACCGCAAAGGGCGCAAATATATAGCTGGAACCTAGGGCTGCGTACTTGCGCCGCTTTGAATAACCCTACAAGTTACCGGGGTGTGGGACGCAGCGCAGCAAGTGTATCGACACATGTCGCATCCCACACCAACTTGCCATGGTATTAAAGTGACCATCAGGACTCTTGCCATCATCTCGTGTAATACCGGCCAGACCAGCACGGCAGAAATAGCGGCAGTGACAAGCGAATAATATCATTACATGGCGTGACATACAATTTAGTTTAATTAAGTTTAGTATTAGTTGTCTGGTTTCCATAGTACATGTTCTGCTCTGCAGTTTGGGATCAGGTGACCGTGTGTGGATTGTTCCAGAATATTATTATTACTAATGACTTTTGATTTTAATGTAGTTATTAGTATTAGAGTGGATTACTATGATGGACGTTATAAATCGTTTCGACATTATGGACACTATTAAGAATCTGAAAGGTCTGGAAAATAAATCATAACCGCAATAAAATCCAGTAAATTAGTTTCATTTCAATGTAATAAAAGAACAAATAAAGTGAAATAGTCCTTTTATTAAGGGCATGCCAAATAAAACCGCAAATATTGCACGGGAACAAGTAAACAGAAGCTTCTAATAATGGAGACACTTTACAAATAAATAAATAAAAAAACTGCCATCTATAGTCGGATGGGATTCCCTCCTTGGGTAAACACCATTACGGTGCCTCAGCCTATAAACCCGCCAAGATAAGATGAATTGGGTGTGCGTCCGTAAAAGTAGATTGAGTATTTTGCTTATACTTGATCTATGCTTATACAAAACCAAATATATATATGTATATTATGGAAATAGATAAGATATATATTATTATAATATATGTAGGGCTGCTCCATTAAATTATCAACTTATGTGACAAAACAGGCGACAAACGACAGGCCAACCCAAAGACAGCTATACAAAACTGCCGCTTACCCATGACATTAGTTATTAAGGCTTTTGAACCGCAAATTTATCATCATGACAATTGGCTATTTGTATCCACCGGTTGCTTGCGATTCGCACAATGTCGCCTGCCTATTACCACTTCAACTTGCAGATTCTGAACAAGGGACCTCTAAGTAAAGTCTAAATTGGTCTAAAAACAAGTATTCGTATTTATTAAATCAATATGTAATTGACAAAGGTGGGCTTCAAACATCGTTATGACCGTATTGTAGTCGAGTCGAGCGCGTTCTGAGGGTTAGTGAACACGGTCTTCTGTCCCAATGCACGTATCCAACTAACTGCACGGGCATCGCGGAAATGGAAATGGTATTGTGCAGTTTAAGGTACATGCCTAATAGTGCCTATTTAAAGGCACCTTTTAATGACCTATGTAGCGTTTAGCGCTACAGATTAAGAAAAGAAACAAAGAGTTAAAGATAAAAGATATATATATTTAGAATGAAAGACAAGATCTCAAGGGTCGCGGGCTCAAGCAGTCAGATCGTGTGGTACGATGCACCTGGCAGTAGTAGGCCAAGCGAGTCGGTGGTCTCCCGGCAGCAGGCGGGGAGACGGTTATGTAGGGCTGCAGGCTTGGACGGCTGGTAGCACAAAGGCCGACCAAGACCCGATGTGTAGCGGCACTCAGGACGGGTAGCTGGCACCAATCCTGGTACAAGGACCCCTGAAAAATACAGTGCACAGTGCTTAGCATCATGCATAAGCGTATGGTAGCAGGCAGTGAGAGAAAAGGGTGCACTTGATTTTCAGAAGAATGAGGTTAGCAGAGTTTAGGCAAAGAAAACAGGTGATTTTGGCAAGATCCATCTAGGCGACTATGTACATTGGCAGAATGTACATAGCTGAGTACAAGGCGGCTGTTATAGGCGGCAACCAAAAAGAATCACATGGTCAGACATGTGTTACAGGTAGAACCTTGATGCATTTTGAGGAAATAATGTAGCACATACACACGTAACTGTAAGGTAAGCACAGCACCGGTAAATGGAACAAAAGAACCTAGAGGAAAGTAACAATTACGGTATCCGACACGTGGCGATGTGTGGCGATTAAAAAAAACACGTTTCACGATCTGAATCCTACAGCTCGTACACTGTGGGACAATTTGAGGTTAAGATAAGGTTAATTTAGACATTAAGCAAATGAAAAGTTAGAGAAACACATGGCCACGAAAATCAGACAATCTACACAGCTAGACTCACCAATTCTGGGGAAGTTGAAGAGCAAAAGAGGGAGACCGAAGCCCTAGCCCGGCCTTTTATAGTTACGGTCGATGACCGGAAATGTGTTTTTTTAGTACTAGTGACATTACGTCCAGTAACGTCACTAGCTGAGATAATAAATCATTGAGCAGTGTTTAAGCTTAGTAAAAACTTTAAGCACCTAAAAATAGATTACGGGAGTCTTTGAGTATATAAACTATGTATATAATTAAGATAAATGATTTGAAGTGAGCAAATTTGTAAAGGTAACTAATCACGAACTATCAAGTTTTTACGTTTGCAACTATCGATTTTTGAACGAAATATAGCTGTCAGATGACAGTTCAGTGACATTTTGCTACTGTCACAAATGTCAACACAATGTTTTTCTGCAACCAAAACAAATGTTTTAATTGTTAAATTAGTGAAGATTTCATAAATAACTGTAAGTATTAGTGGTAGAAAAACAAGGTGTTACAGTATCCCCCCCGTTAGCGGAGAATTTTTCCTAGGGAAAATTCCATTAGACCTAAAGAAAACTGACTGGCTCTACTACAGTTTGTACTTAAGAATCAAGATATATACCCCTTCCATACCCAAGCAAGTACAATAATGCCCTCAAAGTGCATAGGCCCTTAGTAGGAGGCCTATACAAAGAAATCTGTGCCCTCAGACGTGACACAGATCATAGGTGTGCAGGCGACACCAAAGAGTGGCTATTAACCTTTAGTCGGTTAATAACCAAAGGTGAGGACAATTACAGCAGCTGTATACAGAAGAGTAATAGACGTTTAAGATAGTTTCAAGGATTTAATGGAGTACAAAAGGTAATAATCAAGGATGAGCCGACAATGTTTAGGAATGAAGTTGGGACACTTGTCACCAAAACTGAGTATTAAAGATTAAGAGAGTTGAGAAGGGATACCGTTCAAGGACAAGATTTACCATATAGAATTTAGAATATAGTAATATAATCTAGATTTTTTTTTTTTTAAAGTAGAATTTACATGTATAGCAAGATGATAACCAAGGAATAAATTACATAATTATTAAGTAGCATAATTATTTATTTTAAAATCTTTTATATGCCAAGAACCTAGATTTTTGTCTTGCATGTCAGTAAGTTCATAGACCAACGGAGACAACTTAGATTTTATGCGACACTTAATAAATTTGGGAGCGAGTTTTTTAGAAAAGCGTTTGTCCTTATCACTCTGAAAATATGTGCGCTTCCACACAATATCGCCAACATTAAAATCTGCCATCTTGCGGCGAAGATTGTAGTGACCACAATTTCTGGAGTGACTTTTTATTAGAGAACTATGCACTTTGTCAAAGATTTTCCTTAGTTTTCCTAAATTTTCCGCATAAGCGTCCCGAGGCGAAAATATAAGATCATCAGACTTATCGACGTCGAGATAATGAGAACCACAAGCAACTAATTCCCTACCAAAGACAAGAAATGATGGTGTGAAGCCAGTCACCTCACTTACAGCCGAGTTTAAGGCAAACTGTATTTTAGGTAGGTTAACATCCCATATTCGATGGTCATCGCTATTAATAAAAGTGGAAACAGCTGTCATTATAGTTTTATTGTATCTCTCAACGGTATTAACTTGAGGTGTATATTTAGGCGTATAGCGCACATCAGGGACTTTATATTGAGCGAACAAATTCCGTAGAGTTTGACTGACAAACTGTTTGCCGTTGTCCATGAGTATAGTACTTGGGACACCATGTACTAGGAACACAGATTCTTCGACCAGACGAGCTATGACGTCAGCAGTTGCACGACGTAGAGGGAAAAGAAGGCAGTATTTTGAAAAACAGCAGGTTATTACGAGTATCATAGTGTTTTGTTTCCTGGAAGAAGGTAAAGGTCCGACAAGATCCATGCTTATCATCTGGAACGGTCGTGAGCATTCTTTTGGCCGTCCCATCAGACCTAGTGTAGGATGATTAGCATGTTTATGGGAGTTACACGAGTCACAGTTAGAAATAAAATTAGAGACATCTTTTTGCATACCAGGCCAAAAATAATTTAAAGTGATACGCTTAAGCGTTTTAAAGACACCAAGATGAGCAGAAGTTGGTGCAGAATGACACTCTGTAATAATTTTTGTTCTTTCCTCAGCAGGAACGACTTCTTTCCACTCAAATTCGCGGATTAGAGGATTTAAGGTTTTGACATAACGATAGAGTTTGTTATTGTCAATTTTATAGTTTAAGAAAGACATAGGTGCAGTTTGACACCCTTTAAAGATATTTAGATACCAAGCATCAGAGGTACTAGGAGACGATGAAGTTTGGTCATTAATTGCAGCGACAGGTACTGCACGAGACAAGGAATCAGGAACGACATTTTCTTTCCCGCGCCTGTGTTTTATTTCAAAGTTAAAAGCAGAAAGACGTATACCCCATCTAGCTAGACGTCCAGTTGGGTTATTTAAATTAAGAAACCATTTTAAAGACGAATGGTCCGTATAGACGATGAATTTTGTCCCATTATCCAAATAGCACCGCCAATGTTCTGCAGCTAATAGGACAGCAAAAGCTTCGCGTTCAGTAGCGCTGTAATTACGTTCTTGGGCTGTCAAAGATTTGCTCATGTAGGCTATAACCCTCTCTTCGCCATCGAGAATCTGGGTAAGGACAGCACCAATGCCGTAATCACTCGCGTCAGTGTGAATTTGGAATGGCTGAGAATAATCGGGACAAGACAAGACAGGCGAAGAAGTTAGACATTTTTTTAGAGCTTGGAACGAAGATTCAGCCTCTTCAGACCAAGTAAAAGGTGGAGCTTTTTTACCCTGAGAAGTAAGTTTATTTAGAGGAGTAGCAAGAGAGCTAAAGTTTGGTATAAAGCGTCGGTACCACGATGCTGTGCCTAGGAAACGCCGAACTTCCTTCCGATTTTTCGGTGTAGGGTAATCAAGTATTGCCTTTACTTTTTCGGGGTCAGCATGAAGACCGTTAGAGTCTACCAAATAGCCTAAATATTTAAGTTTTTCTCTGAAAAATTGACACTTCTCGAGATTAACAGTTAAGTTAGCAGATTTTAGTTTATCTAAAACTTTTTTAAGCAAAGATATATGCTGTTCAAACGAATTAGAGACCACAATGATATCGTCAATGAACACGAACACTCTATGCTCAAATTCTGGCCCGTAAAACAGCAAATCCACAAGTCTCTGCTGCGTAGCAGGAGCATTAGTCAACCCAAAGGGCATAGACTTAAATTGAAAGGTCCCCCTAGAGGGAATATAGAAGGCAGTCTTACATCTGTCCTCTTTTTTAATCAAAATTTGCCAAAATGATTTGGAAAGGTCAATAGAGGATAGGTATTTAGCATCTCTGAGGTTGTCTAAGATTTCAGAGATGTAAGGTAAGCTATAGGCATCTTTTCTAGTAACAGAATTTAATTTACGGCTATCGAGACAGAATCGATATTCGCCATTCTTTTTAGGAGCAAGTAGGACAGGAGATGACCAAGGACTCTCACAAGATTCGACAACATCTTCCCTGAGCATTTCGTCAAGTTGTTCTGAAAGAATTTTTTGCTTCACAGGGGACATTCGATAGTAGCGTTGCCGAATTGGAGCGGCATCACCAGTGTCGATAGTGTGTGTTATCAAAGAGGTACGACCCAGACCACGATTTTCGTACGATATCTCTTCAAATTGGCGAATGATGTTATCTGCCGTGCCCTTTTGTTCTGCTGAGAGCTGAGCGTAGGATTGTAAATTTTTTTCGTCCAATGTTACGTTAGACACTTCGCTCTCCTCGGGCAATTTAAAGACCACACTATCCAAGTTTTTCGGAAACAATTCAAATTTCTTCCAAAAATCAATGCCTAGTATTAAGTTATTTTTAATTTGAGGAACAATGTAAGTTCGAATTATTTCAGTTTTATCGACAAAGTGAAAAGGAATGTCAATATACTGACAAGTAGATAACTTTTGACCACCAGCTGTAGAAAGGGTTAACAATTCACCATGTTGAACTTTCAGATCTTTGTGTAAATTAATAATGTTGTTGTGTGAATTGTTACCTAAAATAGAAATACAAGATCCAGAATCGAGCAACCCAATTTTTCTTGTGTTAGCGATAGTGACGTTAACGTAGGGACGAGAGATGTTAGTTTTATTTTCCAGGATTGAAGAGACCGAGTAACAATTAAAGAATTTTTTCAAAAATTGCACCCAATTTTCCCGGTCAGTTTTGTCAGTGTAGTTAGTTTTACAAAACTGACCAGGCTTAGATGAGGCTCTCCAACCCTGGCCTACAAGTTTTTTGGACTAGAATTTAATTTGGACTTGCACGCTGGACAATCAACCGACCGAAAACCTAATTTACCACACCTGAAACACAAAATTGTTCGGGGCTCCTTACACTCCCGAAGATCGTGAGTGTTGGATCGGCATCTAGGACAGAACCTATTACCTAGGGAAGGATTAGGAGTAAGTTTTTTTGTAGTAGAGGGCTCCATCGCAACAGCAGAGACTTGTGGTTTTTTATTAAAATTATAACTAGAATATTTATAGCTAGACCCCACCTTAGGTTCTACAGGTTTATAGGCAAATTCTGGAGCAATAGTACGAGAAGTTACCACCGGAGGTTCATGGAAATGTTGTATTCTGGACTGAATAACCTCGTAAGATTTGCACGCCGATTTTAAAGTGTTGATGTCAACCACAGCAGTTGACGCAAGAGAAGAAGCATAGCAAGGCCTAATATTATGTAAAAGGATTTCTAATTTATCAGCTTCATTTAGAGGTTTAGATAACCTAGCAAACATTCCATGCATTATAGATAGATAGATGGTTATACTCTCAGTAGCACCCTGAGTGCGAGTTCGAATTTCCTCCATCAGACGGTAGTCATAATCGTGGATGCTAAAGTCAGCTAAAAGTAGAGTGGTTAAGTCTGACCAAGAGGAAATTCCATCCTTCACTGAGCGATACCAATGCAAGGCATCACCAGTAAAAATTTCAAAACAGTTAGATAATATTTTCTCGTAGGAAATATTTCTAGATGATACAAACTCCTCTACTTGCTGGATAAAAGACCTAACACAAGTTTTACCACTAAATTTAATTTTACCCAAATCAGAACTTATACTGCGTTCACATGTTACTGAGATTACAGGCTGGATAGTAGAAGATGTGCTTGGGGACACAGCCTTATCAAATTTGTTTTTAAACCCTTTTATGTCTTTATATTGTGCATTGAAGTCATTTTTAGTATCAGCTAAATCATCAACATTGCTCAATGACGTTGAATCTATCCTACCAAGTCTATGATAGACGTGGTGTAACAAACTTTCAGTACGCAAGTAAAGGTTAGTATCAAAATTATCCTTTAGTAGAAGCAGGTTCTCGCTTGATCTATAAAGCGTATCCCGGACACCTTTTAGATCATCCTCCGGTTCCAAGTGAGAAGCAGAGATGGGGGCGGAAAGAAGTTCCTTCCCAATGTCAGATATTTGCTTTCTAAGAGAAATTACCGTAGCAGCTGGTTCTAGACCACGCAACCCGATTTCATACGATAATTCTGCTTTAGGCAAGGAATAAAAATTAATGGGGTAGGCCATATTAACTAAAAAGGTGAGTCTAGCTTCCTAAGTTAAAGAAAAAAATCAAGTGCACAAAAAAAAATAGGTGTATGTGGGTGCCGTAAAAATTGGGGGCCAAAATATGATTATAGGTAAGGTGGTTGTAAGTTAAAGAAATTTAAGCAAAAGCAAAATAAATTTAATTTAAAGTTTAAAAAGAAAGTGAGCTTAATTTAAAAATTTTATGTTAAAAAAAAAAAAAAACTGATGAGAAATTTTAAAAATACCAAAATTGTTGCAGCCAAAATAAAAAAAATGTATTAAGAGTGCTCAGCTGAAGTAAAGCAAGTATAGTTTAAAAAAAAAAATTTTGGCCGCAGATGGGTGGAGCGAGCAGAGGTGTTAAGCGCTCCTGGTGCTAGCGGACTCGGGTATCCTAGCTACAATAAAAGAATTACCGTAACTAGGATAGGTGGTATCCCACCGAGGCGTACTGCGCACAAAGTACTACCACCTAGAGGGTACCCACATACACATAGAAAAACAAAAAAAAATAAAAAATAATAAAAGAAGAACACAATCTGACCACTTTAACCGCTAGTTAGGGCGCCACTGTAGCGTTTAGCGCTACAGGTTAAGAAAAGAAACAAAGAGTTAAAGATAAAAGATATATATATTTAGAATGAAAGACAAGATCTCAAGGGTCGCGGGCTCAAGCAGTCAGATCGTGTGGTACGATGCACCTGGCAGTAGTAGGCCAAGCGAGTCGGTGGTCTCCCGGCAGCAGGCGGGGAGACGGTTATGTAGGGCTGCAGGCTTGGACGGCTGGTAGCACAAAGGCCGACCAAGACCCGATGTGTAGCGGCACTCAGGACGGGTAGCTGGCACCAATCCTGGTACAAGGACCCCTGAAAAATACAGTGCACAGTGCTTAGCATCATGCATAAGCGTATGGTAGCAGGCAGTGAGAGAAAAGGGTGCACTTGATTTTCAGAAGAATGAGGTTAGCAGAGTTTAGGCAAAGAAAACAGGTGATTTTGGCAAGATCCATCTAGGCGACTATGTACATTGGCAGAATGTACATAGCTGAGTACAAGGCGGCTGTTATAGGCGGCAACCAAAAAGAATCACATGGTCAGACATGTGTTACAGGTAGAACCTTGATGCATTTTGAGGAAATAATGTAGCACATACACACGTAACTGTAAGGTAAGCACAGCACCGGTAAATGGAACAAAAGAACCTAGAGGAAAGTAACAATTACGGTATCCGACACGTGGCGATGTGTGGCGATTAAAAAAAACACGTTTCACGATCTGAATCCTACAGCTCGTACACTGTGGGACAATTTGAGGTTAAGATAAGGTTAATTTAGACATTAAGCAAATGAAAAGTTAGAGAAACACATGGCCACGAAAATCAGACAATCTACACAGCTAGACTCACCAATTCTGGGGAAGTTGAAGAGCAAAAGAGGGAGACCGAAGCCCTAGCCCGGCCTTTTATAGTTACGGTCGATGACCGGAAATGTGTTTTTTTAGTACTAGTGACATTACGTCCAGTAACGTCACTAGCTGAGATAATAAATCATTGAGCAGTGTTTAAGCTTAGTAAAAACTTTAAGCACCTAAAAATAGATTACGGGAGTCTTTGAGTATATAAACTATGTATATAATTAAGATAAATGATTTGAAGTGAGCAAATTTGTAAAGGTAACTAATCACGAACTATCAAGTTTTTACGTTTGCAACTATCGATTTTTGAACGAAATATAGCTGTCAGATGACAGTTCAGTGACATTTTGCTACTGTCACAAATGTCAACACAATGTTTTTCTGCAACCAAAACAAATGTTTTAATTGTTAAATTAGTGAAGATTTCATAAATAACTGTAAGTATTAGTGGTAGAAAAACAAGGTGTTACACCTAGAGTCCTGATCAAATGAAAGTTATTGAATTGTTGAATGTTTGAGAGTCTAGCTCCTAGACTCTCAAACATTCAACAATTTTCATTTCTTTCTTCCTACATTAGTTCTTAGCGTTGCTTAGTTGTTGCTTAGTTATATCTATGTTAGGCGGGTATTCGTATTGGTAATCTAGTATTTATGTTTTTTTTTTTCAAGTTAATACAGGAGGAATAGCAGATAGCTCAAATGTAATCCCAAGTCCCATTTTAATAAAAACTAAAATTGCAATGTTAGATAAAAAATCTGACCCTAAATTCACCATCGTTACTAGATAATAGCGTCACCTACACGAAATCAATTGAAGTGATAAGAATTAAGTAATATCGACATTTAAACTAAAATTAAACACTGATTTCAGCTAGAAATTATGGCCCATTGTTATCCAATTCATTGCTGGCTTTGACATCATATAATCCTTAGATTCTGCATTCAGCATCATAAAATTTGATTTTAGTTCGAATATAAACTTTCCAAAGACTGCGGCAAACGGTATTTCCATAAAAATGATGCCCATTCCTTATGACTAAATCTTTTTGTTTTATTTTTTTATCGATTTGATTACCTGCCTGCTAAGTTTAAAGAGTTTTTAAAACTCCATTGATGCAATTTGTATGAGAATCGTGACGTTTTTCTTTCTGCATTTTTCGCTCTCGTAGTTTTAGATTGCCTATCCAAATAAACAAAACCGACTCCCTTGAATTCTCTAATCTAGTCTGAATAGTTCAACAATAAAGAAATCCTGTCACCGAATGCTGATGTATTGACAAAGGTAGCTAGGCAGACCTCAAAGGGTTTATTGTGTGTATTTGAGCTCGATCTGTTTGCTGGTAAACACGCGGTTCTGATTCAATACACGCGTCCCGATACAGTGGAAATGGAAGACGGGATGCCATTCGGTTGATTTGGGGTAGAGTTTTATGAAGTGCTGTCACTGAATTTTGTTTTTGATTATTTTTACGGGGCTAAAGTATAATAATTATTAGCTATTAGCTCCATCGAGTTTGAGCTTATTAAGTAATTCTCTTTACCTGATATCGAGGACCTGATGATAGACGTGCGCGGGTGCTGCTTGGGGGGACTGGTCCGACTACTATCCCTTTGGCTTTTTAGTTTGTTGTACTTTGTATTTTTTTTATTTTTTTTCTGTCTTATTTGATATTTTGAACGGCAAGACACACTGTCGCTCTGATCTAATTGTAACATGACACACTGTTTAAAAAAAAAGTGATAAAATGACAAGCCCGCTGAGTTTCTTGCCGGATCTTCTCAGTTGAGGCCGCGTTGTGATCCGGTGGTAGCTTCTATTAAAAAAAAATCATGACCTTTCAAAAGTGCTAGCGTTAAGCCTATTTGAAATAAACTATTTTTGAGTTTGAGTTGAGTTTGAAACCTGGCACGTAGCGTCGGAATGAAATCTTATTCTAATCTAAAATTATAACAAGCTAAATGCGAATACAGACAATATAAATAAATATATTCAATTAGGTACATGTGGTTTGAAATAGTTGCTCAGATATAACTGAGGGATGAGATACCTACAGAGAGAAGATTCATTTTTTCTTGGGGTGTATAATATGTTCACTGGCTTTGAAGACTTGCTAGTTTAAAAAAAATAAGTATTTATAATGGACAAAATAAAAACAAACCAGGTATGAACAAATTAATAAAATCGAACTATTATTTATTATCTGTCTAGTAACAAAACTAAATTTAACATCTCAGTTTTGTCGAACACCTTGAAAATGGATGTGCTAACTTTTAGCGGAGCGCCAAACGTACCGCGTAGGTATCGTAAATTTCATTTCGCATTCGAAGCGGGAAAGCAAAGGCACCCAACGAATGCTGTCGTTCAGCAAAATAGTGAATAAAAGCCACTGGTGATTTAGAATGTGCGCAGCAACTCTCTTTTGTTTTACATCTTTTATTCAAACCTTGTCTTATTACAAAAAGCAATTTAACGTTAAACCTGGGTTTAGATTCAGGTTTAAGGAACAATTTCCTGAGTTTAAACCCAGGTTTATGGTTAAACTGCTTTTTGTAATAAGACAGTATAGGTTTAAATTCGTGTGAAACTTGTTAATTTATTTTAGGCATCGATATACTTATCGATGATTTTAGGTGTTTCATTTGAGCCATGTCCCCACAGTAGTCATAGGCATGAGATGACGTAGTTGGATTTTCTAAACATAGAGCGTTTCTTTCGCTGCAATCATATAAAACAACAGTCTTAATATAACTTGTACTATTATAGATAGTAGGTTCGTTGAGCGAGCAAGTTGTCTTCGTGATAGATACCGCCGTAGTGTCGGATATTCTGCCGTAAAGTACCTATGTTCCAGTGTAAAACGAGCTGGAGAAATACTGGGCTCAAAAGGTTTGATTAGGTGGTATGTAGGTTGTGGTTAGATGATCTGCCAAATATATCGTGGTTTCGGTTTCCATCTGGGACCAACTTATGGATGCATAATCATTGATCATGTTTTGCCTTGCATTTGCATGATGTAGGTACTACAAAATATTGAATCATCAAAAAATTAATTTGTGTTATGATAAGTACCGAAGAGTACCGATTCGATATTGGCCATTCGTTAGCAGTGTAAGATAACATCAATAAAGAACCAGGGATGTTTCGAAAATTATTATTAAAAGTGTGTCACACTGTTAAAAAAACCCTGTACGATTTAATAATAATAATAATTAATTTTTATTTCAAAAAAACAGTTTTACAACACACAATTACAAACTAGACACAACAATAAACATTCTTAAAAGAATTACCAGGGGTTCCCAAACCTAGCCTGTACCTTGGGAAACCAGCTAAGAAATGGACATCAGAATTTAAACATGACTTGTTTAGAAGAAGTGTTTAGATATGCTTGAGAATGTGCGAAAGTGTATATGTGCGTATGTCAGTGTGTGTACGTTTGTGTATGAAAGGCAAAGGAGTACCTACTTAATCCGAATTTGAGAGGTTTATCTATTGATACCTATGTATCAATAGATAAACCTCTCAAATTCGGATTGCTTTTAAGTCTGGATTATAATCAAACAGAATCTCTATAGATTCTGTTTGATTATAATCCAGACTTAAAAGCAACTTTGTCAATTTTTCCTTAACTTCCTTCACAGAAAGAACACTCAGATTATGACGAGATGTAACAGCATTGTACGTGGCCAAAAAACAGACGCGAGCAAATCTTTTTGCAAAGGTGGTTTTAACTGTGGGGGTAGGTACCCTGAAAACGCGTTTTTCCAAGAGATTTTTATAATCTGGCGATTTAAGAAGCGATTTGTATGGGGACTTTTGCCGGTACAAATCACAAAACAACAGCAAAAAAATACAAATGAAAATATTTGCTATAAAAATGAATGTAAAGTAATAAACATGAAAAAAAAGAGAAAACAGGACATTATAAAGTAGAACGGAACCCCCAAGTACCGAAATGCATCAACTGGAGGGCCCTTAGTTGGCAAGTGCCCGCGTCGTGTCCCACAAACACACTGGTATCATCGTACCGATACCATATCTTGTGCCTAGAAATAGGGATGGCATATGATAATTATTACCTTAAAATATTCCGTATATCCCAAAACGGATACATTTAACATAAATAAAGAATAAAAAACAATTGGTCTGTTTAGCCTTTGTATAGCGATACGTATTTTTTTTTTATTAAAGGCCGATACTTACCCACCTGATGATAAGATGGTCTATTCCACTTTGATCTTCTCGGAATAAAATCGCCTGGGTGATTTGAGTGGATCAATTTATTCCACTTTGATCCCCTCAGAATCAAATCACCTGGGTGATTTGAGTGGAATTAATTAGTCTACTTTGATCACCCAGGTGATCGAAGTGGAATAGACCGATAAGACCGAGTAATGATGCAGATATGGGTAAAAATACGCTAGCTTATTAACACCACAAGGAAATGATTTCTGATATTTATGCGAATACTACACATTGAAATGAAACTATTTTTTTTATATAATCCGTAAAATTAGTTTCATTTCAACCACAAGGAAAGTTACCCTGTGCCTGATGTACCACTGTGCCAGTAGCAAAAATATCGAAATTCTCCCAGCTGCCTACAGTAACTTCTCACAGAGCACTGGTAATCTTACTCACTACAGGAGTACAATGCTAATCTACGACGTTTTCAGCTGAGATTTTTAGCGAGATGGATGTACTTGCCCAGTCAAGGTGCTCCAATTGGATGCGTTTTGACCGAGCTCTGTCTCTCTCAGAACCTACCACGTACGAGATTAGAGAGATCCGAGAGATTTTTTATTTACTATCACAGAATTCAGAGCAGAGTTGGCCCTGCTAGCAAAAGCTAGCATAATGCTATTCTAAGACTTCATTCAGATGCGATTTTTAACAAGAGGGATCTACTTCCCTACACAGGCTGCTCCAATTTCAGGTCGGAATTTCGACCTGTCTCTCTTTTTTTTATTATTTTCTAGTATAGTCGTATTAACTACGATGACCTAGCAGTTACGGTCCAGGTGAACGCTATACATTTGCCAACCCTGTGCGAATATCATTGCAATCAAACAGAGAGCTTTTAGTCTCGGATACCGAAAGTTAGTGTGTCGTCGCTTTGTTTCTAACTGAGAGTTGCGAATTTGTAGCATTGTTGTTCCCGATTCGATTTACGATAGGTATTTGAGGTAAACTTTACGGTGTTACTTATTGTACTCGGTTCTGACTTCCCATTTCCTCTTCGATAACGTCATATCTCTACTCCAGTAATTGTGAACAAACATGAGATTCACATTTGTTTTTTTTCAGTTTTGAATATTTTCATATCAGTGTTATAAAGATAGGTACTTCGTAAAACAATGCCCACTTCTTTTTTCTTTAGTCGCTTATTACGATGGCATGTGCAAATTACAAAGTCTGTATTAATGGGTCACCATTAATCATTAATTTCAATAACATGACCACATTTAATGAAATTTATTAGGCTAATCTGTAATCCTACACCGGGTTAATGTAGCAAAATTCAAAATGAGCGCAGGAAAATTCAAATCAATAACCCGAATGATAGTTTCAAGCGTGCATTTATCCAAACCTGTTTGTAGATCACTAAATATGCGGAATCATTGCGGAATCGTTCGAGCACTAATTAACGTGTTTGTCGTTTAATCCGTGATGATGCATAATGCATTTACCAAAATGATTATGCGTGTTTCTACATTAAATAATCCTAGGTATAGTAACATGCCTCGCGGCGTGCTGGGTTAAAATTGCATCCCCCATCTCTTCTCGTTGGGTATTGTAAGAGGCGACTAAGCAAGAACAAGAAGACAGGCAGTAGCGTCTTTCTTTTGAATTTATCTGTCACCTATACTGCGATCCCCAAGCCATCTGCCAAGCGTGGGGATAATACCAACCCCCAGTAGTGGACGTGTTTCTGTTTGTTGATGTGTCATTATAGCAATTCTATCATGAAATGAAGTCAGTATTTTGTGTTTCGATTGTCAATATTCTCGACACCCCGTTTGAAATGTTTTGCATCAGAATTAGTAGCCAGAGTTCTAGCTTTCAAATCAGCTCACTATCTATCCGCTCTCATCTTTTCGTTATAATCTGTTAAATCTAGATATTGATGCGCTATAATAATCGATGTTACTTAAAGTAAAAGTCGAAGATGACCATAACAGCTAAACCGTAGCGGTTTGCAATATATACTTTTAGACTTTCGCGTTCCATTGTTAAACTTTATTTTTATCGGGAATTAACGCGATTTACCTTATATTTTGGCTTGACGTTTCGGCCGGGTTGCACCAGCCGTGGTCACAAGCAGACTGGTTCAGCGAGACGGCTCCGTGCGCGAGGCAGAAATATCTTCGTCTACCCCCGTTCTTTCACTTGTAACGTTAAGCCCACTACACACTACACTCACAGTATCTGTATATTTAACCGCCGGCAAATAGCGAGGTTGTTCGTGAAGCGATTGAAATTAAAAAATATAAAAATTTCAACCGGGAAGATGGCTTTAAGTTATCAGCTACATGGGAACCAGTGATTAAAATGACAAAACCTCGCTATTTGCCGGCGGTTAAATATACAGATACTGTGAGTGTAGTGTGTAGTGGGCTTAACGTTACAAGTGAAAGAACGGGGGTAGATGAAGATATTTCTGCCTCCCGCACGGAGCCGTCTCGCTGAACCAGTCTGCTTGTGACCACGGCTGGTGCAACCCGGCCGAAACGTCAAGCCAAAATATAAGGTAAATCGCGTTAATTCCCGATAAAAATAAAGTTTAACAGCTAAACCGGTCTACAATTTTTAAGATATTGGATTGTGTTTGTGTCCAGATTGTAATATGCTGATCTAGTACCTTTATACATTATATCTATAACTTTAAGTTTAATTAATCTCTCGTTTCGGAAACTACATGCTGCGATGCGCTGTTCAAGTTTAAGACACTGGTTATTGTTTGGGCAATCACGCTGAAAGCGTCGCGGCAACTTCGCCAGAGACTATAAGCTACATGGAGTATGCACGTACATCACTCTAGGAGAGAACTTTGCATTGTTTACGACACAGCTCGTTTGTTTTCAATGTAACGAGGAGTGATTTTTCTTTTTCTTGAAACTCAGTCTTGCGAAAACTAAGTAGTAGTGACGGGTTAAAGAAATTGTAAACATTTTGTTTGCATTTAAATATTATTAACTAGCTGACCCACGCAGCTCCGCCTGCGCTATTTTTACGTTAACTAAACTTTGAATAACAGACATTCGCATCGAATACATAACCTCATTTTTTAATAGTCGGTTAAAAACTGGGACCCACTTTTTACTTGCTCTCCGAAGCACGGACCCGTTTAGTTCAAATGGCGTTAAACTGACCGTTTAACGCCATTTGAACTAAACGGGCAACCATCTATTTAATGACCTTACCTAACGTTGCTTAAGCAACGTGATCGGGTTAACCCGATCGATTACAAAACCTTGATAACAACTCTCTATGAGTGTTCCCTTACTAATATTTATTATATTTTATAGAAAAATTGATAAAATCGGACCAAGCGTATAACCAAGTACCCGTTTTGGCTTTAATCCCCTCTCCCAAAAGAACCGTGCTAGATTACGGGATAAAAAGTATCCTATGTCCTACCTCGTAGTAAGATCTCAAATCATGCCAAGTTTCATTTGAATCCATTCAGTAGTTTCGGCGTGATGCTCAGCCGTGATACAGACAGATAGACAGACAGACAGACAGAAAAAAAATTAAAAAAATTACATTTTCGGTCTCAGTATCGGTTATAGAATGCCCTCCAAATATAATTTTCAAAATATCTTCAATGTACAGAATTGGACCTGTTACAGTTTTATTATAAGTATAGATATTATTAATTAATAGTGTATTTTCTGTCGGTAAGGCTATATAACGATTGAGGCGTACATAGGCAGATGTAATCACTAAACGATCAAGATAAGCAATGATTATTTAATCAGCGTCAGGCAGTGGGTGATCATTTAGACGCTTAGTCCAACTAATTCATGCCTCGTAGGGTACCTAAAAAACGGTCTTGGTTTTTATCACCTAGACAGCAGTTGTTAGGTCAAGTCAGAGGGCTAAGGGTAACTGGAACAATTCTGATACCAGGTTGACCACTGGCCATACGACAAATTTGAAATTTTCTATGCTAAACTTAACTTTATCTTCTTATGTATCATACTATGTTTCAACACGGATTCGGGTCAGATATTTTAGGCCATTTATGAAGTATCATTATTTTTTATTATTATTCTTTATTATGTACACAAAAAAAGAAGAAATACAATAGAAATATTAACATGTAAAGAAAAAAGTAACATAAAGGGCGAGCTTAACTCAACATGTGAGTTCTCTTCCAGCAAACCCAAAGTGAGCGTGACAGAAAGAATGCGGGCAAAACCAAGTGTACTAGCAAAAAAAATATTATAATTTAAACAGGAAAGAAAGCAAAAAAAGACTTTAATTTAAAAAGGTTGAAATAAGATAGAAAAAATAAATGTAACTATCTAAATGATACACACTATATCAATATAAATATACTATAAAATATAATAATACTATATAATATATATATATATATGTACTTTAATATATACTTACATATGTATATATATATAAATGTATAATATATAAATAGATCTCATATAATATCAACTAAAAATATAGGATACAAATATAAATAATAAACAAGTAATAATAATAGTTCATAACTTAAACAAATCACTGAGACAGAAAATATTCTTTGGTTCTCTTCTTAAAAATGGGCAGAGATTGGCTTTGACGAATTGAAAGAGGAAGGCTATTCCATAGTCTGATAGCTTGAACCGTAAAAGATCCGTCATATCGACTCGACGAGTGTATGGGAGTTTTTAAAAGAAGAGACTTAGTAGAGCGAGTCGGTATATGAACAGGGACAAGATACTCAAAGCGTTCACGCAGATACTCAGGAGATTTAGGGTTATGTAAGATATTAAAAAGTAAAGACAGAATGTGTAGATTACGCCTATGTCTAATAGGTAACCATTTCAGTTTAGTTCGGAATTGCGAGACATGGTCATATTTCCTAAGGCCGTAAATAAAACGAATAGCTAAGTTTTGAAGGCGTTCCAGTTTGTCCAAAAGTTCTTCTGTGGCATCAAGAAAACAAACATCGGCGTAATCAAGAAGTGGTAATAATAAGGACATAGCAAGAGTTACTTTGGTTTCGAAAGGAAGAAAAGATTGGAGCCGCTTGAGAGAGTGGAAAGTACCAAAAACTCGCCTACTCACCTCTGCGATGTGAATATCCCAAGATAAGGAACAATTAAAAAACACCCCAAGATTTTTTATACTTTTGGCATATTCAATATTTACGGTTTCATACATAACTGGAGGAATAGGGTTAGAATTTAACACGTTATACATATACCTACCACCAATAATGATCGCTTGAGATTTCTTTGGGTTAACAAGTAAACCAAAGGTTTTCGCCCACTCGCTAATGCTTCTGAGATCACCATTGATGGCATTTATACTTTCCTCGACATCATCAACTTTAAAATGACGGTACAACTGCAAGTCGTCTGCATAGAGATGGAAGTTGGAAGATATTACGCTCGTGACAGTGTTAATAAAAACAGAAAATAGAAGAGGAGAGAGAACGCCACCTTGTGGAACACCCGCAGTAAGGTCACACCAGTCAGAAGAACCCTCACCAGCGCGAACAGACTGCGAGCGTCCTCGAAGATATGAATCAAACCATGAAATAACAGAGGAAGAGACGTTGTGCGATGAAAGGATGCTTAAAAGGATATCAAAGTCCACAGAATTAAATGCACTGCTAAAATCCAAAAGAACAAGAACTGTTAGAAGTTTGTTCTCCATGGCCAGCCGAATATCATCAGTAATTTTCACTAATGCAGTAACAGTACTGTGCCCAGGTCGAAAACCAGACTGAAGCGGACTTAGCAGGCCATTACAAGAAAGAAAGGAAGACAACTGTTTATGAACAATGCATTCAAGGACTTTAGAAAGAATGGGAAGTATGGAAATAGGTCGGAACTCGGAAAAGTTTGAGGGGTTAGAAGTTTTGGCAAGTGGTATGACATGAGCTCTTTTCCAAACAGAAGGAAAGGAGCTAGTAGCAAGTGAGTTATTAATTATATGAGAGATTACTGGTACTAGCTCATCCAAAATGAGGAGAATCATCTGCAGATGTAGACCATCGTTACCAACAGCTTTAGTGGAAATGGAGAGGATGGATTTTTTAACGTCTTCCTCTGTAACCATAGTGAAAGAAAAAGATGCACAAGTAGGTAAAGGAACGGTGGAAATAAGATTAATAGTTGAAGTCTTAATGTCCTCATCTAGTAAAATAATAGGTTTAGCGAAATGTGCATTAAGAGCATTAAGATCACCATTAGGCGTGCAATCAGTTGTAGACTTACCAATACCGAGTGAATTCAGAAATTGCCAAACTTGTGCTGTAGTAGAGTTTTTTAGGGAATCAATAATGTGACGTCGTTTGGCATCCCTACACATCCGACTGCAGCGATTACGTAATTTTTTATAAACTTCTAAATTATCGATGTTAGGTTGTTTTTTGTATCTCCGCCTTGCTTTGTCTCTTTTGCTCATTAGTGACTTGATGTGATCATTTAACCAAGGCGCAGGGAGATGTTTTACCCGGACTTTCTTAATTGGAGCATGTTTATTATATAGCTCCAATAGCAATTTGTTAAAAGCTTCAACATTGGAATCCACATCAACACCATCAAAAACAGGAGACCAATCAACTAAATTCACATCCTCTCTCAAACGTTCCAAAGAAATATTTTTAAAACTCCGAAGAAAGAGAAGTTTACCTTTCCGTCTGGGAGGGCGAACTTTATACGAAAGAAATAGGAGGTCATGGTAGGAAAAAGAAGCAGGGAGCTGACCAAATGTTGCAACATTATCCAATTTGGAGACCAGGATCAAGTCTAAGAGTGAAGGAGTACTATGAGGAGCGTGGTGAGTAGCATTAAGAGGAAGTATGTGCATATTGACAGAAGAGACAAGAGAACGAAGTTTCCGGCTGCGCGTATCATTCTTAAGGAGACAAGTGTTGAAATCCCCTAAAATTATAATATGATCATAAATGGATGATAGAGATTCTAATTTAGTTTCGAATGATGAAAAGTAGTCAATATGACATGATGGGCTATAATATACACCCAGAAGGAATTTAGTATAGTGAAAATCAATTTCTATAAATAGGTGCTCAGCAAATTTCGAATATTCACTAGGGGATTTATCCACTATTCTGAACAAAATATCGTCTCGAAGATAAATAGCAACACCCCCGTATCCCTTGCCTGTTCTGTCGTTACGCACTAGTTTATACCCGGGAAGGACATATTGCTTAGAAGGGAGTGTAGGTTTAAGAAAGGTTTCAGAAATAAGAACAGCTTGAACAAGATTACAGTCAAAAGAAGATAATAGGTCAGGATAATGTGCGTGAACGCTTTGAGCATTAATATGTACAACATTAAGAAATTTGGAGAAGGAAGAGAATTTCATGTGAAGTTGGTCACGCAACTGAAATGACTCATCCTCGTCACTACTAAATGCAGAAGAATAATGCTCATCTGAAGTAGAAGAAGAAGAACACGAAATAAACGTATCATCAATATCATACATAAAAAATAATAAAATAAATAGATAAATATGACGTAACAATATATACTAAAATACAATAAAAATAACAAATATACAAATTCACCTGTATCACTTGCCTTTCCCCTTCGATGGACTCCTAGAATTAGAAAATACTCCACATAAACTAACAAAACATTCATCAGAAAATACTTCACTTATAAGCATAAAGTTACTCTAAAGTTACTAACATTTAAATACACGATATCTTTGCCAAATAGTATTATTACAATTTATGGCTTAAAAGTCCAGATTCCAATCTATAAAAGATGTAAAAAAAAAAAAAACGAACTGTCACCGTAACGTATCGTCACAATTAAGGTGTCAAATTGTCAATTTGTCAAACATAAAACAAACAAACAGTGAGCAAATAGTAGGTACACAAGAAATATGCAAGAAATAAGCTAAAATAACCTTTCAAACATAGTTAAGAGTATATATATGTACTTTCAAATAACCACAAGTAGGTACCTACAAAGTGAGATTAATTTAAAAATCTGTGACTGAAAGAAATATCGATATACCTATATTATTTCATAAACTTGAAGAAGTTTCAAGTGAAAGATATGATTTTAATACCAACCTATCAACTTTGTAAAAGAGTTATACGTCTTGAGAGGACAGTTCTAGATCTTTACGACAGCGAATAAGCTTTTTATAAATTCTTATCTCAACCGCTTTGAATAGAAAATGCTTGCTATAAAATAGAAAAAGAAGATATAAAACGGGTTGACCTAGTTGAAAAATTGTTTTATGGATACTTGATGGATACTTGAATAAAACGTGTTTTAGCAAAAAAAATGAATAGTATGATTAGAGTATATTCAAACTTAACTTTTTATTTCTTTCGTTCATCAGAGAATTGAAAGAGAGCACACCAAAATATAAAATAATTAAAATATTTTTATTGTTACCAGGCTGCAATAAAACATACTACGGTGATATTGGAAGAACATACGAGTTGGAGTTGCATCGGCCGCGAGAAGACTTGGTGCCGTACGTCTGTCTGATAACCATCACCGCTGCGGGAGGCGTCCATGGAGATCTGGTTCAGGTGCGTATGGTGCTAAAAATGTAGTGTGAACATACTCTTTGAAGTGCTGGTATAATGATTTTTCCCACAGCATATTACAACTGGACTTTTGGTTGTCAACAGCTTTTAGTATAAAACCATGCAGCTATAGATATAGTATGTATAGATTAATAGTATTTAGTTGCAGGAGAAGACGTACTATACGGCTCAATTCTTACTGACTCGTAAAACTTAATCCGTGTTATATGAAAATTAGTTTAACTACGAACCTAGGTTTAGACTCAGGTTTCAAGAACGATTTTCTGAGTCTAAACCTAGTTTCGTCGTTAAACTGCTTTTCGTAATAAGACGTAATGAGTTTCGTCTATCCCGTCTATGGTTGTATGACCGTTTAGTCGCCTTTTAACTGAGCATCGCCTTGTTTCGGAGAGCATGTATAAGTCTCGACAACTTTCGCTACGCTAAGTCAGAGACACCAGGGGCCATAGCAAAATTAGTTTAACTACGAACCTAGGTTTAGACTCAGGTTTAAAGAACGATTTTCTGAGTCTAAACCTAGTTTCGTCGTTAAATTGCATTTCGTAATAAGACGTAATGAGTTTCGTCTATCCCGTCTATGGTTGTATGACAGTTTAGTCGCCTTTCAACTGAGCATCGCCGTGTTTCGGAGAGCATGTATAAGTCTCGACAACTTTCGCTACGCTAAGTCAGAGACACCAGGGGCCATACCAAAATTAGTTTAACTACGAACCTAGGTTTAGACTCAGGTTTAAAGAACGATTTTCTGAGTCTAAACCTAGTTTCGTCGTTAAATTGCTTTTCGTAATAATACGTAATGAGTTTCGTCTATCCCGTCTATGGTTGTATGACCGTTTAGTCGCCTTTTAACTGAGCATCGCCGTGTTTCGGAGAGCATGTATAAGTCTCGACAAGTTTCGCTATGCTAAGTCAGAGACCTAAGAGCAGCGTGAGCAGCTCTCACCACCTCTAATAGCAATGTTATTGTAATCTTACCTTCTTGATAGAAAGTGACAAAGCTATAAATGACGTGTCCAGTAATATTATAATAATGCTGCTATTACAGGTGGTGGTAGGACCCCAGGTTAGCCACGAACCAAACGACAGATAAACAAATGAACGCACACCTTTTAATGAAAGCATCGATATATATCGATGAATGAAAGGGAATTTTTATTCTAAAAATAGACGTGCTACTACAGATAGTGTAGTAGTACAGATCTAATGATATAACAAAATCTTTTCAGCACAATAAAGCTAGATTTTTTCGCCGATATTTATCCAAGGTATCGCAGTTTCAGTAGCTAACAGAGTCTTGCGTGCGAGGGCCCGCCTTGATTAATTACGTTATTGAGTGGCGAGTAACACTACCCAATTTACTTCGGCACGTGCAAGTTTCCTCGTATTTACTGGAAATAGTTGGATAGTGTTTTTACCGGGGGATTTGGAGGAAAATGTGTTTGAGGGATTTTATTGTAGTTAGTCTTTATTATACATTACATTTAATGTAGACAATTCATGTTAAAAGGCATTGTTAATCTGAACTTTTGAAACCTACGAAAACTTCTCTACAAGATGTGGTTTTGCATTATAAGGGAAGTCTTTTTGCCTTCTAAGAATTAAGCAGAAATAATATTATAGTTTCTTTTACCCGTGAGAGGGTGCTATTCTTACCCGGACACCCGGTCCGGGTAAGAATAGCACCCTCTCATCTCTCCCCGTTACCCAACCCTCTTATGGGCACCCGCCCATAAGAGGTGCGTCTAAGGGAAAACAAGAAGACGGGCAGCAGCGTCTGTCTATTGGATTACCCAAATACTATATACTACTGCGATCCCCAAAACGCCTGCCAAGCGGTGGCATTATGACTACCCCTCCCTTCTAAGGGGGAGGCATTTGTTCAGCGGTGGACGTCCGTTGCTCTGCTGATAATGATGTTGATAATTAGACATAAGCTTCACCGAACGTAACTGCTTATTGAACGCTGAGATGTTTCTAAGTCTTCCACAATATAATACAATAAATATATCTTTACAGTAATTTTCAGCGTAAATCGCAAATAAAGTATAAAACATAATTTAATTTTAAAACTAAATTCACTTTGACGTAGATAAATATTTATTAAGCGCAAGTGCGAGAACTGCGCAGAAAATACATTTATCATGATTTATTAACTATAACGCGTCCCCCACAGTCGCTGGACTATTATTTCGGCTTCTATTGTTTTGCTTCGTAACGAAAATACCCTCGAAGCTATGCTAAAAATATTTCATCGAATTTACTTGGCCCTTCGTGAGCTCAGAATGGCCTAACTTTGAAAAATGTGCTGCCAGAGAAGTCGTTTTGGTCCCACTTTTAAGCTACGAGCACCTCTAATAATTTCTGCCCACCCCACGAGGTTCCGACCTTCTGTCCTTGGCTTAGGGTCGGTGTAAAATATTACTAATAGAAACAGAACAAAATTGATTTTCTTTTCATTTATTTACATCTCTGTTTCACTCTAGATATCTTTAGTCTATTTTAATCTAAAATATAACATTGACGATAGTATATTTTTAGGAGTACAATAGTATTATAAGAACAATAATTATGACGTTATTTTGGTAGTTCAATCTATTTCCAATACTTATATAATCCATATAGGGACATTTTTTCATATTTTTAATGGATATCGAATAAAGCTTTTCTTGCTTTCTATCGACACAGTAATTTCTCTTGGAAAATATTGTCCAGTTTTACGAACTGGACTATTCGTGTCGTTATATTCGTGCGGTTTTTTTAATTCCATGTTCTAAACGTTGTTAAATAATTTTTAACAACTACACACATCAAAAGTGTCTAGGGATCAACATATATTTTTGCAATAACTTTTCTCCTGATTGATATTAATTAAAATTTTCTTTAAGGATTCATCAAATAAAGTGTTTTCGTTTGTCACAGTAACGATAAACCAAGTCACCTTTGCATTAATAAAGAAATTTGCCATTTTCCTAATAAAGGGATTTTTGACATTTGAACCACTAACACAAAAGTTCGAAAAAAAGACTGAAATAACAGTTTTCTTTAAAATTTTATTGGGTAACTTAAACAATTAATAATCCGTGTTTCTACCGCGAACACTAACAACACAAGAACATCGGTTTGGCATACTCAAAATGAGTTCATCCAAATCACGCTGTGGAATGGCCGCCCATGTTCGTTGCAACAACAAAAAAAGGTCTTCTTGCGACTGGATACCCTCCATATTCGGCAGAGCTCTTCTCTGTAGCATATCCCATGCATGCTCAATCGGGTTCAAGTCTGGCGACTGAGCAGGCCAGGGCAGGACATTGATGTTAGCTGCGGCGAGAGTCTGTCTTACAACTCTTGCGGTGTGCGGTCGTGCATTATCATGCATTAACTGAAATAAGGGACCGATTTGCACTTGTAGAGGAACGATGACGTCTGATACAATCGTCTCAGCATAAATTTGAGCGTTGAGGTTGCCTCTGATCCAAATCAACTCAGTTCTTCCGCCGATCCAAATACCCGCCCATACCATGATGGTTCCACCACTATAAGGATGGACTTCCTGGCAGGATTTTAATCGCTGTTGGCGTCCAGGGGTTCTCCAGTGTCGTATACGTCTTCTATCCGGTCTCATACCAAAACGAGACTCATCAGAAAAGCACACGAAACGCCATTGTTCTTCTGCCCAATTTCTGTGTTCAAGAGCCCATTGATATCGAATCCTACGATTGTGCATTGCTATAGGTGGTACCCGTAGCGGTCTTCGGGAATGAAGGTTCACTTCATGCAAGCGGTTTCTGACTGTTTGGTCGCTAATTAAGTTCCCTGAAGAGTGATGAAGCCTCACGGCTAACATCATGGCAGTTATTGTTGGAGCTCTTCGAGTTAAGATTTGAATATATCGGTCTTGTCTCCGTGTGGTGCAGCGATACCGTCCTCCATGGTGCTCAGCCACGGTACCAGTGCTTCGGTAACGTGTCCAAAGTCGACTGATAACACTCTGACTTGTATTCAGAGCTAAAGCCACAGTACGTTGCCGGGAACCAGCTTCTATCATTCCCACGGCTCTGAGCATTTCTTCCCTGCTTAAATGACGTCGCCGCTCCATAATAACGTTGGTTTTAATCAGTAGTAGGGAAACAGTAGCACTAATAATGTCTTCAATGCGTTGTATGTTTTTATAGGGAAAATATTGACAGCTGATTTTCATCTTTTACTCGAATTTGATTCACAGTTCCTGATTCAAATTATGAAATGCACCAAAAAGGATCCATATAAATTTATAAAATCATAAATTTATTACAAAGCCACATCTCAATCTCAAGAAATCCGCTTAAAAATGCTTGATCCCTAGACACTTTTGATGTGTGTAGTTACTTAAAAACTGGCGTGACCGTAATCTCATGAAAATGAAACAGCTGACTGGAGATATATCGCTCTACCCTATTTTACTAGGTGGGCTATGTAAGGGATAGTCCAGATAGGCAACACCGCAGTGTCAGTCATTCTGCCACCAAGCAGCATTATGTAAACCTTGCTGTATTCCGGTGTAAAGGGAACTGTAGCTGGTAAACTACCGTACCGTACCGGTGATAAGAAACTTTATAACTAATGTCTCGGGTGACGAGCGGCAGTCCAATGCAGCTGTTTTTGGGCCAGCGTGTCGCTTACCATCAGGCTTGTCTTGCTTGTTTCGTCACTGGGTTGAATAAAAAACATAGTATCGCAGCCTTCAATAGGTGACTTAAAGGCGACTAAGATCACTATCAGAGGTCTATGAGGAATTTTTAGATAGACCATAGTCCATCCTTACTAAAGCTTCATGATTCCCTCACTCTATTTGTGAAAAATGTACCTACACGTTTGTAGTGAAATGCATTTATTATCATTGTTGTGAAGATCACTGACATCTAAAAAACAGACTTTGTCTAGTATAGTAATTTGAGTTTTCCTGTACAGATTTTTTAGACTGGCAAGGGCCCGTCTAATAAATCTGTTTGTCTCTCAAATAGGCAATGTTACACATACTTACTGTTTCGCAGCGACGCTCTTGCAAGAGTCATCTGGAAGTAGCCTATCCTACACCAGATATATAATAATAATAATAAATCATTCATTCAGTCTAAAAATAGGTGTAGTACATTGTGCATAGCAATTTTACAAAATTGGAAGAAGTACAAGTTGTAAAGACAAACTTAGGTAGGTACTACATTATATTTGGGATTCAGCCGGATTTCCTAGCTAGGTTACATATATGCAACCTGTATTTAAGAGAATCAGTACTTCGCCCCCAGATTGATTACCAATTTAATTATTCGTGTTTGCCTATAAGAAATGTGTATGCATGTTTGTGTGTGTATGTGTGTGTGTACTGATGTGTGCGTGTGTACTGATGTATGTGTGCGTGTGTGCTGTGTGTATGTCTGTATGTAAGTATTTTAAAATAATTAAGTATAAGACAGTATAAGAAGAAAAGGTATGTATTTTAGGATTTCTTTATGTTAGTGTTATCAAATACTTCTCTGTTTCCTCATAATTATGTTAGATTAAGTAGGTGATTACGGATTGATATTTTACAATCATGTAGTGTCAAGTGATAAATTGGTAATATTTTATTAGTTTTGTTATAGAGACTGGGACCAAGATAGAAGAAGAATTTTTTTATAAATGCTAGTTTTACTTTTGGAAGAATACAGATGAGGTCTTTACGACGTTTAGTAATCTTAACAAAAGGGGTTCGGCTATGTTGCAACAAAATTGTGTGTAAAATGAAGTTTTGTCTAACGTTTAGGACTTTCCAGTTTTTATAAAGTTCGGAAGTAGGATATAATATTGGACGGAAGGTGGATATTTTTAATATGGCTCTGTGGGCAACTTCAAGCGGTTTAAGGGTAGTTTTGGCTGATTATGTACAGCTCCAAGCTGGCGCAATCGTGGAGTAGATACCTTTAGGAACTATTCGATAAGTCGGTAACAGAGTTACCGCTAGGGCAGGCACAATGGATCGAGCTGGGTGTATCCGGTGGTTACAGGACCCAATTAATAGCCACCAGCAATAGAATTGACTGGTCAGTTCCAGTCAATTCTATTGCTGGTATGATACAGTTATCAATGATAACTGTATCAATGATAACTGTATACATGATAACTGTATCAATGATAACTGTATCAATGATAACTGTATTAATGAAAACTGTATCAATGATAACTGTATCAATGATAACTGTATCATTGATAACTGTATCATACCAGCAATAAAATTGACTGAAACTGACCAGTCAATTCTATTGCTGGTTATCATTAACTATTATTATTTTTTATTTTTGCTGCTTTTGCTGCTGGCATAGCGATACCTTTGACATAGTGATCCAGCGTATCGCATTAGTGTCACGGCCCACCACTTTTAGCGTTTTTATTGGAGAAAAAAAATATACATAAATTCTCCATTAAAAGTTCATTTTACACTCAATACTGAAATTCCATCGTTAGAGTTAAAGTTACATTAAAATGATTTTGGGTAAATTTAATTTTATATTATTAAAGTATGAAAACTTCTAATAATTTCGTTAGAAGTTTCTTCTACAAATAAAGTCGAGAATAGACTGTAATAATATCATGACGCCGTGTTTTTCTTTCAACTATAACATTAGCATTAATTTGTATTTCTCGATCTACTTGGCGAGGTTTTAACAGACGAATAAATCGACTTTTGAAAATTAAAATTTTATAAAATTATGTACATTTATATTTCCTTTATGATGAGTTTATGTAAGTAAATCTGCACCTTATGAACTGGGTATTTAATTAAATAATAGGTCAACATTCAAAATGTTGCCGGCCATGTACAATTCATTTCATTGAATTTTGACAGGAATGTACATGCCACGGCCGGATACGCGATCCAACACTTTTGAGAATAGTAAACTTTAAGGTGGATGTGCTTTCTTAATCTATATGTTACCAGTCTTAAATTTTTTATCCAATCTGGACAAAATGGTTTAAAAATTATTTCTGAACTAATCAATTATCTGTGTAGTCTTGATTGTCATTATCAGCTCCATAATGACCATATTTGATATTATGATTACTCCCGAGGCCTTATTTACAAAATTTTCGTCATCGTTAATTTATGTTTTTCATTTTAAAAGATAAACGGAGCTTATTGGCATTTTCATGAGCCCAACACACATTTAAAATTTCACGCGTTCTCACGCGTCCTTAAAACCTTATTAATTTGCCTTTATGTTTGTAAGTTCAATTCTTGGAATTTAGATCGTTACTTTAATGGGTGCTATTCGGAACAACAACCAGGTGATTTTAATTTCTAGTAGCATGTGTTACGTAAAGTTAGGCCAACGTCACACTAAAATCTTTGCGATAAATTATTGAGTGGTGGTAAGGTACGGACGACTTACCACTATCTATTTCGACTTTATAGATCTATTGCACTGCTGCTCGTTACTCGAGACGTTAGTAATCAAGTTTTTTGAGTCCTGTAATTACACCACTATTGCGCCCTTCACGTAATACACAGCAATGTATGAAGCTTGCACACTTTGCAGCTTGGCAGTGGAATATTTTATATATGATAGGCTCTTGGACAGTTATTTTACAAGGGGCTATAGTAAAAACCGTACCTAATTAAGTACTTCTAGTTTAGGATTTAAATGAGATATTTATAGTTTAGCTGGACTTGTTTTACCTTGGTCAAGCTTCTTTTGTTTTGATTTCATCATTTGTTTTCTTTCTCTTTATTGTTCTTTTTAGGGTTACATACTCAAAAGGTAAAAAAGGAACCTCTAAGGTGAGACTTCGTCTGTCTGTCTGACTGTCTGTTACACCTATATATTTCAGGAACCACTGTCGCTATCGAGTTGAGGAATAGTTTTAGATCTTACTTACCCATCTTATCGCAATTTTTTCTTTTGTTTTTTTTAATTGTTTGAAATTTTGATGACCCATTCATCAAAATTTCAAAGTGAGACTACTATTATATATCGAGTAGGGTATCATATAAAACGGCTTCCTTTGCAAATTTGAAAACAGATTTTTATTTTGGTTTATGTCACGTAGTTTTTGGCTGATAATAAAAAATGTAAAAAAAAATACCGTTTCACGGTTTGAATTTCGTTGTGTTATTGTATAAATCAAATTAAACCGAGGTAAAAAAGTTTTATCTTATTGTAGAGTTCACTATATTTGTTAATGTTAACACTAAACTATATCGGCTCGTTAACGCACACACCACGTCTGACCCGCACAGTGGTTGACACTCGACTGAACTCCCCTCCTACACTAGAGGGGCTTTTATGTCTTTATCGCATCCCCACTCAGTGCCTGCGTAGTGTGCCCGCTTGAGACGATAAACTTGTCTACCCACAACTTTACACAATTTACCAGTACACTACACTTATTATAAGTTAAATATCAAATATAGCTTAAGTTTAGCTTAGCCTTTAGTAGGCATTTATCTTAACTCGTGGCTGCGATAACAGACCCGCTCAACCCGTTAAACCTTCGCAATTATGAGGTGAGCGCGTGCTACTGGGTGGGTTCACTCTTTGTTATACTTTGCATGTATTTTCAGTTTTTTAAGCCACATTTATTTATCGTGGAGTAATTAAGGGGTAAAATATTTGAGTTTCTTTTTTTAATTAAAATTTTATCTTTTGAGTTCAAAACAAGTTGATTTGATAATGTTACGTGCGGGTGGGTAATTAAATGCCGATTAACGTAAAAGAAGATTTTATTACACGTACACTCACAATGTATACACTATACGGCACAGTATACACACAAGGCACAGTAGTCCGAGTCGCACAGTACTTCTCAGTAGTCCAAAGTCTTCGCAAGGGTCGCTGGTACAATTCTCTTCGATCGCTTCCTTAAGATGTTTCCGCTGTCGCTTGTAAACACAAACTGTCTGGGCGCCTCTATGCGTCGGCTTATATACCTAAATTAACAGAGGGGTGGAAACTTCTAGATCATTCACGTATATACCTACTTCTAGTGTTTTCGCGAGCGGATAGAATAGCGCACTTGTTCGAGAAAACGAACAATAGGCGAGGTCAGTGAACCGAGAGCGAGCGAGTGGTAGGTACTTACAGAGGTACTTGCCGAATTTGAGGGAACTACTTTCTATTGAGAATTCCAGACTTTTCGGTACGAATCGATAGTAGACCTATAGACTAACAATGCGTTTTGAGATCATTGCAATTAAGTAATAATTAACAGAGTAATTAACATTTTTATGTCGCGGTCGTAACACTACCCCCCTCTTAGTTATGCTCGTCCCGAGCATCATTAGCTCCATGATAACGTGCCAATCTATCCAGGTGAACTATCTTAGGTTTGCCTCGGGGTCCCTTCTTGATGCGGTAGGTGACGTCGTTGATCCTTGTAATAACAGTAAAGGGTCCTTCCCAACGGGCTTGTAGTTTCGGAGACTTCCCTTTTCTGCGAAGCGGATTGTGAAACCACACTAGCGTTCCTTCATCGAAACCAACGGTATTCGCATTTTGATCATAGCGGGTCTTCATCCTCTCGCTGGTCTTCAGACTGTTCTCCCGCACTCTCTTGTGCACTTCATCCAACTGATTTTGAAGATCGTACACATAGTCCGTAACGGGCTTAGGGCTGTCAGGTGGGGTACCCGTTATTGCGTCCACCGGAAGTCTCATCTCTCGCCCGAAGTTCACCTTGGCTGGCGTGTTCCCCGTACTATCATGTACTGCAGAACGATAGGACATCAGGAATAATGTACTGATCCCAATCCCTTTGATGATCATCCACTACCTTGGCCAAGTGATTCTCTAGAGTTTTGTTAAATCTCTCGACCATTCCGTCTGATTGCGGATGTGCTGGTGTCGTACGGGTCTTGTGGATTCCAAGAAGTTTGCGCATTTCTTGAAATACGGCAGATTCGAAGTTACGTCCTTGCTTGGTCAGAATGAATTTCCATGGGTACACCAAATCGACATATCACCTTCTGTACCAGTTTCTTGGCTACCGTTATTGCTTCTTGGTTGGGTATTGCGAACACCTCAGGCCACTTACTAAAGTAATCCTGCACTACTATTATGTACTTGTTCCCATCATCAGTCTGTGGAAACGGCCCAGCTACATCAATCGCGATGCGCTCCCATGGTGCCCCAACGTTATACAGCTTCAGCTGTCCCTTACTTCTGGTTTGCGGGCCTTTTACCGAGGCACAAGCAGTACATTTACGGCACCAATCTTCGACGTCTTCACGGCATCGTAGCCAGTAGAACCGCTGTCTGACTTTAACGAGGGTTTTCTTGACTCCAAGATGACCACCAGAGGCACCATCGTGGACGTGCCGTAGAAGAGGGGCCACCATGATTCGTGGTATTACCACTTGCAGAGTGATTTCCCTTCCGTCGTTGGACTCCCATTTTCTGCACAACAGATTGCCTTCCAGAACTAAACTGTCCCACTGAGCCCAATAACTTTTAGTAGTCGCGCTGTAAGCAGACACATCCTTCCATTGGGGTTTGTTTCCACTTTGCTTCCAGCGCAGTACAGGTCCAAGGTCATCATCTTCTTCTTGGGCCTTCCTCATATTGGGTCCAGTCCACTCATCGTCTAAGCCATGCGTCCTTATAAGGTTTACTTCTTCTCGGGCTTCATTTTTACCACAGTGCTTGCAGTCGTCAGGGCACGGTCTTCGTGACAGAGCATCTGCGTTATTGTGTCCTTTTCCACTGCGATGCTCGGTTACAAAGTTGAACTCCTGCAATTGCTCTATCCACCTTGCTACCTGTCCTTCCGGATTTTTAAACTGTAACAACCACTATAATGCCGCATGATCGGTTCTAACCGTGAACTGTCTTCCTATAAGGTATTTCTGAAAATGTTGTAAAGTCTTTACCACAGCAAGTAATTCACGGCGGGTAACACAGTAATTTCTCTCTGGTTTTGAAAGTGCTTTGCTGAAGTATGCAATTACCACCTGGCGGTCCCCTTGTGTTTGCGACAATACTCCACCGATTCCCGTGTTACTAGCGTCCGTGTCCACAGTAAATCTTCCTTCCCTGCTTGGGTAACCCAATATAGGAGCTTCACAAAGCCGTTGCTTAAGTTCACTAAAAGCATTCTCGCAATTCGAGTCCCAGATGAAATAGCGTTTATCCTCTGTTAATTGATGTAATGGTTTTGCCACGTCCGAAAAATTCTTAATGAAGCGCCTGTAGTAAGTGCAAAGCCCAAGGAACGCTCGCACTTCCGTTTTATTTTTCGGGACAGGCCATTCCTGAACAGCTTTTATCTTTTCAGGGTCGGTTTTTACTCCATCCGCCGAGATGACATGTCCTAGGTAACTGACCTCCTTCTGAAACAGAGCACACTTCTTTGGACTCAGTTTCAGATTCGCTTCTCGGATCCGGGTGAACACTTTCTCTAGGTTCTTCAGGTTCTCCTTGAAGCTGCGTCCCATCACAATTACGTCGTCGAGATAGACCAGGCATACGTCCCCAAGGAGGCCTACCATCACCCTCTCCATAAGGCGTTCGAAGGTTGCTGGAGCATTACATAAACCGAAGGGCATGACATTGAAATGCCATAGTCCGTTCCCAATTCCAATGCTAAATGCCGTCTTCTCTTTATCTTCTGGACTCAATTCCACCTGCCAGTAGCCACTCTTCAAATCAATGGTCGAGAACCACTTCATGCCACTGAGCATGTCCAGCGTATCATCAATTCTCGGCAGAGGATAGCTGTCCTTTTTCGTGACATTATTTAACATTCGGTAGTCAACACAAAACCTAGTACTTCCGTCCTTCTTCTTTACTAGCACCACAGGTGATGACCATGGGCTTGTAGAGGGTTCGATGATCTTGTTTTCAGCCATGTCTTTAATCATTTCGGCTACCTCTGTTTCTTTTGCCCACGGTATACGTCGAGGTCTCTGTTTAATAGGCCTGGCATCGCCTGTATCAATCTGATGCTTTACAAGGCCTGTTCTACCACAGTCATTTCCGGTTGCAAAAATGTCCCTGAATGTAACCAAAAGCTCTTTGGCTTGCTGCAGTTCCAGTGCTGATAAATTTTCCTTACAATTATCCAAAAGCTGTCGAATGTGATCGTCTTTGGTCGAACTTACGTTTTGATGATCTGCGGAAGTGTCTAACCGTTTCAGGTACTTTACTTCTTCGCATCTTCCAATCAGGCTATTCTTCCTCAGACGAACTTCTTCATTACTCAAGTTTAAAATTCTTACTTTTGCTATTCCATTTGTCATAAGTAATGTCCTGGCCGTGATGGTCTGTGGATGATTGCCGGAGTCTTCTACTATAACACATTTGTTTGATTTGATCTTCTTAGGGAATTTCACTGATACTAAATTTTCAGATCTTGGAGCCAGTATGAAATCCTTTAAACAATAAAGATTGCATGGGTGTGATCCTTGCAGACAAACTTCTTGATCAGGAAAACTTAACACTCCTTTATCGATATCCAAAACACATCGCTGATCCTTCAAGAAGTCTAGGCCCAGAATGCAATCATCCGTGATATTTGCGATAAGAACTGAGTGGATGTATGTTCGGTCACCAATATTAATCTCTACGTCTGTATCACCGAGGACGGAGACTGGCTGGCCGGTTGCTGTCTGGAGGCGACATGGTGGGGATCGCCTTTTCCACATAACAGTGCGTTTCAGTAGCTCTGGTCTGACTATAGTCCGCGAAGCCCCAGTGTCCACTGTCAAACTGCATGTCTTGTCATTTAATGTGCCCTCGATGGTCAGACTATTTCCATTGCGAACTTGAGTAATGGTGATTGTGGGGGCCTTATCGTTACCAGCCAGCACCCGCCCCGCGGTCCTGGCGACACTTAGTTTAACGGAAGGTCTTGATCCACTTGGGTCCCGGAGTTCGTGACCCTCTTCCTCTTTTTACGACATTCCAGTCGAATATGCCCCTTTTCTCCACAGCCATTACAAGTGGGGACATACTGTGGTCTCCTGTCATCCGACACTATTTCGCGAACTTTATATGCACGACTGTCCTGTCGTACAGCTTCCACTTCAAGCGCATGGGCCAGTGCGCTCTTTAGTGAAGAATGATGGCCCAGGTGAACGGCGGCTCTGACTTCCGCGTCCCGTATGCCATCGACGAATGCTTGTAACAAAGTTACCTCAACTGTCGCCGGTGACGACGAGTACGCACGACGAACCAGCCTTTCCACCTCAAGCGCCCACTGTTGGAGACTTTCCCCAGCCTTCTGTGTTCGCTCGCGGAGTTGTGCTCGATAAACGTGTTCCAGATGCTTTTCACCGTAACGTGTATCCAGTGCTTCGAACAGAGCCTCCAACGTGCGTCCTTCCAGTGGCAGGTTTTCTAGTATAAGTAAAGCGTCCCCTCGCAGAGCCAGTGTCAGGGCCATAAAGGATTGATCATCAGTCCACCCATTCCCCTTGGCCAGTGTCTCGAACTGGTAGCGGAAGGCAGTCCACGACGAAGACCCGTCAAAGTGCGGAAGGTCGAGTTTCGCTGCTGATGGTGATGGTGAAGCCAAGGTTAGTGGTTGGCGAGTTTCCAGTTTACGGATGCGGTGGTCATGATCATCAATTCGGCCTTCCAAGTTCTCCGCTTTAAGAGTAACCTCTTTGAGGTCCGCTTCCAGTTTCGTAACTTTCTCACCGAGTATAGTAATGCCGGCATCAATCTTACCCAGAACGGCCTCCTGGTTGGCCTGGATAGCTTCTTGGGTAGCCTGGATGTCACGGCGGGTTGCCTCTTGGACAGCTTCTTGGGTAGCCTGGATGTCACGGCGGGTGGCCTCTTGGATAGCTTGGATGTCACGGCGGGTAGCCTCCTGATTTACCTGAATAGCTTCCTGGATCTCGCGGCGAGTAGCCTCCTGGTTCGCCTGGATATCGCGGCGAGTAGCCTCCTGGTTCACCTGGATTTCGCGGCGAGTAGCCTCCTGGTTCGCCTGGATACTCTGAATTTCGCGACGGGTAGCCTCCTGCATACCCTGGATAGCGGCCAGCAGGGTTGACAGATTTAGCTCCGTCGTGTCTCCCGTTGGTGCGGTACCAGACAACGTGGCAGTCTCAGGCTAAGACTCCTCCTCTTGACCACGCCGACGTGCAGCATCCATCTCCACTTGTCTCCTTGTTCGCGGAGTACGCGTTTCTTCTTCACGCGGCAGAATCGGCATTCCGCTTCTGACACCAATTGTTACGTGCGGGTGGGTAATTAAATGCCGATTAACGTAAAAGAAGATTTTATTACACGTATACTCACAATGTATACACTATACGGCACAGTATACACACAAGGCACAGTAGTCCGAGTCGCACAGTACTTCTCAGTAGTCCAAAGTCTTCGCAAGGTTCGCTGGTACAATTCTCTTCGATCGCTTCCTTAAGATGTTTCCGCTGTCGCTTGTAAACACAAACTGTCTGGGCGCCTTTATGCGTCGGCTTATATACCTAAATTAACAGAGGGGTGGAAACTTCTAGATCATTCACGTATATACCTACTTCTAGTGTTTTCGCGAGCGGATAGAATAGCGCACTTGTTCGAGAAAACGAACAATAGGCGAGGTCAGTGAACCGAGAGCGAGCGAGTGGTAGGTACTTACAGAGGTACTTGCCGAATTTGAGGGAACTACTTTCTATTGAGAATTCCAGACTTTTCGGTACGAATCGATAGTAGACCTATAGACTAACAATGCGTTTTGAGATCATTGCAATTAAGTAATAATTAACAGAGTAATTAACATTTTTATGTCGCGGTCGTAACAATAATTTACCGAAAAGGAAGGTGTAGACCGATGTTTCTGCAGTGATATTAGGTTTCATGGAAAAGAAATATCTACTAGCTATGAGACGCACAGATACCGGAGGATTAATTATGATCATCATCAGCCGGAAGACTGCCACTAAACATATGCCTCCGCCTTGCACCGCGACCATGAATGACAATTTACCCAATGGTTATCGGTTCTTCGAGCGATATGGCCCGCATATTATCACTTTATCACACAAAATCCGTTGCGTAGTTTTAAAGATATAAGCATACATAGGGACAGACAGACAGCGGGAAGCGACTTTGTTTTATACTATGTAGTGATGACAAAAGAAACAGATAGAACAAAGAAACTGACAGATATCAAATGTGAACTATTCAATTGGCACCACATTAGGCTTTCGGACTCACATAAGTAACTATTTGTCAAAGCAGGCTTCTATCGGGGATTGTTAAGTTTTCGGTCGGAACCTGAGGTCCTTTGCGAAAGCTTAACACATCGTGACAAGGACCAAATGATAACTACTAGGTGTGGACTGTAATAGGAAATTAGGAATGATGTGAATTATGGCTGGTTGATGGATTTAAATAAGCAAACCAGTGGAGGCGTGTTTACTTGAGCAGAGCGTTACAAAGACTAAATAATTTGACACTGAAAAAATATATTAAAACCTGACATGTTCTAATTACAATAATTATAAAAAAGATCACCGTCCAGTTGCCAACAGGGATTCTTTATATAGTTCTCTTCACATCATGGCACTTGCCCATTCCTTAAATTGATTTATAGTCAGCTTATAGCCATTATATGAGGCGCTTATAACCAGTTCTAATCACAGTTAACGGTCAGTTTGTAAAGCAACATCAGGTAAGATCAGTCCATAGATGGGTGACCGTTTAGTGGCACGTCAGAGGTTGGTCTTGATTGTTACCTTCAAAACAGTAGCCGGGCCTAAGACCAACTTGAACCAGTGTTGTGCATATGCAAATTCCTGGAATTGAACAACTCTGACTCAGGAGTCAGAGTAACAGGTTACTGTCTGACTGAACGAGAAAAAATATTTACGCACCGCAATAACCCGCGATGTAGTCCGTAAAATTAGTTTCGTTTCAATATTTATTAACACCTTTTTTCTTTTTTTCCACTGTGAAGTTTTTAATAAAATTGTCAGGTTGTACAAGATGATCAATATCTTCTCTTTTATTTTTTTCCTATGCCCTTTCAAGGATAAATAAAAACTACCAAACATTAATTTAACTAAGCACACATTCCAGCAACATTATAAAACAGGTGTCTCAAGCCCTCAAACAAGTGGAATGAGATTTCATAAATTTCCGTTTCAACAGTAAAATGGCGGCCGCCCTACATTGTTACCGAAGGCCGGCCGAAATAGCCTTTATTAAATCCCTTCCAGTCTTATTTGGGATTGAACGTGCCACACCTTGTTTATACGCTATTGTTTTATCACTATTCATTCAAATTATGAAATATTACAACGGAGGGAGAAAGTGTTTTAAGGATGACTTGTCGTCTAGTGATTCAAAGGAAATCAGTTTCATTATGCTCTGTGTGTTTTCTTTGAAACAATGAAGCCTTGGACGAACAATAGGTACTCGAATTTTCTGTTCCAACAATTTTCCTCTAGGATCTAAGTGGCTGATTTTTGGTCTTTATTAAAATTCTTTTGAGAATTACACGTTATATTTATTTGGGACGAGCTAAGTGCCTGCTTGAACATTATTATTTTTAATTTATTAATTGAAAATCACATATTGGTACAATCACAGTTATAGACTCGAGGCACATTGATTGTTTTTTACAGAATTACCAGGGTTTCCCTAACTAGGCAGAGTCTGTATCTTGGGAAACCAGCTAAGACGTGGACAACACAATTATAAATAAAACCAAGGGCAACGGAAAGATTGCGTGCAGTTGTGCTTGAGTATGTGTGTGTGTGTGTGTGATAGGCGAAAAAGTACTTAATAATGTCTAATTATAATATCCCTTGCATAAAGTGGGTAAGTAGATTCTTTGTTACCCTTATTTTTGCAGTGGAAACCTAAAAAATGTCCCCGGGACCTGTGGGTGTCAACCGGGGTATGAGGGATTCTTACCCACTAAAACCTCCGCGACTGTCGCATCATCACATGCGAGGAGACATCAGGACTCATCAGTGGAAACTGCAACAGGAGCCCCTCAGTGCCTCGCCTTTGAGCCCACCACCGGGGGCGCATTGTAGCCCCCCGGAATCCAGACACGGTAATGTCGGGGTCAGGGGCACGACGCAACACCACTCTTTCCTCCTCTGCATCGCAGCCGTAGTCAATGGACGCTCTACTGCCCACACTCCAAAACTTCCAACGACTCCGAAGATCCTTTGTTAACTTAACCTACTAACCAACACCGCCATAACTAAGCAATTGCTGTAAATCAACGTGTTCAAAATAAAACAACAATTTTGATAAATGTTAATAGTATGAGGGAGCGAAGGAAGCGGCATTGACGTCACGGAGGAAGCCGGACTACGACAGGTGTCCGATTTCATTTACCAAACGGCAGATCCGTATGGGATCGCTTGATGAATGGAATCGGAGATATATGTCTGGGGAGACGGCCTCCGTGACGAAAATGTTTCATCCTGACGCTGTGGCCGCCTACCGTATAATCAAGCAAGTGCAGCCAACGGGGGTGCTCACGCAGGTCCTGACAGGGCAAGGTGGGTTCTCCGAATACTTGAACCGCTTCAAGTGTAAGGAGAACCCATCGTGCCTCTGCGATCCAGAGGTCAGAGAGACTGTTCCGCACATTATTGTGGACTGTGCAATATACGTGCGGGAAAGATTTGATTTGGAACAAGAGATAGGAACTAAAGTAACAGTACAAAACATAAGCAACATAATAAACATGGAGAATAGAGAGAAATTTCTTTGTTATTGCATCAATGTGGCAAAAAAGGCAATAGAAAGAAATAAAACGAGCATTAAAGAACATGTCGCATAAATATATAGTTATATTAAATGTAGACATGTAAGAAATGTAGCAAATAAATTAAAAATGTAGATAGATAGATAGATAATTCTTTATTGTTCCACCATTATTAAAAAACACAAAAATACAAGAAAAAAAAAACAGTAAAATAGAATGAAACAATGGGCGGCCTTATCACTAAAAGTGATCTCTACCAGGCAACCTTTGGATGGAGAGGAACTATGAACTGCAAGGCGGGGTTGTTTATACAAACCAATTATAAAAGAGAAAAAAAAAATACATAACTATAAACAATAAAATACATAACAGCAAAATAATATATATATAAATATTAGTATAATACATAAATATTATATTTGATAGAAACAAATATAAATAACCAACAATAATAAATAAATACTTAAATGCAGCCGGCTAATATCAATATAAAATTCATAGGGACAAATAAAATGCTTTCAAACGATCTTTAAAGATAGGCAGAGATGGTGCATGTCTAACAGTGACCGGTAAGGCATTCCACAGACGAACAGCTTCTACTGTGAATGACTTATCGTAAAACGAACTATTATGAGAAGGGAACATAAGAGTGAGATTTTCTGATGACCTCAAACAGTGGGAATCATTGCCGAGAAAAACAAAACGTTCCTTTAGGTAACGCGGAGAAAAAGGATTAAATAGTATATTATAAAGAAGAGACAGGATGTGCGTATTCCGACGAAGACGAATAGGAAGCCACTTGAGCTTAGAACGAAATTGAGAAACATGATCATATTTGCGCAAACCAAATATAAATCGTATACAAAAATTTTGAAGACGCTCAAGTTTATTAAGCTGGTCCTCTGTAAGATCTAAATAGCAGATGTCAGCATAATCAAGAATTGGAAGTAATAGGGATTGAGCTAGAACAATCTTAGTGGCAGTGGGAAGAAAGTTACGGAGTCTTTTTAACGAGGCTGCAGCAGCAAACAACTTCTGGCTAGTAACTTGGAGTTGAGGAACCCAACTCAAGGTGCGATCAATTAAGATTCCTAAATTTTTACACGATTCACTAAAAGGTATTAATTCCCCATCTAAATTGACACTAGGAATCGTTCTCCAGTTTACCCTTGAAATCAATCGCGAACTACCCACTATCATCGCCTTAGATTTTGCAGGATTAACTTTTAAGCCAAATTTTTTGCTCCACTCGGTTATAAGGAAAAGATCATAATTAACTACCCTAATACACTCTGGTAGTTCATCCAATAAAAATGTAATAATATAAGAAATTGTATAAACTGGAATAAAAAGTTGAAATAAACAGTAGTTACTAAGTATGTTAAGTAGAATTGTAATAGTTTAAGATAGTAAATAAAAATGCAGTTATTGTTATCATTTCCCCAGAAAGCAGTATATAAATAAGTAGATAGAATAGTTAGAAATGGGAGTCCTACCCAAAAGACTGAAAGGAGATGAACGTGAGAAAGAAATAGTATGAAGAATGAAAGTACGAGAGGCATAGAAGCGAGAACTGGTATGAACGAGAATAGAACTAATAGGCGCCAATTCATGTGGCGGAGCTAGCTCATAAAAAAAATATTATGAGGGAAAAGTGAAATTAATAAAAAAAGTGTTAGTGCCAGAGCTAGCGGTGATGGTGTTATTATGTGCTTATTAGCTTCAATATTCTTTTATAACCGCAAGAACAACAAGCAACGAGCTCAGTCATCCGCGAAATCAACGCAAACATTTACAACACCCAACTAAACAACCTGTTGCTGCCATTTTGTTGGTTTTACATAACAAAAAAAAATAGCAAAAGGGGGAAGGGGCTTATTTCGATTATGCCTCTCTAGAAAAGAAATAACCAGTAAGTAGGATGGTCTCCTATGTAACATACTATCTTTAATCTTAATTATACTCGTATGTGTAATAAGTAAAAAAAACAACGGGTTGCACTCCTGGAGTGCCGGCAGAAGTGAAAACTTGAATATTAACGTTGAGCATTTTTGATATTTTGGAATAGTTAGGGAATAATTTTGCACGAATTACTTTAATTATCATAAAAGTACTATCATTTATGTGGTAAAATACAATATTCATATGCGTTATTGTAGACAAACATGACAAATTTATATTACACAAAAAAGTACCATGCCCATCTGTGCCCCAGAAATGCCCAGATAAAGTATATTACAAGATTGCTCTAATAAATAAAAACTAGAATTATGTTGTTAATTTTAAATCATATGAAGCGCTGGATAAAAAGTAAAAAAAAAAAAGACGTTCTGTTGATATTGCAGTACCAGTGTATCTAACCAAATTGTTTTCACATACATATTGACACTATACAATGGAGACAGACTACATAATTCCAAATAACTGACATGTTTATCTGATAACATATAGTTAAGTATATAAAAGAACACTGATCTGGCTTAGCTTATGTGATGATGATCATGAAGTTCCTAGTAAAAAACTAATAGCAATGCTGTCTGTAATCGATAAAATGTATAAAAAACCAGTAGGAGGTTATCATGTTTAATGTCCAATATCTTTTGAACCGGTGCTTTATATGACATTATAATATACTGCTTTACATATTATCTAATAACATACAGATAAGTATATAAAAGAACACTCATCTGGCTTAGCTTATGTGATAATCATGAACTTCCTAGTGAAAAACTAATAGCAATGCCGTCTATAAACGATAAAATGTATAAAAAACCAGTAGGAAGTTATCATGTTTAATGTCCAATATCTTTTGAACCGGTGCTTTATATGACATTAAATCTAGTTATCATATAAATACTGTTAGAAAGTTATCATATTATGACATATAGCTGCAATTTGGGCATTGCATGGCATTTCTGACTTTCAGCTCCATACTAATATGGGCATGGTCCTTTAACACTTCAGAACTATTACAATTATTTTACATTAACTACATAGACGGTCGAGCCATCAGCAGTCACCATCCATGGATGCGCGTGGCACGCTGTAACACAAACACACACGAACATTCGCTAAAGCGCCCTGCGCCACCTACGTCTTACCTTACGATTTTTCGATCAGGTCTTTCGGTCACATGTCCTGACGCGAATTTAACATTTTTTCCACATCAGAAAAAAGTGCACAGCGCCGCTAAAGAAGTTTTCACTTCAATAAGTAATTATTATTATAATAAAAATTAACCATATAAGTTTCATTACTTTTACGTATTTAAAGGCAGACACGTTTGAGGGAAATAGGTATGTACCACTATTGAACAGCTAATAGAGTAAATAAAATGTCGTCTATTAGTTCAGAGCTTAGGTTCAGAGCGAGGCATGAAGCGGGTCAGCCGGGTCGGCCACATCTTAACCAGGAATTTAATTTAAACTTCCCTAACCACGTTACTCCACCCACATGTATCCTCCAAATGTACTATTTGGATGGTAGATAGGGTCCTACATATAAAGAGTGTTAAAAAAACTCTGTTCGATTTGGATGAGGGATATTTTGATGAGGGTTATTTGCGTTGCTAGTTCAAACCAGGAAAAAATATTTAGGAGATTAAAAAATGAACTATACTGGGTGTCCTGGTAAGGGCAAAGGGCGTTTATAGTATTGGCCGTAAAGACCCCGCAAAAAATGTCAAATACGGCAAAAATTCATATTTTGAATTACATAAAAAAATCTTTATATCGTCTTAAAACTGTTCCTAAGCAACCCTGTGTCATCGTGGAGCCCGACCGAGCGTACCCTACTCCTATGGAGTCACTGTTTTTTACTGATTGCGTGCCTGCCGTTTTCGATTAAATAACGAACAAAATTGTGAGCTCTCTGCACTAAAATTGTTGACTGTTTTCATTATTTTGTTTCACAAATTGATAGCTTGTGGGTTAGACAATGAGACATTACCGGCTTGATACCCCATTTCTGGGACACCCTGTATATGTATGATTGTATTGCGACACCGAATAATATCCTCAGCGATTGGACAAGATATTATTAACACTCTGTATAATATGCAGAATTTTTTCAAGTGGGTGTGGATGTTCAAATCTGAAACTACGCTGGCTTACGCGCCGACTTTGTTATTTAAAACATATTATATAAGTACTTAAATATTTAAAATATATATAAGTACCTTAGTATTTATATGTTCCAGTCCACGCCCAACTATTGTTTTAAAACTGGTTATCACGTATGCAGAAAATATTTCAAACTTTTGGTTACTGTTTGAAAGCGTGTTTTTATCAATGAATTATTTTATAATCTGTAGCTTTCTATTCATACTACATACACTTCTTAAATAAAAATGGGAAGGTATCGCCAAGTTCAGAGCTCTCACATCAAAGCAGGTCAACCGTGTTGCTCAGCTGCTTACCGGAAATAGCCTTGCGTGAATCTAACTTTACTCACACACATTATTATTACCTTTTGTTGCTTAGAAATAGATATGGATGAGGTAGGAGTTTAAGTTGCTGTAATTACTAAGTAGGTAATATTAATAAGGAAGAAGCGTGGGGTGTCCGGGTAAGAATAGCACCCACTCGTCTCCTCCTCCTCCTGTAAGATACAGACGCCCAACGGCGGCAACGGCTACTCAGGGAAAACAAGAAGACGGTGCAGCGTCTTTCTACTGAACTACCTGACACCTATACTGCGATCCGTAAGACGTCTGTCAAGCGTAGGTATTATGGAAATCCTACGCTTCTCAAGGAGAGACCATTGTTAAGCTGCTGATGATGATGAATTAGGAAGAGTATATGATGCTGTGTCTTTTCACTAATCAGAAATAAGTATGTATGTTGGAATGTCATACTGAAATTGATATGCATACTTTGAAAACATCCTGTGTTCAAGTTTGTATATCAATGTCACTTTAAGCAGTTCACTATAAATATACTTCTTCTTCTTCTTCTTGTAGTGCCATCTTCGTTACCGAAGGTTGGCGATCATTGTGGCAATTTGAAATTTTGACACAGCTGCTCTAAAAAGTGTACGTGTTCTTTTGCCAAACCATTGTCGAAGATTTTTTAACCACGATGTTCTTCTCCTTCCCGGCTTGCGAGCTCCCTGAATATTACCTTGAGCAATTAGTTGGAGTAGTTCATATTTTGGACTTCGCATAATGTGGCCAAAGTATTCTAGTTTCCTTCTTTTAATAGTCTTTAGAATCTCCACTTTTTTGCCTATAAATATACTGTAGGCATCTAAACAAAGTTACAAGTATTTACTTCCAGAAACGTCTCCACATTCGTGTTTGAGAATTGCGAGTTCCATGTGATCAGTAAAGTCTTCAATCGAATGGAAATATTCTAAGTGGGCACTTAAGTGCTCAGTCTTATATGTACATGGAAAGATTTTGGCAAAATATTCAATAACTGAGTTACGTATTTTTTTTCCTTTTTATGTCGACTAAATGCCAAAGTGAAATTACCCTTATTGACATTTAGGTTTATTTTGCTTTGTATATTAGTTACTTTGAGTACTAGTTACGTATTTCGTTTATCCTTCAAAGGAAGGGCACTCGTGGATTTTTATGTCAACGAAGGAAAGTTAGAAAATGCGATTACGATCGTACCGTAGGCAAATGTGTAGTGTATAGCGCGGCAATGGACATTATTTCATAAAAAAAAGTTAAACATATTATTACGAATTATGATTAAAGTTTAAACGAGAAGATAAATTACCTGCATATCATTTTGCAAGATAGGTAGAGCAAAAAGGGATGGCTTGTCCAAAATTTGGGCTCCTGAGATTTTTCTGCAGTTAGCTTCCATAAAACTTATCTTACAACAACCAAATAGTGCCACCTCCGAAAAGCGTTTTGATTCAGTATTCTATAGGATTCATTTTGGAGAGTGTGTGCAGGTATTGCATGACTTGATTCCACCATCCCTTGAAGATTTTATCATTGGATGACGCGACGCGCTCCTATACATACATACGTAGTGAGCGTCTCACTAGTCGGGATAAAGCTATTTGAGTCGTTATTTATGATACGTACAGGGAAGGATTGGAATAGTTTCCCTGGGTAGGTTTCTTGCCCGATTATAGCGTTGATATCTTCAAAGCTAGAGTGAATAGGCTTATAATAAACTAGTGTGCTTGGTCATCATCAATTGCATCGCTGCTTTTCGTCAGGCGGGATTGTAAATAAGTACTGACATATAGTATGACTAGGTGGTAGGTTTTTTGTGCAAGGAACCTTCCAGGTACCACCGCAGTGTCAGATATCCTGCCGCCAAGCAGAAATGTGTAAACATTGCTGTGTTCCGGTGTGAAGAGCACTGTAGCTGGTAAAATTACCGGACACAAAAGACTTAATAACTAATGTCTTTAAGGGCCGGCAACGGTGGTGCTGCTAGCGTCCTTCTGGTGTTGCTAGCGTCTATAGGCTGCGGTGACTGCTTAACAACAGGCGGACGCATGCGTGCTTGCCACCTGGGTGGTATAAAAAAATTCTTCCGCCATAGATGGGAAGGGTTGCCACAATCCTCACGCTTAACAGGCGTCTTGGGGATTGCACTATAGATGATAGGTAATCCAATAGCATCCGTGTGTTGTAGTCTCCGTGGCGCAGTGGGAAACCGTTTGGATTGGAATCCTGCGGGGGGCAACAAATAGTAGTTGTTCCTTTTTGGCTAGGACAATGCAGGCCGATCACCTGATTGTCTGTAAAGTAAGATGATCCATGCGTCGGATGGGCATGTAAAGTTGGTCCTGCGCCTAACCTCTCCCCGGTCGTGTCGGTCTTCCGTCCCATCGGAGCATAAGAGGTATATAAAGGAAGAAAGAGTGCACTTGTGTCCACGCAAGCGCTTGTGCACTATAATATCTCCTGTGTACATGGCTGATCTTGTGAAAGATTGGCCACTGTGGTAGTTTCGGCCAGGAGGACATTATTATTAATCCAATAGAAAGATGCTGCCGCCCGTCTTATTGGTATCCCTACCTAACGGTAGGAGATGTGAGGATGCAATTCTTACCCTTACTGTCTGAGGTTATTTACTATGCTGCATGAAATATATTTTAATTAATATTATAGAGTAAATAACATTAAATGTAAAGGGTTTCTTTATAAAAATATTTAGGGTAAAAGTGGGACAGTTGTCACACTTTTAAAAATTACTTTATATCTCTCAGTGAAAAAAGCAAAATTCTTTATTTGTAATACGGGTAGGTACTTTGATTTATTATCTTCAAACTTATGAAAGGAAAAACCATCATCTTTGATATTTCCAGAGTATTAGCGATTTTTGCGGACCTCTAAATTTTGGGGCATCTATCCCATATAATATATATAGGGGATAATTGCCTAATCTATGTAAATTACGTATAGGATAGATGCCCCACTAAAAAAGAGGCCATCTATCCCGCAAAAACTTTGATTTCACCTTGCCCTACCATGCAATCGCACAAAGACATGCAACACGGTCAACTTAGTGGTAGTTGTAGAGTCTCTCGAAAGATAAATAAAATAACATGTGATCATCCACCAAACTAGAGAAATTACAATCGAGGCAACTATACCCCTAGGGCAACTATCCCACATTTACCCTAGATGTTATAAGCGTAAAATATTTTAAACCTTGTGAAATAGTGTGTTATTCTATTTCCTGTCTTTCATGTAATAATTTAGCATAATTTTCGGGTCCGACGCCCAAGCAAATGGACTGTACGTAGCCCGAGAACAGAATATCAATGTTACCCGCCATTTTATAGACCTGTTTTTAAGATGGAAAATGTCCACCGAATTTATGTGGCTAGTAATAACGAAGATTGTTTGCGTCGTTCGAATGTCCCAGCTGTTGTTTATGATTCGGAAAAGTGCTGTAATATGTTGGAATTGAACTAAATAAAATGGAAGAAGCAATACGAAATTTTTCTCTAATGTCGTAATTGAAACAATCGGTTTGAATTTGAATATACATACTGCAATTGGGACGACACACCGCGAGTTGGTTTGACTTCGAATGTTCATCAATGAGAGTTTATACTATAGATATGTCATCAGCGCACGAAAATTTAAACAACTAAATTCACCCAAATTGGGTGAACTAGTAGTAAGTCACGCGTCGATAAAATCTAACGAACGTGACGTGTGCCGTTGAAAATCAAGTAAAATGCCTACATGCGTATTTAAAAAATGCATAGTACAAAAGGGAATCGTAATGAGAAAATATTTTAATTACATGAGTCCCAATTTTTGAAGCGTATTAATAGGGGTATAAATCTATGGTTTATAATATCATCGATGTGTTGCGCCTGATGTGCATATTTTCCCCTTATTATTTTTTTGTTCTCAGGGACAAAACCTTATATACTTCTTTTTTGTAAATACATACTTATTAAACACCCAGACACTTGGTGGGAATCGAACAAACAACTTATTTGCGGCCACAGGCTATCAAACCACTAGAACACAGGCCAAAATATATAAAATATCCTGTCACTCCTACATCTAAGACGAAACTGACGACATAATATAAATTATAATCCATAAAGCTGTTTTGCCTGTAAGCGGTGCCAAAGAAATAGACATAATACGTACTCTCGAAAAAGCATATCTCTCCTACTGGGGAATTCGGGCAATAATAGCACAAAGTAAGAACTTAAAACCAGAACATTTATATCTAAACGGACGGTGAGCTAAATCAGTGTAGTAATTTAGATCCGGCGAAACATGCCGGTGAATAGTTAAACACTGCGGGTCCGGATTTGGCAAACGTTCAGCGATCCACGCCCTCGTCAGATATGCCACGATTCGGCCTGACGACACTGAAAATGGCTCGACATTAAATATTTACAAAGTAAAGAGTTATATATTTTTTTTGTTTCAATAAAGATTATGTAAATCTTTAATCTTCCCCAAGACGCCTGCCAAGCGTGGGGATTATGGCATACCTCCCTTATAAGGGGGAGGCCTCTGTTCAGTAGTGGACAACTTTCGACTGATGATGAAGATGATGAAATCTTTACGAATAAACGTTATATAATTAGATCTTGCTTGCATCAACGACGCTACGTCGTTTTATATACAGGTGTGGTTTTGCATTTTTGCCATATTTGTAGACCTAACAGTTAAGGATTATGTTAATTGATTAAAAATAGATTAATAATTTGGTGGCTAATAACTAAAAGATAATTAATGATTCATGATTAACGTCCAACCAGAATAAGAGCTCTCGAGCGCTCAGAATAGGTCCCAAGGTTGGCAATTCCGCGCGTACCTACTTTTGTTTACCTACTTTGCGCGAAGAGCGCGTTGAGCGGTGCCAGACGGGGTTATTTTATAGTGACGGTTGCACACGGGATTTCTTTTCGTACCAAACATAAAAAATCATTCATGATTTTACGTCTATCATTTAATGATTGATTTATGTTCTTTAAAATGTCCTCCGATCCTCCTCCGTTAATATGGCGAGAATACAGAACCACATCCCGTATATAGTATTGTATATAATATATATAGTTAAAGTTAATATGTGTTAATTATAAATATTAATAATTGCTTATTGATTTTCATTGTTTGAATTATTACAAGTGTCCAATTACATTATTGAAAAAACAACGTCAAACAAAAAAAAATACATCCAGAAAAAAATAACATCATTCGCCCATTGGCTACAAAATGTTAACTATAATATTTTTGGTCCGGATTTCTTATAAGTACCTACCTATAACATTAAATATCGGTGTTACAATGCATGCAATTTGAAGTTCCTATTTATGTTATTGCCATAATACTTATACTATAGTATGCGTGTATGTACGTAAAGACTCGTATGTGTGTGTAAGGTGATAGTTCTATTTTGTTATTTTTTAAATTTATCATAATCTCACTTAAAACTCCGCGTTTCTCTCCTATTTGCAATTGGTGTACAATTTGAACCAAGCACTCGATGCATATCTGTTATCTCAGCGCGCTTGTGAACATAAAAAATATAGGGTGTAAAAACCAAGTTGCGAAGTGAAAAGAACTACCATAAATTAATATTGTTGATATTTTAATATACCTACCTACTCATTATTGAACAAGATTATGTGAAGCAGCTAATATACACAATTTTTTTTTTTTTTTGGTGGTGTGTTTGTGTAGTCTGTGGCAACATACACACACATGCGTAAGATTCCTACCACCACACTACTATTAATATTTTTGTTAGCTTACTTTCTCGATAGAAAATTACAGAGCTGTAAACTACGTATATTGTCGTCTCTACCTCGCCACAGTAAGATTATAATAATACTGCTTCAGAGGTGGTGGTAGGGCCCTATTAAACGATGCTTTTCTTTACTCTCTATAATCCAGTGCTTGACTGCAGTCCCACCTGATGGAAAGCGGCGACGCAATCTAGGATGGTAAAGCACACTGGCTTATTATAAGCCTATTCACTCTAGCTTTACACACATTATAATCGGGCGGAAAAACTGACACAGGCAAACTGTTCTAGTCCTTAGCAAAATTAGCTTAGAAAGGTTACAAAGTCAATATTTTAACTGTGTTACAATAATTACCTAAAAAACATTAAAATTACCATTTGAAACTGCTGCTGCATAGGTGATTTATCAAGCAGCCAAGTGGAACTATTCCCCAACTACGGACACTATCTCGGATTAGGGCTGAAAATAAATTAGGGAAATCCCCGGCGGGTAATGGCTGAGACAGTTGCATTTTGTCCGCCAACTCCCAACATGTGGCCTGCTGAGAACTCGTAGTAAATTAATACTTCTGAGTTTCTTGCTCATCTAACTTGTTAGGGAAAAGGCAGGCAGTACAGGCAAAGGCAGTAGGAAAAGGGAAAAGGAAGTTGGCAAAGTTCGGTAATTCTCAGAGTGTATCACAAAAAGCTTTTGGTTACAGGAAAATCGACGTAATGAATGATGCTAAGTATATTATAATTAGGTACAGGGGAAGGTGCTATATAATTACGTCATTAAACGTTACGTGTTACGTATTAATTTGATTCATAAAACAATTTTAGAGCGTAGGCAGTTTTAAATGTGCCGTAAATCTTAAATTCAAGGGTAATTAAGGGTTTCTTCAAAATTTTATATAAGTACTTATTATAGCTAACTTAATCTTATATTAAAACGTCCTATGTCTAAGAGGCATGAATTAATCCATGTCGTTGTCATCCTCATTACGCATAAATTTATGGGATTTAATAAGCCAACTTGATTTTAAATGTCAATAACTTAATTCACTATGATCATTTGGACATGTAATTAGAATTACATGACTTCATTCCACCATCACCTTTCTATCTGCAGACGACGAGACGCACGGCAACTACGCACCCTTACGTTGCGAATGATTAGGTTCATCATTCACAACGTTAACCGTACCGGTGGGGAAAGGTTCTCGAGTGACGACCAAGGACTGGAAAGCGCAGTGTGGGTCGGCCCCCCATTAGATGGACGGATGACCTCGTCACGGTGGCAGGGAGCCGTTGGATACAGGCGGCACAACATCGGTCGCAATGGAAGTATATGGGGGAGGCCTATGTTTAACAGTGGACGTCTTGTGGCTGACATGATGATGATGAGGTTCATCATTTATTAAACGGCTTCAAAAAGAAGGTTCTCTATTCGACGCGTATGTATGTAATATTAATAAAAATGCGTAATATTAATATATGTGAGTCTATGTGGGCTTCTAAACAAATTTACCAAATTTTATCAGTGTATGTATGTATGTATGTAGGTTTGTCCGCGGATTTCTCAGAAACTACAAGTCCGATTTCAAAAATTATTTTTGCAATAGTTAGAGTATTTTTCAAATTAGGGTAGAGTACAAGTTTTATCAAAATCGGTCCAGTAGTTTAAGAGATATAAACTTTTTATGTTTTCAGTAAGTTACTGTGACGTAGACGTTCGAGTTGCGTGATAGTGCTGATACCTGTCTTGGTAAAATAAAAGTCACTAAAAAGTGTTAAATAAATTATCTAAAAAGCATAAAATAACGAAAATATATTGAAGTCGGTGTCAGCTCGTGCTAGTCTTAGTTTAACATGATGTGCTAGCACCGACTTCAACATATTTTCGTTATTTTATGCTTTTTAGATAATTTACTTTGAAAGTCGGTTTTTTTTTTTAAATAGTTTATAATTCTTACAGTTGAGGACTGAAATTGTTTGTTTACGTCGGCTTTCGCATCCGATTGTAATGTGGATGTCTTCAAGGCTTCAAGGTTTTTATTAGGCTAGTGTGTCTTATCATCATCAATTGTGTCACCGCTTTCATCAGATGCAATGCGTTCAAGTACAAGCATATAAAGACTAAAAAAAAAGTAAGTGGAAGTTTTTTAGTTTTATTTTTTCTAATTGGTGTGTGTTAATGTGATTCTTCTAATTAATCATACATCATTGTAACTCAATATCCCTAAATGAGATAAAATGCAGGCACATTAAATATGTTTTTTTTAAATATATTTCTTATCACCGAAGTACGGTCGGCCAAGAAAGTGGTTTACCAGTTTTGACAAAACTTCCTATACAATCAAAATAACACTAAGGTTGAACATATCTATTAGATGCGACAATTTAAACAAGGAACACAAGTCAGTGTTGACGTTAACTATATAGAGAGCATTAGTAACTGTATGAATAATTGCAAGGGAAAATCAAACTTGTTGTTTTATGTGCATATCAACTTCAACCGTAGGGTGGTGAACCATATTTTTGGCTGACCGTACCTACAGACCTATCACATGAATACCTATAGTACTGCGATGCCTTCAAAGATGGAAGAAATTTGAATAGTGACACTAGACATATTTTTCCGTATGACAGTGTTAGTTTATTTATATTATTTATTTATAGACAGTACTAGTGGAACAAAAAGTCCCAAGCCCCTGCCAAGCGTGGGGATTATGGCAACCCCTCCCTTCTAAGGGGGAGGCCTTTGTTCAACAGTGGACGTCCTTCGGCTACTAATGATGATGATGAATGAGTGGAACAAAACGGAATAATCCATATAACAAATGGTATCTATGATAGCTAGCGGAAAAGAAAAGTCAGTGCTTAAAAATGAATGTATTTTATTTATATTAAGTTGTGGAGAGGAGATCGAAGGCAGCTTCTATATTATTAGTGTGGTCAAAAGCAGGCAAATCATTTTTCACAATCCAAGTAGAACCGCTATTTCCTTTCTCAATCACTTCTAATATACCAGTGACCGCTGAATCGACCCTGTAACATAAAAAAATAATAATTTAAAAAGTTCTTGTCAGGATTCCTCTATATCGAACCTTTTAAGTTTTTAACATTGAAAGGGAATTATCAAGCAAGTTTTAGACTTGACAAATAAATAAAATATTATGGGAGAGGCCTATGTCCAGCAGTAGACTGATGTGGACTGATGATGATGAGGTATTTATATCGAAACAAAAAGAAAAAGAAGACTTATAAGTTCACTGATGTATTGCATTAAATGATGGGGCCATTTAATGGGGATATAAATACCTCATCATCATCAGCCCATATCAGTCCACTGCTGGACTTAGGTGTCCCCCAAAGCATGCCACTGAGCCACTGACTAACTAAATACAGATTTATTCATGCCGTATTAAAACAGGTAAGAGAAAAGATAAAAAAAACCAGATTAACTTTGTTTTTATCTTTATTTTTTTCTTTTTTACTTACTAGTATTCCATAGATCCAATATAATAATACCAGCCCTTGTTTATGTCCCACTGCTGGGCACGGGCCTCCCTTCAAGATGAAGGGGCTTAGGCCATAGTCCACCACGCTGGCCAAGTGCGGGTTGGCGGACTTCACACGTCATTCGAAAGTTAGTTAGGCTTTCTCAGACATGCAGGTTTCCTCACGATGTTTTCCTTCACCGAAAGCTAGTAACAATCGCACAAAGACGATTCGCACATGATTAAAGAAATCAGAGGTGCGAGCCGGGGATCGAACCTGCGCACCTCGTTTCCAAGGCAAGCGCTCGCCCACTGAGCTGTTACAGCTAACGCTAAGCTAGATCCAATATAAATGTAACTATTTGAAAAGGTATTGCTGAAAGGTAAGCACTTTATGTTAGGAGTAAGCGGCTTTAAATTCCGTATTCATGCGTTTTTCGAATAATTAGAGTTATGAAAGCGAAATACCTTTGTCGTACTGGAACTCGTGAGGTTAGGCTCTCTGTGGCGTCTTTGTCAAAATTCTCCAAATTACTCCTGTTTAAAATAGCTGTATCCGTTGGCCCTAAACACACGGTCAAAACACGCACCGCTGTCTTTGAGAAGTACTCTTTAGCCTGGAAATTACATTAAACGAATTTTAATTATTAAAATTAAAAACTTGTACCAGGTACTAATGGAGTCTTCCTTTATTATAATAGTATTTCTCATAAATAACTCAGTATAATTATGACAGTAGGTATCATTCTGACTAATTAGTGATAACTATAATAAAAGTTCGTAGAAACCCAATCGTACCATTCTTAACAGCTGATTAGACCTCCCATTATAACAATGATATTTTTATTTATTAGCTAGCTGACCCGCGCAGCTCCGCTCGCGCTCTTTTTACTCAGAACCTTCTTGGGCTCATGCACAACACTTTGCTGAAGATCATATAGTTTATGATTCTATAAAGGACATACAGACAAACAAACATTCATTTTTATATATATATATATATACATATTTCTAGCACTCACTTCTTTGTTTTACTTTATTGAGTATGATTTATTATTACCCACAGTACACGTATTATTACAATCAAAAGTCCACATATATAAATTCTGATAAGTGGACCTATGATAGGTGTAAACAACATTGACGATACTATGCGTGCATATAGCTACCTACTTATATCTACATGATAATATAAATTTATCAAATAAAAAATTACAGGCCCGTTGGTCTACTGGTTAAACACCCTGGCTGCTACCCCTTGGGTCGTGGGCTCGATTCCCACCAAGTGTTTATGTTTTTTTTTTATCTATTTACGTAGGTATTTACAAAACAAGTATATAAGTATTAGTATCACTTGTCTGGTTTCCATAGCACAGGCTCTACCTAGTTTGGGATCGGATGAACGTGTGTGGATTGTCCCTATAAAAAATAAACTTCTTCGTTTATTTAAAACTAGCGAACGGCAGCGGCTTCGTTATGCCTTCTGAAGGTTGTAAACATTTACATGCTTAAACCTACTGAAAGAGAAATTGATACGCTGCGCTAGTGAAAACCACATCAAAATGCATTGTGTAGGCTAGCAAAGGGAAGCAAACAGACACGCAGTCGTTGGGTAACCATTCTGTTTGAACCTCGACATAAAAAGATGTTATTAGTTTGAAGCCTTCTTATTTCATCTGACTGTCTACGGCATTTCAGCGCCCAAACTAATGCACCGATTTGAATACGTCATCGGTGTTAATATTTACTTTAAAAAGGCTTTTTTTAATTTGCAATTTATACTTTTATGCATAGTCTTCAAGGCGTGTCATCACACAATTAAAAAAAATACACTCGAATTCAAAATATTACAGAATAAAAGACTAGAGATAAAAAAAAATATGTTATGGAATTAGAGAAACAAAAGAAGAATTTAAAGACATGATGACTTTCTGTACTATCGCGGTCACGAACGCTATATTCGTTTTCAATCAAAATCATTTGAACCACGGTACGTTACGTGGGCTTACCCCGCCCGGGGCGCCCCGACGTATATTGGGCCGGCTCATGCGTGCGATTATCGTCGTAATGGTGATTAAGCGTTTGTGACCGCGACCGTACCGTACCGTATGAAGCGATAAAAATTAATTGATCAATACGTACACCCATAGCCATGCTGAACTTCAACACTGCAGACTTAGTTGCCGTATACACGGGGAGGTACGCATCAAGGTTCAAGGCCAGTAGTGAGGATATGTTGACAATCACACCCCCTGTCCCACTCTTGTCCACTCCCATGATATCAAGTGCTTTGTACGTGCTGTTTACCGTTGCTGTCTGAAAACGAAAACAGTATTCGTTGATTAATGATGATTGTATTGTATTCAAAGCAAGTAGAACGCTAGTGTATTTTTTGCCGTATTGGTTTTTTTTTGTGAGCACAACCTTTGTATCCATCAATGATTGTAGTTAGTTTTAGTAAAGTAACACCGTATGTGGCGTGACTTCATTAAACCTTATAGGTCTATTATGTCATCAACCAGCTCCCCCTTTGAATGCCATAATGAACGACAATTGGCTATTGGCATCCACCGGTTACCTGCGACGCGCACAATGTCGTCTGTCCACCTAGTGGAGTGCCTGCCTACGCTGCGTCTTTCGTTTCGTCGTCGCCACTCGAGAACCTTTCTTCCCCATCGGTTATCGGTTCTCCGAGCGATGTGTCCTGCCCATTGCCACTTCAACTTGCATATTATGCAAGAGCTATGTCAGTGACCTTGGTACTTCAGCGAATCTCCTCATTAAGGATTATGTCGCGCAAAGAAACTCCGAGCACAGCTCCCTTCATAGCTCGTTGTGTGACTCTGAGATCCTCTAAAAGGCCAGCAGTACCCTAACTGCTGGCCTTTTAGAGGAGCTCAGAGTCAGTTAGTCAGGTAGGGTCCATTATGTGAATCACTTTATTTGGTATTTATGTTTCAACAACATTATAATCAATAGTAATAGTGTAAACGTGTGTATTGTTATCATATATTTCTATGTGACAATACTTGTTAACAATTTACACAACTTGTTTGATATTGTTATCGTTACCTAAATACTAAAGTCTGTTATTATAAATTAATTAACGCTAACGAACAATGTATTATGACAAATCTTCCATAAAAACATCATTACCTATCTTCGTATGTTGAGTTACTGATGCATTAACAACAACAAAGGAATATCGGAAACTCATAAATTAACGTAACAGAAATATCCGACGATAATATTGTAAATAACCATGAACTTTATAATTATCTTCTTATTACGACCAAAATAAATGTATTTGTAAACCAAAAAGATACTTATACCTAACCAAAAAGATTCTTCCTGATTAATATGGCCAGAGCGGCCAGAAAAAAAAACGTTAACTGCACAAGTGACTTTGTAGTTCACAAGTGCTTGCACAGACTGGTGCAATCTCATTTATTTTCACGATCTGATTGAACGAACGGCCAACACGCTCGACCATGGTCAGATCGCCTGATGTCTAGTCCTTAGGTATACTTGCAACCCTTTGGAGTCGCTGAACGTTCGGGGATGGGCCCTAGGACGTCCGTTGAGTACGGCAGTAACTCAGAGGAAGACGGCGGCGGGGTTGCGACCCCCGTCCTCGTGAGCACCGTGACAGGTTCCCGGAGGCTGCGATGCACCCCCCGGCGGCGGGCTCAATGGCAAGACACTGAGGGGCTCCTGGTGTAGATCCCACCGGAGAGCCCGGGGGTCCTCTCTCATATGCCGATATGGCAGCCGCGGGGATTTTAGTGGGTAAGAATCCCACAAGCTTTGTCGACCCCGGTTGGGGCCCACAAGCTGCCGGGGACATTATTAAGGATTCCCCCGCAAAAAAAAAAGGTATACTTACAAAATTAATATCAATCATCCTTTTATGAGTTGGTCCTTTAGTGCTCAGAACAGCGGCACAGTTTATAACTCCGTCCAGTCTATAGTATTTGTCGAACACATGCTTAAAGGCCGCAGCGAGTTGCACTTCATCGGAGACGTCACATCTTATGAACTTGGCTTTTAGTGGTCCAAACTTATTTACTAGTTGAAGTTCCAATGCGGTTCCTTCGCGGTCAGCCACATCGAGAAACGCGACATGCTGAAATGAAATGTTTGGTTAGATATTTCATTACCCAGTAAAAATAAGATGTTACTTTGAACCACTCTTGATCCTATATTACGTGCAGTAATCGAAGTAATGTCGAAAATATTATTAACCGGACAAAAACCTTTTTCAGTCAATAATTCTATGTAGCAAACCAAAAACGACTGGAGCTATTACACATTATGCAAATAGTATATTAGATCCTCTTTGATGCAAATTACCGTTATAACACGATAACAAACATAATATAAAAGTAATGAGCTATTACTAGCAAATCACAATAACATAAATTATGTAGATTACGAAAAATGCCGTAATAATGAAAAGTAATTTATATTAAGTGTGATATAATTACTGAAATGCAGTAAGTACATATATGTAGTATATACTGTGTCGAAATGATTTTAGCTGGCTCTTTTAAATAAATATTTTGAATCAAATATTATTTAGTAAATTTCACTAATGCTAACTAAAGGTATATAAGTATACAATGGGCGATAGTATGCACCTTGCTAGTAGATCACTGAGAGGCGTTAAAACAAAGTATGGATTTTTTTAAGGTTCGCATTCTTAATGGCAAACACGCACCTTCAAATGTGCCATGTATATAGGTGTGATGAAAAAAGTCCATCCAAGAGAATGTCGCTTTTATACATAGTAATTAGTTGTCCACTAGCTAGACAAACTGTTAAAGTAAACTATATGATAACGATAGGTCCTACTATTAATATTGGTGCAAACAAAAGGCACAAATAACTTGGTGGTTCCATTTCACAGATAAGCTGCCAATTTTCGTGAACAACTCGGAACAAATGAAACAAATAATAGTAAACCTTATGGTTATAACGAATACCGCAAATCCCTTTGTTCTAAGTAACGACTTAAACACACAATCCCGTAACTTTGTGTACCTAACCGCAAAGACTCCTCTTGGTACACAACTGTGTTATGTTCCAATGAACCTAATGGTATAAACTATTTAAAAAAAAAAAAAAACCGACTTCAAAGCAAATTATCTATAAAAAGCATAAAATAACGAAAATATTATTGAAGTTGGTGTTAGCGTACCTGCTGTGTATATTCTGCACCAACTTCAATAATATTTTCGTTATTTTATGCTTTTTATAGATAATTTGCTTTGAAGTAGGTTTTTTTTTTTTTTAAATAGTTTATTTAACACTTTTTAGTGACTTATTTTACCAAGATAGGTATCAGCACTATCACGCAACTCGAACGTCTACATTACAGTAACTTACTGAAAACATAAAAAGTTTATATCTCTTAAACTACTGGACCGATTTTGATGAAACTTATACTCTACCCTAAGTTGAAAAATACTCTAACTATTGCAAAAAGAATTTTTGAAATCGGACTTGTAGTTTCTGAGAAATCCGCGGACAAACCTACATACATACATACATACATACATACACTCGTGAAATTTGGTAAATTTGTTTAGAAGCCCACATAGACTAACATATATGAATATTACGCATTTCTATTAATATTACATACATACGCGTCGAATACAGAACCTCCTTTTTTGAAGTCGGTTAATAAAACAAATTGCAACGTTTGTTAATTAAATTACAGAAAATAACATTTATATGCAAAATGGGAAAGCTGAAGACAAACTGTCGTAGTTTTGAAACTAAAATTTATGCACAACGGGTGTATTTTATTAGACTCTATATTTAATGGCAGATAATTTGAAGATATTGAAAAGCTTCTAGGGATTACGGATTTGATTCTTCCTGATTTTGATAAATAACAGCTTAACATTTCTGTCAAATTTCAAGAAGACAGTATTTTTATTCACATGATAATAATTTATAGTCATTTATACAGAAAAAGCGTCCCACGCTTTTTCATTTAAATTATAATGCTTAAGTACAAACACAGGGTAGAAAAAAGAAAGGGTGCGATAATTTATTTATTGCTTTTAACTTTATAAAAGCATGCTATTAATAAATGTATACCTGATCAAATCGTTTTAGTTTTTTAAACTATTAATTTATTTTAAACTTACTGCTCACTCTTACAATTATTGTACAAGCATAGCAAAAATGTACAACATGATTTTGTGAAAAATTATAGGTAATGATATAAAAGCCGACCCAGAGTAGGCGTACTGCGAGGTAGTTAAATACTCGTAAGAGTATATTTAAAAAACTTAAAAACTCCCACTTTTTATTTAAAATAGATTCCTCGTATTTGTACAAATCACTTTGTTTATTTAGAAAATATTTTTTGCGCTGCTTTTAATTAATATTCGTAAACGATAAATCTGGAAAAGTCCCTCTGAAATTAAAGATTTTTAGTTTATGTACATTTCTGTTTATAGCGTATATCAAGATTTTTTAACATCAACTGTATTGTCGGTCACTATTAAATTAAAGTCTATTATTCTGAACTCCAAGACACATAGGGCACACTCTCGTACCTGGGGTATACAAAAATATCCCTTTGTTAAGAAAAAGCTTATTACCTCAGGGTAACCAGTCACCTATCTATACTTATAATAAAACTGTAACTGTTGAAACTGTTGCAAATTATATTTGGAGGGCATTCTATAACCGATACTGAGGCCGAAAATGTAATTTTTTTAATTTTTGTCTGTCTGTCTGTCTGTATCACGGCTGCGCATCACGCCGAAACTACTGAATGGATTCAAATGACACATGAGACATGGAATATAAAGGTGGTACTGCGTCTGACCCTGCGGAAGTGTGTGAGCTTTTCTCTAATTTCTTTAGTTCAGTTTTTGAAAATGATACTGGCGTGACTGATTCGGCGCCTTCATCAAATTGTAAGCATAACAGTACACTAAGCAATCTAACAGTCACGAAGGAAATGATATTAAGCAAAATAAAAATGCTTGACTCCAATAAAGGTCCTGGACCAGACGGAATACCACCATCCTTTATAAAAAAATGTGCTGATGTTCTCGTTGAACCCCTACTTATATTATTTAATAAATCTTTACAATTAGGTGCGTTTCCATCATTCTGGAAAATGGCACATGTTATACCTATCCATAAATCTGGCGATAAGAATCAATGTGAAAACTATAGACCCATTAGTATATTATCGTGTTTCGCCAAATTGTTCGAAAGCGTCATTTACGACGGTATTTATAATCATGTAAAACCTATCCTAAATCCACAACAGCACGGTTTTGTAAGAAATAAATCAACCGCCTCCAACCTGCTTGAATATAAGAACTACTTATGCAACGCATTTTCTAAAAGACTTCAGGTGGACTCTGTTTACACGGATTTCGCCAAAGCTTTTGACAAAGTTAACCATTTAGTACTTTGCAAAAAAATATCTGATATAGGCATCCATGGTAATTTACTTCGCTGGATGGAATCATATTTGTGTCGAAGGAGTCAGCTGGTTGCATTGAAGGGTTATCTTTCTAAACCGGTTACGGTTACTTCTGGTGTGCCTCAAGGTAGTCATTTGGGACCACTGCTGTTCATCATCTTCATCAATGACTTGGTTGATTCCCTGTCGTGCCCTTGTCTACTCTATGCTGACGATCTCAAGATCTTTACTACTGTAAGCAGTAATCTGGATGCTTTAAAACTTCAAAAGGACTTGGACATACTCACAGAATGGTGTGATCGAAATTGTATGCAACTTAATATAGGTAAATGTTTTGTAATAACTTTCACCAATAAGTCACTCAAAATACTGTTTAATTATTCCATTAGGGGAGAAGCTCTTACTCGTAACAATATTGCAAAAGATCTGGGTATACTCTTTGATGAAAAGTTAACCTTTCGTGATCATTATGATTACATTATTGAGCGTAGCTCTCGTCTACTCGGTTTTATCACAAGATCTACCAAACATTTTCGTCAGACTAAAAGCTTATTTTATCTATATTATTCTCTTGTACGTAGTATTCTTGAATATAACTCGTCTATATGGTCCCCTTTCTACAAGGTCCATAGCAACAGAATCGAAAGTATTCAGAAACGTTTTCTAAAAATTGTTACTTACAGATGCGGCATTGGTCGAAAACTTGTCTCCTACAAACAACGTCTTAAATATTTCCATTTTAGTCCCCTGGACCTTCGTCGAATCTACTACGACCATATGTTACTTTATAAAATAATTCATAGCCTAATGGACTCACCTAACCTACTTTCCCTGTTAAATTTTAATACCCGATTTAGAAGCCGTAACCGAAATTATAATATTTTCAATCTTCCAGTTTTTCCTAATAATACCTCTTATTATAACCCAATTATCAGGATGTGTCGCCAATACAATGATATTCTTATTTCCAACAGAGATATCGATATTTTCCACCTGAAATTGCATCAGTTCCGCAGGCACTTGCAGACCCAAGTATTTAAATTTTAGAACTACACTACTTGTAATGTCATTCTTAATTTACTTTTAAGTTATTTTTCTTTTTTGTATTGTAAATCAGCGCTCTCTAGCATCTGAAAATTTACTAAATTAATAAAGCGATTAGGCGTATATATCTGTGGATTATAATCTAGATCAATACCTTATTCATTGTGTTATACCTTATAGTGATTGTAATCTGTTTTATACGCTAATAAACAATAAAATAAATAAAATAAATGAAACTTGGCATGATTTGAGATCTTACTACGAGGTAGGACATATGATACTTTTTATCCCGTAATCTAGCATGGTTCTTTTGGGAGAGGGGATTAAAGTCAAAATGGGTACTTGGTTATACGCTTGGTCCGATTTTATAATTTTTTCTTTATAATATAATAAATTAATATTAGTAAAGGAACACTCATAGAGAGTTGTTATCAAGGTTTTGCAATCGATCGGGTTAAGCAAAGTTAGGTAAGGTCATTAAATAGATGGGTGACCGTTTAACGCCATTTGAACTAAACGGGTCCGTGCTTTGGAGAGCAAGTAAAAAGTGGGTCCCAGTTTTTAACCGACTATAATAAAGTAGGTTATGTATTCGATGCGAATGTCTGTTATTAAAAGTTTAGTTAACGTAAAAATAGCGCAGGCGGAGCTGCGTGGGTCAGCTAGTTATATATGTAACTAGGAAACACCTGTTGCATTATGCAGTTCATGACCATGATGTAAAACAAAAAGTCATAATCGTGACTTGACTTGGTCGTTTGATAAACACTTATCAATAGGTATTTCACAATGATACAACAGTTACTTTTTTTATACAATCTGTGCCTGCGTCACTAGTTTTGTTTACCAATAGAGATACATTGTATGAATTTGATGCCCAAATTGAATATTATGTGCCAATAGATATAAAACATACAAATATTACGAGTGGGTTTATTGGAGTCCACTTTAACAACAATTGATTTTCGGCGCATTAAGTATGAATACTCGTCAATGACAAATGAATTTAAAATTATTAAAATAAACTGGCAACAGTGATTGAGAACTGTGTGTAAGGGGCAGGTACGATTCCTGTATTGAGAAAGTTTTCAGAAACTATTTAAATAGGTGCTGATCTAGATGTAAATTAGTAGGATTTACAAGATTTAATGATGTGTATGTAATGCCTCAGCTGAGCAAAATACTTGTGAAAGAAGTGGGGCTTTTTCATGGACTTTTCAACCGAACGAGAAAGCAATTTCTCGGTCTACCACGACTCCGGTCTCCGCTCTCAAATGGTCAATTCTGTGGTAGTACAGAACTAACATTTGTTAATACGCCAGCCCAATTTGTATGGGTTTTGGCAAGAAGGGGTTTTCATCATTGGCAAGAACGCTCTTACAGGACACGACTACGAAATAATTGTGATAAAATCAAGAGAAGTGTAAATTACTCCAAATATTTAAACACTTCCAGAGTAGTTTGGTAGATGTATCAATAAATCTAAAAATACATCCACATTAATTTTGGGATTGATAAGATGTATTGGTGTCCAAGCCGGGTGGAGTGAAAATCACTCCTTTAGATCAGTCCAGTTAACTCAACTACGAAATGCTCCATTACAGAGTGCGATCGAAACGCGTTCAACAGTGCGAAATGAGAAAAAATTTGGATATGGATTACTAAGGAGAATTATAAAAAATTTTCACCCTTGCATTGTCGGAGAGAAGAGCTCGCACCACCCCGGCGCCAACCCCTGCCGCGCCGCCCGTTACTAAAAACACTTTATCATCCCACACCGAACGTTTTACGAGACCCGCGGCCATTTTAATAATTCCATTCAATAATTTATTTCATCGCAACGATAAATATGGAACGATTTATCTGCACGGAGGTGCGGCGCGTACTGAACGAATTATCGAAATTGTTTTCTTGACCACTGATTGTGGCTATCGCATAGATAAGCCACTGGAATCGAATGTGATTTTATGATAACATTATTTGTTCTTTTTCATCATTATTCAACAGTTTAATCACTTTGTATAAATGTTCCTTAAAATGCATAGTTAATCTGCCATCTGATTTCAAACTAGGTACTAACTAAATACAATTAGCCAGGCGTTCAGAGTCAGTTCTAATCACTGAAACGTTTGGTAAGTTGTCAGTTGGTAGAGTAAGTAAGGTCAATCCATAGACGGGTGACCGTTTAGTGGCATTTCAACTGAGCGTCTCCGTGCTTCGGAGGGTACGTAAAAAGTCGGTCGAGGTTTTTGTTATTTAGACAGCAGTTGTTTAACCAAGTCAGAGGGCTAAAGGCAGTTTGAACAAGTGTGACAACAGTTTGGTCACAAAATGTACGACAACAATAAAAAAAACAGCACAATCAGACCGTCCTCTTCCAGACTAGTCCTGGGTGGGAATTGAACTCTGGAAATTATGTTTGGAGGGCATTCTAAACCGATACTAAAGCCAAAAATGTATATTTTTTTTTATTTTTGTCTGTCTGTCTGTCTTTCTGTTAGTCTGTATCTCGGCTGCACATCACGCCGAAACTACTGGATGGATTGAAACGAAACTTGGCATGATTTGAGTTAATACTCCGAGGTAGGACATAGGATACTTTTTATCCCGATATTCGGCACGGTTCCCTTGGGAGAGGGGACTAAAGTCAAAATGTGTACTTGGTTATAGGCTTGCTCCGATTTTAACAATTTTTCATTATAATTATAATAAATATTTGTAAGGAAACACTCATAGACAGTTGTTAACAATGTTTGGAAATCGATCAGGTTAAGCAACGTTAGGTAAGGTCATTAATTAGATGGGTGACCGTTTAACGCCATTTGAACTAAACGTCTCCGTGCTTCGGAGGGCAAATACAAAGTGGGTCCAAGTTTTTAACCGACTTTAAAAAAGGTGGTTTTGTATTCTATGCGAATGTACATTATTGAAAGTTTAGCTAACGTTAACACAGCGCCGGTGGAGCTGCGTGGGTCAGCTAGTTTATAATAAATAAACATATTATATTTATAATAAATAACTAAACGGCTTCGAGAATTTCCGCTTAAGGTTTGATATTGAGTATGAGATAATCGATACTATAAAGTATTAATTGGCTACGAGTATCGAAATAGTCCAATTTCAAGCACTGGAACACTAAATGGCGTCTCTGCGTACGGGAATTAGGTTGTCTGATAGCTCGATATCATAGTCGAATGCAGTGGTATCGCATACCCGAACAAAGAACCCACCTCAGAGGGCCTAGACAAGATACAATCGCTTCATAGCGATTCTATTTCGTCTTTCCCTAACGGTGTCACTGACCTATTAGTCACGTGATTTTTCTATGTCTTATGTCATTCTCATACATTTCGAAGGGCTCGTTGGTCTAGTGGTTAGAGACCCAGTCCGCTAACCGATGGGTCGTGGGTTCGATTCTCACCAAGTGTCTGGGTGTTATTTATCTATTTAAGTATGTATTTACAAAAAAAATATGTATATAAGTATTAGTATCAGTTGTCTGGTTTCCATAGTACAGGCTCTGCCTAGTTTGGGATCAGATGACCGTGTGTGGATTGTCCCAAGATATTATTATTATTTTTAACTACAGGGCCAGGTCACATCATCTGACGTCATAGATCATCAATATCATACGATACTTGGTAGTAGTTAGTACTATATAGGTACGTCGTAAACATTGCAACTCCCTCACTCATAAAAGATCACCGCAATGATCGTACAGACTATATCAATCTTACATCGTGGCACTTGAAGGTCCTTCCCTCTGGCGGCTCATTTCGACTCGAGGGGTTGACGCGGCGAAGCGACTAAAGCGCTTTCGAGTGCTGCGCCCATTGAATACGCAACAATAACGTCTAATAGCAGGCCAGCGCTAACGATGCTTTTTTGAGCCTTTTCACGAGGTATGGGGAAATAATTTCGACAGGGGCTGTAAGATCACCAAGGAAACACAAAAAAATATTCGCACCCGATTGCGCCATTAGGAGCAAAATGTATTTGGAGTATATGTATGGAAGTAGATGTATGTACATAAATTATGTCATTTCATTGGGATTTTAAAATGATGGTGTCGTTAGATTCATAAGAATTTTGGAATGACATTGGTTGTTTATAATAATAATAAAAACAGCTGTAATATTCAATATTGGTATTAAATGAAAGGTATTTCTAGACGAGTACAATCTCCTACTTCATATATCTTTGTAAGTAGGTATATGTTTATATAATAAATATATATATGGTATTTATGTAATAAATATTAAACCATAATTTTAGTCCATTTTTATACGGAGTGGAATTTTTCTCCTTGTATGCTTGTTACATTCATATATTAATCGGGTTCTGAGAAAATTGTCATTGAAACTAAACAGTATAACAAGTTTGATGTTTATGATGATATATGCAAACAATGTTAAAATATTTTACCGCATTGCGAGCTTGAAAACTTTCCGAAACAATACGCTTTTATATTCACGCATTTAAAGCTTGCATTCCAGTTTTTTATTTTAATTATTTCTGGCTCGTGCGTTCTCTCTTTATTAACATGTAACGTGGAAAACTCGCGAAATAATGAAACGTGAACAAAGGCCAACACTTCAAGAGTGGAATGCGGTGACGTCATTACGCCACAAAGTACGTATGCTCTACAAGTGTGGACTCATTGTAGGATGCTTAGAATTCAGTAACCAATGTTGAGATTTATAATGATGAGGTTATGCTGGGAACCCGTCTAGGGCCTCATCTATCGGAATCAATAGTAGCATTTTAGTTGCGATCTTCTGCAGTGTACCTACAGTAAGTTAGATCCTTCAGAACCATCGACAGTCTTACTGGGCCACAACGTTGCACCGACCACAAGTCAACCGTATGCAGCACAATTAAACAGATACCGGTCTCAGGTCGAAGGTTCGTACGCATGCGACCTGAACGATGACCATCATTCGCACTGAGTTTCTCATCGGATCTACGGTAGTAGAACAATTACTCCTCGCTCCAAAAAAAGATCTTTGCCAAAAAACGCTACTTGATTAATTTGGTTTCTATTTAATAAATTTTAGTTTTTCTTTGATTTTCAGTTGTTTTTTTTTATCTAATATTATTATTTATTATTTCATCGCAACAAAAATCAACAATTTTAGTGCAGCATCCACTAAAATTTATTCAGCTACAAAAACATAATAATTATGAAAATACTCACAAGCATTAGTATAATATACGCATATCATTTTTAGAGCTAGACCACCAAAGATGCAGGTTTCATCAGCCTAAGTATGGAGGTTTTATGTTTTTCACAAGACAACTTATCATTTGTAACATATTTTATAGTCATGTGCTTGAAGCCGCAAGAAGCCACTAGTAATATAATAAATTCAACTTATACTAGGTACCTTCATAAATCGCGCATTTTTAGTATCCATAGCATGGATTACGACTCGTAAATCCTTGGCGAAAATCCCCTGAGGCTGTAAGTTTGCTAGAGATACATATCTACGGGAAGAAGTGACTTTTCACCCCTAGGGCGTAATAATTCTTTATTAAAAGCAAGTTCGGTGTAATTGAAACCATTGATTGAATTAATTTCAAAGTTCACTTTGATTTTGGAATTGATTTCATTAAACAAAACTTGATATACACGAAACGAATAGGCATATCGATCTGTAAAGTAAAGTTAAAAAAAAACATTCTTCCCTATTTGGGCAGCTGGCAGCCCAATGTCCTAAGCATTCATCATACTTCTTTCTCATTAATTTTCTCGTAATAAAAAAGATCAACTATAAACACATTAATTTTAAATCAGTTTAATTACATTTTTACTGAGTAGATAAGTTATTTCATTACAGAGCTCGTATTTTGTGTGAAAATAATCCCATTTGAGTACTCACCATGTGGAGCTGTGGTTTCACAAATACACTGCGTTTCCTGCACTTTAATTTCAATTCGCATCAAGAATTTTAATCTCGCGAATATTTCGATAAAGTTCTTCTCAAATTTTTTTTTATTTTGGTTTCAGTTTTTTTGTTTTGTATTGACTAGATAAAGGTAATCTCAGAACAGGAAAATAATATTGTATATTCCGTTCAGATGAATAAGATGTGATTACAGGACCTAATAATAGCAGCTAAGGTTATGTTAAATTAAAGGCTATTTTAACATTAAAGCGAGGTATTCTGTTTATATAAACTGCAATTATTAAAATTGCAGTTTATATAATAGTCATAATAGTTTTAAACATACGAAAATATAATGCAGTAATAAAGACAATAGTTTAAAATGCCGCCAAAACTTATTTAGAACTGACTGGCCGAGAATTATTTCAGTCCTTAGCTGAATGTATTTTAAATAAAGAAGAAAACCTCTTAGTCTGAACTGAAGAAACGTTTACAATATAAGAATGCTATTCGCCGTACGTCTCATCGACCGATTCGAGTGGAATTAAGTCATGCAAATCCTGCGCACACTTTCCAAAATAAATCCTTTAGAACAGCTTGCTACTCTGCATCTGTGCAGCTTTGTGAATTGGCTCCTACTAAACTAAGGTCACCAATTATCCTCTCTATAATGAAATTTAGTCCTTAGCGCACAGTGCACAAAGCATGGTATGGTATCTTAGAAGAAATGGAAAAAGCTACTAGTAGTACCCTCATGCGGCGTGATTTGCAACTTTTCTCTGTTCGGCTTACTTTAGAAATGAAACTAAGATAGTAGATCAGTATTTTGCAACTGTTATCATAAGACTTGTAGCGGTATCGGTAAATAGGATGGGATCAAATTAATACGAATACTTGGGGCCGCGGGTACGAACCCCAGCCCATACGAATTTTTATTTTATTTTATGCCTATAATACTTATGCATATACTATTGACGTCCACGTGCTTTATATCAGGTACTACAAAGTTTTCGCTATTTTTATTAAAAATGCCCGAAGCTATTAATAGTTTCAAATCACACCGCTCGAGGCGCTGGTGTTGGGGGCACGTTTTGACATGGGTGTTCCCTGCCTATTTCTAAGTAATATACTCTTATCTATGTCACAAAGTTCAAATCTTGGCCCATAATAATTTGACTCCTGGCCGATCTGGCGTACAGTATACTCTACGCAGTGCGATTTGGGTTTTACCTACTTGTATATACACTCAAGAGCTATCCCGGTGTTCCGCTACAAGGCGTTTGGCCTTAAACTCTATGAACTGCCCAAATTTTTGAAAAAAAAATTGTTTCAAACTGAAGGCAAGAATCCATTCTGAAAATTAGGAGCCTACGTGATAGATAATGACAAAAATATTTTGCGTGTACAACATAATTATCTCGTACCTTTCAACCCTAACTTTACAAAACAATGTAGTTTTGATACAACAAAACAGTAATTAGAGTAGCTACGACGAACTTGTTCAAAGTTGTCCAGACAGCTAAACTTCCATCAAGTTCTTGATGAGATGTTAAGTGACGACATGAAGTTGCCAGAACTATCCGGGATGAGTTTCGGTAGTACTTATAACAATTTATAATGAAGCAGATGAAATGAGATGAAAGCAGTTGCGATTGCGTGAAAAAACCTCTTTTAAATGCGTAGTAATGTACTAAATTCGTATTGCGCACCCTGAAGTATCAGTCCTAAAAAATCCAACGGCTTTGGGATCTCCAAGAAAATGTGAAGTCCATATGTTTTTGAAAGCCAAGATCACTAAAATATACTCGTAGCTTTATCTTTGTTTTGAATAGGCAAATTTCGTTTAACTGCCGGTCCCAATATCCTATCGATCCCTTACTATAGTTAAAACCATCGATCACGTCATCGATATCCCGCGATAAACGTCCGAAATGGAGCGATAACTGAAACCCTGACAAACTGTCATTTGAACAACCAACAGTAAGCTGCTAATATGTTATTATTGCAACGGAAATATGTCATTACAGCTATCGATGGTAACTATTTTAACTTCTAGTAAGGAATCGATAGGATATCGGGACCGGCAGTAAGAGATCAAAGAGTACCTACTTGTAGCAGTCACATTAATTCCACTTAAAGGTAGAGAAAAATTCTCTAATACATGATTTAAAAAGTCATCAAATTTAATTTTGATACTAAATTTGTTCAACATTTCATAATTCCACCAAACCACGCGTCTAGACAGATATTTTCCTCAGCTATGGTACATTCCTCACATAAATTGAAACGCCATGGCGCGTTTCCGAGGGGCGGAACACATTTAAATTTCATCAGAGACCCACGAACATCCCCTGGCGGTGCAAAATTGTATTTTCTGCTTGAGAGAAATGAATATGAAGGGACATGTCTTTCACATTTCGAGTCTCCGCCGCCAATTCCTATTTCATTTTGTTCATATCAGATTTCGTTTTGTTGAACAAGACCGTAGTGTTTGTTATCTCCCGACTATACTTTTCGTGGTATCTCTTTGGTGGGTTCTCCCTTGGGAAGGCTTTGATCTCTTTATTTGGGCTTACCATGGGCTTATCTTGATCTAACTGTCATATAAGAATGAAATCCTATACCACCTATTTGGTTTGATCAGAAGGGTTAATTCTTTTTATCTTTTCTATTCGTCACTGTACGGCGAAACAGACCTCGTATGATTGAAGAATTTGCATAATAGGTCCTGAGTATGAATACTTAAAATATTAATGAGGTTCGATTATAATATTTACAAACATTGGATACCCAAAAACCTTGGAATTAGAAATAAGTTGCTTATAATCTAAATTAGTACATATTCACCTAAGGTTAAACTTTTAACTCAGAAACGAATATCTTTTAAAGCTAATAAAGTAATGCAACTTTAAGCTAGGCGTTTGTGTCCCAATTTGAATACGAGTCCAATAATCTTATTCATAAAATTGATCTGAAACATTACCATTGGATAACGCACAGGTACTACTATAATTAAGTAATACCCATAGTTAATTACATGTTTCTGATGAGTCTAGCATAAAGAATATATTCTGATAGAAAGCATAAAAAGCACAGAGCTAACTGCATCTAAAGAAAGCAATTTGGCTCACAAGTCACACCACAATCCACTGAAATGAAACCCCAGCGACGTGGTGCAAAGCATGAATTTCCAATGTCTCTGATTCCTTATCGGCACTTTATCCTCTGAGGCTCTGGATACAATTTGCACACTGGTGCAATTTGCACCCCCAAATTGCATTTCCAGCGCTACTTAACCCCATTCCGGTCAACTGACATCGATATTTTCAAGTATCTGCTTAATAACATGCTTTACTCTAGCCTTGATATGTTTTATTGCCAGGTTATTCAGTCTTTGTTATTAAAGCATTCTTTTATTTACAGGTTCAATTTTATAATTTGCTGTTTAAAATTCACCCAACCCGTGTGTTACATATACAAGTATTACATACATACACAAACATCAATTAAATGAAAATATATCAACGGAAATGAAACTCGTGCGGAATGCACCTAATGCCGTTACTATTCCAATATCGTGTTGCTAGAGTTCTGTAAGTACTTCACACCACCTGCCATACCCTTCTAAAAAAAGTTGTATTACACTATAGCGACTTTTGAACTATTTAACTACTTAAAAATAGAACGCTTTTGGTGAGCTACATTTTCTCCGTTAAACTTATTACCATGGTAATAATCATTTAGCGTGCGTACCGTAGATACGCACTAATTCTTGCCGGATCATCTCAGTTGAGGCCGCGTTGTGATCTGGTGGTAGTTTTTTTTTATAAAATATGACAATTCGATGGTGCTCATTTTGGACTATTTGAAATAAACTTAGATTTCATTTCATTTAATCCAACAAAAATATTATTTAACGAAATATGCCTAGTTTTGTGTTGCAATACCGCAACCGCAAGTTCACTTTGAATCAATTCACTATGATAAAAAAAAATTGTTTAAATAAGTTTAAATTTAGTTAAGTTTGAAGAATATTATGCGGCAGTAGCAGAAAGAGGCAGGTTTTGTATAAAAAAATCTCAAAGGTGCTCTTAAGCAATTTTGAAGCTAGGATTTTCTAATCAAATATAGACTAGCGCTTATCTACGATCTCTCGGTTAATGGCGATGTAACCTTGGATGGAAGTGCTGTGCGCTGGCAGTAAAGGGTGACCCGTGGGGCGTCCGGGTAAGAATAGCATCCCAGATGGGTGGATCTTCTATTGGGTGTCGTAAGAGGTGACTAAGGGAAATCAAGGACCCCAATACTATGTTGTCTAAGTAGTGAAGGAAGCGAGTAGTTCCCTCTATGTTCTACTCTCAAAACCATATCCTTTTTATATTTCCTATTATCTTATATTACTCGATTTTACATATTTTCACCAAAATTTGGCAAGCTTGTATCAGTAACCGTAATAAATTAATAAATAGTCGTCCATTAGATATAATGTTTGTAGTTGAATGCACGTTTTCCTAACTCTCTAAACTAAAGCTAACTTCGCACGAAATTCCTACACTGCTGTATAATAATTAATAGGTCAAATTAGCCTCGTTTAGCTGAACCAGTAGTTGGGTTAGTACACTATTAGAGTTTAGCGAGACGCCCTTTAATTTTAATTGGCCTATATAAAGTCAAGTAATTGAAGTATTAGCCGAGCGTTCGCCGCGTTGGTAAATAGGTCTACTTTTAAATAACGAAGAATAAAATTTCTTCATATTTTTTATTTTCACTGGCCCATAAGAAAGTTTTTGGGCTAACCAATAACCTACGCGGTAACTACTATAAATGTAATATTTTATTAATTACAGGTGCTCTTCGATAGTTTCACCCTTGGTCGCTTTACATCGTTCACTGAAGACGGTTGTCCTGATGGATATATGCAAATTCAAGAAGCCAGTAGACCACAAGTTGGAGGGTCTTGGTGCGGAACCTCGTGGGGCCCTTCAATATACTACAGCGAAACAAAATCCATCACGCTCATTATACGACTTCTGCATCTATCTAAAGAACAGAATAACTATAATTTCGATTTCCGAATGGCGTATAAGGTTTTGAGAAGAGAATACGCTACAGTAAGATACGGAGGAACCCCTCCCTCCGGTACGTAAATCATGCAGTCTTTCATATACATAATATGTATATTATTAAGGAGCCCATTATTCATTTTGTTGTGATCTTTGACCTGGAAACGCTGACTTATTCTGAAAACCAAAATGTTGTCATTATTAAAAATATAATATTTATGTTCAGCGTTCACAACGATCCAAGAGAATTTTCATTGAATCTAATCAAACGGAATGAACTCAATTTTCTCTTCAAAATACTAGTATATTTGCGCGTTCACTCGTCCCGCACACTTTTTTAATAAAATTCAAAGCTCATTGTATTTCATTTCAGAACGACCTTTTTTCAAACTCAGACCGATGCCTTATCCCGTAAACATATCACGCGGCGAGGATACCAACACGGCTAAGACGACAAAAAATCCCGAGTATTACCTTGGGGATTTGATCTCTGGAACTTATTGCTCTCGGATATTCAGCGATTGTGATCGTAAAAACTGTAGGTTACAGTCGCCAAATTTCCCAGGCGTTTACCCGAGGAATTTGACTTGTTACTATGCCGTGCGACAACACGAAGTGCCTCAAGGGAAACATGCCCTGATCGTAGTAAAACAGCCGAACGGTCAACTAGTATCTATAAGAAGCCAGAAAGCATTGTACGCCGCCCAACAAGAGACAGAGAATAATGGACGGGAGCTGAAATTTTGGCAACAATGTGACGAAGTTCAGGATTACGTTACCGTTTACGACGGTTACACAACAAGGGATCCCATAATTTTGAGATTCTGTGGGGGAGGCGTATCCGTACCCGAAGCGATATCGAGTGGGCCCGAATTGTTGGTCGAATTTACAACATCGCCTTTCGGAACGTTTTTACAACCAGTCACATCTCAATCGTTACACGGATTTCAGTTAGAAGTTGAGGTAAGATTTTTTTCTTTACAGTTTCTTTGTTAAACGTTATCTGTATAAGAGATTGCGTCAGAAACAGGTAATTTATGCAGTTCAGCCAAGACCTGCCAAGAAATGGGAAAAGTTCCAAAAACTTTTTATCCAACTTATATTTTGCCATTGCCTTATGATGGTCATTAACATAAAGTGTAATATTGGAAGCATCTACTTTCATGGAAGTATGTGATATTTTACCCTGACAACACACGTCCGATTTTGCTTCCGATTGTCTGATCCGATTAGTGTTACCAGACGAACAAAAGTTAACTACCGTGTTGATGGATTAAAAATACGGTATTTTGGACTCAAAATACCGCGAACACATTCGAAAAATACCGTGTAAATTATCGTGTAAAAAGCAATATAAAATACCAAAATATTCAATATCTTTATTCATAATTATAATATTATATTAACCATTAAGTAGTTATCCACAATTTTTTTTTATATTTACGATTTTTTCAGTTCTCTTGCTCAATCTTGGAAGAAGACGGTTCTTTATCATGTTCAGTTTCGTAACTATCGTGGTCCCTGTCTATTTTGTGTAAATATATCTTGCTTTAGTATGTAAAATGTACAAAACTTAACACAGTAGGTAATATTGAAAATTACCGTAGAAAATTACAAGGTATTGACTCATTACCGTAGACCGTGTATTGGTAAAAAAAACCGTGCATCTACGGTAATTACCGTGTATCTGGTACTATCGGATGAAAAAACCCGACGTGTGTTGTCGGGTTTATGGTTTCAGTTGCAAGAAGAGGTTATTCTAGTCAATATTATTCTAAAGAGTCCAATAATAATTATAATTATTTATTTAATTATATTTTTAACACTGTACAAGAAGAAAGTGTGCTGCTGGCTTCCAATTTTCTTTGCAACTTAATCCTAAGTTCATATAACAATTCTTTACTAATTGGCAACTTGCTTGCGTTACGTGCAATCATTACTTTTGTAGTAAGAAAACTTTTATAATATAAAGTATTGTTTCGTATTAATATAAACTTCCAAAAAGCGAGCTCATATTTGGACACGGTCCAAATTGCAATTAACGAAGGAAAGTTAACGCTTTTTTCCACATTGAGGAGCCTCGCGTTTTAAATTACGAAAATAGGAAGGAACCCACTCCACTTTACTAAATGTTCGTAGTCAGACTTTTGTTCTCCTTAGAAAGCACTTAATTAAATAACGTTCTATTAGAATGGCTTTTGTCAATTTTAATGTCGAGCGGAGATATTTGAGTCGATCTATGAAAATATTGTGTGATAAGGTTACTCACCAAAAATGCAATTCAGCATTCTTCTACAGCTTTTCCGCTGCAATATCGTTGTTCCTGTTTAGCCATCATTATAGTAACCACCTAATTCTTACAACATATGGAATAAACATAATCATCATCATCGGCCGAAAGATGTCCGCTGTCGGACATAAGCCCCCTGAGAACGCCATGAATGACTAATGTCGTTAGCCTACCTAGTGGGAGGCCTGCCTACTCTGCGACTTCCAGTTCGTGGTTGCTACTCGATAACTTTTCTTTTCCATTCGTTATCGGTTCTTCGAACCTATAAACTTATATGCCGTATCATAAACGTTTCCCAGTAAATGTATTTAATTTAGCAAGTACCACTAATAACGCTACATCTAACACTTATCGGTCCACGCATTGCCAAAATTAGGTTAATGCAGTAATATATCATGGTGTAGTATTATTTAAAGCGTTTCGTTCTCAGTGAACTATAATAAATCAAGTGGTGGGGGCCCCTCTTGGGTCCCTGCCAAAGAGTAATTAGTAACGTAGGCTCGCACGTTCAGTGGCAATAATGAACCAAGCTAATACTACACTAGACCACGTTATTTTAACTTATGAAATTAGAGGGTGATTCCTATCATTCCCTTTAGAAAAGATTTTAATCTTTATACAATTAAATTTAGTTCAAAGATTTACGGAAGAACTTGGTCGTTAAAATGCCAGCTTTTTAAGAAATTGTTTTATTTAACAGAAACTGAATAGTAAAAGGAAAAGAAGGAGGAGGGTTTAGTTAGAAGTTTGCGATTTATATGTCGACGATGACGACGTCGATGTTACGACACGAACGCTGTACCAGTTTTCAATCAAAATCGTTTGAACGACGTTACGTGCGCTTACACCGGCGCCCGCATGTATTTTGGGCCAGCTCGTGCAAAGGATTATCGTCCTAATGATGATACACCGTTCGTGACCGCGAGAGTACATATACTCTATCCCAAATAAGCTTGGAGGCGATTATAAGTTCGTTTGCGGCTCAATAACTACATAACGCATACATGGTCAACTAGGCGCGTCAGCAAAAACAACTTTGTATTACCAACCTTTTTTTGCTGCCGCGTTAACGGTCAACTATACATCGGGGGTGTTTTATGACTGCATAATAAAGTTGTAATCGCCTTCAAGCTTATTTGGTTTGGATTACACTTCCGTAACCCATGTAACTCCTGCATTAAAAGATCTAAAAGAAGTTCATTATGATTTAATGAGAAAAACAGCATTGTACGGCATATGAAAAATTAAAAAAAAAACATTGCTTGATTTACTGACATTATTATTATTCGCATACGCCATATAATTTCACTAAATAAAACAAAAAATAAAGCAATTTTATTCCATATCTGGCCGAATTCGATTTGCTCTCACACAATTTTCGATTCCTTCCACTAGAACACAAACAACTAAACTCCATATTATTATAAAAGTATGCATTCCCATTCAATTTATACTATCAGATACAATAATTTCCTTTGCAGTTATGTTGTTTACTGAATTTCAGGTCAGATTCGTTGACCAACAGTCACCGACATACGCGAAGAACAAAAGAGCCTGCGAATTTTGGATCCGTGGTACCGGACGAGGGATCCTAGAACACCCACAACATTCCTTACCTCCAAACACCACATGCCTTTACCACATGCAAGGAATAGATACCTCGGGACCTTCAGGACGAAATATAATTTACAGAAGGCCCTCATTCTCAGCTCCACGGTTCCGAGTGTGGTTTTCAGTATTGAAATTTTATGTGACAAACGCTCTTAACCCTAACTTGCCGGAGGATGAATATTGTGGGAGCCATTTGAATATATGGGATGGTCCGATGAGGATATCGCCCGGATGCAGCGATATATTCTGGTAAGTTATTTTTCAATTCAAGAAAGTATTGCTTCAACGAATACATAAAAACATTGTACAATCATTTTGTCGATTTTTTACTTATGGCTTTATGATATTGAGAAATTCAAACTACTTGTTACCCTCATCACCATTCTGACATCGGACGACCAGGCGCATTGCAAGTGTCAACCCTAAAGTAATTGGAGATATCCCTTCAGAAAGGACATTTTGCCGCTAGCTTAGTGGGTGTCTTCAAAGCTAAAGTTAATAGACTTTTAACAAGGTAAGTAGGTAGGTATCCAGAACTACATTGCTCTCAACTCTCAGATAAGGTTGCTATCCAGCTAGCTATTAGCTAGCATATTATTAGATCATTATTATGGTCTTCGTTAACTTCGTGAGACGTCCTTAGTTTTTACAAATTTGGCCGAGCCAAATTTCCATTGCCTCATTTCGCTTTTATTTAATTTTCAGTGACAAAGAGCGATCAGTTCAGATGTCAAGAGCCACATCACCACAATCAGTGATTGTCGGTCGCCCACCCACCAACGCTACCCTCGTAGCCAGATTCTGTCGAGAGCGTGCACCAAGAACATGTGAGCACGCATTATTAAGAAGATCTAGAGCTTGTGCGAAGACTGAGAGCTTTCTTTCAAAAGGGGACTCTTTGACTTTGGAATTGAAATTAACTCAAGGAACTGCACTGAAGTAAGTTCAAATATTATGATGGTAACCTTAACATAAAATTTTGGCTCTAATATCTATGTTTACTCTTTAGCTACAGTAGTTGGAATCTGGTATTTGCTTTAATTATAGTCCATAGAATGCAGTTTTTTCAGTTCGATTGTATATCATTCCAGGCCAATTTACTTCAAAGCTCTCTACGAATTTGTGGATTTGCATCAAGATGGTGAACCTTGGGGTCGAGGATCGTGTTCAAGAAGATTTGCTTCTCGCTCGTTCCCCGAGGCTCCACCAGATCCACCAATCACATTCTCCTCACCAAGAGACGTATTTTTGTATGGTAGAGGAGGCAATAGAAATATAAGGTAAGCTATCTTTATCAAGTTGCTATATTTATATCATGATACTTTAGAAAATCCTAACAAAATCCAAATAACTATCCAGCATACAACGATAAACATTTGAAACGTGTTTTTTTCTTATGAACGAATATTGTAATTGAGATTTGTAAATTTTTTACATACCACCAAGGTGGCAAATATCCTGCCTGATGGTTAGCAGTCTCCACAGCTTATAGACGCTAGCAACACCAGAAGAATTACTAGCGCGTTGCCGACCCTGGATTAGATATTAAGTCTCTTGTTTCCAGTAATTTTACCAGTTACAGTGCCCTTCACACCGGAACACAGCGATGTTTACACATTGCTCCTTGGCGGCAGAATATTTAACACGTTGATATAGATACAGTAACTTACCACTTAGTTATCTCAGAAAGGATCAGTATCTCAGCTATAAAGTGCATCCTTCACAAAATATTCGGAATTTGGTTTTACTAAGCTACGACCTAGACTGTAAATTAAATTCCAGTTGCACATATCGTTTCGAAGCGAACCCGGGCGAAGTGATAAGACTGCGGGTATGGGGCATACGGAATGGAGGTCGGCTGTGTCGGTCCGTGCATTCCGCTCATTCGACCTGGTACCGCTGTGCCGGGGATGTCACTGCTGCTGTCAGGATCTTTGATAAACCTTGGCGGGACGGTGGGTCGAGAATACCAAGGGATTGCTTATGCAGGTATGTATGTAGTTTATTCTAAAATCTTACCTATTGAAAAATATTCTTCAGAAGATTTTACGCTAATTACTCTTATTTTGTGGGGCGCACTAAAAGTTTCCGGAATGAATAAGAAAAAAATACTCTCGACTACTCGACATAACCAGATGGCGCCACACTAGTAGAGGTCAAAACTGTTTTGCACAAAACGTCCTACACGAATAAAACAATTATTGTCTGTGGAGACTTTAACATAAATCTACTGGAAAATACCACTGTGACCAGTAAATTTATAACATTATTTGGATCACACAATTTGTACAACATGTTCTTGGAGCCCACTAGGATAACCTCTTTTAGCGCAACATGTATCGATAACATATTTACAAGTATGAAACCGATACACAAAGAAGTAATAAATAAACTTGATTCTGACCATTGTGGACAGCTTGCTGTGTTTCCTAGTAAAATCATGAAAACTAAAAGAAATGTTATGTTTGTTCCGATAACGGAACGTCGTTTATGTCATTTCAAAGTCACCCTGACTGACAGCTTGCCTGTGTTGCCCTGTCATGAAGATCCAAATATTTTGTATAACTCGTTATTCCAATGTATCGATAATCGCTTTGGAAAAATATTTAAACCTAAAACTTTATCGATTAATCATAATGTATCGTTTAATGATTGGGCGACCGTAGGTATCTATACGAGTCGGAGAAAATTGTACGAACTTTATAATAAAAGATGTGTTAATTCCTCGCCGCTATTTAAAGAATATGTAAAACAATACTCTAAGGTATTTAAACGAGCTTGTTCCATAGCTAAAGCTAATTATTTAAAACAAAAAATCAGAAACTCTGAAAACAAAATTAAAATGACATGGAATATTATAAATAGTGATACTGGTAGGTCATCAGTACGCAATAATGATTTTTGTTTACATGTGAATAATAAAGATGTAACAGCGGATTTAGATGTGGCGACAGAGTTTGAACGATTTTTTACTGATGTTCCCATTAATATAACGAAAACTCTGAATTCGTCGTCCATTTCCGCTGAAATTTTATTAAAGGAAAACATACCAGAGTGTGGCACAGCCTTTCAATTCTGTTTTGTTACTGCTAATGATATTATAAATACTTTCAAACAGCTTAATCAGAAAAAGACAGCTGATATATGGGGACTTTCTGTACAAGTAATAGCATCAATAATTGAAGTAATTGCCCCTCAACTAGCAGTGATATTTAATAGCTGTGTTATGAGTGGAGAGTTTCCTGACCTTATGAAGCACAGCAAAATTGTACCTATATTTAAGTCTGGCAGTACCGCTGAGCCTACGAATTTCAGGCCTATTTCGGTGTTGCCAGCCTTAAGTAAAATTTATGAAAAACTTATATTAAATCAAATATTAGATCATTTTAATAAAAACAATTTTATTCATGATAAACAGTTCGGCTTTAGAAAAAATCGATCAACTACTGACGCGGGAGTCGAATTATTAAAATATATTTACCAGGCTTGGGAGGAATCACATGATGCTCTTGGTGTATTCTGTGATTTATCCAAAGCTTTTGATTACGTAGATCACGACACGATGGTCAGGAAATTACGCCACTATGGTTTGAGGAACAGAGCTTTAGACCTTCTGACTTCATATTTGAATAATAGAATTCAGAAGGTTGATATAAATGGTAAGAGATCCCCAGGATCTGTGGTTTCCTTAGGCGTCCCTCAAGGTTCAATATTAGGCCCATTTCTGTTTTTAATATACATTAATGATTTACCCTACTTCGTGGGGGATAAACTTAATGTTGTATTGTTCGCGGATGATACCTCTCTCTTATTTAGGCCTCATTTACGGAGACGCGGGGCGTCGCGCGTCGCGTGTGGCGGCGCGGCCCGCACTAAATTCAAATGTAGGGCGTTGTATGAGTGTGTTTACGGAGAAGCGATTTTACACGCGTTTGCTTGAAATGGAGCGTGTTTTACGGCGGCGCCCGCGGATGGCATCGCCGCGTCTCACGCGGTGTTCATCGCGGCGGCGCACGCAGCGGCGATTCTCGATGAAGCGATGCCTGTGGCGGAACCTTCTGCCAGTCTATTTGGTAATCATGCAACACAGACGTAGTCACCATCGCAATGGAGTATGATATGATCGTTTTTTTTTTAGAAGAAAATTGTATGTTAAAAACTGAGTTCCACCGCCGTTGCACGCGGCGGTGCCCGCCGCGGGCGCAGCGGCGGGCACCGCCACTCTTCCCGCCCCGCGTCTCTATAAACAGCATCATATATTGCCATAAGTTTGTGTTTACGCGTGCGATGATACGCGCCGCTTCACGCGCCGCCGCTACGTAAACAATAAAAACGTCCGACGCGCCGCGAGACGCCACGCCACACGCGACGCGCGACGCCCCGCGTTTCCGTAAACGAGGCCTTAAAGTTAAGCGTAAACTCCATGATTATGACGAAGTGAACAACGCCCTCTCTAAAGTTGTCCATTGGTTCAATATTAACAATTTAAAACTGAATGAGAGCAAAACTAAGTGTATAAAATTTGTAACACCTAATGTAAGACCGGTGGCTACCAATGTGGAAATTAATGGAGCATCGTTGGACCTTGAGGTTTCGACTGTGTTTCTTGGTATAACAATAGACGCTAAGCTACAATGGGGCCCACAAATTGAGAAACTGTCAGGTAGACTAAGTTCCGCGGCATATGCAGTTAAAAAAATTAGACGCTTAACTGATGTTGAAACCGCTAGAATTGTCTATTTCAGCTATTTCCACAGTATTATGTCTTATGGTATATTACTGTGGGGATCTTCTGCAGAACTTAATGCCATTTTTATTCTGCAGAAAAGAGCTGTGAGAGCCATTTATAATCTGGCTCCTACCGATTCACTTAGAGAAAAATTCAAAGAAATAGATATTCTAACGGTTGTTTCACAATTCATATTTGAAAATTTAGTTTATGTTCAGAAAAATATTGGATCTTTTAAAAAATATAGTGATATTCATGGTATTAATACCCGGAACAAACACGATCTTGTTTTGCATTCCACGCGTCTCCACAGAACAGGCAAATCTTTTATGGGTCAAAGTATCCACTGAATAAATTTAAACCTTTGATAAAAAGCCGATTGTCGAAAAAGGCTTATTATAAAATCTCGGATTACCTAGAGGATAAAGCTGCGTGGGCTTGAACTGCATGACTCATGCAAGCTTTGAATTTTAAGGCATACAATTTGTAACACCATATAAAGTGGTGGATAACTGATGGCTGCTGCACTAGTCAATTAATTGATGACATCAATAATATGTTAAAGTGCTTTGTGTCTTGCCTGACGAGGCACTGCTTAACAGCAGAAGTTAAATGTTAGACGTGTCCACTGTGATCTTAGATCGGTCATGCTCGCCATCGAAAAGTCTTTGCTTGTGGCGGCTTCGTGTGGCGGGTCACCCCCTTCCCTCCAATATGGTTGAGGGGAGTGATGGCTGCTGCTCGAGTCAACTCGTGCGCGGGTGCTGCTTGGGGGGACTGGTCCGACTACTATCCCTTTGGCTTTTTAGTTTGTTGTACCTACTTTCGTCGTTTTTTTTTTCTGTATTATTTGATCTTTTGAACGGCAAGACACATTGTCGCTCTGATCTAGTTGTAACATGACAAACTGTTTAAAAAAAAAAATGTGATAAAATGACAAGCCCGCTGAGTTTCTTGCCGGATCTTCTCAGTTGAGGCCGCGTTGTGATCCGGTGGTAGCTTTTTTAAAAAAAAAATACATGACCTTTCAAAAGTGCTAGCGTTAAGCCTATTTGAAATAAACTATTTTTGAGTTTGAGTTTGAGTTTGAGTTTTGAGTTTGAAAAATTAATTTGTTATTTCTCAAAATATTCTCCCTTTGCGTAAATGCACTTTTTCATGCAATTAAACCAATTTTGAAAACTTTTGTGCAACTCCTCCGTGGCGACCTCAGAAACGTGTTTTTCATACTCTTCGACAGCCTCTTCTGGTGACGAAAATCGTTGACCGCGTAATTGTTTCTTAATTTTTGGGAACAGAAAAAAGTCACAAGGTGCCAGGTCGGGGCTGTATGCAGGATGGCTCATAAGTTCTACGTTTTTCACCTTCAAAAATTCGTTTGTTTGTCTGGCCGTGTGGGACTAAGATTGTCGTGGTGCAAGATCATACGGCGTTTCCAGTGATTTTTACGGAGTTCATCAATAATTTCGGCAAACAAATGGTCTTGTACCAGTCACTATTCACGGTACGCCGATTCTCTAAAACAACAGAGCCACGTGTCCAGTTTTATTAAAAAAAAGAAGCAATCCTCCACTTAGATGCACTTTTCACGCGCGCCGCTTTGGTTGGCTTCGGATCATCTTGAAAGAGCGTATGGGACGCTCGATTGCTGCTTGGTTTTGGGATCGTAGCAATAAATCCATGTTTCATCACCTGTTACTATGTCCCACAGGGGTCGTCCATTAATCACATGATGTTTTTTAGCAACTTTTTAACCCCTCCCCCACTCCTGGTGATATGTGGTGAGGTTTTAAACTAAATATTGTTTATGTAAGTGGCAAGTTCCGGAAACTTTTAGTGTGACCTATGTATTATAACTGTTAATTAAATATTACAAATGACAAGCTTCGGCCTGGTCGCAAGTAGTACGCTTGAAGGTACGAATAAACGTCACATCGATAATAACGAATTCACTGGGAAAGCGCTCTACGGATCGCAGTGTTACGTACACTGCGATCCGTTTTTTATCCAAATATCTTACATAGTTTTATTCCATCGCCTGAACTGCCTCTGCCACACACCCTGGACCGCTTAGCTAGGAGGCCAGATGAATGATCGAGGCTTCTATCGATGCGCCAAGCATCCCAATGCCAGCAGTGTGGTCGCGCGCATTACATGCAACATGTTGGTTCACGAGGATCACATACTGGATGGAGCTAAACGATCAACTAACTTCTTGTAGCTAAGCATGCCATTTGCAGTGATGCCGAGGCCTTAGGCCACTTTGGTCCTCATGACCTAATATAATAATGAATGAAATGAGGAGAAGTGGTTACTTTCATGTTATTAAGGCAATGATATACGCCTGATGAAAATGAAAGGCAATGACATAAGCTTTATTAAATGTGCCAAATGCATACTCGTAATTCCATTCTATTATTAAATAGCCTAATTAAATCAAATATAAACTTAGCCTTGGATACTGCGTTCTTGCTCTTTCTTTCTTGAAATTTGAGATAATTTAATCAATTTTATTATTATTTTCAGTGATGTCACCGATTACGAATTTAAATCGATTGCAACAGTTGCGGAATTGAAATTCGATGTAGTGAACATGTCTGCTTCTGATGACTTTAGGTCTTTCGGATTTGAGGCATCCGTGGAATTTGTAAGACTGGATAAAACATGTGAGACGTCCCACAGGGTTTATGGGGCTAGTGGAGAATTAAGACTGGCATCTTCTCATCCTGTGATAGATTCCGTAAGTATGGACAACAATAGTCATAAAATGAACTAGTGTTTAGGCGAACCTCAATAAATTTAGAATAAATTTTGATCAAGAAAATTTTTGAGCAAATATGTATTTTTTTTTATAATTTAATACGTCGGCGGTCGACTGATCGATTGATCGATGATATGCGATTCGCGTCTTAAGATGGTGCAGATCGGAACGGCCGTTGAGAGCATGTATCTTCATGGTTGAGGGGCTAATTTCTAATTTCAGTCAGCCTGCCATGGTAATCAGGTTTAATTTCAGTTTTTGAAACCCTACCAACTGAATAGTTTAAAATTATCGTTGTCATTTTAATTGTAGTTTGCCGTTAATCCTGTGTATTTTTCTCAAATTTACTAAATGTCGATCTTTGCAGGACCGCTGCGAACTACGTCCCTGGCTCATCGACCCTTCCCCAGGCCGGTACCTTTACCTCCAAATTCGAGGCAGCATCATTATGGAACCTGAGGTGGACAACTTCACACTTCTGAACAACATCACCGTGGCGCCAGATCTGACACATTTATGTAGGACCACAAACCGTATTGCTGTATACACTGGCGGATTAACGCCTACATTTATATGTCCAGACCCCCTGGAAGAACAGGTATGTTAAGACAAATTTTACGGCATAGTTAGATGATACGTCCCTTGACCGTACAAGGGAACGTATTACTTGCGGACCACCGCAGTGTTAGATAATATTCTGCCTCTAAGCAGGAGTGTTGTATTCTGCCTCCAAACGTTGTCGTGTTTCAGCATAAAGGGCACTAGTAGCTGGTGAAATTAACGGACCCTAGAGACTCACTGTCACACTCACAAACGTCAATTATTGTTAATTATCACATAACCAGTTATTGAGATCGGATTATTTCGAAACTAAAACGTCGAAATTAAATCTCGTACATTAAACATCTCTGAGATTCCAAAAATGGCTTAATATAGAATGAATAATAATTAAAATTTATGTGTGTAGCAAAGTCACGTATGATGATTCAGCAGGCAGGCAGTAGGCTCTAAATTCCTTTTATTTCAGGGAGACGATCTTGTAGAAGTATTTTCTGATGGTTGGACTAAAGACGTGGACCCATTGGCTCGGCACATTTTCGCGTCGCCTTCTTCTTCAGACCACTTCGACTTGGACTGGCCACGCTCGTTGAGCATAGAACTATTAGCCGCGGACAGTGGATCATACTATATCTCCTGGCTAGAACTTTCAAGAAGGTAAATATATTTAGCTAAAATTGCTTGACTAATCCATTACAGCTGCGTCACTATTTATTTTATTAACCCCCGACCAAAAACGAGGGGAGTTATAAGTTTGACGCCTATGTCCGGAAGTCTGTCTGTCTGTATGTATGTATGTCTGTGGCATCGTACCGGTCCAACCAGTGAACGGATTTAAATGTGTTTTTTTTTATTTGAAAGCTAGTTTAATCGAGATGGTTCTTAGCTATGTTTCATGAAAATCGGCCTAGCCGTTTGAAGACCATCAGCTCTTTTCCTTGTCGAGGTAGGGATATTTTGTATACAATAGACATTTTTCATTACGTCTATGAGTCCGAAAGATCTGAAATTTAGAACATATGTAAATCCGATGATATTAAATAAAATAGTAACCTTCTCTAGGGTCTGATGATGATCAGCAAGAAGGTGGTCACGGGATCTCTGCACCAATAAACGTAGACCCACCGAGTTTGGGCTCGTTAGGTAGGTCTCGACGAGTAGTTGCTAGAAAAATGGTGATCAGGGTCTGATGATGGAGCAGGAAGGTGGTCACGGGATCTCTGCACCAATAAATGTAGACCCATCGAATTGGAATTCGTTGGATAGGGTGCTGCCAGTAGTAGGTAGAAATATATTGGTCAGAGTCTGATGATGGCAGCAAGCAGGAAGATGGCAACAGGAACTCGGCTTCATTAAATGCAGGACCCACCGAATTTTAAATCTATGGTTAAATCTTGACGAGTAGTTAGACAGGTGCTGATCAGGGTCTGATAATAGCACAGGAAAGACATTTTAAGAGTTCGTTTACCTACGTCGGGGGTTTTTTTTAATTTTTGAATTTATACTTGTAATTTTTGTACACACAATAACTTCAAAGGAAAACTGAAACATAGGACAGTTTACTAATTCATGAAGCTGTATTCTGCATATCTGTTCTGTCTTGTAAATTCATTTACCTAACCATCTGTCTAGTCTAACTTTCGTAGCGATCAGAAAAAGGTCACCTGTTCAATTACAAATTTAAGATTAAACTAAGCAAGCAGTTTACGGGTAGGCGTTTAGTTGACAATCAGTCGACCGTCCTACTTGTGTCGTCAAATGTTGGATAGAGAAATAATTCATCCCGCGTCTACGTCTTCAGACACGCGAGCTCGCACGGCGGCGTATTCGCGCTATCAGGCGAGTGCGAGTACCGCTGCCCGTCTTTAGACGCGTGCATCGCGGCCGCACTGTGGTGCGACGGTGTGGCGCAGTGCCCGCACGGCGAGGACGAGCGCCTGGCGCAGTGCTCGGCGCTGCTGCGGGTGCCCGCGCACTACGCCGCCGCGCTGCTCGCGCTCACTGTGCTCGCCGCCACGGCTGTGGTGAGTACTGCGCACTGAGCTAGCTGTAGTGCGACGGCGAGGACGAGCGCCTGGCGCAGTGCTCGGCGCTGCTGCGGGTGCCCGCGCACTACGCCGCCGCGCTGCTCGCGCTCACTGTGCTCGCCGCCACGGCTGTGGTGAGTACTGCGCACTGAGCTAGCTGTAGTGCGACGGCGAGGACGAGCGCCTGGCGCAGTGCTCGGCGCTGCTGCGGGTGCCCGCGCACTACGCCGCCGCGCTGCTCGCGCTCACTGTGCTCGCCGCCACGGCTGTGGTGAGTACTGCGCACTGAGCTAGCTGTAGTGCGACGGCGAGGACGAGCGCCTGGCGCAGTGCTCGGCGCTGCTGCGGGTGCCCGCGCACTACGCCGCCGCGCTGCTCGCGCTCACTGTGCTCGCCGCCACGGCTGTGGTGAGTACTGCGCACTGAGCTAGCTGTAGTGCGACGGCGAGGACGAGCGCCTGGCGCAGTGCTCGGCGCTGCTGCGGGTGCCCGCGCACTACGCCGCCGCGCTGCTCGCGCTCACTGTGCTCGCCGCCACGGCTGTGGTGAGTACTGCGCACTGAGCTAGCTGTAGTGCGACGGCGAGGACGAGCGCCTGGCGCAGTGCTCGGCGCTGCTGCGGGTGCCCGCGCACTACGCCGCCGCGCTGCTCGTGCTCACTGTGCTCGCCGCCACGGCTTTAGTGAGCACTGAGCTAGCTGTATGGAGTACTGCGCGCTGAGCTAGCTCTGTTGATTACTGCGTACTGAGCATACAACTCTCTAATCTGTCGTACTAAGCGAGCTGTGGTGCGACGGCAGTGCTAACTTCTACCGAAAGGGATTTTTAATCCATCACATGCTTGAAATTTTTAGATACGTCTAATGTTATGTATGACCTTGATTGATTTTTGGTACTTATTCTACGTATTTAGGTATATATTCTGCACTTATAAGTAAAATGCTCGTCAACTTCTACTACAGGGCAATATTACGTATCCGTTATATGGGTAAGAATAGCACCCTTCTGTCTCCTCCCGTTGGGTGTACGTAAGAGGCGACTAAGGGAAACAAGAAGACGGCCTACCTACCATCTAAACTGCGATCCCCAATTTTCCGTAATCCCCTCTCAAAAGTTTCTGGTAATATTGGTAAGACGATGAGGACATTTCTATTACAGATAGCGGCGGCCCGGTCCTGCCGACGTCGCCGCTCCGCCCTCCAACAGCGGCTTAAAAGTCTCTCCTCGGACACCGCAATCTTCGATGAGAAAGAAGTGATTTGCTGACCAAGCGAGGACTCTGTGCGATACGTGGAAATAGACCGCGTCACCACTGTGTGACCGTCTTCCCGCTCAGAGTCCTGGGTACTATCCATACTGTATTCTATTCAAGTTGAAGACTTATTCATGTCGGCGTTTAAAAATACATGTTTTCTTAGAACGTCACAAAGATCCTACTAGGTGACTACTGTTAGTCACAACGGATCTTTGTGTCTTTGAAGTTAGGTTTGGCGAACCATTGCGCAAGTACAGTCGTGAGTTATGAATACAAAAACACAAAAATAGGTACTGCGCAGCGTCTTGCAGCTAACTTCAGACACACAACGTTCCGTTGTGAGTACTGTATGAACAGACGTGACGTGAGATGATAGTCGGTACGTTAGCGTTTTTTGAAAATAGAACATAAAAATCATTGGTGACGCCACATTCGAGTGGTGACGTGACGTTAGAATTGAGGGTAGCAATATGTAGAATATTTGACCGATTCCTTGAAGTCGTAGGTCATTCGTTGAAAAATTGAGGGTATTTAATAATAATATATTGTAAATTGTGTGAGTGAACGCAAAATCGTTAGATATTGTATGATATTAAGTGTAAGTCGATGAGAAATGTAAATAAAATGTCGTTATTGAAGTAGATTAGCTCAAACTAATTTCGGACCAAGTGCTGTCGATCGGTGGCCAATAATGGCTATATTTGAATCCGCGAGTCATTGATATGGGTGTTTCCTCAGAAATCTAAATAACAAGAGAATAGAAGCCATGTCAGTTCATGAACTTGTTGCCGCACTTGGTATGTACATACGGCTACGCATCAAGTTCGACACTATATAACGATAACTACACTACATATTACACAGATAATTGTTGGAAAGGGACGGAGCATATGGTGGCCGGTGGGCGTAGACCGCGTGCCACATGCGACGAATGAGACGAAATAACAAAAACATATCGCACCTTCTTTCACTATTCGCAACATTCAACTTCTAATAGTTTCTAAGTCCAAACAGTCTAGGTTGAGGTGTCGCCGTGTGTACTAGAAGACAACTGTCTATCAAGAGCGAGCTTCAACGCTCTTAGTTGTGCTTCATATGTCGATGAGAACTCATAGTTTGTTTCAGCCTTATGACGGGACAAGCAAGACGTTCGCTTGATTATATATACGCCTGCCTATTGACTGCTGTACTACATTGTAGTTCCTCGTCATCAAGACTGACACACAGACAGACACTGACAGAGAGTAATTTCACCGGCTGCAGTGCCCCACAACAAACACAGCAATGTTTGCACTTTCCCTTAGAAGGGAGGGTCCGGGAGGGTTTGCCATAATCCCCACGCTTGGCAGGCGTGTTGGGAATCGCATTATAGGTGGTAGGTAATCGAATAGAAAGACACTGCTGCTAATCTTCTCATTTTCCCTTCGTTGTCTCTTACGAAGACACAAGGGAAGGACATGGGGTAGGTGATATTTTTCTTTTTCGCGGGGAAAACCTTCAAAAAGTCCCCGGGAGCTGAAGGACCGGGGTATATGGGATTCTTACCCACTAAAACTGTCGTGGTTGTGGCACCGGCACACGATACCGGGGCTCTCCGATGGGATCTGCACCAGGGGCACCTCAGTTCCTTGCCTTTGACCCCGCCGTACTCAATGGAGGTCTTAGGGCCCACATCCCGAACGTTCAGCGACTCTGAAGCAGGTAGGGTGCTATTCTAACCCGGACACCCCACGGGGCCTGAGTTAGTAAGTAGGAAATAGCCTCCCCTCTTCTTACTCACATAATTTTTCATCTAAGTACCCTGTTTTTTTCTTTACAGGATCAAAATCAAAAATCTTGTAAATAAAAACTAGGTAAGTATGATTTACTTTAGGTGACGTATTAGTTAGAAAATAAAAGGAGTTGTTGCAAAATGGGCTAGGAATATGTACACCACCTCAAAAAATCAAGAAAAATCCATAGAATCCGGCAAAAATATTAATATTTCGTTTAAATTACTATTATTGTTGTAATTTTAATTATCATTTATTTTATAATCAACATGGCGTTCTAAGATGGCGTCTCACTGATGTCAAATTAAACTGTCAGCCAGCTAGCTGTCAATAGCTACTGCTGCTGTCACACTTGTTACAGTTGGTTGTGTGCGTGTATTGTATGTAGTGAATTGGTTATCATTGATATTTTAATTAATAAAATGATGAGAAAACAGAAACAAAAATACAAAGAGTACTGTAATAAAAATACTTTTAACGCCATTGATAATAAAAATGACACATGACAGTGACACTTTTCCGCCATGCCAGTTTTTGTTATGTGTTGCCATTTTAAGTAAAAATTCTTAAGTTTTACAAGCAAATAAAGCCAAATTAAAGTAAATGGATAGTTAAAAACTGTTTTATGTGTGTTTCCCTATTTTAGAGTATAGTGTACAAAGTCCTAGCCCAGGCTCCATACATTTTGGAACATCTCTTTTGATTATGTTAAACTTAGGTGTGATTTGAGTGTAGGCATATTGTTTAAGTAGTATTTGTTTATGTTTGAGGCGGCGAGGCGCATTTCCGATACTTCTGTGTACTGTTTTTATTCTTTTTTTATTTAGATTTCTGTGGGATGTTTCTATTTGTGTGTCTATATTTTGTGCCTGTAAGTATAATATTACAAGAGCAAGTTTCTTCCCATATGGCAACTGTGTGAATATATAAACGATAGATATCTAAACGATATTAAATTGGCAAGTGACAGGAGACCTGCCTGTAAGATCCAAATTATTTTTATAATAATACCTACCTATTGGGGACAACAAGTATGAGGCCAGACACTAGTAACGACAGGAGCCTCACTTACGCTGCCAGTCCACTTGAGCGTAGAAGAGAGGCGAGGAGTGGAGCTGACAGTAGAAGCTCAATCTATAATCGTTTCGAAGGTGGTAGATAGGTATAGTGAGCTCTAACTCTTCTAAAATGAAAAGTCTGTAACGCTACTATATGGTCCCCAAATCTAGAGATGGGCGAATATGAATGATCATTCGAATGATTTTACTAAAATTTACCTTTCGTATTTTTCAATGGTAAACATTTAATAGTTAGCAACCGAATAAGTCATTCGAGTGATTGTTTCATTCGAATAATTCAATTATTAATTGATGCAACAGTCGCCGGACCCAAATCCCAGTTGAACAATTTGGCACAAGAAAATTATTATGTCTGAAGTAACCGCTACAATGGCTATAATAGTTTTTGTTGTGAATAGTAGATCGACTATAGGGTAACCATTACAAAAATTTCATCAATTTATACAGTTCATACACCAATTTATACAGTTTCTTGATCGGTTCGACAGGGACGCTAAAATTAATGCCACGAATGCGCACAAAACAATATTAAGCGTTATACATAAATGCACGTGTGACCGATCGACCGATGACGCACAAATTGATTTATGTGATTGGCATGTTGTAAATAATCGTTTAGCGACTTTATTGAACCTTTATATAGGTGTGTTAAGTGCCGATCATATGGTCTCGTAATAAGTATTTTCCTCTGAAAAAAACATACTACAAAAACATTAATGGCATGTCTTAAAATATAAAAAATTGTGATTATTACTATATAATCACAAATTTTTATTATATGAAATGATGTATGTAAGAACAATGATATAAGTCTTTTTATAACTTAAACCATTTTACCATTTATTTTTCATGTGAATGAATTATAGTTTTACCTTCAAGAAATTACTTAAACAGAAATTAATTTTAACATGTGACCGTGATGGTCCCGTGAGAATATTATGCATAGATATATAATAGATTTTAATTATATATAAGTACCTACTTATTATTTTATGCCAACATCAGTGTTCCTTAGCTAGCGTAGGTATGTCCACAGTGTGTTGAATATTTCACTTTATATGGAATTGTTATTTCGATATAAATACGCGGCAATAATATCTAATAATTATATCGAAGAAACGTTAATATGTGTTCTAAAATTTTACTCTTAATTCGTATACGTGATATAAAACTGCCATTTTTGTAAAATATTCATGATAAAATAACGAAGTTAGCAATATATTTCTGATTACTAAACTTATTATTATGAAGTTTGAGACATTTTTTTCAATCTCATTATGATCATAAAAAATTGTTAGAGATAAAAAAAAGTACTTTAAGCTTGATCTTAAAAAAGAAAATCTAATAATATTTCTACTAACAGTTTCAAGAAAAAGATTTCTTAGTGTAGATATATAATGAAATAATTATGATATTATCGTAATCGAATAAAATGCGATGTAAATAAAAACTGTTCATATCCTAGAGATGTATTAAAGTGATATAGTACGTTTGTTTCCCAAGGAAATTATTAAAGTTTAATATATTGCGTTAACTATTAGCGATATGTAGGAGCATATAATTTGATCATTATGGGAACAACTTCGATTAAGTATAATAATTTATTATAAATATTGAATCGTAACAATGAGGCTGTCGCATTTTGATCAAATAATTCGGTTTTTATAGAAAATAAAATATGTTAGTAAATTGAATTTGAAAGTGTTCTCTGTAAATATTTTTTAATAATAATTTCTTAGTTCACCACATTCGTTGGCAACACTAGTAAAAATTGCTGCCACTTTTTGTATTTCTAATTTATTTTGACTAGGTAGAGTTTTTAAAAGCATGGATTGTTGCTAAAATATTGTTTATATTTAATATGTTAATTTTAAGATATAAATATAATGTAGGGTTATAGTAAAAAAAAATGGAGTAGAACGTTTATCGTCTTCCATATTGTACGGAAACTCCGGTTTTCTTTTCCTCCAATACGTTGCGCCATATCAGTAATTGAAGCAAATTAAATACTAATTAACACAATCAGGTGTTATCCTGGAAGACAATAATGATGGATAATAGCTGTTAAAAGCAGAGGTACATAATTTCACGTTCAAAACAATAATACTAAAAGTTATGATGATAATATGAAGTTTTTAAAAATAAAAGGTATTTACTGCATGAGTTCAATTAGTTTTATTTGTAAAAAACCCAATATAACAAAAACCCGGCGATGCCTTCCCTGTTCGTTATTTTATCACATGTATCTAATGCTTATTTTGTGAATCGTACGTACCGTTTCTAATCTTTCCTATATCAGGCATGCGCCGCTAGCGAGTTTTGCTACACAGTTAGTCGAGAGTAGGTTAGCCAAGAAATTTAGTGAAGAATGTCACAAACAGCCCAGCGCAACAGTCACGAGCAGCGGTTGTCTGTTAAGTACGGTGATGTTAGAGCTGTTTGTTCGTAATACTTCTACTGTTTAAATTATTTATACTGTGGTAGTATAAAACGAAAGGTTACCTACGTACACCTTCACATGCCCTTGAACTTTAAGCCAAAAAAGAGACCAAGTGCAACAATAAAATGTATTTAAATTATAAATATAGATGAACATAATAGTAGTTATTTACATTATTTTTTGCAATACTTCTACAAAGTGTTAAAAACACAAGATTAGATTCATATTTCTGGTACACACGAGGACTTTTCAACTTAGACTATTTGGACTTTGAACTATTAGAAGTTAATCGCTGCGAATTATGTAAATGTCGTAAATAATAATAATAAGCCTACTTGGCGAATAAATAATTATTGGTGCAAACGGCCGGTAGGCGCAGGCTGCCGCATGTCACGTCCCTTTTCAACAATTCTCTGTATTGTATGTAATTGAGGGGAAAAGACGAGTCTGGAGACGCAAGCTATAGTGGCTTAGAAATATCAGACAGTGGACCGGCATTGCCAGCGTGGTTCACCTATTTCGCTTAGCAAGGGACCGATCTAGAGTTGACGACTAGACGGCCAACCTTCAGTAGTGAAGAGGCACCGCAAGAAGAAGAAGTATGTAGTATAGCTATCGATATATAGGGTGTCGAACTTGATGTGTAGCCGTGTGTACATGTTTGGAAAAATAAAAATACTTAGTTATATCTAACAAATGAGTTACGTACATTTATTTATATTTATACACCGAATAATACCCTCACGGATCGGACAGAGGTTTTTTAACAACACTATAGTAGGTAGGTACTTACCTACCTACTTAACGGAATTAAGATTTATACCTACCTATAAGTTTAATTACTTAGTTTCACACTTTGTACACCGTAAACCCTAATTGTAAACGCCCTGACTCATTAGTTTATAAGCATTCTTGACCCTTTCTGTTATATCTTCGGCTGGTCTCCCGGAGGTGACAAGCCAGGTGCTGGCACTTTCACCGTTTTTGAAAACATGCATGAGGCCGTTGACCGCTGATTCAGTACTGAAAGAAAATTCTATATCTACAGGATAAACTAACACGGTACCTAAGTATAAATTTTAAAAACCTCAAGCGTCAACATTTTTTTGTTGTTTCGAGGGAACTCGGGACCCAGTGGGGATTAACCGGGATAAGTAGGATTCTTACACATCCCGGTTAATCCCCACTGGGTCCCGTCACATCGGCACATGAGACCCCAGGGCTCTCCAGTGGGATCTGCATCTGGGATCTGCCCCTCAGTGCCTTGCCTTTACGCCCGCCGCCGGAGGGCGCATAGTAGCCGCCCGGGAACCAGTCACCGGTGCTATCGGGGACGGGGGTAGCAACCCCGCCGCCGTCTTCCTCGGAGTCGCCGCCGCACTCAATGGACGTCCTGGGGCCCACACCCCGAACGTCCAGCGACTCCGAAGATGAGAGGAGAACCTGGGTTCTCCACGCTGCCGGGAGCGCATTAGAATGAAAGAAGATAGCACCGGCATTGGTTACAATTGGTGACCACAACTCCGAGTAAGCCCCTGTCACTGTCGCCAATTATTCATGTGTTTTCTTTTATTTTTACCGCACTCCCAAACTTAATCAATAAAAACAAATATGTTTCTACATATAAAAGCACATAAAGGCTGACAGCAAACCAACCAAATTGGCTTAAATTACATTAATACATACATAAAACGTATACATTACCTATGTATTTGATACCCATATTAATTTTTAGCGAATGTTTTTTTATTTGAGAAATATATATCTTAGGTCACTCCCATAACTAAGACGAACCTAAAGACATATTATAAGTCACAGCACTCACAGCCCATTGACACGTTGAGGCTGCAGGCCGTGCCACAGAAATAGATATATCTACATACATACATACATCCATACTTTCCTCATGGAGCATTCAGCAAATATGATTCAATCAATCAAATGATTTATTTGTAATTTTGATTTGAATGATTCTGAACTAACTTTTAAAAAAATTCCGTTATTTAAAAATAACGGTACCTACTTGCTTGCTACATAACACTTGCATTCAATAAAAAAAAATTAAAGAAGACATCTTGTTTGCCTTGTCACAATAAATAAGTTGAAAAATATGTGACATGAAAGTAAAAATCTGTTTTGAAATGAGCAAAAAAAAAGTTTAAAAATACTAACTTCTGAATGGGAACTGCGTCCAAAGCTTCCTGGATATAGACATCAGTTTCTTGATCGATTCCTCCAATTTTAGATGGGCTTATTATATTTGTTTCAGTTTTGCCGAAGCATATTGTCAACACTCGAACTCCTGACCTTGAGTAGTGTGGCTCCATCTGCCGTAAATAAAACATGTCATGTCTTTTAGTGATTAAATAACTACACCCTATGGCTAGTCGCACACGGTCAATAATATTGTCAATATTCAACTATCCGTGCGACTTAACTGTGCACCTGGCGCTGTGACGTCGCATTCCAGCGAGGTGCACAGTTAAGTCGCACGGGTTGTAGAATATTGTCAATATTATTGACCGTGTGTACCGTGTGCGACTAGCCTTATGATAGGTGGCGATCTTCTGGCGTGGCTGTAGCCACCTTCTTTAAGACAGTCATGTCCCAGAAGGAGGCCGATCGCCCTTCTCTTGATCCTGTTCGGCGGAGGTGACTGCGTCGGGGCGGCGACGCTCATCCCTCATCACTCAGGGCCCCCATAGTCAGGAGCCCAATAGAAATGTGAAGAGGCTATACTATATAGGTACTATATACACATACTATATACTATGATAGATATATCACCTGCCTTAAAGGGGGCTCGCACATTTCTGCGTCCTGCCCCAGAGAGACTATGGTATGGTCCGGAGTGATCAGAAAAGGAGCAACTTTTGAAGGTTTTGAGCAAAAAAAGGTTAGGTACGTTTATAAAGAAAGATGACAAGCACTGCTACCCCGACAACGCCTACTGATACTGAGACTTGCTGTGTTTTCTTGTGTGTCTTGAAGATGTTATCTGTAGCTGAATTTAAGGTTTGGTACAAAACTTTTATTGTGTGAAATCAACAGATAATATTACCTCTACCAGCTTTTTTCATCACGACAAACAGATTTGTACCTAATTATAATTATATGTACATATTTTAACCCGTCAGCAACAACGACCTTGCTGTTATTTATTTCTAGGTAGTTAAGTTAATACTTACTCACAAATAATATAATATATCTTCTTCTTATCTTATACATTTTTCTAATATAGAAAAATCTCGCGTTACGGTGTTTGTGGTCGCATTCCTAAGAAACGGCTCAAACGATTTTTATGTATTTTTTTATGTACATATATTTAATAGATATGCGATATAAAAAAGCCCGGACGGAGATGCGCGGGTCAGCTATTATAAGTATAGAAAAATGCCCATATAACTTGTCGGCGGTCGATGCGTGATCGCGCCCTTCGCGTGGTAATCACCGATCGTTGAGTTGTAAAAATATACCTAAGCAGTTTGTAACATTGATGATGAAACTAAATGTGTGATAGGCAAAAATTAAACTAAGAGTTAAGACATACCCCGAGGCAATTACTGAACTGGAGCACTGCAGATTTGGTCGCAGAGTATACCGGTAGTGATGATGTCTGGATCAGACCGACTACCGAGGATATGTTGATAATCGTGCCACCCCTCCCGCCGCGATCATTGCGCATCTGCTCGTAAGACTTTAAAGAACTTTTGATTACCGCGGACTGGAATAAAAAAAAAACAATTGTGATGTGGTTGGGTAAGTCAGATCTAAAACTATTACAAGCATCAAATCGATAGCACCAGTGGTTCCTGAAATATATAGGTGTGACAGACATACATACGAAGTCAGTTCCTTTTTTACCTTTTAGGTATGGAACCCTATAAAATGGTCAAGTGCGCATCGAAGGCTTCGTAACTTCTTTGTCTCTAAAAATTTGTTTGCCATTCATCTTACAGCTCAGGGCCCTAGTTCTCTGTGTCTAGCCGCACACGGTCAATAATATTGTCAATATTTTACAACCCGTGCGTTTTAACTGTGCACCTGGCGCTGTGACGTACCATTCCAGCGAGGTGCACAGTTAAGTCGGACGGGTTGTAGAATATTGACAATATTATTGACCGTGTGCGGGCTACCTATGACCACTTAATTCCGTGCTAGTCGTGTACTGCTAAAACCACGTCACTATAACGTATTAGTCAATATTTAATGTTTTTTTTATGTTAGTAGTGATAAATAAATTGTAACTAGATAACGATAATCTGAAAATGGTGATAGAGAATTAGGACTGGTAACAAAAAGACCTAACCGCATAAATAAGTTTGATTGAAGTTTTTATGTTTAAAAAAACTAGAAACATAGTTATTTTTCCTGGAATAATTACGCAAACATTTACTGCCTGTAATTATTTCATTTTCATTTTTTCATCGATAGACTTAGGAGATTGGGGTGCGCGTGATAAAAAAAAACTAAAGTAGGGCCCGGCCAGGTGTCGTTTAGTGTCGTTTAGCGTCATTCAGTGTCATTTCAGTGTCGTTTAGCGTCGTTTAGTGTCGTTCAGTGTCGTTCAGTGTCAATCAGTGTCGTCCAGTGTCATTTCAGTGTCATTCAGCGTCGTTCAGTGTCGTTCAGTGTCATTTCAGTGTCGTTCAGCGTCGTTCAGCGTCGTTCAGCGTTTTTCAGTGTCATTTCAGTGTCGTTCAGCGTCGTTCAGTGTCGTTCAGTGTCATTCAGTGTCGTTCAGTGTCGTTCAGTGTCATTTCAGTGTCATTTCAGTGTCGTTCAGTATCTTTCAGTATCTTTCAGTGTCATTTCAGTGCCTTTCAGTGTCGTTCAGTATCGTTCAGTGTCGTTCAGTGTCATTTCAGTGCCTTTCAGTGTCGTTCAGTATCGTTCAGTGTCGTTCAGTGTCATTTCAGTGTCGTTCAGCGTCGTTCAGTGTCGTTCAGTTTTGTTCAGTGTCGTTCAGTGTCATTTCAGTGTCATTTCAGTGTCGTTCAGTGTCTTTCAGTGTCGTTCAGTGTCATTTCAGTGCCTTTCAGTATCGTTCAGTGTCGTTCAGTCGCGGGGAGGGGGAATAAAAAGAGACAGAGTGAGAGTGAAGTTTCACTTCTTCCGCGCGAAGGGACTCCATGCACGCACTTTTTTTTTCAAGGTTAGAACTGCACAATTGCTTAACATTTTTCAATTACGATTACATTATTTATTGTTTTAAGACAGAACAAATAAACTGACAGATTTTAAATGTAATCTATTAAATTACTCCTACATTACCTCTACTGCTATAATTTTTAATGTGAATTTATTTCTGTTATTATTATTATCAACATTATAGTAGCTTGCTAGCCGTAGGTCGCGGGTTCAAATACCACGGGGAGCAACAACTTTGTGGCTAGATCCTTACTGGCTAGGACAATTCAGGCTGATCTCCTGTGTCATCATCTGATCGTCGTTCAATGTCAATCAGTGTCGTTCAGTGTCATTTCAGTGTCATTCAGCGTCGTTCAGTGTCATTCAGTGTCGTTCAGTGTCATTTCAGTGTCGTTCAGCGTCGTTCAGCGTTTTTCAGTGTCATTTCAGTGTCGTTCAGCGTTGTTCAGTGTCGTTCAGTGTCGTTCAGTGTCGTTCAGTGTCGTTCAGTGTCATTTCAGTGTCATTTCAGTGTCTTTCAGTGTCGTTCAGTGTCATTTGCTAGCCGTAGGTCGCGGGTTCAAATACCACGGGGAGCAACAACTTTGTGGCTAGATCCTTACTGGCTAGGACAATTCAGGCTGATCTCCTGTGTCATCATCTGATCGTCGTTCAATGTCAATCAGTGTCGTTCAGTGTCATTTCAGTGTCATTCAGCGTCGTTCAGTGTCATTCAGTGTCATTTCAGTGTCGTTCAGCGTCGTTCAGCGTTTTTCAGTGTCATTTCAGTGTCGTTCAGCGTTGTTCAGTGTCGTTCAGTGTCGTTCAGTGTCGTTCAGTGTCGTTCAGTGTCATTTCAGTGTCATTTCAGTGTCTTTCAGTGTCGTTCAGTGTCATTTGCTAGCCGTAGGTCGCGGGTTCAAATACCACGGGGAGCAACAACTTTGTGGCTAGATCCTTACTGGCTAGGACAATTCAGGCTGATCTCCTGTGTCATCATCTGATCGTCGTTCAATGTCAATCAGTGTCGTTCAGTGTCATTTAAGTGTCATTCAGCGTCGTTCAGTGTCATTCAGTGTCGTTCAGTGTCATTTCAGTGTCGTTCAGCGTCGTTCAGCGTTTTTCAGTGTCATTTCAGTGTCGTTCAGCGTTGTTCAGTGTCGTTCAGTGTCGTTCAGTGTCGTTCAGTGTCGTTCAGTGTCATTTCAGTGTCATTTCAGTGTCTTTCAGTGTCGTTCAGTGTCATTTGCTAGCCGTAGGTCGCAGGTTCAAATACCACGGGGAGCAACAACTTTGTGGCTAGATCCTTACTGGCTAGGACAATTCAGGCTGATCTCCTGTGTCATCATCTGATCGTCGTTCAATGTCAATCAGTGTCGTTCAGTGTCATTTCAGTGTCATTCAGCGTCGTTCAGTGTCATTCAGTGTCGTTCAGTGTCATTTCAGTGTCGTTCAGCGTCGTTCAGCGTTTTTCAGTGTCATTTCAGTGTCGTTCAGCGTTGTTCAGTGTCGTTCAGTGTCGTTCAGTGTCGTTCAGTGTCGTTCAGTGTCATTTCAGTGTCATTTCAGTGTCTTTCAGTGTCGTTCAGTGTCATTTGCTAGCCGTAGGTCGCGGGTTCAAATACCACGGGGAGCAACAACTTTGTGGCTAGATCCTTACTGGTTAGGACAATTCAGGCTGATCTCCTGTGTCATCATCTGATCGTCCGGAAATTAAGATGATCAATACGTCTTCGTTGACGGACCCATCAGATTGTTAGAGTAAAGGAAGAGTTGCACTTGTGTCTAGGCAAGCACTTGTGCACTATAATATGTCCCGCGTAGATGACTGATCTTCCAAAAGATTAGCAGCAGTGGTAAGAGGCAGGAGGTCATTATTATTATTATAGTCTTTGCTAAATACATGCCTCGTCTGTTGCACGCTATTGTCTTTAATTCTTCGCCTCTTTAATCCAGTTTTCTAACAACAAATTTGCGAAAGTCGTCGCATCATTAATCCTGAACCTTTTTTATTAATGTTATATACTTACGACATTAATTTCAATCTCCTTCAAGTAGGTATTCGGTGCATCATTCATAATACCTGCACAGTTCACAACTACGTCTATATGTCCAAAGTTTTCAATAACATTGTCAAACACATCGTCCAATTCGTTAGTAGTGACGTCACATTTGTAGAATTTAATTTTGTTACTACCATATTTAGCAGTCAGTTCGTGTTCTAATGCTTTCCCTTTTTCTATAGAAATATCTAATGCTGCTACTTGCTGAAATAAAAAATCAGTAATGAGCAGTTAGCCTGTACTCATTATAAGCCAGTCCATAACTGTCGCGGGGAAGTGTGCTGGGCGTAAAAAGGGTGTAAATACAAAATAAAATTGCGAGAGGGGAAACAAAGAAAAAGGGTCAAGTCAAGGTCATGCGTGGTACATTACCGGCACTTGGTGTAGGTAAATTCCTCTTCACTGGATGGGTGGCTCTGCTGGTCTTCAGGCACACTAAACTAGAAGCGCTTCACAAAGTTCAATAGGTCACAACAGGAATAGTCTTTTCGGAGGCACACACGAATTAACTTATTAAGGTGCGAGGGACACGTCCGATCCACGCAATGGTCAGTCAACAGTACGGGGCAAAGGGAAAAGGGGACAGCACTAGTTATATATGAATATTTGAGGGTACGGAGAAAACTATCTGGCAGGCCGTTGCATTTTCTACCTACATACTAAATTATAAAGCAAACAATAACTTCAATCCCAACTACCAAAATGCCAATTTCGTTTGTCTTTTTTTAAATAATCTTATAAAAGATCATCATTAGCTTGAAGGCCTCCACTGCTGAACATAGGCCTCCCCCTTAGAACGCCACAATGAACGTCAATTATCTATTTGCATCCACCGGTTGCCTACGACTCGCACAATGCCCCACTAGGTAAACTGACGAGTCTACCTAGTGGCGAGAACATGGGGTCTTGGTGTCATGAGACGCATGGTTTGGTGAAATAAATTTCATCCAAACTTATCGAAGTCTCAGGAGACCGCCGGGCTGGTAGCTTTTTCTGCCAACGTATAAGCTTGGCCATACAAAGGGGTAATGCGCTGGTCTTTTAGGTACCCTTCCCTCCCAGTGGCCACAATATGGAGGAAGATTTTACCTAATTTAAGTATATTTGTTAATAAACAGTAAATATTTATAGTTTCAATAAAAAATTCAACGTATGTATTAAAAATAATATCTTGGGACAATCCACACACGATCATCCGATCCCAAACTAGGCAGAGCCTGTACTATGGAAACCAGACAACTGGTACTAATACTTATATACATATTTTTTTGAATACACTTGGTGGGAATCGAACCCACGACCCATCGAGTAACAGCCAGGGTGTCTAACCACTAGACCAACGGGCCCGTCAAAAAGTAATGTAAGTTTAAAGTTTATTTAAATTTGTCTTAATAATTAGCACGCACCTTAGCTCCGCCATCGAGAAATGATCTAACAGTACGGGCGCCGATTCCATCGGCGGCACCGGTAATAAAAACAACTTTAGCTTGTACGTCATACATCTTGTTTTATCAAAAGCAAACTCAGAAATGCGCTACCAACACCTGTTCTAACTCTTTATGACTAAAGTCCATGTCCATTATTATGCTAAACAAATACGTAATACGTAATTAGCCTTATTACCAGTTATTAATTGCGATTTCCGTTCTTTTGAAACATCGTCTGTTTTTCCAGCTACTGTACTCTTCACACTACAACGCAGAATTTTTTACACATCTGGTTTGCGGTAGAATAATTCACACTGTGGTTGTGGTCCAGGGTACCACCATCAGCATCGGAGATGGTGCCAGCTTGCCAGTCTTGGCACTTAGTGGTATAAAAATAATAAATAAATACATATTGACGTGTCTGTCTATAGCTGTAACAGCTCAGTGGGCGAGCACTTGCCTTGGAAACAAGGTGTGCAGGTTCGAACCCCGGCTCGCACCTCTGATTTCATTAATAATTAATCATGTGCGAATCGTCTTTGTGCGATTGTTACTAGCTTTCGGTGAAGGAAAACATCGTGAGGAAACCTGCATGTCTGAGAAAGCCTAACTAACAACTGGATTAACTAGCTTTCGAATGACGTGTGAAGTCCGCCAACCTGCACTTGGCCAGCGTGGTGGACTATGGCCTAAGCCCCTTCATCTTGAAGGGAGGCCCGTGCCCAGCAGTGGGACATAAACAAGGGCTGGTATTATTATTATTATTGACGTGTCTACTTCGAGTTATAGTAAGATTATATTTTATTTGAATGGTTAGCGGCCACATGGTGTCCGAGTTTTCAAGCTGCCCTTAGGCATCTGACTTAGCTTAACAACTGATGTCTAGCTCTACATGACAACAGCCGGGACCAACTTTTAACGTGCTCTCCGAAACACAGGGACTCTCAGTTCAAATGCCACTAAACAGTCGCCCATCTAAGGACTGACCTTGCCTGGCGTTGCTTACCGAACTGATCGTTTACCGAACAGTGGTTACAACTGGCTGTGAGCGTCTCAAGATTATGATAATATCTGAAGATAATGTCTCAAGATTATAAGATTATAAATAATACTGCATTTAGTGGTAGTGGTACGGCCAGCAATTTTTTTTTTATACTTCGTACTAAGGTGGCAATCAAGCCCGCCTTTTGCTAAGTAGTCACCGCCGTCTATCGAGCCCCTTTGCTACCAGGCATTATCTTTTGTATCCCGTCTATTCCTATTATCTTGGTCTGTGAATGTTTGCATAAAAAACCCAGATATAGATTAAAACATTATATATCTAATAATTTAGGAACATTATTAGAATTATTGTTGATCTGTACTGTTCATTTGAAAGCTGATTCTTTGCTAAGAATAAGAATCATTTATAATAATAATATCTTGGGAAAATCCACACACGGTCATCCGATCCCAAAATAGGCAGAGCCTGTACTATGGAAACCAGACAAATGATACTAATACTTATATTTCAGCATTAAATGGCTGACCATCAGCTCTATTCCTAGTGGATGCAGAGATATTACGTAGGATATTAGGGGTAACATAAATACTTACAGTCGATTCATTTCATTAGTGAGAGATCAGTATGGTTTTGTTATTGATATAATTAAATAAGTACGGTAATACTCAATTGATTTTGAAAAAAAAAACCATTAGTATATCCGGTAGGGCTTTAAGAAATATTCTAATACTACCTGAAAAATTGTTTTCAAGTAGTTAATATTAACAGTAATTCCAATAGGCCCCTACAACATGTGGAGTGCCACAAGAATCCGTTCTAGGTCCGTTAATATTTTTAACCCCCCGACCAAAAACTAGGGGAGTAATAAGTTTAACGCCCATGCTATCTACTACTTAGTCGTACACTCCTGGCGGAGTGGTTGTGGTCATGGATTGTCTGGTATATTGGTCACGACTTTTGCGAGACTTCTCTATCTCTCCCTATGCGTGGCACTGCGTGTACATTCAGTAAGGGAACACTTTGTAGATGATTTTATGAGGTCTGTCCATCTTTTGAGTGATCGGCCACGAGAACGTTGACCCTCTACTCTTCCTTGTATATATAATCAGTCGTTCCAAAGAGCTTTCATTGCAGATGATATGTCCAAACATCTTAAGAACTACGCTACTATATCAGCTGTATTCTCGATTCATGATGAAACAGGAAGATGGTACCAGGCACTCTATTCCATTAAATGTACGTAGATGAGTAGTTTGTGTTGTGAGTGATCAAGATAAGCTGAATTCGCGGTGAGATATGAAAGTCGTTAAACGAATTTGATATATCACCGCGGATTCATATGTATCAGGTGTCGAGTTTGATAAAAGTTTTTACAGAATAACTACTCTGAAGATGCAGGAGACAGGTGATCACATTAAAAGAGTTTATTCTCCGAGGACGGAGATTTTTTAAAATTTACAAAATAAAAACAGCGAGTGGAAAATGCCTATAATACTTAAATATACAACTCTTATTTTATCAATACACAATAAGAAAGTCAAAAACCAAATTCCCTACATATTATAAAAAATAAATTTAGGACACAACATTTAAGAAAAAAGTTGATATTATTAGTCCTCAAGTAGTTTTGAAATGTCTTTGTACGCCTCATGAATAGTAGAAGTGATGTCTTGAGCTTCTTTTCCTTTATGTATTAACCAGGTGCTCCCACTCGCACCATTTTTGTATACATCTATAGTGTGCCGCGCAGCAATCTGTGGCCTAATTAAAAAAAACGTTTGAAAGTAAGGATTTAACACCTCAGCCCAAGCTCAGCCTCGTTAGGCTCAATTCATACCAAGATGGCAGCGGCCGGCCGGCAGAGCCTTAGCCCAGTTGCCAATCCCATGTATCTCTTCACGTGAATTAGCGAATGTCATTCCCATACATTTATTTTATATTCTCTAGCGTTCAATATTGGAGAATGACAACTTGGCTAAGGAGGCAGCAAAAAGACCAAACCGCAAAACTAAGTTTGTTTATTGAAGTTTTTGTAGGAGTGTATAAACTATGCTACTTAGCAACAAGGTTGTATTGTCCTGTAATATTATGTTACCATTTATTACCGGGTATCGGATTAAGAATAGCACCATCCCGTCTCCTCCCAATCGGTGTTTGTAAGAGGCGACTATCGGAAAACAGGAAGACGGGCAGCAGCGTCTTTCTATTGGATTACCTACCACCGATACTGCGATCCACAAGCCGCCTACCGAGTGTGGCGATTATGGCAACCTCCCTCCCTTCTAAGGGAGGTCTTTGATCAGCAGTGGACTTCTGACGGCTATTGATGATGATGATTACCTGTAATTATTTCAGACTTTCCTTCTGGAAACATCGGGGGGTCCACGGAGAATGAAAATACTTTGGCATTTCTTATTAAATTAAAAACTGTTTGAAATGTGCAAATTATAATCCACTTATATTAGTAGTCTCATATTAGTAGTCAAATATTGACGCCCTAACGGTCTCACCTACTGCAATAATCCTGGCATTAAGTGAATTGAATTGAATTTTTATTTACTCCACAATACAAAGGTTACAATAATGGTTGATTTTACATGGTAGGTTATTGTTTTCTTTGTATTGCGGAGACTGGTGCCTGAACTAGGTTAACCTGTCATACAGGTCTCCAGGTCTCCCCATCCATACTGTTCAAATTCTCTCATAACACATTTCTTAGTTATTTACTAAGCCTATGATACATTAGATTACTGCATAAACTTGATAATTTCTTAAGTGTAATAATGCCGCCAGATGTGAATGTGTTTTTGCATTTGCCTTTGAGATAGTAAGTAAGTAATACCAGTAAGTAGTACATATAATATTATTGTAAATAGACATGACAGTTAAAAGCAGTGTTTATATTCAATACGAACTGCATAAGGGTTCAATACGAACTGCATAAGGGAATAGGGACTGAGCAGACATTTAGTTTGCATAAGATGGTTCATGAAATTTTAATGAAATTCCCCAAGTCCAGGTAGTGTATAGGTATTGTATTACAGTCGCAACAATAAAAGATGCGAAAAACTTAGAACTTTCATTATCGAATATCATTAGACAGTAATTTACGATGTTAGCGTGATTTACATTATGAACAGCGCCATCTGTCGGTGAAATTGAACATACAAGCACTATAGAACTTTAATCTATACTTATAATAAAACTGTAACAGGTCTAATTCTGTACATTGAAGATATTTTGAAAATTATATTTGGAGGGCATTCTATAACCGATACTGAGGCCGAAAATGTATTTTTTTTAATTTTTGTCTGTCTGTCTGTCTGTCTGTCTGTCTGTCTGTCTGTCTGTCTGCCTGTCTGTCTGTCTGTATCACGGCTGAGCATCACGCCGAAACTACTGAATGGATTCAAATGAAACTTGGCATGATTTGAGATTTTACTACGAGGTAGGACATAGGATACTTTTTATCCCGTAATCTAGCACGGTTCTTTTGGGAGAGGGTATTAAATTCAACATGGGTACTTGGTCCGATTTTATCAATTTTTCTTTATAATATAATAAATATCAGTAACGTAACACTCATATAGAGTTGTTATCAAGGTTTTGTAATCGATCGGGTTAAGCAACGTTAGGTAAGGTCATAAAATAGATGAGTGACCGTTTAACGCCATTTGAACTAAACGGGTCCGTGCTTCGGAGAGCAAGTAAAAAGTGGGTCCCAGTTTTTAACCGACTATAAAAAAGGAGGTTATGTATTCGATGCGAATGTCTGTTATTAAAAGTTTAGTTAACGTAAAAATAGCGCAGGCGGAGCTGCGTGGGTCAGCTAGTCTATATATATAAAAGAAAGTCGTGTTAGTTACACTATTTATAACTCAAGAACGGCCTAAATTCGGCTGAAAATTGGTGGGGAGGTAGCTTAGAACCAGGAAACGGACATAGGATACTTTTTATCCCGGTTAAGCAACGTTAGGTAAGGTCATTAAATAGATGGGTGAATCGATTTGTATGAAAGTGTGCATATCGGGTAGGTCTGAGAATAGGTCATACAGTATATTTCAATCCGCTAGGTTAAGGTTAAGCAACATAAGGCAAGGTCATTAAATAGATGGGTGAACCGATTTGTATGAAATTTTGTATGCATATCGGGTAGGTCTGAGAATAGGCCGTAAAGTATATTTCATGCCACTAGGTTAAGGTTAAGCAACATAAGGAAAGGTCATTAAATAGATGCGTGAACCGATATGTATGAAATTTTGTGTGCATATCGGGGAGGTCTGAGAATAGGTCATAAAGTATATGTAATGCCGCTGATACCATGATTGACGAGGATATATAGAACGAGAGGAGGGTGCAAGAGAGGAGAGAGAGGGAGAGGGGATTCGAGGAGGGGGTGATGGGGTGAGGGATCGGGGGAGTTAGGTGGAGTAAGGGGGGAGTGAGAAGGAGCAAGTTCGTAGAAGAGAGAGGGTTCAGAGAGGGGACAACAGGGAGAGGAAGAGGGGGAGTGTGACGGAAACTGCAGCTGGAGGGGGAAAGAGAGAGGAGAGAAAGAGCATATAATTCGATTTTTTTTTATAAGCTCTCTCTTATAGAGAGAGATGGAGAAAGATAAATCTAGGGAGGAGAGAGAAAAGGGGAGCAAAATGTAATAAAAGCGCGGGCGGAGCTGCGCGGGTCAGCTAGTTTAGATATAATTTTGAATGCTAAAGACTTAGCTTAATTTCATATTTTATTAAACTTTTTTTATACTACCAAGGTGTCAAGCAAGCGTGCGGCCCGTCTGATTGTCACCACAGCCTATAGACTCTAGCACCACCAGAAGAATCACTAGCGCGTTGCCAACCCTTAAAACATTAGATATTAGACCTAGGCGGTTCTTGATCTAAAGCATTATTTACTATGTATAGATAGAGTAGATAGATAGAGAGTAGGCAATAAGGAAGTAGTGGTAGTCCACTACTTCCTTATTGCCTACTCTATCTATTACTGGCTGGCTACTAAGCCAGCCGGAGTAAACTAGAGGTCACTCGAATCCTGTAATGAGAATTTTTTTTCAGGGTTCAAACACAATAGCTACAAAATATCAAGCAGGTGTACTTGCGACCCAGTGATGACATATGGTACTGAGACGTGATCCCTAACTGTTGGCTTTTTAGAGAAGCTCAGAGTCACACAACGAGCTATAGAGAGCTATGCTCGGAGTTTCTTTGCGCGACAGAATCCGTAATGAGGAGAGTCGTCGAAGAACCAAGGACACCAACATAGCTCTTAAAATCTGCAAGTGGAAGTGGCAATGGACAGGCCACATCGCTCGGAGAACCGATAACCATTGGGGAAGAAAGGTTCTCAGGTGGGCTAGGTGGACAGACGACATTGTGCGTGTTGCAGGTAACCAGTGGATGAAAATAGCCAATTGTCGTTCATTGTGGCGTTCGAAGGGGGAGGACTGTGTTCAGCAGTGGACATCTTCTGGGTGGTGATGATAATGATGATGATGTACTTGCGAGTTACAAGCCCACAAAAAAAAGCATACTTACAAAATTAACGTCGATCAGCTTACGAATCCTAATATGATTATTTTCATTGGCTAAAGCTGCATTGTTTATCAATACGTCAATACCGCCGTTCTCTTCAGCAGTATCATTGAAAGCGCCAAATAGTTGGTCCTCATTAGCTACATCACATTTGATAAACTTCACTATATCCCCGTGTTTTCTATTCAATTCATTCTGCAGAGAAATTCCGGAAGTTTCGTCGACATCAAGTATAACGATGCGCTGGAAACGTCAGATTAATATCTTAAGTGGATGGTTCCTATCGAATTTGAATATGCATAAAATAGGGTTCTTAAACTTCCTCACTTAAGACTACGTATTTACTGTTATCTAATGGCCCATATTTTAGTTGCTTCTTTAGAATGATCTAAGGGTGTTTGAAAAAAATCGCTATTAGCGATAACACCACCACTTGCATCGACTTAATTTAACTTACCATTTCATTATTCAATGTGTTTTATTTGGAGTAAGTACAAATAAAGAGTATTTTATTCTAATTTGAGAATAATTGAACAATCTAGATTTATACATATCTGAGATATTATTAAGTCTTGTATCTTCTTCTTCTTATCGTGTCGATGGCAAAAACTAAATCGTATTAGCCCAGTAAGCAGCTACATTTCGTGCGTTGTCTGTAGCATTCCAAAGATCTTCAAGAGTGCAGGTGTCAGGGCACGCAGGGCAAGAAAGCAAATGGGTCATAGATTGTGGGGCATATCCACATATGCATTGGTCATCGCCACTGAAGCCCCATCGGCAAAGATTTTCTTTGCAGCGGCCGACCTGTGTCCGAAGTCTGTTCAGGGACTTCCATGAAGGCCACTGCATGTCTGTCCCGGGAGGTAGCGCTTCAATCTGTGGGATGTAGTTGTCGGTGACGGGGAAAATTTGTCTCCACAGACGAAGTTTAGCGTGTGCAATGTTTTCTGTGATCAGTTGCACAGTACCCAGAAAGCTCCTGCGGCTTTTAAGCCTGGGAGGGGCATACCCATGTACCCATGTACAGTCGGACACGGAATGCCTAGGATCAGACTCCTGCTTCGACTTCTCCATTGAGGAAGCTATCGCCCTACGGACGCAAGGTGGAGCAAGTCAAGTCTTGTATGTAAGTAATGTATAAGGTAGTTTTCAATACATATTTATTAATTGTGTGGGTTAGGTCTAATATAATATGTCTTAACGATCAGTTGAGTTTAATTCGATATCCCGAATTCTCTGTGTATCTGATGTCCCGGTTCAGTAACTGATACAGTGCCTGGATACTTTTCAGTGGTGACTAAAAATTAACGAATACACGCGTAATAAAAAATGTTACCCTCAAGTAAATTGGAAAAGTTGAGCCTTTTGACCTTCAAAAGGATACTTGGTTTATAGTGACCGTCTTGAACAATATTTCATTGTAACTGACGTAAAACTACTAATGCATGTAGCCACCTTAATTGCAGTCATCGGTAGTGAAGCGTACGAGTTGATGGTTCTATAAATTCTTTGAATGATATTTTTGATATTATGAGGAAACAACTGGAATCTAGACAGATCGCATTGGCAGAACGTTTAAATTCAGGCAAAGCAAACAGAAAACCTATATATATAGTTATATTAGTTATATTTGAGTCAGTCAGTTATCAGTCAGTCAGTCAGCGTCAGTTATTTATATTTATCTAAGCTATACATTAGATTTTGACCCAATTTCTACAATCATTTTGATTAACCATCGATAGCAGGGCGAACTTGTGTCGAAATACACGAGCGGGTGTTTCGACACGAGGAGATAGGTAGCACTTAACATGCAATTTTACGAATATTTGTCGGTTTGTCTTATGTCCGAAACTAATGTTGGATTTCGATTATAGATCGGCGTGGCGTGGGGATTATGGCAACTTTTAGTGTTGTTCATGTTGATGAAAAGATTATATATTTTCAAAAAACTAAATGTACAAGCAAACATAACATAACATTAGTTAATTTAGAACTGTGTTAGAACTATTGTGGAAGGTGGAATTACTTAAGTGGTGACTCATGTCGGCCTCGAAAATATTCTAGTTATACCAGAGAAAGATGGTGAACCCACCCGTATCCACAATAAATATTTCTCAGTACGTTCGCTATGGCGCGCGAGCCGGTTGCTTCACAGACAATACAGCATTAACCATTGATGCGCTGTCGCTAAATGGCTGGTCACCGCAGCTAGAAGAAGCGTGGCTGCTGGAGCACTGATGCAACCTGAGTTTCTTGTGCCTCAATTCACACCAAGATGGTAACGGCCGGCAGCGCACTTTCAATTTGAATGGACGGTGCGGCAGCCCGCGGCGCCGCGCTTTTCAAGCGATACTGGTCTTTTACGTACTTATTGTAGATAAAGTTTAAAATTCTTTCACATCGAAAGTGCAAATTGAGCCTTGCACGATTTTCTGACCTGCCATGGGCCTGTTGGTCTAGTGGTTAGACAGACACCCTGAACTACCCAATAAGTTTTGGGTTCAATTCCCATCAAGTGTCTGGGTGCATTCCCATCAAGTATACAAGTATTAGTATCAGTTGTCTGGTTTCCATAGTGCAGGTTCTATCTAGTTTGGCATCGGGTGAGCGTGTGTGCATTGGCGTAGAATATTAATTTATTAGTATTATACCATTTATTTTCTTTACAACTACATTAATAACATTTTTAAATCTATTCTATACTTATAATAAAACTGTAACAGATCCAATTCTGTACATTGAAGATATTTTGAAAATTATTTTTGGAGGGCATTCTATAACCGATACTGAGGCCGAAAAAGTAATTTTTTAAATTTTTGTCTGTCTGTCTGTCTGTATCACGGCTGAGCATCACGCCTAAACTACTGAATGGATTCAAATGAAACTTGGCATGATTTGAGATCTTACTACGAGGTAGGACATAGGATACTTTTTATCCCGTAATCTAGCACGGTTCTTTTGGGAGATTGGATTAAAGTCAAAATGGGTACTTGGTTATACGCTTGGTCAGATTTTATCAATTTTTCTTTATAATATAATAAATATTAGTAAGGGAACATTCATGGAGAGTTGTTATCAAGGTTTTGTAATCGATCGGGTTAAGCAACGTTAGGTACGGTCATTAAATAGATGGGTGACCGTTTAACGCCATTTGAACTAAACGGGTCCGTGCTTCGGAGAGCAAGTAAAAAGTGGGTCCCAGTTTTTAACCGACTATAAAAAAGGAGGTTATGTATTCGATGCGAGTGTCTGTTATTAAAAGTTTAGTTAACGTAAACACAGCGCGGGCGGAACTGCGTGGGTCAGCTAGTATATAATATAACTAGCTGACCCACGCAGCTCCACCCGCGCTGTGTTTACGTTATCTAAACTTTCAAAAATATACATTCGCATAGAATACAAAACCTCCTTTTTTAAAGTCGGTTAAAAACTTGGACCCACTTTGTACTTGCCCTCCGAAGCACGGAGACGTTTAGTTCAAATGGTGTTAAACGGTCACCCATCTATTTAATGACCTTACCTAACGTTCTTAACCTGATCGATTTCCAAACATTGTTAACAACTGTCTATGAGTGTTACCTTACAAATATTTATTATAATTATAATGAAAAATTATTAAAATCGGAGCAAGCGTATAACAAAGTACACATTTTGACTTTAGTCCCTTCTCCTAAGGGAACCGTGCCGAATGTCGGGATAAAAATTATCCTATGTCCTTCCTCGGAGTATTAACTCAAATCATGCCAAGTTTCGTTTCAATCCATCCAGTAGTTTCGGCGTGATGCTCAGCCGAGATACAGACAGACAGACAGACAGACAGACAAAAATAAAAAAAAGACATTTTTGGCTTTAGTATCGGTTAGAGAATCTTCAATGTACAGAATTGGACCTGTTACAGTTTTATTATAAGTATAGATAAGTCATAGGATACTCATCCCAACTTACCTGTCCGGTATTTGTGGTATAGTATACGGGTATGCGACCCCGGCTTCCCTAGCTATTACTGTCCTATCCCTTGCCCTCCAAACATAATTTTCAAAATATCTTCAATGTACAGAATTGGACCTGTTACAGTTTTATTATAAGTATAGATAAGTCATAGGATACTCATCCCAACTTACCTGTCCGGTAGTTGTGGTATAGTAGACGGGTATGCGACCCCGGCTTCCCTAGCTATTACTGTCCTATCCCTTGCCCTCCTGGGCGGTAATATCCTACACTTCATATTTCCCATTCTAACTTGCCAGCTCCCTTTTTCACACCACCTATCCTCACCTTCGTTTTGCCGATGATATAGTCATTATGGCAGAGTCGCTGGAGGACCTCAATACGATGCTCAGCGACCTCAGTAGCGTTTCCCAACAGGTGGGTCTTAAAATGAACATGGACAAGACGAAGATCATGTCTAATGTCCATGTTGCACCCGTACCGGTAGTTGTTGGGAACGATACACTCGAAGTTGTTGACCACTACGTATACCTAGGACAAACTATCCAGGTAGGTCAGTCCAACTTCGACAAAGAAGTCGCCCGAAGAATCCAACTCGGATGGGCAGCGTTCGGGAAACTACGCGATATCTTCTCGTCCAAAATACCGCAGTGCCTGAAGACGAAGGTTTTTAACCAGTGTGTGTTGCCAGTGATGACATATGGTACTGAGACGTGATCTCTAACGGCTGGCCTTTTAGAAAAGTTCAGAGTCACACAACGAGCCATGGAGAGAGCTATGCTCGGAGTTTCTTTGCGCGACAGATTCCGAAATGTGGAGATCCGCCGAAGAACTAAAGTCACCGACATAGCTCTCAGAATCTGCAAGTTGAAGTGGCAATGGGCAGGCCACATCGCTCGAAGAACCGATAACTGCTGGGGAATAAAGGTTCTCGAGTGGCGACCACGAACCGGAAGACGCAGCGTTGGCAGGCCTCCCACTAGGTGGACAGACGACATTGTGCGCGTCGCAGGTAACCGATGGATGCAAATAGCCAATTGTCGTTCATTGTGGCGTTCTAAGGGGGAGGCCTATGTTCAGCAGTGGACGTCTTCCGGCTGATGATGATGATGATGATGATCCTCACCTTTCCCTATTCCTACCCTCTCCGCCAATCCAACGTCTGCCGCGCGGATGGATGCATGGCTAGGGGCATGCCTAGTAGGACCGGGTGACCCAGAATTAGTCCAGCCTTACCCTGGCATGCGGGGCTCTGCTGGGGTGGACAGACCTTTCTCTTGCTATTCGTGGGAACGCAATGGATAATCATAAAAAAATGGCGGCGATGTGGACGTCTCGTTTGTCGCGGGAGCGAAAAGTGGCCCATGGAGAGCCGCTTCGCTACGTTGAAGTATCGTAGTAAGTGGAAAGAAGTGGTCTCTGCCTACCTCTTAAAAAGGCGTGATTTATATGTATGTATGTATAATATAAAAAAAATCTATCTGATTAGTCTTTCTGTGGTTTTGTGTTTATTCTGATTCTTATATTGTATGACGGATGTCTACATACAAGTCCAAAAAAAAATGAAGAAAATAATAAATTACAACAATGCTGGGTTTAATTAAAATAAACAGTTAAATTCTATCATTACAATAACTGACAAAAACATTAACGCCCGGTTTCCGAAAGGATGATCAACGCAAAAATCAACTAACTAGATGTCAAATCTCCTGTCAAGCGTATTTTGGGTTGCAGAAAGCATGGTCAACTATTTTAATTTGAACAACCTGTCAGTTAACAAGGCTGTTAAAATTTGCTTCAGAAACTTCATGTCAAAGCAAATTTGGGTTTCTAAAAGACTAATTAAGCCTTGATCATAGATTATTCTCTTGTCAAATACAATGTCAACTAATCGGTGTTGGTCGACAAATTAAGTGTTAAATTATACTATTTGTTTTGGATAATTTACTAGTTTATGACAGATAACGTAATTATTAGGTATAAAAGGTCCTTTGCAACAAAAATACCTAAATTGTATTAACAATTGCTACTTTTGAAATTTACGATAGTGAAATGCACACTCCACATCCGCGCGGGATGAAGGCCCACGAAATAAGAGTGTGGAGCCGCTTGACCATCAAAAATATTATGTCTATGGGGTACCACTGGTGCTTTTTCTTCACATGGTGAAGGACAAAAAATACTCTGTTCCTTTCTATCACATGTAACCCATATAAATGCATTCTTTTCTTGTGCGAATGAGAAAGAAAGTGTCCATCCCTCCTGTAGATCCTCCATCTATGGTTACAGATTAAAATATCTTTGAATTGAATGAGCTATTGAAGGAAATATTGAACTAAATAGGCAATGTAGCCATACTTAAATAATATTCTTCTTGTCAAATTAAAATGATCATAGATTAGTAATTTTTTCTCTAATTAACGTTTCAGAAACCCGAATTGATTTGAACAAGCTGTCAAGTTAACAGTCATGTTAGTTGAATATCCATTTGAATAGCCTTTCAGAAACCGGGTGTAAGAAGGTTAAAACTCATTTTTATTCAGTTGTTTTACACCCGGTTTCTGAAAGGCTATTGAAATGGATATTCAACTAACATGACTGTTAACTTGACATCTTGTTCAAATCAATTCGGGTTTCTGAAACGTTAATTAGAGAAAAATTTACTAATCTATGATCATTTTAATTCGACAAGAAGAATATTATTTAAGTATGGCTACATTGCCTATTTAGTTCAATATTTCATTCAATAGCTCATTCAATTCAAAGATATTATAATCTGTAAACATAGATGGAGGATCTACAGGACGGATGGACACTTTCTTTCTCATTCGCACAAGAAAATAATGCATTTATATGGGTTACATGTGATAGAAAGGAACAGAGTATTTTTTGTCCTTCACCATGTGAAGAAAAAGCACCAGTGGTACCCCATAGACATAATATTTTTGATGGTCAAGCGGCTCCACACTCTTATTTCGTGGGCCTTCATCCCGCGCGGATGTGGAGTGCGCATTTCACTATCGTAAATTTCAAAAGTAGCAATTGTTAATACAATTTAGGTATTTTTGTTGCAAAGGACCTTTTATACCTAATAATTACGTTATCTGTCATAAACTAGTAAATTATCCAAAACAAATAGTATAATTTAATACTTAATTTGTCGACCAACACCGATTAGTTGACATTGTATTTGACAAGAGAATAATCTATGATCAAGGCTTAAGGCTTAATCATGAAGCTAATGGCTTAATTAGCCTTTCAGAAACCCAAATTGGCTTTGACATGAAGTTTCTGAAGCAAATTTTAACAGCCGTGTCAACTGACAGGTTGTTCAAATTAAAATAGTGGATCATGCTTTCTGCAACCCAAAATCCACTTGACAGGAGATTTGACATCTAGTTAGTTGATTTTTGCGTTGATCATCCTTTCGGAAACCGGGCCTTAGTGATGAAAATATCACTAAAAACAGTATAAAATAAAATATCCTAAATAGGTACACAGTAAGTACTTCAACACCAACTTTAATAATATTTAAATTATTTTATACTTAGTGTTAGTTAAAAAAAAAATAGTTTTTTACATTATTCATGTTTCTTCAGGAACAATTTATCTGGTCGTAAAGAAATTTGCATGGAATCATTATATTAGTTTACTCTCTCGAATAAAAAAAGAATCATCGAAATCGGTTAATATTTGTCAGAGTAATGTAATGGGGAACATCAGTTTTATGGTTTTTACCAGATATATTCCTCCACATCGTTCATGGTCCTCCAGGAAGTTCTTATCCGGTTGTAATAAAATTCATACAGACTCATTACAGTGGTTCCTTCTTTCGACTAAAAAAAGAATCATTGAAATTGGTATAGGTATATTTGCAAGAGTTATGACCATTTTTGTCCTTTTAAGGACAAAAATGGTCATAAGCGAAACTGTCATCTTTTAGGCTTTCCTGCAGTTATTTTCTGAGGCGTCGTTCTTGTTTTTTCAGAAACTACCTATTCGTAAGCAATATTTTTTTATGGGATCCAATCAATGGGTAGAAATTCTATCCGTAGAAAAAAGAATGTTTCAAATCGTTTCATAATTGCCAGAGTTATGCGCGAACATACATAAGAAAATATATACAGGATGACCCAAAAAATGGGGTATCAAGCCGGTAATGACGCATTGTGTAACACACAAGCAATCAATTTGTGAAAGAAAATAATAAAAAAGTCGTTTCAGTGCAGTGGGTTAAGCATTTTTTTCGTTATTTACCCGAAAATGCATGAATTTCTTATTAAACCGGGTAGGCACGCAATCAATAAAAAGCAGTCTCTCCATAGGAGTAGGCACGATGGTACAGGGTTGCTTAGAAACGGTTTTAAGACGATACAAATATTTTTTTAATGTAATTTAAAATATCAATTTTTGCCGTATTTGACATAGTTTTCGGGGTCTTTACTATCTATACTATACATACCTTTTGGCTTGACATACCCTTTCCGGGACACCCAGTATACAGACGAATTGAGAACCTCCTCCTTTTTTGAAGTCGGTTAAAAATCTAAACTAAATCGGATATTAAAACTCGTATGATGCTTCGGCCGGAGCACAAGCGTCCACCCCGGATAGAAAAGTCATATCTACATAATTTTTAATGATAACCCAAATTACCTTGACATTTTCAGCAACCAATTCTGTAACTACCGCAGCACCTATTCCGTTAGCACCACCCGTAACAATGACAACTTTATTATTTAACTCGTATATGTTCACGTGTCCACAGCCTTTAATGCAATGGCGCATACCTTAATTGTTAAAGTGGATCACACCAAACAAAAAATATTTGATTGTTGGGACATATTATATGATTACCCAACTTCATTGCGTACAAGCTTTGCCGATTGCACCGATAAAGAAATGGTGCAGCGTGTCCTATATTTAGAAGACTTGTAACAAAACTGTCAAGTACGAGTCGGTATCGCGCACCGAGGGTTCCATACCTTATTTGAACGTGTTAAAGTGAAAAAACACCAAAACCAAATTTGTGTGTCGTGGTTTTTTAGGATTAGGTACTAAAAAACTGTATAATTTTATTTGACACTTTTTAGTGAATTTTAAGTTACCAAGATATCAACAGTACCTAAGTACGTGGCCTATATCAAATCAGTTAAAATAAAATGTGCCTATACAAGAATATACTTCCCTGGCTACCCTTTTTCGGACAATGGTCGTGAAGTCCAACAAATGACAAGTTAAATGCGATTCACTATTATTTATCAGTATTATAACTTTCGTACCCAACCTCACGTAACCACGCAACTCATACGGCTATGCTAGACTATTTACTTGAAACATTATCAGTCCATATTTTTAAAACTACTGAACCGATTTTGATGAAACTTGTACGTTTCCCAAAGTTTTTTATTTATTAATTTATAATACACGAAACAGACAGCGACAATACTATACAGAATTACAACATCATAGTTTTGATCTAGTCACAATCCTTGACATGTGTATCAGGCTAGCACAACAATTCCAGACTATTCAATTTTAAAAAAAAAAATGAAAATTTAACACAAAAAAGAAAAGAAAAGAAAAGAGGGTTAATAATTTAAATAAAAACAAAACAGTACATTGGATCATTTGCAAGTATATTAAAAATAATTATGCATAGTTAGTTAGTTACTGAGACCAAGTAAAACACCCAAGTGCAATCCTTCTGAAGACAGGAATACGTGCATCAAATATATCCAACTTAGGGTGTTTAGAACTATATTCGTTGTAGTTTCTGCACATTCTCACTAGAGGATTTTATTAGGATGTATTGTTGTTATACACATTCAACCGAAATACATTCGCGGTTCTACAGCGATGATTAGTATTAATGTCAAGTGCCGATAATAAATACGGACTGTCAATACATGAATGCAAGATCTTGTGTAAGTACGAGTATATTAAAAATCTTATGGTGCGCCTACTATGTAAGGGCACAACACAGAAATGCTCTCCTTTGCTCTGGTATGTTGTCAGAGTGCGAGAAAGCCCTGACCGCCAACTGATCGCCCTGAGACAGCATTTTTGAAAACGTTGAATTCTTTCAGAATGTACCTTGTAATAAGGTGACCAGATAACTGATGCATATTCCAAAATACTTCTGACGAGAGTATAATATAATGCAAATGTAGACTTAACTTTTTTAAAGTCTTTTGTTATTCTTAGAACAAAACCAAGCAGTTGATGAGCTCTTTGTACTATATTATCAATATGAGATCTAAAAGTCATTTTTTCGTCTAGCAATATACCTAAATCATTGACAGCTTCCTTTCTCTCAAGAGTCTTACCATCCAGTATATATTCATATAATATTATTGCTTGTAAATCTTATTACATTGCACTTACTAGCGTTAAGTGACATACCATTATCTTTACACCATTTAGATATTAGTAATTTAAATCCAGATGAAAGATACTTAAACTATTGCAAATAGAATTACCGCAATCGGATTTATAGTTTCTGAGAAATCGGTGGACAGACCTACATACAATACACCCATGAGATTTGGTACATTTGTTTAGAAGCCCACATAGACTAACATAAATGTGAATATTGAGCATTTTTATTAATATTAAATATATATGCGTCGAATACAGAACCTTCTTTTTGAAGCCGGTTAATAATAATAATAAGCCCGCAGGGCAGATTGTGGCGAGCTGTCGGTCAGGGCCTCCACCTCGGCGTGTCTTCGTCTGCCGAGTGGAAACTGAAGTGGGCCCGCAGGACTCTCAGCTCTGGCTTGCCTTAATTGGCCGTCCAGAGAGATAGTTAGAGCCATATGCTCCAGGGGTGGAAGTGTTAACACTTCCACTTCTTCCCTTTAATTTAAAGGGCATAACGCCGCGAGTAACTATGGAGAAAGCGCAGCACACCTCTCGACGCCCCTGAGTCACCCACACGGGTGTTGCTCTCTGTCGTCATTGGATGATCATCTAGTGGGCGATTCACCACTTGCCACAAAATAATTATGAATGTAATTATGGCAAGGGATTTGCAATAGCCTAGCTCTAGTCCACCAAATGTTCAACATCATAAACTTATAATCTTTCCATGTACCTACTTACTTACGATAGTTTTTACACCTGGCGAGATCAACTGCCATTTTTTTTCACCATTTTAGCAAGTGATCCCGGGAGGTGTTATACACACCATTTATTTATTAAAAAGGGCCTCTACGTGTTGGATCCGTCCCCATGCAAGCCTTAAAAATGTCCGAATATAACCCGTGAAGATAAATACATTCAACGATAATAATAATAATAAAAAGTAAGTTGCGGTGCGAATAGTTTATTCAAATATGGGTTCAGACATGATGGCCATAGCTTTCTTTATGACATCTGTGATGTCTTGAACTGGTTTGTTGGCGTTGGACAGCCAAGTGCTTCCGCTCGCTCCAAGTTTGTACATATCGATGACACCTTGTGCAGCCGATTCGACCCTGGGGATGAAATTTACTAGGATAGTCACTATGTCATTTTGCAAGTTACCGTCCAGGTAAGTACCACCGCAGTATCAGATATTATTAACAACTTTTAATACCTACTTATAAATATTAGTGTGTTTAGCCTATCATATTTACCTAGGTATGTATTACCACCACATAAAAATAAATATGGTAAACGAAATTGGGAATATGTACTTATTGCCAATGATGCTTAATGAATTACCACACAGTGTGCTTGATGAACTCTTATGTAAACCAGAAAGGTGTAGAACGCTCCTTAAGTCAGTATACTTATCACATGGGATCTTATAGACAACTGCAGACGAATAGCAGCTATTATTGTACTAACATCTGAAGATTCAATAAGTACAGTTGTATACATATTATTGCTAGCTGCTATCCGTGTGTGATCGTATGTAGGTACTACCGAAATATAGCTAACTAAATTATTTCTTATCGCTTTAATTATCTGTCAATTTAAACATGCTAGCGAGTGAAGCAGCGATACCTAAATACTACCATGATGTTTCTCGCCGTTAATTTTATATCAACCTTTTGTAACCATTTGTTTTATCTATACTTATAATAAAACTGTAACAGGTCCAATTCTGTACATTGAAGATATTTTGAAAATTATATTTGGAGGGCATTCTATAACCGATACTGAGGCCGAAAATGTATTTTTTTTAATTTTTGTCTGTCTGTCTGTCTGTATCTCGGCTGAGCATCGGCTGATGGATTGAAACGAAACTTGGCATGACTTGAGATCTTACTACGAGGTAGGACATAGGATACTTTTTATCCCGTAATCTATTACGGTTCTTTTGGGAGAGGGTATTAAAGTCAAAATGAGTAGTTGGTTATACGCTTGGTCCGATTTTATCAATTTTTCTTTATAATATAATAAATATCAGTAAGGTAACACTCATAGAGAGTTGTTATTAAGGTTTTGTAATCGATCGGGTTAAGCAACGTTAGGTAAGGTCATAAAATAGATGGGTGACCGTTTAACGCCATTTGAACTAAGCGGGTCCGTGCTTCGGAGAGCAAGTAAAAAGTGGGTCCCTGTTTTTAACCGACTATAAAAAAGGAGGTTATGTATTCAATGCGAATGTCTGTTATTAAAAGTTTAGTTGACGTAAAAATAGCGCAGGCGGAGCTGCGTGGGTCAGCTAGTCATGAATAAATGACAAAAAAAAAGGTGTAAAGGGCACTTTTTTTGTTGGTGAAATTATTAGGCAGTATTTCTCGGGGGACGAGCGGCAATGCAGCCGTTCATTATAGACAGGCGCGTCGTTACCATTAGGCACACGTCCTGCGTGTCTTATCACAAAATTGCAATAAAAATATTTATGATACTAGTACCGGTTTCTCGTCATCATCATTATCATCAGCAGCCGACAGACGTCTACTGCTGAACAAAGACCTCCCCCTCTGAAGGAAGGGGTTACTCCCCACGCTTGGCAGACGTCTTGGAGATCAATTTTCACTTGTAGCAAAAAACAATCCATCGCACTGTTTGATGTCCTTGTTTTTGCGATCGCTTCTTTACATTTAGAACAACTTTAAATATTATTAAGGTAAAAAATAAGTAAGGTAATAAGGTAAGTAGGTAACTAAGTATGTAATATAAGTGGTCTAAAAATTTACAAAATGTTTAGCATGATTTAATGAAACTACGAACTAAGTACGGCTAGAAAGTCAAGACTGACTCTATAAGCGAAGACGATAGCAAATAAAATTCTATTGACTGTGGGGCCAATTTAATAGACCATAGACGTTTGACATCTGTCAGTTTCTTTATTTTATCTGTTTTTTTTTTTGTCATTATTACAATTAATATGCAATTGTAATCGAAAAAACGTTAAGAAATTGTGCAGTTCTAAGGGCTGAACTTGTATCGAAAATTCATTTGTTTCTCGCCGCATCGTATCGCATCGCAGTTATGTGTGGGAGCCCTTACTTCGAAAAAATTAATAATTTTTTATGTCCGCAGTTTCGTTGTTAAATTTTGATGAAGTGTCAAATGTGATCTAATAAATTGGCCCTGCTTTAGTAAATTTTCCAATAGGAAGTGGGTGTGAAGTATTCTTAGTTTCGTAAATAAATAAATAATACCTTTGACTAGGATACAGTGCAAGTGGCTCGCCCAATCTTTCCTCAATTTCTTTGTCAAAGTTTCCCATATTTGGTAAAGCAAGGAGACCGGTGCTGGTAGCCCCAAAACAAATAGTCAGAACGCGGACATTCGTCCTTAGATAGTAGTCCTCACTCTGAAAATGAAGAATGATCTATTATTAGAGATGGGTTTAATCAGGTAAAGTGATTTAACCTTAGGAGTCGCTGGACGTTCGGGGTATGGTCCCTAGGACGTTCATTGAGTACGGCGGCGACTCCCAGGAAGACGGCGGCGGGGTTGCGACTTCTGTCCCCGTGAACACCGTGTCTGGTTCCCGGGGGGCTATAATGCGCCCCCCAGTGGCGCGTTCAAAGGTAAGGCACTGAGGAGTTCCTGATGCAGATCCCATCGGAGAGCCCAGGTCCCCCCTCTCATGTGCTGATGCGACAGACGTGGGGGTTTTAGTGGGTAGGAATCCCATATGCCCCAGTTGACACCTACTGGTCCCGGGGACCTTTTGAAGGTTTCACAAAAGTACCTACGGCGGCGACTCCGAGAAAGAAGGCGCGGCGGCGGTGGGGTTACGGAGACAACCTTAAAATGTTGGGGAAGGTCCATCGAATGACTTTCGGAATCTTTGGAATTTTGGGGTGTGGGCTCTTGGCGTTTATCGAGTATGGCTGTGACTCCAAGGAGGACAGTGGCGGGGCTGCTAGCCTCGTCCCCGTGGTCACAATGCCAAAAAAAGTCCTTTGATTTGACAGAAAGCGACCGATATCCTAATTCATTGATCGTCAACTTATGTTATAAAAATATAAATATTTACTAACACCGATGCCGTTACTGAAGTATAATACGGCAGCCTTTGTAGCGTTGTAAATTGGAGTGAAGGGCAAAGCGCACAGGGCGGCGACAGAAGACATATTAATGATGGCGCCTCCTTGCCCTCCCTTGTCCTTTCTCATCAAGTCTAGAGCTTTCAAACTGCCAGTCACGAGGGCGGTCTGGAAAAAAAAAATCTATTTGGTGACGAGACAAGTAAGATGTTGACCTGATAAGCGACATGCCTGCCTATAGACAGGTACACTGCACTGACGCTCGTTACCCGAGACGAAGTTATTTACTCAGTGCCCGAGACCTGAGCTACTACATTATCTATACTTATAATAAAACTGTAACAGGTCCAATTCTGTACATTGAAGATATTTTGAAAATTATATTTGGAGGGCAATCTATAACCGATACTGAGGCCGAAAATGTAATTTTTTTAATTTTTGTCTGTCTGTCTGTCTGTCTGTCTGTCTGTATCACGGCTGAGCATCACGCCGAAACTACTGAATGGATTCAAATGAAACTTGGCATGATTTGAGATCTTACTACGAGGTAGGACATAGGATACTTTTTATCCCGTAATCTAGCACGGTTCTTTTGGGAGAGGGGATTAAAGTCAAAACGGGTACTTGGTTATACGCTTGGTCCGATTTTATCAATTTTTCTTTATAATATAATAAATATTAGTAAGGGCTCGCAGCTCCGCCCGCGCTATTTTTACTTTAACTAAACTTTGAATAACAGACATTCGCATCGAATATATAACCTCATTTTTTATAGTCTGTTAAAAACTGGGACCCACTTTTTACTTGCTTTCCGAAGCACGGACCCGTTTAGTTCAAATGGCGTTAAACGGTCACCCGTCTATTTAATGACCTTACCTAACGTTGCTTAACCCGATCGATTACAAAACCTTGATAACTCTCTATGAGTGTTCCCTTACTAATATTTATTATATTATAAAGAAAAATTGATAAAATCGGACCAAGCGTATAACCAAGTACCCGTTTTGACTTTAATCCCCTCTCCCAAAAGAACCGTGCTAGATTACGGGATAAAAAGTATCCTATGTCCTACCTCGTTGTAAGATCTCAAATCATGCCAAGTTTCATTTGAATCCATTCAGTAGTTTCCGCGTGATGCTCAGCCGTGATACAGACAGACAGACAGACAAAAATTAAAAAAATTACATTTTCGGCCTCAGTATCGGTTATAGAATGTCCTCCAAATATAATTTTTAAAATATCTTCAATGTACAGAATTGGACCTGTTACAGTTTTATTATAAGTATAGATTGGGGTTTAGATTTTAAAGAACATTCAATTTTCTTCGACAATTTAGATTTTTTCGGTTACTACGAAACCGTATCCACATACATTAACATAAACAAAATACTTATACCTTTACAAATATAAGTACTTATATACCTAAATAACTTTATTTTTTTCCTCGCGACTGGTTATGAGTTGTAGATAACATCAACCATATTATATTAATAAAATATTGATATTATTATCACGTAGATAAGTAGTTACCGACTTAAATATGTGACGAAGATTGGATTTTGGACGTAAGTATGCCTCTAATTGGAGAGTTACAAAGAACAAATATTTTCTTTCTGCATTTTGTCGATGCAATATAATGCGGCTTATGAAAGGTTTAAATTTTTAATAATACAGGGATTAATTTAAAAACTTACCACATTTAGATCAATTTGCTTTTTGTACGTGTGCAAACTATCATTTAGAATACCAGCGTTATTCAAAACGACATAGGTTTCTTTTTTGTCTGCAAGCACCGACTCGAAGTTCGACACAAGTTGCTCCTCATTTGTAATATCGCATTTTATGAACTTGACCTTTTCTCCATGCTTTTGATTTAGCTCATTTTGTAGCGCAACACCATTAGTTTCGTCCACATCTAGAATTATGATTTTCTGTAAGAGAATTCCGTTAATTAATTAGGACAATAAGATTTTTTTTTAACAATTTTACTATAAATATTTCTTAAACTATAAGCTTGTAAAAGTACTGCAGTTCAAGCCCACGCAGCTTTATCCTCCAGGTAATCCGAGATTTTATAATAGCCTTTTTAGTCAAATGGCGCATGATGGTAGTTTTAAATTTGTTTATTGGTAGATCTCGTAATCTTTTGGTGCTGTTTATTATAAAAAGGTATACCTTGGCCCATAAAGGAATTGCTAATTCTGTGGAGACGCGTGGAGTGTACAGCAAGAATGTGTTTGTTCCGAGTATTTATATTATGTCGAACAGAACACATTATGAAAATAAACTGTAGTCTTATTCAGTAATTTGAACAGATTCTCCACATCGCAACGCGAAATTAGCATATTTCCTTCAAAAATATTTTTTGTTGGCTTAGAGCGTAGTGACGCACATTTCTACATAGTGTAACAAGTTTTGTGATGAACATTAGTCGCTGACGCCGATCTCTTCCTAAGTAACTAGTAAATATCTTTGTATACCGGTAATAGCGATGAGCAATGCTCAATATCCTATAAAATACTTAAAGAATATCTTGAAAGACAAGTTAAGGTCAACTTGTGTAACAAATGTATGAATATTTGAGACGAGTTTAAATATAATTATTTTAGCCCGTGTGTGTTGCCAGTGACGACATGTGGTACTAAGTCGTGGTCCGTAACTGCTGGTCGTTTAGAGAAGCTCAGAGTAACACAACGAGCTATGAAGAGAGCTATGCTCGGTGTTTCTTTGCGCGAAAAGTTCCGGATTGAGGAGAGTCACCGACATAGCTCTCAGAATTTGCAAGTTGAAGTGGCAATGGGCCTGCCCCATGCCTTGAAGAACCAATAACCGATGGGGAAGAAAGGTTCTCGAGTGGCGACCACGAACCGGTTGACGCAGCAGCGTGGGTAGAGGCCTCCGACTAGGTGGCCTGACGACATTGTACACGGTAACGGTAACCGGTGGACGCAAATACGTTAAGCCAATTGTTGTTCATTGTGGCGATGGTAGAGAGAGGCCTATGTTCAGTAGTGGACGCCTTCCGGCTGGTGATGATTTACGTAGAACATGTTTTAAAATTGTGAGTTAATTTGGTTTAACCCCGTCGATGCGAATCATGTAGCACCAGCTGGCATCTACTTCAACATCTTCGTTTTTAATGAAAATGAACCAAAGAGTAGTTCATTTTCTTTGAAGCTGGTTTAATTTTTTTCTGATAATAGTTTTTTTTTACTAGTAATAAGCTAGTGCTTGACTGCAGTCCCACCTGATGGAAAGCGGCGACACAATCGAGGATGGCAAAACACACTGGCTTATTAAAAGCCTATTCACTCTAGTCTTGAAGACACCCACATTATAATCGGGCGGGAAAACCGACGCAGGCAAACTGTTCCAGTCCTTAGCTGTCCTTACTATAAATGAAGAAGCAAACCGCTTAGTCCGGACTGAAGGCACTTTCACCACATAAGGGTGTGTGTGTGTATGTGTTTATATAAATATAATATGTTACGTTACATATTTTACATGCCTACCTTAGCACCTTCCTCTAAAGCAATCCTGACCACATGCGCGCCAATTCCTTTCGATGCTCCCGTGATGAGAACAACGGTGTCTTTCCATTCGTACACCATATTTTTTTAATTTTAATGCTCAACTAGTTATTATTGTCTGCAGGGTATTTATCTTAATCTTATGTTTTTATACTGCGGTGGTCCTGATTATATTACAGAAGATAATTAACGATAATAATCGTATAATTGACTGATTATATTGAAAAATATAGCTGTAAACGGCACAATTAACATTTTAGTTTTACTATACATTCGCGTTTAGTTTTAAAAGAATATTATTTATTTATTTTTATTTTATAATTTTTGTACACACAATAACATTACAGGAAAACGGAAAATAGAAAAGAATAGTACAAAGGCACAGCTTATTTCTAAAGAAATTTCTTCCAGCAGGCCTGCGAGTGGAAAGTTGGAAAAAGAAATGGGACATAGTGTGTTAAAGAAATCAAAATAAGTAGCAAAATGAATTCAATTGTCTTTGGCGATTTCGCTATTTTTTGCATCAATTCGAAACTTTCTTGTTTTCGTATCGACAGGACTACTAATATAAGGATAAGTTAATCGGCAAGACCCATCGATATACTATCTAAACAAGATTAGCTGTCACGGCCCGAAAAGTGGTCACGAAAATAGAGCTACGGAGACGGTTGTGTTGCTATTTCAAATTAGTAACAGTGGCCTGACACTCTGGTATAATTGAATGATCAAACGAACTTACCCTAAGTGAAGTTCGATCTTAATTATCCAGTCCTTGACGAGAAGATATTCCATCACTAGTACCTCGTGGGTACGATCCGGAGATATCGCACAAGTTTCAGAGGTTAGAAAGAGAAAACAACACTCTTTCGTATCCACCCCGCCTTAGCCGAACGACAGCCACCTCATTATCTTTAGAGTAAAATGAAATACAGCTGCAACATTGATTTAACAGGGTCATTAATGGGTAGGGAGGGACCTTATATCTTCTCGTCAAGGACTGGATAATTAAGATCGAACTTCACTTAGGGTAAGTTCGTTTGATCATTCAATTATCCAGTCCTTGACTCCAAGATATTCCATCACTAGTAGATGTTTAGAGATACAAAATCAATGTTGCAATTAAAGAGTATAAAACAAAGTTAACTTAACAAGTTAAGTTAAGCTATTTATTATAACTAATAGTTAAGCTTAAACTATTAGTTATAATAAAGCCAAATATATTTTGCAATTTTTTGCAGAATACATAAACACGTAGGTACGTATTAATTAATTTGATATAAGTAATTATGTTTTTATACATATTATTTGATGAATTAAACTTATTTATTACACAATGATTTAAAATTTTACATTAACATTATTGAACATGTAATCCCAAATAGCATAGTCATAGCCTGCTAATCGTGCAGACCATCTTGCGACCAATTTTCTAATAGTTTTAATAATAAAGGCGTTCAGGACAGCTGCTGAAGCCAGGGCTCGTCTCGTATTGTAAGTAATCAGATAGAAGTATCGATTGTGTTGTTAAATAATATCTCTCTTATACATCGTCCCATGGCTTGAGAAGACATATACTTATAATAATATACCATTTATTTTGTTTGCTGTATAGCAAATAATATACCATATTTGGGACAATCCACACGCGGGCATTCGTCCCCAAATCAGGCAGAGCCTGCACCACGACAACCAGACTAACGATATCAATAGGTACTTATACCTTAAATACCTTTCCTTCCTGCAAAATATATCAACTCAAACAGACAAACTACACCCAGACAAGGTGGGAATCGAACCCACCACACATCGGGCAGCGGACAGGTTGTCAAGATGTGAGCCATGTCATGTAGAATAAAACTGAAAAGTTAATGTTGTTACCAGACAAGTGGGAAATAGGTCTTTGAATGAATTGATGCAGATTTAAAATGGGTTAACATCTACAAATTCCGTACCTAAGGTTTTTAGTCTGTGTAAACCTTACAACACATTTGGTAAATTCTAATAGTTTAGTTAATGACAATTATTTGCATATTTTGTTTACTCTTTATGCAGAGAATTAAAGGTATAAATATGTAAATTTTTGGTTAGAATAATATTTTCTAAACTATTAAAATCAGTAACTTTATGTAATGTTTTTTAAGTAACTAAAGTTATTGTGACTAAGTAATCTAGTAATTAGATCCTATGCAATGTAGAACATAGCGAGGAAAGATTGGTTTCAATTTACAGGTTCCTTGAAATAACCGTTTTTGCTTCTAATAATATTGCCAATTTTATTTGTGGATATCAAAGAAATAGCTAGTTGTAAATAACCATACAATATTCAAAAAACCATCTAGTCCAGAACTTGTTAAAGAAATAACGTAATTGTCATCATCAAACCAATGTTGTTTGTTTGAAACTAGACTTATGTTACCAGTAATGGGTGAATTAGGAGAGAATAACTTCAAAAGCTGATTGTTGTATGTGTTATCTACGAAAATGTACCAGACTAACAAACATCCTGCTAGGGAAACATGTCGATGTAGTGAATCCAATGCATTCACTACTTGAATGCGTTGGATTTTGAGGAAGAAAGAAGATATTTATTCGAAGGAAATTACTGTATTGTCTCGAGAGATGTAAAGTGTGATACCAGGTTAAGACAGCTATAATAGGATAACTCCTAATCACGTTATCTACAGGTTAATAAAGGTTTATTAGCGTTTATAAAATAATCACAGCATTGGAAGATTTTTCCATGACATTTAGTGTCATGGAATAACATACTCTGCCCGGCAGAGTATAAAAAGAGAAAACCCTGAGACTGCAGACAATATACAAAAGGTTGCAATATTTTTGTAATAGGAACGGAACACAAGCGGAAATATTACAATTGTGACTCATAATAATGTCTATAATAATAATAATGTAATGCCTGCTAGAATAACTTTCTTTAGAAATCAGCTGTGCCTTTGTATTAAGAATAGTATCTTGCCTTTATTCCTTCTATCTTTTATTGTTATTGTGTGTACATAAATGATAAAATAAATAAATAAATGTCCCCCTGGCTGATAGGACCACAGCGGCCGATCTTTCATCAAATCAGCCTACTACACGAGAGATATTATAGTGCACAAGTGCTTGCGTAAAAACAAGTGCACTCTATTTTCCTTTACTCTCACAATTCGTTAAGACGGAAGATCGACACGACTGGGGTGAGGTCTGACGCAGGACTGACTTTTACATGCCCATGCGACGCATGAATCATCTTGCCTGCATTGTCATAGCCAGCAAGGAACAACTACACAAAGTGGTTGCTCTCCACGGGATTTCAACCCGCGACCTCCGGTTTGCAAAGCAAGCGGTTTACCGCTGCGCTACGGAGGCTACAATAAGATTCATAAATAGAAAATAAAATAAAGGCCTCATTGAGGTCAATTTTTAATAAAAACCGCCTTTTGTAGTCATTTTGGTAGTGGTTATGGCGCTTGCTCGCCTTTTCTTTGTATAATCTCCATCTCCAACTCACTTTGAGGATCATGAATATGGCTAGGTAAATCTTTCCCCTTTCATAAAGATTAAATTTTAATACATGCCTCATTTCGATCCGTATCGCTAAAGAATAGTCTTGGAAAAAATTACATTTTTAGTTTCTTACCCTTGCTTGCTACCACATTGATTACCACCGCATTGATTATTGTTTTATTTATTTATTTATTCTTTATGCACAAAACAGTACATAGGCGGACTTAATGCCAGAATGCCTTTTAATTGTATTATACATAAATATATATATTAATTATGTATACATAATTATTTTTTACACACGATCTCTCGTTCCGTGTCTGCATTTATCCTATTATTATTATATCAGCCTCAATAATATAATAAAGAATGAATATATATATGATGCAAATATGAATTTGTTAATATGTGCACCCCAATTCCAAATGTTAGCCTATCCCAATATTAGCTAGGGTAATAAACTCTACTTATTCTGTGTGAATAAGAAAAGGCAGTGGTATTAGGTATAACCACGAAAGTCACTTTATTATTATTATTATTTATTTTTTTTTTCTCCAGAGACTAAATCAATATAACAATGGATTACCATTACTTTTAGCACACTGTATGTAGACCAATGCTCACCAGTTTTTACGAACCACTTGCTACACTCCAACTTTAGAGTTTGAGTACAGTGGAGCACGCTACTCGTTAGAAATGCGTTCGTGAAAATCTGATGAAAATATTTATCTTGATATCAAATTAACGACTAAAGTAAACGTAAACTATGTGTCAACGTCATAATGATATCACAGTTATCATTCGTTTAAGCAGGAGCTTAGTATCTATCTTGCTAAAGCGACATAGTACAATTACATACTAATTGTAGTTAATAGTTATAAGTCGTAATGAAATTAATAATTATATATATAGTATATATATATATTTTTTTAGAATATCTGTTGCGCGCCAAATCAAGCAAAAGTATGGACCCAGCATAAAACTTACTTTACTAGAAGTTTTTGAATCAAACATTATACTGGTAATTAATTATGAAACTGAGAGGTTCATTGAATTGTTGCGACGCTTGGACTCGTGGCGGACACGGTCGGCAATCAGTCAAGTGGAGGCGATGATGACAGTCCTCGACGCCGCGCTGGTGGCGGTTAGAGTGCACATTAAAAACTTCACTGGTTTCAGACCACAGACTTTGTCAGTGTAGTGTGTGACTTTGTCGGTCATCGCGCTGGTGCTAGAATTGAAATATAGTTTTTCGGAGCCTTTCCCGTTTAAATTTCCAATAAGTATGAAATGTGGGCAATTTTATTTTTTTTAAACAAAATCACCTACCTACTTGTTCTAAAAAAAAAAGAAATCTGTTTTACATGTCTGTTTTATAAACATCTTTTTTGAGATCGGAAAAAAGGGTGTAACCTCTCGTGGTTTAGACTATGGCGTTGCGAATATATACGTATATTTCATATAAATTGGCTTTAAATCAATGTATATACATCATAAATACATCATAATTACATATTGAATCGATAATAACGACATTATATAGAAAAAAAGTAATAATAACCCATAAAAAAATCGTTACAAATTGTACTCCCGTGACGTCACCACTCCCGTGAATCACGCGAGGACATAAAATTGTTGATTTTTACAGATTTTTATTCGAAACTAGTATAATTAGGAGTTTTAGTGCATAGTTTAGTTCTTTCTTAGTGTGGGGGTTGATATTCCACCCTCAAAATCAAACCCAGAAAAAGAAAAATCGACCTTGACCAAAACCCATCTAAAAACCCATCTATTTTTGACTTTCCCTTTGAAAAACTATATTTATATCTCACAAAAACGTATATATGTGTCATCTATTGAATAGTTAATACATTTCTCATCAAAACTACATTTACAGAATGCAAATCGGTTGAGTGGTTAGGTTTTTATAACGCTCGTAATGACAAGTGGGCTCGCCCGGACCAAAAAAACCGAAAAATAAACATACATAGGCGGTGCAAAAATGTATGTACTTAATTTTTGGCGGGCTACAAGGGGTTAATGCGGCCCCGTGATTGGCCGGCGCTACGAATCAATTGAATAGCTTCTACTTCTGTCAGTACTCTAAAAGTAGTTGCCAGTATATTAAAATATTAAACAATGAAAATAAAGAATTAAATAATTTGCGATAAATCTCTACAAAATTGCAAACCCTAACAATCGACCATCCTGACGACGTGTGCGTCCCCGCACACGACCCAGGTGGAAACCCTAACGATCGGTATCGAGTACATGGTCAGCAGCACGAAAGTCCCCAAATACTATAACCATTACATGAATTAATAATTAAACATTCTAATACAATCAATTAAACATCAACAATTTGTACAAACTATAGTTTAAAACCTGTTTTATTTTTATTTTATTTACATCATTTAAATATTTTACATTACAATAAACTTCGTTAGTTAATTAGATAATTAATTCCATTCCTTTTATTTTATTAAAAACAAATGTATCATCAATATAATTGCTGTTAGGAAAACTGTACACTTGTATAATATTGTAAACATCTAGTTATCCATTCTATTCTAATTTATTAGACAACGAATCGAAACCACATCGAAATATCAATATGTACATATATCAATAATTGCCGTTAGGAAAACTGTACACTTGTATTTCTATTCTAATTTATTAGACAACGAATCGAAACCACATCGAAATATCAATATGTACATATATGTACTTACTCAGGTCTACGAAAGACTGGTGACTGGCACACCAGCGCAAGCCGATCGATTGCTTTACACGGCGCAGGTGAGACTACTTAATGGCATTGGGATCGAATCGAGTCCATGAGGACTGCCCAACTACCATTTCAAAATAATATAGACACCGACTGGCGGATATACAAGCCGATCGATTACTTGATACCGGACAGTGGCACAATGCATCGTGGTGGCTCACACAAGCCGATCGATTACTTGTGGAGACGCACCATCGTGGCACCGAACGTATCAAACCATGGCACGATCGATTCGATACCATGCATGACCGGCCGACTACCAATTCGAAACACCAACTGGCGGCACAAGCCGATCGATTACTTGATACCGCACAGTGGGTCGATGCATTGTGGTGGCTCACACAAGCCGATCGATTACTTGTGGAGACGCACCGTCGTGGCACCGAACGTATCAAAACATGGCACGATCGATTCGATACCATGCATGACCGCCCGACTACCAATTCGAAATCAGATTAAAACCAACGGCGTGCACAAGCCGATCGATTACTTGCGACGGCGAGTGGGTCGATGCGCACAAACCGATCGATTGCTTGCGATTTATCTGGAAAGATACAAAAGACCTTCTGTAGCAACATTACTCTTAACATCTCAAATTATACACACAAAATTATGGATTCAAATTAATCACCATCATTACTATTCTACTACATTAGCTTTAGATTCATTTTCGTGAACTTCTATTGAACTTATGTGGCTCAAAGGCCTGTAGTTCATACTTTTGTTTTGCATGCGTGCTGCTAAACCGCAAAAACATTAATGTCTTGATAGGGTTCTATAAACATGGACATAAGCTTTTTGCTTTGCCCATCACTGTTAATGCAGGGTTTATATTTCTGTCTTATCTTACCTATCTTGAACCCCACTGCGAATAACAGACCGCTATTAAGGAGTTTTTAATCGACTATCAAGTATCACGTTAAGAATGAGCTTTGACCCCATTCATGCTGCCACCAAATAACACCTCTGAATACACCTATGTTTTATTTTAACGTTGTTAAGTATCCAGCGAACCCTCCCCAAAAGCCTATCTCAATCTTTCTCATCATGTTAGTGCGTTTAGCGATTCAAGGATAGTACGATTGAATCAACAACCATCAACACCGACTAAACAGTGTTTTAAAACCTTTTCAAAAGCAAATCTTGTGAAAGCATGTGATGCAGAATAACTACAGTGATCGCTTGCCAAGCGATCCCCTGATCGACCCTAATTGTGTAAATTATAATCTTCAAAAACGAACACAGATTGTTTTCTTGACAGGTATAATCAATCAAGTAAACACACCCACAACTACAAGTAGGTGCGTATAACCTTACTTAGATCTTACGAAGGGCCTAAGGTGGTCAACATACAAATCATGAAACGGCACCACTATTTTTGTTTTTGCCACATTGTGGAGTAATCCCTCATTCGCTTTTAAATTATGTTTTTTTTTTAATAAGAGACTTCTATGCAAACGTTTATACATATATATACCAACGATATTGTACCATAATTTTAATTTTATTTACTTTTTTTGTAGCCCTACACGGTCCATAATTATACTTAGCTTTAAGCTACCAATTTAATAAATAACCACCTTGTAAATATTATGGAATGCAATAAACGATATGAATATATTAATTTTAACATTGTTTTCTGACTGACGAACCAGAATTGTCTGTTCTAAGGTCTTCTTTTGACACTGAAATGTTCAATGTCGCCGTGGTTCATACGACACAGTTGTCACCCCTCGGAACTACCCATCGAATACTGCTTTTATTACCATGTAAATAACTTAATACTTGACAGTCTTTTAAAACGTAATTATTTATGTAATTTAGGCACTTTTCATCACAATCGCTGTTAATACTTTTGATCCTACAGATTTGTCTCCCAGTTGGACAGTGCAACCAGTAGTCATTAAATATTGTTATTACACTCAGAAATTGGTCATTGACGGCAACGGGATTTCGCGGTAGCTTATTTGGCGACATGACCCACTTTTGAACCAGTCCTATGTTACAGAACAATCGAACTCTTGCAAAGTTTACACATACAGCCACCCACTAGAGATTCTCAGAATTAACCCCGGTACAGAAATGTGGAATGCAGTTCACTGACCGGTAATTATTAAAATACCGTACCTAGCAGATAACCCTAAACTTTCGCAGAAGGAAAATAACAGCTAAACTTTATAACTGAGTAGAGGTTCTTCGCTTCTGCTAAAGTCTGTGATGTAGTATAGTAAGCGACGATATGCTTGCTCTGCTCAGAAATTGGAACCCAGCTATCATCCCAACTTATTGTAGCAGTGCATGCTAGACGTAGAGCCAGCACCGAATTAGACGTAGAGCCTAACGCTGCTGGGATCCGTACTCACTATCGAATTTCTGCTCAACGTAGAGCTGACCGTTAAACTATTAGACCTTAAGTAGTTTCACTGAAAACCATAACCCTCGTGACGGTAGTGCTGCTTAAGCAAATTTATTGAACACGAAAACGTGACAAGCCACTGTCGTAGCATCGAGCTCGAGCCCTTGCTGCTTAGAGAACAGCACTACGGGTAATACCGATGACAGGCCTGTTCAGCAAGTAGAGGTATCTAGTCTTCAATGACAGGAATAAGATAATTTCAAGTTAACAGCCGATAATCAATGCACATTCTAAATGAACCATCCCTTTTACGAACAAGCAAACTAAGACTAGTTTGAGACGGGCTAACTATTCCGGGATACAACATTTTCTAATAGACGTTGCTAATTTTCAGACACATTTTTTTTTCCAACGAGCCTGATTATTATAATGCTGTGATTGTGACTACATTTGACGGTGGTCCCGTTATGGCCTTGTCCGAAAATTGCACTATTCTCACGACAAAATACAAAATCTATCAAGATCCGACAAATGGCTGATGATGGTACTATCACAACATCAACACGTCCGCACTTAGCTTGATAAGAGTACTTTAGACATGTATTACTGTTTCTACTCTCTTTCATGTGTACTATTCGGGTGCAATGCGTTTTTTTTCAATACTGCTACTAAATGGTAGATAAATCAGCCAATACCGTGGCTGCACCGTACAACCCAAAGACATCGATTGATCAAGCTGAGGGAACATTCACTCATTTGTCAAACTCAGGTTAAGGAGAATTTATTACCTACATCAAGAAATTGCAACTGAGTCAAGTTTTTATAAGCGATTAATGTTCGTGCGCTTCCGCTGAAGCCGCATCAACACTGGCTTGCCTTACATGCATTCACCACCCCCTGATACAACTTGGGCAGTAACGTCCATGCATAGTTGAGGTGATAACATACCCAGACTTAACAAAGGACCATGCCCATAGTATGGAGCTGAAAGTCAGCAATGCAATGCCCAAATTGCACTTTATGTCATAAGATAACTTTTTAACAGTATTTATATGTTGTCTAGATTTAATGTTATTTATAGCACCGGTTCAAAAGATATTGGACATTAAACATGATAACTTCCTACTGGATTTTTTTTTACATTTTATCGTTCACAGACAGCATTGCTATTAGTTTTTCACTAGGAACTTCATGATCATCACATAAGCTAAGTCAGATCAGTGTTCTTTTATATACTTATCTGTGTGTTATCAGATAAACATGTCAGTTATTTAGAATTATCTAGTCTGTCTCCATTGTATAATGTCAATATGTATGTGAAAACAATTTGGTTAGATACACTGGTACTGCAATGTTAACAATAACGTCTTATTATCTTTTTTATATCTAGTGCTTCATATGATTTAAAATTAACAACATAATTCTAGTTTTTATTTATTAGAGCAATCTTATAAATTACTTTATCTGGGCATTTATGGGGCACAGATGGGCATTGTCCTTTGTAAAACCGATGAGAGATAATTAGACAAAGTCCTAATTTTTGTACAACATATCCATTCGTTAAAGTGGAGTCACTGCCAAAGGGTACAAAGGCCGTGAAGAGTCCTATTTTCCGTACTTCATTCATAAATTTTGAGTAACGGCTCGGCTATTCTGACTTAATTAAACCTATACATGTCGCTTTTTGCAATGCATTTTAATAGAAAAAGGATAGCACCAGTAATTCATACTGGTGAACGCATACTGGTGAACTCATACTGGTGAACTCATACTGGTGAACTCATACTGGTGAACTCATACTGGTGAACTCATACTGGTGAACTCATACTGGTGAACTCATACTGGTGAACTCATACTGGTGAACTCATACTGGTGAACTCATACTGGGGACCAGTCAGCAACTTTGGCTCGTAAAGAGAGTTCGATCTTAAAAAGGACTGATGATCTTTAATGCCACAAAGATATTGCAAGAGTTTATCAGGATATGAGCATCGCGATGCCAGAGAGCCAGACCTCAAAGTTCGATACTTATATCTGCGAATAATACAATCTACTGCACGTTTTCCCTACAATATCACGTTGATTGTGTGTCAATTCTTCATAATAAACCTCGTACCTACTCCTTCGTCCTAAGACTCCTAAGTAGCCCCCCCCTTCAAGACATAAGACCCGGCCATGTTCTGCTCGAAAGGAAAAACAAACAGTAATTTCTCTTGCCATTCTTACCAGGCCAATAGAATCGAACTACCAGACCTCTGCCAGATCCTAGAACTTCTAAATACCAAAATCAGTGATAGTTCTATCACCGTCCCGTATAGCGATGCACACTTGTTAAACAAATATAATTAATTTAACAAAGCATGCATGCGTGATTTGAAGGATCCAAAATCTAAGTCTCGGTTTTTGCGTCCTGGGAAGATTGCAAGACCATCCCTAACGCATTTACAATATCGAAAACCACTTTTTTTTTAAATGAAGGACTACGTGACCTGTTAGATTGTCCCGCGTCGACACGTGGCTCTGTGCTACCGGCAGTCAGCGGACCGATTGCGATGGCTCCTTCCACGTCGGTCGTTGTCCCGCCGTGATTGTTAACGCTGATTCCGATCCACCTTTGTCATCCTCGCAGCCGTCATTCCGTAGCTCACGCTCGACTCGCAACAAAAAGGTTGTGTGAATATTATGCTACAGACTTACACGTGTATCGTATTATGACGGTAGCTTGTAAATAGTAGTAGAGAGCATTTTATATAGGCAAGCTAAAATTACTACCTATCTACCTAACACAATCACTGCCATACGCTGTAGGAATATTTTGGTATCAGGTCACCCAACAATAACCGACGAGACTAATACTGCAATATGACACTAATACTGCGCACTTCAGCTATAATTTGATACAATACAGGCAGTGCTATCATCTTCCATATTATTCCATATCATGCAAGAAATGAATACAATCTCCCAATTATATTATTAGTTATAGGCTATCCGAAACTGTTACATACCTATGTATTTTTTTTATAAGAATACAATTGGTATGGATGTATCTGTCAATAATTGGACTACCTATTGAAATTTCTCCGTCTTGACCGTCTTCTGTTTTTATTTGCAGAAAATAGCGGATTATACTACGGTTTAAGACATTTATTTTCTCAAAAGATTACAAGATAATCACTTACAGAGAAAATACAAAATATAATATACGAACAGTTTGATTTGCTCAATTAGCGTTGTACATAAAAATAGGGTTAGGTACTTTTAAAAAAATTTAAACATTTTTATTTTTCCAGGTATTGCGGGTACCTTCATTTCATTTAGAAATCACAATGCACGATAATAAATTTTAAGCAGCAAGCCGATATAGAAAAACTACAACGCATAGAGATAAATATCAATTCAAACTAATTCAAAAGACAAAGATTACTTAATTCAAAACACTTCTTGTCTAAAAATTGTAGATTTGGGCGTGTACTTACGTTTTGTTGAAGTTAGTTGCGATAGCCACTTCTGATCTATAAGGACGACCTTGCTCCGAGGAGAATAATAGAAGATATCATCACAGAATATAAATCACTTTTATTATAACACACTGTTTCCAAACTAAAAACTAGGTAAATTAAATTCACAATACACAGTTACTTCCAACTCTTAACAGTCTCGTGGTTGACACTCGAATACCCGCATTGTGCTCCCAACCATGGTTTTATCGGTAAAAATCCCTACCATCACAAAACCCCCAAACGTCTCACAACGACCAATCACAGCCCACATCAGTTCTCTTTAATGCGGCCCCGTGATTGGCCGGCGCTACGAATCAATTGAATAGCTTCTACTTCTGTCAGTATTCTAAAAGTAGTTGCCAGTATATTAAAATATTAAACAATGAAAATAAAGAATTAAATAATTTGCGATAAATCTCTACAAAATTGCAAACCCTAACAATTATTTATTATACTATTACACCTAATAATGATGGACCATTTAATCGTATAAAAAATATTACGGATTTTATATAGCACTAGCTGACCCACGCAGCTCCGCCCGCGCTATTTTTACGTTAACTAAACGTTTAATAACAGACATTCGCATCGAATACATAACCTACTTTTTTATTGTCAGTTAAAAACTGGGACCCACTTTTTACTTGATCTCCGAAGCACGGACCCATTTAGTTCAAGTGGCGTTAAACGGTCACCCATCTATTGTTTGACCTTACCGAACGTTGCTTAACTTGATCGATTACAAAACATTGATAATAACTCTCTGAGTTATTCCCTTACTAATATTTATTAGTAAAGAAAAATTGATAAAATCGGACCAAGCGTATAACAAAGTACCCATTTTGACTTTAATCCCCTCTCCCAAAAGAACCGTGCTAGATTACGGGATAAAAAGTATCCTATGTCCTACCTCGTAGTAAGATCTCAAATCATGCCAAGTTTCATTTGAATCCATTCAGTAGTTTCGGTGATGCGCGGCCTTGATACAGACAGACTGACAGACAAAAATTTAAAAAATTACAGTTTCCGCTTCAGTATCGGTTATAGAATGTCCTCCAAATATAATTTTCAAAATATCTTCAAAGATTCAAAAGATAGATTCAAATTTTTTATTTCAAATTGGCTTAACGCGCAACTTTTGAACGGTCAATTTTTTAAAAGCTACCACCGGATCACAACACGGCCTCAACTGAGAAGATCCGGCAAGAAACTCAGCGGGCTTGTAATTTTTTCACATTTTTTTTTAAACAAAGTTTGTCTTTTTACAATTAAATCAGCACCAGCGACAGTGTGTCCTGCCGTTCAAAATATCAAATAAAAATAAAAAATACGACGAAAATACAACAAACTAAAATGCCAAAGGGATAGTAGTCGGACCAGTCCCCCCAAGCAGCACCCGCGCACGAGTTGACTCGAGCAGCAGCCATCACTCCCCTCAACCATATTGGAGGGAAGGGGTGACCCGCCACACGAAGCCGCCACAAGCAAAGACTTTTCGATGGCGAGCATGACCGAACCAAAATCCCAGTAGCCTTGCGACTTGAAATAAAAAATAAAATATATAAAAAATACATAAGACATCATCCAGCAGAACACTTTTCACTTTGACATTTGCTGTATTCAGTCTTAAAATTAGTATTCTAAAACTATTTGAGCAGTTCATTCCCAGGCTGTTTTGTCTTCCAAGTAATCGGAAATTTTGTAGTAGCCTTTTTTAGCAAGTTTAGATTTAACTGTGCATTTGAATTTATTTATAGGCAGATCTCTGATACCCTTGGGGAGCTTATTATAGAAGCGTATACACTGTCCCACAAAAGAATTACTTACTCTGTGGAGACGAGTAACATGTAAACTAAGGTCATCTTTACCACGTATATTAGCCGAGTGAATATCACTTCTCTTTTTAAAGTTATTAATATTTTTCTTTACATACATTAAATTTTCATAAATATACTGTGACACCACTGTCAAAATATTTATCTCCTTAAACTTTTCTCTAAGCGAATCTCTAGGAGCCAGATTGTAGATAGCTCTTACGGCTCTTTTTTGGAGCACAAAAATAGCGTTGAGATCTGCGGCATTACCCCACAGGAGTATTCCATATGACATAATACTGTGGAAGTAACTAAAGTAAACTATCCTAGCAGTATCAACGTCAGTTAAAAGTCTAATTTTCATAACTGCATACGCCGCTGAACTAAGCCTGCCGGACAGTTTTTTAATATGTGGGCCCCATTGCAGCTTCTTATCTATGGTGATTCCTAAAAATACAGTTGACTCAACAGGATCTATCCCACATCCATTTAATTCCACATTGGTTCTCTCCTGTCTTACATTAGGGGTGGAAAATTTAATCAATTTAGTTTTTGATTCATTTAGGAAAAGATTGTTAGTGCTAAACCAATGAACCACTTTAGATTATGCATTGTTAACCTCGTCATAATTAATTAATTGTCGTTTGATTTTAAATAATAAAGAAGTATCATCAGCGAACAACACAATCTCGTGATTCTTTCCTACATAATAAGGCAAGTCATTAATATAGATAAGAAACAGGAATGGTCCCAGAATTGATCCCTGTGGAACGCCCATTGTGACCTTAGCGCCGTGAGATATTTTCCCATTAACATCTACCTTTTGAATTATATTGTCTAAATAACAAGTCAAAAGGTCAAGAGCCTTATTTCTTACTCCATAGTGGTGTAACTTCCTTATAAGCGTGATGTGATCAACGCAGTCAAACGCTTTAGATAAGTCACAGAATATACCTAAAGCATCCTGCGATTTTTCCCACGCATCGTAGATATTTTTCAACAGTTCAATCCCTGCGTGGAGCGATTCTTCGTAAAACCGAACTGATTACTATGAAATAATTTATTATTATTAAAATGATTTAACATTTGACTAAGCATCAGTTTTTCAAAGATTTTACTTAGTGTCGGTAGTATCGAACTCGGCCTAAAATTAGTTGGATCTGTAGTACAACCCGATTTAAACAAAGGAATCACTTTACTATGTTTCATAAGATCAGGAAATACACCAGATGCTACACAACTATTGAACAAAACTGCCAAACTTGGTGCAATAACATGTATGATGGACGATACTGTCTTAACAGATAACCCCCATAAGTCACTAGTTTTTTTTTATATCTAGACTTTTAAAAGTATTAACAATGTCTTTTGTATTGACTTCAGAAAATTCAAAGGTAATGGCGCAACCCTTCACATTATTCTTAAGAAGTAACTCAGCGGAACTAGCAGATGAAGAAAGGGTTGCGGTTGTTACTTGAGGAATACTATTGAAAAAAAATTCAAATTCTGTAGCTACTTCTATGTCCGCTTTTACAATTTTGTCATTTATTTTTAATTGAAAATCACGATTGTGTACCTTTTGTCTGCCAGTTTCATTATTAATAATATTCCACGTCATTTTTATTTTAGTACCTGCACTTTTTATCTTATCTCTAATATATATAGACTTAGCTACTGCACAGGCTCTTTTAAAAAATTTTGAATAATTCTTGACATACTCTTTAAATGCTACATTGTGGTTATGTGTTATCATATAAGTCATATAATTTGTGTCTACTCTTATTAAGGCCTACAGTCGCCCATTCACTAAACCCAGCATGTACACGCAGAGATACATTTTTCGGTTGAAAAATATTATTAAATACCCCAGTTATTATATCGAACAAAGACTTATACAATTCATTCGAATTATTGTGATAGGATAACTTTAATAATCTATGGGTCAGACTTTCGTCAAAAATTTCTAAACGTCGTTTAGAAATTGGAACAAAACTAACTTTTTTCCTTTGAAACCTATCAGCTTTCCTAGGCAAAACAACAAATTGACCGGTGTGGTCAGATTCTAAGTTATTTATAATTAATTTAGCTACAGGCTTTACGTTGGTAAAAATGTTATCAATACATGTCGCGCTTGTGGCAGTTATCCTAGTTGGTTCCAAAAATGTATTGTACAAATTGTATGATTTAAAAAGTGTGATAAACCTACTACTCATTGTGGTGTTTTCTAGTAAATTTATGTTAAAATCTCCACAGACAACAATTGACTTATTTGTATTAGCCGACTTAAATAGAATATCCTCCATGGATTTCTCAAATTGTTCGTAAGGCGAACATGGAGGCTTATAAACGCATATAATAATGAACTGCTCAAACTCAATACAAGCGACTTCAATAACTCGCTCGACAGATAGGCTCACAATATCCTTGCGTTCTTTACATTTAATATTTTTGTTGAGGATAATTAAAGAGCCGCCGTGTATCATATTTACTCTACTGTATGAGCTGATAACTTGGTGATTATTAAAATTCAATATAATTTGGTTACTTTTCAACCAGTGCTCAGTAACATACATAATGTATATTTTGTAATCATACATAAATAATTCAATTTGTAAATATTTACCCATCAGGCCTTGTATATTCTGATGCACTAGGTTGATCGAGGACACCTTCCTAATTAGAGTGTCCTTTAACTCATGGTGTTTTATATAATTTAAGCAAGAGTTTATCTCTATTGTCTTAATATCTAATTTAATCTTCAATGTACAGAATTGGACCTGTTACAGTTTTATTATAAGTAGAAGATAGATTAGTTTAGATCAGGACTTCTCAACGGCGGGGAGCCCCCCTGGTGGGCGTAGAGAGATCGCAGGTCCGATTGACAGTTTCAAATGAATAGTCCATAATCATAAAATCGTCACTAAACACAAAAATTCGTAACTTGGGTGCAAACTGAAAGGGACTGTGAAAATTTCAGCCATGGATGGTGATGTAAAAAACACCTAGTGTAGAGGATCATTGAAAAGTAACCGGGTCATCTTTATTAATGTGCCATACTACCTGCCATTCTAGTCATTGTAATATGTTTAACCGGTTTCAAAAAAAGGTTCTGTATTCGACGCGTATGTATGTCATCATCATCATCATCATCAGCCGGAAGACGTCCACTGCTGAACATAGGCCTCCCCCTTAGAACGCCACAATGAACGACAATTGGCTATTTGCATCCACCGGTTACCTGCGACGCGCACAATGTCGTCTGTCCACCTAGTGGGAGGCCTGCCAACGCTGCGTCTTCCGGTTCGTGGTCGCCACTCGAGAACCTTTCTTCCCCAACGGTTATCGGTTCTTCGAGCGATGTGGCCTGCCCATTGCCACTTCAACTTGCAGATTCTGAGAGCTATGTCGGTGACCTTAGTTCTTCGGCGAATCTCCACATTTCGGATTCTGTCGCGCAAAGAAACTCCGAGCATAGCTCTGCGTATGTAATATTAATAAAAGTGCGTAATATTCACATAATTATGTTAGTCTATGTGGGCTTCTAAACAAATGTACGAAATCTCATGAGTGTATGTATGTATCTATGTATTTATGTAGGCTTGTCCCGTGATTTCCCAGAAACTATAAAATCCAATTGTGGTAATAGGCTAGATGACGGAAAAATTCAATTTAGTCCGTCCTTTAGACCAGGGATTCCCAAACTGGGTTCCGCTCAACCTAGGGGTTCCGTAGAATAGTCATCAGGGGTCCGCCACATTTCATAAAAAAATGTTCTTGAAGTCAGTGTTGATTTGTAATCATTTGAGTAAAAGATTTGGTTGGTGTTCCGGTATCTTAAAAGTTTAGGAACCCCTGCTTTACAAAAAATATTAGACACGTATTTTTTCTTTTGTTAATTAATCTTAAAATTACTAAGATGTAGTGAGTAGAAATTCCACAATGCAGTTGAAATGGATTTTTTACTGAGGTGTGACGTCACGAGCCCCCACTCCCAAACTTAGAAGCTCTATATATTTGGCAATTTCTATTGATTTGTTAAATAAAATAATAGGTGTCTAATATTTTTTGATAATCTGACTGACGGACTTAGTACCTACTAAGAATTTATTTATAAGATAAAAGATAAAGATAAAAGTATTTATTTCAGCGAAAGATAGTTAACAAAATAGGTACTTAACAAGAACTAATTTACAGGTACAATACAATCTAGCGCTGTATAATAATCGAGGTAACATTTAACTGTGATACCCCCACTAGACCACAGTCTGTATCGGAGATACCATTTCAAAACGTTTTACAGTTGGTTTAATTGAGCCTCTGCTTAAACGACTTAATTAAATGTATATTTGTATAATAATATATAATTATGTAATTACTAGGTTATTATATTTTTATTCTTATGTGAACTTAAATAATATGATAAAGGTATAATATTCAAGAAAGTTCTGACAAATAAAAGAGTAGAACAAATAAAATAATATTATTGATACATAATTATAATAAGAACGTGTTATCAATGCGATAAAATTAGGTACTTAGGTTTTTCACGTTGTACGCCAAATATTTATCACTGTTGAAATAAATAAAAACATGGGGAGTACCGTACCAACACATGTACCAACTAAATAGTTTTATAATATATACGGCCGTAGTGTTGTAAATAGTTTTGTAACATCACTTATGGTACAGCTGGAAACAGCTTGCTTTACCTACAGACTGCAGTTTCTAAACTTCACCCGTAGGATGTCCGGGTACGAATAACACCCTTCCATCCCTTCCGTTGTCGTAGGAGGCGACTAAGGGAAAGCCATAGGAAGGGCAGCAGCTTCTTCTGCGTGTACAGTGATTCTCTGCTATTACCCGAATAAAATGCGATAAGCTTTGATAGGCAAGATTATTATTCCAAATTTCAAATTCCTGAAATATTGTTGATGTGACAGACAGATACACGAAGTCGCACCATATAGTGGGTTCCTTTTTCACCTTTTAGGTACTTACCTACAGAACCCTAGAAACATCGATCAGTACCGGCGTCTCTAGCTGCGCCTGATTTTCTTTAGTACTCTTTTATTTTCGAACATTCATATTGCTGTAATTTCATAAAAAGGCGTTAAAAAAAATGAAGTACTCGTACGTATCTGATATAATACTGCCGCGATAACTAATAATGCAGTATTCGCAAAAACGCAGTTTCGTGAATACCGCAAAAAACATATTTTTAGATAATAAAATAATAAAATAAATAAAATAATAAAATAAAATAAATAAAGATATCTGAACAAGATGTTCATATTTCATGGCCATAAAAATATATCAGAAAATTAAGAAAAAAAAGCAATCCTTTGAATGATTGTATTTAATTTATCAATTTATCCAAAGATAATGCACATTACGAAGAGTAAAAACCACCTGGAATAAATTCTGGACAATGAAAGAAATATTTAAGGGGCCGCTACCAACAAACCTAAAAACTAAAGCGATGAACATATGTTTGCTACCATGTTTAACATACGCATGTCAAACATGGCCACGGAAGACAACATAAATAAATTAAGGACATGTCAAAGAGCTATTGAAATAAGCTGCATGAATATCAGACTAAAAGATAGAGTAAAAAGCTCACTAATCAGGAGAAAAACTAAAGCAAGAGACGTAGTCAAACACGTACTGACCTTAAAATGGAAATGGGCAGGACACATACAAAGGCTTAAGGACGAACGATGGACAAAAACGATTAAAAATTGGTATCCAATACAGAAAAAGAGAAGACGTGGAAGACCATATAAAAGATGGGACGATGACGTGATAAAAATAGCGGGACATACATGGTCAAGACTGGCGAAGAACAGAGACCAGTGGAAGCTTTTGGAGGAGGCTTTTACCGCAACAGGCGGCCCTTATACTAACTAAGATTACTAACATAATATTATAAGAAAATACTAACAAATACTAACACATCCAATAATTAAGTACCATAAATACTTTATTTAGGTGTAAGGGATCAAAATAAAGCTTTTTATATTTTTTATTTTTTATTAATGCACATTATTGCGCTTAGGTTTAGTATCAGGTTTTGTGAGAATCGGAGGATAGGAAAACTAAATGCAGTAGTTGCGCTTATTACTGCATTATGGTCTAGCATTATATCGATTAGTGTGTTATTTGTTAGTATTAATTTCGATTTCTTATGCTCAGGACTAAGTGGGGTGGACTTAACTATCCTCTCGCATAGTTTTAAAGTCCTTCCTAAGTATTTGCTATGAGGTTGCCGCATACCTACTTATATTATGCAGTATTATAATAAGATAACGTACTTATTATTTACTCTCTTACGTAATATTTACTTGTCACATTTGAATAAGATACATCAACACGCAGCGATTTGCTAAAAAAAGAATGCAGTTCTTGCAAAACTTTTGTAGAGTAAGTACTGCATTATTTATTAGCAAATTTTCAATGCTGCGCTTCTTCCTAGCATTCGTATAATTTTAATGCAAGTACTGCGAAATTGCTAGTTGAAATACCTACTTGATTTTTTTAATGATATTATTTTTTTCCATGTTAAGCCCATGCAGCATATAGGTAGACGGTTTTTAACCAGTGTGTGTTGCCAGTGATGACATATGGTACTGAGACGTGGTCCCTAACTGTTGGCCTTCTGGATAAGCTCAGAGTCACACAACGAGCTATGGAGAGAGCTATGCTCGGAGTTTCTTTGCGCGACAGAATTCGGAATGAGGAGATTCGCCGAAGAACCAAGGTCCAAGGAACCAAGGAACTTGCAGATTTTAAGAGCTATGTCGGTCTCTTAAAATCTGCAAGTTGAAGTGGCAATGGGCAGGCCACATCGCTCGGCAAACCAATAACCGTTGGGGAAGAAAGGTTCTCGAGTGGCAACCATGAACCGGAAGACGCAGCGTAGGTAGGCCTCCTACTAGGTGGACATACGACGATGTGCGCGTCGCAGATAACCGGTGGATGCAAATAGCCAATTGTCGTTCATTGTTGCGTTCGAAGGGTATGTTCAGCAGTGGACATCTTCCGACTGGTGATGATGATGATGATGAGGTAAAGCCCATAGGATGGCATTTCCGGCAAAAAGTGAAAATCGCAAAAATGCATTCTTGCATGCCATCATGCATTCTTTATTATGAGGGCAGAATAATATACATATCGTCAGATTCGTCTGGAGTAGACATGTCACTACATAACATTATTCTAACAACGTAATCCTAAAGTTCGCCAAATGATTATTGAAATGTCCTCTTATGGACAGTTGCATTAATTTACTTGGAATACCCGCGGCTTTACTCGCAGCCAGTAATTTTCAAGCAAGAACTCCAGCAATGTTACAAGCGATAGCAGCTAAGTGGGCGAGTGATTGCCTTGGTAACAAGGTGCGCAGGTTTGAACCCCGGCTGGCTCGCACCTCTGAGTTCTTTAATGAATCATGTGCGATTGTTACTAGCTTTCGGTGAAGGAAAACATCGTGAGAAAACCTGCATATCTGAGAAAGCCTAACTAGCTTTTGAATGACGTGTGTTGTCCGCCAACCGGCTCTTGGCCAGCGTGGTGGACTATGACTTAAGCCCCCTCATCTTGAGGGGATGTCCGTGCCCAACAGTGGGACATAACCAAGGGCTGGTATAATTATTATTAAGCAATATTAGCCTCAATGTCAAGCAAGTAGTGGTACACCGTAAGGCGCTAGTTGGAACCTCACCCTGAGCCAAGGCTTGATTCGACTTAAGCTATTCCTCTTTTAACATGAGGAAATCCTCATGGTTGCCCACACCACCACGGCATTGGCATTACCAGAAAAAAAAATGCGATGAGCTTGGATAAGCAAGAATTAAAACTATTCCAAATTTCAAATTCCTGAAATATTTATGTGATCAACAGACACACGAAGTCTCCACCTTATGGTGGGTGGGTTCCTTTCACCTTTTAGGTACCTACAAACTCTACAAACATCAATCAGTACCGGGCGCCTCTAGGTGAGCCTGATTTTCTTTAGTATTCGTTTATTTTCGAACATTCATATTGCTGTAATTTCATAAACAGGCGTTATAAACAATTTATGAAGTACACGTACTTATCTTATACGGGGTGTAAGGGACATCGTACCGAAAACCGATAAGTACATGATTCTGAATATTCTAGTGTTGAAATTTTTCATCGGCTTTTTCATGAATTTCCAAAAAAAATATGCCGCTTATTTAAATAAAATTATAACATCATTATTGGTGTAATAATAAAGCCTAATTTTAATTTTAAAACAATAAATTACTTATTTGTGCAAAATTTGCAATCATCAGCAGCCGAAAAGAAAAATCCACTGCTGAACAAAAGTCTCTTCCCTTTGCCATAATCTTCACGATTGGCAGGCGGCTTGATTGAAATTAGCAATGTAATTTGAAAAAAATAAATATAATTCCGCACGTATATTCATTACATGCTCAAAAATTAGTCTTTTTTTTATTTTCCATATAAATGTTTTCTGTAATGTAACGGACAATATGAGAAATCTTATAAAAAAGTTTTCGGTTCGTAATGGATCGTCAGATTCGTTTTAGTAGCGGGAGTGACATGGCTAAGATGGTTATACCTAATATTATTCTAAAATTTATATTTTAGACCCAACACAACATTTAAAAATCATTTATTTTTATTTAGAACTTTTTGTTTTAGGAATAATCCCACATTCGCCTACAAGAATTTTCTTATTCAGAGTTAAACAAAAAAAAAAAACACCAGTGCGTCCTTAATATTGTCGATGGTTGCATTACCGCCAACTTTGATTATTGTTAACGACAGAATATTTGGAATTGACTATAATTACATACAATGGGGAACTTGCATAAAAATTATAATGATAAATTATGATTATAATTTAATTTTGAAACAACACCAATCCCGCGTGACGTCATACCTCTACCCGCAGCCTCTACCAGTCGGCCATGCCAATAAATTTTGAAGAGAAAATCTCTGTGTAAACACATTACGGTTTAAGACATTTATTTTCTCAAAAGAATACATGATAATCACTTACAGAGAAAATACAAAATATAATAATATACGAACAGTTTGATTTGCTCAATTAGCGTTGTACATAAAAACAGAGGATAGTTAGTGAACAATGTCAATATTGTGCAGTACTGCGAGCGACGCATAGGCCGTATTGTTTATTAAGGCTGGTGACATAGTGAAAGTTCACTATGGGTAAATTCACTTTTTTTTTAAATATGCCTATTCTAATCTAGTGTTTCTGAGTAAATACACTGATACTGAAATGTTATTGTATCACATTTTTTGTTAGTAGGTACAAGACGTAAGTACTTATATGTTTTTTTTTTAGTATATATGACGGCGCATTTGATTATTGGAAAGAGAGCATTGCATGAAGCTAGCTTCATGGAGCATAGAGACACCAGAGAGTAAATGACAATTTAAAAGTAATGTGTCAACTGTCATTGTCAACTGTCATTTGCAATAATGGTTAATGTCATTTTTCCTCTCTGACACCACACCGAGCGCTGGCGCGAAAATAAGGTTAAGTTACCGGCAACCATTACGGATGAAAAATAGAAAAAGGCTATCGCTTCGTATTGTGAATGTGCGTCACGTGTTTGGTGGAGTGTCTATGTGATTAAGTGAATCATAATATTGTGTTGTAAGATTCTGATTATAGTTTGATCATTTATCTCGGTATTTAATTCTCCTCGCCCGAATACCTACGCCATAGGTACGCCTAACTGGAATCGAAGATGAAGTCAGGAGATGATGAGGACTATAATGATGTCCCTTTATATATTATTATGTATTTATATATAATAAGTATTTATAATTGTTTGTATTTATAATCACGTACATTGAACTTTTTTATAAAATGAAGAAAGGTTTGTTTAATTATAGCTCGATTTATTTTACGTTAAAAAATATAAGCATGAATATTTACAAAATTTTATTAAGTACTATGTAAATTAATATCCTGGGACAATCCAAACAAGGTCGTCTGATACTAAACTAGGCAGAGCCTGTATCAAGGTGACGACCATACACCTGAAACAAATACTTATTTACTTTTTGTAAATACATTGATAAATGACACGCAGACTCAAGGTGGGAATCAAACCAACGATATTATTATGTCTTACCACTAGACGAACGGGCCCGTCCAACTACATGAATGGCATGCAACTTATTTTTTATAGAGACCTATTATTAATTTACTCTTAACTGATAACTCTAGGGCAGGGATGGCGAACCAATGGCACGCGTGCCATTGATGGCACGCGATGGCAAGATCTCAAAGTTTATTATGCACTGAGAAAAAATAATTCTATTAAGAAAATTTTCTCAAAACGAAAAATAAACAATAATAAGATAAATAATTTTAACGGATTTCTTTTCTTTAAATTACGGAGTATTTGGTAAAAAAAACCACATATTTTTACAGAAGTATTCGTTTGCACATTCAAGATTCGTAAAAATCACTGCGCTGGAGGTGTGCATAAAGCTGTAAATGTAAACCCATAGGCCATAGCACTTCGCCATACACTTTATAGTAAACAAATACGTAGTAGCTCATAGAGAAATGGGCTACGTCGACGCAAAAAAAAACCACAGTCTTCCATATAACATTATATTGTTTAGGTCGTTAATATCCTGCGATATGTTATGTATATGTATATCATGCATATTTATTATAAAATGAACACATGTACATATATTTATTTTCTTTTTAACCGACTTCATTATACATGTGCACTGTGTCTGCTTTTCTCTTTTGGTCCATGTCCTCTCTGTAGGTCCGCTGGAAAAGATTCCATTTGAAATGGGCAGTGGCTTTGTGCTTTCTTTCCTGTTAATTATATGATATTTTGTTTTCTTATGTGTGCATAAATTGTGAAATAAATAAATGAACCTCGCAGTGCAGGTTCTTTAAATGGGATTGGAGACCGCATCGCGGTCAGGGTTTGGAAAAAGTATACGACCGATAGACGCAGATGGAGACTTTTTTATATTGTTCGAAAATTAGAAACTAGAGATAGCGCAAAGATACATATTTATGTCTACTATTCAACATCAATTCAGGGCCCAAAATTTTACGGTATTTAGTATTAACTTGTACATCTTGCATGACATAAAAGTAAACAAGATTTTTTTTTGAGTATAGGCCTCTTCTCATAGGCAATATGCCATAATAGCTAAGTATAATTATTTTTTTCGATGCTCTAAACATCCTGCTTGTAAACTAACCTTGTCTTCGTGAAATAAACGAAGTATAATTAAGAATCAAACGAACTTACCTTGTGAAGTTCAATTCAATAAACTCATATAATTAGACATCAAACTTCAACAACAACAACAACATATATATATATATATAACATTATTAATAATAATACCTACTATATTAGATACAGTTAATGTTTCTAAATTCACATTCATAGATTCTCTATAAATCATCAAAAACATTGACAAACAAACGTAGTTGTCTTTTTACTACCCAAAGTACCTATTGGACGTATAGATAAGTAACTTTTAAACATCCAAAGATGGTATGGAAATCTTGTTCTTGACCGGTTTTTTAACCGGATTCAAAAAGAAGGTTCTCTATTCGACGCGTATGTATGTAATATTAATAAAAATGCGTAATATTCATAATACATATGTTAGTTTATGTGGGCTTCTAAACAAATTTACCAAATTTTAAGAGTGTATGTATGTATGTTTGCATGCCCAATAGGTATGTACTGTATGTAGGTTTGTCCGCGGATTTCTCAGAAACTACTGTTAGTTATAGTTTCTGAGTAAAACACTGGAGTACATGGCACGTCTTTATTCCACACGCGCACAGATTGAATGAATAGTTTTTTTTTTTGGATCTGATAGACGCTGTTGTACAATGTCAACTTATTTCTAAGCGACTTTTTACTCCGCTTGCAGAGAAGGGGATACAGGCGACCTAATACGAAAGCCGCTTGATTGCGGACGGACCGAATGTGCGGGCCAAAAGTCATGGCGGAATCCAAGGTGACTCCGAGGTACTTAACCTTCCTAGTCCAAGGGATAGGGATATTGGGACCAGTCGCCTGCTGGGCCGAATGTTCCGCGCGGAGAACATATTGGTGGGAGAAGACCACCACGGCACTCTTCTCCGGGTTCATCTCTATGCGCCACGTACGAAACCATTCGTCCAGGTCGTCGACTGCGGCTTGAAGAGCACGCGTCAAATAGGACATGCTCCTATGGGAATAATAGAGAGCGGTGTCATCCACGTAAAGGGCGAGTTGGACACTATTCGAGCAAGGAATGTCGTTCGTGAACAGGCTGAACAGAAGGGGAGAGAGCACAGAGCCCTGGGGGACACCGGCCTGTAGAGAATGGGGAAAAGAAAACGTACCTTCGACCCGGTATCGAAAGGTACGATTCGAGAGAAAGTCTCGTATGATGAGTACGAGCCTATCGGGCACTCCTAACTGGAAGAGCTTGTATATCAAGCCGTTGTGCCTGACCTTGTCGAAGGCCTTGGCAACATTGAAAAATAGGTATAGACGGGCTTAGGGTGGTTGAGCCCGGTCAGGATGTGCTCCGTGAGGCGGTGCACCTGGTGGATGCAAGAGTATCTGGTTCGAAAGCCAAACTGCTCGTCGATGAGGATATCATTAGAAGTAACAAACTCTCTGAGTCTCGCCAGCAGCAAGCGCTCGTAGAGTTTGCCGAGAGATTTGAGAAGACTGATAGGCGGGTAGCTCGTAGGGCTGCTACGAGGCTTACCCGGCTTAGGGATACCTACTACATCTGCATCTTTCCACTCGGCAGGAAAGACGCAGTGCAGACACAGCCCCGTTTATGAGAACAGCGTGGCCGCGCGGTTCTCCATTGGTCGACCGCGCGGCCATGGCATTTAAGTCCCGTAGGTCGTAAAGTTCAAACATTTTGGGGTTTTTCATACTTTCTGCATTATCTTCGAAATCGAATCGGCGATTAGCAAAAAGAATGAGACCTTTACTAAGCCCTGTTTATTAGATCTGCGTGGCCGCGCAGTTCTTCAACGGTCGACTGCGCGGCCACGGTTATCCCTTCATAACTCTCTGAATATTGGGTCTTCGAATTTGCGACCTTCATTGTTCGTTTTCTTCGAATTCCTTCGTAATATTGACGTAGTCCTTTTTTTCTACGACACTGTGGCCTAGCAATCGAAACGGACACAGTAATGTTTAGTTGTTTAAGTGCTTCTACAGACGAATTAAAATTATTAATGAAACTATCAAACGCTGAAGCACTGTTATTATTCAGCGGTTTAAATTCTAACAACTGGTGTAAATAACTACCAGCCAATATGCGAGGGTCATCATATTTATCAATAAGTGCATTCGAAATTATATTATAATTCTCGGCGGTTGGTGGCAGACCAGCGCACACAGACTTTGCGCTATCAGTCAACTTGCCAACTAAATAGTAAACACGATCACCATAAGTTAAATCCGCATTGTTGTGTATAACACTTTTAAATTGCTGGTAGTATAGTGGTCAATTACGGGCGTTTCCATTAAAGGACATTAACTCAATAGGAGGCAACTTAGGCTTGGGTTTCGATGCTGAAGAAAAGTTTTGACTGTGACTTTTACTACTAGCGGCGTCTACTTGCGACATAACTCGCTTTATGTAACAGTAGGTACATTTCTTCAAATGAAAGCCATGCCTGATAATCTATTTTATCCTCTGGGTTTATTTGCAATTTAAATGTGTTATATTTATCCGTCGCATGTTCGAACTCGCTAGGTACGCAAAGTATCAATATTACTCACATTACACAGGAAAAAATCACGTTGGGATTCATTGGTAGCAGTGACTTAGATAAATCAGACTCATCATCATCATCAGCCGGAAGACGTCCACTGCTGAACATAGGCCTTCCCCTTAGAACGCCACAATGAACGACAATTGGCTATTTGCATCCACCGGTTACCTGCGACGCGCACAATATCGTCTGTCCACATAGTGGGAGGCCTGCCAACGCTGCGTCTTCCGGTTCGTGGTCGCCACTCGAGAACCTTTCTTCCCCAACGGTTATCGGTTCTTCGAGCGATGTGGCCTGCCCATTGCCACTTCAACTTGCAGATTCTGAGAGCAATGTCGGTGACCTTGGTTCTTCGGCGAATCTCGACATTACGGATTCTGTCGCGCAAAGAAACTCCAAGCATAGCTCTCTCCATGGCTCGTTGTGCGACTCTGAACTTCCCTAAAAGGCCAGCCGTTAGAGACCACGTCTCAGTACCATATGTCATCACTGGCAACACACACTGGTTAAAAACCTTCGTCTTCAGACACTGCGGTATTTCGCACGAGAAGATATCGCGTAGTTTCCCGTACGCTGCCCATCCGAGTTGGATTCTTCGGGCGACCTCTTTGTCGAAGTTGGACCGACCTAACTGGAAAATCTGCCCAAGGTATACGTAGTGGTCAACGACTTCGAGTGTATCTTTCCCAACAACTATCGGTACGGGTGCAACATGGACATTAGACATGATCTTCGTCTTGTCCATGTTCATTTTAAGACCCACCTGTTGGGAAACGCTACTGAAGTCACTGAGCATCGTATTGAGGTCCTCCAGCGACTCTGCCATAATGACTATATCATCGGCAAAACGAAGGTGAGTGATTTATTCGCCATTGATCATCATCATCATCATCATCACCAGCCGGAAGACGTCCACTGCTGAACATAGGCCTCCCCCTTCGAACGCCACAATGACCGACAGTTGGCTATTTGCATCCACCGGTTACCTGCGACGCGCACAATGTCGTCTGTCCACCTAGTGGGAGGCCTACCTACGCTGCGTCTTCCGGTTCGTGGTCGCCACTCGAGAACCTTTCTTCCCCAGCGGTTATCGGTTCGCCAAGCGATGTGGCCTGCCCATTGCCACTTCAACTTGCAGATTTTATGAGCTATGTCGGTGACCTTGGTTCTTCGGCGAATCTCCTCATTTCGGATTCTGTCGCGCAAAGAAACTCCGAGCATAGCTCTCTCCATAGCCCGTTGTGTGACTCTGAGCTTATCCAAAAGGCCAACAGTTAGGGACCACGTCTCAGTACCATATGTCATCACTGGCAACACACACTGGTTAAAAACCTTCGTCTTTAGGCACTGCGGTATTTTGGACGAGAAGATTTCGCGTAGTTTCCCGAACGCTGCCCATCCGAGTTGGATTCTTCGGGCGACCTCTTTGTCGAAGTTGGACCGACCTACCTGGATAGTTTGTCCTAGGTATACATAGTGGTCAACAACTTCGAGTGTATCGTTCCCAACAATTACCGGTACGGGTGCAACATGGACATTAGACATGATCTTCGTCTTGTCCATGTTCATTTTAAGACCCACCTGTTGGGAAACGCTACTGAGGTCGCTGAGCATCGTATTGAGGTCCTCCAGCGACTCTGCCATAATGACTATATCATCGGCAAAACGAAGGTGAGTGATGTATTCGCCATTGATATTGATGCCGAATCCGTTCCAGTCCAAGAGCTTGAAAACGTCCTCCAATGCGTTTGTGAACAGTTTCGGAGAAATAACGTCTCCCTGTCTCACACCACGCTGCAATGGGATTGGTTTCGTGCTCTCGTCCTGTAGTCGGATCGACATGGTGGCGTTGCTGTACAAACACTTCAACACTTCGATGTACCTATAGTCAATGTGGCACCGCTGGAGAGATTGCAATACTGCCCAGGTCTCGATTGAATCAAAGGCTTTCTCGTAGTCCACAAACGCTAGACATAATGGCCGATTATACTCCTCGGTCTTCTGTATAATCTGGCGGAGCGTATGTATGTGGTCTATGGTGCTAAAGCCTTTTCGGAACCCGGCTTGTTCGGGAGGCTGGAAGTCATCAAACCTGCGTTCGAGACGGTTCGTAATGACTCTCGAAAACAGCTTGTATACATGGCTCAGGAGTGAGATAGGTCTATAATTCTTCAATAAAGTGTTATCACCTTTTTTGAAGAAAAGAACCACCACACTCCTGTGCCATGCTTCTGGCGTTGTACCCTCGAGTAAGACGGAATTAAATAACTTCTGGAGGACTAAAAGTACCGGTTTTCCACCCGCTCTCAGAAGTTCTGATGTGATTCCGTCTTCACCCGGCGCCTTGTTATTCTTGAGCTGTTTGAGAGCCATTCTAATCTCGTACAGGCTGATGTCTGGGATGTCCTCAGTGTAGTGTCGGGTTAGTTTGGCTCTGGTGTCCTGAGCTGTTCTATCAATGGGTTCCCGTGTTGAGGTGTATAACTGTCCGTAAAATCTCTCGAGCTCTCTCAATATCTCCGGTTTCGATGAGATATCGATGCCGAATCCGTACCAGTCCAAGAGCTTGAAAACGTCCTCCAATGTGTTTGAAAACAGTTTCGGAGAAATAACTCCGACTAAAATAAACTGAAATAAATCAGACTGCAGCCTGGCAAATAATACAAGTACATCGCGCTTAGAGCGCAGGATAGTCAACTGGATATGATCCTTGCTAGACATTGCAAACTCTTCCTCACTCTCTGCTTTCTTACCCTTCCCCATTATTAATAGAGAAAAGTCACCAAATATGGAATAGTACCCAAATATGAGATTCCTTAATTTCTCCAAAAATATAAGTTCAGTCGACCCGTAACCCGCACTACCGATACTTGCGATACTTGTGAGTAATATAAGTGAACATTTTGTGTATCCGAACATTTGTAATTTACCGTAAATAAAACAAATATAAAGTGAAGTGCAAACTTTGTTTAATTGATAACTCCAAGCACTATAAACCAACCAACAATCAGGTCTGGCCCACACACACCCATACGGTAAATAAACGGTAAAGTGGTGACCCTAAATTGAACTCGCAAAAGTGAACAAACTTATTTTTGGACAGTGTAAATTGATAAAATAAATTTCACACGGGCGACTCGAAATTTAATTGGTAGTGCGGTATAATAAAAAAAAAATAATGGCTTTCGAAGATGCTCAAGCTAGCGCTCAAAGCCAAATGTCGGGAATATCGGTACAGGCAAAAATCCCGGAGTTTTGGCAGGATGCACCGACAGCCTGGTTCATACAAGCCGAAGCTGCGCTCCAGCCCCAACATATGTCCGATGAAGATAAATTCCGGATATTGGTTACCAAGCTTGGTAAGAATGTGGTACAGCAGCTATTAGGGTTCCTTAGTGACCCACTTGCGACAAAAAAGTGCCAAGCCTTAAAGAAAAAATTGATCGCTGCGTATGAAGAGTCTGATGAGACCAAGTTAAGAAAGCTCATGTGGGACACTGAGTTAGGAGACCAGAAACCCTCACATTTGTTCCGGCGGATGGAAAGTTTAGCACGCGGAAAAATAGATACAGACGCATTGATCGTTGTATGGCAAGCTCGTTTGCCTACATCAGTGCGAGGTACACTGGCCGTGGCTGACACTGCAGATGAGGAGAAATTGTTGGCAACTTCTCCTCATCTGCAGTGTCAGCCACAAGATTTGGGAGTCAGCAACGCCAGGGCACGACGTAGCTGGAGTACAGGGACCCAGTACGTCGGGACATAACAACGCGAAATTAGCAGAGAAAGTCGACCGGCTAAGAAAAAGGTTACGTCACCTTGAAACTCGCCCAAGACAAAGGATTATCCAAGAACATAATTGGAGTCAGAGGCGACACGAATCGAGGCCGCAGCCGGAATACAGAAGCCGTAGGAAAACGCCACGGGATCAAAATTCAAGGTCGTTCTGTTTGGTCGAAATAAAGCTTCGTATGTACTTACTGGCTGAATAATCTTTCAACATCACAGTTTGTAACTGGTCTCCTGTTGTAGCCTCTGTGGCGCAGTGGGAAACCGCTTGTTTTGCAAACCGGACGACGCGTGTTCGAATCCTGCGGAGGCAACAAGTTTGTGTAGCTGTTTCTTACTGGCTAGGACAATGCAGGCCGATCGCCTGATTGTCTGCTAAGTAAGATGATCCATTCAAAAAGTCAGTCCTGCGCCTAAACTCTCCCCGGTCATGACGGTCTTCCGTCCCATCGGATTGTGAGAGGTATAAAGGAAGAGAGAGTGCACTTGTGTCTACGCAAACGCTTGTGCACTATAATATCTTTAATAATCTCTAACTAGATGGCTGATCTTGTGAATGTTTGGCCGCTGTGCGCGTATCGGCCAGAAAGACATTATTTTTATTTATGTGACTGGAACATACTTGCACACTGACCGCTATTCACGACAGTGATTTTTGATTGATGTATTGATAAAGTCAATACGGGGGAATGTACAATGAGTTCAGCACCGATAGCTTACTGTAACGACCCGCGACTGCGATGTGGCACGTTTACAGAAAAATAAACAATTTGCGAATAAATTGTTCGTACGCCATATTTTTTTGGGATTTACCTATGCTTATCGTAAGCTGTTTCTTTAAATCTATTTTAATTAATAAAAAAAATGTAAAAATATGCACTTATCTTTGAAGTATGCCAAAATGATTCGCGAAGAAAACTGAGTAAAAACTATTGAAATTAAAAATATGTACTTATCTATACTATACTATAATAAAACTCAAAGAGCACTTTTTCTGTACGTTGAATATTTTTCCAAAATTTCTATGTGGGCATACTATACTATCGACATAGAGCCCAAAACAATTTTTTTTGGAATTATTGTCTGTCTGTCTGTCTGTCTGTCTGTCTGTCTGTCTGTCGTTCTGTTCGTCCAGGTATCATTTGAAAACCCGTGGATGGATTTTGATAGGACTTTCACTGATGTGTTGTGTAGAAGTCAAGGTAAAAGTTGGTATATAAAACATCACGCTATGTTTCATAGGGGCTAAGCAGTGAAACATTACTTGCACATTATTACCACGTAATTTCCTTTGTATGTGAATAGGGTAATTATAAACTGATCAGTTAATCATTAAGATATTTATTATTACGCTATATACAATAGGGACTGAGCAGACATTTAGTTTGCATAAGATATAGCATTGGCGAAGGGTCAATTTTTGTAAGGGGTAAGCCGGTCAGGTACACCCAGGACATTTTCATTAGATTTCTGTTCATGAAATTTTAATGAAACTCCCCAAGTCCAGGTAGTGTATAGATAGGTATTGCATTACAGTCGCAACAATAAAAGATGCGAAAAACTTAGAACTTTCATTATCGAATATCATTAGACAGTAATTTACGATGTTAGCGTTATTTACATTATGAACAGCGCCATCTATCGGTGAAATTGGACATCACTATAGAACTTTAATCTATGTAATCAAAGAAAGTCGTGTTAGTTACACTATTTATAACTCAAGAACGGCTTAACCGATTCGGCTGAAAATTGGTGGGGAGGTAGCTTAGAACTAGGAAACGGACATAGGATACTTTTTATCCCGGTAGGTTAAGGTTAAGCAACGTTAGGTAAGGTCATTAAATAGATGGGTGAACCGATTTGTATGAAATTTTGTGTGCATATCGGGTAGGTCTGAGAATAGGCCGTAAAGTATATTTCATGCCACTAGGTTAAGGTTAAGCAATATAAGGAAAGGTCATTAAATAGATGGGTGAACCGATATGTATGAAATTTTGTGTGCATATCGGGGAGGTCTGAGAATAGGTCATAGAGTATATTTAATGCCGCTAATACCATGATTGACGAGGATATATAGAACGAGAGGAGGGTGCAAGAGAGGAGGGTGCAAGAGAGGAGAAAGAGGGAGAGGGGATTCGAGGAGGACCCCCTCCTCGAATCCCCTCTCCCTCTTTCTTTGAGGGAGGGATCGGGGGAGTTAGGTGGAGTAAGGGGGGAGTGAGAAGGAGCAAGTTCGTAGAAGAGAGAGGGGGAGAGGGTTCAGAGAGGGGATAACAGGGAGAGGAAGAGGGGGAGTGTGACGGAAACCGAAGCGGGAGGGGGAAAGAGAGAGGAGAGAAAGAGCATATAATTAGATTTTTTTTATAAGAGAGAGAGATATGGAGTGAGATAAATCTAGGGAGGAGGGAGAAAAGGGGAGCAAAACGTAATAAAAGCGCGGGCGGAGCTGCACGGGTCAGCTAGTTTACATATAAATCTGGTCCCTAGTTATCACATTAGAATATCTCGGATTTGCAAAGCAAGTGGCGGCCGCTGCGCCCCGGAACCTACCAGATGCCTGGCGTAGGCGATACGCGTATTATTTATATAATACAATCATAAAAAGAATTACACATTATCTTTGAAACAAAAAATAATTATATAACAGGATTTGTTAAACGCATTGTCATTATTAGAAGCGTCTTTTCATATATTTTTCAAGTTCAGAGCTATCTATTTTAAATCTGATAATCTTGCTGTTTACGCCATTTGTATCTGACATGTATTATCATCTTGGCTGATATACACTATCGCATCAACAATTTTAATTTTTCAAATTTCAACTGTATCATAATGGGATTAAAGTTTAAATAATGATAAATTTTATTCAATCATATCAATTTTTGTTTGTGTCATATTTAGATGATTACATACCCCACGTTCAACTCGGTTTCTTATTTGAAAACATACATTTTTCCATGTCACTACGGATTTTCATGTCGAGATACAAAGGACCATGCCCATATTAGTATGGAGGTGAAAGTCAGAAATGCCATGCAATGCCCAAATTGCAGCTCTATGTCTTATGATAACTAGATTTAATGTCATATAAAGCACCGGTTCAAAAGATATTGGACATGATAACTTCCTACTGGTTTTTTATACATTTTATCGTTTACAGACAGCATTGCTATTAGTTTGTCACTAGGAACTTCATGATCATCATCACATAAGCTAAGCCAGATCAGTGTTATTTTATTATACTATATCTGTATGTTATCAGATAAACATGTCAGTTATTTGTAATTATCTAGTCTGTCTCCATTGTATAGTGTCAATATGTATGTGAAAATAATTTGGTTAGATACACTGGTACTGCAATGTCAACAGAACATCTTATTTTTTTTTATCCAGTGCTTCAATGATTTAAAATTGACAACATAATTCTAGTTTTTATGTATTAGAGCAATCTTGTAATATACTTTATCTGGGCATTTCTGGGGCACAAATGGGCATGGTCCTTTGTTAATCAGTACCTCAGATCTATGCCTAGGGTTTCATCATTCATCATGAATCATCATCATGTAGTGTATCACCTCATTTCATTCATAATATATCAACCTACATTGTCATACCTCATCTTTTTTATAAATATTTGTATTTACTTTTAATTCAAATTAAAAATTTAAATTTAGACAAGGAGCTGTCAAGTGGAGAGAGGAAAATTAAACGTCAGTCTGAAAATGGAGGTCTGAAGTCTTGGATCGGAAGGCTTAGTCTGGAGCCTGGAGACGAGTGAAAGCCTAAGGTCTACAGCCTAGAGTCGCAAGACCGGAGGCCGAGCTTAACCAGGTCTTGAGCCGGAATCGGCCATTATCTACGCCAGAGGCCACATATCTACGGGTGCTGCTGCTGTGGCGTGCTGACGCCCGCACCCCTTTTCCATCGGCCAGCCTGCTGGTTGAGTGTCGTGGCCGGTGCTAAACCTGCCGGCGTCCAACGGCCTGGCTGCGGTCGTGCCATCTGGCACGCCGCCAGGCTTCCCTGCGCCCAGGAATCTTTGCAAGCAAGTTACGTGATCTTACGCTAATAAGTGTCCGCGTTCCCGACCTGGTGAAACGAACTACGTAACTGTCGTTAAAGAACTGTAACGTTTTTATCTGTAATTATAGTTATATTGTAAGTCCTGAGTTCTCATTATTTATTGCTACTTCCCCCTTAGTTACTTTAAATACAAATATTTATAAAAAAGATGAGGTATGACAATGTAGGTTGATATATTATGAATGAAATGAGGTGATACACTACAATCAGCAGCCTAAAGTAGTTCCCTGCTGAACAAAGGAGGGAGGGGTTGTCACAATCTCCACGCTTGGCAGGCGTCTTGTGGATCGCAGTATAGGTGGTAGGTAATCCAATAGAAAGACGCTGCTGCCCGTCTTCTTGTTTCCCCTTAGTCGCCTCTTACGGATACCCAACTGGAGGGTGTCCGTCAGGATGACCGGACCACAGCACGGATTCACGTGAAACTTTGCCAAGATTTAGTACCTATTTTGTACTATTTTGTACCTATGTTTAAATATTTTGTACCTCAGTAATAACAAAGTTATTTAATAAATAAAGTGGGAAGCCATTCTGACGTCAGGATGGCTTCCCACTTTTTACTTTGGGTACTTACGGTCCATATATTGCTGAAATCTTTGCATAATAATTTAGTACCTTTTTTGTACCTACGATAAATATATGAATACTTAATATATTTCATTTACAAATTACTTTTATTTCATTATAAACAATTATATATGGAGCATCATTCATCTGACATTTGTCTGACATATTATAATGTAACATGTAGTCCCCTATCCTGCGAATCAGAGCCAAGTATTCAGTGCATATTTTCTTTAGGATATTCCGACCCCGCTTAGCGTTTCATAATTCTCCATCACGGCAAACATTCATGCAGTAACAATCATGTGCTACATTCGACCCTCTCTGATGAAATTTAATAGATCACATTTGAAACTTCATCAAAATTTAACAACGTAACCTGGTAACGGCGGGCAAATAATATTATTAATTGTTTTTGAAGTTAGAACTGCACAATTTCTTAACTTTTTTCAATTACGATTACATATAATAATATAATATTCTGGGACAATCCACACACGGTCATCAGATCCCAAAACAACACGCCCGTCATACATATTTATTGCAATAATGACAAAAGAGACTGACAGATATTAAATGTGATCTATTAAATTGGCCCTACTTTAGGTAAGTTATGCACTTCCGAGGTGCTAGGAAATTTCGAGTGTGGGTCCTAAACGTCCATCAAATACGGCGGCAAGTCTTTTTTGTAGTCATAAGCACTAGCTTGGCTGCAATCCCACCTGATCGAAAACTTATTAAAAGGATATTTACTCCCTTGAAGACACCCACATTACATTACTATGAAGCAAAGGTTCTTACGAAAAAAAAATAAAAAAAGTTGCGCAGTAAATTAGTTAATTAGGTGGGCGGAGCTGCACGGGACAGCTAGTTTTATATAAATAAAAGTACATAAATAAAAAAAATATAATGTATAAATTAAAAATTATTCACTATAGAATAGCATTTTATACAGAATATATTATAGAATTCTAGCAATATAGTATATAATCTTATACGATGTAAAGGGCACATTCTCATATGCTTGTAAACTTCAGGAAATTATTTTAAAAAATATTACTAGGAAAAAATATAATAATAATAATATCCTGGGACAATTCACACACGGTCATCTGATCCCAAACTAGGCAGAGCCTGTATTATGGAAACCAGACAACTGATACTAATACATATATACTTTTTTTTTGTAAATACATACTTATATAGATAAAACACCCAGACACTTGGTGGGAATCGAACCCACGACCTATTGGGTAGCAGACAGGGTCACTAACCACTAGACCAACGGGCCCGTAAAAAATAAATAAATGTTATTAAATAAATGTTTTGTCAAATCAACAAAACATTTATTTAATAACAACATAAACTAGTACACTTATATTGACTTACAATAACTATGGCTGGCTATGACAGAGTAATTTACTGGAAACTTAAACAGTCTATATCTCTTAAACTACTGAACCGATTTTGATATCACTCGATGGCAATAGGATTTGTAGCTTCTGAGAAATACGGGGATAAACCTACATACATACGCACACTCATGGTATTATATTGGGTAAATTTTGGTTTATGCCCACATAGATTAACATATTAAGTAAGTATTACTTATTTTTATTAATATTACATACATACGCGTCGAATACAGAACTACTCATTTTGAAGTCGTTTAAAAGGGAATCCTTATGGTTGTGCATGGTATGACTTCGTCTATCTGTCTGCCACACCTATATATTTCAGGAACTACTGGTGCTATCGATTTGTAATTTCGATCGTACTTACCCAACCTCAAAGCAAATAAAAAACAAATCAATGGAGGTCAAAATGGGTAGTCAAAATTTCAAAGTGTGCATTTTATATCGAGTTCATCGATATGCATCGATAATGACCAAAAATGTTCGTCCCTCGATAGGGCCCAAAAAATCCATGTGTATGCGAGCCCAGGGTTTCTCTGGCCATGGCCAGAGACAGGGCATGGGCGGCGCTTCACTCTGCAATGCAGATCCAACTATCGCAACAGATTCTTTCGATAGCTTCGTCAATACTTTGCCACCACACGTAGCTCCTAGAGAAAGATTTCTTTATATCTACAAGTTTCTGGCACAACAACCCTATAGCTCCACATCACACAACCTAATTCTTCATACAGTTTTTTCCAGCGATTGAAGTAAGGCCGAAGAGACATTATTTCATTCTCAGTGGGCCCTTCGTCCCGTATGTATCTTAATACTCTGCTTATTAACTGATCACGGCTTGTTTGCTGTTTTATATCCTTATAATCTAGTAACATGGCAATTTGCGCAAAATGTAAATAAGATTGTTTCTGAACGCAAACGCTTTGTGTAGTTTTAGTCAAAGCTGGCAATCGTGATAACCCATCTGCTCTATTTTCTTTTGACTTTACATATTCTATGTCGTATGTATGTGCTGATAATTTAATAGCCCACCGCTGTAACCGACTCGCAGCCATCGAGGGAACCCCCTGCTTAGGCTCAAAAATTGTCACCAACGGTTTGTGGTCGGTACGCAATTTAAAACATCTCCCATATAAATACTGGTGCAACTTTTCTAAACAAAACACTATAGCCAGCGCCTCGCGTTCAATCTGAGAATAGCGTTTTACAGCTGCGGTAAGTGCCCGCGACACATACACAACCGGTCGCTCACGCGCCCCGCGGCCGTTCACGCATCCGTCCCAAACTGTAGCCAAAGTTTAAGTTCCCAGAGAAACAGGTGGCAGAAGTTGTTATCGTCAATGTTAGAACTAACAAATGTATGGGTTTTACTCCTCTGCCTGGATGCAGGAAAGGGGACTACATGGTTTGTGAAATATAATATGTCAGATGAATGATGCTCCATATATAATTGTTTATAATGTTATAAAAGTAATTTTTAAATGGAATACATGAAGTATTTATATATTTACCGTAGGTACAAAAAAGGTACTAAATTATTATGCAAAGATTTCAGCAATATATGGACCGTAAGTACCCAAAGTAAAAAGTGGGAAGCCATCCTGACGTCAGAATGGCTTCCCACTTTATTTATTAAATAACTTTGTTATTACTGAGGTACAAAATATTTAAACATAGGTACAAAATAGTACAAAATAGGTACTAAATCTTGGCAAAGTTTCACGTGAATCCGTGCTGTGGTCCGGTCATCCTGACGGACACTAAATAACACTATTTGTTACAGCACAATGAATTGCAAATTTTTCGTAGTGATTAGTAGTGATAAGATTAAGATTGGAGAGTATACGTGAGTCAGTTTCGTAAACAGATACATAATTTATTTTTCAACACACTTGCTCAGTGAACCTTATCATATCGCTTTTAGGGCCATAAACCTAGCTACGAGTATAAGACACGCGTGCGTAATGATGAAAATACGCAGCAGTGCGTATTTTTTTAAAACATTGAAGAGGGTTTGTGCCGCTGAAAATCCATATACATTGTTGAATTTATATAAATGTGTTCATCCTAAATTAGGTCAAAGAAACGTTTATTATTATCAAATTATTCATAATTAATTTGTTATAAAATATTTGCATTTTATCATTAAAAATTATAATTTTGGAGATGGCTGTATCACAGATTAATAAAGGCTGTATGTTCACACTTCTTGAATTGGGCGCGTGAAAAAAAAAACGTTCGCGCCATTTCCCATACATAATTTTTATATTTTGTTTTTATTGTATTTGTCGCTGTGTAAGTTATTTTGTTTTTTCCTCGCAAAAGTGTTGAAAAACGTCGAATGAAACACGTGAGCTCTGCTCTTGACATACTCGGCTGAATTACGCCCTCGCCTGCGGCTCGGGCTGTAAACCACAGCCTCGTGTGTAACGAACGAGCAACTTAGCTCACTTGTATCATAATACACTATTATTTTTAACCGACTTCAAAAAAGGAGGAGGTTCTCAATTCGTCTGCATATATATATATATGTATATTTTTCTATGTATGTTCGCGCATAACTGGCAATTATGAACCGATTTGAAAAAATCTTTCTTCCATTCATTCTTTAAACCGTTGATTGGGTCCCATAAAAAAATTATTGCTTCCGAATAAGTAGTTCCTGAAAAAACAAAAAGGTGACTGTGCAGGACAACTGCAGAAATGCCTATAAGATGACTTTATGTCGCTTTTTAAGGACAAAAATGGTCATAACTTTGACAAATATTTACCAATTTCAATGATTCTTTTTTTATTCGAATGAAAAAACCACTGTTATGAATCTGTATGAATTTTATAACAACCAGATGAGTACTTCCTGGAGGAACATGAATGACGTGGAGGAATTTATCTGGTAAAAACCATAAAACTGATATTCTCCATTACATTACTCTGACAAATATGAACCGATTTCGAAGATTCTTTTTTTATTCGAGAGAGTAAACTACTATGATGATTCCATGAAAATTTCAATATAACCGGATATTTTTTTTCTGAGGAAACATGAATTATGTAAAACTATGTGGACGATAATGTGATCATAACCTACCTAGATCATTTTACCATCTTCGATGGGTCAATCTTTATGTATGAAAATATCACTAAAAAGCATCTAAAAAGTATATAATAAAATATTTAAAAATAAAAATTGAACCGACTTCAATATCACTGAAAAGTATAAAATAATTTAAATATTATTGAAGTTGGTGCCAAATATACACAGCAGGTAAGCTAACACCAACTTCAATAATATTTAAATTATTTTATACTTTTCAGTGATATTGAATTCGGTTCAATTTCTTTTTAAAAAGATTTTATGTGTATAAATATCTGCCCGGTATCTAAGTACCTAGCATGCGCACATTCTGACGGGCCTGTTGGTCTTCATGTGGTTAGACATCATGGCTGCTACCCAATAGGTCGTGGGTTCGATTCCCGCCAAGTGTCTGGGTGCTATTTATATGTATAATTAAGTATGTATTTACAAAAAAAAAGTACTTATAGAAATATTATTAGTATCAGTTATCTGGTTTCCATAGTAGGGACAGGCTCTGCCTAGTTTGGGATCAGATGACCGTGTGGGAATTGTCCCAGAATATCATTATTAGTATTATAATTTTTCTACCCCGTGGGGTGTCTGGGTAAGAATAGCATCCTCCCCCCTCCTCCCGTTGGGTGTCCGTAAGAGGCTAAGGGAAGACAAGAAGAGCGGGAAGCAGCATCTTTCTATTGGATTTCCTTCCACCTATATTGCGATTCCCAAGACGCCTGCCAAGCGTGGGGATTGGGCAACCCCTCCCTTCTAAGGGGGAGGTCTTTGTTAAACAGTGGACGTCTTTTGGCTGCTGCTGCTGATGATGATGATGATGATGATTATTTAATTTTAAGATTAATAGCAGTCATGTCCCAGAAGGAGGCCGCCGCGCAGTTACGCGATCGTGCTAATCATGGTTCGACGACCCGGCATCGTCCGTGCTTTTTATTTTCGCGGGGGAAACCTCCAAAAGGTCCCCGGGAGCTGAGCTGGCACGACCTGGTTATGTGGGATTCTTACCTACTAAAACCTCCGCGGCTCTCGCATCGGCACCCCAAGGCTCTCCGGTGGGATCTTCACCAGCCCATCAGTGCCTTGCCTTTGAGCCCGCCGCCGGGGGGCGCATTGTATCCCCTCAGGAACCGCTGTCCTCCTCGGAGTCGCCGCCGTCTTCAATGGACGTCCTAGGGCCCACACATCGAACGTCCTGCGACTCCAAAGGGGCGTCGTCCCTGCCTAGCAGAAGCCCAACGAACGTCTCGCTCCTCAGCCTTACGCCCCAACCTTCCGAGTCACTAGATATTTGGAGTGTAGCCCTAGACGTCTCCGCGTACATTGTTATACCACATGAGGCGTCATCTCTACAGCGCCTCTTCCGTTATGTCGCGTCGCGTTTAGTCGGCGGCGGCCTCCTTCTGGGACATGAATGCTATTTTGCTTACTCTGTCAGAAAAATAATCATCATCATCAGCAGCAGCAGCCAAAAGACGTCCACTGTTTAACAAAGGCCTCCCCCTTAGAAGGGAGGGGTTGCCCAATCCCCACGCTTGGCAGGCGTCTTGGGAATCGCAATATAGGTGGAAGGAAATCCAATAGAAAGATGCTGCCTCCCGCTCTTCTTGTCTTCCCTTAGCCTCTTACGGACACCCAACGGGAGGAGGTGGGAGGATGCTATTCTTACCCAGACACCCCACGGGGTAGAAAAATTATAATACATTTAATAATATTCTGGGACAATTCCCACACGGTCATCTGATCCCAAACTAGGCAGAGCCTGTCCCTACTATGGAAACCAGATAACTGATACTAATAATATTTCTATAAGTAGGGGCAGGTGCTCAACATGTGGACACTTTCCAGAATGTCTAATAAAACATTTTTTATCTCAGAATTACTTAGATTATTTTTATTCAAAACATATTACATGTCTTAAGGGATAATAAGCCATTCGTTAAATTATATTCTAGTTTCATTATTACTTATATTTTGAAAAATAATCATTTTTTTTTAAAAACACTATGTTTGTCCACAGGTACAATAGTAGTATTGTACCCATGGACAAACAAATTGTTCCTATGGACGGTCTTGCACCTAGGGACGGTTCACATTAATGAGATAATGTAAAGTAAAAAAAACAATAATAAACCTCTAAAATCAACATTAAACAAATATAAACCTATTCTACTACTCTTATTTGTACACATTGCGACATTTTTCATACAATTTTTGAGGCGATCGCTGTCATTTGCTAACACATAGCAATGTGTTAGCAAATGACAGCGATCGCCTCAAAAATTGTACCAGACCATACAAACAAATCCTTCATTCTCATCATCAGATTCAAAGTTTTCTCTGTGCGAGATCGGAATACATTTTATATGATAGCTTTGATGACAGAAAGTACATTTAAGCATTTTGGATTTGTCTTTGGAATATGTTTTACACTTTATACACCTAACTAGCGATAACTGTTCTTGTTCAATTATTCTGATTTTTTTGGCGCCTAATTTCTTAGCTCTTTCATTCAGAGGAGCATTGGAAGGGCTTGGTTCTGAAAGATCATCAACCTGAAGAAAAGTTGAATGGCTTGTGGAGGGACTAATGTTATTTTTTGAAGAACAGGGATTCGAAAGATCTGCGGTAGCAATAATGTTACGAGTTATTTTCGTGTTTTTTTTGCTTTCCCTTTTTGAGTTTGCTTTATTTTTCTTTTCAGCCTTTTTCAATGCATCATTTAGCATTTCGTCTTTTTCCGGCGTGTCTGTCAAAATTCTGGTTCTTCCAGGCTTTCTCCCTCGTTGAACACCCTTTCGAGGACCAGCTTTTCCAAACGGGCGTATTGTTTCAGGCGTGACTTGCGGACCTATAATTTTCACTGGCGTTCGAAAAATAGGTTCTGGAGGTGTTGACTGAGAAACTGTATCTGTATGATAAACTATATTATTTTGGTTTAAGGTATCTGGGTAGTTTTGCGTTTGTTGTAGACATAAACTTAGGTGTTTCAATAGCAGCTTCATCAACATCAAACAACATGTATTTGTACCTGTGGACAGTCCACAGGTACACTCATTGTTTTGTCCACAGGTACAAATTTGGACACAAAAATTTAAATTGAACCGACTTGCGTGTAAAACCGAGTTTTAAGACCGACTGCGAATACTAAACAATCAATAAACTAAGAAGATTATAATCCAGTGACAATCAAACTGATATAGTGAGTAGTTTTAAGGTAAAACTCATTAGAATAAAGTGTAAAAACTTACTTTTTTGGTCGAAAATCTTTCACTACCGATACAACAAAAACTGCACAGCTAACAAAGATGGCGAAACGTTAATCCTGTCAACCATAGACAAGACTTTAATACTGCGTTCAAAATAAAATTTTAGGGTTGCTAGTTTAATTGAATTCGTTGCTGTCCACAGGTACAAGTGTCCATTGGAACAGCACTTGCCCCTACTTCTTTTTTTTAAATACATACTTAATTATATAAATAGCACCCAGACACTTGGCGGGAATCGAACCCACGATCTATTGGGTAGCAGCCATGATGTCTAACCAAAAGACCAACAGGCCCGTCAGAATGTGCGCATGCTAGGTACTTAGATACCGGGCAGATATTTATACACATAAAATCTATTAAAAAAATAATTGAACCGACTTCAATATCACTGAAAAGTATAATTTAAACATTATTGAAGTTGGTGTTAGCTTACCTGCTGTGTATATTTGGCACCAACTTCAATAATATTTAAATTATTTTATACTTTTCTGTGATATTGAAGTAGGTTCAATTTTTTTTTTAAATATATTATTTTTATTACAGAGTTCCGGTGGCCATCTATGGCCTTCTTCATCAGATCCACTTCACCAAATGATACTTTCTGAATGAAAATGCTTGACTTGTTTCTAAAAATACCAAAAACGCTATATGTATGCCTATAATATTTAAGGAGTTCCGTCAGTTATTCATGGTTCCCATCATCAGAACTTGATTTTGAAAAAAATGGGACCAATCTGGAAGCATATCCATTCAATTAAAAAAATAATAATTCGGTTCGTAAACGACAAAGTTCAGAGGTAACAAACATAAAAAAAAAAGAAAAAATACAACCGAATTGATAACCTCCTCCTTTTTTTTTGAAGTCGGTTAAAAAACACAAAAAGTCCGACTGCGAACAAACATACTCGTACATAAAACGTATAGGTACACATGTACTTATATATATTTCAACACGCCTCGTTAAGACCTTTCATTTGATACCCATATTGATTTTTTGGAAGTAAAACATAACAATTTTTTTTTTAAATATATCCTATGTCACTCCCAAAACTAAGACGAATCCAACGAAATATTATAACTCGCAGTCCATCAAGCCGTTTAGGCTACAGCCTATTTCTTTGGCACGGCCTACAGGCCAAAGAAGTGCCAAAGAAATAGACATCTCTCGAAAAACGTGTTTACGTTTTAACCCAGGAAGAGGTTTCTCTTCCTGGGGCATTCGCGCAAAAAAAAATATCTTATGTCTAGTGATAAGCAACGGCATCTAGGGTCTACACGCGACCTTATCCTTAGCGTTGAACAATATTGATATAGATATCTATATCAGTTCATATATGTGTACCTATTTGATATTGGCACAATATACCTAGAGCCTAAGTACTTGCAGTCATATAAGTAATTTCCTATACCTACCTTGTCATTAAAATTGACTGCATGCCATTGCGAACGTTCATAAGACGACTCACGGTTGTTGATTTACCTACAAAAAAAGTGTATGTAATGACATACTTAGTACTATCTGTTCTGTGGTAATGATAGAATCTATTATACAGTTTAACCATGAAGCGGGTTTCAGACTACGCTATACTATTGAGCTATATAGTATAGCAAAGAAGGACCTAATGCTATACTATATAGTAGATAGCATCGCGTTCATATTACGCGATATTATCGCAAGCATTTATAGTAAATCGCTCGTTTCGCTTGCGGGGCGGCCGGGGGTGAGGGAGGAAGAAAAGGGGGCCACGCGATATAGCACAGCATGAACTCAGTACATCGCACCAATATAAAGCGTATAGTAAGCCAATAATATAACGGGTGTAAGGGACATCGTACCGATTTTTTTTTATAAGATGGCAAATAATGTCCGTTACAACATTACAGAAACTATTTATATGGAAAATTAAAAATGACTGACTTATTAACTTTCGAGCATGTAATGAATATATGCGAAATAATATTTATTTCTCAAATTACATTGCTAATTTTCTAAAATAATAATAGTTAATTGCCTATTAATTAATTGCCTATGTACTGTTTTAGTGCATAAAGCATAAATAAATAAATCTTCTATCTATACTATAATAAAACTCAAAGAGCACTTTTTCTGTACATTGAATATTTTTCCAAAATTTTTATGTGGGTATACTATCGACATAGAGGCCAAAACCATTTTTTTTTAAATTATTGTCTGTCTGTCTGTCTGTCGTTCTGTTTGTCCAGGTATCATTTGAAAACCCATGGATGGATTCTGATAGGACTTTCACTGATGTGTTGTGTAGAAGTAGGGGTATAAATTGGTATATAAAACGCTATGTTTCATAGGGGCTAAGCAGTGAAACATTACTTGCACATATTACCACGTAATTTCCTTTGTATGTGAATAGGGTAATTATAAACTATACATGCATTGACAATTTTGCACATAACTTTATTCGAGGCTGTGAATGTAATGTGCTTGACTTGAGACTTTCTGATCACACTGCACAGACAATCAGGATCCCATTAAAGAAAAAACCAGAAATTACTTCATGGAAAATTAATAAACGGGATATTTCAATGGAAAATTTAGAAAAGTTTAAAGCGTGTTTAAGTAGCCTGTCATTTAGGGAGATCTATGATACAACAGATGCAAATTTGGCGTATGACGCATTCATGCATACTTTCCTACTTTTTATAATCTATGTTTCCCTTACAATGTTATAACTATTAATAAATTAAAGAAAAATATTAGATGGATCACAATAGGCATTAAAACATGTAGTAAAAAACGTAGAAAATTACTATGGCGCTACGGGCACAATCCAAATGATAAAAATAAAAGACAATTTTCTAAGTATAATAAAATGTATAATAATATAATAAACTTGACCCAAAAAGCACAAAATAACTATCACATAAAGACGTCTAAAAATAAATCAAAAGCAACATGGAACATTATTAATAGCCAAAAACCTAGTCGGATAAAGCAACAAATATTTAAAATAAAAAGTGAGGACAATATATATACTAAACCTGAGGATATTGCTAATAAGTTTAATAATTATTTTGTAGATCAGATTAAACCCAATCCATGTACATATGGAAAATGCAAAGTAGTAAACACTCAACGTCAAACATTCTTTATGTATCCCATTACTACTGAAGACTTAATAAAAATAACAAAAAATCTAAAAAGTACGAATAGTGTAGGACCTGATGATATATCAACCAAAGTGATTAAGTACGTAATAAAGATTATAGCACCCCATTTGAGTCACATTTTTAATATGTGTGTAAGTGCTGGTGTTTATCCAACACAAATAAAATCAGCCATAGTGAAACCTATATTTAAAAAAGGTGATAAAGAATGTATGGAAAATTACAGACCGGTAGCTATGTTATCGATTCTTTCCAAAATATTTGAAAAAGCTATTCATGAAAGACTTTATCTATATCTCGAGAAATACGAGGTATTCTGTAAAGAACAAAAGGGATTTAGGAAAAATAAAAGTATTAATTTAGCAATATACGATTTCTTATTTAATGTCATAAAAAATGTAGACGAAAAAAAGTATGTAGGTGCACTATTTGCAGATATGACTAAAGCATTTGACTACGTAGACCATTATTAAATAAATTATATACTATAGGCGTAAGAGGAAATGTATATGATCTTTTAAAATCTTATCTCTATAATCGGAAACAAACTACTGAGATTACGCACATATGTCATAAGACAAAGAAAGAAATGCATTGTAAATCCCAGGAAAGAATAATTAAATATGGTGTGCCACAAGGGAGTGTCTTAGGGCCTTTACTATTTCTCATATATATAAATGATCTACCTTTACATGTAAAACAGCCCACTGTCCTGTTTGCCGATGATAGTACAGTAATAGTAAGTTCAAATTCTTTGACTGAATATGAGAAAGACATAAATAAATCTATGACTGAAATAAGTGACTGGTTAGATAGTAATAATTTGAAAATAAATTTGACAAAAACTAACATAATGCATTTATCAAGACAAACATGTACATCAGCTGTTATTATAACACAGAAAGACATTAGAATAGATGAAATAGAAACCACAAAATTTTTAGGATTACAAATTGACAAAACTTTGACATGGAAACCACAAATAGAACAAGTATGTAACAGATTAAATAAATGTGCCTATGCTTTATATAGTTTATCAAAAAAAGTTAATAGAGAAGCTGTCCTTGTAGCTTATCATGGTCTGGTGGTATCTATTTTAAGATATGGCATAATTTTCTGGGGCAACTCTACTAACAGGGAATTGGTATTTAAGGCTCAAAAGCGATGTGTGAGGGCTATGTGCGGTTTAAAAGTAAGAGATAGTTGTGTCCCGGTTTTCAAAGAATTAAGAATCCTAACAATGCCATCGCTCTACATCTTAGAAGTAGCAATGTTTGTCAAACAAAATCCACATTTATTTACCAACATAAGAGATGTAAGAAAACAACTGATTAGGCAGCAATATAGAAATTTATTATGTAGTAAAATTAATTGCAAAAGTGCAGCTGCTCGTAAAAGTGTATTAGGCATGACTACAGTTATTTATAACAAGATTCCTAATGAACTTAAACAAATTAATAATATAAAGGAATTTAAAACAAAATTGACATTATTACTGATTGAGAAATGTTATTATAATGTAAATGATTATTTAATTGATATTGACATATAAATATATTTTTTCATAAATTTTAATAATATTGTGAATCTAATTGTGATAATAATGTGATGTTAATTGTTTATGGTAGATGGCGTAAATTTATTTAACTTTATGTATTAAGTATAAAATAATTAGATTTAAAATACCCACAACATTTGTATACCGATATGGTGGGACATAGTGGACCTGCACGTATTTAATATCTTTTTTATTACCTATGTTCTGACAAATAAATATTCATTCATTCATTCATTCATTCATTAAAACTGATCAGTTAATCATTAAGATATCTATTATTACGCTATATACAATAGGGACTGAGCAGACATTTAGGGCTCATTCATGAAATTTTTAGGTAGTGTATAGGTACATATTGTTTACAGTCGCAACAATAAAAGATGCGAAAAACTGAAAACTTTCATTATCGAATATCATTAGACAGTAATTTACGATGTTAGCGTGATTTACATTATGAACAGCGCCATCTATCGGTGAAATTGAACATACAATCACTATAGAACTTTAATCTATAAATATAAAAGAAAGTCGTGTTAGTTACTTACACTATTTATAACTCAAGAACGGCTGAACCGATTTGGCTGAAAATTGGTGGGGAGGTAGTTTAGAACCTTAGAACCAGGAAACGCACATAGGATACTTTTTATCCCGGTAGCAAGGGGGGGGGAGTGAGAGGGAGCAAGTTGGGAGAAGAGCGAGGAGGGAGAGGGTTCAGAGAGGACAACGGGGAGAGGAAGAGGGGAAGTGTGACGGGGACCGAAGCGGGGGGGGAGAGAAAGAGCATAGAATTAGATTTTTCTTATAAGAGAGAGAGATGGAGAGAGATAAATCAAGGGAGTAGGGAGAAAAGGGGAGCAAAATGTAATTAAAGCGCGGGTCAGCTAGTAATTAAATAAACTTTCAACAAATAAGTAATTTATTGTTTTTAAATTAAAATTATGCTTTATTATTATACCAATAAGTAATGATATTATACTAATTTTATTTAAATAAAGTGTTTTTTTTTGGAAATTCATGAAAAAGCCAATGAAAAATTTCAACACTAGAGTGTTCAGAATCATGTACTGGAGCCCTGCTATCGGTTTTTGGTACGATGTCCCCTTACACCCTGTATATTGCAGTACAGTGTGAACGTGTCCATAACAATGTATGGTGCGTGATATTGTTGTGCTATGAGCTATATACTTTAAGCTATTATATTATAGCGTAGTCTGAAAAACAGAAATAAGGTGACCAGCATCTACATCGTCACCCCAAAAGTTGCAAGTGATATCTGTAAGAAAATCTAAACGGAATCGCTCTTTTGAATCCTCCTACACATCAGTAGCGGACTAACGGGGGGGCGGAGGGGGCGGTCCGCCCCGGGCCTCAGGTCCAGGGGGGCCTCCAATCGCTAAAACTTATTTTTAATATTTGGGGTATTTCAGTACCTACTACGTATTAGAGAGATTATTACCATACCTAGATTATTTTAGAGTTCTGGCGCACAAATCCTGTTAGTCTATGACAATTACATTTAGATTGATATGAGACAACTAAGTGCGTGCATCGGAAGTCGGAACTCTTAAATTTTGGTTGAAATAATCTATCCGATACGTCCCCTTAATCTCAAAGACGGCCATAATATTATGTGTGGTAAGTATTAGACAGTTTGGAGTTGGGGGCCTCATGATGCACGTAACCAAAATACAAATGTACCTACAATGTAGCTGTAGTGCCTATGGTCTATTCAGCAGGGAATTTACACAAAATTTACTTTGTAGAATGATAACCCAATCAATCAATTAGTGATTTGTGAATGAAGTGTAATATATACAAAATTGACAAATTAAATTTATGTAGAGTGCAGCCATATTTTATTAAAAAAAAAAACAACAGATGGCTGCTGGATACTAGAAAATTATAAGTTTATATAGGGTAGCACATCGCTGGCTGATTAATTATTATACTATGCCAAGAACACAAGTGCCCCCTTAAGGCAAAGGATACCTAGTCACATTTCTATTGGTCCCTGGCCATGCGAGTTGCACCACCGGCTTGACGCATCGTCTTCGTTTCTTTGGTCTCCTTCTTCTGGAGCATGACTGTCTTACAGAAGGACTGTCTGCCAATATAGTAGATACTACTGCCGACAGAGAGTGGTTTGGTCGTGTCCAATCTCGTGTATACGAGTACTTGTGGTGCTATTAGGCAAAAAAGTAGCAATGCCGCCTTACCACACAAAGCCTGTACCTATACGACAAACAAATGGCTTTGCAAACAAAGTAATGTCGCCGACATTGCCAATAGAATTTGAAATGGAAATGGGCTGGTGACATCACCCGAAAATCGGAGTCGTGGTGTAAGACTGTACTGGAGTGGAGACCTTGGGACAGAAAAAGGCCAGTAGGACCGCAAATGAGTTGGGAGGACGATATCTCAAGGGTAGCGGGCGAAAACTAGATACTAAAGCCCAAAAAAGATCGGAATGGAGGAAAATGACGGTGGCCTACACCATAATGGTTGAAAGCGGCTTAAGATAAGAGAAGATACTTATGGTGCGTGTTGGGTGGAAGCCCGGGCCCACCTCAATGATGGCAAGTCGTTGTCACCCTCACCCTATCTCACTCAGATAATCACTATAACACACATACCCAGATTCTCTAAGTGAGTCTACAGGTCATTCGCTCACGCTTCTGTCGTAGCCAGGCTTCGAAGAACAGATATTTACATAGATAACGCAAATGCATGTATTTTGCGTGTCCGAACCCCGATGAAACGCCGGGGTTGAAAAACTTCCAGTCCGCGCGCATTTGTTGTTGCAGCCGGTCGGCCGCAAAAACTAAAAGAAATCGGCGGCGCATTGGCGGGGCATCGGTGTCTTTGAATAGGTTTGGAATTCCCGTCACTAAATTCGGCCGTGACGTCACAGAAGGTGTCAAAAACTTGGTTCAAAAAGTTTCTTGGTTTCAATACAAATCGTGATACTTGCGTTATCTATGTAAATCTATATCTGGGCTTCGAAGACTAGCAGGACAACACTGACGACTCCCTTTGCTCTCGTACGCTCATCAGAAGGCCATGAGCGTAATTGTTCAAGTGCGTGCCTTATCCGCCTCCGGCTGAAGTTATTTGACCCTGAAAGCGCGCCAGGACTGTTTCCCCTCATACATGACATTACGGTACCCTTATAGCGACCCGGTCGGCCATCTTGCGCTGCAGACTCAGGGTCTTTTTAGACGGAACGAGGTTTGCGTCAAGGTTGCGTATTATTACTACAGCTCTTTAATATAATCGGTGAACATATAATGCGTACCGTTTAAGAGGACTGGGAGGGAGGTATCCGGATTGGTGGGACCCTACTGAACGATATCCGCTTCACCGATGACACCTAACTAATAATCTTGATTGATCTTCAAAAAAGGAACTTCTTCTTCTTGAAAAACTGAGGATTGATGAAAAATTGATAAAATGGTTTTGAAGAATCTTCTTTCTAAATCAAATTAATGCGTACTCTGGTCTTCTCGATCTTTTTATATGCCTCTGAAATTGGATGTATTGGAAATGTTGTGTTGGCGCAGAATGCTAGGTAAATCGTAGATCAAGCGTCGCACTAATGCATCTAATCTCGAAGAGCTTAATAATATCAAAGATCTTTGATATTATTAATGCATCTCTCGCGATTCTGCCCATATGACCGGAAAGTCGGTGGGGGCATGGGTTGGTGGACGGTCATGTCTGCGTTAGACGTGTCGTCAACTTCTTCGGCCACAAGGGCAAGATAAAACGGAACAACCTAGAGAGGCTTATCGTGATAAGCCAAATGGATGGCAAGAGAAGCAGAGGACGCATATCGATACGATGGGCAGACACTGTCAAAGCGGTTACGAGAGCGACGCTACGGGAAGCATACATAGAGCTCAAGATCGAACAGCATAGAGACGAGTGATGGCAAGTCTGCATAGTCACGTCCCTTAGTCATGAAGTCACGACTAAGTAGAAGAATATTACTATAAATTTACGAAAATATTGTCTGTTGACATTTATAACGTGTGCAAAGCATTTATTTCACTAGCACAACTAACACAAATCTAACGACATAATATCACAAGTCAAAATCCATTGAGCCATTTAGGCTGTAGGCCATGCCAAAGAAACAGACATGCACACAGACATACTCTCAAAAAACATACCCCTTTTTCTGGGATATTCCGATAAATATACATCACTTTTCGACCGGGGGGGCCTCATAACTTTTTGCCGCCCCGGGCCCCCGACAGGCTTAGTCCGCCACTGCTACACATTATTTATGATTTCCAGCTCAGCTTCATACTGTTTCATGTAATCGCTCTTCAAATTGCTACGCGCAATTGTTAGACCTATGCACTACATGGGTGCCACCCCTAATCGAAGACGTTTGATAGAGTTTCTGTTGCAGAACTCCACGCCTTTTATACAACAACACTTATCTCTAAGGGGGGCTACCTATCACGCAAGGGGGGTAACCGATAGACGCTGTCTAATCATCAAGGTCAGCTATGTGCGTCACATTCCGGCATATATAAGCTGCCAGTGGTTCAGCGGTAAATTCAGAAGCGAATTAAGCACAAGACTTTAATCATGGTTTACGAGTGGAAGAACAAAGTGGTCCTTATCACCGGCGCCGCCACCGGCATCGGGGCCCACGTCGTAAATATACTTATGAATGAAGGCATCAAGGTATGTTTACCATTGACTTACTATATTTTGGATTATTTTGAAATTACCGGACACAAAGACTTAACCCTTTAGTTCGCAGGCAAAGAAAATATTTATATTTATATTTTTTTAATTTAAGGGTGTTTTATTTACGGTCTAAAAAACTCCATAAAAATAAAAATCTAAATTATATACTTTTTTGGAAAACATATTTTATGTTGGTGACATACAACACTGCGCAACTTTCTAATATATATGTAGCAATTATTTGGTTGTACATGACCTACATTGCACATTATACATGTATTTATAATTTTAATGAAATTGAATAAAAAGCAATAAAGAAAGACATTTAATTTTTAAAAAAGAAGCTTAATCACTATAATAATTGCATATTACCATAAGCATGCACATGGTAACCGTAAAAACAATTTCTTTTTTCCATCATGCAAGCCTTAGATTACATTTATTGCAATAAACACTAGTAAGTATAACCTTTTCTTCTTTGCAATTCTTACATCTTCCTTGAGATACAAACTTAGGTAAATGAGCTACATTGTCATAAGCCAAAGAATCTGGTGGCCTAGGAGCAACAGAATTCTTGATCTTAACAGCTGGCATTTGAACAACTCCCATCAAAAGTGTAATCGTAATAAAGTCCCTTAAATCATCTTTAGTAATATTTATATTGTTTGTAACATTACTTTGGACAGAGTATAAATTTGTATTATTGGTAATGGGATCTAAAAGAGATTTCAGGCTAGCATCGAAAGGAGGATTATTATTGTGGCGGCATGATTGAATTTTTCGGTTGTCCATGGGGCTTCCTGACAAACTTCTTTGTACGATTTGTCAAAAGCGTAGGCGCGATACTTGCTTTTCTTTTAGAACGAGTTGTGGTAGCTGGTGAAATATTGACAACAGGTGACAAAATAGATGAAACTGAATTCAACATAGGAATTTGTTGTTGCGTTTGACAAGTAGGAAACATTTCCGGTGACAGGGAAATAGTTTATTTATCAGATTACATGGGGTTGCTTGGTGTAGGAAGGGGGGATCTTCATATCAGAACTGTTTTAAATATTTAGGTCATTTAGAGAAGAAGGGTATAGTCTTGGTTTGGAACTGCAATAGGTAATATCATCGTCATTATCGAGTTGGTTAGGGCTCCGGACTTATAACTTCGTCTTCAGAGCCGCTACTGCTATCTGATGATGGTGCATTTTCGGGTGGTATAAGTGCCAGAATAGTAGTAAGAGTGCGTTGCCATTTCGACCTAATCTGAAGCATGCAAAAAAAATAAGCAAATAAAAACATATGCAAAGAAACAATAGCAAAACAAAAAAAATCGTTTTGCGTGAAACCAAAGCTCAAAACCCAATAAAAAAAAAATGCCGTTTTTTTTAATAGCAGTTAGGTAGTTTATTATTAGTAATAGTAATTGTTATCCAAATATTGTTATTTCTTATTATAATTAATATTATTCAATATAAAAAAGATTTTGTTAATTATAATTTAATGTGCAGTGTTGTTTACAGACAACACCTAAATATCTGATTACTTTACACGCAAAAGCGCAACGTTGTTTGTCAACGACATACTTAATGTTCATTAGTTCCATCAGGACTTCGCAGTGTAGTTGACATACAACACAACTTTTTGCAAGTTCATAAATTCCAATTTGGGCATTAAAATGTCACATTTTGTACACATAACAATGTAAATATTATTTTTGAAAATAATTATAGAAATCAATTCCAAAATTTCTAGCTGAATCCAACAAAATCAATAATTATTTACCTTAAATCCGCGCGACACAAGTGTTCTTGACGCCATTTTGCGAAAAATATAAAGAAACAGTCGCGCACTGACGTCTACAATTTTATTTCGAATTGCCTTTTGTTTTTACCGTAGTTTAAATACAAAATGACCGCAAGAATATTGATACGTAACGAACAATATTAAAAAAAATATAAGTCGTTCAGGTACAACACTGCGTATTAGAGGGTTAATATCTAATGTCTTAAGGGTCGGCAACGCGCTAGTTATTCTTCTGGTTTTGCTAGCGTCTATAGGCTGCGGTGACTGCTTACCATCAGGCGGGGCGAGCAAACGCCACCTTAATAATATAAAAAAAAACATTATACTACTACTTGGGTTAATTTAAGAAGTCGTTCGAGACAGTCTGGATGGTAGCGTTTGGCTATTTTTCTATCATCTTCACCAGTCTTGTAGAGATCTTATCCTAAGACTACGGATTCAGATTCATGTAGGTTTTTATGATTTAAAATATTATTTATACTATATTTACAGCTACGTAATTACATTTAAAAAATCTATCATTTAAATTCCTTATTTAATATGCCTTGATACGTTTATTACGCAAACATTAATTTGAAATTTAATATGTTCTCATACTTCAGTATCTTTTTTCTAACAATTTTTAGGAAATGATAATATATTGTAAACAGCGTTAGCTTTTAAAACTGCTATGCTATCAACAGCGAGCTTGACGTCGAGCCAGTTTTGAATACGAAGTAGAGTTTACATAAAAACACGCCTTTTTCCCGTAGGGGTAGGCAGAGCCCAAGTGCCGCTTTTCGCCTCCGTGAGAAACGAGACGTGATGGGTGGCGAACCACATCGCTGCCATTTTGGTTAATTTATATATTGACCATTGCGTTCTCACGAATAAGGAGGGAAAGGGAAGGATAGGTGTTGTGAAAAGGAAGATTGGCAAGTAAGAGTGGGAAATAGTAAAAGTAGGATATTACCGCCCAGGACGGCAAGGGATGGGACAGTAAAGCAATAGCTAGGAAAGTAGAGTTTACGCTGCTAAAATTACACTATCGCACTATACATATTCACTATCGCATTCCCGCTCAACGACGAACTGACTGTTAAACTATTCGACCTTAGTAGTTCCACTGAAAACCGTAAATTCACGTGGCGGTAGCGCCGCGTGAGAAAAAATAGTGAATACGAAAGGCTGCCGGCGCGGCAGCGTCAAACTCGAGGCACAGAATACATATTATAGTACTCTCGATATGTATTCTGTGTCTCGAGGTTCTTTTTCTTTTACAAAAATATTTCTTCCATCAATTATTGATGATTTCGCCAGTGCCAAGTAGTTAAAATAGCAATTGCAAAATAAATTAGAATATCAAGTAATAATGAGAATATGAAAATTGGAAAATTTGCGTTCGCGACCACCAAGAAGGCTGTGTTGCTTCGAGTATTCAGTGGATACCTAAACGTCGCCTTAAGTAGTAAATATATTTGTTTCGCGTTAGTTACTGTCTTGTACTTATTGTTTGTATATTAAATGAATTCATCTAAAATTAAAGGTTTTAACGGATTTCAAAAAGAGGTTTTTTATTCCTCCGTAAAAGTATGAATTAAGATTCAAGATATTTCACTTCCGAAATGATTCCATATTTACTTTATCAGTCGGTTTTTTGGTCTCTGATAAAAAGGCATAACAATTGTTGATTAGGTATCTGGCGTAGATGATATGCTTCCTATTTTATTATGAAAGATAGTCGTAGGTATTTGGTTCGTCAATGATAGTGACATTGGAAAAGACTTATGTAATAAGAGTTCTTTATCAATTCGTGGATAAAAAGTATTCGTAGTCTTTTATTATTTTGTTCTCCTTTAATAGTTTTTTAACCTCTCAATTTCTTTATCTTTTTACCGTATTTTTAATGTGTACATGGTGTTAAAAATAGCCTGTTCGATGAGTGACCACTGCCTGTTACTTAAAGCAATGAAAAATCTTACGCGCTGTAAAAAGCCCCCGTGTAGAGTTGGCGAAGAATTCTTTCGCCACGGTGCTCCTACATGTTATCGTACTGACAAATACAACTTGTTACAAAATACCCCGTAAAAAATAGAATTAATTATCAAAGCCAAAAATTTTGTCAACCCTAGTAAGCTGTCATGTCAGGGAACCAGATTATTTAACAGAAAGGCCTACATACCTATTTTACCTAATAATTGTATACTTTAATCGATTTTCTATTATTCATTCATATAATATTATATAGATGTGCTATCTCAATACAAGGATGTCGTATACTCAAGTACTGGCTTCAGAAAATGTCACGTTGAAAAAAAAAATGTTGTCAATTTCAAATCTTCTAACCCCTCGATATCCTACAACTGTTCAGAGTTTTTTTTCCAACATTTGGACATTTCCACCAGTTTTTAGGTTGTTTCGTTAGGTTAGGTCTTTTAAAATTTTTGTCGTTCCGCGAATTAGGTAGAAATGTAGTACATTCTGCGTAGTTTTACTCTTTATTTTGTACTGAAATAGGGTTTGCACATCAGTGAAAATAATAATATTTTTTACTTTTTTGGGGTATATTTTATATGGGGTATTTTGTAACACCCTGTATACATATCATCGTCAGCAGCCGAAAGACGTCCGCTGCTGAACAAATGCCTACCCCTTAGAAGGGAGGGGTTGTCATAATCGCCACGCTTGACAGCCGTCTTGGAGATCGCAGTATAGGTGGAAGGAAAGATGCTGCTGCCCCTGTTTTTGTTTTCCCTTAAAAGCCTCTTACAAACGCCCAATGGAAGGAGATAGGAGGGTGCTATTCTTTCTGACCCGAACACCCTACTGACAAATATATTTAGGAAATAATATTAAAAAATACTGGTTAAAGCCGTGTACTACGGAGTACTAAACTTGCAAGATATAATTTGATTTGTAAGTTATATGACCGACTGATCTGGCATTCTTAACATTGACATTTTAGAAATTGTAATTACTTAATTACTTGGACCATCCAAGTAGGTACCGCCGCAGTGTCTGATATTATGCTGCCAAGCAGCATTGCGTAGGGGAAAAGTGGGATAGTTGCCCCAGGGGTATAGTTGCCTCGATTGTAATTTCTCTAGTTTGGCGGATGACCACATATTATTTTATTTATCTTTCGAAAGACTCTACAAGTACCACTAAGTTGACCGTGTTGCATGTCTCTGTGCGATTGCATGGAAAGGCAAGGTGAAATCAAAGTTTTTGCGGTATAGATGGCCTCTTTTTTCAGCAGGGCATCTATCCTAAACGTAATTTACATAGATTAGGCAATAGGCATGATGACTGCAACACAATACCAATAAATCTGTGGTTTTAAATATTAGAACAGATTGCACTGATTCCAAAAATGCATCTCATTTTCATAATAATAGAGAGATTTTCCTGATATTTAAGCAAATAAATTACTCAAATACAGCTAATCGCCATTTTGTAATAAACGCTGATCAGAGTGAATGACGTCAATCCTGTGTAAATAAACAACTGTCAAACTGTCATCTCAACATTTTCTTTCATACAATGATTCACTTTTATACCTACGGATGTTTATTTACACCGCCGGAGTGACGTCACAATATGGCGCCATGCACCGGCCATCGTTTTGGAACGAAATTCAAACTCTATTTTAAAAATTGAAAATATTGCTATTAATTGTAAATTTAATACAAAAATATGATTATTTTCGGCAATAGTAGACCCGTAAGTACATTATAGAGTATTTTTTTCAAAATTAGTCATCATGCCTATTATCCCCTATATGGGATGGATGCCCCAAAATTTAGAGGTTCTTAAAAATCGCCAATACTCGGGAAATATCAAAGATAATTGCTTTTCCTTTCATAAGTTTGAAGATAATAATCCAAAGTACATACCCGTATTGCAAGTAAAGAATTTTTCTTTTATAACTGAGAGATATAAAGTAATTTCAAAAAGTGTGGCAACTATCCCACTTTTACCCTAAACATTGCTGTGTTCTGGTGTGAAGGGCAATGTAGCTGGTGAAATGTCTTGGTTGACGAGCGGTAGTGCAATACAGCTGTCAATTCAACTACTTATACTTTTTTTTTTAACTTTACAGCACATCGCAATTTTGGACATCGCCGAAACTGCTGGAAAGAAATTGCAAAGCGAATTGAACTCTAAATACGGCAACAAGGTGAAATTCTACGCGTGCGATGTAACCAATGAAGACCTTTTCATGTTTATCTTCAAACTGGTCCAAGAAGAACAAGGTTATATAGACGTAGTGATCAACAATGCTGGCATCATGAACGATAGGAAGAATGTTTACAAAAAAGAGATTGCACTGAATGTGGTAAGTGGAATACTAAGACAAAGATTTTTTTGGCCATTCAGCAATGAAGCACAACACAATTATAATAGATCCAACCGTTTATTTTCTTTTTGACAGCACCAATAAAACGTAACTGCGTCATGTTACGCCAAAGTTCACTTTTAAAAGTTCACTTAAAGTGAAGTTCATTTTTAAAAGTTCACTTTAAGTGAACTGTTAAAAGTGAACTTTTGCGTAACATGACGCAGTTACGTTCTATTGGTGCTGTCAAAAAGAAAATAAACGGTTGGACGCTCGAGCGAGCGTTTTATGTGTATGTTATAGAGCGCGCTCTATAACATACACATAAAAATACAAACATTAATACAAAAACATTTTTGTTGCAAGTATGCGCCCCATGGCTGGACCAAAAAGATTCTAGATTAGCTTTATTGTCAAGCAAAAGGGCTTGGCGCTGGTGTACTCTTTTTTCTTTTGTTTTTTGGTGTACTCTTTTTTAACAATACTAGAGACCTTTTTTAAAAGCTATTGTTTTTGGGCACCAGCCTCCCCTCAAGAGGAGGGGGCTTAGGCTATAGTCTACCACGCTGGCCAAATGCGGATTGGCGGACTTCACACGTCATGCGAAAGCTTTATCTAAAAAAAAAATATATAGATAGATAGATAGACAATTCTTTATTGCGCACAAACAAACAGATACAAAAAGAATAAGACACAAATTAATAAAAAATGCAACAATGGGCGGCCTTATCGCTAAAAGCGATCTCTTCCAATCTCTCGATCTCTTCTTCTTCTTCCTGTATATATATACAGACGAATTGAGAACCTCCTCCTTTTTTGAAGTCGGTTAAAAATGCAGGTTTCCTCACGATGTTTTCCTTCACCCAAAGCAACAACAATCGCGGTTAAGGTTAAGCAACATAAGGCAAAGTCATTAAATAGATGAGTGAACCGATATGTATGAAATTTTGTGTGCGTATCGGGTAGGTCTGAGAATAGGTCATAAAGTATACTTATTTTATGCCGCTGATACCATGATTGACGAGGATATATAGAACGAGAGGTGGGTGCAAGAGAGGAGAGAGAGGGGATTCGTGGAGAGGGTATGGGGTGAGGGATCGGGGGTGTTAGGTGGAGCAAGGTAGGAGGGAGAGGGAGCAGAGAGAGGAAGTTGTGAGAAGAGAGAGGGGAGAGGGTTCTGACAGGGGACAACGGGGAGAGGAAGAGGAGGAGTGTGACGGGGCCCGAAGCGGAAGGGGGAAAGAGAGAGGAGAGAATGAGCATAGAATTAGATTTTTCTTATAATAGGGAGAGAGATAAATCAAGGGAGGAGAGAGAAAAGGGGAGCAAAATGTAGTAAAAGCGCGTGCGGAGCTGCGGGGGTCAGCTAATATTAAAATAAATTCTGAAATATAAAATAATTAGTTACTGCCTAGTCTGCTGCAGAAGAATCTAAATTTTAATTAGTTCTCTGTTTTATATAGTAGGAACTGGTTCTGCCTGGTTTATGATCAGTGGCTGTGTGTGAATCGACGAACTGTTAGATGAATTGTTAGCCCCATTCATCTAACAGTTCGTCGATTCACCTTTTTAAAAAAAGATTTATTTCAGTTATTATTATTATAATGTTTTTCAGACCGCCACAGTCACCAGCACGCTAAAGTGTTACGAAGTGATGCGAAAAGACAAGGGAGGAAAAGGTGGTACCGTGATAAACGTAGCGTCCATAGCCGCTCTGTTCCAAACGCCACCCATGGTGCCCATATATCAAGGAACCAAGAGCGCTGTTATGCAATTTAGCAACACTATTGGTGTAAGTATAGGCCATAGGCTCTCAAGTTTATTTCTCACTGCCCACTTTCAGAATCAAATTTTTTCTAAAGCCCTCCAAAATTTTAACGATCCCTTTTCATTACACGGTCTAAAAGAAGCTATTGCAATTCTTTTTGTGGTGTCACTTGTGTGACAACAGTTAATTAATAATAATAATACCAGCCCTTGTTAATGTCCCACTGCTGGACACGGGCCTCCCTTCAAGATGAAGGGGCTTAGGCCATAGTCCACCACGCTGGCCAAGTGCGGGTTGGCGGACTTCACAAGTCATTCGAAAGCTAGTTAGGCTTTCTCAGACATGCAGGTTTCCTCACGATGTTTTCCTTCACCGAAAGCTAGTAACAATCGCACAAAGACGATTCGCACATGATTAATTAAAGAAATCAGAGGTGCGAGCCGGGGTTCGAACCTGCGCACCTTGTTTCCAAGGCAAGCGCTCGCCCACTGAGCTGCAACAGTTAATTATTTTATTTATTTAGAAATAATTTCAATTTAAATCTAGATAGATTATTAGACATTATTAGATAATAAGTCCTAACAGAAAAGTATATTTTTCCGTCTTATTAAATAAGCCATCGCTCCTTAGTCTACATCAACACCCCTAATTTTCTCGGAGCTTTCTATCGCACTAGTGACTTCAACAAGGGGGCGTGAGCCCACAAGAGGGCGTTATCGTCTACTTTGAGAAATACTGGTATAGGCCAAACAGTAACATCTGACAAAGAAATTGCCATCAGTTATTAGTATTGCCATCGGCATATTTTAGTGTAGTAGAGACTGATTTTATTGATTAGATAGAGATTGTGTGATATTAATCATGCGGAAAAGTTTCTGACTATTAAATCTAGGCAATTACAAACTGACTCTCAACCATTGAGGTATATCTACTTCGTACATAATACCTCAGTGCTCTCAACAATAATTTCCTTATAAGGTTTTCACTCCACTTCTCTAAGCACTCTTTTATGAAATCACAATCAGCATTAAATATCTTCTATGACATTTTAGATGGACGAATACTATAAAAAATCTGGTATGAGGGTGGTGACAATATGTTTCGGAGCCACCGACACTTCTTTATTAAGCTTAGAAAAACTTGGCAACTTCGACGAAGACGTTGAAGCATCATTCGCTACTCTTCTAAAAGGATTTACACACCAAACGTAAGTATTAATCCTGCTAATATTATTCACTATTCAACCCACGCAGCTCCGCCTGCGCTATTTTTAACCGACTTCAAAAAAGGAGGAGGTTCTCAATTCGTCTGTATATTTTTTTTTTTTTTTTTTTTTTTATGTATGTTCGCGCATAACTCTGGCAATTATTAACCGATTTGAAAAAATCTTTCTTCCATCCATTCTTCAATCCATTGATTGGGTCCCATAAAAAAATTATTGCTTAGTAATAAGTAGTTCCTAAAAAAACAAGAATGGTGACTGCGCACTGAGAGTTGCAAGAAAGCCTATATAGATGACGTTTTAGTCGCTCGGACTCGCTCGGTCGGACAAAAATGGTCATAACTCTGGCAAATATTTACCAATTTCAATGATTCTTTTTTTATTCGAAAGAAGAAACCACTGTATTGAATCTGTATGAATTTTATTACAACCGGATAAGAACTTCCTGGAGGACCATGAACGATGTGGAGGAATTTATCTGGTAAAAACCATAAAACTGATGTTCTCCATTACATTGCTCTGACAATTATGAACCGATTTCGATGATTCTTTTTTTTTCGAGAGAGTAAACTACTATGATGTTTCCATGCAAATTTCATTACGACCGGATATTATTTTCTGAAGAAACATGAATTATGTAAAACTATGTAGACGATAATGTGATCATAACCTACCTAGATAATTTTACGGTTTTCGATGGTTCAATCTTTATATATGAAAATATCACTAAAAAGTTTAAAATAAAATCTTTTAAAAAAAAAATTGAACCGACTTCAATATCACTGAGAAGTATAAAATAATTTAAATATTATTGAAGTTGGTGCCAAATATACACAGCAGGTACGCTAACACCAACTTCAATAATATTTAAATTATTTTATACTTTTCAGTGATATTGAAGTCGGTTCAATTTTTTTTTAAAAAGATTTTATTACGTTAACTAAACTTTTAATAACAGACATTCGCATCGAATACATAACCTCCTTTTTTATAGTCGGGTAAAAACTGCGACCCACTTTTTACTTGCTCTCCGAAGCACGGACCCGTTTAGTTCAAATGGCGTTAAATGGTCACCCATCTATTTAATGACCTTACCTAACGTTGCTTAACCCGATCGATTACAAAACCTTGATAACAACTCTCTATGAGTGTTCCCTAACTAATATTTATTATATTATAAAGAAGTTGATAAAATCGGACCAAGCGTATAACCAAGTAGGTACCCATTTTGACTTTAATCCCCTCTCCCAAAAGAACCGTGCTAGATTACGGGATAAAAAGTATCCTATGTCCTACCTCGTAGTAAGATCTCAAATCATGCCAAGTTTCATTTGAATCTATTCAGTAGTTTCGGCGTGATGCGCAGCCGTGATACATACAGACAGACAGACAGACAGACAAAAATTAAAAAAATTACTATTTCGGCCTCAGTATCGGTTATAGAATGCCCTCCAAATATAATTTTCAAAATATCTTCAATGTACAGAATTGGACCTGTTACAGTTTTATTATAAGTAGTATAGATTATCTTCTTATTTATATTAATATCTATCATATCTATCATCCCAAAGACGTCCACTACTGAAAATAGGACATAGGTGTCAGATATTCTGCCGCCAAGCAGCAGTGTGTAAGCATTGCTGTGTTCCGGCGTGAAGGGCACTGTAGCTGGTGAAATTACAGGACACAAAGACTTAACATCTAATGTCTTAAGGGTTGGCAACGCGCTAGTGATTCTTCTGGTGTTGCTAGCGTCTATAGGCTACGGTGTCTGCTTACCATCAGGCGGGTCGTACGCTTGCTTGCCACCTTGGTAGTATAAAAAAAAAAAAAAAAAAAAAGGCCCCCTGTTAGTAATGGGGTCTTACGCGCTTTGACGTGGAGTTACGGAAACCAGCCCGTTATACCAATACCAATAGGGATGGGATTTTGCCATAATTGGCAGGTCTTGGGGATCACAGTATGCGTGTAGTTGAATATCACACAGAAGACACTGCTGTTCGTCTTCTGGTTTTCCGACGATCGGAAAGAGATAGCGTGCTAATCTTATCTTACCCGTCTATGGGAAATACTGTTTCAATGAATTTGGGAGCGATCACATATTAATTTGTTGGATGGGCATGTAAAAAGTCGGTACAGCTCCTGATCTCTTCGCGATAATAACAGTCTTCCGTTCCATTGAATTGAGATAGTAAAGGAAGAGAGAGTGCACCTGTGTCTGCCCAAAGCAGAAATGTTTATACACATTGCTGCTTGGTGGCAGGATATTGTCCCCAGTCTTTTAGTCTAAAAGGCGTCCACAGCTGAACAAATGCCTCCCCCTTAGAAGGGAGGGGTTGCCATAATCCCCACGCTTGGCAGGCGTCTTGGGGATCACATTATAAGCAGTCCTCTAACCGGTCTGCTGCGAGAACTATAGGTATAATTAAATGACTTAATATTGGACTCTTGTAATTACTGACTTTGTGTTATCGTTACTGCTACAGGGCGAAGTCAGCGGCCCAGGGTGTGGTCGACGCATTCAAGCTGGGGGAGAGCGGCTCCACTTGGCTGGCGTATAATGACAAGCCGGTGAAGGACATTTCGGCCACAGTGAAGCAGGCTTACGATCTCTTGAACGCGACGTTCTTGGATTAATAGACATAATTATTAAATTAATTACTTATTTAATTGTAAATATATTATTTTGTTATTAATTAAATTACCTAAATTAAATTGTACATTGTACCTGCAAAACTGTTTTTTTTTATTAATTTAGATGAGATTCCTACTAAATTTAACGCCCGTGATATAAGACACTGCTATAGCCCCTTGATGCATAAACTACTATAAATAGCTCTTCAGATTGATTATTACTTAGGATATATAACCACCTATTTTTACAATTTCGATTATTAGGTGGGAAGATATGTATTCAGGAACGGGGGCTTCGTGTCTTCTCCTCTCGTTTATTTCGTATAAAAACAAGACGAATTAGAAAAATATGCGTTTATTAAAACTGTTACAATAATGTTTTAAATTTGAATAGTAAGTGGCGTCTAGTTGAGAGCGCGTCTATCGAATGTATATAAAATAAAAACCGTTGCGCGATCGGACTGTCAAATAGACGTGACAGCTGTCAGCTGTTAAAATGGTTTCTGGAGGCAGCTACGCGTTGCGTGGATATACCCCCGGCCTTGGGAGCACCACCGGCTTCCAACATCAGTCGTCCTTCATCTCATCTGGCTGTAGAGGTAAAGGGCATATCTTCGAGAAAGCTCGTCGTATGGTCCCAGTTGCAGTGCGTATGTCGGCGACTCGAGAGACTCCATCCGTTCCAGGGAACACCTTAATTATGCGTCCCAATCCCCATTTAAGAGGCGGCAGGTTGTCATCTTTGATAATTACAAGGCTGTCCAGAGAAATATCATCTTGACGCGTCTTCCATTTCGTCCTCACTTGAAGCTCCGATACATATTCCTTGGCCCATCTCTGCCAAAAGTGCTGTCGCAGTTGCTCTATACGCTGGTAGCGGTCGAGTCGGGATGTCGCTGCATCTACCAGGTTATCGCATGCTGGGGCAGTCAACGGTCGGCCTATGAGGAAATGACCTGGAGTCAAGGGAGATAGGTCGGACGGATCTGTGGACATAGGTGATATAGGACGAGAATTTAAAATACTTTCGATTTGCGTCAAAACCGAATAAAATTCAATATATGTAAGCCTAGCATTGCCAACTACACGTTTCAAGTGATGTTTACATGATCTTACCACACTCTCCCACAGGCCTCCAAAATGGGGAGAATATGGTGGAATAAAATGAAGTTTAATACCATCATTGGCGGCAAAATCAATAATTTGATTAGAACTATCATTTAAAAATTTAGACAGTTCCCTTTCTGCACCTACAAAATTTCTACCGTTGTCTGATAGAAGAACTTCAGGTTTGCCTCTTCGACTTATAAAACGCTTAAGTGCTAAAATATAGTCGTTAGTAGATAAACTGTCGACAAGTTCAAAATGTACAGCCCGAGTTACTAGGCACACGAAAAGGCATATATACGCCTTTATCAAGCGAGCACCGCGACCCTTTCGATTCAGTATGAACATTGGCCCAGCATAATCTACTCCAGTACGCATGAACGGAAATCTACAATCTAAACGATCAGATGGTAAGTTACCCATAATAGGAGATAATGTTTTACCTTTAATTCGCGTGCAAGTAACACACTCACGTACAACCTTCCGTGTAAGATTTCTACCACTCAGCGGCCACCAACACTCTCGCAAACTAGCAAGCAAAAGTTGAGGTCCGGCATGTAGCAGCCGCTTATGTTCGTATCTGGCTAATAACACTGTGAACTTATGTTTACTACACAATAGTATCGGATGTTTCTTGTTATAATCAAAACTATTGGAATTAGACAGTCTACCACCCACTCGAATCAACTTATGATCGTCCATAAACACGTTTAGCCCGGAAATACGACTTAATTCCTTACTGTTTGTTTTTAATGGCAAGTTATTTGATAATTTATGATAAACGTCCGGGAATGACTGTCTTTGCGCGAATGCAACTAGCATGCATTCCGATGCGTTCAACTCGTCTACTGATAATAAACCGGTTTCTTGGTTTCGTTCGGTGCGTTTGCGTATGTTGTTAATAAATCGCAGAACATAGGCACCAATACGTTTTAGCTTCTTATACGACGAGTATTTATCGAATTGAAATAAATCATGAATAGAGGTGCAGGCAAAATTAAATGATTGAGATTTTAATTCGGGCAAATTATCTGAATTAATTAAATTGGAATTATTTATAATATCATGAAAATAATTTGAATCATTACAGTGTAAATAAGATGGACCATTCCACCAAAGATTAGAACTAATTAAAACGTTTAAGTTTGAACCTCTGGATAACAAGTCAGCTGGATTGTCCTTGCTACCAACATGTAACCAGCTGGAGTTACCAGTGAGTTCATTTATTTCTGTAGCCCGATTTTGTACAAATGGCTTTAATAAATGTGGAGACATACGCAACCAACCAATAACAATGGTTGAATCCGTCCAAAAGAAAACGTTGGTGAAGGTCAATCTTAACGATTCAACTATTTTCTTATACAACTTAGCACCTACGAGCGCACCGCATAGCTCTAATCTAGGTATGCTAATCGACTTTAAAGGTGCAACTTTACTCTTAGCGCATAGCAATCTAACAGACACTTCTGCATTAAGGTCGCTATAGGTACGTATATAGGCACATGCACCATACGCATCCTGTGAGCTATCACAAAATATGTGGAGTTCTACGCTTTGTTTACTATCGCCCATTGCATGACGTGGAATCTTTAAATCGTGTAAGTACTTTAATGTGTCGGTAAAGTTACGCCATGTACTTGCAATCTCCTCTGACACAGGCGTATCCCAATCGAGTTTACAGAGCCACAGTTTTTGCAATAGAATTTTTGCAATAATTACAACAGGAGAAAGTAACCCTAAGGGATCATATATTTGCGAAATTAAGGATAGCATTATGCGTTTGGTGATTATTGGTGTGTTAGCATTATCCTTAATATTTGTGGCGTAATACAACTCGTCAGTACCGCTATGCCAGCCGATACCTAACGTTTTGTTTTGTGTGTGTTCGCCCACAAACATAGTAGACGTTGTGTTAACCCCACAGTTGAATGTCCATTTTCGTAATGTAAAACAACCAGATTGCAAAACCTGTGATGTTTTCTCGCAGATATTAAGTAACTGTTGGTGGTCATCACTACCAGTAATTAAATCGTCTACGAATATGTCGTTATTAATAACGCGAGCTATGGTTTCGTCTTCACACTCTGACGCCAACTGCCGTATACAGCGCATACTGAGGTATGGCGCCGATGCAGTTCCGTACGTCACAGTATTGAGCTGGTAGACCTTCATAGGTTCTGTTGGACTATCACGCCACAGTATGAGCTGCAAGGATCTTTGGTCTGCCTGTATTAAGACCTGTCTAAACATTTTCTCAACATCGGCGCAAGCTACGTATTTATACTGCCGAAAACGTAAAAGTATGGAGAAAATGTCATTTTGAAGAGCAGGTCCTGTTAGCTGAATATCATTCAACGATTTATGCGACGTGGTCACAGCACTAGCGTCATATACTATACGTAGTTTTGTCGTAGATCTGTTTTCCCTAAACACTCCGTGGTGTGGTAAAAAGTAATTAGGCTTATCGTATTTATCGATACACGTCATGTGACCTAGATCTTCGTATTCTCGCATAAATTCGCAATACATTTGCTTATAATTAGGTGACCGTTCAAGTTTGCGTTCTAATGCCAAAAATCTGTTTTTTGCTAAATTAAATGAATCTCCTAGCATCTCTGGGGGTTCCTTTAATGGGATTCGGACAGAAAACCTACCATCAGCTTCACGTTTGGTCGTATTAATAAACAGATCTTCACACAGTAGCTCGTCATTGGTGAGAACCTTTCGTGCCTGTGGTACATGTTCTATCTCCCAAAAACGTTTAAGGGATTCATCTATTTCTAGCGATTGAATAAAGTTACATTGAACTTCATTCAAGTTCGTAGCACTTAGGCCCCTCGTATATAATGGCCCAGATAACAACCAACCTAACTTAGAGTTTTGTAGGTATGGCCCGTTTACTAATCGAATTCTATTATCGTTTAATAACAAGTCCCAATATAAATTACAACCCAAAAGTAATTCAATTTCGGAACTAGAGAAATATAACGGATCTGCTAATTGGATATTATTTGGTATTCGTATAAGTTTAGGATCTACGCTTGTCGAGGGTAAACTGTCTGTTATACGCTGCAAGACAAAGCATCGAACCTGGGTACTGTATTCGTTTACTTTAGACTGTATAGTTATATCGCATGAATGATTTGATTGCGTCACAGACTGTGCGACGCCGCTTATTCGTATTGTGGACTGTAATAAAGGTAGGCATAATCGCTTTCTTAATTTATCCGAAATAAAACTGTGTTGACTTCCATTGTCCAAAAGAGCTCGAACAGTATGGATTCGGTTATTTGAGTCTATTATCTCCACTAACGCTGTACATAACAACACCGTTTGTAAGTCATGTGTATATCCTAATGTATCTGCATTATGAGTGTCTATAGACGTTGAATGAAGCGCAGTTGACAACATGGCGGGCGAGTTATGATCAGCTGACGGCTCGCTACGCGCAGTCGCACCTTTGCTATCGAAACCGGTTATGTGAAGTAAAGTATTGTGCTTTTGTTGACATTGCTTGCAGGGACTAAATATACAATTTGAAACGTTATGTCCTGCACGTAAACAATTACAACATAGCTGCTTATCGCTTACAAATGTAATTCTGTCCTTAACCGATAAGTTAAGAAACTTATAACACGTATAAAGATTATGATTACCGTTGCAGGAAGGACACGAACGAACTACCGATTTATTACCGTTAGATGGTTTGCCTTTAGACCCGACAGAACTAGTGGATACATAACTATGCACAGACGCGTTAGGCTTGTTATGATTTATCTTAGATTCAGTGTTTATACTCGTTTTATTCTGCTGTTTATTTTGACTAGCACTAATCATATCCAACATATCCGCTTTGTTTTTAAGAAAAGTAAGCAAATCCTCTAACGTTAACCTTTTTGACTTATCGGAACAAATGGAACCCTTATGATTTTCCCAGTCACGCTCAGTGGATGAGTCGAGTTTGGAGACAATCAGGAATATAATTAGCGTATCCCATGATTCTGTAGGTTCATCGAGCGTTTTAAGGGCCCTGAGGTTTCTTAAAACGGTATCAATAAGTTTCCTTATCTGTAACGCAGATTCCTGTTTTAAAGAAGGAATAGAAAATAAAGATTTAACATGATTGTTAACCAGAAGCCTTGTGTTATGAAATCGGTTCTCTAATAATTCCCACGCATTAATGTAATTGGTGGCAGTAAATTCTAAAGCACTTATTACTTGCAATGCAGTGCCACTGAGTGATGAACGCAAATAATGGAATTTTTGTATAGCGTCTAGATCGGTACGTTTATGGATCATCGTTACGTATGAATTCCTATACTCAAGCCAATGGTCATATGAACCACTAAATGTAGGTAGGTGGATCTCTGGCAACCGAACATTAGTCTTATGCAAATCTTTCGAATTAGAAGCACTAGAACCTGCACTAATTTCTCCACTTTCAACCATACTTTCAGCAATGGCTAATGTATTGAAATATAAAACCTCAAATGATTCGACATACTCAATGTTTGACGAAATATCAGACTCCGGGGAAATAAGTTCAATCCGGTTTTCTATGTTGTTAAACTGTGTAAAATGATCATGAACTGAACTTATTCTGAACTTAATTTCCTTAATTTGTAACGGAGAAAGGGAAATGCCTTGTAACGAATCTAAATATTTTTTGAAAAGCGTCAACCGACCTTTCAAATTACCGCGTTGTTTTCTGAGGTCTTGAAGTTCTATTAGAATGTTTTTAGAGGGAGAAACTGGCGTAGCCGTGGAAGGCATTGCTAATTTGTCACCACCCATTTTAAAGGCCTATGTGTAAGAGTAAAATAAGGTACTTACAGTAATCACACAGGTTTTCGTATAGCTCTGGCACTGGCACACTAATCGTATCTGTAATACACAAACGACACGGTTTTAACACAATTCGACAAGGATGGGAGTAGACAGGATCGAAAACCTGACCGTTGAACTGATGATGTAGACGTCTGCTTGAATCCGGCTTCGACAGGAACAAAATATTCAGGAACGGGGGCTTCGTGTCTTCTCCTCTCGTTTATTTCGTATAAAAACAAGACGAATTAGAAAAATATGCGTTTATTAAAACTGTTACAATAATGTTTTAAATTTGAATAGTAAGTGGCGTCTAGTTGAGAGCGCGTCTATCGAATGTATATAAAATAAAAACCGTTGCGCGATCGGACTGTCAAATAGACGTGACAGCTGTCAGCTGTTAAAATGGTTTCTGGAGGCAGCTACGCGTTGCGTGGATAATATGTATTACTATTATAATTTTGTTAAATGTCTTGTGTATGTGAGCAACGCAGATTGAACCTGAAATTGTCGTTTGGCAGAAACTGTTTTAGTCTTATGTGTGTTGGCAACTAAATCTATACTTATAATAAAACTGTAACAGGTCCAATTCTGTACATTGAAGATATTTTGAAAATGATGTTTGGAGGGCATTCTATAACCGATACTAAAGCCAAAAATGTAATTCTTTTTATTTTTGTCTGTCTGTCTGTCTGTCTGTATCTCGGCTGAGCATCACGCCGAAACTACTGGATGGATTGAAACGAAACTTGGCATGACTTGAGATAATACTCCGAGGTAGGACATAAGATACTTTTTATCCCGACATTCGACACGGTTCCCTTGGGAGAGGGGACTAAAGTCAAAATATGTACTTGGTTATACGCTTGCTCCGATTTTAAAAATTTTTCATTATAATTATAGTAAATATTTGTAAGGGAACACTCATAGACAGTTGTTAACAATGTTTGGAAATCGATCAGGTTAAGCAACGTTAGGAAAGGTCATTAAATAGATGGGTAACCGTCTAACGCTATTTGAACTAAACGTCTCCGTACTTCGGAGGGCAAGTACAAAGTGGATCCAAGTTTTTAACCGACTTTAAAAAAGGAGGTTTTGTATTCTATGCGAATGTATATTATTGAAAGTTTAGTTAACGTGTAAACACAGCGCGGGCGGAGCTGCGTGGGTCAGCTAATATTACTTTGGTAATTTTATATAGTTCCTCTGTACTTAGGAAATCTGAAAGGCTTAGAAGCATTACCTCAAGTAAACATCGTTGCCCCCGTTCTACATCGAGGAACCTAGTCTTTGCCAGTGGCGTGCACTGAAAGCAGGCAAAAATACATATCTGCGAGTTGTTTATGCTTTATGCTATTTGTTCGTGTTTCAGCACAAATATCCTTAAATTAACCAATTTTACAAACATATCCATTTACATAAAAAAAATACGTTAATTCACGTCCAAACTAAGTTTTTTTTTTAAATTAAGACCGTTTAGAGAAATCCTAGGGTAGGCAAAGTATTTTTGTCAGTATGGAGCCGCTGAATAAACTTATTAATGTTCTCAAATGCAAATTAATACGTCTATAGTATTTGCTTGCATATGGATATTTGAAATGGTATAATAACATACTTAAAATAGGTGTAACAAGCCGAATACATTTTTTTTGCCTACCCTCTGTCTGTGCACGCCACTGGTCTTTGCAGCCCCTCCCTTAATTGAAATGCAGTATCCTATTACAGATTGTACTAGAACAATATTCAATTATGCACGAAGTCTTCACGAAGTAAAGTAAGTCAATGCATCGATTATTGCTAGTCACATTTACAGTTTAGTTCGTCGGCGCATTCGGCGCATGAACGAGGGCGACATAAATAATAATAATAACTTAAAAATAAATTTGGAAAAAACAAAAGTTATGAATTTTTATCAACGTATTTGTCCCGAAAACTTTAATATTCACTTCAATAATACAACTATAGAATCAGTTAATATTGCGAAATTTTTAGGAATCACTATCGACAGTCAGTTAACTTGGAAATCACATGCTGAGAGCGTTTGCAATAAGCTAAGTACCTCTGCGTATGTACTCTACAATCTGTCAAAAAAAGTAGATGTCAGTACACTACTAGTTGCATATCACGGTCTAGTTGCTTCTGTGTTACGATTTGGTGTTATATTCTGGGGCAATTGTACCGAAAAAGAGAGTATATTTAAATCACAAAAGCGTTGCCTAAGAGCAATCTTTAATATGAAATCCACCGAGAGCTGTATACCTATTTTTAAGAAACATAAATTATTAACGTTACCTTGCATTTATATTTTAGAATTAGCTATATCTTTATAATAATATATCTTTATTGTTTCTCATCATCATACAAAAATCACAATACATATTTAACACTAGCTGACCCACGCAGCTCCGCCTGCGCTATTTTTACGTTAACTAAACTTTTAATAACAGATATTCGCATCGAATACATAACCTCCTTTTTTATAGTCGGTTAAAAACTGGGACCCACTTTTTACTTGCTCTCCGAAGTATGAACCCGTTTAGTTCAAATGGCGTTAAACGGTCACCCATCTATTTAATGACCTTACCTAACGTTGCTTAACCCGATCGATTACAAAACTTTGATAACAACTCTCTATGAGTGTTACCTTACTAATATTTATTATATTTTATAGAAAAATTGATAAAATCGGACCAAGCGTATAACCAAGTACCCGTTTTGACTTTAATCCCCTCTCCCAAAAGAACCGTGCTAGATTACGGGATAAAAAGTATCCTATGTCTTACCTCGTAGTAAGATCTCAAATCATGCCAAGTTTCATTTGAATCCACTCAGTAGTTTCGGCGTGATGCTCAGCCGTGATACAGACAGACAGACAGACAGACAGACAGACAGACAGACAGACAGACAAAAATTTAAAAAAATACATTTTCGGCCTCAGTATCGGTTATAGAATGCCCTCCAAATATAATTTTCAAAATATCTTCAATGTACAGAATTGGACCTGTTACAGTTTTATTATAAGTATAGATTATGATAGATATGGTGTCTGTAGTAGGTAAAACCTGTATAACAGATCACCAGGCCAACTAATTAATTCTAAAATTGTTTACATTAAGGTAATAAAACAAAAAAAGAAAAACAGTTTGATACAATTAAAGAAAAATTAGAAAATAATAAAAATAAAGGAATAATAAAAATAAAATAAAGGATATGGAGATGAAAAATGATGGCGTGAGTGTGTGAGTGTGCAATGAACGTAATAATAATTGCTAGGCTAGAGGTTTCAACAAATTTTCAGTTTCATTGTAATCCAGACTTTGCAGCCATAAACGAACTTTATTTTTGCAGCATGCTTTGGTGAGTGGGTAGATTGAAAGACATTTATTCATATTATTATATAAGAAAGGCCCAAGAAAACCAAAAAAGTTATGTGAAAGACTATTATTAAATCTTGTTTTGGTGCAAATAGCTGTAGTTCTTCTTTTACCAGAATTGTCAGAGTGCACAAAGGGTAGCAAGGAGTGTTGCTTTAGGATAATTGCGAGGATAAAAAGTTGACGCACTGTAAGAACTTTACTGCGAACATATGAATCATGAGTAGGATACATAATTGGGAGAAATAAACATACCTTTAAAATAGCCTTTTGGGCTCGTTCCAAGTTCAAAATAAATGTTTTTGCAGCACCACCCCAAGAAGATATACAATATGCAATCAACGATTGGCAAAGCGCAAAATATATAGTTTTTAATATATTAAAATCAGCGACATGGCGGACGGTTTTAAAAATGTATATGAGTTTTCGAACTTTACAAACTAAGCTTTCAATTTGTTGTTTGAAACTGAGACGTTCGTCAATAATAATTCCCAAGTATTTTATGGATTTTGTTCTTATCAGTTTGGGGCAATTGCAGCAACTATCCGAAGGTAAGTCACAAGAATGTGCAGTGATCTGTAAGTTGGAATTGTCCTGGTTCCGAATTGCATAGGTCATTAATTTGGTTTTGTCTAGATTGAGTGTTAGAATGTTAATTTGCAACCATTTAGATACTTCATCAAATCTTTTTTGGGCATAATCATACAGCGCTTTCCATGTATCCGCGTGAAAAAGAAGAACAGTGTCGTCAGCAAATGTTATGATTCTACCGTTTGTAAGCTTCATTTGACATAGATCATTGATATAAATTAAAAAAAGTGTAGGACCAAGAATGCTGCCCTGTGGAATACCATATTCGGTGTTAGTCGGAAGTTCGTCACTAATCCAAGAATCGATTTTGACAACCTGTGTTCTACCATGCAAATAATTGGTAATCAATTGTAGTGGAAGACCTCTAATACCTAGATATTGTAGTTTTTTTATTAAGTTAGGGATAGATACTGTGTCGAATGCCTTTGCTAAATCTAAGTAAATGGCTAAGACTTTTTTCTGGTTGTCCAAGTTAGAAATAATGTAGTCCGTTAGCTGGTGCACAGCATCTGATGTAGACTTATGAGAGCGGAACCCGAACTGAGATGTTGAGAACAGTTGATTGTTTTCGAGGAATTCAATTAGCCTAGTATTTATTAAGCGTTCCAAAATTTTTTATAGAGTTGGAAGAATTGAGATTGGCCTATAATTATTGACACAGTATCTGTCACCACTTTTAAAAATAGGTACTATTTGTGATTTTTTTAAAATATCTGGAAAATTTCCAGTAGTAAGAGATAAGTTACATATAAAAGTGAGTGGTGGTGCTACAATATCTATAAATTGTTTCAAAAATACTCCTGAGATATTATCTAAACTTGAAGCACATTCACCTTTCAAGTTCAAGATTAGTTTTCTTACTTCAGTTTCATCGGTAGGTAGTAGAACTATAGACTTTTCAAAGTGGTCGACTAAGGGTGCTTTAAAACGATTTTTGTGTAGTGCTAACAATTTTTTTTGTGCTAAGGATTTACCAACGTTAGCGAAGAACAAGTTTACTTTATTAATGGAATGTTTAGGATTATTTGGACAGATTAAATTTGAGGAACATTCCTTTTTTTTAGCAGTGTATGTTAGATTTTTTATTACTTCCCACAGTTTTTTATTATTATTACCAGCCTTATCTATAATTTTTTTTTCATAAGCAATTTTTGTTTTCTTAATGATATTATTACAGAAATTTCTATAGTTTTTGTAAGTAGTCTGTATGATGTTATTACAAGGATTTTTTTTTGCCTTCACGTATAGTTTATCACGGTTACGCATGCACCTCAAAAGCCCTGGGGTAATCCAGGGCTTCAGTATCCGTTTACGACTAGGTAATGAAATGGTTTCATAGCTATTATTTATAGCCTGTGTGAAAAGGTTCGTGAAGAACTCAGAAGCAACATTGACATCAAGTAAGTTATAAATATGGCTAAAATCAATATTCTTAATATTTATGTTTAATAGTTCCCAGTTTAATCGATTATATGATTTTTTACGCACATTTTTACCATTAGGTTTAATATCTATAAAGACTAGTACACTATCATGATCCGTTATAGATGTCTGAGCAACGTAACAATGTGCAATTAATCTTGTTTTCAATATTAAATGATCCAAGCAAGTACGGCTGTGAGTAGGAATTGTGTGGGCAGGTAACATACCGTGGGAGGCTACCAAATTAAGATAATTGTAGGACCTATTATCTTGTGTATTGGCAGCAATGTCAATATTTATGTCGCCAACTAAAATGATATTCTTATATGCTGAATGTATGCGAAGGCATTCGTCGAGAGAACCCAAAAAGTTGTCTATACGTTTATAGCTAGGTGGTCTGTAAATGGCTATAACTACAGTGTCCATATTTATTTTTAAAGTAAGACAGTTTGCTTCCATTATGTCCGTTTCTTCAACTGTAAATGAATAATTATTTTTGCAGTAAATCACTACGCCTTCATTTTGCGTTATATTTCTACGGGTAGAAAATGATTTATAGCCCTCAATACACGGTATGGTAGTATTGCTTGTTAACCAGCACTCAGTCAAAACAATAATGTCCCATTCAATTTGAGACCTAATAAGTAGAGTTTGAAAGCTAGATATATTGCAATGGATACTGCGTATATTTTGCGACAGTATCTTTAAAGAATGCAAAGATTTTTGTGCTAATGTGGGACAATCCTCGATTTCACATGACGCAGAGTAAGCAACTGAGACAGCATCTAAGTCGTTACTAAGATTCCTTGTAAATTCAGCCATAATTAAAATGAAAATTATTTTTAGTGCTCAAACATAAACAAGATAATTTTATAATTCTATACCAACAGCCCGCATTTTTGAGTATACCTACTAGTGATATCAAAGAAAACCCCTAACTTATAAACTTCTAAGTTATTCAATGTGTTAACATTTTTTGTGTCCGAGTGGATGATTACTGAATGAAATGTTAATGAGAAATGAGTACATGTGATGATTTCATAACTGTACAAATACATATTAAATTGTAATAAGTTTAGTGAAAAATAATAATAAAGACGTAAAAAAATTAAAATTAAGTAATACATCAATAAGAAAAAATTAAGAATTAAAAACAAAGAAAGAATACAGGCTAGTCAAAAATTATACAATCCCGATTTCAATTTATCGAGATCAGTCTCTGAGTTAATCCGTATAAGTTTCTCTCCTTCGCTTTTACGGATATAAATTTTTCCTCCAGCTGTCCAGCAGTATTTAAAAGAATTTGTGGTTGCAAAATCCCTTGCTAAGAAAAACAATCTTCTAGTTTTTGGCGTCAAGTTTTCCGCCACATAGACGTTCTTAATTGGACCATTAATATGTAGATGGCCTGTGTTTAATTTATTAAGAGGATGTTTGTTGTTAAACTTTTTGCAATTTTCAATAACATTCTCTTTGGTTAGAACACTGGTGAAATCTACAATAACTGGTTTATTATCTTCAGACTTGGTGCTTACACGGAATACATCACGAATGTCATTATTCTGAATAGATACATCAAGGGTCTTACAAACATTCATGACCAGATTAACAAGATCTTGTTTTGTTTCTCCTTTATTTGGTGGAATATTTTTTATTTCAATATTGGACATTTTATTAGATTTTTCTAACCCTTCGATCCTGTTTTCCAAGGAGTTAATGTATTCCAAATTTTTTTTTCTGTCGTTTTCCATAGTCTCTAGTTGCTTTTTTAAATCTTTATATTCATTAGCAAGGTATTCAACGGAGTCAATAATGCCTGCATTCTGTTTCCTAATATCATTTATAGTCGCTTGAAGAACATCTAATTTGATATTTTGTTCTTGTTTTAGATCGGTAATCATTTTCCTTATTTCCGAAAAAGTATCTGTGCATTCATCTTCGTTCACTTTTTGCTTTCGCGATCGAGAACGACTTGTTTTTTCCGATTCCACTGTCGAGCTCATAGTGATATCAAATCCACATTTCTTAATTGTATTTGGTGACGTAGGTGGTGTTCGCTTAAGGGGCATGGTAGTAATAAAAAAACAAATAACAATTAGACGAAGGAAAAATATCTCATCGTATTCTTAAGTTTGTTACTAAATAAAAGTTTGAACTGTTTTTAATTTAAATTATTACTTTATATTCCACAAAGAACAAAAAAAAAAAAATCTACACTCAACACAAGATTTGAACTCGGACATCTTTCGCCACATAGCACATCATATCATCAATCGGTGATAAACCAAATGGGCCAAGCCGCCGTTGTTAGAACAAATCAAAAACAGGTTCAATTCTTGAGTATTGAGAAAAGTGCAACAGTTAGCGTCTTTTATTAACCGACTTCAAAAAAGGAGGAGGTTCTCAATTCGTCTGTATATATTTTTTTTTTTTTTTTTATTTTTTTTTTATGTATGTTCGCGCATAACTCTGGCAATTATTAACCGATTTGAAAAAATCTTTCTTCCATCCATTCTTCAATCCATTGATTGGGTCCCATAAAAAAATTATTGCTTAGTAATAAGTAGTTCCTAAAAAAACAAGAATGGTGACTGCGCACTGAGAGTTGCAAGAAAGCCTATATAGATGACGTTTTAGTCGCTCGGACTCGCTCGGTCGGACAAAAATGGTCATAACTCTGGCAAATATTTACCAATTTCAATGATTCTTTTTTTATTCGAAAGAAGAAACCACTGTATTGAATCTGTATGAATTTTATTACAACCGGATAAGAACTTCCTGGAGGACCATGAACGATGTGGAGGAATTTATCTGGTAAAAACCATAAAACTGATGTTCTCCACTACATTGCTCTGACAATTATGAACCGATTTCGATGATTCTTTTTTTATTCGAGAGAGTAAACTACTATGATGTTTCCATGCAAATTTCATTACGACCGGATATTATTTTCTGAAGAAACATGAATTATGTAAAACTATGTAGACGATAATGTGATCATAACCTACCTAGATAATTTTTCGGTTTTCGATGGTTCAATCTTTATATATGAAAATATCACTAAAAAGGTTAAAATAAAATATTTTTAAAAAAAAATTGAACCGACTTCAATAACACTGAAAAGTATAAAATAATTTAAATATTATTGAAGTTGGTGCCAAATATACACAGTAGGTACGCTAACACCAACTTCAATAATATTTAAATTATTTTATACTTTTCAGTGTTATTGAAGTCGGTTCAATTTTTTTTTAAAAATATTTTATTTAAACATTGGCGGTTATCACTTTAAAATGTTTCTATATTGTTTCTATCACATTACACACTTTTAGTCAAATAGAATGTTATTGTTATTATAATATAAACACGGAATTTTAAAATACGTTAATTTATACCGTATTTCACTAATCAAAGCATTATTTTTAAACTGTTTTGAAATAGAATAAACGAGTTCGTATTTTTAGTATACAATTCACTAATAACTTCATAACATCACTGTAAATCAATGTCAGTTGTTCCTTGTGGTCTATTTTCACTTATAATATTGATGAAATAATGAAATAACTATTTTAATTATTTTTAAAATGTATTTAAATACGAGCTCACAAACAATACGGGCGACAGCGCCATCTTTTTTTGAATATATATTTGTAAAGACTAATAACATATTATTTAAAACTTTAGACGAGACAAGAAATAGATCTGTGAATCTAAGATCTCAATACCATAACCAACTGTAAATGAATCTAATACTACATTGTTTAAAAAAAACATAATTGGTATGGCGCCTTTAATCTACAATAAAATACCCAATAGTATTAAAGAGCAGCCCTTAAGTATATTTAAGAAACGCCTCAGTTCACTTCTGCTGGAGAAATGTTACTACTCCATAGCAGACTTTTTGAACGATAGATTTGTAAGTTTATAATTAGTTGTATTGAAATTTTGCATGCCACTAGGCAGATCGTATATGGATACCTACTTTATCTACTTTATAACCATCTTATGTTACTACCTGCGATCTGTGCAAATAAAGTGAATTTGAATTTGAATTTGACATGAAGGTCATAATAGATCAAACAAAACATAAGTAGCATTGAGAGTAGCATCACTAGTACCTCTGTAGTAGTTTTATTTTAGTATAGCTCCTTTTACAAAGGTTGTCTGGAAGAGATCGCTTTGAGCGATAAGACCGCCTTTTGCTCACATGAAGTTATGTAACTGTTTCATGTATTGTTCAACAAAATGTGTGCAATAAAGTATTAATCTATCTATCTATCTATCTCTGTGGTCAAACCTGGTCATTCCTCCAAGGTCAAACCCTTGGAGTTACTCTGAGGTCAAACCCTATATCTTTGGTCAAAACTGTCAGCTATCAGTGTCAATTACTTATCAGATGAGATCAGATTAATTTTTTTTTCTTAAAAAGTGAAGTGAAGTGAGCCTGAGCCTATCAGTGATATTTGACAAAATTGCAAACGAAACTAGGGATGTTTGATACAATCACAATGTTGTATCGAGCCACTATCGATCTGGATCAATCTGGTCCTTCAATTAGGAACAATTTCTGAAGAAATAATATTTCATTTAAATTTGTATTCATTTTAATATTGTCGTCGGCATGGATTGAGTTAGCTGGACTGAGTGTGTGAGTGTGAGACTGAGTGACGAGTCGCTGGACGTTTGGGGCAAAGAGTACATTAAAAGTATATACGTTTGGGGTGTGGGCCCTTGAACGTCCATTGAGTACGGCAGTTTGTCAAAATTGCAAACGCATAGATGTATGATAAATCGGTCTATTCCACTTTGATCACCTCGGAATCAAATCACCTGGGTGATTTGAGCTGGGTGATTTGAGTGGAACAATTTATTCCACTTTGATCACCTCGGAATCAAATCATCTGGGTGAATAGTAGCGACTACAATTTTTATTTTTTATTTTGTGTCTTTAAATCACCCGACCGATGAATCCAACTCGGATGGGCAGCGTTCGGGAAACTGTATGATATCTTCTCATCCGAAATTCCGCAGTGCCTGAAGACGAATTTCTTTAACCAGTGTGTGTTGCCAGTGATAACACATGGTACTGAGACATGGTCCTTAAGAGCTGGCCTTTTAGAGAAGCTCAGAGTCACACAATGAGCCATGGAGAGAACTATGCTCGGAGTTTCTTTGCGCGATAAACTCCGGAATGACGTAATTCACCAAAGAACTAAACTCACCGACTTAGTTCTCAGAATTTGCAAGTTGAAGTACCAATGGGCAGTCCACGTCGCTCGAAGAGCCGATAGCCGATGAGAAATAAAAGTTCTCGACTGGCCATCACGAACTGTAAGACGCAGCGTAGACAGGCCTCCCACTAGGTGGACCGATGACTTGTACGCATCGCAGGCAACCGGTGGATGCAAATGGATAACTGTGAGGCCTTTATTCAGCAGTGGTCGTCTTCCGGCTGATGATAATGATTAGGACATTTTACATTACTAAAATAGTTTAGAAGAAAGAAGTAAGTAAAGTTAAGATATGATAAGTCAAAGTCCTTTGGAGTCACTGGAGTTCGAGGTGTGGGCCCTAGGACGTCCATTGAGTATGGTGGCGACTCCGAGGAAGACGGCAGCGGGGTTGCGACCCCCGTCCCCGTGAGCACCAATACTGGTTCCCGGGGGGCTACAATGCGCCCCCCGGCGGCGGGCTCAAAGGCAAGACTACATATCCCACCGGTGAGCCCTGGGGTCCCCCTCATGTGCTGATGCGATAGCCGCGGGGGTTTAAGTGGGTAGGAATCGCACATACCCCGGCCGAGTCCCACAGCTCCCGGCGATCTATTGAAGGTTTCCGCCGGCAAAAAAAAAAAAGAAAAAAATGATAAGTTAAAGTGCGTGAGTGTGTCAAGCACTACATTATTAATTATCGACGACGTGCAGACGGAAGACGACTACTGCTGAACAAAGGCCTCCCCCTTAGACCGCCACAATGAACGACAGTTAGCCATTTGCCACCTAGTGGGAGGCCTGCCTACGCTGCGTCTTACAGTTCGTGGTGGCCAGTCGAGAACCTTAATTTCCTATCAGCTATCGGCTCTTCGAGCGACGTGGACTGCCCATTATTGGTACTTCAACTTGCAAATTCTGAGAACTAAGTCGGTGACTTTAGTTCTTTGGTGAATTACGTCATTCCGGAGTTTATCGCGCAAAGAAACTCCGAGCATAGTTCTCTCCATGGCTCATTGTGTGACTCTGAGCTTCTCTAAAAGGCCAGCTCTTAAGGACCATGTCTCAGTACCATGTGTTATCACTGGCAACACACACTGGTTAAAGAAATTCGTCTTCAGGCACTGCGGAATTTCGGATGAGAAGATATCATACAGTTTCCCGAACGCTGCCCATCCGAGTTGCGCGTGAAAAAGAAGAACAGTGTAGTCAGCAAATGTTATGATTCTACCGTTTGTAAGCTTCATTTGACATAGATCATTGATATAAATTAAAAAAAGTGTAGGACCAAGAATGCTGCCCTGTGGAATACCATATTCGGTGTTAGTCGGAAGTTCGTCACTAATCCAAGAATCGATTTTGACAACCTGTGTTCTACCATGCAAATAATTGGTAATCAATTGTAGTGGAAGACCTCTAATACCTAGATATTGTAGTTTTTTTATTAAGTTAGGGATAGATACTGTGTCGAATGCCTTTGCTAAATCTAAGTAAATGGCTAAGACTTTTTTCTGGTTGTCCAAGTTAGAAATAATGTAGTCCGTTAGCTGGTGCACAGCATCTGATGTAGACTTATGAGAGCGGAACCCGAACTGAGATGTTGAGAACAGTTGATTGTTTTCGAGGAATTCAATTAGCCTAGTATTTATTAAGCGTTCCAAAATTTTTTATAGAGTTGGAAGAATTGAGATTGGCCTATAATTATTGACACAGTATCTGTCACCACTTTTAAAAATAGGTACTATTTGTGATTTTTTTAAAATATCTGGAAAATTTCCAGTAGTAAGAGATAAGTTACATATAAAAGTGAGTGGTGGTGCTACAATATCTATAAATTGTTTCAAAAATACTCCTGAGATATTATCTAAACTTGAAGCACATTCACCTTTCAAGTTCAAGATTAGTTTTCTTACTTCAGTTTCATCGGTAGGTAGTAGAACTATAGACTTTTCAAAGTGGTCGACTAAGGGTGCTTTAAAACGATTTTTGTGTAGTGCTAACAATTTTTTTTGTGCTAAGGATTTACCAACGTTAGCGAAGAACAAGTTTACTTTATTAATGGAATGTTTAGGATTATTTGGACAGATTAAATTTGAGGAACATTCCTTTTTTTTAGCAGTGTATGTTAGATTTTTTATTACTTCCCACAGTTTTTTATTATTATTACCAGCCTTATCTATAATTTTTTTTTCATAAGCAATTTTTGTTTTCTTAATGATATTATTACAGAAATTTCTATAGTTTTTGTAAGTAGTCTGTATGATGTTATTACAAGGATTTTTTTTTGCCTTCACGTATAGTTTATCACGGTTACGCATGCACCTCAAAAGCCCTGGGGTAATCCAGGGCTTCAGTATCCGTTTACGACTAGGTAATGAAATGGTTTCATAGCTATTATTTATAGCCTGTGTGAAAAGGTTCGTGAAGAACTCAGAAGCAACATTGACATCAAGTAAGTTATAAATATGGCTAAAATCAATATTCTTAATATTTATGTTTAATAGTTCCCAGTTTAATCGATTATATGATTTTTTACGCACATTTTTACCATTAGGTTTAATATCTATAAAGACTAGTACACTATCATGATCCGTTATAGATGTCTGAGCAACGTAACAATGTGCAATTAATCTTGTTTTCAATATTAAATGATCCAAGCAAGTACGGCTGTGAGTAGGAATTGTGTGGGCAGGTAACATACCGTGGGAGGCTACCAAATTAAGATAATTGTAGGACCTATTATCTTGTGTATTGGCAGCAATGTCAATATTTATGTCGCCAACTAAAATGATATTCTTATATGCTGAATGTATGCGAAGGCATTCGTCGAGAGAACCCAAAAAGTTGTCTATACGTTTATAGCTAGGTGGTCTGTAAATGGCTATAACTACAGTGTCCATATTTATTTTTAAAGTAAGACAGTTTGCTTCCATTATGTCCGTTTCTTCAACTGTAAATGAATAATTATTTTTGCAGTAAATCACTACGCCTTCATTTTGCGTTATATTTCTACGGGTAGAAAATGATTTATAGCCCTCAATACACGGTATGGTAGTATTGCTTGTTAACCAGCACTCAGTCAAAACAATAATGTCCCATTCAATTTGAGACCTAATAAGTAGAGTTTGAAAGCTAGATATATTGCAATGGATACTGCGTATATTTTGCGACAGTATCTTTAAAGAATGCAAAGATTTTTGTGCTAATGTGGGACAATCCTCGATTTCACATGACGCAGAGTAAGCAACTGAGACAGCATCTAAGTCGTTACTAAGATTCCTTGTAAATTCAGCCATAATTAAAATGAAAATTATTTTTAGTGCTCAAACATAAACAAGATAATTTTATAATTCTATACCAACAGCCCGCATTTTTGAGTATACCTACTAGTGATATCAAAGAAAACCCCTAACTTATAAACTTCTAAGTTATTCAATGTGTTAACATTTTTTGTGTCCGAGTGGATGATTACTGAATGAAATGTTAATGAGAAATGAGTACATGTGATGATTTCATAACTGTACAAATACATATTAAATTGTAATAAGTTTAGTGAAAATAATAATAAAGACGTAAAAAAATTAAAATTAAGTAATACATCAATAAGAAAAAATTAAGAATTAAAAACAAAGAAAGAATACAGGCTAGTCAAAAATTATACAATCCCGATTTCAATTTATCGAGATCAGTCTCTGAGTTAATCCGTATAAGTTTCTCTCCTTCGCTTTTACGGATATAAATTTTTCCTCCAGCTGTCCAGCAGTATTTAAAAGAATTTGTGGTTGCAAAATCCCTTGCTAAGAAAAACAATCTTCTAGTTTTTGGCGTCAAGTTTTCCGCCACATAGACGTTCTTAATTGGACCATTAATATGTAGATGGCCTGTGTTTAATTTATTAAGAGGATGTTTGTTGTTAAACTTTTTGCAATTTTCAATAACATTCTCTTTGGTTAGAACACTGGTGAAATCTACAATAACTGGTTTATTATCTTCAGACTTGGTGCTTACACGGAATACATCACGAATGTCATTATTCTGAATAGATACATCAAGGGTCTTACAAACATTCATGACCAGATTAACAAGATCTTGTTTTGTTTCTCCTTTATTTGGTGGAATATTTTTTATTTCAATATTGGACATTTTATTAGATTTTTCTAACCCTTCGATCCTGTTTTCCAAGGAGTTAATGTATTCCAAATTTTTTTTTCTGTCGTTTTCCATAGTCTCTAGTTGCTTTTTTAAATCTTTATATTCATTAGCAAGGTATTCAACGGAGTCAATAATGCCTGCATTCTGTTTCCTAATATCATTTATAGTCGCTTGAAGAACATCTAATTTGATATTTTGTTCTTGTTTTAGATCGGTAATCATTTTCCTTATTTCCGAAAAAGTATCTGTGCATTCATCTTCGTTCACTTTTTGCTTTCGCGATCGAGAACGACTTGTTTTTTCCGATTCCACTGTCGAGCTCATAGTGATATCAAATCCACATTTCTTAATTGTATTTGGTGACGTAGGTGGTGTTCGCTTAAGGGGCATGGTAGTAATAAAAAAACAAATAACAATTAGACGAAGGAAAAATATCTCATCGTATTCTTAAGTTTGTTACTAAATAAAAGTTTGAACTGTTTTTAATTTAAATTATTACTTTATATTCCACAAAGAACAAAAAAAAAAAAATCTACACTCAACACAAGATTTGAACTCGGACATCTTTCGCCACATAGCACATCATATCATCAATCGGTGATAAACCAAATGGGCCAAGCCGCCGTTGTTAGAACAAATCAAAAACAGGTTCAATTCTTGAGTATTGAGAAAAGTGCAACAGTTAGCGTCTTTTATTAACCGACTTCAAAAAAGGAGGAGGTTCTCAATTCGTCTGTATATATTTTTTTTTTTTTTTTTATTTTTTTTTTATGTATGTTCGCGCATAACTCTGGCAATTATTAACCGATTTGAAAAAATCTTTCTTCCATCCATTCTTCAATCCATTGATTGGGTCCCATAAAAAAATTATTGCTTAGTAATAAGTAGTTCCTAAAAAAACAAGAATGGTGACTGCGCACTGAGAGTTGCAAGAAAGCCTATATAGATGACGTTTTAGTCGCTCGGACTCGCTCGGTCGGACAAAAATGGTCATAACTCTGGCAAATATTTACCAATTTCAATGATTCTTTTTTTATTCGAAAGAAGAAACCACTGTATTGAATCTGTATGAATTTTATTACAACCGGATAAGAACTTCCTGGAGGACCATGAACGATGTGGAGGAATTTATCTGGTAAAAACCATAAAACTGATGTTCTCCACTACATTGCTCTGACAATTATGAACCGATTTCGATGATTCTTTTTTTATTCGAGAGAGTAAACTACTATGATGTTTCCATGCAAATTTCATTACGACCGGATATTATTTTCTGAAGAAACATGAATTATGTAAAACTATGTAGACGATAATGTGATCATAACCTACCTAGATAATTTTTCGGTTTTCGATGGTTCAATCTTTATATATGAAAATATCACTAAAAAGGTTAAAATAAAATATTTTTAAAAAAAAATTGAACCGACTTCAATAACACTGAAAAGTATAAAATAATTTAAATATTATTGAAGTTGGTGCCAAATATACACAGTAGGTACGCTAACACCAACTTCAATAATATTTAAATTATTTTATACTTTTCAGTGTTATTGAAGTCGGTTCAATTTTTTTTTAAAAATATTTTATTTAAACATTGGCGGTTATCACTTTAAAATGTTTCTATATTGTTTCTATCACATTACACACTTTTAGTCAAATAGAATGTTATTGTTATTATAATATAAACACGGAATTTTAAAATACGTTAATTTATACCGTATTTCACTAATCAAAGCATTATTTTTAAACTGTTTTGAAATAGAATAAACGAGTTCGTATTTTTAGTATACAATTCACTAATAACTTCATAACATCACTGTAAATCAATGTCAGTTGTTCCTTGTGGTCTATTTTCACTTATAATATTGATGAAATAATGAAATAACTATTTTAATTATTTTTAAAATGTATTTAAATACGAGCTCACAAACAATACGGGCGACAGCGCCATCTTTTTTTGAATATATATTTGTAAAGACTAATAACATATTATTTAAAACTTTAGACGAGACAAGAAATAGATCTGTGAATCTAAGATCTCAATACCATAACCAACTGTAAATGAATCTAATACTACATTGTTTAAAAAAAACATAATTGGTATGGCGCCTTTAATCTACAATAAAATACCCAATAGTATTAAAGAGCAGCCCTTAAGTATATTTAAGAAACGCCTCAGTTCACTTCTGCTGGAGAAATGTTACTACTCCATAGCAGACTTTTTGAACGATAGATTTGTAAGTTTATAATTAGTTGTATTGAAATTTTGCATGCCACTAGGCAGATCGTATATGGATACCTACTTTATCTACTTTATAACCATCTTATGTTACTACCTGCGATCTGTGCAAATAAAGTGAATTTGAATTTGAATTTGACATGAAGGTCATAATAGATCAAACAAAACATAAGTAGCATTGAGAGTAGCATCACTAGTACCTCTGTAGTAGTTTTATTTTAGTATAGCTCCTTTTACAAAGGTTGTCTGGAAGAGATCGCTTTGAGCGATAAGACCGCCTTTTGCTCACATGAAGTTATGTAACTGTTTCATGTATTGTTCAACAAAATGTGTGCAATAAAGTATTAATCTATCTATCTATCTATCTCTGTGGTCAAACCTGGTCATTCCTCCAAGGTCAAACCCTTGGAGTTACTCTGAGGTCAAACCCTATATCTTTGGTCAAAACTGTCAGCTATCAGTGTCAATTACTTATCAGATGAGATCAGATTAATTTTTTTTTCTTAAAAAGTGAAGTGAAGTGAGCCTGAGCCTATCAGTGATATTTGACAAAATTGCAAACGAAACTAGGGATGTTTGATACAATCACAATGTTGTATCGAGCCACTATCGATCTGGATCAATCTGGTCCTTCAATTAGGAACAATTTCTGAAGAAATAATATTTCATTTAAATTTGTATTCATTTTAATATTGTCGTCGGCATGGATTGAGTTAGCTGGACTGAGTGTGTGAGTGTGAGACTGAGTGACGAGTCGCTGGACGTTTGGGGCAAAGAGTACATTAAAAGTATATACGTTTGGGGTGTGGGCCCTTGAACGTCCATTGAGTACGGCAGTTTGTCAAAATTGCAAACGCATAGATGTATGATAAATCGGTCTATTCCACTTTGATCACCTCGGAATCAAATCACCTGGGTGATTTGAGCTGGGTGATTTGAGTGGAACAATTTATTCCACTTTGATCACCTCGGAATCAAATCATCTGGGTGAATAGTAGCGACTACAATTTTTATTTTTTATTTTGTGTCTTTAAATCACCCGACCGATGAATCCAACTCGGATGGGCAGCGTTCGGGAAACTGTATGATATCTTCTCATCCGAAATTCCGCAGTGCCTGAAGACGAATTTCTTTAACCAGTGTGTGTTGCCAGTGATAACACATGGTACTGAGACATGGTCCTTAAGAGCTGGCCTTTTAGAGAAGCTCAGAGTCACACAATGAGCCATGGAGAGAACTATGCTCGGAGTTTCTTTGCGCGATAAACTCCGGAATGACGTAATTCACCAAAGAACTAAACTCACCGACTTAGTTCTCAGAATTTGCAAGTTGAAGTACCAATGGGCAGTCCACGTCGCTCGAAGAGCCGATAGCCGATGAGAAATAAAAGTTCTCGACTGGCCATCACGAACTGTAAGACGCAGCGTAGACAGGCCTCCCACTAGGTGGACCGATGACTTGTACGCATCGCAGGCAACCGGTGGATGCAAATGGATAACTGTGAGGCCTTTATTCAGCAGTGGTCGTCTTCCGGCTGATGATAATGATTAGGACATTTTACATTACTAAAATAGTTTAGAAGAAAGAAGTAAGTAAAGTTAAGATATGATAAGTCAAAGTCCTTTGGAGTCACTGGAGTTCGAGGTGTGGGCCCTAGGACGTCCATTGAGTATGGTGGCGACTCCGAGGAAGACGGCAGCGGGGTTGCGACCCCCGTCCCCGTGAGCACCAATACTGGTTCCCGGGGGGCTACAATGCGCCCCCCGGCGGCGGGCTCAAAGGCAAGACTACATATCCCACCGGTGAGCCCTGGGGTCCCCCTCATGTGCTGATGCGATAGCCGCGGGGGTTTAAGTGGGTAGGAATCGCACATACCCCGGCCGAGTCCCACAGCTCCCGGCGATCTATTGAAGGTTTCCGCCGGCAAAAAAAAAAAGAAAAAAATGATAAGTTAAAGTGCGTGAGTGTGTCAAGCACTACATTATTAATTATCGACGACGTGCAGACGGAAGACGACTACTGCTGAACAAAGGCCTCCCCCTTAGACCGCCACAATGAACGACAGTTAGCCATTTGCCACCTAGTGGGAGGCCTGCCTACGCTGCGTCTTACAGTTCGTGGTGGCCAGTCGAGAACCTTAATTTCCTATCAGCTATCGGCTCTTCGAGCGACGTGGACTGCCCATTATTGGTACTTCAACTTGCAAATTCTGAGAACTAAGTCGGTGACTTTAGTTCTTCGGTGAATCACGTCATTCTGGAGTTTATCGCGCAAAGAAACTCCGAGCATAGTTCTCTCCATAGCTCATTGTGTGACTCTGAGCTTCTCTAAAAGGCCAGCTGTTAAGGACCACGTCACAGTACCATGTGTTATCACTGGAAACACACACTGGTTAAAGAAATTCGTCTTCAGGCACTGCGGAATTTCGGATGAGTAGATATCAGGTAGTTCCCCGAACGCTGCCCATCCGAGTTGGATTCATCGGTCGGGTGATTTAAAGACACAAAATAAAAAATAAAAATCGTAGTCGCTACTATTCACCCAGGTGATTTGATTCCAAGGTGATCGAAGTACACTAAATAATTCAACTCAAATCACCCAGCTAAAATCACCCAGGTGATTTGATTCCCAAGTGATCAAAGTAGACTAATTAATTCCATTCAAATCACCCAGCTCAAATCACCCAGATGATTTGATTCCGAGGTGATCAAAGTGGAATAAATTGTTCCACTCAAATTACCCAGCTCAAATCACCCAGGTGATTTGATTCCGAGGTCATCAAAGTGGAATAAATTCATATCACTGGATGACATCCGTGGAACACAGGGCCCAGATGAAAACCAGCGTCAGGCATACGCTTGACAATAAGCTGATCTGGGACCCATTTGGACCTGCCTCTTAGTATTTATTTCTTTTTTTTTAATGTATGATTATTTGTCAGTTTTTTTTATTTCTCTTGTTTGTTAAAATTGTGCTACATTGTTTTGCGGTGTTCAAATAAATTGTTATTCTATTCTATTCTAATAGACCGATAAATCCAGATCCCACCGGAGAGACCAGGGTCCCCTCTCTTGTGCCGATGCGACAGCCGCGGCGGTTTTAGTGGGTAAGAATCCCACATACCCTGGTCGAGCATCACAGCTCCCAGGGATCTTTCGAAGATTTCCCCCGCGTTAAAAAAAACGTTGGTCCGGAATAGGTAGGCACACCTGCTGACGTAAAAATACCAGCTTAAATTTTTATTTGTAGTGTAGGTACGTTGTGTGATAATCACACAAACAAACTTATATGTAATACTAGCTGACCCACGCAGCTCCGCCTGCGCTATTTTTACGTTAACTAAACTTTTAATAACAGATATTCGCATCGAATACATAACCTCCTTTTTTATAGTCGGTTAAAAACTGGGACCCACTTTTTACTTGCTCTCCGAAGTATGAACCCGTTTAGTTCAAATGGCGTTAAACGGTCACCCATCTATTTAATGACCTTACCTAACGTTGCTTAACCCGATCGATTACAAAACTTTGATAACAACTCTCTATGAGTGTTACCTTACTAATATTTATTATATTTTATAGAAAAATTGATAAAATCGGACCAAGCGTATAACCAAGTACCCGTTTTGACTTTAATCCCCTCTCCCAAAAGAACCGTGCTAGATTACGGGATAAAAAGTATCCTATGTCTTACCTCGTAGTAAGATCTCAAATCATGCCAAGTTTCATTTGAATCCACTCAGTAGTTTCGGCGTGATGCTCAGCCGTGATACAGACAGACAGACAGACAGACAGACAGACAGACAGACAGACAGACAAAAATTTAAAAAAATACATTTTCGGCCTCAGTATCGGTTATAGAATGCCCTCCAAATATAATTTTCAAAATATCTTCAATGTACAGAATTGGACCTGTTACAGTTTTATTATAAGTATAGATTAAGATGTAACTATTAAACAATACCAAAGATGCATTGTTGCCACTTCGGTAACGGATCTCGTAGCTAAACCGTATCGAAAAAGGTGCTATATTAGGATTTTTGATACCTGCAAAAGTGGCTAAAAGTAGATAAAGAGTAATAAAGTACTTGATATACTTACTGGAAAAAATTAAAAGCTATTAATTTAATTACTTTTGTCTTTTGGTCTATTTTTTGTACAAAATAAGCTGAAATAAATACCTGTTTTGTTTTATTTAACGAAATTGACCAAACTATCCGTTTTCTCCCGTACAATTTACTACCTACTTGGTCTTATTATAGTTACCGCTAGACGCGCTGATGTGAATTGTATGGAAAAAAAACTGAAAGTTTTTTTGTTTTCGTAAACTATCAGAACAACGCAAGTACTGGGCCTCTTGTTGATGTCCACGGTTCGGGTTTTGCCGTTCCGAAAAGTTCTCGTTGGCTCTTACTGATGCCATCATATTAATCCTACTTTTTAGAGCTAAGTATTTGAAAACTTAGACAAACTATCCAGGTAGGTCGGTCCAACTTCGACAAAGAGGTTGCCCGAAGAATCCAATACGGGTGGGCAGCGTTCGGGAAACTACGCGATATCTTCTCGTCCAAAGACCGCAGTGCCTGAAGACGAAGGTTTTTTACCAGTGTGTGTTGCCAGTGATGACATATGGTACTGAGACGTGGTCTCTAACGGCTGGCCTTTTAGAAAAGTTCAGAGTCACACAATGAGTCATGTAGAGCGCTATGCTCGGAGTTACTTTGCGCGACAGAATCCGAAATTTGGAGATCCGCCGAAGAACAATGGTCACCGACATAGCTCTCAGAATCTGCAAGTTGAAGTGGCAATGGGCAGACCACATCGCTCGAAGAAACGATAACCGTTGGGGAAGAAAGGTTCTCGAGTGGACACCACGAACCGGAAGACGCAGCGTTGGCAGGCCTCCCACTAGGTGGACAGACGACATTGTGCGCGTCGCAGGTAACCGGTGGATGTAAATAGCCAATTTTCGTTCATTGTGGCGTTCTAAGGGGGAGGCCTATGTTCAGCAGTGGACGTCTTCCGGCTGATGATGATATGAAAACTACACACATCAAATGAAATAATAATCTATGTATGTCCATAATAATCTATTAACACTATTCTACTAATGACCATTTACACTCGAGCTCACAGATTTAGTCAAGATCGAGCGTATTTATAGGTATAGGTTCAACGAGAACAGCTTGATATTAAAGTAGCTAGAAAAAGTAGCCAAATTTTTTAGCTACTGATTTATTTTTTGGTAGCTACCAAGTGCCAAAAAGTTGCTAGATCTGGCTAAAAAGTGGCTAAAGTCGTAACACTGCAAAGATGTAACTTTTTCGTTTTTTATTCAATCTTCTTTGGGATCATTGTGATTTTACTCAAGTAGATAATAACAAAATGTAAATATTCGTATGTTAGTTCACTAAATAAATCGAAGTCATATTCATAATTATTCTTCATTTACACTGCTTGAATAAGACAACTAAGTTATTTAACTGTAGTAAAATCTACAAAGATGTTACCACGACTAGATTTAGATAATATTTAAACTCGTAACGTAGTTACGCGTTTACTTCTTTCTTCTTTAATTCTTTATTGTACACACATAATATAAATTAAATACATGATACATAAATAGCTGATGTACATAAGCGTGCTTAACTTAGGAGTGAGTTTTGTACCAGCATACCTTATCTTTCAGCAGCATACCTACCTTTGAGTAGAAAGAGATTTTATTATATCGAGGACACTACTGTCCTACCACCTACCGTGGTACCTACGTACCAAGTGTACAACAACAGAATACAGAAGAACATTAAATAGGTACATTTAACACACCGAAAATGAAGCGGATGCATAGATTTTGTAACCGCTCAAGTTTGTTGAGAAGATCCTCTGTAGCCCCCAAATAGCAGACATCTGCATAATCTAAGAGTGGAAGAAGAAGAGTTTGGGCTACATACACTTTTGTTTGGAATGGCAGGAACTTCTGGAGACGTTTGAGTGATTGAAATGAGCAATACATCCTCCTGCTTACCTCAGCAATGTGGACATTCCACGATAAATAACTATCTTTATAAACACCTAAGTTTTTTGCACTCTTGGAGTAGGCTATCGGTATAGAATCGTTGACGATTGGTGGGAGAGACTGGTCACAACGAATGTAATGAAAATACCTGCCACCAATAATTAGCGCTTTAGTTTTCGTAGGACTGACTAACATGATGATGGATGGATGTTCTCAAGATCATTAGTGATGGCATTAATTGCCTCAGAAAACTCTTCTCACAGACTATTAGGATGCTGCTCTTCTATTCTAAAGCGACAGTAAAGCTGCAAATCGTCTGCATTGAGATAATAGTGCGAGGAAATTACCTTAGTGGTTGATAAAAATCGAGAAGAGGGGAGGGGATAGAACGACACCCTGAGGAATACCCGCATATAGTTCACACAACTCAAAAGCAATTACAGAAGAAGATATATTTATCACTTTAAAATCTAACCAAAACATATCGGCCTTGGGTTTTTCTAGTTTAACCCAATTGATTATAAACACTATGTTACTGAGAATCGATAATCAACTTTAAGTATTATACATTGAAAATCTCTACATCACCATTGATGTCAAAATGACATATGTCACCCTGCGTTATGGTTTCAGATTTACAGATCGACCAACTTATCTGTACGAGTGGTAAAAATAGGAACTAAAATATCCTCATAAAAATTACGATCAGTTTGACGTATTTGCATAGACAGTGGCGACACTGTCCGCTCACAAATAAGTTGGGTACCCATAAACAAGTGAAGTTAAGCTCAGTCACTGCCAGTGTGACCAGATTCAGTATTTTAATACTTTTTCAGTATTTTTTAATGTCAATTTTGAATATCAGTATTTTTATCGGTATTTTTGACGGGCCTGTTGGTCTAGTGGTTAGTGACCCTGTCTGCTACCCAACAGGTCGTGGGTTCGATTCCCACCAAGTGTCTGGGTGTTTTATCTATATAAGTAAGTATTTACAAAAAAAAAAGTATATATGTATTAGTATCAGTTGTCTGGTTTCTTTAGTACAGGCTCTGCCTAGTTTGGGATCAGATGACCTTGTGTGAATTGTCTCAGGATATTATAGGATATTATTATTATTTTCCCGGAAGTCAGAATTTTTGAGGATTTTTGGGGAAATAGAATAAAGTAACCACTGTAAACCGTTTTTCTAGCGAATATTGATGTTCAGGGACTTTTCCAAACATATTTTATAGACCATGGATCAATACATTAGAGACAAGACATTACAGGGTACGGCGTTGTATTGTTATTTAACTACACAATGCATAATCAAATAAACAGAGTCTGGAATTTAAGTTTTTAGTTGCCTGAATGGGTAGATATGTTCTTCCTTAAGCATGAACTAATTTTGAGTATGAACAAAATCTTGGGACGAACAAAAATACTGGTTGGGCATTTTTTTTATTTGCCAGAAAATCTGAAATGATTACAAGTAATAAATGTTAATGTTTATTTTTTTCAGAAAAAAACAAAAAGTAAAACAATGTTGACAAGTAGCACAGTGTTTGTAGAAATCCTCAAAATAACTTTGATTTAAACAAAACTTAGGTGTGCGGTTTGGTCTTTTGAGGAGGAAGATGAATAGGAAACTAACTTTACTACGTCAAAGATGGAACGGAACCTTCGGTGTGCACCGAGGTTTAATCAGTATATTTAATAATGTACTCCGTGATCAGTATTTTTTCGAGGAGGCCTCGGTATTTTCGTAAAGTTTAATCTGGTCACACAGGTCACTGGATTCACCGTAGACAGAATATAAAAAGACATCTAGCTCGCGTGCCGCCGATAAGGACAGAAAATAACAGAAAATAATCATTCGTACACTTAACACACGCTAAGGATATTTATTCAAATGCGCCTATTATGTAGTATAAACGATATTTCATAATGCAATTCAATTTAAAACTCGAAAGCTAGGTCGTGAACTAGAAAATTTCATGAGTACTCGAAGAAAACGCACCGTAGGTGTGCCAGATTTTGAACACACGCTGAGGGACAAAAAATCATATGCTCTATTTCTTTCTATCACATATAATATATATAAATGCATCCTTTTCTTGCGCGAATGAGAAAGAAAGTTCCAGCTCTCTATTGTTTTCTTTCTCTAAGGGATTCACTGAAGAAATAGATAGAATCAGAAAAATCTTGTAAACTAGGATTTTTAATTCGAGTCAGTAATTTGACATTAGCAGTGTTACCACTTTTTTGTATTTCATAAATAGTGAGGTAGGTCAGTCGACTTTATTCTCGACTACGTTTAAACGGTTCACTTTATTCTCGACTAAGTGTAAAATTCATTAAAATTTAATATTTCATAGAAATAAAACAAACTTTGTACATTACATTTAATTAAACAGTTTTGAAATTGACTTCATAACGTTTTCTGTGTTGACTTCATATAATCCTCGATTTTTTTCTTTATCAATGGAACAAAAATTGGCTTAGGGCTGACGAAGTGACGTCACCTTGCATTAAATGTTATTTTAAATTAAATTTCATCATGATGTATGATGATGATCATACATGACGATGATGATCTTAAAATTAAAATTATTTTATAAAATTAATATTAAAGTATATAATAATTTTAGAATTAATCGTCAGCATTGCATGTATTTCTTACAACCTAAATGATTTATCTTATCTTATTTTCTCATTATAGATTTCCAACAATCGATAAAGGGTCAGGTTATTAAAAAATTGACGCCATTTAGTGTTTATAGAAAAATAAAATATTGGGAATATCATCCAGATCTGTCTACCAGTTAGTGAAAGGGTTTAAAGATAAGATGGAGTTAACAAGTTCGAAACTGAGTTAATCGACAGTATTGTCGATTAACTACCTTTTAAAAGTGTACACAGATTCAGACTCTGAATGTAGTTCGTCAGATTTAGAATCAGTGTTTTATATAAATTAATAGTTTAAATTCACAGTCCCCTACGGTCGACGTGATCGCTGTGCGCACTTCGCCTGTTAATACTGTTTAAATCGGAATCATCCGTCGTTGAGCGGTATCCTGTATCTGTCTGTAGTTTTATAAAAGTAATTTTTACTTTATGAAGTATTTTGCTGATTAATGATATAGTGGACCGCCTTAGATTGTCACACTGTAATCTTCTTATCCTTTAAACTGTATCTTCTCTTTTGGTGTACAATAAAGAATATTTGTATTGTAGACTGATTATTCTTTAGAATTATAATCTCTGTCACAATGAGCGCAATGTTATAAAGAACTATTATAGCTATAGTTTTACATGTTTCCCGCTTTGCAAAAGAGGGAAGTAGATTTTTTTTTCTTGCTCCTATATAATTTTAAAGAGGGCTCCCAGAAAATTTATCGTCTTACCGGGGCTTCCCGAATGTCACAACAGTAAAATCTCGGTCCCTCCACTATAGATCTCGGTTGACCGGAGTCACAGTAGTAGCACCGAAAAACTCCCATTAAAATAAAAACTTTTTATTACAAAAAATCTCAAAAAATATACCTATATGTTGTTCACACTATTATTATTGCGACCTTAGGGCTCCCACACATAAATGCGATGCGATGCGATGCGGCGAGAAACAAATGAATTGTCGATACACAGTGGCGGACTAAGCCTGTCGGGGGCCCGGGGCGGCAAAAAGTTATGAGGCCCCCCCGGTCGAAAAGTGATGTATATTTATCGGAATATCCCAGAAAAAGGGGTATGTTTTTTGAGAGTATGTCTGTGTGCATGTCTGTTTCTTTGGCATGGCCTACAGCCTAAATGGCTCAATGGATTTTGACTTGTGATATTATGTCGTTAGATTTGTGTTAGTTGTGCTAGTGAAATAAATGCTTTGCACACGTTATAAATGTCAACAGACAATATTTTCGTAAATTTATAGTAATATTCTTCTACTTAGTCGTGACTTCATGACTAAGGGACGTGACTATGCAGACTTGCCATCACTCGTCTCTATGCTGTTCGATCTTGAGCTCTATGTATGCTTCCCGTAGCGTCGCTCTCGTAACCGCTTTGACAGTGTCTGCCCATCGTATCGATATGCGTCCTCTGCTTCTCTTGCCATCCATTTGGCTTATCACGATAAGCCTCTCTAGGTTGTTCCGTTTTATCTTGCCCTTGTGGCCGAAGAAGTTGACGACACGTCTAACGCAGACATGACCGTCCACCAACCCATGCCCCCACCGACTTTCCGGTCATATGGGCAGAATCGCGAGAGATGCATTAATAATATCAAAGATCTTTGATATTATTAAGCTCTTCGAGATTAGATGCATTAGTGCGACGCTTGATCTACGATTTACCTAGCATTCTGCGCCAACACAACATTTCCAATACATCCAATTTCAGAGGCATATAAAAAGATCGAGAAGACCAGAGTACGCATTAATTTGATTTAGAAAGAAGATTCTTCAAAACCATTTTATCAATTTTTCATCAATCCTCAGTTTTTCAAGAAGAAGAAGTTCCTTTTTTGAAGATCAATCAAGATTATTAGTTAGGTGTCATCGGTGAAGCGGATATCGTTCAGTAGGGTCCCACCAATCCGGATACCTCCCTCCCAGTCCTCTTAAACGGTACGCATTATATGTTCACCGATTATATTAAAGAGCTGTAGTAATAATACGCAACCTTGACGCAAACCTCGTTCCGTCTAAAAAGACCCTGAGTCTGCAGCGCAAGATGGCCGACCGGGTCGCTATAAGGGTACCGTAATGTCATGTATGAGGGGAAACAGTCCTGGCGCGCTTTCAGGGTCAAATAACTTCAGCCGGAGGCGGATAAGGCACGCACTTGAACAATTACGCTCATGGCCTTCTGATGAGCGTACGAGAGCAAAGGGAGTCGTCAGTGTTGTCCTGCTAGTCTTCGAAGCCCAGATATAGATTTACATAGATAACGCAAGTATCACGATTTGTATTGAAACCAAGAAACTTTTTGAACCAAGTTTTTGACACCTTCTGTGACGTCACGGCCGAATTTAGTGACGGGAATTCCAAACCTATTCAAAGACACCGATGCCCCGCCAATGCGCCGCCGATTTCTTTTAGTTTTTGCGGCCGACCGGCTGCAACAACAAATGCGCGCGGACTGGAAGTTTTTCAACCCCGGCGTTTCATCGGGGTTCGGACACGCAAAATACATGCATTTGCGTTATCTATGTAAATATCTGTTCTTCGAAGCCTGGCTACGACAGAAGCGTGAGCGAATGACCTGTAGACTCACTTAGAGAATCTGGGTATGTGTGTTATAGTGATTATCTGAGTGAGATAGGGTGAGGGTGACAACGACTTGCCATCATTGAGGTGGGCCCGGGCTTCCACCCAACACGCACCATAAGTATCTTCTCTTATCTTAAGCCGCTTTCAACCATTATGGTGTAGGCCACCGTCATTTTCCTCCATTCCGATCTTTTTTGGGCTTTAGTATCTAGTTTTCGCCCGCTACCCTTGAGATATCGTCCTCCCAACTCATTTGCGGTCCTACTGGCCTTTTTCTGTCCCAAGGTCTCCACTCCAGTACAGTCTTACACCACGACTCCGATTTTCGGGTGATGTCACCAGCCCATTTCCATTTCAAATTCTATTGGCAATGTCGGCGACATTACTTTGTTTGCAAAGCCATTTGTTTGTCGTATAGGTACAGGCTTTGTGTGGTAAGGCGGCATTGCTACTTTTTTGCCTAATAGCACCACAAGTACTCGTATACACGAGATTGGACACGACCAAACCACTCTCTGTCGGCAGTAGTATCTACTATATTGGCAGACAGTCCTTCTGTAAGACAGTCATGCTCCAGAAGAAGGAGACCAAAGAAACGAAGACGATGCGTCAAGCCGGTGGTGCAACTCGCATGGCCAGGGACCAATAGAAATGTGACTAGGTATCCTTTGCCTTAAGGGGGCACTTGTGTTCTTGGCATAGTATAATAATTAATCAGCCAGCGATGTGCTACCCTATATAAACTTATAATTTTCTAGTATCCAGCAGCCATCTGTTGTTTTTTTTTTTAATAAAATATGGCTGCACTCTACATAAATTTAATTTGTCAATTTTGTATATATTACACTTCATTCACAAATCACTAATTGATTGATTGGGTTATCATTCTACAAAGTAAATTTTGTGTAAATTCCCTGCTGAATAGACCATAGGCACTACAGCTACATTGTAGGTACATTTGTATTTTGGTTACGTGCATCATGAGGCCCCCAACTCCAAACTGTCTAATACTTACCACACATAATATTATGGCCGTCTTTGAGATTAAGGGGACGTATCGGATAGATTATTTCAACCAAAATTTAAGAGTTCCGACTTCCGATGCACGCACTTAGTTGTCTCATATCAATCTAAATGTAATTGTCATAGACTAACAGGATTTGTGCACCAGAACTCTAAAATAATCTAGGTATGGTAATAATCTCTCTAATACGTAGTAGGTACTGAAATACCCCAAATATTAAAAATAAGTTTTAGCGATTGGAGGCCCCCCTGGACCTGAGGCCCGGGGCGGACCGCCCCCTCCGCCCCCCCGTTAGTCCGCTACTGTCGATACAAGTTGCAGGAACTTGCAAAAGAGGTTTTAAACTAGATCCGGGTCGCGTAGTTAGTGGATCATATTATCTTATTGATTATGATTGTAAGTCGATCGATTATGGAACATCACTATTTTAGCTGGCCACCCTATTGCACTTCATTGTCCTTTGACAGTTGTTGACTGACTGACAGTTCTACCTACCTACCTTGATCACGCACGTAGACAGAATATAATACAGACATATACCAAGCGTGCCGCCGATAAGGACAGAAAAATAAGTACATACTAAATTTAGAGTTGCCACGTAAGGGAAATTTTACCCTTTGTGTAAAGCAAATACGGAGGTTGTTGTAAATTATATTTTCTTTCCTAACCAAAAACCACTTTTATGACACAACATTTACTTTTCTTACTGTTCAGGACGACTACAATAGGAAGAAAGGACAAAATAGTGTTTGTGTTACAGAGTGTTGTGTTTTATAGTAATATATAGTTAAGTTTTATAACTCTGCGATAGTTAAGAGCCTAGATTTAATTTCCTAATAAATTATAATATAGTTTTGTGTATAAGCTCACTATCCCGAGGAGGGGTGAGCTGAATCAGTTATAGATAGCCTAGCCTAGGTCTCATAGTACTTGCTATTTGTAATTAGCGTAGGGTAATAGTATAATAGAAGTACCCACATGCCCTAGATGTGCTAAGCACATATATGAACGGCAAATAGCTATTTGCAGCTGGGTCCCAAATCTAGGAACCAACTCAGGACCTAGATCTGGGTCCGCCTTGGTGGGTCTAAGTGCCTAAACAGCACTGATGTACATATTTCCATAGTTATAGGCAGTTGTACTATCGCATATCATGTTTTCTAGGGTTTTCGCTATGACCTAGGCCCCTAGGTGGTCTAGATCATAGATATACAGATAGTACACATCGCAGGCTACCTATCGGTACTATTTGTGGGCATGTGGATGCTACGGGCAGGGCGCAGGCGAAGTGACAAGCGGCCAAAGCATGGTCGTCGCGCCCCTATTACAGTATTTATCGGCCTGTAGTTCCCTAACAGAAATAGATAGATAAACCCTATGTACACCGTTAGAAAGCTGCTTACACGCACTTTCTAACGGTATAGGTATCATGTATGTGTCTAGAATAGTCTAAGTAGAATAAGCGAAAATGTACAGTTTTTATAATAAAAATAAAACGTTAGTGGCTGCCTCGGTGGGGCTCTCGTTACGGTAAAGTTCCCTGCAAGGATAGTAAATGCGCATTCGGCGCCACTGTCGGTGAACAAGCAAGCGGTCGACGCGGGAACTAAAAGCAAGATATAAATAGAAGAAAAGAATATTCAGTACGAAGAGCGCCACCGTCGAAGCCACTATCAAGCTTGCTATCAAATTGGGAGTTCTTATTTCACGGACACCTTGTAACCAACCTACATTGTAACCAACAGCGTCAACACTCTTCGGCGGGTTCATACCGTACCAGCGATAGCTACAGACACACAGGACGTCAGTGGCTCGTGCATTCGGGTCCGCCCGTCCTGCACACTTACATTATATCGTCTTAATCTATGACAGTCTGCAAAATGTACGAAAGTGATTGTTATAATAATGTCCTCCTAGCCGAAACGACCACAGCGGCCAATCTTTCACAAGATCAGCCATGTACGCAGGAGATATTATAGTGCACAAGTGCTTGCGTAGACACAAGTGCACTCTCTCTTCCTTTATATAATAGGTACCTCTCATAATCCGATAGGACGGAAGACCGACACGACTGGGGAGAAGTTAAGCGCAGGACCGACTTTTTACATGCCCATCCGACGCATGTGTGGCGTATCTCGGATCACGGTTTCGGAACGCCAAAGGGGCTGTCAAAAAGATGGGAGTCGGGCATACGTCCTATCGCAAATCCCGACACATGGATCATCTTACTTTACAGACAATCAGGTCATCGGCCTGCATTGTCCTAGCCAGTAAGGAACAACTACTCAAATTTGTTGCCCTTCGCAGGATTCGAACCCACGACGGAGGCTACAAAGTGAATGTACACTTAATATCATATATGCTGTAGCTAAGGTCTATTCCACATTGTTCACCTGGGTGATATCACGTGGTGATTAAAGTGGCTAAGAGCTGTAGATAATTATTAGCCTCATACAAAAAAGTTAAGAGATAAAAACAATAATATGCTATTTCCCAGAGAGGTAGGCAAAAATTGGCTTTCTTATAACTTAATATAATACATACTATGGCCGTTTACCGGGTAAGTTTTAGTAAATTTCTCCAATATACAAATCTATAGTACTAGTATCTTGGGACAATCTACGCTTGACCAATGACCACCTGATCGTAAGGTAACCAGATAAATGATTACAAATACTTGTAAACTGTATAAATACATATTTAAATAGATAAATAACACCCAGACAATTGTTCGGAATCCTTCGGAATCGAACCCATATCCTATTGGGCAGCGGCGAGGTCCCTCAGATCGTCGAACAGCCGTACATCGCCGCCGTCCGCGGCATGTACTGCTCGACCCATCCGACCCGATGTCCGTCCTCCTGGACCATGACACAACACTAACACCAACAACGATGTCAAGAGTCGTAAACACATCAACACACAGACACCGGTCTCGCCGGCGAGGCCGAAGGGATCCGTACGCATGCGACCTCGACATGCATCCCCTCGCTGAGTTTCTTGCCGGTTCTTCTCAGCGGGGGCGCGTTGTGAACCGGTGGTAAACTCATTTTCTCTAAGCGGCAGCCCAAGCCGAGGCCGTGCCTCCCTGAGGTGCCCTTGTGCTAGTCGCTACCCAAACCTTTCTGGCTGGAGCGCTTTAAGCGCTCGCCCTCTTGTCCGGTGAAACAGTACTATTCCTACAAAAAAAAAAAGTGATGATCAATAAAGCAAAGTGACTATCAAGCTTCAGTTGTCCACCAAACTTTGATGTCTACTGAAAGTGTGTTTGGTATTTATTGGTGATTCAAGTTAGGCAATGCCAAATGAATCATTTGATAGTTATTTAATAGTCACTTTGCTTTATTGATCATCACTTTAGTTGTCAAACGAGATAGGTACATAATAGGGGGGCAAATGAAACTATATGAACTATTCAACGTCGGTACTATTTATTTATAATTCAGACAAATTTACCAATAAATTGTAACCAACAACATACATACATATATTTAAACAACATGCATATAGTAAAAGCACGATTAAATGTACAATGACCATTGTGCCTATAAATAACGAATGAATACGTCCTGCGCAGCCTTGGACGAATTACTTGAGCGCTTACGTTATTTCTGAATATTTAAGCATTCGGGAATAACTTTTAGCAACCTAATTAATTATTTTTGTTGCTGCTATCCACAGTATATCCATATTTTCAGGAAATCATAAAAATAAATTCGGGAAATCTGAGAAATTCTTCGATGCACCCAGCATGTGGGATCGTGTATGATGCACTTAATAATAATTTACCACTTATTTATGGTACTCTCTCTTTTATACACTGGCAACACTGATAATGGCGATCAATAAACTTAAAATTTTAGGTTATGGATGAAAAACCAGAATTTATCGATCTTACACGTAACTTTCAAGTAAAATAGTAACTAATTTAGAGCAATAAGATCTAAATAAGTCGTTTACATGTATTAGTTTCTAAATGTAATCTCTAAATTGGCCATAATAATTCACGTTTACCTGTGAAACGATACTCCACTAATTTTACGTTCACTGTCACTTTTACAGCCTATAATACTGCACTGCACGATTCTTATAGGATTTCCACAACACACAGTAATGTCACACTTAGTTTTTTATTGAATTTTAAGTTATTTATTTAATATTAAAACCACGATAAAATTGTCACGGAGCAAAGTGGGAGCAAACGTCAAATTTGTTTCGCACCCACGGCGCGGAAAAATCGAACACATGCTGAGGGACAAAAAATCATATACACTGTTTCTTTCTATCACACGTAACCTACATAAACGCATTCTTTTCTTGCGTGAATGAGAAAGAAAGTGTCCAGCCCTCTATTGTTTTCTTCCTCTAAGATCACGCACGACGAACGCATGCACGACCCACGACCCCACGATTTACGATTTACGACGTCATACGTAGTGATTATATACGTTCTTACTGAGTAGTCTGTGTTATATACTTACTCATTGATTGAACGTCATCATCAGTGTGACCGTTTTTGGTATATTCGATACCAAATTGGTAGAATTTGGGCTTCAGAATTCTGATTTAGTATTTTTTTGGTATAATTTCAAATGTTAGTATATTTTGGTAAAATTTTAACTAAAAGGACATTTTGTAGTGTATTGTTTGGTAAATTTTCTGTTAGCATAAACATTCATTCATACAATTTCACTTGCGTAGTTTTGTCTTTGTCTGATGTTTACCAAAACTGTATGATTTATCTCTTTTGTACAGTTTTTATATTAATATTTTACTTTTAGTTCCACAATGCGGAATTCGTTGTTGTATTACTTATTTCTTGCACGTTCGGGTGGGTAATTAATGGATGGAACATCATTCATAACACTGCGGCTACTCGGTTGGCAACAAACGATCCCGATTGTTAAGAGATGTGTAAGAAAATATATTGAAATCGGTGCTAGCACAGACTAAGATTAGCACGAGCTGACACCGACTTCAATATATTTTCGTTATTTTATGCTTTTTAGATAATTTACTTTGAAGTCGGTTTTTTTTAATAGTTAAATTGACACTTTATAATGACTCTTATTTTACCAAGATAGGTATTAGCACTATTACGCAACTCGAACGTCTACGTTACAGTAACTTACTGAAAATATAAAAAGTTTATATCTCTTAAACTACTTTACCGATTTTGATGAAACTTGAACTCTACCCTAAGTTGAAAAATACTCTAACTATTGCAAAAAGAATTTTCGAAATCGAACCTTTAGTTTCTGAGAAATCCGCGGACAAACCTACATACAAACATACATACATACACTCATATATTAATATTACGCATTTTTAATATTACATACATACGCGTCGAATAGAGAACCTTTTTTATGAAGCCGGTTAAAAATGGTATGGAACCCACGGTGCTAGAGTTCGACTCGCACTTGACCGTTTTTTTTTTAGTATAATTCTGCATAAATATTAGTATTTTTAGTACTGAAATCTTATTCTTTTAGTTGATTACCTTTTTATGAAACGGTCACACTGGTCATCATCACTCACTGTGTTCACTTCACTTGGTCAGCGTGCGATTGTGGTGAAACCCAGTTAGTCATCAGCACAGATTAGATACTAGTAGCTAGCTACAGATGCGACAGCTACTTTTGGGCTGTGTTTGTCATTGTTCCGTTTTGGCGCTACAATCGCACTGTTTGACATTTGCCGGTTACACATACAAAGTAATATACGCATTGCGTATGTGTGTGTGTACTGTACGTAGAATGTTTATAGATATGTATATAAGTAGTGATTAGAAGAAACTATCGATATCGACTACTAGTGATGTTCCATTTTGACGATAGTCTCTTACATGGGACATAATTTTTAAATTTTGTTTGTAATGAAACGAACTTTACTGTGTCAGTGATTTATTTACTTAGGCATCGTTTTCTTAATCTAAATCTTTTATATTTATCAAGGGCCCGTTTTTGGGGCTCTCCCATTTTAGCTATATACTTAGCCTCCACATCACCTTTTAATATTTTATTTATTATATTGCACCAATTATGCACTTGTAATCGAATTAAAACTTGTATAAACAAATTCTTTACTTCATTATTATGTTTAGAGCACCCTAACCAAGAAAACCTCATTGTGCTCAATATTTTTCTCACCAAGTTGCTTTTGATATTATTTTTATAGCAATTATCATTTAAATAATTATGCACTAATTGAGCTACGTCCCTGTATAAGATTAAAAGTCTTTCAGTAGGATATGATAAATTATTATTTTTCAAAGTTTTGTATTCCCTAAATTGTATATAAGTGTGAACTTTTTCTACCGAGCTACTTGTGTACGTTTTCAAGCATGAGTTGCACCTTATGGACTTTGATATTTTTCTGCATATGTACCCAGCAGTGTAAGCTGAGCAATGCACTTTAATTTTTTCCATCACCACCTGATCGACTGTTAATTTTTCCCTTGGGTAATCTTGTGAAGAGGATGGAGGTGAACTTGTGTAATTTTCCTTATTTTCGTTATCAGTTTTAAAAAGAAAACCGACATCTAATATGGTTTCCCCATTATCCTCTTCACAATTTGAAAATTTTGAATGAGGACTAAGCACATTAGACAACATTAATGATTTGAATGCATATATAAATGTGTTTGCATCTGGATTAATATTTCTGTAATTGAGGGCCCTTATACGACCGAAAAAATTTTCAAGTGGATCTTGATTTATAAGCCTGGGATAAAAATAGTCCACACTATATTTGTCAAATAATAATTTAGATATTCTAATAAAACTTTCAAGACTTGTAATCCAGCCTTGCAGGGATGGCACTCGTACGAGTCTAGGTTTTCCTGATTGTAGTGCAAGTTTACTACATTTGTCTAGAAAATGTATATTTTTAATCTTTTGAATAGCTTCTGCCCAGAATAAATGATGTGGTGTATTTTTCTTCACAGCTCGTCTTAGTTTCCCTCTTTTTGAACCACCAGGATAGCCATTGACACTATCAAACAAAGTGTCGAAAAATTCAACAACTTCTGCTGTTGTGCCCATGGTGTTTTCTGATTCATTATTCCGTAGATTATCTGAAAATGATATTGGGTATATTTATATTTATATCAACATCACATGATAATTTAATACTAGGTGCTATTATATTTATCATTAGGATGATGTAGTAGTACCTATATTCAGTCTATTTTCGTAATTAAATTATAAACATTTTTACAATTAACGTTAATCATTTAAAAACAAATTGTTGAAAGGCCAAATACCTAATTAATACTATGAAAATACAAATGCTCAGGATGTATGTTAGAAGATGCAGTAACTAGTTTATAACTATTTTTAATGCTAGTATTAAACAAGTACTCTGTACAAGTATTGTTTATGTTCCAAATAAATAGAATATAAATTATTTACCCTACTTTACTTAGGGTATTTATCTATACTTATAATAAAACTGTAATAGGTCCAATTCTGTACATTGAAGATATTTTGAAAATTATATTTGGAGGGCATTCTATAACCGATAATGAGGCCGAAAATGTAATTTTTTTAATTTTTGTCTGTCTGTCTGTATCACGGCTGCGCATCACGCCGAAACTACTGAATGAATTCAAATGAAACTTGGCATGATTTGAGATCTTACTACGAGGTAGGACATAGGATACTTTTTATCCCGTAATCTAGCACGGTTCTTTTGGGAGAGGGGATTAAAGTCAAAATGGGTACTTGGTTATACGCTTGGTCCGATTTTATCAATTTTTCTTTATAATATAATAAATATTAGTAAGGGAACACTCATAGAGAGTTGTTATCAAGGTATTGTAATCGATCGGGTTAAGCAACGTTAGGTAAGGTCATTAAATAGATGGGTGACCGTTTAACGCCATTTGAACTAAACGGGTCCGTGCTTCGGAGAGCAAGTAAAAAGTGGGTCCCAGTTTTTAACCGACTATAAAAAAGGAAGTTATGTATTCGATGCGAAGGTCTGTTATTAAAAGTTTAGTTAACGTAAAAATAGCGCAGGCGGAGCTGCGTGGGTTATTTAAATAAAGTTATATTTAAACATGATACTTTTAAAAACGCATACTCACTAAGTGCATTAGTGTATTTCAGCATTGCAGCAGTTCGGTTGCTTAGTACTTGAGCAGCAACACTGACTTTCATTTTTTTTACTTTCTTGGGATCTACATGGTGGGCTGTCAATTTCGGCAAGGCTCTTGTGTGCCCTAATTTACTATCAATATCATAAATATATTCAATATCTTTCCATTTTGCAGTGCTTCCATTCCAAATGATATCTTTGGTTAAAAAATTATTTCTTAACCCTTTCAGAAGATGTGGTGGGTCATAAAATAAACTTAAATCATGTCCGGCAATATTAATTGATCCATCTGAAAAAAAAAGTTTACTTAATACTGTTATTATAAAAAAGCTTTGTTCTAAAGTAATTAAAAACTCGGGGCCCGTTGGCTCGAATCGTATCAACAAAAAACCGCGCAAAAAAAATAGGCCCGCGCTCCAAAGGGTTAAAACCATAATTTACTAACCATCATGAACACCTTTTAGATTCCTTAAATGAATGGTATCTTCTCTAAATTGCCTCATTGCTGTACGAAATGTGGACCCTTGGTCACAAACAAGACCCAAGGGAATTAACCCAGTTAGAGCTACTTGTGATACTATTTGTTTTAATATATTTTGTAGCTCAGCTGATGAGACTGTGCCTTCACAGAAATAATATGCAATGCTCTGTCGCCAAGGAGAACACATTCCCCTAATCATAAAAACCAAAGCATGGTCGCAATAACGCATTTTTCTTTCTCCAGCTACGTCCACAAATCCGTGAATTTTTTCTTTCTTTTCATTAAAAGTTAAATGAGGAGTCAATGCAACCTCATCAAATACTATAGTGCACAGTTTTTGTTGCACATCCCAATTTTTGCAACTGTGAGCAATATAGTCAAATATTTTATGATTTAATCCTGGTTCCATTGAAACCTTTTCAGATAAGCGCAGCAAAGTCCTCTTGTTAGGTAAGGCAAACATTTTTTCTAATAATTTATATCCTTTGGGACTTTGTTTCATGAGGAGCAATGCCATTAATTTTTCTTCAACAGTAAACCTTCTGGCCATTTTAGGTTTACCCACTTGTGTACACTGCATTAACAAAAATGTTTTTGCTTGTTTATTTAATAAACTAAATTTGTCCAACAGTTCACTCTTATTTAATAGAGTTTGTGCTTCAGTTAGCCTTTGTGAGGCTGAGTCATGCAAACTATCTGCTGTTATATTTAAAACTTGTTTTATAAACTTCCTTTTCTTTGATCCAAGCCTCTTAATTGAGGGACCTGAAAAGAAATATAAACCTTGTTAAAGTCATAACACTCATTATAAAGATAAACACAAAACCAACATTAGGATAAGAAATAGGAGAGGTTGATCCTTTTGCTTTTCTTATTTTGGGAAAAAGAGCTGGTTTTTACTCAGTATCACTGATTAATTTTCTAAAATTGTATATAAGGCTACATTTATCACACCTACATAGTCTTCGTGGCGCAGCTGCAAACCAGAGATTCTGAATTAAAATTGTGTTGTTGTTCCTTACAGGCTATGACAAAGTAGGCCAACCAACTGATTGTCTGGAAAGTAAGATGATCTACGCATTGGATGGGCATATAAAGTCTGCCTGCACTTGATCTCTCCCCAGTGGTGTCGGTCTTCCATTCCATCGGATTGTGAGAGTAAAGGAACAGAGTGCACTTATGCATTATAATATCTCCAATATAGTTGACTGATCTTGTGAAATTTTTGCTGCCGTGGTTGTATAAGCCAGGAGGACATATTTTTTGTTATCATAACTACCTTTTTGCTCTTGAGATTGAGATTGTTCTGTTCTTTGCATGGTGTCAGGCATTATTTCTATATTAACCCCTATGCCTGAACATGAAGGCTGTTCCAATATTACATCTGAAACATATAATTATGGTATATTATTCTGAATTAATAGATGGGCCCATGGGGCTAGTGGTTAGACACCCTGGCTACTATCCACGCAATAGGTGATGGGTTCAATTCCTACCATGTGTCTGGGTGTTATTTATCTATATTTTATCACCTGCATGGGGAGACTGGTCCCACTACTATCGCTGATGCTGATCCAATTGTAACAACACAAACACTGTTTAAAAATGACAAGCCCACTGAGTTTCTTGCCGGATCATCTCAGTTGAGGCTGCGTTGTGATCCGGTGGTAGCTTTTAAAAGAAATTGACCATTCAAAAGTGCTAGCGTTAAGCCTATTTACAATAAAAAAAATGAATTTGAGTGTGATGGGTTTTGTTACTTTGACTTGTCCTGTCATGACAAAATTCATAGGGAATCACTATAATGGTTTACTCATTCTAATAATAAAAACAAAATCTTCCATTATTTTTAGTTGGGTAAAATACACACCTGCCTCTGCAGTCACTAATGATGATTCTATAGCAATACTCTCATCTTGTTTTTTGGAGTAATTATGCTCCAAACGATTTGTTTCTAAAAAAAAATATACATATTAACATCAAGAAATACAATAACACAATTAGTACATAAGTGTATCAGTATTTTGTGCTGTTCACACATATGTTTACCTCTACCTGGCATAAGGCAGGCAATCATTTAGCCTAACTATTAGATATTATAGTAACCAATTAGGGATTTAATATACACACCAAACTTTAATATTGCTGGCTCAGGTCCAATAACATCCTCCTCATCTTGCTCTTTGGTGTAATTGTGTTCAATTTTGACATTCCATTCTGAAACATAGTATTTTTATTTTTAGAATACTTAAGCTAAAGAACCTGAATGATTTCTTTTTTTTTCTACTGGGACAATCCAAACACATTCATCAGATCCCAAACTAGGCAGAGTCAGTAAGTACTATGACAACCAACAAACTGATATAAATATTTATATAGATAAAGATAAGGTTTAGACACAAGGTGAGAATCAAACCCACAGCCTATTGGGTGGTGGCCGGTTGTCTAACTACTGGACAATGGTCCCATAAATTTCTTATGTATAATGTTCAGCTGCTCTGTTACAGAACGCTTATGAATGCTGTATGTTTCTATCAGCTGTACATGAACATTATACATAAGAACATAATGGGACCATTGTCTAGTATGTATTTACACTGGAGTTTGAAGATTATTGTAAATGTAAGTTATTTGTTACTACATATTTATTTATTTGTAGTTCAAACACATACACTTGCAATGGGAACGCTGATAGCTACTATAGTATTATAAGAATACTGTATTATATATTATAGTGTAGTATATTAGCGAGAAGCCGGACGGAGGCATAAAACCGAACCGCATAAAACCAGAGGAAGCAGGTTTAATTTCTGTAGGGAGCAACCAATTTGTTTTAGTTATTCCTTACTGGCTAGGGCCGATCCACTGATTGTCTGAAAAGTAAGATGATCCATACGTTGGATTGGCATATAAAATAGATCCTGCGCCTGCAGTTGGTCTTTTATCCCACCGAATTGTGAGTAAAGGACAAGAGTGCACCTGTGCCTGCACAAGCATTTGTGCAGTATAATATCTACTGCATAGATGTTTAATAATGTTAAAAAAATAGACCACGATGGTTTAATAGGATCTGGGAAACATTAAGTATTCACAATAATATAGTGAAATAATAACTCACCTGATGTACTAAGAGGTGCACCGTGGGCTATTTCTTTACTGGTAAGCAGATAAGGGTAGGAAAACCGAAGTCTTCGGCCTTCACCGTCGAACTGATTACTATCAAAATGTTTTTCACACACACGTTTTCTTAGTAGCTGTTCTTTAGTAAGTCCAATGAGGAGGGAGTTTGTGGGCACTAGGTAAGATAGCCAAACATTGCGAAGCTTATCGTTCTTGGGTAAACAAAAAAGCCGGTGGCTTTTACTTGTTGCATTGCAACCACCAACGCAACATTTATATTGGGTTCCCATGACGAAAGTAACACTATCACCTGCACAATCGGTAAATAACGGAGGAGAATTTGCGTCTCAAGGATCTCAACTCGGCAAAATGCAAGGAAATTCACAAGAAACAAACAAAACGCTCAACTCGGCTATAACACAATGACAAGTCGATAAAGTATGGTATGGCGGACTCACGGCGGACTCAGAGCCGGACCGCGCTTGGCCACGTGACCAAAATGGCGTCCAAGATGGCTGTTCTTATTGCGACATTAGCGCCAAAACGGAACATTTGGAACTAATGCTGTCACTGGCCTGGTCATCAGTGCGTGGTTTTATCATTAATAGATAGTTACGGAGCCATTGCTCAGTGCCATTGTTCAGTGCTAAGTTTTACGCGAATAGTTTGTTATTACGATCAAAATGAATCCGTACCAACAAGTAAGTGATATTTATTCATATTGTGGAGTACATCCTGTAGACAAACTTAGGCTTTGTACCAGGGACTTACCGTAATGCAATGTTTTTTGTAGGTAAACTATAAGTTTACAATATATTGCGCGGCGTTTATAATCGTATAAGTATATAACCTTGCATTACGGTAACTTTCTCGTTTTGTTTATCACAATAATTCTAGACTGCTTTATGGCATAAACATACTTTGGTTTCTTTTTACTGAAATGAGACGAGTGTTCTGATGAATTAATAATTGCTGTAAAAATTGCTTAAAATAAAGCGACATGGCTTCTGCCGGCCGATTGAGGTAAATGTTGTATACATAATAAACTTCCAGAACAAATTTAGTTTAATATATTATACAGGATTGTTACCTGTTATTGTAAGGACATAAATGTGTAATCTTCATTCATGTATACCATTATTAGGAATTGATATGGTTAGGCACCAAGAAAGTGTCATATTAATCAAGGTGTAATGAAAACATGTTAATAAAATTAGTTTTTGCAATAATTATTATTACTATTCAGTCAGTTGTTAGTACATTTATAGGCATATAAGTCAGTTTTAATGAAAGGCCAAAGAGATTAACTATAGGCCGTAGAGTGGCCTTTGTGATATGAGCATAAAAACTAAAGTGTGGTCTCATTCAGCCATTTTATAAAATTGATATTTGCAATTTTGCAACACTTAATTAATTAGGATTTTCATAAAAATAAAGTCACTTTAGAGTGTATGCATGTTTTTACTGACTCGTTACATGTGTAAAAAGTTTTTGATATTAGATTTTTCACACTGAGGCTGGACTAACCTAAAGTAGGAAAATGTCTGTAAAGGCCACTCTATAGTCTATATTTTGTACCTTTGATCTATGGTGAATTTTATAGGTTTCATGCTTCTTAGTTGATGATTATTATTGTACCTATTCATTTGCATATTGCTCTGATAATAGGCAATTTTAAAGTTAAAAATATGAAATCATGACGATAAATTACATTTAGTTAAACAAAATAATTACTTGGTTTCATATTAATTTATAATACAAGAGAAACAAGAAGCATTTATAACAGAGAAATGTTTATCAAATTATTAATTAGTTAAAAGCCAATAATAAAAAGCCTACTGCACATGTACCATAGAGATGTATTCTCAAATCATAAATGTGACTGTGAAGGCTTGTAAAACAATTTTCATTTTCATTTCAAGGGTCAATTGGGATACCCACAACAGCAGTATCTACATAATATCGGATTTGGCAACGCTGCTCCACAGTCATTCGGCAATCCATTGCCAATGCCAGGCCTCCCAACCATGGGGTACCCAGCGCCACAGCCTGGATATACTCCTGGCTATCCACAGGTACCACAGGGGTATCCTCGACCCAGTGGGCAACCGAGTCAGGGCTACCCTCAATCTAATCAAGGCTATCCTACCCATAACACTGCTCAAGGGTACTCAACACCTGCTCAGACTGGTTACCCTCAGACTGCTCAAACGGGCTACCCTCAGACTGCTCAAACGGGCTACCCCCAGACCGCTCAAACAGGGTATCCTCAATCCGCTCAGCCTCAGTCGGTGCCAGGGTACCAACAAACTAACCAATACCAAGGGTACCCACCACAAAGTCAGGCATACGAGCATAGACAAGCATATAATGTAACCTCAAATCCAGTGCCTCATACTGCGCAGGTATGTAGATTTTTATCATATTTCTTTGTAATTATGTAATAATTATTCAGATGTAATAACTAAAATTGTGACGTTTCACTATTTCTGTTTCATTTATTGTGATAAGCAAAATGGCTTCTGCATGGTGGTGTTGTATATTTTGCATGCATTCAAGTTACTTTAGATTTCATTTTAGGTGCGACTTTGTCTGACTATCCTGGTGGTGACCTGGTCGACATTCTCCAGGAACATTGTTCTACATGTCATTCAATGACCAGTTAGTTGGTGACCCAGTCGACATTCTCCAGTAACATTGTTCCTCATGTCATTCAATGACTAGTTAGTTGGTGACCCGGTCGACATTCTCCAGGAACATTGTTCCACATGTCATTCAATGACCAGTTAGTTGGTGACCCGGTCGACATTCTCCAGGGACATTGTTCCACATGTCATCCAATGACCAGTTAGTTGGTAAGCCGGCGACATTCTCCAGGAACATTGTTCCACATGTCATTCAATGACCAGTTAGTTGGTGACCTGGTAGACATTCTCCAGGAACATTGTTCTACATGTCATTCAATGACCAGTTAGTTGGTGACCCAGTCGACATTCTCCAGGAACATTGTTCCACATGTCATTCAATGACTAGTTAGTTGGTGACCCGGTCGACATTCTCCAGGAACATTGTTCCACACGTCATTCAATGACCAGTTAGTTGGTGACCCGGTCGACATTCTCCAGGGACATTGTTCCACATGTCATCCAATGACCAGTTAGTTGGTAAGCCGGCGACATTCTCCAGGAACATTGTTCCACATGTCATTCAATGACCAGTTAGTTGGTGACCTGGTAGACATTCTCCAGGAACATTGTTCCATATGTCATTCAATGACCAGTTAGTTGGTGACCCGGTCGACATTCTCCAGGGACATTGTTCCACATGTCATCCAATGACCAGTTAGTTGGTGACCTGGTAGACATTCTCCGGGAACATTGTTCCACATGTCATCCAATGACCAGTTAGTTGGTAAGGCGGTCTATATTCTCCAGGAACATTGTTCCACATGTCATTCAATGACCAGTTAGTTGGTAAGCAGGTTGACATTTTCCAAGAACATTGTTCCACATGCCCTTCAATGACCAGTTAGTTGGTATGCCGCTCGACATTTTCCAGGAACATTGTGCGACATGTCATTCAATGACTAGTTAGTTGGTGACGACCCGGTCGACATTCTCCAGGAACATTGTTCCACATGTCATTCAATGACCAGTAAGTTGGTAAGCCGGTCGACATTCTCCAGGAACATTGTTCCACATGTCATTCAATTACTAGTTAGTTGGTGACCCGGTCGACATTCTCCAGGAACATTGTTCCACATGTCATTCAATGACCAGTTAGTTTAGGTCGACCCGGTCCCTTCGGAGTCGCTGGATGTTCGGGGTGTGGGCCCTTTGAGCGTCCATTGAGTACGGCGGTGACTCCGAGGAGGACGGCGGCGGGGTTGCGACCCCCGTCCCCGTGAGTACCGTGTCAGGTTCCCGGGGGGCTACAATGCGCCCCCCGGCGGCGGGCTCAAAGGCAAGGCACTGAGGGGCCCCTGGTGCAGATCCCACCGGAGAGCCCTGGGGTCCCCCCTCTCATGTGCCGATGCGACAGCCGCGGGGGTTTTAGTGGGTAAGAATCCCACATACCCCGGTCGAGCCCCACAGCTCCCGGGGGGATCTTTAAAAGATTAACCCCGCGTCAAAAAAAAAAAAAGGTCGACCCGGTCGACGTTCAATAATAGACTACTAATAATAATGTGTTGTATATTTTATTCCACATCCCCCAACGAATGACTTAATATACTTCGAAAACTTTGTTTCAAATGTCGTTCGATTACCATTTATTTGGTAAGCCGGTCGAAATTCATCACTCCACATGTTTTTCGATTACAAGTTAACATTTATCGTGTCAGCACAATAGGTACCTTATGATGTATTCCTTACCTTGAGCATACAATACTCATTGAAGATTGAAATTATGATGACCAAATATTTATACTTACTTAATTACCTTCCATTTTAAGATTTTTAACAAGTTAATTAAAGAGTTGACCGGTTTATCTGAACTAAGTTATCACTGTTCCCCTTTTCTTTCCCTTCTAAGACCCCTTTCTAAGACTTTAAATTATGCGTCCAACCATATCAGCATACAGCTTACTGAGACTGGAATACCTACTGCGTCTCTATTCAAGGAACATTTGCCGCAATTACATCGTTATGCTCACTTCGCCTCACCGTACATTTATCAAAGCAACCAACAATTCAGTCTTGGCATTGGTCCCCACTACAATGGATGTGGTCACTTAAAATACGCCCCTATTTTCACTTTAAGACCCCACTTTCACCCGTGTGTTATAGTTATCGATAGTGATGTGACTGTGTTGAATATTAATGCGTTCGATTGATTTATCGAGATTAATATGTCCTCTGCAACATCGAATTCGGGTATGCGAAGTGTGTATAGAGCTTCAATTGGCTTAAGGCGGGGATTCAAATCGTTTCGGTATACGGTATTTATCGAGTTGTTTTTTTCTATATTTGTACCTAGCTGTAAATTTGGTTCAATTGTGTCATGCACTTGGAAGCCAATCTTGCACGCACGAATCATCTTAACAAGCTTTAAATTGCCATGTATACATTACTAACATTTGCATACTTTGAACTCTGTGGGATACCGTAGCTAGCTTCCGATAAAAGGTATTTGAGGATTATTTTACTATACTATGTTAAAGCTTGTTATTTCCATCTATGTTTGGATGTATCTCTAACTTTAAGTTAATAAATCATTGGCACTTTGGTGTGAATAGACAGTCAGCCAGGTGGTGGAATTATTTTATAACCATTTAGAGACAAACTAATTTGTAACGTAAGTATAATATATTAGCCGCCTAGTCGCCCGCTCCGGCTTCGCACGAGTGGAAAAATTATTTTAACTTGAGAATTTTTTTGTTTAGATTATACATAATTTAAACCAAAAATACCTTGTTGTCACGCGATAAAGTTCTTTCTCTTAAATATTAGTAAATATTACCAAACAAACTTTCATCCCATATTTTACAATCTAAATTCATCAAACAAAAATTCATCAGTTAGATGAATTTTGATAATGCTGCAACAAGTGTTTCGTTATTATTGTTACAGAGTCTTACGTATAAAATTTCAAGTCTATAGACAATGCTTTTTCACCCACCCCATACAACTTTTCAATCCCTATTTTACACCCTTAGTGGTTGAATTTACCAAAATCCTTTCTAATAGTTCGCCTCGGCCATAGAAGAAACCTACTGTTAAAATTTTGATTGCACACTAAAGTTAAAACTAAAATTGGCCATGTGACAAAATTCTGTAAGCAATTCCCAATCACAGATACACTTCCTTCACGAAGTTTTAAGGAGTTTTTAGACATGACCTGGTTGCAGAAATTCTCTAAATGATAGTAAAAACAAAATAAAAGAAAGCCAATTCATCAGAAGCCAAAAACAATGTTCTAATATTTCTACTTTTCCGAGAAACCATTAGTCTTATTAGAATTCTATTTCAGTCCAAACCCACTGTTGTGCCTGTGAATCCTTTCAACCCTCGCGATGATGCTGCCGTTCTCCGCAAGGCTATGAAAGGTTTTGGCACGGACGAGAAGTCCATCATCCACGTCATCACACGACGAACCAACGAACAGCGTCTGAGAATAGCTTTCGAGTTCAAAACTTTATATGGAAAGGTTAGTATTAATTTAGTTTAAAGTAGTTATTATAATTAATGATATTTTCTATAACAATAAGCTTATTTAGATTGTTCTGAATCGAGAATAGATTTTAATAAATATTGTATGCGATATTGAATCCATTTTCGTTTAGCACCTATCCGTTATGTTCACCCAAAAATTTCTGTATGTCTAGAAACTTTGAACTGCGCTTCTACAACATAATATATAAAGTTACTGATTCTTTGATGTTTTGAAGAACTTTCTTCCATAGATAAGAGTATATGCTTTCTTCTCCCTTTTTTAACCGGCTTCAAAAATAAGGTTCTCTATTCGACGCGTATGTATGTAATATTCATAAAAATGCGTAATATTAATATATATTAGTCTATGTGGGCTTCTAAGCAAATTTACCAAATTTTATGAGTGTACTACTACAAGTACGATTTCGAAAATTCTTTTTGCAATAGTTAGAGTATTTTTCAACTTAGGGTAGAGTACAAGTTTCATCAAAATCGGTTCAGTAGTTTAAGAGATATAAACGTTTTATGTTTTCAGTAAGTTACTGTAATGTAGACGTTCGAGTTGCGTGATAGTGCTGATACCTATCTTAGTAAAATAAGTCACTAAAAAGTGTTAAATAAACTATTTAAAAAAAAATAAAAACCGACTTCAAAGCAAATTATCTAAAAAGCATAAAATAACGAAAATATATTGAAGTCGGTGTCAGCTGGTGAAAGTGTTAGTTAACATGATTAGCTAGCACCGACTTCAATATCTTTTCGTTATTTTATGCTTTTTAGATAATTTGGTTTGAAGTCGTTTTTTTTTTTTAAATAGTTTATTTTATGCTGCTAAGGTGGCAAGCAAGCGTAAGGCCCACCTAATGGTAAGCAGTCACCGCAGCCTATAGACGCTAGCAACACCAGAAGAATGACTAGCGCGTTGCCGACCCTTAAGACATTAGATAGAAGTCTTTGTGTCCAGTAATTACACCAGCTACAGTGCCCTTCACAACGGAACACAGCAATGCTTACACAATGCTGCTTGGTAGCAGAATATCTGAATCTTCGGTGGTATCTACCTCACCTACCTGGAAGGTAAAACCTCTTCTAGTAGTACCTCTTTTCTCTGCTATCATCATTACCGCGTTTCTTTCACCTCTAATTTACTAGAATTGAACCTTTGTTACTGTAGTTTGTATACGTCCCTGTATAGATAACAATGGGACCTTTATGTGTACGTACGTACTATCGGCGCAGATAAGAATCTCTCCTTCATAGAACCGTGTCAACATTGGCTGTTTTCCCTTGTTCTGTTGGAGGTTACGTATGACATACCTAAAAATAGCATTAAACCTAATGATTTCTGATACTTACGCGAATATTACACATTGAAATGAAACTAATTTTACGGATTATATCGCGGTTTATTTTTGATTTTAATTTCGCGACGTTTCGAATACTTTACAGCATTCATGGTCACGGGCGGACTGAGGTGGTAGCTGTCCATATGTCATAGTTGTCTTAGGGTACCCTCAGGTCTTCTAATTATTATTGTTAGTCCGATCTACGCAGAAAGAGCTTACAGTATCTTGAGGTCTTGCAGTGGAATGCTTGTGTTGTTGTTGCTTGTTGTGAACGTGTCAAGCCATCCACAGTCGAACGTATGCCTGCTGTATTGCCATATGTTAGAGGGGTAACAGACAAGATTGGCTATATCTTAAAGCGAGCTTCAATTAAAACATTTTTCAAGCCACCAAAGAAGATTAGTCAGTTTTTACCATCAGTCAAGTGCCATATACCTCTACAAGATGCAGGAGTATACAAACTGGATTGTGACTGTGGGCTCTCATACATCGGGCAAACAAAAAGATCGGTAAAAACCCGTGTAAAAGAACATATAGCTGACGTTAAACATCGACGCTATACGAAGTCTGCAGTCTGTGAACATGTTCAGGATCGCACCCGTCATTATATTAGATATGACAAACCACAAATCCTCGCAAAAGAACAGCGCTACCTACCAAGGATGATTCGTGAGGCTATTGAAATTAAAAAGCATCCAAATTTCAATAGAGAAGATGGCTGGGTGCTACCACCAGCTTGGGATCCCGTGATAAACATAGTCAAATCCAAAGACAAGCATTCCACTGCAAGACCTCAAGATACTGTAAGCTCTTTGTGCGTAGATCGGACTAACAATAATAATTAGAAGACCTGAGGGTACCCTAAGACAACTATGACATATGGACAGCTACCACCTCAGTCCGCCCGTGACCATGAATGCTGTAAAGTATTCGAAACGTCGGGAAATTAAAATCAAAAATAAACCGCGATATAATCCGTAAAATTAGTTTCATTTCAAAGCATTATACCTAATAATAATATAATCACAAAAATACAGACCAGACAGCCTATTCTATTTCGTTCATAAAGTTCTTAATTAATTAAGTAGTTAGAGACTACTAGTCCGTCTGCAAAGGCTCAATTATTTTCCAATTCAATTAATTAAAAAGTGTTCAGCATGTTTGTTGGCATATTTTCCACCAACCCATTTTATAATTGCCTATGTGGACGGTACACACCCCAAACAAACAGTTTACTAATAGGTGTCGTGTATTCTGATGATTAATTTCAGAACCATAGAAAATACGATACATTTACTGTCAGCAGTTGAAGATTTAGTCGCTTTTCTTGAGCGTGATATAATAAATGATCTTGTTTTTGGCACAAACACTATTTATACCCACCAATGTGACTTTTGTAAGTCAGGATCTACAGTAGTCATCGGTCTAATCACCAGGTTTATTTTACCTTTTCGAGTCTCAGAGAACGTTAAATGATTTCGGATCTTGCGTCGAATTTATAAGTAAACGGAGTTAGGTTCTGCTGCTGCTAAAGTTGCCTTCTGTGCCAGAATAATTATTTTAATTAGGTATTAAATTATATGCTAGCTTTTATCTAAGGCTTCTGCGTTATCGGACAATCCCCTGTTATAAAGGATGTTGATAAAAACATAAATGCAGCTACTAAATCCGTTTACAAAAGATTAAACTACTGTAAATCAGTAGCTTACAAACAATGTGACCTAAGAAATTACCATAACATTGAATGGATTGTTGACCTATGTTAGTCTCATCTATACTTATAATAAAACTGTAACAGGTCCAATTCTGTACATTGAAGATATTTTGAAAATTATATTTGGAGGGCATTCTATAACCGATACTGAGGCCGAAAATGTATTTTTTTAAATTTTTGTCTGTCTGTCTGTCTGTCTGTCTGTCTGTCTGTCTGTCTGTCTGTCTGTCTGTATCACGGCTGAGCATCACGCCGAAACTACTGAATGGATTCAAATGAAACTTGGCATGATTTGAGATTTTACTAAGAGGTAGGACATAGGATACTTTTTATCCCGTAATCTAGCACGGTTCTTTTGGGAGAGGGGATTAAAGTCAAAACGGGTACTTGGTTATACGCTTGGTCCTATTTTATCAATTTTTCTTTATAATATAATAAATATTAGTAAGGGAACACTCATAGAGAGTTGTTATCAAGGTTTTGTATACGATCGGGTTAAGCAACGTTAGGTAAGGTCATTAAATAGATGGGTGACCGTTTAAAGCCATTTGAACTAAACAGGTCCGTGCTTCGGAGAGCAAGTAAAAAGTGGGTCCCAGTTTTTAACCGACTAAAAAAAATGAAGTTATGTATTCGATGCGAATGTCTGTAATTCAAAGTTTAGTTAACGTAAAAATAGCGCAGGCGGAGCTGCGTGGGTCAGCTAGTTTTGATTAAATTTCTTAAATTGAGGATTCGACCAATATCGTATGTACTCTCGCGGTCACGAACAGTGTACCACCTTTAAGACGACAATCGCTTGCACGAGCCGGCCCAAAATACGTGCGGGTGGCGTTAACGCACGTAACGTTGTTCAAACAATTTTGATTGAAAACTGGTACACCGTTCGTTTCCGCGATAGTACGGTCGCGGTCACGGACGCTTGATCACCTTTTAGACGATAATCTTGCACGAGCCAGCCATATCAGTTTTCAATTCGTGTCAATACTACCAGTCATCTGTAGCTAACTGACTCACCTGTATAAAGCCCAACCTTACAATGTAGTTATCGTCTATGTAAAATTGTGACAGGATCTCATAGCGGACTTGAAGAGCGAAACAACGGGCAAGTTCGAAGATCTGGTGGTTGCATTGATGACGCCCCTACCCCAGTTCTACGCTAAGGAGCTCCACGACGCCATCGCTGGCATCGGAACTGATGAAGACGTGCTCATCGAAGTCATGTGCACCATGTCCAACCACGAAATTAACGTCATCAAGCAGGCTTACACTGCTAGTGAGTATTTATTTTGGTTCTCGATTGATTAGTCGTTGATAAAAATTTATTGATTGATAAAAAATGATTGTTTTATATTGATTGGTTTACTGATTGACAGCGTTGAACACCTCAATGGCCGACCCTCGCACGCGATACAGATCCGTATCAGCAGCCGGTGAGGTGTGAATAAACATGATCAGCTGTTGTCAATTATGATCAATTGACTATAATTCAGTAATTGACTCATTACCTACGATTGATTGAAATTTTATATTTTAATAAATATCGTAGGAAAACCCATACACGGCCAAACTAGGCAGAGCTTATACTATGATAATGATAGGTAGTTATCTAACACCTAACAAATACAAACCTACACATTTATGCATACAAATGGTTGTCCTATAATCGGGACAACCCTTGGGTAGCAACCAAACCACTGAACCAGCTGGCCTGTCTAACACATTTATGCATACAAATGGTTGTCCTATAATCGGGACAACCCTTGGGTAGCAACCAAACCACTGAACCAGCTGGTCTGTCTAACACATTTATGCATACAAATGGTTGTCCTATAATCGGGACAACCCTTGGCTAGCAACCAAACCACTGAACCAGCTGGCCTGTTTAACACATTTATGCATACAAATGGTTGTCCTATAATCGGGACAACCCTTGGGTAGCAACCAAACCACTGAACCAGCTGGTCTGTCTAACACATTTATGCATACAAATGGTTGTCCTATAATCGGGACAACCCTTGGCTAGCAACCAAACCACTGAACCAGCTGGCCTGTCTAATTGATTGTACATTATTAAGTGATTGATTGATATTTATTGATTGATTGACATTCATCAGGTTAAATGCAAATAAAACAGCCTTATAGACAAGAGCACTGATTAGGAAAATATCACTTAGTACTAATCCCATTCTCTTAATAAATTATATCTATCTTTCTTATCGAAATATCTAACTTTAACCTATGTTTAAAGTATAGTATAAAAAATTTAAAATAGCGTATCAATTCGTGTAATACAGCAAACAATGTATCACGCTCGTGTGTATATATACAATAGGTTAGCTGTTTGAAGGATACAAACAATCTCATGGCTAACTATACACAATTGGTTTGAAATCGCACAAATAGCTGTGAAACTTACTCTGAATGTGTAAACGTCCTTGGCAGTATCATCTCGTTGCTAATGAATTGCTTCCTACTGCTGTGCGCGAGCCTAAAATAAGACTAAGTCATTGTTTTCATGTTTACTTTGTACAGTGGTATCTGTACACGAATCTAGACATTAGTCTAGATTTTATTATATACCTATTTCTCTTCTTGTCTCTATAAAGTATAGTTAAGGGCTCCCACACATATCTGCGAACTCGCATCGCATCGCAAATATCTGGGAGAAACAAATGAATTTTTGTATTGAAAATTCATTTGTTTCTCTTTGCTTGATATTTGCGATGCGATGCGAGGTCGCAGATATGTGTGGGAGCCCTAAGTGAATATTTGAAATGCGTCATTAAACGCTAAATTGATAGTATTTTTAAAACTTCCACCGATTAACAATACTGTTTATTAATAAAGAAAATCTGGCAGGAACCTATTTCTTATGGTCTCTCCCCTATGTGAATACAAAACCCATAAGTATGTACCAAAAAATAAATTTGGAAATAAACACGTTTATAAGTATAATAAAAGCATAAAAAATTATATCGTAGTGATTTGGACTTGGGCTATTATCGAATTAAAAGTCATCATCATCATCATCACCAGCCGGAAGACGTCCACTGCTGAACAAAGGCCTCCCCCTTAGACCGCCACAATGAACGACAATTTGCTATTTGCATCCACCGGTTTCCTGCGACACGAACAATGTCGTCGGTCCACCTAGTGGGAGGACTGCCTACGCTGCGTCTTCCGGTTCGCGGTCGCCACTCGAGAACCTTTCTTCCCCAATGTTTATCGGTTCTTCGAGCGATGTGGCCTGCCCACTGCCACTTCAACGAGCTATGTCGGTGACCTTGGTTCTTCGGCGAATCTCCTCATTCCGGATCTCAAAGAAACTCCGAGCATCTCCATAGCTCGTTGTGTGACTCTGAGCTTTTCTAAAAGGCCAGCTGTTAAAAGTCATACCATGACTCAAATTACTATTTAAGATCTTTACACACAAAATTGTTCGATGAATGTGATCCTTAGTAATTTACAGTAAGTAGTTTGAAATGATAGGCATCAAAATGTATTGATGTATAATAGAAATTTGAACTTATGCTTTTTTGACTTGATGCCAAAATAGAACTGTCGATTCATAATGACGTCAAACGAGTATTCGTTAGGCTTTTGCGTGTAGGGGGTGTATCTGTTATTAATCATAGTTGACATTTGAGGTCATCTATACTTATAATAAAACTGTAACAGGTCCAATTCTGTACATTGAAGATATTTTGAAAATTATATTTGGAGGGCATTCTATAACCGATACTGAGGCCGAAAATGTAATTTTTTTAGTTTTTGTCTGTCTGCCTGTCTGTCTGTCTGTCTGTCTGTCTGTCTGTCTGTCTGTCTGTCTGTCTGTCTGTCTGTATCACGGCTGAGCATCACGCCGAAACTACTGAATGGATTCAATTGAAACTTGGCATGATTTGAGATCTTACTGCGAGGTAGGACATAGGATACTTTTTATCCCGTAATCTAGCACGGTTCTTTTGGGAGAAGGGATTAAAGTCAAAACGGGTAGTTGGATAACCAACTACCCGTTTTGACTTTAAGAAAAATTGATAAAATCGGACCAAGCGTTTATACGCTTGGTCCGATTTTATCAATTTTTCTTTATAATATAATAAATATTAGTAAGGGACACTCATAGAGAGTTGTTATCAAGGTTTTGTAATCGATCGGGTTAAGCAACGTTAGGTAAGGTCATTAAATAGATGGGTGACCGTTTAAGTCCATTTGAACTAAACGGGTCTGTGCTTCGGAGAGCAAGTAAAAAGTGGGTCCCAGTTTTTAACCGACTATAAAAAATGAGGTTATGTATTCGATGCAAATGTCTGTTATTCAAAGTTTAGTTAACGTAAAAATAGCGCAGGCGGAGCTGCGTGGGTCAGCTAGTCGTTAATAAAACTGTCCGGTTACCGACTGCTATATTGCATATAGGTAACAGTTATTACCTATTATTTAAAATCTGCAAGTTGAAGTGGCAATGGGCAGGCCACATCGCTCGAAGAACCGATAACCGTTGGGGAAGAAAGGTTCTCGAGTGGCGACCACGAACCGGAAGACGCAGCGTAGGTAGGCCTCCCACTAGGTGGACAGACGACATTGTGCGCGTCGCAGGTAACCGGTGGATGCAAATAGCCAATTGTCGTTCATTGTGGCGTTCGAAGGGGGAGGCCTATGTTCAGCAGTGGACGTCTTCCGGCTGGTGATGATGAACAATTATTACCAACTCGTTATTGACAAAAATAAAAGATACTTATTAGTTATGTATAAGTCCGTCCATCCTTCATGCCTACTAACTTCAGTTCCTTATTACGTAGCACTGTACAAGCACTAATAATCATCATCATCATCACCAGTTCACTGTTGGACATAGGCCTCCCCCAAGGCACGCCACTGAGCCCGATCTTCGGCTCTCCTCATCCATTGTCTGCCAACTGCTCTGCGGATATCGTCGCTCCACCTGGTCACAGGGCGTCCTACGCTACGCTTCCCGATTCGCGGTCTCCACTCCAGAACCAGTTTACCCCAACGGTCTTCGGTTCTTCGGCAAATATGACCAGCCCACTGCCACTTCAGCTGGCTAATCCTAAGCAAGCACTAATAATATTTTTTTGTAAATTCATACACTAACTTCCGTACTTACAAACTTTAATTATTGTTTATTCCAATTAAGGTTTTTTTTTTAACTCTGATTATTTCATTTCTCGGGGCCATTTATGCAATGGTTCATTGTGGAGTCGGTGAATTGTTCGATATGTCTCCCTGTCAGCAGACATGCGAATTAATTTAAAAAAAAAACTATGGAAACTACGTATATTGACGTTCCTGCCTCGTATATAGTAAGATTATAATAATACTGCTAATTAAGGTGGTGGTTGCCCCAAGCGTTGTGTAGCCCAGTGAACCTACAAAAAAATAATTTATTTAATTATCCTTTCGCAGTGTACGGAAACTTGCTGGAGGATGATTTGCGCGGCGACACCTCCGGCAATTTCAAGAGACTGATGACGTCATTGAGCATGGTGAGTCGATATGACGTGTTTTAAACACACTCTTTACCAAGTAAATACTTACCGTACTGTAAGTAAAAAGTTTAAATTATTGTCCATATTTTCATTTGAAATGTCTGGTTATCCTCGTGTTTGCGTGTTAACCTAATTTTAATTAAGTAATTACCTCGTTTAAATCTCATTATGTCGTTAAGTGTCTGTAGCTATACTGTGATAGCACTTTGGTGGTGTTGCTTTATACTGTTTAAAATAAAGAACATTTTCTTGACTAATACGTTCACAGCGCGATCTTATATGGTCCATTGTATTGGGCAGATTCTTTAATAATAAATAATAATATCTTGGGACAATCCACACACGGTCACCCGATCCCAAACTAGGCAGAGCCTGTACTATGGAAACCAGACAAGTGATACTAATACTTATATACTTTTTTTGTAAATACATACTTAAATAGATAAATAACACCTAGACACTTGGTGGTAATCGAACTCACGACCCATCGGGCAGCAGTCAGGGTGTCTAACCACTAGACCAACGGGCCTGTCAAATATATAGAATTTTCATCTTCTTCTTCTTTCTTAAAATATATACAATTCTCTAAATATATACAATTCTTTTTCTTCTTAAAATATTTTTTTTTTTTTACCTAATTGTAATAATACTTTTTACGTTTTCTTTGACTATTATAACTTTGTAATTGGTTTGTATCATGTTTCTAGGGCAACAGATCGGAAGATTTTCACGTCGATCAAGAGAAAGCAAGAGAAGACGCTAGAAGCTTGCTTCAGGCTGGTAAGTTAGATAACATCCTGATCCATTGAAATACTGATATGATACCATTAAACGCAAAATTACCTTCAACATATTCACGACAAGGTTATAAGTTTGCCATACAATGTTGGACCCTGGGCCGTAACTGTTGTCATTCTACAATACGGAACGCTAGAGAATAAAAAACAAATGTATGGGAATGACAAATCTCTTCGCTAAGTCACGTGAAGAGATATCGAGTCATTCCCATGCATGTCCGGTAAATGGTCAGTGGGGAACCTTTTAATGACATTTGAACTAAGCGTGTTTGTGCTTTGAAGGCAGGTACAATTTCTGCCCTAGTCTAATCTTTGTATATATAATTCTACTTTACGTGTGTATTTCACTGAACTCCTCCTAAACGGCTGGACCGATATTGATGAAATTGTTTGTGTGTGTTCAAGGGGATTCGAGAATGGTTTAGATTCACACTTGCGCGAGCGGAGCTGCGCGCATCAGCTAGTATACATATAAAATTCTCGTGTCGCGGTATTTGTTACCAAACTCCTACGGAACGGCTGAGTCGATTTGTCTGAAATTTTGTGTGCATATCGGGTAGGTCTGAGAATAGGTCGTAATGTATATTTCATACCGCTAGGTTAAGCGACATAAGGCAAGGTCATTACATAGATGGGTGACCATTTAATTCCATTGTAAGCGTCTCCGTGCTTCAGAGGGCAAGTAAAAGATAGGCCCCGGTTTTTAACTGACTGAATGCTATTAGAAATGTGTAATATTCACATAATACGCCTATGCGGGCATCTAAAAACGTAAAAAATTCGCGGTTCAGCTAGTTGTGATACAAAAAGCAGTCGTAACGCTTAGTCAGAGCCCTAAGGGCTTGAACATCCGATACCGAGTAGGATACTGACGATACGAAAGAAGTTTATACCCCGGTATGGTATACCATACCGGGCACCAATATACCAGGCACCCTGGGCATGGAATACCATACCGGGCACCAATATACCAGGCACCCTGCCTGGTATATTGGTGATATTAGTTTTTTTATCAGCCGTATTCGTTAACGTTATATACTTATAAGGAGAACGAATAGTTTTACACACTTGTGCAAACTATTCGAGCAAAGTTTATGCACCTTCGTGACGAACGTAGGTTTTTGAGTCAAGGTTGAATTATTATTATACTTAACAACCAACAGGAACTATCAAATATATTCAAAACAAAATGAATGTAAATAATAATAAGTTTGTTCATGACCTTGATGAAGGCGTCATACATATTACTGACTGTAGTAATATTGTCTTCATGACTAATACGTAAGGAGTTTGTTGTTCTCAATACGTCACTTGCGCGATGAGTCATTAGGGTTTCCGATCTCGAATCGATTCAAGTCATTCGTCAACCTATTACACAAGACCATAACATGACCATAACATAACGTACAATATTCTGGCCGATTCGGCCACAGCGGCCCATCAATATTCATAAGATGATTAGGCTAGCAGAAGATAATGCAAAAGTACTTGCGCAGGAGTTTTAGTTGATAAACACAAATTATTGATGGTAGAATCGAAGTTGCCTTTTCGGCTCGGTTCCGATAATTGATTAATTAAAATATTAAATTGATAATTGATTAAATAAAATATTTAAAAAATTAAACTGAAATCAATAACACTAAAAAGCATAAAAATATAATGTTGTCTTTTACTCACGCGAATATTATACATTGAAATCAGGATTTTTAGTTGGTGTTAGCGTACCTGCTGTGTATATTTAGCACCAATTTCAATAATAATTAAATTACTTTATGCCTTTTAGTGTTATGAAGTCGGTTCAATTTTATTTTATACTTTTTAGCGATATTTTCATACATAAAGATTGAACCATCGAAGACGGTAAAATTATCTAGGTAGGTGATGATCACACTATCGTCTACATTGCTTTTTACACCAAAACACACAAAAAAACTTTTCTATGTATTGGTGTGACACGTTGCCACAAAAGTGGTCCCTTCTGTGGGCATTGCCCTTTTGCTCGCTATTCGTAGTTACCAAGACACTCGCACCCACGCGGCAGTTAATAATTTACTTGCTTGTTGTCCAGGTGAGCTCCGCCTGGGTACTGACGAGTCCGTGTTCAACGCGGTGCTCTGTTCGCGCTCGTTCCCGCAGCTAAAGGCCATATTCAACGAGTACCAGTTCTTGACCGGCCACGACATCGATGACGCGATCAAGGCAGAGTTCTCCGGCGATCTGGAGAAGGCGCTGCGAGCCATCGGTAAGTTGACTTATGCAATTTGAGTAGTATTCAGTATCAAGTAATTCTTTTGCTACGAAAAAATATATATTCTTTTTTCGACGCGGACAAACACGGCGGTAGGTCATTACCTACCTTAAGGTTTCGGTAGACAGTAGACGGGACGAGACGGCGACGGGATGCTAAGAATTGTAATGTACTAGTTAGAGAATATGTCACACAGAGCCGTTGGGCCGAAACCTTTATCATAATACAACGGCATTGCTAAGCATACTCCATTTCACTTTGTTGATCAAAAAGAGGCCGCCGTGGGATGCCGGCTAAGAATTTGCATCCCCCCTCTCTTCCCGTGGGTTTCGTAAGAGGCGATTGAGGGAAAGCCAGAAGACGGGCAGCAGCGTCTTCTGTGTAATATATCCATCTTTTCGAAACTGCGATCCCCAAGACGCCTGCCAAGCGTGGGGATTATGGCAAACCCCCCCCCCCCCCCCCAATGATTGACAATGCTAATTTACGGCCCCCAGTCCCCGGCAGCTCCTCTATTCCCCGCCTTGGTAGCGGGCGGGGTAACGGTCGAGCAGGGGGTGCGAAGAATCTCCGGCAGATGCCCCGCTACCACCCCCACCGAACTTTGGCCCTGGCAACACATAATGTCCGCACGCTTAGGACTGACGAGAAGATTATCGAGCTGGAGGAAGAATTGAGCAAGTTACGTTGGGATATCTTGGGATTATCTGAAATCCGACGAGAGGGACAGGATACGATAACCCTTGATTCCGGAAACTTGCTCTTCTTCCGGGAAGGAGACCGAAAATCTCAGGGTGGTGTTGGGTTTCTCGTCCGTAAGTCCCTCATTAACAACGTTATAAAGGTCGATAGTGTGTCGAGCAGGGTAGCGTACCTTATACTCAGAATAACCAGCCGGTATTCGTTGAAGGTTATACAGGTTTACGCGCCGACCTCGGCACACCCTGACGATGAAGTAGAGGCTATGTATGAGGAGATAGCAGAAGCCATACATACCTCCAAAACACACTTCACCGTTGTTATGGGGGACTTCAACGCGAAGGTGGGCACACGGCATGGCGATGAGTTGAGAGTGGGGTCATATAGGTACGGGCAGCGGAACCAAAGGGGCCAGCGGCTGGTCGACTTCATGGAGAAGGAGGGACTCTTTGTGATGAACTCCTTCTTCAAGAAGCGACCATCCAGGAAGTGGACGTGGATAAGCCCCGATGGTTCAACCAAAAATGAGATCGACTTCATCATGACGACCAACAAGCATATATTCGATGATGTCTCCGTGATCGGCAGGGTGAAAACCGGTAGCGATCACCGCATTGTTAGAGGCACATTGAATATCAATGTCAAGCTTGAGAGGTCCCGTCTGATGAAGTCCACGCTCCGTCCGGGAACCGCCCAAATCCAAAACCCCGAAGACTTTCAACTCGAACTACACAATCGCTTCCAGTGCCTAGCCGAATGCGAAACTGCGGACGAGTTAAACAATGGGTTGGTGCAAACTGTCCATGCAGTGGGGTCCAAGTTCTTTAAGACCCCACGCCGTAATAAGCCTCAGAAGCTCTCCAATCAAACCATTAAGTTAATGGAAACCCGAACTGAGATGAGACTGCAATCTTCAGCTGATATGTCGGAATATGCTGAACTCAATAGACGAATCTCGAAATCCATGCGACACGACTTGCGTTCCTATAATACAGCATGTATTAAGGACGCAATTGAGCGGAACCAAGGCTCTAAAGTGTTTGCAAAGAATTCGTCTATTGGGCAAAGCCAAGTGACCAAGCTGAAGATCGACGACGGCAGTGTCATCTCATCAAAGTCGGAGATATTGAGAGAGCTCGAGAGGTTCTACGGACAGTTGTACACCTCGACACGAAAACCCATTGCCCGAACAGCTCAGGACACCAGAGCCCAACTAACCCGACACTACACTGAGGACATCCCAGACATCAGCTTGTACGAGATTAGAATGGCTCTCAAACAGCTTAAGAACAACAAGACGCCGGGTGAAGACGGAATCACAACAGAACTTCTGAGAGCGGGTGGAAAACCGGTACTTTTAGTCCTCCAGAAGTTATTTAATTCCGTCTTACTCGAGGGTACTACGCCAGAAGCATGGCACAGGAGTGTGGTGGTTCTCTTCTTCAAAAAAGGTGATAACACTTTATTGAAGAATTATAGACCCATCTCACTCCTGAGCCATGTATACAAGCTGTTTTCGAGAGTCATTACGAACCGTCTCGAACGCAGGTTTGATGACTTCCAGCCTCCCGAACAAGCCGGGTTCCGAAAAGGCTTTAGCACCGTAGACCACATACATACGCTCCGCCAGATTATACAGAAGACCGAGGAGTATAATCGGCCATTATGTCTAGCGTTTGTGGACTACGAAAAAGCCTTCGATTCAATCGAGACCTGGGCGGTATTGCAGTCCCTCCAGCGGTGCCACATTGACTATAGGTACATCGAAGTGTTGAAGTGTTTGTACAGCAACGCCACCATGTCGATCCGACTACAGGAAGAGAGCACGAAACCAATCCCATTGCAGCGAGGTGTGAGACAGGGAGACGTTATTTCTCCGAAACTGTTCTCAAACGCATTGGAGGACGTTTTCAAGCTCTTGGACTGGTACGGATTCGGCATCAACATCAATGGCGAATACATCACTCACCTTCGTTTTGCCGACGATATAGTCATTATGGCAGAGTCGCTGGAGGACCTCAATACGATGCTCAGCGACCTCAGTAGCGTTTCCCAACAGGTGGGTCTTAAAATGAACATGGACAAGACGAAGATCATGTCTAATGTCCATGTTGCACCCGTACCGGTAGTTGTTGGGAACGATACACTCGAAGTTGTTGACCACTACGTATACCTAGGACAAACTGTCCAGTTAGGTCGGTCCAACTTTGACAAAGAGGTCGCCCGAAGAATCCAACTCGGATGGGCAGCGTTCGGGAAACTACGCGATATCTTCTCGTCCAAAATACCGCAGTGTCTGAAGACGAAGGTTTTTAACCAGTGTGTGTTGCCAGTGATGACATATGGTACTGAGACGTGGTCTCTAACGGGTGGCCTTTTAGAAAAGTTCAGAGTCACACAACGAGCCATGGAGAGAGCTATGCTCGGAGTTTCTTTGCGCGACAGGATCCGAAATGTGGAGATTCGCCGAAGAACTAAGGTCACCGACATAGCTCTCAGAATCTGCAAGTTGAAGTGGCAATGGGCAGGCCACATCGCTCGAAGAACCGATAACCGTTGAGGAAGAAAGGTTCTCGAGTGGCGACCACGAACCGGAAGACGCAGCGTTGGCAGGCCTCCCACTAGGTGGACAGACGACATTGTGCGCGTCGCAGGTAACCGGTGGATGCAAATAGCCAATTGTCGTTCATTGTGGCGTTCTAAGGGGGAGGCCTATGTTCAGCAGTGGACGTCTTCCGGCTGATGATGATGATGATGATGATCAAAAAGAGGACCGGTAAAGAAAGACAGAAATAAATTATATTTATATACTAGAATGGTACTTACCCCGAAGACCCAGCAGAAACGATAAAAATAAGTGTATTGAGTTTGTTGCATATATTGACATTTAGAATGAGAAAATGCAATTTTTATTTTCCATATTTTGGCATAATTATTTCAAAAATAAGTCCATATTTTTACAAAATGAATATATTTCTGTAAAAAGGGTAGCAAATAGATGTATACGAAACAAAATACTTACGATAAGAGTAGGTAAATCACAAAAAAAATGTTCATATGGGGTAGGAACAACTTGCGAATGAGCAAAATATTTATTATTCTGTAAACGTGTCACGTCCGCAGTCACGAGTCGTTACAGTAAGCTATCAGTGCTAAATTCAGCACCTATTCAACTACTACTTTCCTCGTATTCAACTTATAAATACATGGCGTTCCGTCAGATTCGAACCTGCGACCTCCGGTTTGCAAAGAAAGCGGTTTCCCACTGCGCCACTGAGGCTACAACAGGAGGCCAGTCACATACTGCGACGTTGAAAGATTATTCAGCCAATACCAAACCTTATTTTGACCAAACAGTACGACCTTGAATTTTCATCTATCCATTCGTTAGTCGTACAAACTTAAACATGCTTTTTTTGCATTGGGGTTTACAAAACATGAGATCCGTGTACTGCAACAACACAAATATTGAAAAGAACTGCCGTATACCTGAAAGTTATGGTTATTTTTAACTCCATATTTTCCCATATTTTCGCTTTTTAGTCCATATTATATGTACATATTTTGGAATTTTAAATACATATAAATCCGGTCCCTAATTATATGTAATTTATTTCAGGGTTTTATATGTAATTTATTTGTTTTGTGATTATCTCGGGAATTATTCTTAGACATTATTTAAATATGTGTGTAACATTTTCAGTGAAAATCGTCCGCAACAAGCCCCTGTTCTTCGCGGAACGCCTGCACAAGTCCATGAAGGGTCTCGGCACGAACGACCGCCAGCTTATTCGCGTCATGGTGACACGATGCGAGATCGACCTTGGAGACATTTCTGACATGTTCCAGAGCAAATACGGGGAATCTCTGCAGAGCTGGATAGAGGTGAGATTTTATTATAATTAAACTAATGTACATTTCTGAATCGCGCTAGCAAAGTTTGAACGCTACAGCTATTTATTAATTTATTTGTACTTTTTATTGTACGAAAACTAGTATAATCCTCGGCACGTAAGTTGGCAAGATTTTGGCGTAGTGGGGGAAAGTTCGCGCAAGTGCACTTAGTTGCAACACAACATGGTCGATATAATATATTGCAGTTTTATTGCCATATTTTTAGTCATGTCATAAAAATAAAGAAAACAGGAATTATTGAAATATAATGACATTCATAAAGTTTAACTTACATAAGAAATGTATTTTAAAATAAAATATTGTGATAAAGTAATTACTGATTTAATGCTTGGCGGTCGGCAGGTTGTAGGATGAAAAGTCGGAATCTACCTAGAATGATAAAATAACATTTTCAAAAACTTGTAACAAAAACAAACTGAACTATTTGCACGCAAGTTTACTCGACCGGCTAACCAATAGCGCGCTCGGAACGATGTTACCTTGTTCCCCGCGTCCCGCTTGATAACCAAAGAGACCTATAAAATGACTTCTGCGCATCCAACGAATCTTGCCAAGTTACTTGGCGATGGCTGTACATAAATAAAAAGCGTGTACTTAGATTTAAACTAATTTTATGAAGGTATCAGCTTTATCGCGTTGTATCCTTATCTAGCTTGCAGGTGGTCCCCAATAAACTCAAATTCAAACTCATCGATATACTATACCAACTAGATTAGCTGTCACGACCCGAAAAGTGGTCACGAAAATAGCGCCACGGAGACGGTTGTGTCGCTATTTCAAATTAGTCCGAGCCGACCACAGCTAGCGTAAGGACGGATCGAAATGCCTTATTGCGCGTTTAGAAACTGTCCAAATACTTATCGTAATACTACAATTGCAGATGGAGAAACTTTTTTTCGTTTAATATTCTTATTACTACTAGTTTAAATAATAAATATAAGTAAGATATCATTATAATACGAAATAACAATTATTTATTTGATATTTTCTCCGCTAGTAGTTCGCAACTGCCATGCCACAGACTGACAAAATTAATTTTACCGATAGGAGTATCGCCACTGTCTATACGAAACTGTCAAACTACACGTTATTACGTATTATGTAATCGCGACCACATTTTCGATGTCTGTGACTGCTTATCTTGTTTATAGTATATCGATGTTCAAACTCAAAAATAGTTTATTTCAAATAGGCTTAACGCTAGCACTTTTGAAAGGTCATGTTTTTTTTTAAAAGAAGCTACCACTGGATCACAACACGGCCTCAACTGAGAAAATCCGGCAAGAAACTCAGCGGGCTTGTCATTTTTTCACTTTTTTTGTTAAACAGTTTGTCATGTTACAATTAGATCAGAGCGACAGTGTGTCTTACGGTTCAAAAGATCAAATAAGTACAACAAACTAGGCAGCCAAAGGGATAGTAGTCAGACCAGTCCCCCCAAGCAGCACCCGCGCACGAGTTGACTCGAACAGCAGCCATCACTCCCCATAAGCACTGTGACAGGGTCCCAGGTAACTGCGCCCCCCGACACAAAGACAAGGCACTGAGGTGTACCTAGTTCAAATGGCTCGACCCACCGGTGAGTCCTGGTCCCCCTTCTCATATGCCGAAGCAGTAACCGTGGGGGTTTATCGTGGGCTAAAATCCCAGCGCTCCGGTTGACCGGATCACCTTTTGAAGGTTACCCCCGCGAGAACAAACAAAAAGGGCACACACCCCATACGTCCAGAGATTCCTAAGATACGGTGGTACTTGAAAAATCCTTCCACAAGGTGCCAACCACCAAACCAATTCGTAAATTGAAATCATAATGCAGTTCCTAATAATTTATTTTATATTTCAGGGAGACTGCTCTGGCCACTACAAAAAGTGTTTGCTCGGACTCCTTGGCCTCTACTAACTGGCCACAATTCTACAATAAGTACAGTTTACATCTTCTTTAAGGCTTTACGCATTTTTATGATCTGACCCTATGTATTTTACGTCACAGAATTTTAGTTATTAATTTGATTCATGAATGTTAAGAACTTATGAAAACTTATGAATGTCTTATGCGATAGTTACAACTTTACTATTTTAGTATTAAGACTTTTTACTTTAATAAATGTATGTTTAATTAATAAAGGTCAGTTCAGGCCGCTCCCCGTTGGAGCAATTTGTTAACCGCGCAGCAAACGATATTCGTATCTATTTCAATGTGATAAGAGCGATATTTTATTATTAGTGCTCTCTTACTATCCTACACTTTGTCTTCGTGATGGGCATACTTTAATTTAATATGTGTTTGTGAAACAAAATTTTAACTATCACAGTTCGGTTTCTAGAAATACAATTCTGGTAGGTATGATTTTCTAAGATTCAGTTAAGATTAATTACTAAGGGACTCTGAGAGCGTCATTATGAAGATAATGGTAATTGTTGTTTTGTATGGTATTCTTTTAACATTAATAAATCTGTAGAAATGAACAGCATTTTACAAAAATATTAAGATAACAAAAAGCTAGGATATAGCGTCTTTACTAAGATTTAAAAAACCATAATATATATATATTTAACCGTACTAAAACCGTACTAAAATCGCTTCCATAAGACTGCGATAATTTTGGCTATACTATAGCCTAATAACTCCTTCTCTCTTAGGTATATAATACCTATGCAATGATTATTTTTGTTAATTGAGTCGTCCGGCTTGATCTGATATTGGCAAATCTCAAAATAGACATAAGAAAATAATAATTTTTGAAAATTTATCGAGTTAAAAGCTCGAATTTTATACAGTTATGATAAAATTGAAGTACATATTTTTTTTTTTATTTATTTACGTCTCATATTTGATACTAAGTAATGTATGGTCGTCTTTTTGTATCATTGGTATAACCATATACGAATAGCGAACTATTAGAGTTCTAAAGTATATATTTCATAAGCTAAAGATGCCCCATTTATATTCTAAATTATTATAATACCATCTTGTGTCAACATGAATACTATAGTAGTTATACATGTCAATTGTGCGAATGTACTAGGGTCTCCTGCAACATAATGTTCGCCTAGTAACTAGGCGACATAATGTTACTCCGCGCACATAAAGTTGTTTCTCCGCAAACATAATGCCGTATCTCCGCGAACATAATGTTTCTCTGCGTACATAATTTCGTTGCTCCACAAACTTAATGCCGTTTCTCCACAAACATAATGTCGTTTCTCCGCAAACATAATCTTGTTTCTCCGCAAACATAATGTCGTTTCTCCGCGAACATAATGTAGTTTATCCTCGAATGTAATGTCGTTTCTCCATTAAAGGTCGCTTTTCGCGCACCGCCAATTTTACTATACAACGGTTAGATATACAAGAGGTATCTAAAAAGTCCCTGTTCCAAAGCGAGTATTTCAGAATTCAGAAATGTTATTGCATTTATTCAGCAAATGAAAACTATGGCTTTGATTTTTTATTACTTAGATTGTAAGTGCTATAAATATTTATACAACCATATTCAAATGTCATAAAATGCTATACTCAATATCCCTTAATATCATATTGATTAACTTTCAAAGTTAAATATATATTTTTTATATTTGTGTCAATTATTTGTGATTAAAAATATGATTGTTATACGACCACCCACCTTAATTACGCCGTATTAATAATATTATGCTTTGTAATTTTTTATAAGACAAGAAGAAACAAGATTCAGAGTGATTTATGATACAGTGTAAAAGAATTTCTGTCCAATCATTGGGGTATCAATACAATCATATGTAATATGACTCTTATGTTGAATGTCATATAAATATTTTTTTTCCAAAATGTACCAGCAATCCGAATGTTTCGCTTACGGATCTGACTGAGGTTCTTAACACTGACCAACCAAGTATTAGATATAAATTTACAATCACCAAATTTAAGGTCGCTACTTTAGGAGCACAAGAATTGTGCTGACCAATTTTAATTTCAGTATTTCTTTCTTAAGAGGATCTCTTGTCGGATCTATTATCTAAATTTACAAGTTTCATTGTCTTTAGTTTTGTAGTGGCAGGATTCGTCCCAATATCTTTAGTTTTGAAATGACACCGCCCTGTTTCTAGTGGCAGGATTCGTCCCAATATCTTTAGTTTTGAAATGATACCGCCCTGTTTCTAGTGGCAGGATTCCTCCCAATATCTTTAGTTTTGAAATGACACCGCCCTGTTTCTAGTGGCAGGATTCGTCCCAATATCTTTAGTTTTGAAATGATACCGCCCTGTTTCTAGTGGCAGGATTCGTCCCAATATCTTTAGTTTTGAAATGACACCGCCCTGTTTCTAGTGGCAGGATTCGTCCCAATATCTTTAGTTTTGAAATGATACCGCCCTGTTTCTAGTGGCAGGATTCGTCCCAATATCTTTAGTTTTGAAATGATACCGCCCTGTTTCTAGTGGCAGGATTCGTCCCAATATCTTTAGTTTTGAAATGACACCGCCCTGTTTCTAGTGGCAGGATTCGTCCCAATATCTTTAGTTTTGAAATGATACCGCCCTGTTTCTAGTGGCAGGATTCGTCCCAATATCTTTAGTTTTGAAATGACACCGCCCTGTTTCTAGTGGCAGGATTCGTCCCAATATCTTTAGTTTTGAAATGATACCGCCCTGTTTCTAGTGGCAGGATTCGTCCCAATATCTTTAGTTTTGAAATGATACCGCCCTGTTTCTAGTGGCAGGATTCGTCCCAATATCTTTAGTTTTGAAATGATACCGCCCTGTTTCTAGTGGCAGGATTCCTCCCAATATCTTTAGTTTTGAAATGACACCGCCCTGTTTCTAGTGGCAGGATTCGTCCCAATATCTTTAGTTTTGAAATGATACCGCCCTGTTTCTAGTGGCAGGATTCGTCCCAATATCTTTAGTTTTGAAATGATACCGCCCTGTTTCTAGTGGCAGGATTCCTCCCAATATCTTTAGTTTTGAACTGATATCGCCCTATTTCTAGTGGCAGGATTCGTCCCAATATCTTTAGTTTTGAACTGATACCGCCCTATTTTCAGTGGTGGGATTGGTCCCAATAACTACTATCATCAGCAGCTACTGATGTACAGAGGTGCAAAATTATTTATCTTATTATGATAATTAAAAAGTAATTTGATTGATTGTAATTTTATATCTATGTCATATCTAATGCAAGACTTAAAATTCATCGTTGTTCGCGTGTTGTGTCTTGTTCTTAATATAGTGCTTCGACTGTTTAAACGTGCCTCAAATATTTAAAACAACGTCATGTTGTTACGCCAATATATTCTGGATTATACATGTTTATATATTAAAAGACAGTGTAATTTGTATTAAATGGTATTATAAGAAAGCGAGTTTTGCTATAGAAAACCCATTTCACGGAACTATCTTATAACCTTATTTTTTCTTTTAAAAGATCAAAATTGGTACAATAAATGTGTGAACGCAGGAGTGATGGCTGATGCATAGACCGATTACAATTGAATATGAAATAATTATAGAAATGGAACTAATTTTACGGATTATATCGCGGTTTATTTTTGATTTTAATTACCCGACGTTTCGGATACTTTACAGCATTCATAGTGATATAATCCGTAAAATTAGTTTCATTTCAATGTGTAGTATTCGCGTAAATATCAGAAATCAATATGACATAATTATTTAACCCTACCAAATCACTCTTGTGTTCAGACATTTATTGTACCTACCGATTTTGATCTATTAAAGAAAAACAGGGTGGTATACGCAGTCCAATAACAGCTGAGAACCTAAAGAAAGCCTCGCTCGTTATGATTAAAATAACAAGATTAAATAGAGGCCTTAGAGATTTATACAAGAACTTTCTATAATAAATAAAAAGTTTTCAGTCTTGGCTGACAGAAGGCCAGGGAAAGACAATTGGTAGGGTTGAACATGTCACTCGACCGTAGCCCCATTCGGCTGGCCACGGTCAGCTATCACGCCTGCGTTCGTACATTTATTGTTTAATTTTTGATCTTGTAAGGAAAAGTAGGTTCATAATTATCTTACGTACCAGTAATCAACCGTTCGGTGCCTGATAAACTTTTCTTAGCATTAACTTCTATTGAGGACAGTGTTGAAAAAGATAAAATAACTAACTATGTACACACTAATATTATTTTTGAAAATCGAGACCTATTTACACAAAAAGATCTATTTAATTTACACTGAACAGTGTACAAGTACGGGACAGGTCGACATGGCAATCGGGGAACAGACACCGGTCTCGCCGGCGAGGCCGAAGGGTCGTACGTATGCGACCTCAACGACGTGCATCACCCCACTGAGTTTCTTGCCGGTTCTTCTCAGTGGGGGCGCGTTGTGAACCGGTGGCAAACTAGGCAGAGCCTGTACTATGGAAGCCAGACAACAGTTTTTTTTTTGTTGTAAATACATACTTAATAAATAGATAAATAACACCCAGACACTTGGTGGGAATCGAACCCATCGAATAGCAGCCAGGGTGTCTAACCACTAGATCAACGGGCCCGTCGAAATGATGTGCAGGGCGCGTGGGTCTCGCGCGACAGCTTGGCGAGCCAAATGTGCGATCGGTGTGGACGTGCCTCGAGGTCAATTAGGCGCCTGTTGGCTCGGCTGAGCGTGCCTCGGGATGCTCGGGGTTGACCCGTCGGCAGTCCGTAAACGGGACGCGCTTAAAGGTGCCTCGCTGTGTGATGTTCGTCCGGTCTGGACGGTGTTTTATGGCTTGCGAGCCAGCGTTTACGGAAGACAGCAGATATTAACGCAACTGTCCATTTCATTGCTTGATGGCTCGACTTGCCCTGCGAGCCGGCTCGGGGTTACCGGGAAAACTTTGAGGCTGCCAATACCCCGAGGGTGCCGCGCGAGCCCGTGCGGCCGGTGTAGACCCAGCTAATGACGTTTCGATGTTGAAAACTATGTCATACTCCACTCCGATCTGTCAAGACGTGCTAGGCCTGCAGCAGCATCGATATACTATGTGCAGCAGGCTTAGCACGATTTGCCAAGACTTCGTAATCTTGACAGTTCGGCGTGGAGTATGACGTAGTTATCGACCTAGCTAATACCGAAAATGACGTTTCTATGTCGATAACTACGTCATACTCCACACCGAACTGTCAAGATTACGAAGTCTTGGCAAATCGTGCTAAGACTGCAGGATGGTGTTGGGGCTGTACCGCATCCGCCGTAGTATAGTGGAAAAATAGCGCTGCGCCTCCCGTAGCGCTATTTTTTTGGAATAAATTAACGTGTATGTCCATAATTAAGTCAAACAAATATTTATTATCAAATTATTCATAATTAACAATAATTTGTTATAAAATATTTGTTGGCTGGCTGTATGTTCACTCACATTGCATTGAGCCTTAGAGGAGTCTGCGAGCATTGAGCGCGAACTCGCACTATTTTCCATAATTGTCGTATTTTGTATTTATCGTATTTGTCGCCGATTAGTAAACTATTTTGTTTTTCCCTCGCAATTGTGTTGAAAAACGTCGTATGAAACTCGTGAGCTCTGCTCATGACATACTCGGCTGAATTACGCCCTCGCCTGCGGCTCGGGCTGTAAACCACAGCCTCGTGTGTAATGAGCAACTTAGCTCACTCACTTGTATCGTATTATACTTACCTACTATATCGATGGCTTGCGAAGATGGCGGAGGCGCGGCAATTACTAGCAACAGTGACCGACCTGAAAAACAAATCCAAATAGGTAATAAAATCTACGGCAATCTTTAAAAAAAGATTGATCTTATTCCTATTTTATTTTTGAAAACTTCTTATCCGCAGACCAACCCATCCTTCTATTCCCACTTCTACAAATGCATTTTAAAATGAGCAGTGAACTCTCACTACGCGAAACTGCACTTAGGTACTCGCCTCAATTATTCAGAAGTGTAGTAAGTAGTTGCTTTTAAAGGGTAGGTACTACCTACATTTGGACGGTAAATATTTAGCTGAACTCGATTGTACCCCGTTTAATATTGTGAACAATTCCTGTACCTAATTCTATGCTTTGTGAAGGTCATATCTAGTAAGTAAGTAGGTAGGTAAATAATAGGTAGGAACATCTAAAAATGGAACATTTAATGTTTATACAGTTGGCTAGTTGGACTAATTGGAAGAAACACTTATCTACTACGTATTACTACAATAGCTGCTGTTGTACCTACTAACCTAGTAAGTTCATTGGTCAAGGGTTTTTTTTGGAAAAAGAAGGTTAGGTACCTACGGATACCAACCTTTTGGGGTACCTTTTTCGAAGGTTTCCTCTTCGACAGCAAAAAGTACTACTAAGACAAGCAGAACAAGACATGACTACAGATACCTACTATTATTAGGATGGGAATGTCACCACCAGAGATGACGGACGAGTGCTTATAAGCAGCTTGAAGGGGTAAGATATTTGGTAGCATTCTGTTTAAGAAAGTTTTATAATAAATGTGTTTAAGCCATTTGGGAGTTCCAATGAGCAGACCCATAAACGTGATTAGTGATAAAGCCGCCCATTGTACCATTTAGTTTTTAGGGTTCCGTACCTAAAAGGTAAAAAAGAACCCTTATGGTGCGACTTCGCCTGCCTGTCTGTCACACCTATACATTTCCGAAACCCCTGATGCTATCGATGTGAAACCAATAGTTTTAGATCCAACTTATCCAACCTCATCGCAAACGAAAAATTTGATTGTATTTTTATTATGGTGGTACTTACCAAGTGGTTACTAACTATAGGGTTATCTAATGAAAGTTCACCCTATATATTCCGGGCGGTGGAAATAGCCGTCATATATAGGGTTACAGGAAAAGTCGTGCTAGATCCGTTAAGGGCATGGAGTACCCATCATTTATGACTTATTTCACTATGAAACACCCCACCCTAAACTTAACCCTTTTCGAGATTTTCGACTTTAAATTTTTTATTAAAAATTGCCGATTTTTAGGCTATTAAATTTTATTTTGTTTAAGTTAAGTTTAAGTTTATTTTATTTTTTACTTTTTTTTATTTTGGTTAAGTTTAGGGTGAGGTGTTTCATAGTGAAATAAGTCAGAAATGATGGGTAATCCACGCCCTCAACGGATCTAGCACGACTTTTCCTGTAACCCTGTATATACCATCGGAAATACCATCTCCTCCCGTTCGGTGTTCGTAAGAGGCGACTAAGGGAAAACAAGGAGACGGGCAGCAGCGTCTTTCTATTGGATTACCTACCACCTATACTGCGATCCCCAAGAAGCCCGCCAACCGTGGGGATTATAGCAACGGCTCCCTTCTAAGGAGGAAATTGTTCAGCAGTGGACTTTTTTCGACTCCTGGTGATGATGATTCCAAGCGAAATGATACGATGACAAAAAATATAGAGTACTTTAAAGTACCAAACAAAGTTAAGAAAAATGTATCAATAAATCCAAGACTGTGAATATCCGTCAACAACGGTGATGGATTGAGTCAGTTATAATTAAAATTTAAAAAAAAAATGAGATGAGCACCATCGCACCAAAGAAAGCTGTGATGAATTGAGGATCAGATATGCAAACAAACTGCAGCCAATCAGTTACTCTTGATTTTTACTTAGCTAACGAAATGTTGTCAGGAATGTAACTATATTAAATTATAATATACAGTGTGTTGAAAATCCCTGAAGGGCTCAGAACGCTGAGGGTACTATTCGGTGTATAAATAGAATTTTAGGTATGTAACTAATTTATAGAATATCTCTTTTTTTCCTAATTTGTACCAGAAATACGAATCTGATCTTGTAATGGAGGGTGCGATTCTTACCCGGACACTTCACGGGTTTTATATGGATTACCTACCACCTATACCTACTGCGATCCCCTAGACGCCTGCCAAGAGTAAGGATTAGGGTTCCTTCCTTCTAAGGTGGAGGCCTTTGTTCAGCAGTGGACATATTTCGCTAATTATGATTATGCTAGTTACTGCTCTTTACAGAGTAGATACTTTTACTGGCATCAAAATAGTGTGAAATTCTTTCATAAAACGAGGAAATCAATTTGACTTCCATCTCACGTTTAGTAAGGAACTTGAGGAATCGGAATACGATTTATATATTATGTATATTTACAGTGACGGGTTCTTTTATTGTTTTAGTACACAATAAAAATGGGGTGTAAATGCGGCATGAATATCAACGACACATTTACTGTCAAATTTGTTGGATGCTTGTAAAGTAGGTACTTATTTTGGATATACCTACTAGCAATTCCTTGCGGCTACGCCCGGAATTTTTTTTCCACCTCATTTAACCCCTTTAGGAGTAGAATTTTCAAAAACTCTTTCTTAGCGGATGCTTACATCATAGTAAGAACCTACTGCTCAAATTTCAGCTTTCTAGGTCCAGTGGTTTCGCCTGTGCGTTGATGAATCAGTCAGTCAGTCAGGACAAGTAATTTTATATGTATTGATTGATAAGATACTAGCAACTTACCCCGGCTTCGTACGTACGGGTGTATAGTTATATACACCCGTGCCAAGCCGGTATACACCTAAGTATAGTTTTACTGTTTACTTATATAACCTTTAGTGAACAATAATCGCATTGATGGTTTAAACCGTTTAAAAAGCCGTTAACTGGTTGAGGAGAAGTTAGCGGATATACAAACAGACAGACACAGAGAGCGACTTTGTTTTATAGTACCTATGAAAAGAAGATAAAGATAACAGAGTGCGACGTTGCGTTTCTGTTTGAAGGCACAATAATTGTTCTTTCTTACTTTTAGAAAACAACCAAGAAAAAAGAGAAACGTGAAATCGGCCACCATGGTGTGCCACAAATATAACAATGTGGACAAAACATTAATTCAGCTTAATTCTTAGAAACTTTGCTTTTAGGGAACAAATGTTCCAAGGGTGGCGATATTTTCGTGACCAGACATACACGTAATCGCTCGTCGCTGCTCGCGCTCAGTGAAACACCTCGCTTACGATTGTTTAATTACTTACACACGTCAGTGTCTCGTTTTCTTAACATTACGTTTCGTCGGCACGACTGAATCAACACTTCGAGACAATCACATTAATTACGTTGTTACGCACAACGTAGGGACGTCACTTAGTCGCATTTTGTGACTGCTTACCTATCTCCTCAAATGGGTGTAAATTTATAAGGACCGTTAACTAAATAAAATTAAATTGTCACACTGCACTTTTACTTTTCCCTTATAAGATGTATCTTCTCTTTTGGTGTACAATAAAGAATATTTGTATTGTATTGTATTGTAAATACTTACTTAATAGCTTTTTCATACACCGTGTCGACTTGATATTATTTATCTCGATTGTAATATTTTTTTGTGCCAGGTCCTTATGCAGTACCTACTTAATGATGAAGAACAGCGACGATTGTTCTAGTATTGCTAGAACATAAATATTAGACCTTTAGAATTTAAATGCTAAAATAAAAAAAATATAATAGGTGCTTACTTACCAAAACCCAATAGCTAGTCCACATACGTTTCTTTTATTAATTTAGGTACTAAGTAAAGGAGTTGTTCCAGGAATGTATGGAGCCTGTGCCAACACCATGTACACTATATGTATATATAACTATGTAATATAGTAACTGTTTTTTAATGTTCTCTTTTTTTAATATTGCTTCGTTTTATTGTACATTTAAGATATCTTGGTCAAGGAGAGCAACACCAGACAATAATATGATGGGTCGGAAATACGTAACTAAAAATGTCATTTTGACAACTACTATACCTGCGCTTGAACTTATTGTGAAATAGCACTTATACGACGGATTCCAATCCAAATCACAGGCGATAATCAATACAGTAAAGCCCCGGGTCAAGAAAGAAACAGTCAATGAATGTCCGTAAACATAAATAATCACTAAAAACTCCGAAATACATTATGTACTTCACGCGTAAACAATCTATTACGAAACATCAGCGTATAGCATTAACTGTCAAGTAGTAAACCAACGGCAAACACAACTGTCATGGCTGCCCTAAAAACAGGGTGGACATACTAAATAACTCCATAAGTAATCATTTATGTACAATTGTACTCTGCTTTAAATTAATTTATAAGTATTTTTATGAAACTCTCCTATGTTTTTCCTATTTTTCCATGTAGTGTACATAGTGTTGGCCCAAAATGGAACATCTCCTTTTCATAACTTCCATAACTTTTTTTCACGTTTAGTTTAAATTATTTAATAATCTAATTCAAATTTTAGCAACAATCAGCCGCCGAAATACGTCCACTATTAAACAAAGGCTTCCCACTTAGAAGCGAGGGTTTGCCATAATCCTCATGCTTGGCAGGCGGCTTGGGGATCGCAGCATTGGTGCTGCTGCCCCTGCCCATCTTCTTGTTTCAGTCACTTCTTACGGACACCCAACGGGAGAAGATGGGTGTTGGAGCAACAATACTGATGTTTTATTTGACGCAAAAATATTGAAATGAAACAATTTTTACGAACAAACTAGTGATTTTTTTACATTTAGACTTTTTATATGTTTTGCACCCAAAGTCTGAGAGCACTGAATACTTACTTGCCTGCAAAACCACAGCAGCCTCAAGTATCTCCGTAGATACTCGTATCGGACAATAACAGAGCCGAAGGAACAAAATATAATTCCAGAAATCTCTCAGCCCTATTTCTCTGAGATATCCGTAAGCAAATTGCTCGTTACGCAATGAATTACCTCGTTACACGGGCTGACTGAAGGCAGCCGAGGTAATGATAGCTAGCAACAGTTACAGCCCGGCATTACAAAATGTGGATGTCTGGCTACTTAACGACTTGATCAGACTCAGTCATACAATAATCTTTTAGCCAATAAAAAACACGATGCCCTTTTTAAATCATCATCATCATCTTCACCAGCCGGAAGAGGTCCACTGCTGAACATAGGCCTCCACCTTCGAACGCCATCACGAACGGCAATTGGCTATTTGCATCCACTGGTTAGGTACCTGCGACGCGCACAATGTCGTCTGTCCACCTAGTGGGAGGCCTACCTACACTGCGTCTTCCGGTTCGTGGTCGAATTTCCTCATTCCGAATTCTGTCGCGCGAAGAAACTCCAAACATAGCTTTTTGAATTAATTGGCTAATTTTAATAGACTACTTACATTCATAGAATTTATCGGCCGATCACCTGGTCTGTAAAGTAAGATGATCCATGCGTTGGATCTCGGACGGAAAAGTCGGTCGCGCCTGACCTCTCCTCGGTAGTGTCGCAGTCCCATCGGATTGTGAGAGGTAAAACGGAAGCAAGAGAGAGTGCACTTGTGTCTACGCAAGCATTTATGCGCTATAATATCTCCCCACCTACCTAGGTGGCTGATCGTGAAAGATTGGACGCTGTGGTTGTATCGGCCAGGAGGATATTGTTTCACATTCCGGATGAAATCTCTTTTTAAGATATAACCATAGATTTAGGATTTTTATCTTTGGATATATATTTTTTTTCGTATTGTTAGTGTCCTGCAACCATCAACCAACCTGGTGTCAGAGTTTTTAAGTAAGCTGCCTTTAGGCCTCTGAGTTATCTTAGCGACTGCTGTCTAGGTGACAATAGCCGGGACCGACTTTATACCTGCCCTCCGAAGCACGGAGACGCTCAGTTGTAATGCTACTAAACGGTCACCCATCTAAGGACTGACCTTGTCTGACGTTGCTTACCTAACTGAACGTTTACCGAACAGTGATTACAACTAGCTATCTTTGAATATAACACAACCTTATTGAAATCCGTCAATTCGTTTGGCAGTTACAAATCTAAAATTCTACAGACAGACATATTATTATGCAGCTTAAAGCTTCTCTCTTTTTTGCGTCAGGATTTCAATAAGTTATCCCGTTGACCTTGACATTAATAAATTATGGAAATCCGTCAACAATAAAATAGTATTGTACAGAGCAAGACCCCACGTCCGAGCGGGTGGGCAGAACAAATGGGTTCCGTCTAATGAGAACGCTCCAATTTTCCGCTACATGTAAAAAGCTCTGGATAACTCAACAGACACCCTTTCGGAGTTGGTTTTTTGTGTAACTACTTGTATTACTGCCAACTGGTGGGTAAATCAGAATGAATGGCGCGGGTTTTGTGAGGATATAGAAATTAAGTATGTTGTGTGTAGGAAACTAAATATTTACAGTTTATTTACAAACATGTACACTTAAACTAGGTTAAAAACTACCTCAAAGTCGCCGCACTGGGAGGGAAGGGTACCTAAAAGACTGGCGGCATTACCTCTTCTTCTTCTTCTATCTATACTATAATAAAACTCAAAGAGCACTTTTTCTGTACATTGAACATTTTTCCAAAATTTCTATGGGGGGGGGGGTTATACTATACTATCGACATAGAGGCCAAAACCATTTTTTTTGGAATTATTGTCTGTCTGTCTGTCTGTCGTTCTGTTCGTCCAGGTATCATTTGAAAACCCGTGGATGGAATTTGATAGCACTTTCACTGATGTGTTGTGTAGAAGTCAAGGTATAAGTTGGTATATAAAACATCACGCTATGTTTCATAGGGGCTAAGCAGTGAAACATTACTTGCACATATTACCACGTAATTTCCTTTGTATGTGAATAGGGTAATTATAGACTGATCAGTTAATCATTAAGATATGTATTATTACGCTATATACAATAGGGAGTGAGCAGACATTTAGTTTGCATAAGATATAGCATTGGCGAAGGGTCAATTTTTGTAAGGGGTAAGCCGGTCCGGTACACCCATTTTCATTAGATTTCTGTTCATGAAATTTTAATGAAACTCCCCAAGTCCAGGTAGTGTATAGATAGGTATTGTAGTAATACAATACCTATCCGACTGTAAACTCGCAACAATAAAAGATGCGAGCCGAAAAGCTTAGAACTTTCATTATCGAATATCATTAGACAGTAATTTACGATGTTAGCGTGATTTACATTATGAACAGCGCCATCTATCGGTGAAATTGAACATACAATCACTACAGAACTTTAATCTATTATTATATCAAAGAAAGTCGTGTTAGTTACACTATTTATAACTCAAGAACGGCTTAACCGATTCGGCTGAAAATTGGTGGGGAGGTAGCTTAGAACCAGGAAACGGACATAGGATACTTTTTATCCCGGTAGGTTAAGGTTAAGCAACGTTAGGTAAGGTTATTAAATAGATGGGTGAACCGATTTGTATGAAAGTGTGCATATCGGGTAGGTCTGAGAATAGGTCATACAGTATATTTCATACCACTAGGTTAAGGTTAAGCAACGTTAGGTAAGGTTATTAAATAGATGGGTGAACCGATTTGTATGAAAGTGTGCATATCGGGTAGGTCTGAGAATAGGTCATACAGTATATTTCATACCACTAGGTTAAGGTTAAGCAACGTTAGGTAAGGTTATTAAATAGATGGGTGAACCGATTTGTATGAAAGTGTGCATATCGGGTAGGTCTGAGAATAGGTCATACAGTATATTTCATACCACTAGGTTAAGGTTAAGCTACATGAGGCAAGGTCATTAAATAGATGGGTGAACCGATTTGTATGAAATTTTGTGTGCATATCGGGTAGGTCTGAGAATAGGCCGTAAAGTATATTTCATGCCACTAGGTTAAGGTTAAGCAATATAAGGAAAGGTCATTAACTAGATGGGTGAACCGATATGTATGAAATTTTGTGTGCATATCGGGGAGGTCTGAGAATAGGTCATAAAGTATATTTAATGCCGCTGATACCATGATTGACGAGGATATATAGAACGAGAGGAGGGTGCAAGAGAGGAGAAAGAGGGAGAGGGGATTCCAGGAGGGGGTGATGGGGGGATGGATCGGGGGAGTTAGGTGGAGTAAGGGGGGAGTGAGAAGGAGCAAGTTCGTAGAAGAGAGAGGGGGAGAGGGTTCAGAGAGGGGATAACAGGGAGAGGAAGAGGGGGAGTGTGACGGAAACCGAAGCGGGAGGGGGAAAGAGAGAGGAGAGAAAGAGCATATAATTAGATTTTTTTAGATTTTATAAGAGAGAGAGATATGGAGAGAGATAAATCTAGGGAGGAGGGAGAAAAGGGGAGCAAACCGTAATAAAAGCGCGGGCGGAGCTGCACGGGTCAGCTAGTACTATAATAAAACTCAAAGAGCACTTTTTCTGTACATGAATATTTTACCAAAATTTCTATGTGGGGATACTATACTATCGACATAGAGGCCAAAACAATTTTTTTTGGAATTATTGTCTGTCTGTCTGTCTGTCGTTCTGTTTGTCCAGGTATCATTTGAAAACCCGTGGATGGATTTTGATAGGACTTTCACTGATGTGTTGTGTAAAAGTCAGGGTATAAATTGGTATATAAAACATTACGCTATGTTTCATAGGGACTAAGCAGTGAAACATTACTTGCACATATTACCACGTACGCTATATACAATAGGGACTGAGCAGACATTTAGTTTGCATAAGATATGGCAGTGGCAAAAGGTCAATTTTTGTAAGGGGTAAGCTGGTCCGTTACACCCAGGACATTTTCATTAGATTTCTGTATTGTTTTAAGTACTTTGCTGATAGCAATATGACATTATCTAAATCTTTGAAAAGTTAAAATCTGTAAATCCCGAGCGAGTCCAACCTAGATTAGGAAAGAAATAGGCAAGGGAAAAATACCATTTCATTTAAAAGCCAGCGGTTATGTCCGCTGCACCACCAAGGCTACATTTGTACAGGTAGGTAGAAATTGAGAATACGAAATTGCTAAATTTTTACTTAGGTAAAAGACCTAAAATGACTCGAAATGATTTAACGCAACAAGAAAAGATGCGGAAAACTTAGAACTTTCATTATCGAATATCATTAGACAGTGATTTACGATGTTATTTAAAATGGGACTAATCCCACCACTCATTCCCACCACTGTTACTCCTGTAAGCCAGGATCTACAGTGGTCACCACTGAAGACACCGAGGTTTGACCCTCGGCGAGTCCCAGGGGAACGCTAAATTGTCTTGGAACCCGCAACAAATTTAATTAAAAAGGTAAATAGGAGGAGTTGGAAAAACATATATTCCACTTCCCTCCTTTGCAAAGCGGGAGACAAGCAAATAATTAATAAGCGGTCGATACAACCTTAAAAAGAAGACTCTTACAGGCGGACCAACGAAGGCTAGTCCACTCGTAAGGCACCACGGATTCTGCTAATATTTTATAGGGGCCTATTTGATTTTTCATACTTGTTTCCAATAATAGGTATGGCAAAAACGTTTGAACGCACGGAAGTTCTCCTTAGTCGCCACAAGGTCCATGTAATATACGACTCCAGATGTCACAACCAAACTGTCTAGCATAAGGCTACGCTCATGTTGCCAGAGACTGCACTCCCAAAGTATATGATGGGCAGTTTGTTCGTACTCATTATTTATCGTAGAACACTGACAGAGAGGCGAAGGCACTAGATTGAAGGAAAATAGTTTACTCTTAAAGTTGCCATGCCCCGTCAAGAATTGTGCGACACAGTGGTCCACCTCTATCCACGCTCTAGCAAGGCGTTCACGCACATTCGGGAAAAATAAGTACAAATGACGTCCCTTCGAAGTCGAATCCCATCTGATTTGCCATTCAGTTAGAAGGTCTTCATTAACCACCAATTGAGAATTAAACAAACGCGAGATCTTTGCGCGGTCACGTGTTGGAAGGAATTCAGTATTTATATTATCACGAGTGGAATAATACATAGCCGCACGTCTCTGTACCTCTAAGTCAACCGGAAGTACGCCCGCGAGTACTGGTAACGCTTCAGTACTGACTGTTCGGTATGCCTTACACAAAAATATCAACGCCAGACGTTGACTTTGAAGCAATTTACGGCGTGCCGCCCCTATCGTAGCCTTGTCAGCCCACACAGGGGCACCGTAGCACATACAGCCCAGATAAGTGGCTACGTATATAATTTTCAACGTGTTGAACGAAAGTCCCCAAGTCGATGTCGATATTCTTGTGAGGGCATAGAAGTTACGTTTGGCTTTTTCTCCAACGGTTCTTATATGCTCAATAAACGAGAAGTTACGTTCCAATACTAAACCAAGGTAACATACTGAGTTTTTCTTTTTAACAGTCGTGCCGTTGAACTTTATCCGCGGTGGGCCTACCAGACTACCTTTTAATAAAAGATGATACGTTTTTTCCGGTGCAAAACTAAGCCGGTTACGTTTACCCCATTCGGATATTAAATTTAGGCAAGTTTCCGCCGAGTCTTCAAGACCTGATCTAGTGTTCGATTGTATTAAAAGAAGACCATCATCCGCGTATCCTGTTAAGGAGCACCCAGGTGGGGAGATTTACGATGTTAGCGTGATTTACATTATGAACAGCGCCATCTATCGGTGAAATTGAACATACAATCACTAAAGAACTTTAATATTTTTACATAATTAACCGACTTCAAAAAAGGAGGAGGTTCTCAATTCGTCTGTATATATTTTTTATAAAAAAAGTCGTGTTAGTTACACTATTTATAACTCAAGAACGGCTGAACAGATTTGGCTGAAAATTGGTGGGGAGGTATCCCCACCAATTTTTTAGAACGAGCTTAGAACCAGGAAACGGACATTGGATACTTTTTATCTCGGTAAGTTAAGGTTAAGCAACATAAGGCAAGGTCATTAAATAGATGGGTGAACCGATTTGTATGAAATTTTGTGTGCATATCGGGTAGGTCTGAGAATAGGTCGTAAAGTATATTTCATGCCGATAGGTTAAGGTTAAGCAACATAAGACAAGTTCATTAACTGGATGGGTGAACCGATCGATATGTATGAAATTGTGTGTGCATATCGATCGGGTAGGTCTGAGAATAAGTCATAAAGTATATTTTCTGCCGCTGATAACATGATTGACGAGGATATATAGAACAAGAGGACATGAGAGGAGGAGGAGGGCAAGAGAGGAGAGAGACTGGAGGGGATTTCAGGAGGGGGTGAGGGATCGGGGGAGTTAGGTGGAGCAAGTTGGGAGAAGAGAGAGGGAGAGGGTTCAGAGAAGGGACAACGGGGAGAGGAAGAGGGGGAGTGTGACGAGGACCGAAGTGAGAGGGAAAGAGAGACGAGCAAAACGTAATAAAAGCGCGGGCGGAGCTGCGTGGGTCAGCTAGTTGTATATAAGCTTATACGTTGGCAGAAAAAGCTACCAGCCCGGCGGTCTCCTGAGATTTCGATAAGTGTGGATGAAATTTCTTGTGAAATTTGTGTTTTTTTTTTATGCAATTTGTGTGTAGGGTCATAAAACTCACGCGGAGAAATTAATAACCACTACAGTGTACTTAGTTTTATTTTTTGCTAAATTTAAGTGAGCCAGAGCTTCTCGGATGCCCCACCTAATAGAAAAGCGGCGAGGCAATCGTTGCCAGTAAATCATACTAGCTTATTAAAAGTCAATAACCTATTAAAATAATTAGGATGAATTAAAAATAACCCTAGACCTAAAAAGACCTTCATTAAAATCGGAACACATAAACCGTGTGGAAGCCACAGCAATCTGTTACTTCCCTCTACTTTTTTAAAAGCTTAATTTTATTGATAGGTAATCAATAGGTATATTCAAAAGACAAGTGAAATATTCGCCTCATGATAAGCGTCACGACTGTATATAGAATCAGATAGTCTATAGATAAATGTGCAAAACTGCCTTCCGTTAGCTGAAACATTGGTTATTAAGTTTCTGGTGTCCAGTCATGGCTACAGTGCCCTTCACACCGGAACACAGCAATGTTTACACACAGCTTGGTGGCATAATATCTAACACTGCGGTGGCTTACCTCCGACGGTCTTCTATACGGTCCCTTGTACCCACGGCGACACCTAAACCTAGACTGTTTGGACTTTGAACTGTTAGAAGTTGAACGCTGCAAATCGTACGAGAGGGTGCGATATATTGTTGTTATTTCGTCCCACTCGGCGCATACAGCACGGAAGCCGCATGCCCAGTCCCTTTCTAAGCATTCTCTGTGTTGTAGGTATATAGCGTAGTTATCGTTATATAGGGTGTCCAACCTGTCCCCCTAGACAATGTAACATTCTACAAGCGCTATCGCTAATAGAAAGTTTAAAATTGTATGAGAATGACATAAGTCATCGAAAAATCACGTGACATATTGTAGGGAATTGACACCATTAGCGAATGAAGAAATAGATTCGCTATGAAGCGATTGCATCTTGTCTAGGCCCTCTGATGTGTAGCCGCGTGTACCTATTCTTCTCCAATTAAGAGCTGTGCTCTTGTCGGTGAAACAATTTCCATTTCAATCTATTATCTGCTTTTATTTTAACCTTCTGATACGACACTCCTTCCACTTTATCTGTTGCATAAAACTCCGCCTTGGCGCTCTTACCCTTTTTTCTTCCACTATGGCTTTAACGATGGTGTCGAGACGTATCAGTAGCCAATCATCTTCCACCTCCCTATTTTCTACAATTCCTAAAATTTATCTTTTCTTATTTACCTATTCAAAACTTCATCGTTCACATTCCTTTCTGTCCAACTTATTCCCTATATTCTCCAACACCACGTTTTAAAAGCTGACAACCTCTCCATCCCTCAAAAGGCTACCCACCTTGTAATTATGACGCATTTTTATATCTACAGTCGAACTCTGCTGCGCTCGTACCAACACGCAAAGCAATAGACTCCTTATACTCCAATAGTACTGTATACTCCAATTGTACTCCAATAGAGTCTAGTGAGTCTATTGTTATGCAAAAACATTCACAATTGTCCGAGTAACCCTCACGACTTTCCGAACTTGGCATCCTGTTTATTCGCAAACACTTTTTTCAAGCCCATTATTATTAAATAAAGTGGGTCCGAGCGCTTTTGTTTGTTCTAAGTTAAGGAAGCCATGTTTCTAGAAAAAAAATACCGGACGCAGCGTAAAAATTTTCGGTTCTCCCACAGGACACCCTCGGTGTCAAAGCAGCTTCCTGGTGTACTATAGAGCCTAATATTTTACAAAATAGTCATGTACGAACTAGATTCATCAATCATCATGCAATTGCCGGCTGATTACATTGCAAAATAATTATGTAGAAATAACGTTTGCATGACATTTACCTAAGCTGCGGGTCTAAAAAGGCCACTTTCGGTGAATCGTAATATGCGTAAGTTACGGTTTAATTTTTCCTCGTATGGCAGTATTAACACCAAATATGAGTCTGCTAATTAGTACTAGTAAATGAATTGAGTATAATTCACCTAAAATGTGTGACAATTTATCAAAAACTAGTAGAATTTTTAAGGATTTGCTTGAAATTCAAAACATGAATTGCTTTTAGGTGAACTGCTTAAAGTGGCCTTTTTAGAGCCGCTGAACTCAATAAATAACAAGTATAAATTATAAAAGCACAAAAAGTCCGACTTCAAACAAATAACAAAATCAATCTTAAATTACATACTTACATACATAAAACGTATACACATGTATATATATTTTACTTTGTCTCGTAAAGACCTTTCAATTGATATACAGTTTGGAAGTGAAAAAAAACCAATGGGTTGCACTCCGGGAGTCCCGGCAGAATTGAATACTCGAATATAACGTTGTACATTTTAACGTTGTTTTTATTTTAACGTCGTGCATTTTTGATATTTTGGAATGAATAGAATAATTTTGCACGAATTGCTTTAATTATCAGTATAAAAGTACTATCATTTATGTGGTAAAATACAATATTCATAATATGCGCTATCGTACAGAAACATGACAATTTATATCACATTAAAAATGTAACACTTCAGAAGTATCTATTACAATTATTTTACATTAACTACATAGATGGTCGAGCCATCAGCAGTCACCATCCATGAATGCGCGTGGCACGCTGTTACACAAACACACACGAACATTCGCGCAAGCGCCCGCCCGCCCGCGCCTACGTCTTACGAATTTTCGATCAGGTCTTACGGTCACGTGTCCTGACGCAAATTTAATATTTATTCCCATCACAAAAAAGTGCAGAGCGCCGCCGCTAAAGAAGTTTTCACTTAAAAAATACAAAAAGGGCTGCTGACGGCCGCCATATTAATTATATTGAAAAGTATATGTATAGCATATCATGTCTCTCCTACAGCTTAAACAAATCTAACGTCGTTTAGGCTATAGGCCGTTCCAAACGTTCGTACGTTCGTTCGTATGTATGCCTATTTCTATAGGCATACATACAACTCTTGAAAAAGAAAGCCCTCCTTCAGGGGCAGTCAGGCAAATAACATCACTATATAGAATAAAATACGAAATGGTGTTTTTGTATAAAGAATATCCAGGCCTATATCAGACGTATGGTCGCCCCGAAATCATTGCAGACTCAGTTTGATTTACGCATATTATGTCAACTTTGACCGTGTTTGAGTTGTTTCGAGTCCGCTTTGTATGTGTATTGTGGTGCTAGCATGTTTAATGTGTGGCTAGCTTTACCAGATGTCGGGATTTGTCCTAACATGTCAGGATTTTAGGCACGGGTGAGATTTCAGGGGTTATTTACTTATAACTGCTAGCATAAATGGTAAAATGTAAATCAACCAATATTTGGTAATCGTATTCCGTAGTTAGTTCCTTGTGCAAGGGAGCTATGGGTGTCCCTAGTCCCTACTGAATGCGACCCTGAGGCGGGTCACGATGACGCGGTTTGGGCCCTGAGTCATCAAGAGCGCCGCGTATGTGCCTGCATGCATGCGTTCTCTACAAAGATAATACACTAAAAAAAATCTCAGCTCCCAGGGAGCCATCTCGGTCCGGTGCCAGGGAGACTCTGGCGAGATCCAAACGCAGTGCCCAGATTTTCTTGACAACGTCAATGAAGGCCACTGGGAAGGTTTTAGTGTAAATATCCATATAACCCGGCCTCACAGAGAGACCTTTTGAAGGTTTTCTCCCCGACAACACCAAAAAATAATGCTAGGTGGTAGTTTCCTTGTGCAAGGAATCGTCCAGGTAAGTACCACCGCAGTGTCAGATATTCTACCACCAAGCAGCAGTGTGTAAACATTGCTGTGTTCCGGCATGAAGGGCACTGTAGCTGGTGAAATTACTGGACACAAAATACATAATATCTAATGTCTTAAGGGTCGGCAATGAGCTAGTGATTCTTCTGGTTTTGCTAGCGTCTATAGGCTGTGATGACTGCTTACCATCAGGCGGGTCGCATGCTTGTTTGCCACCTTGGCTGAATAAAAAAATAAATATTAATATTCTAGGATAATTCCACACACGGTCATCCGATTCCAAACTAGGCAGAACCTGTACCTACTAATCCTACTATAGAAAATACTTATATACTTTTTTTTGTAAATACATACATACTTAAATAGATAAATAACACCCAGACACTTGGCGGGGATCGAACCCACGACCTATTGGGTAGCAGCGAGGGTGTCTGACCACTAGACCAACATGCCCGTCAAATCAATAGAAATTGACAAAGGTATCAAATTGTGGATGTGGGGGCTCGTTACGTCATGCCTCAGTAAAAAATATATTGAGGCGTGTCGTCACGCGGTATATCAACACCCTATTATTTTTGTTACATGACAAAATAAAAAAGGCATATCCAATATTTCTTGATATAATGTAAATGACGCACTAGATAGTTTTTTTTAGTTCAGTATCTAGCCAATTGTATGTGACGCTGTTTCATATAATTTGCCTTCCTCATCGTTGTCGCCGTGGGGAGTACGTAGATAAGTATGGTCACCACGGGCTGTTTTGCTCCAGTAGCGCTGGCCGTATGTCACGCCATACCGCCCTTAATGATATTATTCGCAGGGGGCTTGTCACTGCCGGTGTCCCTGCCGTACTGGAACCAGTCGGCATTACACGAGATGACGGCAAGAGGCCTGATGGTGTAACTATAATACCATGGCAACATGGAAAGCCGCTGGTGTGGGATGCGACATGTGTCGACACACTTGCTGCGTCCCACACCCCGGCAACTTGCAGGGCGGCTGGAGGGGCTGCGGCGACCGCTAGTGATGCAAAGCGACGTAAGTATGCAGCTATAGGTTCGAGCTATATATTTGCGCCCTTTGCGGTGGATACCATGGGGCCTTGGTCTCATGAGACGCACGCTTTGGTGAAAGAAATTGCATCCAAACTTATCGAAGTCTCAGGAGACCGCCGCTGGCTGGTAGCTTTTTCTGCCAACGTATAAGCTTGGCCATACAAAGGGGTAATGCCGCCAGTCTTTTAGGTACCCTTCCCTCCCAGTGCGGCGACAACTTCGAGGAAGTTTTTTACCTAGTTTAAGTGTACATGTTTGTAAATAACCTGTAAATATTTTGTTTCAATAAATCGTTATATTTGCCTTTTTAGTGGAAACTACAAATTTAGAATTGATATGCAGAACGCGATCCCGAGAACAAATAGCATTGTACAATGTCGGCACATCGAGCTTAAAACGATTAGCTTTTGAATGTAATTGGACGAATCAAATCCGCAATCAGCGTATGTCAATTCAGTTGAATATTGTCTATGTAGTTTATACACAATCTAATACACTAACTTCATGTTTCGTTCTACGTTTATGTCCCACTGCTGGGCACGGGCCTCCCCTCAAGATGAGGGGGCTTAGGCCATAGTCCACAACGCTGGCCAAGTGCGGGGTGGCGGACTTCATACGTCATTCGAGAGCTAGTTAGGCTTTCTCAGACATGCAGGTTTGCTCACGATGTTTTCCTTCACCGAAAGCTAGTAACAATCGCACATGATTCATTGAAGAAACCAGAGGTGCGAGCCGGGGTTCGAACCTGCGCATCTTGTTTCCAAGGCAAGCGCTCGCCCACTGAGCTGTTACCGCATTTATATACTCTATACTCTATTAGATTACCTACCACCTATATTGCGATCCGCAAGCCACCAGCAGGCTTAGCACAATTTGCCAAGACGTCGTAATCTTGACAGTTCGGTGTGGAGTATGACGTAGTTATCGACGTAAAAACGTAATTTTCGGTATTAGCTAGGTCGATAACTACATCATACTCCACACCGAACTGTCAAGATTACGAAGTCTTGGCAAATCGTGCTAAGCCTGCGGCCAGGCGTGGGGATTATGGATACTTCCCCCCCTTCCCTCCCATCTTAGGAGGAGGTCTTTGTTCAGAATTGAACATTTTTCATAATAAAAAAACACGCTATCCTACGCTAGCTTAACTAAGTATAAGTTTTAAAAAAAATTATACGAGCAACAGCTTTGTGTAGGTCTTTGGTTAGGACAATGTAAGCCGATCACCTCATTGTCGGTAAAGTAAGATAGTCCATGCACCGTATGGACATGTAAAAACTCGGTCCTGTGCTTGACCTGTCCTGGTCTAGTCGGTCTTACGTTTCATCGGACTGTGAGAGTAAGAGAAGTGTGAGATAGGCTCAATTCACACCTATGGTCTGAATTGAGCCTATCTGCCGGCAGGGCCCGGCAGCGCACTTTCAGTGTGAAAGAGTTTTAAACTTTACCTACAATACCTAAAAGACCAGTATCGCATGAAAAACGCGGCGCGCGGGCGGCCCCGAACGGCCTCGAGCGGCTTCGAGCTGCGTTGCGTTTTTCAAGCGATACTCGTTTTTTACGTATTGTTGAGCCTAAGGCTGCACAAAGATTGCACAAAATCTTATTGGTTAATATTTTCCATTTCTCCGCTCCGCTGCCTCCCTGCGCTCCGGTGGACAGGCACCCTAAAGGGAGTGCACTCTCTGTGCACTTGTATCTCCTGCGCTGAAGGCTGAATACGATTGGTCGCTGTGGTCCTATCGGCCTGGAAGACATTATTTATAGTTTTTTTTTAATAAGTACTTATATCAATGATATTATACAGAATAATAAAAAATACTCACACAGAAACAACTTCCTTTTTATTTCAGAATAACGTAAAATTCTAGAGAGTCCCAATTTAATTGGAAAAATACTGAATTAGGGAAAAGATCAGTCCAGAACCTCGAAGATGTTTGCCCCACTCATACAATGGTCTAGTATTTGTAGAGCTCTCGAACCTCGTCGCCTTGTTATAACAGCACTCCCAGGACCGACTGCTGAGTCTATTTTTATACACCAAAGTTGTTAAGGTGAAAATAAATTAATGGACTGAAACTGCAAAATATTTTAAACCTATGATATTCAATTGCAACTGACTATTATAAGCATTTAGATTTATAGGTAGGTACCTAAATCCTTTACATTTTCTTTGGTTTTCGTTGTCTCTCATCGGGGGAAATCTGTCCCCGGGTCAACTGGGGTATGTAGGATTCCTACTCACTAAAATCACAATAGGAGCGATCTGGAATCTGCACCAGGTACCCCTCAGCGTCTTGCCTTTGAGTCTGCCGCCGGGGGCCGAGTAATCTATATCTATACTTATAATAAAACTATAACAGGTCCAATTCTGTACATTGAAGATATTTTGAAAATTATGTATGGAGGGCATTCTATAACCGATACTAAAGCCAAAAATGTAATTTTTTTTATTTTTGTCTGTCTGTCTGTCTGTATGGATCTCGGCTGAGCATCACGCCGAAACTACTGGATGGATTGAAACGAAACTTGGCATGATTTGAGTTAATACTCTGAGGTAGGACATAGGATACTTTTTATCCCGACATTTGGCACGGTTCCCTTGGGAGAGGGGACTAAAGTCAAAATGTGTACTTGGTTATACGCTTGCTCCGATTTCAACAATTTTTCATTATAATTATCTATCTTCTATACTATAATAAAACTCAAAGAGCACTTTTTCTGTACATTGAATATTTTTCCAAAATTTCTATGCTATACTATCGACATAGAGGCCAAAACAATTTTTTTTTGGAATTATTGTCTGTCTGTCTGTCTATCTGTCTGTCTGTCTGTCTGTCGTTCTGTTAGTCCAGGTATCATTTGAAAACCCGTGGATGGATTTTGATAGGACTTTCACTGATGTGTTGTGTAGAAGTCAAGGTGTAAGTTGGTATGGAAATGGTGTCCTGGTGGGTGACCACAGGTATATTGTGATCAGGTACTGTTTGTACTATTACTGTATCGGTATACAACACTGTACTTATCTGCGGTCACTGGTCTGTCAGTGATAGGTGTCCTTTATCCGGATAGGATGCACTGTAGGCCAAATCCAAGCAGGAAAATAACTTAGTCCACACGAAGGCACAATAAGATATATTGTCCGAACACAAGATAGATATACAGTACACAGTTCAGGAGAATTCACACACAATAGAAGGAGAAAGTTTACAGTAAAATAAACGATAGCACAGGAGATAAACAATAATTAAGATAATTAAAGCGACTAGTAAATACAGCAGTATGCGCGGTGCAATACGGAATCTAAAGTATTATTGAGTTACATCTACCCGCAATTGGTAGATGTGCGCGAACGGTTCTGCCGTTAAGGTGTGATTCCACTGCACCATAACCGACTAGAATAATAAGGTGGTGTGATGGTTTGTGGAATCATGTAGATGTTGTAAATAAATATTTTGTGTGTGTATATATATTATAAGTGAATATTTGTGTATAATAAATAATTATAAATAATATATATGTGTAGAATGTAATGTGGATGGAAGAATGTGAATGTACATACATAATAATATATAACATTATGTGGGAGTAGCCCACATCACTCCCCCCCAGAGACCTGGTTAGAGGCGAAAGTAGTCCGGGAAATGGACGTGGCGTCCGGACCGGGTGGATTTGTGGACCCTGTTTGTTGGTGGTTCTGGTGGGGTTGGTGGGGGAATTGTTGTTAGAGGAAGTGTGGGTGTACAAGACTAAGTGTTATATGGAAGTGTGACTGGTGTGTTACCAGATAGGTCCTCCTCGTCCCTCAACACATAGGCTGGTTTCAAGCGATCTATCGAAACGGTGACAGACTTGCCTTTGACAAGGAGTTTAAATATCTTGTCTCCACGCTCTAGAACCTTATGAGGGCCCGTATATGCCGGTTGGAATGGCGCACGCGAGGAGTCTTCACGTAAAAAAACATGTTCCGCGGTCGCCAGATCTTTGAACACAAACACCTTTTGTTTGTTGTGGTGAGAGGTTGGCACTGGTTTTAATCGCTCAGCAAAGGAGCGTAGACGTGCTGTGAAATCGGACAGGTCGGATGTACAGGGCGTGCTTGGGTTAAAAAATTCGCCAGGAAGTCTTAGCGGCTCGCCATATAGCAGCTCTGCAGAGGAAGACTGCAAATCCTCCTTGAAGGCACTGCGTATGCCGAGCAGCACCAAAGGTAAGACCTCTGTCCAATTTTGGTCGGCGTGGCATGTAATGGATGCCTTGAGCTGCCTGTGGAAGCGCTCAACGAGTCCATTACATGCTGGGTGGTAGGCAGTGGTCCGTTTATGCTGGAATCCAATGGTTTTTGCCAGATATTGGAACAGTGCGGACTCGAACTGTCGGCCGCGATCTGTCACAATATCTTCTGGGCAACCAAACCTGGATATCCAGCTGGACAAAAGCGCCTTTGCCACGGTTTCCGCAGTGATGTCAGCTATTGGCATCACTTCAGGCCACCGGGTGAATCGGTCGATAGCCGTGAGGCAATATCTGTATCCCTGTGAGACAGGGAGTGGACCTATAAGGTATATGTGCACGTGTTTAAACCGAGCGCGAGGTAAGTCGAAAGTGCCCAACTGTGAAGACACGTGGCGACTTACTTTAGCACGTTGGCACGACAAGCAAGTTCGTGCCCAGTCTCTGCAGTCTTTCCTAACTCCGGGCCAAACAAATCTTTCTGCAACCAATTTGGCAGATGCAGCGGCTCCGGGATGACTGAGGGAGTGGAGACTTTGAAATAGCTGTTTCCTTAACCCCTTCGTGACGAATGGTCTGGGTGTCGGCGTACTGACGTCGCAGTAGAGAGCGATCGAGCTTCCAGGGTATTCCATCTTTTTGAGACGGAGAGATGAGGTGTCCGTCAGGTACTGAGCTAACTCTGAGTCAGCGTCTTGAGCTCGGGCGAGATCGGACAGGCGTATTGGAGCGTCCAGTTCATCGACGCGAGATAAGGTGTCGGCAACGACATTATTTTTGCCGGATATATGCCTTATGTCGGTCGTGAACTGGGAAATATAGTCCAAATGCCGGAACTGCCTTGGCGAACAGTTATGCTTCCTTTCGTGGAAGGCATAACTGATCGGTTTGTGGTCAGTATATACCGTGAAATGTCTCGCCTCGAGCATATGCCGGAAGTACTTTATGGCCTCATAGATCGCGAGAAGTTCGCGGTCGTAGGGCGAGTAATATAATTATATTATTTCCACATTGGTATATAAAACATCACGCTATGTTTCATAGGGGCTAAGCAGTGAAATTTATTAATTTAGAATTACTTGCACATATTACCACGTAATTTCCTTTGTATGTGAATAGGGTAATTATAGACGGATCAGTTAATCATTAAGATATGTATTATTACGCTATATACAATAGGGTCTGAGCAGACATTTAGTTTGCATAAGATATGGCATTCAATTGGTCAATTTTTGTAAGGGGTAAGCCGGTCCGGTACACCCAGGACATTTTCATTAGATTTCTGTATTGTTCTAAGTACTTTGCTGATAACAATATGACATTATATCTTTGAAAAGTTAAAATCTGTAATTCCCGAGCGGATCCAAACTAGATTATGTATGTATTACAGTCGCAACAATAAAAGATGCGGAAAACTTAAAACTTTCATTATTTATCGAATATCATTAGACAGTAATTTACGATGTTAGCGTGATTTACATTATGAACAGCGCCATCTATCGGTGAAATTGAACATACAATAACTATAGAACTTTAATCTATATTATTATATCAAAGAAAGTCGTGTTAGTTACACTATTTATAACTCAAGAACGGCCTAACCGATTCGGCTGAAAATTGGTGGGGAGGTAGCTTAGAACCAGAAAACGGACATAGGATACTTTTTATCCCGGTAGGTTAAGGTTAAGCAACGTTAGGTAAGGTCATTAAATAGATGGGTGAACCGATTTGTATGAAAGTGTGCATATCGGGTAGGTCTGAGAATAGGTCATATAGTATATTTCATACCGCTAGGTTAAGGTTAAGCTACATAAGGCAAGGTCATTAAATAGATGGGTGAACCGATATGTATGAAATTATGTGTGCATATCGGGGAGGTCTGAGAATAGGTCACAAAGTATATTTAATGCCGCTGATACCATGATTGACGAGGATATATAGAACGAGAGGAGGGTGCACGAGAGGAGAAAGAGGGAGAGGGGATTCGAGAAGGGGCGATGGGGTGAGGGATCGGGGGAGTTAGGTGGAGTAAGGGGGGAGTGAGAAGGAGCAAGTTCGTAGAAGAGAGAGGGGGACAGGGTTCAGAGAGGGGATAACAGGGTAGGAAGAGGGGGAGTGTGACGGAAACCGAAGCGGGAGGGGGGAAAGGGAGAGGAGAGAAAGAGCATATAATTAGATTATTTTTATAAGAGAGAGATTTAAGGAGAGAGATAAATCTAGGGAGGAGGGAGAAAAGGGGAGCAATAGCATGTAATAAAAGCGCGGGCGGAGCTGCACGGGTCAGCTAGTAATAAATATTTGTAAGGGAACACTCATAGTCAGTTGTTAACAATGTTTGGAAATCGATCAGGTTTAGGATAGGTAAAGTCATTAAATAGATGGGTGACCGTTTAACGCCATTTGAACTAAACGTGTCCGTGCTTCGGAGGGCAAGTAGAAAGAGGGTCCAAGTTTTTAACCGACTTTAAAAAAGGAGGTTTTGTATTCTATGCGAATGTATATTAATGAAAGTTTAGTTAACGTAAACACAGCGCGGGCGGAGCTGCGTGGGTCAGCTAGTATTATACATAAAATTTGTTCAAAACATTATAGCATGCAAAGTTTTATATTACCTACTTAAATCACTAGATGTCTAGATGATCGTTTCTTGCCGTGAAAATATCTACGTTCAGGAATTCCATCAAAACTTGGTGCTTCAAATTTGCTACACCATCGCACACAAATAATATGCACTAACTAATGCAAAATAGTATAAAATAATAATAATAAGCCCGCAGGGCAGCTAGTGACGAGCTGTTGGTGCGTAACGACACCAAGGACCCGAGTGCTCCAGAGAGTCGGTCAGGGCCCCCACCTCGGCGTGTCTTCGTCGGTCAAGTGGAAACCGAAGGGGGCCCGCAGGACTCTCAGCACTGGCTTGCCTTAATTAGCCGTCCAGAGAGGAGCTGTTATAGCTATATGCTCCAGGGGTAGAATTGTTAAAGGGCATAACGCCGCGAGTAACTTCGGAGAAAGCGCAGCACACCTCTCGACACTCCTGAGCCACCCACACCGGTGTTGCACTCCGTCGTTTTCTAACGGCCATATGGTGAGCCCATCTAGTGGGTGGCAAGTCACCGCTTGCCACATATTAATTACCAATAAATGGGCATATTAATTTACTATAAATGGGCAAGTGACCCCGGCCTTTTACAATAGCCCAGTGTTCAGTCCACCAAATGCCCACATATAGAAATCAAAAAATCTTTTCATATAGGTACTTACAATAGTCCCTATACCTGCCAAATTCAACTGTTTATATCTTATTTTCAACAGTTGATTCTGGCAGGCGTGTTCCATTTCATTAATTTCTCCCAACAGGCCTCTACGTGTTGGATTCGTCCCCACGCAAGCCTTTTCTAAGTCCGGGTGTAAAAGCCCGAGCAAACAAAATTAAAAAATATAATAATAATAATTTTTGGTCAATCCACACACGGTCATCTGATCCCAAACTAGGCAGAGCCTGTACTATGGAAACCGGACAACTGATACTAATACTTATATACATTTTTTTAAAATAGATAGATAGATAATACTTTATTGTTCCACCATTATTAAAAAACACAAAAATACAAGAAAAAAAAAAACAGTAAAATAGAATGAAACAATGGGCGGCCTTATCACTAAAAGTGATCTCTACCAGGCAACCTTTGGATGGAGAGGAACTATGAACTGCAAGGCGGGGTTGTTTATACAAACCAATTATAAAAGAGAAAAAAAAGAATACATAACTATATACAATAAAATACGTAACAGCAAAATAATATATATATATAAATATTAGTATAATACATAAATATTATATTTGATAGATATAAATAACCAACAATAATAAATAAATAAATGCAGCAGTGACCGGTAAGGCATTCCACAGACGAACAGCTTCTACTGTGAATGACTTATCGTAAAACGAACTATTATGAGAAGGGAACATAAGAGTGAGATTTTCTGATGACTTCAAACAGTGGGAATCATTGCCGAGAAAAACAAAACGTTCCTTTAGGTAACGCGGAGAAAAAAGAATTAAATAGTGTACGAGCCAATAATGCTCATACAGCAAATTAATAATTAACCTACTTTATATAGACGAGCAGTCGTGCTACAACCTCCGTCACGCGCTAATGTGTCAATAACTACAAAAACATTACGTAAGGTGCGACTCAGACACTAAACATAGCCGTAGACAATAACTAGAAATAAATACGTTTAAACTATAATCAGTGGTTTTGGTGATCTACATACTACAACAACAGGGATACCGTCAACGACAGGATATCCCCAACATCGCGTGGTCCTTCGACATTGGAATCACGGGGACCGTCTTCGAGTTCTTCGTGACATATCTGCGAAGTGCTTAGTGTGGAATTTCCCCATCACGAAGAGAGGGAAGACTGCGCTGAGTGCCAGCAAGTAACGAACCAGCGGGGATAACGTCCACTGCTACAAAATAAACTACAGACAGCAGAGATAACGTCTACTGCTGCTCAAGAAAATACGGATCAGCAGGGATAACGTCCACTGCTAATCTTCAAACAACAAACCAGCAGAGATAACGTCTGCTATTGCTCAAGAAAAGAAGAATCAGCGGGGATAACGTCCACTGCTATTCATCAAACTACATAAGGGCGGAGATAACGTCTACTGCCAGTCTTCAAACTTCAAAACAGCGGGGATAACGTCCACTGCTATTTTTCAAACTTCACAAAAGGCAGAGATAACGTCTACTGCTACGTTTCAAACTGCACAACAGCGGGGATAACGTCTACTGCTGCAACAACAACATAGCGGAGATAACGTCTACTGCTACTACAACTTCTTGTGAAACACAAGACTTACGCACCAACCACTAACTACTAACAATGTCCAAAGGAGAGTATCAATTTTTGGAGCTCATATCCAAGCAACAAAACAGCTACGAGAAGATCAAAACTCTTCAAAGTAACTTCAAAAAGGATTCTGTGAGTAGAAAAACCATAGATTACCTTAACAAACGCATAGACGTTCTACAGTCCTTCTGGGATGAATTTCAAACAAATCATGAGATCCTGATGCAGTATGAGTCAGCAAAAAGAGATCATGACTATTTTAAAGAGAACATTTTCGACATAACAAGAAGCATGTTCGACGAAACAAAACAATCAATGACTCAACGAAAAAACGAGTTATTAAGTGAGCCTGGATGTTCGGGAATATCAAAATCGAAATCACCAGACGCTCCCGGAAAACCGCAGTTTGATTCAAGCTTGCAACGACCAACGGCAGATGAGACAGACAAGCTTCTATCTACGCTATTACGTCATCAGATGTGCAACTTCAACGCCTTAAAACGAGCAATCTCGAAAATTAATCTCGACGAAATGAAGGAAAAATGGCAATTTCAAGACCAACTTAATATACTACAGTCCAAGTGGGAATCCATCGATAAGATCCACTGGGAACTTAGCTACCTTTTACAAGGAAATGACGAAGATTATGAAGTGAAGTTCGACTATTGGGAACAAGTCTACGACACCCTAAAGGAAGACTTAAATCGAAAAATCTTCGAAACATCACACTATGAAAAAACAACGCCAAGGATTGAATTGCCGGAGTTCAACGGAACTTATACCAATTGGATTTCTTTTAGAGATTTATTCTTTGAGATGGTTCATAACAACCCAACGCTGAACAAGACACAAAAAATGAAGTTTCTCAAGTCAAAACTAAGAGGCGAAGCAGAAAAATTAATCAAACATCTACCTGTAAGTGCGGAGAATTATGACTCATGTCTAGAGATTATCCAGCACCGCTACGATAACAAACGGTTGCTTTTCACCTCATACATAGACACCCTTCTCAATCAAGCATCAATCGATAAACCGAACTCAGCTAACTTGAAAAAGCTGCATGATACTACAAAAGAGTGTTTAAATGCGCTAAAAAACCTCAACATAGACGTCCGTGTATGGGGGCCGCTCATCGTGCATTTACTATCATCAAAACTGGATGACGTCACCTACAGCGAATATATACAATGTATGAAACAGTCAAGAGAACTTCCAAACTTAGACGAGTTTATGGAATTCGTAGAGTTGAAGTTTATGTCATTAGAAATGGCGCGAACAAAAAAAGGCGGTCAAAAACAGAATTATTCAACGAATATACAACATAAAAATTATAACAATTACAAGTCAACGAACTTTAACAGCTCAGAAAACTGGACAAAAACCTATCATGCTTCACTCCGAAAATGCCCTCTCTGCAAAAACGATCACGCTCTGAGGCAGTGCTCTAGATTTTTGAGCATGGATGTCGCATTGCGTAACCAAACAACAAAGAAACTGGACTTATGCAAAAATTGCTTGTTTAGTCACGGCGGCAATAAATGCAACTCAACGAGGCGATGCTACACGTGTAACCTAAAACATCATTCTCTTCTGCATGATGACAATCTAAAAGGGCAACAATCAAGGTCATCCGCCACAACGGCGGTTGAGCGAACTTCGAATCACATTAACGGTGAACAAGAGATACTCTTAACGACTCTTCAGCTGAAAGTCAAAAACAGAGAAGGAGATTACGTCATCCTTCGGGCATTACTCGATCAAGGTTCGCAAGTAACACTGATTACAGAAAATGCCGCACAACGATTGAACTTACCACGGAACAAAACCAACACGGTCGTGACTGGCGTTGGCACTATCATGGGCACAAGCAAAGGAATGGTTAAACTGGAATGCAAATCTATCCACTCTGATTATACATTCCAAACAGAAGCACTAGTAATGCGGAAACTTATCAACAATCTACCTAGCTCAACAATCAACGCGAAGACCTGGCCGCACCTTGATAACATCAAGTTGGCTGATAAGGACTTTCACATCTCAGCGCCCATCGATTTAGTGCTAGATGCAGCAATCTACTCGCAGATTATCCTAGAAGGAGTACTCAAACACAACAATAATTCGCCAGTAGCGCAACAAACCAAGTTGGGCTGGATACTAAGCGGCGGTACTACAAAGCAACTTAACTGCCTAGTAACTCTAATGGAGTTAGACAGTTTATCAAAATTCTGGGAGACAGAAGAAATCCCTTCGGAACCCGAATTTTCTACAAACGACGAATACTGTGAAAAATATTATACAGAAACGACGGAGCGATTAAAGAACGGGCGATACGTAGTTAAAATGCCTATGAAAACTGACTTCGAACAAAACCTTGGAACTTCCAAACCTCAAGCTGTTGCACAGTTTCTTCATTTAGAAAAGAAAATGGCAAGACAAGAACACTTCGCAAAGTTGTATAAACAATTCATACGTGAATACATCGAATTAGGTCACATGACACCAGCTACAAAGACAGACAGTCAAATTCAAGCTTACCTTCCACACCATGGCGTGTTAAGGGAAAGCTCAAGCACAACTAGGCTTCGGGCAGTGTTCAACGCATCAATGAAAACAGACTCTGGCTACAGCCTAAACGACTTGATGCAAAAGGGGCCTAACTTACAAAAGGACATAATATCTTTAATCATCAAATGGAGAAGCTATAAATATGTTCTAACGGCGGACATCGAGAAAATGTACCGTCAAATCCACATTCATCAAGATCAACAATATCTTCAAAAAATAATTTGGAGAGAATCCTCAAGAGGACCACTTCAAGAGATGCAGCTTTGTACCCTAACTTACGGTACAAAAGTTGCACCATTCCTTGCAATGCGGACTCTAAAACAATTAGCTCAAGATGAAGGCAACGCTTTCCCCTTAGCCCAGAAAGCTTTACAAAATGACTTTTATATGGATGATGTCATAACAGGCCACCATACAATCGAAGCAACAAAATTGCTACAACAGGAGCTCTACGAGTTACTGAAAACAGGGGGTTTCATCTTAAGAAAATGGGCTACTAACGAACCATCCATTCTCCAGGATTTACAAGAAAAAGAGAAAAGCTACGCAAACAACTTTAATTTTAAGCAACAAGAGTTCAGCAAAACACTCGGACTCGCATGGGATGATGCAAGCGACGCATTCCATTTCATTAGCGAAACGCCTGACAAAAACATATCAGTCGCGTACACTAAACGCAGACTATTATCAGAAATAAGCAAGATATACGATCCCCTTGGTTGGTTAGCTCCAATGACCATCCAAGCTAAACTAATTTTTCAAGAATTGTGGTGTGTAAACTACCAAAATATTAGCTGGGACGAAAATGTGCCTGATAACGTAACAAGGAAATGGATAAAAATTAAGTCCGAGTTACCAAACATAAACAATATCCGTTTACCAAGATGGATCCGCAACGAACACAATAAAACGATCGAATTGCAAGCCTTCTGTGACGCGAGCGAGCAAGCCTACGCATGCGTCATCTACAGCCGAACTACATCACAGACCGGCGCGTACGAAACTACTCTACTCGCAGCGAAAACTAAAGTGGCACCACTGAAAAAGAAAATCACGATACCGAGATTGGAACTATGCGCGGCTGTTTTGTTAGCGAAACTTCTAGAAAAAATAACTAAGATACTTTCAGAGTACGATCTGCGGATATCTTGTTGGACCGACTCTAAAGTCGTCTTAGCATGGCTCCAGGGAAGTGAAACTAAATACGAAAAGTATATCACAAACAGAACTACACAGATTACAAGCATCGTGCCTGCAGTAAACTGGAGTTACGTGAAGAGTAGCGAAAACCCAGCCGACTGTGCAACAAGAGGACTGTCACCATCTAAACTAGTCAACTTTTCTCTGTGGTGGGAAGGACCTCAATGGCTCAAGGAACAAGAAAACCAAACTTTTACAAAAACTGAAACTTATACAACGAACGAATGTTTAGTAACAAATTGTTACATGACAAACACTACGGAACCTACACCAAATAAAAATGAATTAATTAACTCATTACTTGAGCGGCATAGCAACATCGATCGTATTACAAAAATACTCGCTTGGATAATACGTTTCACCGATGCATTACAAAACAAACAGAGGTCAAATGAGTGCAACGAACTTAGCTTGGATGACATAAACAATGCATTATGTATAATTATCAAATCAATACAAGGAAATTATTTTGAAAATGAAATAAAATTCCTCAACAAAACCGGAAAACTTCCGAAAAGGAGCACCATATTGAAACTCAATCCATTTTTGGACTCTAACGGAGTTCTACGCGTCGGAGGGCGTCTTAAACATTCATATTTGCCAGAAGAAACTAAGCACCCCATTCTCATCCCAGGAGAGGGGAGACTGACTCAACTTATCATTGAAAAGTCGCATCAGCGTACATTACACGGTGGAGCAAGATTAACGCTAGCTCACACTAGAAACAAATACTGGATCGTCAGTGGCAATAGAACCGTCAAGAAAACACTACGTCAGTGCATCCGGTGCCGTCGTTACGCAACAATTCAAACTGAACAGTTGATGGGCAACCTTCCTAAAGAAAGGATTACTCCATCACGGCCGTTTTCTCACACTGGTGTTGATTTTACGGGTCACGTGGAAGTGAAGATTAACAAAGGCCGCGGGATAAAGACCTGCAAGGGTTATATAGCCATATTCATATGTATGAGCACAAAAGCAGTACATATTGAACTCGTTTCGGATTTGTCAACGCAAACGTTTATAGCGGCACTGAAAAGAATGTGCGCCAGAAGAGGCACTCCAAAACATGTTTATTCTGACAACGGAACCAACTTCGTCGGAGCTGCAAAAATATTAAATGAAGAATTCCAACTATACAGAACAATGCTGTCTTCAGAGTTCTTTAGAGAAATCAATGACCTGCAAATAGAGTGGCACTTTAACGCACCATCCTGGCCATCGGCAGGAGGGTTGTGGGAAGCTGCAGTACGCTCCATGAATAACCACCTAAAGCGAGTTATTGGACAACAGAAGCTAACCTACGAACAATTTTCTACACTTCTTACACAGATCGAAGCATGTATGAACAGCAGGCCACTAAGCCCGTTATCTGAAGATGTAGAAGATCTGGATTATCTGACGCCTGGTCACTTCCTCACTGGGGGCCCGACGCTTGGACTACCACTCAATGAACCTGAACAACTAAAATCTATCGACATCAGAAACAACTGGAAACTCATTGAACTTATGCGCCGACACTACTGGGATCGCTGGTCAAAAGAATATCTTCACTTATTACAAAACCGAAACAAGTGGCAGCAAACTAAAGACAATATACACAAGGGACAACTAGTACTCGTAAAGGAAAGCAATCTGCCTCCAGGCAAGTGGGCGATGGGCCGTGTAGTGGACTTGCATCCAGGCAGTGACGATCTAGTACGAGTAGTCACACTCAAGACGCAAAATGGAGTACTGAAAAGACCCATAACTAAACTAGCCCCACTACCTATTAACGAGCCATGTGAGGGTACGGAAGCACAGAAGACAAATTTTGAAACTAAGAACTACAAAAATGCTAAACCAGCTATTAAAACCAAGAAGAAAGTTTACAGCTTGCTGATGGTGTTACTTGTAGTGTTTGCGACACTCACCTGTGGGCAAACGACACCCCAGCAACATTTCAAAATAACAAGATTAACTAATAACCAACCGATCTACTTTGACCCTGTCGGAAAAATTCAACTCATACACGATGAATGGAAACTTCTTGTATACTACAACTTGACAACGTTCTGGCAGAGTACGATCGAAGTTGAGAAATTCATTAATCATCTAGCTCAAACATGCGCTACAATGCCTAATGAACCATGCCACTCAACTATACAACAACTAAAATTTGAAATGAACCAGTTGGATCAATATAACAAGTTGCTTCTCTCTCAGCATCAGCAACGACGGCGACGTGGCTACGTCAATGGCGTAGGAAACCTTGCACGAACGCTTTTTGGAGTCCTAGACAGCGATTTTGCCGAAAAATACGCTCAAGACATACAAAATATAAAAACAAACGAACAGTATTTATTACAGCTGATAAGAAACCAGACACTTATCATCGAAGGCGAAAACAATATCATACAGAAAAATGAAGACTTTGTGAAAACGCAGCTGGAAACAATACAAAGTTATATAAACGAAACTAAACAGAACACAGAAATGCTGATCAACAGGTTTCAAATTATGAAAACTATGAACGACGTTAACGCTGGAGCGTTGACGGCAAGCTTACTGCTCTCTGTCCTGAAAAGAAACCAACAAATGCTCTTAGATTCACTGTCAGAAATCTACAGAGGAAATCTCGATATGAAATTATTTACACCGGAGCAACTGTCGGAACAACTCAATTACATTGCCGGCATTATATCGAAAAGATTAACATTACCGATTGAAAACATTAACGAAGCGAATATTCAAAATATTTACAAACTTATTTATGTCAAAGCCCGGCTGACCGAACAATACCTTCTCTTCGAATTACACATACCGTTGTCAAGTGATGACGAGTATAAATTATATCAAAATATACCTATCACTATACGACGCGCGTCTAACCAATGTCTGGGGATAGCGGTAACTACAAAGTATATTGGAGTGAATTTCGCAAAGAACACCTATATACAAATAGAAGAGGCTGATCTTCATCAGTGTACAACAATGATGGCGGATAACTTTATATGCCACACCTACACGTCGATAAGAAACTTGCATGGAGCCGCAGCATCCTGTGTAGCTAAAATGATAAGTCAAAATGAAAACATCACCTGCGATTGGACACCACGGCAATGCTCTGACCAATGGACGAAGTTACAAAGACCGAACATATGGTTATATAATTGCATCAACGAGTGCCCGACCCACATCGTATGCGAGAATCAGATTACAACAACAATGATTAAACAGGCGGGCCTCCTTGCCCTAGGTCAGGACTGTGTAATTCAATACAGAGACGCTACCATGTACTCGCATAATGTTTTTAGCAGCAAAACTAATGTAGGTATAAATTTAGAAGTGCCGACTATCGACTCGCCAAACGATGGAATGTGGGAAATGTATAAAAATACAAACATTATACTACCCAAATTAAACCTGTCTTATGAACAAAGATTATTAGATCGAAAAATAACCACACAAAAAGAACGCGAGTTTCTACCCAGCGAGTTAAGTATCCACGACATCGGCAACTACACAATAAGTACTTTGCTGGTGGGAGGAATTGTCATCACAATCATTGTATGGCAGTTCAAAAGATACTGCTCCTCGAACAAAAGAAGCAAGAAGCCAACAGCAAAAACGACTTTACCGAGAACCTCGGAGAAAATGGAAGATATTGAACTGGAGGAGATTGCTACCTACGCTGAAGTAGAATATGGACGGTCGAAGAGGAATCCTCAGTCGCGACCAACAGCGGGAGCAAACTTCCAACTTTAATTTATAATTTGCTTATTGTGATTTTTTGCCTTTAATATTTTTTACTTATTATAACTTTTACTATTTTTATACTTTTACATTTTTAACATTTAACTTATAACTTATATTTCAACTTGTAACACATGTTTGGTGATCTGAGTACATACCTTCATCTTTCCCTCGGGAGCATGTACGAGCCAATAATGCTCATACAGCAAATTAATAATTAACCTACTTTATATAGACGAGCAGTCGTGCTACAACCTCCGTCACGCGCTAATGTGTCAATAACTACAAAAACATTACGTAAGGTGCGACTCAGACACTAAACATAGCCGTAGACAATAACTATAAATAAATACGTATAAACAATAATCAGTGGTTTTGGTGTGATCTACATACTACAACAACCGGGATACCGTCAACGACAGGATATCCCCAACAAATAGTATATTTTATAGAAGAGACAGGATGTGCGTATTCCGACGAAGACGAATAGGAAGCCACTTGAGCTTAGAACGAAATTGAGAAACATGATCATATTTGCGCAAACCAAATATAAATCGTATACAAAAATTTTGAAGACACTCAAGTTTATTAAGCTGGTCCTCTGTAAGATCTAAATAGCAGATGTCAGCATAATCAAGAATTGGAAGTAATAGGGATTGAGCTAGAACAATTTTAGTGGCAGTGGGAAGAAAGTTACGGAGTGTTTTTAACGAGGCTGCAGCAGCAAACAACTTCTGGCTAGTAACTTGGAGTTGAGGAACCCAACTCAAGCAGCGATCAATTAAGATTCCTAAATTTTTACACGATTCACTAAAAGGTATTAATTCCCCATCTAAATTGACACTAGGAATCGTTCTCCAGTTTACCCTTGAAATCAATCGCGAACTACCCACTATCATCGCCTTAGATTTTGCAGGATTAACTTTTAAGCCAAATTTTTTGCTCCACTCGGTTATAAGGAAAAGATCATTATTAACTACCTTAATACACTCTGGTAGTTCATCCAATGAAGCACTAGAATAAATTTGTAGATCGTCTGCATATAGGTTATGTATGTAAATACATACTTAAATAGATAAATAACACCCAGACACTTGGTGGAAATCAAACCCCGAAGCGGACAGGGTGTCTAACCACTAGACCAACGTTCATCTGTAAACCGCGTAACGGTTGCAACATTTATAGATAATACCACAGATTTACCTCAGTTTACCTTTTTCAAACGCAAAGCCGCGGATAAAAATAGTACGTACCCTCTGTCCACAACTCGGGACCAAGATGAATCAGCGGGTTGGATTATTAAATGGCTCCCTTTACGGAATACCTATTTTATTGTACTTTTTATATCTTATATATTTGGGTTCCGGCTTTATGCTCACTAAGCTGTCAAAACGTGGGTAGTTCAGTAACTAATACATTTTTAAGTATGAAAAACGTAGGAATATTGAAATAAGTAGGTACTTATGTGATTCTAATACGTTACGATGGCCGTTGTGACGTTTGCCTGTTCTGACATTTTCTTCTGTCTTAGTTGTTTTCTGGAACTTTATAACTATGTGGGTACCTTTCTAGGTACCTACGTTTGGAGTGACTTTTCAACGAACTACGTAAAAAACGTTTGTGAGAACAATTATTGTTCTTTCGAACGTCAGTTGATGAACAGTATTTTTTTCTTTCTAACGTGGTGGTCAGCTTTTTGGGAAACAGTGAGGATAACAGCGAAGTCTGTCACGGCGGCCATAATAGCGTGCCGCTGTTATAGTTTGACAGCTGTAGAGAACATACGATGACAGAACAGCTATATTATTATGGGCGGCTGAAGAACATCGAATATAATTGAAGATCTATTATGATCAATGCCTTTGTACTATTCCTGTATTTCTTCCATCCATTCTTGTTTATCGTGTGTACATAAATTATAAAATAAATAATAATTAATACGAATATTTTGGAGCAGCTGTTACCAATATCATTCGTAAAGACAACGCATTGTTATAGAATTAAGTGATGTTTTTATTACTTAATTCAAAATTTTCACAATGTGAAAACAAGTGCTGGATTCTATTGTGAAGGACACTGTAGCTGGTGAAGTTACGTGGTTCAATACACTTAGGTAATATTTAAAAAAAAATAAAAACCGACTTCAAAGTAAATTATCTAAAAAGCATAAAATAACGAAAATATTATTGAAGTTGGTGTTAGCGTACCTGCTGTGTATATTCTGCACCAACTTCAATAATATTTTCGTTATTTTATGCTTTTTAGATAATTTACTTTGAAGTCGGTTTTTATTTTTTTTTAAATAGTTTATTTAACACTTTTTAGTGACTTATTTTACCAAGATAGGTATCAGCACTATCACGCAACTCGAACGTCTACATTACAGTAACTTACTGAAAACATAAAAAGTTTATATCTCTTAAACTACTGGACCGATTTTGATGCAATTTGTACTCTACCCTAAGTTGAAAGATACTCTAACTATTGCAAAAAGAATTTTCGAAATCGGACTTGTAGTTTCTGAGAAATCCGCGGACAAACCTACATACATACATACATACACTCGTGAAATTTGGTAAATTCGTTTAGAAGCCCACATAGACTAACATATATGAATATTACGCATTTTTATTAATATTACATACATACGCGTCGAATACAGAACCTCCTTTTTTGAAGTCGGTTAATAACTAATGTCTCGGTTTATAAGAGGGAATGCTCTGCTGCTGTCTGTGGGCGGCACGTTGCTTACCATCAGGCGAACGTCTTGCTTGTCTCGTCACTAAGTTGAACTAAAAAAAGCTCAAATATCAGCTGAATATTGCAACAAAACCTACTTATGCTACCAAGTTCTCTATCAGTATAACTGACTTATCAGTTTCCAGAGAACTATCGTTCCGATCTCCCATATCACAGAACTATTTCAGTACGAGCCGTAACTTCCTGTCGTCAAAACGAGCGTTAACAAGATGCTAATACCCTCACACATTCGCTGTATTTCAAGCAAATTGAGCGAATTGAGGTGACTGCATCCATTCCGAATGTCGCCAACAAATCAACGAACTCGAGGGAACTCGTCGACACAAAACCGTCGGGTGAATTAAATTCAACCGCTTCACGTACAAATTAGAAGAATGCAGAACTATGAACTAGTTCTATCATGATTGAAATAGTTCTATAGCCTTCGTCTTGTTGAAGCAGCAACTCGCAATTTTGTGGCGTAAAATGCAGGAATGCTACTTTGTGCGGTTCTAGAATGCCGCTTTTGTAGCAGACATGAAGTGTTATTTTCCGGGAGAAACATATTGTATTAATATTTTTTTTGTTACGCCTTCATTTTATTTCTACACATATAATTCATATGAAGCGATGTAGGTACAATAGCGGAATTTAAATGTGCGTCACTTCAAATTGATTCATACGATTATAACGTATCTGAGAATTGACGGGCCCGTTGGTCTAGTGGTTAGTGACCCTGTCTGCTACCCAACAGGTCGTGGGTTCGATTCCCACCAAGTGTCTGGGCGTTTTATCTATATAAGTATGTATTTAGAAAAAAAAAGTATTTATGTATTAGTATCAGTTGTCTGGTTCCAGGCTGGTTAGTACAGGCTCTGCCTAGTTTCCTTCGGAGTCGCTGGACGCTCGGGGTGTGGGCCCCTTGAGCGTCCATTGAGTACGGCGGCGACTCCGAGGAGGACGGCGGCGGGGTTGCGACCCCCGTCCCCGTGAGCACCGTGACTGGTTCCCGGGGGGCTACAATGCGCCCCCCGGCGGCGGGCTCAAAGGCAAGGCACTGAGGGGCCCCTGGTGCAGATGCCACCGGAGAGCCCTGGGGTCCCCCCTCTCATGTGCCGATGCGACAGCCGCGGGGGTTTTAGTGGGTAAGAATCCCACATACCCCGGTCGAGCCCCACAGCTCCCGGGGATCATTCTAAGATTTCCCCCGCGTCAAAAAAAAAAAAAAAAGGCTCTGCCTAGTTTGGAATCAGATGACCGTGTTGTCCCAGGATATTATATTATTAATTTGTTACCTTTTTAAACTAAGTTACAAAACATAGCACCAGATGCTTAGAAAATTCATAATTTTCCATGCAATTTTCTATGTTCATCATTGCATTGTGATCGATGTGTCAAATTCATCAGCGGCCGAAACACGTCCACTGTTGAACAAAAGGCCTCCCCCTTAGAAGGGAGGGGTTGCCATAATCCTCACGCTTGGCAGGTGGCTTGGGGATCGCAGTATAGGTGGAAAATAAATCCAAAAGAAAGACACTGCTGCCCGTCCTCTTGTTCTCGCTTAGTCGCCTCTTACAACCCTCAACGAGAGGAGACGGGGGGGGGGATGCAATTCTAAAACTCCAGAAGAGTGTGGCATTGGTTTCATAAGGTATTTTTGGAATTCTAAAGTTATGAATTCTCTATAACATCACGCATTCAAATGTAATGTTTGATTTAAAAACAGTAACTGAAACTGAATAAGCACATAGACGCGTTTATTCTGACCATAAATAAGCGTGATTGCTTTACACTACCTAACGTTATAAATGCGAGTGTGTGTTGATGAAATTTGTTTCGATTTCCATCCTTTGGAAATGATCTCGCGGCTCGCACCTCTGATTTCTTCAATGAATCATATGCGAATCATCTTTGTGCGATTGTTACTAGCTTTCGGTGAACGAAAACCTCGTGAGGAAACCTGCATGTCTGAGAAAGCCTAACTAGCTCTCGAATGACGTGTGAAGTCCGCCAACCCGCATTTGGCCATAGTCGTGGCCTAAGCCCCCTCATCTTGAGGGGAGGCCCGTGCCCAGCAGTGGGACATAAACTAGGGCTGGTATTATTATTTATAAATCATGTTTAAATCCACCATTGTTTATACAAAATAAAATTTCCTCTTATACCGGTATTTAATTTCGTTCTTCACTTGTCAGAGATCACACGCGTTGTTTCCTTTAGGAAAATGTTTGGTATTCGTTTCAAAGAGCTTCTTTTTTCTGAAAGAATGCAATTGTCAATGTTTAGCCGACCCTATAACGATGCCCTAACGTGCCCAGCGCGCCCGTTACTACGTCCATTGGATTTTGTCCTGGGATTATCATTCTTTAACTTTGTCAATGTAGTTAGTAGTACAAAAGGATATATGTGTAATTCCCGATTGGCTGTAAGTGTCCCACCAATAATAATTATTAGGCCACCGGATTAGCTAGTTGAAGTGGTTGGTCAATCACGAGAAAATATCAATACTAAATGATATAAAAATTAATTTAAAATCAATGAAACAACGACTTCTAGTTAAACTGATTATTTTAATTTGGATCAAATAACTACGGAAGGAGAAGTGCCATAATGCATTTATTTCTTAAAAACCACGAAGCTGACCAAAGAAAAGTGACGCTGTACCTCGCAAATGTTCGTTCAATGCTTTGATCGCAGTTGTACGGTGCAGCCGCACATTTGTATAGTAAGCAGTTTCCGTAAGCGCATTAATTATACGTTAATGTTAAATCAGTTCACTACCGGACATCAACCGCGCCGCGTCGTGTGCTCATTATCATATCATTTTATCATTTTAATCAATATCTTGTAATTTTCCCAAATAAATAGTTTCTAGCAATTTGTCTAATCATTTATCATAAAGGTGTAGCCTTCTGCTACATTTTTGGTCCTTCGTAATTGGACCTCGCGTGTGACCAGTGTCGTATATCAAGTGGACAGCAACGTGACTCTGTGTTACAAGTGAGGTGAATCAGACTGAAGTTATCGAAGAATTTTGGTATCCAGCATCGGTACTTGCCATTGCTATCAGGAGGTATAGAGCAAGCAAAGCAGCTCGTGATCATCAGATACCAAGTAAGATCTTTCCTTTTTTTCGTTGGAGATCATGACGACGATGGAGGATATTATCGCAACTCAGCAGCAAATCATCACTGCTATTGAGCAGCTATACACAAACTTTAAAAAAGATGGGGCGGAAAGAAAATCCGCGGAATATATCAAACGTAGACTGGACACTCTCGATAATTATTGGCATGAGTTCCTGTCTAATCATAACAATCTTTCTAATTTCGGGTCAAAATCGCATAGCTACTTCTCGTCCAATCAGTATGAGGCCGCTAGGGATAGATACAGTGCTATTCGATCAGCAATACAAAATTACACTTTACGAGAAGAGGGCCGGACGCCGACACCATTACTGAAGCCGGCTACTCCGCTATCAGCTCCAGGAGGAAGCCAGCAGCACACGCCACAACCAACAACCTTTACATCAAGAGGGGTTAGCAGTAAAACCGAAGAGATGCTTAAGAAACAGTCAAGCAATTACCGAGCATTCAAACGAGCAATATCAGGCCTAGATTTAGATTTAATATCAGAAAAGTGGGAGTTTGATGACTTACTTCAAACCCTGCAGTCGCGCTGGTCAGTTATAGATGCGCTGCATTGGGAATTAGATAGTGAGTTAGAAGGTTCAAACCAGGAAAATGAGGAACAATACTCTAACGCCGAACAGGCATATCTAAATATCAAGAAATCCATCAATAAACGGATGGCCACGTCATCATTTCGTGATAAATCTACACCCCAGATGGAGATACCCTTTTTTAGTGGCAGTTTCCAGCAATGGTCTGCATTTAAAGACCTATTTACAGAAACAATACACCGTAATTCAGCATTATCAGGTGCGCAAAAAATGCAGTTTTTGAAAGGCAAGGTGCGAGGAGAAGCTGAGCGACTGATTCAACACCTTCCTATCAGCTCCGACAATTACTTGGTGTGCTGGGATATTTTGAATCACCGGTACAATAACAAAAAAATAATATTTTCATCCCACGCTAATACCTTGTTAAATATACCAGCAAGTCCCAAATTATCACTAAATCATATAAAAAGAATGCATGATATCACTATGGAGTGTTTGAACGCAATCAAAAATTTGGGGGTTGATACAAGTTCATGGGACCCTCTTATTGTGCATATTTTATCTCAGAAATTAGACGCAGACACGCATAATGAGTATTTACAATCGCTCAAGCAACCTAGGGACCTACCTATATACTACAAGAGTTTTTAGATTTTATAGAAAATAAGTTTATATCATTAGAAACATCATTGAAGAGGACAGGAGGATCGGACTGTTTTGTGAATAAGCCCGGTAACAACAGCAGTAATATCAGTCATAATCAGAATCAGCAATCATTTGGCGCTATGCGGCAGAGGCCGAATAACTTTAAACAAACATATTTGGCGAGTAAACAACAGGTTCCAGCATTACCCGATGATAACAAGAAAGCTCCTGTATCAAAATACAAGTGTCCTGTGTGTAACAGTTATGACCATGGAATATTTTACTGCCAAAAATTCCTAAATATGTCGCCTGACAACAAGAAGCGCACCGTATCAAAGTACAATTTATGCAAAAATTGCTTGTATGACCATAACGGCAAGGCTTGCATTTCAGACAAACGGTGTCGTACGTGCAATAGTCCACACAACACGATTTTACATTACGCGTATGTGCACAATAACCAGACACCAAGCCCGTCAACATCAAACACAAGCAACAATAATTCATCGAATTCAAGTCAACATTTAATACATCGTAACTCACACGTATCAATTACAGACGAGCCGCATGAGGTACTGTTGCCGACCGCTATGGTTATGGCACAGGCCGCAGATGGGACATTTATCAGGATGCGCGCTCTCCTCGATCAGGGATCACAAACATCTCTAATAACTGAGAGTGCCGCGCAGCAGTTAGGGATTCCGCGTAAGAATGTCGGAGGAATGATATCAGGAGTCGGTGCCAAGGATAGCACCTGCAGGGGATCCTTTACAATAAACTGCAAATCAACACGAAACGATTCATCATTTCACACAGAAGTTTTTATCATGAAGTCTCTTATCAATAACTTACCGAACGCAACACTTGCTAAGCCAACATGGCCATACTTAAATAATATACAATTAGCTGACGAGGAATTCTACATCAGTCACCACGTTCAATTATTATTAGGGAGTGAAATATACGCAGAGATACTTTTAGAGGGCATCTGTAAAACCAGCGAATACCCAACCGCTCAGCAAACTACACTCGGTTGGATATTGTCTGGGAAAGCGATCAGTTCATTCCAGTGCAATGTCGTTATAAGAAACCTTGACGACATGAAAAGGTTTTGGGAATTGGAGGATATATCAGATGAACAGTCTATATACTCATCAGATGAGCAAAAGTGTATAGATTTTTATAAGTCGACTACCATACGTCGCGAAGACGGGAGATATGAAGTTAAGTTGCCATTGAAAACATCAATAAAAGAAAACTTAGGGAACTCTAAATCAAAAGCCATTGCGCAATTCAAGCAACTCGAACGCAAATTCAGTCAGCATAATAATATCGCAAGCGACTATAAAACATTTATAAATGAATATAAGGAACTTGGACATATGATTCCGGCTAACCAGAACACGACACTTAGTTGCTATTTACCGCATCATTGCGTCCATAAGCCAGATTCAGAAACCAGCAGGATACGCGTAGTATTCAATGCCAGCTCTAAAACAACATCAGGTTATAGTTTAAATGATCTAATGGAAACGGGCCCAAATTTACAGCAGGACATGCAGGCATTACTTATCAGGTGGAGGCAGTTTCGTTTTGGTTTTACGGCCGACATAGAAAAAATGTTTCGGCAAATTTGGATTAATAAACAAGATCAAAATTTTCAAAAGATAATATGGAGAGATAGCCCGTTGGATGAGCTGAGGGAGTACAATTTAGCAACCGTTACATATGGTACCAAGGCAGCGCCGTTCCTAGCAATGATGACGTTACGGCAGCTTGCGCAGGACGAAAAGGCACGTTATCCTGACAGCCCAGCAATCAGCATCATTGAGCAGTCACTGTTTATGGATGATTTAGTTTATGGTTGCCATTCAATAGAAGAAGGGAGACAAATATAATCGGATACCATAAATATATTGAGATCGGGAGGTTTTAACCTAAGAAAGTGGAAATCAAACGCGCCGGAGTTGCTACAGGACGTTAGTACAGATCAGAGCAGTGATGGATATTATTTCAGACAAGCTGAATCAACAAAAATATTAGGCATAAAGTGGAATCCGATTACGGACACATTAAACTTTAAATACACTACGTCATCATTATCATCCAAGGTTACAAAGCGCACCCTTTTATCCGAGATATCCAGACTGTTCGATCCCCTTGGGTGGCTCGCCCCAATCACTATCAAGTTGAAACTATTATTTCAAAGAGTTTGGTTATTAAGCATAGGATGGGATGACACTTTACCGCAAGATATAATCGAAGAATGGAACAAAATTAAAGAAGATATGAAAAATATTAATCAGTATAGCATAGATAGATGGATGAACACGGAAGTGGCTAATCAGATAGAAATACACGGATTTTGCGACGCCTCAACCAAGGCATATGCATGCGTCGTATACTGTACGATCAGGAAGCACGTCGGTACATCAGTTTCTTTAATAGCTGGGAAAACGAGACTCGTTCCCACCAGAAAAACGGTCTCGTTGCCTAGACTAGAACTATGCGGAGCAGTTTTACTAGGGAAATTAATGGCCAAGATTTTAGCATGCCTAAGCAATTTTATTATTGAGACACACTGTTGGACAGACTCCATGGTTGTCTTAGGTTGGCTCAACGGAGACGTAAATAGATGGAAATCGTTTGTAGCCAACCGAGTAGCCCAAGTAACACAAATTATACCAGCAAATCAGTGGCATTACGTCAAATCTGAGGAGAATCCCGCAGATTGCGCAAGCCGAGGTCTGTTACCATCCCAACTGACATGCCACACCCTTTGGTGGCACGGACCGGCTTGGTTACGACAGGATAAGATATCAGTACAGTCGGGAGATGCATCAAGATTTATCACAGATCAAGAAGAGAAGAGACATAAATTAATCAACGTTGTTACAAAGCAAGAAGATAATAACTCTATTTTACAGCAATTAATCAATAAATATAGCTCGTACACGAAAACTACACGAGTACTTGCATGGGTTTTACGATTTATAAGCAAAAAGCAAAACAAGCAAAAGCAAGCATATTTATCATTAGAAGAAATAAGCAAAGCAAGAGCGATATTAATTAAATATATACAGCAGCAAGAGTATACATCAGAAATTCAGGATTTAAATCAAAATAAAGATATAAAGTCGACAAGCAAAATATTAGACTTAAACACATATCTTGATGAATCAGGAATATTGAGAGTGGGAGGGAGGCTCAAAAATGCCTTTATCAGCCATGAAATGAAGCATCCAATAATAATACCCAATAATACTCAATTAACAATTTCGATTATCGACTACGGTCATGAACTTACCTTGCATGGTGGTCCAAAATCAACAGCAGCATTTTTGAGGCAGAAGTACTGGCTTGTTGGTGGAAACAGAGCAATCAAAAAACGGTTACGCATGTGTGTGACTTGTAGAAGACATAACCCGCACATGCAACATCAAATCATGGGGGACTTACCTGAAGCGAGATGTAACCCCTCCAGGCCTTTTCATCACACGGGAGTAGACTTTACAGGATTCATTGACGTTAAGTCTAATAAAGGTCGCGGAATCAGAACGACGAAGGGTTATGTGTGTGTTTTTGTATGTATGGCGACCAAGGCCGTACATCTGGAGTTGGTCTCTGACCTCTCCACATCAGCATTTTTATCAGCATTGCGTCGGATGGCAGCTAGAAGAGGGACCCCTCGCCACATATATAGCGACAACGGGACCAACTTCTTAGGGGCCAGCCGTATAATAAAACAGCAATTTAAACAGTTACAGAAAGACTGTATGAAGGAAATAGTAGACTTGGAGATAACATGGCATTTTAACGCTCCAGCTTGGCCGTCAGCTGGCGGACTGTGGGAGGCGAGCGTTAAAAGTTTAAAATATCATTTAAGAAGGGTGATAGGAGAGCAGAAGCTTACATTCGAGGAGTTGACGACGATCCTGACAGTCATTGAAGGATGTCTTAACTCAAGACCCTTGTGTCCTATATCAGAAGACCCAAGAGACCTCGATTATATCACGCCACATTTTTTAGCAAGCGGACCTAATTTAACTTTATTTGTAAAAGAAACTGACCTACGCATCAGGTGGCACTTAGCACAGCAAATATATACAGATATATGGAAGAGGTGGCAATCCGAGTACCTAAGCCAATTGAATGCAAGGAGCAAATGGAGAAAATCACGGGATAATCTGAAAATTGGCGACATGGTGCTGATTCATGATCCTAATCTCCCGCCCGGCAAGTGGTCTTTAGCAAGAGTGGAAGACCTTCACCCTGGGCAGGACGGTTACGTTAGAGTAGTTACCGTACGAACAAAAAATGGACTCATGAAGCGTCCTATTACAAAGCTGTCGGTCCTACCAGCTTGTAATACACAAAGCGAGAATCAGTCGCATCATAACATTACTGATAAAACTATAAACAGTGACAATCAGTCCGATAAACGCACAAAAAGGACATACAACTTCAAAACAATGGCCATCACATTCCTATTATATTTTATGGCACTTATATCATCATCACAGTGTTCAAATTACAACATCAAGCAATTGCCCAGTAACCAGTCGATGTACTTTGATAAAATCAACAACATGCATTTAATAAGAGATGAATGGAACCTAGTCATATACTTCGATATGAATCCTTACTGGACAGGTTTTAAAGCATTATCAAAATATATAGATAACTTAGATAGCAGGTGCACAGGCTTAATAATGCAATCACAATGCGAGGCTATCCTGCTCCAATTACGTCACGGCTACCTAGAACTGAAGCATTACGATAGTATGTTACTTAATCTCCAGCTTGAGGCGTACTCCAGGAAAAAGCGTGGACTCGTTGACGGCGTCGGATATCTCGCTAATAGCCTCTTCGGCGTATTAGTTGCGCGCTTCGCAGAAAATTATGAACGAGATATCCATACCATTAAGTCTAATCAAAATCATATGGCTATGCTGTGGAAGAATCAGACATCTATCGTTGAAGCAGAGTTTAATTTACTTAAGAGAACGGAGAATATAATGGAAAAACAGCATAAGGCAATTAATAAAAAAATATATAACTTAGAGAATGCAATCAATGTTCTTCAATCAGCATTACAAAACGAATCTACAATTGCCGATTTCACTTTATCAGCAATAATTTCAAACAATCTTCCTTTTCAATTAAAAGAGATACAGGATCGGTTGATTGAGTGTATTACCGACTTAAATCATGGAAAATTTAACCCACATCTCATGACACCTGAGCAACTTAATCAAGAACTCGTGGCTATATCGGGTCGAATATCAAACGATTTATCAACGCCGGTCGACAAAACATCATTTAGCAAAATATATCATTTACTCCGCGTGCGGGCCAGAATGTCCCAAAATTATTTCATATTTCAAATCAAGATACCACTTATCACCAGAGAAGCATTTGAGGTCCTGAGGGTGATCCCAATACCGCATCGACTGCATAACACTACAAGTATGATCAGTGTACGCCCAGTATCAGATTACATTGCTATCAATCTTAAAAAGGACGTATTCTTACCTTTATCAGAATACGATCGTTCTTCTTGCGTACAACAAAACGCTGAGACAATTTTGTGCAGTATTCCAAAACCAATCTATCACATGAAAAACGATCACAGTCTATGCCTGACTGAAACAAAATCGGGGTTATGCGAAACTAATGTAAAAGCATGTTCGAACAGATGGACAGATCTTCATGATCTGAACAACTATTTTTACTTTTGCTGCAATCAATGCCATCTTCGGTTACTATGTGAGAACCAAATAAGCACAATAGATTTACAAAATGCTGGCCTCCTGACTATAGGCCAGGGATGTATCATTAAATCAAATGACTTCACAGTTTACAGTCATAAGCTGGAATCAAGCAAGCTATATATCAAAACATACTTAGAATCTATGGAGATATCACCGATAAACAATATTCTAAATATATCAATTCCAAACTCCTCGGTCATCAACACTACAGACCTTGAGCTAAACTACAAGGATTTGATGAATATCAAGAAGCAATTGGATGATATAAAACAGAGCATTCCACTATCAGAAACGGTATCCTTCCACGATATTCATCACTACACTGCGATATACATAATAATCGGTGTAGTCAGCGTCGTCGGTATGATATTCGCATGGCGTAGACTGCGGAGTCGTCTCAGCGGGGAGGCGGCGAGGCCGGCCGCGGCGGTGGCGGAGGCTGCGCACCCGCAGCCCGCTGCCCGCACCACCAGCATCAGTAAACCGTGTTACGATAGTGTAAAGTGTAGTGAAAAGACAAAGTTTAAGCAAAGAGCAATTTACACTGAGTGTAGTGAAGTCGCTAGTACCAGTAGTAGGACAAACAGAGGCACGTCGCCTATATTATTAAAACCAGTGTTTACTATATCAGAAGATTAAGGACTTTAAGTGATTTTTTATTAATGTTGTCTTTAAGGTTGTCCTATTACCTAGTAGTTTTATTTCAATGAATGTTTATCATTTTGTTTTTATTTTTCAATTATATTGTATAATTATCATCATCATCTCACAGCATGCTCCCGGGCAAAAGATGAAATGGTTCATCTTTTGCCCGGGAGCATGTACGGTGCAGCCGCACATTTGTATAGTAAGCAGTTTCCGTAAGCGCATTAATTATACGTTAATGTTAAATCAGTTCACTACCGGACATCAACCGCGCCGCGTCGTGTGCTCATTATCATATCATTTTATCATTTTAATCAATATCTTGTAATTTTCCCAAATAAATAGTTTCTAGCAATTTGTCTAATCATTTATCATAAAGGTGTAGCCTTCTGCTACAGCAGTCTTCACTACGTTGTTTGCATTATTTACTAATACGCGATAGCGTATTAGTAAAAAATGTATTTATTTCATTTATTAGCATTTATTATTTATTTAGTGTTAAATAATCTAGAGATTTGCCTTCCATAAGATATTTATAAATAAAATATTCTAAACCAGCAAATATTACGTATCAAAGGCGTTTTGCGGGTGAAAAAGAAATTGTAATAACCACGCACTTTGTACCTATTGTTATCTTAAAGGAAAAAAGGAAATGTATGCGCATGCATTGCGTAGAAAACTCTACGAATAATTATGTTAACCTTTCCTAAGAATCGATATCACGGGCCTTTTATAAAAAGCAAACGTAAAGCGGAATACTTATATGTAGGTACATCTCGCAAAATATGTTTCAAGCTTAGTTGCTTAGCCTACTGCCAGCTCTTATGGCGTGTGGCGGTGTTAAAGTATATTTTTTTTGGCGAGAGTGAGATAGATAGATAATTCTTTAACGTTCACAAAAAAAAACAAATACTAAAAGAAAAGGTACAAATTAATAATATATGCCACAATGAGCGGCCTTATTGCTAAAAGCGATCTCTTCCAGGCAACCTTTGGATGGAGAGGAAAATAAAGAAGTTAGAAAAAGCGGAGGGTGGGCGCACTCACGCACAAGATAATTGTATCATTAACACATAAAAAACTACTAAACGGAGGTATGAACTGACTATCTTTGGTGGCCTATTAATGGATCGTTCCTTCTGGATGGGATTGTCCAGGGTATCGCAGTGTCAGATATCCTATCTTACAGCCAAACAGTGATGAGTAAACTGTGTTCCGGAGTGAAGAGAACTGTTGCTGTGAAATTATAGGACTTAAAAAGCTTAATAACTAATGCTGTAAGTTACGAGCGACAGAGCTTTTCAGCTGTCTTTAGACAGGCGGATTGCTTATTATTAGGTTTTGCTTGTGAATAGGTTAAATAAAAAATTGCTTATATTAACTGAGAAATCGACAAGGCTTTTTTATATACATTAGACATTAGTCTAGGGTGACGAGTGGCAGAGCAGTGCTGCTGTTTATAGACAGGCGTGACGCTTATCATCAGGCGAACGTCTTGCTTGTCTCGTCTACACTAATATTATAAAGAGGAAAACTTTGTTTGTTTGGTTGTAATGAATAGGCTCAAAAACTACTGGACCGTTTTTAAAAATTCTTTCACCATTCGAAAGCTACATTATCCACGAGTAACATAGGCTAAATTTTATTTTGAAAAAAAAAATAGGGTTTCGTAAGATAATTGGGTTTTTTCGGACACAAGGTGTAAAAAATCAACCAGAAAAGTTACTTATTTTGCGTACGCTGCCTAAACTATAAAAGATAGAACCATAAAATGTTCTAATTAATTGTAGATCTTATAAATATCTACAAAAAAGTATGCGACACACGCGCGTATCTATGTCGAGTGAGGCCCAACAACCATTTTTTTATTTAAAAATCTTGAATTTTGTTTGGACTACATTTAAACGCATTTATTTTACTCATGCTATTAATCCTTATCAAAATAAATTATTTCATCATTAAGTACAGTTTATGTAGGTAATATTTGGTCATTGAATGATTAAAATTGGACATTTGGTTTTGAAGTTATGGCGAAATTAAAATATTACTGCTTATAAATTAAAAGATTTCTGCTGCACGGCCCGTTGCGAAGTGAGCGTCACCAAGGCGCATGTGCGCATGCGGGAGGGGAGTTTAGATCTATGAGTAAGGTACCTACGCGGCTCAGACGCGAGATCGGCTCCCTACGCAGCGGTCGTGCGCGAAGTCAAATTATTAGACTTCTTCGTGCGATTTTTTTTAGATTTCTTTCTTAAAACTACACCTACGCAAAAGTTCTTCTCAGAGTTAAACAACAGTTCTTCTCAGAGCTAATCAACAGTTCTTTTCAGGGCTAACCAACAGATTTTTTCAGGGGTAACCAACAGTTCTTTTCAGGGCTAACCAACAGTTCTTTTCAGGGCTAAACAACAGTTCTTTTCAGAGCTAGAATATTACACGCTATTAGCATTTTCTTAAACATTTGAAAATGCCTAAGAGAGCCAGGTCTCAACTTTCTAAACATAGTTCTCAAGCACGGGCAGCAATAATACGTCGTATGGGAGAATCTTCACCTGAACGTTCACAACGCCTTGCTGAACAAAATCAGAGAAACTCTCAGGTACGCGCACGAGAGTCGAGTGTCGAACGTTCGCAACGCCTTGCAGAACAAAATCTGAGAACCTCTGAGTTACGTGCACGAGAGTCGGGTGAACCGATATGTATGAAATTTTGCGGGTAGGTCTGAGAATAGGTTATAAAGTATATTTTAAGCCGCTGATACCATGATTGACGAGGATATATAGAACGAGAGGTGGGTGCAAGAGAGGGAGAGGGCAGGGTGATGGAGTGAGTGATCGGAGGAGTTAGGTGGAGCAGGGGGGGGGGGGAAGAGTGAGAGGGAGCAGGTTGGGAGAAGAGAGAGGAGGGAGAGGGTTCAGAGAGGACAACGGGGAGAGGAAGAGGGGAAGTGTGACGGGGACCGAAGCGGGAGGGGAGAGAAATAGCATAGAATTAGATTTTTATTATAAGAGAGAGAGATGGAGAGAGATAAGTCAAGGGAGTAGGGAGAAAAGGGGAGCAAAATGTAATTAATGCGCGGGCGGAGCTGCGCGGGTCAGCTATATGTTATAAAGTATATTTTATGCCGCTGATACGTAGTAGAAGTATATAGAACGAGAGGAGGGTGCAAGAGAGGGAGAGTGGAGGGTGATGGAGTGAGTGATCGGAGGAGTTAGGTGGAGCAAGGGGGGGGAGTGAGAGGGAGCAAGTTGTGAGAAGAGAGAGGAGGGAGAGGGTTCAGAGAGGACAACGGGCAGAGGAAGAGGGGAAGTGTTACGGGGACCGAAGCGGGAGGGGAGAGAAATAGCATAGAATTCGATTTTTATTATAAGAGAGAGAGATGGAGAGAGATAAATCAAGGGAGTAGGGAGAAAAGGGGAGCAAAATGTATTTAAAGCGCGGGCGGAGCTGCGCGGGTCAGCTAGTTACTGAATAAAAAAAGAATATATGGGATACACTCGAAGTTTTTGACCACTATGTTTACCTTGGACAGATTGTCCAGTTAGGTCGGTCCAACTTCGACAAAGAGGTTGCCCGAAGAATCCAACTAGGATGGGCAGTGTTCGGAAAACTACGTGATATCTTCTCGTCTGAAATTCCGCAGTGCCTGAAGGCAAAGGTTTTTAACTAGCGTGTGTTGCTAGTGATGACATATGGTACTGAGACTTGGTTTTTAACAGAGAAGCTCAGAGTCACACAACGAGCTATGGAGAGAGCTATGCTCGGAGTTTGTTTGCGCGAATCTGCAATGAGGAGATTCGCCGAAGAACCAAGGTCACCGACATAGCTCTCAGAATCTGCAAGCTAAAGTGGCAATGGGCAGGCCACATCGCTCGAACAACCGATAGCCGTTGGGGAAGAGGTTCTCGAGTGGTGATCACGAACCGGAAGACGCAGCGTAGGTAGGCCTCCCACTAGGTGGACAGACGACATTGTGCGCGTCGCAGGTAACCGGTGGATGCAAATCGCTAATTGTCGTTCAATGCGGCGTTCCAAGGGGGAGGCCTATGTTCAGCAGTGGACGTCTTCCGGCTGGTGATGATGATGATAATGATATGTGTAAGACAGGTAGGTGGTCATCACCTAAGGTCGCTTCGAGCTAGCCTGCCATGCTGATTTGGAGGTAGCAGAGTGCTTCAGTCTTAAATATTAGATGACACAAAAATATTGTATTCTTATTTCCAAGGGACAAGCCACGGGCCAGAACAAAAAATGGCGGCTTCAAAGAGGGTAAGCCCCAACAAACCTTTTTTCTCAAAATACTAGTAGCTAATAGGCGATTATGCAAAACATGGAGCTGCGTAAACTCTTTAAAGTATTCCAATCAAGATTGTTCACGGAAACCCTTCTCATTATATAAAGTGAGGGAACATTTAGTGATGTTCTTGGAGGATATTAGTAAAATGCCCCGAGGCGATCCGCTTATTAAATTTTACAAGCAATGTAAATAAAGAATTTATGACAGAATATCGAGTAGTGTGGTTATTAACTGGCTTCATCTAATTAAAAAGAAATGTTACATAAATTTGTCCACAGGGTGACTAAATCTATACAATGACATCAAAATACTCTGTGTGGACCTAATATGGGTGCGTAGAAAATTTTAAGAATAAACTTTTATATATTTTTTCATTTAGCGTCAGTACATTACAGTTTTGGGGATCTTAATATAGGTGAGTTGAATATCAAACAGAAGATCCTGCTGCCCGTCTTCTGGTTTTCTCTTAGCTGCCTCCTACAACACCCAACGGAGAGATAGTCGAGTGCTGTTCTTACCCGGACACCCCGCGGGATTTAAGCTCTACATAAGTAGAGGATTAATATTGAGTAGAACTGGGAATCGGTGTTGTAAACATTATATTTTTTGGGCAATCATAACTACTTAGTATTTCTATCCAGTAGCGTCAATAAATTCATCCATTTAGTCCGAGCCTCGGACAGCTAATCAAATCCGTTCGAACTGTGCACGGAGCTTTGGTATCGTAAATCATTCAAATATTTCTTACTGTAGGCGAGCGATGTTTGTATTTTTTTTACCTATGACCACCTCGGACTAGGCTATACATCATCAACCCAATCTTCGACGTGATCCTGTGAAGTATAGTTTCCATTTCCTTACCCAAAACCGTTAGATTTCTACCAAAAAAATAAATCGTTGCTATTAGATTTTAGCATCAGAGTTGGTCTTTGTGGTCAGCATCGGAAAATCTTAATCGGATCGGGAAAGAAAGAGTGCTTGAGAAATTTTTAGTCAAAAATGTCCTATCTTAGTCATTAAAATACCATAATTATTATTATGTTTATCATAAGTACATTTTAAGGAGTCTGTAATGTAAAAACAGGGTTTAAGCAACTTTGACAAACTACCTGTATACCTACTTTTCTAATAAAACTTGATATGGGTTCCAAGAGAATTTAGGGTCTCCCCGGGACCAGCGAGGTCAAATGTTGGTGTCTACTGTTTTTAACCGACTTCAAAAAAAGGAGGAGGTTCTCAATTCGTCTGTATATATATATATTTTTTTTTTCCTTTATCCTTTTATTCCTTAGAAAAAAAAGGATTTCACGACATACATTTTAGCTATCATGAAAACAATAAAGCCACTTATGATGGAAAGGCAAAGGAATACCATAAACTCGACATTTAATCCAAGCTCAATGGGTTTGTCTTTATTCCTAGAGAAAAGTCCATACACATTAGACGTTGCCAAAACTAATTGCGGTATAGTCATTACTAGGATTCAGAGCTAGATTAGTGATGATATTATAATTGTACTAGCGACCCGCCCCGGCTTCGCACGGGTGTAATTGAGAAAAAAAAAAGAAGTAAATAATTTAAAGTATAAGCCTTTGATTATAGAATTTCTTCATAAATAATGTTTGTAGCTGACTTTTCGTAACGCAATATGAACAAATTTTGTTTAGATAGACGCGTGAAAGGGCTACGTATAGCCACAGATTAATAAAGAAATAGCTGTCTGTCCACGGGTAAAGTACTCAACGCTTAGGTTTAAGCCTGCAACGTTGAATCTCTGAGCTTGTGATTTGTTAATTGTATTTATAATTTTATTAGAAACTGCAGACGTGTACCGGTGCACAATTTGGGTGGATTAAGGACATGAACAGGACACCATTTCTTTAAAACCAATTAATGGAAGCAATACGGGCTTCCTTGTTCGGTTTCATCGTTAAGACGTAAACGGGGGTCAACCGGGGAATTCTTACCCACCAAAATCCCCGCGGCTATCACGTTGGCACTTTAGATGGCGGACCTGGGCTATCTGTCGGGATCTGCACCAGCTGATACCACTCAGTGCCTTGACTTTGAACCCGCCGCCGGAGAGGCACATTATGGTAGTGTAGCTCTTTTTTCCTCTTTTAGTTCTTTTTGATGCTTCTCTATCACTTCTTTGAGGTCCTCTACCTTTCTATTGCTCTCAGCAATTAGAAGGGAGTGTTCCTCCAGTTTTTTGGGAAGACCCTCATTTTCGTTGGGTTTCTCCACTTCGCGGGTTTTTTCCCTCTCTTTCTCGCTGTTCTCCTTTACGGTTCTTGTGAGCTCTGCTACTGTGGAGATCAATTGATCGAGTTTCTCCTTTTGTGGATCCTGTGTCTCCTTTTCGTTATCCTGTTTCCGTTTCCGTTCTATACTACCCCCTTTCCCGCCATATGGTCTTCCTTCCTCGGTGTCTATCACCCGCTTATACAGCCTCAATATAGCTTCATTAACGTCCGATTTTATTTCCGTTTTAAGGTTACGGCTGTTTTGCATTTGTAACTTGGCCCTCTCGAAATACGCCTTTGCTTCCGCTGGCCTGTTGTCGAAGGTTTTGTTCCATGGTGGTGATGAGATGGCAGGGGTGGCGGTCGTCGTGGTCGCAGTTGTTTTTGAAGGGCCGGGTTTTGGCCGCACCGGCTCGGCGATGCCCCGAGGCCGTTCAGATAACTCGGTCTTGGACTCGAAGCTTCTCCGACCCGAGCCTGCGCGACCTATTTCCCCTCCGCTTCTTTACGGGACCCTGTTGATGGTCAGCCGAGTATGTAGAATTCTTATACACTAAACCTCCAACGGCCGTGCAATCAGCACATAAGAACCCCTTCTTGGGCTATCCGGTGGGATCTGCACCAAGATCCCTCAGTGGCTTGCCTTTGAGCCCGCCACCGAGGGGCACAATAAAGCCACCCGGGAAACTATCATCGTGCTCAAAGATACGGGGATCGCGGGGGAAACCTCCAAGATCCTACGGGCGATCGACTGCGGTATGTGTCCCCCACAGCTGTCCCCACAAAAGAGGGGGGCTGCTATGTAAGTTTATTTACTTAGATAAAACTTAAAACCTTCAATGAAAAATTATCTAACCGATGCGGTGAAAACCGCTGCGTGGTTTAGGATGTGCTATCGGATATAGACAGACTCGGATAGAGACTTTGTTTCACACTATGTAAAGATACTTTGACGTCGATAGGGAACAACACCACCCAACCTGTAGAAAAAACCCTGACTCACAGACAGACAATAATTCCAATAAAGTTTTGGCTTTTATATCATACGTACAATACATGCATATTGTATTCCTACCCAAACAGACATTTTGGAAATATATTTTCATTATTTTATTTTTATTTTATTTGCGAAACAAACAAATGATACCACTTATTACTAATATAAGATCCAATGGTACAAAAATCAATTAGGTTTCCACTAATAACTAAATCATAACATTAGAGAGAAGCTAACCACGTATGCATGATCCTAAATTAAAAAAAAAAAAATTAGAAATAAAAAGTGCTGGAGTTAATATGAGTTAAATATTTAAAACATCGAATCATAATATAAATAAAAAAATCTAAAACAGTTTAAAAATACAAAAAGAAAATCCGTACACGGGTAGCGAACCCGGACAGTCCGTGTTCAGAGGACGCTTCCTTAACCACTTGACCAAGGAACTCTTGTTTCGTATTTCGAATTACCGTATATTATTCTTGTTATATATTTGTACCGCCATCGGTTGAGTAATGATACTCCTTTTTTACCCTGTTAAGGGATAAATTTAAAAAAATATGATATACATATTCAATAAATTTTCTTAACGAATGTCTGTGCAAAATTTCAAGTCAATAGGACCAACGAATCGCGTTCTCCCATACAAACTTTGCCCCCCTGTTTCACCCCCTTAGAGGTTGAATTTCGCAAAAACCCGTCTTAGTGAGCACCTACGTCCTAAAAGGAACCCCCATGCAAAATTTTAGACTCCTAGCACTTATAGTTTCTGAGATTTCGTGATGAGTGGGTTTTTGTCTACTCTTTTATATAATAAGAAGATTGGTGTACTGTATTGGAATTTGTTTGGGATTAGTTACGGCGGTAATCGTAGATACGTGAAATTTGTTTGTGGATTGTTAAAAATGTTATATTTTTATTATAAGCTTAATTAAGCGTAATTTATATTTTATAAGCTAGTACTGGATAAACATTTAAACAGTGTTTTTTTTTACTTTTGAAGAATCTTGAAACAAAATTACAACTTTTGAAAGAAACGTCGGGAAAATTAAAACCTAAAATAAACCGCGATATAATCCGTAAGACTAAATTAATTACAAGAGCTGTTAGAAGATTAGGATACTAAAGGATTTTTAATCCCGTAGAAAATTGAGCTGCATTCAATAATACCTATTCGATACATCCTCCTATAAGTTGGTATGTATAATAATAATAATAATAATGAGCCTTTATTTCGGATACAATACTTAATTACAAAACATTATACTTATGACAGTTAAATCTAAAAAATTGTATCCGTTTGCCCAGGTTTGGCAAAGGCCTCTTCCAACAACTTCCACTCTTCTCTATCTCTAGCAGTTCTAGTCCATGTCTGTCCAACTATTCCTTTGATATCGTCTTCCCATCTTCGAAATTGTCTTCCACGTTTCCTTTTTCTGTTCCTGGGATACCAGTTTATAATGGTTTTACTCCATTTGTCTTTGCCACGTATGGTATGTCCTGCCCACTTCCATTTAAGTTTTCTTATAGTTTGTGTGACACAGACGATTTTTGTTGTTGGTATGTAAATGAAGACAATTGGTTACTAGAATCGCCTACCGTTTAGAAAATAAAACTACATAGTATTATAACAAGATTAGGCAAAGTATGGCTGTTTTCATTGAGGCCTTAAGGTGTGAAAACAAAAATGAAAAAATAAACAGTCGAAAGTCAAACTTGATTGACAAAAGACAAATTCTCGGAAGCAATTTATAACGATTTCCATGTAGTCAAAGCTTACAGCGAACTAGTTCTCGCTTCGTTAGGATTCATGTTGTTTGAGTCGAGTTTGTGTGTGCCTTCTGCTCTTCGCAAATATGTAAACAAATGTGTGGGGCACCGAAAACATCGGAATAGAAAGATGACGGTCATTTTAGCTTAGAAACTGTAGTTGGTTGTAACTGTATATTATAGATAAACACCCTTCATGTTTTTACCATCACTTCTGGGGTATTAAACACAGAGTTAACCGTAACTACTACCGTACGTTGTGTTCATTAACATTTCATAAATCATACGTACCTTCTATAGGTAAGTAAAAGTAATTAAGTAACAATGAACCTTAAGTACACTTACTTGAAGTACATTATACTTGCATACCTTTCTATTGGCTAAGTTTGGGGGTTCTTTTAATAATGTCATATTGTCAGATATCTGTGCTCTGTGGCTTCAAACTCGGTCAATTCATTTTCAACATTCTCTCCAGCATCAAGGTCTAAATTTGAAAAGTAAAAGTGTTAAAAAACCAACAAGTACCTGTAATTTACCGCTACGTTGTAGCGCAAACACTAAGATCGCTGTCAGAAACGCTAATTTAAGGGCTCCAGTAATATGAAGCACTCACTCTGCTCATTCGTTCCTTTTGCTTGCAAGTCTCACTAGAAGTTTTTCATTGTTCCTCCGTTAAAGGAACGAGTTACTGAGGAACAAAGTTAATTTATATAACTGTGATCCATGTGTATTATGCGTTTCAACTAAGAATGTGGCCGCCATCTTGCCATTTCAAATATGTAATTACTAAAAATTATGTTTTAACAAAAATAGATGGCAAAATAAGACAAAACAAAAAAATCACCAAAACCGGGGCGAATTTTTCATTTTGTGTTTATTCTGCTGCCGGTACAAAAATCATAAAAAATGAGTGAAGTTCCGCAGTCGGGATCATCATGGGGACCACATTCTTAGTTGAAACGTATAGTACATTGTTTAATGATTAGTTCTAGTAGGTTAATAGTTCAATAATTGTATCCTTGAAATGGGTTTACTATTTACAAATGGCTTTATACAAACAACTATGACAAATCGGAAAGACTACTAGAAATCCTTGTTTGAATTATTGCAAATAAGGTAACATATGTAGGAAAGTGTAATAGGTATATGTATATTATAATAAGTTTATTATTTATTCTGGTTACGGGAATTTTGAAATTTAAAACACTATAGGTATTATTTAGTACCTTAAACACTTGGCAGTTTACTTACAATATTGCTAAATTTATTATTTGCTATTAATATTGGGAAGACACATATTATATTGGCCTTCATGACACATGGTATCCTAGTGTGGAGCCCAGTGACCTACATATTATAAGGTTAGAAATTAGAACTAAGTAATATGTACTTGAGTCAAAAAAAATATATATTTGTCCTGTCGTACTAATTCTTGAGAAAAATAAATATCTTTTTATATTTTATTACCATGAGACGAACGTTTTGCTATTCCCGTCAGTAGGCGAAAATAAACTATTTAAAAAAAATAAAAACCGACTTCAAAGTAAATTATCTAAAAAGCATAAAATAACGAAAATATATTATATGCTAGCACATCATGTTAACTAACACTAGCACCAGCTGACACCGACTTCAATATATTTTCGTTATTTTATGCTTTTTAGATAATTTACTTTGAAGTCGGTTTTTTTTTAAATAGTTTATTTAACACTTTTTAGTGACTTATTTTACCAAAATAGGTATCAGCACTATCACGCAACTCGAACGTCTACGTTACAATAACTTACTGAAAACATAAAAAGTTTATATCTCTTAAACTACTGGACCGATTTTGATGAAACTTATACTCTACCCTAAGTTGAAAAATACTCTAATTATTGCAAAAAGAATTTTCAAAATCGGACTTGTAGTTTCTGAGAAATCCGTGGACAAACCTACATACATACATACACTCATAAAATTTGGTAAATTTGTTTAGAAGCCCACATAGACTAACATATATTAATATTACGCATTTTTATCAATATGTATTACATACATACGCGTCGAATAGAGAACCTTCTTTTTGAAGCCGGTTAAAAATAAAAATGTTCAGATTTTGAGCATATTACAATTACAGTCTTTACTCCATATTTGTGTCTATAGTTATTGTATAGCAATTTACACGTTGACTGTTGACCGTAGCCGCAAATCTGTTACGATGTTTCCGGCTGTGGTATGATTGCAGTTTCACTGTGCACAAGCTTTATAGAGTATCTGTTAGCTATTTATACATTGTACGCTTAATAAAGGTAGGCATTTGCTTACTAATGGAAAAGAGGAGACGAGGGTAATGAAGATACCTTCAATAGAGTTTTGTCTAATGAAATTTAAAAGTAAAGGTTTAACGGTTTTGTTTCAGAAAATGAAAAATGTCACCCATTGTTTTCATAACTTATTGAACAAACTAATTAGTTTTGATACTAGATTATTTTAATACAATTGTAGAGAATTCAGATGCGGTCACAGTCAACAATGGGGGGGGGGAGTCATAGTTGACGGGCCCGTTGGTCTAGTGCCCTGGTCGCTAGCCAATAGGACGTCAGTTCGATTCCCACCTTGCGTCTGAGTGTTTCAAGTGCGTAACCTATTTTAGATAAAATTGTTTAGTCGTTTTAAAGCAAGAATGTCAATTTGACGTCAATGAGTTTGTGAATTGGGGGGGGGGGGGGGGGGGAGGTGTCATGACCCCTACGACCCCCCCTCTTGGACCGCCACTGAGAGGATTTCTATTGATAGGACTCGTTTATTATATTTCTGGACTTCATTAAAAAAAAACATTTTCGTTAACATTATGTCGTCTTGTTTATTGCAGAAGAATGTAATAATGACCCTGAAATGATTTAGACCATCCGAGCTCTAATAGCCCCAAGTAGGCTATACAAAAGAAGCTAAATTAAATATTAAAGTATCAAATATGTTATTCCAAGTAGGTGTACCCAGAGAGTGAAAAAATTATAAATCTATGGTTGCATCACCTATTTCCATTTTCAATCTCAGGTTTCATTAAACAATCGCTATGTTTTTCTTTACCCTGCTCTAATTCACCTGATATTTACCCAATCGTATAAGGGTTTTTACAAGTATAGTATTTTTCCTGTCCATTGCGACTTTATCCTTCAGTAATTTAGAATATTAACATGGAAGTAATGGAATTTCGACCTTCGGTTTATAGAATCTTTATTTCTCAATAAGAACGGTACATTGTTCACTTAATACACACATCAAAAGTGTCTAGGGATCAACATATATTTTTGCAATAACTTTTCTCCTGATTGATATTAATTAAAATTTTCTTTAAGGATTCATCAAATAAAGTGTTTTCGTTTGTCACAGTAACGATAAACCAAGTCACCTTTGCATTAATAAAGAAATTTGCCATTTTCCTAATAAAGGGATTTTTGACATTTGAACCACTAACACAAAAGTTCGAAAAAAAGACTGAAATAACAGTTTTCTTTAAAATTTTATTGGGTAACTTAAACAATTAATAATCCGTGTTTCTACCGCGAACACTAACAACACAAGAACATCGGTTTGGCATACTCAAAATGAGTTCATCCAAATCACGCTGTGGAATGGCCGCCCATGTTCGTTGCAACAACAAAAAAAGGTCTTCTTGCGACTGGATACCCTCCATATTCGGCAGAGCTCTTCTCTGTAGCATATCCCATGCATGCTCAATCGGGTTCAAGTCTGGCGACTGAGCAGGCCAGGGCAGGACATTGATGTTAGCTGCGGCGAGAGTCTGTCTTACAACTCTTGCGGTGTGCGGTCGTGCATTATCATGCATTAACTGAAATAAGGGACCGATTTGCACTTGTAGAGGAACGATGACGTCTGATACAATCGTCTCAGCATAAATTTGAGCGTTGAGGTTGCCTCTGATCCAAATCAACTCAGTTCTTCCGCCGATCCAAATACCCGCCCATACCATGATGGTTCCACCACTATAAGGATGGACTTCCTGGCAGGATTTTAATCGCTGTTGGCGTCCAGGGGTTCTCCAGTGTCGTATACGTCTTGTATCCGGTCTCATACCAAAACGAGACTCATCAGAAAAGCACACGAAACGCCATTGTTCTTCTGCCCAATTTCTGTGTTCAAGAGCCCATTGATATCGAATCCTACGATTGTGCATTGCTATAGGTGGTACCCGTAGCGGTCTTCGGGAATGAAGGTTCACTTCATGCAAGCGGTTTCTGACTGTTTGGTCGCTAATTAAGTTCCCTGAAGAGTGATGAAGCCTCACGGCTAACATCATGGCAGTTATTGTTGGAGCTCTTCGAGTTAAGATTTGAATATATCGGTCTTGTCTCCGTGTGGTGCAGCGATACCGTCCTCCATGGCGCTCAGCCACGGTACCAGTGCTTCGGTAACGTGTCCAAAGTCGACTGATAACACTCTGACTTGTATTCAGAGCTAAAGCCACAGTACGTTGCCGGGAACCAGCTTCTATCATTCCCACGGCTCTGAGCATTTCTTCCCTGCTTAAATGACGTCGCCGCTCCATAATAACGTTGGTTTTAATCAGTAGTAGGGAAACAGTAGCACTAATAATGTCTTCAATGCGTTGTATGTTTTTATAGGGAAAATATTGACAGCTGATTTTCATCTTTTACTCGAATTTGATTCACAGTTCCTGATTCAAATTATGAAATGCACCAAAAAGGATCCATATAAATTTATAAAATCATAAATTTATTACAAAGCCACATCTCAATCTCAAGAAATTCGCTTAAAAATGCTTGATCCCTAGACACTTTTGATGTGTGTATGAGAAACTTAACAATCATCATAAAGGTAGGAAATACATAAGAATTCCAGACCTTATTGAGCAAATATTAGATTTAAATATTCTATGGCATTTTTTCTTGTGCGAATTGCTATCCAGTGGGACACGTACCTATTGTAAGCAAGTTTATAACATTTATGATACTAATAATTTTATTTCTTTCTGCACAAAACCAATCTTTGAAGAAAAAGTAATCTATTCAATACATTATAGAAATCCTGATGACACATTAAAAGGCTCACATTAGAATATATGACCTCTAATGTTAAACCTAACGGAAATTCTACTCTACCTCAAAACGATAAAGATAGTTTTACCTCAGCAGCAAGATAAAGTGGTCAAACAATACGCATTTAGGATAACCGAGAGGGGTAAGCTTTCTACCATTATTTATTTGTGAAACATGCCCAATGTAGAAAAGGTAGTTAATGGAGCTACGGACGGAAGAAACACGTACGAAGCCTTTTTGTGGAGATTAATAGAAGGAATTCATACTGGCTTGTGCCTCGAAACTTTTAAAAGTTGCCGTGGTTTTTTCATGAAGGAAATTTCCAAAAAATCCAGAATGGGCTATTCTGGATTTTTTTGTAAAAATCAAATTGTAACAATATTTTTATAATATTAGTTGTAAAAAGTGAATTACTGAAAGATTTGTACTAAAAATATGATGTCGGAGCAAAATTGACATGTAGTTTTAAAACACCGATCGGCGGAAAGTGACGTAACGTGTCTTGTGACAAAGGGCTCTCACACATAACTGCGAATTCGCATCGCATCGCAAATATCTGCGAGAAACAAATGAATTTTCGATACTAGTTCATGCGATGCGGCGCCGCATCGCATCGCAGTTATGTGTGAGAGCCCTTATGGCTGCAATGCATAAACCCAAGGCATAAACCAAATTGTTACTTCGTAAAAAAATGCCGCCAAAGGACTAAAGTCAGTGAATGTTTTCGCGTAACCGTAGAGAAATCTACTTTTTAACCGACTTCAAAAAAAAAGGAGGAGGTTATCAATTCGGTTGTATGTTTTTTTTTTATGTTTGTTACCTCAGAACTCTGTCGTTTACGAACCGATTTGGAAAATTATTTGTTTAATTGAAAGGATATGCTTCCAGATTGGTCCCATTTTTTTCTAAATCTAGTTCTGATGATGGGAACCATGAGTAACCGAGGGAACTCCTTAAATATTATAGGCATACATATAGCGTTTTTGGTATTTTTAGAAACTTTGACTAGTTTCTAAAAATTTTCATTCAGAAAGTATCATTTGGTGAAGTGGATCTGATGAAGAAGGCCATAGATGACCACCGGAACTCTGTAATAAAATTAACAATCCATCCTATCCTAGCCGTGCCTACGAACGTAGAACTACCGAATTTGGACTCGATGGATAGTTCTCGACGAGTAGTTGCTAGAAAAATGGAGATCAGGGTCTGATGGTGGAACAGAAAGGTTGTCACGGGATCTCTGCACCAACAAACGTAGACCTCCCGAATTTGGACTCGTTGGATAGGTCTCGACGAGTAGTTGCTAGAAAAATGGAGATCAGGGTCTAATGATGGAGCAGGAAGTTCGTCACGGCATCACTGCACCAATAAACGTAGATCCGCCGAGTTTGGGCTCGTTGGGTAGCTCTCGATGAGTAGTTGCTAGACAAATGGTGATCGGGGTCTGACGATGGAGCAAGAAGGTGGACACGGGTTCTCGGCACAAATAAATGTAGACCCACCGAGCTTGCAGTCCATGGTTCTCGGGAACTACGAGTATAACACCTAGATATCTTCGGTTTATGGCATTATTGAAAATTTTTTTTGCTTAAGCTTATATTTTAGTGATGGTCCACAGTTGTGTTATGTAGTGGGTGTTTTTAAAATAAATATTCAATTGGCTGTTTGTCAGAATAAAATATAAGTTGTTAAAAGTTAACCTAATAATACACCAAGGGAACCACTAAAAAGAACAAAATAAAAATATTTTTTACAAAAAAAAGAACCGTCTTCGAAATGCAAATAAAAAGCCTGAAATAATTTCTAAGAATTAATGGTTTTTACATCTACATAGTTGGACTTGGACTACAACGTATTATAAATACATATTACTATCGAAGTCGGCGCCTAACGTCTAGCAAATACCGTCTTTGATAGTACTATGTATTTATAATACGTTGTAGTCCAAGTCCAACTATGTAGATGTAAAAACCATTAATTCTTAGAAATTATTTCAGGCTTGTTATTTGCATTTTGAAGACGGTTCTTTTTTTTTGTAAAAATTATTTTTATGAAATGCAATATCTAAATTATTTGTGCATATTTTCACTATTTCCTAAATTCTTTATTAACCAGTAAAAATAATATAACATTTTTTTTTATACATAGGAGTACAAATAAGTTTCCGCCATTTTTTATCAAAATCTAGGAATTGATTGTGTCAGTACACGGTACATTACGTTTATTCGAAGTAGGTATTGTCCATCACAAGCAACTACATTTTCCCATCTCTCAGGCAGCATTCGGATACCACGTCTGAAGAACTCTTCATCTTTTGATGCTATCCACGAATCAACCCATTTTTTGGTCTCTCCATATGATGTAAAGCGCTGCTCAGACAGACCATGTGTCATCGATAGGAATAAATGATAGTCAGACAGCGCAATGTCTGGTGGTATTTTCAAGTAGTTTTTAACAAAACCCGCAACATGCGGACGAGCATTATTCTGTAGGAGGCGAGTCTGGAGTAGTAATGAGTGCGTTTTTCCTTCAGAGCTCGGCTCAATCTCATCAATTGTGCTCGGTAGAGAGCTCCAGTAACGGTTTCGCTCGGATTAAGCAACTCGTAATACACGACACCCAGCTGATCCCACCAAATACACAGCTTGATGATTTTTTCCCGTGAATATACTGCTTGCTGTTGATTTTTGTTTTCTATGCCAACGTCACTGTCTTTAAACTTTTGGAACCACTCACGACAAGTTCTCTCACGTAAGGCAGCCTTAGCTTATGCTTCCACAAGCAGTCGATGCGTCTCAGCTGCAATATTTTTTAAATTGAAGGAGTAAATTAAAAGTTCCCCGCAAATGATGCTTATTTGGCACAAACATAGACATTTTAAAACGAATAAAAAAATATGATATTGATACGAAACCAATAATACCTACTTCATGGTTATGTTATTACTAAATGACTAAACTTATTTTATGCCGTCTTTCATCCATCAACTTTAACCTAAACCTTGTGTAGCACTATCTTTCTTAAAACGGCGGAGACTTATTTGTACACCTAATATTTGCAATAATCAATCATCATGTAGTAGATAAATCAAATTTTAAATTGATCGACGTTTGACAGAACGTTGGGATTCCAAATTCAATTCGTTTGACAAATAAAGAATGCCACGCCTGTACATTTTCCGCTTGGCACGCGCACGTCACGCGTAACCCGGTATGCGTCCAAAATAAATCACTGGAATCAAGAGAGCTGTTTGCACTGTTAATTAACTCTGTAACAAACTGCGCGGACAGGGTTATTCGTTTGCGAATGTTTACGCGATTCCAACCGAATGTAACGCGTGCGTCATGAATAATTAATTATTTAATTATATATTCGTGTGGCATTGTTTTATGACGTAATTTATAATTATTTTATCTGTATTTCGAGATTGTATTGTAACTATGTTTTATTACTGGGTCGTAATTAGCATATTAATTATGGCACACGATTTGTGGCCGTACAACTCTTGTTCAAATATTCCTCTTTATACAGTAGGTAGTAGGTAGTTTTTGTGTTTTTGTATTCATAACTTACGACTGTATTTGCGCAATGGTTCACCAAACCTAACTTCAGACACACAAAGATCCGCTGTGACTACTGTAACACACACTACACTATTTAACAATAACAAAATACGGTCTAATAACGCGATCTTCTACTGAGGCGGTGTGTTTGTTAGTATAATATAAACTTTTCAGTAAGAGCGCTAGTTAACATCCTTCTTATCAGACACCGGTCTCGCCGGCGAGGCCGAAGGGTCGTACGTATGCGACCTCAACGACGTGCATCACCCCACTGAGTTTCTTGCCGGTTCTTCTCAGTGGGGGCGCGTTGTGAACCGGTGGTAAACTCAGCCCTCTCTTAAGCGACAGCCCAAGCCGAGGCCGTGGCTCCCTGAGGTGCTCTTGAGCTCGTCGCTACTTCTGCCGTAAAGGCTAGAGCGCTTCAAGCGCTCGCCTCCTATTGTCCGGTGAAGCTGTAATGGCCATCTGCGGTCAACAGCGTCTATCATTCCAAAAAAAAAAAAAAAACGTCCTTCTACAGTACGAGGAACATTATTCCTTTGTGTTGCCTGTGATTCCTGGTAATGCACATGTGATGCTCTCGATGCTGTTGTGTCTGGACGCTTTATTGTCTAGCTAGAGGATAAAATATACCAAACTACCATAGCAATCTGATCTTAAGCTAGAACGGTAGCGCAGAGCACTGTCACTTAGTGATAGCACACACGGAAGACTTTTTTGGACTCTGAATTCTAGACTGTAAATAATGTATGGAGACGAAAACGTTACAACGTCACATTTACTTGTTCTCCATACATATTCAAGAGTGACAAATAAACTATTTAAAAAAAAATAAAAACCGACTTCAAAGTAAATTATCTAAAAAGCATAAAATAACGAAAATATTATTGAAGTTGGTGTTAGCGTACCTGCTGTGTATATTCTGCACCAACTTCAATAATATTTTCGTTATTTTATGCTTTTTAGATAATTTACTTTGAAGTCGGTTTTTATTTTTTTTAAATAGTTTATTTAACACTTTTTAGTGACTTATTTTACCAAGATAGGTATCAGCACTTTCACGCAACTCGAACGTCTACATTACAGTAACTTACTGAAAACATAAAAAGTTTATATCTCTTAAACTACTGGACCGATTTTGATGAAACTTATACTCTACCCTAAGTTGAAAGATACTCTAACTATTGCAAAAAGAATTTTCGAAATCGGACTTGTAGTTTCTGAGAAATCCGCGGACAAACCTACATACATACATACATACATACACTCGTGAAATTTGGTAAATTCGTTTAGTAGCCCACATAGACTAACATATATGAATATTACGCATTTTTATTAATATTACATACATACGCGTCGAATACAGAACCTCCTTTTTTGAAGTCGGTTAAAAAGTCACACGTGCGCATTACCGCACTTAGAGATAATCTGACAGCTCGCGGCATAAGTTGGTAGTGGATTGTAGGGTTAATTATGAAATATTCTCTTGCGTTCATCCATTATCCGCGCCGCCCGCATCAAATTTGACAGCGCGAATGGACGCAGCGCTATGTAAAATCATACAAAGCAAACTAAAATCCGTTGCGTGCCGTGCGTGCGGTGCGTCCGGCGCGTGCCAATGGACGCGTACCTCTATTGTTCTGATTTTGATGTTGTAAAGAAACACAGGATAATCATAATAATTATATGCTTTTACGCGTAAACCGAGTGCGTCAGCGGCGCGCGTCGCGCGAAAATTCCAACAGCACTATGAACATAATAGGAAGTAGGTTAGACTGCCTGTACGTATGTAACATTTGAATCACTTTTACATAGTTTATTGTTTAAAAATAGCCACTTGTTAGTAACTCCAGGTTAAGGTTTTTAATACAACAATAATCTCAGTTGTTAGATAAATTAATATGATCATAATAATTATTATAGTCTCATAGCCTTCAATTCTTTATTTACATAATAACTAAATATAATACCTACCAGCCCTTGTTTATGTCTCAGTGCTGGGCACGGGCCTCCCCTCAAGATGAGGGGGCTTAGGCCATAGTCCACCACGCTGGCCAAGTGCAGGTTGGCGGACTTCACACGTCATTCGAAAGCTAGTTTGGCTGGGCTGCGCACCTTGTTTCCAAGGCAAGCGCTCGCCCACTGAGCTGTTACTGCATTATAACTAAATATTTAAAGATTATTCACAAATATACTTAAACTAATTAAACAACTTCATCCAAGTTGTCGCCGCACGGGAAGGGAAGGACGACCTCACCTAAAAGACTGGCGGCGTTACCTCTTTGTATGACCAAGCTTATACGTTGGCAGAAAAGCCCGACGGTCTCCTGAAACTTCGATAAGTTTGGATGAAATTTCTTTGACCAAACCGTGCGTCGTAGCCTACCTTATTACATTACATTCTCTAAACATTATAAAAAAATATGGACCATAATTTTAAACCAAAATGCAAGGCGTCATGCACCGATGTTAATATTACATAGGTGCATGCAGCGCAGCACTTAACCGCTGATATCAAACACCAACGAAGGTACTACTGAAAAGAACAACCCCCAAGAGAAATGAATATTCATAGAGTTGTCACAGCAGATACTACATTTCATAGAGCAAAATTTAAATATCTGACATATCTGTTACGGCAGCCACAATCCTGCATAAAAAATTCAACTCCAGACGTCTCAGGAGTCGTGAAAGATGTACAAAATATAAATATTTTAGTCAATTTACGTTTGGGAGCTCGGGGGTCTGTAAAACATTTTAAGATTAAGCGTCTCTAGGATTCTGATGGAAGTTTTAATTGCCGCCTAGCGTTGCCGGCACCTGGCCCGGTTCGAAGCCGTAAACTTGTTAATTAAACGTGATATTTAATCAGTTATAAGTAGTGAATTACCAGTATAGTCAGTTATTTACCGGGAAACATACATATTAGCTCAGTGGGCGAACGCTTGCCTCGGAAACAAGGTGCGTAGGTTCGAACCCTGGCTCGCACCTCTGATTTTTTTAATTAATCATGTGCGAATCGTCTTTCTGCGATTGTTACAAGCTTTCGGTGAAGAGAAACATCGCGAGGAAACCTGCATGTCTGAGAAAGCCTAACCAGCTTTCGAATGACGTGTGAAGTCCGCCAACGCGCACTTGGCCAGCGTGGTGGACTATGGCCTAAGCTCCGTCACCTTGAAGGGAGGCCCGTGCCCAGGAGTGGGGCATAAACAAGGGCTGGTATTATTGTTATTTATTATTAAGTAGTGAATTACCAGTACAGTCAGTTATTTACCGACAGACGAATCAGACCGACGGGGAAATTACCTCTACATTAGGGAAGGAAGTGCCAATGTAGCGACTACATAACTGCGTATGCAGAAAAGATGACGTCACACGAACAATCCTGATTTGCGCTAGCAACAGTTCTACGTACTTGAAGTATATATACTACATCAGCTGTTATGCTATCATCAGCTGTTGAGGGCTTCGTGTCCGTTCGTCGCCTCAAAACTACATCTTGCGGAGGCGAGTAGCCGAACAACGACACCTTGTGGCGTTGTGTTCTGCGATGAGTAAAGTTGGTAGGAATAGAATAGAATGAGAAAGAAAAAAAAAGCAATAAATTAAATTAAAAAAATAAAATATGTACCAAGAAATATTAATAGAAATATCAATTTCATTTATTTGTTATAATATGGGTTTGGTACAGTTGTTGATTGTTATCATGAGTATCACCATAATAGCCATTAGATAGCATGCAAATCATTTTATATATACTTAAAGTTATAAAATAATTTAATTAACCAAAATGGCGGCGATGTGGTTTGCCACCCATCACGTCTCGTTTCTCACGGAGGCGAAAAGCGGCCCTTGGGCTCTGCCTACCCCTACGGGAAAAAGGCGTGATTTTATTTATGTATGTAAATTTATAATAACCGGATAAGTTTGCTATTACATTTAAATTTTGGTAGTCATTAAATAATCAGTCAAACTTAATTTAAATAAATAATTCCTAAAACAATACAAAATAACATTTGTTTAAATTAATAAGTAAAAAATCAATTAGACATACAGTATAATATTATTATTAAAATTATTTATTCTTATTACAATATATTATTTCAAAAGCAAAAAATCTAATCTAATTATATATAAGGAGTTCCTCAACGAGGAACTTCTTCAAAAAAATAAACCCAAAACTGGCCTCCTCCTCGGGCGACAAGAGGGCTGGCTCATTCCTCGCTCAACGGATCGGCATAGCGATTCAACGAGGTAATGCAGCCAGCATTCTTGCCACCATCCCACGTGGACAACATTTTTTATTTTAAATTGTATTATAGTTGTATTTAATTTCTAGATAAGTATTAAGTATATTTGTTAAGTTAATTTTTAGTTATATTTTAGTACCTACCTATTAATGTTAATCTAATTTACCTTTAAAAAGCAAATGAAAAAACATATTTTTCTTTTAGGGGTCGAAATAGGCGTCAAAATTTCAAAGTGACACTTACTATATCGAGTGGGGTATCACATGAAAGGGCTTCATTTGCATAATTTAAAATAGATTTTTACATTGGGTAATGTCGCTTAGCTTCTGGCTTATAATCAAAACTGCAAAAATAAATCCGTTCGTTGCTTATTTTCGAAGTTTGCGGAGAAACGGGTTGAGTAGTAACGTTAGATAGACATATTTTTCCTGTAATGTTTCTAAGTAGTAAAGTTTTTTAGTAATCCTAAAAAAATCTCGACAAACAAACTTAGTTTTGCAACGCGTTTTTTTTGCTACGTTGGCAGAAAAAGCTACCAGCCCGACGGTCTCCTGAGATATACAATTATATAATGTATTTTCTTTTTTGTACGTTAATTATAACTTTATCGCCAGCAAAGAGCACAAAGTTAGTAAGCGTTTAAGCTTAGTGTCTCAGATATAGGCAGTTACGTTATGAGAGCGTATCGCAGGAAACAATCATCGTAAAATGATAAAATTTACTTACTGTCATTTACTTTAGTACTCATAAACCGCTAACTCTGAACCTCGCTCATATGAGATTCCTGTTTAGATATAATTTATTTTATGGGATATAATTTTTTCAGGCTTAGGTATTGAAGACCGAAGACAGTGCAATACGATAAAAATTATGATGCAGCCTATTAGGCTAGTTTTTAGTAAAAGTAATGTTTTGGGGTGCGTCTCATATCATATAAAGTTTGTTGGTTGGTATATTTTCATTTTAATAACGTTCACAATATAATATAATAGTCGATGAGATATACCAACTTTACATAATATATCATTTATATAAATGAATATGTTATATGAATTCAGTTTAAGAGAATATTCTCTAAAACTGAATTCGTATAACGCTATTTGATATAACCTGTTTAGTGCAATTTTATTATTTTGATGAAACTATAAAAACAAATCTCCGCGGCGGGGAATCGAACCCCGGTCTCCCGCGTGACAGGCGGGGATACTTACCACTATACTACCGCGGACTTGCTAATAGTTACTAAAAGTCCAATAAAATGCAGGCATAATAAAAATGAAAGTATAAGAAAACAATCTCCGCGGCGGGGAATCGAACCCCGGTCTCCCGCGTGACAGGCGGGGATACTTACCACTATACTACCGCGGACTTGCTAACAGTTACTAAAAGTCCAATAAAATGCAGGCATAATAAAAATGAAAGTATAAGAAAACAATCTCCGCGGCGGGGAATCGAACCCCGGTCTCCCGCGTGACAGGCGGGGATACTTACCACTATACTACCGCGGACTTGCTAACAGTTACTAAAAGTCCAATAAAATGCAGGCATAATAAAAATTATAGTATAAGAAAACAATCTCCACGGCGGGGAATCGAACCCCGGTCTCCCGCGTGACAGGCGGGGATACTTACCACTATACTACCGCGGACTTGCTAATAGTTGCTAAAAGTCTAATAACATCATTTTTGTAGGCATATTGAATATGAAAGTATAAGAAAAAATCAATCTCCGCGGCGGGGAATCGAACCCCGGTCTCCCGCGTGACAGGCGGGGATACTTACCACTATACTACCGCGGACTTGCTAATAGTTACTAAAAGTCCAATAAAATGCAGGCATAATAAAAATGAAAGTATAAGAAAACAATCTCCGCGGCGGGGAATCGAACCCCGGTCTCCCGCGTGACAGGCGGGGATACTTACCACTATGCTACCGCGGACTTGCTAACAGTTACTAAAAGTCCAATAAAATGCAGGCATAATAAAAATGAAAGTATAAGAAAACAATCTCCGCGGCGGGGAATCGAACCCCGGTCTCCCGCGTGACAGGCGGGGATACTTACCACTATACTACCGCGGACTTGCTAACAGTTACTAAAAGTCCAATAAAATGCAGGCATAATAAAAATGATAGTATAAGAAAACAATCTCCGCGGCGGGGAATCGAACCCCGGTCTCCCGCGTGACAGGCGGGGATACTTACCACTATACTACCGCGGACTTGCTAATAGTTGCTAAAAGTCTAATAACATCATTTTTGTAGGCATATTGAATATGAAAGTATAAGAAAAAATCAATCTCCGCGGCGGGGAATCGAACCCCGGTCTCCCGCGTGACAGGCGGGGATACTTACCACTATACTACCGCGGATTGTGTTTTACCGTGCCAAATTTCAATACACTATTTGTAACATATAGCATAATAATAATAATACATATAATTATCTGTACATATTATTATTTGATTATATATAAGTATGTATAATCAAAGATATTTTCATCATCAGCAGCGGCCAAGGACGTCCACTGCTGAACAAACACCTCCCCCTAAGAAAGTGTTGCCATAATCCCCACGTTTGGCAGGCGTCTTGGGGATCACAGTATAGGTAATCAAATAGAAAGACGCAGCTGCCCGTCTTCTTGTTTTCCCTTAGTCGTTACAACGCGCTATGGACGCTGAGGTAGTTGCTATTCTTACCCGGACACGCCACGGGCAAACTGTATATACATAAACAACTGTTCAAATAAAATATATCACTACAGTAAAACATCACTAGTGCCAACCGGTGTCAAATAGAATAGAAATACTCTTTATTGTACTCCAAGAAGATATTTACAATAATAATAATATAATGAACTAAAAAATAGAATGTACAAATGGCAAATGTAATAAATTATATTATTATGTATAATACTTTGAAAACAGATCCTAAATGATTGCGATCTAGTAATTTAATGTAATATATGTAATGATACAAATGTACTATTATATTATATATATACTAGCGGCCCGGTACGTGTTTCGCTACGTATTTATAAAGTGAAATATTAAAAACATTTAATTGGAACATCAAATTCATATAATCAAACAAAAAATGGCATTATTCCTTCAATTAAAAAAGAAGAAATCAAATTAAAAACAAATTGCTACATTAATAGTCGTACACAATATGTTTTTTTCAAATGAAGAAACACACATGTATACATGTTATTCACTTCAACAGTTCAAAACTTACCGTTTGTGTAAGTGCTTTTGACAATTTAATTCAAATAAAGCCTGTAAACGATATGAAACACCGACGGCTCGCTAAAAAACTGAGAAAAGTACACGCACACATTATATAGGTACATTACATTACATTTGAACAAAAATATAAACACAAAGCAATATCGCTGACAATTTGCTTTATTCGAAGCATGAAGCTTAATGATTCGAAGCACGTCCAAAATAAAATGACCGCATGACATAACAACATGCTTTTACTGTCAACACTAAAAAAGTTTTAATTCTGAAAAAAGGTTCAATTTGACAGCAAAATCCCCATTTACAAAATCATCCGCCATTTATTGAATTAATTAGTTACAAAAAATGTGATAAATGAAGAACCGCTCTACCGAGTTTGTGCAAACTTCACATAAACCATCTACTAAATAGTCCGAACAAAGCCTAAACATTAGGTTTGGATAGGTGAGCCCGTTCTTGAGTTATGAAATTACAACGAAAAGTGGCATTGATTTTTATATATATATAGATATCTCTTACCTACAAAAAAACTTGGTCTAATATAAAATGTACTTATATATGTATATAAGTATTTTATATATATATACATATATATTATTATTTATATAAAAAGGATTCCTCTCACGGAACGATCAGTTGAGAAGTTCAGAGTCGCGCAAAGGGCAATGGAAAGAGCGATGCTCGGGATAACCTTGCGCGACAAGAAAAGAAATGAATGGATCCGGCGGAAAACGGGGGTGAGAGATGTGGTGCAGGAAATCGTTGAGCGGAAGTGGAGTTGGGCTGGTCATATTGCCCGCATAGACAGGGAACGGTGGACTAGACGAGTCCTTGAATGGAGACCATGGGCGGACAAAAGACCACGGGGTCGCCCACCTAAACGATCAGTTGACGACCTGAGAGGGCATGCGGGCCACGATTGGATGACGAAGGCGCGGGACCGGATTTTGTGGAGGAAATTGGGAGAGGCCTATGTCCAGAGATGGACCAAATAGGGCTGAAGAAGAAGAAGAAGATATAAAAAGTACAATTTATAAAGACCCAGTTTTTTTTTGTAGGTAAGTATATTTTTTACGGCATGAATTTACCTGCATCATAAAAATAACAATGCTTTCTGGATTGGTTTATCACAGAATATGGAACTTACCCGAGTCAGTCATATTTTTATAGAAAGTTACTATATTGCATTTTATTTCTAACAAAGTAAATGGCAAGACTAACATTACATCTATCCATGTAAACAGGAAATATGCTTGCAGGCATTGAAGCAAGACAAGATAAAATGTGTGCTGTTTTCAGCATGTATCGCTATTGACAAGTAATACACTTGTGCAATATTTTTGATATTGTTATGTCGTGAATAGAATAAAAGTTAGGTCGAGTGAGGGGGAGCAAGGGGGAATGAGAGGAATAAGGGGTTTAGAGAGAGGACGGGGAGAGAGAAGAACTAGAATAAGAAGGAATTAGATTTTTTTATGTGAGATAGAGATATGGAGGGAGAAATAAATCAATGGAAGAGGGGAATGGGAGAAAAATGTAACAAAACCGCAGGTGCAGCAGCTGCGCGATAATAATATAATTTACACCCCGTTTTTCTTTAGAAGATCAAAAATTAATTGAACAGCCAAAGACAATTGGTAGAGTTGAATATGTCATATTCGACCCCACAGGCCCTATTTGGCTGACCACCGGTCCACTATCACGACTGCTTTCATACATATAATGCCCAATTTTTGAACTTTTAAAGAAAAAACAGGGCGTAGCTAATAATGGCCATTAATAACCATCCAACTCGATTATAAAATTATTCTATGTGTAATGAATTTAATAATCTATACTTATAATAAAACTGTAACAGGTCCAATTCTGTACATTGAAGATATTTTGAAAATTATATTTGGAGGGCATTCTATAACCGATACTGAGGCCGAAAATGTAATTTTTTAATTTTTGTCTGTCTGTCTGTCTGTCTGTATCTCGGCTGAGCATCACGCTGAAACTACTGGATGGATTGAAAAGAAACTTAGCATAATATGAGATCTTACTACGAGGTAGGACATAGGATACTTTTTATCCCGTAATCTAGCACGGTTCTTTTGGGAGAGAGGATTAAAGTCAAAATGGGTACTTGGTTATACGCTTGGTCCGATTTTATCATTTTTTCTTTATAATTATAATAAATATTTGTAAGGGAACACTCACACATAGACAGTTGTTAACAATTTTTGTAAATCGATCAGGTTAAGCAACGTTAGGTAAGCTCATTATATAGATGGGTGACCGTTTAACGCCATTTGAACTAAACGTCTCCGTGCTTCGAAGGGCAAGTAAAAAGTGGGACCAAGTTTTTAACCGACTTTAAAAAAGGAGGTTTTGTATTCTATGCGAATGTATATCATTGAAAGTTTAGTTAACGTAAACACAGCGCGGGCGGAGCTGCGTGGGTCAGCTAGTAATTTATACAATAGGTATTTTAGAATAGTAGAAATTTACTTAGTCGTTTTCAAATATGCAAATGAATTGTTCACAATAGTGGTTCAGAAATATCTATTGTTATTCATATTTAAATTGCATGGAAGGGTTTGGGCCTTGATACAAATTAAACCTGACGCACCTGTTCTTTGTAGCCAGCTTTTAACCAGTGGCGCAATGAAAAACCTGAAAACTGGGGGTCTTGATTTCCAATCCTGTGGGGAGCAACTTTATTTATTTATTTTTTAATTTTTGTACACACAATAAAATTACTGGAAAACGGAAATATAGGAAAGAATAGTACAAAGGCACAGTTTATTTCTAAATAAATTTCTGCCAGCAGGCCTGCGAGTGGAAAGTTGTAAGAAAGAAATGGGACGTAGTGTGGATAAGAAATATAAATAACAAAATAATTAATTTAAATACATTATCTAAATAAAATGCATACAGACATAAATACTTAATACTGAGTGTAAGGGACATCATACCGAAAACCGATACCAGGGATCCAGTACATGATTCTGAACATTCTAGTGTTAAAATTTTTCAGCGGCTTTTTTCAAGATTTTCAAAAAAAATACACTTTTTTGAAAATTAGTATAATATAATTATTGGTATAATAATAAAGCATAATTTTAATTTAAAAACAAAAAATTACTTATTTGTGGAAAATTTATTTAATTCTTTATTTATTCTTTATGCACTAAAACTACCATCTCTATACAGACGACTTGCAACTTTATCGCCATTTTCAAATTGATGAATTATCGGGAGCTGTCAATGCTATTAATAAAGATCTGGACAATATAAGTGAGTGGGCTCAAAACTTTGGTTTAATGGTTAATCCAGTGAAATCTCAAGCTCTTATTATTGCTTCCAAGTACTTTTATAGTCATTTAGATCAACAGTCTCTCCCACCAGTGATGTATAATTCTACTCTTATTATATACTCCAAATGTGCTAAGAACTTGGGTGTATATATGGATTGTAATTTGTCTTGGAATGTGCATGTTACGGAAGTCAGCAGGAGAGTATATTGCTCATTTCAGTCACTCAAACGTCTCCATAATTTCCTGCCATTTCAAACCAGATTAACTCTTGCCCAGTCTCTCCTTCTGCTGCTTTTAGACTACGCTGATGTCTGTTTTCTTGACGCAACGGAGGACCTTCTCAATAAACTAGAACGCTTGCAAAATTTATGCATTCGTTTTATTTACGGCCTTCGAAAGTATGATCACGTGTCGGAATTCCGACAGCGTCTTAAATGGTTACCTATTCGGCAGCGTCGGGATTCTCATGTTCTTGCTCTTCTTTTTTCGGTCCTTCGCAATCCTAAGTCTCCAACATATCTTCGGCAACGCTTTGAATTTCTCGCCCCCAGTGACAAACCCTCTCGTTCAGTCTCCTCTCTACTTCTTAGTTTTCCTAATCATAGTACAAGTCAGTACTATGATGGATCATTTACTGTGCAGGCAGTACGGCTTTGGAATTCTCTTCCTCATACTATACGTGAGAGCACATTGTCGGATGTATTCAAAAGAAGAATTAAAGATTATTTCCTATAGATGTAGCAGTTTATATATATGTATGTACCTATGTATTTATCCATGTATTTATATAAATATATATATGTATATATTATCCAATACAACATTATATGTACTTATTTAATTTTATTGTATACTAGCCGACCCGCGCAGCTCCGCTTGCACTCTTTTTACCTGAGCTAAATTTTAATGGCATCCATTTGCGTTTAATACATAACCTTTGTTTAAAGTCGGTTAAAAACTGGGGCCCATTTTTACTTGCCCTCCGAAGCACGGAGATGCTTAATTCAAATGGCATTAAACGGTCACCCATCTATGTAATGACCTTGCTTACCGTTGCTTAACCTGATCGATTGCTACATATTGATAACACCTGTCTATGAGTTCATCCTTATTTTTTAATAGTATTAGATACATTCGTGTCGAAAACATAACCTCCTTTTTTTAAAGTTGGTCAAAAACTGGAACTCACGTGTTGCATGCCCTTTGAAGCACGCAGACGCTCAGTTCAAATGGCATTAAACGGTCACCCATCTATGTAATGTCCTTACCTAACGTTGCTTAACCTGATCGATTACCAAACATTATTAACAGCAGTCTATAAGTGTCTCCTTATTATTATTTATTATAAACTAGCTGACCCGCGCAGCTCCACCCGCGCTTTAATTACATTTTGCTCCCCTTTTCTACCTACTCCCTTGATTTATCTCTCTCCATCTCTCTCTCTTATAAGAAAAATCTAATTCTATGCTCTTTCTCTCCCCTCCCGCTTCGGTCCCCGTCACAATTCCCCTCTTCCTCTCCCCGTTGTCTTCTCTGAACCCTCTACCTCCTCTTTCTTCTCCCAACTTGCTCTCTCTCACTCCCCCCCCCCTTGTCAAAACGGGTACTTGGTTATACGCTTGGTCCGATTTTATCAATTTTTCTTTATAATATAATAAATATTAGTAAGGGAACACTCATAGAGAGTTGTTATCAAGGTTTTGTAATCGATCGGGTTAAGCAACGTTAGGTAAGGTCATTAAATAGATGGGTGACCGTTTAACGCCATTTGAACTAAACGGGTCCGTGCTTCGGAGAGCAAGTAAAAAGTGCGTCCCAGTTTTTAACTGACTATAATAAAGGAGGTTATGTATTCGATGCGAATGTCTGTTATTAAAAGTTTAGTTAACGTAAAAATAGCGCATGCGGAGCTGCGTGGGTCAGCTAGTAAATACTATACATGTTTATCAAAATGTCAAGATAAAGAAAGATAGTGTTCTTTAACTCGTCTTTTAAATTCTGTGATATTTACAGACATACGTATATCAAGCGGAAGAGAATTCCATAAACGGACGGCATGCACAGTGAAGGAATAGAAATAAAAGTCCGTTTTAAGGGAAGGGTTTTCATACTGTAGTAGTTGTTCCCTCTGATTAGAGCCGCGGAGGTTTTTTTAATGAAGGGCCCATCCAACGTATCGATATTCGTTGGATGGGCCCTTCATTAAAAAAACCTCCGCGGCGGGGAATCGAACCCCGGTCTCCCGCGTGACAGGCGGGGATACTTACCACTATACTACCGCGGATGATAACCTACTGTGTAAATTAATTTATTGCATGAAAATGTGTACAAAACAGCTGTATCACAAATAATAAAACCAGTAAATTAAACTATGCAATAACATTTTAGAGCCTCACCACACGTGATAATCTCAATATGTACACCGTTTTTGTAAAATAAATCTATGTAATAATATAAGTATTAGATCGATGCGTTTTGGTGAAACGCTATATCAAAATTGCGCGTTTTTGTGGGTGCATCGATATTGAATCACGTTTTGGCAGCTCGCTTCTATTCAAACGCTTGCTGCATCAAATTATCGGTGCTGCATCACGTTGGCGATCCGTTGTATCAAAATCAGGTATTTTAGATTGATTGATGTTGCATCGCTCTCAGCGACTCGCTGCGTAGGGGTGCGATATCAAAATCGCACATTAGAACTCTATGCCTAATAAGCATGTCCAAAATACAGCAGTGTCTGAAGCCGAAGGTTTTAACCAGTGTGTATTAGTGATGACTTAAGGTACTGAGACTTGGTCCCTTTTAGAGAAGCTCATAGTCATAAAATAAGCTATGGAGAGAGAGAGCTATGCTCGGAGTTTCTTTGCGCAACAGAATCCCTAAGGTCTCTGAATTAGCAAGTTGTAGTGGCAATGGGCAGGCCATATCTCTCTAAAAATTGATAACCGATGGGGAAGAAAGGTTCTTCTTCCTAATAAAACAACTGCTTTTACTTATTTATTTACTTTTATTTAACTAAAACAATGTAGCTATGCTACAAGGTATTATATATATTTATACTTAAGTAAATTGTACCTGCAAGAGTATTTGATTGAACAAGATTATTGTTTTTTAACCGACTTCAAAAAAGGAGGAGGTTCTCAATTCGTCTGTATATATATATATATTTTCTATGTATGTTCGCGCATAACTCTGGCAATTATGAACCGATTTGAAAAAATCTTTCTTCCATCCATTCTTTAATCCGTTAATTGGGTCCCATAAAAATTGTTGCTTAGTAATAAGTAGTTCCTGAAAAAACAAGAATGTTGACTGCGCAGGAAAGCTGCAAGAAAGCCTATATAGATGACTTTATGTCGCTTTTTAAGGACAAAAATGGTCATAACTCTGGAAAATATTTACCAATTTCAATGATTCTTTTTTTATTCGAAAGAAGAAACCACTGTAATGAATCTGTATGAATTTTATCAGAACCGGATAAGAACTTCCTGGAGGACCATGAATGATATGGAGGAATTTATCTGGTAAAAACCATAAAACTGATGTTCTCCTTTACATTTCTCTGACAAATATGAACCGATTTCGATGATTCTTTTTTTATTCGAGAGAGTAAACTACTATGATGATTCCATGCAAATTTCATTACGATTGGATAAATTGTTTCGGAGTTTCTGAAGAAACATGAATTATGTAAAAGTATGTAGACGATAATGTGAAATCATAATGATGTCATAACCTACCTAGATAATTTTACCGTCTTCGATGGTTCAATCTTTATGTATGAAAATATCACTAAAAATATACTTTTTTTGTGTATATTTGGCACCAACTTCAATAATATTTAAATTATTTTATACTTTTTAGTGTTATTGAAGTCGGTTCAATTTTTTTTTTAAATATTTTATCTGTCAAGTGGAGTGTGGTAGCCAAAGCAGGTGCTCCTAGTGCAGGTACCTGCACCTCCCACAATGTCACGTTGTATTTCTCATTCTTAAACCTGCTGTTGTGCATTGTTTGTTAGTACAAAATCAAAATCTATACTAAGTGATGCGAAATGAAGTGACTCATTACGATATCTGCGGCAGATCGAGACTGTACGCAGTTTGCAAGATAAGACTTTGTGTAGCAGTAGATAGGCATTTTTTTGTGTCCTATGGTTAGTGGCCAACCTGGGTGTCAGAGTATTCAAGCTGCCATTAGGCCTCTGACTTAGCTAGATGACATAACGACTGCTGTCTAGATGACAACAGCCGGGACCGACTTTTAGGCTGCCTGTCCACCGGAGCGGAGCGAGGCAGCGGAGCGGAGAAACGGAGAATATTAACCAATAAGATTGCACAAAAACACCGCTCCAAAATCTTAGTGCAATCTTATTGGTTAATGTTGCACCGTTTCTCCGCTCCGCTGCCTCGCTCCGCTCCGGTGGACAGGCAGCCTTAAGGTGCCCTCCGTAGTACGGAGACGCTCAGTTCTAATGCCGCTAAACAGTCACCCATCTAAGGACTGACCTTGCCTGACGTTGCTTACCTAACTGATCGTTTACCGAACAGTGGTTACAACTGGCTATGAGCGTATTACATTATATACATTTATAATATACCAAGTTGGTACAAACTTGGCAGTTGCTATATTTATTTTCCTTGTGTCTGTCGGTTAAATAATATTTAGCTTGTGTAAAAATAATGTAAGTAGGTAAGTATGTAAATGATTTATCCTTATTTCGGTAACTGCTAACTAACATGATTTGAGTAGGTACCTAGTTCAGTATTAAATTAAAAGTCATTTGGTAAATACTTATAAATTGAAGTGAACAATATATTTGATTGCATTTATAGAAGGTATAATTTTATGATATTTTTTTTTAGTAAGTTTGGTTTTGGGTTAAATATATGTTTTGTTTATAATAATACGTTTTATAAAGTCAGACTGCTGAGTTTTTATAAAAAAAATATTTAAAAAAAACGAATTCAACAGACACCACACTAAATAGTGAAAAATAACTTCAATATTTGGCGCTGGTCAGTCAATTCAGGTGTTAGCGTAAGTACTTACTGTGTTTATTTTAGCACCAACTTCAATAACATTTAAATTATTTTTCACTTTTTAGTGTGGAGTCTGTTGAAGTGGGTTTATTTATTTTTTAATAAAAAAAATTATCTCATTCTTTTTAGTCATTCTCTTTAATATTTTTTATCAACTATACCGATTTGGATATAAAGCTTTACCATTAAAAAGTAACCATCGAATTCGGTAGGATGATCTGGATGATGTATGACCATTTTCTACCAGTTAAATCTCCTCCCCGTTATAATCATAATCATTTTTGTTGCCTAGAATCTAGAATGTTATCTTTTAGGCATTTCAGTACAGAATTCGAGAAAACGCGCCATTCACGTTCCTTCAGGAACTACCTACTGTTTCGACGTTAATATTTTTGGAACGAAGTTCCTTATGGGATGATGCGGAGGGGTAGGTACCCTAGTCGGGAAAAAACGTCCGTAACGTGACCATCCGATCATTATTCACAAATATATATCTTCTTTTAGTTACCATAAAACTTAAATTTCTATGATCGAACATAATTAGGCTTAATTATTATTATTGGAACGAAGTTGTGTGTGTATGTGTGTGTGTGTGTGTGTGTGTGTGTGTGTGTGTGTGTGTGTGGGGTGTGCGCGTGTGTGCGTGTGTGTATGTGTGTCTGTGTGTGTAAAATCGTCAGATTTTAGGCTACCATAAGCCTAAAATCTGACGATTTTATTGAGGAGTATTCTTAATCTGACCGATTGAAAATACTTTACTCGTGATAACATTGTTTTATTGTATTTTTATTAAATGTAATGTTTTAAATTATAGCATATGTTATTCCCACAACTAAGACGAATCGAACGACATATTATAAGTCAAAATCTATCAAGCGGTTTAGGCCGTACATACTATTATACTTACATAGTAACTAAATATTTAAAGTTTATTTACAAATATACTTTTTGATTTCTGACACTTACGCGAATATTATACATTGAAATGAATATAAAAAAAAAATTAAAAAATTAAAAAAATATAGTTACTTTTTACTTTTAATAAATATACTTTTTTTTCGTTGGTGGCTAAAAATCGGGCCCGGTAACCACCGGAACGCACTTTGACCCAGTTGGATCTATTATACATGTACAAATATACTAAAACTAAGTAAAAAATGACCTCTAACTTGTCGCCACATTGGGAGGGGAGAGAGACTTACCTCATCCAACTTAAGAACACATACGATGTTCAGCTGTCAGTGCTGGTTGTTATACATAATTACATAAACATACAAAGTCTAGAAAAACATAGCCCTCCTTCTGGGGCAGTCGGGCTAAAATGAACTTTGAAGCACGAACAAACCATAACGTCCTTCAAAATATTACAAATACATGCCGAACTCCAGTTGCACACCTTCATTGATGATTTTTATTACTTCGGCTTGAGGAAATCGGATGATTATATTATTTTTACTATTTTTGGATCATTTTCTTCCAAGTAACAAAAAACAAAAATCAACCGCGCTCGAGAATGTACAGAAAACGTCTTTTTTGCAACTTTGTAACCCTCTCACTCCCTTTCATCACGCTCAAATCGTCAGATTTCCGGAATGTATACCTTTTAGCTTGTAATTAACCCACCTTATCTTAATCTGACGCGCTTGAGTATTTATGATGATCGTTTTTTTTTTACTAATCTGACGGGCTACGTAAAGCGCTTATATTTGGTGGAGGTGCTTAATAGGATGCTAGGTACCTCCCTTATGTTAATCTGCCGCGCTCGAGTAAATCCCGAAATCCCTTTTAGGGCTCCCCTACATTGTCTTCGGGACGCAGTTGTACATACGCATGCGCATTTTGCGCATATGAGTTATTTGAATTAATTGAGCGACAAAATATTACCTGTTTTGTATTGTAGTGTGGTGGTTAAACTTTGTATGTTCACGTATTCCTACATGAGTGTAGATAAAGTAGTCTATGAAACTGCACATAACAAGGTTAAAACACTCGTGTGATACTATTATGAACCTCGCCTTCGGCTTGGTCTATAAACACACACTAATGCATTAATAACCCCTACTAAGCAAAAGTTTCATAAACTACTATTTTCACACTACGTTTTTCCAACTTTCCCCTCGCAGGTCTACTGGAAGAAATTTCTTTAGAAATAAGCGGTGCCTTTGTTTTATTCGTTCCTATATTTTTATTATCTACCTTTCTTGCTATATCTTCCTTTCTTGTGTGTAAATAATAAATAAATAAGACTACAATAGTAGAGGTAGACCCCCTGATAACTTTTACTATAAGAGCATAAAAATGAGTTATTTGGCTCCAGTATAAATTTATATTTTTAACTTGTTGCAGACTGACTCGGCTGAGGTCGTGATGCAGTTAGTGAAGCTCTATAAAATCTGAAGCTTCTTCTCCTCTAATCGAGTGATTACATCATTGCACATTCTAATGGATTCGACGTTAATTACTGTTTACATAACGTATGTAATATTAGCACATTTTTGTGCGCATTCATGTCGAACGTCTTTTCTGGAACCCACAGGTAAAAATCTATTTATCTTTCTATGAATTTGCTATTGTTGTGCTCATTTGCATCTACATAGGTACATAATATTGTGTTCATATTAAGGAGAGTGTATCTTTGAAAAATATTATATCTCGATGATAAGTAATATCTATAATTATTTTCGTAAATTTTACATAGTGATATTCCAAAAAAATCAAACAGATATAGAAACTAGGTGCCCTTGAGTAAAATAACATTTACATCTTGTGAAAAAATTCGAATGTTGTGTTTCATTCGACCGTACATTTACGTATTGAATATGGGGAATATATATCTTAATCATAAACGATATTCTAAAATTATAAACTCATACCAAAAGTATCCTATTAATTTATAAAATCTTTTAAAAAAAAAATTGAAACGACTTCAATATCACTGAAAAGTATAAAATAATTTAAATATTATTGAAGTTGGTGTTAGCTTACCGGCTGTGTATATTTGGCACCAACTTCAATAATATTAAAATTATTTTATACTTTTCAGTGATATTGAAGTCGGTTCAATTTTTTTTTAAAAAGATTTTATTTTAAACTTTTTAGTGATATTTTCATATATAAAGATTGAACCATCGAAAACCGTAAAATTATCTAGGTAGGTTATGATCACATTATCGTCTACATAGTTTTACATAATTCATGTTTCTTCAGAAAAAAATATCCGGTCGTAATGAAATTTGCATGGAATCATCATAGCAGTTTACTCTCTCGAATAAAAAAAGAATCATCGCAATCGGTTCATAATTGTCAGAGCAATGTAATGGAGAACATCAGTTTTATGGTTTTTACCAGATAAATTCCTCCACATCGTTCATGGTCCTCCAGGAAGTTCTAATCCGGTTGTAATAAAATTCATACAGATTTAATACAGTGGTTTCTTCTTTCGAATAAAAAAAGAATCATTGAAATTGGTAAATATTTGCCAGAGTTATGACCATTTTTGTCCTTAAAAAGCGACATAACGTCATCGATATAGGCTTACCTGCAGCTCTCAGTGCGCAGTCACCATTCTTGTTTTTCCAGGAACTACTTATTACTACGCAATAATTTTTTTATGGGACCCAATCAATGGATTGAAGAATGGATGGAAGAAAGATTTTTTTCAAATCGGTTCATAATTGACAGAGTTATGCGCGAACATACATAAAAAAAAAAAAATATATATATACAGACGAATTGAGAACCTCCTCCTTTTTTGAAGTCGGTTAAAAATGATGTGCATAATCTATACCTACTTATAATAAAACTGTAACAGGTCCAATTCTGTACATTGAAGATATTTTGAAAATTATATTTGGAGGGCATTCTATAACCGATACTTAGGCCGAAAATGTAATTTTTTAAATTTTTGTCTGGGTGTCTGTCTGTATCACGGCTGAGCATCACGCCGAAACTACTGAATGGATTCAAATGAAACTTGGCATGATTTGAGCTCTTACTACGAGGTAGGACGTAGGATACTTTTTATCCCGTAATCTAGCACGGTTGTTTTGGGAGAGGGGATTAAAGTCAAAATGGGTACTTGGTTATACGCTTGGTCCGATTTTATCAATTTTTCTTTATAATATAATAAATATTAGTAAGGGAACACTCATAGAGAGTTGTTATCAAGGTTTTGTAATCGTAAGGTAAGGGGGGGGGGGGGGGGGGGGTGACCGTTGAACGCCATTTGAACTAAACGGGCCCGTGCTTCGGAAAGCAAGTAAAAAGTTTTTCACCGACTATAAAAAAGGAGGTCATGTACTCGATGCGAATGTTTGTTATTAAAAGTTTAGTTAACGTAAAAATAGCGCAGGCGGAGCTGCGTGGGTCAGCTAGTGTTATGAAATAAGTTAATAGTTTCAAAAACTAAAAATACACGCTTGTATAAGGACTACTGTACCTACTAAAAAGTAATAAATAAATTATCTAAACCATTCTTTCTTTCTTATAATTATGTGTAAAAGCGTGGGGCGTTTTTACATAAATTACAATCACGAGGTAGAACTTAATATAAATCAAATGTGTCCAAGCTCGATGGGTTTACTAGTAACCATTCCTTGGTTCCGTCAACCACCTTTAATTTCCATCATCAACCCTAATTAATGATCAAAGTGAAAAGAACTCTTTAAAACAAATCAAATGAGCCGAAACTCGATATGTTTACTAGTAGCCATTCCAGGGTTCCATCACCCACCTTCCTGTACCATCGTTAGGTCCTCATTATTAGTCAAAGGGAAAAAAACTCTTTAAAACAAATCAAATGTATCCAAACTCGATGTGGTTACTAGTAGCCATTCCAAGGTTCCGTCACCCACCTTCCTGTTCCATCATCAGGTTCTCATTAATGGCTAAAGTGAAAAGAACTCTTTAAAATAAATCAAATGAGCCCAAACTCGATTAGTTTACTAGTAGCCATCCAAGGGTTCCCTTATCCATCTTCGATCCCCAGGATCAGATCAGATGATAACATATTATTGTATTGTCACCGGTCCTTGATACATGTGCAAAATTTTAAATTATTTGGACGAGTAGAAGTGGGTCAAAATTGCATCGCAATATTCCATTACATCATACATACATAAATAAAAAGCGTGTTAGTAAATTACTAGTTTAAAAAACTAAAAATACACGCTTTTATAAGGCCTACTGCACTAAAAAGCAATAAATAAATTATCTAAACCGTTCTTTCTTTCTTTCTACCCCGTGCTTGTAATTTATGGATTATATTTATGTGCAAAGGCGTGGGGCGCCTTTTCTTTGTAAGTGATTACAAATGATTGTCATGTGAATACAAATACTTAGCGTGCTTGAAATTTGACAGAAATGTTATGCTGTTATTCAGGAAAGGCGCCCCGCGCTTTTACACATAAATATAATCTATAAATTACAAGCACGTGGTAGAAAGACAGAAAAAGCGGTTTCGATAATTTATTTATTCCTTTTTAGTGCAGTAGGCCTTATAAAAGCGTGTATTTTAGTTTTTTAAACTAGTAATTTATTTTATACTTTTTAGTCTTAGAAATATTCGCCTAAACTACGGATAAAATTAGCCTAAGTATTGATTTGTTCGTAACTTGAATCGTAGGTAGGTTGTGGCAAAACATATTTTTACTAAACTAGATATTACGCGTAGGTATCTGATTGAGTTTAAGAAAGCACTACGTGTTTACCCTTTAAACAGTCAAAAGTACGCTAAAAGTCAATAGCTTCACAAGTAGTATTCAAGGGTTCCGTTACCAACCTTCCGGGTCCATCAACAGGTCCACGTTATTAGGCAAAGTGAATATAACTCCTTTATACAAATCAAATGAGTCCAAGCTCGAAGGGCTTACTAGTAATCTTTCCAGGGTTCCGTCAACCACCTTTCATTTCCATCATCAACCTTGATTATTGGGCAAAGTAAATATAACTTTTTAATACGAATCAAATGAGCCCAAACTCGATATGTTTACAAGTAACCATTGCAGGGTTCCATCACCCACATTCCAGTTCCATCATCAGGCCCTCATTAATGGTCAAAGTGAAAAGAACTCTTTAATCAAATGAGCCCACACTTGATGTGTTTACTAGTAGCCAATCGAGGGTTCCGTCACCCACCTTCCTATTCCATCATCAGGTTCTGATTAATGGTTAATGTGAAAAGAACCCTTTAAAACAAATCAAACGAACCCAAACTCGATGTGTTTCCCAGTAGCCATTGCACGGTTCCGTTGCCCACCTTCCAGTTCCATCATAAGGCCCTCAGTAATGGTCAAATTGAAAAGAACTTTTTAATACGAACGAAATGAGTTGAAACTCGATGTGTTTACTAGTAGCCATTCCAGGGTTTCATCGCCCACCTTCCAGTTCCATCATCAGGTCCTCATTAATGGTCAAAGTGAAAAGAACTCTTTAAAACAAATGAAATGAGCCCACACTCGATGTGTTTACTAGTAGCCAATCCAGGTTTCGGTCACCCACCAATTCTAAAAAATATATTTTCGGCATCAGTATCGTTCCTAGAACACGTAACAATTACATTTTACAAAAAATATTCAATGTACAGTTTTTACTTTTCTGCAATTTTATAGGTGTGACAGACAGACAGACGAAGTCAGACCATAATGTTTCCTTTTTTACCTTTTAGGTGACCCTAAAACTGCCGTTTGGGTACACATTAACTAGATTTTAATGGTTACTGGTACGGTACTGGATAAATCAGGTTTACTCATCAGGCAATTAATATTAAAAGACCTCGATTTATACTAAACTTTTGACATTAAACCTGGAAATGATGTTTAATTTGCGTAATATTTTCGATTCTTCAGGAGAATACACAACAAAACAGTCTAAAGAATCACTCAGAGAAGTAGTAACTTCAACGGCGAAGCCTGCCATTGTCACAAGACTATGGGCTGCGACACCCACTCCTGATGAAGAACATCAAAAAGGTAATCATAGTTCTCCATGATATTATCCCCAATGATCCAACAGGTTTTTTTTTACATACTGTATAATAAATGTAACATGTTTCAGATAATAACTTAGAACTCTATGTGTGGATCGCGGCCCCAGTTCTAATCTGCATTGTGATCGTAACGGTTGTAGTCTACACCATATACTGCAAAAGAAAAGGTAAAATAATTTCTCTCTTTCTTTGCTATGAAACTTTCTGATATTTCTATAACATGTTGTATATTGTATGTGTGGTTGCAAAATTAATCTTTATTACATAATAATTTAATATTTACAGTTTATTATATCCTTAAACTTAGTAAAAAAAGCTCCTCTAAGTGGTCGCAGTACTGGCAGGGAAGGGTACCTACCTAAAAGGTTTCCTCTTTGTATGGCCAATCTTAAATGTTAACAGAAAGAGCTACCAGCCTGACGGTCCCCTGAGACTTGGATAAGTTTGGATGAAATTTCTTTCACCAAACCGTGCGTCTCATGAGACTAAGGCTCTATAGTCTCCCCCGCAAAGGGTGCAAATAGATAGCTGAAACCTAGGGCTGCATACATGCGCCGTTTTGCATCACTAGCGGTCGCAGTCCCTCCAGCCGCTCTACAAGTTGCCAGGGTGTGGGACGCAGCAAGTGTATCGACACATGTCGCATCCACACCAACGGCTTTCCATGTTGCCATGGGATTAGTTATTTTAATTATTTTGTTTTATGTTTATATTTCTTTTACACACTACGTCTCATTTCTTTCTTCCCACTTTCCACTTGCAGGCCTACTAGAAGAAATTTCTATAGAAATAAGCTGTGCCTTTGTACTATTCTTTCCAATATTCTTATTTCCTTGATTCTTCTCGTGTGTACATCTATACATATAAAATTACTTGTCCTGACTGACGTGTAGCCTAGTCGGCAAGCAAAAGAAATAATAACTACAAAAGAAGGGCTACACAAATTTATTAAAAATACGTAAAACGAAAGAAAGTTACGTTACAGGGGGAGGTCGATTACTTATTAGCTTGTTCGCACGTATAACAAAATAGCTGTAACTGAACTAGGGGTCGTTAGGGAACGCAACGGCGATTCCCGCGGTCTTCAGGCGTCCTCCTTCTCCTTGAAGTGGCCAGGCATGCCACGGATGCGGAGTCTGGACTAGGCCCGGTCGTCAGCAACTCAGCCACGAAGGTAGTACGTTCACCCGAAGGGTGGAATTTGTGGCCGAAGTAAGAATAAACCCGAAGGTAGGTTTCGTGCCCGAAGGTAAAAACTCTTGCCCGAAGGGTGAAATCTCTTGCCCGAAGGGAGAGCCCTGGAACGCCACATAAGCGTTCCTGTAGACGCCGTTCCCTAACGCGACACCCTCCAAACCAGCTTTCAGTTGGTGGAGGCTTCCTCATTATGGAGACGTCTACAGGAATAAAAGTACACTCTAACAATACAACGATGTAACCATAGGCTAATAGTACTTAGTTCACATAGGGAGAGATTACGATAAAAATCCTACAGCAGTAACACAATACTTAAACAACTTACCAGTAAATACTGGGTTCACTTCAAAGTTATATATAATCTTAATAGACTGTTTTGATATATAGATGCACTATATATCAAAACCGTCGACAGAAAATACAATACTACTATAAGAGACAGTTGCAGTGGTGCTCGGCGCTCAGCTCAGATGGTAATGGCTGGCTCAACTACTGAGTCAAAAACGAAACCTATCCAAGGGAGATGGCGTCGAACCGTCTAGAAAAGACAGCACCTAATGCGGTGGCCGCCGCTGATTGGTTGTCACTTTTAGCTTTCGGGTACTGAGCGTTAATCGCATCGTCTCGCCCTCCGCCTATTTTAAATCTAATACCCTCAGTTAAAAAGTGGCCCTTACCTAGGTATCTAAATATTACCTATGGTTCTACCAATGAAATTAATAAGAATACCTGATGCAGCTTTCATCGCCTATTACCATGAATAACTAAAATAAGAGCATAATATTCCCCAATCAATATAGAAAGGCCGTATATTAATATAAACGCCTAGTCACAAATTAGTAGAATATAGTTACTATGCGTTTGCTATTACTATTTCTATAGGAGCTTTAAGTCTCCTGATAAAAACAACTGTATTTTACTCATTTATTTACTGTAATGTGCCCAAAACCATGTAGCTATGCTACATGATTCATCAACGCACAGGCCAAACCGCTGGACCTAGAAAGCTGAAATTTGGACAGTAGGTTCTTCTTATGACGTAAGCATCCACTAAGAAAGGGTTTTTGAAATTTCCATTCCTAAAGGGGTTAAATGGGGTGGAAAAGAAAAAAGAGGGCGTAGCTGCTGGGAATTGCTAGTAAAATCATTACGTGTTATACCGACTGGTTCCAGTACGGCAGGAACACCGGTAGTAACAAGCCCCTTGCGAATATTATAATTAAAGGCGGTATGGCGCGACTAGCGCTACGAGAGAAAACCCGTGGTGACCATATTTATCAAATAAAAACTCAAAACTCAAAAATAGTTTATTTCAAATAGGTTTAACGCTACCACTTTTGAAACGTACGTATGCGACCGCAACGACGTGCATCACCCCACTGAGTTTCTTGCCGGTTCTTCTCAGTGGGGGCGCGTTGTGAACCGGTGGTAAACTCAGCCCTCTCTTAAGCGACAGCCCAAGCCGAGGCCGTGCCTCCCTGAGGTGCCCTTGTGCTCGTCGCTACTTCTGCCGTAAAGGCTAGAGCGCTTCAAGCGCTCGCCTCCTATTGTCCGGTGAAGCTGCAATGGCCATCTGCGGCTAACAGCGTCTATCATTCCCAAAAAGAAAAAAAAAAGCACTTTTGAAAGGTCATGTTTTTTTTTTTTAAAGGAAGCTACCACCGGATCACAACGTGGCCTCAACTGAGAAGATCCGGCAAGAAACTCAGCGGGCTTGTCATTTTATCACTTTTTTTTTAAACAGTGTGTCATGTTACAATTAGACCAGTCCCCCCAAGCAGCACCCGCGCACGAGTTGACTCGAGCAGCAGCTATCGACCTGAACATTTAGCTAGGTTGTAAAATAACTTTAGCTTAGTGCGTCTAATATTCACCATCAAGCAGCAATAGGTACGGTTGTTAGCTGGTGGAATAACCAAGCTCGAGTGACTTAAAAACTACAGCTGTCTCGGGTGTCGAGCGGCAGTAGGCAGGCGTGTCGGCGTCAGACGAACTTCTTGCTTGTCACTGTCACTAAGGAGATTCTAAAAAAAAAACAACGGGTTGCACTCCGGGAGTGCCGGTAGAAGTGAAAAAGTGTTGTGTATTTTTGATATTTTGGAATGGTTAGGGAATCATTTTGCACGAATTGCTTTAATTATCAGTATAAAAGTATTATTATTTATGTGGTAAAATACAATATTCATATCGCTATCGTACACAAACATGAAAATTTAAATTACATAAAAAATTTAACACTTCAGAACGATCACAATTATTTTACATTAACTACAGGTCGAGCCATGAGCAGTCACCATCCATGGATGCGCGTGGCACACTGTAACACAAACACACACGAACATTTTCGCAAGCGCCCTGCGCCGCCTACGTCTTACGAATATTCGATCAGGTCTTACGAATTTTCGATCAGGCCACGTGTTTAACATTTTTTCCCCATCCCAAAAGGTGCACAACGCCGCTAAAGAAGTTTTCACTTTAAAAACAGAAATATTAATGTTGTCTTTTACTTACGCGAATATTACACATTGAAATCTAGCTACTTTTAGGGACCAACAATAATAACCAAGAAGACCTGAGGGTACACCGGCATAATTATTGTGACAAAAGGACGTTCAACATCTCAGTCCTCCCGTGACCATGGATGGGTGCTGCAAAGCATTCGAAACGTCGGTATAGTAAAATCTAAAATAAACTGCGATAAAATCAGTAAAAGTAGTTTGATTTCAAAAATAGAATGCATGATTAATATTTTCATATTCTAAACTTATAAAGAAAAAAATAGTACATTTCTAGAAACAAGCCTATGACGCGAAGAAAAGAAAGGGGACAAATATAGAATAAGAAATAGGAAGAAAGAGCTCCTGCGGCCATTACACCGCCGTTACATAGGGACCATTTACACGTTCATTTCTTGTTCAACCGCGTTTTTTTTTGAGCAAGCTCAATAATATTTCAGCAAGATTGAACAATGACATTGGGCTATTCACTTTTATATTTGGTTGGTTCAATTTGGTTGCTTCATTCAGATTGAAACGCAGTAGTGAACCGCGTAATATCACCTAGTATAATAAATATATTTTCAGAAGTAGTAACTTCGGCAGCGAAGCCGGCCGGTGCCATAAGTCAACGGGCTGCGATACCTGATGATACTCCTGATGAAAAGCATCAAACAGGTAATAAGGTAGTTCTTCATGATATTCTTGGTCGAGATTGGTTCTTTGTAGTCAGACTCTGCCATGGCGTTTCATCGCTGTTAGTTGTATAAACATACCATCAGGATTCGTTTGTGGTCCAAAAATTAATTAAAAAATAATAATATTAGATGTGAGACTTCGTCTGTCTGTCTGTCAGTCTGTCACACTTAAATATTTTAAGAACCACTGCGCAAAATTTCAAAGGAAGACTACTGTATCGATTGGGATATCATATGAAAGGGCGTCATTTGCAAATCTAAAAACAGATTTTTATTTTGATTTATGTCAAGTAGTTTTTGGCTTATAATCAAAAATGTCAAAAATAATTGATATCTCCGTAGTTTGTGGAGGGAAAAATCTGAAATAATTAATACATGTCTATCTATATTTCACAGGATTTTTTTTTATTTGTGCTTAAATAAAGTGTTCCTGCTTTTTTCAGCGTCGGGTGAAGAACGATTTTGTGACCCCTTGATGGACTATGATGGTGAAATATATTCATATGTGTACGATCACTTACCTTACCATATGCATATTAAGCGGGACCAACAGCAGAGGATTCGCAGACATTTTTAGCATTACCTACCTACCGATCTGTTGGCTACATTCAAATGATAAAAATGCAGTGAGATTTCAGATTGAGTGCCAAATCATTAGTAAGACTACTGGTCAGCACAATTTGAGTGTAGTCATAGCATTTCATTGTTCCACTACACATTTTAAATATATCAAGTATAAATAAATAAAATATAATATGTAAAAGCATAAAAAGCCCGACAGCAAACCAACAGAATGGACTTAAATTTCATTTTATATACATAATACACATGCGTTTCAAGCAAGAAAGTGATTGCGACTGCGGCAACTTCACGCTGTATACGGATTTTGTATTGCCAGCAGAACAAACACAAAGAGACAAATACCCGGTTTTAATATTTAGTTAAATGTTTTATTTTTACTAAAAGTACGTGTAGTTTACATCGGCCTATTCCACTTTGATCACCTGGGTGATTAAAGTGGAACAATTTATTCCACTTTGATCACCTCGGAATCAAATCACCTGGGTGATTTGGATCAAAGTGTTATAGATCTTTACATCGTACATTTGATGACGGGAAAAGAGAAAATAATCGTAGAAAATGAATAGAGCATAATATAATAGCCTATGTCACTCCCACTACTGAGATGAATCTAAAGACATATTAAAGTTAGAATCTGTCAAGCCATTTAGGCTGTTGGTCGTGCCAAACAAATAGACAAACATACATACGCTCGAAAAACATAACCCTCCTTCTGGGGCAGTCGGGAGGGGGGGGGGGTTGTTAGTTGTTTTTAAAATAAGTAGAATACTTAATACTACTATATTATTTAGTACCTAAGAAAAGTATGTAGACATTTTTGTAACTTAATTATTGATAGTGTTTTTATTAAATAATTATTTTCAGTCATATTTGTTGTTTGATTTCTTTTTATAATGAATACCTATAAAGAAACAAATAATAGAAAGAAGTGTATTTTTTATTTTTGGTGTGTCTTAGTTGCCGCCTGGTGGGACAATTATTGTATCCCTTGTAGCCGTGGAGCCACCTCAACTGCTAATTGGCGAAATATCATTCGTCCCCCTCTTCTGCCACATTTCAACCACCAATACCAATTAAAACTCTTTGCTTAAGCAGAGTTTTTAGGTGCTTTCAAAAATAATGTTATGTCTGTCTGACGTTCTTTTATTACATTCAAATTATATTTGACTAGCTGACCCGTGCAGCTCCGCCCGCGCTTTTATTACGTTTTGCTCCCCTTTTCTCCCTCCTCCCTAGATTTACCTCTCTCTCTCTTATAAAAAAATCTAATTATATGCTCTTTCTCTCCTCTCACTTTCCCCCTCCCGCTTCGGTTTCCGTCACACACTCTTCCTCTCCCTGTTATCCCCTCTCTGAACCCTCTCCCCCTGTCTCTTCTACGAACTTGCTCCTTCTCACTCCCCCCTTACTCCACCTAACTCCCCCTATCCCTCACCACATCACCCCCTCCTCGAATCCCCTCCCCTCTTTCTCCTCTCTTTCTCCTCTCTTGCACCCTCCTCTCGTTCTATCCTCGTCAATCATGGTATCAGCGGCATTAAATATACTTTATGACCTATTCTCAGACCTCCCCGATATGCACACAAAATTTCATACATATCGGTTCACCCATCTATATAATGACCTTTCCTTATATTGCTTAACCTTAACCTAGTGGCATGAAATATATTTTACGGCCTATTCTCAGACCTACCCGAAATGCACACAAAATTTCATACAAATCAGTTCACCCATCAATTTAATGACCCGGCTTTATGTTGCTTAACCTTACCCTAGCGGTATGAAATATACTAAATGACCTATACTCAGACCTACCCGATATGCACAAAAAAAATCATACAAATCGGTTCACCCATCTATTTAATGACCTTAAGTAACGTTGCTTAACCTTAACCTACCGGGATAAAAGTATGCTATGTCCGTTTCCTGGTTCTAAGCTACCTCCCCACCAATTTTCAGCCGAATCGGTTAGGTCGTTCTTGAGTTATAAATAGTGTAACTAACACGACTTTCTTTGATATAATATATAGATTAAAGTTCTATAGTGATTGTATGTTCAATTTCACCGATAGATGGCGCTGTTCATAATGTAAATCACGCTAATATCGTAAATTACTGTCTACTGATATTCGATAATGAAACTTCTAAGCTTTTCGCATCTTTTATTGTTGCGACTGTAATACAATATTTATCTATACACTACCTGGACTTGGGGAGTTTCATTAAAATTTCATGAACAGAAATCTAATGAAAATGTCCTGGGTGTACCGGACCGGCTTACCCCTTACAAAAATTGACCCTTCGCCAATGCTATATCTTATGCAAACTAAATGTCTGCTCAGTCCCTATTGTATATAGCGTAATAATACATATCTTAATGATTAACTGATCAGTCTATAATTACCCTATTCACATACAAAGGAAATTACGTGGTAATATGTGCAAGTAATGTTTCACTGCTTAGCCCCTATGAAACATAGCGTGATGTTTTATATACCAACTTACACCTTGACTTCTACACAACACATCAGTGAAAGTCCTATCAAAATCCATCCACGGGTTTTCAAATGATACCTGGACGAACAGAACGACAGACAGACAGACAGACAATAATTCCAAAAAAAATTGTTTTGGCCTCTATGTCGATAGTATAGTATCCCCACATGGAAATTTTGGAAAAATATTCAATGTACAGAAAAAGTGCTCTTTGAGTTTTATTATAGTATAGAAGATTATATGTAAATAGAATGTTTAAAATTTTGTATAGAATGTTAATTAAATATTTACTCATACCGCTAACCATCATCATCATCATTATGCTAACCGATGCACATAGGGGTATTTTGCCAATCTAGCCGGTCAAAAGTCCATTTCTTAGAACTTGCCTCAGGTCCAAAAAAACTAGTTATTATTATTGACAGATAACTAGAGCACAATAGGCCACCCTCCCCTTTTTCTTATCAGTTGCGCCTGCACAGTGATTTTAGTTAGTCTGAACTTTACCATCGCTCAAGTGCAAGTATTTTTCTCGACGGTCCCAGTTTGACTTTCTCAGTTCAATTTTAAATATAATTTTTTCAAGTGAATGTTTTGAAATTATAGTCATGGTTTTAGATAAAGCAGGTAAGGGCCCGTATTTTTATTATATTGAACTGTATTAGGCATTACTGAAACATTGATTTTTATTTTTTCTAAAAGTGGTTTAAATTTAACAAATTTTTGATCATTTTTTGAATCATGGTTTTGGAAATGGTTTTTGTTGTACTTCAGGGTCCGTCCGAGTTACTTTTTTTATTTTTTAGCTAGCTGATAGTTCTTCCAACAAATTAATGGCCAAAACCCTTGCGCATATTTGCGGTTTTTTGAGTTAAAATTGAAAATCTAACGAAAGAAAAAAGTAACCTTTTTTTGTATGTCACTTTACCACGTTTTATTTGGTTTTAGGTTCGTCAAGTGGGTCCAGTGTTGAAAGTAGTAATCCGCAAATATCTATACGACAAAATGCAAGAGCAAAAATTGCCCAATTTTGAAGAAAAGTTCATATATTTGGAAAATTACTTGTTGTCTTGCGAAGACTTTTTGATGAAGAATTAAAAAATTAAAACAAAGTTTCTCGTATATTAATTCAGAATTGAGGCAAAGATGGAAAAAAGCAAACGGAAAAGAATCATTTTCTTCAAAGTAATGACGAATGGTTGAAAAAAACATCCGAAATACCCATAGTGCAACAACAGAGATATGGTCGACCATCGAAATCTTTCGCAGAATTAGTTGAAAGAAGAGTTATGACTGAATTACGGAGCGCGATAGGTGAAGGCATGTAATATATTTACATCTGGACAAAAATATGCTTCTTAAATAGCAGGCATATAACCGAATCTCCAACGAGAGCTACAAAGCTTAAGAAAGCTTATGAAATAGTTCAGAATGTGAATCTGACCCTGTTGTGTGCACTTACTATTTTTGTAGAAGCTGACTTCTCTCGGTGCCAATATGAAATTATTAGAAGATATATCTACCCCAGGTACAGTCACTTACAAAAAGATAAAAAGATTCCTATCCGCCTGAGGATTCGTTTCATCACTGAAATATTAGCTCAAGTGAATCTTGAAGATTTGTTAAACCACACGGCAACAAGATTACTTCCTTAATTGAGGAAAATGATGAAGAGTCATAGTTATAATAATAAGTTAGTGATATTAAAAAAATATCAAGTTTAATCAAAATATAAATTATAATTTTTATTTTTTACGGTGCTAATCAACCTCCTTATAATCTTCTTTTTATTGAAAAGCACTTATTATAGCTATACACCTATAGAAAAATCAGTAAAAGTAAATAAATCGAAAAAAATAATTATGACCGGATAGATTAGCAAAATACCCCTATGTGCGATGGTTCGTGGGTTCGATTCCCACCAAGTGTCTGGGTGTTATTTATCTATTTAAGTATGTATTTACAAAAAAAAACAATGTATATAGTATTTAGTATCAGTTGTCTGGTTTCCATAATACAGGCTCTGCCTAGTTTGGGATCAGATGACCGTGTGTGGATTGTCCCAAGATATTATTATTATTATACATTCAAATTAAAGCTTAAACATGTACTTATTTGCATTTATGTTATTATATTATATTATGCAAAATGAAACTAGATATTACTTAATCAATTGTTCAAAATTTTATTTGTTCATTTGAAGGTTGTACGTCTGAGACAAACTCTACAAATGCTCAGTTACGACTGACCTGGAACTTGCCTCGATCAAATAGTTAAATACAACAACAGTACTTCCGTTAGATTATTTTTTGAAAGTCAAATTCATATATGCTAACATCGGCAATGCGCTAGTGATTTTTCTAGTTGCTATCGTGTAGGTTGCGCCTATAGGTTGCGGTGACAGCTTACCATCAGGCGGGTCGCATGCTTGCTTGCCATAGTCGATTTTACTTATGGCTTAATGGTCAACAGCCTACATAAACACCTCAACAGGCTTGCTTTAGACGGATGGACCTCTAACCAGACGGCAAATGTAGTAGGGAATTTCCCCTCTTTGGAGCCTTAACCACCATTATCCAAAAAAATTCCCGCTGTAAGAAATTGTTGTTTAAATATATAAATATATTTTAGCAGTTTACAGCTCGAGTGGGCTAGTGATTGCCTTGGAAACAAGGTGCGCAGGTTCGAACCCCGTCTTGCTCTTCTGATTTCTTTAATTAATCATGTGCGAAGTTTGTGCGATTGTTACAAGCGTTGAAGAAAAACATCGTGAGGAAACCTACATGTCTAACACATTATAATTTTTAAAAACTACAACCCGACTACGGATAAAATCGCAGTCTAATAATGTGATATTATATAGCCTATAACCAGCGGACAATCAAGACGCTTCTAACGACACCCTACTTGTCAAATTATGTTAAGTAGATTAGAAGATATGCGGGAACAGATGAACATAGGTACATACATACATTCTTGTTTAAAATCATATCCCTCCCTCCGTTCCGTGGTCGGGTAAAAAGCCTAACTAGCTTTCGAATATCGTGTGTCATGTCTAATCACTATCTGCCGCAGTCACAAACGTCAATTCTTTCTAATTGTTATCGAGTTGCCTAATACCGACTCCGCTTGCGAAGCTATGCACTCTCAGGTATTGCTCCTCCAGATGTCCGAAGATATGTCGCGGCTGCTGTTGAAAGAATGAAGATGAACCAAGACTACAGACATCCTCTGCATCAACACTCTGCAGTTTTGAAGAAGTCTAAAGTTGAAAGAGTCTTGTAGGGTTTGTGGCTCCTATTAAATCACGCCACAAGATCACCGAGGCCCGGCTAAAATTATGGGAAGAAGGTATCCTCTGAGAAACTTTATTTCTCCCTCCGAAAAACTTCCTTCTGGGCTTGATCTACCTTGGCTAACTTGGAAGAGTTTAAGGCGCTAATAGCGGTGAAATGCCTGAATTCTTGTTATTAACCGACTTCAAAAAAGGAGGAGGTTCTCAATTCGTCTGTATATATATATTTTTTTTTTTTTTTTTTTATGTATGTTCGCGCATAACTCTGGCAATTATTAACCGATTTGAAAAAATCTTTCTTCCATCCATTCTTCAATCCATTGATTGGGTCCCATAAAAAAATTATTGCTTAGTAATAAGTAGTTCCTAAAAAAACAAGAATGGTGACTGCGCACTGAGAGTTGCAAGAAAGCCTATATAGATGACGTTTTAGTCGCTCGGACTCGCTCGGTCGGACAAAAATGGTCATAACTCTGGCAAATATTTACCAATTTCAATGATTCTTTTTTTATTCGAAAGAAGAAACCACTGTATTGAATCTGTATGAATTTTATTACAACCGGATAAGAACTTCCTGGAGGACCATGAACGATGTGGAGGAATTTATCTGGTAAAAACCATAAAACTGATGTTCTCCATTACATTGCTCTGACAATTATGAACCGATTTCGATGATTCTTTTTTTATTCGAGAGAGTAAACTACCATGATGTTTCCATGCAAATTTCATTACGACCGGATATTATTTTCTGAAGAAACATGAATTATGTAAAACTATGTAGACGATAATGTGATCATAACCTACCTAGATAATTTTATGGTTTTCGATGGTTCAATCTTTATATATGAAAATATCACTAAAAAATTTAAAATAAAATCTTTTTAAAAAAAAATTGAACCGACTTCAATATCACTGAAAAGTATAAAATAATTTAAATATTATTGAAGTTGGTGCCAAATATACACAGCAGGTACGCTAACACCAACTTCAATAATATTTAAATTATTTTATACTTTTCAGTGATATTGAAGTCGGTTCAATTTTTTTTTTAAAAGATTTTATTTTAAGTTAAATGTTCATAAAAACTGTTAATTTAATCTGTATAGAAAAAATATAAAACGTTAGTTAAAGTTTCGATAAATACGTTTACTTGAATAGAAATTTATTTTTGATAACCACTTTTTAGGAAAAAAATTTCTAAAAAGGACCTATTTATGTCATAATTAGCAAATGTTCTCTAAAACCGCTCAAGCTATGGTGTTGGCGTTTACACAGGAAAAAAGGTCTTGAAACTACAAATGTCTTTACTTGAAAGATTTATTTTTATTCCGTATTTTACTAGAGAAATATCTATTTTTCCCAAAATTTAATACATCTGCGCAAGCATGCCTGCTCCGAGCTCTGATTCAGTCCGCTTCGCGGCATTGTCGAGGGAGGACTGCACGTCGGTGTTGGAGCAATATTGTTAAACTCATTTAATTTTTTAAAGAGTTTATACGCATTTGTAAATATTGAAATTAATAGAAGTACTTAGTTTAGTTAATATCTATACATTAGTAACGGTAAATATTTTTTTGGAAATAAATTAACTTTTTAAGTACGCAAAGACTAAGAAAACTATGCCAATGCATTGGGGCCGCCGGTGGGTGACGTCGGTTTGTGAATTCGGAACGGTCTTAATACCGTAATTCATCACGGTTCCCTTGGGAGAGGGTCCCAGTTTTTAACCGACTTTAAAAAAGGAGGTTATGTATTCAACACAAATGTATCTAATACTATAAAAAAATGAGAAGCCCGTCATAGACAATTGTTATCAATGTTTGGCAATTGATCAGGTTAAGCAACGTTAGACAAGGTCATTGCATAGATGGGTGACCGTTTAATGCCATTTGAAGTAAGCGTCTCCGTGCTTTGGAGGGCAAGTAAAAAGTGGGTCCCAGTTTTTAACCGACTTTAAAAAAGTAGGTTATGTATTCAACACAAATGTATCTAATACTATAAAAAAATTAGAAGCCCATCATAGACAGTCGTTATCAATGTTTGGCAATCGATTAGGTTAAGCAACGTTAGGCAAGGTCATTACATAGATGGGTGACCGTTTAATGCCATTTGAATTAAGCGTCTCCGTGATTTGGAGGGCAAGTAAAAAGTGGGTCCCAGTATTTAACCTACTTTAAAAAAGTAGATTATGTATTCAACACAAATGTATCTAATACTATAAAAAAATTAGAAGCTCATCATAGACAGTCGTTATCAATGTTTGGCAATCGATTAGGTTAAGCAACGTTAGGCAAGGTCATTACATAGATGGGTGACCGTTTAATGCCATTTGAAGTAAGCGTCTCCGTGATTTGGAGGGCAAGTAAAAAATGGGTCCCAGTTTTTAACCTACTTTAAAAAAGGAGGTTATGTATTCAACACAAATGTATCTAATACTATAAAAAAATGAGAAGCCCGTCATAGACAATTGTTATCAATGTTTGGCAATTGATCAGGTTAAGCAACGTAAGGCAAGGTCATTACATAGATGGGTGACCGTTTAATGCCACTTGAAGTAAGCGTCTCCGTGCTTCGGAGGGCAAGTAAAAAAGGTTATGTATTCAACGCAAATGTATGCTATTAAAAATTAGCTAACGTAAAAGAGCTCGGGAGGCGCTGCGCGAGTCAGCTAGTATATAATATATCTTTTATTCATAATATTTTTGTGTTCTATATTTAATGTTCTATTCATATAATCTAGAATTCTGTATATACAGGGTTACTGGTAAATATCACAGCAATCCGTTAAGGGTTTGTAGGTGAGATCATTTGCAAATATCAACCATTTTTGAATAATTTGACATTTTAAAATTTGAAGATATCTGCGATATACAACTTCCAAAGTCTATGAAAAAGTCAATTTATGATTATTAACCGACTTCTTTATTCTCTGCTTGATGATACAAATACTTGCATGTATAATAATCAGACATGATTATTTATTATTATTGGTTAATAGTAAGTATATGAAACTGCTGCACAATAGGAGTTATTAAAACACGAGTGTTTTAATTATGTGCAGTTTCAAACACTACTTTATCTAAACTCATGAAATACAATTTTAAACCGCCAAACTACATTACAAAACATATAATACAGACAGAGGGAGCTCTGTTTCACACAGACGACGTGCTTTCTATAGAAAGCACGTCGTCTGTGTGTAGTATAGTATATATAGTTAAATTTGTTGTACCAAATAGTATGTAATCTGTGTGGAATAAAATTCTATTCCAGTCTATAATATTATGGCGCTCATTTCATTCAAATAACTCCATAGCGCATTCGTACAACTGGGTCCCACCCTCCCGATGAATGTATCGTGGCCTGCTAGATTAGATCGCGGACTACTAGATGACATTGCGGCCTACTAGATTGGCTTAAAAATATATTGATATAGAAAAGTTTCTCTCTTACAATATATTTTTAAGCAGATTTTACGGCATCGTTTTGATCAAACGTTTTTTTACGATACACGTGTACCGAAAAAAACTTTTTGATTTTTGTAAAGAGGCATTATGTATAAAATGTGTCATTAGAGTACTAGTTTTGAGACCATAATTTGAATATTACGATATGAGTATTATGAGTGTAGATAAAGGGTATTTAAACATTAAAATTATAAAATAAAGATGTTTAAAATGTTACTTTTGTAACAATTTATGAAATAAATAATGAGAATAGTACAATATAAAAAAGGCCCCCGTGGGGTGTCCGGGTAAGAATAGCACCTACCCATCTCTTCCCGTTGGGTGTCCGTAAAAGGCGACTAAGGAAAAACTAGAAGACAGGCAGCAGTCTTTTTATTGGATTACCTGCCACCTATACTGTGATCCCCAAGCCGCCTGCCAAGCGTGATGATAATGGCAACCCCTCCCTTCTAAGGTAGAGGCCTATGTTCAGCAGTGGACGTTTAGGCTGCTGGATGATAAAAAAGACATTAAAGCAAATGAATTGCTAGGATTTGTGCCCACGTCTAAAATCACGTTATTACCTTAGTTAAGCTCATACACCACTGAGCCAATTATACATAATATAGTACCGTCGCCAGAAACAAATATACTATTAGGAGAGCAAAGTCGAGAGCTGTAATGCAATAGTCAAACCAGCCATGTCTATATTTATAAGAAAATTGAGACTTTAATACGTTGACATACAGTTTGAATCTGTATAAACATTAAGCAGCTTTTTAAATAACTAACATTTTTGGTTTCGTTTTTCATTGTTACAGTGTTACACTTTTTTCGGTCTTGCCCCTCAGCAGCCCATTTTTTTGTGTATAAAAAAATAAAAAGTTTTTAGAACGGAGTTGCGTGTATAAAGTGTGTCATTAGAGTACTTACTAGTTTTGTATTCATAATTTAAATATTACGATATGAGTACAGATAAAATTCATTACTTTAATGTTTTATATTTTTATATTTATTGTTATTGTTAAGTACCTAACTAGACTTTGTAGTATGTATGTGTATACTTAATTCAGGCAAAAGTATAAATTAAACTTTTTTAATAAACCCCGACATAGGTGAACGAACTCTTAAAATGACTTTCCTGCGCCATTACCCTGATCAGTGTCTGTCTACTAATTACTCGGCAATATTTAACTATTGATTTACAATTCGATGGGTCCTACATTTTATGGAGCAGAGTTTCTGTTACCACCGTCCTGCTTGTTCCCATCCCCAGACTCTCATCATTATTTTTCTACCTACTACTCATAGCAACCTATCCAATGAGTCTGCGTTTATTGGTGCAGAGACCACGTGACTACCTTCATGCTTCATCATCAGACCCTCGTCACCATTTTTCTAGCAACTAGCAACTCGTCGAGACATATCTAACGAGCCCAAACTCTGTAAGTATACGTTTTTTGGTGCAGAGATCCATTATAATAATATCAATAATATCTTGGGACAATCCACACACAGTTATCCGATACCAAACTAAGCAGAGCCTGTACTATGGAAACCAGACAACTGATATTAATACTTGTTTTTTTGTAGATACATACTTAAATAGATAAATAACACCCAGACACTTCGTGGGGGAATCGAACCCACAACTCATCGAGTAGCAGCCAGGGAGTCTAACCACTAGACCATCGGGCTCGTCACCTCATCCTTTGACCACCTTCCTGCTCTATCATCAGACCGCCATCTAAAGATCACCATTTTCTAGCAACTACTCGTGATACCTACCCAAGGAACCCAAATTCGGTGGGTCTACGTTTATTCGTGCAGAGATCCCATGACCACAGTCTTGCTCCATCGTCAGACCCTGATCACCATTTTTTTAGCAGCTACTCGTAGAGACGTACGCAACAAGCCCAAATGCGGTTATTGATACAGAGATTCCGTGACCACCAACCTGCTCCATCATCAGACAATGATCACCGTTTTTCTAGCAACTACTCGTCGAGACATATCTGACGAGCCCAAATTCGGTGGGTCTACGTTTATTTGTGCAGAGATCCTTTGGCCATCTTCCCGGTCCATCATCAGACCCTGATCATCATTTTCTAGCAACTACTCATCGAGACCAGCCCAACGAGCCCAAACTCAGTAGGTGTACGTTTATTGGTGCAGAGATCCTGTGACCACCTTCCTGCTCCATCATCAGACCCTGAATTCCATTCTTCTAGCAACTACTCGTTGAGAACTATTCCACGAGCCCAAACTGGATGAGTCTTCGTTTATTGGGGCCGAGATCCTATTTCCACCTTCTTGCTGATCATCATCAGACCCTGGTGAAGGTTACCATTTTATTTACTATTATCGGATTTATATATGTACTAAATTTCAGATCTTTTGGACTTATAGAAATAACTAGCTGACCCACGCAGCTCCGTCTGCGCTATTTTTAACCGGCTTCAAAAAGAAGGTTCTCTATTCGACGCGTATGTATGTAATATTGATAAAAATGCGTAATATTAATATATGTTAGTCTATGTGGGCTTCTAAACAAATTTACCAAATTTTATGAGTGTATGTATGTATGTATGTATGTATGTAGGTATGTATGTATGTATGTATGTAGGTATGTATGTATGTATGTAGGTTTGTCCACGGATTTCTCAGAAACTACAAGTCCGATTTTGAAAATTCTTTTTGCAATAGTTAGAGTATTTTTCAACTTAGGGTAGAGTACAAGTTTCATCAAAATCGGTCCAGTAGTTTAAGAGATATAAACTTTTTATGTTTTCAGTAAGTTACTGTAACGTAGACGTTCGAGTTGCGTGATAGTGTTGATACCTATTTTGGTAAAATAAGTCACTAAAAAGTGTTAAATAAACTATTTAAAATAAATAAAACCGACTTCAAAGTAAATTATCTAAAAAGCATAAAATAACGAAAATATATTGAAGTCGGTGTCAGCTGGTGCTAGTGTTAGTTAACATGATGTGCTAGCACCGACTTCAATATATTTTCGTTATTTTATGCTTTTTAACCGACTTCAAAAAAGGAGGTTCTGTATTCGACGCGTATGTATGTAATATTAATAGAAATGCGTAATATTCATATATGTTAGTCTATGTGGGCTTCTAAACAAATTTACCAAATTTCACGAGTGTATGTATGTATGTATGTATGTATGTAGGTTTGTCCGCGGATTTCTCAGAAACTACAAGTCCGATTTCGAAAATTCTTTTTGCAATAGTTAGAGTATTTTTCAACTTAGGGTAGAGTACAAGTTTCATCAAAATCGGTCCAGTAGTTTAAGAGATATAAACTTTTTATGTTTTCAGTAAGTTACTGTAATGTAGACGTTCGAGTTGCGTGATAGTGCTGATACCTATCTTGGTAAAATAAGTCACTAAAAAGTGTTAAATAAACTATTTAAAAAAAAATAAAAACCGACTTCAAAGTAAATTATCTAAAAAGCATAAAATAACGAAAATATTATTGAAGTTGGTGAAGAATATACACAGCAGGTACGCTAACACCAACTTCAATAATATTTTCGTTATTTTATGCTTTTTAGATAATTTACTTTGAAGTTGGTTTTAATTTTTTTAAAAATAGTTTATTTAACACTTTTTAGTGACTTATTTTACCAAGATAGGTATCAGCACTATCACGCAACTCGAACGTCTACATTACAGTAACTTACTGAAAATATAAAAAGTTTATATCTCTTAAACTACTGGACCGATTTTGATGAAATTTGTATTCTACCCTAAGTTGAAAGATACTCTAACTATTGCAAAAAGAATTTTTGAAATCGGACTTGTAGTTTCTGAGAAATCCGCGGACAAACCTACATACATACATACATACATACATACATACATACATACATACATACAAACACTCGTGAAATTTGGTAAATTCGTTTAGAAGCCCACATAGACTAACATATATGAAAATTACGCATTTTTATTAATATTACATACATACGCGTCGAATACAGAACCTCCTTTTTTGAAGTCGGTTAAAAAAACACATCAAGCACAGACACTTGCATGATAGCCTACTGTAAGTTCCAGCAGCAAACCGTCCATTGGAATTAAAAACGCTTTAGATCGTGTGTACATGATAAGACTCAGTGATGCGTTACAATAATAGGCAATATCCTACTTAAAATGATTGTTCTCTCTGCAGTTTCTTATTCTTCGAACAAATTTAGACTTTGTGTAAGCAGTACCGAGTGAAATTGCTAGATGGCGTTGACGTCGGCGGCGGGGTTCCGCGGGCTCAAATGCTCAAGGTCGTTCAGAGTTATTAAGGCCTTAAATAGACTACGTACACAAGTCGGTCGGTGTAAAGAAAACCTAGTTAGGTGGGTATATGGCGACTCAACTGTTTGTGAGTGTGGGTTCTCCCCACAAAGTATGGCCCATTTGTTGTCCTGTCCAGCGTGCACTGACTCCAGTACAATTCATACAATTCAGGAATATTAAAGTATAAATAAAAGTAAACAGTGGTGTAACAATTCCATGTATATTTCCAAGTCAATCAAATTATAAGAACCATCTTCCAAACACAATGGTTACCTAGCAACCTTAACATTCCCTCCTTTTTATAAGTCTGAACTCATTGCAGAATGTTGTAAGTTTCGGCTTAAATATAGGCTTCGTAAGCATGTCTGCTAACTGCTTATCTGTAGGCACATGCTCAATAGTGACTTCGCCTTCAGACACACATTGTCTTACATAGAAATGCTTCAATTTTATGTGTTTGGTCCGACGATGATATTGATATGGATTACTTGCTATTTTTAATGCTGATTCATTATCAATGCGTAGTATTGGAGTAGTATACGAATTACACCCGGTATTTGACCCGTGGGGTGTCCGGGTAAGAATAGCACCCACCCATCTCTTCCCTTTGGGTGTACGTAAAAGGCGACTAAGGGAAATCAGAAGACGGGCAGCAGCGGCGGGCGGGGTAACGGTCGAGCAGGGGGTGCTAAGAATCTCCGGCAGATGCCCCGCTACCACCCCCACCGAACTTTTGGCCCTGGCAACACACAACATCCGCACGATGAGGACCGATGAGAAGATTGTCGAGCTGGAGGAAGAATTGAGCAAGTTGCGTTGGGACATCTTGGGATTATCTGAAATCCGGCGAGAGGGACAGGATACGATAACCCTTGATTCTGGCAACATGCTCTTCTTCCGGGAAGGAGACCGGAAATCCCAGGGTGGTGTCGGGTTTCTCGTCCGTAAGTCCCTTATTAACAACGTGATTAAGGTCGATAGTGTGTCGAGTAGGGTAGCGTACCTTATACTCAGAATAACCAGTCGGTATTCGTTGAAGGTTATACAGGTATATGCGCCGACCTCGGCACACCCTGACGATGAAGTAGAGGCTATGTATGAGGAGATATCAGAAGCCATACATACCTCCAAAACACACTTCACCGTTGTTATGGGGGACTTCAACGCGAAGGTGGGCACACGGAATGGCGATGAGTTGAGAGTGGGGTCATATGGGTACGGGCAGCGGAACCAAAGGGGCCAGCGGCTGGTCGACTTCATGGAGAAGGAGGGACTCTTTGCGATGAACTCCTTCTTCAAGAAGCGACCATCCAGGAAGTGGACGTGGATAAGCCCCAATGGTTCAACCAAGAATGAGATCGACTTCATCATGACGACCAAGAAGCATATATTCGATGATGTCTCCGTGATCGGCAGGGTGAAAACCGGTAGCGATCACCGCATTGTTAGAGGCACATTGAATATCAATGTCAAGCTCGAGAGGTCTCGTCTGATGAAGTCCACGCTCCGTCCGGGAACCGCCCAAATCCGAAACCCCGAAGACTTTCAACTCGAACTACACAATCGCTTTCAGTGCCTAGCCGAATGCGAAACTGCGGACGAGTTAAACAATGGGTTGGTGCAAACTGTCCATGCAGTGGCGTCCAAGTTCTTTAAGACCCCACGCCGTAATAAGCCTCAGAAGCTCTCCAATCAAACCATTAAGTTAATGGAAACCCGGACTGAGATGAGGCTGCAATCTTCACCTGATATGTCAGAATATGCTGAACTCAATAGACGAATCTCGAAATCCATGCGTCACGATTTGCGTTCCTATAATACAGCATGTATTAAGGACGCAATTGAGCGGAACCAAGGCTCTAAAGTGTTCGCAAAGAATTCGTCTATTGGGCGCAGCCATATGACCAGGCTGAAGATCGACGACGGCAGTGTCATCTCATCGAAACCGGAGATATTGAGAGAGCTCGAGAGGTTTTACGGACAGTTATACACCTCAACACAGGAACCCATTGCCAGAACAGCTCAGGACACCAGAGCTAAATTAACCCGACACTACACTGAGGACATCCCAGACATCAGCCTGTACGAGATTAGAATGGCTCTCAAACAGCTTAAGAACAACAAGGCGCCGGGTGAAGACGGAATCACAACAGAACTTCTGAGAGCGGGTGGAAAACCGGTACTATTAGTCCTCCAGAAGTTATTTAATTCCGTCTTACTCCAGGGTACTACGCCAGAAGCATGGCACGGGAGTGTGGTGGTTCTTTTCTTCAAAAAAGGTGATAACACCTTGTTGAAGAATTATAGACCCATCTCACTCCTGAGCCATGTATACAAGCTGTTTTCGAGAGTCATTACGAACCGTCTCGAACGCAGGTTTGATGACTTCCAGCCTCCCGAACAAGCCGGGTTCCGAAAAGGCTTTAGCACCGTAGACCACATACATACGCTCCGCCAGATTATACAGAAGACCGAGGAGTATAATCGGCCATTATGTCTAGCGTTTGTGGACTACGAAAAAGCCTTCGATTCAATCGAGACCTGGGCGGTACTGCAGTCCCTCCAGCGGTGCCGTATCGACTATAGGTACATCGAAGTGTTGAAGTGTTTGTACAGAAACGCCACCATGTCGATCCGACTACAGGACGAGAGCACGAAACCAATCCCATTGCAGCGAGGCGTGAGACAGGGAGACGTTATTTCTCCGAAACTGTTCACTAACGCATTGGAGGACGTTTTCAAGCTCTTGGACTGGTACGGATTCGGCATCAACATCAATGGCGAATACATCACTCACCTTCGCTTTGCCGATGATATAGTCATTATGGCAGAGTCGCTGGAGGACCTCAATACAATGCTCAGCGACCTCAGTAGCGTTTCCCAACAGGTGGGTCTTAAAATGAACATGGACAAGACGAAGATCATGTCTAATGTCCATGTTGCACCCGTACCGGTAGTTGTTGGGAACGATACAATCGAAGTTGTTGACCACTACGTATACCTAGGACAAACAATCCAGTTAGGTCGGTCCAACTTCGACAAAGAGGTCGCCCGAAGAATCCAACTCGGATGGGCAGCGTTCGGGAAACTACGTGACATCTTCTCATCAGAAATTCCGCAGTGCCTGAAGACAAAGGTTTTTAACCAGTGTGTGTTGCCAGTGATGACTTATGGTACTGAGACGTGGTCTTTAACAGCTGGCCTTTTGGAGAAGCTCAGAGTCACACAACGAGCTATGGAGAGAGCTATGCTCGGAGTTTCTTTGCGCGACAGAATCCGGAATGAGGAGATTCGCCGAAGAACCAAGGCCACCGACATAGCTCGTAGAATATGCAAGTTGAAGTGGCAGTGGGCAGGCCACATCGCTCGAAGAACCGATAACCGTTGGGGAAGAAAGGTTCTCGAGTGGCGACCACGAACCGGAAGACGCAGCGTAGGCAGGCCTCCCACTAGGTGGACCGACGACATTGTTCGCGTCGCAGGCAACCGGTGGATGCAAATAGCAAATTGTCGTTCATTGTGGCGGTCTAAGGGGGAGGCCTATGTTCAGCAGTGGACGTCTTCTGGCTGGTGATGATGATGATGATGATGATACGAATTACATAATTTTTTAAATAATCTTTTCATCCAAACTATTTCTCGACACGCTTCGCTGGCTGCCACAATCTCAGCTTCAGTGGATGATAATGCCACCGAGGTTTGCTTGTAACTTCGCCAGGAGACCGCCGACCCTGCGAACATGCAGATGATGCCACTTGTGGAACAACCAGTCTTTGAGTCACCACCATAATCAGCATCACTATAGCATATAAATTGTTTTTCGTTTTTCTCTATATCTCTATATACTCCAATCCCATATCAATAGTTCCTTTCAAATATCTCAATATTCTTCTTACTTGTAGAACATTTTCACTTGAAGGGTTTTCTAATGTTCTAGACACAACACCGACAGCATACGCTATATCAGGTCTCGTACCCACCATCAAGTAAGATAGTGCTCTAACAATTTGTCGGTAAGGAAAATTAGTAGGATTGTTATCCATAGTATAACTGTCCTCTTCCGCCAACTTCTTTTGACAATCATCTTTAACGATTGGCGTGCCAGCAGGCTTGCAGTTGCTCATTCCGTATTTTTCCAATAATCTTCTGGTATAGGCGGCTTGATGTACTCTTATTGAATCATCACTGTTTCGCTCAATCTCTAGTCCCAGAAAATAAGATAACGGCTTTGTTGTTATTTTGAAATAACGCTTTAACTCATTCTCAATAAATTTATCAGCCTCTCTCTCGTCTGTGGCAGCAACTAACCCGTCATCGACATACAGAGCTAGCAGTATCTTTGTTCTTCCTCTATGTCTTACATATAAACATGGATCTGCATCGCTTTGTATAAAGTCAGATTCCAATAGAAAGTCGTGGATACGCTCGTTCCAACATTTAGGTGCTTGTTTTAATCCGTACAAACTTCTCTTTAGTTTACAAACTTTGTCAGATTTGTCATCATATCCTACAGGTTGTCGCATATAAATTTCCTCTTTAACTGTACCATAAAGGAAGGCAGTTGACACATCAAATTGTTTTAGCGATAAACCTTCATTTGTAGCAACACTTAACAGTAATCTTATTGTACTAAGTTTGGCAACTGGGCTAAATGTTAGGTCGTAGTCTATCCCTTTCTTTTGTGACAATCGTGCTTGCCAACAGCAACTAATCGTGCTTTATATTTATCAATAGAACCATCAGGGTTTCTTTTGATTTTAAATATCCATTTGCAACGTAGTGCTTTCCTATTCGCGGGTAATTTACTCAGCTCCCAAGTCTGATTTTCATTTAACGAGTTCATCTCATTATTCATGGCTTCAACCCATTCTTCTTTGTCTGGACTTTCCATCGCTTCTCGATACGACGATGGTTCAAGATTATAAACGACTTGATTGATGAACTGTTCAAAATTAAATCTCTCTGGAGGTTTAATTAGACTCCGATCACGCAACACACGTCTGCCTTCTTCTACATTTGGTATGTTGACGTTTTGTCGTGTTACATCATTATCATCTGTATCATCGTCTGAAATCGAATGGAAATCATCATCACAAGGAAAATTTGAATTTGGATTTGGTTGTTCAGCCGGTATTTCAGAAGTAGTAGGTAGCTCGTAGGTTCTGCTCATGGATTTAGGCGCATCTGTAACAGGTAAATCGTTATGAAATAAAGGAATTTCTTCAAAGATCACGTCTCTCGACCTCATCAATTTGGAGTTTTCTTTATCATAAATTCGATATCCTTCATCACCATCATATCCAATCAGAATTCCTTTCTGTGCTTTTCTATCTAGCTTCCTTGCTATTTTTTGCTTAGGTACGTGCACGTAGCATACGCAACCAATGATTCTCAGATGACTTATTCTGGGTTTTTTATTGAACCATAGTTCGTAAGGTGACTTTCCATCTACTGTAGTGGGTCCCGTACGATTTAGTATATAAACTGACGTTTTTGCTATCTCTGCCCATAAGCCTTGAGGAATCTGATCATGAGCGTGCATAAGTGCTCGTATCATCTACACGACAGTACGATTGTCCCTCTCTGCGCAACCGTTTTGTTCGGGAGTGTAAGGCATGGTCAATCTTTGCCTGATTCCATATTGCCCCAATGTCTTACGTACTTGTTCGTTGTCAAATTCACCTCCATTATCACTCAAAATCTCCAGTACAACATGTCCGGATGTCCTGGCTCCTGCTAGAAATTCTATCAAGCACGAATGAACTTCTGGCTTATGCCGTAGGAAGTAAATATAGCGGTAACGGGTGTAATCATCTTTGAACAGAACAAAATATCTACGTTTTGAAATAGAATACATAAATGGTCCACATACATCTGTGTGTATAAGCTCACCAGGTTTTGTTGCTCTTTCTCTAGTACCAAACTTTAGTCTATGAGCTTTACCAAAAGCACAACCTTGACATACCTCTGAGTTATTGTCCGATTTGAATTGAATTCCCAATTCTCTTTGTACAATATTCTTGACATGTCTTTTGTTTTGGTGTCCTAGACGTTCGTGATATAATTGAAGTTGATTATTTACAGTCAGCGTATTAATTTCGGTGTAAGGTTTGCTTACTTTTATATTCAATTTATATAAGCCTCCAAATCTTTCACGATATCCAACTAACATAGTTTTCCATCAACTTTCATTGTGCATGAACGAGCATTTGACTGGAATTCGCTATTTTCACATAGATCTTGTGCGGCTAATACTGAGAACAAATTTCTTTGTATACATGGTACATACCATACATTGGAGAGTGTAATAAGCTCTTTTTGGTCATTTATGTCAGCCTCGACTTGAATTGAGCCTTTTCCTATAGCTTCAACACTTTGTCCATTTGCTGTCACAATGTTATGAGGTTCAACAAAATACTCAAAGGAATGAAATACATCACCTCTATTAGTTACGTGACTGGTCGCTCCATTGTCTACGTACCATGAGTCTTTATCTATACTCTCACCAAAAGCTAAGGCTATACTTGACAACATTGTTACATTCTTGGACGGCTCCGGTGACTTTTGAGGTCTTCCTGCATCAATCCATTTTTTACAATATTTCAATTTATGGCCTTTTTCTCCACAGTACTTACATGCATATAAACGTTTGTTCTTTCTTTTACTTGGTTGACTGTACTGATTTTGCTTTCCTGTTTGTGTCACCAACACAGTTGTATTATCTGCGCTTTCAATATCTTTCGCTAGAAGAGATCTTTCGAATGCACACAACTGGGTCGTCAGGTTTTCAACTGTACGATCTTTCGATGAAATCATTGTCCAACTCGATTTAAAATTAAAATATTCTTCAGGAAGCGTATCCAAAATCTTGCATATTAACAATATTTCTGGTAGTTGGTTTCCTTCAGTAGACAATATCTCGTTCATGTTATGCCAAATATTTTTTACTATTAATAGATGTGATCCCATATCATGACTAGGGTCTTTCTTCAATTTAAAAAATTGCATACATATTATATCATACGTACGGTCCTGAGAGGTTCGTTCATACAGGCGATTGAGTTCGTCCCATATTTCCTTTGCGGTATCAAACCTCATGACTTTAGTTAGCATTTCATCAGTCAGATTAGTGGTAAGAAGTAACATTGCACTGCTTTCTACTTTATTGTACTTTTCTAATTCGACTTTGTACCTTTGTATCGCTTCCGATGTGGCTCCATCATCTGGTCGGGTCGGTTTATATAGCGTACCTTGCACCGCATCTAAGGCGCTTGTATGGCTACGCAACAACAACAACACCTTATATTTCCAGGTTGGTCAGTTCTTTCCGTCAAACAGCCCAATTTCCATTTTCATTGTCGTCGACATGATTTTGTAATATTAAGCTTTTGCTTTACCGGAATATAAAATCGATCGATCGATCGATCGATTTATAAGCGATCTGGATCGAATTTTATTGCTCTGCTACCATATTAAAGTATAAATAAAAGTAAACAGTGGTGTAACAATTCCATGTATATTTCCAAGTCAATCAAATTATAAGAACCATCTTCCAAACACAATGGTTACCTAGCAACCTTAACAAGGAACTATTAAATGCAACCAAAAACGCAGTGCGAGTGGCAAAGTATTGGGAGGGCAGGGCAATTGCATCTGTCGTCGATACGAAAAAAAAAAGAATTATTATTGATTCAGTTTTAGAAATTGGATTATTTCGAGACTCGGCTCAATTCACACTAACATGGTAGCGGCCAGCAGCACACTTTCAGTGTGAAGTCAGGGTATAAATTGGTATATAAAACATCACGCTATGTTTCATAAGGGCTAAGCAGTGAAACATTACTTGCACATATTACCACGTAATTTCCTTTGTATGTGAACAGGGTAATTATAGACTGATCAGTTAATCATTAAGATATCTATTATTACGCTATATACAATAGGGACTGAGCAGACATTTAGTTTGCATGCAACCATATGGTATTTCGCAATGTATCGTATGTGATTCGTGGCCAAGTGGTTACGGAAGCGTCTTGCCAGCGCAGTAGGTCCCGAGTGCGAGTCCGACGCGTGATTCTTTTAGAATTTTATATTTTATCGATTTTTTTTTTTAAATAAGTAGTTATTTTTAAACAATTTAGATATTATTTAGATTTTTTGCTTTTACTATTTTACACAAGGTGGTGGTTTCAATTTATTGATGGCGTCATAGTGTTAAAAAATGTAATGGTTCTATGAAATCTCAAACCTCTGTAGATACTATGTTGATGTGATCTATGATTATTATTTAAATCAACATCATTGAAGTAAATCTTAAAATGCAAAAGATAGGTTGGTAAGTATACAAAAATATGTCGCCTCCGGGTTATTAGTATGGGTCGTCAATTGACTAAGAAATACAAAGTATCGTGTTGATTCTTAAATTTAGGGTAGATGTCATTTCACAAATTGTAATGGAGAGGGAAACTAACTAACGTTGGGCTTTATAAGAAGTGTTCCGACCGCGGAGAGGTCAGTCTGTTTGAGGTAGTCTGTTTGAGGCAGTCAGTTTGAGACACTCTGTCTGAGGCAATCGGTCTGAGTTAGTCGAGTCGTTCTGTCGTGACAGTGAGTCTGTCTATTGTGATATTTCTGGATAACTGTGATTAGTTCCTTGTGTAGCTTGAAGGTCGGAATAGGTAGCTGGTTGGTCAGGGTTGGCTGTGAGTTGTAGGGGTATATGGTGGAGGCCAATCGTTAGGTAGGTTGGGCTTCGATGCCCTACTCTAATCATGATCTGGTGGTATCCTTGGTGACGCAAGGGTCATTCAAGTAAAGTTTTGTAAGAGTTGCTTCTGGGTGCTAGCGAGTGTGTTGCGTATTGAAGATATGAGTGACTGGGTGAGGTTGCCGCTGCCGTTCAGTTTGTTCTTGTTCCTTATGTACTAGCCGTGCTCCTACATCAGAAGTGGGATAGTGTGCTCAAGCCCTATCAGCGTTTGCCATCTGACAGGTTTTGGTTTTGTTTTCTCTTTAGTGTCTTTGCATTTAGCATTGGTGTGCAGTGCTGGTTGGGTGCTGCGGCTGTGCTTGGCGGTGCCAACGGGGTTGTGGTGGAGATTTGGTATTGCTGGTTGAGCGGTCACTGGTGAATTGATGATCGATTACTTTACATTAGTGAGGGCGGTGTGGCATTGATTCCAGTCGTAGATGTTGAGTAGTAGAGGTTGAGATTGTTCGAAAGGGTATCCAGTGATTGTTTGCATGAGGCCAAACATCACTGTGTGTCATGTCATCATAGGGGGTGCTGACATGACGAGATGCCAGGTTGTCCGGTCCACGTTGTCATATGAGATGATAATTGGTCGAATGGACGCCTTAGCCAGTGATTGTTTGTATGAGGTCAAACATCACAGTATGTGTGTGTGTATGTGGATGGTCATGACGGTATGGCTGGTTGTCTGGTACACGTTTTCATATGAGATGACTACTGGTCGAAGGGTCTCCTTACCCAGTAATTGTTTGCATGAGGTCAAACACCAGTGTGTGTGTATGTGTGTGTGTGTATGGAGTCATGTCATCATAGGGGGTACTGAGGTTGTCCGGTCCAAATTGTCATATGAGATGACAACTGGTCGAAAGGACGCCTTAGGCAGTGATTGTTTGCATGATGTCAAACATCACAGTATGTGTATGTGGAGGGTCATGTCATCAGCGATGATGACATGACGAGATGTCAGTTTGTCTGGTCCATACTGTCATATGAGATGACTGCTGGCCGATGGGGCGTCTTAGTCAGTGTGGGAGTATGTTGTATGTGTGTGTGGGGTCTTTATGTGAGCCCACGGGGCAAGTCTGTCACAGTGGCCTCCTTGAGAGACCAGCTGGGCAAGATTGTTACAAGGGTGCATGAGCGTAGTCACAGGGATGACTATGGGATGAGTGTACGCACTGCTCCTCCTCCTCCCGCCTGCGCTTTTATTGCCTACATTAAAAATGCTCCGATGTCCAAATTCTCTCGCCTTCTCATTCTTCTTCTCGGAAAAAGAGGTGGCCACGTCATGAAACACATTAAGCGAAACCATAATGTGATTTTCAGTATATTAGTATCAACTACATAAGATATGCATAGTCATCTATTGAGCTGAATCTATATTAAACGAAACCATAACGCGATTCAGAAATGGTATAGCGCCATCTAGTGAGATAAATGGTATAGAGTGGCTAAAAATAGTTACAAAATCTTTTATTATTTAAATTTACGGATCCAGAAAGATGTAAGTACCGTAAGGTTTTTGATATTTATACGTAATACATCAACCGGAACCATATCGTAAATCGCCATCTACTGAGCGGAATTGTAGGCACTAACTAAAATCGGTTTGATTGCAAAAGACAACATAAATAATCATAAGTAAAGTTTATATACAGATTGTGTAGAGATTAAAATATTTTAAAAATTATATTTTTAAGTGGTCATTATCTTCTTATATATTTGAAGGAACAAGAACAAACTGAACGGCAGCGGCAACCTCACCCAGTCACTCATCTCTTCAATACGCAACACACTCGCTAGCACCCAGAAGCAACTCTTACAAAACCTTACTTGAATGACCCTTGCGTCACCAAGGATACCACCAGATCATGATTAGAGTAGGGCATCGAAGCCCAACCTACCTAACGATTGGCCTCCACCATATACCCCTACCCCTCATAGCCAACCCTGACCAACCAGCTTCCTATTCCAACCTTCAAGCTACACAAGGAAGTAATCACAGTTATCCAGAAATATCACAATAGACAGACTCACCTTCACGACAGAACGACTCGACTAACTCAGACCGATTGCCTCAGACAGACTGTCTCAAACAGACTGCCTCAAACAGACTGACCTCTCCGCGCTCGGAACACTTCTTATAAAGCCCAACGTTAGTTAGTTTCCCTCTCAATTACAATTTGTGAAATGACATTTACCCTACATTTAAGAATCAACACGATACTTTGTATTTCGTAGTCAATTGACGACCCATACTAATAACCCGGAGGCGACAAGGCCATCCTGCAAGACACGTCCTCGTGTGTGGATCTCTATGAGGAATATACCCACACAGCTCCACATAGCTCGGCCACTACAATATAGGACAATGGTCAAAACCAAACCAAAACCAGGAACCAACACGAGCGCCAACAACATTTAGATCAAATTCAATCTTACGCCAACCAAGCTGTTAAAACACTCCAACAACCTGAAGTCACCAAGACCACTTAGAAGAAAAGGTCCCTGTCTACAGGATCTACAATAATTAGAAAACGCTTTTCAAATAACCACAACATGGCGCCAGCCCAGATCATCATCAACAGAAGTAAACTGAACCAGATCACCAAACGGATCATCACGATCCCCACAACTGTACACACTTTACACTGATCACGTCGATCTCTTCAGCTGTAACTCAATCTTGGATAGAATCAATTATCGCTTGTATCTCCACACCAACAAAAACATGAGTAACCACAAACTCGTAGATGAACACAGCCACCCTCGTGACCCAGTGCGTACACTACCATAGTCATCCCTGTAACTACGCTCATGCACTCTTGTAACAATCTTGCCCAGCTGGTCCCTCAAGGAGGCACAGCAAGGAGCATGAGCGTAGTCACAGGGATGACTATGGTAGTGTACACACTGGGTCACGAGGGTGGCTGTGTTCATCTACGAGTTTGTGGTTACTCATGTTTTTGTTGGTGTGGAGATACAAGCGATAATTGATTCTATCCAGAGGTTTACGAGAGACCCCTCAGAGGTTTACGAGATACTGATGAGCCTTAAATCGGAGAGCGCACCAGGGTGGGACAACATACCGACTAGATTTTTAAAATCCGCCGCCACGCTTATTGTTCCCATTATCTCACACTTAGTCAATTTATGTTTTAGACGAGGTAATTTCCCAAATACTCTTAAACAAGCCATAATCACTCCTGTACATAAGAGTGGAAGTAGAGACGATACCTGTAATTACAGACCAATTTCAGTGTTTCCAATTTCCAAAATATTAGAAAAAATAATTAACATTAGGTTAAAAACTTACTTAAATAAATTCAAAATACTGTCAAAAGCACAATATGGCTTTAGAGAAGGAATGTCCACTGAGGATGCTATTTGTGATCTTACCTCATTTATTGCACAGCGACTGGATAAACCAAAGCAGGTCCTCCTAGTGCAGGTACCTGCACCTCCCACAATGCCACGTTGTATTTCTCATTCTTAAACCTGCTGTTGTGCATTATTTGTTAGTACAAAATCAAAATCTATACTAAGTGATGCGAAATGAAGTGACTCATTACGATATCTGAGTGCGGCAGATCGAGACTGTACGCAGTTTGCAAGTTAAGACTTTGTGTAGCAGTAGATAGGCATTTTTTTTTGTGTCCTATGGTTAGTGGCCTACCCTTGGCCTACCTGGTGTCAGAGTATTCAAGCTGTCATTAGGCCTCTGACTTAGCTAGATGACATAACGACTGCTGTCTAGATGACAACAGCCGGGACCGACTTTTAAGGTGCCCTCCGTAGCACGGAGACGCTCAGTTCAAATGCCACTAAACGGTCACCCATCTAAGGACTGACCTTGCCTAACGTTGCTTACCCAACTGATCGTTTACCGAACAGTGGTTACAACTGGCTATGAGCATTATTACTAATTACTATAGATACATCTATACTTATAATAAAACTGTAACAGGTCCAATTCTGTACATTGAAGATATTTTGAAAATTATTTTTGGAGGGCATTCTATAACCGATACTGAGGCCGAAAATGTATTTTTTTTTAATTTTTGTCTGTCTGTCTGTCTGTCTGTCTGTATCACGGCTGCGCATCACGCCGAAACTACTGAATGGATTCAAATGAAACTTGGCATGATTTGAGATCTTACTACGAGGTAGGACATAGGATACTTTTTATCCCGTAATCTAGCACGGTTCTTTTGGGAGAGGGGATTAAAGTCAAAATGGATACTTGGTTATACGCTTGGTCAGATTTTATCAATTTTTCTTTATAATATAATAAATATTAGTAAGGGAACACTCATAGAGAGTTGTTATCAAGGTTTTGTAATCGATCGGGTTAAGCAACGTTAGGTAAGGTCATTAAATAGATGGGTGACCGTTTAACGCCATTTGAACTAAACGGGTCCGTGCTTCGGAGAGCAAGTAAACCCCCAGTTTTTAACAGACTATAAAAAAGGAGGTTATGTATTCGATGCGAATGTCTGTTATTAAAAGTTTAGTTAAAGTAAAAATAGCGCAGGCGGAGCTGCGTGGGTCAGCTAGTTTATAATATACCAAGTTGGTACAAACTTGGCAGTTGCTATTTTTATTTTCCTTGTGTCTGTCGGTTAAATAATATTTAACTTGTGTAAAAATAATGTAAGTAGGTAAGTATGTATATGATTTATCCTTATTTCGGTAACTGCTAACTAACATGATTTGAGTAGGTACCTAGTTCAGTATTAAATTAAAAGTCATTTGGTAAATACTTATAAATTGAAGTGAACAATATAATTATTTGATTGCATTTAAGTATAGAAAGTTTAATATACTTACCTAATTATATGTTAATTTTTTTGGTAAGTTTGGTTTTGGGTAAAATATATGTTTTGCTTATGTATATAATAATACGTTTGGTAAAGTCAGACTGCTGTTTTTATAAAAAAAATATTTAAAAAAAACGAATTCAACAGACACCACACTAAACAGTGAAAAATAACTTCAATATTTGGTGCTGGTCAGTCAATTCAGGTGTTAGCGTAAGTACTTACTGTGTTCATTTTAGCACCAACTTCAATAACATTTAAATTATTTTTCACTTTTTAGTGTGGAGTCTGTTGAAGTGGGTTTATTTATTTTTTAATAAAAAAATATCTCATTCTTTTTAGTCATTCTCTTTTGTATTTTTTTGTTTAATTAAAGATGAAAACAACATTCTGTTTCAGTATAATTTATTGTTACTAAATGAAAATATTGCTACTATTCATTTGATGTTAGCGTCTACGACACAGTGTATACTAATGTAGACGTTATCGAGCATGCTGTTCAATGTACAATTTTTCTTATTCAATAAATAATCATTTTATTATTATTATTATTTTATTAATATTCTTTATCAACTATACCGATTTGGATATAAAGCTTTACCATTAAAAAGTAACCATCGAATTCGGTAGGATGATCTGGATGATGTATGACCATTTTCTACCAGTTAAATCTCCTCCCCGTTATAATCATAATCATTTTTGTTGCCTAGAATCTAGAATGTTATCTTTTAGGCATTTCAGTACAGAATTCGAGAAAACGCGCCATTCACGTTCCTTCAGGAACTACCTACTGTTTCGACGTTAATATTTTTGGAACGAAGTTCCTTATGGGATGATGCGGAGGGGTACCCTAGCCGGGAAAAAACGTCCGTAACGTGACCATCCGATCATTATTCACAAATATATATCTTCTTTTAGTTACCATAAAACTTAAATTTCTATGATCGAACATAATTAGGCTTAATTATTATTATTGGAACGAAGTTGTGTGTGTATGTGTGTGTGTGTGTGTGTGTGTGTGTGTGTGTGTGTGTGTGGGGTGTGCGCGTGTGTGCGTGTGTGTATGTGTGTCTGTGTGTGTAAAATCGTCAGATTTTAGGCTACCATAAGCCTAAAATCTGACGATTTTATTGAGGAGTATTCTTAATCTGACCGATTGAAAATACTTTACTCGTGATAACATTGTTTTATTGTATTTTTATTAAATGTAATGTTTTAAATTATAGCATATGTTATTCCCACAACTAAGACGAATCGAACGACATATTATAAGTCAAAATCTATCAAGCGGTTTAGGCCGTACATACTATTATACTTACATAGTAACTAAATATTTAAAGTTTATTTACAAATATACTTTTTGATTTCTGACACTTACGCGAATATTATACATTGAAATGAATATAAAAAAAAAATTAAAAAATTAAAAAAATATAGTTACTTTTTACTTTTAATAAATATACTTTTTTTTCGTTGGTGGCTAAAAATCGGGCCCGGTAACCACCGGAACGCACTTTGACCCAGTTGGATCTATTATACATGTACAAATATACTAAAACTAAGTAAAAAATGACCTCTAACTTGTCGCCACATTGGGAGGGGAGAGAGACTTACCTCATCCAACTTAAGAACACATACGATGTTCAGCTGTCAGTGCTGGTTGTTATACATAATTACATAAACATACAAAGTCTAGAAAAACATAGCCCTCCTTCTGGGGCAGTCGGGCTAAAATGAACTTTGAAGCACGAACAAACCATAACGTCCTTCAAAATATTACAAATACATGCCGAACTCCAGTTGCACACCTTCATTGATGATTTTTATTACTTCGGCTTGAGGAAATCGGATGATTATATTATTTTTACTATTTTTGGATCATTTTCTTCCAAGTAACAAAAAACAAAAATCAACCGCGCTCGAGAATGTACAGACATCGTCTTTTTTGCAACTTTGTAACCCTCTCACTCCCTTTCATCACGCTCAAATCGTCAGATTTCCGGAATGTATACCTTTTAGCTTGTAATTAACCCACCTTATCTTAATCTGACGCGCTTGAGTATTTATGATGATCGTTTTTTTTTTACTAATCTGACGGGCTACGTAAAGCGCTTATATTTGGTGGAGGTGCTTAATAGGATGCTAGGTACCTCCCTTATGTTAATCTGCCGCGCTCGAGTAAATCCCGAAATCCCTTTTAGGGCTCCCCTACTATAGTTAGACCGGCCGCGATACATTGTCTTCGGGACGCAGTTGTACATACGCATGCGCATTTTGCGCATATGAGTTATTAATTGAGCGACAAAATATTACCTGTTTTGTATTGTAGGTAGTGTGGTGGTTAAACTTTGTATGTTCACGTATTCCTACATGAGTGTAGATAAAGTAGTCTATGAAACTGCACATAACAAGGTTAAATAAAACACTCGTGTGATACTATTATGAACCTCGCCTTCGGCTAGGTCTATAAGCACACACTAATGCATTAATAACCCCTACTAAGCAAAAGTTTCATTAACTACTATTTTCACACTACGTTTTTCCAACTTTCCCCTCGCAGGTCTGCTGGAAGAAATTTCTTTAGAAATAAGCGGTGCCTTTGTTTTATTCATTCCTATATTTTTATCTACCTTTCTTCCTATATCTTCCTTTATTGTGTAAATAATAAATAAAAAAGACTACAATAGTAGAGGTAGACCCCCTGATAACTTTTACTATAAGAGCATAAAAATGAGTTATTTGGCTCCAGTATAAATTTATATTTTTAACTTGTTGCAGACTGACTCGGCTGAGGTCGTGATGCAGTTAGTGAAGCTCTATAAAATCTAAAGCTTCTTCTCCTCTAATCGAGTGATTACATCATTGGACATTCTAATGGATTCGACGTTAATTACTGTTTACATAATTTATGTAATATTAGCACATTTTTGTGCGCATTCATGTCGAACGTATTTTCTGGAACCCACAGGTAAAAATCTATTTATCTTTCTATGAATTTGCTATTGTTGTGCTCATTTGCGTCTACATAGGTACATAATATTGTGTTCATATTAAGGAGAGTGTATCTTTGAAAAATATTATATCTCGATGATAAGTAATATCGATAATTATTTTCGTAAATTTTACATAGTGATATTCCAAAAAAATCATACAGATATAGAAACTAGGTGCCCTTGAGTAAAATAACATTTACATCTTGTGAAAAAATTCGAATTTTGTGTTTCATTCGGCCGTACATTTACGTATTGAATATGGGGAATATTTACCTTAATCATAAACGATATTCTAAAATTATAAACTCATACCAAAAGTAGGAATCCTATTAATTTAAAATGATGTGCATAATGTTATGAAATAAGTTAATAGTTTAAAACACTAAAAATACACGCTTGTATAAGGACTACTGTACCTACTAAAAAGTAATAAATAAATTATCTAAACCGTTCTTTCTTTCTTTCTACCTCGTGTTTCTAATTTATGGATTATATTTATGTGTAAAAGCGTGGGGCGTTTTTACATAAATTACAATCACGAGGTAGAACTTAATACAAATCAAATGTGTCCAAGCTCGATGGGTTTACTAGTAACCATTCCATGGTTCCGTCAACCACCTTTCATTTCCATCATCAACCCTGATTAATGGTCAAAGTGAAAAGAACTCTTTAAAACAAATCAAATGAGCCGAAACTCGATATGTTTACTAGTAGCCATTCCAGGGTTCCATCACCCACCTTCCTGTTCCATCATTAGGTCTTCATTATTAGTCAAAGTGAAAAAAACTCTTTAAAACAAATCAAATGATTCCAATCTCGATGTGGTTACTAGTAGCCATTCCAAGGTCCCGTTACCCACCTTCCTGTTCCATCATCAGGTCCTCATTAATGGTCAAAGTGAAAAGAACTCTTTAAGATAAATTAAATGAGCCCAAATTCGATGTGTTTACTTGTAGCTAATCTAGGGTTCCTCACCCACCTTCCTGTTCCATCATCAGGTTCTCATTAATGGCTAAAGTGAAAAGAACTCTTTAAAACAAATCAAATGAGCCCAAACTCGATTAGTTTACTATTAGCCATCCAAGGGTTCCCTTATCCATCTTCGATCCCCAGGATCAGATCAGCTCGATGATAACATATTATTGTATTGTCACCAGTCCTTGATACATGTGCAAAATTTTAAATTATTTGGACGAGTAGAAGTGGGTCAAAATTGCATCGCAATATTCCATTACCATCATACATACATACATACAGGTCAAGCTAATAATAAAAAAAGCGTGTTAAAAAAAAATAAAGAGCGTGTTAATAAATTACTAGTTTAAAAAACTAAAAATACACGGTTTTATAAGGCCTACTGCACTAAAAAGCAATAAATAAATTATCGAAACCGTTCTTTCTTTCTTTCTACCCCGTACATAAATATGTGCAAAGGCGTTGGGCGCCTTTTCTCTGTAAATGATTACAAATGATTGTCATGTGAATACAAATACTTAGCGTTCTTGAAATTTGACAGAAATGTTATGCTGTTATTCAGGAAAGACGTCCCGCGCTTTTACACATAAATATAATCTATAAATTACAAGCACGTGGTAGAAAGACAGAAAAAGCGGTTTCGATAATTTATTTATTGCTTTTTAGTGCAGTAGGCCTTATAAAAGCGTGTATTTTTAGTTTTTTAAACTAGTAATTTATTTTATACTTTTTAGTCTTAGAAATATTCGCCTAAACTACGGATAAAATTAGCCTAAGTATTGATTTGTTCGTAGCTTGTGTTACATTTATGATTTGTAGGTGGGCTGCTCTTGGAATAAAACATATGTTGTGGTACAATTATGTTCTGTTTATTGGCAAAATCACAAACTGTTCCCTACTTAAGTCTTAAACCTTATATTTAATTATTATTTAAAAGTAATACACTGTATTAGGCCCAGTGCCATACACTAGGCGACGCTTATGCAACCCTACTTGAAAATAGCCAGCTTATATTACTTATTCACTCAGCGGTGGGAGCTATGGTCGTGGGTGGTTGGGAATAAAGCCAATTTAGTTAAAAGTTTTAGAGTTACTCCTTCCAGTATTAAAGTAAACGAAAGTATTAGAACCGTGTGGGGAAGCCTTAATAATTAATACAAAAGGGGGGCGCCAGGGACTGTTTCAGTCCCAAATCCGGAGGTGACGAGGCGATGTACACTCGACGCTTCGGTTAAAACAGTACTCCACAAGTACCAGTTAAATTTAACCGGTTAAATACCGGTATTTCAAAATGTTAAATAAAAATATACCCAGTTAATAAAAAACTAGGTTAATAAAAAAACCGTTGTAAATAAAATAAACAACGTGGTAATAAAAAAAACGTAATAATAAAAAAAACCGTTATAATAAAAAAAACCGTCTGGCCTGCCTCTCGGCTAGGCGCACTCGGTGTCCGTACAGCCGTCCCGGGGTTCTTACGGACTCGAAGGCACCGGTCACGACCTGGTTCGTGGCGTCGAGACGGGCCCTCGGAGTTCACTCCTAGAACGGACAATACGGACCCCTCATGAGACACTATTCACACTAACATCAGCAAGGTTTTAGACACCACTAATTTATAGACTTTCCAAGACTACTTACAGTTTTTGGGGATGGTATTTGGCGTGGCTGTACGGTAGGCCGGTCCGCGCTCCTAACACTCGAGCATCGGAATTCTGGAACGATTGTTAGAATTTAATACTGATACAACTACCTATGCGATGGTTACTTTAGAATGCCACTACTGGCACAGGCTAATTACCTGAAGAACGAACGGATCACTGTGTCTCGGTGTAGTCTAGGTGTCTAGGCGATGATTCGTGCTCAAATGAGCTGCCTGGGGTTCCACCCCTCCAATCCTACCTCAAAAACGAATAATACCACCTAGTGGCGATTAGCCCAAATAAGGGTAAAATTAAAGTCCAATGCTCCTCACAAAGCATTCCATTACAACAATTAAGATCCTCAAACTACTGCCACTTGGCGTTGGTCAACAAAGTTGACATCAATCAGTCTCACAACATTGATAAATCACGGGAATTCACAATTCCCAGTGAATTAATTACGATAAAAACATTTATCTGGGGAAAATTATCCGGTCATTGACTGGAGAAATTAGTTTTAGTACCATTGCCACACTTAGTCCAAAGACAAACCTCACAAATCCACAGATTAAATATAATTCGGCTAAATCGAAGTATCTAGAAAATACTTCTTATAAAAAAAAATTGTTAGACTTCCGTTAATTTGGTCAATCTTAATTGATTTTCACTAGAGAGTGATTATAAGTTAAATATACCTTGTAAATTAGTTTTAATGGACTGCAAATAAAGTTTTGCTTAAGTTTTATTTACTTTATTGTCTGTGAACTCGACGTAATTTTGTTCGGGACTGTCAGATGGCGTTACTGAGCCCTTTCGAGTTTGACATTTGAATTATTAGACCATGACGGAATGTAAACAAACAATCTTTGGAAAAGAATTTAAATTACTTTAAAGGTGTTAAAATTAGTTTATTACTTAACAAATAGAGTGAAAGAATTTAAATTACTTTACAGGTGTTAAAATTAGTTTATTACTTAACAAATAAAGTGAAGTGAATTGCAATTACAGTGACAATGTTACTAGAACCAAGGAAAGTAGTAAGAAAATACTTCTACGACAAAAATAGTAAAAATCTAAATGTTCAAAGGTAAGGTACGCTGCTTTTTGCATCGTAACAGTACCTCCCCAACCACCAGAGATTTGACCGACTTAGGCAAATCTCGACGCTGGCCCTCCAGCGTAATACCTGCCAAAATACCACCAAACAAGACCTCTCATTCAAAAGCAGTAGGTACACCACTCCAAACTAGCGTAGCTTAGCTACATAAATTATTAATCCACATAATCCTTCAACTAGCGTGCACCAACAGCAATAGATTACTGAAAGAAAAAGTAAGAGGACACAATGCAAACCTGTGTACGATTAACATGTAATAATGGTACCTGATAAAAATATACTAATAAATTATAAAATAAAAGTGGTTGTTTTAATTTTCCATATAATATATAGGATTTTAGTCACACTTCACGTATAGAGTAACAAATCGCTCTATTAGGCGACATTGTAGTAGGCTTTTAGTGTCGGGTCTACAAGTCCGCCCGTGTTTTAAGGCTTATTTTTAATTATCCATGTGGCCTATCTGTTTGTGATGAGATACTAATACATATACATAAAAACCAGGGTTAAATATACAGTTAACATTCAACTACAGTGTTCACCGACCGCACTGTTATTTCCCGCCATTGACAGGGGTGATAAGGCTTATTTTTAAATAAATGTAACTGAGTACTGCCAAAGTAAGTCTAATCAATTTACAAACATTGAAAAGACGAACCCAAATAAATTGTGGAGATAAATATATTTAAGTGATAGTACCTAAGTTAAGCCAGAACAAACCAACAAATCGTACACTGGTATCCATGTTATTCCCTAACAAAAATACTCCAGCTAGCAATCAACCCTACTTAGACCTAATTGGTTAAATGCAAACACGGTGTAAAAAAAAATAATAAGTTTTAAAACGAAGAAAAAAAAACAACAAACAAACAAGTCAGGCCTTCAACAACAAACACCAATAGTGTGTACAAAAACAAAAAACAACAAAAACAAAACAAAAGCACCCTCAACCAAATTAAAACAAAAAAAAACTACATACTACTGGTACGACCCCTTTAACAAATCCAACTATCGCTTTCCAATACAGTAGCCTACACTCCCGCCAAACGGCCTCCAGCCTCAGGACAATCAAAATGCTGCCTACCCAGCAGTCCGGAGTTTGTTGGTAATCTACCCCTTAAAACAAATCCAAATACATATCTTATTTCCATCATAGCAGCCTACACTCCCGCCAAACGGCCTCCAGCCTCAGGACAATCAAAACGCCGCCTACCCAGCAGTCCGGAGTTATTGGTAATCTACCCCTTAAAACAAATCCAAATACATATCTTATTTCCATCATAGCAGCCTACACTCCCGCCAAACGGCCTCCAGCCTCAGGACAATTCAAATGCTGCCTATCCAGCAGTCCGGAGTTTGTTGGTTACATTTTAAAACTATGTAAACAAACACTTACTTCTAACACATCTAAAAGAAATCTCCCTACCTACCCAATAGTCCAGACGGAGGCATATACAGCCACTCATGTGGAGGAGGAGGAAGGATAAAATAATGTCCAGCGACCCCAAGGCATATACAGCCCTCTAAAGTCACTTAGACACAACCACAAACCACAACAAAGCAAAATATCTAAAACTTATATTAATGACGTTAACTTAAAACGACAAGCTAAAACTAAATTATTTTAATCTTCCCCACTAGAGGATTTAAAATCTTTGATATGCCATTTACCAAGATTTTTACCGGAACTACAGCCTTCTAATTCATATACTAAAGGTGAAAGTTTTTTCCTAATGATACATTTTTCGTATCTAGGAGCCAATTTGGCCATGAAAAATTTGGATGCGTCACTCTGCGGATATGTCTTTTTCCACACAGTGTCACCTACCTCAAATTCCACGTGCCTCCTACTACTATTGTAATGACGAGCACTGCGATTGTGTGAATTGACAAGCGCGTTTTTAACTTTACTGAAGATATCGTCCAATACTCCTAACTGATTCGCATATGCACTGCGGGAGGCGCAAGCTAAGGTGAGCTGTCCTACGGTATCATTTCCGAAGACATCTCCGCTACACACGGCTTCCCTACCATGCACCAGGAAGAATGGAGTAAAACGGGTCACTTCATTAGTGGACGTGTTCATTGCATATTGAATTTTCGATATGTTCACGTCCCAAGATCGATGGTCGTCTTCCACGAGAATTGATACCGCTGTCATAATGGTACGATTATAACGTTCAACGGTGTTCACGCTTGGGCAATACCGTGGTGTTAAATGGAACTGAGGTATCTTGTATTTCTCGAGCAATGCTCGAATCTCTTTACCCGTGAATTGCGTCCCGTTGTCTGCTATAACCGTACGGGGTACGCCATGAACTAGGAAGACGCCATCTTCTAGTTTCTGCGCTATTATTTTAGCAACGGCTCTACGTAAAGGGAAAAGTAAGCAATATTTCGAAAAGCAACACACAACTACCAAAAGATACGTGAAACCTGCTCTAGACCGTGGTAACGGACCTACCAGGTCCATGCTTATGGTTTCAAACGGTTTAGAGCATTCCTTTGCGTCCCCTAAAAGACCAGGAGTTGGCAACTGTGAGTGTTTATATGCAGCGCACTTCTCACAATTATTGACGTAGCTTATTACATCCCCATACATGTGCGGCCAATAGTAACGGAGTGCAAGACGTTTATAAGTTTTAAATATCCCAAAATGAGGGGATAATTCACCACTATGGTGACTTTTTAATAATTCAAGACGATTGCTCTCCGGTACCACCTGCTTCCAATCATATTCACTTGACACACCGAATTTATTTTTAGAATACCGGAAAAGTTTATTATCTTTAATAATAAAATTTGGACACGACCTGGGAGTCTTGACACAGGCAGGCAGGTTGTGGTATAACATATTTTTACTAAACTAGATATTACGCGTTGGTATCTGATTGAGTTTAAGAAAGCACTACGTATTTACCCTTTGAACAGTCAAAAGTACGCTAAAAGTCAATAGCTTCACAAGTAGTATTCAAGGTGGATAATAAGTATTAATTATTTCCACATTTCAGTGTATTCTTGTCAATGTTAGCAACTCCACTACATTGCGACACTACTGCCACTATCCAATTAAATCGTAAATGCGACTCTTTTAGTTTGTAATATCTATGGGCTGTGTTTCATTCTTTCTGTTTTAATAAAGCTACGCTGAAGAACACAAGTTTTTTATTAATCGCTCCGAAGAATAGTATTCCAATTTCTCAATTGACGGAACCGGCACCATCACCCACTGAGCTATCGACCATTTGGTCCTTTGAGCCGGATTTTTTAACTATTTCGTCGTCCATTTGGGTGGAATATTAATACGAAGCGTATTTATTGTGAAATACTTCGGAAAATTCGCTTGACCGCCCGCTTGTCAAATACAATAGCGTGGCGTCAAAAATGGCGTTGTCCGAGGAGGAAACAGTTAAGCTTATTAACAGCAGGCGATACATCAAAGGACGCATTACAATGCTGGAAAAAGAATTAGGAGATTTAATTAAGGTAACTTCTTTAAGCCAATTAGAGCTAGCACAGGAGCGGTTGCAGCACCTTTACGACAAATTGGAATCCGTGAACACCACGTTGGAAGGTTCCGATGACACACAAAATGAGGAAGGCATTGCAGTAGAAACTAAATGCTACAGATTGCTGCGGGATGTCAGGCAGCAGTTACATTCCCTAAGAAAATTGAAGCCTGTTGCTGCCACCGACTCAAAACCCAACCTGCCTAAGGTATCTTTACCATCGTTCGACGGTGATTATGGGAGCTGGAGCACATTCAAGGACCTGTACGTCGCCATGGTACATGACAATGAGGAGCTGTCGCCGGTTCAGAAATTCTTTTACTTGAAATCATGCCTGGTATCGGAGGCCGCTTCGATTGTGTCTACGTTGGATTGTACCAATGAAAATTATGACAAAGCGTGGTCATCTCTTATCAATAGGTATGATAATAAGGTGCTTATAGCGAACCATCACATACAAAATATTGTAAATTTAGGTAAAGTTGGTAAAAACTACCCCCTAAGAAAATTGTTAAATGATTTCTTACAATGTAATAACTCGCTATTGTCACTGAATATTCCGAACCTCGCAGATATCATATTAATTCATATGATATCTACTAAACTGGATTACTCTTCCCTCAGGGACTTCGAATTACAGAGAGTCACTAAGGAATTTCCTAGTTTGGATGATTTTGTCAGTTATCTACAGCAACGTTGCCAGGCTTTGGAGATGCTGACACGAAGTGATCCTCACAATCCAGTGAAGGTGGTCAGATCTGTTGCTGCCGTCTCCGCTAGCAAACCTTCAGGTAAATTACATTGTTTATTTTGCAATAAAAGTCATGCATTATCGAAATGTTTTAAATTCATTAAACTGTCTGTGCCCGAAAGGTGTGCTTTTGTAGAAAAGGCACGCTTATGTAAAACCTGTTTATCAAGTAACCATTTTACAGATAACTGCACAAAATCAAGTCAATTTTGTAATAAATGCCAGCTTAAGCATCATTTTTTGTTGCACTCACATGCCAGTGAGACATTGTCTGAAGTTAAAAAACATTCGCCTGATAAAATTAATTCTCATCTTATGAGCAGTGACACATTGTCTTTGGCAACTTTGTCACCTGCTCTCGCTGTGAACAATAACTACTCATGCCATACTATCTCTCTGTTGCCTACTGCATTAGGTTACATATGTGAAGATACAGGTAATCGGCTACAATGTAGGATGCTTTTGGATATTGGAAGCCAAAAGAATTATGTCACAGCGGATTTTGCCAGAAGGTTATCCAAATGCTACTATGAAAATGTGGATTTTGTAGTGGCTGGTGTCGGTGGACATACAACAAAGGTGTCCAAGCAGATTAAATTGTCAATTGCATCGCATTGCAGTGATTTTAAATTAACATGTGACTTATGTGTGTTAGATCATATGACTGATCCGCTACCCACTATTGAATTGATAAAAGATTCTTAAACTTACCATACCCTTTGACATTAGCAGACCCGGGATATAATAGCCAGTCTAGCCCTATTGATATAATATTAGGGGCAAGCTGCTTTGGGTTATGCTTAAGACAGGGAAAAATAAGTATTGGAGATAAGATGCCAATTCTAATTAATACTGCCTTTGGATGGGTGGTGTGTGGAGATTTGTCTTGCCCTGCTTCATATGGTGTACACTCACCTAAAACTATGTGTAATCACCTGAGCACACTGCACGATGACATTAAAAAATTTTGGCAGTTAGAAGAAATCTCTAAACAACCTAATATAAATATGACATTACAGGAGAAGCTGTGCGAGAGGAGCTACTTGCAGTCGGTGACCAGGGACGAGTCTGGCAGGTACCATGTTGATCTGCCCATTGACCAGGAACGTGCAGGTACCCTTGGCAATTCTTATAATAGGGCTCTTCGTTGTTTTCTGTCATTGGAAAAAAAATTTAAAACTTATCCATCATTTCTTGAGACATATAAATCCTTTATACATGAATATGTAAGATTAGGTCATGCTCGCTTTGTAGAGGAAAGGGAATTAGGTTGCAATGCTATGGAGTTTTACATGCCACATCACGCTGTGGTAAAAGAATGTTCTAGTTCAACTAAATTAAGAGTGGTATTTAATGCTTCTGCTCCCTCGTCTTCAGGTGTAAGCCTCAATGATATCCTTTTGGTGGGCCCGGTGGTGCAGCCCGATATGTTCAATATCTTGTTGCGATTTCGTTCATATTGTTATGTCTTTGTCGCTGACATTACAAAAATGTATAGACAGATAGGTATTCATCCAAGCTTCCAGCCATTACAGAGAATTCTGTGGAGGGACGATCCCTCACAGGATATTAAATGCATTCAATTAAAAACTGTTACATATGGGACTGCACCTGCAAGTTTTCTTGCCACTAGGACGCTAGTAAAACTGGCCGAAGATGAGGGTGACAATTTTCCATTGGCTGCCAAAGTGCTAAAAGAGTCTGTATATATAGATGATATTGTACATGGTGATAATGATTTAGGAACTGCTCTTAGGACCGTTAAGGAGTTAGAACTGTTACTCAATTGTGGTCAATTTCAATTGCACAAATGGTGCTCGAACACCGCTGAGTTATTAAATCACATCCCTTCTGAAAAATGTGAAAAATATAATCACTCATTTAATGAAAAATATAATTCTTCTATTAAGACACTAGGCCTTAAGTGGGAACCAAACTCTGACGCACTTCAGGTTGTAGTACCTGACAATGTGATGAAAGAGACACCCACTAAGCGCAATGTGTTGTCAAACATAGCCAAGGTTTATGACCCGTTAGGTTTCATTGCACCTGTCACGGTGTATGCCAAATTAATTATGCAAAATATTTGGAAAGAGAAGATTGACTGGGACTCTAGAATCCCACCAGATATTTTAGCTGTATGGGAATCATTTTGTTCTAATATTAGGTATTTAATTAATTTATGCTTTCCCCGGAGAAGTTGGTTGTTGAGCTTCATGGTTTTGCCGACAGCTCCTGCAAGGCCTATGGCTGCGTCGTGTACGCCCGTTGCATCCTTCCAAATAATCAATTTACAGTCCGCTTTATGTGCGCCAGGTCTCGCGTCGCACCTCTCAAGCCTGTCACACTCCCGAGGTTAGAACTTTGTGCTGCACTGTTACTTGCTAGGTTCTTACATAAAATTTCCAAAATATTAAATATTGAAATGGAACGCGTCTTCTTCTGGACTGATTCGATGATAGCATTATCCTGGATCAGAGCTGATCCAGCTAAATGGCACACATTTGTTTCAAACAGGGTTGCCGAGATCCAAGAATTGTCACCTAAAGAAAATTGGAGGCATGTCAAGTCTGCTGACAACCCCGCTGACATTGTGTCTAGAGGCTTAGAGCCACAAAATTTAGCTTCTTGCAATCTTTGGTTCAATGGGCCTAGTTGGTTGCTATCACCCCTTGAACAGCAGAATATTACTGTTCCATTTAGTGACATTGTTGTTCCAGAGCAAAGAGATGTAGTATCGTTGTCACGAGAAGTGATGACCTAGAGGTCATCACTTCTCGTGACAACGATACTCTCTAATCTTCTTCCTAGTTTTGAAAAATTTTCAAACTGGAATAGACTTGTAAGAGTTTTTTGTTATGTAAGACGTTTCATTAATAATTTAAGAAAAAATGCTAAGAAGGTTACTGGATTTATTACTACTAATGAATATAAACAGTCTTCAGATGTAATCATCTTTCATGTTCAAAGGGTTTATTTTAGCAAAGAAGTGGAAATGTTAGGTAAAGGTGATGTGTCGTATCCAATTAAACAAATGCGTTATTTGAATGTTTTCCTTGATGACAAAGGTATGCTTCGGGTAGGAGGGCGACTGCGTCATTCAGGCATCCCTCACAATCAAAAATTTCCTCTTTTATTACCTTCACACTGTCACGTTACAGATTTAATCATTAGGTATGAGCACGAGAGACTGCTGCATGCTGGAACTCAGTCCACGTTATCTAGCTTAAGGACTTATGTTTGGCCACTACAAGGTAGGAATAGAGTACGCCATTTGATACATAAATGTGTTCGTTGTGTAAGGTACAGGAGCGAGCCCGCATCTCAGATAATGGCGGACCTGCCAAAATATCGTGTCACACCTAACAGACCATTTCTGGTTACAGGTATAGATTATGCCGGACCACTCCCTTATAAAGTTGCTAGAGTCAGAAAACCGCTAATATTTAAAGGATATATATGTCTCTTTGTATGTTTGTCTACAAAGGCAATTCACTTAGAATTGGTCTCCGACCTTACAACGAAGGAATTTCTTAATGCCTTGCGTAGATTCTTTGCTAGACGAGGCAAGTGTTCAAAAATATTCAGTGACAATGGCACAACATTTCAAGGTGCCAACAACGAATTAAAATGTTTATATAATATGTTTAAGAATGATCATGAAAAAATTAATAATTTTGCTGTAAGTGAAAATATTGAGTGGAATTTCATTCCTCCTCGCTCACCTCATTGGGGTGGTCAGTGGGAAAGCTGTGTAAAATTAGTAAAACATCACCTAAAGCGTGTGCTAGGGAGTACTATTTTGTCATATGAACATTTATACAGTTTTCTGACGCAGGTCGAAGCTATAGTTAACAGCAGACCATTAACCCCCTTAAGGGATGATGCAGGAGATGAGCAGTGTCTCACTCCTGCCCATTTTTTAATTGGAGATAAACTTACATCTTTTCCTGAAGGCGATTTTTCGGAAATTCCAGATAATAGACTGACAGTGTAATAAGCATTTATGTAAATTGCGCCAATCCTTTTGGAAAAGATGGAGGACTGATTACCTCAACACTTTACAAATGAGATACAAGTGGTATAAGGAAAAACCTGATTTGATGTTAAATTGTATTGTATTGTTAAAAGAGGATTGTCCTCCACAGTCCTGGCCCCTAGGGCGTGTAATTCAGGTGTTTCCCGGCAAAGATAACCATGTTAGAGCTGTATTAGTAAAAACTAAAAATGGTACTTATACCAGGTCAATAACAAAAGTTATACCTCTACCAATAGATTAAAATTGTTTTGGTGTATAACTGGAGATAATTTGTTCACACCTAGCTGTACATGTCACAGCTGATTAATAAAATAATAATCATGACTGATTTCGTTTCGTTAAGTTTCTGTAATTTAGCATAATTTAATTTAAGCGCATAATATAAAACTTTAGTTATTTTTACCCAACTGCCTTAGAAGAAGAATTTTGGTTTTGTTAAGTTACATTTAAACATTTAAGTTAGAACTTTATTTTTTATTATTATTCTTTCTTTCATTAAGCACATACTTTGAGTACAACCTATTTTGTCAAGTATAGGGACACAGTCACGAATGTAATAAATCAGTATGTATAACTTTAAACATAATTTGTATAATGTGATTTGTATCATAATGTTGAAAGATTTGTATGTACTTTCAACGGGGCGGTGTATGGATAATAAGTATTAATTATTTCCACATTTCAGTGTATTCTTGTCAATGTTAGCAACTCCACTACATTGCGACACTACTGCCACTATCCAATTAAATCGTAAATGCGACTCTTTTAGTTTGTAATATCTATGGGCTGTGTTTCATTCTTTCTGTTTTAATAAAGCTACGCTGAAGAACACAAGTTTTTTATTAATCGCTCCGAAGAATAGTATTCCAATTTCTCAATTGACGGAACCGGCACCATCACCCACTGAGCTATCGACCACAAGGGTTCCGTTACCAACCTTCCGGGTCCATCAACAGGTCCACGTTATTAGGCAAAGTGAATATAACTCCTTTATACAAATCAAATGAGTCCAAGCTCGATGGGCTTACTAGTAATCTTTCCAGGGTTCCGTCAACCACCTTTCATTTCCATTATCAACCTTGATTATTGGGCAAAGTAAATATAACTTTGTAATACGAATCAAATGAGCCCAAACACGATATGTTTACAAGTAACCATTGCAGGGTTCCATCACCCACATTCCAGTTCCATCATCAGGCCCTCATTAATGTTCAAAGTGAAAAGAACTCTTTAATCAAATGAGCCCACACTTGATGTGTTTACTAGTAGCCAATCGAAGGTTTCGTCCCCCTCCTTCCTATTCCATCATCAGGTTCTGATTAATGGTTAATGTGAAAAGAATCCTTTAAAACAAATCAAACGAACCCAAACTCGATGTGTTTACCAGTAGCCATTGCAGGGTTCCGTCACCCACCTTCCAGTTCCATCATAAGGCCCTCAGTAATGGTCAAATTGAAAAGAACTTTTTAATACGAACGAAATGAGTTGAAACTCGATGTGTTTACTTGTAGCCATTCCAGGGTTTCATCGCCCACCCTCCAGTTCCATCATCAGGTCCTCATTAATGGTCAAAGTGAAAAGAACTCTTTAAAACAAATCAAATGAGCCCACACTCGATTTGTTTACTAGTAGCCAATCCAGGTTTCGGTCACCCACCAATTCTAAAAAATATCTTTTCGGCATCAGTATCGTTCCTAGAACACGTAACAATTACATTTTACAAAAAATATTCAATGTACAGTTTTTACTTTTCTGCAATTTTATAGGTGAGACAGACAGACGAAGTCAGACCATAATGTTTCCTTTTTTACCTTTTAGGCAACCCTAAAACTACCGCTTGGGTACACATTAACTAGATTTTAATGGTTACTGGTACGGTACTGGATAAATCAGGTTTACTCATCAGGCAATTAATATTAAAAGACCTCGATTTATACTAAATTTTGACGTTAAACCTGGAAATGATGTTTAATTTGCATAATATTTTCGATTCTTCAGGAGAATACACAACAAAACAGTCTAATGAATCACTCAGAGAAGTAGTAACTTCAACGGCGAAGCCTGCCATTGTCACAAGTCTATGGGCTGCGATACCCACTCCTGATGAAGAGAATCAAAAAGGTAATCATAGTTCTCCATGATATTATCCCCAATGATCCAACAGGTTTTTTTTACATACTGTATAATAAATGTAACATGTTTCAGATACTAACTTAGAACTCTATCTGTGGATCGCGGCCCCAGTTCTAATCTGCATTGTGATCGTAACGGTTGTAGTCTACACCATATACTGCAAAAGAAAAGGTAAAATAATTTCTCTCTTTCTTTGCTATGAAACTTTCTGATATTTCTATAACATGTTGTATGTTGTATGTGTGCAAAATTAATCTTTATTACATAATAATTTAATATTTACAGTTTATTTACAAATATCCTTAAACTTAGTAAAAAAAGCTCCTCTAAGTGGTCGCGGAAGGGTACCTACCTAAAAGGTTTCTACTTTGTATGGCCAATCTTAAATGTTGACAGAAAGAGCTACCAGCCCGACGGTCCCCTGAGGCTTGGATAAGTTTGGATGAAATTTCTTTCACCAAACCGTGCGTCTCATGAGACTAAGGCTCTATAGTCTCCACCGCAAAGGTGCAAATAGATAGCTGAAACCTAGGGCTGCATACATGCGCCGCTTTGCATCACTAGCGGTCGCAGTCCCTCCAGCCGCTCTACAAGTTGCCGGGGTGTGGGACGCAGCAAGTGTATCGACATATGTCGCATCCACACCAACGGCTTTCCATGTTGCCATGGGATTAGTTATTTTAGTTATTTTGTTTTTATGTTTATATTTCTTGTACACACTACGTCTCATTTCTTTCTTCCCACTTTCCACTTGCAGGCCTACTAGAAGAAATTTCTATAGAAATAAGCTGTGCCTTTGTACTATTCTTTCCAATATTTCTTATTTCCTTGAATCTTCTCGTGTGTACATCTATACATATAAAAGTACTTGTCCTGACTGACTGATTCATCAACGCACAGGCCAAACCGCTGGACCTAGAAAGCTGAAATTTGGACAGTAGGTTCTTCTTATGACGTTAGGATCCTCTAAGAAAGGGTTTTTGAAATTTCCACTCCTAAAGGGGTTAAATGGGGTGGAAAAGAAAATAGCGAGCGTAGCCGCTGGGAATTGCTAGTAAAATCATTACGTGTTATACCGACTGGTTCCAGTACGGCAGGAACACCGGTAGTAACAAGCCCCCTGCGAATATTATAATTAAGGGCGGTATGGCGCTACGAGAGAAAGCCCGTGGTGACCATATTTATCGACCTGAACATTTAGCTAGGTTGTAAAATAAATTTAGCTTAGTGCGTCTAATATTCACCATCAAGCAGCAATAGGTTTTTTTTTTATACTACCAAGTTGACAAGCAGGCGTGCGGCCCGCCTGATGGTAAGCAGTCACCGCAGCCTATAGACGCTAGCAACACCAGAGTAATCACTAGCGCGTTGCCGACCCTTAAGACATTAGATATTAAGTCTTTGTGTCCAGTAATTTCACCAGCTACAGTGCCCTTCACGCCGGAACACAGCAATGCTTACACACTGCTGCTTGGCGGCAGAATATCTGACACTGCGGTGGTACCTACCTGGACGGTTCCTTGCACAAGGAACCTACCACCTAGTAAAAAAGGTACGGTTGTTAGCTGGTGGAATAACCAAGCTCGAGTGACTTAATAACTACTGTCCCGGGTGTCGAGCGGCAGTAGGCAGGCGTGCCGGCTACCGTCAGACGAACTTCTTGCTTGTCACTGTCACTAAGGAGATTCTAAAAAAAAAACAACGGGTTGCACCCCGGGAGTGCCGGCAGAAGTGAAAACTTGAATATTCACGTTGTGTATTTTTGATATTTTGGAATGGTTAGGGAATCATTTTGCACGAATTGCTTTAATTATCAGTATAAAAGTACTATCATTTATGTGAATATTCATATCGCTATCGGACACAAACATGACAATTTAAATTACATTAAATATTTAACACTTCAGAACGATCACAATTATTTTACATTAACTACATAGACGGTCGAGCCATCAGCAGTCACCATCCATGGATGCGCGTGGCACACTGTAACACAAACACACACGAACATTTGCGCAAGCGCCCTGCGCCGCCTACGTCTTACGAATATTCGATCAGGTCTTACGAATTTTCGATCAGGCCACGTGTTTAACATTTTTTCCCCATCACAAAAGGTGCACAACGCCTCTAAAGAAGTTTTCACTTTAAAAACAGAAATATTAATGTTGTCTTTTACTTACGCGAATATTACACATTGAAATCTAACTACTTTTAGGGACCAAAAATAATAACCAAGAAGACCTGAGGGTATACCGGCATAATTATTGTGACATAAGGACGTTCAACATCTCAGTCCACCCGTGACCATGGATGGGTGCTGCAAAGCATTCGAAACGTCGGTATAGTAAAATCTAAAATAAACTGCGATAAAATCAGTAAAAGTAGTTTGATTTCAAAAATAGAAATAGCCAATGCATCATTAATATTTTCACAGTCTTAACTTATAAAGATAAAAATAGTACATTGCTAGAAACAAGCCTATGACGCGAAGAAAATAAAGGGGACAAATATAGAATAAGAAATAGGAAGAAAGAGCTCCTGCGGCCATTACACCGCCGTTACATAGGGACCATTTACACGTTCATTTCTTGTTCAACCGCGTTTTTTTTTGAGCAAGCTCAATAATATTTCAACAAGATTGAACAATGACATTGGGCTATTCACTTTTATATTTGGTTGGTTCAATTTGGTTGCTTCATTCAGATTGAAACGCAGTAGTGAACCGCGTAATATCACCTAGTATAATAAATATATTTTCAGAAGTAGTAACTTCGGCAGCGAAGCCGGCCGGTGCCATAAGTCAACGGGCTGCGATACCCACTCCTGATGAAAAGCATCAAACAGGTAATAAGGTAGTTTTTCATGATATTCTTGGTCGAGATTGGTTCTTTGTAGTCAGACTCTGCCATGGCGTTTCATCGCTGTTAGTTGTATAAACATACCATCAGGATTCGTTTGTGGTCCAAAAATGAATTAAAAAATAATAATATTAGATGTGAGACTTCGTCTGTCTGTCTGTCAGTCTGTCACACTTAAATATTTTAAGAACCACTTCGCTATCGATTTGAAACTTGGATTTCTTTTAGATGTTACGTACCCTGTTACGTTCGCCTGACGGCTAGGTACAATAAATAAAAACAACTAATAAAATTACAAGTTATTTATTGTAATCGACAATAAATAAATTAAATAACCCGGCAAGAAATTAAATTTTTCACAAAAAAAAATTAAAACTCGTCTCTAAAATTGCACAAAAAAATAAAACTCTAAAGTCTCTAAAATGATGACAAAACACACGGGTGTGGATTCGCGGCACAGGGAAGAACTGATGGCCGTCCGACTCCTTGATGCTTGGGGGTCTTCGGTAAGTGAACTCAGCCGACACTCGGTTACTCTTAGGGAACCGGTGGCTCAGGTGTTGCAACGGCAGCCTGAAGCGTCGCCGCTTGTACACTCAATCTGTACGGTGACCCCGTACGATGGACTGGTCTCCTGGCCCGTACAGTGAACGGTGGACGGTGGACTCGAACTTGAAAGCCGTATTGTGGAAAATTTTATTAGACTACTAATTACAAAAAAACAATGCTTATTATTTGCAAGTATGAACTGATATTATGGAATTTAAACTAATTGGATATTCTAAAATAATAAGTACTCATTAAAATATAGGTTATGATCTCAGGCATAGACTACACAATGGAATTAATTATTGAGACTATATTTCACCTGATTCTTGTGAAAGCAAAAACTGATTGGACTATAATATTATGATATAGGAATTTTATAAGGAAAAATACCGTGACGAAACATATTTAAAAGTTATTGGAATGAATGAATAAATGAGGTTATAATTTATTGACTTTAGCGTATCGCTGTCACATTACATTACGTTGAAGAAATGAAATAGTCAAAGCAACTTTAATACTATAAAAAAATTGAAGAATCCTTTGCTAGGTTATAACCGAATTACCTAACATGAAAATTAATCAATTTGGATAATTGTATAAACTCACCAAGGGGGTTTCATCTGCCTATTTATAACACAAACACAATTAGGTCACATTTTTGAACTACAGCAAAACACCGTACAACCAAATAAACTCAACATGATAATGACTGGGTCACCTGGTCATCTACCCAATTATATATGCAAACAACAACCTACGGCGCGAGCGGCGTGTTCGAGACTAAATTCCGATATCCAATCCTTCCATCCGACATCACTAACATGTGCGACGGAGACACGAAATAGACAACAATAATACTTCCGAGCGAGAAGGAGCATACATAGAAAAGTCTCGGCGCTAAAGATGTGAGGATTGTTGATATAAGTTCTAGAATGCTTTCCGTTTCTGGCACCGAAGAATGCCATATATGGCGCTGTGAGCGCTAATACTAGTTGCATCGCGCGGCTTCCGTACGATAGTATAATTTAGGTGGGATTGTCTGTTTGTAAAGTTTTTATTTTACTAATTTTATGATTTTACGTTGTTACAACGTAACAACTCAATCTCAAAATTTCAAAGAAAGACTACTGTATCGATTGGGATATCATATGAAAGGGCGTCATTTGCAAATCTAAAAACAGATTTTTATTTTGATTTATGTCAAGTAGTTTTTGGCTTATAGTCAAAAATGACAAAAAAAATAGATATCTCCGTAGTTTGCGGAGGGAAAAATCTGAAATAATTAATACATGTCTATCTATATTTCACAGGAAAAATTTTATTTGTGCTTAAACAAAGTGTTCCTGCTTTTTTTCAGCGTCGGGTGAAGAACGATTTTGTGACCCCTTGATGGACTATGATGGTGAAAAATATTCATATGTGTACGATCACTTACCTTACCATATGCATATTAAGCGGGACCAACAGCAGAGGATTCGCAGACATTTTTAGTATTACCTACCTACCGATCTATTGGCTACATTCAAATGATAAAAATGCAGTGAGATTTCAGATTGAGTGCCAAATCATTAGTAAGACTACTGATCACCACAACATAGCATTTCATTATTCCACTACACATTTTAAATATGGATATATCAAGTATAAATAAATAAAATATAATATGTATAAATTAAAAGCATAAAAAGCCCGACAGCGAACCAACAGAATGGACTTAAATTTCATTTTATATACATAATACAGGTGTTAGTTGTTTTTAAAATAAGTAGAATACTTAATACTACTGTAAAATATTATTTAGTACCTAAGAAAAGTATGTAGACATTTTTGTAACTTAATTATTGATAGTGTTTTTATTAAATAATTATTTTCAGTCATGTTTGTTGTTTGGTTTCTTTTTATAATTAATATATAAAGAAACAAATAATAGAAAGAAGTGTATTTTTTATTTTTGGTGCGTCTTCGTTGTCGCCTGGTGGGACAATTATTGTATCCCTTGTAGCCGTGGAGCCACCTCAACGGCTAATTGGCGAAATGTGACAGACTTCTGTTACATTTCAACCACCAATACCAATGAAAACTCTTTGCATAAGCAGAGTTTTTAGGTGCTTTCAAAAATAATGTTATTTCTGTCTGACGTTCTTTTATTACATTCAAATTATATTTGATTATATGTAAATAGAATGTTTGTATAGAATGTTAATTAAATATTTACTCATACCGCTAACCACCATCATCATCATTATCATTACGCTAACCGATGCACATAGGGGTATTTTGCCAATCTAGCCGGTCAAAAGTCCATTTCTTAGAACTTGCCTCAGGTCCAAAAAAACTAGTTATTATTATTGACGATAACTAGAGCACAATAGGCCACCCTCCCCTTTTTAACACGCTCTTATTAGCTTGACCTGTATGTATGTATGTAACTTTGTAACTATGATGGTAATGGAATCTTGCGATGCAATTTTGACCCACTTCTACACGTCCAAAACATTTGAAATTTTGCACATGTATCAAGAACCGGTGACAATACAATACAATTACAATTACAATTTATTTATTTATTAATCCATAAATACATTTAAGTACATTAAACATAATGAAGAGTCAATGGACCCCGCACTAGGCGAACCTGTATCGCGGGCGACCTTAAGAAATAATTCTAATAGTAAGTAACAATATGAGCATATCAATTATATATGTAATATTATATTGTAATATTATATACGTAAAATATTATATAAATATGTATATACATACTTAATTAATATATACTATAAATCATTATTTTGGTATTGATAATAATAGTTCTGTGGCGTTATAGTCCAGTGTAAGTAAAAATGTCTTTAATTTAACAATTGCCTCTGAAGAGCTGAGATTTGATATATCACAAGACTTGTTTATTTTTAAGTAAATAAATGGAAATAAGAAGCTGCTAAATCGTTGTGCAAAGACAGTTTTAACAGGGTTATATTTAACAATAAGTCGTCTACTTTGCATACTTGTTTTGTAATCTTCAGATGAAATAAAAGTACTATGAAATTGAAGTACTGCTTTATGTACATAAAGTTGACGCACAGTAAGAACTCCAGATTCACGATATAGAATAGTAGTAGGAAACCGAAAATGTTTCCTAAACATAACCTTGAGGACAGACCTTTGAGCCCTCTCAAGGGAAAGTAGGTAAGACTTGGGAGCACTTCCCCATGCTGTAATAGCATATATTAAAAGAGATTGACAGATAGCGGTGTAGACCATGAGAAGTGTTTCTTTAGTAGCACCGTTTCTGAGTAATTTCATAATATGTATTAGTTTTCTAACCCTTCCAGACAAGGTTTGAATATGATTATCAAACGTGAGCCTTTGATCCAGAGTGACTTCTAAGTATTTCTGAACAGTCGTCCTGGAGAGAATATCACAAGAACAAGTAGTATCTATATTAAAACATGTATGAGCCTTTAGAGTGAGTAAGGGAGGAGGGCTGGATGACTTTGTTTTGTGAAAGCATATGTAGCTGGACTTGGTAGCATTAAGGGTAAGGAGGTTTGCATTAAGCCATGCAGTTACTAATTCCATACCACGATTGGCCATGGAGAAAACATTCGTCCAGTCTGAGTCTTTAAATATGATGACAGTATCATCTGCATAGCAAATAATATCAATGTCTTTATTGGAGGAAAATAGATTGGTAATATCATTAATATAGGTTATGAATAGAATTGGTCCCAAGACGCTGCCTTGAGGGACACCAAAAGATACCTCAGCAGGTTTACTAAGAAGGCCATCAACTAAAACAGAATGTTTTCGGTCATTCAAGTAGCTTGTAAACCAATCTAGAGCAATACCTCTGATACCTAGTAACTCTAACTTTCGAAGAAGGATGACATGAGACACAGTATCGAAAGCTTTGGAGAGATCAAGAAATACTCCGAGACAATAACGACGATTGTCAAGAGTCGCGGAAATACTGTTTAATAATCGGGCGATGGCTTCCTCAGTCGATTTGCCTCTACGAAATCCATACTGATTATGTGATAAGAGGTTATTTGATTCAAAGAAGTCTGTTAGTCTCTTGGCAACTATTTTCTCTAGCAGCTTAGCAAAGACGTTAAGTAGAGAGATAGGTCTATAATTAGACGGATCAAGTTTAGAACCACTCTTATATATTGGGACAATAACTGATACTTTCCAGCAGTCGGGAAATCTGCCGCTCGATATGCTCAAGTTTATTATGTAAGTTAGTGGTTTTAGAATCAGATAACAAATTCTTTTGACTGTGGTGTTTTTTATGCCATCAATACCAGGTGCACTATCAGCTTTCAGCTGACCAATCAAAGCAGAGACTTCAGAATCGTCAGTGGGGTGAATAAAAAAAGAATTTGGGGAATTGGATTGGATATTAACCGATTGGGCAAGATTTTGTTCTGTAGAATTGTTTAATATTTTCAAAGCTAAGTTTCGACCGATATTTGCAAAAAAATTATTACAAGTAGACAGAGAGTCTTGAGAAGAACTTTCTATATTTAAAAGTTCGACAGGCTGCCTCTTCTTACTTTCCATTTCACATATTTTATTTATTGTTTTCCAGTAATTTCGAGGGTTGTTCTTGTTTTCCGCTAATTTGTTATGATTATGCTGCAATTTTAACTTTTTAAGTAAATCACCAAGGAAGTTCCGATATCTCTTATACGATGTTAGGAGAACTAAGTTATTAGGATCAACTCTTACCCGAAGGTGAAGATTATCTCTGTGTCGCATACACCTGATGAGCCCTGGAGTGATCCAATCATTTAGGTTATATTTAGATCTGCTTAAATTAACTTGCTTAGAATTAGATTGTATTACACGAGAAAGGTGATCAGTTAAAACCTGAGCAGCGAGACTTGCGTCCGGGCAATTTAAAACAATCGACCAGTCAGTATCTTTGAGCTGCCACTCAACGGCAGCGTAATCTATTTTTGAAACAACTCGGGAGTGTCCAGACTTTTGTTTCTTAACCAACCGAAATCCAGCCATGACCATGTCATGATCAGTTATTCTTGTTGAGCAAACTATACCCACTGCATCAGTTTTAACACCAGTAAAAACATGATCAAGACAGGAACCGTCTCTAGTTGGAAGTGAAATAACTGATTTTAGGCCTAGCTCAGCTGTTAAACACATGTAATCAGTAGTAGCAGATTTGTTATCTAGAATGTTGATGTTTAGATCACCCATAAGAATAATGTTATTACTTTGTGTATGATTTCTAATGTAGGCATCAATCGATTCTAAGAAATTGTCAATATTTTTATAAGAAGGCGAGCGATAAATACCAAGAATTATATGTGAGTCTGGAAATTTCAGTGACAGACATTCTGCATCTAAGATATCGGGTTCAGTCACATCAACATTCCAATTCTCTTTAACGTAAATTACCACCCCACCAGCATTGGTATTTAATCTACTTGTAGAAAAAGAGGAATAACCAGGAATACTTCTTAATAATGAGCATGTACCAAGATGGCATTCAGTAAGTATTATTGCATCAAAGTCAATGTTGATTCTCTTAAGCGCCACATAAAAGGCATCAAAATTTTTCTGCAAACTGCGTATGTTAAAGTTCAAAATTTTAAAATTATATTCAATAGTTAAAACATTTTTACACAATTCTAAAGTGTTAAGAGCGTGACAGGGTACTGAAAAGATTTCATCAATGTCAGGATTTAAGTTTAGGGTGGCCATTTGTAAATATTTATTATCTTATAATTGTTATGTACGGATGTTAGAGATTTTGTCACGCGATAGGCACACTTTGTAATCATAAATGTTACCACAGAATTATAATTGGTAAAGAAGTGAGGAATATTAAGAAGTGAATGTCCAGTTTCATTGCACAAAAATAAGGTGATATATAAAAATACAATATTATTATAATATATGATAAAATAATAAATAACGGAATAAAGTAACATAACTCCTAATAAAATAATACGTATGACGAAATAATAAAGCAGACTATACAAGAATTTGGCTCTCATTTGTAGAAGAAATAATCTCAGGAAATCCAAGTTTTGATGCAAGTTCGGCCAATGAGTTAATCCGTATAGCTGGAAAACCTTCTCTTTTCCGGACAAAAATAGATCCATTATGTGACCAGCAGAAGCTGTAGCCGGCTTTTGAAGCATGGTTTCTAGACTCACGAAATAACCAGCGATTATCACGTGTTAGGCGTTCGTTTATATATAGATTATACTCCTTATCACCAACATTTAGGTCCTTAGAAGAAAGATTCCTTCTTATTTTACCTGCTTTCAGCAATTTATCCCGTTTTGTTTTACGAACTAAACGTAGTACTACGGGTCTAGGAAGCTTACTATCAGTGGTGCGCTTCGGACCAGCACGGGATACATAATCAATGTCCACATCTTGCAAGTTAACTCCTACCTTTGTAGCAACTACAAGGGCAAGGTGAGTAAGGCTTTCATTCGGAGTTTCAGGAATCCCAGCTATTTCAATTTCATTACGCAGTGAGGTTTGCTCATGTTTGTTTACTTGATTCTGAAGCAAGTCCACTTTGGATCGGAGCATGGCTAACTCTAAATCTCTCTCTTCCAATATCTGAAGACGTTTGTCAGTCTGATCCAAACGAGAAGAGACTTCATCTAGTTTTATGTGACACTGAGCAACAGAGGACACTACAGTTGTAACTTGATCTTTCAAACCAGATACCTCCAGTCTTAACAGTCGAATCTCCTCAGCAAGGGTTTGAAGTTCAGCAGGATTTAGAAGTACTTGTTCACTCGGGCTACCATAAATTGAGTCACCTGAGTGCGTGACATAATTTTTGGAACGGTGCGTTACATAAAGATTGTCGGTAGATTGCTGGCGAAGTGGAGTTTGAGAATTGTCTCCAGGTCTTTTAGCATTGCATCGACACTTTGGGCATATCCATTTGTTGGGGGAGATCTCTATTGCTGAAGAAGAACCCATACAGATGTCGCGATGGTAAGGCGTTTTACAGGTGTCCGTTGAGCATTTGATAAATTTTTTATCGAGTATATCTTTTAAACACCCACCACATTGAAGTTTGAATCGACGACTTGCCATTGTTAGGTTCTTATATTTCCGTACACTATTAAAACGTGCACTGTACACTGGACTATTTTACAATACTGAGAATTTTCACAAATATAATAAATAATAATGGTATTTTAAACTAAAAATAAAATATTTTTCAAATAATATTAAAAATGTCAAGTTGACGTTCTTCTTTTTCTTTTAAGTGATAATAATAATATAATAATATTTAATAATATGGTATCCTCGAGCTGATCTGATGCTGGGGCTCGAAGGTGGATAAGGGAACCCTTGGATGGCTACTAGTAAACTAATCGAGTTTGGGCTCATTTGATTTTTTTTAAAGAGTTATTTTCATATTGACCATTAATGAGGACCTGATGATGGAACTGGAAGGTGGGTAACGGAACCCTGGAAGGGCTACTAGTAAACACATCGAGTTTGGACTCATTTGATTTATTTTAAAGAGTTCTTTTCACTTTGACCATTAATGAGGACCTGATGATGGAACAGGAAGGTGGGTGACGGAACCCTGGAATGGCTACTAGTAAACACATCGAGTTTCGGCTCATTTGATTTGTTTTAAAGAGTTCTTTTCACTTTGACCATTAATGAGGACCTGATGATGGAACAGGAAGGTGGGTGACGGAACCCTGGAATGGCTACTAGTAGACACATCGAGTTTGGACTCATTTGCTTTGTTTTAAAGAGTTGTTTTCACTTCGAACAATAATGAGAACCTGATAATGGAACAGGAAGGTGGGTGACGGAACCCTGGAATGGCTACTAGTAAACACATCGAGTTTGGACTCATTTGATTTGTTTTAAAGAGTTTTTTTCGCTTTGACCAACAATGAGGACCTCATGATGGAACAGGAAGGTGGGTGACGGAACCCTGGAATGGCTACTAGTAAACACATCGAGTTTCGGCTCATTTGATTTGTTTTAAAGAGTTCTTTTCACTTTGACCATTAATGAGGACCTGATGATGGAACAGAAAGGTGGGTGACGGAACCCTGGAATGGCTACTAATTAACACATCAAGTTTCAGCTCATTTAATTTGTTTTAAAGAGTTCTTTTCACTTTGACCATTAATGAGGGCCTGATGATAGAATAGGAAGGTTGGTGACGGAACCCTGGAACGGCTACTAGTAAACTCATCGAGTTTAAGCTCATTTGATTCGTATTAAAGAGTTCTTTTTACTTTGCCCAATAATCAGGGTTGATGATGGAAATGAAAGGTGGTTGACGGAACCATGGAATGATTACTAGTAAACACATCGAGTTAGATATCCCTTGAATACTACTTGTGAAACTATTGACTTTTAGCGTACTTTCTTAAACTTCGCTAACTCAATCAGATACCTACGCGTAATATAAAAATATGTTTTGCCACAACCTGCCTACGATTCAAGCTACGAACAAATCAATACTTGAGCTAATTTTATTCGTAGTTTCGGCGAATATTTCTAAGACTAAAAAGTATAAAATAAATTAATAGTTTAAAAAACTAAAAATACACGCTTTTATAAGGACTACTGCATTAAAAAGCTATAAATAAATTATCTTAACCGTGCTTTCTTTCTTTCTACCTCGTGTTTGTAATTTATGGATAATCCATAAGCGCCCCACGATTTTACACATAAATATAATCCATAAATTACAAACACGAGGTAGAAAGAAAGAAAGCACGGTTTAGATAATTTATTTATAGCTTTTTAATGCAGTAGTCCTTATAAAAGCGTGTATTTTTAGTTTTTTAAACTATTAATTTATTCTTATTAGTTGCGCCTGCACAGTGATTTTAGCCTGAACTGTACCATCGCTCAAGTGCAAGTATTTTTCTCGACGTTCCCAATTTGACTTTCTCAGTTCAATTTTAAATATTATTTTTCAAGTGAATGTTTTGAAATCATAGTCATGGTTTTAGATAAAGCAGGTAAGGGCCCGTATTTTTATTATATTGAACTGTATTAGGCATTACTGAAACATTGATTTTTATTTTTTCTAAAAGTGGTTTAAATTTAATAAATTTATGATCATTTTTTGAAAAATAAAAAGGTTTTTGTTGTACTTCAGGGTCCGTCCGAGTTACTTTTTTATGTTTTTTAGCTAGCTGATAGTTCTTCCAACAAATTAATTGCCAAAAACCTTGCGCGTATTTGCGGTTTTTTGAGTTAAGATTGAAAAACTAAGGAAAGAAAAAAGTAACCTTTTTTTGTATGCCACGTGGTAACACGTTTTATTTGGTTTTAGGTTCGTCAAGTGGGTCCAGTGTTCAAAGTAGTAATCCGCAAATATCTATACGACAAAATGCAAAAGCAAAAATTGCCCAATTTTGAAGAAAAGTTGATATATTTGGAAAATTACTTGTTGACTTGCGAAGACTTTTTGATGAAGAATTAAAAAAATCAAACAAAGTTTCTCGTATATTAATTCAGAATTGAGGCAAAGATGGAAAAAAGCAAACGGAAAAGAATCATTTTCTTCAAAGTAATGACGAATGGTTGAAAAAACATTCGAAATACCCATAGTGCAACAACAGAGATCTGGTCGACCATTGAAATCTTTCGCAGAATTAGGTGAAAGAAGAGTTATGACTGAATTACGGAGCGCGATAGGTGAAGGCGTGTAATGCACGCTGCACCAATAAAACTATTTAGTTTTATTGGTGCAGCGTGCATTACATGCCTTGATGTATTTACATCTGGACACAAATATGCTTCATATATATTAAGGCATATAACCGAATCTCCAACGAGAGCTACAAAGCTGAAAGCTTATGAAATAGTTCAGAATGTGAATCTGACCCTGTTGTGTGCACTTACTATTTTTGTAGAAGCTGACTTCTCTCGGTGCCAATATGAAAATATTAGAAGTGCCTCTAAGAAGATATACCTACCCCAGGTAAAGTCACTTACAAAAAAGATAAAAAGATTGCTATCCGCCTGAGGATTCGTTTCATCACTGAAATATTAGCTCAAGTGAATCTTGAAGATTTGTGAAACCACACGGCAACAAGATTACTTCCTTAATTGAGGAAAATGATGAAGTCATAGTTATAATAATAAGTTAGTGATATTAAAAAAATATCAAGTTTAATCAAAATATAAATTATAATTTTTATTTTTTACGGCGCTAATCAACCTCCTTATAATCTTCTTTTTATTGAAAAGCACTTATTATAGCTATACACCTTTAGAAAAATCAGTAAAAGTAAATAAATCGAAAAAAATAATTATTACCAGATAGATTAGCAAAATACCCCTATGTGCGATGGGTCGTGGGTTCGATTCCCACCAAGTGTCTGGGTGTTATTTATCTATTTAAGTATGTATTTACAAAAAAAAACAATGTATATAATATTTAGTATCAGTTGTCTGGTTTCCATAGTACAGGCTCTGCCTAGTTTGGGATCAGATGACCGTGTGTGGATTGTCCCAAGATATTATTATTATTATACATTCAAATTAAAGCTTAAACATGTACTTATTTGCATTTATGTTATTATATTATATTATGCAAAATGAAATAAGGGAATTTAGATATTACTTAAACAATTGTTCAAAATTTTATTGGTTGATTTGAAGGTTGTACGTCTGAGACTTGCTAACGCTACAAATGCTCAGTTACGACTGACCTGGAACTTGCCCAGATCAAATAGTTAAATACAACAACAGTACTTCCGTTAGATTATTTTTTGAAAGTCAAATTCATATATGCTAACATCGGCAATGCGCTAGTGATTTTTCTAGTTGCTAGCGTGTACCTACAGGTTGCGGTGACAGCTTACCATCAGGCGGGTCGCATGCTTGCTTGCCATAGTCGATTTTACTACAGCCTACATAAACACCTCAACAGGCTTGCGTTAGACGGATGGACCTCTAACCAGACGGCAAATATAGTAGGGAATTTCCCCTCTTTGGAGCCTTAACCACCATTATCTAAAAAAGTTCCCGCTGTAAGAAATTGTTGTTTAAATATATAAATATATTTTAGCAGTTTACAGCTCGAGTGGGCTAGTGATTGCCTTGGAAACAAGGTGCGCAGGTTCGAACCCCGTCTAGCTCCTCTGATTTCTTTAATTAATCATGTGCGAAGTTTGTGCGATTGTTACAAGCGTTGAAGAAAAACATCGTGAGGAAACCTACATTTCTAACAAGTAATAAGTTTTAAAAACTACAACCCGACTACGGATAAAATCGCAGTCTAATAATGTGATATTATATAGTCTATAACCAGCGGACAATCAAGACGCTTCTAACGACACTCTACTTGTCAAATTATGTTAAGTAGATTAGAAGATATGCGGGAACAGATGAACATACATACATACATTCTTGTTAAAATCATAACCCTCCCTCCGTTCCGTAGTCGGGTAAAAAGCTTAACTAGCTTTCGAATATCGTGTGAAGTCATGTCTAATCATTATCTACCGCACTCACATACGTCAATTATTTTTAATTGTTATCGAGTTGCCTAATACCGACTCCGCTTGCGAAGCTATGCACTCTCAGGTATTGCTCCTCTAGATGTCCAAAGAGATGTCGCGGCTGCTGTTGAAAGAATGAAGATGAACCAAGACTACAGACATCCTCTGAATCAACACTCTGCAGTTTTGAAGAAGTCTAAAGTTGAAAGAGTCTTGTAGGGTTTGTGGCTCCCATTGAATCACGCCACAATATCACCGAGGCCCGACTAAAATTATGGGAAGAAGGTATCCTCTGACAAACTTTATTTCTCCCTCCGAAGAACTTCCTCCTGGGCTTGATCTACCTTGGCTAACTTGGAAGAGCTTAAATAGACTACGTACACAAGTCGGTCGGTGTAAAGAAAACCTAGTTAGGTGGGTATATGGCGACTCAACTGTTTGTGAGTGTGGGTTCTCCCCACAAAGTATGGCCCATTTGTTGTCCTATCCAGCGTGCACTGACTCCAGTACAATTCATACAATTCAGGAACTATTAAATGCAACCAAAAACGCAGTGCGAGTGGCAAAGTATTGGGAGGGCAGGGCAATTGCATCTGTCGTCGATACGAAAAAACTATTTTTAAAAAAATAAAAACCGACTTCAAAGTAAATTATCTAAAAAGCATAAAATAACGAAAATATATTGAAGTCGGTGCTAGCACATCATGTTAACTAACACTAGCACCAGCTGACACCGACTTCAATATATTTTCGTTATTTTATGCTTTTTAGATAATTTACTTTGAAGTCGGTTTTTATTTTTTTAAAAATAGTTTATTTAACACTTTTTAGTGACTTATTTTACCAAAATAGGTATCAGCACTATCACGCAACTCGAACGTCTACGTTACAGTAACTTACTGAAAACATAAAAAGTTTATATCTCTTAAACTACTGGACCGATTTTGATGAAACTTGTACTCTACCCTAAGTTAAAAAATACTCTAACTATTGCAAAAAGAATTTTCAAAATCGGACTTGTAGTTTCTGAGAAATCCGTGGACAAACCTACATACATACATACATACCTACATACATACATACATACATACATACACTCATAAAATTTGGTAAATTTGTTTAGAAGCCCACATAGACTAACATATATTAATATTACGCATTTTTATCAATATTACATACATACGCGTCGAATAGAGAACCTTCTTTTTGAAGCCGGTTAAAAAATTAGAATTATTATTGATTCAGTTTTAGAAATTGGACTATTTCGAGACTCGGCTCAATTCACACTAACATGGTAGCGACCAGCAGCGCACTTTCAGTATGAAGTCAGGGTATAAATTGGTATATAAAACATCACGCTATGTTTCATAAGGGCTAAGCAGTGAAACATTACTTGCACATATTACCACGTCATTTCCTTTGTATGTGAACAGGGTAATTATAGACTGATCAGTTAATCATTAAGATATCTATTATTACGCTATATACAATAGGGACTGAGCAGACATTTAGTTTGCATGCAACCATACGGTATGTCGCAATGTATCGTATGTGATTCGTGGCCAAGTGGTTACGGAAGCGTCTTGCCAGTGCAATAGGTCCCGAGTTCGAGTCCGACGCGTGATTCTTTTATAATTTTATATTTTTTAGCAATATTTTTTTTAAATAAGTAGTTATTTTTAAACAATTTAGATATTATTTATGCTTTTACTATTTTACACAAGGTGGTGGTTTCAATTTATTAATGGCGTCATAGTGTTAAAAAATATAATGGTTCTATGAAATCTCAAACCTCTGTAGATACTATGTTGATGTGATCTATGATTATTATTTAAATCAACATCATTGAAGTAAATCTTAAAATCCAAAAGATAGGTTGGTAAATATACAAAAATATGTCGCCTCCGGGTTTATTAGTATGGGTCGTCAATTGACTACGAAATACAAAGTATCGTGTTGATTCATAAATGTAGGGTAGATGTCATTTCACAAATTGTAATGGAGAGGGAAACTAACTAACGTTGGGCTTTATAAGAAGTGTTCCGAGCGCGGAGAGGTCAGTCTGTTTGAGGCAGTCTGTTTGAGGAAGTCTGTCTGAGACAGTCGAGTCGTTCTGTCGTGACAGTGAGTCTGTCTATTGTGATATTTCTGGATAACTGTGATTAGTTCCTTGTGTAGCTTGAAGGTCGGAATAGGAAGCTGGTTGGTCAGGGTTGGCTGTGAGGGGTAGGGGTATATGGTGGAGGCCAATCGTTAGGTAGGTTGGGCTTCGATGCCCTACTCTAATCATGATCTGGTGGTATCCTTGGTGACGCAGGGGTCATTCAAGTAAGGTTTTGTAAGAGTTACTTCTGGGTGCTAGCGAGTGTGTTGCGTATTGAAGAGATGAGTGACTGGGTGAGGTTGCCGCTGCCGTTCAGTTTGTTCTTGTTCCTTATGTACTAGCCGTGCTCCTACAAATATATAAGAAGTTAATGACCACTTAAAAATATAAAAAATAAAATATTTTAATTTCTACACAATCGATATATAAACTTTACTTAAGATTGTTTATATTGTCTTTTGCAACCAAACTGATTTTAGTCAGTGCCTACAATTCCGCTCAGTAGATGGCGATGTAGTACGATATGGTTCCGGTTAATGTATTACGTATAAATATCAAAAATCTTATTACGGTACTTACATCCTTCTGGATCCGTAAATTTAAATAATAAAAGATTTTGTAACTATTTTTAGCCACTCTGTACCATTTATCTCACTAGATGGCGCTATACCATTTCTGAATCGCGTTATGGTTTCGTTTAATATAGATTCAGCTCAATAGATGACTATGCATATCTTATGTAGTTGATACTAATATACTGAAAATCACATTGTGTTTCATGATATTATGTTGCAAAATTTTTATCGCGGTAGGTACTTACAACATAAGCGCAGGCGGAGCTGCGCGGTTCAGCAGTATTAACTTGGTAATGAAGCATCACGCTATGTTTCATAGGGGCTAAGCAGTGAAACATTACTTGCACATATTACCACAGGATTTGCTTTGTACATATGTGAATAGGGTGATAGGGGTTACTGAACAGACATTTAGTTTGCATAAGGTTAAGGTAAGGTTTTTCGACATGTCGCCCATCATTGTCATGACCAGTATGAAACAGTTGAACCTGTGACCTCCGTTTTTCAAAGTGAGCGGTGTATCGCTTATCTAGGATAATGATCTAGAATTTAGTGCGACAGAGGGGTTGAGCGATAGGGTGGAGTGGTTTAGAAAAGGGCAGAGTTCGGGCGAAGACCAGAGCGGCATGTGACGGGAAGGTAGGAGGGGGCGGAGAGAGTGAGGAGAGAGAAATAAATTAAAGGAGGAGAAAAAATAGGGAAACAAATGGGAAAAAGAGCCCCCTCTTTTTCCGAGAAGAAGAATGAGAAGGCGAGAGAATTTGGACACCGGAGCATTTTTAATGTAGGAAATAAAAGCGCAGGCGGGAGCTGCACGGGTCAGCTAGTCTACAATACGTAACAGACAAGTATCGCTTGAATAAAATATTTTTAATAAAAATTGAAGCGACTTCAATAAAACTAAAAAGTATAAAATAATTTAAATATTAAAGAAATTGGTGTTAGCGTACCTGCCGTGTATATTTGGCACCAACTTCAATAATATTTAAATTATTTTATACTTTTTAGTGTTATTGAAGTCGGTTAAATTTTTAAAAAAAATATTTTATTTTATACTTTTTAGTGATATTTTCATACATAAAGATTGAACCATCGAAGACGGTAAAATGATATAGGTAGGTTATGACATCATTATGATTTCACATTATCGTCTACATACTTTTACATAATTCATGTTTCTTCAGAAACTCAGAAACAATTTATCCGATCGTAATGAAATTTGCATGGAATCATCATAGTAGTTTACTCTCTCGAATAAAAAAAGAATCATCTAAATCGGTTCATATTTGTCAGAGAAATATAAAGGAGAACATCAGTTTTATGGTTTTTACCAGATAAATTCCTCCATATCATTCATGGTCCTAAAGGAAGTTCTTATCTGGTTGTGATAAAATTCATACAGGTTCATTACAGTGGTTACTTCTTTCGAATAAAAAAAGAATCATTGAAATTGGTAAATATTTGCCAGAGTTATGACCATTTTTGTCCTTAAAAAGCGACATAAAGTCATCTATATAGGCTTTCCTGCAGCTTTCCTGCGCAGTCAACATTCTTGTTTTTTCAGGAATTACTTATTACTAAGCAATAATTTTTTTATGGGATTTATGGAATTAACGGATTAAAGAATGGGTGGAAGAAAGATTTTTTTAAATCGGTTCATAATTGCCAGAGTTATGCTCGAACATACATAGAAAATATATATATACAGACGAATTGAGAACCTCCTCCTTTGTTGAAGTCGGTTAAAAATGAGGCGCGCGGGCGGCAGGAGGCCGCGAGCGGCTTCAAGCGGCGGCGCCGCGCTTTTCAAGCGATAGTTGTCTGGTACGTATTGTAGATAAAGTTTAAAATTCTTTCTCACTGAAAGTGCGCTGCCAGCCGCTGCCATCTTGGTATAAATTAAGCCTGGCTCAATTACGTATTTTATACTCTGCTAGTAAGTAAAGATATCGTTTATCTTGTTCTGAATAAGGGAACTGTAGCATAAAAGTTTCCAAGAGAACCATTCAGATCCAAAAATATGGCTTGCTGCCGCACTCACAAACCCCAATTAACTTTAATTCAAATTAAGTCACATTTAACAATCTATTTAGTTCGACTGTCGGAGCCGTTTATGATTATTATAGTTTATTGAATAAGTACCTACGAGATAATTAATATCTCTACTCATTATCACGCGTATTAAGTATTAATCGGCTACGAGTGCCGAAATAATCGGATTTCAAAAAATGGATTAATGATCATTAACTATAATTGACGTTTGTAGGTTTGGCAGTTAATGTCAATTAACGCTAACTGACGTTTGTAAGTAAAATAGTATTACATTATGACTAAAAATAATAATAAAAGCAGACAACTATACCCTGTTTTACTTTGCAAGAAGTAGTGATTGATAGCCACCAGTCAGCCATCACTCCTTTAGTATACATCATTATCATCGTCATCAGCAGCTAAAATATGTCCACTGCTGAACAAAAGGTCTCCCCCTTAGAAGGGAGGGGTTGCCATAATCTCCACGCTTGGAAAGCGTCTTGGGGATCGCAGTATAGGTGGAAGATAAATCCAAAAGTAAGAAGCTGCTGCCCGTCTTCTTGTTCTCGCTTAGTCCCCTCTTACGACACCCAACGAGAGGAGATGGGGGGGTGTAATTCTAACCCGACATTCCTCGGGGAATAGTATACATAGTTACATACATACTATTCATATTTACAGAACTAACACACATACGCAATGAATATGTTTGCCCTGGGTGGGAATCGAACTCAGGACTCTGCCTACATCAACCAGGCTTGTCCTATTCTAAGGTTTCCTCCCCGAGGGTAAGAACAGAAGGCCTAAAAGCGTTTGATTGGCCGAATCACCCGCTGCACCACGAAGGATATTCAGGACAATCCACACACGGTTATCTGATTTCAAACTAGGCAGAGCCTGTACTATGGAAACCAGGTAATGATATGATACCAATACTTATATATATTTTTTTAAATACATCGATAGATAAATAGCACCCAGACACTTGGCGCATAGGTTTAAATTAGACCGAGAAAGAGATGGATATCTACCTAGACTTTGTTGAGGAAGACTTGAAAGTTATGGGAAATCTTACCAACTGGAGAAGAAGCAAAAAAGAATATTTCCAAATATTATTTCCTGCGGTGCCCCTTGTGGGTCAAGTAGGTAAACATTATAGACTTTGAAAAGCATCAAATCATAAGTTACATCATATAATGTAAAAGGTCCTTTTTAGGGATTCACGCATCGTGATGTGATTCTAGAGGATTAAGTAAACCATTAAAATCGTACCTATTGGTTGGAAGGTAATTTTTTCGAGTGGCATACAAGTGGCATTACTAATGTGGGGCGGTGGAGTATGTTTTTAAATTCTACGCGTTAAGGTAGCATCACACAATCTGAATAAATTACAAGTGTACATTAAAATTTTATACGACCTCGACACAAGAAAACAGACGAATAGAAATTTATTTTCGCGCTTGCGTTGACTGACTGCATATTTGACAACAATCGAAACCGACTTTATGGGCCCTCCGAAGCACGGAGAAGCTCACCTATCTATGGATTGAGCTCGCCTGACGTTGCTTTACCATTTTATTATTTGCTGAACAGTGATTACAACTGTCTAGAAGCACCCCAACTACCTGTCTGCACTATTTTTATCACATTACAAGTGGGGTTATTCACAACCATCAATATTTGTAAACAGAAATTTCCAACCGTTGTGAGTACCCGATGTTGGGAACATTATGGAAGGACCTTTACGTACGTGTAGTACCCGCACGTAATTCGATTTGCTACTTGAGTTTTAATCTCATCGTGAAGACTCAATGAAAACCTTTTTAGGAAATGTTAAATTAATTTACGTCTATCTCTCCACTTATTTTGTTTTTCTAATTTAAATAGTTTTTAGAAACAAAACTGGTAAGATTTTAGTTTAGTTGAATATTTACATATGAGGAAGGGATATTTCTACTTACTAACAAGTCGAGTCTCAAATAATTCAATGTCTAAAACTGAACTAATAACAATTAAAAATAATTGACGTTTGTGAGTGCGGCAGATAGATTAGATATGACTTCACATGTCATTCGAAAGCTAGTTAGGCTTTCTCGGACATGTAAGTTCCTCGTTCCTCACGATGTTTTCCTCCACAGCTAGTAACAATGGTACAAGGACGATTCGCATATGATTAATTTGTGGGTTGCCTGGAAGAGATTGCTTTCTAGCGATAAAGCCGCCTTTGTACATTGATATTTTCAACGTATTGCTCAATTTACATGTAACTTTTGGTGTTTAATAAAGTGTATTTATTATTATTATTAATTAAAGAAATCAGAGACGCGAGCCGGGGTTCGAACCTGCGCACCATGTTTCCAAGACAATCACTCGCCCACTGAGCCGTTACTGCTAAAATATATTTATATACATATTTAAACAAAAAACTTCTTCCAGCGGGAACAGAGTTCTAGCATTTTTTTGAAAATGGTAGTTACGACCCCAAAAGAGGGGATATTCCTTATTAAGTTCGCCGCCTGGTTATAGGTCCGTCCGTTTATCGCGAGCCTCTTGGAGTGTTTTAGTAGGCCGTTGACCAGTAAAAGCGACTATAGGTACTGCTTTTTTTATACTACTAAGGTTGCAAGCAAGCGTGCGGCCCGCCTGATGGTAAGCAGTCACCGCAGCCTATAGACGCCAGCAACACCAGAAGAATCACTAAAATAACTCTACAGTCTTGATTATAACAGGAGCTCCACTCCCATACTTCTCGCGATTTTTTTTTTCTTAATGCTGCTCCCATGAGGTAGCACCATAAAAGTTACGATCTAACCTAAGGCAGTACTATTATTATTTTGACCTAAACGAATAAATTAATTAGATTAAGAATGTGTCCAATGGCACTTTTCTTATTGTCTCTATTAAGGTGAAGACACTTTGTTATTGTGTTCTACACTGCATTACACTGCACTAATTTAACACTTAAACTAACTCAAAAGGTTTTGTCCTTTTCAGTCTTCTCACTATGTCCGTGTTGTCGAGAAAGACATCGATAGATAAATAGCACCCAGACCCTTGGCACATAGGTTTAAATTAGACCGAGAAAGAGATGGATATCTACCTAGACTTTGTTGAGGAAGACTTGAAAGTTATGGGAAATCTTACCAAATGGAGAAGACACAAAAAAGAATATTTCCACATATTATTTCCTGCGGTGCCCCTTGTGGGTCAAGTAGGTAAACATTATAGACTTTGAAAACCATCAAGTCATAAGTTACATAATATAATGTAAAACGTCCTTTTAGGGATTCACGCATCGTGATGTGATTCTAGAGGATTAAGTAAACCATTAAAATCGTACCTAATGGTTGGAAGGTAATTTTTTCGAGTGGCATACAAGTGGCATTACTAATGTGGGGCGGTGGAGTATGTTTTTAAATTCTACGCGTTAAGGTAGCATCACACAATCTGAATAAATTACAAGTGTACATTAAAATTTTATACGACCTCGACACAAGAAAACAGACGAATAGAAATTTATTTTCGCGCTTGCGTTGACTCTGACTGCTTATTTGACAACAATCGAAACCGACTTTATGGGCCCTCCGAAGCACGGAGAAGCTCACCTATCTATGGATTGAGCTTGCCTGACGTTGCTTTACCAATTTATTATTTGCTGAACAGTGATTACAACTGTCTAGAAGCACCCCAACTACCTGTCTGCACTATTTTTATCACATTACAAGTGGGGTTATTCACAACCATCAATATTTCCATTTTCGAATGAGATGAAAATATTTGCGATGGTATCTTGGAAACGCTATTAACCAATACAATAGTTCCTCCAAGATTCCAAATAGAATTGCCAAAACCTTTCGATGACAACAGATTCGTGAATAACGTTTACGGAATATTACCGAAAATATTTTTATCGGATTCGTAAACGGAAATTTCCAACCGTTGTGAGTACCCGATGTTGTGAACATTATGGAAGGACCTTTACGTACGTGTAGTACCCGCACGTAATTCGATTTGCTACTTGAGTTTTAATCTCATCGTGAAGACTAAATGAAAACCTTTTTAGGAAATGTTAAATTAATTTACTTCTATCTCTCCACTTATTTTGTTTTTCTAATTTAAATAGTTTTTAGAAACAAAACTGGTAAGATTTTAGTTTAGTTGAATATTTACATATGAGGAAGGGATATTTTTACTTACTAACAAGTCGATTCTCAAATAATTATATGTCTAGAACTGAACTAATAACAATTAAAAATAATTGACGTTTGTGAGTGCGGCAAATAGATTAGATATGACTTCACATGTCATTCGAAAGCTAGTCAGGCTTTCTCGGATATGTAAGTTCCTCGTTCCTCACGATGTTTTCCTCCACAGCTAGTAACAATAGTACAAGGACGATTCGCATATGATTAATTTGTGGGTTGCCTGGAAGTCATTGCTTTTTAGCGATAAGGCCGCCTTTGTACATTGATATTTTCAACGTATTGCTCAATTTACATGTAACTTTTGGTGTATAATAAAGTGTATTTATTATGTGTATTTATTTGACGGGCCCGTTGGTCTAGTGGTCAGTCACCCTGCCTGCTAACCGATGGGTCGTGGGTTCGATTCCCGCCAAGTGTCTGGGTGTTGTTTATCTATTTAAGTATGTATTTACAAAAAAAAAAAGTATATAAGTATTAGTATCAGTTGTCTGGTTTCCATAGTACAGGCTCTGCCTAGTTTGGGATCGGACGACCGTGTGTGGATTGTCCCAAGATATTATTATTATTATTTTCATGTATTTTGTTTCACGGGAGTTACCCGGTCTTTTAAGAGGCTTGCGTGTGGACGAATCCAACACGTAGAGGCCCTTTTTATAATTAAATGGTGTGTGTGGTGGGTACCTGCTGGGATTAACTGACTTATTGAAGAAAAAATAACAGTTGACCTCGGTAGGCTTAGAAACTATTGTAAGTATATGGAAAGATTACTTGTCTATGTGGTTGAACATTTGGTGGACTTGCAGCTGGGCTATTGCAGAAGGCCGGGGTCACTTGCCATAATTACATTTAGAGGTAATTATTTTTTGGCAAGTGGTGGCTTGCCACCCACTAGATGGGCTCCCCAAATAATCGTCCGATGACGACAGAGAGCAACACCGGTGTGGGTGACTCAGGGGTGTCGAGAGGTGTGCTGCGCTTTCTCCGAAGTTACTCGCGGCGTTATGCCCTTTAACACTTCCACCCCTGGAGCATATAGCTCTAACAACTCCTCTCTAGACGGCCAATTAAGGCAAGCCAGAGCTGAGAGTCCTGCGGTCCCCCTTCGGTTTCCACTCGGCCGACGAAGACACGCCGAGGTGGGGGCCCTGATCGACTCTCTGGAGCACTCGGGTCCGTGGTGTCGTTACGCACCAACAGCTCGCCACAAGCTGCCCTGCGGGCTTATTATTATTATTATTAATTAAAGAAATCAGAGACGCGAGCCGGGGTTCGAACCTGCGCACCATGTTTCCAAGGCAATCGCTCGCCCACTGAGCCGTTACTGCTAAAATATATTTATAAACATATTTAAACAAAAAACTTCTTCCAGCGGGAACAGGGTTCTAGCATTTTTTTGAAAATGGTAGTTACGACCCCAAAAATTCCTTATTAAGTTCGCCGCCTGATTATAGGTCCGTCCGTTTATCGCGAGCCTCTTGGGGTGTTTTAGTAGGCTGTTGACCAGTAAAAGCGACTATTGGTACTGCTTTTTTTATACTACTAAGGTTGCAAGCAAGCGTGCGGCCCGCCTAATGGTAAGCAGTCACCGCAGCCTATAGACGCCAGCAACACCAGAAGAATCACTAAAATAACTCTACAGTCTTGATTATAACAGGAGCTCCACTCACATACTTCTCGCGAATGACACATGAAAAAATTGGGTCCATATCAATGTCAGAACCATTTATTGTTTTAATTACAGCATTATCTTTCCGAATGACGACATGTCTTGGCACCCAAACTGTGAATAAAGGAGTTGATGCAAAATGGGCTAGGAATATGTACACCACCTCAAAAAATCGAGAAAAATCCATAGAAACCGGGAAAAATATAGATGTTTCGTTCAAATTACTATTATTGTTGTAATTTTAATTATAATTATCATTTATTTTATATCTATATTCAACATGGCGTCCTAAGATGGCGTCTCACTGATGTCGAATTAAACTGTCAGCCAGCCAGCTGTCAATAGCTACTGCAGCTGTCACACTTGTCACAGTTGGTTGTGTACGTGTATTGTATGAAGTGAATTAATTATCATTGATATTTTAATTATTAAAATGATGCATGAGAAAACAGAAACAAAAATACAAAGATTACTGTAATAAAAATACTTTTAACGCCATTGATAATAAAAATGACACATGACAGTGACACTTTTCCGCCATGCCAGTTTTTGGTTGTGTTGCAATTTTAAGTAAAAATTTTTAAGTTTTACAAGCCAAATTAAAGTAAATGGATAGTTAAAAAAACTGTTTTATGTGTGTTTCCCTATTTTAGAGTATAGTGTACAAAGTCCTAGCCCAGTCTTCATAAATTTTGGAACATCTCTTTTCCGTATAAAGATGGCTTCCGTATAACTCGTGGGGTGTCCGGATAAGAATAGCACCCTCCCATCTCCTCCCGTTGGGTGTCCGTAAAAGGCGACTAAGGGAAATCAAGAAGACGGGCAGCAGCGTCTTTCTATTGGATTACGGTCATATACACAGATCATGATAAATAGTATGTGGGTACGTCTTCTGCTTTGTTGTTTAATAAAGTGAATGAATGTAGGTAGGTAGATTATGTGTATGACACGAACACTTTTGTAATGGCTCCCTAGCTCAATATATCGTTCCTACGATTAATAATGTGTTTCACTTAATATCCGTACATAATAGTGGCGACGTTTGGTGAAAAGTGTGTAAATATGGATATCAAAGCAGTGAAATTTGATCAGTTCAATCCACAAACAGACAATTGGGATATCTATATAGAACGTTTACAATTATATTTTGAAGCTAATGGCATTGTACAAGATGCCGCAAAAAGAGCAAACATTTTTACAATATGCGGTTCGCGAGTGTATGAGACTTTACTTGCATTGATTACACCTAAAAGTGCTAGTGACGTGACTTTCGCAGAAATAAAATTGGTACTGACATACACATAGTATGACACGAACACTTTTGTAATGGCTCCCTAGCCCCTACGATTAATAATGTGTTTCACTTAATATGCGATCCCAAGCCACCTGTCAGGCGTGGGGATTATGGCAACCCCTCCCTTATAAGGGGAAGGCCTTTTTTCAACAGTGAACTTCTTTCGGCTGCTGATTATAAAGATGGCATGTAATTTCTCAGTAGTCTATGACAATGATTATTATTCATTATAATATCCACCAGCTAGGTAGTATAATAATTTTTATAGCCTCCGTGGCGCAGTGCGAACCCGCTTGCTTTGCAAACCGGAGGTCGCAGTTTCGGAACTTCGAATCCTGCGAGGAGCAACAACGTTGTGTTGTTGTTCTTTACAGGCTAGAACAATGCAAGCCAATCACCTGATTGTAAAGTAAGATGATCCATGCGTCGGACGGGCATGTAAAAAGTCGGTCCTGCACCTGATCTATCCAGGTCGTGTCGGTTTTCCGTCCCATCGGATTGTGAGAGGTAAAAAGAAGAGAGAGTACACTAGTGTCGACGCAAGCAATCGTGCAATAACATACCTCGCGCGTAGATGGCTGATCTTGCAAAAAAAAATGGCTGCTGTGGACGACCACGGCCTGTAGGGCATTATTATTATAAATAAATATTTATCACGGGTTATACCCGGTCATTTTAGAGGCTTGCGTGGGGACGGATCCAACACGTAGAGGCCCTTTTTAAGAAATAAATGGTGTGTAGAATACCTGCCGGGATCAGCTGCTAATATGGTGAAAAAATGGCAGTTGACCTCGACAGGTGTAGGAACTATTGTAAGTATATGGAAAGCAATAAGTCTATGTTGTTGAACATTTGATGGGCTAGAAGCTAGGCTATTGCAAAGGCCGGGGTCACTTGCCATAATTACATTCATAATTATGTTGTGGCAAGTGGTGACTTGCCACCCACTAGATGGGCTCCCTAAATTATCGTCAGCGGACGACAGAGAGCAACACCGGTGTGAATGGCTCAGGGGTGTCGAGAGGTGTGCTGCGCTTTCTCCGAAGTTACTCGCGGCGTTATGCCCTTTAACACTTCCACCCCTGGAGCATATAGCTCTAACAGCTCCTCTCTGGACGGCCAATTAAGGCAAGCCAGAGCTGAGAGTCCTGCGGGCCCCCTTCGGTTTCCACTCGGCCGACGAAGACTCGCCGAGGTGGGGGCCCTGACCGACTCTCTGGAGCACTCGGGTCCGTGGTGTCGTTACGCACCAACAGCTCGCCACAAGCTGCCCTTTATGATAATAATGAATTCATGAAGATGGTCATCATCTGGTCCTACACCTCCTTCAGTGGCGTGTCGTGTGTAAAGTGGATAGTTTTGCATATTGGTAGTCTACTAATTTTATAAGACCAGTGGCGTATCAGTGGCTTTCACTGTTCTGGGTCTCAAGGCTGCTAATTTTAATAAAATTACATACATTTGCCATTTCAGTGATACACTATTGAAACCTAAAACGATAGTGGTGTCTCAGTGGTGTGACACCACTGGTTAAGGTTATTTTAGCAGAATACCGAATTTGTCACAATCGTAATAGAGACTCAGTAGTGTGTCGCTGAAATGGCCGTTGTATGTCATTTTAAGAAAATTAGTGGCCAAGTCCACTAATTTTCTGGCTCCTTGGTCATGTTGGTCATCCATCATATCGGATTGTATAAACTATTTTAAAAAAATATAAACCGACTTCAAAGTAAATTATCTAAAAAGCATAAAATAACGAAAATATTATTGAAGTAGGTGCAGAATATACACAGCAGGTACGCTAACACCAACTTCAATAATATTTTCGATATTTTATGCTTTTTAGATAATTTACTTTGAAGTCGGCTTATATTTTTTTTAAATAGTTTATTTAACACTTTTTAGTGACTTATTTTACCAAGATAGGTATCAGCACTATCACGCAACTCGAACGTCTACATTACAGTAACTTACTGAAAACATAAAAAGTTTATATTTCTTAAACTACTAGACCGATTTTGATGAAACTTGTATTCTACCCTAAGTTGAAAAATACTCTAACTATTGCAAAAAGAATTTTCGAAATCGGACTTGTAGTTTCTTAGAAATCCGCGGACAAACCTACATACATACATACATACACTCGTGAAATTTGGTAAATTTGTTTAGAAGCCCACATAGACTAACATATATGAATACTAGCTGACCCGCACAGCTCCGCCCGCGCTTTTATTACATTTTGCTCCCTTTTTCTCCCTCTTCCCATGATTTATTGAAGTGAAACTTCTTATGCGACTTCCAAAAATGTTATCAAATAACGCGTTAAGCGTTAAATGATAGGTGATAGGCGTTAAGTGATAGGTGTTAAACGATAGGCGATAGGCGTAATTTGTTAAGGTTATGAAAGCGCTTGTTAAATTAATGATGTATATAACTATATTAATCTATCAGGATGTATAGCCGACTATTTAATAGTCTATCATTTATAACTTTAGTTCTGAATAATGTAGGGTAATACTTTATGAAAAGTATTCTTTATCAAATTATCGGATATTTATTACTGGTTTGGAGGTACCTTAACACAAAAGTCTCAAATATCAGTATATAATATTTATTAAATAACAATGTCGATTATGACACATTTGCTATCTCAGAACATAAAGTAATTATTTCATAATACTGTAAATGACGTGAGAACCATATAAAAATATATGGGACTCCCCTAGTGGTCTCCGCCAGTCCCTACAACCACTTTCAGCACCAGCTCCAAGTCATATATCATATTATATGACTTATCATAAATATAACATAATAACATTACAACACAGTATCATCATTACAATGTAAATTAAACAATACTAAATATACTTAGCTTTCTAGTGATCCGTCACCAACTGAAGATTGTACACGACTGTCGACTATTAAATACTGTTCCAGACTGTTGAAGACTGTCCGTTCTAAACGGTTACAACGTATTTATAGCAATCTCGAGCCACTGAAGTAGTGGGGGTGACATTGTTAGTTTCATTACTCGTTTTACAATATTTTATACAATATCAATAATAAATTATTCTAATTGCATTATGCTTCAAATAACAATTTTACATTTGTTAATCAATAGTTAAATACTACCAAGAACAAGTTATTTCATTAATACAACACTTTTTCAAAGCATAATCAATTTCAACTACCTTCAAATCGTCGCTGACAAAAGGAACAAGTCAAATTACAATCAAATTACTTATATCTATTTATATAAAAATATCACCGATGCTAACACGCTCATGTAACGCCGTCACTGAGTGAGTGGGTGAGTTGGGTGAGTTGGGGTGAGTTGGGGTGAGTTGGGGTGAGTTGGGGTGAGTTGGGGTGAGTTGGGGTGAGTTGGGGTGAGTTGGGGTGAGTTGGGGTGAGTTGGGTGAGTTGGGGTGCGTTGGGGTGAGTTGGGGTGAGTTGGGGTGAGTTGGGTGAGTTCGGCTGAGTTGGGGTGAGTTGGGTGAGTTGGGGTGAGTTGGGGTGAGTTGGGGTGAGTTGGGGTGAGTTGGGGTGAGTTAGTGTGTGTGTGTGTGTGTGTGTGTGTGAATGAGTGAGGGACCGACCGACCGACCGACCGATCGACTGAGCGAGAATGAAGTTTCACTTCTTCCGCGCGGAGGGACTCCACGCACGCACATTTTTTGAAGTGTAACTTCTTATGCGACTTCCAAAAATGTTATCATATAACGCGTTATGCGTTAAATGATAGGTGATAGACGACAGGCGATAGGCGTTAAATGATAGGTGTTGCGAGGTGGGAGTGAGTGACTTCATTGACTTCGTTGACTTCGTTGACTTCATTGACTCCGTTGACTCCGCCGACTCCGCCGACTCCGCCGACTCCGCCGACTCCGCCTACTCCGCCTACTCCGCCGACTCCGTCTACTCCGTCTACTCCGCCTACTCCGCTGACTCCGCCGACTCCGCCGAGTCCGCCGACTCCGCCGACTCAGCCGACTCCGCCAACTCCGCCGACTCCGCCGACTCCGCCGATTATTTTTTATTATTATTTTAACATTACATTATCATTATTTTAACATTACTTTATCATTATTTTACCATTACTTTATCATTATTTTAACACTGTTTTATCATTATTTTATCATTATTTTAACGCTACATTAACATTATTTTATCATTATTTTAACACTATTTTATCACTATTTAACACTATCATTACTTTCAGCGGGACTCTGAGCGGGACTGACCGGGACTGACCAGGACTGAGCGGGACTGACCGGGACTGAGCGGGTCTGACCGGGACTGAGCGGGACTGACCGGGGCTGAGCGGGACTGACCGGGACTGAGCGGGACTGACCGGGACTGAGCGGGACTGACCGGAACTGAGCGGGACTGAGCGGGACTGAGCGGGAATGAGCGGGACTGACCGGGACTGACCGGGACTGACTGGGACTGAGCGGTACTGACTCGGACTGACTCAGACTGACTCGGACTGACTCGGACTGACTCGGATTCAGTCAGTAAGTCCGAGTCAATGAAGTGAAACTTCTTAAGCGACTTACGTTCAGCACTCCTGGGGAGGGGGAATAGAACTGACAGAGACAGAGCTAGAATGAAGTTTCACTTCTTCCGCGCGGAGGGACTCCACGCACGCACATTTTTTTTATCTCTCCATCTCTCTCTAAAAAAGTCTAATTCTATGTTCTCACTCCTCTCTATTTCCCCTTCCAGTTTCGGTCCCCGTCACACTTCCCCTCTTCCTCTCCCCGTTGTCCCCTCTTTGAACCCCCTCACCCCTCTCGCTTCTCCCACCTTGCTCCCCCTCACTCCCGTTTAATCCCCCTATCATTCACCCAATCACCCCTCCTCAAACCCCTCTCCCTCTCTCTCCTCTCTTGCACCCTCCTCTCGTTCTATATATCCTCGTCAATCATAGGTATCTGGGATTCTTACCCACTTAAACCCCTGCGGCAGTCGCATCGCCACATAAGAGGAGGGACCTGGGCCCTCCAGTGGGATCTGCACCAAATACCCCTCAGTGCACATTATAGACCCGGAAACCTAGCTCGTGATCACGCGGACTGGGCTCGCAACCCCGTCACCGTCCTCCTTGGCCGTCGTGGCTCGTCGCCGCCGTGACCCATCTATGTAATGACCTTGCCTAACGTTGCTTAACCTAGCGGCATGAAATATACTTTACAACCTATTCTCAGATTCTACCCAGTATGCACACAAAATTTCATACAAAACGGTTTACCCATCTATTTAATAACCTTGCCTTATGTTGCTTAACCTTAACCTAGCGATATGAACAACGTTCGCAGCTTTTTTTATCATTGGTGTAAGTATATATTAGTGAAGTTTACGTTACATTGAAGAAGGGACAAATTCCTGCTAACAACAATTTATTTATAATGTAGTTAAGTATTTCTCGTACTTAACTACATCATGATGATGATGATGATGGTTATTGTGGATTATCCATAAGAGATAAACATATACCATCACGGACTTTTTTGTAGATCTTATTAAGGTGTACAATATTGAAGTACATTATTATAATCTATCTCGTAGGGTTCAGCCAGCGAGCGTTAGCAATGTAAGCGCAAAAAAATGTGTATATTTACGACATCACATTAGAAACCTCTAAAATTATCAGTGTTGCTCTACTATATTATGCATGTATTATACATATAAACCTTCCTCTTGAATCACTCTATCTATTAATAAAAACCGCATCAAAATCCATTGCGTGGTTTAAAAGATCTAAGCATACATAGGGACAGACAGACGCGGCGGAGGACTTTGTTTTATAATATGTATAGATATAGATTACGCATTTCTACGCTGGCTACAGGCTGGCTACAAAGAACAGGTGCGTCAGATTTAATTTGGAACAAGGCCCCAACCCTTTCATGCAATTTAAATATGAATAACAATAGATATTTCTGAACCACTATTGTGAACATTTCATTTGCATATTTGAAAAGGACTAAGCAAATTTCTATTATACCTATTGTATAAATTATTAAATTAATTACACGTAGATACAATAATGTTATAATCGAGTTGGATGGTTAAACTCAAACTCAAAAATCTTTATTTCAAGTAGGCTTAACGCTAGCACTTTTGAATCGTCATTTTTTAAAAGCTACCACCGGATCACAACGCGGCCTCAACTGAGAAGATCCGACAAGAAACTCAGCGGGCTTGTCATTTTTTCCCTTTTTTTTAAACATTGTTTTGTTACAAATGAATCGACATCTGCCGTTCGAAACATAAAGAAAGGGAGAAAAGAAGAAAACAATAAATTACGACAAAAATTACAACAAACTAAAAGGCCAAAGGGATAGTAGTCGGACCAGTCCCCCCAAGCAGCACCCGCGCACGAGTTGACTCGACCGATATGGTATTATAATTATTAGCTTGACTCTGTTTTCCTTTAAAAGATCAAAAATGGAACAATAGATGTGTGAACGCAGGCGTGATGGCTGACCAGTGGCCAGCCAAATAGGGCCAGTGGGGTCGAATATGACATACCTACCAATTGTCTTTCAGTTCAATTCAGGTCTCAGTTCAATTTATTTATTATATATTTAAATTATATTATTATACTAGCTGACCCGCGCAGCTCCGCCTGTGGTTTTATTACATTTTGCTCCCCTTTCTCCCTCCTCCGTTGATTTATTTCTTTCTCCATCTCTCTCTCTCTCTCTCATAAAAAAATCTAATTCTATGCTCTCTCTCCGCTCTCCCCCTCACACCTCACCCCCCTCACTCTCTCCCTCTTCCTCTCCTCCTCGTCCTCTCTCTAAACCCCCTTCTTCCTCTCATTCCCTTCCTATGGCAAGCAAGGGCAAGTCCACTTAACTTCTAACTTCTAATCTATTCAGCGACGCGACATAACAATATCAAAAATATTGCTCAAGTGTTATACCTATCAATAGCAATACATGCTGAAAACGTTATACATTATAAACGTAACGTTATATATTAAACGTTATATATATAACGTATTATATATAAAGATATATTAAACGCTCATACATTAATCATGTCAGAGATTAATGTACGCCTAGTGTACCATATAGCACACCTTTTATTTGTTACAAAAAAGCCTATATACCAATTTAATAACCAGTTCAATTTTGTGACTTTAAATTCTGGCATAAATATCACAGCAATAGAGCGTAACTTAACAACTTATTGCCCGGTCAATTATCGTAGGCGCCTATTTCAGTGTTCATAGTTCGTTAGGTATTTATTTTAAAACTAAAATTAGTCTTCTAATCAAACTACGGATCGTTTTATTAACGAACAGTTAAAGTTCGACGCGTTTTTGTAGATAAAATGATCCGTAGTAGGTATGAATAATAGAAATATTCAAACTACGGATCGTTATATGACTTCACGCGCAACCCCGCCGCCGTCCTCCTCGGAGTCGCCACCGTACTCAATGGACGTTCTAGGGCCCACAACCCGAACGTCCAGCGACTCCGAAGGTATTTTTTTTTAACCTACCTCAAGGGGAAGTGCAAATTGGTTGACTTCACACGTCATTCGAAAGGTTATTCGGCTTTCTCAGACATACAGGTTTCCTCACGACGTTTTCCTTCATCGAAAGCTATTAACAATCGCACAAAGACGATTCACACATGATGAAATAATGAAATCAGAGGTGGATTTGTTCGAACCTACGCACCTTGTTTTCCAAGGCAAGTGCTCGCCCACTGAGCTGTCACTGCTATGAAACGCTGTTAATCAAATTTTGTATAACGCGTTGTCAATACATGTAGTAATTTTGGTGAAGAGTATTAACGAAATTTCTTTGCTAAGTTTTAAGTAAATTCTACAAAATGCAATCTTTCCTTTTCCATTATGCCTCCTAGGAGAACAAATCCAAAAAATAATAGTATAATACGATAATGATAACTCTGGCGACAGGTGATATTGGTACACAAACTATAGCAAAAACCTTGAGGTTTCTCCACGGAAACTTATTTGTACGTTTACAGAAGGACAAAATAGTGTATTTGTGTTACAGTGTGTTGTGTTTTATAAGTTTTATAACTCTGCGATAGTTAAGAGCCTAGATTAAATTTCCTAATAAATTATAATATTGTTCGTGTATAAGCTCACTATCCCGAGGAGGGGTGAGCTGAATCACTTATACACGAACGTGTATAAGCCTAGCCTAAGTCTCATAGTACTTGCTATTTGTAATTAACGTAGGGTCATAGTATCACAGAAGTACCCACATGCCCTAGATGTGCTAAGCACCTATATGCACAGAAAATAACTATTTGCAGTGAGGTCCCAAATCTAGGAACCGACTCAGGACCCAGATTCGGGTCCGTCTTGGTGGGTCTAAGTGCCTAAACAGCACTGCTGTACATATTTCCAATGTTATAGGCAAATGTTCTATCACATTTCATTTTTTCTAGGGTTTTTGCTATGATCTAGGCCCCTAGGTGGTTTAGATCATAGGTACACAGATAGTACACATCGCAGGCTACCTATCGGTACTATTTGTGGGCATGTGGATGCTACGGGCAAGGTGCAGGCGAAGCGACAAGCGGCCAAAACATAGTCGTCGCACCCCTGCTTACAGTATTTATCGGCCTGTAGTTGCCTAACAGAAATAGATAGATAAACCCTATGTACACCGTTACGTGATAATGTATATGAAATAATTCCATAATGGAGATACCGACTTCGGTAACATAATCTCGTACGACGCTCGCGGTGTGAGCCCTAGCATTGTCGTGCATGAATATGAAACCGTTGCCAATAAAATGTGCATAGGGCACGTGAGGCTCCAAGACACTGTTCGATGTACCGATGACTGTTTAGTGCGGGCAGACGTGGCCCAGACAAAAAGACAAGCTCTGTCTTACCATCGGCGCTGATTCCTCCCCAAACCTTCCAAGAACCGCTACCTTATCTGACCTTTTCTTCAATGCAGCATTGTGCAAAGCGTTCTCCATCACTTCTGTGGACCTTGTCCCTTCCGTCGTTACCATACAGCATAATTTTACACTCTGAAGTTTTTTATTATAAGTTTTATAGTTATTATCACGTATTTTATTATATTTGTTAAAGAGTAAGTACAAAATTTCAAGTCAATAGTTGATGTTTTTACACCCATTCCATACAAACTTTCATCTTCTATTTTACAACGTTAACTGACGAATTCTGAACAATGCTGATACACTTCATTATTTTTGATAAAAAGTCTAAGTACAAAATTTCAAGTCAAAAGACAATGTTTTTACACCCATCCCATACAAACTCTCAACCCCTAGCTCACACCCTAAGAGTTCGAATTTCCAAAAATCATTTATCATAATCATCATCATTTTTTAATGATTTTAATTTTTTTTCTTTTTTTTGAGATTTTTTTATCATTTATTTATTGGTTCCCTACGCCATAAAATGGACCTTCTTTCCAAATTTTGGTGTCCGTTTCGACTGCTCGGCCACAGTGTCGTAGAAAAAAAAGACTACGTCAATATTACGAAGGAATTTGCTAAACACTAACAATGAAGGTCGCAAATTTGCAGACCCAATATTCAGAGAGTTATGAAAGGATAACCGTGGCCGCGCGCCGCGCAGTCGACCGAAGGAGAACTAAAAAAAGCAATAAATGCATGATCCTGCAAGCAACCACCACCAAATACATTAACCACCACAAACCTTGGTCACCCTTCTTCTAACTTGCATTATAAATAATATTTAACACGAAACATTTCGTCTAAATTATTTTATTACACACAATGAGATCTAGTTGAATATAGGAGAACTATAGATCTTAGGTACCAGGTACGTATACTACCTATTGTATTAGCAAAATTAACTTAGTTATCTCAGTGCCGATGAAACTGAGGTAAGCAATCACTGCAAGATCATGCATTTATTGCCCTTTCTTATATTTTAGGCGATTTTACCACGAAGAGATTTAAGTACCGTAGGTCGTAAAGTCCAAACATTTGGGGGGTTTTTTATACTGTCTGCATTTTCTTCAAAATCGTATCAGCGATTAGCAAAAAGAATGAGACCTCTACTAAGCACCGTTTAAGAGGACTGCGTGGCCGCACGGTTCTCCATCGGTTGACTGCGCGGCCACGGTTATCCCATAACTCTCTGAATATTGGGTCTGCGAATTTGCGACCTTCATTGTTAGTGTTTAGCAAATTCCTGTGTAATATTGATGTAGTCATTTTTATTCTACGACACTGTGGCCGTCGAAACACGAAACAGTCGCAGTCAAAACGGACACAAATTTTGTAGTCCTAGCTTAGGTAGTTTTGGCTCTGCGTTGTTGAGTCATTCTCGAAAAAGGCCTATCTCTTTAAAATATTAGCTTAGATTAGGTACATCCTTAACTGACTAATTATGAAAAATGCTGATACACGTATTTTATTATAGTTGTTAAAGAGTCTAAGTACAAAATTTCTAGCCAAAAGACAATGTTTTACAGCACTCCCATACAAACTTACAATCCCTATTTTACACCCTTAGAGTTCGAATTTCCAAAAATCCTTTCTTATTGGTTTCCGTCATAGAATGTACCTTCCCTCCAAATTTTGTAGTCCTAGCTTTGGTAGTTTCGGCTCTGCGTTGTTGAGTCAGTTACGCGAAAAAGGCCTACCTCTTTATAAATAGTAAGTATAGATATAGATATATACATTTATCATTATTATCATTACATATATTGTATTACTAGATCATAATCATATTAGATCTGTTTGCACATTATTTTATTCTGTTTGTGTGAATATTAATGTAATTTATTATTTGAAACCGGTTGCTAGTTAAATACTTAATGTACTTAACTTGTTAGTACAAGTGATGTTTTATTGTAGTGATATATTATTTTAACAGTTGTATACACAGTATATAAACTGTGGTTGTATATGTGTATACAGTTTGCCCGTGGCGTGTCCGGGGTAAGAATAGCACCTATCGCTCGTTGCTGCGTTTTTTTATTTGATTACCGACCTATACTGCGATCCCCAAGCAGTCCCCAAGACGCCTGCCAAGCGTGGGGATTATGGCAACCCTTAGGGGGAGTCCTCTGTTCTGTTGAACGCCTTTCGGCTGATGATGATGATGATATGTACCTACAGTTTCACGTATTATTATTATGTTGTATGAAAATTAAATAGTGTAACGAAATTTGGCACTACATAGCACAATCCGCGGTAGTATAGTGGTAAGTATCCCCGCCTGTCACGCGGGAGACCGGGGTTCGATTCCCCGCCGCGGAGATTATTTTATTTATACTTTCATTTTTAATATGCCTGCAAAAGTTAAAATTTTATTGTACTTTTAGTAACTATTAGCAAGTCCGCGGTAGTATAGTGGTAAGTATCCCCGCCTGTCACGCGGGAGACCGGGGTTCGATTCCCCGCCGCGGAGATTATTTTATTTATACTTTCATTTTTAATATGCCTGCAAAAGTTAAAATTTTATTGTACTTTTAGTAACTATTAGCAAGTCCGCGGTAGTATAGTGGTAAGTATCCCCGCCTGTCACGCGGGAGACCGGGGTTCGATTCCCCACCGCGGAGATTATTTTACTTAATCTATCATTTTTAATATGCCTGCTAAATTTATGATTTTATTGGACTTTTAGTAACTATAAACATATTTTTGTTTTAAGCATGCTATCCTTAAAACAAAAAGATGTTTATAACTACATAATAATATAACACTAATTTGGTTTTTGTACGCAAACATATCTGGGCCATGATATGGGCCATGACCTTTTCTAGAAATCAATAAATTACGTTTCATTCTTTAGTATAAATTAATTTTGTGCCACTTTTAATCGTCGACTAGCAGTAGCCCGCGGCTTCGCCCGCGTTTACTTTGTTACTCAAACGTGTTCTGAATCGATCGTGTGTGTTCGAGGTTTTTTAAAATATTGTTTACACTAATGTTGTCTTTTATTTACGCGAATGCTACACATTGAAATCATAGTTTGATTTCAATGTGTAGCATTGAAATCAAACTATGATTAGCAGTGTAATGTGAAGCATTCGCGTTAGTTAAAACGTTCGTAATAAATTGTTACTTACCAATCTATCGTCCATGTATTTGTGAATTTCCATTAATCCTTTAAGCATTGATAATCTTTTTGATGTCATGCATTCCCAGTTTTCAAGGACAACATTTACCGTTTCTGTATTTTGAAGCCAGCTTCATAATAAATTATAAGCTTATTGAGTTTTAATTACGCGAATATTACACATTGAAATCAAACTATTTTTTACGGATTTGATCGCGGTTTATTTTAGCTTTTACTATCCCGACGTTTCGATTCGATGCAGCATGCTTTCCGTGACCATGGGGGTCACGGAAGAACTAAGATGTTGAACGTCCGTTTGCTATGTCACAATTACGCCAGTGTACCCTCAGGTCTTCTTAGTTATTATTGTTGGTCCGATCTTCGGACGATCGATTTCAATATTTTCACACTTTTATTAACCCTGATCTAATCAAGTATGTAGCCTGTATTTTTGCGTAAGCTATCATAGCTCCAATTTCTTAATATTTACTTCTTTATTTAAAAAGATACTGTACTTATTTTGCAATTCCATTAAAAAACATATGAGGGTATTGTGGAAACCATTTGGTAACCCCGTTGGTTGATTTTCGAAAAATGTTGGAAATAAGTTTATTCAACAGTTTTGTTTAGTTCATTCACTGAGTTTCGTTACCATAGTTGCATTAAAGCATTAAATGGAGATCTTTCTTCACGCAAACTTTGCAACCTCATAAAATGACCTTAGGGATTGTTTTTTTGAAGAATGCCTGAAATAAGTTTCTTAGATTATTGTATGAAATGCATAAAATAAGTCCTGTGACTTTAGGACAAAAAAATATATTTTTTGGACCCAATTACCCTATAGACCCTTTTATGGGTTGATTTTCAAAATAATTAAATTGCTTTAACTTGTTCAATTTATTCACAAAGTTTCATCAGTGCAGCATGATTTTCTTTTCGCGCTTGATTCTCAAAAACCATGCTAAAACACCTTCAAGGGTTGATTTAAAAAAGAATGTGATACACGTGTTTTTTTTATCAGTACACTGATAAAGTTTCGTGTCCATGCGATGAATATTTTTTTTCCATGGTAACTTTGATTTGATCCCATTTGGCCCACTTAGGCGTTGATTTTTGAAAAATGGTGAAAATAAGTTTGTTAAATTGTTTTTTTGAGTTTATGTACCGAGTTTCGTTACTCTAGCTGCATTATAACATTCAATGGAAATCGTTTTACGTGTAAACTTTCCAACCCCATTATATGACCTTACCTGGGTTGTTTTTCGCTAAATGCCGGAAATGGGTTTCTTAGATTCTTGTGCGCAATATAATAATATAAATTAAGTCTTATGACTGCATGTCGAAAAACATTTTTGGACCCCAATTGGACCCCTTTAGGAGTTGATTTTCAAAAACTATTTACACATGGATTGCGTTAGTTTGATTAATGTATTCGCAAAGTTTCATCAATGCAGCATAATGTTTTTCCGTGGTTCAAACTTAAAAACGATACTAAAACCCCTTTAAGGGTCGATTTTCAAAAAGTTGTGATTTACGTGTTTCTTCATTTCTTTTGTTTAGTACGTTGACAAAATTTCGTGTATGTGTGGTGAAAAAAAAATGTTTTTCATACAAACTTTGAGACCCCATTTGACCCACTTAGGGGTTGATTATCGAAAAATGTTGAAAATTAGTTTATTCAATTTTTGTATTGAGTTTATGTACCGAGTTCCGTTACTCTAGATTTATTATAGTTTAACGATGCAACGGCGGCGGTGCTAAAGGGAGGATCCTCCGACTGAGCGAGGTGTGATGCTCGGTCAGGGCCGAAGCCCCCGACAGTTGTTGTCGGGATGTTGTATATATTCTCCGAGTTGGAGAAACTTCGCTTGCGAGATTCAGGATTCGGAGGTGGCGCCATCTATCGCGTTGTATGAGGTACTACTTGCTTCTCATCGCGTTATACCACATGTGGCGCCATCTGATTATGTCGAGTCACCACATCACTGCCCCCCCCGAAGACTGGAAGTCGATGAACGGTCTTCTTGTGTCAGCTTGTCGTTGCGCTCCAGTCGCTATGCCAGTGCCAGTGAGTGCAGTCCCAGTGAGTCGGGGCTGATGCTGCGTCGTCCTCCGTGAGTCGAGGTGTGCAGTGGGTATGGCTGGATGCTGCTAGACGTGCCGGTGAGAGGGATGTGCTCTTCTTACAAGAACCGGCCGTAGTGCAGGGGTGCTGGGCCAAGTTGTGGCCGAAGGTTGACCAGACTTGCATCTGCAGCTGCAATGCGGTGGTCGTCCGATGAGGCCGGGGTACTGGCTGGCTTGTGACTCGCTGGTTGTAGCTGGAGAGTTGCTGCTGTGGGGAGAGAACGATGGCGAAGCTGCGTTGTTGTCCGGATCTGAAGGCTGCGACGATGTTCTGTGCGGGGTCACCAGTTTAGCGTTGCGACGGCGGCGGTGCTAAGGGGAGGATCCTCCGACCGAGCGAGGTGTGATGCTCGGTCAGGGCCGAAGCCCCCGACAGTTGTTGTCGGGATGTTGTAATATTCTCCGAGTTGGAGAAACTTCGCTTGCGAGATTCAGGATTCGGAGGTGGCGCTATCTATCGCGTTGTATGAGGTACTACTTGCTTCTCATCGCGTTATACCACATGTGGCGCCATCTGATTATGTCGAGTCGCCACAATAGCATTAAATGGAAATCGTTCTACGTGTAAACTTTACAACCCCATTAAATGATCATAGGGGTTGTTTTTTGCAAAATGCCGGATATAGATTTATTAGATTCTTGTGTGCAATACATAAATTAAGTCTTATGACTGTAGGTCTAAAATCATTTTTGGACCCACAATGGACCCCTTTAAGAGTTGATTTAAAAAAAAAAGATTATTTATACAATCATTGCTTTAGTTTGATAAATGTATTCACAAAGGTTCATCAATGCATGATATTTTTTTTCCGTAATATTAGTAGGTAATAATAAAAACAGTAGATGTTGCAAAAATAAATGATGTTCTTTCCAACGAAGGGATAGGTGATATATTTGGCAGACACGTGAGGAATGAATCCTACCGCTCTGTTTGACAGTGGTGTATAAATATACGAGCATTTACACAAAATGATAAATGTGTATGGATTATCTAGGCACACTTAATTTTCCCACAACAACAATATGAAGAAAGCCATGTCGTACTGTTTCCTCTCTTCTCCTTCGAACTCCACAACATACGTCTCAACGATACAACGCTTCTTTTACTGTTCGTGCGGTGACTCTTTGGAATTCCCTACCCCATTCTATTCGTGATAGCCCTTCCTTGGATGTTTTCAGGAAAAGAATTAAAGATTATTTCCTTTCACTGTGATAAGTATGTATATGTATGTGATAATAATATGTATTATGTATTTGAGTATTTATTGTATTTGAGTATTTATTTTATTTATGTTTATGTGTTTAAAAATGTTATGTAGTTTTATGTATTTTATGTTTATAAGGTTTATGTACTTTTTTTTCGTTTCGTTTTTTTTTTCCATTTGTACACTTGTTGTTGTCCTCATTTGTTTTTTTTAAATAATTCTATCGCACGGGTTTGCTGGTAGAAAACTCATTTTTGAGTTAAGCTCGCCTTTGTGCATTAAATTACTATTTTATTAACCGACTTCAAAAAAGGAGGAGGTTCTCAATTCGTCTGTATATATATATATATATTTTTTTATGTATGTTCGCGCATAACGCTGTCAATTATGAACCGATTTGAAAAAATCTTTCTTCCATCCATTCTTCAATCCATTGATTGGGTCCCATAAAAAAATTATTGCGTAGTAATAAGTAGTTCCTGAAAAACAAGAATGGTGACTGCGCACTGAGAGCTGCAGGAAAGCCTATATCGATGACTTTATGTCGCTTTTTAAGGACAAAAATGGTCATAACTCTGGCAAATATTTACCAATTTCAATGATTCTTTTTTTATTCGAAAGAAGAAACCACTGTATTAAATCTGTATGAATTTTATTACAACCGGATAAGAACTTCCTGGAGGAACATGAACGATGTGGAGGAATTTATCTGGTAAAAACCATAAAACTGATGTTCTCCATTACATTGCTCTAACAATTATGAACCGATTGATGATGATTCTTTTTTTATTCGAGAGAGTAAACTGCTATGATGATTCCATGCAAATTTCATTACGACCGGATATTTTTTTCTGAAGAAACATGATTTATGTAAAACTATGTAGACGATAATGTGATCATAACCTATCTAGATAATTTTACGGTTTTCGATGGTTCAATCTTTATATATGAAAATATCACTAAAAAGTTTAAAATAAAATCTTTTAAAAAAAAAATTGAACCGACTTCAATATCACTGAAAAGTATAAAATAATTTAAATATTATTGAAGTTGGTGCCAAATATACACAGCCGGTAAGCTAACACCAACTTCAATAATATTTAAATTATTTTATACTTTTCAGTGATATTGAAGTGGGTTCAATTTTTTTTAAAAAAGATTTTATGTATTGCTATAGCTGAAGATACAAAACTTTCCCCCGTAACAACATTACTTTTTTTTGTTCTGTCTTCTTCAAAAAGTCCCCGGGGAAGCTTTGGGGCTCACATTGGACATGTGGGATTTTAACCCCCGTGGCATTTGCTTGAGCACATGAGAGGTGGACCTGTACTCCTGAGTGCCTGGCCTTTGAGCCGGCGGCCGGCGCCGGGAGACGCATTGTAGTTCCCCGGGTACCGTCGCGGTGCTCACGGGGATGGAGGTAGCAGCCTCGCCGTTCTCCTCGGAGTCGCCACCGTACTCGATGGACATCTAGAGCCAACACGTCCAGCGACTCTGGAAGTTGTCATCATGCCTAGGTCGATAAGTATTACTAACGACATACATACCATACGTACCATTTACTAGGTGGTAGGTTCCTTGTGCAAGGAACCGTCCAGGTAGGTACCACCGCTGTGTCAGATATTCTGCCGCCAAGCAGCAGTGTGTAAGCATTGCTGTGTTCCGGCATGAAGGGCACTGTAGCTGGTGAAATTACCGGACACAAAGACTTAATATCTAATGTCTTAAGGGTCGGCAACGCGCTAGTGATTCTTCTGGTGTAGCGTCTATAGGCTGCGGTGTCTGCTTACCATCAGCTTGCTTGCCACCTTGGTAGAATAAAAAAAAAATACCACAAGAACCAGTATTTGTCAATTATGAACAAACCAAAAAAATAAGAAAGGGAGAGTAAGTAGGTAGGTACATTATTCGCGGTGTAATCATTCAAAATGCACAGATGCAATTAGTCAAGGGAGAAATTGATGTAAAGCTCTTTTTAAAAATGTTGCGTCGATAAAAACCTGTAATTTTATTTACCTGTGGTGATTCGACATAAAATGACGCTGTAGTAAAAGCTAACGCCACATGTATAGCAATGCGATGAATTGAGTACTACCACATACAACACGACAGATGGCGCCACCACCGATATCGTATCTCGCAAGCGAAGTTTCAACGTACGCTAACAATATAACGGGTGTAAGCATCGATATACTATACCAACTAGATTAGCTGTCACGAACAAAATGACATCGAAAATGTGGTCGCGGTTACATATACTTACACAACTATACACGTAGCTAGAAATTGTAGAAAATAGTTTTAAATAATGCGGAACGTCGGACTAATAGAAGCCTTCACATGTAGTAATAAAGTCTAATTCTGTATGCAGTAATGTTGGCACATAAAACCTTTACATCGGAGACAAAGAAAAATCAATAAAATCGCCAAAGCAATACGAAAATAAACTATTTTACAAAAAAATAAAAACCGACTTCAAAGTAAATAAAAAAATATCTAAAAAGCATAAAATAACGAAAATATATTGAAGTCGGTGCTAGCACATCATGTTAACTAAGACTAGCACGAGCTGACACCGACTTCAATATATTTTCGTTATTTTATGCTTTTTAGATATTTTTTTATTTACTTTGAAGTCGGTTTTTATTTTTTTGTAAAATAGTTTATTTAACACTTTTTAGTGACTTTTATTTGAGCAAAATAGGTATCAACACTATCACGCAACTCGAACGTCTACGTTACAGTGACTTACTGAAAACATAAAAAGTTTATATCTCTTAAACTACTGAACCGATTTTAATGAAACTTGTACTCTACCCTAAGTTGAAAAATACTCTAACTATTGCAAAAATAATTTTCGAAATCGGACCTGTAGTTTCTGAGAAATCCGTGGACAAACCTACATACATACATACATACATACACTCCTAAAATTTGGTAAATTTGTTTAGAAGCCCACATAGACTAACATATATTAATATTACGCATTTTTATTAATATTACATACATACGCGTCGAATACAGAACCTTCTTTTTGAAGCCGGTTAAAAAGTAGTTGTTTTGACTTAAACAAAAATGTACTCATTTAAAAGAAAATCTTAACCACTATAAAATAAGGTTCAAAACAGGTGTGTTTCCATTGTGTGTGTACTGACTTACAAACTTATCCGTGCTGGTGGCAAAAATGAGAACTAACTTTTTTATTATGGTAATGACGTGTAATTGTGACATAAGGACGTTCAACATCTCAGTCCTCCCGTGACCATGGGTGCTGCAAAGCATTCGAAACGTCGGGATAGTAAAATCAATAAATAAACCGCGATAAAATCCGTAAAAGTAGTTTAATTTCAATGACGTGTAGTTTGACAGTTTCGTATAGACAGTGGCGACACGCCTATCGGCAACATTAATTTTGTCAGTCTCGGCATGGCAGTTGCGAACTACTAGCGGAGAAAATATCAAATAAATAATTTTTATTTCGTATTATAATGATATCTTACATAAATTTATTATTTAAACTAGTAGTAATAAGAACACGAAACGAAAAAAAAATTCTCCATCTGCAATTTTAGTATTACGATAAGTATTATATTATTTGGACAGTTTATAAACGCGCAATAAGGAATTTCGATACATCCTGTTGTCGACTCGTACTAATTTGAAATAGAGCGACAGCCGTCTCCGTAGCTCTATTTACGTGACCACTTTTCGGGTCGTGACAGCTAATCTAGTTGGTATAGTATATCGATGGGTGTAAGGGACATCGTACCGAAAAAAAAATTATAAGATGTCAAATAATGTCCGTTACAACATTACAGAAACTATTTATATGGAAAATGAGAAATGACTGACTTATTAATTTTCGAGCATGTAATGAATATATGCGGAATAATATTTATTTCTCAAATTACTTTGCTAAAATAATAGTTAATTGCCTAATAATTAATTGCCTATGTACTATTTTAGTACATAAAGAATAAATAAATAAATAAATTTTCCACAAATAAGTAATTTATTGTTTTTAAATTAAAATTATGCTTTATTATTATACCAATAATGATATTATACAAATTTTATTTAAGAAAAGTGGATATTTTTTTTGGAAATTCATGAAAATGCCGATGAAAAATTTTAACAGAGTGTTCAGAATCATGTACTGGATCCCTGGTATCGGTTTTCGGTACGATGTATCTTACACCCTGTATACAACATCGGATGTTGTATACAGGGATGTTGAACATCCCAACATCAACTGTTGGGGAAAACGACTTGGTAATAGATTCGTTCTTGGAGGAGATTTTAATGCGAAGAATATCCATTGGGGATCTAGACTGACTACAACTAAAGGTAAAGAACTGTTATACGCAATTAGAAAAATGAAATGTGACACCATATCAACGGGCAAGCCAACCTACTGGCCTACGGATTTACACAAAATTCCTGACTTGATCGATTTTTTCATCTATAAAAACATCTCGTTAAACTATATTTCAATTGAAGAGGGTTACGATATGAATTCGGACCATTCACCAATTATACTAACTATTAATGAGAATATAATACACACATCAAAAGTGTCTAGGGATCAAGCATTTTTAAGCGGATTTCTTGAGATTGAGATGTGGCTTTGTAATAAATTTATGATTTTATAAATTTATATGGATCCTTTTTGGTGCATTCATAATTTGAATCAGGAACTGTGAATCAAATTCGAGTAAAAGATGAAAATCAGCTGTCAATATTTTCCCTATAAAAACATACAACGCATTGAAGACATTATTAGTGCTACTGTTTCCCTACTACTGATTAAAACCAACGTTATTATGGAGCGGCGACGTCATTTAAGCAGGGAAGAAATGCTCAGAGCCGTGGGAATGATAGAAGCTGGTTCCCGGCAACGTACTGTGGCTTTAGCTCTGAATACAAGTCAGAGTGTTATCAGTCGACTTTGGACACGTTACCGAAGCACTGGTACCGTGGCTGAGCGCCATGGAGGACGGTATCGCTGCACCACACGGAGACAAGACCGATATATTCAAATCTTAACTCGAAGAGCTCCAACAATAACTGCCATGATGTTAGCCGTGAGGCTTCATCACTCTTCAGGGAACTTAATTAGCGACCAAACAGTCAGAAACCGCTTGCATGAAGTGAACCTTCATTCCCGAAGACCGCTACGGGTACCACCTATAGCAATGCACAATCGTAGGATTCGATATCAATGGGCTCTTGAACACAGAAATTGGGCAGAAGAACAATGGCGTTTCGTGTGCTTTTCTGATGAGTCTCGTTTTGGTATGAGACCGGATACAAGACGTATACGACACTGGAGAACCCCTGGACGCCAACAGCGATTAAAATCCTGCCAGGAAGTCCATCCTTATAGTGGTGGAACCATCATGGTATGGGCGGGTATTTGGATCGGCGGAAGAACTGAGTTGATTTGGATCAGAGGCAACCTCAACGCTCAAATTTATGCTGAGACGATTGTATCAGACGTCATCGTTCCTCTACAAGTGCAAATCGGTCCCTTATTTCAGTTAATGCATGATAATGCACGACCGCACACCGCAAGAGTTGTAAGACAGACTCTCGCCGCAGCTAACATCAATGTCCTGCCCTGGCCTGCTCAGTCGCCAGACTTGAACCCGATTGAGCATGCATGGGATATGCTACAGAGAAGAGCTCTGCCGAATATGGAGGGGATCCAGTCGCAAGAAGACCTTTTTTTGTTGTTGCAACGAACATGGGCGGCCATTCCACAGCGTGATTTGGATGAACTCATTTTGAGTATGCCAAACCGATGTTCTTGTGTTGTTAGTGTTCGCGGTAGAAACACGGATTATTAATTGTTTAAGTTACCCAATAAAATTTTAAAGAAAACTGTTATTTCAGTCTTTTTTTCGAACTTTTGTGTTAGTGGTTCAAATGTCAAAAATCCCTTTATTAGGAAAATGGCAAATTTCTTTATTAATGCAAAGGTGACTTGGTTTATCGTTACTGTGACAAACGAAAACACTTTATTTGATGAATCCTTAAAGAAAATTTTAATTAATATCAATCAGGAGAAAAGTTATTGCAAAAATATATGTTGATCCCTAGACACTTTTGATGTGTGTATATAAAGAAAACCAAGCAACTCTAGTCAATAATAATACCGACTGGATAAGCTTCCAGCACGATTTGGAGTCCGTAATTATCCTAAAAGTGCCTTTAAAAACACCACAACAATTGGAATTAGAATTAAGGAATTTTGTAATAAATATCCAACAATGTGCTTGGAAAAATACACCTGTCCTAGTAAAGAAATCTAGCATCCCAAATTACCCGAATGAAATTCGAAACCTTATAGTTGAAAAGAGAAGGCAGAGGCAGAGGTGGCAAAGAAGTAGATACCCACCCGACAAAACTGTTTTAAACAAACTTACAAAACTATTGACTGGAGAAATAAGGAAATTTCGTGATGAATCCATGCATACTTACCTGTCCCAGCTAACGAGTGATCGAACCACTGATTATTCCCTGTGGAAAGCCACTAAATGCTTAAAAAAACCCATTACGCAAATTCCGCCAATTAAGGAGAAGAATGGGCGCTGGGCTATAAATAATGAACAGAAAGCAATTAGATTTGCCAATCATTTGGAAGAAATATTTCAACCAAATAAACCTGAAAATGAGGAGATCACTCTGGATGTAAGAATACAAGATGAAACCAATATGACGCTCACCACCACACCAAAAGAGGTTCAAAAGGAAATTCAACGTCTAAATAAGAAAAAATCCCCGGGTTATGACCTCATTACCGGAGAAGTCCTGGGTAATCTACCCCGTAAAGCAATAGTGAAACTCACCACCCTTATAAATGCTTCGCTTAGATTAAAATATGTACCTGACATGTGGAAAGTGGCTGAAGTCATAATGATACCAAAACCTGGTAAACCACCATACGAAGCAACTTCATACAGACCAATTTCGTTGTTGCCAATAATGTCAAAGTTATTTGAAAAACTCTTATTGAGACGTTTAAAACCAATAATAGAAGAAAGAAACCTTATCCCTGACTATCAGTTTGGCTTCAGGGCAAAGCACTCTACTATAGACCAGGTCCATAGAATTACCAACATTATTGAAAAATCATTAGAAGAAAAGAAAGTTTGCTCTACAGTCTTCCTGGATGTAGCTCAAGCATTCGATAAGGTGTGGCATGAGGGTCTCATATATAAATTAAGAAAAATGTTACCAAAGCAATTTTCCGATATCTTGGAGTCTTACATAACAGAAAGAATGTTCAGAGTAAGACAGGAAGACTCTTATTCTGATCTTAAGCACATCAAAGCTGGAGTACCACAAGGAAGTGTTCTAGGTCCGGGCCTGTACTTATTATACACCTGTGATATCCCAAAGCTAAAAAACAACACCATTGCAACATTTGCTGATGACACGGCCATTATGGCTACAGGAGTCACACACGCGGAGGCAGTGGAAAATGTACAAACTGCCGTGAATACCATATATAACTGGACAAGAAAGTGGCGAATAAAACTCAATGAATCAAAGTCTGTTCATATTGATTTCACTAACAAAAAGTCAGTCTACCATCCGGTATACATAAACGATCATGTTATACCCTATGAGAATACCGCCAAATACCTGGGCATGACACTTGACGCAAGGCTTCGCTGGAAGGCTCACGTCAAAAAGAAACGCGAAGAGCTAGGCCTTCGCTATAAGAAAATGCATTGGCTCCTCGGTAAACATTCCGCTCTGTCAGTGCAAAATAAAATACTATTGTACAGACAAGTCCTAATGCCAGTCTGGACTTATGGTATACAGCTGTGGGGTTGTACCAAACAGAGCAATATACAAATAATACAACGCTTTCAAAATAAAGTACTTAGAGGAATTGTTAACGCGCCTTGGTACATTAGAACAAGCGACCTCCATCGGGACCTCAGAGTGGACTTCGTGGCTAAAGTAATCAAGGACTACGCTGAAGCGCATGAACGTCGGCTTCATCACCATGTGAATGTCGAGGCTATCCAGCTCCTCGACAACACGGACATAGTGAGAAGACTGAAAAGGACTAAACCTTTTGAGTTAGTTTAAGTGTTAAATTAGTGCAGTGTAATGCAGTGTAGAACACAATAACAAAGTGTCTTCACCTTAATAAAGACAATAAGAAAAGTGCCATTGGACACATTCTTAATCTAAGTAACTTATTCGTTTAGGTCAAAATAATAGTACTGATTAGCCTTAGGCTGGATTGTAACTTTTATGGTGCTACCTCATGGGAGCAGCATTAAGAAAAAAAAAAAAAAAACTGTTGGGGGTTTCGGCCCTGTCCGAGCATCACACCTCACTCGATCGGAGGATCCTCCCTTTATAATGCCGATGCTTCGCTACACTGGTGACTGCACTGAACATCGACGCAGCCTTCGGACCTAACAACAGCGCAGCTTCACCATCGCTCTCTCCCTACAGCAGCAATTATCCAGGTACAACCAGCGAGTCACAAGCTAGCCAGTATCCCTGCCTCATCGAAGGACCACAGCATGCAGCTGCAGATGCAAGCCTGGTCTACCTTCAGCCACAACTAGGCACAGCACCCCTGCACTTACGGCCGGTCCATGTGAGAAGAGCGAATTTCTCTCACCGGTACGTTTAGCAGCCGCCAGCCATACTCACTGCACACCCCGACTCGAGGACGAGCGTAAGGACGAGCTAGGACAGCCTCCGCATACCCATTCATTTAATTTTTGTTCTAGTAAGGAATACACCAAATATATATTTCACTCACCCACCCTGAGTCGGACCCTGAGCTGATTCCACTTATCCATTATGAGAAGGAATAATGGAAAAAAAAAACACTTTTTCGTCCTAGGTGGGAAAAGTGGAATAGTTGATTCCACAGAATTCCACTTATCCACCCTGGGTGGGAAAAGTGGAAAAAAAATCCACTTTTCCCACCTAGGTGGGATAACTGGGTGGGAAAAGTGGAATAGCCGATAATATGTTCAGTCATGTAGACAGAGACTTGGTATCATGTCCTGAACGGAGATTTTACCCAAAGAAGGCTATTTTTTTAAAATGATTTGCCACCCTTAACAAACAAAGAGCTTGTGAAATGAAGATAGGTACAGAAAAACATTATTAATATTGCAACGTCATCAAACTACCAATGGATACCTGAGAGGAAATGTAATATGAAACAGACGGCGTCTACTGAATAAAATATTCAAAGCATTGACTTCAAACTAGGATCAGCTTTGTATAGGAGAAATATCCGATGACATTTCGCTTCAGAGATCTGAGGCATGAATACACTGAGATACTGTAATGGATATGAATATTTACGATTGTTGTTTTTATGTTTTGTATACGTATACTGTCCGTACACTTGTAATAATAAAATATACTTGAAAGAATATAAAAAATAAAAATGTGAACGATGGAGTAGTTTTTTGATCGGCCAGTTAGTTTATTAGTTAGTTTAGTTAAACACCTTGGCCTACATTTGTCTATGTGAACATGTCTATATGTCCTGTTCTCAAATACATTTTTTTAAATTATGGCCAGTTATTAAACTTTGATTCCGTTGATTCTGCCAACGAAAAGTGTTTAAAAATATAATAAACAAATAGATAATATTCATTTTTGCATTCAAGTTTTAATCTATAAACTTTAGTCAAAACTAACCTCTTTACTACATAGTCATTTAATAAGGTTTAATACTGGTAAATAGATGTCAAGCTAATATATCGATGGAGGCACGAACCATCGAACCTTACGAAGTAAATATAAATCCGTGGATGGAGGTCATCGATATACTTCAATGATCAGTGTTGTCCAAAGGGAATATAGACACTATCTTCCATAGATTTATAAATCTATGCTAGAGTCTGTCTAGTTTTTGTTGACACTACTAGTTTTGCAGTTTTAGAAACTGACAACATTGCGACAAATGTAATTTGTTGTTTACATAACCTCTAGAGTAAACATAGTTGTGAATAAATCTCCGTATTTTAAATTAAATATTACCTTAAACTATTAAATGCAGTGTCAGAGCAATGTTATACAACATGATAAGTAAATACGATCAAAGGAAAAGTGAATCCGATGCTGTATTTCATGAAAACGTAAAATTGTTCGGAACGTCAACGGAAATTACAGGTTAGTCTTGATACTTACAAATAAATTGTTAAGGATTTGTATGAGATTGGTGTATTATATGAATATAACTGTTTTAACGTGGAACTAAGTTGGGCAACAGCGGAATATCTTGATGTAATTAAATTAAATGTTTCTATAATTCCTTATCGGCTTGGTAGTTGAGTAAAGATACAGTTTTCTGGTAGCAGTACATTTGAGAAAAATACAGTACGCCTAAAGGATTTTTCTAGTACTATATTGTTATTATGTATGTCTGTTGGGTTAATGTAAAGACTTGTATAAGTATGTCATCTGTTTATGGAATCTCAGATATTACAAGTAAGGTTATCTGTAGGCATAGAAATGAATTATAATAAAGTAAAATTGCATATTTTGTTTAAGGCATTAGTACTTATAAGTACTTTATGACTCTATGGTAAATTAAAAATAAGTTTTATGAAATTGCGCAGACAAGAACAAAAGAAAATATTATGATAAAACTGTGCCTCATTAATAATATAGTCCAGTTTAACTAGTGCGCGGGTGTTGCTTGGGGGGACTAGTCCGACTACTATCCCTTTGGTCTTTTAGTTTGTTGTAATTTTTGTCGTTATTTATTGTTTTCTTCTTTTCTCCCTTGCTTTATGCTCGAATGGCAGGACACACTATCGCTAATGTCGATTCATTTGTAACAAAACAATGTTAAAAAAAAAAATGAAAAAATGACAAGCCCGCTGAGTTTCTTACCGGATCTTCTCAGTGAAGGCCGCGATCTGATCCGGTGGTAGCTTTTAAAAAATCACCCTTCAAAAGTGCTAGCGTTAAGCCTATTTGAAATAAAGATTTGTGAGTTTGAGTTTAAAATCCTGTAATTTGATATGATGATTATTAAATTAAACAAATAAATAACAAATTTGTTCTTTTCTATTTTTTTATTCTATTCTAATGCATAGATTAATGATAAGCAATATGTATACGGCGCAATTAAGTATTTAAAATCTAATATCTAATCTTAATTCACCTTATTTCTTTTATTTTATCGACTTACTGCCGAACCTACAAACGTCAATGAAAGTTAATGATGCTTAAATCATTTTTTGAAATCGGATTACTTCGACACTCGAAGCCCATTAATACTTAATACGCTGATAATGAGTAGATATAACAAATATCTCGTGTTCAGTAATCGATATTAATCATAAACGACTCCGACAGTCGAACTAATTAGATTTTAAAAAGGGACTTAATAAGAATTAAAATTAATTGGGGTTTGTGAGTGCGGCAGTTAATGACGAAACAAGTTAGATATTTGCCTGATGGTAAGCGACACACGTGCCTATAGACAGCTACACTCCACTGCTTCTCAGTATCTTAGTGTTTTATATAAGAAACTGTCGCTCATCACCCGAGACATGGGTTATGAAGTCTTTTAAAGCGGTAATTTTTGCCCGACTGCCCCAGAAGGAGGGTTATAGCATCTATAGAGCCTTTCAAGTCGGAAAAAAATAAAGTTTACACATTGCTTTTTGGTGGCAGATTGTCTGACCTTGCGTTGGTACCTACCTGGAGGGTTGGTACCTACCCTTGCACAAGGGACCTAACCTCTTTTTTGTCTGAGAGGAAACCTTCAAAAGGCACCTGGTCTACGTAGGGGTGGAGGCCGGGTAACGTTGGACTTTTACCCATTAAAACAGCCCAGTGGCATCATCGACATCAGCACAATAGAGACCTTGGTCTTCTAAAGTATAACGAATATATTAAAGTATCAAGTATGATTTTTCCTAGTTTAAACAGGGTTGCAACACATAATTTTTTTAAATTTGCCGCCTTTTTCCACTCTCAAGTTTGACTAGACAGACTCTATCTTCCGATGACTTTCCGTCATAATCACAAAACATCACTACCCGTGGATAAACACTCTGTTGTTGGCAAAATCATCGACTATAATCAATGGAGGCCATGTATTTTTTTTTCTTAAAAAGTGAAGTCAAGTGAATACTCCTGTCATAATATTTCGGTATCAAAACATTCGTCGGGATTTGTAAAATGAAAATATAGTTTTTATTTATTTTTCTAGTTATTTTTATTGACACCCAACCATGGCGATGGCAGAGAAGAAGAACGAGTACCCCCCCAGTGTGGAGGCTGATAGGAGGTTACTGCCGTTCGACACTTGGGAGGATTACCTGGACTCGTTGATAGAGATAGCCGACTTGAGGAATTTGAGGAGTATTGCTTCTGCGCGAACTATCGCTGCTCTTGGATACAGGTGATATTTATGTTAAGTTAGCAGTGGTGTGAATAGAATGTAAGCAAAAATATCTGCGAGTTATCTGTAGTCTAAGATCCTTGTTTGTGTGTGACTACAAATATCCTTAAATTAACTAACATTACAGACGTACTTATCCATTTACATTTAAAAACACCACGTTAATACCATGTCAGTACAAAATATGTTGAAATAAGATTGGTTTAGAGAAATCGTAGGGTAGGCAAAGTCTTTTTGTGTGTATGGAATAATCTTATTACAGTTTTTAAATGCAAAGAATATGTCTATAGAATCTGCTAACTTATGGTTATTTAAAATGGTATACTATACTATTATACATATAATAGTTTAAACAAGCCGAATATGTTTCTTTGCCTACCCTCTGTGCACGCCACTGTACGTTTGCATGCATAAACGAATTTAAGAGATATCTCTCTTAGAATAGAATATAGAGATTTGATACCCACCTCAAATTCGAGCGCTTAGACTAACGAAATAACTGGAGATAGAATAGAAGAACACAAGACGGTCCTTTGCACAAGTCATATCATCATCATCAGCAGCCAAAATACGTCCACTGCTGGACAAAAGGCCTTAGAAGGGAGGGGTTGCCATAATCCCCACGCTTGGCAGGCGTCTTGGAAATCGCAGTATAGGTGGTAGGTTGTTCAATAGAAAGACGTTGCTGCCCGTCTTCTTGCGTTCCCTTAGTCGCCTCTTACGGACACCCAGCTGGAGGAGATAGGAGGTTGCTACTCTTACCCGGACACTCTACGGGTCACAAGTCATATAACACCTACTAAACATATTTAGTTCAGAAAACATAAACATCGTTCACAAAAGAATCATGATTTCTTTCATATTTAGAGCCTACGGTGACACACTATCGGAGAGAGAGTTCTATACGCGTCGAGCTGTCATTCACGAGATAGTCTTCCCTAAGACGAAGCCTTATGTTCTGGTCAGCGAAGGAGCCGACTTGGAAGATCCCTTCAATAGAGAATTAGCTGTAAGGGAGAGAGCTAACAGGGTTGGCATATTACAGGTTAATTACGTTTAAATTGCTCTCTTATTGGTAATTTATAATAAAAAAATGATAATTGCTGTTAGCAAGCAAATACTCTAACTAGAATGACTGAAGTAATGGGGATATCTTGAAACCAGTTTAAATTCAAAATTTCTATATTATGCATAGGCCTCACAGGGATTCCTACTTACTGGCATCTTTTAACAACTACCACCGAATTGAAATTGTAACGCAGCCTCCACTGAGGAGACCCATCAAGAAATTCAACGTACTTGTCTTTTTTGCCTGACTGCCCCAGAAGGAGGATTATGTTTATCGAGAGTACCTATGTATGTAATTATGTACATACATACTCTCGTGTATGTATGTCTATTTCTTTGGCACGGCCTACAGCCTACGGCTTGATGGATTTGGACTTATAATAATGTTTGGATTGTGGCGACTCAACATAACCCGATGGTGCCACATGTGGTATAATAATGCGATGAGAAGCAAATAGTACTACATACAACAAGACAGATGGCGCCACCGATTTCTGAATCGTGCAAGCGAAGTTTCTCCAACTCGGAGAATATATACAACATCCCGACAACATCTGTCGGGGGCTTCGGCCCTGACCGAGCGTAACACCTCGCTCGGTCGTCTTTAGCGCCGCCGTCGCTTCCCAAACGATATATGTCTCAGTTTTGGGAGTGACATAGGGTATTATAGCCCACTTCCAAAAACATCAATAGATATAAATTAATACTTTTTCAATTATATTTTATTTTTACAGTAAATATATTTTAAACTTCACACATAAAGTCCACTTGCGTAAAATATACCTAAGGTTAAATTATTCCGTGTAACTCTGACTTTTGTAAGTTGCCCAAACAGTATTGCAGTATAAGCAATTATGCAACCTTATCTATATACAATAGGTATATACATATATTACATATTTGAAAATTTAGTTTATGTTAAAAAAAATATCAGTTCTTTTAAAAAGTATAGTGATACTGTTCGAGCGCCATCTATCTCGTACGAAGCAAAGCTTACGACGCGACGTGAACACAGCGCAGGCGCATCGGGCGGCGCGCGAACTTCATTCCGCAATTTTTTTATTTTTCAATATTCATTCGTTTTAGACGACGCACAAGGCTCTGTATATTTACTTACCTAAATTTTGTTCAATACAATAAACTACATTTGAAAAACGAAATAAAAGCAATTATTGAAGAGCTACCGAGCCTGCCCCACAACCCAGAAAATAACTGCTGAAACAATACACATAATATTAATACCCTGAACAATCACGATCTTGTTGTACATGCCACGCGTCTCCACAGAATAGGCAAATCGTTTATGGGCCAAAGTATACACTTTTATAACAAACTTCCACAGGATATCCGAGATCTTCCAATAAAGAAATTTAAACCTTTGATAAAAAGCCGATTGTCAAAAAAGGCTTATTATAAAATCTCGGATTACCTGGAGGATAAAGCTGCGTGGGCTTGAACTGATGTATAATTTGTAATACTGTTTAAAAAAAAATGACAAAAAAGACAAGCCCGCTGAGTTTCTTGCCGGATCTTCTCAGTAGCGGCCGCGTTACGATCCGGTGGTAGTTTGTTAAAATGATTTTTGTGTAATTGCCTCCGTGGGGCCTATACATAATAAAGATATTTTGACTTTATCTTCCTTTATAATAGCCCTTTTTAGACAAGCAGCTTTTAATTGAAGTATTTCATATATCTTGCGTATTCGTTCACAGTCAATAATATTCGTACGGCAGTACACAAAAGGAGGCTTTGAGATATCCGGATATATAGACTATGCACACAGGCTTATCTCCGAAAACTGGGGGCCGTTCTTCAAATCTAACAAGATGCTATGGCCCAAGGACAGCGACTTGGGATATTATCACTGGAGACACGGCACCGTGAGGAGTAACATGAGCAGGAATTATAAGGTACCTACACATACTTTTTTTCGAAATTACATTGCTACGCCTATTGATTGCTATTGATAAAACATTGCTTCCGGCTTCACACATGTGTGTGTTTTGCCAATGTCTGAGTTTTGTTGCTCGTGTCAAGTCGAATAAATTCAAGCGTTCCTGCGCTTTCTTTTAATGCGCTTTCTACAAATTCTTCTTTCTTCTTCTTTTATAAAATTACTAGCGGGCGGTATTTATACTTAATTGGATAAGGATTAATGTTGTATTGCTTAAAATCGCTTCGTAAATAAGCCATTATTTCTCATAAAAAGTAAAGGATAATTTTTTTTTATTGTGGGTTATCCGAGATAAACATATAACGTCCAAGACTTTTTTGTAGACCTTGCTAAGATGTACAATATTATAGTATATTATTTTGATCTATCTCGTAGGGTTCAGCCAGCGTCTGCAATGTAAGCGCCAAAATTTTTTTTTACGAGATCACTTTAGAAACCTTTAAAATTATCAGTGTTTCTCTACTATATTATGCATGTATTATTAATATAAACCTTCCTCATGAATCACTCTATCTTTTAAGAAAAACCGCATCAACATCCGTTGCGTAGTTTTAAAGATCTAAGCATACATATGGACAGACAGCCAGCGGGAAGCGACTTTGTTTTAAACTATTTAGTGATGGCTTCCATCAACTATGGATCATTTCACTAGTGTTAAGTAGTTATATAGCAATTGTATAATAAATTAAATTACCTAAAAAAAAAAAAGTGTTCGTGGTCGCTACCACCAAGATGGCGGCCGCGAAACAAATCCAACTACACTTTACAATAGCCGGTAAAGTGTCATTTTGCCTGATAGCCTGCTTATGCAACGACATCACTGTTAAACGGGATAATATGTTAGCATTTGTTTCTCACTACCTTTAAAGAACTTGGCGTGATTATATGTATATAAAGTATTCTATCTATTATAAGGTTGAAATCTACTCGCACTTTCAGTGCCGTCGGCTACGTGAAGCGTGTTTCTAATAAAACATTCCTTTTACGAGTATCACTACGATAACACTCCTCTCATGTATATTTATTATAAACTTTGTATCTTTTCATAACATATAGAAATTTATTCCACTTTAATATTATAAAAGACATCATCATTATCGGCCAAAATACTTCTACTGCTGAACAAAGGCCTCCTCCGTAGACCGCCACAATGAACGACAGTTAGCCTTTTGCATTCACCGGTTTCCTGCGAGGCGTACAATGTCGACGGTCCACCTGTCTGGTGGGAGGCTTGCCTACTCCCCATCTTGTTCGTTTGCCATTCGAGAACCGGTCTTTCCCATAGGTTATCGGTTCTTCGGGCAATGTGGCCAACGCACTGCCAATTGCAGATTCTAAGAGCTAGACCTTGGTTCTTCGGTGAATCTCCTTGTTATTTCCTATGTCCTTGTTTTTTTTTTTGGGAATGATTGACGCTGTTGGCCGCAGATGGCCATTACAACTTCACCGGACAATAGGAGGCGAGCGCTTAAAGCACTCTAGCCTTAACGGCAGAAGCAGCGACGAGCTCAAGGGCACCTCACGGCCTCGGCTTGGGCAGACTTGGGCTGTCGCTTAAGAGAGGGCTGAGTTTACCACCGGTTCACAACGCGCCCCCACTGAGAAGAACCAGCAAGAAACTCAGTGGGGTGAGCTCTCTCCATAGCTCGTTTTGTGACTCTGAGCTTCTCTAAAAGGCCAGCTGTTAAGCACCACGTCTCAGTAGGTACCATAAGTAGCTGGTAAAAAATATCAACCAGATGGATGAGCCGGAAAAAGACAGTTATTTAATAAACAAAACCTCACACGAAAGTGTAAAGGACTTGTCTCACAAGCAGCGAGAAACTGATTATGTTTCATCTATTTTTCTCTTAAGAATTGTACCTAAGTATACTTATTATAATTTAACTAAATGCATTTCATCACAGAAATGAAATTGGGCATTATATGAGCGCCTCATACTTCTTTTGTTATTACAATTGTTGGAGTTGCGATAATTGTTTGGTATAAGGGCAACGAGTCAAACAGCATCAGAAAAGGTCACGTCTATAGATGGGCCGCCCAGTTGCATCGGAACTGAGCGTCTCCATGCTTCGAAGGGCAATTAAAATATCTATACTCGTTATTGTCATCTAGAGAGATCGTTAAGCCAAGGGCAGCTGGAACAAACCTGCGATCAGGTTGGCCACTAATAACCACGTATATGATTGAGAAGTTGGACTTGTAATGATTAATAACCTCTAGACTGGCGCGCGGCCCAAATAATAATAATGCCCGACTGACGAGCGGCCACATCTGGGCCATCCACTTATCGAACATTCCACGGTCCCGTTCCACTTCAAATGCAAACAACACATTATTTCTAGATTACTCGCACCTATCTATATCCTCTCGTTGGGTGTCGTAAGAGGCGACTAGCGACAACGGGAAGACGGGCAGCAGTGTCTTTTTATCTTCCACCTATACTGCGATCCCCAAGCCGCCGGCTAAACGAGGGGATTATGGGAACCCCTCCCTTCTAAGAAGGAGGCCTTTTTTCAACAGTGGACATATTTCCGCTGCTGCTTATAATGATAATAGCAAATACATAAAATTCAAAATTTATGTTTTCCTGTCTTCAAAGTCTTTTTCTAAGCCAGTGTACCACGTAGCTTTATGTATCTATAGTAGTTACTTATTTATATGTCGGCTAAATGGGGTGACATTATGGTAACACTCTCCATATCAGTATGCGTTCCTTCCTTGTGGGCGTATAGTGGGTAATGTTGGTTGCAATGAAAGCAAGTCTTCTGATCGACCAAGTATAATTTCTCATCAAGTAACACACAATAACCATTACGTTAGGTTACAAACTACATGGAACGTGCGATAGTTTCTATCCGTATTTTTCTCTAGCCGACCGCCTCAACAACTCTTCTTCAATTCCCGCCATTTTCTTCAATTGTTTTTTTAACTCTTTTCTTTTTTCTACGGCTGCCAGCTAGTGTCACGCGGCCTAGACTGCATCGAGCGTCATCTACATAGCGCTTGCGTTCCGGTTACAGTAATCGGACAAGTCTTGTCTATTGGTTTCTCGATGCTGACTTAATATTAAAGAGATTATCAGCGAGTTCATAACATTCGACTACTATGTCTGGGAACTAATGAAGAATACCTAAATAAATTCCTGCGTCTCGCACGACCTTAGGAGTTTGTCGCTCAAATTGGCACCCGCTAGTCGTCAACTGTGGGACAACTGCCTAATCCGGAAAACAATGTCGATATTCGTATTCGGTTAGCGACGCGGCACCGAGTTTGATACGAATTCTTGCATAGTTCACTGTCGATGTTTCCCGTGGTTCTACAAGTTTCGTGTGATCGGTATTAGTATTTTCGGATTTGTTGCTATTTTCAATATTGAAAACTACGTTTACGTGTTTTTTACTAAGGTTTTTTAGCGATAGGCCACTGTAACATCTTAAAAAGTTAGCAACTTTGCGAACTAAAAAAAATAACTAACGTTTTGATTTATGCGAATAAGTATCTAAACATATCTTTACATATTTATGTATTTGAATTCATCTCAATAAATACCATATCGATTTTTTCAAACAAATATATTAAATGCCCAGATCGCTGCCATCTTCGATTTTTCGAAATATTTTAAATCTCAATACTACATAGGTACTAACGATACCTCTCTGGTACCAGGTGCCAAAGTATTTGTCATACAAAAATAAACAATCTACATACAATACAACTCGGAAAACATAACTCTCTTTCTGGAGCAGTCAGTTAAAAACTATGCCAATATCTTTTGACTCAATATTAGTTCGGCAAGTCTGTCCTCTTTTCTTCAAGTTCACTTGTTTTTGCGACGAGTCTGCAATGTACTTAGTAAGTATCTTATGTTGGTCTAGTCACTAATATTTGTTGAAACGATTCATCGTCTGGTGTCTGCCATTATGCTCGCATATTAGTACAGAAACAAAAAGCAGTGCGTGCCGGCCTTCGATATATAAACTAGATAAACATTCAATAACAAAATGACATCTAAAATGTGGTCACGGAGGTCGCGGACTTATTTGTGCTGGTGGCGGAAAAGCGCGGAAACGTGAACTAACGGTTTTTTAACACGCTATTATTAGCTTGACCTGTATGTATGTATGTATGTATGTAACTATGTATGTATGATGGTAATGGAATCTTGCGATGCAATTTTGACCCACTTCTATACGTCCAAATCATTTGAAATTTTGCACATGTATCAAGGACCGGTGACAATACAATAATATGGTATCCTCGAGCTGATCTGATGCTGGGGCTCGAAGGTGGATAAGGGAACCCTTGGATGGCTACTAGTAAACTAATCGAGTTTGGGTTCATTTGATTTGTTTTAAAGAGTTCTTTTCACTTTGACCATTAATGAGGACCTGATGATGGAACAGGAAGGTAGGTAACGGAACCCTGGAATGGCTATTAGTAAACACATCGAGTTTGGGTTCATTTGATTTGTTTTAAAGAGTTCTTTTCACATTAACCATTATTCAGGACCTGATGATGGAACAGGAAGGTGGGTGACGGAACCCTGGATTGGCTACTAGTAAACACATCGAGTGTGGGCTCATTTGATTTGTTTTAAAGAGTTCTTTTCACTTTGACTATTAATGAGGACCTGATGGTGGAACTGGAGAAGGTGGGTGACGGAACCCTGGATTGGCTACTAGTAAACACATCGAATTTGGGCTCATTTAATTTGTTTTAAAGAGTTCTTTTCACTTTGACCATTAATGAGGACCTGATGATGGAACAGGAAGGTGGGTAACGGAACCCTGGAATGGTTATTAGTAAACACATCGAGTTTGGGTTCATTTGATTTGTTTTAAAGAGTTCTTTTCACATTAACCATTATTCAGGACCTGATGATGGAACAGGAAGGTGGGTGATGGAACCCTGGATTGGCTACTAGTAAACACATCGAGTGTGGGCTCATTTGATTTGTTTTAAAGAGTTCTTTTCACTTTGACCATTAATGAGGACCTGCTGATGGGACAGGAAGGTGGGTGACGGAACCCTTGAATGGCTACTAGTAAACACATCGAGTTTGGGTTCATTTGATTTGTTTTAAAGAGTTCTTTTCACATTTACTATTAATCAGGACCTGATGATGGAATAGGAAGGTGGGTGACGGTACCCTGGATTGGCTACTAGTAAACACATCAAGTGTTGGCTCATTTGATTTGTTTTAAAGATTTCTTTTCACTTCGACCATTAATGAGGGCCTGATGATGGAACTGGAATGTGGGTGATGGAACCCTGCAATGGCTACTAGTAAACACATCGAGTTGGGACTCATTTAATTTGAATTAAAGAGTTCTATTCACTTTGATCAATAATCAGAACCTGATGATGGAACAGGAAGATGGGTGACGGAACCCTGGAACGGCTACTAGTAAACTCGTTGAGTTTGGGCTCAATTGATTCGTATTAAAAAGTTCCTTTGCCCAATAATCAGGGTTGATGATGGAAATAAAAGGTGGTTGACGGAACCCTGGAATGATTACTAGTAAACCCATCGAGCTTGGACTCATTTGATTTGTATAAAAGAGTTATTCACATTGCCTAATAACGTGGACCTGTTGATGGACCCGGAAGGTTGGTAACGGAACCCTTGAATACTACTTGTGAAGCTAATGTCTTTTAGCGTACTTTCGACTGTTTAAAGGGTAAATACGTAGTGCTTTCTTAAACTCAATCAGATACCTACACGTAATACCTAGTTTAGTAAAAATATGTTTTGCCACAACCTGCCTACGATTCAAGCTACGAACAAATCAATACTTGGGCTAATTATATCCGTAGTTTAGGCGAATATTTCTAAGACTAAAAAGTATAAAATAAATTACTAGTTTAAAAAACTAAAAATACACGCTTTTATAAGGACTACTGCACTAAAAAGCAATAAATAAATTATCGAAACAGTTCTTTCTTTCTTTCTACCCCGTGCTTGTAATTTATGGATTATACATATTTATGTGTAAAAGCGTGGGGCGCCTTTTCTGAATAACAGCTTAACATTTCTGTCAAATTTCAAGAACTCCTAAGTATTTGTATTCACATGACAATCAGCATATGCAGAAAAAAGGCGCCCCACGCCTTTACACATAAATATGTATAATCCATAAATTACAAGCACGGGGTAGAAAGAAAGAAAGAACTGTTTCGATAATTTATTTATTGCTTTTTAGTGCAGTAGTCCTTATAAAAGCGTGTATTTTTAGTTTTTTAAACTAGTAATTTATTTTATGACAATGACGTGTAGTTTGACAGTTCCAGATAAACAGTAGCGACACTCCTAGCGGCAAAAATAATTTTGTCAGCCTCTGACTTGAAAAGAAATAGCGACAGAAGGGTGCCATTTCTGTGTGCCACTTTTCGGACTGTAACAGCTAATCTATTGATATACTTATTAAATCGATGGTGCCGGCATTGAACTATGTACCTACTCTCCTCGATTATATGAGTCATTCTACCAAAATGTTACTAAAGTAGGGCCAATTTAATAGATCACATTTGACCTCTGTCAGTTTCTTTGTTCTGTCTTCTTTTGCTACTATTACATTAAATATGTAATCGTAATTGAAAAAAGTTTTTTTAACCGGCTTTTTGTAAGGAGACAGAAGAAAAGATGGGAGGATGAGTTAAAACTCACAGCAGGCCCTAATTGAAGAAGGGTATCTAATGACAGAAATCAGTGGAAGTTGTTAGAGGAGGCCTTTGCCAGGAGGCACACGGAACTTAGAGATACATATATTATAAAGAAGGAAATACAGTTAAAATGAAGTTCAGGATAAACGGCTTAATTTATTGATAACGTAGACGTTCTAGTTGCGTGATAGTGATGATGCCTATTTTAGTAAAATAAGTCACTAAAAAGTTTTAATAAACTATTGAAAAAAAACCGGCTTCAATGAAAATGATCTAAAAAGCATAAAATAACAAAAATATATTGAAGTCGGTGCTAGCACATCATGTTAACTAATACTAGCACCAGCTGGCACCGACTTCAATATATTTTTGTTATTTTATGCTTTTTAGATAATTTTCTTTGAAGCCGGTTTTTTTTTTAAATAGTTAAATAATAGTTATATTTCTCACTCGCCGTTACAAGGTTACGTTGTTAAATTTTGATGAAGTGTCAAATGTGATCTATTAAATTGACCCTACTTTAGGTTCTTATAGTTCTTATGCAAGCCGTCCACATAGAAAGTGTCAGATGTTTTACCGTTAAGCAGCAATTGCTTTGCTGCAGTGTGAATGGCTCTGTAGCTAGTGCAATTACCGGACTGAAGAGTCTTAATATAACAATGCAGCTGTCAAGAGGTAGGCCTGTCGCTTACCATTAGGCGAACGTGTTGAAGCCTTGTCATTAAAATGATTTCAAAATTTTACCAAATCATCTGCTGCCACATTGAAGACTTGCAGATAGTTCATTCCTAAATTTTACCCGAATGCCCTAGAGGGAGGGCTCTGTTTTAGCCCGACATTTTGAAAAGCAGGGCTATGTTTTTTGCGATTATGTATGTTACTCTATTTTTTGGCACGGTCGACAGCATGGGCGGCTCGATTTTGTCATTTAATAATAATAATAATATTACGCACCAACAACGTAACGACACCACGGACCCATGCTTCAGAGAGTCGGTCAGGGCCCCCACCTCGGCGTGTCTTCGTCGGCCGAGTGGAAACCGAAGGGGGCCCGTAGGACTCTTAGCTCCGGCTTGTCTTAATTGGCCGTCCAGAGAGGAGCTGTTAGAGCTATATGCTTCCGGGGTGGAAGTGTTAAAGGGCATAACGCCGCGAGTAACCACGGAGAAAGCGCAACACACCTCTCGACACCCCTGAGCCACTCACACCGGTGTTGCACTCCGTCGTCTTCTGACGGCCATATGGAGAGCCCATCTAGTGAGTGGCAAGTCACCGCTTGCCAAAATATAATTAGTATACTAATTATGGCAAGTGACCCCGGCCTTTTACAATAGCTCAGTGTTTAGTCTCCCAAATGCCCACAAAAAACATCTAGAAATCTTTCCACATACTTATAATAGTCCCTAAACGTGCCAGAGTCAACTGCTGCTTATATCTTATTTCCAGCAGTTGATTCTGGTAGGTGTGTTCCATTTCATTACTTCGTCCCAACAGGCCTCTACGTGTTGGATTCGTCCCCACGCAAGCCTTTTAAAAGTCTGGGTGTAAAAGCCCGTGTTATCACATATAACACAAAAATAATAATAAACAATTTATTTCAAATAACTCTGATTCATAATTTGTTAGTATGCACTTACAATCTATGTTAGTAGGTAATATACAATGTAACAAGTAACTAGACATGGAGGCAGATCCAGTGTCTCAATATAGGACAGTCGAACCTGTCTGCCCACACCTTTAGAATACTGCTGGAACTGGTTCGGACACAGTGCAGCATCGAAGCAGCCCTTTTTCTAAGGATGGCATGAAAACCATCCGTCCGTGCTTCGGCAAACATACCCGATGCGCTACAGGCTACAGTATCTTGGCAGTCCCAAATACGTAATGGCAGTTCAGTTAATTCATGTGACAATATAATCAATCGTAATGTGGTATTTTTTACGCTTAAAAACATAATTATGGGTGTCAAATGAAAGGTCTTAACGAGAACGTCGTTTTATATGTATATTACGTAATTTAAGACCATTTTGTGTATATTATACGTTAACTAAACTGAATAACAGACATTCGCATCAAATACATAACCTCATTTTTTATAGTCGGTTAAAAACTGGCACCCACTTTTTACTTGCTCTCCGAAGCACGGAACCGTTTAGTTCAAATGGCGTTAAGCGGTCACCCATCTATTTAATGACCTTACCTAACGTTGCTTAACCAGATCGATTACAAAACCTTGATAACAACTCTCTATGAGTGTTCCCTTACTAATATTTTTTATATTATAAAGAAAAATTAATAAAATCGGACCAAGCGTATAACCAAGTACCCGTTTTGACTTTAATCCCCTCTCCCAAAAGAACCGTGCTAGATTACGGGATAAAAAGTATCCTATGTCCTACCTCGTAGTAAGATCTCAAATCATGCCAAGTTTCATTTGAATCCATTCAGTAGTTTCGGCGTGATGCTCAGCCGTGATACAGACAGACAGACAGACAGACAAAAATTAAAAAAAAATACATTTTCGGTCTCAGTATCGGTTATAGAATGTCCTCCAAATATAATTTTCAAAATATCTTCAATGTACAGAATTGGACCTGTTACAGTTTTATTATAAGTATAGATACTCATTTACTATAATATTGCTCCATCCTTGTAGACACATTTTAGTTTACAGTTCTTACAGTGAAACAATCAAGGCATTAGCTTTTCCTGATACGGTTCACAACAAGATAAAACACAACTAACTTTGTCCGTTACGTATTATTAACTCAGATAAGGCACGTAGCCGATCATCTATTGTTGGCCGATGCTCGAATAAAATAAAACCTGGACCTAAGGCTGTAGATTAAAGTCTAGTTATATTCTGTCCATTTTATTATTGTTTTTTGACAGCTGACGCCCATAAAGTTTCGTATTGTTAAAGTTACAAAATTCACAGAAATAATATTGTACTTCATGGAGACGTAGCACACTTTAGTGACTTGCCACACATAACGATTAGTACGATTGTGCCTCAGATTACAAATAATCGATAGAAATAAATGCATATTCATTACTTTCGTCTTGTTTACATTAACTTTCATTCATTTTATTTTGAGGGCCTCATGCATAATATAACAAAGAAAGACAACACATTTTTAAGGTTGAAACATTTACATGAGTCGTCAGAATCAAGAAAATATTTAATCGAATGTACATTTTTCGATATCGATTATTTCGTTTACTTACTATGTTCACGTTCCTATAAACTTCAAACGTCGAGCTGTCAAAAAACCATTGGAATAGAACATTGATTTTAAGTGGTGTAAGTAAGTAAGAATTACTCAGCTCAGTGGGCGAGCGCTCGCCTTGGAAAACGAGGTACGTAGGTTCGAAGCCCGACTCGCACCAAAGTCAGAATTTAATAAGCAGTGAAGCCCGCACCTCTGATTTCTTTAATTAATCATGTGCGAATCGTCATTGTGCGATTGTTACAAGCTTTCGGTGAAGAAAAACATCGTCAGGAAATCTGCATGTCTGAGAAAACCTAACTAGCGTTCGAATAACGTGTAAAGTCCGCCAACCCGCACTTGGCCAGCGCGGTGGACTATGGCCTTAGCCCTTGAGGTCGGTGCCTAATAGTGGGACAAAACCAAGGGCTAATAAAAATAATAACATTGAAAAAAAAAAAAGATGTTTGCTTGGTGGTGCTTGCTCACGATGCAATGCAACTAGTATTGCACAACTGTTCCTCAACTGACTACTGACACATTATTTTAGGTCTCTTGAGACCAGAACGTTGTTCACTACAGATCCCTTCACATCAAAGTACAAAAAATAAATAACACTGCTGATTTGCTGATGAATACATGACACTGCGGTGGCACCTACTTACCTGGACGGCCTCTTGTTATGGTTACCACCTGGCCAAGTCTATTTTTGTAGGTATAATAAATACTTAGTCAAAAAAAATATTCTATAATATATTACTACATACTGGCACATACAAATCTATACTATAATAAAACTCAAAGAGGACTTTTTCTGTACATTGAATATTTTTCCAAAATTTCTATGTGGGGATATTATACTATCGACATAGAGGCCAAAACAATTTTTTTTGGAATTATTGTCTGTCTGTCTGTCAGTCTGTCTGTCTGTCTGTCGTTCTGTTTGTCCAGGTATCATTTGAAAACCCGTGGATGGATTTTGATAGGACTTTCACTGATGTGTTGTGTAGAAGTCAAGGTATAAATTGGTATATAAAACATCACGCTATGTTTCATAGGGGCTAAGCAGTGAAACATTACTTGCACATATTATCACGTAATTTCCTTTGTATGTGGATAGGGTAATTATAGACTGATCAGTTAATCATTAAGATATGTATTATTACGCTATATACAATAGGGACTGAGCAGACATTTAGTTTGCATAAGATATGGCAGTGGCGAAGGGTCAATTTTTGTAAGGGGTAAGCCGGTCCGGTACACCCAGGACATTTACATTAGATTTCTGTATTGTTCTAAGTACTTTGCTGATAGCAATATCACATTATATCTTTGAAAGGTTAAAATCTGTAAATCCCGAGCGAGTCCAAACCAGATTAGGGGGCGGGGGGTTTGTGGTTCATGAAATTTTAATGAAACTCCCCAAGTCCAGGTAGTGTATAATAGGTATTGCATTACAATCGCAACAATAAAAGATGCGAAAAACTTAGAACTTTCATTATCGAATATGATAAGAGAGTATTTTACGATGTTAGCGTGATTTACATTATGAATAGCGCCATCTATCGGTGAAATTGAACATACAATCACTAAACAACTAATCTATTTTAATAAAAGAAAGTCGTGTTAGTTACACTATTTATAACTCAAGAACGGCCTAACCGATTCGGCTGAAAAGGTAGGGGGGTAGCTTAGAACCAGGAAACGGACATGGGATACTTTTTATCCCGGTAGGTTAAGGTTAAGCAACGTTAGGTAAGGTCATTAAATAGATGGGTGAACCGATTTGTATGAAAGTGTGCATATCGGGTAGAATAGGTCATACAGTATACATATTTCATACCGCTAGGTTAAGGTTAAGCAACATAAGGCAAGGTCATTAAATAGATGGGTGAACCGATTTGTATGAAATTTTGTGTGCATATCGGGTAGGTCTGAGAATAGGCCGTAAAGTATATTTCATGCCATTAGGTTAAGGTTAAGCAACATAAGGAAAGGTCATTAAATAGATGGGTGAACCGATATGTATGAAATTTTGTGTGCATATCGGGAAGGTCTGAGAATAGGTCATAAAGTATATTTAATGCCGCTGATACCATGATTGACTAGGATATATAGAACGAGAGGAGGGTGCAAGAGAGCAGAAAGAGGGAGAGGGGATTCGAGGAGGGGGTGATGGGTTGAGTGAGGGGGAGTGAGAAGGAGCAAGTTCGTAGAAGAGAGAGGGGGGGGAGAGTTCAGAGAGGGGACAACAGGGAGAGGAAGAGGGGGTGTGTGACGGAAACCGAAGCGGGAGGGGGAAAGAGAGAGGAGAGAAAGAGCATATAATTCGATTTTTTTTATAAGAGAGAGAGATATGGAGAGAAATAAATCTAGGGAGGACGGAGAAAAGGGGAGCAAAATGTAATAAAAGCGCGGGCGGAGCTGCACGGGTCAGCTAGTAAATACATAAATCTATACTTATAATAAAACTGTAACAGGTCCAATTCTGTACATTAAAGATATTTTGAAAATTATGTTTGGAGGGCATTCTTTATCCGATACTAAAGCCAAAAATGTTTTTTTTTTATTTTTGTCTGTCTGTCTGTCTGTCTGTATCTCGGCTGCGCATCACGCCGAAACTACTGGATGGATTGAAACAAAACTTGGCATGATTTGAGTAAATACTCCGAGGTAGGACATAGGATACTTTTTATCCCGACATTCGGCACGGTTCCCTTGGGAGAGGGGATTAAATTCAAAATGTGTTAAATAGATGGGTGACCGTTTAACACCATTTGAACTAAACGTCTCCGTGCTTCGTAGGGCAAATACAAAGTGGGTCCAAGTTTTTAACAGACTTTAAAAAAGGAGGTTTTGTATTTTATGCGAATGAATATTATTGAAAGTATAATTAACATAAACATAGCGCAGGCGGAGCTGCGTGGGTCAGCTAGTAGACAAATAAAATAACAAAGAAAACTCATGTATGAGTTAAGCTCGCCTCTGTACATCGAATTTATTATAATGTTTAATATGTTATTGAATTTTTTAGGTACGTCAAAGAATTAAAGATTACAATATACCTTATTTAAATCGTAATGAACCCAGGTGTGCTCCAGGATTTTTACGAAATTTATGTCTTTCTAATTCACCGATTCGCTTGACCCGCGTATTGGATCTGGATTAGGGATATCAGATTCCTATGATTCATTCATCACGAATCAGAAGACGTCCACTTCTGAACATTGGCCTCCCCCTTGGAATGCCACAATGAACGACAACTGCCTATTTGTATCCACCGGACACCTGCGATGGGCACAATGTCGTCAGTTCACCTAGAGGGAGATCTTCCTTTTGCTGCGTCTTACCCATCGATTACCTGTTCTTCGAGCGATGTGACCTGCCCATTGCTGCCAAGTGCAAGTGGCAGTTGCTGCATTGCTTGATCTTGCAGATTCGAACTATGTCGATAACTTTAGTTCTTCGGCAAATCCCATTCCGGATTTTGATGAATAATAATTACGAAATACTCTATAATAATAATACCAGCCCTTGTTTATGTCCCACTGCTGAGCACGGGCCTCCATTCAAGGTGAAGGGGCTTAGGCCATAGTCCACCACGCTGGCTAAGTACCTACGGGTTGACGGACTTCACACGTCATTCGAAAGCTAGTTAGGCTTTCTCAGACATGCAGGTTTCCTCACGATGTTTTTCTTCACCGAAAGCTAGTAATAATCGCACAAAGACGATTCGCACATGATTAATTAAAGAAATCAGAGGTGCGAGCCGGGGCTCGAACTTGCGCAGCATGTTTCCAAGGCAATCGCTCGCCCACTGAGCTGTTACAGCTCATTACGAAATACTCTATACGAATATCTTATAAATTTCTTGTTAAATTTTCAGCCAGTCATGGATCCCGAAAGAGGCCTTTTATTCCAAAATCGTCATGACCATAAAATCATTTGTCCCGACCCTCAACAGGACCCTGGCCAGAACACGACCAAGCAGAGGGTTCACTCGCCAAGATACACCCAAATTGAGATCTATGATCATGTTGTGAGGAAAAAGAGCTGATTATAAACGAAAACAATACCTAGTAATAAAATAAATATTCTTTTTTTGGATAATTTTTTATAAAATATGAATAAGTAATGTATGTTTTTTTTATCAAATATTGAGATCGAAACTCTATGAATTTTATTATTATATCAATGTTGTAGTAAATTTCCTCTAAATTACTACACTTAAATCTGTTAAAATCACAACTGAGTTTTATTTAGCTAGATACAGTTCAGGTGATAAGTGAGTATGAAAGTATAAAAAAAATATATTTTTGTTTACAATTTTTTTTTATATTTTTTTAACATTTTATTTTATTGAATACACAATTTACTATCACAATGTCTTTTATTTCTTATAAAAAAAATTATATATTTTACACAACAGTATGTAAGTACGATTCGATTTATATTATCCATTGGGCCAAACATCGATTATACGGTCGCATCAACAACATCGTATTTTGACGACTCACTGGTTTACCCACTATAAATCTAAATCGTGCGTTTAAGTCTTTGCATTGTCGCTAAAGCTCATCGCATTTCAGCGATATCCTGCGTTTATGCATGGTATTAACCAAAATCGCAGTTATAAAATCTCTTTTTTTAAATATAGTGTGCTGTGTTTAGCTTTCAATCACAGTCAAAAACTTCCGAAAAGCAGCTTATCCATTGAAGCGAAAAGTTATGTATGCTCGGTTAATACATCCAATGACTAAGGGCCTATGCACACCGCGTTTTTAAGCGCACCGTGTGTTTGTATTATTATTACAAGGGCAAACCAACTGATATATGGAAAGAAAAAAGCGCGTCAAACGGCGCGGTGCATTTAAAAAACGCTGTGTAATAGCCCTAATACAAACTTACACACATACTCGTATAATACTATATGTAGTTTTAAAGCCAATATTGTAATATTATTACTTACTTTAAGTAAATTACGTTCTAACTCGATTTAAATTACTCGATACATTTTCAGCGTGCGGAGAAATTATGTCGACACATTTAAAAGTGTCTGCACATAGCTGTAGGTTAAATAAATGACGGCTCCAAATAAATGATGCCCACAATAAATATAAAAAAACGACTTACAAAATGCTTGTTAAACACCAGACGAATGTATTAAAGATAAATTTACTCACACACACAACAGGCACACACCCACTGACACACTACACAATCTGAATAAAGATAATTTCATTTTTCAAAAGAAAAAAGAAGAAAAGAATATATTGAAGTCACATTGAGTATGCCAGCACCAAGTAAAAGAAAATAGCACCGACTTCAATAATATGTTTAAGTCGGTTTAACTGTTTTCCAAATGGATTGGGTAACAATAGTTATCTTCATCATAGTACGAAACCTAAATAAATAGACTGCCTTTAAGAATATATATTGGTTTAGGAAATACAATAATGTGAGTAGGTACTATGAACAATAGCTTTAACTAGGCAGTAAACACCTTTTGAGACCATCTAGGCACCATCAGTATCAAACAACTTACCACAAAGCAGCATTGTGTATAGTTTTCTGTGTTCTGGTGAGAGGAGCACTATAACTTGAGAAAAACTGGATCCAAGTGATTTTAATAACTAATATCTCTGGTGACGAGCGGCAGTACATTGAAACTAACAATGGACACGTGTCGCTTAAAATTATGTGAAAATAAAATTTTATCTGACTTTTGCATTTAGTTTTAATAGAGAAAATATTATTCATCTGCAACAAGTTGCGTTAGAATAACTTACTACTGCTCTGCATTTCTAAAATAGGTATTTTTTAACTTAATTATTATTAAATACATATCCATACCCAAAATATTTAACACTGTGTCATTGTTCTTACTATTGGAGTGACCCAGGCTACCCTACCTTGCAGTATTTGAATAGATTAAGGCTACTTTAGTTACGAAACATAGGACGTCTACTTGCGAATAAAGAAGAAAAATAATACTTCCGTAACCAGTTGTAAATTAAGAACATTATTTATTTTATTGCAACAACAACAAAGTAAGTTGCAATAGCGGCCACATTATAAAAGTGTTGTAATACTTTATTTTGTGTTTTAATAATCAGTACAAAGTAAATATTCTTAGGTCTAAGCCGTTTAAGATTGCGATCGCAATGACTCCAACCGCGTTCTTCTGGCTGTTTCTCGTGAAGCGCTGTGGACTTCTGCGGTGCGAAGTGTGATGCCGAATATATCCTCGTGATATCTACCTTCCTCCTGCAATTATAACACAATATGTTTTTCATTAAATATTCGCGTATGAACTAAAATAAACTCAATCAAATTAATCCCTCCCATGAGTGCTTAGATACCACCATCGATATATAATAAGTAACCAGATAAGCAGTCACCTACTAAATTTCATCCAAAATATGGCAGTGATAGCTTAAATATTCCGTATGAACGTAAGAGCCCAAGTGACCCATCCAGGACTGCGCAGGAAGTAAACGGTTTTTATAGGCGCAATGGTCATTGTACATTAATTTATTTGTACAATACTGTACCAATATTTACGCTACAAAAACAACGATGTATAGCGTTAAAACTATTTCTGCGATGTTCCTACCGTAGCGCATTATACCCGTAGTACCGTTCAAGCCACGCCACGAACGAGACAGGGATAGTGGCGGACAACGCACGAAAGGGAGAACGGGATAACCGGAGGCACGGGGGGCGACCGAACAAGTCTCAACGTAGGCCGACCAACTTATCTTTGCTGGTGGCACAACGAGAACTGAACTATAATCTTATGAGAACTACGTGTAGTTTGAGTGTTTTGTTTATACAGTAGCGGCAAACTTAATTTGGTCGGCCGGTAGCTTGGTGGTTGGCGGACTAGTAGCAGAGATATTTAAATAAATATTTATTATTTCGTATTTTAGTGATATCTTACTAATATCTATCATTTAAATCTAATACTATTAACTACTACTAATGGAAAATATATGTTTCGTATAAAAATTTGCTGTTGCGACGTGTATTAAGGCAGTTTTTAGACGCAAATGAGGCATTTCGACACGTCTTTACGCTAGCTGTTGTCGGCTCTTACTAATTTGAAATAGCAACACAACCGTCTCCGTAGCTCTATTTTCGTGACCACTTTTTGGGCCGTGACAGCTAATCTTGTTTAGATAGTATACCGATGGATACCACCGACAACCATCAAACATAATTATAAAGCCGCAGTGTCAGATATTTTGCTGTCATGCAGCGGTGACATTGCTGTGTTCCGGTGTGAAGAGTACTATAATTGGTTACATTACCTGAGACAAGAGACTTGATAACTAATGTCTCTGGTGACGAGTGGCAGTGCAATGCAACAGCCTATAGGCAGGCGTGTATTACCATCAGGCGAAAGACTTCCTTATAAAGTCACTGGATTGAATAAAATAAATCATTATTTATTTTTACATTGATTATTAAAAACAACCTAAAAGATCAAAGAGTAACGGAGGGTTTTCCCAAGACTTAAGCAAAAGTCATTTTCAGTAAGTTACCATTAAACTCAGTATGAACTCTTCAACTTCTTCGTCTGTATTATTGGCGTGTTTTTTGATGATGGCTTTGAGTTTCTGCTGCACATCCTCGGCCATCTTGCAGTCTCCGCATACGTAGATGTGGCCTCTCTCTTCTGTGAGCAGCCGAGTCACTTTGGCACCTTCATCTTCAAGCAGCGCTTGAACGTATTTCTGTTGAAGAAAAGTTAGGGATTTTCATTCTATACATATGACTCTTATGAATATAGAACTACCTACGTAATGTTTAGGTAAGACTGCTGATATGGTGATATATCTATATATCTTTTTTTTAATTGTATATATTTTTTCTAGTTCTATTTTCTGTACCTTTTGGTGTGCAATAAAGAGTTATCTATCTATCTTTAGAAATGGCAATCAACGACGCTAGAAATTTCAGTGGTGCTTCATTTCCACTTTGAAGTCCTTAAACCTTGAAATATTATAGCTAAATTTACCTTGTCCACATTAGCCTCCCTCGACAATGCCAAGTTTGCTTTGGTTAATATGCCATCATTTATCGCGGCTTGTTTTTCTTCTTTGTATAGTTCCATATCCTTGCATCTGCATCCGAAGAATAGCCACATTGGTCCCGCTTTCTTTTTTGTATTACTCTTAATTTGGTGTCTTCTATGATGCCAGAATCCACGGAAAGGCGCTATTCCCGTCCCTGGACCAATAAGGATCAGCGGTGCTGATATATCTTCGGGCATATGAAATGCTTTTGCACTAAAACAGAAGAAAATAAGTTATGTAAATCAGATTCCATTTTACAGTAATCATTTTGTTATTTATAGACATATATCAACTTGTTGGTAGGAAGTTTGAATAATGTCATCTTCATAAATATAATTACTATTATCAAGAAATTCTCAAAAATCTCAATGCCATTCCCAATTGTTTGTCAACATTTCCGTACATGGCCTTCCGATTAAATAATACGAGATGTATTATATTGTACTTTTTATATATCTACTTACCATCTTATGAATGCTATTACTTCATCTCCGGGTTTTAGGTTTTTTAAATACGTCGAACAAACACCATAATGTGTTGGACCTTCTCCATCTGCAAAAGTAAAAGGTGCATTATTAGCCATGTTTAAATATCGCAATTATGTTTAGAAAGATATTGAAGCATGTTTCTCTTATGTATCAATACAATAATCCATCTGTTGTATGAAAATACAAAACGAAAAAAACATGAATATTGTCTAGATCCCTTATTTTTGTTTTCATATACTTAGTTGCGCTTCTTTTGGCACTGATAGAATTTTACATAACACTAAATCATGAATGTCCATTTTTGGATGATCATTAGGCGACTTTAATTTTGGTCAAGTCCGTGTTACAAAATTAACTTACTCTGTGTCCTGAATGTAATAACAGCAACCGTCAGATGTATGCTCTGAGGATGAGCTAGTGGCGAGGAAGAGATCGAGTAGAATCGAGGCTGCATCGAAGGTAGTAACGCAGCTAGGAGTGATGCTTGAGGTCTGCATGAGGGGAATTGTTCTAATACTTCTGCTAAGTGAGGATAATGATAGTGCTTCCAGTCGTCGTATTTATTGGAGTCCTGGTAAAGAAAGATATACAGGTTGTAATGTAAATCGTTTAAATTTAGAAATTTTATTAATTTGTTTGTATCACAATATTTTAAGGTCCATTTGAGCTGCAAAATTAGAGTCTCGTTATTGAAATTTGTTTTATGCTCTTTGCTTTTGAGAGACAAGGTACAAAGCAAGGGTCTTTTAGCCGCCACAGCTACTCCCCTTAGAACACTGGCATTCCTACTCAACGCAGAATCACAACACCATTTGGAAGTGGCACGATTTGGTTGCGGTTTTTTGCTTAGTCCTCCAATTCTTTGAGTAAGCGATCCCAACCTGCGCTTTTTTGAATCTCATCATCACCAGCCGGAAGACGTCCACTGCTGAACATAGGCCTTTTTTTGGATTTATATGCCCTTATTAGTCATTTACTTCTCCAATTATGTGTAATTGGTGTTTGGGGTAAAACAACTTTTGGATAATTTTCATAGTTAGCAGGCAATCATCTTAAAATCCTTACCGTTGCCAGTTCTCTCAATTGCTCAGCCTCCTTCTCATCGGTGCAAGACTTAGCTAGGTATTTAAGGATGGTCGTAGACGGTGGTGTTGTTATGTCCAAGAACCTTGTGAACATATCGCGTATGGTCACTGGAGGTAGTCGCTCATGGCTTTCCCATTTTCTATCGAAACCTACAAAATAGATTTCTTTTTATATTACTTCTAAATATCTGTTGAATAACCTTAATACTGTTACTAATATTCAATATTGGAACCCATCCGGCGCATAGAACATCTTATTTCTCTTACTTTTCTGATTGGCCTATATTGCGCTAACCAGTAAAGTTGTTGCTTCCCGCAGACTCAAACCCCACAACAGCCATCTTTAATACAGCAATGTATACTGCTAGGCGACAGAATATTTGACACTGCGGCAGTACCTTCCAAGACGATCCCTTGCCTACCTACCAACCCAGAACTACAAGTTTACATAAACATTACAATATTTACCTACGGTTTTGTATTTTTATATTCAATTATATAACTAAATACATAATAGGTATAACGTGATTTTAAGAATAATAAAATAATTGATCCTCCTAACGTTTAAACAAACAAGTTTGGAAGACGATTTTCATGTTTTATGTTTTGAATAATATTAGAACAAGATTTTTTGCTTTTCATATCCGTGTCTTACCAGTTGGTGTTAGGGTCTCCTTGATAACTTGTAATTGGACCAGCTTATCACAATCCTCTACGTTCTTTAATCTACTTAATACTGTATCTACTATTTCTTTTTTATTGTAGGCTAGGATCCCAATGTGGTCTCCCGGTTTATATTCTATTTTGCTCTGAAAAGATTAATGAAAACATGATTAAAGTTTTTAAGGCTTCGCGTTCGGGACTGATTGTTGCATTTTTAAGAAACGAAGTCGTTCATTTTAAAGAAGTATAATCTCAATGTGTTATCAAATAATTGTTTAAAAAATTAAGCGTGAAAAATAATGAATAGTTACCGATAATCACAATTAGTAAAAAAGTAAAAGTGAAATATCTTATGACTAGGACCAGATAACATTACAGTTTTTATTATTATTTATTCAAATATTGAACATATTTACCTCATACTCTAAATCTACAAATACAGTTCCACTATTCGTTTCTTTGTGCTCTCCCAAAGATTTGACTTCTTTCGCTTTGCAAGTAATAAGCTTTTTCCTAAATCCAGATTCTAAAGCTTTCTTAATTGGCAGATCTGCGCATGGTTTACCAAATCGTACAGTTTCTTCTGTAAGACGTATATTTCCTAATGATTTCTTTGCATCTTTTATCATATCGTTTTCATCCAAACAAAAAGTTTCGCATGCCACCTAATTAAAGAAAAATCACATATCAAATAGATGTCTATATATTTTATGGATTTCAAATTCATATTTAAATTCATATTTAATTCTTTGCTGTTGAATTTACTTACGTGAAAGATGTTTGAAGACCACGATCTAAACTGTTGTTCCTGGCCATACATTTCGTCCCCACAACACAACTCCAATATTCTTTCACCACCCAAATCACCAAGCATTTTATCTATAGTTTTGCCGAAATTACAGAACTTTGGATACACACTTGACCCCAAAGCGAATACCGCGAAACAAATATTACTTAATGGAGCTATTGGTTCTGCTACTGATGATGGTGCTATACTACCTGCGAATCAAAGGGATAACTCTAATAACACTGATCTTAGGGAAGATCTAGAATAACTTATTATGCATAATACAAATATTCACATTTGTCTTAAGGAAGTTATTACGTGGTTTGTTTATTATCAAACCTATTAAATCATAAAGCAAGATATTTTTTATAACGAATTATAGAATAGAAACAGTGCTATTAAAACTTAATAACTTTTCGTCACGCCATGTCTCTTGTGCTTAGCAAATAAAACTGAATACCAATAGACTCTGATATTATACTGGATGTGGTTCTGCATTCTTGCCATATTTACGGAGGTTGATATATACCTTTTAAAGAACATAAATCAATCATAAAATGATAGACTTAAAATTATGAAATATTTTTTATGTTTGGTACGAAAAGAAATCCCGTGTGCAATCGTCACTATAAAATAACCCCGTCTGGCACCGCTCTTCGCGCAAAGTAGGTAAACAAAAACACGCGCGGAATTGCCAACCTTGGGACCTATTCTGAGCACTCAAGAGCTCTTATTCTGGTTGAACGTTAATCAAGAATCGTTAATTATCTTTTAGTTATTAGCCACTGAATTATTAATCTATTTTTAATCAATCAACATAATCCTTAAATGTTAGCTACAAATATGGCAAAAATGCAAAACGACACCCTGTATACCTGTTTTGCATCTACATTTATAATTCGTCTTTTGAATCTTTTGAATCAATAGTGGAGGACCTTTATCCTATAATAATGACTAAAAAATATTGATTTGGGTTTGCCCATAAATTCTGTCACCACTTTTGTTAGATAGTTTATTCACTTGAATACTACGTAGGTTAAGTATCCTACAATCATAACGGTAATCAATAACTTACTTTTATTTGACTCCAACCGAGTCAACTGTCGGTTATATTCCATGCTAGCTGCCATAACGCTGTTTGTTCTCATCAATGCTTTTGGAGTCGGTGTTTTGTAATTTTGTTCTCTTTCCATTTGTTCCTCTAGATTTTGCTTCTCATTATTTAGCATTTGTAATAAGTGTTCCGCAAATTCCTGGTATCAGAACACGATTGTTTCAAAAGTGTACACTAAGTATTCAAGCAATTTATATCATTTCGTGGGGTTGCAAGACAGAATTTAAGCTACGTTATGCTCAATACTTACGACACCATTCGCGGGTGGTTCTCCATTTCCAAAAGTAGATGTCACTATAAGAAGTAGTGTTTCATGTTCTATTGAAAACATGTCATAGTCTGCCATGCAGTGAACCTGTTGAAACCAAATGCGTCGAGTTTCATACACAATTTTAGGTATGTGTGTAAATGTTTGGGCAAGATTTATATTAAAAGCTGTTCTTTTAAATTTGATAAAGCCCCTAGTCCCACTGCTTTTTGTCACGCAAAATACGTGTCATTCTTACTAAACATTTTAACTATACCTGTGCATTGAAAGCGTGTCCAAATAAAGTTTCTAGTTCCTTAGCATATTCCTCGGACTTCCCAGTCTCGGTTGCATACAGAATAGTTGCTTTGATCCGCTTAGACAAAGCCTGTCCGAATAGTTTTGAAGTAAACTTGACGGCTCTGGCGATTTGCTTGAAGTGGAATCTCCTCCTTGGCGCGGCGTTCGTGCCGTCAGACTTCGTCCATTTGTGAGTCTTCCACGCTGCTTCCTGTGTGGAATTTACTAGAATTATATTTGATGTTTAGCCGTAAAATCGGCACATTTACTACACATGAGAGGAATAATAGAAATGTTAATAGTGTCTAATCACTTCTATAGATAATTGCTTTAGCGATAAGAACACCTTAAATTGTCGCTGCAATTTTTCTTTTCCTTTTAAACTGTATCTGCTCTTTTGGTGTAGAATAAAGAATATTTGTATTGTATTGTATAATTTATATTTCTTGGAATAATAGTATACCATTACTGATTATACGTAGGTACTTTACTTACTCAATGAAAACTCATTATGAGTTTTACAAAACAAAATATTATGAAATTTAAATATAGGCTTTAAATAATGATTAGTATATATTTAACTTATGCATGCTAATAAATACAAAATAGATGATGGCTGTGTACCAGATGTATTTCTGTAATTTATTTTTTGCTACAGAAACCAAATGTGTATAGGTATTTTAGACATGACATCTTACTTCCATTCTTGTTCAAATTTATCTTTATTTATGTTTAAAAAAATTTTTTGCTTTAAAAATAAAGCATCTTCGCTTAAAATGTAAAGATAACATATTTCTACTGAAAACTATGTTATAGAATAATATTAAATGGTAACATGTAGGTATTGTTAATTTGGTGGATTTCTTTGAAGCTTATCATGGCATATTGACCAAGTGATTCAATTTATTTACCATGGAATTTACGGCGGGCATCAAGTTACGTTAGGAATGATCCCAACCGAGCCCAAATAATTGGGAAACGGCGAGAAAGATGAGTAATGGAGGATTGACCCGACAGTCTATAGATATAGCGGTAATAGGTACCATCCACTCGCTAATATTTTTATGAAATTATTTATGCTGCTGTAGTGTATGGTCCTTAGATGAAGGGATATCGTTGTAAAAGTAATTATCAAATATGCAAATGAAAATTATATAATATATCTAACTGTGCAGAATAACTCGGAAATTATGTTTTTCCATTTTTTTTGGAAATTTTTAATTATTAACTATTAATGTTGTCTTTTATTTACGCGAATACTACACAATGTAATGTATTTACTCTTACGGATTATATCGCGGCAATTAATAATTATAAAACAAGTAACGACAATTTTAAGCTTTAATTATAATGACACCCTTTTAGCGTGCTGCATTTTATTTAAAAAAATAATAATATTTTTTTGAAATTAATGTTACAAAATCTATTTATTAATTTTACGCACCTGATAATCGTACGATGGCCTTAAGTAGTACAAAGCCATTTCTTGATGGAACACTTGCGTCAATGATGATGACATCGGTGGAACGATCCAGACCCAATCAGACGGGCAGCCACCTCTGGAAAGAAACGTGTTTTACAGATTAAACTGAAGTTTACTGCTTTGAATTTTTAGGGTGCAGTGCTGCTCTATAAAGTTTGTTAAAAGAGCCCCAGCACAATACTGTAGGATGGTAAGGATGTGAGCCCTAGGATTTCCTTTGAGTATGGCGGCGACTCCGAGGAGGACGGCGATGGGGGTGCGACCACCGTACCTACACTATCCCGACAACAACTACCGAAGCCATTTTTTTTGTCTGAACTGAACGTCCAGCGGCTCCAAAGTGGAATAAACCACCTAGACGGTTACAAAACCGAAATAAGCATATTATTTCAAAAAGTCTGTTATCGCAGCGATTTCCTTTGCAAAGTATTTGTACAATTTTTGTAGCAGCGACGGGCCCGTTGGTCTAGTGGTTAGACACCCTGTCCGCTAACCGATGGGTCGTGGGTTCGATTCCCACCAAGTGTCTGGGTGTTATTTATCTACTTAAGTATGTATTTACAAAAAATATTATATAAGTATTAGTATCAGTTATCTGGCTTCCATAGTACAGGCTCTGCCTAGTTTGAGATCAGATGACCGTGTGAGGATTGTCCCAAGATATTATTATTATTATTCCCTTGGTGTACAAAGTATATTCTATTCTACTCTATTTGTTATTCGTACCTTATCTTACTTTCAGTCTCCATGTGTTTCATGAATTGTTCCGAGGCAGAGTGATGATCCACAACCGACACATTGGCCTTATGGAAGCTGTGGAGTACTGCTATATTTACTTCTACTAGAGCCTTGTCTTTCCATAGTGATGATGCTGAATTCGTATCTAAGCTCATTTTCTTAGCTACACTCTGAAAAAAATATGTTTTAGTAGCTTTCATTTCACTGTTAAGATTTTGCTTTGTGTTTCACGACAATTGTAAGCATACTTTCATATTTATTGTGTTTATTATAATACCATTTATTTTTATTATTTTCATTTAAACTACACTATTTGCATTTTAAAATATATTACGAATTAAAAAAAATATAGATTTTAAAATTTAAAAACAGCTTCCAACCGACTGCGGGAAAAGGGTCTTAGCAGACGGTGGTTAAGGCTCCAGAGAGAGGAATTTCCTTATAATTCGTGCAGTCTTTAAGAGCACTGCCTTCTTTTTATTATTATTACAAAAGCTAATAAAAATAAAACTTGTGACCGATTATCTCTTATTATCTCTTTACTTTTCATTATTAGAAAAAAAAAACAATAGGTATCCAAAAGATTTTCTTCGTAGTCAATTCGTAGTAAGTTATAAAATTTTAATCAAGAGTAATACTTAAAATGCGGCTATACGGCTTAATGCGTGTCGTGAGATTTACTAAAATATGTCGTCATATTTTACCTAGTGTATGCATACATACATCAAATACCCTAATGATAGTAACCGGTACTAGTATCAACAAAAAATAACAAAAGAAAAGAAACAAACTCACCTCAATAATATTAAACCGGTTGGCGTCGCAGAAATTCCTGCAGCCAATCTCAGTGCCCATGTACCAGCCATTGAAAGCAGCTGCCGTGAACTCCAGCCCTCCGCAATCGAACCTCATGTTAGAGACGACCGGCAGAGCGTACCATCGTAGGCCTAACTCCTTGAACCAATCGTAGCTGTAGAAGATATTATTTGTTCAGAAGGGATTTAAGTTGCCAGTGAGGAAGAACCACACAAAGTTGTTGCTCCCTACGGGATCCTAACCGACGACCTCCGTATAGAAATGCGAGCAGATTCCCGCTACGCCATAGAGGCTAACATTGGCTGCAGTAATTTTGGATAGTCAGACGAACCACATGCATTAATTGCCTCCTTGTCCAAGAAAGGTGTTGTACTAAAATGGTATTAGGTCTTTATGTTATGTAAAACGTCTTTTAAGCTGTCGGCGGTCGACGCGTGTTCGAGGTGCGCGCTTCGCGTGTTAACATGGTTTAAATCGGAATCATCCGTCGTTGAGCGGTTAATTATAATAATTTTTATTTATTTTAAATCGTTTTACTTATCAGCGGTAATAAAAGAATATCGGGATAATCTATCAAACAAAAAATCCTTTTTAATCGTCGTAACAGAGAAATACGTAGGTAGACATACTTAGGCTCTAAGTTTAATACATCTCTTATTTGTCGAACTATGGGTTTTTAAACCTTATTTTTTTTCTCATTTTTTCGAAATACTCCCACTTTTATGATGAGTTTTATTTTTACGTCTAGATCACAGAGGTCATACTGTTCTCAGACTTAATTACATGTTACAATAACCAATTGTACTGAATATTCCCTAATAATGATGACCTATTGTTTTCCAAGTGAACGAGGGTCTATTGTATCGAAATGATTTAGTTCAAGCCTACATGTCTGGGAATTGGATTTCACTTTTGTAATATACCTAAATGTAGTTATTAATTTTGTAACGAAAAAATAAATAAAAAATACTACTCGTGAGACTTTTTTGTAATACTCCATTCGAACTCAAGTTTCTGCAAATAGATTTCAATAAGTAACAGATGCGTGCGATGCAGTATTAGCAAAAAATAATAAGCTTAGATTTATTTAATCGGTGTTGCTTTACAGTACTAACTTCTAAGAAAAAAAACGTATGCAAGTTATAGTTGATGGTTGTTGGTTTAGTGGTTAGACACCCTGGCCGCTACCCGATGGGTCGTGGGTTCGATTCCCACCAAGTGTCTGGGTGTTATATCTAAAGTATGTATTTACTAAAATAAAGTATACAGGTATTAGTATCAGTTGTCTGATTACCATAGTACAGGCTCCGCCTAGTTTTGGGATCAGATGACCGTGTGTACAATATTGTTAGTGTGTAACATATTATTATTATTATATTACGTACTTCGGGTGTTCCATCTGTACTTCCATAACAATTTCACGGGGGATGTCGAAGTACTCCGGATCTTTGCCATTAGCTGACAATACCAGTGGCAATATATCCCAAGCGGTTCTTTCGGATTTCCATCCTAGCCTCAAACATACCTGTAAATAATAAAACCTATTAAAGTTTTTATCCAAAGTACAAAACTTATTTACAGAACTGTAGATACATGATTACATTCATTGAGGTATATGTGATACGTGAGTACATAATACCTCAATAGTTACATTAGATGATCAGCCATCGTAATATTGGATAGGTAAGAATATAAATGATGTTACTTCGATGTTCGTAATAGAAAAAAAAGTTATTTTATAGCATCGTTTTGTTCAGGAAACCTGAATCGTAAAAAAACTTTTTTTTTAAAGACATGTGTATAAAGTGTGTCATTAGAGTACTAGTTTTGAGTTCATAATTTGAATATTACGATATGAGTGTAGATAAAAAAACTTTTTTTAATATTTTAACATCCACCACACAAGAAATCGCTTTAGCGTTAAGACCGCCTTAAATTGTCACACTGCACTTTTACTTTTCCCTTTTAAGCTGTATCTTCTCTTTTGGTGAACAGTAAATAATATTTGTATTGTATTGTAAAATGGGGGTTTTCATTCAAACTTTAGTGAAAAAATCCACAGGAAATTAAAAACATTAGAGAGACGACGAAATTGGTTTAAAAAGCATATCGACATGTTTTTTTTTTTCAAAAGGGAGGAAAGAGTTCAGCGTAAGGTAAGTCTTAAAAGACAGAAACTTGTTGGTAGGTCCCTTGCGTCCAGGTAGGTACCACCGCATTGTCAGATATTCTCGGATGTCGGAGCGTGCATTCTCTGCAACACCCGAAGATGTGCTCTAGCCATTGTCTGGCCCTGGAGTGACTCTGGCGAGGTCCAGGAGGGGTGTCCCAGAGTCTCGTCACATTGTTGATGGTCACAGGGGAGGTTTTAGCGGTTAAAAGTCCCACATTACTCGGCCGCCGCCCCTACATGCTGATGGTTTCCTCACCGACAAAAAAAAGTTGTATATAAAAAAAAAAAACTTAATGCCTGTATACACAACTCCCTGATGAATACTACTTCCTGCGGTGGGCTTACGCATTTGAAATTCTACACCTCACAACACAACTTACATCGGTAAATTCCACGCGCTGGGGGTCACCCAAAATGGTCCCATCTGGCTGCCTATATCCTGCATAGTTAATTAGTTGTGGGTTCCATATCCTGTAGTCATGTTTACCGTCCGTGCGTTGTTGGAAAACCGTTATTGCTGATCTGTAACAAATAAAAAAATTATGTTACATTAAGTTATTGCTGATCTGTAACAATTTTTTGACAATGACATTTCATTGTTACGTTCGTTACGTTATGGTAATCTTTCAGTCCAAAACTTAGCTGTAAGTAGGAGTTACCCTAAGAGGAGGGAATTTCGTCTTACATTATTCAGAAGTCTTGACTGAGTTCTATAGTTACCACATATAGTTCTTACCCTTATTTATCTATGGTTTTCTTATCTATGGTTCTTACCCTCTAAGCCTACGGTTATAAAGACTTCTGATTTATGTTCACGTGTTCCGTGATCATTTAATCAAAGTGACATATTTCCAGTTCTTTTATTTAAAGATCATTGAATCATCAAGATGTACATACACCCGATGAAGTAAATATTATACATAGAAGCATCTGTAATATCTGCATCATAACCATCTGTGTCTGTGTGTGTTAGCATGATACCGCAGCATGAGGGCCGTATTACAGAACCATACTCAAGACTCAAATACTACTTAAATCTAGTTTGAATTGAAGTTTTAATTTTAGAACCTTACTTGAGCACTGAACTGTCAAAATAGAATCACGCGAGTATTGTCAGTTCGCGATGACGTTTTACATTTTATTTTTAGTTGTTTTGCGTAAAACGATATTATCAAAAATTATTTGTAATAGAAAACAGACTGATTGCAGTTGCCTTATATATTCAGAACTCAAGTAAGCAGAGATCAAAATCTCTACTCAAGACTATATAGACTCAGTTGATTTGAGTTTGAGGATTGTTTTGTTATACGTTGGGTGCTCAAGTCTTGATTCTTTGCTCAAGCAGTGATCAGCTGAAAGCAGTATAAGAGCTACTTGAGTCAAGTTCTGTAATACGACTCTGTGTGTCGAAACACTTAGGCTCAATTCACACGGGGTGTGAATTGATCCTTATGGATGGATGAGACACCATGGATGAGATTAACATCTTGCAAATCTGCAAGACTAATTTCAAAGATGATGAGATCTCCAGTGCCAAGGTGCTGCTGTATCAGACGTGGCCAACCGGATACCGTCCCGCAGGAGGATAAAAGGGGTGAGAGAAGTCTCCAGGACATCATCAAGCTGTTGAAGTAGACCGATCCTGACAACGTGCCCGTGGCGAAGCAGCTGCATAAGCTGCCTCCCGTCACCTCCGACCACGTCAATGTAACCAGGCTACTGAAGTATATTACCACGCTGAAGGCTACTCTGGTAGAAGTGCAATTCAAATTGGAGACTTCGGATATGACCATAACTGAACTGAGAGCCGAAATAGTGTCATTACGTGGCGCTGTTTCGACCGACCGACTGGACCGTTTGCTGCGTCCGGCTATACCGGCGACGCTGCTGTATGTGTCCTGGGGTCTAGTACGAGTTCCGATAGTTTACGAGCTCGATCAATCTGACAGTTTTTGCCCGTACATTTTACTAGTTCTTGATAGTTACCGCTAGGGGCGCTGGTGTGAAATGTATGGAGAAAACTAGACCGACAGGCAGCACTACACTACGAAGGTCGCGGCCATTGTAGAGTATGTACGTGTGACCAAGCTCATCCAGAAGGTCGAACGGTTGGAGTCCCGCCACAGCGTGAATTTTAATTCCTTTGTGGTGAAGGTGCCAACCGAACAACTGTCGACCTAATGCAGAGATTTGTCCGGGGGTCATGTTTCGAAGATTCCGTGGTCGGATACCCAACACCGCACGCGACACGTTAGCTGTTTTGCGTGTGTTATAATGTTTAGTTTTAAGTTTTCAACACACTTGCTCGTAAAGTGAGCCTTATTACATCGTTTTTAGGGCCATAAACCTAGCCAAATAAGACTCGCGTGCGTAATGATATTACCGCACTAGTGCGTAATAGAATTATACCTACAAAAATAAATTAGTACCTTACAAGTTGTTCGCGAGTAAACAGAGCATTCTTAATTTAACCGGGTAATACAGTTATTTTTTTTTTAAAAACAAACCAGTTTTGCGGGTGGAGTGCCACTGAAAATCCATATATTTTTTTGGAATAAATAAATGGGTACGTCCTTAATTAAGCAAAACAAACATTTATTATTATCAAATTATTCTATAATAATTTGTTATAATTTGTTAATTAACAATAATTTGTTATAAACTATTAAAATTTGCATTCACTTAAAATTATAATTTTGAAGTAGGCTGTATGTTCACTCACATTGCAGAGCCCGTGAAAAAAAACATTGTCATATTTTGTTTGTATTGTGTTTGTCGCTGTGTGGTAAATTATTTTGTTTTTTCCTCGCAAGTGTGTTGAAAAACGTCGTATGAAACTCGTGAGCTCTGCTCATAACACACTCGGCTGAATTACGCCCTCACGGGCGGCTACGGCTCGGGCTGCAAACCATAGCCTCGTGAGTAATGAGCCACTTAGCTCACTAGTGTCATAATATATAGTATATTATGTCTATATTATCTTATACATACTCGTAGGTATGTTAGTTTATAAATTGTTTATTCTATGGGCCCATGTCGCCTGATAATAAATAAATAATAATAATTATTATACAAATACTTTATAGCATATGCCATTATTACGATAAGTTATTGCATACATAATGCTACATGCATTCGTTACGAAATTTATATAACTAGCTATGTTACTATAGAGGACGTTCCCAATATAAAAAAATGTTATAAATGGTAAAGCCATTTAAACAAATTTTTTTTACGTTAAGGAAAAGAGCTCTTTTTCCTTAACGTAAAAACGTGTTATTTTTGTATATTTACCTGATATTTCCTCTGTTTGTGGCATACTTAATGTGGGTGCAGAGAGCATCAAACATCCCAGTCGCCGTTGTCACTTCTCTACAGTCGAACACCTAAAAACAATAACTATTTTTAATTAAACCAAAAGACGATAATGTAAGGAAATGAGGAAATCTCATCATCATCAGTCTTCTCCACACGTCCACTGCTGAACAAAGGCCTCCACCTTGACAGGCGTGTTGGGGATCGCAGTATAGGTAATCCAATACAAAGACTCTGCTGCCCGTCTTCTTGTTTTCCCTAGGTAACCTCTTGCGGAGATCCAACAGGAGGCGATGGGAGGGTGCTATTCTTACCCAGACACCCCACGGGGTATGAGGAAATCTAATTTAGTGAAAAAGAGACAAGTTCTTTATATTTGTTAATCTGATTTAGTTTGTTTGAAACTGTACATTCCTCATCTATACTTATAATAAAACTGTAACAGGTCCAGTTCTGTACATTGAAGATATTTTGAAAATTATATTTGGAGGGCATTCTATAACCGATACTGAGGCCAAAAATGTAATTTTTTTAATTTTTGTCTGTCTGTCTGTCTGTCTGTCTGTCTGTCTGTCTGTCTGTCTGTCTGTCTGTATCACGGCTGCGCATCACGCCGAAACTACTGAATGGATTCAAATGAAACTTGGCATGATTTGAGCTCTTACTACGAGGTAGGACATAGGATACTTTTGATCCCGTAATCTAGCACGGTTCTTTTGGGAGAGGGGATTTAAGTCAAAATGGGTACTTGGTTATACGCTTGGTCCGATTTTATAAATTTTTCTTCATAATTATAATAAATATTAGTAAGGGAACACTCATAGAGAGTTGTTATCAAGGTTTTATAATCGATCGGGTTAAGCAACGTTAGGTAAGGTCATTAAATAGATGGGTGACCGTTTAACGCCATTTGAACTAAACGGGTCCGTGCTTCGGAGAGCAAGTAAAAAGTGGGTCCCAGTTTTTAACCGACTATAAAAAAGGAGGTTATGTATTCGATGCGAATGTCTGTTATTAAAAGTTTAGTTAACGTAAAAATAGCGCGGGCGGAGCTGCGTGGGTCAGCTAGTACCTACTTTCTAAAATACTAAAGACTATTATATAAGATGTCTTTTAAAATAATAGCGTTTTGAACATATTGCCTAGTGTCTAGTATAGTCTAGTGTAACAAGTCTGATAAAAACCATTCTCCACAACAACAACAAACAAATCGAAAGAAAGTTTTCATTATTACCAAGTAGTTACTAAGCGTTTCAACTAAGAATGTGGCTGCCATGATGACTGCGACTGCGGCATCTTCACTCGTTGTTTATGATATTTGTACCACCAGCAGAGTTAAAACAAATTGAAAAATTCGGCCCGGTTTTTAGTATTTATTTTAATGTATTATTTTGCTATCTATTGTTGTTAAAACATCATTTTTAGAAATTATATATCTGAAATGGCCACATGGCAGCCACATTCTTAGTTGAAACGCATAGTAATGTTGTGTTTTGCGAATACTACACATTGACTACCAACTATAACTACTTTTATGGATTATATCGCGGTTTATTTTAGATTTCACTTTCCCAACGGTTTGAATGCTTTGCAGCGCCTATGGTCACGAGAAAACTTCACCCATTCTTCATTTCGGCGATATAATCCGTAATAGTAATAAACTATAAAATACCTACAAAATAGTTCGCGAGTCCGATACCCGATACGACTAAAAGCATTAGGACCGCAGAATAAATTGTTTAATTTCTAGACTTCTGGAGTGAAAAGGAGTGACTTATTTTGAGATAGAGATTAGGTGATGAAGAGTGATGGGTCACAGCGGAAAGCATCCCGAGACCACCACACAAAAGACCGCTTCCAAATACCGCTATTTTCGGGTTAAACCTACTGCTATCAGGGTAGCCGATCGCTGCCGACCAAGGAATGCCCGTCAGATCTTATAGTTTCATGCTAATGAATTTTATCACGAAAGTATCACGTTAAAACGTTATGTGGGATAGCAGTATTCAAACAGGATAATGCTTAAACGAGTTTGGTCGAATCAACCCTAAGTATTCCCATAATCTTCCTGTCATGTTTACTAATCTTGCTACCCCTTAAATATTATACTGTCGAATATTTCAAAACTGTTATAAATACCATTGAGGGTAGAATGGTAGAATGACCGATCGCAGCAAACGCGTATATAAGTCACTGCTCTGGCGGTGCAAGAGACATACATTGGTTAGATCTCGTGCGGAACGGTTGTTCCAGTAGTTGTATAGTGCGGTCACTCTGTCATTCTCTCCGTAGATTTATTACAATGCCGTCATGCTGTTAAATTGTTTCGATGTATTTCTTATTGAGTAATGAGTAATTGTCATCTCAAGGCGTTGGTGTTGGTGTAGTTTGTTGGGGATGGCGGAGACAACTTGGGGAAGCCCCCACATTTTTATAATTACCTGTAAATGTGTTACAGTATGTGTAACGTTTGTGTCAGTGATGTTTTAGTGTCAATAAACCAGTTTGGGTATGTACCATTGTTCTTTTTTTATTATTGCCACTTAGGGTTTCTAAAAATACATTAACGATTAACGATTTAAAGGACGTACTTTAAATGTCAATGACCCCTACATGGCGTTGTTATAAAGTTGCGAGTAAGTTGTCTGTATAAGCTCTGCAACCCTAATTAAAAGTTTTCAGGTTCCTCTTTACGCTATATTTAAAGAAAATAATATAAGCCGTATCCCTTTACAAATCTGTTTGTTACGTCTGTTTACGATTCCCGTTGGTATAATATTTAAGGGTTATATTTGGTATCCTTTGAATCTGAAGTAATACTTTGAAGCTGCAGTAATGGTAAGGTTGCATAGCGAAAACAAAAATGGTATTATTTTCTCCAATAACGCCAGTTAACATTACTTCTCGTTGCGTTAATTTCGTTTAAGATAATTTCCCATCCCGTAGTCTCTATGCGTAAATAAATGTGATTATAGTCTCATGACATTATGTATTATTTTGCAGATTAAATATTTTGAATCGCATTCCAAATTATCTCGTACAGGTTATGAATCCTTTCTTTAAAATCAGTTTGCATCAAAGGTTCTTTCAATCAAGAAAATCGAAATAGCAGCATCGTTACATGAGAAGTGCAAATACTTCAGTAGAAAAATCCCTTTGGTCTTTTGCGGGGAACGTATAAAAAACCGTGTGCCATCTCTTTTTTAAAGAGACATGAGAATATAGGAAATTTGGAGTTACGTAGTCTTTTTCGTCTTTGCATCTTTATTCTATTTATGTAGTTACTAATAATTATGGATAATGCGGCATCATTTGTTTACGTCTAACAAAGTGAGGGAAAGGTATTTGGCAAATAGGTCCCGACATGCGATATTTAGAGCGAAGATCCCAAGGATATGGGGTTAACAGAGGTACCAGAAGTGCTAAAATCTTAATCAAATTATCAATTAGCCTTTTCTTTTGTTATCCACAAACAGCCTCTTTATTTTTTCTTATTTCCTTTCTACGTCAAATGAATTTTATGACACCAATTCTAAATACATAGTATTCTATATTACTTTCTTTTATTTACGCAAATACTATACATTGAAATGCAACTACTTTTACGGATGACAACGTCGGGAAAGTAAAAATGAAACATAATCCGCGATACAATCTGTAAAAGTTAGTAGTTTCCTTTCTATGTACGAGTATATAAATAAATAAATAAATGAACTGTTTATTACGGAAAAATTATAATAACAAAAATGACATGTTTCTTAACTAAAATCTTAATGAGAATAAAGATAAGACTAACTGCCACACCTACAAACGTCAATTATAGTTAATTGTGATTAAGCCAAATTTTGGAAATGGATTATTTCGACTTTCGAAGCCAAATAATACTTAATACGCAGGATAGTGAGTAGATATATCAATAATCTCGTAATTAATACTAAAAGATAATCTTAGGAGACTCTGAGAGTCTAAATAAATAGATTACAAAAAATGACTTAATTGCGATTAATGTTTATTGATGTTTGTGAGTGCGGCAGTAAGACAGTTAAGGAGTAGCAGCTTAAGTCTGAAAATTATTACATATTTAAGAGGTGTCTCTTGAATATACTTTTAATTTGGCCTGGTTTTTTTGCTTACAATCTTTTCAAGTACGGATTTAGGCAATCTATTAAGTATTTTTGGCAGAATACATTTCCAATTTCTTTCACCGTAAGCATTATTATTATATGTAGACTTTCTGGTAACCACGATAATTATATGAAAAAAGCCTTCGGTAATCTTATTTCGTTTAAGATTTAATTTCTTCTTCTTGTTTATCTAAATGGTTACACTTACCCGCAGTTTCTTCCACTGTATTCTCCCAATGCACCTCGTGGCATTACGCCAAGCGAGTTTTGTACCGAACACCAATTCTACAGTCTTCAACTGGTACGTGCCAGTTGCTTTTAACTCTTTTTTAATTTCTTCCATTCTTGCCCTGTGATCTTCTGTGTCTTCCCTGTAACACAAATGCAATTTGTTAAAGATGTTTGTTTTGCTTACGTAAACAATTACTTAAGCTAGAAGTTTGATTGACAATTTGCTTCAGAGGCAATGCGATATTAAAATGAGAGCTCTGTAAAATATTAACATCTTTTATTTCTAACAATTGTTTAAAAATAATTCTAGTAATTTGTCGGCTTCAAACTATCTAGACGTATATGAATTCTAAGGTATCATAAAATAGTATTAGTAGAAATAACTTGATATGGTTCTTCGGCGAATCTCCTCATTGTGGATTCTGTCGCGCAAAGAAACTCCGAGCATAGCTCTCTCCATAGCTCGTTGTGTGACTCTGAGCTTCTCTAAAAGGCCAGCTGTTAAAGACCACGTCTCAGTACCATATGTCATCACTGGCAACACACACTGGTTAAAAACCTTTGTCTTCAGGCACTGCGGAATTTCAGATGAGAAGAAGTCACGTAGTTTCCCGAACCAGCGTTCGGGAAAATACGTGACTTCTTCTCATCCATCCGAGTTGGATTCTTCGGGCGACCTCTTTGTCGAACTTGGACCGACCTAACTGGACAATCTGTCCAAGGTAAACATAGTGGTCAACAACTTCGAGTGTATGGTTCTCAACGACTATCGGCACGGGTGCAACGTGGACATTAAACAGGATCTTAGTCTTGTCCATGTTCAGTTTGACCCACCTGTTGGGAAACGCTACTGAGGTCGCTGAGCATCGTATTGAGGTCCTCCAGCGACTCTGCCATAATGACTATATTATCGGCAAAACGAAGGTGAGTGATGTATTCGCTGTTGATGTTGATGGCGAATCCGTACCAGTCCAAGAGCTTGAAAACGTCCTCCAATGCGTTCAATTATCAATTCAATCTCCAATTTATCAATTTATGTCCAACATCTATACTTATAATAAAACTGTAACAGGTCCAATTCTGTACATTGAAGATATTTTGAAAATTATATTTGGAGGGCATTCTATAACCGATACTGAGGCCGAAAATGTAATTTTTTTAATTTTTGTCTGTCTGTCTGTCTGTCTGTATCACGGCTGAGCATCACGCTGAAACTACTGAATGGATTCAATTAAAACTTGGCATGATTTGAGATCTTACTACGAGGTAGGACATAGGATACTTTTTATCCCGTAATCTAGCACGGTTTTTTTGGGAGAAGGGATTAAAGTCAAAACGGGTAGTTGGTTATACGCTTGGTCCGATTTTATCAATTTTTCTTTATAATATAATAAATATTAGTAAGGGACACTCATAGAGAGTTGTTATCAATGTTTTGTAATCGATCGGGTTAAGACAAGGTAAGGTCATTAAATAGATGGGTGACCGTTTAAGGCCATTTGAACTAAACGGATCTGTGCTTCGGAGAGCAAGTAAAAAGTGGGTCCCAGTTTTTAACCGACTATAAAAAATGAGGTTATGTATTCGATGCAAATGTCTGTTATTCAAAGTTTAGTTAACGTAAAAATAGTGCAGGCGGAGCTGCGTGGGTCAGCTAGTATTTAATATTCACAAACCATATCTTTAATTTGCCAGATATTACTGCTGAAGGTAGTACTAGTTCTATGTTCTAATTTCACAATTTATCAATTAGGGGATCTCCAACATATTTACATATTCCCAAACCATATTTTTAATTTGCCAGATACTACTGCTGAAGGTAAAAAATTAGTACTCTGTGAGGTAAACCTTTGTACTTTTTCTAATTAAGTTCTTAGCCAGTCCTTATGAGCATAGATATACTATCTATATCGATGCTTATGAGTATCTAATTCGTATGCATACTCATTTAGACAAATCGGATGGTGTTTCGGTCGACCGTTTAATAAAATGAAAACATAAAATAAATTATTTTCTTTTATTTACGCGAATACTAAATTTTGAAATGAAACTACTTTTACGGATTCTATCGTGGTTTATTTTTAAATAACCCACAAAAGTAGCTTCATTGACTGCGACTGCTATCTAGATGACAATAGCCGGGACCGACTTTTAACGTGCCCTCCGAAGCACGGAGACGCTCAGTTCAAACGGTCACCCATCTAAGGACTGACCTTGCCTGACGTTGCTTACCCAATTGATCGATTACCGAACAGTAGTTACAACTGGGTATGAGCGTCTCTCTACCCAGTTAAGATGTAAGACATGTTGAGATATCGAAAACACTTATTACCTGCGTATGGAGGCAAAGTATTGTCATTACCTGCATATGGAGGAAAGGTATTGTCATTACCTGCATATGGAGGCAAAGTATTGTCATTACCTGCGTATGGAGGTAAAGTATTGTCATTACCTGCGTATGGAGGCAAAGTATTGTCGGAGGAAAACTTGTGCTTCTTTGTAGACCTCCTCTGGGGTTCGAGGGATGTCTTCGCGGCCAGGGATGTCCATTATACTGCCCTTGCATACTTTCTCTGTGCATTCTGTGTTCTGTAACAAATAAAAGACGATTATGTAAAGGTGGACGTACACTATTCTTGAGTTAGAGTAAAACAGCTTGTGTAAACACTACTGTAAACACACTGAAAAAAATACTAGCCCTATGAGACTAGTAATCTCAAGATCTTAAAAACGATAGATCCTTTGAGTATGTGGCCGTCTCGATAGGTATCAGATATTCCATCACCAAGCAGCAATGTTCCAAGCAACAATGTTCCAAGCAGCAATGTGAACACTGTTGCTCATGTTCCGATGCGGAAATACGCAAACTGACTTATTACCAGCATGGTTGATAACTTTCATAGGGAAAATCAAGCTTGCAAATATTCAAGTAAGTCTTTGATCGTAACACAATCTATCGTTTTTAAGGTATTTTTTTTCATAAATGTTTAATGTATACGTATATTAGTATCAGCCTTGTCTTTTTTACAATATAAAACTTGTCGAACAAAAACAAAACACTCATAATAACATTGACCTATACCTGCTATAATCAATACTTATGTATAAATTCATTAAAAATATTCTCTCGTTTTTCCTCAACTCTAGTAAATAATTTTAAACACCAATTCATAGAAACCCGTTTAAGTTTTTATTATGTCTATATAGCAAATATTATCTATTTGAATTTCCTTAGTCGCCCCAATCACGGCCGATGCTTGAATGCTAATATAAATGACAATGGACAAATTATTATTGAACTTAAAATATCTCTGTACTCATTCATCGGATAGAAGTGAAACTTCTATAGTAAAAAAGTTTACAATCTGTTTTAAAATAATTATACCAGCCCTTGTTTTGTCCCACTTTTGGGCACGGGCCTCCCCTCAAGATGAGGGGGCTTAGGCCATAGTCCACCACGCTGGCCAAGTGCGGGTTCGCGCACTTTACACGTCTCAGACATGCAGGTTTCCTCACGATGTTTTCTTCACCGAAAGCTAATAATCGCACAAAGACGATTCGCATATAATTAATTATAGAAATCAAAGCTGCGAGCTGGGGTTCGAACCTGCGCACCTTGTTTTCAAGGCAAGCGCTCGCCCACTGAACTGTTACTGCTGTAATATATTTTCATTTTTTTAAATCAAATATTCACGTGTTTTACAAGAAAAAATGAAAGCCACCTATTAATTAGCTTCCTGTGATAAGAACCCGCACTAACAATCACTATAGGCTTAGCTCAGTATATAAATGAAACAACGATAATAAAAAAGTTTACAATCGGTTCTAAAACTTATATTGTTTACATTTATTTTTATAACTAGCAGTAGCCCGTGGCTTCGCCCGTTAGTAAAACGTGTTTTGAATTAGGGATCATGGTTTTTCAAAATAAATATTTATTACCCTGAACTTGATAATTATCAAGTAGACATATTTATTGACATATCCTGTATTTTTGAGTAATACATCGTAGCTCCAATTATAGTGCCTGAAAGGGTTTCTTAAATATTTGCTGCTATTATTTAAAAAACAAACCGGTCCAGTGTGAGTTGGACTCGCACACCTTCACTCGCGCCGCAGACCACGGCACGTACTGCTCGACCCTCCTGACCCCATGACGGTCCTACTGGACCGGGATGCGCCGACCCCTCCCCGACAACCGTGTGCTACACTAGCTATTAGACACCGGTCTCGCCGGCGAGGCCGAAGGGTCGTACGTATGCGACCTCAACGACGTGCATCACCCCACTGAGTTTCTTGCCGGTTCTTCTCAGTGGGGGCGCGTTGTGAACCGGTGGTAAACTCAGCCCTCTCTTAAGCGACAGCCCAAGCCGAGGCCGTGCCTCCCTGAGGTGCCCTTGAGCTCGTCGCTACTTCTGCCGTAAAGGCTAGAGCGCTTTAAGCGCTCGCCTCCTATTGTCCGGTGAAGCTGTAATGGCCCTCTGCGGCCAACAGCGTCTATCATTCGCAAAAAAAAAAAATCGCACACCTTCATTGAATCTATTAATGTTATTTTACTATTCGTCTAACACATCAGATAGCAAAAAACCAAGCCGCAAAACTAAGTCTGTTTGTCAAGTTTCTTTTGGGATTTTTATAGAACTATACTACTTTTAAAAATCATTTAATTTTCCGGTAAAATATAGATATATAAGTATGTATGTATCACCTATAATTATGTCAGATTTTTCCCTCCACAAACTTTGCAGATTAGTCGGTATTTTTTTTGACATTTTCGATTATAAGTCAAAAACTAAGTAACATAAATCAAAATAAAATTCTGTTTTGGAATTTGCAAATTAAGCCCTTTCATATAATACCCCATTCGATATAGTAGTCTCACTTTAAATTAAATTTTGAGGACCCATTTCTCTCCCCATTATAAGAAAATAAAAGATTATTATTTCTTTGGTATTTTGGTGATGAAGTTGGGTATGTAAGATAAAAAAAACTTTTTTATTGATCGGTTACAAAGTTATGATTTTTACTCGTGTTTCTTATTTTTTTTTGCTCTCCCTACAGTGACAAAGTTTCGCGGCCGTGTGATGAAAAAACACATTTTCCATACAAACTTTAAGAGTCCATTTGACCCACATAGGTCTGGAATTTCGAAAATCTACCTATTGTTCACTCAGCCTATTTGAATAATGTTGATTCCAAATTTCAAGATTCTACGTTAAATGGTTTTGGCTGTATCGTGATTCTTATAAAACACCCTGTTCTTTTATTAATACAGATTAATATGTAAATATGAAAAAAAGAATCCAATATCATCAGCCAAAAAAAAATCAAAGAAAACAAATCAATTGTCCTATAGCATGTATTCTGTGCTATAGCCAGTAAGTCAAGTACAAAATAATAAATGTGGCCATCCTTTTACCCACCTTAGGGGTGGAATTTCCAAATGCCCTGAACTTTATATTTTTTTGTTTTTAACTGAAAGACCAAATAAACATTTTCATGCGTTTAACTAATCACTGATTTACATACAAACTTTCATCCCCTATTTACCCCGTTAGGGATGGTACTTTCAAAAATATTCTTTATTTTTAACTAACAGGCCAATTACTAGAATACATGACTTTAAGTTCAAAAATGACGGATTTTCATAGAAACTTTCATCCTCTTTTTTTTCCTCTAAGGGTAGAATTTCCTAAAATCCTGAAATATTTATTTTTTATTTTTAACCTAAAGACCAAATTCCAATGTTCATGCGTTTAACTTAAAAAAATACGGATTTTCATAGAAACCTTTGTCCTTTATTTTACCCCCTTAAGGGTAGAATTTCCAAAAATCCTGAAATATGTATTTTCTTTATTTTTAACAGAAACACCAAATACCAATTTTCATGAGTTTAACTTCAAAAATCACAGATTGTCATACAAACTCTCATCCCCTATTTTACCCCCTTAGGGGTGGAATTTCTAAAAACCTTCTTCCTTAGTGGATGCCTACGTCATACAAGGTACTTACTGTCAAAATTTCAAGTCTGTAGCCCCAGCCGTGCGCCAACGCTGGCCATTAATTAGCGTCCCGTGAGAAGCAAATCATAAAAAATGGATTGTACTCCCAATTCCATATTTGTCACCGTTGTCAGTATCTTTCGATTTCTTTGTATTTCTAATCTTATCACTAGATAATGTATAACGCCACTAACCGCGTCAATCTTTCTGTTTATTTGCTTACTTATTGTAGAGCAAAAAGTCTTTGCATTTTGATGCGATCAGAGATTTATATCCTCGCCGCGTTTTTCAAGCAATGCTGGTATTTTACGAATTGTAGATATAGTTTAAAATTCTTTCACACTGAAAGTGAGCTGCCGGCCGCTGCCATCTTGGTGTGAATTGAGCCTTCAGGTCTCGACAATCCACTAGGGATGGTAAAGCACATTAATTAACTGCCGCTCTTATAAACATATTTCATAAATATTTGCCCGAATGCCCCAGGAAGAGGGATATGTTTTCGAGAGTATGTATGTAAGTGTATAAGTAGGTATGTATGTACATATGTATGCCTATTTCTTTGGCACGACCCACAGCCTAAGCGGCTTGATGGACTGCGAGTTATAATAATAATATGGCATTGGATTCGTCTTATTTGTGAGATTGACATATGCTATACCTACATATATTCTTCTAAAAACATCGATATGAGTATCAAATGAAAGGTCTTAACGAGACGAGTATACTATACATACATGTGTAGGTATACGTTTTATGTACCTTACCTACTCGTATGTATAATGTAATTTAAGCCCATTGTGTTTGTTCACAGTTGGGCTTTTTGTGCTTTTATATTTAATTATACCTTGTCTTCCTTGATCTTCGTTTTTCGCTGTATTCGATGTACCTTAAGTAGGTTTTTCATATATAGCTAACTACATTTAACACAGAGCAAAACCACATTATTACTTTATGATGTTAAGTGTACCTATTATTATATTATTAAATTCTTATGTAGGTGTATTAAATATTCCATAAATTGTCATGGAACTCAATTTTGTCTTAGCGTACCGTTTAATAGTCACAAGATTACTGTTTTAGCTGAAGCTGAAAAAAACTTTCGTAAATGAACAAAAAGAAAAAGTATGTACTTTATTATCTTATGAATATGAATAACTGGTTCCATATTACGATTCCACATCTATTATAACCTGTTTCTTCTTATCTTATATTGCTTCACTTCAATAATTATTTTACTCGCAATCATATCAATGTCGTGGGATTCTTGTTAGTTAAACAGGTTTGTCTGAACATGTTCTACGTAATCCGGAATGTTTGCGTAGAAACGGTGATATACTTGATATGGTTTTTACCCGACTGCCCTAGAATAAAGGGTATGTTTTTCGAGTAAGTAAAAGGTTATTAAGGGTACTTGAAGGGTTATACCTACCGTACGCGGGGTTGGTTAAGAATAGCACTCTCCCATCTCTTCCCACTGGATTTCCGTAAGAGGCGACTAAGGGAAAACAAGAAAACGGGCAGCAGCGTCTTTCTATTGGATTACCTACCATCTATACTACGGTCGCTAAGCTGCCTGCTAAGCGTGGGGTTATGGTAAATGGCAACCCCTCCCTAAGGCGGAGGCCTTTGTTAAACAGTCAACGTCTTTTGGCTGCTACTGATGCTGACGCTGAAAAGGTTATTTAAATAAATAGTTATAATCTCGTAGGTGTACCATCTTTACTTACTGAACAATGTCTGTTCTTCTACCTTTAGTAATTGATTTTCACTGACTTATCAAAATTAAATTTGCCCCTATATCAGATTAATTTTGTTTGTGGGATTAGTCCCACACAATTAAAATTGCCCCTATATCAGATTAATTTTGTTTGTGGGATCAGTCCCACAAACAAAATTAATCTGATTTAGGGGCAATTTTAATTTTGATAAGTCAGTGAAAATCAATTACTAAAGGTAGAAGAACAGACATTGTTCAGTAAGTAAAGATGGTACACCTACGAGATTATAACTATTTATTTAAATAACCTTATCAGCTTTTAATATATCATATTGTTGCTTAGGTTCGTACGTCAGCATACGAACCTAAGCAACAATATGAGATATTCAAGTAGTTGTATTGATGATTGACTAAATAATACCCTAACACTATGTATAAAACCAGAATGCATCATACCATAACGAAGAAATGCATGAGATGGTTTTTATCATGCACTATACATGGCCGCGTTTGTTAGACGGTGACCAAAAGTTATGCTAACTGATGTTTTAATGGACACTGAAGTCCGTATCCGTTCGGAATACAGTGTTACGGTATTACGTCACTTTGGCGGATACGTTTTGTATTCTATTGTGTAACGATAGCTCGTGTCATGCAGTTGATAAAAACTATTATTAGCATTGAATCGGTGACAACGATCTTGTGTAAAAAATGGATAAATCACTGAAACGCGTTTTGTATGCAATACGAATAGCTGATTCTATTCGTCACGTATATTTTTATGAAGGCGATGGAAAAATTTGAATGGGCATTATTATGTTGACAGGGTAAACACGTTTGTTATTAACCGGCTTCAAAAAGAAGGTTCTCTATTCGACGCGTATGTATGTAATATTGATAAAAATGCGTAATATTAATATATGTTAGTATATGTGGGCTTCTAAACAAATTTACCAAATTTTATGAGTGTATGTATGTATGTATGTATGTATGTATGTATGTATGTATGTATGTATGTATGTAGGTATGTATGTATGTATGTAGGTTTGTCCACGGATTTCTCAGAAACTACAAGTCCGATTTTGAAAATTATTTTTGCAATAGTTAGAGTATTTTTCAACTTAGGGTAGAGTACAAGTTTTATCAAAATCGGTCCAGTAGTTTAAGAGATATAAACTTTTTATGTTTTCAGTACGTTATTGTAACGTAGACGTTCGAGTTGCGTGATAGTGCTGATACCTATTTTGGTAAAATAAGTCACTAAAAAGTGTTAAATAAACTATTTTTTTAAAAATAAAAACCGACTTCAAAGTAAATTATCTAAAAAGCATAAAATAACGAAAATATATTGAAGTCGGTGTCAGCTGGTGCTAGTGTTACTTAACATGATGTGCTAGCACCGACTTCAATATATTTTCGTTATTTTATGCTTTTTAGATAATTTACTTTGAAGTCGGTTTTTATTTTAAAAAAAATAGTTTTTAAACTACTGTACTATGATAGCCGTTGGGGTTCTCCAGAGTCACTGGACGATTGAGGTGTGGGCTCAAATCCATCGAGTAAGGCGGCGACTCCGAGGAGGACGGCGGCGTGGTTGCGACCCACGTCCTTTAGAGCACCTTGTCTGGTTCCCGGAGGCTATAATGCGCCTCCCGGCGGAGATCCTCCCGGAGAGCCCTGGTGTCCCCTCTCATGTGTCGATGCAACAGCCGTGGAGGTTTTCGTAGATAAGAATTCCATATACCCTGGTTGATCCCCACAGCTCCTGGGGACCCTTGGAAGGTTTCCCCCGCGAAAAATAATGGGGTTAGTTGGTGGTAGTAATTAGACACCATGGCTGGTACCTAAATGATCGTAGGTTCGTTTCCCAAATCCCCTGGGTTAACGTTAGAGAGGTTCGTGGGTTGCGGACGCATAGGCTCTGTGCGTGCGTCCCTATTAAATGCGATCACGAAGCAGGCGAGACCGTGGTGTAGTGTAAGCCATGCGTAGTGACGAGCACCGTAAGAGAGCCGTGAGAATGAGCGTATACAGTATGAGCTCTACCGAACTTCCGGCCCTGTAAGACTTTGGCGAGGTACAAACGAAGTGACCAGAGCAGCGTCCATGAAGGTCAAAGGTCGATGAGGTCTTAGTAGGAAGATAGGATCCCAATTAATTAATTGTGGAGAGGCGTGCTAAGAGGCTTATTGGTGACGCAGAGTTAGTAGTGGCCAATTTACAAAGCCACAGCACAGGCGCAGAGTAGCCAGCCTCTCAGTATTCTACAGGATGCATTTTGGAGAGTGTGCGCAGGAATTGCATTACTTGGTTCCACCATCCCCTTTCCATCATCGGACGACGAGACGCACGGCACATACTCACCCTTATGTGGTAAAAGTGCCTTCAGTCCGAACCAAGTGGTTTGCTTCTTCTTTTATAATAAGGACAGCTAAGGACTGGATCAGTTTGCCTGCGTCGGTTTTCCCGCCCGATTATAATGTGGGTGTCTTCAAGGCAAGAGTGAATAGGCTTTTAATAAGCTAGTGTGCTTTACCATCCTCGATTGCGTTGCCGCTTTCCATCAGATGGGACTGCAGTCAAGCACTAGCTTATAAGTAGTAAAAAAAAAAATAACTCGGCCTCCACCCCTACTGAGAGAGGGGGCCTTTTGAAGGTTTCATCCCCGACGTAAAAATGGTTCGATTCGTAGTTTTGTAGAGATCGTCCGCCGATCGTCGCCGTGCCAGTCCGTCTAGTGGTTGGATACCTTGGCTGCTACCTAATAGATCATGGGTTCGATTCCCACCAAGTTTCTGAGTGTTATTTATCTACTTATACAAGTACGTATTTCCTAAAAAACAATTATCAGTTGTCTGGTTACTATAGTACAGGTTTTTTCCTATTTTGGGATTCGATGGCCGTGTGAGAAACGTCTCCGAATATTTTATTTATTTAGTTCATTTTATTACACAATGTCGAAAACGACCCGGATTGGGATTGTATCAAACGTATCCTTCCGCTTAGTCATCAATGGGATCCGATTGGAAACACAGGGTCAAGCAATACCAATGTAGGTATTTTAGCAATATCTTACTCCCGTGCTCCTTTTTGCTGGTCCCTAGCCGATTCATAGTTTTATCAGAAATTTACCTTAAGGATCGGAGTTGAGGAAAATGCTCGATTTTATTAATAATACCAGCCCTTGTTTATGTCCCTCTGTTGGGCACGTACCTCCCCTCATAATAAAGGGGCTTAGGCCACCACGCTGACCAAGTGCGGGTTGGCGGACTTCACACAACGAAAGCTAGACTTTCTCAGACATGCAGGTTTCCTCACGATGTTTTCGTTCACCGAAAGCTGATAACAAACGCACAATGACGATTCGCACATGATTATGTAATAAAATTAGAGATGCGAGCCGGGATTCGAACCTGCGCACCTCGTTTCCAAGGTCTCGCCCACTGAGCTGTTACTGCTAAAATATGCATGTACTATGATTGATTGATTAGCCAAAATATCCAGGAACTAATTAATTACCAAATCTGAACCCTTTCAACTCAAATTAAAGTTTATTTTTTCAATTAGTAGTTGTGTGTAGTTGATGAAGAATTGAACCATAACCATCATTGTAATTTATGATGTCAGTTATGTTGTAAGCGGTATTAATCTTTATTCTCTTTTGATACAGTTTATAATGCTATACAAAATATACTTAAATATTTTAATAATAGCTACATTTCAAATGTACATTTCAATGTGGACAATGACCTATCTATAGAGTCGCAGCGATTTGTGAATAATCAGATTATATTGCGTTGTCTATCAGTAGGTACCTACATATTTATTTTTATTACAGGGTTTGAGAAATTAAAAAAAAACAGAATGTGATGTATCTCGAATATCTTAGTAATACAATTTATTTTATAGCGGTATTCCCCGCCATTAAAAATAAATTTCAGTGTCAGCTTGGGGGAAAGATGGTTAACGACTTTTCGAGCTCATATCTCAGAATATTCACCTCAATATGAAAAGACATTTAAGAATCTCATACGCATTTAAAATACCTACCTAAAATATAGGAGCGCGCTACAAAATTCTTCGATTTATACCTACTTTTTTGAATGAGTAGTACCTGTTCGCCGCAGATGGCCATAACACAATGACTATCTGCGTGAACGCTTTGAGTATCTAGTTCCTGTTAATGTACTATCGCGGACACGAACGCTATCCCAGTTTTCAATCAAAATAGTTTGAACGACGTTCCGGGCGCTTACCCCGCCCGCATGTATTTTGGCCCGGCACGTGCAAGCGATTGTCGTCCTAAAGGTGATACACCGTTCGTGACCGCGAGAGTACCTACTCGCTGTTCCAAGTGTCTTCTTTTAAAAACTCCTAGGCACTCATCAAGTCGATATGACGGCTCCTTTACGGTCCGAGCTGTTAAACTCTGGAATAGCCTTCCCCTTTCTATACGTAAAAGCCATAGTGGTTGGCCACAGTGAACGCGCGGTGACTTGAGCCTAGCGCGGGCGCGGCGGCGGGCGCGCCGGGTGGCCACAGTGACGCGCGGGCTGCTGTGGCGACAACACTTATTGCAGGTGTCGCAAACCTTTTATGAGGATTCTGTATTTTTTACTGGATAGGCCAATCCTGAGATGGGAGGCGTTGATCATAAGAGATGGTGTGCTGGGTGCGCACGAAATAACTAAAAACAGTTAAATGAATGGAGATTTTTACAAAAAATATATTAAGAATTGAAATTGTAGTCAAAAAAGTTTATTTTATTTATTAAGGAACATCAACAATATAAATATTATACACTTACAATTTCAAATGTCCAAAAATACCTTTTTTTTACATGTATTTAAAGTTATTTAATAATAAAAAAATACTTAAAACGAGCGACAAGACCGAAATGGTTTGATACCCCGCCAGCCGCGCGATCGGTCGCTTGTTGACTAGGCCCGCAGTGTGGCCAGAACGAGCGGATAGGAACGTTTGAAAAGTACGCCCGCTAACTCGCTCAAGCCGGTCGCGCTAGGCTCCCGCCTAAGTCACTTCAGTGTGGCCGCAAGCGGCGGTTTCATATGTTTGATATTTCGCGCCCGCCGCCGCCGCCGCGCTAGGCCTGCAGTGTGGCCGACCACCTTCTCTGCTCATTTTTAAAAATATAACAAAAGAATATTTCCTTTCAATGTGATTTATACAATAAAATCAAATGTATGTATGTATTATTATAAAATATGTATTATTTATCTATCATTATAATATATTTTTGTATTTATTATGTATATTTGATATCATAATGTATTAGTTTATGTTTTAACGTGTATATATGTATTTATATACTTACTAGCTGACCCACGCAGCTCCGCCTGCGCTATTTTTACGTTAACTAAACTTTGAATAACAGACATTCGCATCGAATACATAACCTCCTTTTTTATAGTCGGTTAAAAACTGGGACCCACTTTTTACTTGCTCTCCGAAGCCGGCCCGTTTAGTTCAAATGGCGTTAAACGGTCACCCATCTATTTACCTAACGTTGCTTAACCTGATTGATTACAAAACCTTGATAACAATTCTCTATGAGTGTTCCCTTACTAATATTTATTATATTATAAAGAAAAATTGATAAAATCGGACCAAGCGTATAACCAAGTACCCATTTTGACTTTAATCCCCTCTCCCAAAAGAACCGTGCTAGATTACGGGATAAAAAGTATCCTATGTCCTACCTCGTAGTAAGATCTCAAATCATGCCAAGTTTCATTTGAATCCATTCAGTAGTTTCGGCGTGATGCTCAGCCGTGATACAGATAGACAGACAGACAGACAGACAGACAGACAGACAGACAGACAGACAAAAATTAAAAAATTTACATTTTCGGCCTCAGTATCGGTTATAGAATGTCCTCCAAATATAATTTTCAAAATATCTTCAATGTACAGAATTGGACCTGTTACAGTTTTATTATAAGTATAGATATAGATGTGTGTTATTTATTTGTCTTTAAGTATGTTTATTTTAATGTAACTTAACTTACATCTGTAGGTACACTTGGTTTTACCCGATAACATTTTGTCTATATGCCCGGGTTTGCTGGAAGAGAACTCACGGCTCGCCCTTTGTGATACCTTTGTCTTTTGTTTAATGTTTTGGTACTGTATTCTGTTTTTAAATATACCCAATAAAGTATAATAATAACAATGATTATACAATAGATATGCCATAGAAAAGTGAAGGCTTCACCCAATTGGGTGAACTAGCAGTAAGCAGTAAGCCCTGCGTTGGTAAAATGTAACGAACGTGACATGTGCCTTTGATAATCCAGTAAAATGCCATCATATCATGTATATAGAAAATGCCCAAAGTACTGCACAAAAGTAAATGGAAGGGACATCAACTTAACTAATATATTAGAAAAAACTTATTTTAATTTAGTGTGTCAAAATTTCTGGCGTGCATTAGTAGGGATATAACATATCTATAATATTAATATATTATTATTAATAATATATTAGCTATAATATTATTGCCATAACAGCTTACGCGCTTCAGCTAGAACGACCTGGTACTATGTGATAGGGCCATTATGCAAGGGACCGTCCTACCTGCGATCCCACCCTACCAGTGTCCGGGGTCAACCATCACTTGCCCGGTGAAGCTGTAATGGCCATCTGCGGCTCGTGTAGCGTGGACACACCTTGTCAAAGCGCCTACAAAGCCTTCAGTAGCAACATATGTTAATTAGCTTAATGATACTAAGCGTCAATTTTTATGTTAATATTCTCTTGGCATTCGTCCGTAGAACCGAATACACGTATTGTTACAATTTAACTAGTTTTTTAATTCTGGATACACCTAGGAGTCCCTACATGGTCCATACGACCAGGATTAATAAGAAATAATAATTATACAAGTGGATCAGCGCTAATTCGAAGGAATTATACAATTTTCGCAAGGTTCAAAGTTCACGAGGTGATTGAAGAAAGTGGCTTGGACAATAAAGTGAATATTAAAGTTATTAAAATAATAACCCAACACTCTAGAGGTAGTATCTATATTAGTTAAATTACAAATAAGGTCAGTATACATTAATTATCATATGTATTAAAAATTGCTTTGTCATTCTGCAAGTTGACGGTTGGTTAATCGTAAAGTGTAATGTAATATTTTATTGTTTCAATTTTACCTTTACATTCATAGTTAATTAATATATTCATTAATCGTTGTATTCAATCAACGTTAATTAACTAAATTTGTTAAATTTCCGTCCTTGCATATTTTATATAAGACAATTCAGCATATGAATATCAGTAGGTAATTACTAAAAGTTTATGTGTACTGTATTAAATTAATCAACCTTATTAACATATTATCAGTAATATTATTGTATTCTTGTGTATTTTTTTTTTTTAAACCAAAGATCTCGTTATTAAATCTTACAGGTAGTAATTTGTATTGTAATTAATTTCCAGGATTTAACAAACGTCTCCTACAATGTCTACCAAAGGTGATAAGGTGGAAATGGAAGTGGCGAAAGAAGTAGCAGACCTAACTAAGAAACGCAGTAGTTATAAAGGTCGTATTACTATTTTTTCTAACTATTTGAAATCGCTAGATATTTCATCTATAACACCGAAGGATATTAGCGAATTAGAGTTACGTATTAGTAAGATTGAGTCATTGTATGCTCAGTATGACGAGACGCAAACGCGATTAGAATGTATTTCGGATGATTTGGAAATTCAAATGGCAGAGCGGGAAGAGTTTGAATCTAGATACTATAAGGTTGTCTGTCAAGCGCAGGAGATAGTATCGAACAACAGCAAACCTCCAGTGCCTAGCGAATGCAGTTCTCGTAGTGGTAATAATAAGCCCGTCAAATTGCCTACTATTCAACTCCCCAAGTTCAGTGGATCTTATGATAACTGGCTTGAATTTCGTGACACCTTTGATAGCCTGATACACTCTAATGACGATATAGACGTTATTAATAAATATCATTACCTGAGAGCATCTTTGGAAGGGTCAGCTGCTGTGGTAATTCACTCCATTCAGTTCTCTGCGAGTAACTATAACATAGCTTGGAGACTGTTGTGTGACCGCTATGATAATAAACGGCTTCTGATACAAAATCACGTTTCTGCATTATTTAATGTAGATGCAGTCACACAAGAGTCTTCCGCCAATTTAAAGCATCTAATGGACCAGTTTTATAAAAATCTTCGTGCACTGGAATCCTTAGGCGAGCCTACTCAACACTGGGATACTCTCCTCATTCACATTATTTCACATAAATTAGATAGCAAATCGTTTCGTGAATGGGAAGAGTACAAAGATCGTTTAGACAAGGAACAACCAGTAAAACTGCAAAATTTTATTGAATTTATGAAAACTCGCACAGACCTCATAGAAACTATAGAATTATCACGTAATACACAGCACCATATAAATAATCAAAACACTAAAGTCACAAAACACAAAACTTTGGTTTCTACGGATATCGGTTTAACATGTAACAACACTTTATCGAGTGCTAGTGCACCAAACTTATGTCCCAAATGCAGTGGCGATCACAAGCTAAATAATTGTCCAGAGTTTTTAGCGTTAAGCAATGAAGCACGACTTCAATTATTGCCCAGTTTTAAGATTTGTTTTAACTGTTTTCGTCGTGGGCATTACGCTAATCAATGCAAAAAATCTGGTTGCAAGTTATGCAAGCGACGGCATAATACCCTGGTTCATGTGGGAGATAACAGCAAGACAAAACCGGTTGTGCATAGCGGGCGTGTGGATAACGATAGGAAGATCACGTCCCCCACCACTGTTGATGTGAATCCGAACTTAACACTATCGGCGAGCGTCGCGACCTCGAGTCCCCAAGGACACGGTCATCGCGTTGACGTTCTGTTATCGACTGTTCTCATTAAGCTATACGATTCACATAATCGCGAGCATATAGCACGCGCCATTCTCGACAGCGGTAGCACCTCCTGTCTTATGACGGAAAAAATGTATCGTCAGTTAAATCTGCCCCATAGCCGTATTAGTAAATCCATACTCGGAATAAATAGTGTGCAGTCGCAGATTAATAAAATGTGTGCCGTGCAAATGAAATCGTTAGACGATACTTTTGCGACTAATTTAAAATGTTTTGTTTTGCCGTCGATTACAGATAAGGTGCCCAGTCATTCTATTGACATATCTAATCTCAATATACCTGTAGATGTGCGTTTAAGTGATCCGTATTTTTATTTATCTGCAAACGTCGATCTCGTCATTGGCGTGGACGTATAATGGGATATTTTAGGCTCACAAAGAATTAATTTAGGTATTGGTAAGCCTATATTGCATGAAACTAGGCTTGGGTGGATAGTTTCCGGCCCAATAGTTAGAAACCAGTCGCCTATTTTGTCAAGTCCTGTCCAATGTAACTTAGTTAATAATTTGACCGTTACTGATGGGTTCGAAACCCAGATTCAGAACCAGCTTGCACGCTTCTGGAGTCTAGAAGAAGTAAATGCTACTTCTAGTTATTTTACGGAACATAGGTTATGTGAGGAGCATTTTATAAATAATACTACACGATTAGAAAACGGCCGCTTCTGCGTTAGAATTCCACTGAAAGATGATCCGAATCTTCTCGGTAATTCTTTAAATCGAGCTAAACAGTGTTTTTTCTCTTTGGAACGCAGGCTCATGAGTCAACCTAATCTATACAAAATGTACCGCGAATTTATGTCTGAATACCAGATGCTAGGGCATATGACCGAATGTAAGCTCACTCCAGAACGTAATGCACATTTTATTCCTCACCATGGTGTGATACGTGACCAAAGTATGACGACAAAATTAAGGGTTGTGTATAACGCTAGTAGCCCTACGTCTACTGGTATCACATTAAATAACATTCAGATGGTGGGCCCAACCGTACAGGATGATCTTCTATCTATACTTTTAAGATTTAGGCAACACAAGTACATCATAATGGCTGATGTTGAGAAAATGTATAGGCAGATAGAAGTTCATTCTGATGATAGATATTTACAGCAGATAGTATGGCGTGATAACTCAAAGGAGTCGCTAAAGGCGTTTCAATTAAATACGGTAACCTATGGTACCGCAAGTGCTCCCTTTCTGGCGACTAGATGTATTAAGCAGTTGGGCCTAGAATGCAATGACAAGACGGTTTCTGAAATTATTATACACGACTTTTATGTCGACGATCTATTGAGTGGTGGCGATGATCTAAACGAAATTAAGGACGTACGTAAGAAATTGACATCAGTTCTCGCTTCTGCTCAAATGCCACTCCGAAAATGGAAGTCTAATCAGCCTCAGTTAGTCTCAGAGTCCACCGAGTCCAACCTCAGTTTAAATATAGGTGACAATGAGCCTAGCAAAACTTTAGGTTTGAGTTGGCAAACTAAGTCAGATGAACTGTGTTTTCCCATTGGTCAATCAATTTCTAAAGTTAACACAAAACGTAGTATGTTGTCTATTATATCTCAGATCTTTGACCCTTTAGGCCTCGTTTCACCGGTCGTAATTAATATGAAAATGATACTACAAAGATTATGGTTATTTAAATTATCTTGGGATGAGCCATTACCGTCAGACATAGAGGAAATTTGGAATAATATAGTAAGGAATTTACACCTTCTTAACAACGTTCGCGTTCCTCGTCGTGTAGTTATTGATTCACATGAACGGATCGAATTTCACGTATTTTCTGATGCTTCAGAAAAGGCATACGGCGCTGCTTGTATGTTCGTAGCATCAATGCGGATGGCACAATTCTGGTCAGATTATTGACATCTAAGAGTCGAGTGGCTCCCATCAAGGCTACAACTATTCCTAGGTTGGAGCTCTGCGGTGCTTTAGTAGGTGCTCGGCTGTTTAAGAAAGTCATAAGTTCGTTACGACTTAAGGCTGCTTGCGTTGTATTTTGGACTGACTCCACAATTTTATTAGGTTGGTTAAAGATGTTGCCGTCTAAATTACACACATTTGTTCGCAACAGAGTAGGTGAAATTTTAGATATAACAGGCGATTCTGTTTGGCGACATGTGCCCACGGAACAAAATCCAGCGGATTACATTTCACGTGGCACAAGTGTCGAGGCTATCCAGTCTCTCGACATGTGGTGGTCAGGGCCTAGTTTTTTGAAGACACCTAGCAGTAATTGGCCTTCTAACTTAGTCAGTACCGAATTGCTGCCAGAAACACGTACCGAGTTATCGTGTGTTGCTCAAACAAACGATTTTCCTAATGCTAATAGTTTTATTAATTTTAATAATTTTTCTAATTTTAATCGGCTTAACCGTGCAGTAGCTTATATGCTACGTTTTATTCAAGCTTGTAAGCGGCAACCAATTAAAACTAATTTTATTTCCGCGGATGAATTGAATGACGCATTAAATGTCATCATTCGCACTTCTCAAATGGAGTCTTTTATTGAGTACGATTATTTAATTAAAAATAAATGTCTGCCAAAGAAAAGTAATTTAATTAAATTTAATATATTTTTAGATAAGTTTAATATCATGAGGGTTGGTGGTCGTCTTGATAATTCGACCTTTTCTTATGATAAGAAACACCCCATTCTATTACAGTCCACACATCGTTTCACTAAGTTACTTTTTGAATTTGAACACGCAAGACTTATGCATGCTGGACCTCAATTGTTGTTGGCATCAATAAGAGAGGTTTATTGGCCGATAGGTGGCCGTAACTTGGCAAGAGCTTGTTATCGTCGCTGCATTAGGTGCTCACGAATGAAGGGAAAGGTCGTAGCCCCCCTAATGGGTAACTTGCCACAGCAGCGTCTCTCACCTGGCGGCTATCCTTTTGAAACCGTAGGTGTAGATTACGCAGGCCCTATCGCTGCCGTTAGCCGTCAAGGACGGGGTTGTCGTGTTGTCAAAGTGTACATTGCGTTATTTATTTGTTTTAATACTAAAGCGATACACTTAGAGTTAGTAGGTGATTTGACGAGTAACAGTTATTTATTAGCCTTACATCGGTTTGTAGCTCGTCGTGGTAAGCCCACACACATTTACTCGGACAATGGGACAACATTTGTTGGAGCATACAATGACCTTGCTAAATTCTTAAAGAATAACTCTGAGTACTTATCTAGTGACATTTCAAATGAAGGAATAAACTTCCATTTCATTCCTGCTTATTCACCACACTTTGGTGGCATCTGGGAGGCGGGTGTGAAATCCACAAAATTTCATTTACAAAGAGTGCTGGGAAATTGTCATTTAAGCTATGAGCAACTTAACTCAACCTTAGCGCAAATTGAGGCAATTTTAAATTCTCGGCCACTTACACCCTTGTCATCGCACCCAGAAGATATGACGCCATTGACCCCTGGACATTTTTTAATTGGACGTCCTCTTACCGCCTTGCCAACTAAGGATCTTCAAGACCATAAACTGGATCATCTCAATCGGTTCCACCGGATCGAGCAGCTTCGGCAGCATTTCTGGACGAGGTGGAGCAAGGAGTACGTGTCGGAGCTCCAGCAAAGGACCAAATGGCAAACTCCTAATAACCCCTTGAAGATCGGCGCACTTGTTTTACTGAAGGAAGATCACGTGCCGCCTCTTAAGTGGAGATTAGGTCGCATTGTAGCACTTTATCCCGGTTCAGACCAGATTGCTCGTGTGGCGGACATCAAGACCTCTACTGGAGTCGTTCGGCGATCTTTTAGCAAGATCTGTCAACTTCCTATGAATGACGTCGAATAATTGGTTGGAAGACAAGCTTCCAACGCCCCGGGGCATGTCAAAGCGCCTACAAAGCCTTCAGTAGCAACATATGTTAATTAGCTTAATGATACTAAGCGTCAATTTTTATGTTAATATTCTCTTGGCATTCGTCCGTAGAACCGAATACACGTATTGTTACAATTTAACTAGTTTTTTAATTCTGGATACACCTAGGAGTCCCTACACACCTTAAGGTGGGTCTACGGGCGGTAAGGTGAGCCGACAACAAATTTGTGTAGTGTGGACCGACTTACAAGCGAGCGGGTTTCGAGCATTTGGTTCGTCGATTGTGCTCCGCCAACTGTCGGGTTGTTGACGGACACAGAGGGATTTGCATTGCGCTTGGAGACAGTGATCGCGACGCCCAGAATGACTACGCTCGTGCTCGGCTTGTTTAGCGTAGACTCACCTTTAACAATTGAGCCGCGAACTAAACAATACCAAAATAAATCTGCCAACTTCACTTAAGATAACTGATCACTTAAGATAAGCCGGAAAGAATTCGTATGATTCATTGATAAAACGTTATCTGTTGGCCTAATATCGTACTCGTAGTTTAGATGTGAACTTGAAAGATAACAATGTTTTGATTAAAACAAGATAAAAAGAGTTAAGAGTTAATGGAGTATCCACAGAAATTTAACCACTTAGGAATATGTAGATCAGTCATAGCGAGCAATGTTACCAGTCGGAATAAGTCAGTAGAAACGTGCGCGTATGTCTTAACCCGAGAAAAATTTTTTTGATGGAAATATCCCTAAGTAATTTAGTGTTGTGGTATTAAAATGACTGAATAAGACTATATAGATTTATTTTCATATTTAAGTAAGTACTTATTTAGTTTATTTATTGAAGAAAGTATAGCCCAGGAATATCTGGGTCCTATATCCTGTATACAATATAAATAAGAGTCTTGTTTGCTTGTCGCTGAGCGGAGATCTACATAGATGTATTGGGACATCTCAACACAGCATCAGATGTCAGTGCTGTGTGCATACCATCTAATTAGTTGACGTGTTGATGCCTAAGCGTTTACCTATATAGAAAATAAAATCTAGTTAAGTAGTTAGAGAAATACCAGGGCCAAAGTAATGGAGGTATCATGGGCAGGCATATTTCTAAGTAAAAAAAACTTGTTCTTCATAATATAATCAATAAGTTATATTCTTTGCTACAACGGAATAATTCCTGATCTTGTACAGAGTGTGTTCATTATGCGACTGTGATCTCTGCAACTAATCAAGCCGTTTAATCAACGCAACTATGGTTGTCCATGTCTCGAATAGAGGTCCCGTTGTCAAGCCTTGAATGAACAGGCCGTGAAGTAGGGGCTACATGCCTCTCGCTATACTAATTAATATTGCGAGTAATTATACATACATACGTGTCTATTGTTCTACGTTTAATGTATTCTTGATATTATGATAAGATATTACGTATGTACTTTGTTATTTGAATTTTAAATACTTCAACTTAATAAAGAGCGTAAGTTCTCCGCGTCCAATGAGTTCCAATTTACCCTATCATTTCAGGGCACTTTATTACTTTAGGCAGGGCAATGATCTACTATTTACTGATGTAACCTATCGTGGATGTGCTCGACGGCGAGTTCAACGTCGAGACAGCCTTGAATTCGACGTTGAGTTAAGGCTGTTAACATCCATATTAAGTGTCGTATTTGGGCTCGACGTCAAACTGACTGTAAAACTATTCGAAGTATCAATAAGTTTAATGATTTTAATATCAATTTAATTAAATATATTTTTATGTTTTATTCCTAGGTGTACTTTTACTTCATATATATGCATAATGTGTATACGATGTACAATTGAAGGTATGTACACCACCAATATTTCAGTTACTTCTTTTTAAAGTTTTGGTTGTCTGGAAGAGATCGCTATTAGCGATATGACTGCCATTTGTACTATTTAAGTTATTTTCTAAGCTTTTTCTGTATGTTTTACTTTGGTGTGCAAATAAAGAGTAGGTACCTATTCTTTTCTATTTTAAATCACTGTATTAATCGGGTGAAAGTGCGATTACCAACTTGTCAGACCTCAAAATCATTGGTAATTCACTTCCCTCGGTCAACTAAACTAGAAAAAGTTTTGTTTTTTAACTAGCCGGTATTTAGAATTATTTTAAATTAAAATAGTAATATTGTCACTGATAATGTCAACAATAAAACGGACGCAAGCTGCCCATGGCACTAATTATTAATGATTTAATATTTGCTGGAATATAATACTTTATGTAAAGTGGATGTAATTAGCTGTGCATTGTCGTGTTGGCTATTGATTTGCAAATTAGCACATTTGTGTGCAAACAAATACATATTTATATAGGTGTTATTAACAACTTTGTATAAAATTAACTAGGTACTAAGAAGTATCTTAAAGTCTTTAAGATACTTCTTAGTACCTAGTTAATTAAAGTCTTTAAGATACTTCTTAGTACCTAGTTAATTTTATACAAAGTAGTTAATAACACCTATATAAATATGTATTTATTTGCACACAAAAAAGTATGATAATAATAATATCTTGGGACAATCCACATACGGTCATCTGAACCCCCAACTAGGCAGAGCCTGTACTATGGAAACCAGACAACTGATACTAATACTTATATACATTTTTTTTGTAAATAGATAAATAACACCCAGACACTTGGTGGGAATCGAACCCACGAACCATCAGTAAGCGGACAGGGTGTCTAACCACTAGACCAACGGGCCCGTCAAATTGATAGTATGATATTGCTGTATGATGTTGCCGTATGATGATGCCGTATGATGTTGCCGTATGATAGTAGTAACTGGTTCTACAATAAGTAGGTATGTATAATATCAACGAGATTAAATATATAGATATAGACATCGATATAATATCGATGGGCATGGGTCCTTTGAGATGTTTTATAAAAAAAAACTGTTGTTACTTTAACAATGGATAGCTTTAGTCAATTTTTCAGTTAATATGTAAAATACATTCATAACCGGACAACTGATACTAATAATAATAATAATGCAATGATTGTAGACGTCACTGTCCCTAATGATGAGAACCTCGTGAAAGCGGAGAAAGATAAAGAATGTAAATATATTGATCTTGCGCACGAGGTTGTCGACATGTGGGACATTGATAAGGCAATCATTGTACTCAGTCGTTTCCGCCCATGGCCTAATGGCCAAGAGCCTCGATATACATCTCAAGTGGCTCACGTTAGACGGCTGGATCAAATCAAGGGCCGATGCAGAAGGCAGTACTCCTGGAGACGGCGCGCATGGTGAGAAAGTTGTCTCTGGAGCCCTAACCACCGTCTGCTCGGACCCTGTTCCCGCAGCCGGTTGGGAGCCGTTTTTTATATTTTTAAATGTATTTTTTTTATAATCTATATACTTCTAATAAAACTGTAACAGGTCCAATTCTGTACATTGAAGATATTTTGAAAATTATATTTGAAGGACATTCTATAACCGATACTGAGGCCGAAAATGTATTTTTTTTAATTTTTGTCTGTCTGTCTGTCTGCCTGTCTGTATCACGGCTGAGCATCACGCCGAAACTACTGAATGGATTCAAATGAAACTTGGCATGATTTGAGATCTTACTACGAGGTAGGACATAGGATACTTTTTATCCCGTAATCTAGCACGGTTCTTTTGGGAGAGGGGATTAAAGTCAAAACGGGTACTTGGTTATACGCTTGGTCCGATTTTATCAATTTTTCTTTATAATATAATAAATATTAGTAAGGGAACACTCATAGAGAGTTTTTATCAAGGTTTTGTAGTCGATCGGGTTAAGCAACGTTAGGTAAGGTCATTAAAGAGATGGGTGACCGCTTAACGCCATTTGAACTAAACAGGTCCGTGCTTCGGATAGCAAGTAAAAAGTGGGTCCCAGTTTTTAACCGACTATAAAAAATGAGGTTATGTATTCGATGCGAATGTCTGTTATTCAAAGTTTAGTTAACGTAAAAATAGCACAGGCGGAGCTGCGTGGGTCAGCTAGTCTATATTTAAAAATGTAATTTATGTTGTGATATTGAAAATAAATGAAATAATAATAATACACTTTATTGTACACCAAAAGTTACATGTAAATTGAACAATACGTTGTAGATATCAATGTACAAAGGCGGCCTTACCGCTAAAAAGCAATCTCTTCCAGGCAACCTAACCAACTAACTAATACTTACTGTTTTTCAAAGTGGGATTAGAATCTACGACCTAAGTAGTTAGACGCCCTGCGGGGCTATTACGTATCTCGTTTGACAACTAAAGTGATGATCACCAAAGCTAAGTGGCTATCAAATAACTGTCAAATGATGCATTCGGTATTGCCTAACTTGAGTGACCAACTGAAATGACGTCATGAGCACCGATTCTCGGTGATGATCACCGTAGACAATATTTGACAGATGTTTCTGTATCGATAACCTATAATTGGTATTATGTAAGTAAAGTGTACATCAAACTGATGGTCACCCAAGTTGCGATGACCATCGTGAAAGCAACTAATAAGAAGCAGTGTTTTATACTGTTGAAGGTGATCGTCACTATTAGCCGGCTATTTGAAACGTTGACTAGAAGCATTATCAACGTACGTAAAAATGTGACAACTATTTTCGCAGGATTATAACTTTTTTTGTGACCTAAAGAAAGTATTTGGTTGGATTGTATCCTTGGGGGCTATGGTGGGGGCGCTGTGAAGTTGAGATTTAGATGAATCGTTGACGATTTTTTTTCGTGCCGCGAGAGTACCTACTACTCTCGCGGTACGAACGGTGTACCACCTTTAGGATGATAAATGCTTGCACGAGCTGGCCCAAAATGCATGCGGGCGGGGTAACGACGGTCAAACCATTTTGATTGTAAACTGTTACAGCATTCTTGTCCGCGATAATACATTGAGCTATAATGTACTGAAGTAGGTACCTACATACTTATTTTTGATTAATTTCGGATGCTGCCTTTCTCTTGTCACTGACTTATAGTTTAGCGGCAAATGGCATGAAAAGATGTAAAACACCTCGAATTTCTTGAAAACTTTATTTTAATTTAGTGAGTTTTGTTTTTTTCATAGATTTAGGATTTTTCACAATATCTTTGGGTTTTTTTTATTAAACTTTTGTTGTCTATGCTCCCAATATCCACTAGGCGAAAATACCTGCAAATTAAAAAGTACCACTAAATGTTCTTTGTATAATGGTTCGGGGGGATATTCAACTTGGTCGCATAATGTCGATAAAAAAGTAGAGATGGCTAAAAGACAAGTGATGAGCACCGTAGTACACCGTAGGTTGATATCCACCGAAAGCCATACGTAATATCAATGTTATCACACTTTCGGTTGACATCAAAGTTCGGTGGACAACTGAAGCTTGATAGTCACTTGGGTGGCTAAAGATACGCAATAACCCTGCTGTTCAGTACGCAATAGGTCGTAGCTTAGAATATGGTATAAGTACAAGTACTATAGAATGCTTATTTTCAAGTAAGAACCGTAGGTACGAGTAAAAACATCAAAATGCATAATATACATGACAATAGTATTATTCTACCGTTAGCTGTATTTATCGACATTTGCTCTTGTGACAGATCAATCCCATCACTTCTTGACACTTTCTTAGCAATATAACTTTAAATAGCTGAAGAAGAAGAAGAATCTTTATTTGGCTATGTAATAGTACACAGGTTTACAATAAAAAAATACAGAATGTATATATTGCCAAAAAGGACCCAGTTCAGCAATAGTCACATCCGAGGCTGTGACGCTGGTTTTCAGCTGGACCCTAAAAAGTACAACAAAAATAAAAAAAAACAACAAAATGAACCAGTAACAACTGCCAATTAACCTGTCTCTTGGATGAAAACTAAAGAAACCTGCCTAGGCTGCCTACGATTTGTTTAAGGGGGACTATAGACAAACGCGCACTCTTTTGTTAATATGATAAACTCTATGTACTTGACTGATTACGATATAATAGTTCGTTATACTGTGGAAATAAATGCAGTAATTTCCTAGAACGTCGTGGTCGCAGTTTTTTTTTATAATATTTACCTTGATTAATGAACGTCATAGACATTGACCAACTCTTAGAAATATGTAGGCAAATTAACATAACGAACAACATAGTAAATTAACATACTTCATTAATCAAATTAAATTTGTTTCCTTACGTACGCGTTCGCTTAAAATTCGTGGTAGCTATTTAAAAAAAAATATTGACCGTTCAAAAGTGCTAGCGTTAAACCTATTTGAAATATATGATTTTGAATTTGATTTGCAATCAACAATAAAAATAGAAAAAAATAAAATACGGTATCGATAAAAGTCATGTTAATCGGATATAGAGTGACGCTATCTGTTCACATATCTCGCGGCACAATGGTGCAATAATTTTACCGATATCGTGGTATAATCTACGTATCGTGAAAGCCTTTTGTCATGTAACCGATTTGTTTTTATTTATTCAATAAAATGTATTGCTTAATCGCTGTGGAATATTAATACTACGCATAATATTATTTTCATGTATGGCAACATCGTGCCCAATAAAGTGTGTTGTCGTCGACTTCTTGTCTTATTTAAATTGCTCCCGCCTAAATTTTATAAATATTTAACTGGCGACGAGATAAACTATTAAAATATCGCGTGAAGGTATTAAAACATTAATGACACAAGATGCCTATCGGTAAGATTGAACAGTTTGATCTTTCTAGTAAAAAATGGTCAACATACATACGACGTGTGGAACAATACATAACATTAAATGAAATAAAAGATGAATTACATGTTGCTACATTAGTTACTTTAGTGGGGGAGACTACTTATGATTTAATGTGCGATTTGTGCGCACCTGTGAATCCAGAACAAAAAACATTTAAGGAATTAGTTAAGATTGTCGGCGACCACCTAGAACCTAAGCGTTCCGAAATTGCAGAACGTCATGTTTTTCGACTTAGACGCCAAAATAACAATGAGAGTATGGGTGATTATTTACAAAGTCTTAAACATTTAGCCAGTACATGTAATTTTGGAAGCGGATTGGAAGAAAATTTGCGAGATCAGTTCGTGTCAGGTTTGGCAAACGACGAAATGCGATCTCGACTTTTTGCTGAACCATCATTGACATACAAAAGAGCGGTCGAATTGGCGTTCGCGCTAGAGGCAGCGGAACGACATGCGCAGACCAGTAGTACGGGAAATGGTGCGAATGTTCGTTGTTTATCCATCGCAGCGGCCGAGCCGCTTCATCGGGTGGCGATAGCGAGCGCGCGCGAGCAAGGCGCAGGCGCGAACCACGACGGCGAGCAACGCGCATGCGCTAGCCGAGGCGACGCGCCGCGGGCGCGGGACGCGCATGCGCTAAGTTGTTGGCGATGTGGGAAAGGTCATCGCGCTAATTTTTGCCGTTTTAAAAATTACTCTTGTGATGTTTGTGGACAAAAAGGCCATATTAAAGTGATGTGCAAACGTAGTGTCAATCAAGGGGTAGAGAAATCAAGACCGGCTCAGCGAGGTCAAAACTATTTGCAAAGTGATAGTGACTCCGAATGTGACATGTATAACATTAACGTTAAAAGTTGTAGTGATAAGCCTTACAAAGTGCAAGCGCAGGTAAATGGAAAGGTGATCACGTTTGAACTGGACACTGGCAGTAAGTTATCAGCTATAAGTATGGATTTTTATAAACTTATGTTTAGCGAATGTCCGCTAGTGAAGTATAATATTTGTTTACACTCGTACACGGGCACGATTATTGAGGCTGTCGGTTATATTGTGGTTAATGTTATGATGGGAACACATACGGCAATGAACTTAAAATTATTTATTATTCAGAATGGAGGACCGCCTTTAATGGGTAGGTCATGGTTACGTCAATTAAAAATTGATAATATTCAAATTAACGAAATGTTAGGAAATCTAGTTACAGAATCCAATTTACAGGCTGAATTAAGACGCGAATTTCCGTCCGTATTTGCTCCTGGATTAGGTACGTGTACAAAGAAACTGACATTGCGTCTGAGTGATACAACTCCAGTATTTATTAAAGCGCGGTCGTTACCTTTAGCATTGCGAAAACCAGTAGAGTTAGAGTTAGAGCGACTAGAGGCTGAGGGTACTATTCAGAAAGTTGAATATTCGGACTATGGAACACCCATAGTACCGGTCATTAAAAAGTCAGGCGACATTAGAATATGCGGTGATTACAAAGTTACGATTAATCCAAAGTTAATTCGTGAACCGTATCCGATGCCTCGAATCGAAGAATTGTTTGCTGCGCTGAGCGGAGGCGAACAATATTCAAAAATCGATCTGACACATGCTTATCAACAACTTTGCCTTGATGATGCTTCGCAGGCCTGTACAGCGATCACCACACACGTCGGCACTTTTGTTTATAAGCGCACACCATTTGGTTTATCTTGCATTCCTGAAAAATTCCAGAAATTCATGGAAGAGACCCTTAAAGGTCTCCCTGTGGTCACTTATATGGACGATCTTGCTATTACGGGCAAAAACCGGGAGGAACACATAGCTAATTTAAAGGCGGTTTTTACACGGTTGCGTGAGGTCGGTTTGAGAGTTAGACTAGAAAAATGTTCATTTTTGCAGAACCATATAACTTATGTGGGGTTTATTATTGATAAACACGGGTTACATCCAGATCCGAGTAAAGTCAAAGCGATCGTTGATGCGCCAGCGCCCTGTGACGTGACACAGGTTAGGGCGTTCCTCGGCTTAGTCAATTACTATGCAAAGTTTATACCGCGACTTAGCACTATTTTGCACCCTTTACATAACCTTTTACGCAAGAATGTTAGTTGGGTCTGGTCGCCTGAATGCGAAACTGCTTTTAATAACGTCAAAGACGCTATCTTAAAGAGCCGAGTATTAGTACATTACAACCCGGACCTACCTTTAATATTAGCTGTAGACAGTAGCTCGTATGGCATTGGCAGTGTATTGTTGCACAGATTTGAAAACGGCGATGAGCGGCCCATATGTTTTGCATCGCGTTCATTGACAACGGCCGAGCGCGCGTACAGTCAGCTCGATAAAGAAGCGTTAGCAATTATTGCGGGGGTTATAAAACATCACCAATACCTTTATGGTCGGCATTTTACGATAAAAACTGATCATAAACCATTGACCTTTATTTTTGGACCAAAATTTGGTTTACCTCAAACTGCAGCCAGTAGATTACAGCGATACGCTACGAGACTGGCGTCCTATGACTTTGATATTGAGTTCGTAAAATCAAAAGATAATGGCAATGTTGACGCGCTTTCTCGACTGCCGCTGCCATGTGAGAGAAGTGATGAGCGGGTATCGGTATCTTACGTACACTACGTAGAAGAGTCGTTTCCGATTAGTGCTAAAGAGATAGCTTCGTGGACGCAGAAGGATGCTATTCTAAATAAAATTTTTAATTATTTGAATAATGGTTGGCCATCGAAAATCACGGATGAGAGTGAAAAGCCGTACTTTAACCGAAAAGATAATTTACACATCGATAGTGGTTGCATTTTATATAACCACCGAGTCGTTGTTCCAGAGCGTTTAAGAAAACAGGTATTGTGTGAATTGCACGTTGGACATTTAGGAATAGTGAAAATGAAAAGTATTGGTAGGAGCTATGTTTATTGGCCGAATTTGGATACCGAGATTGAAAAATTAGGTAGAGAGTGTTCAGCATGTCAACAGCAGCGGGATGCACCGCCGCGTTCGTTACTGCACCCGTGGCCGTTCCCCGCGCGCCCCTGGCAGCGCGTTCACATTGATTTTGCCGAATTTCAAGCTAAGCACTACCTGGTGTCCGTGGACGCACACAGTAAATGGATTGAGGTACAGACTATGTCTAGTACGAATGCGAGTGCTACCATTCTCAAATTACGAGAATTATTTTCCCGTTTTGGTCTACCATCACAGATAGTGAGCGATGGAGGTCCACCTTTTGCTTCCGCAGAGTTTGCTGATTTCATGAGGAAAAATTTTATTACACATACCATTACGAGTCCTTATCGTCCGGCTGGAAATGGAGCAGCAGAGAACGCGGTTAAGAGTGTCAAACGAGCCATGAAGAAGGCGGCACATGAGGGTATGGACATAGAAACTGCTGTATTAAAATTTTTACTTCAGTATCGTAATTGCGAGCATGCTACTACGGGTACCTCTCCGGCGGTTGCGATGCTCGGACGACAGCTCCGCACGCGGCTAGACGTGTTGAGACCTGGTACACAAGTTGAACGGCGAAGCGAGGCCGCGGGAGAGCGCGCTGCGCGGCTACGCCCGGGAGCGGAGCGCTACGTAGAGCTCGGAGATCGAGTACTGGCACGGGACTATCGAGCACGTGCTGAAAAGTGGGCGCCGGCTGTCGTCACCGGACGAGACGCCCCACTCACATATAAAGTCAGATGCGCGGATGGTAACGAATGGAAAAGAAATATTGACCAGCTGTTACCTGTTCGAAAGTCACTTACGACTTTACGTCACTCTGCTAGTGCCGTAAATGACAATAATGACGAACATTATTCGGAGGTTTTCGATGATGCATTAGATGAAGCACCTGATAGTCCAGTGTCGGTGTCATCTGCGTCCACAGAAGGTGTTTTGGATTCTACCTTTCATCCAGAGGATACGGACAGCCCGACACCCGCTCATAGACCTGAAAGGCGTGTACAACCTGTCCGCGCCTGTGTAATGAGTAAACGTAAAGTTTAGTTACTTAGATCAGTCCTCTTTGTTAGTTTTAATTAGTAATTATTATAAGAATGTACCTTATTTTTTTTTAATTAGTTTAATAAGTTTTGTTTTGTTGCGGAATTTGAAAATGTTATCTTTTTTTTTTAACTCTATGTTATGAATTAATTACTGTTAGTAATTTGATTTAAGGGGGGACGTGTGGAATATTAATACTACGCATAATATTATTTTCATGTATGGCAACATCGTGCCCAATAAAGTGTGTTGTCGTCGACTTCTTGTCTTATTTAAATTGCTCCCGCCTAAATTTTATAAATATTTAACTATCGCAATTCTACTTATTGGTTGAGGTGTACCTCACAATGGTTTGTAAATCCCTTACAGTGGGTAACTGTGAATAAAACTGGTTAGAAGATTCATATTTGTTTTATTCATACATTTAGTATACTTAATTACTTGAATAATTATGTGAAACGTCACGTTTAAATGCTCTAAATGTCAAATGTGCCTTAAAATTAACAGCTTTCGTTAAGTTTTCAAAAATGTAGCGCCTTTTCTGTTCGCGGTTATCAAGCACATATTTTTTAGGTTAATTTGTTGTTCAGTCTTACCTAAACCAAAAAGTTTGTGAGTTGCAAAGGATTTTAGCTAACCCAGACAATCAGTTCAAAGTCACCCAAAAGTCATTGTAACTTTGAATGGTCACTAAAACTTTAATATCTCAGACATTTTTAATTAGTCATCCTGATGGTTATATTATTACAATTGAGTATGAAAGAACACCCATTGCACTGTAGGTATACATAGCCCCACTAATACATTTATTTTTCAGTATACATAAAAATCTGAAAAAAAGTGTCCAAAGTTACCCAACTTTACTGTAGTAATAATGCATGTAAGCTCAATATTATTAATAAAACAAGCAATATTACCTTTGTGTTAAAATTATAGCCATCAACATTTCGCAGGCTTCTTAAGAAACTGACCGATTATGAGTTAGGTCTAAAGTAAAAAATCAAAAGTAGCAGGTTACACACCTATTTAATTAAAAAGGAAAAAGGAAGAATAAAAAAAAAACAACATTTCTGTTATTCTGTTAAGCTCAGGGCAAAAATATCGTTAAAATATAAATAGCTGTACATACTCGTTAATTTTTACTTCAGACCTAACTCTAAATTGATCAGTTTTATAAGAAACTGATCAATTTAGAGTTAGGTCATGCGATTTTGATAATTAAATTGACCTTGCATCCTCTACGCGTACGCTACCGGTTCTATCTCGCGTCTTCTAAATACATTGTTGTGCTAGAGTGACCTAATCTATTTTTCATATCGATCGTAATACATACATTTACTTTACATAATATAATAATGTAATTGGTAATAACCAATACCTGTTATAGCTGATATCATTCTTTGCGGCAACAGTAATTTTTCTTAATTTATTTAATCCTCTAAATTCCGTACTTACGAACGTTAATTCAAATTAAACCATATTTAATGTTTCTATTTCGCCTCGGAGCCGTTTAAGCTTATTTTTCATAAGGGATAATCACCATCAGAGCTTAGTGTTAAAATAATACGATTTCAAGAACCGGATTATTGCTCATTCAATTTAATTGACATTTGTGAGTGCGTGAATTAATTACAACGGCTACTGCTATTTTCAATTATTTATCCAATCATAAAATAGAATATACAAAGGTATTGCCGAGAATATAACGGAATACGTAAAAGTCAAGACGAAGCTTACCCTGAGGGTTGAGAAGCTCAACTCGCGGCACAAAGTATTATTTAACGTCATTGTGGTGCGAGTTTCTACAGCCGAACTGGAGACCTTCATTTTTTTATTTTTTTATACAACGGAATTGACAAGCAAGCATGCGACCCGCCTGATGGTAAGCAGACATCGCAGCCTATAGACGCTAGCAACACTAGAAGAATCACTAGCGCGTTGCCGACCCTTAAGAAATTAGATATTAAGGCTTTTGTGTCCAGTAATTTCACCAGCTACAGTGCCCTTCACACCGGAACACAGCAATGTTTACACACTGCTGCTTGGCGGCAGAATATCTGACACTGCGGTGGAACCTACCTGGACGGTTCCTTGCACAAGGAACCTACCACAAAAAATGAAGTAAGAGTTTTGACAGAAGGGAGTCCTGTACCGGAAGTTCAAACGAAGTCTGCGGGACTCACCTGACCAGCGCAACACGTCGCCGCCCCAACGTGTACTTTAATATCAATTAGTTATAAATTATATTTAATATGTATATTATTATGTTTAAAATATGTACCTATGGGCCTATGCCTGAGAATAAAGAATAATAGTAATAATATTTCATCTTAGACATCGATTCTACCTCACTCCATTTTTCATTATCGACTGTTGTCACGTATTTTTTTACAACTTTAAATAAGAATAAGAATAATAAAGAATATTTATTCGCCGGAAAAACTTAGAAAAAAAACACAAAACATAAAATAATAATAAAACGTGTAAGTACGTCCATTTCCGGCAAATGAGGCTAACCACTCAGCATATTGCTGCACCGGAATATATATCCCGGTCCAGCGCTGTTTTTCAGGATTAGCCCCTGTGACATTTTGATGCCATATCGACCTTAAATTCTACTTAATTAATATTATACTGTGAAAATAAATTATCTTCAGTACATACTTATCTCCACTACAAAAATAAAATATAAAATAGTAACAAAATTTAAAAATAAAATAAACATAAATGACAACAGAGAAAAAATACCAAAAATACCAAATAAATAAATCCTCTTACCAAGAACCGACTCATGAACCGTATCAATACCTTTTAATCTAATTATACAAATAATAGACACCCGGAATAAGTCAGAACGTTGGTCTGAATCAGCCCAGGGACTTTACGGGTTTTTATCACAGCCTCTATTTTAAAGAGCCATTGTTGGAACAAATCAGTTTAATGTCTATTACGTTTTTATTTACAATATGATTCAGCGAACAATAAGTGAGAACTTTTGTTACTTGCATGATTAAAATAACTGTTCTTTATATTAATTTGTAGTTACTGCGGTAATAATAAAAACCGGAACAAGTTTTTATACTATTTCGATGAAAATTTGCTGTACTTGGGATTGAAGGAACATGATACGTACTTTACACACACTGTCGCTGAAGCTGATCTAATTGTAACACGACAAACACTGTTTAAAAATATCCGGTCGTAATGAAATTTGCATGGAATCATCATAGTAGTTTACTCTCTCGAATAAAAAAAGAATCATCGAAATCGGTTTATATTTGTCAGAGTAATGTAATGGAGAACATTAGTTTTATGGTTTTTACCAGATAAATTCCCCCACATCGTTCATGGTCCTCCAGTAATTTCTGAGCCGGTTGTGATAAAATTCATACAGATTCATTACAGTGGTTTTTTCTTTCGAATAAAAAAAGAATAATTGAAATTGGTAAATATTTGCCAGAGTTATGGCCATTTTTGTCCGTAAAAAGCGACATAAAGTCATCTATATAGGCATTCCTGCATTTCTCCTGCGCAGTCACCATTCTTGTTTTTTCCGGAACTACTTATTACTAAGCAATAATTTTTTTATGGAACCCAATCAATGGATTGAAGAATGGATGGAAGAAAGATTTTTTCAAATCGGTTCATAATTGCCGGAGTTATGCGCGAACAGATATAGATATATATATATATATATATATACAGACGAATAGAGAACCTTCTTTTTTTAAGTCGGTTAAAAATATGTGAAAAAATGACAAGCCCGTTGAGGATTGCCGGATCTTCTCAGTTGAGGCCGCGCTGTGATCCGGTGGTAGCTTTTAAAAAATGACCGTTCAAAGGTGTTAAGTTAAGCCTATTTGAAATAAATTATTTTGGTTTGATACTATACGAAATTGTTAAAAAACGCTTGTACTAGTAATAGTCACAATTTTAATAACATTTATTGTAACAGCGAAACGAATGCAATTGGTATTGTTAACTTAGATCAACATGATAAAGCAACTTTCAATGATCAGTAACGGTATTACAGTCACGAACCGTTAAGCAATCATTTGGGTAAGATTTCTTTTGACAAGTACCTACATAAGCCTGTTCAAACCTACGGACTACATAAAATTAGAAAGTGTATTTTAATTAAAGTAACGGCCGGAACTTATCCCTAAATCTAAAAGAATATCACGTATTTTTGATCGATCTTATTTATTATAACAGCTCATTACACTGTGTAGTTATTTTCAAATTTATTTTATAAAATCTTTCAGTGTTGTAACTGCGTTATAAATGTGAAACTAGAGTTTTTTTCTATAAAAAATTTCTAAAGAAATGTATGATATAAAAACTAAGAATTTAATTGTTTTCTATTTATTCCTTAACTAGCGATCCGTTCCCGGTATCTATATATATAAAAATCAATGCCACTTTTCGTTGTAATTTTATAACTCAAAAATGGGCTCACCTATCCAAACCAAATGTTTAGGCTTTGTTCGGACTATTTAGTAGATGGTTTATGTGAAGTTTGCACAAAATCGGTAGAGCGGTTCTTTATTTATCACATTTTTTGTAACAAATGAATTCAATAAATGGCGGATCATTTTGTATATGGCTCAGAGTAATTAGAATGGAGCTAGTATCGCGTCGATTCGCCGAACAAATTTTTTGTGGCACTTTTGCGGGGTGCGGGAGGCGAAGTAAACACACACAGATACAATTTCACGCATACCCACACTATAATAAACTTGCAACACATTCAAAAAGATACGCACACAAATAAAGAATGACCTGACCATTATGAACAAAATTTGGCAGAGGGGTTAGCGCATCATGGTATGGTGGTATGGTATCTCCAGTGGTATCTCCTCTGGGGATTTTGCTGTCAAATTGAACCGTTTTTCAGTGTTGACAGTAAAATCATGTTGTTATGTCATTCATGTGGTCATTTCATTTTGGACGTGCTTCGATTAAAGCAAATTGTCAACGATACCTAATTATTGCTTTGTGTTTATATTTTTTGTTCTGAATTTGATGTTCCAATTATTTTTTTCAATATTTCACCTTATACGTAGCGAAGCACGTACCGGGCCGCTAGTACTATATATAAACCTTCCTCTTAAATCACTCTAATATTTTGTTAAAAACTGCATTAATATCCGTTGCGTAGGTTAAAAGTTCTAAGCGTGCAAACAGCGGGAGTGACTTTGTTTTATCTTTACGTAGTGTAAAGATCATTTATCGCGAGTCTTAACTTGACGGGTCACTGTTGCGACCCGTATAATCTCTATGTATTATTATTTTGCTAGAAAGAGATAAATATATCTCTTAACTTCTATAGTTTGCATGAGGCTCATATTAATAACTATCAAGAGCTGATGTAAATATTACTGTTCCGCTGTAGCTGGTGAAATCACGTGGCTCAAGCGACTTAGTAACCAAGTAGGTGACGAGAGGCACTGTAGTGCTACTGTTCATATTCCAACATGTCTTGTCTTGTCATCAATTGTTATAAACAGAACTCACTTAGGAAATAGACCTCATATAACTGGGACCAAGTCAGTCTTTGGATGGGTGACCGTTTAGTGGCATTTGAACTGGGCGTCTCCGTGCTTTGGAGGGTACGTTAAAAGTCGGTCCCGGCTATTGTCGTCTACACAGCAGTCGTTAACCTAAGTCAGATGCCTAAGCTTGAACAACTCTGACACCAGGTTGGCCACTACGCCAAAAATAAAACTGGGACAAAAAATTGTAATCATTTTTTCGACTACTCGTTCTATAATTTGTAACATAATATAAGTATTTGTTACCTACTAACAATATATGGGCTCTGTTGTCTGAAATATATTTTTTTTATAATTACCAGTGATTTTTCTTACTCGCATCATGATAGCATATCATGGACATTTTATTTTTCTGGTAAGTACCGTAATTTCGTAAAAAATACGCCATTAACAACATAGTCTTGTTACGTTTTTGACCTAGATCCATTTAAAAGTTTCAGAATTCCGGAAAAGAATATCATTATCATTTTAAAATTACGGAGACTCGAAGGCATATCCATATTAACATATGCGTTTGACGTCAATGACCTAAAATCAATCTCAAAAGTCACAGACAAAAATAGTTTATTTCAAATAGGCTTAACGCTGGCGCTTTTGAAAGGTCATAGGTATTAAAAAAAGCTACCACCGGAACACAACGCGGCCTCAACTGAGAAGATCCGGCAAGAAACTCAGCAGGCTTGTAATTTTTTAACCGACTTCAAAAAAGGAGGAGGTTCTCAATTCGTAATTAGTAATAAGTAGTTCCTGAAAAAACAAGAATGGTGACTGCGCAGGGAAGCTGCAGGAAAGCCTATATAGATGACTTTATGTCGGTTTTTAAGGACAAAAATGGTCATAACTCTGGCAAATATTTACCAATTTCAATGATTCTTTTTTTATTCGAAAGAAGAAACCACTGTAATGAATCTGTATGAAATTTATCACAACCGGATAAGAACATGCTGGAGGACGAGTAGGAATTTATCTGGTAAAAACCATAAAACTGATGTTCTCCATTACATTGCTCTGACAATTATGAACCGATTTCGATGATTCTTTTTTTATTCTAGAGAGTAAACTACTATGATGATTCCATGCAAATTTCATAACGACTGGATATTTTTTTCTGAAGAAATATGAATTATGTAAAACTATGTAGACGATAATGTGATCATAACCTACCTAGACCATTTTACGGTCTTCGATCGGTCAATCTTTTTATACTTATGAAAATATCACTAAAAAGTTTATAATAAAATCTTTTTAAAAAAAATTAACCGACTTCAATATCACTGAAAAGTATAAAATAATTTAAATATTATTGAAGTTGGTGCCAAATATACACAGCCGGTAAGCTAACACCAACTTCAATAATATTTAAATTATTTTATACTTTTCAGTGATATTGAAGTCGGTTCAATTTTTTTTTAAAGACTTTTTCACTTGTGTGTCATGTTACAATTAGATCAGAGCGACAGTGTATTTTGCCGTTCAAAAGATCAAATAAGACCAAAAAAAAATACGACGAAAGTACAACAAACTAAAAGGCCAAAGGGACCAGTAGTGTAGTCGGACCAGTCCCCCCAAGCAGCACCCGCGCACCAGTTGACTCGAGCAGCAGCCATCACTCCCCTCAACCATATTAGAGGGAAGGGGGTGACCCGCCACACGAAGCCGCCACAAGCAAAGACTTTTCGATGGCGAGCATGACATGACCGATCTAAAATCACAGTGGCTCACGTCTAACATTTAACATCTGCTGTTAAGCAGTGCCTAATCTACCTACTCCGATAACTGATAATTACTCATTTCTTCTTCTAAATACCTAACAAGATACGTAGCCTAACCCATTTTCTCACAGCACGTGCCAACAGAACAAAAAAAGCGTGTTCAAATACGCGGAAGCATTGTAATTATCATCAATAAAAACTATAACAAGTATCTATTACGTGTCCATTTAGCGTCTAGATACCGTGTTGCGAAGTGATCATGTTTTACATTAGAGAATCAATAGCCGGTATTCCCCAGGTCCGGGTGGGTGCTCGCAGGCATTCGTCACGAGGCTTCGTTATGTCCGCTTGTGCCATTTTTTATACCACTTAATCACGAGACGAGCGAGACCTCAAGAGTATTTATGTATATTTAAGCGGTACCAGTCCACAGTATTGCACTGTAGTCGCTAAAATATAAGTTATTGAGCTTAGTAATTTCTCCAACAACAGCGCCCTTCACACCAGATACAATTCGTTAAGTGGGCTGTCCATGGGCAATTGTATATGCTAAGTATTTTTTCCAACAACAACGCCTTTCACACCGGAACCAAGTTAAGCGGGCTGTCCATTGAAAACTGCATAGCATTGCCGTCACTAATATATTAGTTATTACTCCTAAGAATACCTAAGTCTCTTGAGCTTAGTACTTTATTCAGCAACAGATACAATATGTTAAAATGGGTTGTCCATATACAATTGCGTAGCACTGTCGTCATTGAGCTACCTAAGTACAATGTAGCTAAGTATTTTTTCCAACAACCGCGCCTTTCACAACGGAACCATGTTAAGCGGGCTGTCCATAGACAACTGCATAGCACTGCCGTCACTAAAACATTAGTTATTACTCTTGGCCTCTCCTGAGTCTCTTGAGCTTAGCAATTTATGCAGCAACAGTGCTCTTTACACCGGATACATAATTAAGCGGACTGTCCATAAGACAATTGCCTTAGTCATCACTAAGGCATTAGTTATTAAGTCACAATGTTTTTTTCCTGACACAGCGTCAATAACAGTGGAGCAACAATGTTCACACGCAATGATGTTTTGCAGTATAACATCTAAACCTCGATTCATTATTCATGATTTCGCTCGTTCATTATCCTTATACGTTAGCGTGGTGTCTTTGGAATCAATTGTTGCGATTACGATTTGTAATATCAATTGTTTGCGACACCACGTAGACGCTCTGTCGTTTCCGTTAATTTGCAATTTTACGCTTGTTATTTACTTGGTAACACTTGGCGGTCAACTACAGATCATATCCGTTGGAATATCATCGTCTGTATAATAGTCAGGCCGATAACATTACGTTATATGTGGCTGGTACACAACTCATACCAAAATAATAAGAATAGAGGAGCACACAGTATTAATAAGTGAAGCCACTTAAAGTAATACCTACCAAATCGCAAGCAAAAGTAATACCTAATAAACCAGTTATTTTTTAACCTAATGACGAAACAATCAAGACCCACCTGATGGTAAGCGGCACACCTGCCTGCCTACAGCCTATATAAAAAAAAGCTTTTTAATTGTATTTTACTCAAACATAAAATGTGTTGTTTTGTGGTTATTTGCGGTTTGGTATTACTTTACGTGGCTTCACCCGTGGGGTGTCCGGGTAAGAATAGCACCCACAGAATATGAGATGGGTATCTCTTCCCGTTGGGTATCCGTAATAGGCAATTAAGGGAAAAAAGTGATCCCAAGACCAGGAAGCCAGGTAGTCTTTCAGCTGCCATGAGTACTGTGGAACTGTCTATTCTTATTCTTTCAACAGCTATACAACGATCTCAAAAATATTGTAAGTTCTTCATTTTATTGTGAAAAGTAGTGTTTTATTTTCTTTACATCTCATACAAAAGAAAGTGAAAAGGTGACAGCAGGCGCCGGTGCCTATCTTCATGCACACATTGAAAGCTGATAGAAACTGAGACTGAGTACTTCGGCACATGAGTGAAATTGCGTACCTACATCAACCCGGTCGTGTATAGGTACCCCTAAAGATAAACTTTTGAGTACACGAACTTGGGCTAAAAATAATAAGCTTCCTTAACGCTTTTTCTATCAATAGGTATTATAATAGTGTAAGCTTAGTCTTGTAGTAAAATCTGTGGAAATAATAATAAATTTAATAAAATTCTGTGACTTAGTCACAGAATTTTATAAAATCGACGTGGTTCTTTTCAACATTAATCTCATAGATATTTATATTAATAAGTAACTTAATTAAAGTTTGAAAGACCCAGTAGCCTAACTTTGGAACAAGTTTTTCGTAGTTAGTACCTATTTAAATATTTTTTATTAGAAAAGCCTTAATAGGCTAAGATCTCAGGTAGGCCGCTGTAAGCTGCTCTTAAATAGATGTGGATTTAACAGTGACGCCAACATCAGTTGCGAGTGTGGTGTGTCCCCTCAAAGTATGTCTCACCTTATTAGTTGCCCAGCTTGTCCGACTACCTGTTCGACAGAGGACTTGCTCCGGGCAAATCAGAACGCCATTGATGTGGCCTCTTTCTGGGCAAATATCATATAGTATTTGTATATTCATTGTCGATACGAAAAGAAGAAGATTAGAAAAGTAACACAGGCGGATATTTAGAGACATCTACATAAGTTAAGGGCAGTCACTCATTCGTATTTGCAACATGAATAGATTTAAACATTCAATACACCTTGATAATAGTTGCTGAAAAGTGTTTATAACAAAAGTAAAAATTAAAAATAAACAGTGTTAAAATACGTAAATCAATTCATTATTTTGTTTTGTTTTTTTCTTTCGCATTAATCATTAAAATTTCAATATTCATTATTTTTACTACAAATTATCACATTACAAAATTCACACTCAATACAAAATTTACAGCATACTAAGTGCTCACAACTGTACTAAGCTTAGAAGTTGTATTTTCCATAATAGATATGGTTACCGCGAAAAGTTTATGTATTTGCATTGCTAACTACAATTTAACTTCGGTAACATCTTCTACGGTAGAATTTGGGGGTTGAATTTCATATATTAATCAGTTAAAGGGCACAAAGGCTAACCCCTTTCGAAATGTTAGATACAGGTGTCACAGCACTTAAGGCTCGAAATAGATATTAATCGCATCCCTGTAATATTATATTTTTTATTAGTGACTGGATAAAAATATAAATAACCTTTATATAATACCTACAAGATAATTAAGCAATGTACTTACTTATATGATATTTATTGATTATAAATTATATTAATATTATTAATTTATATATATATAATTATCATTAATAAATAATTAATTGATATATTAATAATTAAAATGATTAATTATGATTAAATTGTGAATGTAGAGTTCATTTTTTAATTAGTACGAGTTTATAAAAATAAAAATTCTGTATTTTAATTAGAATAAAAATATAAAGAATATTTTCCTGTTATTGTTAAATTAATTAATTCTCAGATAAAGTTATGATACGTCATTTATTCTTATTCACGTTTATAAATTAACTTGATATATATTTTTTCTAAGCTACATTTTTTTAAGGCACTATATAATTATTTCATCGAATTTTTAAGCCTTATTACATTTTGATTACCTACTTTAAGTATTTCACAATTTGTTTTGTTTTATATTAATTTGATTCCACAAATAATTATTTTATTTTCTCTAACCACCTCTTACGCGTAATTTAGTTATAACTTTGAACCTAATTACAAACCTCACAAAAGTAATCAAAGAGTCGTGATTATGGTCGAATAACTTTTTACACTAAAAAAAACACAAAAAAAAGAACGGTGATGTTTATAGTGAAACTATACAATATGATGAGAGACCGAACTGACCCTAATCTTTCAACGTAGCCCTCTAAGTCCGTAGATCATAATCATAATTTTTTGTAGGTAGTAACGACTCTATCATTCAAACTGTGGGAGATTCCAATTGTTGTTTTGAAATATCGCAACTTTGTGAAACAGGCCGCTTATATTTTTCTGTTTTTGCCAGAAGGATGGTTGGAAGGATGGATGGATGGATGTTTTCCGAAAATACGTATACGGCTTGATGGATTTTGACTATAGCATCGATATACTATACCAACAAGATTAGCTGTCACGAACAAAATGACATCGAAAATGTGGTCGCGGTTACAACTATACACGTACACGCAAAACAATAATATGTTCATATAAAAAGATAACTTACACACTATAAAATAAGGTTCAATAATAATTGCAGACAATTGAGCGACAGCCGTCTCCGTAGCTCTTATTTTCTTATTTTCGTGACCACTTTTCGGGTCGTGACAGCAAATCTAGTTGGTATAGTATATCGATGGACTATAGCTTTAGATTCGTGTCAGTTGTGGCAGTGACATAGGCTATATATTTCTTCAAAAAAGTTAACGTGGTGGGCGTCAGTCGCCATTTTGTATTTCTTTTAGTATAATGATTTAGATAGATAGATAGAGAACTCTTTATTGCACACCAAGAAGTACAGAAAACAAAGAAGTACAAAGAAAATATACAATGGTATACATTGGGCGGTCTTATCGCAAGTTGCGATTTCTTCCAGACAACCTTAGGATGGAAAGGAACGATCAGTTAACAAAAGAAGGTAGCCAATGGTGTACAGAAAACAAAATAAAATAAAATGAGGAAAAGTTATAAATCTACATGTAATTTAGATAATAATATATAAGATAAATATTATACATACCTACATTGAAATAAATATTATATATATATATCCATATATTCGATAATATACATAAAACACAATATAACATAGTTTATCTATGGTGAGGAAATAAGTAATAATACTATAAAATATATTATGATAGTATAGAGGTGATATCGTGGATGAAAAAAAGAAAAAATAAAAAAATAAAAATAAAAAAGAAGTCATGGCTAGGAGACCAAGTAATATTCCTTCAGGAGCCTTTTAAATGTAACTAAGGACTCGGCACGTCTAATTGTCAAAGGTAGACTATTCCACAGTTTGACAGCACGAACTGAAAAAGAGTTACCGTAATATGCTGTGGAATGCGATGGAATTTTAAGGATTAAATTCTCTGACGATCTTAAGGAACGAGAATGCGATTCATGTAGGTATATGAAACGATCTTTAAGATAGGAAGGGGTAAAGGGATTAAATAAAATGTTGTATAAGAGAGACAGAATGTGTAGATTACGGCGAAGCCGAATTGGAAGCCATTTAAGCTTAGCACGAAATTCCGAAACGTGATCAAATTTCCGTAATCCGAATATGAATCTGATACAGAAGTTTTGCAGTCTTTCAAGCTTAATGATTGATGATGATGATGATGATGTCTTTTAATGATTTCTGATATTTACGCGAATATTACACATTGAAATGAAACTAATTTTACGGATTATATCGCGGTTTATTTTTGATATTAATTACCCGACGTTTCGAATACTTTACAGCATTCATGGTCACGGGCGGACTGAGGTGGTAGCTGTCCATATGTCATAGTTGTCTTAGGGTACCCTCAGGTCTTCTAATTATTATTGTTAGTCCGATCTACGCTGAAAGAGCTTACAGTATCTTGAGGTCTTGCAGTGGGATGCTTGTCTTTGGATTTGACTATATTTATCACGGGATCTCTATTGAAATTTGGATGCTTTTTAATTTCAATAGCCTCACAAATCATCCTTGGCAGGTAGCGCTGTTCTTTTGCGAGGATTTGTGGTTTGTCAAATCTGTTATTACTTTTTTTTTTTAAATTTTAATTATTTTTTTTGTACCAAAAACATCAATATGCGTATCAAATTAAAGGTTTTAACGAAACGAGTTGAAATATGTATTATGTATAATGAAATTTAAGTCCATTTTATTTGTTCGCAGTCGGTTTTTTTATGTTTTTATAATGTATACTTGTTTATGTAATTTTAGTGACGATATTAACTAACTAGATGTTTGCTGGATTGCGTGTCACTTACACGCCATCCAAATGATATTTATATTACATTACACTGCCGCTCAGGGGTACCACCACCTCTTAGCAGTTTTATTATCGTCTTACATGACATGAGGTAGAGACGTCAATATACGTAGTTTATAGCTCCGTCACTTTCTATCGAGAGTGTAAGGTGATAATAATATTGCTATTTGAGGTGATGGTACAGGCCCTGGAAACTCTTATGTCAGTGTTAAAGTAATCTTACTTTTATATAAGAAAGAGACGCTGATATAAGCATTTCATAGCCTCATTCCGATCTCTCGCTAAAATAAAGTTATAATAATACTGCTTGTATAGATTGGTAGACCTTGTGAGTGATAGCTAGCTGTTAAATATCTTGAGCTAAGTAGTTTCTCTAGGTACAGTGCCCTTCACACTAAGAATACAGCAACAGTTATCTGACACTGCAGATGATAATAATTATGTACCTGGACGGTCTCTATCATAAAGAACCAGCTGCTCTACCTCGTAGGATTTTTTTATTAGGTGTATCTATAGCATATGTATTGACAAAAAAATCATTATACGGGGTGGCCAGAACAGCGACGTCATAATTTTTTTTTAGGTGCCTCGTGTTGAGAGGTATCTGAATCACCCCCATGTATGTTCTGCGATTTTTCGTAGTTTTCGAGTTGCAAAATTGCGACCTGAAACATTTAAAAAAAAAAGTAGAAGGTTTCTTGGATTTTTTTTCTTGCAGCTAAATCTCTATGAACTGTACATTTATGCATAAAATAAACAGCCTCATAACTTTAATGGAAGTTATTACAAAATTGAACTAAAATTGAGAATTTATGTTAAGTGCGTTATCACTTAAATTTTCAACTGAAAATTAAAAATCTAAACTGATAATTTCTTAGTTTCTAAGTAGCTTTAGAGAATGCGCTATCAGTTTAGATTTTTAATTTTAAGATGTAAATTTAAATGATAACCCACTTAACATAAGTTCTCAACTTTAGGTCAATTTTGTAGTAACTTCCATTAAAGTTATGAGGCTTATTATTTTACGCATAAATCTAAAGTTCATAAAGATTTAGCTGCAAGAAAAAAAATCGAAGAAACCTTCTACTTTTTTTTTAGAAATATTTCAAACTGATGCGGTCGAAAATTTGCTAAAATTCATTAATAAAATCGTAACTCGAAAACTACGAAAAATCGTAGAACATACATGGGGGTGATTCAGATACCTCTCAACACGAGGCACCTAAAAAAAATTTATGTCGTCACTGTTCTGGCCACCCTGTATAATAAATATAATAATAAAATCCTGAGACAAGCCATACACGGTCGTCCGACCCTAAATTAGGTGGAGTCTTTATTATAGTAGTCAGACAACTGATACTTATAAAATACTTATAATTTTTTTATACTAAATACATATTTGTATCGATAAATAACACTCGGATGCGAGGTGGGAATTGAACCTACTACCGATTGGGTAGCGGTCAGGGTGTCTAACCACTAGACCAACGGGCCCATAATATAGGTAATATGCACTCAGTACTGGCTTATATTTTTTAAATATATCGCACATGTTATTATATTGTAAAACACGGTATCTGCCTAAACGCCTTTATAAACATCGCGCGTACGTACAAATTCGAAGTTGTAAATTAATAATAGCTTACTAACTAGCCGTCCGGGAAACTTGTTCGTTATTTATTTAATTTTGAACGAACAACGAGGAGTTTGTTATTAAATTAACACGTCACGTGGCGGTACCACGTTCTCACGGTCAGCAGTGTCCTTTACTTATGTAAATTGCAAGATTTTGTTTATAGGGTTCCGTAGCCCAAGAGCCAAATAGAAATGTTGTATGAATTTATGGTCATGTTTCCTTCTGTTCTAATAATTATGTAAAATCATTGATGTTTTCAATTTACTTGGTAAAGCACTTGCCGATTCAGGCTACTCATTTTTCACCAAATAGGTAAAAATCCAAATTTTCTTTTTAATAGGGCTCGATATTTCAAAGTGACTTTAGTCACTTGTGGAATATCATAGGGAAAGGTATGCAGTTTTATTTTTGTTGTCACTTATTTTTTTTTTCTTTTCGACTTATAATTAATATTATTATTATTTACGGGCCCGTTGGTCTAGTGGTTAGACACCCTGGCTGCTACCCAATAGGTCGTGGGTTCGATTCTCGCCAAGTGTTTGGGTATTATTTATCTGTTTAAGTATTTATAAAAATATGTAAATAAGTATCAGTCCTCCGGTTTCCATAGTACAGACTCTGCCTGGTTTGTGATCAGATGACCGTGTGTGGATTGTTCCAGAATATTATTATTAATTAACTATGTAGCTGATCCACGCAGTTTCGCCCACGCTTTTTCCGAGACTTCCAACAATTATCGTTATAGTTTACCCAATTAACAGAAAACCTTAACTATTTATATATCTAAACCTTCCTCATGATTGACTCTATCTGTTGGTGAAAACCGCATGAAAATCCGGTCAGTAGTTTTTGAGTTCCTCGCGAACAGACAGACGCGGCAGAGGACTTGGTTTGATAATTGTAGTTATCACTACAACTATTATTACACTACAACTATTATTATTGTTATTTTTTTACATCGTATCCTCAAACTCAAACTCAAAACTCAAAAATCTTTATTTCAAATAGGCTTAACGCTAGCACTTTTGAATCGTCATTTTTTAAAAGCTACCACCGGATCACAACGCGGCCTCAACTGAGAAGATCCGGCAAGAAACTCAGCGGGCTTGTCATTTTTTCACTTTTTTTTTTAAACATTGTTTTGTTACAAATGAATCGACATTAGCGATAGTGTGTCCTGCCGTATCTGATGTAAAAAAATGTACCAAACTATTAGAGAAAAATAAAATCATCAAAAAACTTTCGCAAAATAATTCATATAAGCGGTTCGGTATTTATGCCTGATGCCCTACTTTTGCATGTATAAAGGTAGGTTAAGCGTCCGAATGATGCCAGATAAGATCCTATGTCAAGTGGATAATCGTTATAATATTGTGTGCTTTGATTTTTATCACTAATGCACGTCTGGCTGTGATGTTGGCTGTGATGTTGGCGTTAATGTACGAGAGTGGGTGGTGATAATATGCTTAATGTTTTCAAAAATTAAGTATCGTCTAGCTAGCGACCAGCCCCAGCTTCGCACGGGTGCAATTTAGATACGGTTTGGAAAATATCGTTAGGTTGTTATTATATTGTATATCGTTAGGTTGTTTAAGTTATTACATAGGTTGTTTTTTATATATTTATACCTTCAGTAAAAAAATATCTATCGGATATACAGACAGACAAACAGGCGCGGAAAGCTAATTTGTTTTATAAATACTTTGTTTAGATTGAGTAAAGAAGATTAATAAACTTTAAGATAAGTTAATTTATTCGGGAGCAGGGATAATAGATCTGTCCTTCCCAGTGCTTGAATTGAACTCCCAGGTGTTATTCTCATATCAAGTAGGGGAATATTGTTATTTTTCGTATTAGAAGAATCACACGTAGCAATAGGCATGATGACTAATTTTGGAAAAATACTCTATAATGTACTTACGGGTCTACTATTGCTGAAAATAATCATATTTTTGTATTAAATTCACAATTAATAGCAATATTTTCAATTTTTAAAATAGAGTTTGAATTTCGTTCCAAAACGATAGCCGGTGCATGGCGCCATATTGTGACGTCACTGCGGTGTAAATAAACATCTGTTTAGGTGTAAAAGTGAATCATTGTATGAAAGAAAAAGTTGAGATGACAGTTTGACAGTTGTTTATTTACACAGGATTGACGTCATTCACGTGATCAGCGTTTATTACAAAATGGCGATTAGCTGTATTTGAGTAATTTATTTGATTAAATATCACGAAAATCTCTCTATTATTATTAAAATGAGATGCATTTTTGGAATCAGTGCAATCTGTTCTAATATTTAAAACCACAGATTTATCGGTATTGTGTTGCAGTCATCATGCCTATTAGCAGTGACAAAAAAGTCATATACAAAATTATGTCATATGCCTTCATTATGTTACAAGGATTGTATAAATAACTTGTTATTATACCACTAAGTGTACCCATTTCAATCTACTAACTACAGGCATATTGGTTTCCAAATTGCACAACAATATCCACCTATTATGAATATAATGTTTAGCACTTTGTCAGTTTGTTCACAAATTAGCGATTCGTTGACCTTTCAGTCCACATCGCATCGACTAAAAACGCAATTACTAAACGCCTTTTAACCCAATATATACATATATAACCCAATATATGCCACAGAAATGGGATATCCATACGATACTGAAATGACAAATAGTATATCTTATTATATAAAAGAGTAGACAAAAACCCACTCATCACGAAATCTCAGAAACTACAATTGCTAGGAGTCTCAAACTTTACATGGGGGTTCCTTTTAGGACGTAGGTGCTCACTAAGATTGGATTTTGCGAAATTCAACCTTTAAGGGGGTGAAACAGGGGGGCAAAGTTTGTATGGGAGAACGCGATTCCTTGGTCCTATTGACTTGAAATTTTGCACAGACATTCTTTAACAAAATGAATTGAATTTGTATTTCATATTTTTTTTAATTTGTCTCTGATCAGAGTTAAAAAAGAGTATTATTACTCAACCGATGGCGGTACAAATATATTACAACAATAAGATACGATAATTCGAACTTTAAAACGTAAGTTCCTTGGCCAAGTGGTTACGGAAGCGTCCTCTAAGCGCGGTCTGTCCGGGTTCGCTACCCGCGTGCGGATTTCCTTTTTGTATTTTTAAACTTTGTTTTTGATGTTTTTATTTATATTAAGATTCAATGTTTTAAACAGTTTTAAATATTTAACTCATAATTATTAACTCCAGCATTTTTATCTCTACTATATTTTTATATTTAATTCTTTTATTTTTATTTAAAATCAGGCATACGTTTACGATTTAGTTATTAGTTAGGAAACTTAATTGATATATTAGTAATAAGTGGTATAATTTGTTTGTTTCCCAAATATATTTCCAAAATGTCTGTTTCGGTAGGAATACAATATGCATGTATTGTACGTATGATATTTATGACGCCAAAACTTTATTGGAATTATTGTCTGTCTGTCAGTCAGGGTTTTTTCTACAGGTTGGCTGGTGTTGTTCCCTATCGACGTCAAAGTATCTTTACATAGTGTGAAACAAAGTCACTATCCGAGTCTGTCTATATCCGATAGCACCTCCTAAACCACGCAGCGGTTTTCACCATCGGTTATATAATTTTTCATTGAAGGTTTACCTTATGTACTTATATAGAAAACTTCAGTTTTATGGGACTCAGCAGACATAATAACAATAATATGATCAAGTAATTCGATTAATTAAATAAGAGTAGCCGTGGTCTGGAGGTTACGGAAACGTCTTCTAAGCACAGCAGGGTCCGGGTTCAAATCTCTCTTTGGGGTTGTTTTTGTGTACTTTTATACATTTTATTTTTGATATTTTTTTTTTTTTTTTTTATTAAAGTGAAACTTCTTATGTGACTTCCAAAAATGTTATCATTTAACGCGTTTGACGTTAAGCGTTAAATGATAGGTGTTGAACGTTAAGTGTTAAACGTTGAGCGTTAAATTTGTTAAGGTTATGAAAGCGCTCATGTGACGCCGTCACCGAGTGAGTGAGTAGGTGAGTGGGTGAGTGGGCGAGTGGGCGAGTGGGCGATTGGGCGAGTGGGCGAGTGGGTGAGTGGGCGAGTGGGTGAGTGGGTGAGTGAGTGGGTGAGTGGGTGAGTGGGTGAGTGGGTGAGTGAGTGAGTGAGTGTGTGAGTGTGTGAGTGTGTGTGAGTGTGTGTGATTGTGTGTGAGTGTGTGTGAGTGGTTCGGTGTGGTTTGGTGTGGTACGGTGTGGTACTCGGACTGACCGGGACTGAGCGGGACTGACCGGGACTGAGCGGGACTGACCGGGTCTGAGCGGGACTGAGTGGGACTGAGCGGGACTGAGCGGGACTGAGCGGGACTGAGCGGGACTGATCGGGACTGCCCGGGACTGAGCGGGACTGAGCGGGACTGACCGGGACTGAGCGGGACTGACCGGGACTGAGCGAGACAGACCGGGACTGAGCGAGACAGACCGGGACTGAGCGGGACTGAGCGGGATTGAGCGGGACTGAGCGGGACTGAGCGGGACTGAGCGGGACTGACCGGGACTGACCGGGACTGAGCGGGACTGAGCGGGACTGACCGGAACTGACCGGGACTGGCCGGGACTGACGGGACTGACCGGGACTGACCGGGACTGACTCGGACTGACTCGGATTCAGTCAGTCCGAGTCAGTCAGTCAGTCAGTTAGTCCGAGACAATGAAGTGAAACTTCTTAAGCGACTTACGTTCAGCGCTCCTGGGGAGGGGGAATAGAATGAGACAGAGCTAGAATGAAGTTTCACTTCTTCCGCGCGGAGGGACTCCACGCACGCACATTTTTTTTTCACTGAAGGTTTATATATTAACTGAATTTATTTAGAAGTTTTATCTAAGTAAATAAATTTAATTAGCTTACGTTGACTAAACCTAATGAGGTACATACATACTTAACAATCAAGTACTAGAGAAGTTGATCTATATATCATTGTATCATTCCATATAATATATGTAAGTTAAATCTGGGATATAATATGCTTGCCCCCCGGCGGCGGACTCAAAGGCCCAGGCACTGAGGGACACCTGGTGCAGATCCCACCCGAGAACCCAGGTTTCCTTCTCATGTGCCGATGTGACAGCCAGGGGAGTTTTAGTGGGTAAGAATCCCAAATACCCAGGTTGACTTCCCCACAGGATACTCACCTATTGAAGGTTTCCCCCGTGACCCCTGTAACCGTGAACACGGTGACAGATTCCCGGGTGGCTTTATTGTGACCCCGGTGGCAGGGTCAAAGGCAAGCCACTGAGGGTATCATGGTGCAGATCCCACCGGATAGCCCAAAAGGGGTTCTTATGTGCTGATTGCACGGCCGTTGGGGGTTTAGTGTATAAGAATCCTACATATCCGTTTGACCACCAACAGGGTCCCATAAATCCCATTAAAGGCTTCCCCCGTGACCCATGTAACCGTGAGCACCGTGACAGGTTCCCGGGGAACTATAATGTGCTTCTCCGGCGGCGGCTTCAAAGTCAAGGCACTGAGTGGTATCAGCTGGTGCAGATCCCGACAGATAGCCCAGGTCTGCCCTCTAATGTGCCGATGTGATAGCTGCGGGGGTTTTAGTGGGTAAGAATTTCCCGGTTGACCCCCGTTTACGTCTTAACGATGAAACCGAACAAGGAAGCCCGTATTGTTTCCATAAATTGGTTTTAAAGAAATGGTGTCCTGTTCCTGTCCTTAATCCACCCAAATTGTGCACCGGTACACGTCTGCAGTTTCTAATAAAATTATAAATACAATTAACAAATCACAAGCTCAGAGATCCAACGTTACAGGTTTAACCTAAGCGTTGAGTTCTTTGCCCATGGACATACAGCTATACGTAGCCCTCTTCTAAACAAAATTTGTTCATATTGCGTTACGAAAAGTCAGCTACAAACATTATTTATGAAGAAATTCTATAATCAAGGGCAGTAACTTTAAATTACCTATTCATTTTTTTATTCTCAATTACACCCGTGCGAAGCCGGGGCGGGTCGCTAGTTAAAGATATATATAGGTAGCGTATAACAATCTTACTGTTAAATCGAATCAATACAATATTATATTATATTGTATTGAGTTCCGGGCTTTATAAATTAATAATATGAATTCTGAGTATGAATTAAGACAGACATTTCGGCTGTGTGAGGCCAGCCTTATGATCAGATTTTGACAAGTATTGGTCCTCTGATTCGATTTAACAGACAATATCACAATGTTTCGCACAAATTCTGATATTTTTCGGATTATGAATTTCTCAGATCAATCTGTAAGAATGATACTGACGAGCGTTCTGAATTTCAGATCGGAATGTAAGATTATGAATTCATAACGTGTGTTATTTCATAAATTTAAATAGAGCGGCACATACACACTGGAATCAGGTTATGAATTATTATAGTTGACAGTGTTGCAAGGTTGTGATCTTGCGTCATGTGTGACTTGGAAAATTAAATTTTGTGCGTTTTGAGCCACCCTTGTTTAAGGGACACTTCCATTGAGGATTATCACGACAGAGAAAATTACATAGAGCCAAAATTAGTTAGATTAGTATTAGTTCCTCTTCCATAAATACGTTTGCCGTGAAACACGAGACTACTGATCAATCTGACTTGTTAAGATTTATGTGTGAGGCAAAGCACCGGAATTCAGATTATGAATTTAAGATAATAGATTCAGATTCGAATTCAGACTGTGTGAGGCCGGCTTAACTTACTTATACGAGAAGATTATTGATATTTATATTTTTAAATTTTTGTAACAGTTATAATGGAGAGAAATACTAGCCAACTACAAAAATCGTTGACGTCTTAATTTGGCATCAATGAATCTTTCGACATTCCCCATTCCCAGACGGACCGCGTAGGTAATAAAGACATCCGTTTCACGGCTCAGAGGCCTTCTAACCCCGGGGCGTGGGTTCGCAATAAAATCTCGTCGAAGAAATGAGTAACGTGAAAATTGGACCCCTCGGCGACGACTCGATTTGGGTGCTAGAGTGCGTCTGATGGCGTATAAAGTGTTGCCAATTAGCTTCCTTTTGCAATCAAAATACATTTAACCTCTTATGAAGCTAACGTTATCCTGTAAAATTTATAATAAAAAACTTGAACACGTGTTGCCGCATATTCAATGCCATAGTTAATGTGTGGATGACTTTAATTCAATATTTTGAATATATCCTGATTTTTATCTTTAATAAGTTATTAATTTCATTTTACTCATTATAGCACCTAGTTTCTATACCTATCTGTTTCCGTTTTTGTCACAGATATAGATTTACATAGATAACGCAAGTATAGAAGTCCAAACCGATTCAAAGACACTGATGCCACCGATGCCCCGCCGATGCCCTGCCGATATTCTTTAGTTTTTGCAGCCGACCGGCTGCAAGGCTACAACAACAGACGCGTGCGGACTGTAAGTTAGCGGCGACCAACCCCGACGTTTCGTTGGGGTTCGGACACGCGAAGTACATGCATTTGCGTTATCTATGTAAATCTATAACTGTAGTTTTTTTAATATCACTACAATTTAACACTTAAAATTTCCACCCTGTATACGTATTTCACTGTAGTTATACGTATCTCATTCTTGATGAGGACGCTCAAAAGCCAGTAGTAACCACTGTCCGGTAAACGATCAGTTGGGTAAGCAACGTCAGGCAAGGTCAGTCCTTAGATGGGTGACCGTTTAGTGGCATTTGAACTGAGCGTCTCCGTGCTTCGGAGGGCACGTTAAAAGTCGGTCCCGGCTATTGTCATCTAGACGGCAGTCGTTAAGCTAAGTCAGAGGCCTCCTTCGGAGTCGCTGGACGTTCGGGGTGTGGGCCCTTAGAACGTCCATTGAGTACGGCGGCGACTTCGAGGAGGACGGCGGCGGGGTTGCGACCCACGTCTCTGTGAGCACCGTGACTGGTTCCCGAGGAGCTACAATGCGCCCCCCGGCGGCGGGCTCAAAGGCAAGGCACTGGCCCCTGGGTGCAGATCCCACTGGAGAGCCCTGGAACCTCTCATGTGCCAATGCGGTAGCCGCGGGGGTTTTAGTGGGTAAGAATCCCACATACCCCGGTCGAGCCCCACAGCTCCCGGGCATCTTACGAAGATTTCCCCCGCGTCAAAAAAAATCTCATTGGCCTAAAGGCAGCTTTAAAACTCTGACACCAGCTTGGCCCCTAACCATACCACAAAAAAAATCTCTGATGACACGATCATAATATTAAGTACCTATTGGCTGAACAAAATCATTGGCCGTTGCAGCCTTAGTAGAAGGTAATTTATTATTTTATCAACCACTACGTAATCATTACCTTAGTGTCATACTCTGCAGCAGAGCCACCACATTAAATACCAATCAATTATATCTTAAAATGATGTACGTTGAACGTACATAATGTACGTATACCGATTACCTATGTACGTATGCTAGTTTACGAAATAATTCACGTTGTTTGTGGCTCTGCTGGGGAGCGTACTCTGCAGCAGAGCCACGTTGTACAGGCATTCAGAAAGTCACGTTAAAATTTTGTGATAATGTTAAGTATTTGGCTGAACTAAAACATTGTCCGTCGCAGCCTTAGTAGAAGGATATTTATTATTTTATCAACCACTACGTAATCATAACCTCAGGTGATATCGTAGGTATATCTCAACTTAGAATTAATGATCTGTAAATATCATCGTAAATTTCACCAGTGTTGCTACCAGGAAAAGTCACGTTAGAATTATGAGATAATGTTTTATAAACAATTACGTTTATAGCATGGCATCAAAAACTTTCCGGTTTGAAGGTTACGCAGACAATTCAGTAACACGTTTGGACAGTCCGTACGGCTAATAAATAATTCATGACAATGATTTTTGCCGCTGGTAGTCTACCAATCAGATGATTAACATACCTACCTGTAATTATGATCAGGACAAGTATTGTCATTACTGTAGGGCCAATTTAATAGATCACATCTGACATCTGTCAGTTTTTTTGTTATGTCTGTTTCTTTTGTCATCTATATCTATCTATACTTATAATAAAACTGTAACAGGTCCAATTCTGTACATTGATGATATTTTGAAAATTATGTTTGGAGGGCATTCTATAACCGATACTAAAGCCAAAAAAGTTTGTTGTTGTCTGTCTGTATCTTGGCTGAGCATCACGCCGAAACCACTAGATGGATTGAAACGAAACTTGGCATGAGTTAATACTCCGAGGTAGGATACTTTTTATCCCGGCATTCGGCACGGTTCCCTTGGGAGAGGGAACTAAAGTCAAAATGTGTACTTGGTTATACGCTTGCTCCGATTTTAACAATTTTTCATTATAATTATAATAAATATTTGTAAGGGAACACTCATAGACAGTTGTTAACAATGTTTGGAAATCGATCAGGTTAAGCAACGTTAGGCAAGGTCATTAAAGAGATGGGTGACCGTTTAACGCCCTTTGAACTAAACGTCTCCGTCTTTGTACTTGCCCTCCGAAGGGAGGGCAAGTACAAAGTGGGTCCAAGTGTTTAACCGACTTTAAAAAAGGAGGTTTTGTATTCTATGCGAATGTATATTAGGTATTGAAAGTTTAGTTATCGTAAACACAGCGCGGGCGGAGCTGCGTGGGTCAGCTAGTTATTACAATAAATACTTACTTAATTTTACTAGGTGGTAGGTTCCTTGTGAAAGGAACCGTTCAGGTAAGCACCGCCGCAGTGTCAGATATTATGCCACCAAGCAGCACTGTGAAAGCATTGCTGTGTTCCGGTGTAAATAGCACTTTTAGCTGGTGAAATTACCAGACACAAAGACTTACTATCTAATGTCTTAAGGGACGGCAACGAGCTTGTGATTCTTCAGGTGTTGCTAGAGTCTATAGGCTGCGGTGACTGTATACCAGGCAGGCCGTACTCTTGCTTGCCAGAATGGTAGTATAAAAAAAATATGTAATCGTAAGTAATTGAAAGAAGTTAAGGAATTGTGCATTTGTAACTTTGAAAACAAAAATATGCCCGCAGTTACAACGTTACGTTGTTAAATTTTGATGAAGTGTCAAATGTGATCTATTAAATTGGCCCTACTATAATTCATGACAATGTTTTTTGGTCCCTCGTACTCTACCAATCAGATGATTAACATACCTACTTGTAATTACGATCAGGGCAAGTATTAAATCACGCTTTTTGTGCATATTTTGACAAACGATTATGATGTAATAACCAGTTGGTAGAATTAAAAAAAAATAGCATTGCAAATAACATATAATGCTAATGTATTTACGCGAATGTTACCTATGGGTGTAAATCCAAAATCAAGCAATCCATTGCAAGAACATCAGTTCTTGGCTTGACAGAATCATCAGATTCTGTAAACTCTTTTTGAAATTAAATTGAGAATAATTGTGAGCGACCTGCTTGAGGATAAAAGAGGTGCCACTCGCTGGCAGTTTTTAAAAGTTTTTTTTTGGACAATATATTTATTCAAACTATTTACATCGTATTTTTCCCGTTGCTGGACAAAAAATAAACTTTCTTTTAAAAACCGCCAGCGAGTGGCACCTCTTTTATCCTCAAGCAGGTCGCTCACAATAATAATTAGGAGATCTGATAATAAGCAACGACAAATATTATGACATAAATGGACATCAACCATGTGACCATGAATGTTATAAAATGTTCTAACAGTGCGTAGCGTCAGGAAAGTAAAATCAAAATGAATTACATAGCTAAATAATAGTCAGGTTGCCATAGGCTAGCCACACACTCCCTTCGGAGTCGCTGGACGTTCGGGGTGTGGGCCTTTAGAACGTCCATTGAGTACGGCGGCGACTCCGAGGAGGACGGCGGCGGGGTTGCGACCCCCGTCCCCGTGAGCACCGTGACTGGTTCCCGGGGGGCTACAATGCGCCCCCCCGGGCGGCGGGCTCAAAGGCAGGGCACTGAGTGGCCCCTGGTGCAGATCCCACCTGGATCCCCTCTCACGTGCCGATGCGACATATTTTAGAACTCGCTGGAATGCGGCGTTAGGTAGCCCGAACCCTCAATAATATTGTCAATATTCTATAACCCGCCCGAATTAACAGTGCACCCCGCTGGAATGCGATGTTACAGCGCCAGGTGCACAGTTAAGTCGTACGGGTTATAGAATATTGAGAATATTATTGATCGTGTGCGGCTAGCTTTAGTTCAATAGAATATTGCATTAATAAAATTAAATTAAATTCCCATACATTTGGCATTGGTGTTCACAAGGTCTTTATTACAATGGCGGACACAGTCTGTGCTAATATTGGTTTGTGTTAATGTGTTTCCTTCATCGTGTTATGAGCCAACTTCCCATTAAATGTAAGTAATATTTGGTAGTAATTTTTATTTTCGGGATTTAATAAACTACATAGGTACACAAAGACGTTTTTCAACCATAGACGATAACAATAGAGATTGGTGAAATAAACCACATAAATATTATTACATATCAGTTACCCGTAGAAGTACTAAGACGATCAAAGAGGGAGACTAAATACATAAGTCAAAAATTTCAAGTCAAAAATTTCTTGCCGGTGACGAGGAAATCACACCCAAAAACACACCCGTCAGGAGGAAATACTAAACATGAACTAACACATTTGTCTATGTACTTACTATCTAGTTGACCGGATCATTGTAACACACAGCTTCTGATGCACATAAAAATGATTCTTTACTTATGTAACAATGTGTCAACATTTTTGTCCATTTTTGTATCTAATTATATTGTGTGACTTTTTAAAATATTTCCGATAAAGTTTTAATCTTTGACTCTACACTAGTTTTTACGTTAAACGAGCTATCCCACTATACAATAATAATTAAATTACATTCACTTTAAACCTCGGTCGAAAATTTGGGGTCGGAACAGACCCGGGAATTACCTACTGAGATTCAGAAATACAAGCACGTTCGAATAATTATATTAATTAAGGTAATAACTCAGAAAATTCGACATTCTGTCGGATGCCTCGTTAAAATGAGAAGTAAAAATGAATTTCACATGTTCCTTTTTTTATAATTAATGAAAGACTTACCATGCAGTTTTTAATTATTTTTAAACAGTGTTGCCATTAAAAAATAATAAAAGTTGTGACTAATTTTTGGTAGGTATTCCAGATAACAGTAGTGGAAATCAACGCAATCATTTCTTAAACACATGACAATAGTCGCGATTTTTTTATTGGGAGTTGGTCGCCGTTATATTAGGCACTTTGAATTCTAAAACGCCTTTTGGCTTTAAACCTCACTCATCCCAGGATAACTGTAATTCACATTGTGTGGATTATTTTATGATGTTTCTGATTCACGACTTTGACCTGTGTGATATAATATTGCCCAAGTATCACCTCATTTTCATCATATTTATCATCATTATCATGACGAGGAGGAGAAAATACTCTTGCCCAGCGGTTGAATATTAAAGTTTAAAAAAAATGTTGTCCAAAACCAAAGACACTGAAGTTTATTTGAAAGGCACATCTTCATCCGCACACAAATCCGCAAACGGCGTTCATGGTGAATTATAAGTACTTAAACTAAGCAAACGATTAGTCGATTAAGCAAAGTCAGGAAAGGTCATAGATGGGTGACCATCTAATGGCATTTGAAATTTTCATCTCCATGCTGTGGAGAGCCCGTAAAAGGTTGTTCTGGTTGATATGATCTAGAGAGGAACTTGAACAACTCTGGTCACTAACCACACGATAAAAAAAGTAGCGAAGAAGCCAACGGTTTCCTTGGCTAGCAGTGGAACATATTGTTAACACTCTGAGTGTAAATTAACGTTAACAAGAATCGATGACATTTGAAAACACGTGGGTTTAACAATTTCATATGTTTAAGTTTCGATTCCTAGTGGCTCTATTGATACGTGATTTTCTACATCATTTCATTAATAAAATTGGCATTAAGACACTATGACATAATCAAGAAAACAAGTTTGATTGTATACAAAGGAAACCTGCTTTTCAAGATTTCGAAGTTGATATTTACAACATTTTTATTAGCATAATAGAAACGTACATTATCCTTATAATCGGAGTGTGCAAAACATCATCTCTTACAACAGTGATAAATGGTGCAAAATATAGACCACGAATGATAAAATTTACTCACGAAACTAGTAGAGATTTCTTCAACTCGAGAGTGCAACGTATCAAAGATCTCATAATTGTCCAGGATATGGTTCTTCAGCTCTATCGGTTGATGTACTTTTATACGAAGATTGGGCTTCATCGACTTCTCTCCGTTCGCACCACCGTTCATTTCAACACTTTTACCACTGAATGGGCAAGACAAAGGGGACCCAGCCGCATGCCCGTTCACGTTTTGCTCCATTTTACAGAAACTGTCTCTTATCGACCCTTTTGGATCCTCAACGCAACAGTACTTAAAAATATTTAGCATTTGACTGACCCGGTCAGTGCAACGACTCTCGCGGTGAGTCTAACTGGCGGGAGCGGAGTCGGCAGCATAATATATATGCATACCGGAGCAGATACAATGGAGAACTGAACTCGATTATTTGAACTAGCGGACGACGGGCGATTTAAGCAGATTCCGCAAAAAAAATATCAACAATCGTGCGTCAGAGAGCGCGCCGCCTGCGCTCGTGGCTGACTCCGAATGACTAAAATGACGGATCTTATCACAGATCAAGGTGACGGTGACGTAAGAGGCATTATCAGGTTGACGAGGTATGGTGGCTGATCTATGTAAGTCGCCGGCTTTGAGGCCAACGAAAATAATTAGAAAGTAATTTGGGTGGGATAAGGAAGTCTACTGGTTTTATCGTATTTGATTTGGTGTCTAATTAACTCGCATGAACAGGATATTAGGATCGTTTGGACAATGACAATAATATTTTTTATATACTAAGGAGATACAGTTATCGCGCTTATTGTTAGACTTGAAATTAAATAGCTCTTGGAGTTCTTTAGACATCTATCTAAAAATGTTGTATTGTGTTAAATGAAATCTAGCTATCGTCGATAACTATAATATCCTGCAATTCACATGGCTATGTATATAGGGAGAGTCTGCTATGGTAATTAGACTTCTGATACAAATACTAAGCAAATATTTTAATATAAAATATTTCTGATTAGCACACGTATACTACACAGATTAAAAGTACTCAGACACAAGACAAACAGTGCATTAACCCTAGCTCTGGATGGGGTTTGAACCCACAAACTTTTGAGTAACAGCCAGGTATCTACACCAATGAGCCCGACATAAACCGACAGGTTATTTGAAATATCCGCGATATTTCAAATAACCTAACAGGATGTGTTAGGAAAAAAAGGGTTAAATTATTAAATATTAAGTGACTTGCGTGACAACGATCTATTCGATCTGAGATAAATCAAAGACGTACGCAGGATGTCCTGGTAAGATCAGATGGGTATGTCCCGTACTTCACCTTCGATACATGTATTTTTGGGTTTATTTATTGGTAAAAAGTAACTCCTGGAGAACAGAAACTATTGTTGGAGTTCCATCGATCAAAGATGTAATTATCATTATTATTCGCCTACATTAAACCACTGCCGGACATAAGTCCCCCAATATACGCCATTGAGCCCGGTCTTCGGCTCTCTTCATCCAGTCACTGCTTTGCGTGTATCGTCACTCCACCTGGTCAAAGGGCGTCATAGGCTACGTTTCCCGGGTCGCGGTCTACACTCGAGAACCAGTCCAGATCCCCAACGATCATTAGTTCTGCGGCAAATATGACCAGCCCACTGTCACTTTAGCTTGCTAATCCATTGAGCTATGTCTACGACTTTGGTTCTCTGGCAAATTACTTAGTTTCTTATTCGATCCCTCAGAGAAACGCCGAGCATAGCTCGCTGAGTGACCTTGAATTGATGGACTAGTCGTACCGTAAGTGACCACGTCTCAGCACCGTACTTTAGTTTCATTAGAAATATAAAGTGCATTTATTATCTAAATATATGACAAAATTTTGTTTTATACTAGACTTAAATTGGGTTCCAAATAATTTTTATCAACAATCGCGTCAGAGGAGAGTAGAAATTGAAAAATAAAAATTATGTATGTCTATTTCTTTGGCACGGCCTTCAGTCTCGGCTTTCCATAGTACAGGTTCTACTTTACTAGTAGTGTGGGATCGAAGAATATTATCTATACTAATATTATAAAGAGGTAAAGTTTATGAGTTTGGATGTCCGGCGTAATCACCGGTACTATTGACCCGGTTTTGAAAATTATTTCTCTGTTAGAAAGGTCCCTGAGTGCTATAGTACTTTTTATTTTGGTAAACGAAAAAAAGCGCGGGCGGAGCTGCGCAGGTCAGCTAGTTTTATATATCTTTTGGTTCTAATGGTTTAGTTATCACTCCATTTGCAAAATGCCATCTGCTGCTTTGGACTCAGTGGAGAGGCGTGCTAAGAGGCTGATTGGTGATACTGGGTTAGTAGAAGCCAATCTACAAAGCCTAGAGCACAGGCGCAAAGTAGCCAGCCTCTTGGTATTCTACATGATGCATTTTGGAGAGTGTGCATAGGAACTGCATGACTTGATTCCACCATCCCCCTTCTATCATCGGACGTCGAGACGCACTGCGCATACACACCCTTATGTGGTGAAAGTGCCTTCAGTCCGGACTAAACGATTTGCCTCTTCGTTTATATTGAGGACAGCTAAGTTGGAACAGTTTGCCTGCGTCGGTTTTCCCGCCCGATTATAATGTGGGTGTCTTCAAGGCTAGAGTGAATAGGCTTTTAATAAGCTAGTGCGCTTTAGCATCTTCGATTGCGTCGCCACTTTCCATCAGGTGGGTCTGCAGTCAAGCACTAGCTTATGTTGAATAAAAAAAAAATCGGATGTTTATCGCGGGATATCGATGACTTGAACGACGATTATAACTTATATTTAGGGATCGATAGGATATTGGGACCGGCAGTAAGTAAATTTACTTAACCAACTTACATATTCATTCGCATCACTTTGTTTTGGTACACTTGAGTTGATATTCTTAGTTGTTTGGTACCTTTAGTAGGTCAACGTTCTCAACGCAAGGTAAGTCCCTTAATCCTTGGTGGTGATGCACTATGACTAATCACAATTTAATAAGTATTATGCCATAAATATTTCCTGTGAAACTGCGAAATAACTGACAGTATTGCTATAAAAACTATACTTCTCATTCATTGGGTTGTTAATTGATAAAGCCTAGCTCCGTGGAGGGAAGCCTGGAGAGGGAAACCGCTAACTTAGCAAACGAGAGGTCGGGGGTACAAATCTCGCGGGGAGCAAAAACTAGTTCTTTCTTGCTGGCTAGGATAATGCAGACCGATCACCTGATCGTCTTGAAAGTAAGATGATCCATGCGTCGGATGGGTATGTAAAAATTTGGTCTTGCGCCTGACTTCACCCTGGTCGTGTCTGTCTCCCGTTCCATCGGATGGTGAGAGCATAGGAAGAGAGTTTGCGCTTACGTCTACGCAGGCATTTCTGCACTATAAAATCTCCCATGTAGATGGCTGATCTTGTGAAAGATTGGCCGCTGTCGATGCGACATATCATGCAGGAGGACATTATTCATTAAATTAAGTGAAAGTAATTAACTGCGCCAAAAGCGGTGACGCTACTGTTTTGGTAAACTATCAAACTAGAAGAAAGAAGAAGTGGAAAGAAGTAAAGGAACAAACATTTTCAAATTAGGTCGTTCGCTATCGCGATTAATACTGACGTAGGGACATAATATTTTAGACATTAAATCTATGCAATTGATGAACTATAACATTACCTATTACAAGTTCTGCGAATCAACATTATCATCTAAATGTCACAGTTTAGTCACGGGAAAGTAATATCACGTCGAGCCTTCTAACCAACTCTTCCGGGAATAAGGATCTATGTACACTATTATAAATTACGGGATTGTGTAATATTTATATATTTATTCCTTTAGAAGTAAGAGATAAGTGTATTTATAAGCAATCGTACCGAAAAACAAATGAGCTACTGGTCAATAATAAACTTTTAACATTAAGTTTGATTTTTTATTTTTCAATGTCAATATTTTTAACTAAAATTCTTATAATATTTTTTTTAAATGTATGTCATAGGATATACATATAAACTAATTAAGCACATAGTCATGAAGTTAACCCTGCCTATACAATCTTTGTTAAATATTTTCCTGCAGAGAATAACTTGAAACCAATGACGATTATGTTTTAACTAATTGCATATAGGTATTGAGAAGAAACAAATTTGGATGAATTTTAATTTGATCAAATTTTAATATGAAAAGAAAGAATTAATTAAAAAGAAAAGTCTCTTTTTACAATAATATGCATGTCATAAAACCTTCATGTGAAAGAGTCCTTAAACATCAATCACGGTTTTGTTAAGTTTATTAGAACTAGTCATTGATGAATTCGAGGAAGTCGGGGCTTAACCGCGCTTACACAGCAGGTCCTACGTGAGCCGACGCATATTCTTTCTATAATACCTTTAGCACGTGACGTCAAACAGATGAAAAGATTGTCAATCCACTTTTTAAAGTCGCCCTTGATATAGTCATAGACTGGATAACCTTTGAAAATTAGTTATTTTATGTAACAGCTAAGAGATTATAATATACAGGAACGTTAGTATATCCTGATTCTTTTTTAACGACTTATTGGAGTCGTTTTAGTCATTAGGGTACGTAGTGTCTGTATTTGTTTCAAGTTTTGTGATATCACTATAAATTACGAAAATATTATCTGTTGACACATGTTTGTAACCTGCATAGGCCGTAGAGGCATTTGGGTTTGTTTCATATATGTACCTATATCATCACTTCCTATATATATATATATTTTTTTATTCCTATATATTTCCTATTTATATATATTTTTTTATATATTATTACTATGAACAACTGCGACCAATATTAAATTCTTCTAAACTATGGTCTCACATATCGTGTAACAAAAGTGACACAATTTTTTTTGCTAAGGCCAGTCTATTTCTAAATAGTTAAATGTCTTTTGTGTAATCATTATCATCATCAGCAGCCATAGGGGTCCACTGATGAACAAAGCCTCCCCCTTAGAAGGGAGGGGGTGCTATTATCCCCACGCTTGGCAGGTGTTTTGGGGATCGCAGTACAGCTGCCCTACCACCACCTCTATTAGCAGTATTATTATCATCTTACATGACATGAGGTAGAGACGTCAATATACGTAATCTATAGCTCTGTCACTTTCTACGGAGAAAGTAAGGTGAAAATAATATTGTTATTAGAGGTGATGGTACAGGGGCAGGTGATAGGTAATCCAATAGAAAGACGCTGCTGCCCGTCTTCTTCTTTTCCATAGCCGCTTCTTCCGACATCCAACGGGAGGATATGGGTGGGCGCTGTTCTTCGCCTGTATGACCATCGATATACTATTATATATCGATGTGTATGACAAAATGCTTTACGGGTTCAGTTTTAATTTGATATTATTATTTCAATGTTAAGAACTTTAACTGAAAACTTATAAATATTTGTTATGATTGCCTGATTGCTGCGGAGGCATCAAAAAGGACTATGCTAGGCTAGATGACCCTCAGCCAGGACTGCCCATGACTATAAGGATGTGTTCACATGTGATTAAAATACAAAATTTTGTGATTACGAAGGAACTTTATTTGACCAATAACAGACAAATATTCTCGTAATTCGTTAATATTTTTCGTACATTAAAATTTTTAAACAGTTCTCAATTATTTGAAATAGTGCGTTACTATAACATTTTGTGATATGAAATTGATAATAACATTGGTATTATTAGCCTTAATTGTGCATTTGATAAAATTTAGAAGATATTAAATCCATATTAAAATTTTATTCCGGCAAAGACAATATTTAAAATATTTAAGTAGGTATAGAAATATTAAGTAACATCAGAAAAGTATTTTTTTTTGTATATTAATTTCTCATAATATGAATAATAGAAAATATGAATACATTTCTTAATACTAATTATAGGATCACAAATTTCAACATTCACATCTAATAAAGGACATTATGAAGTAAAATATTATTGAATAAACATTAATATGTATAACTGCACAATATATCTTTTACAACTTATACCCTATACGCGATTTACATGGTCATTTTGGTAATTTATTAGAGAATATACATAGACGACAAATAATACTTGAGATGATTATCCTATTTAACACAATATTTAAGTTTAATACAGTTATAGTAAAATCTAAATAAATTTATCATATTTACATCAATAGCAAAATAACTAAAAGTAGCACATTCTGTACAAAATTTGGCAATGTAAGCATTACATTTGAAGAATCGTTGTCAAAGTTAATGCCTAACATCGAGTTGAAATTAGTTTGGAACAAACAAAGATTTACTTAATTAGATAAACATATAATAAATCTAACACAGTTAAATCCAAATATTAGTAGTACTAAGTGGACAATATTTTGTTTTATGACGTCACAGAGACACGTTTTCAATATTAAATTGGAATGAAATTGCATCTATAAATCCCATGGCTAAATCCTACATATGTAGTTGGTAAATTCTTATCATTTTAAAATTTAATTAAAAGTTATTAAATATAATTTATATACTATAAATTTTAAAGCATATCAAGGATAACTTGTAGCTTGATGATAATGCATCTTGTGCGTTATTAAATATAAAGTCACCCTGCTTGGAATACATATAAAATAATTATCTAAATATTTATGAACTTCAGCAGCCTCAATGTGAGCATCCAAAAATAATACTGGAATGGAATGTGATTAACTGCATAAATGATGACTCGGTGCTATGTACAATAAATTCAAAACCCGATGTACAACCTATATAGCGACCAATATACAAAACCACAGCTCGAGTAAAGCCAAAATACATAATTGACCTATAAACATCAGCCATCAAACAACGACACAGTAAGTTTAAGATTTAAAATAGTGTTAAAGCTCAAAGTTGTCTGCAATATTTGGAACTTATTACTTGATCTTTGACATATACATATATAATTAATTTTGGATAATGTTTAAAATCGTTAAATGTTTCATAAGAAGGTAAAAACATTATGTGTGATACAATAAGGGACGAATAATCAGTGAAAGTACTAACAGAATAGTCATGAATTGAAAGTAGTAAAGTATTGAAATAAAGAAACGGCCTCAACTGGTATCCCGGAATCATAAAACACAGCAAGTGAAGACCTTCTACTAGCTGGTAAAATTGTTGAGCTTAGGTAAGGTAAGACTAATAACTATTTTCTCGAGTGCAAAGCAGCAGTTCAACGCAACTGCCCATACAATCACGGAAAATGTCCGTTGTTGTTCGTTTCGTCACTAAGCATTATTAACAAAATACATTGAGCAATTACCTAATTTTCGGCTGACAATAATTTGGCTCTGTGGAGATTACGTCGTGGCATTACACGGATGTAGTGTCCTCATCCACATTGGGATGAGCTTTGGCTAAATGCATGGAATGTAGGAATGGAGCTAGTCGGGCTAGGTAAAAGGAGTGGGGTGGAAGCGAGAGGACCGACGTCATGGCTGTGCCGCGGCACGATTCCTGCGTGCAGACTCGCGGGATGCGCTGTGAACTTCTGCTGTACGGAGAGTGATGCCAAAGATGTCCTCGTGGTACCGGTTCTCCTCCTTAATAAGATATAAATTGAAAATATTGATAAAGAAATGTTTGGGAGCTGAAAATGGATTGGCGGAAGACGGCTGAATAATGGATATGAAACCATGGATTTAAGATTTTCATAAAAGGAAGCGCGTAGTGGATGCATACACAAAGTTTGTAATCGGTAGCTCACTAACGTGAGCTCTACTTTACAGAAGGTTACAACCAAACAATTCCATCTGCTGTAAGGTTATTGTAATAAGTACCTCTGACAAAAAGTCTATCCACGGCTTCATTATTACTTAGATCTCTAATGCATAACGAGAGACAGGTTTAATTTGATGTCAATACTTTATATTATCACAAACATTATATTTTTAAATTAAATAAATATAATCAATAAATCATATATATCTATAAAACGTACCTTGAGCATGAACATGAAGTTATGCACTTGTTCATCAGTCATATTTCCATGTTTCTTCACGATTCCCTTGAGCTTCTGATGCACGTCTTCAGCCATTTTACAATCACCGCAAACATAGAAATGTGCGCCACGATTTATTAGCAAATCATGGATCTCGAGACCTTCTTTCTCTGCTAACTCTTGAACGTACATCTAGAAAATGCATTTACTATCACCACAATTCCCAAAATAAAACAATCTCATGTACATTTACAGATACTTACTTTAGGAATATTCTTTTCTCTCGACAACGCAAGGAAAACTTTGGATAAGATGCCTTCTTTAAGAGCTTGTTCTTTCTCTTCTCGGTACAAGTCCATTGTTTTTGTTCTACATCCGAAAAATAACCAAACGGGACCGGTGGTTGGACGGGAGCGACAATTAAGTTGAGCTCTGCGGTGGTGCCAAAAACCACGGAACGGCGCAATACCAGTACCGGGACCTATCAATATCAGAGGTACTGACAAGTCTTCAGGGAGGTGGAAATTTGGAGCACTGGAAAAAAGACAAAAATTTAATTTGATTCTGATAACGAAATAAAGGAGAGAATAAAGTAAGGTATTCCATACCTTCGAATGAAGAGATAAACTTCATCACCGAGCTTTCGTTCCATGAGATAATTGGAACATACACCGTAATGGACAGGTCCTTCGCCATCTGTTAGACAACATGACATCATTATTTAAATTCATAGAACCACATCGTAAATAGAAAACTGATTAACCTTCCATATTTATTGATGTCGCTAATATTAACGGCCTTACATTGTTAGGAACGGACGTCGTTGCGTATTTAGAAATTAGATCATATTTTTTACTTTCAATGATTTCACGTTACATTAGTTACGTGGGAATCGTCAGTAATAAACTATGAGTACGCTTTTAAGACTAAATTTGTTTATATCACTGACCTCGTGTTCGGTACGTAACTACAGCGACTGTGAGGTGCAATCGTTTCGGATGAGCTATTGGTGATGACGAAATAGAATAGAATCTCGGTTGCAGAGGTGAGAGCAATGCTGCTAAAAGGGAAGCACTAGGTCTAGCCGACGGAAACTGTTCCAACACTTCGGCTACAGTTGGAAACTGATAATGACGCCAATCCTCATATGACGCGGGATCCTGCAATTATAAGTTTTCAATAAAGTATGTTATATGTATTATAAAAATTAATGTTTGTCTGTATGTCCTTTACAGAATCTTAAACTATGCATTTGATCATGTCATGATCTTCCGCAAAGGGTTGTGCATGAGCCCAAAAAGGTTTCTGAGTAAAAAGAGCGCGAGCGGAGCTGCGCGTGTCAGCTAGTAATAAATACAACAAATTAATAATACAACTAATAATAAATAAAAATACTAACTATAGCAAGAACGTTGAGCTGTTTCCTCTCTTCTTCATTTTCACAGGTTGTGGCTAAATACTGTAGAAGAATTGTAGTAGGTGGTGTTGTGATATCCAAAAATCTAGTGAATAACTCCCGAACGGTCACAACTGGAAGCCTTTCATGAGGCTCCCAAGATTTTACTGGACCTATATAACATAATATATACGCTTAATAACACTTAATCAAACAGACAGTAATGTAATATTTATTTTACTAATAATAGAACATTTCATTCTTACTTCGAATGTTAACTTACCGCTAGAAGTGTGTGTTTCCTTCATAAGTTGCAGTTGTATGGGTTGATCATAGTCTTCGATATCTTTTAATCTGGCCAATATACTGTTGACTAATTCCTTTCGATTGCAAGCTATTATTCCTACGTGATCTCCTGGATTGTACTTGACCTCATCCTTAAAAATGTCAGTAATATGTTTTTATTTATTTGTCTCAAAAACAATTCCCATAGCAAATATTTTAATTGCAAGTTTAATATACCTTTGGTTCCAAATCGATAAATATTGTTGATCTCTCAGCAGATGCGTCACCCAAATCCTTGTTAGCTTTGACAATGCACTGTACGAACTGTTTGTTTAGGGCCGATTGTAGAGCGGCTTTCAGTGCTGGTGGCCGACAAGTTGGTTGGGCAAATCGCACTGTTTCCTCACTGAGTGCAACTGTACCAAGAGCTCTCTTTGCTTCTTGCAATGTCTCATCATCGTCTAAGCAGAATGTCTCGCAAGAAACCTATGGTTAAATAATTGCTTGTAATAACTTATTCTGATTAATAATATTTGATTTATATACTTTTGTGATACTAATCGTATTTGTACGATTACATAAAGCATACAATTTATACTGTTCAGATCTAATGAAGCTTAACGCACAAAAAGTACACAAAGTTTATTAAAATACATTTAATTAAACGCCACATCCGTATGACTTTTTATTGGCTTGAGATTGTTTTAAAACACAAAATAAAAACCAAGAACTGCGATGATTCAATATAAAACAGCATACAGAATAAACCCACAATAAGTTCTAGCATCAACAAAAAGTTGTCATTCGATATGGTCACCAATTCGATATGATACGTTTCCTAGAACTTACGTTGAAGACGCTGGAGGCCCACTTCCGGAATGCCTGGTCTTGGCCGCACATCTCGTCGCCCGTTGCAAGGTCATGGATTCGTTCCCCTCCGAGGTCACCCAGCAACTTGTCAACGTATTTGCCGAAGTTACAGAAATTTGGGTAGGCGCTCGAGCCAAGGGCGAACACGGCAAAGCGAACATTGCTTAGTGGACCGAAACTGTCAATTGATGTCGCATCTGTTGTGCTTCCTGCAATACGTCAATAAAAATATAGGTAAAGTGATAATGTCTTGAAGTATTTTTTGGGTTTATAAATTTAACCACATTTGGATTACGAAACCAAACGCTAATCGCTGCATAATCGCAATATGAACCTAGTTTCTAAATGTTCCGTATTTTTGAGTTAAAATGAAGACAAAAATATTAGTGAAGTGGTGTTAATAATTATGTTATATTTTATACCTTTCAATGACTCTAAGCGACTTAATTTCTTTGGATTCCCAGCTGCGTATCTTTGGAATTCAATTTGGCTGTTGGCTTTTATAAACGATTTGGGTGTTAACATTTGATTCCTAAAAAAATAACAATTATTTAGAGAATATTCTTAGGCAATCCCATTTAGGGTCAGTATTAGGACATTTGTTTCCACTTACACTGGAGTTTCTTCGCCAACCTGATCTGTATACAAGAGCTCGCACAAATGTTCGCCAAATGCCTAAAACAGATTGTCCTTTTATTTCTTTACCCACGGTTTTTAAGTACTAATAGCTTTATTTACATTTTATATACTTACAACACCATTTTCTGGTGGATCTCCATTTCCGAATGTCGACGTTACTATCAAAAGTAAAGCTTCATGCTCAATAGATGTTATATCATAATCAGCCATGCAGTGAACCTAAACATAAAAAAATACAGCATTACTTTAGTATTTATGGAAAATAATTTAACACACAAAAACGTCTAATTATAATAGATCCAACCGTTTATTTTCTTTTTGACAGCACCAATAGAACGTAACTGCGTCATGTTACGCAAAAGTTCACTTTTAAAAGTTTACTTAAAGTGTACTTTTAACCACTCAGGAACCGATGGTGCATATTTCACCATGACGTCTATAAATGGAAAACACTCAGAGACCGATGGTGCATATTTCACCACGACCGTTATACCGTTTTTATTGCGTTTTACCGGTAAATTTTGTTCTACAGTATTTTGTCTATGGTTAGCCGAGTGTATTTCCGCCTTTATTGGACCATCAGTCACTTGTCATTTTGACTTTTTAATTCAAGTGGCAAAAAAAAAGAAAAAAGTCGGCGGTAGTAGTCATAATGGCGGCACATAGCGGTCAATGAATGTTTATTTATTTAATGTAAATAGTGTCTTATTTTCAGGTGAATGATATTATTTAGTTGTGTTTAGTATTATGACGTATTAATAATGCAGTGTACACGTTATTTAGACCGTATTTTATCAAAAAATTGGATATTTTCGAACTGAAATCTGACCCGGGTGATTCATTGTTTGTTTGTTTACTTTTGATAAATTTTCGATATTTTTTGTAATGTAATTGTTGTAAATACATCGTAATTACATGATAACGATAATAATTCGAAGATAAAGGCATAAAATCCAATATAACTATCGAAAATTTTGCATACCATGACGTCATAGCGCGCGATGACGTCAGTTGAAAAAAGTTTTGATTTCATTTCGATTTTTTTTATAGTTTTATGTTTAAACTTATATGAAAAGGAGTTTGGATGCAAAGAATGGATCTTTATGAGTGCCTGGGTCAATATTCTATCCTCAAAATCGAGATCAAAAATAGGTAAAATCAACATTGCCAAAAATTCATCTATTTTGACCTTTTTCTTTAAAAAATCGATATTTCTAATTTTAAAAAAGGGTATATATCATAGCTAATACTTTTATAAATAGAACTCAGTTTACAGAACCCAAATCGGTTAAGTATTTATTTTTAGATAACGCTCGTAAGTGGCCCGTAACATGATATCCCGCCGCGCGATAAGCATTGAGCGCTTACATCGATAATGCGTAAAAATGCCAGTCCTTCAGGGGAAGTGAACTTCACTTTAAGTGAACTTTTGCGTAACATGACGCAGTTACGTTCTATTGGTGCTGTCAAAAAGAAAATAAACGGTTGGATCTATTATAAGGATTTGGATTTAAAAAAACATTATAGAGATGTAACAGATTGTTTTTGTTTTCTTCTATAAAGCTGTGTATAGTTTTTGTTGGTAGATAAAATAGGTACCTGAGCATTAAATGCATGTCCGAATATAACTCCTAATTCCTTAGCATACTGTTCAGATTTCCCTGTCTCTGTGGCGTACAGCACGGTGGCTTTGATCCTCTTCGACAAGGCCCGTCCAAATAGCTTCGATGTGAATTTGACAGCTCTCGCTATTTGCTTGAAATGGAACTTCCTATTTATTGGCCTCTTGCCAGTTATTGGTTTCGATTTCTGCCACTGATGAGTCTTCCAGGCAGGTTCCTGGTTTAGTATTATCAATAAACACATTATTAATATAATTCTACCATTTATCATCTTCCTCCGTAGTGTACTCGTATGTGAATAATGTTTCTGGTTTCTATATATTATTTGTTATTTAAAAAATCTATATTAATAACCAATTTCTATACAAACTCGTTATCTCATGCGTGTCATACAACTGGGGATGATCTCACTATTACCCAAACCAGAACAGATCAATAAATAATGACTTACTGTGTTTTTGCACTGCTTTATTACTAAATCCAACTTGTCCGTATATCAATCACCATGCAATGTTTTTCTAATAAGGACTACGAAAATATTTCTAACTACATATGTATTCTTGTTGTTATATCTATCTTAAGAACTAAAAACTATCTTAGTACTGGGCCGAGAGAGTTAAGTTCTATTTCACAGCGCGAATCAAGTGTGAATTGCTATACTAAATTAGAATTCAGATACATCTTTCAAAGCAGTAATAAGCTGAGTAATTTATTTTATTACGTATAGCGTACCTGGTATTCATACGACGGCTTTAGGTAATATAATGCCATCTCTTGATGAAACACGGGAGTGATAGATGATGACATTGGCGGCACGATCCAAATCCAATCGGCTGGACATCCAGACCTGATGAATTTCCATAAAACATGTTGAAAAGGTTAAGCAAATTATTATTTATGTAATCAGATGTAGGTATCTTAGGTCTAAGAGAAAACCAGAAGACGGACAGCGGTGTCTTTTGTTTAATATCCCTCTCCACGTATACTGCGATGCCTGCCAAGCGTGGCAATTAAAGTCCCTATGTTCAGCAGTGGACGTGTATCAGCTGGTGATGATGATTCAGGTGTAAAATTCGATGTTCAATATTTAACAACGAAATGAAGGTTTTTTATGTAAACGCAATGATCATTAAAAGGTTTGACACATATTAGCTGACCACTTAACACGGGCCTCAGACAGGGGGAGCAGGGTACGACTAAAATAAATAAATAAAGTCTCTGAAAGGCAGTTTTTAATCTATACTTATAATAAAACTGTAACAGTCCAATTCTGTACATTGAAGATATTTTGAAAATTATATTTGGAGGGCATTCTATAACCGATACTGAGGCCGAAAATGTAATTTTTTTAATTTTTGTCTGTCTGTCTGTCTGTCTGTCTGTCTGTCTGTCTGTCTGTCTGTCTGTACCACGGCTGCGCATCACGCCGAAACTACTGAATGGATTCAAATGAAACTTGGCATGATTTGAGATCTTACTACGAGGTAGGACATAGGATACTTTTTATCCCGTAATCTAGCACGGTTATTTTGGGAGAGGGGATTAAAGTCAAAATGGGTACTTGGTTATACGCTTGGTCCGATTTTATTAATTTTTCTTTATAATATAATAAATATTAGTAAGGGAACACTCTATAGAGAGTTGTTATCAAGGTTTTGTAATCGATCGGGTTAAGCAACGTTAGGTAAGGTCACTAAATAGATGGGTGACCGTTTAACGCCATTTGAACTAAACGGGTCCGTGCTTTGGAGAGCAAGTATAAAGTTGGTCCCAGTTTTTAACCGATTATAAAAAAGGAGGTTATGTATTCGATGCGAATGTCTGTTATTAAAAGTTTAGTTAACATAAAAATAGCGCATGCGGAGCTGCATGGGTCAGCTAGTACTTATTAAAAGTGAATCGTCTACAAAGTTAAGCTGGCCTGTGAATTTAAGTTAAGTACTTATTTGTTTCTGATTTTTTTTGTTTTGTGTGTATGTGCATTAAAATTTCTAAATATACTTCGATATTTGAGATATAGTATTTATTTGTAACTGTACTGAAATTCTAGTAATTAATAACGGATCGTAGTGCAATATATTATCTGCGTAAATATGGCACGGATGCAGATTTGTGCTGATACCAAAATGTATGTTACGGTGCTGATATGGGAACAACCAGTAACTAAAATAAAACTTACTATTGTACAATACTATGTATAGCAGATAGTACATTTGTATACTATCAAGGTGACGCAAGCGTACTGTCTGCCTGATGGTAAGCAGTCACCGCAGCCTATAGACTAGCAACACCAGAAGAATCACTAGCGCGTTGCCACTTAAGGCATTAGATATTAAGTCTTTGTGTCCGGTAATTCCACCAGCTACAGTGCCCTTCACGCCGAAACACAGCAATGCTAACACACTGCTGCTTGGCGGCAGAATATCTGATACTGTGGTGGTACCTACCTAGACGGTTCCTTGCTCAAAGAACTTACTACCTATTAAACATATTTGTATATTGGTTAAAAAAACTAAGTATAAAACTAAAGTTTATTCGAAAAAAATATAAGCAGCAAATAATAGACGGCAGACTAAATATTTTATTTAGTAACTTTACCATGCTTACCAATTAATGCCGTGTGAACCTACCTATAAATTTCGGGAAACTAAGTGCAAATTAGACCCGAATTAAGGTGCAAATTGAACCGAATTAGACTTGTTTAGATAACGAAAATGTTGGCCCATTCTCGTGTCTAATAATGGACATACGTGATCAAGAAAATGAATCGAAACTACAATTTAAAATGTGACGTTTACAAAACGTAGGCATCATGTAAACATAAAATCATGCTTTCATGATTCATTGTCTTGGAAGATAGGAATTTTTGTAAATAATGCGGCGTGCGCATGATTCTGTAATATTAGAAACAGCTATTTATAAAGCTGTTTGTTTTTGATGAACAGATGATGTGGCACGCAATTATACGGCTATCAGGCAGATCAATATAAAATGACAAATGTAACTGGAACATTATAAGAAAAAACAATATCTTAATTACATTGGACATTGAACAATCGTAAGAACAATAGAAGTGTGATTGGAAGATCCCTTTTTAGCACTTAAGCTAGAGTACTTAAGTCCAAGAAAGGGATATAGGTAAAATGACCTTACAGAATTTCCTAGCAAAACCCCTTTCGTTTCTCTCTACTGAAATCTAAAGTTAGGTACAATTGCTGCGCAGTTGCATTCTGCCAGCAAGCAGCAATGTCTAAACGTTGCTGTGTCCGGAACATAATAGCATTATAGTAGCAGGTGAAATTACTTGGTTCAGGAGACTTAGTAAATAATGTCTCATGTGACGAGCGGCAGTGCAGTGTACCTATTAATTAGCAGGTGTGTGACTTGGGTTAGGGGGTGCTTGTCTCGCCACTTAAAGAACATAGCTTACACAAAACTAAGACCTAAACAACTGACTAAAGTAAGCTAGTCAGTACTTCACAGCCAATCTCAGCGCACCAGTTTATCAGACACCGGTCTCGCCGGCGAGGCCGAAGGGTCGTACGCATGCGACCTCAACGACGAGCATCACCCCACTGAGTTTCTTGGCTGGTTTTCTCAGTGGGGGCGCGTTGTGATCCGGTGGTAGAATTAGCCGTTTCTTACGCCTAAGCCGAGGCAGTGCCTCCCTGAGGTACCCTTGAGCTCGTCGCTCCCCTGTTCTTAAGGCTAAGATGCGGTAAGCGCTCGCCTTCTCTTGTCCCGTAAAGCTGCAATGGCCATCTGCGGCCAACAGAGTCACTGTTAGCCGCAGATGGCCAATGTAGCTAAATCATTACCAAAAAAAGGCGACTGCTGAGCGATCCATCGAGTGCTGTTTGTGAATAAAGTGTAGGTGTTAAATGATTACCATGACACGACAGAATTTTACACAGAATAGGAACGGATATCTGCCATACAGGTGACGTCACCTAGACACTAGTGACGTCAGCGACGATGTATAGAGAAGCGAACAACCCAAACAATCACACGATAAGCCATGTTTACTCGGCCTCCTTCTCATATGGGTACATGTGCACGGCACTAGTGATGACAGATTAATGATAATTATCTGGTTGCAATTAGAGTTGAGTTTTTTTATCCATAATCTGTTTGCTATGAGGACGAAATATTGTTTTTGCTGTGATTATGTTAACATCGGTATTACGTCATGCGTAGTTAGTAGATATATCAAATGGTACGTTATTGCTGTTAATATTAGGTAGGTTAGTGAGGCGTTAGAGTTTAATAATTTATATTGGCCAACAATAAATGAAATTGTACCGAAAATGTTTAAGACTATTTTTAAGGAATTTATCACTTTATGCAAAGAGTTTATACAAGGTTACTGGTAATTCGACGTAGGTAGCCCGCATGGCCGAAGTTCATCAGCTATCGAGATATTTTGAATTTCAAAGATTTTTAGTTATTTTACCAGAATTTTACATTTAATTAAAATTTAAAAAAAAATACTCCATTTAAACATAATTTTAAAGCTGATACTTTAACTAAACTAGTAACCCGTAGATTTTTTTACCTAAATCATTAAATTAATGACAGCCAGACGGTTAGTCTACACCCAGACACACAGGCGCTACCTAATAGTTCGTGAATTCGTTTCCCACCAAGAGTCTGGGTGATGATTATCCCAGTATATTATTATTATTATTAATTAAAATGTGTTCACTGTTCGTCGTGAGTATTTAATGTTCCTGATCGCATTATCGGTCACGAAGACATTAATCTGATTATGGTTTATTGTAAGGCGTTTTAAAACACCTATATTACGCTTACGGGCACAGGGCCGACCACAGAAGCCGGATGCGACGACCTAATGCTCGTTAATAATGCATACACACCCAACATCGAAATATAACGTAATTTTAATCATATTACACGTGAAATAATAGGTGTAAGCTCTTGATTATATGCTTATACTTAATTAGAGTTTCATCATAAATATTTACATAACGTATTACATATGTAAGAAGCAGGAGCACATATCAATGTCTAGGTAGATACGACTTGAGGAAAGGGGACGCTGGATTGACGAATGACTAGTATAAGTAGGCTAGTAAATTGAATTGTTTTCTTATTAGCCAAAGTAAATTTTCTGGTGTTTAATATAATTGCAGATAGTAAAGTACATTCGTTTAATAACAACATTAGAACCTCTGAAATCCCTGCGCTGACTGCAAAACGAAAGGAACGAGGTCCGTTATCCCTTCCTCAGCAGCGGTCGAAAGACGTCTGCTGAACAAACGCCTCTCCCTTAGAAAGTAGGGGTTGTCATAATTCCCACGCTTAGTAGGTGTCTTGAGGATTGTAGTATTGGTGGTAGGTAATCCAATAGAAATACGCTGCGGCCCGTCTTCCTCTTTACCCTTAGCCGCCTCTAACGGATACCTACCGAAAGATATGGGAAGGTGCTATTCTTCTCCGGACAACCCACGGGTAATCAAGCTGTCAAACATTCCTCAATGATACCGCCAATTACTACAAAACACTGGTAACTTTACTCACCGTACATAAAACTACTGGAAAGAGGCATTATTTGGCAGTAGCTAACGTGCTCCTCAACACCGGTGGCGACTTTAAAGGCAAGGCATACCCGTCAACCCGATTGAGATCCAACCGGAGAATGCAGGACCCCTTTCTCATGTGTCGATGCGACAGCCGCGGGGGTTTTATTGGGTAAGTATCCCACATGCCCTGATTGACCTCCCATAGGGTCAGAGAACCTTTTGCAAGGTAAACCACGAAAACAGAAAGAAGTTTCTGCTTTGGACTTAAGGACTATCTCTCCAACTTTCAAATTACTTACCTAAGCCTGTTCTCGTTGTCCAAGTGTTTGATGAAGCTCTCAGATGCAGTGTGGTGGTCCACTATAGTAGCGTTATGTTGCTGGAAACTGTGTAGCACGGCCACATTCACTTCCACCAAAGCTTTGTCTTTCCACAGATTGACTGTCGTCCGTGTATCCAAACCCATCTTCTGAGCCACTTTCTGTTGAGAACAAACTTCATTTTATTTTTGGAGATAAATATATTATTAACTATTGAACCTCAGAGTATGTGGATACCAGGACCCTTTAAGTTATCAGGCTTAACGTCACGACTCATACCCAGTTAGTAAACTTTATCAAATCAACAAAATCCATAAATGAATTATATGATATTGAATAACATATTGAATTATAAGCCATAATATAATAAACAGGATAAGGTAAAACAGATAGTTCAATTTAAATTAGTTCAACAATGGTAGCAACAAATACGTAAAATGTTTTACTTGACTATAGGCAGGCGTGTCGCTTACTATCAAGCTAGCATCCTGAATGTCTCATCTTTAAGTTGCATAATAAAACTACTGATCATCAAATAATCAAAAGAACATTAATCTCTTTACCTATAAGTTTTAACATAGAAAACTATCACGTTTGAATTTTAAATGACAGAATATATGCCTTTGGCTTTAAGAATAACAGATGAATTGTTATTATTCTATTACAATATTCTTTCTGACATAACATTTTAGTTGAATTATAAATACAGAAACCTAAAAGCGTAATCCTCTTTGAGGAATCATAAAAGGCATTTATAATCAGAATCACGAATGGTCTTTCAAACATGATGTATTTAATTTGCCAACAAGCCACGTATTACTCGTAAGACACAAAGAGTGGAATAAATATTTAAGACATCTCTAAACACAGTAGTTTGTAAAATATAACGGAGATGCGAATTTGTGATAAAAAAAGTATCTATTGCGCGATCACTTTTAGGAAAGGAGTCTAAAATTAACATTTAAAAAAAAGGCTAAAATTAACATTTCACGATCATGATTAGTTATGACCTGTCCGAAGTTGAAGTTAGATGTATATAGCCTTGAAGTATGGCCCTTGAAACCCATGCATGAACCACAAAACCGCAATATAAATGTGATTATATTCAAACTTATTATATATCGATGCATTCAAAGGTAATCAATTGATAATCAGTGCTGCCTTCCTATCAAGGCAGAATTTGAAAGCTGAATAAAGCAGTCTTACACAGAAATAAGCAAATGTTACTGTGTTTCAATAAATTATTGCTCTTTATCTTACCTCCATCACGTTAAGTCTGTTATTGTCACAGAAGTTTCTGCAGCCAATCTCGGTACTCATGTACCAGCCGTTAAAAGCGTTCGCGGTGAACTCGATGCCTCCACAATCAAACCGCATGCTGGAGACAGCTGGTAACGCGTACCAACGGAGCTCCAACTCTTCGAACCAGTCATGTCTGTTAATAATAATAAAGTTACTGATGATGATTTTTTTTCGAGTCTATTTAGCTACTATAAAACCTAAGCCTATCATAACAACTTAATAAAAATTTGCTCTACATTACTTTGTAACGATATTTTTACCATTTTTTGAACACAAAATAAATTATCTGTCTCACAATACATTTTAATAATACTTACTGAAATGATTGCCCTAGTAATATTTCGCGCGTACCTCATACGCTTCTGCTAACCTCGGCCACCGGCAAATAGGTAGGTATTCGAATAAGTTAGCATAAGATAAATTAAGGGAGTATTTGCAAAAGGTACTAAGCATGATTATATGTATATCATCATAGCCAACTATCCATTCACCATAATTAGATTCGATACAAAGTCACAAACCTATCACATTATCAACATAAAAGAATTTGATTTCATGTCAACCGATAAACTGCCAAAGAAATTCCTGAGCGACTTATCCGTGTTTATTACACATTAACGGTTGTTAACATTATCGATAGACGTACATAATTGAAGTGAGATTTACGAGCTATAAAAGGAGATTGGCGAGCAGTGGACCACAATTTACGATAGGCAATCTTCAGTGGATCGGCGTCAACGTATTTGCACGGCTTCACCTCTTGAGCCATAATATGCATTCTCGGAACTTTTATGCTGGCATAAATGCGTGACAGAAAGTAAGATGCTACATAGCAGTATCGTAAATCGGTGACCTTTCTTTTGTTAGTATTTTTGTTGCCAAACAATCTTGAGATTTATAGATGGAAGTTTGTGAGATCTATTTCAATTTTGTTTCGAAATGTTTTGTCACGCACATGTATCGCATATTGTGTGTGAATCAACGATTCAAGTTCTTCATACTTTTGTCCGAAATATATTTAGTATTTCGAACAAAAGTATTGGAATAAAAACTTTGAGCTTACACAATTAAAAAAGTCAAACTACAAAATGAAACGAGCCTTTTATAAATACCATCTTTCGAATATAATATCAAAACCTATAAAGGGCTTTGAGAAAAAAATCAGTTACTTAAACATAATATGTATGTACAATAACCAAACAACAAACTCGAAAGTATTGATGACGGGTTAAAGAATAAAACCCCTTACAAAGCATAAATTCTGTAACCACAATAAATGTCGTATTTGATTTTTTATTTAACAACCAATTTGTATTCCTTACAGATTTGTATGTTCAACAAGTATTCCCCAAATGGACCATTACAGAAGCGATATATCACAGATATTGTAAAGGAAAATAAATTATTCCGACCAAGACTCGAGATGAAATTGTTCCAATGTGTTTGGCTAATCCCATTTAAGTTTTACAAACTAAGCCCTAGGGTAGACGTTATATAGGCTTGAAGACATTCATTGTTACTTAAATAGTATTCGCTTTGTTTCGAACGCGAGAGTTCATTTAAACTCATGTTGAATATATTTTGTACCTATTTAACTTTACAGTTTGTTGGTTGTTTTCCTTGTTGCTTTCTGTTACTGTTTGTTAACATCTGTATAATTAATGCGGGGGTTGTGAATAGCACGAAATATACAGTTGAGTTTCATGATTGTAAAGGGTCTTTCAAATAGAGCGGGTCGATGTTAATAATCTGTGGCGGCCATTTTGTTTTGGTGGCATCTGTCAAATCTGTTTTTTTCTTATTCAGTCACTGATGCCATATCACCATGGCAAGTTACACGGTTGAGCAGCATGTGCAAATAATAAAACTTTATTATCAAAATGAGTGTTCGTTAGTGCGAACGTTGCGCGCATTGCGCCCATTTTACGGCAGACGGCCACCGCGTCTGCCGTAAAATGGGCGCAATGCGCTTCAAAGTCCACTCTCCAACGATTGGTGACTAAATTTGAGACAACCGGTTCGGTAAACAACCAACCAACAACACCTTTACGTCAAAGGAACGCCAGATCGGCCGAGAACATCGCCGCTGTACGTGAGTGTTCAGGAGACTACGAGGCAGTAGATTTCTCGCCGTGCTCAAGAACTCGGCCTTTCGCAGACCTCAACTTGGAGAATTTTGCGTCGGGACTTGGGTCTGCATCCGTACAAGATCCAACTGACCCAAGAGCTCAAAGTTAATGGATCCTAGACAACGCCGTGTGTTCGCTGAATGGGCATCGGAACGCTTGGAAGAGGACCCCGATTTTGGCCGAAAAATAATCTTTAGCGACGAGGCACATTTTTGGATGAATGGTTGTTAATAAGCAAAATTGCCGTATATGGGATGACCACAACCCACATGAGGTTCACCAGGTGGCAATACATCCACAAAAAGTCACTGTTTGGTGCGGATTTTGGTGTGGCGGCTTCATTAGTCCGTACTTCTTCGAAAAAATTGGATCTCTCGGATTCGTGCCACCATACGAAGACGCGGCGGACATTTGAACGATGTCATATTCCATCCATAATGGCATAAATGGGCCTTTTAAATAAAAAAATAAATTTCGTTAATATCTCACACACATCTTGTTTTATTCAATTTTAACATCGACCCGTCCTTGTTGAAAGACCCTTTATAATTGTCTTGGAAGCTAGGAAGTTGAAAATATAATCGTTATGCTGCCTATACAGGGTGTCCCAGAAATGGGGTATCAAGCCGATAATGACGCATTGTGTAACCCACAAGCAATCCATTTGTGAAAGAAAATGATGAAAAAGTCAACAGTTTTAGTGCAGTGGGTTAAACATTTTTTTCGTTATTTACCCGAAAAATGCATGAATTTCTTATTAAACCGGGTAGGCACGCAATCAATAAAAAGCAGTCTCTCCATAGGAGTAGGCACGATGGCACAGGGTTGCTTAAAAACGGTTATAAGACGATACAAACATTTTTTTATGTAATTGGAAATATCAATTTTTGCCGTATTTGACATCTTTTTCGGGGTGTTTACTATCAATACTATACATACCCTTTGGCTTGATATATCCTTTCCGGGACACCCAGTATTTTCAAATCTTAAATTAATGTACTTATATTTTAATTAAGAAATAGGATTGTAAAAAATATTATTGTAGGCAATCTCATAGATATGCATCAAGTTCGTCTCGAGTCTGGTTATTTATTACCTTATCTACATCAAAGTATATTTAAAAGTATGTTATTAGAGTACAGTCATGCTCTAACTAATTTGAGGCAGATAGACGTAAGTGGGTTATCCCGATATGAACTATCGTTATTTTCTGTTTCAGTAAAACTAAAATTGAGTATATTCCCAAGTATTGCTTCGGAAAAAATATCCCACATTTTTTGTAGATGAATTGTTTCAGATTTCGAATACCAAAATCCTTTCGCCAAATCCATCGTGCGCAAGCCTATCTAAAATCCGTCATTATGTACAGTCAGCGTCATATAGGAAGCGGCAGTAAAAAAAATTCTAAATTTTTTTTGGACCACTCTTCTTCCATTCGGACCATTCTTCCAATATAATATTAGCGGAACAAGATGTATGAGAGTTCATTACAAATGTCATAGTTTTTTGGTAGGTAGTTTGAGAACAACGTAACCATTGACGTCCAAGCTTCCAAGCAGTTATTTTTACCTAGCTGACCCACGCAGCTCCGCCTGCGCTATGTATACGTTAACTAAACTTTTAATAACAGACATTCGCATCGAATACATAACCTCCTTTTTTATAGTCGGTTAAAAACTGGGACCCACTTTTTACTTGCTCTCCGAAGCACGGACCCGTTTAGTTCAAATGGCGTTAAACGGTCACCCATCTATTTAATGACCTTACCTAACGTTGCTTAACCCGATCAATTACAAAACCTTGATAACAACTCTCTATGAGTGTTCCTTTATTAATATTTATTATATTATAAAGAAAAATTGATAAAATCGGACCAAGCGTATACCCATTTTGACTTTAATCCCCTCTCCCAAAAGAACTGTGCTAGATTACGGGATAAAAAGTATCCTATGTCCTACCTCGTAGTAAGATCTCAAATCATGCCAAGGTTCATTTGAATCCATTCAGTAGTTTCGGCGTGATGCGCAGCCGTGATACAGACAGACAGACAGACAAAAATTAAAAAAATTACATTTTCGGCCTCAGTATCGGTAACAGAATGCCCTCCAAATATAATTTTCAAAATATCTTCAATGTACAGAATTGGACCTGTTACAGTTTTATTGTAAGTATAGATATAGATAGATTTGTCTTATTGCAAGAAAAATTACTTCTATTTTAAATGTATCAAAATATAAAAATGTTGATTTTTTTTTGGTTTGTTATTTTCTCACAAAATTAGGCAACAGGTAGAACATACCAGAGCAGCGTTTTGATACGTATTTCAAAATTTTAAATAGACCTCGAAACAATCTCCATTTAGAACTTTTAAAAATCATTTAACTGAAATCATATACAATATTTAATTTTGTTCTCCGTATCTCCTATTCCGTATTTATTGGACATGAATATTTAAGTGACTTTGAAGTTTGATCAAATAAATATTTGGGATTGATTTCGGTATTACTAACTAAATACGTAGTTACAGACAGGCCCGTTGAGGTAGTGGTTAGATACTTTGGGTTCTGAACAAAATATTGTGGTTTTTTTCACAAGTCCTTTCCACCGATCGACACTTTTATTCTAGAGTTGTTCGTGAAGCGATTGAAATTAAAAAATATAAAAATTTCAACCGGGAAGATGGCTTTAAGTTATCAGCTACATGGGAACCAGTGATTAAAATGACAAAACCTCGCTATTTGCCGGCGGTTAAATATACAGATACTGTGAGTGTAGTGTGTAGTGGGCTTAACGTTACAAGTGAAAGAACGGGGGTAGATGAAGATATTTCTGCCTCCCGCACGGAGCCGTCTCGCTGAACCAGTCTGCTTGTGACCACGGCTGGTGCAACCCGGCCGAAACGTCAAGCCAAAATATAAAATATAAGGTAAATCGCGTTAATTCCCGATAAAAATAAAGTTTAAAATATTGTGGGTTCGATTTCCAACCAAAACAAAAGTTTATTTTGGTGTGAAATAAGCTAGTTTCAATTAGTTTAGCAGTAGTAGTAAGTGGGGATCTGACGGCCGTGTATGGAAATTATTAATATTATTTCGACATTATATGACGTCGACTGTACATACAAACAATATATAAGTAAAGCTAATCTCCAACTTACGTGGGATGAGTCATATGTATTTCCATGACGAGCTCCCTCGGGATCTCGAAGTAGTCCGGGTCCTTTCCATTAGCGGACAAGACGAGGGGCAGAATGTCCCAAGCTGTCCGCGGGGGCTTCCAACCAAGTTTCAGACATAGCTGCGACAATATTTATTACTTCAAGTTAACGAAACACATGTTCAAATTGATTTGTTTAATGGAGTAATAAAGTAGTTAAAAAATGCTTGAAATAAGTTTTTTCGCAATTCTCGAATTTCTTTTTTTTTCCTGTGACGCAAAGACTGGTATCATACTAAACTTTAACAATAAACTGAGTCTTTGATAGCGTCAGACTACAGATTATTTTAATATTAAATAGTAGTTGAAAAAAGATATTTTACTCCAATATTTATAGATACGATAAGTTTGTATGTGGCCTAAATTGGAGATTATGGTCAACATGAGCTAACAGCGATTTGTGATTTTTTATAATGACCAATAGCAAGATACTACAGGGCTTGACTAATTGTCAGCATCTGCCACTAGTCACGTTCAGGCAAATTGTAAAGTGAAAATGTATTTCAAAGTGCAAATAATTTACATCTACACTTATGAAATAAATCCTCAGACAAAAAATAAAATACTAGTTTATTCGGGACGTTTTATTTATTGTACCATGCAGGTGCGTGCAGAACGAGATATGTCAAAATATTGAATGATTCACGGGTGTTGAATCCGACTAACAAAATACTATCAATTTTATTTGCTAGGAAACATTAATCGATGAATGTTTTACTCAGACATTTAAAAAATTGTATATAAAGTATCCTCATAAATAATACTAGCTGACCCACGCAGCTCCGCCTGCGGTATTTTTACGTTAACTAAACTTTTAATAACAGACATTCGCATCGAATACATAACCTCCTTTTTTATAGTCGGTTAAAAACTGGGACCCACTTTTTATTTGCTCTCCGAAGCACGGACCCGTTTAGTTCAAATGTCGTTAAACGGTCACCCATCTATTTAATGACCTTACCTAACGTTGCTTAACCCGATCCATTACAAAACCTTGATAACAACCTTCTATGAGTGTTCCCTTACTAATATTTATTATATTATAAAGAAAAATTGATAAAATCGGACCAAGCGTATAACCCATTTTGACTTTAATCCCCTCTCCCAAAAGAACCGTGCTAGATTACGGGATAAAAAGTATCCTATGTCCAACCTCGTAGTAAGATCTCAAATCATGCCAAGTTTCATTTGAATCCATTCAGTAGTTCCGTGATACAGACAGACAGACAGACAGACAGAAATTAAAAAAATTGCTTTTTGGGCCTCAGTATTTATAATGTTATAGGATGCCCTCCAAATATAATTTTAATAAACTATTTTTCAAAAAAATAAAAACGACTTCAAAGTAAGTAAAAAATTATCTAAAAAGCATAAAATAACGAAAATATATTGAAGTCGGTGTCAGCTCGTGCTAGTCTTAGTTAACATGGCTAGCACCGACTTCAATATATTTTCGTTATTTTATGCTTTTTAGATAATTTTTTACTTACTTTGAAGTCGGTTTTTATTTTTTTGAAAAATAGTTTATTTAACACTTTTTAGTGACTTTTATTTGAGCAAAATAGGTATCAACACTATCACGCAACTCGAACGTCTACGTTACAGTAACTTACGGAAAACATAAAAAGTTTATACCTCTTAAACTACTGAACCGATTTTGATGAAACTTGTACTCTACCCTAAGTTGAAAAATACACTAACTATTGCAAAAAGAATTTTCGAAATCGTATCTGTAGTTTCTGAGAAATCCGTGGACAAACCTACATACATACATACACTCATAAAATTTGGTAAATTTGTTTAGAAGCCCACATAGACTAACATATATTAATATTACGCATTTTTATTAATATTACATACATACGCGTCGAATACAGAACCTTCTTTTTGAAGCCGGTTAAAAATATCTTCAATGTACAGAATTGGACCTGTTACAGTTTTATTATAAGTATATAGATAGATATAGATGATAATATAAGAAATGCATAATAAATATTATTTAAGTATGTACTCTCGCGGTCATTTTCGGTGTATCACCTTTAGGACGACAAAGCATGTGCCGGCCCAAAATACGTGCAGACGGGGTAAGCGCACGTAACGTCGTTTAAACGATTTTGATTGAGAACTGGTACACCGTTCGTGTACCAGTTCTCAATCAAAATCAATCCATTGCGTTGATGAAATCCACCGGGGAGGTTTAAACCCACATAACCCAGCTACACCCCCCCCCCCCCTCCAAAACCGGATATCTTTTGAAGGGGTCCTCCTCTATAGCAAAAAAGAAAGGTGTTAGATTACTTGTGCAAGGGACTATCCAGGTACTGACCACCGCAGTGTCCAATATTTTGCTACCAAGTAGCAGTGTGTAGGGCCCTGTGTGTGTGTTACAGTGCCCTTCACACCGTAACATTGCTATGTTACGGTGTGAAGGGCACTGTAACTGTAGCTGGTGAAATTACCGGGCTCATGAGCTTTAGTAATAATAATAATATAATATCCTGGGACAATCCACACACGGTCATCTGATCCCAAACTAGGCAGAGCCTGTACTATGGAAACCAAACAACTGATACTAATACATATATACTTTTTTTTCGTAAATACATACTTATATAGATAAAACACCCAGACACTTGGTGGGAATCGAACCCATGACCTGTTGGGTAGCAGACAGGGTCACTAACCACTAGACGAACAGGCCCGTCAACTACCTAATGTCTCATGTGACGAGCAGAGCATCGCTTACACGTCTTGCATGTCTCGAGAGTTGAATAAAAATAACAATTAATAACGTTTGTTGTCCCTGGTACCACCAATAGTACCACTGGGGTACTACAGACAACTCCGTGGTACCACTAGAGAAGAATTAATTAGATTTAAATAATATTTATGGTTTTGTATTGCACAGTAATACAGAAGACCGAGGAGTATAATCGGCCATTATGTCTAGCGTTTGTGGACGACGAAAAAGCCTTCGATTCAATCGAGACCTGGGCGGTATTGCAGTCCCTCCAGCGGTGCCACATTGACTATAGGTACATCGAAGTGTTGAAGTGTTTGTACAGCAACGCCACCATGTCGATCCGACTACAGGACGAGAGCACGAAACCAATCCCATTGCAGCGAGGTGTGAGACAGGGAGACGTTATTTCTCCGAAACAGTTCTCAAATGCATTGGAGGACGTTTTCAAGCTCTTGGACTGGTACGGATTCGGCATTAACATCAATGGCGAATACATCACTCACCTTCGTTTTGCCGATGATATAGTCATTATGGCAGAGTCGCTGGAGGACCTCAATACGATGCTCAGCGACCTCAGTAGCGTTTCCCAACAGGTGGGTCTTAAAATGAACATGGAAAAGACGAAGATCTTGTCTAATGTCCATGTTGCACCCGTACCGGTAGTTGTTGGGAACGATACACTCGAAGTTGTTGACCACTACGTATACCTAGGACAAACTATCCAGTTAGATCGGTCCAACTTCGACAAAGAGTTCGGGAAACTACGCGATATCTTCTCGTCCGAAATACCGCAGTGCCTGAAGACGAAGGTTTTTAACCAGTGTGTGTTGCCAGTGATGACATATGGTACTGAGACGTGGTCTCTAACGGCTGGCCTTTTAGAGAAGTTCAGAGTCACACAACGAGCCATGGAGAGAGCTATGCTCGGAGTTTCTTTGCGCGACAGAATCCGAAATGTGGAGATTCGCCGAAGAACCCAGGTCACCGACATAGCTCTCAGAATCTGCAAGTTGAAGTGGCAATGGGCAGGCCACATCGCTCGAAGAACCGATAACCGTTGGGGAAGAAAGGTTCTCGAGTGGTGACCACGAACCGGAAGACGCAGCGTAGGCAGGCCTCCCACTAGGTGGACAGACGAAATTGTGCGCGTCGCAGGTAACCGGTGGATGCAAATAGCCAATTGTCGTTCATTGTGGCGTTCTAAGGGGGAGGCCTATGTTCAGCAGTGGACGTCTTCCGGCTGATGATGATGATGATGATTGCACAGTACAAGTGAACAGACATGTATCCATTATATGATTTTTATCTACGTCCAGGATATACTGAGGAATGATAATTGATCATTATGTGACCGAATCTAAACTTAGACGACATTCTCAATCCAGTTGCAATAAAAAGTTATAATAATAAGTGATGATCTACATAGAAACGATGTCATATCTTTAAAATGTGTACAATCTAAGACAACTTTTCTATTTATTTAAATACCTCAGTGAATTCGCAGTGCATCGGGTCTCCGAGAACAGTGCCATCCTGTTCACGATAGCCAGCGTAGCTGATGAGCTGACTGTTCCATATTCTATAGTCGTGCTTTCCATCTGTGCGTTGTGGGAACACCGTAATTGCAGACCTGGTGAATGAAATTTATGGTAAAACATATCGCCGATATAACTTCGTGTACAAAGGATACCTAATCATTCTTAGAGTAATATCTGGGTTACTCTGCGCCTCCTTTTGAGGTTGTTTTAAGATTCTAGACTTGTATCGATTGAGGCCGCGTTGTGATCCGATGGTAGCTTTTAAAAAATTGACCGTTCAAAAGTGCTAGCGTTAAGCCTATTTGAACAAAAAATTTGATTTATTGAATTTTTATCTGGAGACCTGAAGGAGCTAAAATATCACAGGATCTTTCGGAAAACTGCATTAAAATCTACTGTGTAGATTAGATGAAGTAGGTGAACGAACATTTAGACAAGCACAGATAGCGACTTAGTTATTTACGAAGTTACCAAATTTGTTGCATACTATTTATTTATAATTTTTGTACACACAGAAATATACGGAAAACGGAAATATAGGAAAGAATAGTACAAAAGCACAGCTTATTTCTAAAGAAATTTCTTCTAGCAGGTCTGCGAGTGGAAAGTTGTTAGCTATTTAGTGATTTTAAGGAACTCATCGCAACTTATTTAGATAATTTTTAATTCTTTGTTGTGACCACTGTAGATCCTGGCTAACAGGAGTGACAGGAGTCACAGTAGTGGGAATGAGTGGTGGGATTAGTCCCAAAAAAAATCTTTGTTTTAAATACATTATAGAATCTGGTCAAGAGAGGACTCGGGTCAGAGGATCAGGATTTTAGACTGCGCATGTCATCAAATAGTCGTCTTCGCGGATTCCCAACCACCAATCTTAGTACGACATATGTTAGCAATGACGTCACTATCACCTAAGTCTTCCACCAACGAAATTTACATCATTTTCGACTTCCATTTATGAAAGACTGATGAAAGATTTCTGTATCACGCGCAATACGTTGTGATATATGCCATCTCGCGATGATTATTTTCAGGCCGATCAACATTCACTGGCCGTAATGGTGGAATAATGTGTGTTTAATCTGACTGTATTAAAAACACAATCATGAACCGTTACGCTAATTTCATTCTATGTCGGTACAAAATTTATTGTTTATAAATTCGATTGAAGTGCATTATTTCATATAAGTATCAAAGTATGTAACTGTTATTAATGTAAACGGCTTCGGGGAGAATAACGGCTTCGGGGTTTCAATGTTTGTATTGATTTGGATGGGTTATATATCTCACTGATATTGTAAACCATAGATATTTTACTTATATCCCTACTAATGCACGCTAAAAATTCCGACACATGTAATTAAATTATTTTACATATTATATAGTTCCTTATTATTTACTTTTGTGCAGTAATGATTTCTGATATATACGCGAATATTACTGCGATATAATCCGTAAAATTTGTTTCATTTTTTGTGCAGTACTTTGTGTATTTTCTAAATGCCGTCATACGCATTTTACTTGATTTTCAAAGGCATATATCACGTTTGTTACATTTTACCGACGCGGGGACTTACTGGTGCACAATTGGGTGAATCGTGTCTTCACTATTCGAGCGCTATTGGCATATATATTTTATAAAAAATCATTGGCTTATATCTGTAAGAAAACTCTTAGTAAGATAGATATGATTTTTTTCTAAAATTGACAAGGCAAAGAAAAATAGGTTCATTGCGTATTACATGGGATTATAGCCAGTTCAAATCGCTCTCAGGAAAAAGATAAGATGTTATGTATGCTTTGAAGTATTTCTAGCAATTTTCGTATCACTCTTTTACGATTTCCCCAAATCAAATAGATACACATAACCAAGTTTGAACAAACAAAAAACAGAAAAATAGATGCAAAGGATAAAAGGTATGAAAAGGGGGTCTGATTACTTTCCGCGACGTTCGCAACCGAACGCTTTATACGTGAACCTTCAAATAAAATAGTGGAATAGTGACATAACTTACTATATCAATTCTCGACGAGACAAAGCCGTCTGTAGACCGCTACAGAGAAACTAGAACTGAATAGTAATATTTTCAATACAGAATCCAATCTCACCGAATGTTCCCTTTGTTGGTGCTGTACTTGATGTGGTTGCAGAGAGCCTCGAACATGCCACTGGTGGTTGTCACTTGCCGGCAATCGAATACCTGATGAAATGAGATTCAATTGTTAGATACATTGCCTTGCTGACTGACTGGCGTATTGCATACGAATTTGCAGCGCTGTTGACATTAATAAAGGTTTGTAAGAACTTAGGCGAACGTCGTATTTGTAGCATAAAAATACGACGTTCGCCTGATGATAAGCGAATTTCATAGAAAACTTTAGTCATCGCGGAAAAACAAAGCGATGTCAAATAGATATGCGGTATCATAAACATGTTGACATCAGTGATTAGGTCGTTGGCACAATCAATTATGAATATACAATAGAAATTTTCTTCAATTAAAACTGAGTTGGTTTTTCTAGCGATATAGAACAAGGTTCTAGAAATGAAACCATTGCATCGACAGCGTAGTGGGTAGGTGCAAGCAAAGCAGGTAAAACGATATAAACATAGGTACACAAATACAATCCGAAAAATTGAAATGTATAAATACGCCTAAATATTAGTAATTTATTGATTAAAAGATTAATCGTTCATGCTTGTAGATAGTATATTAAAAATACCAAACTCTATTATCTTAATAGACTTCACACAATAGATAGAGCAAGTAACCAATGTAAAACTGAATAGTAAAGTTAATGCAATTTATTATTTTCTCCCTTCACGCCAAGGAAATATTTTTTTACGCTGCATTATTAATGTTAAAGATAGATTAACAAGGATAATGAGTCAGCATAGTGGCGTATAATAGGTTTAGCGTGTCATTGCTTTGTAATTTTATTAATTATCAAAATAACGAAATGAAGCTAATTTAGTGATTAAAAATAGCGGTTTATTAATTTTTACTTTTCCAATCTTTATAACGTTATAATCATGATAAAGCGTAAAGTAATAACAAAATATTTACAGTTTATTTACAAATATACTTAAACTAAGTAAACTTCCTCAAAGTTGTCGCCGCACTGGGAGGGAAGGGTACCTAAAAGACTGGCGGCGTTACCTCTTTGAACGGCCAAGCGTAAACTCAGGCAGAAAAAGCTACCAGCCCGAAGGTCTCCTGAGACTTCGATAAGCTTGGATGATTTCTTTCACAAAACCATGCGTCTCATGACACAATCATGAACCGTTAACCATGGTCTCTACAGCATAGGGCGCAAATAAATTTAAATAGAACGATCTTTATTCAGTCAGTATAGACCTTGGTAACGTAATCAAATCGTTACCCCCGATTACCCGGAGCAATCTGTTTAATCCGAGCAATTACAAAACGTACTTGGAAACATCACAAGGCTTTTCACTTTAGTCCGGTAATGGCGAAGTCACAGTCACCCCGCTAACAGCCAATGAACGAATGAATTAAAGTCGACGACCTAGTCGAGTTGCAATAAAAGAAAATAATTTAGTCAATGTTATAATTGGAAATAAATTAGTCTTGATCATTATTTACATATTAACATATTTTAGACTCCGAACATACTCCGAAATGTGGAGATTCGCCGAAGAACTAAGGTCACCGACATAGCTCTCAGAATCTGTAAGTTGAAGTGGCAATTGGCAGGCCACATCGCTCGATGAACCGATAACCGTTGGGGAAGAAAGGTTCTCGAGTGGCGACCACGAACCGGAAGACGCAGCGTAGGTAGGCCTCCCACTAGGTGCACAGACGAAATTGTGCGCGTCGCAGGTAACCGGTGGATGCAAATAGCCAATTGTCGTTCATTGTGGCGTTCTAAGGGGGAAGCCTATGTTCAGCAGTGGACGTCTTCCGGCTGATGATGATGGTGATATTTTAGACCCATATTCTTAAACCTCCGATGGATAAAATATTTAAAGCCTAGTTAATTACAGCAAGCGTAAGTAAATTACCGTTACATTTAAAGATAGAGTGGTCGTTTTGATATTTGTCCTTTCTCTTGTTTCGTGGTACTTGTTTGCAAGAATAATTATTTGTTCTTCTAAATGAAGCGGTTAGTTTTTGCGAAGCAGCGAGAAGAAATAAATAGTAAGGAGAGCAGACGGGCGTAACAAGGAGTTGCAGATATAAATGTTTATGTATAAACTAGCTGACCCACGCAGCTCCGCCTGCGCAATTTTTACGTTAACTAAACTTTTAATAACAGACATTCGCATCGAATACATAACCTCCTTTTTTATAATCGGTTAAAAACTGGGACCCACTTTTTACTTGCTCTCCGAAGCACGGACCCGTTGAGTTCAAATGGCGTTAAACGGTCACCCATCTATAAAATGACCTTACCTAACGTTGCTTAACCCGATCGATTACAAAACCTTGATAACAACTCTCTATGAGTGTTCCCTTACTAATATATTATAAAGAAAAATTGACAAAATCGGACCAAGCGTATAACCAAGTACCCGTTTTGACTTTAATCCCCTCTCCCAAAAGAACCGTGCTAGATTACGGGATAAAAAGTATCCCATGTCCTACCTCGTAGTAAGATCTCAAATCATGCCAAGTTTCACTTGAATCCATTCAGTAGTTTCGGCGTGATGCTCAGCCGTGATACAGACAGACAGACAGACAGACATACAGACAGCCAAAAATTAAAAAAAATACATTTTCGTCCTCAGTATCGATTATAGAATGCCCTCCAAATATAATTTTCAAAATATCTTCAATGTACAGAACCAATTCTGTCAACAGGTCCAAACCTGTTACAGTTTTATTATAAGTATAGATGTTCCTACATTAATTAAAATAGTAACTAGGAAGTATACACTTTACATAAACAAACAACAGTGTCTAAATTAAATAATTGTAGTTGAATACCGACAAATTCCTCATTAAATGTTAGTATAACATTAAAATTATGTAGTGAAAAGTGTTCTCAGTAAACATAGTAGAGAGTTAAGTAAATAGCATTGTTCTGTTATTGCAGGTTGACAGTTGAACTAATTGCCGGAACAAATAAGACTCGATCGCGCGATTAGCGGTGTTCTTTGCGCACAAAATGGGGAAACTTCCTGAATCTTCATGAATATTAAGGACCATCGCATTGTTTTTCTCAATTAAACAATTTTAACCCAACAATTCGTGAATTCGACTTTGCTAACAAAATCGATTGTGGATGGAACACTTGTAACTTAAAGCCTTAAAAATTATCATCACCATCATCGTCAACAGCCGAAACACGTCCACTGCTGGCCTAAAGCCTCCCCGTAAGAAGGGAGGGATTGCCATTATCCCCAAGCTTGGCAGGCGTTTTGGAGATATGTGCCACATATACCTACTGCGATTTCTAAGACGCCTATGATTGTGGTAGGTAGTCCAATAGAAAGACGATGCTGGCCGTCTTCTTATTTTCCCATAATCGCTTCTTATGGAGACCCAACGGAAGTAGATGCAAAGGTACTATTCGTACCCGTTCAGCTTACGGAGGTCCTACAGTAGTAACAGTAGTAGTTAGCTGATCTTGCAAAAGATTGACCGCTGTTTCCCCGAAGGAGGTTATTTTATTTGCCTTTTTTATGTTAGCTTGCTGTCCTTAATTTATATTTTACATTTTTAGTGTTATAAGAATAATTTACATCTACTGCTACCATCTATTTTAATACTGGAGGAATACTTATAATCGAGATAAGCTCGATTACCTGTTATATCTTAAAATTTACCCATCGCTTTTACAGGCTTTAATATTAGCCTGGTATCATCGAACATTTCCGCTACCTATGTAAATATATGATTTTAAATCGTACTCGAAATGAACATAGCAAAACTGTAATAATTATTTTCAACTGACTTCGTAACCAATGAGAAAACAGTTGCGGACCCCTTGCGGCAAATTGCCAGTTAATTGCCTACATTTTTTCCCCGTGAAATGGGAGTTTTCTCATTAGAGTCGGGAAATTCATTTAGCTCCACTGGCAGGTCCATGACGTTCCGTAAGAACTACTTCAATTATGATTCTAAGTGTTTGTTTGTTTCTTTTTTACGAACTTATTTTATGCCCAAAATGGAAGGATAAGACTACGTACAATGTGTTCAAAATACAACAAAACCTGTGTTCGCCAATGTTTGTCGGATGTTATCACCGCAGTGTCAAATATCTTGCCGCCAAGCAATAATGTGTTAACGTTGTGGTCCAATGCAAACGGCTCTGTAGCTGGTGAAGTTTTTGGGCTCAAGACTATCTCAAGTGACGAACGGCAGTGCAGAGCACCTGCTTATGGTCAAATGATTCGCTCAATTTGAGGCAACCTTGCTTTTTTGTTTCTTCACTAAGTTAGGTACTTACAAAAACTGTCATCTTTTTCCTCAGTATATAAATGTTAGTAAAGTTATTTTTACTATATATTATTAACTTTCGCTACAATGACACAACAATCATAATGACTTCAATCAAAGTGTGTTTATTTAAAGCTAAGTTCACATGCCCGCATGGTACCGCGCGAATAACTACACGCGATACGTGATACAAACTAAACAGTAATATTATTATCAACTTTATTACCACGCGATTTTGCGCGTAAAGTCAGATACATATGCTGTTGCATCGAGTCGCCGTCAGAAGCATATCGGTTACATACATTTAGTACCTATGGTTAGAGACACATTATTAGAGCGTCATGTGACACACAGCACAGCGCCACAAAATATAGAGAGTAACAGCGCGTTACATGTATGTAACCAATATGATTCTGCCGCGTTACGACACGACACGACTCGACAGAAAAATATTATGTTTCCAGTTTCACTGGCTAAGCAAAGGTGCGAGGGTACGCTGTCTGCATGCAATGTAAATCGAGCGACTTTCGCCGCACGATATCAAGCGGTCATGTGAATGGGCCCTATTATAACAGCCTGCACGTTTAGTATAGAATATAAAAATCACATATTAAAAAAAACAAATACCTGTAATTTGGACCACTGTATCCTCCCGATGCACCGGCTAGCGTTCCTCCACGCTAGCTTGGCTCCGAAGACCAACTCAGTGGTGGTGAGCTGGTATGTGCCAGTCCTCGCCACTTCCTCCTGGACTGCTTTCCATCTTGCCTCGTGGGCGGGAGTGTTAGCTCTAAACAAATGTATTCTTTGGTGTTATACAAGTATACAATAAAAGCTCCCGTTGGGTGTCTGTAAGAGGCGACTAAGGGAGAACAAGAAGACGGGCAGCATTATAGCGACCCCTCCTTTCTAAGAGAATGGTCTTTGTTAAGCCTAGCCGAAAGCCTTTAATAGTCTGAAGAAATTCGCAAAAATGATTGCTTTATGTGCTGTGTCTTCTCTCTCTATATTTCGAAAGGACCAAATGTATTAATCCACCATCATTATAGATCGAAAAAAATAGAAAAATCTTGGAACTAAAAATCATCACTATTAACATTAGCAGCCGATAGAGGTCCACTGCGGAACAAAGGTCTCCTTTTTAGAAGGGAGGGGTTGCAATAATAATAATAAATCATTTATTTAATAACAAACTTAAAGTTACAATTACTATACTTGAAGTTACAAGAATATGTAGTACTTAACTTAAAAACATTCCCATTTTTAAACATAATTGCAGTATAAGTGGGAGGTAATCCAATAGAAGAACCGTCTTCTTGTTTTTCCTTAATCGTCTCTTACGGATTGAGGAGATGGGTGGGTGCTATTCCGAACACCCCACGGGATACTGACGGGACTAAAAATCAGTTAGACGAAAAGTTTAAGTGCACTTCAAGTGTCATTTTTAGGGTTCCATACCTAAAAGTTAGAAAAGGAACCCTTATGGTCTGACTTCGTCTATCTGTCTGTCTGTCACACCTATATATTTCTGGAACCACTGATGCTATTGATTTAAAACTTGGAATAGATTTAGATCTTACTTACCCAACCTCATCGCAAATAAAACCTTTTTTTTCCTTTTACTTTTTTATAATGGGGGTCGAAATGGGTCATTAAAATTTCAAAGTGAGACTACTATACCGAGTGGGGTATCATATGAAAGGGCTTTAATTTGTACATCTCAAAACAGATTATTATTTTGGTTTATGTCTCGTCGTTTTTTGGCTGATAATCAAAAATATAAAAAAAATACCTTAAATGTCTTTCTTACAGTTTCTTAGTAATCCTAAAAAACCTCGACAAACAAACGTATTGCAGTTTGTTTTTTTTTGTTATCTGAAGTGTTACATGAGTAGTAAAATTACTTTAATACGTCCAAAAACGGTATGGAACCCTCGGTGCGCGAGTCCGACTCGCACTTGACTGGTATTTTTTTTTCCGTTATTTTAATTTAAGCACTTACCCATTTTATTTATTACGTATATTTAGTTGTACATGTTGCACTTACCTACGTATTGAAGCGAAGTACTGTCCAAGGAAATCCTTGGCATCATTGAGCACCTCATCAGATTCTCTTGGCACATCACCCCGGCCAGGGATGGCCATCAAACTGCCAAGGCACGATTTCTCGTTGCATAGCGTCGGCTGGTAACAACAGAAATATTCTAGATTAATTTTATTTTATTACAGTTGTTGAAATCTACTAACAATAACCGGTTACTGGCATTAAATTAAGATATCTACATATATGAACATTCTATGATAAATAAGGAAAATAATATTTATTAAGGTTCTTTTGGCTGATATATAATCACAGCGGCCAATCCTTTATAAGATTATCCATCTACACGGGAGTTATAGTGCACAAGTGCTTGCATAAACACAAGTAGACTCTCTCTTCCTTTACTCTCACAATCCGATGGGACAGAAAACAGACTCTACCAGACAGAGAGGCCAACCACATGACCAGCTTTTTACATACGAATCCAACGCATGGATCATTTCAACTTCCAGACTTCTAACTTGACACTGGCATAATGTATAAAGCAACTGCCACAAAAAAAAACTTCCAGACAATGATTGCTTCTTTTTTTTCATTTTAAATCCTAATTTTTTAATGTTTTTATTTAAGATATTTGAAACATAACGTTTAAAACTAAGAAAGTTTATTTTAAACAGTTAAATACCTACTTAGATACATATTAAAGTCGCTTAATTAATACTACTTTGAAAGACGTCAACTTTGTTTTAGAAAACCCACAGAAATGGCGCCAAAACAATTACAATTTACATTAAGATAGATTGTTGCAAAATGACAATCGATATTTAAAAATATTGTAACATTTTTTCAACAATCAAAGCATTGTCACTGTATTCAGCCAGTATTGTCACAGAGTATTAAATTTAATTTAACAGATAGGTTTACAGAAAAAAAAAACTAAATCTAGGGATTTTATTTTTTTATTGCCAACATACTGTACCTAATGCCTTAGGATTTCTTTTAAATATTTACGCATTGGTTTATGCGTGTTACGGACTTAAAACATTATTTAAGAAAATATTAGCTAGGCCAAAAAAGAACCTATTGCTTACTAGGTAAGTACCTATATCAGACGTTTGACTCTCTGAGATAGTGTATAATTATGCTATTTATATAACAGAAGTTCTGTTTGTTACAATACAATCCTCTAACTCCTAAAACTCTTTATTGGTACCCTACCAAGAATATTTACTATTGTTTATAAAGAATACCTAAGTATCTAAATTTAGTCAACATACATAAAATAATTTATTTGTTTTTTTGCTATCCCATTAAAAAGATTATATGCATATTTTTTAATGCATGCATTTCATTCATCGTATCATCAGGTAACCCGTCACATTTGTTTTATTTTTACTTTACAAATAAAAAGAACCAAAGTGGTTTTACCATAGATTTAGGATTTTTGTTAAAGCAATATTATTTAAATGATGGCTGACTTATTACTCTGCCTATCCTTATACAATACAATGCTTTCCGTAACTCGTAAATGCGAAATGTACCTTTGCCTAAAAACATGTTTTTTAACATTAAGCACACTTTTTTGTAACTCCGACCTCGCAACCAATTACGTAAAGAGCTACGATCACAAATCGCTCTCGGTTGGTAAATAATTTTACTGCGTGACTCGAATCTTGAGTTGTAATATGCGTAAACGAGACACTCTACATATACTTGCGGTTAGTATTTACTAAGTATTGTACCTACATACACCTAATACATTAAATTGGTGAAAATTTACATTAAAAACGACACTGTAATTTTCATAAAATAAACCAAAATGCAAATTGCGCAGACTATGTTTACAAGAGTCTGGAAGACTAGCCTCCAAAAATAGCGAGGAAGTGAAATAGTGCAAATAAAAATTAGTACTGATTAGGTATTAAATTACTATAAAAAAAATACTATTATACATTAATAATGTGAAAGTAACTCTACATCTCGTGTATTTATGTTTATTATATTTTCTGTTTTTTGCTATTATTAAGCTAGTGTGCTTTACCATCCTAGATTGCATTGCCGCTTTCCGTCAGGTGGGACTGCAGACAAGCACTAGCTTATAAGTAGTATAAAAAATATAATAATAATATGCCCGCAGGGCAGCTTGTGGCGAGCTGTTGGTGCGTAACGACACCACGGACCCGAGTGCTCCAGAGAGTCGGTCAGGGCCTTCACCTCGGCGTGTCTTCGTCGGCCGAGTGGAAACCGAAGGGGGCCCGCAGGACTCTCAGCTCTGGCTTGCCTTAATTGGCCGTCCAGAGAGGAGTTGTTAGAGCTATATGCTCCAGGGGTGGAAGTGTTAAAGGGCATAACGCCGCGAGTAACTTCGGAGAAAGCGCAGCACACCTCTCGACACCCCTGAGTCACACACACCGGTGTTGCTCTCTGTCGTCATCGGACGATTATATGGGGAGCCCATCAAGTGGGTGGCAAGCCACCACTTGCCAAAAAATAATTACCTCTAAATGTAATTATGGCAAGTGACCCCGGCCTTCTGCAATAGCCCAGCTGCCAGTCCACCAAATGTTCAACCACATAGGCAAGTAATCTTTCCATATACTTACAATAGTTTCCAAGCCTGCCGAGGTCAACTGTTATTTTTTCTGCAATAAGGCAGTTGATCCCGGCAGGCACCCACCACACACACCATTTAATTATAAAAAGGGCCTGTACGTGTTGGATTCGTCCCCACGCAAGCCTCTTAAAAGACCGGGTAAATCCCGTGAAACAAAATACATGAAAAATAATAATATCTTGGGACAATCCACACACGGTCATCCGATCCCAAACTAGGCAGAGCCTGTACTATGGAAACCAGACAACTGATACTAATACTTGTATACTTTTTTTTATAAATACATACTTAAATAGATAAACAACACCCAGACACTTGGCGGGAATCGAACCCAGGTCGGGTATATTTTTTTTCTCTTACAGTTAAGTTTACAAGGATTCTCAATCTTTTCATGGCTTCCTATATTTTACGGTATTTATAAGTGAATTTCGGGTCGTAACACCCGTTACGCCTACGGTTATGTCTAACAGTCACATTTCAACGCTCCGTAACCCTATAAAAGGGATGAAAATCCATAAAAAATGGTGTCGTTTATAGCGTTTCAATGATTTCATGATACATCTTCTTATGACGTGCTTATCCGTAAAAAAGATGTCAAAATAAACCTCCCGCACGTAAAGTTACAAGTTAAATATAGCACTAATATCCGTCAAAAGTTATATCATTTAGGATTAGCGGAAAGCTTTTACGAGTGCCAACTAATGTAGTGACTCCATATAAGTATGAGAAACGTTATCTGGCTTATCGCAAAAACTTGCGGCAAATAAAGCTTAGGCAATTGTTAGACTTACATCTCATTATTATTATTATAGACTGGCCTCGTATTTTGCAGTAAAAATATAAGCTACATTACGATAAAGTGTACTTTCATTCAGTAAATTTTAATAATTAAAATTAAGTGATGAATTATGAATTAATAAAAGTGGGCTTTGTAATACCTAATATTTATCACCTAATATATATATCTAATATTTATAACATACCTAATATTTTTTTTGAAGAAATGAACGCTCCCCCCGGCGCCCTCGCGGTGCCCGCGACGACGCAGTGACGACGCAGGCCCTACACTGCGTCGTCGCCTACCTCGGGGTAAGAGTGGTAATCTAGTATTCTAATTATTTACTCATTATGGATACAAACACGACGCGCGAATCATAAAACGGAAACTGGATTACATCGTGACACGTTATTTTAATGGAAAACGATATTAAAAAAATAATACCTAGGTACTGTCGATACTAAAATCAGCAATTATTAGGATTTCATTCCTAGAAGTTAAAAAAGGACGTTATGGTGATGACATTGGAAAATTTGAAAAACAATGCTATCGATTTCAAATTTTCCCATCACATCACCATAACGTCCTTTTGATGAGGTAAAAAAGGACGTTATGGTGATGTGATTGGAAAATTTGAAATCGATAGCATTTTTTTTTTAATTTTCCATTCACATCACCATAACGTCCTTTTTTACCTCATCGCAAATTATTCTTTTATTTTCCAAAATGGGACGTCGAATTTTTAAAGTGAGACTATGGTATTTAGTGGGGTATCATAATGATTATATCATAATGATTGTATAATTTTTATTTTATTTTGTGTTACGTAGTTTTTGACTTATGGGTAACTAATTTAGATGTCAAAAAATATCAATATCTCTGAAGAATGTGGACGGAAAAAACCTGAAATAATTGCATGTAATAAATGGGTAATGTACAGGAAAAATAAAATGATATTTCTAAGTAGCATCTATTTTGAAATCGTCAAAAAATTATTATGCGGTTTGATCTTTCTGCTATCTGAGGTATTAGATAAAACCAAATCAACTACCAAACCAGATACCAAACTAGTTTTTATACGTTAAAAGAAGGCGTGGAACCTACGATAAGTCGGACTCGCACATGGCCGATTTCTTTTCTAAATTCTTTTATTATTTTTGGTATGATAGGCATTCTTTGACGAGGATATAAGTTTTGTCAAACGTAAGTTTCAGTAATATTAAAAACGCGTTCACAGACTGAAGCCCTTGAAAACTCTTGGTGTTTTACATGAGCTACGTTAAGTATTATCTATTCCAAACAAAATATAACTGACCCAGACAGTCACTTCATTCTATTTTATAACTAAATAACAAACATTACACGTTATCTTGGGCTTGCACCCTACATATGAAGCGAAGTTCCGTCTCAGCAACTTTGGAGCGTGGCCCGCGGCAGTTTCACCACGCGCGAACTTTCAAGGCGTGGAAGCATGAAATAAATATTGTATCATTTTTGCGAATGCACGAGTTAGTTAAAACTTGCTACGGAAAGAGGTTTCACGTTGTTAAAAGTACTGGTGAAAAGTTTTAGAAAGAGCATTTTAATATTTATTTATAATCAAAAGTAATACAGTAGATACCTGCAAATGGGCGAAGACGCCGGGGAAAGGAACGTAAGAGATGGTGTGACGACTTGAACGCCTTTTAGACGGAGTGGGCGGAGATCGCCATGGACCGGGGTAGGTGGAAGTGCATGGGGGAGACCTTTGCCCAGCAGTGCAAATTTTCATTAAACGGAAAAAAAGAAAGGAAAGGGGATGGAAATGCACGCTCCCCCTGACACCCTGGCACTGCTAGTGACTACGCAGGGCCTACGCCGCGTCGAAGCCTGCGTCAAAAGATAATCGCCCTAGATATTATTTAAACTACTTTTAAAAAGGAGGAGGTTCTCAATTCGACTGTATTTTTCTAGTTGATCTTCTTTAGATACATACGAGTTTATTTCGCGGCTTACGTACTATCCGTCTTGTCACGTTGCAAAGGAATTAATGTGACTTACGTCACTCCGGCACTGGTGATTAGAAATTAATTAAAGCAAAACGAATTCACTTACTGCTGTGAAAAATTATCACAAAGGGCTATACAATATCAGCGGCACGACTAATCAAATATGGTTCGTGACACAATGGTGTTGATACAAGAACAAACAGTGCTTAATCTGCCATGACATCTCGTATCTCATTTGTTTTCATCTTTGATTTCTAATGTGCAATACACTACGTGTGTATGTGCAAGTTAAATTAGGTGTGTATGTGTGGGTGGGCCCTAGGCGTCCAATGTCCATCGAGTACGGCGGCGACTCCGAGGAGGACGGTGGCGGGGTTGCGACCCCCGTCCCCGTGATCACCGTGACTGGTTCCCGGGGGACTACAATGCGCCTCCCGGTGGCGCGCTCAAAGGCAAGGCACTGAGGGGCCCCTGGTGCAGATCCCACCGGAGAGACCTCTCATGTGCCGATGCGACAGCCGCGGGGGTTTTAGTGGGTAAGAATCCCAGATACCCTGGTCGAGCCCCACAGCTCCCGGGATCTTCGACGTCCCGGGATCTTTATTTCCCCCGCGTCAAAAATGAAAAAAAAGGTGTGTATGTGTGCGTGTTTACTTAAAGTTTGAAACAGTAATGCGTTAAGCAATAAAATCAGTTATTTTGTCACGCCAAATGCTATTGACAGTACATATTTGAAGCCAAGATTAAACCAATTGCTGGATTAGATACGGTTTATATAATTGAATTATATTTTAATATAAACATTCACTTATATTATTCTAACAGCGCGACTACAACTTTGAAGTTTTTTTTTTACTTTGTATATAAGTGTAGTATGTGTTTAATGATTTGTAAACAAACTGTAAATATTTTATTCTTATGTACAAAAGACGTATAATTAAACGGAAGTTTCAATTTCAACCATTTTTATGTATTTTTCAAGAATTTTCAGCATTGTAATAAAACTAATAATTTCGATTTTATGCGATTTATATTTTAATTTTAATTTTTTTGATGTTTAACGTCAATACTAGAAAATCCGTAAAATGAAAGTTTTTTTTTCAAAGATCATCTCGAGTTACGTGTTTTGGTATTAAAATCAACAAGTATGATCATACAAGAAAGTCTTTTACGGCTGTTTTTTTAAGATACCATTTTTTATAATCTTTTTATTAAAATAAATATGTATAATACTTATACGTAGGTATTTATGTTTATATTATTTATTTGATATTTTGATTGCACCTTTTTTAACTATAAAAACTTAAACATATTTTTAGTTTCCATTGGAACATTGTGTTGCAGACTCATAGTATAAAATGCTTAGATTTTGTTCAACCCCAAAAAAGAAATGAATTACCTAATAAAAGTAAAATTTTAATTCTTTACTGTATACAAAAAATAAATATTTACTTATTAGGTAATATCTTTATTTTGAAAGGAGACCTTTCACATACTAACTAGAACTAGGTGATAGATTCCGTGTGCAATGAACCTGCCAGGTAGGTACCACCGTAGTGTCAGCCTTCGGCTGATGACATGCCTGCTAGTATACAGCTGTATTGCACTGCCATTCAACATATACGATATTAATTAAAGTCTCTTCGACACTGCTGTTTTGCGGCAGAATAAATCACAGACAGACACTGCAGTGGTATTGAATGACCACTTAGTACTCAAGAGACTAACCACCACATACATACATCAGCAGCCCAAAGAAGTCCTCTGAACAAATGCCTCTCTCTCTGCTCTTAGAAGGGAGGTGTTGCCATAATCACTACGCTTGGCAGGCGATTTGGGGATTACCACTACCAATATAAACTATTATCATTTATTTATTATATAAAAAAAACTTCATATCCAGTACTGCGTTATCGCAGTGTTGTGAAAAAAAAATCTATTGACACTGCGTGCGCGTGCTTGGGTTGTTAGGCAAACAAGAATTTATGGAATTTGTGTGCTTATTAATATTACTCTTAACAAATTAATATATAACATTAAAGATATACGCACTAGAATATTTAAAAAACATAGTAGGTATAAAAAACATAATAATATATGCTTCCAAATCTCCTTCAGTATATTATAATATGTATATCAATGCATTTGTTCCTATAATTTCCGGAAAAAAAAACAGTTATTTTTTTTATTTATGTTTTGGTGTATATTTTTTATTTATTTAATATTGTACTAACAAAAAAAGCATCATGTGACGATTTGTTTTTTTTTGTAAATCACCTAATGTTCAAATTATTTTAGTAAGTATTTATATTTATTTGTATAAATTATTTCAAATATTTTTTAATTTTCTTTTCTTTATTAAAAAAATAATCACTTAAAAAAAATTAATATTAAAATTACTCACCACTCTAGGACAAGTCGTATCATAAAGCCGATCATATAGATAGTCTTTGCTCTCGTGGTTCTTCAGCACCTTAGGCCTGGTTACCCTCCTAACCGGTTTGACCTTCGCCGGCTGCACGACCCGATCAAAAGGACACGTCTTAACAGTATCCAGCATGCTCGCGATACTCCCATTTTCAATGGAGATTTGATTCTGCACCACACCCGGGGCCATTGTTCTCAAGTTTGAAGGCGGCAAATGAGGCACTCGCGAACCGCGATAGCACTAACCGATCATAGGTGTCGCTGCTGCATTTATAACAGTTTTATCTTGACACCCAGGAGACGGAGATCTTTGTATTTGTTCTTACAAGTCCCGGTGACGGAGTTGGCCATCGATAATATGTTATAGTTCTCAAACATAAGTAACGTGACTAGTATTATCTGCAAACATATTTTTTACATACTTGTGTTTAGTGTATTATGGCTACTTACGTATTGCGTACGTGCGAATACTGTGGAGCCGTTGATGAGTTTTATTTCTTATGGAAATACAAATAAGTACTATATTTTTGTGCTCCAGGATAACGTTTATACAAAAAGAAAACAATGTAGGCCGCTAAGGAATGTTTTTTTTTGGAACTGATTCGAATTTTCAAAATGTGCTAAATATTATATGTGTTGCGATTTGCATATATTTTTGTAGCCTCAGTGGTCCAATGGGAAGTCGATCGCTTTACGATCCGGTGGTTGCAGTTTCGATTCCTGTGAGATGGACATGTATAAAGTCGGTTCTGCCCTCAATCTCTCACCGGACGTGACGGTCTTCCGTCCACTCGGGCTGTGAGATTAAAGAATCAGAGTTTGCACCTGTGTCTACGCAAGCAAGCACTATAATATCACCCGTATAGTTGGTCGAGTTTGTGTAACAATAGCACTATGGCAGCGGATACCCGACTTACCTACAAGCCGGTAATTCAAGCTGGAGTAGTTGTAAGTATAGGTTGGTACATTACTGAATTGGGATAATAAAACCTAATCACCTGGATGTCTGAGAGGACGATGAGATTTCCTATAGTAACCAATTGTAGAGCTGCCATTAACTGTACCACGAAACCTCTTATCATCATCATCACCAGCCAGAAGACGCCCACTGCTGAACATAGATCTCCCCCTTGGGAGCCACAGCTATGTGCATCAACCGGTTGACTGCGACGCGCACAATGTCGTCCGTCCACCTACGCTGCGCTTTTCAGTTCGTAGTCGCCTCTCCAGAACCTTTCTTCCCCATCACGGTCATCGGTTTTTCGAGCGACGTGGTCTGCCCATTGCCACTTCAAGTTGCAAATTCTGAGAGCTATGTCGGTGACTTTAGTTCTTCAACGAATTTATTTATTTTGCACTTATAGTACAAGGCGGACTTAATGTGTAACAGTCCACTTATGGGTAGTGAATAAATATTTTGAGGTAGGTGCCAAATAGTGTAAAAGAAAACCTAAAGAATATAGATATATTATTTAGACATAATTAAATATAAATATATATATTTACTAGCTGACCCTTTTTTTTTTTTTTTTGACGCGGAGGAAATCTTCGAAAGATCCCCGGGAGCTGTGGGGCTCGACCGGGGTATGTGGGATTCTTACCCACTAAAACCCCCGCGGCTGTCGCATCGGCACATGAGAGGGGAGACCCCAGGGCTCTCCGGTGGGATCTGCACCAGGGGCCCCTCGGTGCCTTGCCTTTGAGCCCGCCGCCGGGGGGCGCATTGTAGCCCCCCGGGAACCTGTCACGGTGCTCACGGGGACGGGGGTCGCAACCCCACCGCCGTCCTCCTCGGAGTCGCCGCCGTACTCAATGGACGCTCAAGGGGCCCACACCCCGAGCGTCCAGCGACTCCGAAGTGGCTTGGAACCTATGGTAAGTCGGACTCGCACGTGGCCGATTTTTTTTTCTAAATGCTTTTATTATTTAAGGTATGATAGGCATTCTTTGACGAGGATTTGAGGTAAAAAAAAAAAAAAAAAATATTCAAAAAAAAAAAAATTTCAATGTACAGAAAAAGTGCTCTTTGAGTTTTATTATAGTACTAGCTGACCCAGGCAGCTCCGCCTGCGCTATTTTTACGTTAACTAAACTTTTAATAACAGATATTCGCATTGAATACATAACCTCCTTTTTTATAGTCGGTTAAAAACTGGGACCCACTTGCTCTCCGAAGCACGGACCCGTTTAGTTCAAATGGCGTTAAACTGTCACCCATCTATTTATTAACCTTACCTAACGTTGCTTAACCCGATCGATTACAAAACCTTGATAACAACTCTCTATAAGTGTTCCCTTTCTAATATGTATTATATTATAAAGAAAAATTGATAAAATCGGACCAAGCGTATAACCAAGTACCCATTTTGACTTTAATCCCCTCTCCCAAAAGAACCGTGCTAGATTACGGGATAAAAAGTATCCTATGTCCTACCTCGTAGTAAGATATCAAATCATGCCAAGTTTCATTTGAATCCATTCAGTAGTTTCGGCGTGATGCTCAGCCGTGATACAGACAGACAGACAGATATACAGATATACAGACAAAAATTAAAAAAAATACATTTTCGGCCTCAGTATCTGTTATAGAATGCCCTCCAAATATAATTTTCAAAATATCTTCAATGTACAGAATTGGATCAGTTACAGTTTTATTATAAGTAGTATAGATATAAATAATTAACCAATAGAAAAGTGATTATAATATTAATAATAAATACAATAATTATAAATGAAGAACCCTATCATTCTGCCAATGTATGATGTGCGAATCTCCTCAGCCATCGAGTACGACGGTGGCTCCAAGGAGAACGGCGGTGGCCCCAACGAGGACAGGGCGGCGGGGTTTTGAGCCCCGTCCCCGTGAGCACAATGAAAGTTTCCCGGGATACTATGGCGAGTGACCACCATTATGCGCGGTGGACAGAGTCAAAGAGCAATACCGCGCCGCATCTCCCGCAATTAGGCCCATATGACCGGACTGTCGGTAGGGCCATGGGTTGGTGAAGGGTTCCGCTCGGGTTGTGGGCCCTTTGAGCGTCCATTGAGTACGGCGGCGACTCCGAGGAGGACGGCGGCGGGGTTGCGACCCCCGTCCCCGTGAGCACCGTGACAGGTTCCCGGGGGGCTACAATGCGCCCCCCGGCGGCGGGCTCAAAGGCAAGGCACTGGTGAAGATCCCACCGGAGAGCCCTGGGGTCCCCCCTCTCATGTGCCGATGCGACAGCCGCGGGGGTTTTAGCGGGTAAGAATCCCACATACCCCGGTCGAGCCCCACAGCTCCCAGGGATCTTTCGAAGATTTCCCCCGCGTCAAAAAAAAAAAAAGGGTTATGCCCTTCAATATGGTTGAGGGCAATGACCGCTGCTGCTCGAGTCAGTCATGTGCAGGTGCTGCTTGGGGCTGGTCCGAATACTATTCCTTTGGAATTTTGGTTATTGTATTTGCCTCGTATTTTTTGTTCCTTTTCGTTCTATTTTACGAAAGGCAAAACCCACTGTGGCTGATGATAAGATGGTATTAAGGAAAAAAATTTGTTTAAAAAATGGAAAAAATATAAGCCCGTTGAATTTCATCTCAGTTGAGGCCGCGTTGTGTTCGAGTTGAAGCATTAAAAAAAACCGACCGGTTTTTTTTAGTGCGAGTTGTACTCGCGCACCGAGAGTTCCGTACCTTCTTTGGACCTTTTAACGCTTCAGACAGCAAAAAAAAATCAGACAGACTGAATAAAACGCTGTCCAATTTAGGCTTCCGTAAACAACTTGTTAGGGAGACCATGACAAAACACCTTGGTAGAGTCCCGCGTCCCCGTTCCCGTCAGTTGGCGCACCCACGTGTTGGCCAAGTTATGATCGCCAGACCCATTTTCGAGGTACATTGGCCTGAACGCATCCCGAGCCGCCTTAGGTGCGTCTTACGTTACAGCAGGGATCGCAGGAGCCATCAGGTAACGACGCAGTGTTCGGAATGTAGGCTGCCACTGTGTATCGAATGCTTCAAAGCGTTCCATATTGATCCCATTCCTACCGCGCGCAACCGGTAAGATTGGGATCGGATGGATCATTTTGTTGTTTTTCTTCTGTTATACCAATTGTCCATCAAGGGTTTGTTTTCTTTGTGGTTGAATGATGGTGTGTGAAATTTTCTGTGAGCTTGTGGGTATAAACTGTCTTTTGGTTTGTACGATGATTTTGTTCAAAGCGTAAGGGTTTTCGATAGTCGTGTGAATATGTAGTAGTATAATGTTTGAATGTGTGTGAATACTGTATACAAGGATGTGTATGACTGCAGGTCGCGTTGCACTAGTTAGGGTTTCACACATTTTTTCTTTTACTTTATCTACACTATCTACACTAATCTACACTATCTACACTATATATAATATTATAAAGAGGAAAACTTTGTTTGTTTGGTTGTAATGAATAGGCTCAAAAACTACTGGACCGTTTTTAAAAATTCTTTCACTATTCGAAAGCTAAATTATGCACGAGTAACATAGGCTAAATTTTATTTTGGAAAAAAATTGGGTTCCGTAAGATATTTGGGTTTTTCCGGACACAAGGTGTAAAAAATCAACCAGAAAAGTTACTTATTTTGCGTACGCTGCCTAAACTATAAAAGATAGAACCATAAAATGGTCTAATTAATTATTGTAGATCATATAAATATCTACAAAAAAGTCACAAGCACACTATCTATGTCGAGTGAGGCCCAACAACCATTTTTTTTATTTAAAAATCTTGAATTTTGTTTGGATTACATTTAAACGCATTTATTTTACTCATGCTATTAATCCTTATCAAAATAATTTCATCATTATGTACAGTTGATGTAGATAATATTTGGTCTTTGAATGATTAAAATTGGACATTTGGTTTTGAACTTATGGCGAAATTAAAATATTACGATTTCTGCTGCACGGCCCGTTGCGAAGTGAGCGTCACCATGGCGGGGGTGCGCATGCGGGAGGGGAGTTTAGATCTATGGTAAGGTACCCGCGTGGCTCAGACGCGAGCACAGATTATAGGATCCTACGTATTGGACGCGAGGTCGGCTCCCTACGCAGCGGTCGTGCGCGAAGTCTAATAATTTTCGTGCGATTTTTTTAGATTTCTTTCTTAAAACTACACCTACGCAAAAGTTCTTCTCAGAGCTAAACAACAGTTCTTCTCAGAGCTAATCAACAGTTCTTTTCAGGGCTAACCAACAGATTTTTTCAGGGGTAAGCAACAGTTATTTTCAAGGCTAACCAACAGTTCTTTTCAGGGCTAAACAACAGTTCTTTTCAGGGCTAAACAACAGTTCTTTTCAGAGCCAGAATATTACACGCTATTAGCATTTTCTTAAACATTTGAAAATGCCTAAGAGAGCCAGGTCTCTACTTTCTAAACATAGTTCTCAAGCACGGGCAGCAAGAATACGTCGTATGGGAGAATCTTCACCTGAACGTTCACAACGCCTTGCTGAACAAAATCAGAGAACCTCTGAGTTACGTGCACAAGAGTCGAGGCTGGAGCGTTCCCAAAGTCTTCATGAACAAAATATAAGGACCTCTCAGTTGCGCGAAAGAGAGTCGAGTGTCGAGCGTTTGCAGTGACTTAGAGCTCAGGCAGAGACAGCAGTTGTCCACAAATAGAGTTCGCAATCGAATTTCAGCTAGCAGCAACAGACTGGCTTTTAGATATGATCCGCAGGTTGATTATGCACAACAAGCGTCCGTCCAAATCGGAGTCATGAATAAGATCTGTTCTGCCAAGAAATGGGCGGATGAACCTAATGGCATGTGCTGTGCTTCAGGTAAAGTTTGTCTTCCTATTTTCAGGAGCCGCCACAACCAATAAAAAATCTTTTAACTAATAACCATCCATTATCTGGTCATTTTTTTAACAAATATACGTATATACAATAGTCTTTTTCAAATGACTTCTTTTGGTGCAAAAGAAATCAGGGAAGGTAATTTTATGCCCAGTTTTAAAATTTAAGGATAGGTGTATCATCTCATTGCTAGCCTTTTACCACCATCAGGCCAAAACCCAAAGTTCTTGCAAATATATTTTATTTCGGATGCAGACCAGTTATCATTGCGATCAAGCATCGCACCAACCTTAACCCCTGCCATGTCCCGCGACCACCTCGCGGTCGCGGTATTTTATTGCGCATCTGTCCGCGACCACCTCGCGGTCGCGTTTTACCGCGCTATTTTAATAAACAATTTTACCTCTAAACAGTGTATCTGTACTGTTCTAACTTTCACAAGGAGTTTGTTATTAGATAAGGATGACATATAATGTCACTTGTCATAAAAATAGACTCACTAAACATCGAACATTTGAATTCTTATTAGTCATTTTTTTTCTTATTAGACATTTTGGCGCGCTTTTTGGCGCGCTTCGTCACTCGGTAGTTAATCGCCGTGGAAAAATGTATGGGGAGGCGTGTTTTTTTTAACTAATATGTGTAAAATAATATATCTATTTGCAAATAAAACAAATACTTTTACTAAGAATGTTTTTAATTTATATTTATTATAACTTTTTTCACAAACCTAGAAAAAATAAAATAAAATAAAAGTTTAAAAAAAATCTCGGAATTAACAGTACCCTATAAGATAAATGCGTACTCATTCATACATATCCTATTAGCTTAATTCATAACGATTCTAACGATGTATGTATCGTATAGTACTCTAATACAAACAACTTGAGATATCGTCATTTCAATGACGTGCGCCGTTATCGCGCATGACACTTGAGACTAACATAAACACCGGCGCGGAGTACCTCAAAATGGCCGGGACATTGCAGAGGAATTGCATTGCATTAAATGGATTTAATTCGCGAATTACAGACCGCTCTGAATAATCATAACGTGTATATACGAAGTTTTAAACAAAACTTAGAACTCAACTCCTCAGATAATTTAAAGTTAATTATTCATTCAGATCGCACTCCACAGGCAGCACACAGAGGCAGATATAATGCTCCTACTGTAAACGAGGTAGCCGTTCTCTTTGTCGATGAAGATAAAGGTCCCAGGGATATAGTCTTACACGGTAGAGACGGACAGCTCAAAAGAGTTTCTGAGCTACATCGGTCCTATGATCCACTACAGTATCCTACAATGTTTGTGACAGGAGAAGACGGTTATTATTTGACTATCCCTCAGCAGGGTTCTGCGCGTAATAAAACTGTTTCGTGTATGCAATTTTATGCATTTAGATTAATGTTTAGAACTAACTCTTTAAATCCGGTACATTATTACAGAGACTTATTTAGTTAATATTGTGTTGACATGATGGCGAAAATGATATCGGAAAGATTAAATTATATTTCTCGGAATCAACAAAGACTGAGGGCGGATGACTACATTCATCTCAGAGATGCCATAAATCATGACGCAAATGTTGATCTATCAAATATCGGTCAACATGTCATATTGCCATCGTCATTTACGGGTTCTCCGCGTTACATGCACGAGAAAACGCAGGACGCGATGACGTACGTCCGAAATTATGGTAGACCTGACTTATTTGTCACTTTTACATGTAACCCCATCGATAAACTATACCAACTAGATTAGCTGTCACGGCCCGAAAAGTGGTCACGAAAATAGCACCACGGAGACGGTTGTGCTATCTTTTCGTAATAAAAACATTAAAATCACCAACATACATATTTCACCAATAACAATTTTTTTGTCGATAATTCTGTCGATAGTTCGTGCCGTGAGGCACGGCACTAGTCGCGTAAGCAATTTACTGCAGAAAAATTGTTGCGTTCGATTTTTTGGTAGATTTTTGTTCCAAAACTAGTATGAATAGGACTTTGGATGCAAACTATGGATCTTTCTTAGTGCCTTGGTGGATACTTTACCATCAAAATCGAGATCAAACATAGGTAAAATCAACTTTTCCAAAAATCCATCTATTTTTGACTTTCTCTTTGAAAATCGATATTTATAACTAAAAAAATATATACACTGGATAGCTAATAGTTTTCTCATCAGAACTGCGTTTACATAATGCAAATCTGTTGAGTGGTTCAGTTTTTATAACGCTCGTAATATGACACCACGGCGCGTAGACGAAGCGCGACAAAAGTTGAGCGCTTACATCGGCGCGCGCGTAAAAAGTTGAGAGGATAATATGGAACCCTCGGTGTGCGACTCCGACTCGCACTTGACCGGTATTTTTTTTACATTCTAGGTAAGGAACCCTAAAAATACTGAGCATTCAAAAGTGTTATAAGGCTATCAGATTTAAATAATTTCAATACATTTTATAATGGCGCTGGGCTCAATGGCAAGTCACTGAAGGGTTCCTGGTGCAGATCCCGCCAGAGAGCCCAGGTCTCCTGTTCTAAATGCCGATGCGACAGCCGCAGGGGTTCTAAATGCCGATGCGACAGCCGCAGGGGTTCTAAATGCCGATGCGACAGCCGCAGGGGTTCTAAATGCCGATGCGACAGCAGCAGGGGTTTCAGTAAGTAGAATCCCACAAAACCCGGTTAAGCCACCACTGGGTGCCGGAGACCTATTAAAGGGAGAACCTTTACCCTTTACCTCGCGAAATATTTATGAAACGGTCTGGTCTGGCATCGAGGGCTCCATATCTTCTTTGGACCTATTTTTATTTTACTATTATTCGTCTAACACCTTGGATAGCAAAAAAAAAGGTTTTTTAACTAATTATAAATAAATATAGTTTAGATAAATATAGATACATTTCATCTATAATTTACAGGAAAAATAAAATGATCTTTCTAAGTAGGTAGTAGGTAGGGGAAGGCCGAACGAAACAAAGGAATCACGAACGCTGGGTAATCCCGAACGCAGCGATTTTACTATATTAGAAAGACATTGCAGGTTTTGACTCTTAGCCATCTTAGAAATGACCCTGTTACGAGTACTAATGCCAAGCGACTAGCGGAGCGCTATGGATGCACACAACGTTCTAGGTATGACTAATTGCAATATTTAGTCATTTTCATTAAAAAAAATACATAAATAAAACTAAGTGTAACTTATCAAGTAATAATAGTTCTAATACGACATTGATAGGTATTCAAAGTTAGTAGTCGAAGATTTAATTATGATTTTTAAATGGGCAGCCGCCCAAACATAACCTAAAGATATAAAACTTTTTTTGGTTTATTACCATGGAGGCTATTGGCGAACGAATTGAGTGGGGCAATCTCGAACGTTCGGCATTGCCACACTATAGTATAAAAATTGTATTCTTTCACTTGTTTGGTATTCTTTTTGTAACACAATTATATGTTATTTGTTTTAGATGCCTAGAAACTATTAACGAAAATCCGAAACAAAATATAATGTGGGAGATTTTAAAAGAGTTAAAAATGTTAAAAGCAGAATGTTGAATGTTGATGAATTAAAATTTTTATTTTTTAAATGTAAGTCTTTTTGTCCTAACACTGAAAATGACAATGAGAAAATAGGAAAAATAATTTTTATTCAATTTTTTCGAGCGAGTGCTATTGTTATGAAAACTAGGCCCATCAAAAATGTACAGACGGCCAATTGTCTTCCTTAGGCTACCGTTGTGATCTTTGTCGTACAATACGATCTCAAATTTAGGTAAAATCTTGACTAATCTGTCTTAGATGATCTAATTCTTAACCTAGTCTGGGTCAATGACGAACGATCGCAATTGCCCCACTAGGAGTCCGTGATTGCCCGACCAGTGTCGGGTAAACACGGTTTTGGTTTTATTATAATAATAATAATATCTTGGGACAATCCACACACGGTCATCTGATCCCAAACTAGGCAGAGCCTGTACTATGGAAACCAGACAACTGATACAAATACTTATATACATTATTTTTTTGTAAATACATACTTACTTAAAAGTTATAAAAGTTGATTAAAAAAAATATTATATATATAATTATTGATATTTATTATGTTATATATTGATTACTAGCTGACCCACGCAACTCCGCCTGCGCTATTTTTACGTTAACTAAACTTTTAATAACAGACATTAGCATCGAATACATAACCTCCTTTTTTATAGTCGGTTAAAAACTGGGACCTACTTTTTACTTGCTCTCCGAAGCACGGACCCGTTTAGTTCAAATGGCGTTAAATGGTCACCCATCTTTTTAATGACCTTACCTAACGTTGCTTAACCCGATCGATTACAAAACCTTGATAACAACTCTCTATGAGTGTTCTCTTACTAATATTTATTATATTATTATAAAGAAAAATTGATAAAATCTGACCAAGCGTATAACCAAGTACCCATTTTGACTTTAATCCCCTTTCCCGAAAGAACCGTGCTAGATTACGGGATAAAAAGTATCATATGTCCTACCTCGTAGTAAGATCTCAAATCATGCCAAGTTTCATTTGAATCCATTCAGTAGTTTCGGCGTGATGCTCAGTCAGACAGACAGACAAAAATTAAAAAAAATACATTTTCGGCCTCAGTATCGGTTATAGAATGCCCTCCAAATATAATTTTCAAAATATCTTCAATGTACAGAATTGGACCTGTTACAGTTTTATTATAAGTATACATAAAAGTTGATTATATAGAAATAAATTAATAATGTTGATTGTTATAGACTAAAATATGATAATCTACCTTACAGAAAACGTTATTCAAGTTAACTTATATCTAGTATCTTTTGAGTTATTTTAAAACTCCCTTAGGTGTTCGTAATTACCCTGCCTTCCCTACAGTTTTTTAGTAATCCTAAAAAAACCTCGATAAACAGACTTGGTTTTGCGGTTTGGCTTTTTTGCTATTTGAGGTGTTACATGAATAGTAAAATTACTTTAATACGTCCAAAAATAACCTTTAAGGATTACTAAAATTATTGTACTACTTAGAAAGATTATTTAATTTTTCCTGTAAAATATAAATAGACGTTTATTACCCATAATTGGTAAATTTCAGTTTTCCCCCGTATTTCAGTTTACTTTTCCCCACAAATTTGGAGTTATGGGGGGGAGGGGGACTCTTATCTCCGAAGTTTGTGGGGATAAGTAACTTACGGTATTTATTTTGTCATTTTTGCCAAAAACAATGTGACATAAAATAAAATAACAATATTTTTTGGAATGTGCAAATGAAGCCCTTTTATATGATACGAGGCATACTACTACCTTTTAAGTATTGTCGTTTGAAGAAAAAACACAACTAGAACCTTATAGTAGGTACTTTTTATTGTTTTTCAAAGTATTCACCACGTAGCTTAATACACTTTTCCATTCGCTCAAACCAGTTGTTATAACATTTATTCCACTCTAAAGTCGGGGTGTTCATAATGGTTGACTTGAAAGCGTTGACTGATTTTTCACCGGACTGGAACCTTTGACCACGAAGACTTTTAGGAAATGTAAAGAAATCGTTAGGGTCAGGACTGCATGGAGGATGGTCAAGAATTTCTACTTTTTCCTGCTTCAAATACTCAATCGTTTGACGAGCGCTGTGTGAGCTTGCGTTGTCGTAGATTGTTGTTTGGAATCAGCCCCCCTAGACAATGTAACATTCTACAATCGCTATCGCTAATAGAAAGTATAAAAATGTATGAGAATGACATATGTCATTGAAAAGTCACGTGACAAATTGTAGGGAATTGACACCGTTAGCGAATGAAGAAATAGATTCGCTATGACGCGATTGCATCTTGTCTAGGCCCTCAGGATCGTAGGAATAGATCCAAGATTCGTCACCACTGATGATGTCGTAGACGTGATTTGACTCTCCTCGGTTGAACCTTTGTAGAGTTTTCTTACACCATCTGACGCGGGCCGCCTTGTGATCGTCGGAAAGCAGATGCGGTATCCAACGGCAAACTAGCTTTCTCTCACCAAGCGCTTCATGCAAGATCTTCTGAATGGTTGTCCAGGAGATGCCTAAAGAGTCTTTATCTCTCGGTACGTCACATGACGGTCTTCGAGAATTAGTTGTCTCACAGCAATGATGTTATCTTCAGTGAAGGCGGATTTTGGGCATCCTTCGCGAGATTTGTCACTAACACTAGTATGTCCACGCTGGAATTCTAAATACCAGCGTTCGACAGTCCGCAGACATGGGGTTTCATCACTGACCACAGATGTTAGCTCTTCAAAACACTGAAGCCGTGTCAGGCCTCTTATAAAGTTGTAGAAAATTAATGCACGAAGATTTTCCTTAGAAAGATTCATTTTCGTACGTAACCTGACAGATTCCAATCGACGCTGTGACTAAACAATAGCATTAATCCTAATACTTTCAACTGTTTTGAGATTCAAAATTTAAACACATTCGAATATAGAACAGTTCCAAATTCAAATATTGCCGGTAAATATGGAAACAACAGAACTTATAAGGCATGCCTAGTACCCCACTACATACACTTTGACATTTCTATGACCCACGACCCCTATTAAAAAATAAAAGAAGAAAAACAAATTATTTAGTTGGGTAAATAAGATCTAAAACTATTCTAAGTTTCAAATGGATAACGTCAGTGGTGCCTAAAATATATAAGTGTGACAGACATACCGACAGACGACGTCTCACCATAAGGGTCGCCGCACACGGGCCACTAGCCACATCCACAATCGCCGCTACTTGAAGCTAGAAGCGGCTACAAAAGAAGCTGCCGCGCGCGACAGCCACTTGTGGTCTATATTGGACTCTCGCGGTTGGTGTCTGCTACTTTTTTTTAACGCATGCTTGCAGTATTATAATGGACTCCGACGAAGAAGGTTTATGAAATGAAAGGAGAGAGTTTGTAGCGGCGTTTTGTAGCCGAGCCGACCACTAGAGGCGAGCAGTGGCGATTTGTGGCGTGTGGCGACTACCGGCGTCTACAGTGTGCGGCGAGTCCATGCAAAATGTATGAAAACAACAGGAAAAAGGTCGGTGGCTGCGTTTTGTGGTTGTGACTGGTGGCCCATGCGCGTTCCTTTACCTTTTAGGTATGGAACCCTAAAAAGATACCATACCAATCAAATTCAATGAAACTAAAATTAAAATGTATCGCTAATAGTTATCTTTATTAATTGTTATTTGTGTACATTCACTTCTCGCTCTACCTTCTGCCGGAGCTCCCTTCCTGTGAGACTATTGAAAACTAGATCCATCAAAAACGCCGGCCATATACTTGTATACAAAATATTATTGAATTGAGAACCTCTTTTTTGAACAGACAGTTGAACAGCATTGAATATCTAAAACATAAAATATGATAATAATTAACAATGCATTTTGTTTAATAGTTAAATAATAACAAAACCGCACTCCACGTTAGAAATATAAACAATAGCATGATATTATAATTTAATACAAACTTAAATAATATTAATATCATTACAAATACAACTATCGGATATGCAAACATGCACCCCGTGTGCGTTATCGAGTCATGTGCTGTGACAACTAATATTTGTTCTAAGTCATGCCTCTGGTCTTCAGGAATTGGAAGCCATGTGATACCGACGCAACTTTCACATTTAATTCTTAAGATTACTGTGACTAATTGGGACAGTTGCGAACACATGATCTTGTGATGACGTGTGCATTGTTTTTGATGATAACAAAATATAATTTGTATGTTTGTTTGGGTGTAAAAAGACATACCTACTGTTTAAATTGTGATAAATTGTGTGTTTATTAATAGATCCAGGTGATAGGGTCCATGGACCACCGCAGTGCCAGTTTTTGTTCCGCCCAGCAGCGGCGTCTAAACATTGCTGTGTTTAAGTGTGACAAAGTCAAAAGTCAAAAATAATTTATTTCTTCTTCTTTTCGTGTCGACATGATAACATCAAATTTCATCGGCCCAATAAGAAGCTACATCCACCGCTCTTTGGTTTGCCTGAAGCAAATCCTCTCCAGTGCAGGTAGTTGGCCACGCGGGGCAGACGTAAAGATGCGCCATGGTCTGTTGGGCTACACCACACTTGCAGCTGATATTGGTGCTACTTGTGTACCCCCATACATTTAGATTGTACTGGGGGTACACAAGGCTCAAATAGGCTTACACTTTAGAAGTTCATTTTTTTTTAAAATAGTAACCACCGTATCACAACGCGGCCTCAACTGAGAAGATCCGGCAAGAAACTCAGCGGCCTCGTCATATTTTCACTTTTTTTTTAATTAAACAGTGTGTCATGTTGCAATTAGATCAGCATCAGTGACAGACCGACAGTGTGTCTTGCCGTTCAAATGATCAAATAAGGGAGAAAAAAAAACTACGACGAGAGTACAACAAACTAAAAGGCCAAAGGGATAGTGGTCGGACCAATCCCCCCAAGCAGCAACCACGCACGAGTTGACTCGAGCAGCAGCCATCACTCCACCGTGTGGGCTTCGTAAACCAAATGACTAATGTCTCTGGTAATCAGAGATATTGCAGAAGGCGTGTTCCTCACCATCAGGCGAATGTCTTGTCGCGTCACTAAGTTTCATAAAAAAAAATGTGACATGAAAATTCAATTCTGCTTAAATTCCTCCCCTGCTCAATCGCTCCTTCATTGTTGAGGATCGTGTTGTGATTCTTCATAGTAAATGTACTCAGCGCTTCATTCCCCTTGTTTTAGTATATGGCTTCGTGAAGTGCAGCACTGACCAGTATTTACATGTTAAACAATGTGTAAGGATGTGTTAATCTAAGTTAGCAGACGTAAAACGGTGCTATCTTACTTTATTAGCGTCTGAGACGCTTTTAGTCAGTTGTAATATTGTTTGGTAAACGATCAAATTGATCAGCAACGACAGGCGAGGTCAGTCTTTAGATGGGTGACCGTTTAATGGTATTTGAACTGAGAGTCTCCGGGAGAGAGCACGTAAAATGTCGATCCCGGTTGTTGTCATCTGGGCAGCAGTCGTTAAGCCCAGTTAGTCAGTCAACGTGTGGTAATTTACCATCTAAGAGCGACTTCAAAAATTCGCAGCCACACTGCTTTGTAAATCCATGTACAGTAGTTACAACCGATTTTTGTGTGTCTGCAGATAGGTTTGGCGAACCATTGCGCAAGTACAGCCGTGAGTTATGAATACTAAAACACAAAAATAGCTACTGCGCAGCGTCTTGCAGCCAACTTCACACACACACACACAAAGATCCGGTGAGGGTACTGTAAATCAAAGCGCGGTTGCAGGGTGACTTCAAATTTGCAATATATACTTTTAGACTTTCGCGTTCCATTATCAAACTCGCAAAACAAATGACTAAACCTCGCTATTTGCCGGCGGTTAAATATACAGATACTGTGAGTGTAGTGTGTAGTGGGCTTAACGTTACAAGTGAAAGAACGGGGGTAGACGAAGATATTTCTGCCTCGCGCACGGAGCCGTCTCGCTGAACCAGTCTGCTTGTGACCACGGCTGGTGCAACCCGGCCGAAACGTCAAGCCAAAATATAAGGTAAATCGCGTTAATTCCCGATTAGAATAAAGTATTCAAATTTTCAGCCAAGTTTGAATATTATATACTTAGTACATTTAAGCCGCAGCGCTGCAGCCACGCTGCTATCGCACGTTTTTGATATACATGGTTTTACAAAGCAGCGGGGCTGCAGTGCAGCAGCGGCATTTCTTCCGCGCGGCACTTTGCGGCTAATTTGACGTCACCGACGCGCGACGTGATGCTCGAACGTATCGACAGCAGCGCTGCAAACTTGAAGTCACCTTAAAGACCCGACTTAACAAACTGATTGTTTACTGAACAATGATTACAAATGGCTATAAGCCATTGCAATTGTTATGTATTGTATTTCTGTTACATATTAATTTGTTCCCGAGTAATTACAACCACCACTTATGTTTTTGTTATAAAGTACGAATGGTCCATGTTTTCTGTGCAGGGTGCGCAAAAAAAGGGAGAGTGAACAATGAACTCATTTGCCAACTCGCCACCCGTTCTCTTGGAGTAACAACAAAAAAGCCGGATTAAAACGCGCGTTCATAAAAACCTAAGCAAAATGTTTAGTTGTAATAATTTGGTGTGTAAATGACCTAGGCCCTTATAACTACCTATTTTGCGTACTTCAATGGAGATTAGTGAACTCTTGTTTCTACGAAAACATAAGCTTCTCTCGTAAATCGAGACATCAAGTCCTGCTCAAGGTGCTATCGACTCTTGAGATTTTTGAGTCCGTTAATATCACTAGCTACAGTGCTCAACATAGTAATGGTTACGGGCTGCTACTTTTCCGCAGAATGTCTGACAAATAATTATCTGGTCTTATACCAGTTGTTTTTAAAATGAAGCGTCGATATAAAATATTAATACTTTTACTTAAATAATAATGCATTGATTTTGTTACTTGATAGTGAAAAAAAATTTCGACAGTTTATATTATTCGAAACCCTACATACATACATATTGTGTACATCATTGTATTGGTATAAAAAAAATGTCTAGTACCGACCCACTAAAAGAGTCCCATAAAAAAATATTACATACGAATAAGTAGTTCCTGAAAAAACAAGAATGCTGCATCAGAATAGTATGCTAAAATGCCTAAAAGGTGATATATAGGTACTAAGTAACAAAAATGGTGACAACTTTGGCAAATGTTTACTGATTTCAATGATTTTTTTATTCGGGAGGAGGAACCACTACAATGAATCTGTATACATTTTATCGCCACCGGATCAGACTTTCTGGAGTACCATACAACATAGATCAAGTCATATTCTGGGGGCTAAAATGCGCCCCCTGGCGGCGGGCTTAAAGGCAAGGCACTTAGACACACCTGGTGCAGATCCCATCGGAGAACCCTCGTTCAGAATGGTACGGGATGACAGCCGCGGGGGTATTAGTGGATAAGAATCCCACATACCCCACAGGGTCCTGGAGATTTCGTTAAGATAGACGAAAGACCTAAGAAAAGGTCAAAACATCACTTCTTGAAATATGATATTTTTTCAATTTCTGAGTTTAAAAAATGTTTAAAGTTTCCAAAAGCACACTTAAATACAGTGTAATTAAAGTAAACATCACACGATATAATAGAAAGCAAATTATAAAAGTGGATTAACGGGCGTCCATCCCCCTGTAAGTGATATCCGATCAAAGCTTTAGTTCGTGCGCCAGTGGGTATTAATAAAAAAGTTAATCGCGCGTGCAAAGGCGTACCGTGCTCGGACACTGGACGCGGACACCGGCATTTTAATCCCAACGCAGTTATTAAAAAGTTAGTGTAGTTATCAGACAGTTTGTGGATCAAGGATGTCGAATTCACGATCGTATTGCATAAGACCATTAAAATCATTTCCGGCCCAGCGTACAGAGTGGCACAGAACGGGATAATTAAATCTAAACCGACTACTATCCCTTGTTTGTTGTAATTTTTGTCGTAATTTATTGTTTTCTTCTTTTCTCCCTTGCTCTAGGTTTCGAACGGCAGGACACACTATCGCTAATGTCGATTCATTTGTAACAAAACAATGTTTAAAAAAAAGTGAAAAAAGACAAGCCCGCTGAGTTTCTTGCCGGATCTTCTTAGTTGAGGCCGCGTTGTGATCCGGTGGTAGCTTTTAAAAAATAACCATTCAAAAGAGCTTAAGCCTATTTGAAATAAAGATTTTTGAGTTTGAGTTTGAAATATTAAAAAACTGGTTGAACCCATGGGGTGTTAAGGTAAAAACGGTGTTACCTCCTATCTCCTCCCGTTGGGTGTCCGCAAGAGGCTACTAAGGAAAAATAAGAAGACGGGCAGCAGCGTCTTTCTATTCGGGTACCACCTATACTCCGATTACCAAAACGCCTACCATTCGAGGCGATTATGGCAATCCCTCCCTTCAAAGAGGGAGGCCTATGTTCAAAAGTGGTCGCCTTTCGGCTGCTGGTAATGGTGATTAAAAACTACTGCATTAGTAACAGCCGCTCGTCATCTGAGATATTAGTTATTATGGCTTTTGAGACCATTAGACATTAGTTAATATGCTTTCGTTATGTTTGTTAATCGAAATCGAAATCGAAATCGAAATCGAAATCGAAATCGAAATCGAAATCGAAATCGAAATCGAAATCGAAATCGAAATCGAAATCGAAATCGAAATCGAAATCGAAATCGAAATCGAAATCGAAATCGAAATCGAAATCGAAATCGAAATCGAAATCGAAATCGAAATCGAAATCGAAATCGAAATCGAAATCGAAATCGAAATCGAAATCGAAATCGAAATCGAAATCGAAATCGAAATCGAAATCGAAATCGAAATCGAAATCGAAATCGAAATCGAAATCGAAATCGAAATCGAAATCGAAATCGAAATCGAAATCGAAATCGAAATCGAAATCGAAATCGAAATCGAACTCGAAATCGAAATCGAAATCGAAATCGAAATCGAAATCGAAATCGAAATCAAAATCAAAATATCTTTATTATGCATAGGCCTCACGAGGGCACTTACATATTGTCAATTTTTTTAAACTACCACCGGATCACAACGCGGCCTCTACTGAGAATATCCGGCAAGAAACTCAGAGGGCTTGTCATTTTTTAATTCAATTAAGTATTATGTTAACAATAAAAATCGCTTTTAAAAAAGATGTCTTAAAATTATAAGCTCGCATGAGTATCACAGTTTAAGCCCACGCAGCTTTATCCATATATGTTTGAGACTAGTAATTTAACCAGCTAGGTACTGTTCCCTTTAGACCGTACTACAGCACTGACTTGTACTAGCTTTTAATATTTTATTCGAAATTTGAAAATAATCAAAAATTTTTTATAGAGCTACGAGTACACTGAATGACACTGAATGACACTGAACTGACACTGAACGACACTGAATGACACTCAAGTTGGGGATTTTTATGGATACTGAAAAATAAATGTATTGGTTGGACTATGTTATACAATGCGATGGGTAGATATAGTTATCTGGGACAACTAAAATCTTTTGCAAGTTACTACCTTTTTGGTTTGGGTAAGATTAAACCACAGAATACTAAAAATATGTTCTTGTTAGCCGCGAACAGAAAAGATGCTGTATTTTTGAAAACTTATCGAGAGCTGTTTTTGACATTTAAAACATTTCAATGTTCCGTTTCACATAATTATACAAGTAATTATACTAAATGTTTGGAGAAAATAACAATATGAATCTTCTCCAGGTCTATTCAAAGTTACACGAAAATTCAAAGTTACCCAACTTGACTGTAGAATGTTATTTTTTTTTAAAGTTCGAATAAATATTGTTTGATAAAATTAATACTTTTTATTGAATATCTCGAACACGCAAATCAAAATTTGTTAGCAAATTTTGACTATAATAAAACAAATTATTATTTTGTGTCAGGCTTCAAATTACGACAGACATTAATTAGCCACCACGGACCAGCCCCAAACACCGTAATTAATCTCTTGGCAAGAGTCAAAGGTCTAATATAAATATTCATCGAGTATCGTTGTCTTGGATGATGAGTATCTGAGTAGTCTAATTTGCGTAACGAGAACAATATCGTAAATTAAGGAAAATATGTGTATTTTCTGTCTGGCAATGTGACCACTAGACCATAGATAAGAGTATATTAGGTAGGTATCTCCTACATCAAAACGTGCCCCTAACACCAGCACCTGCAGCGGACTGTTTTGAAACTATAAATAGCCTTGAAAATTTTTTATAAAAAAAAAAGGGAAAACTATGTAGTATCCGATATAAAGAACGCGGACGTCAATAGTATATGCATAGTTATTACCATGCACCCTAGAACTCGTTGTAATTTAAACCCAACATATTTACCAGTACCGCTATAAGTCTATTGATAACAGTTACATAATACTGATCTACTATCATATTTTCATTTCTAAAGTAAGCTGAACAAAGAAAAGTTGCATAACACGCCGCATGAGGGTGCTATTGGTAGCTTTTTCCATTTCTTCTAAGATACCATACCATGCACTGGACTTAACGCTAAGCCTGAACCTAGTTTATTTAGTATCTATCGAAAACAGAATTAATAATGATATAATACATAATAATAATACTATTCTAGGACAATCCACAGACGGTCATCTGATTTCAGACTAGGCAGAGCCAGTGCTATGGTAACTGATACATACATACCTATACCGGTAAATAACACCGAGACACAAAGTGGGAAATGAATGTACGACCCAGGGTAGCCGCAAGGGTGTATAATCGCTTAACTAACGGACCTGTCGTGGTCAGAATAATAATTGGTCACACTACTTTTAAAATAGGTTATTTTTTACTGTTTTTCTATTTATTTATCATGCCAAGACTAAAAGCTCATGTGGTACTCAATACGGGGGCGGTATGAGATTATTACGAAATAATAGAATGGGAATTATATCAAAATACCGGTCAAGTGCGAGTCGGACATGCGCACCGAGGTTCTATACGGGACTATCTTTGGACGTATTAAAGTTATTTTACTATTCGTGTAACACCTCAGATAGCAAGAAAACCAAATCGCAAAACTAGGTTTGTTTGTCTAGTTTTTTTTATGATTATTAAAAAACTGTACTACTTACAAAGTTCGTATTATTTTTCTTGTAAAATATAGATAGATAAAGAAAGACCAATAATTATTTCACATTTTTCCCTCTACAAGCTTCGGAGATAAGAGGGAGAACGGTATTTTTTTATATTTTTAATTATAAGTCAAAAATTACGTAATATAAACCAAAATAAAAACCTGTTTTGAGATGTGGTAATGAAGCTCTCAAATTTTACCACTCGAAATATTAGTCTCACTTTGAAAATTTATTAATGAAAAAAATAAAAGGAAAAATATATTTTTTACATTTGTGATGAGGTTAGGTACCTACGTAAGATTTAAAACTATTCTAAATTTCAAATCGATAGCGTCAGTGGTTCCCGAAATATATAGGTGTGGCAGACAGACAGACAGATAGAAGAAGTCTCACCATAAGGGTCCCTTTTTTAGGTATGGGACCCTAAAAATGAGTCACAAAGCATAGACAAAATTTTCATATTTTGTAAAAAAAAACACGATGAACGTGTTTCGACCTTGAAGCAATCAGGGCGTTAAGTGAATTTATAGCCCGAGTCCTGGGAGCGAATCGAAAGGTCTACACATCATTAAACACGAATCAAAGAATAGCATTTCCTTGTACAAATAAATAGCTTGCATTTCCTTATTACTTACACTTACACTAATTATGTACATTACGTCATACCGCGGCTGTTCCGGCACAAATGTGTGTCTACAATCATGTGACACGATTATTTGCTTGAGACCGACTATTTGCCTAAAACACTACAGAACTACGCCGAGATAACACCATAGTTAATACTCGTGATTAAAGAATAAGATTGTATACATACATACATAAAATCACGCCTTTTTCCCGTAGGGGTAGCCCAAGGGCCGCTTTTCGCCACCGTGAGAAACGAGACGTGATGGGTGGCGAACCACATCGCCGCCATTTTGGTTAATTAAATTATTTATATGATTGACCATTGCGTTCTCACGAATAATGAGGGAAAGGGAAGGATAGGTGTTGTGAAAAAGAAGATTGGCAATTTAGAGTGGGAAATAGGAAAAGTAGGATATTACCGCCCAGGAGGGCAAGGAATGGGACAGTAATAGCTAGGGAAGCCGGGGTCGCATACCCGTATACTATAACCACAACTACCGGACAGGTAAGTTGGGATGAGTATCCCATGACTAAAAGATTTTATAAAAGGATAGCAATAAATAAATAAACGTTCAACGATCGAACGATAAGTAAGACAGAAGTAGTTAATGGATCTTTAGAAGCCAGAAGGTTCGGGCTCCGGGTGTAGGTATAGCGCCAACTTAACTCTAGGAAAAGCAGCAGTTATTGCCAGTGAAGCGACTTTGCCACTAGAAATGAGGACTTTTACCTATGCCTTACAAAAACGCTCATAGCCAGTTGTGCCTGTTCGGTTAGCAGTCAGTCGGATAAGCAACGTCAGGCAAGGCCAGTCCTTAGATGGGTGGCCGTTTAGTGGCATTTTAACTAAGCGTCTCCGCATAAGTGGTCGGCCACACTGCAGGCCTAGCGCGGCGGCGGCGGCGGGCGCGAAATATCAAACATATGAAACCGCCGCTTGCGGCCACACTGAAGTGACTTAGGCGGGAGCCTAGCGCGACCGGCTTGAGCGAGTTAGCGGGCGTACTTTTCAAACGTTCCTATCCGCTCGTTCTGGCCACACTGCGGGCCTAGTCAACAAGCGACCGATCGCGCGGCTGGCGGGATATTAAACCATTTCGGTATTGTAGCTCGTTTTAAGTATTTTTTTTATTATTAAATAACTTTAAGTACATGTATAAAAAAGGTTTTTTTGGACATTTGAAATTGTAAGTGTATAATACACACATCAAAAGTGTCTAGGGATCAACATATATTTTTGCAATAACTTTTCTCCTGATTGATATTAATTAAAATTTTCTTTAAGGATTCATCAAATAAAGTGTTTTCGTTTGTCACAGTAACGATAAACCAAGTCACCTTTGCATTAATAAAGAAATTTGCCATTTTCCTAATAAAGGGATTTTTGACATTTGAACCACTAACACAAAAGTTCGAAAAAAAGACTGAAATAACAGTTTTCTTTAAAATTTTATTGGGTAACTTAAACAATTAATAATCCGTGTTTCTACCGCGAACACTAACAACACAAGAACATCGGTTTGGCATACTCAAAATGAGTTCATCCAAATCACGCTGTGGAATGGCCGCCCATGTTCGTTGCAACAACAAAAAAAGGTCTTCTTGCGACTGGATACCCTCCATATTCGGCAGAGCTCTTCTCTGTAGCATATCCCATGCATGCTCAATCGGGTTCAAGTCTGGCGACTGAGCAGGCCAGGGCAGGACATTGATGTTAGCTGCGGCGAGAGTCTGTCTTACAACTCTTGCGGTGTGCGGTCGTGCATTATCATGCATTAACTGAAATAAGGGACCGATTTGCACTTGTAGAGGAACGATGACGTCTGATACAATCGTCTCAGCATAAATTTGAGCGTTGAGGTTGCCTCTGATCCAAATCAACTCAGTTCTTCCGCCGATCCAAATACCCGCCCATACCATGATGGTTCCACCACTATAAGGATGGACTTCCTGGCAGGATTTTAATCGCTGTTGGCGTCCAGGGGTTCTCCAGTGTCGTATACGTCTTGTATCCGGTCTCATACCAAAACGAGACTCATCAGAAAAGCACACGAAACGCCATTGTTCTTCTGCCCAATTTCTGTGTTCAAGAGCCCATTGATATCGAATCCTACGATTGTGCATTGCTATAGGTGGTACCCGTAGCGGTCTTCGGGAATGAAGGTTCACTTCATGCAAGCGGTTTCTGACTGTTTGGTCGCTAATTAAGTTCCCTGAAGAGTGATGAAGCCTCACGGCTAACATCATGGCAGTTATTGTTGGAGCTCTTCGAGTTAAGATTTGAATATATCGGTCTTGTCTCCGTGTGGTGCAGCGATACCGTCCTCCATGGCGCTCAGCCACGGTACCAGTGCTTCGGTAACGTGTCCAAAGTCGACTGATAACACTCTGACTTGTATTCAGAGCTAAAGCCACAGTACGTTACCGAGAACCAGCTTCTATCATTCCCACGGCTCTGAGCATTTCTTCCCTGCTTAAATGACGTCGCCGCTCCATAATAACGTTGGTTTTAATCAGTAGTAGGGAAACAGTAGCACTAATAATGTCTTCAATGCGTTGTATGTTTTTATAGGGAAAATATTGACAGCTGATTTTCATCTTTTACTCGAATTTGATTCACAGTTCCTGATTCAAATTATGAAATGCACCAAAAAGGATCCATATAAATTTATAAAATCATAAATTTATTACAAAGCCACATCTCAATCTCAAGAAATCCGCTTAAAAATGCTTGATCCCTAGACACTTTTGATGTGTGTATGTATATTGTTGATGTTCCTTAATAAATAAAACAAACTTTTTTGACAACTGCAATTTTTAATATTTTTTTTTAAATCTCCATTCATTTAACTGGATTTAGTTATTTCGTGCGCACCCAGCACACCATCTCTTATGATCAACGCCTGCCATCTCAGGATTGGCCTATCCAGTAAAAAATACAGAATCCTCATAAAAGGTTTGCGACACCTGCAATAAGTGTTATCGCCACTACAGTCACTGTGGCCACCCGGCGCGCCCGCCGCCGCGCCCGCGCTAGGCTCAAGTCACCGCGCGTTCACTGTGGCCAACCACTAAAAGTCGGTCCCGGCTATTGTCATCTAGACAGCAGTCCTAAAAACAGCTTGAAAACTAAGACACCAGGTTGGCCAGAAAGCGACAAAAAAGTTTTTACGAGAAAAATCATTACGCCACTAGCTTAGTACGAAATGCTGGGTACCGCTCCTCCGGTGGAATCAGTTTTAGCGGCGTTTGATATTAGACTACTGACTGAGATTTATAGAAGTTGGCAATACTAACACAGGGCGTATCAAAGGTATCGATGCTTGGAAGCAGCACAGAGGACGGAAGAGCGACCAAAACAGGTAAAAGGATCCAGTGTCAGGGGATATCTATCTATAAACCCGCAGTAAAGGTAAGGAACCGTAATCCCTCAGCTGCTAGCATAGAGATTGTTCTTGATGCTATCGATGTCTTCGAAGTCGATAGACGTTTGGAGTTTGGGCCCCAGACGACCATTGAATACGGCGGTGACTCAAGGTTTTCACCTCCGTCCCCGTGAGCACCGGAACAGGTTCTCGAGGGGCTATAATTCGCCTCCAGGCGGTGGGTTTAAAGGCTGGCACTGAGAGAAACCTGGTGCAAATATTACCGGACAACTCAGGTGCTACTGTCCTGCTCCGAAGATACAACGTTGCTAGAAGGTGTCATTGTTTTGACGCCATCTTCTGTAAGGGGTAGGTAGGGTTCCAAGTCAATCTGATTCAATTTTGAGTGGGTATTTTGCATTGTGTTCCATCTCTCTCCCCTCTTTATATTTCTTTTTTTGTGTCGACATGACCATCGCGGGGCTTACTGTAATGATAAGACTGGTCAATAACTTTTCATTTTAATTTTTTTATTTTCAACAAGATCTTCTATCACTCAAACTCAAACTCAACTCAAACTCAAAAATCTTTATTTCAAATAGGCTTAACGCTAGCACTTTTGAATCGTCATTTTTTTTAAAAGCTACCACCGGATCACAACGCGGCCTCAACTGAGAAGATCCGGCAAGAAACTCAGCGGGCTTGTCACTTTTTCACTTTTTTTTTATACATTGTTTTGTTACAAATGAATCGACATTAGCGATATTGTGTCCTGCCGTTCGAAACATAAAGCAAGGGAAAAAAGAAGAAAACAATAAATTACGACAAACTAAAAGGCCAAAGGGATAGAAGTCGGACCAGTCCCCCCAAGCAGCACCCGCGCACGAGTTGACTCGAGCAGCAGCCATCACTCCCCTCAACCATATTAGAGGGAAGGGGGTGACCCGCCACACGAAGCCGCCACAAGCAAAGACTTTTCGATGGCGAGCATGACCGAACCAAAATCACAGTGGCTCACATTTAACTTCTGCTGTTAAGTAGTACCTCAACAGGCAAGACACAAAACACTTTCACATAATATTTATATCATCAATCAATTGACTTGTGAAACAGCCATCAGTAATCCACCAGATTAAGAGGTGTTACAAACTGTAAGCCTACAATTCTAAGCTTGCATGAGTTGAGCAGTTCAAGCCCACGCAGCTTTATCCTCTAGGTAATCCGAGATTTTGTAATAAGCCTTTTTCGACAACCGGCTTCTTATCAAAGGTTTAAATTTATTTAGTGGAAGATCTCGGATATCCTGTGGCAGTTTGTTATAGAAGCGTATACTTTGGCCCATAAACGATTTGCTTGTTCTGTGGAGACGTGTGGAATGTAAAACAAGATTGTGTTTGTTCCGGGTATTAACACTATGAATCGCACTGTACTTTTTAAAAGATACAATATTTTTCTGAATATAAACTAATGTCGAATATTTCAAAACTGTTATAAATACCATTGAGGGTAGAATGGTAGAATGCCCGATCGCAGCAAACGCGTATAATTATAAGTCACTGCTCTGGCGGTGCAAGGGACATTCATTTATTAGATCTCGTGCTGAAAGTTTGTTCTAGTAGTCGTATAGTGCGGTCACTCTGTCATTCTGTCACTAGATTTGTTATAATACGGTCGTGCTATTTAATTGTATTTCTTGAGCGTTGGAGTTGGTGTAGTTTGTTGGGGATGGCGGAGACTACTTGGGGGAGTCCCCACATTTTTATAATTACCTGTAAATGTGTCACAGTACGTGTAACCTTTGTGTCAGTGATGTTTTAGTGTCAATAAACCAGTTTGGGTATGTATCATTGTTCTTTTTTTATTATTTCCACTTAGGGTTTCTAAAATCAGACGTGGGATTGGATTCTGGCCTATCCGCTTCGCTTTCTGATGCATTTTGTTATATTCGTCTCAATTATTTCCATTTTGTTTTGTTTTTCTCGAAAAAAAAATATATGCCACTGATGCCTGATGATCCGTCGTGGCGTTTTCGTATGTACATAAGTCGGCGATCTGTCCCCCTAGACAATGTAACATTCTACAAGCACTATCGCTAATACAAAGTTTAAAAATGTATGAGAATGACATAAGTCATCGAAAAATCACGTGACAAATTGTAGGGAATTAACACCGTTAGCGAATGAAGAAATAGATTCGCTATGAAGCGATTGCATCTTGTCTAGGCGCTCTGGTCAGCTGCTAGTCGTCGAAGTGTATCCTGAATTTTGTGTTCCCAACGGGACAATATAACATTTCGACATTAGCAAGGTGGCATGCGACTACGGCTACAATCTATAGTAATTATACTTATAATACGTTAAATTGAAATATACAAATTATCAACTTACTAGACGATAATGAATTGCATAAGGCGTTGGTAGATAAGTATATCTGACAAGAAATATTTTCTTTTCTTGTTTTCTACTTTTTAGACTGCGATTTTATCCGTAGTCGGGTTTTAGTTTTTAAAACTTATTTTTTATTTTATTTATTTTGGGGCTTTATAATTCGTTACAAATCACGTAGAATTATTAGAATTAAGTTAGTATCGCTGTAATATTTACTTAGTTTTACTAAATATATTTCGTAAACACGTAATTGTTTATTTTTTTTTAAGCATCTGCGTGTAAAAATTTAAGGCTCTAGTACCAACCGTTCACGAATTATAACGCTTTTTTTATAAAACATAAAACCCACTATTTGGACCCCTAAGGATATACTAATTTGAGGCTCATGGAACAAATCCTCACCATTTATTTCACTGGATGCGCGTAATCTGTTACGTCGTTGTAGTGAAATTAAAGATTAAAGAAAAAACACGGACGGCGCTGTTTGTAGTATTATTTATATTATAAAATGTGATACTATCCTATTATTTATTTAATTTATTTTATTATATTATATCTGCACGTAACGCGTAGTTTGCGCGAGTATAATAACTATGACTGCGCGTGGCGAGCGAGCGGCTCGATATGGGTGATTTTAATGTAGCTCGCCACAGTGTCGGTCGCGCCGCTCCCTCCCGACCCTGTCGCCGATGTGACTCCACTGTGGCTCAGCCGTGCGGTGCGATGTTGTAATACTTGTATATTTATTGCCGTCTTGAATAAAGGCGATCCGAAAGCGGCGGAAGAATGTAATAACTAGCTAATTAACACAACCTCAATCAGTAGCACACCCTACGGAAGCATTGATAGTGGCACTTTGTTTATTGAATAATCGCATCAAAACAATCGTAAATATAAATATATCACATTTGATTCGTTGGTATAAATTAATTCTGTGCACCTTGTAATTTTAGCCGAATGATTATTTATTTCTCTGAACGTATTACGTAAAATGTCATTGCCTTGATATTATTAAAATTGTGTACATTTTATGTAGGTTTCGCCTTCTTTGTATTTATGTTTGTGTTAAATATGTTATTGTAGTGTAGGTACGTATATATAAAGTCACATTTTAATAGGTTATAATTATGTAATAATATTTAGTAAGTAGTTATTTATTAGTTAAGTTTTAATTGGTTACATAATGTTAAGGTATTTATAGTTGTAGTAGTCACTCACATAAGGGCGCACTGAAAACCAGCGTCGGTGGTCACACAAGACCTCCGGCTTGAGCTGAGTGCGTCCTTTTGTGACTGATATGGATATGTGTTTTTGTCTTGTATTTCTTGTTTTTGTTTGTTATTTTTTTGTTATCTATATCAGTCAAATAAATTTATCTTTCTTTCTTTTCTTTTCTTTAATTTTGGAAATTCCGTTTTCAGTGTGCGTTTTCGTATAGTGAAGAATACATTTCGCAAATTTCAAGTCTCTAGGGCTAGCGGTTTGGGCTGTGCGTGGTCTGTCAATCAGTCAGTCAGTCAGGACTTATCCTTTTATATTTATATTGATTAAATAACTTTAATACGCGCAAAGAAGGTATAGAACCCTCGATGCGCGAGTCAGACTCGCACATGACCGGTTTTTTTTTGTTTGATTCAGTACCTAGCTCCGAACCGGAGTATCTTACCTACTAAAACGCCCCGTACTCAATGGACATGTAGGGCCCACAGCCCAAACGTCCAACCAACAACTCCGATGGTGGCCCGTTATTTGTCCGGGCTTATGGCTGAGGAGCGAGGCAGCAGCTTTTTTTTTTTTTTAGGTGGCAGCTTGACGCGGGTGCGCGAGTTTGCGAACACTCTCGGCAGCCTCTTATTGAATTGAAATCAATAACATTAATACGCGCAAAGAAGGTATAGAACCCTCGATGCGCGAGTCATACTCGCACATGACCGGTTTTTTTTTGTTTGATTCGGTACCTAGCTCCGAACCGGAGTATCTTACCTACTAAAACGCCCCGTACTGAATGGACATGTAGGGCCCACAGCCCAAACGTCCAACCAACAACTCCGATGGTGGCCTGTTATTGGTCCGGACTTATGGCTGAGGAGCGAGGCGGCAGCTTTTTTTTTTAGGTGGCAGCTTGACGCGGGTGCGCGCGTTTGCGAACTCTCTCGGCAGCCTCTTATTGAATTGAAATCAATAACATTAATACGCGCAAAGAAGGTATAGAATCCTCGATGCGCGAGTCAGACTCGCATATGACCGGTTTTTTTTTTTGTTGATTCGGTACCTAGCTCCGAACCGGAGTATCTTACCTACTAAAACGCCCCGTACTGAATGGACATGTAGGGCCCACAGCCCAAACGTCCAACCTACAACTCCGATGGTGGCCCGTTATTTGTCCGGGCTTATGGCTGAGGAGCGAGGCGGCAGCTTTTTTTTTTAGGTGGCGGCTTGACGCGGGTGCGCGCGTTTGCGAACTCTCTCGGCAGCCTCTTATTGAATTGAAATCAATAACATTAATACGCGCAAAGAAGTTATAGAACCCTCGATTCGCGAGTCAGACTCGCAATTGACTGGTTTTTTTTTGGATTGATTCGGTACCTAGCTCCGAAGCGGAGTATCTTACGTACTAAAACGCCCCGTACTCAATGGACATCTAGGGCTCATAACCCAAACGTCCAACCGACAACTCCGAAGGTTGCCCGTTATTTGTCCGGGCGTATGGCTGAGGAGCGAGGCGGCAGCTTTTTTTTTTAGGTGTCAGCATGACGCGGGTGTGCGCATATGCGAACACTCTCGGCAGCCTCTTATTGAATTGAAACCTTGCGTGCACTTAGAAGCCACACTTGAGCTAACGCAGCAGTTAGCAAAATAGTTTACCTAAACAATATGATTTTTCCCATCACTTTTGAAATCATATCAGATTCAAATTTTAAACATCGATGTCGTATTTTAGTTTTAAAATCCATGATATAACTCATGCCTACCGCTTATAAAATATAAAAAAACGGTTTCCAATTACCTTTTAAAAGACACCATACGCGAGATTTTTAACTTAGGGGTCCTATTTTGACCTTAAAACCCCATAATTTCTTAAACCCGACTTCGTCCTAATCCTATCTATCATATTGTATCGGAAAACAATGAAATGTATTAAGAAATTGTAAAATATTTATTTTACACAAAAATTGAGGTCCTGTAACTTCTACTTAGAAAATTTCGAGAAATGCAAAAACACGTCAATGTTTATTTTCTTTGAGGCATCTGCGTGTGAAAATTCAAGGCTCTAGTACCAACCGTTCATGAATTATAACGCTTTTTTATAAAACTTAAAACTCCCTATTTGGACCCCTTAGGATGCGAATTTTGAAAATTCCGTTCTTAGTGTGCGTTTACGTATGGTGAAGAATACACCTCCCAAATTTCAAGTCTCTAGAGCCAGCGGTTTAGGCTGTGCGTTGTCTGTCAGTCAGTCAATAAGTCAATCAATCAGGACATCTCCTTTTATATATATTGAGGATGATGATTATTTACTTTACACGATCATGCTTGGGCAACAGAAATATACATGTGTACCTAATTTCAACTTAATCAAAAAATATTTTTGTTTTACTTCAGAAGTTTTTAGTCCTGTAGATGGCGCCACATTGAATTTAATGTAATATTATATAACCTATAACCAGCGGACAATCAAGACGCTTCTAACGACACCCTTCTTGTCTAATTATGTTAAGTAGATTAGAATATATTCGGGAACAGATGAACATACATACATACATACACACATCAAAAGTGTCTAGGGATCAACATATATTTTTACCCGACTACGGAACGGAGGGAGGGTTATGATTTTAACAAGAATGTATGTATGTATGTATGTATGTATGTATGTTCATCTGTTCCCGAATATCTTCTAATCTACTTAACATAATTAGACAAAAAGGGTGTCGTTAGAAGCGCCTTGATTGTCCGCTGGTTATAGGCTATATAATATTACATTAAATTCAATGTGGCGCCATCTACAGGACAAAAACTTCTGAAGTAAAACAAAAATATTTTTTGATTAAGTTGAAATTAGGTACACATGTGTATTTCTGTTACCCAAGCATGATCGTGTAAAGTAAATAATCATCATTATCAATATATATAAAAGGAGATGTCCTGATTGATTGACTTATTGACTGACAGACAACGCACAGCCTAAACCGCTGGCTCTAGAGACTTGAAATTAGGGAGGTTTATTCTTCACAATACGTAAACGCACACTAAGAAAGGAATTTTCAAAATTCGCATCCTAAGGGGTCCAAATAGGGGGTTTTAAGTTTTATAAAAAAGCGTTATAATTCATGAACGGTTGGTACTAGAGCCTTGAATTTTCACATACAGATGCCTCAAAGCAAATAAACAAAAACGTGTTTTTGCATTTCTCGGAATTTTCTAGGTAGAAGTCACAGGACCTCAATTTTAGTAAAAAATAAATATTTTACCATTTCTTAACACATTTCACTGTTTTCCGATACAATATGATAGATAGGATTAGGACGAAGTCAGGTTTAAGTAATTATGAGGGTTTTAAGGTCAAAATAGGACCCCTAAGTTAAAAATCTCGCGTGTGGTGTCTTTTAAAAGGTAATTGGAAACCGTTTTTTTTTTATGATATAAGCAGTAGGCATGAGTTATATCATGGGTTTTAAAACTAAAATACGACATCGATGTTTAAAATTTGAATCTGATGTGATTTCAAAAGTGACGGGAAAAATCATATTGTTTAGTTAAACTATTTTGCTAACTGCTGCGTTAGCTCAAGTGTGGCTTCTAAGTACACGCAAGGTTACAATTCAATAAGAGGCTGCCGTGAGTGTTCGCTAACGCACGCACCGGCGTCAATCTGCCACCTAAAAAAAAAGCTGCCGCCTCGCTCCTCAGCCATAAGCCCGGACAAATAACAGGCAACCTTCGGAGTTGTCGGTTGGACGTTTGGATTGTGGGCCCTAGATGTCCATTGAGTACGGGGCGTTTTAGTAGGTAAGATACTCCGGTTCGGAGCTAGGTACCGAATCAAACCAAAAAAAAACCGGTCAAGTGCGAGTCTGACTCGCGAATCCAGGGTTCCATAGCTTCTTTGCGCGTATTAATGTTATTGATTTCAATTCAATAAGAGGCTGCCGAGAGTGTTCGCAAATGCGCGCACCCGCGTCAATCTGCCACCTAAAAAAAAAAAGCTGCCGCCTCGCTCGTCAGCCATAAGCCCGGACAAATAACGGGCAACCTTCGGAGTTGTCGGTTGGACGTTTGGATTGTGGGCCCTAGATGTCCATTGAGTACGGGGCGTTTTAGTAGGTAAAATACTCCGGTTCGGAGCTAGATACCGAATCAAACAAAAAAAAAACCGGTCAAGTGCGAGTCTGACTCGCGAATCGAGGGTTCCATACCTTCTTTGCGCGTATTAATGTTATTGATTTCAATTCAATAAGAGGCTGCCGAGAGTGTTCGCAAACGCTCGCACCGGCGTCAATCTGTCACCTAAAAAAAAAAAAAGCTGCCGCCTCGCTCCTCAGCCATAAGCCCGGACAAATAACGGGCAACCTTCGGAGTTGTCGGTTGGACGTTTGGATTATGGGCCCTAGATGTCCATTGAGTACGGGGCGTTTTAGTAGGTAAGATACTCCGGTTCGGAGCTAGGTACCGAAACAAACAAAAAAAAAACAGTCTAGTGCGAGTCTCGCGCATCGAGGGTTCCATACCTTCTTTGCACGTATTAAAGTTATTTTTATCATCATCATCAATATATATAAAAGGAGATGTTCTGACTGATTGACTGACTGACAGACAACGCACAGCCTAAACCGCTGGCTCTAGAGACTTGAAATTTGGGAGGTGTATTCTTCACAATATGTAAACGCACACTAAGAACGGAATTTTCAAAATTCGCATCCTAAGGGGTCCAAATAGGGGGTTTCATGTTTTATAAAAAAGCGTTATAATTCATGAACGATTGGTACTAGATAGAGCCTTGAATTTTCACACGCTGATGCCTAAAAAAAAATAAACAATTACGTGTTTACGAAATATATTTAGTAAACCTAAGTAATTATTATAGCGATACTAACTTAATTCTAATAATTCTACGTGATTAGTAACGAATTATAAAGCCCCAAAATAAATAAAATAAAAAATAAGTTTTAAAAACTAAAACCCGACTACGGATAAAATCGCAGTCTAAAAAGTAGAAAACAAGAAAATATTTCTTGTCAGATATACTTATCTACCAACGCCTGAAGCAATTAATTATCGTCTAGTAAGTAGATAATTTATATATTTCAATTTAACGTATTATAAGTATAATTACTATAGATTGTAGCCGTAGTCGCATGCCACCTTGCTAATGTCGAATATGGCCAATGTTATATTGTCGCGATGGGAACACAAAATTCAGGATGCACTTCGACGACTAGCAGCTGACCAGAGGGCCTAGACAAGATGCAATCGCTTCATAGCGAATCTATTTCTTCATTCGCTAAAGGTGTCAATTCCCTACAATTTGTCACGTGATTTTTCGATGACTCATACATTCATTCTCATACATTTTTAAACTTCCTACTAGTGATAGCGCTTGTAGAATGTTACATTGTCTAGGGGGACAGATCGCCGACTTATGTATAAACGACAACGCCACGACGGATCATCAGGCTTCAGTGGCATGCGACTACGGCTACAATCTATAGTAATTATACTTATAATACGTTAAATTGAAATATATAAATTATCTACTTACTAGACGATAATTAATTGCTTCAGGCGTTGGTAGATAAGTATATCTGACAAGAAATATTTTCTTGTTTTCTACTTTTTAGACTGCGATTTTATCCGTAGTCGGGTTTTAGTTTTTAAAACTTATTTTTTATTGCAATAACTTTTCTCCTGATTGATATTAATTAAAATTTTCTTTAAGGATTCATCAAATAAAGTGTTTTCGTTTGTCACAGTAACGATAAACCAAGTCACCTTTGCATTAATAAAGAAATTTGCCATTTTCCTAATAAAGGGATTTTTGACATTTGAACCACTAACACAAAAGTTCGAAAAAAAGACTGAAATAACAGTTTTCTTTAAAATTTTATTGGGTAACTTAAACAATTAATAATCCGTGTTTCTACCGCGAACACTAACAACACAAGAACATCGGTTTGGCATACTCAAAATGAGTTCATCCAAATCACGCTGTGGAATGGCCGCCCATGTTCGTTGCAACAACAAAAAAAGGTCTTCTTGCGACTGGATACCCTCCATATTCGGCAGAGCTCGTCTCTGTAGCATATCCCATGCATGCTCAATCGGGTTCAAGTCTGGCGACTGAGCAGGCCAGGGCAGGACATTGATGTTAGCTGCGGCGAGAGTCTGTCTTACAACTCTTGCGGTGTGCGGTCGTGCATTATCATGCATTAACTGAAATAAGGGACCGATTTGCACTTGTAGAGGAACGATGACGTCTGATACAATCGTCTCAGCATAAATTTGAGCGTTGAGGTTGCCTCTGATCCAAATCAACTCAGTTCTTCCGCCGATCCAAATACCCGCCCATACCATGATGGTTCCACCACTATAAGGATGGACTTCCTGGCAGGATTTTAATCGCTGTTGGCGTCCAGGGGTTCTCCAGTGTCGTATACGTCTTGTATCCGGTCTCATACCAAAACGAGACTCATCAGAAAAGCACACGAAACGCCATTGTTCTTCTGCCCAATTTCTGTGTTCAAGAGCCCATTGATATCGAATCCTACGATTGTGCATTGCTATAGGTGGTACCCGTAGCGGTCTTCGGGAATGAAGGTTCACTTCATGCAAGCGGTTTCTGACTGTTTGGTCGCTAATTAAGTTCCCTGAAGAGTGATGAAGCCTCACGGCTAACATCATGGCAGTTATTGTTGGAGCTCTTCGAGTTAAGATTTGAATATATCGGTCTTGTCTCCGTGTGGTGCAGCGATACCGTCCTCCATGGCGCTCAGCCACGGTACCAGTGCTTCGGTAACGTGTCCAAAGTCGACTGATAACACTCTGACTTGTATTCAGAGCTAAAGCCACAGTACGTTGCCGGGAACCAGCTTCTATCATTCCCACGGCTCTGAGCATTTCTTCCCTGCTTAAATGACGTCGCCGCTCCATAATAACGTTGGTTTTAATCAGTAGTAGGGAAACAGTAGCACTAATAATGTCTTCAATGCGTTGTATGTTTTTATAGGGAAAATATTGACAGCTGATTTTCATCTTTTACTCGAATTTGATTCACAGTTCCTGGTTCAAATTATGAAATGCACCAAAAAGGATCCATATAAATTTATAAAATCATAAATTTATTACAAAGCCACATCTCAATCTCAAGAAATCCGCTTAAAAATGCTTGATCCCTAGACACTTTTGATGTGTGTACATACATTCTTGTTAAAATCATAACCCTCCCTCCGTTCCGTAGTCGGGTAAAAAATCATTATTTCTTACTGATGACCTACCAGTCTCGCTATTTATAATATTCCATGTAGTTTTAATCTTATTATCCGCATTTCGGATTTTATTATTTAAAAAAATCGACTTAGCTATCGAACAGACTCGCTTGAAAACTTTTGAGTATTTTTTTACATATTCTTTAAAGAGCTGAGAGGAATTAACAGATTTTTCATTATACAGCTCATACAGTTTTCTCCGACTGGTATGTATACCAACAGTCGCCCAGTCATTAAATGATACACAATTATTAATCGATACAGTTTTGGGCTTAAAAATTTTTACAAATCGATTATCGATTTGTTGGAACAAAGAATTGTATAATATATTCGGATCGCCATGACAGGGCAACACAGGTAGGCTGTCAGTCAAGGCGACTTTAAACTGACATAAGCGGCGTTTATTTATAGGAACAAATGTTATGTTTCGTTGCAATTTCATGATTTTACTAGGAAATGTAGCAACTTGACCAAAGTGGTCGGAATCCAGTTTACTAATAATTTCTTTGTGTGTGGGTTTCAAACTTGTAAAAATGTTGTCAATGCATGTTGCACTAAATGAGGTTATCCTAGTCGACTGATTGTATAAAGTGCGCTAGGCAGACATTATATCCCGATGCCAGTGACGACGTGAGCGAGCGTCGTTTGCGTCACCAAGAGGGTCACCCCCAAAAGACAAGATTCCCAAACGGTTAGTAGGTACCCTGAACAAACAATACACAAACTCGATCCTCTTATCAATTATAGGGAATCATTGAAATCGTCCCTTTAATTGGCCAGCACAGTACATTGGAGCCTATTGGCCGTTATAATTTAATTTTGCGCGAACAAAAAACATCGTCTCTCGATTTTTCAGTTCAATTGACGGTCCTTTTATTTGCGCAAGGCTGTTCTGATTTCATCCAATGAACAAATAAAACATTGAAAGATAGCGACCGTATTGTTTAGATTTTTGCCTTATTGAAAATTTGCTTTTATTAAAGGAAAACGGGAGTGTAAGACTTATATCTTCCTAAACTAATTCCATTAATAATTAAACATTAATAATTATTTGTAAAAACAAATAATTATTGAATTTTATTTATTTATGAATTAAGTTACACAGAACATAATCGATATTGTTATAAAACACTCATATTTTATTTATGATATTATTATGGGTTCAAAACCCATAAATCATAAATACAATTCGGGGAACAATTCGACACAATGTGTAGCCGTATTTTTAAGCAAGCGTTTCCAATGTGCTCTCCTAACGGTAACGTTTATATCTACGTTAAGGTAGCCAACATCATTCTAACATTACGTTAAACATGCATAAAGATCTAAACAATGGATCGCAAGCAGTAAAGGATCAGACGGCTTCGTATTAATAAGCAATTCGGTGAGCACGGCACAAGATCGCAGATAGCACACGTACACCGCCATCTTGAATAAAAATCAACCGTTACAACTCTCGCGATGATAGAAGATAGCTGGAAGAGTCGGAATATAAGGGGAATTCCCGGTAACCGCCTCTTGACAAAAGTTATTGCAGATTTCCGGAGATAACGGTCGGTGAATACCTAACTATTGTTTCGTATTAATAGAGTCTTTGTTTTAATGCTATATTTCAAAAGTGAATTTGGACTGTTCCTTTTTTGCGATTGTTTTGGTGTATTGTGTGTACTTACCTATATTAGTAAATATGTCGTTCTGACATGATCGATACGGCAACCGATTCGATTCCTTTACAATCCATTGGGACGTAATAACAACACGACTAGAGAGAAGTCAGGCGCATGACCGACTTTTTATATGCCCGTTCGATGCATGGATCATCTTGCTTTCCAAAAAATCAGGTGTTTTGGCTTGTACCTCATAGCGTTATCAGTAGGAACAATTATTTTCAATTTGATTTAGAAATAAGCAAATTATTCATGTTATCGTAATTTCATCAACAAAATTGATGAAAATTAATTCTCTGATTTACTGAGATATTCCGCTAGAAGTAAATATAAAAATCTTATTACACTGTGATTGCTTGCCCACAAAATTGTTACAGGTTTAGCAAATATTTTCTTAAAATAATTAGTATACCCAATACCTAACCACAGAAAGAGCAATGAATGGGCAGAAAGATTTTAATTTTCTTACCGCTCCTTGTTGGTAAACATCCAAAATAGATTGGAAAGAACATTGTCGCGCCTAAAATAAAATAATTTTAATGTTAGACTAATTTAAAATAATCTTATATAGTCTTTGGTTTTCTGCCTTCATTTTTTATGAGTTTCCGATATCTTGGCGCTGTTGCAAGCGCTTTAATTACGAAGAAAACTTATTGGGTAATATAAAAAAAAAGATGAAATGATACAAATAAATAGATATTGAAGTCGATGCACGATGATCGATCGTCAAGAACGAACTCGAAGTTTGGGCGCTAAAAATACATAACGCACACGTGTTAAACTAACTTAAACAAAGAGACAAAATAATTACAACTAATAATATTATCCTATGGTTGGGTGATGATGTCTGTAACATTGCACTTCTGGTACGGTCGGCCTAGAAAGTGGTTTACCAGTTTTGACAAATCTTCCTATGCAATCAAAATAACACCAAGGTTGAACATTTCTAATAATGAAAGAGATGCACAATCATGACGTATTTTTTATTATCTGAGATGCCTAACATCTGAAGTCATGGGTTAAAGATGTTATTTTGACCTTTATTTTCAATGAAATAAGCTAAGATTTTCAACAAATATAACCATTAGTCTTTTTTTCATCTTTCAGTGAGGATTCCATTATGTTCTTGTTTTTAGGTGAAAACCTCTTTTTAACTGAAAAAAGAAAATATAACTGACAACTATCATGATTTGTCATTTTTATTTATATGTAAAATAGTAAAAAAATGGATGACATTGTTATTTCTCGAATTTGCAAATGCCTCGTAATTTATCAATAGCCGAAAGAGAAGAGAATTGCACTACATAACAATGGCCTCATATTAGTGAGATTTTTAAATGTGTCGGTAAGTTTTATTAAGTTCACCGTGCCTTAGTATAAATATTATACATTTTCTATTTTTTCTATAAGCATTTATTTAGTTAATCTTTAATTTTAGATACAAGTTGTTCGTCGTTGGATTACACGTGAAGGCAAAGAAGGAAATTTAAATGATCTTCGTCGAAGCGGCCGCGCTTGCGACGCGTTTAAGAAAATAATGGTTTCACACCGACTGAACATTTTGCCGAAATGTTTGATGTTTTTACTTGGGTTTGCATTACAGGCATTATGCAAAAAAAAATACATATGATGACTGACGCTCATAAAATTGCTTGACTGAATTTTGCTAGACAACACTTGAATTTCGATTGGAATAACACTGAGATCTGTGTCCAACCACTACGAAAGAAGAAACTAAAGAACGAAGGAAGCTCTGAAACGGCACTGTAATGAGATATGGGAGGAAACCCGCGGATCTGATGTCTGTTTAAGGCTTGTGGGTTCAATAGGTGACCGTCTCCAAGCTGTCATAGACGCAAATGGCGGTTAAACGAGCTATTAATATAACTATTTTAGATTTTTACACTTTTTTAATTGAAGGTTTCTGTTAAATTTCTTCCATTTACCAGCAACTAGTTCGTTCGCAATTTTTATAAGTTATTTATTAATTGTATTGTATTGCTTTATTGTATTTAATATAGTTATGTATACCTAATTGTATTTTTATTTTATTACGGATAAAGTTGTTTTTGGAAAGACTTACTCGTATTCTTCTTTCACTCCTATCCCTATTAATACATACTTTAGTATTATAAATGTGAGTGTGTTAGGTTGTTTGTCCACCTTTCATGACTGAACCACTGGACCGATTTTGATGAAATTTGGTTTAAATATTGTTTGAACTTCGGAGAAGGACATAGCTTACTTTTTGGTGCTATAACCGACATTCTGGGTGGAGCTGCGGGAGAAAGCTAGTTATTTATTCCTAAGTGCGAAAAAAAAAACAAAATGCTACCTACTATACCTATACCTACTACCTTTTTACAATAGAAATAAAGAGCACTATTTGCAAGAAAATTAGGATTGTTTCAATCTAACCTCTTGATATAAGCTAAACTGATAAATAGAAATGTATGACGAAATTTGGCTCAAAATTCGCCTCGCCCCATATAAACTATTTTTAGACAAATGTGAGGGTGACCTATCAGTCAGATGCTACAATTTAAACTAGGAACACAAGGCAAAGTGTTGACGTTTCTACAATAAATGATAAAGAGAGCAGTATGAATAATTGCAAGGGAAAATCAACCTTGTTGTTTTATGATATGCATATGAACTTCAACCGTAGGGTGGTAAACCATATTTTTGGCTGACCGTACCAGTGGTGTCTAGTTTAAAAAAAGATATTGAAACTACCACAAGAAATACTATTTTCAATTAGATTGGTGGTTTCTAAATATTACATTATTAAGCAATGTATTGAAGGTATACACGTATGTACGCGTCATTACCGGTTCTTCTCAGTGGGGGCGCGTTGTGAAGCGGTGGTAAATTCAGCCCTATCTTAAGCGACAGCCCAAGCCGAGGCCGTGCCTCCCTGAGGTGCCCTTGAGCTCGTCGCTACTTCTGCCGTTAAGGCTAGAGTGCTTTAAGCGCTCGCCTCCTATTGTCCGGTGAAGCAGTAATGGCCATCTGCGGCCAACAGCGTTCAAAAAAAGTACGCGTCATTACACTGTTGCTGTCCCGGCGCTCGAACCGGCACCTCACGACCGGCGTGACGAGACAAGCAGAACCCTCAATGTAGGGCCAATTTAATAGATCACATTTGACACTTCATTAAAATTGAACAACGTAACCTTGTAACGGCGGGCATAATATATTTTTTTCGAAGTTAGAACTGCACAATTGCTTAATTTTTTTTTCAATTACTATTAAGTACATATTTACTGTAATAATGACACAATAAACAGACATAACAAAGAAACTGACAGATGTCAAATGTGATCTATTAAATTGGCCCTACATTGAGGGTTTGCTTGTTTCGTCACGCCGGTCGTGAGGTGCCGGTTCGAGCGCCGGGACAGCAACACCGGTTCACAACGCGCCCCCATTACTTTAACCACTGTGCTACTATTACATCTTAAACCATTAAACTTCACTCCGATTCAGCATTGAAAGTAATTCAGCGTGCGTAGCTCGCGTTTTGTATAATTATTTGACGCTCGTTAACGTCAGCGCTGACGTCGACGTCGAGTTTGCGACATGGATGACGTGTTAACATGTCACGATTAAGAATAGGGGTGTCACGACTACGAGCGCTTTATAGACTCTCTTTGGGGAGGGTCGTGATATTTTTGATTTACAATCATACGATACGCGAGCATTCGTTAGGGCTGAAAAAAATTTGTTTTCCATTTAGAAGTCGTTTATAATGTAAAGGAATTATCGTGGTCCATCACTACTTCATCACTACATCTTTATCTTTACATAGTGCCTATAAAACAAAGTCGCTCCCGCTGTTTGTATATATGCCTAGATCTTTTAAAGTACGCAATATTTTCGTTATTTTATGCTTTTCAGATAATTTACTTTGAAGTCGGTTTTTATTTTTTTTTAAATAGTTTATTTAACACTTTTTAGTGACTTATTTTACCAAGATAGGTATCAGCACTATCACGGAACTCGAACTTCTAATTTACAGTAACATACTGAAAACATAAAAAGTTTATATCTCTTAAACTACTGGACCGATTTTGATGAAATTTGTACTCTACCCTAAGTTGAAAGATACTCTAACTATTGCAAAAAGAATTTTCGAAATCGGACTTGTAGTTTCTGAGAAATCCGTGGACAAACCTACATACATACATACATACATACATACATACATACATACATACATACATACATACACTCGTGAAATTTGGTAAATTCGTTTAGAAGCCCACATAGACTAACATATATGAATATTACTCATTTTTATTAATATTACATACATACGCGTCGAATACAGAACCTCCTTTTTTGAAGTCGGTTAATAAAGTGATTCAATGGGTTTATACGGGGTGTAAGGGACATCGTACCGAAAACCGATACCAGGGATCCAGTACATGATTCTGAACACTCTAGTGTTGAAATTTTTCATCGGATTTTTCATGAAATTCCAAAAAAAAATGCGCTTTTTTTAATAAAATGAGTATAACATCATTATTGATAATTATAATAATAAAATCTTTTTAAAAAAAATTGAATCGACTTCAATATCACTGAAAAGTATAAAATAATTTAAATATTATTGAAGTTGGTGTTAGCTTACCGGCTGTGTATATTTGGCACCAACTTCAATAATATTTAAATTATTTAATACTTTTCAGTGATATTGAAGTCGGTTCAATTTTTTTTTAAAAGATTTTATTTTAAACTTTTTAGTGATATTTTCATATATAAAGATTGAACCATCGAAAACCGTAAAATTATCTAGATAGGTTATGATCACATTATCGTCTACATAGTTGTACATAATTCATGTTTCTTCAGAAAAAAATATCCGGTCGTAATGAAATTTGCATGGAATTATCATAGCAGTTTACTCTCTCGAATAAAAAAAGAATCATCGCAATCGGTTCATAATTGTCAGAGCAATGTAATGGAGAACATCAGTTTTATGGTTTTTACCAGATAAATTCCTCCACATCGTTCATGGTCCTCCAGGAAGTTCTTATCCGGTTATAATAAAATTCATACAGATTTAATACAGTGGTTTCTTCTTTCGAATAAAAAAAGAATCATTGAAATTGGTAAATATTTGCCAGAGTTATGACCATTTTTGTCCTTAAAAAGCGACATAAATTCATCGATATAGGCTTTCCTGCAGCTCTCAGTGCGCAGTCACCATTCTTGTTTTTCAGGAACTACTTATTACTACGCAATAATTTTTTTATGGGACCTAATCAATGGATTGAAGAATGGATGGAAGAAACATTTTTTCAAATCGGTTCATAATTGACAGAGTTATGCGCGAACATACATAAAAAAAATATATATATATATACAGACGAATTGAGAACCTCCTCCTTTTTTGAAGTCGGTTAATAAAGCCTAAAAACAATAGATTACTTATTTGTGCAAAATTAGCAATCATCAGCAGCCGAAAAGTCCACTGCTGAACAAAGGCCTCTCTCTTAGAAGGGAGGGGTTTCCATAATCTCCACGCTTAGCAGGCGGCTTGATTGAAATTAGCAATTCTCATACTGTCCGTTACAACATTACAGAAACCATTTATATGGAAAATGACAAATGACTGACTTATTAATTTTTGAGCATGTAATGAATACGTGCGGAATAATATTTATTTTTTAAATTACATTGCTAATCTTCTAAAATAATAATAATTAATTGCCTATTAATTAATTGCCTATGTACTGTTTTAGTGCTTAAAGAATAAATAAATAAATAATTAAATAAATTTTCCACAAATAAGTAATTTATTGTTTTTAAATTAAAATTATGCTTTATTATTATACCAATAATGATATTATACTAATTTTATTTTAAAAAAAGTGTTTTTTTTTTGGAAAAACATGAAAAAGCCGATGAAAAATTTCAACACTAGAGTGTTCAGAATCATGTACTGGATCCCTGGTATCGGTTTTCGGTACGATGTCCCTTACACCCTGTATAAAGGAGAACAGCCTGAATAACTGATGTTGTAACGCACAGCCCAAACCTCGCCCCCGGCGGCAGGCTCAAAGGCAAGACACTCCTGGTGCAGATCCCACCGGAGAGCCTCACTCATGTGCCGATACGACGGGGATTTTAGAGGGGTAAAAAATCCCACATACGCCGGCAGAGCCCCACAGCTCCCGGGGACCGTTTGAAGGCTTCCTCGCGAAAATCAAGGTATTACGTATTTGAATCGCGTTATTTTCTAACCGAGAGTGAAAAATTAAATTAACGAATAACAACTAAAACTATGAATAACAGCGTTGTGGATACGAGCAGTTCATCCGAATCTGCCCTGGGGTTTATTACGGGTTTTGATAGTTTACGAGCTGGATCAAACTGTCAGTTTTCTCCCGTATATTTTACTAGTTTTTGATGGTTACCGCTAGGGGCGCTGGTGTGAAATGTACGGAGAAAACTGACAGTTTGATTGAGTTCGTTAATTAACAAAACCCGTACTAGATTCCCTATAGTGCTATTCTCTAGTAACGTAACATCAAACTCGATGCCAATAGACGCATGGTCGACGCTGCGACAGCGGGAAGCGGGGTTAAATTTTATTTTGTCAACATCTTTGTTTACGCAGCACTAGCGCCGTGCCGTGAGAGTTAACGGCGTTTGGTGTAGGTACTTAACTACTTACGGTGATTTTTTCTGATTATTTTACAATAAATATAATTCTTATTCTTATACACCAAAAATATTATTAAAAATAATAACTAGTAATATTGGCAATAAAAAACATTATAATCAATTTTATATTTGATCATAAAAAAGACCCATCTAGCGGCAGATTATTACACTGCTTTTCGGTGTATAGCTTACTACTCTAACCCCACTGAGTTTCTTGCCGGTTCTTCTCAGTGGGGGCGCGTTATGAACCGGTGGTAGCATCAGCCCTCTCTCCGGGTCGCCTTTTCTGTTGTTTTCATACATTATGCATGGACTCGCCGCACACTGTAGACGCCGGTGGTCGCCACAAATCGCCACTGCTCGCCTCCTAGTGGTCGGCTCGGCCACAAAACACCGACACAAGCCACTCGCGCGACTCCCCACCCCTCTCTCCCTTCACTGCGAGCACGCGTTAAAAAAGTAGCGGCCACCGAGTGTCCAACTTGGACCACAAGTGGCTGTCGCGCGCGTCATCTTCTTTTGTAGCCGCTTCTAGCTTCAAGTGGCGGCGATTGTGGATGTGGCTAGTGGCCCGTGTGCGGAGACACTTAAGCGACAGCCCAAGCCGTGGCTGTGCCTCCTGCCTGAGGTGCCCTTGAGCTCGTCACTCCTTCATTATAAGCGCTCGCCTCCTATTGTCCGGTGAAGCTGTAATGGCCATCTGCGGCTAACAGCGTCTATCATTCCCAAAAAAAATACCTGGTGTACTCGAGAAACGCAGTGACAGTCAGTGAAAGTTACAATTGATAAGTTTTAAAAACTAAAACCCGACTACGGATAAAATCGCAGTCTAATAATGTGATATTATATAGCCTATAACCAGCGGACAATCAAGACGCTTCTAACGACACCCTACTTGTCAAATTATGTTAAGTAGATTAGAAGATATTCTGGAACAGATGAATATACATACACCTCCGTTCCGTAGTCAGGTAAAAAGAAGTTTATCGTATACACAACTTTATTGAACCAAGTAATGAACAACAAGATGATACTAATGAAATGAACAACTCGGGGATGAAATAGGGTGCAAAAAATATTATTAAACTTTTTATTTTACCGGTTGATTGACTCAAACCTATTGAGAAGGATGAGAAGGCTTTTCAAGATGTTAATTAAAAGACGTGTTGAATATTCAATAACAACCCTTAAGGAAGCCCAGGGATTAGTAAATTTTGTATGGAGGAAAAATATTGGAAGTCATTTGCACGCCTTATTAACAAAGTGGAAGTACATGCATGTCAAAGGCATGCGTGCACAGCTATGTGCTAGATAGCCGACTGTGGGCCCAAAAGCGATTTATGAGGGAAAAAGCCAACACAGCCCTTTGATTTTTCTTCGACACTACAGTGACTACGGGTTCACCTACGACTACTCATGGGTCCTTGTTTAATTTTCTCAAGCTCATTATATCCTTTCTAAAAAAAAATTAATATTGACGAAATTCATACATATAAGTAATAAGTAGGTACTTATGTATTTATTATTAAATATTTTTATAAAGTCAGCTTCCTAGGTATGTAAGACATATGTAAATTCTTTGCGCGTGCACATCAATGAAAAAAGTACTTAATATTAGATTACTGCGTAAGCGATAATCAATAACTCTACTCTTTAAATAAAAATATTATTAGTACGAAGTATTAAGTATTATTTGGATTCGAGTACCGTAACAACCGGAATTCGACAACTGTATTAATGATAATTAATACTAATTAATGTTTGTGTGTGCGGCAGCTAATACTAATTACGCGCAAGTGAAGTTGCGGGGTAGAGCTAGTATGTTTAAGTATATTAAAATAAGGTCAGCACATGCAATTTATTAAAAATTATTAGTTTGTTTATTTCATACCTAGATGTCACTAGTAGAGTTTTGCATCGCGCTATGACTTCAGCATACTACCTTTTCTTAGGCCAATTCGAAAGGCCGTTAAATCATACTGCGATCCCCCATTGTGATCTAAACAATGTACTTTTTCTATGCAACGTTTACGAGTCTCGTAGACGTTGTTAAAAGTTCGGTAAAACGGTTAAACGGTATTAGTGGTGCGCCGATTCGCCGAATCGATTATTTGACTAATCGGTTATGCGAACTAATGTTAATTAGTTATCGATTTTGTTCGATTACAAGTCTGAAATTAAACATTTCTTCAAATTGTCTTAAAGATATTAAAATATAAAAAAAACAACACACACAACTTAATCACTTAGTTAGTTAATATTTAAATTAGAATAATGCTATAAATATTTTGATGTAGGTAAGTTAAGTGGTTTTAGAATCTCAAAGTTGTAATATTTTGCCCTTGGAATCGGGAAAGTAATTTTCTTGTTTTTATGACTGGTCTTCACCATTACTCGTTTTTTAGAGCTCTAAATGATATCTAATTATACCTCTTAATATTTAAATACGTAGATTCCTTAAACATTCAGCTTATTAACGGTAGTTTTAAATTTGTTCTAGTTCTAGCCCTTGTAGTTTACGAACGACAAGTGTTTTTATCGCGCGGGCTCGGACACTTCAGTTGTACTCGATCTTGCGTGTCAGGCGGTAGAGTGGATAATAAAAAAACATCATTTTCGGGATTTCCCCTATATTATAACAGTTTACTACTCAGTCAGTCTTAGTCCACAAATTAGGTACTAAACTTTGTACTGGGGACGGGGATTCCCTTAGCAAATAGGATTACCATAACATAAATGGTTTTATACCAATTATCGATTATCTAAATAATAATCGATTGAAAACAATTATTTTGATAATCTATTATTAATAATCGATACCGCACATCACTAAACGGTACTCAGAGTAGACACAAAATAACATTGTTTTGTTTTGTGGTACTGAAAAAAAAGTATCGTACTTACTCATAAAAGTATCAATACTTCAAGGTGTCGACCTGTCGAGTACTTTTCGTAGGATCGAGTATTTCACGTTATAACGTCGCAATTTGGTCAAAAAAGGTCATCACAGCACAGTCTACCAGCCTGAGCGCTCGTCTCCATCCGAGTGAAGCAATAATAAATAAAATTAAAGAAAAAACCCTTTTTTAAAAATAAGCTTTTATTATTTGTTAATAAAATGAACTAAAAAGTTAAAAATAAATTAACTAATAAAATCATGTTACCTACATCATGATAGCAAGAGGAAAAAGAAGGTGCTAAATGTTCTTAATTATACCATCAAAATGTAACACGTTTATAATAGAGTTAATTTATTTTTAACTTTTTAGTTCATTTTATTAACAAATAATATAAGCTTGTTTTTAAAAAAGGTTTTCTTTTATTTTTATTTTAACTTTTTAGTATTCAGATCAATCAGACATAATCCACATTCATAACAAACGGAACGAACTTTTTTTCCCAAATTTGTTGGAGTTGCTTATTCACGCTAACCAAGATACTCGTCAAGACGAATTAAACGAGCCCAAACTCGATGGGGTTGCGTCGTTAAATTACGGAGTTCCTATGGCCAGCTTCCAGGTCCATCATCAGATCAGCTCTATGTCACAATACTATTGCATCGGGAACCGGGAAGTGGATCAAATTTAACTTGCAAGATTTGATTACAGACAACGGGACAGTTGAAATTAAATAAAAGCTTGTAAAAAAAAAGTCAGAGATGTCACTAGTATAGTTTTGCATCGCGCTAAGTGCAATGTATTAAAAAATATTAGTTTGTTTATTTCATACCTAGATGTCGCTAGTAGAGTTTTGCATCGCGCTATGACTTCAGCATACCACCCTTTCTTAGCCCAATTCGAAAGACAGATAATTATACTGCGATCCCACATTGTGATCTATACAATGTAATTTTTTCACACAACGCTTATGAGATTCGTAGACGTTGTTGTTATATTTAATAATTGATAATTGATAATTAAATTAATTAATTAATAATAATAAAATTAATAATTGGGTCAGTAATACATAGGTAGGTCCAATCATATATTAGATGGAAGCCGTCCGCCGTCCGTCCGTACCGTACTCGTACATTATCACACATGAATTTGTGTGGCTGTTGTTGATTGAGTTGATTCGATTATTATTAATTATCTATTTACCTACTATTACTAGCCTAGCTACTCAGTCTATTATTATTGATACTAGTTTATTATAATACCGTTAAAAAAAATGGGGTCCAAGTTGGACGTCGAATGTCGTTTACGATTATAGTCCACCGATAAACTAGTCCATCATTAGACTGGTTTATCGGTGGACTGTAAACTAGTTTATTTGTTTACGACTAAAAACAGTGAAAAAAATAGATTGTAAACAAGGAAATATTGATTTTCCTTACCTAGCAATTTTTTTTGCATACTCACGATTATTAATCATTGTTTTAATTTAAATAAACTTTTACTTATAGTATTGAACGTTCATTTAATAAGATATAATTATCTTTCTGTATTAAATAATATTTTAATAGTTTCCAGAGAAAACCAACGAGGAAATTAATCAAAAAATGTTTTTATATTAAAGAATTGTAAATAAATTGTAAGCAAAGCACAAAATGGTCCGATATCATTGCCGTAAACAAAACATTTTACGACGGAACCCGATTCCGAATATTTTGGCAACATGCCAATTCACTGTGGTAACATAAAATTATTATAATTTTACTTTATAAAAAATACTGTAAACTAATTAAATACTACTGTAAACAGACAGTGCTTAATTTTAAGTCGTTTTTAAATTAAATAGGTAAGTACCTAATTATTTTTCATATACGTTTTGTATTTTTACCTGACTACGGAACGGAGGGAGGGTTATGATTTCAACAAGAATGTATGTATGTATGTATATTCATCTGGTCCCGCATATCTTCTAATCTACTTAACATAATTTGACAAGTAGGGTGTCGTTAGAAGCGTCTTGATTGTCCGCTGGTTATAAGCTATATAATATCACATTATTAGATTGCGATTTTATCCGTAGTCGGGTTTTAGTTTTTAAAACTTATCACTTGTATCATACTCGATTTTAATTAATTCCATATCCATTTATGTAGCTACTAATCGATTACCAGCCAACTGTACAGAATCGATATCTCCCTATCAGACACCGGTCTCGCCGGCGAGGCCGAAGGGTCGTACGTACGTATGCGACCTCAACCACGTGCATCACCCCACTGAGTTTCTTGCCGGTTCTTCTCAGTGGGGGCGCGTTGTGAACCGGTGGTAAACTCAGCCCTCTCTTAAGCGACAGCCCAAGCCGAGGCCGTGCCTCCCTGAGGTGCCCTTGAGCTCGTCGCTACTTCTGCCGTAAAGGCTAGAGCGCTTCAAGCGCTCGCCTCCTATTGTCCGGTGAAGCTGTAACGGCCATCTGCGGCCAACAGCGTCTATCATTCCAAAAAAAAAAAAATAAGATATCTATTTATTTATATCTCATACTTATCGAAGGTGGTTGGCACTGTCGTCGATTTTAATTATATAAAAAATAAAATTTAATGCTGGAATAATAAAAAAATATTTTTTCCGCTTAGTATACAACAGTGGCATTCCTAAATGCTTTGTATGTACAAAGGTTTTCAACAACTCTTAACACTAGATGATGGTAACTTATATCAACTGTTTTGCGCTTTTCATGTAGGTAGTCCTTGTAATTACAAATCGAACCTATAAGTTGCACTGTATATTTCAAATTATATTTTTACTAAATATAATGCTTGGGTACAGTACCACCTGATGGAAATGGCTTTGAACTCAATGGACCGCCCAAATTTACGATTTGAGGAAACAACTCCCAACAAATGAAGGCGGTCGGTGTATTCCAAGGATACATTCTGATCTTAAAAGTGGGAGCCAAGTAGTTTAAATAATGCTCGGTTAACCACGGGTGAACCAGCAAAATTTTATAATTCAAATTGAGCTTTAAATCAATGTTTCTTTTTTTTTTTTTATCCAATATAAGCCAGTGCTTGACCACAGTCCCACCTGATTGATTTTATTAACTAGGTACTCTAGGAAATTTAAGTTATTGATGAATACTCTTTTACACTTCTAGATTAGTACAATTATTATACAGTATGCTGCTGCTTCTTTAAAAGATCAAAATCGTAGCAAGTTAAAGAAAAACAGGGTAAGTATTTATCGTAGGCTAGGTTAATTTTTTGCGCCCAGGCCAATGATTTGGCCCAGGCCTTTGGTCAGCAGTGGACAAAAAAGTCCACTGTCACAAGTCATTGCACTTGTTTTCGATAATTTTCGCAAATTGAACATTTAAAACTATCAAAACCCGTATAGTAGGGCCACAAAATAATAAGAGTAGTATAGCTAAGTATATACCAATAAAAACAAGCGAAGACTTGTAGACCGGGCTAAAAAATATTTTACTTAAAATATTTTTATAATAATATCCCTGATTCCTGTTTTATTTGTATAATTTATGATAGGTGCTCTGTTTCAGACAAGCAATAAGAACTTGGATTATAATAATCACTTTTGTTTTCATCCCCCACAATCGTGTCGTCCCGCTGAGTACAGATAATTATCAGCTTGTCGATTCCTTCCGCTCAATTTGACAATTTCATAAATTCGTCTCAAAAAGCGTCCGCGGAAAATAATGAAAATAATTTCAAACATGTCAAATGCATGACGAAATTTACTTAATATTAAGTAAGACATATAAGCTTCTTATTTTATAAATATTTATTGAATACGTCGCATATGAAATTATTAAACAGATACAACGATATTCGAGTTGTTTTCCATTATCAAGCTTGGAATATTGTCAACGGATTATGGGGATAAGGGGTATTTGTGCAGGACGGGCGGACCCGAATGCACGAGCCACTGACGTCCTGTGTGTCTGTAGCTATCGCTGGTACGGTATGAACCCGCCGAAGAGTGTTGACGCTGTTGGTTACAATGTAGGTTGGTTACAAGGTGTCCGTGAAATAAGAACTCCCAATTTGATAGCAAGCTTGATAGTGGCTTCGACGGTGGCGCTCTTCGTACTGAATATTCTTTTCTTCTATTTATATCTTGCTTTTAGTTCCCGCGTCGACCGCTTGCTTGTTCACCGACAGTGGCGCCGAATGCGCATTTACTATCCTTGCAGGGAACTTTACCGTAACGAGAGCCCCACCGAGGCAGCCACTAACGTTTTATTTTTATTATAAAAACTGTACATTTTCGCTTATTCTACTTAGACTATTCTAGACACATACATGATACCTATACCGTTAGAAAGTGCGTGTAAGCAGCTTTCTAACGGTGTACATAGGGTTTATCTATCTATTTCTGTTAGGGAACTACAGGCCGATAAATACTGTAATAGGGGCGCGACGACCATGCTTTGGCCGCTTGTCACTTCGCCTGCGCCCTGCCCGTAGCATCCACATGCCCACAAATAGTACCGATAGGTAGCCTGCGATGTGTACTATCTGTATATCTATGATCTAGACCACCTAGGGGCCTAGGTCATAGCGAAAACCCTAGAAAACATGATATGCGATAGAACAACTGCCTATAACTATGGAAATATGTACATCAGTGCTGTTTAGGCACTTAGACCCACCAAGGCGGACCCAGATCTAGGTCCTGAGTTGGTTCCTAGATTTGGGACCTAGCTGCAAATAGCTATTTGCCGTTCATATATGTGCTTAGCACATCTAGGGCATGTGGGTACTTCTATTATACTATTACCCTACGCTAATTACAAATAGCAAGTACTATGAGACCTAGGCTAGGCTATCTATAACTGATTCAGCTCACCCCTCCTCGGGATAGTGAGCTTATACACAAAACTATATTATAATTTATTAGGTAATTAAATCTAGGCTCTTAACTATCGCAGAGTTATAAAACTTAACTATATATTACTATAAAACACAACACTCTGTAACACAAACACTATTTTGTCCTTTCTTCCTATTGTAGTCGTCCTGAACATCTCTCCCGCCGTGCTGCAGCGCGACGGGCCGGAGCGATGCTGCATCCTCTTCCGGTGAAGGGCGACGCTTCCGGCGCTCTCGACGCTTCTATTTCGGTAGTGGCACGATCTTCTTCGTGGGGCGTTTTAAGATGCCCCCCGCAGTGCGCACCTCCACAGTGCGGACTTCTCCGTCGGCTCCGGGGTAGATTGCCTCGACCCTCCCGCGCGGCCAAGTGTTGCGCGGCAGCTGTCCGTCGGCGATCAGGACGGGATCGCCCACCTGGAGACTGGGACCCCTCCCGTGGGGCTCCCGCCGGTACTGTAGCTCGGGCAGGTACTCGCGCACCCAGCGTCGCCAGAACATGTCGGCGAGCGCTTGCGAGCGTCGCCATTGCTTCTTGCTGTCTAGGTCGCTCTCGTCGAACGTCCCGGGCGTCGGCAGCCGCGCCGACCCCCCGAGCAGCAGGTGATTGGGCGTGATGGCTTCGTCGTCCCCGGTGTCCACTGATACGTGCGTCAGTGGTCTGCTGTTGACTGTGTATTCGGCCTCGCAGAGCAGCGTGGCCAGAACCTCTTCTTGCGGGTGCTTCTCCTGTAGTACTGTGCTCAGTGTGGTCTTGACACAGCGAACGAGACGCTCCCAGGCGCCTCCCATGAAGGGCGCTGAGGGCGTTATGAAGCGCCACGCCATCCCACGACGGCCGGCTTCCTCGGCGAGTGCGTCGCGCAGCTCCCTGTCCGCGCCGTGCATGTTGGTGCCATTGTCGGAATAGATCTCCGCGGGGCACCCGCGGCGTGCCGCGAACCTTCGTAGCGCGAGCACGGCGGAGTCCGCGCTGAGGCTGGCCGCGACTTCGAGGTGTACGGCCCGTGTGGTGAGGCAGGTGAAGAGGGCCACGTATCTCTTCTGGTGTTGACGACCGACGGTGACGGAGAACGGTCCGAAGTAGTCCAGACCGGTGAATGTGAACGGTCTCTGGTGATGCGCCAGTCGTGTCTTCGGGTGGTCGCCGGTGGACGGTACTGGAGGTTGTGCTCGTCGTATGCGACATCTCAAGCAACGGTTCACGATGCTTTTCGTGACGGGCCGAAGTCGCACTATCCAATAGTGCTGGCGCACCTCGTTTACGATCATTTCTGTTCCACTGTGGTGTAGATCGCGGTGCGTCCAGTCGATGTAGAGCTGCGTGATGTAGTGATCGCCGTCTAGCACGGGCGGTCTTTTCGTCTCTTCTGTTACATCTTCAGCAGCGGCGATGCGACTTCTGAGCGTGATGATGCCGTCGTTGCGGAGTTCTATCGGCAGCGATCTCAGGCGACTGTCGATGGCGATACTGTTGCCCTTCCGGAGGTCATTGATTTCCCGTCCGAAGGACTCTTCTTGTACTACGCGGATCAGTAGTACTTCTGCTTCCCTTAGGAATTCGGCCGGTAACGTGACGAATCTTCGAGTGGTGACTGCCTTCTGTGGAGGTCTGCAGGTCTTCTGAGTCCTCTTCTGTCGTCTCCAGTCGGGATCTTGTTCCGGATTCTTTCTGGTCCTTTTGTAACACGTTTTCGCTGTGGTTTTTCGACACAGTGCTATAAATTGAAGCGCTCTTGCCGTGGCCCGCAGTAATCGTTCCCACTTCGAAAATCTGTGCGGATCGGGAACGACTTCTCTGTGTTTCGGTGCGCTGCGAGCTTCTGTTACTGTCAGAGTCTTCTCTTCTCCCGTTGGTTCGTTGATGCTTGGTCTCTCGTTCGGCCATTGTGACGGATTGCTGTACGGGCTTCGATGCTGTTTGTTTCCGTCGTTGGCGTCCGGCGTTACGTCGCGAGCGGCGACGTCTGCGACGATCTTCTGATTTTTCACCAGGCGCCAGTCCGTCACCTTGCTGTGCTTCTTCACGGTGGCCGGGTGAGCGACGAACGGGTTGTAAGGCCGGGCGCCGCTCCTGTTTCTTGAGAGGTGTGTCCACGGCGCTTACTGCGTGGACACGCTGTGGTGGTTGCGTTCGGATGTACGTGCCGTGTAGCACCCAGCCCAGTGGAGTGAGCGATGCTACCGGCTGATGTCGCGGGCCTCTTCTCACGTTGCTGGCGAGAAGCAGGTGCCAGTTGTCTTGCCCGATGAGTATTCGTGGCACCGCTCCTTCGTAGGCGAGCTTCTCGCGCAGATCTTCTAAGTGTCCGCAGCCCGCGAGGTCGTCCCGGTCCACGGTTTGCGGCGACAGGTGCAGTCCTGGTACGGTGCGCGCGCGTAGGTTAACGCGCTGTCCTTGCGGCCCCGTGAGCGAGACCGCAACGCGACGAGACTCTGGCGTGTCGACGATAATGTCCCCGATGGCTTCCATCTTGAGCGGGTCCAGACGTCCTTCGGCTCCCACTTGCTTGGCGATCTCTTCGTCGATGAGAGACACCGTAGACCCGTCGTCCAGCAGGGCGTACGTCGAGGTCTCTCCCGCCGGTCCGATGACTCGTACCGGAACTATCTTCAGATAGGCTTGAGGCTTCTGCGACATCCATGCGTTGGCGACTGTCTCCCTGGCTTCCTCCGCATTCCTCTCTTCGGTGGACGCTACCAACGCCGCCTTTTCGTGATGGAGAAGGCGGTGGTACGTCCTCTTGCATCCCTTGATCTCGCACCTTCTGATCTTGCAGTGATGCTTCGCGTATCTTGGCTTCAGACAGCGAAAGCATAGGCTGTGCTTCTTCGCGAGATCCCACCTTCCATCTGAATCGGCTTCCTTGAACTTGGCACAATCTGTAATGGCGTGCCCCTCCTTGTTGCAGACCCTGCACCGCGGCGTCTGCTTCTCTGTTGCGGTGTGCGCTCTGTGCGTCGGCGTCGTCCGTAGACTGGCCCGTGGTTCGGTGATCAGCTCCGGCGGTGCGAAGGCGCTGCAGTAGCGGGCTTGCTCGGTGACGAAGTCGCTGTATCTTGCTAAGTCCGGAACTGAATTATACTTCTCGGTGAACATCTTGTACCACTGGACGCGCAGAGAGTTCGGTAGCTTCTCGGTGAGACACCGCAGTAGCTCGGCGTTGATGAGATAATATTCTTTCTTCAACGCGCGAAGTGTGACCACGCTGCTTCTGACCCTGCTTGCAAAGGTGCAGATGTCCTTCGGCGATTCCGTGCAGCGCGGCAAAGTTCGGAGTTTTTCTGTTTCCGCTTGAGCGATGGAGTCCGGACGGCCAAACTGTAGTTCCAATTCCTTCATAATGTCGTCCGGCTTCGCGTGCCCGATGAGTTCCGAGCTAACTGTTTCCAAGGCTCTTCCCTTGAGACTTCTTCTTAGTCTTGCTGTATTTTCAACGTCGTTGAAGTAGCTGCGAGTGGTGTCATATATGGCGCGAAACGATAACCACTCGGTGTGTGCTCCACTGAAGATTGGCAGGTCCATGATGACCTTCGATGCGGCGGCAACCGGCGTGACTGCGTACGTCTCGAACGGTTTGCTTCGGTCGGCGAGCGCGGCGATAGCGGACGTTAGTTCGCTGATGAACGGACGGAGTGCGTCGCCTTCCTTCGGGATCTTCACTGGATCAGCACACTTCTGTTCTTCTGTATCCGGAACCCCAGTCTTCTGTGCGGCGTCGGGATCCGGTCGATGCTCGTGAAGTCTTCTGTCTTGAGCCGGCGCGATGTCCTCCGGGCAGAGCGGCAGTGTCTGAACGGGCTGCGCGGCGTCGGCGTCGGCATCCCTCCCGGTGGTCTCGTCCTCTTCTGGGCGTGGCTGTGACTCTGGTTCCGGTGCTTCTTCCAGCCAGGAACGTACGAATTCTGTCTTGGAGTGACCGTCGTCATCGTAGTCGTCCTCCGATGAGTCCTCTTCAGCCTTCTGTAGCGCTAGCTCGGCTAATTCCAACTTGAGTTTCAGTATTTCTTCACGGGCTTTCAGTATCCTCTTCTGGGATCGATGAGTCCTGTGGGACTTCGGTGGGCCGGTCGGCCTCTTCGATTCTTCGGTCCGGGTTTCTTCTTCCCGGCTTACGGTCGCTGCGTCCGGTCGGTGTGCTTCGTCGGCGGGGCGCAGCGTCGCATCTGAATGTTTTCCTGTATGTTTCCCCTTCCTCTGGCTCGGCGGCTCTGGTCTCTCTGGAACAGTCCTCGGGGCCGGCGGAGGGGACCGCCGCGGGGTCGCGGGCCGCGGCGGGTCGGTGCTGACGGTCGACGGGGAACGCGGCGGCAGCTCGTGGCGAACGGACGGTTCTTCTCTGGGGGTGGGGGCCCCCCCCACCTCAATCATCCATGCCTCGGGAGCCCGTCCTCTTGAACGCGTTATGGGCATCTTGTAAGTCTTCAGTCCAAATTTTCAGTCCTTCAGTTCAAATCTTCAGCTCTTCAGCCGGTTCTTCGGTAATCCGGCTCCGTAGGACCAGCGAATGCTGGTTGGTACTCTTCAGCCGATTCTTCGGTAATCCGGCTCGATGCGACCAGCGAATGTGCAGGACGGGCGGACCCGAATGCACGAGCCACTGACGTCCTGTGTGTCTGTAGCTATCGCTGGTACGGTATGAACCCGCCGAAGAGTGTTGACGCTGTTGGTTACAATGTAGGTTGGTTACAAGGTGTCCGTGAAATAAGAACTCCCAATTTGATAGCAAGCTTGATAGTGGCTTCGACGGTGGCGCTCTTCGTACTGAATATTCTTTTCTTCTATTTATATCTTGCTTTTAGTTCCCGCGTCGACCGCTTGCTTGTTCACCGACAGTGGCGCCGAATGCGCATTTACTATCCTTGCAGGGAACTTTACCGTAACGAGAGCCCCACCGAGGCAGCCACTAACGTTTTATTTTTATTATAAAAACTGTACATTTTCGCTTATTCTACTTAGACTATTCTAGACACATACATGATACCTATACCGTTAGAAAGTGCGTGTAAGCAGCTTTCTAACGGTGTACATAGGGTTTATCTATCTATTTCTGTTAGGGAACTACAGGCCGATAAATACTGTAATAGGGGCGCGACGACCATGCTTTGGCCGCTTGTCACTTCGCCTGCGCCCTGCCCGTAGCATCCACATGCCCACAAATAGTACCGATAGGTAGCCTGCGATGTGTACTATCTGTATATCTATGATCTAGACCACCTAGGGGCCTAGGTCATAGCGAAAACCCTAGAAAACATGATATGCGATAGAACAACTGCCTATAACTATGGAAATATGTACATCAGTGCTGTTTAGGCACTTAGACCCACCAAGGCGGACCCAGATCTAGGTCCTGAGTTGGTTCCTAGATTTGGGACCTAGCTGCAAATAGCTATTTGCCGTTCATATATGTGCTTAGCACATCTAGGGCATGTGGGTACTTCTATTATACTATTACCCTACGCTAATTACAAATAGCAAGTACTATGAGACCTAGGCTAGGCTATCTATAACTGATTCAGCTCACCCCTCCTCGGGATAGTGAGCTTATACACAAAACTATATTATAATTTATTAGGTAATTAAATCTAGGCTCTTAACTATCGCAGAGTTATAAAACTTAACTATATATTACTATAAAACACAACACTCTGTAACACAAACACTATTTTGTCCTTTCTTCCTATTGTAGTCGTCCTGAACAGTATTTATGGAAACACATAATCAAAAACAAAACGAATCCTTTCCATCATTCAACTGTCTTATTATCGCGAAATCGAGTTCGTGAGTTGTAAGCTTTTCTCGCAAGATACGAAAACGTATTCATTTATTTAGATTGAGGACAATTCATATAAAACAAGCTAATAAAAGCGTGTTAAAAATGCATTTATTTTGCCAACATTAGTCCGAAAATAATTTACGGGATTGATGTACTGCAGACAAAAACGATCCAAAGATTATTACAGTAACTACCACACTCAAAGTCCGTTAGTGAGTTTACTCGTATCATCTCTTATATAGTACAGAATAAATATATTGAAATCTACACTCAAGTAAAGCAGGCATTCCACAGCTTCGCCGTGTGCATGAGGAAAGAAGAAGCGAAACGCTTAGTGCGGCAAGTTGGAGTGTCAACGACAAAACGGTGGAGACCCTTCCGGCGCCGGCGCGGCGCCTGGTAGTCCGGTAAAAGAAAGGGGACGGTGGTACAAGATCAAAAAGTGCTTGAGCGCTTTCTATCTGTAAAAAAAACGATAAACAGCATGCAACAAGCCGACGATGATCCAATTTTTGCAGTGTTTAATTTTAGTTAAGTCGTATCACAGAATATATATCTTCAATTATCCTGCGAGCGCGTTTAACTGCTCAACGATGGATGATTCCGATTTAAACCATGTTAACACGCGAAGCGCGCACGCGTCTCTTAAGCGACAGCCCAAGCCGAGGCCGTGCCTCCCTGAGGTGCCCTTGTGCTCGTCGCTACTTCTGCCGTAAAGGCTAGAGCGCTTCAAGCGCTCGCCTCCTATTGTCCGGTGAAGCTGCAATGGCCATCTGCAGCTAACAGCGTCTATCATTCCCAGATTTCCATATCACAGGCTTTTCCTAGCTTGGGCTCGGGCGATCGTGTTAAATAAAAAGATTTTTATCAATTTTTACTTAATAAATAACAAATACATGGATAAATTATAGTTAAATAATTCTAAGTAAATATTCGAATAATTGTAAGTTAAGCTACTTAATATAGACACAATATATTTTTTAAACTTTTACCAACGTCGAATAAGAAGATCGGGTTTAAATCAACTCTACTTTTATGGCATCACATGATGTGTTTTGAAATGGCACTCCATTTACAGACCATTAGTACGGAAGTGCAATCCGACCACAATCAACCAGCAGGCTGTTTCGCTGCTTAGATTGCACGTGTACTTGCTTTGGATCTACATGTTACCTACCTGCTTAGATATAGTTTAACGTAGGCTTAACGTTAAATATGCACTGTTAAATTACCGGTTATATTTATGGTGTTATTTCTGCTAAATCACAATTATGAGTTATCTTTAACCATTAATTTGGCAACGTATACCCTGTCATACATGAACTTTACTGTAAGAAATTGTTTTAAAATTAATAAAATACATTTGAGAAATTTTCATTTTTAAGTTGCAACACAATCAATATATGGGAGAAAAATTAAAACACATGTCCCACAATAAGAATTTTTGACATTATCGTGAAAAAATGGCTACCCGACGAAAGTCAGCTGAGCCTTCCAAAGTATATAAGTTATTTTTATGATTTTTACTCTAATTAGGACGAATGTAATGACTATATTTGATGCTTGATAGAGTAATCAAATAACTATGACAATAATTTTGCAAGTTTTACTTTATAATATTGTTCTATCTAGGTCACTAAACTGCTGTATGCTGTGACATACACTGCCAAGTTCATAACAAAACACTCTCCTATTAATTTGTATGTCGTGGCATACATTGCCAATTTTACTTAGGATTGATTTTTAGCTTGCTTTTTGTTTTAGTATGTTATAATTCCTAGTCTAGAACTATTTTTGGTACTTATAATATGAGAAATGAATATATAAAAAGTCTATGGCATATTCGTATCAGAAACGATTGGTTGAGAGGAGCTGAAGTAGTTCTACCCGCAGAAAACGTATAGAATGAAGACGGCCCAGGGCAGTCACTTTCAAGTAGTATTTGCTAAAAACTATTTAGCTATAGCACCGTGGAATGATAACAAAGCAGTGAATTTATTAAGTTTTTATATATCTAGGCGTGGAGACCGTCTGAATAAAAAGGACTCTACATCCAAAGTGGACTTAGACTCTCCAAAACACGTGAAGGAATACAATAGATATATGTTGGGAAAAGATTTAGCTGATATGCTTATTTCTCTACATAGAACCCTATTTAAGCCCTGGCGATGCTACATCGGTATATCTGCAAAAATACTGGACTTTTGCATCAACAATTCGTGGCTTGAATAACTCAAGCAAATCAGGCAAACGATCGATCTCTGAAAGATTGCGGATTCGAGCTTTACGGAACTCTGAAAAAAATCGTACGCACGAAGTACCCTCATTGGGATTCGTAGTGGAATCATCAGGATTTGACAATGTTGATCATTTTATGATAATGACCACTCTAGGTCGATGGTAGCTGACTCAAAACTAATAACGATGCAATGCATAAAGTGCCAAGTTCGATTAAGTTTCGTAACTAGCGAAAGTTCAAGGAATTGTCGACTTGACTATCATTTGCAACCTTAGTGGACTTATATTTTAGCCTTTTTATATTATTATTCTTATTATTTTAGTGATATTTTAAGTGCCATCATAATTGGCAATGTATGTCTCATCATTCATGTCATTTACTAAATGGAGTTCTGTGCATTTGGCATGTTTTGTATGCTGTGGCATACATGGGTTTTCAGGAAAACTGAAAACTATAGAATTTTTTTACTATTTTTCTATACTAGTTTTAAGTGTATTTAGGCTATTTTTAATAAAATTTTGAAGTTTCTTTTGTTTTATACTCTTTGCCAAATTAAGGGTTAATTATTATCAGCTCCGGAAATAGGTCCAATAAAAGGCCTCCCCACTTGGCAGGCATCTTGGGGATCGTAGTATAGATGGTAGGTAATCCAATAGAAAGACGCTGCTACCCGTTTTCTTGTTTTCCCTTAGTCGCCTCTTACGGACACCCAACGGGAGGAGATGGGAGGGTGCTATTCTTACCCGGACACCCTACGGGTAACTAATTAACGGGTTAATACTGTTAACGAAAATAAAGTTACATGAAAATTAACGTTATAAATATAAGTGACGGGAGTAAGTGACTGTTTCAAAATGGAGACCGCATACCCGCTGTATCTTACGTAACTGGTGGTGTATTCATGTAATCCCTTAAACTTCGGCTATCTCTCAAATAGGTCAATTATCTTCCATGGTAGTGGCCCGGAGTTTTTGAGAAGGATTTACTTCAAGTAGAGGTATTAAGGGAAAGATGACGAAAAGGTTGATGAAAACAGACATTCTCATGCAAATTACGGACTCTGGTGTTACTTAGGCTAAGTATTAAATAACGCAAACCATTTTATGTTAAAATTGATGAATTTTTTGCAAGACTTACTTACTATACTATACTACTTGCCATTAAAATGTGTGGTTTTTTTTTGGGAATGATAGACGCTGTTGGCCACAGATGGCCATTACAGCTTCACCGGACAATAGGAGGCGAGCGCTTAAAGCACTCTAGCCTTAACGGCAGAAGTAGCGACGAGCTCAAGGGCACCTCAGGGAGGCACGGCCTCGGCTTGGGCTGTCGCTTAACAGAGGGCTGAATTTACCACTGGTTTACAACGCGCCCCCACTGAGAAGAACCGGCAAGAAACTCAGTGGGGTGATGCACGTCGTTGAGGTCGCATGCGTACGACCCTTCGGCCTCGCCGGCGAGACCGGTGTCTGATAGAACGAATGGACTTAAGACCATCTTATTTAAAAAAGTCAACTCAACACTTTGTTTTTACTCAATATAAGCTAGTTCTGGACTATTGTCCTACCTGATGGAAAGCGGTGACGCAATTGAGGATGGTAAAGCATATTAGTTAATTAATAATAATAATAATAATATCTTGGGACAATCCACACACGGCCTAAAATAAAAACTCTAGCGTTAAGCAGCCTCGGATCGACGATTTTTTCGAACCGGGGCAGAAACTTGATAGTGGCGCCCATCTCTAGCGTTTGAGATTGATAGATTACTGTAAAATACTCAAAAATATAATTACCACAGATCATGTGCTATACTGATTGGTATTTTTGAATGGGACATCAAGAACCCTTTAATAAATTTGTACTCTTTATTATTTATTCATTATGCTTTGTGGAGCATGTTTTTTTATTTTTATCATATGAAATTACAATTTAAGCGCCCTCTGAAACAGCCGCCCGGGGCGGCTTGCACCCTAAATATTAGAAATGAGAAATCGTTTCGTTGGTGCGTGCGACGAACCACGAACGACACACTTAAAATACATACATTTAAGGGTCCCCGCACACGGGCCACTAGCCACATCCACAATCGCCGCCACTTGAAGCTAGAAGCGGCTACAAAAACAGCTGACACGCGCGACAGCCACTTGTGGTCCATGTTGGACACTTGCGGTCGGTGGCCGCTACTTTTTTTAACGCGTGCTTGCAGTATCATAATGGATTCCAACGAAGGTTTGAAGTTGGGGAGTGGCGCGAATGGCTTTTGTCGGCGTTTTGTGGCGGCGTTTTATGGCCGAGCCGACCACTAGAGGCGAGCAGTGGCGATTTGTGGCGTGTGGCGACCACCGGCGTCTACAGTGTGCCGTGAGTCCATGCAAAATGTATGAATACAACAGGAAATAGATTGGTGGCTGCGTTTCGTGGTTGTGGCTGGTGGCCCGTGTGCGGTGACCCTAAATTCCTATTATGTCTATTTTCTCATGACATATGCATACATTCATACAATATTTTAGTCTGTCATCTCAAAATGTTTTGGAATTGTCAATGGATCCCACGGGGGGGGGGGGGGGCGTCTCTCCACGAGACAGGTATTTTTCTAGTGAGGGGACCACAAGCACAACTGAATATTTTGTAATCATTGATTGAGATATAAAGCATTATTGTATTGTATTGTTTAATCCGGACTGATGGAACGTTCACAAACTAAGGGTGGGAAGTCGCCGAGCGTCTCTATTCCATGATTATAGGGGAAAAGTGGAATCAAGTGCGCACACCCTACAAAATGTATTCTGTACAATACAAACGTAATATCAATACATAGCAATAAAAAATAATATTTCTTTATCATTGCAAGGATATTTATTCCTCATTCAAACATCCCACTCATTTTTCCATTCATTCACAGATCCGGTACGTTCACAAAGAATCTGAAATTGGTTTCACATTATTTGAACATCACAGGCTCTGAATTTGCTGAAAACCCGCGGGAGCCTGCACTTCCCGGCCTTTATAAAAACGTAGATTCACATAAATTCATCGGCATACGAGCGTAAACTCTAAGCTTGTAGTTTTTAAGTTGAAGTTCGTGTGAATGCCTCTGGGAATTCATTATTTATCGACGCCGCCTCAATTAGTACTAATCCCGCCGCTGACTAATTGGATGCACTCGGAAGTCTAGTATTGTGTCGGATTCGAATCGGAAACCTGTGTTTCAAGGGACCACATATCGGTTTTCCTACTTCTCTTTGATTGCCAATGACGTATAAGCAAAAGGACAATGTGGTTGATTTCCAGCCAATTTCGTTTGGATATCGACGCGTTTTTAACCTGTAAGCATAGACTAATGAAGGCTTATAGGTAATGGAGCTTGTGCATCGACTTAATTGATTCCCACGCTAATAAACGTTTTAATTTTGAATAATAATTTGTATCGTAATAATTTGTAGTATCAAATAGGTAGTTTGGTTAGACACCCTGGCCGCTACCCGATAGGTCGTGGTTTCGATTCCCACCATGTGTCTGGGTGTTATTTCTATTGACGTAAATGTATTTACAAAGAAAAAGTATATAGGTAAGTATTAGTATCATTTGTCTGGTCTCTCTGGCTCTGCCTAGTTTGGGATCAGATGGCCGTGTGTGGATTGTCCCAAAATATTTTTTTTTAAAGTTAAGTTCTTTATTAATTTCTTCGTCATTACTAAGCTGTTCACTGCAGTGGGTAGATCCCCGGTGGGTAGATATTTATTTAGTACTACGATTACTTTTTGAATGTTCATCTAGGAACACTAGAGTAATGTTGTCTTTTATTTACGCGAATACTAGACATTGTAATTAATCTCTTCTTACGGATTATATCGCGATTTATTTTAATTTTCCCGACGTTTCGAATGATTTGTAGCACCCATGGTCACGGGCGGACTGAAATGTTGTTTTTTTTTTTTTTTTTTTTTTTTTTAGCGACGAGCTCAAGGGCACCTCAGGGAGACACGGCCTCGCTGCCCCCACTGAGAAGAACCGGCAAGAAACTCAGTGGGGTGATGCACGTCGTTGAGGTCGCATACGTACGACCCTCCGTCCTCGCCGGCGAGACCGGTGTCTGATAGCTAGTGTAGCATACGGTTGTCGGGGTGGGTTCGGCGCATCCCGGTCCTCGCAAAAGAACACCGTTTCCAACCAAGGATGATTCGTGAGGCTATTGAAATCAAATAACATCCTAATTTCAATAGAGAAGATGGTTGGGTGTTACCACCAGCTTGGGATCCTGTCATAAATATAATTAAATCCAAAACTAGACAAAACACTGCACGGCGTCAAGATACTGTAAGCTCTTACTGCGTAGATCGGACCAACAACAATAATAACCAATAAGAATTGAGGGTACATCAATAAAAACATAAACAAAAACGGAGGGTACACCGAGAATTATGACAGTATAAATAGAGCGCAGAGAAATATTAACCAATAAGATTGCACTAAGATTTTGGAGCGGAGTTTTTGTGCAATCTTATTGGTTAATATTTCTCCGTTTCTCTGCTCCGCTGCCTCGCTCCGCTCCGGTGGACAGGCAGCCTTACCGTCGCCGCAGCCCCTCCAGCCGCCCTGCAAGTTGCCGGGGTGTGGGACGCAGCAAATGTGTCAAAAATGGTTAATTGAATTTTAACCAATTAAAACTTAATGCATTTTTATAAGCAAGTGAATAGATGAGCAGGCCGTTCGCATACAGCGTGTTTTAAAAACCATGTCCAATCCGTGTGGGTTTTATTAAAAAAAAATCGATTATCTATTTAACTACTTACTTAACAAGTACTGTGACCGGGGTTGTCGAGCTAGGTTAAGATAATAGTAATGGTGGTGGTGAAAAATAAATAATCGATTCTTCGCTGAAATAAACAGACGTTTTTTTGTCGGTGCGCTTGTGCCTTAGTTTTTCCATACAATTAGGGACATATATTTAACTCATTTGTTAAATATTTCGTATTTTTTTTTCTAATTTGTATCAGCAATACGAATTCGATCTTGTACTCGTGGTACAAATTAGGGAATAAAATACAGAAAAAATCCTTTTCATTTCTCGTGAATAAAAAAAGAAACGGCTCATAATGACAAAACTTCCCACGTTCCCAGCAAAAATATTAAAAACTTCACTCGAAATTGGGTCCAAGATGATGATGCCTCCGGCTGCATATTGAACAAGCTTTTATCCTCTTTGTTCTTTGTATCAATCGGCTTTTGGAACAAACCAATTTTCGATATGTAGTGTTTGTAGTGAAAAAATGTGAAGCCCGCTGAGTTTCTTGCCGGATCTTCTCAGTTGAGGCCGCGTTGTAATCCGGTGGTAGCTTTTTTTCTTTTTGAAAAAAACATGACCTTTCAAAACTGCTAGCTAGCGTTAAGCCTATTTGAAATAAACTATTTTTGAGTTTGAGTTTGTACATTTCGCCATTGGAGGAACTAGAGAGATATATAACAGACTTTAACAGGTTTAAAATAGTCATTATCATCATCACCAGCCGGAAGAGTCTACTGCTGTACACAGGCCTCGCCCTTCGAACGCTACAATGAATGACAATTGGCTATTTGCATCCACCGGTTACCTACAACGCGCACAATGTCGTCTGTCCACCTAGTGGGAGGCGTATCTACGATGTGTTTTCCGGTTCGAGGTCGCCCCTCGAAAACCTTTCTTCCCCATCAGTTTTTGGTTCTTGGAGCGATGTGGCCTGCTCATTGCCACTTCAACTTAGATTCTGAAAGCTATGGCGGTGACTTTGGTTCTTCGGCGAATCTCCTCATTACGGATTCTGTCGCGCAAAGAAACTCCGAGCATAGAGCTCTCTCCATAGCTCGTTGTGTGACTCTAAGGGTCTCTAAAAGGCCAGGCTCTTAAAAAGTAGTAAGTAGTAGTAGTAGTAGTAAGTAGTAATCTAAATTTATATCTCTTTTTTAAGCAAAATTTTACCGATTGTGGACAACTTAATTATCATTTTTGAACATACAATTACCTAGATTGCTCAGTGCCTAATGGCTTTTAACTCTGAAAGAGTAGACGAAGTAGGAATGTAGTTAAGATTTATATTACTCGACAAATTAAGCAGTAGCAGCTCAGTAGGCAAGCGTTTGCCTTGCAAACACGGTGCACAGGTTCGAACCTCGGCTCGCACCTCTGATTTCTCAAATTAACCATGTGCGAATCGTCTCTGCGTGATTGTTACTAACTCTCGGTGAAGGAAAACATCGTGATGAATCCTGCATGTCAAAGAAAGCCTAACTAGCTTCCAAATGACGTGTGGAGTCCGCCAACCCGCACTTGGCCAGCGTGGTGGACTATGGCCTAAGCCCCTTCATCTTGAGGGGAGGCCCGTGCCCAACAGTGGGACAAAAAACGGCTGGTATTATACTTGACAAAAAATATAGTGTAAGCACTTGTATGATATTTGAACGGAAAATTGAAAACTAAGCACGTAATTAAAAGCCGCTCTTAGATTTGATTGAACTAAAACTGATTATTAAACACACATAATATTAATAAGATAATCCTAAACAACACCATACAAATCTATTACTTATAAGGTTTTTTTTAAGTCGACTTCAGTATGATTGAAGATATTTATGTCGTAAGTAATGGAAAATTTGATCTGCTAGATCTTCTTGCAGCCCAAGAAGATCTTTTATCCAAAACTATAGATAGATAGATAGATAAAGTCTTTATTTGCATCAAAAGACACACAAACATACATGATAATTTAAAAAAAACAAAATAGTGTGAAAAAAAGAACATACAATAAGCAAACAATAACTAGAAATTGTCATATTTTTGACAAGGTGTGTGTCACAGTAATGCAAACGGGTAGTAGCTCAACGCTGATTTTCAGCCACAGCCCACAACTAATGATGATTATAAGCCTTTAAAACGGGGACAACGTTAGAAAATTTATTTTCTTACGCTAGAAAATATTTCCATGATTATGTTAAGTGAACAACTTGCGCAGGCTGCTTATTTTAAATTCAAAATAGCTTTTATGAAATTTCAAAATATAAGCCAGTGAGTTTATTTTTAAAAATGTTATGCGTAAAGTTTAACGACCAGTTTTAACGTTCCTGTTATTAATTTTGCTTATTGAAGATTCGAGTTTCAACTCAATTTGGATTTAAATATGAGGGAAGAACTCGTAAAATTGATGACAGTATTGTGTTATTAATACTGTATTATAGTCGTTAAATAAATACATAATATTTCAATGGCACACATGTTCATATTAATGTCTGTCATTTCAACATTGAGTAAATCGAGTCGAACGAATCACTGAAAAATAGTAAAATGTTGTAAGGAATCCTACGTCTTGCCACGGAATTTATTCAAATCTGTTATTTTGATCCAGAAATCCGTACTTGGCTCACGTGGTTAATTATGGCCTAAGACCTCTCATCTCTTTATGAAGAGGAAGATAAAAAATAACCCTGCCTAGCAGTGTAATGCTAAATAAATAATATAAAATAAAAAATGTAATTGTGCCACGCGTCCCCTTGGCAAAGGTTAACTTTAGCTGTTTTAAAATAAGACTCAAAAAGTATATATGTGTGGTACAAAAGGAAGCCAAATTAAATACATTTCAAAGGGTTAACGATCCGTCTAACCGTATAATTCACACGGCTTCTACATGATAACCTCAAACGAATGTTTGCGTTTCGTTACCAACATTTATAAATAAGTTGAGCACAGCGTGTACAATGAAAACTTGGTAAGAAAAGTACAGAGTAGATAAATCTCCTCTAATTATTGCAATTATTTATTCAATAAAAACTTTAAAGTGACAAAGATAATAAAAAAAATGAAAAAAACAAAGAATATAAGCTCAAAACGTTTCGTGCTCGCAGCAAAAAAGAAGAAAAGACGAACAATGGTCTCTCACTCGCCAACACAATGAATATAATAAAGCAGTGGCAACATTCTTTTGTTTTCCATTAACAGATTATTATATTCCAATAGTAGAAAAAATAGTCTTCAAATCGTCAATCGCTGAACAGCTTGCTTAAGGGTCTTGGTGGTAAAAAAAAATCTGAATGTAACGTAAGATATATAAAAGTAAAGTAAGATCTATAAAAATAGTAAGTAGTAAATAGTTTTATAGTTCGACGAAATATTTTTAATTCAGTTTTTATCCAAGGATGTTCTTTCCTTTCACTACGTTTTCCTTAAAACTTAACAGTTTCTTTTGTTTATTAAAAGTCTTATTAACCTAAAAGCTTTGTTTTAAAATCGCTATATTCCCGTGACAGATCCGAAGACATAAAGATATTCCTATACCATATAAATCTACTGTTAACTACAAAGGAGAATATACATTTTATATATAAGATGTAACCTCTGTATTGCAATACTACTCTATGCCAGCTAAAGGAAAACATATGTACGAAAGTGTAACAATTACGAATCAACCCGTCGAATGTCTTGTCGCATTGATGGTTAGGAGTACGAGGAATTCCACATTTTCCAATATGTATCCTTGGTACGAGTATCGTTATTCAGTAAAGCTTTGTTAGTAACTGAAATTGTAGTACTTGCCCTATTATATTTTACATACATACATAAAGTCACGCTTTTTTCCCGTAGGGGTAGGCAGAGCCCAAGGGCCGCTTTTCGCCTTCGTGAGTAACGAGACGTCATGGGTGGCGAACCACATCGCCGCCATTATGGTTAATTAAATTATATAAATGATTAACTATTGCATTCTCACGAATAAGGAGGGAAAGGGAAGGATAGGTGGTGTGAAAAGGAAGATTGGCAAGTTAGAGAAAGGGAAATAGGAAAAGTAGGATATTACCGCCCAGGAGGGCAAGGGATGGGACAGTAATAGCTAGGGAAGCCGGGGTCGCATACCCGTATACTATACCACAACTACCGGACAGGTAAGTTAGGATGAGTATCCCATGACTTTATATTTATATTTTGCTCCATTTTAATAGTTTCCACATTCGCTGGTAAGGAATGTAGGGAGACAAAAATGAATGTATGAAAGTTAGTCAACTCGCAAAACTGATACTAACTGGCATTGACAATATAATTGTTATAATTTATATTTTTAAAACGGAGTTCTTTATCGCACGTTCTGATGTTTGCCGGCTGTAGGACGAGACCGAAAAAAGAAAAAAAAAAGAAAAACAACACCAAAAACCGACATAGGTACATATTTTGATAACGTTATTTAAAAAGCTGCCTAATGTTAATACAGATATGCATGGAGCCGTGGAGCGAGGGGAGAGTGTGAGAGAGGCAGAACAAAAGAAGAACTCCGTTCTAAGCGGGTGTCCGTAAGATACCTATTTTTTTAACGATATTCGATATTTGATAATGATGATGAGGTTATGGTCAGTGGGTATATACGTGACGACACTGTATGGGAAATATAGACATTACCAGTGATACGAACAATGAATTGTCTGTTTCTAACGTTTATTATTCGTGTGAATTGCCACTTGTCTCATTAAATACCACTTATTTAAATAGTGTTAATTAATAAGTGTTAACAATGAAAATGTTAGCAAATTGGTATTGGTAATATTATTTCTATTCTAGGGTCAGCCCAAAGACAAGGATTGTGATAATGTGGATTGCAATGATTTTACCTCCTTATCGGCCGCAGTAAATCTGTCAATGAGTGATTGTCGCTTTCATTTAGATTTTGTATTAAAATCTACATTCAATGACAACTATTATTGACGGGCCCGTTGGTCTAGTGGTCAGACACCCTGCCTGCTAACTGATGGGTCGTGGGTTCGATTCCCGCCAAGTGTCTGGGTGTAGTTTATCTATTTAAGTATGTAGGTATGTACAATTAAAGTGTATGTAAGTATTAGTATCAGTTGTCTGGTTTCCATAGTACAGGCTCTGCCTAGTTTAGGATCGGATGACCGTGTGTGGATTGTCCCAAGATATTATTATTATTAACTACTTAGTGGACTCTAAGTGCGGTAGTCATCTGTCCTTTGCCAAAAGCCTAATTTTAAAATTAAGCAGTATTTTACTTATCCAATTAGGTGATGTAAGAAAAAACGTGTGATTTGGAACCGCCTCTTTTCTTGTGATCAGCACTGGCATGGCCGTCTTCTTAATAACAGCGGTATAATAATTAGCGAAAGTGGTCAACCTTTCATTTCTTCTCTCCATTCTTTTTAGACCAGCAGTAGCACTGCTAGCAGTCTAAACTATAAACAAACTAATGACGGTTTAATCATTTTCGTTAAGGGGGTAACAACGGTAAAATTGCAAAAATAGCCTTAGTTTAAAGAGTTCGATGGATCAATCCGCTATTGCATTGGCTATGAAAATTATATGTACTTATACCTCAGATCTTCAGCAAATAGTTTTATTGATTAGATATTGGATTAAGTATAACGTTTTCAAGCAATATGTATTTAAAAAATGTACTATGTTGGATATGAATTGCGTTAGCGTATAACATCCGTTCATCGGACAGACGTCAAACTTGGACTATTAAAAAGCACATAATCTATTCTACAATTTGTATTGATTACATTTCTTAATTTCATACATGTTTTACAAGAAATTATAGAAAAACCACGTACGCTATGCATTTCCCCTTGCAGCGCCCCCGTGATCGCCTTCTATCAGTCCTTCGTGGACTGTTACGGCGGGTGGACGTGCTCGAATTTTTTTTGACAAGACGAAATTAATTTAAATGATTTTGAACATATTTTTAATTAAGATATGTTACAAATGGTATAATTATAACATTATAAATCATTTCAAATGAAATCTATACATGTATATTTAATTAAATATATTTTTATGGTAATACCATATTTTTGGTTCATCATAGAGTATGCGAAAGTATTGTTGCCGAGTATTATGCCTAACTTTTAAAGCGTATCAGAGTCATATGATCTTACTAATTTAAATCGTATTTTATACTGTGTAGGTCAACAAAATGATATACATTATGATATCCTTTATCCTTTACATTATGATTTTTTTTGTCAAAACATTAACGGTGTTATTATTACTATCATGTTGGTTTTTGCAACTTAGCAACGAGTCGAGTACATGGGTTGGCTTGGTAGTGAGCAACACGCTTACCTACGGACAGTTGCATTGGACAGTTGCTCGTCTTTTGAGACATCTGGATGGTTAAGTTGGAAGGGTACTTGTGTGCTATCTAGGTGACGCCACTTTAATCTTAGATTTCTTCCGCTGTGTAACATAAGTAGAAGGTCACTGTAGCTGGCAAAAAAACTATTGGACCAAAAGGCTATAATTATAGTTTTGGATGACAGGGACAGGAAGAGACTTTTCTATGGGTGGGTGCTTCGATTACTATCAGGTAATACCTTTTTACTTAACTAAGTTGCGTAACAATAAACTGATGGTGTTGTTGGCAGACACGAGAAAAAATACCACCGTATATGGTTTTAGAGTAACTAACATATTAATAATAATATATTAGTTAGTCTAAACCAGATTGTTTATTACAATCAATGTCAAATGCTCCGCGTAGTTCAAACCCCGCAAGAGGTACAGAACTCAAGATGAAGTTACGTTACGTTCATAATATGACGTTACACTAAAAAAGACTATTACTGAATTCGTGCGTTCAATCAAACAGTGCTACGGATTCCTTTGGCAGCCACGTATATTGAATAACAATACAGGTCAGCTGATTTTGTAGTTTGCTACCCTGGCCGCTGCCGTTAAGGTCTTGGGGTCGATTCCCACACAGGAAAAACATTCATGTGCATGAACATAATCTGTTTGTCTTGAGTCTGGGTCGTTTTGACCTGTACTTAATGATGTAAAAAGTTAAGTATCTTATCATAGTTTCAGTTCGATGACCATTATGGAGTCGATCGCGGAACTCATCAACATCATCATCAGCAGCCGAAACGTCTACTGTTCAACAAAGGTCCTCTCTCCCTTGGAGGGGAGGGGTTGCCATAATCCCCACGCCTGGCAGGCGGTTGGGAATCACAGTATAGGTGGTAGGTAATCCAATAAAAAGACGCTGCTGCTCGTCTTCTTGTTTTTCCTTAGTCACCTTTTACGGACACCCAATGGGAGGAGATGGATGGGTGCTATAATTCTTATCACGGAACTAATTGTCGCAATAATAATCATTTATGATTTTTGGGTTTGCACGACTTGGGTCGACGTTGGGTATCTGGTCTTGAGTAAGGTTGGATGCTAGCAAGCTTCCAAGATTCGGGTACTTGTGCCGCTCTTAAAGAGAATATATGCATTAGAATAGGAAACACTACAGTTACACGCTTCTTTAATAATACCGCTAGTGTCTCATCAGGGCCACTGGCATGCATTGCAGCATCTTAAGTCACTCTCTTTATCAAACTCGAACATCTCAATCAATCATCAATTTGGTTTCAGTTCATTTTTCCAGGGATCAAAAAGCTTAACTAATCAGATGGATGTTTATTTTTTAGAGAATTTGGAACTAATTCAGGAAATATGTTAAAAAGGTCCCTTTTTAAGAAAAAAATCTACTTTTTAAGAAAAAAAAAACTATATTTTGAAGGCTCTGTTAAACGCTTTTGTTTTGACGTGCAGAACAGAAACCTTAGAACTTTGTGCATAGTTTCATTTCAAGTACGCTTACAGTAGTCACGGCGGATCTTTGTGTGTCTGAAGTTGGCTGCAAGACGCTGCGCAGTAGCTATGTTTATGTATTCAGTACTCACAACTGTACTTGCGCAATGGTTCGCCAACCCTAACTTCAGACACACAAAAATCCGCTATGACTACTGTAAGTTATAAGTAGTACGAATTTATATGGATTCCGAATGGCAGGCACAATGTATTCAGCTGGGTCGAAGTGCGTTCCGGTTATAACCGGACCTAACTAATAACCATCAATAATAGAATAGAAGTATGTATAAGTCTTACTAGTCAGGTATTGGCCATTCTATAATAGACGAACTGAACCTTTGATATGAAGTTTGGAATATGAAATGCAATAATCCATATCCAGACGCAACACGTCAACTACGTTACCACTGTAAGTTGTTGTTATCAGATTGTAATTAGGTGGCACGCCAAGGTATAAATCAAGATATTAAATATTGGGTTACCGTTCTTAAACTGCATCAATCTTTTTCTTTTCGTGTCACTATGAAATGACAAAAAGCTTTGAGTTAAAATCGGTTTTTATCATGCATTTAAATAATTCATCAGTCATTTATTTTACGTATACATAATCAACAAAACATTCAAAAGTGATATTATTAAGTATATTTGCAATAGATATAATTTTATTGAAATTTCATTCTATAACAGAATAGGCAAAATTAACAAAACTTCATTTGACACATCTGCATATTTTAGTCTATAATTTTTCAAATGTAATATTCATATTTGCTGGTAGCGCCCTCTACGATGACAACTCTCGGCCGGAGCGGTCAGATTCTCAAGGTCATTGGCGCATGTTACCCCCTTAAACTATTTACTACTATATCGATTTAAACTATTATAATTACTGGGTTAAAACTAGGTTTTAGCTAGCTACAGACATCTGTAAGTAGATTTAGTTAAAAGTTAATAAAAAGCTTTTTATTTAATTTATTTCATCATTCAAATAGATGTAGAATATTTGCAATATACTGCCTAACTTAATACTTTGTCGTATTAAGTTAGGCACGGAGTTATCTCCGTCCCAGTAGTATAATAATCAGTCCATCCAACCATCCCTGAGGCCTACACCTTAGGCCTACGGTCAGGTGAGACTATAAGCCAAAGACACAATAGTACTTATGAATAGGTATTCGTCCAAGGAAAATAATGCAGCCCAATCTCTCACGGAATGAGCCATTCTATTTTCTGAAGATACCAAATTTTATACTCAAACAAGTATTAATTAAAAACCGTAAAATGAAAAACCACGGACACAAGACACGTTCTAATTAATTAAATCATCATCATCATTACCAGCTGGAAGACGTCCACTGCTGAACATAGGCCTCCCCCTTGGAACGCCACAATGAACGACGATTGGCGACTTGCATCCACAAGTTACCTGCGACGCGCACAATGTCGTCTGTCCACCTAGTGGGAGGCCTACCTACGCTGCGTGTTCCGGTTCGTGGTCGCCACTCGAGAACCTTTCTTCCCCAACGGTTATCGGTTCTTCGAGCGATGTGGCCTGCCCATTGCCACTTCAACTTGCAGATTCTGAGAGCTATGTCGGTGACGTTGGTTCTTCGGCGAATCTCCTCATTGCGGATTCTGTCGCACAAAGAAACTCCGAGCATAGTTCTCTCCATAGCTCGTTGTGTGACTCTGAGCTTCTCTAAAAGGCCAGCTGTTAAAGACCACGTCTCAGTACCATATTATGTCATCACTGGCAACACACACTGGTTATAAACCTTTGTCTTCAGGCACTGCGGAATTTTAGATGAGAAGATGTCACGAATTAATTAAATAAGAGACAGAAAATAAATAGCAGATTTTCATGAAACATGGGCATTTAAATCAGGTTTAAAATAAAAATTAAATAAAAAAAAGCTAGAGGCTTTAAAATAAAATAAAAAAAGTATTCAAATTCATTGGAAGCTACGATGCTGAATACAGATATACGGATATAGGCCTCAAACTTATAACCATAATATCCCTTTTTTCGTCTGGGGTAAATAACGAAGATGCGGTAAAATACAAATTAAAAAAATATACAGTCTAATTGAGAACCTCTTCCTTTTTTAGAAGTTGGCTAGAAATGAGGGTGCGAAGAATCTAGTATTCACCCCTAACTTTTTTCAAAGCGTTTTATTATAATCAGTAAGAACTTTGCGCAGGAAGTGAGACGTTGTACTGGGGCTTAATATTCATGAATAATAAATAATGGGCCTAGCAGCGGTCTGCATTAAAATCACTGGTATTGTTCTCCTTGAGGCCTCACAGATAAAATAAAGTTAAACAATACGCACCCGTATTGTATAACTTTATTAATTTTATCTGTGAGGACCCGTTACGGCAGAAAAAAAAAATATTCTGCAAACTGGAATGAATGTTGGAATGTTTACACACTGTAATATCTATCACTGCAGTTATTTCTTTAACCTTGAGTAACGTGAGTATACTAGAACCAAATATAAAGTTTACTAATAACTGAAGACATTTAATAATAGCAGTCCTTGTTTTTGTCCCACTGTTGGGAATGGGCCTACCCTCAAGATGAAGGGGTTAGCCCAACCTTTCCCTATCGTTTATAGGTCCTTCTAGCGATGTGGTATGCCCATTGCCACTTTAACTTGCCTATTCTATTCTGAGTACGTCAGTATGTACTTACTTAAAATTAAATAACCTATACTGCCTCCAAACTGTGGAGTATCGTGTGCTTAGAGCAAACTAGATTCTCGGCCCGAGGGCTATGTAGCTCGTTCGACCCTGGATTAACCTAATACTTGCAAAATATGTTATTCTACAGCTAGTATTTACATCCATCTCTTTTTTCGTTGACTGGAAGTATTTGAAGTAACGTTGGGATACAATAGAGAGTAAACTACCAAGAACACACGATACCGCCGCCGTAACAATAATGTCAAACCACATAAATATCTTTATTTCACGCCAATATGGCGCGAACAACGGTGAAACAAACCTTGTCAATTTTCGACCATTTGCGGTCTTATCATTTTACGTCTATTTCATTAAATATGCATTTATTTATTACTAGCTGACCCACGCAGCTCCGCCCGCGCTGTGTTTACGTTAACTAAACTTTCAATAATACATTCGCATAGAATACAAAATCTCCTTTTTTAAAGTCGGTTAAAAACTTGGGCCCACTTTTTACTTGGCCTCCGAAGCACGGAGACGTTTAGTTCAAATGGCGTTGAACGGTCACCCATCTATTTAATGACCTTACCTAACGTTGCTTAACCTGATCGATTTCCAGACATTGTTAACAACTGTCTATGAATGTTCCCTTACAAATATTATAATAAAAAATTGTTAAAATCGGAACCAAGTACACATTTTGACTTTAATCCCCTCTCCCAAGGGAACCATGCCGAATGTCGGAATAAAAAGTATCCTATGTCCTACCTCGGAGTATTAACTCAAATCATGACAAGTTTCGTTTCAATCCATCCAGTAGTTTCGGCGTGATGCTCAGCCGCGATACAGACAGACAGACAGACAAAAATAAAAAAAAATACATTTTTGGCTTTAGTATCGGTTATAGAATGCCCTCCAAATATAATTTTCAAAATATCTTCAATGTACAGAATTGGACCTGTTACAGTTTTATTATAAGTATAGATTTGCTCATCCTATAAATATGCATAATGAAATCAAGTTTTGGAAATACATATGTTGAACAGAATAGATTTTTTTTAAAGTAAGAATGTAAGACTAGTAGCAACAGCTCTGTGGGCGAGCGCTTGCATTGGTTCAAATCCAGGCTCACACTTCTGATTTCTTTAATTAATCATAATTATGTGAATCATCTTCGTGCGATTGTTACTAGCTTTTGGTCTAGGAAAACATCTTGAGGAAACCTCCATGACTGAGAAAGCCTAAATAGCGAATGACGTTATTATGGCAAGCGTACGAGAAGATTTATTGTACCGCTACTAATGAATGAGCTACCAGAGGGCTTAATGATAGGCATTAAATCTAGAAGACATTTTAAAACTACACTAAAAAAGCACTACCTATCATTATGTCCATAGTGAGGCTTTAACTAATTTTAATTTTTGGTGTATAACTTTTAGTACTTTCATAAACTAATAGTATTGCTATTTTCATGTTTAAATAAACAGTATGTCAGATGCTAGCGTTGTAAAACGAGAACGACTGCCGACAAACTACTATGTAGTTTGGCAGAAGATGAAATATGTCAAATGTACTGTTCTTTTGTATATAATAAAAAAAATAAAAAAAAAAAACGTGTGAAGTCCGCCAACCCGCATCTTGAAATAACAAGGGCTGGTGTTACGAATGTAAGTATAAATAACAAAGTTTATACTTATACAAACAAGTCCTTTTATCACAAACTTTTTCATATTTGCAGCCTGTTGCTACAATTTCTGATTAGGGGCTAATCGGCCAATTAGCGCTTTATCGTTCGAGTCTAATTACATCAACACTTGCTGAGGAAATTTAACTTTTTGTAATTAAGTGACTGTTGAAAGCGAATGTTCTAAACGGTTATTCGAAACGACAATAGGGACGTTTATGCGAGTCGCACATTTTCTGCCCTCGTCATCATCAGCCGGAAGACGTTCACGAACATTTGCTATTTGCATCCACCGGTTACCTGCGAGGCGCACAATGTCGACTGTCCACCTAGTGGGAGGCCTGCCTACGCTGCGTCTTCCGGTTCGTGGTCATCACTCGAGAACTTTCTTCCACAATGGTTATCGGTTCTTCGAGTGATGTGACCTGCCCATTGCCACTTCAACTTGTAGATTCTGAGAGCTATGTCGGTGACCTTATTTCTTTGGCGAATCTCCACACTTCGGATTCTGTCGCGCAAAGAAACTCCGGGAATAGCTCTTTCCATGGCTCCTTGTGTGACTCTGAACTTATCTAAAAGGCCAGCCGTTAGAGACCATCACTGGCAACACACAATGGTTAAAAAAACCTTCATCTTCAGGCACTCCGGTATTTCGGACCGCAGTGCCACCCTACAAAAACATAATTCGTTAAGGTTCTAATCCTATATGACTAGACCTCGCCCATCTAGATATGGTGCATATATTTTTTTAAATACTACCTCATCTGCGTCTACATAATGTAATAAGTATTCAAAGGGAGGGATGTCTAGGTGTTATCTGATGTAGAAACAGGCATTTTAGATAAAAATATTGCTGAATAGATGTCCCGTGCAACTTCTATTTGTTTTCCGTAAGAACCTTCTACAAAATATTAGAAAACAAAAAAAAAACATGGATGAATTTGGTAAAGTCGTGTTTATGTTATGGCGTGACCAAGGGAAATGGGGATACATTTTTATATACTTACATAGAAGATATAGAATAGATGAATAGATTTAACAACTAAGGATTCAGCTTGTGGACGGCCATTGAGTTTTACAGGGTGCATCGTTTGCCAAACGTTTGGCTACTTCTTTAGGCCATAAAACTCATTACTTGCCACACAAGTTTTTTTTTTGTTTTTGGTCATATTTCATACCGTCAGAAAGGGGACAGTTTAGATAAGTTTTTAAAAGAATTCGAAGATCCAGATAGCTTTTAGTTTTTTTTTAGATTTGATTTTTACCTTTTAATCTTTGTTTGGTATTAAAAAAATGTTAATAGCATATAATTTTGTATTTGATAGAACCACGCAACTGTACATTTAAGAAATAAAATGAAATTTGAACCCCGTATTAATATATTTTATTTTAATTTAAGCTTAAATGCTTAATTCTGGAATTTAAAAAATAAGTAAAAAGTTGTATCATAAAAACTGGTGCGGCAAGTAATGAGTTTTATGACATAAAGAAGTAGCCAATAACCTCTTCTTTTGCACAAATCAATTTGGCAAACGATGCACCAAACACCCTATATGTGTGGGTAGAAACTCAGGGTAGAAGTACCCTGAGCACAGAACACAAATCAGTACAAGTACTATAGAATGCTTATTTTCAAGTATGAACCGTAGCCACTGGTAAAAACATTAAAATACATAAATATTAGGTTGTACATGACAATAAGTACTATACAGTCAGCTGTATTTATCGATATTTGCGCTTGTGACAGATCAAACTCATCACTTCTCAATATACTCGTAACTTTAAATCAAGTTTAAGTAAATAGTTCAATTCACCTGACTCATAGAGGAAAATCTGCCTACGCTTTGTTTAAGGGGACCATAGACAAACGCGCACTCTATACTCAATATATAAACTCTATGACCCTGAGGAAGTACCCAAAGAAGTACCCATCCCTGGTAAACGTCTTGTATAGCTCGCTCTTTTCATGATCTTAAGCTGGCTAAACACGTTCAGGTATACCTGACAGGTTTGCCTTTTAAACTCTACATTTAAACCGGAGCGTGAAAGCCCTGGAAACCTGCACAATTGTGCGACATACACGCTCCGGTTTACCTGTAGAGTTTAACTAAACTTGTCCGGTATACCTGAACGTCTATGGCCAGATTTATAACATACGTATAACATACGTAGTTTCTGAGGCTATGCATATATGTATTATGATCGGCCACAGTACCGGTTAAAACAACAAAGACCCAATCCATTTATCATAATTATTATTTTATCTAATATAATGTACAGTACAAACAGTAGTGTTATGACACGCGCTAACAGAACTCATTTGCTTAACTATTAAAATAATGTAATCTAATTCAAACAAAATTGTGTTAGGTCTTTATTTTCTATATGTAAATATACGTTACATTTGTATAGCACACGTGGTAGCAGAAATGCAATCATATCAATAATTTGAACAAATACATGTATGATTTTAGGTAGAGGTGTCACAAGAGGTCAAACTCAAATTCAAATTTCTAAATTCAAATTCTAAAAGATTTATTGCAAATTATAACGCTAGCACATTTGTATGGTCGTTTCTTTTTAAGAGCTACCACCGGGTCACAACGCGGCCTCAACTGAGAAGATCCGGCAAGAAACTCAGCGGGCTTGTCATTTTTTTCACATTTTTTTTAAACAGTGTCTTGTTACTATTAGATCAGCTTTAGCGATAGTGTGCCTTGCTGTTCAAAAGAGAGAGAAAAAAAGTACGATGTAATTCATCGTCATCATCAGCAACATCCAAAAGACGTCCACTGCTGAACAAAGGCCTCCCCCTTAGAAGGTAGGGGTCGCCATAATCCCCACGCTTGGCAGGCGGCTTGGGGATCGCAGTAGGGTGGAGTGTTTTTTTTTTCTATTTCGTTTTGGGCCACTGCGGGATGGATGCTCTATGTTAATACGATATTAAGCCAATATGACAGAATCAATGTATTATGAGTCTCAGAGTAATTAGAATGGAGCTAGTATCGCGTCGATTCCCCGAACAATTTTTTCGTGGCACTTTTTCGGGGTGCGGGAGGCGAAGTAAACACACACAGATACAATTTCACGCATACCCACCCTATAATAAACTTGCAACACATTCAAAAAGATACGCACACAAATAAAGAATGACCTGAACGTATGAACAAAAATTTGGCAGAGGGGTTAGCGCATCATGCTCTCTCCAGTGGTATCTGCTCTAAGATTATGAGTAGAAATACTGCCCCAAGGGGCTTGAAGTTTGGAAAAAATGCTGAAAATTGACTTCAGTTCGTCAAGGAATAAAAGTACTTTCATTAAATAAGACGTATTCTTGCTGCCCGTGCTTGAGAACTATGTTTAGAAAGTTGAGACCTGGCTCTCTTAGGCATTTTCAAATGTTTAAGAAAATGCTAATAGCGTGTAATATCCTAGCTCTGAAAAGAACTGTTGTGTAGCCCTGAAAAGAACTGTTGTTTAGCCCTGCAAAGAACTGTTGGTTAGCCCTGAAAAGAACTGTTGGTTACCCCTGAAAAAATCTGTTGGTTAGCCCTGAAAAGAACTGTTGATTAGCTCTGAGAAGAACTGTTGTTACCCCTGAAAAAATCTGTTGGTTAGCCCTGAAAAGAACTGTTGATTAGCTGTGAGAAGAACTTTTGCGTAGGTGTAGTTTAGGTACCTTACTCATAGATCTAAACTCCCTCCCGTATGCGCACCCCCGCCTTGGTGACGCTCACTTCGCAACGGGCCGTGCAGCAGAAATCGTAATATTTTAATTTCGCCATAACTTCAAAACCAAATGTCCAATTTTAATCATTCAAAGACCAAATATTATCTACATAAACTGTACTTAATGATGAAATATATTTTGATAAGGATTAATAGCATGAGTAAAATAAATGCGTTTAAATGTAGTCCAAACAAAATTCAAGATTTTGAAATAAAAAAATGGTTGTTGGGCCTCACTCGACATAGACAATAGATAGTGTGCCGCGGACTTTTTTGTAGATATTTATAAGATCTACAATTAATTAGAACATTTTATGGTTCTATCTGTTATAGTTTAGTCAGCGTACGCAAAATAAGTAACTTTTCTGGTTGATTTTTTACACCTTGTGTCCGAAAAAACCCAAATATCTTACGGAACCCTATTTTTTTCCAAAATAAAATTTAGCCTATGTTACTCGTGGATAATGTAGCTTTCGAATGGTGAAAGAATTTTTAAAAACGGTCTAGTAGTTTTTGAGCCTATTCATTACAACCAAACAAACAAAGTTTTCCTCTTTATAATATTAGTGTAGATAGTGTAGATATATAATTCGGCATGCCTAATTTATTTCTTATGTATCCTTCACGTCGTTCTGAGCCACAGACAGCAGAACATGATTCCGTTATCAATTTTATACATCTTTCTGTAGCTTGCGTGTGATAAGGTATGCGCTGTAAGTCCAAAAACATCATAGCATTTAAGCTATTGAGGTCCAAAATGGCTTCGAAAATGACGGCAGTTGGTATTTGCCTAGTGAGTGATGTTTCCGAAATCACTTTCCAGTCGATCAAGTCCGTGTAGTCCTTTGCTTCGAAATTAAACGATGGCACTTGAAACGCCATTTTAGGTGTGAACGCCGACCTCTCCTGAATCTTCAGAATACGTCTCAGAGCGAGTTCTTTTATATGCCGTCTTTCATCGTATAGCATTGCTTTGCTATCATTATGTTTTCATCATCATCACCAGCCGGAAGACGTCCACTGCTGAACATAAACATTATGTTTTCACAGTGGCCAAAATAGTAATTCCGTTGAATAACTGGATCCACTACCTTCTTTAAGTTTTCAGACAGATAACGACACAGCTTAATGGTCTCAAATACGTGTTGCGCTCTATTACTACAGTAAGGTTGGGTCTTTATCTGAAACCAAAGCGGCGTGTGCACCTTCATCACAAACTCAGCTAAAACCACAACATGATTGTGATGAAGTAAAAACATACACCCTTAGTATCCTGTTGGCTGCTGTCAATCATCGTGAGTGACAGATTTTCCCAGGATTGCGTTTGACTAAGTTTGGGTTGCAATAAGTGTCGCTGATCGCGCGACAAATCTCTAGCAAATATAGCTGGTTGGTGCTAAGGTATTCTCGAGATTTCGTTATATTTGGTAACATGCGTTCGATTGCATGATGAGTTGTGACCGGGGACCGCAGTTGTTCAGACTGCGAATTTCTCCCGGTCCTTGCCGCTAAAACTTTTTGGTCCTGTTGTAGTTCCATCTAGATGCTCAAAGTGATGCTTCAAAGTAAGTTTATTGGCATGAAGTTGACATACGAGCCAAAAATAGTAGTCTCACTCGCGCTCACACTCACTTTTGGCCGAGGAAATCTACGAAAATGGGCTCTCTCAAGTATAGTATTTTAGCGCGTTATTTAATATATCATAACTTTAGGATATTATCATGTTGAATTTGTCCTTGACTATTGTTTTAAATCAATTGAAGTTGATAATTTACATGTTGTATGATTAAAAAGTGACAAGTAAAAATCCTCTTTTTTCATAATTTCTGAAATTTTCAATGGCTCGGGGGCAGTATTTCTAAAACTATAACCCTAGTCCATATTTGGTATTATGAATCAGTAGGCCATAGAGCATCCATTCCACACTAGCCCGAAAGGAAACTTGAAAAAAAATTTTTTTCTTACTACCGCGCTCCACCCTAGATCGCAGTATAGATGGTAGGTAATCCAATAGGAAGACGCTGCTGCCCGTCTTCTTATTTTCCCTTAGTCGCCTCTTACGAACACCCAACGGGAGGAGATGGGTGGGTGCTATTCTTACCCGGACACCCCACGGATTAAATTACATGATGAAATTATAACAAACAAAAGTCCAAAGGGATAGTAGTACTATTGGTATTGGTATAGCGGGCTGGTTTCCGCAACTCCACGTCAAAGCGCGTATTTTGCGTGCGTGCGTATTTTTAGTAGTAGTAGTAGTCAATTATCATCATCAGCCGGAAGACGTCCACTGCTGAACATAGGCCTCTACCTTAGAATGCCACAATGAATGACAACCGGCTACTAAAATCCTACGGTTGTCTGAGAATCTCACGTTGCCGTCAGTCCGCCTAGTGGGAGCCTTGCCGACGCTGCGTCCTCCGTTCCGGTTCAGGGACGTAGGGATGCTAGGTACTCAAGAACCTATATTCCCTATTTGTTATCGTTATCGGTTCTTCAAACGATTTTGCCCACTCATTGCCACTACAAGTCACAAATCCTGACAGTTATGTTAGCGACTGGTTTGGCAAATTTCTGCATTGCTTTTAAGGTACACATTGTCAATAATGTTGTCAATATTCTACAACCCGTGCGACTTAACTGTACACCTCGCTGCAATGTGACGTCACAGCGTCAGGTGCACAATTAAGTCGCATGGGTTATAGAATATTGACAATATTATTGACCTTGTGCGGGCTACCTAACACGGAAAGAAACCCTGAGGATAGCTCTCTCCATAGCTCGTTGTGTGACTCCGAGTTTCTTTAATAGCCCAGCAGTTAAGGATTTTATTGGCCTATTTCACCAAAAATGTCATTGCCGCAGCACTAGATCACCAGAAAAGATCAGTTCATTCACTTATCGTTTAACCAGAGACCATTAATCAGCTATTACTATCTCATACGTTATATCCGAATAGATTTTGTATTGAAATCTACATTTAAGTTATGTCATAAAGGCTTATTATAACATTTCTGGAATATCTCTTTAAATACCTGGAGGATAAACGCTGCGTGAGCTTGACTGCTCAACTTATGCAAGATTAGAATTTTAAGGCTAAGTACTTATAGGTATGTAATTTGTAACATTGTTTCAACAAATGTTTAAAAATATCAAAGGTTATTTTAATCAAGAATTAACGCGCTGACGCTGATAGCATAAACATCTGACAAAATGTTTCGAGCCATTTTTCTTGTATATCGCAATAAGATCCGCTCATTTTGCAAGAACATGTGATGTAGCACTGGCAGCATAAATATCTGACACCTGACCCTAATAATTTGAGTTATTTTATTCTGTTCTTTATTATTAATAAGCTCATTTATATATAACTAGCTGACCCACGCAGCTCCGCCTGCGCAATTTTTACGCTAACTAAACTTTGAATAACAGACATTCGCATCGAATACATAACCTCATTTTTTATAGTCGGTTAAAAACTGGGACCCACTTTTTACTTGCTCTCCGAAGCACGGACCCGTTTAGTTCAAATGGCGTTAAACGGTCACCCATCTATTTAATGACCTTACCTAACGTTGCTTAACCCGATCGATTACAAAACCTTGATAACAACTCTCTATGAGTGTTCCCTTACTAATATTTATTATATGTTAAAGAAAAATTGATAAAATCGGACCAAGCGTATAACCAAGTACCCGTTTTGACTTTAATCCCCTCTCCCAAAAGAACCGTGCTAGATTACGGGATAAAAAGTATCCTATGTCCTACCTCGTAGTAAGATCTCAAATCATACCAAGTTTCATTTGAATCCATTCAGTAGTTTCGGCGTGATGCTCAGCCGTGATACAGACAGACAGACAGACAGACAGACAGACAGACAGACAGACAGACAAAAATTTAAAAAAATACATTTTCGGCCTCAGTATCGGTTATAGAATGCCCTCCAAATATAATTTTCAAAATATCTTCAATGTACAGAATTGGATCTGTTACAGTTTTATTATAAGTACTAGCTGACCCACGCAGCTCCGCCTGCGCTATTTTTGCGTTAACTAAACTTTTAGTAACAGACATTCGCATCGAACACATAACCTCCTTTTTTATAGTCGGTTAAAAACTGGAACCCATTTTTTACTTGCTCTCCGAAGCACGGACCCGTTTAGTTCAAATGGCGTTAAACGGTCACCCATCTATTTAATGACCTTACCTAACGTTGCTTAACCCGATCGATTACAAAACCTTGATAACAACTCTTTATGAGCGTTCCCTTACTAATATTTATTATATCATAAAGAAAAATTGATAAAATCGGAAAAAAGCGTATAACCAAGTACCCATTTTGACTTTAATCCCCTCTCCCATAAGAACCATGCTAGATTACGGGATAAAAAGTATCCTATGTCCTACCTCGTAGTAAGATCTCAAATCATGCCAAGTTTCATTTGAATCCATTGAGTAGTTTCGGCGTGATGCTCAGCCGAGATACAGACAGACAGACAGACAGACAGACAGACAGACAGACAGACAGACAGACAAAAATTTAAAAAATTACATTTTCGGCCTCAGTATCGGTTATAGAATGCCCTCCAAATATAATTTTCAAAATATCTTCAATGTACAGAATTGGACCTGTTACAGTTTTATTATAAGTATAGATTATTATGTTTTTATTTACTATACTCGCGCAATTTATGTTTTTATTTACTACTAGCTGACCCGTGCAGCTCCGCCTGCGCTTTTATTACATTTTGCTCCCCTTTTCTCCGTCCTCCCTAGATTTATTTCTCTCCATATCTCTCTCTCTAATAAAAAAAATCGAATTGTATGCTCTTTCTCTCCTCTCTCTTTCCCCCTCCCGCTTCGGTTTCCGTCGCACACCCCCTCTTCCTCTCCCTGTTGTCCCCTGTCTGAACTCTCCCCCCCTCTCTCTTCTACGAACTTGCTCCTTCTCACTCCCCCTCACTCAACCCATCACCCCCTCCTCGAATATCCTCTCCCTCTTTCTCCTCTCTTGCACCCTCCTCTCGTTCTATATATCCTAGTCAATCATGGTATCAGCGGCATTAAATATACTTTACGATCTATTCTCAGACCTTCCCGATATGCACACAAAATTTCATACATATCGGTTCACCCATCTATTTAATGACCTTTCCTTATGTTGCTTAACCTTAATCTAATGGCATGAAATATACTTTACGGCCTATTCTCAGACCTACCCGATATGCACACAAAATTTCATACAAATCGGTTCACCCATCTATTTAATGACCTTGCCTTATGTTGCTTAACCTTAACCTAGCGGTATGAAATATAATGACCTATTCTACCCGATATGCACACTTTCATACAAATCGGTTCACCCATCTATTTAATGACCTTACCTAACGTTGCTTAACCTTAACCTACCGGGATAAAAAGTACCTATCCCATGTCCATTTCCTGGTTCTAAGCTACCTCCCTACCTTTTCAGCCGAATCGGTTAGGCCGTTCTTGAGTTATAAATAGTGTAACTAACACGACTTTCTTTTAATAAAATAGATTAGTTATTTAGTGATTGTATTTTCAATTTCACCGATAGATGGCGCTGTTCATAATGTAAATCACGTTAACATCGTAAAATACTGTCTTATCATAATGAAAGTTCTAAGTTCTTCGCATCTTTTATTGTTGCGATTATAATGCAATACCTATTATACACTACCTGGACTTGGGGAGTTTCATTAAAATTTCATGAACCACCCCCCCTAATCTAGTTTGGACTCGCTCAGGATTTACAGATTTTAACCTTTCAAATATAGATATATTATATCGATAGATATATTGCTATCAGCAAAGTACTTAGAACAATACAGAAATCTAATGTAAATGTCCTGGGTGTACCGGACCGGCTTACCCCTTACAAAAATTGACCCTTCGCCACTGCCATATCTTATGCAAACTAAATGTCTGCTCAGTCCCTATTGTATATAGCGTAATAATACATATCTTAATGATTAACTGATCAGTCTATAATTACCCTATCCACATACAAAGGAAATTACGTGATAATATGTGCAAGTAATGTTTCACTGCTTACCCCCTATGAAACATAGCGTGATGTTTTATATACCAATTTATACCTTGACTTCTACACAACACATCAGTGAAAGTCCTATCAAAATCCATCCACGGGTTTTCAAATGATACCTGGACAAACAGAACGACAGACAGACAGACAGACAGACAGACAGACAGACAATAATTCCAAAAAAAATTGTTTTGGCTTCTATGTCGATAGTATAGTATCCCCACATAGAAATTTTGGAAAAATATTCAATGTACAGAAAAAGTGCTCTTTGAGTTTTATTATAGTATAGATAGATAGAAGATACTCACTAGATCAACAGCCCCGCCAACAACAATAATAACAAGAACACAAACACACAATACATACAATAACAAGAATTTAACTATTTCAACTTTATTTCAACTTTTAATTTCGCCTTAATTAATTATTTATTTATCACATTTTTTTTTAGATAATTCTTCTTGAAAACTCAAATAATTTTAAATTTTAACTTTTAAATACATACTTATAGAACATAATTATTTAATTTTGGAATACATTCAATTTTTATTATATTCAATGCAATCAAATATTACTTCACAATTTTTTCCTAATTTCTTTTTTTTTGTAATAACATGCACATTGTGTTGTCTACCTACTATGTAAGCTGTGTTAACCCGTAAGTGGCATGTATATCGGGCCAGTATTTAAATGTACTTTTCTGTGTTCTTTTTATGTATATGCTGTGGGATAACAATAAACAAATAAACAAAAAAAACTATAACGTTTTATTTAGTGGGTATTTCGATATTTGTTCACTTTGATTAGTTCTCGCTACCTACCGTACTGAACATTTACGTTTACGTAATAGCGACACTTCTTGAAAATTGTGCGAGTAAAAAAAATCATAGTAATTATATACAAATGAACTTATTAATAATAAAATAACTCATTATTATGGTCGGGTGTCAGATATTTATGCAGCCAATGCTACATCACATCATTTTGCAAAATGAGCGGAACTTATTGCGATATAGAAGAAATATGGCTTGAAACATTTTGTCAGATGTTTATGCTGTCAGCGTCAGCGTGATGTCAGATATTTTTGCATTCTAATAGTATGGCTCATATTTTTGAAGCCAATGCGGCATTCTATAATTTTGCATCGCATGTGTTGTCAGATAGTTTTGGTGTAACTTTGATGTCACATACATATATCTGCTGCTACATGTATATGCTCTTATAAATGATCACATATTTTTGCAGGCATATTGAGATCAGAAATTAATGAATGAATCATGAAATTAGATATTTTTGGCGAACTGTCCATGGTAATATATTTATGCTTGTGATTGTACATACCTAAGTGCAGCCGTGGGGCTATGCATAATAAAGATATTTTGACTCAACTTTGATGAGATAATAATTAATTAATAGACTCTGAGAGTGAGAAGATAGGTAAGGCAGCAGGTTCACCGCCCAAAAGTGCGGAACAATCCAACTGCGGAATATCTGAAAATCTCCTTAGAAAATAAAAAAAAAACCATTTTTTACGGATTTTATGGTGCAACAGAATTTAATTTAAACCCCGTTAAAATGGTTATATTGTATTATTCGTGTAAATGACTATCGGGATGATCGGTTCGATTTCTAAAAACCGAATATGGTAGGTATTAATACGGAATATAACGGAATTACGATAACAGCTCAGTAACAGCTCAGTGGGCGAGCGCTTGCCTTTGAAATAAGGTGCGCAGGTTCGAATCCCGGCTCGCACCTCTGATTTCTTCAATGAATCATGTGCGAATCGTCTTTGTGCGATTGTTACTAGCTTTCGGTGAAGGAAAACATCGTGAGGAAACCTGCATGTCTGAGAAAGCCTAACTAGCTCTCGAATGACATGTGAAGTCCGCCAACCCGCACTTGGCCAGCGTGGTGGACTATGGCCTAAGCCCCCTCATATTGAGGGGAGGCCCGTGCCCAGCAGTGGGACATAAACAAGGGCTGGTATTATTATATTATTATATATTAAATAGATGTATGAACATCTAACAACAATGTATCTCATAACACTTTTTAAATCTATAAGTTGTAGAAATTTTATACCCCTGTCTAGTATTACTAACTAACTTATTGACTATAAGTTAGTTAGTAATACTAGTCAGGGCGACAGCGTTATGCGATACCTTCATGATTGGTAACCGTATATCGACCGGGAAATGTTGTGAAGCTGCACTTACGTGATTATCTCTAAACACCTGGTGGCAAGCGCTGACGTGATTAAGCCAGCCACCTTGGGTAGATGCGGTTAGTGACGTGACATTGAAATACATAGGTATATTATAGGTATGTACAGTATGTTACACAACGAAATTCAACCCGTGAAACTGGTTATCATATGAAAGGGCTTCATTTGCACATCTCAAAACAGATTTTTATTTTGGTTTATGTCACGTACTTTTTGGCTGATAATCAAAAATGTCAAAAAAAGTACCGTCCGCCCCCCATATCTCCGAAGTTTGTGGAGGGAAAAATCTGAAATAATTATGGGTAATACATGTATTTCTATATTTTACTGGAAAAATAAAATGATCTTTCTAAATAGTAAATTTTATAGTAATCTTAAAAACACCTCAACAAACAAACTTAGTTTTGCTGTTTGGTTTTTTTGCTATCATGAATAGTAAAATAACTTTAATATGTCCCAAGATGGTACGGAACCCTCGGTGCGCGAGTCCGACTCGCACTTGACCTGTATTATTATCACTATTCATACTATTCACTTTATGTGTAATTTCAATATAATATGATTTCATTAATATCAGTTTGACATTTCTTGAGATTCTGTATGAGTGTAAGCCAATTTCTGTGGTTACATAAATTACTTTAGATCCACGAAGAAATCTCAACCACTGCCACTTGAAACTATTAGTAATAATATTCTGTAATAAAATAATTAAAAATAAATTAGATAGCATGAATAGTAATAAAATATGTACCACCAACCTACCCATCAACCACTTTCACGGTTTGAATTTCAAATCAAATCAAATTAATTTACTTATTTCTTAAACATAGTTATTTTACATAAAGATCTTTTGAATTTCGTTGTGTTACTTCCCTTATGTAAATGTAGCAATACTCTAAGGCATTGTTCATCAACAGCCGATAAACGTCCACTGTTGAACTAAGGCCTCCCCCTTAGTAGGGAGGGGTTGCCTTAATCCCCACGTCCATACAGGCGGCTTGGGGCGATCCCCAAGCCGCCTATACTGCGATCAGTATAGGTGGTAGGAAATAAAATAGAAAGACGCTGCGGTCCGTCTTCTTGTTTTCCCTTAGTCGCCTCTTACTGGCACCCCAACGGGAAGAGATGGGAGGGTGCTATTCTTACCACGGGGTACTAAGGCATTGTTAAACAAACGATTTGAAATCAAACTACTTTTACGGATTTTATCGCGGTTTATTTTTTGATTTTACTATCCCGACGTTTCGAATGCTTTACAGCACCCATGGTCACGGGAGGACTGAGATGTTGAACGTCTTTATGTCACAATTATGCCGGTGTGCCCTTAGGTCTTCTTAGTTATTATTGTTGGTCCGATCTACGCAGTAAGAGCTTACAGTACCTTGAGGCCGTGCAGTATTTTGATTGCTATTGGATTTAATTATATTTATCACAGGATAAGTAGTTTGATTTCAATGTGTAATATTCGCGTAAGTAAAAGACAACATTATACAAACGATTTGGTTAAGCAAAGTCAGTTTATTAGATGGGTGATCTTTTAGTGGCATTTGAACTATATGTTTTTGTCTGAGGGCACGTAAAAGTCGGTCCAGTTGGTGTCAACTAGGCACCACAAGTCAGGGCTACTAATAAGAACTTTTGACAGAAAAATCCGGTAGGTAGATCTTTATTAGATTTTGAAATCGAAGCCAATGACCACATGGTATTTTATATTACAATACTAGGTATGTTTCGGAATTCTAAGTAAACCTCAATGATAAATGATATACAGGGTTACAGGAAAAGTCGTGCTAGATCCGTTGAGGGCGTGGAGTACCCATCATTTCTGACTTATTTCACTATGAAACACCCCACCCTAAACTTAACCAAAAAAAAAAAAACTTAAACAATTTAAACAAAATAAAATTTAATAGCCTAAAAATCGGCAATTTTCAATAAAAAATTTAAAGTCGAAAATCTCGAAAAGGGTTAAGTTTAGGGTGGGGTGTTTCATAGTGAAATAAGTCAGAAATGAACCCATCATTCCACGCCCTTAACGGACCTAGCACGACTTTTCCTGTAACCCTATATAAAGTGTACATTGTTTGTAGTGTATTTGAATTAAAACTAAAAAAAAAATATTTTGTTAGGATTCACAATACTTACTCATCACCCGCGCTACGCACGCGCTCTAGCGGTATTTACCTACTGGAAATTCTGGAAACGTGGTACCTAAATACAATGATATTATAAAGTAAAATAGGTAGATATATGTGATCCGAAAGCGGAGGAAAAAGGTGAGTCAATTAACACCACTTTAATCAGTAGTACACCACTCACGGAAGCATTGACCGTGTCACTTCGTTTTAATTTTAATGAATAATCGCATCAAAACAATAGAAAATACTATTATATATATTATCTTGTAAATTGCTTATAATTACTTATAATATCATTGAATGACACTATATAAAAACAATACAATAATATCCTATTTAAGACAATATTATTTCAACCATAATGTAGCTCAGCCTTTGAGCACTCGGATTTAAATAAGTAAAACACTATTAATGCTTGCGAGAGGTGTTTAATCTAATCACAAAAGATTTACAACGTTAAGTAATTAAATGTTGATTTATAGAGGGGGAGCGTAGGCGTAAGTCTGCTAGCTAGGCTCCGTGACAACTCCTCTCAATTATTTTATTTCTAACTTGACATTGGCATAATGTTCAAAGGAATTGCCATTTAAAAAATATTTAAAAAAAAAATTGAACCGACTTCAGTAACACTAAAAAGTATAAAATAATTTAAATATTAAAGAAGTTGGTGTTAGCGTACCTGCTGTGTATATTTGGCACCAACTTCAATAATATTTAAATATTTTATACTTTTTAGTGATATTTTCATACATAAAGATTGAACCATCGAATACGGTAAAATGATCTAGGTAGGTTATGACATCATTATGATTACACATTATCGTCTACATACTTTTACATAATTCATGTTTCTTCAGAAACTCAGAAACATTTTATCCGATCGTAATGAAATTTGCATGGAATCATCATAGTAGTTTACTCTCTCGAATAAAAAAAGAATCATCGAAATCGGTTCATATTTGTCAGAGAAATGTAAAGGAGAACATCAGTTTTATGGTTTTTACCAGATAAATTCCTCGCTATCATTCATGGTCCTCCAGGAAGTTCTAATCCGGTTATGATAAAATTCGTACAGGTTCATTACAGTGGTTTCTTCTTTCGAATAAAAAAAGAATCATTGAAATTGGTAAATATTTGCCAGAGTTACGACCATTTTTGTCCTTAAAAAGCACCATAAAGTCATCTATATAGGCTTTCTTGCAACTTTCCTGCGCAGTCAACATTCTTGTTTTTTCAGGAACTACTTATTACTAAGCAATAATTTTTTTATGGGACCCAATTAACGGATTAAAGAAAGGATGGAAGAAAGATTTTTTCAAATCGGTTCATAATTGCCTGAGTTATGCGCGAACATACATAGAAAAAAAATATATATATATACAGACGAATTGAGAACCTCCTCCTTTTTTGAAGTCGGTTAAAAAAAATAACCAGCTTCAAAAAGGATGTTCTGATTATTTCTTGTTTTGTAGAGTTCGACCTTCGAACTGATTCAAACTTCGAGTCAGTATTTGAACTTTGTAATGGCCAGTGACCAGGAGTTCAGCACGAAAAGTGACCTGTCTTACAAATTTGTACCCTGAGCGCACTAATTAGCATGACAATAATATTGTCACGTGACTAATCACCTGTTTGGGTGACGTAATAGCTGGGTGGCTTGCTACTTAGTGCGCTTATGGTCATACAGGTCACTTTTCGTGTTAAACAGCACTGCTATAAGAAATCATGGTAAGGCCCCAGTAACTACAAAGGTATCAATCAGACAATAGCTGCTACGTCTACCATAATATGTTCATATTTTAAAATGTTAACTCTCCGCTCACAGCATACAAAATATCTATAAAGTTTTATCGTTACATTAATTTTATTCAAGTGAACTTTTCGCAAAATATACAATAGTAAACGAGAGTTCAACGCCTTACAAACAGCTAAATGTTCGAAAGCGCTACTAACGCCATCTAATATCGATAACAGTAATCTTCCCTTCAATAAACATGTACCAACGTACCATCATAAGGACTATATCATGCAGAAAGCTTCAGCGATTTTGTATCGCGTTTTGATGAGATTGCAACTTTGCGTTTAATCACTGATATCGAAATCGCGCGTTTGAGCGATTGTTTCCACGCTGCATCGCGTTTAGGCAAATCGCTTTGATTGAGCAGAGTAAACTAGTGATTAATTCGCCGATGCTAAAAAGTAAGTGTGTTAAGGGCTCAAAGCTCAGTCCATGTTATCAAGCTTTTCGCTGATATTGTAATAATTCTGGGCGCTATCGATACTTTTAATGTCTGGAACAATACACTTGGAACATTGATACAGACATCATTTATGAGCGGAGCAAATTAGGGATAATTCGCTGACGCTAAAAAGTAAGTGTGTGGAGCTCAAAGCTCAGTCCATGTATCAAGCTTGTCGCTGATATTGTAAGAATGTAAGCGCTATGGATTCTTATTATGCCCAGACATAATACTACACATATTACACATGGGACATCAATAAAAAAATAATTTCTAAGAATTACGCAGACTTTTTTGTATTATTGAAGTGATTCTGGTTCAGAGTTTTCTAAGTTCTATTGTAGCTGCAGCTAACAATATAAATAAAAAATGTGCGTGCGTGGAGTCTTTTTATTCCCCCTCCCCGCGACTGAACGACGCTGAACGACATTGAACGACACTGAACGACACTTAACGACACTGATCGACACTGAACGACACTGAACGACATTGAACGACACTGAACGACACTGAATGACACTGAACGACACTGAACGACACTGAACGACACTGAACGATACTGAATGACGGAATGACACTGAATGACGGAATGACTGAAGACTGAATGACTGCGTCACTTGAGCGCTTTCATACCCCCTCCATGGTAGCGTTTAACGTTTAACGTTCAACGCGTTAAGCGTAAAACTTGTTGGAAGTCGCATGAGAAGTTCCACTTCAATAAAATCTTTTTTAAAAAAAATTGAACCGACTTCAATATCACTGAAAAGTATAAAATAATTTAAATATTATTGAAGTTGGTGTTAGCGTACCTGCTGTGTATATTTGGCACCAACTTCAATAATATTTAAATTATTTTATACTTTTCAGTGATATTGAAGTAGGTTCAATTTTTTTTTTAAAAGATTTTATTTTAAACATTTTAGTGATATTTTCATATATAAAGATTGAACCATCGAAAACCGTAAAATTATCTAGGTAGGTTATGATCACATTATCGTCTACATAGTTTTACATAATTCATGTTTCTTCAGAAAAAAATATCCGGTCGTAATGAAATTTGCATGGAAACATTATAGTAGTTTACTCTCTCGAATAAAAAAAGAATCATCGAAATCGGTTCATAATTGTCAGAGCAATGTAATGGAGAACATCAGTTTTATGGTTTTTACCAGATAAATTCCTCCACATCGTTCATGGTCCTCCAGGAAGTTCTTATCCGGTTGTAATAAAATTCATACAGATTCAATACAGTGGTTTCTTCTTTCGAATAAAAAAAGAATCATTGAAATTGGTAAATATTTGCCAGAGTTATGACCATTTTTGTCCGACCGAGCGAGTCCGAGCGACTAAAACGTCATCTATATAGGCTTTCTTGCAGCTCTCAGTACGCAGTCACCATTCTTGTTTTTCAGGAACTACTTATTACTAAGCGATAATTATTTTATGGGACCCAATTAACGGATTAAAGAATGGATGGAAGAAAGATTTTTTCAAATCGGTTCATAATTGCCAGAGTTATGCGCGAACATGCATAGAAAAAAAAAATATATATATATACAGACGAATTGAGAACCTCCTCCTTTTTTGAAGTCGGTTAATAAAATACTTTTTTTTGCTATTACACGTCCGTGACATAAGCCGTGCGCTTGTGGCACTAGAATTAGCGACTAAATCGCTAATCGCTGACGCTAAAAGTAACATGTGTGCTACGACTCTAATAACTATCTTAGTCGCAAACACATAATACTAAAATCCCGGCATTACTCAGCGGATTTCCCGAGGTGTGATGACGGTCGATTTGAAGGTAAATATTCTGCAGAACAGAAACATAACACGTGTTTATTTAGTTAGATTATAAGTCAATAACCTGTTATACGAAGATAGAAAGTAAAATGCAAATTATAATAATACTGTCTTCCTGGCCGATACGACCACAGCGGCCATTCTTTCACAAGGCTAACCAGCTACGCTCGTCATCATTCATCATCATTAGCAGCCGATTTATGTCCACTGCTGAACAAAGGCCTCTCCCTTAGAAGGGAGGGGTTGCCATAATCCCCACGCCAGGCAGACTGCTTGGGGATCGCAGTATAGGTGGAAGATAGATCAGAAAAAAAGACGCTGCTGCCCGTCTTCCTGTTCTCGCTTAATCGCCTCTTACGACACCCAACGAGAGGAGATGGGGGGTACCCTACGGGTATGCTATGCTGGTGATATGCACAAAAACCTGTATGGACACAAGTGCACTTCGTTGGTAGGATATATCAGGATCGTTGGCTCAATATATTGAAGCAGCCAGATTGGAGAAGGATCTCACGTTTCAGGAAACAGAAGCTTAGTACGGGCATATCTAAGTAGCGGTATATTCCTAGAAGTCGGGGCTAAACCATTTTTTCTTTATGCATTTTACGATCAGCATAGATTCCTTTGATTCCTTTTGTTTTAAATTAATTCGCCTAAACAGCCATCACTTCATAATTGCTTACAATCAGGTTAAATTGCACTGAAGCACTATCTCCTAAGTAATAATTAAATATAAATAACAAGATTATCAATCCCATAATTTTTTTTTTTCGTAAATATTAAGTGGTGTATAAATTAAAATCTAGATGTCTAGTCTTTTAGGTACCCTCCCCTACCAAGAACTTTGTTAAATGTAAATACTAGTGCTCTGTAAATAAATAAAAATCTTGAGATTAAAATACATACTTAGTAATACATTAATTAATCTTTTTTTATTTGAAAAGGTAGAGAGACTGTTTTTAGTTTGAACATAATTGTAAATGACAATCAAATATTGTTACTTAGAACAAAATTTTATTAAAAATAAAGTTACACAAAAAATATGATTATTACTACTTGTCTGGGATTTGGGTATGAACGACTGAACGGGGCCTGAATTTTGGAAACCTATATAAAAGGTCAAAAGTTTGCCAGCGGCACCAGCGGTGTATAAATATTTGGTACAACAGTTATCACGTACTTTAGTACCGTTTTGGGAATTATCTCGAATAGGTACATTTGCTCGCGGTGTTCGTTTGTGATAAAGCTTCTATGTTACACATGACGTAAGCATTATTATACGTGATATAGTATACCGTGTTTCAGTTTTAGAGAGATTTCATTTTGGTGTAATTTTTAACAAACTATTTTCCTCAATGTACAGAACCGGACCCGTTACAGTTTTATTATAAGTATAAGAATAATTTATTAGTCATAAAGAAAAACATTGCAGTTACAAGTGTACAAAAAACAAATTACAACAGTATGTTTCTTAGGATTAGAATACATGTATTCTGTGCCTGAACTAGGAAAACCTGTATCTCAGGCAACAGAGCTCTTTTTGATTGGATCAACTGTAGCAAGAATGTGGTAACAGAACAACTACAATAGTAAAATAAAAGAAAAATAATATAAAAACGTAAAGTAAAACTAAGGTAAAGAATTGTAATATGAGCCTCTCGTTGAGTGTGTGAGTGGTTGTGAGTATGTGTATATGACATGTGTGTGTGTGTTTGTGTGTATATGTGTGAAGAGAGGGTGTGTTATACGACTATAATGGGTTAAGTTACAAACGGATAGAGCTGATTATTAATCTTTGAACAATTTAGGATTGAACATGCAAAAGATTTTCAGTTTCGTCATAAGAGAGTTTTATAAGAAAATTTGTTACAGTCAATTTCACACTTTTAAAATTTAATTGGTAAAACACTAATTGTTTACATAATTTGTTGTAAAGATATGGACCGAGGAAAATAAAGAATTTTTTAATGTAAGCGTGCTTAGTTTTTGGCATAGAACAAAATGCATCCTTTCTGCGCTTCAGAAGTAGTTTAGGGTCAAAAATAATCGAAGCATGTTGTTTTAGAACAGTATGTAAAATGAATAGTTTTCGAACAGATAAAACATTACAAGACTGGTATAAAACATCGGTGGGGAAAAGAATAGGTCTAAAAGTTGAAACCTTTAGTACAGCCCGTTGGGCTCTTTCTAAGCCAATAAGATGTGATTTAGATGTGCCACCCCAAACTGTGATGCAATAGGTTAGGACAGACTGACAGAGAACCAAGTAGATACGGTGAATTAAGGTGGGCCCTGCAACATGACGGAGGTTTTTAAAAACATAAATGAGTTTCCTGACTCTATTTTTCAGCGAACTAATATGGAGTTGAAAATTTAGGTGTTGGTCAATAATGACACCAAGATATTTAACATTAGAGGATTTCTTAAGGCGAGCACAGTTGCAACAGGTTGAGCTCGAATTAGGACAGTTATGAGCAATCAAACTAAAGTGATCAGGGGGTTGAGAAGTTATTTTCATACTAAAGGAAACAAACTTAGTCTTTAATGTGTTTAGAGTTAAAATGTTAGAGGATAGCCAGTTTGTGACCCAATTGAGACTACTTTGGGCAGTTATAAAAGCCTCCTCCCATGTGCTTGCAGAAAAAAGCAGAGCGGTATCATCCGCGTAAGATATGATTGTACCATGAAAAGGATTAAGAAGTAAGAGGTCATTAATATAAATAACAAAAAGGATTGGGCCCAGAATGCTTCCTTGTGGAACTCCAAAATCCACCGCATGACTAGAACTTGTCAAATTACCAATTATTGTCGAATATAAAGAAGGTTTTTTGGTTGCCGGGGGGGGAAACGGCAACAGGCACCTGGTTTCCGTAGCGCAGAGGCTGGTTATGTGGGATTTGTAGAATGTAGTTTAACATAATGTACTTATGTATGTACTACAAAATCACGAACTTAATATTTGTTACCCGTCACTTCCCATTAGATGTCTGTAAGAGGTGACTAAGGGAACATAGAAAGTAGCTGCGTCTTTCTATTGGATTACCTCTACCACCTATACTGCTAACCCCAAGACGCCTGCCAAGCGTGGGGATTATGACAACAACTCCCTTCTAAGGGATTCTATATTGTTCAACAGTGGACGTGTTTTGGCTGCTGACGATGATGACTATTTGTACTTACATACATTTTTAAAACATGCGTTTTCCCATCGATATAATATACACATACATATATTCACGCCTTTTTCCCGTAGGGGTAGTCAGAGCCCATGGGCCGCTTTTCGACCCCGTGAGAAACGAGACGTGATGGGTGGCGAACCACATCGCCGCCATTTTGGTTGATTAAATTATTTTATGATTAACCATGGCGTTCTCACGGATAACGAGGGAAAGGGAAGGATAGGTGGTGTAAAAAGGAAATAGGAAAAATAGGATATTACCACCCAGGAGGGCAAGGGATGGGACAGTAATAGCTAGGGAAACCGGGGTCACATACCCGTATACTATACCACAACTACCGGACAGGTAAGTTGGGATGAGTATCCCATGGCTTCATGGTTATATAATATATAAACTAGATAAACATTCACGAACAAAATGACATCTAAAACGATTTTATAATGATAATAATGACTTCTAGTTTGACAGTTTCATATAGACAGTAGCGACACTCCTATCGGCAAAAATAAATTTGTCAGGATGTGGCTTGTAAAGAAAGAGCGACACAAGGGCGCTATTTCTCGCTACCACTTTTTGAACCGTGGCACCAAATCTAGTTTATATATTATATCGATGCGTTTTTCTATAAATTCCAAGTAAGTACTAAAAGGTTGTCTGGAAGAGATCGCTTTGAGCGATAAGACCGCCTTTGCTCACATTAATTTAAGTTACTGTTTCGTGTATTAGGTTAACAAAATGTGTGCAATAAAGTAAGTATTTTTCTATCTATCTACTATATTAAAAAAAAATTAAAAGTATATATTGTACGAAATTCTAAATCATTAATATTTATTTCAAATAGGCTTCACGCTAGCACTTTTAAATGGTCATTTTTTTAAAAGCTACCACCGGATCAAAACGCGGCCTGAACTGAGAAGATCTGGCAAGAAACTCAGCGGGCTTGTCATTGTTTTCACTTTTTTGAAACAGTGTTGTCTGTTACAATTAGATCAGCATCAGCGATAGTGTGTCCTGCCCAAAGAAAAAACCAGAGAGAAAGAAAAAAGTTACGACGAAATTCCAACAAACTAAAAGGCCAAAGGGATAGTAGTCGGACCAGTCCCTCCAAGCAGCACCCGCGCACGAGTTCACTCGAGCAGCAGCCATCACTCCCCTCAACCATATACCATAATCAATCATCATATACAATATATAATTAATCATAAACAATAGTAGTGACCATAAAATCTTTTAAAAAAAAAATTGAACCGACTTCAATATCACTGAAAAGTATAAAATAATTTAAATATTAGAACTTGGTGTTAGCGTACCTGCTGGATATATTTGGCACCAACTTCAATAATATTTAAATTATTTTACACTTTTCAGTGATATTGAAGTCGGTTCAATTTTTAAAAAAATATATTTTATTTTAATCTTTTTAGTGATATTTTCATATATAAAGATTGAACCATCGAAGACCATAAAATGATCTAGGTAGGTTATGATCACATTATCGTCTACATAGTTTTACATAATTCATGTTTCTTCAGAAAAAAATATCCGGTCGTAATGAAACTTGCATGGAATCATCATAGTAGTTTACTCTCTCGAATAAAAAAAGAATCATCGAAATCGGTTCATAATTGTCAGAGCAATGTAATGGAGAACATCAGTTTTATGGTTTTTACCAGATAAATTCCTCCACATCGTTCATGGTCCTCCAGGAAGTTCTTATCCGGTTGTGATAAAATTCATACAGATTCAATACAGTGGTTTCTTCTTTCGAATAAAAATTGGTAAATATTTGCCAGAGTTATGATCATTTTTGTCCTTAAACAAGCGACATAAAATCATCTATATAGGCTTTCCTGCAGCTTTCCTGCGCAGTCACCATTCTTGTTTTCTCAGGAACTACTTATTACTAAGCAATAATTTTTTTATGGGACCCAATCAATGGATTGAAGAATGGATGGAAGAAAGATTTTTTCAAATCAGTTCATAATTGCCAGAGTTATGCGCGAACATACATAAAAATATATATATATATATATACAGACGAATTGAGAACTTCCTCCTTTTTGAAGTCGGTTAAAAATCTCACCTGACGTTACGCTGCCCTGTCAGTCAAAAGAATAAATGGATGACCCATTTGTTCCTTCAGCTACCAGGCATAACACAAAACCACAACGAACGTGTAATTCTGTTGAAGTTGTTTTAATTAAAAGTATAATGCTCTTAATAATAAAAAACATTTTGGGTAATTATAACCTTAGTAACTTTGCAGAAAAAAATTGCTAGAAGAAAAAAGATAAATAGGTGTATCTTTCGTTTTAAATTTATTCACTAGGTATTCCGCGCGGTATCCGGGATTACGATATAGCGGAAACTTCGGAATCCACCGAGAAATTCACTGTCATGAATAATAAAAATTAGTACATCTTGGTTGAGTATACAGGATCAGGTGAACTTCTGTTGAGCCGGAAAGTTTTTTGAATTATTTGAGTTCGCTGAATGTTTTAATAGAACGACAACTTTTGAATCCGTTGTTCTTTTTTTAAATGAATGCTTCAATGTTACAGAAAATTTAATTGCCAGTATTGTTTTCCCTTCCCTGAGTATACTTATAGTTTTTATCGTCGTTACATTTTAATTTTGTATTTTTCTTTCAATTGTTTCGTTACATTTACTGAATCCTTATCGGCACAGCTACGTTTTCTACGTCATAAAAATACAACGTAGTATTAAATGCTCTTTGAATACAATATCTCAATAATTAGTTTGAGTAACAACTATAAATTATAACGTTTTTTCTTTTGTACTCTAAAATTAAATTCGCCTCAATTAGTCACGGTCACAATAATCAGTCTTGTATGTTTTCACCTAAAACAATAGACTTCAGTCGACATACTATCGTTACTACACACTAAACATTTAAACGGGCCGGCTCAAATATGTAGCACCCCTAACAAAGACAGTGAAACGCTTATCCATAACACACGTATATTCATGATAATAGAAAAGACATAAAACCAAGCTTTCGCGCTGTCTTTCAAGAATATTCACGCATGAAGTTGTAAAAGTAAACGTTGCTACACAGTTGGATTTATGAGGGCATAATTTGACGATAGAATAAGACAGTAATACTTTGGATACGCGTTAGGGAAACGAAACATTAAGTACTTAAATAACTTGAAGCCAATTGTAAAGATAAGTCGTTCGGTATATTGTGTAATTTATTGTCGGGTTAAAATTGTACGGGTTATAAAATCAGTTACTTGAGAAAATTGTTCCAGCTCCAACTGCAGACTGGCTGGAGCGTGGATATGCCATAGAAAAGAGCAAAAGAATTTGAGGCAACCTACTTTTTTAACTACCTGGACACATCATTATATTATTGGACTAGCTGACCCACGCAGCTCCGCCTGCGCTATTTTTACGTTAACTAAACTTTTAATAACAGACATTCGCATCGAATACATAACCTCCTTTTTTATAGTCGGTTAAAAACTGGGACCCACTTTTTACTTGCTCTCCGAAGCACGGACCCGTTTAGTTCAAATAGGGTTAAACGGTCACCCATCTACTTAATGACCTTACCTAACGTTGCTTAACCTGATCGATTTCCAAACATTGTTAACAACTGTCTATGAGTGTTCCCTTACAAATATTTATTATAATTATAGTGAAAAATTGTTAAAATCAGAGCAAGCGTATAACCAAGTACACATTTTGACTTTAGCATTTTGACTTTTTGCCGAATGTCGGGATAAAAAGTATCCTATGTCCTACCTCGGAGTATTAACTCAAATCATACCAAGTTTCGTTTCAATCCATCCAGTAGTTTCGGCGTGATGCTCAGCCGAGATACAGACAGACAGACAGACAGACAAAAAAAAACATTTTTGGCGTTAGTATCGGTTATAGAATGCCCTCCAAACATAATTTTCAAAATATCTTCAAAGTACAGAAATTGACCTGTTACAGTTTTATTATTGCATTATAAGTATAGATATGATGATTGATTATGGTATATGGTTGAGGGGACTGATGGCTGCTGCTCGAGTGAACTCGTGCGCGGGTGGTGCTTGGGGGGGGCGGGGGTTACTAGTCCGACTCCTATCCCTTTGGCCTTTTAGTTTGCTGGAATTTCGTCAAAAAGTATCCTATGTTCTACCTCGTAGTAAGATCTCAAATCATGCCAAGTTTCATTTGAATCCATTCAGTAGTTTCGGCGTGATGCGCAGCCGTGATACAGACAGACAGACAGACAGACAAAAATAAAAAAAAATACATTTTCGGCCTCAGTATCGGTTATAGAATGCCCTCCAAATATAATTTTCAAAATATCTTCAATGTACAGAATTGGACCTGTTACAGTTTTATTATAAGTATAGATATTCCAATCCAATCAATTCTGATTAATTTGCCAATTCTGTTTTTCTTTTTTTTTTATTTATTTCCATAATAGGTATACAAAATAGGTAAGACATACGTAATGAACTCGCCAAACTTTACAGTTTGATGGCGAGACACGCTCTGGTTTATACTAGCTACTTAACCTACCTTATCTTAACATGCAATATGGTGAGTACATGCTTTAAAAATTAAACATTGTTATGAAAAAGTTACTGATTCATATAAACTGTCCTATAAAATGTGTGCAATAAAGAATTTATCTATCTATCGTCTTTTAACAGAAATTCCCGGAGTTTGGATTTTAACATGCTTTTAGTTAATTTAGGATTCCGCCTTAAAAAGTCTATTTCATTAAATAGTTTTGGTACCAAATACTTTGACATTCTTCTTCCATAATAATTTGATTTGATTGGCTGAGTAAAGGACTTCCTGAGTGAACGGTCTCTCCGAATTGTTGTCGACGGTTGTTCATCGGAGCCAATGACAACTAATACCGGAGTTTCTCAGGGGTCCGTTCTCTCCGCAACCCTCTTCTTGCTTCACATAAATGACCTGCTCAAGCCCGGTATCTATGGATATGCGGATGACAGCACTGTTGTGGAGAGATATCTGCCTAATTCTCAGGCCAGTAAAGATGTCATCCAGTGTGAAAGAGAGGCCATGGTAGAGCGTGTAAGTCTCACACTTCAGGCAGTCTCTGAATGGGGCGATGCCAATCTTGTGAAGTTCAACGCAACCAAAACACAAGCGGGTCAGTTAAACGCTAAAAGAAGTCCGTTCAAATTGGCTCCTACTTTCCAGAATGTATCCTTAGAATACACCGACCGCCTTCACTTGTTGGGAGTAGATATTTCTAAACTTTGGGCTGTTCATTGAGTCCAAGGCCAAAGTAGCCGCAAGGAAGCTTGGTGTCCTTGCAAAGGTCCGGCGGCGATGTTATTTAAAGCGCAAGTCAGGTCGTGTGTGGAGTACTGTAGTCATATATGGGCTGGTGCTGCAAAATGCCATCTAGCAGCTTTGGACTCGGTAGAAAGACGTGCTAAAAGGCTAATTGGTGACACTAGGTTAGTGGAGGCCAATCTACAAAGCCTAGAGCACAGGCGCAGAGTAGCCAGCCTCTCTGTATTCTACAGGCTGCATTTTGGAGAGTGAGTGCAGGAATTACATGAATTGATCCCACCAGCACCCTTCCATCATCGGACGACGAGACACTCAGCGCATACGCACCCATATGTGGTAAATGTGACTTCAGTCCAGACTAAGCGATTTGCTTCTTCATTTATAATAAGGACAGCTGCAAGGACTGGAATAATTTGCCTGCGTCGGTTTTCCCGCCCGATTATAATGTAGATGTCTTCAAGACTAGAGTGAATACGCTATTTATAAATAGCTAGCTAGTGTGCTTTACCATCCTCGACTGCGTCACCACTTTCCATCATGTGGGACTGTGGTCAAGCACTGGCTTATATTGAAAAAAAAAATCATGGATACGCAGACAGAAAAAGAACATCGATTAAAAGTACAAAAAGAAGACGACCTATCTATGCAAACTCTTTCGTGGAAAAAAAGAACAATTTATCAAAAAGCAATTTAAAAATAACAGTATGAAGAGTATGAAAAGTAAAATAGAAGGGAAAAGGGGAAGAGGAAGACCAAGCCGAAAGCAGGTAGTAGAAAAAGTGGGAGGAGTGTCGTATCAGGAGGTCAAAATAAAGGCATAATAAGAGATCGGATTGGAAATTGCTTCACCGACAAGAAAAAAGAGAGTATAAAGCGCTGAAAATTTATCAGCAATATATTAAATTTTGGTGAATGTTAGAACTATCATTTCGCTTAATGCATTTCAATTATCGTCTAAGCTCTCTCGATGTTCGGCTATTTGCAAACGTGCATAGTCAACTGCATGTCCGAAGTGCTTTTATCGGATCGGTCTAATTAATGCACAGTTCCGATTGTTAAACTGCACTCAAAATCTAGGCGAAGAGCACTGAATGAGACCAAATATTCATGTTGTCAACGCCGTGAATCTGCCTTGTGCTTATGCTTCCTTCCTATTTTATGAAAGAGTTCCTATTAAATAAGTATACTCGTAAATAAATTGGCTTTAAAAATAACTTTTCAATATAGTCACTGAGTACATAAGCAATTGGTGAGTGTGAAAAGTTACGTTGTTAAATTTTGATGAAGTGTCAAATGTGATCTATTAAATTGGCCCTACTTTAATTAGAATATTTTATTCATCTTATTTTTTTACTAAACTAGGTAATTCATCCAATTTTGGTATAAAAGTATCTAGGTATGTGTACGTGCGTTACGTTTTTTTTCTAATATAACAATTGAGAAAACGATTTTAATTAATTTGTGTATAAATGGTTTCTATCCCGTTTAAGCACATAACATACATATTACGGTACTTCTACATATTCCATTTTCAAGTATATTTATGTGCTATAATTTTGTGTAAGTTTGTGTGTAAAATAAAGAGTAAGTATATCTATCTATCTTCTTTTATTTTCCTAGGATATTTACAGATTTTAATTTATTTCCTGTTTAGATTACCGTCGTCTGACACCTTTTCTGTTCGTAGTCCTTGTAAACTTTCTAGTGAACTGTACTCGTCAATGCCAACTTAAATTTAAAGTTTTAACATTACAATTCAAACCAAGTCCAGCCGCAAAGCAGAACGGAATGTCAATAGGTTTCCTTAAAAACCTCTTTTGCCACTTCAGCCATTCATAATTTGATATCTACTGTAATTAACACAAACTTTCAGTAATGTAATTTGACCGAACACAGTTGGAGAAGACAGCCTTTGACGGGCCCTGGTCGCTACCCAAACTCGAGGGTTCGATTCCCACCAGGTGTCTGGGTGTTTTATCTATTTAAGTAAGTATTTACAAAATAAAAGTATGACGGTATTAGTATCGGTTGTCTGGTTTCCATAGTACAGCCTAATATAGTAGTGCCTAGTTTGGGATCGGATCACCGTGTGTAGCTTGTTCTAGAATATTGTTATTTAGGATTTGGCTATGCTGAACTTTCGTAGACTGCTGCGGCTACTCAGAAGTTGACAGCGCGGCGAGGATGCGACCCCTGTGAGCACCGTGACAGGTTCCCGGGGCAAGGCACTGAGGTGTAACCGGTGCAGATCCCATCGGAGATCCCAGGTCCTCCTAAGTGTGCTAGTGCGACAGTTGCGAGGGTTTTAGTGGGTAAAATTCCACATTTCTATTCTATTTCTATTCTTGGTGGCTATAAATTTGGGCCCGGTATCCCCTGAACGCACTTCGACCCAGTTGGATCCATTGTGCATGCCCTAGCCCTTACTCTGTTGCTGGCGTATCGTAGAGCTCCTTCAGGTACGCAACGATCGCGCCAGCTTGGAGCTGTACATGATCATTTGGCGTAGGATAGGCTACTCCCAGATGATTCAACCTACGTCTCGCAAGACCGTCGCAGCTACACAATATGTGTCGCATTGACTCTTTTTCATTTTCGCAGAATCTACAAATGTCACCAGTACTTAGCCTCATTCTGTGTAGATACTCGTTGGTGCCAAAATGTTCCGTGAGTGCACCTATTAGGTGCCTTATTTGTGATCTGTTAAGGTTTAATAATTTAACCCCACAGTCCACCCTTCTGCTAGAGAACGCTTTGGAGTGGTTTAGGCCTGACGCTGCCGTCCATACCTTCATATGTTTGTTCAGTCCCACATTTACCGTGAAAAGAAAAAAAAAATGTTTGACCAAATGAGGCAAGATGGTCAGAGCTGAAACTAAAACAACCCATCTGGAAAAGCACCTTCCAAAAAATAACAAACACTAAGGCTTTGGAAGGTTTTTTTTTACTGTAAGCAGTCAGTCTACTAAGTAATCATTATCTCAATTAGTGTAGATACCTACTTCACAGGGAAAGCTTCTGATGTTATATGTATATAGGGCAAGTCCGGTCGAGTGTGGAGTATTAGGTGACCTGCTTTTTCTTTTACTGCCTTTTCACGGGGGAAGCCTTCGATAGGTCCCCGAATCCAACTTGACTAAGGGACACATAACTGCGAATTCGCATCGCATCGCAAACACCTGCGAGTTCGTATCGTAGCAATTCACATCGCATGTTCCTGCGATGCGGCGTGAAACAAATGAATTTTCGATTCGAGGTTGCAGGAATATTGTATCGAAAATTCATTTGTTTCACGCCGCATCGCATCGCATCGCAGTTATGTGTGGGAGCCCTAACATAGCCTATGACAGCTTAACGCTACGCGCTTATTCTACTAAAGAGCCTTCTTAGCGGTTGGTGCAGATGAATAATTATAATTACTCCACAATTTAATACCGTCTATTACGTTTATCGCTTCCAAAGTCTAAAGTTTCAAAGTGACCATCCGAGGTGAACTTTAGTTTAATGTACACCATTTGTTACAACTATAAATTTCCTTCACTATTTACTCCGTACCTGGTCTTGACTGGTCTGTACAGTATTAAAATAGTTCCAGAAGTAAACGTGAAAGTTTAATTTTGATTAATACTGATAAACTGAATTCAACTTAAATGTAAACTTATGAAGCTTACAAAAGTTTGCTACACTTATTGTCTATGTCAAACAAGGGGAGTAACTATGAGTACCAGATCTTAGATCAAACCATAATAACTCCGTCTGTCTAAATAACCCTTCTTTGGTAGTCGGGTAAAATGATGGTATAAAATGGATTTTAATCCTTCTTTTTCTACTGACCTAACTCTAACCTTTAACTTGTCTCTAACTGCCTCTCACCCCTAGAGGAGCTCTCTGAGCTCTCACCAGACAAATGTCAAACTCATGTCAAAATTTATGACGCATCAAAATAACACAAGGCTGTATGGTTTTAGTACCTTTGCTTGCCTTACGGCGAAGTGAAATAATAAAAAAAATCTCAACAAACAAATAAAATAGAAAACGTTGAAATAAAACTACTTTTACGGATTTTATCACGGGGGACCATGACCATGGATGCTGCAAAGCATTCGAAACGTCGGGAAGTCAGGGAACTAATTGTTTGAAAATATTAAGGATTATGCCTTTATCATAAAAGTTCTGATCTGTTAGAGTTACCTCGTACATTTGAATGTTTCTGCAAAGATTAGCAAAATTACAACAGTTCATATTCCTCATCTATATCGATGATAATTATCCAGTCCTTGACTCCAAGATATTCCATCACTAGTAGTAGTAGTACCTCGTGGGTACGATCCGGAGATATCGCACAAGTTTCAGAGGTTAGAAAGAGAAAACAACATTATTATCTCTTTCGTATCCACCCCGCCTCAGCCGAGCGACAGCCACCTCATTCTTGTCCGTGCGATCACGGCGTTCGCACGAGTTCAAATACAAGGGATCTTTGAAATCATGGAAAAATCGAAAATAAAGAAGACATAAAATTAAAAGTGGAACATTGTTCGTGTCGCTGCCTGTTAACGAAGATGTATACTCTCGAGCTAAAGTGTACCCTTTGAATTCATTGGGAATCACTACTGTTTAATCCGTAGAATTCTACGGATATTATTGTGCCTAAATATTATTCTGCCTGCCTGCTGCTGCTGTACCTGCGAAGATTTATACGCTCGAGCTGAGTTTGTGTACCCTTTGCATTCATTGGGAAGCACTAATTTTTATTATCCGTTGTATTCTTCGGATATTATTTGGCCTAATTATCACAATGTCCTAAATACGACAGTTGCATTCATCGGAAATCATACAGCTTATCTGTTGTATTCTTCAGATATTGCATTTTTTTCTTGGCCTAACTACCCGCATTATTTACTACTACAGGTGAGTTCGTCTATTTTTAGATAAAAGCGACTAAATATTCGCTGTTGTTGTACCTTCAATTACAATCGAAAGAAAAATTCTATATCTATGCATAGATACCTAATGGTAATCATCAGTCAAATGCAAGCTTCGCGTGGTATCGGAATTTGTGGCTCGAAGGTGGAAGGAATCTCTAACGAAGTTGATTCACTTAGTTTTATGAATCTTCATTACTCAATTTGTAATAGCTACTCTGAACCTGGAGTTTGGCACCATGCTGATCGATAGCTATTAGTGAGTAAAGCATAATTGGCTTCATGAAAGGTGGACAAGCCTCTTAAATCTTAAAAAAAAAAAAATATGATACGCCGGATAATATCCGTACTCTAAACGAAGGGGCCACTCTTGGCTTATTCTCACTATGCCGAAACTGATACCTGTCAGTCGGTTATCATTCTACTGATCGATCAAACCTTGACATATCCTTTTAACCCTTCGGAGCCCGGGCCTATTTTTTTTGCGCGGTTTTTTCATGTTAAGATTCGAGCCAACGGGCTCCGAGTTCTCAAGATTGTAAAACAGATTTCTTTTTTTTTAGAACAAGTAGGTAGGCGATTTTGTAAAAAAAAAAAAAATGCCCACATTTCATACTTATTGGAAATTTAAACGGGAAAGGCTCCGAAAAACTATTTTTCGATTCTAGCACCAGCGCGATGACCGACAAAGTCACACACTACACTGACAAAGTCAGTGGTCTGAAACCAGTGTAGTTTTTAATGTGCACTCTAACCGCCACCAGCGCGGCGTCGAGGACTGTAATCATCGCCTCCGCTTGACTGATTGCCGACCGTGTCCGCCACGAGTCCAAGCGTCGCAACAATTCAATGAACCTCTCAGTTTCATCATTAATTACCAGTATAATGTTTGATTCAAAAACTTCTAGTAAAGTTTTATGCTGGGTCCATACTTTTGCTTGATTTGGCGCGCAACAGATATTCTAAAAAAAATATATATATATATACTATATATATAATTATTAATTTCATTACGACTTATAACTATTAGCAGCCGAAAGACGTCCACTGCTGAACAAAGGCCTTCCCCTTAGAAGGGAGGGGTTGCCATAATCCCCACGCTTGGCTTGGCTTGGCTTAGGGATTTGGGGAATGTTGTTATAACTATTAACTACAATTAGTATGTAATTGTACTATGTCGCTTTAGCAAAATAGATACTAAGCTCCTGCTTATATGAATGATAACTGTGATATCATTATGACGTTGACACATAGTTTACGTTTACTTTAATCGTTAATTTGATATCAAGATAAATATTTTCATCAGATTTTCACGGACGCATTTCTAACGAGTAGCGTGCTCCTCTGTACTCAAACTCTAAAGTTGGAGCGTAGCAAGTGGTTCGTAAAAACTGGTGAGCATTGGTCTACATACATTGTGCTAAAAGTAATGGTAATCCATTGTTATATTGATTTAGTCTCTGGAGCCAAAAAAAAAAAAAAAAAAAAGTGGCTTTCGTGTGTATACCTAATACCACTGCCTTTTCTTATTCACACAGAATAAGTAGAGTTTATTACCCTAGCTAATATTGGGATAGGCTAACATTTGGAATTGGGGTGCACATTCATATTTGCATCATACATATATTCATTCTTTATTATATTACTGAGGCTGATATGATATAATAATAATAGGATAAATGCAGACACGGAACGAGAGATAGTGTGTAAAAAATAATTATTTATACATAATTAATATATTGTTAGCGACAACTGGCTGATAGTAGGCGTGGCTAAGCTACGTCACCGCTATCACGTGACCAGTTCGTCGTGAGAGGGGGAGCCGTGGCTCCTTCGGCATCAGAGCCGTGGCGGCCGACACAACTCGTTCGGCTGCCGGGCTAGTAGGACGCGTCTACCTAAGCTCATTCTGTCTGTTTATCGTAATTTCTGTTTAAATAATTGTTATTTTGGAATATTATTATTTTGTGTGTTACATCCTGGCGATACATTTTTAATTTTCATAATGTCTAACAATAGACGTACGAGACAAAGTAGGCGAGAGCCTAGCACGGATAGAAATGAGCTTGGAAACACCTTAGGTGCTATTTTAGAACGTTTAAACGCATTAGAGAATCGTGGTATAAGTGAGACTCCGGCGCCGGTGCCGTGTAGTCCCGTCATTGCGGAGCCATGCGCGGTCGCGGTGCAACTACCCACGTCGAGTTTGCGTTCATCCACCGTGGATGCTGAGCGATCGGGCGGAAGCGTGGCGGACCCTACGGCGGACAGGATCATCGGAGCGTTGAGCGCACTAACTAAAGTAAGATCCACCCATTATTATATTTCGAATTTTGATCCCAGTGTTAATGACTTCGACTCTTGGTGTGTTGAAATAGATAGAGCTCGTGATACGAACAATTGGGACGACAACGAGTGCTTTGCACGTATTGCCAATTGTTTGAAAGGTGATGCACGTAGCTGGCTTAACCAGTGGGTCACAAACGACCGCAGTTGGTCAAATTTTAAACGTGAATTTAAATCTTTATGTCCACGAAGAGTCGATGTCGCAAATGTTTTATTTGAAGTAATGTGTACGTGTTCTGACAATTATGCTACGTATGCTGAATATGCTCGAAGTTCTCTTTTACGTCTCAATATTGTAAATGGCTTGAGTGACGAATTGATTGTCGCTATTGTTATACGTGGCATAAGCGACCCTCAGATTCGTGCCTCTGCGACTAATGCTAAATTGTTTCCGAAGGATTTGGTTGAATTTCTATCAATTTGTGTAAAACCTACAAGTGTAAATAATAGTAGTTGTGCGTCTTATTCCCGTGATCTTGTGTGTTCATTTCGAAATAGGCCGAATGAACATAATTTTCGGAAACGACCATACCCACGTTCGTAAATGAAATATTATTTTTGTGGCAGTACTGGTCATACTCAGACATTATTCTAAGAAGTCAAACATTAATTTAAATGCAAATAAATATAACAACCCCCTGTTTGCGGGTATTGTAAAAAAGTTGGTCACAATATTGATAATTGTATTTTGAAACAACGTTCGAAGCACGGTGACAAAACGGAGGAGTGTGGTAATAATACTCTAGAGGTATGTAAGTTCATGTTTTACTAAGGTGGTCCAGAGCCCTTTCTGGTGCATTTTGTTAAATTCGTTTCCAATATATTCATGATTTCTTATTCTCGAAAAAAAAATACATATGCGGGTAGTTCGTGTTTGAAAAAAAAAAGAAATATTAATGATGCCCACGGGTTCTACGGTTCATGTTGGTAATGGAACACGAATAGGATAAGGATTATTACCATCGATCGCTAGATCAATCGATCTAACGTAATAGTTCAGCGTACTGTTCTAATTAGTACTGTTGTTAGTCCAGTAGTACAGTAGATACACATACGATGGTTGAACGATCCAGCCAGTGAATCTGTTTAGGTCTATAGTGAGTTTGTTCGTAGAAGTACCTACCTAACGATCGGCAAAAGTCCAGTGCTACAGCTGGATTAGTACAAATGAACTAGATGGATTTATTTCGTTGCTTCGTATTATTTAAAGCAGTGGGTTGATTTAAGTTCCGACTGCTAGTTATAATAAAGTGCGATTACTAATATAAGTCTGGCAGTAAATTTGTATTTTGTTAAAAGATGTTTCGTTGTTAATCTCGATCAGTCATTGCAATTTGTAAAGCGTTGTTTTGGCTTATTGTTTTTTTTCAAATCTGGTTCGATCTGGATTTGTTTTGTGAAGGAAGGTTGAGCGGTTCTAGTCCGGTGGATCGTACGGGTCTTATATATTGACGAGTGCTGATTTTGTTTATGTACTTGTTGATTCGACTACCTATCTGCTTTTTACGGTCTTGTCCAATTTTTAATTCGGTTTCTGTAGTTATGATTACAGAATGTGTATATGCGAGTCGCCAGGGCGATTATGGCATTAGTGGCTGCATTGTGGCGCTGGCCGCCGCTGCACGAGTGGCGTTGGGCGCTAAACGCAGCGCGGCCGCCCTAACGGAGGCATGACCGCCCTAACTGTGACGTGAATGCCCTAACTGTGGCGTGGCCGCCCTAACGGTGGCGTGGCACCCCACTTGGTGGTGGTACACCTCGCGCTGCGCCGTGGCGTTGGTCGGTACGCAGTGGTTGTGATTGCCGGACATCGAAACAAGGAAGCAGCTACTGATTTATTTGTGTGGTTATAACAGCCGCACTGGCGTAAGTTTTGCAGAACATATAGAGTATGTCTAAACATATAGAGTATGTCTTTTTCATCAGTAGTTGACCGTTTGAACTTTTAAAAACTACTAGTAGTGATAAAAATAAATCAGATTCCAAATTTATGTATCTTGAAGTGAGCAAGTAAAGCAAAGCTTGCCCACCGATAATGGTCCTGGAGCTTGTAGTACATGCAGGGTCATGCCACAGGTTGGCCACTGACTAGCCATGGTGTTCGACATATCAATGATAGTTTGGGTTGAAATATGCTTTTATCTGGAACCGATTCACACACGCAAAGTTATGTCTCACGTAGATCTCTAGCGAGTCGTGAGGTGGCACTCCCCGACGGGACCTGCCCCGGGTGGTCGGTACAGTTATCAGTTTATTTAATACCCTTGTGCTTAGGGTGAGTTAGGTGAGCTTAGCTTACATATCTGTTTGTTGCTACCGATGTGTAGAGTACATATTTGGGGCGTATCATTTCCCAAGGTCAGGTAAGGCCGAACAGGAAGAAGACTCAGGTACTATTCGTTGTTAGGTTATATCCGCCATTGTATTTGTGACTATGTTTCTAAAGACTATCACCCGTATACGGTAACTAAAGTAGGCCGTACCTATTACCGTATCGCCGTTACGAGTTGCGCCTGCTTGGTGGTTCTTACGGAAAGACCACGCAAGCGTCTGCGGAGTATATGGTTCCGTGGCGTGGCGAGTGGACACCTGAAGTATGTGCTGCTTTCTTCGACAGTAAGTTGAACTTGATTATTTTATTAGGTATTGCCACAAATAAGTCCAGTAGGTATGCGTGATAGAGCACGTAGACCGTCCCCGGTATGCGAACTTTGGGCCTCTGCCGATGCCGTTATGCGAACTTTGGGCCTCTGACGATGCCAGTATGCGTGATAGAGCACGTATGCTGAGGTCGGTATGCGAACTCTGTGCCTCTGCCGAGTCCGGTATGCGAACTCTGGGCCTCTGCCGATGCCGTTATGCGAACTCTGGGCCTCTGACGATGCCAGTATGCGTGATAGACCACGTATGCTGAGGTCGGTATGCGAACTCTGTGCCTCTGCCGAGGCCGGTATGCGAACTCTGGGCCTCTGTCGATGCCGGTATGCGAACTCTGGGCCTCTGCCGATGCCGATATGCGTGCTAAGTTTGTGCGTATATTGATGCCAGCGAGTAAAGCTTTTGCTGATGGTATATGCGTAAATTGATGCTAGCAAGTCAGGTGCCTTTGCTGCATCGTGATACTTATAAAGTCCGTTCCCTTTGCAATTACATTTAAAAGTATTTAGCTTACTTGCCCTTAGATTGCTTAAAAACATTCATTATAGCGTCTTATGTACATACTATTCAAAACTATGTATTTCTTGCAGTTTTATTCTATTTGCTTATGTAGCTGAAAGCTTAAGTATCATAAGTCAAAAGCAAAATGGAATTTAGCAGTTTGATTACTATGAAATTAAACACATACAGTTTCAAGGAACTTATATGCTGTTTTGTTTACTGTTCTGTTTGTAGATGCAGACCATCCGGAGGAGTCCACTATCCAGACAGTCCATGCAGCCGTAGAGGGAACTGAACCAGGTTGTTCAGCCAACAGTGCTACGCAGATGGACGAGGCCGTCCATTCGTCAGGAGAGGCCGTGTTAGCGACAACTGGCTGATAGTAGGCGTGGCTAAGCTACGTCACCGCTATCACGTGACCAGTTCGTCGTGAGAGGGGGAGCCGTGGCTCCTTCGGCATCAGAGCCGTGGCGGCCGACACAACTCGTTCGGCTGCCGGGCTAGTAGGACGCGTCTACCTAAGCTCATTCTGTCTGTTTATCGTAATTTCTGTTTAAATAATTGTTATTTTGGAATATTATCATTTTGTGTGTTCTAATTGTCTTTTTTTTTTTAGTAAATTATTTTAATTATCGCTAAATATATATATATTTATGTATAATACAATTAAAACAATAATATTAAACCAAAAAATATTGTGAATATTCGACTTAATTAGGGGGGTACCCACATATTAAAAAAAAAAACCTAATGCAAGGGTAAGAAACTAAAAATGTAATTTTTTCCAAGACTATTCTTTAGCGATACGGATCGAAATGAGGCATGTATTAAAATTTAATCTTTATGAAAGGGGAAAGATTTACCTAGCCATATTCATGATCCTTTAGGTGAGTTGGAGATGGAGATTATACAAAGAAAAGGCGAGCAAGCGTCATAACCACTACCAAAATTACTACAAAAGGCGGTTTTTATTAAAAATTGACCTCAAAGAGGCCTTTATTTTATTTTCTATTTATGAATCTTATTGTAGCCTCCGTAGCGCAGCGGTAAATCGCTTGCTTTGCAAACCGGAGGTCGCGGTTTGAAATCCCGTGGAGAGCAACTAATTTGTGTAGTTGTTCCTTGCTGGCTATGACAATGCAGGCAAGATGATTCATGCGTCACATGGGCATGTAAAAAGTCAGTCCTGCGCCAGACCTCACCCCAGTCGTGTCGATCTTCCGTCTTAACGAATTGTGAGAGTAAAGGAAGATAGAGTGCACTTGTTTCTACGCAAGCACTTGTGCACTATAATATCTCTCGTGTAGTAGGCTGATTTGATGAAAGATCGGCCGCTGTGGTCCTATCAGCCAGGGGGACATTTATTTATTTATTTTATCATTTATGTACACACAATAACAATAAAAGATAGAAGGAATAAAGGCAAGATACTATTCTTAATACAAAGGCACAGCTTATTTCTAAAGAAAGTTATTCCAGCAGGCCTTACATTATTATTATTATTGACATTATTATGAGTCACAATTGTAATATTTCCGCTTGTGTTCGGTTCCTATTACAAAAATATTGCAACCTTTTGTATATTGTCTGCAGTCTCAGGGTTTTTTCTTTTTATACTCTGCCGGGCAGAGTATGTTATTCCATGACACTAAATGTCATGGAAAAATCTTCCAATGCTGTGAATATTTTGTAAACGCTAATAAACCTTTATTAACCTGTAGATAACGTGATTAGGAGTTATCCTATTATAGCTGTCTTAACCTGGTATCACACTACATCTCTCGAGACAATTCAGTAATCCTTCGAATTAATATCTTCTTTCTTCCTCAAAATCCAACGCATTCAAGTAGTGAATATATTGGGTTCACTACATCGACATGTTTCCCTAGCAGGATGTTTGTTAGTCTGGTACATTTTCGTAGACAACACATACAACAATCAGCTTTTGAAGTTATTCTCTCCAAATTCACCCATTACTGGTAACATAAGTCTAGTTTCAAACAAACAACATTGATTTGATGATGACAATTACGTTATTTCTTTAACAAGTTCTGGACTAGATTGTTTTTTGAATATTGTATGGTTATTTACAACCAGCTATTTCTTTGATATCCACAAATAAAATTGGCAATATTATTAGAAGCAAAAACGGTTATTTCAAGGAACCTGTAAATTGAAACCAATCTTTCCTCGCTATGTTCTACATTGCATAGGATCTAATTACTAGATTACTTAGTCACAATAACTTTAGTTACTTAAAAAACATTACATAAAGTTACTGATTTTATTAGTTTAGAAAATATTATTCAAACCAAAAAATGACATATTTATTCCTTTAATTCTCTGCCTAAAGAGTAAACAAAATATGCAAATAATTGTCATTAACTAAACTATTAGAATTTACCAAATGTGTTGTAAGGTTTACACAGACTAAAAACCTTAGGTACGGAATTTGTAGATGTTAACCCATTTTAAATCTGCATCAATTCATTCAAAGACCTATTGATTTCCCACTTGTCTGGTAACAACATTAACTTTTCAGTTTTATTCTCCATGACATGGCTCACATCTTGACACCCTGTCCGCTGCCCGATGTGTAGTGGGTTCGATTCCCACCTTGTCTGGGTGTAGTTTGTCTGTTTGGGTTGATATCTTTTGCAGGAAGGAAAGGTATTTAAGGTATAAGTACCTATTGATATCGTTTGTCTGGTTGTCGTAGTGCAGGCTCTGCCTGATTTGGGGACGAATGCCCGCGGGTGGATTGTCCCAAATATGGTATATTATTTGCTATACAGCAAACAAAATAAATGGTATATTATTATAAGTATATGTCTTCTCAAGCCATGGGACGATGTATAAAAGAGATATTATTTAACAACACAATCGATACTTCTATCTTATTACTTACAATACGAGACGAGCCCTGGCTTCAGCAGCTGTCCAGAACGCCTTTATTATTAAAACTATTAGAAAATTGGTCGCAAGATAGTCTGCACGATTAGCAGGCTATGCTATTTGGGATTACAGGTTCAATAACGTTAATGTAAAATTTTAAATCATTGTATATTAAATAAGTTTAATTCATCAAATAATATGTATAAAAACATAATTACTTATATCAAATTAATTAATACGTACGTGTTTATGTATTCTGCAAAAAATTGCAAAATATATTTGGCTTTATTATAACTAATAGTTTAAGCAACAAGTTAAGTTAACTTTGTTTTATTCTCGAATCTCTTTAATTGCAACATTGATTTTGTATCTCTAAACATCTACTACTAGTGATGGAATATCTTGGAGTCAAGGACTGGATAATTGAATGATCAAACGAACTTACCCTAAGTGAAGTTCGATCTTAATTATCCAGTCCTTGACGAGAAGATATAAGGTCCCTCCCTACCCATTAATGACCCTGTTAAATCAATGTTGGAGCTGTATTTCATTTTACTCTAAAGATAATGAGGTGGCTGTCGCTCGGCTGAGGCGGGGTGGATACGAAAGAGATAATAATGTTGTTTTCTCTTTCTAACCTCTGAAACTTGTGCGATATCTCCGGATCGTACCCACGAGGTACTACTACTACTAGTGATGGAATATCTTCTCGTCAAGGACTGGATAATTAAGATCGAACTTCACTTAGGGTAAGTTCGTTTGATCATTCAATCATATTTGCTTAAAACAGTTGCGCGTCGATGTCGATTGTATTTAAGTTGGTATATAAAATAGGGTATCTAGAGCGAATACATCAGTAGAGATATTGTGAGCATATAATATCAGCGAACTGTAAAAAAGGCTATGAATTATATTTAGGAATAATTAATTCCTATAGACAAAGTATTTTTATATATGTCGGCAGATGGTCATCACCACGTGATTCCTGGCGTATCACGGAACATCAGATCCCTGACCCAGGTTCCCCAACAACAAACGATGGTTTGAAAGATTATACAGTCGTTTATTTCCAGATCACATTCGTAACAACGGTTTACTATAAAGGCGACGATCCACAGGAGAAAATGCTATAAGCATCCAGCGACGGCGACTCTTTTCACCCAATATGGCGACCGCGCCGGCCGGCTCCTGTGTTTCGTTAGCACGCGCAAGTGACGCCGCCTGACGTCTACTTGCCGTACTTGCCTCCGAGTAAAGCTGCGCGTTCATTGGCACGCGCCGGACGCATCGCACGCCCGGCACGCAACGGATTTTAGTTTGCTTTCTATGATTTTACATAGCGCTGCGTCCATTATCCCGCGTCGGCATTTTCCGATGCGGGCCGTCAAAATCATAGAATGCAAACTAAAACCCGTTGCGTGCCGTGCGTGCGGTGCGTCCGGCGCGGGCCAATGGACGCACACCTTAAACCAGCCTTCTTGGTTCTTCCATATCCCGACATATATATTCCGTCAATATTACTTTATTTTAATATAACATCAGCTAGATACGTTTAATCACACAAATAATTTATCCTCAGCGAATATTTTTCATACATCTTCTTTATCTTGAATATTTTTGTTTGTCAAGATTAGTCATTAATCTTTCAGATTGTTCAGGTCAAAGTCAAAGTCAAAGTCAAAATATCTTTATTATGTATAGGCCCCACGGAGGCACTTACACAAAAATCATTTTTACAAACTACCACCGGATCGTAACGCGGCCGCTACTGAGAAGATCCGGCAAGAAACTCAGCGGGCTTGTCTTTTTTTGTCATTTTTTTTTTAAAAATAGTTTTACAAATTTTACTTATGTCAGCCTTAAACTTCTAAGCTTGCATGAGTTGAGCAGTTCAAGCCCACGCAGCTTTATCCTCCAGGTAATCCGAGATTTTATAATAAGCCTTTTTTGACAAACGGCTTTTTATCAAAGGTTTAAATTTCTTTATTGGAAGATCTCGGATATCCTGTGGCAGTTTGTTATAAAAGCGTATACTTTGGCCCATAAACGATTTGCCTGTTCTGTGGAGACGCGTGGCATGTACAACAAGATCGTGTTTGTTCCGGGTATTAATATTATGTGTATCACTATACTTTTTAAAAGAACTGATATTTTTTTTAACATAAACTAAATTTTCAAATATGTATTGTGACACAACCGTTAGAATATCTATCTCTTTGAATTTCTCAGCAGGCATTCATAGAAAGACATCCATATTTACGTCAGAGCCAAAATTAGTAGCCTCAGGTACCTGGAAAATCTGGTCAATGTATTTTCTTGCTTCGCAAAATATTTTTCGCATATATCTATGTAATGATAAATGCCAATAAATTAATAATACCTGGACCCTTTATAAAACTTGGACCAGACTTATTAAAATGTCTTGACCTAGAAGGTACCTCATTATACCTATTACTATGAGACTATGACTACCATTTTTTTGCCGTAGGTATGGTTAATTACCAGGCTGCTGTTGGAGTTGTTTAAGAAGAAGAAGAAATACATTTATTTGACCAACACACAATTTAAATAAAAAAATTACAAAAGAAGAAAACAGCTGGTCCTGTGGGGCCAAACAGGATGTTGCCTCAGCATACTGCTGTGCTGTAATAAATTACAACACAGCGCTGGTTGCAGCACCTTAAAAGGTGACGCCATAGTCATTGTCAAATACGTTAATATAATATATATAATTATAAACTAATATAAGCACTAAATATATAAAGAAAAGAAAAACGTAGTAATATTGAAATATAAATAAAGCTAAGCAGCGGTTAGGGCAGTTGAAGCTGCCCTTTAGGACTACGACGTCTACTGTCTAAATGGCAGCAACCCAGTTTTGGCAACAAGAGATGGGTTGGTGCTATTCTTACCCAGACACCCCACGGGTAAGCAGTCATTGCAAATATTTAAATTTATTACAAGATGTGTCCAAGTAAAAGAATTCATATGAAATTTTCATCTCATTATTTTTATTAAATCCAAGATTCCTCAACATCTTTCAAGGTACATGTGTTAAATATTTAGAAGTATAATTCCAGAAATATGTGTGCTGTCAGGGGCTGGGCTCCCAACCTAATAATACTTTCATCCCATTAGGAAAATTGGAGAGCCTTCTAAAAATGTAATATCGTTTAGATCCTGCACTTGAACAAGACTTGAATAAATACATATTTTAATAATACATGCAGGTGCTTCTTAAGGGTCTTATTTTTACCATTTTGGTAGGCCTCAAAAACTACTATGTCCATGTATGAGTTTATGTTATGTACATATTTAATAAAAATAGGTAATTATCTATTAGACCATCGTCTTTCAAATTAATACCCAAATGACAAGTAAAATTACATACTGGTTTGAATTCAAATTCAAAAATATTTATTTCAAATAGTCTTAACACTAACACTTGAATGGTCTTTTTTTAAAAAAGCTACCACCGGATCACTATGTGGCCTGAACTGAGAAGATCCGGCAAGAAACTCAGCAGGATTGTCACATTTTTTAACAGTGTTTGTATTGTTACAGTTAGATTAGCATCAGCGATAGTGTGTCCTGCCGTTCGAAAGATAGAACAAGAGACAGAACAAATAAGACGAAATTACAACAAACTAAAAGGCCAAAGGGATAGTAGTCGGACCAGTCCTCCCAAGCAGCACCCGCGCACGAGTTGACTCGAGCAGCAGCCATCACTCGCCTCGACGATATTGGAGGGAAGGTGGTGACCCGCCACACGAAGCCGCCACAAATAAAGACTTTTCGATGACGAGCATGAAGAAATAATATCTTTATATTCTAGAGACACTTATTATGTTCAAGTCAGTTAGTATTTTTTCTAAAAGCGTTAACTTACAAGCGTCTCATTTTCACGAAACATATACATATTATTACGCTTTCACTTTAGGCCATTACTTCAGAATCAAGCCCAACCCTCATTAAAAAGACTATTTCAAAAGAAATTTGATTTAAAAAAAAAACATTGTTATAGTCTTCATACTCATTATAATATACTTTTGCTAATACGATAAAAAAGGAATAATATTATGGGACAATTCACACACTGTCATCTGATCCCAAACTAGGCAGAGCGAGCCTGTACTATGGTAACCAGACAACTGATACTAATACTTAAATACAATTTTTTGTGAATACATATTTATGTAGATAAATAACTCTCAGACACTTGTTGGGAATCAAACCCGCGACCCAAGGATCCGCCAAAATAACGTTCAGAAGAAGTTGACGTGGGTATCGGCTTTCTTCGGAGTCGATGGACGTTCGGGGCGTGGGCCCCAGGACATCCATTGAGCACGCCGGCGACTCCGAGGAGGACGGCGGCGGAGTTGTGACACCCGTCCCCGTGAGCACCGTGACAGGTTCCCGGGAGGCTACAACGCACCCCCCGGCGGCGGACTCAAAGGCAAGGCACTGAGGGGCTCCTGGTCCAGATCCCACCGGAGAGCCCCCCTCTCATGTGCCGATGCAACATCCGCGGCGGTTTCAGTGGGTAAGAATTCCACATACTCAGGTCAAAACCCACAGCTCTCGGGGACCGTCTGAAGGTTTCCGCCGCGAAAAAAAAAGGGTATCGGCTTTATTTAATCATATTAGTTTTTACTATTCCGAGCTAGGCTATTCATTCATTCGGATTCTGTACGTACATATAATAAATTCATTCATATTTTCATAATTCTTTGAATATTACTTCGTAAGCTTTCTCTAAGTTTCCAGTCGATAAAGTTAAATCTTGACAAATTAAATTAATTATTCACAATTATAGGGGCTAAGACTATGAAATTAATTTACTCGGAATAATGAAATTTATCGAAACTAATCCAACATTGTTAACTTGTTAAGCCGTTTTAATTGTGTTACGTGATTAGCTCATAGTGGGTACAAACTATTGTTTACTATTATTTTTATTATCAGGACTAATCCCACCACTCATTCACACCATTGTGACTCCTGTCAGCCAGGATCTACAGTGGTCACCAGTGAAGACACCGAGGTTTGACCCTCAGCGAGTCCCGGGGAAACGCTAAATTGTCTTGGAACCCGCAACAAATTTAATTAGAAAAATATATAGGAGGAGTTGGAAAAATAAAAATTCCACTTCTCCCCTTTGCAAAGCGGGAGACAAGTAAAAATCACACAGGTCGATAAAACCTCAGAACGAAAGATTCATAAAGATGCACCAACTAGTGTTAGTTCACCTGTAAGGCACCACGGAAGTTACTAGATTTAAAGGGGCCTATATTTAGATTTCTACTAAAATACTTGTTTCCAATAATAGGTATGGTAGAAACGCTTGAAAGCACGGCACGACGGCGGTCATGAATAACTACATATAATAATATAAACCGCGATATATTCCGTAAAAGTAGTTTAATTTTTAGATTTCTAATAAAATACTTGTTTCCAATAATAGGTATGGTAGAAACGCTTGAAAGCACGGCACGACGGCGGTCATGAATAACTACATATAATAATATAAACCGCGATATATTCCGTAAAAGTAGTTTAATTTTTAGATTTCTACTAAAATACTTGTTTCCAATAATAGGTATGGTAGAAACGCTTGAAAGCACGGCACGACGGCGGTCATGAATAACTACATATAATAATATAAACCGCGATATATTCCGTAAAAGTAGTTTAATTTTTAGATTTCTACTAAAATACTTGATTCCAATAATAGGTATGGTAGAAACGCTTGAAAGCACGGCACGACGGCGGTCATGAATAACTACATATAATAATATAAACCGCGATATATTCCGTAAAAGTAGTTTAATTTTTAGATTTCTACTAAAATACTTGTTTCCAATAATAGGTATGGTAGAAACGCTTGAAAGCACGGCACGACGGTGGTCATGAATAACTACATTATAATAATATAAACCGCGATATATTCCGGAAAAGTAGTTTAATTTCAATGTGTAATATTCGCGTAAGTAAAGAATAACTACTTAGTATTCATGTGAACATGACAAAGAACATGAAATAGAATTAATACTTACTATCCTACATAATCAAAATAATATTTCTTTGTTGAAAATATTTTTGACATTACCTACGTGCTTATTTATTTCATTTTATCATCGCACCCTGATTGATCTACTACAAGACTAGATTCATTACAGAGGAACAAAAACACGAATAATCATTTAAACTTAGCCAAGTAAACAAAACTCATAAATACATTTTAATTCAACGAAACTCCAACTTGGCAGTTATTTGGCTAAACGTTTCGAATTAAGTTAGGCCCTACTTATTCACTGGCCCCGGCGTCGTTTTGTTACAGAATACAGATGAAGACAAACCGAACAATATTAGCTTTATAAGTAAATGCCATCGGTCCATCGTGGAATTGGGAAAATTTTGAAAATAAATTAATGATGGTACAATCATAGGCATAAGATTTCCAAATTGACCTGTCTTCGTAGCCAAATATTGTTCACAAATCAGTCCTCCACACGGGGCTTGCTTTAGGGTTGTCACTATTCCTTTGGGGTCACTGGATGTTTGGGGTGTGGGCCCTGGTGACTCCGAGGGGGATGGTGGCTGGGTTGCCACCCCCATTCCTGTGAGCACTGTGACAAGTTCCCGGGGGGCTATATTGCGTCCCCCGATGGCGCACTCAAAGGCAAGACACTGAGGGATACCTGGTGCAGAACCCACCGGAAAGCCCATCAACAGCCAGGGTTTTGGTAGTTAAGAATCCCACACATTCACTTCCCACAGAAAGCATTTTTATAGACCGATAATTGCAAAATTCATGCGACAACTAATCGCTGCGGTTATTGTTCGCAGACAAACGACTTAAAATGACATAACTTTTTATTTTACTTTAACCCAAATGTTTTTCACGCGATCGCTACATTATGTTAAATTGGATACAATTACAGGGATATAGCACAGCATGAACTCAGCACATCGCACCAATTTATAGCGTATAGTAAGCCAATAAAATATAGTACAGTACAGTGTGAACATGTCCTTAACAATGGGTCGCGATATTGTTGTGCTATGAGCTATATACTATGCTATTATATTATAGCGTAGTCTGAAACCAGCTTTACAGTGTACAAGTAGCGTAGATAGTGCACTCTCTCTCTCTCTCTCTCTCTCTCTCTTTCTATTCTCACAATCCGTCCGATGATACGGAAGACCGACACGACCAGGGAAAGGTCAGGCACATAACCCACTATTTGCATACCCATCTGACGCATGGATTATCTTATACAGACAATCTCAGACAATCATGTGATCAGTCTGCATTGTCCTAACCAGTAAAAAACTATTAAAAAAATAATAAAAACCGACTTCAAAGTAAATTATCTAAAAACCATAAAATAACGAAAATCTATTGAAGTCGGTGCTAGCTAATCACATTAACTAACACTAGCACCAGCTGACACCGACTTCAATAGATTTTCGTTATTTTATGCTTTTTAGATAATTTACTTTGAAGTCGGTTTTTATTTTTTTTTAAATAGTTTATTTAACACTTTTAAGTGACTTATTTTACCATGATAGGTACCAGCACTATCACGCAACTTTTTATCACTTTCTGTGACGTCACGGCCGACATTTAGTGACGCGAAATCGGCCGACCAGCTGCAAGCCTGACGGGCCTGTTAGTCTAGTGGTTAGTGACCCTGTCTGCTACCCAACAGGTCGTGGGTTCGATTCCCACCAGGTGTCTGGGTGTTTTATCTATATAAGTATGTATTTACAAAAAAAAAGTATATATGTATTAGTATCAGTTGTCTGGTTTCCATAGTACAGGCTCTGCCTAGTTTGGGATCAGATGACCGTGTGTGAATTGTCCCAGGATATTATTATTATTATTATTATTAAGCACTATTTTAACTGTGCTGCAAGTCTGCAACAACAGACGCTCGCGGTTTGTAAGATAGCGGCGACGATTGCGAATTGATTGATTGTAAGATTGCGGTAACGACCCCGACGAAACGTCGGGGTTCGGACACGCGAAGTACCTGCATTTGCGTTATCTATGTAAATCTATATCTGTGACCATCACATTTAGGTTATTAACTGTGTTGTTTATGAAGCTGAAAGTATGTTTGAAGCTTCCATTTCTAAAATAGTGAACGATGATGCTTAAACTCCTAGTCCTATCTGTCAGACAATACTCCATGAACGAACATTCCGAGAACAGTAAACAAAACCGCCGCGCCGCACCAAAAAAAAATCTGCACTTACTTTTATTAACGTTAACATAAAAAAATCTAAACGACAACAGCGCGGACAAAGGGCCACTTTTGTTGCTATTCAACCCGTCCGAATATTTAAATTAAATTTTTGCGCGAAAGAAATACAGGCTCCCTTGTTTAAATGTACATTTGGAAGCCCTCGTGGTGGGCAGGTGAGCCGCCATTGTACTGGACATTAGTCCCTTCCGGTGGTAGTTATTATCGCGATTTTTTTCTTTTATTGTCCGGATTATCTAGCTTTGGTGCGTGGTTTTGTTTGCGTATGCGCAATTAGCTGTTAAAGATGTTTAATACTTCAACAGATATAATGATATTGGTACAAAATACATGGAAAATTTTTACATTCTCTAATTAATTAATATTAACATAGGTATTGTATGAACACATATCACGCAAGGACCGAAAGCCTTTCTTAATTTCTTTACAACTGTAGGTAGAATAAAAAAGATTACACTAAATAAAAAAATCTTCCTCGACGATTCGGCCAGAGCGGCCATTATTGAATGATCAAACGAACTTACCCTAAGTGAAGTTCGATCTTAATTATCCAGTCCTTGACGAGAAGATATTCCATCACTAGTAAGTACCTCGTGCACGGAAAAAAATGGTTTAGCTGTGGTCGCTAAATTGGTTTTGCTGCCAATTCATTTGCTGCTGTGTATAATATCTTAGGTACATCAGCAAAGCATTGTGTATTACAACTAAGACCACTTAGCTATTATTGATAACGACATTTAGCTATAAGAACTACAAAAAATTAACAGGTGTTACAAATTGTTTAACAACTATCGCAAACTTTTTTCGGTATATCATCAAAACAAGATTAGGGGTTGCCCTTAGCTGTGGCTACAAATCATTATTACCATTTATGGATAAATACTTCGTCACTATTGCAAAAAGATAGATGCCTTAAGCAGCAAAGACATGTCTGTATCGGTCCTGCTAATAGTCTTTGCAATCACTGCAAATGATTTTGCAACCAGTACTAAATTTGTTTGCAGATGAATCTGTGAAGTTTAATTTGCTAATACTGTTCAAACTCTTAGTAACTATTCCAAATTATTTTAAACACCACAACTAATATTTTGAGCTGTGGTTGCTAATTATAATGTCTTCATATAGCTAAATGGTATTTGCAATCACTGCAAATAATTTTGCAACAAGTACTAAATTTTTTTGCAGATGAATCTGTTAAATTTCATTTGCTAATATTGTTCAAAATCTTAGTAACTATTCCAAATAATTTTAAACAACACAACTAATATTTTTAGCTGTGGTTGCTAATTATAATGCCTTCCTATAGCTAAATGGTCTTTGCAATCACTGCAAATGATTTTGCAACAAGTACAAAATTTGTTTGCTGATAAATCTGTTAAGTTTCATTTGTTAATATTGTTCAAAATCTTAGTAACCCTTCCAAATTATTTTAAACAACACAACTAATATTTTTAGCTGTGGTTGCTAATTATAATGTCTTCCTATAGCTAAATGGTCTTTGCAATCAAATCAATTTTTAAAAACGGCGAATTGTTACTACCAAGATATACAAATTTATATGGCAAAAGAACGCGACAGTATATAATACCAAATTTGATTAATCAGGTTCCAAACTCTATAATCTATTCCACCCTCAAAATCAAACCCAGAAAAAGAAAAATCGACCTTGACCAAAACCCATCTAAAAACCCATCTATTTTTGACTTTCCCTTTGAAAAACTATATTTATATCTCACAAAAACGTATATATGTGTCATCTATTGAATAGTTAATACATTTCTCATCAAAACTACATTTACAGAATGCAAATCGGTTGAGTGGTTAGGTTTTTATAACGCTCGTAATGACAAGTGGGCTCGCCCGGACCAAAAAAACCGAAAAATAAACATACATAGGCGGTGCAAAAATGTATGTACTTAATTTTTGGCGGGCTACAAGGGATTAAACCACTCAAGTAACTATACATCATCAGCAGCCGAAACTCGTCCACTGCTAAACAAAAAGCCTCCCCTCAGAACCGGCAACCGGGAGGGGTTGCCATAATCCCCACGCTTAGCAAGCGTCTTGGGAATTGTAGGCGGTAGGCAATCCAATAGAAAGACGCTGCTATCCGCCTCGTGTACTTTCTTAGTCGCCTCTTACGGACGTTGCGATTCTTACCCGGATACCCAACGGGCCAAGTAACTATTTTAACTAAAGTTATTGCAATTAAAAAAACCATCCAAATGAAGCCAATTGTTTTCTAAACAAATTGTATCATGTATTTGTAATACCTAAAACGCGCACTGTTTCTCATGCTAACACTCCCCTTGATCGTGCTTTGAAAATCCTCAACTCCCTTTTGGCATCAGACCCAGAATGTGACCTTTTTTTCTAACTGGGCGTATGTATGTCGTGAGTGTATATGATTCTGTGAATTTACGAATGGTACTGTCATTTGACCGAATTTGTCTATTTAAATTCTTATAGTTACGTGGTTCTGCATTCTTGCCATATTTACGGAGGTTGATATATACCGTCTATCATTCTTTAGAACATAAATCAATCATTAAATGATAGACGTAAAATTATGAATTATTTTTAATGTTTGATACGAAAAGAAATCCCAAGTGCAACCGTCACTATAAAATAACCCCGTCTGGCACCGCTCTTCGCGCAAAGTAGATAAACAAGAGTACGCGCGGTTTGCCAACCATGAGACCGATTCTGAGCCCTCGAGAGCTCTTATTCTGGTTGAACGTTATTCGTGAATCATTAATTATCTTTTAGTTTGAATTATTAAACTATTTTTAATCAATTAACATAATCCTTAACTGTTAGGTCTACAAATATGGCAAAAATGCAAAACCACACCCTGTATTGTTACATTTTGTATTTCTAACTGTGTAACGACTTGCAGACTGTTATGTTGTATATAATATCATTAAAATAAAATAAAAATAAAAACATGTGTGTAGGTATTACAAAATTTATACACTATATTATGGTCATGGGTGAATGGCATCCTACAGGTAAATGCACATACCTGTTAGCTTGCATTATAGTTGAAAATATCGACAATGTATGCGAGAGCACAGGTGCGCAAACTGCGAACCAAGGATTAATAAATAGTGGTGCTATACCAGTATTTATGTCCTGGCAACTGAAAGTTGTAGTTTATTTAGGACGGGAACACACAACCTGCAAGCGAACTGTATTGTCAAGTGTTTAATCAATTATAAGCAGGTGTATTCCAGCTACATTTGCGGGGAGAATATTTATAAGGTACTGCAATTGTTTTTTACCCATTTCTACTGGTAAACTATTATTGAGCGGAGCAGCATAGTACCACAGTTAAAATTTATACTGTGGTAGTACTCACACAGTAGTAATAACGTAGTACCTAATAAATATATACATATTTATACTGTGACTATACTGTTACAGTAAATATTACGCGTTACTATGAAAAAGTTTAAAATATACTAAAGGAGATCGTTCATCTCCTTGTTTCTTCATCATCGTCATCAGCCCACATCAGTCCACTGCTGAACATAGGCCTCCCCAAGGCACGCCACTGAGCCTTCTTCGGCTTTCCTCATTCAGATTCTGCCAACCACTCTACGAATACCAGCCGTCTACACGTGGAATTGCATCCCCATTTCCTCTCGTCGGGTGTCGTAAGAGGCGACTAAGGGAGAACGGGAAGACGGGCAGCAGCGTCTTTCTTTTGGATTTATCTTCCACCTATACTGCGATCCCCAAGCCGCCTGCCAAGCGTGGGGATTATGACAACCCCTCCCTTCAAAGGGGGAGGCCTTTGTTCAGCAGTGGACGTCTTTTGGCTGCTAATGATGATGATGATGATGACTCTACGAATATCGTCACCCCATCTGCACTACACTTCCCGATTCACAGTCTCAACTTCAAAACCAATTTATTCCAATGATCATCGATTCTGCGGAAAATATGACCAGCCCGCTCGTTTCATACGATACGAATATTTTTGCTAGGTACATACATACGTAGATATATGTAACAGCAGCGCTATTCATGTGAAGTTAATTAGCACTTAGCAAAATTATTTAAGAGCTCATAAATTGGGTTATGTTCATTCCCTTAGCATCTACAACAGACGTCTGGTCCCAAGGTAGTTAAGGATGTCTATTCTGATTTGATTGAAGCAGATCAATAACATGAGCATCAAATATTTACTGTGATAGGTCCCGTGTTATTTGAAAGGGAGGAAATGAGAATATTCTTTAAAGAGCTATATTCGGGATGACATAGCGTGAAAATAAAATAAATTAGTAAATTCGGTGCAAAAATTGTTGAGGTAGTTGATGATTTGCAAAATATTCTGGAGTGGAAGTGGAGTTGGTCTGTTCATGTTGCCCGTATGGCCATAACTGTGGACAAGGAAAAGTTATTCAATGGAGACCCTGGACGAACATAAAAACGTCGCCCTCACAACCGATAGTTTATGACCTGAAGCCTGATTCTCGTAATCAAAACAATAACGTTAACGTAGCGACTCAGTCGTTTAAACACTTTTCGTATTCACGTCCGTCGATTTTACTTCAACGGCAACGATTTAAAAGTCGTTCGATTAAACTATCGTTGGAGCGTATTCTGGTATAATAATCGTCGTTCAATCGTTTTATAACGTTGACTAAATGGTATTCTCGTATGAAAATGACGTTACTACCGATCGGATGCCAACGAGTAAGCGTCAAATTCCGCGATTCAAGAGTCGTTGAACAAACGTTGGTTAATTAGGTATTTGAAAAAAAAAAGATGTATTTTTTTTTAATTTTTTTTTTAAACTTTATTATTAATAATATTGATATTTAATGCAAAAAAGTTAAAAAAATAATTTTTCAATTAATTATAAACAATTAAAAATTGATGAAAAATCACGTGACTATAAACGCGCCAAGATTGGTCACCATATAGGTGTGACGTCATAATGTTAAAGCGATTTAATAACAGTACAGCGTTAACGGCTATTACAGGTGACTAGACAATAATATTGAAAATTTATTGCTAAAAAACGACGCTGAACGACGCTGAACGACACTGAACGACACTGAACGACGACACTGAACGTCACTGAACGTCACTGAACGACACTGAACGACACTGAACGACACTGAACGACGACACTGAACGTCACTGAACGTCACTGAACGACACTGAATGACACTGGATGACACTGAACGACACTCGACGACGACACTGAACGTCACTGACGTGACACTGAACGTAACTGACGTGACACTGAACGTAACTGACGTGACACTGAACGTAACTGACGTGACTGACGTGACACTGAACGTAACTGACGTGACACTGAACGTAACTGACGTGACACTGAACGTAACTGACGTGACACTGAACGTAACTGACGTGACACTGAACGTAACTGACGTGACACTGAACGTCACTGACGTGACACTGAACGTCACTGACGTGACACTGAATGTCACTGACGTGACACTGAACGTCACTGACGTGACACAGAACATAACAACATAACATACGTTCAGTGTCACGTCAGTCATGTCAGTTACGTTCAGTGTCACGTCAGTCACGTCAGTTACGTTCAGTGTCACGTCAGTTACGTTCAGTGTCACGTCAGTTACGTTCAGTGTCACATCAGTTACGTTCAGTGTCACGTCAGTTACGTTCAGTGTCACGTCAGTTACGTTCAGTGTCACGTCAGTTACGTTCAGTGTCACGTCAGTTACGTTCAGTGTCACGTCAGTTACGTTCAGTGTCACGTCAGTTACGTTCAGTGTCACGTCAGTTACGTTCAGTGTCACATCAGTTACGTTCAGTGTCGTCGTCCAGTGTCGTTCAGTGTCACTCAGTGTCACTCAGTGTCGTTCAGTGACGTTCAGTGACGTTCAGTGACGTTCAGTGTCGTTCAGTGACGTTCAGTGACGTTCAGTGACGTACAGTGACGTTCAGTGTCGTCGTCCAGTGTCGTTCAGTGTCATTCAGTGTCGTTCAGTGTCGTCGTTCAGTGGCGTTCAGTGTCGTTCAGTGTCGTTCAGTGACGTTCAGTGATGTTCAGTGACGTTCAGTGACGTTCAGCGTTGTTCAGAGTCGTTTTTTAGCAATACATTTTCAATATTATTGTCTAGTCAAGTGTAATAGCCGTTGACGCTGTACTGTTATTAAATAGCTTTAACATTATGACGTCACACCCGCTCGGGTTTGTTCAGGACGTGTCGGCGTGTTTCCGGTACTGAATTCAAAAATTATATTTTTTATATTGAAATAACTTTTGAATTATTGCGAATAAAAAAAAACTAAAAATAGTTTTATTATAAAACTTATACATATGATCTTTTCATTTATCACAACAAAAAAAACTTCAAATACCCAATTGAGACGATTTTTGCTTTTCTTCTTCTTGTGGTGCGAGTCATAGTAATAAAATAACTTTTAAATGAGCCACGGACTTACGTATTTACTATCAAATTCGTCTGCACAGCAAGAAATACAAAAAGAAAGCTGATAAGGCGAAATATGTAAAATATAAATAAATACGTAAAATTTGGGATATGGAACGCGACTAGGCATGATAGAGCTCATGTTAGAGATATATTGATTGTAGCACTAAGCTGGAACATAAGAGCTAGGAGTGAGTGAGTGAGACGAAAATAGGATCATACGCTGTGAGTGAAGAGAGTAATTAGAAGACAGTGTGAGCGAGATGGTTTTAAGGTAAATATTATAATTAGAGTAAGAGAGATAGAATAAACTAATAAATAGAGAAAAACACGTATTTCAATTAATAAACAATTAGTATGTTTGTGGAGGGAACGGAAACGAATTAATCTCGAGTTTCCCAAAGCCTAAGCTCTTAGCTTATCTCACAAAACTCCTACCAAGACCAAAAATTGATTAGAACGACATCTATCAGGGAATAGCAAAACGTACAGAACAATGACTCGTTGACTAATCGTTTAGTTTCGATCCAATTGAGTTGAAGTCCTATCGAACTACGTATATGGTATACGAGAATACCGATTTTGGATAGGACTTCGATCGAACGACAATAAAACGTCAACGAAATTTCTACTGTTTGTTATTACGAGAATCGGGCTACAGGGAGGAAATGCAGACTACTAGAGAATGACGAAATTTGAAGAGAAGTATACATTATACAGTAAGACGGAAAAAGAAAAAGTATAGTGTTAAATACTCTGCATATTGATGCGAAGTCCCTTCACATACACTCTATGCAATGTTTCTATGATTTCGAATTTGCAGTTCATTTAGTTCTGCATTATTTATATGCAAATATACTTTAATGTTATGTAAATAAATGTATGTGTTTCCAAGTAAGAAGCCTTCTAAGGACAGTCGTAGTTGTCTGATAATAACAAAATGGGGGAAGAAACTATGTTTGATTTGATGTCTTTCTTATATAGCCAATGTTTGGATGATATTGGTGACACAAATTTACTTTAAACGTTTATATCGCACTACAGATAGATGCAACAATACATCTGGATTATATCAGAAACATACGTTGCAGCATTTCGACGGCAAAACTTGACCCAATTGTTTACACTCGGTTTGTTGTTACCATAACATGAGCATGCACAAATGAGGCGTGATTGGTACATGTATTTCATCGCGGCTATTTATAAGCCATATTTTTAGCTATGTAAATATTTTGTAAACGTGCGCTTTTTCTGCAGATGTTAAAGAACGGATTAATCTAAAACGTTAGTCTTGCTAGCCAGCCTATGGACTGTTACTTTGTGCTTCACGGGGGAAAGCTTCAAAAGGTCCCCGGGACCTATGGGGGTCAACCGCGGTATGTGGGAATCTTACCCAGTAAAACCCCGGCGACTGTCGCATCGGCACATGGGACACCAGGCCTTTCCGATTGAATCTGCAGCAGGAGCCCTTCAATGCCTTGTCTTTAAGCCCGCCGCCTCCCGGGAACCAGATACGGTGCTCACGGGAACGGGCGTCCTCCTCGGAGTCTCCGCCGTATTCAATGCACATCCTAGGGCCCACATCTTAATCGTCTATCGATTCCGAAGCACCAGTGACAAACCTTAGCTTTAATAGGTACCTAACTATATCCTTTGGATATTAACTGTCTTGTGCGGGAGACCTTTTTTTGACCTTCAAAAGGTACACAGTCTTCGTAGGAGTGGAGGCTAGGTTCTGTGGGATATTTATCCCTTTAAAACCTGCCTGGTCGCCTTAATCGACGATATGACGATATGATATCTCGTCTCTAGAGAGAGACGAGACTTAGACACCCCGTTTGGTCCTCGCCAGTCTCTCCAGCGACAGACGCTCGCTAGTGCAGGTCCCAAAGGGAGTAGAAATGCACGCTCCGGACGACACTCGACGCGGTGTAGGCCCTGTGTCGACCGCGACGAGACGTCGCGTCGTTGTCCGCGTTGGGTGTTCGAGAAGCCTAGCGCCTACAGAGAGAAAATACTCCTATTTCAGAGAAAGATACTTAACATATTTTCCATCCTATTCTATAATATGCTGGAGATAATTTCAATAAAACCAATACGGGATTTTAAAGTCTTGCGTAGTTGCTGCATCGGGTTATGTCGTTTTGAGCAGGTTTATCAAAATAGGTAAAATTTCAAATTTATGTTGTAGAAGTAGTAGTACAGGCTCTGCCTAATTTGGGATCAGATGACCGTGTGTGGATTGTCCCAAGATATTATAAAAAAAAAAAACATTAACGAAACTACTTTTCCAAACTAAATTATGAAGACCATCAAGTTTTACTGTAGATCCTTCATGATACTCGTTTACAAATAGATGAAAAGCTTTATGTACGAGTATGTAAGTGGAATTTAAATGCCGAGGCGTGTCCCCGTATGATAAAATTTTGATAAGCTGCCTTTAAGCTACCTTTTAGTGTGCACATGTTTTATTTGGTCCATCGCAACCAATAGCCAAGTAAGAATAACAAAATCTTTTTGGATCTGGTTACAAAACTCAGTTCCCATGGCGGCCGAAAGGGTTTTATTTGGAAAATTATCAGTCGCTTTAGACTACAAATACTACTACAACATTTTCTGACAAAAACACTTTACCTTACATACCTCCGCATAGTACTGGAGCTCGGCATTCCGACTATTCTCGAGATTATACTTCATAGCAATTATATTTTTATGATGATATCTATGATATGAATTTTCTCCACCCCAATAGGTAATTACCGAATGCTTTTTTTACCCAAAAGCCCACTTATTCATTGCCCTTGTAAAGACCGAAGTACGATAAAAAACTAAGCTGACTCGCAAAGGGCGTGTAATCGGTAACGCTGCGATCAGTTAATAAAAAGAAAATCTATACTTATATGGAATTAATGGCTCGCTTGCTGGTTAATAAAACACTATCTTCGTAGTAATACTTCTTTTATTTTCCTTCTTCCTTCTTAAGATTAAATACAAAGTGTGCTCGCATCGCACCGCCGAGATTCTACCATTAGTCTGTCCTTCCATCCGTTCCATCCTTCGCACTCACTCATTCATTCGTTCCCTTTCAATCGTCTGCGTTCAGAATCCCACAATCGGTCATCCTGCATCATTAGCTGTCCTCAGATAATCCTTACACGCCTCACTCTTATCCAAAAGTAACAAACAATAAATAAATATAACCTTATAAGATATAAAAGTACATAAAATAATATGGTTTATATGTAGATCACAAAAACAAATTCTAAATTATTACAAGGAACTAACCTTAAACACTTTAGTTAAGTTTTCTCATAAGACAGTTTATATTTTAGTGAAATATTACACTTTTCTTAATTTACTATAATGTAGTAAGTACATACTTTTTACAATAATATGTATCTCTTCTGAAATTAGCACAAAAGTATACAATTTCTTATTACTTGATCAGTACAACTTATATAGCGAATACAAATATAAAGATTAAACAAAAAAAATAATAATAATACACTACGGCTTGTAATTATGCAGAAGGTTCCTCAAACTATGCAAACAAACAAAAGAAAACCATTCATCTCCTTGATTAATATTCAATCACTACTCACATTAACTAATCCTTATCATCTGGCCACCTTTTCATATAATCTGCAGTGGTAGAAGTCTTGTTTGGTCCTTCCGTGGTATCATGGACCTTTTCAACATCATAGCGATCATTTCTTTTAATCTTTGTTAAGGTCCAAAAAACTTAGCTTTAAACTTGAGGCCTGGCCCGAACTGTGTCCTTTTTATAGCTACCAAATCATTTACTTCATACTTAGAGCTCTGCTTCCTTTTCTTGTCAAAATTGGTCTTATTTTCCTCCTGAACCTTCTGTAAATGCAGTTTTGCTTTCTCTCTTAGGCTTTCTCTATCCTCATCGTAGATACTTTGTACCCATCAAGAGCTGAAATGGTGTGGTGTCTATACTCCTCTGGTAGGTGCTATTAATAGCCCGCTGTACTCGGCTTACATGTTTGTACCATAAAGACTTGTCTTCCAAACATAATTTTGTAAACATAGGTATGAGTATGCGATGAATCCTTTCCACCTGTCCATTTCCTCTAGGCACACCTGTAGTTATTCTCACATGTTGGATATCTTCAATTTTACAATATTCCTCAAACTCCTTACTGGTATAGGCAGTACCTCTGTCAGTTATAAATCGAACGGGATTACCGAAGATTTGCTGGTGGACTTGCAACTTACTAAGAGTTTCTGCACTTGAAGTAGACTTCGTAGGGAACAGCCATACAAACTTAGTAAAACCATCCACCATAGTAAGTATATAGTTATATTGCTTCTTCGTCGGTGTGAGTGGGCCAATATGATCCAGATGTAGTGTATGAAGAGGTGTTCCTTCCTTATTAATAGGGTTAAGATAGCCCTCCTGCTTCCCCTCTTTTCTTGTTGCCAACAGGCAAGGTATAAAGCTTAATATGACTTCTTCAATTTTCTTATCTAAGTTTTTTATATAATAATCTTTTCCTAATGCTTCCTGAAATAAGATGTTAGTCCGAGGAAACTCTGGCATTGCTTAATGTTTGTAGGTTCAGGATATCGTGCTACTGCATCAACCTTTTCAGGACTTGGCCTTACTTCTCCATTCTTGATAATGTGTCCGAGGTATTCTATCTCTTTGCAAACTAACTTAGCTTTCTTCCAATTGATGTCTAATCCATATTCTGCGGCAACATCTAATACTTGTTTAAGTCTTTCTACTGCTTGGGCTTCCGTTTCTGCTGGAATTATGATATCGTCTATAAAAATCATCATTACATCTTGAGAAATTAGGTCCCGGAAGATAATACTAACAAATCTCATGAAAACCTTAGGACTTACTGAAAGACCAAATGGTGCGCGCAAGAATTCAAATTGGCCATGATGAGTTACAAATGCTGTATATGGCACAGACTCCTTAGAGACCCTCAGATGAAAGAACCCATTTTTCAGATCTAAAACACTGAAGTATCTTGCATCTTTAAGTTTATCTATTAAATCTTCCACCAACGGCAGTGGATACTGATCCCTTAGAATTTTTTTATTAAGCTGCCGGTAATCAACACATACCCTTGTAGTACCATCTTTCTTTTTCACAAGTACCACTGGACTAGAATACTCTGAAAAACTTACTTGGATTATACCCGAATTCAACCATTCGCCGACCTGGTCTTCGACAATCCTCTGCTCGACCAATGCTAGTCTTCGAGGTCGCTGGGAAACGGGAATGTCGTCCTTAAGTATGATCTTTAACTCAATAGGTGCCTCCTTTGTTTTCACTGGCTTGTAGTTGTCCACTAAGTAGGTAACCTCTTCTTTGACTTCACTGCTTTCTATGTAATCTGTAACACACAAACCACTTACCCCACATACCATCATCTTCTGCAACCATCCCTCCTCTTTCAACCTTGGCCTTACGCATACAGAACCTTCGCACATAATTAACAAAACATTACAAAGAAATTCCTGTCCAAGTATTATTTTATGAGGTATAGTATCACTATGTACAATATGAAAAATAACTTCGTCGTAACGTTCTCCGTCAATGTAAATAGTAGCACGAAATTGTCCTTTCGACTTCACCTTAGTGGAACCCAATCCCGAAAACACTGTGTTGTCCTCCAGTGTGTTGATGTTCGCTATGTCCACATCATCCGCTATAAGATTAACGTCTGACCCGCTATCCACGAGTGAATTTATTTGTAATCCATTTATTTCGATTGTTTTCACAGCTTTTTTCGTTACTATCGGCTCTTTGCATTGTTGTTGTTTGTTTATGTCATTTACGTCTTGACCGAACATAGCGGAAGCGAAACGGTGTGGCTGCGTTCCAGTCGCAGGTGACGGATACTGTTTTAGCATAGCTTCTTTCGCCTCTGTTTGCTGTCTTGCTCTGTCTGTCGTTCCATAGCCATATCGTCGTCTCACCTGGCCGCTTTCGTTCACCTTCACTCGTGCGCCGCTGCATTGCGTTCCAATATGGCCAAACTGATTGCACCGGAAACACTTCAAACCATTCGGGCATTCATAAGCCACGTGATCCATCAAGCCGCAATTAAAACACCGCCGATTTGGATATGCTTTTGATGATGATGATGTTGTTTGAATCGTTTGTTGCCTTGCAGGTTTATCGGCCTTAACCTGAGTCTTCATTTTCTCGTAAATTGACAGCTTTTCTTTAAGCGCAGCGTAGGTGGTGCAGCCGTACAATACCGTTTTGTTGACTGGACTATCTTTTATTCCATCAATAATATACTGTATGGCGACGTAGTCGGAAAATTTCGCACGCTTTCGCATTTCTTTAATTACCAACATATATTGGTAACACGTTTCATCGTGCCTTTTTATACGAGCCGCCATGATTTCGTGCATTTCTTTTGAATTTACTGCCTCCGGAAATTCTTTTTGGAGAGCGTTGCGTAAATCTTCATACGTTTTGTGGACTTTTTCGGTTCTCAACCACAATTCTGCTGTACCTGATAGCGATCTACGCGCGATAATTAACTTCTGTTGCGCGGTCCAAGCAAAAATTTCGGCATTGTCTTCTATGTCTGTTGCCCATTTTGTGGATGAATAAGTGGGATCATCGCCACTAAACTTTTGTACACCATATAAACCTTCTGTTGTGCTGGTTGTGCTGCTGGGCGTCGTCGTTTCGTTCGTCGTCATCGTCTTTCGTCTTTTTTTTTTAGTTTTGTGACACGCGTCGTTCCCCGGAAAAAAGTTATGGCGTCGTAGCGTCGTCCGTCGTACTATTTTTCTTCGTGTCCAACCTCTGTCTTCGTTTTCCTTTTTTTTATTCCAGACGTGCCCCCACGTTTTTATGGAATTAATGGCTCGCTCGCTGGTTAATAAAACACTATCTTCGTAGTAATACTTCTTTTATTTTCCTTCTTCCTTCTTAAGATTAAATACAAAGTGTGCTCGCATCGCACCGCCGAGATTCTACCATTAGTCTGTCCTTCCATCCGTTCCATCCTTCGCACTCACTCATTCATTCGTTCCCTTTCAATCGTCTGCGTTCAGAATCCCACACTTATAATAAAACTGTAACAGGTCCAATTCTGTACATTCAAGATATTTTGAAAATAATGTTTGGAGTGCATTCTATAACCGATACTAAGCCAAAAATGTATTTTTTTTTATTTTTGGCTGTCTGTCTGTCTGTCTGTATATCGGCTGAGCACCACGCCGAAACTACTGGATGGATTGAAACGAAACGTGGCATGATTTGAGTTAATACTCCAAGGTAGGACATAGGATACTTTTTATCCCGACATTCGGCGCGGTTCCCTTGGGAGAGGAGACTAAAGTCAAAATGTGTACTTGGTTATACGCTTGCTCTGATTTTAATAATTTTTCATTATAATTATAATAAATATTTGTAAGGGAACACTCATAGACAGTTGTTAACAATGTTTGGAAATCGACCAGGTTAAGCAACGTTAGGTAAGGTCATTAAATAGATGGGTGACCGTTTATCGCCATTTGAACTAAACGTCTCCGTGCTTCGGAGGGCAAGTACAAAGTGGGTCCAAGTTTTTAACTGACTTTAAAAAAGGAGGTTTTGTATTCTATGCGAATGTATATTATTGAAAGATTAGTTAACGTAAACACAGCGCGGGCGGAGCTGCGTGGGTCAGCTAGTATAGATTAGAAGGCATATAACTGGCACTATAAGAGTGGTACTATGGAATTAAAAAGCTCTTTAAGTTAAAGAGCTACAATAAAATGGAGGTTGGCACTGAGCCATCGCGATGGTGTCCTTAGATTAGATATAGTACATTGTTACTAGGAAGGTCCCTTATGGAGACTCTTAAGGTATGTACTCGTACCTCCGCAGTGTCAGATATTCTATGCTGTTATGTCATGCTGTAAACGACACTGTAAACAGGTGAAACTGTTATCAAGCTCTAGAGATTGATGTGGGGAGTACATCAATCTCCACCGACTTCCCTCCAGTATGGTTGAGGGGAGTGATGCTGCTCGAGTCAACTCGTGCGCGGATGATGCTAGGGGGCACTGTTCAGTCTAATATCCCTTTGGTCTTTCAGTTTGTTGTATTTTTCCTCGTGTTTTTATGATCCGGTGGTAGCTTTTAAAAAATATGACCGGTCGAAGGTTAAGCCTATTCTAAATATATTATTTGAATTTACTAATATTTTGGGTGGTTGCTCATAGGCAAGTCGCTTAACATCCGGCGAACTTATGCTAGCTTCATCACTAGTTATTTTAAAAAGTTATTGGAGGCAAGTCCTTCGAATATTAACTACTTGAGAAATACTTCACTTTGAGAAATATTTACAAACTTTGTCCACAAAACAAACTTTTGCTTTAAAAACTTAGCCGGTCGTCAAATGATTTTGCTTAACTCATTCTGATTTATTTTAATTTGAAACGCAATAAAACATCCGGTCGTTAAAGAAGCGAGATGAAATGCATTTCAAACGTTCTGTGTTCGTACATTTCAACTTTTAATACTCGTTTCCAGCAAAGTCTAGAGTTTTTAAAAGTTTTTCGCTTGCACCAGGATGCTATTTATTTATAATTCCGCATAATGGAAGCTGTTGGAAGCGGGTCAAATGTACACAGGGGTCGTTACCTGTTAGTAGCCAGAATAAAAAATAATTGGTGATTAACAAAACGTGACATCTCAATATTTGAAACAAGAAATAAACTGCACAGTGTGCTGTCTATTCAAGTTGTTTTTTTTTGGGTCATGTTACATTTTTAACAGTTTTCCACAGGTTGTTCCTCAAAGCTTCCGCTTAAGAACGTGATGATCTTGTATTGCCATCCACTTTCTTTTACCGGGTACTACTAAACCAGGCTCCGGTAAAGTCCCCAACGCATTGTCATCGAAAATCTCTTGCCTGCCGCACTAAGTGCATCGCTTCCTCTTTCCTCATGCGCCGTGCGCATGCGTGGAAAAATGGTATCTGTTGGCCGTCCAACAGATACCATTTTTCCAGAATTAGATGGCTTTATTTATTTATGTTTAGAGTGAAATGATCCATCCTAGGCCATAATATATCTTCACTTACTATCAAGTTAGATCATGTCCAAGCGTTAATATATTATTAATTTAAAAAATATATATCTAGGTTACGTCCAGACACTAAATATTAAAATACTATGTAACTTCACCCAACAATTTCAGAAGTAGTACGATGCCACCTGTTGTCTTCTAACAGACGACTGCTTTTGACCAACTTAAATGGTAGTAAAACTTAACAGAACTAATAAAGAGCCCCAGTTTAAGTGCCTGCCGTCATCACTACGTGCTGTTTAAAGTCATTAAAGTCAAAGGCTTATAACGAGTAGGGCCATAGAAATAACCATTCTCTGCTGACCCGGTGGACTTCGATGGCGTAGTGGAAGTAATTTGGCTGAATCATTACACTAAGCAGTCTGTGTCTTTGATCTAAATCCTTGTCATTTTCAGTTACTAAAGAACTAATTTCGGCTGAAAATGCTTTGGCTTGGCTTCGGCTGAAATTTCATACGTGCCTATATAAAATAGGCACGTATGAAATAGGTAATCAAATAGAATAACGTTGCTGCCCGTCTTCTTATTTTTCCTTAGTTGCCTCGTACGACATCCAACGGGAGGTGATAGGTACTATTCTTACTCCGACGGGCAAATATGTAAATACAATATGTAATTGTTAAATGCGAAATGTTCAGGAAATTCAGAATGGATATTTATTTATTGGATATTGTCAAAACAAATAAACACTGAAGAAAGAACATGAACTAATTAATGTAAGTGATCAAGGATGACTAAAATAAACATGACACGATTTTATGTTTTATCAAATTTGATGAAATGTATAATACATACAGAGTTACTTAGTAGATACTTACTTTTGTTCTCTGCCTACTCCACACACAACTATCCAGGCGTGATGATAAGGGAGTAGGACATAAATTAATCTATCAAATAGTACAGCCCGTTATGGAACTACTCGCCCGAGCTCAATCCATCGGCAGCCGCTTACACAACAAACTATTAGATCGACTTGCCCTAATCTCACACAGTAAATAGGGATGGCACTTCACCCAATAACGGTTCTTTATAACAAACTTTAAGATCTCATTTGATGTTATATTAAAATGCTTGGACTTCTGAAAATATAAAAACTAAGTGAGTACCTAGTTTTATTTGATCTAGATACACATGACAAAGAAAAACAAAATACAGCTAATTAATTTTGGTGAGTAATATTATTAATAAGCGTTATTTTACATAAGCTATTAATTAAAAAAAAACTGTACTACTAAATTAAAATTATACAAACCTGCATTTTGAATCAATTTTTAGCTTATAGATTCAATTTATACTCACAGCAAACTTCTGAATCGATCCTTTGAGTAATTACTTTATTATATATAGAACAGACAATTCACAGTCTTCACTTCCTTTACATTTACGATCTTCATCTGGCAATAAAACAAATTTGATTTTAGCAATGATTTCTTTGTGACAACCCTACTTGCGCCTAACTCAGTGTTGATCAAGCCAATATTGCCAGCTAAAATTAATATTTTGCACCCAACTGTCTGCCAGCTGTTTCGGGAAATTATTAACTAACTTAGTAATCCGTTGAACTTGAGTTATTAAGTCAGCCGATGTCAATTTGTTAGTACCTTGAAGGCATCTATAGTGGAGGATACCATTGATTGTAAACCATACTTTGGAATACATAATATTTATATTGGTTGTTAGTTGGAACCGCTGAACAACGGCCTCGCCCTTTGAAGGGAGGGGTTGCCATAATACCCACGCTTGGCAGGCGTCTTGGGGATCGCAGTGTACATAAGCGGTAGGTAATCCAATAGAAAGACGCTGCTGCCCGTCTTCTGGTTTTCCCTCAGTCGTCTCTTACGGACACCCAACGGGAGGAGATGGGAGGGTGCTATTCTTACCCGGACACCCCACGGGTAACGCGTACAATAATTATGGAATTTCCGTTTCTAAGTTATGACTATTATTCTGTGTGGTAATGTAATGGTTTCGTCGCGCGCTGCCTACTTTCGCACTTTGGTAATTTTTTAGTAAAACACACACACGAAACACCCGAAAAAAATAATAAATAATTGCATAGAAGTGTTCTTTAACTCAACAGCTAAACCCTGATTTCTTTACAAGATCAAAATCGTAGCAATAAATGTATGAATACAGGAGTGATGGTGAAAAACAATAGGAAGGGTTGAAAATGACATAATGAATAGGATAAAGGTATAGATGAATGGGTCTGAAATAGATCCATTCGATATACAGAAAAGTCTTTACCAGCCGTTATTTACTCTTTGCTCCAGGAATACTGTATATTTGGATCTATCAGTGTACATGGATATATCTATGCCACGTGACAAATGATATGTAGGTGACACTCCAGTCTTGCAATTACTCGCTATTTTTTTTGTACATTAGTAGGTAATTGATACCAGTCACTACGATACGAGTCCTTTTTCCATTCCTAAAAAGGTGCTAATTATTTATTTAACGATGTGACGTTGGTATCCGTTACTCGAGAGATGGCGTTGTAATAAATATTGTAATACACGATCATTCCTAACTCGCGTTAATAAAATTTTAACGCTAAATATGATTAAAACGAAACAACACAAAATCAACCGTCGGTTTTCGACCCCGACGAGCAAGCACAACACCTCATACGAAGGTTCCTCCCTTTAGATCGCCGCCTTACACAGGCAACTCGTTATCTTGTTAAAAGTAGACTGTGCAAGAAGCGTTGGAGCGCAATCCCCGAGTCAGCTTCCTTTTCACAAACGTAAAGGCGGAAGTTCGTTACTGGCACAAATGTACGCTAAAACAAATACGTAATTTAAAGAAAAAAATACAGTAACAAAAAGAAATGTTAATCCAAGAACCTATATAATATCAACAGCCATTTGAGAGACTAAATATTCAATTACAGCTTACCTAACATCTTAAATTATTCAGTACCTAGCTATATCACTCAACTAACTTCAGTAATTAAATAAATTATAACAACCCATTAGTCTCCAAACATATGTGTATTAAATCAGTACAGCTATCGCTTACGAGTATATCACACAACTACTTATCAATATTCAGGAAGACTTGAGTCTATTTGTTGGGACAACACTACGCCCCGCTAAAATGAATTGGTCTTTAACGGTTTAACTGTTATTTTAGCTACAAAAAATATGTACTAATATCATAGCAATATTGTATTTTACTGGTAATACCATAAGTGAAGCAGTGAAAGATCAGTGGACGAGAGTGCTTGCCTTGGAAACAAGGGTTTGAACCCTGACTCGCACCTCTGATTTCTTTATTTAATCATGTGCTAATGGTCTTTGTGCGGTTGTTCCTAGTTTTCGGTAAAGGCAAACATCGTGAGGAAACCTGCATGTCTGGGTGAGTCTTACTAGCTTTCGAATAACGTGTGAAGTCCGCCAACCCGCACTTAGCCAGCGTGGTGGACTATGGACTTAACTTTCTTCTAGAAGGGAGGCCCGTGCTCAACAGTGGCACAAAATTCATCAAAATAAATTTAACATTAGATAGTTGTCTTATTACGGGTCCTATTCTTTGTCCATTAAAAAGCTTTTTATTTTTATTTGTTAAGTTTTGCGAACTACCTTGGATTCAAATTTCAACGTTTGTACTTGTTGCATTTATTTTTGTTTCTTTATGTAAACGCATCGTGAAGAGTGGCACTTCATGGTACAGGTATTACATACTTAATAGGGGTTGGCCACGAATGAATGTATTTAATCACTTTTGGAGATGAAATAAATGTATTTGAGGGATTGCCACAATCCCCACGCTTGGCAGGCGTCTTGGCAATCGCAGTAGAAGGTGGTAGATAATCCAATAGAAAGACGCTGCTGCCCGCCTTCATGTTTGTGGACGCCAATAATCGCATCAAATTGCACCAATGCCCTCTACAGAATGCGATCCGATTGATGTCACCGACTAAGCAGAAAATGTCTATTTCATGTCCGCTTGAGTCTCATTCATTTGAATCGAGGTAGTAAAGTGGTTTATTTCTATTCAAGAGCGCTTTTATATGCGAGTGCTTTTCAATTTTAAATGTTGCAAGCATTGCAAGCTTATATTTTATGCTGTGTTCAATGTCGTTCGACTTTGCCTTTTCGTCGACCGCTGTATATTCTCTTGATTAATTTCTGATGTTCTATAAGTTTTCGGATAGACATATAAAATAAAGATAAACTGTATTGAATATAATACAAATATTCTTTATTGTACACCAAAAGAGAAGATACAGTTTAAAAGGAAAAGAAAAATTGCAGTGTGACAATTATGGCGGTCTTATCGATAAAGCGATCTCTTCCAGAGAACCTTGGGGTACAGGACAGTATATTGAAGGGCAGGTGTAATTACAATAATATATAGATATACCTATATGTAAATACAAAATATAATTACATAAAGTATGTATTATAATATGTAAATGATTAAAGAAAGACAGTAAGTTGTAAGCTGTGATTTAAATGATTACAGATTCTGAGCTCGTCGTATATTCTGCTAAATACCTTAGTTAAATAATAGCTAAAATAAATTTAACATTAAATAGTTGTCTTATCACGGGTCCTATTCTTTGTCCATTAAAAAACTTTTGTGTTTTTATTTGTTAAGTTTTGCAAACTACCTTGGATTCAAATTTCAACGTTTGTACTTGATTTATTTATTTTTGTTTCTTTATGTAAACGCATCGTGAAGAGCGGCACTTCCTGGTACAGGTATTACATAGTTAATGGCCCACGAATGAATGTATTTAATTACTTTTGGAGATGAAATAAATGTATTTATTTTATTATTTTAGTGCACTTCATCGCTCTTAAATTTACTGCAGTTTAAATCTAAATTTACCAAATCTAAGCCCTATAATTTTTTACCTATCTACCTCTTCTGTTTACGGTAGACGCCTATTTTTATACTTACATGTATACTTACTTAGACAAACACAGGTCCATAAAGCCGAGTACATATAGCCAATAATTCAAAGAGCTAGCTTTGGTAAAAGTATTTGACGAAGCGTACGTCGCAACCGAACATACATAGCAGTTAGGTTTGCTTTGCAAATCCTTTTAAATATTCAAGTTTTACTGATGGATGGAGTGGATCTGCACTACGTATGTAAATGGAGAGTGGCACAAAATTCATCAGCTGCTGAAATACGTCCACAGCTGAACAAAAGGCCTCTCCCTTAAAAGGAGGGATTGCCACAATCCCCACGCTTGGCAGGCGTCTTGGCAATCGCAGTATAGGTTACCACCTATGCTGCGATTGCCAAGACGCCTGCAACCGGATTATCTACCGATAATCCAATAGAAAGACGCTGCTGCCCGCCTACATGTTTGTGGACGCCAATTATTGCATCAAATTGCACCAATGGCCTCTACAAAATGCGATCCGATTGATGCCACCGACTAAGCAGAAAATGTCTATTTCATGTCCGCTTGAGTCTCATTCATTTGAATCGAGGTAGTAAAGTGGTTTATTTCTATTCAAGAGCGCTTTTATATGCGAGTGCTTTTCAATTTTAAATGTTGCAAGCATTGCAAGCTTATATTTTATGCTGTGTTCACTGTCGTTCGAGTTTGCCTTTTCGTCGACCTCTGTATATTCTCTTGATTAATTTCTGATGCTCTATAAGTTTTCGGATAAACATATAAAGTAAAGGAGGGAGGAGGGGCTGCGGCGGCCGCTAGTGTTGCAAAGCGACGCAAGTATGCAGCTCTAGGTTCGAGCTATATATTTGCGCCCTTTGCGGTGGAGGCTGTAACGTTACGCGTGTGTACGCGCCTTAAAATATTAAACCGTTATAGTACTATATAGCTATAACCATACTATATGCGCCACGGCGAGCACTGTCGCGTAGCGGGGATAGTGGCCCTACGAAATAAAAGAAACAAGAATAAAAGAATAAAGAATTATATTTACAAAAGGCACAGGCTAGAGAGCAAGGGTCGTGAGTAGGCTAACGGTTTTTCCGAGGTACGCGCACTGAGAATCGGTCAGGTTCCCCTTCTAAGTGAGGTGAACTTATCAGAGTCGTCGTAGCAGAAGCAGCACGGTGACGGCACGGCGCGACAGCACAAGGCGCAGCACGGCGCAGCAGTTCCAAGGTCGACCAGCTCAGCAGCTGGTCCGGCAGTGGACAGGCTCAGCAGCCGTCCTCAAGCTCGACCGGTAGGGGTCGACAGCAGCTTGCGTCCGACGCCTCGTGCAAGGGAGTTCGTAGTGGAACTCGTAGGTAGGACCTCGTAGATAGGACCTCGTAGATAGGACCTCGTAGATAGGACCTCGTAGATAGGACCTCGTAGGTAGGACCTCGTAAGTAGGATCCCGTAAGTAGTTTTAGAGCACAAATTGAATTTAGAAGGTTTTACTTAATGAAATAGTAACATACGTGCGCACTCCACAATCGTGAGACAAGCACTGGGCGAGCTCGCGGCGAAATGGCTCGCCGTGGCGCATATAGTATGGTTATAGCTATATAGTACTATAACGGTTTAATATTTTAAGGCGCGTACACACGCGTAACGTTACAAGGCCATGGGGCCTTGGTCTCATGAGACGCACGCTTTGGTGAAAGAAATTTCATCCAAACTGATCGAAGTCTCAGGAGACCGCCGGGCTGGTAGCTTTTTCTGCCAACGTATAAGCTTGAATACAAAGGAGTAATGCCGCCAGTCTTTTAGGTACCCTTCCCTCCCAGTGCGGCGACAACTTCGAGGAAGTTTTTTACCTAGTTTAAGTGTACATGTTTGTAAATAAACTGTAAATATTTTGTTTCAATAAATATAATATAGACAGAAAAAAAAAGAAAAATAAAGATAAACTGTATTGAATATAATACAATACAATACAAATATTCTTTATTGTACACCAAAAGAGAAGATACAGTTTAAAAGGAAAAGAAAAATTGCAGTGTGTCAATTATGGCGGTCTTATCGATAAAGCGATCTCTTCCAGAGAACCTTGGGGTACAGGACAGTATATTGAAGGGCAGGTGTAATTACAATAACATATAGATATACCTATATGTAAATACAAAATATAATTACATAAATTATGTATTATAATATGTAAATGATTAAAGAAAGACAGTAAGGTGTAAGCTGTGTTTTAAATGATTACAGATTCTGAGCTCGTCGTATATTCTGAGGCTAAATACCTTAGTTAAATAATAGCTAAAATAAATTTAACAGTTGTCTTATCACGGGTCCTATTCTTTGTCCATTAAAAAACTTTTGTGTTTTTATTTGTTAAGTTTTGCAAACTACCTTGGATTCAAATTTCAACGTTTGTACTTGATGCATTTATTTTTGTTTCTTTATGTAAACGCATCGTGAAGAGCGGCACTTCCTGGTACAGGTATTACATACTTAATAGCCCACGAATGAATGTATTTAATTACTTTTGGAGATGAAATAAATGTATTTATTTTATTATTTTAGTGCACTTCATCGCTCTTAAATTTACTGCAGTTTAAATCTAAATTTAGCAAATCTAAGCCCTATAATTTTTTACTTATCTACCTCTTCTGTTTACGGTGGATGCCTATTTTTATACTTACATATATATTTATTTAGACAAACACAGGTCCTTTAAAGCCGAGTACAAATAGCCAATAATTCAACGAGCTAGCTTTAGTAAAAGTATTTGACGAAGCGTAGGTACGTCGCAATCGAACATACATAGCAGTTAGGTTTGCTTTGCAAATCCTTTTAAATATTCAAGTTTTACTGATTAACGGAGTGGATCTGCGCTACGTATGTAGATGGAGAGTGTATCTTTAATAACTTTCTTCTTTAACTATGTTTTATTAAAACTTATTAATTTTAAAACATGTGTATTAATTATGCATCGTTATGATATTTAAACTAGATTAGCTGTTACGGTCCGAAAAGTGGTACACAGAAATAGCGCCCTTGTGTCGCTATTTCTTAGCAAGCCACAGGTTGATAAAATTATTTTTGCCGATAGGAGTGCCGCTACTGTCTATATGAAACTGTCAAAATACACGTCAGTATCATAATAAAACCGTTTGTTCACGTTTCCGCCACCAGCACAGATAAGTCTGCGACAACATTTGACCCCGTGAAAACATTTTAGATGTAATTTTGTTAGTTTATCTAGTTTATACAACGTGTTACAAAATACCCCGTAAAAAATATAATTAATTAATATTATTATTTTCACTGATGTGCAAACCCTATTTCAGTAAAATTAAAGAGTAAACTACGCAGAATGTACCTACGTTCCTACCTAATTCGTGGAACGACAAAAAATTTAAAAGACCTAACCTAACGAAACAACCTAAACGAACCTTACTTTTAATAATAATAATATTAATATCTTGGGACAATCCACACACGGTCATCTAATCCCAAACTAGGCAGAGCCTGTACTATGGAAACCAGACAACTGATACTAATACTTATATACATATATTTTTTTGTAAATACATACTTAAATAGATAAATAACACCCAGACACTTGGTGGGAATCGAACCCACGACCCATCGGTTAGCGGACAGGGTCACTAACCACTAGACCAACGGATTTTTCATAATAAACGTCAACAGATTTGAAATTAACAACATATTTTTTTTTCAACTTGACACTTTTTGAAGCCAGTAAGTACTTGAGTGTAATGAAATCCTTGTATTGAGGTAGTAAACATTTATGAATGAAAAATATAAAAAGCTATTAAAGTAGGCAATTATTAGGTAGAATAGGTATGTAGGCCTTTCTGTTAAATAATCTGGTTCCCTGACATGATAGCTTACTAGGGTTGACAAAATTTTTGGCTTTGATAATTAATTATATTTTTACGGGGTATTTTGTAACACCCTGTATATTATATCTATGTAATTATGCCTTACGTATTCTTTATCTGGAACTCCTATTGCAAGATTACCTAGTATCCATGCTTAGTATAAAAAATCGTCAATAATTAAAAAGCTACTCAATAAAAATCTGTAATTTTAGAAATATTAATAGGTATAAATTGTAATTACAATTTTGGCCTCAATTTACTGCATAAGTTGAAAAAAAACCCACCGTGAACCTCATAAATAGCATGCACTAAGTCCGTAGGTACTTACTACGGCTCATTTGGTTACTGGGTTAATACCGGCTGATAAAGAGACAAATTACTAAATCATGACTCGATATTATCTCAAGCTCAGACTGTGAACATTAGAGATGCTAATGACAGTAAAACCCACAGAAATCTAAACAATTACATATTTTCCCCGACAACTTTGATCAAAATGAAATCGTGTTCTTTTCATGCTTTTTTAACGATTTCATGACGCATGTACTTATTTTTACTCTTGCGGGGAAACTTTAAAAAGGTACTAAAACCCCCCGCGGTAAGCCCCTCCCCGCCCCCTGAGACCTGAGCTCTCTGTGGGATCTGCACCAGGTACCCCGCAGTGCCTTGCCTTTTGAACCCGCCGCCGGAAACCTCTAGCAGCCCTGCCGCCGTCCTCCTCAGAGTAGCCGTCATGCTCGTTGGGCGTCTAGAACCCACATTAAAAACGTCCAGCGACTCCGACGAATGTTACGTATGCTAAAGTAAGTCGGTTATTCTGCTCCAAGATTCTTACGCAATTCCAACCATTTCTTTTTTGCCCCATTTTAACCCTTTTTGTTTGGTCCGTTCCGGCCGTGACAGTTTGACATCCATATAATAGATAATGTTATCAAGAGGTTTACAAAAGTTGATAAACGTAGTGGTCTCTGTACTAAGGCTAGCCTGTATTGCGAATGGCCGCAGTTAACAAGGAGTGCTTTACAATTAACGATTAGACTAATACCGGGAAGAGACAAGGTTTAAAGTAATAGGTAAAAGATAGGAAGTTATTATTATAATTAGTCCTTATATAACCCAACCCGTACAGCAATAAACGCAGGGCCTCAAAATAGTTCGTTAAGAGCCGACTGCACGATCAACAGACATAATTTAAAAAATACATGAAATTTTTACACTCTAGTGTTCTAGTGTGTTCTCTAGTGTGTGTGTGTGTTAGTGTGTATACTTGGTTGTTAAAATTTCTTGTATTGCATTTCTCTCCTTGGAACGAACATTGAAAAAGTTAAATTGATGGATATCTGCTTCATTTAGTCTTTTTACATAGCTAACGTAAAATTTTAATATATTTTACGCTAACTACTTAGTTACCTATGTGAAAAGTATAATTTTGAAAAACGCTGTTTAGATCAAAACATTTGTACAGTATAGTACAGTAAGTAAAATTACTTACTCACTGAACATTTCAAATAAATAATATGAATTTAGAATCGCAAATAACAATTTAAATTGCAAAACAATAGCTACAAACAAAATTCAAATTTGGCCAATTTTACGCTCTGTATAATAATCTTAACATTGCCTCGTAGATTCTAAAGTAAGTACGTAAGCTCAGTGGTTCTTTATTAAAATGAAGTAGGTATCACAGTAACTTACAGAAAGGGAACGAAGATTCTTCCAAAATGAAGCTTGATGAATAGCTGTGTAGACAAATGGATCGGCATAATTGACACTTCATTCTAAAGTTGTTTCAATAATGTACCTAACGCTGAGTGGACTAATCTAAGGATAAACTGTCATAGAATAATAAATAATGACCTCATGGCCGATATGACCACAGCGGCCAATCTTTCGCAACATCAGCTATCTACACGGGAGATATTATCGTGCACAAGTGCTTACCCCACTGAGTTTCTTGCCGGTTCTTCTCAGTGGGGGCGCGTTGTGAACCGGTGGTAAACTCAGCCCTCTCTTAAGCGACAGCCCAAGCCGAGGCCGTGCCTCCCTGAGGTGCCCTTGAGCTCGTCGTTCCTTCTGCCGTTAAGGCTAGAGTGCTTTAAGCGCTCGCCTCCTATTGTCCGGTGAAGCTGTAATGGCCATCTGCAGCCAACAGAGTCTATCATTCCCAAAAAAAAAAGTGCACAAGTGCTTGCGTAGACACAACTCCACTCTCTCTCTCTCTACCTTTTACCTCTCACAATCCGATGGGATGGAAACCTGACACGGTCGAGGAGAAATCAGGTGCAGGATCGACTTTTTACATGCCCATCTGACGCATCTTACTTTACAGACAATTAGGTGATCAGCCTGCATCACCCTAGCCTGTAAGGAACAACTATCCGAAGTTGTTGTTCCCCGCGACCACCGGTTTGCAAAACAAGCGGTTTCCCACGGCCCAACGGAGGATACGTATAATAAGTGTGTTACCGTACCAATAGCATCCTCTCATCTCCACCCCGTGGATGTCTGTAAGAGGCGACTAAGGGAAAACAAAAAGACGGGCAGCCGCGTCATTCTATCAGATCACTCGTACATATGTATGTATACTGCAATCCCCAAGACGTCTGCCAAGCATGGTGTTTATAGCAACCCCTCCATTCTAAGGAAGAGGCCTTTGTTTACAACAAAGGATACCGATACCTGAATTAACGCGATTGCGGTACACACAGTGTGACACAGTTCCATCACTGTGTGTACCGCAAACCTACACACACTGATAGATACCTGCACGCATCTTCACATCATCACCCCCGTTATCTGCAATCCGTAGTTACATCGCTCAACAATAGAGCATACGACCTTTGTGACCCTGAACATTTAGAACAGGAGCTCAAACATGTTCAGGCGGTACTGGTGAAAAACGGTTACTGAACGAGTGGACGGCCGAGGCGATCAGAGAAGAAATGCAGACGTCCTGAAGTCAAGAGACAACCTGCTTACATGCCCTATGTCAGGGGAGTGACGGACAAAATGGGTGCAGTGTTAAGGAAATATTCTGTACCCATTGTGTACGTACCTGGGTCCAAGGTAAGCAACGTTGTAGGTACTGCAAAGGATGTTCTGCCATTACAAACACCAGGTGTCTACAAAATTAATTGCAGCTGTGGTAGCTCCTATATAGGCCAAACGAAGCGGACTATCGCAGAAAGGGTTAAGGAGCATATCACCGCTGTGAAGAACCGTCAGATTAGCAAGTCAGCGATTGCCGAGCATATACTTCAGTCGGATACAAATCACTGGATTGAGTTTCATCGCCCACAAGTCCTTTCCACCGATCGACACTTTTATTCTAGAGTTGTTCGTGAAGCGATTGAAATTAAAAAATATAAAAATTACAACCGGGAAGATGGCTTTAAGTTATCAGCTACATGGGAACCAGTGATTAAAATGACAAAACCTCGCTATTTGCCGGCGGTTAAATATACAGATACTGTGAGTGTAGTGTGTAGTGGGCTTAACGTTACAAGTGAAAGAACGGGGGTAGATGAAGATATTTCTGCCTCCCGCACGGAGCCGTCTCGCTGAACCAGTCTGCTTGTGACCACGGCTGGTGCAACCCGGCCGAAACGTCAAGCCAAAATTTAAGGTAAATCGCGTTAATTCCCGATAAAAAATAAAGTTTAACAATGGAACGCGAAAGTCTAAAAGTATATACCGATACCTGTATGGTATCGGCTAATCAATACAAGATCAGACCTCTACGCGGCAGATATTATTTGCTTGCGTAGGTAAGACACAAGTGCACTCTCTTTACTCACAATTTGATGAGACGAAAGACCGACAAGACCGGGGAGAGGTCACGCGAAGGACTGACTTTACACATCCGACACATGGGTCCACTTACTTTCCAGAAAATCAGGTTAATCTGCATTTTTCTAACCATTATGGAACAACGACTGAAAGTGTTTTAAACCCGCGATATCTGCTTCAAAAAGCGAACTGTTTCCCATTGCACCACGGAAGTCATCGCTGTACTATTAGTAACAAAAGTGAATAATATAAGTAAAAATGTTTGTGGTTTTTTCGTGTGGTGGGCCACCAGGGTCTGTACCATCACCTCTAATAGCAATATTATTTTCACCTTACTTTCTCGATAGAAAGTGACAGAGCTATAAACCACGTATATTGGCGTCTCTACCTCATGTCAAGTAAGATGATAATAACACTGCTATAAAGGTGGTGGTAGCTCTATGATTATTTTCAGATTCCTTATTCGCTTAAGTTATATATCTACGAAATCATGTTTATATCGTTACAAGCAAAGTTATTTTGTTATGTATTTGTAAATCACGTGTAAAATTACTGGTGTGTAATAGAAAAAAAACATTAAATATGTTATGTGATATTTAAGTTGTTGACCAATAGGTCGTGGGTTCGATTCCCACCAACTGTCTGGGTGTGTTTTATTTATATAAGTATGTTTTTACAAAAAAAAAGTATATACGTATTAGTATCAGTTGTCTGGTTTCCATAGTACAGGCTCTGCCTAGTTTGTGATCAGATGACCGTATGTGGATTGTCCCAGAATATTATTATTATTATTTATTAGTTTAGGAAGTCAAGACTTAAACATGGAATGTAAGTGGTCATAGATAGTTTAGGGTGACTTCAAATTTGAAGCGCTGCAAATTTGAATTCACCCGGCTCCAGGTTGGTCACTAACCAAAAGACGATCAAACTAAAACAAACAGAAAGCATTACATAAAACATTGTATTGTATGAGAATGTGGTACAATACCTCAAATGTCGAGACTTGTCTCCTATTAGTTTAGACGTGCTACACGAGATAAATCTCTTTGTCTCCAACAACGAGGAACAGCGGACAGAACTAAGAACTGAGAGAAATAAGGTCATAACATTGTATATTTAGCGACTTTCGCACCGCCTTCTATTGCGGTTAGTAGCAATATATAATTTCTCATTTGGAACTATAACGAGCATGATAGGTACTTGTAGTAGTGTTCATGGGCGTGCCAGTCACTTACCATTACGTTAATGCCTGGCTGTTTTTGCAATTTCCGAAAATCGCAAAAAAATACCTCAGGTCAGTTTTATTTTATTACTAGCTGACCCGCGCAGCTCCGCCCGCGCTTTTATTACATTTTGCGCGTCTCTCTTTCCCTCCCACTTCGGTCCTCGTCACACTGCCCCTCTTCCTCTCCCCGTTGTCCCTTCTCTGAACCCTCTCCCTCTCTTTTCTCCCAACTTGCTCCACCTAACTCCCCCGATCCCTTACTTACCCCATCACCCCCTGCTCAAATCCCCTCTCAGTCTCTCTCCTCTCTTGCTCTCCTCCTCCTCTCATGTCCTCTCGTTCTATATATATATTATATCCTCGTCAATCATGTTATCAGCGGCATAAAATATACTTTATGACCTATTCTCAGACCTACCCGATATGCACACAAAATTTCATACATATCGATCGGTTCACCCATCTAGTTCATGAACTTGTCTTATGTTGCTTAACCTTAACCTATCGGCATGAAATATACTTTACGACCTATTCTCAGACCTACCCGATATGCACACAAAATTTCATACAAATCGGTTCACCCATCCATTTAATGACCTTTCCTTATGTTGCTTAACCTTAACTTACCGAGATAAAAAGTATCCTATGTCCGTTTCCTGATTCTAAGCTACCTCCCCACTAATTTTCAGCCGTTCTTGAGTTATAAATAGTGTAACTAACACGACTTTTTTTTATAATTATGTAAAAATATTAAAGTTCATAGTTCATAATGTAAATCACGCTAACATCGTAAATCACTGTCTAATGATATTCGATAATGAAAGTTCTAAGTTTTCCGCATCTTTTATTGTTGCGACTGTAATACAATACCTTTACACTACCTGGACTTGAGGAGTTTCATTAAAATTTCATGAACCCCTTGAGCCCTGACCTTGGAGCGTTTTTTGGGAGCGCTGTTCATTGTGTGTAGTGTGAATTGTAGTTGTACATTTTATTGCGTTAGATCATTTTAGGTCTTTTACCTAAGTAAAAATTTAGCAATTTCGTATTCTCAACCTACCTGTAAAAATGTAGCCTTGGTGGTGCAGCGGACCTAACCGCTGGCTTTTAAATGAAATGAAATGGTATTTTTCCCTTGCCTATTTCTTTCCTAATCTAGTTTGGACTCGCTCGGGATTTATAGATTTTAACTTTTCAAAGATATAGATAGAACAATACAGAAATCTAATGAAAATGTCCTGGGTGTACCGGACCGGCTTACTCCTTACAAAAATTGACCTTTCGCCACTGCCATATCTTATGCAAACTAAATGTCTGCTCAGTCCCTATTGTATATAGCGTAATAATAGATATCTTAATGAATAACTGATCAGTTTATAATTACCCTATTCACATACAAAGGAAATTACGTGGTAATATGTGCAAGTAATGTTTCACTGCTTAGTCCCTATGAAACATAGCGTGATGTTTTATATACCAATTTATACCCTGACTTCTACACAACACATCAGTGAAAGTCCTATCAAAATCCATCCACGCGTTTTCAAATGATACCTGGACAAACAGAACGACAGACAGACAGACAGACAGACAATAATTCCAAAAAAAATTGTTTTGGCCTCTATGTCGATAGTTATAATATCCCCACATAGAAATTTTGGAAAAATATTCAATGTACAGAAAAAGTGCTCTGAGTTTTATTATAGTACTAGCTGACCCGCGCAGCTCCGCCCGCGCTTTAATTACATTTTGCTCCCCTTTGCAAACTCCCTTGATTTATCTCTCTCCATCTCTCTCTCTTATAAGAAAAATCTAATTCTATGCTCTTTCTCTCCCCTCCCGAATCGGTCCCCGTCATACTTCCCCTCTTCCTCTCCCCGTTGTCCTCTCTGAACCCTCTTCCTCCTCTCCTCTCTCTTCTCCCAACTTGCTCCCTCTCACTCCCCCCCCCCCCCCCCTTGCTCCACCTAACTCCTCCGATCACTCACTCCATCACCCTCCCCTCTCCTTCTCTTGCACCCTCCTCTCGTTCTATATATCCTCGTCAATCATGGTATCAGCGTCATAAAATATACTTTTCACACCACCTGCTCGATAATGTTCCATTATGTGTCATATAAACTTGACATAAGGTAGGTCATTATATCCCTATAGTCTAGCCGGGTAATAATGTTGTACTAAACTCCCTTGGGTAATAATGTGATTAGTTTTTTTCTTGTCCTTTAGTTCTTCCTAATTGGGAAGGCAAAAGGTTCTAGCTCATACAGCCTCGTCATAAGTAATCTCGTAATAAATCAATTTGTAGCTAGGCCTAAGCCAATTCTTCATTAAAATGTAATTGAATTACGATCGTCAAATATTTTTTTACCACAGAGACTCTTTACAGTAGGTATATAAACCACTCTCTCTAAGCCTCCGAGTAATTAGAATGGAGCTAGTATCGCGTCGATTCCCCGAACAAATTTTTCGTGGCACTTTTGCGGGGTGCGGGAGGCGAAGTAAACACACACAGATACAATTTCACGCATACCCACACTATAATAAACTCGCAACACATTCAAAAAGATACGCACACAAATAAAGAATGACCTGAACATATGAACAAAATTTGGCAGAGGGGTTAGCGCATCATGCTCTCTCCAGTGGTATCTCCTCTAAGCTCTAAGCAGAAGCTTGCACGAAAAATACATTTGAAAATCGAACCAAGCGCCAGGAGCCGAATTGGAGCCGAACCTTGTTCTAGGTTCTAGAAAAGTTCTTGTTCTAGGTTTTCTTCGGAGTCGCTGGACGCTCGGGGTGTGGGCCCCTTGAGCGTCCATTGAGTACGGCGGCGACTCCGAGGAGGACGGCGGCGGGGTTGCGACCCCCGTCCCCGTGAGCACCGTGACAGGTTCCCGGGGGGCTACAATGCGCCCCCCGGCGGCGGGCTCAAAGGCAAGGCACTGAGGGGCCCCTGGTGCAGATCCCACCGGAGAGCCCTGGGGTTCCCCCCTCTCATGTGCCGATGCGACAGCCGCGGGGGTTTTAGTGGGTAAGAATCCCACATACCCCGGTCGAGCCCCACAGCTCCCGGGGATCTTTCGAAGATTTCCCCCGCGTCAAAAAAAAAAAAAAAAAAAAAAAAGGTTCTAGAAAAGAAAAAAAAATAGATAAAAAGAAGGCGCTAACGCTGTTGATATTATTTTAATTCTAGAAGTTTTGTATTTTACTTTATTTTATTTTACGCCTCGCAGTAGGTGTGGGCGCGAACGCTGGAAATCGGTGTGTTGATATTATTTTATTTCTAGCAGTACCTAAGTATTTAATAATAATAATAAATACACTTCATTGTACCTTGATTGGACCATTGAGATTTTACACCAAAAATTACATGTAAATTGAACAATACGTTGATGATGTAAAAAAGTGGCCTTATCGCTAAAAAGCAATCTCTTCCAGATAACCTAAGCAATCTCTTCCTAGTACTTGTATTTCATTACCTCGCAGTAGGTGTGAAAAGTAGTATATTCTCCTCGGGGATAAAGGTGTCTTTGTCTTGGGCGAGCTTGAATCTCTCGCTGTACTCAGGATTCTAGTATTAACTCCCTCGCTTTGCTCGGGAGTTAACTATATAGGTACTCCCTCGCTACGCTCGGGAGTTACTAGAATCCTTCGTTATGCTCGCGATTCAATTTCACGCCCGTGACATAAGACACTGCTTTATCCCCTTGGTGCATAAACTACTATTATAACCTATTCTCAGACCTACCCGCAAAATTTCATACATATCGGTTCACCCATCTATTTAAAGACCTTGCCTTATGTTGCTTAACCTTAACCTAGCGGCATGAAATATACTTTACGACCTATTCTGAGACCTACCCGAAATGCACACAAAATTTCATACAAATCAGTTCACCCATCAATTTAATGACCTGGCCTTGTGTTGCTTAACCTTAACCTAGCGGTATGAAATGTACTTTATGACCTATTCGCAGACCTACCCGATATGCACAAAATAAATCATACAAATCAGTTCACCCATCTATTTAATGACCTTACCTAACGTTGCTTAACCTTAACCTACCGGGATAAAAAGTATCCTATGTCCGTTTGCTGGTTCTAAGCTACCTCCTCACCAATTTTCAGCCAAATCGGTTCAGCCGTTCTTGAGTTATAAATAGTGTAACTAATACGACTTTCTTTTATAGTTGAAAACGCCCGTACTTATATTTTTCTTAGCAAGATTAAGTGCTGTATGTAGACCAAAATCTAGTCATTTTAGACATTTTGTACTTACTGCAAAAGAAAGACCGCATTTTTTGCTGTACAAATACTTACTTCTTCCCATTTAAAAACTTAACGCTACTTACAGCATTTCTGCGGCATGTGATTTTTACGGCATGTGATTTTTACATTCGTTTACTTACTGCAACTTTATGGATCTTAGAGTTTTGGTATTTGTTATTTACAGCAAATCATCACGTATTTGCTTTAAAACCTCACACCACATAATGCATTTTAAAAACCTGTAATTTTTTAGAAATGTGAGATAATAAATTTTGATAAATATTTTTTTAAAGGGAAACTACCGTTACGCCATTGAAAAAATGACAGTACTTTGAAGGTGCGTCCGCGTTACCTAGCGCTAGCGCCTCCGCCCGCACTCCTTCATTCCTTGTACGAAATTCTGTTATTGTCTAATTATAAGTGTGGCATTAGATTTGAAACGTCGTGTGTGCTAAGTGTCCGTAACAAGTGGCGACTAGTAGCAAAGAATTGACTCCAACTTTTCGAAACCCAGAAAAATACATGGCTGCAACCAACCACATACTAAGACTTTGACCACCACCGCTTCAAGCTTCAGGCTATGGACGGAAATTACAACAGACAAATTACAGTGATTGCGAAATACCAACGAAACATGTACATGTATTACAAAATTAGATTTTACTGTAACCATTGAGAGGGAAGATGTTTTGGATGAAACTATTTCGCATTTAGTAGCTTGTAAGGCCTACTTTCCAGTTAAGAATGATGGTAAGCAAAACAAAACCCAGTGTCTCTCTTCTATCCCAGAATTAGGTGTTGAAGTTGAGAGCAATGTGGAACAGATGAGAAAATGTTTACAATTGAGCAACATCTTAACAAACAAAATGACCATATTTATGCTCAAAGCTCTAAGGAAGCTTCCCAATTAGTCGACAGAGTGCAACGTGGGCACTATCCGACTTCAGTGATGGTTTGGTGGGGTATTAGCTTATGAAGGAGTGACTAAGCCATACTTTTGTGAGAAAGGGAGGTATCAAAACATCGGCACAAGTGTATCAAGATACCATTCTTGAGAAGGTAGTGCAGCCCCATAACAACAGCATGTTCAATAACCAAGAATGGTCCTTCCAGCAAGACTCGGCGCTCGGCGGTCATAAAGCTCAGTCGACGCAGTCTTGGTTGGCAACTGGCCGTCGTCTAGTCCTGATCCTAATCTGCTGGATTATGATTTATGGTCAGTTTTAGAGAGTACGGCTTGCTCTAAACGCCATGATAATTTGGAGTCCCTAAACAATCCGTACGATTGGCAGTGAAGAATTTTCGATTGGGGTTTGTTTCCACTTTGCTTCCACCGCAGTACAGGTCCAAGGTCATCATCTTCTTCTTGGGCCTTCCTCATATTGGGTCCAGTCCACTCATCGTCTAAGCCATGCGTCCTTATAAGGTTTACTTCTTCTCGGGTTTCATTTTTACCACAGTGCTTGCAGTCGTCAGCGCACGGTCTTCGTGACAGAGCGTCCGCGTTATTGTGTCCTTTTCCACTGCGATGCTCGGTTACAAAGTTGAACTCCTGCAATTGCTCTATCCACCTTGCTACCTGTCCTTCCGGATTTTTAAACTGTAACAACCACTTTAATGCTGCATGATCGGTTCTAACCGTGAACTGTCTTCCTATAAGGTATTTCTGAAAGTGTTGTAAAGTCTTTACCACAGCAAGTAATTCACGGCGGGTAACACAGTAATTTCTCTCTGGTTTTGAAAGTGCTTTGCTGAAGTATGCAATTACCACCTGGCGGTCCCCTTGTGTTTGCGACAATACTCCACCGATTCCCGTGTTACTAGCGTCCGTGTCCACAGTAAATCTTCCTTCCCTGCTTGGGTAACCCAATATAGGAGCTTCACAAAGCCGTTGCTTAAATTCACTAAAAGCATTCTCGCAATTCGAGTCCCAGATGTAATCGCGTTTATCCTCTGTTAATTGATGTAATGGTTTTGCCACGTCCGAAAAATTCTTAATGAAGCGCCTGTAGTAAGTGCAAAGCCCAAGGAACGCTCGCACTTCCGTTTTATTTTTCGGGACAGGCCATTCCTGAACAGCTTTTATCTTTTCAGGGTCGGTTTTTACTCCATCCGCCGAGATGACATGTCCTAGATAACTGACCTCCTTCTGAAACAGAGCACACTTCTCTGGACTCAGTTTCAGATTCGCTTCTCGGATCCGGGTGAACACTTTCTCTAGGTTCTTCAGGTTCTCCTTGAAGCTGCGTCCCATCACAATCACGTCGTCGAGATAGACCAGGCATACGTCCCCAAGGAGGCCTACCATCACCCTCTCCATAAGGCGCTCGAAAGTTGCTGGAGCATTACATAAACCGAAGGGCATGACGTTGAAATGCCACAGTCCGTTCCCAATTCCAGTACTAAAAGCCGTCTTCTCTTTATCTTCTGGACTTAATTCCACCTGCCAGTAGCCACTCTTCAAATCAATGGTTGAGAACCACTTCATGCCACTTAGCATGTCCAGCGTATCATCAATTCTCGGCAGGGGATAGCTGTCCTTTTTTGTGACATTATTTAACATTCGGTAGTCAACACAAAACCTCGTACTGCCGTCCTTCTTCTTTACTAGCACCACAGGTGGTGACCATGGGCTTGTAGAGGGTTCGATGATCTTGTTTTCAGCCATGTATTTTATCATTTCAGCCACCTCTGTTTCTTTTGCCCACGGTATACGTCGAGGCCTCTGTTTAATAGGCCTGGCGTCACCTGTATCAATCTGGTGCTTCACAAGGCCTGTCCTACCACAGTCATTTCCGGTTGCAAAAATGTCCCTGAATGTAACCAAAAGTTCTTTGGCTTGCTGCAGTTCCATTGGCGATAAATGTTCCTTACAATTTTCCAAAAGCTGTCGAATTTGATCGTCTTCGGTCGAACTTACATTTTGTTGAACCGCGGAAGTGTTTAACCGTTTTAGGTACTTAACTTCTTCGCATCTTCCAATTAGGCTATTCTTCCTCAGGCGAACTTCTTCATTACTCAAGTTTAAAATTCTTACTTTTCCTACTCCTTTTGTCATAAGTAATGTCCTGGCAGTGATTATGTGTGGATGATTGCCGGAGTCTTCTACTATAACACATTTGTTTGATTTGTTCTTCTTAGGAAATTTCACTGATACTAAGTTTTCAGATCTTGGAGCCAGTATGAAATCCTTTAAACAATAAAGACTGCATGTGTGTGATCCTTGCAGACAAACTTCTTGATCAGGGAACCTTAACACTCCTTTATCAATATCCAAAACACATCGTTGATCCTTCAAGAAGTCTAGGCCCAGAATGCAATCATCCGTGATATTAGCGATAAGAACTGAGTGGATGTATGTCCGGTCACCAATACTAATTTCTACATCTGTATCACCGAGGACGGAGACTGGCTGGCCGGTTGCTGTCTGGAGGCGACATGGTGGGGATCGCCTTTTCCACATAACGGTGCGTTTCAGTAGCTCTGGTCTGACTATAGTCCGCGAAGCTCCAGTGTCTACTGTCAAACTGCATGTCTGATTATTTAATGTGCCCTCGATGGTCAGACTGTTTCCGTTGCGAACTTGAGTAATGGTGATAGTGGGGGCCTTATTGTTACCAGCCAGCACCCGCCCCGCGGTCCTGGCGACACTTAGTTTAACGACAGGTCTTGGTCCACTTGGGTCCCGGAACTCGTGACCCTCCTCCTCTTTTTACGACATTCCAGTCGAATATGCCCCTTTTCTCCACAGCCGTAGCAAGTGGGGACATACTGTGGTCGCCTGTCATCCGACACGATTTCCCGGATTTTATGTACTCGACTATCTTGTCGTACAGCTTCCACTTCAAGGGCATGGGCCAATGCGCTCTTTAGCGTCGAATGATGGCCCAGGCGAACGGTGGCTCTTACTTCCACGTCCCGTATGCCGTCGACGAATGCTTGTAGCAAAGTTACCTCAACTGTCGCCGGTGACGAAGAGTACGCACGACGAACCAGCCTTTCTACTTCAAGCGCCCACTGTTGGAGGCTCTCCCCAGCCTTCTGAGTCCGCTCGCGGAGTTGTGCCCGATAAACGTGTTCTAGGTGCTTTTCACCGTAACGTGTATCCAGTGCTTCTAACAGAGCCTCCAACGTGCGTCCTTCCAGTGGCAGGTTTTCTAGTATTAGTAAAGCGTCCCCTCGCAGAGCCAGTGTCAGGGCCATAAAGGATTGATCATCAGTCCACCCATTCCCCTTGGCCAGTGTCTCGAACTGGTAGCGGAAGGCGGTCCACGACGAAGACCCGTCAAAGTGCGGAAGGTCGAGTTTCGCTGCTGATGGTGATGGTGAAGCCAAGGTTAGTGGTTGGCGAGTTTCCAGTTTACGGATGCGGTGGTCATGGTCATCAATTCGGCCTTCCAGGTTCTCCGCTTTAAGAGTAACCTCTTTGACGTCAGCTTCCATTTTCGTAACTTTCTCACCGAGTATAGTAATGCCGGCATCAATCTTACCCAGAACGGCCTCCTGGTTGGCCTGGATAGCTTCTTGGGTAGCCTGGATGTCACGGCGGGTGGCCTCTTGGATAGCCTCTTGAGTATCCTGGATGTCGCGGCGGGTAGCCTCTTGGTTAGCCTGGATAACCTCCTGGATCTCACGGCGGGAAGCCTCCTGGTTTGCCTGAATAGCCTGTATAGCAGCCATGAGGGTTGTCATGTTCAGCTCTGTTGAGTTTCCCCCCGATGCAGCACCAGACGAAGTAGCAGTCTCAGGCTGGGACTCCACCTCAAGACCACGCTGACGTGCAGCATCCATCTCCACTTGTCTCCTTGTTCGCGGAGTACGCGCTTCTTCTTCTCGCGGCAGAATCGGCATTCCGCTTCTGACACCAATTGTTACGTGCGGGTGGGTATTAAAATGCCGATTAACGTAAAAGAAGATTTTATTCCACGTACACTCACACTGTATACACTATACACGCAGTATACACACAAGGCACAGTAGTCCGAGTCGCACAGTACTTCACAATAGTCCAAAGTCGTCGCAAGGGTCGCTGGTACAATTCTCTTCGATCGCTTTCTTAAGATGTTTCCGCTGTCGCTTGTAAACACAAACTGACTGGGCGCCTCTATGCGTCGGCTTATATACCTAAATTAACAGAGGGGTGGAAGCTTCTAGATCATACACGAAAATACCTACTAGTCTAGCGCTTTCGAGCCGATACAATAGCGGCGTGACCTTCGAGAATAAACTAACAATAGGCGGGGGCAGTGAACCGAGCGCGAGCGTGTAGGTAGGTACATACGTACTTGCCGAATTTGAGGGAACTACTTTCTATTGAGAATTCCAGATTTTTCGGTACGAATCGATAGTAGACCTATAGACTAACAATGCGTTTTGAGATCATTGCAATTAAGTAATAATTAACCGAGTAATTAACACTTTTATCTCCCGGTCGTAACAATATTTCCATCGACGCGTACATTTTTCTTTCTTAGTTACAGCGTTTTAAAGGTATGTGATTTAAAAAACTGTTTGCTGTAAGTAGCCAAACACGTACTTATAGTAACTTTGCATAAAAAGTTTCTAATGAAAATTATGACTGGCAGTTAAATAAACATATTATTATGTTCCAAAAATGGTAGCAATATCATGGATAGTTCAGAAACTATTAATTTTTTTCCGAAATTAATAAAGTTTTTTGGCTCTGGTGAACAATTACAATATGTCTACTTACACCAAATATGCTTTCCTACGTCGTATATATATAGACCAGCTGACCCGCGCAGCTCCGCCCGCGCTTTAATTACATTTTGCTCCCCTTTTCTCCCTACTTCCTTGATTTATCTCTCTCCATCTCTCTCTCTTATAATAAAAATCTAATTCTATGCTATTTCTCTCCTCTCCCGCTTCGGTCCCCGTCACACTTCCCCTCTTCCTCTCCCCGTTGTCCTCTCTGAACCCTCTCCCTCCTCTCTCTTCTCCCAACTTGCTCCCTCTCACTCCCCCCCTCTAGCTCCATCACCCTCCCCTCTCCCTCTCTTGCACTCTCCTCTCGTTCTATATATCCTCGTCAATCATGGTATCAGCGGCATAAAATATACTTTATAACCTATTCTCAGACCTACCCGCAAAATTTCATACATATCAGTTCACCAGACTCTCGTGCACGTAACACAGAGGTTCTCAGATTTTGTTGTGCAAGGCGTTGCGAACGTTCGACACTCGACTCTCGTGCGCGTACCTGAGAGTTTCTCTGATTTTGTTCAGCAAGGCGTTGTGCACGTTCAGGTGAAGATTCTCCCATACGACGTATTCTTGCTGCCCGTGCTTGAGAACTATGTTTAGAAAGTTGAGACCTGGCTCTCTTAGGCATTTTCAAATGTTTAAGAAAATGATAATAGCGTGTAATATTCTAGCTCTGAAAAGAACTGTTGTTTAGCCCTGAAAAGAACTGTTGTTTAGCCCTGAAAAGAACTGTTGGTTAGCCCTGAAAAGAACTGTTGGTTACCCCTGAAAAAATCTGTTGGTTAGCCCTGAAAAGAACTGTTGATTAGCTCTGAGAAGAACTGTTGTTTAGCTCTGAGAAGAACTTTTGCGTAGGGGTAGTTTTAAGAAAGAAATCTAAAAAAAATCGCACGAAAATTATTCGCGTCTGAGCCGCGTGGGTACCTTACTCATAGATTTAAACTCCCCTCCCGCATGCGCACCCCCGCCTTGGTGACGCTCACTTCGCAACGGGCCGTGCAGCAGAAATCTTTTCCAATCAGTTTTAGCCATCACAAGAATCAGGTGAAATATAGTCTCAATAACTAATTCCATTGTGTAGTCTATGCCAGTAATCTTAACCTATATGCTAATGAGTAATTGTTATTTAGAATGTCCAATTAGTTTAAACTCAATAATATCAGTTCATACTTGCAAAGAATAATCATTGTGTTTTTCATAATTAGTAGTCTAATAGAATTTTCCAGAGTAAAAATTGTTTACAAGTTTGTCATTGTAAATTAAACTTATAGTCTTATTTCTAATGTGTGCTTTGTTGTATAAGAGGTCTTAATTTCCTTTCAGTGTTAAAGCCAATTGTGTAGTTGTAATGTAAAACATAGCTTCCAAGCGCTAGCAAAGTGGTAGTTAAAGTTAGTTCCCTCCCTTTTAAGGGGGATACATCTGTCTGGAATAGGCATCTATCAACTGTAATGTAGTTGCTTACATAAATTATTCTTCAGTCTATTAGTTCATCACACAGCTGGGAGATGTATTTAGTCTTGGTTATTATAAGGGAAAGTACCGGGGAAAGAAATATTAAAAGTCTTTGTTCTGCATGGCGTTGTGGAATGGTGATTATCCGGCATATAAAACATTGGGGATTTGATTATGGGTTGGGTAAAAATATTTCATTTAAATATTTAATTTTCTTTAAATTACATTTCAACCGGAAATGCATTTCACCACTCCATTTCGCATAATGTTTAATTGTTTTGCGAAAGATACCGACGCCCATATCTGGTCACACTAGTGCCAGGGCATCGGATCTTTCGCGCTACAGAAGATGTTTCAACGCGTTCCAGGATTGGGGGTTCACCGCTAGGATTGCACCGCTAGGGGTTCACCGTTCCCCGTTGAAATTCACCGTTGGGAGTTACCCGTTTGCAGTTCACTGTTGGGACTACACCGTGCCCGCTTGGAGTTCCCCGTTACACCATTCACCGTTGGGACTCCACCGTTCACCGTACAGATTGTCTGTACAAGCGGCGACGCTTCAGGCTGCACTGTAACACACGAGCCGCCGGTGCCCTTCAAGTAACCGAGTGTTGGCTGAAGGCACTACCGAAGACCCCCAAGCGTCACGGACTCGGACGGCCAAAAGTTAATCCCTACACTATTTTATTGTTCCGACCAGATAACTTCCCTGTGCCGCGAATCCACACCCGTGTGTTTTGACTTTGATTTAGTGACCTTAGATTTTGGTTCTAGTGCAATTTTTAGAGACTATAGAGTTTTAGTTTTATTAGTGAAAACTTAACTTCCTGCCGGGTTAATTTAATTTATTTATTCTGTACACAATAGAGACATAGAGAGTTTTACAATAGAATAAAAAAAAACATATGTACAATGGCGTGCTTAACCCAATATGGGGTTTCTCCCAGCAGGCCACTAAGGAGAAAAAAAAAAAGAAAAAAAAAATTGAAACAAGTGCACAATAAAAAAAGAAAAATACATACTTACATATAATAATAACAAATAGGTACAATAATATGTAATAAAATAAATAAACTATTACTAACCTAAACATATATATATATATATATATATATATATGAATATATTACATTGATATAAATATTATCTACAAAGAATACATAATAAATTAAATCTATAAGGAGAGGAAATGCTTTTTTACATTTTTTTTAAAAACGTCTAAATTACCGCTAGCACGTAAGGAATGTGGAAGAGAATTCCATAGCCGTACTGCTTGTATGGTAAAAGAACCGTCATAGCGACTAGAAGAGTGAGAAGGAACTTCAAGAATAAGAGATACAGTGGAACGACAAGATTTGTCACGTACAAGAAAGGAAAAACGCTCACGAAGATAAAGAGGAGATTTAAGATTGTTAAGTATAGAGTATAGAAAAGAAAGAATATGCCAGTCTCGCCGTTGGCGGATCGGCAGCCACCCTAGTTGAGCCCGAAACTCCGATACATGATCATATTTCCGTAGACCAAAAATAAAACGAATACACAAATTTTGCAATCGCTCCAGTTTATTAAGAAGCTCCTCAGTTGCATCTAGAAAACATACATCTGCATAATCCAAAAGAGGTAGAAGTAAAGATTGAGCAAGAGTGATTTTTATCTGAAACGGAAGAAATTTTTGAAGGCGTTTGAGAGACTGATAAGAGTAAAAGATCTTTCTGCTTATCTCACCAACATGAGATTCCCAAGAAAGATTAGAATCAAACATAACTCCAAGGTTTTTAACTTTATTCGTGTATGCATTTGGTACGAAATCAAAAACTAAACAAGGGAGTGAATTAATGTCTACCAGATTCATCATGTATCTACCACCAATAATGATAGCCTGAGATTTAGAAGGGTTCACTAGCAAGCCAAACGATTTTGCCCACTTGCTTATGCTATCTAAATCTTTATTAAGAGCAAATACCGCATCCCTGAGATCATCAATAATGGCATGACGATAAAGCTGCAAGTCATCTGCGTAGAGATGATAGTTAGAAGATAAAACGCTCGTGATAGCATTGATAAAAACGGAAAAAAGAAGAGGAGAGAGTACGCCACCCTGTGGAACACCCGCCTCAAGTTCACGCCACTCAGATGATGTCTCCTCAAAGCGGACAGATTGGGTGCGCCCACGAAGATATGACTCAAACCACTTGATAGCTGAAGAAGCAACATTGAGAGAGGAAAGTATGCCTAAAAGGATGTCAAAATCAACAGAATTGAAGGCACTACTAAAATCCAATAGTGCCAGAATAGTCAGCTGTTTGTTTTCCATGGCCAAGCGTATGTCATCACTTATTTTTACTAACGCGGATACAGTGCTGTGGCCAGATCGAAAACCAGATTGATAAGGACTTAAAAGGCAATTAGATGCAAAATAGTGTGCCATTTGTTTGTGGACAATACCTTCCAGGACTTTGGATAGAACAGGAAGTATAGAAATAGGACGAAAATGTGTAACAGAAGAAGGATTTGGTGTTTTTGGTAAAGGAATGACGAAAGCTTTCTTCCATGCAGACGGGAAAGAACAGGATTCAATTGAAACGTTTAAGATGTGAGTGATTATTGGAAGTATTACGTCAAGGATAGGTAACAACATTTTTAACTGAATACCATCCTCACCAACGGCCTTCGTGGTGATGGATTTGATATAATTTCTAACTTGCCCTTCAGTAACCAAGCTTAAAGAGAAAGGAGAACATGATGGCAAAGAAAGCTGAGATAGGTAAAATAAAGTGGACAATTTAGTTTGTTGTTCAAAACTAACAGGTGGCTTCGAAAAATGTGTATTAATCACATCAAGATCTAAAGTTGGAGCATTATCAAAAGAAGCTTTCCCAATACCAAGAGATCTCAAAAACTGCCACGTCTGTGCAGTATTAAGGTTCTCTATTGAATCATGAATATGACGCCTCTTGGCATCTCTACACAGACGATTGCAGCGGTTACGGAGCTTTTTATATAGAATAAAATTTTCTTCACATGGATCTCTTCTATAGGCACGTTTCGCTTTATTGCGTTTGCGCATAAATTTTTTAATAGTATCGTTTAACCATGGCGCAGGAAGATGTTTGACCCTAACCCTTCTTATAGGTGCATGTGAGTTATACAAATGTTTCAAATTATCATTGAAAATTAACACTTTACTGTCCAGATCATCATTTGAATAAAGCGGAAGCCAATCAATACTCTTAGCATCAGTCTTCAAACGCTCCCAATCAATATTTTTGAAGCTTCGAAGTGATATAAATTTAGGCTTGCAACGAGGAGGTCGAACTTTGTAAGAAAGGAATATTAGATCATGGTAGGAAAAAGAAGCAGAGAGTTGACCATGAATAGCTACTCTATTAATATCTGAGACAAGGATGAGATCTAAAAGAGAAGGGGTAAAATGAGGAGCATGATGCGTAGCATTCAATGGTAAAATGTGCATGTTGACAGAAGAAACGAGAGAATTGAGCTTACGACTGCGTAAATCATTTCTGAGTAAGCAAGTATTAAAATCGCCTAATATAACCACATTAGAGTAAAGAGACGACAAATTTTCTAATTTAGACTCAAAAGAACTAAAGAAGTCTATTTGACATGAAGGACTATAATAAACTCCTAAAAGTAACAGGGAATGCTTGAAATTAACTTCAATAAAGAGGTGCTCAGCAAAGTTTGTGTATTGGCTTGGAGACTGATCCACAATTTTATAATCTAAATCCAGGCGAAGATATATCGCAACGCCACCGCCTCCCTTACCTGATCGGTCATTGCGCAGGAGCTTATAACCAGGCAAGAAGTATTGCGATGAGGGAAGAGCAGATTTAAGAAAAGTTTCAGACACAAGGACAGCGTGAATATAATTAGAGTTAAAAGAAGATAGCATATCAGGATAATGAGCATGGATACTTTGGGCATTGATATGTACAATATTAAAAAAGTTAGGGAAAGAAGAAAAAGCGGAGAAAAGTTCATCATGCAGATGAACAGAGTCAACATCACTTAACGCACTAGCAAAAGTTTCATCAGAAGAGCAGGAAAAGAAACTATCGTTTAACTCACACATAAGCTAATATAAAATAAATATGTTATTATATATACAAATATACCTAAATATAATTAAATATTATTACTATTCTAAATCTAAAAGCAACTAAATACACACAAACTATTAACTTAAAATAAACCCATTGTACATTCACAGGCAGATTATATATAGACATTTGAAAACGGTTAACGTATTTATTTTTTTGTCGATTCAATAAACAACTTGTAATTTTTGTTGTTGTACTTATTTCTTGTACCTAGCCGTCAGGCAAACGTAACAGTGACACGTTCAACGTTACTGTTCATGTAACAGTGTCACCCAACGTAACAATGCAGTAATATTTTAATTTCGCCATAACTTCAAAACCAAATGTCTAATTTTAATCATTCACAGACCAAATATTATCTACATAAACTGTACTTAATGATGAAATAATTTATTTTGATAAGGATTAATAGCATGAGTAAAATAAATGCGTTTAAATGTAGTCCAAACAAGATTCAAGATTTAAAAAAAAAAATGGTTGTTGGGCCTCACTCGACATAGATACGCGCGTGTGCCGCAGACGTTTTTGTAGATATTTATAAGATCTACAATTAATTAGAACATTTTATGGTTCTATCTTTTATAGTTTAGGCAGCGTACGCAAAATAAGTAACTTTTCTGGTTGATTTTTTACACCTTGTGTCCGAAAAAACCCAAATATCTTACGGAACCCTATTTTTTTCCAAAATAAAATTTAGCCTATGTTACTCGTGGATAATGTAGCTTTCGAATGGTGAAAGAATTTTTAAAAACGGTTCAGTAGTTTTTGACCCTATTCATTACAACCAAACAAACAAAGTTTTCGTCTTTATAATATTATTATTATTATTATTATTTCATGTTTTCTTTACTCACGGGCTTAACCCGGTCTTTTAGAGGCTTGCGTGGGGACGAATCCAACACGTAGAGGCCCGTTTTAGAAGAAGTAAATGGTGTGTAATACACCTCCCGGGATTAACTGCCACAATGATGAAATTACCGCAGTTGACCTCGGCAGGTGGTAGGGACTATTGCAAGTATGTGAAAAGAATTCTAAGTTTATGGGGTTGAGCATTTGGTGGACTGGCGACTGGGCTATTTCAAAAGGCCGGGGTCACTTGCCATAATTTTATTTCAAATTATTTTGCGGCATGTGGTGACTTGCCACCCACTAGATGGGCTCCCTAAATGATCGTCAGCGGACGACAGGGAGCAACACCGGTGTGAATGGCTCAGGGGTGTCGAGAGGTGTGCTGCGCTTTCTCCGAAGTTACTCGCGGCGTTATGCCCTTTAACACTTCCACCCCTGGAACATATAGCTCTAACAGCTCCTCTCTGGACGGCCAATTAAGGCAAGCCAGAGCTGAGAGTCCTGCGGGCCCCCTTCGGGTTCCACTCGGCCGACGAAGACTCGCCGAGGTAGGGGCCCTGACCGACTCTCTGGAGCACTCGGGTCCGTGGTGTCGTTACGCACCAACAGCTCGCCACAAGCTGCCCTGCGGCAAATTATTATTATTATTATTTTTGGGGAATATTTCTTTCTCAGCTGCTTGGCTGGTTTTGCCTGCATCCACGGGCTGAGGCCAAGTGAATGCAGTGTTCATGTATGTGTGGTGCTGTGGTGATTTAATTCTTCAGTTTGCATAAACTTTCTTACTATTCTGCATGTATTTAATATAGCAGCTTTTTGTAGTGTTATGTAAAGTGATTTATTGAGATCTAATAATTGTAGGCTGTGGTGCAAATGGTTGGGAATAATGCCAGTGGTGGAAAGAACTATGGGTATGACGTAAACTTTTTGCTGCTTCCAGATTCTTGAGACTTCGTCTTTCAACTCTGCGTATTTATTTATTTTTTCGGTTATTGTCTTTTGAATATTATGAGTATTAGGGACAGCAATATCTATTAGGTACGTAGTTTTATGTATTTTGTCCTGTATTATTATTATACCATTTATTAAAATTCTTTCAGTTTCTTACATTTTCAAATATAAATATAAACAATAAATACATATAAAAATATAAAAAACACCTTCCAACCGGCTGCGGGAACAGGGTCCTAGCAGACGGTGGTTAAGGCTCCAGTGAGAGGAACTTCCTCACAATGCGTGCCGTCTCCAGGAGCACTGCCTTCTGCATCTGGCCCTTGATCCAGCCGTCTAACGCGAGCCTCTTGAGGTGTTTATCGAGGCTCTTGGCCATTAGGCCATGGGCAGAAACGACTATAGGTACAATGATTGCCCTATCAATGTCCCACATGTCGACAACCTCGTGCGCGAGATCAAGATATTTGCATTCTTTATCTTTCTCCGCTTTCACGAGGTTCTCGTCATGGGGGACAGTGACATCTACAATCATTGCATGACGCTCGGTGCGATCTATCAACACAATATCAGGCTTATTGGCGACAATAGTCCTGTCCGTGATGATAGATCGGTCCCAGTATAACGTGATATGGCCATCCTCCAGAACTGGTTCTGGCACATACCTGTAGTACGGTACCTCCGACGTCACAAGGCGGTATTTCAAAGCAAGTTGCTGGTGTATTATCCTGGCTACTTGGTTGTGTCTGTGCAAGTATTCGCCATTTGCGAGACGCGAACAACCGGAAATAATATGCCTGAGGGATTCACCAGGGCGATGACATGCCCGACAAATGTCAATGGTGCCATCCCTCAGGATATATTTCCGGTAGTTGTTCGTCATCACAACTTCATCCATAATTGCACAGACAAAACCTTCGGTTTCCCCAAAGAGGTCACCGAATCGTAGCCAAGCCACGGAGGCTGAGAAGTCTACATCGGGCCCATGAAGAGCCCGGTAGAACCTTCCGTGTAGCTCCTTGCTTTGCCATACCGCCTCTCGATCGCCAGTGGTGAGCACCACAGGTTTGCGCCAGTTCCCTTTGGCTAAGGATAGAGGGGTCAGTCCATTGTCCACAGCAACCACATCCGTATGCATCTCTCCGCCGCAGTGGAGGAAATATTCCCTTAGGTTACATATCTCACGGTTGTGTAGGGTCTTGGCATTTAAAAAGCCTCGGCCACCGCATTTCCGTGGGATATATAACCTCATCACTGAAGAGCGAGGATGATGCATACGGTATGTGGTTAACAGTGTACGAACTGTTCTATCCAGGGTGTCTAGTTCAGTCTGAGTCCACTTGAGTATGCCAAAGGAGTACATTAAGACTGGCATGACCCAACCGTTGTAGGCTCGCACTCTGTTTCCACCCGACAAAAGACTTTTAAGTACTTTTCTCAGGCGGCCCAGGAAGCGTTCCCGCAACGACTGTTTCATGTCAGTCTCATTGATGCCCAACGCCTGTGACATACCCAAGTATTTGTAGGTTTCGGTTGCAGAGAGTGTCCTCAGATCGGTAGAGTCTGAGAGCTGTACGCTTCTAGACTCAACTAATCTCCCCCGCTTTACATGCATAACTGCACACTTGTCCACACCAAATTCCATCCTGATAGAATTACTGAAGGTTTCTGTGACCTTCAGTAAGCCCATCAGTTGGAGCTCAGTGGGGGCAAATAGTTTCAAGTCATCCATGTAAAGCAGGTGAGATATGACCTGACTACCTCTCCGCAACCGATAGCCTAGCCCTGAACTCTTTAAGAGAGTGCTTAAAGGGTTCAGGGCCAGACAAAACCACAAGGGACTCAGACTATCACCCTGAAAGATACCCCGTTCTATCCTTATTGGATCACCGTTCCCAAGGGTCTGTCGAGATCCCGGATAGAGAAGGACCGTTCTCCACTGCCTCATACACGACGCCAGGAAGGTGCGTAGAGTTGCATTTACTTTATACAACTCTAGCACCCTCATAAGCCATGTATGAGGCACAGAGTCATAGGCCTTCTTGTAATCTATCCAGCATGTCGACAGATCCTTTCGACTCCGGCGAGCCTGCTGGCAGATGGCCACATCAATGAGGAGTAGCTCCTTAGTACCACGGGCCCCACTCCTACATCCATTCTGAGATGCAGACATTATTGAGTTGTCCTCAACATGTCTGTAGATTTTTGCTCTCAGAATGGATGTAAGAGTCTTATAAACTGTAGGCAGACACGTGATCGGCCTATAGTTCTTTGGGTCCGTGGTACTATTGTTCTTATGGAGCAGGTGGGTTATACCTGTAGTCATAAATTCTGGCAGCGACCCAGATTCCAAGGCTGATTGGAACAGGGAAGCCAAGCAAATATGCGAGCTGCGTATCCATTTGAGCCAGAAATTATGCAGTCCGTCTGGTCCTGGTGCCTTCCAATTAGGCAACTGACGGACTGCATCTGCTACATCTTGGGGCCAGATGGTGATGGCCCCCATTTCTGGCAATGGCTCACATACCTGCTCAACATCCCTGATCCAATCACCCTCGGAATGAGTGACGGGTACCGACCAGATGTTACGCCAGAACGTGGTCATGGCGTCATCATCCGGTCGCCGCACGTCACCCTCCGTCTGACTAGGTCGCTCCCAGGACCTATAAACCCACCTTTGGTCTCTTTGAAACATATTGTTCTGGAAGTATCGGTCCACACGCGCCTTATACCTGCGTATCCGGTTCGCCCATGCACAAACTTTCTGCTTCAGAAAGTCAATGCGCTCTGTGACACGTGATAAGTATTCCCGGGGGCCGATGCCGGTCCCCGAGAATGCGCGCCTCACAAAGCGCATCACTCTAGGGCGCGTATTGCCCTCTCTGAAGCAGGTGAGCTTGCCTATGAGTACCCTAGCCTCGCCAATGCGGCGCTCTATCCTGCACTGCCAAGCCGGTACAGCAGGTCTCGGTCGCGTAGCTGCGTCAGCATTAGGGACCTTGACGCGAGCTACGCGACATGCTGTCATGGCTGCACAGTACAGGAGAGAGTGGGCATCAGCGAGGTCTTCACTACTGTCAAAATAACTTAACAGTAGTGAATCCAAGGCACACACAAGCGCTCTATTTCGTTTGTGCATAGGCAAACGGGGCAAGCGAGGTCTAAGGTTTTGCGGCATGGTCCGATATTCCCGAACAACATCTTCCAAAGTACTCCTCAACTGGGTAATTTTGTAGGTACTTACGTTGGTAGTAATGTCGTCCCCATCATTGTCGCTATTAGCTTCGAGCCGTGGCGCGGGCGCGGTGTAAATCACCGGGGCCACAGCTTGCGACGACGGTATACAGGGGGCGACACGGCTACCTTGTACCTCCGAGCGTAGCCGATCAAGCACAGCGTCATCCAACATGTTACCACGTTGGATGGCCCGCACCTGATCAGACAGCCGTTGCGCCGAGACGTTGACAGCTGGCTCAAGCGTCTGAAACAGAGACAGCATCCGGTTGCGATACGCAGTGAGGTTAGTTCCTCCCGCTGTAGCCTCGTAGTAGGCGCGCATGACACTCTCATTGATGGTTGAGGTCCATCGCATACGCCGCACTACACCACCGGGAACGAGGACCCTGTTCGGAGCCGGTTGCCCCAAACGTCCCAAATCCCTCGGTGGCCGGCCTCTCCGCCGACATACTGGTGGTGGCGACGTCGGCGGAGAGAAGTATTCGTCGCTCTCGCTCGACGCAACTGCAGCCGGCGAACCATCAGACCTGCGGCCCGGCAGCTGCGAGGCGGAGCGAGGCAACGAACCCGGGGATCTCTGTCGTGCTTTGCTTCTTGTCAACATATTGTCTTTCTCTTCAGTTTCCAATATATATAATTACCATCATTTTTATTGCTGAAAAATCCTTTGTTCATCTAAAAGTGCGGTTGTCATTCTTAAGTAGTTTTTCCAAAATTATTGATGATTCTTGTTGAAAATGATTTTCCAATTAAAAAAATTATACACATAAATTGATTTATGGGTTATGGTTAATTTTAATGGCAAAAATGTAAAAATACATATTAGAAATTAAAATTTGCGACTGACATTGTTGACAGTTTTTTTTTTTTTTTTTTTTTTTTTTTTTATTAGTGTAGATAGAAGAAGATATTGGGTAACGCTAAACCGTTCATTGAACACTGACTATTACATTTCTGAAAATTTGGCCTAAAGACGATTTCCTGCTGACCAATAAATCGATAGATTGATCTTGTTACAGATTGGCTGCTGTGTTTTTTTAAAGCAGCTAATCTGTAACAAGATTAACCTGCTACGCTGGAAATATTACAATGCTCCAGTGCTTACACAGACACAGAAGAATGAATGAATTTTTATTTACTCCACAATACAAAGGTTACAATATGAGTTAATCTAACTGTTGATTTTACATGGTAGGTTATTGTTTTCTTTGTATTGGAGCTTTAGGATGTACTCTAACAGGGAGGGAACCGACACGAGCGGAAAAGATACAGGATCTACTTTTTTACAAACGACAACATACGAAACGTACCATACAAGTCGCTTTTCAGTTAATTCGGGGATCAGTTTATGTTACCTTAACATGTAACTACACAATTTTTTTTCTAGTAGTAAGTAGATATTCTGCATATAATATACTATCTAGGTTGGACTATTCGCCTAGCTCCACAAAATTCTTTTTAATTTCGTCTCATCTAAAACGGTGAGTGACTCTGGAAAGTCGTTTGGATCATATACGTTCCGTTATACCTTGAAAGTTCCCGACCAGAGCCTGTTAAGTGATACGTCTAGCGTCTCTACGGAGAGCTTCGCCTTTGACCTGTGGGTCGATTTAGTCGAAACATCGACCTAAACCTACCATAACAGCATATCCGCAATCCTTAAAGGCTACAATGTTATCTTACCGTGAATCACCAGCTATATTATCACCGCAAACATCTAATCCCGCCCCAAGACAGTCGTATCGAAAGAAAAGAAACGCCTCAACAAAAAGGTCTTAGGCTATTTTATGTAATTGCAGACGGGGACAAAAGAAGTACGTGTGAGATAGGCATTGTCGGGCCGCGGTAGTTTGTGATAGAAAACTTTAGCGAGACATGTGTTGTAGTTTTGTTCGGATTACTTTTTCTTATTTTTGTCGGGGAGTGATAGTGAGCCGAGGTAATGTAGGTCTAAGTAATTAGTTCTAAAGTTAGCGATACTGCCATGACTTTTTTTAACATACCGAGAAACCAGGTATAAAGGGCTCTCAGTAGGTACTCTTACTTTATTAGGTAGTAGTACCCTTAGTACAAGAGGCCCTCCTTTTTTTGCGGGGGAAACTTTCAAAAGGTTCCCGGGGACTGTGGGGCCCGACCGGGGTATGTGGCCCACTAAAACCCCCGCGGCTGTCGCATCGGCACATGAGAGGGGACACCAGGGCTCTCCGGTGGGATCTGCACCAGGGGCCCCTCAGTGACTTACCTTTGAACCCGCCGCGCTGGGGGCGCATTGTAGCCCCCCGGGAACCAGTCACAGTGCTCACGAGGACGCCGCCGTCCCCCTCAGAGTTGCCGTCCTCAATGGGCACAGGGCCCACACCCCGAATGTCCAGCGACTCTGAAGACTCCTCCAAACCTAACCTAATCTGGAGGGTTTTTTGGAGGACCTGAGGGCCTTAAGTGGAGAAATTACTGTACTCAAGAAATTGAATCATGACAAATATCTCAGGTGATGAGTGACAGTGTATACCATATCTATGGAGGCAGGCATGTCTCTTATAATAAGCCGTAAGTCCTGCCCGTCTCGGTATGATGGTGCGAAAAAGAAACCCGTATTTGGCTACAATCCGCTCTTGGCCAGCGTGGTGGGCTATGGCCTAAGCCCCTTTATCTTGGAGGGAGGCCCGTGCCCAACAGTGGGACAAAAACAAGGGCTGTATATTATATTACACGCAATCTATGTAGATAAGTATACCTACCAAAATTATGCATTTATATTTTTTTGGCCTTATTCCATTTTAACACGCTTTTTAACACGCTTTTATTATTTTATTATTAGCTTGACCTGTATGTATGTATGTAACTATGTATGTATGATGGTAATGGAATCTTGCGATGCAATTTTGACCCACTTCTACACGTCCAAATAATTTGAAATTTTGCACATGTATCAAGGACCGATGACAATACAATAATATGGTATCATCGATCTGATCAGATGCTGGGGCTCGAAGGTGGATAAGGGAATCCTTGGATGGTAACTAGTAAACACATCGAGTTTGGGCACATTTGATTTGTTTTAAAGAGTTCTTTTCACTTTGACCATGAATGAGGACCTGATGATGGAACAGGAAGGTGGGTAACGGAACCCTGGAATGGCTACTAGTAAACACATCGAGTTTGAGCTCATTTGATTTGTTTTAAAGAATTATTTTCACTTTACCATGAATGAGGACCTGATGATGGAACTGGAAGATGGGGGACGAAACCCTGGAATGGCTACTAGTAAACACATCGAGCTTGGGCTCATTTGATTTGTTTTAAAGAGTTCTTTTCACTTTAACCATTAATGAGGACCTGATGATGGGACTCGAAGGTGGGTAACGGAACCCTGGAATGGCTACTAGTAAACACATCGAGCTTGGGCTCATTTGATTTGTTTTAAAGAGTTCTTTTCACTTTAACCATTAATGAGGACCTGATGATGGGACTGGAAGGTGGGGGACGGGACTCTGGAATGGCTACCAGTAAACACATCGAGTTTGAGCTCATTTGATTTGTTTTAAAGAGTTCTTTTCACTTTGACCATTAATGAGAACCTGATGATGGATCTGGAAGGTAGGGAAATTACTTAGTGCTTTCTTAAATTTAGCAAACTCATTGCGATACCTATGCGTAGGTAATATCTACCCTGTAAATATATGTTTTGCAACAACCTGCCTACGATTCAAGCTACGAATAAATAAAAATTGTCAAGTTTATCCGTATTTTAGACTAATATTTCTAAGACTAAAAAGTGTAAAATAAATTCATAGTTTAAAAAACTAAAAATACACGCTTTTATAAAGTAACTATACTGTACTAAAAAGTAATAAATAATTTATGGAACTCGTTCTTTCTTTCTACCCCGTGTTCGTCATTAAGCATTATATTTAAGTGTGAAAGCGTGGGGCGCCTTTTCTGAATAACAGCTTAACATTTCTTTCCAATTTCAAGTAGGTAAGTAAGTACTTTTGTCGACATGACAATAATGTGTAATCAGTGAATACAGAGAAAAAGCGCCCCACGCTTTCATCTATACTTATAATAAAACTGTAACAGGTCCAATTCTGTACATTGAAGATATTTTGAAAATTATATTTGGAGGGCATTCTATAACCGATACTGAGGCCGAAAATGTATTTTTTTTAGTTTTTGTCTGTCTGTCTGTCTTTCTGTCTGTCTGTCTGTCTGTCTGTCTGTCTGTATCACGGCTGAGCATCACGCCGAAACTACTGAATGGATTCAAATGAAACTTGGCATGATTTGAGATCTTACTACGAGGTAGGACATAGGATACTTTTTATCCCGTAATCTAGCACGGTTCTTTTGGGAGAGGGGATTAAAGTCAAAATGGGTACTTGGTTATACGCTTGGTCCGATTTTATCATTTTTTCTTTATAATATAATAAATATTAGTAAGGGAACACTCATAGAGAGTTGTTATCAAGGTTTTGTAATTGGTCGGGTTAAGCAACGTTAGGTAAGGTCAATAAATAGATGGGTGACCGTTTAACGCCATTTGAACTAAACGGGTCCGTGCTTCGGAGAGCAAGTAAAAAGTGGGTCCCTGTTTTTAACCGACTATAAAAAAGGAGGTTATGTATTCAATGCGAATGTCTGTTATTAAAAGTTTAGTTAACGTAAAAATAGCGCAGGCGGAGCTGCGTGGGTCAGCTAGTACTTAAATATAATGCTTAATGACGAACACGAGGTAGAAAGAAAGAACGAGTTCCATAAATTATTTATTACTTTTTAGTGCAGTGTAGGTACTTTATAAAAGCGTGTATTTTTAGTTTTTTAAACTATGAATTTATTATATCTATTATAATATCAAAACCCAAACAAATCCTTTTACGGCCCACTTGAATCTGCCCCAAAACAGACCCCGACCGAGACAACCCTTATATCAATTTAGCGAAGACATTTACAACTTCGTAGTCCGAAGAAAATTACCTCATATTGCCACACGTGATGTAAACATCTGTCTTAATTTATTTGCCTCAAATTCAAGCCTTCACTTGCGTATGAAGTGGGAAGATTTATTACCCGACTACGGAAAATGAAGGGTAATGGTTTTAAAAGTTTAACTGCAGAACCTACAAACGCCAATTATAGTTAATGATCAGTAATCCGTTTTTTGAAATCGAATTATTTCGATACTTGAAGCAAATTAATAATTAATACGCAGATAGTGAATAGACATAAGTATCCATTATCGTATTCAATAATCGAAAATAATCCGACAGTCGAAATAAATACATTTTAAACATGAGTTAATAAGAATTAAAGTTAATTGGCGTTTGTGAGTGCGGCAATAAGTATTCATGCATATAAGTATATACATTATTATACATATCTACATATAGTATGTAATTTAGATCGCCGCTCAATAATTAATTTGACAAATCGGGTGTCGATAAAATCATCTTTTCAGTGAGATGGTTGTAGTAGGTTGGTTGTAGGTTATATTTAAAATAAAAAACATTGTAAAAAAAAGATAAATCACTCGATTTTTACAAATATGAGATGGCCTTTGACTCGTCTTGCTTCTTATTATATCGTAATATACACTGATGTACCTGTTGATTAAAATTCGTTATGTAAAATAAGAATATTTTGTTATTTTTTGCTTTTCAGTTGATTTTTTTCGCAATTGGGTTTTAGTTTTTAACTTCTATAATTATCCTATGATCAAATTTCTTTGAGGGATGGTTACTCCCTCGTCCAATATCTTTGTCCAAGATTTCTTTGTACTTTGCGTAGTTGACGACATGGAGGAACGTGCTGCTATTATTCGATTATTATTGAAAAAAAATACATTATGAAAATAAATTAATAGTATACACGCTTTTATAAGTACTTCATTAAAAAGTAATAAATAATTTATTGAGCTAGTTGTCTTTTTCTACCCCGTGTTCTTAATTAAGCATAATATTCAAGTGTAAAACCGTGGAGCGCTTTTACCCACCAACGTCAACTATTACCTATATAACTAATATAATATATATAAAAGAAGTATTTAAAAATATATTTGATTGTACAAAAATATAATTGAACTAAGTATAGCGTTTTCAAAATGTAAATGTAAAATAGGCTCTAAATATTCTAATAAATAATGAATAATTGAACAGAGTATCATCAATGTCAACAAAATAAAGATGACTTCTCTTCAATATGCGCAATATTTGAATTGTGAAAAAGTTAACAGAACTTGATTTCGAATTAATTTGCAAAGTTTTGCAAGAATTCATCTCTTCATTGTATAATGAGATTGAATAAAATTCATTTCTGTATCCATCGAATCATATTTAAAAAATACTTTTAAGAGATATCTACTCACTTTTTCGTAGATTAATATCATTTACTTTTCATAATTTTTCTTGTTTTTGTTTCCTCAATCTTTTGCGGAACGTTTTGAGACTTCAATGTTAATACAATTATTGAACAAGATTTGTAAGTTTTTTTAGAGAACAGTGACTTTTGGCCGCAGATGGCCATTACATCTTCAAGAGGGCGAGCACTTATAGCACTCCAGCCAGAAAGGCAGGGGAGCGACGAGTTCAAGGGCACCTCAGGGATGCACGGCCTCAGCTTGGGCTGTCGCTTAGAGAGTTCTGGAGTCTACCACCATTCGTTTGCTCAGTATTATAGTAATCTTATATTCGCGAGAGAAAGGAATAGAACTATAAACTGCGAATATCTGCGTCACTTTCCCATTTAAAAGTAATTAGAGCTAGTAGTAGTAGGGCCCCTAATTCTATGTACACGAGATTGGTACAAATACTATAGGTACAAGGCTATATTACAAAGAAATTATCAAGGATAGCTTCTTTATACCCCGTTTTCCTTTACAAAATCAAAATCGTAGCAATAAATGTTTGAATACAGTAATAATGGCTGGTCCAGGTTGGGTTCAATATCTTCGGAGTCGCTGGACGTTCGAGGTGTGGGCCCTTTGACGGTCCATTGAGTACGGCGGCGACTCCGAGGAGGAAGGCCGCGGGGTTGCGACCCCCGTCCCCGTGAGTACCGTGTCAGGTTCCCGGGGGGCTACAATGCGCCCCCCGGCGGCGGGCTCAAAGGCAAGGCACTGATGGGCCCCTGGTGCAGATACCACCGGAGAGCCCTGGGGTCCCCCCTCTCATGTGCCGATGCGACAGCCGCGGGGGTTTTAGTGGGTAAGAATCCCGCATACCCCGGTCGAGCCCCACAGCTCCCGGGGATCTTTGGAAGATATCCACAGCGTCAAAAAAAAGGTTGGGTTTCAATATGTCATATTATAATGAACCCTACTAATTGTCCTTATTGGAGTAACGGCTGGCCACCGCTCAGCCATTACTCCGGCCTGTATTCATACATTTATTGCTACAATTTTCATCTTTTAATGAAAAACATGGTATAAATACGTTATACTAAACAACAGACGAATTCACACTAGAGGAACTTTTTTTACCTTTTACGTAACGAACCCTAAAATCGAACATACGTAGTTAACCATCACACCAATGTCGACAAAACCGCTTTCACGTCATGGATACTGTTATCATAAGTGGTATAAATCAGAAACTATGTAGCCCAACTATGTGAGATAACCGATTATTTAACTTTACCAGTGCATACATAATATAACATAATACAGTCATCGGTAAAGGTTATTGGAAAACGCAATGAATTCTTTGTGGTCTCCTATAAACACCAGCGGCCGCTTATGCTATGCTGGCTAGCAGCGCACGTCGACAGTAGTCGACAATCAACAAGTTTTACTAAGTCGTACGTTTTGTAACGACGCGTCAGTCGATGACATTTACGTTGCAATGGTTCAAAATAACTGGAGACGCAGCGCAAAGAGTTTGAAGCCGCCTACAACGTCCACACGCCAACGCCAACAACAGTACATTTCTATAGAAATGTACTGTTGTTGGCGTTGTAACATTTCTATAGAAATGTACTGTTGTTGGCGTTGTTACTATAGTAAACATCGTAACGTGGCGTACGGCGTATCGCTGTAGATGGTGTAGCTCTCAGCAATAATTGCAGCGTGAACGTTAACAATGCGTCATCAGTACAAAGTGGAAAAAATAGTTGTTGGTTGACTAGTAGGTACTGTTGTGATTTGTGAACGAGACTTCGTCGTTCGCTGCTCAGATGTAGTGACCACTGACGCTGTGCCTGGCGTTCAGACGTCGTATGAAAAATTTTGTCGGACGTCACATGTAGGAAACCATAGTCGAGACGTCCGAACACGGGCGGCCAATTTTTGATGGGTGAACTAACTACGAAAGAAGATTATCATGCACTAATGCCTACGCAGATAAAGTTGCACTCTCTCTTTCATTACTACTCCGTTGGAACGGATGACCGACTCAACCGGGGAGGCATAGGACTGACTTTTTACGTGCGCATCTGACGAATCGACTAATCGATCTGTCTTTCCCCAACAACTACACAAAGTTGTAGTTCTCTGCAGCATTTGAACCCGCAACCTCCAATTGGAAATAATTCCCGCTGCGCCACGGATACAAGTGTCGATTAATGATATCAGCAACGGGAAAACCCACTAATTAGCGACAACATTGCGAGGCATGTAGTATTATGACTAATGTTGGTTTAATAGCGAAATGTATTGTAAACAATATGAATGTGTTGTACATTATCATTCGGGAAATGCGGCATGAAACTTTAGATAAACATCGCGCTTGAGTTTGTCACTGTTTGTTGTTAAATTATTCCGTGTTTATGTTATCTATGTGGTGCAGTGCTTGATAATATGGGAACTGTGCTCGTGAGGATCCGGGTGCAATTCCCAAAAATCGGGAAAATATATCGGTTTTCGTTTAGAAAATTCTCAGTCTGGAACTCTGCACAGTATCTCTCTCTCTTATTAATACAAAGGACCTAACATATCTTTAGCAAACTACTGCTACGTTCTGGATATTTATTTTAGGCTTTTGCCGGTAGACACCACGGGGCCTTGATCTCATTAGACACACTGTTGAAAAAAGAGGAGACAGAAAGAGTAGATAGTTAATGGCATACTATGAGGAAACGCCTCCAGGCGTTTAGGCCCTTTCTTCCCGGTGCGGTGTTAACCTTGACTTTTTTTTCTTAGTACTGATTTGTACACACAATACACTTCAATAAACGAACATGCTATATCTGTGCGAACATGCATCCTCGCTCCCACGCTCTAATATACACACACAGATGTGTATAAGTATGTGCGTAATACGCGCAGACATTTATTCCCGTATCTCAAATTTTTCTGATTCTGAAATTTCCTTTATTTTTTTTTATTACAATTGTCTGACCCTGACAGTATGTATCTACCTGCACATTATTTGTGTGTATGTGTAAAGAACGCTGACTTCGAATACAGGCTTTGCCACACAGAATAATATTACCAGTAGCAAAACTTTGCTTAGTTAAAAGCCAGAATTTTACTTACTTACTCTGTCCGCCTTGAAAACTGTGTCATTATTTTTAGTTATGGTAAGTACTGGAACGCTTATAAAACTGTATTATGTTTATTTGTATATGGTACTGTGAATATATAAATATCTCGATAACGGGTGTCCACAGAAGATCAGCGTCGTTGTTCCAAATAGGAGCAACGGTTCAGCGGCATTTTTAAAATAACAATAAGTGTAATTAAGTAAGTTTGATGTCGCTGAATAATTTCCTTTCTTTCTTTATTTCTATCTAAATATAATATTATCATGTAAATAAAAGTGACTTAACTCTAATAAATTGAAAATTGACTCACCAGCGAACTGTTCGCGTACAAAGTGTCGTACGATTCCGCCTTCGACGCCACGTTCCTCAATTTGCAAGGCTTCTTGAGCGGCGGCGGAGGCTGGCCGTGCTTGTGGGAAGGGGACGCTTGCTGGTTCCCACCACCACCTCCTCCGGCGCCCACGTGATTGGAATTAGCCTTGTTCTCCTTCACCAACTTGGCGCCGTGCGTCAAGTTGTTCTTGGTGAAGTTGCCAAGTTGTTCGAACATACTCGACAGGTGTTGGGACATCATTTTGAAGATCAGTTCTTTGGATGTGCACTATTCCGATCAACCGAACCCGTGCATTCGTGTGTTCATTGCTTTTTCTCACACTTAGTTTGTTTCACATTATCTTCACGATAAGTTGTTGTGAATGAAAATTCGTCTATGTTGATGATGCGGATTTAATAAATGTTCTCCAAAAATTTAATACGTAGGTACTATGTATTAAGTGAAAGGAATATTAGCCTACAGTCTAAACCGTTTTGTTTAAAAATATGTTTTTTTTTGTAAAAGAGTTCCTTAAATAAGCAGGTGGGCACTAAAATCCTGTTTAGGATGTGCGTTGCATGGGATGCCTAATAAGGCAGTGGCGTGCATACACTTTTATGTCAGGGTAGGCAAAAAAGCAAATTTCCTGGACTTTTTATTGTATTGTATTATCATTCAATGATCCATAAGACGCCTGCCCAGTGTGGGGATTATGGCGACCCGACAACCCCTCCCTTCTAAGGGAGAGGCCTTTCTTCAGCGGTGGACGTCTTTCAGCTACCGATAGATGATTATCATTTAAAGAAGTCATAGTGTAGGCAAAATCATTTTGCATGTATGGACTGGTCGCCACTGCTATAAGGCTAATCTCATTTAAAAACGAAGTCCATAAAAAAACTAAGCAATTTTGAATAGCCTCCAGGTGATTTAAAAACAGCACAACGGTATTTGCGAACTATTTACCGAATCAAAGTTTCCTAAATGAAGCGTTCGAGGCGCAAATGAGGTCGACGTGAGAACAATGACGTCACAGCTGCGATACTGTCACGGGATTCCGGTGACTCCCCCGAGGGAACTTGTCTTACTGCCGACGTTTGTATATACTAGATAATATACGACTTTATGTATCTTTGCTTAAATTTTTATTATTGTATAATACAGTGTGAGTACTTACGCCTATACTTTGTAGTCTAGTAACAGCTGAGTGGGAGAGCGCTTGCCTTGGAAACAAGTTGCGCAGGATCGAACCCCGGCTTGCACCTCTGATTTCTTTAATTAATCATGTACGTATCATCTTTGTGCGATTGTTACTAGCTTTCAGTGATGAAAAACATCGTGAGGAAACTTGCATGTCTGAGAAAGCCAGACTTATTTTCGAATGACGTGTGAAGTCCGCCAACCTGCACTTGGCCATCGTGGTGGACTATGGCCTAAGTCCCTTCATCTTGAGGGGAGGCCCGTACCCAACAGTGGGACACAACAAGGGCTGGTATAATTTTTTAATATACAGTGTGAGTGTTCAAAAATAATCCTCGTAAATTTAAATTTGGAAGACTGATTTTTGGATTTGTTTGTTGAACAATTAAAAATCTTTTTTTAATATATTGAACTGCCTGAGCACCAGCTTTATGTGGCAAACGTGCCTTCAGTCCGAAGTAAGCGATTTGCATCGTCATTCATAATAAGAACAGCTAAGGACTGGAACAGTTTGCCTGCGTCAGTTTTTCCGCCCGATTATAACCTGGGTGTCTTCAAAGCTAGAGTGAATAGGCTTTTAATAAGCCAGTGTGCTTTACCATCCTAGATTGCGTCCCCGCTTTCCATCAGGTGGGACTGCAGTCAAGCACGGGCTTATAGGGAGTAAAAAAAAATGCTGTTTATTTCCAAGAATCCAAATAATCTCTTCAGCTCTATCTTTTTACGATATATAGAGTGTTTAAACCCCCCCCCCCCCCCCTGTCTGGTCACTAGGGATATTATTTGGTGTATCAATACAATTACGTGTATTGGAGCTGGGGCATATACTTATGCACCCAGTGTCGCTGGGGACGGGACATCACTATATTTTTAAGTCTGTTTTTTTTTTCTATCACCGCCACTTGTATAAGTGCGTTCGTGTCCGCCGTGTAATAGGCCAGGACTCGAGTTATGTTTAATAGGCCGACCGCGATATATATACAAATCCAATATCTTTGCTTGTGGCGGCTTCGTGTGGTGGGTCACCCCCTTCCCCTTCCCTCTGATATGGTTGAGGGGAGTGATGGCTGCTGCTCGAGTCAACTCGTGCGCGGGTGCTGCTTGGGGGGACTGGTCCGACTACTATCCCTTTGGCCTTTTAGTTTGTTGAATTTTTTGTCGTAATTTATTGTTTTCTTCTTTTCTCCCTTGCTTTATGTTTCGAACGGCAAGACACAATATCGCTAATGTCGATTCATTTGTAACAAAACAAAGTTTAAAAAAAAGTGAAAAAATGACAAGCCCGCTGAGTTTCTTGCCGGATCTTCTCAGTTGAGGCCGCGTTGTGATCCGGTGGTAGCTTTTAAAAAATGACCATTCAAGTGCTAGCGTTAAGCCTATTTGAAATAAAGATTTTTGAGTTTGAGTTTGAGTTTATTGTATTGCTATTAGGAAAAAAAATTACATATTCAAAAAATTAGTTACATTCATAATCATTGTATTGATATACCGAATGAAACCCTCACGGATCGGACAAGGGTTTTTTAAACACTCTGTTGGTGGTTTGACATCTCTGTCTTGGATGAACACTTGAGTAGGTACTTCTGCCACATAGAAGAAGTTAATTGTTACAGGTAAGATCGAAGGAAAGAGCCCTCGCGATGCGGACACTCACCGACACATAAACTGCTGCTTGGCGGCTTAATATCTGACACTGCGGTGGTAGGTGGTACCTACCAGGAAGGTCCCTTGCACAAGGAACTTACCACCTAGTGTATAAGTAAGTTAAGTATATTATAAGTAGGCACCTGAATTTACATTAGGTAAATATGATACAAACATCTTATTTCCATTAAAATGATTATGAGTCAACAAAGTAACACAATAAAAGCCATAATTTTCATAATTATTTCAAAGCACACAGTCGTGTGAGAACAAAACTTGTTAAATTAAACAAAGTACTAAGAAAATCGGTGTTTCGTAAACCGCTGTAATGCTAGATCTACACGTTATTGAAACAAAAACTTTGGGGTACCCAAGCCACTACAAACGCTACGCGACGCTACGATTGGTCGAGTCCTCCGCAGGCCAACACTTTTAACTTTTATACTCCGCTTCAAATAAACTTTTAAACTATTAGAAATTCCTTTGCGCCTCAATAACAACATAGCCCCAAGACGCCTGCCGAGTGTGGGAATTATGGCATCCCTTCCGATAATAGGGGAAGGTTTTTGTTCTTATGGCTGGTGATGATGGTGCTGAACTACATAACGACTACATTGTAAAATTGGCAGCAAAAACTTTTTTGTGTTACCAAATATATCATACTGGTGAGTTGAATTAAAAAATATACGGATGACGTTTTTCGACGGCTTAGTAAAGTTGTAACCGTTTTCAAGTTTATTTGAAAGGTTTGCGTCAGTATGTGAACTGTTACTGTAGCTTAGCAAGCGTTTAGACGCTCCATAACAAAGTGTTACGATGTTTTAATGTTGAACTTCGTTAACCAGTTGTTTGGTGCTTGTACGACTTGTGAATCAACAAGTTAGCCTACATGTCGACTCCCGTAGCGCCAACATTTGCACTATATGTATTAATTTATTTACTTGGTTTACTTAGAACGAGGCAGAACATCTCTACCTTGATCAACTACACTATTCAGTCCACGTTTCTATTGTATCATTATTCTAAATTCAAATCATAATTTCACAAAATTGCTTCGCACGATTCTTTTTTATTTAAATATTTTATTTAAAATTGGAAAACTGAACTACTTAACTCCATAATTGTCTTTTGACATAATAAGCGAATTTCCTTCAACCGTCCTTCGAGGCGTTAAAACGGAAATTGTATAAAAAAAACGTGGCAATATTTTCGAAAGGAAGTATCGTCTCGGACAAAACAAAGGGGTCCGTTATAATGGGGCTCTAGAAAGTTGCGTCAAAGGGCAGATCGCGGCAAAGTTGTTTATCTCGGCAAAGTTTCATCAAATCAAACTTATCAGCTTTTGTATTGATTAGGATTTAATGTTTTTTTTTATTGTTGTACGAGTATATAAACTAATCGCCATCCGTCAGCTACACTCGTTTTAGCAACCCAAATCACCCGTAGCAATGGATATAAAAATAGCGAATTAATATTATATCCTGATAGACCTGCACGGGTATTCAGAACCGTCGGAAAGTCCCGTATCCGAATCCGATAGAAAAGTTTCCGAGGCTGTCCTTCAAACGCTATTCAGAAATCCGAAATCGAAAAGTTTTGACAGTTCGATTCGATAGCAAGATGTTAGTTCACGGAAACTATTCCGCAAGCCTTTTGCTGTCGGGAAGGTTAATATTTCACAAGAATGTTATGTTTTTATACAACTACAGTTTAAAAAAGACTACAACAACAATAATTATAGACACTCACTTATATAAAGAATATTCGCGACTCGCGTAACTAGTAAAATTAAATTGAGAATTTTATTATGGTGCATTCACACTACGCCAACAAACTACTCATTCACTAAACATCCAAATAGGATCCACAGAGTGCATTAATATATATACTGAAAATCAATAGAGGCAAAGGAACACATTAGCTGGGTTTGTTTAGTAATCTATACATAGAAAAGCAGTAATCAATGGTTAGCTTTCGCTGAAACGTCCATAAAAAACCTAAAAATCCCGTCCGTTTGCCCGGTGTGTACATTCCTTCCTCCAAGGTGTGTACACGACACTAAAGGAAAAAATGACTAAGCGTTTACGACGCAAGTTTAGAAGAAAATTCGCAAAAATGTTATGTCAATAATACACATTCCTATAAATGACTAAATAAGCCACAATTTATAAATTATGTTATTGCCTATATGATATGTTACAAAATACATTAAAATTTCAATATTAAACATTTATTTAACCACTTTAAAATTTTCTACCACTATAATCTCTTTTTCTACCATTTTATAATGTTCTCCGTAAACACACTCATATCGAATTCGTAAACTCCCTTTCCGATAGGAACTGTGAATAGCGTTTGACAATCCGTCGGATCATAGTTCGACATGTCATCTGACTTTCCGATCCGAAACGGAACGTTCCCGACATTGGTGAATGGCTATGCTGGTCCCTTTGGCATGGGTTTTTGCTATGTCCTTGTTTAAATGAGCTTCTTTCAGGACTTTTTCAACCATCGTCAACCAAGTAGTGGGTTGTCTTTCTCGCGAACGCTTCGCTGTTGACATATCTACGGCAAGTTTCACCATGGTCTTCTTTGGATGTGACCGCCGTAATCGTTTTTCATTGACTTTATAAAATCATCACCACCAGCCGGAAGACGTCCATTGCTGAAAGTAGCCCTCCCCCTTGGAACGGCCCAATGAATGACAATTGGCGATTTGCATCCACCGGTTGCCTGCGATGCGCGCAACGTCGTCTGTCCACCTAGTGGGAGGCCTACCTATGCTACGTCTTCCGGTTCGTGGTCGCCACTCGAGAACCTTTCTTCCTCGGCGGTTATCGGTTCTTCGAGCGAACTCATGAAATAGCGAATGAATAATACGGAATAAATGCCAATATTTCCAAGGGTTTACAACCAATAAAATACAAAGGATAACTATCCATTAAATAGCGCGTGGTTGACCATTGCCAATTTCTCGCGTCGTTGATCACAGAAAACTCAAATAAATTAATAAAGGACGGTGAGCATGCTCTAATAGGAGGGTTAAGGCCTTTTCTGATATAACGATAATCCCTTGCCGGACTACACCGACCCCAGAAAGGTCCCCTTAATAAACATAATATAAAAATTAAGACTGCCGTAATCGCTCTAGAATTTACGCAACGCCGAAGGTAATGAATTTAAATTAACCAAGATCCCTTTAAATGAAAACAAATACCACTTAACCGGAGCACAGAAGTTCCTTAATAAACTGATTTATAACTTGGGTATCATAAGTAAGTTAATGGATTACTTAAACAACTGGTACTGGTATCCAGAAAGCTTCGTTAAAGTTATTTCTGTTTCAAAGTATTTGTATGGCCAAAGAACCCTTTGTCCTTGTCACACTGTGCCCCTGAACAATAATACCTAGGGTCACATTTTAGATTATTTTGCAAACATATTTGTTTTATATTAAGTTTAGTGACTACAAGGTTGGACCTCACTACCGCTGGTCACACGAGATCTTAGTTATTAGGCGTAAGTCCGGTCCCACATACCCCGGTCGAGCCCCACAGGGGATCTCCATTCGGGGATCCGCGTCAAAAAAAAACAAAAAGTTGTAAGTCCGGTAATTTACACTTTACACCGGAACATAGCAATGAATCAATGATTAGGCAGATTATCTCACGCTGCGATAACCTACCCCTAGGATAGTCCCTTCCACACGGGACCTTTTTTTCCTTCTATTAGTATGTATGATTGTCTCTACTTTGCGAAATTCTAATACAAAATATCAAGTTCGTAATCTCTTTTTTCTCATAGTATACATAAACCCAGTCCCCGTCCGTAATGATAAAGTAAGTTCTTTGACTTGGTTACGTATGCTTAGACGACAGTTTATATACGTTGATCAATCATTAAATAATAGAAACAAAACTATAATTTCACTGTTAGAATAGCATTATAGTAACGACATTATGATGAGTCGCTTACGATAAAGGTCGATTATTCAAAGTCGTCACGGACAATATTTCTATACTTTTTCATTTTATGTGGATCACAAGAAGCCAGCTTTAAATAAATTAAGGCTTACACATTGTGACTCCTGAAATAGCTACCTCAAATTTCATATTTTTACTTTACATTTCCAGTTTTGTTATCATATTATCATAAAGAGAATTCTCTATAATTAATCTGTCAATTATTTACAAAAATAATTAAAGCTCTAACATGGACTCAGTTTCACTTCTGTCCAATCAAAACATGGAACGAATGGAACATATTAAAATAACTATAAAAAAAGTATCACAATATAAATCAGATTCGTCCTGTCAGCAGATCACGTCCGAAATCCAGTTACAACTCAGTAATAAAACATGATGAAGGTAAAAGAAAAAAAATTAACATTACGTCCATAAACCGGGAATGCCAAGACTCATTTACGATATGTCTGCGGTAGTGATGGGATGGATCGACGATAAATGCGTCGACGAAACGAGACCGTTTTTCGGCCACGATAAACCAGTTCATAAAACAGTCTAAAGTTAGACCAGTTTATACAGTTGACGAAAAATTTAATGGTCGACGTCGGACGTAGAATGTCGTTTAATTTTTTTATTTATACTACCAAGGTGGCAAGCAAGCATGCGGCCCGCCTGATGGTAAGCAGACGACGCAGCCTAGAGACTCTAGCAATACCAGAAGAATCACTAGCGCGTTGCCGACTCTTAAGACATTAGATATTAAGTCTTTGTGTCCGGTAATTTCACCAGCTACAGTGCCCTTCTCGCCGGAACACAGCAATGCTTACACACTGCTGCTTGGCGGCAGAATATCAGACACTGCGGTGGTACCTACCTGGACGGTTCCTACACAAGGAACCTAGTAAAATGTAAATGTAGTTTATTGATATAGTCCACCGATAAACTAGTCTATCATTAGACTGTTTTCTAACCTACTAAAAACAGTCGAAAAAACAGTTTGTTGATTCAAAGCCCACCCCTAGTCCGCGGTTATAATAACCAAACTGTATGAATATGTAATCCATAGTTGCGTTATAAAATGCAAGAAACATGAATAACTTATTACGCGCGATACGTGTTTCGTTTGCGTAAAAATACGGTGAAATATCACGTGTCTTGTGCGTATATTTATCTTGTCGGCCCCATTAAAATGTAAAAACAACTAGACAGGCGTTAAGATCATGAGCAAAGGGGGAAACTGGTGTGAGCAGCACGTGATAAATCTGGGAGTTAGAACCTGTCCCAGAGCGCCTGTTTCGGTAGGCTTGGCAATACACCACGTTTTGTCACTCTGCGAGGTCCTCATGTTATCTTTATTTAACCAAGTAACGAGACAAGTAAGGCGTTCGCCTAGTGGTAAGTGACAAGCCTACCTATAGACAGTTGCGCTGCACTGTCGTTCGTTATTAAGTCTCTTGAGCCCAATTATATTTCCAGTTAAAGTGCCACAGCAATTTTTACACACAGCTGCTCTACAATAAAATAGTATAACGGGTGTAAGAGACATCGTACCGAAAACCGATACCAGGGTTCCAGTACATGATTCTGAACATCTTCATCTTTCATCGGCTTTTTTAAGAAATTCCAAAAAAAAATATGCCACTTTTTAAAATGAAATTAGGATAACATTGGTTTAATAATGAAGCATAATTCCTATTTAAAAACAATAATTTACTTATTTGTGCAAAATCATCAGCAGCCGAAAAGTCCACTGCTGAACAAAGGCCTCTCCCTTAGAAGGGAGGGGTTGCCATAATCTCCACGCTTGGCAGGCGGCTTGATTGAAATTAGCAATTTAATTTGAAAAATAAACAATATTCCGCACGTATTCATTACATGCTCAAAAATTTACAAGTTTGTCGTTTGTCATTTTCCATATAAATGGAACTGTAATGTTGTAACGGACAATAAGTTTATAAAGTTTTCGGTACGCAGTCCCTTACACCCTGTATACATATCTACGTAGATAATCCTTTGCTCAATGGATCTACCTCGTTCTTATACAAACTCAAACTCAAAACTCAAAAATAGTTTATTTCAAATAGGCTTAAAAAAAATACATGACCTTTCAAAAGTGCTAGACTTTTGAAAGGTCATGTATTTTTTTTTAAAAAGCTACCACCGGATCACAACGCGGCCTCAACTGAGAGAAACTCAGCGGGCTTGTCATTTTATCACATTTTTTTTTAAACAGTTTGTCATGTTACAACTAGATCAGAGCGACAATGTGTCTTGCCGTTCAAAAGATCAAATAATACAGAAAAAAAATAATAAAATACGACGAAAGTAGGTACAACAAACTAAAAAGCCAAAGGGATAGTAGTCGGACCAGTCCCCCCAAGCAGCACCCGCGCACGAGTTGACTCGAGCAGCAGCCATCACTCCCCTCAACCATATTGGAGGGAAGGGGGTGACCCGCCACACGAAGCCGCCACAAGCAAAGACTTTTCGATGGCGAGCATGACCGATCTAAGATCACAGTGGCACACGTCTAACATTTAACTTCTGCTGTTAAGCAGTGCCTCGTCAGGCAAGACACAAAGCACTTTAACATATTATTGATGTCATCAATTAATTGACTAGTGCAGCAGCCATCAGTTATCCACCACTTTATATGGTGTTACAAATTGTAAGCCTTAAAATTCAAAGCTTGCATGAGTCAGGCAGTTCAAGCCCACGCAGCTTTATCCTCTAGGTAATCCGAGATTTTATAATAAGCCTTTTTCGACAATCGGCTTTTTATCAAAGGTTTAAATTTATTCAGTGGAAGATCTCGGATATCCTGTGGCAGTTTGTTATAGAAGCGTATACTTTGACCCATAAAAGATTTGCCTGTTCTGTGGAGACGCGTGGAATGCAAAACAAGATCGTGTTTGTTCCGGGTATTAACACCATGAATATCACTATATTTTTTAAAAGATCCAATATTTTTCTGAACATAAACTAAATTTTCAAATATGAATTGTGAAACAACCGTTAGAATATCTATTTCTTTGAATTTTTCTCTAAGTGAATCGGTAGGAGCCAGATTATAAATGGCTCTCACAGCTCTTTTCTGCAGAATAAAAATGGCATTAAGTTCTGCAGAAGATCCCCACAGTAATATACCATAAGACATAATACTGTGGAAATAGCTGAAATAGACAATTCTAGCGGTTTCAACATCAGTTAGGCGTCTAATTTTTTTCACTGCATATGCCGCGGAACTTAGTCTACCTGACAGTTTCTCAATTTGTGGGCCCCATTGTAGCTTAGCGTCTATTGTTATACCAAGAAACACAGTCGAAACCTCAAGGTCCAACGATGCTCCATTAATTTCCACATTGGTAGCCACCGGTCTTACATTAGGTGTTACAAATTTTATACACTTAGTTTTGCTCTCATTCAGTTTTAAATTGTTAATATTGAACCAGTGGACAACTTTAGAGAGGGCGTTGTTCACTTCGTCATAATCATGGAGTTTACGCTTAACTTTAAATAAGAGAGAGGTATCATCCGCGAACAATACAACATTAAGTTTATCCCCCACGAAGTAGGGTAAATCATTAATGTATATTAAAAACAGAAATGGGCCTAATATTGAACCTTGAGGGACGCCTAAGGAAACCACAGATCCTGGGGATCTCTTACCATTTATATCAACCTTCTGAATTCTATTATTCAAATATGAAGTCAGAAGGTCTAAAGCTCTGTTCCTCAAACCATAGTGGCGTAATTTCCTGACCATCGTGTCGTGATCTACGCAATCAAAAGCTTTGGATAAATCACAGAATACACCAAGAGCATCATGTGATTCCTCCCAAGCCTGGTAAATATATTTTAATAATTCGACTCCCGCGTCAGTAGTTGATCGATTTTTTCTAAAGCCGAACTGTTTATCATGAATAAAATTGTTTTTATTAAAATGATCTAATATTTGATTTAATATAAGTTTTTCATAAATTTTACTTAAGGCTGGCAACACCGAAATAGGCCTGAAATTCGTAGGCTCAGCGGTACTGCCAGACTTAAATATAGGTACAATTTTGCTGTGCTTCATAAGGTCAGGAAACTCTCCACTCATAACACAGCTATTAAATATCACTGCTAGTTGAGGGGCAATTACTTCAATTATTGATGCTATTACTTGTACAGAAAGTCCCCATATATCAGCTGTCTTTTTCTGATTAAGCTGTTTGAAAGTATTTATAATATCATTAGCAGTAACAAAACAGAATTGAAAGGCTGTGCCACACTCTGGTATGTTTTCTTTTAATAAAATTTCAGCGGAAATGGACGACGAATTCAGAGTTTTCGTTATATTAATGGGAACATCAGTAAAAAATCGTTCAAACTCTGTCGCCACATCTAAATCCGCTGTTACATCTTTATTATTCACATGTAAACAAAAATCATTATTGCGTACTGATGACCTACCAGTTTCACTATTTATAATATTCCATGTCATTTTAATTTTGTTTTCAGAGTTTCTGATTTTTTGTTTTAAATAATTAGCTTTAGCTATGGAACAAGCTCGTTTAAATACCTTAGAGTATTGTTTTACATATTCTTTAAATAGCGGCGAGGAATTAACACATCTTTCATTATAAAGTTCGTACAATTTTCTCCGACTCGTATAGATACCTACGGTCGCCCAATCATTAAACGATACATTATGATTAATCGATAAAGTTTTAGGTTTAAATATTTTTCTAAAGCGATTATCGATACATTGGAATAACGAGTTATACAAAATATTTGGATCTTCATGACAGGGCAACACAGGCAAGCTGTCAGTCAGGGTGACTTTGAAATGACATAAACGACGTTCCGTTATCGGAACAAACATAACATTTCTTTTAGTTTTCATGATTTTACTAGGAAACACAGCAAGCTGTCCACAATGGTCAGAATCAAGTTTATTTATTACTTCTTTGTGTATCGGTTTCATACTTGTAAATATGTTATCGATACATGTTGCGCTAAAAGAGGTTATCCTAGTGGGCTCCAAGAACATGTTGTACAAATTGTGTGATCTAAATAATGTTATAAATTTACTGGTCACAGTGGTATTTTCCAGTAGATTTATGTTAAAGTCTCCACAGACAATAATTGTTTTATTCGTGTAGGACGTTTTGTGCAAAACAGTTTCTAATATTCGTTCAAAATCATCATATGGTGAACACGGGGGCCTGTATACGCTCAAAACTAAAAACTGCTCAGTCTCAATGCAAGCTAATTCAATAACTCGTTCAACAGAAAGGCTCACCAGATCAGTACGTTCTTTGTATTTAATATTCTTTTTAGTAATAATTATGAATGCCCCCACGAATTATGTTCACTCTGCTGAACGAGCTGGCAACCTGGTAGTTATTAAAATTGAACATGAACTGGTCACTCTTTAGCCAATGTTCAGTTACACAAAAAATATCTATATTGTGACCGTTCAAGAACAATTCAATTTCTAAGTCTTTGCCCAACATACCTTGTATATTCTGATGTACCAAGCGGGTACAGGGTATTTTATTTACATTTAATTTAAGGTCATTATTACATGGGCTTTTATGTGAATTTATAATAAAATTATCATTTAATTTATCCATGCCAGAGTTAGTCTCTGTTGTCTTAGAGTCTAATTTAAATTACATATTATGTCATTATTGATAGCCAATTGCTTGGCTGCATTAATTTGTATGTCATACATACTTAACACACTCTATCTAGTGCTGAAAACTACATTAAAATCCGTTGAGGAGTTTAATAGATCTAAGTGTACAAACAGCGGGTTCTACTTTGTTTTATACTAAGTAAAGAAGATGCATACTAATTCATTGAACCTAGTAAACGACTAAAGGTGAAAAAAATGTACTATCTCAACTATCATTAAAAAATTATTTTCATAGAAACACATCAAAGCTAAACAGTTTCAAATATGGGCAAATGGGCGAAGACGCTCAGAAGAGGCACAGACCACGTCAAGAGGTAGGTAGTGTGACGACTAAGACTTGAACGCCTTTGAGACGGAGTAGGCGGAGATCGCTATGAACCGGGGTAGGTGAAATATCAGTCACCGGTCTCGCCGGCGAGGCCGAAGGGTCGTACGTATGCGACCTCAACGACGTGCATCACCCCACTGAGTTTCTTGCCGGTTCTTCTCAGTGGGGGCGCGTTGTGAACCGGTGGTAAACTCAGCCCTCTCTTAAGAGACAGCCCAAGCCGAGGCCGTGCCTCCCTGAGGTGCCCTTGAGCTCGTCGCTACTTCTGCCGTTAAGGCTAGAGCGCTTTAAGCGCTCGCCTCCTATTGTCCGGTGAAGCTGTAGTAGCCATCAGCGGCCAACAGCGTCTATCATTCCAAAAAAAAAAAAACGGTGAAAGTTTAGAGTCTAGGTCAAGAAATAAATACTCTGTATAAAACTAATATTACCTTAGAAATGGAACTAAAAACCTACAGTAAATTGGTTCGAAATCCGAAGATTTTGGATTAAGATCAGTATTATTTTCAGACGTAATTGAAAACGGCAAGAAAATATACTACATTTACCTGATAATAACTACATCATTATACATTGAATGATTGGATATAATATACGAGTATAAACATCTATCGCAAAGCAATATTACTTTGCTTACAGTAATTGACAACTTCTGATGGAACTGTCAAAAATGATCTATAGGCAATAATTACGCTGAATAAACTACCCTCGTCGTTCATGAGATTATACTCCGCGAATTTCTATGAAAATGTGCGATAATATTTATTTACTGAAGTTTGGTCGACTATTGGCTATACCATGCGGCAGTGGCATGCCATGAGTATCGCCATCATTTCCAGTAGTCGTAGGTATATTACAGATCATACGATTTTCTGCTAAAAATGTCTGTAGATCGGGGCTGCAGGTTTCAAAATACGCTATACGCAAATTAAGTCCCAACGACTACAGATATTTTTTTAGCAAGAAGTTCTTAAATTTCAACTAACAATCTAGATTTTCCTCAGTAAAAACGTAAAAAAAACAGTCAAGTACGAGTCGGACCCGCGCATAAAAGGTTCCGTACTATTTTTTAGTATCAATAATATCGTTTTTTTTTAGTATCAATAAAATTACTACTAAAAAATCTGAAAATCTGTGAAAAATTCAACTCTCTACCTATTACGGTTCAAGAGATACAGCCCGCTGGCAGACAGACGGAGGGCGGAGGCTTAGTAATAGGGCCCTATTACTAAGCCCCCTACCCGAAGGGTACCTCCTTCGGGTACAGAACCCTAATATAATGACCGAAGATTGAATCGACTTCGAAGTTTGAAAGTATAAACAAATTTTTAGAAGTTTAATCGTTTTTCATGAGTTTTTGGCGATTTCTGTAATTTCTAGTAAGCATACCTTAAATGGTCCTATAGAGTATTTTGATTACTACATGAAATAGAATCGATCGACGCAAAAAAAAATGATTTTTAACATTCTCTTCGCTGACTGTCCATTTCTTTCCCAAATCTGTTGTTTTTTCTGTACTGCCCTAAGTGTCCCGTCTCAAAAATCCACCTGTATATGTGGTCCTAGAATATAAAGTAATTAAATTTAGCAGAAATATTTATTTCTCGGTGAATAATATTCTTCCTTTCTTTATATATACATTTAATTTCAATAGGAATCTGAGAACATTAAATGTTATTGATTGAACAGCAAAATATATCTTACATTGTATTGAAATCTCGGACAAAGCGAAACAACTCGGTATACAATTTTTCAATTTCATTTTATTGTCCATATAAGTATCCCGACTGTAAAATTTCAGTATCTGGACACAAACACTCAAGAAAAATGTGATGTTTGCATAATATAATATATGGACTTACTCGAAAGTGCAAGGGTAAGAATAGCAAACAAAGGTTTTTAACCAGTGTGTGTTGCCAGTGATGACATAATACTGAGACGTGGTCCTTAACAGCTGGCCATTTGGAGAAGCTCAGAGTCACGCAACGAGCTATGGAGAGAGCTATGCTCGGAGTTTCTTTACGCGACAGAATCCGGAATGAGGAGATTCGTCGAAGAACCAAGGTCACCGACATAGCTCAAATATGCAAGTTGAAGTGGCAGTGGGCAGGCCACATCGCTAGAAGAACCGATAACCGTTGGGGAAGAAAGGGTCTCGAGTGGCGACCATGAACCGGAAGACGCAGCGTAGGCAGGGCTCCCACTAGGTGGACCGACGACATTGTTCGCGTCGCAGGCAACCGGTGGATGCAAATGGCAAATTGTCGTTCATTGTGGCGGTCTAAGGGGGAGGCCTTTGTTCAGCAGTGGACGTCTTCCGGCTGATGATGATGATGATGATGACTAAGTAGTCCTGCCGACTAGAAAATAAATATACCTATTAACCGTAAAATTATGTACTTAGTTACATTTCAACAAAAATATAAGATCACTTGTATGTATCGAAATATTCTAGTCAATCTGTAACGCTGTATTCGAGTTGTACTTCTACCAACATACTAGATTCAAGGTGTAATGCCACCCTAAGGCTACCGTACGATTTAATGAAGCGTGCATCGCGCTAACGAAGTTTCTCCTGAATATGATATAACTGCAAGTTCTAGCTATGGTCCCTTGTCGATAGCATTTTTGTTATTACTTATTATTGGCTTTCTTTAGAGAATTGGGTTAAGATGCTCTCTTTATTATTATTATTAACAGTATGGATACTAATTTGGTTGGTAATCCAATAGAAAAACGCTGCTGCCCGTCTTCTTGATTTCCCTTTGTCGCCTTATACAGACATCCAACGGGAAGAAATGAGGTAAGCACCCCTACCCCCCCCCCCCCCCATATCTTGGAGGCTCTCCATGGCGTGTCTGGGTTAGAATAGGACACGCCATGGGTCTTCGGAGTCGCTGGACGTCCGAGTAGTGGGCCCAAGAACGTCAATTGAGTACGGCGGCGACTCCGAGGCGAACGGCGGCGGGGTTGCGACCCCCGTCCCCGTGAGCACCGTGCTAGGTTCTCGGGGGGCTACAATGTGCCCCCTGGCGGCAGACTCAAAGGCAAGGCACTGAGGGGCCCCTGGTGCTGATCCCACTGGAGAGCCCTGGGGACCGCTCTCATATACCGATGTGACAGCCGCGAGGGTTTTAGTGGATAAGAATCCCACATACCCCGATCGAGCCCCACGGCTCCCGGGGACCTAAGGTATCCACCGCGTGAAAAAAAAAACACGCCACGGGTAACGCTCAGTTCAAATGCGACTAAAACGGTCTTCCATCTTAGGACTAACCTTTCCTGGCGTAGTTTAACCAACTAATCGTTTACCGATCCGTGATTTCTACTGGCTGACTAACAACGACAGTGATCATTGAAAATTAGTCCAATATTTGTTTAGATAAACTAAGTGCTAGTTAAGTGTATACCATAAAGTTCCGCTCCAACTTATTATTATCAATTAGATCGCTTTTGTGGCTAGGCATGACGTGTTTCCAATGACCTCACGCTCGTTTCCACCGTGCAGAACCACTAAAGCGACATTATTAGGGACCCGTTGACGTTATGGAAATACAATTTGTAGGGAAAACTTACTAAGCCGTTTTAAGGGTTAATGAGTTTGGAAACGCGCCTTGCGTTCTGCAACTCATTATGTTATTGTAGGCAGTTTAATTATGTCCCTTTTCTTTTATGAATAACCATTTTTAACTAAATTACATAGTATTTATTTTGCGTTTATGTCAATGGATTAGAAAAAATAACCCTAGCCTCATCGATTTATTATTTGTGGAAGTGTGACAAACCGAAAAATGGTCCCAAAAATAAAAATCCAAGTACTACGCACGTGTCGTAATTAACTAGTACGAATTCCTATTTCAAATTATCTGAAAATGCTTTTAATATTTTTTGTAGGATTTAAGATTTTTCTTAAAATTAATTTAAGTTTTATTTTTAGATGCTTATTATGTATATACAACTGCTGTATTTTTTAGGGTGTCATATTGTTCGTGATTATTAATATTGTATCCATAAATTGTAGAGCAATGCCTACTTAGTCTATAAAAAACTATTTTTAGCGTCATAAGTGACATATAAAATTAATATCCGTACATATTGTCATTTACGTATGATTTTATTGAGGAGGCATGCGTACGTTCATCTGATGGTAAGCAACGCGCCCGCCTATAGACAGCTCCACTGCCGAAATATCCAGTATCTTGTTTTCAGTATATTTAAATTGAATTTAAAAAATTTTACATATTAGCATTTAGCACCCTAAAAATTTCATTGTTTTAAAATATATAATACTTACTGATAATGTATGTAAACTTTTTGTGTGAAATTATTTTAACTAAAAATATACCTATCTGAAACTACTTATTTAAAAGGAACTTTCACGTCTTTTTAAGTGTTTTTTAACTCGAGTTCCAAATCTACTAATTAAATAATTAATAGTCAAATAAGACGAATTTACATTCGACAACCAACTTTTTATGATTCTCGAAACTTTTAAGAACTTGGTAAGTTCGGTAACTTTAAAATGTCTATAAACGTAAAGTTGTGTACACTACGATATTGGTGGATCAGACAATCGTCCATTCGGTTGGCGTCCGCATGCCACGGAGGTACCGCGGGAACTGAACGCACTCACTGCTCCTCATCAAGGTCCGTGGTCGCCGTCGACGGCATCGCCTGAAAAGCATCTCTTCAGCGATCGTACTACGCATGTGCGGTTAGGCCCCGCCCACGGAAACTTTTTCCTCTAGTACTTACTCGATTCCGCTAACTTTATTATTACGAAAGCTATTTTTATCAGTAATCGGAAAACACACAGACAGATTATGACAGATTATTTATTAAGTTGGTAGCATATCCTACACCAGATATTTATGTAGAGCTGGCGCAATCGTATCGTACCTTTGGGAACCCTTCGACACGTCAGCGACAGACTAAGAGCTACGGCGTGCACACTGGATCCATGAAGTGCGTTCCGGATGTTATTACGTAGAAATTCATTGCCGACAACAACAAAATAAATATTCTTAACTATATTACATTTTTTAAGATGTTTATATTTGTGTAATTACAACAACAAAATAAATATTCTTAACTATATTACATTTTTTAAGATGTTTATATTTGTGCAAATTTTTTTTTCAGAAACGAATTGTAGTGAGTTGTATGCTGAAAGTAGGTGCTGTAACCAAGACTACAGCGCTGCCCTTTCTCTCGCCCTGCCCTCTTCCCTCTTTCTCCTAGTAGAAGGGGCATGGAATCTAGTCATTCTCCAAAATCCAAAATGTATCCTGTAGAATAGCGAGAGGCTTGTTACTCTGCGTTTGTGCTTTGTAAATAAGCCTCCACTAAAAAAAGGTCACCAAGAGCGCCTTAGCATGCCTCTTCAATGCTAAATTGTATTGCCATATACCTACTTATACCATTATTTTACAGCTAATTTGCCATTGCTTTAAGGCTAAGGTTCCTCTAAACGCTATTAATTTCCGGCTAAGGTTGCCATAAGTGGCACTGTTTACGGCTAAAAAACCGAGTCCAATATTTATTATTTGAAGGGTTAAGTAATACACACATGCAAAAGCAACAATCCTTATCCCAGAAATAAAGCTCCTCACATCCCCTTCGTTGCATTTACACGAAATAATATTACTTTTTCCGGAAGTACTCTAAATGACTCTCATAGAACCGCGAGTGCTCCCAAAGATATCTCACCCGGAGTTATTGCAAAACAACATCGCCTTTTAACCCTGTAACTGGCGCTAAAAGGGTTGTAAATATACAAGAACACTGTGTTTCACTTGTAAACTGTTCGCGGTTAAGGCAACACGAACGAACAACGAGGGTTAACAAAATGTGTAAATAATTTTTGTGTTTGGTCGGAATGAATTTTAGGAGTATTTCTATTTAAGTATGCAGCCAACCATCGTGTAATTACTTACTAATATTTTTATTAAATCGTGTAATTACTTACTAATATTTTTATTAAATTGACAATGAATTTTAAAAACCTGCATGCTAACAATATACAGGGTGTAAGGGACATCGTACCGAAAACCGATACCAGGGATCCAGTACATGATTCTGAACACTCTAGTGTTGAAATTTTTCATCGGCTATTTCATGAATTTCCAAAAGAAAAATCCACTTTTTTTAAATAAAATTAGTATAATATTATTATTTGTATAATAATAAAGCATAATTTTAATTTAAAAACAATAAATTACTTATTTGTGGAAAATTTATTTATTTATTTATTATTTATGCACTAAAACAGTACATAGGCAATTAATTAAAAGGCTATTAACTATTGTTATTTAAGAAAATTAGCAATGTAATTTGAGAAATAAATATTATTCCGCATATATTCATTACATGCTCGAAAATTAATAAGTCAGTCATTTGTCATTTTCCATATAAATGGTTTCTGTAATGTTGTAAAGGACATTATTTGACATCTTATAAATTTTTTTCGGTACGATGTCCCTTACACCCGTTATAATAAAATTTTAGTATCACGTAGGTGATAATAATAGTAGGTAGTAGAAAAAAACTGATGCATAATAGGGGTTATCAAAACATGAGTGTGTGTATAATACAATAGTATCACACGAGTATTTTAATACCTACTTATGTGCAGTTTCATACACTACTTTCTCTAAACTCATGTACTAACAGGTAAAAAAAAAATAAAAAAAAACGCAATAAGAGTCTGTAAAGTAATGAATAACCTGAAAGGTCTCTTCACATTCGGTTTCTTAAATCGTCATCATCATCATTCCACTGCTGAACAAAGGCTTCCCTCTTAGACGGGAGGGGATGCCATGATCTCTGCGCTTGACAGGCGGCTTGGGGATCGCAGTATAGGTGGAAGATAAATCCAAAAGAAAGACGCTGCTGCCCGTCTTCCAGTTCTCGATTAGTCGCCCTTTACTACACCCAACGAGAGGAGATGGGGATTCAATTCTAACCCGGTACCCCTCGGGGCTACAGGTTTTTAATAATGAAAAATAATTAAAATGATGGATGGGCTGCGGCGACCTCTAGTGATGCAAAGCGACGCAAGTAAATGCTCTAGGTTTGAGCTATATATTTGCGCCCTTTGCGGTGAAGACCATGGGGCCTTGGTCTCATGAGTCGCACGTTTTGGTGAAAGAAATTTCATCCAAACTTATCGAAGTCTCAGGAGACCGCCGGGCTGGTAGCTTTTTCTGCCAACGTATAAGCTTGGCCATACAAAGGGGTAATGCCGCCAGTCTTTTAGGTACCCTTCCCTCTCAGTGCGGCTACAACTTTGAGGAAGTTTTTTTACCTAGTTTAAGTGTACATGTTTGTAAATAAACTGTAAATATTTAGTTTCAATAAATGCTTTTTTATTTTCGTTAAAATGAAAATTGTAACTGAAATATTAAATTTATCCAAAAAAAAAAAAAGAAAAACAATTTTGCGTCACTTCCACAACTAAGATGAATCTAAGTTTTAATCAATTTGTTAAATTGCATAAAGCCGTTCAGGCTACAAGGATACCAAATATATAGACATCTACATTGATACAAATATATAAATACATAGGAAACCCGCTCTTTCTTGGGGTGTCGGTAAAACACCATCACTGTTATCATCGATAAGCGTTTATAAACCACTTTGTCGTATGATGTAGCTTGTTTGAACAACATTCAAAGCCAATGATGTAGATAAATGATTTATTACCGCATTTATTTATGCCGCCCCGCTGCGCGATAACTTTCGTAATATAGTCAAAGTTCGCGGCGAACTTCGTACGAATATACAACAAGATCAACAACAAAACATTATTATTTGAACTGGGGTATTTTCATAAACGCGTTTTGGTATTTTCACAACATAATATGTTGACTAACGAAACATTTATATGAACTCTTTAGGTTTTCTACGAGTAGAACTCTTTAGCACAGACTTACTAAGAAACTTCTTAGGGCGTAAGACATAAGCAAATTCCTTGCTTTGGACCTGGCCTATATTTAGGCCCAAGTGTACCGAAAAAAGACGTCTGTTTATTTTAGCAAAGGATCTATTATCTATTTAACTACTTAACAGTCCTTAACGGTGACCGGGGGTATCGAGCTAGGTTAATATAATGGACTGTTAAGGGTCCAAAACCGGGGTTATGGTGGTGGTGAAAAATAGATAATCAATTCTTTGCTGAAATAAACGGACGTTTTTTTCTCGGTGCTTCTTCTTCTTCTTCTTCAGCCCTATTTGGTCCATCTCTGCACATAGGCCTCTCCCAATTTCCTCCACAAAATCTGGTCCCGCGCCTTCGTCATCCAATCGTGGCCCGCATGCCCTCTCAGGTCGTCAACCCATCGTTTAGGTGGGCGACCCCGTGGTCTTTTGTCCGCCCATGGTCTCCATTCAAGGACTCGTCTAGTCCACCGTTCCCTGTCCATGCGGGCAATATGACCAGCCCAACTACACTTCCGCTCAACGATTTCCTGCACCACATCTATCACCCCCGTTTTCCGCCGGATCCATTCATTTCTTTTCTTGTCGCGCAAGGTTATCCCGAGCATCGCTCTTTCCATTGCCCTTTGCGCGACTCTGAACTTCTCAACTGATCGTTCCGTGAGAGACATGGTTTCTGAGCCATAAGTGAAGACCGGCATAATGCATTCCGCGAATACTTTGGTCTTTAGTTGCATAGGCAGTTGGCCTCGCAGTATTTTCTTATTTGCGCCAAATGCTGCCTAGGCCTGAGATATCCGTCTTTCAACTTCCACTGTCTGGTTTGCGCTGCCCAATTTTATTTTGTGACCGAGGTAGACGTATTCTGTTACAACGCCGACCGGTAATTGATAGTTAGTCGCCTCTGGTATGTTGGTCATTATCTTTGTTTTCGATAGGTTCATCTTCAAGCCAACTTTTCCAGATTCCACCTTTAGATCTTCAATCATGGCAAACATATCAGGAACGTTATCTGAGAACAAGGCCAAATCATCTGCGAATCTTAAGTTAGATAGGTTTTCTCCTTCAATGTTAATACCTTTATCGTCCCAATTTAATTTCTTAAATATGTTTTCCAAGGTCGCGGTAAACAGTTTAGGAGATATAGTGTCACCCTGTCTAACTCCTCGAGCTAATGGGAATTCTGGCGTCTTTTCATGCAAATTAACGCAAGTGGTAGCATGTGTCTGTAGGTACCCTATTATCTTAATATATCTATCGTCTACTCGGCAATCTGTCAGTGCTTCCTCGACAGCCCATACTTCAACGGAATCAAACGCCTTTTCGTAATCCACAAAAGTTACAATGATTGGCTTCTGATACTCGTGACACTCCTATCATTGTTTTGATAGGTTGCAGGTGGTCACAAGTACTATATCCTGATCTAAACCCTGCATGCTCTCTCGGTTGATACGAGTCAAGCTTGTTTCTCAGCCTATTCACGATAACCTTTGTGAACAGTTTGTAAACATGTGATAATAGACTGATTGGTCTGTAATTATCCAGCCGTTTGATATCACCTTTTTTGTGTAGTAGGTTGATAATAGCATTATTCCGGCTGTCGGGTACTTTGGTGGCGATTAAGCATTTCGTAAAGAGTTTAGCCAGTGCTTGTTGTACTGGTTCCGATTCTATTTTTAAAACTTCTGGAATAATGCCATCCTCGCCTGGAGCTCGTCGATTTTTCAGTTGGCGCAGCGCAAAGCAAACCTCATCAGGGTTACATCGGGCAGATCTTCAGATCCGACATTTACTATTGGTGGCCCTTTACATACTGCTTCCGTGTTTTGTAAACTCCTGGGGTTTGGCACCCTACTTTTGTAAAGCTTTTCATAGTAATATTGGGCAACAGTAAGTAGTTCATCTCTGTTGGTCACTATGTCTCCATGTTCATTTTGCAGTTTAAATATAGCTTTCTTTCCAGTACTGAGTTGCAATTTGAGGTGTTTTCGATCAGTATTTCTTTCTAGGGCACCCATAATGAGATTCTCCTCGTGTTTTCTAAGATCATTTTGGATGCAGCAACGAATTGTCTTTTGTAGCTGGGAAAACTGAGCTGCATTAGGGCTACCCTCGCTAGCCAGCTGCCGTCTCTGCTCGATGAGATCCATAGTTTCTGAACTAAGCTTTTGTGTTCTAGCCTGAACAACTTTTGGAGTTACCGACCCAATTGCGGAGCTTAAACAGTTCACAATATTACAGTTTATTTCTTCGACATCTAGTTGGTCCATTCCTTCAACACAAAGATTTTTATTAATATACTTCTTAATGATTTCTTTATTCTGCCGTACAATTTCCGCTTTGACATAATTTGGTGTTGGTCTTTTGATGATCAGATTCCTTCTGTCTTTCCTGGCATCAATTTAGCTCGGACAAGCCTGTGGTCACTGCCTGTAGAGAACCTGTTTAGAACGCAGATATCTTGTACAGTTCCTTTAGTATCTGTAATGATATAGTCATATTTACTTTTATTTCGGCCGTTAGGATGTTTCCATGTCCATTTGTGTTGAGGCTTTTTTTCAAAGAAAGTATTTGAGGCATACAAACGTCTTTGTCGAAGAAAGTTCAGAAGTGTTTGTCCTCGTTCATTTCTTTTCCCCAGGCCATGTTTCCCAATACTGGTTTCTGATTTGCATTCTTTGTTACCAATACGTGCATTAAAGTCTCCCATCAGTATGGTATACCGGGTTTTTATGTTATCGAGGACATTGGATATATCATCATAAAATTGTTCAATTTCTTCATCCGAGTGATCGGTGGTTGGCGCATATACTTGGATCACTTTTAATTCAAACATGGATTAGAGGTTAAGCTTTAGGTACACAACTCGTTGTGATATACTGTTGGTTTCGACTATTTGGTGTTTCAGTTTTTTATTTATGATGAATCCAAGTCCTCCCACTCCAGTTGATGGGCCTTCCCGGTGATATAATAAATGACCTGATTGCAGGGTTGTTAGTTCCACGCCTGACCGTCTAACTTCACAGAGTCCGAGGATATCCCATTTGATGTTATTCAATTCGTTTTCCAATTCATATAATTGATCATCTGAGGACATCAACTGGATATTATAGGTTGCTAAATATAATTTTCTTTGGCAGTGCGTCAACTCCCAGGGATTCCTTGTCGCACCCCTGCCCCATGTCACCCGGCCACTGCTCGGACCGGGGAGTGACGGAGCGCTGGGAACTCGGGGTCGATTTTTATTTGTGTCTGTCATTTTAGGGAGGGAATGTTTAGCCATAGCCGTTTTCTCGGTGTACTTGGGTCTTAATCCCTTTAGGCATTCTCTTGCAGGGTGCAGCTGACTGTCGAACGAAAAGTGATCTAAGAGGAAAAAAGCCAACACCCCCTCCGATCTGTCTTCGACACTACAGTGACCAAATAGTGACCACACGTAATCTAGACGTGACCACACGACTATCAGAATCATTTAATTTTCTACTCAAAAAATTCTAATATAGACCTACCTAAATTCGCACACATAAGTCTTATTTATTTTTAAATTTTTATATGAAGACAGCATTCTCGGTATGTATGCAAATTATTTGTTCTCTTATTTGTTTTATGTTCAAATTAATATAGAGGTATTCAAATTCAAAATATATTTATCAAGCGTAGGCCTAACGAGGGCACTTACACATTGTCAACTTTTTACAACTACCGCCAGATCACAACGCGGCCTCTACTGAGAAGATCTGGCAGGAAACAAAAATATATGTATTTTTTTAATAATTTTGACAATATTTCTTAAAGTTATAGGCTTGCATGAGCATCGCAGTTTAAGCTTTATCCTCCAGGTAATCCGAGATTTTATAGTAGCCTTTTTTAGATAACCGGCTTTTAATAGTGCTTTTGAATGTATTTATTGGTAGGTTTCGGATATCCTGTGGCGGTTTATTATATAAATTTTCCTATTACACCTCTCTTGGGCCATAAGATTTTTTTTCTGTTAGCTATATTTGTCTAGTATTTGAGTTTTAAATTAAATATGTGCTTTTTCCGTCGCGGGCGGTTAACGGTTTATACAGGGTGGAATTTTGTAATGCCACCTGAAGGGAAAGTACTCTTAATATACTGTAGATAGAAAATTTTACTCAAAGAAAACATTCCTTTATTTTTTTAAATAAAGAAAACTGCATTCGAAGATTTTTAAAAATTCGCTTGCCGCACCCGGTAATCGAACCGACTAAAATCTCTAAAAGTTGCACCCTGTACTTTTATTGCATCGATCGTTAGGGTCAATTATAAGGATGAAATCTCTCTAACAAACTTCATAAATTAAATAAAAGGAAAACAATGAAATCTTAAATTATTAATTCAATGGATCAAGTTAAAGCACTTTTACTCAAAGATCCATCTGTTTACTTATGTTATTAATTCTTTTAAAAAATAAAGGAATGTTTTCTTTGAGTAAAATTTTCTATCTACAGTATTAAGAGTACTTCCCCTTCAGGTGGCATTACAAAATTCCACCCTGTATAACACATTCTAATATGTAGTTTATTTTATCATCTATCATTGTATTTTCTAAATCACATCCAACATTAAAATTGCAGCTTGCAACTAACATCCAATTTGTGGTCGAACGTACGTCGTGTATGTGTGTTAGTTGCCACAGGAAATAACTTCCAATGTACCAAGCAATCGGAAATTTATCCCCGACGAGCTGGCCCAAATTTTGGACCAATTTTAGATCAATTTTATAATGACTGTTGTTGGCGACCTGCATCGTTGCAAACCTTTTTGGCCACTTTTATAATTATTTTATAATTCAAATTTATAGTGGAACATTTTTATATATTTTGTTTGCAAGATTATTTTGTTTTTCACTAGTTTGCGAATAAATGTGCTATGACGAACACGAGCTGCGGCCCGGCCTTTAATTTATAGATTTTTCCCCGTCCTACGTTCTTTTCATTTCTGGTGTCAGATACGTGTTATTTAAAAACCTACGCAAAAAAAAAAAAATTAACTAGGGCCAAAGCTCGTGTTTGTGCATCAAAGGGATTCAAGGATCTAATGCAAGAAAGGCTCAAGAGCTAGCTGCAAAGGCGGAGCATGCGCGGCGCCTCGCAGAAATTGAAAATCAGCTCGAGGCGCGCGCCGCTCAGCGGGAGCAGGCCGCCGCTCAGCGGGGGCAGGCCGCCGCTCAGTAGGGAGCAGGCCGCCGCTCAGCGGGAGCAGGCCGCCGCTCAGCGGGAGCAGGCCGCCGCTCAGCGGGAGCAGGCCGCCGCTCAGCGGGAGCAGGCCGCCGCTCAGCGGGAGCAGGCCGCCGCTCAGCGGGAGCAGGCCGCCGCTCAGCGGGAGCAGGCCGCCGCTCAGCGGGAGCAGGCCGCCGCTCAGCTGGAGCAGGCCGCCGCTCAGCGGGAGCAGGCCGCCGCTCAGCGGGAGCAGGCCACCGCTCAGCGGGAGCAGGCCGCCGCTCAGCGGGAGCAGGCCATCGCGGAGCGGGAGAAGGCCGTCGCGGAGCTCGAGCTTGAGGCAAGTTTGGCCGCAATCGAGAGGTCTTCCCGCAGCGCATCACATGTAGAACAATGGTTAGACGAATCTCATAATTACTAAAAAGATATAGATGATAGGTCAGGAGAGGTTCGTGCATGCGACTTAGCGACCAGGACACCTACTGCTAATGTTACTAACACTGCTGTCATTATGGCCGATGGGTGTGAGATGGCCAACGTGCCCCCACCGCATCTGCAGTTTAGCAACTCCGGCTTAACTGGGTCCCCTGAGGGGCCACAACCTGATTTCAGGCAGGCAGGAAAGGTGACCGTGGAGGTGGAACCTCTACCGCTCTTCTCTTCGGGCGTCGGCTTTAGGGAGTGTCCGGAGGTGCCGGTGCAAGCCACAGCTTGCTCTCATGTACCGCTGCCTTCGACGTCCAAGCACCAGGGGGTGCCGGTGCAAGCCACAGCTTGCTCTCACGTACCGCTGCCTCCTACGTCCACGCCCTGTGCGCCACAGAAGCCTACGTCTACATGTCACAACTACCGTTCAGTAACTTTAGGCACACACCACACTCAAAACACGAATAATTGTAATTTGTATGACAGAAATAAAAATCACGAGATAGATACACAAGACAGCTTTATTACATTGGCGAACGTGATTGCTGATCTGAGGAAGAGAAAGGGGGTAAGTTTTTTTAATCTTCCTAAATTTGATTGCCGCGCAGTGGACTGGCTCTCATTCAAAAGGTATTATGAGCAGACCAAGTCGGAGTTTACACCCAGTGAGAACATGGTCAGACTCGGGGCCGCCTTGCTGGGTCCAGTGAGAGAGGCGGTCGCGATGTTGTTGGTGTCCGCTGATGACCCAGACAGAATAATCCGAGCGCTGGAGACACGGTTTGCTCAGCCTGAGTTCATCGTACTCCAATAAATTTCATTAGTGCGATCGCTGCCGAGATTGAATATGTACAATTCTCGGGAATTGAACTCATTTGCCTGCCGCGTGAGGACTTGTGCGGAAGTAATACGCCTTCTCGAGCAGCCTGAGTACCTAGCTTCTCCTGAGTTAGTTAACAGCATTTTATGTAAATTGACTCCTTTGCTTAGGTCTAGGTGGATTGATTTTGCTGCAACTCATATTACAGCCGGAAAATACAAATTGGAGATATTGGCTGATTTCCTAGAAAATGAAGCGGCTTTGCAGATTAAATTTGGTTGTATTATGTCAGAGTCGACGTTTGTCAGCAGAAATCCACAAAGTCAATCCGTCAAGACAGCCAAAGACAAATTTTTTTCAATCACATCCACTTCTAAATTATCTAAACCAAAGAGTTTTAACTTGTGTAATTATTGTCAAACGGGTGACGATCGAGTAAGCGAATGTCGGGATTTTTTATCTCTTTCTTTAGACGATCGCTGGCAGTGAGTGTTAGACAATAGGGTGTGCCGTAAATGTTTAAAAAAGGGTTTTCATCAGTATAGTTTTTTGTAAGAAAAGGTGCAGTGTCGAAGGTTGTACCGCGGACCGGCGTCATCATACGCTTCTCCATAGAGTTCGGTCTGCATCAATGTCTCATGTTGAGGTACAGTCTGCACCGTCGGTTACTTTTCAAGGCAATGATTCTATTGCGAATGAATTACAGTCGGCTGCGATAGCTACCGCTAGTGTCGAACCAAGTACGTCAAAGGGCACGCAATGTTCAGCTATCGTGGCTCATAACTCGTTTCCTGCGAATTTTTCTAATTTTAATCCCCTCCTTAAGATTATAGCGGTCTCTATATCTGGTCCAAAGGGAAGTGTAGACACTCACGCTCTGCTTGATGATGGCAGTTCCGTAACGCTATTGGATCAATCTGTGGCAGATCTAGTAGGAGCTAGGGGTCCCAAGGGTAGATTGAATATTGATTGTATTAGCGGTTTGAATAGATCGACAGAAGTAAGTTATGTTGATATCAAAGTAAAGGGTCGTCATAGTGCGGAGAGTTTTGACATTAGGGCGCAATCTATTTCTAATCTTGGTATTAATAGTCAGTCAGCGCGCTTGGAGGATATATGTCGTTATGAGTATTTGTCAGATCTCGAGGATGTTCTTTGTTATGACGATGCGAAACCCCTTATTTTAATTGGTGCCGACAACTGGCATTTGTCCTTTCTGAAGGTAGTTTGTAGAGGCAGTCTTAGTCAACCCGCCGCTGTTCTCACTGCCTTAGGTTGGGTTTTATTTGGTCATATGTCGCATAGGTCAAATTTAGATTCTGTCAATCACGTTTCTGCGGTATTTGAAGATAAAGAAGACCCCCCGTTAGATTCTCTTGTGAAAGACTATTTTAAGTTGGATTCTATTGGGATAATTAAAGCGGATTGTTACAGTGCTAGTAAAGAACGTGCGTTAAGAATATTAGAACAGTATACTAAGCGCTTAGATTCTGGTAGATATGAAACTGGTATTTTATGGCGCGAAAATATCACGTTCGTTCCTGAGAGCCGTGAGTTGGCTTTAGCCAGGTTTTCCAGTCTCAAGCGGAAGATGGTCAAGGATAGTTCATATTACGTTGCTTATAGGCAGAACATTCAAGCCATGATTGATAAGAGCTATGCGGAATTATGCACAGGTCCTTCCTCCGGTCAAATCTCATGGTATCTTCCTTATTTCGGAGTCACCCATCCGCAGAAAAAGAAGTTACGTGTTGTCCATGACGCAGCTGCTAAGTGTGCTGGAGTTAGCCTTAATTCTATGTTGTTAAAAGGTCTCTTGTGCCCTATCATTATGAAGGGTCGTATTTTGTTTCAAGTAACTTGGAAATTGGGCATTGACTGGGATCAATGCTTGCCTTGTGCCTTAACAGACAAGTGGAAATTATGGTACACGGAAATTAAAAATTTATCTAATAATTCTATTCCTCGTTGTTACTTATTCAATACCCAGGGTATTAAGGAAGCTCAACTTCATGTTTTTGCCGACGCAAGCGAACGTGCGTACGTTTGCGTAGCTTATTGGCGTTTCGTGTACTTCGGTGATACTGTAAGTTTGGCTTTGATTGGAGGTAAAGGTCGTTTAGCACCCTTGAAACCAGTTTCAATTCCTAGATTGGAACTGCAAGCTGCTCTTATTGCGTCTCGTTTCTGGGTATATGTTACAGAAGCGCACAGGCGAAAACCGAATCGAACTTTATACTGGACTGATTCCCTTACGGTGTTGAAATGGATCCGTAGCGACGCTTGTGCATTTAAAGCCTTTGGTTCGTTTCGGGTAGGAGAGATCGTTGAAATAACGAATGTTCAAAATTGGAGGTATGTTCCTTCGGCTTTAAATGTGGCAGACGATGCTACACGTGATAACCAAAAATTCTCAACATCGTCACGATGGTTCACTGGTCCTGCCTTTTTATTGTCACCTTGTTCAGAATGGCCATTTGAGCCGTCGTGTAACGTCCCTCTGGTGATTGAAGAATTAAAGACTGATTCAGCATCGGTGGGACTTTTAGTTGCCAGCCCACAGCTACCTTCACCGGTAGTGGCGGACTATAATCGTTTTAGTAGTTGGCTACGATTACTTCGTGCTACAGCTCGAATACATCAGTGTATAAGAGTATGTTTGTCAATTTTACGCCAAAATTCAGAACTTTTTTCTAATACGATTCGTGATAATTTGAATTTACCTTTGCTTACTGTGGAAGATCTCAACGTTGCAGAGATCTACTTATTACAGAAAATTCAATTAGGATCATTTCCCGATGAGTTGATTCGCGTTCAAGCAGCACGTCCTGTTTCGAATGACAGTAGGTTGCGTAATATTTCTCTCACATTAGGTAAGGATAATCTGCTTCGCTTCTCTGGTCGCACTGCCGCTGCAGAAGACGTGGAGTACTATACAGTTGTGTTGGACGGCAAGCATCGAATCTCCAGATTGATGATTCACTTCTACCACGTCAGGTTTGCGCATGGAAATAATGAGTTGGTGGTTAATGAGTTACGCCAAAAGTTCTACATCCTCAGTCACCGTGTCGCAGAAGTGTCAGTTTTGCAGAAATCGTAAGGCCAAGCCTGTAACACCACCAATCGGAGACTTGCCAGATTGCAGATTCGCACACCACCAGCGTCCCTTTACTCATGTGGGACTGGACTATTTTGGACCTGTGAGCGTCACCATCTGTAGACGCACTGCGAAGAGGCCGTGCATCTCGAGGTTGTTGAGAATCTCTCTTCAGATTCTGCCATAATGGCTCTTCGACGTTTTCTTGCCAGAAGAGGTTCCCCGAATTATATTTACTCTGACAATGGGACCGCCTTCGTTGGTGCGGCGAAGATGTTATCGGATCTGTTTGATTTATGTGCCAACAAAAGGATTGAGTGACGGTTTATTCCACCAGCGGCACCGATCATGGGAGGATGCTGGGAGCGTTTGGTACGGTCAATAAAGAGTGCAATTTTGGTGCCTTAAAGGAACGTTCACCCAAAGAGGAAATATTATACACACTGCTACTTGAAGCTGAATACGTCGTGAATTCTAGACCCCTTACTCATGTGGCTGTAGACGGCGATTCAGAAGAAGCGATTACGCCATTCTCATTTTTAATTGGAAGCTCTAGTGGCGAGCCATCAGTAAAGGTTTTCGATGACGCTGACCTACATCGACGTGTGGATTGGAAAAAGGCGCAGAGGCTAGCCGACCACTTTTGGCAGCGTTTCGTTAAAGAGTACCTGCCCACTCTTGTCCCTCGAAAGCGACAGCCAGGTACTGAAAGTCAGACAGGCCAACTCAAGGTTGGGATCTGGTGTTTATAGCCGACGGGAATTTCTCCAGATCCTGTTGGCCTCGAGGAAAAATAGCGGCAGTGCATCCGGGCAAGGATGGCACAATACGCGTTGTGGACATTGCAACAAAACCGGGCATGCTGCGTCGGCCTACACGAAAAGTAGCGTTGCTGGTCGCCGGCCAATAGCATTGGGTGCTTCTCACCGTCGGGGGCCATGTTGGCGACCTGCATCGTTGCAAACCTTTTTGGCCACTTTTATAATTATTTTATAATTCAAATTTATAGTGGAACATTTTTATATATTTTGTTTGCAAGATTATTTTGTATTTCACTAGTTTGGAATAAATGTGCTATGACGAACACGAGCTGCGGCCCGGCCTTTAATTTATAGATTTTTCCCCGTCCTGCATTCTTTTCAACTGTAACGATGCATATTAGAAATAATGTATTTAACTTATTGTTCTGTGATTAAACTTATATAGCGAGTGGTTTTGTTCAGTTGAATTGATGATTACTAAAAAGTTTACCTAACCTAGTTCACCTAGTGAGTGAGACCCTGCGGCGGTTGCATTTTCTCTCATCACCCCATTGATTTCTTCAGCTACTATAAACTTGGAATAGATTTCCATACCTATTGCCTATTTATTTATGTATTTAAACGTATGTACTCTAATGTCTCTAGACATTCTCTACCAGTCAACCTTATTCTTATTCTTTATTGTACACAAAAAGAAACAAAGTATACATTAAAAATTACAAAAGAAATGACATGTACACAGGCGAGCTTAACTCATTTCTCCTTCCTTCCTTCCAACCTTCTTTTTTTTCGCGGGGGAAACCTTCAAACGGTCCCCGGGAGCTGTGGTGCTTGACCGGGGTATGTGGGATCCTTACCCACTAAAATCTCACGGCTGTCGCATCGGCACATGAGCAGGGCTCTCCGGTGGGATCAGCGCCAGGGGCCCCTCAGTGCCTTGCCTTTGAGCCCGACGCCGGAGGACGCATCGTAGCCCCCCAGAACCAGTCACTCTGGTACTCACGGGGGCGGGGGCCCGCCGCCGTCCACCTCGGAGTCATCACCGTACTCAGTAGACGTCCTAGGCCCTTCGGAGTCGTTTGGACACCCCCCAAACGACTCCGAAGGCAAATAAGGTACTTACAAAACCCGCGGTGCGCGAGTCCGACTCGCTTTGTTAACTAGTTTTACGGGTCTTTTTGCATGTAACAAAAATTATACACGCTCTCGTTTGTGCTGGCAACCCTATTAACAGTAATCGCCGAAATTATAATGAGTCAGTTCACGTTTTTACGGCACTCGCTACGTTGTCTCCTGTTATTACAGATAAGCGTCGAGATAACACCAACAATGTAGGTACAGTTGACTGAAGCAACGAGTAATTGCAGGCTCACATGATGTATGAAATCCCACATCACAAACGTAGAATATCTTACAGCTCTGCGCTTTGAATGCCTTATTACCTGTATACACAAAAGTTAACGGATTCACAAAAGTTACTTTATGAGAGCACAGTGCACTCGAACGCTAAAAACATATCCATAAAGAATGCTTCAGGGATAACCAACACTGCGTTCTTAAAGAAAAGCACTGGAATAAAGTTGCCGGATAGCTACGCGACGCATAGTGTTTGCAGTATAGAGAAAACAGCACCAAGTATGTGCGATACAAATACTATCAAACAATGTAAATATCGGATAGATTATTCTAATCGATCGAACTTACTATTTACTACAGTTAGTTTACTCAAGTAAAGTTTTAACAGTTCTTTAGCAAATCATAGAGAGATCAATCCGTGGATAAGGACAGAGCAAATTACAAACGTTACAAGCAAAGCTGCCAGAGCTGACGTCAGAGATCACCATTGTCGTCCAACGTAAGGCTCTTCACTCCACACCTTAACTCAATAGAATTTACTCGTACCTGCAAAAACGTACCCACCCCTATCTTTGAATTCCGCGTTCTTCGCTTGTCCGTGGCTGTCACGGTGTGCAGTAGACCCATAAAATCATATATGTCACATCCACAATTTCATATTCCAGCTGGGAAAAATATAATACTGGAAGTACTTCCGGGCGTACCAGTGAGATAAACGGTAACATGGCCGCGTCTTGGCGTTCATTGTATAACGGCTACAAAGTGTGGTCCATAATATTTAATGTTGCTGTTTGGCAAGCCCGGGTTCTATTATCTTTAAGCTGAAGCCAGACGTTTTGATTAAGTCTGAGTTTAATTGCGATAAATATTTTCGCTTCTTTTGCAAATAAAATAACCTAGCGGGCTAGTTATTAGTTTAGCTTAGTCATTTCCTAGCTTGTACTTATGCAAGACACTGTCCAAATAGATACCATATACGCAAAGGAACAGTGGTTGCTTTATTTTGGTTTCTAAGGCTCTGTAGCTGAAGTAATCAATGCTTTCTTTCAGGCGTATCGTGCGACCATTAGGTGATCGTTCACCTAATGGTCACGGTTCCGAGGTAATAAAAGTGGAATAGTTTATTCAGCTATCAGACACCGGTCTCGCCGGCGAGGCCGAAGGGTCGTACGCATGCGACCTCAACGACGTGCATCACCCCACTGAGTTTCTTGCCGGTTCTTCTCAGTGGGGGCGCGTTGTGAACCGGTGGTAAACTCAGCCCTCTCTTAAGCGACAGCCCAAGCCGAGGCCGTGTCTCCCTGAGGTGCCCTTGAGCTCGTCGCTACTTCTGCCGTTAAGGCTAGAGCGCTTCAAGCGCTCGCCTCCTATTGTCCGGTGAAGCTGTAATGGCTATCTGCAGCCAACAGCGTCTATCATTCCCAACAAAAAAAAAGGAATAGTTTATTCCAGACGTTGTCACAGATGATTAAGGGGGGAGGGGGGTTAACCGTGGTGTGTCTGGGTAAGAATAGCATTTCTGGATCCCAGCCATCGTATTAAAATTCAAAAGGAAGAAAATTATTTGAATAAGGACACAAAGCATTGGACTTACCCCTTTTAAAGTTACCAGCTCACACCATAAATCCGCTTAATAACACACACACACACACACACGAGGAGCCCTGCTTATTATGTTGAGACATTAGTTGGCATGTCTTTTGAGAATGTACTACCGAAGGATCTACTAAAAAACATACTGTATATTTAACAATAAGGAAATATTCCATCCATTTAAACAATGCTCATTGCGTTTCAAATTGACAGGGCTGTCACTTAATGAAGCAGGCGCCGTGGACACCCCAACATTACAATGCGTGCCAAAATAAATTACGGAAAAGATTTTTCTTTAACAGAAGTTGCTTAATGGAAATGATACTTAAATATACTTTGTGAATATATTTGTATACGGTTCTTAAAATAATGCAGAACGTTTTTAAGCAATGATGAATGAAAGAACAATACATTGTATCTTTAGAATATAGCTGTGTTCCGGTGTGAAAGGCACTGGTAAAATTACTGGACACAAGAGACTTAGGGCCAAGTGCACCGACAATAAAAACGTCCGTTGATTTTAGCAAAAGATCAATTAGCTATTTAACTACTTAACAGTCCTTAACGGTGACCGGGGGTGTCGAGCTAGGTTAAGATAATGGCTTCGGACTCGCTGGACGTTCATGGTGTGGCCCCTTAGAACGTCTATTGACGGGCCCGTTGGTCTAGTGGTCAGACACCCTGCCTGCTAACCGATAGGTCGTGGGTTCGATTCCCGCCAAGTGTCTGGGTGTTGTTTATCTATTTAAGTATGTATTTACAAAAAAAAGTATATAAGTATTAGTATCAGTTGTCTGGTTTCCATAGGCACAGGCTCTGCCTAGTTTGGGATCGGATGACCGTGTGTGGATTGTCCCAAGATATTATTATTATTATTATTGAGTACGGCAGCGACTCCGAGGAGGACGGCGGCGGGGTTGCTACCCCCGTCTCCGTGAGCACCGTGACTGCTTCCCAGGGGGCTACAATGCGCCCCCCGGCGGCCGGCTCAAAGGCAAGGCACTGAGGGGTCCCTGGTGCAGATCCCACCGGAGAGACTTGGGTCCTGACCTCTCATGTTCCGATGCGACAGCCGCGGGGGTTTTAGAGGGTAAGAATCCCACACACCCCGGTCGAGCCCCACAACTCCCGGGGATATTTCGAAATTTCCCCCCGGCAAAAAAAAAAGTTTATGATAATGGACTGTTGAAGGTCCATAGTCCGGGGTTATGGTGGTGGTGAAAAATAGATAATCGAATCTGAAAACTAGATAACGGACGTCTTTTTGTCGGTGCACTTGGGCCTTAATATCTGATGCCTTAAGGGTTGGAAACGCGCTAGTGATCTGGTGTTGCTAGCGTCCATAGGCTGCGGTGACTGCTTACCATCAGGAGTGCCGCATGCCAGTTTGCCAACTTGGTGGTAAAAAAAAATCAGACCGCAATCTGACGTGATAGGATGTCTTGATACGATTGTGGATGGGGTAAAGCAGACAAGTTAATTAATGACAGTTAATTAATGATAGGTAGGTACAGACAAAAAATAATCGTAGCAGAACTCACTCAGCCACTAGCACATACCCGTCAATACTCGTCATGGATATAGCAGTTATTTTTTTATATAAATACCACAGGAACATCAGAACTATGATGGTAGGTAGAACAGTTAAGGTAAATATCACAAACAAACTTAATTAGTTTTGCGGTTTGAATGATTTTTTTGCTACCTGGGGTATTCATCTAACGAATATAAAATAACTTTTTTCTTCCAAAGAAAGTACGGAACCTGCGGGGCGCTTGTCCGACTCGCACTTGAGCTGTTTTTTACTATGGAATATTACCAATGGACTAAAAATTTCAAAAATCCAACGGATTTTTCTATCTTTTCTTCCTTTTAATTCAAATTAAATAACCAAATTAGTGTACCTATATATACTTGTCGCGGGGAAGTGTGCTGGGCGTAAAAAGGGTGTAAATCTATACTTATAATACAAAATAAAATTGCGAGAGGGGAAGCAAAGAAAAAGGGTCAAGTCAAGGTCATGCGTGGTACATTACCGGCACTTGGTGTAGGTAAATTCCTCTTCACTGGATGGGTGGCTCTGCGGGTCTTCAGGCACACTAAACTAGAAGCGCTTCACAAAGTTCACTACGTCACAACAGTAATAGTCTTTTCGGAGGCACACACGAATTAACTTATTAAGGTGCGGCGGACACGTCCGATGCACGCAATGGTCAGTCAACAGTAGGGGGCAAGGGGAAAAAAGGGACAGCACCAGTTAAATATAAATATTTGAGGGTTCGGAGAAAACTATCTGGCAGGCCGTTGCATTTTCTACCTACATACTACATTATAAAGCAAACAATACTTTTAGACTTTCGCGTTCCAAGTGAAAGAACGGGGGTAGAAGAAGATATTTCTGCCTCACGCACGGAGCCGTCTCGCTAAACCAGTCTGCTTGTGACCACGGCTGGTGCAACCCGGCCGAAACGTCAAGCCAAAATATAAGGTAAATCGCGTTAATTACCGATTAAAATAAAGTTTAATTAGTGTACATATTTGTTTTATATTTAATTGTAGCCAGTTGCATAAAAATAATAGATTTTAAACGGCTCTGATTTTTTCACATGATTTTGAGACTAAATAATAGCTTAATATTAATTAACTTTAATTAAGTATATTTGTTCACAAACGCAACAGATTAATTAATAACATAACGTTTACATAGGTACACAGGTTATTAATAAAATTGGTTATTGTAATACCAATCTATTGTGTTCAAGTGTTCTCGTGAAACACTTAAGACTTTAATATCTTCTCTCCCAATCAATTACTTAGCCAAAATAAATTCAACTTTGGCCAATCAAAATCAATCGAGCTGCGGTTTTGTTCTCATCTTGTTAACTATTAAAGCGATAAGTCTCTTTAAAGTGAATTGCTTTAATAGTTAAATTTCTATTGAAATTTGATATTACCGTAGATCTATAAAACACATTTGGTTAATGTTCAATTACAGCTACGACTGCTATTACAGTAGAGCGTTTGTTTGGCGTGCTTACTGACTGCGTGAAACTTTGAACAGCCAGGAGTGTCTTACACATTAAATATCGCATTTTTTTTTGTCTACAGGTATAATCATACACACTATTGGCAACTAAGCGACTTAGTCGCTAAATTTTGCAACTTTTTGGCATCAAAACCGACATTTTATTTCTATACTAGCTGACCCACGCAGCTCCGCCTGCGCTATTTTTACGTTCACTAAACTTTTAATAACAGACATTCGTATCGAATACATAACCACTCGTATCGGTTAAAAACTGGGATCCACTTTTTACTTGCTCTCCAAAGCACGGACTCATTTAGTTCAAATGGCGTTAAACGGTCACCCATCTATTTAATGTCCTTACCTAACGTTGCTTAACCCGATCGATTACAAAACCTTGATAACAACTCTCTTGTTCCCTTACTAATATTCATTATATTATAAAGAAAAATTAATAAAATCGGACCAAGCGTATAACCAAGTACCCATTATGACTTTAATACCCTCTCCCAAAAGAACCGTGCTAGATTACGGGATAAAAAGTATCCTATGTCCTACCTCGTAGTAAGATCTCAAATCATGCCAAGTTTCATTTGAATCCATTCAGTAGTTTCGGCGTGATGCTCAGCCGTGATACAGACAGACAGACAGACATACAGACAGACAGACAGACAGACAGACAAAAATTTAAAAAAATATATTTTCGGCCTCAGTATCGGTTATAGAATGTCCTCCAAATATAATTTTCAAAATATCTTCAATGTACAGAATTGGACCTGTTACAGTTTTATAATAAGTATAGATATCGACCCAAATAATTTAGTTCCTTCCTAATTAGTTATTGTTAATTAACCAACATTTAATACCATTATAAAGAGCAATCAATCAACATTTCTCTTAAAATCATTATGATCACTAGTCGCAAAACGTCCACTGCTGAACATAGGCCTCCCCCTTCAAACGCCACAATGAAGGACAATTGACAATTTTCATCCACCCATAGTCTGTCCATCTAGTGGGAGGTCTACCTACGTCTTCCGGTTCGTGGGCACCACTCGAGAACCGTTCTTTCCCATAGGTTCCCGATTCTTCAAACGATGTGGCTTGCCCATTGCCAATTCAACTTGGAGATTTTGAGAGCTATGTGGGTGACCTTGGTTCTTGGGCGAATGTCTTCATTACGAATAAGGTCGCGCAAAGAAATTACGAGCATAGCTATCTCCATAGCTCGTTGTGTGACTCTGAGCTTATCTAATATTTCTCGCATCCCTATAATAAGTATAGAGTGGAAAACTGAAAATGCAATCAAAATTGAATTGCAAATTAAATGGGAGACGTGAACAATGAAACAGTTTGCCTGCCTCGGTTTTCCCGCCCGATTATAATGTAGGTGTCTTCAAGGCTAGAGTGAATAGGCTTTTTAACCGACTTCAAAAAAGGAGGTTCTCAATTCGTCTGTATATATATATATATATTTTTTTTATGTATGTTGGCGCATATCTCTGTCAATTATGAACCGATTTGAAAAAATCTTTCTTCCATCCATTCTTCAATCCATTGATTGGGTCTCATAAAAAAATTATTGCGTAGTAATAAGTAGTTCCTGAAAAACAAGAATGGTGACTGCGCACTGAGAGCTGCAGGAAAGCCTATATCGATGACTTTATGTCGCTTTTTAAGGACAAAAATGGTCATAACTCTGGCAAATATTTACCAATTTCAATTATTCTTTTTTTATTGGAAAGAAGAAACCACTGTATTAAATCTGTATGAATTTTATTACAACCGGATAAGAACTTCCTGGAGAACCATGAACGATGTGGAGGAATTTATCTGGTAAAAACCATAAAACTGATGTTCTCCATTACATTGCTCTGACAATTATGAACCGATTGCGATGATTCTTTTTTTATTCGAGAGAGTAAACTGCTATGATGATTCCATGCAAATTTCATTACGACCGGATATTTTTTTCTGAAGAAACATGAATTATGTAAAACTATGTAGACGATAATGTGATCATAACCTATCGAGATAATTTTACGGTTTTCGATGGTTCAAACTTTATATATGAAAATATCACTAAAAAGTTTAAAATAAAATCTTTTTTTTTTTAAATAATAATTATTGGTGCCAAATATACACAGCCGGTAAGCTAACACCAACTTCAATAATATTTAAATTATTTTATACTTTTCAGTGATATTGAAGTCGGTTCAATATTTTTTTAAAAAGATTTTTAATAAGCTAGTGTGCTTTACCATCTTCGATTGCGTCGCCACTTTCCATCAGGTGGGTCTGCAGTCAAGCACTAACTTATATTGCATAAAAAAAAACTACAAGATTTATTTATTACAAGCTTTATTTATTTATTTATTAGGTCCAATGCACTAAGCATTGGACCTAAGTAAACTTTACCCTTCCAGAGATTGTACCAACAAAGATAAAGAAGAACTGCACACCGGTATAACTTGAAATATAATAAAGTCGTCTAACTATTGACCGTCTTGTCTGAATCCTATTGAATCTAAGCACTAGTGCTCTCGAGAATTCTCATAATATATCTCAAGTTACATCTAAAAGTTGTACTTGAAGTGAACTGCGGTGCATTGCGGTCGCCCACTCAACCGTTCAAGAAAGCTTGGAATTGACTTCACTGAAACTAATAATAATAATTTGTAAGAGGTAAGACATGTGAACGCCCGTCGCGACTGAAGACCTTAAATATAATCGCATCCAAATTACGGCACTTGAAAACACAGGCGCGGTCGCAGTCAACGATTCTGGGGTCATATTTGACGGTGCCGTTGGTCTTGTACCTAGACACCTTGACACCCTAGCCGCTAGCCAATTTTGCCATGTATGACATGGTTGGTTATGGATTTTGGGGGGGATATTGGATTTTCCCTCTCGGACCGCCACTGGAAATACAGTTCTTCTTATTTTTTGTCGAGGTAACCTTAAAAAGATACTCGGTGTCCGTAAGGAGACCGAATTATATTGTTTTTTTGTAGCCTCCGTGGTGCTGTGGGAAGCCGCTTGCTTTGGAAACCGGAGGTCGTAACTTTGAATCCCGCGGGAGCAAAAACTTTGTGTAGGTTAGTGGGTAGTTGTTTAAGTTGTTTATCGGTCTACATTGTCCTAGCTGGCTACCTAATTGACTGTAAAGTAAGATGATCCATGCGTCGGATGTGCATGTAAAAAATTGGTCCTGTATCTGACCTCTCCCCGGTCGTGTCGGTCATCCGTCCCATCGGATTATGAAAGGTAAAGGATGAGAGAGTGCACTTCTTGTATTCTTCGTGTATCTTGTGAAAGACTCGCCGCGGTGGTCGTATCGTCCAGAAGGAGATTATATTAGATTTTTACCCACTAAAGATTTTGAAGAGACTGGTCACTCCAAACATCACCAGAGCCGTTCCAGCTCTGGACACTGGAGCACGTCCCAAAACGGCGTCGTACTTCCTACGATGATTAAAGTTGCCATTTATTTATGAGGAGTCGCTGAGCTGGAGGCTAAGACACAATCGCTATCCCTTTGCTACCTAATCATCAATACCATAGGGTCCATTTCATCTTGTCGTTAAGAAGGGAGTGCTCTTCCATTCATGATTGCGTCAACACTTGCCATCACGTGGGAGCTCAACGATGGCACTAATCATACTGCGTGATATAAACTAGGCAACGAAACCCGGTAACTAAATACTATTTCTAGGTTCTTATCCATCCACGTCTATCGACGATGGCGACTCTGACTAAGTTGGCGACGGCATTGCGTCCTCCATCAGCGTGAGCGTCGTGCCGCATTCCCGAGGGGGGTACAATGCGCCCCACCCGGTGGTGGGCTCAAAGGCAAGGCACTGTGGGATTCAGATCCCACCGGAGAGCTCAGGTTCAGGGGAACCTGAATCGGCACATGATATCATGTGCCGATTCAGGTTCCCCTGAACCTGAATCGGCACATACAACAGCCTAGGACAACAACAACAACAACAACAACAACAGCAACAGCCTAGGGGGGCTTTAGTGGGTAAGAATCCTACATACCCGGATTGACTCCACAGGTCCCAGGGAACAGAAAAAGAAAATTTCCCTTGTGCAAGAAACCGTTCAGATAGGTACCACACCACCACAGTATCAGGTATTCTACCACCAAGCAGCAGTGTGTAAAGATAGCTGTGTTCCGGTATCAACGGCACTGTAGCGAAAATACCGGACACAAGTTAACAACTAAGTGCACACAGTGCAATGCATCTGTATTAGACAGCTGCATAGCCGGGTCCTCCGATCCATCGGGAGTCGATAAGTTCAAAGTTGCGGTGCGGCGCGGCTCGTGCTAAGTGTTCACACGGTCCAGCGGTGGCACGAGGCGGCCTAGGGCGCTTTCATTTTGTTTGTGACTTACTCACACTCCGTATCACTGAATTGGCATCCGGCAAGACTCCCCAGGCTGACCTTAGCACGGGCCACGTCCTTCGTGGCTTGTCGGGTAAACGAGTCGTGGTACCGCGGCATAAGGCAGGCTTACAATTAGACGTACGTCTTGCTTGTCTCGTCACTAGCTTAAATAAAAATACACTCAATATTATTAGCAATCATACTAAATACATAGTCCATAAAGTACACAACGTCAATTTCCCTCATTCATCACTAATCAGGCAATATACACAATCGATACACAGCCGCAGATTATATTTGTGTTAACCGCTCGGACATCGCACTTGATCCGGCCAGAGCAAGCAAAACCATACAACATGTTGCTCAGATAAATTGCCTGCATAGCTCATGATACAATACTGGATGTGGCAAAAAGCGTACCTACTTAAATGTATTTTAGTTTATTTCGTTTCTTCACGCTGATATACGTATAGTTATACTGTAATCTAAGACTGTACTGTGTGGAAGCCTACATTGTGGACAGTCGTCTAGTTAGTTGATTGTAAGCAAATCGTGTGTAAAAATTATCATATTCGTACTACTGTTACTTACATTTGGTTAACCTCAAGTTCAACCGCATCGACTCGTTGTATGTAAATAATTTATATAGTAATGTGGAAGAATGTATGTTTAATGTTTATTGTTTTGATTGTGTTGCAGGTTAGCACGAAATACGTATGGGCCTAAATCTGTTCATAAATAATTTGTCAACTACTTTAACATAGATAAATAGAGCGCACTCAATTTTGTATTAGGTGGACTGAGAATGGATTAACTTAGTGCAATTCACTTGCACTGGCCATAATCAAACAGATTTTCTTCAAGGAGTAGACAATTAGCAGGGGCGTAGCTACCGCAGTAATCAATAGTATGGGGCCCCCGGGGTACAGAGGCCCCGAACATGTGTAAGCAACAATTCGTAAAATCCATGTTCTCACATAATCTCTTAGGCCGTACCATCATTTGGGCCCCTAACAAATTTTGATACGGGGCCCATCTAAGGAAGCTACGCCACTGACAATTAGACAAGTATTTAGTGGCACATCCAGACAGACTACGTACACATCTATGCAGGTATGTATGTTTGCCGATAAACGGGTCGTAAACTGAATGAATAACGTCCCAGCCGCCAGAGACAAGTCGTTCCTTCGGAAGTGGTGTTTTCTGTGTATCCTTGAAAACTAAATGTAGGTACTTACATATTGTATGAAACTATTAACGAAGTATGCGCAACACATATAAGTTACGACTTAGCTGAAAAACTATCTTTTCAAACTATACGCAAATTACAGATATCGATTAAAAGTCAAAAGTCAAAATATCTCATAAAAAAAAACATGTGTGCAATTTTGGTGCAATTCACACGTGGTAGAAGTGAAACCTTAAAAAAAAACAAATACCGGTCAAGTGCGAGTCGGACTCGCGCAACGAGGGTTCCATACCATCTTTGGACGTATGAAAGTAATTTTATTACTATTCATGTACCTAACACCTCAAATAGCAAAAAACCAACCGCAAACCGCAAAACTAAGTTTGTTTGTCGAGGTGTTTTAGGATTACTAAAAAACTGTACTATTTAGAAAGATCATTTAATTTTTCCTGTAAAATATAGATAGACATGTATTACTCATAATTATTTCAGATTTTGATTATCAGCCAAAAACTACGTGATATAAACCAAAATAAAAAAGATAAGAAAGATATATATTCTTCCCAAGAGCTAATTTGTCTTTAGCTCATTTGTATAACAATTATATCTCTATCCTAAAGATTAAGATTCATTTTTCGGATAGACAATTTCGATGCAATCATCTGAGCCGAACGATATAAAGAGTGAGAGATAGAGTTACATTGCATATCTACAACGAAAGAAAGAGATGAGAGCTATGTTGTATTGTGCACACTGTGATAGTGCGCACCATGTCGATTCGACTACAGGACGAGAGCACGAAACCAATCCCATTGCAGCGAGGTGTGAGACAGGGAGACGTTATTTCTCCGAAACTGTTCTCAAACGCATTGCAGGACGTTTTCAAGTTCTTGGATTGGTACGGATTCGGCATCTATCTATCCCAGTTAGGTAGGTCCAACTTTGACTTTGAATCCAACTCGGATGGGCAGCGTTCGGGAAATTACGCGATATCTTCTCGTCCGAAATATCGCAGTGCCTGAAGACGAAGGTTTTTAACCAGTGTGTGTTGCCAGTGATGACATATGGTACTGAGCCGTGGTCTCTAACGGCTGGTCTTTTAGAGAAGTTCAGTCACACAACGAGCCATGGAGAGAGCTATGCTCGGAGTTTCTTAGCGCGACAGAATCCGAAATGTGGAGATTCAATGGGCAGGCCACATCACTCGAAGAACTGATAACCGTTGGGGAAGAAAGGTTCTCAAGTGGCGACCACGAACCGGAAGACGCAGCGTTGGCAGGCCTATGTTCAGCAGTGAACGTCTTCCGGCTGATGATGATGATGATGATAATGATGATTAGTTAATGAGCTAAAGATATAAAAGAGAGATACATATCTCTAGTAAAGAAGATATATAATCGCTCTTTTCTTTTCTAATGTGCAAATAAAGTCCTTTCATATGATACTCCACTCGATATAGTAGTCTCAATTTGAAATTTTGATGACCCATTTCAACCCCCATTATAAAAAAAGTAAAAGGAAAACTATTATTCTTTATAAAAACTAAAAGAATTTTTTTTTTTCATTTGCGATTACGTAAGGATAAGTAAGATCTAAAACTATTCCAAGTTTCAAATCGATAGCATCAGTGTTTCCTGAAATATATAGGAGTGACAGACAGACTAAGTCAGACCATAAGGTTTCCTTTTTTACCTTTTAGGTATGGAACCCTAAAGAATACTGTCACCTTCAAAAAATAAAATACTGTCGCCTTCAAAAAATAAAATTACTGTCACCATCAAAGAATAAAAAATATCTAAAGAAAATACTGTCGCTTTTTCTTCTTTAGTCCTTTCCTCCAAGGCTTTTTTGATCATCGACTTTCCAATTACAACGATGATAAAGAAGTTTTCACTTCAAAATATTTTTATATAAACTACTAGGTATCGGATTGTAACGCGGCCGCTACTGACAAGATCATAATTATTCATTAATTCAAAGTAACCGATTCCGAAAGAGACAGTCCTACCACCTGATTTGTGTTGCAGGTGAGCTGACCGCCGGCAGTCCGCCTGTGAGCATCCTGTGAGAGCCTGCCTGTTGTGACACTTATCTCCCACTTTTTTTATGCTTACAAAAAGAATGTGACTGAGCAGGAAAACTGCAGGAATGCCTATAAGATGACTTTATGTCGCTTTTTAAGGACAAAAATGATCATAATTCTGGCAAATATTTACCAATTTCAATTATTCTTTTTTTTTATTCGAAAGAAGAAACCACTGTTATGAATCTGTATGAATTTTATCACAACCAGATAAGTACTTCCTGGAGGACCATGAACGATGTGGAGGAATTTATCTGGTAAAAATCATAAAACTAAAATAAATAATAATAATAAATAAATTTATTGTTATCAAAAAGGTTTACAAAAGTCGATAAGTAAACATAGTGGTATCCGCACTAGGACTAGCCTGTATCGCGGATGGCCGCAGTTAACAAAGAATGCTTTACAATTAATGATTACTCTAATACCGGGAAGACCGTGACAAGGTTTAAAGTAATACACATAAGTAAAGGAAAAAAATAAAAAATAAAACAAATATCAAAACAATTTAAGTGTTTGTGTGTGTGTGTGATGTGCGTGTGTATGTGTGTTTGTGTGTGTGTTTGTGTGTAAGTGAGTACCTGAGTTTTGAAAGCGCGTCAGCGCTTGATTGTGCATGTAAATATGGGTATCATCAAGTATCATGATTACTTAAGTGTAGATTAAATACCCGTATGAGATTTAGTCATTCATTAAATGTAAGATTGTGAATTGAAGAAGTACCATTATATGTTAAGTCGGAGCAGTTGTTCTACTTGGTGGTATTCTAAGGTGGCCAGCCATTTATAATAAACAATTTATTTCAAATAACTAAGATTCATAATTTGTTATTATGCACTTACAATCTATGTTAGTAGGCAATATACAAAATAAATAACAATAAACTAGACATGGAGTGAGATCCAATGTCTCAACATTGGACAGTCGAACCTTTCTGCCCACACCTTTAGAAGACTGTTGGAACTGTTTCGGACACGGTGGAGCATCGAAGCAGCCCTTTTTCTAAGGATGGCATGAAAGCCATCCGTGCGTGCTTCGGCAAACATGCCTGATGCGCTACAGTATCTCGGCAGTCCCAACAGCATCCTAAACATATTATTATATTGAACACGAAGGGCACTGAGTGTTCCCTGAGTACAGTCGACCCATTTATGTATCCTGGATTTAGCCTCTGCGAGCGTAGCATTTTTTAAATTACAAGCCTTGTGAACTTTGTTATATAAGAATAGGTGTAGATAGGAACTAAATCTTCTGGAGAACTTGGTTTTCGTCAGAGGTGTTTTAATATTAAAGGTCCTTTTCTGCATCAACATTGGGTAATCCAAACGCTGAGGACTGATGTTCTCCATTTCATTACTCTGACAAATATGAACCGATTTCGATGATTTTCTTTTATTCGAGAGTGTAACTACAATGTACAACTACTATGATGATTCCAAGCAAACTTCATTATAAACGGATATTTTTTTTTCTGAGGAAGCACGAATTATGTAAAACTATGTAGACGATAATGTGATCATAACCTACCTATTTAGATAATTTTACCAAGACGGTAACGGAACGTAAACGGCAAGATGGGTCAATCTTTATGTATGAAAATATCAATAAAAAGATATAAAATATAAATAAAATAGATATAAAAATGAAACTAATTTTACGGATACATACACACATCAAAAGTGTCTAGGGATCAACATATATTTTTGCAATAACTTTTCTCCTGATTGATATTAATTAAAATTTTCTTTAAGGATTCATCAAATAAAGTGTTTTCGTTTGTCACAGTAACGATAAACCAAGTCACCTTTGCATTAATAAAGAAATTTGCCATTTTCCTAATAAAGGGATTTTTGACATTTGAACCACTAACACAAAAGTTCGAAAAAAAGACTGAAATAACAGTTTTCTTTAAAATTTTATTGGGTAACTTAAACAATTAATAATCCGTGTTTCTACCGCGAACACTAACAACACAAGAACATCGGTTTGGCATACTCAAAATGAGTTCATCCAAATCACGCTGTGGAATGGCCGCCCATGTTCGTTGCAACAACAAAAAAAGGTCTTCTTGCGACTGGATACCCTCCATATTCGGCAGAGCTCTTCTCTGTAGCATATCCCATGCATGCTCAATCGGGTTCAAGTCTGGCGACTGAGCAGGCCAGGGCAGGACATTGATGTTAGCTGCGGCGAGAGTCTGTCTTACAACTCTTGCGGTGTGCGGTCGTGCATTATCATGCATTAACTGAAATAAGGGACCGATTTGCACTTGTAGAGGAACGATGACGTCTGATACAATCGTCTCAGCATAAATTTGAGCGTTGAGGTTGCCTCTGATCCAAATCAACTCAGTTCTTCCGCCGATCCAAATACCCGCCCATACCATGATGGTTCCACCACTATAAGGATGGACTTCCTGGCAGGATTTTAATCGCTGTTGGCGTCCAGGGGTTCTCCAGTGTCGTATACGTATTGTATCCGGTCTCATACCAAAACGAGACTCATCAGAAAAGCACACGAAACGCCATTGTTCTTCTGCCCAATTTCTGTGTTCAAGAGCCCATTGATATCGAATCCTACGATTGTGCATTGCTATAGGTGGTACCCGTAGCGGTCTTCGGGAATGAAGGTTCACTTCATGCAAGCGGTTTCTGACTGTTTGGTCGCTAATTAAGTTCCCTGAAGAGTGATGAAGCCTCACGGCTAACATCATGGCAGTTATTGTTGGAGCTCTTCGAGTTAAGATTTGAATATATCGGTCTTGTCTCCGTGTGGTGCAGCGATACCGTCCTCCATGGCGCTCAGCCACGGTACCAGTGCTTCGGTAACGTGTCCAAAGTCGACTGATAACACTCTGACTTGTATTCAGAGCTAAAGCCACAGTACGTTGCCGGGAACCAGCTTCTATCATTCCCACGGCTCTGAGCATTTCTTCCCTGCTTAAATGACGTCGCCGCTCCATAATAACGTTGGTTTTAATCAGTAGTAGGGAAACAGTAGCACTAATAATGTCTTCAATGCGTTGTATGTTTTTATAGGGAAAATATTGACAGCTGATTTTCATCTTTTACTCGAATTTGATTCACAGTTCCTGATTCAAATTATGAAATGCACCAAAAAGGATCCATATAAATTTATAAAATCATAAATTTATTACAAAGCCACATCTCAATCTCAAGAAATCCGCTTAAAAATGCTTGATCCCTAGACACTTTTGATGTGTGTATATACCGCGATATAATCCGTAAAATTAGTTTCATTTCAATGTGTAATTTTCGCGTAAGTATCAGAAATCATTAGATATAAAAAATAAATAAAATCTTAAAAAAAAAAAAATACCAACTTCAATATCACTGAAAAGTTTAAAATAATTTAAATATTATTGAAGTTGGTGCCAAATATACACAGCAAGTACGCTAACACCAATATTTAAATTATTTCATACTTTTCAGAGATATTGAAGTCGGTTCAATTTTTTTTAAAGGTTTTATCTCCCACTACCGCTTAGGTTCAGGGAGTGCAAGCTTTATCATCTTCAATTTACCACCCCTAACTCTCATCGTCGCTCGATAATGACGATCAAAACGGTGGAAACTGTCCCAATCAAAAAGCACAGCAAGGCGCGAAAATCAATGATCTTGTAAATAAAAAGGACTGCCATTACAGTATTTTTTAACCTATGCGATTTTTTTTTGTGCCTAGAAGGTAGTCCGTCAACTTGGATCCACTCGGGGAGCTATAAGGCTTCCTTTATTCCTTTTGGTTCTTACATATACAACTACCACCGGTTCGTAACGCTGCCTCCACTGAGTAGATCCGGCAAGAAACTCAGCGGGCTTGTCTATTTTTTCCAATATGTGTAATGTATAAAAAAAAATGTGTGTATGTAATTTTACAATAGATATATCTTAAACTATGAACTTGTAAGAGTATTGCAGTTTAAGCCCCCGCAGTTTTGTCCTCCAGGTAATCCGAGATTTTATCGCCCTTTTTAACACGCTTTTATTAGCTTGACCTGTATGTATGTAACTATGTATGTATGATGGTAATGGAATCTTGCGATGCAATTTTGACCCACTTCTAGACGTCCAAAACATTTGAAATTTTGCACATGTATCTAGAACCGGTGACAATACAATAATATGGTATCATCAAGCTGATCTGATGCTGGGGCTTGAAGGTGGATGAGGGAACCCTTGGATGGCTACTAGTAAACACATCGAGTTTGGGCTCATTTGATTTGTTTTAAAGAGTTTTTTTCACTTTGACCACTAATGAAGACCTGATGATGGAACAGGAAGATGGGTAACGGAACCCTGGAACGGCTACTAGTAAACACATTGAGTTTGGGTTAATTTAATTTGTTTTAAAGAGTTCTTTTCACATGAATCATTAATCAGGACCTGATGATGGAACAGGAAGGTGGGTGACGGAACCCTGGATTTGCTACTAGTAATCACATCGAGTGTGGGCTCATTTGATTTGTTTTAAAGAGTTCTTTTCAGTTTGATCATTAATGAGGACCTGATGATAGAACAGGAAGGTGGGTGACGGAACCCTGGAATGGCTACTAGTAAACACATCGAGTTTGGGTTCATTTAATTTGATTTAAAGAGTTTTTTTCTCATGAACCATTAATCAGGACCTGATGATGGAATAGGAAGGTGGGTGACGGAACCCTGGAATGGCTACTAGTAAACACATCGAGTTTGGACTCATTTGATTTGTTTTAAAGAGTTGTTTTCACTTTGACCGATAATGAGGACCTCATGATGGAACAGGAAGGTGGGTAACGGAACCTTGAAATGGCTACTAGTAAACACATCGAGTTTGGACTCATTTGATTCGTTTTAAAGAGTTCTTTTCACTTTTACCAATAATGAGGACCTGATGATGGAACAGAAAGGTGGGTAACGGAACCTTGGAATGGCTACTAGTAAACACATCAAGTTTGGACTCATTTGATTTGTTTTAAAGAGTTCTTTTCACTTTAACCATTAATGAGGACCTGATGATGGGACTGGAAGGTGGGGGACGGAACCCTGGAATGGCTGCCAGTAAACACATCGAGTTTGAGCTCATTTGATTTGTTTTAAAGAGTTTTTTTCACTTTGACCATTAATGACGACCTGATGATGGAACTGGAAGGTAGGGGAATTACGTAGTAATTTCTTAAATTTAGCAAACTCATTGCGATACCTATGCGTAGGTAATATCTACCCTGTAAATATATGTTTTGCAACAACCTGCCTACGATTCAAGCTACGAATAAATAAAAATTGACAAATTTATCCGTATTTTAGACTAATATTTCTAAGACTAAAAAGTGTAAAATAAATTCATAGTTTAAAAAACTAAAAATACACGCTTTTATAAAGTACCTATAGTGCACTAAAAAGTATTAAATAATTTATGGAACACGTACTTTCTTTCTACCCTGTGTTTGTCATTAATCATTATATTTAAGTGTGAAAGCGTGGGGCGCTTTTTCTGAATAACAGCTTAACATTTCTTTTCAATTTCAAGTACTTAGGTAAGTAAGAACTTTTATCCACATGACAATAATTGGTAATCAGTGAATACAGAGAAAAAGCGCCCCACGCTTTCACACTTAAATATAATGATTAATGACAAACACAGGGTAGAAAGAAAGTACGTGTTCCATGAATTATTTAATACTTTTTAGTGCACTATAGGTACTTTATAAAAGCGTGTATTTTTAGTTTTTTAAACTATGAATTTATTTAGACAAATGGATCTAAATGGTAGTTTAGAATTTGTTTATTGGTAGATCTCGAAAATCTTAAAATTATTAAAATTTCCGGTTTAGTTATTTTTTCATGTATATGTAAGTAATACTCTATAATGTATATAAAGATTGGTATCAATAAACATATACATAGAATCAGATTTTGCCGTCATAATGATACAATACAGAGAGTATAAACCAGTTTCACGTAGATAAACGTTAAATTAATGTAGCTTGAAAGACATGAGACAGGTATTATCAGGATTAACGGTTGTTCATTCGGATTATTATACCTACTCAAGGGATTTAGCTTATTGTGTGAAATATACTGTCTTAGGTATTAATTTAAATGTTGTATCGCACTAAAACTATAGGTATAGTTATTGAGGAACCGTTTGTCAGAGTTGTTCAACTTGCAACACCAGAAGAATCACTAGCGCGTTGCTGACCCTTAAGAAATTAGATATTGAGGCTTTTGTCTGCTAATTTCACCCTGTTTTTTCTTTATAAGATCAAAAATGCAACAATAAATGTATGAAAACAGGAGTCATGGCTGACTTGTGGCCAGCTAAATAGGGCCAGTAGGGTCGGATATAACATATTCAACCCTACCAATTGTCAATGCCCAATGGAACACAGCAATGTTTACACACTGCTGCTTGGCGGCAGAATATCTGACACTGCGGTGGTACCTAACTGTACGATTCATTGCACTAGGAACCTACCAGCTAGTAAGTAAATACCTCTATCGATATATTATATCGATGGTAGCCTCCAAAAGTGATCGCCAAGCCGCCTGCCAAGCGTGAAGATTATCAACACCTTCCTTCTAAGGGGGAGGGCCTTTGTTCAGCGGTGGACGTCTTTTGGCTGTTGCTGATGATGATCCTCCAACGCCATGTTGATGACGTAAGCATTCTGTAGTTATGAAAGTGCAAATCAATTTTGAATAGCTTGCAATTTCATTTGAAATGGAATATAGCACCCCACCTAATGCTCCTCTGCTAATAAAAAGTAAAGTGAACCTCTAATATCCTAAGTCAAATAATCCTATCTGCCTTCATAACTCTGTCACATATTACTGAGCTACACAATCTGAGATATTTTTGAGAAGGGTACCTGGATAACAGAGCGTCTGTTGCGGGAACTAGTCTGTGGGTCCCTCTGCGTCGCCCCCGGCTCAACACGGAAATAACGACGTAGATAAATGAAATGGAGGTCCCAGATATGGCCCTTGAGGTACGATATATTTTTAAATGCCTGCTATGATAGCAACGAGGAAAATATATGTGAATCTAAACCCTGTTCATTTTTATTTGACAAAACAAATATTACATTACTAGCTGACCCACGCAGCTCCGCATGCGCTATTTTTACGTTAACTAAATTTTTAATAACATTCGCATCGAATACATAACGACCTTTTTTATAGTCGGTTAAAAACTGGGACCCACTTTTTACTTGCTCTCCGAAGCACGGACCCATTTAGTTCAAATGGCGTTAAACGGTCACCCATCTATTTAATGACCTTACCTAACGTTGCTTAACCCGATCGATTACAAAACCTTGATAACAACTCTCTATGAGTGTTCCCTTACTAATATTTATTGTAATTATGAAGAAAAATTGATAAAATCGGACCAAGCGTATAACCAAGTACCCGTTATGACTTTAATCCCCTCTCCCAAATGAACCGTGCTAGATTACGGGATAAATAGTATCCTATGTCCTACCTCGTAGTAAGATCTCAAATCATGCCAAGTTTCATTTGAATCCATTCAGTAGTTTCGGCGTGATGCGCAGCCGTGATACAGACAGACAGACAGACAAAAATTAAAAAAAATACATTTTCGGCCTCAGTATCGGTTATAGAATGCCTTCCAAATATAATTTTCAAAAAATCTTCTATGTACAGAATTGGACCTGTTACAGTTTTATTATAAGTATAGATTTCTACTCTTTATCATAAACAAGTATACATTATATAAATCACAACATGCTCGACTGTGATCATACTGGTCTATTACAGCGTCAGCAGCTGAAAAATGTCCGCTGCTAAACAAAGGCATCGCCCTTAGAAGGGATGCCATAATACCCTCATTTGGCGGGCAGCTTGGGGATCGCAGTATACATGGGTAGAAGGTAATCCAATAGAAAGATGCTGCTGCCCGTCTTCTTGTTAAGGGGTCACAGTATGTCCTCTTACGGGCACCCAACGGGAGGAGATGGGGGGGAGCTATTCTTACTCGGACACCCTACAAAACAATTTCATTATGTTTATTCTGAGAGCGGCGTTCACACTTGAACGTCTATTTTTGTAAGCGAAGCTTATTTTGTTTTGTAAGCTTCGTAGTTATATTAAAAAAAATATATACATATAATACACATTATGAATCCGGCAACCTGTCAATGTTAAGACCACTCATTTGATACCCATATTATTGTTTGGAGGTGAGTAAGTAGGTACATAGCCTCTAATTGCTCGAAGAACCGATAACCGGGGAAGAAAGATTCTCGAGTGGCGACCACGAACCGGAAGACGCAGCGTAGGCAGGCCTCCCACTAGGTGGACAGACGACATTGTGCGCGTCGCAGGTAACCGGTGGATGCAAATAGCCAATTGTCGTTCATTGTGGCGTTGTAAGGGGGAGGCCTATGTTCAGCAGTGGACGTCTTCCGGCTGATGATGATGAAGTACATAGCCTATGTCACGTCTAAAACTAAGACGAATCTAACGACATATCGTAGGTCGAAATCGTGTCGTTTAGGCTGTCTGTAGGACATGCCGAATACAGACATAATATATCATCATCATCATTAGCAGGGGGAGGGGTTGTGTAAATATAATCCCCACGCTTGGCCAGCGGCTTGGGGATCGCAGTATAGGTGGTAGGTAATCCAATGAAAAAAGACGCTGCTGCCCGTCTTCTTGTTTTCTCTTAGTCGCCTTTTTCCGAGATCCAACGGGAGGAGATGGGTGGGTGCTATTCTTACCCGGACACCCCACGGGGACATAATATATACTGCATACATACTCTCTAAAAAAAATACCCCTACCCTTTTTTCTTTAATTAAACCAGGGAAGCGACAAGCAAGACGTTCGCCTGACTGTAAGCGAGACGCCTGTCTATATAGACAGCTGCATTGCACTGCCACTCGCCACCCGAGACATAAGTTATTAAATCTCTTGTGTCCGGTAATTTCATACATGGTCTTCGGGATCCTAAACTAGACAGAGCCAGTAATAAGATAAACAGACTTCTGATAATTAAAAACTCAAACTCAAAAATCTTTATTTCAAATAGGCTTAACGCTAGCACTTTTGAATGGTCATTTTTTAAAAGCTACCACCGGATCACAACGCTGTCTCAACCAGCCCCCCCAAGCAGCACCCGCGCACGAGTTGACTCGAGCAGCAGCCATCACTCCCCTCAACCATATTAGAGGGAAGGGGGTGACCCGCCACACGTAGCCGCCACAAGCAAAGACTTTTCGATGGCGAGCATGACCGAACCAAAATCACAGTGGCTCACATTTAACTTCTGCTGTTAAGCAGTACCTCGTTAAGCAAGACACAAAACACTTTCATAAAATTAAAATACATACATGTATCCATGAATAAAATTACCACCCAGTCACAAGATTGGATCACATGATGACTTTGTTGGGATTGAACCGACGACCTTTAGCTGTTGCATCCAGGTTGTCTAACCACTACACCTAAGGACCATTCAATCTAGACTATTATGCCAACTTGATTGAAAGTAAGCACAAACTAAAATAAGCCGTTCAAGCCGAACGGTAAATAGCCTATTACTGCGACGAATTTTATTCATCGGCTGTAAAGCGCTTGATTGAAAACCACTCTCAATACTATTGTGCAAAATTGATTTATGTTCTCGTAAAACAGTCAGGAACAAAGCACTCTTGAAAGTAGTTAATTAAATATTATTTTGGCGTCATTAATAATAGGACTATGTTGTCATCATGTCTTATCTATTATGAACTCGTTCCTGGCAAGCTGCGATGTTCGGTGCGGCTTAGGGAGAGTAATAGAACGCATTCTAGGTGGTAGGTTCCTTTTGCAAGGAACCGTCCAGGTAGTTACCCCCGCAGAGTCAGATATTCTTCCGCCAAGCATCTATGTGTAAACATTGCTGTCTTCCGGTATGAAGGGCACTGCCAAAATTACTGGACGCAAGAGATTTAGCATCTAACTCTTAAGGGCCGGCAACGCGCTAGTGATTCTTCTGGTATTGCTACCGTTCAGCTACGGTGACTGCTTACTATCAGGCCGGCCGCATTCTTGCTTGCCACCTTGGTAGTATGGAAAAAAATAACCTCAAGTATGCCTCAAGATATGCTTTATTATTAACCCTCGACTCCGCCGCGTAGATAATAATATCTCCTTCACATTATATTTCAGTATTTATTTAATTTTATCATGTACTCTCCAAGAACTTTATGAATATATTTCTCAACTAGCTGACCCACGCTGCTCCGCATGCGCAGACATTCGCATCGAATACATAACCTCCTTTTTTTATGGTCGGTTAAAAACTGGGACCCACTTTTTACTTGCTCTCCGAAGCACGGACCCGTTTAGTTCAAATGGCGTTAAACGGTCACCCATCTATTTTATGACCTTACCTAACGTTGCTTAACCCGATCGATTACGAAACCTTGATAACAACTCTCTATGAGTGTTCCCTTACTAATATTTATTATAATTATGAAGAAAAATTGATAAAATCGGACCAAGCGTATAACCAAGTACCTACCCATTTTGACTTTAATCCCCTCTCCCAAAAGAACCAGAATCAGAATTATTTTTATTCATGTAAACCATACATAAGTACCCACTACTTATGAATCGTCAATCATGTACTTACATAACAATAGTAACAAATATAATGAAACCTTAACTTATGGAAGTGGCACAGAGAAATTATATATATATATATATTCATCCATATGTATGAATATATATATATATATATCGGTATACATTTATATGAAATAGCTAACAGCTATTTTCGTTCCATAGGAGGAGCTGGACATGCACCTAGCCAAGCATCTTTATCCTTTAAATAGGCATCTAGTGTGTAGTACGCCCGTTTACAAAGTGTACGTTTAATACAAGCCTTAAATTGACAGTCCGTAAGCGAGGTAATATTAGAAGGTATTTTATTGTAAAATTTAACACAATATCCCATGAAAGATGTATGGATTTTTGATAACCGAAACACTGGTTGAGCTAATTTATCCCTATTTCTAGTATGATATGAATGCCTATCACCTAACTTTTTAAAAAGATGTAGATTTTTACGGACATACATGATATTTTCAAAAATGTATTGGCAAGCGACCGTCATTATGTTGACCTCTTTGAACAATTCTCTAAGGGACTCGCGACTACCTAAGTTATAAATAGCCCTAATAGCTCTCTTTTGCAAAATAAAGATCGATTCTATGTCGGCCGCTCTGCCCCACAGTAGAATGCCATAACACATGATACTATGAAAGTAGCTGAAATAAACTATTTTTGCGGTATTAACATCTGTTAACTGTCTGATTTTTTTGACTGCGTAAGCAGCTGAACTAAGCCGTCCGACCAAAGCTTTAATATGGGGACCCCACTGTAACTTGGAATCGAGCGTAATCCCTAAGAAAACTGTGCTGCTAATAAACTCAAGCTTTTCCTTATGCTTTAGTATTACATCACATTTACTACTTCTGACATTTGGTAATGAAAACCTAATACATTTCGTCTTTTCCTTATTTAGTGCTAAATTATTAATAGTAAACCACTTATGTACCTCTATAATAACATTATTCACTTCATCACAGTCATTAGTATGTCTCCCTACTTTAAAAATCAGAGAGGTGTCATCAGCAAATAACACTACATTTGCTTTTTTTTGTACTATGTGTGGGAGATCGTTAATATAAACTAAGAACAAAAATGGACCCAGTATAGATCCTTGTGGGACACCCATTTCAACTGCAGAGCCAGACGATTCGACTCCATTTACTTGGATAGTTTGTTGTCTACATGATAGATAAGATTCCAGTAGTTTATGCGCTTTACCTTTAACTCCATAGTGCTCTAGTTTAAGCAAGAGCGTTTCATGATTTACACAATCGAAAGCCTTTGAGAGATCGCAAAAGATGCCAATAGCATCCTGTGCGTCCTCCCAGGCGTTAAATATATGTTGTATTAGGCTTACACCAGCGTCAGTCGTACAACGGCCTTTAGTAAATCCATATTGCTGATTATGCAGAATGTTATTTTTGTTAAAGTGCTGTAGTATTTGTTTAAATATTATCTTTTCGAAAACCTTGCTAAAGACTGGCAGAACCGATACTGGCCTATAATTATTGGGATCTTTTGAGTTACCTGATTTAAGTAGAGGGATAACTTTACTATATTTCATAAAATCTGGGAATACCCCATCATCAACACACTTATTAAAAATCAAAGCTAAATATGGCGCCACAGTATCGATAACTGATCTACAAGCTTTAACGGACATCCCCCATAGGTCTTCGGTTGATTTAATTTTAATATGTTTAAACGTTCTAATAATAGACTGTGGATCCGTATGTTCAAAAGAAAATTCTACTGAGCAAGAAGATACATTCTCTTTAAGCAATGTTATAGCAAGAGACGGAGAGCAGCTTAAATGTTCTGTAGTCTTTTTCGGGATGTTGGTAAAAAAGTTTTCAAACTCTTGTGCTATTTGTGGATCAGAACTGATGAGTCCACGCGAAGTTTCAATTGTAAAATCAGTATTACGCTTCTTGTCTTTTCCAAGTTCACTATTAACTAATTTCCATGTAGTTTTTATTTTATTATCAGCCAACTTTATTATGTTACTTATATGTAATGCCTTAGCTGCCTTACATACTTTCCGGAAAGTTTTTGAAAAACGACTAACATATTGGTTAAAAGCTACACTATTATACTGGGCCTTTAGCTCGTATAGCTCAAAAAGTTTGTCCCTACTTTTACGAATTCCTGTAGTTGCCCAATCACTAAAGGTAAATTTGTATTTAATTGTTTTAGATTTTATTGGAAAATTATTATTATATTCTGAATGTACAATGGAAAAAAAGTCGGAGTAAAATTCATTCGGATTATTTAAATTAAAAGAAAGAGTATTCAGTCTATTATACAATATGTTATTGTATACTTGCAAATTTTTAGTAGTTATGTATCTACCATTTATCTTTATATTTTTTAAAGGCGGACAGTAATTAAATGTGACAGTTTGTCCACTATGATCAGAGGGTAAGTAATTAACAACTGCTTTATCAGTGTATGCACAATTACAAAAAATATTATCGATACATGTAGCTGAGGTTAAAGTGATTCTAGTCGGCTCAAGAAAAACATTTGTTAGATTAAATGTTTTAAACAGACTCAAAAGTCTGTCACTGTAACATGTAGTTTCTAAAATATTAATATTAAAGTCACCACATACTATTATAAATTTATTGGTGGAAAAAATCTTGTTTAAGACATCCTCCATTACACATTCGAAAATACTAAAATTCTGTATGTTAGGTTAGCCGTGAACCGTGACTAGTGCCGTGCTAGATTACGGGATAAAAAGTATTCTATGTCCTAGTATGTCGTAGTAAGATCTTAAATCAAACCAAGTTTCATTTGAATCCATTCAGTAGTTTCGGCGTGATGCGCAGCCGTGATACAGACAGACAGACAGACAGACAGACAAAAATTAAAAAAAATACATTTTCGGCCTCGGTATCGGTTATAGAATGCCCTCCAAATATAATTTTCAAAATATCTTCAATATACAGAATTCGACCTGTTACAGTTTTATTATAAGTACCTACTAGCTGACCCACGCAGCTCCGCCTGCGCTATTTTTACGTTAACTAAACTTTTAATAACAGACATTCGCATCGAATACATAACCTCCTTTTTTACAGTCGGTTAAAAACTGGGACCCACTTTTTACTTGCTCTCCGAAGCACGGACCCGTTTAGTTCAAATGGCGTTAAACGGTCACCCATCTATTTAATGACCTTACCTAACGTTGCTTAACCCGTTCGATTACAAAACCTTGATAACAACTCTCTATGAGCGTTCCCTTACTAATATTTATTATATTATAAAGAAAAATTGATAAAATCGGACCAAGCGTATAACCAAGTACCCATTTTGACTTTAATCCCCTCTCCCAAAAGAACCGTGCTAGATTACGGGATAAAAAGTATCCTATAACCTACCTCGTAGTAAGATCTCAAATCATGCCAAGTTTCATTTGAATCCATTCAGTAGTTTCGGCGTAATGCTCAGCCGTGATACAGACAGACAGACAGACAAACAAAAATTAAAAAAATTACATTTTCGTTCTCAGTATCGGTTATAGAATGCCCTACAAATATAATTTTCAAAATATCTTCAATGTACAGAATTGGACCTGTTACAGTTTTATTATAAGTATAGAAAGAATAGATAGATATAGATTTGGTTACTAATATAATTTGTACGTACTAAAATGCATTCAGATTAAAATTTTACCAATAACTAAAAACGAATAAAAACCTTTTATCAATTCAAAAATACAATTTGCAATTTTTAAATAATATTTAAATTTATCGCAACAGGCAGAGCTGGCTACCATTATTCATTTTAAATACATACATTTCAATATAAATGGGATTCATGTATTCTACCTGCAAATTGTTTTACTTATAACTAGCCGGTCCCTATCCGCTACAGGATAATTTCAAAACCCTTCCTTAGGATTCACAAACCTTGTTTAAACTGGGTTGGTTTAAACTGATTCATGGCTCACAGTGAGAGTTATTAAATATATACACTACACATATATATATATACATACATTTTATATATATACTATACATAAGCACTACTACTACTATATGTAGCTGTACTATATACTATATGTAGCCTCCGTGGCGCAGTGGGAAACCATTTGCTTTGTGAACCGGAGGTCGCGGGTTCGAATCCTGCTGGGGGCAACAAATTTGAGTAGTTGTTCCTTACTGGCTAGGACAATGCAGGCCGATCACCTGATTGTCTGTAAAGTAAGATGATCCATGCGTCGGATGGTCATGTAAAAAGTCGGTCCTGCGCCTAACCTCTCCCCGGTCGTGTCGGTCTTCCGTCCCATCGGATTATGAGAGGTATTATATAAAGGAAGAGCGAGTGCACTTGTGTCTACGCAAGCGCTTGTGCACTATAATATCTCCTGCGTACATGGCTGATCTTGTGAAAGATTGGCCGCTGTAGTCGTTTCGGCCAGGAGGACATTATTACTATACATAAATATTCCAAAAGAACTGGCCACACTAGTGGCCAATTGAGTGACGTGTAAGAAGAAAATTAAGGCGAATTTTGCTTTTTTTTGGTCGTACCTATGGTTAGTGGCCAACCTGGTGTCAGAGTTTTCAAGCTGCCCTTAGGCCTCTGACTTAGCTTAACGACTGCGGTCTAGATGACAATAGCCGGGTCCAACGCTCAGTTCAAATGCCCCTAAACGGTCACCAATCTAAGGACTGACCTTGCCTGACGTCGTTTACCCAACTGATCATTTACCGAACAGTGGTTACAACTTGCAGTCAGCTATGAGCGTCTCAACGACTTTTGCTTATGACTTAACGACAAAAAATGAGTTTTGGCAACAAAAATAATTTGGAATTTTTTTTGACGACTTTTGGAGCACAATACAAAACATTATTACGGTCAGTTTTTTCAAACCGTTGCCCTGCTACAACAGCTTTTGAACGAACTTCAACCCTCAACTTAAAAACAAAATCCTCGCTTAAGATAGAATCAATTTTAGTCACTTCCTATTTCCTAAAGACTTTAGATATGAAGCCTATGGCTCGATTACATAGGAGTTGGCAACAACAACTTGTCTCTAAGACACCAATGCAATATTTGATGCATATGCCCGCTGTATGCAAAAGCGATTTTCAATTTACAACGAACGCGTCGGTCCAGGCCAGCTCGGCGCATTGGGAGCGAGTGAGTGAATGTGAACTTCGCAGCGATTGCGGACCTCTGAATTGTGGACCCGCCAACGCTCCGATAGACGCGTGCAACATGCTGGAAAATTGATGCGGGACCGGGTTAAATGGCAATTTAAAAGTATTGTTGTTCGCGGCGACTGGGGCACGTCCAGCACCCGTAACCACCGCGGTAGGGACTTCTCCCTCGTATTTGACGCGTGCTCCTTCTAGGCTGGTAGCACCCGTCCCACGCACCCCTAAATGCGTACCGTATGCTGGGTACGACGCACGGCTTCTCGATGGAACACTTGTTGGTCTTCGCCGACTTGGTTACAACGCACGGTGTCTTGTACCACGACTTCAATGAAACACTATTTTTCCTTTTCTTCCTTGGTCTTCCAGATTTCAGGTGTTACTTGTACCATTTAGACGGTTAGGCTGCGACTGCCTACTAACTACTGACTACTGACTCACTATTAGCTCGCCTTTTATAGCGGTCCGAATTACTTTACCGAAAGCCTCTAATTGGCTATCTTTTTTGCTCTTTTTCCGCGCAATTTTCACTATCCCGAAATCTTTAGACCCTTCTTTATATTTATTTCCCAAAGAAATCCTTACAAATTATACATTATTTTATCCGTCTTATTCTATACTATTAAACAATAGAATAATATTAACTAAAATTGAACATAGTAAAAACTTCCTAGAACAAAAACTGTAAAAATCCTAACTTAAAATCAATGTTCATAACGAAAATGTCTCATAACTTTTACAATTCTTATCCGATTTGCATGAGTCAAACAGAAATATCATTTTTACAAGAACTCCTATCAAATACCATAAAAATAATCTTAATATTTACATAAACAAAAATTCTCATTTTCAAACTACGTAATTTTAAAATATGAACATTTCTACAGAAAATTACCAATTATATTGAAATAACATCATTGAGATACCTATTAACTTGAATATTGCTAAATAAAGTCGTTACAAGAATTAAATTAGAAAGTCAACATTTCTTACACTTTCATTTTTTTAACTGGCTAGACACTCACTAGTTGCGCCCTAATGTCCAGCCTGGGTCTTGTCGCCAACAAGTATTGTAAATAAACTGAGGTTTTCGAAATAAAATTCTGCATTTTTTTCATCATTATACGGTTCAGCTTTAGGTCAAGTATCAAGACCGCCCTTTGGAGTCGCTGAACGTTCAGAGTGTGGGCCCTAGGATATCCATTGAGTACGGCGGCGACTCCGAGGAGGACTGCAGCGGTCTCCGTGAGCACCGTGTCTGGTTCCCGGGGGGCTACAATGCGCCCCCCGGCGGAGGGCTTAAAGGCAAGGCACTGAGGGGCTCCTGGTGCAGATCCCACCGAAGAGCCCTGGGGTCCCTGGGGGGTTTTAGTGGGTAAGAATCCCACATACCCTGGTCGAGTCCCACAGCTCCCGGGGACCTATTTAAGGTTTCCCCGCGAAAAAAATAAGTATCAAGACCGCACGGTACCGAGCGATTGACTCATTTCGCAGTACAAGATTCAATCGAACTAACTAAATTATTGAAACAACAATACCGTATTCATGACATGACCAGCTTTCGGGAAAATATTTCGTACTCTAGAAAAAATTATCAATTATCCCAGGAATGGCAATCGTCTGAAAACGATCGCGATGTCCCGAATTGCGTCACTACATATATCGCGATAACGCTATCACCGGATCCCATATATCTATCCCCAGTATTGAAAAAGACAAATGATTTTTACTATGGCATTTTCCCCACCACTTGGCGCTATATAGAAATTCTATCATCAACCGAAACACGTCCATTTCTGAACTAAGGTTCCCCTTAGAAGGGAGGGGTTGCCAAAATCCCCAATCTTGCCAGGCGTTTCGGAGATCGCAGTAAAGGTGGTACGTTATCCGGAGATCGCAGTAAAGGTGGTACGTAATCCGGAGATCGCAGTAAAGGTGGTACGTAATCCGGAGATCGCAGTAAAGGTGGTACGTAATCCGGAGAACGCAGTAAAAGTGGTACGTAATCCGGAGATCGCAGTAAAGGTGGTACGTAATCCGGAGATCGCAGTAAAGGTGGTACGTAATCCAATAGAAAGACGCTGCTGCCAGAAGATGCGTCTTCTTGTTTTCACTTACTCGCCTCTTACGGACACTCAACGGGAGGAAATTGGAGCGTGCTATTCTTACCCGGACACCCCACGGAATATTATTCTTTTATCTCCCACCAAAAACGAAAATTTGACGTATTGCTTATTAGCAAAGTACCGGTTTCATTAAAGTATATTTAAATAAAAAATGTAATCAATTCCGTCTATTTGTTACTGAAAGACAATACGTCAAATTTTCGTTTTTGGTGGGAGATAAGCAAGTGTAGTTTTTTTAATAAAAAAATTTGTTCAGCCATTTAGACACTACACTTGCTTCTCATATCGACCCAGAATTTGGATTATCATACTACGTGTTAACGAAAAAACGCAGAATATATTGATGAAGGTAATTAAGATTTTATGAACTTCCTTCTTATTTAATTTACCACGTTTGTTAGAGAGATTGGATCCAGATTGATCCTAACGATTGATGCCATAAAATCATCATAAAATTACAGAAAGAATGTTATTTTTCGAATTTTACCCTGTTCGATTACCGTTAGTTTTCGAAAATTTATTTTCAAAAACAAAGGAATGTTTCGTTTAAGTAAAATTTGTTATCTCCAATATTTAGGGTACTTTCCCTTTGGGTAGGGTTACAAAATTCCTGCCTGTATAAGCATTACTATTAGATCTCCCTTGCTCTGCTCTGACTGATCCCTGGCACTGTTCACAGCAAGTTTCAAATAGCCTTGACGTTCCTGTAACACAAAGCTGTGAGCCGAGAGGCGCAAAGCAGCTTACGTGCCCCCACAAACGTGGCCAAGACTTAAATCGTTTGGACGAAGCGTTACTGTGAGAGCTTTCAACCCTGACGTTAAATTGTTTAGCTCTGCCTAAAGTGCAGGATACACTAACGGGGTGTGTGAGGTCACACGTGAAGCAGTCCTGTCATTCTATATTCTAATTAAATAATTTCTAATTGTCACACTCACAAATGCTAATTAACATTAATTCATGTTTATTTAGGTAGTTATTGAAACTGATTATTTCGAGGTGCCATTCTTTTAGCTAATCGCTGATACCATATCGAAGGAAATGTAGACAGTATTAATAAAGTCTCTTATGTTTAACCTAAATACTATGGCCGCGAGGTACGGTTCAAGTTCTGTGGGTCGTAAGTCCAAAAATTAGGGGTTATAATTCTGTTTTCTCGCAAAAGGAAAATAGAACACTTAAGATTTATTTCTTTTCACGCTAATTATATTAATTTCACTAATTGGGAAATGCTTTCTCTTTTACCTTGTTTCACGGAGTGCCTATAATTTATTATTGTTTTTTTTTTATAAACGATGATTTTTTAGGTAGTAGGCAACTGCTGCACTTACAAACGTCAATTATAATTAACTAGCTGACCCGCGCAGCTCCGCCCGCGCTTTTATTACAATTTGCTCCCCTTTTCTCCCCCCTCCCTTGATTTATTTCTCTCTCCATCTCTCTCTCGCTTATAAGAAAAATCTAATTCTAATTCTCTCTTTCCCCTTTCCCGCTTCGGTCCCCGTCACAGTCCCCCTCTTCCTCTCCCCGTTGTCCCCTCTCTGAACCCCGTCCCCCTCTCTCTTCTACCACCTTGCTCCCCCTCACTCTCCCCTTGTTCTACCTTAATCCCCTATCCCTCACCCTATCACTCTCTCCTCGAATCCCCTCTCCCTCTCTTTCCTCTCTTGCACCCTCCTCTCGTTCTAAATATCCTCGTTAATCATGGTATCTGGTATCTGGAATTCTTACCCACTTAAACCCCTGCGGCTGTCGCATCGCCATATATGAGGGGAGACCTGGGCCCTCCAGTGGGATATGCACCAAATACCCCTCAGTGCGCATTATAGCCCCCGGGAACCTGGCACCATGATCACAGGGACGGGGCTTGCAACCCCGTCACCGTCCTCCTCGGAGTCGCCGCCGCCCGTCACCTATCTATGTAATGACCTTGGCTAACGTTGCTAAACCTATCGGCATGAAATATACTTTACGATTTTATTCTCAGACCTACCCGATATGTACACAAAATTTCATACAAATCGATTCACCCATCTATTTAATGACCTAGCCTTATGTTGCTTAACCTTAACCTAGCGGTATGAACAACATTCACAGCTTTTTTGTCATTGGTTTATATATTAGTGAAGTTTATGTTATATTGAAGAAGGGACAAATTCATGCTAACAACAATTTATTAATAGTTAATTATTTGTCATAAAAAGTAAAGGATAAAAAATGGTTATTGTGGGTTATCCCTAAGAGATAAACATATACCATCGCGAACTTTTTTGTAGACCTTGTTAATATGTACAATAATGTAATACATTATTTTGATCTATCTCGTAGGGTTCAGCCAGCGTTTGCAATGTAAGCGCAAAAAAATGTGCTTATTTACGACATCACATTAGAAACCTCAAAAATTATCAGTGTTTCTCTACTATATTATGCATGTATTATACATATAAACCTTCCTTAAGAAACACTCTATCTATTAATAAAAACCACAACAAAATCCGTTTCGTAGTTTTAAAGATTTAAGCATACATAGGGACAGACAGACAGCGAGAGCGACTTTGTTTTATAATATGTACTAGCTGACCCGCGCAGCTCCGCCCGCGCTTTTATTACATTTTGCTCCCCTTTTTTCACTCTTCCCTTGATTTATTTCTCTCTCCATCTCTCTCTTATAAGAAAAATCTAATTCTATGCTCTCTCCCTACTCTCTCCTTCCCCCTCCCGCTTCGGTCGCCGTCACACTCCCCCTCTTCCTCTCCCCGTTGTATCCTCTGAACCCCCTCCCCCTTTCTCATCGCCCACCTTGCTTCCCCTCACTCCCCCTTGCTCTATCTTAATCCCCCTATCCCTCACCCCATCACCCCCTCCTCCCCTCTCCCTCTCTCTCCTCTTTTGCACCCTCCTCTCGTTCTATATATTATCCTCGTCAATCATGGTATCTGGGATTCTTACCCACTTAAACCCCTGTAGCTGTCGCATCGCCACATAAGAGGGGGACCTGGACCCTCCAGTGGGATCTGCACCAAATACCCCTCAGTGCGCATTATAGCCTCCTTAAACCTGGCACCATGATCACGGGGACAGGGCTCGCAACCCCGTCACCGTCCTCTTCGGAGTCGCGCCGTCACCCATCTATTAATGACCTTGCCTAACGTTGCTTAACCTAGCAGCATGAAATATACTCTACGACCTATTCTCAGACCTACCCGAAATGCACACAAAATTTCATACAAATTGGTTCACCCATGTATGTAATGACCTTGCCTTATGTTGCTTAACCTGAACCTAGCGTTACGAACAACGTTCACAGCTATTTCTTTCATTGGTGTAAATATTAGTGAAGTTTACGTTATATTGAAGAAGGGACAAATTCATGCAACAACAATTTGTTATTAGTTCATTATTTCTCATAAAAAGTAAAGGATAAAGAATGTTTATCGTGGGTTATCCCTAAGAGATAAACATATACCATCGCGGACTTTTTTGTAGAACTTGTTAAGGTGTACAATACTGTAGTACATTATTTTGACCAATCTCGTAGGGTTCAGTCAGCGTTTGCAATGTAAGCGCAAAAGAATGTGTTTATTTACATCACATTAGAAACCTCTAAAATGATCAGTGTTTCTCTACTATATTATGCATGTATGTATTATACATATAAACCTTCCTCTTGAATCACTCTATCTATTAAGAAAAACCGCATCAAAATCCGTTGCGTAGTTTAAAAGATCTAAGCATACATAGGGACAGACAGACAGCGGGTGCGACTTTGTTTTATAATAAGTATAGATATATATCGTCGGCTGTAGGTTCAATTAAGGTAAGGGACAAAATACGACTTTTCAGGAGAGCCCGACAAAGTTTTTTTTCGGACTAAATAATTCATAACTTTTTTTGTAACAAACCTTTTTTGGATCGGATTTCACTTATAATCTTATATTTCAAAGCTCTATCTTTTTATCTAACGTTAGTTTAAATAATACAGCTATTTTAGAAAATAGATGTCCCTTACACCAACCTATTCCGTTAGTACTGTCCTTTACATCGAAGTTTTCTGTAGTCTCGTCTCTTACGTGAAATTGACCTCTCCTTTAGATACCACGGATTAATGAAAAAAATTAGTGTAAGGGGCTTTTTGGAGAAAAATGTACTGAAGACGTAATAGTGTAAAGGAATTTTTGAGCAAAAACGAAGAATTAGTTTTTAACGTAAAGGTATTTTGAATCTTGAAATCGTTATTGAAATTCGTTTAAAGGATGAAAAATTAATTGCAAGTGTGCGTGCACATTTTGCGCGTCCCTTACATACAAAAATTTCCTTATGTAAAAGAACATTTTTAGGAAAGGGAATAAAACAATTGTTCTTAATTAGATTATTTTAATCAAAAATAAATGGTAATAAGTTTTAGGTACGTATAGTAAGCAGTTTTTATCGTTTCCCGATGACTTCTATAACTACCTACTAAAACAAACAAGTGTAATCTTATTTAACTGAATTTCGTAAAAATACTCTTTTGACATTGTTTATTATAATTATTATATTAGGTAGAAATTATTGTTTCAACAGTAAATACTTATTTTTGAACCTTAATACTAAATTAAATGGTAACTTTTACCTTCACTGCTTTGCTTTGCTTTGCTTTGCTGCTGCTTACTGTAAAATAATCTTTACTATCATTAGTATCAAAAATAAACATCATCCTATAAATAATTATTATCATTGAGATCAATATTTACTAAAACTAAGATCAATAATAATATTTAAAAATTATTGGTTTGAGTCATCAACATTATCTTCCCTGTCAGTTTCAGTTAGTGTCTTTAACTTCAGAGGAAAATGGTAGCTGCAAATAATCATTATGAAATCTACTGGGCATAACATCGCATAATTTTTTTAAATCTTTATATTTTTTCAACGATATTGGCAATTTGGTGTTATACAATGGTTTTAGTTCATTACCTTCTGATGAAAAAGGCGAGTCTTCTCGTGATAAAGGCATATTAACTGACACTTTGGCCCTACCCTTACCCTTTCCTTTTCCCGTCCCTTTTCCTTTCCCTTTTCCTTTTCCCTTCTCACTTGTTGTAGGATCTGGATTACTATTTCCAGTTTAGCTGTCCATTCTTCATTTACTTTGATGACATGAGGAGTAGCTCCCACTTTCATGGAATGTTTAGTCTCAATAGTTTTAAGGTTTTTTTTCTTCATAGTCGCTATTCTGATTTTTGTAACTTGCAAGTCCTTTGTTTTTGAAGGAAATGTTTTTTCCGTAATGGGATCCCAGTTAATGAAATCTGTGTGCTCCATAACGGTCACGGCATAAGGACGAGGATTCTTTCTAGCCGATTCCATATAACTAGGCCATTGTGTGTAACTCCAAACAGTCAATTTTCGCACTTCACGCTCAATAACGGAGTGCATGTTGTCGACTGGCATGTAACTATGACCGGTTAACAAGTAGTTAATTTGGATAGTTTCGATATTTTTAGATATTGTCAAAAAATAATGCAGAATTGCCAGAATAGTTCTATTACGGTTTTGTCCTGTGCAAGAATCACAATACAGGATAAGTCTTTTTATTTTTCTTTTATCGACTTCTTTCAGATACTTAAATAGACAGGATCCTATATCTTTAGCCCCTCGCTTCCCGTCGCATTCACCCCAAACATAGCAAAACCCGTTTTGTGTAGAACTTTCATAAACTGTAAAGTTGAATACTGTGTATTTTCTACTATAGAATAGCAAAATATTGTCACCGTGGGGTGTGTTTAAAATTTTTTGTAAATCAAAGCTTGCAACTATAGTGTCTTTGTTTCCTGAATAATTTTGATGACTAATAAACCTTTCGTAAGTAGCTTCTTTCTCTTCCATGTGAGCCTTAATTTTCTCTTTGTTCTTTTCTGCTTCGTTTGGATTGTTTTCATATTTAGCGCAAATATTGCACTTATCCTTTTTTGGCACATGAATACTTATGTTATTGTATTCTGTATTGAGTAGTTTTCTGAAAATATGTTCGCTTAAGTAATGTGTTTTTTTTTGTTCGCATGATATTTTATATAAGCGATATAAGTTGGTAAATGTTTTAAATTCCTGTGGTAAGTACAGCCTATTACTTGATTTTCTACAGTAATGTGAGGGGAGCAACGGAAGAGACTCTATATACTCCTTTGCCGCGTTTACAGTAGCTTCATCATATTTATTAAACTTCTCAATCGGTTGATGACGTTTCTCTTCTTGGGATAAACCTTCTTTATGTGCATTATACAGTGTATACAACAAAAAGTTCTGTGTTATATTTAAGGTCTTTAGCAAAAATTGTTGACAAATTTGTCTCCGCCCCTCTCCTTCATTTACATAGTATTCGTACGTGCACTGTCTTTTACTCTCAATCGAATCAGTCTTTTTCCGCTTAATTGGTACTCTTGATGCACAGTGCACTAACCAATCCCGTTTTCTCTGAATATTTAAATTCCAAAAATAATCGAAGATTCTTTGTCGCCTGTCATCTAAAATCTCATTGCAACCTCTAGGACATTTTCCTGGTAGACAGGGATTAGGCTGTAAAATTTTAGCTTCTTTGAGTTTTCCGGAAGACGTTTCGTAAGAATCGCCCTTTTCTCTTTTCATTTTCCTATTTTTTCGATTGTTATCGGGTTTTTCTTTTTTATATGCAATGATTTTCTCCTGCTCGTTTGATCCTATCGGTTTTGATTTCTTTTTAGACACACGTTTCTTACGGTTAATTTTATTTGTTTGTGATATAATTGACGTCTCAGACACCTCGCTTTCTTTTGTTGACCATTGCTTAGAACTTCCAGCTGAATAATCGTCGTTTTCCGGACAGTTTGAAAATAACTCTTCATCAGACAAAAAATCAATATGTGACTTCTTAATTACTTCCTTACATTTTCTCTTGGGCCGCTTTTTCACTTTGTGGTTTGATTTAGAACTGTTACCCATTTCAGAAGGTCCTAGTAAATTGACAGTTGCTGTATGTTCAAAAGAAGGGCCAACTTGAATCAAGTGTTCTGTTACATCACGAGAAACACCAGGTCGACTCCAATCATCAGTTATTTCATAAGACGTGCCAGGTTGGTTCCAAGATTCGGTGATGTTGTCCTTGGAAGTATTATCAGGGAACAACTGTGAGCTATGTGAGTTTAAGGCTGGATCTTGCACGATACAAATAGGGTTTGGGCACTCAGCAATTATACCCGGAGTAGTGCATAGTTCGTTTTTTATATCAAATACGCCAACATTTGTATTATTTTGATATTCCAAGGAAGATGTATCAATAGTAATGGCAGTGTAGTCGAAAGGGCCGGACATATTCAAATTTGCCGGTGTCTCAGTCTCAGTTTTTGCATGGGTCAGATCATCAGAGGTATTTTGTAGATGATCGATGGTAGTTTTGATATTTTGGACATTACATAAAGTGAAATATGTAGCCTCTTTCTCTGGTTCGTAGTGATTTTCAATAATGGTAGGTTGCAAGGAGTGTTTAGGTATAATACACTGATTATTGTCAATGATTTCCACTTTTTCGTCTGATAGAATTGTTATTTTAGGCCGCTTTTTAGGTGGCTCTGTATTGTAGTGATTGTACACAACTAATATTGCTATCTATTTGATCAACTCCAGGTACCCGACAGGTTTTGCTCGTATCTGACGAATCATTGAAAAAAGAATGAGTTAATTCCAACGAAACTGTCGAAGTGTTAATCATATTATCACTAGTGTCACTGTTGCTATGCACCACTACATTTTGTTCATTTTGTTTCTGGATAAGAGACCGGTTCGATGTATTTAAGTTATCAGATTCCGTTTTTTCATACAAGTATAATCTGAAAATGATACATTATTTTATTTGTGACTTAGCGTCATTTACAGTAACTTTACAATATTAATAAATAAAAAAACTTTTATATCCATAAATATCAGGGGGCAATCTGACACAAATTGCCCTAGTGTAATTGTATCAATATGAAATTAAAATTATAACAGTATTAGATGAAATGTTCCATGTACCTATTAATCACGTTACTTACTTTCGTTCCCTGGCCGATAAGGAAATTTCGTCGTTTATGGAGTTGTCAATGTCACTATCCTCAATTGTACAATTCGTGCTATCCGTAAAGTCAGTGCTTACTGTTGACTGAAACCTACAGACAAAATTATTTTTGAGAACTACATATTATGTACCTACCCTCGAAGAGAAGTAAGTTAAGTAGGTACCTACCCAACGGCCCAATGTTTGATCCCTAGTTAACTCAACTAATACGAGTCGTTAAAATTCGAAAAAAGAATCAAAAATTTGATGTATTTCCGTGAGATTTGACCTTTAGTTACAATTTTTAATAAATAGATAACTACGTATCAAACAACGGGCCCTAAGGGTTACTTGCACCAAAAATTCAAAATTCGGTTTAATCAATAACTCTGGTTAAAATAACAGACACGTCTTGAGGTAACAGAGAAAATGAATCAATACATTACATATTATCTACACCTAACTCACACACAATTTACAATAGGTATCAATAAAGTCGCACGCACAGGCAGCGCAGTGAGCACTAATGTACCTATTTAAACATTAAGCTTTAATTATCATTTTGATCCTAATAATGCACATTTAAAATATATGAATGCTACTATAAACTGATTACCAGAGTAAAAATGCACTAGAGTAGGTAATAGAGTAGGTGATGTTGATAATTATGTAATATTAATAAGTGCGCACAGATGGGTACCTACGTGGGTAGATACTTTGCAAAACTTAATAAATAAAAAATAGGTAGCTAAATAAAGTTACCTACCTTTTTTTCTTCGGAGGTGTCGATTTCTCCTTAGATGGTGGGGTATTTTCATCTGTCTCATCTTTTGATCTGGAATAGGTATTATAATGTTGACAGTATAGGTAATCAATGGATTCTCTACTGTATTCGTAGGTACCTACATCCATACTAATATTATAAATGGGAAAGCTTGTGTCTGTTTGTTTGTTTATCTCGCTTTCACGCCTAAACCACTTAACCGATTTGCCTGAAATTTGACTGGGATATACTTGGAGTCCCGGGGAAGGGCATAGGATACTTTTTATCCCGGAAAACTGAACCGTTCCCGAGGGACCCGCCATAAATGACTCGCACGCGAACGAAGTCGCGCGCAATAGCTAGTAGGTACGTACATAAATATTTAACATCCACAACTAGGTACCTAGATAATAATTATTTAACATTGCATAGTTTCGTAAGACTCTTGTATTACCTATTACTAATATACAATAATCGATACGCATTGCTCAGACAGCTTAAAACATCGAACATTCATTTATGTAATAGGTAGTATTAATTGCGTAGGTACTTACTGTGTTATTTTATTCACCATTTGTAGTAATTCCTGTCGGCGTCGAAGCAAACGGTTTAAATGCTTTTGTTTTTCCATTATTATCACATAATTTCCCTAAAAATTATAAATCAATCCCGACTAACCGGCAAGTGAAAGCGCACTGAATAGAGACTTGTTTGATGCCCGTGCATAGATAGATTAGGCACTAATATCATTCTCTCTTTCGCACACATCAAGCCGTTGCGGAATAGAAAAGGACAGCATTATTGTAAGCACGTGCTCTTCTTGCGCTGTGAATGTGTTTGTAAATAAAGGTAACAAGGATAATATTTATACTTTCTTAGCAGCAAATTGGTGTAACGGACAGCAAAGCTAGTGTGATTCAAATAAAATTGGTGTAACGTCGGCATCCGTTTAAAAGTATAACAATGCAAATTGGGGTAAGGAGCAACTAATTCAAAATTCATGAAAATCCATTTGATGTATAGGTGATATTTAGTTTTTAACGTCGCAAAGGCATCAATGTAAGTCCAGTTTTATCAAGTTTTCTTTAAAAATAAACCATGTAAGGGTAAATTAGTGGTTTATGTAGACCCTTACCTTATTTAATTTTGGTAGGTGCTGGCAATTACACCAATTTCGAGTTGATATTTAAAATATTTGTTTAGATACACTATTTTTGTGCTGCTAATTTGACGAAAGACCCTAAAAATCATTGGGGTAAGGAACATTTTTTTAAAGCTAGAATTTTTTCATATACACCATTCGAAAGAGAAAAAAAAACTGAACAAAACTGTATACTCAACTCATTTTGCGTGTTTTGTCCCTTACCTTAATTGAACCTACAGCCGACGATATATATATATAGATGATCATTAATCCCGTTTTTATTATTGGAATATTTCGACTTACAGCCAATTAATAATCTGATAGTGAGTAGAGATATCGGTTGTCTCAATTCAATTCAAATCATTTTTTTTTAAATATAGCTTAGTTTGAATTAACGTGCGGCAGAAAGTAAGTATAATATTATTTCTAAAATACACGATTTTATTTATGAGTTGTTAAGATTTATCATTGGTGGCCAAATATACGACAAGCTTTTTTTAATTTAAAAATAAACAATGCTACTGTACCTGTCATTATACTTAAACCCTTTGCTTAAACCATTATTAGAAAGCATAATAAACAGCCCAACTGCAAACAAACCAAATGGTCCTAAATTACATTATACATACATAATACGGTTTCGTCGCGCGCTGCCTACTTTCGCACATTGGTAACTTTTTACTATTTTGATGTAATCAGTAGCACAATGCCAACTTTTTAAAACCACCATACATTAGATCGCACCATGCCTACTTTTTTTATTTTTGCCACAATTACATCGCAATTCGCCAACTTTTTAGAAATTCAAATCTATCGATCGCGTAATGCCTATTTTAGTACAGTTACGTTAAAAATATTTATTTTGAAAAAAATGCCGCCATGGTTATTCCATGTAACAAATAAATTATATTTTTCTCATATTTATTTATTGTATTTGTTTTTTTGTATTGATTTATAACATTGTGACAAACTTAATTTGGAGTTGGTTGCTTTAAGTAGTATCGGAAGTTGTAAAACTTTTGGTTTTAATTTCATAACACGAAAATGTTATATTTCATGCACCAACGGAAGCGTCGGTAAAATTATTTCCGATTTTATGGGCAGATACGTACAAATTACGGATTTTTAAAACTTAAATAATCAAAAATGTTTAAACGATAAGGCCAAGATCTCGCCCTATAACCAACTACGTCCTTGTCGTGGGCCACGTCAGATCAATCCTTCGTGAATGCATCTCATCACGTCAACGTGTCCTCCCCTGGCGACGACGTCCATCCTTCGGCATCCATTACGTAATAACTTTGGCCCATCTGTTTATATGTTTGTAAAAGTTTAATAGAGGTTTTTCGAAAGTTTACTAAACAGTCTAAAGCTGTTTTTCCAAAGTTTACTAAACAGTCACAGATCCATAATATAACAAATTTTGTGGTGACATTACAATTTGTAGGCTACATACATATCTGATGTACTGAGCATAGGTCATACAGTATATTTCATACCGCTAGGTTAAGGTTAAGCTACATAAGGCAAGGTCATTAAATAGATGGGTGAACCGATTTGTATGAAATTTTGTGTGTATATCGGGTAGGTCTGAGAATAGGCCGTAAAGTATATTTCATGCCACTAGGTTAAGGTTAAGCAATATAAGGAAAGGTCATTAAATAGATGGGTGAACCGATATGTATGAAATTTTGTGTGCATATCGGGGAGGTCTGAGAATAGGTCATAAAGTATATTTAATGCCGCTGATACCATGATTGACGAGGATATATAGAACGAGAGGAGGGTGCAAGAGAGGAGAAAGAGGGTGAGGGGATTCGAGGAGGGGGTGATGGGGTAAGCGATCGGGGGAGTTAGGTGGAGTAAGGGGGGAGTGAGAAGGAGCAAGTTCGAAGAAGAGAGAGGGGGAGAGGGTTCAGAGAGGGGATAACAGGGTAGGAAGAGGGGGAGTGTGACGGAAACCGAAGCGGGAGGGGGAAAGAGAGAGGAGAGAAAGAGCATATAATTAGATTTTTTTTATAAGAGAGAGAGATATGGAGAGAGATAAATCTAGGGAGGAGGGAGAAAAGGGGAGCAAAATGTAATAAAAGCGCGGGCGGAGCTGCACGGGTCAGCTAGTACTATATAATTCAACTCGGTAAGACCTTTCATCTGATACCGTTAATGATGTTTTTGGAACTAAAACAATTCAAAATGGCGGCTGGCGGCTGTCAATTTTTTTTTTCTTTTAGGAAAAATATATAGGTAGTCTATGACACTCACATAACTAAAATAAGACTATTTTGACGACATATTATTATTATAAGTCACTGTCCATCACGCCGTTTAAGCTGCATGTAGGCCGTGCCAAAGAAATAGACATACATACTACATACATACATACATACTCTCGAAAAACTATATTCTGTCTACGAACATAACCCTCCGCCTGGGTCATTCGGGCAAAAATAATCAACACGCTAAAAAAATTTAGGTTGTCTGGAAGAGTTGCTTTTTGGCGATAAAGCCGCCTTTGTACACTGATATCTTCAACGTATTGTTAAATTTACATGTAACTTTTGGTGTGCAATAAAGTGTATTTATTATTAAAACGTGTGCTCCTTGGATCCTATAAGTTGCAACGAAGCCAATTTTCCACTACGTTCGTCAACCATTCTCTTTGATTTATATGAACCTAGAAAATAAACGGAAGATTATAAAACGATTTTATCATCGCTCTGTTATTACTCTCGGTAGTCTGATGGTCATAAGTATGCTGTATTATCAGGTAGGAGCAGAAAACAAGTGGTCCCACTTTTTTGCGTGTTGCTCTGATATAACAGACTGGAGCTTTCTATGCGCAGGAGTGTATTGCAATTTACACACGTACCTTGCGAATCCTTGGTGTTAAAAGGTGCAACTGTGCAGAACCCTTCGAACAAAAATTTTATCGCGATAAAATAAAAGTTAATTGTTTAATTTATATACTTGTCGGGATATGGAAGAACCAAGAAGGCTGGTTTACTCGGAGGCGAGTACCGCGAGTAGACGTCAGGCGGCGTCACTTGCGCGTGCTAACAAAACACAGGGGCCGGCCGGCGCGGTCGCCATATTGGGTATAAACAGTCGCCGTCGCCGGATGCTTTTAGCAAAAAGAGTCCGTTGCGCGCCCCGATCCCGATCGGTCGTGCGCTGCCAGTTCCCGATTAATTCGTGTGCTTGTGTTCCAGATTCCGCCGCGTGGTGTCGACACTAGTCGCTCGCGTGCTGCGGTCTCTACCCGTCTCCCTCGCACCGTCTACGACGTCTGCGAGTGATCTACGCGTCCGTATTTTGATCTGCGGTTGTCGTTTTCACGACAATTTGCACATCCTCCTGTTTCTGTATTGACAGACCGTCTTTTAGCTTCACGGGTTGCTAAATCCACCGTTTTACGTGGTCACCAAGGGTACCCTACGGTGACAACTGCCTTGGCGGAGCGGGCCCCGAGCGCTCGCGCGGTTCGTCCCGGAGCCGCGCAACTCGGACGGGATCAGGTTCACCGGCCCTGGGAGTGACCCCCTAGTCGACCCTGATCGTCTCCCTCCCACCCTCCTCTTCCTGATCCTATTCTTCGGGTGCTGTTTGGCACCAAGTCGGCTCCGGTCGGCTTGCTGTCTCTGCCCCGGAGCAGCTAGGGCTACTCACCTCTCGCACATTGAGATTGGCGAGAGACGCACGGTAGGGCCTACACGTTAGGCACTCACCCTTCCCCCACCTTCACCCGGTGGGGGGAGCCATTCAGTACACACCGACTGGGGTGTCCCCCCCAGTCGTGCGTTCCCCCCGTACGTACGAGCAGTATGGACCGTCATCCGGGCATGGAGTTCTTTCGCGAATTCTTTGAGTTCGCGAAAGCGCGCTGGCCCGAGATGGTCAACGACTTCGCGTCCCATACCGCGCCCTCCGCGATGCCTTCAGCAGCCGCGCCCTCCACGTCCGCGATCCCCGCGACCGCGTCCTGCCCCGCGTCGACCGCGCCCGCCGCGTCCGCGACTCCGTTGCCGCCCGCCCTCCGTGCGGAGCCCGAGACGGACTCTGAGTCTGCCTCGAGCTCCGACATGGAGGTCGAGCTCATTAACTCGCCGCGTCCCACTACGCCTGCTGACGGTTTCACGGTAGTCAGCAGGAAGAAACGCGCGCTCAAGTCCCGCGACCTTCCACCGACCAAGTACATATGTACTGAGTCGGAAAGCCCAGAGTCACCACCTCGCGTGACCCCCCCGATCCGCTCGACCCCGCCACCGACGTATTTTTCGCCGATGGCTTCTCCGGCCCCCGAGCCCCGCAATACCCCTCCGCCCACGCGGCCACCGCGTAAGTCCCCCCCGCCCCCGCCCATTGTCGTTCAAGACAAGGCTGCGTGGGAGCGCGTCAGTAAGGCGATCTACGCCCGAAAAATCTCATATACCAAGGCGATGAACACACCCCTTGGCATTAAGGTAATTATGTCCACCGCGGACCAACACCGCGAACTGTCCAAATTTCTCCGAGCCGAGAAGATAGGTTTTCATACCTACACTCTCGACGAGGACCGCATCATCCGCGCCGTAATCCGCGGAGTCCCTACCCAACTCAGTACTGAGTTTATTAAAGACGACCTTCTGTCGCAGTCCTTACCGGTGATGGAGGTGCACCGTATGCACCCTGGCAACCGCCCGCTCCAACCGTACGAGATGGTTCTGGTCCATCTCGTGCGCTCCGACGAGGGCAAGCAGATCTTCAATTTGAAGACTGTTTGCGGTCTTACCGGCTTCGCCGTAGAAGCCCCCCACAAACGTGGCCTACCCGGGCAGTGTCACAACTGCCAGTTGTACGGCCACTCCTCCCGCAACTGTTTCGCGAGGCCTCGCTGTGTGAAGTGCACAGGAGACCACGCGACGTCTCAATGCGAGCGCAATAGGGAGACGGCGACCGAGCCTCCCGGATGCGTCCTCTGCGGGACCATCGGGCACACCGCGAACTATCGCGGCTGCCCGAGGGCCCCGAGGAGGAACCGCCGGGTGGCGAGGCGCAACAATCTCCGCGCTCCCCCCCGCCCCTCGGTGCCCTATGCACCAAGGGCCTCCGCCCCTCCACCCTTGGAGTCCTACCCGCCCGCGCCTTCAGCGCCTCAGGCCCCGGCGCCCTCAGCGCCTCTTACGCAGCCGCTTCCGGCCCCCCGCGTCCCCGCGCCCTCTGCGCCGCGACCGTTCTCAGCATCCCAGCCCGCAGTGCGTCCACCGAACGCGTGGGATAAGACACTGCCATACGTCCGCCCCGCCGCTGCTCCTAAAGCAACGAGCGTCCCCGCCAAGCAACCGGGCGCGCCTGCGCCTTCAGCGCACGCGTCCAGCCTCGCTTCGGACTTCGAATTGGTCCGACGCTCTATCGATGGTATTAACATCGATAGAATCCGCCTTTTCGCGAGCCACCTTCGGTGCGCACAGAACCCCTGCGATAGAGTACAAGCTATCGCCGAATTCGAGGACGTGTACTACGCCCTGTCCCCCGTAAACTCAAATGTAGGCCCGTAAATGGATTTACACCAGAGTAGACAAAAACCCCATTCCCTTTCCCTCGCATTTTTCAATGCGCATGGCCTCTCCCGACAAAGAGATCAGGTTGCTGACTTCCTGCGAAGTCACCAAGTTGATGTCTTGCTGGTGCAGGAGACCCTCCTGAAACCCTCTCATAGGAGTCCGAATATCGCCAACTACCATCTAGTGCGAAATGACCGTGACACCTCCCTCGGAGGTGGCACTGCCATCTATTACAGAAGGGCCCTGCACTGCATCCCTATCGATCCCCCTGCGCTCACTAATATAGAGGCCTCGGTTTGCCGCCTCTCTCTTTCCGGCCATTCGGCTGTCACTATCGCCTCTATCTATCTTCCACCTGATAAGCGGCCCCTCAGGAGTGATATCGAGTCACTCCTTGACCTGGACAACGCGGTCATTCTGGCCGGCGACTTCAACTGCAAGCATGTCAGGTGGAATTGTAACGTCACCACCGGCAATGGCAGGTGCCTCGACGGCTTGGTCGACGTTCTCGACTTTGACGTCATCGCACCTATGCGCCCGACCCATTATCCCAATAATGTCAATCACCGCCCCGATATCTTAGACATGGCCCTCCTGAAGGGCGTGACCCTCCGGTTGCGCTCCTTAGAGGTTCTCCATGAGCTAGATTCTGACCACCGACCGGTCCTAATGGAACTAGGTCCGCCACCCATTTCCCAGCCGGTCACTAGGACCGTTCTGGACTGGCATCAGCTAAACACCTGTTTAGCCGATGCCGACTCTCCGAATCTTGCCCGCTTCCCGGCGCAAATCTCGTCCCCTCAGGACACCGACCAAGCGATCGGCGCTTTCACCGATCATCTCAAATCGGCCATCAGCCAGTCCTCCCGGCAGGTTGAAGCGGACAACTTTTACGCTGTGCGCTTCAAGCTGCCCGATGACATTAGGGAATTAGTCCGCGCTAAAAACGCGGCTATTCGCGCGTACGACTCCTACCCCACCGATGCCAATCGGGTCCGCATGCGTGCTTTGCAGAGGGACGTGAAGCGCAGCATCGCGGAACTAAGGGAGGCTCGATGGGGAGGGTTTCTAGAGGAGATCTCGCCGTCACACCAGGCTTACTGGCGGCTCGCGAGATCCCTCAAAACCGACACCGTAGCTACCATGCCCCCCTTGACCCGCCCTTCAGGCGACCCACCCGCGTTCGAGGACGACGAGAAGGCTGAGGTTCTCGCTGACTCTCTAGAGAGTCAGTGCACACCCAGCTCCGCTCCCGTCGATCCGGCGCACCTCGATCTTGTGGATAGGGAAGTAGAGCGCAGGTCCTCACTCCCTCCCACCGAATCCCTCTCCCCGGTCACGCAAACCGAGGTGGAAGACCTGATCAAAGGCCTTAAGCCGAAGAAAGCACCGGGCTCCGACGGCATCTCCAATCGCATTCTCAAGGTTCTCCCTGTCCATCTGATATGTCTTTTAGTGACTATCTTCAACGCAGCCATGTCCCACTGCGTCTTTCCTGCCGAATGGAAAGACGCGGATGTAGTAGGTATCCCTAAGCCGGGTAAGCCTCGCAGCAGCCCTGCGAGCTACCGGCCTATCAGTCTTCTCAAGTCTCTCGGCAAACTCTATGAGCGCTTGCTATTAGCGAGACTCAAAGACTTTGTCAGTTCTAATAATATCCTTATTGACGAGCAGTTTGGCTTTCGAACCAGACACTCTTGCGTCCACCAGGTGCACCGCCTCACGGAGCACATCCTGACCGGGCTCAACCAGCCCAAGCCCGTCTACACAGGCGCCCTATTCTTCGATGTTGCCAAGGCCTTCGACAAGGTCTGGCACAACGGCTTGATATACAAGCTCTTCCAGTTAGGAGTCCCCGATAGGCTCGTACTCATCATACGAGACTTTCTCTCGAATCGTACCTTTCGATACCGGGTCGAAGGTACGTTTTCTTCACCCCATCCTATACAGGCCGGAGTCCCTCAGGGCTCCGTGCTCTCTCCCCTCTTGTTCAGCCTGTTCACGAACGACATTCCTCGTTCGAGCAGAGTCCAACTCGCCCTTTACGCGGATGATACCGCTCTCTATTATTCCCATAGGAACATGTCCTTTTTGACGCGTGCTCTTCAAGCCGCAGTCGACGCCCTGGGTCAATGGTTCCGTACGTGGCGCATAGAGGTGAACCCGGAGAAGAGTGCCGCGGTGGTCTTCTCCCGGGGACCCGCCAATATGTTCTCCGCGCGGAGCCTTCGGCCCAACAGACGACTAGTCCCAATATCCCTATTCAATCGCCCTATCCCTTGGACTAGGAAGGTTAAGTACCTCGGAGTCACCTTGGACTCCCGCATGACTTTCGGCCCGCACATTAGGTCCGTCCGCAATCGAGCGGCTTTCGTATTAGGTCGCCTGTATCCCCTTCTCTGCAAGCGGAGTAAAATGTCGCTTAGAAATAAGTTGACATTATACAAAGCTTGCATTCGCCCTATCATGACTTACGCGAGTGTAGTTTTCGCGCACGCCGCCCGCACCCATATCGATAGCCTCCAGGTTATCCAGAATCGTTTCCTCCGTCGCGCCGTCGGTGCCCCGTGGTACATGCGGAACGTAGATCTGCATTCCGATTTCAAATTAGATCCCCTTCGTAAGTTCCTCAAAGAAGCGTCGAAACGCTACTTTGAATCCGCGTCCCGTCACGCGAACAGTTTAATCCGCGCCGCCGCCGATTACGCCGCTAGTCCTTCTGACTCGCGCCGCAGACCACGGCACGTACTGCTCGACCCTCCTGACCCCATGACGGTCCTATTGGACCGGGATGCGCCGACCCCTCCCCGACAACCGTATGCTACACTAGCTATCAGACACCGGTCTCGCCGGCAAGGCCGAAGGGTCGTACGTATGCGACCGCAACGACGTGCATCACCCCACTGAGTTTCTTGCCGGTTCTTCTCAGTGGGGGCGCGTTGTGAACCGGTGGTAAACTCAGCCCTCTCTTAAGCGACAGCCCAAGCCGAGGCCGTGCCTCCCTGAGGTGCCCTTGTGCTCGTCGCTACTTCTGCCGTAAAGGCTAGAGCGCTTCAAGCGCTCGCCTCCTATTGTCCGGTGAAGCTGCAATAGCCATCTGCGGTTCATCACCAGCCGGAAGACGTCCACTGCTGAACAAAGGCCTCCCCCTTAGACCGCCACAATGAACGACAATTTGCTATTTGCATCCACCGGTTTCCTGCGACACGAACAATGTCGTCGGTCCACCTAGTGGGAGGCCTGCCTACGCTGCGTCTTCCGGTTCGTGGTCGCCACTCGAGAACCTTTCTTCCCCAACGGTTATCGGTTCTTCGAGCGATGTGGCCGGCCCACTGCCACTTCAACTTGCATATTCTACGAGCTATGTCGGTGACTTTGGTTCTTCGGCGAATCTCCTCATTCCGGATTCTGTCGCGCAAAGAAACTCCGAGCATAGCTCTCTCCATAGCTCGTTGTGTGACTCTGAGCTTCTCCAAAAGGCCAGCTGTTAGAGACCACGTCTCAGTACCATATGTCATCACTGGCAACACACACTGGTTAAAAACCTTTGTCTTCAGGCACTGCGGAATTTCTGATGAGAAGATGTCACGTAGTTTCCCGAACGCTGCCCATCCGAGTTGGATTCTTCGGGCGACCTCTTTGTCGAAGTTGGACCGACCTAACTGGATAGTTTGTCCTAGGTATACGTAGTGGTCAACAACTTCGAGTGTAACGTTCCCAACAACTACCGGTACGGGTGCAACATGGACATTAGACATGATCTTCGTCTTGTCCATGTTCATTTTAAGACCCACCTGTTGGGAAACGCTACTGAGGTCGCTGAGCATTGTATTGAGGTCCTCCAGCGATTCTGCCATAATGACTATATCATCGGCAAAACGAAGGTGAGTGATGTATTCGCCATTGATGTTGATGCCGAATCCGTACCAGTCCAAGAGCTTGAAAACGTCCTCCAATGCGTTCGTGAACAGTTTCGGAGAAATAACGTCTCCCTGTCTCACGCCCCGCTGCAATGGGATTGGTTTCGTGCTCTCGTCCTGTAGTCGGATCGACATGGTGGCGTTGCTGTACAAACACTTCAACACTTCGATGTACCTATAGTCAATGTGACACCGCTGGAGGGACTGCAATACCGCCCAGGTCTCGATGGAATCAAAGGCTTTCTCGTAGTCCACAAACGCTAGACATAATGGCCGATTATACTCCTCGGTCTTCTGTATAATCTGGCGGAGCGTATGTATGTGGTCTACGGTGCTAAAGCCTTTTCGGAACCCGGCTTGTTCGGGAGGCTGGAAGTCATCAAACCTGCGTTCGAGACGGTTCGTAATGACTCTCGAAAACAGCTTGTATACATGGCTCAGGAGTGAGATGGGTCTATAATTCTTCAATAAGGTGTTATCACCTTTTTTGAAGAAAAGAACCACCACACTCCCGTGCCATGCTTCTGGCATCTGCGGTTAACAGCGTCTATCATTCCCCAAAAAAAAAAAAAAAAAAAAAATGCTTTTAGCAGTCCCCTGTGGATTGTCGTCTTTAAAGTAAACCGTTGTTACGAATGTGATCTGAGAATAAACGACTGTATAATCTCTCAAATCATCGTTTGTTATTGGGGAACCTGTGATCAATACCCGGGTCAGCGATCTGATGTTCCGTGTTACGCCAGGAATCAGGGGGTAATGGCCATCTGCCGACATACTTATTAATTTATTTTTTATCGCGATAAGCTTTTTGTTCGAAGGGGTCTGCACAGTTGCACCTATATTTTATTGTAGGTACACATTGAAATATACATTTGAAACAACAGTGCGTCGATCTATCTATCTAGGGGAGGGGGGAGGGGGGGGGTATTCCTTTATTCAGCAGTGGACCTCTTCCGGCTGATGATGATGGCGATGACAAAATATACACACTTATGGTTAAAATTCCGCTAAATTACTCGAAATAAAATAAATTACATAAAAATCGAGGATATAAAATGTAATAATATATGGCAAGGCAAGTGGCAAGAAGGCATGAAGATACAGATTAATGGAAAAAAGTAAAAGGAAAGCGTTCCTTTTTACGCAATACATCACACACCAGGAAAAAAGGTGGCATAAAGTGAACAAATTGGTCTCTCTTAACAATAAAGTGTTCAATCTCTAGGGCCGTGCTCCTAACTTCCTGGTGACGTATTGTCCAGGTCAAGGAAATATGAATTGAGATGAAATCGTTTGTATATTTTCGTTTCAAAGTTCCAGTTCAAGGCGTTGATAACGCCTTAGAGTGAAAAATGCGGGATCGCAATTCTGGTAATTTTTATTTTGTTACATTTATGGAAAACCTGTAATAGAATCAAAAATACCTCGACACCTTCCTTAACACAAAAAAAAAAGTAAAATTTAACGCCTAACGAAACAATTGTCTCAAAGTAGGTACACAGTTACACAGGTAATCTTTGAATTCATTTCAAATTCTCAATACTTCCAAAATAATTATTTTGTTCGATTTTTATAAATAATATGATCCATACCTATGCCAACGCATATGCATCTGAAAATATGTGCAAATTGTACACTGAGAGAAACAAAATCGAATAAGTTGTAATATTAAACAAAAACCGGTCGCAGTTTCGTTGCTTCCTGTAAAGTTTCATATTTGTCAAATTATTATATGAAATGTTTCATTACATAGGTAGCATGCAAGCAGAAATCACAATAAGTACCTATTGCATGGCCAAGGATAAAAACATTTCACGTCGCTCCACAGATAACTTCTGCTGCTAGGCTATCATAGATTTAATTTAAAATCGTAGTACATATTACCATCATAGAAGATCGGTCATTACGAATGCATAGGTTTGCATGATGGTGAATGGGGAAATTATTTTCAGCGCGATAACGTTCGATACCGGTACGCCATTCATCATTTTGTTTTCTTAGGGGTTTTAAAATTTGTTTTATGACGTATATATAAAAGCCGCGTTTGTACATTCGTTATAGCCTCAAGAGATTATCTTATCTTTAAATCTTTAGAGAAGATCCATTTTATTCCCAGTAAGCCATATTTTTTCTTTTTGGTAAGTGTTCAATGTAGAACATTCATGTATTTATTTAAATTTATAAGTTTAGGTTCGATAATTTTAACTAGATGGCGCCACATGCGAATTAGTTGTCACTATGGTTGTAATTTCGTTGTTCTCATATGTAATGTCTCATGTAATAATTGTTATTGAAATGCATCCTCGCTCGACCGGTACCCTCGAGAGTAAGCAGATATTCAACGTATCGCATATCTGTAGCCTCACCGGGGTAACCCCGGTGAGGCTACAGATATGCGATACGCGATACCCCGGCGGGGTTTTCATGTCGATTCGACATTGTCGAACCCCACCACAAGCGTGGCACTCCCGGTCAGTGCCACAACAACTGCGCCAGCTCTACGGTCACTCGGCCCGTAACTGCCACGCCACTCCCCGATGCGTTAAGATGCATCGGGAACCAACCGCGACCGCCGCGAACTATCGCGGCTGTGCGAGGGCCCCAAAGAAAGAGGAATGGAATAATTTGCATTCATTGTTAGCATGCTAACGCTTAATTAGCATTTCACAAATTAAATGTAGTTGCGAAATTCTGTGAAATGCGAATTCATCGCTGCATACTATCTATCACGCAGCGGCGGCAACGCACGCGCGCGTTCCGTCGCATTTACAACCACGGGAATACTAATAATCTGTTTCATCTACCTCGTTCACGAGTGAAATTAATTTTAGCAGATGATACGAAGAATGAGGTTAAGCAATTCCTATATTGAATGAATGTTTGCGATTGTTTAATTATTTTAAATTATTAGCAGACCACCCTGCGAATAATGAATGTGAACTGTGATTTTAATAATAATTTGTGTGGCGCGCGCCGTATTCTTCAGTACGTTTTGGCAAGTGATAGTGAGAGTTTAGTTCGCATATTCGATATAAAATAATTACATCCTTTCGTCATACGCTTATTTTAATGTACTTACATAAAATAGATGCACAATAGGAGACGTACGTCCTAAGGTAAACGCGCTCTTTAATTCGCATATGAACAAAAATCATTATTGTCATATTAGCAAATAGCATAGCAATAGCAAATAGCATGCTAAGACTCATGAATTCGCATGCTTATGAAATTAATACGAAATCGCAATAATTGCCATCACTAGCGCAACGGTCTCCGTGCGCCCAGAAACCCAACGCCTACAGCGCCCATTTCTTCGGCACCCATTGTGCCCGGGCCCCCTGCCCCTTCTGCGCAAATATTAGTCCCGAAACCGACAGGTTCGGCACCCTCTTTGCCGCAGGTTCCTCATGACCTGCACCTAGGTCCACAAAGCGTCGCGTCTTTTGCGCTCCGCGACCCACGACTTAACCGTCCCGTGCCATCTGCTCCGCGTCCCAACGCATGGAACACACATGTTCCCAGTGCGCCCATGCACCCTGCGACAAGTGCCCCTGTGCCTCATTCCGGGTTCACCCCAGTGCCCTCAGCACAAAATTACCTAATGTCGGACATCCAACTGATCCGAAACACTATGAGCAATTTTAACATTGCCGCCATCCGCGCCCTCGCGCACAAGTTTCGAGTCGCTAAAAAGACTTCGAATGGCCCTTGTCGAGCACGAGAATGTGCTCAACACTCTGTCAGTGGTCCCCACAACCCAATCATATCCTTAACTCATGGATTCACACCCGAAAAGGATTAAGCCCCGCTCCTTGTTCCTGGCGTTTTTCAACGCCCACGACCTCTCTCCCTCCCCAACGTGATCAAATTGGTGAATTCCTTAGGGATCATCAAGTTGACGTCATACTAGTGCAAGAGACATTCCTCAAACCCACTCATAGGAGCCCCAACATCGCCAACTACCATCTCGTGTGAAATAACAGAACTCATTGGAGTGGATTGTAGGCAATCCACTCCAATGAATCCTACAGTGCCGCCTCCGCGGGAAGCATTCCAGTCCTAACTGCAATCCACTCGACGCCCCTGCGCTCACCAATATCGAGGCCTCGGCTTGCCGCCTCTCTCTCTCGGGTCATCCCCCCTGTCACTCTTGTCTCGGTGTACCTTCCACCAGACAAGCAACTTCTCAGAAGTGATATCGAAGCACTTCTTGACATGGACAGCGCCGTCATCCTTGGGGGACGTTCCATCCGACTTTAATTGCAAACACGTTACAACGGCGTGCGCCTCGACGCTCTAGTCGATACTCTCGACTTTGACATCATTACGTGAATAATGAGCAACTTAGCTCACTTGTATCATAATATATGTACTATTATGGTACCTACTGATATTGATATAGGTACTTAGCGGGTTTAACCTAGGTACTCCAAACTCTATTAAAAACTCTGTGTTGGTAATAAAGGTAAATATATTTTTTTTTTTTCAAACGATGATATAAATAGATATTCAATTTGTATCGGTGTAAAACCTCAGAGTCTTTGATTATATAATATACGTCTAGATAGCATGTTCGATGTTCAAACACTTGACAATATCAGGTACACCAAAACTTCAAATTGGTGGACTTGGTTGTTTAGTGTCACTTGAACTGTACCGATGGTTTGTGCTCGCAAAAATAAAAACATTATGCCGAATTGTGTAATCAAATCGTGAAAATATTAACTAAGTAAAATTAATAAAGATCCTAACTTAATTTTCCATTGATAAGTCTTTTCCATTGATAAGTCTTAGTTCTGTGAAGGATTATTATAAAAACTCGATTGTTTTTTACGACAATTTGTACATTGTCCGACTAGACTGGTGTTGCTAGGTAATAATGGGGGAATATATCTTAAGTGTGGGGTAATTTATCTTTTAACAAAAATGAATTCAATTAAACGTAATACTTACGTAGATAGTGACCGATAACTCTATTGAAATATATATTTTTTTTTATAAATTAATTACTTTTATATAGGTAATACTTACTTAGAAGTATTTTTTTTTGTTCCTGGTCATCAGGCAAATAAGACGTTCACCTGATCACACACACAAGGACACAAGACACGCCATTTTATTTCATTTCATTTCCTATTCTGTTCTGTTCTGTTCTGTTCTAGACGTTGTTACTTTGTTACACTGTCACTTTGTTACACTGTTACTTTGTTACACTGTTACTTTGTTACACTGTTACTTTGTTACACTGTTACTTTTACTTTTACTATTACTTTTACTTTTATTTTTTACTTTGACTCTGACTGACTTAGACTTTGACTTTGACTTTGACTTTTACTTTTACTTTTACCTGATCACACACACAAGGACACGACACGCCATTTTATTTCATTTCATTTCCTATTCTGTTCTGTTCTGTTCTGTTCTAGACGTGTGTTTAATAAATAAATGTGTACAGTGTTACACTGTCACTTTGTTACACTGTTACTTTTACTTTTACTTTTACTTTTACTGTTACTTTTACTTTTACTTTTACTTTTACTTTTACTTTTACTTTTACTTTTACTTTTACTTTTACTTTTACTTTTACTTTTACGTTTACTTTTACTTTTACTTTTACTTTTACGTTTACTTTTACTTTTACTTTTACTTTTACTTTTACTTTTACTTTTACTTTTACTTTTACTTTTACTTTTACTTTTACTTTTACTTTTACTTTTACTTTTACTTTTACTTTTACTTTTACTTTTACTTTTACTTTTACTTTTACAAAACATTGCGGTCTTAAACCTCAAATAGACCTCAAATATACTAGGTGGTAGGTTCCTTGTGCAAGGAACCGTCCAGGTAGGTACCACCGCAGTGTCAGATATTCTGCCGCCAAGCAGCAGTGTGTAAGCATTGCTGTGTTCCGGCGTGAAGGGCACTGTAGCTGGTGAAATTACCGGACACAAAGACTTAAAATCAAGACATTAGCTTGAGGGTCGGCAACTCGCTAGTGATTCTTCTGGTGTTGCTAGCGCCTATAGGCTGCGGGTCACCGCAGCCTATAGGCAAGCGTGCGGCCCGCTTGATGGTAAGCAGTCATGCTTACCATCAAGCGGGCCGCACGCTTGCTTGCCACCTTGATAGTAAAAAACAAGAAAAAGGGTCCGTTTTAAATGGTTGAAAACTCGCCTACAAAATTTACCCCTTAATTAAATAAATTAAAAAAAAAAAAAAAATATGGTCATTTGACATCGTATTTCGTTTTAATTAGCTAGAAAATCAATGGAAAGCCCAATAGAATACCTAACTAAGTACATAGTACCTAAATAAATATCTGTGATCTTTGAAAAAGCCGATTTCTTAATTTCTCCTCCTCTTGTATTGTATCTGTTCGAGCATGTGAGTTACAAGCGCGCCGCGCGCTGCAGTCTCAGTTTTAAAACGTTTTAAATCGGTTGTTTTACATCTATAGCCACGCCCCTCCCCGATGCGTTAAATGAAATGTTTCGGAGACAGTGTTACCAGGTGAAAAAAATCAATATCTATTCATAATTATAATATTAACCACTTTCAATCATATAAAACAAGGACTTTAGGTCATATATTGTAGTAAGCTAGCTGCAGTCGTTTTAATCAACAACGACAAACTGAACATTTTTTATCTGGCATCGCAAAAGGAGCATACATACACCTTTATACCGATCTTTGAAATTAGTTAAGATATAGTAGTCTCACTTTGAAATTTTGATGACCCATTTCGACCCCAATTATAAACAAAAGGTAAAAGAAAAAATAATGATAGTACGTAAGATCTAAAACTATTCCAAGTTTCAAATCGATAGCGTTAGTGGTTCCTGAAGTATATACAGGTGTGACAGACAGACAGACAGACGAAGTCAGACCATAACCGTCTTATTACGAAACGAAGTTTAAAGATAGACCTAGACTTAGACCCGGGTTTAAGGGAAATCGTTATTACAAAAAAAATGTTGCGCTTAGTCCAGGTCACAATTTAGTACCTAAGGTACTAAAAAGATAAACCAGGGCGTCACCTTTTTTTTTTTTTTTTTTTTTTTTTTTTGACGCGGGGGAAATCTTCGAAAGATCCCCGGGAGCTGTGGGGCTCGACCGGGGTATGTGGGATTCTTACCCACTAAAACCCCCGCGGCTGTCGCATCGGCACATGAGAGGGGAGACCCCAGGGCTCTCCGGTGGGATCTGCACCAGGGGCCCCTCAGTGCCTTGCCTTTGAGCCCGCCGCCGGGGGGCGGATTGTAGCCCCCCGGGAACCTGTCACGGTGCTCACGGGGACGGGGGTCGCAACCCCGCCGCCGTCCTCCTCGGAGTCGCCGCCGTACTCAAAACCAGGGCGTCACCTAGTTTAACTCGGTTTTAACTAGGAAATGTCAAAATTCGCCATTTGAGGTTACATTGTGATATCCTTAAATTACAGATAAAATTTTAATAATAATTGATTATTGACCAATATCTATATATAAATTACTAAAAACGGGTTATAAGAGTGTGTAGACGGGGCCTAAAAAAATCGAGTTCGCGCGCACATACTTTCGACAAACTGTGATAGGAATTGTTTACAATTGCACGTGTTGTTTTGTACGATTGTGGATTTAACTAAAGCATAGAACTAAAGAATATTTATGCCACAATGCTCAGGAATTGCCGATATTGGTCGGGTGATAGATACGTGCTTTGCCCTTTATGAAACTGTGCTCGCCATGAAGTAAGTGTTATCTTGTGTATACAATAATGTTCTTAACTAATTTTAGTGATCAGTGTTTATTGAAAAACCACTCATTTTGCTTTAGATTCAAGACGATATGGTAGTTCTTTAAGATGTGATGTGACAGCTTGCAGTGATGCTTTATATCTAGGCACCCATATCTATAATGTCCTACTGGTCGATACAACCACAGCAGCTAATCTTTCACAAGATCAGCCATCTAGGCGGAAGATATTATTGGGCGCAATTGCACTCTCTCTTCCTTTATACCTCTCACAATCGTAGGGACGGAAGACAGACACAATAGGGGGAGAGGTTGGCGCAGGATGTACTTTTTACATGCCCATTCGACAGACAATTAGGTGATCAGCCTGCATTGTACTAGCCAGTAAGGAACAACTACACAAAGTGGTTGCCCCCCACAGGATTCAAACCCACAACCTCTGATTTGCAAAGCTAGCGGTTTCCCACTGCACCAAGGTGGCTATACCCACCCATATCTATATTAAAATGCCAATCAAGGAACCTCTCTCAGCTATGAGAAAGTTCTGCAGCAGTAGACAGTGCAAAAAGTATATAAGTATTAGTTATCTGGTTTCCATAGTACAGGCTCTGCCTAGTTTGGGATCAGATGACCGTGTGTGGAATTGTCCCAGAATATTATTATTTATTTACTGATTATTGTCAAATAATAGCAACAACTTATTTCTATTTCCATCAATTAATGGAGGGGTACAAATAAAATATATAAATTATTTTGTTATTATGTACTTTAATACAAACATATTTAACGGAGTGTTAAATATACTTTACATTCTTCTTCCAGGTTAAGACAACAATGTTGATGTTAAAGAGTGAGTGGCAGCACAGATAGATTCTAGAACAGTCAAAGAAAGTTGCTTAAAATGATGGTTTCAGCCGGGGCATGTCATTGTTACAGCAGTTATCCATGCACACAATACTTATTTACACTTCCAGGAACTGCAAGAAGAAAGATAAATTATAAGTTAACATCATGCAAAATTAAATTTAGCTAACCACAATTTGTTAGGTACCTACTTGCTACTTAAAGCATATTGGTAAAAATGTTTTGTAAATATAAGATGTATTTTATGTACATATAACTTTATTTAGAAACCACTAGAAACATAGTAAAATATCATAGAAACACCATGCAGTAAGCCAGTTAATGGACAAGTTTGCAAAGCTGAAAAATATATTTAAACAAACCATAAAATACATCTTATATTTACAAAACATTTTTACCAATATGCTTTAAGTAGCAAGTAGGTACCTAACAAATTGTGGTTAGCTAAATTTAATTTTGCATGATGTTAACTTATAATTTATCTTTCTTCTTGCAGTTCCTGGAAGTGTAAATAAGTATTGTGTGCATGGATAACTGCTGTAACAATGACATGCCCCGGCTGAAACCATCATTTTAAGCAACTTTCTTTGACTGTTCAAGAATCTATCTGTGCTGCCACTCACTCTTTAACATCAACATTGTTGTCTTAACCTGGAAGAAGAATGTAAAGTATATTTAACACTCCGTTAAATATGTTTGTATTAAAGTACATAATAACAAAATAATTTATATATTTTATTTGTACCCCTCCATTAATTGATGGAAATAGAAATAAGTTGTTGCTATTATTTGACAATAATCAGTAAATAAATAATAATATTCTGGGACAATTCCACACACGGTCATCTGATCCCAAACTAGGCAGAGCCTGTACTATGGAAACCAGATAACTAATACTTATATACTTTTTGCACTGTCTACTGCTGCAGAACTTTCTCATAGCTGAGAGAGGTTCCTTGATTGGCATTTTAATATAGATATGGGTGGGTATAGCCACCTTGGTGCAGTGGGAAACCGCTAACTTTGCAAATCAGAGGTTGTGGGTTTGAATCCTGTGGGGGGCAACCACTTTGTGTAGTTGTTCCTTACTGGCTAGGACAATGCAGGCTGATCACCTAATTGTCTGTCGAATGGGCATGTAAAAAGTACATCCTGCGCCAACCTCTCCCCCTATTGTGTCTGTCTTCCGTCCCTACGATTGTGAGAGGTATAAAGGAAGAGAGAGTGCACTTGCGCCCAATAATATCGTCCGCCTAGATGGCTGATCTTGTGAAAGATTAGCTGCTGTGGTTGTATCGACCAGTAGGACATTATAGATATGGGTGCCTAGATATAAAGCCTCACTGCAAGCTGTCACATCACATTTTAAAGAACTACCATATCGTCTTGAATCTAAAGCAAAATGAGTGGGTTTTTAATAAACACTGATCACTAAAATTAGTTAAGAACATTATTGTATACACAAGATAACACTTACTTCATGGCGAGCACAGTTTCATATAGGGCAAAGCACGTATCTATCACCCGACCAATATCGGCAATTCCTGAGCATTGTGGCATAAATATTCTTTAGTTCTATGCTTTAGTTAAATCCACAATCGTACAAAACAACACGTGCAATTGTAAACAATTCCTCACAGTTTGTCGAAAGTATGTGCGCGCGAACTCGATTTTTTTAGGCCCCGTCTACACACTCTTATAACCCGTTTTTAGTAATTTATATATAGATATTGGTCAATAATCAATTATTATTAAAATTTTATCTGTAATTTAAGGATATCACAATGTAACCTCAAATGGCGAATTTTGACATTTCCTAGTTAAAACCGAGTTAAACTAGGTGACGCCCTGGTTTATCTTTTTAGTACCTTAGGTACTAAATTGTGACCTGGACTAAGCGCAAATTTTTTTTTGTAATAACGATTTCCCTTAAACCCGGGTCTAAGTCTAGGTTTATCTTTAAACTTCGTTTCGTAATAAGACGGTTAGAGTTCTTTTTTTAACACGCTTTTATTATTAGCTTGACCTGTATGTGTATGTAACTATGTATGTATGATGGTAATGGAATCTTGCGATGCAATTTTGACCCACTTCTACACGTCCAAAACATTTGAAATTTTGCACATGTATCAAGGACCGGTGACAATACAATAATATGGTATCATCGAGCTGATCTGATGCTGGGGCTCGAAGGTGGATAAGGGAACCCTTGGATGGCTACTAGTAAACTAATCGAATTTGGCCTCATTTGATTTGTTTTAAAGAGTTCTTTTCACTTTGACCATTAATGAGGACCTGATGATGGAACTGGAAGGTGGGTAATGGAACCCTGGAATGGCTACTAGTAAACACATCGAGTTTGGACTCATTTGATTTGTTTTAAAGAGTTCTTTTCACTTTGACCATTAATGAGGACCTGATGATGAAACAGGAAGGTGGGTGACGGAACCCTGGAATGGCTACTAGTTAACACATCGAGTTTCGATGGTTACTATGATTACTAGTAAACCTCGATGGGTTTACTAGTAGCTTGGACTCATTTGATTTGAATTAAGGAGTTATATTTACTTTGCCTAATAACGTGGACGTTGATGGACCCGGAAGGTTGGTAAGCCACCGAACGGCTTCGGACCAGTTATACCATTAATGGTATAAATGGTACTAAGTTGTCCCATTTATACCTGTAATGATATAGGTGGTACTAGTTAATACCAGTTATACCATTAGATATCCCTTGAATACTACTTGTGAAACTATTGACTTTTAGCGTACTTTCGATTGTTTATAGGGTAAATACGTAGTGCTTTCTTAATCTTCGCTAACTCAATCAGATACCTACGCGTAATATCTAGTCTAGTAAAAATATGTTTTGCCACAACCTGCCTACGATTCAAGCTACGAACAAATCAATACTTGGGCTAATTTTATTCGTAGTTTAGGCGAATATTTCTAAGACTAAAAAGTATAAAATAAATTAATAGTTTAAAAAACTAAAAATACACGCTTTTATAAGGACTACTGCACTAAAAAGCTATAAATAAATTATCTAAACCGTGCTTTTTTTCTTTCTACCTCGTGTTTGTAATTTATGGATTATATTTATGTGTAAAAGCGTGGGGCGTTTTCTGAAAACAGTTTAACATTTTTGTCAAATTTCAAGAACGCTAAGTATTTGTATTCACATGACAATAATTTGTAATCATTTACAGAGAAAAAGCGCCCCACGCTTTTACACATAAATATAATCCATAAATTACAAACACGAGGTAGAAAGAAAGAAAGCACGGTTTAGATAATTTATTTATAGCTTTTTAGTGCAGTAGTCCTTATATAAAATCTTTTTAAAAAAAAATTGAACCGACTTCAATATCACTGAAAAGTATAAAATAATTTGAATATTATTGAAGTTGGTGTTAGCGTACCTGCTGTGTATATTTGGCACCAACTTCAATAATATTTAAATTATTTTATACTTTTCAGTGATATTGAAGTCGGTTCAATTTTTTAAAAAAAGATTTTATTTTAAACTTTTTAGTGATATTTTCATATATAAAGATTGAACCATCGAAAACAGTAAAATTATCTAGGTAGGTTATGATCACATTATCGTCTACATAGTTTTACATAATTCATATTTCTTCAGAAAAAAATATCCGGTCATAATGAAATTTGCATGGAAACATCATAGTAGTTTACTCTCTCGAATAAAAAAAGAATCATCGAAATCGGTTCATAATTGTCAGAGCAATGTAATAGAGAACATCAGTTTTATGGTTTTTACCAGATAAATTCCTCCACATCGTTCATGGTCTTCCAGGAAGTTCTTATCCGGTTGTAATAAAATTCATACAGATTCAATACAGTGGTTTCTTCTTTCGAATAAAAAAATAATCATTGAAATTGGTAAATATTTGCCAGAGTTATGACTATTTTTGTCCGACCGAGCGAGTCCGAGCGACTAAAACGTCATCTATATAGGCTTTCTTGCAGCTCTCAGTGCGCAGTCACCATTCTTGTTTTTTCAGGAACTACTTATTACTAAGCAATATTTTTTTTATGGGACCCAATTAACGGATTAAAGAATGGATGGAAGAAACATTTTTTCAAATCGGTTCATAATTGCCAGAGTTATGCGCGAACATACCTACATAGAAAAAAAAATAAAAATATACAGACGAATTGAGAACCTCCTCCTTTTTTGAAGTCGGTTAAAAAGCGTGTATTTTTAGTTTTTTAAACTATTAATTTATTACCTTTTAAGAATAGAACCCTAAAAACTATAAGTACCGGTAAGTAAAGAATCTTCACAGATGACGGGCCCGTTGGTCTAGTTGGCAGACACCCTGCCTGCTAACCGATGGGTTGTGGGTTCGATTCCCGCCAAGTGTCTGGGTGTTGTTTATCTATTTAAGTATGTATTTACAAAAAAAAAAAAGTATATAAGTATTAGTATCAGTTGTCTGGTTTCCATAGTACAGGCTCTGCCTAGTTTGGGATTGGATGACCGTGTGTGGATTGTCCCAAGATATATAGATATATAGATATAGATATTTTGTAAATACCGAATGGTACGAAAAAACAAAAGGAGCAATTTTAAAAAGATGTTTGTACGTTCCTCAAGTCATTGTCTGTAATTAGACGACCACCCTGAAGGTGGTGAGACGTAAACGAGATACTTCTGTGGCACAGAAGTTATTTCTTCTAATCTAGTTAGAATTTCACTAGTCGTTTGTACTGAATGCTACACATTTTTAACTACACTTGTTCTACTAGTTTTTGGTGGACAGACGACATTGTGCGCGTCGCAGGTAACCGGTGTTTGCAAATAACTAATTGTCATTCATTGTGGCCTTCGAAGGAAAAGAAGAAGACGGGCAGTAGCGTCTTTCTATCTAATTATTATCTCCACGACGCCTGATAAGCATGGTGGGGATTATAATAACCTCTTCCTTCCGAGGGGTAGCTTAAGTTTAGCAGTGGAAGTCTTCGGGCTGGTGATGACTAGTTTTTAATATTCTAAAAACCATAGAAGCTTTTCGTTTCTTATGCTAGAAAAAACATAAAAATAGATTTTATTAAAATTTTACTTTAAGTTATTGAATCGAGAAGTCACGTAAAATATTAAAGTCACGTAGCTCTATGAGTAGATAATCTTCATCATCAGCCGGAAGAGGTCCACTGTTGAACCAAAACCGTCTCCTTAAAGGAGGGTTTGCCATAATCCCCACGCTTGGCCGGTGTCTTGAAGGTAGGTAATCCAATAGGAAGACGCTGATGCCCATCTTCTTGTTTTCCCTAAGTCGCCTCTTACGGACACCCAAAAGGAGGGGATGGGGGGGTGCTATTCTTACCCGGACACCCCACGGGCCACTGGTCTTATTTCCCTTTAATTATAATTCAGTTATCTTTCTATTGGCTCCAACTTGCTGCTATAATAAAATGCAAAGGCGTTTAACCATTTTACCTACTTGTATGTTTATGAGTAAGGATAACCGCTTGCTATGTATACTGTGCCAATTAAAACCTTTCAATGTCGTAATCTAACATTTCTTTCATAGTGTAAGTCCGGGAAGATGGCTACAGTTTTTCCAGGAGCTAATAAAATAAAAGCTACATAAATATTATATCGCATAAGTTAAAATTTTCCAATTGGCCATTTATAGCGTACAGGCGGACGTCTTCCCCATACTTACCCTAGTTCCAGCACAGTAAGTGCATATTATGTAAGCGGAACAACTAAAACTTAGATCCCCTAATACCGAAGTGAGTTGTTTTGGTGACCAATCGCAAAATAGGGTCAATAGAGGGCTGTTTTTTTATCCCCTTTGATATACTATCAGTAGAGGGCAGACCTTGTGCTAGCAATGTGTATTTTTTTAAATATAAGTTACTTTTCTGCCAACGTATAACCTTGGCCATACAAATAGGTAACGCCGCCAGGGAAGGGTACCTAAAAAGTGCCCAGTGCGGCGACAACTTGGAGGACTTTTTTACTTAGTTTAAATATATTTGTAAATAAATTGTAAATCTTTAGTTATTATGTATTCAATAAACTGCAGTTTAATAGTTTTATTCATTTAGGATTTACGACACGTTCCATGCTCCTGAGGCACCGACCGATAGTTATAAAGCCTGGCCCCATCGTCAGGGGCCCAATAGAAATGTTACGAGGTAGGTAAGGCCTTCAAGGGGGCTCTTGGGTCGTGGACGCACATGCTCTGGGCACTACTATAAGCGACCCTGCGACGGCTGACGACGCGGTGTAGGACCTGCGTAGTCGCGAGCACCGCAAGGTTGCCGGGGGAGGCGTGCTTTACTGCTCCCCCCGGGACCTGCTCCAGTGAGCGTCTGGCGCTAAAGAGACTCTGCCGAGGTCTGTACGAAGTGCGCAGAGTCATGGAGAATCTGGGCAGTGTCAATGTCACTCTGGGCAGTGTCACGGGGAAGGTTTTATTGGGTAGGAATCTCACATAACCCATCGCCGTTCCTACGGAGACTGCGTATCATTTAAAAACTGCAGGTGCTTGACCGATGAAATGAAATTCTAAAAATACTCTTGCCTTTGTAGATATTTCGCCAAATACAAAATAAACACTGGCACCCACAGTGCTAACAAAGCATCGTGCGACAGACCCAGCTAATCAACAAATGTAAGTGGCAGCCCGCCGCGACAGACAAAGCTAATCCAGAGTATTCCAGAGACTAATCGTCGCGGCAACCAGATTAGCACGTAATGTATAATTTACGGTGCCTATATAGTAAAGATTATACTTGGATTTGGTTGTCTATAATCTGAGGTGTGAGGGTGTGAGTGAAGCAATATTGGAGTAACTATTTTGATAGCTGTAACGAGATTCTTCGCTTCGATCTTCAACCCGTGCGCAAAGAAGTGTTACTATATTACTTTAGCCACTTACTGTTGGTTGTTCAAATTCCAGTCTCTGTCAGGGTGTTAGTTATCATTCCATTTTGGAGGTTTGCCTACAACCTACCATGAAAAAAAATTCGGATACCATGTTAAAACTAGATAATGTTACTTTAGTCCTAAGGCATACAGTACGAAGTACAATTATACTATACAATGTAATATATGCTTAATTAGAACAAGCATTTTTTTTTGCTGGCCGGAGGCGATAAATTATCTAATAGAACTGAATATATCCGAATTATCCGATTGGTTTTCAAAATAATTGATGATTCAGCAAATAATTGATACACAATACCGATTTCACGTGTTCCATCATTACTTTAACTAAATTAAAACATTTTAACACGGATTTGACGTGTACATCGATCATTTTACATTCGATATAGGTATCTACCACAGAACAAAAATCAGTACAAGTACTATAGAATGCTTGAATGCAAGTAAGAACCGTAGGCACAGGTAAGAACATCAAACTACATAAATATCAGGTACACGACAATAGGTACTATACCGTCAGCTGTATTTATCGACATTTGCGCTTGTGACAGATCAAACCTAATAATACTTATCACTTACATAACAATATAACTCTTGTAATATAACTTTAAATAGTTGAATTCACCGGCCTCGTAGAGGAAAATCTGCCTACGTTTTGTTTAATGGGACCATAGACAAACGCGTACTCTATTCTTAATATATAAACCCTATGGTATCTACTATTGAAATTTCGATAATGCGAATACATTCAAATCAAATCAAATCACACATTCATTATGGTTATCCATCCACGCGTCGGATGAGTACCTATGTAAAAAGGCGGCCCTGCGACTGACTTTTACCGGGTCGTGTCGTCTTCTATCCGTCCGTGAGAATAAGAAAAGAGAGTAGGTAAACTTGTCTCAGTGCAAGCAATTGTGCACCATAGTATCTCCTGCGTAAATAACTTATCGTTTTAAAAACAGGTTGGTTGCCGATTCTGTATATCTATGTCCTGGAGAACTTTTATTTTTATCTTTTTTAATAAAATCTTTTTAAAAAAAATTTGAACCGACTTCAATATCACTGAAAAGTATAAAATAATTTAAATATTATTGAAGTTGGTGTTAGCGTACCTGCTGTGTATATTTGGCACCAACTTCAATAATATTTAAATTATTTTATACTTTTCAGTGATATTGAAGTCGGTTCAATTTTTTTTTTAAAAGATTTTATTTTAACCTTTTTAGTGATATTTTCATATATCAAACTCAAACTCAAACTCAAACTCAAAAATCTTTATTTCAAATAGGCTTAACGCTAGCACTTTTGAATCGTCATTTTTTAGAAGCTACCACCGGATCACAACGCGGCCTCAACTGAGAAGATCCGGCAAGAAACTCAGCGGGCTTGTCATTTTTTCACTTTTTTTTTTAAACATTGTTTTGTTACAAATGAATCGACATTAGCGATATTGTGTCCTGCCATTCGAAACATAAAGCAAGGGAGAAAAGAAGAAAACAATAAATTAAGACAAACTAAAAGGCCAAATGGATTGAAGTCGGACCAGTCCCCCCAAGCAGCACCCGCGCACGAGTTGACTCGAGCAGCAGCCATCACTCCCCTCAACCATATTAGAGGGAAGGGGGTGACCCGCCACACGAAGCCGCCACAAGCAAAGACTTTTCGATGGCGAGCATGACCGAACCAAAATCACAGTGGCTCACATTTAACTTCTGCTGTTAAGTAGTACCTCGACAGGCAAGACACAAAACACTTTCACATAATCTTTATATTATCAATCAATTGACTTGTGAAACAGCCATCAGTAATCCACCAGATTAAGAGGTGTTACAAACTGTAAGCCTACAATTCTAAGCTTGCATGAGTTGAGCAGTTCAAGCCCACGCAGCTTTATCCTCTAGGTAATCCGAGATTTTGTAATAAGCCTTTTTCGACAACCGGCTTCTTATCAAAGGTTTAAATTTATTCAGTGGAAGATCTCGGATATCCTGTGGCAGTTTGTTATAGAAGCGTATACTTTGGCCCATAAACGATTTGCTTGTTCTGTGGAGACGTGTGGAATGTAAAACAAGATTGTGTTTGTTCCGGGTATTAACACTATGAATCGCACTGTACTTTTTAAAAGATACACTATTTTTCTGAATATAAACTAAATTTTCAAATATGAATTGCGAAACAACCGTTAGAATATCTATTTCTTTGAATTTTTCCCTTAGTGAATCAGTAGGAGCCAGATTGTAAATGGCTCTCACAGCTCTTTTCTGCAGAATAAAAATGGTATTAAGTTCTGCAGAAGATCCCCACAGTAATAAACCATAAGACATAATACTGTGGAAATAGCTGAAATAAACAATTCTAGCGGTTTCAATATCAGTTAAACGTCTTATTTTTTTAACTGCATAAGCCGCGGAACTCAGTCTACCTGACAATTTCTTAATGTGGGGGCCCCATTGTAGTTTAGCGTCAATTGTTATACCTAAGAACACAGTCGACTCCTCAAGGTCCAACTTCGCTCCATTAATTTCCACATTGGTTGCCACCTGTCTTACATTTGGTGTTACAAATTTCACACATTTGGTTTTGCTCTCATTAAGTTTCAAATTATTAACATTGAACCAATGGACAACTTTAGAAAGTACATTGTTTACTTCGTCGTATTCATAGAGTTTACGCCTGACTTTAAATAAAAGAGAGGTATCATCAGCGAACAATACAACATTTAGTTTTTCCCCTACGTAGTAGGGTAAGTCATTAATATATATTAAAAACAGAAATGGGCCTAATATTGAACCTTGAGGGACGCCCATGGAGACCACAGAACCAGGAGATCTCTTACCGTTAATGTCAACCTTCTGAATTCTATTATGCAAATATGAAGTTAAAAGGTCAAGAGTCAAGATATAAAGATTGAACCATCGAAAACCGAAAAATTATCTAGGTAGGTTATGATCACATTATCGTCTTCATAGTTTTACATAATTCATGTTTCTTCAGAAAATAATATCCGGTCGTAATGAAATTTGCATGGAAACATCATAGTAGTTTACTCTCTCGAATAAAAAAAGAATCATCGAAATCGGTTCATAATTGTCAGAGCAATGTAATGGAGAACATCAGTTTTATGGTTTTTACCAGATAAATTCCTCCACATCGTTCATGCTCCTCCAGGAAGTTCTTATCCGGTTGTAATAAAATTCATACAGATTCAATACAGTGGTTTCTTCTTTCGAATAAAAAAAGAATCATTGAAATTGGTAAATATTTGCCAGAGTTATGACCATTTTTGTCCGACCGAGCGAGTCCGAGCGACTAAAACGTCATCTATATAGGCTTTCTTGCAACTCTCAGTGCGCAGTCACCATTCTTGTTTTTTTAGGAACTACTTATTACTAAGCAATAATTTTTTTATGGGACCCAATCAATGGATTGAAGAATGGATGGAAGAAAGATTTTTTCAAATCGGTTAATAATTGCCAGAGTTATGCGCGAACATACATAAAATATATATATATATATATATATACAGACGAATTGAGAACCTCCTCCTTTTTTGAAGTCGGTTAAAAAGGTAACGTAAGTTCGCAATCCAATAAATGGTCAAACGATCATCCGCTTTAAATATTTAACGCAGTATGTTAACACACATTCCTACATTAAACTGACCAGTCTATTTATATCCCAGCACAAAAACAACTACTAAAGTAGGGCAAACTTAATAGATTACATTTGACACTTCATCAAAATTTAACAACGTAACCTTGTAACGGCGACCGTTAGAACTGCACGATTGCTTAACTTTTTTCTTTTTACATTTTTTTTTATATTTACTGTAATAATGACAAAAGAAACAGCCAGAACAAAGAAACTGACAGCTGTCAAATGTGATCTATTAAATTGGCCTTACATAAGGAAAAACTTGCACCCGCTTAAAAATTACGAAACATTTCTACATTAAATCCACATTGGAATCACAGATATCTAACGGTAATCTTACGCAATTTCTAACTGCAGGTACCAATATCCTATCGATCCCTAACTATCAGTTAAAATCATTGATCAAGTCATCGATATCCAGCTATAAACCTCCGAAATGAAGCGATGACTAAAACCCTGACAGACTGTCATTTGAACAACCAACAGTAGGCTGCTAATATGATATTACTAGCTGACCCACGCAGCTCTGCCCGCGCTCTTTTTACGTTTTTAGATAGGCTTATTATGTGAATATTACGCATTATTAATAGTATTAGATACATAGGTCTCTCTTACTCGTACTCGTCTTATACAAAACCTCCTTTTTTGTAGTCGGTTAAAAATCTTTTACTTGCCCTCTGAAGCACGGAGACGCTTAGAATGGAATTAAATGGTCACCCATGTATGTAATGACCTTGTCATATGTTGCTTAACCTAGTTATGAAAAGTATCCTATGACCATCTCCTGGTTCTAAGCTACCTCCCCACCAATTTTCAGTCACATCGGTTCAGCCGTTCTTGAATTATAAATAGTGTAACTAACACGACTTTCTTTTATAGGTATGTACATATATAGATTGAACGGAAATATGTCATTATAGCTCTATCGATGGTAATTATTTTAACTTATAGTAAGTGATCGATAGGATATTGGGACCGGTAGTAAGTATAGTGGTGAATGCACATTGTTGGGTGCCTGTTGCATTATCTGTCGAGCTGTTATCAGCCAACGCCTATGTATTGAGCAAAACAAATTTAATAGACGTTTTGTTTGTTATTTCTGTTATTGCGTTTACTATCGTGGCGTAGCTTGTTCGGTTATTAGTAGGGTTGCCAGCTCCTGTTTTGTGTTGTAAAGGACTTATTAGTAGAAATTATAGGACTCAGGATGGAATTAGGGGGCATGATTTTATTTTCAATAAAACACTGTTATGGTGTCAGTAGAGAGATTTAATAATAAAAATCTCTATTTTAATATGAACCAAAAATAGGTAGGTACCTATAAAAAAAATCAAATTCTTAAATAAACAGTTATCATAAAACAATATCAAAATTACTTTTTTTTACAATATATTTCGTATTACTTTTTGCTGCTTTAAGAGCTTCGTCATTTTCTATTTTTTTTTCTAAAATAATGGACGAAGCATCGTCCTGTAGCCTTTATTTTAAAATAAGGGACTGTCTATATTTAGAGCTGAAAATGAGGACGTCCTTTAAAATAAAGGACGTCTGGCAAGCTTAGTTATTAGTAAGTGATTGGAAATGAATTCAATAATTAAATAGCGTTAAGTTAATATAAGTTAAGTTTCCCGTGGGGTGCCAGGTTTAGAATTTCATCCCCCCATCTCCTCTCATTGGGTATCGTAAGAGGCGACTAAGCGAGAACAGTAAGACGGGCAGCTGCGACTGTCTTTTGGATTTATCTTCCACATTTACTGCGATCCCAAAGCCGCCTGCCAAGCGTGGGGATTATGGCAACCCCTCCCTTCTAAGGGAGAGGCCTTTGTTCAGCAGTGGTTGTCTATCGGCTGCTAATGATGATGATGATGAAGTTAATATTTACCAGTTAATCTAAAAAGAATAAATATCGAAAAAATATTGAATTCGGTGCCAGCCGGTCGGTAACTACTGCTGTATTCTGTGCTACTGCTGTATTCTGTGCTACTGCTGTATTCTGTGCTACTGCTGCTAGTGTTAGCTTAACACACTCCGTCTTATTACAAAAGGCAATTTAAAGATAAACCTAGGTTTAGACTCAGGCTTAAGGAACAATTTCCTGAGTTTATTTGTGTTTAGCACTCAACGTCCAGGTCAAAATACCTATCTTTATTATGTACTTATAGGCCCCGGCCCCACGGAGGCAATTTCCTACATAAAAAATATTTTTTTCAAACTAGCACCGGATCGTAACGCGGCCGCTACTGAGAAGATCCGGCAAGGAAATCAGCGGGCTTCTCTTTTTTATCATCGTGTTCTTTTCTAACTAATAGTTATCTATTACAAATTATACGTCTTAAAATTCTAAACTTGCATGAGTTGGGCCGTTCAAGCCCACGCAGTTTTGTCCTCCAGGTAATCCAAGATTTTATAATAAGCCTTTTTCGACAATCGGCATTTTATCAAAGTCTTAAATTTATTCATAGAAATATCTTCGATATCCTGTGGCAGTTTGTTATAGAGGCGTCTAGTTTGACCCATAAAAGATTTGCCTATTCTGTGGAGGCGCATGGCATGTACAAGCACAATCATTATTTTTGTTCCGTAACCTATATTGCAATTTTTTTTAAAAGAATCGATATTTTTCTTAACATAAACTAAGGTATGAATTGTGATACAACCGTTAGAATGTCGTATCTCTTTGATTTTTCTATAAGTGAAAAAGTAGAAGCCAGATTGTAAATGGCTCTCGCAGCTCTTTTCTGTCGAACAAAAATAGTATACTGTGTGTTTATGTGTTTGTGAGTGTGTGTGTGTCTGTGCATTTGTTTAGATTTTCATGACATAGATCTAATGTTAATGTATTATTGTATTTTCGCCAAAATTAGTTAATAATATAAGCCCAGATTGCATTTCATTTCCAACACACATCGATCTGAATCTGCACAATAATACCCGTTCCACACTGTCGCAAAACTTTAACTATCGATATCCAAGAGTTGTTAAACACTTAGCGCTACAGCTATCTTCCGACGGCACAGTGTGCTCGCGCCTTGATTGATGATCCTTCCGCAACGAATCGAATCGGACCAATACGTTACTTGGTTATATTTACTATAGAGTAGATAAAACTGTTTTATTTTGCTCATTATTGTTATATAACTCACGTAATTTATAAGAAAAAAAAATACTAGTAGAGTATAGGGTAAAAGTGGGAAAGTTGCCACACTTTTTGAAATTACTTTATATCTCTCCGTGAAAAAAGCAAAATTCTTTATTTGTAATACGGGTAGGTACTTTGATTTATTATCTTCAAACTTATGAAAGGAAAAACCATCATCTTTGATATTTCCAGAGTATTAGCGATTTTTGCGGACCTCTAAATTTTGGGGCATCTATCCCATATAGGGGATAATTGCCTAATCTATGTAGATTACGTATAGGATAGATGCCCCACTAAAAAAGAGGCCATATATCCCGCAAAAACTTTCACCTTGCCCTACCATGCAATTGCACAAAGATATGCAACACGGTCAACTTAGTGGTAGTTGTAGAGTCTCTCGAAAGATAAATAAAATAACATGTGATCATCCGCCAAACTAGAGAAATTACAATCGAGGCAACTATACCCCTAGGGCAACTATCCCACATTTACCCTAAATAATGATTACGCGAGCTTCTAAGCCTAGTTTTGTGTCATCATCACCAGCCGGAAGACGTCCACAGTCACCTCACCTCTTACGACACCCAACACGAGGAGATAGGGGGGTGCAATTCTTACCCGGACAACATACGGGTCAGTTTTGTGTAATAATAATCAATTCGTTTGCGTTTCCTTACAGAGCACACTAGCAACTTAAATATGATCTATTCATATGTTGATGTTACTTTTTGCACGACTGTCGCAGGAGTATGTAGGTATGTAATGTCCTATATCTTTGAAAAGACCTACAGCCTAAACAGATGGATAGAGTTTTACTTAAATATGACATGACGTTAGGTTCGTCTTAGTAATGGGATTGGCATCGGCTATTTTTTTTTTAATAAATATATAGAAATAGAGGGCATCAGTCGCATATTTTTAATATTTTTTTGTTCCAAAAAGTCTTAGTAATACTAATTTAAATATACAACGTACATGCGACATGGCGTCATTAAATAAAACCAATGTTATAATAGTAGTGATCACAGTTATAAAAAAAGAAATGCATAAGTATTGATAAACTTTTTTCAATCAATATTTGTAATGTTTATATTGCTAATGTCAGTAAAAGTAACAAACAACCTTACAGAATTTCTTGTTTGGCTGCGATGAATTTCTTGTTTAGGGATATTTGAAAACGTTCAGCTATGGTAGCTACAAATTATTTTTTTTATGATCTCTCATCCCATCACTAATTAGCATATAATAAAAAAGTGTAATGTATCTAAATTGAATGAAATACTTCAATAATACTTGAAGAGGATGATCTCGAAATAACAATATGTGTTGTATATAAGGCTTAGTTATATCATATCCATTCCGCATTAGTATATTATGACAGCTGGTATATTATTATGGCTGGTATATTAGTATATTATGGTCTTTAACAGCTGGCCTTTTGGAAAAGCTCAGAGTCACACAACGAGCTATGGAGAGAGCTATGCTTGGAGTTTCTTTGCGCGACCGAATCCGAAATGTGGAGATTCGCCGAAGAACTAATGTTACCGACATAGCTCTCAGAATCTGCAAGTTGAAGTGGCAATGGGCAGGCCACATCGCTCGAAGAACCGATAACCGTTGGGGAAGGAAGGTTCTTGAGTGGCGACCACGAACCGGAAGACGCAGCGTAGGCAGGCCTCCCACTAGGTGGACCGACGACATTGTTCGCGTCGCAGGAAACCGGTGGATGCAAATAGCAAATTGTCGTTCATTGTGGCGGTCTAAGGGGGAGGCCTTTGTTCAGCAGTGGACGTCTTCCGGCTGGTGATGATGATGATGATGATATTATGATACAAGTGAGCTAAGTTGCTCATTACACACGAGGCTGTGGTTTGCAGCCCGAGCCGCAAGCGAGGGCGTAATTTATCCGAGTGTATAACGAGCAGAGCTCACGAGTTTCACACAGCGACAAATAAGATAAAATCTAAATATGAAAAAATGATGTATAGGAAATGGCGGGCGTGTTTTTTTACGCGCTCAGTTCAACGTGATAAAATGCAAATATTTACTAACAAATTATTTTTAAGTAAGAATAATTTAATAATAATAAATGTTTGTTCGAACACTTTTTCGTTCGAATTATTTATTCCAAAAATGTATTTGGATTTTCCGCTGAAAATCCAAACCCTCTTCAATGTTTTTTTTAAATGTATTACCCGGTTAAAATAAGAATGCTCTGTTTACTCGAATAGGTACAAATAATTCTAATAATTGTAAAAATAATTCTATTACGCATTAGTGCGTAATGTCATCATTACGCACACTAAGTAGTCTTATGTACTTAAAATATAATTTATTTATTTAAGTCAATTTTGTTCGTTCGCAGTCGGGCTTTCGTTGTTTGTATAATTTATGCTTGTTGTGTACTGACAAAATTTATGAGCAATAAAAATACAGACATACCTAGTTATACACCACCAAACCCCTAACATAGTAACTTAACTTACTTGTTAGGAATTAATTGCAAACGTTGCAATAATATAAATATATGGAAAGCTCTAGAAGCTTTATTAAAAACAATATAAAGTACATCTATTTACTATGGATCATGTATCAAGTACTAATTTTAGTCATAACAATTCTTGTTTATTAGAGATCATGTTACCGAATGAACTAGAATAAGTCTGATGACGTATGAGTCTTTATAAAAACTAATTGCTTAATTAAGAGACATGCATTATATTTTTGTAATTCAAAGTGTCTGTATCACTTTTCAGTAATAAAGAGCATGCAATTCTGCTCTAATACAGTGTTTTAATTAAAAATATAATTTTTAAAAACACTTAAACCGCTCCCCTAAAGTTGTTTACCTACTATTTTGATTTAACTTGCCGACATGTAACGACATATTTATGTAAACACACAGAATAAACAATGCGTGCTTGATTTTTCAATTGCTCTTAAATACTGATCAAACTGATCCCTTTATACAGAAAACCTTATTAACATTTATTTAAACCAATAAAATCGTATTTCCGTGACATGCAAAAGACGTAAAATATTTCTTTCTTAAATTGGATTTGTATTCATCCCGTCGTAAAAAGGTTTAAAACGTATAACGTCCATCCATTATGCGTCGGAGCTTACAGAAGTATCACAACTCTATATAATTCTACCAAAAATGTCTCGGACTGGATAGGGATGGCTATGGACAACAAAGAACAAACAAGATTTGTCCCCGAACGGGTCTATCGACGCCTTTATCTTTTGACCCTAGAGTCTGACAGTTCGGACGATGATAAAGGCTTATTTATAAACTGATTTACATTGAGGCACAAGGCTAGTACGAAAATACCTACAAGCTTAAGATTATTGTGTAGATTGAACTAGCCACTATCACTTTGAATTTAGAAATAACAAGAGAATGAGTACCTTTTACAGAGCAGTGTAATGGTAGATCCGTGGTGCAGCCGGTAGCTGCTAGGTTTACAATCTAGAGGTCGTGGGTTCGAATTCTACGGGAGCAGTAACTGTGTTGTAACTAACTAATTTTATGTTAATTTATAAGTAAAATGATCCATACGTTAGAGCCCAAGTTCACTAACCATATTCAGATACCATGCTCAAATCTTGTCTATGAAATCATGTTTTTTTTTTTATAAATTTGTAAATGTCCTGCAAAATTACTGGTATTTAATAGAAACAGCATTAAATGGTAGGTGATATTTACGTTGTTTTAGAAGGACAAGACATAAGCATGAAATGTAAGTGGTCATAGAGAATATAGGGACTGCCATGCAGTTCTGTGCCTAAACTCTCCATTCCTCTGATTGTAAGAGTAAAATAAGAGAGATTGCACATGCGTCTGCGCAAACATTATGCATCACAATATCTCCTGCGTAGGTACATAACTGATCTTTTGAAAGATTACCCACTGCGCGGCGCATTTATACAGAAGCAGACGGTTTCCGCGTTTTAAACAAGATTTAGTTGCAGGTAAACCTTTGCACATGTTCCCAATAGCCGTAAATGGCGTTAGCATCAAAACAAACGTGCATATTGCAATGCAGACATGCCGCAGTCGCTCGTATGCATACAGCAACTCCTCAAACGTGATACTTACAATGGAGATTGCATACAGACGAATACAGAAACGCCATACAGACAAAGCTTGTAAAGCATTTATCGTGACCGTATGTACCGCTTTATACGCGCGTTTATTTTACCCACCCACCCGGTTTACCCACGGGGATTCCGGGTAAGAATAGCAACTACATCATTTCCTCCCGTTGCGTGTCCGTAAGAAGCGAGTAAGGAAAAACAAGAAGATGGGCAGGAGCGCGCGAATCCGCAATGAGGGGGTACGCCGAAGAACCAACGTCACCGACATTGCTCTCAGAATACAATACAATACAATACAAATATTCTTTATTGTACACCAAAAGAGAAGATACAGTTTAGAGGATAAAAAGGTTACAGTGTGACAATTTAAGGCGATCTTATCGCTAAAGCGATCTCTTCCAGACAACCTTGGGGTACAGGACAGTATGTTGAAGGGCAGGTGTAATTACAACTTTAGATAGGTATATATATATATAAATAACAATATAATAACATGAAATGTATATTATAATAGATAAATTAACAAATAATGAAATCTATGATGTAGCTCTATGACTTTATATAAGTACTATTACATACTATAAATTAGAATCTGCAAGTTGAAGTGGCAATGGGCAGGCCACATCGCTCGAAGAACCGATAACCGTTGGGGAAGAAAGGTTCTCGAGTGGCGACCACGAACCGGAAGACGAAGCGTAGGTAGGCCTCCCGGTGGACAGACGACATTGTGCGCGTCGCAGGTAACCGGTGGATGCAAATCGCCAATTGTCGTTCATTGTGGCGTTACAAGGTCCCCCTTGGAACGCCTCAATGAACGACCTATGTTCAGCAGTGGACGTTTGCCGGCTGGTGATGATGATGATGATGATAATAATAATAGATCTTTATTTCAGAAAATGACACCCATAAGAAATATATGTACAATAATAAAATAAAATAAAACAATAATATGTAAAATAATAAATTAAAATTAAAAATATGGCCCTAAATTATCAGTTTGTTGATTATGGGCAGCAGCGTCTTTCTATTGGAGTACCTCCCACCTATACTGCAATCACTAAGACGTTTCTATTAGGCAGCTGCGACTGTCTTTTGGATCTATCTTCCACATTTACTGCGATCCCCAAGCCGCCTGCCAAGCGTAGGGTTTATGGCAACCCCTCCCTTCTAATAGGGCGGCCTTTGTTCAGCAGTGGACGTTTTTTAAGTGTTATGATATCGATACAACTGCAACAATCTGTTTTTTGAGCCTCTACAGCGACATAAATTCGCGTTTGAAACAACGTCTATGCACGTAAAAAATACAGCGTGTATCGTGTTCAGACACTCAGGGTTATATCCAGCGCCCTGGACAAAATTGATCCACCAAACTCAGTGGGTACCCATAGATAGACAACTATTGCACACCGAAAAGTACTAAAACAGAAGTACAAAAAAAATACAATGGTATACATTGGGCGGTCTTATCGCAAGTTGCGATTTCTTCCAGACAAGCTTAGGATGGAAAGGAACGATCAGTTAGCAAAAGAAGCCATACCCATGTTCATGCTTTAAGCAAAATCTTCTAAAGCATTCTATAGCATTATACAGCTGGATGTTATCAAATAGATGTGAACAAACTTCCGCGTTTGTAAAATTAGTATGTTTATGCAACAACCATCATCTGAGTTCACTGAACTGGACGTATTACAAAAATAATTGAACCCATAAAGTGGGCAAGATAATTCCGTTTATCTAGATCGCGCGTAGCTTTCCACGCGGCGAGGGACATAATGAGATGAAAGTTATGCATTGTTAACCGAAAACTGTATAAATTAAGTGTATTATTATGACTGCATTGCACTGTCGTAATTTTAGAAGACAAAGAGTTTAATTAGTTTGCATTTATGACTAAAATATTGTTTAGGTAAAAGATTCTGACGTTATATAAAATCTTTTTAAAAAAAAATTGAACCGACTTCAATATCACTGAAAAGTATAAAATAACCTATTTAAAAAATAATAATAACCGACTTCAAAGTAAATTATCTAAAAAGTATAAAATAACGAAAATATATTGAAGTCGGTGCTAGCACATCATGTTAACTAAGACTAGCAAGAGCTGACACCGACTTCAATATATTTTCGTTATTTTATACTTTTTAGATAATTTACTTTGAAGTCGGTTATTATTTTTTTTTAAATAGTTTATTTAACACTTTTTAGTGACTTTTATTTTAGCAAAATAGGTATCAGCACTATCACGCAACTCGAACGTCTAGTTACAGTAACTTACTGAAAACATAAAAAGTTTATATCTCTTAAACTACTGGACCGATTTTGATAAAACTTATACTCTACATTAAGTTGAAAAATACTCTAACTACTGCAAAAATAATTTTTGAAATCGGACTTGTAGTTTCTGAGAAATCCGCGGACAAACCTACATACATACATACATATATACATACATACATACATACATACATACATACATACATACATACATACACTCGTAAAATTTGGTAAATTTGTTTAGAAGCCCACATAGACTAACATATATTAATATTACGCATTTTTATTAATATTACATACATACGCGTCGAATAGAGAACCTTATTTTTGAAGCCGGTTAATAATTTAAATATTATTGAAGTTGGTGTTAGCTTACCGGCTGTGTATATTTGGCATTTGGCATATTTTTAAAAGATATAATTTTAAACTTTTTAGTGATATTTTCATATATAAAGATTGAACCATCGAAAACAGTAAAATTATCTAGGTAGGTTATGATCACATTATCGTCTACATAGTTTTACATAATTCATGTTTCTTCAGAAAAAAATATCCGGTCGTAATGAAATTTGCATGGAATCATCATAGTAGTTTACTCTCTCGAATAAAAAAAGAATCATCAAAATCGGTTCATAATTGTCAGAGCAATGTAATGGAGAACATCAGTTTTATGGTTTTTACCAGATAAATTCCTCCACATCGTTCATGGTCCTCCAGGAAGTTCTTATCCGGTTGCAATAAAATTCATACAGATGCAATACAGTGGTTTCTTCTTTCGAATAAAAAAATAATCATTGAAATTGGTAAATATTTGCCAGAGTTATGACCATTTTTGTCCTTAAAAAGCGACATAAAGTCATCTATATAGGCTTTCCTGCAGCTCTCAGTGCGCAGTCACCATTCTTGTTTTTTCGCAATAATTGTTTTATGGGACCCAATCAATGGATTGAAGAATGGATGGAAGAAAGATTTTTTCAAATCGGTTCATAATTGCCAGAGTTATGCGCGACCATACATAAAAAATATATATATATATACAGACGAATTGAGAACCTCCTCCTTTTTTGAAGTCGGTCAAAAATGACGGAACTGACGATAAGTATATAAAAGTCTGTTTTAGTCACAGATATAGAATAGTAGGTACATTACTATTTTTTCTTATTAGTCTATCTAATTATCATTATTTCTTTTTACTTTCCTTTCTTACCTTAACTGTCCTCTCTCGTGAAGCATTTTAGAGCAATTCTTTGGGCATTTGGGCGCCTATTATTGCGTAATCATTAAACATCCAGAATTATTATTAGTGTTCCAAATGCGAGAACTTTTTTAATAATATAACTCTACAAGAATAAATTAAAATGAACTGACTATAAAGATGATGAATTGAATTATGAATTGAAGTGGCTACCTATTCGGCAGCGTCGAGCCACTCATATTCTTTCTCTGCTTTACTCTGTTCTTAATAATCCTAGTAGTCCTTCTTACTTACGTGAACGCTTTGAGTATCTTGTTTCTCGAGGTAAACCCTGTCGATCTTCCTCTTCTCTGTTACTTCGTTTTCCCCAACACTCCTCCAGTCGTTATAGCGGCTCCTTTATCGTTGAAGCGGTTAGGTTGTGGAACTCTTTACCTCTCAGCGTACGAGAAAGTCCTTCTGTGGATGTCTTCAGAGGAAGAACAAAAGAGCATTTCCTTTCTATTGTTAATCTATCTATACTTATAATAAAACTGTAACAGGTCCAATTCTGTACATTGAATATATTTTGAAAATTATATTTGGATTTGATTCTATAACCGATACTGAGGCCGAAAATGTATTTTTTTTAATTTTTGTCTGTCTGTCTGTCTGTCTGTCTGTCTGTCTGTCTGTCTGTCTGTATCACGGCTGAGCATCACGCCGAAACTACTGAATGGATTCAAATGAAACTTGGCATGATTTGAGATCTTACTACGAGGTAGGACATAGGATACTTTTTATCCCGTAATCTAGCACGGTTCTTTTGGGAGAGGGGATTAAAGTCAAAACGGGTACCTGGTTATACGCTTGGTCCGATTTTATAAATTTTTCATTATAATATAATAAATATTAGTAAGGGAACACTCATAGAGAGTTGTTATCAAGGTTTTGTAATCGATCTGGTTAAGCAACGTTAGGTAAGGTCATTAAAGAGATGGGTGACCGCTTAACGCCATTTGTACTAAACGGGTCCGTGCTTCGGAGAGCAAGTAAAAAGTGGGTCCCAGTTTTTAACCGACTATAAAAAATAAGGTTATGTATTCGATGCGAATGTCTGTTATTCAAAGTTTAGTTAACGTAAAAATAGCGCAGGCGGAGCTGCGTGGGTCAGCTAGTACTTATAATAAAACTGTAACAGGTCCAATTCTGTACATTGAAGATATTTTGAAAATTATGTTTGGAGGGCATTGTATAATCTATACTTATAATAAAACTGTAACAGGTCCAATTCTGTAAATTGAATATATTTTGAAAATTATATTTGGATTTGATTCTATAACCGATACTGAGGCCGAAAATGTATTTTTTTTAATTTTTGTCTGTCTGTCTGTCTGTCTGTCTGTCTGTCTGTCTGTCTGTCTGTATCACGGCTGAGCATCACGCCGAAACTACTGAATGGATTCAAATGAAACTTGGCATGATTTGAGATCTTACTACGAGGTAGGACATAGGATACTTTTTATCCCGTAATCTAGCACGGTTCTTTTGGGAGAGGGGATTAAAGTCAAAACGGGTACCTGGTTATACGCTTGGTCCGATTTTATAAATTTTTCATTATAATATAATAAATATTAGTAAGGGAACACTCATAGAGAGTTGTTATCAAGGTTTTGTAATCGATCTGGTTAAGCAACGTTAGGTAAGGTCATTAAAGAGATGGGTGACCGCTTAACGCCATTTGTACTAAACGGGTCCGTGCTTCGGAGAGCAAGTAAAAAGTGGGTCCCAGTTTTTAACCGACTATAAAAAATAAGGTTATGTATTCGATGCGAATGTCTGTTATTCAAAGTTTAGTTAACGTAAAAATAGCGCAGGCGGAGCTGCGTGGGTCAGCTAGTACTTATAATAAAACTGTAACAGGTCCAATTCTGTACATTGAAGATATTTTGAAAATTATGTTTGGAGGGCATTGTATAACCGGTACTAAAGCCAGAAATGTATTTTTTTTTATTTTTGTCTGTCTGTCTGTCTGTCTGTCTGTCTGTATCTCGGCTGAGCATCACGCCGAAACTACTGGATGGATTGAAACGAAACTTGGCATGATTTGAGTTAATACTCCGAGGTAGGACATAGGATACTTTTTATCCCGTAATCTAGCACGGTTCTTTTGGGAGAGGGGATTAAAGTCAAAATGGGTACTTGGTTATACGCTTGGTCCGATTTTATCAATTTTTCTTCATAATTATAATAAATATTAGTAAGGGAACACTCATAGAGAGTTGTTATCAAGGTTTTGTAATCGATCGGGTTAAGCAACGTTAGGTAAGGTCATTAAATAGATGGGTGACCGTTTAACGCCATTTGAACTAAACGGGCCCGTGCTTCGGAGAGCAAGTAAAAAGTGGGTCCCAGTTTTTAACCGACTATAAAAAAGGAGGTTATGTATTCGATGCGAATGTCTGTTATTAAAAGTTTAGTTACCGTAAAAATAGCTAGTAGTTAATATACAGGGTGTCCCACGGCGATGCCACACGGAGGGAAAGTACCTTAAATATTAAAGATAGGATATTTTACTGAAAGAAGACATCGTTTTATTTTTAATAATAAGTAGAACTGCATTCACAGATTTTTTTTTTTTTTTTATTAAAAGAGTGAGAATTTGTATACAACAGAACGGATCACACTTTGAGCATTTGATAAATTAATTTTTTTTTTAAATAAAATGTAAAATTTTATGATCTTAGTTTCATTTAATATGCTAGGTTATTTAGGAAAAAATAATGCTTATGAGTAGCCCTTTCAAACGCTATTATAAAATACATGTAATTTTTCAATCACATTTGGCGGGTTCGATTCCCGGTTGAGGTAGGCGATTTTTAAAAAATCTGTGAATGCAGTTCTACTTATTATTAAAAATAAAACGATGTCTTCTTTCAGTAAAATATCCTATCTTTAATATTTAAGGTACTTTCCCTCCGTGTGGCATCGCCGTGGGACGCCCTGTATATGTGTAGGATGAGAGTGAAACGGAACGTATGGAAGGTGTGTGAAACGGAATGTCAAGGTGCGAGAGAGAGGGAGGACTTTTTTTGGAAGATGGCGTACAAGACGAACGGAAGAGACGGACGGTGTGTGCTTATAAACTATAAACGATAATTTTGTAACGCAGTAATTTGAAAAGTAATTAAAACGCAGTGATTATATACTCATTGAATTTTATTTATAAAGAAGACATCCCAGAGGACTACATATGTATGTTTAAGTATTTTATAATTTTATTTATTATATCATATTATTTATGTAATTACTGTGTGTATTCTTATGTAGGTTTATATAGGTAATTTATGTAGGTGCCAACTTTACTTAACTTTCTATTCTACCTATCCTTCTTAGTTGTTGTACATTTCACTTACTCTCACACTTTAATCTTCTTCTCCTCTACAACTCTGGGGTTTGCTGGTAGAAAACTCAATTATGAGTTAAGCTCGCCTTTGTACTTTTTTCATGTATTGTATTTTATCTGTGTTTTCTGTGTATATATGTACAATAAAGAATTAAAGAATCAAAATAAGTTTAGAACCATCCCTATTAAACAAACAATTAAATAAAGACGCATTTTTAACCGACTTAAAAAAAGGAGGTTCTCAATTCCACCGTATATATTTACTGATAAGTCCATGCATGAGTTACGCAGCCACAAACGTACATGTACCGGTTTATTTTGGCAAGTGTCTCTGTACTAGTCACATAGTGGGTAGGTACAATTAAATGATTACCATCAATTTATTATTGGTGCATTGGTCGTCTCTTGTGCAACGGACCATCCAGGAGGCTACCACAGCAGCATCAGAAATTGTCCTGCCAAGCAGCAGTGCCTAAACATGGCTGTTATCCGCTGTGAATGGCACTGTAGCTGGTGAAATTACCAGACACAATGTCTCTTGTGACGAGCGGCAGTGCAATGCAGCTGTCTATAGGCAGGCGTGTTATGTCTTTCCATCAGGTCAACGGTGACTAAGTTAAATAATAAGAAAAAAAAATGCAAGTCGGTAAGTGACCGAGTCCAGCCCAGCTCAGCGCAGCTATAATCTGTATTCACAGTGTTACGTTATGATGATTTATAGGTAATTTAAAAAAAAGGACCGCGGTTCTTTACCGTGGTTTAAGTTGTGTGGGTGACTGTGACACATAGAAGTCTTGACTCACTATATATTCTGCTTTGGTATTTTACTGGATTTAAATTTATGAGTTACAACCTTATAACATAATGAACTTAGAATAATATAAAATCATAGCTCATTCGTTAGTTTTTAACCGACTTCAAAAAAGGAGGAGGTTCTCAATTCGTCTGTATATATATATATATATATATTTTCTATGTATGTTCGCGCATAACTCTGGCAATTATGAACCGATTTGAAAAAATCTTTCTTCCATCCATTCTTTAATCCGTTGACTGGGTCCACAGAACAATACTACAAGATTGGGTCCCATAAATTATTGCTTACGAGTAAGTAGTTCCTGAAAAAACAAGAATGATGACTGCGCAGGACACCTGCAAGAATGCCTATTTAGATGACTTTATGTCGCTTTTTAAGGGCAAAAATGGCCATAACTCTGGCAAATATTTACCAATTTCAATGATTCTTTTTTTGTTCGAAAGAAGAAACCACTGTTATGAATCTTTATGAATTTTATCACAACCGGATAAGAACTTCCTGGAGGACCATGAACGATGTGGAGGAATTTATCTGGTAAAAACCATAAAACTGATGTTCTCCATTACATTACTCTGACAAATATGAACCGATTTCGATGATTCTTTTTTTATTCGAGAGAGTAAACTACTATCATGATTCCATGCAAATTTCATTACGACCGGATATATTTTTTTTTAAGAAACATGAATTATGTAAAACTATGTAGACGATAATGTGAGCAAACCTACCTAGATCATTTTACCGTCTTCGATGGTTCAATCTTTAAGTATGAAAATATCACTAAAAAGATTAAAATAAAATCTTTAAAAAAAAATTGAACCGACTTCATTATCACTGAAAAGTATAAAATAATTTAAATATTATTAAAGTTAGTGCCAAATATATACAGCAGATACGCTAACACCAACTTAAATAATATATAATTATTTTATACTTTTCAGTGATAATGAAGTCGGTTCAATTTTTTTTTTTTAAAAGATTTTCTTAAAATCGATCTACGATAAAAAATTAGACAAGCTGCCAGGGGAACAGGAAGTTACTGAAAATAGGTACCTACTTCATAAATATCCAGAACATAAATAATCTAAATAGATTCATCATCATCAGCAGCAAGGCCTCCCCCTTAGAAAGGCGGGGTTGCTATATGCAATCCCCACGCCTGGCAGACGACTTCGTGATGGCAATCGCAGTATAGGTGGTAATTCAATAAAAAGACGCTGCTGCCCGTCTTTTTGTTTTCCCTTAGTCGCCTCTTACAGAGACCCAACAGGAGGAGGTGGGAGGGCGCTATTCTCACCTGGACACCCACAGGGGTAAAAAAAATCCTTTAAAAACTATTTAAAAAAAAACCGACTTCAAAGTAAATTATCTAAAAAGCATAAAATAACGAAAATATTATTGAAGTTGGTGTTAGCGTACCTGCTGTGTATATTCTGCACCAACTTCAATAATATTTTCATTATTTTATGCTTTTTAGATAATTTACTTTGAGGTCGGTTTTTATTTTTTTTTAAATACTTTATTTAACACTTTTTAGTGACTTATTTTACCAAGATAGGTATCAAAACTATCACGCAACTCGAACGTCTACATTACAGTAACTTACTGAAAACATAAAAAGTTTATATCTCTTAAACTACTGGACCGATTTTGATGAAATTTGTACTCTACCCTAAGTTGAAAGATACTCTAACTATTGCAAAAAGAATTTTCGAAATTGGACTTGTAGTTTCTGAGAAATCCGCGGACAAACCTACATACATACATACATACACTCGTGAAATTTGGTAAATTCGTTTAGAAGCCCACATAGACTAACATATATGAATATTACGCATTTTTATTAATATTACATACATACGCGTCGAATACAGAACCTCCTTTTTTGAAGTCGGTTAAAAAGTAATTATGTTGGCAACAGACACCATGAGCATTAATCGCGCGTTGCCATTACATTCTAGCCTGCAGGCCTGGTCATCACCAGCCCTGCAGGCTAGAAGGGATCCTCCTATCCGACCAAGCGAGGTGTTATGCTCAGTCAGGGCTAGGGATTTTTGAGTATCTACCCGTGGAGTGTCCGGGTAAGAATAGCACCCTACCGTCTCCTCCCGTTCGGTGTCCGTAAGAGGCGACTATGGAAAATCAAGAAGACGGGCAGCAGCGTCTTTCTATTGGATTACATACCTCCTATACTGCGATCCCCAAGCCGTCCGCCAAGCGTAGGGATTATGGCAACCCCTCCTTTCTAGGAGAGAGGTCTTGTTCAGCTGTGGACATCTCTCGGCTGCTGATGAAACTAGCATCGGTACAGTACGATCAAGAATTTAACCAATTCAAACAAGTCTCGAACATTTTGCCAAGTTCCGAGTTCGTTTGCAATCCTTTGTTTGATTTTCAAGTTATATATTAATGGCAATTTGTATTCACACGGGCACCCGATTACATGGTGTTATGGCAATTTTAAGGTGGCCAGCAAACGGCCACGGCGTAGTTGGTTATGGTAAATGAAGCGACGTACAAAACAGTAATTTGATTATGGGCATAAATATTAATGTGTCTTTGAATAAAACAATACGTTGACGATTGCATCCTTTTCCTGTTACAATTTGTACCTATACAATAATATATACCACGCTTATTATCCCAGAAGAGACAAGCAGAGGTTAGTATATGCAATGAAACTGAAGTCGTTGTATGGCTCAGCCAGTTTAACTGACTACACGGTTTTGTTAAACTTTAAAAATAATTGTCAGAGAAACATTATAATCTTTCTTTAATATTATATATTGACTAGACACTGCTATGTATATAGTCTATTTACATTTGTGTTCATTAACATCATGATGGACTGTAGGCTTAAATTATTAAACCTAAATAGATTTACACCCATTAGATGTATAATTTACACAAATTAGGCATCTAACGGGTGCACTCCTCACGGGCCATTTTGGTACCAACGAGCACCTACACATAGTGACCGTAGATACCTGCAGATTCTGAGAAGATGAAAAATCAATGTTACCCATACTATGTGGCTGCTACGCTTTTGCAAGACGTAGATTGAGTCATCTGGGAGTAGCCTATCCTACATCAGATGATCTTGTGCTACAAGATAGCGCAATCGATGCATCAGCGTCAGAGTAAGGGCTAGGGCAGGCACAATGGATACGCTTCGGAGTTGCTGGACGTTGGGGACCCCAACGTCCAGCGTATAGGACTTGAGCTCCGGAATTCCGGAATTGACATAATTCCGGAATTCCGATACAATCCAATATCGTTTCCAATTCCGGAATTGGCGAGATCAATATCGAAATTTCGATATTGCAAAAAAATATATTTTATTACGCGGCTTGAGGCGTGGCGACGAAGCTCACTCAATGACGACAGTTTAAACGCGCTTACATTCTTAAATTTCATATAAGCAAAAATGTAGATTATAAATCATCAACTACTGTCGTCCGTTAGAGAGCTTCTTATGCGATTTAATTAACTTTAATTACTACAAAGTTAGCCGTGGGGTGCCGGATTAGAATTGCATCCACCCATCTCCTCTCTTTGGGTGTCGTAGGAGGTGACTTATCGAGAACAGGAAGACGGGCAGCAGCGTCTTTCTTTTGGATTTATCTTCCACCTATACTGCGATCCCCAAGCCGCCTGCCAAGCGTGGGGATTATGGCAACCGCTCCCTACGAAGGGGATCTTTGTTCAGCAGTGGCTAATGATGAATGATGATGACTACAAAGTTGAATAATTTTTGATTTCTCTTTTAAATATACACTGGACTGCAAAGGGTTGGTTAGAAAATCTTTAATAGACTTAGCTTTATGAAATAAAGATAAAGATTTTTGAGGATATGCTACGGAATTAGTCGTGAAAACCTTTAAGTGACCTTCTGTTTACTATTCATTTTTCTATATGTCGGATCATGGCCTCAGGTACATAACGAACAAGAACAAACTGAATGGCAGCAGCATCCTCGCCCAGTCCCTCATCTCTCAAATACGCAACTCACTCGCTAGCGCCCAGAAGCAACTTACAAAACCTCACTTGAGTGACCCTTGCGTCACCAAGGATACCAACAGATCATGATTAGAGTAGGGCATCGATGCCCTACCTACCTAACGATTGGCCTTCACCATATCCCCTCACAGCCAACCCTGACCGACCAGCTTCCTACTCCGACCTTCAAGCTACATCAGGAACTAGTCCCACTCATCCAGAATAGAACGACTCGACTGACTCAAACAGACTACCTCAGACAGACCTTCCCAGACAGACTGCCACAAACAGACTGACCTCTCTTATTTTTTTTTTTTTTGGGAATGATAGTCGCTTAAGAGAGGGCTGAGTTTACCACCGGTTCACAACGCGCCCCCACTGAGAAGAACCGGCAAGAAACTCAGTGGGGAGACTGACCTCTCCGCGCTCGGAACACTTCTTATAAAGCCCAACGTTAGTTAGTTTCCCTCTCCATTACAATTTGTGAAATGACATCTACCCTACATTTAAGAATCAACACGATACTTTGTATTTCGTAGTCAATTGACGACCCATACTAATGACCCGGAGGCGACATATATATTATTGTGTGTCGTTGGTTTTCCAAAGAAATAAAATAAAATAATATTCTGCCATTCCTCTATTGGAGCTTCTTTCATTTCACGTAGCGTGATTAGCGGCGGATTCCACTGACGTACACGTCGTCCCAGTTCGTCCCATGCATGCTCAATGGGGTTTAAGTCGGGGCTGCGTGCTGGCCACTCCATGTGTGTGATACCGACTTCCTGAACATAGGGAAACACGGAGCTGTATGCGGACACTGTTTTGCATAAAAACGGCATTCTCGCCCACGTCCACTAAAAATGGTCAAACGTAGTCATTCAGAACGCCAGTGTCTTATTTTTCTTTAGTTAAAGTTCCATTTTCTATCACCAATGGCTCAGTGCAGCTTTCGGCCTCAGCCGTATTGGTATTTATCTTCTATACAAGCTTGGTTATAGCGCTCTCCCGGTCTTCTGTACACTCTTTCACTCTGTAGAATCTAGTCTGAAAGCATAAATCTTGACCAGTCACTCAGAGTCCAATCCTCGAGTATTCTACCAATTTTTTTTTTTTTTTTTTTGACGCGGTGGAAATCTTCGAAAGATCCCCGGGAGCTGTGGGGCTCGACCGGGGTATGTGGGATTCTTACCCACTAAAACCCCCGCGGCTGTCGCATCGGCACATGAGAGGGGGAACCCCAGGGCTCTCCGGTGGGATCTGCACCAGGGGCCCCTCAGTGCCTTGCCTTTGAGCCCGCCGCCGGGGGGCGCATTGTAGCCCCCCGGGAACCTGTCACGGTGCTCACGGGGACGGGGGTCGCAACCCCGCCGCCGTCCTCCTCGGAGTCACCGCCGTACTCAATGGACGCTCAAGGGGCCCACACCCCGAGCGTCCAGCGACTCCGAAGGACGAGTTTTCTACCATAACTCAACCTTGAGTTTCTGTGGTGTCTTTCTAGTTTTGGGCCTTTTGCAGGTTTTAATGGGTTTAAATTTGCTTCAGCCAGACGCCGCCTTACTTTTTTTTTATACCATTAAAGTGGCAAACAAGCATGCGGCCCGCCTGATGGTAAGCAGTCACCGCAGCCTATGGACGCTAGCAACACCAGTAGGATCACTAGCGCGTTACTGTATCCGTACTCAGATTGTTTCCTCCAGCTCGTAAATGATGATTCTTTACATCAACAGCTGTAAAAAAGCGATTTTTTTAAATTGTTGACATCATAAAGCGATCCTCCAGCGCCGTCGTGCACCTTGTTGGGCCTGTTCCTGGTCTTCGAATCCAGTAATATGATCCAGTTTTATGGATTTTTGAGTATCTAGAGTCACAACAACAGTTCTTGTTGTATTTCGCTGACAATGCCCACCTTCAAGCATTAGATCCTGGTACATTCTTCAGGGATTAACGACATGATGACTTCAGAATAATACAATTTATAAGGCAGAGACACCATAGTACTAACATTTTTTATTGCAAATAAACGCGAAACAATTGATTTAAAATTTTTGGTACTCAATTCATAAACGACCATTATTTAACATTTTCAGTTTTTTATGCAATTATCAAAAATAAATAAATGGTAATTCTTTTATGTGACTTTAAATACTCTTTAATATAGTATTTTTATTTCATAAAGGTCAGGTACTTTTGAAGATATTGAAAATCTTCTAAACGACCCTTTTTCTGTGCGGTCCAGTGTATAATATATTGAGTGTATATATATAATTCAAGTACTTAATCATTTGATTTATTTTATTTGATCATATTTCTAATACCTACTAAGAAATCAAATCCATAAAATTAATGGTATTTGGTAGAAAACATACATTTAAATAATGATAATATTAGGTAAGTATAACATTTTTGCAATTTTTTTACACTTAGTCAATTTAAACATATACATTTGATTTCCGGAATTCCGGTATTCCGGAATTGAAATACTGAATATCGAAACCCAATTCCGGAATTGAAAAAGTGTCCGATATTCAAGCCCGTGTGGCCCTAGGATGTCCATTGAGTACGGCGGCGACTTTGAGGATGACGGCGGCGGGGTTGCAACCCCCGTCCCCGTGAGCACCGTGACTGGTTCCCGGGGGCTACAATGCGCCCCCCGTGGCGGGCTCAACAAAGACAAGGCACTGAGGGCCTCTGGTGCAGATCCCACCGGAGAGCCCTCATGTGTCGATGCGACAGCCGCGGGGGTTATAGTGCGTAAGAATCCCACATACCCCGGTCGAGCCCCATAGCTCCCGGGGACTTTTTCGCGGGGGTACCGCGAAAAAAAGACACAATGGATACAGCTGGTCGTGTTCATGTTAATAACATTTAAAAGAACTCAATACACTGGTATCAACTAAAAAATTAAAAAATTTCCGTATCAGATCAACCAATCCTCATGATATTACATTTTAGGAGCAGCTGCTCCAGTGCGTAGAACACGCGATCCGAGCCTTAGTAAGGGCATGTTATTCCATTAGTTCCCGGCACCGCTACTGAGGCAGGAAAATGAACTCTGCAGAGCTCCTTAAATGTCTTCCCTTTACTTGGCGGTTTCTCCACATTCCCCGGTCTGTTGTACCCATAGTTGCCGTATCCACTGTACCAGTAAGGCCAGCCGATAATAGGATTGAATATAGCTTCGAAGAGCGGTGCACTCTCCACACACGCGAGCGCAATCAGCACAACGAGGAGTATTCGGATCGCAGACATTGTGGCAAGGGCCAATTGTCTCAATCAGTTGGCGGTCAGGCTGTCCTCGGCCTACGGAAGCTTGCTCCGGTGGCGTTTAATCACGAATGGTGTTGGTGTTATCGCCACCGACTTATATATCGGCCTCGGATCATCCAATGGCGCAGAGCATGAGCGTGAGACAGGGAGACGTTATTTCTCCCAAAATGTTCACGAACGCATTGGAGGACGTTTTCAAGCTCTTGGACTGGAACGGATTCGGCATCAACGTCAATAGGGAATACATCACTCACCTTTGTTTTGCCGATGATATAGTCAATAAGGCAGAATCGCTGAAAGACCTCAATATCGTATTGAGGCTCAGCGATCTCAGTAGCGTTTCCCAACAGGTGGGTCTTAAAATGAACATGGACAAGACGAAAATCATGTCTAATGTCCATGTTGCACCCGTACCGGTAGTTGTTGGGAACGATACACTCAAAGTTATAGATCACTATGTTTACCTAGGACAAACTATCCAGTTAGGTCGGTCCAACTTCGATAAAGAGGTCGCCTGAAGAATCCAACTCGGATGGGCAGCGTTCGGGAAACTTCGCTATATCTTCTCGTCCGAAATACCGCAGTGCCGCAGTGCTAAAGACGATGGTTTTTAACCAGTGTGTGTTGCCAGTGATGACATATGGTACGAGACGTGATCCCTAACTGCTGGCCTTTTAGATAAGCTCAGAGTCACACAACATCAACACACAGTGAGCTATGGAGAGAGCTATGCTCGGAGTTTCTTTGCGCGACCGAATTCGTAATGAGGAGATTCGCTGAAGAACCAAGGTCGCACGGACTGCAAGTTGACGTTGCAATGGGCAGGCCACATCGCTCGAAGAACCGATAACCGATGGAGAACAAATGTTCTCGAGTGGCGACCATGGACCGGAAGATGCAGCGTAAGTAGGCCTCCCAATAGGTGGACAGACGACATTGTGCGCGTCGCAGGTAACCGGTGGATGCAAACAGCCAATTGTCGTTCATTGTGGCGCTCGAAGGGGAAGGCCTAAGTTCAGCAGTGGATGTCTTCCGGCTGGTGATGATCGTGATGATATTTTCTATTTTATTCTTATTATTATGGTGTTCATAGCCAGTTGTAATCACTGTTCTGTAAATGATCACTCGGTTAAGCAAAGGCAAGCAAGGTCAGTCCTGTCAGATGGGTGATCTTTTAGTGGTATTTAAACTGAGCATCTCCGTGCTTCAGAGGGCATGTTAAGACCCGGTTGGTGTCAACTGTCATCTAGACAGCAGTCGTTAACCAAGTCACAGGCTTATCGGTAGCTCGAACAACTCTAACACCCGGTGACCTACCGCCACCTCTATTAGCAGTATTATTATCATCTTACTTGAGATAGAGACATCAATATACATAGTTTATAGCTCTGTCACTTTCTATTGAGAAAGTAAGGTGAAAACAATATTGCTATTAAAGGTGGTGGTACAGGCCCAGGTAACCGAACTGCAAAAAAAACTTCTTTGGTAAACATAATTTTCGTACATTAATTTACTTGCGCCAAGCGCCCTGCAAAAAACCCTACCTCATTATTGGTAATCGATAAAAATTACATGTTATCTTGATGGGATCCAATATAAATTACATGGTAAGTACCTATCCAATATAAATTTGTCACGTCTAATGGATTCTTTAATTCATAATAATTGGTTTCTGATATTTATGCGATTATTACACATTCAAATAAAAGTAATTTTACGGATTGATTAAATTAGTAGTTATTGTTATTTTTACTTTGTCAACGATTTTATCTGGTAAGCCACTCTTTCATATACCTAGACATTTATAAGTTCTTCGCAGGGGCTGGACGTTCTGGGTGTGGGTCTTACGACGACGACTCCGAGAGGGGCGGTGGGTTCAAAGGCAAAGTGTCCCCAGTGCCGGTGTTTCATGTGCCGATGTACCAGCCGCGGGGGTTTTCTTGGGTAAGAATCCCACATACCCCGGTTGACCCCGACAGTCCTAGGACTATTGAAGGTTTTTTTTTTGTATCCAATATAAGCCAGTGCTTGACCACAGTCCCACCTGATGGAAAGCGGTGACGCAGTCGAGGATGGTAAAGCACACTAGCTTATTAATAGCCTATTCACTCTATTCTTGAAGACTCTATATTATAACCGGGCGGGAAAATCGACGCAGGCAAACTATTCCAGTCCTTAGCTGTCCTTATTATAAACGAAGAAGCAAATCGCTTAGTCCGGACTGAAGGCGCGTTTACTACATATGGGTGCGTATGGTTTCCCCGCGAAAACAAAATAAAAGGTATTTATAAGTTGGTAGGTCCCTTGGGTAAGGGACTGTCCAGGTAGGAACTCCCTACTGCATTGTCTGATAAGAATGTGCAAACATTACTGTGCTTAGGCGAGAAAGCACTGTATCTGGTGACCGGGCTAAAGGAATGTAGCGGCACACAAAAAGTTAAGTCACGAATAAGACCCAATCGGAAACTATAACAGTTAATGTCGCATAGCGTAAGTAATGCAACTGTAAAATATCATTGACTTAAAAAGGATTTATTACCATCTACGATACGCCTTATAAAATAATACACAATTTTACTTATATTATTGTTTGAGATAAATCAAGTTAATTACATAATAGCTGCATCTGCGCTCGTCAACAGAATAATTAAGTAACGTGTTTAATTAATTTAGAACGGAATAATTACAAACATTTAACACAAATATCTTTACAAACAATATACTTAGGATTTATGTATAGGTATAATTTTTAACCCCGTGCCGGGTTAGAATTGCATCCCCCCATCTCCTCTCGTTAGGTGTCGTAAGAGGCGACTAAGCGAAAACAAGAAGACGGACAGTAGCGTCTTTCTATTGAATAGGCATGATGACTAATTTTGAAAAAATACTCTATAATGTACTATTGCCGAAAATAATCATATTTTTGTATTAAATTTACAATTAATAGCAATATTTTCAATTTTTACAATAGAGTTTGAAATTAGTTCCAAAACGATGGCCGGCGCATGGCGCCATGTTGTGACGTCACTACGGCGGTGTAAATAAACATCTGTCTAGGTATAAAAGCTAAAAGTGAATCATTGTATGAAAGAAAAAGTTGAGATGACAGTTTGACAGTTGTTTATTTACACCGGACTGACGTCATTCACTCTGAGCAGCGTTTATTACAAAATGGCGATTAGCTGTATTTAAGTAATTTATTTGCTTAAATATCACGAAAATCTCTCTATTATTATGAAAATGAGATGCATTTTTGGAATCAGTGCAATCCGTTCTAATATTTTAGTATATATTGGTATTGTGTTACAGTCATCATGCCTATTACCTACCAACTACACCGCGATCCCCAAGCCCAAGAACAGGAAGACGGGCAACAGCGTATATCTTTTGTATTTATACTACGATCCCCAAGACGCCTGCCAAGCGTGGGGATTATGGCAACCCCTAACTTCTAAGGGGGAAGACTTTGTTCAGCAGTGGGCGTTTCGGCTGCTGATGATGATAATATTTAAATAATAAAAAATACAAAATCCAAAAGGGAGTAGTGGACTTTTTTGAATTGGGCAAGCGACATTTTGACGGTTGACATTCGATTCAAAAATCAAACATCTACCGACACATACTTTTTATTTTTTTATTAATCAATAATTTTGACGCACAGACATGAGACATGACAAAGAAACCCTGTCACCTACTTCCATGCGTTTCTGTGTATGAAAAAGTATCCGTCAAAATGCGTTAAATTACGGTGGCGCTACAGGGTAAATTTCAAAGGAAGCGTCAACGTTATTAGAATAGGATAACGACTTGGGAATCGCAGTATAGGTGGAAGATAAATCCAAAGGAAAGACGCTGTTGCCCGTCTTCCTGTTCTCGCTTAGTCGCCTCTTACAACACTCAACGAGAGGAGATGGGGGGATGCAATTCTAACACGGCACCCCACGGGTAGTAGTAGGTACATTTAAATGTTTTGGATTTTCTCGAACACTTTTATTTAAACTAAATATTTACAGTTTATTTACAAATATGTATATAAACTAGGTAAAAATCTTGCTCCAAGTTGTCGCCGCACTGGGAGGGAAGGGTACCTAAATGACTGGCGGCATTACCTCTTTGTATAGCCAAGCTAATACGTTGGCAGAAAAAGCTACCAGCCCAACAGTCTCCGGTTAAGAATTGATTAAAGTTGTTGTGTGTTTGTAACTGAAGGGTGCTGCTGTAGCTTGACAGGCTTGCTGTGGCTTGCTTGGCTTTGTAGCGTTCCGCTGACATGACGAATATCGCTTGTGAATTCGCTGATAAAAAGTAGCTGACGAATTCGGCGCTGCGTGTCATTATCCGATGGCGGTTTGTTGAGTGCGTAGATCAGCGGTTTATGGTCAGTGAAGATAGTGAGTTCTCTTCCCTCGAATATCTTCCTGAAGTGCTTGACTGACATGTATATGGATGCTAACTCGCGATCGAAGGTGGAGTATTTCTGTTGTGCCGGTGAGAACTTTTTTGAAAAATACCCCAGTGCCTGCCATTTCCCGTCTATTTTTTGTTGTAGGACTGATCCGGCCGCTTTGTCCGATGCGTCGCAAAACAAGGCAATGTGGGCGTTGTGAGCAGGGTGCGCTAGTGTCGCCGCGTTTTTCATTTTAGTCTTGCAGGCTTCGAATGCTTCCGTGGCTTCTGGTGACCATTCGATTTTCGTCTTGTCTTTTTTCTTGGAGTTGTGCAAGTATGAATGTAGTGGTGCTTGAACTGTAGCGGCGTTTGGAATGCTGTCACGGTAAAAGTTTATCATTCCAAGGAATCGGCGTAGTTCTTCTATAGTTTGCGGCTTCGGAAAATTAGTGATGGCTTCGACCTTTTCGTCTAAGGGTTTGATACCTTCCGGCGACACATGGTATCCCAGGAACTTCACCTCTCGCATCCCAAGGTGGCATTTTGCTGGATTTATGGTGATGCCGAATTTGTCGAGACGTTCTAGAACGGTGCGTAGGTCTCGGGCGTGGCTTTCTTCATCGGGTGATGCTATAATTACGTCGTCAATGAAGGGAAAGACGTTGTCCAGGCCTGATAACACTTGATGGATGAACCGCTGGAATGTTTGTCCGGCATTTTTCAGTCCTGGGCACATTTTTGGACATTCGAAAAGGCCAAACGGTGTGATGATGGCTGTTTTCTCTATGTGCTCTTCAAGTACCGGAAGTTGTTGGTAGGCTCTGTTTAAATCGAGGGTCGAGAAGACCTGCATGCCATGCAGCTGGTAGGTGAAGTCCTTTAGTCTTGGTACTGGGTAGCGGTCTGGTTTTGTTACGGCATTGAGGCGTCTGTAATCGCCGCACACGCGGATGTCGCCGTTTTTCTTGGGTACCACATGCAGTGGACTCGCCCAAGGGCTTTTGCTTGGTCTGCATAGGCCCTGCTCCATCATCAGCTCGAATTCCTTCTTCGCCGCTTGGTACCGGTGGGGTGGTAACGGGCGGGCTTTGGCGTACAGCGGCGGTCCGGACGTCTCGATGTAGTGCTCGACGTTGTGTTTGGGGCTGGTCTTCATTGCTGTTGGTCTGGTGATGTCTGGGTAATCGGCGAGAATTTCGTGGTATTTGCTCCCAGCATCAATGGTGCGCAACGTAGGTGCCGACGATTTGCATATCGGTGCATTGACGGACAAGCTCGTGACCTTGTCGGTGATGTTGCGGCTGGCGATATCGATGAGTAGTTTGTGGTGGTTCAGAAAATCAGCCCCAATTATCGGTTTGCTGACTGCTGCGATTATAAATTTCCACTTGTATGGTCTTCGCAATCCGAGGTCCAGTTCCAGATGCTTTTCGCCGTACGTGGGTATCCGTGTGTTGTTCGCCGCGTAGAGGCAAAAATCTGTCGGTGACATCTTCACCCCGGTGCGTCGTGGTATGACTGATATGTTGGCGCCGGTGTCGATGAGAAATGTCAGTCTTGAGTTTTTGTCTGTGATGAATAGGCGGTGAGATAGTTCTGATACGCTGGGTTCCGCCACTGCCAGCGTATTCTCTAGTTTTCCGGATTCTTCCATTTGTAGGAGCATGGGCTGGCACATTGTCTTGCTTTTTCCCCGAAACGACGATGGTAGTAGCAGAATGATGAATGAGATGGTGAGTTGCTTCGGTACCGACGAGATTGTGAATCCGATCGTGAGATTGGTCGACGCCGCTGGTACTGTTCTTGGCAGTGACAGTGTTCGTTGGGGCGTTGTGGACGTCTGCGTAGTTCAGCGACATCCAGCGACAATTTTTGGATTTCCTCTAGGAGGGATAGTGTGCCGGTGTTTCTTGCTGATGGTGCCGCCTCTAGTGGGTTGATCGCCGTGACAGATGCTATTTGTGTAGCATTTTCCATCATCTTGTCTGCAAGAATGGCGAGCTCGTCGAGTGAGGTTTGCGTGCTGAATGTTTCGCTCACAGCCAGGACGGATCGTATGTGTGGTGGTAGATGACTTGTCCACATCAATCTTAGCGTCTCTTCTGGCACTTTTTCTCTCGCGAGACTTCGCATGCGCCGTAGCAGTTGTGTGGGCCTTTGTTCCCCGAGCTCAATTTCGGTCAGCAACCTCTGCAGCTGACGGCTGTCTGACTCCTCGTAGGCGGAGATAAGTCGGTTTTTCAACGCCGTGTATTGGTCAGCGGCAGGTGGCTTGTAAAGCAGGTCGGCGATCTGTTCAATGTCTTGTTTTTCGAGTTGGGCTATCACCATCTGCGCCAGTTGTGCTTGGCTCCTCTTGAGGTCGTTAGTAGCCGCCTCGAAACTGTAGAACCATAGTCTTGGTTGGTCGCGCCAGAATGCAGGAATCCGCATGGACAGGGCTATTCCTGCGATTTCTTGTGGTGCTTGACTTTCCGCCGGTTTCCCGCCGGTTTGGTTGGGTTTTGGTTGTTCCATGGTTGAACGTCGGGGTCACCACTGAAGGGTGCTGCTGTAGCTTGCGTGTTCGTGTATTAAAAGATTGTTGAGTCGAGAATTGGGAAATCAGGTAACGGTTGTAGGTAACAGTGAGTATGGTACCCTACATAACTATAGTTGTTTTACTCTGACGGACGTCTTTGCAAAGTATAGATGTTGTTCAGTATCCCTTAAACGAGTTTTGATAGTTAAAGAAAACTTTCAGTTTATCTCTCATACACTTCCCACGGAACGCATCTAACGACCTTATTGAAAACGAGTAAAATGTAATGTATGTGTGTATGTGTACTGTATATATTGTATGACCATACATTACGTCGTAATCGTCGCGTAAGTTTACCCCCACTACCCTACCACCTACCCTACCCTACCTACCTACCCTACCTACCCTGGCCTACTAGACCTAGTAGGTATACGAGCAAAAAATAAACTTAGGACCTTGGGAGCTTCTGAACACATACACATTACATTAATGTGCACCAAAAACTATTACATAAAAATATAATAAGTTTCTGAATTTTAAGCTTCTAATTCCTTTGTGCATTATAGTGCACTTTTACCATCAATTCAATATTTAACTCACATCGCAGTTGCAAACCTTTATTTTTGCACAAAATCATGCTGTCAAGTTGAAATCATACAAAACCAGGAACTCCCCAATCGTGATAATATTATACATACTGTAAAATATGAAATTTTACGCCACTATTTCCAAATTACGTTGATATACTACATTACATTATAAAATTTGCAGAACTAATTACGCGTACACAAACAACGAGTCACATTTAACTTTGTTACATGATTCATTGTACAATTTAAGTACCTGTCAGTACGCTTGAGCGATGGCCATATGCCCCAGATAAACTACTGAATTGATAAACACTCACGAAATCTGACCTATATTTACTAACAGAGGTGTCCGAATAAAATAAAGCACGGTACACGCTTGACACATTTATTACCTTACACTACACACATTTATTTACAACTCTTAAAACTTAAAACCAAACTTTGTACTTTATAGAGAAATAATATCTAACAACAAACTTAGGCTGTAATCTACCAAAAAAATAATAATTAGGTTCAAGTACAGCTGACCAAATTATCTGTGCTAATGGCATTGTCGCTACTGTCTTCGCAGAACTGTCAAACAATACGTCATTTTCATTAATAAATTTAGTTCGTGTTTTAACCACTTGCACAGATAAATCAGTTAGACTATACTTTTTTCTAATTTTTTTAACAGACTTATATAAGTTCCTTGAATATGAAACACTTCTTTTTCCGTGTCGACATGAATAGAGACGTATTATTGTAGAGTTCTAAAAAGCACTAGAACGATAAGTCTTAGCGTGATAAGTGGGTCAAATTGCTGTAAGCTAAAGGGACTAGACTATACTAATGGCAAACTAAATTTTTTGCAATTCTGTTGTGTGCACACGTATCGCTCTAGCACTCTAATAATTAAATTATTACTCTACATTAATAAAAAAAAATAAGCCAACGTTAAATATTCGTAAAACATTTAAACAGTAAAAAATACAGATCTAAGCTTCAGTGTTGGATTTAACACCAGTTTCTAAGTACAATGTGAGCCAATCAAAAATTTACATAAATTAGTAATAAAAAAAATATACTTAACTATGATCGCGTGTTCGACGCATCCAGAATGAGAGAAACTACAGTAGGCATAGATAATTAAATACATAATTATATACATCTATTTAAAAACGAATCATCAGAAGGTTATCATACCAAAGATAAACTTTAAATCACACGCTACAATGCAGTGCACTAACAACAGTAAAATATCACGACTCGATTGAGAAAGGTTGACCTGGACGAGGGTTTATCAAAAGTCACAGCACTACTTCTTTATAAAAAAAAAATATAACAACAGAATAGATTAGCCAAAGCACGTACACACTTTTTTTAATATTTTGAATTCAGAACGACGCGTTCGACATTTCAAAAAACCGTTTTGTATTGCCAGAGTTAATAACATTGAAAAGAACTCAATACACTTTCTGGTATAAACTGACAAATTAAAAATTTGCCGTATCAGATCAACCAATCCTCATGATATTACGTTTTCGGAGCAGCCGCTCCATTGCGTAGAACACGCGATCCGACCCTCAGTAAGGGCATATTATCCCACCAGTTCCCGGCACCGCTGCTGAGGCAGGAAAATGAACTCTACAGAGATCCTTATACGTCTTCCCTTGTCTAGGCGGTTTCTCCACATTCCTCGGCCTGTTGTACCCATAGTTGCCGTACCCATTGTTACCGTACCCATTGTTGCCGTACCCACTGTTGCCGTACCCATAGTTGCCGTATCCACTGTTCCCATAAGGCCAGCGAGGGTTTCCGTTAATGGCGTTGTATATGGCTTCGAAGAACGGTGCACTTTCCACACACGCGATCGCAATCATCACAACGAGGAGTATTCGAATCGCAGACATTGCGGAAGGGTGGCAAGGGCCAATTGTCTCAATCAGTTGGCGGTCAGGCTGTCCTCGGCCTACGGAAGCTTGCTCCGGTGGCGTTTAATCACGAATGGTGGCGGGTGTTCTCGCCGCCGACTTATATATCGGCCTCGGATCATCCGACGGCGCAGAGTATGCGCGCGCGCCGGGTTCACGGTCCGTACCCTGAAGTATCAGTATGGATAATAGGCTAGGATACACGTGGAATCCGTTTTGCAAAGGCGTTTCGTAAACAGGAAGCTTTGGTGTAGCTTTAAGTTGGAAAGTAGGTTTTGTGGTGCAAATTTCAAGAAATAATGTAATACTTTACTGGAAACTAACTGTCGTATAAACAGCATTATGAACTAACAAAGGTATATAATTTTATAAAAAGAAAAAAATGGTGATTTCAAATGGAATATGATATAGTACTAACTCCAAATTGCAATTTACTAGACTCTCTATCCCTACTTTTTAAAACGTGAATTTCAGTTTACTTCAAACTTAAAATAGCTTGAAATAGTATTAACTTCAAATGTACAATTAACTAGACTGTCTATCCCTACTTTTAAAACGTGAATTTCAGTTCACTTCAAACAGCTTACCATGTAGCCAGCCAACGCGTCTTTCAACTGTGTTTTTCATGAAGTTTATCGCACAAAACATAAACGTAGTGTTTAGTAAGCAAAGGACGCGCCATTAGATAATTTTCCTTATGTAATATCTTCACGCTCGCACCGCCAATGTTAAGGTAAGCGTTCAAGTTCAACGTGTGCAGCGTGCGTTCACCTCAGCGCGGATGCTGGCTGCGATCAATGCGTACTTGGTACTCAGTATCGCTCCAGAATAATGGTCTGCAGCTTGTGCCTATTTCAAGCTGAAAACATAAATATAGATTAGGAAAGCGATACATCTTATGACATCGCTGGCTTGCAGATGCTGTAGTGGTCTAATTTTTATCTACTCAATTTAACTGGGGTGTGAGGTAAGAACCTTTAGGAGACAATTTGCTAGCCAGCCTAAGAGACAATTTTCTTGAAAATACATTACATGGTATGATTTTCCCTATGGATTTTCCTGTAAACAATGTGAATACGAAAAAAATATGTACCTACACTGTAAATCTAGTAGGCTGAGCTGTAGAACAGACATGGGAAATGCTCTAGCAACTAGATAAGTTTTTCGCAAAATATCAGCTAGATTCTAGCTTTTTTATGGCAATTGCTTTAAACATTATGCCAATCAATTTAATATTCTAGCTTTGTCGTCGAACACTTGTTCGCTAAACAGCAGTTTTGAAATCAGCATGAGTAAAAGAGTGATATATTATTGACTAGGGGTGTCCGGGAATGAATAGCACCCTCCCATCTCATTTAGGGCTCCCACACATAACTGCGATGCGATGCGATGCGGCGAGAAACAAATGAATTTTCGATACAAGTATCGAGACCTTAATAAAAAAAGCATAAAATATTCTTTTAAATTACAACCCAGTTTAAATTCATTTATTTTTATAGTTAATCGAGCTAGTGAACTAGGTAAGTACATACGTATTTACACCAGTTTTAAATAAACATAATATTTAAATATTAAAGCCATATTATTGCGTAAAAGACTAGAAACCGCAAATTAGCCGCCACATCCTTAATAACATAACAATTTTACCTACATTTAATCGTTAGAATGAGACTTATTGGAAGACGTATTTCGTAAATTAATATCCTTACATAACAGTGCCAGAGACATAATTTTAAATGTACTAAGCTCACAAGCTCACAAATAACCAGTAATAGGCTACACGTATAGGCCAGTAACTGAATTAGCCAACCGTTCACTGGCCCAATAGGCATGATGACTGCAACACAATATCAATAAATCTGTGGTTTTAAATATTAGAACAGATTGCACTGATTCCAAAAATGCTTCTCATTTTCATAATAAGAGAGAGATTTTCGTGATATTTAAGCAAATAAATTACTCAAATACAGCTAATCGCCATTTTGTAATAAACGCTGATCAGAGTGAATGACGTCAATCCTGTGTAAATAAACAACTGTCAAACTGTCATCTCAACTTTTTCTTTCATACAATGATTCACTTTTATACCGAGACAGATGTTTATTTACACCTTAGTGACGTCACAAAATGGCGCCATGCACCGGCCATCGTTTTGGAATGAAATTCAAACTCTATTTTAAAAATTGAAAATATTGCTGTTAATTGAAAATTTAATACAAAAATATTATTATTTTCGGCAATAGTAGACCCGTAAGTACATTATAGAGCATTTTTTCAAAATTAGCCATCATGCCTATTCGAGTAACCAATAAAACACATGTTGTCAGGACACTGTCTCCTTTGTAGTACGTATGTTACTAGGTGGTAGGTTCCTTGTGCAATTAACCGTCCAGGTAGGTACCACCGCAGTGTCATTATTCTGCCGCCAAGCAACAGTGTGTAAAAATGTTATGCTTCGGCGTGAAGGCACTTCTAGCTGGTGAAATTACCGGGCTAAAGGGATTTAATTACTAATGTAGCGGTGCACGAAAAGTGAAGACACGAGAAAGACGTAATCAGAAACTACTTATTAAATATCGTAAATAAAAAGGATTAAGTTATATGATTTATTTTTTGCTACGATATGCCTAATAGAATATTACACAGGTTTATTGTTTGGGATAAATCAAGTTAATTACAGCTGCATCTGCGCTCGTCAACAGAATAATTAAGTTACGTGTTTAATTAATTAAGAACAGAATAATTACAAACATTTAACACAAATATTATTACACACAATATAGGACATAATATGTATGTTCACATATCAAAAAATACAAAAAAAAAGTTGAATTAGCAACCGACCTTTTGAAGGTTGATTTTTCGATTCAAAAATCGAACGTCTGCCCGACACCATATTGAATTGTTTTATCATTCAATAATTTCGATGCACAAGGACATGGAGAAGTGAACCGTTTCTCCATGGTTTCTCCTACTTCCATGCGTTTCTATGTATGAAAAAGTGTCCGTCAACATGCGTTAAATTAGGGTGGCGCTACACCTGGGGTACGGTGTAGGCAACCTCCGCGTGGTGTACCCTGGGCATCGGGCAACAGCTTCCTGAGTTTCCCTCGGAAGTCTGTTGCCCGGTGGCGAATAGCCTACGGAGACGGCGTCACATGTGCTGCTCCCGGTACTCTCTGGCTTTCGGAGAGGACTGTGGCGCAGCACTACTGATACAAGTGACGGAGGCCGAAAGGCCAGATGTCGCCGTGTCGTTCCCGGTACCTCTCTGCTTATCGGAGTAGACTGCGGAGCGACACTAGCGACGTCGAGACGGATGTCCCTCATGGGACATTGTTAGGTTTAAGTTTTCGTTATGTCTGTTTGTTTTTGCCTTTTGGCTTTTATACCTTGTATATACCGGTTTTAATTTGATTTATTTTATTTTACTTTTAATTCAAAATAATTTTGTTATTGTTTATTGATTTTAATTATTATTATTTTGTTAATGTATTATTTATTGATTTTAATTATTTCTTAAATTTAAACCTATAAGAGGCGGAAGTGGGCACAACCGAAAGGCTGTGCGTAGACCGTAACCCCTTGCGAAAGGGGCCGGGGGCCTTGCCTTAACCGGCCGGGCCGCGAGGAGACAACCTCTATAAAAAATCCCGAAAACTCCGGCGTTGCGGTGCGCGGCGTGTGTGTGGTTAGTGTGCGGAGTGCCAAAGTGCTGCTGGACGGAAATCCAGCTGTTAGCGGCCAACCCTGGATACCTCCCGACCTCCAGGTGTATGTAGGGCCACCAAAGCATTCGGGTCACTGCTATTGATGGAGTTCAAAAACCCGGTTCTCGTGGGACTTATATGGAAAAGCTAAATAAAAAACCCAATCCCAAATCCGTCCAGTCGGACGCAATGAGCGGAGGCTCACGTCCCGAATCGCTGGTTTCTGACACCAGCGATTCCGAAAACGAGGGACTCGACATCAGACCAGGTGTCGCGGGTCAGAAGCGCCTGCACAGGGCCCAGCAGGGTCGCTCCGGATCTCCGGAGCCCAAGGTGCCGAAGGCGAGGAGGGGGCGCGGAAGCGCCACAAGACGCTCAGTATCGGTGGGCGTCCCAAGACGAGACGAACGCGGGCGTTTTATCCGCTCACGTCCGGGCTCACCACCCCCACAGGCGGAAGTTGCCAAGGCGAACGAAGGCAAGGCGGACGAATCTCGCCCATTGGGCCCCAGCGTTGCCTACTCTAGTGAGGCAATCCGGAGGCAGGCCGAGATCGTTGCCACGGTTGCCGCAAAGTCTGGCAACCTGAAGGGGACCTGTGTGAAGGCCCTGAAAGACGCGGCAAGAATCATCGGCGAGAAGGCAGACTCTATCAGAGATCAGGCCCTCACCGATGAAGGTACAAGACTGCACGCAGAAAATAACAAGCTGCGTCAGTCATACGGTCGGCTGTATGCAGAAAACCAGAGCCTGCAGAAGGAGATGGCCGAGATGCGCAAGCAACTCGGCGAACTGCAGGCGACGGTAGAGAGGCTGCAGTCCCAGGCGGCCTCGTCGGCGGTCTGTCCGCAGCCGACTGCGCCGGTGGCATCGGATCCCCTTAGTCGAGATCAGAGGACCCTCGCGGAAGAAATATCGCGCTCCGTCTTGCTCCAGGTGGGGAGCATGATGGATGCGCGATTCGCGGGCCTCCAAGATCGCCTCCTGCCCGAGAAGCGCCTCAGGCCTTCTCTCGCGGCGGACGCGCGCAATGCGGTGGCTGCCGCGGTCGAGGTAGACGCCCGGCCACCTGCGCAGCCACAAACTGCACCTGCCGCGAGGGCGCTCAGAGTGCGGCCGGCCCAGCCTGTGCAGCCTTCCCAGGCAGCACCAACAGTGCCGGGGTCGGGGTCCCAGCTGCCCCCGCCGCCCCAGCAGGTAGCGGTGGCGCCGGCTGCCTCGGCACCAAAGCCGAAGAGGAGGCGTAGAGGAGGGCGCCAAAAAGCTCCTCCAGTGGCGGATCTGCCAGCGGTTCCCGCGGCTGCTGCGACTGCCGCTCCAGTTGAGCGGCCGACTGCGCAGCCGGCGGAACAATCCTGGGCAACGGTGGCGAGGAGACAAAAGCCTCCGCGGGCGGCAACTCAGGCCCGTCCACAGCCGGCGGCGGCTCGCCCGTCGAAAGGGAGGCGCAAAAAGAAGAAGGCTGCGCTTCCTCGGGCCCCTAAGTCTGCTGCCATCACCATCACGGTGGCGGAGGGGTCCGACACGACCTATGCGGCGGTCACGGCGGCGGCGAAGTCGAGGGTGCGTCTCAGCGAGCTGGGCATCGCCAACGTCCGCCTGAAACGAGCGGTCACCGGCGGGCTCCTCATGGAGTTGGGCCCGACTGCGAAACCCAGGCGGACGGGCTAGCCACGAAGCTGCAGGAAGCGTTGGCGGACTTCCCGCTGAAGATCGCCCGCCCGACCAAATCGGGGGAGATACGAGTCACCGACCTGGATGACTCGATCACCCCCGAGGAGGTCGCAAAATCGCTGGCGGAGGCGGGTGGATGCTCGGCGGAGAAGATCTCCGTCGGACAGATCCGCCGCGAGGAGACCGCCATGGGCACGGCCTGGGCCCGGGTCCCCGTCGCCGCCATGCGCAAGCTGGTGGCGACAAAGGAGGTGACCGTTGGTTGGGGCCTATCACACGTGCAGGCGCTGGAAGCCAGGCCGCTGAGGTGCTTCCGGTGCCTGGAGAGGGGGCATGTCGGAAGGCGGTGCCCTAACGGCGGAGAGAGTCGGAGCGCGCGGTGCTTCACCTGTGGCGAGCAGGGCCACAGGGCAAGCACATGCACCGCGCGCACACCGAAGTGCCCCTTGTGCTCTGACAAGGGGTGCCGAGCGGACCACCGGCTGGGCACTAAAAAGTGCACCCCGCCAAAGGGCAAGGGCAAGAAAGGCCCTTCCGCCCCCTCCAACGAGGCGTCAACCGCGGCCCAGGCCAGCGTAGCGGGCTCCAGCCCGCCGGAGGACATGGAGGCCTAACGTTCTCTCCCCACGTTAGGTTTCTTCAGGGCAACCTGAATCACTGCCGCAACGCTCAGCACCTGCTCATGCAGACCGTTGCGGAGCGTCAGGTTGCCATCGCGGCGGTCGCGGAGCCCCACAGCGTCCCGGACCACCCTCGGTGGTTCGGAGACGACCTGGGCTCCGTGGCGGTCTATTAGGGAGGAGGAGAGGGTGTCCCACCCTGCACCCTACTGGAGAGGGGGCAGGGCTTCGTCGCCGTCGAATGGGGCACCATGGCCATAGTGGGCTGCTACGTCTCTCCCAACAGGTCCCTCGCCGACTACGAGGTGTACCTGGACCGGGTGGGGAACTGCATTCGCCGTTGCCTACCCCGTCCGCTGATCGTCCTGGGGGACTTCAACGCCCACGCTACCGCGTGGGGCTCCCCCAGAGACAACATCAGAGGAGAGACGTTGCTCGAATGGGCGGCTGGGCTCGACCTCCGGTTAGTCAACCGGGGGTCAGTGAGCACGTGTGTACGGTGGCAGGGGGAGTCGATCGTCGACGTGACGTGGGCGACTCCCTCTGCCATCGGCAAACTGTAGGGATAGCGGGTAGCGGAAGAGGTGGTCACATTGTCCGACCACCGCCACATCTTCTTCGATGTGGCCATCCGCCGCCATCCCCGCGGTTCCAGCCGCCGAGAAGGCAGCCCCCCGCGACGTTGGTCCCAGAAGCGCCTCGACGTAGACATGCTCGAGGCGGCGGCCGACGTCGCGGCATGGCCGGAAAGCGCCGATGAGGTCCGATCCGATCCGAATGTGGAAGCAGACCGGTTCCGGGGCACGATGACGCAAATCTGCGACGCGTCGATGCCCCGAGCCGGCCGCCCCAAGCGTAGCCCGGTGTACTGGTGGACGCCGCAGATCGCGCAACTTCGCGAGATCTGCTGGCGAAGCCGCCGAGAGTTCACCAGGGCGAGAAGGCGAAGGCGAGCTCAAGCCGACGAGGTAGCCAGGCTCTACAGGGCATACCGAGTGGCCACCAAGGCGCTCCAAAATGCCATCAAGAGCGCCAGGGACCAGTCCTGGGACGAACTCCTCGAGGGACTCAACGAGGATCCGTGGGGGCGCCCGTACCATATGTTGCTGGGCAAACTACGCCCATGGATGCCCCCGGTGACGGAGACTCTCGATCCGGCTTTGCTGGGACGCGTGGTAGACACCTTGTTCCCGGCGGGTCGGTCAAGTCCCTCAGTCCACCCCCATCAGTTGACCGAATGGCGCGACGATCTGGGGGTGACCATAGAGGAGATGGACTGGGCCGTTGGCCGCTTGAGAGCCCAAAACACCGCGCCCGGACCCGATGGTGTTCCGGGGAGGGTGCTGGTGTTAAGCCTGGCTGCCCTGGGTGACGTGCTGAGGCAGCTATTCACTAGTTGCCTCCGTGAAGCTACGTTCCCCAGGGCCTGGAAGGAGGCTAGTTTGGTCCTCATAAAGAAGGAAGGCAGAGCCGCGGATTCTCCCTCCGCGTACCGTCCCATATGTCTGCTGGACGAGGTTGGCAAACTGTTCGAGAGAATAGTTGCCTCTCGTCTCAGCGGGCATCTGTCACGCGTCGGTCCCGATCTGGCCGACAGCCAGTTCGGCTTCCGACAGGGCCGTTCGACCGTGGATGCGATAACTCGCGTCCGCGCCCTGTCGGATCAGGCGGTCTCCCGGGGTGGCGTGGCGTTGGCGGTGTCACTCGACATTGTCAACGCCTTCAATTCCCTACCCTGGGATGCGATCTGGGAGGCACTGGTCTACCATGGAGTGCCTCCCTACCTGCAGGCCCTGATCAGGGACTACTTGCGCGACAGGTACATCCTGTACGTGGATCGAGACGGTACGAGGATCCGGAGGGAAGTGGAGCGAGGGGTTCCGCAGGGGTCAGTCTTAGGCCCCTTGCTATGGAACCTCGCCTACGACGCGGTTCTGCGTGTCGATCTCCCCGCCGGCGTAAGTGTCGTCTGCTACGCGGACGACACGTTGATCGTGGCTGGTGGGGACACCTTCGAGAGGACCAAAGAGCTCGCCGAGCTTGGGGCGGAAATCGTCGTCGCGAAAATACGCGAGTTGGGCATGGAGATAGCGCCTCAGAAAACCGAGGCGCTGTGGTTCCACGGCCTACCTAGGAGCCGGGAACCACCGCCCAACTTGCGCGTCCGTGTGGGTGAGTCGGAAGTCAGGGTGGGGCCGTACATGAAATATCTTGGCCTCACCCTTGACAGTCGCTGGGGCTTCGAGGAGCATTTCGAGCGCCTGGTCCCCCGAGTCGATAGGGTTGCAGCGGCCTTGCACAGGCTGCTCCCCAACCTCGGGGGGTCGAGCGAGGAAGTTCGCCGCCTCTACGCCGGAGTCGTGCAGTCCGTAGTCCTCTACGGGGCGCCCATCTGGGCGCCGAGGCTGGCCATTAGACGCTGTAGGACGAAAATCTACAGCGTCCAGCGGAGGATGGCACTGCGGATTGCACGAGGATACCGAACGGTGTCCTTTGAGGCGGCGACCATACTGGCACGCTTTCCGCCCTTAGACATCCTGGCGGGCATGTATGCGAGGGTCTATGACCGGATCCGCATCGCCCGCCAGAGTGGCGGAGGCGAGCCGGTGGCGCTCGAATCCATCAAGCGGCAGGAACGACACAACGCACTCACGACGTGGCGCGAGCGGCTCCAGCCGGAGCACATAGCGCGCAAACGCGTCGTTGAGGCATTCCTGCCGTACCTCGAAGCCTGAATACAGCGACGGAGCGGACGACTCACCTATAGGCTTACGCAGATGATCACCGGTCACGGTTGTTTCGGTGATTATCTGCATAAGATCGGACGTGAAGCGACGACGAGATGCTTCCACTGCGACCAGTCTGACTCCGCCCAACACACGCTGGAGGCTTGCCCCGCGTGGTCGTTGGAGCGTCGAGACCTGGTCGCAGTCATCGGATCGGACCTCTCCCTGGGCAGCGTAGTGTCGGCTATGCTGTCCGGGGATGCGGCGTGGGGAGCGATGGCCGCCTTCTGCGAGACTGTCATGTCCCAGAAGGAGGCCGCTGAGCGGGAACACGAACGCGCTGATCCCGCCCGGCGACGAAGGCGCAGGCCGCGTCAAGCGGCCGCCCAACGTCTCGCTCCCCAGCCCTGAGCCCGGGGCTATAAACAATGGGCAACCTTCGGAGTCGCTGGACGCTCGGGGTGTGGGCCCCTTGAGCGTCCATTGAGTACGGCGGCGACTCCGAGGAGGACGGCGGCGGGGCTGCGACCCCCGTCCCCGTGAGTACCGTGTCAGGTTTCCGGGGGGCAACAATGCGCCGGCGGCGGGCTCAAAGGCAAGGCACTGAGGGGCCCCTGGTGCAGATCCTACTGGAGAGCCCTGGGGTCCCCTCTCATGTGCCGATGCGACAGCCGCGGGGGTTTTAGTGGGTAAGAATCCCACATACCCCGGTCGAGCCCCACAGCTCCCGGGGATCTTTCGAAGATTTCCCCCGCGTCAAAAAAAAAAGGTTGTATACCTACTGATCTATTTTTTTTTTAAATTCGGTACACAGTACACTTTAATCCATCAACAACTGCTTCTTTTTATTCCATACCCTTTGCCTATGTTAGTGGGTTTTTAAACTTTACGGCTTACATACAGCTGGACACTTTTTCAACTCGTCTCCCATATGAAACGGATCTCATTAACTCTACCCTCCAACAACAATAAAGAAATATGTAAAATTGAATCTTCTAAAACTTATATTTGGTTAAGGCATACACAAATTATACTGCAAATGTCAGGTGCATAATAAAGCCGTTACCACATTTATGTCACCAGTCACGTAGAGACACGTAGAGTGGCCGCAGGCGGTCAATCAACTGAAAACAACAAAACGTAAAGTAGAGCTAATTTAATAGTATCTATTAAATTAGCTCTACTTTACGTTTTGTTGTTTGACACTTCATCAAAATGAAACAACGTGACCTTGTAACGGCGGACATAAAATATTAATAATTTTTTTCGAAGTTTGAACTACACAATTGTTTAACTTTTTTCAATTACGATTACATGCTTATTGTAAAAATGACAAAAGAATCAGACAAAGACTGACAGGTGTCAAACGTGATCTATTAAATCGGCCTTACTTTAGCTCATCTAACAAAATCACAAATATTTGGCAATTAATGCCACAAATATTTGGACTTATTGGAAATTGAAAAATGGTGACACTTACATAACATCGTACGTGTTTTAAGCAAAATACTACGTTATTTTGTTACTACAATGAAGTATTATAGTCTAATTTGCACTATCTTGAGAAACATAATACAATAGTGAATAAAACAAAGACATTTAAGTACTTACTTGGCCAAAGGCAACAAAATTATCATCCGAAAACTTGTTACCAAGTGGTTTGTAACGAATAAACTCAAAAACTACTGGACCGATTTCAAAAATTCTTTCACCTTTCTGCATTATCCCTGACTAACATACGCTATATTTATTACTAGATAAAAAATGTCCACCCGTGCGACGTCGTGATGGGCTGCTAGTTGGAAATAATCTGCTGTAATGTTTAGCACTCTTACACTCAATGAACCAAATGTCTAATATAAACTATAATTATAGGTCGACCGTTTAACTCGCGTATCGCCTGCGCGGTAAGAAGGGAGCGAGGGGAGATGTTAGCGGATGGGTGAAAGGGGTGCGCGGAGCAGAGAGCTTACGTCAAGTGCGGCAGTGCGCTGGCTGTGCTCGCAGCGCGCGGTTGGTGTTTTTGTTACGGACGCTTGAAGATAAACGCACAAGGTATACGACTGCCAAGATAAATCTCAAGATGAATCGCTCTTCCAGTTTTGCGAACAAAATTAACAAGCAAGCTAAACAAATAGCATACAATGTATATTCCTTTTTTAAAGCCAGAAAACAAGATCATAATTCTACAGAGTATCTTGAAATCTTGAAGACGTAAACCTAAACAAACTTGTTGCTAAAGCTACAGGACTTTCGGTGACTACCATATGTAAAATAATAAAAGAAGGAAATGAACTGAAAGATGAACAAAATAATGTAAACTTTAAATCACCAAAAAAAATAAACAAATCCGAAAGAAAAAAATTGAAGTTGACAGTTTTACAGAGGGCGTTGTTAGAAGAAAAATAACTCAATTTTATACGGTTTATAAGAAGGTTCCTACATTAAAAATTTTGAATGCGAAACTCAGAGAAGAAGGAATTTTAAATTGTGGCCGAGACTATTTGAGAACATTGATTCATAAACTTGGCTTTCGATTTAAGAAATGTCAATCAAAAAGAAAATTACTGATTGAACAACCAAACATCGTATCGTGGCGGTGGCGTTATATTAATGCGATAAAGAAGCACAGAAGAGATCAAAGAAATATTGTTTACCTCGATGAAACATATGTCAATTCGTCATTAAATGTACCGGTGTGTTGGCAATCCAATGAAGAACGAGGGGTGCTGTCGCATATTGGCAAAGGGCCACGTTTAATTATTGTACATGCTGGTGGACAAGCCGGATTTATCGATGGAGCTCTTTTAATTTTTAAATCCAAAAGCAAAACCGGAGATTATCATAGCGATATGAATTTTGTAAACTTCAGCAAATGGACTAAAGAAAAGCTATTGCCAAATTTACGGCCAAGCTCAGTTATTGTTATGGATAATGCCGCATACCACTTGGTACAAGAGGACAAAAAGCCTACAATGACATCCACAAAAGCCACCATGCAAACCTGGCTGCAAAGACACAATGTTGAATTTGATACGTCTCTAAGAAAATGTGATTTATTGAATTCAATCAAACAACACGCGACAGGAAATATTTACAAAATAGATGAAATTTTAAAGGCGGCAGGTCATGAAGTCTTACGACTGCCTCCATATCACCCAGACCTGAACCCAATCGAATTGGTTTGGGGGGATATCAAAGGACAGCTCGCAAAAATTGAAATTGATTCTAATTTAGACAAAAAGAAAAATACACTGGAACAGTTATTTGCCGAATTCTCTGTAGAAAAATGGGTTAACTGCGATAAACATGTACAAACTATTGAAGATGAATATTGTCTGCACGATCGCATCGTTGATGAAGAGATGGACCGATTTATTATTAATTTGCAAGATTCTGACTCTTCAAGCTACACAGACAGTGATGATGATTCAAGCGATATGAATATTAGTGACGAATAGTCCTATAATTTTTTTATCTGTGGTTAAATATTTCTTAAACGGAGTTAATTACACAAAAGATTTTCGTCGACCGCAAACTAAACTCCTCCTGTACAATGCACTAGTACGCAGCCATCTAGAGTACGCATGTGTCGTCTGGAGCCCTTTATATGCAACACACTCACAGAGAATCGAAAGCATTCAGCGCACTCTTACAAGACATTTGGCATTTATATCATCAGGCATCTCGCATAGGGCTCCTTACAGCGAAAGACTTAGGTTCTTTGGTATGACTTCCTTACATAAACGCCGTATTTTTCATGATTTAATTTTCCTATACAAAATTCTTAATGGCAAAATTGATTGTAACCAGTTATCTGAAAATATAAAACTCGCTGTACCCAGAAGCATTCCGAGATACCCCGTTACTAAAATATTTAACCTTCCGATGTCCAGAACTAACTTAGGCCGGCATTCACCAATAGTGCGCTCGTGTTGTGAATACAATACCATATGCGGAACCTTAGAGAACGTTGACTCATTTGACATATTTCACAATTGTATTCATACCTTTAGACATAAATTAACTATATTTTTCTCTCCTGTTTAGATAATATAAATTTTCAATTCTAATGAATTTAATTATTTAAGTATAATTGATTTTTAATTAATATTTAATATTTAGTATATTTTAATTATGTCTTTTCTGTTCTTTTCTACAATTTCAACTTGTCTTTTTTTTCTATGAATGTTGTGTACGTCCTTAATTGATATATATATAAGATGTTATTGTTGGACATTTCAAATTGTAAGTGTGTAATATGTATATTGTCGATGTACCTTAATAAATAAATAATTATTGTTTTATGATTTTGTACCTATGAAGCTATTATAAAATATTTGTAAAACTTAAAAATAAATACTTAAAAAAAAGATACTTATTATTTTATTCTTTACCAACAATGTCTATCTCGAGATAAATCTTTGGATTATTGACTCCGTGTGTAGCGTTACCCGCCCCCGCTCCCTTCTTACCGCGCAGGCGATACGCGAGTTAAACGGTACGCGCTACACTGGTGCAATATCTATACACCCATCCAGAGACACCGGTCTCGCCGGCGAGGCCGAAGGGTCGTACGTATGCGACCTCAACGACGTGCATCACCCCACTGAGTTTCTTGCCGGTTCTTCTCAGTGGGGGCGCGTTGTGAACCGGTGGTAAACTCAGCCCTCTCTTAAGCGACAGCCCAAGCCGAGGCCGTGCCTCCCTGAGGTGCCCTTGAGCTCGTCGCTACTTCTGCCGTAAAGGCTAGAGCGCTTCTAGCGCTCGCCTCCTATTGTCCGGTGAAGCTGTAATGGCCATCTGCGGCCAACAGCGTCTATCATTACCAAAAAAAAAAAAAAACACCCATCCAGAACAATTTATGAGTAGAATGAACCAACTAGCACGCTAATTACATCCATAACATAGGTTATAAAATCAGTGTACCATTGCACCGTTCTATTTGTCAACAAATAGAAGTTTTGAAATTCGAAAGCTCGAATGCCATGTGAACGCGGCCGAGTACTGTCCATAACATAAAATCTTTTTAAAAAAAAATTGAACCGACTTCAATATCACTGACAAGTATAAAATAATTTAAATATTATTGAAGTTGGTGTTAGCGTACCTGCTGTGTATATTTGGCACCAACTTCAATAATATTTAAATTATTTTATACTTGTCAGTGATATTGAAGTCGGTTCAATTTTTTTTTAAAAAGATTTTATTTTAAACTTTTTAGTGATATTTTCATATATAAAGATTGAACCATCGAAAACCGTAAAATTATCTAGGTAGGTTATGATCACATTATCGTCTACATAGTTTTACATAATTCATGTTTCTTCAGAAAATAATATCCGGTCGTAATGAAATTTGCATGGAAACATCATAGTAGTTTACTCTCTCGAATAAAAAAAGAATCATCGAAATCGGTTCATAATTGTCAGAGCAATGTAATGGAGAACATCAGTTTTATGGTTTTTACCAGATAAATTCCTCCACATCGTTCATGGTCCTCCAGGAAGTTCTTATCCGGTTGTAATAAAATTCATACAGATTCGATACAGTAGTTTCTTCTTTCGAATAAAAAAAGAATCATTGAAATTGGTAAATATTTGCCAGAGTTATGACCATTTTTGTCAAACCGAGCGAGTCCGAGCGACTAAAACGTCATCTATATAGGCTTTCTTGCAACTCTCAGTGCGCAGTCACCATTCTTGTTTTTTTAGGAACTACTTATTACTAAGCAATAATTTTTTTATGGGACCCAATCAATGGATTGAAGAATGGATGGAAGAAAGATTTTTTCAAATCGGTTAATAATTGCCAGAGTTATGCGCGAACATACATAAAAAAAAAAAAAAAATATATATACAGACGAATTGAGAACCTCCTCCTTTTTTGAAGTCGGTTAAAAAGACACAACAGTCCACTGAAATACGAGTTTCAATAGTACAAAGAGTCCATTCGTTTTCATACATTTTACTAATTTCCAGCAGTTTTTGCTGGCAGTTTTGGTATGAAATGATTTTTTTGCTAAATAACTCGTACTACAAAAATAACAAACAATAGATGAATTGTGACAACATACAAATACTCTGACGAAAAAAGGTGGAATTTTATACCAGATGCGTATCAGACTATCTGCAGCATCGTAGCTCCAAAACGAATAGGCGGATTTAAATGCGGTTTTTTTATTCCTTTTCATTCAGCACGTTTTAGTTCAGTTACAAGAATGTTACTAAGAATACTGTTCTCTGCAGTAATTAATACATTTCCTACATTTTATTCTTCACTAGCTGACCCACGCAGCTCCGCCTGCGCTATTTTTACGTTAACTAAACTTTGAATACAAACAATTATAAATACTTATTAAATATAAATACATAATAATATTAATACTAATAAAAAAAAAACATATAAGTACTTACTTATATAAGTACCTACTAACAAATATGTGAAAAAATCACATTTCAGTACCAGTGTATTTACTCAGAAACATTAAATTAGAATAGGCATATTTAAAAAAAAAAAAGGGAATATTTATCCTTAATGAACTTTCACTATGTCACCAGCCTTAATAAACAATACGGCCTATGCGTCGCTCGCAGTACTGCACAATATTGACATTGTTCACTAACTACCCTCTATTTTTATGTACAACGCTGATTGAGCAAATCAAACTGTTCGTATATTATATTTTGTATTTTCTCTGTAAGTGATTATCATGTAATCTTTTGAGAAAATAAATGTCTTAAACCGTAATAACAGACATTCGCATCGAATACATAACCTCATTTTTTATAGTCGGTTAAAAACTGGGACCCACTTTTTACTTGCTCTCCGAAGCACGGACCCGTTTAGTTCAAATGGCGTTAAACGGTCACCCATCTATTTAATGACCTTACCTAACGTTGCTTAACTCGATCGATTACAAAACCTTGATAACAACTCTCTATGAGTGTTCCCTTACTAATATTTATTATATTTTATAGAAAAATTGATAAAATCGGACCAAGCGTATAACCAAGTACCCGTTTTGACTTTAATCCCCTCTCCCAAAAGAACCGTGCTAGATTACGGGATAAAAAGTATCCTATGTCCTACCTCGTAGTAAGATCTCAAATCATTCCAAGTTTCATTTGAATCTATTCATTAGTTTCGGCGTGATGCTCAGCCGTGATACAGACAGACAGACAGACAGACAGACAAAAATTAAAAAAATTACATTTTCGGCCTCAGTATCGGTTATAGAATGCCCTCCAAATATAATTTTCAAAATATCTTCAATGTACAGTATTGGACCTGTTACAGTTTTATTATAAGTATAGATTATTTTGAACGGCTTTGAAGCGTGAACACTCATGGAGACTATCTGTAAGAGAGTGAAAGCATTCGAAATGTGGGTTGAAGAAGAATGTTAAGAATTTCCTGGAGTTGACCATGTAACCGTGTTAGAAAGTATAGGCAAAAAAGTGGAGATCCTGAATACTGTCAAGAGAAAGAAACTGGAATACTTTGGCCACATTATTTTAGGTCCAAAATATGAGCTACTCTAACTAATTGTCTGAGAAAAAAATTCAGGGAGCTCACAAGCCGGTAAAGCGAAGAACATCTCGGTTGAAAAATCTTCGACAATGGTTTATCAAAAGTTCACGTACACTTTTGAGCTGCTGTGTCAAAGGTTCAAATTGTCACAATGATCGCTATCCTTCGGTTACAAAGATGGCACTATAAGAAGAAAATGATACATTTTATTATTCGTTGACTTTTGTCGTCGACTGTTCAATTTTGGTTCACTACTCCCGCCATTTTGCAACGAAATGTACCGCGAATTCTCAACAAACGTTTGCCATACAGCGTGCCTACATATATTGCTGATAGATTGGCCTAATTGAAATACGTACAGTCGCGGTAGTTAGACAGAGGAATGCCATTAAACACGGTGTTCATCAAAATTTCAAATGTCAATGTGAGATATGTATTTAATGTTTAATTAAAGTTTAACGTAAGGTAGCACTATGTACGCGGTAACGTGCGATGGCCCTTTTCACAGCTTACTGTTAGTGCCCTGGCCCTGTAGCCGAGTTGTCATTCTACAATACGCGTATTAGTAGTAATAGTAATAGAAAACAAATGTATGGGAATAACACAACTCTTCACTAAGTCACGTAGCTAAGGAGGTAGGCAGCCTCCGTTGCGCAGCGGGAAACCGCGATAAATAATTAGAGGAGCAAAGACACCCTGGAGTTCTTTACTGCTCATGATATAATAGGAATAAAGGCTGATACTGATTGTCTTGAAAATAACATAATCTTGGCCTGAAAAGACGATCCTGCGCCCCATCTCACCCCAGTCATGTCGCGTCTAAGAAAGTATGGAACCCTCGGTGCGTAAGTCGATACGCACTTGACCGGTTTTTTTTATTAGACGGGCCTGTTGGTCTAGTGGTTAGATACGCTTGCTAGACGCTACCCAATAGGTGGTGGGATCAATTCCCACCAGTTTCTGTGTGTTATTTATGTATTAAAGGATATAAGTATTTGTTGCAGTTAACTGGTTACCTGTTGTGCCTAGTTTGGGATCAGATGACCGTGTGTGGACTGTCCGAGGATATTGTTATTATTATCCAATGATCTATGACTTTAAGGAATCGCATTTCTAAAAGAATAAGTGAATTACAGGGAGTAATATTCTAGTACGGCCAAAAACTCACACATTTCAGCCACAACACGTAATTTAACGTACGTATCCCTCGAACCGCAATAGGGAACAACGCCCAAAGGACTGCGATATATTTGTATAGGACTCGGCTTACACCCGAGTACGCATTTATTGATATAAACGGACCACTTTGTTTACGTATACCGTCATCCTTGGAATATGGAAGTGGTTTACACTTTTAGACTTTCGCGTTCCAATAACAGACTTTATTTTAATCAGGAATTAGCGCGATTTACCGCTACGATTCATCGCAGTGAGCAGGCAGCAGGTCCTCCGTTTCCGCTGCCCGCACTACCTCGCTACGAGGGTATCAGGTCGGCGTTGGCCCGCCTTCTGCGCCCGGGCCTCATCCAGCGTCGCGGATCAGCGAGGGCTGCCATCTATTTCCGTTGGGTATCCTTAAGAGACGACTAGGGAAAAACTAGAAGACGGGCAGAGCGTCCTTCTATTGTACCTATCACATATTGTACTGCGATTGCCCAAGACGCCTGCCCACCATAGGGTTTATAGCAACCCCTCCCTTGTAAGTAGAGACCATTTGTTCAGCGGTGGAAGTGTTTCACCTGCTGATGATGATATAAATATAATTGATACTATTATATTCGAGCATCGATATAATGTATAATCTAGATAAACTTTCACGAACAAAATGACATCAAAAATGTGGGCGCAGAGGTCGCGAACTTATCTGTGCTGGTGGCGGAAACGTGAACTAACGATTTTATAATGATAATGACTTGTAGTTTGACAGTTTCATATAGACAGTAGCGACACTCCTATTGGCAAAAATAAATTTGTCAGGATGTGGCTTGTAAAGAAATAGCGACACACGGGCGCTATTTCTTGCTACCACTTTTTGAACCGTGACACCAAATCTAGTTTATAAGTATATTATATCGATGTATTCGAGACTGTCATGTGATGTAAATAACTTAGAATGAGATTATTTTTATTAGTCTTCTTAGACAAAGAAATTACAAAGTACAATGGTTCAAGCACAATGTCACAGCTTTATGTTAATTAATAACAAGATTATGATCATAATGATCCAAACCACTACATCATTAACCAAGAAGATTCTTTTTTTAACCATTCAGTTTACAATTCCAAACAGGTCTTGATAATAAAATGATCATAATCTTATTCATATGCACATAAAATATTCTTCGGTAGACAATGATCAACAGTAGTTACCTATATTATGTATCCAGTGTATCAGTGATTCAACCATTACGCATCAACATCATCACAACGGGTAATAAAATATTAACATAAAAATTCATATTACACTATGATTTATTTATAATTTACGGAGGTACAACTTGAACATATAAAATTCATCATCAGTCGTCCACTGCTGAACAAAGGTCTCCCCCTTATATTGGAGGGTTGCCATAATCCCCACGTTTGGCAGGCGGCTTGGGAAACAATAAGGGGTACCGTAAGAACCTATTTTATTAATTGCGTTTATAATTGTTGTTATAGACAACCACAGAACAATAATCAGTACAAGTACTATAGAATGCTTAAATGCAAGTAAGAACCGTAGGCACAGGTAAGAACATCAAAATACATAAATATCAGGTACCGTTAGCTGTATTTATCGACATTTGCGCTCGTAACAGATCAAACCTATTACTATTTATTACTTATATATCAATATAACTCTAGTAATATAACTTTAAATAGTTCAATTCACCTGCCCCGTAGAGGAAAATCTGCCTACGCTTTGTGTAATGGGACCATAGACAACCGCGTACTCTATTCTTAATACTTAACTCTATGTAGACAACATTATGTTCTTTTTATTCTTTTAATTAATACCAGATTTTTTTTTACCTGGCAACACGTCCTTTTTATTAGGCAACTAGCTGACCCACGCAGCTCCGCATGCGCTATTTTTACGTCTTTGACTGCCGTCCGGTCACATTACAATAGAAAAATCCACTGTGTGCCGGACACTTGGCGTTTAACGTGTTAACTAAACTTTTAATAACAGACATTCGCATCGAATACATAACCTCCTTTTTTATAGTCGGTAAAAAACTGGAACCCACGTTTTACTTGCTCTCTGAAGCACGGACCCGTTTAGTTCAAATGGCGTTAAACGGTCACCCATCTATTTAATGACCTTACCTAACGTTGCTTAACCCGATCGATTACAAAACCTTGATAACAACTCTCCATGAGTGTATCTCTATGATCTCTATGACTAATATTTATTATAATTATGAAGAAAAATTGATAAAATCGGACCAAGCGTATACCCAAGTCCCCATTTTGACTTTAATCCCCTCTCCCAAAAGAACCGTGCTAGATTACGGGATAAAAAGTATCCTAAGTCCTACCTCGTAGTAAGATCTCAAATCATGCCTATTTTCATTTGAATCCATTCAGTAGTTTCGGCGTAATGCGCAGCCGTGATACAGACAGACAGACAAAAATTAAAAATTTACATCTTGTCCGGTGAAGCTGTAATGGCCATCTGCGGCCAACAGTACTACTCATACAAAAAAAAAAAAAATACATTTTCGGCCTCAGTATCGGTTATAGAATGCCCTCCCAATATAATTTTCAAAATATCTTCAATGTACAGAATTGGACCTGTTACAGTTTTATTATAAAGTATAGATTATTCTTTTTTTTTAAACGCCAGATGTTTTAAACTTAATATAATATGAATAAATGGCTTTTGTATTGATTAATAATCTGACTTATACACTGACTAGTGGTAAAAACGAGAGAAAGAGTATTTCAGAAGGCTGGCGTTGAAGCAAGACAATTTAAATAATTGTACAATTAGTGTCCCTTGATTTAATATCCGCTGTGACCAATGAGACGATAAACCACAAAGAAACGTCCCAATCTCAAATACTTACCTAACATAATAACGTAGTATTATTATTTCCGATACTTCAGCAATAAACCTAATACGACGATTAAGAAATAAGGCAGACCATTATGACATTTGACTCAACTGTATTATTCTTGAGTTTTAAAATAGTTAAAACGACAATTGGCTATTTGTCAGTCCACCTAGTGGGAGGCCTACCTACGCTGCGTCTTCCGAACCTTTCTTCCCCATAGGTTCTTCGAGCAATGTGGCCTGCCCATTGCCATTTCAACTTGCAGATTATGAGAGTTCGCTTCGGCCGTCTACAGAACCGGAGTTTCATGTCGGTGACTTTATTTCTTCGGCGAATCCTCTCATTCCGGAGTTTATCGCGCAAAGAAACTCCGAGCATCGATACTGCGCTCGATTGCTTTATCGATATTGGACGATCGACTGTAGATCGATATGAAAGTCTAAAACTAGCGAGAAGTGGTGGTTGCGTGTAGCTAAGCGTAAGCGACCTACCTAAAATGCCGTTAGTCACTGGCACAATTGACCGACGAAGGCGTCTGGACCTAGACAAGCCAATCGTTAAGTATTCATAGCCTACTGGCTATGAATATATACATAGATAGATAGTTTTGTGGCTCTTAGAACTCAGCGTCTTCGTTCTTCGGAGGGTACGTAAAAAGTCAGTCCCGACCTTTGTCATCTGGACAGCATTCGTTAAGCCAAGTCAGAGGCCTGAAGACACCAAATTGGCGACTAACTCGTTTTGGTTGGTTGGTTGTAGGTACGTACAACACTCGCACTTTTATAATCATTTTCAACCGAAAACCGACTTACCCGCAATTTCACCTGTTCATGAGGAGCGCGTTGTCCACGAAACCGCAGTTCACACCGCAACTGTATACACCACATAAACTAAGCTTGTAGGCGCCAACCGCCGCCAGTGGCGCTACATAATTTTCCACTATAGTTTGTTTCTGACACGAACAAGTTTCTTATTTCAGAGAGATATAAATCTTGAGATAACTGAGACGGCCGTATCTTTTTCCATAACTGGACGGATTTTGTTTAGTTTCTTGAATAGTTAAAGGCACAATTACATGCGAGCAGTTATAGATATTGCTAGAGAAACCAAGAACAAAAAAAAACGTGATACGAGTATACAGAATGAAACAGTTTAAAAACTGTAATCCGGCTATGAGAACAAAAATCATATGTAGTGTAGGTCACTCTAATAATAACGTATCGGTATCAATATAGCTCGTTAATCAAAATCTGAGGAGTAACTTACGCTAAAACATACAAAGGTACTTTCACATTGCGAAAATCATAACCCATACATTTGCTTTGCCGTAGTGCGGTAAAATTTTAGACCCGATCGTAAGTATGTATCGCTCGCGTACAAGATCTCTAATCTCACAGGGAGAGGGTTAGAATTCCATGTATTCTAACATTTTCCGTCGCTGTCTATACCTTCATATAGTCCACAGATTGCAATAACGCTGTTATGAACTATGTGAATGTTTGTAGCCTCCATGGCGCAGTGGGAAACCGCTTGCTTTGGAACGGAAGATCGCAGGTTTCAATCCCGCGAAGAGCAACTACTTTGTGAAGTTGTTCCTTACTGGCTAAGAATAAAAGAGTGAACTTGTGCTTATGTCTACGCAAGCACTTGTGCACTATAAAGCGACCCGCGTAGATTGCTGATCTTTTGAAAAATTGGTCGCTGTTTTCGTATTTACCAGGAAGGCATTATTATTATTATACTAGCTGACCCGCGCATCTCCACCCGCGCTCTTTTTACGTTAACTAAATTTTTAATAGCATACATTTGCGTCGAATACATAACCTCCTTTATTAAAGTTGATTAAAATCTGAGATCCAATTTCTACTTGCCCTCCGAACCACGGAGACGCTTGGTTCAAATGGCATTAAACGGTCACCCATCTATGTACGCCTTGCCTAACGTTGCTTAACCTGATCGATTGCCAAACATTGATAACAGCTGTCTATGAGTCTAACCTAGACGGTTCCTTCCTCTGGAAAACTAACTAAACTAAAGAGATATACAATTATCGTCTTAAAAAAATTTGTTAACCAACAAGATCTTTGAGGGCCTGGAATGCCGAGAAAATCTGCCTACGCTACGTAGGCGTGCAATCCTGTGGTGCCCAAGGTGATGAATTTTTTACTGTACCAAGTGATAAGAAAAAGGTATTTCTTCACCTGTTTATTGTTCGTTTAAATTATTCATTTCCGAGTGCCGTGCAAAATCATAATCCATTTGTTTCTAACATATATGTCGACGAATCGTCCAAATAAGCCATTTAAATGGTTATATAAAGAGATTATTTTGTACTTAGCCTAGAATAAAACAGCCAGCTTAAGAGCGCGCTGCTCAAAAACGTAAACCTCCTTTAATGTAAATTTCATTTCTTGAGATAACGAAGAACTAAGGGGACAGGCTTCTACTTTTACAAAGCACCGCTTACTAGATATGCCGTCGGCAAACAGCCAAAATTATCCCTAAAAGTGTTCAGAACTATTTTAACTTTTACTAAGAACTGTCATGCGATGAATTTTTAGGTAAACTTAAGTAGTCAAGTAACAAATAACGTAGTATTAGTAATACGCTAACCTCTGTTATACTTACCTACTAGTTATATTTTTTTTACTACCAAGGTAGCGAACAAAACTGCGGCCCGCCTGATGGTAAGCAGTCATCGCACCCTATAGACGCTAGCAACACCAGAAGAATCACTAGCGCGTTGCCGAAGACATTAGATATTAAGTCTCTTGTGTCCGTTAATTTCACCAGCTACAGTGCCATTCACACCTAAACATAGCAATGTTTACACACTGCTGCTTGGCGGCAGAATATCTGACACCGCGGTGGTCTAGAGTTAGACACCCTGTCTGCTAACCGATGGGTCGTGGGTTCGATTCCCACCAATTGTCTGGGTGTTATTTATCTATTTAAGGATGTATTTACAAAAAAAAATGTATATAAGTATTAGTATCAGTTGTCTGGTTTCCATAGTACAGGCTCTGCCTAGTTTGGGATCAGATGACCGTGTGTGGATCGTCCCAAGATATTATTATTATTATATTTTTTTAGCAGTAACGGATACGGATCAGTAGGCATGCGCTTGCCTTGAAAGCAAGGTGTGCAGGTTCAAACCCCAGCTCGCACCTCTGATTTAATCAATCATGTGCGAATCGTGTTAGTGCGATTTTTGTGAAAACATCGTGAGGAAACCTGCATGTCTCAGGAACTTAGCTTTCGAATGACGTGTGAAGTCTGCCAACCCGCACTTGGCCAGCGTGGTGGACAATGACCTAAGCCCCTCATCTCAAGGGGAGGTCCGTGCCCAACAGTGGGACAAAAACAAGGGCTAAATAAAAAAAAATATAATTCTGGAACAAAGTTATTCAACCACTTAGAAAGTATAATTTGACCAATCAAACAAGAATATGCAAAGGCAAATGAAACCAACAGGGGGGTATTAAATCCTCAGTAGGAACACTTGAGACATAATTATCAAAGCTAACGATGACAATGCGAATTTTTCACCCCGACTGTGGTAAATTAGCATATTGTTTGCGAACCGCCATTCCGAGTCGGGCCCGTCTCTATATAATCAAGTTTAATACGAATTATTGTAATGTAAATGTCTTTGGACTAACACGATCTGTATGGTAATTCAGTGGGTGTTTGAAGGGTCATTGTAAATAATTTACGTGTCAAAACGTGATAGACGTCATCATCATCATCAGCCGGAAGACGTCCACTGCTGAACTAAGGCCTGCCCCTTGGCACAAAATATAGCTTGGGGGCTTAACCGGACACCCCACGGGAGATATATTAGATGCATTTCTATTATACTGTCAGAAAACACCAGTAAAAATTAGCTACTCCCCCTGGCGTGACCTCCGCTGAAAGCGACGCGTAACCACCATAATGCGATAACCACCCATCGGACAGAAGTTGAGATCCAGCTTTGCTGACCATGTAAAATGGGCAATGGTCATGGAATGCAAGATGTTTTTTTTTTTTTTTTACTCCCTATTAGCCAGTGCTTGACTGCAGTCCCACCTGATGGAAAGCGGCGACGCAATCTAGGATGGTAAAGCACACTGGCTTATTAAAAGCCTATTCACTCTAGCTTTGAAGACACCCAGGTTATAATCGGGCGGAAAAACTGACGCAGGCAAACTGTTCCAGTCATTAGCTGTCCTTATTATGAATGACGATGCAAATCGCTTAGTTCGGACTGAAGGCACGTTTACCACATAAGGGTGTGTGCGCGCCGTGCGTCTCGTTGTCCGATGATGGAAGGGGGATGGTGGAATCAAGTCATGTAATTCCCGTGCCTTTCACCGGGAGCGTTTTCTTTCAGAGAGCACCTCTCAACTTGGGAATCGAACTCTGGACCTTAGGTTTGCTTCCTCACTTGCGACCACTGACTACTCAGTCTATGGATAAAAAATATCTTCGAGACATTTTTCCTTGTAGTTATAAGGTGATGTGTCAAGATCTACCGCGTCTCGATTTGTATACACAATGACGATTTCCTATATTGATAGATTTAGAATGAGGCCAATAGTGTAAGGCAATATACTAATTTGCCAACCCTTTTCACCAGTATTTTGGTGTTGTCTATTGATTATGGAACGATATAATGTGTCAATAGTGATAAACTACTTCAGTTATAATTTTCACACTGTACCGATATACACAAATATACAAACTCAAATAACTAATAAATCAAGGCTACAGAATAGTGAAGTCTTAATCGAGAGTTCAGTTCTTAAAACTTGTATTTTCACTGACAATTTATTCGTTACGACAAATCCAATGGATAGCTAAAGTACTCCGGCACCGCTCTCCAAGAAATAAATTTGCTTAAATATTAATTGCAATTAAAACATCGTTCCTGTCAGCGGTTTATGTAAACGATACCGAACTAGGACGGTGACAAATTGCAGGAGAACGATATCGTCTTTGCTGGGGTGAGAAAGAACGGCGTTCATTAAAAATATTAACAAAACTCTATGGAGAAGGACTTTATTAATATCCTGCCTAATGAAATATAGAACTTTATGATCATAGCAGCAGCGGAGGCCACATACGGAATCAGATTTCATCAAAAAAAATTGAGCAACTATACTTATTAATATGGGACTGTACTGTCGGGAAATAACTAAAATAATAATTATAAACCTTAATAAGTTTAGAAGCGTATCGATTTGCGTTATACTATTCTGGTAATCATTGTTATTATTTTTTATGCTCAATCATTTGCCAAATATCTTCATTCGATGCCGCGTTACGGTCCGGTTGTACTTTTAAAAAGATGATACTGAATTAAGAATTTCGTGTTTCTTATGCAACTTATGCTCTCTGGACACTGCTGCCCATTAATAGACAGGAATATAGATACATAGATGTATATCAATACCACACATCACCTGCTACAGCTATTTCTCCGGCTACAGTGTCTTTTACAATGAAACACAGAAATATTTACACACACTGCTTCACGGCAGAAAAACTGATAGTGGGATAATACTCGTACATATATGGATAACTTCTAAAGCCTCTACACATGTACTAAACGTCTGAAAAAAAAACTTTATTTGCTTCCATCATACCGTTTTGCTCTATAGGCTCGTATGAGTTGCCACAAGAACGAGTAATGCGCTTATTGAACTGACCTTACTCAAGTTCAGTGCCAGTGCGGTTCGCATGTAGCCGCCCGCCGTATAAATACTACCGGCTTGTTCCTTTGCCTTGTTTGTGTGGATCATTCGTATATGGACATCTCCTCATTGATTACTTGAATGACTGCAAACTCGCTACAAACAACGGTGGTTAAAAACCTTTGTCTTCAGGCACTGCGGAATTTCAGAAGAGAAGATGTCACGTAGTTTCCCGAACGCTGCCCATCCGAGTTGGAGTCTTCATTCTAAAGTAAGCTTAACTATAGTACTAAAGATCGAGGACCAGAAACGGCCTTCACTGGGTCCTACAATACTTCGGTCATGTAGCGCGAACAACCTGGAATGACCGGTGTGACCGGCAAAATTAAGGGTGAAATACCCAGAGGCCGAAGTCCAAAACGATGGTGTAACCAGGTTACGCAGCAGCTGGAAATGCCGATCAACGTTGCACTCCACGAAGCGAAGCAAGTGGAAAGACGCACCAAAAACACTTTATAAGAAGAAGAGCCCTGTTCCTCAATAATAAGGGAGCGACTGAGGAGGAGGAGGGAACCATTTAAAATTCCAGACTGACATGTCAAAGTTTCTATAATCACCAATTAATTACCTATTAGAAACCTATTGATATGAAAATACTATACTTACAATTTTATAGTCATTCATTATTAAAATGAAATAGGTAGTACTATTATATTATCATAACGGAACTTAGCCATTGTCAAACATATTTTTCCATCAATGTTATCGAGAAATGGCCTTAGAACTATTACGAACCGCGTTCCTAAATCTGTACGCTGACCTCCGAGCTACTCGCAAATTATCGCTAATGCAGCTCAATGCCGTCTACAGAGACAATATTATCATTGTATACCTACACCACTAAGTATTACTCAATGCAATATACTTACATATTCCTTTTGTTAAGAAGTCAGATAAATATGATTTCTTTTTCAATGAGTTGTACCTATCTATTGAAAGCAAATTGTACTTTTTACGTTTCAGGTTTTAACTTTCCTATAGTAAACAGCAAGTATTATTTACCACTAGGCACATTCTCATATTATCCTATCCTTTATTTTAATTGAAATACGCATTTTTAAGGTTTAAAAAAATGCAATTTATTTAAAATTTATTTAATTAATTACAGTAAGATTACTGCTGTTTTTTTAACTCAATGTAAGAAAGTTCGTGACCCCAGTCGCCCCTGATGATAAGATAGATGGTGATTGAAGCTTATTCATAACACAAGAAAAAGGACTATGAAGGACGAACACTGGTCATTATCCAGCCTCTCGTATTCTAAAGGGTTGAATTTTGGAGAATGTGCGCAGGAATTACATGATTTGATTCCACCATCCCCCGTACATCGTCGGGGGCCCAATAGAAATAAAGTAAAGACTTTTTCGAACTGTATAGGGGAACATAATGTTGTCTATTATTTACGCAAATACTACACATTGTAATTAAACTACTCTTACCAAAATTAAACCGCTATATATTCCGTTAGAGTAGTCTAATTACAATTTATAGGAGAAGTTCAAAAAAGTCTTCACAAAAAATTTCTTTTCGGAGAGTAGTAGATTTACTAGATGGTTCGTCCCTTGTGCAGGGACCTCCGATATTCTCGCGAAGCAGCAGTGTGTAAACATTGCTGTGTTCCAGTGTGAACTGTAACTGGTGAAATTACCCGACACAAGAGACTTAATAACTAATATTTCAGGTGACGAGCAGCAGTGCAATTCAGCTATCTATAGGTGGACGTATCGCTTACCATCAGGGGATGTCTTTATTATCCCGTCACTAGGCTGAATAAAAAAATTACAGTTCATAAAAGCAGTAGAGGTAGAGCTAACCCTATCAAAGATGAGGGTTTGTGACACTGACTCAGTAGCGTATACTCATCATGACGTCATGTAATATCAATATCGATAATAACTTCTTGGAACTTTGAACTTTCCTTGAACCGATATAAATTATCGTTTCGTACCAATTATTGAAGGATTGCACAAATAATTCGTATGTAGTACATAGATAGATGTATATTAATCAATGCCGCAATTAAAGCAAATGATGTTTATGTTATTAATTTTCCTCAATGAATAGGAACGCGGTTACATGTTTAATTATAATTATTTGCAAGAAATTCAGATCATAAAGTGCTTAATCTTGCGAAATAGTTTAATATAGATATTTCCTTAATGGAATGAACGTAATAAAGTATAAATGTAGTTTAACTAATATTTATATTATAATTTACTATTTATTATACTAGGTTTACCGTTACCTATAATTTGTGACAATTTAATACCGTACGTACCGCACCGTACTTATTACCTTTAAATATAATCATTCTTGAGGTAATAGGCAGACATTTAACTACAAAAGGAATAGACCGGTATTATCCTTATTAAGCAAAATGTTCATCAAAAATTTGTTACACGTGTCAGTTACTAGAATCGTGCGCATGACAGGTATTTTCAGAACATTGAAAAATTTGGAAGATTCCCCTCTCGTTTGAAAGGGTATTCTTCCCGGATGGTCTCATAGTCACCAGGTCAGGATCTAATTATGGAATACTGAAGAAATGGCACAATTGAAGCGATTAGAGTATTTTTTTTCCAAATAGTATAGTTAAATAGAGATTGTTCATAAGAATATGACAAAAACTAAATAATTATTTTTTTAATAAAAAAAACAATTTCAATGTTGACATTGTTTTTTATTTGTATTATGTTTATACTAAAAAGTGAAAGATACTTATCCTAAATATTATCAAAGGTGGTTTAATTTTATTTATAAAAAAATATTTTTTTATGATAAAATGTCAAAAGGCGCTCTATATTTTGATCTCTATTTAGGCTGACATTACGTGCATTTATGTAAAAGGCCAATCCTAGATACTACCTATGGCGTACCTTGAACTATTTAGGGCGATTCCTAATATTCAAGCTTTTCCCTCGATGCAAAATGAAGGGATGTAGTTAGAATAGTATAGAATATTCGCTTTATTGTATACCAAAAGATATTTCTATCCAAACTCAAGTCTAGATAATGCAATTTTACATACAAATGGCAAATGGTTAGGAGTCTAATATCTGTCATTCTGTCTGTAGCTTCGTAGCTCCGAATCGAATAGGCGTATAAGTGCGATTTTTTATTAAAAGATTATTGAACCTGAATAATCTTTATGTAGCTGCTAGTTTTAGGGTGTTGGGAGTTTTTTTAATGCCGTTATATCACTATACTAGTGCCTAAATAGGCAGTCCTAATTTACTACAACGTGTGTTAGTAAGCAGTGAACATTTCTTTCACTTTTGTAACTGCCTAGCTTATTTTATGTAAAGACTCGACTAAGGGGGACTGGTCCGACTACTATCCCTTTGGCTTTTTAGTTTGTTGTACTTTCGTCGTATTTTATTATTTTTTTCTTTCTTATTTGATCTTTTGAACGGCAAGACACACTATAGCTCTGATCTAATTGTAACATGACACACTGTATAAAAAAAAGTAATAAAATGACAAGCCCGCTGAGTTTCTTGCCGGATCTTCTCAGCTGACACCGCGTTGTGATCAGGTGGAAGCTTTTTTAAAAAAAAATCATGAAAAAAGTGCTAGCGTTAAGCCTATTTGAAATAAACTTTTTTTGAGTTTGAGTTTAATAAAAAAATAGATAAGAAAAGCATAATTTTAGTGTGCATTGCTAAAAAGAAAAAAAGATAGTACCTATTGTATCCTGTCTAGTAGTACATCGCATACTATTTCGCGGTCATTCACTAGACGGCCTTCCCGTGACGTCACAGCGGCGTCATGCGAATCATCCTTTATGTTTCACGATCATTGTGCGTAGGAGACGTCTTTTGTCTTTATTAATATATAGGTTAAGGCCGCTATTGGTAATTGGAAAAACGGTTTGTTTACACAAATCAGATGACTAGACGACTTCCCTTATGGTGATAGCGACATCGTTCTCTACATCTTACAAATAGATAGGTTTGTCGTCACGGTAAGTACTTATCTAGGTAAACAGATACGTCTAAATATTTTATTTATATTCAATATAAGCTACTACTTGACTGCAGTCCCATCTGATGAAAAGCAGCGATGCAATCGAGGATGGTTAGGCACACTAGCAGCCAAACTATTCCAGTACTTATTATTATTATAAATGAAGAAGCAAATCGCTTAGTCCGGACTGAAGGCACGTTCACCACATACACTCCAAACCAAATAAGCTTGACGGCGATTACAACTTTATTATGCAGTCATAAAACACCCCCGCTGTATATTTGACCGTTAACGCGGCAGCAAAAAAAGGTTGGTAATACAAAGTTGTTTTTGCTGACGCGCCTAGTTGACAATGTATGCGTTATGTAGTTATTGAGCCCCAAACGAACTTGTAATCGCCTTCAAGCTTATTTGGGATGGAGTTATAAGGGTGCGTATACTCTGTGCGTCCCTTTGTCCGATGCTAGAGGGGTGAAGGTGGGATCAAGTCATGTAATTCTTGCGCACACTCTCCAAGATGCATCCTGTAGAATACCGAGAGGCTGGCTACTCTGCGCCTGTGCTAGGTGCTATGGTAGGTGGGCTTTTAGGCTTTGTAGATTAAGATAATTCTATTTTATCGCTCAAGAAACAAACAAAAGATTGCCTTTCGTCCGCCACCGCTACTATGTTTAGTCTTATGAGATGTATAACAAAAAATCTTTTAAAAAAAAAATTGAACCGACTTCAATATCACTGAAAAGTATAAAATAATTTAAATATTATTGAATTTGGTGTTAGTGTACCTGCTGTGTATATTTGGCACCAACTTCAATAATATTTAAATTATTTTATACTTTTCAGTGATATTGAAGTCGGTTCAATTTTTTTTTAAAAAGATTTTATTTTAAACTTTTTAGTGATATTTTCATATATAAAGATTGAACCATAGAAAACCGTAAAATTATCTAGGTAGGTTATGATCACATTATCGTCTACATAGTTTTACATAATTCATGTTTCTTCAGAAAAAAATAGCCGGTCGTAATGAAATTTGCATGGAAACATCATAGTAGTTTACTCTCTCGAATAAAAAAAGAATCATCGAAATCGGTTCATAATTGTCAGAGCAATGTAATGGAGAACATCAGTTTTATGGTTTTTACCAGATAAATTCCGCCACATCGTTCATGGTCCTCCAGGAAGTTCTTATCCGGTTGTAATAAAATTCATTCAGATTCAATACAGTGGTTTCTTCTTTCGAATAAAAAAAGAATCATTGAAATTGGTAAATATTTGCCAGAGTTATGACTATTTTTGTTCGACCGAGCGAGTCCGAGCGACTAAAACGTCATCTATATAGGCTTTCTTGCAGCTCTCAGTGCGCAGTCACCATTCTTGTTTTTTCAGGAACTACTTATTACTAAGCAATAATTTTTTTATGGGACCCAATTAACGGATTAAAGAATGGATGGAAGAAAGATTTTTTCAAATCGGTTCATAATTGCCAGAGTTATGCGCGAACATACATAGAAAAAAAAAAAAATATATACAGACGAATTGAGAACCTCCTCCTTTTTTGAAGTCGGTTAAAAATAGTTGATGCGATCTTCGTGACTAAGCGCTTTGTGTGAAACGTCATTTATGTAGATATACTATCCTTGCCCTGTGAGTATCACCGTCCTCCATAATACTAAAGCCGTTCTCAGGCCGCTCTAAGTTCCTATTACTAAAAGCTAGATCCTCGGCTTTACTGATCCAGTTCCAGCGTTGTGAAGATTTGCGACCTCCACAAACGTTTACCCCAAAAACAGTAATCGCTAGTCCGACAACATATACCTAACTCGTCTGGGACCACCTTAGGGGACCACTATACAGACAGAGGGTCGTCGGTAAAACACTAACAACCTCTCGGGACTATATTAGTAACATCATGTAACATCATAAATAACAGTCTTTGTTCTACGACTTTGAATTAGTCATTAAATTTAATTCATCAGATTTCATATACTTACTTACTTATAAACATAAAAAAAATCTAAATTGAAAGTTCTAAATGTTCCGAAATCTACCCGTAGCAAACAAAATGTCTTAGACAGAACAACGAAATCTTTTAAGTTCGTTTTTGGTAAATGTATTATATCTATACATATTATAAAACAAAGTCGCTCCCGCTGTCTGTCTGTCCCTATGTATGCTTAGATCTTTGAAACTACGCGACGGTTTTTGATGCGGTTTCTTTTAATAGATAGAGTGATTCAAGAGGAAGGTTTATATATATAATACATGCATAATATAGTAGAGACACACTGATAATTTTAGAGGTTTCTAATGTGATGTCGTAAATAAACACTTTTTTTGCGCTTAAATTGCAAACGCTGGCTGAACCCTACGAGATAGATGAAAATAATGTACTACAGTATTGTATACCTTAACAAGGTCTCCAAAAAAGTCTGTGATGGTATATGTTTACCTCTTAGGGATAACCCACAATAAACACTTTTTATCCTTTACTTTTTATGAGAATTAATTAACTAGAAATTAATCAATTGTTGTTAGCATGAATTTGTCCCTTCTTTAATATAACGTAAACTTCATTAATATTTACACCAATGAAAAAATCGCTGTGAACGTTGTTCATACTGCTAGGTTAAGGTTAAGCAACATAAGGCAAGGTCATTAGATAGATGGATGAACCGATTTGTATGAAATTTTGTGTGCATATCGGGTAGGTCTGAGAATAGGTCGTAAAGTATACTTCATGCCGCTAGGTTAAGCAACGTTAGGCAAGGTGACGGCGGCGACTCTGAGGAGGACGGTGACGGAATTGCAAACCCCGTCCCCGCGATCATGGTGCCAGGTTTAAGGAGGCTATAATGCGCAGTAGAGGGGTATTTGGTGCAGATCCTACTGGAGGGCCCAGGTCTCCCCTCTTATGTAGCGATGCGACAGCTGCAGGGGTTTAAGTGGGTAAGAATCCCAGATACCTTGATTGACGAGGATATATAGAACGAGAGGAGGGTGCAAGAGAGGAGAGAGACGGAGAGGGGAATCAAAGAGGGGGTGATGGGGTGAGGGATAGGGGGATTAAGATGGTGCAAGGGTGGAGTGGGGGGAAGGGGGAGGAAGGTGGGAGAAGAGAGAGGGGAGGGGTTCAGGGAGGGGATAACGGGGAGAGGAAGAGGGGGAGTGTGACGGGGACCGAAGCGGGAAAAGAGAGAGGAGAGAGAGAGCATAGAATTAGATTTTTCCTATAAGAGAGAGATAGAGTGAGAAATAAATCAAGGAAGGAGGGAGAAAAGGGGAGCAAAATGTAATAAAAGCGCGGGCGGAGCTGCGCGGGTCAGCTAGTTTTTAATAAGTCATAGAACAAAAGTTTTTGTTTATCCCCTCCGCTGGCGGGGCCTGCGCGCGCCGATACCGCGCGTCTGGCGGTCCCCCGCCCCGGACACCCCGCGGAGAAGGAACATGGGCAAGGACAAAAATGGTCATAACTCTGGCAAATATTTACCAATTTCAATTATTCTTTTTTTATTCGAAAGAAGAAACCACTGTATTGAATCTGTATGGATTTTATTACAACCGGATAAGAACTTCCTGGAGGACCATGAACGATGTGGAGGAATTTATCTCGTAAAAACCATAAAACTGATGTTCTCCATTACATTGCTCTGACAATTATGAACCGATTTCGATGATTCTTTTTTTATTCGAGAGAGTAAACTACTATGATGTTTCCATGCAAATTTCATTACGACCGGATATTTTTTTCTGAAGAAACATGAATTATGTAAAACTATGTAGACGATAATGTGATCATAACCTACCTAGATAATTTTACTGTTTTCGATGGTTCAATCTTTATATATGAAAATATCACTAAAAAGTATAAAATAAAATCTTTTTAAAAAAAAATTGAACCGACTTCAATATCACTGAAAAGTATAAAATAATTTAAATATTATTGAAGTTGGTGCCAAATATACACAGCAGGTACGCTAACACCAACTACAATAATATTTAAATTATTTTATACTTTTCAGTGATATTGAAGTCGGTTCAATTTTTTTTTTAAAAGATTTTATTTCGATGATTATTCCAAATTTTTGTATAACTACCCTCTAATTTTCTTTTATATGATCTAAGCCTCTAATATGTATTTTTTTTTAAATTATTCATTAAATTATCTACAGATTAGTATAATAAGTATAATACTACTAAATCACTTAAATACATTTTTTTTAAATATTTAGATATGTTAGTAATAAAGTCCTAGGTGGTTGTTAGTTTTTTACCAATGACCATATATAGCAGAGTGTACCTATAGAGCAAGGTCGCGGGTAAGATCCCTTGGTGAGCAAATTTTGGAAATGAGGTCTTCGGCATTAGCTTTGATCAGGATGTTACTGAGACTGTTTCAGTCTATTGTATGTTACCCATATGAAAATACTTACTTAGCTCGCAGCCATATTATGACCATTTTTGTCTATCGCTAGTAAATTATGTCGTATAGATACGACATAATTTACTAGCGACGTAAGTACGTACGACGTAACTTACTAGCGACATCTTTTGTAAGACGTGATTAATTACTACGTAACTTGAACTGTACAACGTAACCTAGTTCTGTTATGGCCCGAATGATGCCCCAGTAGGAGGGCTACGTTTTCAAATATAGGCAATAGATGGCACTTACAAGATATTGTGTATCTCCAAGTGTATTCTTGAAACATAATAAATGCTAGAAAATACAAAACACATGACTTTATATCAGTAAATCTTCATACTCTGGTTTTTTTGACAGCTTGGTCAATTGTAATGTATTGTGCCCAGCAAGGGGACATAAACAAAAAAATATCTGTGTTGTAGGTACATATAGCCTCTATGGCGCAGCGGACAACCGGAGCTCGCAGGGTTCCTCCTCTAAGCAGGGTTCAAACCAAAGATAGTGAAAAAAATTATATCTATGGTTCCAACCTACATAGAGCAACAACTTTTGTGCAGGTAGTCGTTTCTTACTGTTTGAGACAATACAGGCAGATCAGATTTGGACTGTTTCTTTCAATTTTCTACATTATAAATATGATATAAATAAAACGACAATATATTGCTATAAATGCAATTTAATCTCACAATAATCTACAATTATTACTTTTTACTCAACACAGTGCTTAGTCGTGATCCTGATGATAAGACGACGAAGATAGTACTTACTGTCTCTCAGATCTATTTAAAAATTATGAAAAATTGCCGTGTATTACGGACGTTAGGGAACTGTGGTAAGCACGCTATTTTATTTGTCTACGACAAAAAAAAAACAGTCAAAAAAGCAGTTTGGTCATTCAACGCCTATTCCTACAACTACTCCTTAAGCACTGTCAAGAACACGCCTCTAGGATATGGCGTTATTTGGTGGCGTTATGTTTTGTAACGTAGAACTACTTCCTCAGTCGTGCTGCATCAGTTTCGTGGAAAAATACCCACTATGCTCGACTTCTCTTAAAATAAATTACGTGGTTAATATCACAACTATCAACAGAAGCCTTCGTGTACGAAAGTAAATTTAGTTTTAGTTGTTGCTGAAGCGTGTTTGCATTTGCTTCTCAATAGTTTCACTAGTTTCTTTGGTCCACAGCAATATAGATCAAGATGGTTTCTGGAAAGAAAAAATAAGTTTTATATCTAAGTTTTCCGGAGTTCTGAGTTCTAAACATTATGCAGAAAACTTTATTTTCTGCTATTGGTTCAGCCGGCCGGATGTAGCCGTCTCGCTGAACCAGTCTGCTGTGTCCACGGCTGATGCAACCCGGCCAAAACGTTAAGCCAAAATATAAGGTAAATCGCGTTAATTCCCGATTAAAATAAAGTTTGATAATGGAACGCGAAAGTCTAAATGTATATATTATGCAGAAAATTATAAATTATTAGGAACATTGGAAATCAAAAATCCAGTATGGTTGGCTTAGTTCTAAAAGTCGCTAAGTCTGCGACTTTACCAGCTCAAAACATTCCCCGTGTTTTTTTCTATGGTTGGATTAACTCACTTGCTAACTCATTTACCAATAAAATGATGCTAAGTTTTACTGTCTTATTTATTTACAATAGCAACTAGCTCACTCGCGCAGCTCCGCTCGCGCTCTTTCTCTTTGCTGAAGATTATGACATGATCAAATGCATAGTTTATGATTCTATAGAGGACATACAGACAGGCAAACATTCATTTTTATATACGGGGTGTAAGGGACATCGTACCGAAAACCGATACCAGAGATCCAGTATATGATTCTGAACATTCTAGTGTTGAAATTTTTCATCGACATTTTCATGAATTTCCAAAAAAAAATGCCACTTTTTTTAATAAAATTAGGATAACATCATTATTGGTATAATAATAAAGCCTAATTTCAATTTAAAAACAATAAAATACTTATTTGTGCAAAATTAGCAATCGCATCAGCAGCCGAAAAGTCCACCAACGTTTTCGGTACGTAATCCCTTACAGCCTGTATATACTAGATTATTTTTCTCAGCTATTCCTTTCAAATTTTGTTTTTGAAGTGAAACTTCCTATGCGACTTCCAAAAATGTTATCACATAACGCGTTAAGCGTTAAATGATAGGTGATAGACGATAGGCGATAGGCGTTAAATGATAGGTGTTGTGAGGTGGGAGTGAGTGAGTGAGTGACTTCGTTGACTCCGTTGACTCCGCTGACTCCGCCGACTCCGCCGACTCCGCCGCCTCCGCCGACTCCGTTGACTTGCACGGGGAGGTGGAATAGAAAGAGACAGAGCGAGAATGTTTCACTTCTTCCGCGCGGAGGGACTCCACGCACGCACATTTTTTTTATACTTCTTATGACTACATGTCGAAATAAAGAAAATGGACTAAAGAACTAAGCCATCCTTACTGTAATATTGGTTACAAGACAAGTTACTTTAACTAATTTGTTTACAGATGCCCAAATCGCCGTATTTCGGTACCGATTTCGGATGTAAAGGTAAAAAAGACACTTACTCAGGATATAAATGAACCCAATACCCAAAAACCCTGTCCCAGTGCGGTCTCCCGCGCCTCACTCGGCATCCAAGCACCGGGTACTCCTTCGCTATACTGTACTCCTCATTAACATCAACTCTCTTACTCCTCTTCAAATTCGGCGTCAGTAAACTTACTCTCTCATCATCTCTTACTATTTGTGAGTGTCCTTTCTCATTTATCACAACCATGTGAGTGGGATTTTGTGTATTATTACTAAAGTCGTTAGAGTCATTTCGGTTTGTGACGTAGAACTCTAAATGGACTCTGTCTGGTCTGTTGGCGTTGCGGAGTTCCAATATAGTTTTACTGGCTAGTTCTGCTAGCCATGTGAGTTCTTTTTCGTGTCTCACTATCCATAGGAGATGGATCCTGCCTGGATATTGTCTTCTTGGGTTTCTGTAAGGTAAAATGGGAATTAGTTTTCAGAAGTCAAAGCAACTTATTATAGGATGTCCAACTTTAGTTTGCAACAGTGAGCTGGTATTACTACGTAAAAAAATGTGCGTGCGTGGAGTCACCCCAACTCACCCCAACTCACCCTAACTCACCCCAACTCACCCCAACTCATCCAACTCACCCCAACTCACCCCAACTCACCCAACTCACCCCAACTCAACTCAACTCACCCCAACTCACCCCAACTCACCCCAACTCACTCCAACTCACCCCAACTCACCCCAGCTCACCCCAACTCACACCAACTCACCCAACTCACCCCAACTCACCCCCACTCACCCCAACTCACCCCAACTCACCCACTCACTCAGTGACGGCGTCACATGAGCGCTTTCATAACCTTAACAAATTTACGCCTATCACCTATTATTTAACGCTTAACGCGTTATGTGATAACATTTTTGGAAGTCACATAAGAAGTTTCACTTCAATAACAGCTTACGGGTTTGTAATGTGTTTGACGGGCCCGTTGGTCTAGTGGTTAGACACCCTGTCCGCTAAACGATGGGTCGTGGGTTCGATTCCCACCAAGTGTCTGGGTGTTATTTATCTATTTAAGTATGAATTTACAAAAAAAAAAATGTGCGTGCGTGGAGTCCCCTCCGCGCGGAAGAAGTGAAACTTCATTCTCGCTCTGTCTCTTTCTACAGTCAGTCAGTCAGTCCGTCGGTCGGTCGGTCGGTCACTCACTCACACACTCACACACACTCACATACACACACACACACTCTAACACACACCCTCTCTCACACACACACACACTCACTCACACTCACTCAGATGCAAGATCTATGAAGTGGGTTTAACATTTCATAATTCAGATATATAATTAGGAGGTAGGTATGTAAGTATATCACTAGAAAATAATTCAAAATGAAATTCTCCAATCGTGCCTGTGACTATTCCAGCTGATATACATGCAAAACTTATAAAAACATTCAGACTGGCAAGAGGTTTTATGTAGGTATTTAAAAGCTGGTTATAACCTCGATGGTCTTCAGATTCATCTGATCAAAATATGTTCAGCCATTGATCAAAAGCCCGAACACAACAATTTATAAGCATTGCTGTGTTCCGGTATGTAGGGCAATGTAAGTAGGGCAGTGGAATCTAAAGACATTATCTAAAGACGGTGGCGGCGCAGTGTGCAGCTGTCTATAGGCCGGCATATCTAGGCGTATTGCTTATAATCCATCGATATACTATACCAACTAGATTTGCTGTCACGACCCGAAAAGTGGTCACGAAAATAAGAAAATAAGAGCTACGGAGACGGCTGTCGCTCAATTGTCTACAATTATTATTGAACCTTATTTTATAGTATGTAAGTCATCTTTTTATATGAACATATTATTGTTTTGCGTGTACGTGTATAGTTGTGTAGGTATATGTAACCGCGACCACATTTTCGATGTCATTTTGTTCGTGACAGCTAATCTTGTTGGTATAGTATATCGATGTTATAATCATAATGTTAGACTCCAAAACTGACATTAAATAAATTGTGGGTAGGATAGCCGACCGCGCTCAGCGAACGCGTATATAAGTCACTGTTCTAGCGGTTACCCCACTGAGTTTCTTGCCGGTTCTTCTCAGTGGGGGCGCGTTGTGAACCGGTGGTAAACTCAGTCCTCTCTTAAGCGACAGCCCAAGCCGAGGCCGTGCCTCCCTGAGGTGCCCTTGAGCTCGTCGCTACTTCTGCCGTAAAGGCTAGAGCGCTTCAAGCGCTCGCCTCCTATTGTCCGGTGAAGCTGTAATGGCCATCTGCGGCCAACAGCGTCTATCATTCCCAAAAAAGAAAAAAAAATAGAAAAAAAAATAAACCGCTGTCATTCGTTTCTCAGATCTCGTACGAGTGCGGAAATCTCAGTGAAGTTGCTGCGTCATGGTGATTACAATGTATTCCTGCTGCAGGAGTGTGGTAATAATTCTTTAGTGGTATGTTCAGTTTTTATTTTACTAAGGTAGTCCAGAGACAATGGTTTCTGGACAGATTCTCATTTTTTTTAAATAATCTTTTTTAGGGTTTCCAGCAATAATATAATAATAACTTTATTTATCAACCAAAATATTAACTTCAAATGAACATGCAGTAGTTATGTATTAGGCAAACGTCTTGCTTGACTCATCACTAAGCTGAATAAAAAAGAATAAAGTGGAGTATACTCACAGGAACATATCATTAAGAACAGCGACGAATGGTGTGATCCCAACTCCGGCAGCCACACATATGGCCACTTCACTACGGCAAACATTCTCCATTGGACTAGAGAATGGACCATCCACTAGTATACTGTAACGTAATCACAAGTTTGCTGAAAGTATTTTCAGACTACCCGTGGGGTGTCTGGGTAAGAATAGCATCCTCCCATCTCCTCCCGTTAGGTGTCCGTAACAGACGACTAAGGGAAAACAAGAAGACGGGCAACAGCGCCTTTCTATTGGATTACTTAATACCTGGCGACCTTAATGCTTGGCGACAGCTTGGGGATCGCAGTATATGTATACTGCGATCCCCAAGCTGTCGCCAAGCATTGATTTTCAGACTAAGCCCTTCCCTCCTGCCTCGGACACTGAATTGTAGGTGCCACTATACTGAGACTACAGCGTTGGGGCGGTGGTGCTCATCGCTCCGGCCCTATACTCAGGGGCCCAATAGAAATTTGCTTTAGACCTCTGCCTTCTGCCTCTGCCTTGAGTGCACAAGATGGGGGCTCTGGGCGTCCCGAGGCAAGCGACTTCGCGCTGTAGGCCCTACATCGTGAGCACCGCGAGGGTGCTGGGGGGAACCGTTGCATTGCTCCCCTATTCGATTCCCAGCAGTGGGACATCACAGGTTACATAAATATTTGAAACAGGTTCTTAAACGCGATCCCACGTAATTCTCTACGTTAACGTTTCTTTCTTCTTTCTTTACCTTAGTGTCTGTATCTTTCTAATCATAAAACTATTTTTTTTAATTACCTAATTTCGTTATACTCTCGTTCTAATAAGATTTTCTCCAAAGCTTCGGTCCAGTCGCCCTTCACCCGGATCCACATAGTGAAGTTTCTTTGGTATGATGTAGGAACCTGGAAATGTAAATACATACGACCTTTTATAACAAAACTTTATGTCGAAAACCACTTAATAATAAACTTTATGTCGGCCATACAAACGTAAGCGTTCAGTATTTCATTCATTTGCTGAACCTATTGATTAAAGATCTTAAATATATCTATCATCCAATTTTTATATTTAAACTTTTTTTTGTTTCCGCGGGGAAACCTTGGATAGGTCTCCGGGACCCAGTTGGAGGGTCAACTGGAAAAGCCCCGCGATTGTCACATCACGGGACATGAAAATCTGGGTTCTCTGGTGGGTTCAGCACTAGATGTCCCTCAGTGCCTTGCCCGCCGAGGCCCCCCGGGAAGTTGTCACAGCACAGTACTCACGGGGACGGGTGTCCCAACCCAGTGTCGGATTAGCCATATAGCAGGAATCAGCAAATGCTACGGGCCCCGCGCCTTGGGGCACACACGGCCACATTATACCTCTTTAATTAATACCTAAAATAAGTCCAGAGCCTTGCCGGAGGCCTCAATATATGATTTGCTACGGGCCCCGCGCTGGCCTAATCTGGCACTGTCGTAACCGCCGATATTCGCGATGGATGTCTAGGGCTCACAACGGATCTCGTATACCTAGCATACCTTGCCAACAAATGATAAATACGGACGAATTGGACGTGGAGTAGAGAAGTATCATTAAATAGGTAATTTTTGATTACCTATTGATTTCGGTAATAACAGGAATGAAATAAACCTGAAATGTGAAATGTACCTAATGTTAGAACCGAACAATATTTATTAGGACATAAAATATTTTCAAAAAAATATAAACCGACTTCAAAGTAAATTATCTAAAAAGCATAAAATAACGAAAATATTATTGAAGTTGGTGTTAGCGTACCTGCTGTGTATATTCTGCACCAACTTCAATAATATTTTCGTTATTTTATGCTTTTTAGATAATTTACTTTGAAGTCGGTTTATATTTTTTTGAAAATATTTTATTTAACACTTTTTAGTGACTTATTTTACCAAGATAGGTATCAGCACTATCACTCAACTGGAACGTCTACATTACAGTAACTTACTGAAAACATAAAAAGTTTATATCTCTTAAACTACTGGACCGATTTTGATGAAACTTGTACTCTACCCTAAGTTGAAAAATACTCTAACTATTGCAAAAAGAATTTTCGAAATCGGACTTGTAGTTTCTGAGAAATCCGCGGACAAACCTACATACATACATACATACATACATACATACATACATACATACATACATACATACATACATACACTCGTGAAATTTGGCAAATTTGTTTAGAAGCCCACATAGACTAACATATATGAATATTACGCATTTCTATTAATATTACATACATACGCGTCGAATACAGAACCTCCTTTTTTGAAGTCGGTTAAAAATCATGGGGCCACGAGAAAACATGCGACCTAAGTTCCTTTTGCATAAATTGGATAACAAAAGCAATTATGCGCAGTACAACTGTGAGATACAGCTACATCTCAATCCTCACGTTAAAATGAATGCTGTAAAGTATTTTAAACGTCGCGCGTTGGGGAAAGAAAATTAAAAGTAAATAATATCCGTATCTACAACAAAATCCGTAAAATTATTCGCGCTTCCATCCACGGCTCACTCTTCCACCGCTAACAAAATGGAAGGATCGCGCTCTTAATATTAACTTAATTAGGTAAAAACATATTTACCTTGACAACAGTGAAGGGGTGCCACTCAATGAGTGACACGTCCAAACACTGCAGCAGCACGTATTGGCCCATCCGACACCGCAGCTCGGGACAGTTCAACGTCAGGCTTATAGTACGGCCCGCCATATGCACTACCTACGAGGAGTTTAAGGGATAAGTACATATATTATTCACTACATAATATACAGTGGCTTTTAAAAACCTATAATAATTATGTTCTCTTAAATTATTGAATTTGGAACAGCCCAACCCAACGTAGTGGACCATTTGAGTTTAAATCGTACCTTGTAGTACACCATTCATGGTCCTACACGGCGGCCGGCAAGTACTTCAGTACTTGCCGGCCGCCGTGCATCCAGCGTACTGCAATGAATTGCAGTACTCTGGATTCAAAGCCATGCAAGGCGCAACGGCCCGCATGCAGGACAGTGATTGATGTACTTTAATAATAACCCAATTTGAATTTGTAACAGTCTAACGCGAGGTCTCGTGGGGTGTCCGGGTAAGAGTAGCACCATGAAGACGGACAGCAGTGTCTTTCTATTGAATTACTTACCACATAATGCTATCCCCGAGACGTCTGCCTAGCGAGTTGATTATGGCATTGGCAACCCCTAACTCCTAAAGGAGAGGCCTTTGTTTAGCAGTGGACGTATTTTAGCTGCTGCTGTTCCAACGCAAGGTGCGTTGCGGGCACCTCAACGCCATTCACAGTCCGTGGGACTGCAGGACCATGAATGGTGCTTTAATAGTAACACCATTTGAATTTGGAACAGCTCAACGAATCATCACCTCAAGCCTGAGCCTCAAGCACAGTATTTATAGTCCTTGGACCGGAGCACCGTAACTGGTGTAGTACATTACAGTAGATCGCAACACCACTTCTGTGTGGCGTTAAGTTCTTGCAGTAAGTAGGTATCTATGTAAGATTGAAGGGAACGTTCGTCCCCTTTTCTGGTGGCACTTTGATACCTCTGACACACACTCTGGTTCTCTATATAGATAAATGCTTAGTGCGCTTTAATCCTCTGTTGTATCACCGCGTACGCTTACTAGTCACGTGGGATCGCGTTAACTACAAGCTAATACTGATTAAAAAATAAACGCTGTAAATAAGAAGTTGCGTCTACTTTAATTGGGTTATACATCCTGAATTGTAAAGAACTTAACTATACTTTTGTTATTATATTCATAATTTGCCAGAAATATTGTAATTTATGGTAAATGATGCTGTTTGCATAATCAGTTTAGGTAAGCGTATTATGTAGCGATAAACAAGCATTATTATATTATGTTCAAAGTATTTATACTACCGGACACGGAAGACGTGTCGTCCTACCCTGAAAAAAGTCTAGAGCCCGATTGCACCGCCACCTGTCAAGGCCAATTGTAAATCTAAAGCATCCTCGAATCCACTTGACCACTAAAATTCAATCACACACCCACACGTACAAAAAAAAAATATATAAGATGGACTCTCATCACTATCAGGTTTGATAAAATTCAGCAGCTTCTTCTATTCGGAAAATCCCTGGGCCTTTTCACCATTAGTAGTAAATATAGTTTATTACAACAAGACTACAGCTTGCTAATTTATTCATACAACCGGTAATGCCATAAATGCAAAATTACCCAAGAGAATTACCCGTTGAGCTAGATGTAATGGGATTTCGTAAATTCAATCTTTATACGAAAAAAGCAAATTTAATTTAAAGTAGGTAACAGAGTACATTATGTAGACGCCCGTATGAGTCTTATGGTCGATGGACCAAATACAAAAATCATATTTTTCTGGGATTCCAAAATATTCAATGAATCACATAGAATTCAATGTAATCCGTCTTATCCATGAGGAGACAGACGATACCAGAGACAGACAGAATATATAGCCATCAGACTCACCTACATTTTTGCTTCAGTCAGAAGTTAAAAATACGTAACATAAAAATTCACCAATCAATTAAACTTACCTCGGATATGTGAACTTTCGCTCTGTTTCGGCTAAAAATTCGCCAAATAAAATCCAAACAGAAGCAAGTCAGTGGTACACACATCCACAACCATGTCTGAAACAATAAACTCTATTTAACTATTTTATTATTAATGTGAACACAATAAACAAGAAAGGATAGAAGAAATATAGGAAAGAATAGTTATAAAGGCACTGCTTATTTCTAAAGAAATTTTTAGAGTAGATCTGCGAATGGAATTAACTTAATCTGTCACATTCATAAGGAAAATGGTTTCTTTAAAACAACTCTACTAGTTTTAGAGTAGTGATTTTATTGTATTTAAAGTTCAATAACTACCCGAGAATCTCGTCATTTCCATCAAACACCATGTCACGTATCTAATTGTATCACATGCCTGTGTCTGAATCCTGGAGAGACCTTTACAGATAGAAACTGTCACATAGAATCGGACTTACATATTCGTTACCTGCTCGAACAGAAAGTTGACGTCAATTTGTAAATAGAAATTCTAAACTTAGATGATTGCACTGACTGAATATGCAGCAAAGTAATACAGGTTGATGATATCATCGGCTCGTTAGATCAAGTGACTCTGTTTACAGTTTTTATAATGTGTACCGTCTAAATGATGGCACAAGTATATGATGGTACGACCATATAGCTGCAGTTCATGACACTGACGGATTTTAAGACATCATTGAGGAGAAACCCGACCCCTCGAATGCAATCTACGTGATAATGTTTATGTAAATTGGGATCAACTTGATGTATAATTAAAGAAATAATGAAAAGATCCCGTTAACATTAATATTTTATAAAAAGTATCAAATTATATAACAATGCAAGGCCAAAGTCATAATAATTTATTCTTAAGTTTTACGCTAGTTTTATTTGTCAAAATTCTTGAATGAATACACAATTATTTAAATCATATAATTTCCTACCTGGTTACTTATTATATATCGATGCCTACCTGGTTTCAGAATTGTTGAAGTTAAGCTTCTAACTTATTACAGACTACTGTATTGATGACAACCACCTGGACCGACTTGTTACGTGCCTCACGAAGCACGAAAATGCTCAGTTCAAATCCCAGTATTCGGTCACCCATCTAGGCACTGACCTTGCCTAACATTGTTAACCAACTATCATTCACCGAACAGTGGTTACATATGGCTATGAGCGTCTCCATATAATACACAATACTAAATACAAATCTGTACTGGTAACAAATTTAATAATGAGCTCGACCTAAACGGTTAGTCGTAAATCTATTATAATGCTTACCATTCGATAGTCACAGCTGTGCAACGCAAAGCCGCGCCTCTGCTGAACCTATCAATTTGTAGCTTACACTGAGCACCGTAAAAGTAGGTACAATTGGTAATCAGGTTAAATTGAATTAATTTTGTCATCAAAGTAAATTGAAACGCCTTTTAATACGATTTGTAATGTTAATGAAAATAAATTCAGCTATTTGACTGAATGTATCATAGTAACTGTAACAGTACCTCTTACATCAAGAATAAATTGCGAGACATTCTAAATTAAGTCAAGTAAAAATATCAAATGTCTTATATAATAATGTTTCTTACTTTTCTCAATCAATTTGCTCATTCTTAGTGTAGACGACGGCAGCCGACCTGTAATATAAAATATAGAAATGTTAGTCATATAAATAAATACATAAATATAATACATAAAAATAGATACATGTATGTACTTACCTGTAGTTACCCAGTTTGTTTTTAATAAATATCTCGCTCGGGGCGCAGACATGATAGGTAGACGCGCATCCCAGGGTCTCCAGATTGGGGGTTTTTTTCCCCATTTTGGGGAAAAATAAAATCTTTGGGGAACTTTTGGGGAAACGAAAACTGTGGGGAAAATTTTGGGGAACACAATTTTTCTTGGCGAAAGCTTGGGGAGAAACAAAAGTCTAATTCAGAAAGGTTAAAAATCAAAAATATTTCACAATGCCTCACGTAAAACAATACAATGTTGTTAACATTACTCTTTCAGTTATTGTCCCCCTCACGGTCAATGGTCAAAATGGCGGGCGAGGGTGTCTCTGGAACACACTCACTCATTTATGGGGTGAGGCCCTCGAGAAAAATAGGAAAGCGCTCCTTGTTTCTCTGGATGATTCGAAGGGGTTCGATAGGGTTTGGCAGTTGGCACGCTATCCTTTTAAACAAGCGGCTAGCGTACGGCATATCCCCTGGTTTGATTGGCTGGATAAAGGACTTCCTGAGTGAACGGTCACTCCGAGTGGTGGTTGTTGACGGTTGCTCATCGGAACCGTTGACGACTAATGCCGCAGTTTCTCAGAGGTCTGTTCTCTCCGTAACTCTCTTCCTGCTGTATATCAACGATCTGCTGATGTCCGGTATCTATGGGTATGCAGATGGCAGCACTATTGTGGAGAGTGAGAGTAAGGAGGTTATCCAGTCTGAAAGTGTAGCCATGGTGGAGCGCGCGAATCTCACACTTCAGGCAGCCCCCGAATGGGGTGATGGCAATCTTGTGAGATTAGGCGTGTCTGTTCACCGCGAAAAGGAATAAGTTAACCTTGGCTCCTACATTTCAGTATGAATCCTTGGAATACGGAAACCACCTTCAGTTGTTGGGTTTTGAAATTCCTTCAAACCACAACTTTGGGCGGTTCATTGAGTTCAAGGTAGCTGCAAGGAAGCTACTAGTCCTTGCAAAGGTCCGTCGGTACTTCACACCGGGGCAGCTTTTGATGCTATATACAGCACAAGTCCGGTTGTGTGTGGAGTACTGTAGTCACATCTGGGCTGGTGCAAAAAAAAACATCTTGCTGCTTTCGACTCAGTGGAGAGGCGTGCTAAGAGGCTTATTGATGATGTAGGGTTCGTACCAGCCAATTTACAAAGCCTAGAGCAGAGGCGCAGAGTAGCCAGCCTCTCGGTATTCTACAGGATACATTTTGAAGAGTATGCGCAGGAATTGCATGACTTGATTTCTCCATCCTGTTCCTTAATCGGACGACGAGACGCACGACACGTACACACCCTTATGTGGTGAGCGTGCATTCAGTCCGGACTCCAGGCTAGAGTGCTTTAAGCACTCGCCTCCTATTGTCCGGTGAAGCTGTAATGGCCATCTGCGGCCAACAGCGTCTATTATTCCCAAACGGACTCCGGACTTCTTCATTTATAGTAAGGACAACAAAGGACTGGAACAGTTTGCCTGCGTCGGTTTTCCCGCTCGATTATAATGTGGATGTCCTCAAGACTAGAGTGAATAGGCTGGTGTGCTTTACCATCCTCGATTGCGTCGCCGTTTTCCATCAGGTGGGACTGCAGTCAAGGGGTCGTCCATTAATCACGTGAGGCTCGAAAGGAGGGGGGGAGGGGTTCCGAAAAATCACGAAATATCACCAGGAGGGGGGAGGGGTATAATGAGACATCACGTGTATTTATTTTTCGTTGAATGCACGATTTCTAAACCAAACAGCGGCACGTGGCCTTGACTCACCGTTGCCGGCGACGACTTCCCCTTCAACATTTAATCAGTTAAGTACCTGTATTTAAAGATAATATTCCGAAAATTTCAATATAAACCATATTGATTTTTTTTACAAAAAAATAAACGTGATTTTGGATAGGGGGTGGTAGTTTAAAAACCTCACCACATATCACCAGGAGGGGGGGGGGGGGGGTTAAAAAGTTGCTAATAAAATTAGTAGGTGTAAATAAGGGAGCATTAGATACGAAATCAATTTTGGGGAAAATTGTACAAAAATGTATCTTTTTGGGGAAAAATTAAACCTGATTTGGGGAAATTTCACTTATATAATCTCCAGATTATATAAGTGAAATTTCCACAAGGAAATTTTCTCAAGGAAGGGATGCGCCAGGGTCTCCAGACCCTGGCGCATCCCTTCCTTGAGTTAGTCGCACTTGGAAATTAGATCATAGCGCACGCACGTACCTGTCATCGCTGCGCTCGCGACCGCCATCTTTTGTTTAAAGTATCCATCGAGTGTTTTATTTTCACAAATTTGCTACCTATCCCCGCACGCGCGGTCTCTGTCCGCCACAGAGTGTTGGTCTTCGGCCGGATCCGAAAGAACCAGCGGGGATAGACCGGTTATTGTGTTGTGATACGAAAAATGTCGATGTTTCGCACGCCACGTGGTGGTACCGTACGGACTCGCAGTAAAATGCGAGACGAGGCAGCGACAGTGTATGGATCTCTTAAACAAGATGAACCACTTGAGAAACCAGAGGTAAAAGAAGATAAACAGTCCAAACAAAGTAGCAAACAAAGTACCAGAGCGTCCTCAGCGGCAAAACGGCAGCAGCTTGTTTTAGAATACCAGGCCGCGCAGGCTGAGGCACGATGTGAACTGGTAGCGGCTAAGGCCGCCATGGAGGCCAAACGAGCGGAAGCCGAGGCAGAGTTGGCCAAGGCCAAGGCTCGGCTGGAGAAAGACCTGCTCGCTAAGAAGTTGGCAGCACAGTTGGCAGAGATCGATGAAGACTCTCGAGCATCGCTCAAATCTGCGTCTTTTAAAAGTCGAAAAGTCGAAGATTGGCTTAACAAATCAAAAATGGAATTTAACGCGCAGGACGCGCACTCGTCTATTGTTAAAGACGCTGATTGCCATTTAGATCGCGATGTCGGGAATCACAATCAAATTCACGACGTAAATAAAGTACCAGATTACGTGTTGACCAGACTGGCCACATCAAAAGACCTGCCGCCATACACGGGAGACCCTATGGAATGGCTTCAGTTCCGACAAGCCTTCCTGGAATCTACTGCTATGTGTGGATACACGGATACTGAAAACGTTTGGCGGCTTAGAAAGTCCCTTAAAGGAGACGCCAAGGAGGCAGTCGCAGCACTTTTAATAGGTGGAACAACGCCCAAGGTCATCCTAGAAACCTTAGAGTTGCGTTTCGGAAACCCGAATATTATAATGCAAAAGATAATTTCACAATTAAAGAAAATACAACCATTACCTAATTCTTACCACACAGATATTATTGCATTTTCAATAAAAATAAGGAACTTCGTTGCTGCTGCAAGCGCTATACATAAGCGAGAGTATTTAATAGCACCAGAGTTAATAACAACAGTTTTATCGAAGTTACCACCAACGCTGATTAGTAAATGGACGGATTATATCCACGAAAATAAAGAAAGTAGTTTGTCGCGACTGGAAATGTTATCTGAGTTCTTATACACAGAAGCTGAAAAAGCCACTAATTCAGGAGTGACACACATACATAGCCATGCCGAGACGAGGCGCAAGATTGAGCCAAGCAAGCCACATTATCATCACAGCTATAACGTTACGAACGTTAGCAGCGAAGCGAAGTGTGCATTCTGTCGTACGCAGTACCACAGCCTAGATCAGTGGTTCCCAAACTTGATTGGGCTCCGACCCACCTAACAAAAACTGCCAAATTCGGGACCCACCTCTTGGCTGTCTTAAAAAGGGCATACAATATTGGTAACGCTCAGATTCCCTAGTCTCTGTGTTCAGAGGGAAGCAAATATTCGCCGACGCGAAGCCTCACGATGTGGACTGACTGAGAGTTTGTTTCAAAGTAGCAATTTTTTTTTATTTTACATTATTCTGTTATTATCACAAACAACATATATATATATATTGTAATTTAGAAACTTAAGTCAGCTCAAACAACGGAAATTTAAGCGTCATCAATATGGATGAAGGACTGTTCAGATAAGAAAAACAACTTTAATTTGGAATAGAACTTTTTAATCCTACTAATCGCAGCAACCTATCCAACGAATCCAAATTCGGTGGGTCTACGTTTATTAGTGCAGAGATTCCGTGACCAAGGTGGTCACGGAATCTCTGCACTAATAAACTGCTCCATCATCAGACCCTAATCACCATTTTTGTAGCAACTACTCGTCAGTGTTGCCAGGTATAATTTCAAAATATCAGGAGAATTGAAGCCAAAAATCAGGAGATCAACCAAAAACAGCAGGAGATTTTGACTTTATGTATAAATTTGCTTTATTCTTGAGTGAGTCTAACTCGGTGAGTCTACCTTTATTGGTGCAGATCCCATGACCACCTTCCTGCTCCATCATCAGACCCTGATCACCATTTATCTAGCAACTACTCTTCGAGACCTATCCAACGAACCCAAACTCGGTTGGTCTACGTTTATTGGTACAGAGATCCCGTGACTGCCTTCCTGCTCCATCATCAGACCCTGATTACCATTTTTCTGGCAACTACTCGTCGAGACTTATCCAACGAGCCCAAACTCGATGGGTCTGGGTTTATTGGGGCCGAGATCCTGCTACCACCTTCTTGCTGATCATCATCGGACCCTGGTGAATGTTACCATTTTATTTAGTATTATCGAATTTACATATGTAGTAAATTTCAGATTTTTCGGACTAATAGAATTAATTTTATACAAAATATCCCTACCTCGACACGGAAAAGAGCTGATGGTCAATTATAAATATAAAAACCGCATTCAAATCCGTTCACTGGTTGGACCGCTCGAATAGTACCGCAACGTAGAGGACGTTGCCACAGATAGACATACATACAGACAGACAGACAGACAGACTTCCGGACATAGGCGTCAAACTTATAACTCCCTTCGTTTTTGGTCGAGGGTTAAAAAATATCACAAAAACAAAAGACGTCCGACTCAGGCTCACCAATTTACACGAAATGCATTTCGCCGCTGTCCCGACCAAAGATATTATATATGAACGTAGTGAAAAATTCTAAATCTATGGTCCCGACCCCCAAGCGCCACCGCGCCGGACGTCCGTGCCCACGGCGCCCGCACCCCTCCCTAAATGCCGGACCAGCTGTAAGCCCGATCGGTCGGGTTTTCAGGGCCCACTTAATATTCGCTCGCGACCCACCAGTGGGTCGCGACCCACACTTTGGGAACCTAGGGCCTAGATAAATGCACTAAGTTCAAGCGTGCACTCCGGAAAGACCGATGGCATCACGTGCGTTCGCGCAAGCTATGCTATAAGTGCCTCGGTCCACTACACAGAGATGCGTCCCTATGTGAAGCAGCAGACTGCGACGTGGAGGGCTGCGGTCAGCCACACCACCGCCTTTTGCATTGGGTGAAACCAATCGCTGCGCCAGTGCGCCAAGTAGAAGCGGAGCAACCCCTGGAATCGCAATCTGTAAACCAAACGAGTGACAATATACGCGTAAATAAATCGTTATTAAAAATAGTAGCAGTTACGCTACGCGGTCCGCGCGGCAGTGTTCACGTTCACGCGCTTCTAGACTGTGGAGCTACGATAACAATGCTAGCGGCCGACGTCGCCGATAAGGTCGGGCTACACGGTATGCATCACGAGATGCAGGTTCGATGCGCGTGGGACTCCGGTGAATTAAAGTGTAATTCTGAAATCGTAAATTGTAACGTAATTAATTGTAATGGCAAAAGTTATTCGTTTAATGCGTATAAAATGAAAGAGTTAAACTTACCGTATCAAAATACATCAGTATTGGACCTTAGTCGTTATGAGTACATAAGCGAATCTGATTTAAAATTGTGTAAATGTAACGCCGCACCTAAGTTGTTAATAGGGCAAGACAACTACCACCTGATAGAACCTATTAAGTGTGTGAAAGGTAAGGTCGGTGAGCCGTTCGTCACCGAGACTCCGCTGGGATGGTGTGTGCACGGGCCTTTAGGGGTGAGTAACCTTGTTTGTACTGTGACAGCTGATGTTCACGATAATAATATTCGGTCAGATGTTGATTTACACGAACTAGTCCGACGTTCGTTCTCATTCGATTCGATTGGTATTAGCAATCGACCGCGCACAAATCCAGATGATTTGCGCGCTATTAATATTTTAAATGACACGGCTCAGTTAGTCAACGGGCAGTGGGTTGTAGGTCTGCCATGGAAAGACGACAACACAAATATGCCTGATTCCTTTTTCACTGCTCTGAACCGGTTAAAGACTGTTGAAAAGAAAATGTCTTCTGACGTTAACTACGCGTCGCGCTATCGTGATCGGGTTCAACATTTGTTCGTGAATGATTATGCACGAAAACTAGTAGATGTGACGGAATCAGGTCGTATTTGGTATTTGCCGCACTTCGGCGTAGATAATCCTAATAAAAATAAATTAAGACTTGTATTTGATGCTGCGTGTAAGAGTGAGGGATACTGTCTTAATGATTTTCTACTATGTGGCCCGGATTTATTACAAAGTTTATACGGTATTATGTTTCGTTTCCGTGAGAATCGTGTAGGTATAATGGGGGACATAAAGGATATGTTTCTCAGGATCAAGATAAGGGAAGAAGATCAGGGAGCACTCCGTTTTCTGTGGAGAGAGCCAGGAGGACCTGTCGAACAATACGCAATGACGTCTCTGATTTTTGGGGCGAATTGTTCACCTTTTGTCGCGCAATATGTAAATCAAAACATGAACGCGTCACGCTTTGCGAGCGCGATGCCTGAGGCTGTGCGCGCCATCCAGAGTAACCAGTACATGGATGATTACATCGACAGCTTTGACGACGAACAGCAAGCTGCCACTATGATCAATGAGGTCACGCTCATTCACCAACTAGGGGGATTCTCAATGTGCAATTGGCAGTCAAATAAACTGGACGCCCTTTCAGATCTCCCGAAGGAGTTATTGAGCGAGAAAGCGCTGGGAGTTAGCATGAACGAACGTGACCGTCCCGAGCGTGCGCTCGGACTGCTTTGGTTCCCGGCGGACGATGAGTTCGGGTTCGACGTTCCGCGTGTGCCTGATGAGATTTTGAATTTCACACGTAAACCCACTAAGCGCGAGATGTTAAGAATTATAATGTCAATTTATGACGTACATGGATTTTTAAACCCGTTATCTATAAAAGCTAAAATCCTTTTACAAGAAACATGGAAATTAAATATTAAATGGGACGAGGAAATAATTCAGGAATTATTTATCACGTTTTGTGATTGGATCACACAACTAAAAACCATTAATCGTATTCGTATACCGAGATGGTATTTTAATAATAATAACAGACATAGTCATTCCACTTCATTCACCAGTGAACGCGCTGACTGTTTGCAACTACACGTGTTTTGCGATGCATCGCCGCGAGCGTATGCAGCCGTCGCCTACTGGCGAAAGGCAAGCAGCGATGGGCGCGTGAGTGTCTGTTTCGTGGCTAGCAAGTGTCGCGTCGCTCCGACGCGACCGGTGACTGTGCCGAGACTTGAGCTGCAGGGCGCGCTACTGGCGTGCCGATTATCTGAAAGTATAAAGAATGAACATCGATTAAAGCCAAGTGAAACATTTTACTGGTGTGATTCCACAACAGTTTTACACTGGATTAGGAATGAACATAGAAATTACAAAGTATTTATTGCGAACAGATTAGGTGAGATCGACGAGTTGAGTGTAATTAATGAATGGCATTACGTACCCACGGATTTAAACGTTGCGGATATTGCAACGAAAAACACCTCTTATGATTTTCATAGTGAGTTAGAATGGTTTACGGTCCGTCCTTTTTATACGAAGATCGCTCAGCTTGGCCGCACGAACCTGAAACAAAAGAAAATATTAGTGAGGATGTCCTAGAGAAGCTACACTGCGTTTTAACCGTAAATGAAGTCAACTTACCTTGTGTGCCTGATCCGAGTAGATTTTCAAACTGGTTACGTTTGTTGCGTACCACTGCCACAGTGTTATTGTTTATCGAAAAGTGTAGAAAACATAAAGTTGAAGGGCTCAATGACGAGTTGTTAAAAAAGGCAGAGATTCTTTTGATAAAATATTCGCAGACACAATGTTTTTCAGACGAAATTAATTTAATTAAGTTACAGAAACCGCTCAAAAATAATAGTCGTTTACGTACGTTAACACCGATTTTGAATAATGAGCAGATTTTAAAGGTTGGCGGGCGAATAGACGCCGCGCAAGGTGTTAGTCCACAAACTAAAAATCCCATAATTTTGGATGGACGTGATCACGTCACGAGATTGATAATAAAAGACTATCACGTAAGATTAGCGCATTCCTTTAATGAGACAGTTGTCAATGAATTACGACAAAAATATTGGATTTTACATCTGAGACCTACGGTTCGTTCTGTTGCCGCGCAATGTCTTGTTTGTAAAATAAGAAAAGCGATGCCCAGTCCACCGCGTATGGGCGACCTTCCGGAAGGAAGGTTGACGCACCATCAAAGACCTTTCACGGTTTGTGGCATCGACCTGTTTGGTCCCATCATGGTGACCACAGGTAGGCAGAAGCAGAAGAGGTACGGCGTGCTGTTCACGTGTTTAACAGTGCGCGCGGTGCACATCGAGCTGGCTTCAGACCTCACCACGGACGCGCTGATAATGGCGTTGCGGAGAATGTCTGCGCGTCGCGGATGGCCGCGACAAATATTCTCCGACAACGGGACAAACTTGCGAGGTGCAGACCTCGAACTAAAGAAATCCTACATGGAAATAGACAGAGAGGCAGTCGTTAATGAGGCACTTAACAGAGGTGTCGATTGGAAGTTTATACCCCCTGCTAGCCCACATATGGGAGGCGCATGGGAACGTCTCATAAAAACCGTTAAATCTGCGCTACGTGTTGTTTTGAAAGAGCGTACTCCTAGAGAAGAGACTCTCATGACCCTTCTGACAGAGGTGGAAAATATTGTGAATAGCCGCCCCCTGACTCACGTTTCGGTCGAGCCACACAGCAATGAAGCTCTCACTCCAAACCATTTTCTCATTGGAAGTTCTTCAAATTTACCAGTGCCAGGAGTGTTTGATGACAGCGACCTGTATTTAAGAAAGCAGTGGAGGATCGCTCAGAGATTGGCGGACTTATTTTGGAGCCGTTGGATGAAGGAGGTCCTTCCCACCTTATTACCACGCAAGAAGTGGCACCAAGACGGTACCCAGTTGAAAGTGGGAGACTTGGTCGTCATTGTAGATCCGTCCATGCCTCGCAATTGTTGGCCTAGGGGAATCATTAGGATAGTATCTCCTGGGGCTGACGGCAGAGTAAGAGTTGTCACCGTACAAACGAAGTTAGGGGTGCTGAAGCGACCGGCTTCTCGAATCGCGGTATTGTTTGATGAGTGTCGTGATGACGACACTAGGGGGGAGAGTGTAGACGACGGCAGCCGACCTGTAATATAAAATATAGAAATGTTAGTCATATAAATAAATACATAAATATAATACATAAAAATAGATACATGTATGTACTTACCTGTAGTTACCCAGTTTGTTTTTAATAAATATCTCGCTCGGGGCGCAGACATGATAGGTAGACGCGCATCCCTTCCTTGAGTTAGTCGCACTTGGAAATTAGATCATAGCGCACGCACGTACCTGTCATCGCTGCGCTCGCGACCGCCATCTTTTGTTTAAAGTATCCATCGAGTGTTTTATTTTCACAAATTTGCTACCTATCCCCGCACGCGCGGTCTCTGTCCGCCACACTTAGCATTGACAATAATTCAATTAATTAATCGGGTCTGATGGACTTCTGTAAATGCTGATTATCGTGTTCACGTTGCGAGATGTACAAAATATCGAAGTTCAAATTTCAATATTTTAAGACATTAGGAAGATGGAGAACTGAATCACAATATCACAGGAAATAGCTACTGGTACATTAGCAAGAGTGCCTTCAGTAAGCGACTTTAATTTAATCACTCATTCGATTAAGACACTTTCACAGACACATGAAGGACATCAAAGTTCCATGCACGTATCGTTATTAAATTCATAGATTAATAAATTAATGTGTATTAAATGTACACTTACACAAAAGGTGCCAATTGACCTTAATTGACATTCAAAGATGATACGAAGATAAAAACAAAAAAAGAAATTTACTACATTCATCTCAATTATCATTATTTTCAGACTCACCTTAGGCTTGATGGGTGCAAACTTTGGTGCATTAACTGTAGAACTAATCGTCCAATTTAAAACATGACTAGGAATTAGACTAGTATCATTTTCTATAATTTCTTCCTTTAAAACACCGCTGAAAAGAAAACATACTAATGATAGTGAGGTAGAGTAAATCGGGACGGCACATTTAATGAATTGGACCTGGACCAAATAATAATTCTTGATCTTCCTATTTTCTTTTGGTCTTTAGAATCATTATTTTGGTCTGAGAAATTGGAAATGCTCAGCTAAGGTTCATCTTACAAAAGACCGCAGCCACGCCACTTGACTTTCTACTTCTGCAGTACCTAAGTAAGATTGCCAAACCTCTAGGAGGAGACAGGGTACCGGCATGAGGGACTCCCGGTCCATTCCTTACTGCCGCACCCACAAACGTCAACATAATTAATCCTCATTAAGCCATTTTTTTGGTTCTAATTAATTCGACACTTGGAGTGTTTGCGCACATGTTCCGTTATTGAGTTTGAGAAAACCCATGTTTCAACTCATTGACAAAGTATAAAGTATTAATTAGCTTCGAGTGTCAAAATAATCTGATTTCAAAATCAGGATATTAGTCGTACATAACTGTAATTGGCGTTTGTGAGTGCACCGGTTAGTCTCCCGGCGATCCAACACTAAATAATATGTTGACAAAACTTTCATATCGGATACAAACTTAAACTATCTTTTCGTATCGAGAATGACACTGCTATGTCATCAATATCGTGGTGTAAAGATTACCTAATCAATCAGCAACATCTTTTGTGACTGATTGTCACCAAACATTGATATTTGAGGAGCCTAAAATGACGCGACGTCCCGTTCCAGACGAGGCTCGTTTAAAATTAAAATGTCCCGTAAACATGTTTTGAATATGTCACTGGAAGCAATATCAATTCATATTGTTTTATAGACTGGCCAATCATAACTGTGGTCACAGCATGGAATATTGTTCGAAATGATTCATTCTCGTGCTTATCTGAGTCATACGTGCCCTGCGGCCGTAGCGGCACCATTGTTCACAGCTTTTGTAACCTTAAAACATCATTTAAATTCTCCGGGGCCTTTAGGCATGGACTTTGTTCCAGACAATAATTCAGTAGGCAATTTATGCCTTGGCATGCTTCAGTTGTTTTTTAACCGGCTTCAAAAAGAAGGTTCTCTATTCGACGCGTATGTATGTAATATTAATAAAAATGCGTAATATTAATATATGTTAGTCTATTTGGGCTTCTAAACAAATTTCCCAAATTTTATGAGTGTATGTATGTATGTAGGTTTGTCCACGGATTTCTCAGAAACTACAGGTCCGATTTCGAAAATTCTTTTTGCAATGGTTAGAGTATTTTTCAACTTAGGGTAGAGTAGGTACAAGTTTCATCAAAATCGGTCCAGTAATTTAAGAGATATAAACTTTTTATGTTTTCAGTAAGTTACTGCAACGTAGACGTTAGAGTTGCGTGATAGTACTGATACCTATATTGCTAAAATAAAAGTCACTAAAAAGTGTTAAATAAACTATTTTTGAAAAAATAAAAACCGACTTCAAAGCATAAAATAACGAAAATATATTGAAGTCGGTGCTAGCACATCATGTCAACTAAGACTAGCACGAGCTGACACCGACTTCAATATATTTTCGTTATTTTATGCTTTTTAGATAATTTACTTTGAAGTCGGTTTTTATTTTTTCAAAAATAGTTTATTTAGTTATTTATGTTCGAAGTTTGAAGTTTTGTATCGACACTTATTGTTATGGTTAATATGTAACTGGGTAGACTATACTTAGAACTAAGCACCTACATATTTACATAAGACTATACTTAGACCAAAGAGAAAAGAGATTAAGGCAACGGTAAATATGTTAGACACTAAACTTTTACTTTTTGCTAACTTACCTCAAAGGATGAATAATTAACAGTACTATGAATACGAAGTATAAGTGATGCGTGTACCAGAAGGCATTGTACATCCGTCGTCGCACTACCCTCATTGACGTCGTGCCCATGGCAAGGACAATTACCAACATGGACACCCCGGTTACGCCCGCCATACTCAACAACAGCATAAAAGGATTCTGTAAGTTAAAGAATTGTGTGAATGCTTCAAGTTTATGCTGTTTATTGAAGAGTTATCTCGACATCCCTAGTTATAAATAAGACTTCATTGACTGCGAGTATTGTTCTACCGAACCATCCAAATTGTCTTTAGCCGGCATATCACCAGGAGGGGGGGAGGGTTTAAAAAGTTGCTAAAAAACATCACGTGATTAATGCACGACCCCTAACTAGCTAGGATAACTTAAACAAGTTACACGACTTGATTCCACCATCCTCTTCCAACCAGTGGACGACGACATGAACAGCAATACATTGTAATTATCCCACATATATAAAATAAGATATGGTTTGCCTCCCTTGGATTTCCCATCCGATTATAATGTAAATAGGCTTTTAATGAGCTAGTATGCTTTACAATCATTGATAGCATCGCCGCTTTCCATCACGTGAGATTGTAGTCAAGCACAAGCTTATAATGAATAAAAAATAAAAATATTACAGGTTTTAAATACATTTTTTCTTAAGATCAGGGTCACGATTAAAAATGGTTTAGGTTGGTGGGAGATAACAGAATGGTAAGTACAAGGATATTGTTCCAATATCCAGCCTTTGTTTAAACGCTTGTTAAACTGCAACTATAAATCTAGTCTAAGATAAAAAGTATCTACCGCTGCGAAACTAACCTCATTCCTGAAGTTGGCAAAGTTAATCTCTGCGCGGTGTTCGTCGTAGCCTCTTGAGAAATTCCACAAGTTCACCAAGTGGGAAACGGAATGTACTACTGAAAAGCGATAGGTAAGTTAGATGGGGTCCTGCGGGTCTAAAACCGCCACTTTCGATGTATCATAATCTGAGTAAGCTACGGTTTATTTTTTTTTTCGTATACACATTAACACCACATATGAGTCAAAGTCAAAGTCAAAAATAGTTTATTTCAAGTAGGCTTAACGCTAGCACTAGCAATTTAAAAAGATCATGTTTTTTTTACAAAAAAAGCTACCACCGGATCACAGCGCGGCCTCAACTGAGAAGATCCGGCAAGAAACTCAGCGGGCTTGTCATTTTCTCACTTTTTTTTCAACAGTGTGTCATGTTACAATTAGATCAGAGCGACAGTGTGTCTTGCCGTTCAAACGATCAAATAAGACAGAAAAAAAATACGGCGAAAGTACAACAAACTAAAAGGCCAAAGGGATAGTAGTCGGACCCGCAACTACTATCCCTTTGGCCTTTTAGTTTGTCCGTCTTTTGGCCGTCGGACCAAGTAGCACTCGCGCACGAGTTGACTCGAGCAGCAACCATCACTCCCCTCAACCATATTGCAGGGAAGGTGGTGACTCGCCACACGAATTTGCTGGTTAGTGCTAATAAATAAATTGAGTATGATTCACCTATAAAATCTTTTTAAAAAAAAATTGAACCGACTTCAATATCACTGAAAAGTAAAATAATTTAAATATTATTGAAGTTGGTGTTGCCTGCTGTGTATATTTGGCACCAACTTCAATAATATTTAAATTATTTTATACTTTTCAGTGATATTGAAGTCGGTTCAATATTTTTTTAAAAAGATTTTATTTTAAACTTTTTAGTGATATTTTCATATATAAAGATTGAACCATCGAAAACCGTAAAATTATCTGGGTAGGTTATGATTACATTATCATATACATAGTTTTACATAATTCATGTTTCTTCAGAAAAAAATATCCGGTCGTAATGAAATTTGCATGGAATCATCATAGTAGTTTACTCTCTCGAATAAAAAAAGAATCATCGAAATCGGTTCATAATTGTCAGAGCAATGTAATGGAGAACATCAGTTTTATGGTTTTTACCAGATAAATTGCTCCACATCGTTCATGGTCCTCCAGGAAGTTCTTATCCGGTTGTAATAAAATTCATACAGATTCAATACAGTGGTTTCTTCTTTCGAATAAAAAAAGAATCATTGAAATTGGTAAATATTTGCCAGAGTTATGACCATTTTTGTCCTTAAAAGCGACTAAAACGTCATCTATATAGGCTTTCTTGCAGCTCTCAGTGCGCAGTCACCATTCTTGTTTTTTCAGGAACTACTTATTACTAAGCAATAATTTTTTTATGGGACCCAATTAACGGATTAAAGAATGGATGGAAGAAAGATTTTTTCAAATCGGTTCATAATTGCCAGAGTTATGTGCGAACATACATAGAAAAAAAAAATATATATTGTTAGACTTCAAAAACCGATATCAAATAAATTGTAGGTAGGATAGCCGAACGCGCTCAGCGAACGCGTATATAAGTCACAGCTCTAGCGGTACCGCAGTCATTCGTTTCTCAGATCTCGTACAGTGCAGAAGTCTCAGTGAAGTTGCTGCGTCATGGTGATTACAATGTTTTCCTGCTGCAGGAGTGTGGTAATAATTCTTCAGTGGTATGTTCAGTTTTTATTTTACTAAGGTGGTCCAGAGACAATGGTTTCTGGACAGATTCTCTTTTTTTTAAATAATCTTATTTAGGATTTCTAATATCAGAAGTGGGATTGGATTCTAGCCTATCCGCTTCGCTTTCTGATGCATTTTGTTATATTCGTTTCCATTATTTTCATGTTTTGTTATTCTCGAAAAAAAAAGTACATATGAGGGTAGTTCGTGTTATGAAAAAAAAAATATTAATGATGCCCACGGGTTGTACGATTCATGTTGGTAATGGAAGACGAATACGATAAGGATTATTACGATCTATCGCTAGATCAATCTATCAAAATGTAATAGTTCAGCTTATAGTTCTAATAGTACTGTTGTTAGTCCAGTAGACACACGATGGATGGTTGAACGATCGAGCCAGTTAATCTATTTAGGTCTATAGCGAGTTCGTTCGTGGAAGTACCTAATGACCGGCAAAGTCTATTGCTACGGCTAGATTAGTACAAATGAACTAGATGGATTTATTTTGTTACTTTGTATTGTTTTAAGCAGTGGGTTGATTTGAGTTTTGACTGCTAGTTATAATAATAAAGTGCGATTACTAATAAATCTGGAAGTAAAGTTGTATTTTGTTAAAAGATGTTTTGTTGTTAATCTTGATCAGTCATTACAATTTGTAAAGTATTGTTTTGGGATAGTGTTTATTTTCTCGGTCGATGACTAATAATCGTATTGGAAATCTGGTTCGATCTGGATGTTTTGTTAAGGAAGGCCGAGCGATTGTAGTGCTGTGGGTTGTAAGGGCCTAATATATTGACGAGTGCTAATTGTGTCTATGTACTTGTTGATTTGACTACCTACCTGTCAAATTTTTTATTAGTTTTCTGCAGTTATGTTCACAGAATGTGTAAGTGCGAGTCGCCAGAGCGTTTGTGGCATTAGTGGCTGCATTGTGGCGTTGCTGCCGCTGCACGAGTGGCGTTGGGCGCTAAACGCAGCGCTGCCGCCCCAACAGTGGCATGGCCGCCCTAACGGTGGTGTGACCACCACACCATGGTGGCGACGGGCTGCCACACGAAGGTGGCGCTGTGCAGCCCCACTACGGTCGCGCTGCGCCGTTGCCGCTCACATGGTGGCGTTGGTGGCTACCGCTTACATCGTCGGTCGCCGCGCAGCACACTGGTGTTTGACGCTACGCCGTGGCCATGATGGCCAGACACCGAAGCAAGAAAAGAAGCTGCAAGTTTGACTGTGTGGTAATGACAGGCTACACTGGCGTAAGTTGCACACTGTTCTTGAAAATAAGCATTTAAAGAGGTGTTCTTGTTTGAACCTATTTATTGTCCAAAAGTAGACTATGGGTGCAATACGGTAATCATTTACATGTAGCGTGGAATTTATGATCGATGAGGTGAGCAGAACACATGCACTCCGATGTGATATTTGATGCGTTTGTAGCATACCGTTGTGGAGAACTGGATTTTTACTTGATATACCCCTATGGTATTTTGGTCGCTAAGTCTTGGGTTCGATTCCCATATCTGGCAGTCTATGGTATTGTGATCACTAATAATCGCTATGGTATTGTGATCGCTAAGTCTTGGGTTTGATTCCCAGATCTGGTAGTTTATGATTTTGTTGTCTCTAAGTCTTGGGTTCGATTCCCGGGTCTGACAGTGCTGTTGTACTTTACTGTTGGTAAATTCTTACTAACAGGCTAATTATGCGATATACGTAAATGTCAAAACATCGTTGCCTTGTTTAGTGTAACTGATATATTCGGTTGGGGCTGCACCGATAAAATGCTGTGGACCCTAAATCCAAAGGATAAGTGCTTGCGTTCTATTGTTCTGTTCGCAGAGGGAAATACAGGCACGTGGGTGCTAGCTATGGCGTGCTGAGGCCTGGCTTGCGAGGCGTGCGTGCAGAAGGATGATGGCGTTTGACGCCGTATCCTGCGAGGTGCACGGTGTCCCGAAGCGTGCGGGGAACGTCGGCGTCTGTCGCAAAGTGTGTAAACAGTCGTTGGGAGACCCATGTAAAGCCATTCACGTGGTTTTGGGGTGACCACGATGTGTTTGTATTCACCGTTGTGGGAGAGACTCATGTAAAGCCATGTGCACGTGGTTTTGAGGTGACCACAATGTGTGAGGGTGACGGGTTGCGTCAGCGGGGCCCACGCTGACTAAAGACCTGTGTAAAGCCTGTACGATTCGTAGGTTTCAGGGTAACCTGTTAGAGACCGATGTAAAGCCTGGTTGCGCACAAGGTATCGGTTGCGCAGGAAGATACCTGATTAAAGCCTATGACTGTGTATGTTTTCTCACTGCCCTTGTATGATTTAAAATGTACACTGATTGCTATGTCTTGTGTATGCGTGTGTTTGTGAGCGTAGTGCTCGCGGTTTATTCTGTTTTTCTTAGCTACGTATACCTGAGTCCTGAGATTGACTGACGTGCAGACTGCAGGCAGAAGCAGACACACTGCGAGGCTTGGGGCGTGCCCTGGCGTGACCTGGTCACCAACAGCGAAGTTCTGCGTAGCGGAAGCTGTACTACCGAAGACCATGCAGTAATCGCAGTCAAAGAAGCACAGGGATATGAGTAACAATACCTTTTTACTTTTTATTCTTATTTTGACTTCCTTAAATTTGTTTTGATTTTCTCAAGTCTTATGTTCGAGAAGGTCTCAATGTTTTAACCGTTGCAAAGCGAGCCAACCACTGTACGTGTGAGACGACCCTTATAGCTATCAGTTAATACAAGACTCCCTTATAGTTTACCGATGTAATGCAAGACTACTCTTATGATCAATGCAGAGTAGTGTACCGTACGTCTTGCGTTGAACTGCAGCGATGTAGATCTTATCATTTCATTTTCAATGTAGAATAATGGTAGCGTACGTCTTGCGTTGAACTGCAGCGAGGTACACCTTAACATTTTATGTTATGTGCATGCTTTGTTTGGGTATTGTGTTTTGTGCAGGACAAGACAAGTCAATGAAACTGGGCCGTGTTAGAAGTCCTCAAAATTTAGCGAGCCCGAGGACGGTCTCATGTCAGGAGAGGCCGTGTTAGACTTCAAAAACCGATATCAAATAAATTGTAGGTAGGATAGCCGAACGCGCTCAGCGAACGCGTATATAAGTCACAGCTCTAGCGGTACCGCAGTCATTCGTTTCTCAGATCTCGTACAGTGCAGAAGTCTCAGTGAAGTTTCTGCGTCATGGTGATTACAATGTTTTCCTGCTGCAGGAGTGTGGTAATAATTCTTCAGTGGTATGTTCAGTTTTTATTTTACTAAGGTGGTCCAGAGACAATGGTTTCTGGACAGATTCTCTTTTTTTTAAATAATCTTATTTAGGATTTCTAATAATATATATATATACAGACGAATTGAGAACCTCCTCCTTTTTTGAAGTCGGTTAAAAATGTGTGATCATTTTACGAAAATTACAGAAATTGCGAAGAATCTGGCGGGAAAACAAAATACGAATTCCTCTTAGATGAAATGCTCAATGTGGCCTTTTTAGGCCCGATGGACATCGTGAAGGTAGCGCCGGACTGCGAGCATACTCATAAATTTTCCGTCTGAAATTTGCATTATTTGCGCGCACGGAGAGCCAGACATGTTAACATCGACGGCAAATAGAATTCCTATTTCCTACAAGGTCTTGTAGAAAGAATATAATATGACGTTTTGGTGTGATAAATTTCACTATAGACAACATTCACATTGCTTAACTTCAAAAATGTATTATTGTTTTAAGTGACCACAACAAACTGCCACTGATGTCTAGTAAACTTGTATAACTAATTAACATAGGGCTATACACATCAATAAAGAACCACTATACTGTTACATAAAAAATATACATTTCTAAAGGTTACCTAAACGGTTTAAAAACAAAATCTGGGAAGCCTAAACAGTGGTGTAGCTGTTAAGCCTTGGTCTCAACTAGTACTTAATGGTGCTTTACTTAGTAGGGCTGTAACGAGGCTCCCTCCCTCCGGGCATATCCAAATGGCTTTACACTTCAGACGTCTGCCGAAATGGTGACGCTTAAGCTTTTTAGATTGAAATCTTTAATTAGTGTTAAACTTAACAAAATTATATATACTTAATCAAAGAATTCAAAGACATTTAACTACTTCGGAATATATGTATATAGCCTCCGTGGCGCAGTGGGAAACCGCTTGCTTTGTAAACCGGAGGTCGCGGGTTCGAATCCTGCGGGGGGCAACAAACTTGAGTAGTTGTTCCTTACTGGCTAGGACAATGCAGGCCGATCACCTGATTGTCTGTAAAGTAAGATGATCCATGCGTCGTATGGGCATGTAAAAAGTCGGTCCTGCGCCTAACCTCTCCCCGGTCGTGTCGGTCTTCCGTCCCATCGGATTATGAGAGGTATTATATAAAGGAAGAGAGAGTGCACGCAAGCGCTTGTGCACTGCGTACATGGCTGATCTTGTGAAAGATTGGCCGCTGTGGTTATTTCGGCCAGGAGGACATTATTACATATGTATATTCAATATCTTGAGTATAATCTAGTCTAGTCTTGAATATATCTAATCTTGCTAATCCCAATAGACACATCTGCAAGTAGAGCTTATGGTTGGTAGACCCTTCATCGAGAGACGAGCAAACTAAACGTGAATTCTTTGCTCATCTCACACAAAGTTGTAAATATTTTTTTCTATCATCATTGCTACAAAAATCAGTAAGTTACTCACTACTAAACATTTTAACATAATAATAATAATAATGCCAGCCCTTGTTAATGTCCCACTGCTGGGCACGGGCCTCCCTTCATAATGAAGGGGCTTAGGCCATAGTCCACCACGCTGGCCAAGTGCGGGTTGGCGGACTTCACACGTCATTCGAAAACTAGTTAGGCTTTCTCAGACATGCAGGTTTCCTCACGATGTTTTCCTTCACCGAAAGCTATAACAATCGCTCAAAGACGATTCGCACATGATTCATTGAAGAAATCAGAGGTGCGAGCCGGGATTCGAACCTGCGCACCATGTTTCCAATGCAAGTGCTCGCCCACTGAGCTGTTACAGCCCAGTATTTTAACATAGTCGTACAAAATATAATGAATTGTAAAGGATATAACGCATTTTATGTTAAAAAGAATGTCTCTGTATATCTCATAATTATCAAAAGCTGTTTGTCATTTTAAAAGCTTAGGTCGAAAACAAAAACATAAATCGTAAGTACCGTTCTCTACCTATGAGTGAACCCATTTTAGCTTTTGTCTCAACATTCTAATGGTGTTCTTAAAAACCAAAGGGTTGTGGCATTTGCCAGTAAAATTGTGGGTACTACTTTCCGTTCATATTGTTTTCCGTCCTAGACTAGAGTAGGGTGTTTTGGCTTGGTGTGGCTTTAAAAAATACTACATACTGTACTGAAAAGTTCATAATAATACTCGTAATTAGTCAAAAGAAATCAGCCTCAACATCATTATTTATTCAGTATCCTAATTTACTGGTTAAACAGTGCTATGAAAAATTTATGTCAATTGTGTTACATATACTTTTAGACTTTCGCGTTCCATTATCTAACTTTATTCTAATCGGGAATTAACTAATTAATTAATTGGGAAAATATAAGGTAAATCGCGTTAATTCCCGATTAGAATAAAGTTAGAATTGTGTTACAGTCTGCGCCAACGAATAAATCTATTTAGATTTCAAACAACTTGCTTTAATTTAGACATTTTTATACATCAAAAATAGTAGGTACATCTAAAACAGTCCAGATGCGAAGAAGTAGTAAAGTTATGGACTATTAAACTCGAAGCAAATAACGATGCACGAGAAATAAATTGTATAAACTAAAAGTATTTCATCCATAGGTAAACGATTCTTTAATTGCATTCTCTGTACACGTAAATACGAGAAACATTCAGAGCCCATTTATTTTGGCAAAAGCATGTAATGAAGGGCAGTAACGCTCGGAACGTGGCATTCGTAATTTACGTTTTAAATTTTAATTACATTTTTACATAACAATGTATATGTTTAACGAAGGAAGTAAGTAACCTATTAACTTTACTATAAGGTAACTACAGTCATACGTGGCGTAATATTTTCAATTAGTTTTTAAATAGGTTTAATCCCACCACTCATTCCCACCTGTCAGCCAGGATCTACAGTGGTCATAAGGGAAGACACCGAGATTTGACCCTCGGCGAGTCCCGGGAAAACGCTTAATTGTCTTGTTGGGGATTATGGCAACTCCCCTCTCTTCTCAGGGGGAGGCTTTTGTATAGTAGTGGACGTTTTTCGGCTGATGACAAGGCAGCAATTTGTAATCATTGCCGTGTTCCGATATGTAGTTGTAGTTCACTCAAGAGACTTATAAATAATGCCTCTAGTGACGAACGGCAGTGCATTACAGCTTTCTATAGGCAGGCGTGCCGTTTACCATCAGGCAACGGTCTTATCACTAAAAATATCTTAAAAATTATATCTTCGACACTCACCAGCAAATACCAGAAGAGTTACAGCGACAGTCATGTGAAAACTCTTTGCTTTTTCCAACCAGAAAAAGAAAAGTCCAGGCCATAACTTCGATAGCACCCTGTATAGGACTTGGTTGAGTTTTTTGCATATAGGAAGCAGTACCAGTGCGCAACATAAGTTTAGAACTGTCGCGGTTCCTCGGGATACACACAATCCTAACTGAAATGAAAATATTTTAAAAAACTTTATAATTCAGCAATTCAGCAGACAAAAAAAAGTTTTTAAATGTGTACATGTCGATTACTTACCCCTAATATTCTTCTTAAATAATAAAACTGACGTCCATATTTAAAATAAATAAATGTATCATAAAAAAGATACAATACTAATGAGATCCATGATATCTGAAACAAGTGAAATTTAAATTTAAACAAAAGAATTGTGGATTTAAATTGTTGTTAACAATACATAGATTACTAAATAACTTTAAAAAAATTTCTTCAATTTTCACGTCATAACTCATTTATCATTTTTCATTTCATCTAGAAACTGTGCGCCTACACATGTGCCGCCAGTAAGTATTAATGGTGTAATTTTAAATCAGGTTGACAAATTTAAGTATTTGGGCAACATAGTCACAAGTGATCTCAGGGATGATGATGACTTAGAACGCGAGCGCAGAGCGCTTGCTGTAAGAGGCAATATGGTTGCCCGCAGGTTCGCTCGATGTACATCAACAGTAAAAATAGCGTTGTTTAAGGCTTTTTGTCAATCTTTTTACTCGAGTGCCCTGTGGGTAATGTACAATCGAAGTTCGTATTACCCTTAGGGCGTACAATATAACAATATTTTCAGGATTTGCCAGACGTTGCAGCGCTTCTGGTATGTTTGCGGAAGCTCGTACAGATGACTTTTACGTGATTTTACGCAAAAATCTGCTTCGATGCTGCGACGCTTGCGAGATAGTTCCAACACCATCTTGAAACTTATTGCTGAACGCTATGACTGCCCCTTTCAAGAACACTGGATTGGGGTGGTCTTAGGATTGAAATAAAAACACATGTACATACTTAATTGTTCCAATACAACTAACGTAGGCTTAAGATAAAAATTGTTACTAATACTAAAATTCTATGGACATCTGTCTGAAATAAAAATAAATAATAATAATAACTCGTATAGCATCTTCATTCTGAACAGGCCCGTCAACTTGGTTAGACGCCCGAGTAGGTCGTGAGTTCGATTCTCACCTTTTATCTGGGTGTTATTTTTCTATATAAGTAAGAATTTTCAGAAAAGTACATAAGTATTTGTTTCAGTTGTCTGGTTACCATATTACAGACTCTGCCTATTTGGGATCAGATGACCGTGTGTAGTTAAATGAATATTGCCATTTGAGGAAAAATAGATAGTTTATCAGATTAGATCAGAGAGAGATGACAACAAGTCGTGAGGCACGTAACATCTGCCACTTGTGAGTATTTTTTTTTTGGGAATGATAGACGCTGTTAGCCGCAGATGGCCATTGCAGCTTCACCGGACAATAGGAGTCGAACGCTGTGACACTGTGTAACGGCCTAGACCTCAGCCACAATCGCTCTTTCAAGATCGCTACGACAGAGAAGAGAAGAAAGATTTTATTCAACGAGACAAATTAATGTTGTCTTTTACTTACGCGAATATTACACATTGAAATCAAACTACTTTTACGGATTTTATCGCGGTTTTTTTTGGCGATAAAATCCGTAAAAGTAGTTTGATTTCAATGAGACAAACTAATGTAAACTTGTCTACTTAGTAACTCAAACCACTTTAAAATTGCCTCTATGTCTATCTAAAATCATGTGCTATCTACATATTAGTATCGAACTCTTGATTCTGAAGAATATGCCAATCACTTATCACTTTAATTCAACTGTATACAAAACGTTAGCATGAATAAGATGTAAACTATAACTAAAAATATTCATTGATGCAACACACCAACTCAGTGTTTGAGAATTCCAAACATTAATGTCTAATTAAAAATAGACATGACTACTTCATGACTACATAGCATTCCGCATTCGAAGTCCGCATTAATTTCCATGGTCCAATACATTTCACGTTGTGACATTTTACAGCTAAACGCAAAAGAGCATAAATTGTGCCTTCCATCGTGCGTCGGAAGTGTAAACTCTCATATACCCACTTCAGACTCTATTCAACGGCTGTGCGTAGCTCTACGGGTTTCTATGCAGCCTTTGACAGCCGTGTTGTGCCTACATCCATTGAACGTGTGAATGGACCCGATGACAGTGGAGCTGAAGTGTGAGGCCGCATTAATTAAAGCCCGTCGATCGCTCAAACTCAATATCATCGTTAACTTATCTATATACTTATAATAAAACTGCAACAGGTCCAATTCTGTACATTGAAGATATTTTGAAAATTATATTTGGAGGGCATTCTATAACCGATACTGAGGCCGAAAATGTAATTTTTTTAATTTTTGTCTGTCTGTCTGTCTGTCTGTCTGTCTGTCTGTATCACGGCTGAGCATCACGCCGAAACTACTGAATGGATTCAAATGAAACTTGGCATGATTTGAGATCTTACTACGAGGTAGGACATAGGATACTTTTTATCCCGTAATCTAGCACGGTTCTTTTGGGAGAGGGGATTAAAGTCAAAACGGGTACTTGATTATACGCTTGGTGCGATTTTATCAATTTTTCTATAAAATATAATAAATATTAGTAAGGGAACACTCATAGAGAGTTGTTATCAAGGTTTTGTAATCGATCGGGTTAAGCAACGTTAGGTAAGGTCATTAAATAGATGGGTGACCGTTTAACGCCATTTGAACTAAACGGGTCCGTGCTTCGGAGAGCAAGTAAAAAGTGGGTCCCAGTTTTTAACCGACTATAAAAAATGAGGTTATGTATTCGATGCGAATGTCTGTTATTCAAAGTTTAGTTAACGTAAAAATAGCGCAGGCGGAGCTGCGTGGGTCAGCTAGTTTGTAATAAAAGAATTATAGTCGCTGTCGTCTCGTGTCATTTTTATACGATTGATCCGCGATCTGTTATATCTATGTATTTATTTCGTTACGTACCGTACGATTTTGTATGCTAAGAGTTTTGTGAATGGCCCCGGCCCCCTACTAATGTTTTAAAAATGGTTTGTCAAAACAGTCTTTTGATTGAGGAATGAATGCTTTAATTGAATGGAAATGTACTGGAGATCTAAGAGACAGCAGAAACTCATTATTAAAATGGAGCAGGCCGACTAGGGAATAATCACTATATTACAGAATAGCAAATATTGCCACCTTTAAGTGCATTTATTCTCCTGCAATGAGTTAGGCCTACTGTCCACGGAGGTGTATCTTCTTAAACGCTTCAAAATACGTCGAGCAGCTTGTGCAATCTGATGTACTTACTAAACTTTGTCCACGAAGTTTATTGCAGCCTTACATTTTCTGCCATCTGTGACAATTTTACAGCTGTTCCCACCATTTTTATATGAATAAACACCGGCAGATCCACTCGATGCTGCCCGGCGACATGGGATACACACGGGACCACAGGCGTCATGAAGCCTGCAGAAGTGACGCGAGCGCGACGTTATGGCTTCATTGATAGAGCTTCATAGTTTTATATGCAAGCAGCACTCAGGAGTACATGTACACCAAGCTTATAAAGACGAATTCGCGTCTATAAAACTACGCCCTTATGAACAGTAGGCCTAAGTTTTCCACTGTAACCAGAGCGCTAGTCTCAGCGGCTGGCGGCTGGCTTCCCTTAAGTTCGTCGCTTCTATACCGGCTGCATTACAACTTAAGCATTTTTTTTTATGTAACGGTATTAGTGGGCAACCCTATCTTAGAGTGTAAGGCTCATAATGGGAAATATAGGCACTTAATACCGAACACGTTCGTTGCCTACTCTTCACGTATGACGGGTTCTTCCTTGTGAGTGCATTAATCCGTCTTACGGGGCGATGGGAATTGATGTCTATCAATCATCCTGTCGCTGAAGATTTAAACTTATATCCATCTCTACTTAAATATACTTTGATCCTGTCTAGAGGGTACAACCCAATTTGATTGTATCCATTTTGCGTCACTCACGATGTGGATCGGATGAATCCATTAACCGATTTCTAGAAGGAGGAAGGTTCTCAATTCTGTATAGGCAATTATATTTTTTTGCAACATGCAAACAAAAATAATTATACAGAAATGAGACAAACGTATGTTTCTATTGTTATTTTTTAGTAAGTCAGTGGGCCAAGCTTAACGCTGGCAGTAAAAGCTATACCAGCCCGACAGTCCCCTGAGACTTCGATATGTTATGTATTGCAGAGGTATATGTAGCATATATTTAGAATACTTTTCACTGCAGTTTAAAGTAATGTCTGTGTTTCCCGCACTGCCGTATTACCCCTAAAAATCACGAACTACTAAATTCCAGATGTGGAAGGTAAACAAACGTATATATCTAAAACAAATATAAACAGCTGTTTAACATCTACCTACTACTAGGTAAATTGAGCTACGTAATAATTATCTACACAAATCGTAGATTTCGTGTACGGTAACTAGGTCTTATCGTCTTATAAACATGTGCGGAGCCTCGTCTCAAGAACAAAGAAGAGGATTTGACTACCCTTCTAGTCCTTCTACGGCATTCCAGTATGTCTCTTGAAATTGGTGGAAATAGCTCTCAACGCAATTCGTTGGACAATTAAGTATAAGTGCTGCAAATCGATCCGGCTAGGAAAACTGTATCAGGTACAGGTATCCTTGTGTCTGCAACGGTAGGAGTTTAATCCTTAGGCATCCCTTGTTGGATTGAGACTATGCAGTCTCCAGACCAAAATAACTGTAGGAGCTTCTTGGATAGATTTTACACAAAGCAGCAGGCCTTCGGTGAGAGAATCTTCCCAATAAACAAAAACTAGGACTTAGGTCTGGAAAAGAAATGATGCGGCCAGCGTCACACACTCACCAGTTAAGTGACGTTAGTCCTCCCAAAAGGCTTCAGTGCTGTCCATGAGTCCTACTAATAACTCCCGCAAAACGCAATATACTTAGTTATAATAGAAAACTATGTATCTATATGCCGATGAGAAAGAAAAACGAGACAAGTTTTCTAGTCGTATTTTTGTAATCTAAATATACAGGGTTACAGGAAAAGTCGTGCTAGATCCGTTGAGGGCGTGGAGTACCCATCATTTCTGACTTATTTCACTATGAAACACCCCACCCTAAACTTAACCAAAATAAAAAAAAGTACAAAAATAAATAAACTTAAACTTAAGTTAAACAAAATAAAATTTAATAGCCTAAAAATCGGCAATTTTCAATAAAAAATTTAAAGTCGAAAATCTCGAAAAGGATTAAGTTTAGGGTGGGGTGTTTCATAGTGAAATAAGTCAGAAATGATGGGTACTCCACGCCCTTAACGGATCTAGCACGACTTTTCCTGTAACCCTATATATAATTCTACCGGAGGTACGTGTGTATGTCACTGAACTCCTCCTAAACGGCTGGACCGATTTTGATGAAATTGTTTGTGTGTGTTCAAGGGGATTCGAGAGGTTTAGATTCACAAGTGAAAGAGCGCGAGCGGAGCTGCGTGGGTCAGTTAGCAAGTATATAATAATTATTGTTAGTGACATATTTTACGACATGCCAAGTAGACAACGAGGCGTGATAAACCATCAACCTTGTAATCGGTTAAGATTTAACTATTGATTGAGTTTACTTACACGCATAAAAAAATAGACTGTTTGCTCTACGCAGGTGAACTATCGAGATAACACTTGACAGTAAACACGATTGATTAATTAGCTCTGGAAATAGGTATAGGGAAACCGGGCTAGTTATATGCTTAAGTTCATCTAACTACAGTGAAGGCTAAAGAACTCTATGTTTCAAACATGTTTGAAATCTATACTTATAATAAAACTGTAACAAGTCCAATTCTGTACATTGAAGATATTTTGAAAATTGTATTTGGAGGGCATTCTATAACCGATACTGAGGCCGAAAATGTAATTTTTTTAATTTTTGTCTGTCTGTCTGTCTGTATCACGGCTGCGCATCACGCCGAAACTACTGAATGGATTCAAATGAAACTTGGCATGATTTGAGATCTTACTACGAGGTAGGACATAGGATACTTTTTATCCCGTAATCTAGCACGGTTCTTTTGGGAGAGGGAATTAAAGTCAAAATGGGTACTTGGTTATACGCTTGATCCGATTTTATAAATTTTTCTTTATAATATAATAAATATTAGTAAGGGAACACTCATAGAGATTTGTTATCAAGGTTTTGTAATCGATCGGGTTAAGCAACGTTAGGTAAGGTCATTAAATAGATGGGTGACCGTTTAACGCCATTTTAACTAAACGGGTCCGTGCTTCGGAGAGCAAGTAAAAAGTGGTTCCCAGCTTTTACCCGACTATAAAAAAGGAGGTTTTGTATTTTATGCGAATGTATATTATTGAAAGTTTAGTTAACGTAAAGACAGCGCGGGCGGAGCTGCGTGGGTCAGCTAGTCATCTATAAATGAGAATAAATAGTATGGTGACGTTTTTGTTATATTTTATAGCAGTCAAGAAACGTATCTGTGAGTAGGTATAAATGCTTATTTTATTTGAGGCAGAGAGACAACATTAGAAAAAAAATCCCTTTGTGATGTTAAGTTTTTTCAGTCAGGAAAACATCAATTATCGATAATTAAGCCATTTTTTAAATCAAATTATATCGATTACCGGAGCCGTTTATGATTGTCGAATATTGAGGATGAGATAATATCTCTACTCATTATTAGCTAATTAAGTATTAATTGGCTTCGAGTGCCGAAATAAGGCCTATTCCCAGTAGTTCTACATTTTGTTGGGAATGATAGACGCTGTTGGCCGCAGATGGCCATTGCAGCTTCACCGGACAATAGGAGGCGAGCGCTTGAAGCGCTCTAGCCTTTACGGCAGAAGTAGCGACGAGCACAAGGGCACCTCAGGGAGGCACGGCCTCGGCTTGGGCTGTCGCTTAAGAGAGGGCTGAGTTTACCACCGGTTCACAACGCGCCCCCACTGAGAAGAACCGGCAAGAAACTCAGTGGGGTGATGCACGTCGTTGCGGTCGCATACGTACGACCCTTCGGCCTCGCCGGCGAGACCGGTGTCTGATAGCTAGTGTAGCATACGGTTGTCGGGGAGGGGTCGGCGCATCCCGGTCCAATAGGACCGTCATGGGGTCAGGAGGGTCGAGCAGTACGTGCCGTGGTCTGCGGCGCGAGTCAGAAGGACTAGGGGCGTGATCGGCGGCGGCGCGGATTTAACTGTTCGCGTGACGGGACGCGGATTCAAAGTAGCGTTTCGACGCTTCTTTGAGGAACTTACGAAGGGGATCTAATTTGAAATCGGAATGCAGATCTACATTCCGCATGTAACACGGGGCACCGACGGCGCGACGGAGGAAACGATTCTGGATAACCTGGTGGCTATCGATATGGGTGCGGGCGACGTGCGCGAAAACTACACTCGCGTAAGTCATGATATGCAAGCTTTGTATAATGTCAACTTATTTCTAAGCGACATTTTACTCCGCTTGCAGCGAAGGGGTACATTTTGTTCTACATGTATGACTAGTAGGAAAAAAATCCTACTAGTTCTAAACTCATGCAGAACTAGTAGGAATGCAAAAAATGAGTTAATGATAAATAAGTATAATACTCGTAAGGGGTTGCCATAATAATTCCCGCAATTGGCAGGCATCTTAAGGATCGCAGTATAGGTGGTAAGCAATCCAAAAGAGAGACGTTGTTGCCCGTCTTCTTGGTTCCCCTGCATTGTCTCATATGGACACCCAACGCGAGGACATGGGAGGGTGCTATTCTTACCCGAAAATAGTACCAAAGATATAAAAATTAAATAAGCAAAGAAATAGCACTGCTTTATCATCATCTAGGGAGGGGTAGCCATAATCCCCACGCTTGGCAGGCGGCTTGGGGATCGCAGTATAGGTGGAAGATAAATCCAAATGAAAGACGCTGCTGCCCGTCTTCCTGTTCTCGCTTAGTCGCCTCTAACAACACCCAACGAGAGGAGACGAGGGAATGCAATTCTAATCCGGCACCCGACGGGTACAGCATAATAGCAAAATATTTAACTCTTACGATAAAGCTTATATGAGCCTGATTGAAAGGACCTAAAAAAAATCTGGTATTTAGATTATTCCAACGGTATAAATGTGAAATAGGAACAATCAAAATATTACCTGTATCTAAATTGTTCCTATTACATATGTATTGTTTAAGCAAACGACGCGACGAAATGCCGCCGGCAACAAACTGCTAGAGTTCATAGTTTGTGCTGTGACCCAAATTCTTTTATACGTTCAGCAGGCTTCGTCGTATTCTTGTTTATTAAGCGCGGGAAATAAATCATATTATTACCGCGGCATAAAACAATGACAATAAAACAAAGTAGGTATGGAAGTAAGCAAATCACATTAAAGAAGTATAAGTAGTAGAGAACTTCTGTAGCGAAATTTAATACCCAACTCGGAACTTTAAATGTATGCGTGTGACACGGTTCCGTAGTAATTTAAGCGAATACATTTAGCCTCCATAGTGCAGCTGGGAGCTGTTTGATTTTTAATCCGGAGGACGCGGGTTTGAATCTGCAGGGAGCAACAACTTTGTGGGGTTGTTACGAGTTAAGTCATCATCATCATCATCATCAGCCGGAAGATGTCCACGATGTTGTGATGTTTTTTCATGGAATTAAGTAACGAGACAAGCAGGCCTTTTGCCTGGTGGTAAATGACACGTTAGCCCATGGTATTGCCGCTCGTCAACCAAAACATTCATTATTAATTCTCTTGCCTGATAATTTTGCCAGCTACAGTGCCCTTCACGCCGTAACACGCCAATCTTTTTTTTTTGGTAGAACATTATTTGATTAAATAACAACTAAAGTTTCTTACTCAAACTTTTAGATTATTAATCTCTACCAACGAAGGTAGAGTTTAGTATTATACCTAATATATTTAGTTTTATGTAATTTTATTTTTATAATATTATCAAAAATAAGTCTCTTTATAAAAAAAATATAGTATACGTAGGCAGATATAGTTTGGACACGTGGAGAGGAGTCCTCCTAGTTACATCGTAAATGTGGCAGTCGATCTGAACCTCTCTGGTTCCAAAAGAATAGGAAGGCCAAAGCTGAGATGGACTGATTGTACATGTTGATGCACAAGAGCAAAGTGGAAAGCAAAGACAAGAAGAGCAGACCCCACCATCAGATGGGATTAATAAGTGCTAAAGAGAGAGAGAGATTTGAACGCTCCTTTTGTACGCGGTGCACTGCAAAAATGTCAACCTTCATGCTGACCTGCAGTTTTTACATAAAATATCATCGCTTGTAGTTATTAGTAAATAGCCTTGGCTTTGTCGGGTTGGACGCATTATAATTGGTATATATACACTGCGCTTCTATGCCATGTTAAATAATACAGATAACAAATATATCAAGCAATGTATTCCTTATTCATTAACGCAACAAAACGACCGTGATGTTGAGATCATCGTAATTCCTGGAATTTTGCATAATGTCACACACAGCTGACTATTCGATCACAGAATATAGATAGATACAGTTACCTACGTAGAGATATCACTAGTTTCTTATGTAGACAGAACCTTCACTAGATAATAAATACGTAGGTCCTTATGTGTTATTATTATTAAAATGCAATATTAATATGTCACTTACCAGATAAATGCGCCGTTTCACAAATTCGCAACTGTCGCAAATTAAAGTTGATATCTTCATATTCTTTCAGTTATATTTCTAAAACTTTATTTCGAACGCACGCAATTTTTGAAATACTATAGAATGTTTCGAATCGAATTTAAAAATCATTTTCCCGCTTCTTTTGAACTTTTTTTAATTCACTATATGGCTTGTGTTGTTAATGTTATAGTGGACAGTACCATGTGGTGTGGAATGCTCAGCGGGTCGCATATGACTGCCGGCCGAAAGCTATAGGTACTCTGCCTGCCATACCCCATACCGCTTCGTGCGAATGAACCGGCCAAGCCATGCCGCGCAGCAAACGTGTCGCCAAAAAACCCGACTGAGATTACGCACGCCATTTGCTTTTATTGCATTCAATGTAATTGTAACTAAACTACACAATTGCCGGGCCACAGCGGTAAAATTTACTATTAACAAATATGGTACTAAGGCCACAGTTGCATTGCAGGATGGCCAGGATCGTTCATTATAAAACTATTTTAAAAAAAAAAACCGACTTCAAAGTAAATTATCTAAAAAGCATAAAATAACGAAAATATATTGAAGTCGGTGCTAGCACATCATGTTAACTGACACTAGCACCAGCTGACACCGACTTGTATAGAGTATTTTTCAACTTAGGGTAGAGACCCTAAGTTGAAAAATACTCTAACTATTGAGAAGAAGAAGAAGAAGAAGAAGAAGAAATAATTTATTTCAAAAACTATACATATAGGCAACAAGGTAAGAACTAATATTAATCATAATTTTGAACGCTGCCATGTACAGTTTTGAAAAAGGTCCAGCTCAGCATATGCTGCAGATAAATGTATCTACCGCGCTGATTTTCAGCTAGACCTAGATGACCCACAGATGAAACAACAAATAATTATATAAATATATTAAGTGTAATTTTTTATGTATCCATATATAATAAAGTAATTGAAAAATAAAAAAACGTGAATATAGAAATATAGCCTACCTTATAAATAATTGAGAGATAAAACCAAAAATAAATGTATAATTATTTAATATTTAACAAGCCTGTTCCTATAGTGCTGCTGTCGTGGTTTCGATACCCACCAAGTGTCTTGGAGTTTTTTATTTGTAAAGTTTGTATTTTTATAAAGAAAAAATAATAATAACTGAAAAAGAAAAAAAAAATACGATAAAATCAACTGAACAACAAATCAACTGAAAAATAATAACATAAAATGTACCACACCAAGTTACTCTAAACTAATAAAAATAATCACAAAAACAAATTAATAATGATAATTTTATCATTATTATTATTCTATTACAAATCAAGTTGTATCCCTAATAAATGTTTTTTAAAATTAATTCTAAAGCTCGCTTTAGATTTAAGGTTACGGAAAGGAGGCGGAAGCGAATTCCAACACTTCGTGGCACAAAAACGAAAACTACCACGAAAAGCATCAGTACGGTGTTGTGGAGTTTTTAGCAAGTATGTTGATGCCCTTGTTGCGTACTTGTGATGGTCTCGGGACCAGGCAAACTTAGTGAACAGATACGATGGTTCCTGGTTCTTTAACACGCCGAACATTAGTGTAGCAAGATGTAAGTGTCTCCTATATTCCATCTTCAGCATATTGTGTTGATTTAAAAATGGAGTTACATGATTGCGCGGGGGCACGTCAAAACAAAACCTCGCACACGCATTTTGTACTCTCTGAATTAAATGGGATGTTTTTGCGAGGAGCCTGGGACCATAAACTGAGTCAAGGTAATTAAACTTAGAGAGCACTAACGAATCAACAAGCTGTATTCTGAGATCTGTACTTAAATAATTCCTAATTTTATATAATATTCTAAGTCTGTAGAAAGAGTTATTTACTATGTCAGATATATGGCGTTCAAATCTAAGCTGCTCATCCATAATTAGACCTAGGTTTCGTGCTTCATGAACCCGTTCTATTTGCTCACCACCAATGCTTATTTGAGGGTTCGCCTGCGTCATATTTTGCACTTGACCTTTAGTACCCAAAAACATAAATTTGGTTTTTTGAGCATTAAGAATTAAGCAATTTGACTCCGCCCAATCCTGCACCTTTCTCAGATCCTGATTCAGCATATCAACAGCAGAATTAATGTCCTCTGGCTTAAAAGAGATGTAAATTTGTATGTCATCGGCGTATATATGATACTTACAATACTTGAGACATTTGATAATATCTGCACTGTACAAAATAAATAGTAAAGGGCCAAGAATCGATCCTTGTGGTACGCCTCTAAGAATTTGCCGCTGGTTTGATCTTAAGGTCTCTCCATTATTCTTATTAATCTCTACGATCTGTGTCCGATTGCTTAAATATGAATTGAACCAACGTATAACGTTAGAGTCAAACCCGTAGTAGTTTAGCTTAGATAGCAAAAGAGGTATGTTGATCGAATCAAAAGCACGTGAGAAGTCCAGTAGTATCAAGATCGTACCCATTCCCTTATCCTGTGCTGCTAGTATATTATCGGTAACATCTAATAATGCAGTGTTCGTGCTTCTGTTCTTACGAAAACCTGACTGCATATCTGGTAGTATATTATGCTCGTCAAGGTATTCAATGACTTGAGAACATACTACTTTTTCTAGAACTTTGGAGAGACATGGTAACAAACTTATAGGCCGTAAATCTTTAAATTCAAGAGGATTCGGTACTTTAGCAATAGGCTTCACAATGGCTGTCTTCCACGAGGAGGGAAATTCAGCGGACAATAATGAGTTATTAACAATTGCTGTGATAGTCTCTAGACTTTGAGGAAGAGTTAGCCTTAACATGTCCAAGGACATTTGGTCAACACCAAGGGCATTTGACCTAATTTCCCCAATGAGCCTTAGTATCGTCGATGAATCCACAGTTTTAAATGAGAGGGTACTACCAGAATGCTTGTGGAATTCAAAATAGGTCAAGTCTGAAATCTGAACAGAACTTTTGCCTGGTACATTTAAAAAGTGTTCATTAATAGCGTTCGGATTATCGAAATACGGCGGGAGTTCCATGCGCTTGGGTGGAAGTACTTTTGATTTTAGGTTCTTCCACAGTACCTTAGTATTTGTGATATGGCTATTAATATGTTGTTTAAAAAAAGCCTTTTTTTCATTGTGCATGGCATCAATCACTTGTTTTTTTAGATCCTTATAAAAACGCTTATGGGTATCTTGTTTGCTACTTTTATATTTAGTAAGCGCATCATCCCGAAGACGCATCATCTGCTTTACGGTGTCTGTCAACCAAGGTGACTGCAATTCCTTAAAAACCCTCGATTTAAAAGGAGCATGCAGATCAAACAAAAGCGTAATTGTATCAGTAAATACCTCAACCATGTCATTAATACATTCCAGAGAACAAATTAAATCCCAGCGTACAGATTCAAGGTCCTCATTAAACAAATCAAAACAAATGTCCTTGGTAGGCCTATAAGTTATGCACCTAGGCGGGACAGTAGGCTTCTTGAACATAAATTCGCACGTAACAAAAGCATGTCCAATATGAGAACCTACTAAATCAACGCATATATTACGCGACCTTATATTCGAACAAACTAGATCGATAAGGGTTTGGCTACTGTCCGTAAAATGAGTAGGTTTGTCTATCAATTGAACCAAGTAAACAAGATAAAAAATTATTAAAAATGCTTATTTTACTATCATCTGATTTCAATAAATTAACGTTAAAATCTCCTAGCAATATCAAGTTATCACAGTATGGAAACGATGCAATCGAGTCCATGATAGCATCAAAGAACAATCTTGCGTCAAGCCAGGGGGGCCGATAAGCGGTACCAATTATTAACTTGGATGACTTGACCTTTAATTTAAACCACATTTGTTCTACGTTAAGATTTACAGGGTGAGAACATAGCCTAGCGTTAACCCCACGTTTTATATAGAAACCAACACCACCACCTCGACCGTCTCGTATGTGAGTCGGACGTGGTACATGACGGAGTCTATAATTGGGAACTACAGGGGCACGGCCCGTTTCTCCTTCTCGAAGCCATGTCTCGTTAATCGCCATGAAATCAACTGAGTATTTCTCCATTGCTGCAATAAAGTTATCGTGATCGGTACCTAAAGAACCAGCATTATAAAGACCAACTTTTAGAAGCCTGTCGTTACCCATTATGATACACAAATAATGATACTAAGAGTAGAAATAAATTACTAGATATATATAAATACGTAATGCTGATACATAGATTAAGAATGAGTAGCAACGGATAATATACTATAGTATTTAAGTCAAAAATATACACAAATAAGTCGAAATAATCGTGGGCTTTCACTGAAATAACAAAAGATACAAAAATGTTATCATGGCAGCGATCAGAATACAGACACATCCAAAATAAGTGGCAATTATACACTAAAAAGCATATTGTAAACAAGTTTTCGCTTAATATCATTAACACTAGTAATAAAAAATTTAAGGTTCTAACTACACCATAGTAGGCTGTTAACAAAGACATTATGTTCTGTTGTATAAGACAAATAACAAGCTCGTATTGAAATGAGTATAAAAGACTAACAGGTACAAGAATTACTAGAAAAACATTTATTAAAAGATTAAATCTTATTTTGTGTATACAAACGCTAAAAAAATATTTATAATTAAGAAATATAAAAACCCCTATTATCAATACCACAATAGGAATGAAGTGATTATACTCGTAGAACAAAGTACTATCATATTTAAAAAGGTTAAATGTATAAGTCTTACTAAACAAATTACACTTTCCCAAGTATACTAAATTATGTGTCTTAACATAGAGAAATAAACAACTAAAAATACATAAAATAGCGTGGAAATGACTAATACTGTAGTTTGCCTTATATGAAAACATGAGACCAGTCTTGTTCAAACAGAGCCGACTGTAAAAATTTTGTCAATATCCTTTTGGTCACGAATACGGGAATACGGTGTTCCATGTTCCTTCCTTACGTAGATACGACCTTCTTTGGACCAACAATATTTCCACATATGTTTTCGGCACTGCTCTCGTGCAATAGCAAACAATTGGCTATTAATTTTTGTAAGGCGTTCATTCACATAAATACGAATGGGCTCGCCTTCAATGCCAAGTTCAGCAGTAGACAGTCCTCGACGAACACGGGCAGATTGCAGATACGTATCACGTGTAGCACGACGCGAGAAGCGGATTACGATGCGGCGAGATCGCACAGGCGCCGCAGTTGAATCCTTAGGCCGACGAAGGGCTCCTTCTCTATCAGCCAGTACGATGTCCCTCTCATCCAAAGACATACCCATCTTTGCTCCCAACAATAATGCCATATGTACTGGGTTTTCTCCTTTCTGTTCCGGTACGCCGGTTATCACGACGTCATTAAGCAAGCTTTCCTGATCGCGTTCGTTGAGTTGCAACTTCACCTCCGCAAGAGCTTCCTCTATAACTGTAACTTCGTTAGACCTTGGCGTAGCATCACTAGCGTGTTCCAAGGCATTCAAACGTGCATCAAAAATATCCATTTTTTCATTAAAACACGAACGTATTTCAGACATCTCCTTCTTGAGCTCGCGCATACTTTCGACAAAAGCGGTAATGTCACCTTTAGATGAATTAAATTCAGTAGTCATTAGTTTATGAATTTTAGAAAATTCTGAGTGCATATCCTCTTTAAGTGCACGTACCAGATTAATATCCATCAGGCCCGACACGTCCAATTTCGATCCCGATACTTCAGATTGCTCCGGTTGCGGATGCGATTGCGGTTGCGGTTGAACATGGGTTTGCGCCAAGTAGCTGTCTTGCAAACCCCTGACAGGCGTAGTGGGATCACGCCCCTTCGGTGCTTTAGACTGACAGTCACCACATCTCCATGTGTCCGATATAGAGGCACCGACAGGCACCCTAACACAGTCGTTATGACTTCTCGACTTGCACTTTGGACAAGTAACGCCCTCTTTTACACTCATAAATTTACCGCAAGCAGCGCATTGTGGCATTTTGCCTGATTTCAAATTGCTGGATATAGAATATAAGATCAAGGTTCTGAAAAATAATAGCAGATGGCAGTAGAGCTGTAGACAATAATAAATCTATTAGACTTCGCAAATGTGAGATAGATGGCAGCACGCATAAATAATAAAGATTTCATGAAATCACAAATGCTTCAGTTACTTCAGGGCGATGAAAACCTTCGGATGTGCACTACTAAGTCGTTACCGTCGAGAAACACCTTTAGAATCCTGTGCGTATCTTGAATAATCACGACGTTAACCACTAACATTAACTGGAGGGTATTTTCTGACAATGATGATTATGAAAATAATTTTGGCGATTATTTCACTATCACACCTCTGTTCACATGAATAACAATCCCACAGTCTCTAGGCACAACACACTATAAAATTACTTTACTTTACTGGGAAATTAATAACTTTAACTATTATTTTTAAATCAATTTACACTAAGACCAAGCGTCCGTGTTGACATCTGTGACGTCATCCATATTGCAAAAAGAATTTTCAAAATCGGACTTGTAGTTTCTGAGAAATCCGTGGACAAACCTACATACATACATACATACACTCATAAAATTTGGTAAATTTATTTAGAAGCCCACATAGACTAACATATATTAATATTACGCATTTTTATCAATATTACATACATACGCGTCGAATAGAGAACCTTCTTTTTGAAGCCGGTTAATAAAAACATCATCAGCGACGCGTCCCACTAATAGGGTATCGTTCTCGCGGTCACAGCCGATGTATCACCTTTATGACGACAATCTCTTGCATGTGCCGGCCCAAATACGTGTGGACGGGGTAAGTGCACGTAACGTCACTATACCATTTCGATTGAAAACTGGTACACTCTTCGTGAATCTGAAATTCCGCAGTGCCTGAAGACAAAGGTTTTTTAACCAGTTTGACTCAAAACTAGGCTTGCCAGACGTCCTTTATTTTAAAGGACGTCCTCATTTTCAGCTCTAAATTTATAGTGTCCTTTATCTATATCTATATCTATACATATTATAAAACAAAGTCCTCCGCCGCGTCTGTCTGTCCCTATGTATGCTTAGATCTTTTAAACTACGTAACGGATTTTGATGCGTTTTATATTAATAGATAGAGTGATTCAAGAGGAAGGTTTATATGTATAATACATGCATAATATAGTAGAGAAACACTGATAATCTTAGAGGTTTCTAATGTGATGTCGTAAATAAACACATTTTTTTGCGATTTCATTGCAAACGCTGGCTGAACTCTACGAGGTAGATGAAAATAATGTACTACAGTATTGTACACCTTAACAAGGTCTACAAAAAATTCCGCGATGGTATAACTTTATCTCATAAGGAAAACCCACAGTAACTATTTTCTATCCTTAATTTTTATGAGAAATAATTAACTAGGTATTAATAAATTGTTGTTAGAAATTTGTCCCTTCGTCTATGTAACTATACTAGGTGGTAGGTTCCTTGTGCAAGGAACCGTCCAGATAGGTACCACCGCAGTGTCAGATATTCTGCCGCCAAGCAGCAGTGTGTAAGCATTGCTGTGTTCCGGCGTGAAGGGCACTGTAGCTGGTGAAATTACCGGACACAAAGACTTAACATCTAATGTCTTAAGGGTCGGCAACGCGCTAGTGATTCTTCTGGTGTTGCTAGCGTCTATAGGCTACGGTGACTGCTTACCATCAGGCGGGCCGTACGCTTGCTTGCCACCTTGGTAGTATAAAAAAAAAAAAAAAAAAAACGTAAACTTCACTAATATTTACACCAAGGACAAATAGCTTTGAACGTTGTTCATACCGCTAGGTTAAGCAACATAGGGCAAGGTCATTAAATAGATGGGTGAACCGATTTGTATGAAATTTTGTGAGCATGTCGGGTAGAATCTGAGAATAGGTTGTAAAGTATATTTCATGCTGCTAGGTTAAGCAACTTTAGGCAAGGTCATTACATAGATGGGTGACGGCGGCGACTCCAAGGAGAACGGTGATGGGGATGAGAGCCCCGTCCCCGTGATCACGATGCCAGGTTTCCGGGGGCTATAATGCGCACGGAGGTGTATTTGGTGCAGATCTCACTAGATCTAGGTCCCCTCTTACGTGACGATGCGACAGCCGCAGGGGTTTAAGTGGGTAAGAATCCCAGATACCATGATTTACGAGGATTTAAAAACGAGAGGAGGGTGCAAGAGAGGAGAGAGAGGGAGGAAGTCGAGGAGGAGATGATGGTGAGGGATAGGGGATTAAGGGGGGTTTAAGCAATAGGGGAGTGAGAAGGTGGGAGAAGAGAGGGGGGAGGGGGTTCATAGAGGGGACAACGGAGAAAGGAAGAGCGGGAGTATGACGGGGCCCGAAGCGGGAAGGGTAAAGAGAGAGGAGAGAGAGAGAGAGATAGAATTAGACTTTTTTAGAGAGATATGGAGAGAGAAATCAATCATGGGAGAAAAAGGGAGCAAAATGTAATAAAAGCGCGGGCGGAGCTGCGCGGGTCAGCTAGTTTTAAAATAAAGAATAGAGGACGATACTTCATCCATTATTTTAGAAAAATTTGGAGATTGACGAAGCTCTTAAGGCAGCAAAAAGTAATATTAAATATAAGTAAAAAAAGTAATTTTCTAGTTGTTTTATGATATTGTTTAGTTATATGATTTTTTTTTATAGATATTGATTTTTTGTTTCGTATTAAAATAGTGATTCTTATTATTAAATATCTCTGGGTACAGTACTGACACCACAACAGAGTATTTTATTGAAATTAACATCATGTCCCATAATTTCATCCTGAGTCCTATAATTTCTATTAATAAGTCCTTTACAACACCTAATTACCCGCACCCGTGGGATGCCGGGTTAGTATTGAATCGCCCCATCTCCTCTCGTGCGGTGTCGTAAGAGGAAGAGCAGCGTCTTTCTTTTGGATTTATCTTCCTCCTATACTGCGATCCCCAAGACGCCTGCCAAGCGTGGAGATTATGGCAACCCCTCCCTTCTAAGGCCGTGCCTCCCTGAGGCCTGAGGTCCCCTTGAGCTCGTCGCTCCTTCTGCCGTTAATGCTAGAGTGCTACAAGCGCTCGCCTCCTATTGTCCGGTGAAGCTGTAATGGCCATCTGCGGCCAACAGCGTCAATCATTCCCAAAAAAAAAAAAGAGGTCATCGCGTGCAAATTATTAGTTTGTTTATTTCATACCTAGATGTCACTAGTAAAGTTTTGAATGGCGCTATGACTTCAGCATACTACCCTTTCTTAGCCCAATTCAAAATAAGAAAATTTATGCGAGCCCCCAGCATTCCGCTGCGCGCTCCGGTCCCGATCGGACGTGCGCACTCGCTACGCTCTCTCACGCTCCGTGTGTTTGTGTGTCCACAGATTCGCCGCCAGGCGTCACCGCCGTCGCTTCGTGACGGCCCACCGACCCGCCGCGTTTTTGGATTGCCGCGGCTTGCGCCGCCGGCTACCTGCTCGCCGGCCACCCGCGCGCCGCACACCTGCGTCGCGCGCACCCGCCCGTGAGTGACTCTTTGTTACTTGAAAACAGGTTCCTGTTTCCAAATAACAAAGCAGTCATTCCGCGTTTTAAAAACCACGTGTTTTTAGTGGTCGCCTAGGGGATCCTTGCGGTGTTAACGCACCTAGGCGGAGCGTGACCCGAGCGCTCGCCGGTTCCCTTCAGGAAACGGCAACTCGGACGGGATCAAGGCAACCGGCCCTGGGAGTGACCCCCTAGTCGATCTTGATCGTCGCCCTCCCACCCTTCCTCCTCCTATTTCCTATTCCTTGGGTGCTGTTTGGTTTCGAACCGCCGGCTTGCCGGTCTCGTCTCCTCTGCCCCAGGGCTGCTAGGCTACACACCCTACACACCCACACACATTAGGGCCACACGTTAGGCACTCACCCACTCCCCGTCTTGCCGGCGGGGAGGATCACTCACCCGTTTTTTCGTCCGGAGAGTTTCCCTTCGGACGGAAAAATGTCGTCCCCCGCACTCTCCCAAGTGCCTCCCGAATTTGCGGTGAGACTGGTGGAGATTATCTCCGTCAAGTATCCAACGATCTTGACGGAGTTAATCTCGGCCATGAACGCCGCCGCCACCTCGAGCGAAACCCTTTCGCCGACCCCGCCCGACTTTCAGTCGCAGCCCACCGACGCGTTTACCGCACCGACTCCAGCGGCGCTTACCCCGCCACCTTCCGCCGCGATTATCTCGCCGCAGCCCACCCCGGCGCACCTAGATGCGCCAACCCAGTTCCCTCCACCGGGGTTCGAGGCCGACCCTCAGTCAGCCTCGGACATGGAGGTCGAAGTAGAGTCCGCCAAGCGCCCCATCTCCTCCTCGGAGGACGAATGGACGCTAGTCCGGGATAAGAAACGGGCGCGTCAACCCCGGGACCAGCGCCCGTCCAAGCACCAGTGCGTTGAGGAGGAGGCCTGTGCGTCCTCCCCAATCTCCCTGAGTGCCTCTCCGTCCCCTCGCACCTCACCCACGCCGCGCGATTCAGCCGCCCCGGCGAGCCAACCCGAAGGCCGCAAGCCCCGCCCTCCTCCTCCTGTAATCATACAGGACAAAGCCGCATGGCCGCGAGTCACTAACGCTCTTAAAGCGAAAAACATCCGTTATACCAAGGCCTCGAACACGGCCAACGGCATCAGTGTGTCCGCCATGACGACTGACGACCACCGTCAACTCACGTCCCACTTGAGGAAGGAGAAGATCTCCTTCCACACCTACACCCTCGAAGAGGACCGTACCCTTCGAGTGGTCATCAGGGGAGTTCCGAAGGAATTCGAGCCCTCTCTCATCCTTGAGGACCTTCAGTCCCAAGGATTCCCCGCCCAAGAAGTCCACCGCATGGCGAGTGGCCGCGGTCCCAAGGTCCCATACAGTATGGTGACAGTCGTTCTCGACCGTACCCCCGAAGGCAAGCGTATTTTCGACTTGTCTCATCTCCTAGACCTCACCGGGGGCTTCTATGTCGAACCCCCCCACAAACGTGGCACTCCCGGGCAGTGCCACAATTGTCAATTATACGGCCATTCGGCCCGAAATTGTCACGCCGCTCCCCGATGCGTTAAATGCATCGGGGACCACCCGACCTCCTCCTGCTCTCGCAAGCAGGAGACCGCGACCAAACCTCCCGGCTGTGTCCTCTGCGGGACCGTCGGACACCCCGCGAATTATCGCGGATGTTCGAGGGCCCCAAAGAGGAATCGCCGAGTGGCGAGGAGCAACGGTCTCCGTGCGCCCAGGAATCCAGCGCCTTCAGCGCCCATCTTTTCGGCACCCATTGTGCCCGGTCCCCCTACTCCTCCTGCGCCTTCTGCGCAAAAAGTAGTCCCGCCAAGTTCGGCACCCTCCGTGCCGCAGGCTCCACAAGGCGTCGCGCCTTCTGCGCTCCGCGACCCACGGCTCAACCGTCCCAACGCATGGAACACCCATGTTCCCAGCGCGCCCATGCACCCTGCGACTAGCGCCCCGGCGCCTCACGCCGGGTTCACCCCAGTGCCCTCAGCACAAAACACCCTGGTGTCGGACATCCAACTGATCCGCAACACCATGAGCAATTTCAACATTGCCGCCATCCGCGCCCTCGCGCACAAGCTTCGAGTCGCCAAAAACGACTTCGAACGCACCATGGCCCTTGTCGAGCACGAGAGTGTGCTCAGTTCCCTGTCAGTGGTTCCCACCACCCAATCTTATCCTTGATTATGGATTTACACCCAAAACGAATCAAGCCCCTCTCCTTGTGCCTGGCGTTTTTCAACGCCCATGGCCTCTCCCCTCAACGCGATCAAGTTAGTGAATTCCTTAGGGATCACCAAGTTGATGTCATGCTAGTGCAAGAGACATTCCTCAAACCCGCTCATAGGAGTCCCAACATCGCCAACTACCATCTCGTGCGAAATGACAGAACTGCCTCCCGCGGAGGCGGCACTGTCATCTATTATAGGAAATCCTTGCACTGCATTCCACTCGATGCCCCTGCGCTCACCAATATCGAGGCCTCGGCTTGCCGCCTCTCTCTCTCGGGTCATCCCCCTGTCACTCTCGTCTCGGTGTACCTTCCACCAGACAAGCAACTTCTCAGAAGTGACATCGAAGCACTTCTTGACATGGATAGCGCCGTCATCCTTGGCGGCGACTTCAATTGCAAACACGTTAGGTGGAACTGTCACACCACCAATTATAACGGCGTGCGCCTCGACGCTCTAGTCGACACTCTCGATTTTGAGATCATTGCTCCAATGCGTCCCACCCATTTTCCCGTCAGCATCGGCTACCGTCCCGATATCCTAGACATGGCACTTCTGAAGAACGTAACGCTTCGGCTGCGCTCCTTAGAAGTGCTCCATGAACTAGACTCCGACCACCGTCCCGTTCTCATGGAGCTCGGACCACCTCCCTCACCGGAACCAGTCATGAAGACTGTGGTGGACTGGCAGCGGCTGAGCACCTGCTTGGCCAATGCCGACACGCCACAGCTCTCTCGTATCCCAGTCCACCTCTCGTCCCCTCAGGACACCGAACAAGCCGTCAGTGCTTTCACTGACAACCTCCAATCGGCCATCAGCCAATCTTCCCGGCAGGTTGAAGCGGTGGACCCTTATGTCCAACGCTTCAAACTGCCGGCCGACGTCAAAGAATTGGTCCGAGCCAAAAACGCGGCTATCCGCGCTCACGACTCCTACCCCACCGCAGCCAACCGGATCCGCATGCGCGCTTTACAGAGGGACGTAAAGAACCGCATCGCGGAACTCCGGGGGGACCGGTGGGACGGTTTTCTCGAGGGTATCACTCCCTCTCACCAAGCCTACTGGCGGCTAGCGAGGGCTCTCAAGTCCGACACGGTAGCCACCATGCCTCCCCTGACCCGCCCTTCAGGCGCCCCACCAGCTTTCGACGACGAGGAAAAAGCCGAGGTCCTCGCAGACTCTCTAGAGAGACAATGCTCTCCTAGTGTCTCAGTTTCCGACCCACCCCATCGCGATCACGTAGATAGGGAAGTAGAGCGCAGGGTTTCTGCCCCGCCATCCGACACACTCACCCCGGTCACCCATTCCGAGGTGGAAGACCTCATCAAAGGCCTTAAGCCTAAGAAAGCCCCCGGCCCTGACGGCATCTCGAACCGCGTACTAAAAATCCTTCCCTACCACTTGATCTACCTCTTGGTAGCCATCTTCAATGCCGCCATGACGCACGCTATATTCCCTTCGGACTGGAAAGAAGCAGACGTCATCGGCATTCACAAACCCGGTAAGCCACGTGACGATCCCACGAGCTACCGCCCCATAAGTCTCCTTAGCGCCCTGGGCAAACTCTACGAGCGCTTGCTTCTCGCAAGACTCAAAGAATTTGTCATCTCGAAGGGCATACTCATTCACGAGCAGTTCGGCTTTCGAGCTGGACACTCTTGCGTCCATCAAGTGCACCGCATCACGGAGCACGTCCTCTCCGGGCTCAACCAGCCCAGACCCATATACACCGGAGCCTTATTCTTCGATGTCGCTAAGGCATTCGATAAGGTCTGGCACAATGGCTTGCTTCACAAGCTCTACCTCATGGGCGTGCCAGACCGTCTGGTCCTCATCATACGAGATTTCCTCAGGAATCGCACCTTTCGATATCGAGTCGAAGGTGCGCGATCCACTTCCCACCCTATTCAGGCCGGAGTCCCTCAAGGCTCCGTGCTCTCTCCACTCCTGTTCAGCCTGTTCACGAACGACATCCCTCGTTCGGACAGGGTGCAACTAGCCCTATATGCGGACGACACCGCACTATATTTCTCACACAGAAATAAGGCTTTTCTGACGCGCACTCTTCAAGTCGCCGTCAACGCCCTAGGCGAATGGTTCCAAAAGTGGCTGATCGCGGTGAACCCGGAAAAGAGCGCCGCGGTGCTCTTCTCCCGGAGCACCAGATCTCACACTGCGGGCCATCCCAGTAGTCGATTAGGTCAGATCACCCTCTATGGGCGTCCCATCCCTTGGACCAAAAAGGTCAAATATCTAGGCGTCACCCTGGACTCCCGCATGACATTTGGACCGCATATTCGGTCAGTACGCAACCGAGCGGCCTTCGTTCTCGGCCGGCTCTACCCCATGATCTGCAGGCGGAGTAAACTGTCGCTTAGGAATAAGTTGACACTTTACAAAACCTGCATCCGTCCCATCCTAGCTTACGCCAGTGCCGTATTCGCACACGCGGCTCCCGCCCACATCAATAGCCTCCAGGTTATTCAAAACCGATTCCTTCGACATGCCGTCGGTGCCCCGTGGTACATGCGGAATGTCGACCTTCATTCCGACTTCGGTCTAGTCCCTATCCGCAAATTTTTCAAGGAAATGTCCGAACATTACTTTGAAAAAGCTTGCGTCCACCCGAACCCGCTCATCGGCGCCGCTGCCGACTATATTCCCGACCCTGACCCTGTTCCCGGTCCCTCAGATCGTCGACCTACCGTACATCGCCGCCGTCCGCGGCATGTACTGCTCGACCCACCCGACCCGATGTCCGTCCTCCTGGACCATGACACAACACCAACACCAACACCGACAACGACGTCACGAGTCGTACACACATCATCAACACACAGACACCGGTCTCGCCGGCGAGGCCGAAGGATCGTACACATGCGACCTCGACATGCATCCCCTCGCTGAGTTTCTTGCCGGTTCTTCTCAGCGGGGGCGCGTTGTGAACCGGTGGTAAACTCGCACACTCTCTAAGCGGCAGCCCAAGCCGAGGCCGTGCCTCCCTGAGGTGCCCTTGAGCTAGTCGCTACCTTTCCGGGCTGGAGCGCTCAAAGCGCTCGCCCTCTCGTCCGGTGAAGCTGTAATGGCCATCTGCGGCCAACAGCACTACTCCTACACAAAAAAAAAAAAAAAAAAAAAAAAAAAAAAAAAAAAATTATGCTTATTTTACTGATAGTAATCCCACATTGCATTGCAATGTACTTTTAATAAACAACGCTATTTAGTCGTTGTTAATGTTAGTTAAACTCCTGCATATGTCATGTTTAGTTAGTTAGTCTAGGGATGTGACATTAATGGAAAAGAATCGAATAAATAAAAATCGATTTTTCTTTATTAAAAATTAATCATTTGTCAAAAATCGATTTTAATAAAAATGAATAATCGATTTCTGCGAAAAAATTCGATTTTTTTGTATTATTAAAAAGTACATACTAAATGCAAAAAATCTGGATGTTATGTGTCATCTATTTAAGTACATATCCATTTTCAAAAACTAGTTTATAAATATTATTATCAGTTTTATTTATATATTAGACTAGCTGACCCGCGCAGCTCCTCTAGCGCTCTTTCACTTGTGAATCTAAACCATTCTCGAATCCCTTTGAACACACACAAACAATTTCATCAACATCGGTCCAACCGTTTAGGAGGAGTTCAGTGACATACACACGTACAGTAGAATTATATATATAAAGATAGGTATTACTATTAAGGTATTGCCCATGATACTAAATCAGGTTTACTCGTAATCGTAATGGCTATAGTTGAATATAAAACAAGAAATTACCTCAATTTCTTGTTTTATATTTATATTTCTTGTTTTAGTTTTATATTATTACTAGCTGACCCGCGCAGCTCCGCCCGCGCTTTAATTACATTTTGCTCCCCCTTTCTCCATACTCTCTTGATTTATCTCTCTCTTATAAGAAAAATCTAATTCTATGCTATTTCTCTCCCCTCCCGCTTCGGTCCCCGTCACACTTCCCCTCTTCCTCTCCTCTCCCTCTCTCTCTTTTCCCAACTTGCTCCCTCTCACTCTCCCCCCCCCCCTTGCTCCACCTAACTCCTCCGATCACTCACTCCATCACCCTCCCCTCTCCCTCTCTTGCACCCTCCTCTCCTTCTATATATCCTCGTCAATCATGGTATCAGCGGCATAAAATATATTTTATGACCTATTCTCAGACCTACCCGCAAAATTTCATACGTATCGGTTCACCCGACTCTCGTGCACGTAACTCAGAGGTTCTCAGATTTTGTTGTGCAAGGCGTTGCGAACGTTCGACACTCGACTCTCGTGCGCGTACCTGAGAGTTTCTCTGATTTTGTTCAGCAAGGCGTTGTGAACGTTCAGGTGAAGATTCTCCCATACGACGTATTCTTGCTGCCCGCCCGTGCTTGAGAACTATGTTTATAAAGTTGAGACCTGGCTCTCTTAGGCATTTTCAAATGTTTAAGAAAATGCTAATAGCGTGTAATATTCTAGCTCTGAAAAGAACTGTTGTTTAGCCCTGAAAAGAACTGTTGTTTAGCCCTGAAAAGAACTGTTGGTTAGCCCTGAAAAGAACTGTTGGTTACCCCTGAAAAAATCTGTTGGTTAGCCCTGAAAAGAACTGTTGATTAGTTCTGAGAAGAACTGTTGTTTAGCTCTGAGAAGAACTTTTGCGTAGGTGTAGTTTTAAGAAAAAAATCGCACGAAAATTATTAGACTTCGCGCACGACCGCTGCGTAGGGAGCCGACCTCGCATCTGAGCCGCGCGGGTACCTACCTTATGCCTGATTTACACGTATTAAGTTGCAAGTTGGTAACTAAATCTTTACTAAAGTTTAAGTAAATTATTGCGTGTAAACAAACACTTCAGTATAATGATTTCTGATATTTACGCGAAAACTACACATTGAAATGAAACTAATTTTACGGATTATATCACGGTTTATTCTTGATTTTAATTACCCCACACACACACACACACACACACACACACAACACACACACACGCACACACAAACAACACACACACACCCACAAACACACACCCATACACACATACACACACACACACACACTAAACACTTTAGTAGTAAGTTCCAAGTTAACATTTAGTACTTAAGTGAATAAGTAAAATTTTTCGTTTACACGTATTAAGTTGGTAACTAAATCTTTACTAAATTTTAGTAAATTATTACGTGTAAACAATCACTTTAGTAGAAAGTCCGAAGTTAAAATTTAGTACGCAAGTTATGAAGCAGAATAGAAACTTTTCTATTTTTCGGGTAAGTAGGTGGGCGTGGTTTATTCTTGATACGTTTGGACACACACATGTATAATGCACGTTTGCAGGTGTTCTTGCAAAGGTATAGCCATAGATCATACCATAGATAATATACAAATATATTATGAGCAAAGTCGTTTGCGTCACGTTTTCGTTGTACCAACGTATATTTAGGGTTGCCAGAAATACGGGATTGTTCCAGAATTCGTATTGTCCTGGAATTTTTAAATACCTACTACGCTGTAGGTATTAATATTTGCAATCAAATGGTTTTTTTTCCTAGTATACTGCAGTATAATTAAGTGATTCGGGAGCTATTTGGCTAATAGTCTCGGGATTTTTTAGATCTACGGAGAAATTTTGGGGTAATTTAAGCCTGTATCTCGCATCCTTTTTTTTTCTAGAAAGAAGAAGAAGACACGAAGTCATTTACTTTTATATATCTAATATTATAATTATAGTACCTATATATATCATAAAAAAGAAATTTTAATATAATAATCTGTATTAGTTGTCTATATAATTTAATCCTAAAAATAAATTAGTTGTCCGTCGCTACAAAGTACTATGAAATCGTCACGGATCGTGCGACCGTCCATTGGGGCGAACTAAAGAACTAAAGATTTTAACTAAAATTTAGTAAAAACGACGTGTAAACGCATACTTAAAATTAAGTCACTTAAAATTTAGTTACCTACTTGACAACTTAATACGTGTAAATCAGGCATTACTCGCTAGATCAAAACTCCCCTCCCGCATGCGCACCCCCCCGCCTTGGTGACGCTCACTTCGCAACGGGCCGTGCAGCAGAAATCTTTTAATTTATAAGCAGTAATATTTTAATTTCGCTATAACTTCAAAACCAAATGTCCAATTTTAATCATTCAAATACCAAATATTATCTACATAAACTGTACTTAATGATGAAATAATTTATTTTGATAAGGATTAATATCATGAGTAAAATAAATGCGTTTAAATGTAGTCCAAACAAAATTCAAGATTTAAAAAAAAAAAAAAATGGTTGTTGGGCCTCACTCGACATAGATACGCGCGTGTGCTGCGGACTTTTTTGTAGATATTTATAAGATCTACAATTAATTAGAACATTTTATAGTTCTATCTTTTATAGTTTAGGCAGCGTACGCAAAATAAGTAACTTTTCTGGTTGATTTTTTACACCTTGTGTCCGAAAAACCCAAATATCTTACGGAACCCTATCTTTTTCCAAAATAAAAATTTAGCCTATGTTACTCGTGGATAATGTAGCTTTCGAATGGTGAAAGAATTTTTAAAAACGGTCCAGTAGTTTTTGAGCCTATTCATTACAACCAAACAAACAAAGTTTTCCTCTTTATAATATTAGTGTAGATGTAGAAAAGCGCAGTATTAAGTAGATACACACAATGTTTCAAAAAAAATTGGACATATAATAAAAAAATGGACGTTGTAGGAATTATGTTATTTCTGGCCTTTGCCTAGCATCTTGAGATGAAGAATAATCATACGTAAATAGAAATTGGATATATATAATTACGTTTTTTGCAAAACTATTCAAGTAAACCCTGTTAAATTATTGTTTAACAACCGTATTCTGTTAATTTCTGCCGAAGTTCATTAGCTTCTGCTAAAAACTGCTAAAATATTCTATTCTGCGACATAATCTGCTAAACCCTAAAATGAGGGTTCAATTCGGCTAAAATAGCAGAATTCCGCTAAATCTGGTCATACTGTACTGAAACTACTTTACACGCATACCTACAGATGACGCCGTTTTTAATGAACTTATACGTATTTTATTTTTATTTTATTTAGGAAACTCTACAGCTTTTTTATAAAAACAATTATAGGTGTCTTTAACGGTACACTAAGCCAAAATTGAGTTCCACGACAATTTATGGAATAGTAATAGGTTCACTTATAGTAATAACTAGCTGACCCACGCAGCTCCGCCTGCGCTATTTTTACGTTTACTAAACTTTTAATAACAGACATTCGCATCAAATACATAACCTCCTTTTTTATAGTCGGTTAAAAACTGGGACCCACTTTTTACTTGCTCTCCAAAGCACGGACCCATTTAGTTCAAAAGGCGTTAAACGGTCACCCATCTATTTAATGTCCTTACCTAACGTTGCTTAACCCGATCGATTACAAAACCTTGATAACAACTCTCTATGAGTGTTCCCTTACTAATATTCATTATATTATAAAGAAAAATTGATAAAATCGGACCCAGCGTATAACCAAGTACCCATTTTGACTATAATCCCCTCTCCCAAAAGAACCATGCTAGATTACGAGATAAAAAGTATCCTATGTCCTACCTCGTAGTAAGATCTCAAATCATGCCAAGTTTCATTTGAATCCATTCAGTAGTTTCGGCGTGATGCTCAGCCGTGATAGACAGACAGACAGACAGAAAGACAGACAGACAAAAATTAAAAAAATTACATTTTCGGCCTCAGTATCGGTTATAGAATGCCCTCCAAATATAATTTTCAAAATATCTTCAATGTACAGAATTGGACGTGTTACAGTTTTATTATAAGTATAGATGTGGTTTTGCTCTGTCTTACATGTAGTTAGCTATATAATAAAAAGTAAGTAGGTGCATCGATACAGTGAAAAACGAAGATCAAGGAAAACAATGAAGACAAAGTTACTTTAGCTATCTTCATACTATGAAATCTTTAAGATATGTGTTACAATATAAATGAACTTAATTCGAGATTTTTCACCCAACGCATAGATGGCCCTGTTTATAAAATTTAAACTTGCGAGATTTTTTCATCCGTCGCATAGATACGAGCCGTTTCTAAAAATCGATTATAAACGTAATTTATATAATCGATTTATTAAAAATCGATTAATATTAATATAAAAATCGAGAATAAAAAATCGATTATAAGAAAATAATAATCGATTTAAATAAAAATCGATAATTTTTTAACATCCCTAGTTTAGTCCAGCCAGTTACGTACGATACGATTAGTATTAGTAGAGATTAGGGATGTGAGATTAATGGAAAAGAATCGATTAAATAAAAATCGATATTTCTATATTCAAAATTAATCGATTTGCCAAAAATCGATTTTAATAAAAATAAATAATCGATTTCTGCGAAAAAAATCGTATTTTTTTTTTGTATTACTAAAAGGTACATGCTAAATGCAAAAATCTGGATGTTATTCATCTATTTAAGCACATATCCATTTTCAAAAACAAGTTTATAAATATTAGTATCAGTTTTATTTATAAATTAGATAGGCATTAGCCTGTGATACTAAATCAGGTCTACTCGTAATCGTACTGGCTAAGGTTGAATGTAAAACAAGAAATTGAGGTAAGCGCAGGTTTAGATTAACACGAAGTTTAATAACATAAATCACTGGCCTGTTGGTCTAGTGGTTAGTGACCCTGTCTGCTACCCTGTTGGTCGTGGGTTCGATTCCCACCAAGTGTCTGGGTGTTTTATCTATATAAGTATGTATTTACAAAAAAAAGTATATATGTATTAGTATCAGTTGTCTGGTTTCCATAGTACAGGCTCTGCCTAGTTTGGGATCAGATGACCGTGTGTGAATTGTCCCGGGATATTATTATTATTATTTTATTATAAATAGAAATTGGATTTAAATTTAATTATGTGTTTTGAGCAACTATTCAAATAAAACCCTGTTAATTATTGTTTAACCCTTAAACCGCCGTCAGGCAACATACCAATAGAAAAATCCATTGCGTATCAGGTACTTGGCGTTCTATGTGTTAACTACCGTATTCTGTTAAATTTCTGCTGAAGTTCATTAGATTCTGCTAAAATTTTCTATTCTGCGCTCAGAGTAATTAGAATGGAGCTAGTATCGCGTCGATTCGCCGAACAAATTTTTCGTGGCACTTTTGCGGGGTGCGGGAGGCGAAGTAAACACACACAGATACAATTTCACGCATACCCACACTATAATAAACTCGCAACACATTCAAAAAGATACGCACACAAATAAAGAATAACCTGAACATATGAACAAAATTTGGCAGAGGGGTTAGCGCATAATGCTATCTCCAGTGGTATCTCCTCTAAGATTCTGCGACATAATTCTGCTAAATCTGGTCACACTGCACTGAAACTACTTTACACGCATACATACCTACATACATACAGATGGCGCCGTTTTTATATATTGAACATAAACGTATGAACTTAATTCGAGATTTTTCACCGAACGCATAGATGGCCCTGTTTATAAAATTGAAACTTACTGCAAGATTTTTTCATCGGTCGCATAGATACGAGCTGTTTCTAAAAATCGATTTAAACACGTAATTTATATAATCGATTTACTAAAAATCGATTAATATTATTATAAAAATCGACAATAAAAAATCGATTATTAGAAAATAATAATTGATTAAAATAAAAATCAATTATTTTTTAACATCCCTAGTAGAGATGGGTCGTCGATGAAACGCGAGACCGTTCGTCAGCGATAAACCGGTTCATAAAACAGTCAAATCTAAAGTGTATATTGTTGACGAAAAGCTTAGTGTCGACGTTCACAGACTACTTTCGTTCGTGTCGCAGTTGCATGGAGTTCACTCACCGATAAACTAATACATATCATTAAACTAGTTTATCGGTGATAATCGGTGGACTGTAAAAGTCGTTGAGGCAAAAAGACTGACTGATTGACTGACTGACTGAATGACTGACTGACTGACTGTGGTACGGTGTCGTACGGTGTCGTAGAGTGTCGTACAGTACAGAGCGACAGTGAAGTTTCACTTCTTCCGCGCGGAGGGACTCCACGCACGCACATGTTTTTAGACAAGATAAGCATCCACCTACTAAATTTCATCCAAAATATGGTACCTACTGATTGCTTAAATATTCAGTATTACATACTATTATATTATTAACATAAGAACCCGAGAGACCGCAGGATGTAAACGATTATTAACCGACTTCGAAAAAGGAGGAATTTCTCAATTCGTCTTTAAATATTTTTAACCTAAACAAAAATTATGTAAAAAAAAAAACTTTTTATAAACAACGCTATTTAGACGTTGTTAACTTATTAAACTCTTGCTTTAGTCAAGTTAAGTTTAGTCCAGCCAGTTACGTACGATCCGATTAGTAGAGATGGGTCGTCGATGAAACGCGAGACTGCCCCCTTATACAATGTAACATTCTACAAGCGTTATCGCTAATAGAAAGTACAAAAATGTATGAAAATGACATAAGTCATCGAAAAATCACGTGACAAATTGTAGGGAATTGACACCATTAGCGAATGAAGAAATAGATTCGCTATGAAGCGATTGCATCTTGTCTAGGGCCTCTGTTCGTCAGCGATAAACCGGTTCATAAAACAGTTTAATCTAAAGTTTATACTGTTTATACTTAGCTTAGTGTCGACGTTCACAGACTACTTTCGTTCGTGTTGCAGTTGCATGGGATGGAGTTCACTCATAGTTCACTCACCGATAAACTAATATCATTAAACTAGTTTATCGGTGTTTTTTTTTTTTTTTGGGAATGATAGACGCTGTTGGCCGCAGATGGCCATTACAGCTTCACCGGACAATAGGAGGCGAGCGCTTAAAGCGCTCTAGCCTTTACGGCAGAAGTAGCGACGAGCTCAAGGGCACCTCAGGGAGGCACGGCCTCGGCTTGGGCTGTCGCTTAAGAGAGGGCTGAGTTTACCACCGGTTCACAACGCGCCCCCACTGAGAAGAACCGGCAAGAAACTCAGTGGGGTGATGCACGTCGTTGAGGTCGCATACGTACGACCCTTCGGCCTCGCCGGCGAGACCGGTGTCTGATAGCTAGTGTAGCATACGGTTGTCGGGGAGGGTTCGGCGCATCCCGGTCCAATAGGACCGTCATGGGGTCAGGAGGGTCGAGCAGTACGTGCCGTGCTCTGCGGCGCGAGTCAGAAGGACTAGGGGCGTAATCGGCGGCGGCGAGGATTAAACTGTTCGCGTGACGGGACGCGGATTCAAAGTAGCGTTTCGACGCTTCTTTGAGGAACTTACGAAGGGGATCTAACTTGAAATCGGAATGCTTTATCGGTGGACTGTAAACTTCGTTAAGATACAAAAAACAGTCTAAAAAAAAACAGTTCGTTCATTCAAGGCCGATTATTCGAATTCGATATATTAATTAGACAAGATAAGCAGCCACCTACAAATTTCATCCAAAATATGGTACCCACTGATTGCTTAAATATTCAGTATTATATTATTAAGGTAAGAACCTGAGAGACCGCAGGATGTAAACGATTTTTAACCAACTTCAAAAAAAAAAAAAAGGAGATTCTCAATTCGTCTTTATATATTTTTAACAGGCTTCAAAAAGAAGATTCTCTATGCGACGCGTATGTATGTAATATTAATACTCACGACGTAGGTAAATGAACTCCTAAAATAACTTACCTGTGCAGACCCTGATCAGTATCTGTCTAACTACTCGTCAAGATTTAACCATATATTTATAATTCGGTGGGTCCTACATATAATGGAGCCGAGTTTCTGTTGCCACCTTCCTGCTTGCGCCAATCACCAGACTTCTACCTACTACTAGCAGCAACCTATCCAACGAGTCCAAATTCGGTGGATCTACGTTTATTGGTGAAGAGATCCCGTGACCACCTTCCTGCTCCATCATCAGACTCTAATCACCATTTTTCTAGCAACTACTCGTCGAGACCTACCTAACGAGCCCACACACAGTGGGTCTACGTTTTTTGGTGCAGAGATCACCGTGTAAGCTCCATCATCAGACCCTGATCACCATTTTCTAGTAACTGCTCGTCGAGATCTACCCAACGATCCCAAACTCGGTGGGCCTACGTTTATTGATGCAGAGATCCCGTGACCACCTTCCTGCTCCATCATCACACCCTGATCACCATTTTTCTAGCAACTACTCCTCGAGACCTACCTAACGAGCCCAAACTCAGTGGGCCTACGTTTATTGGTGCAGAGATCCCGTGACCACCTTCCTGCTCCATCATCAGACCCTAAACACCATTTTTCTAGCAACTACTCGTCGAGACCTACCCAACGAGCCTAAGCTCGGTGGGTCTACGTTTATTGGTGCAGAGATCCGGTGACCACCTTCCTGCTCCATCATCACACCCTGATCACCATTTTTCTAGCAACTACTCGTCGAGACCTACCTAACGAGGCCAAACTCGGTGGGTCTACGTTTGTTGGTACAGAGATCCCGTGACCACCTTCATGCTCCATCATCAGACCCTGATCACCATTTTTCTGGCAACTGCTCGTCGAGCCCTACCTAACGAGCCCAAACTCGGTGGGTGTACGTTTACTGGGGCAGAGATCCTGTGACCACCTTCCTGCTCCATCATCAGACCCTGATCACCATTTTTCTAGCAACTACTCGTCGAGACCTACCTAACGAACCCAAACTTGGTGGGTCTACGTTTATTGGGGCCGAGCACAGATATAGATATACATAGATAACGCAAATGCATGTACTTCGCGTGTCCGAACCCCGACGAAACGTCGGGGTTGGTCGCCGCTAACTTACAGTCCGCATGCGTCTGTTGTTCCAGCCGGTCGACCGGAAAAACTAAAAGAATGCCTCGTTGCGTGATAATTAGCTGCAATAGCCCAAAAATTTCGAGAACCCAAAGACAGGAACATATTTCTTATCACAGGTAAGTTATTTTAAAATGATATTATGCGTAAGTTCATTTTAAAACATTTTTTTAAGTTTTTCGAGCTGTGATTCCAAGAATATACCATAACTATAGACTAAAGTTAAGTAAAACTATATTCACATTACGTTGCCGTGTTTGCTTTGAGCGTTTGATCTGACGTTGAGTGTATAGAGACGATGAATATCAGAACACGCGATACTGTCGCGCATCGCTTCGACTTCATAATACAGGCAATTTGTCGCTCGGTTGTCAAATCTAGCGATTAGTGTTGTTCGTTCCACAACATATACCAATAATCGATTTAATCGAAATCGGACAGACGAATAAAAACTCCTGTCCTAAGTATGAGCGAGATAATCACGGCGGCGCTCGGCGGCGCGGCTACAGTTGAATCTATTGAATCAGGGGGAGGTCACTTTGTATGGAGCCAATGCCAACACGAAAGTTTGTTATGGGAGCATTTTTTTTATAGGGACACCGCTATATACCAAAAGGAGATAGACATAGGTTGACATAACAAGAATAGTAGCCATGTGAAGTACAAGTTTTCTACCAAAGTTTGTTAATATTTTGGTAGGAAAAATTATGCTACATTTCTGTTAATTATTAAAAATTCTCTTTTTTATTCTATTATTTTAACTGATTTGCTGTTAAAATTTAATACCAAAGGTATTTTTACTAATTATATTGTTTCCAGTCATAATTAAAATTATATTTACTTTAGTTGATCTTTATTTTGTGTATAATTTAAACAATTACACATTGCAACACAAACAAACGAAAAAAGAATTCAAAATGTCGGACGATTTCTTTTTGCTTTGGTAAAAAAGTTGGTAAATCTCATATTTTATCTAATTTCACTCGTTTTTGCTTGAGTAAAATCTCACGCGGTAAAATAAATACATACACAAAGTACTTAAATTACAGTGCATGTTACTAGTTACTTACTACTAACTTAGGTACTTTACCGTAGGTTAGGTACCGTGGTTTTATTAATAATTTCGCGAATCTTTTCATCTAACTAGTTCTGTTTACTATAAAAGTTACATTCATGAAAAACGTATCTCGATATAATTATACCGACGATCTAATAAACCGACAAAGTAAATAAGTGTGGCGTAGAAGGTGCCAAAAGGTGCTGAAAATGAAAATACATAATAGAAAAACAAAGAAAGGTAAAAAAGGATCTTCTAACACGACAAAAAGTTATTTGCTATGAGATTACTCAGTACCTATGGATATTACTTATTATTACAGTGTTCATGCATGCTATATTTAGTTACCCAAACAAAGACTATAGTTGAACTTGTTAATAATTAATTACGTTAATTACATTGATATTGATAGCCATAGTTTTGATATTATTTACACTTACATAACATGTCTATTCTATCAATAGTAACAGTTTACTAATAGTACTGATACTATCGATTCTATTTTCTTATTCTACCCAGTGGCAAGGCAAGCAAGGCGCCCGCCTATAGTCGGCTGCATTGCACTTACTCCTGTCAACCGAGACAGGTATTAAGTCTCTTGTATCCAGTAGTTTCACCAACTACAGTGTCCTTTACACCAGAACACAGCCATGTTTACACACTGCTGCTTGGCAGCAGAATATCTGACACTGGTGGTAACTACCTGGATGGTCCCTTTCCCTAGTGATTATCAGTATTGATAGAAGTATAGACATCCACAGAATTAGTAAATGATAGTGATTTCTGATATTTATTTGAAACACATTGAAATGAAACTAACTTTACAGCATTCATGGACAAAGGAGGTCTGTTTGAAGCATTGGGATAGTAAAACAAACTGTGATATAAACTTTAAAGTTAGTTCCATTTCAATTAGGTAGTTAATTATTTCATAATATTCTGGGACAACTCACACATGGTTTCTGATCCCAAACTAGGCAAAGCCTAGATGACAATGGAAACCAGACAACAGATACTAATACCTATATACTTTTTTTGTAAATACATACTCAAATAGAAAAGTAACACCCAGACACTTGGTGGAAATCAAACCCATGACTTATTCGGTAACAGCCAGGGTTTCTGACCACCACCGGACCCATCTAAAATTGTATGATTTTAGAGCAAAATGTTTAGGATATTTGAGGTTTTCCAATTAATAAATTTTAAATCTTTTTATCTGGAAGGATAAAGCTGCATGTGCTTGACTATAATACTGAAGTAAGCTTTGTTTTGATGGTCATTATTGTGTTAAGCAGATGTTTATCTAAGAACAATAACACAAAAATTACAAGCCCGCAGACTTTCTAGTTAAATCTTTTTAATAGAGCCCATTAGTTGCATACCTGACAAGGGAACAACCTCATATATATATATATTATAGCGGTAGCAACTTTGGCATTCTGAAAAAGTATTTTTTTTATCACTAGATGTTTATATTAATAGGTTGTGGGTTCGATTCCCACCTGTTAATAAAATATGTTTGTGTGTGAACATGTCAGGTTGTTTCATACTGTCTGGTGTGACAGTCCATAGGTATAATTAAAATTAACAAATGTTAATTAAGTATTGTACCTAATCAGTTCCACTCTCAATCAATACTAAACAAATTTTCAAGTATTGTGTTAATTTGTTAAAAAAAGCTATTTGTATGTATGTATTCATATCAGTCGTCTTGTTACCATAGTCCATGCACTGCCTAGATTAGAATTAGGAGACTGTGTTTACATTATATAGATAAATATTATTATTAGTTGATATGTTATTATCAGTTGATGACATATGAATCTGTAAAAATTTCAGGTTGAAAAGCAATGATAGCAAAGAAGGAGACTGGGAGTAGCATGTTAAAATCTTTTGTACATGGCCATAGGTCTAGGAAAAAAGTGAAACACCTTTTTCGCATTTTCCTTTCAAGGGATTTTCTGCTTATAGACTGAATAAAGGTTAGTATTTATTTATTTTTTATTGCACATAGAAAATTGTTTATTACAAATTGTAATTTTAATTATACAAATAGTAAATGGGTACTGACGAGCTTCACTCTTGAGTTTTCTTCCAGCAAACTAACTAATAAACAGTTTAGCATTGTATGGGGTCCAATTAGTGTGCAAAATACTTATATATGAATACAAACATATTATACATACCTGCCAAATCAATCAAAATCTTAATTTAGGGCCAATTTAATAGATCACATTTGACATAAGTCAGTTTCTTTGTTCTGTTTGTTTCTTTTGTCGTTATTCTTTTATATATATTAACTTTTTTTATGTAAGCGTAATTGATAAAAGTTATGCAATTGTGCAGTTCTAACTTCGAACTGTTTTTTTATAGTCGCCAACTAATAAACTTGTTTACAGTCCACCGATAAAATGGTCGAATCGTAAACAACATCATGCATGTTGCACCACTTCGGATAAACTGGTCGAATCGTAAACAATATCATGCTGCACCGCTTTGACCAAACTGGTAGAATCCTAAACAACATTATGCTGCACCGCTTTGGCCTAAACTAGTAGATTGAACACTTCAGTCGACATGACCAAACACGGTAATTGCCGAAGTGAGCCGACATTAACCATGGGGGGTTCATTTCGAACGATAATGATGATGGTGATGATGTGTGAAGATGAGAATGATGGTGATGATGATGAATGGTGATAATGTGTGATGATGATCAAATGGTGATGAAGGACTGAATGATGATGGTGGTGATGAAGGTGAAAATGGTGATGAGGATGATGATGATGACATGATGGTGATGAAAATGTGAATGATGATGATGAAGATTTGAATGATGATGATGAATGATGATGGTGATTATGTGTGATGAAGGTGTGAATGATGATGTGTGATCATGTGTTATGATGGTGATGAATGGTGATGATGATGAATGTTGATGTGTGATGATGGTGATGAAGATGTGAATGCTGATGGTGATGATGAATGGTGATAATGTGTGATGATGATCAAATGATGGTGATGAAGGACTGAATGATGATGGTGGTGATGAAGGTGAAAATGGTGATGAGGATGATGATGATGTGTGATGATGATGGCATGATGGTGATGAAGATGTGAATGATGGTGATGAAGATTTGAATGATGATGATGTATGGTGATGGTGATTATGTGTGATGATGGTGATGAAGGTGTGAATGATGATGTGTGATCATGTGTTATGATGGTGATGAATGGTGATGATGATGAATGTTGATGTGTGATGATGGTGATGAAGATGTGAATGCTGATGGTGATGATGAATGGTGATGATGATCAAATGATGGTGATGAAGGACTGAATGATGATGGTGATGAAGGTGAAAATGGTGATGAGGATGATGATGATGTGTGATGATGATGGCATGATGGTGATGAAGATGTGAATGATGGTGATGAAGATTTGAATGATGATGATGTATGGTGATGGTGATTATGTGTGATGATGGTGATGAAGGTGTGAATGATGATGTGTGATCATGTGTTATGATGGTGATGAATGGTGATGATGATGAATGTTGATGTGTGATGATGGTGATGAAGATGTTAATGCTGATGGTGAAAATGAATGGTGATAATGTGTGATGATGATCAAATGATGGTGATGAAGGACTGAATGATGATGGTGGTGATGAAGGTGAAAATGGTGATGAGGATGATGATGATGTGTGATGATGATGGCATGATGGTGATGAAGATGTGAATGATGGTGATGAAGATTTGAATGATGATGATGTATGGTGATGAATGTTTATGTGTGATGATGGTGATGAAGATGTGAATGCTGATGGTGATGATGAATGGTGATAATGTGTGATGATGATCAAATGATGGTGATGAAGGACTGAATGATGATGGTGGTGATGAAGGTGGAAAATGGTGATGAGGATGATGATGATGTCACGATGGTGATGAAGATGTGAATAATAATAATAATATCTTGGGACAATTCACACACGGTCATCCGATCCCAAACTAGGCAGAGCCTGTACTATGGAAACCAGATAACTGATACTAATACTTATATACTTTTTTTTTTGTAAATACATACTTAAATAGATAAACAACACCCAGACACTTGGCGGGAATCGAACCCACGACCCATCGGTTAGCAGGCAGAGTGTCTGACCACTAGACCAACGGGCCCGTCATGATGATGATGAATGGTAATGGTGATAATGTGTGATGATGGTGATGAAGGTGTGAATGATGATGGTGATAAAGACGTGAATGATGATGAAAATGTGATGATGTTGATGATGCATGGTGATAATATGCGGTGATGATGGGATAATGGTGAAGAAGATGAGAATAGTGATTATGTTGAATGGTGATAATGTGTGATGCTGATGTGAATAATGTCGATAATGTTGATGAATGGTGATGTGTGATATGATGTAAGTACATATAAAATAAGACACGACAAATGTATGTGCAAATGAAATTCGTTTATCAATCGATTACGAGGGATGCCTTTTAAGTTTTATCGTTTGAAGAAAAAAATGTTATCTTTATTTGTTTACGGCAAAAAAAACTAGTTTCGGCAGAAAATCTACCGTACCTTCGGCTGCACCGAAACTCTGCGTGCGTTAGGAGTGGGCGTTAAATAAACAAACTGTTTTTAGACTGTTTTTTTGTCGTCAACTAATAAACTAGTTTACACTCCATCGATAAACTGGTCGAATCGTAAACAACATTATGCTGCACCGCTTTGTGAACTAGTAGATTGAACGTTTCAGTCGACGCGTCGTAGTCGTGTACGGTCACGTCACTACGTTTATTGCCGAAGTGAGCAGAAATGAACCGATAGATGCCGCACTTGTGACTGGTCACAGATCAAGCTAATATTGCGTAGCTATAATAGGTAGCTATAATAGGCAAAAGTATTATTTCGTTTTCTTCTAATATTTATCATGGCTTCCAACAAATGTACCTGTTGTCACAACTCTATAAAATCTAAAGACATGTTGACACGTTCCGATTGTACTCGTATGTCTAAATATGATTTGTATTGTGCCAATGTTCCCGGTAAGCGCTTTGGGAACATGAACAAGGAACAAAGTCAATGGGTTCTTGTATTCTTACGAACTAATATGAGGTAATGATGTGAGGATGGTGATGATGATAATGATCGTTGTGTGATGATGATGATGTTATGGTGGTGACGAAGATATGAATAATGATGATTTGATGATGATGATAAATGTAAATGAGGACCATGTGACGATACTGATGATCATTGTATGATGATGTGTGATAATAGTGACGAAGATCTGAATGACGATGAATGATGTTTTCATTTGTACATAAGTTCAATACACGATATACTTACTTATTTCAATTTGTAAATAAAAATCATTGATCCATCGATTGGCGAAGCTAACGATGACGGTTGACACACGAAAAACGTACTCTCCTGAACAACCTGTTAAAACTAAACGACACGCGATCATCACGCAGTTTCGGTGCGGCTGAAAGTTCGGTAGATTATAGCCGAAACCGAATCTTCAGTCGGTTACAGAATATGTAATAACTAGGCGCGCGCGTAGATTAATTGAACACCGTGCATAGACCTAAATACATATATATCAATCATCGGTGTTTTCACAGGATTTAACATTGTTGGCACAGTCGATTTGATTGGAGAAAATATTATGGATATCTAATATTTTCTCAGATATCAGGATATCTCTAGATATCAGGCAGCTCTGAAGGCTCTTAACTCCTTCCGAGTGGTCTCCAAACTGGTTATAGAAGGTGTCACAGGTTTGAATAACTTGGGAAGACACAACAGCGTCAGCCTTATCTGGGTACGGTCAGACAAAAATATGGTTTACCACCCTACGGTTGATGTTCATATGCACATTATAAAACAACAAGGTTGATTTTCCCTTGCAATTATTCATACAGTTACTAATGCTCTCTTTATTGTTAACGTCAACACTGACTAGTGTTCCTAGTTTAAATTGACGCATCTGATAGAAATGTTCAACCTTAGTGTTATTTTGATTGCATAGGAAGTTTTGTTAAAACTGATAAAGCACTTTCTTGACCGACCGTACCTGGACACGAAGGCGTCGAGGGTAATGAGAAGGCAGACAGACTAGCGAGGGCTCACAGAGACATTTGGTTGGCCCCGAACCATTTGTAGGGATTATGTATGGAATATATCACCAAGGATTATATGCACACGCTAGGAACGAACACACGAAGGAATGGAGGGCAGCGTCAGGCCTTAACCACTCCAAAGCGTTCTCTAGCACAAGGGTGGACTGTGGGGTTAAATTATTAAACCTAAGCAGATCACAAATAAGGCACCTAATAGGTGCACTCACGGGACATTTTCGTACCAATGAGCACCTTCACAGAATGAGGCTAAGTACTATTGATACTTGCAGATTTTGTAAAGGTGGAAAAGAGTCAATGCGACACATATTGTGTGGGTGCGACGCTCTTGCGAGACGTTGGTTGGGTCATCTGGGAGTAGCCTATCCTACACCAGATGATTATGTACAGGTCCAGGCTGGTGCAATCGTTGCGTACCTGAGGGAACTTCGACACGCCAGCTTCAGAGTAAGGGCTAGGGCATGCAGTGGCGTGCAGTCCATATAGGCAAAAAGTGTTTGCCTACCCTGTGATTTCCGGAACAACATGATAACAAAAATAATTTATCTGCTCAATAACATTTTGTTTTGAATTATTTCATCAAAAATAAGCAAAAGCTCGCGAAAAACGGGCATTAAACTATTCCTAGTTCCTAGGTACGCGGAGATTTAAATTTCCCGCGCGCCAAACCGCGAGGTCCGCTAATCAAAATTTTAAGATTTTAAGATCGAAACTCTTAATTCCCACACATTCACAGATTTTTTTCTAACAAACTTACACACACCAGTAGGCACGCCGACGATTCCAACAGTATAAATGTCACGCACATCATGCAAAAATAGACAGTGCCTCTCGGGTGTGCTCGGGTCTGCTCGGGTGCTCTCGGCAGCAATGACGACCTTGGAGGAAGGACTAAAGAAATGTTGACCAATAGCAGCTCAATCTTAGCCCAATGCATCGAACGGGATCGGGATCGGGATGCGAGAATGGGTGCTCGATGAATGAAAAATACTACAAATTATAAAATACCTAGTTTGTTCAAACTTCAAGACAGGGTTGCCAACTTAGGGGTTTCCCCCCTAAATTTAGGGGGAAAAAATGTGGGATTGCATTTTTTTAGGGGTGTTAAATTCTTAGGGTATTTTTAGGGATTTTTATAACTTCAATTAACTAAGTAATAAACAGTGGGCAAATGTCTCTAGTTGAAGTTTTCGATAATTTATAAATAAAGAAATTGCAAAAATGGGGTTTCTGAATGTAATTATTTATTGATTGCTTAAAATTTATTGTTCGTTTATTGATTATAATAAATATTTTATCATTTTGAATGTATTATTTATTTAAAAATATTTAACTATTGAAATGAAACTAATTTTACGGATTATATCGCGGTTTATTTTTGATTTTAAAATTAGTTTCATTTCAATGTGTAATATTCGCGTAAGTATCAGAAATCATTAATATTTAACTATTTATTTTATAAACAATATTTTTTTTAGGGGCAATCTCTAGAAATTGTGATGGTTTTAGGGGTTTTTGATTGGAGCTTAGGGGGATAAATTTTTGAGAGTTGGCAGCACTGCTTCAAGATTTCATAATGACATCCATTTTTTGTTGGTTTTTATTCTATATTTTTTTATTATACGATTGATAACGATTGTTTTCGGTGCAGTATGTGTTGTGTTTCCAAATTATAAAACTTACTTAGTAGAAAATGGAAGTGGTAACGTGTGATTGATGTTCTGGCCAAGTGTGTATAGAAAAATTAAAAATTCACGCGTTTTCGACACGATAAATAATCTAAAATATTTAGATTTAAAGTATATTTACAATCGGTTAGCCAGCTGGAAACATAGAATCTAAATATCATTTAATTTTTTGATATTTTGAGGTGGCATATTTATAATCATCTTAATGTATGTGTACAAGCAAGACGAGTAACTCGCAGTCATATTTGTAAGTTTTTTTACTTTAATATTGTTTTTATTGACTGTGTAGTATGTCTGGTTATTTAAGACGCTCTGCGGCCTAAATGGCTGGATGGATTTTAACCTCTTGAGTAATAGTGTTCTGTGATTTTAACGTAGGTACTTCCTACGTGTCGTCTTAGTAGTGGAAGTGAAATAGAATATATATTTATTCGAAATAAAAACATAAGCATTAGGTACTCATCAAATGTTTTGTGTTCACATCATTCATTAATGTCAATTTAGGTCCCCGTGGGGTGTCCGGGTAAGAATAGCACCCACCCATCTCCTTCCGTTGGGTGTCCGTAAAAGGCGATAAAGGGAAAACGAGAAGACGGGCAGCAGCGTCTTTTTATTGGATTACCTACCACCTTTACTGCGATCCCCAAGCCGCCTGCCAAGCGTGGGGATTATGGCAACCCCTCCCTTCTAAGGGGGAGGCCTTTGTTCAGCAGTGGACGTTTCGGCTGCTGATGAGGTTGAAGTCACTTTTTGCCTACCCTGTCATATAACCCAGTGCACGCCACTGAGGGCATGCACAATGGATCCAACTGGGTCGAAGTGCGTTCCGGTGGTTTACCGGGCCCGATTCTTAGCCACCAACAATAGAATAGAAATAGAATGGATATCTAAACTGTCTGGGATCATCTACAGACAGACTATACCTCGAGAGTGCGGGTCACGAGTTAATCGATGACGATATTAACCCACCACCCACACTTGCTGAAATGAAATGCAACATTTTTTTATAATTCAATATAGAATGTAAGGTAATAGAATGTAAATAAAATGTAAGAGAAATACATGTAAATGAATAATCAGTGACAGGTAATTATCTACACTACACTCATAAGACTTAAAGTGGTTTATCAGTTTGTATGTTTGTAGACTTCCGAATACTCGTACTGTCTATACTTGGATGGCACTACCAATTCAATTATAAAGATTCCGAAAGTGACATTCCCTAAGGATTTGTTTCTGGTATAATATTTACCGAACTCCGTATCAGGGGTCGTGCATTAATCACGTGATGTTTTTTAGCAACTTTTTAACACCTCCCCCCTGCTGGTGATATGTGGTGAGGTTTTTAAAACTAACCCCCCCCCCCCCCCCTATCCAAAATCACGTGTATTTTTGTACAAAATTTAAATATAGTTTATATTGAAATTTTCGGAATATTATCTTTAAATAAAGGTACTTAATTGATTAAATGTTGAAGGGGAAGTCGTTGCCGGCAACGGTGAGTCAAGGCCACGTGCCGCTGTTTGGTTTAGAAATCGTGCATTCAACGAAAAATAAATACACGTGATGTCTCATTATACCCCTCCCCCCTCCTGGTGATATTTCGTGATTTTTTCGGAACCCCTCCCCCCCCTCTTTTGAGCCTCACGTGATTAATGGACGACCCCTCAAAAGGTGTTGAACTGACCTAGATACGACGAGTGCGAAACTACAGTCTGAAGTGGTAGACTTATATTAAAATAATTTCGAATAACCAAACCGAAACCGAAACGAGACAAGTAGTATCTTCGTCTGGTTGTAGGAGACACCCCTACCTATGGATAGCTGCATTGCACTGCCACTAGGGATAGGTCATTGACGCATTTTCAGTCTACGAAACGAGACCGTTTATCGTCCACGATAAACTAGTTAATAAAACAGACTAAAGTTTCGACTAGTTTATATCGTAAACAGAATGTTTTTAGTTGTGTTGTGTTTGTAGTTTGGTCAACGACTAAACTAGTTTAGTCTTTTTGTTTGTTTTGTTTGTTTCCAAACATAGAGTACAATCATTACATATTTTTATACTGTTATAGTCTATATTAAGTAACTAATATACTCTTTGTGTCAGCATTCCACAATTATCACGACAAGAAGCAAGTCATGTATCAAGTTGTAATTTAAATTTAACCTATGGAAAATAAAGTCCTTTTATATATACGAGGGTGAATCAAAAAGTTCTTAGAAGTGCATATATATGAAACCTTTTTGGATCAAGTTCGATATTCAAATTAAAGAGTGTCTATCACACTATATTTATGCAGACTGTCACTTGTTTTTGTCAGTTCGTTCGCATGTAATAATTTTTTTTGTGCAACGAGTTGCTAAAAAGTCAAAATTATGGATAAAAGTGAGTTACGTGCGGTGATAAAATATCTCAGTTTGAAAAAAATGTCTACGAAGGAAATTTTTTTGGACATTCAGCAGACATTAGGGGGTGATGCTGTACCCTATTCTACGGTTGCGTACTGGGTGGCTGAATTTAAAAGAGGTAGATCAAGCTGTAAAGATGACCCGCGTTCTGGGCGGCCTTCAACCTCCGTTACAGAAGAAAATGTCAAAAAGGTTGAGAATCTGGTTTTGGAAGACAGAAGAATGACTATAAAACATATAGCTGAGATCCTAAAGATATCTTTTGGTAGCGTTCAATCCATTTTAATTGATTCACTGGGGTTCAAAAAAGTGTCTGCAAGATGGGTGCCACGAATGTTAACCGACGAAAACAAAAAGCGACGTTTGGAAATTTCCAAGCGTAATCTCGAAATGTTCCAGCGTGATTCGGATAATTTTTGCCGTCGTCTTGTCACCATGGATGAAACGTGGGTCCACCATTTTGATCCTGAAACTAAAAGACAAAGCATGTCTTGGAAACGACCATCCTCTCCATCCATTAAGAAATTTCGAGTTGCTCCTACCGCTGGCAAAGTTATGGCCTCTGTGTTCTGGGATAGTGAAGGAATCCTTTTTATTGATTACATGCCAAAAGGCCAGACGATTACTGGACCCTATTATGCAAATTTAATCCCGAAAGTGCGTGAAGCGATTAAAGAAAAACGTCGTGGAAAACTGTCGTTGGGCGTGTTGTTCCTTCAAGATAACGCTCCTGCTCATCGATCGGAAGTTGCGCTCAACGCAATCCGCTGTGCTGGCTTCAATCTCCTTGACCACCCACCATATTCTCCGGACTTAGCCCCAAGTGATTTTCACTTATTTCCAAAATTAAAAGAGGAAATTCGTGGAACAAAATTTCACGATAATGACGCGGTTATAGCTGCCGTAGAGGACTTTTTCGAGAGTCAAGAAAATATTTTTTTTTCACAAGGAATAAGGAAGTTAGAAACGCGTTATTCTAAATGCATTGCATTGGAGGGAGATTATGTAGAAAAATAAAATATTATTATTTAAATCTTTGCATTATTTAATATTGATTCCAAGAATTTTTTGATTCACCCTCGTATTTCATGTTGTTTTACCAGCGGCAACAGTTTACGTTTACTAATCGATTGATCAGCGATTTTTATTTACACATTGAAATAAGTATGTCGTGTCTTTTCATGTGTTCTTATGTACAACATGATCACACATCATCACCATTCATCATCATCATTATTCACATTTTCATCACATCATCATTCAGATCTTCATCACCATTATCACCATTCATCATCATTACACATTATCACATCTTCATCAACATCATCTCATCATCACCACACATTATCACCATTCATCACCATCATCTTCATCACTATTCATCATCATATAAATCTTCATCACCGTAATTTGAACATCATCGCACATTATCACCATTCATCATCAGCATTCACATCTTCATCACCATCATATCACATTATCACCATTCATCATCATCACCATTTAGGTACATCTTCATCACCATTCATTATCATCATTCACATCTTCATCACCATCATCATCATTAGCTTTCACATCTTCATCACCATCATCATCATTAGCATTCACATCTTCATCACCATCATTTCACATTATCACTATTCATCATCAACACTATTCATCATCATCATTCACATCTTAATCACCATCACCATTCATCATCATCACCATCATAACACATGATGACCATTCATCATCATTATCGTTCGAAATGAATCCCCTCATGGTTAATTTCGGCTCACTTCGGCAATAACCGTGTATGGTCACGTCGACTGAAGTGTTCAATCTACTAGTTTAGGCCAAAGCGGTACAGCATGATGTTGTTTACGATTCTACCAGTTTATTCAAAGCGGTGCAGCATGATGTTGTTTACAATTAGACCAGTTTATCGGTGGACTGTAAATTAGTTTATTAGTTGACGTCTTAAAAACAGTCTAAAAAAACAGTTTATTCAACGCCCACTCCTAAGTGCCACTCGTCACTCAAGACATTAGTCATTAATTTCTATGAGCCTGGTAATTTCATCAAATACGGTGTCGTTCACGCTGTGACAGCAAAGTTTACACATTTCTGCTTAACGGCAAAACATCACATTGCGGTGTGGTAAATACCTAGTAAACCTTTTACCTTTTTCAGATATTGCATAATGGAGCCAAAGATTAAAGATATATCACAAGCCCTAATTACGCTTTTGCGTGTCTGCATTAACAACACAGCAGTAGGATTCAAACGGAAAAGAGAAAATAAAGGAGCACCTATACAAGTTCTCAGCCATTCAGGAGACTGGCTTGCACGCTAAGATTAGTGCAAGTAAGTATCTCATCTATCTTTGTGTTGGCCGCTACCCTATAGGTCGTCGTGGATTCAATTCCCACCTAGCACAAACATTTGTTTTGCATGAACATGTCTGTCTGTTCTGTGTCTGGGTGTTATTTATCTTTAAGAGTACTTATGTATGTATTTACAAAACGTAGCTACAATGGTGCAGTGGGAAACCGTTTGCTTTGCAAACCGGAAGTCGCGGGTTCGAAGCCTGCGAGGGCAAAAACTGTGTAGTTATTCCTTACTGGCTAGGACAATGCACTGATCACCTGATTTTCTGTGAAGTAAGAAGATTCATGCGAGGTATAAAGGAAGAAAAAGTGCACTTGTGCCTACGCAAGCGCTTGTGCACTATAAAATATCCCGCGTAGATTACGGATTTCATAATGAAGTCCGTAAGTAAATGGAGTTTTTTTTTGTATAGAGTACATAATTCTACATAGGTATGTTTAAAGAAAACAGTCTTCCTCAATTACTTTAATTTTAGCAATTTGCGGGGTTGGTTACTTACTTAATAATATAAAACATAAATATTTTTTGTATGTTGTAACCTAGTTTGTAACTATTTGTTGACCTAAATTAATAAAATAAAAATAGTTACAAAAGTAGTTACTTTTAGGTACCAACCAGCTATTAGGTTTATCAGCCAACTGGCTGATCTTGTAAAAGATTGGCCGCTGTGGTCGTATCGGCCAGAGGCCAAAAAAAGTATATAAGTAGCTGTATCAGTTACTTGTCTGGTTACTACTGCTTAGTTTGAGATCAGATGACCATGTTAGAAATTTTGAATTGACCCAGGATACCATTAAAATAAAATCGTAGTCATAGACTGTATGTTATTTGGATATTGAAAAAAGATTTCACTTTCTTATCTTTAATCAATAAAATATTATTATTTTCAGACGAACTTTCCCGAACGAAGAAAAAAGTTCTTGAGAAATAACCCTCTTATGGAAATTTTTAACGAAAAGAAATCGTAATTAAAATAGTTGTGGAAACAAGAACTGGACCACTTTCTCACGATGGTTGTATACGCGCACTAAATGCAATGTAACATTTGCATGACAGTTTGATTAAAATGAATATTGTTAGTATATCTACCGAATGGCATCAAGATCCCTGTAAAATTGTTTTGGCAGTCGATTACAGCCAATAATTGTGAATCCCAAAACAGAAAATATAAATATTGGCCATTTTATTGCACATATGCATAAAACGAAATTGTGAAGTAGACACAAATATAATGTTGCATGATTTGAAGTCGCTGTGGGCGATCTGCACGAAACAAAGGTGTCCTGCAAGATATGACTGTATACCGCACGGTGTGACGGTGTCCTAGGCAAGGCAGCGGTGTCCTGAGCAATACTACGTGTCTTATACGTTACAACGGTGTTCTGCGCTACGTGAGTATGCTTCTATTTTTTTTCGTTCTGGTCCTTTATTACAATTTTGAGAACTAGCAGACACGCGCAGCTGCGCCCGCGCTTTGACTGACACTTCCAACAATTATCGTTATATTTTAACCAATTGACAAATTATATACCTAAGCCTTCCTCATGAATCACTATTGATTGGTGGAAGCCGCCTTAAAATCCGTTCAGTAGTTTGAGTTTATTGCCAATAGACAGACACAGAAAGACCCGCCAACGACTTTGTTTGTTGTGTAGTGATGATTACACTATTCCTAAATATTTTGGTAATAAATTTAGGTATGTGACATGTTTCACTAAGATCTGGCATGTAACATTAAGTATAGATAAATTAATACAAAAATATTGCATTAGAATAATTGTATAATAATAAAATAATAATAACCTTAATAGTTATGCACTGTCGTGTAGTTTTAGGTCGATCTTATAAAGAAATCACTAATGACATTTATTAATTTTTCTACTAGCTACTCATGTAGATGAGTTTTCAACTGTCAATTCTCGCATTTATTTAATGATTCTCACATTTCAGGGAGAGCTGCGCGATGCAACATCGATCTGCTCGACTTGACATCGATCTGTTCTACATGGTGGCGGCCTTCGTGACGCTGTTGGTGACCTGTGTGACGCTGCGATTTCCTTTAAAGGCCTTTGAAAGAAGTGAGACGGTAGAGATGAATAATGTATTTTTTCTAACGTAAAATGGATTGAATAGGAATACAATAAATAGGAATGGAATTTCTTTGATTTCTAACACTATTATATCGACAGACTTATATATACTTCAGTGTTAGTAACAATGCTAAAATCTATAAACTAGTGTCGTTCCTATTTACCATTCCTATTCAATTAGTTTTTGTCTGAATGTGTCGATTTAAGGGTGATAACATACATATACCAGGAGGATACGTAAAGTGTCACAGATGATATTTAAGTAAATTACAGGGATATTAAAAAAAAAAAATAGGTATAGAAACTAGGTAATGAGTATAATGAGTATAATGATATTAATAGAACTTGTTAGAAACTAATCAGGATTTAATTGAACGGGCGAATTTAATTCAAAATTTTGAGATACCCCAATGAGTAAACATTAATAACTTATCAATAATCACGATATTATTGATTTATGTAAAAAAGAACATAAATACTTTCGCTAAGGTTAGTGATCGACATAATATAAATACTAGGAACAAACACAATCTTGCTGTACACTCCACGCGTCTCCACAGAATTAGCAATTCCTTTATGGTTCAAGGTATACGTTTTTATAATAAACTGCCCCAGGATATATGAGATCTACCAAAAAAAAAAAATTTAAAACTACTACTGAGAGCCATTTGTCTAAAAAGGGCTATTATAAAATCTCGGGCTTGAACTGCAGTACTCTTACATGCTTATAGTTTATGATATATTTATTGTAAATTTGTTTAAAAAAAAAATCTTATATAATTGAAAAAAGACAAGCCCCCTGAGTTTCTTGCCGGATCTTCTCAGTGGAGACCGCGTTACGATCTGGTGGTAGTTGAAAAAAAGGACAATATGTAAGAGCCCCCGTGAGGCCTATGCATAATAAAGAATTTTGAATTTGAATGTTTCCTCATTAGGGCATCTAATTTATCTAACAGGTTTTGTAATATCACTATAATGTATAAATATATCGTCACATCGTCAGGATTCCACCTATATGTATTATTTAATAATAAATATTTAGTTTTTTTTTTAAAGATAACTTTTTCAAGGGTGTGTTGTTCTACTTAACCCTGGAGGGCCGTTGGTGCAATATGCACCATAAGAAACGAAAACACGCACCTCCCTCGGGGGCCGTTGGTGCATATTGCACCATACGACACACATCGCTGCGGGGATAGATAATGTAATACGTTTGTTGTACCTACCGTGAATTTGAAATGTCTTATTGATTTATATTTTATACTTATGTAATTTTAAACTTGAATCAATTCCTATAAGTTATATAAGAATGGCTTTCAATTTATATCTTGAATATTTCAATCGTAGGGATGATGATAATAAGTCTGTAACTGTTATTATACTATATTTAGTTTTTAAACCATGTGGATTTAGATTTCCCGGTTGCCTGATCAATAATTTGCTATTATGTTCATCAGTATACTTAAGTACCTATTTACTGGTAATAAATCTTTATGATGGAATAAAACACTTTTAATGTAACCCGTTTTTTAATATTATCAGTAAGTATATGGCAGAATAAAGATATATAATATATTCCGAGGGAAATAGGGATGCAGGAATGAATGGGCACAAAACTCGTAAATTTTTTTAACATTGAATAAATATAGTTTGTTAGGTATTTTTAATTAGAGATTCTTATTTATAATCAACAAACTATATGAATTCAACGTTAAAATCTTAACCAGTTTTGTGCCCATTCATCCCAATTCCCTCCAAGAATTTATTTTGGGCGCGAATTACAAATATACCTTTTAAATTTCGCGCGGAGATTAGTTCATGTGGGAAAGATTAGTGGGCGCCACTGAGCAACCTATGTGAAGTTGTATGCATATTTTTTGTATGGAGTGGCCCTTCTTCTCTTGAGTAATAGTGTGAATCGTAGCGGGCGGAAGGGCATCGGTGGCATCGGTGTTTTTGAATCGGTTTGGATTTCCCGTCACTAAATTTCAGCTGTGACGTCACGTTCTGTGCGTGTGTGTGTTAAAAATTCGGCACGCTAGGTTTCAATACAAATCGTGATACTTGCGTTAGCTATGTATATCTATATCTGTGGGGCTGAGATCCTGTCCTGATCCTGGTCCTACTTGGTGATCATCATCAGACCCTGGTGAAGGTTACCATTTTATTTAGTATCATCGGATTTACATATGTTCTAAATTTCAGATCTTTCGGACTAATAGAAGTAATAAAAAATGTCTAATGTATACAAAGTATCCCAACTCGACTCGGAAAAGAGCTGATGTTCTTCAAACGGCTGGACCGATTTTCATGAGACATAGCTAAGAACCATCTCGCTTATACTAGCTTTCAAATAAAAAAAAACCGCATTCAAATCCGTTTACTGGTTGGAAAGCTACGATGCCACAGACAGACATACATACAGACAGACAGACTTTGGGACATAGGCGTCAAACTTATAACTCTCAGAAACTACATGTCCATTTCGAAAAAAAACCGACTTCAAAGTAAATTATCTAAAAAGCATAAAATATCGAAAATATATTGAGGTCGGTGCTAGCAAATCATGTTAACTAACACTAGCACCAGCTGACACCGACTCCAATATATTCTCGTTATTTTATGCTTTTAGATAATTTACTTTGAACTCGATTTTTTTTAAATAGTTTATTTAACACTTTTTAGTAATTTCTATTTACTAAATAGGTATCAACCAAGTACAGGGGCGTATTTACCCTAGGGCCAAGGGGGCCATGGCCCGGGGCGGCAGACTTCGAGGGGCGGCGCGAGCCGCACCTCGCTTAGTATGTGCGTCTTTTTTTTGGTTTTATATGATTGAAGGATTAATAAAATCTTTTAAAAAAAAAATTGAACCGACTTCAATATCACTGAAAAGTATAAAATAATTTAAATATTATTGAAGTTGGTGTTAGCGTACCTGCTGTGTATATTTGGCACCAACTTCAATAATATGTAAATTATTTTATACTTTTCAGTGATATTGAAGTCGGTTCAATTTTTTTTTAAAAAGATTTTATTTTAAACTTTTTAGTGATATTTTCATATATAAAGATTGAACCATCGAAAACCGTAAAATTATCTAGGTAGGTTATGATCACATTATCGTCTACATAGTTTTACATAATTCATGTTTCTTCAGAAAAAAATATCCGGTCGTAATGAAATTTGCATGAAAACATCATAGTAGTTTACTCTCTCGAATAAAAAAAGAATCATCGAAATCGGTTCATAATTGTCAGAGCAATGTAATGGAGAACATCAGTTTTATGGTTTTTACCAGATAAATTCCTCCACATCGTTCATGGTCCTCCAGGAAGTTCTTATCCGGTTGTAATAAAATTCATACAGATTCAATACAGTGGTTTCTTCTTTCGAATAAAAAAAGAATCATTGAAATTGGTAAATATTTGCCAGAGTTATGACTATTTTTGTCCGACCGAGCGAGTCCGAGCGACTAAAACGTCATCTATATAGGCTTTCTTGCAAGTCTCAGTGCGCAGTCACCATTCTTGTTTTTTCAGGAACTACTTATTACTAAGCAATAATTTTTTTATGGGACCCAATTAACGGATTAAAGAATGGATGGAAGAAAGATTTTTTCAAATCGGTTCATAATTGCCAGAGTTATGCGCGAACATACATAAAAAAAAAAAAAAAAAAATATATATACAGACGAATTGAGAACCTCCTCCTTTTTTTGAAGTCGGTTAAAAAACCTACATGATTAACTTAAAGTAAAACTCATTTGGTTGAACCAGTCGGGAATCCGGGATGTTTCACTTTCAACGTTGTTGCGCGTGTAGTTTTTGTATATATCCGGCGAGAGACGGTGGGGCGGCGCAGGCCACGGCGTTGGTGACTATTTGTTGACCATGTGGTGACCGTCACCCCGCCGCCGCCTGCGCCAGGCGTTGTCAATAAAATTAATGAAGCGACAATCGACTTCAATCTTCAATATTAGTTTACCTACTGTCTACCTAATGGGACTTTACTTTTCGTTTGAACTCAAAAATGTTTTTTGCATTCTTATTTGGAATTAATTCCAAAACGCGACTGAATGTTAAGCGAATTAAGGAAAAGTTCGTGTGACGTGGTAACCGCCAATTTTGTGTAAATTGGATACAATGCCAGCCGAAGCCAGTGCCGCGATGCCGGAGTAAGCCAGCGCGGGGCCCTTGACTTGCATAGTTTTTGTTGTTAGAGTAAGGTCATTTAGACGATCTCAGAAGACAAAAATTTGCTATTTATTTGCTACACTTCATTACTTTTTTCCCAAATGCCCCTGGTGTTTCGAGAGTATGTACATATGTTTGTAAATATGTATGTATGTCTATTTCTTTGGCACGGCCTACAGCCTAAAGGGCTTGATGTACCGCCCACGGACGTGGGCGGATGTATAAGGTCCGCAGACTCTCATCTGGTGGCTTGCCGAGACACTTTAGCATTCCATCCTCCGCGAGGGTATTTGTAACTGTGCAGTGCACAGGTAACAGTTCATCTGTTCTTGCTGCCTGCGCTACCTGGCTACGGGGACATAAGTTCAGCATTAGCCCGCCTTTTGCCCGGCCCTCTGCGGCATCGAGGACCAGCGCAGCTTCCTTCTGCGACTTAACGCTCTCACAGAAGGAAACTACCGCCAACCACGCCCCCTCACTCCCTACCATGGCTTTCACGGCTGACAGCGACGGGTCGGCCCCAATTGCAGCGCGGTGACTACGCTTCGCTGTTGATGCCTTGCACACATCGAGTGTATGATGCACCGTATCTTCAGCGCAACCACACTCGTGGCAGCTCGGGTTCTCTTACCTTAGCTTTCGGGTATACTTACCTTAGATTGTCTTGTGACGGTACCTGCCGAAGTAAACGTGCTCCGACAGAACCCGCACGAGCCGGAAGGTAAGCGTGCCGTATTTTCGCTGATATGGTCAATTATGGCTGGCATGGCTTGACTCCACCACTCATTCAAGCGACCGCACAAGGGCGTCGTCCTGTGCCTCCCTTCGCCACCGCTGAACTTTACGAGGAGGTGCTCCGCCCTGGCTTTGCTCTTCTTTGTTCCGCTGGTAAACTGTGGTCACCAACCAGCACCTTCGCCTCCAAGTCCCAAGGTAGGAGGACCCCCACGCCTCACACAAAATTATGCGGTATCTGCGTAGGTATTACCCGAACCACCATGACCTTCTGCGGTCATTGCAACGGGGTCTTGGTTTGGAAGTCAGGGTGTCCTCCCACACTGGCGCCCCATAGAGGGACATCGGCCATACTGCCCCGGTATATAGGTGACGCCAACTATCACTCGGGCCACACGGATTCGGCAGGAGCCACGACGGATCTGGTGGTATCTTAGAGCCTCCGTTACTCATCTGAATTGTGTGTTAAAAGCGATGTCAAGAGACACCAGCACACCGCCCCTGAGACACTGCCTCATCCAAGAGAGCCTTGACGCAAAGGATCACGTTTGGCTAACTCTCTCGGAATCCGTATTGGGCATCGGAGACTCGGGCGTTACTTTCTAGTAAGAAAGTAGCCAATAGACTATTAACAGAAAACTATTCTAAAAGGTCGGGTTATACGAACAGTTTGAAGATTAGAGGCTATTTAATTTCCTTGGAAAGGACAGACTTAAAGATAATATAGGCATATAGATATTCCTCTTCTCCTATATTCCTCTTTAAGACCAGCGCTGGTTGTCCGCAGCCAGCATATTGCTGAGTTAGGACCTTTTTGTGACATGTCTGATAATTGTACTTTGTTTTACTGTTTTGTTATTCGTGTGTGTTGTGCGTGTCACAAATAAATGTTTTTCTTCTTCTTCTTTCTTCTTCTTCCTCTGTAAGAATTGTATTGTCATGTTAACAGCTGGCCTATTAGAAAAGCTTAGAGTCACACAACGAGCTATGGAGGGTGCTATGCTCGGAGTTTCTTTGGGCGGCAAAATCGACGATTCGCCGAAGAACCAAAGTCACCGACATAGCTCTCAGAATCTGCAAGTTGAAGTGGCAATGGGCTGGCCACATCGCTCAAAGAACCGATAACCGTTGGGGAAGAAAGGTTCTCGAGTGGCGAACACGAACCGGAAGACGTAGTGTTGGTAGGCCTGGAAGGTCTACCAACACTGCGTCTTCCGGTTCGTGGACAAACGACATTGTGCGCGTCGCAGGTTACCGGTGGATGCCAGAATAGCCAGTTGTCGTACATTGTGGCGTTCCAAGGGGGAGGCCTATGTTCAGCAGTGGACGTCTTCCGGCTGGTGATGATGATGATGTTATCAACTTGCAAAATCATAATATGATGCGGCCAATGGTCACTTTTAGAATAACTAGAAAAGAAAGAATTATAATTTTATTTGACTGATATAGACTACTACGTATTTCAAATAGATTAGTGGATAGTATTAACATGTACTTGTTTTTTTCTTTGCTATATGTACGGGGGCCCCCGAGGTGCGGGGCCCGTAGTATTTGCTGACTCCTGCTATATGGCTAATCTGGCACTGCCCGAAGCAGAGAGTGAATGCCATAAAACTCAAAGTATACCCGATTGATCTGGCGTGTTTGGTCTATCGAAAAAAAAAATATGTAAATCTGTACTTAATATTTTAAATTCTAGTTTCTTTTCCCATACTAATGTATGGGGCGGCAAATCCTAATGGCCCGGGGCGCCAAATTCTTAAATACGCCTCTGACCAAGTATCAACACTATCACGCAACTCAAATGTCTACGTTACAGTAACTTACTGAAAACATAAAAAGGTCTATATCTCTTAAACTACTAGACCGATTTTGATGATGAAACTTGTACTCTTCCCTAAGTTGAAAAATACTCTAACTATTACAAAAAGAATTTTCAAAATCGGTCATGTAGTTTCTGAGAAATCCGCGGACAAACCTTTATACATACATACACTCGTAAAGTTTGGTAAATTTGTTTAAAACACATAGACATAGACTAACATTTATGAATATTACGCATTTATTTTAATATTACAGATATACGCGTCGAATAGAGAATCTTCATAATGAAGCCGGTTAAGAAACAAGAATGGCGACTGTGTAGGAAACTGCAGGAATGCCTAAGATATGACTTTATGGTCCTAACTCTGGGAAAGATTTTGGTAAAAGCCATACAACTGATGTTCTCCATTACATTACTCTGACAAATGTAAACCGATTTCGATGATCCTTTTTTTATTCGAGAGAGTAAACTACTATGATGATTCCATTACGACCGGATAAATTGTTTCTGAAGAAACATGGATTATGTAAAACTTTGTAGACGATAATGTTATCATAACCTACCTAGATCATTACCGTCTTCTATGGTTCAATCAAATAGGTATGAAAATATCATTAAAAAGTATAACCTAAAATATTTTCCAAAAGAAATTGAAACGAACCATTTTGGATAGGTTAACTAAGGGCTACCCCCATCCGTTACCTTTGGAGTCGCTGGACGCTTGGAGTGTGGGCCCTAGGCGTCCATCGAGTATGGCGGCGACTCCGAGGAGGACGGCGACGGGGCTGCTAACCCCGTCCTCGTGAGCACCGTGACGGTACCCAGGGGACTACAATGTGTCCCTCGGCGGCAGGCACAAAGGCAAAGCGCCGACAAACTGTTACGCAGTTTGGCGGGTTACAATAAAATGTATACCTTCTTGTTTCGATAAAGGATTATTATTATTATTTTTCCTTTTTAGTTACTCGGGCTTTTACACCCTGACTTAATTCGCGGAACGACAAAAAAAATACCGGTCAAGTGCGAGTCGGACTCGCGCACCGAGGGTTCCATACCATCCTTGGACGTATTAAAGTTATTAACCGGCTTCAAAAAGAAGGTTCTCTATTCGACGCGTATGTATGTAATATTGATAAAAATGCGTAATATTAATATATGTTAGTCTATGTGGGCTTCTAAACAAATTTACCAAATTTTATGAGTGTATGTATGTATGTATGTATGGATGTATGTATGGATGTATGTAGGTATGTATGTATGTATGTAGGTTTGTCCACGGATTTCTCAGAAACTACAAGTCCGATTTTGAAAATTCTTTTTGCAGTGGTTAGAATATTTTTCAACTTAGGGTAGAGTACAAGTTTCATCAAAATCGGTCCAGTAGTTTAAGAGCTATAAACTTTTTATGTTTTCAGTAAGTTACTGTAACGTAGACGTTCGAGTTGCGTGATAGTGCTGATACCTATTTTGGTAAAATAAGTCACTAAAAAGTGTTAAATAAACTATTTAAATAAACTATTTTTCAAAAAAATAAAAACCGACTTCAAAGTAAATTATCTAAAAAGCATAAAATAACGAAAATATATTGAAATCGGTGCTAGCACATCATGTTAACTAACACTAGCACCAGCTGACACCGACTTCAATATATTTTCGTTATTTTATGCTTTTTAGATAATTTACTTTGAAGTCGGTTTTTATTTTTTTGAAAAATAGTTTATTTAACACTTTTTAGTGACTTTTATTTTAGCAAAATAGGTATCAGCACTATCACGCAACTCGAACGTCTACATTGCAGTAACTTACTGAAAACATAAAAAGTTTATATCTCTTAAATTACTGGACCGATTTTGATGAAACTTGTACTCTACCCTAAGTTGAAAAATACTCAAACTATTACAAAAAGAATTTTCGAAATCGGACCTGTAGTTTCTGAGAAATCCGCGGACAAACCTACATACATACATACATACATACTTACATACTTACATACTTACATACATACATACATACATACATACATCCATAAAATTTGATAAATTTGCTTAGAAGCCCACATAGACTAACATATATTAATATTACGCATTTTTATTAATATTACATACATACGCGTCGAATAGAGAACCTTCTTTTTGAAGCCGGTTAAAAAAAAAAACCGACTTCAAAGTAAATTATCTAAAAAGCATAAAATAACGAAAATATATTGAAGTCGGTGTCAGCTGGTGCTAGTATTAGTTAACATGATGTGCTAGCACCGACTTCAATATATTTTCGTTATTTTAAGCTTTTTAGATAATTTACTTTGAAGTCGGTTTATATATTTTTTAAAATAGTTTATTTACCTTTTAGGTATGGAACCCTAAAAACGACAAAACCGTGATATAAACTTAGTCCATGCCTTTATGCTACTTCCATGCCTTTATGTGATTCCAGAATTATAGTTCGGTCAAGTAAGTCCAAGTAGTACTTAATTAGTTCACGAACTAACGAACTGTGCAAGCTTACATTATCTGTATTATTATTTCGTTCAACGGTTGGCAGCAATGTGCATCATCCTACTCTTTGCTGGGCTCTTTGTCTTTGATTTTGGTTTTGTTTGATTGATTGGTATTTGGATTTGGTGTTGATGTTGATTTCGTGTAAATAATGATGCTGTAAACAAATGTTTTCCGAGGGGCATTAATATAATAAAATTAAAATATTTTTGTGAGAACTGCACTGCTTGACAAGAATATGGAACCGCCCTCACCATGGAAAAGGCCAAACGAAGTTATGCAATTGCACAAATTAAAAAAACGCAAGAAAGCGTTACAGGTGATGATTTATTTAATAATTACTAAATAAATAGTACATTACCAAGTTAAAAAGCCATGTATAAAGTGCATTATACGATTGAGAATACACGTTTAGGCTCAGTAATAAAATACTAACCTGTAAAACTATTTCCTTTCAAAATTATAAATTTATCTAAAATTATTTGTGTTGCAGGAACGCATGAAACATCCCTTACCCACAAGCAGTGACCAAGCGACTAGTAAGAAAAACGTAGATTTAGATTTCTCAAGAATTCTAAATGGGGAGAAAAGGAAAAATCCATTTTCAAAGTAAAGCTTTTGTATATCAAATCCATTCATACCATAACATGTCAGGTATAATTTTTTGTAATCTGTACACCAGTAAACCTCAAGATACGAGTTCAACTAAAAATACAAGCCAAGCAGCACTGTGTAAACATTGCTGTGTGCCAGTGTAAAGGTCTCTGTATCTGGTGTGATTACTGGACACAAAACACTTAAATTATGTCTTGAAGGGTTGGCATTGCGCTAGTGATTTATATAGTGTTGCTAGCATCTATAGGCTGCAGTATTCTTGCTTGCCACCTTAGTAGTATAAAAAAATACATTAAGTTAGGAGACCCTGATATTTCAATGTTGAAACCCTGTCCAATCACTGAAAAAAAAGATTATATTGATATAGTGTTAGAAACCCCCTATTAGGTCAGTAAGGGGTATATTCCTGGTACAAATCAGGAATAGTGTATACTATTCGGAGTCACAATCCAATAAATCCATTTTTGAACCTTTTATTTTTCCTCATCCAACTACAAACTGATTCGTATTTGATTATAGAAATGTGCCACAGGAAAGTAAAAAACTGAAAGTGGAAGTAGACTCCCAACTAGACGAGTCCAGTGATAAAACATTATACGCATTGCTGAGTCTGCCAGCCAAAGTTACTGAGAAACCTGCACAGAATGTGGACTCTGAGAAACTTTCGACATTCTCAAATCTGTTACAGAAGTTCACAGCAGAACATTCTGTTGAGCCTGTAAGTAAAGTATGTTCTCTTTACTAAGTGGTAGGTTCCTTAAGCATGGCACAGCCCAAGGCCCCAATTCTGCTCATTTTAATTATATGACATACAATTGCCATACCAGTGTGACGTTATTGAGACGTCATTACGATTGGGACAAATTCAGTATTCCGCTAAAATAACCATAACCAGTGGTGTCACACCACTGAGATTATCGTTTTTTGTCTCAATAGTGTCAGTGTAAAAACACTAACTGTCGCACTCACAAACGCTCTAATTAAGTCACTTTTTAAAATCTATTTATTTCTACTGTCGGAGCCGTTTATGATTATTATCGATTATTGAATACGAGATAATTGGTATCTCTAGTCACTATCTGAGTATTAAGTATTAATTGATTTCGAGTTTCGAAATAATCAGATTTAAAATAACTGATTAATGATCATTTACTGCAATTGGCGTTTGTAGGTTCTGCAGTAAGGGGACACAATCTGTCTCAATTATTGGGCATGTATATAAAATTATTAATGATAACATCATGATCCGAATCATCGAGCCTCTAATTCGAATGAAAAAAAAAAAATAATAATCGCCCTTCTTTTGTCCCACTGTTGGGCGTGCTGTTGGGAGGCCCGTGGGCCTCCCGTCAAGATGAAGACGTTCAGGGCTTTTGGGCCATAATTATTAGCCCACCACACTGGCTAAGTACAGGTTGGCGGACTTAACACGTCATTCGAAAGCAAGTTAGGCTTTCTCAGTCAAGCAGGTTTCCTCACGATGTTTTCCTTCCTTCCCCCGAAAGCTAGACAAACATTCGCAAATGATAAATTAAATAAATCCGAGGCACTCAGAGGTGCAAGCCTAGGTTCAAACCTACACACCTTGTTTCCAATGCAAACGCTCACCAACTGAGTTATACTGCTTTTTCGCTAAATCCGAATGCCAAATTATTAATGTCCTTCTGTAAAGCGATTAACATGCAACTGCATTTTCAGAAATTCATTGAAAAGAAATATAAGCACTTGCCCATAGATTGGGCATTAAAAACTAAGTTAAGATTAATGTCACCAAAACCATTTGCATGGACATCAAAACTAAAAGCTAGTGAAGAAGCATCAGGTATTACAGGGTATGTATGCCACGTTATACTTATAAATTTTGCAATTCAATTTTTTACTGATAAAAAGTCTGTTCCCTAAGCTAGTAATATATCGGTGTCACAGAGAGACAGAACACTTATGGTGCAGATTCCTTTTTCGCCTGTTAGGGTCAGAACTCTAAAAAATAACTGCTGGTATCTAGTACTCTAGTCCAATGGGTCTAATATGGGTTTTTATAATTAACGAACTCAATCAAACTGTTTGCCCATACGTGTCACACCAGCCGCGCCCCTAGCGGTAACTATCAAAAACTAGTAAAATGTACGAGAGAAGAGAGAATACTCGTTTGATTGATCATGCTCGTAAACTATCAAAACCCATGTGTGCTGCCGAGGGTAGGCAAAGAAATATATTCGGCATGTTTAACTTATTATGTATACCATTTTAAATTTCCATAAATTATCAGATTCTATAGAGAAACTTATTTGCATTAAAAAAACTGTAATAATATTATTCAGATGGTCCATCCATACACACAAAAAGACTTTGCCTACCCTCAATTTCTCTAAATATGTAATCATAATTTAAAAATATTTTATACTGACATAATATTAACGTGATGTTTTTAAGTGTAAATAGATACGTCTGTAATGTTAGTTCATTTAACGATATTTGTGGTGGCACACTAACAAATAGCTTAGAGTACAGATAACTCGAAGATATTTTGGCCTATTTTCTCTGCACGCCACTGCGCGTACTGGACCCGCTATTTGACAAGGAATTGGTGTTCCAGGTTCGTTCGTTGCGTGGACACGTCTCGTTCTCCGACGCTGGACACGTCACCACGAGCGCGCTTCCACCAGGCGTGCCTGTACTGGCAGCACCCGCATCTGCCCTGGCTGGACCTGTACCCTCGATCCTCGGGCCGGGTCGCCGCCACCGGCCTCTTGGCCTCCAACGACCAGGTCAAGCAGGCCTTGCACACGGAGTGGACGGAGAGCTTCAGGTCATTGTTTCAGGTGAGGTTCTTGACCACAACGTCTGTGATTCATCATCAGCCGATAAACGTACACAGCTGAACAAAGGCCTCACCCTTACAAGGAAGGGGTTGCCATCATCCCCACGCTTGGCAAGCGGCTTGGGGATCGCAGTGTAGGTGGTAGGTAATCCAATAGAAAGACGCTGCTGCCCGTCTTCTTGTTTTCCCCTAGTCGCCTCTTACGTACATCCTACGGGAGGAGACGGGAGGATGCTATTCTTACCCGTACACCCCACGGGTAATGGTGTCTGTGATTAGATTAACTGATTTTGATAGCTTTTTTTGCAAACTTGGTGGTTGCATGTGTTTTCAGCTCTACACGAGCAACAACAGTCATAAATGCAGTCCTATATTCTAAAAAAAAATAATTAAGCTTAACCGCGACTTCACTCGATGGTAAATGTAGATACAGCCTTTGATGCATGCTTAATAACTTTTTAAAAACAAAGTAAAAAGGACGAATTATGACTCTAAGCCCAGCATTGCCCTGAGCACCACCTTTTTTTTATACAACCATGTTTAACCGCAGCTTATGACCGCTAGCAACACCAGGATAATCATTAGCGTATTGCCAGCCCTTGATACATTAGTTAAGTCTCTTGTGTTCCGTAATTTCACCAGCTACAATGCTGCTTGACAGCAGAAAATCTGATACTGCGGTGATACCTACCTGAACGGTTCCTTGAACCTACCACCTCTGACCATAAGACCACATCGCCGCTTGTAAGGTCTTTGCCAGTCGGGCTGCCCCCATTTTCAGCTTTCCGTTCCCGCTGTGCCTTTTTCTCTCGCGGAGAAACCCTCAAGGTCCTCGGGATCCTGTTTCAACCACTTAAACCCCTAGGCCTTAGGTACTCCAGTGGGCTCTGCACCAGGTACCACTCAGTGTCTTTGCGCCCACCGGTGGGGGGCTCAAACTAGCCCTCCGGGAACCTGTCGCGGTACTCATTGAGACAAAGTGTAACAGAGTGTAGAGTATAGTGTGTATCGCGGCAGTTGTTACGAGCGCTGCACTGTCCGTACTTCTACGTGTGCGCGAACACGTTCACGTGTCTGTTCCGCGCCGCCGGCCTGTGCGCTGTGTCGGAGCCGTGCGCTCTGCTGGCGCCCACCACAAGAGGACTAAGACACGCGCTCAGACAGGAAGGTGAGACTTACAGACTATTAATAATAATATTACTTTGCAAATTAATAATACATGTTCTATCTATATCATCATCATTATTATCAGCCGGAAGACTTCCGCTGCTGAATATAGGCCTCCCCCTTAGAAATCCACAATGAACGACAATTGGCTATTTGCATCCACCTGCGACGCGCACAATGTCGTCTGTCCACCTAGTGGGAGGCCTGCCAACGCTGCGTCTTCCGGTTCGTGGTCGCTGCTCGAGAACCTTTCTTCCCCATCGGTTATAAGTTCTTCGAGCGATGTGGCCTGTCCATTGCCACTTCAACTTGCAGATTCTAAGAGCTATGTCGGTGACCTTAGTTCTTCGGCGAATCTCCACAATTCGGATTCTATCGCGCAAAGAAACTCCGAGCATAGCTCTCTCCGTAGCTCGTTGTGTGACTCTGAGCTTCTCTAAAAGGCCAACAGTTAACATGTGCATATCTATGTACTATAAATAAAACAGTAGAGTTCGAAAAGTCTGTACACTGATTATTTTTTCATCAAAATAGGCCAGGGAGGCTAGAATTAAGCAACATAACACATATTGACTATTTTTTAATTACTGTTTGTCTGTCAGTTTGCCCGTTTGTTACCTCATCACGGGAAAACGACTGAATGTATATCCATATAATTTAAATAGAGAAGTAGGTATTATCCCAACTTAGCAGATAGGCTATATTTTATCAAAATCGGCCAAGTAGATCAAGAGATACAGCTTGACCCTCCTATTGTAGGCAGCCGCATACAAAAAGGGTTCAGGGTTAGTTGGGCATTATGTTTATGAATAATACAACTTTGCTGGCTGCGGGCGAAGCTGCAGGCGCTGCTAGTAATAAAAATAATAATAATAATAATCTTGGGACAATCTACACACGTTCATCTGATAACAAAATAAGCACAGTGTGCACTATGATTAACTGAGGAGCTGATTCTATTCTATTGTTGATGGCTATGAGTTAGGCCTGGTAACCACCGGAACGCACCTCGACCCAGTTGGATGCACGGTACTTGCCCCACTTCTTGCACACTGCACTGTGCCTTGAGGCTAAAAGAATTATATAACAAAATAAATATTTAGATATACAAAACCCTGTATTACGTGCACTACCGAAATATCCTTCAGTACTTTACCTGTAGCCTGATTCTCGTAATCAAAACAATAAAGTTAACGTAGCGATTTGGTCGTTGAAACACTTTTCGTATTCATGTCCGTCAATTTAACTTCAACGGCAACGATTTAAAAGTCGTTCGATTGAAATAACGTTGGAGTGAATTCTGGTATAATAATCATCGTTTAATCGTTTTATAACATTGACTAAATTGTATTCTCGTATGAAAATGACGTTACTACCGATCGGATGCCAACGAGTAAGCGTCAAATTCCGCGATTCAAGAGTCGTTGAACAAACGTCGGTTAATTGAGACGATTTTTGCTTTTATTATTCTTGTGTTGCGAGTAATAATTAATAAAATAACTTTAAAATGAGCCATGGACTTACGTATTTACTATTAAATTCGTCTGCACAGCAAGAAAAACAAAAAGGCAGCTGTTATGGCAAAATATAAATAAATAAGTAAGACATGGGGTATGGAACGCGCCTATTCGCGTTTCATACCCCATGTTAGAGTTAGAGATATTGAATGTAGCACTAAGGGCTCCCACACATAACTGATAATTCGCATCGCATCGCAAATATCTGCGAGAAACAAATGAATTTTTGTATACAAATTCCTGCGATGCGGCGCCGGCGCCGCATCGCAGTTATGTGTGGGAACCCTAAGCCGGAACATGAGTGAGTGAGACGAAAATAGGATCGTACGCTGTGAGTGAAAAGAGTAATTAAAGATAGTGTGAACGAGATGGTTTTAAGGTAATACATAATAATAATAATAATTACAGTAAGAGAGATAGAATAAACTAATAAATAGAGAACAACCTGTCTTTTAATTAATATTCAATTAGTATGTCTGTGGTGGGAACGGAAACGAATCAACCCTGAGGGTCCCAAAACCTAAGCTCTTAGCTCATCTTACAAAACTCCTACCAAGACCAAACATTTATTAGGACGCCATCTAGGGACGGGAATAGCAAAACGTACAGAACAATGAATCGTTGACTAATCGTTTAGTTTCAATCCAATTGAGTTGAAGTCCTATCGAACTACGTATATGGTCTACGAGAATACCGATTTTGGATAGGACTTCGATCGAACGAGAACAAAACGTCAACGATATTTGTACTATTTGTTATTACGAGAATCGGGCTACTGGACTACGAGAAGTAAAAGCTTGGTCACGGTCAACAATGACTATAGTAACCGTGGCACGCCTCAACCCCCCTCCCTCCCTTGCACCCTGCATTAAAAGGTAGTTCTGGAATCACAAAATAAATTTCAAAATGAAACTTACCAGATTTTGCCAGAACACACGCAGGTTTTTATTGTAATAAGGAATGGAAGGTCAGTTAATTTGTCTAAGTTTCCTTAATTTTTTCCTCACCCCTAAGTATATGCTGGGTACCTCTACATTAATTTTATCAACTGCGTCTACATATCCACAGATGTAGAGTTCACAATGCCGCTCCGGCCGGAGAGCAAGAAAAGGCTGAATAATTCTGAAGAAGAACGGGCGAAGAACTCCTCGTTCGACAGCTGCTACGACACGATGGAGGACGGGCGGTGCTCAGAAGACGCACCCGACGACGGGAAGGAGGAAGATGATGATGACCCGGACCGGCTGCTCTCGCAAATGGGCTTCGAGACAGAAGTTATTAAGAAAATCAACATAACACAGGTAACTCGCAACCTCTCCAATCTCTTCGCGTTTGGCTTGGGTGTCGTAGAAGCCGACTAAACCAGAAGGATACACAGTGGCGTACACAGAAAGTAGGCAAAAATATCTACGAGTTATCTGTACTCTAAGCTATTTGTTAGTGTGCCATCACAAATATCCGTATATGAACTAACATTACACACGTATCCGTTTACATTTAAAAACATCATGTTATTACCATGTCAGTACAAAATATTTTGAAATTAAGATTATTTAGAGAAATCGTAGGGTAGGCAATGACTTTGTGTGTATGGACCCACTGAATAATCTTATTACTATGCTTTTCAACTAAGAATGTGAATGCCATGATGATATTGACTGCGGCAACTTCACTCGTTGTTTACGATTTTTGTACCGCCAGCAGAGTAAACACAAAATTAAAAATTCGGCCCGGTTTTTATTATTTATTTTAACGACTTATTTTGCTATCTATTGTTGTTAATACATTATTTCTAGTTAGTTATATATCTGAAAATACGTGTACCTTACATCGTAAATTTTGTTGACGACGGGAAAACCATAGAAAACGATTCGAGCAATAATGTCCGGAAATCGAATTAAAAGAAGATCATGAATACAGCCTATTAATTTTCTTTATTTAATAGGGCTAAATAATGCTTATTTTGCTTTAATTTAAGTCAGATAAATATTGTTTTTTATTTATTACTTTTATTATTGTTCTATTTTCAATTCTCGGGCGTTAGCACTGATGCTTATTCAAATTCAAGTGATAAATGCAACGTTGCTATAAGCGGCGTAGAGGATTTAATTTAATGTGTCATTAAAAATATAAAAGTAGTTTAAACGATTGTGTATTTTTTGCGCACCCTACTAACGTGAGGTACGTTTGAAGTTGACACGCAATGCGAAACGAAATGGCATCATGGCAGTAACATTCTTCGTTGAAACGCATAGTACACTTGCTAAATACAAATTAATGTGTATAGAATTTGCTAACTTGTGGCTTATGGCAACATAAGGGGCGACTTATGTTGTGTCTTTTACCCATACGTATATGTGATTATTATGTCTGTAGGCGCCAGTGTTGGGTCAATCAACTATTTTTTTCAATCAATTGATTAGTCATGACTAAATTACTCACGACTAATTTAGTCATGATTGATTTAATCATGACTAAAAAAGTTAATCATAATCATAACTAAATAAATCAGTCATTAGTCATTCAATCATTATTTTAGATTAATGACTAAACTAAAAAATACCAAACCAAGTGACTCCATTTTTGGTTTAATTGAACACAACTATCAAGCTAAAACTGTTCATCACCCTTTAAGTTTACTGATAGAGGATATATTTTCCATTAAATCTGTGATTGATAGATAGATAGATAGACAATTCTTTATTGCGCACAAACAAACAGATACAAAAAGAATAAGACACAAATTAATAAAAAATGCAACAATGGGCGGCCTTATCGCTAAAAGCGATCTCTTCCAGGCAACCTTTGGATGGAGAGGAAAATAAAGAAGTTACAAAGAGCAGAGGGTGCGCGCACTCGACATGAATAGGTAACATTAACACAAAGACACATAAAAACACATATGTTGTAAACTATAATATATATTCATATGAGTATAATATATAAACATACATCAAATAATACTATTATAAACATACATAAATCAGTACGTATTAATATAACAAGAAAATTACACAAATACCGATTAACTTATTCCGCCAAATAAAACTTCTTCACTAGATCTTTGAAAATTGGCAGTGACGAAGCACGCCTTATAGAAACGGGCAAGGAATTCCACAGGCGAACCGCCTGCACCGTGAAGGATTTGTCATAGAAGGAACTGCTATGTAAGGGCATCGTAAGACAAAGGTTTTCCGAGGACCTAAGACTATAGGTGCTAGAATTCGACAAATAATCGAAACGTTCCCTAAGATAAGAGGGGGTGGAGGGATTAAACAATATATTATAGAGAAGAGATAAAATGTGAAGATTTCGTCGGAGACGAATGGGTAACCATTTGAGTTTTGCACGGAATTGGGAAATATGGTCAAATTTACGCAAGCCAAATATAAACCTAATGGACAAATTTTGCAATCGCTCTAGCTTATTCAATTGATCCTCTGTCACGTCCAGATAACAAACGTCAGCATAATCTAGTATAGGGAGAAGAAGTGATTGTGCAAGCGCAACTTTAGTGGCAGTGGGTAGAAAATTACGAAGCCTTTTTAAAGAGGCTGCCGAAGCAAACATTCTGCGACTAATGGCATCCAACTGTGGGCCCCAATTAAAACACCGGTCCATTATAACACCAAGATTCTTGACGGAATCACTATAAGGAATAGCAATACCGCCAAAATAAATTTGCGGAAGTGTCTGGTAATTCACCTTAGAGATCATCCGAGAGCTACCTATAATAATGACTTGTGTTTTAACTGGGTTAACTTTTAGTCCATAAGATTTGCTCCAATTAGCAATACGACACAGATCAAGATTTACAGCTTCTATAGCTATATCCAAATTAGTAAGTGAGGCCTGGGAATAAATTTGAAGATCGTCTGCATATATGTGGTAGGAAGAAGTAAGATGCTGAGATATAATGTTTATGAAAATTGCAAATAATAAGGGAGATAAAACGCCGCCTTGTGGAACGCCAGCAGAAGTGTTACACCAGGTAGAGAAAGACTCTTCCAGACGAACACGCTGCCGACGACCATGCAGATAACTGCGAAACCAATCTATTACTGATGGAGATATGTTAATTGAGCGAAGTAAAGCAAGTAGTATATCAAAATTTACGGTATTAAAAGCATTGCTAAAATCTAGCAATGTTAGCACAGTTAACTGACCGTTCTCCATACCAAACCGTATATCATCTGAAATTTTAACTAGCGCAGTAACCGTGCTGTGCCCAGGGCGGAAGCCAGATTGGAAAGGATTTAAGAGGTTATATTTAGAGAGATAGAGACTAAGCTGCCTGTGGACAAGACGCTCTAAAACTTTAGATAAAAAGGGAAGGATGGAAATAGGACGATATTCTGAATAGGACTTAGGGTTTGGTATTTTAGGTAAAGGTATTATTTGAGCATCTCTCCAGACTGCAGGGAACACACTACTTAAGATAGAATTGTTAAGAATGGTACAAAGGACAGGAAGAATGAAATCAAGGATGGGCACCAACATGTTTCGACTTAAAGTATCACAACCGATGGCGTTTGAAGTTATTGATAGAACGGCTCTCTTAACATCACTTTCAGTAAATCGATCAAACACAAAAAGGGGATGGCCGGGTGTAGGTAATGCAGAAAGTTGATTTAAAGTATTAAGTTTATCCGAGTTATCGATATCGGATGCGGACGAAAAATGTATGTTGAGAGAATCGAGATTTATATTTTTTGAAATGGAATCTTGTCGTGATTTACCAATACCCAAAGACCGTAGGAACTTCCAGACTTTAGCTGGGTCCTCGTCCTTAACAGAATCATGAACATGACGGCGCAATGCATTCCTACACACAGTATTGCAGCGATTTCGTGCCAAGACATATTTTTCTTTATTAATGTCAGTAGGACGCATCTTATATCTAGATTTAGCTATAGCTTTCTTATGCATAAAAGATTTAACTCTATCTGTAAGCCATGGTGATGGAAGATGTTTGATTTTAATTTCACGAAGAGGTGCATGAACGTCATATAAATCAATAATAATTGAATTAAACAGAGAAATCTGTTCATCCACAGTTTGTGCATTTGATTGTACCTATATTGTTTTATAAACAAAAAAAAACGAGTGATTCTGTTGTAAAACTTCTCATTTTGTTATGTCAAGAGCTTTTATTAAAACTTGTGCATAACAAATCAATATTCAGTAAGTGTTGACTTGTTAACGGCGTAATGACGGTTGACGGGCCCGTTGGTCTAGTGGTCAGACACCCTGCCTGCTAACCGATGGGTCGTGGGTTCGATTCCCGCCAAGTGTCTGGGTGTTGTTTATCTATTTAAGTATGTATATACAAAAAAAAAAGTATATAAGTATTAGTATCAGTTGTCTGGTTTCCATAGTACAGGCTCTGCCTAGTTTGGGATCGGATGACCGTGTGTGGATTGACACAAGATATTTATTTATTTATTTAATGTTAAGTATTAAAATAGTCATGAGAAATTTAGTCATGATTGAATGTCAACACTAACACTAATCAATCTTCAATCACCACACCATGATTGAATTAAATTACTCATTAGTCATGATTAAATAATTTAATCTTAGTCATCAATCATCAATCAAATTAAATTTTGCCCAACACTGGTAGGCGCGTATAACGCACAGTGCGGAGAGCAGTGTGGACAGTGCGGCGGAGTCGTTGGTGTTCGTGCGCGGGGCGGACGCGCAGGCGCTCTTCAACTTCCTCCTCAACTGCAAGTCCATCGTCAGTCCGACCGGGCCCTTCGCCGGCGTCCCTCCCACGCTGCTCGCCCCTACCGCCTTCCATGGTGGGACGCTGCAGTCTTTAAAAGTGAGTGGTAGGTTCCATATATGCAATTTAAAAGTGAGTGGTAGGTCCCTTATGAAGTTTAAAAGTGAGTATTTAATAGGCCCCTCATGCAATTTAAGAGTGGTGGGTAGTAGGGTGGGCCAAAAAAAAACATTTTTTTTCCTTAGTTACCATGAAAATATCGTCTGGGATGACGAAAAAAAATTCAGGTTTTTGAGCCCTTAATATTAATGTTAGAGGTGACTCATCGTCCTTTTTTAATTCCCATTTAAATAACATAGGATTGTTTTTATTTTTTGTGTGGATTTTTAATGCATTTGAGCGAATGAATGCCTTGTGAAAACAAAACATATTCTTGTAGGAAATTTAATGATCTACAAAAATGGTCTGAGATGATTTTTTGCTAAGTTGACTTATTTAGTAAGTTATTCGAGATTAAAGTCCAACCTTAAATCGTAAAGGATAACTTTGACGATTCCTTATAATTTATCACAAAATAATGATTCCAAAACATGAAACATCTCATATTTATTTTTACGATTGTCAATATTTTGTAAAAAAAAATTATTATTTTATCAAAAACACACTCGATAAGTTGTACAAAATCTCTGATATTTCATGTTTTAGAATCATTATTTTGGGAAAAAAAAATTAAAAGTTTTTTTGGCCCACCCTAGTGGGTAGGTCACTCGAGAAAATGGACGCAAACTGTTCCAGTCCTTAGCTTTACAAATACAAAAATGTTTTATTGAACCAAAAATTTGATTTTACTAATGAAAATACATACATGACGATATGCCTAACACCAGGACACCCTGTGTTGTGGGATCTGGTCCCTTTAATCATTCATTCATATTAAATGGATGTGTTGATTGTGAATATGTATGTGTGTGGGTTTGTACGTATTACAAATGAAAAAGGCGAATAGTTTCTTTTATTTTATTTTTTTCATAACGCAGGTGCGAGAGAACACGATACATTCCGATAGCAATAAGTACTACTCGATAGAGCTCCGGGGGCCCATACTCCCGACCACCGTCCACACGCTGTTCAACGTGCTGAAGACGAGCTCCTCGGCGCAGTTCAGCGCCACCTTCGCCCACCACCAGCCCACGCTGGCGTTCTCGTGGGCAGCCAACAGTATAGCCGCAGGTAACAATTACGAACTTAATTGTCTTGTTATTTACAAATATTACTAAAGCACGCATCACAGTACCGTGCCCGCACCGCTGTTAAAAAAGGTTACAAACAATTTCTAACAAACATACACATACATACATACATATACATTCACTAACAAATGTTTGGAATTGTTACCCGTGGAGTGTCCGGGTAAGAATAGCACCCTCCCATCTCTTCGACCCGTTAGGTGTCCATAAGAGGCGACTAAGGGGTTGTCCATTAATCACGTGATGTTTTTAGCAACTTTTTACCCGCGCCCCCCCCCCCTCCTGGTGATATGTGGTGATGTTTTAAACTACCCCCCCCCCCCCCCCCCTACTCAAAATAACGTGTATTTTTTTGTAAGTACAAACTATATTGAAATTTCCGAAATATTATCTTTAAATACAGGTAACACTGATTAAATGTTGAAGGGGAACTCGTTGCCGGCAACGGTGAGTCAAGACCACGTGCCGATGTTTGGTTTAGAAATCATGCATTCAACGAAAAATAAATACACGTGATGTCTCATTATACCCCCCCCCCCTGGTGATATTTCGTGATTTTTATTCAGAACCCCTCCCCCCTTTCGGGTATCACGTGATTAATGGATGCCCCTAAGCAAGAACAAGAAGACGGGCAGCGGCGTCTTTCTATTAGATTACCTACCACGTATACTTACTGCGATCCCAAGACGCCTGCCATGCGTGGTAAAGCAATCCCTCCCTTATAAGGGCGAGGCCGACGTTCAACAGTGGACGGCTGTTGATGACAGTGAAGATATTACTTCATGTGTATTTATAAATACAATTTTTCTCCGCGGTTTCTTTCCTGTGCATCTCTTCGCAATAAAACATTGTCTGTCACTCCGGCTCATTATGCGAATTATTGTGTGGACCGGTTGCTGCGTGATATAAAGACAAACCAACACACATTCGCATTTAAATGTTTGTATGGAGCCATATCGCGAGTTTTAACTCCTGGCGTGCATATCGTCCCCGTAGAGCGAAAAGTCACCAAGTCCCAAAATGGCCAAAATGAGTTTTAAATGTCATCAAACTCACCGTATTTTTCTCTATCCACCTGTCTAACAATATTTTCAAAAAGTCAAATAGTTTTGGTTTTAGTAAGTGCGAAAATTCACCATGTTAGCATGGATCTTCAAAGTTAACGGAACAAATACCTAAGTAGACTTAATAACTTTAATCCTTTTTCTTTAAACATTTTTATCTAAGTTTTCTTTGTTGTCAAACTCACTAACACGATATAGTTAATTTTAAGATAAGTGTTTTGCAGTGTTTTGTAACAAAATGTGAAAGCGAAAACTAACTAAAGTATACTTGGTGATTTTTCAATTGACGCTTGAAGACAGTATGCATTATTCTGCAAACGCGAAAAATAACTAAGTCTTATTAATTACTTTTTTATAAGTCGAAAACTCACTGAGTTTAAACTGTAGAGTAAAAAATAATTAACTTATTTCTCCTTAAAACAAATGACTTTAATTCGATATTTAGAATTGTCAAATATGCTTAAACCAAATACCTAAAAGATAAGAATATAAATTAAACAATAACTAATGTCAAATGAAAGTAATGATTTTTTTTTCTTTTATCCATCTTTGAGAGCTCATATCTCAAATCAGTGTTTTTCGACTTAGTGACTTTTCGCTCTACGGGGACGATATATTATGCACTGTTTACAGATGAATCTTCAAAAGAGAATGAACCAAACCACTTCACCAAAGCATTTAACAAGGAGAACTTGTCGGACTGCGGCATCAGCGAGGATATGCTACAGCTATTCTGTTCCGCCGACCCCAGCGCCATCAAGCCTCTCGACAGCGTCAAGTACAACACGGAGGATGGCACGTACACGTGGTGACGCTTGGGAATGTGACTTGGTTTAAAAGAAAATTCAAATCATATTGATTGAAATCATGATGATTGAATTAAATCGTATTTTTGTATTTGTTGGTTTTATTTAAACACTTAGATTGGCTGTATACTATTTTTCATTCGAAGTTCCAATGTTTACAAACATTTTTGGTGAATTTTGTTAGTTTTTCATATATAATTCATAGTTAAATGCAGTGCCAGATGGACGTGATATAGTGCTAGATAAATTGAAATAAACTTCAGCTAAATTCTGCGGAAGGTTGTCGAGAAAACATGTGAAAATGGTTTTGTTTACATGATCTATAACTTCAAATGACCAGAACTGTACAAATAATTGATTTTTTTACTTAATATACAATAAGTACTTGACAGCGATCCCCTATGGCAGGTGTGGCGAAGTGGCACGCGTGCCATTGGTTCGCCATCCATGCCCTATGGTAAGAAGAAGCATAGATGGGTAATCATAATCACTCGGGTCGAAACTCACAAGTGGGTTAAATATAACCCTTCACCCAATACACTCTACTCACTGGGTGACCGGGTGAAAAGAATGTATGCAATTGACAGATTATTCATCAATTATGGTTGAAGTGAAGGTAAATCGCCTGTAAATGCAGTGTTTTCGGTTTATTCCTCGTAGTTCGATTGGTAGTCCGATCATCGGACAAACGGGAATTTTTCTTCTGTCAAAATTCCTGTCTGTCCTACTGGCTTCCGCGATCGAACTGTTAGGAATATTTACACAAAATTAATTTCCTATTAGTTATACCGGCTGAATGAGGCAGCTCCAGACGGAATTTCAAAGCATCCCACTTGATGGAGTGCGAGAAAGCACGTTCGCGCACTGCGCGTTCTTAATTTTTTTTAACAGAAGTACTAGGGCAACAGAGGGCACAAGGAGGCTTCCCGTTTCGTGAGTGAGACATCTAGTGTTATCAAACTGTGACTACTTACTTCAATATTTTATACCAGAAGTACCAGGGTAGCATAGGACATAAGGTGGTGTCATTATAGTCATAAATAATTTACACTAACCTGGACTTAGTGATGAGTCGTCGATGCATTTACCGTCGACGAAATAAGACCGTTTATATTCCACGATAAACCAGTTTATAAAACAGTCTAAAGTTAGACTGGTATATACCGTTATCGAAAAATTTATTGGTTGGCGTTAGACCTCGAATGTCGTACCGAGACTCGGTCGTACGACATTCCACGCACATTCACTCGGTAACCGAGCGCATGTGTGTGTCATGTCGTAGTGACGCCGCCGTGCCGCCTTGAGTTACCGGGCTAGGTATACGCCATGTCTACGTGCACGTATACATTAGATTCAGTGGTTTTATTTCTTTCTAATTAAATTCAAATATATACAACAGTGCAGGCAGAGCGACTAGTGCGATAAAGCTGAAATTTGAATGCCGCAACGTCGTTCGCTGTATGAACTACCAAAATTTGAACGGTTCGAGTTGCGCGCGCAGCTTTTTCGCGTTCGGGTTCGGGTCGGCTGAGCTCGGCGGCTGTTGGCGGCCGGCCAGCCAATAGTAAAAGACGTACTTTGAGACGTAATTATCGAAACCCGCAAAATGTTGAAAAATATTTTCAGTGAAAATGGATAATTTGATATGTTCAATGATAATAGATAGACAGATAGACAATTCTTTATTGCGCACAAACAGATACTAGAAGAATAAGACACAAATTAATAAAACATGCAACAATGGGTGGCCTTATCGCTAAAAGCGATCTCTTCCAGGCAACCTTTGGATGGAGAGGAAAATAAAGAAGTTACAAAGAGCAGAGGGGGCGGGCACTAGATATGCATAGGTAAAATTAACACAGTCACGTAAAAACACATATGTTGTAAACTATAATAATATATATTCATATAAGTATAATATATAAACATACATCAAATAATACTATTATAAACATACATAAATCAGTACGTACTAATATAACAAAGAATTACATAAATACCGATTAACTTATTCCACCAAATAAAACTTCTTTACCAGATCCTTGAAAATTGGCAGTGAGTGATATGTTAATTTTATAAATATTTTTTATGGTTGATAGTTATAGAGATCACCACCATCCATACTACCTTTGGACGTATTTAGGTAATTTTCAGATAGCAAAAAACCAAACCGCAAAACTAAGTTTGTTTGTCGAGATTTTTTTGGATTACTAAAAAACTGTACTATTTAGAAAGATCATTTTATTTTTCCTGTAAAATATAAACTTCCCATAATTATTTGAGTTTTTTTTCTATTAAAGAACAAAGAAGAATAACGAAAAATCGCAAGTAATAGTAAATTTTACTAGGTGGTAGGTTCCTTGTGCAAGGAACCGTCCACGTAGGTACCACCGCAGTGTCAGATATTCTGCCGCCAAGCAGCAGTGTGTAAACATTGCTGTGTTCCGGTGTGAAGGGCACTGTAGCTGGTGAAATTACTGGACACAAAAGGCTTAATATCCAATGTCTTAAGGGTCGGCCGACGCGCTAGTGATTCTTCTAGTGTTGCTAGCGTCTATAGGCTGCGATGTCTGCTTACCATCAGGCGGGTCGCATGCTTGATTGCCACCTTGGTTGTATAAAAAATAAATAAAAATAAAGAAAAAGCGTTTACGAAGTGGTGGTTTACTTAGATGTCATATTTGCATATAATTTACATCTTGGAATCGGATCAGCGATGCGACGAGCGAATCGGCGTGGCGGCGGGTGGCATGATAGTCATACCACGTCGTTGTACGCGCAGCGTTTCTAAATAATCACGACTTGGGGACCAGTTACCGCTCTGCCACGAACTTTTCGCTACGAGCGAAGTGTAAGTGCGACACGATGGGCGACTGGAATAGTGTTGAGCAGGACATACAAGAGCCTGTACATTTGTCCCGCAAATGACAAAATAAGGAAAGAGCGGGACAGGATTTTGACACGTACTACTTCAAATGTAATGTCGCGACTCGCGTTTGATGTCCCGTTCCTCTTCACTCTTTCAAATGACGTGAACAGTTGGGTGAGGCGTCCCATATTGCGATCCTCTTCACTTTTACAAACCTTACAAATGACGTGAACTGTTAGTGAGCGAGGCGTACCGTACATGTCGCGTTCCTCTTCACTCTTTCAAATGACGCTGGTGTCAGTCTCCGTTACTTCAAATGTACCGCATAGCTTCACAACACCTCGCCTCATTTGATGTGGGACATTGTACTGGCTCATTACACAGGAGAGACTACTCTTACAAACTAATTTTAAAACCGTGTCTTACCCAACACTAGACTTAAACAAATGTACTAAAATGCAACGACCCACCGCATACAGCGACAACGCGTGCACATTAGCCGTGAACAAATGTACACGTGAAACTTTGATCATTCCACATAGAATAAGCGTCAAGTTGGTTAAGCACCAGCTGTTGAAGACGATATGTGGACTTTGTGGACGGTATGCCAATACAACTTCTGTGTTAAGCACCATCTTGAAAAACCAGGCACACAATAAGGGACCAAAATCTCTTTGTTTTTCTATAACGTGTCATTCAACTAGCAGCAAGCAGCTGAAAAATAGTCTCAGTCAGTAGTTTCTTCCGATTTGTTGTATGTATAGAACAAATACTTTTACTTCCCACTAGTTCCATTTCTGGTAGCGAGGGCATCCACCTGATTCTACAGACAGGTATAAATTCGTGCGTGAATATTACTCCACTGGGAGACACTAGACTAGACTGAATACCTATACTTAAGGACATACTAGTTTGCTTACTTTGGTTCGCGTCAAAATTTACAATCGTTTATTCCAAGTCGTTCCAAGTAGTTCGCCATCCAATATGTCCGGCCTACTGTATTCTCACAATTTAATTTAATAATTTAAATATCAAAAGTACCAGGAAAGCATAAGACATAGGCAAATCTCTTAACTCACATCATTCATGTCATGTCATTCGTCCTACGCATTCATCAATGGAGACAGATTCATTCTTTACACGCTGGCTACACGGTTATAAACCACAGGCACTAACTTGATAAAGTGGCTATGATTCCAGGAAAAATATCGATATGTCGATATTTTATGTTTAGTAGTCTTGTGTACTACAAGAACGGTGAACGGTTAGGAACCGTTGCGCAGTGCTCACCGAATAAATTCGATTCCCTAATCATAATCTTACATCGGACACTTGTTCTTTAAGTTCAGCTTGAACGATGAACAAGCAACCGTACGAAGTACTACGTACGAAAGAGTCCGGTCCTCATCTTGCGGATGTTGTGTGTTGCCAGGGCCAAAGTTCGGTAGGGGTGGTAGCGGGGCATCTGCCGGAGATTCTTAGCACCCCCTGCTCGACCGTTACCCCGCCTGCTATCAAGGCGAAGAATAGAGGAGCCGCCGGGGACTGGGGCCCATTTGCAAGTCGTGTCTGTCATTGTGTGTTTAGGGGGGAGTTGCCATAATCCCCACGCAGGGGCAGGCGTCTTGGGTGTACCCATACTTCTTCATACTTAGTACATCGAGCGGTTTCTTGCACATCGTTCAAGCTGAATTAATAGAGCGAGTGTAAGATGTACGATTAACGGTTGGTGGTTAATCAGCATTGCGGAATGGTTCCTAACTGTTCACGGTTCTTGTACTACACACAAAAACTAATTTGAACTTTCAGTGTGTTTAGAACTCCGGCGTCCGGTAAACACGCATCTAGGGATTGGTCGTCGACGCATTTTCGGTTGACGAAACGAGGCCGTTTATCGTCCACGATAAACTAGTTTATAATACAGTCTAAAGTTTCGAGCAGTTTATATCGTAAGCAGAATGTTTTTAGCTGTGGACGTCATTGTCAATCGTTGACGATGCATCCGTCGTTTTTTCAACCTCTACACTAGCTTAGTCTTCTTGTTTACTTTTACCAACCGATTAATAAACGAATTTTATTTACAAATTGAAATAAATACATCGTGTATTTTTCATGTATACATAAGTACACATGAAAAGATAAATCATCATCACACATCATCAACTTCGTTCATATCTTGGTGATGAAGATCATCATCACACAACGATCATCATTATCATCACATGGTTTGGGGCTGGTCACAGGAATTTTGCATATGTAGTTTAAAATACCCGTGGGGTGCCGGGTTAGAATTGCATCCCCCCATCTCTTCCCGTTGGGTGTATCGTAAGAGGCGACTAAGGGAAATCAAGAAGACGGGCAGCAGCGTCTTTTGTTTGAGATTCATCTCTTCATATATACTGCGATCCCCAAGACACCTGCGTGGGGATTATGGCAACTCCCCCCTAAACACACAATGACAGACACGACTTGCAAATGGGCCCCAGTCCCCGGCGGCTCCTCTATTCTTCGCCTTGATAGCAGGCGGGGTAACGGTCGAGCAGGGGGTGCTAAGAATCTCCGGCAGATGCCCCGCTACCACCCCTACCGAACTTTGGCCCTGGCAACACACAACATCCGCAAGATGAGGACCGGACTCTTTCGTACGTAGTACTTCGTACGGTTGCTTGTTCATCGTTCAAGCTGAACTAAAAGAACAAGTGTCCGATGTACGATTATGATTAGGGAATCGAATCTATTCGGTGAGCACTGCGCAACGGTTCCTAACCGTTCACCGTTCTTGTAGTACACAAGACTACTAAACATAAAATATCGACATATCGATATTTTTCCTGGAATCATAGCCACTTTATCAAGTTAGTGCCTGTGGTTTATAACCGTGTAGCCAGCGTGTAAGTCCTTCCTCCGATGTGTGGTCCATTGTATAGTCGTAATTACCCGACAAATGGATATCCTAATATAGATATGCTCTACTTCAATATTAAAAGATTGTTTTTCGCCCGAAAACATAAAATGCAATGTGTCTAAAAACATTTTTTTGTACTGTTCTGCGAGTTCTCTGAAAATAATGCTTTATTGTGCCTTCGCCAATTTTACCCAAATGCATTTTAAATACCGAGTTTAAGGGACAGCATTTTGTGGCCACACTGACGCTTGTTGTTAGCTTGAGACTGCCTGTCAGGGCGGGTTATTTAAATCAATCAAACATTTAAATACCATAATTTCACGATAAAGTGAATTAAAATAATAAAAATAGTGCTAAAATGTGTAGTACGTGGCTGTAAACATATATGGTATCCAGGATTTCATACCAAATATCACTCGTAAGTGCGATTTTATTCAATTATTATTACCTATCCAAGATCCCTTTACATTATGTTCCAAATTTTCGATCACTTCTTCATTCGATAGGTACCTACCGACTTAACACTTTTCCAGTTTCTTTGTTAGTATTACGTTTCTATTAATTTGTAGTTTAATTATCGAATTATAATATTTTATATAAGTTTAATAGAGTGACCATGGTAAATATTTTTTGAAGACTTTCCGTTTTGAGTTTTTGTTTACCGCTACTCAAAAAATATACGATGTACTTAGTTCAAACGAAAGATATTGAAAAAATAACGGGTTGCACTCCGGGAGTGCCCGCAGAAGTGAAAACTTGAATATTAACGTTGTGCAGCAATTTTGCACGCATTGTTTTATCAGTATAAAAGTACTATCATTTATGTGGTAAAATACAATATTCATATGCGCTATCGTACACAAACATGACAATTTATATTATATTAAAAATTTAACACTTCGGAACTATTACAATTATTTTACAATAACTACATAGATGGTCGAGCCATCAGCAGTCACCATCCATGGATGCGCGTGGGACGCTGTAACACAAACACACACGAACATTCGCGCAAGCGCCCTGCGCCGCCTACGTCTTACCTTACGATTTTTCGATAAGGTCTTTCGGCCACGTGTCCTGAGACGAATTTAACATTTTTCCCCATCAGAAAAAAGTGCACAGCGCCGCTAAAGAACTTTTCACTTCAAACATTTGCAAACCTATTTATTAATTTTACAAAGGTAGTTTTTTTTAACATATTAAGTAGATACCTACATCCCTTTCCCTATAGTCCTATTTATTATTGTCGATTATACAACATGAGGTACTTCATTTTTTATTTTCTTGTATATTTCAAAAAGATATTGAGCGAATGAATTTATGGCCATCCATTATATCATTTAAAAATACTATGAGTGAGCTTTTTTATTTGCAGAAATTCGGACAGTCAATGTGGGAAATCTTTCTGACATAGAAGCAATTTGCCTCTACCGAGTACCAAATCTGGAATCTTTGGAAGAATCCCTAAGATAAATAAAACCGGAGTAGAACCTTTTCGCGGGGTTGAAATGTCGATTTTGAACTTAAATAAACAAGTATTTTTAGGTCCGCCGTCAGCAGCCTCCGAAAATATGTACTGTAACAATAACTTAAGAATACATTAAAATAAAAATAATACCCGTGGGGTGTCCGGGTAAGAATAGCACCCACCCATCAAGGAGATGGGTGGGTGCTATTGCCGTTGGGTGTTCGTAAGAGGTGATTAAGGGAGGACAAGAAGACAGGCAGCAGCTTCTTCCTATTGGATTACCTACCACCTATACTGCAAGCCCCAAGACGCCTGCCAAGCGTGGGGATTAGAGCAACAGCTCCCTTCTAAGGGAGAGGCCTTTGTTCGGCAATAGACGACTTTCGGATGATGATGATGACATTAAAATACAGCAATGTCTAAGGCCCACTACGCACTAGCAATTTTGTGATGCTTAAGTGCCTACAATCATAGGCGATTGCATATTAAACTGGAAAAGTGGCTAGCCGCACGGTTACCCGCCTCCGCGGCTAACCGCTAGTGCGTTACAGCGCTTAATATTTTACATTGTATCGATTAATAGCAGTACGATTTCGTGAATCATTTTGATTTAATATTTTTTGACGGAGGAAACCTTCAAAAGGTCCTCGAGGCCTGTGCGGATCAATCGGGGTATGTGGGATTCATACCCTCTTAAGCCTCCGCGGCTGTCACATCAGCACATGAGAGGGAACACCAGAGCAACCACCCCCGTCCTCGGAGTCGCAGCCGTACTCAATGGTCGTCCTATGGCCCAACCTACCTACCTACCTACCCAGTAGGTTTGGTGAACCTATTCCACGCTTGACTGTAATAGAGCGTCACTCAATAGGAATTTGTAATGGTAATTGTATTTTTATTTTATCATACCTAATAATTATCCGTGGTACCACTGGTGGTACTATTGGTGGTACCATGGACAACAAACGAATATACCATACGTATAAGGTGCAGCATACTTATTTTGTATAAACTTGATGTTGGAAGAAGGTTCTTCCGTAATTGGACTGCTCCAACTCATAATCGGACTGATTAATAATCAGTTGCATAAACAGTGATTATATATGCAACTAGACATATTAAATCTGTTTTAACCTTATAAGATAAACAAGCCAAGTAAGTAGTGCCTATTCCCCTTATCATCCTCGACTACGTCACCGCTTTCCGCCAAGTGGGACTGCAGTCAAGCACTAGCTTATATTGAATAAAATAAAAAAATAAGTCGTATTATGCGACTAATTTAAAAAGATGTCCTGATTTTTCATTAAACATTATGGAAACCATCTTAGAAAGAGAGCTCCGGCCTCGGTTTTCATGTATTTGGGAGTGTTATCTCTACTTTTACCTAAAATGTTTTTGACTAAAGAGAATTTACTGTGACTTCTACATAGAACGAACAATCGAGTTTTTACTTAAAATTCCAGGAAAGAGGTTGTAATCGATAAATAAAATCACCAGCGTTAAGGTTGTAGCTCATATACACGATACCGCTCACGCTCAGTTCCACTTAAAATGGAGTTTATTCCCTATAGTTATACTAAATAGTTCTATATGCATGACTATTTGTATCTGCTCTGCTCTCTCTCTCCCTCTGCTCTTTGTAACTTCTTTATTTTCCTCTCCATCCAAAGGTTGCCTGGAAGAGATCGCTTTTAGCGATAAGGCCACCCATTGTTGCATGTTTTATTAATTTGTGTCTTATTCTTCTAGTATCTGTTTGTGCGCAATAAAGAATTGTCTATCTGTCTATCTATTATCATTGAACATATCAAATTATCCATTTTCACTGAAAATATTTTTCAACATTTTGCGGGTTTCGATAATTACGTCTCAAAGTACGTCTTTTACTATTGGCTGGCCGGCCGCCAACAGCCGCCGAGCTCAGCCGACCCGAACCCGAACGCGAAAAAGCTGCGCGCGCAACTCGAACCGTTCAAATTTTGGTAGTTCATACAGCGAACGACGTTGCGGCATTCAAATTTCAGCTTTATCGCACTAGTCGCTCTGCCTGCACTGTTGTATATATTTGAATTTAATTAGAAAGAAATAAAACCACTGAATCTAATGTATACGTGCACGTAGACATGGCGTATACCTAGCCCGGTAACTCAAGGCGGCACGGCGGCGTCACTACGACATGACACACACATGCGCTCGGTTACCGAGTGAATGTGCGTGGAATGTCGTACGACCGAGTCTCGGTACATTCGAGGTCTAACGCCAACCAATAAATTTTTCGATAACGGTATATACCAGTCTAACTTTAAACTGTTTTATAAACTGGTTTATCGTGGAATATAAACGGTCTTATTTCGTCGACGGTAAATGCATCGACGACTCATCACTAAGTCCAGGTTAGTGTAAATTATTTATGAATATAATGACACCACCTTATGTCCTATGCTACCCTGGTACTTCTGGTATAAAATATTGAAGTAAGTAGTCACAGTTTGATAACACTAGATGTCTCACTCACGAAAGGGGAAGCCTCCTTGTGCCCTCTGTTGCCCTAGTACTTCTGTTAAAAAAAATTAAGAACGCGCAGTGCGCGAACGTGCTTTCTCGCACTCCATCAAGTGGGATGCTTTGAAATTCCGTCTGGAGCTGCCTCATTCAGCCGGTATAACTAATAGGAAATTAATTTTGTGTAAATATTCCTAACAGTTCGATCGCGGAAGCCAGTAGGACAGACAGGAATTTTGACAGAAGAAAAATTCCCGTTTGTCCGATGATCGGACTACCAATCGAACTACGAGGAATAAACCGTTTTGGTCATTGCGTTGAATATAGAATATAGTCTGTTAGCATCAAACTCTTATAAACGAACTTTAAACGAAAATAGATAGACGAAGTCACACCATAAAGATTCCTTTTTTACCTTTTAGCTACGGAACTCTACTTATAACATCTGTAAACTACTAGTAGGACTTCTTGGAACCAGCTCGATTACAGTTGAAACTGTGCGTGAGCGGTCTCGTGTAAGTGAGCTACAACCTTTACACTGCCGATTGTATTTTTCAAGTTCAATCTCTTTGTGTACTATGCTTTCCTGGTATTTCTAGAATACAATTTCTGGTTGGTCAAAAACATGTCAAATGAATAATATACCGCTGATTATGCTCTAATTATTCGTTAATCTCAATTTACGGTGGTAGGTATTCTAGTATCTTCCGGTGAAGTTATTCACGTAAGTATACCTGTAGAACCAGGCGGATGCCCTCGCTACCAGCAATGGAACAACTAGTAAAAGTGTCAGTAGTTCTATACAACAAACGGATGGAACGACTGGGGAAAAAGTCCCAGACAACTATTGAATGAAAAGTCCCAGACAACTATGAATAGCATAGTGTCTTCAACAGCTGATTGTATAATGATCCAAGTTTGACCCCTTGGCTGGAATGTCGAGCGCAAGGGACGGAGACGAACAGAGCCGATAAACGCGCTTACGTAGCCATCCGCATAAGCACCGGCGCGGCGGCGCACGCGTATCCGACCTGATTCCAAGCTGTGTAAATTATATAATTATAAACTAAATCACCACTTCGTAGCGTTTTTTTATAATGTATTTTAAAATGCGCTTTGTCGCACTTCCGCTGGTCGGTGTAAATCGTTCCTTACTCATGACTATAATGACACCACCTTATGTCCTATGCTACCCTGGTACTTCTGGTATAAATATTGAAGTAGTCACAGTTTGATAACACTAGATGTATCACTCACGAAAAGGGAAGCCTCCTTGTGCCCCCTGTTGCCCTAGTACTTCTGTTAAAAATGTTTAAGAATGCGCAATTTTGCGCTTCCACGCGCTATTTCATCATAGTGGGATGCCCTTTGAAATTCCGTCTGGAGCTACCTTAATCAGCCGGTATAACTACTGGGAATATTTACACAAAATTTATTTCCTCGTAGTTCGATTGTGGAAGCCAATCGGACAGACAGGAATTTTGACAGCAGAAAAAATTCCCGTCTGTTCGATGATCGAACTACCAATCGAACTACGAGGAATAAGCCACCAAAACGAGTGTCCGTCAGGATGACCGGACCACAGCACGGATTCACGTGAAACTTTACCAAGATTTAGTACCTATTTTGTACTATTTTGTACCTATGTTTAAATATTTTGTACCTCAGTAATAACAAAGTTATTTAATAAATAAAGTGGGAAGCCATTCTGACGTCAGGATGGCTTCCCACTTTTTACTTTGGGTACTTACGGTTCATATATTGCTGAAATCTTTGCATAATAATTTAGTACCTTTTTTGTACCTACGATAAATATATAAATACTTAATGTATTCCATTTAAAAATTACTTTTATTTCATTATAAACAATTATATATGGAGCATCATTCATCTGACATATTATATTTCACAAACCATGTAGTCCCCTTTCCTGCATCCAGGCAGAGGAGTAAAACCCATACATTTGTTAGTTCTAACATTGACGATAAGAACTTCTGCCACCTGTTTCTCTAGAGTTTGGGACGGATGCGTGGACGGTCGCGGGGCGCGTAAGCGACCGGTTGTGTATCTTGGCGGGCCCGTTGGTCTAGTGGTTAGTGACCCTGTCTGCTACCCAACAGGTCGTGGGTTCGATTCCCACCAAGTGTCTGGGTGTTTTATCTATGTATGTATTTACAAAAAAAAAGTATATATGTATTTAGTATCAGTTGTCTGGTTTCCATAGTACAGGCTCTGCCTAGTTTGGGATCAGATGACCGTGTGTGAATTGTCCCAGGATATTATTATTATTATGTGTCGCGTGCATTTACCGCAGCTGAAAAACACTGTTCTCAGATTGATCGCAAGGCGCTGGCTGGCTGGTGTTTTATTTAGAAAAGTTGCACCAGTATTTATATGGGTGACGTTTTACATCGCGTACCGACCACAAACCGTTGGTGACTATTTTCGTGTGCGTTAGGACCGCGGGTGTACATCACAGAATTGAGCTACTTTCCTACAGGAAGGAGGTACCTTCTGTGTACCTCAGTGTACCTCTAATGAAATCCAGTGTACTTCTTTCGTTAAAAAGATATAAACTAAAATATGTACACCCGCCATTCTAACGTTAGAACTGCGGGTGTACATTTTTTTCGATAAGGAGATGCTTATTACACTATTTTATTTTTTGAATTATACGTACCTGCTGTGTACCTCAGAGTACCATCAATGAAATCCAGTGTACTTCTTTTAATAAAAAGAAATAGACTAAAATATGTACACCCGCCATTCTAACGTTAGAACTGCGGGTGTACATTATTTTTCGGTTAGGAGATGCTTATTACACTATTTTCTTTTTTGAATTATATGTACCTGCTGTGTACCTCAGTGTACCTTTAATTAAATCCAGTGTACTTATTTTGATAAAAATATATAAACTAAAATAAAATACTTACGTACATTCACCATTCTAATGCCTGACTTACACGTATTAAGTTGTCAAGTACTTAGGCAAGTAAATTTTAAGTGCCTTCATTTTAAGTAAGCGGTTACACGTCGTGTTTACTAAAAGTTAAATACTTTATTTAGTTCTTTAATTCGCATCCATTTGACGGCCGCACGATCCATGACGATTTCATAGTACTCTGGGGACGACTATACATATAGATTACTAAAATATTAAATTTTACTTTTCTATAATATTATAGTATACATATTACAAAAAATGCAATAATATAACTCTGGGTTAGTAGAGACGAACAGAGAGTTATATTATTGCATTTTATATTACATACTAGCTGACCCGCGCAGCTCCACCCGCGTTTTTATTACATTTTTAACCGACTTCAAAAAAGGAGGTTCTGTATTCGACGCGTATGTATGTAATATTAATAAAAATGCGTAATATTCATATATGTTTGTCTATGTGGGCTTCTAAACGAATTTACCAAATTTCACGAGTGTATGTATGTATGTAGATTTGTCCACGGATTTCTCAGAAACTACAAGTCCGATTTCGTAAATTCTTTTTGCAATAGTTAGAGTATCTTTCAACTTAGGGTAGAGTACAAGTTTCATCAAAATTGGTCCAGTAGTTTAAGAGATATAAACTTTTTATGTTTTCAGTAAGTTACTGTAATGTAGACGTTCGAGTTGCGTGATAGTGCTGATACCTATCTTGGTAAAATAAGTCACTAAAAAGTGTTAAATAAACTATTTTTAAAAAAATAAAAACCGACTTCAAAGTAAATTATCTAAAAAGCATTAAATAACGAAAATATTATTGAAGTTGGTGCAGAATATACACAGCAGGTACGCTAACACCAACTTCAATAATATTTTCGTTATTTTATGCTTATCTAAAAAGCATAAAATAACGAATTTACTTTGAAGTCGGTTTTTATTTTTTTTAAAATAGTTTATGCTCCCTTTACCATCCCCTCCCTTGATTTACCTATGAGTATTTCTCTCTCCATCTCTCTCTCTTATAAGAAAAATCTAATTCTATGCTCTCTCCCACTTCTCTCTTTCCCCCTCTCGCTTCAGTCCCCGTCTCACCCCCCTCTTCCTCTCCCCGTTGTCCCCTCTCTGAACCCCCTCCCCTCTCTCTCTCTCCCCCCTTGCTCCACCTAACTCCCCCTATCTCTCATAGGTCTACTATCGATCCGTACCGAAAAAACTAGACTTCTCAATAGAAAGTAGTTCCCTAAAATTCGGCAAGTACCTAGGTTATGTACCTTCCGCTCGCTCGCTCTCGGTTCACTGCCCCCGCCTATTGTTCGTTTTCTCGAACTATTGCCTCTATTGTATGTGCTTGCGAAAACGCTATACTAAGTAGGTACTTACGAGTACCTTCGCGAAGCTTCCACCCTTCTATTAATTTAGCTATATAATCCGACGCATAGCGGCGTCCAGACAGTTTGTGTTCGATAGCGGAAACATCTTAAGGAAGCGATCAAAGAGAATTGTACCAGCGACCTTTGCGACGACTTTGGACTACTGTGAAGTACTGTGCCTTGTGTGTATACAGTGTGAGTGTACGTGGAATAAAACCTTATTTTACGTTAATCGGCATTTAAATCCCCACCCGCACGTAACAATATATATAGATACTAGCTGACCGGCGCAGCTCCGCTCGCGAAAGTGTGAATCTAAACCATTCTCGAATCCCCTTGAACATACACAAACAATTTCATCAACATCGGTCCAGCCGTTTAGGAGGAGTTCAGTGACATACACACGTACAGTAGAATTATATATATAAAGAGACTTATATGAATACATACAATAGGATGATGAACTTACTTAGTCGAAATCTTTTTAGGTAAACGAAAAATAATTCTGACGGCTCAGACTGGGAATCGAACCCAGATCGAAGAGCTCTACCAGTTAAGCTATGCTACTGCAATGGTAGCGCAATCTACTGGATCTAATGGAAAACATTCCAAAATCAACAACTACTTTTAATTAAAAAAAATAAAAATAAAAACCTTTTCCTATCAACCAAATTGTGAATCTAAACCATACCCCCCCTTATCCCCTAATCCCCTTGAACACACACAAAAAATTTCATCCAAATCCGTCCAGCCGTTTAGGAGGAGTCCAGTGACATACACACGTACAGTAGAATTATATATATAAAGATATACAAGCCAAATAGGCTTGTAAATATCATCAAATCAAATTAAATAAATTTTCATCGGTGCTAAAACTGGATTTAACCAAGAACACCAATATTAGTGATCGTTACGACCGACGCTATATATGCAAGCCCTTGTTTGGCCTGTTAATTTCTTTGTTTAGAGCTTACGTTCCACAAACAATATTGAACGGCAAGACATTTATTATTTGAACGGCAAGACACTGTCGATCTGATCTAATTGTAACATGACACACTGTTGTGATCCGGTGGTAGCTTTAAAAAAAAAATACATGACCTTTCAAAAGTCCTAGCGTTAAGCCTATTTGAAATAAACTATTTTTGAGTTTGTGCCAATTGTCGGTCATTGTGGCGTTCGAAGGGGTAGGCCTATGTTCAGCTATGCAATTCATTAAAGTAACCAATCGTGACTACGCTCGACAGCAAGCTCGATGTCGAATTAGTCTTCATTTCGACGTCGAGCATAAATCCGCATTCTCTATCACATTTCGGCTCGACGACGAACTGGAGGCCGTGCCGTTCGCTGCCGTTATCTAAGGCGAGTTAAGGACTGCTCAAAGTTTTTTTCGGTAAAAATCGGTTTTTATTTTAAACACGATTCTAATGGAAATGCCATCAATAATAAAATTTCTGGATGCAAAAGATGGTTCAATGAACATCATACTTTCAGTTTTAGGCACAGGAATGCACTATACATTGTTTTTTCTTGATATGTATTTGTGTTTGGCAGTATGTGTTCGATACCTTTGCTTGATTTTAATTCAAAAAATCATGCAGGACATTTTGACTGTCATTGTCAATGTCATGTCGCGTTCCAAGTGTCTATCTAGTCTAGGTACAGGTTCTCCAGATTGGGGGTTTTTTCCCATTTTGGGGAAAAATAAAAACTTCGGGGAACTTTTGGCGAAACGAAAACTATGGGGAAAATTTTGGGGAACACATTTTTGCTTGGCGAAAGCTTGTGGAGAAACAAAAGTCTAATTCAGAAAGTTTATATCATTTTAAATCGTTTCATCAAACATATTTCAGAATCACACGTAAAACAATAAAATACTCATGGCTAATGGTCAGAATGGCGGCGGGCGAAGGTGTGTTTTTTGATGGATAGAGATCTTATTTTAATAATCTCCGCTATAGTTTCATCTCATACTAGTAGTATAGATATGTGAATTTTGGTTCCTCTTGTCCCTCTGGAACAGTTTAATAATTCTTTTCCAAAGAGTAGCCTCTAACGTACAAGTTCCCATCTATCTCTATATGACAAAAATTCAGCCAAATACGTGAAAGCGTAACAAATAAACTAAGAAACTAACTCGTTTTTAGTTTTATAAAATTATTAGGTATAGCTAAGGAAGGATTAGATACGAAATTAATTTGGGGAAAATTTTATAAAAATTTATCTTTTTGGGGAAAAATAAAACCTGATTTGGGGAAATTTCACATGCAGGACCTGGATACCCTGTCTAGGTAACTGTTGTATATCGATGTGTTTACATTTAATTTTTTGGGAAAACGGATATGGTATAGTCAATCGATAAAATTAGCAATAAGTTGACTTTTTTCTTAAAATGTGAAGAGAACAACGAGTTGAAACGTTAGAAAAGCATAAGGTTCTCGCGACTGGACTTGCTCGTACTCCTCATACCACACACCGTACTCAAGGAACAATGAATCCTGAATACTACTATGATTGCATCAAAACCTTAGTCACAGACTAAAAGTTAACAACGATGAGCTAAGGTCAGCTGTGTTTTGATTCTTCATCTTTTACTGTAGGTATAATTTACCACTGAACTAAACTAATACAATTTATTTATTTTAGTACAGGGAAGATAAGAAGGATGTCCTTGTCAACTTCATTGAGATATATTCATATATTGATGGCGGTTGTAGTGGAGGAAATCAATTTGAGAGACAGCTGTAAAGGAACACAGGACGGCGACTATTGCATCGTAGTGCCCCAGCTCAGAAATTTATAAATGGCTAGTTTGACTGAAAGCTATTGAAGAATTCAGTGTAGCGATAGAACTGATGCATGCCTAAATTTGGGTGAGCATGGCTCAAAGTTTCGATCACACCAGCCTGGATTTCTTACAACATAGCAGGTTTTGCGGGCTCTGGAAGTCGATATAAGAAATAATCTTAGAATGACATCAACTGTAACATGCTGTGTTTAGGTGCTATCAATATCACAATAAATGTATGAACACAGGTGTAATGATGAAAGAAAATGAATTATTGACTTTTATCTTCTAAAGAAAAACAGGGGTTTACATAGATAGTTCTAATCTAAGTATTTGTCTACTAACTGTGTAATATTTTTAATAAATGTTTTATTGTAAATAATAATTGTTTGTTTGTTAATACTAATATAAGTAGTTTTTTGTATGTAGGTGTAATCTGTGGAATTAATGAATTCTACAATCCTAAACTTTGCCCTCCATAGGTAAGATTTTTCCTGCGGTTTCACCTGTTATATATTTTTTTTAATATTATTTTTGTAAACAAACAAATTTTACCAGTTTATGTAACTATTGTTTGTTTGTTTCCAAATAAGGTATGAAGTTCTTTTTTTAATTGTGTATTTTATTTGTTGAAAAAACAATACATAATTAATATTAAATATTTTATTAAATTAATTCTTTCTTATATTTATGTAAATACTACACATTACAATGAAACCGGCTATCTCCCACTCTCCTGTATTTTGTAGAAACTTCGTGAATTCCTTTTTACAATATTAGCCTTGCATTTACAACATGAATAACTTGTGTGAGAGGACTGCGATATATAGGTAGTAATCCACATTTGTGACCACTAGCATCTTGTAAGTTCCTCGTTCCATTAGCCTGAGATGATACTTATATAGAATCTGAAAACAGTAATTATTTATTAATTATTTATTTATTTATTAATTATTTTAATAACATAAATCAACTCAAACAAGTTATTTAGGTACTTTTGCATTTAATAAGTAAGTATTCACTGGCATTGTATTGTTTATTTATATTAGATAGGTTATGCACAATATTTTGAATAACATATCTAATACAAATAAACAATTGGGTCAGCTAGTTGAAGACACCGAGGTTTAACCCACGGCACGTCCCAGGGAAACGAAACAACAGGGAAACGGAACAAAGAAATAGATAGGTACACAGTACAGCAGGTACAGTGGCGTGCAGTCCATATAGGCAAAAAGTGTTTGCCTACCCTGTGATTTCCGGAACAATACAAAAATAATTTATCTGCTCAATAACATTTTGTTTTGAATTATTTCATCATTATAAATAAGCAAAAGCTCGCGAAAAACGGGCATTAAACTATTCCTAGTTCCTAGGTACGCGGAGATTTAAATTTCCCGCGCGCCAAACCGCGAGGACCGCTAATCAAAATTTTAAGATTTTATGATCGAAACTCTTAATTCCCACACATTCACAGATTTTTATCTAACAAACTTACACACACCAGTAGGCACGCCGACCATTCAAACAGTATAAATGTCACGCACACCATGCAAAAATAGACAGTGCCTCTCGGGTGTGCTCGGGTCTGCTCGGGTGCTCTCGGCAGCAATGACGACCTTGGAGGAAGGACTAAAGAAATGTTGACCAATAGCAGCTCAATCTTAGCCCAATGCATCGAACGGGATGGATGAGTGAGAATGGGTGATCGATGAATGAAAAATACTACAAATATAAAATACCTAGTTTGTTCAAACTTCAAGATTTCATAATGACATCCATTTTTTGTTGGTTTTTATTCTATACTTTTTTAACGATTTAATTGATAACGATTGTTTTCGGTGCAGTATGTGTATGTGTTTCCAAATTATAAAACTTACTAAGTAGAAAATGGAAGTGGTAACGTGTGATCGATGTTCTGGCCAAGTGTGTATAGAAAAATTAAAAATTCACGCGTTTTCGACACGATAAATAATCTAAAATATTTAGATTTAAAGTATATTTACAATCGGTTAGCCAGCTGGAAACATCGAATCTAAATATCATTTAATTTTTTGATATTTTGAGGTGGCATATTTATAATCATCTTAATGTATGTGTACAAGCAAGACAAGTAACTCGCAAGTCATATTTGTAAGTTTTTTTACTCTATTATTGTTTTTATTGACTGTGTAGTATGTCTGGTTCTTTAAGACGCTCTGCCGCCTAAATGGCTGGATGGATTTTAACGTAGGTACTTCCTACGTGTCGTCTTAGTAGTGGAAGTGAAATAGAATATATATTTATTCGAAATAAAAACATAAGTATTAGGTACTCATCAAATGATTTGTGTTCACATCATTCATTAATGTCAATTTAGGTCCCCGTGGGGTGTCCGGGTAAGAATAGCACCCACCCATCTCCGTCCGTATAAGGCGACTAAGGGAAAACGAGAAGACGGGCAGCAGCGTGTTTATATTGGATTACCTACCACGTTTACTGCGATCCCCAAGCCGCCTGCCAAGCGTGGGGATTATGGCAACCCCTCCCTTCTAAGGGAGACGCCTTTGTTCAGCAGTGGACGTTTCGGCTGTTGATGAGGTTGAAGTCAGTTTTTGCCTACCCTGTCATATAACCCAGTGCACGCCACTGAGCAGGTATATATAGGAGTTAGAAAAATATAAATTAGTTACGAGACAAGTTAGTTACTTATATGAAAACGAATTGAGAGATTCAAATAGATACCCTTTTTCTTCTTTCCTTCAATTTATTAGTTAATGCACTAGTCATCTTCTATGTCGAGGTAGATAATTATGTTTTCTAAGTTTTCTGTATGTTTTACTTTGGTGTGCAAATAAAGAGTATTCTATTCTATGTTGAAATATTAGTAAATCTTCAAAAAGCCTTTAATTGAATTATGTAATTCACGAACTTGACGACGCTTAAGGAAATCATCAGATTTTTTGGCTCTTAGTAAATCTACGATGCACAACACACGTACAGCTACTTTAACACTATTCTAAACACAAAAACAATAAATATCCACGTATAATAATACAATTCAAAAACTTTTAAAGCAGCGGTGGCAATTCGTTCACAAATTCGCCTACAAAAAGCTGCAAAATACAAGCTTTCTATTTTGACAAGTTATGTCGAGGCTATGGGCGAAGTCGAGGGCAAGACGATTGACAAATTTTGCTTAACGAATACGATTTTCACCTACGAACAATCAAATTATTCGACCGCAAGTAGTTCCACCAAAACGCCGTTAATTCTCGTGGCGCTAGTGCTGCGTAAGCAAAGTTAGTGAATGCGAAAACGCAATTCGCCGGTGCCGCGGCGTCGAACTCGAGGTTATTTTGCTTAGCGCATAACACTGCAGCAGTGGACGTCTTCCGGCTGATGCTGATGATGATGATGACTACAACCCCAGTATATTCTGGATGTATGTAATAAAAATCTCATTTTTGAAATTTCATATGTAATCAAAGTCAAAGTCAAAATATCTTTATTATGTATAGGCCCCACGGAGGCCCTTACACAAAAATCATTTTTACAAACTACCACCGGATGGTAACGCGGCCGCTACTGAGAAGATCCGGCAAGAAACTCAGCGGGCTTGTCTTTTTTGTCATTTTTTTTTAAAACAGGTTTAATGTTGTGCAATGCTAACAGTTCAACCAAGATATCAAGAAAATAATTACAAAATGAATGAAAACAATGAAATATTATTAAATCTAAAAGGTCCGGCGGTACTTCACACCGGAACAACTTCTGATGTAGTATAAAGCGTAAGTCCGGTTGTGTGTGGAGTACGGTAGTCATATATGGGCTGGTGCTGCAAAATTTAATTTAATTTATTTATTAAAAAGGTACACCAACAGAAAGTGTATCGTAACTTACAATATCAGGCTCTTTTATGACTTGTGCTTCCCAATAATAAAGAAAAAAAATACTGTACGAAAGGCTGATTGGTGATACTGGGTTAGTAGAAGCCAATCTACAAAGCCTAGAGCACAGGCGCAAAGTAGCCAGCCTCTCGGTATTCTACAGGATGCATTTTGGAGAGTGTGCGCAGGAATTACATGACTTGATTCCACCATCCCCTTTCTATCATTGGACGTCGAGACGCACTGCGCATGCACACCCTTATGAGGTGAAAGTGCCTTCAGTCCGGACTAAACGATTTGCCTCTTCGTTTATAATGAGGACAGCTAAGGATTGGAACAGTTTGCCTGCGTCAGTTTTCCCGCTCGATCATAATGTGGGTGTCTTCAAGGCTAGAGTGAATAGGCTTTTAATAAGCTAGGGTGCTTTACCACCTTTGATTGCGTCGACACTTTCCATCAGGTGGGTCTGCAGTCAAGCACTAGCTTATGCTGAATTAAAAAAAATCTTATTAATAATAATAATAATATCTTGCGACAATCCACACACGGTCATCCGATCCCAAACTAGGCAGAGCCTGTACTATGGAAACCAGACAACTGATACTAATACTTATATACTTTTTTTTTTGTAAATACATACTTAAATAGATAAATAACACCCAGACACTTGGCGGGAATCGAACCCACGACCCATCGGTTAGCAGGCAGGGTGTCTGACCACTAGACCAACGGGCCCGTCATTAATTCATCTCTAGTGGTACCTACCACGGAGTTGTCCGTAGTTAAAATTTAGTACGCAAGTGATCAAGTAGAATAGAACGGACATATTTTTTGTCCGTGGTGCCACTGTGGGGACAACAAACAAACCACGCCTACCTAATTACCCGAAAAATAGAAAAGTTTCTAAGCATACCTATGGTCAGCAAATAAAGTGATTTGATTTGGAACTTTCTACTAAAGTGTTCGGTTACTCGTAAAAATTTAGATGTCCGAATACGTCCACTGCTGAACAAAGGCCTCCCCCTTAGAAGGGAGGGGTTGGCAGACGGCTTGGGAATCGCAGTATAGGTGGAAGATAAATCCAAAAGAAAGACGCTGCTGCCGTCTTTTTGTTCTCGCTTAGTCGCTTCTTACGACACCCAACGAGAGGAGATGGGGGGATGCAATTCTAACCCGGCACCCCGTCAAAAAATCGAGATAAAGATATAAGTAATTGAATTTAAATTTAATAAACATTGAATATAACGATGTGGTATGGTGGTAGCCCACAAAACGTAATAATTTACTTAAACTTTTGTAAAGATTTAGTTACGAACTTGCAACTTAATGCGTGTGAATCAGGCATAACGTTAGAACTGCGGGTGTTTCATATTTTAGTTTATATCTTTTTATTAAAAGAAGTACACTGGATTTCATTAAAGGTACACTGAGGTACACAGCAGGTACGTTTAATTCAAAAAAGAAAATAGTGTAATAAGCATCTCCTAACCGAAAAAAAAATGTACACCCGCAGTTCTAACGTTAGAATGGCGGGTGTACATATTTTTGTCTATTTCTTTTTATTAAAAGAAGTACACTGGATTTCATTGATGGTACTCTGAGGTACACAGCAGGTACGTATAATTAAAAAAATAAAATAGTGTAATAAGCATCTCCTTATCGAAAAAAAATGTACACCCGCAGTTCTAACGTTAGAATGGCGGGTGTACATATTTTAGTTTATATCTTTTTAACGAAAGAAGTACACTGGATTTCATTAGAGGTACACTGAGGTACACAGAAGGTACCTCCTTCCTGTAGGAAAGTAGCTCAATTCTGTGATGTACACCCGCGGTCCTAACGCACACCTATTTTCGGGCTTAAGCAGGGCGTTCCCTCAATGGCTGCGACTCAGTTACAGCGGTGGGCTATTAAATTATCAGCACATACATACGACATAGAATATGTAAAGTCAAAAGAAAATAGAGCAGATGGGTTATCAAGAATGCCAGCTTTGACTAAAACTACACAAAGCGTTTGCGTTCCGGAACAATCTTATTTACATTTTGCGCAAAGTGCCATGTTACTAGATTATAATGATATAAAACAACAAGCCGTGATCAGTTATTAGGCAGAGTATTAAAATACATACGGGACGAATGGCCCACTGAGAATGAAATAATGTCTCTTCGGCCTTACTTCAATCGCAGGAAAGAACTGTATGAAGAAATAGGTTGTGTGATGTGGGGCCATAGAGTGGTTGTGCCAGAAGCTTGTAGATATAAAGAAATCTTTCGCTAGGAGCTACGTGTGGTGGCCAGGTATTGACGAAACTATCGAAACAATCTGTCGAGATTGTCGGATCTGCATTGCAGAGTGAAGCGCCGCCCCGGCAATGCCCAGCATATGCCCTGTATCTGGCCATGGCCAGATAAACCCTGGGCTCGCATACACATGGATTTTTGGGCCCTATCGAGGGACGAACATTTTTGGTCATTATCGATGCATATCGATGAACTCGATATAGTAGGCACACTTTGAAATTTTGACGACCCTTTCGACCTCCATTGAAAATATTTTATTGTTTTTTTTTTCCTAGTAATATGTTTTAAATTAATTTCCTGAAGTTTGCAAGCATATGAGAATGTGCCCTTTACAGATCGTATAAGATTATATTCTATATTGCTAGAATTATATAATATATTCTGTATAAAATGCAATTCTATAATTAATAATGTTTAATTTATATACTTTTAATTTTTTTTTTATTTACTTATGTACTTTAATTTATAAAAAAACTAGCTGTCCCGTGCAGCTCCGCCCGCCTAATTAACTAGTTTACTGTGCAACTTTTTTAAATTTTTTTTTCGTAAGCACCTTCGTCTGATAATAATGTAATGTGGGTGTCTTCAAGGGAGTAAATATCATGTTAATAAGTTTTCGATCAGGTGGGATTGCCGCCAAGCTAGAGCTTATGACTACAAAAAAGACTTGCCGCCGTATTTGATGGACGTCTAAGACCCACACTCAAAATTTCGTAGCAACTCGGAAGTGCAAAACTTACCAAAAGTTCTTAGGGCCAATTTAATAGATCACATTTCATATCTGTCAGTTTCTTTTGTCATTATTACAATAAATATGTATGACGGGCCTGTTGGTCTAGCGGTCAGACACCCTGCTCGCTACCCGATAGGTCGTGGGTTCGATTGCCACCAAGTGTCTGGATGTTATTATGTATTTAAGTATGTATTGACAAAAAAAGTATATAAGCATTAGTATCACTTGTCTGATTTCCATAGCACAGACTCTGCCTAGTTTGGTATCTGATGACCGTGTGTGGATTGTCCCAGAATATTATATTATTATATGTAATCGAAATTGAAAAAAGTTAAGAAATTGTGCAGTTCTAACTTCAAATTGCCCGCCGTTACGATTAAATTTCATCAGAGAGGGTCGAATGTAGCACATGATTGTTACTGTATGAATGTGAGCCGTGATGGAGAATTATAAAACGCTAAGCGGGGTCGGAATACCCTAAAGAAAATATTGAATACTTGCTCTGTTTTGCAGGATAGGGGACTACATGTTACATTATAATATGTCAGACAAATGTCAGATGAATGATGGATGCTCCATATATAATTGTTTATAATGAAATAAAAGTAATTTTTAAATGGAATACATTAAGTATTTATATATTTATCGTAGGTACAAAAAAGGTACTAAATTATTATGCAAAGATTTCAGCAATATATGAACCATAAGTACCCAAAGTAAAAAGTGGGAAGCCATCCTGACGTCAGAATGGCTTCCCACTTTATTTATTAAATAACTTTGTTATTACTGAGGTACAAAATATTTAAACATAGGTACAAAATAGTACAAAATAGGTACTAAATCTTGGTAAAGTTTCACGTGAATCCGTGCTGTGGTCCGGTCATCCTGACGGACACCCAAAACGACCAATGGCAAAAGACGTGCGACAGTGAATGCGACGTGCGAAGAGTTTTATTTATATTGGTATTATCCTCTTCGGTTTTGACTCAGTGGGTTCAATTCTGTAATTATTCTTGGTAGACCAAGTGTAGCGAGTATCCGTGGAACCCCTAGGCCCTAGGGGGTTCAAGAAGAAGGCACGAATGAGGAAAGTATTTCGCGTCATCTTAGTAAGTATGGCAGTTCTATAGTAAAGTAATGAGTTGGACTAATTGGAATAAAAAAGTCTGATCTCATACATACTGTGTAGAATCTGATTGAATTGTATATACAAATAGTCATGCATATAGAACTATTTAGTATAACTATAGGGAATAAGCTCTATTTTAAGTGGAACTGAGCGTGAGCGGTATCGTGTATATGAGCTAGAACCTTAACGCTGCTGATTTTATTTATCGATTTCAACCTCTTTCCTGGAATTTTAAGTAAAAACTCGATTGTTCGTTCTATATAGAAGTCACAGTAAATTCTCTTTAGTCAAAAACATATTAGGTAAAAGTAGAAATAACACTCCCAAATACATGAAAACCGAGGCCGGAGCTCTCTTTCCAAGATGGTATCCATAATGTTTAATGAAAAATCAGGATATCTTTTTAAATTAGTCGTATAATACGACTTATTTTTTTATTTTATTCAATACTAGCTGACCCACGCAGCTCCGCCTGCGCAATTTTTACGTTAACTAAACTTTGAATAACAGACATTCGCATCGAATACATAACCTCATTTTTTATAGTCGCTTAAAAACTGGGACCCACTTTTTACTTGCTCTCCGAAGCACGGACCCGTTTAGTTCAAATGGCGTTAAACGGTCACCCATCTATTTAATAACCTTACCGAACGTTGCTTAACCCGATCGATTACAAAACCTTGATAACAACTCTCTATGAGTGTTCCCTTACTAATATTTATTATATTATAAAGAAAAATTGATAAAATCGGACCAAGCGTATAACCAAGTACCCGTTTAGACTTTAATCCCCTCTCCCAAAAGAACCGTGCTAGATTACGGGATAAAAAGTATCCTATGTCCTACCTCGTAGTAAGATCTCAAATCATGCCAAGTTTCATTTGAATCCATTCAGTAGTTTCGGCGTGATGCTCAGCCGTGATACAGACAGACAGACAGACAGACAAAAATTAAAAAAAATACATTTTCGGCCTCAGTATCGGTTATAGAATGCCCTCCAAATATAATTTTCAAAATATCTTCAATGTACAGAATTGGACCTGTTACAGTTTTATTATATGTAAGTATAGATAAGCTAGTGCTTGACTGCAGTCCAACCTGGCGGAAAGCGGTGACGTAGTCGAGGATGATAAGAGGAATAGGCACTACTTACTTGGCTTGTTTATCTTATAAGGTTTAAATTACGGAAGAACCTTCTTCCAACATCAAGTTTATACAAAATAAGTTGGCCCGTTGGTCTAGTGGTCAGACACCCTGCCTGCTAACCGATGGGTCGTGGGTTCGATTCCCGCCAAGTGTCTGGGTGTTGTTTATCTATTTAAATATGTATTTACAAAAAAAAAAGTATATAACTATTAGTATCAGTTATCTGGTTTCCATAGTACAGGCTCTGCCTAGTTTGGGATCGGATGACCGTGTGTGGATTGTCCCAAGATATTATTATTATTAAGTATGCTGCACCTTATACGTATGGTATATTAGGTATGATAAAATAAAAATACAATTACCATTACAAATACCTATTGAGTGACGCTCTATTACAGTCAAGCGTGGAATAGGTTCACCAAACCTACTGGGTAGGCAGGTAGGTAGGTTGGGCCATAGGACGTCCATTGAGTACGGCTGCGACTCCGAGGAGGACGGTGGTGGTTGCTCTGGTGTTCCCTCTCATGTGCTGATGTGACAGCCGCGGAGGCTTTAGTGGGTATGAATCCCACATACCCCGATTGATCCGCACGGGTCTCGAGGACCTTTTGAAGGTTTCCCCCGTCAAAAAATATTAAATCAAAATGATTCACGAAATCGTACTGCTATTAATCTATACAATGTAAAATATTAAGCGCTGTAACGCACTAGTGGTTAGCCGCGGAGGCGGGTCACCGTGCGGCTAGCCACTTTTCCAGTTTAATATGCAATCGCCTATGATTGTAGGCACTTAAGCATCACAAAATTGCTAGTGCGTACTGGGCCTTAGACACTGCTGTATTTTAATGTCATCATCATCATCCGAAAGTCGTCTATTGCTGAACAAAGGTCTCTCCCTTAGAAGGGAGCTGTTGCCTTAATCCCCACGCTTGGCAGGCGTCTTGGGGCTTGCAGTATAGGTGGTAGGTAATCCGATAGGAAGAAGCTGCTGCCTGTCTTCTTGTCCTCCCTTAATCACCTCTTACGAACACCCAACGGGTATTATTTTTATTTTTATGTATTCTTAAGTTATTGTTACAGTACATATTTTCGGAGGCTGCTGATGGCGAACCTAAAAAGAAACTTGTTTATTTAAGTTCAAAATCGACATTTCAACCCCGCGAAAAGGTTCTACTCCGGTTTTATTTATCTTAGGGATTCTTCCAAAGATTCCAGATTTGGTACTCGGTAGAGGCAAATTGCTTCTATGTCAGAAAGATTGCTCACTTGACTGGCCGAATTTCTGCAAATAAAAAAGCTCACTCATAGTATTTTTAAATGATATAATGGATGGCCATAAATTCATTCGCTCAATATCTTTTTGAAATATACAAGAAAATAAAAAATGAAGTACCTCATGTTGTATAATCGACAATAATAAATAGGACTATAGGGAAAGGGATGTAGGTATCTAATATGTTAAAAAAAACTACCTTTGTAAAATTAATAAATAGGTTTGCAAATATTTGAAGTGATAAGTTCTTTAGCGGCGCTGTGCACTTTTTTCTGATGGGGAAAAAATGTTAAATTCGTCTCAGGACACGTGACCGAAAGACCTAATCGAAAAATCGTAAGGTAAGACGTAGGCGGCTCAGGGCCCTTGCGTGAATGTTCGTGTGTGTTTGTGTTACAGAGTGCCACGCGCATCCATAGATGGTGACTGCTGATGGCTCGACCGTCTATGTAGTTAATGTAAAATAATTGTAATAGTTCTGGTGTTAAATTTTTAATATAATATAAATTGTCATGTTTGTGTACGATAGCGCATATGAATATTGTATTTTACCACATAAATGATAGTACTTTTATACTGATAAAGCAATTCGTGCAAAATTATTCCCCAACCATTCCAAAACATCAAAAATGCACAACGTTAATATTCAAGTTTTCACTTCTGCGGGCACTCCCGGAGTGCAACCCGTTGTTTTTTCAATACCTTTTCTTTGAACTAATTACATCGTATATTTTTTGACCATATAGTAGTGCTAAACAAAAAACTCAAAACGGAAAGTCTTCAAAAAATATTTACCATGGTCACTCTACTTATATAAAATATTATAATTCAATAATTAAACTACAAATTAATAGAAACGTAATACTAACAAAGAAACTGGAAAAGTGTTAAGTCGGTACCTATCAAATGAAGAAGTGATCGAAAATTTGGAACATAATGTAAAGGGATCTTGGATAGGTAATAATAATTGAATAAAATCGCACTTACGAGTGATATTTGGTATGAAATCCTGGATACCATATATGTTTACAGCCACGCACTACACATTTTAGCACTATTTTTATTATTATAATTCACTTTATCGTGAAATTATGGTATTTAAATGTTTGATTGAATTAAATAACCCGCCCTGACAGGCAGTCTCAAGCTGACAACTAGCGTCAGTGTTGCCACAAAATGCTGTCCCTTAAACTCGGTATTTAAAATGCATTTGGGTAAAATTGGCGTAGGCACAATAAAGCATTATTTTTAGAGAACTCGCAGAAAAGTACAAAAAAATGTTTTTAGGCACATTGCATTTTATGTTTTCGGGCGAAAAACAATCTTTTGATATTGAAGTAGAGCATATCTATAATAGGATATCCATTTATCGGGTAATTACGACTATACAATGGACCACACATCGGAGGAAGGACTAAAGAATGAATCTGTCTCCATTGATGAATGCGTAGGACGAATGACATATGACATGAATGATGTGAGTTAAGAGATTTGTTTATGTCTTATGCTGTCCTGGTACTTTTGATATTTAAATTAATTAAATTAAATAATACAGTAGACCGGACGAACATATTGTTGGATGGCGAACTACTTGGAACGCCTTGGAATAAACGATTGTAAATTTTGACGCGAACCAAGTAAGCAAACTAGTATGTCCTTAAGTATAGGTATTCAGTCTAGTCTAGTGTCTCCCAGTGGAGTAATATTCACGCACGAATTTATACCTGTCTGTAGAATCAGGTGGACCGTGGATGCCCTCGCTACCAGCAATGGAACTAGTGGGAAGTAACAGTATTTGTTCTATACATACAACAAATCGGAAGGAACTACTGACTGAGACTATTTTTCAGCTGCTTGCTGCTAGTTGCTGGTTGAATGCCACGTTATAGAAAAACAAAGAGATTTTGGTCCCTTATTGTGTGCCTGGTTTTTTCAAGATGGTGCTTAACATAGAAGTTGTATTGGCATACCGTCCACAAAGTCCACATATCGTCTTCAACAGCCGGTGCTTAACCAACTTGACGATTATTCTATGTGGAATGATCAAAGTTTCACGCGTACCATTTGTTCACGGCGAATGTGCACGCGTTGCCGCTGTATGCAGTGGCTCGTTACATTGTAGTACATTTGTTTAAGTCTAGTGTTGGGTAAGACACGGTTTTAAAATGAGTTTGTAAGAGTAGCCTCTTTTGTGTAATGAGCCAGTACAATGTCCCTCATCAAAAGAGGCGAGGTGTTGTGAAGCTATGCAGTACATTTGAAGTAACGGAGACTGACACCAGCGTCATTTGAAAGAGTGAAGAGGAACGCGACATGTACGGTACGCCTCGCTCACTAACAGTTCACGTCATTTGTAAGGTTTGTAAAAGTGAAGAGAATCGCAATATGGAACGCCTCACCCAACTGTTCACGTCATTTGAAAGAGTAAACGGGACATCAAACGCGAGTCGCGACATTACATTTGAAGTAGTACGTGTCAAAATCCTGTACCGCTCTTTCATTATTTTGTCATTTGCGGGACAAATGTACAGGCTCTTGTATGTCCTGCTCAACACTATTTCAGTCGCCCATCGTGTCGCACTTACACTTCGCTCGTAGCGAAACGTTCGTGGCAGAGCGATAACTGAGAGCCTAGACAAGATGCAATCGCTTCATAGCGAATCTATTTCTTCATTCGCTAAGTCACTCAATTCCCTACAATTTGTCACGTGATTTTTCGATGACTTATGTCATTCTCATACATTTTTATACTTTCTATTAGCGATAGCGATTGTAGAATGTTACATTGTCTAGGGGGGCTGGTCCCCAAGTCTGAATATTTAGAAACGCTGCTCGTACGACGACGTGGTATGACTATCACGCCACCCGCCGCCGCGCCGATTCGCTCGTCGCATCGCTGATCCGATTCCAAGATGTAAATTATATGCAAATATGACATCTAAGTAAACCACCACTTCGTAAACGCTTTTTCTTTATATTTATTAATTTTTTTAACAACCAAGGTGGCAAGCAAGCATGCGACCCGCCTGATGGTAAGCAGACATCGCAGCCTATATACGCTAGCAACACTAGAAGAATCACTAGCGCGTCGCCAACTCTTAAGACATTAGATATTAAGCCTTTTGTGTCCAGTAATTTCACCAGCTACAGTGCCCTTCACACCGGAACACAGCAATGTTTACACACTGCTGCTTGGCGGCAGAATATCTGACACTGCGGTGGTACCTACGTGGACGGTTCCTTGCACAAGGAACCTACCACCTAGTAAAATTTACTATTACTTGCGCTTTTTCGTTGTATAAAAAGCACTACCTATCATTATGTCCATAGTGAGGCTTTAACTAATTTTAATTTTTGTTGTATAACTTTTAGTACTTTCTTATACCTAATAGTATTGCTATTTTCATGTTTAAATAAACAGTATGTCAGATGCTAGCGTTGTAAAACGAGAACAACTGCCGACAAACTACTATGTAGTTTGGCAGAAGATGAAATAATAATATGTCAAATGTCCTACTGTTCTTTTGTATACAATAAATAAAAAAAAAATAAAAAAAAATATTTGAATTTAATTGGAAAGAAATAAAACCACTGAATCTAATGGCGACCTGGAGTGGGCGAACAGGATCTATATGAGACATGGCACTCCGCTTGCATGATGTATACGTGCACGTAGACATGGCGTATACCTAGCCCGGTAAGTCAAGGCGGCACGGCGTCACTACGACGTGACACACACGTGCGCTCGGTTACCGAGTGAATGTGCGTGGAATGTCGTACGACCGAGTCTCGGTACGACATTCGAAGTCTAACGCCAACCAATAAATTTTTCGATAACGGTTTATACCAGTCTAACTTTAGACTGTTTTATAAACTGGTTTATCGTGGAAGATAAACGGTCTTATTTCGTCGACGGTAAATGCATCGACGACTCATCACTAAATCCAGGTTAGTGTAAATTATTTATGACTATAATGACACCACCTTATGTCCTATGCTACCCTGGTACTTCTGGTATAAATATTGAAGCTAAGTAGTAACAGTTTGATAACACTAGATGTCTCACTCACGAAATGGGAAGCCTCCTTTTGCCCTCTGTTGCCCTAGTACTTCTGTTAAAAAATTTTAAGAACGCGCAGTGCGCGAACGTGCTTTCACGCGCTCCATCATAGTGGGATACTTTGAAATTCCGTCTGGAGCTGCCTTATTCAGCCGGTATAACTAATAGGAAATTCATTTTGTGTAAATATTCCTAACAGTTCGATCGCGGAAGCCAGTAGGACAGACGGGAATTTTGACAGAAAAAAAATTCCCGTCTGTTCGATGATCGGACTACCAATCGAACTACGAGGAATAAACCAACAATTCAATCAGATTCTACACAGTATGTATGAGATCAGACTTTTTTGTTCTAATTAGTCCAACTCATTACTTTACTATAGAACTGCCATACTTCTTGAACCCCCTATCTGAACCCCCTAGGGGTTCCACGGATACTCGCTATTACACTTGGTCTACCAAGAATAATTACAGAATTGAACCCACTGAGTCAAAACCGAAGAGCATAATACCAATATAAAACTCTTCGCACGTCGCATTCATTGTCGCACGTCTTTTGCGATTGGTCGTTTTGGTCATTGTGTTGAATATAGAATATAGTCTGTTAGCATCAAACTCTTATTAACGAACTTTGAACGAAAATAGACAGACGAAGTCACACCATAAGGATTCCTTTTTTACCTTTTAGCTACGGAACTCTACTTATAACATCTGTAAACTACTAGTAGGACTTCTTGGAACCAGCTCGATTACAGTTGAAACTGTGCGTGAGCGGTCTCGTGTATGTGAGCTACAACCTTTACACTGCCGATTGTATTTTTCAAGTTCAATCTCTTTGTGTCCTATGCTTTCCTGGTATTTCTAGAATACAATAGGGTGAAAAACTGCCTTTTTATCCCGACAGAGGTCGCATAATCGACAGTGCCTAAGTTTGACAACAGAACTGTCAGATTGCGTACAAATATTAGTAAACAAAAAGAGTATTTACAAAATATTTACAAAAATGACGCAGTGCTGTGCTCCAGATTGCAAAAACAAAGGGGTACATTCATTTCCTAAGGACCCAAAACGAAAGAAGCTTTGGGAGGCAGCCATACGAAGAAAAAACTTTAAAGCTACTGAGTCATCACGTTTGTGCTCAATGCATTTTAAACCCGAAGATTATTTTGGTTTAAGTAAATATACTGGTTAGTAAATTTTGTGCAGTGCCTATTTCACTTAACAAACCATAGAATTTTAATGTTAATAACTTGATGTTTGTTTCAGGAAATGAGCCAAAAGCAAAGTTTCTGAAAAAGACCACTGTCCCTTCGATATTTTCTTTTACAAAAAGTAAACCTGAAAATCCACTTGCAATAGAGCGTCAGAAACGTCTGGAGAAGAGGTGTGCAAGGAAGATCTTCTCCGATGTGCCATCTACATCAAAAAGTGTTACGGCCAGTGAAGCTAATATCAATATAGAAGTGGACATTCATACCGTAGAACCAGATATATGTAAATATGTGTCCAAAAGCACCCAAGTTGATATGGAACATGTTTATGGAGCAATTGATCGCTATAAATCAGATGATGCAGCAATAAAATTTTATACTGGGTTTGAGTGCTACAAAAAGTTCTTTTTTGTATATTCAACTTTAAGTCCAATGGCACATAAAATACAATATTATGGCAGCCAGGTGATAAATATTAGTACCGAAGATCAATTTTTTTTAACAATTATGAAGCTTAGGCAAAATAAATGCAACTTTGAACTAAGTAGATTTTTTAATTTAAGCACGAGCACAGTCTCAAATATTTTTATTACGTGGGTAAATTTTATATACCAACTTTGGACAAGTATCAACATATGGCCAGACAAGAGTTTGGTAGAATATTACATGCCTGAGCATTTTAAAAATTACAATAAAGATATAAGGGTTATTTTGGACGGCACAGAAATCTTTATACAAAAACCAAAACATCCCACAGCTCAACAAGCTTCCTGGAGTAGCTACAAACATGCAAATACTCTTAAAGTACTTGTAGGGGCTACTCCAGGGGGTTTGTTGTCATACTGTTCATCTGCATATGCAGGATCTGTAAGTGACAGACAAGCTGTGGAAAGAAGTTGTTTATTAAATAGTTGTGCAAGTGGAGATGTTATACTGGCAGATCGAGGATTTAATATACAGGATATGTTTGCTGATAAAAATGTGAGAGTACTAATACCAACCTTCTTAAAAGGCAAATCCCAGTTACCTGGACTTTCCTTAATCAAAGATAGGGAGCTTGCAAATAAGAGAGTCCACATAGAGAGAATTATAGGACTGACAAAAACCTATAAAATTCTACAAAATGATTTGGATCATAGTTACATTCCTATTGCTACAAAAATATTTTTTATATGCTTTATGTGCTGTAATTTTAGGGAAAATATTATGAAAAAATGATTAATGTAATTAATTTGTATTACAGTTTTAAATGTCAAGTGAAATGAGATGTGTGTATTGGATATTTAAGTAAATAAAACAAACTTAATTTGATTTATACTTTTTTTTTAATTACCCGGGAATAATCCTTATATATATACTTATTAAAAATAGCAGGTTCCAAATAGTGTAGATAGAAATTTATTAAATTAATAAGCATTTCACTTATGTAGGTATCATCTTTAGCAATAAATATGACCTTCATATCAACAAATGTATATACAATGAAATTGCAGTAGCTTCTTCCTGTGCAATACAGCTGTCCTTGTACCTGAGCATAGTAAGGATGATTTTTTTTTAAACGAAGCTCTCCATTAAAAATTTCAATATAAGGTACAGTCACTTCATTAATAATGCTGTTTCTTGAAGCATATGGACATTTGACCTCAATAACAGTTTCTTCTCCTATTAATCCATCTGGAGAAGCTGCTAGGTAAGGATGCTCAATGGAGATAAATAGGCCACACTTTTCTACTACTAATCCATATTGTGCTTCATACTGTGCAATAGCTGTGGGTTCATTAATTTTTCCATGAGCCATTGATCTAGTAAGTATCTTCTTGGGTGATAATATCTTTTGTAGAAAAGTATCACTGTAATTTCTGCAATGGCAAACGATATAAAACATACTAGCAGTAACTCTACATGATCTTCGTTCATGCCATTCAGAAGAACCATCCTGTGCAATAGTTGATTTTTCTATTTCTATTATTTGTGCAGGTGTAATATTTTTTAGCAGCAATTTCTCCAGCAATATCTCCTGTGGAGTCTTTTCTATGTATGAGCTATGATCCCATTCAATGCCATGTGGATTAGCAGGTTGTATAGTCTGCAAAATTGGCATTGAACTATTGCCATATCCTATGGCTAAGTTACGTACATAATCAGCATAATTTTCCATAACATCTCCTGCTTTTAATGGGTTATAATTGCAAGATTTTTTTCTCTTGTTTGGTAAGTTTTGGGATGCAATCGGAGAGTTGTAAAATACTTTCTTGGGCCTGTTAAAAGACATAAGCCTTTGAGTACTAGACTGGTGTAATTTTATAATTTTATTTTTCACTATGTCATGGACACCACACAAAAGCACTGCTACATGCTTGCAACAAGCACTAGTACCACTTCCTGCGGCACACTCACAGTGACTTTCCTCAATACCTTCCCGGCTTAGCTTCAAATCCACCACATATGCTATTTTTTTCATGCTTGCTTTACATTCTCCTCTTATATATGTGTGCACCCCATCAAAACAAAAGCGAGCTGTTATTAGATGTCGGGATTCATACAGCAGTTGCCCATTAGGCTTTGAATTGTTTCTGCAAAACAAAAAGAAAGCATTATTCTATGAGCTTCATTATTATAGAGCATTTATTTATTATAGCCACAACTTAATGAGGGGAATATTACCTTTCAAAATATTGTTGAACTTCCTGTTTACTGACAAGTGGAATTTGAGAATCAGCATTAATATCTTTGAACTGTTTGGAAGCTGGAGACTGGTATATCTTGTCATCCTGAGCGTCACAATCGGAACCAAAGTTTTGGTTTCGGTCGTATGCTTCCAACCTAAGAATTAAACCATAGGAGTTAATTCATATTTAAAGAAGAATATGTTTCGAAAGGGTATTTAACCTCAAAAGTTTTATGCTCACCTTTCCACCAAATCAGCTTTTTTACCAGCAACTGATGCATTTCTTCTTCGTAGCTCATCTTTGAGTTGAGATACGTTCATTAACGAATACATTTTGAAGCTTTGAAAGAATGAAAAAATGTAAATAATTGCAGACGCCTAAAGAACAATGAACTTAAGAGGCACTGTCGCCTAGAGCGCCATCTGCAAATAGTTTTGCGTGTTCCTCCCCATTTCTAGTTGGTCAAAAACATGTCAAATGAATAATATACTGCAGATGCTCTAATTATTCGTTAATCTCAATTTACTCTAAGGCTAGCCCCACACATACATTATTATCGTCAATATTTTTCATCAATATTGGCCCCCGCACACTAAGCAATATTATTGTCAATATATCGTGCGTGGTATAATGTGACGCAGTCGTTTAGTAGCCAGATTCGTGTGCGCACGTTTTATACATATATAAAAAATCAATCCAGAAAGAAAAGATGAATTAAAGATGTTTGAGAAGATAACCTAAGTTAAATCATTTCAATATAAATGAACCGCGAGTTACAGAAGAACATGATTTAAAAAAATACATGAGAATGAGAGATAGCAGCTTTCAAAAACTATTATCCTTAGTATCACCTTATTTGAAAAAATATGTTCCATGTTTTTGGGAAAGTATCCCATGTTTTATCATCATCATCGTCAGCAGCTGAAAGACGGCCACTTTTAAACAAAGGGAGGGCTCCCCTTTAGAAGGGTGGGATTGCCATAATTGCTACGCTTAGCAGGAGTCTTGGGGATCGCAGTATAGGTGGCAGGTAATCCAATAGAAATACGCTGCTGCCCGTCTTCTCGTTTTCCCTTAGTCGCCTCTAACGGACATCCAACGGGAAGATAGGAAAGTGTTATTTTTACCCGGATATCCCACAGGGAATGTTTTATAAATTCTGATAAATATTAGTTTTGGGTGGGAGTAGAATCTACAATATTTTTACTGTTTTCGTCCTCCATTTTGAACAAAAACACGAACGTCTGCTTGCTTAGAAATCGTTTCTTCAAATAAAATATTGCCACGCGCCCGCACACGTCAATATTATTGACGGGCCCGTTGGTCTAGTGGTTAGACACCCTGTCCGCTGACCACCAAGTGTCTGGGTGTTATTTATCTATTTAAGTATGTATTTACAAAAAAAAATGATATATAAGTATTTAGTATCAGTTGTCTGGTTTCCATAGTACAGGCTCTGCCTAATTTGGGATCAGATGACCGTGTGTGAATTGTCCCGAGATATTATTATATTATTATTATTATTTTAATACCCCTGCCTCCCCCCGATATTGTCACGGCAAAATCAGAATATCTGGAATTCGACAATATAAAATAATAATATATATAATATTGAACAATACCGCAATACGGGCCGCACACACACAATATTATTGACAATATGCACTATATTGACAATAATATTGAGTGTGTGTGGCTAGCCTAAGTAAGAGATATTTTCTTGCTGGGGTATGTAACACGCAAGATTTCGTGGAGATTTCCCTGTGTTTTGTGCTTCTCTGATACTTCTGATGTTTGAGTTGTTTTTATTCCATTCCTAGTGGTCTATTTATTTGTTAGGTACTGCACAAACTCTCATACACTTCATTTAAATGCGAATGCGTAGGTACCTGATAACCTACTGTGTAATTTTTTTACGCATACTACAAAACTGATATTTCGCAGTTGAACAGTGGCGGACCAAGTGGTAGGTATTCTAGTATCTTCCGGTGAAGTTCACGTAAGTATACCTGTGTAATCAGGTGGATGCCCTCGCTACCAGCAATGGAACAACTAGTAAAAGTGTCAGTAGTTCTATACAACAAACGGATGGAACGACTGGGGAAAAAGTCCCAGACAACTATTGAATAGCATAGTGTCTTCAACAGCTGATGATCAACCGACTCGACGCTTGTTCTATGTGTATAATGATCCAAATTTGACCCCTTGGCTGGAATGTCGAGCGCAAGGGACGGAGGCGAACAGAGCCGAAAAACGCGCTTACGTAGCCATCCGCATAAGCACCGGCGGCGCACGCGTATCCGACCTGATTCCAAGCTGTGTAAATTATATAATTATAAACTAAATCATCACTTCGTAGCGTTTTTTTATAATGTATTTTAAAATGCGCTTTGTCGCACTTCCGCTGGTCGGTGTAAATCGTTCCTTACTCATGACTATAATCACACCACCTTATATCCTATGCTACCCTGGTACTTCTGGTATAAATATTAGTCACAGTTTGATAACACTAAATGTCTCACTCACGAAAGGGGAAGCCTCCTTGTGCCCCCTGTTGCCCTAGTACTTCTGTTAAAAATGTTTAAGAATGCGCAATTTTGCGCTTCCACGCGCTATTTCATCATAGTGGGATGCCCTTTGAAATTCCGTCTGGAGCTACCTTAATCAGCCGGTATAACTACTGGGAATATTTACACAAAATTTATTTCCTCGTAGTTCGATTGTGGAAGCCAATCGGACAGACAGGAATTTTGACAGCAGAAAAAATTCCCGTCTGTTCGATGATCGAACTACCAATCGAACTACGAGGAATAAGCCGTGTTTTCTTGTGCGAATGAGAAAGTGTCTCTCTAGAAATCCTTCCTCTAAGGTTTTGACCTTGTAGTATTGTTCTGTGGTTTTGACCCTGTGATGAGTTACCACACAAGGATTACCCATCTATAATGGTGTGCTGTAATGTAGTCGTGGACAAAAGCTCTTTTAGGAGTATCCTGTGCCGGCAACAAAAGGAACGAATAATCCCTCGCACACCAATTCAGCGCCTCATCAGGTAGTTCCGGCTGCGATGTTCCGTAAGATACTTAAATTTTGGGTGATCGTTCCAATGAACTCGTTCTCTCTAACAAATTGAATAAGGACTGAATGATCGAGCCAATGCTAATGGTCCTCGTGGGCACCGTGACAGGTTTCGGGGGCTATTTTACGCCCCCCCCCCCCTGGTTCCTAGGCAAGGCAGTAAGAGAAAACTGGTGCAGATCCCACCGGAGAACCCAGGATCCACCCTTATATGCCGATGCGATAGCAGCAGGGTTTTAATGGGTAACGAGCCCACATACTCAGGTTGACCCCCCACAGGGTCCCGGGAACCTTTTGAAGGTTTCCCCCGCAAGAACGAAAATATGGAGAAATTAAATATAGAATAAGGTAAATAAAAAGGCTTTCATCACTTAATTGTAATTGATTTTATTCAATTTTCATTTTTGGTAAATTAAAAATAAGTTTCATAAGTCCACAATCACTTACACGATAAACAAGATTCATACAGATCAGGATGAAATAAATAACATTGTGTTCTGTTTCAAAATGACGTAACGTTACCTAACATAACTTGGACTAATCACTATAATTATCACTTCAAACCCAAGGTGGAACAGGAATCTTGGAAAGCTTACATCTAATATTCATCTATGTGACCGATAAGCCGCTCACTAGAACAAATAATTATGATATTAGACAGTACTTCACATATACATTGGATTTAAGTGATTACATGTAATTTAGAAACTTACGGTCTAGCTTAATATTATGTAATAATTTATTTAAAAAAAAATAAAGTGCGATACCTGCAAGTGTCGAGTCGAATTATGATGTATAAGTTACGGGGCTTATGATTTCTGTAACAAAAGAGAAAATAGGTAATCTATAAAAAAATAATTTACTTCGGAAAAAACCGAAACCTACAAACATTAAAAAACCTCCTTTTCAAAGTTATTGTATGCAGAAGCAAAGCTTTAATTTTGCAACCCCAAATATTAATTTTAAGCTACAGTGAAATGATTTATGTTTTCATATTAATTTGTAGGTCAAACAGTTTGCAAACGCAGATTTGACGTCCAAATAGTGACAGACATACGTTTCAAAACAGATCCATTGAAGTGAACGTATACCGAGATATCGTCACAGAGATGGTCAAGCTGTAAATACACCCAACCCATACGTGTCCGTTCTTTATGGAATTAAAAAAATGTAATGACTCACATTGGAGGCAGTGGCGGCGGGCTGGCCGGGCACGGAGTACTGTGGCCGGAAGTTGGAGAAGTTGGCCGCAGCCGCCGCCGCGGGACTGAACCCAGCCAGTGTACCGCCGGGCTGGAAGCCGGGCGGGAACTGCGCCATTTGAGCTGCAATACATATAAAATAACATTAAAAAATAGCACACCATGCGTAGATAGGGATATGCGTATGAGTTTCGACACTTAAATCAAATACAATCGCGTCAGCAAAAAAGTTAGTGTTAAAGGAGATTGACCAATTTGGACCAAATGCTGCCCAGGCATGGGATACTATTATGTTTGTCCATACATGAAGAGATATTAAGAAAAAAATAAATAAACATCCACAGGGTTCAAATATAATTACCTACCTAAAAACTTATCTTATATGGCCTTTAGGTGCTTTAACTTTGTTTTTTTTTTAACCTTTATGTTAAATAATATTATTATCTTACTTATTCTACCTCCCGAGTCCGGTCCCGACCTCGCTAGTCTCGCTCGAAGCAAGTTTTTTTTGTAAACTCTATACGAAAGTGACAGCTTTGTATAGCGCTGTCTAGTGAGGTCGGGACTGGACACGGGAGGTCGAATAAGTAAGATAATAATAATAAGTAACATAAAGGTTAAAACAAAATCAATGTTAAAGCACCTAAAAGCCATATAAAGATAAGTTTTTAGGTAGGTAATATATTATAACCCTGTGGATGTTTAATTTTTTTTAAATATCTCTCCATGTAAGGAAAAAAATAAAAGTATTCCCAAGCCTGGGCAGCATTTGGTCTAACGTCCATACAAAAATGGTCAATCTCCTTTTAGCATGACTGTCGGGATTTTGGAGTAAGATTCGGAATTCTCGGCGTTTGTTCTTTAGAGCGTATGAAGTGTCAGGTGGGTAGTGGAGGGAGCGAGGGGTAGCAGAGGGGGCAGTACCGGCGGGCACGGGGTTGCCGGCGGTGGCTGCGAGCCGCGACAGGATGGACCGCTCCGACATCTGCAGGCGCTGCGGCCCTATGGAGTGTCAGGGGGGTAGTGGAGCGAGCGAGGGGTAGCAGAGGGGGCAGTACCGGCGGGCACGGGGTTGCCGGCGGTGGCTGCGAGCCGCGACAGGATGGACCGCTCCGACATCTGCAGGCGCTGCGGCCCTATGGAGTGTCAGGGGGGTAGTGGAGCGAGCGAGGGGTAGCAGAGGGGGCAGTACCGGCGGGCACGGGGTTGCCGGCGGTGGCTGCGAGCCGCGACAGGATGGACCGCTCCGACATCTGCAGGCGCTGCGGCCCTATGGAGTGTCAGGGGGGTAGTGCAGGGAGCGAGGGGTAGCAGAGGGGGCAGTACCGGCGGGCACGGGGTTGCCGGCGGTGGCTGCGAGCCGCGACAGGATGGACCGCTCCGACATCTGCAGGCGCTGCGGCCCTATGGAGTGTCAGGGGGGTAGTGGAGGGAGCGAGGGGTAGCAGAGGGGGCAGTACCGGCGGGCACGGGGTTGCCGGCGGTGGCTGCGAGCCGCGACAGGATGGACCGCTCCGACATCTGCAGGCGCTGCGGCCCTATGGAGTGTCAGGGGGGTAGTGCAGGGAGCGAGGGGTAGCAGAGGGGGCAGTACCGGCGGGCACGGGGTTGCCGGCGGTGGCTGCGAGCCGCGACAGGATGGACCGCTCCGACATCTGCAGGCGCTGCGGCCCTATGGAGTGTCAGGGGGGTAGTGGAGCGAGCGAGGGGTAGCAGAGGGGGCAGTACCGGCGGGCACGGGGTTGCCGGCGGTGGCTGCGAGCCGCGACAGGATGGACCGCTCCGACATCTGCAGGCGCTGCGGCCCTATGGAGTGTCAGGGGGGTAGTGGAGCGAGCGAGGGGTAGCAGAGGGGGCAGTACCGGCGGGCACGGGGTTGCCGGCGGTGGCTGCGAGCCGCGACAGGATGGACCGCTCCGACATCTGCAGGCGCTGCGGCCCTATGGAGTGTCAGGGGGGTAGTGCAGGGAGCGAGGGGTAGCAGAGGGGGCAGTACCGGCGGGCACGGGGTTGCCGGCGGTGGCTGCGAGCCGCGACAGGATGGACCGCTCCGACATCTGCAGGCGCTGCGGCCCTATGGAGTGTCAGGGGGGTAGTGCAGGGAGCGAGGGGTAGCAGAGGGGGCAGTACCGGCGGGCACGGGGTTGCCGGCGGTGGCTGCGAGCCGCGACAGGATGGACCGCTCCGACATCTGCAGGCGCTGCGGCCCTATGGAGTGTCAGGGGGGTAGTGGAGCGAGCGAGGGGTAGCAGAGGGGGCAGTACCGGCGGGCACGGGGTTGCCGGCGGTGGCTGCGAGCCGCGACAGGATGGACCGCTCCGACATCTGCAGGCGCTGCGGCCCTATGGAGTGTCAGGGGGGTAGTGGAGCGAGCGAGGGGTAGCAGAGGGGGCAGTACCGGCGGGCACGGGGTTGCCGGCGGTGGCTGCGAGCCGCGACAGGATGGACCGCTCCGACATCTGCAGGCGCTGCGCCACGGGCGGGATGCGCGCCAGCGTGGCCGGCAGGCGCGACACGTCCGACTTCATGTCCGACAACAACTCCTCCAGCTGGTTCAGCACCTGCGACCGAGGGGACACACACGCGCGTTATTTAACGCACGATACTACATAACCACTATTACTATGAAATACACATTGTTTCTCAAATTTACTACTTTTAAAAGTTTAATTTCTTCAGACCCCCAAAAGTTTTATAACTCGTCCCCCACTACATGCCACAGCTATTTCTGATTTCAAACTTATAAGTTATCAATTCTTGTGTTATAGATTTTTTATTTTGCGATGAGCCGCAACATAAAACGAACACAGCAAAGTATAAAAAAGAAAAAGAAAAAAAAACATTTTTCTCTCATTAAACAAGCGCAGGCGCTTAGAATTACCAATATGCTCACTCACCCACAGTACGCTCACTCACATATTATACGCTCGCTCATTACCCACCGATACGCTCACTCCACCACAGTACGCTCTCACCTGCATATTATACGCTCGCTCATTACCCATCAATACGCTCACTCAACCACAGTACGATCGCTCACCTACATATTATACGCTCGCTCATTCACCCACTCACTCAAAGATTTTTCAGATACACAAGCACTTACACAGCGACACACAACGTATTAGAAGTGACTAACCTTATGCAGCACGGCGTTGGCGGGCTTGTTCCCGGCGAGCGACTCCTTGCTGAGGTGCTGGTGGGACTCGGCCAGGCACTCCACCTCCGCGAAGCGCGCGTTGAGCGACATGGCGGGGTGGTTCGGGTCCTGCGTCAGGTTCAGGTAGGCGGCGCGACGCAGCTGCTCCTCTATCACTAGCGCCTGCTCCAGCAACTACGTACACACACACGGTCATTAGCTTTGTTTCACTATACTACATCTGCGGCACGTCACTGTTTTATTTAACTTGGTGACTAAACAAACAATACGTTCACGTGATGGTAAGCGACACACCAGCCGTTAAGACAACTGCAACGCTATGCCAGTCGACACACGTCTCTTGAGCTCAGTAATTTCCCCAACTACAGGGCCCTTCATGGCATGCACAGAGGGTAGGCAAAGAAACATATTCGGCTTGTTTAACTTATTATATGTATATTAGTATACCACCAAGATTATCCAGAGGGTGCATACACACCAAAAGACTTTGCCTACCCTACGATTTCTCTAAATAATCCTAATTTTAAAATATTTCGTGTTGACATGGTATTAACGTGATGTTTTTAAATGTAAATTGATACGTCTGTAATGTTGTCTATTTATGGATATTTGTGGTGGCACACTAACAAATAGCTTAGAGTACAGATAACTCGCAGACATTTTTGGCTACTTTCTGTGCACGCCACTGGCAGAAATGCACACTCCCTCCGGCATTACATAGGGGCCTAGTAAACATTAATGTTATTAATCAATATTATAAGTAGCGATACAAAATATTGGAGTATAACTCGCACAATTAAGGGGTCTCTAGAAACCATATAGGTTTCTAGAGACCCCTTAATTGTGCGAGTTTAAAAAAAGATATCGCGACATTCGCTAAATTGGAAAGGATTTTCAAACTATGTAGTTTAAAACGTTAGGAAAACCAAGGACTAGCAATTTTAACACGCCGTTGCAACCTTAATTATACACAAAGTAGTTTAGTTTACCTTGAACCGCCTAGCGAGGAACTTGTTCTTGATCTCCAAGAAGTTGCCCTTGCCGACGTCCATCTTGAAGGGCTCATTGATGATGGCGAACCGCAGGTCGTTCTGTATATCCTGCCAGCGGCCATATCCGTGCGTGACGATGCCCGCCAGCAGCCAGTAGTCGTGTCGTCGATGCCAGATCTCGTACTCGCGGCCCGGGGCCGCCGCCCGCTCCTCGTTCAACCATAATGTATGCAGCTCCGTGAAGCCGCCGTCTGCTATGTTGAACATGAACTTGCGCCGCTCTACTTTGAGTTCTTGTTCCTCTTCCTTCACCAGCACTACGTCGTCGTCGTCCTCCTCCTGTGAGCGACCAAAACAATTATAATTTGGCACTTTTGGCATAGTTGGAGATCGCTCGCGCGACTCGAATTAACTCGATTCTACGATACGTACTTTATTGGATGACTTTAATAGCCGTATGTGCGAGTCATTCTAACGTCTATTGTACACTGTTTCAAATGAACTTGCAAGTGATGCAATTTTTATTATGCCATTGTAAACTTGGCAGCAAAAACAGTTTTGTGAATATATGAGGGCGTATCTTTCGACCGCAAAATATAGTTTTAATCTCTTCCAAGTACTTTTGAATTGGAGTTCGTTATAATAAATTTTTGGAATTTATTATGTTCAAACGAAAGTCGCACCAGCGTTTTCCAATAGGCATGATGACTGCAACACAATACCAATAAATCTGTGGTTTTAAATATTAGAACAGATTGCACTGATTCCAGAAATGCACCTCATTTTCATAATAAAAGAGAGATTTTTGTGATATTTAAGCAAATAAATTACTCAAATACAGCTAATCGCCATTTTGTAATAAACGATGATCAGAGTGAATGACGTCAATCCTGTGTAAATAAACAACTGTCAAACTGTCATCTCAACTTTTTCTTTCATACAATGATTCACTTTTATACCTAGACAGATGTTTATTTACACCTTAGTGACGTCACAAAATGGCGCCATGCACCGGCCATCGTTTTGGAATGAAATTAAAACTCTATTTTAAAAATTGAAAATATTGCTGTTAATTGAAAATTTAATACAAAAATATTATTATTTTCGGCAATAGTAGACCCGTAAGTACATTATAGAGCATTTTTTCAAAATTAGTCATCATGCCTATTACAACGCGCAGGGGGACAGTAGGACAACGCCTTATACTTTATACCATAATTAAATGCTCCTATAAACTTTGTAGAACTGCGAATCAAAAGCTCCCATATCAAAATGTTTGTTAGGGATAATAATGTTTGTTACAGAAAATACCAAACTAAGTGATTGACTTGAATGTTAACAACAAAAATATTCTAAAATATATCAGGCGCATTCGATTTTGCAGAATTTCGTTTAGCAAATTAATGTAGATGCTAGCTTTAATATCGCTACTCAAATGCCTAATACTGTGCTTAAAAATAATACTGTATTTCTCAATATTTGTATAAATAACTACAATCGAATATCAATGAAAAATTACCTTCTTTTCTTCCTTAGGCTTCTCGGTGGCTTCAGTCTCCACTTTATCGCTCTTAGCGTCCTCTTTTTTATCAACCTCTTCCTTTATCTCCTCTTTGATTTTAACCTCCCCTTCCTCAGACTTCTTTTCTTCAGATTTCTCATCGTCTTTCGCAGGCTCCTCATCGACGGACATGCGTCTTTCGGCATCCTTGCTCTCCTCCGGACTGCCTTTCTGTTCTTTGTCCTCGACGACTTCCTCCTTGATATCGCTCGTGTCCATCGGCTCGTCTTTCGGCTTGACATCTTTGACATCCAATTTCTCATCTTTAGATTCCTCTTTATCATCCTTATCCGAGCCTCCGGGTGTAGGCGCTTGACCGGGAGGCTGGGTCACTTGTGTGGGCGCAGGCGAAGGCGCTGCTGACGTAATAGGTGTCGCCGTAGAAGGGGCGGGGCTTGGTGCCGCGCTTTCACCGGCTTTCACCGGTTCCACGGGCTTCCGAATCATCTCCGGCATACTGTAGTACCCGTTGATGTGTTCGAATTCCTGCACCTTCTTCCTGATGAGACTCATGACTCCAATCCGAGTTAGCACGTGCTGACGAGACAGACCTTCGCGAGGAACGCCGTCCGCGAACGTTTCCGCGTTATCCGCACCAGGTTCACACAAATGCCGCATGAAGAGAGACACGTACGCTTTAAAGTTGCGTTCGGACTTGCCTCGTAGGTCTCTGACTAGCCACTGGGAGTTGAACGCGTCTTGCGGAGGCATCCCGTATCGCATGATCGCGTTGAGGAAGGATTTCCTCTGTCTGGCGTTGAAGCCGAGCACCTCCATGTTGCCGCCGACCCTGGCGAGTAGAGGCGGTAGGGGTCTATCCCGTTCCTCGCGCCTTTCGAGCCGCCTCTTGCTTCGTCGACTGAGTAGGTCCCCGTTGTCATTCTTCTCATCGAAGTCGTCGTCCTCTTTGTCATCTTCGCTACCCTGGGAGAAGTCCGAATTGAAGTCGGAGCCATTCTCCTGCCAAGTAGTGTCGTCCCTGTTTTCTGTCTGTGCAACGCTGCCGTCGTTGTAGTTGACCTGTTTGCGAAGACGCTTGCCTTTGCCGAGGGTTCTAGCCTGGTCTTCTTGGTGCTGTTCGTAGTGATGCCGGAGCAGTTTGATCCAGTACGCCGGGTCGGTGTTCTCGGCCTCCTGTTTGATGATTTCCGTGTCGACTTCTTCTTCGCCGTCTCCCTCCTTTGTCGAGTAGCTCGCGACCTTGAACGAGCTAAGATACTCGTTGGCCCACGACTCTTTTTGTTCGATACCCTCTTTGGACCGGTCGAGCAACTCGCCGACGGCTTTGTCGTCGTAATGGATAGCTTCCTCTTTCCCTTCCTCTTCTTTGAAGAGTTCCTCTGTACCGAACCTTAGAATATCGTCTAACTCTTGTTTAGTGAAATTAGCGCCTTTGCCGCCCATTCCTGGTCGTACAACTAAATGAGTTAACATCATTTTCCTCTTAGCCACTTGTGTCACTCTCTCCTCGACACTGTTGCGAGTTACGAAACGATAGATCATGACCTTGTTGGCTTGACCGATACGATGGGCTCGTGAGAACGCCTGGATATCGTTGTGAGGATTCCAATCAGAGTCGTAGATTATCACAGTGTCTGCAGTGGCCAAATTGATACCCAAACCACCTGCTCTGGTTGATAGCAGGAAAACAAACTGCTGCGCGCCGGGAGCGTTAAACCTATCGATAGCTTCCTGACGAATCGTGCCCGTGATACCACCGTCGATTCTCTCGTATTTGTAACCTTCGCCTTCTAAGAAATCTTCAAGTATATCCAACATTTTTGTCATCTGTGAGAAGATCAAGACCCTGTGCCCTTGTTCCTTCAGTTGTCTTAACATCTTAGACATAAGAACTAGTTTTCCTGACGCCTTGATCAGAGCCTGTGTGTCGTAATTTCCGTGCGGGCCAAGCGGAGCTTCTTCAGCGGCCACCGGGAAGAGATACGGGTGGTTGCAGCATTTCTTCAGATCCATCATCACGTTCAACAAAGACACGGTCTGACCACCGCTCTTCGGGTTCAAAGCTTCGTAGTTCCTCGTCAATATGTATTTGTAGTACTTCTTCTGCATAGGCGACAACTCGACACGTACAATGAACTCCGATTTAGTCGGCATGTTCTTCAATACGTCAGCCTTTAGACGCCGCAGCATGTGTGGACCCAGCATTTCATGCAACCTCTTCACTTGCTCCTCCTTCGACACATCCGCGAATTCGCTCTGGAATGCCGCGAGCTCATTGAACTTTTCTTTATTCAAGAAGTTAAGTAAATGGAACAATTCTTCTAGATTATTCTGTAACGGCGTACCGGTGAGTAGCAACTTGTAATTGATGGAATATCCGGCCAAAAGCCGGAAGAATTTGGACTGATTACTTTTAAGTCTGTGAGCTTCGTCGACTACGAGAACGGCCCATTCGATAGAGCCGAGACACGTCGCGTCAATCGAAACCAACTCGTAAGACGTTAGCAGAACGTTGAACTTCACTTGAGACTTTATTTTGGAGGGTCGGCCGCCTCTGTTCGCGCCATCATCACCGAATGTTAACTCGTTCTCCCTTATGACGGCCCTCGAATCCTTATCTCCAACGTACGTAATGCAGTACAAATCGGGGGCCCAAAGCTCAAACTCTCGCTCCCAGTTGATGATTGTAGACAATGGGACCGCAACGAGGAATGGCCCTTTGCAGTGTCCCTCCTTGAATAGGGAATAAAGAAATGTGACCGTTTGAATGGTTTTCCCGAGACCCATTTCGTCAGCGAGAATCGTGTCGATGCCCTGACCCCAGGAGTACCGCAACCAGTTCAAACCTTCGAGCTGGTAAGGATGCAGTTGCATTCCAGTTTCGTACACGAACGGCGGTTGGTCTTCATACTTCTTGTTGAGGTTGGTAGTGGGACGGTCAGGCGGTGGGTTGTATTTTTTGGGCTTCATTTGTAAGCCGGCGCTACTGTCGTCTTCGTCAATAACATCTTTGTTCTTGCTCTTGCGGCCCGGTTTCTTGCCTTTACTGCCTTTTGTCTTGCCTTCGGAAGTTATGGAAGCGCGCATGTCCTGGAAATAGAAAACTCGCTAAAGTATTTATAAGAATATGTTATTCTAAAGTGATTATTTCTAATGAATGGAAATAAGAAGTGGGTAATCACGGTTTCTAGTATTTTCTGTACGACTTTGTTACTTTAATGAGATACATTTATCCACCTTATTCTTTCTTCGTTTAAACAACAATGTCCACTAGACGCGAGCAGACAAATAAAAATATGGAAGTACATTAAGGATAATGTGGTCTACTTTAAAAGCTAATTTTAAAATAGTGTTACATTAGTTGTTAGACAAGTTGCAGTCCATTCGCAGACCTTGAGTTATCATGGAATTGTATCAGAGAATTGGACTATTATTTGTTCTAGTCAATAAACATGAGCTTGAACATACTGAAATCTAAAACACTTTAGCAGTAGTCTGTAGGGTGTCCGGGTAAGAATAGCACCCCTCCCCCCCCCCCCATCTCCTCCCGTCGGGTGTCCGTAAGAGGTGACTATGGGAAAACAAGAAGACAGGCAGCAGCGTCTTTTTATTAATTACCTTCCACCTATACTGCGATCTCCAAGCCGAGCCAAGCGTGGGGATTATGGCAACCCCTCTCTTCTAAGGGGGAGGCCTTTGTTCAACAGTGGAAGTATTTCGGCTGCTCATGATAATGATGACAAACAATTTAAAAAAGAACAAATTCATATTTTGTGGACCGTTTTTCGAGTCCAATACAATCTATGTAGTATACAAGTACCAGTTCAATGGCAGCTGCGTAGTTTATAATGTGCGTGTATATGTATGAGTGTGTGTGTGTGTTCCACTCACGCAGTAGAAGTCGACGGCCTGCTTGAGTCCCGCGATGTCCGCGTGCTCGGTCTCCCAGGTGGCCTGGTCGTAGGACAGGTCGCGCCACTTCACTAAGTAAATGGTGCTGCCATCTCGCATAGTGCGGTGGTTGATGACGCGGTGCACCACCAGCCACTCGGGCTTCACGCCGTACCTGAGACACGAAGGACCGGGAGACCTTAGCTACACGACCCAACTCACGCAAAACGAAGCGGAATCATGCTACCGACTGACGACTTTTATGCTTTTTCATAGTCATTGAACTTCGCGTTGTTATAACTGTTATGGTGCGCGGAGATATAGCCACCTCGATTTTTGATTTTCTTAATCAAACTAGTGATAAGAGAAGCAAGACGTTCGCCTGATTGTAAGCGACAGGCCTGATTACAGACATCTACATTGCACTGCCGCTCGTCACCCAAAACATTAGTCACAGTCTCTTAACCCTGACAATTTCACCAGCCACAGTGCCTTCACACTGAAACGCATCGTTTATACTCTGCTGCTGAGCTGTCACTGCAGTTATACCTACATGGAATGTCCTTTGCACAAGAGATCTACCACCTAGTTAAGCCACCTCTGTCCAGATTCCTAATGAAAGCAATTTTTTTTATATTGTATCTTGTGACGAGAAAAGTAAGACATTTGAGTACTGGCGACACTTCTGTCTACAGACAGCTGCGTTGCACTGTCGCTAGTAACCCATATAGAAATGCAAGTTTCTCGAGCAATGCTCAGTGGCAGAATATCTGACACTGCGGTGGTACCCACCAGGATAGTCCCTTGGAAACTCGCACTGCTACACCCTTAGCCGTGCGAGTATCCATGAGGATGGGCGGGTAAGTGGCTAGGGCATGCTTTGCTTGCTTTCCTATGCTTGCTTAGTTTCCTTTCCCTTTCTAATGCACTAGCTGCTTGCCTACTTTACACACTAATCCCGTGTGTAATTTGGCAAACGGTCTTGGAGGGAGCGCAACAGTCGTGATTGATCTCCAGGGCAAGCCCGATGATCTAGCCTTCCCGAGGTTGCCGCCTGTTATTGGTTTGATTCCTTCAGAAACAAACGCAACAAAAAATCGTTGGGCGAATAACTCTTTCACCCCAATCCTCACCCATCCCTCATCCCCACCTTATATTTATATGGTATGAGTTTATGTATAATATATAGTATGTATATTAAAATCCCGCTATCTATGTATATATTCGTGTATGTAAGTTTATGCGTCTCAGTATATGTGTATGTTTATAAGCATATGTATGTATATGTATATATTTATTCAATACTGCGGCGTCATGAGGTCGGGCGTTGCGGTCCTACCATCTCAACAAACCAGCAGATGGTAGGAAGTAGGTAAGACCTCCCGCGTGTTTTTGCCGTGCGCGGGGACCCGTAATGAGGGGGAAGGGAGGCCTGGAGGATGAGCTGCACAGTGGGCCTGCGGACGCGGTCCCATGCGGCAACACGACTCTTCGGTCCCGGACTCCTATAACACGGGCGGTTGCGACTGAGCCGGTCGCAATCAATCGGCTGTTGGTGGTCCTTAAGACCAGCCGGCTAGTCTTCTTGGGTGATGGGGTCCGCAGTCAGCAATGTGAGCCGAGAACGTGGCGCGGCGCGGCGCTGCACAGGCGAACGTTGTGTGGACTCGTGGACAACTCACTTGGGAGGACTATATTTCACTGATAGCCCTGGTGCTTAGAAAAGCATCCCCAAAGGTGCGGGCTCCGTGGAGGGTGGGGAGTCAGTGAAATGAAGTTACGAATAATATTCGCATGGATTCGCACAAGAAACCGCGCACTGTCCCTAGGGATGACGGGGGTAGCCCTTCCAAGGGTTGCTCTAGAAATATGACGGCCGGTGGAACTACTGCGGGACCTGGTGTGTCGGTAGTGACAGGGAACAGGAATGGGACCGGAACTCTGACCCGATGGGCTCAAGGTGGCAAAACTGAGCTGGCAAGTAAAGGTTTGGCCCTGACTTCGGCTGGCGGAGCAGTCACTGGAGAAGGCTCGTCAGAGCCTGGTTTCAGGACAGCGATGCTGCTGGGAAGGGCCACTACCAATAACTTGCCGGCCGGTGGAGCTACTGAGGGACCAGGTGCGTCGGTAGTGACTGGGAACAGGAATGGGACCGGAACACTGACCCGAGGGGCTCAAGGTGGCAAAACTGAGCTGGAAAATAAAGGTTTGGCCCTGACTTCGGCTGGCGAAGCAGTCACTGGAGAAGGCTCGCCAGAGCCCGGTTTCAGGACAGCGATGCTGTTGGGAAGGGCCACAACCAGTACAGCGCAAACGCGCAGAAGCAAGCCTGGAGCCGTTGAAAGGAGAGGCAGGCGTGATCAGGCCATTGGTGTTGCCTCACCAATGGGTTATCTAAGATGTATACAAATTAATCTACATCACAGTAAGGCGGCTACGGCAGTACTCTGCCGGTCGCTTAATATGGATAAATATGATGTCGCTCTCATACAGGAACCTTATCTGTACAAGGGCGTCATCAGAGGTCTAAACGTTCGTGGAGGACAGCTTCTCTATAGATGCCCTACAAATAATATGAGGACCTGTGTCTTTGTCAGGAATGGCATAATGGCAATGCCTCTATATGACTTCTGCTCCAGAGACCTCACTACTGTGAGGATTAAGGGGTTAACGGGAGGGGGCAGTAAAGATACTATTATATCTTCTGCTTACCTACCCTATGAGAATGAGGACCCGGTATCAGCACTGCTGCAAGACCTGGTTAACAATTGCGCTCACGACGACCTCATCATAGGATGCGACGCGAACGCTCACCACGTTGCCTGGGGTAGCACAGACAACAACAAAAGAGGGGAAGCACTATTGGACTTTCTGGTAAGCTCACCCTTACAAATTTTAAATAAAGGCAATAGACCAACCTTTGTGAATAGACGCAGGGCGGAGGTCATTGATATAACGCTTGCATCCAATAGAGCGAGTAAAGCGATCCGTAATTGGCATGTGTCGGAAGAGGTCAGTCTATCTGACCACAACTACATCTGCTTTAGGTATGTAACTTCCAATAATTATGGCAAGGTACGAAGGAGGAACCCCAGGAGAACCGATTGGGAATCTTTCAGGAGAGACCTTAAGGAACACCTCGGGGATCCTACGCAGCGACTCAACTCAGTTATAGATATCGAGTTTGAGTCTGACAGAATTACCCAGGCAGTTAAGACCAGCTGGATCAAGAACTGCCCGGAGAAAGAGGCGGCGACGCAAAAGGAACCGTGGTGGTCACCTGCCCTTGAGAATCTAAGGCAGGAGACGCGACGTGTTTTCAACTGGGCGAAGTCAAATAATGACTTTACGGTATATGCCGAAGCTCTTACGCACTATAGTAAGGAAGTGCGCAAGGCGAAGCGGAGATCATGGAGATCTCATTGCAGTAGCATCAATAGCCTTCCAGAGGGCATGAGGCTCAGTAAAGCAATGAGCTCTGCAAAGGTTAATCCACTTACATCTATCCGGAATGACCAAGGTAAGCTCACTGTAACTGGGAAGGAAACTCTTACGCATATGCTAAGAATGCACTTCCCGGACTCAGTGGAGATACAAAATGTGACTGATAATGTCATTACCATGGAAGAACAATTTACAAAAACTTCCAAAGACGACTGGCGTACAGCAAAGAAAGTAGTTGACGCAGACAAGGTACGATGGGCAATTGATAGTTTCAGTCCGTATAAATCACCAGGACCTGACGATATATACCCCATCTTACTACAGGAGGGAAAAGGTATTCTCATACCTCACTTGTGCAGATTGTACAGAGCATGCCTAGCCTTTGGGCATGTCCCATCAGCCTGGAGACAGGCAAAAGTAATCTTCATTCCCAAACCAGGAAAGGAGAGCTATGAAGATGCCAAATCCTACCGCCCTATCAGTCTTACTTCATTCTTCTTGAAGACTTTGGAGAAGATGATAGACCGGTATATAAGAGATGGCCCATTAAGGAGACGACCGCTCCATGACATGCAATGCGCGTACCAACCGGGTAAGTCTACGGACACGGCACTGCACTATGTGGTCAACCGGGCAGAACATGCATTGGAGACCAAAGAAATCTGTGCTGGAGCGTTTTTGGATATTGAAGGGGCGTTCGATCGAACAACCTTCGCTTCAATAAGAACCTCAGCACAAAATCATGGCATAGAGGCGACAATTGTTAAATGGATTAGCACTATGCTGCAGGAACGTGTTATTAAAAGTAGTTTATCAGGTGATATGGTTACCGTAAAGGCAACTAAAGGATGTCCACAGGGAGGCGTACTATCCCCATTACTGTGGAGTCTAGTGGTGGATTCGTTGTTAGTGGAACTTAACAATGGACCATTTCAAGCCGTAGGCTATGCAGATGATATAGTCATACAAGTAAATGGCAAATTTCCAAACGTAGTAACGGATTTGCTGCAGGGTGCTTTGGTTAGGGTGGAAAGATGGTGTAAAGACAATAACCTTTCCATAAATCCAAGCAAAACGGTTATAGTGCCTTTCACGAGGAAAAGACATTTAGAGGGCCTTAGAGACCCAGAAATGTACGGCACCAGACTAAAATGGGCTACGGAAGTGAAATATCTTGGGGTAACTCTCGATAGTAAACTAACGTGGCATAGTCATGTTGAAAACATAACAAGAAAGGCCTTACGTGTCTTCAATATGTGCCGTTCTGCGTATGGCAAAACCTGGGGACTCAAACCAAAGGTAATGTATTGGTTATATACCACGATGGTGAGACCTATTCTCACATACGGCAGCGCTGTATGGTGGCCTAGGACCAAACTAAAGATCTGCAAGGATTCTCTTAGGAAGGTACAAAGAGTAGTTTGCATGGCAATTACAGGTGCCTTCAAAACAACGCCTACATTGGCTCTTGAGTGGATACTGGGACTAACCCCACTACACACTTACATACAAACAGAGGCAAGGAAGTCGCTATACAGACTTGCAAAAGCAGGAGTTTGGAATCGTAACAAGCCCTGTACAAAACACACTTTATTGGATCCCGTGAAAGAACTGGACGATCTAATGGACATGCCCTGTGATAGGATAAATCCAGTGTACATGTTTAACAAGAGGTACCGAGTACATATACCATCCAGGGAAGAGTGGACGAGGGGACTCAAACCGGTTGGTGGAACTCACCTCATATGGTACACTGACGGTTCTAAAATGGAGTCAGGTACAGGGGCAGGGATTTATTCCAAGGACTGTAGTGTCAGTCACAGCATGGGGCATTATGCATCGGTATTCCAAGCGGAAACCTATGCCATAATTGCCAGCATTAAAGAAATGCAAAGGAGAAACGTCAAAGGTAAAACCATTTGCATTCTCAGTGACAGTCAGGCAGCTCTGAAGGCTCTGAATTCCTTCCGAGTTGCTTCTAAACTAGTCAAAGAAGGTGTTACAGGTTTGAACAACCTGGGAAGACACAACAATGTCAGCCTTATCTGGGTACCTGGACACGAAGGCGTCGAGGGCAATGAGAAGGCAGATAGACTAGCGAGGGCCGGCTCACAGAGTCATTTGGTTGGCCCCGAACCATTTGTGGGGATTCCGTATGGAACATATCACCAAGCATTATATGCACATGCTAGGAACGAACACATGAAGGAATGGAGGGCAGCGTCAGGCCTAAACCACTCCAAAGCGTTCTCTAGCGGAAGGGTGGACTGTGGGGTTAAATTATTAAGCCTTAACAGATTACAAATAAGGCACCTAATAGGTGCACTCACGGGACATTTTGGCACCAACGAGCATCTACACAGAATGAGGCCAAGTACTGGTGACATTTGCAGATTCTGCGAAGATGAAAAAGAGTCAATGCGACACATATTGTGTAGCTGCGATGCTCTTGCGAGACGTAGGTTAAGTCATTTGGGAGTAGCCTATCCTACGCCAAATGATTATGTACAGCTCCAAGCTGGCGCGATCGTTGCGTACCTGAGGGAGCTCTTCGATACGCCAGCAACAGAGTAAGGGCTAGGGCATGCACAATGGATCCAACTGGGTCGAAGTGCGTTCCGGGGATACCGGGCCCAAATTTATAGCCACCAAGAATAGAATAGAAATCCATGAGGATATCCCCGCGATGAAAAATAAAAGGCCACATCACTCAAAAAAACGATAACCAATGCGGAAGAAAGTTTCTCGAGTGCCGATCAAGAACCGGAAGACGCAGCGTAGGTAATCCTCCCACTAGGGGGACAGACGACATTTTGAAAAATGCGGGCAACTGATTCGTTCTAAGAGGGAGTTTGTTTGTTCAACAGTAGATGTCTTCCGGCTGATGATGATGATGACTTCCACTCCACTACCAGCTATCCAGAACGTAAAGAGAGGACAAGCGGCAGTTGTAGAGTCGACTGACCTGTAATACTTCTCCTCCAGTATCTTCTCGTCGGACTCGTGGTCGTGTTTCTCCCTGTTGAGCCGCTTGACCCGCGAGTCCCGCTCGTCCAAGGGTTCCTCTAGCTTGGGCGGCTCCTCGGGGTCCGACTTGCGCATGTAGTACCGGTACATCAGAGGATGGAACACGTCCAACTGGGTAAACAACGTTGTTCGATGTTAGACAAGTCACGGTGCTATGGAACTACTTGAATTAACTAATTAAGTTACATTTTGTCCGCATAAATAAGCTGTCACTACAGATGCTGGGTCAACTGTATTGTCTGTAGTGCAATTAGTAAACGGCCAAAATTAATATAGATCTATGTTCTTAGATTTGGCTGTTCTGCCCCCTTAACTAAGTTGGCATTTTCCAATATTGACAGATCTCTTACTGCCGAACCTGCAAACGTCAATTAAAGTAAATGATGATTAATTCATTTTTTGAAATCGGATTATTTCGACATTCGAAGCCAATGAATACTTAATACGCTGATAGTGAGTAGAGATAACAATTATCTCGTATTTAATAATCGAAATAAATCATAAATGCTACCGACAGTCGAAATTATTAGATTTTAAAAAGTGACTTAATTAGAATTAAAGTTAATTAGGGTTTGTGAGTGCGGCAGTTAGTCATTCCCATAAATTTGTTTTCAAATGACAGTGAACTAATCCAAAATTAGAAGATCTGGGATTAGGATTAGAATGAAGATTAATTATATTTACGTAAAAAAAAATATAAGTAAAGACATTTACAGTGTTTTTTTGGTCTACGAAAAAATAGAAAGTATGTCCCCAATCTGGTTAATCGAATTTATAAAAAAATACTAAATAAGTACTTACTCAGTTTATTTTAAAACTAAAATCCAATAAATGAAGCCATCTTCATTTTCCTATATCAATTATACCTTACCTGTAGCTCGGATATCCAGCTGCAGTGCCAGTAGGACCGTTCGTGCCATTTGACGAAGAACTCGCGCGAGCGAGGCGCCTTCGACTTTGACGAATGCTCCTTCCATCGCCACGTCAGAATCTTCGCCACTTTGCCGTCCAGCGGTGGACACTGAGGTAAAAAATTGGTACTATACTAATCTAGTAACTACTACTACACACTACTAGTCACGTGGTACACGTGTACTAGTCTAGTAAGCATTTCCTGTTCAACTGTTGGCTCCTTGTTCAAAGACGGTCCGTCCAGGTCTAACAGTAATGTATAAATATGTACTGCTGTGTTCCAGTGTGAAGGGCACTGTAGCTGGTGAAATTACCGGACACAGGAGACTTAAAACTAATGTCTCGCTAGACGAGATCGCGGTCAATAGAACCAGGATTTACTGCCGCACCTACAGACGTTAATTATAGTTAATTGTGATTAAGTCATATTTTGTACATGACTAGAAGCCAAATAATACTTACGGACAGCGAGTAGACATATCATAATTAATACTAAAAGATAATCATTGGCGACTCGGAGTCGAAATAAATACATTACAAGAAATTACTTAATTGCGATTAACGTTAATTGATGTCTGTGAGTGCGGCCGGTACTGACAAAAGAAATCACTTAATTCGACCAGAGTGATGACTGATCTAGTATTTTTTCAAGGGCGAGTTTTTCCTGAACGAGCTTTCAGAATATGAGTAATTAAAACCAAAAGTGTCTTAATCGCAGTTGACTATAAAATAAAATTTACCGACTGAACCTGGACAAACTATTACCAAGGAGGTTGGAAGTTTGGTGGAAATTCACATCTCTCTGTACGTTTGGTCGGCAATTTTTTGCTTACAACACATTGGCTTTGATGTGGTTATCGCCATCACCCAATTTTAACATTCTTGAAACTTTATGTATATAATGCTTAATTGCTTATGTGTAGACATGTGAGCTGAACTAATGTTTTGAAATAATCCGTAAAAGTAGTTTTATTTCAAAGTGTTACAAACAATACGCACTTGCTGAAGGTCAGTGAACTTAAGAAAAGTGGATAATGTAGTATTGCTGATCACTGTCAAGATCAATATTTAAAAAAGACTACTAAAGCATCTGCTTAGGGCAAGTGTTGTGGAGGGTGTTTAATGCATGCTACTCGTATAATAACTGTATATTATCGATGAAAGTGTTAAATGATATTGCAAACTAATGTGTTCTGAGACTAGCAACACCAACAAACTGCATTGCAGTTAGGCGAGTTTTGAAAAATATTTATTGCAATCTTTGTAGACATAACTTAAAGAAATAAATTATATTTGACTCACTTAAGAACCTCAAAAATGCACTGCAAAGACCACCAATCCTCGGTTGCGAATCCGTTATAATAATAATAATCAACTTACACTACATCGCGGACATTTCCAGTCCCCATCTGGCACCTCCTCGAGCGGCGGGTTGAGGCAGAAGCGATGGTACGCTGACGGACACGAGTCACAACACAGTAGCTCACCACCGTCCTTGCAAATTCTGAAATGAATAGAGAAACTTACTAACAAGCAATCAATTTGGACTTTTACTCTCACAAATCTCGTCAGGAGACGCGCAAAGTGTTTGTTTAAAGGTACGCGTCCATGTCCAAAGGACCATGGGTGCCGCAAAGTATTCGAAACTTCGGGAAAATAAAATCTAAAAAAAAACGCAAAATAATTCGTAAAAGTAGTTTTATTTTTAAGTCTTACTTACAAGCAATGTGCACTTCTAAGTGGGTAATTTATTTTTTGGAAAGTAGTAGATACGTGTAGCACAGGATCCCGCATATTATGGTATGTATAAATAGGAGCGTATAGCGCGTATAAGTATGAGCTATGTGCACTTTGGGATGTCCGGATATGAATAGCACCCTCCCATCCCTTCCCATTGGGTATTGTAGGAGAAAACCAGAGGATGGGCAGCAGCATCTTGTGTTATATCTAACTAGATATATACTGCGAGTTGCGAGCCCCAAGACATCTACCAAGCCTGGGCAAAACCCCTACTAAGAGAGAGGCCTATCAGTTCCGAGTGGCGACGATGGTGCGCACCGACCTGCAGAACTCCTGATGCTCGTCGTCGTCCTCCTGGTCCTGGTTGCCCTCGGCCTCGCAGTGCGGGCACGACCAGCGGCCCTCGGGCGTCTCCTCCAGCTACTAAGAGGGAGGCCTATGTTTGGCCGCCTGACCTGCAGAACTCCTGGTGCTCGTCGTCGTCCTCCTGGTCCTGGTTGCCCTCGGCCTCGCAGTGCGGGCACGACCAGCGGCCCTCGGGCGTCTCCTCCAGCTACTAAGAGGGAGGCCTATGTTTGGCCGCCTGACCTGCAGAACTCCTGGTGCTCGTCGTCGTCCTCCTGGTCCTGGTTGCCCTCGGCCTCGCAGTGCGGGCACGACCAGCGGCCCTCGGGCGTCTCCTCCAGCTACTAAGAGGGAGGCCTATGTTTGGCCGCCTGACCTGCAGAACTCCTGGTGCTCGTCGTCGTCCTCCTGGTCCTGGTTGCCCTCGGCCTCGCAGTGCGGGCACGACCAGCGGCCCTCGGGCGTCTCCTCCAGCTACTAAGAGGGAGGCCTATGTTTGGCCGCCTGACCTGCAGAACTCCTGGTGCTCGTCGTCGTCCTCCTGGTCCTGGTTGCCCTCGGCCTCGCAGTGCGGGCACGACCAGCGGCCCTCGGGCGTCTCCTCCAGCTACTAAGAGGGAGGCCTATGTTTGGCCGCCTGACCTGCAGAACTCCTGGTGCTCGTCGTCGTCCTCCTGGTCCTGGTTGCCCTCGGCCTCGCAGTGCGGGCACGACCAGCGGCCCTCGGGCGTCTCCTCCAGCTACTAAGAGGGAGGCCTATGTTTGGCCGCCTGACCTGCAGAACTCCTGGTGCTCGTCGTCGTCCTCCTGGTCCTGGTTGCCCTCGGCCTCGCAGTGCGGGCACGACCAGCGGCCCTCGGGCGTCTCCTCCAGCTACTAAGAGGGAGGCCTATGTTTGGCCGCCTGACCTGCAGAACTCCTGGTGCTCGTCGTCGTCCTCCTGGTCCTGGTTGCCCTCGGCCTCGCAGTGCGGGCACGACCAGCGGCCCTCGGGCGTCTCCTCCAGCTACTAAGAGGGAGGCCTATGTTTGGCCGCCTGACCTGCAGAACTCCTGGTGCTCGTCGTCGTCCTCCTGGTCCTGGTTGCCCTCGGCCTCGCAGTGCGGGCACGACCAGCGGCCCTCGGACGTCTCCTCCAGCTACTAAGAGGGAGGCCTATGTTTGGCCGCCTGACCTGCAGAACTCCTGGTGCTCGTCGTCGTCCTCCTGGTCCTGGTTGCCCTCGGCCTCGCAGTGCGGGCACGACCAGCGGCCCTCGGGCGTCTCCTCCAGCTACTAAGAGGGAGGCCTATGTTTGGCCGCCTGACCTGCAGAACTCCTGTTGCTCGTCGTCGTCCTCCTGGTCCTGGTTGCCCTCGGCCTCGCAGTGCGGGCACGACCAGCGGCCCTCGGGCGTCTCCTCCAGCTACTAAGAGGGAGGCCTATGTTTGGCCGCCTGACCTGCAGAACTCCTGGTGCTCGTCGTCGTCCTCCTGGTCCTGGTTGCCCTCGGCCTCGCAGTGCGGGCACGACCAGCGGCCCTCGGGCGTCTCCTCCAGCTACTAAGAGGGAGGCCTATGTTTGGCCGCTTGACCTGCAGAACTCCTGGTGCTCGTCGTCGTCCTCCTGGTCCTGGTTGCCCTCGGCCTCGCAGTGCGGGCACGACCAGCGGCCCTCGGGCGTCTCCTCCAGCTACTAAGAGGGAGGCCTATGTTTGGCCGCCTGACCTGCAGAACTCCTGGTGCTCGTCGTCGTCCTCCTGGTCCTGGTTGCCCTCGGCCTCGCAGTGCGGGCACGACCAGCGGCCCTCGGGCGTCTCCTCCAGCTACTAAGAGGGAGGCCTATGTTTGACCGCCTGACCTGCAGAACTCCTGGTGCTCGTCGTCGTCCTCCTGGTCCTGGTTGCCCTCGGCCTCGCAGTGCGGGCACGACCAGCGGCCCTCGCGCGTCTCCTCCAGCTACTAAGAGGGAGACCTATGTTTGGCCGCCTGACCTGCAGAACTCCTGGTGCTCGTCGTCGTCCTCCTGGTCCTGGTTGCCCTCGGCCTCGCAGTGCGGGCACGACCAGCGGCCCTCGGGCGTCTCCTCCAGCTACTAAGAGGGAGGCCTATGTTTGGCCGCCTGACCTGCAGAACTCCTGGTGCTCGTCGTCGTCCTCCTGGTCCTGGTTGCCCTCGGCCTCGCAGTGCGGGCACGACCAGCGGCCCTCGGGCGTCTCCTCCAGCTACTAAGAGGGAGGCCTATGTTTGGCCGCCTGACCTGCAGAACTCCTGGTGCTCGTCGTCGTCCTCCTGGTCCTGGTTGCCCTCGGCCTCGCAGTGCGGGCACGACCAGCGGCCCTCGCGCGTCTCCTCCAGCTACTAAGAGGGAGACCTATGTTTGGCCGCCTGACCTGCAGAACTCCTGGTGCTCGTCGTCGTCCTCCTGGTCCTGGTTGCCCTCGCCCTCGCAGTGCGGGCACGACCAGCGGCCCTCGGGCGTCTCCTCCAGCTACTAAGAGGGAGGCCTATGTTTGGCCGCCTGACCTGCAGAACTCCTGGTGCTCGTCGTCGTCCTCCTGGTCCTGGTTGCCCTCGGCCTCGCAGTGCGGGCACGACCAGCGGCCCTCGGGCGTCTCCTCCAGCTACTAAGAGGGAGGCCTATGTTTGGCCGCCTGACCTGCAGAACTCCTGGTGCTCGTCGTCGTCCTCCTGGTCCTGGTTGCCCTCGGCCTCGCAGTGCGGGCACGACCAGCGGCCCTCGGGCGTCTCCTCCAGCTACTAAGAGGGAGGCCTATGTTTGGCCGCCTGACCTGCAGAACTCCTGGTGCTCGTCGTCGTCCTCCTGGTCCTGGTTGCCCTCGGCCTCGCAGTGCGGGCACGACCAGCGGCCCTCGGGCGTCTCCTCCAGCTACTAAGAGGGAGGCCTATGTTTGGCCGCCTGACCTGCAGAACTCCTGGTGCTCGTCGTCGTCCTCCTGGTCCTGGTTGCCCTCGGCCTCGCAGTGCGGGCACGACCAGCGGCCCTCGGGCGTCTCCTCCAGCTACTAAGAGGGAGGCCTATGTTTGGCCGCCTGACCTGCAGAACTCCTGGTGCTCGTCGTCGTCCTCCTGGTCCTGGTTGCCCTCGGCCTCGCAGTGCGGGCACGACCAGCGGCCCTCGGGCGTCTCCTCCAGCTACTAAGAGGGAGGCCTATGTTTGGCCGCCTGACCTGCAGAACTCCTGGTGCTCGTCGTCGTCCTCCTGGTCCTGGTTGCCCTCGGCCTCGCAGTGCGGGCACGACCAGCGGCCCTCGGGCGTCTCCTCCAGCTACTAAGAGGGAGGCCTATGTTTGGCCGCCTGACCTGCAGAACTCCTGGTGCTCGTCGTCGTCCTCCTGGTCCTGGTTGCCCTCGGCCTCGCAGTGCGGGCACGACCAGCGGCCCTCGGGCGTCTCCTCCAGCTACTAAGAGGGAGGCCTATGTTTGGCCGCCTGACCTGCAGAACTCCTGGTGCTCGTCGTCGTCCTCCTGGTCCTGGTTGCCCTCGGCCTCGCAGTGCGGGCACGACCAGCGGCCCTCGGGCGTCTCCTCCAGCTACTAAGAGGGAGGCCTATGTTTGGCCGCCTGACCTGCAGAACTCCTGGTGCTCGTCGTCGTCCTCCTGGTCCTGGTTGCCCTCGGCCTCGCAGTGCGGGCACGACCAGCGGCCCTCGGGCGTCTCCTCCAGCTACTAAGAGGGAGGCCTATGTTTGGCCGCCTGACCTGCAGAACTCCTGGTGCTCGTCGTCGTCCTCCTGGTCCTGGTTGCCCTCGGCCTCGCAGTGCGGGCACGACCAGCGGCCCTCGGGCGTCTCCTCCAGCTACTAAGAGGGAGGCCTATGTTTGGCCGCCTGACCTGCAGAACTCCTGGTGCTCGTCGTCGTCCTCCTGGTCCTGGTTGCCCTCGGCCTCGCAGTGCGGGCACGACCAGCGGCCCTCGGGCGTCTCCTCCAGCTACTAAGAGGGAGGCCTATGTTTGGCCGCCTGACCTGCAGAACTCCTGGTGCTCGTCGTCGTCCTCCTGGTCCTGGTTGCCCTCGGCCTCGCAGTGCGGGCACGACCAGCGGCCCTCGGGCGTCTCCTCCAGCTCGGGCTCCAGGCACACCAGGTGGTAGGCGCGCGGACACGTGTCGCACAGGATGATCTCGCCGCCTTGCTGGCACACCTGCGCAGGGATTATAACATGGTTATATCCTTAGAAGAGGAATCAGTACAAGTACTATAGAAAGCTTAATTCAAGTGAGAACATCAAAATATATCAATATCAGGCACACGACAACAGGTACTATACCGTCAGCTTTATTTATCGACATTTGCGTTTGTGATAGATCCCATCACTACTTATCACTTACATATCAATATAACTCTTATAAGATAACTTTAATAGTTCAATTCACCTGCATCTTAGAGAAAAATTTGCCTACGTTTAGTTTAAGGGGACCATAGACAAACGCGTACTCTATTCTTAATATATAAACTCTATGGTTATCGATTTTCTAATCAGGTTATTTAGACTCTCGAAGCCGTCTATGCTTTTTTTCTCAAATTAGATCAAATAAATTTATTCGTCGAGCACTGTGCATGCACTAATAATACAAACTTAACCTACATTAAATATCTATAAATACAAGTCAACATACCTCACAATAGTCCTGGTGTTCTTGTTCGCCCTCAGTGCCATCGGGGAACTTGTTTGTGGTCTTCAGTTTCTTCTTTTTCTTAGTCTTGTTGCCGATTTTGGTTTTTGCTTTCTTCTTGGGTTGCTGTATAGTCAATTATTCGTTTTAACTTTGAACGTAATTCATATGACCAAAAATTTTAAACAATAATAATTAATTAGTTTAATCATAGTTCACCATCATCATCACCAGCCGGAAGACGTCCACTGCTCCCAAAGGCATCCCTCTTAGAATGCCACCTACCAACTTTCATCCATCGGTTGCCCGCGACTTCACAATGCCGTCGTTCCACTTAGTAGGAGGCCTATGCTGCTCCTATACAAAGTTTACCAACCATAGCGCATCCCGAAAGGTTGTTTTTAAAAATTCGCGAAACACTTATTTATTTATTTTATTTAGAGAATGTTTTCAGTAAGTTTCAAATCAATCGAACCGTAAAATAAAAAATTTCATACAAATGATAACCCCTTTAGGGGTTGAATATTCAAAAACTCGTCACAAGAACCCACTGTCCAGATTTCAGCTTTTTAGGTCATTATTAATTTTTAGGACTTGCTTTTTAGGTTATTTGGCACGTGCGTTGATGAATCACTCAGCCAGTCAGGACAAGTAATTGTATATGTTTAGATCTAGGTTAATATAAACGTGCTAAAGACAGTGGACGCTCACTGGCACGCCGGTGTCTTCCTCCTTGGGCTGGGCTCCGTCTTCTGTGGGGGTGGCGCTGGTTGGCTTCGGCTCCTCCGCTTCCGCCAGCATCTGTTCGAATTCTGCATCCGAATCGGAGTTTACTGCACTACCCTCTTGATCCTCCTCCTGGGAGAGTACAATAAAAGATGGTTCAGAAAACTGCTTAAAACCAGATAAAAAACGAGGGGTGTTAGTAGTTTGAAGAAGAAGAAAAGCATTTATTTGCCCAACACTTACATAACCCATATGAAATGAAAATAACAAAATAATAACAGATTTCAATAATTGTGTGTAGACAAACAGGGCTCTGCCTCAGCATATTCTGCGCTGGTATTCTGGCAGTACCTAAAACTGGCATCACGGCATGCCAAGTACTAATAATAATAAACAAAAAAATAAAAGAAAAATATAAAGAAAGATCACTAAAAGATAATAGTTAATTTTAAGGTATTACAAAGATATACGATACCAAAGTGTAACGAACGTGGGTGATTTGTGCATTTGAAAATCAAGTAAAATCCCGTCATACGTGTTCAGAAAATGCATAAAGTACTGTACAAAATTAGATAATAAGAAAGGGATATCATACCAAAACTATAAATGAAAAAAATAAAAATAAATATATTTCAATTATGGGTCACAATTGTTGGCATACATTAGTAGGGATGACATATCTATGTTTTATAATATATTGGGTTAGGTAATAATTTTAAACATAACCCATACACTAAAGGTGCGCGTCCATTAGAAAGCAAACTAAAATCCGTTGCGTGCCGTGCGTGCGGTGCGTCCGGCGCGTGCCAATGCACGCGCACCTTAACTATACACATATAACCAAAACATACAATTTTAAAAGAAAATGGTGCTATGCGAGAATAGCACTGAAATGGTAAATGGTCATGATCAGATAAACCAATGAACTAACTGACTATCTTTTATAAGCATGAAGTAAAAATAAATAAGTGAGTTTTGCTATATCTATATGTCTGTCTGGTAATAAAGCCTGTCTGGCATCATAACTGTTTATATCTTTTATAAGCATGAAGTAAAAATAAATAAGTGAGTTTTGCTATATCTATATGTCTGTCTGGTAATAAAGCCTGTCTGGCATCATAACTGTTTAACGAGTGGGTGGATTTGAATGCAGTTTTTTTTATTTATTTAAAAGGTGGTTCAATTGAGGTAGTTGTTAGTTATGTTTGATGAAAATATGTTCAGCAATTCAAAGGCTCTTTTTCTAGTCAGTATAGGTATAGAAATTTCTACTACATACTTCTTTTATTAATTCAAACGACATATTACCATGTTACGTAAATCCGACGATACGGAAGGTGGAACCTTGAAAGCTGGTCACAGCTTAGCTTTATTAAACATAGAACTACAGAACTCATTGGATTGTTTCCGACGAGTAGTTAAGAGACAGATGGTGTTCAGGGTGTTATGATAGAGCAGGGACATCACTAGACCACAGGAACTAAGTTTCAATAATTGTAGAACCACCGAGTTAAGTCGCGTCATACACTTCGCGTCGAGTAGTTAGGCGGTAGGAAGGTGTTCACAAGAACTCGGCTTCATCAAACATAGAGTCACCAAATTTAGACTCCTTGACTAGGTTAGGGATGATGGAAAGATATATCGATATATGTATATCGCATCGTTATTTTTAAAATTAATCAATGTCGGTTTCGATATATTGAAGAGAAAATATACCTTACTGTAAAGAGAAAAATATTGTAATCTGGAAGAAATATCCTCTTTAATACGATTTCAATACTTGATATTTTAGAAATATTAAATAACACCTAAGAAATCGATTTAGAGAAAAAATATCGATACATCGATCTTATTCGAATAAGCCTAGGCTTGTAGTGTAAGTGTGTGTGTGTGTGTGTGTATGTATACTCACGCTGCTGGTCCGCTTGCGCTTGCTGAACTTGATCTTGAGCGTGGGCACCTTGGGCTTGCGGCCCGGCTTGCCGCGCGGCGTGGTGGCGTGCTTGGGCTTGCGGCCGCGCTTGCGGGGAGCCGCCGCGCCCTCGTCGCTCGCCTCCTCGTCCTCCTCCTCGTCCTGCTCCTCGCCCGCATCCTCCTGCAACCTCTCGCATGCTGCACTGACCGCACACACCCACACAATCACCGGTCGGAGTGTATAGCCGACACTTACTGCCACACTCGGTCATTTTCTCTATCTCTTTCTGATTTACAAACGGACTCTCGGAGTTACGAGAGTACAGAGTTGGCCTTGAACACTCAAATGAAGTGGTGGATGGAGACACAACCGTCCAATACGGCCAACTCTGTACTCACCCAGTCCAGTACTCACTCTGGCCAGTAGTGTTACTGGCCCGTTTTTAACCCCCGACCAAAACGAGGGGAGTTATAAGTTTGACGCCTAGTCCGGAAGTCTGTCTGTCTGTCCAGTGAACGGATTTGAATGCGTTTTTTTTTTATTTGAAAGCTAGTTTAAGCGAGATGGTTCTTATCTATGTTTCATGAAAATCGGTCCAGCCGTTTGAAGACCATCAGCAATATTCCGAGTCGAGGTTGGGATATTTTGTATACAATTTTCATTTCTTCTATTAGTCCGAAAGGTCTAAAATTTAAAACATATTATTATGTAAATCTGATTATGCTTTATAAAATGGTAGCCTTCACCAGGGTCTGATGATGGAGCAGGAAAGTGGTCACAGGATTTCTGCACCAATAAACGTAGACCCACCGCGTTTGGGCTGGTTAGGTAGGTGTCGACGAGCAGTTGCTAGAAAAATGTTGATCAGAGTCTGATGATGGAGTAAGAAGGTGGTCACGGGATCTCTGCACCAATAAACGTAGACCCACCGAGTTTGGGCTCGTTAGGTAGGTCTCGACGAGCAGTTGCCATACTGTAGAGACTACTGTACTGTATTTAGAAAATAATAAAAAATAAGCCCACTGAGTTTCTTGTCAGAACTTCTCAGTAGAGGCTGTGCTACGGTACAGTTGCCAGAAAAATGGTGATCAGGGTCTGATGATGGAGCAGGAAGGTGGTCACGGGATCTTTGCACCAATAAACGTAGACCCACTGAGTTTGGGCTCATTAGGTACGTCTCGACGAGCAATTGCCAGAAAAATGGTGATCAGGGTCTGATGATGGAGCAGGAAGGTGGTCACGGGATCTCTGCACCAATAAACGTAGACCCACCGAGTTTGGGCTCATTAGGTAGGTCTCGACGAGCAGTTGCTAGAAAAATGGTGATCAGAGTCTGATGATGGAGTAAGAAGGTGGTCACGGGATCTCTGCACCAATAAACGTAGACCCACCGAGTTTGGGCTCGTTAGGTAGGTCTCGACGAGCAGTTGCCATACTGTAGAGACTACTGTACTGTATATAGAAAACAATAAAAAATAAGCCCACTGAGTTTCTTGCAGGATCTTCTCAATAGCGGCTGTGCTAGGGTACAGTGGTAATTTGTATAAAACTATTTGTGTGCAAGTTCCCATGACGACCTACCTATACAGATATACATACATAATAAAGATATTTTGGCTTTACTTTAGCAAGTATTTTAGCGACGGCAATAATATTTTTGTAGCGGTACTAAGGCAGTCATCATTCATCACGTCATTATATATTTTTGGATATGCAAGTGATTCTGCTACAACCAAGTATGACGCTGATGTATATGCCAAATAATTTTAATTATTTTCATAAAATAATAAAGTAGATGTTTGTTTGTGCAATAACACATTTCGGCGTGAATAATGGCATGCAAATATTATTTGACATTACAATTAGGTACAATATGTAGTTTTACTTATCTATTTAACCGACTTCAAAAAAGGAGGAGGTTCTCAATTCGTCTGTATATATTTTTTATAGTTACAATGTACTGCAAAAATAACTTCATAAATAATTTAAACAGACCGTTGTAGCGTAACAGCTTAGTGGGCTAGCGCTTGGAAACAAAGTGCGCAGGTTCAAACACCGGCTCGCACCTCTGATTTATTTAATTAATCATATGCGAATCGCCTTTGTGTAATTGTTAAAAGCTTTCGGTGAAGGAAAACATCGTGAGAAAACCTGCATGTCTGAGAAAGCCTAATTAGCTTTCGAATGACGTGTTAAATCTCCCAAACCATACTTGGCCAGCGTGGTAGACTATGGCCCAAGCCCCTTCATCTTGAGGGGAGGCCCGTGCCCAAAAGTGGGACAGAAAAAAGGCCTGGTAAACAAAACAATAAATATAAAACTGACTGTATCAATCCTTTTAAGCAGCCATGACGCATTTTTCAATTGGTATAATCAACATATTTTATTCTTTACTATGATATATTTACTAAGGTTAAATTTACAGAGGTCTACCCACCTGCTGCGAAAAAAGAGAACATCTCTACACCATAACTTCTCTACATAAAAATGTCCAACTAAATCGTAGGCTTTTTAAATTTTTTTCACACCACCTGCTCGATAATGTTCCATTATGTGTCATATAAACTTGACATAAAGTAGGTCATTATATCCCTATAGTCTAGCCGGGTAATAATGTTGTACTAAACTCCCTTGGGTAATAATGTGATTTGTTTTTTTGTGTCCTTTAGTTCTCCTTAATTGGGAAGGCAAAAGATTCTAACTCATACAGCCTCGTCATAAGTAATCTCGCAATAAATCAATTTGTAGCTAGGCCTAAGCCAATTCATCATTAAATTGCTGTCATTTTCCATTCATGTTTTCAGGCTGAAGCCAATTCTTCATTAAAACGTAATTTGAATTACGAACGTCAAATATTTTTTTACCACGGAGACTCTTTACAGTAGGTATATATACCACTCTCTCTAAGCAGAGACTTGCACGAAAAAATACATTTGAAAATCGAACCGAGCGGCAGGAGCCGAATTGGAGCCGAACCTTGTTCTAGGTTCTAGAAAATAATAAAAATAGATAAAAAGAAGGCGCTAACGCTGTTGATATTATTTTAATTCTAGCAGTTTTGTATTTTACTGTCTCGCCTCGCAGTAGGTGTGTGAGCGAACGCTGGAAATCGGTGTGTTGATATTATTTCTAGCAGTAAGTATTTATAATAATAATAAATACACTTCATTGTACCATTGAGATTTTACACCATTTAAGTATATTACATGTAAATTGAACAATACGTTGATGATGTAAAAAGGTGGCCCTAACGATAAAAAGCAATTTCTTCCAGATAACCTAAGCAATCTCTTCCTTGTATTTGTATTTCATTATCTCGCAGTAGGTGTGAAAAGTAGTATATTCTCCTCGGGGATAAAGGTGTCTTTGTCTTGGGCGAGCTTGAATCTCTCGCTGTACTCAGGATTCTAGTATTAACTCCCTCGCTTTGCTCGGGAGTTAACTCTATACTCCCTCGCTACGCTCGGGAGTTACTAGAATCCTTCGTTGTGCTCGCGATTCAATTTCACGCCCGTGACATAAGACACTGCTTTATCCCCTTGGTGCATAAACTACTATAATTACCTTTGCTTCCTTCGGCGTGCGTCCCGGGCGGCCTTTGGGCGCGTAGTCTGAACCAGTGGTGGATGTATTGGTGTTCTCCTCAGATCCTCCTCCCATGGTCTGGTTGCCGCTGTTGAGGTGCGGGTTCGTCTCACAGAAGAGCCGCCACTTGGCTGCCACTAACATCATCAGTTTCGATACTGGCACCTAAAGAGCAACACGTAATAATATATACTCAATCACATTACTCTGGAGACCAAAGTAAATAATCATAACAATAATTTTAAGTCCCAACAACCGAATGAACAGCGCCAATTGGGTCTAAAATAATACTTATCCTCCTATCTCCTTCCTAAGGTAAGTTTCTCCAGTGACTGTCATGCAAACATTAATAAACATTGATTTTGCGCCAATCATAACAGTGCTTTTACCAAACGAGAGGCAACCAAACTGACAAGGAAACCTAGTCTAATTTTCTTTTGGTTTTTTTTTGTCATATAATAAGTTGCCAGTCAGAGTTGCTGAAGCAAGCAACAACTGGAACAACTTTTTACATACCTTTCGAAGCTCTCGCTTTTAGCTCTCGAATGACGAGTGAAGTCCGCCAACCCGCACTTGGCCAGCGTGGTTGACTATGGCTTTAGCCCCCTCATCTTGAGGGCAGGCCCATGCCCAACAGTGGGACATAAACAAGGGCTGGTACTATACTATACCTTTCGAAGTAATACAATTGCTAGGGTAGCGAAAGACAATTGGTAGGGTCAACATGTCATATTTCACCCTACTAGCCCTATTTGGCTGGCCACCAGTCAGCCACCACGCTTGCGCTCATACATTTATTGTTAAATTTTTGATGTTGTAAAGAAAAACAGGGCAGGCGTGTCTCTTAAAATCAGGCGAACGTCTTGCTTGTTTTTCCACTAGGCTAATACAAAAAAAAGAATGGAAACTGCTCAATCTACTCACCTTTGGATTCTCCTTCACGATGAACGGACGCACGTGTTGCTGGAACAGCTTGTATGAAGTCAAATTCTCTAGGTCAGCATCCGAGTACTGTATGTCGACGTCCGTGAGACTGAACGAGGAACACACCTCCTCTACTGTCGGCATACCAACTGTTGGAACATTGTCTCATTAGCTTACAAAAATAAGCGTTACTTGGTGGACGGTTCCTTCTGCAAGGAACCGTCCAGGTAGGTACCACCGCAGTGTCAGATATTCTACCGCCAAGCAGCAGGGTGTAAACATTGCCTTGTTCCGGTGTGAATGGCATTGTAGCTGGTGAAATTACTGGTCATAAAAGACTTAATACCTAATGTCTAAGGGGTCGGCAACGCGCTAGTGATTCTTCTGGTGTTACTAGCGTCTATAGGCTGCGGTGGCTGCTTACCATCAGGCGGGCCGCATGCTTGCCACCTTGCTAGCTGTAGTTTTGTTGACAATACTGAGATAATGCTAGTATGTGCTGAAGTTAGTGATGTACAGAACACAACACAGTGTAACTTAATACTCTTATTTGAGCGCCTAAGTCAACAGGTTTTAGCTATGAGTGCTTGCGCTAATGCGGTAGTGTTTGGATGCCTTTTAATAATGTGCATAATATGAGAAATGCCGACATTTCACTAAGTTAGCATTAGAGAATGATATCGTCTTGTTCATTTGTTCGACGATTCATATTACAAAAGAATAGGTTGTTAACCGCTAAGAAAATCGTTGCAAAATTTCAATTATTATAGCCAGCTTATTCAAGGCCTAGAGTACTTTTTGCTGTAATCACAATATGCAGTATTTTACGATCGGTCATTGAACCGCCGAGTAGCGGCCAGACAACAGCTTACAATAGGTAATAGTAATTTATATTCGAAAAAACAAAATCTCGATATTTATCATTATTAATTAAAAATCAGACATTTAAATGGAGAAACAAATAATATTTCAGAACAATAATATACCTTTGATACAAATTGAAGGAACTATTTATTTTATATACAGTATGTACCAACACCCCATGCTATCCCTTGGGGTGTCCGGGTAAGAATAGCACCCCTCCCATCTCCTCCCGTTGGGTGTCCGTAATAGGCGACTAAGGGAAAACAAGAAGACAGGCAGCAACGTCTTTCTATTGGATTCCCACCAACACTGCGATCCCCAAAAGTGCCAGCCAAACGTGGCGATTATGTCAACCGCTCCCTTCTAAGGGGGAGGCCTCAGTTAAGCCGTAGACGTCTTTTGGCTGCTGATGATGATGACACGTAATCTGCTACTCATCCTACATAATAATAATATTCGGAGGGGGAGGGGAATAAAATCGTTCTTACCTGCCCAAATTATTAGGGCATAATTTAAAAACATCCATAAGCAGATATGAAGTATCCCAACTGAAGTAAGTACATAGAGTCAATCAAGAGCAATAAATATTGTATAATGCAATAAGGTGCGACCTCACCGTTATCGAGTTTTTGATTGCGAGCATTTGAAAGTGGTTTGTTGGATTTTTGTTGAACCAATCTAATGCGAATAAAACCTCAAACATTTGTATGGTAGCGTCGGGTTTATTGAAATACGGGATGCGGCGGTAGTCTGCGTTAGTTCTGTATTTTTGTAATTTTGATGCAATGTATGCCGTGACAGCGTGCAGTGTGTGTTGCCAGTGATGTCATATGGTACTGAGATGTGGTCCCTAACTGTTGACCTTTTGTATAAGCTCAGAGTCACACAATGAGCTATAGAGAGAGCTATGCTCGGAGTTTCTTTGCGCGACAGAACCCGGAATGAGGAGATTCGCCGAAGAACCAAGGTCACCGACATAGCTCTTAAAATCTGCAAGTTGAAGTGGCAATGGGCAGGCCATATCGTTCGGCGAACCGATAACCGTTGGGGAAGAAAGGTTCTGGAGTGGCGACCACGAATTGGAAGACGCAGCGTAGGCAGGCCTCCCACTAGGTGGACAGACGACATTGCGCGCGTCGCAGGTAACCGGTGGATGCAAATAACCAATTATCGTTCATTGTAGCGTTCGAAGGAGGAGGCCTATGTTCAGCAATGGACGCCTTCTGGCTGGTGATAATGATGATGATGATGTATGCCGTGAGAAGTTACTCTATAGTGCAGGTTTCTATCAAAACCGAATAAATAGTAGTGCATTGGATATGATGCTTCACTGAGAATAACACAATTGCAAATTGTATGCTTGCTACACAGTGCTCACCGAACAAACATCGTGTTTACAACTCTCCAAAGCTCAGGTCAACATACTTACTCCTCAAATGCTCCGCGAAAACCTACGCGCATGCACCCGGTGAGGACGCAACTTTAGTTCTACTATGAAGAATGACGACGACTTACGTGAACCAGAATCCGACGCGGCCGGTGTCGTTGGTGTGTTGTGCTTGCTTCCTCTGCCCTTGCGGGACTTTTTAGTCGAGGACATTGCACTCAATGCATAGTCACTGTCACCCTCAGCCTCAATCTCCAGGCCAAACTCATCATCCTGCAATGTCAATGTCAATAGTAATAGGTGCAATAAACCACAACTTGAAGAAAATCCCCATACAAAACAGAAAAATGTTGCCAGTTCCTTATGAAGAGGCGAATGGGGGGATTGCCTATTAGCAGTGTCAGTGTGTATGCTTGTTAGCAAACAAGGGTAGCTATGTGACTGCATTTGATGATGGGCTTATACTTTGTCCATTTTATTATTGGTTTTTTGACAGCTCGACCTTTGAAGTTTATAGGAACATAATCTATATCGAAAAATGTACATTCGATTAAATATTTTTTTGATTCTGACGACTCGTGTTAATGTTTCAACCTTTAAAATTTGTTGTCTTTCTTTGTTATATTATGCATGAGGCCCTCAAAATAAAATGAATGAAAGTTAATGTAAACAAGACGAAAGCAATGAAAACGCATTTATTTCTATCGATTATTTGTAATCTGTGGCACAATCTTAGTAATCGATATGTGTGGCAACTCACTAAAGTGTGGTACGCGTCCATGAAGTACAATATTATTTCTGTGAATTTTGTAACTTTAATAATACGAGACTTTATGGGCGTCAGCTGTCAAAAAAACAATATTAAAATGGACAGAGTATAATATGACATTTATGTAAAATAACAACAATATAAATATTAATACCATGCACCAGCACTGGCTGTGGGGCTTACTTAAACAAAATATTAAGTCAATAAGTACTAATGCACTTTTCAGTTTTAATTAAAAAAATATATGTGTAAATTAAAAATATTATACTTTTTAGTTTCTTATGGACAGTGTGGATTTCATTATCAAAATAACATATCTGACTAAACTTTCTAGGAATAGTCCTGAAATCAATAATTACAAGTAATAGTGAGACTGATTGGATATTATACCAAATATTAATATCTCACATTTCTAAAAACTAGGGTATCTTGGTAACATAAAACAGTTCATAAACTACTTGACCTATTTTGATGTAGAAAGACTAAATATAATCATTCCTTTTATGGAGTCATACATTATGTATTATGTACTAATAATACTAATGGTTAAGATACTATATTACCAATATTTAAAAATAATCTATTCATATACCAAGCTGTGATGAACTACTGAAAGTTTTACTAGCATATTTATTATGGTATTTTAAATATATATTTCTTGTACTTATGTGATGACTAGCTTATGGATGTATGATATCATACCTATTACACATCTAAACAAAACTTCATCATCTACTCATAATTGTAGTGGTTAATATTGAAATTGTTTTGGTCTGTTGTTTGTTTTGGTGTTGTTACTCTTTTTCAATTCTTGCTGTTACAATCATGTGCCATTGAGCACATTTTACTAAAAACCAGCATAAATTTTATACTCACATCTTCACTCTCATTCTTTCGCTTCTTCTTTTTCTTTCTACCTTTCTTCTCTTCTCCACGGGCCTTTCTTTTCTTACCCTTTTTCTTTTTTCTGCCGTCCTCTGGAGAGTAATCCTCATCCTCCTAGATAAAATAACCCATGTTAACAATGTTGTGTGATGCCATAGACATATGTGTTTGTTATTGTTGGAGCTTACATCAATCAAATACCAGTTACTAAGGTTTACAAATACAACAGTTAATATGGCAGTGCAAATAGAACTAAGTGCTATATCAGTTACCTTTGGTGGTGCCTCATCACTGTCTCCTGAGTTCTCATTTTGACCCTCACCTTCCTCCACGTCCTCGTCCCCTGCAAGTACACATTAAACTGGTCAAACCAGTCCATGACACTACAGACCTGCCAAAGTTCTAGGAAAACATTTACGATAGTGTATCCCACCACACGGGCCCACTCCTCGTGCTAAGGTCACTAATCCCTTTGTTTGGCGGCGTCCATTTTGTTAAGTAGTAATGAGGGGATATCGCATATTCTTTTCTGTCACCAATAGCCACTTAAAAATATTTACAACCACAAAATAACAAATACACAATTGGGACACTTTTATTTCACTTCATTGATAACACGACACTTGGATGAAACGTGGTGAGTTGGGTGTAAAAACTAACGGAACCCAAAATTTTCTAAATTTTTAATTGCATACCGCATGTAAACACATGATACCGCTATCCACGGCTTACCTATGACATGCTAGCTAATTTATACGTTTACCTGCGAAAGAACCGTCTACTTCCTCATCCGATGCCATTTAGATCACTAATCGACACAACCTGATGTAAATTTTAAGATTTTGGTCTAGAAAAGATAAAGGACGCGCAGTTTTTGCGACAAATGGTAATTAATTCAGAAATTGATGCCGCCGTCACTCAGGGTCTCCAGATCATGTATGTGAAATTTCCCCAAATCAGGATTTATTTTTCCCCAAAAAGATACATTTTTGTACAATTTTCCCCAAAATTGATTTCGTATCTAATACTCCCATAATTACACCTACTAATTTTATAAGAGTGAAAGCGAGTTGGTTTCTTATACTATTTGTTACGCTTTAAAGTATTTGGCTGAATTTTGGTCGTATAGAGATAGATGGGAACTTTTAGGTTAGAGGCTACTTTTGGTCTTAAGAATTATTAGTGATAGTAATTTTTTTTTACTACTTATAAGCTAGTGCAGACTGCAGTCAAGTCCCACCTGATGGAAAACGGCGACGCAATTGAGGATGGTAAAGCACACTAGCCTATTAAAAGCCTATTCACTCTAGTCTTGAAGACATCTACATTATAATCGGGCAGGAAAACCGACGCAGGCAAACTGTTCCAGTCCTTTGCTGTCCTTATTATAAATGAAGAAGAAAATCGCTTAGTCCGGAGTCCGGACTGAAGGCACGCTCACCAGTCACCACATAGGGGTGTGTACGTGTCGTGCCTCTCGTCGTCCGATGATGGAAGGGGGATGGTGGAATCAAGTCATTCCTGAGCATACACTCCAAAATGCATACTGTAGAATACCGAGAGGCTGGCTACTCTACGCCTGTGCTCTAGGCTTTGTAAATTGGCCGCTATGAACCCTGCATCACCAATAAGCCTCTTAGCACGCCTCTCCACTCTCCACAGTCGAAAGCAGAATGATGATTTTTTTTCAGCACCAGCCCATTTGTGACTACAGTACTCCACACACAACTGGATTTGTGCTCTATATAGCATCAAAAGCTACCCCGGTGTGAAGTACAGGCGGACCTTTGCAAGGTCTAGTAGCTACCTTGGCCTTGGACTCAATGAACCGCCCAAAGTTGTGGTTTGAAGAAATTTCAAAACCCAACAACTGAAGGTGGTTTCCGTATTCAAAGGATACGTTCTGAAAAGTAGGAGCCAAGATGAACGTACTCCTTTTCAAGGTGAACAGACACGCCTGAATTTTGGTGGTATTGAATCTCACAAGATTGCCATCACCCCATTCGGGGACTGCCTGAAGTGTGAGATTCGCGCGCCCCACCATGGCTACTCTTTCAGACTGGAAAACCTCCTTACTCTCTCTCTCCACAATAGTGCTGTCATCTGCATACCCATAGATACCGGACATCAGCAGATCGTTGATATGCAGCAAGAAGAGAGTTACGGAGAAAACGGACCCCTGAGGAACTCCGGCATTAGTCGTCAACGGTTCCTATGAGCAACCGTCAAGAACCACTTGGAATGACCGTTCACTCAGGAAGTCCTTTATCCAGCCGATCAAACCAAAATATGCCGTACGCTGGCAGCTTGTTTAAAAGACTAGCATGCCAAACCCTATCGAAGGCCTTCGAGACATCCAGAGAAACAACAAGCGCTTTCCCATTTTTCTCGAGGGCCTCACCCAATGATATTTTAAACAATAGATATGCCATTAGCGCTCGCCAGACGTTCAGCGAGTATCCCCCAACTGGGTTTTGTAGCAGTTAGTCGCACGCCATCCCGCGTAGTTAATGCGACATCGTGACGTCTATCATTAAAAATTGAAAATGCCGTCCTGCGTATTTATAATGTGCACAAATTACCAGGCAAAAGTAAATAAACAGTCAGGAATAATATAGCACATGTAACATTGAAAAAATAATTTGATTTTCAATTTGTATTTCAATTTTCATAATAATATTGTAAGAAATAATTGTAAAATTGAATGTGTCAGTCACAGGTGTCCGTTGACAAGATGACACTGACAAGCGTTTAACCAACGCTGACAACGGAACGCACAAAATATAGCCATCTCGTTTTCTCTTACTTTTCTCGTTATGTATCTGTCCTTGTCAGACTATATGTAGGAAAATGTATAGCTAGGTATAGCTAACTACAAGTGAGACAACTTTTATCGTGCGTTAGTAGGGATATAACATATCTTTAGTAAAATATCATTGGCCTCACCCCATAAGTGAGTGAGTGTGTTCCAGAGACACCCTCGCCCGCCATTCTGACCATTGACCGTGAGGAGGTTATTTTCATAACGAAAGTGTAATGTTAACAACATTGTATTGTTTTACGTGAGATATTGTGAAATACTCGTATTTTTATTATTTTTCCCTTTCTGAATTACACTTTTGTTTCTCCCCAAACTTTCGCCAAGAAAAATTGTGTTCCCCAAATTTTTCCCCACAGTTTTCGTTTCCCCAAAAGTTCCCCAAAGTTTTTATTTTTCCCCAAAATGGGGAAAAAAAACCCCCAATCTGGAGACCCTGCCGTCACTACGCAAACTAGCAGACAAGAGTGAGCGAGAGGTATGCAACGGTCTCACTCGCTCCCAATCAAAAACACGCAAAAAAACAAGATAAAAAGAAATTTTAGGGTGTTCATATCATACAATTGAAATACTCCCACATTACGTGGTAGAAATATTAAAAAAGCAATGTGTATTATTGTGTAAATACAGGATGTTTGGCGCATGGAGCGACACAATTTTTCTGTTTTTCTTTACAATTTTGTATTGCTAGCCAAACAGATTTGGCTAGCCACAGGTCACCATCACGCCTGCGTTCATACATTTATTGTTCCATTTTTGATCTTGTAAAGAAAAACAGAGATTAATTAAATTATCGTATGTTACAAAATAAACCTCGGCATATGTTTTGTTCAAATCTTGCAGTGTATATATAGTTACTCCAACGAAAGTGTTTTTTGTGGGCTTAGGGTATTCTGACTTGAGTTTAGGTAGAATTTTTTCAACTGATTACTTACAACACCTTGCTTTACTCTATAGTTCAATCATTAAAATAGAATCTATCTGCAAAAAGTTTGGTCTTGCTTATCCTTGTTGTCTATGTTTTTATTGATTTTCTTTCAATATTTTTCATCGATATTTGTTTGCATTTCCAGCAGAGCATAATTATCACGTGTAAAAAAGTAATAAACATGAATGCCCTCTTAGATTATGGATCTTCTAGTGATACTGATGAAGACTCAATTGAAAATGATAAGTTAGGAACTTATTTACTTGTCTAATGTTTTTCAACTGTTCAAAATTTAATGAAATTCAATCATACTTAATTGTTTTCCAGGCTTGAAGAAGACAATGTAAAGACGAAACTACCAAAGCCTTCACTTGGGGATAACCCACTACAAACTTCAGTGTTTTCCAATCCATTTGTCGCAGCTGAGATGGCAAAGGCGGCAATCCTTGAAAAGCATGTAAAAATGGTATATGTTGACTTTCTATTGGATTGTCGATTTAAAGGAAACTATTAGCAATGGTTTATATTCATTGAATAAGTTTGTTACAACTTACCAGTTAATTTTGTTTATTAATGATGTGCACAGACCCCTTCCTTTGTTTTTTTCTGTTGACGGGAGAGGAAACCTTCAGGTACCTAGTCTCCGTAGGGCCAGGGGATGGGGGATTTGCTACCCATAAAGCCTTCCCAGTGGCCTACATTGACGCCATATGGAGGTACCCTGGGCTCTCTATTCGGACCTCTCCAACGTTGTTCTTTTAACTAGTTAAAGTTTAAGTTATGTTCATCTCATGTTTATTTAGCATTTTGGACATGTACCTACCTAATTAGGTAAATACATAATGTCAGAATAAAACAAGACTTACCACCACTTAACTTTAATTATCACTGATTAAGTTCTTGAAATTTGAATTATTCCACACTTGAAGCCATTTATTACTTTATAGTTAGTGAGTAGAGATATTGAAATCAAACTACTTTTACGGATTTGTTTTTATCTGTTAAAGTAGTTTGATTTCAATGTATAGTATTCGCATAAATAAAAGACAATGTTGAGTAAAATTTGATCATATCATACTTATTATGACAATACTTCAATTTCAAAGCCGTTTATTGCTAACAAGTAGGTATGTGTTTACAATTCAATTTAACATTATATATTTTTTTTATTTGATTAGCGTGCAATATGCACAAAGGCCTCCTCCAGTCTCAGCAATGATGATAGTAATTCTCTACTAACTAACAATAATAATACTCACTAATGAGGCTTAAGAACATAAGTATTTTCGGTTGAAACAATCACATAAAAAAATGGCTTAGTGAGAATTCAAGCTAATTGACGATAATCACTGAACTTGTGGTATTAAGTTTGTTGACTTATTTTCCCTCCCATACTCAGTTCTGCTTCTAATACATAGGAAAGTATAGTGGCAGTTTTTGCACACAATCGTCAAGTACATAGGCGATGACTGTAAGGTTCCAGGTAAAGACAACACCCAGATGATCAATGGTAAGAAGATATGCTGGAACCACAGGAAGGGTCGGTGTCGGTTTGGTCACAACTGCAAGTATGCTCATGACACTGACATTCAGAAGACCAATGAAGAGTTGGAAGTAGAGAAACAGGTATATATTTATCAAGATATATTTATTGTTACTCACCCACCATATAATTCTGTACATACCTATCATTAAATTCTATAGCATCAAATTCTTTGGAGGGACTGGCCTATGCATAAAAAATAGTCCAGTTTTGACATTGTGCTTCTACATATTAACTTTTTGTATGCGCCAATGATTATCAACCTTCTGGACTAGGTGATACAGTCCAATCTACTCTTCCCTAAATTGTACAAGTCATACCTATATATTGAGATGTTGGTCCTCAAGGACATTCCAAACAATAGGAAATATTCGGTGATAATAGACAATTGACTCAGATTTGCTATTGTTGGTCTATCTTGATTAGCGGACAAATTGCAGGCAGAATTAAGGGTAATGTCATTTAAAAGCTTTTTTAAATAACTTAAAATAATTACAGAAACTCAAGTCTGTGGTGTGTGAGGGTGCAGGCACCATGACATCAGCGCCTCCGCCGCCTGCCTCCGTCGACCCGATATCGCCCACTGACGATGCTATCTGGGAAGGAGGAGCTGACAAAAGGAGACTTAAAAGGCCAGGCTTAAGTCAAACATTGGTGCCAGGAAAGAAGGTCTTAAAAATGTATAAAGATCTGAAAAACAAAGATTATAGAAAGTAAAAAAAAATATATTTTATTACACCTTATGCTTATTTCATATGCTACATCCCAGCTGGCCAATTACCTAGTATTCAAATATTTTATGTAAACATAATTTGGAGATCTGAGTGGTCGTCTGTGAGAACTTATTGGATTTTTTTGAATTTTTATCTGTGTGCTCAATCAATCCTCGCCAAGTGAAAAATTCTATATCTATGATCCTTGCACACACAAAAGACGAAACGCAGAGACTGAAATTCACCATTAAAGCTCTCCGAATGCTTGCTAAAAACGCAACTTGAACGGCAATATCTTTTAAACTACTGGACCGATTTCGATGAAACTTGTAGTCTTCCCCAAGTTGAATAAGGCTCAATTCACACCAAGGTGGCAGCGGCCAGAAAAGGCGCGACTCGGCCGCCCGCCCATTCTACAAGGAAACTCACGCGACTGCTCGCGGGCGGACTATTTGAGCTTTTCAAGCGATACTGGTCTCACGTATTGTAGATAAAGTTTAAAATTCTTTCACACTGAAAGTGCGCGCCGCGCCACTGCCACCGTGGTGTGAATTGAGCCTAATTGTATGTTGTGTATATTTAAATATTGCTTACCCAACCTCTGCGCGGATAAAAAAAAAGTACGATCTCTGTCGGATGCTGTTTTGCATATAGAGGAATCTTTATCAGTACAATACGTTAAATTACTCCGTATAACTTTCTTTTCACATTGTTCGCCAGATTCACCATATGGTGGTAGTGGTCGTTCAGACCAGCGATATTCTTTTTGGTCACACATGGATCTTGTGGTTGGATAGGTGTTGAATGGTTACTGTTGGCCAAATGCCCTTTAAATTGTACTTGTGCTGGTCGACCATTTAGACTTTTTTTAAATCTATGAACATCTAGTTAAGCAAAAGAGGTAGGGAACAATGAAATAACGCACAAACATCACTGTTGCATTTTTCTTTATTAAGAAACAATGCTAAAAGATTTCATACATTCAGTTGCGAGATATTATACCCAAAAAGCTATTAGCGCAATGCACCAAAACAAATCACATTTTGTCAAGTATATTAATACATTCAAAGCCAATATCTACAACAAAGGTAGGTATGATACTATCAGATCGAATAAGTGAGTTTTGTTTGCGTACTGGCAATAAACATGTATCTTTTTGGTGCAACATTTAAAATAAAACTTAGTTGGCACGCCCACAGCCAACAATGTTTAGCCGATAATAGAGCAATCAATTTGCTCAATAATTATAGCACAGCCATTTAACGACGCTATCGTGGATCTTAGCCAAACAATTAAATATTTTTGCAGCGAACAGCCTTGTATAAACGTCGTGGACGTTCTAATACATCAATATTCTAGCGGTGGCTTAAAATACTTTTGTAAATTACACTTTAAATTATTTTGTTATAACGATTAAGTACTAGTTCCTTCGTCAGCAATAAAAAAGAAATACTATGTATGTGACACGACATCAATTTCTACATCGAATTTATTCTATGCCACATAAATAATTTAATTTATTCGAATCAAAAATATATTCTATAGTACACAAAATTCAACGCTAAAAGGCCACTAAATAGAAACTTGGGGGACCATTTTAGTAATAATTTTGTACAAATGGTGTTCATTAGTTCAAGTGTTGGACCCCTTTCAATAAAACAAGTGTGAACGATCTACGTTACCACACAACATAGAGACGTTTAAAACTTCACAAATCAAAGATCCTAGTCATATATTTCATAGTCATAAAGTATTTAAAATTAAAATCTATAAATAAAATGCTACCGCGTTTAGCAGAAACTAAGTCACTACGATAGTTAACATACTGCGACAATACTTCAATTTATTACTGTAACACTAAGTACTGTTTTAAGACGTATCAATTAATGATAATAAAGTTATTACATTCTTTATGAAGTCTCAAATACATAAATATAATATTGAGTAAAGGCACAAACAATATAAAACATTTCATCGTATCTGAAATATTCTATTCAGATTGATTGATTAATATGCGCGGTGTCCTTTCGAACGCATCACATATTATGTAAAATGTTTAAGTAATATTACAAAAATAGTTATCATTTGGCAATGTGTACTATGGATAAATACGACATAAACAGTTACATGATCCATTTCAACAATAATAGCCGGTACATAGTAGACTTAACAATTAACGGTATTTCATAATTTGGTGTCAACTGAAGTGTTACAAAGTGGAAATTTCATAAAATTCAATCTAAATACGTAATCTAATAAATTAGTAAGATTTTTTTTAAATCTTCACAGCAACCTTTGTAATCTTTGGTGATCCGAGATCCACTCTGTGGCTCTTCTTGTAGTGTTCTAGTTCCTTGTCGTGAGCGACACCGTTCTGAAGCTGGGCGCCATTGTGTTTAACGTCATGTCCGTTCATCTTGGCGTCGCGTTTGTCGCTGTACCCATTTGATTTGTCGCCCGCATGCCCATTCATTTTCTCCACATTGTAGCCACTGTGGCCATTCGTCATACCTTTACTATGTCCTGATAAACCAAAAGAAAGAAAAACTTAACCCCAAACTGAGTGTTTTCGCGTGACACTGGCGCAATTGTTAGTCAAAACAGATTGAAACTAAATATTAATGTTCTTACACGATAATAAATTCTAAACTCTTGAATTGCAATATCATTCCACACTACTGGATTCGTCAGTAGAATACATATCAGAGCACTTATGTCCCAGATTAACAGGAATCGCATCTGGAAAATTACTCGACTTTAATATATCCAACAACACCCGTTGTTGGGCAACTAATGTTCTTTGCAAACACACAACGAAGTATCTTTACCTCCCTCGCTTAATATGAAATATTATTCAAAACAATTTTCTATAGTTCCACCAGCTTATCTGTGTGGGGTGGTGGAAATAGGAACTAAAATATTCATGTATATAAATACGATCAGTATGACGTATTTGCATAGACAGTGGCGCCATTTTTTTTTTTCACAGAAAACTTGCACCACTGTAATAGCATTTATGTTAGCGCGGGAGGTACTGATATTTAGTGCATAACATCCAAGTAAGTGACATCAGATATAAAACTTTACATAAAGTATTATTGAAAGGGTTACTATGAAAGGGTAAATGAACTAATAATAAAGTCTACAAGACTAACAGGACTAGTCTAATCTAGTCTATGACACAATTACGCCAGTGTTCACATCACAACCACAATACATGCACAGGAATGGACGATGGAGATAACCAACATACAACTCAACAAATAATTAAACATATCCAAACGCTATTGGAACTATGAAACCAATATGACGGGCCCGTCGGTTTAGTGGTTAGACACCCTGGCCGCTACTCAATTGGTTGTGGGTTCGATTCCCACCTTGTGTCTGAGTGTTATTATACATAATAACCGCCGCACCTACAAACGTCAATTATAGTTAATGATCATTAAAACAGTTGAAATCGGATTATGTCTACACTCGCAGCCAATGAATAGTTTATACATACTCTGATAGTGCGTAGAGATATCGGTAATCTCATACTCAATAATGGAACATATAATAGTCAAGTCAATAGTCGAAATAATTAGATTAAAAAGAAATGGCTTAGTTAGAATTAACGATAACTGACGTTCGTAAGTGCAACAGTAAGTGTTTGTTTTGGTTGTCCGATTACTATAGTACAGGATTTGTCTAATTTGGAATCGATAATCGGTGGATATCACACTCCAAACCAAACAAGCTTGAATGCGATTAAAACTTTATTATGCAGTCATAAAACACCCCCGCTGTATAGTTGACCGTTAACGCGGCAGCAAAAAAAGGTTGGTAATACAAAGGTGTTTTTGCTGACGCGCCTAGTTGGTTATGTAGTTATTGAGAAGCAAACGAACTTGTAATCGCCTTCAAGCTTATTTGGGATGGAGTATCATTTTTTTATCTGTTCTGTGATTTCTGTTCCAATAGCAATTGTATATGACGATAAATATTTCAATAGTACGTATTTGAATTAACTAACTGAACAAGAAATTCTGCTTACCGTTGCAGTCGGCACCCGCATAATACTTTTTTGACGTCTTCCAGTCTTCTTTCAGCGACAAATTATACATAGAGTAGGCAGGGTCGCCGGTCACCTCTTTCTCTATTTTGAGGAACTTGGGCAGCGACGCGAGCAACGTGTTCTGATCGTACGCGGCGCTGTACGTCTCAAGTAAAAGCAGACCGCGGCACCTGAAATGTTTCAGCTCCTGTTATAGACATTCATAGGTACTAAATGTCATATCAACTTATTTTACTAGGTGGTAGGTTCTTTGTGCAAGGAACCGTCCAGATAGGTACCACAGTAGTGTCAGATATTCTGCCGCCAAGCAGCAGTGTGTAAGCATTGCTTTGTTCCGGCGTAAAGGGCACTGTAGCTGGTGAAATTACCGGACACAAAGACTTACTGCTGAACCTACAAACGTCAATTATAGTTAATGATAATTAATCCGTTTTTTGAAATCGGATTTTTTCGACACTCGAAGCCAAATAATACTTAATATCCAGATAGTGAGTAGAGACTAGAGATGTCAATTATCTTGTATTCAATAATCGAAAATAATCATTAACGGCTGGCTACGAAAGTCGAAATAAATAGTTTTCAAAAAGTGACTTAATTGGCATTTGTGAGTGCGGCAGTTATTATCTAATGTGGGTCAGCAACGCGCTAGTAATTCTTATGGTGTTGCTATCGTCTATAGGCTGTGGTGACTGCTTACCATCAGGCGGGCCGCATGCTTGTTTGCCACCTTGATAGTATAAAAGAAATCAAAGTTAAATAAAAACTAACTCCTACAGAAAATCCGGTATATTTAAATCTATATTCAAATCAAAGAATAGAATAATAAATATGTACATAAATTTTACTTTTAGTACATATTAACACAGACATTTAACTACGTAAGAATATTGCTATATAACTATTAAAAATATTTTTATCACATGTTATATAACTTGTTGCACGCGTAAACGTGCATAATATGCTATTTAAACGTGTATTTTTAAAGTAATTAAGCTAAACCCAATCTCACTATAATAAAACGACCGAATGATACTACAGTTTAATGGAAGAACTGAATTTAATATTGGTGGTGGTTGTAGTGATGAAATTTTTTGTATGAAATAATGCTCAAGGGTCGTTCTATGTCGTATATGTACTTAATTAATATATTTTCATATTAATTACAAGGATATGAGTCCCCGGTGCAGGGACCGTCCAGGTACCACTGCAGTGTCAGATGTCCTGCCGCTAGCAGTAATATTGCTAGTCTGTTGTGAACGGCACTGTACCTGGTTAAATTACCGGGTTCAAACGACTGACAGACCATGCGCAGGCCTTCATTTCTCGTTACTAAATGGTTTAAAAAAGAAAAAAATATCACCTGGGATGCGTGGGCTGTCTGTAAATATCTAACTGATAGTACTGATTATTGTATATGAAGCAACGACGCTTCTTGAAGATGGTGAAGTGGGCATCATCGCGCTGCGGGAGCAAGTTCAGATAGTCACGATGCGTGAGTTGCGTGCGCACCTCCACAGATTGCCCATTCGTGGGGTGGAACTTCCTGATCGTGTGGATATAAGACCAGTGGCCCTTCTGGCCGCGCTTGCGAAGCCTGACTTGGGCCTTGCGGACATCACTCTGCAAGTAGTTGTGAACCACATCGAAGTCCTGGAAGGCGGGGAATTCCGAGTCGGGCGCGAGCGGCTGTTTGATGAGGAACTTGCGCTTCTTCGAGTTGACGTTGAGCCGGTCGCCGGTGTCGATGCCGATCTTCTGGCAGACGCACGCGATCAGCCGGTTCATCTTCTTGTCGAAGTCGCTCGAGTTGTCGATCACGTCGAAGTACGGGTGGCCTATCCATGCCGCAGCCGCGTTGTAGTCTAATTCGCGGGCGAGTTCCACGCCCTCGGATCGACATGCGTGCTCCTGTTGGCAAAAAAATATTTCATCAAAAAATAACCTAAAAAGAGATTTTCGTAAATACGTTGTAAAATGTAATTGCACCACACTATAGATATAATGAATATCGGTAAACAACCGATACAGAATTTATAATTAAAAATACTAAGATTGTAAGCGTAAAATGTAGTTAGTTCAAAGTCTATAGTAGAAGCTTTTCTTTTCGCCGACAAACTGTTTTGCAGTTTGGCGAAAAAATGCTTGTAGGTATATTAATAATATATTGACGGGCCCGTTGGTCTAGTGGTTAGACACCCTGTCCGCTAACTGATGGACGTGGTTTCAATTCCCACCACGTGTCTGGGTGTTATACAGGGTTACAGGAAAAGTCGTGCTAGATCCGTTGAGGGCGTGGAGTACCCATCATTTCTGACTTATTTCACTATGAAACACCCCACCCTAAACTAAACCAAAATAAAAAAAAGAAAAAAAAAGATAAACTTAACTTAAACAAAATAAAATTTAATAGCCTAAAAATCGACAATTTTCAATAAAAAATTTAAAGTCGAAAATCTCGAAAAGGGTTAAGTTTAGGGTGGGGTGTTTCATAGTGAAATAAGTCAGAAATGATGGGTACTCCACGCCCTTAACGGATCTAGCACGACTTTTCCTGTAACCCTATATATCTATTTAAGTATGTATTTACAACAAAAAAAATGTATAGGTATAAAAGTATTAGTATCAGTTGTCTGGTTTCCATAGTACAGGCTCTGCCTAGTTTAGGATCAGATGACTGTGTGTGGATTATCCCAAGATATTATTATTAATAATAATAAATGGTTAATAGATAAAAAAAAAGGGAAACTACACTGTGACATGTGTTCGTGTCAACATGAAGTCGATATCCACCAGATAGATCAATCTGTGAATTCGGCAAATTCTTCTATGACTGATTGTCCAGGGCGCACGAGTGTTTATTCCCCGCACAGTCAAGGCGCTGATGCATACATTACATAGATTATTTGGCTTCATTTAAAAACAAAACATCGCCCTCCTTGCTTCCGAGGCAGTTGGGCAATAAGGTGTATCTCCATGGATCAATGCTTATGCCAATGCCGAAACTAATATTAAAGTTAGATGCCATTTCAGATAAACAGAGCTATGTAGTTAGATAGCCACGGTTTGCTTATCATACTATTAGTTCATGACCCTGGGTATTCTGAAAGGACGAACATACAATAGTTATGTAATGTATAAATTAGGTGTTAATTATCCATTCATAAGGCATATATATATACAGGGTTACAGGAAAAGTCGTGCTAGATCCGTTGAGGGCGTGGAGTACCCATCATTTCTGACTTATTTCACTATGAAACACCCCACCCTAAACTTAACCAAAATAAAAAAAAGTAAAAAAAAAATAAACTTAAACTTAACTTAAACAAAATAAAATTTAATAGCCAAAAATCGGCAATTTTCAATAAAAAATTTAAAGTCGAAAATCTCGAAAAGGGTTAAGTTTAGGGTGGGGTGTTTCATAGTGAAATAAGTCAGAAATGATGGGTACTCCACGCCCTTAACGGATCTAGCACGACTTTTCCTGTAACCCTATATATATTATAAACAAATATATATTATAAATTTGTATTGATTCGAGTTGTCTGGATCTCATAGAAAAAGCCTTGGCTAGTTTGCCTTGGGATAAAATGGGCAGCGAAAGACTCGACTTTGTACCAACAAAATGAACTGAAATTGTATTGAAGGAACTTAAAATATTATGGCGACAAGCAGACAGCATAGGTTACTTCCACAAATAAGACGAATCTAACGAAATTTCATACTCATAACTTTATAAGCCAAAATCCATGAAGTCGTTTAGGCTGTAGGCAGTGACAAAATATATCTATACTATAATAAAACTCAAAGAGCACTTTTTCTGTACATTGCATATTTTTCCAAAATTTCTATGTGGGCGTACTATACTATCGACATAGAGGCCAAAACAATTTTTTTTGGAATTATTGTCTGTCTGTCTGTCTGTCGTTCTGTTTGTCCAGGTATCATTTGAAAACCCGTAGATGGATTTTGATAGGACTTTCACTGATGTGTTGTGTAGAAGTCTAGGTATAAATTGGTATATAAAACATCACGCTATGTTTCATAGGGGCTAAGCAGTGAAACATTATTTGCACATATTACCACGTAATTTCCTTTGTATGTGAATAGGGTAATTATAGACTGATCAGTTAATCATTAAGATATGTATTATTACGCTATATACAATAGGGACTGAGCAGACATTTAGTTTGCATAAGATATGGCAGTGGTGAAGGGTAAATTTTTGTAAGCGGTAAGCCGGTCCGGTACACCCAGGACATTTTCATTAGATTTCCGTATTGTTCTAAGTATGTTGCTGATAGCAATATGACATTATATCTTTGAAAAGTTAAAATCTGTAAATCCCGAGCGAGTCCAAACTAGATCATGAAATTTTAATGAAACTCCCCAAGTCCAGGTAGTGTATAGGTGTTGTATTACAGTCGCAACAATAAAAGATGCGAAAAACTTAGAACTTTCATTATCGAATATCATTAGACAGTAATTTACGATGTTAGCGTGATTTACATTATGAACAGCGCCATCTATCGGTGAAATTGAACATACAATCACTATAGAACTTTAATCTAGCTAAATAAAAGAAAGTCGTGTTAGTTACACTATTTATAACTCAGGAACGGCCTAACCGATTCGGCTGAAAATTGGTGGGAGGTAGCTTAGAACCAGGAAACGGACATAGGATTTTTTATCCCGGTAGGTTAAGGTTAAGCAACGTTAGATAAGGTCATTAAATAGATGGGTGAACCGATTTGTATGAAACTTAACCAAAATAAAAAAAAGTAAAAAAAAAATAAACTTAAACTTAACTTAAACAAAATAAAATTTAATAGCCAAAAATCGGCAATTTTCAATAAAAAATTTAAAGTCGAAAATCTCGAAAAGGGTTAAGTTTAGGGTGGGGTGTTTCATAGTGAAATAAGTCAGAAATGATGGGTACTCCACGCCCTTAACGGATCTAGCACGACTTTTCCTGTAACCCTATATATATTATAAACAAATATATATTATAAATTTGTATTGATTCGAGTTGTCTGGATCTCATAGAAAAAGCCTTGGCTAGTTTGCCTTGGGATAAAATGGGCAGCGAAAGACTCGACTTTGTACCAACAAAATGAACTGAAATTGTATTGAAGGAACTTAAAATATTATGGCGACAAGCAGACAGCATAGGTTACTTCCACAAATAAGACGAATCTAACGAAATTTCATACTCATAACTTTATAAGCCAAAATCCATGAAGTCGTTTAGGCTGTAGGCAGTGACAAAATATATCTATACTATAATAAAACTCAAAGAGCACTTTTTCTGTACATTGCATATTTTTCCAAAATTTCTATGTGGGCGTACTATACTATCGACATAGAGGCCAAAACAATTTTTTTTGGAATTATTGTCTGTCTGTCTGTCTGTCGTTCTGTTTGTCCAGGTATCATTTGAAAACCCGTAGATGGATTTTGATAGGACTTTCACTGATGTGTTGTGTAGAAGTCTAGGTATAAATTGGTATATAAAACATCACGCTATGTTTCATAGGGGCTAAGCAGTGAAACATTATTTGCACATATTACCACGTAATTTCCTTTGTATGTGAATAGGGTAATTATAGACTGATCAGTTAATCATTAAGATATGTATTATTACGCTATATACAATAGGGACTGAGCAGACATTTAGTTTGCATAAGATATGGCAGTGGTGAAGGGTAAATTTTTGTAAGCGGTAAGCCGGTCCGGTACACCCAGGACATTTTCATTAGATTTCCGTATTGTTCTAAGTATGTTGCTGATAGCAATATGACATTATATCTTTGAAAAGTTAAAATCTGTAAATCCCGAGCGAGTCCAAACTAGATCATGAAATTATTCATGAAATTTTAATGAAACTCCCCAAGTCCAGGTAGTGTATAGGTGTTGTATTACAGTCGCAACAATAAAAGATGCGAAAAACTTAGAACTTTCATTATCGAATATCATTAGACAGTAATTTACGATGTTAGCGTGATTTACATTATGAACAGCGCCATCTATCGGTGAAATTGAACATACAATCACTATAGAACTTTAATCTAGCTAAATAAAAGAAAGTCGTGTTAGTTACACTATTTATAACTCAGGAACGGCCTAACCGATTCGGCTGAAAATTGGTGGGAGGTAGCTTAGAACCAGGAAACGGACATAGGATTTTTTATCCCGGTAGGTTAAGGTTAAGCAACGTTAGATAAGGTCATTAAATAGATGGGTGAACCGATTTGTATGAAAAGTGCATATCGGGTAGGTCTGAGAATAGGTCATACAGTATATTTCATACCGCTAGGTTAAGGTTAAGCAACATAAGGCAAGGTCATCAAATAGATGGGTGAACCGATTTGTATGAAATTTTGTGTGAGAGAGGAGGGTGCAAGAGAGGAGAAAGAGGGAGAGGGGATTCGAGGAGGGGGTGATGGGTGAGGGATCGGGGGAGTTAGGTGGAGTAAGGGGGGAGTGAGAAGGAGCAAGTTCGTAGAAGAGAGAGGGGATGAGGGTTCAGAGAGGGGACAACAGGGAGAGGAAGTGGGGGAGTGTGACGGAAACCGAAGCGGGAGGGGAAAGAGAGAGGAGAGAAAGAGCATATAATTAGATTTTTTTATAAGAGAGAGAGATATGGAGAGAGATAAATCTAGGGAGGAGGGAGAAAATGGGAGCAAAATGTAATAAAAGCGCGGGCGGAGCTACGCGGGTCAGCTAGTTCATACATATAAACAATACGGTCCTACTTTGGGGCAGTCAGGGAAAAAGGTCGCAGACTGACGCTTGCAAAATGGCAAACCTGTCGAATTTCATGTTTACCAAACGTGTCCGAATTACGTCAATGGTGCCATTTATAAAAAATACATCATGATAATTTACATTTCCTAAATTTAATCACGACGCCACTCGTAATCCTTCACTTTAAGAATACATAACACATGTAATCCGAATGCTATCTAGCTAATCACTCGCGTAATACATCAGCGGAGGTGTTAATATTAAGATAGTTATCAGGTGCTGAAAATGGCGTACTGCCAATATACTGTAGATTCACATTTGTTAGCGTGCTTTATCATATAAGTAGTCTATATGTTTGTAGGTACTTACTTGATGATCTAGGTATATTGTGTAATATAAATTAAATTCGTCACTTGTAGAATGAGTTGCGATTATTTGTACATAATAATAAACCAATAAATTAGGTAAGATAACAGGAGTTACGATAGTTATATAACCTCCTTAAATTACACTTGTTTATACAATACAATACAAATATTCTTTATTGTACACCAAAAAAGAAGATACAACATAAAATGGAAAAGTAAAATTGCAGTGTGACAATTTAAGGCGGTCTTATCGCTAAAGCGATCTCTTCCAGACAACCTTGGGGTACAGGACCGAATATGAAAGGGTAGGTGTGTCATACATATTCAGTACATATAAATATATATATATATATAACAATAAGATATATAACCATACATATATATATATATATAACATAATATAGAAATGATAAATATACATACCTACTAAACGTATTATGATGATAAAAAAAAAAAAAAAACAGAAATAGGAGAAGTTTACTGCAAGGAAAGATAGTGAGAAGTAACCTGAGATTTGAACACATTTAAACTCTGAGCTCTTCTTATATTTTGCGGCAAAGCATTCCAGAGACGACCAGCATGGACAGTGAAGGACTTAGTATAAGTGTGAGATGTGTGGGAAGGAGTAAGAAGACACAGTTCAGAAGAGGTGCGAAGAGTGTGATGTCCAGAGGTAAAAAAATTAAATCTCTCTTTCAAATACTGTGGTGCCCGCGGGTTATGGAGAATAGTGTATAGAAGTGAAAGGACATGAGCATTCCGGCGAAGGCGGATAGGAAGCCACTTGAGCTTGTTACGAAAGCTAGAGACATGGTCATACTTGCGCAAACCAAATATGAACCGAATACAAAAGTTTTGAAGACGCTCAAGTTTATTTAATAGCTCTTCTGTAAGATCTGGATAGCTGACGTCGGCGTAATCAAGGTGAGGTAAAAGTAAGCACTGCGCGAGCGCAATTTTGGAGTCAACTGGCAAAAAGTTACGTAATCGCCTAAGCGACCCTGCAACAGCAAACACCTTCCTGCTAATTTCTGCAACTTGTGGAGCCCACGACAACGTTTGGTCTATTAAAACGCCTAAATTTTTAACTACGTCACTGTAAGGTATTAGAACGCCATCGAACATAATAGGAGGTAACTGGGCCCAGTCAACTCGAGAAATTAAAGCCTTACTACCTACAATGATTGATTTGGTTTTAGTCGGATTAACAGTGAGACCAAATTTTTTACTCCAGTCAGAAATTACCGTTAGATCGTCATTTTTAGCTTGAACAGCAGAAGGTAGATTACATAGAGAAGATTGTCTATAAATTTGGAGATCATCTGCATAAAGGTGGTAGAAAGAGGAAATATTTTGGGTTATAGAAGAAATAAAAATAGAAAATAGAAGTGGAGATAAAACGCCCCCTTGGGGTACCCCAGCAGTAGTACTACACCAGGAAGAGAAAGTTTCATCTACCTTAATACACTGCCGGCGACCTGACAGATAGCTGCGAAACCAGTCAATGACCGATGGAGATATGTTAAGAGTATGAAGTAAGGCTAACAGAACATCGAAGTCCACGGTGTTAAATGCATTACTAAAGTCTAATAAAGTTAGAACTGTAAGCTTTCTATCATCTATACCCGCTCGAATATCATCTGTGATTTTCACTAACGCTGTTGCAGTTCTACATCCTGGACGAAAACCTGATTGAAAAGGATTTAAAAGAGAATTATCAGACAAAAAAGAACTGAGCTTGTGATGAACTAGCCGCTCCAGAACTTTAGAAAGAAATGGTAAAATGGAGATTGGGCGGTACTCTGAGAAAGAAGAGGGATTGCTATTTTTAGGAAGAGGAATAACATACGCTTCTTTCCACAGAGTAGGAAAAGAGCAAGTGGTCAAAAAAGAATTCAAGATATAAGTCAACGCAGGAGTAACAATGTCCAGGAGAGGAAGAATCATTTTACGACTAATGTCATCAGTGCCAACAGCGTTGGAGGAGATAGAGAGAATATGCCTCTTAACATCGTCATCGGTCACCTGACTGAAAGAAAAAGAAGGACATTTGGGAGTATTGACAGAAGAAAGAAACTTTAATGTGTTTAACTTGGCAACGTCATCAAAAACAGTCTAAGAAGAAAAATGTTGTTTATCTAATAAGGATATATTTAAAGGAACTCCACACAAACTTTTTCCAATTATTTAATTACTAGCTGACCCGCGCAGCTCTTCGCCCGGGATTTTTCCGACACGTCTAAACAATTATCGTTATATTTCAACTAATTTACACTAAACCTTGACAAATGATAAATCAAAACCTTCCTTATTAATCACTATATCTATTGGTGAAAACCACATGAAAATCAGTTCAGTGCTTTTTGAGTTTATCGCGAACAATATATAAACGTAGCGGGGTTTTTTTTTTAATATTTAGTGAAGAGTTGCTGTTTCCAGATATTTGAAATAAAAACTATTTTTTTTTCTAACACGTTTTCCTTCCTTTCGTTTTCGGTATTTCTTACGAATACTTTATCTGCAAAGGGGATGGGACGAAAAATGGGACATTCAACCTTAACCACACAAAGTTCTTACAAACTAAATGATTATTTAGCGACCTTTTGGATAGCGGCTAGGGGATCTAAGCATGTAGTTATTAGATTTCCCAGATGCTATCCATAATTAATATCACCGCAGATGTACCAACATATTTAGGTGTCAGGCCAATGACCCGTATCCTGAGCTAGAATACAATATGAGATAGAAAAGCAGTAGTTACCGTGTTTAGAATCCCAATGACTAAATAGCATTCACGTGAATCAACATAAGTAATAAGCAAATAGGTAATACCGGCACTAAAATTAAACTGCACTTTATTTTATAATTCTAGTCACGTTTCCCGAATACAAGTTTTTAGAAACGTGGTAACGATGGGATGAGATGGAAACTACGGTAATTCATGCCATAGTGAAATGATTGGACAATGCAATAAAAATAAAGTTCCCCAATGTTTAGTCAGTCAAAGAGGACCACGCATTCAAAAAAGCTAGGTATTAAAATTTAACGACTGTTCTAGTTTCATCTCTAGGCTAGTTCACAATATTGTCAAGTAGGTAGCGTTTATCTTAGTTTTGTTATCAACTGTTTATGGCACTCTTGACCTACGTGTACATTGGCCATGGTCTTGCTACTCATTTTTTTTTACAAAAACCCCTCGGTTTATTAGCAAGATTAGGTCCTAGAAAAATGAACACACGCAGTCTGATCAGAAACTAGAAGAAGACAGTATATTATTTCAAGCACATAGTTATTTACATAATATGTATGTACTTACATAAAAATATGGTGAATGGTTGATTAACGACCAATAATGCACCAGATATTGATGCAATATTTAGTAATCATGGTTGCTACTCAAACGTTTGTGGGTTTGATACAGTTACACAAAGGTTTGTATAATATATAAATAACACCTAAACATAAGGCAAGCAGCCATGTATTACATGCACAATAGGAATCAAAGCCACAAACGTCGGAGTAGCAGCCATGATAACTAAACATTTCACCAATGATTTGGTGCAATTATTGGTCGTCAATCAACCTTTTACCAGAATGTTTCTTGTTCAGATGATCAGCTACTAAAGTTAGCTTCTTTCACTCAAATAAAATGTGTAGTACTAGTTAGGTTTACGTAATTAAAGTGTTAGCAGTTTACTTTTAATTGAATCGATTATGTAAGTGACAGACAAAATAATAAGCTTATCAAAAGTTATATTTTTATTTAGTTGGAATTGGAACATTTATCCAGTCATTATCACGTGTGCCTAATTTATACGTTTCAATTATCTCTGCATTTTATCACTGTAAACATTTTGTGTTTACAAACAACAACTTATTCACAACAATATATGTAAATAAGTTATCGTAAACCGGTTCAAGATGGAAACAGAACGGACGTACTGCGAGATACAGGTTGAAATAGCACCCCAGCTGTTTTACACTGCAAGGTGTAATACAAATGCTGTGGTGCGCGCTCCTTTGCGTAGAATACTGGAGTCGTATAACACACACTTCAACGACCTTGATATTTTCCATCTCTCCCAAACTAAATTTAAAAAAATGGTGTCTGAGTACCTTGGTTCTATTGACTGTGTTAATCGTTAATTATTCTTAACTTAATTTTATACTTTTATTACTTTAAAAACTTCTTAACTTATATCCCTGATGAGTGATGACCTACTGATTTAAGTCTTGCGCGCTTTCATATATATAATATGTATAATATTACTTTGTGAACTCTGGTTTGGGTTAAATAGGGTGGCCGAAGAACGATCAAGGGTGGCCGAAGCACGATCAAGGGTGGCCCGAGCCGAACTTGAGCTTTTGGCCGCAGAATCGGACAAAGAAGATGGTGACGGAGAAGACATTTTCGCAAGAACTCAAGAGGTCGAGAACTGGATCATCCAAACCGAAGTCAGACCTAACCAGGATGATAGGCCTGTCAGGACGGAAGAAAAGAAGAGCGATATCCAGGAGTTAGCTTTAGTAATAGTTATTTTACCCCTACCTGGTGTAATGTTTAATGTATAACTGTACTGATCATCCAATAAATTAAAAAAATGAAAAATGTCAATTACAAATAATTATAGCCATCATCATCAGTCTAAACAGTGTTTAGTAAACACGCCCACTGTTGGACAAAGGGAGACCCCTTAGAATTAGGTTGCCATAATCCCCACGCCACGCTTGGCAGGCGTCTTGGTGGTCACAAATATAGTACGTGCTAACAATTTAGTACCTACTACGTTTAGCAAAAAAAAACCATAAACGGATTTAAACGAGGTAAGTTAATTGGAGATAATAATTCAGAGATAACATGGACCATTAATACTCTATAGAATTATCATTATTATTATTATCTTATAGAATTCTGTTTAATAAATAAATAAATAATAAATAAATAAACACGTATTTGGGATTTGCATTGGGGACATTAAAAAACACATCTATTAAGATAACCGAATAATATCTTTTAAATATTTTATTCGTATTTTATTCTAATTTAACAAATCCAGCGCGTTTCTGCTCAACAAATCAAATAGTTCACACACCACTGTATATAAATATATACAAAGTTATGTAGATCTTATGTATAACCGAAACGGATAGTGATAAAACATAACTAACCCATTTAAGCTAATATATTTATAAAAAAGATACACGAAGATATGGATAGGCCATATAGTGTATCTTTTTTGGTCGAATAGTAACGACTGTAAAAATGTACAGCCTAATAATTATTTAGTATCAAGTCATGTTTTCATAGCTACAATGTTATGGGTTTAAATAGGTACAGATTATTTGAAAATAACGGTGGTTTCCAATTAAAGTAAAGCTCAGAGAGATCACCTATTGAAATTAGAGGCGGATAGAGGTTGGGGTGGGATTCTCAAATTACACACTACACAATACACACATACATTTTTAGTAACACTGTGTTCCACCAGTGATCTATAAGGTGTTGTGTAAAGTTAGGTAAGAGGTGCTTAGTTCTTATTGCTGGCGACGAAGCAATTTCTATATCCGTTGCAAATGAAATTGCAAACGGTTAAAACTTTATTTTGCTGTCAAAGAACACTATATCCATATATTGATAGTTCAACGCGGCAGCAAAAACGGCTTGGCAGCACAGTTATTTTTACTGCTACAACAAGTTTACAATGTAGGCATTACCTAGTTATTCAGATGAAGATGCATTTCTAATCGTTAGTAAATTCATTTGAAACAGAGAATAGCTCGCTTTGCTACCCATAATGACCTTGCACATTAAATCTTTAAGGACAGCATACATCTTAAAGGAAACCCAACTCAAAGTGCCAATGGAATACCCATACATACACACACTCATTTCATGCAAAAACCCTCTTTCTAGTGTCGCGTAGTCGCGTAAAAATGAACCTGCTTCTCAAATGTACTTACCTCAGTAGAATAGAAGTCTTCGGCACCGTTAGCGGCGGACACCATGTGGACGATATGGTTATACCGGTTATCGCGCAACTCCACGCTATTCCAGTTATTAGCAGCCAACATCGATTCCCACTTTTCCTTTGAAATAACTGAAAAGTAATTAACAAATTTTAAGTACTTGAAAGCAATCGTTGAGATGTGGGACATCCCTTTAGCCTTTAGTAGCTTATTCTTCTTGGTTGGTATCGTAATATAAAGATTTCTTATCAGCATATTTTGTCATTCGAGAAGGCTCTTTCGGCCCATTCTACGAATCTGTAACGGCAGTATGCTGTAAAGATTTGGCCTGAAGCTTTTGGTTAAATCCAAAGTCATTTCTACTTTGAGAGCATTATAAGTTCTTATGGAATACATTTACTTATTGGCTAAGGCTACGAAAAACATTGGGATAAAAACAGGCATGTCTGAATCTGAAGGCACAAATCTGAAGGGTTACACGCTCATAAAATCAATGTAAGTACAATCTCAATTTCTAAAACAATTATATTCTAACAACATAGTAGAGCTATCCGCAAAGACAGGACTTTAGTTTTTATCTACATTGGTTTCCTTCCAGTGTAAGTCAGCTGTCCCACCAATCCTGTATAATAATAATATCTTGGGACAATCCACACACGGTCATCTGATCCCAAACTAGGCAGAGCCTGTACTATGGAAACCAGACAACTGATACCAATACTTATATACATTTTTTTTGTAAATACATACTTAAATAGATAAATAACACCCAGACATTTGGTGGGAATCGAACCCAAGACCCATCGGTTAGCGGACAGGGTCACTAACCACTAGACCAACGGGCCCTTCGTGTATGAAATTACAATAGGTAAAACTAATCCTAGTCTAGAAAGGGAGCACACTGTACAAAAGTTTATTGAAAATTGGAGCAGCCTGGCCAAGAGAGAACCTTCGGCTCATAGAAGACAATACCCAAAAAATTCCAACCCTAATTGCCTTTGCGTTCCTGCGGTGGTGGTAAGTAAGCCAATGTAAAGTCGAAATCTGAAGTCTTAGATGGAGTCAAGGCAAAAAACTATAGACTTAGTTTTTCTTTAATTCTTTATTGTACACATACACACAAAACACAGATAAAATACAATACATGAAAAAAGTACAAAGGCGAGCTTAACTCATAATTGAGTTTTCTACCAGCAAACCCCAGAGTGTTAGAGGAAAAGATGATTAAAGTGATTTTTTTGCCTTGAGTAGATAATAAACCAAAGCACAAGCACTTCACTAAAAACCACTGTGTGCATCGTCACTTATCATCAGATGGGATTACTATAAAGCCATAGCTTATATGTATTGAGCAAATAACAAACAGTGTTTTGAAAATGAAGTAGAAGTCGTTTTTAAGACTACACTCAGACAAAACTAATTGTAGAACGAACGAATCTTCTATGATACCGTAGGTTAAAAACCTATTACCTTTGTAAAAAAAGATACTTTTGTATCACGTGACTGTGCTATTCACGTGATAAGTTAAGATTGATTGATTTGTAGACAAATATGTTGTTTGTGTCTTAGCTAACAATTTGTAAGTGTCTATTCAGATACTAGACGTGTATGTAAACAATCGAACATTTCTTATCTCTTTAAATGACCTCTTTCGGTGTAGGTGATCAGTTAAATTTTCCAAGTATGCAAATAATTTAATCAATAAAGTTGAACGTATAGTTTATATCATGGACTGTATTCTTGTTTCTATACTTTAGCGGCTTTAAGTAAATAATCCTTTCTAATCCATTATCTATCTTATTATATAAAAGAGTAGACAAAAACCCGCTCATCACGAAATCTCAGAAACTACAAGTGCTAGGAGTCTCAAACTTTGCATGGGGGTTCCTTTTAAGACGTAGGTGCTCACTAAGACGCGATTTTGTGAAATTCAACCTCTAAGGGGGTCAAATAGGGGGGCAAAGTTTGTATGGGAGAACGCGATTCCTTGGTCCTATTGACTTGAAATTTTGCACAGACATTCGTTAAGAAAATTAATTGAATTAGTATTTCATATTTTTTATAATTTATCCCTTTACAGGGTAAAAAAGAAGTATTATTACTCAACCGATGGCGGTACAAATATATTACCACAATAAGATACGATAATTCGAAAGATAAAATAAAAGTTCCTTGGCCAAGTGGTTACGGAAGCGTCCTCTAAGTGCGGACTGTCCGGGTTCGCTACCCGTGTGCGGATTTTTTTTTTGTATTTTTAAACTTTGTTTTTGATCTTTTTATTTATATTAAGATTCGATGTTTTAAATATTAAACTCATATTAACTCCAGCACTTTTTATCTCTGATATATTTTTTTTATATTTAATGTTTTTTTTTTAAATTTAAAATCATTCATACGTTAGCTTCTCTCTAATGTTATGATTTAAATAAGTGGAAACATAATTGATTTTTGTACTATTGGATCGTATATTAGTAATAGTGGTATCATTTGTTTGTTTCTCAAATATAATAAAATAAAAATAAAATAATGAAAATATGTTTCCAAAATGTCTGTTTGGGGTTTGGGTAGGAATACAATATGCATGTATTGTACGTATGATATAAAAACCAAAACTTTATTGGAATTATTGTCTGTCTGTCAGTCAGGGTTTTTTCTACAGGTTGGCTGGTGTTGTTCCCTATCGACGTCAAAGTATCTTTACATAGTGTAATACAAAGTCGCTATCCGAGTCTGTCTATATCCGATAGCACCTCCTAAACCACGCAGCGGTTTTCACCATCGGTTAGATAATTTTTCATTGAAGGTTTTAAGTTTTATTCTAAGTTAATAAACTTACATAGCTTACGTTGACTAAACCTAAAGAGATACATAGTTAACAATTATATTATTATTATTTAATATACCCGCCCCCCGGCGGCGGACTCAAAGGAAATGCACTGAGGGACAGCTCATGCAGATCCCACCGGAGAACCCCTTTCATGTACCGATGTGACAGCCACGTGGAGTTTTAGTGGGTAAGAATCCCCCACTGGATTCCGGGGACATATTAAACGTGTCCCCCGCCACCCCTTTAACTGTGACAACGGTGACAGATTCCTGGGGGGCTATAATGCGCCCCCGGCAGCGGCTACAAAGGCCCTTGCCTTACACTGAGGGGTACCCGGTTTTTAACCAGTGTGTGTTGCCAGTGATGACATATGGTGCTGAGAGGTGGTCTCTAACGGCTGGCCTTTTAGAAAAGTTCAGATTCACGCAACGAGCCATGGAGAGAGCTATGCTCGGAATTTCTTTGCGCGACAGAATCCGAAATGTGGAGATTCGCCGAAGAACTAAGGTTACCGACATAGCTCTCAGAATCAAGTTGAAGTGGCAATGGGCAGGCCACATCGCTCGAAGAACCGATAACCATTGGGGAAGAAAGGTTCTCGAGTGGCGACTACGAACCGGAAGACGCAGCGTAGGCAGGCCTCCCACTAGGTGGACAGACGACATTGTGCGCGTCGCAGGTAACCGGTGGATGCAAATAGCCAATTATCGTTTATTGTAGCGTTCTAAGGGGGAGACCTATGTTCAGCAGTGGACGTCTTCCGGCTGATGATGAAATAAATTTAATTAGCTTACGTTGACTAAACCTAAAGAGGTACATACTTAACAATCAAGTACTAGAGAAGTTCATTCTATATATCATCATTCCATATAATATAAGGTAAATCTGGGATATAATATGCTTGCCCCCCGGCGGCGGACTGAGGGACACCTGGTTCAGATCCCACCCGAGAACCCAGGTTTCCCTCTCATGTGCCGATGTGACAGCCACGGGAGTTTTAGTGGGTAAGAATCCCAAATACCCAGGTTGACTTCCCCACGGGATCCCGGGGACATATTGGATGTTTCCCCCGCAACTCCCTTAACTGTGACAACGGTGACAGATTCCCGGGGGGCTATAATGCGCACCCGGCAGCGGCTTCAAAGGCCCTTGCCTTGCACTGAGGGGTACACGGTGCAGCCCCCCTCTTTTGTGTGGACAGCTGTGGCGGACACATACCGCAGTCGATCGCCCGCAGGATCCTGGGGGGCCTATTGGAAGTTTCCCCCGCAATCCCCGTATCTTTGAGCACGATGATAGTTTCTCAGGTGGCTTTATTGTGCCCCCGTTGGCGGGGTCAAAGGCAAGCCACTGAGGTATCATGGTGCAGATCCCACCGGATAGCCCAAGAAGGGGTTCTTATGTGCTGATTGCACGGCCGTTGGGGGTTTAGTGTATAAGAATCCTACATAACCGGTTGACCACCAACAGGGTCCCGTAAATCCCATTAAAGGCTTCCCCCGTGACCACCGTGACAGGTTCCCAGGGAACTATAATGTGCCTCTCCGGCGGCGGGTTCAAAGTCAAGGCACTGAGTGGTATCAGCTGGTGCAGATCCCGACAGATAGCCCAGGTCCACCATCTAATGTGCTGACGTGATAGCCGCGGGGGTTTTGGTGGGTAAGAATTCCCCAGTTGACCACCGTTTACGTCTTAACGATGAAACCGAACAAGGAAGCCTGTATTGCTTCCATAAATTGATTTTAAAGAAATGGTGTCCTGTTCCTATCCTTAATCCATCCAAATTGTGCACCGGTACACGTCTGCAGTTTCTAATAAAATTATAAATACAATTAACAAATCACAAGCTCAGAGATTCAACGTTGCAGGCTTAAACCTAAGCGTTGAGTACTTTGCCTATGGACAGACAGCTATACGTAGCCCTTTCAGGCGTCACTTCTAAAAAAAATTTGTTCATATTGCGTTACGAAAAGTCAGCTACAAACATTATTTATGAAGAAATTCTATAATCAAAGGCAGTAACTTTAAATTATTCACTTCTTTTTTTTTCTCAATTACACCCGTGCGAAGCCGGGGCGGGTCGCTAGTACTTATAATAAAACTGTAACAGGACCAATTCTGTACATTGAAGATATTTTGAAAATTATGTTTGGAGGATTCTGTATCCGATACTAAAGCCAAAAATGTTTTTATTTTTATTTTTGTCTGTCTGTCTGTATCTCGGCTGAGCATCACGCCAAAACTACTGGATGGATTGAAACGAAACTTGGCATGATTTGAGATCTTACTACGAGGTAGGACATAGGATACTTTTTATCCCGTAATCTAGCACGGTTCTTTTGGGAGAGGTGATTAAAGTCAAAATGGGTACTTGGTTATACGCTTGGTCCGATTTTATAATATTAGTAAGGGAACACTCATAGAGAGTAGTTATCAAGGTTTTGTAATCGATCGGGTTAAGCAACGTTAGGTAAGGTCATTAATTAGATGGGTGACCGTTTAACGCCATTTGAACTAAACGGGTCCGTACTTCGGAGAGCAAGTAAAAAGTGGGTCCCAGTTTTTAACCGACTATAAAAAAGGAGTTTATGTATTCGATGCAAATGTCTGTTATTAAAAGTTTAGTTAACGTAATAAAATCTTTTAAAAAAAAAATTGAACCGACTTCAATATCACTGAAAAGTATAAAATAATTTAAATATTATTGAAGTTGGTGTTAGCTTACCGGCTGTGTATATTTGGCACCAACTTCAATAATATTTAAATTATTTTATACTTTTCAGTGATTTTGAAGTCGGTTCAATTTTTTTTTAAAAGAGTTTGTTTTAAACTTTTTAGTGATATTTTCATATATAAAGATTGAACCATCGAAGACCGTAAAATGATCTAGGTAGGTTATGATCACAATATCGTCTACATAGTTTTACATAAGTCATGTTTCTACGGAAAAAATATTCGGTCGTAATGAAATTTGCATGGAATCATCATAGTAGTTTAGTCTCTCGAATAAAAAAAGAATCATCGAAATCGGTTCATAATTGTCAGAGCAATGTAATGTCGAACATCAGTTTTATGGTTTGTACCAGATAAATTCCTCCTCATCGTTCATGGTCTTCCAGGAAGTTCTTATCCGGTTGTGATAAATTTCATACAGATTCATTACAGTGGTTTCTTCTTTCTAATAAAAAAAGAATCATTGAAATTGGTAAATATTTGCCAGAGTTATGACCATTTTTGTCCTTAAAAAGCGACCAAAAAGTCATCTATATAGGCTTTCCTGCAAGTTTCCTGCGCAGTCACCATTATTGTTTTTTCAGGAACTACTTATTACTAAAGGATTAAAGAATGGATGGAAGAAAGATTTTAGCAAATCGGTTCATAATTGCCACAGTTATGCGCGAACATACATAGAAAAAAAAATATACAGACGAATTGAGAACCTCCTCCTTTTTTTGAAGTCGGTTAAAAATAGCACAGGCGGAGCTGCTTGGGTCAGCTAGTTCTCAAATATTATTATTAATTAACATGCAAGCAGTTGGAACAACTGATAATATAAGCCTGTATGCTGTTCTTCTCTACTAAGTTGGACTGTTGCGGTTGCGGAGATATGAGTCAAGTCTGTTTTTAAATTGGTTGGTAACGTATGTGACAACTTCTTCTGGGGGCTGTCCCAAGCTCTAACCACTCTGTTACTTAGATTTTTTTATAAGGGCTATTTTTCGACACCCAGGTAGACAATTTGAGGCAATGACTCCTTAGATAAAAAATTTTGCTAAGTATTTAGACTTAAACTTGTCTAAATCTGGTAAATCATAGTGTCCATTTGGATCTTGTATGTCTCGATTCTATTCTATTCTTGGTGGCTATAAATTTGGGTCCGGTACACCGGAACGCACTTCGACCCAGTTGGATCTATTGTGCATGCCCTAGCCCTTACTCTGTTGCTGGCGTCCATCGAAGAGCACTCAGGTACGCAACGATCGCGCCTCAATTAAATCCACGTTCCCTGCGGTCTTTTAAGGTACCTAGTAAGATTTAACATTTCGAAACGCTCTTCATAAGGTTTCCATTTTAATTGGATTGGAATTTTCGTGAAATAAAGTAAGGGTTTCAAATTCGCAATGCGTACTCTAGGATTGGCCTTGGATTGGAAAATGTAAGAAATAAATTTATTAGACCTTATTTCCATTATTAATAATTATAATAATAACAAATTTTAATCTTATTATCTGATGCCATAACATCTCTAGGTTCTGTAGAATTTAGATTTCTTCTTGAACTTTTCACTTGGGTGCATAGAATTACTACCTACTTGGTTGTTACATTTTGAGGCTACCTCAAATCACCAGCCCATGATGGTTTTTGATTTGCTTTTAATTAAAACATATTCGAAAGCAATTTATACATATCGATTAGCAGAAGTATTGTAAATTCAGTTCCAAAAAAGTTTCGAAACAGTCCGAATGGTGAAACCGAAAACATAAATAAAAAATAAGGTCCACTAAATATTTGATTGACGATTCCAATTATAACACCAGTTAATAATTTAATGGGGGATTATAAAAAAGTTTCACATACTAAATGTTTAATTCGACACACAACCGGATTATTAGGATATAAAAGACATTTATTATAAATTACAAATCCTGTCCACATCAACGCAATGTAGTTTCTAACAATCGGTTGACAAAGCGTATATAAACAACGAGAATTGTGGTTACTTTAGTTAGTAACTTAATTACTATTCAGACAGGAAAATGTATCTGAGTTCGTTACTCAGCGAGTCTACTTTAGAAACAGTTAGGCCAATCAGTCAATGTTACACAAAAAAAAAACAGTTTTGCTAAATGTTACTTTAAAACAACATGCACCGAGAAGTCACCGTCACTGGTTGTGGCAAAGTACTAGTTAGTTATTACGTTTTGCGAAAATAAAATTTCATATTTGCGACCATCGATATAATATATAAGCTAGATAAACATTCACGAACAAAATGACATCTAAAATGTTGTCGCGGAGGTTGCAAACTTATCTGTGCTGGTGGCGGAAACGTGAACTAACATTTCTATTATGATAATTACGTGTAGTTCGACAGTTTCATATAGACACAAGGGCGCTATTTCTCGCTACCACTTTTTGAACCGTGACACCAAATCTAGTTTATATATTATATGGATATTTGCGACTTTGTTATTTTGCAAATATGACATTTGACAAAGCGCCGGAAGGATATTCAATTCGGCAGCAATGTTATTATTTATAGAGCGTGCTTCATTCATATATTCAAGGCAATAAATTACCTTACGAGTATCTCTTTCAATGATAAGGAAATCTGGAATGAAAACGTACTTATGCTACGCTACTATAGGCCGACCGTTTAACTCGCGTATCGCCTGCGCGGTAAGAAGGGAGCGAGGGGAGATGTTAGCGGATGGGTGAAAGGGGTGCGCGGAGCAGAGAGCTTACGTCAAGTGCGGCAGTGCGCTGGCTGTGCTCGCAGCGCGCGGTTGGTGTTTTTGTTACGGACGCTTGAAGATAAACGCACAAGGTATACGACTGCCAAGATAAATCTCAAGATGAATCGCTCTTCCAGTTTTGCGAACAAAATTAACAAGCAAGCTAAACAAATAGCATACAATGTATATTCCTTTTTTAAAGCCAGAAAACAAGATCATAATTCTACAGAGTATCTTGAAGACGTAAACCTAAACAAACTTGTTGCTAAAGCTACAGGACTTTCGGTGACTACCATATGTAAAATAATAAAAGAAGGAAATGAACTGAAAGATGAACAAAATAATGTAAATTTTAAATCACCAAAAAAAATTAAACAAATCTGAAAGAAAAAAAATTAAGTTGACAGTTTTACAGAGGGCGTTGTTAGAAGAAAAATAACTCAATTTTATACGGTTTATAAGAAGGTTCCTACATTAAAAATGTTGAATGCGAAACTCAGAGAAGAAGGAATTTTAAATTGTGGCCGAGAATATTTGAGAACATTGATTCATAAACTTGGCTTTCGATTTAAGAAATGTCAATCCAAAAGAAAATTACTGATTGAACAACCAAACATCGTATCGTGGCGGTGGCGTTATCTTAATGCGATAAAGAAGCACAGAAGAGATCAAAGAAACATTGTTTACCTCGATGAAACATATGTCAATTCGTCATTAAATGTACCGGCGTGTTGGCAATCCAATGAAGAACGAGGGGTGCTGTCGCATATTGGCAAAGGGCCACGTTTAATTATTGTACATGCTGGTGGACAAGCCGGATTTATCGATGGAGCTCTTTTAATTTTTAAATCCAAAAGCAAAACCGGAGATTATCATAGCGATATGAATTTTGTAAACTTCAGCAAATGGACTAAAGAAAAGCTATTGCCAAATTTACCGCCAAACTCAGTTATTGTTATGGATAATGCCGCATACCACTCGGTACAAGAGGACAAAAAGCCTACAATGACATCCACAAAAGCCACCATGCAAACCTGGCTGCAAAGACACAATGTTGAATTTGATACGTCTCTAAGAAAATGTGATTTATTGAATTTAATCAAACAACACGCGACAGAAAATATTTACAAAATAGATGAAATTTTAAAGGCGGCAGGTCATGAAGTCTTACGACTGCCTCCATATCACCCAGACCTGAACCCAATCGAATTGGTTTGGGGGGATATCAAAGGACAGCTCGCAAAAATTGAAATTGATTCTAATTTAGACAAAAAGAAAAATACACTGGAACAGTTATTTGCCGAATTTTCTGTAGAAAAATGGGTTAACTGCGATAAACATGTACAAACTATTGAAGATGAATATTGTCTGCACGATCGCATCGTTGATGAAGAGATGGACCGATTTATTATTAATTTGCAAGATTCTGACTCCTCAAGCTACACAGACAGTGATGATGATTCAAGCGATATGAATATTAGTGACGAATAGTCCTATAAATTTTTATCTGTGGTTAAATATTTCTTAAACGGAGTTAATTATTGTTTTATGATTTTGTACCTATGAAGCTATTATAAAATATTTGTAAAACTTAAAAATAAATACTTAAAAAAAAGATACTTATTATTTTATTCTTTACCAACAATGTCTATCTCGAGATAAATCTTTGGATTATTGACTCCGTGTGTAGCGTTACCCGCCCCCGCTCCCTTCTTACCGCGCAGGCGATACGCGAGTTAAACGGTCGGCCTATAGTTAGTTATTACGTTTTGCGAAAATAAAATTTCATATTTGCGACCATCGATATAATATATAAGCTAGATAAACATTCACGAACAAAATGACATCTAAAATGTGGTCGCGGAGGTTGCAAACTTATCTGTGCTGGTGGCGGAAACGTGAACTAACATTTCTATTATGATAATTACGTGTAGTTTGACAGTTTCATATAGACACAAGGGCGCTATTTCTCGCTACCACTTTTTGAACCGTGACACCAAATCTAGTTTATATATTATATGGATATTTGCGACTTTGTTATTTTGCAAATATGACATTTGACAAAGCGCCGGAAGGATATTCAATTCGGCAGCAATGTTAATATTTATAGAGCGTGCTTCATTCATATATTCAAGGCAATAAATTACCTTACGAGTATCTCTTTCAATGATAAGGAAAACTGGAATGAAAACGTACTTATGCTACGCTACTACAGATTGTAACCGTCTCTTTTTGTTTGTATATATCACTATGAAGCAGTCGTGATCATCAGCAGCCGATACACGCCCACTGCTGAACAAAGGCCTCCCTTAGAAGGGAGCGGTTGTCATAATCCCCACCCTTGGCAGACGTCTTAGGGATTCCAATACAGGTGGTAGGTAATCCAATAGAAAGACGCTGCTGCCCGTCTTCTTGTTTTCCCTTAGTCGCCTCTTACGGACACCCAACGGGAGGAGATGGGAGGTTGCTATTCAAAAGCCAGAAACACGTTAGGCTGTCGTGTCGTGACTCAACGCGTCAGCAGCATATCGGTTACATACATTTTGTATGGTTAGAGACACACCATTATGGCGTGTCGTGGCGCAGTTCAAGTTATCCAATTGGCTGCTGACGCATTGAGTCACGACACGTCAGCCTAATGTGCCGGAGCCTTTATCCGGACTCCCCACGAAAAGCAGTCATACTATGTACTTTAATTCATCACAGAAAACTTTTTAACAGCTGTTAAATACGGTCCTCTAGACCTATTACTTATCTCAGAGTCAAGGTAATGTGTAGAAACTCCACTCGCCACCACACTCGGAAAGTATGCGAGCGGCAGACACCGGGTTCTCAGGGTTTTATTTATAGGCACGTGTTCAAATATTTATCTGTGTGATAACAAGTATCTGCGCGAATACAATGTTGAACGTATGTATTATCGTAAACAGGCACAGTTGTTTATGTCTTCTGCATATTTATTTACCTATTAATTAATGTAAATATCTGGGAGCTTTCAGGCTACCATATAAAATATAGCTATCACTAGCTAACCCACGCAGCTCCGCCCGCGCTGTGTTTACGTTAACTAAACTTTCAATAATATACGTTCGCAAAGAATACAAAACCTCCTTTTTTAAAGTCGGTTAAAAACTTGGACCCACTTTGTACTTGCACTCCGAAGCACGGAAACGTTTAGTTCAAATGGCGTTAAACGTTCACCCATCTATATAATGACCATACCTAACGTTGCTTAACCTGATCGATTTCCAAACATTGTTAACAACTGTCTGTGTGTGTGTTCCCTTACAAATATTTATTATAATTATAATGAAAAATTGTTAAAATCGGAGCAAGCTTCAATAATATTTTCGTTATTTTATGCTTTTTATAATTTACTTTGAAGTCGGTTTTAATTTTTTTTTAAATAGTTTATGCTAAAAATAAGTCACTAAAAAGTGTTAAATAAACTATTTAAAAAAAAATCTAAAAAGCATTAAATAACGAAAATATTATTGAGGTTGGTGCAGAATATACACAGCAGGTACGCTAACACCAACTTCAATAATATTTTCGTTATTTTATGCTTTTTAGATAATTTACTTTGAAGTCGGTTTTGATTTTTTTTTAAATAGTTTATTTAACACTTTTTAGTGACTTATTAACCGGCTTCAAAAAGAAGGTTCTCTATTCGACGCGTATGTATGTAATATTGATAAAAATGCGTAATAATAATATATGTTAGTCTATGTGGGCTTCTAAACAAATTTACCAAATTTTATGAGTGTATGTATGTATGTATGTAGGTATGTATGTATGTATGTAGTATGTATGTATGTATGTAGGTTTGTCCACGGATTTCTCAGAAACTACAAGTCCGATTTTGAAAATTCTTTTTGCAATAGTTAGAGTATTTTTCAACTTAGGGTAGAGTACAAGTTTCATCAAAATCGGTCCAGTAGTTTAAGAGATATAAACTTTTTATGTTTTCAGTAAGTTACTGTAACGTAGACGTTCGAGTTGCGTGATAGTGCCGATACCTATTTTGGTAAAATAAGTCACTAAAAAGTGTTAAATAAACTATTTAAAAAAAATAAAAACCGACTTCAAAGTAAATTATCTAAAAAGCATAAAATAACGAAAATATATTGAAGTCGGTGTCAGCTGGTGCTAGTGTTAGTTAACATGATGTGCTAGCACCGACTTCAATATATTTTCGTTATTTTATGCTTTTTAGATAATTTACTTTGAAGTCGGTTTTTATTTTTTTTAAATAGTTTTTTTAGCATAAACTATTAAAAAAAAAATTAAAACCGACTTCAAAGTAAATTATCTAAAAAGCATAAAATAACGAAAATATTATTGAAGTTGGTGTTAGCGTACCTGCTGTGTATATTCTGCACCAACTTCAATAATATTTTCGTTATTTTATGCTTTTTAGATAATTTACTTTGAAGTCGGTTTTTATTTTTTTTAAATAGTTTATTTAACACTTTTTAGTGACTTATTTTACCAAGATAGGTATCAAAACTATCACGCAACTCGAACGTCTACATTACAGTAACTTACTGAAAACATAAAAAGTTTATATCTCTTACCCTACTTGACCGATTTTGATGAAACTTGTACTCTACCCTAAGTTGAAAAATACTCTAACTATTGCAAAAAGAATTTTCGAAATCGGACTTGTAGTTTCTGAGAAATCCGCGGACAAACCTACATACATACATACACTCATAAAATTTGGTAAATTTGTTTAGAAGCCCACATAGATTAATATTACGCATTTTTATTAATATTACATACATACGCGTCGAATAGAGAACCTTCTTTTTGAAGCCGGTTAAAAAGTGCATTAAAACCAATGTGTGTATGTTATTATGGAAATATTAGATGGTTGTAGATCGTTATTTATTCCCAAATAAAAGTGTTATTTGAATTTGTTGTCATTGTAATTTCAGGCGACAATGAGACTATTATACTACGGTTTTCCGTGTTTGTCTGGCTTCATTTAAATAGGAGGCCATTTAAGATTAAGAACGAACAAGAAACGAGTAATTAAATATAGTTTCAATGTAATTTACAGGTAGACAAATTAATTATATGGCCACCACTTACCACTTAAATATACATACATAATACATACTATAATATTGCTTTTAGGCTAATGGGCAAAGATACAACATTTAAGCGGTGGTGTAGATAAACTTTAAAACTGCTTCTATTACTATGTAATTATCACAAGAATAATAAATAAATAAATAGCTTTAACCTTATAAAAATTGTAGTGTTTTGTTCGTAAGAGTTTATGGTAACGTCGGTGTTTATCCTTGAAATAATTTTACGTTTTAGTCTCTACATAAATATTTGACGTTGGCCTAGGCAAACATTTCACTTCGGAGTCGCTGGACGCTCGGGGTGTGGGCCCCTTGAGCGTCCATTGAGTACGGCGGCGACTCCGAGGAGGACGGCGGCGGGGTTGCGACCCCCGTCCCCGTGAGCACCGTGACAGGTTCCCGGGGGGCTACAATGCGCCCCCCGGCGGCGAGCTCAAAGGCAAGGCACTGAGGGGCCCCTGGTGCAGATCCCACCGGAGAGCCCTGGGGTCTCCCCTCTCATGTGCCGATGCGACAGCCGCGGGGGTTTTAGTGGGTAAGAATCCCACATACCCCGGTCGAGCCCCACAGCTCTCGAGGATCTTTCGAAGATTTCCCCCGCGTCAAAAAAAAAAAAAAAAGGCAAACATTTCAGAAGGATAACCCTTATAAAATGATCGGTATAATACTATAACTATTTACTAGATAATAATATTCACATGCACTAGCGTCCATGGCTCCCCTATCGCATATGATGAGGCAATTCCTTTGACATGTTCGTCCGAGCTCGAAGAAAGTATTCTCAATCTGTATCATTGTCTTCAGAAGGTTCTCTTGAAACTTCTCAGCTGCAACAAGATAAGATCCATTAATAAATAAGTATCAATTGCTACTAATAACTAACCTAAAGAGATTATGGATGGATATTTGACGGGCCACCGGGTCAGTGGATGAAGTGGTTACTCACGCATTGTCGGACCCGTTGGTCTAGTGGTTAGACTCCCTGGCTACTACCAGATGGGTGTTATTTATCTATTTAAACATGTATATAAAATGTATATAAGTATTAGTATCAGTTGTCTGGTTTCCATAGTACAGACTCTACCTAGTTTGGGATCGGATGACCGAGTGTGGTTTGTGTCAAGTTATTATTATTATATCCTGGCTGTTACCAAAACGGAAAAAGTTCGATTTCAACCTAGATCAAAATAATTTTAGGCATAAACGCAGCTTCGCCCAACATTTTTGTTAAAACTCCATTAAATAGAACTATAATTAATTATAATAAAAAAACTAATAAACTCTTAGGGCCTTCAAAAAATTGAATATAGATATTAGTTGCTTTACATGGAAATATTTCTTCTCAAAGAAGAGGGTTATGCAAACAGTGAAATCATCGATATAATATTATATCGATGAGGGCAATGGACTCATTTATGTGCGAACCGGAGTTCGAACCTGCGCATCTTGTTTCCAAGGCAAGCGCTCATCCCAGTGGGTAAGCGGTTGCCATGGAAACCCCAGTTGGTGCTAACAGTTCAGTAGCTGTTAAGTACCGCATTCTATGAGTAAATTAATTTTTTTTTAGTATTAAATTCAGAATATTAGATATTATGAATTTCTGTGGCATTCAAGCTAAGCCACTTCACGTTTTATTGTTGATTGTTTTACAGCGTGTGTACAGACGTCATGTGATAAGAAAACAATATTTTATCATGTTTAAACAATAAAGATAGGAAGGAACTTGAGAGTCACCTCCTGCGTTCCTTCCTTATCGAAGAAATTGAATCTAGTCCAGGTAGCTGCACAGTTTGTGATGCCCGCCACTAATTCCCACCACTATGACTCCTGTCAGTCAGAATCTACCAGTGGTTACCAGAGAATACACCAAGGTTTGACCCTCGGCGAGTCCCGAGGAAACGTTAAATTTTCTTGGAACCCGCAACAAACTTAATTAAAAAGTTAGATAGGAGAAGTTGGAATGACACAATTTCCACTTCCCTCCTTTACCTCTCCTAATTTGTGATATACTGTTGTCAGTATTTGTCGCTTGGAAATGGTGTAATCCGTACTCATTTTAAGAGTTTCCATAGGTAATTTTACAGACGCTAGTGACCATGACTTCTAGTACGCGGAACTTATTGTACTTTGGGTACTAAACCCATCGATATAGTATATCGAGGACTAAACCAATAAATGTATCAAGAAATTACTCATAACTGCAGTTGAAGCACGTACTAAAAGTACCTAAAGTGATTTTTAGATTTCGGAAACATGCGTATAGTTTAATTTATTACGGTCTTCTTAAAACACCAGTACCTGTCTTAATATGTTACTATAAGACTGCGAAATCTCTGATTACCATTTACACACATAGTATAAAAATTACTCAAACAATCGAATGTATTCGAGGTGGGTATCTCTTGCAATGGGGTAGGTCCATTATACTAGGAACATTCCGGGTAGTAATCGCCATAGTGTGAAATATTTTCCAAAGCAGAGATGTTGAAACATTGACGTATGTAGGGCATTGGTGAAAATACCGGGACGCAGTGCCTTAGGGCATGTCACCTACCAGCAGGCGAAAGAAAGCTCTTTGCTTAAAATACGAGCGCATGTAACTAATTTACCTTACTTTTTTATTCCACTACGTATTTGCCCTATAAGAATAAAAAACATAAAATGCTAGTATGTATACCTGAAGGGGAAGTACTCTTAATACTGTAGATAGAAAATTTTACTCAAAGAAAACATGCCTTTATTTTTTTAAAGAAAGAAAACTGCATTCGGAGATTTTTAAAAATTCGCTTGCCGCACCCGGTAATCGCACCGACTAAAATCTCTAAAAGTTGCACCCTGTACTTTTATTGCATCGATCGTTAGGGTCAATTATAAGGATGAAATCTCTCTAACAAACTTCATAAATTAAATAAAAGGAAAACAATGAAATCTTAAATTATTTTAATTATTTACAAAAAATGGTAAACTAACTAATTAATTGCTCGAAATGGGCTCCATCTTCTTTGTTACACAAATTTATTCTTCTAACGAATTCATTTCTAGTAACCTTTAATAACGTGTTGTGGTGAATGTTATAAATCGTATTCTGAACTTCAACTCTCAACTCGTTTACATTCTCATAAGATTTAATGTAAATTTGATTTTATACATATCCCCACAAAAAAAATCTAAAGGGGTGAGATCTGGTGATTTAAACTTATACTTTTTCAGCACTTTAAGTACGCGAGTATGGGTTGTTCCAATTACTTCGGCAGCATCTCTGCTTGAAGCCTTCGGAAATGCTTCGAAGTATATTAAAACATTTAGATCAAAATCGAAGTTGTTCTGCTGAAGAGTTTGTTTGATCTTTGAGTAAAAGTGCTTTATCTTGATCCATTGAATTAATAATTTAAGATTTCATTGTTTTCCTTTTATTTAATTTATGAAGTTTGTTAGAGAGATTTCATCCTTATAATTGACCCTAACGATCGATGCAATAAAAGTACAGGGTGTAACTTTTAGAGATTTTAGTCGGTTCGATTACCGGGTGCGGCAAGCGATTTTTTAAAAATCTTCGTACTTTCCCTTCAGGTGGCATTATAAAATTCCACCCTGTATAGACAGATATAGCTCGAGGTGCTAGTTTCATACGCTATATTCATACGATATATGTCAAAGAAAATTAACGACCAAAAAAGATAGCGCGAACTAAAATATACCTATTTCAGCATCGATATATAATTTCAGATTTAATTTCGCGAGATTATAGCAAGACAAACTAACATACAATGTATTAGACTAAATAACATTATGTTGCAACAGTCACAAGGTATATGCGTAATTAGTGCAAAATTCGAATTCAATTTCCAAGATACATATTAACAGTAGTTCGTTGACCATTTATTTCAATGAACGCGTTTATCAATTTATTGTAGGTATGTAATTTGTTTGCGAAAATAAATTATTAAATAAATTTAAAATTCCCTATCTGTCTGTGAACATATCGTTAAATTGCTCGTAGCATATTCGATGTTCAAATATACATACCTACATAATTTCTCTTAGATTTTTTCTAGAACAATAACCTACATTTTTCTAAACTGAATTGCAGCCAAGTGCTCACGTGGTGTTAATAAATGTCAATAGCCACACAAAGCGACGCTGAGCGACAAACAATTTAAATATAGCAGCGACCGAGAAGCTTTAATTGTCGTGGTAAAATAATCCGACATTTCCCCGTCCTTTTATTAATTTAGTGACTTAATACTATATTTCAATTCACGAATGGCATCGTCAAACGACGAATTTAATTTCCACGTATTATTTGTATCTATTTAATTATAAATTCAAATGACGTATTACATAATATAGCTTTAATAGATTATATCGCATGCTTAATAAGAAACTGACCAGTTTCGAGTTAGGTCTGAAGTGAAAAATCAAAAACAGCAGGTACGTAGCAGGTAAAAAAGCCTTATTTTATTCTGTTAAGCTCATGGCAAAAATGCTTACTCGCTTTTTTGCTTTGCTTTTTTTGCTTTTTAATGCTTGCTTTTTTTGCTGATTTTTCACTTCAGACTTAATGGTCAGTTTCTTATTAGACATGGATATGTACCTGTTAAAATGTTCGACAGAATAATGCCAAAGGTGCCATTGGTGAATTGCATACCGTATTCAATTGTTTCGCATAGCAATGGGTGGTTTGAGGAAGAGTTTACTACGGAAGAGGAAATGGACACGAAATAATGAACAACAGAGGTGACAGTAATGTTTTTAATACGTACATTTGTTCTAAAAAGACGATTGCTACAACTTCCTTATGTTTAAGTAACCAGGTAGCACAAAAATGAAATCTCGATTGAACTAGTTGGCAATTCACCGATGATATAACACACAACAGGCAGCGTGCTTGCATTTTCAGTTATTAGTTAGAATGCAATAGATGCAAACATCTTGGCACTTTATACGACGAAAAAACGAGGAATAAATTATAATGATAAAGTTATCATGATCAGGTAACGAACGAATTAAAACCCAAACGGGTTCAAAATTTAACAAGAATGCAAATCACCATGTAAGTGGACGTGCGATGTTCTTAGCATATAAAAATGTGTTCAGCTCTGATTTAAAAGAAGAAGAAAAAAAGTTCAAAGAACCATCGTTCTGTTTGTCTCTATTTTCGTCAAGTGCCTTCAATGAAAACTATCTAAAAAAAAAACCTAAGCGAAAACTGAAAGGTGAAAATCCGTAATATGGGTACAGACAGATTTAGGAACCCGGCAAATGGATCGAATGCTCTCGCCTTGGCGCGACTTAAGAGGATTGAAGTATTCAATGATTTTAAAATCATGTACTAATATAATTTGTTGGGTATGGTTATTACTTTTTTTGGACCACTGGGGGGGAAACTTTTAAACCTAGTCTCCGTAGGGGCAGAAGCTGGGTTAAGTGGTTTTTTTTTTTTGTTACCCACTAAATCTTCTCCGGTGGCCTTCATCGGCACTATTGAGTGACTGGGCTCTCCGTTCCGATCTTCACCAGAGTCTTGTATGGTTATTACTAGCATTCGTAGTGAGCAAATAATAATGCCCGGGAATCATATTTCAAGTTTATAGCTAAAGTAATTTAATTTCGCTCGCACCTGACACGTTTATCTGTGACGACAGATAGTAGAAACAACAGTGTTAATTATAATTTATTATGTGTAATGTAAACAAAAACCATAATGATTCTAGGAAGGTTTCTGAAAAGCTATGATTAAATGCGTAAGAAAACGACAAATGTAGTTGCACAGCATGTTACGGTAGTGGTCGGTTGCATGCCCCTCATGATGTAAGATCAAACGCTAAAGAGGAACGGAATAGAATTCATTCTATTTGAAAACAATAAATCTTTTAACAAATTAAAAATGTCGATGATAGCCAGTTGGCAACTAAACTTGATTCACATGTTTCTAGTGGACTCGTCACCACGAGAGGTTACCACACTGTGGATCATGAGATGTGTGACGTGCACACCTTCGGCGACGACAAAGAGCGACGCGGAACACATATTATCACCTACAAATCACTGTTAATGACCGAGACCATGCTACATTATGCCAAGAAAAATATCCTCACAAAATCATTATAGGTATACATAATTAAAATCAAAATGTCTGTGATTTCAAATTCTTTAGTTCGGTACCTATTTTTCTGCCGTTATTAAATTTGATACCCTATCCATATCTAAAATAAAGACATCGATACTCGCAATGTTTGAAGATACTTGCACGGGGATAAACACAGGTTGCTTTTTACCCCGATAAAATCTATTCCCACGCCACTGGAAAATATTTTGTTAGGGGTAAATTCAGAGAATACTAAGCGTTCAACTAACCTGAGGTTAGTTGAACACTAATGAGTGTCCTACTATTTTCACGTGATCGATACCAATTGCCGGAACTACAGTTTCTAGTTTAGTATCAATCATTGGATTTTATACATCTGACTATGCGTAAATCTAAACGTGTTTTCATATCAAATGTTTGGATCAAATGGATAAATTTATATTTAAAAAATCATTAGATCACCAATTTTCAATAGATTTAAATTTATAATAGTTCCATCAGTAACACACCCTGATATTATTCTTAGCTAACGTTAGGTAACTATATATACTATATAGCGATGACGAGTTAGCATCATTACGGTCGGAAGAATGTAGTACATACAGATGACTAAGAGCATCTAGGTGTCCATTTTATGTAAGATGATTCCGATTGAAACCGTCGCGGTAGGTAACGTAATCATGAATGCACTGGTTAATACTGCTTTGTAATGAAGCTGGTAGAATTAAATTTGTTTTTGACATTTGAAGCGATGTAACATGACATTGTATAGAGTTTTGTCGACAATGATGGCAAGGAAAATCCCATTGGAATACCGAAAACACGACACTGAAAGTGGTTTGATTGGCAGATACCATGTGACAAAGGTCGGTACCTTGGGGATTGGTTAAAATAATGGATATAGTATTTTTGTTTGTCGAGCAATGCGAGGACACGTCGTAGATTCGGTTTTATTTTCAGTGTTGCCATTGAACTCGTGTTCAAAACAAGTTTCCTACTGCCCATACATTTGCGACATGCCTAATAAATTTTAATAAAATACATTTCGATGACGAGTGAATGACTCAGAAGAAACTGCAAGTCTGGGGGAAAAAACCAGTATTGGACGCTAAGCAAAAGATGACGTCGCGTATAGGTCTACGGTCTTAATTTATAGTTGTAAAAAAATATTACAATGTAAAATAATAAATTTTAACTAAGCTTTAAATAATAATATATGTACATTTCAATTTTGGTATAGTGGTATATTTCACTACACGAATGTGTGTAAAGATAATAAATAAACTCTAGATTATAAATCTCTGTTCTTTATTTCTATTTTCTACGCATATATTACCTGCAATAGTCTCTTTAGATAACGTGTATACATAGATAAGCGAAGGTTTAAACCATGAACTTGATAATACATACTTAACAACGAGTACAAATGTACAAGCATAATGGGATCTAATAGGGAAGTAATTAGTGCAACTGAATTACCGTCCTCTAGTACTTGTTACTTTTCCTGTATTTTTTCTTTTGTTAATTTATTGTATACAAAAGTTGCTTAGAGGGTAAAATTAAATAGTACCTAATTACAATAGATTTGAATTTTATCCGTCAAGCTTCGTGACTGTTTATTTCGTATGGCGTTGTAGCGGTACAAACAGTTAATGGTGATATCAGTTCTGTGACATCACGTGGGATGCCTAGACCACGATTAAACGACCCGATTTAATTTATGACGAAGACATTAAAAGCTCATTTGTTTGTACATTAGTAAGAAATAACCGGTTACCGCCAGTATAATGTTTGAGAAGCGGGGGGCATAGCGGGGTCTTCGCTTATCAACTAGATAATAAATCATAACCAAACAAGCCGTTCATTGGGATGTCAATGACATTGTGTAACATCATAATGACATAGTGAAATTAAAAGCCATCGAAGCAGTGTCATATAAAATTTCTAAAGTAATTTGAATAAAACAAACATAAAATGTTATCCTCGCAGATATTTCAATCAAACAAAATTTCGCTTCGCGTGTTCTAGTTGCACGACAACCTCCGTGTACTATTCCGAATTCACATGATTCACAATTTGATTACTAGAATTCATGAATTTTTTGCATGACCGGTTTTGTTTAAGCGCATTTAATTTAAATTTAATGGAACAACAGCACAATCAGCCAACTGTTCAATAATTAAGTTTAATAAGGATTAGCCTTGGATCAGTAGTATGCCAGCAAGTGGCTTGGGAAAAAATATCGATGTCAATACAACAGGCAATGCTCCTAGGATTCAAGCAGGTGTATACAAAATAGACAAAACTAATAAATAATGCACAAGTGTAAATAGAAAATTCAAAACAAGAACCAAATACAAAAATTATTTCAGGATAAACGGCTGAAAAGAGTTTCATCAAACATAGCAAAGAACCATCCCAATTAAATAAATTTTTGCATACAGAAACCGTATTCAAATATATCCTTTTGGGAGCTGTAATGTTACAGACAGACAAACAGGCATCATACTTACAAACAATTAAGGGATCGAAATTTGTGTTCTGTCAAGGTAAACCCATAATAATTAGAGACTCCTGTGTCCAAAACCGGCGAACAAGCATGGGAATGGTCTTTTATAAATCTTCAAGAAGCAAAAAGGCATTAGGGACCAAGGAAAACCCTATGTGTAAATCACAACCAATGTGGAAGCTAGATCACCTGTGCTACCATATAATTGAGAAATTATGAATGTATTTGTACGTTGTAAAATTCTTTAACACACATTTAAGACGTAGCTTCTTCGCACCCAATTTTTTCTACCTACCCTGAAAGGGTCATAGTATAATTATTGGTAGTTAATAATAACAATCAGGCACTTGTTATATTTCCGATTGATAATATTATTGGAAATGTCAGACGAGGGAAATTACAGACATAACAATACCCACAGATAAACATGGATACAATACAATAACGCGTAGCGTACCATATTTTTCGCTGTCGCGGTTCAGAGATGGAGCACTTGGCAAAGGATTGAGGTGAACATTGCCCAACACGCCTCCAATGACGTAAATTAGTGAAAAAATACTCCTTAGTCTGTCGTCACAGCGGGACAAATAATTTTACACCTATATGTTATGAAGCCAGCCGAACCATAATTTCAAGATATTATGTCCAAAAAAGATTTGACAAAAGCAATATAGAACCATTGAAAACGACGAAATTCTTAAAATACCGCACTGTGTGCGGTTGAATATGGTTACTGGCAAGTTACCAAACCGAACATATAATTACGAATGTGTGTATATAAAGATAAACTAAGAAAATTAAAAAAACGCACTGCGCTAATGACGCTATAAATACAACATGAGTTTGCACAAAGTTTATTCGTAACACGAGCTTATTACAACACAGTCCAACTATAACGATGGACATCTAAATCAAAACAACATAGCATGAAAGATGCGCTATAACACAGAAGGTTCTAAACTGATACGACACATGATGATGCCTCAATTAGCAATAGACTGGTGACGTGGTCTCGAAGACCTACATTTGGTAATGCCTATAGGTCTAGTGCGATGACTTCTTTAGCGTCGTTTACTGTAGGTGACATCGAACTCACCATTGTCACCCTGGCTCGCTTGGGCCACAGCCGTCGCGGTACATCGTTTGCATTCAGTCCGACATAATATGTCAACTGAATTATTAATCGAAGCATCTGCCACAACATTATCTTTTGTTACTGTTGTCATTTCCCCACTAGTTTTGTAAGACTGATAAAATGCTGAAAGTAACGACTGATTTGCCTAAACTAGGGCAATTTCAAGATAAATTATTTATTCGTGTAATCGATTGACAAAAATCTCAAAGCAGTTAATGGTGTGGTAAAAAGAAAATATACACCAAGCAACACTCGATATCTATAAAAAATGTCATTGAAGCCTGCATTGTCCTACTTTGGAACAAAAAGCTAAATGTCTACCTGATATAATTTAAACTGGGTATGAAGAAGTGAACTTGAGTGAAACCATTTGATATTGCAATTCATAATTATGTGCCATGACAAAGAAGGGCAAGGTTTTTCTGGTTTTCATATTCTAAGGTTTTTTTAATTATCAGTAAAATTATTAAGCAGTTCGACTGTTGATTGATGAAATGAACTGAACTTTAATCAATAAATGTTTTATGAGGACGCTCTGACCTTGTTGAAACGATTTCTGTAGACCCAATGTGAGAGTCACTAACCCCTATAAATCCGAGCATTATGAGTTTGTCAATATTCGTCAGACGCAAACAAACGTAACCAAGATAGTTTTACAGATAATCTAATTTAGATGTTTTAAGCAAAGTAATCATATTGTAGACAAACAAACGCCTCTCAGACTTAATACCAAATTTTATGGATATTAAAAAACAAATATGTCACCATAACTGATAAATAAGTGTCGTACACGTCTGGAGTTGATGAAAATGTAATTTTTTCAGGACAATGCACATGAGCAGTAGTATTACTAAACTAAGTTATGGCACAAAGTCTTGAACGTCAGTTTAGCTATCCCTGGCTTTAGTTTTGATGAATTAGAAACTCCGAATGGCAAGAAAATATAAATGTTTACGAGGTGCACCCTGGACTATCCATCAACCCTGGACGATCTTGCTGAAAAACATTGATCAAACTTCCTAACATGACTCAAAAATAATTTTATGTTAAAATAAATGCTCTATGCAATGGATAATGTAAGAGACTGAGAAATCAACAGTACTTACAGCCTCTGTACAGAATTTGTAGGCCAAGTGATCAATTATCACTATGATACAAATACTACTCAAATACGTAATTATTCTATGAACGTTTGCGTGATGCTTGTCTGCAGACGGGAAAATCGCAAATCCTTCAACTGTGCCTATTTAATATTATTCAGTTTACTCGGGTGACGCAAAAGCCACGAGGCCAAATGAAGTGGAATCCCTGCGGTTGAATAGGAACGAGCACGATTATCTATTAATGTCGTGTTTGATGGTTAATATGCGTAAACAATAAATCTACGGTAAATTACTTTTATGTAAAGCTCGCAGAGATTACTATGGATGTGGCAGGAGTTATTTCACGCCAAACCCTCGTGCTAACCTTATTAGAATTGATACTAATGTACTAGTAGTCCACTAATTTTACACAAATAAATGATGACGAAATAAAATAGCTGAAGCTAGTAAAAAATACGGGGTAGGTTTTTAGTATGAATAATGTATCCACGAATACCTAACCTGTTATTTTCATCCCATAATATGTGACGTAAAGTAACAAACAGAGGCAAAGATGATTATCTTTATTTTTATAATGTACTATTTATATTACCGCTATTAAATTCTGGGACATCATATTAGTACGGCCAATTATAACTGCTTATTTCGAGAATATTTATAACCGTTGCGATCTAGAAACAGTCAGTGCCATTCGCTGATCTCTGCTATCAATTGTGTTAATAAACTTGGGGACGCAATTGAAATGTAGTTCAGAAGAAAATAACGACAAATACGCGTAATATTGATCTGGGTGTATGGACAATTTTGCAACAAGATTTTTTAGATAACCTAAAATAAATTCAGGTTTTATCATGTTAAGTACTATCGACTAAGATAAGGATAGTGTACACGCAGACTGTGGAAATGTACTAAAGATGTCCAAATAAAAAAAATGATTTGCTTGGTAAGTCTTGTAATAAGATATCGTCCAGGTAAGTACCTACTGCTGCAACTCAACAAAGCAGACAAAGCAACCATAGAAAGCGGGATAAGGACATCGTGGGACTTCTTTCGGTAGGAGTTCAAAAAAGAAACGGGTAGTTATTACTGCAGTTTTAGAGGAATACTGTAATCCAAGATAACGATAATCTGCCGCAACTGCAGTGCTAGGGCAAGAATATTGTAATTCAAGAGACTCAACGACTAACATCGTAGGTGACGAGGTCCCAGTATAATGCAGCAGTCAATTTGATGACGCATAGCTTAGTATCAGTGGAATAGTCTAGTATTATAAAGGTGTTTCGAAAGTAGACACCAAAGAGTGGAAAATAATGCGTGTCACATTACTGAGTATCTACTACTAAGAAAAAACTACGTTGACGCTAACATAATAGATTTAACGGGAGTGTGAACGATACGAAACATACTACCTACGCCACATGGAGCGTAGTTCCAGCGTCGTGATCATGACCGTGAACTAGCTAATACGTGATACGTCACACATTCACGTGTTGAAAACATCATGAAGCCTCATAACGTTCCTCGCGCGCTCAGCTTTCCTGAACATTATTCTATTTTTATAAGTAGATTATATCGAATGGAAAATGTATTATTCAACGGGAAACCACTCGAGTGTCCTTGCCTCTAATGGATTAAAAACATTGTAGCAAGTTAATGCGAGAGATATACATAGTTCTTATTGAAATAGTTCAAATAAACAGGAATTATTTGGTTGGAACCTAGTTGAGTTGAATGAGAAAACATCTTTTGGGTCTAGTGTCTAGTCAAGTTTCGTTTTGATAGCCGGTCTATCCGAGAGCACTATTCAAAAATTGCGCTAGGAGTGATACTTATGTCGGGACTTTTAATATTGGATATCACCAGAAATATTTTCATCAGATTCGAAAAAGAAAATCTCCGACAGCCCTGCAGTGGTAGTATGTAAAAAAATATTTTTTTGTGTAAGTGCCTCCTTATACATAATATAGACTTTTGACTGACTTTGAACAAGATACAAGGATCCAGTAGCATAGTGTAAAGTGAAAGAAAATAACTAATTAGCTAGGCTCAAAACATAATTTAGTATTAGTTCTCATAACTATAAAGCTTCGTATCAAGGAGCTCGCAAAACATTTTTATCTAGGGGCTTCGTAGGCAAAAATAAACGGGTGGGACACGTGATTGAAGTAAAACAACCGAAATACACCGCGTAACACAAACACTATCCATTCTGATGTTACGCAATGTAAATATTACAAATTTTATTTGAGTTTTAATGCGGACCTGAATAGTTTTAGTACTAGCATGTCTCTGTGACTTGGTAAAGCAATTAGATTATAGAAATGTGGTCTTTGATCAGATGAGCAAAGACTACATTTCCCAGTGAGCTGTAACAGCTCATTGACATTTCCATGCAATTCTAGTCATACGGTAACACAAAGTTACAGCTCCCTCTGTAGTTACAGAAATAAAAAGTATTAGATGGTAAGAAAGTAAGAACGGACGTAAATAGTGTCTCTTGGCTGAACTTCAAATTAAACGAAATTACATTATCTTCTTTAATAAAATACATCCATAAAATTTAATGGGCGTGTAAAACTTTAGACTGGAAAAAATTTGCTGCTTGGAAGCGACGGAGGAACATAGCCTAGCTCGTTAGATTGGACACATTTACTAAAGACCAACTGAACTGTCTTCAATAAACATATTACAAATGAATCCTAATATAAGTATGTATGCAGCTTAAACATTATAAATGCTACTGTTCAATGGTAATGCAATTACTAATTTGGCAAAGACGACACCGTCGACCTACCTCACGTGGTTCTTACGTCAGAAGCAGTCACGCCCTCACAATAAACAATAATTTCATTTGTACTCGTACGTACCAGATTTATTGATACAATTGGGATATTTAAAAAGTTCTGAGACCGTGACTTTAGTCTTTTTTTGATAATATAGATCATTTTAAGAAACTAAATTTTTTTTATATCTACCGTAAGTAGTTACTTTTTTTTTTTCAAACTTTAGTTAGTAATAATACAAATACTGTAACGTCATAGGTGGCATCATACGATCTGATGTCGTTGCCATAACCATATTTGAATAGTGGAAAATCGTCAGTAACTCTATTCCTCGAATTACAATAATTAAAGGAAATACTCAATACCAAGAGATACATATGTTGTTAAAGACGTTATTTTCACCTCATTACATATCTCTCTACTTATTATCACCCGTAATTAGAATTACTTAAGGATGGAAGACTTTAACTAATATCTATTTAGTACACTAGCTACGTTGTTCACATAAAATACGAGTTGATAACGGTGTCTTAAAGAATACCATGACCCATTTATATTTACTAAAGTAAAACAATACAAGGTAAATGTATAAATACTATATTAATAGTATTTTCTCTTAAGGTTTTAGTTTAGATAACAGAGAAATGAAACATACCGGAAAAACTGATAACGTATAAGAACTTTAATTATGAAAAGCAATATTTATAGCTTATTATACAACGTGTTACAAAATACCCCGTAAAATATATAATTAATTAATATTATTATTTTCACTGATGTGCAAACCCTATTTCAGTAAAATTAATGAGTAAACTACTTCAATGAAATTGAAATTATATTACATGTAATTCAACAAAGAGAAATCTAAAATGAATTTAAGCTGGTCATTGTTGACATTGAACTCTCTTAAGTATGGAAAGCAATAAGTTGCATAACATATTGGAAAAGCAAGGTCATATCCAAGATCAAGTGCGTGCCCTACACGGGCGAAGCAAACATATTCTAAGATAAATGGGGTCGAAAAATATGATAAAAGATTTGGCAGGAGTTGATGGTAAACACAAATGTACTCTCTGGCACCGAGGGTTTCCGGGCAGCACGTCAGAGACTAGCCAAATTCAACAAAAACTGACAATGACGTTATTTGAAATATTCATAATACATATAACAATTTTGGATTCTTCTACACGAGAATATAATTGCGTCTCGTATGAACACGGACAATGTTAACTTATTCACAAGATACGTAGACTCTAAAAATAAGTTTCTCAGTCAGCAGCAGAGCAACAAACTCTAGGTAGAACAAAAGATATTTATGGTACCTATACAAAGACATTAAAAGGAAGACACAGCAAATGATTAAAAATAATTTGAAGACTGACAGAACGATGATCGTTTAGAGACGAATACGTTGCTTGTAATGAATTTCCGGGCGAACTTGGGAGAAAGTAGCCATCGTAGAGCCATACTGATTAAAGTTACCGTTAACACTTTTTTATTTTACTTAATTAGTGACAGTGTTTGGATAGATAAATCAAAGAATAGATAACTCAAATTGTAGCCTCCCCTTTAGTAGCTGAAGCGCAGTTGTTGTGCAAACTAGAGGAGGTAGAATTTTGCTGCAAGCAATTTACTTCTTAGGACATCATTACAGGCTGATCAAGTGTCTGTCAGAAACATAAGATGAAGACATTCCTAATCTCCTTGCATAATCCAAGTATGTATCGGAAAGACATGTAAATTTTTGATCACACGCCTTGTCTCTCCTGTCAAACATGACAGGAGAGACAAGGCGTGTGATCAAAAATTCGTCTTTCGTCAATCCCATCAGATTGTGGGAGAGGAATTGGCCAACGTTGTCAAAGATTGGCTGTTATGTCCGGATCGTTCAGGAGTATTCAGGTTATTAAAATCGAATATTTTCCAATCATTTACGGCTCCGCTCACACAATAGCAGTCATAATAGTAATATGATACGCCAATTGTCCACCTCTATACACGTTTTGTCCCGTAAAAATGCTCATCAGTCGTTACAAACTGTATGGTTATTTATAAATATCATAAAACAATACGACTGTTTACGTAGCATGCGAATTACCATGAACTTTCGATTCGTGTTTATCAAACCTTTCATTGTGGTAGTCCATAAACTACAAAGCTATCTTGATTGCCGCTAATTTGCAAATTACATCCTTCTTGTGGTAAAGAAGGTATAGTTACGGATCATTATGTTAGTGGAATAAATAAATACAGGGCAGTCAGATTTATCGTATAAAATATGATAAATATCTTTATGTACCTACTCATTGTGTGTATTGCTATACATAGATTGCATATTTTAATTTATGGAACTCTAATATATAGCCAAAGCCTCGTAGATATTAAGAACTCAAATTGAGGATGATAGTGAACAATGACTGAGGAAACATGGCATTTATTTTTTACAATCTATCTGATTGGAAGCGGCGATACAATCGGCGATGGTGAAGCGCACTAGCGCAATCTAGCCTTAAAAACACTCAGATTATAATAAAATGACCACCGCATTTCCAGCGCAGCCCCGCCCCTTTTTTAAATTTCAACTATTTTTATGTATTTTTCCCATTTTTGCCCTTCTAAACCAAACAACAAAAAATATTCAATTCGATCAAGCCGTTTCTGAGATTAGCGAGACTAATGGACAACTATTCATTTTTATATATACAACGTGATACAAAATACCCCATAAAAAATAAATAAATTAATATTATTTTCACTGATGTGCAAACCCTATTTGAGTAAAATTAAAAAGTAAACTACGCAGAATGTACCTACATTTCTACCTAATTCGCGGAACGACAAAAATTTAAAAGACATAACCTTATTAGGGTTGACAACATTTTTTGGCTTTGATAATTAATTATATTCTTTACAGGGTATTTTGTAACACGTTGTATAAGAAGTAGACGATATAAGAAGAAGAATATCAATCAATAAACCATGTGCTAATGTTTAGTTTTAATTGAAGTTGTTGTATCTGTCGTGGCCACGTCGTAGATTTGCAGACATCATGAGTTGCTCGAGAATTTCATGAAGTGGTCGCATTTCATGATGTGGGCAATTTAATTTGACCATATCATTGAATCTTGAACATTTTACGATTTTGTCATCCACGATTGGCCGATACGGGCGTTAGGGGGTAATAGGAGCCCCACCCTGGCTCCTATTTCTGGGGGGTTATAAAAAAATAACCACGAAAGCTCCGCTCCGCTCCCCTAGCCTTCTATCCCAGCCCTCTGGTATCAATACATATATGTTTTAAACGATAGACCTAATGATTTTCGATCAGATAAACATTATATCCAATAACATTATACACATAAACAAAATGCTTCCAGCGCCTCTATCGGTAGTTAATGTAACCATTTTACGCTATGATCAAATAATCTTGATCATTTCATGAAGTAGTCGCGCGTTTAGGTGACCATATCGACAAACGATTTTTTATCATTGATCTGGCCAAGGCACATCATGGTGTGGCCCATAGACACCAAAAAAAAATCTTGAAATGCGACCACTTCATGAAATTCTCGAGCACATTACTTTAACTGTTAATTCTATACATATTTTGATATGGCATAGATAACTTAGACTACTTTTAAGTATTGGAATTTAAATAAACTCACCTTCATCAGGTGTGAGATCTGCAAACTTTATACCACCACTGTAAAAGAAAAATGTATGTTGTACTAAAATGTAACATATTACAATGTTGTATGGTACTCATTTCATTTATTTTTATGCATTAGATGTGAATTCCATATGACATAATATGAAATCAACAGCCACTGCATATTCAGCACAAGCTTTCAAATACTAATGTGATTGCACAGTGCATGCTATATCAAACCAGTTTTTAAATTTACATTAACAGTAACTTGATTTAATCTTTTTATTTGGGTCTTTTAAAATTCATTTGCTATATATTTTTAATTACATACCATATATATTTCTTGATAAATTTGGTCTGTTACCTTAGTAAAAATTAACATTAAAATACAACAGATTCCTACTATTATAGTTTAGAAAAAAATAATAGTAGTCTTAATTTATTGGGACTAGTGTAGTCATCAGGCAAAACTAAAAAAAAAAAAAAACAAAATTCATAATAATATTGTCAAGTCTTAATTTTTAAAGTAATGGGTAAGTAAGTGTGGAACACACCGCCAGAATAGACAAGGACCCGTGTACTCAAAACATTTCCAAATAGGAAAACAGGATTCAAAGCAAAGGGCTAATTTACCATAAAGCAAGATTTCCAAAACATTTTTATGTACTTGACCAGGCTAAGATCCATTGACTAGAGCCTTCAACGATGATGCTTACATATAAATTATAGTCATATAGTTATTGAAATTGTAAATTTAAAATCCTGATTAATAGTAACATGTACAGTGTAATTTATTGTAGGTGTCACATCGTACCTGAGAAGCACGGTAGCCGTTTCCGGCACCCGGAACACCTGTAAATAAACACAATGTGGAACCATGTCTTACTGGATCTCCAGTTGGAGAAACCATAACCACAGGGAGATTGATAAACCCATGTTTTGAGGAGACAAATTATTAAAAAGCCAATAACAATGGCAGTGCTACTAATATTGCTCAATTTCAGATCATAGTAAGATACCAAGTTAAAAAAGGAACACTTTCAAGTTTGTGAGCATTGTGAAAAATGTTCATGCTTCATTACTGCTGGAATAACAGCTTAATTACAAGAATATAGTGAAATAATATTATATTAATTGGGTGAACAAATAGCTTATCAGCATATTGAATTTTATTAGGCAGGGACTAAAAATATGATTAAAATTAGCTCACCTTCCATCCTAAATTCTCGAAGAACGTGCTCAGACGAGACTGGCCAGTGGTTTTGCCGCCACAGGGTCCTGGTTGGGAATACAATGCGGTACGATGGTAAAAAATACGTAGACAAAAAACCCACGTGTCTTATTTTATTAGCAATAAAAACTTCATGTGATTGTCAAAGAAATAATACATTCACTTTAAAATCATTTACTTGTGTGTACAAAAGCAAAAACCGATAAATCCTAAGGCATAATTAGAAAAATACTAATACAAAAATACGCAAAAACCTTACCTCCAGTAAGAACCAGCTTGTAAACGATTTTCTGGGGTTGATTCGCCATTTTTATGTAAACGCAAATATATAAATTAAAATTAAATTACACTACGAAGGACACTAAGCACACAAATATCATAAAAATGTTGAATTTACAAAAGTGTTAAAAAGAGCCATCACAGAACGACACGCATCGCCCGTCAGGCGTGCGCTCAAATGAATGAAAGAAAGAAACGAAACGAAACGAAATAAAGAATCGAATGAATGAAAGGAATGAATGGAATGCTACAGGCCGCGTTCCACTTGGGGCCCACAACGAACAAAACGCTCTTTTAGAGCGCGTTCCACTTGACGTTCACAACGATCACGCTCACGACCGCAATTTTTCCCGTTCCACTTGCTTGTGAGCGTTACGGTCGTAAACTCAAGTGGAATGGATTATCGTTTTGAGCGTGGAGGTAAATAATACAAACGGCGAGTTATTGAAAAGAAAGCAAAAGATTTAAGAGGTTAGGTTACAATCTGTAAGCAGAGACGTCTTTAAGAATTTGGCGCCTCGGGCCATTATGCGGATTTGCCGCCCTATACATTAGTTTGGGAAAAGAAACTAGAATTTAAAATAGTACAGATTTACATTTTTTTTTCGATAGACTAAACACGCCATTCATATGGCATTCACTCTCTGCTTCGGACAGTGCCAGATTAGCCATATAGCAGGACTCAGCGAATGCTACGAGCCCCGCCCCGTACATATATACCGTACATAGCAAAGAAAAAAAAACAAGTACATGTTAATACTATCCACCAATCTATTTGAAATACGTAGTAGTCTATATCAGTCAAATAAAATTATAATTCTTTCTTTTCTAGTTATTCTAAAAGTGACCATTGGCCGCATCATATGATTTTGCAAGTTGATATCATCATCATCACCAGCCGGAAGACGTCCACTGCTGAACATAGGCATCCCCCTTGGAACGCCACAATGTACGACAACTGGCTATTCTGGCATCCACCAGTTACCTGCGACGCGCACAATGTCGTTTGTCCACCTAGTGGGAGGCCTACCAACACTGCGTCTTCCAGTTCGTCGTCGCCACTCGAGTACCTTTCTTCCCCAACGGTTATCGGTTCTTCGAGCGATGTGGCCAGCCCATTGCCATTTCAACTTGCAGATTCTGAGAGCTATGTCGGTGACCTTGGTTCTTCGGCGAATCGTCGATTTTGTCGCGCTAAGAAACTCCGAGCATAGCTCCCTCCATAGCTCGTTGTGTGACTCTAAGCTTCTCTAATAGGCCAGCTGTTAACATGACAATACAATACTTACAGAGGAATATCTAGACTGTAAGCCTTGAAAAAAAAACTTAAATAATTATTGTTTCAATCGATTTATATTGAAAAAAATATATAATTATAATATTCTGGGACAATTTCACACACGGTCATCTGATTCCAAACTAGGCAGAGCCTGCGCTATGGAAACCAGATAACTAATACTAATATACCTTTTTTTGTAAATACATACTTAAATAGATAAATGACACCCAGACGCTCGGCGGGAAATCGAACTCACGACCTACCGGATAGCAGTCAGGGAGTCTAACCACTAGACCAACAGGCCCGTCAAAAAATTTCTAATTCTGTCAATTTAATTTTTTTATATTTAATATTAGTGGTATATTTTATTAGTTTACGTTCAAATGTAATTAAAATGTCTTTTGCTGCAGAAACATTCATTTCTACTAAAATATCTCTGAGATAAATATATATAGAAATAACGATGAGTAAGTTACACGGGCGCCATCTTTGATACTTTGAGTTTTGAAAATGCCGCCAATTTTCTCAACGACCACGACTACCCACCTTTTGAGATGGGTCGTCGTGAGCATCGCGTGAGCATAAGTCATGACGTCATGAGTGACGTATTCGCCGCGACCACAACGACCGCGGTCGCTAAGTGGAACGACGAAGGAGCGTTTTGATCGTTGTGGGCCCCAAGTGGAACGCGGGCTTTTCGTTATTTCATGCGGAAAGAGATATTTTAGTAGAAATGAATGTTTCTGCAGCAAAAGACATTTTAATTACATTTGAACGAAAATTAATTAAATACACCACTAATATTAAATATATAAAAAAAATTGACAGAATTTGAAATTTTTTGACGGGCCTGTTGGTCTAGTGGTTAGACTCCCTGACTGCTATCAGATAGATCGTGGGTTCGATTTCCCGCCGAGCGTCTGGGTGTTATTTATCTATTTAAGTATGTATTTACAAAAAAAAAGTATATAAGTATTAGTATCAGTTATCTGATTTCCATAGTACAGGCTCTGCCTAGTTTGGGACCAGATGGCCGTGTGTGAAATTGTCCCAGAATATTATTATTATACTTAATTAATTTTTTTTTCAATATAAATCAATTGAAACAATAATTATCTATGTTTATTTTCAAGGCTTACAGATTGTAACCTAACCTCTTATGCTGTCTTTTTAATAACTAACCTAAATCTTTTGCTTTCTTTTTAAAAACTCGCCGTTTGTATTATTAACCTCCACGCTCAAAACGCTCGATAATCCATTCCACTTGAGGTTACGACCGTAACGCTCACAAGCAAGTGGAACGGGAAAAACTGCGGTCGTGAGCGTGATCGTTGTGAACGTCAAGTGGAACTCGCTCTAAAAGAGCGTTTTGATCGTTGTGGGCCCCAAGTGGAACGCGGCCACAGTGTTGCCAGATGCATTGAACCTTTAGGAAACCCCATGTATGAACCGATACTTTGTGGTATGAAGTACTTTCATGGATGTATTATGTACTACAAAACTCCTTGAGTACTTTTTCTTTCGATACGATATTTTTCTACTCGATACTCTTTCTCGATGAGTACCTTTTGACAAGTAACGCTTTAGGGGGTTGTAGTAAGTAACTTTGTCAACTTTCGGAGTCGCTGGACGTTCAGGGTGTGGGCCCTTTGAACGTCCATTGAGTACGGCGGCGACTCCGAGGAGGACGGCGGCGGGGCTGCGACCCCCGTCCCCGTGAGCACCGTGTCAGGTTCCCGGGGGGCTACAATGCGCCCCCCGGCGGCGGCCTCAGGCAAGGCACTGAGGGGCCCCTGGTGCAGATCCCACCGGAGAGACCAGGGTCCCCTCTCATGTGCCGATGCGACAGCCGCGGGGGTTTTAGTGGGTAAGAATCCCACATACCCCGGTCGAGCCCCACAGCTCCCGGGGATCAATGGAAGATTACCCCCGCGTCAAAAAAAAAAAAAACAAAAAAAAAAGTAACTTTGTCAAGTCCTAAATCGGACCACAAACTCTAAAAGAAGTATTACTATAATCTTACTTTACACGAGGTATAGAAGCAATTATATTATTGTATAGAAGTCAATATACCTACGTAGTGTATAGATCTGTCCAATGATATTTTAATAATCATTGGCTCTGTCACTTGCTACGGAGAAAGTAGATAAGTATAAAACCTGTATACCTGTTTTTCAAAAACAGCTCGGTGGTAAAGGGCTCGGATTATAACAAGACAGTAGTCATCATTTCATTCTCCTCACCTTATCCCATCAACATAATATAACAAGACAGTAGTCGTGGGTTCGAATCTTGGTATTTAGATTGATTTATTATTTTTAAATTACTCTTACCTACTTAGTTTCATTAATAATATTTCATAAATTCAGGAAAAAAAACGTAGAATCTAAAATTAGTAACTAAGAAAAAGAAACAGATTTGAGGGCGCGAGGCGATTTTTAATTCCCCTTATTACCGAACGTAGCGCTGCAATCGCCAACATTTAAGTTGGCTCTACTGGAAACGGTCAATATTTTTTGTGATGTATAACCTGTTTAGCTTGGGTCATCTAAGTTGCTCAGCTCAGAGTATTATGTACTCTGAGCTCATGAGTTGGGCTCAGAGTAAACTCTGAGCAGTTGGGTCATACTTTTGTTGAAGTATGGATGTATGGAAGTCCCGACTCTTATATATTACATCCTCTTTGATACTATTTTGAAACGCTTATATGTACTTACTAGGTATAATTAATTTTGAACGTCCAAAGTACATACACAATTAATAATTTTATCTTGTAACGTTACGCGTGTGTACGCGCCTTAAAATATTAAACCGTTATAGTACTATATAGCTATAACCATACTATATGCGCCACGGCGAGCCATTTCGCCGCGAGCTCGCCAGTGCTTGTCTCACGATTGTGGAGTGCGCACGTATGTTACTATTTCAATAAGTAAAACCTTGTAAATTCAATTTGTGCTCTAAAACTACTTACGGGTGAGTGTGCTTGCTATCTGTCTTCTATCTATCTGTTCTCTTTCCTGTTTCTAGGCACTTTGTATTATCAACGGTCCTAAACCGTTGATAAAAGCATTTGGCGGTCAACGTACGCAAATTTGAATACTATAACGGAACCTGTAACCGACGCTATCCCTACTATTCTACAATATCATCTTTCTTGTATTTCTCTGTCCTTATTCTGCCTTATACTGTAATCTTACTGTTTCTTCTTTATCTGTCCGACCGATTAATGTAGCATAACCGTCTGCCAAGACCCTCGACTGGACTGAATAGGCTGAGGTGTCTTCTGTGGTCGGCGGACGGTTATGACACACGGGCTGGACCTGACGGTGTCTTTCCGTGGGTTCCAGGGTCCTACCTACGAGGTCCTACTTACGAGGTCCTACCTACGAGGTCCTACCTACGAGGTCCTACCGACGAGGTCCTACCTACGAGGTCCTATCTACGAGGTCCTATCTACGAGGTCCTACCTACGAGTTCCACTACGAACTCCCTTGCACGAGGCGTCGGACGCAAGCTGCTGTCGACCCCTACCGGTCGAGCTTGAGGACGGCTGCTGAGCCTGTCCACTGCCGGACCAGCTGCTAAGCTGGTCGACCTTGGAACTGCTGCGCCGTGCTGCGCCTGGTGCTGTCGCGCCGTGCCGTCACCGTGCTGCTTCTGCTACGACGACTCTGATAAGTTCACCTCACTTAGAAGGGGAACCTGACCGATTCTCAGTGCGCGTACCTCGGAAAAACCGTTAGCCTACTCACGACCCTTGCTCTCTAGCCTGTGCCTTCTTTGTAAATATAATTCTTTATTCTTAGTTCTTGTTTTCTTTATTTCGTAGGGCCACTATCCCCGCTACGCGACAGTGGCGCCTTAACGCGGTTATAACGGTTTTTCCTTCACATTTCTTTCTTTCCTTCTTTCTGTATTACTTCTGCTATCACTGAGTTCGCGGTCAGGTTTCGTCGCGGGTTTTTGGTGACGGTTCTTTTTGTACTTTCTTTTGTGTATTGTAACGGTCGCGGACAATTTTTTTCTTTTACACCTTGTACGGCTAGCACAACCACCCCGTAGTAGTTTCTTTTGTAGCAGTATCTCTATAATCTGGTTCCCCGTATGGTTCCCGGGTTAGAATAGGACCATCCCATCACATCCAGTGGGTCCCGTAAGAGGCGGTTGATGGAAAAAGTAGTACCACCATACCAACTTATTATCATCTCGTGTGCTACACTTACTACACATACATCTTACACTTATTACTACACAGTGTAATAGATTTGTAGTAAATCTACGTGCGTACTTGCGCTGGCAAGCGTACATATTTTTTTATTTTTTTTATTATTTTCTGTTACACTAAACTACCTTCAACTAAATTATAACTTAATAACTTTTAAATAAACTTTAGCGTCCTATATCTATATATCCTATCTAAGTATTTATTAAATTTAAACTATAAAAACTATGGACGGTTAACTTTAAACTTATTCATCTTGCATTTTTAATCACAATAATGGAATCTAATCCAATAATGTACACTCTCGTAAATAAACACAAACTATTGTATGTACTATTAATACGAGACGTAGAACCTATTTCTACAGTCCTTCTAAATACGTAACACTTTTACAAACTTTACTTTTTTTGTTGACATGCAAACATGTAACTAAAATTTATTTTTATTTTTTATTTGCTTGTCTAAAAGCCTTTACTGACACATTCTTCTTGGGTACTATTCTTTTTATTCTTCTGGAGCGGTTGTTATGAACTCCCACTACAAAAATAAGCCTAACATAACACACTTTTCTTGAACAGCGGGTCACGACTGAGAAAGCCTACGTGGGAAACTTCTCTTTCCTCTTTTACATTCTTTTGGGGTTATCTATTTTACTAACAGTGTGTTCGTACCACTTAAAAAGTACGGTAGCGGCGGTCACTACTCAAATAAGCCATTGGCCATTGGATTTATTTATATATATTTTGGGTTTTCTCTGGGGATACTATCTTATACCAATGAAGAAGGTTTCATTAAATATTTCTATAAAAAAAAAAAAAATATATACTTAGCTACTAAACAAAATTAAATTTAACTTTTCTAAAATTATTACTATCTTTTGTTCAAAATAAATAACGTAACATTTAATTTACTTGACATTCAAACATAACCTAATATACTACAATTTAACTAAACACTTAACACTAAAACTAAAATGCAAGATAATATCTAAGAAATCTCCACTTGTGTATGAACTTGCGGATATGTCCGGAAATCCTTTAGGCGCTTGGCATATCAAAGACTTTAAACAAATAAACTACCAAACATAACCTTATATTTACTATATTATTTAACTAAACTTGGCACTATAATTAACTTATATACACGTAATCATCATAATCTTTCATCATTAGCAACCGATACACTAAACAAATAAACTACCAAACATAACCTTATATTTACTATATTATTTAACTAAACTGGGCACTATAATTAACTTATATACACGTAATCATCATAATCTTTCATCATTAGCAACCGATAGATGTTCGCTGCTGAGCGGAGGCCTCCCCCATAGAAAGGAGGGGTTGCCATACATGTAATAAAACAACCTAAACGTTTTATGAATTTTATTCCACTACATAATTATACTACACTATATTAAGCTACTTAGCTACATAACTTTATACTTACCCTAGCTATATGATTTGAACCGTTGAGCCTAAGTCCAACGCGGGTTCGATTCCTATGCAATGCACACTTACATATTTTTCTTAATAATTTTTTTTTTTATTTAAAAATATACTACATCATTACACTAATCTCTATTACATTATCTAACTATAACTACTATTTACATACAACACTAGTAATGACACCCTGCGTTGTCTATCATAATTTTAATTTATTTACAATCTTCTTGCTTTTATAACACCTATAGCTAGTCTAGACTCCTACCCTATTCATGGACACTGATTCCATGATGGCGTCCATTTCTATCCCTTAATCCTACCCTAGCGTGTATCCTTGCTGCCCGGGAATGCTTCACATTCACCGGATGGACACAACGCTATCCTTAAGGTCCTACCGGACAGACGGTGCCCTACACACCGCTCTTCGGTAGTCACTTATCCTTTCCTTGTTAAGCTGTTGGCAGATGGTGCCCTACACACTATCCCAGCAGTCATTAATATATAGTTTGGCTGACGTCGCCTACTCGTCGTCTGGTCGAATTTCAGGCTAAACCTGAGTCCTTGATGTATGTCCTTGCTGCCCAGGAACGCTACTACGTGACTGGATGGGCATACATCCTTGTATTGTCCTGCAACGGTGTCTACCCACCGCTATGCCGGTCAATTTCCCTACATACCTAAACTAGACTAGACTACAACTACACAATATTACATTACATTACCCTGCTACCATAACCAACACCCCTCTCAGAGTATTGTAATCACTACATTACAATATTCCTTACTTCCTGTCTTGAGTCTACATTGCTCTAAATAAATGTACACTCTGTCTGTTAGGGTCTAAGGTCATGTAAGGACCGAAGACTGAATGAATGGTTGATGAACGATGAGTGAGTGAATGGGTTGGAATAAATGCTAAGTTAGTTAGTAGAGAGGTAGACGGATTTTGCTTCATCTAGGCAAAATCCTACACTATTTCCCGGGGTACTGTAACGTTACGCGTGTGTACGCGCCTTAAAATATTAAACCGTTATAGTACTATATAGCTATAACCATACTATATGCGCCACGGCGAGCCATTTCGCCGCGAGCTCGCCAGTGCTTGTCTCACGATTGTGGAGTGCGCACGTATGTTACTATTTCAATAAGTAAAACCTTGTAAATTCAATTTGTGCTCTAAAACTACTTACGGGTGAGTGTGCTTGCTATCTGTCTTCTATCTATCTGTTCTCTTTCCTGTTTCTAGGCACTTTGTATTATCAACGGTCCTAAACCGTTGATAAAAGCATTTGGCGGTCAACGTACGCAAATTTGAATACTATAACGGAACCTGTAACCGACGCTATCCCTACTATTCTACAATATCATCTTTCTTGTATTTCTCTGTCCTTATTCTGCCTTATACTGTAATCTTACTGTTTCTTCTTTATCTGTCCGACCGATTAATGTAGCATAACCGTCTGCCAAGACCCTCGACTGGACTGAATAGGCTGAGGTGTCTTCTGTGGTCGGCGGACGGTTATGACACACGGGCTGGACCTGACGGTGTCTTTCCGTGGGTTCCAGGGTCCTACCTACGAGGTCCTACTTACGAGGTCCTACCTACGAGGTCCTACCTACGAGGTCCTACCGACGAGGTCCTACCTACGAGGTCCTATCTACGAGGTCCTATCTACGAGGTCCTACCTACGAGTTCCACTACGAACTCCCTTGCACGAGGCGTCGGACGCAAGCTGCTGTCGACCCCTACCGGTCGAGCTTGAGGACGGCTGCTGAGCCTGTCCACTGCCGGACCAGCTGCTAAGCTGGTCGACCTTGGAACTGCTGCGCCGTGCTGCGCCTGGTGCTGTCGCGCCGTGCCGTCACCGTGCTGCTTCTGCTACGACGACTCTGATAAGTTCACCTCACTTAGAAGGGGAACCTGACCGATTCTCAGTGCGCGTACCTCGGAAAAACCGTTAGCCTACTCACGACCCTTGCTCTCTAGCCTGTGCCTTCTTTGTAAATATAATTCTTTATTCTTAGTTCTTGTTTTCTTTATTTCGTAGGGCCACTATCCCCGCTACGCGACAATCTATTTAGTACAACACCTTGGCCTTGTAATATATCAAACATGCTAAACATTCAATAATACACGACGCTTTTACTCATTTTTTTTTCTACTAGGTATAAGGTACCAGGAATATAGGAACCTACTGTAAGTTACTAATCTGGAAGTAAAACAATTTATATATACTTGGTCGGCTCACGCTTATTTATTACGTAATACCTCCAGAACCTAGGTTTAAAATACATTGGCAGCGCTCAAACTCGTTGGTCTTCATCACTGATATTTTTATTTGTGTGCAATCACAATTTTCTTTTGAATTGCATTGAGCTTTTTCTAATTCCAACACTATAGCCGGAATCTCTCGCCAGTATTTGCCTAAACAGCGATTAAGTTTTTCAGTAACTGAAGCTTCTTTATTAGCTAAAGCCATCTCACCATCATCTAAAATATGTTAAATAATGTTCAGTTTCTTTTCATTCATATATTTATTATTATTTCAGACATACATAATATATTTAGTTATGTATTATATACTTGTCTTTATACAGGGTGTAAGGGACATCGTACCGAAAAGTGATACCAGGGATCCAGTACATGATTCTGAACACTCCAGTGTTGAAATTTTTCATCGGCATAATATCATTATTGGTAAAATAATAAAGCATAATTTTAATTTAAAAACAATGAATTACTTATTTGTGGAAAGTTTATTTAATTATTTATTTATTTATTCTTTATGCACTAAAACAGTACATAGGCAATTAATTAATAGGCAATTAATTATTATTATTTTAGAAAATTAGCAATGTAATTTGAGAAGTAAATATTATTCCGCATATATTCATTACATGCTCGAAAATTAATACGTCAGTCATTAAATGACAAATTTTGTAATTTTCCATAGAAATGGTTTCTGTAATGTTGTAACGGACATTATTTGACATCTTATAATTTTTTTTTCGGTACGATGTCCCTTACACCCGTTATATAATATACACGGTGGAACAAACGAACAGGGCCTGTACCACCACCTCTTATAGCAGTATTATTATGATCTAACTTGACACTGTCACTTTCTATCGAGAAAGGAAGGTAAAAATAATATTGCACTTATAGTTGTTGGTAGGGCCCCAGGACATGGAGCGGAAGTACCTACATTGAATATAATAAAATATTAAAATTCATTATAATAATCATCACCCTCATCTCGAGGGCCCCCTCATCTTGAGGGGAGGCCCGTGCCCAACAGTGGGACATAAATAAGGGCTGATATTATTATCGTTTATGTATTTATCTTCATGGGTTATACCCGGACATTTTAGAGGCTTGCATAGGGACGAATCCAACACGTAGAGGCCCTATTGTCCCAAGACATTATAATAATAATAATATCTTGGGACAATCCACACATGGTCATCTGATCCCAAACTGGGCAGAACCTGTATTATGGAAACCTGCCAACTGATACTAATACGTATATACATTTATTAAATACATACTTAAATAAATACATTACACCCAGACACTTGGTGCGCAGCATCCAGGGCAACCACAAAAGTCTAACTAGACCAACAGGCCCGTCATTGAAAGGAAACATTGTTTTATTTTGAAAAATAATAATAACAACATTCAAACATTAAAAAAAATAGCTTGTCAATGGATAGCCACTATTTTATTGAACTAATCGTTAGGGTAAATGATAACGACAAAAACTCTCGAATAAAGATTGTGTCTTAAAATTAAAAAAAGACATTGACAAATAATTTGTACAAACGAAATTTACCAATTAAACTTGTTTCACTAATGTACCATATCGTTTACCCTATCGATTAGTTTAATAAAATAGTGACTACTTAATCATTTCTTGCATTTTTAGTCGGTTCTAATGTCGGCGCAGCTTTTTAAAAGCTTTTATTTAACTTGCAATGTATGTATGTATGTATGTATCTATGTATGTATGTATGTAATTTGTTCGGGTGGAATCTTGCAACTCAATTTTCACCCACTTCTACACGTTCAATTCGTTTGAAATTTTGCACATGTGTCAAGGACCGGTGACAATGCAATAATATAGTATCATCGAGCTGATCTGATGATGGAGCTCGAAGGTGGATAAGGGAATCCTTAGATGGCTACTAGTAAACTCATCGAGTTTAGGCTCATTTGATTCGTCTTAGAGAGTTGTATTCACTTTACCTAATAATGAGGACCTGATGATGGAATTGTAAGGTAGGTGACGGAACCCTGGAATGGTTAATAGTAAACACATCGAGTTTAGGCTCATTTTATTCGTCTTAAAGAGTTCTATTCACATTTCCTAATAATGAGGACCTGATGATGGAATTGGAAGGTAGGTGATGAAACCCTGGAATGGTTACTGGTAAACACATAAAGTTTTGCCTCATTTGATTCGTTTTAAAGAGTTCTGTTCATTTTTCTTAATAATGAGGACGTGATGATGGAATTGGAAGGTAGGTGACGGAACCCTGGAATCTTTATCAGCAAACACATCGAGTTTAGGCTCATTTGATTCGTCTTAAAGAGTTCTATTCACTTTGCCTAATAATGAGGACCTGATGATGGAATTGGAAGGTAGGTGACGGGACCCTGGAATGGTTACTAGTAGACAATTGGCTATTTGCATCCACCGGTTACCTGCGACGCGCACAATGTCGTCTGTCCACCTAGTGGGAGGCCTGCCTACGCTGCGTCTTCCGGTTCGTGGTCGCCACTCGAGAACCTTTCTTCCCCAACGGTTATCGGTTCTTCGAGCGATGTGGCCTGCCCATTGCCACTTTAACTTGCAGATTCTGAGGGCTATGTCGGTAACCTTAGTTCTTCGGTGGATCTCCACATTTCGGATTCTGTCGCGCAAAGAAACGCCGAACATAGCTCTCTCCATGGCTCGATGTGTGACTCTGAACTTTTCTAAAAGGCCAGCCGTTAGAGACCCCGTCTCAGTACCATATGTCATCACTGGCAATACACACTGGTTAAAAACCTTCGTCTTCAGGCACTGCGGTATTTCGGACGAGAAGATATCGCGTAGTTTCTCGAACGCTGCCCATTCGAGTTGGATTATTCGGGCGACCTCTTTGTCGAAGTTGGACCGACCTAACTGGATAGTTTGTCTTAGTGGTCAACAACTTCGAGTGTATAATAATAATAATATTCTGGGACAATCCACACACGGTCATCTGATCCCAAACTAGGCAGAGCCTGTACTATGGAAACCAGACAACTGATACAACTGTAAATACATACTTATATAGATAAAACACCCAGACACTTGGTGGGAATCGAACCCACAACCTAATGGCCAGCAGGTAGGGTGTCTAACCACTAGACCAACAGGCCTGCCAACAACTACCGGTACGGGTGTAACATGGACATTAGACATGATCTTCGTCTTGTCCATGTTCATTTTAAGACCCACCTGTTGGGAAACGCTACTGAGGTCGCTGAGCATCGTACTGAGGACGAGGTCCTCCAGCGACTTTGCCATAGTAACTATATCATCGGCAAAACGAAGATGAGTGATGTATTCGCCATTGATGTTGATGCCGAATCCGTACCAGTCCAAGAGCTTGAAAACGTCCTCCAATGCGTTTGTGAATAGTTTCGGAGAAATATCGTCTCCCTGTCTCACTCCTCGCTGCAATGGGATTGGTTTCGTACTCTCGTCCTGTAGTCGGATCGACATGGTGGAGTTGCTGTACGAACACACGTACAAACACCAAAATCCAGGGAAACGCTGTTTCCCTGGATGTCTCGAAGGCCTTCGACAGGGTCTGGCACGCTAGCCTTTTAAACAAGCTGCCAGCGTACGGCATATCCACTGGTCTGATCGGCTGGATAAAGGACTTCCTGAGTGAACGGTCTCTCCGAGTGGTTGTTGACGGTTGCACATCGGAGCCGTTGACGACTAATGCCGGAGTTCCTCAGGGGTCCGTTCTCTCCGCAACTCTCTTCCTGCTGCATATTAACAATCTGCTGTTGCCCGGTATCTATGGGTATGCAGATGACGGCACTATTGTGGAGAGATATATGCTGAGTGCTCGGGCCAGTAAGGATGTTATCATCACACTTCAGGCAGTCTCTGAATGGGGTGATGCTAATCTTGTGAGATTCAATGCCACCAAAACTCAAGCGTGTCTATTCACCGCGAAAAGGAGTCAGTTCACCTTGGCTCCTACTTTTCAGAATGTATCCTTGGAATACACGGACCGCCTTCAGTTGTTGGGAGTTGAAATTTCCTCAAACCTCAACTCCAAAGCCAAGGTAGCTGCAAGGAAGCTAGGTGTCCTTTCAAAGGTCCGCCGGTACTTCACACCGGGGCAACTTTTGATGCTATATAAAGCACAAGTCCGGTCGTGTGTGGAGTACTGTAGTCACATATGGGCTGGTGCTGCTAAATGTCATCTTGCAGCTTTGGACTCAGTGGAGAGGCGTGCTAAGAGGCTTATTGGTGACGCAGAGTTAGTAGCGGCCAATTTACAAAGCCTAGAGCACAGGCGCAGAGTAGCCAGCCTCTCGGTATTCTACAGGATTTTGGAGAGTGTGCACAGGAATTGCAGGACTTGATTCCACCATTTCCCTTTCATCATCGGACGACGAGACGCACGGCACGTACACACCCTTATGTGGTGAAAGTGCCTTCAGTCCGGACTAAGCGGTTTGCTTCTTCATTTATAATAAGGACAGCTAAGGACTGGAACAGTTTGCCTGCGTCGGTTTTCCCGCCCGATTATAATGTGGGTGTCTTTAAGACTAGAGTGAATAGGCTTTTAATAAGCTAGTGTGTTTTGCCATCCTCGATTGCGTCGCCGCTTTCCATCAGGTGGGACTACAGTCAAGCACTAACTTATAAGTGTTAAAAAAAAAAACTTCAACACTTCAATGTACCTATAGTCAATGCAGCACCGCTGGAGGGACTGCATACTGTCCAGGTCTCGATTGAATCGAAGGCTTCCTCGTAGTCCACAAACGCTAGACATAATTGCCGATTATACTCCTCGGTCTTCTGTATAATCTGGTGGAGCGTATTAATGTGGTCTACGATACTAAAGCCTTTTCGGAACCCGGCTTGATCGGGAGGCTGGAAGTCATCAAACCTGGGCTCGAGACTGTTCGTAAGAGTAACAGAGCCATGGAATAGCTACTAGTAAACCCATCGAGTTTGGGCACATTTGATTTGCTTTAAGGAGCTTCTATTCACTTTGCCTATATAAGCGGAATTGATAATAGACTTGGTAAGTGGGTGGGTGACGGGACGGAACCCTGGAATAGCCACTAGTAAACCAATCGAGTTTGGCATCGTTAGATTCACATCAAAACAATCGTCAATTATTGCAATTATTCAATAATTTCCAATACTTAGTTAATTATTTATTAGTATAGTAAATTGTAGATTTATATAAACTAATTTTTGCATACCTAATAATGTAGACCATAGAGGACATAACCATAATAATAAAAACACCCATGTTAGTTCATGCATACCTATTGTCAGCAAATAAAGATGATTTGATTTGATTTGAGAAACCTATCCAGCAAAAACTAAAAAGTAAAAAATAAATTTAAAGTAGAAAACTTTTTAAAAACAAGCTTTTATTTAAATGCGCTAAAAAGAATAAAATAAACTTTTCCTTTAAAACTTTTAATATCTATTTATAACGTCATTACACAATTTATATGATATAAAAGCTTGTCGCGAGATTTACCTATAAGAATATAAACAAGAAAATTAATAATTTGATTTTATTGACTTTAAGTTTAAAAAATTTCAAACTATGTAAGTACGAGTATGTACTATAATCTCGCGACCAGCTTTTATATCATATAAATTGTGTAATGACGTTATAAATAGATATTAAAAGTTTTAAAGGAAAAGTTTATTTTATTCTTTTTAGCGCATTTAAATAAAAGCTTGTTTTTAAAAAGTTTTTTACTTTAAAGGAGTTGTTCCAGAAATGTATGGAGCCTGGGCCAGCACCACGTACACTATATTAATATATAACTATGCAATATAGTAACTATTTTGTAAAGTTCTCTTTTTTTAATATTGCTTCGTTTTCTTGTACATTTAAGATATCTTGGTCAAGGAGAGCAACACAAAAATGATAAAATACTACTGTAGCAACACCACAAAATAATATGATGAACCGGAAATACGTAACTTAAATGTAGTTTTGACAACAACTGACTGAGTGAACATACCTGCAATTGAACTTGTTGTGAAATAGCACTCATACGACGGATTCCAATCCAAATCACAGCCGATAATCAATACAGTAACGCCCCGGACCAATAAAGAAGCAATCAATTAATGTTCGTAAACTTAAATAATCACTAAAAACAACTAAAAATAATAGTTACTCGCATAAACAATCTATTACGAAACGTCATACCTATAGCATAAACTGTCAAGTAGTAAACTAATGTCAAACGCAACTGTCATGGCTGCCCTAAAAACAGGGTGGACATACTAAATAACTCCATAAGTAATCATTTATGTACAATTGTACTCTGCTTCAAATTAATTTACAAGTATTTTTATGAAACTCCTATGTTTTTCCTATTTTTCCATGTAGTGTACATAGAGGTGGCCCAAAATGGAACATCTCCTTTATTTAAGTTTTGAAGAAACCATTACTGCCTGACCATTTTCAGGTATTTCTAAACAGACAGTTAAATTACTTACATCATCATCATTAGCAGCCGAAAGCTTCCACTACTGAACAAAGGCCTCCCCCTTAGAAGGGAGGGGTTTCCATAATCCCCACTCTTGGCAGGCGGCCTGGGGATCGTAGTATAGGTGGAAAATCAATCCAAAAGAAAGACGCTGCTGCCCATCTTCCCATTCTCGCTTAGTCGCCTCTTACGAGACTCAACGAGAGGAGATAGGGGATGCAATTCTAACCCGGCACGGGGGAATTACTTACATACTTTTATCAAGTTATGAAACCATACCCATGTTGGTGGTGTGTACCCATTGTGAAATGTTTTTTTTTAATTAAATGCTTAATGTATGTAGGTATATATTTATTGAATGTTTTAGATCCCATGATTGGAACGAGCGCTGCTTGCTGGAGGTCAGCAAAAAGAGAGATGGAGGACCGGGTCTGTCAGAAAAAAAAAGAGGGACCAGTCCGATTCTCTGACAAGCATAAATAAATATTTTTGACTTTGCTTAGCAAATGGACTTGTTTTATTTTATTTATTCTTTCACTTACCAAGTTGATTCGTTAGTATTCAAGCCAGGTTCTAGACTATGCGCACTATTTTAGTCTGACTGGTCATCCTTATTTTTTATTGGTGTGATAATGTGATTACCCTTAGGGTGTCCGGGTAAGAGTAGCACCCTCACATCTCCTCCCATTGGGTTTCCGTAAGAGGTAACTAAGGGAAAACAAGAAGAAAGGCAGCAGCGTCTTTCTATTGGAATACCTACCATACTGCGATCCCGAGGCGCCTGCCAAGCGTGGGGATTATGGCAACCCCTCCCTTCTACGGGGGGAGGGGCTTCTGTTCAGCAGTGAATCGGCTGCTGATGATGTGATTACGGTGGCATCCAATGATTACGTCCTACTGTAAGAGTAAAAGAAAAAAATCTCAACGCTTTTCTGTACTCAAGTTTACGTTGTTACCCAAGGTCACATGTTTTTAGGTTATGTGCAATTTTATAAAATTACTCCAAAACCACAGTTTTGTTTACAAAAAGAGCTTTTGCAGAAGTTATTACGATAAATGTAGTCTGTAAAAAAGAGAGTTTGATTTTGATGCAACTTTAGCCCAAATTCCATACACTGAAAGTCATTATCCTTTATTATATAAAAAAAAAAATTGTATATTTATATACCGCACGTCCGCTAAAAACCCTCATAACACAGTTTTATTAGGTTTTCAGATAATACCCCTAATGACCGAATTTAACATAGGTTTGTTAAAAAAAAAACATAAAACTATAGCTTGAACACGAGTCCCTAGATGGCACAAGTGACCGTTTTTAGGTAAATTATCCAACTTTGTAAGAAAATAAAAATACGTATACATCAAAACTGTATTTTCTGTGTTACGACAGTTTTTAGAGGGCATGCGATATATTATACCGGTGAATTTTTCAAGTAGATGGCCACATCCAAAATTATAAGGAATAGCGAAAATTTGCCATACTTCCCATAATTTGATCCTTATTAGCGACACTATCACATGGTGTAATAATACAGGTGTGTTTTTTTTATCAAAATTAAAGGTGTGTTTCCTGGCTAGGAATATTGATTTATGACAAATCGAATGATGCACTTAGCTAGTTAGTTTTAAAAAATTAGGCCAGTGACTCCGTTGAGCATTTTTCGCTATTTCTTATAGTTTCGGATTTAGCCATCTACACTCACTTGAAAAATTCACCCTGTATATATTTCATCACCATTATCAGCAGCCATAAGATGTACATTGCTGAACAAAGGCTTCCCTTTAGAAGGGTGGGGTTGCCATAATCCCCACGCTTGGCAGACGTCTTGGGGATCGCAGTATAGGTGGTAGGCAATCTAATAGAAAGACACTGCTGCCCGTCTTCTTGCTCTCCCTTAGTCGCCTGTTATGGACACCCAATGGGAGGAGATGGGAGGGTGCTATTCTTACCCGGACACCCCACGGGTACAATACACGAGCACATATATAATATATACATATTATGTATATATTTTTATTATTTTATGTATTATATTATTTAATATTAAGTAAGTAAGTAAGTATAAATAAAATACTAGTATTATTTTTCACCTTCTAATTCTGGCAACTCATTTCCAATCCATCGTGTTTGAGTATTTAAGTAGATAATTCCTAAATATAACTCTTTACCTAAATATCTACTGTAGTTAACTAATGTATTTAAAAATGACAGACCTGAAAAAATAACTTAAATTATAAAAACAAAAAACCAACCCTATAATTATGAATTTTACATGTTTTAGGTACACACACTTAAATTACTTATATTTCAACTGTTCTCAAATAAGTTTCTTTCATTTGATAGGAAATTACTTAATGTTTTGAAAAAAAAATTACTATTAGCAGCAATATTTGATTTCTAGCTAATTAAAAAAAATCTATGGTACTGACCAATTTTGCTGTCATCACCAAGATATTGAAACATCAAACAGGGCAAGGAATCTACAATTATTAAAGCCAAGTTTTCAATCACCAATGTTTTGTCTTTAAGGCTTTTAAATAAGTCTATTAACTCTTCCATTATCCAAATGCGAACTACCCGTATCTTATACATTATCACAGCCATATCCTAGAAAAGAAACTTAAAATGGGTGTTTCGAATCTTAATCATTTTATCAATTCATTCAATTATCAATTCAAAAATTCTATATTCAATTATAGTGCAGAAAGAAACTGCATGCATGTATGTTATGATGCGCACAAATAGTCTCTATGAGTGGTTTAAAACTAAATGTGAATTAGCAAACTTAAAATGTTCAATGCTAAACATAGCATTAGCCATTCATCACATTATTTTGTGTATTTAATTCTTTAAATAGCTACCTTATGAGTATATTTGTTAGCCTCTAATATTTTTTGCAATCTAATAGCTGAAAAATCTCCCTTAGTGTCAACATAGAGCACTGTATTTTCTTTGTCTTTGACACAGTTTATAGATAGTTGTAATGATAGTTGCGTTTTACCAGAATCAGGAAGGCCGCATACTTCTGTTATATAGCCAACTGGTATGCCTCCACCTATGATTACATCCAAACTGGAAAAAACAGGGTTACATTAGGTATATCTGAAGTGTGACTATTTTTATCAGTATATAATTAATATACTTATAGTTACTTGTTAATATACAAATAGAAAATGCATGTAGGTACATCAATATCAATACATACATGTAGTTTTCTTTTTGAATAGTAATTTTAGTATTCTAAATAACTATTAGACTGATTGCTTCAAAGACTCATAGATTGTTTTAATTTAAACATGTTATTTACATATTACTAGTTGACCCATGCAGCTTCGCCCATGATTTTTTTTATATCACCTACCAAATATACATTAAAAATTACATAAAAATCGGACGAGCCGTTTCGGAGGGGTGCAACCACAAACTCAAGATTTTTAATTTACGAGATTTCATTATTTATGTAATATATTCATACACTATTTTAACTATATCTTCAGCTTTCTGACTGCTAAAATAATACTATCAGTATTAATTTTTCTTGGAGCATAATCCAATCCATATATAAATATGTATAATGAAAAGGTTTTGGAAATCTGTCTGATGAAAAAAAGTGATATTGGAAGTAACAGGAGCTAAAAACCCATCACAAGTTTTTTCAAACAAAAATATTTTCTTTTAACTACTTACTACGGCTCGGCCTATCACCTGTTTCCGGCTTGGCGTTGACTTCTCGGACAACCTGTATATTTTTTACAGTAAGCAGTAATGTAAATAAATGGTCAATAAGTCTAGTAAATATGTACCTACTTTCTTATTCCAGTACTAATTTTTAAACTTCGTGTATGACTTGCTAATAATGTATTTCCATTAATAAGTGGTGCTGAGTATTTTGCAAATATTTCGTTTCTTATTGATAATATTTGTGGTAAACTCAAATTTGTTAGCACAACAAGTTTTAGAACGTCTTCATCCAGAAATTCTAATATTGATGTAATACGATTTTGAGCAAGTTTCTTTAACACACTCTCAGAAAGGTGGCTAAGATTTTCGTATTTTAACTTCTGCATTTTCAAAACATCCGAAAAACTATATAACAAAAAAAAAACAACAACAAAATGATCCAGTAATCACTGAAGTGAAGTAAAAATAAGTCTTTAATCACTACGTTTTAGTGAAGTAAGTAACCTCTGTGATTGTAATTTTCAAAACAAAGTACAAACAATTCACAAATGAAAACATTTTCGAATGAATGAATGAAACCCCAAAAAATCCCCCAGAGTCAGTGTTGCCAGGTATAATTTCAAAATGTCAGGAGAATTGAAGCCAGTAAATCAGGAGATTTTGATTGTATAAATCGTATTAATTGACTTTTAATTAGTGGTGTGTGTGGCTGATATATTAGTATTAGTTAAGAGATTAGTAATATTGAAGGGATTCATGGATTAGTAATCCAACGAACCATGATATGCTAATATTTCATATTAGCATAATCTCTGTAATGACCATCCTAAATAGACCGGATAATACCATTCGGACTCAGAGTAAATAATATAATAGTACTTACTTGTACTGATTTTTGTTCTGTGCATTCGGATTAGTTCGAATTCACTCGATTGGCGATCATCAGATTCGTGAAGCGATCATTCATACAAATATTAACGTACGAATGAGATAAATATGTATAAATATTCGTAATATTCAGTAATCTGTCTGTAGATAAGTGATACGCCTGCCAAGTCTATTTTGATGATATTAGTGAAATGTAAAATAATACTAATACTGATAATATTAGTCTTCTAATTACTCTGAGATTAGTTACAATCAAGGAGCTTCTCAGAGAAAGTACCAAAGGAGTTAGTATCGCGTCGATTCCCCGAACAAATTTTTCGTGGCACTTTTGCGGGGTGCGGGAGGCGAAGTAAACACACACAGATACACTTTCACGCATACCCACACTATAATAAACTCGCAACACATTCAAAAATACACGCACACAAATAAAGAAAGACCTGACCATATGACCAAAAATTTGGCAGAGGGGGTTAGCGCATCATGCGCTCTCCAGTGGTATCTCCTCTAAGAGGAGCTTAGATACCGTAGACAGAATATAACAAGACATCTAGCTAGCGTGCCGCCGATAAGGACAGAAAATAGCGGAAAATAATCATTCGTACACTTAGCACACGTTATGGATATTTATTCAAATGCGCCTATTAAGTAGTATAAACGATATTTCATAACGCAATTCAATTTAAAACTCCAAAGCTAGGTCGTGAACTAGAAAATATCATGAGTACTCGAAGAAAACGCACCGTAGGTGCGCCAGATTTTGAACACACCATAAGGGACAAAAATCATATGCTCTGGTTCTTTCTATCACATATAATATATATAAATGCATCCTTTTCTTGAGCGAATGAGAAAGAAAGTGCCAGCTCTCTATTGTTTTCTTTCTCTAAGTTAGATACACAGTGTGTATCTAAGCATCTAGTATTTGTTACAATATTATGATATTGCCGGTATATTAGTATTACCTAATCTTGAGAAATATCGGTACCTATTAACGGTATTAACCCACCTCACAATCTAATTACTCTGAGGTGGCGTACGCCGCCTCCAAGTACTTATGTACACATGGAGGTTGCAACGCAAAGAATGTCTTGAAGACAAGAAAATTGGCCTTGAATCATTTCACTTATGTTTTTTGTCTCTTTCATTAGGGTGACCACGATGGATCTAAGTTTAGGATAAATACTTACGGATTACGTATTTAACGAAACAAAAATTAAAACGTAAGATAGGAATATATCATATAAAACGTTTTTTATAGTAAGGGCAGTGTTCGGGAAATCGTGTACTGTCAGTGATAGCTTAAAGCACAGAGACATGGTTGTTTACTGTCGGCTTATTAGAAAACCCGAGCAAGCAATGGAGTTAGCTATGCCTAAGCATATTCATCCATCCTCCATTGCCTGTTCATTTCTGATTTTATCACGTAGCAAAACTGTAGTTTCGTAGAAGAGCCCTATTTGAAGTAGAGTACCCCTATAGCTTTGAAAATATTCAAGTTGAAGTGACAGTGGGCGGGGCACATAGCTGGAAGAACCTATGGCCGTTGGGCAGAAAGTTTCTAGATAACAACCACGAGCCGGAAAGTGGTGTGTAGGATGGCCCCTCACAAGTTGGACCGATGTTATCACACGCGTGGCAGGAAGCCGGTGGATGCGAGTGGCGAAAGACCGTTAAGTTTGGACGTAATTAGGGCAGGCCTTTGACTAGCAGTTGACGTCATTCACCTGATGAATGTGTTAAATTAATAAAATATATGTATATTAATATATCAGGATGTATAGCCGACTATTTAATAGCCCAGATCATTTATAACCTTCGTTCTCAATAATTTAAAGTATATATATAATACTTTATGAAAAGTATCCTTTATCAAATTATCGGATATTTATTAATGGTTTGGAGGTAGGTACTGTAACAACTTCGTTTTAAATAGCTATTTTTATTAAATGAAAATCAATATACATTAAATTATGTGGACACTTAATACTAAAATTAAATAAATAAAATTAAAATAAAATAAATAACTAAAACTTAAAATAAAAATAAATTATGAAGCAGAGTCAGGTTACATTATATGTTTATAAAAACACGATGCGGTCGCATGAAACTGGTTTGGAGGGTGTTGAGCGCGCGCTGCGAGCCAATCGACCATTCTACTTGTTGCGAGTCCACGGAGATCGGACGATATTTTAGCACCGCTAATGTCCCTACCTTTTTTAAAGCAGCAGTTATTTAACAAAAATAATTGTATGTTCCTACCTAAAGGACATAACTATTAAATTATATTAATATAATAGTGTGTGTTGTTAACCCCGAATCGGGTAAGTGTTGCAATGCATTGTATACATTATAGTTGTAGTTTGTTGTACAAAATATGCGATGTCATGTCTGCTAATTTGCCAAGCTGTGTTGTTGCTATATCATATCACTATTTACGTATTTCTGCAAGGTTGTACTCCACGGCCAATAAGATATGCCAAGTTATTTTCTTGTATGACATTGTGTGACCTTTGTCTACCTCATTTTCTTTGCTAAATATAGTAACTATCATATTATCTCATTGCATTGCATTAATGTTATTTTATCCCCACTAAATTCCTACATACCGGGAATATTATGTGTAACGTTTCACGTATCGAATTGTATGTGATACCGTTGCTTGTAAATTACATAGTAGATATGTACCTATATTTCTTAGATAAGGTACAAGCTTAGCATAAGAACAAAAGTGTTTAAATTCAATTTGACTGCCTCATCAGCGATCACTATTCATGCTTATCACTGCCATCTGCAGCGCTTTGCCGGTTCGGAAGTATGATGTCGCAGTCAAACTGTAACGTCAGGATTTTTGTAAAATGCCGAATCGTCCGCTATTCCAGGGTTCTCCGCTCGGGCTTCTATAGAGCCTAAGACCGCACACCTACGGGGCATTATCACCGCCCCACACTCCCGTGACCCTGCGACGCAGTTGCTGCCGCCGTGCCGCGCAATTCAGGACAGTGGCGGTGATACTCTTACGTATGCGATTCGGTTTGTGGTAATGAACCACACCCTGAGGTCGTTTGTATTTTAATCTTTTACATATTATATTATAGTTAACACTTTGTAAACTTGAACCAAGCTGTTTCATTTTGTATCCTATAGGCAGAAATGTCACAGTACCTTAACACAAAAGTCTCAAATATCAGTATATAATATTTAATAGACAACCGTGTCGATTACGACACGTTTGCTATAACAGAACATAAAGTAATTATTCCATTACACTGTCAGTGACGAGAGAACCATATAAAAATATATGGAACTCCCCAAGTGGTCTCCACCAGCCCCTACAACCATCTCCAGCACCAGCTCCAAGTCATATATCATATTATATGACTTATCATAAATATATCATCATAACAATGTAAATTCAACAATACTAAATATATTTAGCTTTCTAGAGATCCGCCGTCAACTGAAGACTGTTAAAGACTGTTGAAGACTGTCCGTTCTAAACGATTACAACGTATTTATAGCAACCTCAATCCATCGAAGTAGTGGAGGTGACATTGTCAGTTTCATTACTCATTTTACAATATTTTATACAATATCAATAATGAATCATTCTAATCGCATTGGGCTTCAAATAACAATTTTACATTTGTAATTAATATATTCTTACGGATTATATCGCGAATTATTTTAATTTTCCCGACGTTTCGAATGGTTTGCAGCACCCATGGTCACGGGCGGACTGAGATGTTAAATGTCCCTGCGCTCTATTTATACAGTCATAATTTTCGGTGTACCCTCAGTTATTCGGGAAAATTAAAATAAATCGCGATATAATCCGTAAGAATAGATTAATTACAATGTCTAGTATTTGCGTAAATAAAAGACAATTTTACATTTGTTAATCAATAGTTAAATACTACCAATAATAAGTTATTTCATTAATACAACACTTTTTCAGAGCATAGTCAATTTCTACTACCCTCCATCGTCGCCGATAAATGGAATAAGTCAAATTATAATCGAATTACTTATATCTATTTATATAAAAATATCACCGATGCTAACAAATGCATGGATATATTTTATAGAAATGAAAAACAACAATATTTATTATACAAGCCAGTCGGTAATCGAGAACATTTTACATGGAAATTTCGTGTTTGTAAGCATTTAATCACAATCCTAAATTAAAATAATCAAATACACGGATGCGGTAAAAGCGTTTGCCAGGACTGTACATTTCTATGAAATTCTCCTTGAATTCATGTATAATTGTTGTCATATTTCTATAAATGTTGAGTCAGTATTTACTGATGCCATTTTCTACGAGGCAGCAGAAAATTTTATATTTTATTAAATCACACACACACACACACACACACACACACGCAAATACTCACACGCATACGCTCACGCAGAAGCACTCACATATTACTACAACCATTTTTACATATATTTTTTTTCTCAACTGTATTTTATTAGTGGGTTTCATATAACTGTTAAATAAAGCATACATGGCTATAGAAGAGCGGATCCTTTAAACATAACTATTATTATGCTTAACTGAGGGATCCGACCTTGTATGTAACTATTTCAAAGTAAGCTAATGAAATAAACATTTTTGTTATTTTTTTATAATTATCATAATCAAAGTTGACCTTAGTCAAAGTTGAAACACAATCACATGAATGTGATATATAGAATGGTGCAGCACTATTTACAAGGTGTCCTGATCTGTCTGGTTCATAGTCCCTCTGTTTTAAAGTATAAGCTGCTGCTAATGTAAGCTGACAAATATCCTTGATTAATTTATTCATTATTTGGTAAGTACATTATTTCCTTTTGCAACATCTTTCGGGAAGCTGAAATAAAAATATTATTAATATATCAGGGCTTACTTTCCAGGCAGAATTTTGATACTTGTTGACTTTTTATCTCGTAGCGTATATACCTAACCATAACTATTATTATGAAGATTTTCATAAATAAATCTTCAGATTTATTTATGAAAATCTCAATTTTATGGAAACTTTGTATTCATACAAAGTCTAGTTTGCTTAGTATTAAATATAAACATTCAAAATTCTAATTTTTTATTTCAAATAGGCTTAACGCTAGCACTTTTGAACGGTCAATTATTTAAAAGCTACCACCGGAGCACAACGCGGCCTCAACTGAGAAGATCCGGCAAGAAACTCAGCGGGCTTGTCATTTTTTCACATTTTTTTTAAACAAAGTTTGTCTTGTTACAATTAGATCAGCACCAGCGACAGTGTGTCCTGCCGTTCAAAAGATCAAATAAAATAAAAAATACGACGAAAATACAACAAACTAAAATGCCAAAGGGATAGTAGACGGACCAGTCCCCCCAAGCAGCACCCGCGCACGAGTTGACTCCTCAACCATATTGGAGGGAAGGGGGTGACCCACAACACGAAGCCGCCACAAGCAAAGAATTTGCGATGGCGAGCATGACCGATCCAAAATCACAGTGGCTCACGTTTAACATTTACCTTCTGCTGTTAAGCAGTGCCTTGTCAGGCAAGAGACAAAGCACTTTAACATATTACTAACTTTTATCACTAGTCTTCTAAGTTAGATACACACCAAGAATAATTTACAAGCTCAAGTGAATTGCCTTCAGAACGTAAATAAAGCAACAATCAATTTTGCTGCTAGACTACAAAAGAAAAGAAAAAAGGACAGCGGCTGGACCAGTCCCCCCAAGCTACACCCGCGCACGAGTTGACTTGAGCAGCAGCCATCACTCCTATATAAAAATAATGTCACGAAATTATATTGTATTTCAGTTGGTACAAGTTACAACTTATATTTTACGTCTGTGGTGGCAATGGGTCCTCTTATGAGTACAAAATATTCTATTTTTGATTTGACTTCAAAAAATTAAATACTCATACTTATGTAAAATTACGCCCTTCCAAACTCAGAAAATCTTAATGTCAGTGTTAGTGGTCACCCTACTGATGTAAAATGTTTATTTAAAATTTGATGATTATAGATCATAATTGACAGAATCAAATAGTATATCATTTATATATCACACAACACTAAAATTAATCAATATTGACTTTTTATTATGATTCAAAGGTAAAAATGTATGAATACAATTAAATACGGTTAATATCGCAAAAATACACTAACCTGTGAAACTTATTGTCCGAATTTGGCTTCCAAACACTTCTGCAATTGTGTACAACATGTTACATTGTTTAAATAGCGAAACTAATGAGAATACAGTTTTATTTAATCTTTTAAAAACCCGAAGTGGTAGAAAACATATGACGGAGTGTTTTCAATGAGAGTTGCCATAATGTTAAAACGGCAGCTACCAACAATCAGGGTAGTGAAGGGCTGGTTTAGGAATATGATTTCTATATAATTTATTACTGACGTCCATAGACATTACTCAAGTTGACGTGGATGTGATTTTTCTTATAATTCATGTAAAGTCTGTCAGGAGAACCCCGACGGACGTTGCAAAATCTTGGCTTATCACGATTCACACAATCGGGATTGGGATTTTTTGTCATGGCAATTTTAGATAAAGTGTGAGAGGGATAAAAAACATAACTAAGGGTGAATGAACCCGTCTTCAATAATTTGTTCTAGGCACAAACTCCATGTATATTTAAGCTTCTTGGCCGCCTCCAAAGGCCTCTGGATAGGGATGGCGATTCTTTCCAAAAAAGATCGATATTAAAATCGATAAGAATACACACCTGAAGAATCGATTTACAAAAAAATGGTCAAGAAGATCGATTTCCCAATTATCAATCTTCGATTCTATTAATAGAATCGAAGATTGATAATTGCTCTCTGCTACTCGAGAGAAACTTAAGTTTCTCTCGAGTAGCAGAGATTTGCTTTTCGAGTTTTGTATTTAGGTATCCATTTATATATATAGGAAAACAAAAAGGACATTATACATATTTTTAACCAACTTTAAAAAGGAGGGAATTGTCAAAATAATTCTTTTTTATGTTTATTTACTCATAATTTCGTCAATTGTGTACCTCCTCCTCCTCAGTCGGTCCCCCATTGCTGAGGATCGTGACTCCTACCGACTGCTGTCTCTGTCGAGGTCCTCCACTGTTGTCGGTCTTCGGCTGTGTGGATCGCCGTACTCAAGGGAATGTCCAGATGTTCGGAGAATTGATCTGTCCATCTCATAGGACTTCTACCCCTCGATCTCTTCCCCTCTACCTTTCCGGTTACTAGCAGCTTCTCCAGATTGCCAGGCTCCCTTCGGGCTATGTGGCCAAAGTATTGGAGAATCCGCTTCGTGTATATCATTGAGAGACGAGGTTTTTTGTCAAGTCCCAGCTCAATTCCAGCTTAATTGTGTACCAATTTATACTATTATCAATACATATAAAATTACTTGTCCTGACTGACTGATTCATCACCGCACAGGCCAAACCGGTGGACCTAGAAAGCTGAAATTTGGACAGTAGGTTCTTCTTATGATGTAAGCATCCACTAAGAAAGGGTTTTTAAAAATTCCACTCCTAAAGGGGTTAAATGGAATGGAAAAAGAATTGCGGGCGTAGCCGCAAGGAATTGCTAGTTTTTTATATCTAAAGAACGCTTCATCAAGAGTTGTACAATACAAATTTCAAACGAATCAGTATGTGGTTCCTGAAAGAAAATAAATTGCGCGTGGGAATTATGTGCTAAAATGCCTAAAAGGTGATGATATTTCAAACAACTAAAATGTTTTATAATGGATAAATATTTACCGATTTGAATGATTCCTTATCTTATTCGAGAGAATGAATCATTAGGGAGTGTCATAATAGAACACGATTACGTGATCATGGCAAGTTCGCGTGAACGATATATCAAACATATGGACGTCGAAAGAGTATCCTAACTGGTGGTCACGCGAACAAAATGTTTGAGATCAAAGGCAATTAATTGATGGGTCCGCGGGGTTTTAGTGGGTAAGATTCCCACATACCCTGGTTGACCGCCACAGGTTCCGGGGACCCATTGAAGGTTTTCCCAGGTTCCCGGGGACCTATTAAAGGATTTACCAAATCCCCGGGACTGATTAAATGTTTCCCCAGGTTCCCGGAAAATTACAATGTGAACTCCGGCGGTGGACTAAAAGATAAAATATAGGGGTCCGAGGGGTTTTGGTGGGTAAGAATCCCACATACCCCGATTGATCACGGGGAATGTTCAATTAAATTGAAAACACAAAACAAAATCTTTTGAATCAGTAGCACATCACCCAAAGGTTGTGCTAATTAGCTCACCTTTTTCCACCGCTGTCACATCGCTTATTACCTATCTACCTCTTTTTACTTTTTTACTTATCATATCACTGAGGTGTGACAGACAAACAGACAGACAGACACGGAAGTGACATGAGGCAGCGCTGTGATCCGGTGATAGCTTTTAAAAAATTGACCATTCAAAAGTGCTAGTGTTAAGCCTATTTGAAATAAATATTTTTGACTTTGACATGACTTCAGTTATATAAACAACCTAAGGTATGCCTAAGGCATTAAGTCCGCCTATGTACAAAATTTGTGCATGAAGAATTAAATAAATAAATAAATAAACATTATAAAAAATAAAAAAAAGTAAAAGTTGTTTATTAGCGAACAGAATCATTTTTACATATTACTGAAGTTACCTAATTTTGGAGTTCGAACACTCTTAAGGGAGATTATCTTAATAATTTAGTAATATTAAAGGCATTAGATACAGTGACAGGCTCATAAAAATATGGGGACTCCCCCAAGTGGTCTCCACCAGACCCTATAAACACACCAACGCCAACTCTTGGTCATCATCATTTTTTTTTGGGACTGATAGACGCTGTTGGCGGCAGATTACAGCTTCACCGGACAATAGGAGGCGAGCGCTTATAGCACTCTAGCCTTAACGGCAGAAGTAGCGACGAGCTCAAGGGCACCTCAGGGAGGCACGGCCTTCATCATCAGTTATTCAGTTATCCACTATCGTCAACTATCGCTAATTAACTAACCACCATCAATTATACTACATAATAATATTAAGTCATTAATAATCTGCACGTTAACCACTCATATTAATCAAATAGATATATCACTGGGTTGCCACTTACCCATTGAACGCATCAAACCTAATAAACTTACAAGAAACATAACATACATAACAACAACCCGATAACATTTTGTCACATGTTCTCTATGCCTCTGGGTTTGCTGGAAGAGAACTCACATTTTTGAGTTAAGCTCGCCCTTTGTGATACCTTTGTCTTTTGTTAAGTGTTTTGTGCTGTTTTCTATTTTTTTTAAGTGTACCCAATAAAGTATAATAATAATAATAAAGAAAAGTAACAGACCAATTAGAATACAATGTAGTAAATTATTGAAAGTGCCCAAGTATATGAATTATTTTGGCCAGAGAGTCAGAAAATATCTAGTCCCTTCTGTTTTAAATAGTATACCAGTAGATATCAGAAAGAAATGTGTAACAAAAAGGTCATTCTCAAATGCATTGAAAAAGTTCTTACTAACTAAATATAAAGAGTCTCTGTTTGATAAAATTATGTAATCAGCTTAGATAATAATTTAGTATCTAATCATAGTAAAACTACTATGTGTGTCCATATAACACGCATTCAGGCTTATATTAAGTATTTATTGATTGAGAGCTACGTCTGCCAACAAACTGCTATGCAGTTTGGCAGTTGTTTAAATGTTTGTAAAAGGTTTTTTTGTACACACTTAATAAACGTTTTTTCATTTTTTCATATTTTTTTTTAATAATGTTCGTCGGTTCCATCTCAATCTTCAATGCAGTTCCTCAAATAGCACCTCTTGAGAACCTGCCAATCTAACTCGCAAACACATTTTTAATATTTTATAAACCATCATAAATGAAAACAACAAAGTATCTCCACTATAAAATATCACGTCAGACTGTGATCAAATCCCACAATCACTATTCGCTACAATGACAAAGACTCACAATCGACTGTTCACCATGAAATTCGCCTGTTCGAAATGTTCGCCAACGTCTATTGCTATGTCGCCAAAACAGTACAAGTCAACTAGCGCCATCTGTTAAATACGATGTCAAACTACCTGTTCTACCTTTACAATATCATGATAAATACTTATTATAGTTTAACAAGGTATTGATAAAATAGATTCTTACACTAAATTATATTATAACTTGTCATGTTAAGACCTATAATCAAGTCAAAAACCATCAAGCCAAAGTAATAGACATACATACTTACATACATACTCTCGAAAAACCTAGCTCCTTCCGGTGTATTCTGGGAATTTTTTTATAGGTTCATTCCTAATAAAATAGAATAAATGTTGTTTTTCTATGATTAATCATCGATTCTTTGGATTGATGCAGTACTTTATATCGATTAAAAAAATAAACGTTTGTTCGATTAATCGATTTCAAATCGCTATCCCTACTAACTACTTTGGACGCCGCCATTTGTGTTTGCTGTCAAAAGCGATGTAATGTCTTGGAGTCGTGAATAAATTTTTGATATTTGCGGCGTAATTTGGTGGAATATCTTGTTTAGTTAGGTTTTATGTTTAATTTCCACAATGTCTAATATATCGCTTGATAAAGACACGTTTTATCGTCGTATGAAACGGCTGTACGCAGCGTGGAAGGTCGGTTAACTTTCGTGTATAGTTACTACCGTTCTCGAAGCATTTTATTGAATACTTACGCGTTTTGCAGGCTGCTGCTGCTGATGCGAAGAGCGATGATGCTTTGGCGAAGGTCGACTGCCTGGTCTCATGTGTCGGTGTGGACGAGGACACTCTTTACAGCAAGTCAACAGCTCTACAGGTTTGCGCGAATTTTGATGATATCCATGTGGTTGAACCATTCAGTATTCATTTTATTTCTAAATGTCATATGGATCTGTTAATTATTTACTTCGTATTGAAATAGACATTTCACGTTTCATAAATTATTATTGGTCACATTATTTTTCAATATACAATTGATTCCAATTAGGGTTTTTAATAAACCTTATTAATTATAACTATGTTAAATAAAATATTGTCACAACTTTAAAATCTAGTAGCTAGTAAAAATATCCTGAGGCCAACCATACATGGGCATCTGATGCCAAAACCCTTACGTGGTGAACATGCTGTCAGTCTGTACTAAACAATTTGCTCCTTCATTTATAATACTGGTAGCTAAGGCAGTTCTTAGTCTTATTGTTCCAGTGAACTATTGGGCTGCTTGGTTTCCCTGTCTAATTACAATGTGGGTGGCTTTAAGGTTAAAGTAAATAAAAAATAAAGTAATAGCTTATATTGAACAATAGCAGCAGCCAGTGTACCTAACTGTTATATCTGACCCTCAACTAGACAGAGCCTGTACTATGTAAACCAGACAACTGATACTAATACTTATATACTTTTTTTTGTATATTCTTACTTATATATATAAAACACCCAGACACTAAGTGGGAATCGAACCCACAATCTATCTGGTAGCAGCCAGGGTATCAAACCACTAGACCAAAGGCCCGTCAAATTATTTAATGAAAAAAGAAGAACAACTGGCCTGCCCACTTAATATATCTTGACATAGAATGACTGAATTTAAAATAATGTAATTACTACCTTACCTCACTAAAAAGCGGTAACATTTACTTTTCTAATTATAATTTTATAATTAGGATCTTAATTCAAATGTATAATATATACTTGTATTTTTTAGACTTGGCTATTTGGATATGAACTCCCTGACACAATAACAGTCCTCACAGAAAACAGTATGTGTTTCCTAGCAAGTAAAAAGAAGATTGAATTTCTGAGACAAATTGAAAATGGCAAAGACGAAACAGAATTACCACCAGCGAAATTGCTTATAAGAGATAGGGTAAGTTGGAGAGTGTTTATGCCTGTTCTTCTCCATATCATGGACTAGCTGTGGCCTTATTATATTATTGATTTGATTGACCACAAATCTTTCTATTGATGATATTAGAGACATTTTAATGGATTAAAATTCAACATGAAAAGTTTATACTTCTGAATTATTTCAATTTTAAAAAGTATTCAGTCAAAATAATAGGGTTTACATAGCAAAATGTATTTTTTTTATTATTTTCTTATTAAATCATTGAAAACAACCAGTATCAGTATAGGACCTAATAGGTACACCACATAGTCCATGAAAAATACTCTATTCAGTCAGTTATGTATTTTTTTTTATAAAAGATTTAGTTATGTTGTTGTTGAAGAATTTATCTTATAAAATCTCTTTTATTAGTCCCTGTTAACACAGGTACATAAATGGAACTTTATTCATAGTGAACAAGGGCAATTTAGTAATCATTTTTGTTTTTTATAATGCATTAACATTAACATTTTGAATAAGTGCATCTTTTTCTTGCATATTCCAGAATGATAAAGATAAAGAAAATTTCAACAAACTTATACAAGAAATAAAAAAATCTAAATCAGGCAAAACACTTGGTGTTTTCGCCAAAGACAACTATCCCGGTGAATTTTGTGAGAGTTGGAAAGCCATCATGAAAGGTGAAAAATTTGAGAATGTAGATATTAGTTCCACTATCGCTAACCTGATGGCGCCTAAAGAAGACTCTGAAATTATAACTGTGAAGAAAGCCTGCATGGTCACAGTTGATGTGTTCACAAAATATTTGAAGGACCAGATTATGGAGATTATTGATTCCGATAAGGTGAGTTGGATCATGGTGTTAGAAGACAATATTATAAACTGTGTGTAAAACAGCTATGCATGTGAATGATTAGAATGGGGTTGATGACTGTGTAAAAAAATAATTCTAATTAGACAGTCTTCTTCTTCTTCTTTTAAAATGAGATGGCTTCCATCATGTGTATTGATGATTCTGCCAACGACAAAGTTTGCGATAACACGGGACGGTGGGTTGACAGTTGATAAAAAGATTTGACAATGGACGGTTAAGTTAGCAAAAATAAGGATGGGTTCAGACAGAGGAATTTAATATATTGATAGATAAGTAAGTGCATAATAATATATAAGCTGTTTATAGGAGAATTTCGAATGAGATTGTTATCTCATAACTGTGTTCAGTATATTATATTTTAATGTTATTTAAGGTTATGAATTTATATAACATTTTGGTTAGGTAAGGATTCGGTAGGGTTAATAAATATGGTAGGTTTATAGGCCGAGGGGAGTTTGATGGGAGCAAATCATATATAGCAACAGATATTTTAGTACAATTAAAGAAAATGTGTTCAAGTGTACCCTCCTCCATGCCACATTCACACATTGAGTGATCTCGTATTCGTAATTTGGCTAGAAATACAGGTGAGCAGACATGACCAAGGCGAAGACGTATTATAACTGAGGTAACCCACTTGTGGTAGTTTCGATACTTAAAGAACCATGGAGAATTTGGAATGCAGGGTTGAATGTTTCCATACCATATGGCCTTTATCTGTCTACTCCTTTGCCATAATCTGTCCCATGAGGATACAAGATATGCTTTGGATAATGGTACTAAGTCACAAGCATAGATCGAATAATGTGAAGTAAGGCCAGAATGTGAGGCTTCTTTAGCTAGCTGATCAGCGATTTCATTGCCTATTATTCCTGAATGTCCAGGTATCCAGGCGAGAACAATTTCGATGCCAACACAGTGGCATCGATATAGAGCTTGTTTGATCTTTAGCGAGACGTCGAAATTATTCTTTGAGTGAAAAGGAAGCTTAGCAACATCAGAAAGGGAACTGAAGGAGTCCGATAGAATCAAAGTTTTGTTAATTTTGTGTGATTCGGCATACAGTATAGCTTCCAGCAAAGCAAGGGCTTCACCAGTAAAGACCGAGCATTGTGGAGGGCATTTGAAGTTTAATATTATTTTGTATTTTGGGATCCATACAGCAAATCCAACATTTTGGGTAGCTGATAGTTTTGAGGCGTCTGTATACATAGGCAGCCATCCTTGCCAATCGTTACCGTAATTAGACAGTCGGTTAGATTATCAAAAAATATTGGACACGTATTTTCTTATTTAATTCAATAAAATATGCCAAAGATATAAAGCGTCAAAGTTCGGGAGAGGGGGCTCCTGACGTCACGCCTCAATAAAAATTGTATACCGGCGTGACGTCACGCGGCATTTCAACGCACTATATCTTCGTCATTTTTTGTTTAATCGACAAAAGAAAAAATTGTGTCCAATATTTTTTGATAATCTACATGACGTACTTAAAAAATTAGTCATCTAGCCTATTCATACATATTTTTTCCTTACCTTACTCACGGGGAGAACATGAGATGTTACAGAGAACATGAGATGTTACAGGTGGCCTCAGACTTGTGGCTATTATAAATATTGTGATGTTATTGCACTGCAAATAGCCAATGGTCGTTCGAAGGGGGAGGCCTATGTTCAGCAGTGGACGTCTTCCGGCTGGTGACGATTGCACTGCAGTGGAGCTCCTATGCGATCTTAAAATCGGCTTACCTATTTTACAGAAAGTGAAACATTTAAAACTCGCTGAGGGTGTTGAAGCGGCGATATCAGACAAGAAATACGTCACGGGCGTGGACGTAAGCCAAGTGGACATGTGCTACCCTCCCATCATACAGTCAGGCGGCAATTACAGCCTCAAGTTCAGCGCAGTGTCGGATAAAAACCATCTACACTTTGGCGCGATAGTGTGTTCCCTTGGCGCGCGATATAAGTCTTACTGCTCGAATATAGTGCGTACATTGCTGGTCAACCCTACAGATGAAATTCAGAGCAATTATAACTTTTTGCTGAACGTTGAAGAGGAGGTTATGAAGAAACTCGTCTCAGGCGCTAAGCTGTCTGCGGTCTATGAAGCTGGTTTGGAGTTGGCGAAAAAGGAGAAGCCCAATTTGGTGGATAATTTAACGAAAACATTTGGGTTCGTATATGTCGGTGTTCTTATGTGTGTTGTGCTAACTTCCATGAAACGAGGATGAGAAGAACCTTAACTGACCCTATCCCCAAGTGTGTTGTGGGTCTCTATGGACATCAAAATGGCTATGCATGCAGCAGATTCACTGATAAATATATCTTGGGTTTATTCAAGTCTAGAGTGAACAGGCATTTTATAGGTAATTGCGGTCCATCATAGACCACATCTTCATTTACCATCATGTGAGATTATGGTCAAGCGCAGACCTATTAAAAAAAAGATTTTAGTTGACGTGGTTTCGCTATAACAGCGTGGTACATAGTTATAGCCCAAACACGTCATTGGTAGACTTACCCTGCGCTATAGCCTTCGCCGTCTGCTGTCTCTTGATACTTCAAACTATCCAGTACAATAAATGGCGTAAGCCAACAAAACAGTCGTCATAAAGTTTGTATAAGGTGCTTTTCAAGTCGTTATTAATTCCAGGTTTGCGATGGGTATTGAATTTCGTGAGAGCTCAATAGTTATAGGTCCTAAAACCTCAGTGACAGCGAAAAAAGGAATGGTGTTCAATATCAATATAGGGCTTGCTAATCTTACAAACAGTGCCGCCACCGAAAAGGAAGGGAAGGTGGGTGTAAAGCTTTTTTTAGTTCAACTATTATGGTTTTTATTGAAGCACTAGCTGACCCTCGCAGCTCCGCCTGCGCTATTTTTACGTTAACTAAACTTTTAATAACAGACATTCGCATCGAATACATAACCTCCTTTTTTATAGTCGGTTAAAAACTGGGACCCACTTTTTACTTGCTCTCCGAAGCACTGACCCGTTAAGTCCAAATGGCGTTAAACGGTCACCCATCTATTTATTGACCTTACCTAACGTTGCTTAACCCTTTCGATTATAAAACCTTGATAACAACTCTCTATGAGTGTTCCCTTACTAATATTTATTATATTATAAAGAAAAATTGATAAAATCGGACCAAGTACCCATTTTGACTTTAATCCCCTCTCCCAAAAGAACCGTGCTAGATTACGGAATCAAAAGTATCCTATGTCCTACCTCGTAGTAAGATCTCAAATCATGCCAAGTTTCATTTGAATCCGTTCAGTAGTTTCGGCGTGATGCTCAGCCGTGATACAGACAGACAGACAGACAGACAAAAATTAAAAAAAATACATTTTCGGCCTCAGTATCGGTAGACGGGCCCGTTGGTCTAGTTGGCAGACACCCTGCCTGCTAACCGATGGGTCGTGGGTTCGATTCCCGCCAAGTGTCTGGGTGTTGTTTATCTATTTAAGTATGTATTTACAAAAAAGTATAAGTAAGTATAAGTATTAGTATCAGTTGTCTGGTTTCCATAGTACAGGCTCTGCCTAGTTTGGGATTGGATGACCGTGTGTGGATTGTCCCAAGATATTATTATTATTATTAATAGAATGCCCTCCAAATATAATTTTCAAAATATCTTCAATGTACAGAATTTGACCTGTTACAGTTTTATTAAAAGTATAGATAAATACTTTTTATACAACATTATTACTTCATATCTTAATTCAACAAAGAATACTTCTCATCGGCGTTCTTAGACATACTACAGGCCTTTGATAGAGTGTGGCATGATGGACTCTTGTGCAAAATCAAGAAGAGCCTTCCACACAGCTACTATATATTGATAGTCTTACCTTGCGGACAGACTTTTCCAAATGAAGGAAGCGGATGCGACTTCCACGTTCTACGACATCAAAGCAGGAGTCCCACATCTGTACTAGGTCCAATACTTTATATCCTATATACCTCTGACCTTCCCGAAATCCAAAATGTCACTACAGCCACCTTTGCCGACGACACAGCTATTCTTGCAAGCCACAAAGATCCACTGATAGCATCTCTTACTCTGCAAAAAGGCCTTGACCTAATAACGAGATGGCTAACAAAATGGAAAATCAAAAATATCTGAATTCACTCGTATTCACCAAAAACTCTCGACGAACCCTTTGCATTAAACATAGAATGCAGCGCTGTGCTTGGCTATAAAGTCAGTATTTTAACCAATCAAAGCGCCGCTATTGAATGATAACATTCAGCAACAGCAAAGGGTCCGTCAACTGTTGCTTATGATTATGGGTGTATTCACATCTAGTCTTATTAACAAGATAATGATTCCAGTGTGAGAGTAGGGAAGCTATCGTGCAGTGGAAATACTCCCGCTCAATGAGCTGTGAGACTGGGTCCCATAGACTGTAGTCCGTAGTCAAAAATAGCCAATAACACCAAGTGACATTGTGTTTTGCAGTGATTGAAATTGCTGGTTTTCTATGACTAGCAGGGGCGTAGCTACCGCCGTATCAGCCGTATCAATGATACGGGGCCCCCGGGGTACAGGGGCCCCGAACATGTGTATGCAACAATTCGTAAAATCCATGCTCTCACATAATCTCTTAGGCTGTACCGTCATTTGCAACATTTTGATACGGGGCCCATCTAAGGCAAGCTACGCCACTGATGACTAGGCTAGTATTTATATTTAATTTGTTTATCATTTCATGCACATCTATTTACAGACGTATGCATTATTCATTGGTGACACAGTATTAGTGAATGAGGAACAACCGGCCACCCTTCTCACACAGTCCAAGAAGAAAATTAAAAATGTTGGTATCTTCTTGAAAGATGATGACGAAGATGAGGAAGAAGAAAAGGAAAATAAGACTGAAATACTGGGTGAGTGTAGTGATTTTTTTAAGCAGTTTTGAACATTATGCTTAGCGGTATAAGGTTGACAATTCAATGTCTGTGAAATGAAAGTTGAAATAACTTCTCATGTACTGGCACCTTACTCATACCAGGAACACAACAACGACTCGAAGATTGATCCAAGGTGGACGTTCTTTCCTAGCTGTGCTGTTTCAATTACAGGAGTGGGTGTTACCATCACAATAAGTCTCACTTCTATTCTATTATTTAGTATTAATTTTGTATTAGATATTACATCAATACTGGTTTAACCGCGTGGTTCTACACGTGGTATAATCAACTGACAACCATAAAATCAAATATTGTGTTCGCTGCTTTTCTGTCGTGCCGACCAGTCAGGAACTGCCTTAACATGCTTTTCTCACTAAGTCTGGGTTGGTATTTTTGTAACCGACAACAATAATAGAGGTTCTTGAGTTATCTGTATGTATATAGGGTGACTAGTTGAATACTGTTCATATTGTAGGAAGATAATTTGTGTAGAATTCGCGATTGAATATGTAAAAAAATATCTTCAGCCAAGTTCCTTGAGAAGTAAGCAGATAGGAATAAATCTTGCATCCTCCTGAATATTTTTTCATGTATTCCCGTAGATTCCGGAGACTTTTGACGGACACAATTGGTAGAACACGATTCTTTTAATTAATTGAAAGGCCATTCCATTCTGTTTCCGCAATGTAAAAATAATTTTCTATATCCCATTTGAGGGGTTGTCTATCAAGTACCTACTATTGACAATACTCCATTGTTCACGAACTAACGTACCAAAGTCTGCAGATCATATGTCAATTATCTTCACTGAACTACACTTTTTACGCATGAGAAATAATTTCTTAAGTATTCAAAAAAGCATCTTTGAAAACTAGGTTAACTTTATACACATATTTTCCTGTATATTTTAAACAAGATTCGAAAACTTTCCTACTATATTCTCGTAGATCAAATAGTCACTCTGTTGATTTTAAGGCCCTTTATATTTTTGGGCCGAATACCTAAAGAAGGCTAAACAGAATAATTACGAGACTGGTATATGTAATTACCGGTTGTCTGTATGTATTTATATACAGGGTGTTACAAAATACCCCGTAAAAAATATACCCCAAAAAAGTAAAAAAATATTATTATTTTCACTGATGTGCAAACCCTATTTCAGTAAAAATAAAGAGTAAAACTACGCAGAATGTACTACATTTCTACCTAATTCGCGGAACGACAAAATTTTTAAAAACCTAACCTAACGAAACAACCAATAAAACTGGTGGAAATGTCCAAATGTTGGAAAAAAAAACCTCGAAACAGTTATAGGATATCGATTAGAAGATTTGAAATTGACAACATAATTTTTTTTTCAACGTGACATTTTCTGAAGCCAGTGCTTGAGTATAACGACATCCTTGTATTGAGATAGCACATCTATATAATATTATATGAATGAATAATAGAAAAACGATTAAAGTATACAATTATTAGGTAAAATAGGTACGTAGGCCTTTCTGTTAAATAATCTGGTACCCTGACATGACAGCTTACTAGGGTTGACAAAATTTTTGGCTTTGATAATTAATTCTATTTTTTACGGGGTATTTTGTAACACGTCGTATATGTTAGCGTAAAGCTATTAACCCGCTAACAATAATGTGTTTTTATATCTACGTCATTTTGTTACATGCATTCGCGGATGATAGAGAACGGAGGTGAGTATGTCGCCAGTGTTACACTGCTAACACATTATGATTCTTAATGCATGCCCTTACAATTGATTTTTGACTACATTGAATTACGTTGGTTGAGTTTACCTATTATCCCCTCGTATATTCTGCGCTACTTACTTATGGGTAGCTTAGACTGGTAAACTCAAACGTAGTAGATATTTGTTATATTTAAAATCAAATTATATACATTGTATCTTGGCTTTACTGTAATATGAAATCATTTAAAATGACTTAATCACTTCTTCTTCTTCTTCTTCAATTTAAGAGCTGTGCTCTTGTCGGTGAAGCAATTTCCAAACCGATCTATTATGTGCCTTTATTTTGACGTCCTGGTATGACACTCCACCCACTTTTTCTACTATCTGCTTCATGAAACTTCGCCTTGGTCTTCCTCTTCCCCTTTTCCCTTCTAAAATTTATCTTTATTCACCAACCAATTCCAAAACTTCCTCATTAGTCTTCCTTTCTGTCCAAATTATTCCCTCCATCCTTCTCCAACACCACATCTCAAATGCTTCCAACATTTCTCTATCCCTCTGTGTTAATGTCCATGTCTCACTATCATACAAAGCGATGCTCCAAATATAGATTTTAATGAGCTGCTGATTTAATCACTAGTAAGCTTCAAAAGGGTAAATCCATCCCAAATCAATAAAATTTCATTTCGACCCGTTTGCTGAAGCCTATCAGAATCTCTGAATAGACATAAATGTATTGCCTAAATAATCACCAATCCATAAAACCTCATTCAATATCCGACAAACCATAAAATCACGCTAAAATGTTGTATTAGGAAATCAACCAAAAAATGCAAAATGCAGTCAAAATCATCAAATGTAATCCATGCATGCACGCTTTATATGTTTGATTACTATCGACTTCTTTTTATCAAGCGATAATATTACAGGCAGAGGTAAAAGAACGGCCGTAATAGAGTCGAAACTTCGTACGGAACATTCATCCGAGGAGAAACGCAAGGAACATCAGAGGGAACTAGCTATAACGCTCAATGAGAAGGCCAAGGAGAGGTTAGCTAAACAGTCGAGCGGTAAAGACACGGAAAAGTTGAGAAAAAGCACTGTTTCATATAAAAATGTCAGTCAGATGCCGCGAGAGAATGAAGTTAAAGAGCTCAAATTATATGTTGGTAAGTGGACAAACTCGTGTGGTGTCCGGGTAAGAAAAGCACCCTCCCATCTCCTCCCATAGGGTGCCTACCCAGGAGAGCCCTAGTGGCTTCTTACAGGCAGGAAAAGAAGAAGACTGGCAGCAGCGTCTTTCTATTGGATTACCTACTATCTATACTGGGATCTCCATGACGCTTGCCAAGTGTGGGGATTATGTCAACCCCCCTTCTTTTAAGGGGTAGGCCTTTGTACAGCAGTGGACGATGGTGATGAAATGGACTAATGCAGGTTGAACAAGTTGAGGTTGAAATAAATTATTGTTTGTAAGTGGTATACATAGATAGATGACTGACAGCCCAAGGAGTCCGTTATATTTAGATACATGCCTGTTCATCTATTGGTTAGACACCCTGGCCGCTACCCAATAGGTCGTGGGGTCGATTCCCACCAAGGTTTGGGTGTTTTATCTATAGAGGTATATACTTACCAAAACAAAGATATTATATCAGCTGTCTCGTTTCTATAGTACAGGCTGTGCCGATCAGATGACTGTGTGTAGATTGTCTTAGAGTTAAATTTCTTTCTTAAATTTCCAGATCGCAAATACGAGACAGTAATTCTACCGATATTCGGTGTGCCAGTGCCATTCCACATATCCACTATAAAGAACATCTCACAATCGGTAGAGGGTGACTACACATACCTTAGAATAAACTTCTTCCACCCCGGCGCCACTATGGGCAGGAACGAAGGCGGAAATTACTCGCAACCGGACGCCACCTTCGTTAAAGAAGTGTAAGTGAATAAGTATTATAAATGATAGTTTTTTAGCCGGCTTCAAAAAGAAGGTTCTCTATTCGACGCGTATGTATGTAATATTAATAAAAATGCGTAATATTAATATATGTTAGTCTATGTGGGCTTCTAAATAAATTTACCAAATTTTATGAGTGTATGTATGTATGTAGGTTTGTCCGCGGATTTCTCAGAAACTACAGGACCGATTTCAAAAATTCTTTTTGCAATAGTTAGAGTATTTTTCAACTTAGGGTAGAGTACAAGTTTCATCAAAATCGGTCCAGTAGCTTAAGAGATATAAACTTTTTATGTTTTCAGTAAGTTACTGTAACGAAGACGTTCGAGTTGCGTGATAGTGCTGATACCTATTTTGCTAAAATAAAAGTCACTAAAAAGTGTTAAATAAACTATTTTAAAAAAAATAATAACCGACTTCAAAGTAAATTATCTAAAAAGCATAAAATAACGAAAATATATTGAAGTCGGTGTCAGCTCGTAGCTCGTGCTAGTCTTAGTTAACATGATGTGCTAGCACCGACTTCAATATATTTTCGTTATTTTATGCTTTTTAGATAATTTACTTTGAAGTCGGTTATTATTTTTAAAAAAATAGTTTTGTACTCTACCTTGATACAAATGTGTAGTTTTCTACTGTGAAATGAAATTCGTCCTTATGCAGTTTGATTAAAATTGAAATTTTTATAGAAGATAATTTTTAGAAACATTGTTTATGTGGTGAAACTAACTCCGTTCTAGAGTATTATCAGGTGGTAGGTCCCTTTTGCAAGGGAACGTCGAAGCAGGAAGCTCTGCAGTGTCAGATATTCTGCCGCCAAGCCGCAGTGTAAACATTGCTGTGCTGTGTTCCGGTATGAAGGGCACTGTAGTAGGTGAAATTATGGGACACAGGAAATTTAATAAAATGTCTCGGATGACGAGCGGCATTAGGCTCTTGCTTATCTCGCAAAAAAACTAATGAGCTTTGCTTCTAAGCCCTAGATCGCAAATACGAGACCCACCTTACCCCTAATATAATATAATTGCACCCTAGATGGAACTTTTAATCCTTAATGTGACTGCAGAGGAAAAAAATGGTAGAAACCATACCTCAATACGACTCGCAGTTTGTTTTAAATTTCACCGATTGTTTTTTTTTATCTAATAAAATGCATCATTTCTAACCCCAAAACTATGATTGCAGTACATATAGAAGTACAAACACCAAAGAACCAGGCGAGATATCACCACCCTCTGCGAATCTCAACACTGGCTTTAGACTCATAAAAGAAGTACAGAAAAAGTTCAAAACTCGAGAAGCTGAGGAACGAGAAAAGGAGGATTTAGTTAAACAGGACACCCTAGTTCTCTCCCAGAGTAAAGGCAATCCCAAACTTAAGGACCTGTACATAAGGCCTAATATTGTAACAAAGCGAATGAGCGGGTCTCTGGAATCGCATACGAACGGTTTTAGATTTACGTCAGTGAGGGGCGATAAAGTGGATATTTTGTATAATAACATAAAGAACGCGTTCTTCCAGCCGTGTGATGGAGAGATGATAATATTGTTACATTTCCATTTGAAACACGCTATTATGTTCGGTAAGTATATTTATTTATAGAGATTTTTAGTTTGTTTAATAATGCAACTTATTGATGCGCAATAGGTGTGTTATTTAAATAGAAATTGCAACTTTTCGGTTTTTGGTCATGGATAAAAAAAATGGTCGAATTCTTATACTTATCAAATTATGTTTATATGCTTTAAATCTTATTTTGTGATGTTTAAGTTTTATTTTTAAATGAATTTCAGTTTTATATTTAAATGCTTACAGACATGAAACTGCTATCATAATTTGAACGTAATTTTGTGCGTGATCAATTCAGTATAAATAAAATATTACCCCCAAGACGCCTGACAAGCGTAGGGATTATGGCAACGCCGCCTAAGGTTTCTTTTGTTCAGTAGCGAGCTTGTTTCGGCTACTGCTGATGATGAAAAGATTGATAGTTGCTGCGATCTGTACAGACCAGGTGGTACTTATCAGTAAGGTTATTTTGGAAACCAATGCAAATATCAATCCCAATTTAAATTGGTGTGCTTCTGTCATCTGTCCTGACAGGACAGTAGCGTCACTCGTGTTCTAGAGTGTTCCACGGTGTTCTGTGGTTACGTGCAGGCAAGAAGAAGCACGTGGACGTGCAGTTCTACACGGAGGTGGGCGAGATCACGACGGACCTGGGCAAGCACCAGCACATGCACGACCGCGACGACCTGGCCGCCGAGCAGAGCGAGCGAGAGCTGCGACACAAGCTCAAGGTCGCCTTCAAGAGCTTCTGCGAGCGCGTCGAGAACATGACCAAGCAGGAGGTCGAGTTCGACACGCCGTTCAGGTATGACCCTTGCAGTTGTGAGAATTTAGTGCAGACCGTGTGTGCAAGATATTCGAACACAGCTACTTTAGATGCAGTTCTACGTCATAGATAGATAGATATAGAATTCTTTATTGCGCACAAAAAACAGCTGCTAAACATGCAACAACATCAATGGACGGCCTTATCGCTAAAAGCGATCTCTTTCAGGCAACCTTTGGATGCATACTCAGACAAAACGAATCAATTTCTGAGGTATGGCCGCGCCATGCAGCAAGTGTTCTATAGCTGCAGGCTCAGTGACCTTGAAGAACTTGGAACCTTCCTCACCGCAGAGATACAATGCCACTCGCAGCTGGCGTTAATTAGGAGCGATATTCTATAAATGGAGGTACTCTTCCTCGATGCTCGATTTTCGAGGGCACATTCCGCTATCCTCTTCTTATCTTATAAACTTCTTATAAGAAAAGAAGATCTTAACCTTTCTACTTAGTTGTGCCCTCATGACTGAAGGACATGGTTGCTGCAGTTCGTCTCCACCATTCTCGATTTTGAACTCTAATTAACTTACCTACAGCCTTTTTTCCTATACACATGTTCTCTTTCCTTTACAGAGAATTAGGTTTCCCCGGTGCACCGTTCCGTAGCACAGTACTCCTACAGCCCACGTCGGGAGCGCTGGTCAACCTAACAGAATGGCCGCCGTTCGTGATAGCCTTGGAGGATGTTGAGCTCGTTCACTTCGAGCGAGTGCAGTTCCACCTCAAGAACTTCGATATGGTGTTCGTGTTTAAGGACTACGCTAAGAAAGTGGCCATGGTGAACGCTGTGCCCATGAACATGTTGGACCATGTGAAGGAGTGGCTCAAGTGAGTATTAAATGCCATGCGGGTGGGGTAGTGGGTAACCGCTTGCTTTACAAATAGGAGGTCGCGTGTTAAAAACCCGCGGGGATCTACAGCTTTGAACAGCTCCCTACAGGTCAGGACATGGTAAGCCATTCACCGGATTTTCTGGAAAGTTAGATGATCCATACATTGGATGGGCATGTAAAAAGTCAGTCTTGCACCAAACATCGTCCCAGTCGTGTCGGTCTTCCGTCAATACAAATTCTTTAATAAGGAATCAGAATGACTTATTTGTGTACTGTAACTGCCGAACCTACAAACGTCAATTAAAGTTAATGTTGATTAATTCATTTTTTGAAATCGGATTATTTCGACACTCGAGTCCATTAATACTTAATACGCTAAAAGTGAGTAGATATAACAATTATCTCGTGTTCAATAATCGAAATTAATCATAAACGACTCCGACAGTACAAATACTTAGATTTTAAAAAGTGACATAATTAGAATTAAAGTTAATTGGAGTTTGTGAGTGCGGCAGTGAGTGTACCACACTCGGAGTTATATACTAAGATTAAAAACCTGGACGATCTTACTGATTGACCAATCTTTCCATTACATTTTGAATCATCATCATCATCAGCCGGAAGACGTCCACTGCTGAACATAGGCCTCCCCGTTAGAACGCCACAATGAACGACAATTGGCTATTTGCATCCACCGGTTACCGGTACATTTTGAATACTATGGTGGTATTCAGGTCCACACAAACTTGAGGAATAGATATTATGTAGCAAGATTCAAATTAAATAGGACATAAGAGACTTAATAACTGCAATGCAGCTGTCTAAAGGCAAGCGTGTCGTGTCGTTTAACATCAGTTGCCTGCCCACGTCTTGCTAGTCTTGTCACTAGGTATAATATAAAATAATTAATGATTTTCATGAATTATCTAATTGTGAATAAATGACGCGTGGGGTGCCGGGTTAGAATTGCATCCCCCCATCTCTCGTTGGGTGTCTTAAGAGGCGACTAAGCGCGACCGGGAAGACGGGCAACAGCGTCTTTCTTTTGGATTTATCTTCCACCTATACTGCTATCCCCAAGCCGCCTGCCAGGCGTGGGGATTATGGCAACCCCTCCCAAGGGGGAGGTCTTTGTTCAGCAGTGGACGTCTATCGGCTACTAATGATGATGAATTGTAATTTACAGCTCCTGTGATATACGCTACTCTGAAGGCATCCAGTCACTGAACTGGACGAAGGTCATGAAAACGATCACGGATGATATCGAGGGATTCTTCGACAATGGTGGCTGGTCATTCTTGGACCCTGAGTCTGATGAAGAGAATGCTGCTCATGTAAGTGGCTATTCCTCAAATTATTTCCTTGTTTTAAATACAGACAAGTTGGGTAAGTTTGAATAAAACTGGTTATAGGCCGACCATTTAATACGCGTATCGCCTGAAGGGGTAGAAGGGAGCGAGGAAAGATGTTAGCGGATGGGTGAAAGGGGTGCGCGGAGCAGAGAGCTTACGTCAAGTGCGGCAGTGCGCTGGCTGTGCTCGCAGCGCGCGGTTGGTGTTTTTGTTACGGACGCTTGAAGATAACGCACAAGGTATACGACTGCCAAGATAAATCTCAAGATGAATCGCTCTTCCAGTTTTGCGAACAAAATTAACAAGCAAGCTAAACAAATAGCATACAATGTATATTCCTTTTTTAAAGCCAGAAAACAAGATCATGAATCGATATGAATATTAGTGACGAATAGTCCTATAAAATTTTTATCTGTGGTTAAATATTTCTTAAACGGAGTTAATTATTGTTTTATGATTTTGTACCTATGAAGCTATTATAAAATATTTGTAAAACTTAAAAATAAATACTTAAAAAAAAGATACTTAATATTTTATTCTTTACCAACAATGTCTATCTCGAGATAAATCTTTGGATTATTGACTCCGTGTGTAGCGTTACCCGCCCCCGCTCCCTTCTTACCGGGCAGGCGATTCGCGAGTTAAACGGTCGGCCTATAGAAGATTCATATTTGATTAATATTGTAGATTGGATAAATACTGCACATCCAACCCTCTCAACTTCCTCAACGTTCCTCATTTACCTTTAAATTTCCTACTGCCCCCCATAAAAAACTCCAAGGGGTGGTACCGGCCCCGTAGGAAACCTGAGTTCTACCTGGTGTAAATCACATTTTGTTTTTCTAATTTTCAGGATGAATCGTCTGAGGAAGAGGACGACGCATACGAACCAACAGATGCGGAGTCCGAAGAAGACTCGGACGATGGCTCCGAGTACGACTCGGAGGCGTCCGACGAATCTGACGCGTCCGGTGATAGCGATGGTGAGGCATAATTTACTCATTGTATGTAATTGTTGTATATTGAATGTTGTTGTTGAACTTGATAGTATATTCAGACAACATGACTAAGTTCACATGTTTCCATAGTTATTGACGGGCCCGTTGGTCTAGTGGTTAGTGACCCTACCTGCTACCCAACAGGTCGTGGGTTCGATTCCCACCAAGTGTCTGGGTGTTTTATCTATATAAGTATGTATTTACAAAAAAAAAGTATATATGTATTAGTATCAGTTGTCTGGTTTCTATAGTACAGGCTCTGCCTAGTTTGGGATCAGATGACCGTGTGTAGATTGTCCCAGGATATTATTATTATTGGAAATGACCTTGCCTGATTGATAGGACCGTTAAAATCTGATTAACTTTCTTTTACATTTGTAGTGACAATTGTTTTTTAGGGTTCCATACCTACCTAAAAGGTTTAAATGGAACCCGTTCGACTTTGTCTGTTTCACCTATACAGGGTGTCCCAGAAAATAGTGTAAAGCTAAGCCCAGAGGTCATTCTATGGGAATGACATATCTCTTAATGTGAATAGCGACGAGATATTTAATTCCCATACATTTTTTTTCTATTTTCTAGCGTTCCGTATTGTAGAATGATAACTTGGCTAAGGGGGCAGATATTTCTGGAACAATTAGTGCTATCAATTTGAAACTTGGAATAGTTTTAGATCTTACTTATCCAACCTCATTGCAAATGATAATTTTTTTTTCTTTATTTTTCTGTTTAATGAAGGTCGAAATGGGGCTCCAAATTATAAAATGAGAACTATTATCATATGAAAGGGCTTCATTTGCACATCGCAAAACTGAATTTAAATTGTTAATACTTAATCAAAAATGTTAAAAAATGCGGTCACTACCCAAAACTTTGTAACCCACAGAAGAGGCCGAGGAGTCCGGCAAGGATTGGTCGGATTTAGAACGGGAGGCGGCCGAGGAAGACAAGAAGGAGCGGATCTACGACCGCGGAGAGACGGACTTTGACCGCAAGCGCAAGGGCGTGCGGCAACCTCGAGGCTACGACTCCGACGAGGGCCGCAGCAAGAAGTCCAAACACGACAAGAACCACAAGAGCTCCAACCATAAGAATTCCAGCTCGAATCACAAGAGCAGCAACCATAAAAGTCCATCGAAACATAGTAGCAGCAGGTAACTGTGACCTTATTATAATTATTTTGCATACATCTTAAAGGTTGGGTCAGCAGTGGCGTAGCTTGCCTTAGATGGGCCCCGTATCAAAATTTGTTGGAGTGCCCAAATTATGGTACGGCCTATGAGATTGTGTGAGGAAAATCCATGTTGATTGTACGAATTGTTGCCCACACATGTTCGGGGCCCCTGTGGCCCGGGGCCCCGCATCATTGATACGGCTGATACGGCGGTAGCTACGCCCCTAGTTGGGTGCAAAAAAAATTAAGACTGACTGAACTTGTTTCAAACGTTGTAGTATGGGATGGACTTAGCTCCCGCTTGTGCATGTGGTTAATCCATCGATATAATATATAAACTAGATTTGGTGTCACGGTTCAAAAAGTGGTAGCGAGAAATAGCGCCCTTGTGTCGCTATTCCTTTACAAGCCACATCCTGACAAATTTATTTTTGCCGATAGGAGTGTCGCTACTGTCTATATGAAACTGTCAAACTACACGTAATTAACATAATATAAAGGTTAGTTCACGTTTCCGCCACCAGCACAGACAAGTTTGCAACCTCCGCGACCACATTTTAGATGTCATTTTATTCTTTTTTTTTTTTTTTTGGGAATGTTAGACGCTGTTGGCCGCTACAGCTTCACCGGACAATAGGAGGCGAGCGCTTAAAGCGCTCTAGCCTTAACGGCAGAAGTAGCGACGAGCTCAAGGGCACCTCAGGGAGGCACGGCCTCGGCTTGGGCTGTCGCTTAAGAGAGGGCTGAGTTTACCACCGGTCCACAACGCGCCCCCACTGAGAAGAACCGGCAAGAAACTCAGTGGGGTGATGCATGTCGTTGAGGTCGCATACGTACGACCCTTCGGCCTCGCCGGCGAGACCGGTGTCTGATAGCTAGTGTAGCATACGGTTGTCGGGGAGGGGTCGGCGCATCCCGGTCCAATAGGACCGTCATGGGGTCAGGAGGGTCGAGCAGTACGTGCCGTGGTCTGCGGCGCGAGTCAGAAGGACTAGGGGCGTAATCGGCGGCGGCGCGGATTAAACTGTTCGCGTAAAGTAGCGTTTCGACGCTTCTTTGAGGAACTATGTCATTTTGTTCGTGAATGTTTATCTGGTTTATATATTATATCGATGGGTTAATCTCCAAAATAGTAATATTGCTATTGATTTCGCTCGCTCAGTTAGCAATTGCAAATTAAGCGAAATTCTTATTTTGAGAAGCACACCAATAGGCATGATGACTGCAACACAATACCAATAAATCTATGGTTTTAAATATTAGAACAGATTGCACTGATTCCAAAAATGCATCTCATTTTCATAATAATAGAGAGATTTTCGTGATATTTAAGCAAATAAATTACTCAAATACAGCTAATTTCTTTCATACAATGATTCACTTTTATACCTAGACAGATGATTATTTACACTGTTGTGACGTCACAAAATGGCGCCACGCACCGGCCATCGTTTTGGAACTAAATTCAAACACTATTTTAAAAACTGAAAATATTGCTATTAATTGTAAATTTAATACAAAAATATGATTATTTTCTGCAAGTTTATAGTAGACCCGTAAGTACATTATAGAGTATTTTTTCAAAATTAGTCATCATGCCTATTGCATTATGTCAAGTGTATTTGGCGAATACCATATTTTGCGCACTTATACTTATATGTTGCTGTCTTTTTTTTATCTACACGGTCATCTGATCCCAAACTAAGCAAAAAACACCCAGACACTTAGCGGGAACTCACAAATAAAAAAATATATATATATTTAAAATGCAGTAACCGCTCAGTGGGCAAGCGCTTGCCTTAGAAACAAGGTGCGTAGGTTAGAACCCCGGTTCGCACCTCTGATTTATTTAATTACTAATGTGCAAATCGTCTTTGTATGATGAAGGAGAACATCATGAGGAAACCTGCATGTCTGAGAAAGCCTAACTAGCTTTCGAATGACGTGTGAAGTCCGCAAACCCGCACTTGGCCAGCGTGGTGGACTATGGCCTAAGCCCCCTCATCTTGAGGGGAGGCCCGTGCCCAACAGTGGGACAAAAACAAGGGCTGCTATTATTATTTATTGGTGATTTAACTTCTCTTTAATCTTTGCAAAAGATCCTTTTTTTAATTGTACCACCTAAGGTTGCAGCAAGCTATGAAATGCCTACAATTCACGGCCTCTCTTTCTCCGCAGTCCGTCTAAGAACCGCGACAAGCACCACAAGTCGTCGCACCACGAGCGCGACCACAAGAGCTCCAACAAGTCGCACAACAAGTCCGGCGACAGGGACAAGGACAGGAAGCACTCCAGCGACAAGTCGCATAAGCGGTCGCGGGACGACAGCAGGGAACACGAACGTAGCTCTAAGAAATCTAAGTAAGTAATATGTAACTAAAGTTGGTTATATGGTGCACCATATTCAATATAGTTATTTTTGGTAAATGGGCAGTCACGGTACGAACAGCCCACTGATTCAAGGTCGCTCAGCGGGCTATGGTGGGTGTTTCTCTAAGGGACCGAATACGAAATCAAGTTTAGTGATTCGCCAGAGAACCAAAGTAACCGACATAGCTCAAAGGATTACACAGCTGAACTGACAGTGGGCTGGTCATATTTGCCGTAGAACCGATGACCGTGGGGGTATATTGGTTCTGGAGTGGAGACCGCGAATCGGGAAGCATAGTGTAGGACGCCCTGTGACCAGGTGGAGCGACGATCTTCGCAAACCGGTTGGCAGTCACTGGATGAGTGGAGCCGAAGATCGGGCTCAGTGGCGTGCCTTGGAAGCCTATGTCCAGCAGTGGACTGATGAAATAAAATATGCATGCATTAAACTATTACAGGGAACACTTTAGTCCTTCGGTAAAATTTGTTTCTCAGTTTACTCTAATCCATGCAGAAAATTTTCTAGGAGGTTGGTTCTTTGTGCAGGTAGGTACCACCGCAGCATCGATATACTATACCAACAAGATTAGCTGTCACGAACAAAATGACATCGAAAATGTGGTCGCGGTTACATATACCTACACAACTATACACGTACACGCAAAACAATAATATGTTCATATAAAAAGATGACTTACATACTATAAAATAAGGTTCAATAATAATTGCAGACAATTGAGCGACAGCCGTCTCCGTAGCTCTTATTTTCGTGACTACTTTTCGGGTCGTGACAGCAAATCTAGTTGGTATAGTATATCGATGCACCGCAGTGTCAGATATCTCGCTGTCAAGCAGCAGTGTACATTGCTGTGTTTCGGTGTGAAGGGTACTTAATATATAATCTCATAAGGGTCGGTGCGCGCTAGTGATTCCTCTGGTGTTGCTAGCGTCTATAGGCTGCGGTCACTGCTTACCATCAGGCGGGCCGCAGGCTTACTTGCCATTGGTAGAAAAAAAGGCAACATAAATAAAAAAATGCATTTTTGTTTCAGGAAATAAACAGCCGCCGAAAATTATGATTTCGTTTCGTGTAAAAACTGGTTTCATTTGCCGACCGAGGTCATGTTGCACATATTGATTCGTATCGACTCACACAATACCCGTCTGCGCATGTTCAAAATCAGGTCTGAATGTTTGTACGTATGTAGTTTAATGCCAGATTCCAATGATAAGAATGAATTGTAATTTAAATGATACCATGGAGAAATAAATTTAAGAATTCATAGTTTGCTGATTTCATTTATTCCCAAGTCATAAGCTAGAGGAACTAATTCATAGTGACACTATTCGGAATACGAGAACTGATTGGTTGCAATCACAGAACATAATAAGGTTACTATAACCGATTTCAGATGGATTTAAAAACTATCATATTCATTTGCGCCTTGACACCATCATTCCTACAGAGTCAACATGTCAAAAACAATGTATTATCAAGTAGTTTTTTCTTTCACGATATAAGGATTGTTCCTTTTTCGTTTGAATAGCTATTAAATCCATTTAAAACAGCGTTTACATTAAAACTACTGCAAAAAAATATGGAATATGCTTTGGTTGCAGGACTTGATACTGATACGTAATAAATAACGTTAAGTAACGTTAATTTCAATAACAATACCTTAGTAACTTTAGGGGTATCAGTAGAATATACAAGTTAAAACAGTAACGTAACCATATCCTTCGTGTTGACAACGTCGTATCATCGGTTCGATCGAATTAAGTACCAGATATTAAATAACGATAAAATTAACGTACATTTTAATTTAACGTTATGTCTAGTTTACGGTAATGAAGAAAACCAATAATAATGACGTATAACGTAGCAAAAATAACGTTAAAATTACTACAGATATTTTACATTAATGTTACAACCGATATTTTACATTAATGTTACAACCGATATTTTACATTAATGTTACAACCGATATTTTTCATTAATGTCACAACTGTTGAGTGCAGGGTACCGTTGCGAACATTTAACGTTATTTCAAGCCCTGTTTGTTTGCATATCTGAAAAATTCCTGCTACTATGTACAAATACATACAATTTTAAGAGTTATCGCTTTACATTTATTCTATTCTAATCTATGCCGTGATTGTAACAAGAAACCCACTTTGCTTGTTTAACTGTCTTACAAATGTTCTATTAAATTACATAATTAAATTGTACATTATTTACATAAATACTATAATCAGCATGTGTGGACTACACATGTATTTGGTCTGTGTCCGTTTCCTGGGCGGCTACGAAGGGTCTGCGCGGTAACACAGTTATTCTCTTGGAGTCTGGTATCTTCACGTCCTGAGGCTTGGAGTTCTCCTGCTCCTGCGACTCGGCGGTGCTCCAATACTTCTTATTGACTAACATAAGCAGCATCAGCGCTGGCAGGTGTATTAGAGAGAACCTGAACAGTTTCCTTGAACTGCTACTGTCTGATTTCTTGTAGAATTGCCATGCTGAAAATAATGATACAATACACAAATATAGTCAGATTATTATTATGTAGTATTTCAATAATACATAAATATTGATAGATTAATTATAATATTTCTAAATAAACCAAAACATGACGTAAGTCTTGATATGTAGAGACCGGAGAATACAACCAGAGAAAAATTAAGAAATGTCGCAACCAGTATTGCGGATTTTCATGGGATCAAACAGCCGCAGTTAAGCTGAGTCCATTGATTATGGCGGCGACTCCGAGGAGAACGGTGGGGAGGTTGCGACCCCCGTCTTCTCGAGCACCGTGACTGGTTCCCGGGAGGCTACAATGCGTCCCCCGGCGGCGAGCTCACAGGCAAGGCACCGAGGAGCTCCTGGAGAGGCCAGGGGTCCCCACTCATGTGCCGCCGCGACAGCCGCGGAGGTTTTAGTGGGTAAGAATCCCATATACCCCGGTCGAGCCCCACAGCTCCCGGGGACCTTTTGAAGGTATCCCCCGCGAAAAAAAGTTATTAGCATAGTAAGAGTTTTGAACGTTAACTAAAACGTTCGTATTTTTATTTTTTTCACGTACATTTTACTGGTTTTCGATACTTTTTTATAGTGGCGCTGCTGATGTGGAAGGTTCGAAAAAAAATTAATGTTTTTGCTAATCATGAATCTCACTAGAGGGGTACTATTATGGCTGCTAACAGTATACTATTTTATTTATGTTCAAGCAATATTAATAACTTACTGGGAATCTACCACCATCTGTTAGAGCAGAATTATTGTAATATTATTTTCGTGAGTGAAAGGAATAGAGCTATAAGTTGCGTATATCTGCGTCACTGTCCCGCGAAAATTAATATTATTTTAACACTGCCATAAAAGCTGATGGTAGAGACCCAGGGCTTAAACATAGGTCTCAGCTGAACCATTAGTCACAATATATTTATTATGTGCCTCCGGGCACTTACACAAAAATCATTTATTACAAATTGACGGGCCTGTTGGTCTACTGGTTAGACACCGTGGCCGCTACCCAATACGTCGTGGGTTCGCTTCCCGTCAAGTTTCTGGGTGGTTTATCTATATAAGTATGTATTTACAAAAAAAAAGTTATTTATAAGTAGGTATTCATATCGTTGTCTGGTTTCCATAGTTCAGGCTCTGCCTAGTTTGGGATCAGATGACCGTGTGTAGATTGTCCTAGAATATTATTATAATTACCACCGACTTTTGATGGGCATGCGAGTTGCTTAACATCAGGCAAACGTCTCCCTCGCCTCGTAACTAAGTTGCAATAAAAAAAACTATGTTTTTAATAACCCCGATAGATAACAGATGTACGTGACATATTCATTGCCGATAATATAACCGGTATTGTATTGTCACGGCCATGACGAAATCTGTTGGTATCAGTGTAAGTCAATTATCACAGTTAACTCGAGTAGTTATTAAATCCGTAAAGATAACGGCTATAGGGTAACCGGTAAAGTGATCACCACAAGTAAAAATAAAACGAATTGGATTTCATTGATGTTACCTCGGTTTCAGTAGTCTTTCAAATCTTCCCATCCCTCTTTTAACATCAGAGGATGAAACACAAGGCAACTACGCACCTTTACGTTGTGAAGACATGGGACATTATGTCCCATCAGTCCAGACTAAGCGATTTGCTTCTTCTTTAAGATGGGACATGATGTCCCATCAGTCCAGACTAAGCGATTTGCTTCTTCTTTAAGATGGGACATGATGTCCCATCAGTCGGGACCAGGCGATTTACTTTCTCTTTAAGACACTCCAGACCAAGCGATTTGCTTTCTCTTTAAGATGGGATGTCCCATCAGTCCGGACCAAGAGATTTGCTTCCTCTTTAAGGTGGGACATGTCCCATCAGACCGGACCAAGCGATTTGCTTCCTCTTTAAGACGGGACATGTCCCATCGGTCCGGACCAAGAGATTTGCTTCCTCTTTAAGATGGGACATGTCCCATCAGACCGGACCAAGAGATTTGCTTCCTCTTTAAGATGGGACATGTCCCATCAGACCGGACCAAGCGATTTGCTTCCTCTTTGAGATAGGACATGTCCCGTCAGTCCGGACCAAGAGATTTGCTTCCTCTTTAAGATGGGACATGTCCCATCAGACCGGACCAAGCGATTTGATTCCTCTTTGAGATAGGACATGTCCCATCAGTCCGGACCAAGAGATTTGCTTCCTCTTTAAGATGGGACATGTCCCATCAGACCGGACCAAGCAATTTGCTTCCTCTTTAAGATGGGACATGTCCCATCAGACCGGACCAAGAGATTTGCTTCCTCTTTAAGATAGGACATGTCCCATCAGACCGGACCAAGCGATTTGCTTCCTCTTTGAGATAGGACATGTCCCGTCAGTCCGGACCAAGAGATTTGCTTCCTCTTTAAGATGGGACATGGTCCTATCAGACCGGACCAAGCGATTTGATTCCTCTTTGAGATAGGACATGTCCCATCAGTCCGGACCAAGAGATTTGCTTCCTCTTTAAGATGGGACATGTCCCATCAGACCGGACCAAGCGATTTGCTTCCTCTTTAAGATGGGACATGTCCCATCAGACCGAACCAAGCGATTTGCTTCCTCTTTAAGATGGGACATGTCCCATCAGACCGGACCAAGCGATTTGCTTCCTCTTTAGAATAAGTACAGTCAAGGAACGATTATAATGTGGGTGTCTTCAAGGCAATAGTGAATAGGCTTTAAATATACTAATGTGCATGCTATAGTAGCTTTCTACCAAATGGGATGGGATTTTTTTATTATTTAATAGCTAGTGTTTGATTGCTCAAACACTAGCTATTAAATAAAAAAAAACGAATTCTATGTTGTTTTCTAAATAGTTTCATAAATTGTGTTTATTAATATTGTCGGTTGGGCAATCACTATATCGTTTACCCTAAGGTAAAATAAAACAATATGAACAAAGCCGTACTGTGTTCGTCATAGCGCGGTGGCGCGGCCGATAAGCTAGTAAACTCTAAAAGTAAGGTTATCGCGTATAATCCGCAAGTATTTGCGATAACCTTTAAACTTTTTTCTTAATCTACAATATAACTTGGTGGTAGATCCCTTGTGCACGGACCGCCGTAGTATCATATATTCAACTAAGACATGTTCCGGTGTGAATAATAATAATATCCTGGGACAATCCATACACGGTCATCTGATCCCAAACTAGGCAGAGCCTGTACTGTTGCTACTACTGGTCTCAAAGACTGGTTAGAGTTCCGAGTATGGCTCAATTCACACCAAGATGTCAGCGGCCAGAAGAGGCGCGACGCGGCCGCGCGCCTCGTACATTCTACAAGGAAACTCCGCTCCAGACGCCGCGCTGACCAAACGCGAGTGGCCGCGCGGCCTTTTTAAGCTTTTCAAGCGATACCGGTCTTTTTCGTGTTGTAGATAAAGTTTAAATTTTTTTCATACTGAAAGTGCGCGCCGCGCCGCTGCTATCTTGGTGTGAATTAAGAGCCTAAGTGTCCCACCCTGCTCCACTGTACACCCGTGACTGTGTGTACTATGGTAACCATACAACTAATACAAATAATCAAGATGCAACAAACAGACATGTTTATGCATACGGTTGTCCTGGTGGGAACCGAACCCATGACTTATTGGGTAGCGGCTAGGGTGCTAGACCAACGGGGCCTAGTGACCCAGGCTCTTAAGAACTAATTTGAACTGACTAGCAGTAGTGTTGGCCATGAGTAGCCATGCCGGTTACCATCAGGCAAGCATTGTGCTTGTCTTTACGTATAAAAGCTAATAACTAATGAACTATTTCTATGGTTAGGCTAAAATAATATTTTTTTTTATTTTATAATTTTTGTACACACAATAATATTTCAAGAAAACGGAAATATAAGAAAGAATAGTACAAACTTCCAGCAGGCCTGCGATCATCATCAGCAGCCGAAATACGACCACTGTTGAACAAAAGGCCTCCCCCTTCCTTAGAAGGGAGGGGTTGCCATAATCTTCGCCCTTGGGGAGGGGGGGGGGGGGGTCGGTCAATTCTAATCCGGCATCCCACGGGGTAAAATACTAAGTATAGGCTAAAATAATAAGCTATTGCTTACTGAAAGTCCTGTTGTCCCGCGTGGGGGGGGGGGGGGGCGATAAGGAACTAAACTCGTTAAGCAAAGAAGAGCAAGTCTTAAGTTGAAAAAAATACAAAGAAGTGCTGGTTTTGATAGACTGTCAAATTGAGACGAATGGGGAAATAGGATATTTTCTGAAAGTCGGATAAAGCATGTATGAAACAAATGCCCACCCGTTAAATTAATATAGAGCAGAATATTTTGTACTTGTTCCAAACACTGCAAATTTATATACATATATATACTTGCTTCCTGTGTGGTTTTCATTGTAACAAATTTCACGCAGTTCGCAAATAAGCGAAAGACGTCATACCTACTAAACTTGGCATTTTGTCAATCAATTTATAGTACCCATTTTGTACCGATGTAAAGGGCAGTTAATAACGTGAACCTAACAATAATCATACTAGGCAAGCATTTTCGCTTGGTTGACAATACATGATGTACTCAGATTGTCTGAATAAAGGCATAATCGATGTCGATAGACCATCTTTCCTATGCGATATTTAATGAAAGCATGTAACAAAGTCGATGTTACATCGACTTATTTGATTTTTACTCTCCCCAGTTGGGTTTGTCTTCCGCCCTTACGGACTACGAGAGTTAAGGAATTAATAGCACGACTGGGCCTGTACAATCACTTGTGCACAATACCACCATACTATGTGTAGATGCCTGATCTCCTTAAAAAATTGGCTTCGAGCACTGTTTCTTATCATTTAGGAGGGCGTTATTATCTAATACTATAATCATGAAATACTCACCTAAGTACGAAAAATATATATTCAACGGCAGTGACTCCAGTGCGAACCACATGTTAGTGACCTCGAGGTATGGCGACGCCAGGCAGGTGGCCGTGATCACACCGGTATGCCTGAGGGCCACTCTTCTACATAATGCTGGAAATTAAACATAAAGTTCGATAACAAAAGAAACGCTGACGGCTTCGTCGCATGTCCCTTTTGCAAAAAAAAAAGTAAAGTGAAATCTCATTAAAATAAATGTCAAACGTATATCAATAGGCCATGGTATATTATATTTATTATATTACATAGTTAAGTTTAATGTACCTTACTCAGTACGAGTGTCGTCCATTATTAAATACAACAACAAAAAAACCGGTGAACAAATTGTATCTTTAGGAAATGCCTAACAAATCATTTTTTCTGTACAATATTTAAATAATATACACATTTCAGGGGACTACCCAATAGTTGCTCACACTTTTTAGGGGTTTGCCCATAGATAAAAGTTGTTTTCAAAATTGTATAATTAATAAATATGATTAATTAAAGACACTCGTGGCAACAAAGGCACATTAAAACCAATATTTTTATATAATTACATTGAAACTAGAAAATTTTGCAAAAGGGGCTTTTTACGAAAGGCATTCTCCGACGAAGCCACTCCAGCACATCGAGTTTTTTTTTCCTATTAGAATATTGTTTCCAGGCTTTATGCTAGAGCATGAGTTTAAAAACAATGTCTAATGATCTGTAATTAGCTGCAATCATAATCGCGTAATGTCCAGACAATGAAAAAAATAACTTGTAATATCTAACATAACACAGTTCCAAAAGGTATAAAGTCTAGTTAGGCTCAACGAGTTGGTGGAGATAGGATATTGTAGACAACTTTACCTGGGTCAGTGACAGCCATCATCCTGTAGCCAGCTCGCGAGTAGTCCGGCCTGAGGTTCCAGGAAAGAGCGTTGAAGTGCGGGAATTGCCAGGAATATAGTATCACAGCGAGTATGATTGCACCGGCGTCGAGTCCACCGGTGCAGCCTGCCCATCCCATCAGAGGTGGTATGGCCCCAACTAGATTCAAATATTTTTAATATAAACAACTATACATAGTGACATTTTTATAGGCCTGCCTACACTGCGTATTGCGGTTCGTGGTCGCCACTCGAGAACCTTTCTTCCCCATCGGTTATCGGTCCTTCGAGCGATATAGAGATATAATTGAATTTGCAGATTGTGAGAGCTATGTCGAAACTTTCGGCGAATCTCTTGTGATATACCAATAAATAAATAAAAAAATATTCTAATTTTCAATGATTAAATAATAGTATATTATGATATCCGCATCTTCTCAGTTGGGCCGCGTTGTGATCCGGTGGTAGCTTTTAAAAGCTAAGCGTTAAGCCTCTCTTCTATATAAATAAAAATGAATGTTTGACTGTGTGTCCTTTATAGAATCGTAAACTATGCATTTGATCATGTCATCATCTTCAGCAAAGTGTTGTGCATGAGCCCAAAAAGGTTTCGGAGTAACAAGTAATAAGTTTAAAAAACTAAAACCCGACTACGGATAAAATCGCAGTCTAATATTGTATATAGCCTATAACCAGCGGATAATCAAGACGCTTCTAACGACACCCTTCTTGTCAAATTATGTTAAGTAGATTAGAAGATATGCATACATACATACATACATTCTTGTTAAAATCATAACCCTCCCTCCGTTCCGTAGTCGGGTAAAAAGAGCGCGAGCGGAGCTGCGCGAGTGAGCTAGTTTGAAATAAATATTTTTGAATTTGAATACAAGTGAGCTTAGTTGCATTACACACGAGGCTGTGGGTTGTGGCCGGAGCCGTAGGCGAGGGCTTAATTCAACCGAGTGTGTAATGAGCAGAACTCACGTGTTTTATACGACGTTTTTAACACATTTGCGAGGAAAAAAACAAAATAATTTACCACAAAGCGACTAATACGATAAAAACAAATTATGATAAGGAATAAGGAAAATAGCGCGCGTGTTTTTTTTCACGCGCCTAACACAATGTGAGCGAACATACAGCCTACTACAAAATTATAATTTTAAGTGATAAAATGCAAATATTTTAGTATTTTATAACAAACTAGCTGACCCGCGCAGCTCCACCCGCGCTTTAATTACATTTTGCTCCCCTTTTCTCCCTACTCCCTTGATTTATCTCTCTCCATCTCTCTCTCTTATAAGAAAAATCTAATTCTATGCTCTTTCTCTCCCCTCCCGCTTCGGTCCCCGTCACACTTCCCCTCTTCCTCTCCCCGTTGTCCTCTCTGAACCCTCTACCTCCTCTTTCTTCTCCCAACTTGCTCCCTCTCACTCCCCCCCCCCCCTTGCTCCACCTAACTCCTCCGATCACTCACTCCATCACCCTCCCCTTTCCCCTCACTTGCACCCTCCTCTCGTTCTATATATCCTCGTCAATCATGGTATCAGCGTCATAAAATATACTTGATAACCTATTCTCAGACCTACCCGCAAAATTTCATACATATCGGTTCACCCATCTATTTAAAGACCTTGCCTTATGTTGCTTAACCTTAACCTAGCGGCATGAAATATACTTTACGACCTATTCTCAGACCTACCCGAAATGCACACAAAATTTCATACAAATCAGTTCACCCATCAATTTAATGACCTGGCCTTATGTTGCTTAACCTTAACCTAGCGGTATGAAATATACTTTATGACCTATTCTCAGACCTACCCGATATGCACAAAAAAAATCATACAAATCGGTTCACCCATCTATTTAATGACCTTACCTAACGTTGCTTAACCTTAACCTACCGGGATAAAAAGTATCCTATGTCCGTTTCCTGGTTCTAAGCTACCTCCCTACCAATTTTCAGCCAAATCGGTTCAGCCGTTCTTGAGTTATAAATAGTGTAACTAACACGACTTTTTTTATAATTATGTAAACATATTAAAGTTCTTTAGTGATTGTATGTTCAATTTCACCGATAGATGGCGCTGTTCATAATGTAAATCACGCTAACATCGTAAATCACAGTCTAATCATATTCGATAATGAAAGTTCTAAGTTTTCCGCATCTTTTATTCTTGCGACTGTAATATAATACCTTTACACTACCTGGACTTGGGGAGTTTCATTAAAATTTCATGAATCATTTTAACTTTTCAAAGATATAAATAATGTCATATTGCTATCAGCAAAGTACTTAGAACAATACAGAAATCTAATGAAAATATCTTGGGTGTACCGGACCGGCTTACCCCTTACAAAAATTGACCCTTCGCCACTGCCATATCTTATGCAAACTAAATGTCTGCTCAGTCCCTATTGTATATAGCGTAATAATAGATATCTTAATGAATAACTGATCAGTTTATAATTACCCTATTCACATACAAAGTAAATTACGTGGTAATATGTGCAAGTAATGTTTCACTGCTTAGCCCCTATGAAACATAGCATGATGTTTTATATACCAACTTATACCCCTACTTCTACACAACACATCACTGAAAGTCCTATCAGAATCCATCCACGGGTTTTCAAATGATACCTGGACGAACAGAACGACAGACAGACAGACAGACAGACAGACAGACAATAATTCCAAAAAAAATTGTTTTGGCCTCTATGTCGATAGTATAGTATCCCCACATAGAAATTTTGGAAAAATATTCAATGTATAGAAAAAGTGCTCTTTGAGTTTTATTATAGTATAGATTATTGTGAATTATGCTTAATTTGATACTGATAAATGTTTGTTTGACTTAATTAAGGACGTAGTACACATTTATGAGTAGAGCTCTTCAAGCGAAATTATAACTACTAATAATAAATAGTAAGAATCTGTTACTGGCAATAAGATAGATACCTATACGAGGCCTGCCTTTTAAGTTCTGTCGTTTCCATATTTCCCGGCAATTTTGAATTTGGAACTGTTCTATATTCGAATGTGTTTAAATTTTGAATCTCAAAACAGTTGAATTATAACTACTAATAATAAATAGTAAGAATCTGTTACTGGCAATAAGATAGATACCTATACGAGTATACATTTTAAATAAAACAATGTGCTGTTGATTCTAGGATTAAAAAGGAAAAAAAAGTAAGTACTTGCAATGTATGCATTGACTAACTCTGATTCGTGCTTACAGGCAGTATTACCTACCGTTATCATTATGCTATTTTATTGCTAATTCTATGTTAGTGATATTATTTATTTATTTAATTGACACGTGTTAATATTATTAATATTTTAATTAGACTTCAAGGTCAATCATTGATAGATAGTATAACTAACGATGGCCGTTCAACTGCAGTAAATAATGAATGCAACATTGTAATAAGACGAGCAGTGACCCTATCGAAACATCATCATTAACACACCATCAACATCACACACATCATTGAACATAATTTTTGACACTATTAAAACCTCAGAACATTTTTTACATATTTTAATTATAGGTAAAAAAAACTACGTTACAAAATAAACAAATAGCATTTGAAATTTGCAAATGAAGCCCTTTCATATGATACTCCGATTATTCCCAGTCGTCACCACTGGCAACGTTCCCACTGGTGACAAACGGGAAAAAAATTCCCATTTGTCGCCAGTGGTGACGAATGAAACATTAAATTCCCAGTTGTTACCAGTGGCGACAATTGAGACTTTTAATTCCCAATTGTCGCCACTGAAATAAAAAAAAACATAATCACCATCATCAATCAGATCGTCAGAGTTTATTTTTGGCACAGCAACATGCTGAGGCAGCATATTTTTTTACCCGACACCTTTGGAATTTTTTTACTATTAATTTTTACCTACTTTGTTATTTTGAGTGTCAAATAAATGTATTTTCTTTCTTTCGTCGGAAGATGTCCACTGTTGAATATAGGGGCCTATTCCCAGTAGTTTTACATTTTGTTCTAAAAAAAAATCCTACTAGTTCTACATGACTGAATGTGGAATGCATTAAATATTATTTTTTCATTCCTAGTAGTTCTACACGATGACGTATTAGAAAATTGGAACTTTATTTACTTTTACTTTTTATTGGAGTGAGCAGAATACTTTTATTTTGTTCTCGTGGAGGTAACCTTCGATAAGTTCACCCGGTGGTAGTCAGCCAGGGTATATCGGATAAAAAACTTTCGCGGCTGTTGCATCGGCACCTGAGAGACCATTATTCATGAGGCTTCCTTATGTGCTATGCTACCCTGGTACTTCTGGTATAAATTGAATATCAAACACCAGACCTCACTTATGTGGTAAAACCTTCTAATTACCTGTCCTGCTCTAGTAGTAGGTACTTCTGGTATATACGAACCACAGGTACAAGCTGATAACTAGGTACTTGATATCACAAAAGAGATGAAGCCTCTTTGTGCACTCTGTTGTCCTAGTACTTCTGGTACAATATTTCTGGTACAATAACGTCGTTGAGGTCGCTGGTAACTCTTCGATCGATTTCCTGAGATCTTTTCATTTTCGCTTCTGAGATAAAGCTTCTAAGATATATCTAGTATTACATTCGCGAGTCCACACAATAGACGCGACCGTAAAAAAATATGGAAAAGATACCACGTAACAGGTAAAGTGGACGTCTTCCGTCTGCTGATGATGATGACTTCCTATATCCGATTGTTACCACTGGTGACAACTGGGATTTCATTTTCCCATTCGTCACCACTGGCGACAAATGGGTTTTTTTTCCCGTTTGTCACCAGTGGGAACGTTGCCAGTAGTGACGACTGGGAATAATCGTGATACTCCACTTGAGTCACTTTGAAATTTCGACTCTATTTCCTCTATTTTTTTATACTACCAAGGTAAAAAATAATAATAAATAGTTAATTTCAATTAAAAAAAAACAGGACAATTAAACTGGACAGGTACTATATTGTATTATACTAAAGCACAGCAAGCATGCGGCCCGCCTGATGGTAAGCAGTCCCCGCAGCCTATAGACGCTATCACCACCAGAAGAATCACAAGCGCGGTGCCGAACATTAAGACTTCAGATATTAAGTCTTTTGTGTCCGGTAATTTCGCCAGATACAGTGTACTTCACACCCGAACACAGCTTTGGACGAGTAGTAATAAGTGAAAATCATACAAATCGATATAATATATCAACTAGCTAAACATTCACTAACAAAATGACATCTAATAAAATGTGGTCGAGAAGATTTGCGGATTTATCTGGGCTGGTGGTAGAAAAGTGAACTAACGGTTTTATTACGAAAATGACGTGTAGTTTGACAGTTTCACATAGACAGTAGCGACACTATTATCAGTAAAAATAATGTTGTCAGGCTGTGGCTTGAAAAGAAATAGCGACACAAGAGCACTATTTCTGTGTGCTACTTTTTGGACTGTAACAGCTAATCTAGTTTAAATATTATATATCGATGATCATTCATAATATGTACGTACAGGTCTTGACCTGTAAATAAAGCTCTGTGAAGCTAATAAGATACTGTTAAGAACAAAATATTATAACGAAACTATTATTGGTACTTACTTACCCACAGAGCCTAACCACGTATTCAGTATCGACATCCTCTTCAGTGGTGTGTACACTGAGGTATATAGGATAAGGTTTGTGGCACCCAGCGCTGCCGTCAGTGGGTTCAATCCGAAGTAGAGCAAGCCGAGTCCTGTGCCGCCCGCCGCCGCCGCGAAGCCTATCGCGTGGACTGGCCTAAGAAAACCAAATGTTGCTAGGCATCATTATCGTAATAATACAACCAGTAATTGTAATTTGGTTCGTAGATTGGTGTTGCAAAATTAGCTTTTACTGGGATAGTCCGCACAAGGCCATATGATATAGATAGAGCCTAACTTAAGCTAAAAAGCCTAAGGCGGGCGACATCGCCAGCTCCGCAAGGGTACATTTTCTGACACGGGACGAGTTTTAGGGATCGCTCGAGCGTCCAACGCTAGAGAGGCTGAACGGAGTGCCCAGAATATGTCCATACCCTCGATGAAGATCACCGGGGAAGTATTAGTACCTACGATAAAATCCCACATAACCACTGCCTCCGCTCCTACGGACGTTGGAGATCCCTTTGGAGGTTTCCTCTCCGACGTAAAAAAGGCTAGTGATAGGCGGACAACTGCTACAAATAATTATATGATATTTTCTGAATAGATCATCATCATTAGCAGCCGAAAGGCGTTATCGGTGGTAGGTAATCCAATAGAAAGACGCTGCTTAGTCGCCTCTTACTAACACCCAACGGGAGGAGATGGGTGGGTGCTATTCTTACCCGGACACCCCACGGGCATAGAATCTGAATAGATACTCAAAACAGAAAAACAACACCTAGACAGGTGCTTTTATCAAGACAAAAATACATGTCCATGCCCACAATTTTCTTGCTGGGCACCAACGGGCCCAGTAGGTAATATGTTATTTGTATTGTGTTTTGCACCTGAGAAAGCACTAGGTATCCTGCAGAACCCAAGACGAGTCCTACGCGGCTTTCTATAAAGCTTTTCAAGGGTTTTATTCCCCACCTTTCAGGAGCATTAACAGATCTTAATTCTCAGGTCAAGAAAATAAGATGCGTTAAGGCAAATCTAATAAGTGTAATCTCGATCGGCGACGTATATTAGTACATACCATTTATAGGTACTATACCCGCCCAATGATACCTTTTTATCAGATTTTTTTATTTGTGTACAAAACTTTAAATTTGACGTGTGAGAGTGGATGAAAATTTAATATAATTTACATTCCTACTTATTAAGTAAGATAGGTTCATACAGGTCACAGCTTAGATAATACAGGTCAAACTAATAGGTACAAACGTGTAGAAAACAAAGTATTCAATACCCGATGTATTGACGTGCCCGTTGGTCTAGTGGTTAGTGACCCTGTCCGCTAACCGATGGGTCGTGGGTTCGATTCCCACCAAGGGTCTGGGTGTTATTTATCTATTTAAGTATGTATTTACAAAAATAAATGTATATAAGTATTAGTATCAGTTGTCTGGTTTTGATAGTACAGGCTCTGCCTAGTTTGGGATTAGATGACCGTGTGTGGATTGTCCCAAGATATTATTATTATTATTATTATACAAGGTAATAATAATAATGATTATTACCTATCTATAGTTAGGTTATTTTTAATACAAAAACAGTAAACACCACCTCAGGCTTGAAAAGAAAGACTAATAACTATAGGCCGACCATTTAATACGCGTATCGCCTGAGGGGGTAGAAGGGAGCGAGGGGAGATGTTAGCGGATGGGTGAAAGGGGTGCGCGGAGCAGAGAGCTTACGTCAAGTGCGGCAGTGCGCTGGCTGTGCTCGCAGCGCGCGGTTGGTGTTTTTGTTACGGACGCTTGAAGATAAACGCACAAGGTATACGACTGCCAAGATAAATCTCAAGACGATCGCATCGTTGATGAAGAGATGGACCGATTTATTATTAATTTGCAAGATTCTGACTCCTCAAGCTACACAGACAGTGATGATGATTCAAGCGATATGAATATTAGTGACGAATAGTCCTATAAATTTTTTATCTGTGGTTAAATATTTCTTAAACGGAGTTAATTATTGTTTTATGATTTTGTACATATGAAGCTATTATAAAATATTTGTAAAACTTAAAAATAAATACTTAAAAAAAGATACTTATTATTTTATTCTTTACCAACAATGTCTATCTCGAGATAAATCTTTGGATTATTGACTCCGTGTGTAGCGTTACCCGCCCCCGCTCCCTTCTTACCGCGCAGGCGATACGCGAGTTAAACGGTCGGCCTATAGGGACCGGATTTATATGTATTTAAAATTCCAAAATATGTACATATAATATGAACTAAAAAATGGAAAATATGGGAAAAATATGGACTTAAAAATAACCATAAGGTTCAGGTATATGGCAGTTCTTTTCAGTATTTATGTTGTTGCAGTACACGGATCTCATGTTTTGTAAACCCCAATGCAAAAAATGCATGTTTAAGTTTGTACGCCTATGTCTGTCTGTCTGTATTATCCGTAGCATCGTAGCTTTCTAAAGAATGGATGGATCAAAATTCAAGGACGTCTGTTTGGTCAAACTTGTACTGGCTGAATAATCTTTCAACATCACAGTATGTGACTGGCCTCCTGTTGTAGCCTCCGTGGCGAATTAGGAAACCGCTTGCTTTGCAAAGCGGAGGTCGCGGGTTCGAATCCTGCGGAGGGTAACAACTTTGTGTAGTTGTTCCTTACTGGCTAGGTGGAAATATTAGCCTTCTGCTTAACACGTTATATTCCACCCTACCAATCCTAACTACCTACCTCTACCTTGTCTGTGACTGGCCACCGGCCATCACTCCACTGTTCATTCATGTATTGTTCCGAATTTGATATTCTAAGGAAAAACCAGGAATACATAATATGTATGTTGGTGTTAACGTTTTCGTTTCTATGGACCATAGTTGCCTTCAATAAAGGTTTAAATGAAATATAAATAAAAAGTAAAAATACACAATATAGGAAATTATAATACTCATTGTGAGTGAAATCGTTTCTGTTTGCCACGTTGAATTGCCGAATATTACCAGTGATTACCGAATACGCCTAATGTTTTATATCACAAAGCGAGGTTACACAGGTTAATTAAAACAAGATAGTGAATGTTTAAAAATTAATTTTTCTCATACGATAATCGCTTGGCAATAAAGAGTTATGGACTTAAAAAACTCGCATTAACAGATAAATTCTATCGACATAATTACAGAATTCTACAAACAACAAAATCAGAAACACTAAGGCTGCCTGTCCACCGGAGCGGAGCGAGGCAGCGGAGCGGAGAAACGGAGAAATATTAACGAATAAGATTGCACAAAAACTCCGCTCCAAAATCTTAGTGCAATCTTATTGGTTAATACTTCTCCGTTTCTCCGCTCCGCTGCCTCGCTCTGCTCCGGTGGACAGGCAGCCTTAAACTACACCACGAAACTTTTCTTTTGACAACCACGGACATAATCACTGCCTACCGCGGTATGTATTATTATATCCGCTAGACCTCCTGACGGTCTTTTTGGACCACGACTTTGCCCTTGAATTATGGTGACAAATGTCGCACGCTCGAGACAGGTGTCTCGACGGCTAGGCCAGAGGATACATGACTTCGCCGTGCATCACCCAACTTAGTTTCTTGAAGGAACTTCTCAATGCTTTGTCATCTGGGGGTAAAGCCAGTAGTCTTCAAATGAGAGCCCAAGCCGAGGCCTTGCATCCCTGAGGTACTTGTACTCAGTCTAACTTCAGTCCTGCCACTACTTTCTTAAATTTTTAGCAACTGGTGTAATTAATTAAGATCCCACTAGTATGTACCCTTGACTTTTTAATTATTAAATCTATACTTATAATAAAACTGTAACAGGTCCAATTCTGTACATTGAAGATATTTTGAAAATTATTTTTGGAGGGCATTCTATAACCGATACTGAGGCAGAAAATGTATTTTTTTTAATTTTTGTCTGTCTGTCTGTCTGTATCACGGCTGAGCATCACGCCGAAACTACTGAATGGATTCAAATGAAACTTGGCATGATTTGAGATCTTACTACGAGGTAGGACATAGGATACTTTTTATCCCGTAATCTAGCACGGTTCTTTAGGGAGAGGGGATTAAAGTCAAAATGGGTACTTGGTTTTATCAATTTTTCTTTATAATATAATAAATATTAGTAAGGGAACACTATATAGAGAGTTGTTACCAAGGTTTTGTAATCGATCGGGTTAGGCAACGTTAGGTAAGGTCATTAAATAGATGGGTGACCGTTTATCGCCATTTGAACTAAACGGGTCCGTGCTTCGGAGAGCAAGTAAAAAGTAGGTCCCAGTTTTTAACCGACTATAAAAAAGGAGGTTATGTATTCGATGCTAATGTCTGTTATTAAAAGTTTAGTTAACGTAAAAATAGCGCAGGCGGAGCTGCGTGGGTCATCTAGTAAATTATAAAATCCGTAAAAATAATCTTACATCCCTCATTCAGAAAAGATTCGACATCCAATAAATAGGCTCTACAGTCGTAAAAACTTACTGCAGTAATCCTTTGACAAGGACACGGTTCTTGGTTCTTGACATCTGAGCATCGAAAGGCACCTCGTGGTATTGGTTTATCGAGTTGGCTGCGGCAGACGTTAAACCAGTGCCGACGGCGCAGATCGCAAATGTCGTCAGGTCGAAGGGAGCCGGTGCGAGCGCGTAGCCCGCCATCGATGTCATTACTACTAGGGCTGGATAAACGAAGATTATGTAAGAACCTGCCCGACTTACTGCCGGTCCCAATATCCTATCGATCCCTAACTATAGGTTAAAATCACCGATCAAGTCATCAATATCCCGCGATAATTCTCCGAAATGGAGCGATAACTAAAACCCTGACAGGCTGTCATTTGAACAACCAACAGTAAACTGCTAATATGTTATTATTGAAACGGAAATATGTCATTATAGCAACTATTTTAACTTATAGTAAGGGATCGATAGGATATTGGGACCGGCAGTTAGGAAGTAACCTCCATCATTCAAAAAATTGCAGACATATAATGGCACTCTATGCAATCATTGACTGAGCTGGGGTGTGATACTCCAGTCTCCCTTTAGCAGTGTCACTCATGCCAGCAAAGTCCTCAACATCTCAAAGTTAAATTCAAAATATAGGGGTCGGTGAAAACATCCTATGACACGGAGACCTATTTCCTGTGTCGTTAATAAGGTGGATTCCACGGTTACTTCCAGCATTACTAATGCCAGAAGGGAAGTGGTATATTAGGTAGAAAAAAGTCAAAAAGCTTTAAGGTTTTTTTTTACATACGTATGTAAGTACCCTAGCCTAGAGGTATGTACTTTTGCCCATGGAACACATGTGCCTTTAAATTCGACAATAGAAGCGAATAGACGAACATAAGACGACAATATTCACGAGGTAACTGATATGAGCCAATAATCAAGCTCAGTAGCATATTTTGAAGGCTGTTTAGATGTGACTGGATGTAATATTAAAATTATCAATTAAGTAAAATAGTAGTCTATGTACCATGAAAACGATAATCATTTACTGCAGAGTTTTCCTCATTAATATCATCTTTGCCTTTGGTGTTTTGTTTTATGTATTATATTATTGTTTAATGAGTAGGGTGAGCATGTTTAAATGACAACAAATGTCCCCAGTGCCTTGACCATCCATGTACCATACTTGGTACTAGCCTGCGGGTAAGGTCCTAAGTTATTTAATATGTATAAGAAGTGAATAAAAAAGTACTAATATTTATTTTTTTAAATAGGTAATCATACTTACAAGTAAGTCGAAACTTGGAGAGCATCATACAATACTGTGCCAAATTGCTTTTCACATCATGGGATGGAGTCTCTTTCCACATTCTGGTGTCCTGCTGTACATTTTTGCTTTTCACTGTTGCTGTGGTCTGCGTTGTCAATGGTAGTTTGCTTTTCCAACAATGTGACATTGATATTCTAGCCAGTTGTTGTGAAAGTACACCATTCTAAATGAAAAAATATAAAACCTTACAAAATCTATAGTTACAAATTGGCTTTTTCAATTTATATTTTAACTAGGTATATTATAATTAGGTATACTAATTAGATTATTGTCACTATAGTAATATTATTGACTTAAATAAAACTAGAAGCTACTTCATAGTTTTCAGAATGGTAACAATTTACAGTAGAACTTATTTATTTATTTTTAACCAACTTCAAAACAGGAGGAGGTTCTCAATTAGACTGTATATATATTTATTTATCCTAAGGTTCTAAAATCTCAAATTATTAATCCTTGTAACAATTTAATACATTGTGATATTACACTTTTCATATTGTTGGTGCATATATAGCATGCCAGACCGTGGAAGAGCAGTTTGTAAATAATCTTGTATAATAAAATTATATAAATATTATTAAATGGCTAAAATAATAACTTTTGCATCTTCCTATGAAATCATCAAATCTCAGATATGCAGTAACAAACTGCTATATCTCGTCCTTGCACACTCACCAACAATATATCAAAGTAAAATTATTGAATAACATCATATAAAATTCATAACAATGTGATTTCTACTGAACAGCAGTATTATAGTACTTCTTGATATTATAATATACAAGTTGGTATACAAACTAATTATAATAAGTCAGTAAATCAGTCTTGTGGGTACTAAAATAATTTACATACTACTAGAATAATTGATAAAAATAATGAACTGAATTATTCAAATATTTCTCACCCCAGTTTTAAGCAGAACAGACTTAGTGGATAGACCAATTGCACCATGCTTTAAGCATAGTGTACAATGCAGCACCTTAATATAAGACATTGTGTTAAATAACACCACGTTCTACGTCAACATCCTGAAAAAATACAAATTTATGAAGGTTTACATAATAGGTAAACAAAATGTTTTGAAACAATTTATCGATTACATTCTAACTTTGAAAATAAATATTAACTGTTAGCTCCTACGTACGTGTAGTGTGAGCAAAGTTACACATTGAAATGTGTAAGTATATCCTATATTGTGAAAATCACCTGATATTTTCAATACAAAGCAACATACCGAAACATCAACAAAGTATTTACGAATTACAGGGCAATTACTTACATATTTAATACTGGTAATGTAATCTAATTATGAAAAACAATTCAAAAAATCACTTCTAATCACCACCATGTCACATAATCGCGATAAAAACGATAAATCATCGATTAAAAATACTACGAAACCATTTCATAGGTTATGTGTCAGACTCTGACATAACCATAATGTCATTTTGATTGAACGAATTTCAAGGAATGACGTCCTCTGCCTGAGTTGCCAATTCCTTATAAAAAAATTTACCCGTACACTTTTAGCGAAAGGTATTTTTTGGTATTCAAAAGAAAAAGATTCACAATTTACGTGGTTTTTTTTTGTGTCTGTCTTTTTATGGGTGATGTTTTTTATGCATGTATGCTACCACTCCTAGAGATTAATAACAAACCTCTTAATTAACAGAGAACTTATTTTCTGTTAGGGTTCCCTTTGTACGGCTCTACGACGTTAATGATGACGGACAAAATGTCTCAACGGCAGATGTTCCCGATTCGAATTATAATATATGTATAACACGTATACATGTACATAGTGCCGGGGGCGGTGAGGTCTGCGTCTACTTCAAATTAATGTAATGTACATACACGACGAATTGAGACCCTCGTCCCTTTTCTCAGAGAAAGTACCAAAGGAGTTAGTATCGTGTCGATTCCCCGAACAAATTTTTCGTGGCACTTTTGCGGGGTGCGGGAGGCGAAGTAAACACACACAGATACACTTTCACGCATACCCACACTATAGTAAACTCGCAACACATTCAAAAATACACGCACACAAATAAAGAATGACCTGACCATATGACCAAAAATTTGGCAGAGGGGGTTAGCGCATCATGCTCTCTCCAGTGGTATCTCCTCTAAGTCCCTTTTAATTAGAAGTTGGTTAAAAAATGTAATCTTCTATTTGCAAGTTTGCAGTCAATTGCGGCAACCTTGGAGGAGAGGCGGCAACATTGAATTTTTCGATGTTACTAACATATTCAAAATTCCCATTCTGCGTGGTAAAATTATAACAAATTGGGATCAAATTATAAATATAATTGCACAAATACCTTTAAAATTCATATAAAGTAATAAAACAATTAGTAGTTGACGGCTGAAAAACCAATATCCATTTTTAATAATATTATATTGAGTCTTAAATCACACAAATATATTATTTTACTGTATTATCACTACATCAAGTAACAATTTTTGGGGAAATTTTAATAGTAATATAAAAGCACCATATTTTTTTGTTTTTATTTTGATTCAACGATTGATATTCGAACGCGGAAGTGGTTTCGTGTATTGACTCTCATTGCGAAACATGTCTTATTGGTATTTTAGAACAATATAAAAATATCAAAATTATGGTGAACAACTTGTCGGTTTTATTGTAAGAAATCGCAAACCTGAAATATGGCCTCCCGAGGTGACAAAGGGAATGGAAATGGCGAGGAGCAGATCGTAGAGGTAAATCGATGTGGCCTACATTTTTTTGACAGTTATAATAAAGTCAGCGAGATTAATGAACGGATGGTATGGTTGCAGACGCTGGCGGAGGTGTTCCGCTGCTTCATCTGTATGGAGAAGTTGGTGGACGCGCACCTGTGTCCTCACTGCTCGAAGCTGTGCTGCTATGCGTGCGTGCGGCGCTGGCTCACGGAGCAGCGGTCGCAGTGCCCGCACTGCCGCGCCGCACTGCACTTGCACGAGCTGGTCAACTGCCGCTGGGTGGAGGAGGTCACCCAGCAGATAGAGACTATGCAGCAGAGTAACTCGGCTAACCAGAGAGAGAGTTTTAGAGATAGGTGAATATTATGAGGATGCTTATTTGTAAAACATCACTGTGTGAAGTACCCCACGGAGGCTACGCTTATTGTGTACCTGCTATAACAACCCAGTATTGTAGTAAACAAATCCAGTAACTCTGATATTTATTCAGTTTTCTACTTTATTACACAGTTATTCTATACCTGGTCATTAATTTAGAAACTTTGATATAAGTTTTGATATAAGCTAAAAACAGTATTATTACACACAACGCAAATGTTTTAACTGACTTGAATTTCCACCCAGGTACAAGGGTAGGTATTGTAATTATTTTAATCATGGAATAAGCTCCTAAATAATGTTTCAATTATACTGCAAATAATCTGAATTATTTTATTGATGGGCCTGTTGGTCTAGTGGTTAGACCCTGGCTGCTACCCAATAGGCCGTGGGTTCGATTCCCGCCAAGTGTCTGGGTGCCATTTATCTATTTATGTATTTACAACAAAAAGTATATAAGTATTAGTATCAGTTATCTGGTTTTCATGGTGCAGACTCCGCCTAGTTTGAGATCAGATGACCAAGTATGGAATTGTCCCAGAATATTATTATTATATTATTATTTAATAATTAATCTTTTTTTTTGGTGTTCAGTGTATAGACTATTCACTACAAGCCTATTAAATACACATAAAGTGCATTGGGCAGGTGTCCCACGCATCAGGAGAAGTTGACGGTGTACTGCTGGACATGTCGACGCTGCATCTGCCACCAGTGTGCACTGTGGGGCGGCACTCACTCGGGACATACATTTAAACCCCTCGAGGAGGTGTACGATCAACACGTCACTCAGATCAGGGACGAGGTGTCGCAGCTGAGACGTAGACTGATGGAACTTATTAGTCTTGTTCAGGATGTGGTGAGTTTTAAATTATATAGTTACATTTTAAATAGTATTGTATCTAAGCAAGTTAAAGTCCTGTTTAAACTTTTACATAAATTAATAAATGATTAACTTTTATTCTTATAATAAAAAAAGGTCTTTAAAACAGCCGATGCATCAATAGGACCAGTTTGGGTCCTGTTGGAACTTTGGAAATAATTCAAGCCCCTTAGAAGAGGCCCTAAAATATTTATATTTCTTTTCAAAAACTTCTGTATTTACTTAAATAGACAGAATTTCTGCAAATCATACTGGCCACCTACCAATGTCTTCAATTTTAAACAAACAAAGTCAAACAAGACTGTCACAGAAATAGTATATGTTTGTGTGTTGTACGTAGATAGTTGGTATAGTAGTAGTAGTAGGCTCAAATTTGTCTGTAGCACAGCACAAGCTGCCCATATATTTACATAGTGTTTCTCCTGCAAAAATGGTTGTCTGGAAGAAATTGCTTATAGCGATAAGACTGCCATTTGTACATAGTTTATATTGTAAATATCTTCTTGGTGTACAATAAAGAGTATTCTATTCTATTTTAAACACCAGCTTGCAATGGAACCTAAATATATGAAACAATTTCGTGGGTTAAACGGATCCACCTTTTTGGTTTCGTCATGTCGCGGATAAAATAAGCAATATTTTTCGCTTCAGGAACGTAACGTAGAATCTGTTCGCGCGGCGAAAGACGAACGGGTCCGAGAGATCCGCAACGCCGTTGAGCTGATGATATCGCGTCTGGACTCGGCGCTGAAGGCCAAGTTGCTGACACTCATGGGCCAGAAGAACAGTCTCACACAGGAGACTGAGCAGCTTGAGCATTTGTTGCAGGAGATTGAGCATCAGATGCATTCAAGTACAAGGTAAAAGTCAAATTTCAAATTTGATAGACATCTTACAAACATTTGATTGATTAATCTGTAAGTCAGTTAATTAATAATTAACTCACTTAATTACATTTGAATATAATAATGCTACTAAGGGGTTAGTTAATGGCTTCGTAATGGACTTTGAGAGCAGTAATAGAAGAATTATCTTCCATATCCAATTTTTATATATATTCAAAACATTAGATATGCTGAGTTTTTTTTTGGATAATCTAATAGGATCCTGTGATAGTTCTATGTATAAAAAAAGTATTTATTATTCCAGATCTGAATTGATTGCAAAGAGTGGTGAACTCTCCAAAATGATTCACCAAGTGCGCAAGAAGCCGATGGCCAGCTTCGTGACGGCGCCTGTACCGGCCGATTTCCACAGGCAAGTGTCTGTCTAGTAAATCTCTATTAGAATACAATACTACATAAACAAACCATAATCTAAGTTATCATTACAATATTACATACATATACTACTTATTACCTGTGGGGTGTCCGGGTAAGAATAGGACTCTCCCATCTCCTCTCGAATTGCTCGTCAGAGAGCCCCGGACCAACATCCTCTAGGTGCCGGACGATTCGGGCAGCGAGCACACGCTCGAAGAGCTTGCCCCCCTCGTCCAGCAGCACAATGGGCCTATAGGCCGACGGCGAGTCGCGGGGGCGACCTTCCTTCTGAAGGAGGACGAGCCTGCCCTCCTTCCAGATTCTCGGGAACTGCCCGGACACCAGACAGGCGTCGAGCAGTCCCCGAAAACGTCTCTCCAACTCCTCCACCTCTAGGGCTTGCACCCACACCCGGCCGGGGACTCCATCAGGCCCAGGGGCCTTCTTTTTTGCCCTGAGCCTCGAGACTGCTGCGCCGAACTCGTCAGCTGTGATCGCTGGAACGTCGGCAGCAGCTTCACTATGGTCTCGAGGCTCGAACATCTGTGGTGGCTCGTGGGCTGGGCTGTCCGGAAACAGGGCCGACACAACTTCGACCAGGAGGTTGGGCTGTAGGGACTCGGCAATAGGGGCCGTCTGGCCGCGCAGCTGATTGCGCGCGGACCGGTACGGACGACCCCATGGATCTCGATCGAGCCCCGCCAGCATTTCCTCCCGGCCACTCTCCTTTGCACTGAAGATGGCCAGCCGCAGACTATCCCTGGTTGTTTGCAGGACGTCATGCAGCCGGCCTAACCCACACACACACACACTAACTCAACTCAACTCACTTAAACCCACTCAAACCCACTCAAACCCACTCAAACCCACTCAAACCCACTCAAACCCACTGAAACCCACTGAAACCCACTGAAACCCACTCACTCAGTGACGGCGTCACATGAGCGCTTTCTTAACCTTAACAAATTTACGCCTATCGCCTATCGTTTAACACCTATCACTTAACGCGTTAAGCGATAACGCGTTAAGTTGATTCATTTAACGCTTAACGCGTTATGTGATAACTTTTTTGGAAGTCGCATAAGAAGTTTCACTTCAACAAGAAGACGGGCAGCAGCGTCTTTCTATTTGATTACCTATCATCTATACTGCGATCCCCAAGCCGCCTGGCGAGCCTGGGTGGCGTGGGGATTATGGCAACCCCTCCCTTCTAAGGGGGAGGCCTTTGTTCAGCAGTAGGATTGGCGGCATTATCGCTAAAAGGAATTTCTTCCATTACTGTTGACCAACTCATTGGCACACTTATCGCCTTATTATCTCGTACTCAATAATAGAACAGAAGCATAAATAGCTATGAGAGTCGAAATAATCGCTATCAGACACCAGTCTCGCCGGCGAGGCCGAAGGATCGTACGCATGCGACCTGAACAACGTTGCCGGTTCTTCTCGGTGGGGGCGCGTTGTGAACTGGTGGTAGAATCAGCCCTCTCTCTTAACTGATGTTTGTAAGTGTGGATGTAAGGCTTCTACACTGTGGAAGTATTTTCTACACTAACCAAGCTTCCGTCTTACCTATTCAAGTAGGCGTTTCGCTCTGCCTTACCTCTCGTAAACTTTCTCAGAATTTATGGAATTTCTGCGCGCTCCGGATTTGGAATGACATTCATTCGTGTGCCTGATTTGTATTCACGACGGTGCATAGATTTGTGCGAACTGCACTGAATACTTAATACATGGCATGGATTAGTAACTTCGATTGAAAGACTAGTATATAGGTTATATCTATTTGAAGTTTTTATTAATTCCGCCTAATGATAAGCTGAGAAACAGCCGTGAATTGTAAAGCAACTTTTTTTTAAATGGGAAGTGCTGCACGTTCTGCAAGATTCATGAAGTGGTATCCCTTGGCTCGTTATACCCAGGAATCACACCCTTAGTACAGACAGTACACCCTTTAGTCAGGCTGTACAAAAAGAATGGACAATGCCCCTGTATTTTATTAAATTATTCCAACCCAAGCATAGTGAGTATGCCTCAGTACAGACGGTTCATACTTAGCCTAACTGTATTTTTAAAATAAACAATTATTTGCTTTACAAACATGACGTTTTGGTTAGTCTTTTTTGTTATTAAATCTTTAAAAGAATAAAGAATAATAAACAGGTGAGATTATAACTTACTTAATAGCTCACTTAACTTCCTGCGATCGTCTGAGGGTACAGTGAGAGACATTTCCGTATGATCACTTTTAGGGCGATAATCGCTTGCACAAGGTGGCGATACGTCTGAGCGGAGTAAGCGTACGTAATGTCGTTCAAACGTCGTTTGTTTGAAACTCGCTAAGCGTTCGTGACTGCGACAGTACATTAAGTCAACTAATTTTGAATTCGGTATGTTTTACATGAACACAGCTACCCATAGCTTACCAAACAACACTGTTCATTGGTGGTATCCCGGTTAATCAATAGCTCTAAAAACCCCATCTCCATACTGAGTCCATCCTTTTTAAAACTGCAATCGTTGACATAAGCCCCGGTCCCTCAGTGAAATCGTGCCGAGCTACGACAGCAGTACGTTCCCTTTAACGGGGTTCACGCAGCTGCAGCATGCGGCGGCGCCCGTGTATTCTGCTCCCCTACATGTGAACGGTCTTTGCTGGCGGCTTAAGGTCTACCCGGACGGGAACGGGGTCGTTCGTGGGAACTATCTGTCCGTGTTCTTGGAGCTCAGCGCTGGACTGCCGGAGACTTCCAAGTGAGTTACAACTTATCACATTTACACTACACGTTCCTTCTCCACACACAATGCAAAATTTAGACTCAGTTTCGACTATAAGAGAAGACGGAGCGCATAAAGTCGCAGCAGGCAACCGTTCACAAGTCACCCATCTATGAGGAAGATATTTTATGGTGCAAAACTGCACTCGATTTCTTTTCTCTCGCAATTTGATAGGAAGGCCGCATCGACAGCGGAGATTCTCACCTCTCCCCAGCCTCTGCGCGTCAGCGTAGGACAGACTTTTTACATACCCATTTCGATGCATGACCTTAATTTCCAGACGGGTGATCTCTGCGAGATTTGAACCCACGACTACCGGTTGGCAAAGCAAGCGGTTTCCCGCTGCGCCAGCGAGGTTACAAACAGAAACAACTGCTATTTGTGTATGTGATCAGAGCTATTTGTTCTTATATTTATACCGTAATCATTGCGGCCTGGTATAATTTTAGGTAACTTTATTTACTAGTCCTGTGCGCTCCGTCTATTCTTGTGGTCTAAGGTACAATGCTAGTACTCTAGCACATGAGTACCTATACTAAAACCAGCGAAGAAAGTATCCAGAATGCCCGAAAATTTAAACAACTCAAAATTAGTATTAGTGTGAACAGGTTGATGTCGTAATTACGCGAGTGCGTCGATTTTCCACCACTGTAGAAACTTTCTCACTGGTCGCTGTTAGTGACTCACGTGTCGTGCGTTCGTTTCACAAACGCGCGTCTCATTATCTTTATGCCACATCAAATCTTAAGCATACCAGGGCGTATAAGTACTTAGCCTCACCGCCAGATAGCACCACAATCGCAAGATCAATTTTTTTATCGCTTAGAACATTCTCGTAGACAGCTACTGTCAAAATTTCAGCCGAATCGGACGCGTAGTTCTGTTTTGACCGCGTGTGGAAGCAAGCTTGTCCGCGGATTACAGAAAAATGGAAAAAGAGCAATATCGGTCAGTGATTCGATTCTTGTTTTTGGAAGGGAAATCGCCCAGTGAAATCAAAGAACGCTTGGATGCAGTGTACGGTGACTCTTCTCCTTCGATGGCGACCGTTAAAAAATGGTTTAATGAATTTCAACGTGGTCGCACGTCGGTTTTTGATGAGCCACGCCCAGGTGCCCCGAAAACGGCTACCACGGAGGATAACGTGACAAAAATCCACGATCTCGTATTGGCAGACCGCCGATTGAAGGTGCGCGAGATAGCTGAGACAGTAGGCATCTCAAAAAACCACGTGGGTCATATCTTGCACGAAGTATTGGGCATGAGAAAGCTGTCGTTGACGTTTGCTCGAACGTGGATACATTGGTACACACCAGAGACCAAGGAACAGTCGAAACAGTGGACTGAAGTCCACCCCCGAAATGAATGAAATGATGGCGGTGAAGGCCGGGTGAACCCGGCGAACGTGCTCCGAAGAAGGCGAAGACTGTCCCATCGGCCGGAAAGGTGATGGCTACCGTTTTTTGGGACTCAAAAGGTGTGATCTACGTCGACTACCTGCAGAAGGGCAAAACGATCACAGGGCTCTACTATGCCGAATTATTGGGCCGATACGACGTCGAATTGAAGGAAAAACGGCCCCATTTGGCGAAGAAAAAAGTGCTCTTCCATCACGATAACGCACCAGCTCACACCTCCGCCGTCGCCACGGCCAAATTGGTAGAATTAGGCTACGAACTGCTGCCCGACCCACCGTCTCCGGACTTGGCCCCGTGCGACTTCTTTTTGTTTCCAAATTTGAAAAAGTCACTCGCCGGGCAGAAATTTGAGTCGAATGAGGCGGTTATCGCCGCCACGGAGGCCTACTTTGCAGACCTCCAGAATACGTATTTTTCAGACGGGTTAAAGAAGTTGGAACATCGCTGGGTCAAGTGTATCGAACTCAAAGGAGATTATGTTGAGAAATAAATCGCCACTTTTCCAAAAAATGTTTTATTTTTTTGTAGGCTAAATACTTATCGGACCACCCCCTACGATTATGATAAATAATGGCGCGCCTTTGTGAAATGAACTCACTGGAACTTCTAACAAAGTATAATACCCTGAATTTTGCAATCAATAATATTTTTCAACACATGTTGCAAACACACATACTTTAATTTGAACTCAGTTTTGCAAAGAATATTGTTAATCTATATGAACAGCACAGTTTTTGATTTATCATGCAACCGTATGAGAGATGGCCAAATAACTTAGTGTTTCGTTATTACAAGCACCGCTAAGTTAAGAGTAGGCAAGAGGTAAGTGAGGGCAGAGCCTCCACTCGTTAGCTGTAGACGTCCGCTCTATGTGCCAGCATGTTGTTGACCACTTCTGTGTGCTCAGACTGTACTCAGTTCCTTTAACAAGTGATTTTATATTATAGCTCATGTGGCCCAAAACCAAAAGTTTAGTTCATAATGTATTTATAAACGTTTGTAGACACGTTAAGTTTGACGGGACTGCACAAGGGCGTATAATACATTATGAACTAAACTAATCAGTACGCGTTTTAAACATGAAAAATATCTGTCATCTATTGGCTTTTCGCTGTTTCCTTTGATCAGTACACACAGGCTGTATGAAACTATTCATTGGTGCTTGACTAACAGGTTGAGAGTTGTTTGCCCAATATCCAAAAGAATTGTAGCTAACTGTTGGCAGTTGTCGATATCCCTTTAATTCAGTGTTAACTGCAGCATCGAGAGTGATGCACGTAAATATATAAAAGTTTAGCAAGTTGCTATTGCATTTAGTTACTTTTGCGAATATATCACTTATTACTGGATCAAATTTCTGATGAGAATCTTTGGAAAGCTTATCATTGTAACATAATCATTTCTTGGCAGTTACAATCAGTTCATACGCAACATACACTACTGTTTGGTCACGAAAACTATACTTTTTGTTATGATTTGATATAAGTTATCAAATACTCGTTAGGGGCCATGGCTTAGCTTTGTATTAGGTTATCAAACACTAATTTAGCGTTCACTTTAGCCACTTTATCTTCTGTCATACATTTGTACATTCAACATTTGTAATCTACGATTTTTATGTACTACCTATTTTAGAGCGAACGCACACTGATCCGACCATGATTCGTCAGGTCACATTTTTGAATAAATCTTGTCAATAATTTTTTTGGGAATGCCTTTATTATTTTGATTTGGTTTAGACTATATTCTACGCGGGTGGGGTAAGCTATGGTTGGTTGATCAGACATAACAGTCATCGAATACTATTCTTTACTACCATCGATATACTATACCAACTAGATTAGCTGTCACGACCCGAAAAGTGGTCACGAAAATAGAGCTACGGAGACGGCTGTCGCTCTATTTCAAATTAGTACGAGCCGACAACAGGATGTATCGAAATTCCTTATTGCGCGTTTATAAACTGTCCAAATAATATAATACTTATCGTAATACTAAAATTGCAGATGGAGAATTTTTTTTTCGTTTCGTGTTCTTATGACTACTAGTTTAAATAATAAATGTAAGTATCATTATAATACGAAATAAAAATTATTTATTTGATATTTTCTCCGTTAGTAGTTCGCAACTGCCATGCCGAGACTGACAAAATTAATGTTGCCGATAGGATGTCGCCACTGTCTATACGAAACTGTTAAACTACACGTCATTACCATAATAAAAAAGTTAGTTCTCATTTTTGCCACCAGCACGGATAAGTTTGTAAGTCAGTACACACACAATGGAAACCTGTTTTGAACCTTATTTTATAGTGGTTAAGATTTTCTTTTAAATGAGTACAGTCAAAACAACTACTTTTTTTCGTATAATTTAGGCGGTTTTATTGATTATAGTTGTGTAAGTATATGTAACCGCGACCACATTTTCGATGTCATTTTGTTCGTGACAGCCATCGATATACTATACCAACTAGATTAGCTGTCACGAACAAAATGACATCGAAAATGTGGTCGCGGTTACATTTATTTACACAACTATACACGTAGCTAGAAATTGTAGAAAATAGTTTTAAATAATTCGGAACGTCGGACTAATAGCAGCCTTCACATGTAGTAATAAAGTCTAATTCTGTATGCAGTAATGTTGGCACATAAAACCTTTACATCGGAGACAAAGAAAAATCAATAAAACCGCCAAAATTATACGAAAAAAAGTAGTTGTTTTGACTGTACTCATTTAAAAGAAAATCTTAACCACTATAAAATAAGGTTCAAAACAGGTGTGTTTCCATTGTGTGTGTACTGACTTACAAACTTATCCGTGCTGGTGGCAAAAATGAGAACTAACTTTTTAATTATGGCAATGACGTGTAGTTTAACAGTTTCGTATAGACAGTGGCGACACGCCTATCGGCAACATTAATTTTGTCAGTCTCTAGCGGAGAAAATATCAAATAAATAATTTTTATTTCGTATTATAATGATATCTTACTTATATTTATTATTTAAACTAGTAGTAATAAGAAAACGAAACGAAAAAAAAATTTCCCCATCTGCAATTTTAGTATTACGATAAGTATTATATTATTTGGACAGTTTATAAACGCGCAATAAGGAATTTCGATACATCCTGTTGTCGGCTCGTACTAATTTGAAATAAGCGACAGCCTCTCTATTTTCGTGACCACTTTTCGGGCCGTGACAGCCAATCTTGTTTAGATAGTATATCGATGGTGACAGCTAATCTAGTTGGTATAGTATATCGATGTTTACTACCAAGCTTCTTAATTATGCAATCGTAGGAATCGTATTAGTATTTCCAGGCTGGATTATTATAAAACTTCCGTCTAATAGCGTAGTGTTATCTGTTTACGCACTTCTTCTTTGACTAGTAGAAGCTGGTAGTCAAGACTGTTGGCCAAACGGGACCCACAATATGGGGATATTTATTGAAATATCAAGATGAACTTTTTAAACATCTATAACCACCGAATCACAACAACGGCCTCAACTTAGAAGATCCTGCAAAAATTACTGGCTGTTTTTTTTTCTGAACATTTGTTGTGTGTATGGACATTTGGTTACAACATTTCGCAACGAGGCTTCAGCGTTTGGTATACAGATGGCGTACAAGCAAGGGGTTGCGGGGGTAGGCTATCTGTATTGTTCAAGTTTTCTTAGTTCTCATGTGAGCGATGGAGTCGTGGCCGCACCAGTGCGCATTTGCACTTAGACAAGTTATAAAATTATTGACTAACGGCCAGTGTTGGGTCAATCAACTAATTTTTTCAATCAATTGACTTGTCATGACTAAATTACTCATGACTAATTTAGTCATGATTGATTTAATCATGAATAAAAAAGTTAATCATAATCATAACTAAATTTAATTAGTCGTTAGTCATTCAATCATTATTTTTGATTAATGACTAAACTAAAAAATGCCAAAAGAAGTGACTCCATTTTTGTTTAATTGAACACATCTATCAAGCTATAACTTTTCATCACCCTTAAGTTTACTAGTAGAAAATATATTTTCCATTATATCTGTGATTGTACCTATATTGTTTTATAAACAAAAAAACAAAACAAGTGATTCTGTTTTTTTTTTTAATGGCAATTGCTTTGAACAGAGTGATTCTGTTGTAAAACTTGTGTCTTATTTTGTTATGTCAAGAGCTCTTATTAAAACTTGTGAATAAGAAATCGGAAATTAACGGCGTAATGTTAAGTATTAAATTAGTCATGAGAAATTTAGTCATGATTGAAAAACTAACACTAACACTAATCAATCTTCAATCACCACACCATGATTGAATTGAAATAATCATTACTCATTCATTAGTCATGATTAGGGACCGGATTTATATGTATTTAAAATTCCAAAATATGTACATAAAAAATGGACTAAAAAAACGAAAATATGGACTAAAAAGCGAAAATATGGTAGAAAAATATGGAGTTAAAAATAACGATAAGTTTCAGGTATATGGCAGTTCTTTTCATTATTTGTGTTGTTGCAGTACACGGATCTCACGTATTGTAACCCCCAATGCAAAAAAGGCATGTTTAAGTTTGTACGCTTATGTCTGAGGCATCGTAGCTTCCTAACGAAGGGTTGGATGAAAATTCAAGGTCGTTCTGTTTGGTCAAAATAAGGCTTGGTACTGGCTGAATAATCTTTCAATATCGCAGTATGTGACTTGCCTCCTGTGCCTCAGTGTGCAGTGTTGCCTCAGTGGTGCAGTGGGAAACCGCTTGCTTTGCTAACCTGAGGTCGCGGTTCGAATCTGACGGACCGCTATTCGCGACAGTGATCTTTTAACGGTGTATTTATAAGGTGGAAAGTACAATAAATTCAGCGCCGATAGCTTACTGTAACGACCCGTGAATGCGATGTGACACGTTAACAGAATAATAAATATTTTGCTAATTCGCAAATTGTGCCTAACCCATATTATTATTTTTTGTGATTTTTTTACGATTATCATAAGTACATTGTTTCGTATACATCTATTTGCTACCCTTTTTTGCAGAATTATATTCGATTTTGTAAAAATATGGACTTATTTTTTAAATATGCCAAAATATGGAAAATAAAAATTGCATATTCTCATTCCAAATGTCATGATTCGTGAAGAAAACAAGATACTGGGCAAATATTATTGAAATTAAAAATATGTATTTACATATAAATCCGGTCCCTAGTCATGATTAAATAATTTAATCTTAGTCATCAATCAAACTAAATTTTTCCCAACACTGCTAAGGGCACGGACAACTTAACACAAATGTATGTTAAGTAGTCTGTGACAAAGGGATATTATCCCTATTAGTAGGATAAGTGTAAATGACAGATGATCTTTTTTAGCATCAGACACAGATTCTTTAAATCTGTGACATCAGACGGATCGAAGTCCGAAGTTGCAAAAGAATTGCTTATTAATTATTAGTGCTTGATTCTCTTTTTCGGGTATATTTCAATTGCTATACCTATTTATTAATATAAAAAGGTTTTTTTTTAAACAAAGGAGGAACTAACAAGAACAGCTTTTGCAACATTTGCTTATCTGTCATTTGCACACTATATTAAAATATCAAACAGTTATTGAGATATAATTTTAATGAAGTTTAGCCAACGGGTTAAAGGAGTAAGATAATAGGGTTATTCACCTCATGAACGTGATTATCATGCTTCATAATTATTATGTTAGTTATAAGAAGCAGTGCTGCAAAATGCTTACGCAATGTCTAATCTAATCTATTGACAACGCTTGCAAAAGAGCTACGTGATATCTTTAGAATTCACTGTTTTGACATATATTCAAAAAAAGACGTTTTGTGATCATTATGACTTAACATTTTGACAAAAAAAAAGGCTTACTTTATTACCCATCTAGAGTAGCATCTTTATTCTGTCTAATCAAAATATTTTTTTATAGTAATATTGTATATTTAGTTAAATACGCTGTATGCCTTGTCTATAACATTAATAGATGTTGAAAACTCTTTAAACCTCTTAAAACCTGGATATCAATCACACAGATGTTCCATGCAACTAGTAACTTAAGCTGGGTTAGCTTAGCTGTCACAATAACTTCGCTAGAGTGCTCCCACGATAACTGCGCATGTGAAAATTGATCTAACATAGTCCTTAAATAGCAAAATACTACACAACAGAGTTGATCAGTTACTAACGTTGGACAATCTCAACTCCGCGCGTAGTTATCGTGCCAACATCTCCAATCAGTGCGATTCTCAGCTTTATATCCATGTTCATAAGAGCCAGGACATTACACGCGAGCATGCCGCCAGATACGAGTACCGCGTTGAGATGCTGCACCAGGTGTCTCGCGACCCGTCCAAGAACATCGTCCGAGAGTTCGCGTCCGACTTCGAAGTGGGAGAGTGCTGGGGGTACAACCGGTTCTTCAGACTGGACCTGCTTGCTAGCGAGGGGTACCTGGACCCAGAGTCTGACACACTTATACTCAGGTAATTTCTATTATAAATTCCATAAGTCAAGAAAGACCAGAAAAATAGATTCTTAAAGGCGAGGAGCATGTAGCTCCTTTGTTTCGGAATAGTACACACGGCTACACATCAAGTTGGACATCCTATATAATAACGATAACAACGCTAAATACAACACAGATAATTGTTGGGAAGGGACAGAACATGCGGCGGTCGACGGGCGTAGGTAGCCGGCCACACGCGCCGAGTAGGACGAAATAACAATTTATCGCACCTCTCGCACAATTCGCAGCGTTTAAATTCTAATAGTTAAGAGTCCAAACAGTCTACTTTGAGGTGTCGCCGTGTGTAAGTTTTTGTTATTTTAAACTTTGAATGTTATTGCAACAATAACATGATGTTTATCATTTTGTAAAGGTTCCAAGTGCGACCGCCCACTTTCTACCAGCGCTGCCGCGATCAGCAGTGGTACATCAACCAGCTGATCACCATGCAGAACCAGCACGTTCTGCAGATTAATGATCTCAAAGAGGTATTTTCTATTCTTTACAAATGGAGCTTTCTGTTGTCTGTTGTTAGTTATGGGACGGGTACTAGGACATAAACCTGTAATTGGATCGTGTATGAATGAGTATTAGGTCATCTATATCTATACATCTATACATATTATAAAACAAAGTCGCTCCCGCTGTCTGTCTGTCCCTATGTATGCTTAGATCTATAAAACTACGCAACGGATTTTGATCCGGTTTTTGTTAATAGATTGAGTGTTTCTTAAGGAAGGTTTATATGTATAATACATGCATAATATAGTAGAGAAACACTGATAATTTTAGAGGTTTCTAATGTAATGTCGTAAAAAAACACACTTTATTGCGCTTACATTGCAAACGTTGGCTGAACCCTACGAGATAGATCAAAAGAATGTACTACATAGATTGTAAACTTTATCAAGGTCTACAAAAAAATCCGCGATGGTATACGTTTATCTCAGGGGTAACCCACAATAACCATTTTTTATCCTTTACTGTTTATGAGACTTACTTATCTATTAATAAATTGTTGTTAGCATGAATTTGCCCCCTCTTCGATGAAACGTAAACTTCAATAATATTTACACTAATGACAAAAAAGCTATGAACGTTGTTCATACTGCTAGGTTAAGGTTAAGCAACATAAGGCAAGGTCATTAAATAGATGCGTGAACTGATTTGTATGAAATTTTGTGTGCATATCGAGTGGAATCTAAGAATAGGTTGTAAAGTATATTTCATGCCGCTAGGTTAAGCGGCAAGGTCATTACATAGATGGGTTAGATGGGTGACGGTGGCGACTCCAAGGAGGACGGTGACGGGGTTTCGAGCCCCATCCCCGTGATCACGATGCCAGGTTTCCGGGGGCTATAATTCGCACTGAGGGGTATTTGGTGCAGATCCCGCTGGAGGGCCCAGGTCCCTCCTCTTATGTGCCGATGGGACAGCCGCAGGGGTTTAAGTGGGTAAGAATCCCAGATACCATGATTGACGAGGTTATAAGCATAGAACGAGAGGAGGGTGTAAGAGAGGAGAGAGAGAGGGGGACGAGGGGGTGACGGGGTGAGGGATTAAGAGGAGGAGGAGGAGGATTAAGGAGCATCAAAGGGGTAGTGATTGGGAGCAAGGTGGGAGAAGAGAGAGGTTCAGAGAGAGGACAACGGGGAGAGGAAGAGGGGGAGTGTGACGGGTACCAAAGCGGGGGAGGGGGAGAGAGAGGAGAGAGAGAGCATAGAATTAGACTTTTTTAAAGAGAGGTGGAGAGAGAAATAAATAAAGGGAAGGAGAAAAGGGTAGCAAAATAATAAAAGCGCGGGTGGAGCTGCGCGGGTCAGCTAGTACATATTATAAAACAAAGTCGCTCTCGCTGTCTGTCTGTCCCTATGTATGCTTAAATCTTTTAAACTACGCAACGGATTTTGATGCGGTTTTTATTAATAGATTGAGTGTTTCTTAAGGAAGGTTTATATGTATAATACATGCATAATATACTAGAGAAACACTGATAATTTTTGAGGTTTCTAATGTGATGTCGTAAATAAGCACATTTTTTTGCGCTTACATTGCAAACGCTGGCTGAACCCTACGAGATAGATCAAAATAATGTACTACAGTATTGTACATATTAACAAGGTCTACAAAAAAGTCCGCGATGGTATATGTTTATCTCTTAGAGATAACCCACAATAAACATTTTTTATCCTTTACTTTTTATGACAAATAATTAACTATTAATAAATTGTTGTTAGCATGAATTTGTCCCTTCTTCAATATAACATAAACTTCACTAATATATACACCAATGACAAAAAAGCTGTGAATGTTGTTCATACCGCTAGGTTAAGGTTAAGCAACATAAGGCTAGGTCATTAAATAGATGGGTGAATCGGAAATTTTGTGTATATATCGGGTAGGTCTGAGAATAAAATCGTAAAGTATATTTCATGCCGCTAGGTTTAGCATAGTTAGCCAAGGTCATTACATAGATAGGTGACGGGCGGCGGCGACTCCGAGGAGGACGGTGACGGGGTTGCAATCCCCGTCCCTGTGATCATGGTGCCAGGTTCCCGGGGGCTATAATAATATCCCACTGGAGGGCCCAGGTCTCCCCTCATATATGGCGATGCGACAGCCGCAGGGGTTTAAGTGGGTAAGAATCCCAGATACCAGATACCATGATTAACGAGGATATTTAGAACGAGAGGAGGGTGCAAGAGAGGAAAGAGAGGGAGAGGGGATTCGAGGAGAGAGTGATAGGGTGAGGGATAGGGGGATTAAGGTAGAACAAGGGGAGAGTGAGGGGGATCAAGGTGGTAGAAGAGAGAGGGAGACGGGGTTCAGAGAGGGGACAACGGATAGAGGAAGAGGGGGACTGTGACGGGGACCGAAGCGGGAAAGGGGAAAGAGAAAAGAGAGAATTAGAATTAGATTTTTCTTATAAGTGAGAGAGAGATGGAGAGAGAAATAAATCAAGGGAGGGGGGAGAAAAGGGGAGAAAATTGTAATAAAAGCGCGGGCGGAGCTGCGCGGGTCAGCTAGTACAATATAAACCACACAGTATAACGAAGAAGAAACACGTTTATTTGACTTGACAATGATAGTTAGGCCATACTTTATAGTAACACCCTCCTGCCGCCCTATTACGCATCTCGTTTGACAACTAAAGTGATGATCACTATAGCAAGTGACCATCAAATTACTGTCAAATGCTTCCTTTTGTATTTCCAAACTTGAGATCACTCAAGTTTGGAAACTCAGCACTCAATAAATACCAATACTTTCAGTTGACATCAACGTTCGGTGGACAACTGAAGCTTGATAGTCACTTGGGTGGCTAAAGATACGCAATAGTCCTGCTGGTCGATTCAGTTACACAAGACGTTTTCCGACATTTGTATCTGCGGTACGCATGACGTGTGCGTTTTCTTGTTATTATTGACAAATGCGTTTGAAGGAACAGGAACTATAGTGTTCGTAGTTGTTAGTTTTTGTCAAGAAGCGATGAAAAAACAACAGTAAGAGGCATTAGGGCGGCCTTTATTATACGCCATATGTATTGGTAATCAGCCTGTATAAGTAATTCCTAACCTATGCCGATCACATGATTGTATCCCCACAGCGTCTATCACTAGAGATGTCTCGTAACTCGATGGCAGTGACCCGCGGCGCTCAGAGCGCATCGAGCACTTCGCAAACCAACGCAGGCGGCAACGACACCGACAACCCGTCACAGAACAACCCCGTCGATGGAAACAGCCTCAGCGATTCTATGGTTTTCGGCAACCAGTGGAAGTTCAACACGCCGCATAGCATTATGAGCGGGCAGCGGTTGACCAGTCCAGGTTTGTCAGTCTAATATACATATTTCTAAAAGGATGTCACGTTTAATTTTAAAAAATAATAACTACGGATTATATATATCGCGGGTTATTTTTTACCGAATCCAAAAAGGAAGTTCTTGAGGACTGAAGTCAAACCTAACCTGTAACACAGACCGCCAGGGATAATTATTGTTGTCCGACTTATATAAACGACGACATATAAATGCCTTTGTATATTTCTGTTCAATTCATAAAAGTGCCGGGTGAAGCCGCAGCTTTTATAAATTAACTTTTTTGATAAAACTTCTAACAAGGTTGAAGCGTTCATAGTTTCTTAGTTGCTCTATAAGTCACTCGTTGTTGCCTCGTCTGTGGGGTAAGCTAGTGGAAACGAAGCGTTTGTCTCCAGGCATTCTGAACACGGCGATGTTCGCGGAGACGTCGCGCAACCACGACGTGTCCAGTCAGGGCGCGTACGGCTACGGGGACTACACGCCGCTCGACGCGCGGTACAACCTGCCCTCCACCTCCCGGTACACACACACACACCAAACACACACACACACCAAACACACACACACCAAACACCAACACACCAAACACACACACACACCATACACACACACGCTCACACCAAACACACTAAAAACAACACACACACACACCGCTTCACATCAAACTCTTTTCGTCTTAGTACGAAAAGCAGTTTAACGAAAAACCTACTATTAGACCCAGGTTTAAGGAACAATTTCCTGAGTTTAAACCCAGGTTCATCGTTGAACTTGAGAATCTTTGAAATAGCCTAGTGGCTAAGCATGATTGATTTGTTGCCATGCCGTATAGACCTAAGTTCAGTCTAAGTTAGGGTATTAATTTTGGCCTGTGCCCGGAAATGGCATAGGCTCTATTTCTATTACATTTAATTTAGCCCATAGCATTGAACATAGCTGTAGTAATATGTACTTTGGACCCCTCCGAGAAAGGCTGTATTTTACTGGAAAGTTTAAATGTTTCAATTGCATTGTCCGATGATTGATTCGGTGTTAATTATTTATTGGTGAATTGTCATTTGTAACAAGGTCTGCGAACTCGTTGCACGTATCGGGTGCGGACAACATGGCGCTAGTGAGTCTCCACACGCTCCTGAGCGCGGCGAACGCGCCGAGCCGCGTGCCGAGCAAGCTCGCGAACAAGTCGCGCGACAAGCACCAACACGTTCCCGCTAAGGAGTCCACGCTTACAGGTATACACTGTTTGATTCCGTAACGGGTATACTCATTATATTATAGCTAAAGAAAGTTATGCCAGCCCACGCTCGGCCAGCTTGGTGGACTATGGCCTAAGCCCCTTCATCTTGAGGGGAGGCCCATGCCCAACAGTGGGACATGAACAAAAGCTGTGAAAAATAAGAACGTTTATGACCTACTTTATAAAAAACATTCACCATTACGTTTAAGTTCATAAAGTAATTAATTAGTTCAATTACTGTATTGTTTTCGCTAAGAATAAAACTTTTCTTTTCTAAAGCAATTTTAAGGTCAACAAATTATCACCTCCCACCGGTATCATATGAGGCACTCCACCATAATTATCTCAGTCTAAATAAAACTTCGAATTTTTAAAATCAATTTGGCCAAAATATTTGGATTTAATAGTACCTACCTGATTTTGCGTGGATCCAGTCAGCATGCGTTATTTATGGTTTATAAAAAATCTTAATCGGTCGAAATGAGGCGAGCCATTCCGATGCTGATCGTTTAGTCGAAACTTTTATTCTGCGGATTTTTTTTTTGCCCAACCTTGACCAGAAAATGGTTTCTACCCAGAAACTTCCAAATGTAAGTACTGCTATGTGAGATTGCATCGCACTACAAAAATGTGGTAACTAGGGTTAGACGTTTTCGGGAAATTCTGATAAATCTGTTCTGTCCTCACCAGAGAGTCATTCCAGTGACGATCGTTTCCGGGAGCACGTCAGAATGCTCGCGACGAGGAGGCAGCGATTACGCAACTATTTTATTGTTTTGTATGGCGGGCTTTAGCTTTACGTATGTCATATGCAGCGGTGTCAAGCACTCCTGTGACCGAGACGAGCGCTGCGGCCGCGAACGTAATCCTATGTTCGTCCATCTCGTCCCCCGAGCTGCACGCAGCCGCGGCCGCCAGGAAGCTGGACGCCAACTGCGCTGCCTCCGCGCCGCATGCCTCCGAGTCCAGCAGCGACACTGGCGTGAGTCTACACTCTACACCACTCCACTCTCGTCCATCTCGTCGCCCGAGCTGCACGCAGGAAGCTGGACGCCAACTGCGCTGCCTCCGCGCCGCATGCCTCCGAGTCCAGCAGCGACACTGGCGTGAGTCTACACTCTACACCACTCCACTCTCGTCCATCTCGTCGCCCGAGCTGCACGCAGGAAGCTGGACGCCAACTGCGCTGCCTCCGCGCCGCATGCCTCCGAGTCCAGCAGCGACACTGGCGTGAGTCTACACTCTACACCACTCCACTCTCGTCCATCTCGTCGCCCGAGCTGCACGCAGGAAGCTGGACGCCAACTGCGCCGCCTCCGCGCCGCATGCCTCCGAGTCCAGCAGCGACACTGGCGTGAGTCTACACTCTACACCACTCCACTCTCGTCCATCTCGTCGCCCGAGCTGCACGCAGGAAGCTGGACGCCAACTGCGCCGCCTCCGCGCCGCATGCCTCCGAGTCCAGCAGCGACACTGGCGTGAGTCTACACTCTACACCACTCCACTCTCGTCCATCTCGTCGCCCGAGCTGCACGCAGGAAGCTGGACGCCAACTGCGCCGCCTCCGCGCCGCATGCCTCCGAGTCCAGCAGCGACACTGGCGTGAGTCTACACTCTACACCACTCCACTCTCGTCCATCTCGTCGCCCGAGCTGCACGCAGGAAGCTGGACGCCAACTGCGCCGCCTCCGCGCCGCATGCCTCCGAGTCCAGCAGCGACACTGGCGTGAGTCTACACTCTACACCACTCCACTCTCGTCCATCTCGTCGCCCGAGCTGCACGCAGGAAGCTGGACGCCAACTGCGCCGCCTCCGCGCCGCATGCCTCCGAGTCCAGCAGCGACACTGGCGTGAGTCTACACTCTACACCACTCCACTCTCGTCCATCTCGTCGCCCGAGCTGCACGCAGGAAGCTGGACGCCAACTGCGCCGCCTCCGCGCCGCATGCCTCCGAGTCCAGCAGCGACACTGGCGTGAGTCTACACTCTACACCACTCCACTCTCGTCCATCTCGTCGCCCGAGCTGCACGCAGGAAGCTGGACGCCAACTGCGCCGCCTCCGCGCCGCATGCCTCCGAGTCCAGCAGCGACACTGGCGTGAGTCTACACTCTACACCACTCCACTCTCGTCCATCTCGTCGCCCGAGCTGCACGCAGCCGCGGCCGCCAGGAAGCTGGACGCCAACTGCGCCGCCTCCGCGCCGCATGCCTCCGAGTCCAGCAGCGACACTGGCGTGAGTCTACACTCTACACCACTCCACTCTCGTCCATCTCGTCCCCCGAGCTGCACGCAGCCGCGGCCGCCAGGAAGCTGGACGCCAACTGCGCCGCCTCCGCGCCGCATGCCTCCGAGTCCAGCAGCGACACTGGCGTGAGTCTACACTCTACACCACTCCACTCTCGTCCATCTCGTCGCCCGAGCTGCACGCAGGAAGCTGGACGCCAACTGCGCCGCCTCCGCGCCGCATGCCTCCGAGTCCAGCAGCGACACTGGCGTGAGTCTACACTCTACACCACTCCACTCTCGTCCAGCTCGTCAACCTGCAATTGAATTTTAAAAAAAACATTACTACCATGTGCTAGTATGTACGTGGCTGGCATAGATGGGTTTCCACCTGTGTGATTACTCATCTATGATAGTCAGAATATCTCGTCCTTTTTCGCGGGGGAAACCTTCAAAAGGTCCCTGGGAGCTGTGGGGCTTGACCGGGGTATGTAGGATTCTTACCCACTAAAACCGCCGCGGCTATCGCATCGGTACATGAGACCCGTACAGGGGACCCTAGGGCTCTCCGGTGGGATCTGCACCAGGGGCCCGTCAGTGCCTTGCCTTTGAGCCCACCGCCGAGTGGCGCATTGTAGCCCCCCGGGAAGCAGGCCGTCCTCCTCAGAGTCGCCGCCGTACTCAATGGACCTAGGGCCCACACCCCGAACGTCCAGCGACTCCGAAGGAAACCTTATTGACCTAATTTATCTCTTATACACAGGACTTAATGTTCAGTGAGCTGGAAGTATTTGCCGATGAAAACAATCCAAGTCCCGTGGACGAAAACTCCAACGAGGAGAATGACGTCGACGATGAAACTATGTCAGGTAAATACTTTTATCAACGATCGATTGTTAATACTAACAGTACAGTACTTTTGATGTCACTATACAGGTTGTCCCAAAACTCAACGATAACCTGGTACCGGGCGAGAGGCCAAGGTATACAAGTTATGAAAAAAATCTATGTAGATGCATATTTGCATATTCTTGCGGTGTGTACAAATGCGGCATGTTGTTCCACACAGTTTGCACAGCACAAAGTCCAAAAAACAAAGCCAGAGTCGTCAAGTACGGATAGAGTATCAAGTCCAGGGTAACACAAGCCAAAGTCGATAGTACGAAAGTAACACGATTACGAGAGATGCGCAGTAAACGAAGACACGATGCGTACTAAATGTTATTGTTTAAATTTTATTATTAACGACTGATGAGTCGTTGTGAGTGAGACAGTGACGCCTCGTTTTGACAAAAACCATAACTACTATCCATTTCTTTTATTCACTTTTGTTCATTACAAACAATGGAGACTTCGAACTTTTCAAACAAAAGAATATCAGGTATTTTTTTTAAATGAGTGATCCCTACGCATAGCATACGAAATAGCAGTTTTATTGGCAAGAAAAGTGGCAAGTGTTGTACTATTTTGAAATCTAGACAAAATAGGCCATTTTTTTAAAAAACTTGCCATAAGTAGTGTAGTACATTTTTTTTCCAACGTAGTGTCAAAGTTGACTGACATAAATTTTATAAACCATAACTCGTCAAAATTTAATTTATTTTACTTAGTTAACAATGATTATTACTTTCATTTGTGGTCACGATTAATAGCACTGTTATTTGAGATAACATTATTAAAAAAATCACTGTAAAATTGTGAAAATTGCGAACACAGTACCTAAAAATGCGACCAAGGGTGTAAAATTTTTTACTTTTTCGAAAAATGTCTATCATCGCTTGACTAAGTGACATAGATTTTTTTTCTTATTTTTTTCATAACTGGTATACCTTGGCCTCTCGCCCGGTACCAGGTTATCGTTGAGTTTTGGGACACCCTGTATATATACACATATTTATGCGATTGTGGGAGCGAGAAAAACGATTTTAATACTATGTTTGTAAACTTCGATTGTTTGTTAAATTAATTAGTAGAATGTTGCGTATTTTTATTGGACGATTTCGTTAGGCGAAGAAATTCGGTTGAGGCTAAGAAAACTTCCTTAAATTCTGTACCACAGTTCAAAGTTCCCACTAAAGCTGGGTTTTCACGGTACGAGTGTAAGCTGAGTTGTTAATGCTGGTTTTTGAGGCGATTATAATGTTTTTATATGATTTAGATTGAAATCATCTTCTTTAACGAGTCTGCGGGCTAGTTACATGGATGTTGGCGGAGTTATCATTCTATATCTATTTTTGTTCGTTTACTTCGATCACTTTTACTCCTAAATAAACAATGGAATTCGATGCGGTTTTAACTACACTTGAGAGCAATAAAATCGCACACCTTGACATTTTTTTCATGAATCTGAATAAATATTTTAAAAAACACACACTAATTGAAAGTCTACCTCATTACCTTTCTAATGATATCAAATACAGTGTAAAAAAATACCCATAAGAGGTTTTACGGCACAAAACCCAACAAACTGGTAAAATTACCCAATTTCGCTTAAGAAATAATGAAAATCAAACTCAAAATTCTTGAACAAATTGTTTATTAATAAGGTGTATTCCCTCCCCTAGCCTTAATTACAGCCCTTAATCGGTTTTTCATGGACCGTATTAATTTTACCATGAAATCTTGTGGTATAGCGTTCCACTCCTCTTCAATGGCAAGTTGAAGCTCTCGGAGGCACGTAGGAGCAGGGCTTCTTGCTCGAACTCTTCTTTTCAGCTCATCCCAGACATGCTCAATCGGATTGAGATCAGGACTACGAGCTGGCCACTCCATCGCGGTGATTCCAACGTCTTCCATGTAGTCGCAAACTGTTCTGGCGACATGCGGTCTGGCGTTGTCGTGCATTAGGATAAAATCTTCTTCCATAAGCCACGCAAGTGGCCTCACATGTCCTTCGAGCACTTTTTCGACGTATCGTGCAGCCGTCAAACCTCTCGATCTCGGGCCGGTATTCGCCTCAGTAATGATGTATTCATTAGTGTGTTTTAGTGTCCAACATTATACCACCCCAAAACATACACGATCCACCGCCAAAAATCACACGTTCGCTTATGCAGCATTGTGAAAATCGCTCTGATGACCTTCTGTAGACCCTAGAGCGTCCATCGTGACCATGTAATATCATTCTGCACTCATCAGAGAACATAACAGACCGCCATTGTTCATACGTCCAATTTAAATGTTCCCTGGCAAATTGTAGTCGGGCTTGTCGGTGAGCTGTGGTCAATTTGGGACCATTTGCTGGGCGATGTGAAGTCAGTCCTGCTTCACCAAGTCTTCTTCTGACTGTCCACCGACTTATACTGACATTGCGAACTTCTTGAAGCTCTTGTCCCAGTTGAACCGCATTCAGTTGCCGATTTCTTAAAGACCTCGACACAAGAAAGCGGTCATCACGCTCTGATGTTCTGCGTCGCCGGCCAGATCCTGGTCGTCGAATGTAGCCACCGGTCTCTTGAAACCTCTGGTACACACGACGAACAGAGTAGCGGCTCAAATTTAGTCGTCGAGCAACGTCACTTTGATTATGGCCTGCTTCGAGCAAGGCAATAACTTGAGCGGCTTCTGCGGGCGTGGTATCCATATTTTTCCGTATGCGTTGAGTAGAGATGTTATCACGTTGACCTTCGGTATGCAACTGATTAGAAATCCAAAAAACCGACCCTTTTGATACTGCGGGTAAGGGGTGCAAGTAGCGACAATGCTAACGGGTGAATTTGGCTAATTTGGTGTACGGCTGATTTCTGTAAGTTATGTGAAGGTCAATGATTTTAATTTGGTGTTCTTTTAAAGCTAAGCTTTTGTATTCTTTAATTTTGCTAAATGATTTGTACTCTATATTTTTAGATTTAAGAAAAAAATCAGTAATAAACCAAATTACAAGGGGTGTGCGATTTTAATGCTCTCAAGTGTATTATGAAGATTTTTTTCGTCAGAAAGTTATTTTACTTTATTTATTAAAAAAAAAATTCACGGATCTAAGAATAAAAGTACAACTTGCAGACTAATTGTAAATACAGCCAATAAAAGGATTTTCTTTAAAGTAAGAAACGGTGATCAAAATTCTGACGCATATATGAATATAAAATACGAGATGCTCGTAGCCAGTTCTAACCACTGTTCGGTAAACGATCAGTTGGGTAAGCAATGTCAGGCAAGGTTAGTCCTTAGATCGGTTACAGTTTACTGGCATTTTGAACTGAGAGCACGTTAAAAGTCGTTCGCGGCTATTGTCATCTAGACATAAGTCAAAATAAGCGCAGCTTGAAAACTGACACCAGGTTGGCCACTAACCATATGACAAAAAAAAATGTGGTGTTGTTAATAAAATGCCACACTTACGGCTCGGGAAAAATTGCGCTTACACCTGGGGTGTAAAAATTTTGTTTAAACGTAAACAAGTTTCGAAATTCCCTAAGCCTTAGCGTACTCTGCGTAAACACCCTCCTACCGCGAAAGCCCAGTGACCATCCCGTCCCCCGTTCCCCCTGCGTCCCACTCCTACCTCGTAACCGTGGTCGTGTCCCCGCCGGCAGAGGGCTCGTCGGCGAGCTCGGCGTGCTCGTGGTGCGGCTCGGAGGGCGGCGCGGCGCGCGCGTTCGCCGCGTGCCGGCGGGCGCGCAGGCACGCGCCCTACCGCGCCCGCCCCACGCACAGTTGCGACACGCACGCACCGCACATGCACATGCATACGCACACGCACTGAACGCTCCGCCATCACACTAGCTCACACGCACACTAACTGACCGCACCGCACATACACAGTCACTCGCTCGCACACATACAGTCGTTCACACACACACACAACACACACAACACGCACACACACAAGAAAATACACACATGAGCAAAGACACACACGTGCACACACATGAGCAAAGCCACACTGACTTACACACTACACACACACACACACGAAAATACACACATGAGCAAAGACACACACGCGCACACACATGAGCAAAGCCACACTGAGTTACACACTACACACGCACACCCACACAGTATTACACGCAATAGCACACAGACTTACACAGTTGCTCACGCAATAGCACTCACACTTACTGCCGGTCCCAATATCCTATCCTTACTATAAGTTAAAATAGTTACCGTTGATAGCTATAATGACATATTTCCGTTTCAATCTTATTATATAAAAGAGTAGACAAAAACCCACTCATCACGAAATCTCAGAAACTACAAGTGCTAGGAGTCTCAAACTTTGCATGGGGGTTCGTTTTAAGACGTAGGTGCTCACTAAGACTGGATTTTGGGAAATTCAACCTCTAAGGGGGTCAAACAGGGGGGCAAAGTTTGTATGGGAGAACGCGATTCCTTGGTCCTATAGACTTGAAATTTTGCACAGACATTCGTTAAGAAAATTTATTGAATTTGTATATCATATTTTTTTAAATTTATCCCTTAGCAGGGTAAAAAAGGAGTATTATTACTCAACCGATGGCGGTACAAATATATAACAAGAATAAGATACGGTAATTCGAACGTTAAAACATAAGTTCCTTGGCCAAGTGGTTACGAAGCGTCCTCTAAGCGCGGTCTGTCCGGGTTCGCTACCCGCGTACGGATTTTATTTTTGTATTTTTAAACTTTGTTTTTGATTTTTTTATTTATATTAAGATTCAATGTTTTAAACAGTTTTAAATATTTAACTCATATTAACTCCAGCATTTTTATCTCTACTATATTTATATTTAATTCTTTTATTTTTATTTAAATCAGGCATACGTTTACGATTTAGTTATTAGTTAGGAAACTTAATTGATATATTAGTAATAAGTGGTATAATTTGTTTGTTTCCCAAATATATTTCCAAAATGTCTGTTTCGGTAGGAATACAATATGCATGTATTGTACGTATGATATAAAAGCCAACACTTTATTGGAATTATTGTCTGTCTGTCAGTCAGGGTTTTTTCTACAGGTTGGCTGGTGTTGTCCCTATCGACGTCAAAGTATCGTTAGTGTGAAAGAAAGTCACTATCCGAGTCTGTCTATATCCGATAGCACCTCCTAAACCACGCAGCGGTTTTCACTGCGTACTTATATAGAAAACCTAATTCAGTTTTATGGGACTCAGCAGACATAATAACAATAAATGATCAAGTAATTCGATTAATTAAATAAGAGTAGCCGTGGTCTGGAGGTTACGGAAACGTCTACTAATCACAGCAGGGTCCGGGTACAAATCTCTCTTTGGGGTTGTTTTTGTGTACTTTTATACATTTTATTTTTGATAATTTTATTATTTTTTTATTGAAGTGAAACTTCTTATGCGACTTCCAAAAATGTTATCATTTAACGCGTTAGACGTTAAGCGTTAGATGTTAAGCGTGAATGATAGGTGTTAAAGGTTAAGTGTTAAACGTTAAGCGTTAAATTTGTTAAGGTTATGAAAGCGCTCATGTGACGCCGTCACTGAGTGAGTGAGTAGGTGAGTGGGCGAGTGGGCGAGTGGGTGAGTGGGCGAATGGGCGAGTGAGCGAGTGGGCGAGTGGGTGAGTGGGTGAGTGAGTGGGTGAGTAGGTGAGTGGGAGGGTGAGTATTTGAGTGGGTGAGTGAGTGAGTGGGTGAGTGAGTGAGTGAGTGAGTGAGTGAGTGAGTGAGTGAGTGTGTGTGTGAGTCTGTGTGTGAGTGTGTGTGTTGTGTGTTATGTGTGAGTGGTTCGGTGTGGTTCGGTGTGGTACAGTGTGGTACGGTGTGGTACGGTGTGGTACTCGGACTGACCGGGACTGAGCGGGACTGACCGGGTCTGAGCGGGACTGAGCGGGAGCGAGCGGGACTGAGCGGGACTGAGCGGGACTGATCCCAGAACCCAGGTTTCCCTCTCATGTGCCGATGTGACAGCCAGGGGAGTTTTAGTGGTAAGAATCCCAAATACCCAGGTTGACTTCCCCACAGGATACCCACCTATTGAAGGTTTCCCCCGTGACCACTGTAACCGTGAACACGGTGACAGATTCCCGGGTGGCTTTATTGTGCCCCCGGTGGCGGGGTCAAAGGCAAGCCAGTGAGGGTATTATGGTGCAGATCCCACCGGATAGCCCAAGAAGGTCTTATGTGCTGATTGCACGGCCGTTGGGGGTTTAGTGTATAAGAATCCTACATACCCGTTTGACCACCAACAGGGTCCCATAAATCCCATTAAAGGCTTCCCCCGTGACCCCTGTAACCGTGAGCACCATGACAGGTTCCCGGGGAACTATAATGTGCTTCTCTGGCGGCGGGTTCAAAGGCACTGAGTGGTATCAGCTGGTGCAGATCCCGACAGATAGCCCAGGTCCGCCCTCTAATGTGCCGACGTGATAGCCGCGGGGGTTTTAGTGGGTAAGAATTTCCCGGTTGACCCCCGTTTACGTCTTAACCATGAAACCGAACAAGGAAGCCCGTATTGTTTCCATACAATACAATACAAATACACTTTATTGCACACCAAAACAAAAATACATTTAAACTTAGATTACTACAACATTAAATAGTGTTACAATTTTAGGCGGTCTTATCGCTAAAGCGATCTCTTCCAGACAACCTGGGGCGAAAGAGACATTAATGGAGGGCAGGTGCTTAATAATAATATAGATAAATACAACATTAATATAAAATATATATGTATATATATATATAATAAATACATATTACAACAAAAGTAAAAGATGGTAGATATAACAAGTACATGAATAGGTATATAGAAATAAAGGCTTATTGAAGAGATAGATAGTAAGAAGCAACTTGAGTTTTAAAGGAATCTAAGCTCTGAGCTCCATAAATTGGTTTTAAAGAAATCGTGTCTGTTCCTGTCCTTAATCCACCCAAACTGTGCACCGGTACACATCTGCAGTTTCTAATAAAATTATAAATACAATTAACAAATCACAAGCTCAGAGATTCAACGTTACAGGCTTAAACCTAAGTGTTGAGTTCTTTGCCCATGGACAGACAACTATACGTAGCCCTATTCTAAACAAAATTTGTTCATATTGCGTTACGAAAAGTCAGCTACAAACATTATTTATGAAGAAATTCCATAATCAAAGGCAGTAACTTTAAATTACCTATTCATTCATTTTTTTATTCTCAATTACACCCGTGCGAAGCCGGGGCGGGTCGCTAGTAATAACATATTAGCAGTTTACTGTTGGTTGTTCAAATGACAGTCTGTCAGCGTTTTAGTTATCGCTCCATTTCGGAGATTTATCGCGGGATATCGATGACTTGATCGATGATTTTAACTTACAGTTAGGGATCGATAGCATATTGGGACCGGCAGTTACACAATCGCACACCCATTGACACAATAGCTCAAGCACAAGCTCACACAAATAAATACACACACACACACACACACACACACACACATGCAGCAAAGGCAGTCACTCGAATTCGCTCGCAAACTTACACTCCACCACTTAAATTATACATTCAATTCAAATATCATGATCGGTTCTAGTTTTACGATTGTGTTGCAGTAGTTTATCATTCGTAAAATAGATACGAGATTACTTTCAGGCACGAATACTAGTAAGGAAAAAATTACCTTCTCACATTTGGCCCAGCAAATCCTAAACCCGCACAGGTCCAGTAGACTCGGGTTCTTATATGCCAGGGCTTCCCAACAAGTGGGGGCATAGAGAGATCGCAGGGCGCTGTTTGTGGGCGTGAACGGTTTCTAAAGCAAAATCCAGTCATAAATGACTCAAAAATTCGTAAGTTGGTAGGAAGTGAAAGGGGGCGAAAGGTGAAAATTTCAGGTATGGTCCAAGGGGGCGTGGTGTACAAAAGGTTGGGAGCCTGCTATAAGCAATTGGCCCAATTAGTAAAATTGGTTCCCTGGGCACAATGGTGATACTCGCCAAAATCATATTCGTGCCTGATTGTACCGGTTGATTTTGAGCTAAGTATGAATACAAGGTGTACAATTTTATGATCTAAAAATGCTTTTCAATTACCATTCACCTTACTCCTAAATTTATTTTTCCGCTTATGGTAAACAATGCCACTACAGTATAAAAATTATAGCTCTTACATTCCTAAACAATCCTTTAGTTTTTGTCATTTAAAGGAGATAGAATTAGATTAATACATTTATAAACATGTACCAGTAGTCTTGAAATATTTAGTCTACTATCTAATTATATACAGTATACATTATCAATCTTAGAAGCTATATACGTCAACCTAAGTATGCAACCTTCATAGCGAATGCTTTCCATGCGCGTACTTTAGTTTTGTGCCACTAAAATATACGCAGAGGGCGCTGTAGTTGTGTTGTGGCAAGGAAAATAAGTTGGTATATAATATCTAGTAGTATTTTATATTCACACTTGCAGTGCCTTAAATATAGAAATAATTAATCTTAATTACCAGGCGACTGTAGGTACATATGCTTAAATTATTTATTGTAGAAATTAAATTATTTGTTCGTAAATACTCTCATTAATGATATTTAGAAGATTCCGAGTTGATTTTATACGAGGTTACAATACATACATACCATTGTTTAAAATAAAATAAAAAATTATTTTATTGAGTTTTTAATTTTTACATTTATTATTATTCATCGATATACTATACCAACTAGATTAGCTGTCACGAACAAAAAGACATCGAAAATGTGGTCGCGGTTACATATACTTACACAACTATACACGTAGCTAGAAATTGTAGAAAATAGTTTTAAATAATTCGGAACGTCGGACTAATAGAAGCCTTCACATGTAGTAATAAAGTCTAATTCTGTATGCAGTAATGTTGGCACATAAAACCTTTACATCGGAGACAAAGAAAAATCAATAAAACCGCCAAAGCTATACGAAAAAAAGTAGTTGTTTTGACTTAAACAAAAATGTACTCATTTAAAAGAAAATCTTAACCACTATAAAATAAGGTTCAAAACAGGTGTGTTGCGTGTGTACTGACTTACAAACTTATCCGTGCTGGTGGCAAAAATGAGAACTAACTTTTTTATTATGGTAATGACGTGTAGTTTAACAGTTTCGTATAGACAGTGGCGACACGCCTATCGGCAACATTAATTTTGTCAGTCTCTAGCGGAGAAAATATCAAATAAATAATTTTTATTTCGTATTATAATGATATCTTACTTATATTTATTATTTAAACTATTAGTAATAAGAACATGAAACGAAAAAATAAATCTCCATCTGAAATTTTAGTATTACGATAAGTATTATATTATTTGGACAGTTTATAAACGCGCAATAAGGAATTTCGATACATCCTGTTGTCGGCTCGTACTAATTTAAAATAGAGCGACAGCCGTCTCCGTAGCTCTATTCTCGTGACCACTTTTCGGGTCGTGACAGCTAATCTAGTTGGTATAGTATATCGATGTTATTATTTGTGTTTACGGGAATTACTTATTGTCGATATTTACAACTGATCTTGATATACAATCTCAGATTTAGCTGTAATTTAAAAAAAAAACGTAATAAGATATCACTTTTATTGAATTTGGATACTAAAGTACAGCTAAATTAAGTTTCCGTTAACTACCTGTGTTACCGAAACTACCCGTGGGGTGTCCGGGTAAGAATAGCACCCTCCCCTCTTTTTCCGTCGGGTGTCCGTAAGTAGAGACTAAGGGAAAATAAGAAGACAGGCAGCAGCGTTTTTCTATTGGATTACCTACCTCCTATACTGTGATTCCCAAGACGCTTGCCAAGCGTGGGGATTATGGCAACCCATCACTTCTAAGGGAGGGGGGGGGGAGGAGGCCTTTGTTCAGCAGTGGACGTCTTTCGGCTGGTGATGATGATGAACTACACTTATTAGCGTTTTGTGCTTATATTTTTTATTTTAATATCCGAACTTGGAGCCGGATAAGAAAACATAAACAAGTAATAAGTTTTAAAAACTAAAACCCGACTACGGATAAAATGGCAGTCTAATAATGTGATATTATGTAGCCTATAACCAGCGGACATTCAAGACGCTTCTAACGACACCCTACTCGTCAAATTATGTTAGGTAGCTTAGAAGATATACGGAAACAGATGAACAAACATACATACATACATTCTTGTTAAAATCATAACCGTCCCTTCGTTCCGTATTCGGGTAATTATTAAGTTCCCGTAAACACGATGATTAGCTAACACATACACACAAACACCATTTTACAGAGATCACAGTAAGTAGAGTTACATTCAATCAGTTAGTCCCGCACTATACCAAAGGTGACAACGTTTCCGATCGCAGGCGAGAACGACGTAGAAGCGGCGAGCGGAGCGGGCGCGGGGAGCGGGGCGGACATACTGCGGCGGCTGGTCTGCGCCGTGGCCCGGCGGGGGGTCACCCCCGCGGGGACGGACGGCAGCGGACCACCCCCCTCGCCTGCTCCCCCGCCCCGACACGACTGCGACCCGCAGATGTCGACCGCGGCTCACACAGACATGTTGCTGCTGAATCTCATGCGTATGAATGGATTGACGCCCAAGCAGACTAGGAGCAGTGAGTAGTTTTTTTTTATGGTTACCCACTGACCTTACGTCTGGGACACGGCGAGCTTAAATTCAAATTCAAAATTCTTTATTATGCATAGCCCTCACGGGGGCTCTTACATATTGTCATTTTTACAACTACCACCGGATCGTAACGCGGCCTCCACTGAGAAGATCCGGCAAGAAACTCAGCGGGCTTGTCTTTTTTCAATTATATAAGATTTTCTTTAAACAAATTTACAATAAATAAATATATCTTAAACTATAAGCTTGCAAGAGTACTGCAGTTCAAGCCCACGCAGCTTTATCCTCCAGGTAATCCGAGATTTTATAATAGCCCTTTTTAGACAAATGGCTCTTAATGGTAGTTTTAAATTTTTTTATTGGTAGATCTCGTATTTCCTGGGGCAGTTTATTATAAAAACGTATACCTTGGCCCATAAAGGAATTGCTAATTCTGTGGAGACGCGTGGAGTGTACAGCAAGATTGTGTTTGTTCCGAGTATTTATATTATGTCGATCACTAACCTTAGCAAAAGTACTTATATTCTTTTTTACATACATCAAATTTTCATAAATGAATTGTGATATAACCGTTAGAATGTTTATTTCTTTAAATATTTGTCTTAATGAATCCGTAGGAGCCAGATTGTAGATAGCTCTCACAGCTCTTTTCTGCAGAATAAAAATAGTGTTAAGGTCTGCAGAAGATCCCCACAGCAATATGCCATAAGACATAACACTGTGGAAATAACTAAAATATACAATTCTAGCGGTTTCGACATCGGTGAAAAATCTATTTTTTTTAACTGCATAAGCCGCTGAACTTAGCCTACCCGACAGTTTCTCAATGTGTGGGCCCCATTGTAACTTTGCGTCTATAGTAATGCCCAAGAATGTCGTAGAGATCACAGGGTCCAATACCGCTCCATTAATTTCAATATTGGTTCCCACCTGTCTAACATTAGGTGTAGTAAACTTAATACATTTAGTTTTAGTTTCATTAAGTTTTAAATTATTAACTTCGAACCAATGGACCACCCTAGAAAGCGCATTGTTCACATCGTCATAGTCCTGCAATTTACGTTTAATTTTAAACAACAAAGATGTATCATCTGCGAACAATACAATGTTATGATTGCCCCCTACAAAGTAGGGTAAGTCATTAATATATACTAAGAATAGAAAAGGGCCTAGTATTGAACCCTGTGGAACACCTAAAGTGACTTCAGATCCAGCTGATCTTTTTCCATTGATATCAACCTTCTGAATTCTGTTACACAGGTATGAGGTCAGAAGGTTGAGAGCTCTATTCCTTATACCATAGTGGTGTAGTTTCCTGGCTAGCGTGTCATATTCTACGCAATCAAAGGCCTTAGATAAATCACAGAATACGCCAAGGGCATCATGTGATTCCTCCCAGGCTTCATAAATATTTTTTAACAACTCGACTCCAGCATCCGTTGTAGAGCGATTTTTTGTAAAACCGAATTGTTTATTGTGAAACAGATGATTTTTATTAAAATGTTCTAACATTTGATTTAATAACAATTTTTCAAAAATTTTGCTCAAAGTCGGTAACACTGATATTGGCCTGAAATTAGTAGGCTCAGTAGAGCTACCAGACTTAAATAAGGGCATTACTTTGCTCTGTTTCATCAGGTCAGGAAACACACCACTTGCGACACAACTATTGAACACTAATACTAATTGCGGAGCAATAAGCTCAATTATACAAGAAACCGTTTGTACAGATAGACCCCAAAGGTCAGCAGTCTTTTTCGGATTTAGCGATTTAAAAGTGTCCAATATTTCTTTGACATCAACAACTGAGAATTCAAAGGTTGCGCCACATTCTGTTACACTTTGTTTTAATAAAGTCTCAGCGGAAGTGGATGAAGACTTTATAGTTTTAGATATATCTAAAGGAGCATTTGTAAAAAAAGTTTCAAATTCTGTTGCGACATCCTGATCCGCTGTTACATCCAAGTTATTAATTTTTAAATGAAAGTCACGATCACGTATTGTTGTTTTTCCTGTTTCAGTGTTTATGATGCTCCACGTTGTTTTAATTTTATTTACAGATTTTTTTATTTTATTTTTAAAATAAATTGCTTTGGCTAAGGAACAGGCTCGCTTAAATACTTTAGAGTTTTAGAGTATTCTTTTACATAATTCTTAAAGAGCGGACAAAAATTATTTGATTTTTCGTGATACAGTTCATATAATTTTCTCCGACTCTTATGGATTCCAGGTGTTGCCCAATCATTAAATGAAGCACGATCACTTTTCAATAAAGTTTTTGGTTTGAAAATTTTACTGAACTGGGTATCAATAAGCTGAAATAAAGAGTTATATAGAGTGTTCGGATCGTTATGATATGGCAATAAAGGTATTTTATCAGTCAGGGTGGCTTTAAAATGATTAATGCGGCATCTTGTTACCGGAACAAACGTAACATTTCTTTGAGATTTGATTTGTTTACCAGGAAAAACAGCCAGTTGACCACAATGGTCGGAATCTAACTTATTAATTATTTCTTTGTGGATTGGCTTTATGCTTGTAAATATGTTGTCAATGCAAGTTGCACTAGTAGATGTAATCCTAGTAGGTTCAAAGAAAATGTTGTACAAGTTAAACGATTTCAATAATGTCATAAATTTTCTAGTTACATTACTATTATCCAGTAAATTTATGTTGAAGTCTCCACAGACAATAATAATTGTATTTGTAGATGCTGTTTTGTGCAAAACATTCTCTAAAATTCTTTCAAATTCCTCATAAAGAGAACAAGGGGGCCTGTATACGCTCAAAACTAAAAACTGCTCTGTCTCAATACAAGCTATCTCTATAACTCGTTCAACAGAATAGCATACAAGGTCTAAACGTTCCTTACTTTTAATATTTTTATTAGTAATAATTAAAGAACCTCCACGTATCATATTTGGTCTGCTGAATGAGCTAGTAACCTGGTGGTTGTTAAAGTTGAACATGAACTGATCACTCTTTAACCAATGTTCTGTAACACAAAAAATGTCTATATTTTGACTGTTCATGAACAATTCAATTTCCAAATCTTTACCTAACATACCTTGTATATTTTGATGTACCAGGTTGACACATGATATTTTGGAGTCATACAAGTTTATATTATTATTATTATATGAACTTATATCTATATTTATATCTAACTTTTTAGGGGTATCATCTATGCCAGAGGTTGTCTTACTAACTAATTTAAATTAATAGAAATGTCAGTATTGGTAACCAAATGCTTGGTTGAATTAATAGGTATTGTAGAGGGGGAATGGTGGTGGTTAATGGTGAAACAAGGGGTTGATTTGAGTACACGTATGGTTTATTCAATAATCTAATATTAAAATGGTTATGGTATGGTGAATGGTAGGTAACGCGCTCGCGGCGGTTGATTGTGTACTGAAAATTATATAAAATTACAATGCGATGCGCGGTGACAAATTGCTGACGGATCAATATGGTGCAATGCATGTACGTACACCGTACATATTCCCGAACAAGAGAGATGAAGATGCGAATGAGAAGTGGTTTAAAATGGTGATGGAATAGTGGTACAAGGTGATTTACAATAGTGGATGATTAACAAGATGATTAAACATTGGTTGAAATTTAATGTCTCTATGGTTCCATAGGCATAGCTAAAGTTTCTCTAAATTTGTTAACACGCGAAGGCGACGTAGCCTTATCAACACGCACATTGAATTTAGCAGTATTGTCGTCCATTCTAACACAAAACACTTTTGGCACTTTTGATTGGCTCTCTGTTGCACTTTCACTTTGGAGTTGACTATCGTCTTGGACGGTGACCCTACGATCAGAAGCGCGGGGCGACCACTGTCGCACACGGCGGCAGACGCACACCACACCCACGGCGGCTGCAGCTCCCCACAGCACGTAGATGGCGGTGTAGTGGTGTATATCGTGGTAAGAAATTCCTTCTGAAATGCCTTCTTGTGACTTCAAATTTTGGATCTGGTCACCTATCTCCTTAAACTCAGCATTGAAATTGCTGGTGTTCATCTTAAATGTCTCTAATGGTAGATATATATTTATTACGTGGTTAATGGGTGGTATAAGTGGCATCATGGTGTCAGGTTGAGTATTTAGCTTAGAGCTAAATAATTTATGCGCTGTTATAGTGAAAGTGTCACCTTTGATGAGGCAATCATCTTTCAGCGTAATAATACCGGCTCCAGTGAGTCTCAGTGCTGTCATTAGTTGTCCACATATCATTCTCACTGAGCACTGGCCACAGCAAGAGTACAAAAATGTATTTACAGTACTAAGCTGAGTCCATCTCTGTTCGCACGAAATAACATTGGTTTTACACGCCTTAGTGGTTATATCCTTGGCACACAGATACTGGTCCGTCTCGTACTGGTACATAGGGCTGTGCAAAGAACATAAACTGCTGGTAGTATCTAAATGGCTACACATTTGAAGATCATTATCGGTCAAAGTCCAATACAAATCCTTTTTCAAGTTGATTGCTATATGTGGAGTGCTTGGCACTAGGGTGACCATCCTATCGTCCATTTTTCGAGGAATTGGTATCAAATTGTACAGGTCATATATATCTCGACTCACTAATGGTATTTTAATTTCAACTAGAAGATAATTATTGGTGACTCTTGCCTTAACTTGAACTAAATGGTATATTTTGTACAAATTCTCTTGTATATTATCTACGGGCAACGACAAGTCCTTATCTAAATGTCCAGATATCATATTCAATTCCTGTTGAAGTTGTTCTGGTCGTAGCAGATGGATGTTGAAGTTTCCGTAGTATATATTGGTGATAGTATCTAATAGAGTATCTTGTATGTATCTCAAACTGGTCAGTATATTATTAGCTACTATAGACGACATTGCAAAGTTGTTGATTGTTTCAACATCTTGAAGTGCTATACTCGCTGCGTTAGAAGCCCTTTCCAATGCCATAAGGTGCTGGTTAAATATCTTATGTTGACTGTCCATATTTCCTTCCACTCTTTTTAATAGATTATACTCGGCTTCTACTATACTGGTTTGGTTTTTCCACAAATTCGACAAGTGCTTTTGGTTAGTTTTAATTAACTCTATATCCTTTCGGTATTGTTCTGCGAAATCTTCATCCAATATCCCGAATAAACTTCGAGCGACATACCCTACTCCATTAATGAGTCCACGTCGCTTGCGATGCGGTGTGAACTGCTGACCCATCAACATTTTATTATAATACGCGCACTCGTTGTATCCATGCTGTAACTGTAATAAGATAATATCGCATTGTTCTTTCACCTTGGCATGTGAACATATGTTTTCTAAGTATTTATAATATTTACTAAACAAAGTGTTTCCTTGCCAGTATGGTTTTAAGTCGTAATAGACTACTAATCTCCATTCATCCCTTACAGGGTATATGGTTGATATTTGGTCAAAATAAATGGTCTGGTTGTCTGGTAAATTGGAAATGGTATATGTACCTTGTACTGGTGTAAATATAAGCATAAATAACATTAACGCTAGCGTAATCAAATTACATGAGCGTTTAATTAAATATGTTGGTTGGCGTTTCGTTGGTTTATTATTACAGTTGACTGTTTTGTCCGATATACTACTGTTTACTGGTAGAACAGATAGTTTGACGATCGGTCTCTTTATGATGTTGTTTCTTGTTTTATTGGCCTTTATCATAATGCTTCCGGTAAAATCTACTCCGGTGTGCTGCAATGGTCTACTGTAATTGCTCCTAGCTTCTGGTAAATCTCCCATTATCTGTTGTAACTGGTTTGGTTGGTTTTTTCTGCACTTTACGCAAGACCGAAGGCGTTTTTTGGTTGCTTGGTTTCCACCTACGATCCAAAATCTTTTCCTAAGAAACGCTGACGTAAGACGTGGTCCACCGTGAAACGTTAATTTGTGTGCTTGGTCTATTATTAAATCTGTAAGCCTACCACTATGCGGGATAATAAAGGGATGCATCATGTTTTTGTCTATGTGAGCATTTTCAATTCTTCCACCAACACGTAAAATTAGATTTTCATCCAAATAGGGATTAAGATTTAAAATTTTGCTCTTCTTTTCTATTGATTTTCCTTCGCATAATTTGGTAATTTCATCCGAAAATTTGTGGTGTGGGCAATCTCTAATAATAATCAGTTTCGCTCTATTCAGTTCGGACAGGCTTAGATATGGTTTTTGGTTCTTATTTCTTGATAAAAATCGCAAAATCCACGCCAGTATTCTAATTACTCGCGTAAAAGAGCCGTGTTTTTTAATCAGCTGTTGTATGATGGTGTCATCGCCCGATCGTGTTACAACGTTCGAGTGTTTAATCCTTTTAGTTTCTAAGTCGGTATGGTAATTATTTTGGTTATTATCTGAGTCTCCTTTATACGTTGGTAACCACTGTGGTCCGTTCCACCACAGGGAAAGCGGTTTGAGTTTTTCAACGGTCACGCCTCGACTGGCACTGTCAGCTGGGTTCTCTTCTGACTTTACGTACCTCCAGCAAGACGCTGGCATGGTTTCTTTAATCTGCCTGGTTCTATTGGAGACAAACGGCTTCCAACGGCCTGGTTCTCCATGTATCCATCCCAAAACGACCATAGAGTCGATCCAGCCGTATATCTGGATTTGGTAATCAGATAGGCATGTGGTAATCTTAGATATTAGCTTAGACAGCAAATGTGCGCCGCAGAGCTCGAGCCTTGGTAAGGTGATATTCTTGCTGGTAGGTGCAAGTCGCGCCTTGGCTATTAATAGAGCTACTGAGGACTGGTTTCCCTGGTTCTGGTTGATTTTGCAGTATACTACACATGCGTAGGCCTTGGTGGAGGCATCACAAAACCCGTGCAGTTCAATGGTTTCCTTTTCCCTGGTACGAATCCATCTTGGTATTTGTATCTGTTCAATTTGCTGTATATCTTCCTTAATCTTCCTCCACTCCATACAAATATTGTCTGGTAATTTGTCATCCCAAAGAAGATTTAATTGCCATACAGATTGAAATAATAATTTTAATTTCGTGGTTACCGGCGTTAACCAGCCTAATGGATCGTATATCTTTGAGATATCCGATAGCAAAGTACGTTTGGTAGTATTGGTCATTGTTTGGTCAATTTTAGATTTAAAAGTGAAATAATCTTCTTGTGGATTCCATTGTAGGCCTAATGTCTTGGTGGATTCCCTCTGTCGGAAGTCTAGGTGTTCCTGGTTGGTGCTAGACTCTGGTAACAATTCTGGTGCGTTGGATTTCCATTTTCTCAAATTGAATCCCCCCGATTTGAGAAGTTGGATTAAATCTGACTTGAGACTTATAGCGTAATCTAAGCTATGGGCAGGACATCTGGTGCATGCGTGTTGGTATAATTGGCATATTCATCTGCAGCAAGTTGCTTTAAGGTCATCATGGCGAGGAATGGTGCTGCCTTGGTGCCGTAAGTAACAGTGGTAAGTTGGTATTCTTGAAGTGGTAAGTTCGCATTGTCCCGCCAAACTATTTTTTGCAGCTGTTGGTCTTCTCTATTTACCCAAATTTGTCGAAACATTTTCTCTATGTCAGCACTAAAGGCATAGCGATATTGTCTCCATTTTAAAATTAAGGATAACAAATCCTGTTGCAAATTTGGACCGGCTTCCATCAGATCATTGATACTTAGCCCACTGGACGTTTTTGCTGATCCATTATATACGACTCTAAGAGCCGTACTGGTTGAGTCGGTTTTCTGGATACAATGGTGAGGCAAATAACATTCTCGTGTCGTGTTACCGACGGCTGGTATCATGTGGCCTAAGGCGATGTATTCGTTTATAAATACTTTATAATCATGCGCAATTTATTGGTTTTTAGACAATTTACGTTCTAACTGCCGAAATTGTGCGACAGCCATTGGTTTTGAGGCACCTAACTTGTCCTCGAAATTTGGTTTCAATGGTAATCTGACGTCATAGCGTCCGTCTTCATGTCTCTTAGTGGTAGATTTGTAAAACTGGATACATTGGTCTTCCCCGCTTGGTATAGATGAATTTTCTGGTACATCTTCTACTTCCCAAAATCGTTGTATGTCATCTAGTTCATGTATGACGACGTTGCAGTGGTATGTTTGTGTGACGTTTCCGCATAGAATCCAGCCTAGTTGCGTTTGTTGCGCTACTGGCTGCGATGGGTCCGTCTTGATTATGCCGTCTAGTATGATGGCAGAGTAAACGTCGGCCCCGAGGAGAATATCCAAATTTCGGCTTTCATTGAAATTTAAGTCAGCTAGCTCAATATTGGACAAATAGGGCCAGTTTGGTTTGGCAAAAGATTGGTTTGGTAATCTATTTATAAGGTTGTTCATTATATAAACATCCGTGGTGTAGGTAAAATCGTTATGTAAAGACGATAGAGTAATGGTTATTACGCCTTTACAATTATTTTCTTTGGCGCCGACCCCGAATATGACACCCTTGCATCGTCGCCTGGGCAGTCCCAACTGCTGCGCTGCATTTTCAGTAATTAAAGAAGTTTGGGAACCCTGGTCGATCAGTGCTCGCATCTGATACGAACTGCCATCGCTTCCTTCGACTCTTAAAACTGCAGTTGCCAGCAGGATTTCGGCCACGTTTTCTTGCGACACGTGGCAATTTCGCTGAGCTTTTGTAGAATAATTATAGGTAGCGGCGGATAATGGTTTCACAATAGCGTCATGTAGCAGCGAATTATGCTTTTCATTGCAATGACGACATGTTTTGCTTGACATGCATTCTTTGCCTTGGTGATTGACAAAGCAATTACTGCATAAATTATATTTCGCGATTGTTTTAAGTTTTGTATCCGGTTGCAAATCACGAAATGTGTTGCAATAAAATAAAGGATGGTTGTCATGACATACTGGACAATTATGTGATGTTACGTTCAGTGTCTTAAATGGTGATAATAATGGTTTTTTGTAACTCTTTTGGTAATGGTTATTAGGCGAATTATATGAAGATAATTTTTTCAAATTACTTTCGTGGTTACTTGGTAGCTTGGTTGCGCTCTGTTTTCTTCTAGATGCCTCTAGCGATATAAATTTGGTTTCTAGATAGCGAAGAAAGTCTCGAAGTGTCGGTAGCTCCCTCGGATCTGCTAGTGACTCTACGTAGTCCGTGTGGGTCTCCACGTCGAGTTTTTTCGATAATAGGTGGACTAATAATGGATCCCAAGAAAGTGTGTTCGCTCCTAACTTTTGAACTGCATGTAAACACTCCTTGGTGGTGTCGTGTAATCGTTTGATGTACGCTGCCGACTGCGATTGCATAACAGGCAAATCCAGAAGTATGTCGATATGCGAAGTAAATATCAAATTGGTGTTATTGTATCGGTGGTTGAGAATCTCCCACGATATCTGGTAATTTTCTGAACTGATAGGAAGATGTTGTATCAGTTTTTCTGCTTCGCCTCGTAGCTTACTCTTTAGAAATTGTAATTTTTGAGCACTAGACAGCGAATTATTGTTATGTATAGCTTCTTGAAAGAGATCTTTAAACGAAGTCCATTGTTGGTAACTTCCTGAAAAGTGTGGTATATCCATTTGAGGAGTAATCTTCTCCCTGTGTGAGACAGACCACATTTTGGTATTTATGGTTCTCTTTATGGTGTTATAGGTTTTTTCGTACTCACTGAACATTTTTTCGTACGATTCATGATCGCCGTCAAGTTCGCTATCGATTTCCCAATGCAAACTGTCGATTACTGACCAGCGAGATTGAATGGCTTTGAGAGCGTCTTCGAACTCCCATTTTTCAGACAAGATACTTAAATCAATGCTCTCCACAGTACGAGAGAATGCTTTGAAATTACTTTGTTGCTTTCGCAGCAATTCATTCAGCTTATTTCCTATCCCTTCTTGAAATTTTGACGTACTCGGCACGCTAACGACTGGTGCTGGGTCTTGTAACGTAGCTGGTTTGAGTACTGGTGTCGATGGTTTGGTCTCTGGTTTATAATTCAAAATTATTTGCCTAGCTTGACTATAGAAGTCCCTAGTATTCTCATAGTCGTTGTCTTCAAAGTAAGAATAATTTTGGTTACCAAATGCGCATAGCTGGACGTGGTTAGAATGGAATTCCTTCCAGTAGGAATCCAGTGTCTCCAGCCTGCGTTTTATGTAGTCTGGTGTCTTGCGGTCACGGCCATCCTTCTTAAAATTTTGTAGAAGTTGATCCATGCCCGTCATGATTTGTCGTTGAGTTTGCAATAAACCCTCCATGCTGGTTTGGTTAATGGTAAATATTGGTAAATAAAAGACCTTACTTGAGTTGCTGGTTACGTACTCTGCTGCAAGTCGCACGGACTTACGGCTCTGGTAATGGTGTTGGTTGCCTCTGGTAGTAGACTGGTATATCCACTGCGCTGGTTTTGTTCAGGAACCACTTCACTAATGTTACAGGTTACACAACACTAAATCCTTTTGCACGGTAATAGTCCCGAATAACCGTTAAATAACACTCGCGAATGGTCCGTTTACGATCGAAGGACCATATGTAGAGGGGGATGGTGGTGTGGTTATGGTAAAACTAGGGGGTTGGTTTGAGTACACGTATGGTTTATTCAATAATCTAATATTAAAATGGTTATGGTATGGTGAATGGTAGGTAACGCGCTCGCGGCGGTTGATTGTGTACTGAAAATTATATATAATTAGAATGCGATGCGCGGTGACAAATTGCTGACGGATCAATATGGTGCAATGCATGTACGTACACCGTACAGGTATGTTACAATTATGTTGCTCAATAGAAGCAACTTGTGTAGCCAAATTCTTGGCTGATGTGTATAAATAATATGATAGCGACATAGCTATCTGTCTTTTACTATATTTTGATAAATAATATTTATCTTTTGTCAAATATACATGAACATTATTAAAATTATTTATGTCAATTAAATTAATTTTATTTTCTATATTATAACCATTACATGTCAAATTATGCAATGTCAAATTTAAGTTATACCTATGGGTGTTTTCTTCCTGTGGCAAATGTTTACTATAAGGAAATGTGAACATCACAATTTTTTTAATATTAAGATTCGATAGCATCTCATAATACTTATATAGCTGCTTTTTGGACACATTTCCTTTATTCCCTACCAAGATTATTAATATTGTATCCTGGGTAAAATTAAAAGTAGATATTTTGTCTAATAAACGGCTGGGGGACATCGTGTTTACGACTGACGAATGCCGCATTTACGTCTAGGTCAAGTATAAACTTAAAATTTTTGAAAAACCCCAGACATAGGTAAACAAACTCTTAAAATGATTTTCCTGTGCTATTATCAGACCCTGATCCGTATCTGTCTAACTACTCGTCAAGATTTAACCATATATTTAAAAATCCTACATTTAAAAGAGCCGAGTTTCTGTTACCACCATCCTGCTAGCTCCCATCACCAGACTCTGATCAACATTTTTCTACCTACTACTCGCAGCAACCTATCCAACGAATCCAAATTCGGTGGGTCTACGTTTATTAGTGAAGAGATCCCATGACCACATTCCTGCTTCATCATCAGACCCTGATCACCATTTTTCTGGCAACTGCTCATCGAGACCTACCTAACGAGCCCAAACTCGGGGGTCTACGTTTATTGGTGCAGAGATCCCGTGAACTTTCCTGCTCCATCATCAGACCCTGATCACCATTTCTCTGGCAACTGCTCGTCGAGACCTACATAACGAGCCCAAACTCGGTGGGTCTACGTTTATTGGTGCAGAGATCCCGTGACCACCTTCCTGCTCCATCACTGATGTTAGAAAAATGGTAATCAGGTTCTGAAACCTGATTACCATTTTTCTAACAACTACTCGTCGAGACCTATCCAGCGAGCCCAAACTCGATGGGTCTACGTTTATTGAGGCCGAGATCCTGTTACCACCTTTAAGCTGATCATCATCAGACCCTGGTGAATGCTATCATTTTATAAAGTATCATCGGATTTACATATGTTCTAAATTTCAGATCTTTCGGACTAATATAAGTAATGAAAAATGTCTATTGTATACAAAATATCCCTATCTCGACTCGGAAAAGAGCTGATGGTCTTCAAACGGCTGAAGCGAAATTCATGAAACATAGCTAAGAACCATTCCGTTTAAACTAGCTTTCAAATAAATAAACCGCATTCAAATCCGTTCACTGGTTGGACCGCTACGACGCCACAGACAGACACACATACAGACAGACAGACTTCCGGACATAGGCGTCAAACTTATAACTCCCCTCGTTTTTGGTCGGGGGTTAAAAACATCACGCTTACGCGTGGGGAATGCTGGGGCTTAACTCGCTTACGTTTGGGGCACATTGCTCGTAGGGACTCTGCGTTTACATCTTGGAGATACTACGCTTACGTCTGGGGGACACCGCGCTTACATTTGGGGCACACCGCGCTTACGTCTAAAGAAATACCGCGCATAAGTATAGGGCCCCGTGTTGTCACCCCAGGGGATACATGGGGATATTGCGGTTACACCTGTGGATATTGGTTTTACGCCTAGAAGACACCGCGCATACGCCTGGACGATGCTGAATTTACGCTTACGCGACGCTGCATATTTTTGCAGTTAGATAAGTGGTATAATTGCAGGCGGCAAGCGGCAGTGGAGCAGCAGCAATCAGCCGACAGAGAGCAGCAGCAGCAGCAGCCGGCGGTCGGGCGCCGTGCCGCGAGCACCGCGCCGCGGGAACAGCAGCAGCCTGGCGCGCCGCCCGCCGCCAGCAGTAGCACCGCTGTCGCCCGGCCAGCTGCGCCGACGTGGGGACGCACCGCCCGCGCCGCCAGGTACCCACCTGCCTACACCTGCTCCATGGAGCAGCACCGACCAGCCAGCAGTAGCACCGCTGTCGCCCGGCCAGCTGCGCCGACGTGGGGACGCACCGCCCGCGCCGCCAGGTACCCACCTGCCTACACCTGCTCCATGGAGCAGCACCGACCAGCCAGCAGCCAGCAGTAGCACCGCTGTCGCCCGGCCAGCTGCGCCGACGTGGGGACGCACCGCCCGCGCCGCCAGGTACCCACCTGCCTACACCTGCTCCATGGAGCAGCACCGACCAGCCAGCAGCCAGCAGTAGCACCGCTGTCGCCCGGCCAGCTGCGCCGACGTGGGGACGCACCGCCCGCGCCGCCAGGTACCCACCTGCCTACACCTGCTCCATGGAGCAGCACCGACCAGCCAGCAGCCAGCAGTAGCACCGCTGTCGCCCGGCCAGCTGCGCCGACGTGGGGACGCACCGCCCGCGCCGCCAGGTACCCACCTGCCTACACCTGCTCCATGGAGCAGCACCGACCAGCCAGCAGCCAGCAGTAGCACCGCTGTCGCCCGGCCAGCTGCGCCGACGTGGGGACGCACCGCCCGCGCCGCCAGGTACCCACCTGCCTACACCTGCTCCATGGAGCAGCACCGACCAGCCAGCAGCCAGCAGTAGCACCGCTGTCGCCCGGCCAGCTGCGCCGACGTGGGGACGCACCGCCCGCGCCGCCAGGTACCCACCTGCCTACACCTGCTCCATGGAGCAGCACCGACCAGCCAGCAGCCAGCAGTAGCACCGCTGTCGCCCGGCCAGCTGCGCCGACGTGGGGACGCACCGCCCGCGCCGCCAGGTACCCACCTGCCTACACCTGCTCCATGGAGCAGCACCGACCAGCCAGCAGCCAGCAGTAGCACCGCTGTCGCCCGGCCAGCTGCGCCGACGTGGGGACGCACCGCCCGCGCCGCCAGGTACCCACCTGCCTACACCTGCTCCATGGAGCAGCACCGACCAGCCAGCAGCCAGCAGTAGCACCGCTGTCGCCCGGCCAGCTGCGCCGACGTGGGGACGCACCGCCCGCGCCGCCAGGTACCCACCTGCCTACACCTGCTCCATGGAGCAGCACCGACCAGCCAGCAGCCAGCAGTAGCACCGCTGTCGCCCGGCCAGCTGCGCCGACGTGGGGACGCACCGCCCGCGCCGCCAGGTACCCACCTGCCTACACCTGCTCCATGGAGCAGCACCGACCAGCCAGCAGCCAGCAGTAGCACCGCTGTCGCCCGGCCAGCTGCGCCGACGTGGGGACGCACCGCCCGCGCCGCCAGGTACCCACCTGCCTACACCTGCTCCATGGAGCAGCACCGACCAGCCAGCAGCCAGCAGTAGCAAGGTTGCGACCTCCGTCTGCGTGTCAAGTACGCAGGTAGCACCTCCTGGCTGTGGTCTCAAAGGCACTGAGGCCAGGCCCCCCCTCTCGTGTACCGTTGGCACAGCCGTGAGGGTTTCAGTGGGTAAGAATCCCACAGGTCTCAGGGACCTATTAAAGTTTCCCGCATTCAAAAAATGCGTAAGTCGACTTTTTTGTCGATTTATTACTACTATTACCTGTAATTTAATCGACACCTAATTTTTAAAACTTTGTTGTTTAAAATAAGTTGTTGAACGTGATGTTCTCAAGTGTCGAATGTGGCAGTAATGTGAACCGTGTGTAGGTCGCGCGACGTCTCCGCTGGCGTCGCTGACGTCACCGTCGCCGCTGCACGACTACTGGCCCTCCGTCTCCTCCGTCAGCGACAACGACACCGACGACGTCGACGTTGTGCTCGACTATAACGTGAGTCATGGCTTCACACTATTTTGCCCAAGTGGTAGAAATTTTGCGCATGGGGCAGAAGTGTTCCCAGAGGCGAGGAATTTTGCCAGGGAGTGGCAATTTTACCCGGGAAAGGTGTTTGGGGTAGACAATTTTACCCAAATGAACATTTTGTGAGTTTTGAAGAGGTTACTCTTAATAATTTTTCTAGTCTCAAGGGGGGCGTGGGCACCGATATAATACTTAGACTAGATAAACATTCACGAACAAAATGACATCTAAAATGTGGTCGCGGTGATTGCTAACTTATCTGTGCTGGTGGCGGAAACGTGAACTAACGATTTTATAATGATAATGACTTGTAGTTTGACAGTTTCATATAGACAGTAGCGACACTCATATCGGCAAAAATAAATCTGTCAGGATGTGGCTTGTTAAGAAATAGCGACACAAGGGCGCTATTTCTCGCTACCACTTTTTGAACCGTGACACCAAATCTAGTTTATATATTATATCGAATATCGATCATTTCAGGTGACTATTAATTAACCCATATATTTCGTGACGGACAGAATCTGTCTTTTTTTGTCTGGCAAAAACCACCACACCGCGTACTCGTATACAATCGTCTCATACACATATCGGTTTATAGGACACGCTATTCGACATGCTGCTGAACAGTCTGACCCTCGATGGCACGGGATCGGGATGCGAGGGTTCCGAGGAGGCGCGGCCTCCCACTCCGCCCGTGCAGCCGTGGAGTCCCCCCACTGTAGGCAGCCCCTCGATGGCAACGGGCGCGGGCGCGGGCGCGGGCGCGGGAGCGGGGCCGCACGCGGATTGACCGCGCCGCTTCCGCTTCCGCTCCCAGCGGTACCGTCGCGAGTACCACCATTGAACCCCACACACGCTAGCTCTTAGCACTTAAGACCAGCAGGGCTATTGCGTATCTCGTGTGACAACTAAATGATCATCACTTTAGCAAAGCTATCAAATGATTCGGTATTGCGTAACATGAGTGACCAATAAATACCAATGCACATAACACACTTTTAGTTGACTTCAAAGTTCGGTGGACAACTGAAGCTTGATAGTCACTTGCGTGGCTAAAAAATACGCAATAGTCCTGCAGAGCACACGGAATGCGTACATGTAGAAGTGTACGTGCTCGTTGTAATGTATGAAACTATATGAGGTGAGACACGGCACACCGGTCGTGTGCGTCATTACGTCACGCAAGCGATGTTCCATCTATCTATACATATAAAATTACTTGTCCTGACTGACTGATTCATCAACGCACAGGCCAAACTGCTCGACCTAGAAAGCTGAAATTTGGACATTAGGTTCTTCTTATGGTGTAAGCAATCCACTAAGACAGGGTTTTTGATAATTCCGCTCCTAAAGGGGTTAAATGGGGTAGGAAAAAAAAATAGGCGGGCGTAGCCGCAGGGAATTGCTAGTGTTTTCATAAGCTTCCATACATTACAACGTCATAGTGCGTGCACGTGCACGCTTACGTCTACGCATTTGGTGTACCGTGGCCTTTAATGTATAGTGACGTCACGTGACGCTTCGCCTTGCTACTCTGAAATTATCTGTTCTTTCTTAATCCCCGAAGCAACGGTGGTTCGTGTTACTTAAAGCCTATGTCTGTATATGACTTTGTAGCTCTCAATAGAATGGACGGGTTTAAATGTGTTTTTTTTTTATTTGAAAGCTGGTTTACTGGGGATTATTCTTAGTTATGTTTGATAAAATTATTTTTGAATGTCTTTATTCATTTCGTTTTTTTTTGTCGAAGGTTACGGGTACTCGGTTATGTGACGACGTTATAATTTGAAATAAATATCCCGTACATAGTATTTTTTTTTCAGTGCACAATAATTGATACGTTATAGGATCGATAGCAACAAGCAGTAAATTCATTAACGCGGTACTCTGATCTTTAAACGGGACCGCTTATTATGGGTTATGGTCGTCCTACGAAATGCGGGTATAAGCACCATATCTACGCTTTACAATTCAAGATGTTTAAAATCTTGAATCGTACAGCGACAGGGAAACAGTACACACCCACATCTTCTATACAGGGTGTAAGGGACATCGTACCGAAAACCGACCAGGAACCAGGGATCCAGTACATGATTCTGAACATCCTAGTGTTGAAATTTTTCATCGGCTTTTTCAAAAATTTCAAAAAAAATAAATATTCGCTTTTTTTAATAAAATTAGGATAACATCATCTATACATATAATAAAATCGTAGAAAAGTAAAAACTGTACATTGAATATTTTTTGAAATTTTTTATTGCTACGTGTTCTAGGAACGATACTGATTCCGAATATATGATTTTTAGAATTTTTGTCTGTCTGTATGTCTGTGGCTTTGTGTAGACTTGACGTCAAAACCGCTGAACAGATTTAGTTGCTATTTGGCAAAAATATTTATTGATAACCTAGAAAAATTATAGGATATAAATTATCTCGCTATTTGTTACGGGGAATGAGCAGTGTCGAAATATGTACTTTTTCTACTAAAATTAGCCGTGAAATTATTTTGTGTTGAAGATTTGTGCACATACTGTTCAACAGATTTAGTTGATATTTAACGGACATGTTTACTATAGACCTGATCAGACTTAAATATAAGTAATATCAAGCTATTTGTTACAGGGAATGAGCAATATTGTAATAAGCACTTCTTCATCTTAATTTTTCCGCGAAATTGTAAAAAAACTAGAGTAATGTTACAATATAACAGAATAATTGTGGATTTAAACTCCAAAATTAAAATCATTACGCTATATTAACATAAGGAGCTAAGCAGTAACTATCTATAATGCTACATAAGGAAGGGAATTTCGAGATGTAGCCTAACGGCTGAATCAGCGTAGCGGTTGAACGGTCTTCCGACATTTTTGTGTTTCCGGGTTCGATCCCGGATGAACTCTTCTTTTTTTTCCTTTTTATTTTCCTTTTCATAGTACTATTACGACATACCGGTACATTACGAGGTACTTCTACAACTTAAATCGATAGGTATTGCTTTCAATTTTTAATAAAATAAATTAAAATGTTCATTTTTTGAATAGTCTCAGTTAGATTATAAAATATGAGTTCCCACTGCTGCATCTCGATTTAAAGAAAGTAAGTAACCAAGTAAAGAAATTGTAAGTTATAAGCGATTGGGAACGCTACAGTGAAGCTTGCGCCTGTAACATATCCTGTACACACTGTGTACCTACTTATCGGTTCCTTGGTAACAGTGGTGAGTGTGAAGCTTAACTCAGTTATGATCGAAAGCGCCACGGTCAATTGCATGTCTTAGTGAAAGGAATGGTCAATCACCAAAATATCTTAGATTGTTGGCCAGGTTGCGCCCGATAAACTGAATATAATATTTTGCCATTTGAAGAGGCTCTTTCCGCGCACTTCAGTTCATAGTTTTCCCTGTCAACGTGAGCACCATAGTGCCGCAGCACAGCATTATTATCGCCATACGCGTGTCAGTCGACGCTACTGGGGTTCTATCTGTTACAAGAACGTGACAATGACGTGTCCAGTTCAAATGGTCTAAGGCCCTCTGCGTTATACTCAGTCTAAACAGAATACGTTGCAGATTATATACCTACTGCCAATGTCTATAGTATAGACATAGGCAGTAGTCATCTGATGGTGCACAGTATTAGACTCTTTAGTGTGGACATCATATGATGAATCCAAGTATCGTCGTTCGGATGGCTAACCTTAGTCAAAGTTGAAGAAGAGAAGTGGTCGAGAAAGTTAGGAGTGGGTTTTTATCTACATACATAGGTATGTTACTTATTAACTTCACTGACCATGAAAAAAGAGAGAGGAGCCCAAAAGCATGAGTTATACGTTTCGCTAACGTATACAAGAACATAAGGAAATTTCAAAAGTCTGTAGTGTTTTAAGAGGTCAGCATCCCAATTTATTAATTCACCTTTCAAATGACACACACGAGTCAAGCGCAAAGTTTAATTAAAAGTTCAAGCTATCCTTAGGCATCTGACCTGGCTTATCGACTGCTGTCTAGCTGACAACTTGGACTGACTTTTTACTTAGGTACCCGCCGAACCATGAAAATGCTCAGTTCGAATGATACCTTAACGGTCACCCATCTAAGGAATGACGTTTCTTAACCAACTGATCGTTTGCGAACAGTGATAATAACTGGCTACGAACATGCCAAATTTTCTGTAAGCGTATGGTTCTCAAATCAAAAAGTTGCAGGGACAGACACTGAAGGCTGCATGTCGGTCGAACTGGGTCGAATGGCTCCAGTTACTCTTAGGAGTCGCTGGATGTTTGGGATGTGGACCTTAGACGTTCATAGAGTACGGCGGCGGTGACTCGGAGGACGGCGGCGAGGTTGCGAATCCCGTCCCCGTGAACACTTTGACAGGTACCCGGGGGTAATATGCTCCCCGGTAGCAAGCTCAAAGGCAAGGTACTGAGGGGCACCTTGTACAAATCTCATCGATTGATCCCCCACAGTATCTCAGGGACCTTTAAAGGTTTGAGGTTTTGAAGGAAAAAAGGCAGCTCGAACTTCATGTAACAGAGCGGATTCGGAACATAGCAAGAGGCCCGGGCGCAGAAGGCGGACCATTTTATTTTTTGACGCGGGTAAACTTTCAAAAGGTTCGCGGGAGCTGTAGGGCTCGACCGGTGTATATGGGATTCTTACCCACTAAATCCCTCGCTGTTGTCGCATCGGCACATGGGAGGGGCCCCAGGGCTCTCCGGTGTGATCTGCTCCAGGGTAACCCCTCAGTGCCTTGCCTTGCACCAGCCCGCCGCCGGGGTCGCATTGTATCCCCCGAGAACCTGTCACGGTGCTCAGGAGGACGAGGGACGCAACCCCGCCGCCTTCCGCCTCGGAGTCGCCGCCGTACTCAATGGACGTCCTGGGGCCCACACCCCGAACGTCCGGCGATTCTGAAGGGCAGAAGGCGGACCAACGCCAACCTTATGCCCCCGTATCCGGAATGTGCAGACAGCAGGAATGAGGAACGAGGGAACTGCTGCCTGTGCACCACTATATTTCACTCTCGCTAATATGGCGTGCTAAAGTATTCCGGCATTCCACCTGATGAGATTCTGCGGGCCTTTTATAGCGACAGGCAGGTCCGTGGGCTTTACTTACACCCACGGAAGATGATGGGCTGGCCAGCCGCTGGTGGGACTTGAAATTGTATACAGATAGACACGTTTCCGGTGCCCATCAACATAGCGGAATTTGGACACGAAGGGTTTGAGTCAGTAGGAGTCATACTGAACCCACACTGTCACTCCCGTGATGGTATGGGCAACCCTTGGGATTTCTCCACGTTAAAAAAAGGAATGGCTTAAGTTGAATCAAGCCAAGGCCTTGGCTCACCCCAAGGTGAGGTTTAAACGAGCGCCTTACCGTGTACCACTTGTTTGCTTGGCAATGACGTTAACATTGCTTGAGCTCATCAAAAATACAGGCTGCGGGCAAAGCCGCGGGTACTGCTAGTTATTGATATAATCATAAAGCTTAATTTCAATTTAAAAACAATAAATACATATTTGTGCAAAATTAGCAATCATCAGCAGCCGAAAAGTCCATTGCTGAACAAAGGTAGGGGTGGCCATAATCTCCACGCTTGGCAGGCGGCTTGATTGAAATTAGCAATGTAATTTGAAAAATAAATATTATTCTGCACGTATTCATTACATGTTCAAAAATTAACAAGTTAGTCATTTGTCATTTTCCATATAAATGGTTTCTGTAATGTTGTAAAGGTAGCCACTGACGATACGTCCGTTTGGAATGCTTCCAAATGGAATAATTCCTAATACACTCCATACACTTACACTCCATATTATACGCACATTGACGTACGTCCATTTGGACGTACGCACAGTCGCTTCGAATGTTGCACACTATATGAAAAACGTTAGAGAACATGGATTAAAGGATATTTTCTTTAACCGTATTTAAGTTAGCGCCAGGACCCTTTAGCTCTTATAATCCGGCACATGTGCCACCGTCAACGCCAGAGCATAAACTGAGAAGAAAATTTAAAAAAAATGGTCGCGGTTTTGCCCATACACAGACAATTCGGACGTCTTCCAAATGGCGTGGCGCACGTTTTTCGCATTGACAGTCGGCCGCGGATGACGTCCATTTGGATTGGATGCATGGATTTCAATCCGTTTGGATATCCAAAGCTGGACGACGTCCAATAAATTGGCAAACGTTTTTCACATTCACGAACAATTTTGACGTATCGTCAATGGGCACCTTAAAGGACAATATGAGAAATCTTATAAAACAGTTTTCGGTACGTAGTCCCTTACACCCGGTATAATGCTTGGAGTCTTATAACAATGAGATGGTGATTGACACTTCAAGGCATATTCTTTAAAAAAATTGTATATGGGGTATGTGTTATAGGACGTCGCTTAACGCAAACCATCTAATATTATAAATCTGCTTATAATCTGTGCTATTAGATCGTACTTTTCTCGGAGTACCACAAGTGTTGCTAGGTTTGTGCTGCTTTTTTCCGAGTCGTGTGTTGCTAGGTATTTAATTCACATGAAATAGTGTTGGGGTGACAATGGTGTGAAGATGATGGATGATTTTAATTCGGCACTTTCTTACTATATTTTAGTGTGCCGCCTCGCCTCTACCCTGTGTTTGTCTGATTTTAAAGTGAGATTTATCTTTTTTAAACTCGGCAGTGTGTGCGTGATGCAAGAGCTTGGGCATTAGGTAGGGATAACTCAAAATTAGAAACGATCTCTTATTTATTTTTTTAGTCGTTATTAACATTGATCAGTACATTAAACTAGGCTGATATATTTTTATCAAATGTGTGTGTGCTATTTTCGTTCTTTATTTTTATATTGTAAGACTACTTGAAAATTATCCTTGTTGCATTTATTTTAGATTTTTTGCTGTCTGTTTCATTATTTGAATGTAAGATTCAGATCACTTAAGCCACTTGCCATCCTACAGATATAGATACGTTACGACAATGTTAGTGTAGACTACATCTTAATTTATGCGTTGAACCTTTATAACAATAACAATGTATGCAGTCTGTCAAGTATAAGTTGACGCGTGGCGTTTTTAAGGAACTAAAAAGGACAACAAGAAAAGTCACTTTTATACTTGAAAATTTACTGTAGAAATCGGTGCGTAGTGATTGAAAAATACTATACCGTAATCTTGCGTAAAGTGGTTTTGAAAGTGATTAATTGGTAATGTTGTCTTTTACTTACGCGAATATTACACATTGAAATCAAACTACTTTTACGGACTTTATCGCGGTTTATTTTTTGATTTTACTATCCCGACGTTTCGAATGCTTTGCAGCACCCATGGTCACGGGAGGACTGAGATGTTGAACGTCATTATGTCACAATTATGCCGGTGTACACTCAGATCTTCTTAGTTATTATTGTTGGTCCGATCTACGCAGTAAGAGCTTACAGTATCTTGAGGCCGTGCAGTGTTTTGATTGATATTGTATTTAATTATATTTATCACAGGGTCCCAAGCCGATGGTAAATCAATCAGTTAGAAAAGGACATTTGTTTTGTACACAGTGGCGCCACTCTGGCGCGCCAAGTTATACTGGACAGACTGTACTCCAATGGCTTTCTGACTGACAATACTGAAGACAAGTTAGCTTTACACAGGGTCATATTAAACAAACTATCACCGTGAACATATTCTTGAGAAGGTTCGGCATATTATTCTTCTTCTTAGTAATAGATTAAATACAGGTTGCAGGTATCACATATTCAAGTATCTAAGGGAAACAAGAGTGCTGTGTAGGTTTGAGAATCAATTTATGATGACAAAATCTTGTTTATTTTTAAATATAAAAAACGCAAGCTAGTTAATGCAAGTACCTAACTTATGTTGCCTTGTAAACAGTAGTTTATTGAAACAGCGTACTCCGTTTCAAATGAACGCACAAGCGATTACAAATTAATTTGCGCCCAACAATATAACGCCCACATTGTCAACTTGTGGAAGCAAAAACATCTTGGTATTACCAAGCTGTTGTCGTGTTGCGTTCTCAATTTAAGGATGGCGTGTATTTCGACTGCAAAATATAGTTGTAATCGCTTGCAAATTCATTTGAAACAGAGTTTACATCTGAATGTAGCATCTCTTGAACGTTCTTTGTTAAAATCATTCTACACCACTATAGTTTTATGGCTCAATAAATGTTAGTAGTTCAAATAGATGTTTGGTGTGATTCTGGCTGAGTGGTTAGTTATAGTATTGTATGTGTAGAGATAATATGGATCGAAGGCGAAAGGGGGATATTATATAGCTTGCTCATCTTTGTTTCTTGTCTAAAGATGATGTGAATGCGAAACTAGTATATTATTATTTAAAAATAGACTCGTTTTCATTAGAGTTGATATTTTAAAGGGTCTGTATTTTTTGATATTACCAATGGAAATTATCAATTTAGTTTTCTACTTAACCACTTGCCCGTCTATAGCAATTTCGTGCGCGACAGTACACCGCGCGGTTTGACAGACGTTGGAGAGGTCGAAGTGACAATTTTTTTGCTCTAGGTAAGGGTACCTAGAGCTAAAATATCGTATATGTATCGTATATGGATAGCCCTTTTATTAAGTTATACATACCAGTGAGTGGCGCCAGTGTCTTTAAGGGCGATTATACCTTATTAATTTTTATCAATGTCTTATCAGTAATAATAGTTTTTTTTATACCTAAAAGTAGGTTTTTTTAGGTGGGTAGAAAAGTAGTAACATTACTCATACGCATCTCCGCTAAATCTATACCAGTCTCTCAAAGTGGGTACAGTGCTCACCTTGTGGGCGCGTGCGTGTGGCTTACACACACACACACACATACAAAGTGTTCTCAAACTAGAATTGTTTTCCTTAACCTACCAATGTCTGTTGTACTGCGAAAAGGTCGCGAACGAACTTGTCCCGTCTAGTATCTGTGGGTCCAGTACTAGTTCTGATAGTTTTTGAGCTTGATCAAACTGTTAGTTTTCTCCATACGTTTCACACCACCGCCCCTAGCGGTAACTATCAAAAACTAGTAAAATGTAGGGGAAAACACTGACAGTACGATCGAGCTGCTAAACTATCAGAACCCGTACTAGACCTCCTGATGGTAGTTGTATTTGGTATCTACAGTATGCGATGGGGAGGGGCCACACCACACATTTACACATAGCCCGCGTAAAGTGGCGCGGGCGATGTGCGGGTATGCGGGGTGTCCCCTCCCACGCGTCTCAACTCATACCCCGATTGCCATGTCGACCTGTCGCGTACTGTAGGTATCTTTACAACACGGTTAGCTGGTACTCGAGAGAATCTTCTGTCCATATTGTGTCTGTGGTGTTCAATGTTTATCTAATTCTAAACTGTGTATGAGATGACTGATAAGTTCAAACACGTGTGCACGTTGCAATAAGGTTGAGATTGCAGTACTCAATAGTTTTAAGTCACGTTTATTTTTGCTAATGTTGACGAAATTGATATTTTGATTAAGTGATTCTACTGTTTCAAGTCAAAAGAAATAGTTTATTGTTGAAGTATAATGGTACAATTTAATGTTACGTTGTTTAAAAAATGTTTGAAATATTATATTTTTGATTCCATTCTACAATACAGGCGTCGATGTATTGATTAAAGATATGTAAATTATCAATAAAAGCTGTCACAAGTTGTGTTGTTTTATTTTTGCGATGGAGTTTGTGACACCTGAGGTTCTTTATTTGGGTAAATTGAACATTTTGAACTATATCCATAACTAAAGATTACTGCCGCACCTACAAACGACAGAGTTAATTATCATTAATCCGTTAGGCTCAATTTACACCAAGATGGCTGCGGCCGGCAGCGCACTTTCAGTGTGAAAGAATTTTAAACTTTATCTACAATACGTAAAAGACCAGTTTCGCTTGAAAAACACGACGCCGCACGAGGCCGCCCACGCGCCGCCCGCTGCCATCTTGATGTGAATTGAGCCTTACTTGTAATCAGATTAGTATTACTTAGATTAGAGAGATTAGTTTGGCTTCGAGTGTCGGATTTAGTTGCATTTTAAATAATGGCTTCATTAAAATGAGTAAGTATGAGTGAGTGCGGCATTTTGGTTTATTCCTCGTAGTCCAATTGGTAGTTCGATCATCGGACAGACGGGATTTTTTTGGACGTTTCTTGTCCAATAAGTTCAACCAGTTGAACTTATAGTTGAACTTAGTGGAACAGGTCATTTTTTTCTGCTGTCAAAATTCCTGTCTGTCCGACTGGCTTCCACGATCGAACTGTTAGGAAATAAATTTTGTGTAAATGTTCCCAGTAGTTACACCGGCTGAATAAGGTAGCTCCAGACGGAATTTCAAAGGGCATCAACTGGGCATCCCACTATGATGAAATAGCGCGTGGAAGCGCAAAATTGCGCATTCTTAAACATTTTTAACAGAAGTACTAGGGCAACAGAGGGCACAAGGAGGCTTCCCCTTTCGTAAGTGAGACATCTAGTGTGCTTCTTCGTCCTTTTTCTTCGTTCTATAATACAAGCGCGCTTTGGCAAGAGCAGGTACCTAGTAGGTAGTGGGCGTTGAATGAACAAATTGATTTTTCGATGGTTTTTAGTCATAAAAGTATATACACTAGTTTACAGTCCACCGATAAACTAGTCTAATGATAGACTTGTTTATCAGTGGACTATTAAGACCACGGCACACCAAATGCGTAGACGTAAGCACGACGTGCTTGGTGCACGTACTATGACATTGTAATGTCAGGAACTTTAAGAGACATGGCACACCGCATCCGTGACGTATACGCGCACGTAGACATGGCGTATACCTAGCCCCATCGATATACTACGGTGAGTCAAGGGGGCACGGCGTGACTACGGACTACGACGTGACACGCACATGCACTCGGTACGACATTCAAGGTATACGACCAATAAATTTTTCGACAACGGCATATACCAGTCTAACTTTAGACTGCTTTATAAACTGTTTATCTTGGACGCTAAACGGTCTCGTTTCGACAAACAGGTTAGCGTAAATTATTTATGAATATAATGACATCACCTTATGTCCTATGCTACCCTGGTACTTCTGGTATAAATATTGAAGCTAAGTAGTCACAGTTTGATAACAATGTCTTACGAACGGGGAAGCCTCCTTGTCCCCTAGTCTCTGTCGCCCTAGTACTTCTGTTAAAAATGTTAAGAACGCGCTATTTCGTTTCATAAGAATTGCGTCTGGAGCTGCCTCATTCAGCCGGTATATACTGGCTACCGGTTACTGGGAATATTTCCACAAAATTTATTTCCTAACAGTTCGATCGCGGAAGCCAGTCGGACAGACGGGAATTTTGACAGAAAACTTTTGTTTTCTGTCAAAATTCCCCATTTGTTCGATGATCGAATTACTAATCGGACTACGAGGAATAAACCGGCATTACGGCACCGTCATTACCGGCATTATTTTACGGCAAGTATTATATATTGATTTAGTGTCACCACACCACCTTTACGGACGGACCTTGGGTCTAGTATGGTTAGACACGCTGACCGCGCTCTAATAAAATAATAATGGCCGTTTTACGTTCCATCCCACTGAGTAAATAGTTACCCACCCAGGACAAGCATTTTCGGACGTGTGGATTGTCCCAGGATATTGTTAAAGTACCCTAGTGATTTTAGTACCTAGTAGCTGCTGGTATATTCATATTTAACAACGGACTTCACGTAGTGTTTATGTTGTCTACGGACTGAGAGGCGTAGAATCCTCAGAGTGCCTCCGTACCGACGCGTTAATTGTGTGACGGGCCCGTTGGTCTGGTGGTTAGACACCCTGACTGCTACCCGATTGGTCATGGGTTCGATTCCCACCAAGTGTCTGGGAGTTATTAATCTATGTATTAAAAAAAAAATGAAAACAAGTATTAGTATCGGTTGTCTGGTTTCCATAGTACAGGCTCTGCCTAGCTTGGGATCGGACAACCGTGTGTGGATTGTCCCAAGATATTTATTTATTGTATCGCTGTGTAGAGACACGTTCATAAAGTGGTGTTGTTATAGAATTATGAGGCTTAGCAGTACTATGTATACATACGTTTCTGCTTCTACCAATCAGCTGACGTACCCAGGACGTAAATCAAACACATTGATTATATTGATTCAATATTTTATTTCCATTGCTCCAAAATATACACAACGACAAATATTGTAAATCTGGATTGATCCATATTCGCAAAATGTCTTTAAAGGTGTTTATTTGAATTTTATATATAGCTGATTACACGAAGAACATGAATAGATTATCTGAATACAAATGTTGCAAGCAGACACCCGCGCAGCTGCCTCGGCAGAGACGTGTCTTTTGTGTAACTACGGTCACCTACTTTATGCACTTATGATTCAGTATAATTAGTAAATTCACTGTTCCTACATTAAAATGATAATATTTACAAATAAAACTTTAAAAGGAACGCTTTGCAAACATTCAACAAACTTGAGATCGTCTTAACGTAAAAGATGGTATAAAATTTTTCAAATAGTCAATGAACGGAACGTCTAAAACATCATTTTGCCGACGAAGATTATTTACAATAATAATTAATTACAATTTATTTAGGTATTATTCCAAAATGAAATTGTGCCGAATCACGTTTCACATCTCTCACAAATAAATAACAATTGAATTTAGCCTAGAATACTTCTTTGATAAACAAAACAATAAAAAATAATTGCATTCAACAAAGCTACGATAACAAATTTAATATAAATTAATCATAAATGAAATGTACAATTTTTACAAAACTAAAGGGATCACTTTTACTATTTTATCACTGTACCATAGGCTTCGGACAAACCTGCGCGCATATCGTTCATTTGAGTTCGCGTAGGTTTGACTTGCAGCGTTGCTAGTGGCGCCCTCGGCAGCCTTTACATAAACATCGACCTTATTACACAGAACATCGCTAAAATTACCATTAGATATTGCATCCTTTATTTACAATACATTCAAACACTTCGTGTGTTTGCCCGAAAGCGTTACAATCTATAAAATTCTGTCAATATAACTCTAATCGTCTTCGTACTAAGTTTTGCTGTCAATAGTCGACACATTAAGGTAACTTTAATTCGTAGAAGTTATCTCTATAATAATAATTGAGAATTGTGCATCAAAATTCGAATCGGCTAAAACTATTGCGAAGGCAAGTAGGTGATGTATGCTTTTTTATATTTATATAAATCAATGTCAATAATCGCTATCATGTAACTTCAGGAGAGAACTATACTTATTCGTAACTTACAGCTAAGTGGTGTTATAGTATAGTGGTCAGAATGACCGAAGCCCATTCGGGCGACCGATCACTTATCATATAAAGCCCTCAGGCGATAAAAGTTTGTTTGCCCTAACTAAATACTAGTAGCACTAATTTTATTATGCATTTCGTTTTGCACTATATACGCCATGAATTCCACAGCGACTCCATGAATTCCACAACGACTTCATGAATGCCACAGCGACTCCATCAATAGTAGGTTATCTACAACGGGAGTCCCACTACAAACATATAATGTAGCTGTGTGGAGTGGTCTTTAGACCGTTGGGTACGTCGGTACCTAGTACATGTATAGAAAAGTGCGTCATCGCCACCTCGACCCTTATCCTCGCATTCCGATCATCAATTCGTCCCGTCTCTCTAATACGCTCCGCGCATCCATTATTCTGATAATATGTCAGTTTCATAATCATTCTTTGGCATTATATAGTGAGCTGCTGTCGTCTAGAACCTCGACTAATAGATTGAATTTATGTATTCACCGATCATTTCATTAAAAAAAAAATATTGCACTACCGTTTTTGTAGAATTCAAATTTCATCTGTTTCGTTCGTATCTATTTATTTATAGGTACAATATGATCGCTACGTCCTCCGTCTAAGTTGAGATTTGAGATAAGCCAATCGATTACCAAATTTATAATTCTCAACGCGACACAACGACGCAAACGACTCTGAGTATTATGATCATTTATAATATATAGATAGACATTTGTGACCTAATCTATTCAGTCAGTTGAATCGAATCAAATAATAGCCTCTCTCGACCGTATCGCCGCCGGCGTCGACGACGCGGACCGCCGTCGGGTTTTAAGAAAAGTAAAATTCGTCACGTCATTCACAATAGTTCGTTTTGCCAGCCGTGAGATGGCACCACTACAGGCGTTCAGTGTTCACAGGGTTTGCGTGTGTTCGCGTCGTCGGTGACGTCACACGTGCGACTCCAATGGCGGTCGCGGTGGGGGCACCAGCGGCGGCCAGGCGGGGGCCGTGAGATCCGGCGACGAAGTGCGGGTGTGCCTCGCACTCCACCCGTCCTTATCGAAGTCCTTGGTGCCGCCGACCGTATGCCGCCGCTTGATGCCACGCTCCGGCATGCCGTTCTTCCGCTTCAGCTTGGCGGCCCTCCCCGCCCCCGCTCCCGCCTCCCTCCTCCGCGCCGGCGATCGCTCCCCGCGACAATTGAGACTCTCGGACCGAAGGACCCGACCCGCGCTTTTTTCCGACTCTCGATTCAGCGACTCGGACCGCTTTAGCTTCGCGCAATCTTCTTCGCTCTTCTTGTCGTCGCGCTCCGTGTCGAGAGCGGCACTGTTCCGCTTTTCCGGGTTAGCTCGAGCGGAATACGCGGCAGGCGAGCGTTCCGCCTTTTCTTCAGTCGTATCGGTGTCCTCGCGCGGCGGATTGACGCAATTCTCCTTCTCGGAGTCGTAGTTATCTGTGGGGCGTCGACGGGGCCAGCGAGAGTCCGTTTCGTCGCTGCTGGAGGACGAATGTCGAGTGTCTCGGGCTAGCCATGCCGCTTTAAGTTCGTGAGCTCTCGCTCCAGGCGACACTCGCTCGTCTCGCTCGTCGCGCTCGTCTCGCTCGTCCCGCTCGCCAGCGAGACTGCCCTCTGAGGGCGAGCTGGCGGTAGACTTCTCCTCCTCGTCCTGACATTCATCAGCGTACGGAATACTCCCGTCGTCGAGCGGGGACGAGTTGTTCAATGTCCTCAGTTTTTGGTCGAACGTGCTCGTCAGTGATGACACCAAATCTCCTGTTCCTGCGACAATATTAGTATAGTTAGTTAGTGAACAAGTACCGCGGTTTGACCACGAACTTAAGCGCGTTAGTCTCTGCGTTGATGCGACTATTATGATGACGATGGGTGATGTATGTATGGTATGTATGTACAGTGGGCGATGGAACGCCGCCCACGTCCGACGCGGGCGTACGAAGCCGTGCGGTCAGCCACCGATTCAAGCGTTAGTTTCGCTATTTGTTCACATCTATTCGCGGATACTATGATAACTTGGCTTCCAAACGCTCAATGTTATCATAGCCAAGTAAACTCTAGTGCAAAAATTACCACATTCCTTTTTCAAACAATAATAATTCTTCAGACTTTGACAGTGGTTTATATTTGTTGCACTCGAGTCTAAACACATGTAAACAAATATTTTGATGTCGTTAATCGCTACACACGATATCATAGGTCATGTGACAGAAACTGCTGTATAGAAGAACATTCACATCTGCTACACAGTATAAATAACATAATACAGTAGAAACACCTCGAAGTGACTGCTCTGGTCGTTGCAATCACACAGACAAGATGCGCTAGTGTATCTTGATTAATGGCATAGCGATACTTAATTAAGTGTTATCGACCTGACGATGTGTTTATCTGCGCGTCTGCATCGAATAGAGCAGCTTGCTGTGTTTCTAATGTATACAGAGTGATGTTAAAAATACTAATATCGTCCTGGGAGTAGGTTTTGTACATCGTACTGAACAACTTTGGTTCCGCCATTTTTAATATTTCCTATTTTTATACTAAAGTATATCATATATCATTAATGTAAATATTAAAATTGTTCGCTCTAAATAGAAATAGATAGATAGGTATTTTAAATAATCAATAACTATTGTACTCTATTTTATAGTGAATAAATGATTATGATGATTATGAATGCGTCGTACATTTAACCCTCTCTTTTGCGACCGAAAATTTTTTTTGGGCAGAAAAACTGATAAATTACCAAAACTGGTAAGTATAGCAAATGTTGTTCAGTATGATATAGAGAAACTACCCCTAAGAGATTATCAGCATATTAAAGTTTACCCTGTATATTAATTATACTGTGTTAATTACTCCATACAGCAGGGCCCTTATTCTCTATGACCATTCCACGCACAAATCTTGTCTACAAAATCATATTGTTATGCAGAATATCATGAATGTATAAAATAAAGACGTGTATAGTTACCGGCTTTACACTTTAAATACTGCTATATGGGACAAGACATTAGCGTGGAATATAATTGAGAACCGTTATTCAATAATATTTCAACCATTGAGAAATTGAGACTTTACACTGTGGAAATACAGATCAAGTCCGTTTGAATCTGTTTAAAAAGAAGACAGTTTTATTTCATAACTTTATTCTTGGTCATAGAGAATTAGGGAAAGGTGATGATCGTATGTAACGAGCACAAGGCAGCCGCGTCGCGAACACCCACACACACGCAACACGCACGCTCACATTCCTATACCTTTTAACGTGGACAAAAGAAAGGGATTGCCGTGTCTACTCTCTGACGTCAGTACTGGAGACCTAGTGGGGCAAATAGCGGACACCTTTAAAGACACGGCATAACAATATACGAGTATTATTCCAATACCATGCTTTTGGGTAGAATAGAAATATATGTTTATACAACCTGCATAATTTCAGACATCTCAATAAAAAAATCAGTTTGGCTTGGTTAATGGCCAACCTAGTTTTAGATGGCTTAAGGACTGGTGTCTATGATGTCATAGACACAAAACTAAAGTTGTAATTTATTTAGGGTAAACCATACCATATTAATTTGACTAAATTAGATGCCCGTAAAACACATACATATTTGTAAACATCTAGAAACAAATTTCCTTTTTCAAGATTATTTATCATTCCTGTTATAAGAGTTAGTTGTATTTCCCAACTGTAGCACTTGGTGTTTACACTTTCAAAAACGTTAAAAAAACCAGTAAATAATTATTTCTTTTTATCGGTCCAGCTGTCGACCCGGAACTACTCTGAGGCTATGCGCTTCTTATGTTACGAATTGTATATTCCGATATATCAAGGCCTTGAGGTTCGATTTGACGGGGATTGAAGAGTAAAAATAATATTTACCGTCTATGGAGAAGTTGTTGAGCGTGTGCCGCGATATTTCCTGCCGGCCGCGGCCCAGCGCCGCCATTGTTTCTAGTTCAATCCTGAAACAACCATTGTACGTTAGAAAAATACTAAATCGCTTCTTAGTTTGTTCGCTTCGCTTACGACCATGGGATAAAAACATCATAGTAAATTTACTATTGAATAAACACTACGCTTCGTGTAAATCAAAAATTACAACAATTGTAAAATTCTTCGTCCTTAGAAGGGAGAAGTTGCCATATTCGTCACGCTTGGCAGGCAATTGTAAAATTACATTTGCTAGATGTATTTAGCATTAATTAACTTCCAAAACAGTGATTATTCGTGAGCTAAATCTTTTGTTTTACAAGGCGTGACGTCATACGTCAAGTGGAGCGTTACAGAGGGAAAATTAAAATTCGTTTATAAGAATGCAAAAATCGCCATGTATTTGGTCAGTTAAGTTTTATTGAGATTATATAAGTTCACGAGACTAGTGTAAAAAAATAAAAAAAGTAGTAAGAATAATAAAAAAAATTAAGACTGTTTCTCAAATATAACAGGTGTAATCCGACCGAAAAAAAAATTATAAGATGTCAAATAATGTCTGTTACAACATTACAGAAACCATTTATATGGAAAATGACAAATGACTGACATAATCATTTTCGAACATGTAATGAATAGGTATATGCGGAATAATAATATATTTATTTCTCAAATTACATTGCTAATTTTCTAAAATAATAATAATTAATTGCCTATTAATTAATTGCCTATGTACTGTTTTAGTGCATAAAGAATAAATAAATATTTAAATAAATTGTCCACAAATAAATAATTTATTGTTTTTAAATTAAAATTATGCTTTATTATTATAGCAATAATGATATTAAACTAATTTTATTTTAAAAAAAGTGGTTTTTTTTTTTGGAAATTCATTAAAAAGCCGATGAATAATTTCAACACTAGGATGTTCAGAATCATGTACTGGATCCCTGGTATCGGTTTTCGGTACGATGTCCCTTACACCCTGTATAATACTCATAGCGGATCCTTGTGTGTTCGAAGTTGGGTTTGGCAAATCATTGCACAACTACAGTCGTGAGTTGTCAATACAAACACAAAAATAGCTACTGCGAAGCGTCTTGCAGCCAACTTCAGCCACACAAACATCCGCTCTGACTATTGTAGTCAACTAGCCTTATCGCCTTCATAATTTTAAATGAGACTCACTTATTAACTCCCTCCTGGTTTCTGTTGTACTTGTGCGTGAGGCCGTCGTAGTCGGCCAGGCTGGTGGTGAGGTGGGCGGGGGGCGAGGCGAGGGGCGAGTTGGGGGGCGAGTTGCCGGGCGACGTCTCGCTCCGGCTCTTGTCCGACTCGAACAGCTTCTTGGAGTCGGGGGTGGGCTTCGAGCGAGGCTTGCGTTGTATCTTGCGGTTCGCCGCCGATATTATCGACGAGACTATGTCGCGGGTGGACACGTCTTTGCCTGGAAATTGTGTTCAGGTTAGGCCCGAGTGCACCGAAAAAAAGACGTCGACGTCAGAATTGATTATCTATTTAACGACTTAACAGCCCTTATCGGTGAACGTGAGTGTCGAGCTACGTTAAGATTATGGACGGTTAAGGGTCCATAACCGGGGTTATGGTGGTGTCGAAAAATAGATAATAGTTTAGATAATATTTTCTGTTAACGATACTGATTACGTGATAAAAATATACGCAATGCATAAAAAAATATCCTGTATATTTAGTAAAGTTATTAAAGAATTATCTAACTACATTAGAATTTGTCATTTGTCATTATACCAAATTATGTTACTTTTTATCCACGTGCTTACTACTGATGTTCTTTATATAGTACGTTACGTACTTGTAGGTTATTATGTATGTTCTGTGTATTGCAGCCCGGGATCTATGGGAGGGCAAACCGGGGCACCCGCCCCGGATGGCAATTTCAGGGGGCGCCAAAATCATAATATAATATGAACAAAAATAAAAAAACTTGCTCCTCAAAGCGCCTAGCATACGGAAGCCTAATTTGGCTTAGTAAGAAAAAGGCACCACACAGGCCTATATCACAAGTGAACTTGTGGACTCAAGCTGCCGGATTGAGATATGCGAGTTTTTTTTAGTTATTTATCTCAAACTCTGGAAAGAGGGGCGCCAATATCAAGTTTATACCCCGGTTAGACAAAATCGTAGATCCGAGGCTGGTGTCTCGTGTGATAGAGATAGAAGTGTGATATTATCATGTGACGTGTGCTCACCCTCGATCTTCTTGACGTTGTGTATGAGCAGGTCGCGCGAGGGCGCGGGCGCGGGCTCGTCGGCGCCGGCGGCGGGCTCGGCGGGCGGCTCGCCCTCCTGCTCCTCGAAGTACCACTCGTACTGGAACAATACACATTACTATCACTATACAGAATACGTTTTTAAACTAAAAAAATGTATGCAGTAGTTGTATTAGGGAGAGGGCTTTAGTCCACTTTGAGAATCATAAAATGCGATGATGTAAGTTTTTTATTTCGATCCTCAATTCGCCTGCCAAGCGTGGGGATTATGGCCCTCCCTTCTAAAAGTGGGCATCTTTCAGATGCTAGTGATGAGGATGGTAGCCATTGCCCGTCAGGTGGTATAGAGAATCCCCAATTTTCTCTGAGTATTCCTACAAGGGGCCGTTATCACCCACATTGTCAAAGTCTGCTATACACGGTAAATTAAAAGAAATATGTAATTATAATTTTAAAGACTTCTTCTCTGTCTTACCACTTTTATATTTGTTTTCTTTTGCAATCAAGCTTTAGGAACTATAACTACTTGTACTTAATATAAATTAATAAAAAAAATATATAGATTCTTCAACTTCCTACAAACTATATATAATAATCATTGCAGTCTAGTGTTTAATGGCACCTACGTTCACAACTCCGTATACCTATCAACTTTTTAGGCGACCCACCCAATTCAGTAACCTAGCTAGAAGTGCAGCTCCCATCGTCTGATTGTAGTATCTACATATAACGTAACTAAAACTATAACTAAAAGTTATAAATTATTTAATTCTTATGCACTACAATCCCATTTCGTTACAATAAAGAATATTATTTGTATTATATTATTTGGATCAAAACAAATTTTGTACATATTATTAAAAAAATTAAACTCTTTTACAATAACACTTTACAATTAATAATAATAACAATAATATCCTGGGACAATTCACACACGATCATCTGATCCCGAACTAGGCAGAGCCTGTACTATGGAAACCAGACAACTGATACTAATACATATATACTTTTTTTTTTGTAAATACATACTTTTATAGATAAAACACCCAGACACTTGGTGGGAATCGAACCCACGACGTGTTGGGTAGCAGACAGGGTCACTAACCACTAGACCAACGGGCCAGTCAATTATTATTATGAAGTTGATACTCACGTGTGAGAGGAAGGATTCTATGATGCGGCACTGGCTGGACATGTCGTTGACCATCGCGAGCATGTCGTCGCTGGCCGCGCGGACCAACGTTGGCCCAAACACGATGGCCAAGTTCCGTGCCTCCATTTTATTGTAGGCGGAGTGTGCGACCACTCTGCGCAAATGTTGGATCAGGTACTTGAGTGTTTCGTAATGGGCGTCTGGCAGCGCTTGGACTAGCCGCCTCAGTTCCCGTGCTCTCTCCGGTGATCGGTCAGCGGCTGTAATAAGAATAACATTGTTTATTTTTAATTTAGAAATTTTGAATTGCTGTGGGCACTATTTATTGTCCAAAAAATGGTAGACAGAAATAGCACCCTTGTGTCGCTATTTCTTTACAAACCACAGCCTGGCAACATTATTTTTGCCAATCGGAGTGTCGCTACTGTCTATATCATCATCAGCCGGAAGACGTCCACTGCTGAACATAGGCCTCCCCCTTAGAACGCCACAATGAACGACACTTGGCTATTTGCATCCACCGGTTACCTGCGACGCGCACAATGTCGTCTGTCCACCTAGTGGGAGGCCTGCCAACGCTGCGTCTTCCGGTTCGTGGTCGCCACTCGAGAACCTTTCTTCCCCAACGGTTATCGGTTCTTCGAGCGATGTGGCCTGCCCATTGCCACTTCAACTTGCAGATTCTGAGAGCTATGTCGGTGACTTTAGTTCTTCGGCGGATCTCCAAATTTCAGATTCTGTCGCGCAAAGAAACTCCGAGTATAGCTCTCTCCATGGCTCGTTGTGTGACTCTGAACTTTTCTAAAAGGCCAGCCGTTAGAGACCACGTCTCAGTACCATATGAAACTGTCTATATGAAACTGTCAAAATACACGTCATTATCATAATGAAACCGTTAGTTCACGTTTCCGCCACCAGCACAGATAAGTTTGCAACCTCCGCGACCACATTTTAGATGTCATTTTGTTCGTGAATGTTTATCTAGTTTATATATTATATTGATGCAAATATATATTAAAGCTTTTAATTGGCTTTATTAAACTTATTTTTTTATATAGTGACGAGTCAAGCAAGACGCTGGCCTGGTGGTAAGCGACTCGCTCGCCTATATGCACTAGCGCTCGTCACCCAAGACATTAGTCATTAGGTCTCCTGTGTACGGTAATCTCACCAGCTACAGTGCCCTTTAAAACGAAACATTGCAATGTTTACACACTGCTGCTACTTAGACCCTTGTGCAAGGTACCTACCACCTAAATAAATAAATAAACTAGTACCAATAATTTTAACCACTTAATTAATAAATGTACCTAGCTGTAAACTGAAGCGTGCACAGAAAGTAGGCAAAAATATCTGCGAGTTATCTATAGTCTAAGCTATTCGTTAGTGTGCCACCACACAAATATCCCTAAATAAACTAACAATACAGGCCATGCCCATTTAAAACATCACGTTAATACCATGTCGGTACAAAATATTTATAAACTAAGATTATTTAGAAAAATCGTAGGGTAGACAAAGTCTTTTTGTGTGTACGGACCCTCTGAATAATCTTATTACAGTTTTTAAATGCAAATTAATATGTGTATAGAATCAGCTAACTTATGGATATAAACAATGGTATACTAATATACATATAGTAGGTAAGCCGAATACGTTTCTCTGCCTACCCTCTGTGCACGCCACTGGACTTGCCGTGGGAGATGGGCTCTGCAGTGGTAGAAACTATCACTCACCGATGAAGGCCGGGTAGAGACGCGCCGTGAGCAGCGGGTCGGGCAGCCGGCGCAGGTAGGCCTTGAGCAGGCTGGAGGCGACGTGGACGTCGGCCCACCGCGCCTCGCCCGCGGCCGGCGGTGTACCCCGGTCCAGGGCCGCCGCTAGTGCAGCCACACCTGCCGCGTTGCCTGGCACTCGGTACACGCCCACCGTACGTAGACCGTACGCCTGCAACAGAACGTACATCGTCGTACACACGACACAGATAAATGCAGACAGTCTGCAATCGAACGTACACTCGATACAAAAAGACGGTACGCCTACAAAAATGTACACCGAAGTACATTCGAAACTCACGGACCGTACGTCTGCAACCGAACGTACACTCGACACACATGGACCATACGTCTGCAACACTACGTACACATTCGTACACTCCACACACACACACACAGTCCGTACATCTGCAACTCAATGTACAGCGTCCTACACGCGACACACACAGATCGCGTGCCTGAAACAGAACTCGTACGTCGTACACTCGACACATCATGGCGCAGACAACAGAAACAACTATAACATTAGCATATAAATTTTTTTTTAATTAATACTCGTAGATATGAATGATGACGTCATCATCACGACTGCTTTCTTATTGCTAGTCTTACCTCGACAGCGGAGGCGGGTAGTGTGACCGCTTGCGGCACGAGCGGATGCTCTGGATCGGCTGGACATCGCTCGAGGGGCGCTCCCAGCCACCCGGCAGCGGGGGCGGTAGTGCCGCCCGCTCCCGCTCCCGCCCCACCATGCATGCGGCGCAGCTGCTTAGCCATGCGACCTTTCCATGTCTTGTTCTTTGGGGACGACGGCAGGGTGGGCGTCGGTGGGCCTGTGGATGACGTGATATCATCAATACAGGCTTTTTCTTAAGGAATAAACTTCAATGCATTCAACTTTCAAGTTGAAGGAGTGTTAAGTAATTATTGGTTCAACAAAAAATGATCATTTTTATAGAGAAAAAGTGCAAAGCGATGCTTTAAAGATAGACTAGTGAAAATAAAATTAATTAATGGAAGATTTTATTTTTATATATTGTTATGGTATATATAGAAACTTGCAAATGAATACATAATAGTTAAAAAAAATGAATATGTACAAAGGGCGGCCTTATCGCTATCCGCGATTTCTTTCTAGCAACCTTGGGATGGAAAAAATATTCAATGGATACATAGAAAGTAGGTTACAGTAAGTGTAACAATTATAAAAGAGCAATACAAAATTTTGCGATAACAATTTATTACATTATTTACTTTGATACTGGCTAAAAAGAACTAGGATATTAAAAGACCCAATACTAACTATAGGACTCAGAGTCCTTTAATGAGTTATTATCGCATCTCTTAGTGTAGACTTAAGGCGCTCATAGCTGGTTGTAACCTCTGTTCGGTAAACGATCAGTTGGGTAAGCAACGTCTGACAAGGTCAGTCCTTAGATGGGTGACCGTTTAGTGGTATTTGAACTGAGCGTCTCTGTGCTTCGGAGGGCACGTTAATCGGTCCCAGCTAGTGTCATCTAGATAGCAGTCGTTAAGCTAAGTCAGAGGCCTAAGTGCAGCTTGAAAAACTCTGACAATACGTTGTTCACTAACCACAAAAACAAAAAAGTGGAGACTGTATTAAAATCTCATTAAGCAGTAGCGCATCCAGAGTGGGTGGCTAAGGAGCTCTAAGCCAAAAAGCATCCGGGTCCAATCCTCAACATCTCAAATGAAAGACATTATTTTTCTATGTAGTTTACTGTACAATTAATGCGATAATGATAAATTAATTAATCTTACCCGTGGGGGACCTATTCCTGCCGATCTTCTTGCTCCTTTGCGGCGGCAGGGGGGATTGGCACTCGGCCTGTTGTGCGGGCAAAGCGGGCGAGGGGGTTGGTGGGGCGGTCTGCGCGGGCGCAGGCTCCGCCGGCGGGGGCTCCGCTGAGTGCCGTCGCAGGGCCGCCAGCCATCGTTGTGCGTCTGCTGCGCCTTCGGCCTAGGACAAGATGTTCATAGATAATTATAGGAAATTGGAAATGTCGCTTAAGTCAAAATCAAATCAGCTCAAGCCCACGCTGCATTATTCTCCAGGTAATCTGAGATTTTTTGACAATCGGCTTTTTATCAAAGGTTTAAATTTATTCACGGGAAGATCTCGGATATCCTGTGGCAGTTTGTATAGAATTATTAGTATAGAATTATAGAAGCGTAGAAGCCCATAAACGATTTACTTACCATCGAATAAAGTAAATAAAGGGTACTCACTTGTAGCAATAACTCAGCGCCGGCGGCTGTGGTGACCCTAACTACGTGTTTCCGCTTCGTGTAGTCGTCTGCTAGCGCGGCGAGGGAGTAGCGGACGTCGAGCGAGTCCCGCGAGCCGGGCTGCGCGTCCGTACTGCCTCCCGTCACTGCACCGGGGCTCTGTAACAAATGGTACGGGATATTAGGCTTGGTGTACCGTAGGGTGTCCGTAAGAATAGCACCCACCCATCTCCTCACGTTGGGTGTCCGTATGATGGGACTAAGGGAAACGAGAAGACGGGCCGCAGCGTCTTTCTATTGGATTTCCTACCACCTATACTGCGATCCCCAAGATCCCCAAGGGGGCTACAATGCACCCCCCGGCGGCGGGCTCAAAGGCAAGGCACTGAGGGGCCCCTGGTGCAGATCCCACCGGAGAGCCTTGGGGTCCCCCCTCTCATGTGCCGATGCGACAGCCGCGGGGGTTTTAGTGGGTAAGAATCCCACATACCCCGGTCGAGCCCCACAGCTCCCGGGGATCTTTCGAAGATTTCCCCCGCGTGGAAAAAAAAAAAAGGGCCAATTTAATAGACCACATTTGACATGTGTCTGTTTCTTTCATCATTATTAAAATAAATATGTAATCGTAATTACAAAAAGTTAAGCAATTGTGCAGTTCTAACTCTGAAAAAAAAAACGAGTATATTATGCCCGCCGTCGTAACCTTGTAAGGTTACGTTGTTAAATCTTGATGAAGTGTAAAATTTGATCTGGTAAATTGGCCCTATTTTAGTTAGTTAAAGATAATTAAACCGTGTTTTCTGTGTATTCGGAAAGTGATAAAGATTGTAAATTATAGTCACATTGGCTCTAAAACAAAGATTAAAAAAACACAATGCTGTAAACGTGATCGAAGAAATTTTGGCAACAAGAGTGGCGAATTTCAATGCCAGGTTACATATTCTTGTATAACGGGACGTAACATAAAAATTAAAACATTTTGTCCGACGAAAGTTTATTTCGTTATCATTGATCGGCCGCATGCATACATGACGTAAGAACAAAAAACGTATATTTAAAAAATATAGCACTATATCAACATTTCTTGGCTATCCTCCACGAATCGATTAGTTTAAATGTGCAGTCGAAACAAAACTTGTATGTAAAACATATGTGCAAACAATTATCCGCAGACATGTTCGACATGGGAAAGAAAGCGCAAAATCAAATTATACGCGGGAATGCGGTTTTCTATTACCTAGCGATCGTTTCAGGCGGTATACAAAATTATTGTAATTAACCAAGACGTGCATAACTAAAAAAACTAGTTGTGTACCGAGACAGCTTCACGGGATTTCTTTTTGTTGTCTGGCTTTCACCCCCTAATTATAGGTATTTTGAAGAATAGACATGAATCAGACAAGGCGTGCCTATGCGACCCGACTTCTATTATCCGGGCGAGCGCGACATTAATCAAATGTGTTCGGAGCTGCGCGCGCGCACCGCAACAGATCATCTGAGGATTATGCACGGAAATGTCCGGAAAAAATCGTGATACAACATAATAGCCACGTTTTACACGCTCCATCGTCGAGATCGTATCTGCCAAGTTTAAAACTTCAGCGTGCATGCATGACGAAAATTTATATAATTTGTAGGTTAGAAATTTTCGATTGCCGACATTTAGAAATCTTTTTTCTTTGTGCAAATCTAGAACGTGCTGCTGTACGCGAAAAACTAGAACTTTGTTTCTTTGCTTGTTAATTTGAATGTCGAGCGTGCTGACGATAGATCGGCGACAAAAAGATTTTAACTTAAAAATAACGGTTCTAAAAAACTAAAGTGGGACAGCTGTGAACAACACGGAACAATCACTGTACCTATATTGGACTTGTTAATAGGTTTTGTTGAGTAGCTGTTTACCGCCTGAGGCAGTGTCTTGTTAGATGGCGGAAATCGAAAGCGCAAACGCGTTTCTTCCGAGCCACTCTACGTGCGGCATCCACCTGTGTATCTTCATGGCCTTTGAGATTTTCTGATTACAATTTACGTGGTTGGATTAGAATCTTGTCAGAATATAAATAAGAAGAAAAATATTAAAAAGAAATTCTGGAAGGTCGTCGGGTCGGTTATTTACTGTCAGTGATATTTTTGTAAAATATACATTTGATTTGATAGTCTCGGATTCGATGTTAAACAGCAGGGCAAAACTTGGGGACGTCTTTTGCCTACGTTGGGCAACTTTTATGCGGCTCTACCGCATAAAAGTGTTCTGTCTGATCAGGAGTCTGTTTGCTGAGGTATGCCGTGGAGTCTCCGTTCTGGCATATGGCGCAGATTTCTAGGTAGCTTTTCCGTCCAAGACTTCATCAGATTGGATTGCGGTAAAAATCGAGTCTGTTTTGTTTATTATAAAACTGAGAGGAATAGTCGCATTCCACCTATGCATACCAGGTATTTATTCCACTAAATTCTTATAGGTATTACAGTGGTTTTCTTAATCAAAACATCCTAGTAGCAGATGGATCAACCGGAATTACAGTTCACGTTTCGTGGAAGAACATGTGCCAAACTTATTTTTAGCACCTCACCTCCTAACCTTTATACGGACTAATGATTTGTTAGACAAAAAAAAAATAAGTTTACCAAAAAAAGACAATAGCAATACTCTATCGTGTTAAGATACGATCTAAACTCGATTTATATGTGAAATCGAATACATTCAATGGTCTCGAAAATTGCTCGAGCGAGATAAGAATCGATGGTTTATTGCCAATGACCCAGTAAATCTTATTTCCGCGTATGTAATAGAGACAGACATGTTTGCTTGCGCGTCGACAGCATTTCACGAACGTAACCTATTCATATCAAACGTAATTAGCAGGTCAGCGCCTTGTCAGAACTAGCGCGGTGATGTAACTGTCTAATCTAACTAAAATAAATATGTTAAGAGTTCTCGGAGAGAAATGTGTTTTATTTAGATAGTAATTAATATACTAGAAAAGTTTATCTACTACGCTACATATCTTTTAGACTCCTGTTTGCTTTTCTGTTTAAATTCGATGCGAGTTTGAAAACAATATACCGTTTCTTGGTACTCACCGAGGTTCAAACCTCGGTGTCTTCACCGGTAAACACTGTAGTTCCTGCCTTCAGGAGTCAAAGTGGTAGGAATAAAGGATGGGATTAGTCTAATTTTTAACACAAAGGTGGCAACGCGCAGCCTCAGTAGTAACTACAGCCTTTAAATGCTGGCAAAATTTGAAGCGGCACTTAGTCGAAGCTCTGAAGATATGGTATATTGCAATGGCACAACATTGAAGCGAGTTGCTGCATTGCCAGCAGAAGGTTCAAAGTATAGCGGTAGTCCGGATAGTACCTGAAGAAGAAGAAGAAGAAGTCTCTCACATAATGTTATACTCCAAACGAATCAATGTGAGCCACCTTTTATCTGTATCATAATTTTTATGCATTTCGCGATATTCAGAGATTCTTACGTTACATTTTTTTATATTTTTTTCTTATCATGACGAAATGGCCGTTCCTCTGATGGTAAGCAACACGCCAGCCCGCGGAATGTTACACTGCCATTCGTTACCTGAAATATTAGTTACGAATTTCCTTGAGCCCAGCCATTTATCAAGCTGCCGTGCCCTATCCAAGAAAACAGAAATATTTACACATGCATATGGCAGAATATCTGAGACGAATGGTATCACTGCAGATACCTTGTAGTCACTTTTTCTTTCAGATTTCATATATTTGCCGGTTTTTGCAATTCATGAACTCACCATCCGACATAACAGATTAACTCCCTCGACCTTCGCCGATTTTACACAAAACACGATCAATACCAAACAAATAACAACATCAATTTGTCGATCAATATCAATTTGCTTATAACAACAATTTCCTCGGTGTACTTTTTCATGACCATCTCAGGCTCAGTAGTTCCTATAAATTTCCATGAAAATGCTAGTGTATTTTTTGTAACACACTAGTACCTACAAGTGAATGAACGACCGCGTATCCAATGTAGGTCCGAGAGATGTTAACAAACAATTAGCAGGGTCGGATAATGAGGAAGCTACCTCGCCTGCCCCGGTCGTGGGACGCGCCGTTTATATAGAAAGTCGACGAAAGAATTTCGAAACTTGCAATTGACCTAATAAATGTAGGCGATATTATCACTTATTTGATAGTAATTGCATATCGATTTGTAGGTCAATTGCTTGCACATTCTAATTCGTAATTGAGGAGTTTGTCGTTATTTGTACGCAATGTATAAGTACATACATAGACTCGTTTCGGATAATGAGATTTCGTTGTTTTTTCTATGTCCATTAGAAGAGAGAAATTAAAACTAATTTTAAATAATAATTAATTATACTTAATCATAATATAATTGTAAAATTACTTACTACTTGGACTACTTACTTGGATTACTTATTACTTGGACTTAGACGCATTTAAGGATTGGTCTGAAATGGCTTACGACAGGGATATGTGGATGGTCATGGGGGAGACCTTTGCCCAGCAGTGGGACAATATATGTAGATTAAATAAAAAAATTGGAAAATTGCGGGTTTGTAAGAAATCCATAATCATACTCAACAGTTTAGTTATTATAAAAATCGAAAGCTAGTTTGTGTGGGACAGGAAAGCCGCGTCTTGGAAAATCAATCAATTTCAAATTGTATTAGATTTAATTTTTAAAGTATCATGAAAATCATGTATAACACTTGAGTTATATTTATCGTGGTAGCGATTTTTTTGCAATTGAACATCGTTACAGTGTCAGAGGAAGCCGAACTCACCAATATATCTGTGTACCACAGAGTCATGACTTGGCGGCTGTCCACGAGCGTCACGGCCGGAGACGAGGCGCGCCGCCCATTGTCACAGCTCGGCATCAGCACCACGATAATGCACTCCACACAACAATACCCTTCCAGAATATAACACGTGGACCGCGGAGGGCAACGGCCCTGGATCGAATCGCGAACTTCCGAAATACCGCGGCGATGAGTGACACAAATCGATACGAATTATTCGTGTACTATAAATCGATCATCCGATCAGAGTGCTCGACCGAATCGATTCACACAATAAAACGAAATGAGAAAATTAATCTCCGGATATGCAAAGCGCGTCGTCGATGCGGGCGGGCGGCGCACGAGCTTCTGAAGGACTACGGCGCGCGCGACGCTCGATCTGCGCAGAGAAAGTGCTCCCGCGCAGACTCCGCGCCGTCTGCCAAAGCGTCTTTTTCACGGTACGGAAACTGATGGCTTTTTCCGGATGACCCATTCAGCACAATGGCGCTCTGTTGAGACTTTCTTTGACACTTTTATTTTTCACTGAAGAAAACGTTTAACTGGGTAAATATTTTGGCATTTATTTATGTGAAAAATTGATTTCCACTCTCCATGTTAAATATAATAAATTGACTGACCTAAAATATTAGTTTTAGTAATAAGTTTTTCTTTCTTCGTTTAATTTCAGTATTATCTTTAAAGCTGTTAAGAATTAATTTAAACATATGTTCAGAACAGAACCAAAAAGTCGATTAGTAAGTAGTTGATCTCTGATTTATGCATAATTATTTAGTGAATTTACGAGTTATATATTGCAATATAATTTCGACAATATAAAGCAAATTCTCATAGTTATTGTCAGCTATTATGGTGTATTATTATTGTGTCGTGAGCAGAGAGGTCTTGAGGTTCAATCATAAACTTACAAAGTGATTTATACTCAAACTGGTGATCTTCTAGTGACCGTGTCACTCACTCGTAATTTCATCGGAACCACGAACCGTGGGTATATTTGTCATACTTTTTCTTCTTACAGGGTTGTCAAGATTTTAAAATGCAGTACAAGGAACGGACTTCTAAGGATTGATTTTCCTTTTATTATTTACGAAGAAGGAAAGTCATTGCTGAAATGAACTAACGTTTCTCAGTATTTGGACTAACACGTAGTAGATGACAGCCCTATTGCGTTTAAAAACGTTGACCGTAACATTAATAAGATTTATTTACTTACTCCATACACGTAGTACTTAAATAACGTTTCGCGTCTAAATTAATGATGTGCGGTTGGATTCTGCCAAGATTCGAATGATCTGAATGATGGTATTTCTTTTTTTTAATGAGGGATGTATCATTCTGCGACGCTATTAATTCATTTCCATTTTTCTTTCTCCGAACTAAAGCAACCTTTCCGGTGATTTCTTTCAGTTGTCAATGAACCCTTAAAAAGCTGGTTTCTAACACTAAGATCTATACCTATCTAATTCTGTCCCGAATCTAATAAAAACGTGGAAATGTTCAATAGAGTGTACCGACGACTCAATGTACTAGTCACATTGCTATTAAAAAATTGGACTGTGTTGAGAAATAGGAATCTCCTATTGTCTTTGGCGATGACGTCAATAACTTTGACATCTCGTGTCTCGGGTTTCGGATCGGACGATGGCGAATAAGCATCTCCTCACCGTGACGCAGCTACGAGCATCTTTTTTAATTTTATTTGGGAATGTGGTACACTGTTAATCTCTCATGCCATAAGTCATTCACCGGGCAAGAGGGTTAGCGCTTTTAATGCTCCAATCAGAAGAGGGGGCGAAAGTTTCAAAGGTACCCTTCTTCTTCTTCTTCGTATCGATGGCTAGAAATAAATAGTATTACGCCCGGTTTCCGAAAGGATGATCAACGCAAAAATCAACTAACAAGATGTCAAATCTCCTGTCAAGCGTGTTTTGGGTTGCAGAAAGCATGATCAACTATTTTAATTTGAACATCCTGTCAGTTGACATGGCTGTTAAATTTTGCTTCAGAAAGTTCATGTCAAAGCCAATTTGGGTTTCTGAAAGGCTAATTAAGCCATGATCATAGATTATTCTCTTGTCAAATACAATGTCAACTAATCGGTGTTGGTCGACCAATTAAGTATTAAATTATACTATTTGTTTTGGATAATCTACTAGTTTATGACAGATTACGTAATTATTAGGTATAAAAAGTCCTTTGCAACAAAAATACGAAGATTGTATTAACAATTGCTACTTTTGAAATTTACGATAGTGAAATGCGCACTCCAGATCCGCGCGGGATGAAGGCCCACGAAATAAGAGTGTGGAGCCGCTTGACAATCAAAAATATTTTCTCTATGGGGTACCACTGGTGCTTTTCCTTCGAATCTTGACACATGGTGAAGGACAAAAAATACTCTGTTTCTTTCTATCACATGTAACCTATATAAATTCATTCTTTTCTTGTGCGAATGAGAAAGAAAGTGACCATCCCTCCTGTAGATCCTCCATCTATGGTTACAGATTATAATATCTTTGAATTGAATGAGCTATTGAATGAAATATTGAACTAAATAGGAAATGTAGCCATACTTAAATAATATTCTTCATGTCAAATTAAAATGATCATAGATTAGTAAATTTTTCTCTAATTAACGTTTCAGAAACCCGAATTGATTTGAACAAGCTGTCAAGTTAACAGTCATGTTAGTTGAATATCCATTTGAATAGCCTTTCAGAAACCGGGTGTTAGACCAGTAAGCAGCTACATTTCGTGCGTTGTCTGTAGCATTCCAAAGATCTTCAAGAGTGCAGGTGTCAGGGCACGCAGGGCAAGAAAGCAAATGGGTCATTGTTTGTGGGGCATATGCATTGGTCATCACCACTGAAGCCCCATCGGCAAAGATTTTCTTTGCAGTAGACGACCTGTGTCCGATGTCTGTTCAGGGCGTAGACAGAATATAACAAGACATCTAGCTAGCGTGCCGCCGATAAGGAAAGAAAATAACGGAAAATAATCATTCGTACACTTAACACATGTTATCGATATTTATTCAAATGCACTTAATATGTAGTATAAACGATATTTCATAACGCAATTCAATTTAAAACTCCAAAGCTAGGTCGGGAACTAGAAAATTTCATGAGTACTCGAAGAAAACGCACCGTAGGTGCGCCAGATTTTGAACACACGCTAAGGGACAAAAAATCATATGCTCTGTTTCTTTCTATCACATATAATATATATAAATGCATCCTTTTCTTGCGCGAATGAGAAAGAAAGTGCCAGCTCTCTATTGTTTTCTTTCTCTAAGGTTCAGGGACTTCCATGAAGGCCACTGCATGCCCCTGCAAAGGTACCCTAAGGGATGTGAAATCTCGGCTTGAGCTGTCACTCAGTGAGGACTAAGTTTACCACCGGATCATAACCGCAACAGCGAAGATCCGCTACGAAACTTAGCTGGCTTCGCCGTCGCAGGCGAGAGCCGAGCGTCTTCTGTCCTACGTGTTTCCGCAATACCAGCGTTTCTTTCTTACGTAACTCGTAAAAGCTTATTTGTCTAACGGTCCATGCTAACAATGTGTCGATTACCGCTTATCGTGACTAACTGACGAGCAAACAATGCCTCCTCGATGATTCAACATCGTCGTCTTGATAGATTTATGGCGCGAAGTAGCCGACTGAAGTGCAGATCGATATTTGGTAATAATGAGTCACTGTTGCATAACATTGAAAGCCAGACGGTGCTATCTGACTTTAAAGAGGGCCGTTTCGTACGGGAGATTGTCGTCGATATAAGACATTTAGCAATTAATTTCGTATTACATAAACTTTAAATGGCAGCCGGCGCGGCGCGCTGTGTGTTTTATTTAATTTATATTATTACCGGCTAACTGCAAATTTTTGATCCATTCATTCGACACAATATGCCGATAAGATTGCAAAACACACGTATAACGTTTCGCATTAGTCACGTTTTCGGTTTAAATTGGTGTGTTTTTTGTTATTTGCAAGACGGATCTATCAGTTCTCACAAAGGCGTTTATTTTAATTTTGTTAGCGTGCACACGATTGTATGCACGCTAATGTTCAACGTTTTGACACAAATCAGTAACGCGTTTTTATGCTTTCTTTTTAATGGGTTTCGACATAAAAATATTATTTTTACAAACTACCAACGGATCTTAACGCGGCCGCTACTGAGAAGTTCCGGCAAGCAACTCAGCAGGTTGTTTTTTTTTTGTTTTTATTTAATGGTGTTGAATAGATTCGCATGTTTATGCGTCTGTTGTTTAAAAAGTATAATAGAAACCAGATCAGTCAATGAGCACATCGCGATCTGCTTTACGTTCAGTTACGTCAGGTACGGGCGTCATACTTGTATTTGGGTCAGATTAAATAAATAAAATAAATAAATAATATCTTGGTACAATCCACACACGGTCATCCGATCCCAAACTAGGCAGAGCCTGTACTATGGTAACCAGACAACTGACACTAATACTTATATACATTTTTTTTTGTAAATACATACTTAAATAGATAAATAACACCCAGACACTTGGTGGGAATCGAACCCACGACCCATTGGTTAGCAACCAGGGTGTCTGACCACTAGATTGTTTAATACATTCATGTTTTATAACCTATTTTACTCTATATAATATATCAATGTTGGTTGAAAGTGGAGCGGATGACGGCCTACGTGGTGTCCAGATGCGTTTTACGTATAATTGCACGTTTCTGCGATTTGGCAACCCTGCGTAGAATCGTAGTAAATTTATATTTCATTCATATTACGGGTCTATAATAATTTTGCTGTCGCTTTGATATGTTTTACGTTAAAACGCGAGACGTCGACGAATTTTCTTATAGCACTGAATAATTTTGTATACCTACTAAAACATTTAGGAAACTTAAATTTGGAGGATTTACTTATCTAAATTCTTCAAAGAAACTCAATGAAATTTGTTTATTAGATACAACTTTCGCGGAATTTATGTTTACTTTAGTTTGTACTGAAATATATTTTATTTACATCTATCAAATTGACGAATGAGATCCCCGAGACGAACATACAACATTATATTTGTTTTGTCTATAAAACATGATAATATACATATGATTTTCCTTATGCAAGGAATGGTCTAGGTAGGTGCCACATCAGTGTCAGAAACTGCCACCAAGCAGCAGTGTATAACATTGTTGTGTTCCAGTGGGAAGGGCACTGTAGCTGGTGAAATGACTGGACACAAAAGACTTAATATCTAATGTCCTAAGGGTCGGCAACGCGCTAGAGACTAGTCTGGTGTTGCTAGCGATTATAGGCTGCGGTGACTGCTTACCATCTTGCTTGCCACCTTGATAGTATAAAAAATCTATTCATCAATTGCAAACTAAGATCATGTATATCCTATAGAAAGTCGATCACATCATTCAGGCCTGCACCCCGAATGCTATACGAATCTAGATACAAATTGCCGTAATAACAACAATGATGTTATGCAATGTTGTTTTTATTGACCAGTGTTTGGGTGCGCGGTGACGTAATGTAACCAAGGGTCTATATACACCTCTCATTGTCGATAGATATCGACACGATAGAGGCGTGGTTGCTTTTCAAATAACCTACTTATATTTGAATGTGGGATTGATTAATGCGGTGCATTCAAATGAAGTAACACAGTGATATTTCATTTTTGGGAAACGATTTCGTAAACTATAATTACAGATTCATGAATATAATTCCAGATTATTTCTTTGTAATTATACACGTTAGGTTATATGATATTTTTCTTAATGTCACGTATAATTTCGATGTCTAATTTTGTATCTAGGTTCTGTTAGATTATGTTGAAATGAATTGCGTGTATATGATCTGCGCTGTCTTCCTTGCGGGTGACATTAATGAAGAAATATCTGCTTAACCGGCTTTGCAACTGGTCATTCCTATTACAGATACATACAATGAGTGGCTTCAGAGAGATATGTTTTGCGGTTTGATGAGCCAATCAGCCGTCACGATCTTGTAACTGGTATAACCTGAGGGTAATCTATTGGATTCTAGTTCTTCCTGAATGTACAGAGTCTACAGAGCTGTGGGCTTATAAGTCTCTGCGGGGTGTTGATTATTGGAGTTGCGTCAAAGATACGAATAACTGCAATAAACACTCCGCGGGATTGTGATGAATAGATAGTGGGTTAACTGCTCCATCTGATATAAAGGTCATTCTTTATGAATTGGGTTCGTTTTGCCGTCATCATATAATACGTCACAGATACCTTCTGTAACACAACCGATAACTGTGAACTATGAAATATTGTTTTGGTTTAAAATGTTAAGAATAAGAATAAGAATCATTTATTTGCGTAGAATACAGGTAGAGAAGTTGTACAGTAAATAAAAAGTGCTGTTCCATATTCCGCCTTGCAAAGGCATGCAAATATGTTCTGGTAAAACCAGATAGAGTTTAAATATTAATTAAATTACATTTTACACTGTATTTTTGTGTTTCATAAACTCATCTATTGAATAAAAACAATTGTTTACTAACCATTTTCGTAATTGTACTTTAAATGACAAAAGTGGAAGCTCCCTTGAAGTGGAGTTTTTGGTAATTTATTAAATATTAAGTCGTGACGGTAATTTTCCTGCTTACGGAGTAGGGCTTGGTATGATAATCTTTCAGATTATTTGACAAGTATGCTTTAGAAGATTATTTTGAAATCTTATTATCATTACGGCTTAGTATGGATGGGGTTGGCAAGGTGCAGTACGAGCGACTACAAATTTGCAGCGCTGCAGCCACGCCGAAATTCATTCATTCGCTTCAAATATGAAGTCATCCTTCACAACCCTTGTACCAAGCTACGCACGTCCGGCCCCATAATCATAATATAATAAATGACGAATCGTGCTTTTCCTCTGGGCTTTGAGTAACTAATACTTTTCTGACACGATAGTCCTTACCTGGACGGTTTCATGCACAAGAGACCCAACACTTTTTTTAATGTGTTAGGTTAGTTCGCTTCGTTTAAACTTTATGGTAGATCTAATTTGCAAGTTTTCAACTAATTAGTCTGAGAACTCCGTGGAAAGTGTCGGACACAGCATGCCACGAGTGTCACGTGTCGTTATGTTTTGTTTATGCTCCGATGGCGGGTCATCGCTGACCCCGAAACGCAGCCGGCCGGCGCGCCGCGCTCCATCGGGCGGTGACCGAGCGGAACGCTTACACTAATAACTTCATTAATTTTGGTACAATCAATGTGGGTATTGTTTTGTAATGAGATCGCTTCTGGTTTAAGTAACCACGTATGTGAATAAGTCTTTAATATATCAGATATAACAGTTTTGTTTATTTCGTACCTTTAATTAAGCTTTTAATTAGAAGATGTAATTCATCGCATGATTTCCTAGGGACTGTTGAAAAGAGACAAAAGTGTGTCATTTGTTATTTTATTAATTTATTATCATATTTACCGTCATCATCTGAAGTTAATTGAAAGTGATACATATTTTAGATTTTTATTACATACATATATGTTTATGTTCACTTAAATGTAGTAGAAATAAAATTCTTGATTATTATTTTTTCAATGTTTAGTACGTTAGCTCAATTTAAAATTGTTCTAATTATACGCACCATAAAATTCTTGATTATTATTTTTTCAATGTTTAGTACGTTAGCTCAATTTAAAATTGTTCTAATTATACGCACCATATTTTGTGTTTATTATTTACTTGTTATCTTTCGCAACATCCGTCCGTCCATGCGTGTCTCCATTTCGTTTAACGATTATCTTATTATATCTTTAGAGCTCGCATAAATGAAAGACAAACCGTGTTTTTCTATTACGACTATGTGCTGTTTTAAAAGCGCAGGAAGTTTATGTAATTAAAAAAAATAAAGTCGCAGGATATGTTTAAACAATAAGTAATATGTTTGAATGTGTCAAAGTCGATATATTGCAAACGAGAATATGTCTGTCTCTTCAATAGATAATTGTGCTTTCTTTTAGTACGCTCGTGATATGTAATTAATAGTTTCTTTTGTTCGTATATTGTCTTTACAAAATGTCGTGTTTATCGGACCTTATCCGAACACTTTCTCTTTAAAAACTAAAATGTCTTTCGTTTTTCTTTAGTTTAGCGTGAGAATATGGTGGCTTCAATTCCTATCTTTTATAAAAAAGAAAATAATGATCAGATTTGTCTTAGCTTAGTTTGCTTAAAATAGAAAGTAGGATAAATAGACGTTTAACTTACAACCATTGAATCACGCTGAACCATTGTAACGCATAATATTACGAACGAAATTAATATGTATATATCATTTTAAATAACATATTTCTACTGATGTAATCTTTATTATAACAAATTAACCCACCTCACTATACCAACAACAATTCACATTCAATTCATATTTATTTGAACACTAATCAATACGTAACTCGATACAAAATGAATCAGCCGCGTTAAATACGTGTTTAGTGTTGGAAAGTAAACAATAATAATTGGCAGATGTCCGTCAGCCCACTCGGCTGAGGGACATGGATGCGGAAGCGGCTGGATGCGGCGTGGGCGGACTCTACCGAGCGTGGTTGCCGTGAAAGTGGTTACTGTAATGAACTGATGAGTAACTGAATTGAGCAAGGGAGGTAACAAGACGGTAATGTGACATCATTCGATTCCCAGTTGACGCAATTGTTTTAACCAATCTTTATATCTGAGTTTTTTACCTGTGTGAATTTTACTTGTCGGGAGACAGCGGGAGCAAGGGGCAAGACAGGGACAAAGGAGAGAAGTGGAATTAATATTTTTCTAACACCTCCTTATATAGAAAAGTATATACTTAAGGAGGTGTTAGAAAAATATTAGTATTATAAGTAAAGTTGCGGGTTCGGAGACAATTTAGCATTTCCCCGGGAACCGCTGAGGGTCAAACTTCGGTGTCTTCACTGGTGACTACTAACCTGGCTGACAGAAGTCACAGTGGTGGGAATGAGTGGTGGAAATAGACCTAATAAAAAAAAATGTTATCGTATCTCAGAGTTGCAGGTTGATAGATTAGAAGGTATTTTTGTAACTGCTGGAATTGTTTTTATATTTCATACCCGGTATTCCAGCGGTCACCAAATAGCACTATCAATGGTGGAAATTGTGTTTTTTTAAGATAGTTTTTAATGTCACTGCTCTAAAAGAATGGGATTTTCAAAGAGTAAGGTGACGCGGAATAATAATAATAATAATATTCTGGGACATCCCACACACGGTCCTCTAGGCAATCCCAAACTAGGCAGAGCCTGTACTATGGAAACCAGACAACTGATACTAATACTTATATACTTTTAATAACTATCCTAAATTGATGTTCCTATTAAATATACTTAAGGTCAAGTGCGGCGACAACTTGGAGGAAGCTTTTTAAATAGTTTAAGTATATTTGTAAATATTCATTTATTATGTAAATACAGGAAAACACTTAGGACTGGCTTACTTTTTTCACAAGCTATTGTAGGTGTAAGAGTCCCACAGTTGAGTCAAGATTTTCCATATTATATTAGGTAGATATGTAAATAAAAGAAAAAAAGTAATGGTAGCAAATGGTCACAGACTATAAGACGTCTGTGCAAATGGTATACAATATTGTATTGCAAGAAAGTATTATCTAAAGCTCCATAATAATTTAAGTGTCAAAAATCAACATTCAAGCTCTAAATGCTAATAAATTATGGCACCTAAGTGTTTAAAGTAAATATCTACAAATTACAGACACAATCTAATAATTTGAACGCTGAATTAAAACCGAGTTAAGAAACCCCGATTTTGGGTCAGCGTGCTACCAATTCATCTTTATCAAAATAGAAAGTGTCATTAGTCAAAATGTTAAATTAATTACAAAACTTAATGAAGAATTAATATTCGTTGAAAAAAAATAATGCACATAATTTTTCTAGTATCTTAATAAATCTAGTAAATGTGTAAGAAATTGGAATATGTTCCAACAAGGTTCCAACTGATTTCGATAACTTACTAGTATTTTGTAAGAAATTAGTTACCTAACTACATTATATTACCTCAATGATATTAGTTAATAAAATAAATCAACAGTTTATAAATATTATGCGTAGGTATAAATAAATTAACAATATTCTAAAGCTGGTATGTTAAAATCTTAATAAATCGCGTAAGTTAATATTTTTATTCAAAAGAAAAAATAATAACATCTCATCCGTAACATTTTCACGAGCGTTTCCAGATATTCCTACTATTTCCGCAGTGTTGTGTATCGCGAGGTTGACGACCCCGCCGCGGCGCGCAACGTGCGTGCGCGCACTTCGCGATCTACGGATAAAGCGATTGACAGCAACGCGCGCTCAGATGCACTTCGCGATTCCACCGATGCGAATGTACAATATTTTAGTAATAAATTCATTAATTCTGCGATTCTTCTTTCAATCACAAACATCTGATACTATTCACAATCTTTCCAGTTAAAACTACTGTCCTTCTGTTATGCTTCGATTTTGGAATGGGAACTTTGATTTAAGAACATGAGCTCTGTCATCTAGTAACCGGGGCGTCTAGTATGGCCACGTTTAAACAAGATGTTATACACTTTAGAGCCTTGTAACTTACACTATACACACATATGTATGCTACTACATGTGTTACTCTATGACAACGATAAGTTACTGTAACAAGGTACACGTTTGTACAATAAAGTGTGTGATAAATGGATATAATTAGTTTGACATCAAGACCTAAAATTAAAATTATGTTCCAATAGGAAGCCTTCCGGGAACAACTTCCGACTATACAGTTTTACAGACTTCCCGTTTAGTTTACGTCAAACAATAACAAATCTACTTTCTATCACGAAGCCGCGAAAGTATTATTAATGGAAAGGAAGCAGATAATCATTCGACAAGAAAATTTTTTTGACTTTTTAAGCTTGGCTGTATTAAAGGGATCTAAGTAGAGTTATTTTCTGTACCAAAATGTCGATATTTATGTGACGTAGCTAGTGAAAATATGGGCTTATAATACACATCTACCTGTCCTTAAAGGCTCAGGTTCATATCAATATACATATGTATGTATATATACCTATAACTCAGCACGGTACATTCCTTGAGCGTTTCGCAGAAGCCAGACATACGGTCTGGCGGCGCAATGAAAGACGCGTTTGCGCAGGCCATGTGGCGATTATACTAAGAACATTTTCACATTATCCGATCCGATATCGGGATCTTGCGCCGATGACAAGTGAACAGTATAAAATATGTATATCAGATACAATATGGAGCTTACAATGTCCTAATATCCAAATGCATCTAAATAATCATTAAACTTGTTCCGATATCGGATAATGTGGAAACGCTCTAGCACTTTATAGAGTTGATAATTAGGTATGCATCTAGAGTGGCTTCTGTGTGTCTTACGTTATTGATATTATGTTGCACTCTATTAAGAAAACGCGTTGTATTCTAGCGATTGAATCAATGTCAATTTGCCTTATATGGGCGGCTATGGCATCGTTAAAGTAAAAAATAGCTTAAACATAGAGATTCCCTATTGAAGTACTTTTTTTTTATTTAAAAATAAAGTCATCGGTATTACAATAGGTACGAAGTGGATTTCTAAACAAGTAAAAAAATACGCTTTCATTGGAAATCTCTCCGTCGAGACCGTAATAATTGAAGTTTCACGGTTAATATCATCATCATGTCGCCGGCTTACTGCCCTAGTGGCCGGGCTATTACTCTTATATGGGAGGAAATGATTATGGCTGACTGATTGTGCCTAATAAGCGCCTGCGGTGCGTATTTCAAAAATAGAACTAATTTACGCGCCAAGCGAGTTTATTAGCAGCCAGCATTAAAACCAAATTTCATATTCTAATTAAAAATTAAAACAATCCATAGATACAATTACACCGTATGTTTTCTTCTTGAAATTTATTATCCACAAAGAATTACTAAGGTGATTAAAAACTAACATCCGCAGGACAATTTGCGCGGCATGCAGTGAGGTTCACAACCTACGTAATAGACCATAATGACTGGAGCCATCCTGTTCAGGATTGTTAGCATACGTTCCTAGAAGAGGGTGTTGACAGACTGACAGACAGATGGACGCTGGTAGACTGTAAAGTAGACAAAGGTTTGATATCGCATACGGTACATCAACTTACCGAGGGATATTAAAATTGGTGATTGTTGAAATAAATCACAAGGTGCTTTAACCCATTTATTTAGACGCAAATTGGGTACTAAATAGGTTATATATAAAATATCAATGAAAAGGTTTTGTACATTGCTTGCTTTTTAGAATATTTCAAGGTTCATGGTATTTTCTTATTACGAGTAGATTGGAGTTTCATATTTTCTGAATTGAAACCACCAGAAATTGGAAGAAGTATGCATTATCTGTGTTAAATACACAATTTCTGGTAAAGTGTATGGTTTTAAGTTTCGAATTCTTTATAATTAATGCAGAGGATTTCGTAAAAAGTTAACCTATAGAATTGAAGTAGTTATGACCTTGGTCTATAAAAAAGCTGTCAACCGACCCTAACATCAGTTTGAATTTATTAAAAACATAGAGCTATTAGGTCAATGGCAAACCCAAAAAGAAAAGAAGAAACAAAAGAATTTTAAATCGCTAATATAGTTCACGCATTAAGAATTAAAAGCAAATAAAATAAAGAATATGTGATGTAGAGTGACATTCTGTTTACAAGGGTCGGCGCCATATTGCGAAACGATTTTAAATTTCGAACAGCCACCGTGTCGAAACATACACACACACGTACGTACACCAGTCTGATATTATGAACGTTAAATATATTATATTATACATATATTGTGGTCGTATATATTGTCATATATACGACCACAGCGGCCAATCTTTCGCAAATTCAGCCATCTACGCGGGAGATATTATAGTGCACAAGTGCTTGCGTAGACATAAGAACACTCTCCCTTCCTTTTACCTCTCACAATCCGATGGGAAGGAAGACCGGCACGATCAGAGGCAGGACCACACTGCACATGCCCATCCGAAGCATGGATCATCTTAACTTTACAGACAAACAGGTGATTGGCCTGCACCTAGCCAGTAAGGAACAATTACACAATGTTGTTGCTTCCCGCGGGATTCGAACAAGTGTCCTCCGGTGTCCAAAGCAAGCGGTTTCACACCGCGCCACGGAGGTTACACTTCACGTTGAATATAATAATAATACAGTCTGATATTATGAACGTTGAATATAATAATATGAATCATCGACCGCAAATGACAGCTGTAGCTTTCTCGACTTACATATCCCGCACAATAGACTGTAAGAGCCTCCGTATTGTGTGTGGTATATGACGTAAATGTACTTAACACATCTATATAAAATATCGAGGATTATGTGACATGTTCACTGCGAATTTCCAAACCTTAACTAAAAGGTACATTTTTCGTTGTAATTCGTGATTGTGAAACGAATAAGTACATAATATATTGATGTAATTAGAGATTTGCACCGAAGCACTGAGATCGGAAAATGTTTAAAACAGCATATTAGTTAAAATTAGTCGTCAGGTAAATGAATAAAATACGAGAAAAGAAATACATAGTTCATCATCATTAGCAGGCAAAACACGTCAACTGCTGAACAAAGGTCTCTCCTTAAGAAGGGAAGATATGCCATAATCCCCAGTCTTGGCAGCCGCCTTAGGGATCGTAGTATGGTGGTAGATAATCTAATAGAAATATGCTGCTGCCCATTTTCCCCTAAGTCGCCTCTTGCCCAATACCCAACGGGAAGAGATGGGAGGGCGCTATTTTTACCCGGACACCCCTCGGGTCGAAATACATATATAGTTTTAGGTAACGATTTTTTGTGGTCAATGAATTTGTCACAGTTAAGTGGGTTTTGCCGTAAAAAGATATAGATTTGGCGTTTGGGCGGCCAGCTACGGAGGAGATTTTATAGTCATAAGATATATTTATAGTATACTCTCTTCTTTTCGCTCTCAAAATGCAATGGAAAAGCAAAAAGGCCGGGAAGAGATTAAGTACAGAACCTACTTTTTACATTCACATCCGCTTACTTTTCAGACAATCAGTTGAACGGCCTGTATTGTCCTAATAACTTTACAAATTTGTAACACTCGGCATGATTTCAACCTACGGTCTCCGGTATGCAAAGCAAACAGCTTTCCACTGCGCCATAAAGGCTAGAATATCGGGGAACATCGATGGTACAATGCACAATGGTACGCGTCCATGGGGCAATTCTAAATTCTCAAACTCAAACTCAAACTCAAAAATCTTTATTTCAAATAGGCTTAACGCTAGCACTTTTGAATCGTCATTTTTTAGAAGCTACCACCGGATCACAACGCGGCCTCAACTGAGAAGATCCGGCAAGAAACTCAGCGGGCTTGTCATTTTTTCACTTTTTTTTTTTAAACATTGTTTTGTTACAAATGAATCGACATTAGCGATATTGTGTCCTGCCATTCGAAACATAAAGCAAGGGAGAAAAGAAGAAAACAATAAATTAAGACAAACTAAAAGGCCAAATGGATAGAAGTCGGACCAGTCCCCCCAAGCAGCACCCGCGCACGAGTTGACTCGAGCAGCAGCCATCACTCCTTGATTTGCGATACCAATGTTGGCATACACGTCGTCGCGAATACTAACTGTATTTAAACAAGTTATGAAATCAATCGAACCGCGTACGCAACTCTTTTCGAATGTCATGACGTTCCATGGTCATGACATAACTTGGGTCATCGGTTCCATATGCAGACGAAGAAATCGATAGATAGCTTTAGCTAACTGTTATTGTTATATTTGAAAGGAAATAACGGGGTTCAGCGATCAGTAGCGGATAGACCTCCACTGCTGGACAAAAGCTAAAAGCTCCACGCTTGGCAGGCGTCTTGCGGACCACAGTATTGTGGTAGGTAATCCAATAGAAAGACTGCTGCTGCCCGTATTCTTGTTTACCCTTAGTTACCTCTTATGGACACATAACGAGAGGAGATGGTATAGTGCTATTCTTACTCGGATACCGCACAGGTGAAGATTTATATAGGACTAGCTGACCGGCGCAGCTCCGCTCGCGTAAGTGTGAATCTAAACCATTCTCGAATCCCCTTGAACACACACAAACAATTTCATCAACATCGGTCCAGCCGTTTAGGAGGAGTTCAGTGACATACACACGTACAGTAGAATAATATATATATTAAGATTTATACAGGCGACTAACGTAATTTTTTAAAAAGTATTTATAGATAATACAGGAGATGAATTAAAGCCTCAGACATTATATCCGTTCATGTGTTTCAAATTCGTCCAGATCACGAAGCCACCACATCACGGGATCAATTGATTTAAACGGTCAGTTCCTCGTTTAAAATGCACATATTTAATGGCACGCGATGCCTCCCCATAGGACTTGTGTTTTAAAAAGAAACTCAAAGATGTACCAGAGCTACAACTTTACACGGCGTCTCAGGTTGGCCACTAACTATACATAATAAAAATGCGTATGAGAAGTGACTGTGCTGGTGACTGAAATTTTCGTTTATTGCTTTTGTCGTCGGCTCAAATATACCTTAGACACAGGGTCTTATTCTTTCTGTTGGTAATAAGTTAGCGTGCGTTTGGCACCACGGCTGCAGTACCTTTGATGATCTGCAAGGATTACAAGTTTTACCAGATAAGTTAGGTCCTTATAGGAGTGAGCCTACCGTTTAAAACTGCGAGCATTTCTTTCCACATGACAACCTACAATATTCTGCCCCACTTAGTACTCGAACTCTACCAACGTAGCAATTTTTTGAAGTGTAAACTTCTTTAGCGGCGCTGTGCACTTTTTCGGATGGCGAATTTTTTAATTTTTTTTTATTGGGAATGATAGACGCTGTTGGCCGCAGATCAGGACACGTGACTGAAAGACCTAAAAATCGCAATGCAAGGTAAGGTAGCTTTATTCAATATGTGGATGTGTAAAACAGCGCCATCTGCTAACATTCTTATTATCACGTTGTATCATCAACAAGTTATATCAGAACCAAAATAGTCTCAATAGACCATTCTAATAATAGTTGCCCATTTATATTAAACGTTATATTAAAAATTCTAGACGGAAAATAGTAAAATTCAGCCTGTTGATGTGTTCAAGTTAAGTGTGAATATTCAAGTTTTCACTTCTGCCGGCGCTCCCGGAGTGCAGCCCGTTGTTTTTTTATTGTAGCCTTATAGCAACGTGGCTCACAGTTGGCTAGTAGATTAGCATGCGGGTCACGATCGGCCATCGTCATGCCGTCATATCCTCCAATGAATTGGCCGCCGTAATTAATAAAAGTATTGCGCGCGCGCAAGGCGACACTATGTTCGGTAATGGGCGGCGAACTTGACGCATTGTTGACGTACAACAAGAGGAATTGTTTTGTGATAAAAAAATGACGCGTACCGAATCGTAGGGCTCGATTCGTGCGTGATTCATGACCAATGAAAAACATGTTCTTGATGGTTTTTTTACGCTTTACAGTTTTTTTGTGTCGTCAATTATAGGTAATAAGTTCCATCAAAATTATACTAATCAATCATATACAAAAAGAACGCATTTGCTACACCAAAGTGATAATATGAATACCGATCATGGCATCGTATAGTTAATTTTCGTTGAATTTTAAAAAATATGCTTAAAATGTATAACAGATGGGAAGTGCCAAGATGACATTGGCATAATGTATAAAGCAATTGCCATAAATAAAGATCGAAGGTGTGACGTAAGCAAAGCACCTTAAGGGCAGACTGCATTGTAATGTATGATGTGAGGTATGATCTAAGTATTAATAACAAGTGCGGGATCCAGGCGGCCTGTCAGGTGGACCATATCAGCTGTCATCTGTCACTCATTATGAGTGTCAGAATAAACGTGCGACCTCACCTGACTCGCTGCGAGGCCACGCGCCTACTCTACCTTCCCTTTTGTATAAGATGAATATAATAAAACATCGATTATCGATAGGTTCGAGAAATGTTGGCGAACGACGATTGTTCCTTTTTTGTTTTTGTTCAATAGGAAGTTTCATAGGCTCGGCTTTTGGCATCGCGGTGTGTTGGTGTAACTACTTACTAAAATATGCAATGTCGGTAGTAAACGTATGCAACTACGTAATGGTCCATGGCTAAATTCCTCGTATCTAAGGCTTTGTTAATTAAAAATAAAATTAATTCATATCAGTCGGTAATCGCAACAAAAATAGAACTAGGATGTATATATAGATTTCATAGCCAAATGGTTTGAGAAAAAAAAAACAAACCTATAAAAAAGTCTACGATCCCTTTTGGCCGATAAATCGTAAATTGCATTGTAGTAGTAATTTATGATTCGTCATGTTGATTTACAATCTGTGGAGTTTTGTTTTCTTAGCTCAAGCTTGTCTTAAAATAATTTTGTTTTTACGAACCCAAGCAATTTAATAAACAGAACAGGTATTTAGCTGTATTGGCATATATGGAGACTATTAATATTCATGCTAGGATATCTATACTTTCACTAAATTTTATGCATATCTACCGATTAATAGCAGGCTATTAATAATTGTTTACTTTCTCATAATCATATCGTAATTAATTAATCGGTATATTGACATAGAGACGTGTGTCTTTTCTTATGGAATCTACTTACTTGTTTGGTATTGATCGAAGTATTTGTCAAGACTTGACAATTATTAGTAAGTCTAAAAAGTGGGGCGATAAATGACCAGAAAACATGCAAAGTTCCTAACAATACCTTCAAATGTATATGTATGTGTATTCATACATACGTATGAATACGTTATCCCCAAAGTTTTCCTGAAGGGATTCATAATAAAAATGTCCTAGGACCGTTCAGACACAGGCTTGTCTGTGACCTGTGGGTTTAAAAAGGCCACATTAGCAATTCACCTAAAACTAATTCATGTTTTGAATTTCAAGTTGTTCCTTAATAATTTTACTAGTTTTTGAATAATGGTGACACATTTTAGGTGAATCATAATTCAGTTCATTTATTAACAGATTCATACTTGGTGTTAATTCTACCATACGAAGTAAAATTAAATCGTAACATACTCATATTATGGTTCACCAAAGCGGCCATTTTAGACCCCTAGGTTAGGTCACAGACAAGCCTGTCTTAGGTAATTTTCAGATGTGTGTGGCTGGATCTTACTGATTGTTTCAACAATTGGTATGTAAGACAGGTCTATGTAAGTACTTAAGTTCATTGTTAATAAATATCTTACTCATGAGGCGCTCATAGCCAGTTGAAATAAATGTTCGGTTGCCGAATGGTTAAGCAATGTCAGGCAGTCCTAAGATGGACCGTTCAGTGGCTCTGTGCTTCGGAGGTCACGTAAAAATCGATTACGGTTATTGTCATTTAAACAACAACTCTACCTCCAGGTTCGCCACTAACCGTCCATGTACAGTTTCCAAAATTCAACAACATTGTTGCTAAGAAAAAATTAACACAGTCAAAACAGCTATCTAGTTAACGGCAGCAGGGCGACGACCCGCGGAGATAGATAATGTTAAACGATTGTAGGCCTCCTCTGTAACGAGAAATTGGGGATCAGCTCCCGAATACACAATGCTGCCGAGCTGATGTAAGGCGAGGTAATACTGAAAGCGGAGGCGTGTTTTCAGCTGATGATACCGTTAGGCCGTAGCCAAATTGTCATTTGAATCTCTTCGCTAAGTCACGTAAGAGATGTCATTCTCATACATTTGTCTTCTATTCTCTAGCGTTCCGTATCTATACATATATAATTGACGGGCCTGTTGGTCTAGTGGTTAGACACCCTGGCCACTGACCAATAGGTCGTGGGTTCGATTCCCACCAAGTGTCTGGATGTTTTATCTATATAAGTATGTATTTACAAAAAAAAAGTCTATAAGTATTAGTATCAGTTGTCTGGTTTCCATAGTACAGGCTCTGCCTAGTTTGGGATCAGATGACCGTGTGTGGATTGTCGCAGAATATTATTATTATTATTATATTATTACTTGTCCTGACTGACTGACTGATTCATCAATGCACACGCCAATCCGCTGGACCTAGAAAGCTGAAATTTGGACGTAGATTCTTCTTACGACATACGCATCCACATAAAAAAAATAATGCCTTTCTACTAGTTCTACGAGTACATGAGTGTAGAACTAGTAGGTTTTTTTTTGTAGTAGTACACATACATGTAGAACTACTGGGAATAGGCCAACAAAACATTTGCTAATGTTAATATACATTGATATCCAGTGCTGATAATTAAAATATATTATTTTTAACCCGCTTTCCATTTACATATCTTATTTTTTATTACCATAGTAATAAATGTAAGCTCCTTTCAGATTGTAAAAAATTATACTATAGTATATAGCAACTAAATGGAACTGGTGTTAAATGGGATACATCCGCTCGCAGTAAAACCACGCCTAATTTCCTCACTAAATATTTTCGTTTTAAATAAATTACCAAAAGGTCGTCGTACTCTAATGAAAAGGATCACTTCAGCGTTCATTGTAAACGATAAATGAAAATGGTGCAAATTGGTATTCGGTCGGTTTCTCGAGCATTTTCAGGAAGAATATTTTCCTTATAATAATTTTGTAAATCAATTGAGATATAATAAAGGCAGTTAATAATGAGCTTCGTTGTAAAACGATGATTAATATATCGAAAAAGACCCCGTAATTTATTACATCTAATAGTAAACTATTTATTATTATAGACGAGCCACGGCAAGCTGTAATTTGTGTACAGTTTGTAAGCCGATTGTTTCCCACCGATGGGCAAACTTTCCATTGAATACGGTGCATAGCTTCACCTATTCTGTAAGGTCGTCAGGTCGTCACACCTTTTCTGTGCCCACTTGGCTTTACAGAACTAGCAAAAAAAAAAACGCATTATTGTGTTTACAATGGCCAAATCGTCAGCCGGCACAGTACTGCCCTTTGCACAATATTTTTGTACGTTCAATGAACTAACATTAGGGCCGCAACGCACGTAAGGTTTGCGACATACCGCGCGTCGTGGCAACTGGGCCGTGATAAACGGGTGGAGTTGGCTGTCTTGTGAAACAGACTTTGTACAAACAACGTGCAATTTAACATTAAAAAACACTACATAGAGATAATATTATTCATTAACATTAACGCCCATTGTTGCATTTTTTATTAATTTGTGTCTTATTCTTTTTGTATCTGTTTGTTTGTGCGCAATAAAGAATTGTCTATCTATCTATCTATCTAATACTTTTATTAAAAATTATTTTGTTTAGTACTTTATTCGAACCGTATGGAATTTTTGCACCCGTGGTTTGTCCGGGTAAGAATAGCTACCTCCCATCTAATCTCGTTGGATGTTCGTAGGAGGCTAAGGGAAAACATGAAGACGGACAGCAGTGTGTTTCTATTGGAATACCTACCACCTTTACTGCGATCCCAAGACATGCCAAGCGTGGGGGATTATGGAAACCCCTCCCTTTTATATAAGGATACCTTTGTTCAGCAGTGGAAGTGTTGTGTCGGCTGCAAGTGCTGATGATGATGTTTTTTTTTGTAAAATAATTATGTGTGTACGGTCGGCCAAGAAAGTGGTTTACCAGTTTTGACAAAACTTCCTATGCAATCAAAATAACAATAAGGTTGAACATTTCTATCAGATGCGACAATTTAAACTAAGAATACAATTCAAAGTATTGACGTTGACGATAAAGATAGCATTAGTAACTGTATGAATAATTGCAAGGGAAAATCAACCTTGTTGTTTTATGACGTGCATATGAACTTCAACCGTGGGGTGGCAAACCACATTTTTAGCTGACCGTACATTAAACATAATCACTTTTACATGACTTTTGATGGCTATTCTCAGTGGAGGCCGCGTTACGATCCGGTGGTAGTTGTAAAAATGACAATATGTAAGAGTGAGGCCGTGAGGCCGTGAGGCCGTGAGGCCTATGCATAATAAAAAAAATTGAATTTGATTTATTATTATGTATATTTTAAGGAATAGTCAGAAAAAGTCTGTCCATGCGTAGTAATTTTGCACATAACAAGTTATTGGTGTTATTGAAACAACACTAATATAATACAAGTACATATCTATATTACAGAGAATGCGTAATAACGGGTGGATGTAGGTGAAACCACAACAGTGTATAGAAATCACGGATGGACGGGCCGGTATTTGATTGATGACGTAAAATTAATGTTTATATGCCGACTACGAAATCGCATCAAATGCGAGTCACTACTCGTGATTACGTTAATGCGATCATTTATTATGATGATTTCTAAATAGAACGTAATACGTTATTTACGGTCGATTATACCGTGATTAGTTTCGTTTTAACCCAATAAAACATCGTAATTAAAATCTCTAGCACAAGTTTTATTAGTAAAAAAGGTTATAGGTACTATCCTTTTGTCAATATATTGCACACTAGCGCCTCCAGCAAGCACTATAGGAAACTAACATTTTTTAGTGTTCAAAACATTTGAAAAAGGTTTGATGTACTACAGCTAAAGCTTAAGGGTTGGAAACTGCCTTTGTACCTCATCTCGGTTATTCAAAGGGAACGTTTTAGAGTCATGTGTAGAGGTAATAGTACATACAGTTCGCGTATGTAGGTAAAACCGCAAGCGAAATCGCGGACGTGCGGATTGAATGCGCGGCTGTAACCTGGCCGGCTTTGAGGTTGAATATCTCAGTGTATCACTGGAAATATTTGCATAGAGCGTGAGATCCGTTCTCTCATAAACGAAAACTTTATGGTGTCCACTCTGTTCTTAATAAGCGGTGTTAGAGATAGAGTTTGTACCACAGAGAACGTTTGGGATAGAGATATTAGGTGTTTGCATCAAATAATGTAGTCTTGTTGTATCCATATTTACCTCTATAGTTTGATGGTCAGTTTTCTATTGTGTAGTAATGATATTGTCCAGAAAAGTATCGTAATTTATTTATTTTATTATTATTGTACACAAAGAAACACAGATACGGGCCCGTTGGTCTAGTGGTTAGAGACCCTGTCCGCTAACCGCTGGGTCGTGGGTTCGATTCCCACCAAGTGTCTGGGTGTTATTTATCTATTTAAGTATGTATTTACAAAAAAAAGTATATAAGTATTAGTATCAGTTGTCTGGTTTCCATAGTACAGGCTCTGCCTAGTTTGGGATCAGATGACCGTGTGTGGATTGTCCCAAGATAGATATTAGATTAGATACAGTAATTAAAAGATAGTAAATTCATGTAGTACATTGGCGAGCTTAACTCAAATATGAGTTTTCTAACAGCAAACCAATTTACAAGGAGATATTTGTATTTGTAACGTAATATTTTTATAATACGTTGATGACGTTGATAAATTAATAAAACGAAGCCTTTCACTTATCAATCTCAAAGTTGATAAGATGATTTACTTATTTCCTAATCGGTCAATAAACACTTAAACATAAGAGACATCACTACATATTATAAAACAAAGTCCTCCACCACGTCGGTCTGTCTATCTGTCTGTTTGCAATAAAATACAGAACTACTACTAACTTGAAAACTACAGAACGGATTTTCATGCCGTTTCCACCAATAGATAGGGTGATTCATGAGGACGCTTTAGATATATAATTTGTCAAAGTTTTGTGTAAATCGGTTGAACGATATTTGTTGGAAATGTCGCAAAAAGCGCGGGCGAAACTCTGCGCGGGACAGCTATGTAGTTTATAATAAAAAAATATCGATATCGAGTCATTAGTTATCCAGAAATATACAAACATAGTTTAAAGGCATATAACCCGTAGCTATTCCGGCCGCGAATAGAATATTAAATTTCGATCGGAATATAATTGTATAATATCAACATAAAAGAAAACGAAATAAAATTAATTAACATTCTCTTTATACTGGTCTGGGTGCTTCATTTATCATTCAATCGTATGCTGCCTTTCATCTAGTGTTTGCTTTTAATTCCGGTGGTTTAAAAGTGGACCATCACCTAGAGCTATGGGATGGCGAGATTAATGGTGTTCATAAATCGATTCTCCGCAAGGCCACGCGTGGTGCGCGCAGGTGAAATTAATTTGGACGAGCATGCACTTAGGTGGTGAAAATATAGCCCACTTTCTTTCGAAATTTTTGAAAGTTTATTTAATACTATCACCGAGCGGAATGGTTAAAAATTTAAAATATATGTCTAGGACATAAATGTACATAAGTGGTTGGACCAGGCGATTTTATAAGGATTAGATACGCACTAACTTTATAAGTTTTGACGGGCCCGTTGGTCTAGTGGTTAGTGACCCTGTCCGCTAACCGATGGGTCGTGGGTTCGATTCCCACCAAGTGTCTGGGTGTTATTTATCTATTTAAGTATGTATTTACAAAAAAAATGTATTTAAGTATTAGTATCAGTTGTCTGGTTTCCATAGTACAGGCTCTGCCTAGTTTGGGATCAGATGACCGTGTGTGGATTGTCCCAAGATATTATTATTATATTATTATTATAATGGTTGGATAATGCAAATCAATTATATAAGTACCTACTACTATATGTAAAACATACACCCGTGGGGTATTCGGGTAAGAAAACCCTCCCATCTCATCGCACCCAAGGGAAAAAAAGACGGGTAGCAGCGTCTTTCCATTGGAATACCTATCAGTCCTATCACCTATACTGCGATCCCCAAGCATGGCAACACCTCCTTTGTAAGGTCAGGCTTTTGTTCAGCAGTGGACGTGTTTCAGTTGTTGATGATGATGATGATGATATGTATTTTCATTTGTAAAAAACAAATTTTTGTTTCAACAAATCATTTTGTATTTTTTTATTTGTATTTGCAAAAGTAGGACAATATAATATATAAGTAATAAAATCATATTAGCAAATTTTAAAAATGCTGATTTCTATTTCGCCGCCAGGTATGATAAATTACTTGAGATTTACAAGTATAATTTAAGCAGTGTTGACTTCAAAATTAGGCCATTAGCATAAAAGTTCCACTCTAATGAGGGTCAACATTTGGTCCGAGAAGGATCAGAAAGGGACGCCTGGACAATGCGCCCTCGAAACGTACAACTCGTAAACAGATATGGGTAACACGACATATAAATACATAAGCACACATAAATTTAGCTTATTATATATGCAATTCTTTTTTATTTTTTGAATTCAGAATCTTAATTAAATTATTTAACAGTTAAATTTTGAATAAATTAATGTGCGTATACAGAATAAATACCTATCTGAAAATAATAAATTGGAATGCTAGCAAGACAAGTTTGCAGACTGCATGCGACTAATGTCGGTGCGTCATATGAGGCTGATTGGCCAGCTAGCTACTACAGCTTTCTGCTATTGGCTCACTGCAGGGCCTGTACCATGAAGTACCATCACTTCTATTAGCAGTATTATTATCATCTTACGTGACTTGGGGTAGATACGTCAATATACGTAGTTTATAGCTCTACCACTTTCTATCGTGAGGTGACAATAATATTGCTAAAAATATTTGAGGTGATGGTGCAGGACCTGTAGTCTGTTTAGAGTTCTCGTCAGATAATTTCCATCGAAACTTCAACTCTATGAAAACTAAGTATAGAACCCATCGATATAATATATACCTACTCGTAAACTAGATTTGGTGTCACGGTTCAAGAAGTGGTAGCGAGAAATAGCGCCCTTGTGTCGCTATTTCTTAACAAGCCACATCCTGACAAATTTATTTTTGCCGATAGGAGTGTCGCTACTGTCTATATGAAACTGTCAAACTACAAGTGATTATCATTATAAAATCGTTAGTTCACGTTTCCGCCACCAGCACAGATAAGTTTGCAACCTCCGCGACCACATTTTAGATGTCATTTTGTTCGTGAATGTTTATCTAGTTTATATATTATATCGATGATAGAACAGCATCTAGTAATTATATATGAGAATCTTCCCATCATCGTATCTGCGGTAAAATAAATATAGTTACATAGATATTTTTATACTTCATAAATAGGATAAAAATAAACATTTTCTTTGTCTGGACATATAAAACTTTATTTCTATATTATTTATTTAATTGATGAAATTCGGTTAAATGTACCAAATATTTTTATCGTAATACGTCGGTATTTTATATTATAAATAAATTCATAATTTCAGTAATTAAGAAGATACATGATCTATGAATCTTTGCGTACGATTAAGCTCTACGAGTCTATACATATTCCCTTATAACATCCTCTCTACCTATTTCAGGTATTAATTTAATTATAACCATATATTATAAGTAGAAATTCTATCTAATTAATCTTTCTACCAGTTTTCTACATAGTAGTATTAAAATATTAGTGAATATTTTTTAAAGACAAAGGAATCGCGTAGACCTTAACCTTGACATTACGTCTACACAATGCCAAGTAGATATTTAGAGAAGTTACTAGTGAAATTTCAATAGAAGCAGCAATATTGCATAGGTGTTGAACTTTCACTTTTCTTTATACTAACTGTAAGATATAAATGGGTACTGCATAAAATAATTATACCATTAGAGCATCTATCTGTTTGGTCTTAATTATCGATGCTGTAAAGTAAAACTAAATCCCGATAGTAACCGCAAACTTAATTAATAGAGTAGAAATAGAACTAAGAATAGAATAGAACTAACGACCCGCGGGTTCGCCTGTAAATGGTTGTACTCATAAATATATACACGTATGTATATAACAAAAACCACTTCCGTAAGGAATTTACTAAATTACGGTGAAAATCGTATCGAAATTTATTGCGTAAGCTAACAAATAAACAGACATACACGGTAGGCAACTTTATTTTGTCATATTATTTAAAGTTTCAAGTTAAAACTTTTAACATATTAACGATAAAGATCGTTGATAATATATGTATGTACGTAGCTGAAAAATCTTATAGTGATGAATAGATTGATTAGTATCTGGATTTTATATATTCTTACTTGTATTTATATATTGAGAATATTTAATTATAAGTTTAAGCATACTATTTACTGCGTTGCTTGAAATATCATAAACGTCAAGTCTATGTGTATTGCGAATTGGCTAATTAAACCGTCGCGTGAAAACAAACACATTTTGAACCTTGACATGTTAGTATACGAGTTTTGTGGGTGTAAATTATATTTAAAACATCGTTTTACAAATAATTTACTAGTTCGAAGTGAGTAAAAATAGCGTTGGTACTGTTGCTATGAGTTATTTGTGGATGTTACATAGGCTTACGTTAGAGATAATGAACTGGTTAGGTTAGACACGTGATTATAATAAAGGGTTAGATATACGAATACTAGATACTGGGTGTTATAACGTATCTAGCGTATCTAAAAATATTAGATACTATGTACAGAATACCTGTTATTTCACTGCATTATTACGGCAGCAATAAATAAGAAAAACATCGCGAATATCAAATAAATACCGGTCAAGTGCGAGTCGGACTCGCGCACCGAGGGTTCCATACCATCTTTGGACGTATTAAAGTAATTTTACTATTCATGTAACACCTCAGATAGCAAAAATAACAAACCGTATAACTAAGTTTGTTTGACGAGGTTTTTTTAGGATTTACTAAAAAACTGTACTACTTAGATAGATCATTTTATTTTTCCTGTAAAATATAGATAGACATGCATTATCCATAATTATTTCAGATATTTCCCTCCACAAACTTCGGAGATAAGGGGGGGGGGACGGTATTTTTTGACATTTTTGGTTATCAGCCAAAAACTACGTCACATAAGCCAAAATAAAAATCTGTTTTGAGATGTGCAAATGAAGCCCTTTCATATAATACCCCACTCGATATAGTAGTCCCACTTTAACATTTGATGACCTATTTCGACCCCCATTATAAAAAAAGTAAAAGAAAAAATATATTTTTTTATATGCGATGAGGTTGGGTAAGTAAGATTTAAAACTATTCCAAGTTTCAAATCGATAGCATCAGTGGTTCCTGAAATATATAGGTGTGACAGACAGACAGACGAAGTCAGACCATAAGGGTTCCTTTTTTACCTTTTAGGTATGGAACCCTAAAAATAAAGTCACTTTGAAAAAGCTGGAGTCAGAATCTTCACCATGAGATTAGTCTAAAGTTAAAATATTATTGCCTGTTACGTTCATAATACGGCCATGGTATTGCCCCCTAGAACAATATTATACTGTTCTGTGTATGGCCCGGTATACTTCATATCAATCTGTAAGTATTCGTCATCATCATAATCACCAGCCGGAAGACGTCCACTGCTAAACATAGGCTGTGTAAGTATGCGTTGAAAAATAAATAAATACCGTAAGAATTTAGGTGATTGAAAATTCTCATGTTATTTACAATATATACGTCTAATCGCGACGAGTATCTGAAGAAGACTGAAGCCTCTGCCTTCGGCCCATATGGTTACGTCTCACAATCTCGCGTTTGATAAATGTTATTGCAACAAGTGATAATGACATTATATTTCTCGAAATTACGTAAAGTGGGCGCTAGTCGCGCGGGCGGAACCTGTTTGCTGCGCCCGCGCACAGGACCAGTCCAGCCTCGGAGCAAGGTCCCGTAGACCCGGACACTTACGGAGACACGCGGGATCGTTACCCTCTATCAACCCGTTTATATATTTATATACAGAATACGGTCACGCAAAATGGCAGTTGCACTTTCGTTGTACACATAATATATAATTAAAAAATCTTATCTGAATTTACTTAACGACGTATGGCCGAACTAGAAGAGGAAACATTTAGTTTGCTTAGCGGAAAACTAACCACTTTATGTGTAATAGATTTTTTATATTTAACGCTAATATAGACTTAAAAATATCTTAGCATGACGCTATAATATGTTGAGTAATTACAAGAAAATTAAAAAGCGCAAATTAACTCGGTCCCTATAAAATCCGTAAAATAAGTTTAATTTCGATTTGTTTAATAAATCTGTTTAATTCCTTATGACGTAAAAATAAACTAGAGATTCGCTAAAATAGAATATATATATTAAAATAACTCACCTTACGCTTCACAATTTTTTTTAATCTGAAGACAATTTTTTTACAAGACCAATACATTTTAAACACGGCAAAACTATGACGTTCACTTGATCGCAACACTGCACGTTGTGACATAAAATCAAACTAAAAACCTTTTTACGGGCCGCAAAGCCGTTAATGATGCTTTATTTGCAGCATAATCACTATTCGGAACTGAATAATCGAGTAAATAACTAAAATCGGCAAAACCATTAACGTTATAATGAGTTTGTTTTCAAAGCGGGTTATTAATAAATTATTAGGAGCTGCACTTGAGCTAATGAGAATGTTTATGATATAAACAATTGCAGTTTCGTGCTTTTGATAGTTATTTCTATATATTTACATAAGAAAGTTCTGTTTGTTGTGCTTTACCTCAACTAATAAACTTATTTTGAGCAAATTTGGAATCAAAAATAAGTTTAGTATGTATTTTTCGAAATCTATCGCTCTATAATTTTAATCATGTTCTCGATGTTTACAAAGCTTGGTCGGCCCCTCTTGTAATATTACTTAATTGGCTAAATAACGCGTTTTTTTTCTATAACTTCAAAAGTCGAACTAACTATAATTGGTTTTACAGTTTATTTACAAATATGTACACTTAAACTAGGTAAAAAACTTCATCGAAGTTGTCGCCGCACTGGGAGGGAAGGGTACCTAAAAGACTGGCGGCATTACCCCTTTGTATGGCCAAGCTTATACGTTGGCAGAAAAAGCTACCAGCCCGGCGGTCTCCTGAGACTTCGATAAGTTTGGATGAAATTTCTTTTACCAAAGCGTGCGTCTCATGAGACCAAGGCCCCATGGTCTCCACCGCAAAGGGCGCAAATATATAGCTCGAACCTAGAGCTGCATACTTGCGTCGCTTTGCATCACTAGCGGTCGCCGCAGCCCCTCCAGCCGCCCTGCAAGTTGCCGGGGTGTGGGACGCAGCAAGTGTGTCGACACAAGTTGCATCCCACACCAGCGGCTTACCATGTTGCCATGGTATTAAAGTGACAATTGGTTTTACAATGTTTAATTAAATTCACCAACATATGTATATACCACTATACAGTTTGTAACAAAAACCCAGTTGAATCACCGGAGGTATTATTCAGTATATCAATATAATTAAGTACCTATAGACGGGCCCGTTGGTCAGTGGTTAGACACCCTGGCTGCTAACCGATGGGTCGTGGGTTCGATTCCCACCAAGTGTCTGGGTGTTATTTATCTATTTAAATATGTATTTACAAAAAAAAATGTATATGTATTAGTATCAGTTGTCTGGTTTCCATAGTACAGGCTCTGTCTAGTTTGGGATCGGATGACCGTGTGTGGATTGTCCCAAGATATTATTATTATTATTATACCAATATATAAAAAATTGTCATTTATAAAAAAATATATAAAAAATGTAGCGACGGTTTTTTATATTTCCTATAAATGTCATTTTTTAAAATACATAGCAAAAAAATTATATTTTTCTGTTAATAGTTATAACTTAGCCTATCACCCAGTTCTGGTTCTGATCCCCGGAACACCCTGTCTATCGCAATACATTTTTTTATAACTTTAACTACAACAAACATATTGTTGTATGTTACGTTAATTTACTAATAAAATCTAAATATTTGTACGACAATAGATATGTATGTTTAGCAAAATACTTAGGGGTCTCATAAAAGCCACCTAATTGTGGCTTTTGACGACCCCATAATACGTAACGCGGCGCGTTAAATGTTGCCTGAACTATTATTAAAATGGTTTATGGTTGTGACCATGGCAGCTACCGTATATAAGAATAAATTGTGTTATATACCATATGTATATATTATATTGACATTAAAAATATTATATGCAATATGTATCACAATAGAAAAGCGTTAGTAACTTGTATAAAGATGAGTAGAAGTGTAATAAGTAAATGCAAAAAATTTGCTATTCCAATAATAAATATTAAAACTGTATATATATTTAATGTTATATTCTACGGATTATTTGTATATAAGTTAATATGTTGCACATATTGTAGTTGAACATTATGTTGTCAGATAATTAATTAATAATTCGAATACAAGTAATCTCACTTAATTTATAAATCACAATCAAATTAAACCTGACTTAAATGATAACGACCCGCAAAGACAGAACGGATTCTATAATCAAAAATCATCTAGGGAAAATAAAGTAGGAATCTAAACCTAATGAATTTCATTCCAGTAACATAAAGGAAAGTTTCAAAGCGTATCCCAATTATCGCAAATTGAACGTGCCTCAATCTATTTAGCGTCACACAGAAGCCTCCATCGGAAATGACGCGGTCGTCCCGTGGCTGTTGCGTGCTCGTCACGTGACCGTCACGCGAGCACTTTGCTCTCCCTCAATTTCGATTGGCACCCTGCAAGGCTTCGTCCATTTAAAATACGAACACTCGTAGGCTGTGTGATTCGTTATTTCGAGCATAATTTTTTTCTAGCACTACAAACTAATGTATTTCACGTTCCATTTTCAAACATTCATTATTCTTTTTTTTTTTTTAATGATGGTGAAGAGGTGACTCTACTGGTTACAGACAGCTGCAGTGCATTGCCAGATCACCCGAGGCGTTAATTATTAAGTCTCTTGAGCCCAATAATTATTGTCCCTTGAGCCCAATAATTTCACTAGCTAAAGTGTCCTTTACACCGGAACAATGCTGCTTGGCAGCAGAATATCTGAAACTGAGGTGGCACCTATCTGGACGGTTCCTTGCATCAGGTCCCTACCACCCAGGGTGTGAATGCGTGAATTGATACGATTTAAATTATGTTTTTAGCACTTATGATGCGTAGGCTGTCTTGGCTTGTATAAGTGCGTGAATTTTCAAAAATAATTATTTGAACAACGTTACACACCTTAACTCAACGCGCTCACACGTATTGTACAATTATCCTAAAGGTAATACACCGGAAATGTCTCCAACTGTACTTTTTTTAAATAAAGTCGAAAAAAACACAACTACTCATAATATCAAGTGTTATCGAATTATAAAATCATTAGAGCTTCTTAAAAATATGCCATTGTTACTGAAATCTTAGCTTTTGAAAACATATGTTTAGTTATCTTCGAGATAAGATTAGTTTGAAACTGCCTTATCTAAAATATTTTTGCGTCGCCCGTTTTTTTAAAAACAATTGTATCTTAGCACTCCCACAACCATATAAAGCAAATTAAAACTTTGTATGTATGAACTTAGAACTAAGAAAACAGATACCACCATAGAAATATGCGAACGTAAAGCTCTTGGAAGGTGCATATTTTTGATAAGATATGGACTTTTTTTTGAGTTGCTAAAATGTGTGACTTAATTTGGAATTTATTTATTTATTTAAACTAAGGCGGACTTAATGCCTCTAGGCATTCTCTACCAGTCAACTATGGGATAATGGGAAACACATCAAAGAGATACAAACGATAGGCACTATAGCACCTTAATTAATAAACAAATTTACTAATAAACTATAGAATATAAATAATAATAATACAAATAAGTATATAAATAAAATTAATAAATAAATAAATATCTTGGGACAATCCACACACGGTCATCTGATCCGAAACTAGGCAGAGCCTGTACTATGGTAACCAGAAAACTGATACTAATACTTATATACTTTTTTTTTGTAAATACACACATATATAGATATGACGCCCAGACACTTGGTGGGAATCGAACCCACGACCCATCGGTTGGCGGCCAGAATCTCTAACCACTAGACCAACGGGCCCGTCAATGTCAATATACATATACTCAATTTAGGTGATTTTTATCATAGTCAAACATATTAGGCAAACTTGACTCTACAACATAAAGCCTTGAACGAATGTCTATAAAGAAGATTTTTAGCAATTTATAAAGCTGTTTCCATCAGTAAACAAACTTAAGTACTACCATCAAACCCACGTTGCATTGTTAAAAGTTCAGCCTCTGACATTAACCGTAAAAATATTTCCAAATCCGAATTGTATCTCTCATTCACCGTAATCTTAAATCACACCACGCACTGACAAGTACTGTAAATATAACCCCGTATGTACATATGTATAGATAAAAAACTATTTTATGATACACTAACTTCGTCATAATAATAAGCTCCAGGGGAGTCGAAACGATGGTGAGGTCATTGCCTCGATTAAAGATTCACCTAATTGTGTTAAGGATTACGTTCGAGGTCGAACTATGTGCATATTATATTATATATATATATATTATATTCCTCGCTACTTTGTATCATGCATGGTGCTTCGTCAATAATACTTAAATTTGGGTCGTAAGGTTAGTGGCCAACCTGGCGTTGAACAAGCTGCCCTTAGGCCTCTGACTTAGCTTAACGGTTGCTGTCTTGATGACAACAACCGATACAGACTTTTTACATGCGTGTGTTTGATCAGATTTACATGGTCTTAATTTTTAAATAAATAAAAGTATTGACGAAATATTTCCATAATTTTTATAAATAATACCTAATATTATTAACTTAAGGTCTAATCTTGTTTTAGCCTTATATTTTTATTTTTAATTTAGAAGAGTGCTAATTTACGCTGCTTTTATGTTCAGAATGTCATTGTTCTTAATTAGCAGCAAATTATATTCAGATTATGTTCGGTACTTTAGCTAAGAAAACACCGTTCACGCATATATTTAGGATATTAATTTAGTAAAAATATATGGTACTTTCTTACCCAAGAGCCGGTGGAGCCCCAGCGCTTCAACCTTTTCCCGAAAATATTTTGACACTGCGACAGACAGGACACCGAAGAGGCCGGTTGTATCTTATTAACCAAACTGTCACCCTTGTCTAATGTCATTTTTACACTCTGTCACTTACAACGGATTGTCAAAAGAATGTACACCTTGAAAATCCATTAATTTCTCTATACACCACGATCAAAACAAATGCACGATAGTACTACGATGCATGTCGCGATACGAGACTGTCCGATAGCGTTTACATTCGTAGCCGTGACACGTGCGTTCGAGTCGCCGGTGTCGGCTCGAATGCCCGCCGTAGCGTTTTCCCGGCCGATGGAAAGCCGCCCCGCCCGCCCTGTCCGCCCAAAACCATTTCCATTTTTTTTTTCACGAGAATCCTATTAGTGTCGCCTGATTTGGAATGTTAAGGTGTTACTGTGTTTTCAACTAACGCGAAGCATCTCACATTTTTAAATGTCAAGATAATGGGTCATTTTCGGATCGTAGTTTAGTTTTTAAAAAAAATTGTAGTTCGTAAGTTGTTATTAATAGGACGTCTGTGGCTTATTATGGAAAGATTTATTCATCGCACATTTGCAAATATTTACCGGTAATTATACCGCACACCCAATTCCCAATGAGATTAAACCATTAGGTTTATCTCATTGGGAAATAGTTTTACCATACTACGGTTCGCCAGCATGGTAGAGTGGACAACTAATCTTTTTGTTTCCGCGGGGGAAACCTTCAAAAGGTCCCCGGGAGCTGTGGGGCTCGACCGGGGTATGTGGGATTCTTACCCACTGAAACCCCCGCGGCTGTGTCGCATTGGCACAAGGGACCCCCGGGCTCTCCGGTGGGATCGGCACCAGGAGCCCTTCGGTAGGACCCGGACGAGTACGAGTTACGTTCCCGGGGCCCGTCGACACAGCGGGTTTAGGACACCGTGGGGTTTTAGTCGGTAAGAGTTCGACATAATGGTATGAGGATTTCCCCACGTTAAAAAAAAGAGCCCTTCGGTGCCTTGCCTTTGAACCCGCCGCCGGGAGGCGCATTGTAGCCCCCCAGGAACCTGTCCACCGCCGTTATCCTCGGAGTCGCCGCCGTACTTAATAGACGTACTAGGGCCAACACCCCGAACGTCCAGCGACTCCGAAGAGGGACACCTAATCTAGCTTACTAAAGTTAAATTGTACTTTAGATAGCCTATGAAATATCACTGTAGATTAGGTGAATGTGTCGGAACAATAAAGAGGGAGAGAAAAGATTATAACGTCGACATGGCAACAACATCAAAGTACGGCATTGACTAGCGATGGTATGGTTATGTAACCCCTAATCAAGGTCTCGGAACGCGCCCTGTCGCCGGAAATGCGTGCGCCGCCCGCCGTCAGGCTATTACGAAGGGATATTGGAAATTAATTGACTGTAGCGCAAGCTACCTTCAAAATGAATGTTGGGGCAAAGAGAGCATCTTCTAGGTCCCTTTAAACTCTTTAATATTTTTGAGATACTCAATAAGACAAATCGGTAATATAATATTCTTGGACAATCTACAGACGGTCATCCAAACCCATACTAGGCTGAGCATGTACTATGGAAACCAGACTACTGATACTATTTTTGTTAATACATACTTAAATAGATAAAACACTCAAGGCACTTGGTGGGAATCGAACTCACGACCTATTGGGTAGCCAGGCTGTCTTACCACTAGACCAACAGGCCCATCATAAGTCTACATGTATATGAAACATATTGTAACTACATGAGTCACTGCTTTTGGCGTGCATTCGTAGGGATATAATATCATTGAACCATAGTGCATAGTTCAAACGAGGTCTAATTATGAACAATAACAATAAAATAATTAATTTGCACTATAATTATTATTTTAATGTTTTATTTACTCACGGGCTTAGCCCGGTCTTTTAGAGGCTTGCCTGGGGACGGATCCAACACGTAGAGGCCTGTTTTAGAAAAAGTAAATGGTGTGTAAAACACCTCCCGGGGTCAACTGCCACAATGATGAAATTACAGCAGTTGACCTCGGTAGGTGGTAGGGACTATTGCAATCATGTGAAGAATTCTAGGTTTATGGGGTTGAGCATTTGGTGGACTGGCGACTGGGTTATTGCAAAGGCCGGGGTCACTTGCCGTAATAACAATCATAATTATTTTGTGACAAGTGGTGGTTTGCCACCCTCTAGATGGGCTCCCCAAATGATCGTCCAATGACGACAGAGAGCAACACCGGTGTGAGTGACTCAGGGGTGTCGAGAGGTGTGCTGCGCTTTCTCCGAAGTTACTCGCAGCGTTATGCCCTTTAACATTTCCACCCCTGGAGCATATAGCTCTAACAGCTCCTCTCTGGACGGCCAATTAAGGCAAGCCAGAGCTGAGAGTCCTGCGGGCCCCCTTCGGTTTCCATTCGGCCGCCAAAGACACGCCGAGGTGGGGGCTCTGACCGACTCGCTGGAGCACTTATAATAATAATAATTATTAGCACTTATTTTAATAGTTATTAATTAGCATAATTATTGCATAAAATTAATTCGTCTTTATAACGCTGCGAAATTATTGTAGACGCGTAATACGCATGAGTGTAAATGTCACTGTTATTTACGACGTTCACAGTGAAATGTGAATATTTTTTCACCTCGCCGTACTATGGCTCAGTGATTTACTAGTGATGTTTATAGTCGCGACATCCACAAAAATTTTGATGCTCTGAAATAGAGTTTAACGATATTTCTGCGAAATTCAAAGCTGTATTTACATATTGTTAGTCAGACCACCAGCAAAGACATATCTGTATATATACATAATTATAGCTATAAAACTAAATTGTTTTGCGATAATCCTGTGAGAGAAGTAATATTATTGCAGACAGGCAAAAATATTATATTCTCAGGAGGCCTATGTTTCTTGAGGGTGCTTGTGTGTGTATGTCTATTTTTATGACCCGTCCTACAGCCTAAACGACTTGATATATGTTGATGGATTATAATATCGTTATTATTATAATATAATATCGTTAATCAGGGTGACATAGGCTAAGAATATATTTTTCCAAATTCAGTATTACCTATTTTACTTCCATTAAATAAAGTCTTAACGAGACAAGTTGAAATACACACATCAAAAGTGTCTAGGGATCAACATATATTTTTGCAATAACTTTTCTCCTGATTGATATTAATTAAAATTTTCTTTAAGGATTCATCAAATAAAGTGTTTTCGTTTGTCACAGTAACGATAAACCAAGTCACCTTTGCATTAATAAAGAAATTTGCCATTTTCCTAATAAAGGGATTTTTGACATTTGAACCACTAACACAAAAGTTCGAAAAAAAGACTGAAATAACAGTTTTCTTTAAAATTTTATTGGGTAACTTAAACAATTAATAATCCGTGTTTCTACCGCGAACACTAACAACACAAGAACATCGGTTTGGCATACTCAAAATGAGTTCATCCAAATCACGCTGTGGAATGGCCGCCCATGTTCGTTGCAACAACAAAAAAAGGTCTTCTTGCGACTGGATACCCTCCATATTCGGCAGAGCTCTTCTCTGTAGCATATCCCATGCATGCTCAATCGGGTTCAAGTCTGGCGACTGAGCAGGCCAGGGCAGGACATTGATGTTAGCTGCGGCGAGAGTCTGTCTTACAACTCTTGCGGTGTGCGGTCGTGCATTATCATGCATTAACTGAAATAAGGGACCGATTTGCACTTGTAGAGGAACGATGACGTCTGATACAATCGTCTCAGCATAAATTTGAGCGTTGAGGTTGCCTCTGATCCAAATCAACTCAGTTCTTCCGCCGATCCAAATACCCGCCCATACCATGATGGTTCCACCACTATAAGGATGGACTTCCTGGCAGGATTTTAATCGCTGTTGGCGTCCAGGGGTTCTCCAGTGTCGTATACGTCTTGTATCCGGTCTCATACCAAAACGAGACTCATCAGAAAAGCACACGAAACGCCATTGTTCTTCTGCCCATTTTTTTGCCCAAAAATGCTTGATCCCTAGACACTTTTGATGTGTGTATGTATATAAGTTTTGCATATATATAACGTGTTTTAAGAACATTTTATTTGTTTGCAATGGAACTTTTTGTGCTTTTATAATTGGTAATAGAATTCTTCCTATATTTCCTCACTGTTTCAAAACAACCAGTCGTGCTCCGGGACACGTAGTCTCTTGTTTAGAGCGAATAACCATCTGCACAGTGAGTAGATGGTTTATTTACACACCAAACATCTCATTAATCCTGTAATCTTTGCTTAATGAACCACGCTTCGTGACCAATATAAGAAAATGGTGTTTGTTTCTTTTGGTTTTACTTCCTTTTAAAGATGTAAGTACATACATTCAAATGCTTCCTTATTGCACATTTTAATTTGACTAGGTGAATAATAAAAAGCAATAACTATGTCTATTTAAAAAAAATTGTGTACGTAGTAAAATATACTGTAAATTTTTCTAAATTTTCAAGGATTTTAACTTACAACAAAGTACTAAAGTACTCTTCAATACATCATTATGTTCGTCATTCGGTTTAAACCCTTATAGAAAGGTGACATTTAAAAATATATTTGTTTTATTTATAACAATAAGCGCTTAATGATACAAAAAAAATTATGTTGCAAAACATAACCTTTTTATAAACTTATAATTGAAAAACAAGCGCTCAGCAAGCGTAATCGCTGTATAAAATTCAGCGATTTTGTAAGTGTACAGCGAACAAGTTACAGGCAGCAGATATATCAAAACAATCCAATTAATTGAATCTCAAAACCTTATTATGAATGCCAATTAACAGCAAAAATTAACATTATCTAATCAACGGAGGCTTTCGAAACCCTCCACGGTGGGTAAAAACCTTCAGCCTTCTAGTTCAATTACAAAACATTATTTATGAAATCTTATTGCGATTTTTATAACACCAATATCTATTTATCATTTGTGTAAGTAGCGTGTAACGATTGTTATCGAGGATTACAATTTCTTTACGTTATTTTGTACGATGAGACGCACAGCGCATACGCACCCCTATGGGGTAAAGTCCAGACCAAGCGATTTGCTCCTTCATTTATACTAAGGACAGCTAAGGACTTGAATGGTTTGCCTGCGTCGGTTTTTCCGCTCGATTATAATGTGGATGTTTTCAATATAAGAGTGAATGGGCTTTTTTTTATTGTTTTGACGATATGAGACGTATTTATGAAGCAAATTAGATTTTAGAAGCGTTTAGTTACATACGAATAGTAGGTCAAGAGCAGGGCTGTACTGAAATAAAAATACGTACATCGTAAAACGTAAACCGAGACACTCAACACTTAAAATTGTGTCCCGTTCACCACAAAATACCTATACTTAATAAACATTTATAGTGTAAAACATCGATATAATATTTAAGCTAGATTAGCTGTTACGGTACGAAAAGTGGCACACAGAAATAGCGCCCTTATGTCGCTATTTCTTTACAAGCCACAGGCTGACAACATTATTTTTGGCGATATGAGTGTCGCTACTGTCTATATGAAACTGTCAAAATACACGTCATTATCATAATAAAACCGTTAGTTCACGTTTCCGCTACCAGCACAGATAAGTGTGCGACCCCCGTGACCACATTTCAGATGTCATTTTGTAAGTGAATGTTTATATAGTTTATATATTATATCGATTGGAGTAAAACGACAATGAACAGATACGCACATAGTGCTCCAGAGGGCAAAACAACAAACCCTAGAAAACAATTACAAGGCGAATGAAAATTAATGACAGTTCAGCCTTGTACCATTTCGCGGTTTCTAACAATAATGTGCGCCGATAGATTTATAATGTACACTGGATGGAACATTAATAAGCGTGGAATTGTAACTGATAACTGTTTTTTTTTTGCGAAAATCAAGGTTTAATAATGAAAAAATAAATCAGTTTTACGGTTGCAATTTAATCTGTGGGTTTGAAATTAGAACGCTTGAAATATAAAATGTAAATGATTTAGTGGCCAGAAGCTGACTGGTTAGTTTTTAAATAAATTTGATTTGAACTGACAAGATGGCGGATTTCATTATTAATACAATCAAACTAAATTATATTTGAATGAAGTACATCTTAAATAACATGACCACAAAGAAAACTCAATATATTTTTCATCAAATTACAGTCGTATAGTTTTATTAACCAATTAAAAAAAATCATATGTAGATAAAATTTAAACGTCTGTCGACTTATCCAACCGAAGCCGACCTCAGATGTCATGAAGACATCTGATCTTCATGACATCTTGATGGATTTCTTCAAGAACTTTAAATGCTGCGTGGGTTTAATCCTGTCTAGATAGCGTAGGATAATTCTACTAACACTATTGATCCTTGAACGTTACTTTTTTTATTACGCTATGTGTTAACTATAAGTAACTATATAATACAAAAAGTTTCTATGTAAAATAGGTCACAATGGAGAGGTTTCGACCTAGATTCATTAAGAGCCTTATATTCGACCTGAATCCATAATAAGTCTAGGGTACACCTATATTTTAGCAAACGCGAGCAAGTTTGCGTGAAATTATTACATTTTACTAAACTTTTATTCACAAGTAGGTCTACTATGAGTCACCTACTATGTAGTGCCCGTGCCGTGGGGTGTCCGGGTAAGATTAGCACCCTCCCATCTCCTCCCGTCCGTAAGAGGCGACTAAGAAACAAGAAGGGAACCTGGAATCCCATTCCCAAAAAAAAAAAAAAAAAAGATACAAGAAGACGGGCAGCAGCGCCATTCTATGGGATTACCTACCACCAATACAGCGATCCACAAGACGCCTGGCAAACGTGGGGACTATGGCAATCCCTCCCTTCTAAGGGGGAGGCCTTTTCTCAGCAGTGGACGTCTTTCGGCTGCCGATGATGACTTCTTTTTTTTTTTTTGGGAATGATAGACGCTGTTAGCCGCAGATGGCCATTGCAGCTTCACCGGACAATAGGAGGCGAGCGCTTGAAGCGCTCTAGCCTTTACGGCAGAAGTAGCGACGAGCACAAGGGCACCTCAGGGAGGCACGGCCTCGGCTTGGGCTGTCGCTTAAGAGAGGGCTGAGTTTACCACCGGTTCACAACGCGCCCCCACTGAGAAGAACCGGCAAGAAACTCAGTGGGGTGATGCACGTCGTTGCGGTCGCATACGTACGACCCTTCGGCCTCGCCGGCGAGACCGGTGTCTGATAGCTAGTGTAGCATACGGTTGTCGGGGAGGGGTCGGCGCATCCCGGTCCAATAGGACCGTCATGGGGTCAGGAGGGTCGAGCAGTACGTGCCGTGGTATGCGGCGCGAGTTAGAAGGACTAGGGGCGTAATCGGCGGCGGCGCGGATTAAACTGTTCGCGTGACGGGACGCGGATTCAAAGTAGCGTTTCGACGCTTCTTTGAGGAACTTACGAAGGCGATCTAATTTGAAATCGGAATGCTGCCGATGATGACTATGTAGTGTTACCAAATAGGCGAAAACATGTAGGTACTAACTGATATTTACAATGAAATTAATTTGTTTCTTATCTAAAACTGGTTAATAGAATTACATGTATTTTTTCAATTCACTGTGATTTGTTGAGCCCAGTCCTCAATAGAATGCACTCCTATTTCGATTCTCCTAAACAATACGTATTGAAATATAATATTTGACGGGCCCGTTGGTCTAGTGGTCAGACACCCTGCCTGCTAACCGATGGGTCGTGGGTTCGATTCCCGCCAAGTGTCTGGGTGTTGTTTATCTATTTAAGTATGTATTTACAAAAAAAAAAGTATATAAGTATTAGTATCAGTTGTCTGGTTTCCATGGTACAGGCTATGCCTAGTTTGGGATCGGATGACCGTGTGTAGATTGTCCCAAGATATTATTATTTATTTTTATTATTATTTACAAAAAAAAAAGTATATAAGTATTAGTATCAGTTGTCTGGTTTCCATAGTACAAGCTCTGCCTAGTTTGGGATCGGATGACCGTGTGTGGATTGTCCCAAGATATTATTATTATATTATAATAAAATAAGTTCAAAATAAACTAAAAAGGTATTTCTGATTTTTTTTTATTGTTTTTTTTTGGAGATTCTTATAAAATGAATAAGTACTTCGCTGGTCTGTGGTTGGTATGTTTAAATAAACTAATTATAATTTATTACTGCGTTATCTATCTCGGAACAATGAAGTTATGTGTGTCTTCGCCTTGGTCTGCTTAACGCTTGGTGAGCTGTTTCATATTCCCCTGCTTGGGTAAGTTTATGGCAATAATAAAGACGCATAACATTCCTATATAGTTTTTGCCTAGAACTGGCTGTTTGTACAAAGAACTGGAGCATTAAGAGTGTTTCATAAAAAAAAAATTACTTATATTAATAATAAAAAAAACGAACGTCATCTTCGCATAGCCGATCAAAGCTGGCCGCAAAGGTGGCGAAAGCCATTTTGTTCAGTAACAAATAAAAAAGCTATCTAATCTCAGGGCTTTTCATTTCACAATGCGTTCTTGAATAAACCACTATGCCGACAAATATTGCACAACGGGGGACATAAAAAAACATATACATGTGCCGACCTTGAACTAAATTGACATTTATAATATAATGACTATTCACTCGCTCTCCACTGAGATTAGCTGCAATGTACTATGGTATTATTATTTGATCTCGCGGGGAAACGTTAATAGGTCAACCGCTACCGCACTAAAACAACAGCGAGGGGCGCCCTTGGCTCTCCGGTGGGATCTGCCCCCGTAGTGCCTTGCCTTTGGGTCCGCCGCCGGGGGCGCGTTATACTCCCCGGGAAACTGCCATACTACGAGTATATGTGTAGAGCCTATGGGCTCTACACATATACTATGGGGTATGCCCCAAATGTCCAGTAACTCCGAAGGGTACTAATACGTACCTACATGTTGACTCGTTTTGGGTCGAGTTGGGATGCTATGAACTTCGAGAATATTTGCTCCTAGCAAATATCAAGCTTGTTACTTTCAAATATGACCTGGCATTTAGGAAACGTCCATCCAATATAATAATTTATAACAATGCAGCTCATAGTACAAAAACTAAGCTCGAGATCAAAGACGCGCACCACAACACAATTACGGGCACGAAAAGTAATTAAGCTCGAATAAATCAGCTCAAAAACCGTTACTCTGTATTTCTTAATACGGTTTTTGTTCGGCGAATATAAATAACCGTTTATGTTTTGAACTAAGCTTTGTGTTATATTTAACGTTAGATTAATTTTAAAAGAATCAAGAAACTAATGGAGCACGCGTTGGATGGATGGATATTTTGTTTTGTTTTGGAAACGAACGATTTATTTTTAAATCCGGGATTATTGTATATTCGTTCGTAGAGTTCGATTTAAGGTACGCGTCCATTGGCCAGCGCCGGACGCACCGCACGCACGGCACGCAACGGATTTTGGTTTGCTTTCTATGATTTTGACGGCCCGCATCGGAAAATGCCGGCGCGGATAATGGACGCAGCGCTATGTAAAATCATACAAAGCAAACTAAAATCCGTTGCGTGCCGTGCGTGCGATGGACGCGTGCCCTAAGAGTGTTATGTGCAAACGAATATTGTACTGTTTGTTGAATACATAGAGAGATGAGTGTTACCCACATACAGACAGATGGAGACAAAATATCACTATAAGATTTACTTTTCGACTTTTAAGGTAGGATTACGAAACTTTAAAAAACGTCAGATAACAAAGGCTTCTGGGATTTGGCTACAAACTAAATTCTGAGCAAGGTTAGGTTCTTATTGTAGAATGCCCTAGACTTGTACCGAATGAATAAGAAACAGACTACTTGCAGGGTAATATACTAATGTACCATTTGGCAATTAGTAGAACAGTGCAAAAAGGTGCTGCATAGATGACAACATTAAACATGCCACCGGGCATCTCAGATTTACAGTCTGTGACATCGAAGTTTCAAAAATGAGAAGATATTCAGTTTTTATTTCTATTGATTTAAAAGCTGCCTTGAAGTCTTAAATGATGTGGGTCTTAGCTATGGCCGTTGTTATGGAGGTGGTATGGAGTTTAACTTCTTGTATCGGGGACTTTCTCAATCTTCAATTATATTATTTACTTGCTTTTATCAGAATGACATGTCTAATGACATCTATTTCTATAATTGTGGAATGAACTAATCTTGAGATAAGTTAAAATTATACGTCTTTTCAAATACCCCAATTTACAATTATGTATTTATTAAAATCATTATCATCTGTTTATTAGTAGTTTAGTTTAGAAAAATAACACCTACACAATTGTAGTGAAATTTAGTTAAGGAAAACAGTTGTTTTTTTATTTGATCATTCTAAGAAATCTTCCGTATTAAAAATATTATTGAATCACGTGTGGGCTGTTCAAGGGATTTATAAAAAGAATAAGATTAGATGGAAATATAAAAATCAAGCTGTGGGTGGCAGTCATACGATTATTAGACGATGCCTGAATAGGCAATCTACCTATTCTTACATAGGCCCCTAAAATAGATTTTAAAGACTGAAGAACGTACTTATGCGTAAACGTAATTATTAAGTAACATCCCGATTAAACCAACGTTCACGACGAAGGTGTCTTTCATAACACTCGTCGGTGGATGAAATAAAAAATAGGTATTTTGCCTCGATTCAACTTGACTTCGGATTTTGGTTAAAACCATTCAGGACCTTAAGAGCATTTCAATAAAGTGCAGAGAGTATATAAATACGCAGCTGCAGCAAAAACGAAGCCTCTTAAGAATTTTACTACAGCAGTTTCACACGCTCGCCACTAGTAAAAACTAAAAATACTTTCCCGTAAACTTTTACCAGCCAGTAATTACTGCAAGGCCGCGCGATCAAAAGCACTAGCATACAGGCGCGTGACGTCGGCTCATTTTAAAAATAGAAGCACTCTATTTGCAACGTTAAATGCAAATAATACACCAACCTCGGTGTTAAACACTCTGAACTGTATTGTTGTGTGATAAAAGTCTAAAACGGCACGGCGCTTTATGTCTGCGAGTGACGTTACAGGTAACGTGATTTGTCGTAAGCTTTGGCCGTGTTTTCGACGTGTGTAGATTGTCTAATTGTAGTAATAAATTATATAGAGACGTCATAATTATTACTATGTTGCCAAAATTTAGAATTCGGCCCTGGAATAGTAGACAACTCAACATATGACTTTTGTTAAATTTTTCTTCACAGGTGTACCTATATAAGTAAGCATTTTAAAAATAAGTTAGCTGGCTTTAAACGTTTTTCACCCAGTCTTAAGAACGGGAGACACGTAGGTACGCTCTTTCACGCGCGAAAAGGCTTTTGCTCGACAAAGCTCAATCGCTTCTTGATGATCAATGCTCGAGATAGCGCGTGTAAGCTTTTCCGCGTTCAGACCAACACCCTTCGAAACGTGAACAAACTCGTGTCATTTAAAGGCATCCATTGTGGGAAAAAAAATAAAATAAAATTTAAGCGCTTTTAAGTAAGACATCTTTGTATAGCTTTTCATATATTATGTACATACGTGATACGTCCTCAAAGCGGTGGTTAATAACGATGTTCGTTATTGTGACGTACCTGCAACAAAATAGAAAACATTTAGTTTTAAAAAATATATTTTGTAGGTATCATATTCAAATTTTTTTTACAAAACAAATGTTAGATTAGAAAATAGAATTCCGTTAGAATAGATTTTGACAATTATAATGAACTAGCTGACCCACGCAGCTCCGCCTGCGCTATTTTTACGTTAACTAAACTTTTAATAACAGACATTCGCATCGAATACATAACCTCCTTTTATATAGTCGGTTAAAAACTGGGACCCACTTTTTACTTGCTCTCCGAATCACGGACCCGTTTAGTTCAAATGGCGTTAAACGGTCACCCATCTATTTTATGACCTTACCTAACGTTGCTTAACCCGATCGATTACAAAACCTTGATAACAACTCTCTATGAGTGTTACCTTACTGATATTTATTATATTATAAAGAAAAATTGATAAAATCGGACCAAGCGTATAACCAACTACCCATTTTGACTTTAATACCCTCTCCCAAAAGAACCGTGCTAGATTACGGGATAAAAAGTATCCTATGTCCTACCTCGTAGTAAGATCTCAAATCATGCCAAGTTTCATTTGAATCCATTCAGTAGTTTCGGCGTAATGCTCAGCCGTGATACAGACAGACAGACAGACAGACAGAAAGACAAAAATTAAAAAAAATACATTTTCGGCCTCAGTATCGGTTATAGAATGCCCTCCAAATATAATTTTCAAAATATCTTCAATGTACAGAATTGGACCTGTTACAGTTTTATTATAAGTATATAGATAAGGTCAATGACCGAAACACAAGGTAAAAAGAAAACAAAATATAGTCCTTAAAATAAATAATATATTTATGATATTGCTACCACCTACTAAATAAGAATTCCGCAAAAAAATTCAATTACCTATTGCCATATCCTGGAATCGTATCTTATTTCGAAACATCAAATAAGTACATGTTTTTATTTATCAAAAGCTTCATGATGAGAAATTTCCGTATTTCTACTCGAATGACATTCAAAGAATTGGTACATAAAAGCATCAATTTGTAACCTTCGGAATTTAATCAAAGTTGACATTTCAGGTCTTTGAAGAGCGAGCGCGTCTGTCCTCTAGGGATACAAGTCAATATTACGGAAATAATATAGGTACATATATTTTCCGTTATTTTTATAAATAGATAATTCTATTTGACGGTTGAAATTAACAAGTGATTTAATATTTCGAGAAGATCAAAAGATTCAGTATTTTGATCAAAAAATTATGTATCATTAGGTTAGATGAAACGGTCTAAATATCGAAACACCAAAAACTTACGAATCAGTTAACATCACCATACTAGCTTACCTAGAATAACAATAACCTAATACATACGAAAAATCTCTACAAAGACTAAACCTTCACGTAAAACCGTAAACAGTACATTTAAGTTAACTCATCCGTGCAGATGCATTTTATAAAAAAAAAAAACGTAATCGGATACATTTTTAACACCCACGTGTACTGAAGAATTACTGCAGTTTATTATAATCAGGAAACTTCATGTATCCAAACGCCTCAATCATCCGACGGTCGCGCGGCCGTCGCGCCCCACTTCCCGCCCACGCTTCTCGGTAGCGAGACATCTCTGATCTGATCTAACAATTCGTAACATATGTAACATAAGTCCACTGGACCGGGGAATGGTCGCAATTATTTTTCTAAACGGAACTGGGTTAGTGCGCGAACAATATACTGATAGAAAACGAAAATAGAAATGCACGAAGCTCTTTGTTGTTGTTTGTTTGTTGGGCCAACCTAGTGTCAAGAGTTATGTCCGTATGGATTGAGGAGTCACGTCAGATATTAAAATGAAACTTACAACATTATTTTGTAGTAAAGCAGATAATTTTGTAAGACAAATTCTGGATTTGTAGTAAAATATATCAAAAGTTATATCAATGTAAAAGTGGCTCCTTAGTCTAATCATCTGGACTGAGAAGTCAACTGGAACTCAGAAAGTGCCTAATGAATTTAATTGAAAATGTTGCAATATTTAGTAGTAACATTGTAGTTAAATGTACTACTTGGAAATATTTCACTACACTACTGTTTTTATAAAAAAGCTGTAGTTTCCTAAATAAAATAAAATTAAAATTCCAGAATTTATCCTACAATTTATCTGCTTTACTACTAAATAATGGTGCAAATTTCATTTTAATATCTGAATGGGCTCCTCAATCTATACGGACCTCCAATAGTTAGCTTTGAATTGGCTTACCGACTGTTGTCTAGGAGATAATACCGGGACCGGAAGCATGAAGATATGCTACTAAACGGTCACCTATCTGTGGACTAACCCTACCGGACGTTGATTATTCAGCTGACCGTTAGTCGAACTTTATTAAAACTGCTATGAGTGCTTGAAGGGTTAAAAAATATTTTAATGTAGAGTTAATTTATGGCCTAATTTTAATTCTAATTTAATTTATGTTAATCTAATCAGTGAATTTGGCGATATGGAGATTAGGATGCGACATATGTATACAAATGCAGCGAGTTTTCTATACTCAATGTAGCATGAAACCATCGCTAAACCACGCAATTTTGATACTGCGATCACTCTAATAATTTTGTCATTAATGCTATGATCAAAAGCGATATTACAAAAGACATCTTAAATTGAGTTTCGAAAAACCGCAACGTACCATAAATCTACTTACACCTCTACGTCATGCAAACAAAATAACAATTAGTGCCAACTATACGAAGGACACAATCAAACATTTCGCTCTCAACAAAGCAATTAAATTCATATAATCATCATCTTTAGATACGTCTTCACGTTTTAATCCCTCCATTATTCTTACTCGCGTTACGTTCAAATATAACCTTTAACAAAGGGAAAATCGAGTTTGTTTTATCGTCCACACTATTTTCGTTCCATTTCTTTACGCGTAATGCGTGCCTGAAAGACAAGGGGCATGAAAAGCGATGGAGACGCTGTATATCTGGAGAATTTGATGATCGGAATCATTGTACAGGATATTTTAAGTAGTAATACATTTAATTAATAAATTGCTTGAATAATTCCTTGAAGTTATTTAGCTATTATCCAATTTAACAATATTTACATTTAATCAAGGATTCATTATCCTTTGTTTCATTTTAGAACGTAAGTAGGACGTAGATTTTTAATTTTTTTTTAGTTCCTGTTTTTTTTTCATATATAAAATACAAGCGACTTAAAACTTTGACCTTAAAAATATCTGAGATTATGTAGCGACAGTAGTGCTACCGAAATTAGTGGATAAGACTGAATCAATAGATCTGATCTAGGATTCATAGTACTGATATTAGTAGACACCCTTGCCCTCCCGTAAATCGTGAGTCCTATTCCCACCATGTCTTGTGTCTGTGTCTTATTTTTCTATGTAATTATGTATTTACAAAAAGTATACAAGTATGTATATAAGTTGACTGTATACCATAGGGCTGTCTATTTTGGAACCGGGTGTGGAAAAATTATGATTATAAAAAAAATACAATCTTCCATTTTTCGTACGTCACGCAGAAATTTGATAAACATAGATGTAAATCTTTGAGTTATATGGTTAATGTAAAATATAATGATATCGTAGGTACAATATAATTCGATTAAACAACTTTACCTACTGTTATTTGTTTACGTAACGTCTGCGCTGACGGCGACGCCCATGCCGCCATAAAGTCGGATTCGGCAGAAGCTCTTTGTCTCAAACGAATAAAACGCACGACACAAATAGTCTTCCTGGTTTATGCTCGCTGAACAATACAAACAATTTATCGTGAAGTGTACAGAGGCACTTAAAAACAGACGGTGTTCAAGCACCCTATACTATGGAATAGAACTGCTTTTATAGAGTTTAGAATTTTGGAAATTGGGATTGCAATTAGATTTTTTTAAACAGCTTAAATAGAAGTTTAGTAACAGCTCAGTGGGCGAGCGCTTGCCTTGGAAACAAGATGCGGAGGTTCGATACCCGGCTCGCACCTCTGATTTCTTTAATTAATCAGGTGCGATTCGCCTTTGTGCGATCGTTACTAGCTTTCGGTGAGGAAACCTGCACGTTGGAGAAAACCTAATCAGTGCATCATTCAAAATCAAATCAAATCAAAATATCTTTATTATGCATAGGCCTCACGAGGGCACTTACATATTGTCATTTTTTTAAAACTACCACCGGATCACAACGCGGCCTCTACTGAGAAGATCCGGCAAGAAACTCAGAGGGCTTGTCATTTTTTAATTCAATTAAGTATAATGTTAACAATAAAAATCGCTTTTACAAAAGATGTCTTAAAATTATAAGCTCGCATGAGTATCACAGTTTAAGCCCACGCAGCTTTATCCTCCAGGTAATCCGAGATTTTATAGTAGCCCTTTTTAGACAACCGGCTTTTAATAGTGCATTTGAATTTATTAATTGGTAGGTCTCGGATATCCTGTGGCAGTTTATTATAGAAACGTATACCTTGGCCCATGAACGAATTACTAATTCTGTGTAGACGCGTGGAGTGTACAGCAAGATTGTGTTTGTTCCGGGTGTTTACATTATGATGGTCACTATTCTTTGCAAAAGCACTAATGTTTTTCTTTACATACAGCAAATTTTCATAAATATATTGTGATATAACCGTTAGAATATTTATTTCTTTAAATTTTTGTCTAAGTGTATCAGTAGGAGCTAAACTGTAAATAGCTCTCACAGCCCTTTTCTGCAGAATAAAAATGGTGTTGAAATCTGCAGAAAATCCCCACAGTAATATACCATAAGACATAATACTGTGAAAATAACTAAAATAAACAATTCTAGCGGTTTCAACATCTGTGACATGTCTAATTTTCTTAACTGCATAAGCCGCCGAGCTAAGCCTACCCGACAGTTTCTCAATATGTGGGCCCCATTGCAACTTGGCATCAACAGTAATGCCCAAGAATACTGTTGAATTTACAGGGTCCAAAACAGCTCCATTGATGTCAACATTGGTTCTCACCTGTCTGACGTTAGGTGTTGTGAATTTTATACATTTTGATTTACTTTCATTTAATTTTAAATTATTAACATTAAACCAATGGACAGCTTTAGATACAACATTGTTCACATCGTCATAATCTTGTAGTCCACGCTTAATTTTAAACAAGAGAGAGGTATCATCCGCGAACAATATAATCTTATGATTGTCCCCTGCAAAGTAGGGTAAGTCATTAACATATATCAAAAATAGAAATGGGCCTAGTATTGAACCCTGTGGTACATTATCATTATTAGCCAGAAGATGTCCAATTCTGAACATATGCCTCCCCCTTAGACCGCCACAATGAACGACATTTAGCAATTTTCATCCACCTTTGCATGAATAATCCACCGTCCACTGTCCACCTAGTAGGAGGCCTACCGATGCTGCGTTTTCCGGTTCGTGGTCGCCACTCGAGTACCTTTCTTCCCCATCGGTTATCAGTTTTACGAGCGATGTGGCTTGCCCATTGCCACTTCTACTTACATATTCTAAGAGCTATGTTGATGACCTTGGCTTTTCGGTGCATCTCCTCATTACGGAATCTGTCGCGCCAAGAAACTCCGAGCATAGCTCTCTCCATAGCACGTTGTGTGACTCTGGGCTTCTCTAAAAGGCCAGCAGTTAGGGACCACGTCTCAGTACCAAAGCAGTACATTAGTGCTTAATACATCGATATACTATACCAACTAGATTAGCTGTCACGAACAAAATGACATCGAAAATGTGGTCGCGGTTACATATACTTACACAACTATACACGTACACGCAAAACAATAATATGTTCATATAAAAAGATAACTTACATACTATAAAATAAGGTTCAATAATAATTGCAGACAATTGAGCGACAGCCGTCTCCGTAGCTCTTATTTTCGTGACCACTTTTCGGGTCGTGACAGCAAATCTAGTTGGTATAGTATATCGATGGCTTAATATAAATAAATAAAATCGGTAATACAAAACCCACTTGTATACAAAAGAACTTTACCAAAAACGGAAATCGGTCGAAACAATTTTAGAAACATGTTTATCTCTCATTTTATTGTAAAAATAATCAGTGATTTACAGCGTTCGAATTTAATCTCTTTAGCTTAGTGAAAAAGCATTTTGAAATTGAAAGGCTGACCGACCTTTCTGCTTATAATTTTTATTTGCTGCAAAAGGAGAACATGTTTTTTTTCCGTATCAGATCAATGGTGGTATATTTCTGTCGAATAATATTTGTTTTTGACGTCAGAGAGACTTTAAATTATTATATATTATTATTTTAATTCTCCACGGGAGCAGTTCGAAAGTGTTTAATTCACTTTCTGTTCACGATTTATTTATGGTTAAAATGTTTTTGTGGTTTACTTGTTTAAATAACCTTTTTGTTATGTCTTTCAGTTTTTGTAAACAAATTGTAATGCTATCTGAATGCAAAAGTGTGGAGTTCACTCGGAGTTGAGATTGAATTTTAATTTCATACTGTCAACAATAATTGGTAATGTAACTAACTCTACCGATCTGGCAACAGCGGCCAATCTTTTCGATGATCAGCCAATTGAGCAGATTTTTATAAAGTGTACACTTGTTTGCGCCGACACAGGTGCACTCTCTCTTCCTTTGGTACCAAAACTTTGCTAAGAAGATGAAAAAATGAGTATCTTTTTCTTTGAAACGCTAACAAATACAAACGATATAAGAGAATAAAGTAAAAAGAAAGATAAATTTATATATCATCATCATTATCAGCCAAAAGTCCACTGCTGAACAAAGGCAGAAGAAGCAGAGTTAGAAGGGAGGTGTTACCATAATCCCCACGCTTGCCAGTTGTCTTGGGGCAGTATAGATGGTAGGTAATCCAATAGAAATACCTTCCTGTTTCCCTTAGTTACCTCTTACGGACACGCAACGGGTAATAGTAAAATTGATACGTCGATACACTGAAAAGCTTATTTCTCAACAAGTGTCACTCAAACGGCAGGACTAAAATAGGTAACCAGATCTGCTCAGTTTCAAGCAATACATACTTGACGTTGGCTTTCATCCGGCCCCATACACCTATAACAAGTTGAGTTCAATGTTCATAAAAAGATAGAAGTCATATAAAGAGTACAGTAGGTAGCACATCGCAATTTGGTGTAAACCTGTATTTATTCTCCTTTGATGGACTTCTTTGACGAGGTTTAGTTTGGGATGGCAGAAACACAACAAATGTGTTTAATTTGGCCCAGCTGTTCAGGACATGATGGTATTGGCTTCGCTTACACATTCGTCTGCCTGCTTGTTTTGTTAACAAACTGCGAATTCAATTTCGTTTACAGAAAAAAATAATTGCTTTTTTGCTTGTTACCGTATCGTGTAACGGTATAATTATTGATGTGTTTGTTTTTACTTGTTTAAACAAGTTTTTATTTCTTTTAAAAGGTTACTCTATTTATTAATCAAGGATATCGTGGGGTTCTGTTCTGATAGGAAATAAGGATTTTGCTGTATACACACTAGATAATTTTGCATTATTTGCTTTTGTATAAGACATTACAGAAACTCCAATTAGTATTAAAAAGCAAATAAATTAATGCTTCTACGGTAACCTAGAAAATATGGAAGGGCTAAGTTTAAATTTGCTTCACCAATATTAGTCGGGATAGTACATTATTTTGTTTATCTACTAATTTACCCACGGGGTGCCGAGTTAGAATTGCATCCCCTCATCTCTAACTGCCGCACCTACAAACGTCAATTATAGTTAATTCTGATTGAGTCATATTTTTTAAATGGATTATTTCGACTTTCGAAGCCGAATAATACTTAATGCGCGGATAATGAGTAGATATATCAATAACCTCGTAATTAATACTAAAAGATAATCATAAGAGACTCGGAGAGTCGAAATAGATAGATTACAAAAAAATGACTTAATTGCGATAAAAGTTAATTGACGTCTGTGAGTGCGGCAGTAAGAGGCGGCTAAGCTTGAACAGGAAGACGGGCAGCTATTTACTTTTGAATTTTTCTGTCACCTATACTGCGACCCCAAGACGCCTGCCAAGCGTGGGGATAATGGCAACCCCTCCCTTTTAAGGGAGAGGCCTTTGTTCAGTAGTGGACGTGTTTTCGGCTGCTGATGATGGTGACTAATATCACTTTCGTCATTTTAGTTCTTATTCCCACAAATTTCCGAACAATTACATTTGTATTCTAACCTAACCATTATTGATATTTAATCGTTAATAAATTAGCTACGCCTACGTTTTCATAATCATATTTTGAAATATAGGACACAGGGTCGCGACCTGAGGTCCTTTGAACCTTTTCATTGAATTGCCGTCTGGAAGGCAATTAACGTTGTTATATTTAGAATTAAATTTATCAAAATAATAACTGAACGAATCAATACAATCCATTATGTAGAGTCGGTGATTATATTATGATCTCGCTCTTTCATAATTAAAAGTTAATGACTGCAGCTGACTGGAACTGAGATGCGTATATTTTCTAGTTTTCATACCTTGATGGTATTCTTATCGCGAAACACGATGGTTTTAATAATAGATTTAAGATTGTTTTACATCGTTTTAATTAATAAATTTGGATCTAATTACAATTTTTATTTAATAGATATTAAAAACGAAAAAAAATATCATCAATGTTCTAACTGCCTCTGCGTGAGACGCGTACGAATTTTTAAATTTATAATGTGAGTTTTCGAGTGTACCTACCGATCTGCAATAAATTTACTCGGACAGGGAACTTTTCGTTATAATCGATCATCTCTAATGGCTATTTAGCACAAATCTCCACTTGAAACAGGGAGAAATCAGGTCATAGTGGTCTATGACGTAAATAGTTTATGTCCGAATTGACGACTGCCATATATCATTAGCATGATATGTTAGTTCATTAAAATTTCTGAAGTTTCTATAAACTTCTTTGCTACTTAGAGAATTTACGTCTGTGTGCAATAGTAGTATTTTAACAGGTACATTCATGTCGTAGGATTGTTAAAGCATGGTTGAACCATTGTTTAGCCAATAATATTTCACGGAGTTTAATAAGTTTTCATTTGTTATTACTCTGTGGGAGTTTATATTACGCAGTATTATGCGACGACAATTTTAAAATAAGAATTTTCTCGTCTTTTTAACCGACTTCAAAAAAGGAGGAGGTTCTCAATTCGTCTGTATATATATATATATATTTTTTTTTATGTATGTTCGCGCATAACTCTGGCAATTATGAACCGATTTGAAAAAATCTTTCTTCCATTCATTCTTTAATCCGTTAATTGGGTCCCATAAAAAAATTATTGCTTAGTAATAAGTAGTGAAAAAACAAGAAAGGTGACTGCGCACTGAGAGTTGGAGGAAAGCCTATATACACACATCAAAAGTGTCTAGGGATCAAGCATTTTTGGGCAAAAAAATGGGCAGAAGAACAATGGCGTTTCGTGTGCTTTTCTGATGAGTCTCGTTTTGGTATGAGACCGGATACAAGACGTATATGACACTGGAGAACCCCTGGACGCCAACAGCGATTAAAATCCTGCCAGGAAGTCCATCCTTATAGTGGTGGAACCATCATGGTATGGGCGGGTATTTGGATCGGCGGAAGAACTGAGTTGATTTGGATCAGAGGCAACCTCAACGCTCAAATTTATGCTGAGACGATTGTATCAGACGTCATCGTTCCTCTACAAGTGCAAATCGGTCCCTTATTTCAGTTAATGCATGATAATGCACGACCGCACACCGCAAGAGTTGTAAGACAGACTCTCGCCGCAGCTAACATCAATGTCCTGCCCTGGCCTGCTCAGTCGCCAGACTTGAACCCGATTGAGCATGCATGGGATATGCTACAGAGAAGAGCTCTGCCGAATATGGAGGGTATCCAGTCGCAAGAAGACCTTTTTTTGTTGTTGCAACGAACATGGGCGGCCATTCCACAGCGTGATTTGGATGAACTCATTTTGAGTATGCCAAACCGATGTTCTTGTGTTGTTAGTGTTCGCGGTAGAAACACGGATTATTAATTGTTTAAGTTACCCAATAACATTTTAAAGAAAACTGTTATTTCAGTCTTTTTTTCGAACTTTTGTGTTAGTGGTTCAAATGTCAAAAATCCCTTTATTAGGAAAATGGCAAATTTCTTTATTAATGCAAAGGTGACTTGGTTTATCGTTACTGTGACAAACGAAAACACTTTATTTGATGAATCCTTAAAGAAAATTTTAATTAATATCAATCAGGAGAAAAGTTATTGCAAAAATATATGTTGATCCCTAGACACTTTTGATGTGTGTAGATGACTTTATGGTGCTTTTTAAGGACAAAAATGGTCATAACTCTGGTAAATATTTACCAATTTCAATGATTCTTTTTTTATTCGAAAGAAGAAACCACTGTAATGAACCTGTATGAATTTTATCACAACCGGATAAGAACTTCCTGGAGGACCATGAATGATATGGAGGAATTTATCTGGTAAAAACCATAAAACTGATGTTCTCCTTTACATTTCTCTGACAAATATGAACCGATTTCGATGATTCTTTTTTTATTCGAGAGAGTAAACTACTATGATGATTCCATGCAAATTTTATTACGATCGGATAAATTGTTTCTGAGTTTCTGAAGAAACATGAATTATGTAAAAGTATGTAGACGATAATGTGAAATCATAATGATGATAATAACCTACCTAGATCATTTTACCGTCTTCGATGGTTCAATCTTTATGTATGAAAATATCACTAAAAAGTATAAAATAAAACATTTAAAAAAAAAATTGAACCGACTTCAATAACACTAAAAAGCATAAAATAATTTAAATATTATTGAAGTTGGTGCCAAATATACACAGCAGGTACGCTAACACCAACTTCTTTAATATTTAAATTATTTTATGCTTTTTAGTGTTATTGAAGTCGGTTCAATTTTTTTTTTAAATATTTTTTAGTCTAACGGCCGCCGGGCATTGCACTTTCAACGTAATTTAGATTTTGTAGGTGCACTATTGTATACCAAATAGTGCATTATCACTGTTATGCCTTACTATGTATACCAAATAGTATATTATCACTATTATGCCTTACTACGCAAAGTCTTGTAATCTAGTAATGTACGAGGTAGACAATGTAGTTTAAAATCAACATTTTAGTAATCGTGTTTTTTATAACACCACCTAAAATAAGACATAATGTCGGTGTTCTGTTTTATCTGTTACTGAAATGATAAGTTTATCATTTCCCTTCCGTTGTGAAAGGTGTTAGATATAGGTTTATGTTTTAACAGAAACGGCCGGCGTAAACCCGGCATCGTTCTCTGAAACTATAAAATATCAGTTTCCGCATATAATTCAGTAATTAAACACTTTCGAGGCCATTCGCGTTTAACGATCAAAAGGAAATTTAATTTTTTAAATTATCTATGAAGACCTTGCACAGCTAATAAACAACAGACGTCGTATAATGAGGGTGAAATATTATGTCTTTGTTACCATTTTATATATACGGTTTATAAAAAAATAACATACTTTAAAAACATAGAATGTCTTATTCGGGGGAAGTCGATATTGCAACGCATCAAATCACGTGAATTGAGACGTTAAAAAACAGAAACTCTTTCATCTCATTTCGACCAGGAAACATCTTATTTCAGAACGTTGCCCCCCTGGCATTGTTACGAGTCACGAAGAACGAATTTCGACAGGTACTGTCACTGTCACATCAGAATTTGGAACAATTTTGACGAGCACATTAATATTCTAAAAGTGTGCATGTATCATTCCCACGTGAGACAGAGAAATGAAGAAAAAAAAATAAAACGGGTCCGAGAATCCGACTCATTTAACCCAATTCCTAACATCTTTGTTTCGACCCTAATTAGCTATTTGTGTCACTGTGCTACGTAACCCTTTCTTTGTAAATGTAAAGGTATTTTTTTCAGTATTCATTTTACTAGATCACAGTTCCCTGGTGTATGAATCTATATTTTAGAGTAATAAATAAAATTATCTTTCTAAATAGTACAGTTTTTTAGTAATCCAAAAAATACCTCGACAAATTTAGTTTTGCGGTTTTTTTTTTTTTTTGCTATCTGAAGTGTTACAAAATAGTCATCTCCAGCCGGAAGACGTCCACTGCTGCACAAAGGCCTCCCCCTTAGACCGCCACAATGGACGACAATTTGCTATTTGCATCCACCGGTTGCCTGTGACGCGAACAATGTCGTCGGTCCACCTAGTGGGAGCCCTGCCTACGCTGCGTCTTCCGGTTCGTGGTCGCCACTCGAGAACCTTTCTTCTCCAACGGTTATCGGTTCTTCGAGCGATGTGGCCTGCCCACTGCCACTTCAACTTGCATATTCTACGAGCTATGTCGGTGACCTTGGTTCTTCGGCGAATCTCCTCATTCCGGATTCTGTCGCGCAAAGATACTCCGAGCTTAGCTCTCTTCATAGCTCGTTGTGTGACTCTGAGCTTCTCCAAAAGGCCAGCTGTTAAAGACCACGTCTCACGTCACGCCACGCCACGTCAACAAAATAAAAGATCACTGGCCCCACTGGAGAAGTACCTATAGTACGCAACAGGTCGACATGGCAATAGGGGAGGGGGCACCCCGCACACGCACACATCGCCCGAGTAATGTGGCGCGGGCGATGTGCGGGGTGTTTCCTCCCCCGCGTCTCAACTCATACCCCGATTGCCATGTCGACCTGTCACGTACTTTACCTTACAGAAGATTGCAGCTATTTAACCATATCTTGGACCGTCCCTTAGGGAATGACTAACTAGTAACTCTCTTTATGGTTACTTTTAATTAAGGGTATAGTTATAATATATTTTAAAAGCGGCCATATTTTCATATGAAATATGTTCGCGACGTCCTTGATTTATCGCCACGCCCGATGGAGGTCGGCATATGGGCCGTGGGGACGCATTCTTAGAAAATATTCGAATTACGTGTAAGACAGTAAGCTCTCATTAGCGGTTAAAGACACCGCACTATAATTATAACGCGGGGAATATAAAATAAGCCGTGTTTATTTTGGATGGGGCGAATAGCTGTATTATTTATAGACTGATGTTGCAAAATACATGGCCGAGTTATGTCAGAATGTACAAACACATGCGCCGCGCGTCGACGCGTTGATGGGGACGACGCAAGCGCATGAACTGTCATCGAAATATGAAATTCAGCGGAGGCTTAGTAATAAATCAGACAGACGTATTCATTTCTCAAAACTTGCAAATATTAAAGAGTTTTTTTAAAAACAGCGATGGGTTCATATTGCATTGCGGCTTGATCCAAAATGATGCATTTAAATCCGACACGACACGGACGGTCTGAGATTGCAATATATATATATATATATACAGATATATATTGCATATATTGATATATATATTGCAATCTCAGACAGTTGCGACATGTAATCACAAATATACACAGATAGCATAGGACAATACAAGTGTGCAAAGGTATGACTTATTTTCCAAGAAATCCCTTATAAAGAAAGGTAAATTAACAATGTTTCAGAAAGAAAACACACAGAAAAAATAAATGAAATTATTTACTGTACCATATTAAGGGACATATCGCACAAATCTTCAGACATGTGTATTTGATAAACGCGATTTATCGTTCTTTGTCGTATGTCAAATGAAATAAGCACAAGATCTGCGCGGACGCCACTTGCGTTGTGTGATATACCACTTATAAACGTCAATTAGTGTTAAATATCATTAATCGATTTTTTAATTTAATTAATTCAACATATGAAGCCAAATCATACTTTATACTCTACTTAGGGTATCGATAGATAATCGATACTCAATAACAGAATATAATTATAATCAGCTCCTACAGTAGAAATAATAAAGTTGGAAAAAACTGCTTAAACAGAATTAACGTTAATTAACGTTGCCGATAACTGCCGCACCGTATCTACAACTGTGTTACTAAATAGTGAACAATGCAAAAAGCTCATTAAATTTTGTGTGTGTGTCAATGTTAATATTTCCGTCTGAACCTTGAGATGCCTCCGCCTAGGGAGTATTCCGACCTTGTTACGTCACTAGTAATTATTTATGTTGTCATTAGATTACTTTAAATAATTTGTGTGACTATTATTATCTAATATTAAGCCTAATTCAATGTCATCACTTTATATTTACGTTACATGCGACTTCTAATCTGCGACAACCAACACAGGGCCATTTAATACCAAACTAGGCAAAGCCCGTACTAAGGCAACTTAACTGATACACATAATATATCATCCAAATGCACACGCATTCAGGTTAAACAGTTCCGAGCGGGGGAATCAAACCTACGACCATTAATCTAATTTATCTAAGTTTCAGGGGACCGTCGGGCTGGTAGCTTTTTCTGCCAACGTATAAGCCTGGCTATACAAAGAGGAAACGCCGCCGCCAGCCTTTTAGTACCCTTCCCTCCCTGTGGGGTGACAACTTACGCGATTCCTGATATTTACGCGAATATTACACATTGACACACCACCAGATTGGGATCCCGTGATAAATATAATCAAATCCAAAGTCAAGCATTCCACTGCAAGACCTCAAGATACTGTAAGCTCTTTCTGCGTAGATCGGACTAACAATAATAATTAGAAGACCTGAGGGCACCCGAAGACAACTATAATGTATGGACAGCTACCACCTCAGTCCGCCCGTGACCATGAATGCTGTAAAGTATTCGAAACGTTGGGTAATTAAAATCAAAAATAAACCGCGATATAATCCGTAAAACTAGTTTTATTTCAATTTAGATATTATGTAAATAAAGTTATTAACCTAAGACTTTTATTAAACGCTACACGATCTGGCCTGTCCAAGACTACGACTATTATTTTATTACAGGCCCCACGTTCATACTACTTGTTCCTAAGATAATTGCACATACATCGCCGACATTATTAGCTATCATAAAACCAGCCCCGAACATTAAAAGCGAGGAATCGCTAACGTAAATTACCAAAGCTCTTTCGGTAAATAGGTCGACAGGTAAATTGTTCTATTTCTGTCGTAAACGCGTTACCAATTTCGTTATATTCAGAATTATTAACAAACGTCTCGACTCTACTTTTAGCATGAAAATTGAACATGCGTTCAGAAAATTTCATTATCGGATGAATATTTATTTTTACGTTAAAGAAAGGCACGTGAAAGGTTGTAGTCATTTAGGCCGCAGATATTAAGCAAAGTCAGAGGCCCTAACTAGGGTGTGGGTCCTAGGACGTCCATTGAGTACGGCGGCGAGGTTGCGACCCCCGTCCCCATGAGTCCTGGTGCAGATCCCACCGGAGAGCCTGGGTATCCCCTCTTATGTACCGATCCGACAGCCGCGGGGGTTTTACTGATAAGAATCCAGACAGCTCCCGGGGACTTGCTGAAGGTTTCTCCCGCAAAAAAAGAAAAAATCAGGGCCTAAGATTTACAAATTTATTTCTTTAAAAAAGTTATTCACTTAATTTTGGAACAAATGCTCAGTGGCTTACTTGAGACCGTCTATACGCAATAGGTCAAAAACCTGGTTTTTAGGTCGGCAAAAATCTAGATTATATATAAAAACGAAAATAAAAAATTAATAGGCAAACGCGGTAAGTAGGATCCAATTTAAGTGCCTAAATGTCTGTCTGACAGTTTAGTTACGACCACGTTAAATGTCGATTTACGATCCGGTTATTACGTATTATTAGATGATCGAGATGTTAAAATAATATTGAATGGAAATAAAACACAGATACCACGAATTTCGTAATAGTAGGTCAATATACAAACTTTTTGCATATAGAAATTGAAAATGGTTACAAGATATTATTAATTACCTAATGTAGTATTTTCTGAGTTTTCGGGTCTACATAATTTTCGTGTGTCAGACTAGCATTCATAGAGAGAACCCTATTTCCCTCTTCTCTAGTACGGTGTTATTTCGTTCTTTATGACTAGCACATTTCTAAAACTGGCAGGTATAGTGGTATTGGAAATTTCTCATAGCGATATCCCTAATCGCTTAACACCACGCGCGCATGGTGAGACACCTTATTTGTTCGCCCTATTCTTCTTAGATTTTGAATCCGTTTTCCTGATTACTTTTCTTTATAATTTCAATTCAATTGTGTGTAAATTTCAGTAGGTTCCTACAAACAATTGTGTGCCTAAACATGTCTAATATGAGAATACACTTTTTCAAAGGATTACCATAGCACAGGCTCTGAGTAGTTTGGGCTCAGATAGGTTTTCTAGGACTTTACCTATTAAATGCAAGAAAGTTCAAAGTGTGTCTAAAATACCAAGTCATTGTTAATGATTTTATGGCTCATAAGCTTTTATCCCTAAGCCGCTTGCCAAGCGTGGGGATTATGTCAACCCCTCCCTTCGAAGGGGGAGGCCTTTGTTTAGCAGTATACGTTTTTCGACTGCTGATGAAGCTTTTACACACAATATAAACAATTCGCGTCTGGCATTTGAACTCAGCACGAAAATCAGGCCTAATCTCGAATTAGAATACTATAAATCGCCCCGTAATATCGCTGTTACAGCTATGATGTACTAGTTGGCAGTATATACCGCTTGTAATGTTTTAGATAGCTCATAAAGGCGGGGTATGAAGTGGTGATAATTTAAGCGGTCTCTACAATTGTAGAGTATGTACGTGGAATTACTCATTCACCAAATCTTGTGTATTTTAATAAATGTTTACTCACATCAATATAAAACACGCGTTTTATGTCAAAAACAATGACCAATGTATTGTTTTTAACCGATCAGCGCTAAAAGCTAATTGTCAGAAAGCTTCCGTTATTATAAAGGCATGTTTTGTTTGGAAAGTGCTCAGTTATTTTTCATCGATTCAGGGTCATTTGATGCATGATTTCAAACTAGTCACCCGCCCGCGCTTCGCACGGGTGTAACTTGGAAGATATTTATTTTTCTACTTACCTAAAACTTAATTAGGTTTTTTATATACATAAGCCTTCAGTGAAATGTTATTTAACCGATGGTGAAAACCTCTTAAAGTGGCTATACTGACAGACGGACAAACGCGGAAAGCGGCTTTGTTTTATACTATGTAAGTGATAATGTAAATAACATGATAAAGAAAAAATATATGCACAGTATACATTATACAAGGTGTTAGGGACATCGTACCGAAAACCGATACCAGGGATCCAGTACATGATTCTAAACATTCTAGTGTTGAAATTTTTCAACGGCTTTTTCATGAATTTCCAAAAAAAAACACTTTTTTAAAATAAAATTAGTATAATATCATTATTGGTATAATAATAAAGCATAATTTTAATTTAAAAACAATAAATTAATTATTTGTGGAAAATTTATTTCATTATTTATTTATTTATTCATTAAGCACTAAAACAGTACATAGGCAATTAATTAATAGGCAATTAACTATTATTATTTTAGAAAATTAGCAATGTAATTTGAGAAATAAATATTATTCCGCATATATTCATTACATGCTCGAAAATTAATAAGTCAGTCATTTGTCATTTTCCATTTAAATGGTTTCTGTAATGTTGTAACGGACATTATTTGATATCTTATAAAAAAAAAATTCGGTACGTTGTCCCTTACACCCGTTATATACATTTGTTTCCAGATGCCATAGTATTATATAATTTGTTTTTCTGTCACGTTATACCGCGCCACTCTAAAAGCTTTAGCCACAGAATATTAATTAGATTTATAAATGCTGTTTACTGCGCATAGATTATCCTTGAGACGACCCGTGCTAGTAATTAATATACTCTATGGCGATCAAGACATAAAAATAAACATTAGCACTTGTAACATGTAGGTAATTTTTTTAAATTTTTAATTAGATAAAACAAGCGTTGTCCTAAATATGTATACCCTGGCTTTCTTTACAAGATCAAAAATGAAACAATATATTTATTTATTTATTAAGGATCGCCAACATTACATACATTATCAAAAATTAAGAACATTCGCAAAGAACATAAGTTAAATGTTGTAATAATTAAAGGTGACCACGACACGCGCAAATACAAGTGCAATAACAACCTGGTTAGTAAAATAGTTGTTACCAATAATGGAACATTAAAATAACAAACAGAATTAATTAAAATTAATTGAAAGAAATGAAAAGAAAATTTAGAATTGATATAACACAAAAATTGCCAAATATCTTAAATTAAAACTACTTGTAGAATAAGAAGAAAAACTTTGTTGGCTAGACGTTTTAATTGTATGTTCCATATTAATAACTATTTATGCTGTTTGTTTCTCTTATCTAAATAAATAAATAAAAAAGATAATAGAATCAGCGACAAAAAGATAGATACACATATATATAAATATATATATTTGCATTAAAATGTCATCAGTGTCTGTTAAATGAACTCATCAAGGATTTACGAAACTTAGTCGCACTATGTTTAAAATATATCGATATCATCGTCTCGTATGATGAGTACGAGCCTATCGGGGACTCCTAACTGGAAGAGCTTGTATATCAAGCCGTTGTGCCAGACCTTGTCGAAGGCCTTGGCAACATCGAAGAATAGGGCGCCTGTGTAGACGGGGTTGGGCTGGTTGAGCCCGGTCAGGATGTGCTCCGTGGACGCAAGAAGAGAATTGGTAGGGTTAAATATGTAACATTCAACCCTACCACTACCTCTACCACCGCCACCGGTAAAGAAAAACAAGGTAAGTACTCATTTGATATTGACCATTTGTCTCTAATATTATAGTTAGGCGACTGGTTTATTTGGTGAGACAAAAGCAGTTGATTTATGATGAAATACAAAGGTATCTATCTAAAACTGCGCACCTTACGAAACACCGCAACGAGAATGATTAATATGCCCTAAATTATCAGTTTACAAAGCGCATAGGTCCAGAATCTAAACATTTTACCATCCAACATGACAGACGCAGCATCTGACCCGCATTTCAATTTACAATGTAATTTCTTTGGAAATTGTTTCGCAAGCGAGCCTCTCTTATTGATTCAGGAATGAGGACTGTACATAGATTTATTCAGTATTGTTATTACGGGAATAAAGACTAGAAAAATTGTAGGATTTAGGCAGGCCTCGGGAATGTACCGGTGGTACTCTTCGTGGTTAGGGTAACTTTGAAAAGCGCGGCTAAAGCGCTGGGGCCGCGCTTTTTTGTTTTATATAAATTTACACGGTAGTGCGTCTGCAGCGCTGCAGTCGCGCTGAAATTTAAGGGTTTATCTAAATTATGACTAAGGTTCATTCATTTTATTTATGAGGACCGATACAATCATAATCAATTGATCTCATCATCATCTTGATGCCTTTCAGCCTCTTCGGTCTTTATTCATGATTTTACGGGTTGCAATTCTGTTTTTCACGGTCCTGTGGTAGTAGGTATTTGCACTTTCTTTCTAACGAAATTTCCCAGCAAAAATATGCACCGACAGAAATATTTAAATCAGCCATCCAATTACCGTTGTGCACTCGAGAAATGCGCTTTCCGAAAAAACCGTTCGAAATACCGCACTTTATTTCGCCGCAAAAATTACGGCGGCGCGGCGGAATCAAAAAAATCGCCTGACGTTATTACACTCTCGTCGACGTATTCATTATCCGATCGCGTAAAACGAGTACATAAAGCGAGAGAAAAAAGGTAAACAAAACACGAAATAGGGTCAACAGTACGGTTTAACGATGTTTTTAACTGTTTGGTGTGTTTTTACAAGAGCGGGCGGCGGTTACGGGTGCGCTCCATGTACCAAATTACGTAGATCATGCGTCAGAGTGCTCCTCACTATAGTTACGAAATTTGGGCGTGTTTTGATATCGATCGGACGATTATTATTAATATTGACTTCCGTTGTTCGATTGTGGATATCAATTTTTGTTTTTATACGATGACTTGCTGTGTGTTTGGCGGATTCTTAATTGAGCACACGACCTCTTTATAGAATGTTTTTTTACAAATCCTCTCTTGGTTACCACTTACGTTATGTAAGGAACTTCCGTAAAAAAATTTAAACCCTACACCTATTGGTTGAAAGATGTGTAGTCTGTCAGTGTTAGATTTAATACCGATACTGATTTTCATTGCTATGGAAATGAAAAGTTCTTCTTACAACCTTTTGTCGGGTCTTGGCTTCCTCCAATAATAGTTATCGTGAAATTATTCCAGGTGAACTTTTTCATCTTCCTCAAATCCTCTTCTAACACTTTTTGTTCATTATTGTGTCTATTGTATTTATTTTTATTAGATTTGATTGTTTTATATACCTAAGTGGGAGATATGGGATAGTGTGAGATATATCACAGCCTCACGTATTACTAGAACACAGAGGTATACTGACTATTCACTTGTGTTAACTACGCTAGCTTCTAATGATTCCGGGATTTCATTTCCAGTTTCGGCCCAGAATTGACCAGCATAGAAAAACCAAAGTTGACTCGATCGATCTGAAAATCGATCCTAGTCTATTGAGTCAACCACAAACCACGCTTGCGACTGTTACAACAAATAGACTTGATATATTTTTTTTAAACCCGGCGCGGTAGTAACGACAACCCAGAGTAAAAGCTAGTGTAGAACTGGGTATTAGGAGTTATAACCGACCTTAATGAAGTCAACTTCATTTGAGGTGTACAACAATAATAAGATTTTCTCGGATTATGGGATCGTTAAACAAAAATTGGCAACGGAAAATGGTCCCATTTAACAAATTTAAACGTTTTTCAAATGAAATCTTTTATCGTCCGATTAATTACGACGTCATGATTTGAATATTTTATTTTATATACCTTTGCGGTGTTTTCACACTTTATGTGTTTTTCAATTATTAAGCTTTACTGCTCTCTAATACACAGTTCACAGACATAACAGAAATAGCTGTAAAACTGAAATGGAACTGGACAGTTCATGTCTGCCGTATGTCGGACGAGTGGGCCCACAGAGCGACATTGTGCAGCCCCGATAAAGTGACGCGAAGACGGGGCAGACCACAGAAAAGATGACGCGATGACCTGGATGCCTTCCTTATATAATAGATTGTTAGGTAGAAGCGCGTAATAGACTAAGATGGAAGTAAAGGAAGCCTTTGCCCGGCAATGGGACAGAACAGGCTGAAATAATAATAATAAAATAAATAAATAAATAATATTTCGGGACAATCCCATACACGGTCATCTGATCCCAAATTCGGCAGAACCTGTACTATGTAAATCAGACAACTGATACTAATACTTATATGTATACTTTTTTTGCAAGTACTTAAATAGATAATATTTTTTTTTTTTGGGACAATCCACACACGGTCATCTGATCCCAAACTAGGCAGAGCCTGTACTATGGAAACCAGACAACTGATACTAATACTTATATACTTTTTTTTTGTAAATACATACTTAAATAGATAAACAACACCCAGACACTTGGCGGGAATCGAACCCACGACCCATCGGTTAGCAGGCAGGGTGTCTGAGCACTAGACCAACGGGCCCGTCAAATCAATAATTAACGCCCAGACACTTGGTGGGAATCGAACGTTTTCTGTAATTACTATGATAGAATTTCGAAATAGCAACGTGTGTCTATACTCCTCGGATTGGTTTATATAGAGAGCATTTAGAAGGAACACCCAGTCGAATTGGCCTTCTGTCCCATCTGATTGTGAAAGTAAACGAATAGAGAGTGCACGCACATTACGTAGATGGCTGATCTCGTAAAAGATTGTCTGCTGTGATCGTATCGGCCAGAAATACACTATAATAAGTAGATATGCGCCATATTTACCGAATGGACCTCATTCGCGCGTTTTGATTGCACAGCCTTGAAGCTAATCCGGTGTTTCAAAGATAATGAATTCCTTCCGACCACGCGTCCAAACTAATTAAATAATGTTAATTGCGAAACAATGTGCTAACTGGCTAAGGTTGTTCTGTAGTAATATCCGTTTGGTGTTAAGATTTGTAATCTTAAGTACATATCTCGATATTTTCCTTCTCAATCTAAAATGGAATTATTCGGACAACCGTGCAGCGATTCTTTGTAAAGCATTAGCAACCTAATTCATCTCAGAAAAAAAAACCCTACTCCAAGGTGATGTACACGTATCCGTATGTATATCCTTGCTGGCCAACTTGCAAACTTGGATTTTATTTTGGATTCAGTAGAGCGTTCGTGCTGTGTTATACTTACTTTTTTTACGGTTCTATCGTATCATAAACTTCCTAACATTACAGAGGAAATGTAGAAACATTAACTAGAGATTCTCTGACCAATAGTGCTCTCAGGATAACCGTCCAAATTGATTGCTGGTGTCAACGGCACCTAGTCAGCCCTAGCTTTGTCTACTAGCTAGTCTATAGACAGCTGCACTGCCCTTCGACAATCGAGACTAGTTATTAACTGTCTGGAGCCAGGTAATTCACCAGCTTACACACTGCTGCTTGGCTACAGAATATGTGACACTGCGGTGGTACTTTTTTTTTTTACCTGGACAGTGTCTACTGGCTAGCTAGTGTCTTGTTTGACTAGCTAGCGTGTTGTTTTTGAGCACATACAAAGAAAGTCTTAAGACTACCTACCTTTAGAGTTAACTACGTTATTTCCAACCAAATATAGACTTAATTCACAGATCTGGAGATATTTCTAATACTGAATCTTACGAAGCATTTTTTTTATTTAATTTTGTTTATGATATTTATTGTTTTTAGATTATTTTTTAATAAGTTTCTTCATATTAAAACAGTAATAAAATCCGTTAGATAAACTTGTGCCATTGTTACACCCACTCGATAGTTGTTTCCGAGTATGTTATTAGCGTTTATAACTTGTCAAGCTTTCAACAGAAACATTATATCTTTGGAATTTTTCCTAAGACGAGTTTTCTTCAGACAGTTTTCCCGTTGAGTCACAGGACAGTCCTGAATATTTTATTGCACTGACATTTATTTACTTACGCGAAATATTTCTTGGATATATCCTATTCTTGTTCGTTAGACTCTTGTATTTGCGTAGTAAATGTTTCGTGCCGATTTGTTTTATTACTGTTTAGTCATTCTTGGTAAACGGTCACTTCGTTGTTTGTATCAGACAAATTATATTTATGTATATGATTAATTTTAAATCCGCAGACGTAATGGCGCGGCATTTGAGAAGTGAAGCAGTCTTTATTATTTGTGTTATAATTACAGTAACTTAGATATAAATTCTACAACTATCCATAAACCTTAAAAAAAAAATATCTGTGAAAGTTTAATAACAAAACACATTTGAAATTAATAAGATATTTAAAGACGTGCATTAAAAACTGAACATTGTCTTGAAAATTTAATAAGATTATTACTGTTCTCAATCAGCTTATTTACTGGGTGTGGACAAAAAGCTATAGCTTAAATATCCATTTGCCTTAGAGCCAAATAACATTGCAAGTTTGAAAGTGTGAATATATAAAATAATATATAGTCGCCCCTCGTTCACCTCCTAATAATCCTTCAGTCTTTGGTTCTTTATATCTTATCGGACCCCTGTTATACAACATGTTAATCTAATAAGGCAAAACCTTTTATTTTTAATGTTAATTTAGCACACTATTATTTATTGACATATCGTCGATGATATTTGTCTATTTTTAGTATCATATCTACTCTGTTTGTTCATAACTCTATGCGTGTAGTAAGCGCGTACTGGAGGTCAATAACATCTTACCGTATTTGCGAGACCGTCTTAAATGATAGATTGGTCATGATAAATATATAGAACTACTAGCTGACCCGCGCAGCTCCGCCTGCGCTTTTATTGTTTTTCTCAACTGTTTTTATGGATTTTCTCAATTTTTATATTTTAACCTACACTCAAAAATTTAAAAACGCCGGAAAAGTTACTTTCGCATTTATAATATTAGTATGGATATGGATTACTATGGAAGTAAACAATGACGAAATTCCATACTAACTTTCCTTCCGTATTTCAACCCCTTTCATCTTATTTTTCGGGATAAAAAGTAACCTATGTCCTTCCTTGAAGTCTAATCTATCTCTGTACCAAATTTCATCAAAATCGGTTTAGTAGCTTAGGCGTTATAGAGTAACAGACAGACAGACAGAGTTACTTTCGCATTTATAATATTAAAGTATGTATGTGTAAGTATGTATGTAGTATACCTAGTAAAAATTAACCTGTATTAAAAAGTAGTGCAATCGATTCTGCTCTCAATATTGAATAAATTATTGCGTTAATTCTTTTACACGCTGTATAATTATAAATGGAGATCAATATGCACAAGTATCATTAAACCGAAGTATTCTTTTTTAAATTTTATACGAAATTATTTAATTTTAGAAAATATTTTTTTTTTTAAACAAAGTAAGCGTAATTTTTACCTAGGTCCTAAATCTAAAAGAACATTTTAAGAATCTGTTTTAGGAGTTTCGTTTCAAATATTACAAGGGTAACAACACCATTTGTTCCTTTTCCAATAGTCCAATGAACTCGACATCAGGAGTGCGGCGGAACGGTACAAAATTGATGTTTTGTTCAGTAATTGCGGTAAAAATGAATCAAACCTAATGTATTGGAAAGGTAAACGATTCAAAGTTCGCAAATAAAGCTTTTGAATACAATTACAATTTTATTTCAATGGTTGTCGAAATTATTGATATAAATATGAACATTTTAGGTACTCAACATAAGCCAGTACATGACTGCAGTGTCACCTGATGGAAAGTGGCAACGCAATCCAGGATGCTTTTAATACTTTTGCTTTTACAAGTGGAAAGTTGTTACTGAAATTAATTTTTGGTTGGTGGATGGTTTATAATCATATTTATTAGGCGGTAGGTTAGTTAAGTTAGGCACCACCACAGTCGCTGGACACACACAGTCGCTTCGGAGTCGCTGGACGCTCGGGGTGTGGGCCCCTTGAGCGTCCATTGAGTACGGCGCCGACTCCGAGGAGGACGGCGGCGGGGTTGCGACCCCCGTCCCCGTGAGCACCGTGACAGGTTCCCGGGGGGCTACAATGCGCCCCCCGGCAGCGGGCTCAAAGGCAAGGCACTGAGGGGCCCCTGGTGCAGATCCCACCGGAGAGCCCTGGGGTCTCCCCTCTCATGTGCCGATGCGACAGCCGCGGGGGTTTTAGTGGGTAAGAATCCCACAAGCCCCGGTCGAGCCCCACAGCTCCCGGGGATCTTTCGAAGATTTCCCCGCGTCAAAAAAAAAAAAAGGCACCACCACAGTGACAGATATCGTGCCGTGAAACAGCAATGTGTGCAACATTACGATGTGCACCGGCACACATCACACCGATAAAGGGCACGGGATAGTTAGTGAAATTACCGGGATCAAAAGACTAATGTCTCGTGTGACAAGTAGCAGTGCAATGCATTTGTTTATATGCAGGCGTGTCAATAATGTCTTGTGTAACGGGAGGCAGTGCAGTGCAGCTGGCCATGGGCACCATAAGGTGAACGTCCTCGTCAAGTACAAGTACAAGTAGCTGTTTGTATGAAATTTGTATGAGTGTGTGTATGAACTAATTATATAAGATTCGTATGGAAATGTCACACACAAGGAAGCTTGCCAAAAGTAATTTTACGTTCTCCTCAAGTTCGTTCCTTTTTCAAAAAACGGCATCGAAATATATACGTCATACACGTAAAACCACAGCGTCACAAGGACGCTGTGGTTTGCTAGTGACGTCGCCATTTTAATCGTTTAAACTTGCACGTTGCGCGTAAAATCTATGACGCGGTAACTGGTGTTGTGACGAACTTGCCGCACGTGCGAGCTGTTTCTTAAAAGCCTTCGACTACCTAACTAAATGCATAAAGTATTTAACGACCTGCATAAAGTTTACGATTTTTCATAAATTGCACCTGGATAGAAGCTGTTAGGGTCTCATACACGTCACAGGAGTATCTGCAGCGATCGTCGCGTCGGCGTAATCTCTTTTTTACGATTCTTGGCCCTTTAAAAAGTTTCTTCGCAAAATGATGTTCTTGGGCAAATACACTAATATATTACCACTAGTAAAATTGTAAGTCATTCAAATTGGCGTGTATACACACTTATCCGAAAAACAAATAATTAAAAAAAAATGCCTAATTTAGTGTCATGATCTTGCAAATCTTAAGTTGCGAAGAATCTCCGTCAGATGCCCCACTACCACCCATACCAAATTTCGGCCTACGCCTAGCACCAACGAGAAGATTATTGAGCTGGAGAATTAAGCAAGTTGCGTTAGAAAATCTTGGGACTCTTCGGAGTCGCTGGACGTTCGGGGTGTAGGCCCTAGGCCGTTCATTGAGTACGACAGCGACTCCGGGGAGGACGGCGGCGGGGCTGCAACCAACCCCAGTCCCCGTGTGACCGTGACTGGTTCCCGGGGGGCTACAATGCTCCCCCCGGCGGCGGCCTCAAAGACTGATGGGCTCCTGGTGCAGATCCCACCGGAGAGCCCGGAGTCCCCTCTTATATACCAATGCGACAGCCGCGGGGGTTTTAGTGGGTAAGATCCCACACACCCTGGTCGAGCCCCACAGATCCTGGGGACCTTTTGACGGGTTCCTCCGCGAAAAACAGTTGTGTTGTTACAAATAGTTGTGTTGGGAAGACTTATATTCAGCAATGAACGTCTTCCGACTGGTTTCATTATGATATAATGAAAGTAGTCGGAAGGAATATATTTTATATTTATTTATTTTACATTTACTGAAGACTTAATAAACATTTATAATAAGGGTTGTTTCAGAAAATAATGATATGTTTTGGATAAAAAAATTCCAAGGCCGCTCAAGCTCATATATTTAATCTTTGGTCCTGTGGCTTTGCGAAGCTTCTATTGCAATTATCAGACCGAGGAGACTAGCAGTTTGTCTGTTTAACATCAAGTACCCTCAACATCCAATAACAAACAATATTGCCTTATCCTATTAATACCTATCATAATTGAAAATCAACCTAATTAATATCTATTAATATCACAATTGAAAATCAACATGATTAATTAATAGCTATTTATATCAAAACTGAAACTATGAAAACAGTCAACAATCCAATTAAGACGGGCAAACATCGGTGTTCGTAGCTGTACATCATGATATACAGGTTGTTGTTTTTATCTAGTTGCTCGCGTCATAGCCGGCTCGTTACGTCATATTCACACCCTGTTGTTTTGAGGGCGTGAGCTTATCGTATAGTAGATATTAGATTGGATAGTAGAATAAATATGTAGTAGGTTATGGGCTTAGCTAGTATGCAGTGGAACTCTATAAATGGGTATAAGAAATAAAATAGAATAATAAAAGTAAATGGTATATTGTACAAACAGCAAAGGCAGACAAGACACGATGAATGATTTGTATATAACAGTAACCGTCACTACCAGGTACATATTTAATATAACAAGTATTGAGTAACAAAATAAACCAGACGACCGATTGTAAATTGTTGCTGTAAGCAAAAAAGAAACAATTTACTATTTCAATATGTGCAAAGAAATAAAAAAATACAAATAAATTTAAAAAAATCTAATAAGATAAAAAAATTCAAATAATATAAAAAAGATACAAATAAACGGTCACCAACAGTTGCATTGCATTGACGGTCTTTACCTTAGACATTAGTTATTAAGTCACGTGAACCCGTTAATTACTTCAGGAGAGTTTAAAATAAAACAATATTAGAACAGCAATTCCTCCCATGGATGATTAGTTGGGCTATCGAAATCTAAAATCATCCTAAATTAATTAGAGAAAATGGCTGGGTGTTACCACTGGCTTGGAATCCAGTGGCAAGTATAATTAAATCCAACAAAACCACGTAGTGGCTTGAAAATACTATAAGCTCTTTCTGCGTAAATCAGACCAACAATAATAAATAACTAACTAAACCTGGGAATATATCGGGATAATAAGGATATAAGGACGAGTGCTGCAAAGCATTCAAAACGTCAGGATAGTAAAAACAAAAATAAACCGCGAAATAATCCTAAAATTTAAAATTCAATGTGTAGTATTCGCATAAATAAAATGTTCTGCGCCAGCAAAATTATTCAGTAATTAATATTATCGCAAACATCCACTCAAGTTTCTAAAAATAATACGAAAGCTTAGCACTCTATCTATTAAGAAAACATTGGAGCCACCTACGTCACATGGAAACACGGTATAAGGGGGATGAAGTGCTAACGAGGAGGGGTGTAATGTGCCGCGTGTTGGCGCTGCAGCTATTTTAAGAACTGCGATACACGTTTTGCAAAGTACACTACCTGCCAAGAAAAAGTATACATTATACTTTTTAAAATATCCTACACAAGAAAATGTACTTTTATTATGTATGTTAGTGACATTCAAGAAATTCACTTGGCAATAAGCGAAACCCTTGCCCATATATAGATTCATGTATTCGTTTGGTAAGTAAAAGATGCCATGGGTTGTCAGCAAACGAAAAAAAAATAAAAAAAAAGCATTTTGCGACCTAGGCCACGGAGGTTAAAAACGTATCATCACGTACGTAGTACTATATGTAGATACATAAATAGTTGAAATGATAAACTATATAGTTGAAATGATAGCATTTTCTCGAACGATAATGTAAGGAATCTGTGATTTAGATGCAATTGTACTTGTAACGGTCATGGATATTACTGTTTTTTTTTTTAACCGGCTTCAAAAAGAAGGTTCTCTATTCGACGCGTATGTATGTAATATTAATAAAAATGCGTAATATTAATATATGTTAGTCTATGTGGGCTTCTAAACAAATTTACCAAATTTTATCAGTGTATGTATGTATGTATGTATGTATGTATATATGTATGTATGTATGTAGGTTTGTCCGCGGATTTCTCAGAAACTACAAGTCCGATTTCAAAAATTCTTTTTGAAATAGTTAGAGTATTTTTCAAATTAGGGTAGAGTATAAGTTTCATCAAAATCGGTCCAGTAGTTTAAGAGATATAATTTTTTTATGTTTTCAGTAAGTTACTGTGACGTAGACGTTCGAGTTGCGTGATAGTGCTGATACCTGTCTTGGTAAAATAAAAGGCACTAAAAAGTGGTAAATAAACTATTTAAAAAAAAATAAAAACCGACTTCAAAGTAAATTATCTAATAAACTATTTTAAAAAAAATAAAAACCGACTTCAAAGTAAATTATCTAAAAAGCATAAAATAACGAAAATATTATTGAAGTTGGTGTTAGCGTACCTGCTGTGTATATTCTGCACCAACTTCAATAATATTTTCGTTATTTTATGCTTTTTAGATAATTTACTTTGAAGTCGGTTTTTATTTTTTTTTAAATAGTTTATTTAACACTTTTTAGTGACTTATTTTACCAAGATAGGTATCAGCACTATCACGCAACTCGAACGTCTACATTACAGTAACTTACTGAAAACATAAAAAGTTTATATCTCTTAAACTACTGGACCGATTTTGATGAAATTTGTACTCTACCCTAAGTTGAAAGATACTCTAACTATTGCAAAAAGAATTTTTGAAATCGGACTTGTAGTTTCTGAGAAATCCGCGGACAAACCTACATACATACATACATACATACATACATACATACATACATACATACAAACACTCGTGAAATTTGGTAAATTCGTTTAGAAGCCCACATAGACTAACATATATGAAAATTACGCATTTTTATTAATATTACATACATACGCGTCGAATACAGAACCTCCTTTTTTGAAGTCGGTTAAAAAAGCATAAAATAACGAAAATATATTGAAGTCGGTGTCAGCTCGTGCTAATCTTAGTTTAACATGATGTGCTAGCACCGACTTCAATATATTTTCGTTATTTTATGCTTTTTAGATAATTTACTTTGAAGTCGGTTTTTATTTTTTTTTAAATAGTTTTTAAATTATTTATATTATAAATTATTATTACTATCGTGTTCTTCATATTACCTGATGGATTGCTTAAATTAACGAATAGAAAAATCAGTTATTTATAAAATTATCTGCTTCTAATTTCCCATTTTCCCATTAAATAGAACTTTACACAGAAATTATTATTTTGGACCTCGCAGTTATTGTGAGACTAATTGTTACCAGGCACTGTACATTGCGAAATTTCATGACAATAATGACGCTGACTTGTACTTTAAAAGGTTTCCTGGTAAAGCCACAAAGTTACAACTTGTCGATTTCCAGAGCTTTTCAGTAAAATTTAATATTCGTCTTACTTTATTGTCTTCATCTTGTACTTACTACCATTGGTTGGTTTATTATAGATACAATACTTTAGTATGCTATTACAGTCTGTCAGCAAACGAAAGTGATTTATGACCCTCTGCTCTTTGTAACTTCTTTATTTTCCTCTCCATTGCCCAGGTTGCCTGGAACTCCTGGAAGAGATCGCTTTTAGCGATAAGGCCGCCCTTTGTTGCATCTCATATTAATTTATATTTTTCTCTTTTAGTATCTGTTTTTTTTTTGTGCGCAATAAAGAATTGTCTATTATCTATCTATGATGCTGCCAATTAGTTTTATTCCACTGTGTGAATATATTATTGACGGATTACTTTCTGGTTCATGCACCAAGATATTTGGATGAATTTATAACTTTTTAATTCTAATTCCTAATAATATTGAAAATTACATATACGGCAATCTGATCCCAAACTAGACAAAGCCCGTACGTAATAGGGCAACGAGACATTTTCTACAAAACACAGTACATCTTTTTTCGTTGTAAATACATCATGTTTCACTGAGAAAAATAGACATGTTTATGTAGACAAATATTTGTCGTGGATAGGATCGAACCCTCGACCTTTTGGATAGCAGCCATTGTCTTACCATTTCACCAACAGGCCCGTCCAATCGAACGATACAGCATAAGTAGATATATTGTTTTGCAAAGATTACGCGCGAGATAAATTTAAATATAATATATTTTAATCATATTATGATTACTATAATATGCTGCAGGTATCTAAACAATCACAGGTAAGGCATTCATACTACACTAGTGCAATATTAATACGACTGAGTAATGTTATGGTAGCCCATCGATATAAGACTCATCGGAAAAAATCTTCAGGGTGAACTAAACCGTAACTCGTGTTCTGAATCGATAATCGAAGTGGGTGCAAGCGCACGCCAGTTTTGGCAGATATTATTCATCTGTACGCATTGTATTAAACTAATAAGATATATATATAATCTTGTGTATCATACTAGTATATCTTAGTACATTAGTTATCATCGCTTGTCGCGTCGCTTTTAGCCATCGCTAATAGTACCATAGTCGTGGCCGAGCTGTAGAAATTCACAAATCTTCACTAACCATAAAGCGATCGCGGGAAACACCAACTTATATTAATTAGAAAAAAATATTACACTTTCAACCTTATACTCAGGGACACGAATTCTATCAAACCATCCAATCTAAGATAAGCTCAAGTATTCCATTATATTACAAGGACATTATATTCGTTGTTTTGCTAGAAAATATCGTGCCAATGGAACTAAATCAAAAAGGCGTCGCGTGACGCGCTCCATTTGGGTCTCGAGCAACGCCTTTGTCTTGAGGGTGACTTTCCCGGTGGCGTCCTTGACATTTAGGTTCCAAAGGGATGTCTGAGCGGTTGGCCACTTAAGTGCTATGAAGTTGCCAGGATGTTTAAGAATTTATTGTTACATATATCGTACTTATTACTGGAGTATGTGAATAGTCTTCTCGACCGGCATAAAAATGTATGTTATATTTAGGACCAATGTTTCGAATACGTCATGATCTATCCTGTGCTACACATGTCAACACGAAAAGAAGATCATCCACGGATTCGATCCTGGGGATTTTTTTATACTACCAAGGTGGCAAGCAAGTATGAGGTCCGTCTGATGGTCACCGAAGCCTATAGACGCTAGCAACACCAGAAGTTGCCGACCCTTATGACACTAGATATTAAGTTTCTTGGTAATTTCACCAGCTACAGTGCTCTTCACACCGAAACACAGAAATGTTTACAACACCAGAAGTTGCCGAACCTTATGACATTAGATGATCACTATGCAACTCCGGTTTCTTTAAGGGTCGAAGGGAACAAATAACGTAGATTCAATGATACGATGTAGGTACCTAATCGAGCGGCGACGCAATCGAGGATGATAAAGAAAACTAGCTTATTAGAAGCCTATTCATTCTAGTCTTCAAGACTCCCAAATTATAATCGGGCACAGGCAAACTGTTCCAGTCCTTAGCTGTCCTTATTAAAATGAAGAAGTTAACCGCTTAGTGGCAATCAAGCAAGGCCGTACAATCGGTACAACATTGTAATATTGATGTAACTCGACTGATTAAGAATCGCTCCCCGCTCAGCTTATGCAAAGATGTACACCATGACATTGGCAATGGCACGTGGCAATCAACTTTAGTGGCGGTCAATAAAGCCATTCAGTCAAGAAAACACGAATGTTTATCATCATTTACACTAATTAATATTGAGAGGTTAGTTCCGGTGGAAAATTTCTATAGCTAAGCTAAGTATAGCCAGGCAAAACCTGACCACCATTGTGGTACTGTGGTCACGTTTTATAGGGATATCATTTGGTTTATATAGGGTTTATCTTGGGAAAGAACCAATAATTAAGATTGTAAGAGACAGTTTTTTTTTTAGATTAGATTTACCAATATATTAATAACTATTTTTGATAGCGACCCGCCGTGAGTTCGCCTAGCATATAAGGATTTAAATAAACAATAGTGAAAATGCATGAGGTTGAAATAAATAAAGAGAGAAATACAATTTGGTTTTCTAAACTGCTAGAAAAAGATTGGCCGCTGCCGGATACGTCCTGGAGAATATTATTATATTACCATCAGGTATAAAAACATGATCTAGAAACCTTCCAACCTATGAAGTACTATTCATCGAACGCCAAAAGCAATTTAGCAACGGATTGGCTGGATAGATGGATCTTGGACTACGCATTTCCTGTAGATAGGTACAGTTTTTTATTTCTACTTTTTCCTTATAATATTACAGATCAAAATTGAGTTTACCGTTTAACCACAGACCGCACAATGTCCGACTGACAGCTTACCAAGAATCCTAGATTTAAAATCCAACCGTAAATTATATCACACTTCAAAAAAAATTCGCGAAATAGCAAGTTTATGCTATTGCGGTAACCTAGTACTGTAACGGGAGTATATGACCTATATTTTCTATCATATAAAGAAATATAACTATGCGGTTACGGATATATTTCGTAATACATCATTAATGATGTTATTTATAGTACAGTTAATGGAACAGGCGATCGAATATGATTCATTGACTGGCTGAAATTTCATTTTTAAACTTGTGAAGAGAGAGTTATGCAGAATTGTAAACTCAAATACGTTTTATTCATTCCTTAAATGTAAATTTATCGTACAATCTATTAGAGAGAGGGAGGCTCATGTTCAACAGCGGCCGTCTTCCGATAATGATGAATTTTTTAAAAGATAAATGTTATTTTATTAATCAAATATGGTAAATTTAAACACAAATTAGTATATCAGTAAAAAGGAGAACATTTTTCTATTCTATTTTATATCTGTACATATTATACTTTCGATATGAATACAAGAAAGAACAACGAACTTGTTGAGTATACTCGTACAGTAAAACATGGAAACAAATGTTTTAACATGGAAATATCAGAAAATTGAAGTCTTCTAAACAAGAGCAAAGATTGTTTTAGCCAAAGAGAAGATAATTATGAATAATCTTCTCATTTAAATAACGATTCTTAAGTACGAAACAGAAAATATTATAAACTAAATATTTAACTTTTTTTTTAAATCCATCTAATAATAAAGTTTTGAAAAATTAGCGTTAGTGGGAATACAACCTCGCTGTGTCGTAGGTAACGACTTTCTTAACACAACACGTCATTATTGTAAAAAGTAAAAGATATACTTTTGAAACAAGTAAAATCAAATAACGTTTCCATGTTAAGACCTACGTCACGTTCCACACTATTCTATCGAGACGTGCAAGCAATGCTTGCCCTGCACGTAAACAAAATAAAATAATGTAGATGTCTAGAGTAGTCTAGACAAAGGTACAGTTTAAATCAACTACAGCTACAGACAGCTGGTATAAATATTGAAGAGTTTATCTCCTTAAACACTTGTTATATCTGCTAGAAACAGTGAAAAGAATAATAACAATCCTATTCTTTTGTGTTGTTTTAGATGTTGGTTGATTAGTTAGTTGAGTGAATTTTCGAGCCATTACGTAATTTTAAGGTCACCATTATATATTTTAATCCTTGCAGGAGATAATTTGTTAACGGGTATATGGCTACGTACTCAATCGAAATTGCTTTGTTTGGGCGGCCACCCTTTCATCGATGACCTTTTTGGGTAAACACTCGCCGTTTCTAGGTCGAGTGGACTGAGAGGGTGCTTGCTATGGAAATTTTTTTGGTCCTTACCATAGGTTCACATTAGGCTATACGTTCTATGGGTCAAAATGTTAAGAGCAAAACAAGGATTTTATTCCAGGTCGTAATTTTAGTAGATTAAGAAAAAGTAACATAACTTGAATATTTAATTACAGGAAATATTAAAATTCTTGGTTTATAATTGGTATAGCATATAACCTTTTGCAATTTTTAAATCGAAACAAAAACTCATATTGCTGAGTAAATACTGTTAAAAAATAATTCAACTCCATTCAACTTCACTATTAAGAACAAAAATTTTGAACTCAATGAAATGTCAGACAAATGACACTCCAAACACCAAAGGGGGTAACAACGGTAAAATTGCAAAAATAGCCTTAGTTTAAAGAGTTCGATAGATCAATCCGCTATTGCATTGGCTATGAAAATTATATGTACTTATACCTCAGATCTTCAGCAAATAGTTTTATTGATTAGATATTGGATTAAATAAAATGTTTTCAAGCAATATGTATTTATAAAATGTACTACGTTGGATTTGAATTGTGTTAGCGTTCAATATCCGTTCATCGGATAGACGTCAAACTTGGACTATAAAAAGCATAATAACCTATTCTACAATTTGTATTGATTACATTTCTTAATTTCATTCATGTTTTACAAGAAATTATAGAAAAACCACGTACGCGATGCATTTCCCCTTGCAGCGCCCCCGCGATCGCCTTTCATCAGTCTTTCGTGGACTGTTATGGAGGGTGGACGTGCTCGAATTTTTTTTGACAAGACGAATTTAATTTAAATGATTTTGAACATATTTTTAATTAAGATATGTTACATATGGTATAGTTATAACATTATAAATCATTTCAAATGAAATCTATACTTCTATATTTAATTAAAGATATTTTTATAGTAATACCATATTTTTGGTTCATCATAGAGTATGCGAAAGTATCGTTGCCGAGTATTATGCCTAACTTTTAAAGCGTATCAGAGTCATATATTATGATCTGATGATGACTAATTGAAATCGTATTTAATACTGTGTAGGTCGACAAAATTACATAAATTATGATTATTTTTTGTTAAAACATGAACGGTGTTATTATTACTATCATGTTGGTTTTTGCAACTTAGCAACGAGTCGAGTACCTGGGTGGTTGGCTTGGTGGTGAGCGACACGCTTACCTACGGACAGTTGCATTGGACAGTTGCTCGTCTTTTGAGACATCTGGATGGTTAAGTTGGAAGGGTACTCGTGTGCTCTCTAGGTGGCGCCACTTAAATATTAGATTTCTTCCGCTATGTAACGTAAGTAGAAGGTCACTGTAGCTGGCAAAAAAACTATCGGACCAAAAGGCTATAATTATAGTTTTGGATGACAAGGACAGGAAGAGACTTTTCTATGGGTGGGTGCTTCGATTACTATCAGGTAATACCTTGTTACTTAACTAAGTTGCGTAACAATAAACTGATGGTGTTGTTGGCAGGCACGAGAAAAAATACCACCGCAGTAAAATGTTAGTTACTCTAAAACCAGATTGCTTATTAGAATCAATGTAAATTAAATATCTATTTAAATTTTACATTACCTATGCACCTACCACTATTACCCTCTGCATCATCCAAAGGTAGACTGGCAGAGAATGCCTAAGGCTTTAAGTCCACCTTGTACATATTTAAGTGTGCTAAAGAATAAATAAAATAAAAAAAAAGGTCAAATGCTCCGCGTAGTTCAAACCTCGCGATCGGTATAAAACTCAAGATGAAGTTACGTTACGTACTCTCGTGGTCACGAACGGTCTATCACCTTTAGGACGACAATCGCTTGCACGTGCCGGCCCAAAATACATGCGGGCGGGGTAAGCGTCCGGCACATCGTTTAAACTATTTTGATTGAAAACTGAAACTTACACTAAAAAAGACTATTACTGAATTCGTGCGTTCAAACAAACAGTGCTACGGATTCCGTTGGCAGCCACGTATATTGAATAACAACACAGGTCCGTTGATTTTGTAGTTTGCTACCCTGGCCGCTGACCTTAAGGTCTTGGGGTCGATTCCCACACAGGACAAACATTCATGTGCATGAACATAATCTGTTTGTATTGGGTCTGGGTCGTTTTTACCTGTACTTAATTATGGAAAAAGTTAAGTATCTTATCATAGTTTCAGTTCGATGGCCATTACGGAGTCAATCACGGAACTCAGCTACATCGTCATCAGCAGCCGAAACGTACACTGTTGAAAAAAGGCCCTCTGTCCCTTAGAGGGGAGGGGTTGCCATAATCCCCACGCCTGGCAGGCGGTTGGGGATAGCAGATAGGTGGTAGGTAATCCAATAAAAAGACGCTGCTGCTCGTCTTCTTGTTTTCCTTAGTCGCCTTTTACGGACACCCAACGGGAGGAGATGGATGGGTGCTATTATTCTTATCACGGAACTAACTGTCGCAATAAAAATAATTTATGATTTTTGGGTCTGCACGACTTGGGTCGACGTTGGGTATCTGGTCTTGAGTAAGGTTGGAAGCTAGCAAGCTTCCAAGATTCGGGTACTTGTGCCGCTCTTAAAGATAATATACGCATTAGAATAGGAAACATTACAGTTACACGCTTCTTTAATAATACCGCTAGCATCTCATCAGGGCCACTGGTAAGCATTGCAGCATCTTAAATCACTCTCTTTGTCATACTCGAACATCGCAATCAATCATCAATTTGGTTTCAGTTCATTTTTCCAGGAATCAAAAAGCTCAACTATTAGATGGATGTTTATTGGTTAGAGAATTTGGAACTAATTTAGGAAATATGTTAAAATGGTCCCTTTTTAAGAAAAAAAAAACTATATTTTGAAGGCTCTGTTAAACGCTTTCGTTTTGACGTGCAGAACAGAAACCTTAGAACTTTGTGCATAGTTTCATTTTAAGTACGCTTACAGTTGGTCACGTACAACGAATGGATAGACAGAGATTGCCTCGTCAGATTATGTTGAGTCAGATTGCCCACGCCAAGAGACCTGTTGGCCGACCTCGCCTTCGCTATAAGGATTCTTGTAAGCGTGACATGCGTGACTTTGGAATAGACCCGGACAATTGGGAGGCATGCGTATCATCAAGATCAGAATGGCGGAGACTAATCAAGTGTGGAATTTCTAAGTACGATGCGGCTTGGCTGGAGATGATTAAACAAAAGAAAGTTCGGAAATCTACTGCGCCACCTCCAACTTCTGTCTTTGTGTGTGATAAGTGTGGAAAGATTTGTCGTGCAGCAATTGGTTTGTTTAGTCATAAACGCAGATGTCTCCAGACAACGTAGATAGGCGCTGCAACAAACATCTGTAAAGATGCTGTGGCCAATGATGATGACGCTTACAGTAGTCACGGCAAGACGCTGCGCAGTAGCTATTTTTATGTTTATGTATTCAGAACTCACAACTGTACTTGCGCAATGGTTCGTCAACCCTAACTTCAGACACACAAAAATCCGTAAGTTATAAGTGAGTAGTTGTAAGTTATAAGTAGTACGAATGTATATGGATTCCAAATGGCAGGCACAATGTATTCAGCTGGGTCGAATTGCGTTCCGGTTGTAACCGGACCTCATAACCACCAACGATAGAATAGAAGTATGTATAAATCTCACTAGTCAGGCATTGGTCATTCTATAATAGACGGACTTAACCTTTGATATGAAGTTTGGAATATGAAATGCAATAATCCGTATCCTGATGCAACACGTCAACTACGTTACTACTGTAAGTGGTTGGGTTGTCAGATTGTAATTAGGTGGCACGCCAAGGTATAAATCAAGATATAAAACAGTGGGTTACCGTTATTAAACTGCATCATTTCATTCTATAACGGAATAGGCAAAATTAACAAAACTCCATTCGACACATCTGCATATTTTTAGTCTATGATTTTTCAAATGTAATATTCATATTTGCTGGTAGCGCCCTCTACGATGACAACTCTCGGCCGGAGCGGCCAGATTCTCAAGGTCATTGGCGCATGTTACCCCCTTAAGGGTTTTTGTTTTCGCGGGAGAAACCTTCGATAAGTCACCAGGACCTGTGGGGATCCACCAGGGTATATGGGATTCTTATCCACTAAAATCCCCGCGGCTATCGCATCGGCATGAAGAAAAGGTTTTTACGTACAAAAAATTACATTCTTGTTTTTCAGAATTTTTTGTTGCGAGTTATGAAATCATAGTAGAGGCTTCTGCTTTGAGTTTCCGATTGGGGTGACACAATAATTTGACAAGACCGGGGCAAGGAGAATTCAACCACTCCGTGACGTGGCGATGGACGAAATACTTGTTCCCGAATCGAGATGAGAGGTTGATGAAAAAAAAACATGTATTTTGCAGTCCGTCCAGACTAATTGAGCTTCCGCAAATTTAAAATACATTTCTTTGAAAAATGCTATAATAGAGCATAATGTGTGGACGGTTTATTGAAATAGTTTTAGAACATTAGACCAAAATTTTAAACCACACGACGGATTGTTCATTTAGGTACCATTCAGACATTTCTATATGCAGATTTAATAATGTTGAAAGTATTTTTAATACATTTTATGATAAAATATTTAACTATATTTACAGGTCTTAGAGCATTTTCTTGTTAAGATTTAAGAGAATCATACCCCTGGATATTGTTGGTTTAATCATATCATTCGATATTGTTTCAAAATATGGAGGTCGCAATAGCTGTTTTCGCCAAAAAATCTAAATCTATGGTTTTCACGGTAATTGGTACCGGCAGAGCTGTCGGAACATATCAAGGCCGGGGCGGAGTGGCGCCAACATCTAATTCGGTTACCGCTACTGATTTTTCACTGTCCATATCATTTCATTGGATAATGAATAAATCACCCTTTAATGTTCGCCCTTATTTTAAACTGACTCAGCGGGAAATCTTTAATTTAGAACAACGTGAAGAAAAGACTTGACGAATCTGTCATCTTTAAAAAAGTTGGATCAAAGATGATCATAGAAAAAACTTTTTAAACACACATAGGTAATGCAAGGCAGACATATCTGCATTAATCTATAGGTTCACTAGTCGTCATAATAATTTATTTTAATTTGTAAATGCACATTTATAAGACTTTATCCTAATTGTAAAGCTTTGCAGGCATATCTGCCGCTCGTCTTCGCCGTAACTACGATGATACCTATCTGGACGACCTGTTGCATAAAGATCCTGTCGGTATAAAAGCTAAATAAACTAAGCCGCGTACGGGTACTATTTTCAAATAATTATCCTTTCCTTTTAAGTCTCCTTTATGCTCTCTCGTACCGTCAATTCTGAGGTCAGACCGGACGTACCTATCATGTTATATACGCTGTAAACCGACCACTGGATATAATTGACCTTAAATCTTTTGAAAAGCTTCTACAAATAATAGTCTCAACACTCAAGAAACATAATAATTCATAGACCAGCTCGTTCAGCTACCTCAACTCTCATAATTAATTTACCAAATGGTGGTTCGAATGGTGAACCTTGTATACCACTAGCAAGGTCATTCGATAGTCGTCACTCCAAACCCAAGAAAGGAGGGATACCGACCGCTGGAAACTACCACCCACCCAATCATTCCCCTAAGGTAACAAAATTAAGTTTGAGAAAAATGATGTGTGTACAGTGTTCTGTTAAACAGGCAGCTAGTTACATAAAGAAATAATGATATACATAATTACATCTCAACTAATCGCCACTCTAACGCAACTTTTAAGAAAGGAAACCACTATAAAAGGAAGCAGACAATCCAAATATTACGCAACGCCGACGATAATCCAACAAAAGCGAATCTTAAAAACCAGATCGGCGCAATCAAATAGCCATTCAGTCTCATAAACAAGCTTCGTTATCTAACAAGGTTTAGCTCTGTTGAAATTAAATAATTAATAACGATTCGCGAATGCACAAAATAAATGTACCGTTGACGGGAGTATGTCGACCGCTGGTACGAAATTAATGAGAGGAAGTTTAATGTGGGAGGAGACGATGGTATGCGGCCTAATTGTGGAGATAGCTTTATCACAAACAAACATAAACTACATGGAAATGTAATAGCACATGTTGATACTATTAGTCACGTTGTATTACCTACTTAAAGATTTAAAGAAGTTGCTGATTTCTGCAAAAGTTCCTGTGATAGTTTTCAATAACATCATAGATCGAGATCAAGGATAAATGGGAGCTGTTATGCAATAATCTGTAAACAGTGTCTCTATATTTCTATAAAAATGGAGACATTATCTTTTTGAAATACAGATCAAGTCCGTTTGAATCTGTATAAAATATAGACAGGGTTTTACAGAACGAAACTTAAATATCCAATGTTGTCTTTTATTTATGCAAATACTACACATTGAAATGAAACTACTTTTACGGATTATATCGCGGTTTATTTTAGATTTTACTTCTCGACGTTTCGAATGCTTTGCAGCACCTATGGTCACGGGAAGACTGAGATGTTGAACGACCTTATCCTTCTTATATCCTTGATCTCGATCCATGATGTTATTGTTATTTTATATACCGTCAAGGTGTCAAACAAAGAACCGTTGTCCTTCAGTCTCATCAGACTGAAGGACAACGGCACTACAAAGGGTTTGAGCGGCGATCTTTTATAGAGTGGTAATTCTCCAGACTGAGTTCAACAAGTTTAGTTGGTTTTGATTTGATTATTTTAATAATTGCATCAATAAATTTCTCGAATCACCACACTAGACGCTAATCGACTGGCATCTTTATTGTCACTAGCATTAAGTGGTGAACACCAGACGCGATCTAAGCTTTTGTTCGAACCCTTCAAATAAATTAACAAAGTAACGTTCGCAGTGAGAATGTACAGACCAAAAAGCAAAACAAGAGTTCAAGAGCAGAAAACCCCGAATTCAGTAAATATAAAGCTTGCTACTACAAAGATCAAGTTTAAGGTAATGTGATAATTTACAAATGCATCAGTTAAAACCTAACCTCCACTCCTCTTGACTCCAATTCCAACTGATGGAAAGTGGCGGTTCAGTGATGGATAATAAAGCGCGCTAGTTTATTAAAACCCGATTCATTAAAACCGGACAAAAAGACCCAGCCTAAATAGGCAGGGTGTTGTTGTTGTCAAATGTGTTATCAATGACGAATAAAAACGCTTTATCCGGACTGATAAAACGTCTACAACGTAAAGATTCATACTCAGCTTGCGTGTGTTCTTCCAATGATGGGAAAGAATAGTGGAATCAAGAAATATAATGCCTATCAAGTAAATACCAACATTGCGTGATATTCGTAACAGCATATTTCGGAACTAGTCCACACAAATATACGGCTGTCCATGTCTCTCATTGTTACATTAAAGAGCTCCTGATAACACCAATAATTCTGTGTATTCCTCTTTCGTGTTATTTGTATAAATTTAAATTGACGTGCGTGTAGGAGGCAAAACATTTCTGACCTAAACGTCGTGTAACATCGAAACCTAATTTAGATGCTTTTGCGTGTCGGAATACTTGCATATCTCTTGTTCCAAGTCTATAATCATCATATGGAAATGTGAAAACCAATCAATTAATTTTGAATTTTCAAAGCCATCTATTGTTTTGGCAAAGCCCTCTTGTACCTTAATTGGCTCGAAGAGCTGCTAGATTTTCCGTTGATGAATCAGTTAGGCTGTCCGAACTGCCAGTAAAGATTAACCCAGATTTGGAGATCTGTTTATCCGTTAGTATGATTCATTTATCTTTATTTTCTTCGTAATACTGATAAAACGTTGAAATAAAACTATTTTTACGGGTGATATCGCGGTTTATTTTGAAAGATATAGTTCAATTTAAAACTCAATACAAGATAATAAATTAAATCATTAACTATTACATAATATTTCCTATACACGTGAACCAGATGAATGCCTATCTTCCTGTTTTCCTATAAACCCATGGAAAACATCTCACCGATGGAATTTTGTTGGTATTACGCTTGCCAAATATTTGAAACTCGCCAACTATTGTTTGTGAAGACTGATTGCTCAGACCTAAATGATTGACCAGTCTGAGATATAATTGGCTAATTGTTAATTTGGAATATAGGCCAATAACTGGGCATCGTCTTACTAACAATTACAAATGACCTCAAAAGTGCTCTTCCGTAAACAAGAAACCGTCCAGGGCGAAAAATACTCTATTGCTTCTTTATATTTACGTAGTATAAAACAAAATCGCTCCAGCTGTTTGTTTTTTAGATCTTTTAAACTACTAAACAGATTTTAATGCAGTTTCAGCAATTGCTAGTGATTAAAGAGGAAGTTTTATATGTAGTATACGCGGGCGGAGCTGAGCAGGTCAACTTGTTAAGAATAAATTGCATTTCTATACACAGATCAGGGTTGATACGTATTTGCAGAGCTAAAAGGTTACTGAGAACTATCGAATGATTGAGTCACTGGCACTTTCTAGCCCGCTGATGCTTCAGGACAACGCTAGACAACACACTGCACGACAGACAGTGGCTAAATTAAAGTGGTTGCGATTGAAATGTCCCTGACACCCACCATACTCCCCGGATCTTGCTCTAACAGATTACAATTTTTTCCGGAATATGGAAAACTCTGCTCGGAAAAATATCGATTCCAATGAGGCAATCCAAACCGTTTTCAAAGATTTTATTGATTCACGCTCCCACAATTTCTACAGCAAAGGATAATACGGACTACCTACGAAATGGCAAAAGGTACATAGTTTGATTGATTAATTATATACCTAATTTCAATTTGGCGTTTTCCATATAGGTAGTAAAACGCCAATTTCATAGCACCTAATATATGCTGTGTTTATTTATATTATAAGACGTAAATTCATTAGCTTTTTTTATTTTTCAACTAAATATAAAAAAATATACATAGATTGTGTAATACATTTTCAATGTATCTAGGGCGACAAGTCTCCCAGATGATCCCGCGAACAGAAGATTAGGCTATCAGTTATACGTATCTGGGGCAACCCCAGGGGATTACTGTAGCCCAAATATTTTGCAACTCTTCACAATTATTTTCGTTTCTATTCTAGTTTTGTTTATAGGGTGTTGACGAAGTTTAGTGGATGATTGGGTAGCATTGGCATTCGCTTGCTTGTTATACAATAATTATGTGCCAAATCCGTTCTGTATCGATTATTTACAGTGAATTTGAAAATAGAAGAAAATGTTCATTTCCTGTCTATCTACATATAGTACAAAATAGTGAGTCTATATTATAAAAGAGTGAGTCTATAATATAAAAGAACGACAATAAGGCTGCCTGTCCACCGGAGCGGAGCGAGGCAGCGGAGCGGAGAAACGGAGACATATTAACCAATAAGATTGCACTAAAATTTTGGAGCGGAGTTTTTGTGCAATCTTATTGGTTAATATTCTCCGATTCTCCGCTCCGCTGCCTCGCTCCGCTCCGGTGGACAGGCAGCCTTACGGTTAATTTATTAACAGATCCATTAATTGCCCGGAAAATTAACATTTAAATTTATCAAACCATATATTTTATTATAATGAACATAAATGTAGTTTTAATAGTGGAAAAGCATGTAATGGAGTAAATTGAATAATAAATAAAATATCTTTAATATGAATTACCTACCACCGGATTAAGAAAAAAATACTAATCCAGTCAACCCAATGATAATTATAATTTATCATGAGATTCTTATTACTTAAATAAACCTACTTTGTTGGTTTCGACGGGACCGTTGGTCTAGTGGTCAGACACCCTGCCTGCTAATAGATGGGTCGTGGGTTCGATTCCCGCCAAGTGTCTGGGTGTTGTTAATCTATTTAAGTATGTATTTACAAAAAAAAAGTATATAAGTATTAGTATCAGTTGTCTGGTTTCCATAGTACAGGCTCTGCCTAGTTTGGGATCGGATGACCGTGTGTGGATTGTCCCAAGATGTTATTATTATTATTTTAAAATGTCAATGATTCAAAAATGATTATCCTATACCCCGTTCCACACATCCTCGTGAGAAAATATGAGGTGATATATTACGACATGCGAGAATTGCGAGATGTTATTTCTTATTCTCATTAGTGGTAACCCCATTGTCATTATTCGGAACTTAAAACAATGTCCTTCCAAAAGCCTATTTTATATTTTTTCCAGTCATAAGGTGATTTTTAAATCCATTAAATTGAATACTAGGTACTCGTCATCCATCATTATTACTGTCAAGACATGCTTTTAAGATATATGCGCGTCTCAGATGTTCCTCAAACCGGCTACTTCCTTGTTTTAGTCAAAGAGGCGACGGTACCAAAGTTTTTTTGAGCTCAACTTTGACACCGACCGATCATGGGAAATTGAACATAGCAGTAACAAAAAATCATTTATGTAATTGTTTTAGGAGGTTGTGGAATTCTGGAGCATGTAACCGATAATACCACCGCAGAGTCAGATATTGTGTGGCCAAGTAGCGGCTCTGTAATTATTAAATTAGCCAGTTGTAGTTACTGTTCGGTAAAAGATTGGTTGGTTAAGTAACGTCTGGCAAGGTCAGTTCTTAGATCGATGACGGTATATTGGCATTGGTACTGAGCATCTCCGTGCTTCGGAGGTTTGAACTGAGGCACGTTAAAAGTCTTTTCCGATTGTTGTCATCTAGACAGCATTCAGAGGCCTTAAACAGTTTTAAATGCACATTGATTACTGATACCGAGTAGTGCCACCGCCTCTTGGACTATTTCCGTTATAGGATCGTGTGATTTATGCACACTGTTATCGCTAATAAATTGTCAACCTTCGTACTTGTAGATAAATGAGGACAATTTTTCATCGCGACCCAAGAAGGGTGAGCCCACCCCCATTGCCAATTTTGTCAGCATTGTTTTATTGTAACGTCAATATGGTAAAACAGTGATATGTAGACAGGACAATCGTTGGTAAATACATTAATTTATCAGACCAAAATATGATAATAATTGACGGAGCAAACAGTACTTGTAAGTGGAACCACTAAAATAACACAAAATCACAAAAGCAAAGACCACGGTCCAAGGTCCAAGGTCCTTGAATGTATCCTTGGAATATACCGACCGCCTTCAGTTCTTGGGAGTTAAAGTTTCCGCAAACCTCAACTTTGGGCGGTTCATTGAGTACAAGGCCAAGGTAGCTGCAAGGAAGCTAGGTGTCCTTGCGAAGATCCGGTGGTACTTCACACCGGGGCAGCTTTTTGACGCTAAAGCACAAGTCCGGTCGTGTGTGGAGTACTGGGCTGGTGCTGCAAAATGCCATCTTGTAACTTTGGACTCGGTGGAGAGGTATGCTAAGAGGTTTATTGGTGACGCAGGGTTAGTATGTCATACTTATCATAGTTACATTCTAATGTTTGTTAGTCCGATCTACGCAGAAAGAGCTTACAGTATCTTGAGGTCTTGGTCTTGGAGTGGAATGCTTGGTTTTGGATTAATTATACACACATCAAAAGTGTCTAGGGATCAAGCACTTTTGGGCAAAAAAATGGGCAGAAGAACAATGGCGTTTCGTGTGCTTTTCTGATGAGTCTCGTTTTGGTATGAGACCGGATACAAGACGTATACGACACTGGAGAACCCCTGGACGCCAACAGCGATTAAAATCCTGCCAGGAAGTCCATCCTTATAGTGGTGGAACCATCATGGTATAGGCGGGTATTTGGATCGGCGGAAGAACTGAGTTGATTTGGATCAGAGGCAACCTCAACGCTCAAATTTATGCTGAGACGATTGTATCAGACGTCATCGTTCCTCTACAAGTGCAAATCGGTCCCTTATTTCAGTTAATGCATGATAATGCACGACCGCACACCGCAAGAGTTGTAAGACAGACTCTCGCCGCAGCTAACATCAATGTCCTGCCCTGGCCTGCTCAGTCGCCAGACTTGAACCCGATTGAGCATGCATGGGATATGCTACAGAGAAGAGCTCTGCCGAATATGGAGGGTATCCAGTCGCAAGAAGACCTTTTTTTGTTGTTGCAACGAACATGGGCGGCCATTCCACAGCGTGATTTGGATGAACTCATTTTGAGTATGCCAAACCGATGTTCTTGTGTTGTTAGTGTTCGCGGTAGAAACACGGATTATTAATTGTTTAAGTTACCCAATAAAATTTTAAAGAAAACTGTTATTTCAGTCTTTTTTTCGAACTTTTGTGTTAGTGGTTCAAATGTCAAAAATCCCTTTATTAGGAAAATGGCAAATTTCTTTATTAATGCAAAGGTGACTTGGTTTATCGTTACTGTGACAAACGAAAACACTTTATTTGATGAATCCTTAAAGAAAATTTTAATTAATATCAATCAGGAGAAAAGTTATTGCAAAAATATATGTTGATCCCTAGACACTTTTGATGTGTGTATTTATCACGGGATCTCAAACTGCGCGGTTATAAACCGTAAAGTTAGTTTTATTTTAATTTTGCTAACTTACTATCTACATAGCATTTACGCACTAAAAGTATTACGAATGGTTTCTTTTTTATGCCCAAATTTGGCAGCCATGTTTATAAAGCTTTTGGCGCGAACGGCTGTCCTGATAAGGCGCCAGCTTGCCACACACGTAGTTTCCTTCCATTACGCAAATGCGAACGTCTCTCTCAAATTAACTGGCGAAAACAGACTTTAAGGCGGGCATACATGACGAACTGAACGATCGAGACAGGAGACAATCGAGACGGTTCCGTTAGTTTAGCGGTTGGACAACCAGACCCTTTAGCCATGTTGTCATTCTTGGGGACATGGTATCGTGTATTAAGTGTCGATACTTTACTCATGAGTATAATATCGAGAAAAAAGTATCGTACTCGTAAAAGTATCGATAGTTCATGGTATCGAGTACTTTTCTTAGGATCGAGTACTTCACATCATTATGTCGCAGTAACAGCTAAAAAATATAATACATATTGTGCGACTGTGACGCTCTTGCGAGACGTAGGTTGAGTCATCTGGGAGTGGCCTACCCCACACCGGATGATTATGTACAGCTCCAAGCTGGCGCAATCGTTGCGTACCTAAGGGAACTCTTCGACAAGTCAGCAACAGAGTAAGGGCTAGAGCATGCACAATGGATCCAACTGGGTCGAAGTGCGTTCCGGTGGTTACCGGGCCCGATTTTATAGCCACCAACAATAGAATAGAATAGAACAGCTAAAAAAAGGGTCACCACAGTCATTTCGAGCATGAAAGCGCTCGCCTCCTCACGTCCGGTGAAGCATGATGGCTAAAAAAAGGTCATCGCCAGTCAGTAACGTCAGTTACTCAGAAGATTTATTCGATACGATACCAGTCAAAAATTACTCATTGAGTAAAGGTATCGAATACAAAGTATCGGGTACAAAAGTATCGGTATCGAAAGGAATAGTATCGATACCACAAAGTATGGATACTTCTTTCGTGTAGTCATTCTACAATACGGACCGCAAGAGAATAGAAAAAAAAAGTATGGGAATCACATATCTCTTAACGTGTGACGTGATATGTCTTTCCCATAGATTTGTTTTGTACTCCGTTCCGTATTTTAGAATGAAAACTTGGCTAAGGGGGCTGGCCGCTACCCAATAGGCCCAATAGGTCTGGGTGTATTTACAAAAAAAAAGTATCAGGTGTCTGGTTACCATAGTCCAGCTTTGCCTAGTTTGGAATCAGATGACCGTTTTGGTATTACCCAGGATAATGATCGTGGACCGCGGTTTTTAGTTATTATGATTAGATCGCTACTTAAGAATTATCCTAAGTTACTCTGGGTGGTCCATGTACCTTCCTTCGGAGTCGCTGGACGTTCGGGGTGTGGGCCCTTTGAACGTCGATTGAGTACGGTGGCGACTCCGAGGAGGACGGCGGCGGGTTTGCGACCCCAGTCCCCGCGAGCACCGTGTCAGGTTCCCGGGGGCTACAATGCGCCCCCCGGCGGCGGGCTCAAAGGCAAGGCACTGAGGGGCCCCTGGTGCAGATCCCACCGGAGAGCCCTGGGCCTGGCCCTCATGTGCCGATGCGACTGCCGCGGGGGTTTTAGTGGGTAAGAATCCCACATACCCCGGTCGAACCCCACAGCTCCCGGGGATCTTTGGAAGATTTCCCCCGCGTCAAAAAAAAAAGGGTGGTCCATGTACCTAACATTGCAGTATTAAAAATTCAGCCGCTATACAGCAGTGCGTTAAAATGCGGTTTAAAGGTCACTGAAGCTGGAAAAATTACTCGGCTGAACCTCAAACATAACAACTATTTTCTCAAGTGAGGTCCATTAGTAAAATGCAATTGAGGCCGGCGTTTCGACCATCAGACGAACACCTCGTGTCGTCAACAAGTTGAATTTAAAAATATGTTATTAAAAAATAAATACTACTCAAAAAAATATTTAATGGTAATAATAATAAAATATTGATTCTCAAAGTTTATTTATATTTTTAAGTCATCACAAATATTTTTTTCATATTATGTTAAAGTATGTAGAGACTTTTTTAAAACCTGCCCTAAGGAAGTGATTATTATTTATTCCATTATAATTGACTTGGCAGGAAGTCGGAAGACGGCGGCGTATATCAGACGCCTCACACGAACATGTATATAAAGCAATTTCGACGCAGACAAAAAGCCGAGAGAAATTTGCAAGTTATGGACGACGAGCGATACGTGCCAATCACCTGTCATCGGTTAATTTGCAATTATCGATACATAATACCTCGTTGTGAGGTCCTGTAGGGTAAGTATCACTTTCTGAGTAATTATACCATCGATCTAATATATAAACTAGATTTGGTGTAACGGTTCAAAAAGTGGTAGCGAAAAATAGCGCCCGTGTGTGTCGCTATTTCTTTACAAGTCACATCCTGACAAATTTATTTTTGCCGATAGGAGTGTCGCTACTGTCTATATGAAACTGTCAAACTACACGTAATTATCATAATAGAACTGTTAGTTCACGTTTCCGCCACCAGCACAGATAAGTTTGCCACCTCCGCGACCACATTTTAGATGTCATTTTGTTCGTGAATGTTTATCTAGTTTATATATTATATCGATGAATTGTACCATACAATTACTCGGTCGGAAAGAGGTACTATTTCAATAAAACATAATATAAAGCAAAAGCCTTCGTAGCTAAAATAAGTGAGGATAATAAATACCAGCCCTTGTTTTTGTCCCACTGTTGGGTACGGGCCACCCCTCAAGATGGCCAATTGCGGGTGGGCGAACTTCACATGTCATTCGAAAGCTAGTTAGGCTTTCTCAGACATGCAGGTTTCCTCACGATGTTTTCTTACACCGAAAGCAGTAACAATCGCACAAAGGCGATTCGCATATGATTTATTAAAGAAATCAGAGGAGCGAGCCGGGGTTCGAACCTGCGCACATTATTTCCAAGGACCACTGAGCTGTTACTGCTTAGCTAAGGGAGGATAAATCGCTTTTAAATCAATGTCGATAAGCCTTGATAGAACTTGATAAACTACGACTTGGCGTTCGATCAATGCGATTTTATCACAAATTATTGTCAATTAATTTTATTTAAAGATATTCTGAATAGCATTATGAACTTAAAAGGTGAAAGTCCTTTCAGTGACGTCAGTGGGAATATAGACATTTTCACCACTTTCTAGCGAATTCCCCGAGACGGTATCTTAAGGTTCATCACCCCTGCTCTCTATTGGATTTTGATTTGGCCTTACAAATTATTTCAATTCATTGCGTCCTGTAAGGAGCTATTGAACTTTGAGCTCTTATATTGAATATTTTTATTTATCCTTTATTGCGTGATATTTTCTATTATTAGTAAACCAAATTATCTGTGGCAAAGTATTCGAAACTTCAAGAAAGTAAAAAATCTAAAATTAACCGAAAATAATCGGTATTAGCAGTTTCATTAATTATTTGTCTTTCTTATCATAAATGGGCAAAATATAAAAATCCCATACGCAATAAATCCATGGCCATTCTCAATTCTCAAAGAAGCCAGAGGTCGTAAACATTAAACCACTGAATATAATTTGAATCAATACATCGTTGAATTTAATTTACAGTGCTACAATCTCTTGCTGACAATCAAAATTTGTCTGTTGCCTTTTTGGGTGATCGGCGGCGTAAATACGCGATTCCCTTGGCGACGATTCTGTCGTCAAATTCTCAATCGGTAAGGGTATGAATGACGCCCACGGAACTGCTGGCAGCATTATTCATGAGACGACGCGACCGGACTGCTAAACGGACGAGTATTGTGGCGACACCTCGAAGGTCGTGAGGATTATATATAGCTGGTACTTCGAGTTAGGAACAATTGATTTTATTTATATTAAGTACCTCTATGTATGTAGTCTGAAATTAAGTAGTAAAAATTATATTTAATAATATTATAACAAAAAACTTATACGAGTACGTATATGAAGCAAGTATTTACATTATGAATCTTATATTTGGACTCGCCTCGTTTCTATTGATATCCATATTCATGATTTCTTGTGAAAAAAAGTAATTTTTTTCGAGAATTTATACAGCATGAGGCCGACCCCCAAATAAGACACGTCTTATGTTTAAATTCATTAAGCCGTAGGTATATGGTGTAGGCCGTGATAAAGAAATAGACATATATACCGCCACGTACAAAAATCATGGCCGGCATGGGGTAAGAAATACGACTAAGTAGTCCTTTAAATTGGTAATGGATAGATTCGGTGGACTAGATCAGAAATTTGTAGCAAGTATGTATTTTTTCTTTATAATACTGGAGACGTATTGGCAAGAAGTGGCTAGATTATATGGGACATGCAAATTTTTAGGCCATGGAACTCATGCCGATGCACGCGGATAGGTAAATAACAACAAATTTCTGTTCCAATAGGATACATATAAGTACGTAGATATTTACTAACTCATTAAATACAAAGTTTATGAATCCGTCTTTGAGCACTTGAACTCTAAAATGTAAATGGTAAACGTGAAAATTCCCACGGGAATCATCAGAATTTCCCAAAAACAATATGAAATTATGCTATACATAAATAAACTGGTAAATAATTTCTACACTTAAAACTTGTTTTCACCTAGATTATTCCCATGTGTAAATTATAATTATAGCAGTGTTATTTTGAACGTGTTTATTTCAGTGGCGCATTGAAACAATGGAACACAACACAATTATAACAAAAGTGTTATTTCTGCTGAGGCCGTGTACCTACGCCAAAATTCCTTGCACCTGATGGGCTGGCATCGCTTTGAATGTAGGCAGTTAGGGTTGGCATGAATGCTTATTGAATTATAGATTAATATTATTTTAATCTTAAAAAACCAAATAAATTCCATCGATTCTATAAGTATATTTAATGGAGCATCTACATGATTATATCTCTTATTCATGATTTCTCTTTTGTAAATGCTGTTCATAACCTGTTGTTATGGGTCTACACACGGAGTTTAGTCCAATGTAATGTTATGTGATTTCAGTTTTATGTTATTAGAAAAAAAAATATGCATAAAGCATATATTTATAAATATCTATTGAATATAGCATATAACCCTTTTAAAAATGTTGAAGGTGAGCATACAATTGAATGTATTTATGTCTTCAAGAATAGATAAATAAAGCATATAAAAATATTGCAGTTAAAAAAAAACAATTCCAGTTTCCAAAATATAACGGAATAATAATATGTATTATATATTTTTTAGCAAAATAAGAACGCTATCTATTTATGTTGTCTTTTTTATGGCATCAATTTTCGCATGTCTAACCGAAATGCAATGCCATACTAAGTACCAAATTATTCATGCAAATAAAAAATTATGAATTACCAATTTCAAAATTATGTACACAAACAATATTAAGTGTCAACCCTACACGGGATGATAGAACAATGGCCGCGCAGACACCTGCCCAGCATTGACCCCGGGCGCGCGTCTATTGAGCCTGCGCCCGCGCAGCGACCCTACATGGGCCCTATCGAAGACGCGATCGCTATAAATCTCGCTTGTTTGATTCTAATACTGTGTGATGCGCACCCACCTCAGAGTAATTACAATGGAGCTAGTATCGCGTCGATTCCCCGAACAAATTTTTCGTGGCACTTTTGCGGGGTGCGGGAGGCGAAGTAAACAGACACAGATACAATTTCACGCATACCCACACTATAATAAACTCGCAACACATTCAAAAAGATACGCACACAAATAAAGAATGACCTGAATTATGAACAAAAATTTGGCAGAGGGGTTAGCGCATCATGATCTCTCCAGTGGTATCTCCTCTAAGGCACCCACTGACGAGCAAGGAATCCGATGTATCCGGTGATTGTTTAATTTAGTAAGTACTTAGTAAAATTATTTAATAAACTTAAAATAATTATTATAATTTAAATTGTTAATATATAATTATATATAATTTAAATTGTTTAAAAATAAATAAATGGAATAATAAAATGTTTTTATTACCAAAAGACACATTCATAATACAGATGATAGCAATAGGTACAGGCCAAATAATATAATTCAAACATCGATATAATCTATGATTGTAATGAGTTTGTTTATCTACTTGTTAGGTGGGTATGTATTTAGTAAAGCCTCCGTGCCGCAGTGGGAAACAGCTTGCTTTACAAACCGGTGGTCGCGGGTTCGAATCCCGCGGGGAGCAACAACTTTGTGTAGTTATTTCTTACTAGCTAGGACAATGCAGAGCGATAAACTGATTGCCTGTAAAGTAAAATAATCCATGTGTCGCATAGAAGAAGAAAAGCATTTATTTGCCCAACACTTAATATACGTAACCCATATAAAAAAGGCATAGGTAAGTAAAATGAGTATTTAATAAACGTCTTGGAAATCCGCACTGCAACCGCGAGGTGACCCTGGCGCCCCATGGGGTGTCGGGTTAAGAACAGCACCCTTCCATCTACTCCCGTTCGATGTCCGTAATAGGCGACTAAGGGAAAACAAGAAGACTGGCAGCAGCATCTTTCTATTAGATTACCTATCACCATACTGCGATCCCCAAGACGCCTTCCAAACGTGGGGATTACGGCAATACTCTCCCTTCTAAGCCGCATTTGTTAAGCAGTGGAAATCTTTCAACTACTGCTGATGATGATGTTGAACCGCGAGGTTCGACTGAGCTTTTTATTCGGATGTCAAAACTATCGTTATTTGGAACAGCCCGGTCTAATCCCTATGAAAAAGTAAGCTAACAAAGAATTTGTTGCAAAATAAAATATACTATTTTGAGAAATGTCACGTGTGGTCTTCTGAGAAGTATCCAATACATAGATAAACTAAAGAATGCTTACGCGTGAGAGGCGAGAGATTTATGCCTAATCGCAGACTATTTTTAATCCTTAAAAGATCCTTCACTATAGTTCTGTCAGTGGTACATATTGTAATCCATTATCATAATGAAAAATACTTGAGATTCAGCCAAAACATTGCAATAAATTCGTGATACTATTTGAATCGACAACGAATGACCGGTTACCTCACAGTAAACAAGCCAATACCATAATTTATAATAAAATCTATAAGTACTGATAATAAACTTTAAAGTTATATTTATACCTTCCGAATATACTTTAGTTTGATGAGAATTTTTAACTATGACATAAATCTCTAATTAAACTTTAAGCCGTTATTTTTTAAAACAACGGTTTTCCGAATGGCAAACTTTTGAAAAACAATAAAACATTTTATCTGTGTTCACCGATTTTTAAGTGTCTTGTTATTAAATTGCATAAAAAAACTTTAGAATATCCTACTTATTGCTTATTTTCCTTTCTGTCATGTCTTTTGTTAAATTATCGTATAACAGGCCAAGTAGCATTTGTTGTCTAGTGATTGTGAAGGAATGGATATCAATAGCATTTTTCATATATTAATTTCCACATGAAGAGATTACGCCTGAGGTTGCTACGAGTAATAGGGATAACTAAGTTATGTGAGCGAGGTATCTCGTAGGCCTAAACCAAGATGGCTTCGCATATCGAGACATTACTTATCGTCTCGAGCCCGGCAGTGCTTTTCACACCAGAACACAGCAATGTTTAGACATTGTTGCTTGGCGGCAGAAGAAAGCTGAGATTGCGGCCGCCATTACAGACTCGCGGGTAATCCCGATACTCTAATATCGATATATTATTGTGCACAGGACCTATCTAATTGTTTCGTCTGATATAAATATAGAACATTTAAGCCTACTCACACCTTAATGAAAATTCGCTTCACACTAAAATCGCTAACGGCCGGTTCCAATACTCTACCGCCGATAGCAATCTCAGTTAAAAAGTAACAATATGACATTTGACATTAATTTTCTTATCTCTAGTAAGCTTCAAGGTCTCGAAGCTAGATCAATAGTAAGGACAGATATTTCTATCTTTGTTTATTGAAACGGAGATATATCATAAAACTATCGATGGTAACTATTTTAACTTATAGTAATCGATAGATAGGATATAGGGACTGGCAGTTAATGTATCATGCAAATCTATTTCATCTTACTTAATCAATATTCTCCCCTCAGGCCTCAGGCTAACATTGAAATCTATTTCATCTTGCTTAATCAATTATTCTTTCCTCAGGCTAACTTTATTGAGCACTTGTCAGGATCGGGACATGGTTGGACGGGTTCGGGCGTAGGTGGCGGCCACTACGATAACAAGCTGCCTACCTGGCGATTTATTGAATCACAAATTATTTACACTTATTCTGAATGTTTTCAAATTGTTTCATAATTGGTTATTTAATTTATGAATCACAACACATTTTAATTTCACGTATGTTTATAAATATAAAAAAAATCTAAAGCAATTTATACCCAGAAGCAATTATCAGTAAATTTAACCATAAAATAAAAATTCGAATTTTTAAAAATCCTTTCTTAGTGGATGCTTACGTCATAAGAAGAACCTACTGTCCAAATTTCAGCTTTCTAGGTCCAGCGGTTTGGCCTGTGCGTTGATGAACCAGTCAGTCAGTCAGGACAAGTTATTTTATATGTATAGATATGCAAATTCCTTGGTTTATTTATATACTTATATATATTTTTTGTCGGGGAGGTAACTTTCACAACCCCGTCTCCGTAGGCCAGGTTATGTAGTAATTTTACCCACTAAGCATTCCCGGTGCCCTTTGTGAACACTATAGATCACCAGAGTCTCAATTTTGGGCAATCCGTTCAGACCTCGTCACAATTCCTCTAACGCTGGACGCTCGTGAGAACTCGTCCTAGAGGGAGCAAAGAAAGCACGCTCCCCACGACAACAGTGCGGGACGCGCGACGACGCAGGGGGGACGCATCGGAGTCGCATTCAGTAGGGACGCCCAGAGCCCAGACCCAGTAAATCCAACATTTATAAGTTTCTCAGTAAATCACGCATTCGTCTGTATTCTAAAATCAAATGACATTTATTTCTCAGATAAAATGCGGATGCGGAGGCGGAGGCGGAGGCATCCGCAGATTTTCCACTTCAGCATTGAGTCATAGAACATTCTAAGAGCTTTCACTTTCCTCAAATATATCCAAAAATATGCGCCTAGATTTATTTAGATTTTTATTACCTATTTGAGGCACGTCGCCATTTTTTCAAATAATAATGACGAGGCTTAAAACATTAATTTCATTATAATAAAAAAAATACAGTCATTTTTTTACTTAGTTAGGTACTTTTATTTTGTAATATAATGAAATATGTTTTTTAATACAATTTTTTGAATTTATTGAAATAAATATTATATAGGTTTTTTTAAATTAAGTTTTAAGAAAATATAGTCACTTGAATACCCAACACGAGTTCGTATTCGGAATAGTGACGCACAACATTGATCCGATTCCATTAAATAGCAATTCGCACAATTTTCGTAGGGCGTGAACTTCGTAAATATGTATTTTGTATATATGTAGGACAATTATATGCTAATGACCGCTTTGTTACGCTGATTTAGTATCGGTGATTTAACTGCACCTAATAAATACTTTACGCGATTAAATACCGGTTATAAATTGTTGCCTCGGGTTATAAATTAAAGAGTTACATTTTTTTATATGGTATGCTGTAATAGTAATAGATGGCCCATATTGAGGCAGAGTTGTGTAGCAACAGATTTCGATATATCAACGATGTATGTTTTGTGTGTGTGTCTTGAAATTAAATTTGTGATAACGTTTCAATATAAAAAAAAATCTAAACAGTATTACATTTAAACGGAGTGTTTTAATGAATATGAAACAGATTATTTTTAATATTAAAGATTTTTTTAGAACTATTACCATTATTTTTCTCTCAATTCAAATTATTATTAAATATTTTTCAAAGAACATACATAATTAATAAGAAAATGTAAACAATAGGAAATAAATAATACTAACTGTTAGCATTTCAACAAGACATGTTTACAATTCAATTTGCAATACTTTTCTGTAATGTTACATGTCCAGTACAAATTGCCATCTCGCCATTTAAATAAAACGATTATTTAATATATTTCTTCTTCTTTTTAAAAATTAGTTTCAATGAATTTATTTTATAGTTGGGAAATCCCGCGTGCGAAGTTGTCGAAACATAAAAATGTAATTTCAGGGAAATCGTGAAAAACTAAGCGTGGGAAGATGACATAGCCACGGAAAAAGAAAATTAAATAACGTTATTTTAGTAATATGATAGGTACCTACCGTGGCCAAATCTCTTGGAATTCAGTCAATAAAAAGTATATACACACATCAAAAGTGTCTAGGGATCAACATATATTTTTGCAATAACTTTTCTCCTGATTGATATTAATTAAAATTTTCTTTAAGGATTCATCAAATAAAGTGTTTTCGTTTGTCACAGTAACGATAAACCAAGTCACCTTTGCATTAATAAAGAAATTTGCCATTTTCCTAATAAAGGGATTTTTGACATTTGAACCACTAACACAAAAGTTCGAAAAAAAGACTGAAATAACAGTTTTCTTTAAAATTTTATTGGGTAACTTAAACAATTAATAATCCGTGTTTCTACCGCGAACACTAACAACACAAGAACATCGGTTTGGCATACTCAAAATGAGTTCATCCAAATCACGCTGTGGAATGGCCGCCCATGTTCGTTGCAACAACAAAAAAAGCTCTTCTTGCGACTGGATACCCTCCATATTCGGCAGAGCTCTTCTCTGTAGCATATCCCATGCATGCTCAATCGGGTTCAAGTCTGGCGACTGAGCAGGCCAGGGCAGGACATTGATGTTAGCTGCGGCGAGAGTCTGTCTTACAACTCTTGCGGTGTGCGGTCGTGCATTATCATGCATTAACTGAAATAAGGGACCGATTTGCACTTGTAGAGGAACGATGACGTCTGATACAATCGTCTCAGCATAAATTTGAGCGTTGAGGTTGCCTCTGATCCAAATCAACTCAGTTCTTCCGCCGATCCAAATACCCGCCCATACCATGATGGTTCCACCACTATAAGGATGGACTTCCTGGCAGGATTTTAATCGCTGTTGGCGTCCAGGGGTTCTCCAGTGTCGTATACGTCTTGTATCCGGTCTCATACCAAAACGAGACTCATCAGAAAAGCACACGAAACGCCATTGTTCTTCTGCCCAATTTCTGTGTTCAAGAGCCCATTGATATCGAATCCTACGATTGTGCATTGCTATAGGTGGTACCCGTAGCGGTCTTCGGGAATGAAGGTTCACTTCATGCAAGCGGTTTCTGACTGTTTGGTCGCTAATTAAGTTCCCTGAAGAGTGATGAAGCCTCACGGCTAACATCATGGCAGTTATTGTTGGAGCTCTTCGAGTTAAGATTTGAATATATCGGTCTTGTCTCCGTGTGGTGCAGCGATACCGTCCTCCATGGCGCTCAGCCACGGTACCAGTGCTTCGGTAACGTGTCCAAAGTCGACTGATAACACTCTGACTTGTATTCAGAGCTAAAGCCACAGTACGTTGCCGGGAACCAGCTTCTATCATTCCCACGGCTCTGAGCATTTCTTCCCTGCTTAAATGACGTCGCCGCTCCATAATAACGTTGGTTTTAATCAGTAGTAGGGAAACAGTAGCACTAATAATGTCTTCAATGCGTTGTATGTTTTTATAGGGAAAATATTGACAGCTGATTTTCATCTTTTACTCGAATTTGATTCACAGTTCCTGATTCAAATTATGAAATGCACCAAAAAGGATCCATATAAATTTATAAAATCATAAATTTATTACAAAGCCACATCTCAATCTCAAGAAATCCGCTTAAAAATGCTTGATCCCTAGACACTTTTGATGTGTGTATATTCATAAATAATACTCATAATACTTGTGGGGTTCTCGAATCTCCTACCGTCCCAAAAATCCCCCATAACCCAGCCCTCCACCCTCAGAGACAGGGTACCTTTAAAGGTTTCCTCATCGAAGACAACAAAAGTAATAGAAAAAATAATGTCAATACTTCAGTTAAGTCAACTATTACATTTACATACATGTTTGTTGTGTTTGAAGCGCGGCTGCAGACGCTCTGCTTTGTAAATCCATTTATAACAAAAACAAAAACGCGTGTAGCAGTGCAGCCGAAGTGCTGCAGTTGCGCTGCTGCGCGCCTTTTTGATTTATATGGATTTACAAAGGGGCGCTTCAGCCGCGCTGCAAATATGAAGTCACCCTTTAAGTCCTGCTTATTCTCGCTAAGATAATATATTTAACCTAGCTCTATTCATGGTTACAAAACACGAAGAAAAGTACTAACGAAAGGTAATTTTAATATACAAGTATATTACGTAAAAACAAGTGTTAAAATGTTAAAAACCCCTGTCCATTTTTGATGCCATTGCTGATATAAATCAGGAGAAATATATTAGGTATTTAGGTATTCAACAAATAAGTTATATACGTATGATTGTATTGAGACACGTAATAATACCCTCAGCCATCGGACAGGGTTTTATTAACTCTATATTAGAACCAGGTCAAGGATGTTCATGGATGTCACAACATAACAGAACCGTTCGAGACTTCCCGTCTCCCCATCCGACGTGTTACACGGACTGGGGGATTAGATAATAAATTGCTATAATAAATTAGGATTCCGTCTGATTGCATAAAACGTTATTGGACTAGTATTAACACGTCGCGGTTATGGTGAGATGTGGTGAATGTCGTTTCTACATAGCTTAAAACTTGACACATACGTAGTTAATCTCGATACAAAATGGACAAGGAAAGATAACATAGCAAGACAAGACAAGATAGCAAGCGTGCGGCCCGCTTGATGGTAAGGAGTCAGCCTATAGACGCTAGCAACACAAGTATCACTAGCGCGTTGTCGACGTTAAGTCATTAGATATTAAGTCTTTATGCCTGGTAATTTCTCCAGCTACAGGGCCCTTTACGCCGGAACACAGCAATGCTTACACACTGCTATTTGACGGCAGTATATCTGACACTGCGGTGGTACCTACCCCACCTGGAGCCCTACCTACCACCTAGTAACTACTCTACTTTGATGAATGCAGCAAGTTACTGTAGCGAATTGGCCCAATTATCGCATCGAACATGATATTTTCTATGGAAGGGAACCAATACCACTATATACAATAGTGGTATTGGTTCCCTTCCTTTATTATTACAAGCCTTTGAGACGCGTGCTATATGAAATAATTTGGTAAAACGGATTTACGGGTTAATGTGATTTCTGTCTACGGTTTCTTCATACATTTCCGACTATCGTCACATTAACCCGTCGATAGTTAGAAATATAGTAAACGAACACTTTGTATAGGGTAGGGCGGAGCTAAACGGTCCGCGGGTAAAAAGGCCCACCATTGCTATTTCCGAAAATGATGCACCATCAAAGATTTGGAGTACTGGTGTAAGAGGGAGTTTGTCGAAGGACGTGTGTGAAAAAACGAAGTAACTGACAGTATGGTTTGATTTCTTTAACTATCGAAACCCGCTACTAGACCCCCAGTTTATCTGCGTGTCTGCCTGTGAATTCGTAACTTGTATATTTGTGACATATACTCGTATACAGACCTATTTGTAATTTTAAACAACATAATCAAAACACTACTAAGAATATTAGTTTAATTAATACTGACATACAAAAACATGTGCCACTTATTAGCGCGTCCGTTCGCAATACGGATATGTCAAACTCATTTTAATTAAGCCTTTCGCGACTCAATGCGTTTGATCAGCTCGAAAGTGCATAAAACGAAAATCGCAATCGCGAAATATGACACTTTAAAATCTCGTGCTTTATGATACGGGAAACGTATGAAATTTCAATTAAATTTTAATGCTTTTAGAGGCGTCTCATCGAATAAACAATAGTTATCATATATGTAAGTACTTACCTACAAAGAGTAGGATATTTAAGCTGTAATAAATATGTATACTTACATACTTATAGCTAGATTAACATGACAATTATTACCAAAAGCGTTTACTATCTATAAATCTCAATGTTTTGTGGGACATTTATTAGAAATGTTCTTGATTACAGGCAGGATACAGAAGAAAGCGAGACGCAGCCAGAGTGATAAAGTAGCTACCTCTCTAATGACAACGATAACTTTCAGTGTCATGCGATGAGTAGGTAAGGTAGTGCAAGAGCGCGTGGTGTACATGAAAAGTGAATCGCATGCGCCGGCTGCTACGCAAGACATCTTGCAACCTTAGAATATGTAGAAGTACCTACAAGTACTTATTAGTTTATTTTCAAGTAAGAACCGTAGCACGAGTAATAACATTGAAAAGCATAATATACACGACTATGTCTCTACCGTCAGCTGAATTTATTGCGCTGGTGACATCAAACCGATCACTACTTGTCACTTACATATCAATATAACTTTGAATAGTTCACCTGCCTATTGGAGGAAGGACTAAAGAAACCTGTCTAGACTGCCTACGATTTGTTTAAGGGGGCCCTAGACAAACGAGTACTCTATTCTTAATAAATGAACTCATTCTGCATAGTCACTCTAGATGTAATTATATATACAGTCCAGCAAAACCTTGCATTCACAGTCCTACATGCCAGCCGCTGCGCCAGCGCACTTAAGGTTTCCTGTGCTAGGGAGTCGCAAACGGATGAGAAACATCAACAGGAATCCGTTTCGTCTCTATTGCTCTTTCCCAGTCTCTGCGTTGTATTGCGGCAGGTTTAAATATAGTAGGTAAGGCACAAGATTTTCAGCTAAACAGTATAAATTTACGATAGGTATGCAATTTCCTTTGCGTACTTACGAGTTAACAAATATTTTAGCGAAATCTCTACAAACAAAGCGACTGAATTGTTATAATCCGACCACACCCAACAGCGCCGACGTCAAAACAAATGTAACCACTAGTTCATAAATTATCCAGTGCAAGTGACAATTCCGCACTTGAGGTCGCGTTCAGCGTTCATCGCGCCCGAAATACGTCATTTTCGGAATTTATCGCACGTACTACGAATGAGTGATGTATGTTGCAGTCTTCCTTGGGACGGTCACGCAATTCGGTACTGTCGTCGGAATAAAGTTTAACGTCATAGTTATGACAGATATGACGTCTGTACTTTCGCTGTGAAAAGTTATTGACTACTTCAAAATCCCAAGAACACCAAAAGCAAAAAAAAGCTTAGGTTATTTGGGAAAAGCCTAAGCTTTGGAAGGCATTCATTCCTAAGAATATATGAGCCATTTCGTTCCATCCAATTTCATTGTTTTTCTTTTCTATAGGTATTTCTTTTAAATTTATAACCATTACGAATTAGAAAAAATATCTAATAATCATAAGTAGTAGCTATTCTATTTTTAACCGACTTCAAAAAGGAGGAGGTTCTCAATTCGTCTGTATCGTTTATATATTTTTTTTAATTAAAGCGTTTTCTTTCTTTTCTCTTTGTAAAAGTGATATTATTTTCGTTGGATTTTGCCAGTACCACAAAAACATAGAGTGGGTGATGCGAACCACTTTTACTGTCATCAAAACAGTTGTTATGTTAAATCTGAGTGAATTGTGACTTCCTGATATCTTTTATGATACACACGTTGTCGTATAAGGCGGTGTGTCATCTGGGATATAACAAAGCTCTTTGGTTAATGGAGATCGTTATTTATAGGATTTTGTGTATTTGGTTGATCATGTGGATGGAAGTGGGAAATGATTTGTGATCTTTTAGCAAAATGGCATCATCGCTTAAATATGATAAACTCGGCTAATTATGTGACTCATCCAACTCCGTGCTATTTAGCTTGAGGCCTGCTAGAATAAAGTATGTATATGGGTTTGAAAAAGTTAAATACAACCTGAAGAGGCAATTAAGTTCAAATGGCGTGAAAACAATTGATTCCCTAGAGTAAGCGAGATAAAATGTTGTGTGTGTTTGATAAGAGGTATCGAGTACACATACCATCAAGGGATGAGTGGACGCGGGGACTCAAACCGGTTGATGGAACGCACCTCATATGGTACACTGACGGCTCTAAAATGGAGTCAGGTACTGGGGCAGGAATTTATTCCAAGGACTGCAGGGTCAGTCAGAGCATGGGGCATTATGGATCGGTTTTCCAAGCGGAGACCTATGCAATAATTGCCAGCATTAAAGAAATGCAAAGGAGAAATGTTAAAGGTAAAACCATTTACATTCTCAGTGACAGTCAGGCAGCTCTGAAGGCTCTAAACTCCTTCCGAGTTGACTCTAAACTGGTTAAAGAAGGTGTTACAGGTTTGAATGACCTGGGAAGACACAACAACGTCAGCCTCATCTGGGTACCTGGACACGAAGGTGTCGAGGGTAATGAGAAGGCGGACAGACTAGCAAGGGCCGGCTCACAAAGACAGTTGGTGGGTCCTGAACCATTTGTGGGGATTCCGTATGGAACGTACCACCAAGCATTATATGCGCATGCTAGGAATGAACACTTAAAGGAATGGAGGGAAGCGCCAGGCCTAAACCACTCCAAGACTTTCTCCAGCACAAGGGTGGACTGTGGGGTTAAATTATTAAAACTCAACAGATCACAGATAAGGCACCTAATAGGTGCACTCACGGGACATTTTGGCACCAATGAGCACCTTCACAGAATGAGGCTAAGTACTACCGATACTTGCAGATTTTGCAAAGGTGAAAAAGAGTCAATGCGACACATTTTGTGTGGCTGCGACGCTCTTGCGAGACGTAGGTTGAGTCATCTGGGGGTAGCTTATCCTACACCAGGTGATTATGCACAGCTCCAAGCTGGCGCAATCGTTGCGTACCTGAGGGAACTCTTCGACACGCCAGAAACAGAGTAAGGGCTAGGGCATGCACAATGGATCCAACTGGGTCGAAGTGCGTTCCGGTGGAAACCGGGCCCGATTTATAGCCACCAATAGATTAGAATTAGAAGCGAGATAAAAACAATCAACCACTAAGTATTTCATTAGTCAAAAGCACGGGTCTTATAATTTGACCTTTTTGCTCTACGTTTTATTATTATAATATTATTACATTTTTAGAATTAAATAACGGCTTGTTTTATTAAAACTACGATTATTTTGTTATCCATGTGGCGACTCGACACAACCAGATGGCGCCACATGTGTTTCAACGACGCGATGAGCAGCGCGTAGTATCACATACAACGCTATAGATGGCGCCACCGATTTCTGAATCGTGCAAGCGAAGTTTCTCCAACTCGGAGAATATATACAACATCCCGACAACAACTGTCCGGGGGCTTCGGCCCTGTGATTCTCGGTCGGAGTCATCTGGTTGTGTCGAGTCGCCACATCCATATTAATAAAACAGTCAAGTGCGAGTGTAGGAACCGCACATAATTAGTATTTGTCGTTATAGTGGCTCTCTCTCTGTAAAAATATCAACTGTCTCTATGCCTGTGGAATTCCTTGCCCGTTTCTATAAGGCGTGCTTCGTCACTGCCAATTTTCAAAGATCTAGTGAAGAAGTTTTATTTGGCGGATTAAGTTAATCGGTATTTGTGTAATTTTCTTGTTATATTAGTACGTACTGATTTATGTATGTTTATAATAGTATTATTTGATGTATGTTTATATATTATACTCATATGAGTATATATTATTATAGTTTACAACATATGTGTTTTTATGTGTCTTTGTGTTAATGTTACCTATCCATGTCGAGTGCGCGCACCCTCTGCTCTTTGTAACTTCTTTATTTTCCTCTCCATCCAAAGGTTGCCTGGAAGAGATCGCTTTTAGCGATAAGGCCGCCCATTGTTGCATTTTTTATTAATTTGTGTCTTATTCTTTTTGTATCTGTTTCTTTGTGCGCAATAAAGAATTGTCTATCTATCTACCTTTGGCACCCTTCGGGTTTCGTCCCTACAAAAGTACTAAATATTAAACTGTATTAAGAAATTGTCTTACATTGTTAACAGTATATTGCATAGAGATGGGCACTGTAGGCCCCTTGCCCCAATTAATCACTCAAGCACATTAATATACACCACGTCCCACAAGAACTTATACCATATGTTCCGTTTATCTCATAAAATATTCATTTTAAAAAGGTAAATGCGTGTAAACGGTGGGACAGCTGTGGTCCCGTGGAACGCTATCGTTTCCGTTAAACCCACGCTCTGTTGGAGACGAAGGTGCGGGCTGAGCAGACGTGGCAATTAAGGGTTGAGGAGGGAACCAACTATGCGTATCAGCGGCGTTGTATCATTATCGTAAAACGTGCACTGCTGAACAAGGCTTGGAACGCGTTTGGTGATCGCAGTATAGGTGAAAGATAAATCCAAAAGAAAGACGCTGCTGCCCGTCTTCTTGTTCTCGCTTAGTCGCCTATCACGACACCCAACGAGAAGAGATGGGGGGATGCAATTTTAACCCGGCACCCCGCGGAACTTAGATATTAAGTATTTGTTTAATTTCACCAGTTACAGTGCCCTTCACACCGGAACAATGCATACATACTGCAACACAGCAATGTTTACACACTGCTGCTTGGAGGCAGCATATCTGACACGACCTAGGTACCTACATGGACGGTACCTTGCACAAGGAACCTACCACCTAGTCAAATAGGCTTAGTAAGACGAACTCAGGCGTGGGGCCTACCGCCAACACTGAAATGTAGTACTTACATGGTAGTGTTAACATTTACGTGAGCCAGAGATGCAAATTTTCGCAGTTTACAGACCCATTCCTTTTGTGTTGCGAATTATTTACGCGATTACAGTAACACTCATCAAACAAATGGTGTTTCCCGACTGCCCTAGTGGGAGAGCAGTTATTTTTTTCGACTACGTTTTATGCTTTTATACTTTATTAAAAACTCGAATATTATCATTGGCAAACGACGATACCATCGAGGCTTATATAAATATAATAGATAATTAAGACGCAGCCAGCCCTAAACCGGCGCGTGCGCAAGGAAGCCAGGTGTGCGCACGCTTATGGCTCGCGACGGGATGTGTATAGTTTATCTTGATAGTAGCGACATCTCTTGCATTTATAATGAACAACGTGCGGTCACTATTAGTAATTAAGAAGGTATTTATGAGAAGGAGCTCCTGTGAGTGTTAATTAGGACCGATCTTAGTGACGTGACGAGCAGAAGCCTAATGAATAGCGACTGTCATACCCCAGACATTAGATAGTAAATCGATTGAGCAAAGTTATTTCTCCGGCTACAGCGCCTTTTATCGGAAGACAGCAATATCTTTTGTTCGAAATCATAACTATAGGTTCACTATTTGCCGTATAGACATGTTCGCGACTGCACTAGTACGCACACAACTCAGACTATAAATTTTCTTAACGCTATGATTTTCAAAAAAATAGCATGTAGGAGTATGTTTTATTTAACAAAATATGAAAAAATTGTCAACGCTTGTATTACGCATAAAAGTTAGCATTTATATGTATGGCTATACAGTACGACGCCTCATTGTGTGCTTTAGTGCACACTGTAAGTGCAGTAAGCAATTGAGTTTTTACTAAATAAATAAGATTTGGGTGACCGCGATCCCATCTCAAAGTATGTTATGATGTAGCTGGATGGAAACGCAATAGCTAATAAAACAGAGAGACACAGAAAAATATCCTATGTTAGAGATACCACCAGCAAAACGGGCGAATGATAGTCTCATCTACCAACATTATTTTTACAAAAAAAAAACATAACTAATTATATATCTAAACATGAGGAAGCTAATGAATCACTGAATTTATTGGTGAAATTCCGCAAGGAAATCCGTTCAGTAGTTTTTGAGTTTATAGCGAACATACAGACGCGACAGAAGACTTTTTTTATAATATGTAGTGATTATGCGATTATAAATTTATTTTCCAATGTCGTGATACTCACTCGGTCATTCTTCAAAGCCATATACCAAACACGATCAAGACAAATCGATGATGTTCAGTGAAGATTCCACAATTTTGGAGCCATAACAATGTTTGCGCTATCCGTGGCACGTGAGCAAACAAGCCACGAACAAAATATCAAAACAAAAGTGATTCCACGTAATATTCCACTGCCGCGGCCGTGGTCAAAATGTTTGCACTACAGTGTACACGCAGCTAGGGTTGGCAATATTTAAAAAAAAAACTTTTCAACGTGAAGTAACAACGACTAAAAAGAAAAGTACTGAGTGTAAGGCTGCCATGCCGCAGTATGAGGAGTTTTTGTTCTGATAGCTGAGGGACCATAGTTCAACCCTTTTGCTGTCAGTAGATCGATACCTCCGACACAGTACATTTCCTTGTGTTAGAAACAGGTTACTGTACGTCATTCCATGGCTGCGTCACCACTTACTGTCAGTTGGCATCGCGATCAAGCAACACAAACGACAGTGTAGGTATATAATGTTCTTTAATTAACGCAACTAGGTACTTCACTTTGTAATGAATATAAAATAAGCCGCGATATAATTCGTAATAGGTATAATATTCAGTGATTAGTATAATTTAAGAACGTTTTATATCATCCGATACGACGTTATCGGTGTCAGAATTGTGGAAACGCTTCTGACTGGGGATTTATCAGGTAACTAAGTATCAGAGACAGCCAATTTCGATTTAATCCATGAATTTAAAAAGAGAATAGCTATTTTAACTGAAATTCAATTTATCAAAATAATCATCATAAATTGTTTAACATATTATTTATATTTTGCGAAAATAATAGTGTATCGCGATGTGTTAATGCTATATACTAGCGGCCACGATTGTTACTTAGACAGTGGAAAATCGACACGCTATTTACCAACCCTGGTCCATGCGAGCAAACAATAAACTCTAGGCCACGTTAAAGTGCACACTCTTAGCAAAGTGAAGTGTACACTGTAACAGCCATTGATCCGAGTAGTTAAAGACGCCGCGCCGGAACAAAGAGTGCCTTCCTCACGCGAAGGTCGCTTTGCATCCCTAGATAATTTTACGGACCGTAGAAAGGGCAGTTGTGTTTTTTCTAGTTTTATAAACAGTATAACTTTTTTGGTAATGCCTAAATTTTGCATATTTATAGATTGTTGAAAATTACATGCTGCTTTTTTTGATTTAACCCTCCTGGTACCAAAATAACTTCACTTAAAAGTATCCACAAGAAGCGCAATGATCATGGCAACGGGCGTTCGCCGCTTGACATCACCGGCAAATCACTGGCGTGCGCATGGTCAATACATTTTTCGTAACATTGAGGTGGATAATTTAATAATTCAAAAAAGTATTTTTTTATTGTTCAAATATGATGTACTTACTTATATTAAAGATACCGCTAACGTAATAAAACATACGCACTGAAAAAAAACCTGTAGAGCAGTAAATACCAATAATCATGTCTATTAAAATGAACACGTGATTTTATTTATCCTAGATATACCTAGATCCTGTTTAATCAACGGTAATATAACAATATTTATACACGTATAACCTATTATTACGACTTACCTGACTTGGATGATGTCGGTACAGGTACAGCTTGGTTCCTTGCAGCACCGCCCACACTTGCTTCCATGATCTGTCGCTCGCACGCTGTTCAAAAAAAAAAAGAAATAAGCCATATTAAGTAAACAAAAGAGTCTATTATTGCCAAGCATTTTTTTTCGTCGTATAGTCCTGGCTTTAAGTCTCTGATAGCTTAGCTTAACGACTACTATCTATATAATATTTTTGTCTCTTCTCAATTTTTTATTATACACTAAACTGACGTTTCTAGTAACCCAGTAAATGTCAGTTTACTCCAGTGAATTAATACTTGGACTTTAGATGACAATAACCATGAGCGGCTTTGAACGTGCCCTCCGAAGCTCGGAGACACTCCGTTTATATGCTACTAAACGGTTACCCATCCAAAAACTAACCTTGCCTGACGTTGCTTAACCGACTGATCGTTTACCGAACAGTGGTTACAACTGGCTATGAATGCCTCATAAATTAATTGTATCTTTTATTTAGTTCGTTCTAGTATTTTGCGTGTAACTGTCTCGTTAGGTTCCAAATAGAGTGTCTTCACATTAGGTACTAACCTTGCCATTACTGACCACCATTTTTATCTGCACATTGCCCTGCACGTCTCCTTCTATTGCCTCCACAGCATTCTCAGCACTTTCTTCCTCGTCCTTCTTCGTCGAGCTATTGTTAGTAACAACATTCTATAATTAGTTTAATTGTACTTATCAAGAAACTGTACATATTCCGTCTTATTACGAAAAGCATTTTTACGACGAACCGAGGTTTAGTCTGAGGTTTAAGGAACGATTTCCTGAGTCTTCGTAATAAGACGGCTGGTGTACAAATTTAGGTTTTTTTAAATAGAGGGCGCTACCATAGATGGATATATATGGTTAGCATTATCTTAAATAATCTTGAATTTATTACAGCTTCGAATATAAGAGTAACAAAAATTCAAATGCTTTTTTGTTTTTTTCAGGATTCGCTTAAAGTTTTTACTGGTATTATATGTGCCATAAAAAGCTTTGTTGGCAGGATAAGGATTTTATCTATCGTTCCTTTTTGGGAGGACTTTAGTGTAATCACTAAAATTAAATCAGCTCTCACCTGCTCTTAAACTTTAAAATTAAAAACCTAATTCTATAACAAACTTTGTTTACACAGACAATTAAGTTTACATTTACTAACAGAGGTACTATCATGCTGCCCTAATCAACATTCTTACTACAAACATGCAAACACGATCAAATACACAGATTTACATGCAAGACAACGAATATGTAAGTTCTAGATATACTATGAAACACTTTAATTTCTTCTATTGCTTATTTACACAAGCCCCAAACAAGTTATATACAGTGATCAAATTTTAAATTTAGTTTTAAATATATACAGTTTTTTTTTATTGCGCTTTAATTTATTTATTTCGTGACCGAAATTTATATTTTTAAGCAATGCATCACAGTCAAAAATTATTCCGTATTATCGTTTAGGATAAAACACCGAAAAACATTTGTCGCTACTAGCAACGCCATCTAATATTTAATTCTTGCAACTATTGCACACATTTGAATAAGCGCCATCTATTGTCACTGTAACGTACCGCGCAGGGAGGACGGCGTGCGGGTCGAATATCCGCAGCAACGGTGTTATGTCATCGGTGAACCGAGGGGGACGCCACTTGCGGTACAAACTGTATTTCCAATCCAACCATATTCACCCCGTTAGAATACAACCAATTTGATAACCCCACATATTTATTGTTAGATACATAGTTATATACTATCTACATACTTCGTACGGGCTGTAGTAACAATTAATTATTCATCTATCTACAACATAACCTTTTTGCCACATATCGACTAATAAAAGCTACGTTGAAAAACATTTATTACAAGATAAAATGTTATATTAACGAAAATAAATTGTTAACTACTTTGGGGCCTCTACTAGACTCTATCTAATACAAAACGTTCCAATTTCAATTGTTTTTGTCACTTATAATGGGCGTTATCATCTGAGTGGACGTGGGATATGAATGAGGCGTCAGAAATGGGCAAAATTACAAAGCATATTTCAACCAACTGTAAACCGTATGTCATGATCTCAAATACTTCCTTTATTGATAAAAGAGAAGGTGACATATTACACTGTGTACAGCTACCACGTACCGTTTTACAGTGATTGAACACATATTTTCCAGTGCTTCACAAAAGTGACAAAAACAAATGTATCTGTGTCTATAGAAGTGAAAAATTAAAAGAGAAAATAAAAGGATCCGTTTAAGAGAAAACGTATTACTTACCCTCTGTTCTGAGGATCACCATCGGGTTCTACGTCACTGTCCAAGTGCAACCGATCTCCCCAAGTGGCCTTCAAGTAGGACACCCTTCGCATGGCGCGTTCATCCTCTGTTAAAGAAGAAAGGAAAATAAGAATATAAATAAATAACATAATATTTTTGTTACTTGCATGAAATTAAACTACTCTTACTGAATATATCGCGGATTATTTTTGGTTTTACTTTCCCGAGGTTTCGAATGTTTGGCAGCAATACAATGTGTAGTATTCGCGTAAATAAATGACAACATTACTTGCATGAATCTGATTGTGGTGTAATGCTTACTGAAGAGACAAAAAGGACGTTGGCCTCATGGTGGTGCCTTCGCCTATACATCGAGCATTGTTTATCGAGTCGCTTGAGTCCAATAAATTACACTAGCTACAATGTTCTTTCTAATTGAACACAGCAATGTTTAGACACTGCTGTATTACGGCGGACTATGTGATACAGTGCTGGTACCTACTTGAATGGTCTCTTTAGCAAGAGACCATTCAAGTAGGTTCAATTTCAAGAGATAAAAACTTTAATTATTAGTATTTATTTAAGACAAATCCCACTTCTGATTTTCAAAAATACGTCCCTTGTTTGGGTATAAAGGTGTAAAACTATAATACTAAAGGTTTGCATACTAACCACCCAATTGAGCATCTTTCTTCTGTCTTCTAGTCACTAGATCGTCGGCAAAACCTGTCGAAAGAAACCGACCATAAAGTTTCCCACATCAAACGGCGTTAAAACATTAATTAGTATGTTAAACAACGAATGTACACGACGGTTAATCCGCATTAGTAGCACACCAGAAGCACACTGCATTCCTGAGTATCGGAAAGGGTTAGGGTCCATATATCTCATGCTTCAGAATAACAAACAGACCGCTATTCTGAAGACGGCACCGTTAGTTAAGAATGAAAATGATTGTTAAATGATTAATAGTCAATTTCGAATATCACTTTGTGCAGTCATATGACATCATATCTTTTCGTGAGAATATAAACTGAGGTATAATAATGAAATTGGTGTACAGCGGCCAACCATGCTAGTGCGTGCCTTCGTTTATTGCTAATATTACAGACTAAGGTATACATAGCCAGGTACTTAGTCTCAAAAGGCATCGCTCTATAAAGCCGTGATGATATCCCACAGTATATTTTCTCCCAAAAAGTAATACACGACGGAAAACCAAAAGTGAATCGACGTGGAAAAGCGAAAGCCGAGGTGGCAGCATTCCAAGAAGTAGACGAGGCGAGTCGCAGGCGGGACCTGAGTCGGCGGGCGTGCTCGGCGTCGGCGACGGCGACGTGGCGACCGAGGCCGAGGCCGAGGTGGAGGCCGAGGGCGGCGCCAGGCTCAGCTGCGTCGGCCTCTGAGGCACGTCCAGCCCGTTCATAGCGCCGGGCAGCGAGACACGGTTCATCGCCTCCATTTGTTCTTTGTTCAACCCCATTCGTCTCTTCGCGTGACTGCCATCTTGGAGCGGTAATAGTGCGATTAGACGCGGTGCTGAAAGCTTGTGTGCGTGGGTCTGTCTGTGAGTGTATATGTGTGTAGGTGTGTGCTGCGTTCTCATTGGTCAATGTTTACAAACCTTGTAAAGCATATTTTTTTATCAAATACCATTTTTCTAAAAATATCGAACTGAAAAAAAAACCATACACAAGATTTCTATATAAAATACAATCAATCTATTTACAATGTAAATAGATCTGATGTACCTTTTCGGCAAAGCATCTAAATAAAATATAAAGCATAACGCCCACCAAAACTAAGCCCAAAGCTTTGGGTCTTCGGTGTAACCTTTGGTGATAGATTAGCGGCAAAAATGTAACGAAAGTGAAAATGCTCGTGAACAATGAAAACACAGCACATAAATTTGTGGAAAGTTTGACAAATCTCTCTCTACTCTAATCTCTGTGTTGAAGCCAGCTCGGGTCTCAGCATATTTTAACTATTTCTAATGAAAATTACTCACTGTTTCTGTTATGTAAATAATTTTTAAAACTGCGGAATTTTATATATAAGCGTTTGATGTCGAATACTGGTTGAATATTATCAAGTTATATACCAAACATAAAAGAAATGAACAACCGTTCATGCTTTCGAATACATTTTTCTTACTTTTAAGGCGTCTAATATTGGCCAATATCTCACCAACTGTATAAAATATTCGCTTCCAAACATTTAGGCCAATGAAAATACATTGTGAAACTTTCCACCAACTTGATAATGACGCTTTTGTTTGGCAAATGCGGTGAGGAAACACGCTTGGTCTATCTATTGGGATGTGATGTGAGAAGATTGACGAGTGTTACCTGTGGCATGATGTCTTCTAATGGGTAATCCATCGCTACCGGTACTGTTTGACCTTGTTCGCATTTGAACCTTTTCTGAGTCTGGAAAAAGAAAATTTATGAAAGTTGATGCGTCAGGTTTTCGGCCCGAGTGTGAAGGCTAGAGTGAATAGGCTTTTAATAAGCTAATGTGCTTTACCATCCCAGATTGCGCCGCCGCTTTCCATCAGGTGGGACTGCAGTCAAGCACAGGATTAGATTAATAAAAAAAAAATTGACAAAGCTGGGATGGATAACATGCTGGAATTTGGAAGACTATGCAATAATATTATGTTATCCTTATTATTTGCACATTTAATACAGTGTCAAAAAATGAAACGCAGGTACTTATACTAGGTCCTATTAATGTCTCAAACAAAGAAAGCGAATTTGAATTGATATTTTATCTATCCGCCTCACCCGTTTCCACAATCAGACAGTGCATCTCCAACATTTCTGTACACGTGTACGTCAGTATACTCATATTTATAACCTATGAGTAGACTCATACACATTTATTTATGACCTATGAGTCTACTTCTATTTATGACCTATGAGTCTGCTTTTATTTATGACCTATGAGACTACTTTTATTTATGACCTATGAGTCTACTTTTATTTATGACGTATGAGTCTGCTTTTATTTATGACATAAGAGTTTACTTTTATTTATGTCCTACGAGCCTGCTTTTATTTATGACATAAGAGTTTACTTTTATTTATGACCTATGAGTACTTTTATTTATGACCTATGAGTCTACTTTTATTTATGACGTATGAGTCTGCTTTTATTTATGGCATAAGAGTTTACTTTTATTTATGTCCTACGAGTCTGCTTTTATTTATGACATAAGAGTTTACTTTTATTTATGACCTATGAGTCTACTTTTATTTATGACCTATGAGTCTGCTTTTATTTATGACATAAGAGTTTACTTTTATTTATGACCTACGAGTCTGCTTTTATTTATGACATAAGAGTCTACTTTTATTTATGACCTATGAGTCTACTTTTATTTATGACATAAGAATTTACTTTTATTTATGTCCTACGAGTTTGCTTTTATTTATGACATAAGAGTCTACTTTTATTTATGACCGACGAGTCTGCTTTTATTTATGACATAAGAGTCTACTTTTATTTATGACCTATGAGTCTACTTTTATTTATGACATAAGAGTTTACTTTTATTTATGACCTATGAGTCTACTTTTATTTATTAGGCGATTATAAACTGCCGGTACGAGAATGCACTAGACCTGTGTCAATCATTTAGCCCCATTCTGTTTTTGATTTTCGCTGAGTACATTACTTACCATGACTAGTCACTTCATGGTTTGTGTGGGTGATAATAAAAATATCGTTTTAATATATTCGACGTACCGGGGATGTATCCATCTGGTGGGGGGCAATGTAAGTGCTTGCTGCCAGTGATCATAAGCTGGTTGCCTGATAAACTGCCGCCGATTTGTGCTTCGTGATCTAGTTCTGAAAAAAAAACATATTCATTAGAGCCTGCACTATTTGTCACGCGCTATTAAATTCTCATAGTAGATCGAATTTGATTGATTATCGATCATAATTTTGGCCATCGACGATATATCAAATTTGACAAAGCGATGTGTCAATATAACGCATGTTTTAATCAGTTTGTTATATTATTTTATCATTGATACAAAGACGGATAGTTATGTCGATATTTGTCGATTGATTACAAAATGTTTTTAATAAGGATTAAAATGGTAGATAAACGTATTGTACAGCAAGTTCCGATTTTTTAATATGGCAGATATTTATCCACGTTAATGGCCGTAGTATTGGACCCGGTCGCATGTACTGGCGGCGCGGCTCTCGAACTCCCTGCGTCGCAGCGCCACGCTGGGCTATAGTGAGTCACCTTGAGCCGGTTGCACGTCGAGCGAGCGCGCCTCCCGCCTGGCGGCGCGGCTCTCGAACTCCCTGCGTCGCAGCGCCACGCTGGGCTATAGTGAGTCACCTTGAGCCGGTTGCACGTCGAGCGAGCGCGCCTCCCGCCTGGCGGCGCGGCTCTCGAACTCCCTGCGTCGCAGCGCCACGCTGGGCTATAGTGAGTCACCTTGAGCCGGTTGCACGTCGAGCGAGCGCGCCTCCCGCCTGGCGGCGCGGCTCTCGAACTCCCTGCGTCGCAGCGCCACGCTGGGCTATAGTGAGTCACCTTGAGCCGGTTGCACGTCGAGCGAGCGCGCCTCCCGCCTGGCGGCGCGGCTCTCGAACTCCCTGCGTCGCAGCGCCACGCTGGGCTATAGTGAGTCACCTTGAGCCGGTTGCACGTCGAGCGAGCGCGCCTCCCGCCTGGCGGCGCGGCTCTCGAACTCCCTGCGTCGCAGCGCCACGCTGGGCTATAGTGAGTCACCTTGAGCCGGTTGCACGTCGAGCGAGCGCGCCTCCCGCCTGGCGGCGCGGCTCTCGAACTCCCTGCGTCGCAGCGCCACGCTGGGCTATAGTGAGTCACCTTGAGCCGGTTGCACGTCGAGCGAGCGCGCCTCCCGCCTGGCGGCGCGGCTCTCGAACTCCCTGCGTCGCAGCGCCACGCTGGGCTCAAGCCGCGTGGTGGAGAGTCGCGCCAGCTCGCTGCGGGCGACCTCAGTGCGTCGGTCACCGCCGCCACGAGCCTCCTCTAACTGCCGCGTTCGCGCCGTCACCAGTTGCAATTCAGGTACTGGGTATCTGGAGAGGGCATTGCCTTTATTGAGACTAACACCTAAAGTGAATACAGTGTGGTCCGTGCTTTGGACTCAAGCAAAAAAGAACTCGACGTCAGCTAGACCGTCGCGTATCCGGCCGGGTCATGCACGTTTCTGTCAAAATTCAAAAAAAGTCTTCTGCATGGCAAGCGACGCTGCCGTTCCGCTACACGCTGCCTTATTATAAAAATACTTTTCGGAAAGCTATCAGTTGGTTAAACATCATCAGGCGTGGCAACATCACAAGGCAATCATTTGAACTCAAGGCAAGGTGTTTCAAAGAACACATAAAAAACCAGTCCCGCTTATTGTCACGAGGACAGCATTTGTCAAGCTATGTCAGACCTAAGGGGGAATTGAAGAACTCTGTCACCACGCTGACCACTAACAATACCAAAAAAAAAAATGGATACTTACTTATTATCTTGATTACAATTCACCGCCTCATCTTTCACTTCAGCAGGCGCACCATTCATTATACCGACATTCGTGCTCTGAACACCAGCCGCCATCTCCTGTATCTTCGCCAGGGTCGAGACGAACAGACTCCTATCCTGCTTCTGTCTGCTCTTGTCGATTTGACTGCCATTCACTTCCCCGTATCCACTGAAGGTTCCACTGTCGACGCTCCCTGAGCACTCTTCATTCTTCTGTTCTTGGGCATGCTGCGACGGTTGCTGAGGGGGTGGGGAAGCGGCAAGAGGTGGGGATGACGCAGGTGGAGGCCACGCAGGCTTCTGTAACTTCTGAGGCCTTGCATAGAACTCTTTCTGCTTTATGGGGGGTGGTGCATCCGGTGTTACCCAACCGGTCGGCTGGCTCGGACGTCTCAGGAACGCCTCCTTCTGTTCGAGACTCTTTCGTATTCGCGATAGTATTATTGAATCGTCCAGCTCCCGGCCGGTCAGTGTGGAGTTGGAATCGAACGAACCGAGGCTGTCTTTGCTTTCCGTCGCCGATGATGGCAAGGATGTGTCCGATTCCCGCCGGCTGTAATGAAAATATGGAGACGGGGTAAGAAATGTTAAAAGTTTCTACGTAATTATAAGCTTATGCTTGACATATAGTCGTGGGTGGTAAAGCTTACTAAGAACATAGAGGTTGAGTGTCAGGGATTCGCTGCACCGTCAACAGAAATGACGAAGGGGGTCATTGGCTAGCACAGCCAAACAGCGACGTAGCCTTTAAGTGATATAACTTTGGGCGGACATCCTCTCTGTTTCGATGGTTGAGACTATTAAAATATGGCAATTTTTTTTATACTATCAAGGTGGCAAGCGAGCATGCGGCCCACCTTGATCCATAGCAATAGGTCGCTGTTTCATATCCGGCTCGAAGGACCACAATGTACGATCTGGTTGCCGTACTGTATTTATGTATGGTTCATAAATAAGAGGAGTTAGCATGAATAAATGGTATATTATAAGAACTTTAACCCCAAATGGTAAGTAATTGTTAGATGGTTATGAGAACACACGTGAAATCGTTGCAATACTGCATCTCGGTGTAAATGATGACACAGCGCAACGTAATGCACGATGCTTGGACCATACACCACAGGACCATATGGACACTAGCAACACAAAGAATCCCCTCCCCCGACCGACCCGACGAATCGACCCTTAAGACATTAGATATTAAGTCTCTTGTCTCCGGTAATATCACCAGTTAAAGTGCCCTTGACACCCGAACAGCAATGGTTAGACACTACTGATTGTCGATAGAATATCTGACACTGCGGTGGTACCTACCTGGACGGCTCTTGCACATGGTGTGAGTTACTTTAACTAATACTTGTATAAACCTGACTTATTTTACATACAAATGTAGCATACTGTACATCAGTGGATAGTTTTTCATTCAAGTATTTCTAGCTGTTGCAGAACCATTTACACAAAGTCAAGCGTTCCATTCCATTAAGATCACAGATGGACTGATTAGTTTCATGATGATGTCACAAAAACCACGCAAATCGGTACTAAAGTAACGACTCATTATTCCGATAACGTCAACAACACTAATAGACCATTAATTGTCTCACCCATCATGGAGTAGATAATGGGGCGCGCCGGGCAGTCGACCGATACCGTCGTATCTTGAAGGAGGCAGGGACGCCACGCTGGCGTATTCAGGGTCTTCTCTATGCCTCATCGGGGCCTGCGGCGCCGGTAGTGCAGCCCTAGGCCTTCGGTACGCGTCGAAGAGCCGCGACTCATGCTCCGTGACCGGCGCGGGCATCTCTATCAGCCGTTGGTTTGTTTCAGGATTGTAGGCTGCTTCGCTGAAGTACTGCGACGTGAATGGGTAATGTTATTGTAAAATATAGATATGGACGTACGAGTGGAGCTGATAACACTTACAAATATTGGTGTAAGTGTGCCTTATCTTTGTGATTAAGAAGGTAAATCATTCGCTTCCTAGGTGATGTTGTTTTTCATATTTTAGTAAACAAATTGTATTCTTACCTTACTTAGGGGATTATTTATCTGATACGACTAAATGTTTTTAAAATTTTTATAGGAACCAGGCAAGCGACACGGCTGTTACTTGAACAGCTTGCACTGTTGCTCGTGCAAGCCACACCGGAACACAACATTGTTTAAAATAATGCGATCGCTTGCAAGCCGTTGCCGTGGCCACTTGAAGCAAGACACGCGTCTTGCTTCAAACGGCCTGTGCCCGGATGGTCCCCGCTACCTTCAATCTAGAATGTTTAGGACTCACCCGCTGCAGCAAGTCGTGGTCCCTCGGGACGACGGTGAGCCGCAGCACCCTGGGCTCCCGCTGCGCCAGCTGCACGACCCTGGCGTAGGGCGCCCGCGAGCGGCCGCACGCGACCGGCTCGCCGTTCACAGCGAGCACGCGGTCGCCGGCGCGAAGCCCAGCCGCGGCCGCTGGCCCGCCCGGCCGCACCGACCTCACGAAGATCGTGTCCATTGGCGCGCCCACCGCGCCCACCGCCAGGTGGCGCGCATCCTCGTACAACTCCTGGAGATTAACAACAACGAAATGGATAGTTGCACGGCTTTGTTGCCCGTTACATTAGTTATTCTGTAATTTCACTTATGTGCAAGGTTTCAAGGGCCTTGGCTTGGGCTGTCACTTAAAAGAGGGTTGATTCCGCCACCGGATCACAATGCGCCCCTAATGAGAATATCCGGCAGGAAACTGAGTGAGGTGGTGCTCGTCGTTGAGATCGCATACGTACGACCCTGCGGCCTCGCCGGCGAATCCGGTATTCTGTTGCCAGGGGGAAAGAAGAGGATGATTGCAACGTCTTGATCCAGTAGGGCCAACATTGGGCCTGGGGGAGATTGCTAGATAGCAATAGCTGGCCGAGGGAATTACTTATCCGTCACAGGGTCTTTACCTTTATGGTTGTCTGGAAGAAATTGCTTATAGCGATAAGACCGCCATTTGTACATTTTATGTTTTAGTTATAAGTTTATATTGTAAATATCTTCTTGGTGTACAATAAAGAGTATTCTATTCTATTCTATTCTATTCTACCCGGAGATGCGAAAGGAAGATTACGATACTGATGGTATGTTCTCAAGGGGGGTTTGGTGATAATGCGTAGATATCTATGAGGATTTCCTCATGAAATAAAAGGGTCTTTCCGCTACTGTTTTCAATTAATTATCGCGCTTCCATCTCCAGCCGCTTATTTACAAACAGACAAGATTACAGTCATCATCATCAGTAGTCAAATGACGTCCACTGCTGAACAAAGGCCTCTCCTTAGAAAGGAGGGGTTTCCTCCACGCTTGGCAGGTGTCTTAGGAATCCCAGTATAGGTGGTAGGTAATCCAATAGAACACACTGCTGTCCGTTTTCTTGTTTTCCCTAAGCAGCCTCATACGGACGCCCAACGGAGGGAGATACCCCACAGGTAGGATTACAGTAAAAAACTATTAATTGATTGATATACTGACCTGTAAGGATTCCGGCGGGTATACAACCAGGTGTCGCAGCGTGAACCCGAAGCCGTACCTGGCGTCGGGCCTCTGGATGACGATGGTGCGGGGCGCGGACGCGTGAGCGGCGGGCGGAGCAGGCGCGGCCGTCGCGACCGGAGCAGGTAACGCCAGCGGTGGAGCGTGGACTATCGGTTGGGGCTGTGGACAAAGCAACATATTATCATTAATAATTACTAATCTATACATATAACATTACTTGTCCTGACTGACTGATTCATCAACGCACACGCCAAACCGCTGTACGAGAAAGCTGAAATTTGGACAGTAGGTTCTTCTTATGACGTAAGCATTCACTTTAGAAGGGGTTTTGAAAATTCCACCCCTAAAGGGTTTAAATGGAGGTGTTTTCATTTGTATATAACTCTTTATATTATGATTCGATTTGGCTTGAAATTTACTGACAAAAATCCTCTAAATAAAAAAATTAAACGTGTTTCTTGATTTTTCAAAATCAACCTTTAGGGGTGCGCTAGGGGTTGGTAAACTTTGTATGGAAAAAAAATAATAGAGGGTGAAGCCGCAGGGAATTGCTAGTTATATTACATGACTGGACCGTTGGTCTAGTGTTAGACAGCCTGGTTGCTACCCGATAGGTCGTGGGTTCAATTTCGATCTTGTGTGTGGGTACAGAAAAATTATACAAGTATTTTTATCAGTTGTCTGGTTACCATAGAACAGATGCTAGGATCAGATAACAGTATATGTGAACTGTGAAATATAATTTACTAGGTGGTAGGGTGCGTACAAGACCCTTCTGCCGGCAGTAGTATCGGCTACGTTGGCAGAGAAATTTGCGTGGAGGGCTGTAGCCTCCTTCTGTGTCTTACAGAAGTTAAGTCATTGAAGGAGGCCGCGTAGCGGGATCACGCTAGGGCAGATCTCGCTGAGTGAAGGCAACATCGTCTGGGGAGGCAGCGATTATCTCTCCGGCTCTGCAACCCCAGGACCCCACCGTCAAAATTTATCAAACACATATGTTATTGTGCTTTTCATTATATGTGTAATCGCAATACTAGTAACAGTACATCGAAAAAAAATTGATTTGAGAGTGAATAACCTCAACTGTTAATATTTGCCAATAAAAATAAATAGTAACGTAGCTACATGATGAATGAAGACGATAAAAATATTGTTTGCATATTAAATTATGAACGGGTTATCCAATACGGTTAGATAATCATGAAACTCGATTATGTATAAAATAGTATGATAACCAATAACTCACATAGTATATATACTGTCGATTATAATCGGCCACAAATTTAACATCGTAATCAAAGATAAAACAGACGATGGGCTGTGCTGTGCTAATTTAGTGGGTTCGCTTATTTTGGTACCAACGAGCATCTACACAGAAGGAGGCTATGTACTGTAAATACTTGCAGATTCTGTGAAGATGTAAAAGTTTTCTACTGTGATCTACTGCTTTTGCAAGACGTATGTTGAGTCATCTGGGAGTAACTTACCCTACACCAGGTGATTGGGTACAGCTCCAAGCTGCCGCGATTGTGGAGTATCTTAGAAAACTCTTCGAGCTAGGGCATGCACAATAGATCCAACTGGGTCGAAGTGCGTTCCGTTGGTTACGGGGCTAATTAACAGCCAACAATAATAGAATAGAATAGAATAGTGCGTTCGTATGTCTTAGCTTAAAACTCCTGATTAACGCATCGGCCAATCTCGGACCTGGGTGACTTTAAATTTGAAGTGCGCTGTAGCACAACGGCAGCGCGACAGCAACGCTGCGCGCGTTTTTTATTTATATAGATTTACTAAGCAGCGCTGCAGCCGCACTGCTGTCGCGCTACAGCCGCACTGCAAATTTGAATTCACTCTAAAAATATGTACGACATCGCAATAAAGTGTCCTTAACTAGGCCTTTGGCCTTTTAGTTTATTGTATTTTTGTCGTATTTTTTTCTCTCTCTCATTTGATATTTTGAACGGCAGGACATAGTGTCGCTGATGTTGATCTAATTGTAACAACACTGTTTAGAAAAAAAGTGAAAAATTGACAAGCCCGCTGAGTTTCTTGCCGGATCTATTCAGTAGAGGCCGCGGTGATAGCTTTAAAAACAAATTACCGTTCAAAAGTGCTAGCGTTAAGCATATTTGAAATAAATGATTTTAACTTTGACTTTAGACACAAATAGCTTTATTTACTGCATCACAACACTATAACAAAATGGTGCCAATTACGACTATAACCATAATAATTCATCTATGAATATTCTTAATCAATGAGGAACTATATCAATACAGAATTAGTGATACCATAAATCAAGCTAAGGTTCGTTTCCTTCGTTTGAACAAATTCAACAGCTTAAAGCAGGCAGTAGACAGCTCGTTAAATGCTCCTGATTGCGTCTGCCCACACCTAGTTGCGATGCCGTCTTACTGGTATGACAGTTACTGTTAGGGCTGCTACGTTACGGAAATATGCAAATATTGGTAACGAATCGAAGAGACTTAATCTGCCTATACATATACTCGTATGCCATAATCTACCTCAGCCATTTAACAAGGATGTGCCATCGACGATAAAAATAATTATGTCGTATTATAAAATACTTAATTGATAAGTACGAACACAATAGCAAGAGATAGTAATGGCAAGTACAACAAATTGACTTTCTAGTTTGATTGATAATCAAAATCGTTATTAATATTGGCAATGCGATTCGATCATCATTACAATCGATTATTAAAACGTCTGTGAATAAGTCCGTGAAAACGTTGCAACAAGAAAAAAAAAAGCATATATTTAATTAATGACAGCCCTACACAGTGGAAACAGGAATATCACAAATCATGGATACAAGATAACATCACCAGATACGGGAACGCTCGTCCTTCAAGGCATTTCATAATAACGCAAATAAAAACAAGATTAAACATGAGACATTGAACATTTATCAGGAATGATATCAATAACAAATACTTAAATGATATAATAAACAACAATAATATAATATGATGGCGATTAAAATCTTGTATTTGATGAAATGCTGAAAAGTTCACAATTATAGAGTTTATATAGGTACTAAGTTTGTCTACGGTCCCCATAAACAAATCGTAGGCAGGTGAACTTTAGTTTGGAGGAAGGACTAAACTTATATTGATACAAAATATAACCATTCTATAGTACCTACTTGTACTTATACATATTCTAAACTTACAATAGATAAGTATGTTACGAGATAAGTGACAGACTTATATGTGAAATCTTTTATTTTACGAAATGAATAAAGTTTCCTATTAGTTATAAACATACTGGTATTACCATCATTATCACCAGCCGAATACATAAACGTGAGCAACCTCAAATCGTAACGGTCAAATCAATATAACCCGTTAGCATCAGAGACCAAACATTTTAAGAAGATGCTATGAGGACTTGATGCACTTGATGGGTCTAGAGGTCCATGGACCCTTTTGCTGCCTATGTAGCGATATCTCTAACACAGGATCCTTTTTTGTGTCGTTAATAAGCCCACTGCTTCCGTCTTGCGATCAAGCAATACCTGTCTACATTTTAAAATTAACCAAATCACTTTCTGAACTTTATAAATTGTGACATATCAACCACATTATGGTGTGCATTAAAGTATGGAGGTAGCCTTATAAATCCGGAAAAGGTAGCACAATCTCGCCAGCCAACACCTGCCATTCAGTCGACATAATCTTTGTAACATGAGACGATGCATCGCGGGGCTTCCCTGAATCACTGCGACACGTGCGTTGCACACAAGCGCAGACAGGGAAAACTGAATTAATAGCTAAAGTATCTTAAGGCGCTACCTCTACAGACATGTATGATAATCAACGTGAAGTTCGCGTAGGTCGAAAGATGGGCCAAAAGGCAACCGGAGTGAAGACTGCGCACGGGTCGCAGAAGTGCCGACAGACAATTAGTCAGATGGTCTGATGACGTAGCAATGATAACCGGACGAAGATAGAATAAGAACATAATGATTTCTGATACTTACGCGAATATTACACATTGAAATGAAACTAATTAATTAATAATTAATTAATTAATTAATTAATAATTAATTAATTAATTAATTGTGAGGCTATTGAAATTAAAAAGCATCCAAATTTCAATAGAGAAGATGGCTGGGTGCTACCACCAGCTTGGGATCCCGTGATAAACATAGTCAAATCCAAAGACAAGCATTCCACTGCAAGACCTCAAGATACTGTAAGCTCTTTCTGCATAGATCGGACTAACAATAATAATTAGAAGACCTGAGGGTACCCTAAGACAACTATGACATATGGACAGCTACCACCTCAGTCCGCCCGTGACCATGAATGCTGTAAAGTATTCGAAACGTCGGGAAATTAAAATCAAAAATAAACCGCGATATAATCCGTAAAATTAGTTTCATTTCAATAGAATAAGAACACTCAAGATCGAAAAGTGGCGTGCACTTGATTAGGTAGATACACTCATATTTGTGTGACAAAGGGCTAAATAAGAAACAAGTTCGCCTGAGGCACCTTGGGCAGTCATAGATCTTACTGGTTGGTCAATTTTTTTTTTTTTTTTGGGAATGATAGACGCTATTGGCCGCAGATGGCCATTACAGCTTCACCGGACAATAGGAGGCGAGCGCTTGAAGCGCTCTAGCCTTTACGGCAGAAGTAGCGACGAGCTCAAGGGCACCTCAGGGATGCAAGGCCTCGGCTTGGGCTGTCGCTTAAGAGAGGGCTGAGTTTACCACCGGAAACTCAGTGGGGTAGTGGTTGGTCAATTGTTCCATCACCACATAAGATAAACCAGAAGTATTCAACTCCACCGTAAGAATTGTTCTTCATGAAGACCAATCTCAAAAGGGCTACATTTTGAAACCTACTTTCTAACTTCCAGCGATAAATGCTTATCTTGCAGTGCATTTTATATTTCCTCTGCATAAAACATTTATCGTCTTTATATTGATCATTATTTACCTATAAAGTGAAGCGATAATAAATGCTAATGCAAGTATAAAACTAATATTATGCATCTACTGTAATGTTAGCCAAGGGTGAAAGTCACGTAAAATGGCGAGAGAGATATAAAATCATTTAGATTCGATCAAAAGGGAAGCTTTCTACATAGACAGCAACACACATATATGTTATGTACCTACATGTATTTGCAATAATTATTAGCCGAACCATAATTACGGGTTTAATGTGTGTAGTGGTGTTAAAGGATACGAAATAAACAGGCTTAAAGCTACCACTTTTGAACGGTAATTTTTAGTTCTTTTTTTAAAGCTACCACCGGGTCACAACACGCCCAAGTGAGAAGATCCGGCAAGAAACTCCGCGGACTTGTCTTTATTTCTTTTTTTTTTAACAGTTTGTCTTGTTACAATCAGATTAGCATCAGCGACAGTGTGTCTAGCCAATAAAACACGAGAAAAAATAAACGAAAAAAATACAACAAACTAAAAGGCCAAAGAGATAGTGATATTATCTAATAATAATATCTTGGGACAATCCATACACGGTCATTCGATTCCAAACTAGGCAGAGCCTGTATTATGGAAACCATACTGATACTAATATTATACTTTTTTTTTGTAAATACATACCTAAATAGATAAATAGACCAACGGACCTGTCAACAGTAGAAATAGATATAGATGTATAAGGATACATAGATTCTTTCGACATCCATATTCTCTCTGAGGTATTTCTATTCTATTTTTCTCAATTTGCAACATCAATGAACTGTGTGTGAGGATTGCGTATGAAATTATTATTTACAATTATTATATATATACTTATAATAAAACTGTAACAGGTCCAATTCTGTACATTGAAGATATTTTGAAAATTATATTTGGAGGGCATTCTATAACCGATACTGAGGCCGAAAATGTATTTTTTTAAATTTTTGTCTGTCTGTCTGTCTGTCTGTCTGTCTGTCTGTCTGTCTGTCTGTATCACGGCTGAGTATCACGCCGAAACTACTGAATGGATTCAAATGAAACTTGGCATGATTTGAGATCTTACTACGAGGTAGGACATAGGATACTTTTTATCCCGTAATCTAGCACGGTTCTTTTGGGAGAGGGGATTAAAGTCAAAATGGGTACTTGGTTATACGCTTGGTCCGATTTTATCATTTTTTCTTTATAATATAATAAATATTAGTAAGGGAACACTCATAGAGAGTTGTTATCAAGGTTTTGTAATCGATCGGGTTAAGCAACGTTAGGTAAGGTCAATAAATAGATGGGTGACCGTTTAACGCCATTTGAACTAAACGGGTCCGTGCTTCGGAGAGCAAGTAAAAAGTGGGTCCCTGTTTTTAACCGACTATAAAAAAGGAGGTTATGTATTCAATGAGAATGTCTGTTATTAAAAGTTTAGTTAACGTAAAAATAGCGCAGGCGGAGCTGCGTGGGTCAGCTAGTTATTATATAAGAGCCGTTAACCCACTACTGGAGTCAAGACACGAGTGAGACCATCCCAACAACAGCCCTTGAGTCATTAAATTTTATCGCCTTGTAGTACTCCTCGAAGTAAATATTTAGTGGTAATGTACGTACTGTATAAATGGAGTGCACTTGGAAAGCAAGCGAGCGAGAACTCAACATTAAATATTCACACACAGTAGGTAGGAGAGATGGGAACAGGGAAGCATACGGATGGGTTCATTCCTTATGTATTACATCAATAAAGTGCTAGTGGAGGGGATATATAAGGTACAAGTAATAGTGCAATGCAAATGTATATGGGACGGCGGCAATTAGGCTAGCGTTACAATAAGTATCATAAAGAAATACGAAGACGGAGAAAAACGGAAATCGGATTCCACGGCGGAATATTAAAGAAATACTTACTTATAAAGTTGTGGTATACAACACATAGTGTTATTTAAGTACTAGCTGACCCACGCTGCTCCGCATGCGCTATTTTTACGTTAACTAAACTTTTAATAACAGACATTCGCATCGAATACATAACCTCCTTTTTTATAGTCGGTTAAAAACTGGGACCCACTTTTTACTTGCTCTCCCAAGCACAGACCCGTTTAGTTCAAATGGCGTTAAACGGTCACCCATCTATTTAATGACCTTACCTAACGTTGCTTAACCCGATCGATTACAAAACCTTGATAACAACTATCTATGAGTGTTCCCTTACTAATATTTATTATAAGTATGAAGAAAAATTGATAAAAACGGACCAAGCGTATAACCAAGTACCCATTTTGACTTTAATCCCCTCTCCCAAAAGAACCGTGCTAGATTACGGGATAAAAAATATCCTATGTCCTACCTCGTAGTAAGATCTCAAATCATGCCAAGTTTCATTTGAATCCGTTACAGTTTTATTATAAGTATAGATAAACCAAAGGTTAATTTGCGTCTAGCTAGGACGTTTTTCTGATACGAAGGCGGTGTAGGCATGACCCACACAAAACTTGACCTGTGTTGCGTTGAAATGGCCCGTGAGTGACTATTTAGGTCATCATAAAGAATGGGGATTTTACGCTAATCCGCTACCCGCGACGCTATCAATGTGTTCATAGACTAAAATATAATTCAAAGTGTACCGCTTTCTTGTCTACTGTTCAATCCTTTTATGCTCTGTGGTGGAGATTAAAGGAATACTTTAGTGAAGTAGTTAAGTACATGAATGAAATTCAATACTTTTGTTTATTATTTAGGGAAGCAGTTTTTCGTAAGTGTACTAAATGTTTAGTATTTTAATGCTTTTTTTGAGTTGTGTGTAAATATTAAATAGTTTGATGTTTTCTTTTAAGTATATGACCGATCAAGTGTTTTAACTTTTTTATTCAATTCAAATAAAATAATTCGTTTCAAATAGGCTTAGCGCCACCGGATGATAACGCGACCTCAACTGAGAATATTCAGCAAGAAATTCAGCGGGCTTGTTTTATTTTCTCTTTCTTAAAACACTGTTTTTCTTGTAATTAATTTACTCTTACGAATTATATCGCGGTTTATTTAAAGTTTTAATTTTCCCGACGTTTGGAATGCTTTGCAGCACCCATGGTCACGGGCAGGTTAATTACAATGTGTAGTATTCGCGTAAATAAAAGACAACATTAATGTTTTTCTTATTACAATCTATCATCAGCTCGAAAGATAAAACGAATACTAAAATACGAATAAAAAAATGAATACCAAATATCCTGAAAATGAGAGCGTTTAAAATTATAAAATATTTTTATAGAGAAAGTACCTACAGCCAATGTAGTCGCATTTACAAGTTCTTTAGCGGTGAGCAAGAGCCATAACTTTTGAAGTAAACGCATGTGAAATAGTGTTTATTATACCAAACAGCTGGCATTTCGCGTATTTCGTATGCTGTGCCAAACGCGACGCCAATTCTTGATTCTCAATTGGTGACAAACAAGCCAAATGAATTGGCAAGGAGGGAATTATGCCGAATATTTAGCAGTCTATTTCAGTAGCTGAATGTGTACAAACACCTACGTTAATTATTCAGAGTACCTAGTAGCTAAATTTGGGGTACAGGTGTACAAAAATTAAATTGTTTATTTTCCTATCTACTTTATTCTAATCGGGAATTAACGCGATTTACCTTATATTTTGGCTTGACGTTTCGGCCGGGTTGCACCAGCCGTGGTCACAAGCAGACACTCCGCTCTTGCTCTCTTGGTCTGCTTGTGACCACGGCTGGTGCAACCCGGCCGAAACGTCAAGCCAAAATATAAGGTAAATCGCGTTAATTCCCGATTAGAATAAAGTTTGATAATAGAACGCGTAAGTCTAAAAGTATATATTCCCTATCTACTGTATTTGATGGTAATGAGATTGTCGATTTCACCTTTAACTTTTTACTAAAGCAACTATTATCATCAGCAGTGTGAAAGACATCCACTGCTGAACAAAGGCCACCCCCTTACAAGGAATAGGTTACTATAATTACCAAGCTTATTGGAGATAAAAAGAAATATTTATGGTAAATCATATTAATTCGGTAAAAATAATGTTCGAGAGCATAAAGCTGTCAGCAAAGATGTATATTTCACACCAACAAAGCAATTTGTGGTTAATACAATATTAAGAGTCCTGCTTTCACCGTAGTTGTAAGAGTGATGATACTCTAGCATCCAGTGATAAGATCGCGTGCATTAAAGTTATTAACCAGACGCCCGGTAAAAGCGGCCGAGCGAGATTGACGGTTGACAACTTAGATGTAGTAAATGGCTTTATTAACGTAAGAGAAAACCCTTATATATTTATGTGGCCTTAGTAGTACAGTATTTATTAATACCCTAACAAGTGATCGACTTCAATATCGATCTGAGTGGAGATTACGATTTGCCGGCAAAACTGCCAGAAAGGCTGATCAATTTATACAAAGCTGTTCACATTTTGCCAGATCCGGCAAGAATGCCGAACTCGGCACATTTGCTGGGGCGTTTGGTAGTACTAATCGCCGGCAGAACGCCCGGTCCGAAGCAATGTGAACGAGCTCTCCAGCCAATCTTTGTTCTGAGCGTTAAAATTTCCGACTGAGCTCAGAAAAATAAGAACTTATTAAATGATTTAAAAAAAAAAAAACTCTATTCGTCTGTATATATTTTATGTATTCGCGTATAAGAAGATTTGAATTCTGTTTTGTTCAGAAAGTACGCTCTGAGGTCTCATAGACATTTATTTATGGCTGGACTCGCAGAGGACTGGTCATATTTGCCGCACAGCCGATGACCGTTGGGGTAGACTAGTTCACTGGTCAAGTGGTACGACAATACACAAAGCAGGTGGCAGTGACTGGATGAGGAAAGCCGAAGGTCGGGCTCAAAGGCGTGACTTGGGAGGTCTATGTCCTGCAGTAGACTAATGTAGGCTGATTATAATTATGATGTAAGTAAGTAACCTACTGCTACTAGACAATATTGAAAAAATAATTGGATTTCGTAAGCTTGGTATGTCAATATTTATTATCAAACCGTACTATACACATATTTACAACTATTTGTGTCATTATGTCGGTTTAAAGTTTTCATTAAAACGTAACTAGCTGTAATTGTATGTCAACATACATAGTGACTAATTTACGCGGTGTCGATACAATATTACAATATACAAGATATACAATATTGAAACATAATAATAATTCAGTTACCAAACAAGGAACATTGGCCATTTGAAAGGCAATTTGTACAATGTTACAACGTTAATAACAATTACAAATATCTGACGTTTAATCGACAAGGATAATTATAATAATCAAAGATACTTTTAATATTTAAATAATATATTTAAAAAAAAATAAGAAAACTGTTATGCGTGCGAGAATATTGATATGACACAAAAATATAATGCAAACAACTGCAAGCAATAAATAAACAGAAGATGCAAATTATTAGTATTAACTTTAATAGTTTATAGATTTACACTAAAAAAAAACAAAGACGAAAATAGAAAAGAAAAATATATATTTACCATTAAGTAATGTTGTCTTTTATTTACGCGAATAAATTGAAATCAAATTAATTTTTACGGATTTTATCGCGGTTTAGATTTTACTATCCCGTCGTTTCGAATGCTTTGCAGCACCCAAAAAATCCGTAAAAGTAATTTGATTTCAATATATTTGCCATTATTAATTACCATTAGTAATAAACCCTAAGTGCGGCAATCATCATCAGCCGGAAGACGTCCACTGCTGAACATAGGCCTCCCCGTTAGAACGCCACAATGAACGACAATTGGCTATTTGCATCCACCGGTTACCTGCGACGCGCACAATGTCGTCTGTCCACCGGCAATATGTATTGAAAAAAACTGTACCCAGTCGAATAAAGAACCACATTCTTTTTTTTTAAGTCGGTTAAAAGCGAATTAAGTTTCGTTGCAATTGGTACAGCTGACGCATGGTTTTGCATAATGAAGTAAAATTGAATGTACTATGTATGCTTAAAAAATCCGGTCACGTGCGAGTCGGACTCGCACACCGAGGGTTCTATACAATTTGTATAACATTACAGATAGCAAAAACAACAAACCGCAAAACTAAGCTTGTTTGTAGAGGTTTTTTTAGTATTACAAAAAACTGTAATACTTAGGACTATCGTTTTATTTTTCCTGTAAAATATAGATAGACTTGTACTACTTATAATTATTTCAGATTTTTCCATCACAAACTTCGGAGATAAGGCTCCCTTAGTGGACGTTAATTCTTATTATCTGTTTTGAGATATACCTACAAATTAAGCCCTTTCATATTATCGATATAGTAGTCTAACTGAAATTTTTATGACCCATTTCGACCTCCATTATAAAAAAAAAGTGAAAATATAATTTTTTCATTTGCGATGAGGTTGAGTAAGTGAGATCTAAACCTATTCTAAGTTACAAATCGATCGAATCCACGGTTGCTGAAATATATAGGTGACGAAGTCGCACCATAAAGGATCTTATTATCTTTTTTACCTTTTAGGTACGGAACCCTAAAAATTGAAGGAATTAATAAGACAAGACTTTAACGATACAAACTTAAAGGCCTTGCTGTTTAATAAATCAAAGATCATTTCAGACGAGTCGATAAATCGGCACTTCACCGCGAATTAATTACGTGTAAATGATAATGACGAAGCTATTTACAAAATATTTGGGCGTTGGCTGCGTAAGAACATGTACTTACTAAATACCTATATAATTAAATTTTAATATTAAAATTAACCAACATGTATACCTATAATACATCGATATACTCGTAATATTTAAACTAAATTACCTGTTACGGTCCCAAAAATGGCACACAGAAAAGCGCCCTTGTGTGCTAGTTGTTTTCAAGCCATAGGCTGACAAAATTATTTTTGCCGATAGGAGTGTCGCTACTGTCTATATGAAACTGTCAAACTACACGTCATTATCATAATAAAATCGTTAGTTCACGTTTCTGCCACCAGCACAGATAAATCCGCGACCCCCGCGACCACATTATTAATGTAATTTTATTAGTGAATTTTTATCTAGTTGATATATTATATCAATGCTATAATAACATCATGCATGACGGTGAAATGTTGAATTTAGTACAAAAAAAATCACAATGAATTATGATGTGTTGTAAAAATCGCGTTTTGTTGGCAGGATAAGTCAAAAAAAGACTAGCGGAAACGAAAGAAGTAAGAAGAACATTCGGTTGTCTTCGATAACCTCGTAAGGGTCGCGTGCCACGATGACAAATAAGTGAATTATTCATTTTATAATTAATGACATAATTCTTGTATTTTTTCTGGCATCAATTATAATAATTAAACTTTATTTAAGGACAACAATTTGGTCCGATATGTTAGTAACAATTTAACTTATTCTATGTTAATACTTACTTAGTCAATACTATGTTAATACTAATAATAACTAACAGTGATTTGGTCCGATGGACCATTGCGCAGACATGTGGGCTGTCGGCTCGCGCCGCTATCGCTCGCAGGATACTGTTGGAGCTGCCGCGCAACCTGTTTAGCAGAGATGCGACTCTTTTACGCCATACTGCGTCAAAACCATCAGAAATCATATCATTCATTATGAATTAATATGTCGTATCCTTGTGGGTAAGAATAGCACCCTCCCATCTCTTCCCCTTGGGTGACAGTAAGGGAAAACAAGAAGACGGACAGCAGCGTCTTTCTATTGGATTATCTACCACCTATACTGCTATCCCCAAGACGCCTTCCAAGCGTGGGGACTATGGCAACCCCTCCCTCCTAAGGTGGAGGCCTTTTTTCATCAGTGGAAGTCTTTCGGCTGCGGATGATGATGATGACTGTTTTTAGAATCTCCAAAGATATTTACTTAACTAATTAGGAATAGACTAGCCAATGGGAGCAATATTTTCATCACAAAACTTTTTACATAAGTCATCAGTAGAAACTTGCGAACTCTGTAAGCCAACAATATTAAAGGCTGCTCTACAGCTTACACGTACTATATATAATATTTATTATATATATAATATTTATATATATATATATATACAGGGTGTAACGGACATCGTACCGAAAACCGATACCAGGGATCCAGTACATGATTCTGAACATCCTAGTGTTGTAATTTTTCATCGGCTTTTTCATGAATTTCCAAAAAAAAACCCACTTTTTTTAAATAAAATTAGTATAATATCATTATTGGTATAATAATAAAGCGTAATTTTAATTTAAAAACAATAAATTACTTATTTGTGGAAAATTTATTTAATTATTTATTTATTTATTCTTTATGCACTAAAACAGTACATAGGCAATTAATTAATAGGCAATTGGCTTATTTCAGAAAATTAGCAATGTAATTTGAGAAATAAATATTATTCCGCATATATTCATTACATGCTCGAAAATTAATAAGTCAGTCATTTGGCATTTTCCATATAAATGGTTTCTGTAATGTTGTAACGGACATTATTTGACATCTTATAAATTGTTTTTCGGTACGATGTCCCTTACACCCGTTATAATACTAGCTGACCCACACAGCTCCGCCCGCGTTAACTAAACTTTAAATAATATTCATTCGCATAGAATACAAAACCTCCTTTTTTAAAGTCGCTTAAAAACTTGGACCTGAAACTTTGTACTTGCCCTCCGAAGCACGGAGACGTTTAGTTCAAATGACGTTAAACGGTCACCCATCTATTTAATGACCTTACCTAACGTTGCTTAACCTGATCGATTTCCAAACATTGTTAACAACTGTCTATGAGTGTTTCCTTACAAATATTTATTATAATTATAATGAAAAATTGTTAAAATCGGAGCCAGCGTATAACCAAGTACACATTTTGACTTTAGTCCCCTCTCCCAAGGGAATCATCCCGAATGTCGGGATAAAAAGTATCCTATGTCCTACCTCGGAGTATTAACTCAAATCATGCCAAGTTTCGTTTCAATCCATCCAGTAGTTTCGGCGTGATGCGCAGCCGAGATACAGACAGACAGACAAAAATAGAAAAAAAATACATTTTTGGCTTTAGTATCGGTTATAAAATGCCCTCCAAACATAATTCCCAAAATATCTTTAATGTACAGAATTGGACCTGTTACAGTTTTATTATAAGTATAGAATTGAATTAATGTGATGGCTGTTTTTGTATGAAAACTTATAATTTCAAAGGCTGCTCTACAGCTTACACATATTTAACCCATCTACCTAACAGAAGATCCCAGCCAATGTGTTGATAGCCGAGGGACACCAGCCCCGTTCCTTTGATTGCAAGTGCAATGTTTCCTCAATTCTTATTATATTAAGCTAGTAAAGTAAGCTCAGCTAATATTAATCGAAAGAAATTTTATTGCCGACTGTACATCGCCACCATTCATTATCCGATTTAAAACACTTACGCAACTCGTAAACAATTCTCAATGAAATTTTAATACAAAATCGATATTCAGCCAATTAGTGGCCCAATGTGTATCAGGGCAAAACTTTGAGGTCAGTTGGACCCTATTAGCGCTGACGGCTTCGAAAGTGCCACTTTTTTAAGGTCGAGAGACAATATACGATGTATATTCAAGGTTGCGTAGCGACTAAGACGTGCGACTAGCGAGCCGGTGGCCTTATATGGTAACGAAACGGATGGGTGAACGAGCGGCGACAAGCTGGCTGGTGAATGTCCCACGAATTGCGCGACGCCACTTACTTCGCTTGTTGGGGTTTTCTGAACCGATGAGTCAGAAATGAAATACGGTTTTCAAAACTATACTCTTATTTTTATTTATACTCTTTATTGTACACACATAAAAATAAAATAAAAAGGACTTGAAGAAATTTGTACAAAGGGCGGCCTTATCGTTATCCGCAATTTCTTCCAGGCGACCTTGGGATGGAAAAAAGATTGCATGGAATACGAAAAGTGGGGTAGTTAATATATGAGACAATATACACTAATAAAAACTCTAACTAAACTATACTCTTTTTTTTTATTTGGTGGTTTGGTTTACTATCAGTTGGTTAAGCAACGTCAGGCAAGTTCAGATTATAGATGGGATCGTTAAGTGGAATTTGGAGTTTTTTCGTGCTTCGATATGCAAAATCGGTCCCAGTTGTTGAAATCTAGTAGACTGCCGGTCTGCTAGATTTAACTCGAGCCCTATGTTAGATTTGTTTGCGGGAAGAATGGCAAAAGATTTCGTTTCAAATTAAGTTGTTTCTTCTGAGAGATGTATGAATGTTTTGTCTGTCTGTCTGCTTTTAAATATTGTATTGCCTTTTACTGTTTTTAAAGAAAACATAATAACTACTTATATTTTAAATTGCAGGCTGTAATGTGAATTACGGTAACCGCGCCGTAAAAAATTACGTAAATCGTACTTAACACTTTATATTCCATTCGTTAAACCCTTCACATCGACGACGTGAAAATTACTAGGTATTCATTTTAATTTTTACTGCGTTATATTACAGTATTGTAATTAGTCGTTGAGGTATATAATTTGCACTATTTTATTGACCTTTTCCTGTAGGTAATGCTTGTTGCGCAATGAGCGAAAGTATCATTCGATAGTAATTTCTGTTATAACCAGCAATAAATAATACATAGATGGTTATTATAACAATAAATATTGTAGAGCACTCGTAGGTCCAGTGCTAACATATCTGAACAACTGCAACCCAGCGAGACCCATTTATATTTTCTTCGACAAATTCTCATTTATGACCGACTAGCTGACCTATATGGAATATTCCATTTTTTTTTCTTTTAAAACACCCCTGTATCAGAGCGAATAAAACAAATATTCAAATCGGTCAAGCGGTTTCTGAGACTAGCTGTACGAGCTACTAATTTTTATATAGATAAACACTGACTACTTATGTTGAGTAGTCGGTATAGATACATAATCACAAACATAATGACATCGAAGATATGGTAGCAGTTGAATGTAGTCTTTGATAGTTACCGCTAGACGCAGTGGTTTTGAAATGTATGGAGAAAACTGCCAGTTTAGTCGATTTCGTTAACTATGAAAACCCGTACTCTAGACCCCCAGAACACATAGACATGTAAGGTTTAATTTATAAGCAAGAAAGATCGCAAAAAGTCATTGGTCACAAAAGCACATTAAGTAATTATCTTAATGTGACATTTCCATACATCACAAGGGTAATGAGCTTCAGGATAATGAGCTAAAATGTCACGTCCCACGATTAACTTGAACTGGAAAACGTGATCATTTAGTGTTTTTACTTTAATACGGTGATTGGTAATTACAAAGTGTTACAATTTAATTTTAATCGGTTTTCGTACAGTACCTACCAGATACTTAATATGACTCACAATGAAATACGTATGCTCTTGTACGCTGGGTCGCAAAGAAAGCGGGTTGGTTATAAAAATATGATTATCTACTTATAAAATATTTCAGCAATGGCTTAAAAATAAAAACTAGATTAAAATTTATTTCTTTTCCAATACATACTTTATAAGCAGAACTAAAAGCTTTTTATTTTTTTGCAAGTTGAAGAGGCAAAGGACAGTGCATGTCGCTCGAAGAACCTATGGGGTAGAAAGGTCTTCTTCGAGTGGCGACCACAAACCGGAAAACGCAGCTTAGAAATAGGTGGGCGGACGACATTATGAAAGTCGCGGGCAACCGATGGATGCAAGTGGCTAGCTGTCGCTCATTGGCGGTCTAAGAGGGAGGCCTTGGTTAAGCAGTGGACACGTCTTCTGGGTAAAAATGATGACTAAAAATCATAAATAAAAAATATTTATATCGAGACTTTTTTACCGACTCAATCAATTCAATTTCAATTCAATTTATTTTCATAAATACGGTGCGTATAAAGATGGTACATTTTGCGTGATAATTCACGCAAAATGTACCATCTTTATACGTTCATTTCCTTGGCTATTAAGCCAAGGAATCCCTTCGCTCATAGATATGTTGGTTTAACGGGATAGTGCTTATTGCTCCCTGGAAAAATTGCGATGACATCTCGCGATTTGTTTTTCTGATTGGAGGATTCAAAATAGTACAAACGAACCTAGAAAGAAATTAAAGCATCTTTTGCTTTTATAATACATAATATTTTCTCATCGAGTACTACACATTGAAATGAAACTACTTTTTTTACAGATTATATACATGGCACGAAGTTTGGGCAAATTTTACTTGAATTAGCATCGATATAATATATAAACTAGATAAACATTCACGAACAAAATGACATCTAAAATGTGGTCGCGGAGGTTGCAAACTTATCTGTGCTGGTGGCGGAAACGTGAACTAACGATTTTATAATGATAATGACTTGTAGTTTGACAGTTTCATATAGACAGTAGCGACACTCCTATAGGCAAAAATAAATTTGTCAGGATGTGGCTTGTAAAGAAATAGCGACACAAGGGCGCTATTTCTCGCTACCACTTTTTGAACCGTGACACCAAATCTAGTTTATATATTATATCGACGTGAATTAGGAATAAATTCGCGGATGCAAAACACACTAATAGTATTATTGAATCGTAAAAATATTTAAGTCTCGATCCTGTCACGGTATCACACGCTACCGGGCAAGCACTCTCGTGTTTCGTTATCTATCCGTGTCCAATTAAACAGACCGAACGCTTCCTAGACATTGACACGTCGACCGTTCCCAAGTGCTAAATCAATCGGACTAATGCGTCTGTGATCGCGGCAGTGGAAGTAATTGATATGCGAGTATGAACGCGTAATACTTGTCAAGATATTATAGCATAATATATAGTATAATAATTATACGATAGAGTATTTAACTGCCCCGCACTTACAAATAATAATAATGTTCTGGGACAATCGACGGTGCGAATTCGTCTGTCTGTAACACCGTTAAACTTCAGGATGCAATTTTTTTTATCTTTTCTATGGGGTCGAAATGGGTCATCAAAATTTCAAAGTGAGACTACTAATCGAGTAGGGTAATATATGAAAGGGCTTCCGACTCGCACTTGACCGGTATTTTTTTTAGTTTTTCTGTTATCACGATAAGAAGACCATGAGTAAAAAAGTATCTTTGCAAGCGTGAATTAACTGTAATGAACTTGCGTCAGGTGGCAGTCTCTTTTGAAGGTAAACTCATTTTGTCTAAGCGGCAGCCCAAGTCGAGGCCGTGGCACCCTGAGGTGCCCTTGAGCTAGTCGCTACCCTCTCATGACAGGTGAAACTGTTAGGGCCATCTGCGGTCAACAACTCATACAAAAAAATAACTTTTTTTTAACGAGAAACGGTAACTTTGAAACGTCCGTGACTTGCACGACACTCGGATAGCCCGTTTTCAGGCCGCGTTTGTACTTCCAAGTGTAATCGTTTATGTATGTGTTCGCATCCCCCTCGGGAGCTATAGCCAAAGGCAAGTTTCTAGAAGGTAATTTCGCCGCCTGAGCAAATTATATATAATGCTCAGGCAGTGTGTGTAATGGCCGAGCACGCGCCGCTCTGCGGGATACTCGTTCAGACGTTGTTTGGATTAGAAACTAAATGGCGCGTAGGGTAACTGTAAATATACATTGACAGATTATTTCCATTAACTTTCAAGATGATGGTGGAAAAATTGCAGGAAATTCACCCAATATTTATACATTACAAAGCAAATTTTTTTCTACAGCAAAACACATTTAGATTGATGTCAATAAGTAAATATTTCACTCCATGAATATTAATTTAAAAAAGAACTGACGAAAGCGGAAGAATGTTTCTTTGAAATTTACATTATCATTTACTAGGTGGTAGTTACCATCGCAGTGTCAGATATTTAACCGCCAAGATCCGGTATGAAAGGCACTGTAGCTGGTGAAATTACTGGGACACAAGAGACTAATATCTGATGTCTTTTGAGTCGGCAATGCGGGCCGCATGCTTGTTTGTCACTTTGGTAGTATAAAAAACCAAATCACTTGTGCGCTTTGGTGCAAACTGTAAGTGCAGGCAAGCAACTATAATTTAAATTAACATACTTATAGCGTCAAACATCCAATCTCTCTACAATTGCTCTACAACTAAAATAATAGGTTACAAAAGGAAATATAGAATAATATTACCAACTCCTCGTGTCAATGTTATGTCTAAACTAACATTACAAGACACTAAACAAGACACAATCCATCCATGTAAACAAGTTAAGGCACTCGGTGACTTTCGTTTTCGTCCATTACCGCCGGCGATAGCGGTAATATGCGCTTGGTGTGACACCAGCTCATTATAGTCACATCGTGCCTCCGTGGCGCAATGGGAAATCGCTTGCTTTGTAAACCGGAGGTCGGTTCGAATCCTGCGGGAGGCAACAAATTTGTGTTGTTGTTTCTTACTGGCTAGGACAATGCAGGCCGATCACCTGATTGTCTGTAAAGTTAAATGATCCATGCGTCGGATGGGCATGTAAAAAGTCAGTCCTGCGCCTAACCTCTCCCCGGTCGTGTCGGTCTTCCGTCCCACATAGAGTCGTCCAGCAAACCCTGGACCAGTCATTTAGTGAGAATGTAAATGATTTAGAATGATGTTTTCGTATATTTGACGGGCCCGTTGGTCTAGTGGTCAGACACCCTGCCTGCTAACTGATGGGTCGTGGGTTCGATTCCCGCTAAGTGTCTGGGTGTTGTTTATCTATTTAAGTATGTATTTACAAAAAAAAAAGTATATAAGTATTAGTATCAGTTGTCTGGTTTCCATAGTACAGGCTCTGCCTAGTTTGGGATCGGATGACCGTGTGTGGATTGTCCCAAGATATTATTATTATTAATTGAAATATTGGCGTGTTTTTCCGTTATCACAAATTCTGCTGAGTACTTGTGATATGGGAATCTAGTATGGGTTTTCATGAAACGAAATCGACTAACCTGTCAGTTTTCTCCATATATTTCACACCATCTCCTCTAGCGGTAACTATCAAAAGTTAATCAAATGTACGAGAGAAAACTGATTGTTTGTTAAGATTACCAAAACCCGTCATATTAGAGCCCCTGTATTTTTTGTCACCGCCGCATCGGACAAAACGATACAAAATTTCAAAAGTAAAATATATGCAAGCATTAGATGAGTTGCTTAGTTGGCAATTTGGTATCGATCGCTGCGTCTTACGGGTCGTAAAAAAATGTCAAAGGGTAGTTCCTTTGCGATGAATGTTCTGCGATTAATTTCTATTTATTAACCCTGCAATCACACACGAAAGCTTTCGTTTAGTGGCGTGATTTATATTTGACCATGACAGTCAGCAAGAAAACTTAGTGGTTGGCCACAGTGAACGCGCGGTGACTTGAGCCAAGCGCGGGCGCGGCGGCGGGCGCGCCGGGTGGCCACAGTGACGCGCGGGCTGTTGTGGCGCTAAAACTTATTTCAGGTGTCGCAAACCATAGGTCAATCCTGAGATGGGAGGCGTTGAACACAAGAGATGGTGTGCTGGGTGCGCACAAAATAACTAAAAACAGTTAAATAAATAAAGATATATTTTTTATTTATATTAAAAATTGAAAAAGTAGCCAAAAAAGTTATTTTATTATAAAAAAAAATACTTCAGACGCTCGTACTCCGACCGACAAGACCGAAAAGGTTTGATACCCCCGCCAGCCGCGCGATCGGTCGCTTGTTGACTAGGCCCGCAGTGTGGCCAGAACGCGCGGATAGGAACGTTTGAAAAGTACGCCCGCTAACTCGCTCAAGCCGGTCGCTCTAGGCTCCCGCCTACCATCAGGCGAACTCTCGCTTTAAAAGAGATAATTTTTCAATGGCCTAATCACCCTTCGGAGTCGCTGGACGCTCGGGGTGTGGGCCCCTTGAGCGTCCATTGACTACGGCGGCGACTCCGAGGAGGACGGCGGCGGGGTTGCGACCCCCGTCCCCCGTGAGCACCGTGTCAGGTTCCCGGGGGGCTACAATGCGCCCCCCAGCGGCGGGCTCAAAGGCAAGGCACTGAGGGGCCCCTGGTGCAGATCCCACCGGAGAGCCCTGGGGTCCCCCCTCTCATGTGCCGATGCGACAGCCGCGGGGGTTTTAGTGGGTAAGAATCCCACATACCCCGGTTTCCCCCGCGTCAAAAAAAAAAAGGGCTCCCGCCTAAGTTACTTCAGTGTGGCCATAAGCGGCGGTTTCATATGTTTGATATTTCGCGCCCGCCGTCGCCACCGCGCTAGGCCTGTAGTGTGGCCGACCACTGACGGCTTAAAAAAGGGTTTACATCACAGGGAAGAGCGCCTTACCTACTTGTAGATTACACTGCTTATAGTACCTATACATTCACTGATCGGTATGATATGGAAAAGTAACATTTTATCGCTATACTGTAAGCCGCGCTTAGGATTTCTAGTCCAATCAATCACAAGAATGGATAATTCAAGCATAGCTCTTTGACTAAGAGCTTGTCCAAGAACAGTGTTAGTGGGGCGTATGCGGAAAACTTGACCAGATTTTCTTTTAATGTTTAGTGCCTTCGTGCCGGGGCGGAAACTGCTACGTAAGTTGCTTTTCTTACTACTGTTGCTCTTCGCCATGACAGCACGCGGTGTTTTACGAATCCGCCCCGCGGTATGTAAAAATAAACAGATTCCGTCCGCTTCCGCATTCTGCGTCGCTCCCATTGTATTCATATCCCATTCCCTTAGGCTGGTGGTTATGCCTATTGTACGTGCTCTGGAAATTGTTAGTTTGGCATACTTACCTTTTTTAGTACCCGCGGGGGAAAACTTCAATAGGTTCCCGGGACCGGTGGGTCTCAATCGGGATATGTGGTGTTCCTACCCACTAAAACTCAAGCGGAACGAAAGAATTCCAAAAATATTAATTATAAGAATTGCCATTATGGTCGCCAACCTCCGGTAGGAGATAGCACCACAAGAAGAAAAAGAAGAATTTTGCTAATTGTAAATAATTGAAAAGTTTTTTTAAAATAGACGTATTTGCAAGGTGGCTGTCACAAGCGAAAAACGTTGATAAGTGGTCTTCAATTAGAAGTCCAGGTGTAGCTGATACTGATGTAGGCAGATATACCCTGATAATGATAATAAATAACTATGCAAATGCGGTCGTAATCCGACCGCTATGTAATCAATATGCATAAGGAGATAAGAAGCGATTTGAAACATTTAAGATCTCTAGATTATATCTTCGAAACGCTTCCTTGTCGAATCAACATCTATACCACATTAAACATAGTCCAAATTTCCATGTAAACGTTTACAGCCCTGCAGTTTCCTGGCAATGAATCACTCGTATCTCTCATGAAGGTGACGGGGGAGGAGAGGGAATGGAAGGGGGGTCTAGGTTCGCCGTGCATCGCGCCCGCGCGCATCACTGCGCCGATTACTAAAATAGAAGCGAGTTGACACACATAAATAATATTAGCCCGCTCGTAAATAACCCAGCGGCAGTTGCCATATGCAATGTGAGAATACGTACAAGAAAAAAAATGCACTAGCCATGATAAAATCGAATGTACTTGTACGATTGCGGCGAGGGAAAATAAAAAGATAACAGCTGATACATACTAGCAGGTATCTTACCCTTTGGTAGTAAATTTAAGATAATATGAGATACTTTCGTAGCCCAGTGCCAAGGAAGACTACCGCTGTATCTAAAACTTTTTTTCGTTTTCGCGAGGTAAACCTTCGGTAGGTCCGCGGGACCTGTGGGGGGTAGGTATGTGGGATTCTTGTCTACTAAAACCATCGCGGCTGTCGCATCGGCACATGACAGACCTGTGCTCGCCGGTGGGATATCTGCACTAGGAACTCCTCAGATCCTTGCCTTTGAGCTACCGGAGGGCGCATTATAGCCCCCGGGAACCAGACACGGTGCTCACGAGGACGGAAGTTGCAACCCCGCCGTCGTCCTCCACCGAGTCGCCGCCTTACTCAATAGGGCCCACACCCCGAACGTCCAACGACTCCGAAGGAAGCCCGGAGAGGTCTAAACTCACTTTGAATATTGACTATGGGTTTATTTGAAAGCATCGACAACCTTCCAATGTTTACGGGGTACCTGATTGTCTGCTGAATATTGCAACGACCGCCGCCGACACCTTAAGAGTTTCAAACAAAGTTCTTTCATTTTTCTGATTTTGTTGTTCTTTCGATATAAAAGTGCCGGACGTATTACGAGCCAGCCAAGTGATGTTATAAAATAAAATGTATCTGTGTATTTTTAACAACTCAATTTTTTCGCGGTAGCCGAAAGATTGATTGATCATTCGCGGTAAGACATTTATCTCCATCACTTATTTGTAGCGTTTGTTTTTGTATGAACACACATATAGAATAAACAAAAATGCGTTTTTAGCCAACATTTATAACAACCGGATGTTTTGCTAACACGTAATCTAGAGATTTGCATGTTTTGCGTTTATCCAAAAATCCAAAAATACTTCTCACGGACTAAGTGGCATGTCTGATCTACCAATCTTTCTTCGACCAAACAAAAAGATTACTTTAGAAATTTGTGGTCTAATGGAAATATAATAATCAAAGGAAATAACCCTGCCATTGCTACAGACATACCGATTGTGAAATCAGGCTAAATTACTCGCATTGTTAGTCTCTCGCAAAATGTAAACATCAAAGACAATTTTATTGCATATAATTAGGGTCAATCACAGGGTCTTAAGTAAACAATGCCAGCAATAAAAGAAACAGGAACGGAATTGATTACTCTAGGTATAGCAGGTACCACAGAATCAATATCTAGCGTAGAGTAATTCCGGAACTCACTCGATGCGTAACCACTTCGAATCAATATCGAGCGCTCGTAAAATCGCTTAAAATATCCACGAGTAGACTCACGGAAACGGGCACGCTATTGTGAATTTCCAAGAATAATCATTTTGGATACGAATAAAATCGGATCAGACCTTCTACTGTCAGGAAAGGATTGTTTTATGAGGTTATTTCGCGGATTACTGCTGGCTTAAGTAATTGAATGAACGGAAGAACAACGGGAAAAAAAATCGATAAAACAAATTGAGGCACGTGAAATAAAATAGACTTACGCAAATTTCGTAGTACGTAGATACAGACCTGAAACAGAATAAATAAATATAAGTACATTTTAGCACAGTTTAGTGTACGTAAATATATGTATAGAAATAAACTTATTATATCGATGGGCATAAACGAGTATTTAAAAACTAATCGATACATATAAAATTACTTGTCCTGACTGACTGATTCATCAACGCACAAGCCAAGCCGCTGGGCCTAGAAAGCTGAAATTTGGACAGTAGGTTCTTCTTATGAGGTAAGCATCCACTAAGAAAGGGCTTTTGAAAATTCCACTCCTAAAGGGGTTAAATGGGATGGATAATAATTGCGGGCGTATTTGCAGGGAATTGCTAGTAATAAATACATTAAAATCACAAAATATATCAAGCAATCAAAGCAAAATTAGAAAATATAGCAAGCAATAAGAGTTGAACACTGATCTTCTAATTTCAAATTTAACGTTCGTAAATATATAAATAGTGATATTACTTGTTAAAATAGGGACCCAGCAAACGATTCCATGAAATTATATTCATATTGAAACATCATCAATGTGACGTCACTAGTCAATACTATGAAGCTGACTCATCTCGGTCAAACCTCAACATCTAACTAAACCGGCACAAGTGACCTACTACAAATGGCTCTGTGGATTACATGAGAACTAGCTTAACTGCCCATCATTTAACTTTATTATATCAAAGAAACAACCTTTCAACTTGGTTACCAAAGTTTAATATGTTTGGTCAGGTAAAGAGGGCACTGTTATGTAAGCTATAAACTGGTTTACATCTGCATTTTTGTTTGGTTTGAATCGGACCAAATCTTGACGGATTAGTGTGAGTATGACGTCACTATGACATAGTATTTCACAATTTTGTATAGAGAATGACGTTCCGGTGTTGAATACTGCGTCATACCCTACACCGATCTGTCAAGACTTGCAATTTGTGCTAGGCGGCAGGACATCTTGTATTAAATTGAAGGACGTCGCGCTGGAAGTAAAGCCTACACATACTGGGTGCGGTGTATCAAGCGAAAGGGTATGTATAGTATTGATAATGAAGACTCCGTATTGATAATGAAAAATGTAAAATACGGCAAAAATTGATATTTTAAATTACATGAAAAATATTTAGATCGTCTGAAAACTGTTCCTAAACAACCCTGCGTCATTGTGCCTATTCCTATGGAGCCATTGTTTTTTATTGATTGCGTGCCTGTCCTGTTCAATAAGAAATTCATTCGTATTCGCTTCAATAAGGAACAAAATTTTGGGCTCACTGCACTAAAACTGTTGATATCATTATTTTCTTTCACAAATTGATTGCTTGTGGGTTACGCAATGCGTAATTATTGGCTAGATACTCCATTTCTGGGGCACCTTTTATAGGCTGCATAGTATATCGTCTATAGCCTACAAAGTCCTGCATAGACTTGGCATCCTGAATGCCAGCCGCCTCGCAGGACCGTGAATGGTGTACTTAAAGAACTCAACTGAGTTATTGATCTATAATTCTGGTTTTCTTTTGGAATCCATCATTTTATTGATTCAATATAAACTATAGCTTGGTCACAGTCTCGCCTGATGGTATCTACGGATAGGCAGCAGTGGATGTAAGAGCACTAAATAAATAAAATAAAAAATACTATCCTTTACCGGCAGCAACAGAGAGAGGCCCACGAACGATGGTGCCTCAGCCGCTAGCTACCTTAAGGCTTATAGAACACTCTCACCTTCTGCTACACGTCAACGTGAGCACCGTGTTTATTCCCGGGAACCCCAGTCGCTTTCTCCTTACACAATCCTTTATTAGGTTCCGGGGACCTATAAATTAAGGGATTCCCCGCGCGATGAAAAAGATACTCCAGTAGGACTGTGCCCTCTCCTGACATTTTCGGAGACTATGACTATTTTCATTATAGACAGGTAACAAAAATTGTTTATTTTCACTTCTAATCTAATATGTGAGGCCGTAGGTATTGCGTCTGACGCGTTCGCCGTCACTAACGTGTCTGTCAGTCTGTCAAAATTTTTGACACAAATAAAAATGAATTTTTAGCTGTAAATATTACTAGATTATTTTTAGTTCAATGCAAGGTCGGGTGTGAGTCAGGCGTTAGGTTTGGTACAGGTGAGGTTGGCTGTCAACGAAAATACTCTCTCGAATTCGTAGTAATTCGGTGTATTGTATGTGTGGGTGTTTAGTTATGCAATGATGTGTAATTTGGTCAAATAATCTTCTTTCAACTAAATAGTTTAGGCAAACGTACAAAAAGTAAGTGCGTGCTAAGAGGCTTATTGGTGACGCAAAGTTAGTAGCGGCCAATTTACAAAGTCTAGAGCACAGGCGCAGAGTAGCCAGCCTCTCAGTATTCTACAGGATGCATTTTGGAGAGTGTGCGCAGGAATTGCATGACTTGATTCCACCATCCCCATTCCATCATCGGACGACGAGACGCACGGCACATACTCACCCTTATGTGGTAAACGTGCCTTCGGTCCGGACCAAGCGGTTTGCTTCTTCTTGTATAATAAGGACAGCTAAAGAATGGAACAGTTTGCCTGCGTCGGTTTTCCCGCCCGATTATAATGTGGGTGTCTTCAAGACTAGAGTGAATAGGCTTTTAATAAGCTAGTGTGCTTTACCATCCTCAATTGCGTCGCCGCTTTCCATCAGGTGGGACTGCAGTCAAGCACTAGCTATAAGCCCTTGCCATAATCCCTACGCTTGGCAGCAGGATCTTTGGGATAGCAGTATAGTTGGTAAGTTAATAGAAAGACGCTGCTGCCCGTCTTCTTGATTTCCCTCAGTCGCCTCTTATGGACAGCTAACGGGAGGAGATGGGGGGGGGGGGGGGGGTTGCTATTCTTACCCGGACATCGCACGGGCTCTTTTCTTATTATTTACCATAAATATACTAGGGAGGACTCCAGTATCATCCAAAGCAGAATACATTAAGAAAATATCATTTAGTCTGCATGAAAAAATTAAATAAACTTTTATAGAACCTGTCACCTTATGATGAGAAGAGCTCAAGATACAACAAAGATCAAATTGGATAACGTCCTGTAATCAAATGATTTTCTTAAAGCATTATGAAGATCAAGCAATTTGCCTAATTTCCCTCATAACTCCAATAAGCATAATCCTATGCTTGAATTTCTTCAGGATGCGTTCGCCCACATCGCCAATCATTCCATCAATGCCATCCCGAGTCTTGTCTCTGAGTTCACACATCCGAAGCTAAGTTTAATGAATTAATGTATCTACATTAATGTCGGCTCCATTCTCCGGAATGCGGAATGAGCCCAATTGACGTTACCCACTTAGGGACTACTGTAGTCTATGGTATAAGTGAAAGGAGCAAGCGAATCGCTCCAGCGGAAATACACGATTAAAGCTAGTAATGATACGTCTATCGTCTGTTAACACCTATTAAATTATTATGTAGGTTGTAAAAAATGCCTTTCTTTTGTATAGTCCTTTATTAATATTGTTATATATTAGTAAATCATCACTTGGATAACGATTGTCACTAGTTTAAATAACCTACACAAAAATCCAAAATATGTAACAATGATTTTGTAGTTACAACAAAAATAATATCCGTGGAACAAAACTGTAATTACTAGCCAATCCTTACAATAGGCATGATGACTAATTTTGAAAAAATACTGTCTAATTTACTTACGGGTCTACTATTGCCGAAAATAATCATATTTTTGTATTAAATTTACAATAGCGATATTTTTAATTTTTAAAATAGAGCTTGAATTTCGTTCCAAAACGATGGCCGGTGCATGGCGCCATTTTGTGACGTCACTACGGTGTAAATAAACATCTGTCTAGGTATAAAAGTGAATCATTGTATGAAAGAAAAAGTTGAGATGACAGTTTGACAGTTGTTTACAGGATTGACGTCATTCACTCTGATCAGCGTTTATTACAAAATGGCGATTAGCTGTATTTGAGTAATTTATTTGCTTAGGGCTCCCACACATAACTGCGAATTCGCATCGCATCGCAAATATCTGCGAGAAACAAATGAATTTCGATACAAGTTACTGCGATGCGGCGCCGCATCGCATCGCATCGCAGTTATGTGTGGGAGCCCTTAAATATCACGAAAATCTCTCTATTATGAAAATGAGATGAATTTTTGGAATCAGTGCAATCTGTTCTAATATTTAAAACCACAGATTTATTAGTATCTATTGTGTTGCAGTTATCATGCCTATTAGTAAAGTATACATTTTATGAAAATGGTTAAGTGATACACAAAAAATACAATACAAGCCACGCACTTCATAACTATACAATAAACATGTTGTTTTTTTTGCATATGCGTTTACGTATGCAAATCGTGTAATGAATACCAAGATTATTAGTAAGTCGAACAAGCTGTCAGTCAGCTTAGTGATCGATTAGATAAAATTCGACCTCCTCTGCACCTGAACCCCTTACTTAACCTCAGTTGCATTTGAATAATAGCCTGCATCTATTTGGACATTTGTTTAAAGATTTTGACAGACAGCACTTGGCATAAGCAGACCTATGGCATACTTACACGCAACTTCAATTTAAGCTGAATTACGTAGTAGATGATTTTATTCCTTTCGTTATTGCAATTATTAGGATTATTTAATATTGCAGACTTAAAAAGTAAACTAAAATTTTAGAAAAAAAAATGTACCATAATTGTAATGATAACATCTTATGACAAACATCTATTTTGCTTTCATCGATAGGATTAACAGACAAAATTATGTGTAATAAGGTAATTGACAAACTAGGAACTTCAGTAGCATCATAAACGTTCCATTGGAGCTTTGAGGCCATGCGATCTAATTACGGAAATAAACAATTTTGACTTTTTCGATGTTTTAAACACTTCACAACGTCATTCGAGCTCTCAAGAAGATTTGACAATTACTTAAAAATATTACAGTACAAAACAAATGTCAATTTTTTGGATTATGAAAATATAATGTACCACCACCATTCACGTCAGATGTACACATAGCTCCTGTATATTGTTCCTAAATAATAAGCACTGTCGCTAAATGGTAGGTTCCTTGTGCAAGGAACCGTCCAGGCAGGTACCACCGCAGTGTCTGATATTCTGCCGCCAAGCAGCAGTGTGTAAGCATTGTTGTGTTCCGACGTTGTAGTTGGTGAAATTACCGGACACAAAGACTTAAAATCTCATGTCTTAATGGTCAGCAACGCGCTAGTGATTCTTCTGATGTTGCTAGCGTCTATAGGCTGCGGTGACTGCTTACAATCAGGCGGGCTACACGCTTGCTTGCCACCTTAGTACTATAAAAAAAATACTGGCCACATTCTTATAACTTGCACCACACGTCACGGCGCGCGTCTGCGTGTGAGCATGTCATATGTGTAGCAACATGATATAGGGCCTGACGGCATGACCGACATGTTACATACGAAAGTCGAGTGTTCAGTACCGATCGTGCGAAGCTAATCGACTTTATAGCTGTTTAGTGTTGGGTATAACGTTTAGTCAAAACATAATAATATGCAGTTCGCTCGTCTTCGTTACGTGTGTATATCACAAACATGTGGGCGTTTACATAGTACTAAAATAAACGAATGTCGTAATTTACTTATGATATTGGAGTTATGATGTTGGAGTGCAATACATTAATTATGAAATTCTTTAATTAGAGCTACGTTTCTACGCTCTACCTACGTTTATTGTGCCTATTGAGTTTTTTCTAAACGTAATCGCGGGAAAATAATCCAGAATTTCAGTATCATCACCAGCTGAAATATGTACGTCCACTGCTGAAGATAGGCCTTCCCCTTGGAACGCCGCAATGAACGACAATTGGCTATTCGCATCCAACGGTTACCTGCGACGCACACAATGTCGTCAGTTCACCTGGTATGAGGCCTGCCTACGCTGCGTCTTCCGGTTCGTGGTCATCATCATCATAATCAGCCTACATTAGTCCACAGCAGGACATTCATACAATACACGCCACTAAGCCATTGGTTTGTGGCTACCACTCGAACAGCAATCTCTCCTATCGGTTATCGGTTCTTCGAGCGATGTAGCCTGCCTTTTGCCACTTCAACTTGCAGATTCTGAGAGCTATGTCGGTGACTTTAGTTCTTCGGCGAATCTCCTCATCCCGGATTGTATTTTGCAAAGATTCCAGAACTTACTTTTAGTTATTTAGTTTTTTAAATCTTTGAATAATAATAATAATAATACCAGCCCTTGTTTATGTCCCACTGCTGGGCACGGGCCTCCCCTCGAGATGAGGGGGCTTAGGCCATAGTCCACCACGCTGGCCAAGTGCGGGTTGGCGGACTTCACACGTCATTCGAGAGCTAGTTAGGCTTTCTCAGACATGCAGGTTTCATCACGATGTTTTTCCTTCACCGAAAGCTAGTAACAATCGCACAAAGACGATTCGCACATGATTCATTGAAGAAATCAGAGGTGCGAGCCGGGGTTCGAACCTGCGCACCTTGTTTCCAAGGCAAGCGCTCGCCCACTGAGCTGTTTAATCTTTGAATATAAATGACAGCAATTATTCGGTAACGGATAAGGTAATTCGTCACCAATAAAACGTCGCGGGAGAGGAGATATCTGGTGCGACAGTGAATTATATGCGACAGTTCTCATTGCGTAAAGCGAAAGTGACCTGCGGTCGTACGACATTTTTAGATACGACGATACTGCACGATGTCGATATGTAAACGTTTCAACGCCGATATGTCGGAAGGTATCGTTAGACCATAGATGAGGTTAAAAAAAATGTTAGTTTCAGGTAGTGATGGGTCGTTGACACATTCGTTCAACGTCCACCACTGGTCTCACCGTTTGGTTTTGCCACACCGTGTTGCTGCGTGAAGGACATGGAACCTGGTGCAAATTAGTATGTCGTTCAGGTGCAGGGCAAGCGAGTCACATGACTAAGGTGATTAATAAATACAAGAGCAATTATATTGACGCTTCTTACTCATAACTTTAAGTTAATTATGTTATTATTGAATTACAAACCTGCATACAATGATTTTTTAACCAGTGTGTGTTGCCAGTGATGACATATGGTGCTGAGACGTGGTCTCTAACGGCTGGCCTTTTAGAGAAGTTCAGAGTCACACAACGAGCCATGGAGAGAGCTATGCTCGGAGTTTCTTTGCGCGACAGAATCCGAAATGTGGAGATTCGCCGAAGAACCAAGGTCACCGACATAGCTCTCAGAATCTGCAAGTTGAAGTGGCAATGGGCAGGCCACATCGCTCGAAGAACCGATAACCGTTGGGGAAGAAAGGTTCTCGAGTGGCGACCACGAACCGGAAGACGTAGCGTAGGTAGGCCTCCCACTAGGTGGACAGACGACATTGTGCGCGTCGCAGGTAACCGGTGGATGCAAATAGCCAATTGTCGTTCATTGTGGCGTTCTAAGGGGGAGGCCTATGTTCAGCAGTGGAAGTCTTCCGGCTGATGATGATGATGATACAATGATTTTATACCTATGTAAGAATAATATCATTGCCTGCATACATAATGCCAGAATGGAGATCCAGTAGTGTCAACATTAGAGAGCTAATCTGAAAGAGCTTATTATAACGTCGGTATTATATCTGACAATGTAAAAGTACCTTTATGTTCATGATGCGTCCATACTTTGAGCGGTTTTGTGAGCACGGCCCTTGAAATTATGAAATATGGGCCATTGTTCGAGGTGAAAAATTGAACTTCACAATTTTAAACGTTACAACAAAGAGATTGCGGTATTTTAGACAATATATTTTAATAACTGGTTTGAAATACAAAGGGATAGAACAAAATGAAAAATGGCGAAGATATATCACGTAAGATAGGAAAAAGTACAGTGTCTTTGGAAAATTCCATAAATAGGACAATATATCATTCATTCGTTACATTGTTATTGTAATATTTCATTCTTAATCTCTGCTTTCTTAAACATCTCGCCTTCTTATTTTATTATGAATTTCAGTGAGAAGATGAACACGACCTTCGCGTTAGGGAAAGCTACACGCATTTCACATTGACAGTAGATAATTATTGCACTGTTGTATAACACCTGGGACATTAGCTACTAAATGTCTTGAGCCCAATTATACATGAGCAACTATGTTTGTTGTGTATTGTTTGTTGACGGGCCTGTTGGTTTAGTGGTTAGATACCCTGGCCGCTATCCAATAAGTCCCACATCACATTCACATTTAACCCAGCCTTCTCCGACCCCAAAGGAATCGGGTTACCTTTTGATAGTTTCCTCCCAGATGGCAACAAAAAGGTCGTAAGTTCATTTCCCACGTTATCTGGTTGTTATTTGTCTATAATTATTGTATTAGTTTACTGTATTAGTTTTATGATTTCCATAGTACAGGCTCTGCCTAGTTTAGGATCAGGTGACCGTGTGTGGATTGTCCCAGGTTAATATTAATCTATTATGTTCACACTGCGACAGTGCGGCAGAATATTTAGAACTGGTGACTGGTAGTGACCGTCCTACCGACCTTTAGTGATGTCGGAGCCCAAAAGACCGATATTTTTCAAATGTATTAATATCGATTTCCATGGCCAAACAAATTGTTTATACACGTCTCTCTGCTACAAGAGGTGGCAACCATTGCGTAAAGTACCTTGTACAATTGGTTTCAACATCAAAATATTCAGTACTTAAACACCCACAACGAACTATAACAGCGAAAATAAGCCGATATAATCTTATCAAAGGAAACGTTGCTCTTGGATCATAATTTAGAGCTTAGAAAGCAGCTAGCATGGTCGTACAGATCGATGGTAATAAAAATTTAACCGATCAGTATACGTATTTAGTCTGGATAAAATAATAATCTGCTTTACAAGCGGTCTTATACCGTGACCACGACTCCTCTAAGATGGAAAAGATTCAGCCCATCAACATTCATGGCATAATTCATTATCAGCTAAGGGTCGACTGACTGCCTTTACATCTCACGAAAAATTAGGCCAAAGTAGCTGCAAGGAAGCTGGTTGTCCTTGCAAATGTCCGCCGGTAATTTACACCGGGACAGCTTCTGATGTATAAAGCGCAAGCCCGGTCCTGTGTGGAGTACGGTAGTCATATATCAGGTACTTTCCATCAGGTGGGTCTGCAGTCAAGCATAAGCTTATGTTGAATTAAAAAAAAATGCTTGGATTTTCTCAAAGAACGCCCTACACAGTAGATCTGACATTTTATGGAAAAGGGGTACACAAGAGAGCTATTAAAGTGCCTAAATTTGTTAACGAAGTGTAAATCGAGGTAAAATCTAGTTCTTTTGCAAGGACTTAATTGTAATTTTCTATTAAATTCACAATAAAGAGACTCAAAGTACCACATTTACTAGAGTATTTAGGACACAGGAACTACATGAGTTGATTCCACTACCCTACTTCTATCATAAGATCACGAGACGCACGACCCGAACACACTCTTATGTGGTGAACGTGTTTTCAGTCCGGACTCAGCGATTTGCTCCTTCATTTATCATAGGTACAGCTGAGGACTGGATCAGTTTGCCTACGTCAGTTTTTCCCGCAGATTAAGTGCTCCGCCAGATTTAATTGATTGCGTCGCCGCTTTCCATCGGGTGGGACTGTAGTCAAGCACTGGGCTCATCTACACTAATATTATAAAGAGGAAAACTTTGTTTGTTTGGTTGTAATGAATAGGCTCAAAAACTACTGATCTGTTTTTAAAAATTCTTTCACCATTCGAAAGCTAAATTATCCACGAGTAACATAGGCTAAATTTTATTTTGGAAAAAAATAGGGTTCCGTAAGATATTTGGGTTTTTTCGGACACAGGGTGTAAAAAATCAACCAGAAAAGTTACTTATTTTGCGTACGCTGCCTGAACTATAAAAGATAGAACCATAAAATGTTCTAATTAATTGTAGATCTTATAAATATCTACAAAAAAGTCCGCGGCACACTATCTATGTCGAGGCCCAACAACCATTTTTTTATTTAAAAATCTTGAATTTTTTTTTTACTACATTTAAACGCATTTATTTTAATCATGCTATTAATCCTTATCATAATAAATTAATTCATCATTAAGTACAGTTTATGTAGATAATATTTGGTCTTTGAATGATTAAAATTGGACATTTGGTTTTGAAGTTATGGCGAAATTAAAATATTACGATTTTTGCTGCACGGCCCGTTGCGAAGTGAGCGTCACCAAGGCGGGGGGTGCGCATGCGGGAGGGGAGTTTAGATCTATGAGTAAGGTACCCCACAGGTACCCGCACGGCTCAGACGCGAGGTCGGCTCCCTCTCGATTTTTTTTAGATATCTTTCTTAAAACTACACCTACGCAAAAGTTCTTCTCAGAACTAAGCAACAGTTCTTTTCAGGGCTAACCAACAGATTTTTTCAGGGGTAACCAACAGTTATTTTCAGGGCTAACCAACAGTTCTTTTCAGGGCTAAACAACAGTTCTTTTCAGGGCTAAACAACAGTTATTTTCAGGGCTAAACAACAGTTCTTTTCAGGGCTAAACAACAGTTTTTTTCAGGGCTAAACAACAGTTCTTTTCAGGGCTAAACAACAGTTCTTTTCAGGGCTCAACAACAGTTCTTTTCAGCGCTAGAATATTACACGCTGTTAGCATTTTCTTAAACATTTGAAAATGCCTAAGAGAGCCATGTCTCAACTTTCTAAACATAGTTCTCAAGCACGGGCAGCAAGAATACGTCGTATGAGAGAATCTTCACCTGAAAGTTCACAACGCCTTGCTGAACAAAATCAGAGAAACTCTCAGGTACGCGCACGAGAGTCGAGTGTCGAACGTTCGCAACGCCTTGCACAACAAAATCTGAGAACCTCTGAGTTACGTGCACGAGAGTTGGGTGAACCGATATGTATGAAATTTTGCGGGTAGGTCTGAGAATAGGTTATAAAGTATATTTTATGCCGCTGATACCATGATTAACGAGGATATATAGAACGAGAGGAGGGTGCAAGAGAGGGAGAGGGGAGGGTGATGGAGTGAGTGATCGAAAGAGTTAGGTGGAGCAAGGGGTGGGGGGGGAGTGAGAGGGAGCAAGTTGGAAGAAGAGACTTCAGAGAGGACAACGAGCAGAGGAAGAGGGGAAGTGTGACGGGGACCGAAGCGGAAGGGGAGAGAAATAGCATAGAATTAGATTTTTATTATAAGAAAGAGAGATGGAGAGATAAATCAAGGGAGTAGGGACAAAAGGGGAGCAAAATGTAATTAAAGCGCGGGCGGAGCTGCGCGGGTCAGCTAGTATTTAATAAAGAAAAGTAGGTACTACCATAATGAAGCGACGTTGTGTTATGAAGCTAAAGCCATCCAACATTAGTGAGATAATTCACAATAGGCAATTGACGTCACATTGGGTGCACTTATTTTGATGGTGAATCAGAGAGACAGACAAATAAAACACTTGAAACGTTTAGAGAATTAATCTTATCGATGGGATTAATCCGACAAAACACATTAGTACAGGTGCGTTGTTTGTATTTGTTTGAAGGTCCACATCATTCCCAGGGTCTTACACAAGGAAAATAAACATTCATTTTACGTTTCAATTAACTACTGAAGAATATTTCATGTACCGTTTATTTTAGCAATTATCTTTGCCAATAGTATGGAATTCCTTGTATTAATCCTTCATGTCAAAATGAAAAGATTAAGTTCAAATCGGGTTCCAATTTGCAATGTAATAAAAGACGGTCTGTCATCGATGTCAGTAGCATTCATAATATTTATATCGATGGTCAGTAGTGAGATATTGATTTAACGTATAAATAAAAATACTTGTAATAAAAGTAAACCATTTTTTCCCTGCAGTACATTTTAAGTATTGTCAATCTTCTTCTAGAATTATAAAAATTACATGAAGCCACAACAAGTTTTAGACGTAATATCTTTATTACTTAAAACCACGCATCACGAATTTAGTACAGCATTACGTTTCGGAAAGCTCTTTAATAAATTACTTCTGATATTAAAAGTTATTTCACAATCAAAACCGTTTTTGTTAAATAATATTATTACCTATTAATTTAAAGATTTGTCTTGTACCAAAAGAGTATTATAATCTGATCACCGTGACGGTAGTTGACCGATTTTTCCAGATTACGCATTAGATACATTATGGTGGTCATAAAAATATTGTAATATGTTGCGACGTGTGACGTTACGCAAGCCTGGTAATGTCAACTAACATTACAGTAAATGCCATACGGTAAACTGTAAAGAATGTCATAGCCTGTGATTTTGTTTATTTAATTACGATAAACTTTAATAAGTTGGTGATCTATTTGTCTCTCCAGCAGACGAAAAAAAAACGCAAACGCAAAGTCAAGCAAACGATAATTCGGGACTTGTCGCGATCTTTTCCATAACGGACTTCAATGCCAATGACCTTGACAATTCTTTATTCTACGTTAAGATCGGATATTCTAATAGCACTCATAAAGATAATACATTGTTGTAGCTATTGACTATGTTAGTGGTAGTACAAAAATAAAGAGAGCACACCTGCTCCCCTATATTGAATCAAAATGTTGTAGATTAACATTAAAATTATGTTTTCCATCGTGTCTGGATTTTTCTTAATCCAACAGTGTTGTCTCAGTTAGAAATATCCTATGATAGGGTTTCATTATTATCTTTCTTTTCTCGTTTTTTTAGTATTTTAAAACTATGTTATTCATTACCATTTAATGACGACGATTATATGACGTACCTTGCTCAATATTAATGTACATTTGAGTCTCTAAAAACACGTGACGTATCCTTAGCATCTCCAACAAATAGCACGTTAGACTATTTGTCCATGGCAGCATTCCTATCATTAATCAAGCCAATGTTTAATAAAGGCAGCAATACGCTTTGTGTTAATGAAGCTGAGATGTATCGGGCTGTCACAAGTATTTGTTTCATGTGATGTGTGCTGGTTCAGTGCGTTGAACTGTGCCTTCGTCAAGTGACTAGCCTTGGAAAAGTTGAGTATTGAAGTCTAAAATATTTCATTCATCTTTCTGGACGTTTATGTGAACAGAGATATAATTCATGTGAATTTAATTCACGTAAGATTCTTAAGTAAATAGGAAAGTACTTTGAGTATTAGATTATTAAAAGGCCTACGACGACGCTGACGATGGTGAATATAATTGCAACACGGAATGGGATGCATTTAAGCCAATAGTCTTTACCTGTTAAATTTTCGATTGGCTTTAGAATTTTAGGCTTTGATGATCTCCTAGATCTATCTACCTTTATTACGTGAATGGTTCCTGGATACGTAGATTATGATGTCCTTATAATAATCAAACATTACTTATTCGTAGAACTTGAGGGAATTTGCCAAAGAACTTACGCTTATTCGGAGAACAGGACCTTTCTCTTACTTCTGAAGAATCATCCTACTTATAGCATACTCTTGTTTTTCCTCTAATTTTAATCTTCTTTCTGTCACGCAATTTCTGCCATAAATTACCACGGTAACAATAAACAAAAGCTACGCTACGTAGGTAAATTTGCTGTGGCACAGTTAAGAATTAATTAAACCGAACCGGCCGAGCGTTTATGTAGCTTTGAAGGCGACAGAACGCTTGTTAACCGTGAAACTCTTTCATTGCGCTTCTAATTCTAAATGAAACGACAATTTTCACTTCTTTGTGTTTTAAGACACTTTTACGTGGACAGAGAGCTTTGTGAATCCGTCTAGACGGATCTCTTTTTGTTGTAAGTGCATTTTTGTGGCGAGACACAACAATTCGGTTTACTATTTTTGTGAAGTGACAGGGAAACGGAATTTAAGAAAACGGTTCAGCAAATTGTAAATACATGGAAAGGTAGAGTAACCTATCAGGGATCTTTATAGAGCATAGGATGGAGTACATGGAACGATTGTGAAAATCTGCCTCAATAACAAAATGCAAGTTTAATGATATTAAATAATTTTACTCTTCGAATTTATAGTCTCACATCGTCATTAAGTCTAGTCACGTAGTGTCAAGACATTCTGTAGATAATCAGTACCAAGGTTAGATTTTTCTCTCATGTTTGGCTTTCGTCCAGGATGCAAGCCAGCGACGTTGATTCATGCCTAGACTAGAATATTTGAATTAGAATAATGCAACGGTTTCAGAACATCTTATTATTATTTTTTATTTAGCAATTTAAATAACGAACCAAATTTTAACGACAACGGTCGATCGTCAACATGCATTTTTGGTTTTTAACGGGATCCCGTAGAACCAGTCAACAATATTTTTAAATAAGTTTATTTTACAATTTTTATAATTACCGAATTAGTTGTTTAAATCAGACATTAATTACTTTCCATTATGTTATCACATCTCACGAAAGCTCTTGTAAATACCACCGATATAAATTGCAAATTGTCAGAATAACATGTTTTGAACGTAACATTAATGCAATTTTAATGTATTTTCGCTAAAAATACATATATTATATAACGATAAGAACGACGCCTAATGCCATGTTACGTAATATGCATCTCTATAAAGAAATATATTATGTCTAGACGAAAACGAAAATGGCGCCAATGTATATTTTTAACAATTAGTGAACTGGTACTATAATATTGCTATTATTTGACTTACAGGTTTTTTCATTTTTTATTTTAAAACTGGTGAAGTTGATGTTAAGTATTTACGCACAACTAGGTCCAATAGAAGGGATATAACCCCTCCCTTCTCAGGGGGAGGCCTTTTTTCAGTAGTGGACGTTCGACTTTCGGCTGCTGATGATGAGGTCCGATACCATCTGATAAACAGTGGTGAGAATGAGTACTATTCTTAGATAAAGCCTTAATAAAGATACGAATTCGTCATGAAACCTTAACGCTTGGAACCCACCGTTTTTACATGCCCTCCTAGGTACGGAGACGCTAGTTCACGACACTAATCGGTCACCCATGTATGGACTGAACTTATCCGACGTTGCTTAACTAACAGTTCGTTTGCCAAACAGTGATTTATGTAATGTTGTAGTTAACGTCGCGACGTTAAACCTCAATGATAACGTTAATAAAATACCTACAGCAAAAATGTACCGCACGATGCGCGTGCGCAGTGGATTTAGCCGCACCACTGAACGAACACCCGACATTGATCTTTGATTGACAGCAAAGGTCCCGAAAATATTAAACATGCGACTATGCAGACACACATTATTAGTATCCGATAGATAAAACATGGGTTTGCATATTGATTTAATCAGATGTAATATTGCAAACAGAACGACAATTATTTATATTCAATTTTGCATTGGAAACCTTCTGATACGATTATACAATGTGGATAATGTGTGTGATATTGGATGGACTTAATTTTATAGGACCTTCTTGAAGGACATAGTATCGTCACAACCAGAGCAACGACTCCTGTGACTAAGTGGACTTGTGTTGTTAATGAGCGTCTGCTGTTGATGGTAAGCGATACGCCTGCCAATAGCCAGCTGCATTGAAGAAGAAGAAGAAGAAAAAACGTTTATTTGACATTTACACACAGAAATTGTACAAACCAAGAACTTAAGATACAAAAGGAGGAAAAAAACAGACACACATTAAAACATAACCTGCGTGCACATGCCAAAGGTGTCACCAACTCAGCATGGGCGTGGCGGCATGCACCCAGCGCTGATTTTCTGTTGGCAACCTTGTCCATTGCACTGCCGCTAGACACCCGAGACATTAGTTATTATGCCTCCTGTGTCTGGTAATTGCACCAGCTACAGTGTCCTTAGCACCGGAATACAGCAATGTTTACACACTGCTGCTTGGCGGCAGAATATCTGACACTGCGGTATTACCTACTTGGATGGCACCTTGCACAAGGGCCGTACTACCTACTACCTAGTACCACCTAGTTTTCCTGCAGTGAGTATATTAGCCAGTGCTTTAGGAAGAAATGCTATGCTGGCGGCTGAAAACACATTGTTCGTTTCCCCTGCCACAGGGTCCATTTCCTTTTTTTTTTGTTTATGACATAGTACGCTTTCCATGCAACGAACGGCTGCATCGTGGTCACGTAATAGCTTAAATGTATTAAGAACACTGAACCCATGGCGATCAGGATATTATTTTTAAAATTTACGGGATAAACAACTGGGGCATCTAGCTAGAGACGAACTTTTCGATTAGCTGATTATTGTAAACAAAATGTAGGAACATATACTTTTTTGTAGGAGTAGTAAGTACTGTTGGCCGCAGATGGCCATGCCAGCTTCACCGGACTAGTACTTTAATGCTAAATTGTATACCTACCTACACGTATGATCAGAAAAATGGAAACGTTAATGATTTAAATCGAGCTAAACTATGAAGGATGTGACTTGTATCCACGGCTAACCCACGTCTGTGTCATAGTAAGTCTCATAGAAAGTGAGTTTCGTTAATGTCAAAATCTTTATTTCTTTTTTTAAGCAGCTAAACTGCTTAACCTTGTTTTCACCTTGATGACAACAGACTTAGTATTAAAGTCATTTCTATGAATAAAAATCGGCTGCACGGGAAATTAACATTACCCTCAAGCTTTTAAGGTTTATTTTTAAGCGAGTTCGCTTCTAAGTTATAGCTCAAGTAATCTGTGGTGCGAACGTTCAACAATGGAAAATTGTAAAGTAATGATTGTGTGTGGTCGTGGGAAAATTGTGGCATGTGGCAACAATATCAACCGTGAAATTGAGTTGCTGAAGTCTTTAATGCAATGGTGCAACTTAAACCCTCAATTTATCATCTAATGAAAAAGGCAAAACACAAAGTTTGCGAGAGAGAGAGACGCTAGTCCAAACATTAAAATAGCTAAATAAAAACACCAATGACATATACCAGATCTCGTATCTTCATATTGCTCTTAGCAATCGAAATATTAATATTCAGAACTGTCAAATCATAACATAATTGACAAATAATTACTCGTGCGCATGATAGACGTCCGCTGGACATTAAAAAGTAAATTATCATTATTATTAATAATAAGTATCTTAATTATAACAGTATTAAAAGTTAGTTACTCTCCATAGAAATTAATGTTGAATTCATAGGAGTACCGATTTCTCAGAAACATACGTATGTAAAATCTGGACTAGGTACGGCTTTGTGTTAAGGGGGTAACAACGGTAAAATTGCAAAAATAGCCTTAGTTTAAAGAGTTCGATGGATCAATCCGCTATTGCATTGGCTATGAAAATTATATGTACTGATACCTCAGATCTTCAGCAAACAGTTTTATTGATTAGATATTGGATTAAATATAATGTTTTCAAGCAATATGTATTTAAAAAATGTACTACGTTGGATATGAATTGTGTTAGCGTTCAATATCCGTTCATCGGATAGACGTCAAACTTGGACTATAAAGAGCATAATAACCTATTCTACAATTTGTATTGATTACATTTCTTAATTTCATTCATGTTTTACAAGAAATTATAGAAAAACCACGTACGAGATGCATTTCCCCTTGCAGCGCCCCCGCGATCGCCTTCCATCAGTCTTTCGTGGACTGTTATGGAGGGTGGACGTGCTCGAATCTTTTTTGACAAGACGAATTTAATTTAAATGATTTTGAACATGTTTTTTATTAAGATATGTAACATATGGTATAATTATAACATTATAAATCATTTCAAATGAATTCTATACTTCTATATTTAATTAAACATATTTTTATAGTAATACCATATTTTTGGTTCATCATAGAATATGCGAAAGTATCATTGCCGAGTATTATGCCTAACTTTTAAAGCGTATCAGAGTCATATATGATCTTACTAATTGAAATCGTGTTTAATACTGTGTAGGTCGACAAAATGGCATACCTTACGATATCCTTTACATTATGTTTTTTTTTTGTCAAAACATGAACGGAGTTATTATTACTATCATGTTGGTTTTTGCAACGCAGTCGAGTACCTGGGTGGTTGGCTTGGTGGTGAGCGACACGTTTACCTACGGACAGTTGCATTGGACAGTTGCTAGTCTTTTGAGACATCTGGATGGTTAAGTTGGAAGGGTACTCGTGTGCTATCTAGGTGGCGCCACTTTAATCTTAGATTTCTTCAGCTATGTAACATAAGTAGAAGGTCACTGTAGCTGGCAAAAAAACTATCGGACCAAAAGGCTATAATTATAGTTTTGGATGACAGGGACAGGAAGAGACTTTTCTATGGGTGGGTGCTTCGATTACTATCTGGTAATACCTTGTTACTTAACTAAAATAAAATGTCAAATGCTCCGCGTAGTTCAAACCCCGCGATGGGTACAGAACTCAAGATGAAGTTACGTTACGTACTTTCGCAGTCACGAACGGTGTATCACCTTTAGGACGACAATCGCTTGCACGTGCCAGCCCAAAATACATGCGGGCGGGGTAAGCGCCCGGAACATCGTCGTCACCCGGATCGCGGACACGAACGCTATACCAGTTTTCAATCAAAAACTATTTTGATTGAAAAATAGTATAGCGTTCGTGTCCGCGATAGTACATAATATGACGTTACACTAAAAAAGACTTACTGAATTCGTGCGTTCAAACAAACAGTGCTACGGATTCCTTTGGCAGCCACGTATATTGAATAACAACACAGGTCCGTTGATGTTGTAGTTTGCTACCCTGGCCACTGACCTTAAGGTCTTGGGGTCGATTCCCACACAGGACAAACATTCATGTGCGTGAACATAATCTGTTTGTCTTGGGTCTGGGTCGTTTTTACCTGTACTTAATTATGGAAAAAGTTAAGTATCTTATCATAGTTTCAGTTCGATGACCATTATGGAGTCGATCACGGAACTCATCTACATCATCATCATCAGCAGCCGAAACGTCCACTGTTGAAAAAAAGCGCTCTCTCCCTTAGAGGGGAGGGGTTTCCATAATCCAGTGGCGTGCAGTCCATATAGGCAAAAAGTGTTTGCCTACCCTGTGATTTTCCCAATCAGACATATCAATATAAAGTGTGCATAGTAATATTTCGTTTTCAATTATTTCACCATAGTAAATAAACAAAAGCACGCATAATGTTTGAAATCAATCACCTATGCGCGACGAACTTAACATAAATGCACTGTACTATACCTATCTACTCATAAATGTAAAGATAGATTTTGCGCGCGGGCCACGCAAAGACACGATACGGCGTTGCCTCATATTTCACACATTCAAACAGATTTCTTGCACACAGACTCACACCGATACACGCACCCATAAATAATCTGACATGTATAATAGAAGAAATATCACGCACACAGACAAAGGACAGAGACACAGAGAGACACTGCCTACCAAAAGTGACATTTCAATATAGTTTAGTCCCGTTAGATATTTATGTTACGACATGAATGCTAATTTTACGCGTTTAGACATTGCAGCCGCAGTTCATTTTGTTAGGCGTTCGGAAGCGAATCACGAGACGCGAGTTCGTATCCTCTTAGAATCGAAGTTTCTTTTTGTAATGTTTTTTAAATTATTTAATAGAATATAAAGCGGTGCGGGTATATAATAAGGAACGAAAAAGAAAAGAGGACGTGTGAGCACGTAGGTCGTACTTTACGAAAGATAATAATTTAGCTATTATATCTAAAGCTATAGTGCACAAAGGGGGTGAGTTGTATTAATTCAAAACAAACAAATCGTAATTGCTTTTCCTTTGTCTTCCAGACTAAGGATATGCCCCTTTCTGGATTTGTATAACCAAAAGAGAAAGTTATCTTATATCCTGAGAGACGTAGCTGGCCGGGATTTTGGTTTTGAAAGAGTTCAAATAATAAAAAAACTCTCCTGGCGTCCACACTTATTATACCTAGTTTAATTTATACATGTTGTAGCTTAGCCGTAAACATACATATATTTTTACTGTTGTGTGTTGTAATGTGTTTTAATCATCTTAGTACGTATCTACAAGACAAGTAACTCACAGTCATATTGATAGGTAGGTATGTTTATTTCTCTTCGACTATCCAAATAGGATTATATTTTTCGATAGTAGGTATGTTTATTTTTTGAACACGGTCTGCGGCATATTAAATTAAAATACATGGCTGCATGGATTTTAATTTAATATAGTTTTTAGTAAAGCTCCATCTAACAAAAAAAAATCTTAATGCAATTTGTCGCCTAGGCCTATAACAAGAGATAGATGGCGTTAACACAGAATTATTTATATTTTTGTTGACTCATTATTTATTTATTTTTATTTATTTATAAACATTAGGCCAGCCATCAACTGCTTATTGCATAGCATAGCTTGCATTATTGCATAGCAGTGCTCATTTATTCAAAAAAACATCAGTAAGTACAAATAAATAGACTTACTTATGTTACAGTGTCAATACGTACAAACAAAAAGACTGTTACCCTACGACTCTAGAGATCTAAGAAATTTGCTTTTTTTGCCTACCCTGATCAAAAAGTCTGTGCACGCCACTGCCATAATCCCCACGAATGGCAGGCGGTTGGGGATCGCAGATAGGTGGTAGGTAATCCAATAAAAAGACGCTGCTCTCGTCTTCTTGTTTCTCCTTAGTCGCCTTTTACGGACACCCAACGGGAGGAGATGGATGGGTGCGCTATTATTCTTATCACGGAACTAATTGTTGCAATAAAAATAATTTATGATTTTTGGGTCTACACGACTTGGGTCGACGTTTGGTATCTGGTCTTGAGTAAGGTTGGAAGCTAGCAAGCTTCCAAGATTCGGGTACTTGTGCCGCTCTTAAAGAGAATATACGCATTAGAATAGGAAACATTACAGTTACACGTTTCTTTAATAATACCGCTAGCATCTCATCAGGGCATGCATTGCAGCATCTTAAGTCACTCTCTTTGTCATACTCGAACATCGCAATCAATCATCAATTTGGTTTCAGTTCATTTTTCCAGGGATCAAAAAGCTCAAATATCAGATGGATGTTTATTGGTTAGAGAATTTGGAACTAATTTAGGAAATATTTTTTTTTTTTTTTTTTTATACTACCAAGGTGGCAAGCAAGCGTACGGCCCGCCTGATGGTAAGCAGTCACCGTAGCCTATTGACGCTAGCAACACCAGAAGAATCACTAGCGCGTTGCCGACCCTTAAGACATTAGATGTTAAGTCTTTGTGTCCGGTAATTTCACCAGCTACAGTGCCCTTCACGCCGGAACACAGCAATGCTTACACACTGCTGCTTGGCGGCAGAATATCTGACACTGCGGTGGTACCTACCTGGACGGTTCCTTGCACAAGGAACCTACCACCTAGTAAATATGTTTAAAAGGTCCGTTTATAAGAAAAAAACTATATTTTGAAGGCTCTGTTAAACGCTTTCGTTTTGACTTGCAGAACAGAAACCTTAGAACTTTGTGCATAGCTTCATTTCAAGTACGCTTACAGTAATCACGGCAAGACGCTGCACAGTAGCTATTTTTATGTTTATGTATTCAGAACTCACAACTGTACTTGCGCAATGGTTCGTCAACCCTAACTTCAGACACACAAAAATCAGCTGTGACTGTAAGTTATAAGTAGTACGAATGTATATGGATTCCAAATGGCAGGCACAATGTCAGCTGGGTTGAAGTGCGTTCCGGTTGTAACCGGACCTAATAACCACCAACAATATAATAGAAGTATGTATAAGTCTCACTAGTCAGGCATTGGCCATTCTGTAATAGACGGACTGAAACTTTGATATGAATAAGAATAAGAATCATTTATCTGCGTAGAATACAGATTTTGAATATGAAAGAAGTTTGGAATATGAAATGCAATTCTCCGTATCCTGATGCAACACGTCAACTACGTTACCATTGTAAGTGGTTGGGTTGTCAGATTGTAATTAGTTGGCACGCCAAGGTATAGATCAAGATATAAAACAGTGGGTTAGGTACCGTTATTAAACTGCATCATTTCATTCTATAACGGAATAGGCAAAATTAACAAAACTCCATTCGACACATCTGCATATTTTTAGTCTATGATTTTTCAAATGTAATATTCATATTTGCTGGTAGCGCCCTCTACGATGACAACTCTCGGCTGGAGCGGCTAGATTCTCAAGGTCATTGGCGCATGTTACCCCCTTAAATTACAAGTTGGATAAGTTCTTTTTAGATTAGTTTCGCAGAACATACAATATTAAAACGGACACGATCGAGGTCGGTCTAGACAAGGACATCGAGTCTGACGAGTTAGAAATATCCATTAAATAGAAAGTAGTGCATGCAGACCAGTGAGCCATCAGGTCCCTTGACAGGGCTTTAAATTACGCAATAATCAGTTTACACTTGATCAACAGCAAGAAAGCTAGTCAAGTTTTTTTTTTATGATAGAACACAAACAACTTATGAGGCGAAAATTGGACGAGCTTGTTAAGCAATCGCTATGAGAGCAGAAAAATGGCTAGTTAGCGAAAGCAAAGTTATACCATATTATATATAGAAATCTATCTATTTAAAGAACAACAATCAACAAAGGTCACAGAACTGGATACAAATAAGTCGCATAAATTAAAAATGATACCATTGTTAAAACAAGGTCAAAGTAAAAAATACTTTCAATATTATTGAATGGATAAGTCATTAACGAACGTGTCATTATTACTAAAGCAGTGCTATTCAAAAATAAATTTACAGCGTGCTAAGGAAATCCAAAACACGCGCTCGAAGAAATTCACAAAAGGAAAAAAAAGTAAAAATATCATCTGAGAGTTCATTGGCCCCGCCACGTGGTGTGTGCGTAAACAAACGGTCAACATACATTATATATAAATTAATAAATGTTTCGAGCAGGAAACCCTTGAGACGATAAATATAGGGTGTTGCGCAGACGATGCGGCGCGGCGCGGTCCGTGGGGCACGCATGCGCAAATGTTTACATCAATGGACACGGAATTCACTTAAATAATCTTCCCAGAATCGTTATGTTTAATATTTTACGTGATCTAAGATTGTTCTCATTCTAGTTAGCTTGCTGCCAAGGTTAGCGAATATGTAAACATTGGAAAAATAGTTGTAATTCTCTCTGCTGCAATTTGTATACGAATAGAAAATAAAACAACTGAGAATTCTGGCGCTAGCAATAAATTTACGAGCGCATCGAAAATAGACAGTGAAACGAATGGGATTCGTGATTATGCTTGCACTGATACTAAAGCAGCGTAAAACATGCTGCCTTTGGCTTTCGACGCTTCAAAGACTTTCAAGTGAGTAAATGTCAAACGAGTAAATGGAACTAGTGATAGGTAATCATTTTAATAACTACATGCGTCCAATAAATTGATGACCGAAGCCTGTTATGAGATAAGAAACTCAATCTTCTAGGAACTTTCATTTAACTAATTAACATTGGTGAAACTGTATGAACTTTGGAAAAGCCTTACAGTATACATACAGTAATTACCTTAATATGTAGATTAGTTATTATGACTGAAAAAGTAATATTGATACGGAATTAACTGACGAAACCATTGCAATAGAAAATAATGTTATTTGAGCAATTAACAGTCAAACAGAGCAATAACAGAATTCCAGTGTAACATGATCGCTGATGGTAAAGGCGCCGCGTGACGACAATAGGTCCATGCACGCGCCACACGTGAAGCCGTCGGAAGTCATACAAGGGCAGACGCATGTTTTAATGAGATTAACGATGATTATGTAACCGGTGACAAGTATCAAGCAGAAACTGCATATAGGAGGAAAAAATCCAGTCTACTGAATATATCATAGATTAGATATCACATATAGGAAAAAAACATTGTAGTTCATACAAATGTGATCTCGTAGGATTCGTTTATAATCAACTTGAAATTGATAGTGGGAACACTCCTAAAATTTGGATTTTAGAGCAATTCAGTGTTCTTTTAGAAGTGTTAAAATGTGACTGAATGAAAGTTTGAATAATAGATAAATCTAAAACAGTGCATCAATATCTATTATTAATTTGGGCAGTAAGGCCGTTAACGCCAAAATAATATTTAAGTTTTTAAGACATATTAAAAAGATTTAAATGGTCCATCATCTGTAATCTAGTCGTGATTATCACCAACGCCTACTTATAGCAATAATTGCAGACATAAACAACTGGCTTCCTGGTGGTGGCCCGTCGTGGGAACGGGTCAGTGTCAGAGCCCGGGGCCCGGCGCCGGCGCAGCGGAAGTCAACAGGACGTGCTGCACATTACACCTAGCCGTGGCTTATATTTTATAAGAATCAATTTGCTTACAAATATCAAGGTTTGATTTCTCAAGTGCAAAATTTGGTGTTTTCTATGATATCATGATTATGTTAAGATGTCTATCACATGTGATATCTATTGTTCGCTGTTTGTGTTAATTACATTATGCTATTGTTTTGAAATTTAGGTTAATGAATGAATGAATTGTTTAAAATAGGGTATTGCGCAAGCAAAAAATATGCTTTTTTAACCGACTTCATTTATAAGTATGATTATATTAGCTGTATTCAATACTAAGGATGGCTTCGAAACTTTACTATAATATAGGTAACTGCTACTTTAATTTCCTTCGGTTTAATGTTATTCGACCATAGAATAGTTATTATAGCCATGAAAGAAGTTATTGTCAAACGTTTATTCAGTAATAATACTTAAGTGTCTAATAGCCTTGCTTTAGTCTTCGACTTGCATATCATCTGCAGTTCCTTTAGTTTTAACGTCAATGGAATAAATAACATTTTATACTATCTGTTAATCTTAAAAGGGCCATTCGGTTGCTTGATCGATGGCTGTGTTAATATGGTTTATATACATTTCTTTTTAAGATTGATTTTGCTTTGGCTTATTTGAGTTCTATGCTCACAGCTAGTACGGACGTGAATATCTTTTGATCTGCAAGTGTATACGAAGTGAATTAATTAGATACGCACAATGTGTGTAAATGGAACGGAAGCATACTACCTACATAGGCGTTACCTTTACGATGTTAATACTTGACTTGTATTCTCCAATCGTGTCTAGACTGACACAGTTTGTTTTATTTAGAATAATACATCGATTTAAAAGCTATACTTGTTTATTTGCATTTTTATCCAAGACTGAATATAAATGAAATACCCATTGCTTGTGTAGGTTATGTATTGATGTTAATAGAAAACCATTAAATTCCAATAGAGGTAATAATGTCACTCAAACATTGAATGAGCGCTTCATTTAACTTGATGTCGTGGAGTCTTTGGTATGAATTGTTTTATATGTACATCTTAGTAACATATTCGTAGGTAAGGGTAAGATTGGTAAAGGGCTACATGATCGTTATCCACTATTATCGGTTTCTGCATCAGGCACTTTAGTAAACGCGCAAGGTATGATTGAAAGTGTTCTTAAAATATTACTTATTTTGATGCTATCAATAGGTATGCATTTTGAAGTCATGAAACGTGATAAAAAGGAAGGTATATAAAAACAGTCAACTCATTAACTGCTATAGAGGCTGCATACAAAAAGCTGAAAGACCAGTGATTATCCGAAGCGAACTTCGCTCTTAATACGTGAAATGTGCATAGCCGGGAAAATGCACCCCGCATTTTTAAAAATAGAATCGCACACGAGCGCTCTTCAAGAGGCTTCACGTTGCGTCAGTTTTATCTCGGAGGCAAAGGCACTTCAATATAGTCTCGTCAGCAGGGGGTGTAACTGGGAGGCCGTCAAGTAGGAACCGGCCAGGGTGAACGAACCGAGCGCTGTCGTAGGTCGGGGATCGAAATACTTAATGTGACATCGTCGAGTCAAATCAATTGTTCTGTGATGAAAGAACCGGAGAACTGGATTTGAATGATATTGACATTATTGATGATTAGAGAAATATTTTAGTATATATATTATACATGTATGACAAGTTGAAGATGGTGTTATGTATTTGAACGATTATAACATTTTCCAGTCACATGAGTAGGCAGTTGGGTAAAAATATGATTTCTGATACATTTTTCATTCTATCTAAAATAGGCTACCAAGTATTTGCTCAATTTCTCATATTCCATCATCCACCTGATTTAGAAAATAAAGATTGATCTAAACATGTACATATTTTCAAAACTGGCACTCGGAAATGTGGCACAACAGTAAATCAAGAGTGGCTTATTTTATTATAGATGTAAAACTCAATATAAGTAGCTGTTTATTCAAAAATCGATAAACGGAGAATTGACCATTTTCGATTCCCTATTTCTTGTGTCAATAAATCTCTCATGTGTTAAAATTTCATTCGCATCGCCAAGAGGATTTTGATAATCCAATCAGACGGGTTTAGTCCTTGACGTAATAGGCAGTGGTGAGGTCATTGACCTGGAGGTGGTTATATGGGACGGGGTAACTTTGAGGCTTAGAGCTGGGGATGAATGAGCTCATTATTCGTTCATTGCGGCCATTCATTCTTTTTAGTTGTTTATTTAATACATTTTTTAACGTCGTATTTGCAATTTGTTTTCATTTTGCGTCTTCAATAATGCGGGGGCTGTAAAAAGTATCATTTTCATTACAATCTGAAACGTGATAGTTTTGAACTTTAGTAGAGATAATAATAGTAAAAAAAAACCAAACTAAAACAAAATAGCGCTTAGCAGCTTTGTGTAAATGTTCCTCTCTTTTGATATGAAAGACTGTACCCAGTGAAATAACTGGAGCTCAGGAGAAAACCTAATATCAAAACGAGCAATATATTCACCTGATAGTCGATGGCCTGATGAGCGATTCGCCTGTCCATAGAACAGACAGACAGATAGGTGCATAGCACTGCCACTCATCATCATCATCATCAGCCGGAAGACGTCCACTGCTGAACATAGGCCTCCCCCTTAGAACGCCACAATGAACGACAATTGGCTATTTGCATCCACCGGTTACCTGCGACGCGCACAATGTCGTCTGTCCACCTAGTGGGAGGCCTGCCAACGCTGCGTCTTCCGGTTCGTGGTCGCCACTCGAGAACCTTTCTGCACTGCCACTGGTCATGAGAAATTAAGTCCTGCGGGTCTAAAAAGGCCACTTTCGGTGAATCATAATATGAGTAAGTTACGGTTTATTTTTTCTTCATATGGCAGCATTACCACCAAATATAAGTCTGCTAAATAGTGGTGATAAATGAATTGAGTATGATTCACCTAAAATGTGTGACCATTTTTCAAAAACTAGTAGAATTTTTAAGGATAAGTTTGAAATTCAAAACATGAATTGCTTTTAGCCCGCTTGTTAACTGTACAAACATTGCTGCTTTGGGGCAGAATATCCGACACTGTGGTGGTACCTACCCAGACACGTTTTCAAGGACTTGTCACATAGAATTACTGCGTGCGATCATCATCGGACGACGAGACGCACGGCGCGCACACACCCTTATGTCATGCGTTAAACGTGCCTTCAGTCCGAACTAAGCGATTTGCATCGTCATTCACAATAAGGACAGCTAAGGACTGGAACAGTTTGCCTGCGTCACTTTTCCCGCCCGATTATAATGTAGGTGTCTTCAAAGCTAGAGTGAATAGGCTTTTAATAAGCCAGTGTGCTTTACAATCCTAGATTGCGTCGCCACTTTCCATCAGGTGGGACTGCAGTAAAGCACTGGCTTATAGGGAGTAAAATAATAATAGAAAGGAATACGTTTTTTTTTTTTCTGGGTATTCATCAAACAGTATAGAAATAAATTGTTGACTAGTTAGGCGCGATTAGAGTGTAGTGGTTTTTAATAATGCAGGAACTGCTGAACAATACCTGTATCATGCCATTATTCACGTCAGCGGCACAGCACGAACGTTGGCACAATAAGAAGCAGTCACATAAATGTGAATGCGCAGTGGGATGCCACTTAGAGCGCACTATTGTGGAGCATGTTGCTTCTCATTACCCTGGTCGCGAGGACGTGGGAGCTAAGTGCTAGGTCCGGTATGTGATCCAGTGATATTATTTTAGTAAGGTAAATTTGTCTATCGTTTACCTATATTTTCTCTTACATACTTGTTTTGTGTGTTAACTAATGATTCAAAAGCAAGAACGCATCTTGTTTTATGCGCGCATCTGTGATACGCACCATAATGACATTAGAATAAAGATAAAGATTTGAGATTAATCAGTTACTTCTTCTTCTTCTTATCGTGTCGATGGCAAAAACTAAATCGCATTAGCCCAGTAAGCAGCTACATTTCGTGCGTATCAGTTACTGAAGTACCTACAATTAAGAAGAATGAAGAAACCATCAACGATGGCCGTTTTTTTTAACACAAACTGCCATTACAATACACTGCATGCCCTAAAGATATTGTAAGCTCTTTCTGCATATATCGAATCTAAAATAATAACTAAGACATTTAACACCTCAGTCTACCCCGGGGCCATGGGTGCATTCGAAACGTGTCGCGTCGTGCGTTGCGACGCCGCGGCGGGATTATAAATATCAATATTAAACCTAGTAACTACTACTAGTAGGTACAGACTGTAAAGCGAGTTTTATTTTATGACATTTTTGGGCTAAAGGGCTTTCTTTACAATATATAAATTACATGAGTTAAATTCTGTTCACAGGTTTTGGCTCCGCGGGGATCCTCTAAAGAGCTATTTTTCATATGCCTTTCATTGTAAAGGACCCTACAGCAACAATGATGTCTCGAGAACACTTCAACTCTTTTTGTTACAAAAAGTGTGCAACAGTGCGTAAAGCACACTTCAGTTAATAGGAGTAGTAGTGAACAAAGGTACTTGATATTACTGAGTATGATTCCCGACAATCACTTGTTTTATAAGTATATATAACAGAAGTGAATTTTGTGCAATTACATCCTACAAAATTGGTGCTAAATTGGTATTGAGATTAAAACATAATAAATTTCAAAGCAATGTAATATACATATGTGCATATAAAAAATATTTAATAATTGAAATAGAACAGATTAAATAATTATAAAGAAGAAGAAGAAATTCGAGGAAGAGATTATTAATTTTAGTCATAGACAGAAACGTTAAACTATATTCCCACATAGTTACTATAGTCGATGATTATGATCTTTATAATGCTGTACTCTAACGTACTAAGTAACGTTACATAAAGAGTTCTATAAAACTGTTTTTGTTTGCACACAAGCACTGAACGTTCAAACAATGCAGTCTGCGGCACAATTTTTACTTTCTTTTCTTTACTGCCACTTTCTTACCTAGCCTAAGACACACAGTATATGCAATACACCATCAAATCAAACAACAGCAATAAAGAATAAAATAACGCCAGTGTTATTGGTTACTAAACTGCATAACACGCCGATTTGTTTTTGATGTTCCTCCGGAACGCATAAAGTTGCCAGTAAAATTACGAAAGTTTCAACAGAAACAGATTCCGTATGTAATATTCTCTTTTTAGATCCGAATGGTGAAATTCCATAAACAATTACATGATCCTATGGTGGAACACACGTGCGCGGTTGAAGACGGATATGTAACGGCAGAGAATAGGCGTCATCGTATGTAGGGCACAGGGTTGGCGTGTTAAAGTTAGCCATACTTTACATTCACGGAATTATGGTCAAAACCTCGAATTCTTTCGTTAAGGTTGTCCGGAAGAATTGTATTATTCTAGTGCTCTCTCTCTCCAATTTAATAGCTGTGCTCTTATCGGTGAAGCAACTTCCAATCCGATCCGATATTATATGCTTTTATTTTTACCTCCTGATACGACATTCCACCCACTTTTTGTACTACCTGCTTCATAAAACTTCGCCTTGGTCTTCCTTTTCCCCTTTTCCCTTCTATTATACCTTCCACTATAGTTTTAATGAAGATGTCGTATCGTATCAAGTGGCCAATCATTTTTCCCCCTCCTATTAACAATTGATCTTAAAATTTCTCTTTCTTCATCAACCAATTCCAAAACTTCCTCATTCGTCCTCCTTTCTGTCTAACATATTCCCTCCATTCTTCTCCAATACCACATCTCAAATGCTTCCAACCTTTCTCTATCCATTATTATCCTAGTAGTAGTTGTTATTATTTTATTATTCTAGTTCAAGTGGTGATAATTCTATGCACTCCAGAAAATACGACTGAAACTAGAATGTACTCGTACATCATATGAATGTGAGTAAGTTGTAAAATTTAATAAATTTAATGAATTAGATATGAGGCAACTAAATCACGTTTAAAATTTACTTTAGCGATGATATAGAATACAGCAGAAAATACTAAAAGAAAGGTATATTACAAAAGGATGTAACAAAATTCTAGAAATTCATATTCCACGTAGTTACCACACTATATTCAAATATGGGATTTTAAACTACCAAACAATTAACCAAAGTAATCTTTGAGCTTCGTGACATTTGACATGATTAGAAAATATCGATTGTCTGCAGCTGCAAAAGGCAATCCTAAGGCATAACGCAAACTGACATGAAACTTAAATATTACATTGATGCACAGTACACACATGTACTCAAAAAATTTGGTTACTGGCAACCCATAGTCAGCACATAAATGTATTAAAAATTTAACTATAGACAATTCCTCATGTGAGTTTTATAAAAGATCCTAAACAGATGTAAACAAATTGCCAGCACCTGCTATAAAACTTTACCAAATACGGTGAACCGCGCCGCCACATTAATGATTAGTTTGAAGAGGTGGAAAGTTTTATGAGTGTATTGTGGTTTTAATTTCTTCCGGTTCTATTTTAAAAGAAACTCTTTCGGAAGACAGGGTATTGATTACATTATTTTGCTTCCAAGGTTGTTGTCACATAGGTTTCCATATGAGCTTACATTTAAATAAGCTGTTTGCAGCCTGTTTCATTCGGCGTTATGCAGGGTAATTTTTTGGGACCTTCATCTTCGCTAATCAACACTCAATCATCCGGATCAAAAGTAGTTCATTATGCAAAAAATATCATTGTATTTGTGTTTGTTACTATAAGATTTTAGTAGTTGGAAAGGAAAGTTATAGAAACTAATTAAAAAAAAAAGAAATATTAAACCATATACAAAGGAGTCTCCATAAGCATTTCAGCTTGAAACATAATTTACATTTTTACTATTTTTAGAGACGCACATTAATAAGTATTTGTGACTCACTGTCATAGTAAAGGGTCCAAAAGTGCACCTTATTCATACGCAGTAAGATCGGGAACGAAAGAACGTAAGGGACAATATTTTATAAGGTAATAAATAATAATGGATCTTCTCTGGCCTTGGTGAAATTAGTCAGCACAGTAGAGTCGCAGTAAATTCTGAGTTAATGCTACAATGTGACAGCAGAGCGTCGTTGGACGGTGTATCCGATAGAAAAAGGATACGACCTCGGTGAATATGTTGCTAGTGTACTTAGTTTAGGTATTATTCAGAAGTTTTTGAGGTTAAAACAAATTGATAAGTCGAACATAGTTCCTGAAACTAGTTATAAAGACATCAATGTAAACAAGAAAGAATTTAGAACCACAATATTAAGATAGATGGTATTTGTCATATGTCCTACACATATGTATATTCTAAGTTACAGACTTTCGCGTCATAATAAGTAAAAGTGAGTGAAAATTTAAAGATTTTAAAGATGTAATAAATTAAATGTTCCCGTTCATATACACCGTACCTAATATATTTTCTTTAACATACATTCATTTGGGAAAACATGCTTACGCTAAACGGGGACGCACGTTCATCGTAATAGTTTGAACATTTTGCATTCGAATTTGAGAATGAAAAACAATAGACGATATAGGACAGCCTTTTTCATGTTAGTTTTTAATTTTTTCATGAAAGTTTTTTGCACAAAATAAAACATTATATTAATCATGGTTGGTTGACGTCATGAACGATGATTCAAAGGAAGCCAGTGTGGTTCTTGACGACTTTATCTCTACTTCAATAGGATAGGATTATTTGGCATTGAGGTTGTCTCAATGCCAATTGGCTCTGTACTGTGCCGGTTACGTAAGATCCCATGAATAAATATTTTAAATTTTCATTACATACATACGTTACTTTTTTAGTATACAACAAAGCCGCAATAAATCCGTGTAACTCGTTGTATTTTAATGAGAAAAGATAATCGAAAACTGTTATTTAGTTAGCGCATTATTTTGTCAAATTAGACCGGGTGGTAACCTCGTGAACCTATTAATCAAATCTATAAGTCTGGACAACCATATATGTACTTATCTAGTTGATTATCGCATGATAATGATCGATGAACAAGTGATTACTCGATCGTAAAATCAAATTGCCCATCGGAACGTATAACCTAAGGAACGCAAATACAATCAATTTAAAACAATTCCATACATAATACTAGAGTAGCAATACATGTTTTTTTACTAAATCTGCCTTTAGGTCTATTATTAACTCATTTTATCGTCCCAAAGGATACCAATTTTATTTCGCAGATGCCGTCTTATCTCATGAATAAGTGGCTAATAAAACATTTATTCCTTTTGCCTTTACTTCTCATAAATTTATTACACTTTAAGAACCTACTTGGATATACCGCTCTATCATTTTTCCTCCGCAAGTTTTAGCAAACAATTTATCTTCCGCCTCATCGATATTCCGCCTGCTTAGTCTACGTATTGATTTTATTTCTTTCTTAACGATACAAGAGGAACTATCGTAACTTATACATAAAGATGTAACTTATAAATAGAAAAAGCTTTTACTGTCATCTAAAGCAGAAAGTTGAAGTTCGTAAAAAAATTATATAGCAGTAGCTCTTTATACAATTTTTCTAAAATTTATACCATTATTTTGTAATTGTAATTGCTACCAGTGTTATCTTAGATTAATCACTGCTCAACATCTTAGCTAATAACGGCTATTAAGCTTCAATTGAGTCTTCGAGCTGTAATTAAACTAATCGACCATAATTATTAACACCTACAATCTTTGTTTCACCTTACTTGTCAAGAAGCTATGCAATTTTCTTCAAAACCTTTTTGCTCAATTATACATTTAGCTGGTTATAACAAACGAGAAACGAATTGTAATTGAAGGTCTAATTTAAAACTATATTTAATTACTATTAAGACTTGTTTTCAAGCAGAGCTTAACCTACATAATAATTTTTGAAAACATTTCATGGTTTTTCCGGTGCACCTCACACTGGCAGAATTGGGAAAAATGGCACTCGGATTCGATTAGTACCGAACATTTTCAGAAACACTAAACTTAAATTGTCAAACTGTGCCCTGTAAGACGGTAATTTAAGGTAACCAATCTCGGGCACCCCAGGCGTGACCCCCAAGACGCCTGCCAAGCGTAGGGATTATTGCAACCCCTCCCTTCTAAGGGCCTTTGTTCATCAGTGGACGTCTTTTGGCGCTGATGGTGACCAATCTCGGTCCATATAAAATCCAACATAGCTGGGAACATAGACGGAATAAAGTTCTATGGCCGGCAAAAGAGGGTTTATTTATCTCTGTTAACACCTTCGGCGAAAACACGTGATGATAAATGCAACACAACTGTATTTTCATTCATGAAGGAAAGGCAGGTATAGGATTTCACCTGACGTCATTTATGAAGCAAATGCTACTGACGTACGGACTACGTCAGTAAGAGACGTCATAAGTCTTGATCGGACGTGCTATTTCAGTCACTATAACTAGATCTTCATCTTGACGTGATTTTTAATTAACTGTTTATTGTTTTGAAGATGTATATGATAAAAGTGAATATTTATGACGCTTGCATTCTTTGGAAACAAGTGATATGGTGGTATAATTTACTTCATCGAATTTATCAAAAAAATATAATTTGCCATTTGCACAAAACTAGAATGTTGCATCTACATTAAACTTTTCATAATAGCTGAGCAATTTCACGGCACAGTGCTCGAATAATTAATATTTAAATTACAGTGAAAGCAGAACCACACAAAGCGGCCAACAGTTGGCGTATAGCATTTGAACCGTAACACAGTAGTTGACATGAAAACTTGCAGACAACCTCGACATAGCTGAACTCGTCCACAAAGGTCGAAATGTTTGTAATACAATGATTGTTACATTATCCTTTAAGAAAATCGAAATCATAACTTTAAGCTCAAATGTTGAAATTATAATAGCTGTTGATGAAATAATAATAGCTATCCAAATAATTGCTGCACCATTCAAATTATCATAATAGCAATATAAAAATAGCATTAAAAATATAACTTGTTTCCAAGTTAGCACAACTTAGTAAGAAAGCCAGGAAATGACTGGGGCTAGCATATCGAAGATCTTCTTAATCTCATAAAGTGGGGTATCGACTACGGAAATTACTACAGATGCCGTAAAATGTTTATGTATATTAGTGTTGCCAATTTAATGCCAATATAGTAGTATTATGCCACTTTTACAAGTCTCTATTCCATTTCATACTTCGATAACGTTCTGAGAAATTTGTTGGCTAAGATTGGAACCGTAACAAGTAGGTAGAGATGGAAACTTAAAAAAAAGCTGGACCCGAGATTTCATAATAAACTGCTAAATACTTATTTAGCAAGCAAAGTCAGAAATGTACATTTCTGCATCTGATTGTTTATTTAAATTAGATACTGCTCCTCGTTGTAAGCCGATTATAATTGCTGAACATACAAACAAACAAGCAAATAACAAAATTGCATATAGCATATGCATGAACACTGTTACAATAAAAAATAACGGAGTTTTTGCGCCAGGGGTTAAAAATCAAATTTTATATCAATTGACTACAATTACACTTCATGCTGAGCAGCAATTCAGTCTTAAATGGTAAGCTCTAGTGTAACAGAAAAACCCAACCCTTGCTTGGGGGCGCATAGGTACACAGCGTTCCGCTATAAGTACCACAAAATGCGCGAGTTGCGTACTCGTATATTAAGATAGCCTGCATTAAAATGTAAATAAATAATACAGATACAGATTATAAAGCATTGCTCGGGAATGCTCTAGATATAATCGGCAATACACTTCGCATGTTCACAAGCAATCCAATAAATAATAAAGACAGCGTCGCGTAATCAGTCGTAATATAAATTCACATACCTGTTTAAATATGGAAAATGGAAGCAAACATCGTATTAGTTTACTAAGCTGCCTGTAATAATCGGTAGACAAATGTATGCATGAACACTGTTTCATCAATGATGATCGGCTTACAAAAAAGAACACAATTTTCATTAAAAAAAAAAAACAAAAAAAAACCTCTTAAATTTCGTTATATGAATAGTATATAAACCATAAAAGTACATACACTTAAGAGGAACATTACATTTTGAAACGCGTAAGTTATTACTTTTTCTAAAAATGAAAATCAAACAGACGGGCTTTCAAGCACTGGACTACCATCGCACTATCGTATCGAATAAAAATAAATTTATGTTAAATAAAGGTATATAATTCTTGAAAACGTATGGCCAACACATTACAAAAAAGTACTAAACGGGCAAAAAAGGACTTTTCCCAAGCATTGTCCTTATACCAGGACAAAAGTGAATACAAATTCCTTGCCTATTTTTATCCATTCAACGAGCCCTTTCATACCAATTATAGAGAGCATATGTTAAAAATAGGCCTTCTTCGCTGTCCAGACATCGCCTTTTTGCAAGCATAACCTATTCAAATGTCTCAGTACTCACTAACAATTGGATTCAAGATCTGATTATTGTTAATGCGAAACATTCCCGCACATTTGCTGCCATTTATGGAGAAGACATTAAAAATAAGATCTTACTGTGTAATTAATATGATAGAAGTTGAACTGGCAGTTTTAATTAAAAGTAATGTGTGGCGTATCTAGAATGAGATGCAGAAGTGGAAATGCACTTTGTAATTGATATAATAGATCTTGTTGCTTTAGAAATAGAGATGAACTGAGAGGCAAAAACGGTGGTATCACGCACGAGACCTTGTTTAAGTGTTTAACAATTCATCTGCGCATTGTCGCGACGTCTCGTCATTTAATCATTTACAATGGCTATATTTTGTGGTCATATTTTTCTAGTTTTTATCTAAAGAATCTAAATATCTAGAACAGTCATACTCTGTTATGAATACTGTCCTGCGTATTTCCATATAAGTATACTCTGGTAATCAATATCAATCCAAATCAGTTCGGACCCACTAAATAATCCCATTATTCCCACCAAGTGTCTGGGTGTTTTTAACCGACTTCAAAAAAGGAGGAGGTTCTCAATTCGTCTGTATATATTTTTTTTTTTTTTTTTTTTTATGTATGTTTGCGCATAACTCTGGCAATTATTAACCGATTTGAAAAAATCTTTCTTCCATCCATTCTTCAATCCATTGATTGGGTCCCATAAAAAAATTATTGCTTAGTAATAAGTAGTTCCTAAAAAAACAAGAATGGTGACTGCGCACTGAGAGTTGCAAGAAAGCCTATATAGATGACGTTTTAGTCGCTCGGACTCGCTCGGTCGGACAAAAATAGTCATAACTCTGGCAAATATTTACCAATTTCAATGATTCTTTTTTTATTCGAAAGAAGAAACCACTGTATTCAATCTGTATGAATTTTATTACAACCGGATAAGAACTTCCTGGAGGACCATGAACGATGTGGAGGAATTTATCTGGTAAAAACCATAAAACTGATGTTCTCCATTACATTGCTCTGACAATTATGAACCGATTTCGATGATTCTTTTTTTATTCGAGACAGTAAACTACTATGATGTTTCCATGCAAATTTCATTACGACCGGATATTATTTTCTGAAGAAACATGAATTATGTAAAACTATGTAGACGATAATGTGATCATAACCTACCTAGATAATTTTACGGTTTTCGATGGTTCAATCTTTATATATGAAAATATCACTAAAAAGTTTAAAATAAAATCTTTTTTTAAAAAAATTGCACCGACTTCAATATCACTGAAAAGTATAAAATAATTTAAATATTATTGAAGTTGGTGCCAAATTTACACAGCCGGTAAGCTAACACCAACTTCAATAATATTTAAATTATTTTATACTTTTCAGTGATATTGAAGTCGGTGCAATTTTTTTTAAAAAAGATTTTTATCTATATAAGTACAGTGAAACCTGGTTAAGTGAGACATCAAGGGACCTGCAATGTCGGTTCACTTATAGAGGTATTCCACTTACCCAGTGTCTCAGATATACAGGTATAAATAAATATCTGTCTCATTTACAGAGGGTTCCATTAATAGAGGTGAGAATACAGGTTATTTCAGTTATACAGGTGCGATCATGAAATAAAATAACGTGTTATGTATGTAAATGAGTTTTAATAAAAAAAAAATAGTACTTAAAGGTAATCATACAAATGTAATCAACAAAAATATTCAAGCACGTTTTTACACGTAATATGTACGAATATGGAAACAGAATGTATCAATTATAAAAATCTGTCATTTTAGTTTGTCGTTTGGAAGTATCAGCCATCAGATGTTTTTCGATGTTATAAATTTTATCAAATATGCTTTGGTCACCAATTGATGACATTTCAAAATAACTGTGCAAAGTTTCTAGTGCTTTTACTGCTTCGCGTTTAGAAATTTTTACTAAATTTACTTCCGCGCTCATTTCATCGTCTTCTTCTTCATTTTCCAATGAAGAAGACGAGAAGGCATGAACAATGTCGCTTTCATTAAGTTCTCCTGAAACTATTAAACCGTCATCGACGTTTATAAAATCTTGGAATGTTGGCTGTTGATTATTGTCGTTGCTGATGGCTAAGTTCCAATCTTCAGGATCAGTTTCTAAATTTTCGTCCTCCTCTTGTAAGCTTTCGGCTACAGTTACTTCAGATTTAAATCCAGATTTTTTAAAGCAGTTTGCTATAGTAGTTTTGGTCACAGAAAACCAAGCTTTCCTAGCAAACCTCATCGCCTGAAGAACATCGATTTGTGGGCACTGATTATCTTCTATAGATTTAATAACATGTCGAACAACTTCTTTTCTGTAATAAATTTTGAAATTGTTGATGATGCCTTGATCCATTGGCTGCAATTTACTTGTCGTATTCGCAGGCAGATACACGAGTTTAATGTGGCTTAGCTCGGGCATATTATTGTGAGCAGTACAATTGTCCACAAACATTAAAATTTTTCGCTTCTGGGCTTTCATTTCTTGGTTTAAATTCTTCAACCAATCAGAAAAAATAGTGGATGTCATCCATGCCTTTTTATTATTTTGGTAATTCACAGGCAAAGTTTTAACACCTTTGAAACATCGTGGAGACTTAGATTTTCCAATTAATAAGATAGGCAACTTTTCAGTTCCTGACATGTTAGCACCTAGAAGTATTGTAATGCGCTCTTTACTAAGTTTCCCGCCATGACAAGACTCACCTTTTAAGGTAAAAGTTTTATCGGGTAGACACTTATAAAATAAACCCGCTTCGTCTGCGTTAAAAATATCATCAGCAGAATAATTGCGTAATAGAACTGGTAGGTCTTCAATCCATTGGCTACATTTGTTAACATCAACAGCGTTACTTTCTCCACAAATTGCTTTGAAAACTATACCGTTTCTTTTCTTAAACCCTTCCATCCAACCATTGCTGCTACAAAAATTATGAATATCGAGCCTTCGCGCGAAATCTTGTGCCTTTTCTTTAATCATCGGTCCACTTACCGGAACGTTTTTGTTACGAAGTTGCTTGACCCATGTTAGCAAACACTGTTCAAGTTCAGGATATTCTGATAAACGTACACGTTTTAGTTTTCCTTGTCCTTCAGAACATTGTGATTCAATTTTATGTTTACTCTGAATTATTCTACAAAGAGTAGATTTTGGCACATTAAATTCGGCACAAACTTCTTCGCGTGTCTTCCCACTTTCATAAACGGATATTAACTTCAGTTTTTCACGTAATGATAACGATTGTAGCTTTCGTTTTGGCATTTTTCAAATAAACATCTGTATGATAGTAAAGCGAAACTAAAACTGAAGGTAATTGAAGCTCAAAATTACTTACGTACTTGGAATTACGTGTGGAATTTGTGGGTAGAATAAGAATGAGTAAACAAACAATGTTATCTCAGTTACAGAGGTTTATGCATATAAAATTTACTCGCTGTCTCAGTTATAGAGGTAACTATGATGATAAATCGAAAGAACAAATCCCAGATATAGAGGCTTACCTCGTCCCACTAACAGAGGTAATTCAGTGCCAAAGTGTTGGGACCTCAGCATGAGTTCCAGTTATGGAGGTTTCTCACTTATCCAGGTCCCACTTAACCAAGTTTCACTGTATGTATTTACAAAAACATAAAAAAGTATATATGTATTAGTATCAGTTGTCTGGTTTCCATAGTACAGGCTCTGCCTAGTTTGGGATCAGATGACCGTGTGTGAATTGTCCCGGGATATTATTATTATTATTATTTATTTATTATTCAATATTGACAGGAGTGCTATAACCACAGCGGAATTGAAATTACGATGTAATATGTCTCTCCACTTCGTCAATATCATTTTTAATTAACACAAATTAATCGATAATCTTCGATGTACAATTTTTTCATCCTGCAAAAGATATTATTTGAATAAATTAACGCTGGCTTCGTTTTCGTGCAAAATTCTGTAAAAATCTTAACCTTAGTACCTAATTGCAATGACAACTGACGATTTTAAGGCCCTTCTAGATTAAGTGCGAGTTAGCGGTCAGTGGCCAAATAAAATATTCGAAAGTTTTGTTTCAATGTCACCTTGTCTGTCAAACGCTTCAAATATTACCAACGTAAATATACAGTTTCCCATGCTCCAATTACCGGCCTCATTTACGGAAAATAAAAAGGAAGTTGGTACAATTCCACACGCCTCCCGACCTCGTCGCGATGTAAAATTACGTCATAATATGGTATTGGTATTATATGTAACGTATATAAATCAAGGTAATATTTTAGTGGGAAACAATATTTACCATATAAATAAGTAGGTGAAGGAAAACATCGTAAGGAAACCTGCATGTCTGAGAAAGCCTAACTAGCTTTTGAACGACGTGTGAAGTCCGACATACCGGACTTGGCCAGCATGGTGGGTTATGGCCTAAGCCCGTGCCCACAGGGCTGGTATTATAAATATCATTATTTTATTATTTTTTACGCCATCAAGGTGGCAAGCAAACATGCAGCCCGCCTGATGATAAACAGCCTAGCGCGTTGCCGACTCTAAATACAGTAATGTTACCAGCTAAAGTGACCTTCACACCGGAACACACCAATGTTTACACGTCCTAGTATAGTAGTAGGTAGTAGTTTTTTTGTAAATTCAACTATTTCAATCATTAGTATTGTAATTTACATAAAGTTCAATGAATTGATACACGCAAAAAATACCGGTACTCTTACTAATTTTCATAATAGGCTTTGGTACATTGCTCTTTACTAGTGACAATCAAATTAGCATACACAGGCCGGCGATAAAACGTTCACGATAGAATCTTACAAAACATAAGCACTTAGTAATAATGCCAAAAAAGTGTAGATAAAAAACCGCCCGTTGGTCTTGTGGTTACGACACCCTGGCCGCTGCCCAATAGACCATGGGTTCAGCGCCAAACGCTTGAGCATGTCCCGTGGGGAGCAGGACATACACACTCTCCCTGGCAACGGTCGGCGGTCAATGATATTATAATTTATAAGTAATAGATACGTTACCTACTAAGCAATCGATGATTAAAAGTGGCACAATATTAATTTATACTAACGAAATAAATGTAATTTATTGATTTCTAGAAAGTTGGTTTCTGTATTTGGATAATTTATTGTACGCGACACGTATTATTAGATCCCACAGTCCCAATGTCAGCCCTCATCATCATCACCAGCCGGAATACGTCCACTGCTGAAAATAGGCCTCCCCTTGGAACGCCAGAATGAACGACAATTCGCGTTTTGCATCCACCGGTTACCTGCGACGCGCACAATGTCGTTTGTCCACCTAGTGGGAGGTCTACCTACGCTGCGCCTTCCGGTTCGTGGTCGCCACTCGAGAACCTTTCTGCCCCATCGGTTATCGGTTCTTCGAGCGATGTGGCCTGCCCATTGCCACTTCAACTTGCAGATCCTGAGAGCTATGTCGGTGACGTTGGTTCTTCGGCGAACCTCCGAATTACGGATTCTGTCGCGCAAAGAAACTCGGAGCATAGCTCTCTCCATAGTTCGTTGTATGACTCTGAGCTTCTCTAAAAGGCCAACTGTTAAAGACCACGTCTCAGTACCATATGTCATAGTGATGTTTGCCAGTGGGCAACACACACTGGTTAAAAACCTTTGTCTTCAGGCACTGCGGAATTTCAGATGAGAAGATGTCACGTAGTTCCCCGAACGCTGCCCATCCGAGTTGGAGGATTCTTCGGGCGACCTCTATGTCAATAATGTCAATGTCAGCCCTACTGGACCAATACATTGCACCTACCCCTCCCCGACAACCGTATGCTACACCATAAATCACAATCAGACACTAGTCTCGCCTTGAGCTCCTCTCTCGCTCGGCTGGAGTGCTATAAGCCCTCGCCCGCTTGCCTGGTGAAGCTGTAAACGGTCATCTGCAGCCAACATCGACTATCCTTCCAAAGAAAGTCACACCTCCAAAAAATTACACAAGAGATACTCTCGTACTACGAGTACAGTAAATAGAAAAAAACTTGGTATGTATGTAACCACGTGTGAATTAGCTGATTACGTCATTGGTGTGTGGCCGCGGCACGTGGTCACCATACGCGGTGTTTTATATTACAACTGTGCAAACTAGTTACATTGTACCGTCGATATATGATTTATACTAGATTGAACAAAATGAGAGCCAAAATATGGTAGCAGTTACTTAAAATATCAAACAGAATTTCTTAAACACCACAAAATGAGGTCAGAACATTTGCGTATATGTACTTAATTTGAAATAAGAACCAGGGAGGCGATTCTCGCGCCTTCGAATCAATCACGAAATCGAAAAAATATTCGAATTCGAACTATTGGCGACTAAAGACGTAAAGAAACAAAACTTAAAACAAAATGTCGTCTTCAGTGTTGTCCCTCCAATTCTATCAATTACGGTCCAGTTACTAATGTCGTGTTGTCATCATGTCATATTATAGTGACATTATTAAATAAGAAAACATCATTTTTGACATGGCGGCTTGCATAACAAATTAACATATATTTCTTATACTGCTATTAGACTGTCAAAAACATTATTTTGGCTTGCATAGTTCCTACGTGCATGTCACCTTTCTCGTTTTACGTTTAAACAGACAGACAGAAATTCATTGAATATTTTTATGTAACACTTCGAAATTATAATTTTTGATTTGCTAGAGCTACCAACTTTCTCTTTTTTATTCGATTGCCCCAGAAGTAGGGCTGTTGAGAGAGAACTTATGCATGAACAGCTACGAGTATTCCTTTGGCAAAGCCAACAGTATAAAACGGCTTGATAGACTTTGACTTATATGACATAGAGATTGCAGTACTCGTATCATGCTTGGTTTTAAACTATCTATATATATAAAAATTAATAGCTGTTTCCGTTCGTCACGCCATAACTCGAGAACGACTTTACCGATTTCATCATTTTTTTTTAAATTTTATAATAATTTGTAGTAGGTTCTTACGGATAAAATATTAAGAAAATAATTAACTAGGTGGTAGGCTCCTTGTGCAAGGAACCGTCCAGGTAGGTACCACCGCAGGGTCAGATATTCTTCCGCTAAGCAGCTGTGTGTAAGCATTGCTGTGTTCCGGCGTGAAGGGCACTGTAGCTGGTGAAATTACTGGACACAAAGGCTAAATATATAATGTCTTCTTAAGGGTCGTCAAGTTGCACTAGTGATTCTGTTGGTGTTGCTAGCGTCTATAGGCTGCGGTGACTGCTTACCGCAGGGGGGCTCCATGCATGCTTGCCACCTTGGTAGTATAAAAAAAAAGGTTGTACAGAAATTTAGAAAATTACGCGGGCGGTGCTGCACGAATCAGCTAGTTGAGAACATTTATCACAGGATATCAAGCGATATCTTCTCTAGTGGAATTAGTTTTCATTTTTTCCATAGCCACAAGTTTCCAAACTTTGGTAGGAATCGATGTTATTTTACGACAATTTGAGGTTATTCATTGATTTATAACTATTCACCTATTCACTAAGCGTTTCTACATACTTGCATTAATAGTGAAATCCATCGACTGAACATCAAAACATCGTCATTCAGAACACATTATGTCGCGGCATTTAACTTTATAATACAACTACATGATTTATGTAGTTTGCAACATGAACGAAAGTATTCGGCCGGCTTAATAAAAAAAAACCTCATTCAACTTAACATATGATTGATCACAGACTATTCAGGCATTAAGGCGAGCTTTTAACGCATTAGTACATTTTACTAAAGGTCAGAGAACTCTGTTCAATGGGGGATATGATTTTATGGTTTAGACGCAAAATGTCCACTTTATGTGTACATCAATCCGGGAATGTCGCCGTGATCTACAGTCATCTCACTACCTTTGTACAGCTTGGTAAGCTTAAAGCTCGTCGGGCCATCTAACTTTGACGATTTGCAATGTATACTTATGTGTATAGAGTTTTCTATGTAATAATCGAAAAATAAAAGACAATCAATCAAAGACAAAAATTATGTAATTTTATTATCACTTTAACCTTCATTTTCATCAACAACGGGGGCGCGGTCATCGACCTCATTTTTTTTACTAATTTCCTGGAAAATATTCAACGAATATAAATTTGTTGTAATAAAAAATTTTTAAAAATTCTTCACATTTTTTTATTACATTGTAAGGCGCGTCCTTCATTTATCTTTACGAATGATGAATTCTTGTCGTAGGTACTCGTAAAAACGCCATGAATATATTGCCTGATCACAACCACAATTATGTTATGCAATAACTGCTACCCAGCTTCGGAGCGCGAAACTAATAAGTAGATATTTTAATTATTCTTGACGTACATAGTTTGATTTATAATTTTGTTTATGTTAAATTATTATAATTCCTCTCACTAATATGATTTAAAGCGTTTACGTTTAATTTCATCATAAATATACTTTCTATTTTCAAAATATCGAATAATCATAATCTTTCGAACATAATCTCGAGCCAACTGCGATTTTTGATTCACAATTAACTGATAGTACATATACATAAGTCTTATGATAAAGTACAACACCTAGCCTCCACGGCGTAGCGGGTAGCCGATAGTTTCACAAACCGAAGGTCGCGGGTTCGACTCCTACGAAGAGCAACAACTTCGTGTAATCTTACTATAAAAATAAACCAAGCGTCGTATAGGCGCGTACAAAGTCTGACCTCTCCCGGTCATATACATTGATTTGTTAGATTAGAGTAACGACAAAAGCCTGTACCTATGTCAAACGTCGAACAAACTAGTGCACCATAGCATATTGTATAGTTGGCTGATCTCGACAGACGTTGGCCGCAGCGGCCGTCTCGGTCAGGGGGACATTATAATGAAAGTCATATTGGCAGCGCCTGGCCGGGTTCAATATACAAGAGGTTAAATTAATAAAGGTTTGAAAGACCTTTTTGGGGCGCTTTTGGGCAACCGATCGGATGGTTAAGCACTGTCAGGCAATGTCAGCCAATAGATGGGTAACCGTTTAGAGTAGCATTTTAACTGAGCGTCTCCGTTATTTAAAGGGCACGTAGTCGCTGCCGGTTACTTTCTTTTTATTTTATTTTCTTCTTCTAGTAGTAGTTAATCGTTTTAATTAGGTAGTTCTTAAGTTATATTTTGCTTCTTTCTTAGTATTAGGTTTATGGTTGCGCAAACGTGTGTGCAGCGAAGTACCCATGCAGTCACCGGGGGTTCCAACGGAAGACCAGCGCGGCCTGCTTGCAAGCCGCCTTATGCTGAGTTGGATCCCTTTCGTTGCAAGCTTACTACTTATAATGTTTTCTTTTGTTTTAAACTATGTATGTAACCTGTTTGCTTTGAATAAAAAGTTTTCTTCATCTTTTCTTCTTCAATAGGTCCCCACGACCTGTGGGGTCCATCGGGTTATGTGGGATTCTTACCCACTAAAACCCCCGCGGCTGTCGCATTGGCACATGAGAGGGGGGACCCCAGGGCTCTCCGGTGGGATCTGCACCAGGGGCCCCTCAGTGCCTTGCATGTGAGCATGCCGCCGGTTGGCGCATTATAGCCCCCCGGGAACCACACACGGTGCTCACGGGGACGGGGGTCGCAACCCCGCCACCATACTCAATGGACGTCCTATGCTTGTTGTTATCTCCTTCGGAGTCGCTGGACGCTCGGGATGTGGGCCCTTTGAGCGTCCATTGAGTACGGCGGCGACTCCGAGGAGGACGGCGGCGGGGTTGCGACCCCCGTCCCCGTGAGCACCGTGACAGGTTCCCGGGGGGCTACAATGCGCCCGCCCCCCGGCGGCGGGCTCAAAGGCAAGGCACTGAGGGGCCCCTGGTGCAGATCCCACCGGAGAGCCCTGGGGTCCCCCCTCTCATGTGCCAATGCGACAGCCGCGGGGGTTTTAGTGGGTAAGAATCCCACATACCCCGGTCGAGCCCCACAGCTCCCGGGGATCTTTCGAAGATTTCCCCCGCGTCAAAAAAAAAAAGGCTTATTGTTATCTAGACTAGCAGTCGTTAAGCCAATTCTGTTAGTTTGAACAACTCTGCCACTAACCAAACAAAAAAAATAACTGGAAATTTTAACTTAAACTGTCTTAATATCCACCAAAACAACAATACCGTGTTACCAGTTACGATGGCAACATTGTTTGGACACGTCTGGCGCTGTTCCAGAAGAAATGTATAGTTTTTTTTAATTATGTTCCTATCCATGGCCGCTTTATAGCTGATATGTGCCAAAATATACACGACCGTCAGTTATCGTGGCGCCATTGTGTAGCAGTTTGGACATTTATAAATCTCTGTCATAATTGTTGTAACACAAGACTATGGCGAAGTACATGCGTATATCATACTAGTTTTCTTTACGAGATTAAATTGTACCAATAAATGTATGAAAGGAGTTATGGCTGAGCGGTTGCCAGCCAGTGACAATAGGGTTGAATTCATTCACTCACGCCATCTACTCTCGCTATTCTTACCCAGAACCCCACGGGTCTAATCGATGTCCGGAGACGTTAAATGTCTTTAATTTTGACAAACCGTGGACAAATTTGTTTCGGAAAAAAATGTTTACAAATTAGCTGTGCTTAGTATTATTTTTTAACCGACTTCAAAAAAGGAGGAGGTTCTCAATTCGTCTGTATATATGTTACGGCTAAAACCCGAAGCGCGGCTGCACCTAGTTTTAGCCGGTTAGAACTAGGTGTAGCCACTTACTCTTGGTTAAACCTAGTACGAGCCGATCCTAGTACAGCTGAGGAGGCAGATAGTTCGACGGAGTGACAGTAGTTATTCTGGGTGGTCATAAAAAAAATAACCACGAACGCTAAGGCGGGAGCTCCGCTACGCTTCGCTCCCGCCTTAGCCTTCTAACCTAACCCATCCGAGTCGGATTGCTCTGAATCGAGGTGTTAATCATGGAATGGCTGGACCTAGTTGTAGCCGGCATGATGAAGGCTAGACCTAGTTTTACCCGAAAACAATCGGCTTGTACTAGGTTTAACCAAGAGTAAGTGGCTACAACTAGTTCTAACCGGCTAAAACTAGGTGCAGCCGCGCTTCGGGTTTTAGCCGTAACATATATATTAGAATTATGTAAAACAATATAGACGATAATGTGATCATAACCTACCTAGATCATTTTACCGTCTTCGATGGTTCAATCGTTATGTATGAAAATATTACTAAAAAGTATAAAAAAAATATTAATAAAAATTGAACCGACTTCAAGAACACTGAAAAGTATAAAATAATTTAAATATTATTGAAGTTCGTGCAAAATATACACAACTGGTACGCTAACACCAAATTCTATAATATTGAAATTATTTTATACTTTTCAGTGTTATTGAAACGGTTCAATTTTTTTTTTAATATTTTATTAACACATTTCTTCTCTCCTGTCTTGTTACGGTATTTTAAATAAATTATGAAAAATAGTACGCGTTCGCTGTGGCCACTTTTGTGATACCCGGTGAAAAGATCCTTAGTGTTATGCAACCCTAATGAAATAAAAACAATCAAAATAAAATCCCAAAGCAATTATCAATTATAAAACCTTCAGCAATTATCGGAATCCTTTTAAACCCTCGAAATTTGTAGCCATAAAAACGCAGTTCCACTTAAAAAATAAAAACTACACAAGCAAACAGGAAATGATAATTATATGCTAATACACATAGCAATTAACACACAAAATAAAAGAACTCGGCCAAACGTATCGGCGGCCATTATTGTCTTTTTAAAAATGTTAATTTCTACTTCCGACGCATTGTCTGCTGATTTGTAAATGAATGTTTTATTCAAAAGAAGAAAGAATTAGCCAAAGCCAATGCTCTCGTGTAGCAAATATTTCTTAAAATTGTACTTACCACATGAGTATTTTTTTTTTGTATTGGCTGTCCGTAAGAGGCGACTAAACAAGAAGCCTGGCAGCAGCGTCTTTCTACCTGGATTCTGGATTACCTACCATCTATACTGCGACCACGAACCGGAAGACGCAGCGTAGGCAGGCCTCCCACTAGATGGACAGACGACAATGTGCGCGTCGCAGGTAACCGGTGGATGCAAATAGCCAATTGTCGTTCATTGTGGCGTTCTAAGGGGGAGGCCTATGTTCAGCAGTGGACGTCTTCCGGCTGATGATGATACTGCGGTCCCCAAGACGCCTGCCAAGCGTGGGGATTATGGCAACATCTCCCTTCAGTGGACATGTTTCGGCTAGTGATGATTTTTTTCCATGGGGTGTCCGGATAGAAATAACAGCCTCCTCTGTCTATCCGTAAGAGGCTACTAAGGGAAAACAGGAAGTCGGGCAGCAGCGTCTTTCTATTGGATTACCTACCTCCTGTACTGCTAGCCACACGTCTCTTACGACACCCAATGGAAGGAGATGGGTGGGTGCTATTCTTACAGGAAACCCCACGGGTAATAAAGCCCCCAATGAAGCCTTCAAACCCGGAAAATCTTGGAGCGAGCTACGAATGTAGTCTGTAGTGTATGCAGTCTGCTGATCGCAACAGCGATCTCTTTTTTTTTTTTTGGGAATGATAGACTCTGTTCGCCGCAGATGGCCATTACAGCTTCACCGGACAATAGGAGGCGAGCGCTTAAAGCACTCTAGCCTTAATGGCAGAAGTAGCGACGAGCTCAAGGGCACGGCCTCGGCTTGGGCTGTCGCTTGAGAGAAGGCTGAGTTTACCACCGGTTCACTTAGTATAGGGCTCCCACACATAACTGCGAATTCGCATCGCATCGCAAATATCTGCGAGAAACAAATGAATTTTTGTATTGAAAATGCATTTGTTTCTTGCCTCCATTTGTTGCCCTTAATTTGACTTTTCCGCCACTTATATTTCCCGTCAGTCAGTTCCAATGCTCTCCACACCAAATCAGATGAGTTTCCTTCGCAAATCAGTGACTCGATGTCCATGTTGCAATATGTAAAGCCTATATGTATAGAGATCGCGAGCTCACAGTGGTTGGGACAATACAGACTGACCGTCTGAGCGTGCGTCAAGTAAGATGATGTATAAGTCGGATGGGCATGTCAAAATTCGTGTTGATCAATCGGTCTAAACTTCCCGCTCGTGTCATTCCTCCGCCCATCAGACTATGAGACATTGAACTTGGACAAACAATTGTTCATCTTCTAAGTAATTGGCTGATGTTTGATTGTCCTCTGCCATCGTAAAGGTTGAGAACATCATAAAAAAGTAATACAAATATGTATTTAAGCGACTACGGCTACTGTTATTTCTTTACACCAATAGTTCTCGAGATGAATCGCTAAGCGGCTAGCGTGTAATGCTGACTCAAGTACGATGACTCCGCGTAACTCAGGTTGCACAACTCGCGCTGTTTGGAGAAGTTAATTGCTTGTTAATTTTTTGTTTAAACCCTCTGTATATGCTTTGACACGGGCATCTAGCGTTCTTACGATGGAACGTGGCCGGTTCTGTTGCCTATTGTATACAGGTTTATGGTGTGAAGAAATACATGCCTGAATAACGTTCGATGTGAAAAACATGCGACACGATTCAATTTATTGTGCAGAGTATGTATGGGAAAGAACAGAGTAGTGATAATTGAGAGATTTGACTTGACTATTTTGCTACTGTTTCTAATATAATTTATAATCCTCTGCACTGTAAATGAAACCGAGTTTATTGTTTATTATTTTAATTGTCTTAACAAAAAGCCGTTTACAAAAAAATAAAGCCATGTTAGTACGTATGTAAGATTTTTTAGGGAAACCTAATTCATATTGCAGTAGCAAAAACGACAACCGAAGATCAGAATGGGCGTCAATGGCGTGCCGTGGGGGAGGCCTATAGCCAACAATGGACTAATATAGACCGATTATGGTGATGATGAATTTATATTGTTTATTTAAGAATACTAGAGGGTACACTTTCTCAGTCCTCCCATGACCATGGGTGCCGCAAGGCATTAAAAACGTCGGGAAAGTAAAAATCCAAATAAATCGCGATATAATCCGTAAAACTAAGCAGTTTCTTTGCAATCTGTAGTATTCGCGCAAATAAAAGACAACAGAATAATGAGTTAACAAAACAACCCATTGCCCATCATTTAGCGTAGGTAAAAAAAATACATACATAATTATTAAAGTACCTATTTATAGTCATTAAAAAGGGCTTTAATAAATTTTTGTACTTTCATCTCCATCCATGCACTCAGATGAACCCGTAGGTCTCGAGTTACTAATAAGAATCAATATAAAAAGTTACAGTATATACTATTTAATCTACTCCATTAAGACACAAAAAAAACTAATCTAATACATTATCTCGTTATAAAAAGTATATTTACACTGCTGCGTTTTTTGCGCGAACTAATTATGCGTTCTTATCTTAACCATTAATATCGTATCGTAATGCGTACGCGCTATGTTACGGAATGAATTGGTGAAAAAAAATATTCGATAGGCTACGGAATTTTTTCGTAATGCTTATATTGTTCAATGTAACAATAAGTATGTACTTACTTATCTGTTGAAATATTATTTTTTATACTACCAAGGTGGCAAGCGGCCCGCCTGATAGTAAGCAATCACCGCAGCCTATAGACGCTAGCAACACCAGAAGAATCACAAGCGCGCTTCCGAACAACATAAAACATAGATATTAGGTGTTTTGTATCCGGTAATTTTACCAGCTACAGTGCCCTTACACCGACACAGCAAGTTTACATACTGCTGATTGCCGGCAGAATATCTGACACTTCGCTGGTACCTACTTGGACGGTTTCTTGCACAAGGAACTGCCATCTAATGCCTTTTAACGACTGCGGAATAGACTGGCCAAAGCGAGTCAAATTTTAATCACAAAATTTGTTACGCGTGTAGTAAGTCAGTAGAAACGTTCGTACGCTCCTCACCGATAAAAATATTTTGAGGGAAATATGCCTAATTTTGTTGGCGAATTTAGAACTTAAAATTATAAATGACTAGTAATATCCTCAATGTAAGTTGAAGTGGCAATGGGCAGGCCACATCGCACGAAGAACCGATAACCGTTGGGGAAGAAAGGTTCTCGAATGGCGACCACGAACCGGAAGACGCAGCGTTGGTAGGCCTCCCACTAGGTGGACAGACGACATTGTGCGCGTCGCAGGTAACCGGTGGATGCAAATAGCCAATTGTCGTTCATTGTGGCGTTCTGAGCCTATGTTCAGCAGTGGACGTCTTCCGGCTGATGATGATGAGTCCTAGGACAAATTAAATAAGGATGAACCGCCTTTGCAATGCATCTAGCCCATCTATGTATAATAAGCTAGTGCGTTTTACAATCCCCAATTGCGTTACTTACTTACCTTACCCAAATCCAATCCTTAGAAGAAGGGGCCATAATCTCCACGCTTGGCAGGCGGCTTGGCGATCGCAGTATAAGTGGTAGGTAATCCATTAGAAAGACGCTGCAGCCTGTCTCCTTGCTTTCCCTTAGTCGTCTCTTACGGACACCTAACGGGAGAGGATGGGAGGGTGTTACGAGTATTCTTACGCGGACACACCTTATATTGAGTTTTGTGAATTCCTTATATTGAGTTTAAAAAATCCCGTCGTGTTACAGGACAAGCGTCACTTAGTATGGGATTATCGTATTAAATAGGCTATAAAAACAATATAACATTTTGCCATTTCACCAAAACATCACTTTCTAACAGACGCTTTGCGTAACACAAACAATATTTTTTTATAGTTTCCTGTCTGTGTTTATTCAATAAAATTAATGAGATTCTCTTAAATTAGGTAAACACTATTTTAATTTATTCTAGTCTAGTTTCAACGTCTTCCAGCGATGTAATTTGACATTATATTTACCGTGAAATTGCGATCCGGAACGAACTACTCCCTATACCGTTAATGTCTCAGATAAATATAATTTATTATGTAGCTGTTTACACTGCTGTGTGGACGCTATGGACGTGTAATTGTTAAATGCTGCCAAAAAGCCCAGTGATTACGAAATTCGCTTGCTAATATTACTCGTATTGGCTGTAGCATACAATATTTATAGCGAAATCTAGTTCAGTGTAGTGAACGTTAAATACCACACTTAATAACAGTTATTGCTAGGTGATTTTAGATTCCTTGTGCAAGAGAGCGTCCAGGGGTCTTACCATGAACTATATTATAAGTGACCTGTCTTACTTTGTACCATGCGCGCACAATTTAGCGTGATAATAATATTTTCACGTGGCCATTCACCTGTTTGGGTGGCGTAATAGCTGGGTGAACTGCTAATTAGTGCACTCATGATAATAATATAATAATAATATCTTGGGACAATCCACACACGGTCATCCGATCCCAAACTAGGCAGAGCCTGTACTATGGAAACCAGACAACTGATACTAATACTTATATACTTTTTTTTGTAAATACATACTTAAATAGATAAACAACACCCAGACACTTGGCGGGAATCGAACCCACGACCCATCGGTTAGCAGGCAGGGTGTCTGACCACTAGACCAACGAGCCCGTTAAACTGCCCTGCTATAAGTTTATAGTAAAACCCCAGGTTTTTTTTTTTTGGGAATGATAGACGCTGTTGGCCGCAGATGGCCATTACAGCTTCACCGGACAATAGGAGGCGAGCGCTTGTAGCGCTCTAGCCTTTAAAAAAACCCCAGGTAAGTATGACAGTATTGGTTTTGCCAATCAACGGTGTTTCAATATTGATGTGATTCGTTGTGAAGCGGACTATGTAGACATAAACGGGATTAAAAGACTTAAGAACAAAATATGGCTATGAACTAGTCATTACATTTAATTTAAAAATAAAACAAAAAATAAGAGCTCGAATTTATAAATCAACTAAAAAAACTAGCAGAAGCAATTTGGTCTAGCGTCCCTTAGGTTAGTTTAATTACATACTACTTGGGTAAGGGCCATATCAGACAAGCGATTTGTGAGCGTGCGTTCGCGAGCACTCACAAACTTTATCGTATTGTGAATGTGTATTAATGAATGAATGTACGTATACTAGTGATCTCACAGCGCACTTCAGCCAATGGTGACCAGACGGTGAAATTCAGAAGTACTGGCTGAAGAGCCTGAAACTCGCGCCGCGAGCGAATTAGAGTTAATAATACGTATCTATTATTATTTTGCAGGTTTCATTAGTAAGTTGTAAAATTACAGCAGTTATTTTTATAACGTGTCCATGATCAACAAATCCATACGCCGCGATGACGTTGAGCGATTGAACCGCTGGGAGCACGCTCGGAAACCGCTAGTGCAATATCGCTCGTCTACCCATTCGGTTAACTTAACAAAATTAACATGAGTAACGGACGATAACCAACTTCCGTGATTCCGTTCGGCTCTGTTTGGCATTACAGTTTTGTAAATTTGTTACGTTATACCTCGTTAATGTGTATCGGACGCAATGCGAAGTAATTTAGAAGCTTAAGGCGTAGGCAATTAATTGAAATTAATTATCAATCATGTATTATGCAGGTGTTTAATGATAGTAGTGTGTAATTTATTATGTACTTGACAGATTTTTTTAATATGGTTTTAGTTGCTTGAGCCCAGAACTTTCTCCAGGTAAAGTACCCTTCACACATAACGGAACACAGTAATAATTATAGAAAAAAAATACTGCACTACTGCTTTACGGTAAAAAAAGGATTAGCAGTACGTAACTAAACCAATTAATTTATAACGTAATGCATTTTTACCACTTTCAGAATAATAGTATAATCATTTTCCAATGTAAAATTTAGGCAGTATTCAGTGTAAAAAATAAAAATAGCACCCTCCCATCTTCTTGCGCTGGGTATCTGTAAGAGGCGAAGAAGGTTAAACAAAAAGACAGGCAGCAGCGTCTTTTTACTGGATTACCTACCACCTACAGTGTGATCCCCAAGACGCCTGCCAAGCGTGGGGATTATGGGGTCCCTACTATGGGGGAAGCCTTTATTCAGCAGTAGATGTTTTCAAGCAGATGACATCACTTGAAGCCGTCGATCTATTATAGTAGTAATAATAGATCGACGGATTCAAGTGATGACGTAAAATACAGCTTTCCTATCCAGTGAGTACATGCGTTAAATAAAAATAGACAAGCATGGCGACTCAAATTAGCAATTCTTATGTTTTGAGTCACCGGGCTGCCGTTTCCATGGTGAATACAAATGGGCAAAAATATAAATACACAATGAATCATTGAGGTTCAAGTTAACCCAAGAAAAGTTGGTTGATATACGAATGACAACGTAAATATAAAACAATGGTAGGTACTTAAATTCAAAAAACTTATAAATTAAATGCTTTTGTTTTTAGATCAATGGGAAATAGATATAAAAATAAATAAGTTAAGTATTTCGTAAGGCAACCCTAGCACGCTACTCATATCGTTTAACAAAATCCAAACTTTAGAAACTAGCTGACCCACGCAGCTCCGCCTGCGCTATTTTTACGTTAACTAAATTTTTAATGACAGACATTCGCATCGAATACATAACCTCATTTTTTATAGTCGGTTAAAACTGGGACCCACTTTTTACTTGCTCTCCGAAGCACGGACCCGTTTAGTTCAAATGGCGTTAAACGGTCACCCATCTATTTAATAACCTTACATAACGTTGCTTAACCAGATCGATTACACAACCTTGATAACAACTTTATATGAGTGTTCCCTTACTAATATTTATTATATTATAAAGAAACTAGCTGACCCGGCAAACGTTGTTTTGCCATAAAATAAAAAAAAAAATTATTAGGGGGATGAAAAATAGATGTTGGCCGATTCTCATAGATACCGGATAAGCACAAAAAATTTCATCAAAATCGGTCAAGCCGTTTCGGAGGAGTATGGCAACGAAAACTGTGACACGAGAATTTTATATATTAGAAATTGATAAAATCGGACCAAGCGTATTACCAAGTACCCGGTTTGACTTTAATCCCCTCTCCCAAAAGAACCGTGCTAGATTACGGGATAAAAAGTATCCTATGTCCTACCTCGTAGTAAGATCTCAAATCATGCCTAGTTTCATTCAGAATCCATTCAGTAGTTTCGGCGTGATGCTCAGCCGTGATACAGACAGACAGACAGACAGACAAAAATTAAAAAAATTACATTTTCGGCCTCAGTATCGGTTATAGAATGCCCTCCAAATATAATTTTCAAAATATCTTCAATGTACAGAATTGGACCTGTTACAGTTTTATTATAAGTATAGATATAGATGACAATGACGGGACGGATTTACGCAAATAGTATTTTTACTTATATTAAACGCATAGGTACATATATTATGTAGTTACTTTATTCTTACGCGGCGGATAATAATAGGCATAGCAATAGGGATAGGAGCCGGTCGTATTCTCGTTCTATTGTCTCACTCACTCGTTATTGCCTTATATAGCCGTGCATCCGTACCTGTAACAGAAACATAACTCGTTAGGTAATATACAATAATATGAATTAAGTATGTAATTTCAAATAAGAATTCGAAATAAAAAAAATGCGCGAACTATGTATTCTTATTTTTGTGATCATTCTTTTCACATTTGCTCGTAACGTGATACTTACAAATAATGAATCAATAGTGTGTAGACATACAGCCTTACCAATAAACGAGTTATAACAGTTATACTTTAGAATAAACTAAGAATAAGCAAAATGACTACAAATAAACGAATAATAGCTTATACCTAGTATAGCGTTGACATTTCTTTTCATACAATCGTTATTCTGAAGTTATTCCCGCCCGCACCCTTGTATAAATCTAGTATAACATAAAAAATACCACGGTTTGTGTTAATTTACGCGCATTAAAGTTCTTTAACATTTATTTTAATTATCGAATTAGATGCAATAGTAGAAGCAGAATGATTCAGGCTCAAAAAAATTTAGTACATAAGAGAAAATCCTTTTGATTTTTACAGCGATGACCAGCTTACCGATAACCGTTGGAGAAGAAAGGTTCTCGAGTGGCGACCACGAACCGGAAGACGCAGCGTAGGTAGGCCTCCCACTAGGTGGACAGACGACATTGTGCGCGTCGCAGGTAACCGGTGGATGCAAATAGCTAATTGTCGTTCATTGTGGCGTTCGAAGGGGGAGGCCTATGTTCAGCAGTGGACGTCTTCCGGCTGGTGATGATGATGGTGTGATGATGATGACTAGCTTACAATAAAATATCGATCCCTCAATCTCAATATGGACCGCTTTGAGGTACTGGGGATACACAAAAGGTACCTAATAACCTTCACCTAGGTACTCATACAAGTAATTTTTTATCTGCTGTATCAGTTTTGCTGTGTTATGCTCGATTTTTGTTATCCATTCCTTGCAAGTGCAAACATGCTGCGGATATTCATACTGGGTACTCTATTCACAAAAATACACACATTGTAAAAACGTGTTACAAAAAAATCTAACAAAACGGTCAAGTAACGTACAGTTGACAAAGGAACACAGCTGTTATTAAAGACAGAATGCACTTTTTTAAGTAGTTTCACTTTCGTCGCGCTGTTGCCAATTCGTGCATCTTGACTTAACGAAAGAATAGTTATACCAAAGTTATACCTACTTTATTTGTAAAAAGATATTCTGGACATATTCTTAATTTATTACTAAACCTAGTATAAGAATAGAATAGATGCGGTGTAACTAATTTTTATTAGTAAGGCTGATAGAGTTTATATACCAAGAATAGAGTACGCGTTTGTCTATGGTCCCCTTAAACAAATCGTAGGCAGGTTTCTTTGGTCCGTCCAAGAGGCAGGTGAACTATTTAAAGTTTATTCTTTTAATATTGATATGTAAGTGACAAGTAGTGATGAGTTTGATGTGTCACAAGCGCAAATGTCGATAAATACCTACAGCTGACGGCAGTGGCGTGCATTGAAAGCAGGCAAAAATATCTGCGAGTTGTTTATACTTTATGCTATTTGTTCGTGTTCCAGCACAAATATCCTTAAATTAACCAAAAAAAAAATACGTTAATTCATGTCCAAACTAAGATTTTTTTAAATTAAGACTGTTTAGAGAAATCCTAGGGTAGGCAAAGTATTTTTGTCAGTATGGAGCCGCTGAATAAACTTATAAATGTTTTCAAATGCAAATTAATATGCCTATAGTACTTGCTTGCATATGGATATTTGAAATGGTGTAATAACATGCTTAAAATAGGTTAAACAAGCCGAATACATTTTTTTGCCTACCCTCTGTGCACGCCACTGGCTGACGGTAGACTACCTATTATCGTGTATGTGATATTATGCTTTTCGATGTTCTTCCTCGGTTACGGTTCTTACTTGAAAATAAGCATTCTGTAGTACTTGTTCTTATACATATTCTAAGTGTGTAGGTCTCTTGTGCAAGAGTCCACGTGTTAAGCAGTAAATAGCATTGCAGCAGCACTACAGTGTGTTACCATTTATATATTCCAAAACGAAACTGCAGCTTTAGCAAATATACTCAACAAGAGACTTAATAACTATACCCTGTTTTTCTTTATAAGATCAAAATGTTAACAATAAATGTATGAACGCAGCCATTCATTCGTACATACATTGTTCAATTTTTGATTTTGTAAGGAAAAACAAGGTATAATGTCTTAGGTGACAAACGGACTGTCCCGTGTCGCTTGCAATCAGGCGACCAACAAACTTGCACAGTCACTGAGATTTAAAAACAATATCAAACGAAATGGTACCTATTCCAATAACTCAAGATATCAAGATTCCTTTATCCCTTATACCCGACCCCGAATAAAAAATATACCAATGTCTTGCTACCAATGCTCTTTAGACTGATGGTGAGCAAGACGTCTGCCCGTTACACACACAGCTGCATTCAAAAATAATAAACAATTAAGTACAGAATTCACAAGGCTTTTGAAAGTGATAAATGTAATCCCAACCCGACATTACTGAAATGACTGCATTATTTCAAAACGTAATTATCTGCGAATGCACGAAACTATCAAGGTTTCTAATATGCAATTACTGGTAATAACGCAGGGAAACGTAGAGCGTGCAAGTTGTCAAAATATCCACGCTAATACTCTGCCCTTTAGAGCCTATGCATACCGCGTTTTTAAACGCGCCGTCGAAGCGCGTTGGTATCGAAACAAACGCGTTTCGACGGCGCGTTTAAAAAACGCGGTGATTTGCAATATTTTTTAAAGTGGTAGATTTAATGAAGTTCCGAATTTATTAAGTGGTAGTTCTTGAATATCCTGTAGCGGTTTATCATTAATTATAAATATAATGACATTATAAATATTATTAGGGATTACCCTATAGGTCTTCGGTATAGTGATTGCCAAAATTAAGAAATAATTTATAAAACAATTTCGAATTGTTTTAATAGATGTAACCTCAGTTTCAGCAGTAACATAAACTGTATGTACTTATAATATAAAAAATATTGTTAATATATCTCCATTTATTCCAGTTGGTACTTTACAGCTTGTCTTAAAGAAAGCGTGTTAAAAATAATAGTTTGCGCGTTACACGAAACACGTTCAGTCGCGCTAGCTCGTGATTTGTTCAACGCGCATAAGACTGCATCGTGCGCAAATTTGCGCAACATTCGGATGTTATTGGTGTATTCATTTATTATGTCTATTGTGTTGTGTCTGGCGTGGATCAAGTTTAAGAAACACTGACGGCCAATGTGCTTCGCTCCGTTTGCGTTGGGGAAAATTTCACAAAATTTTTCGCAACTACTTACTTGTTTTGGATTCGCGCAATCGCCTAATAGAATTTTCGTACCAAAATTAATCATGATGATGCCGACATTTTACTCAATGTAATGAAATTAAAAAAACGGGATAAATTATCTTATGATGTGAATTCCCTTTAGTTTTGCAGATGCGTTGTACACATCAAACGAAACTTCATCTACATTATGACGTCACGTTCTTGTGAACTGTAGAGATTTAGCAATTTCGTGTAAACATTTCACAATCCGGTCCCAACATTTTGATGAACGAAACATGGGAACATTTAAGATTAGATATTCTAAGTAGGTATTAAACATTCTTTACCTAAATCATCATCATCATCATCATCAGCAGCTGCAGCCAAAAGACGTCCACTGCTGAACAAAGACCACCCCCTTAGAAGGGAGGGTTTGCCATAATCCCCACGCGTGGCGGGCAGCTTGGGGATCGCAGTATAGGTGGTAGGTAATCTAATAGGAAGACGCTGCTGCCCGTCTTATTGTTTCCCCTTAGTCGCCATTTACGAACACCCAGCGGGAGGAGATGGGTGGGTGCTATTCTTACCCGGACACCCCACGGGTTTTTTACCTACATAACATCCGAAAAAAGAAACTTCTGGCACAGTCTGGTACAAAAACAAGAGTTCAGCGTTTGACCCTTTACAATTGATAACACGCCTGAACCTATTACAATAAAATATACATCAGATATAAATAAAATTAGTAATAACATTACAACACTTTTTTTTTTCTTAATGCGGTTTGTATAGATATCAGTGTTTATAACTCCACTAAAATTATTCATGTCTTGTACCTAATTCACATTCTTAATCTAATTTAATTTATTCGTTTAAGTGCGGTGAGTGGGAGGAAGATGAAAGTAAGACGAAGGGCGGGGTAACGCAAAAAGTCGCCTTTATGTAACTTACCTTATAGGCGACTTTTTATCTTACCCTGCCTTTCGTCTTACTTTCGTCTTCCCCCCACTCACCGTACCTAAACGAATAAATTATATTAAATTAAGAATGTGAATTACAAGACTTGAATAATTTTAGTGGAGTTATAAACACTGATATCTATACAAACCGCGGTGGTTCACTAGCATAAGTTAGAGAGAAAGATATCATATCTCTACTTGGGTCGCCTTTTCCTACTTTCCAAAGATAAAAACTTAAGTACTACTTAAACGTAGGATGCAGACACTAAAACGCACATAAAACTAAGTTATGCAACATTAAAATCCTAAGTGGGCATTATGCAACTAACATGAGCGCGTTAGAATTGCCAATAATGTGAATAACACGCATTTGAACTTAGCAAGTTAAGCACACAGTTCTAAGCGAGCACTTAACGACAGCAGGAACTTGGTATTGCAAATTGCTACTAAAAACTAAGATATGAAAGCAAGTGAAAATAACTTTGTAGCACTTAAGTATGAATTGAAGCTTTCAATTCATACTCAAGAGCTAAAAAGTACAAAAGCTCTCGATACATGAAAACAAACTACAACTGTACAGATTTTGATTAAATATAGCTAAGAAAGATCTTGATTAAAAATCTGATTAAATCTGTTTCCTACTTCATCCATTTCTATGAAAACTCTAAAGCCACAGACAAACCAAGACGTCGAAGTCTTTACATTAGTTCGGTCAATATAATGTAAAGAAACAGTCATTGATAGTGTCTGCGCAAAATATTTTGTTGTAAAATATAACTTGGGTGTATTCAAGTCTAGAGTGAACAGGCATCTTATGGGTAAGCGCGGTCCATCCTAGACCACATCTTCACTTACCATCATGTGAGATTGTGGTCAAGCGCAAACTTATTGATTATAAAAAAAATACAGATTTTTGGTGTTCTGTAGGTACGTGGGACTGAAAAATAGGATTTTAGTAAAACGTGTTTTGAGCATAAAATAAACAAAACAAAAACAATAACCACAACCGGATTTGCAGTTTCTGAAAAATATGTGGACAAACCTACATAAATACACTCACGATATTTGCTACATTTGTTTAGATGCCCAGAAAGACTAACATTATGTGAATATTAGGCATTTTGTATTAATAATACGTACGCGTCAAATACAGGATCTCGTCTTTTAAAGTCTGTTAAAAAGGCAAAGAAGTCGAGAAGCTTACATGATACGTAAAGAACTAGTAAATTATAACACCCTTACTTGCGCCAGAGGTTAAACAAAGGTAAAAATTTCACAGCCGTGCGTAAATTGTCCCTGGATATTTTTACTAAAATTTGGCTCCATTTTCTTTAAAACCCGTTATGTTAAACATATATCCTCAACTCAATACTTCGTTCACGCTCTCGCGTGCCTCGGTGAAATCACTCTTCATTAGTATATCAGACAGCTGCCACTCAACGCCTGCTAATCTAGGGATTATCCGTTTACATATCGATAGTCACATATCGATATTTTGACATGAGTAACACTTTTCTGAAATATTGGATATGGTAAATTTCTTAAATTAAATAATAGGTATGTAACTTTCGAAACAGTAAATATTAATTAAACCTCAATTTTTAATTAACAAGCAATATGAGATACAGTTATAAAGTTAAAGAAGCCGAAGGGATCTATTAGTCCGGTTATATTTACCAAAGTTGCAATAAAATACAATTAAGCACCTCTACAGTATTATTAAATCCAGTTTCGACGGATAAACAAACTATAATCTCTAAAACTAAAATGGCATATAATTGAATAAATCAACCTACTATGAGAAAGTACTTGCAAGCGGTACAATCTCGAGATAAGTACCCGGCAATTTCTTAGGCGTAGGCCGCATGTTTATCGTGTCTAACGATACGACGACGTACAATCATATCGATATCTGAATATGTACAACACTATCAACTTTTGTTAGGTTATTAAAACTGACTGGTTATAAGCCTTACGACGAGACTTTATAGATGGATGTTTACATACTATATTAAAATAATTTAAAAAAGGGAACTAAAATATAATACGATTGTTTTTATTCAAGTGGGTTTTTCAACGATTCCGATATCACTTAACACTGATACAAAAGAGTATTTTCATTCCAGCGACCCGCCGCGGCTTCGCTTGGCCTTTCTCACACGCACCTACATAATACACAAAAAACCTTCCAATCAAAATTGTCTAAAGGATGATGAAAACTAAATCAATCTTTAATATGAATTATACTCTGTCCATTTTATTATTGGTTTTTGACAGCTGACGCCCATGAAGTTTCGTATTGTTAAAGTTACAAATTCACAGAAACAATATTGTTCTTCATGGACGCGTACCACTTTAGTGACTTGCCACACATAACGATAACTACGATTGTGCCACAGATTACAAATAATCGATAGAAATAAATGCTAATATGTAAATAAGGTGTACTACTTTCGTTTTGATTACATTAACTTTCATTCATGTTATTTTGAGGGCCTCATGCATAATATAACAAAGAAAGACAACAATTTTTTAAGGCTGAAACATTAACATGAGTCGTCAGAATAAAAAAAAAATTAATCGAATGTACAGTTTTCGATATCGATTATTTCTTTCACCTACTATGTTCACGTTCCTATAAACGTCAAACGTCGAGCTGTCAAAAAAACCAATAAGAAAATGGAATAGAATAGAATAGAATAGAATACTCTTTATTTGCACACCAAATTAAAACATACAGAAAAACTTACAAAAATAACTTAAATTAGGTACAAATGGCGGTCTTATCGCTAATAGCGATTTCTTCCAGACAACCAAAACTTTAAAAAGAAGAAACAACTATTTGGGTAGTTAGTGGTGTACATACCAATGTAATGGACAGAGTATAGTAGATAGAAGATATAGAAAAGAGAAAGAGATAGAGAATTATTTTTTACGAAATTATATCTACTACGTCACGTGTTTTGGGATGTCTACGATCTAGTCTAGTCTATGGTGTTATTCATCAAACCTAATGGACTGAAGGTCGATAAACTACAAATGCCGTAACATATTTCAGGAACATAATATTTCCAAGGCCATAACAACCATTTTATTCAGGTTATCGATCCACTTTCAAGCGAACACGCCATGTGGCACTTTCATACGTCAAACTTGTACTAAATTATTCCTTGATTTTTGTTTATCAGTAAAAATGTCATGGTCATAATGAATAGATGCTGAATAAAATTACTAAGTGGTAAGTGCTTCGTGACCCGTGGGGTGTCTGGGTAAGAATAGCACCCTCCCATCTCCTCCCGTTGGGTGTCCGTAAACAAGAAGACGGGCAGCAGCGTCTTTCTATTGATTACCTACCTCCTATACTGCGATTCCCAAGGTTCCTGCTAAGCGCGGAGATTATGGCAACCCCTCTTTTACAAGGGGGAGGCCTTTGTTCAGCGGTGAACATCTTTCGGATGATGATGATGATGAGGTTCCTCGCACAGGAAACTATCCAGATACCATCCAATTGAAAGCATATATAATCCAATTGAAAGAAGTTTATTCAGTAACTAGCTGACACACGCAGCTCCGCATGCGCTATTTTTACGTTAATTATACTTTTAATAACAGACATTCGCATCGAATACATACCCTCCTTTTTTATAGTCGGTTAAAAACTGGGACCCACTTTTTACTTGCTCTCCGAAGCACGGACCCGTTTAGTTCAAATGGCGTTAAACGGTCACCCATCTATTTAATGACCTTACCTAACGTTGCTTAACCCGATCGATTACAAAACCTGATAAAAACTCTCTATGAGTGTTCCCTTACTAATATTTATTATATTATAAAGAAAAATTGATAAAATCTGACCAAGCGTATAACCAAGTACCCATTTTGACTTTAATCCCCTCTCCCAAAAGAACCGTGCTAGATTACGGGATAAAAAGTATCCTATGTCCTACCTCGTAGTTAGATCTCAAATCATGCCAAGTTTCATTAGAATCCATTCAGTAGTTTCGGCGTGATGCTCAGCCGTGATACAGACAGACAGACAGACAGACAGACAAAAATAAAAACAATTAAATTTTCGGCCTCAGTATCGGTTATAGAATGCCCTCCAAAAATAATTTTCAAAATATCTTCAATGTACAGAACTGAACCTGTTACAGTTTTATTATAAGTATAGATGTATGTAAGAATAGCAATCTAAACTAAATGGGAGGGGGAAAACGTCATCCCAACGGCTATGTTTCAACAGAAAAAAAAAAAAAGTATATAAGTATTAGTATCAGTTGTCTGGTTTCCATAGTACAGGCTCTGCCTAGTTTGGGATCGGATGATCGTGTGTGGATTGTCCCAAGATATTATATTATTATATTAACTGAATCCATTAGTATTAGTCTCTTTCACAAAGTTCGAAAATGAATTGGAACTATAACAGCGTCTCGGCCGAAGATCACAAAAGATGGTTGGCTAATAGTTGCTACAATAGATAACATGGAACTGTCTGATAGGTAACTGCCGCAAATCAGCAGAGTATAAGCTTGTGTAATAATGAGTCTCAAGAGACTTAATAACGTGTAATCAAATCTCCATTTACACTAAACAACGTACAGCAATGTACAGGATAATCTGTGTATTATTCATGACAATATTCCCACGGATATACTGAAATGAGTGGTATTATGAAAAATATTAAAACAAAAGCAATTAACTCGATCCGTGAATCATAATTATTTCATCATTCATTGAATTGTCTTCAAATAGAATCATTATTTATTTTTAAAAATTATGCCTAACAAAGCAATATGTGTGTGATGTAATTTTAGCATGGCAATCGTCGTAATTTGTTTAGACGTCGGGTAGTAAAATTTTCATTTCACTTAGCCCATTATACGTGAACAGACTACTTATCCCTTATTCGACTTTCACTGATTGTTTGAATACCAATTTACTAGCATTAAGTACGATTAGTTTAGAATGCATGTTTACCTAATAAGGTATGTGTGCAATTTGTCTTTTGCTAACTCCATATACCGCGGGGTGCCGGGTTAGAATTGCATCCCCCATCTCCTCTCGTTGGGTGTCGTGAGAGGCGACTTAGCGAGAACGGGAAGACGGGCAGCAGCGTCTTTCTTTTGGATTTATCTTCCACCTATACTGTGATCCCCAAGTCGCCTACCAAGCATGGGGATTATAGCAACCCCTCCCTTCTAAGGTGGAGGCCTTTGTACAGCAGTGGACGTCTTTCGGCTGCTAATGATGATGATGATGATGATGAACTCCATATATTTATATCAATGCATAAATAACGTTATTATCAAAGTATTTTGAACGTAGACCAATCTCAAGGGTAAATAACGAAACAAAACTTTGGCATCACCAATTAAGCGGCATTCTAGGGGTCTAGTTTGATGGCTTGATGATTAACGAAAGCTATCAAACTTTTAGCTATAAAACTTTTGCCCATACTTTTCACGCCAGCATCTTTATAGGTGATTATAATTACGAAGTACAGTCTACCCGCATTGCTAGCGGCTCATCAGGTTAAAGGAAATTAACGTATAAATCATATTCACGCAAGGGACTTGGCATGTAATAATAATAACTAAGTTGAATATAACCAAGTATAGGAACAGCGCAATGGAAATAACTGATAATGAAATATCAGCAACGGCAGGCCATGTTCGATCTAATCTAAGTTATTGAAAAACAGGTTTCCTAGTATATGAATGACGGGTATTAAACTGATGGAATGATTCACACCGAGATAAAATGTCGTAGGTACCTACTAAGTTATGATTTTAGTAAAAGATAAATAACAAAAGAAAGTGTTCAGACTAGAAATATTGCATCGACAGCAAAAAACAATAATAGATATTCAAATTCAAAATTCTTTATTATGCCCAAGTCTCACAGGGGCTCTTACATATTGTCAACTTTTAACAATTACTACCGGATCAAAACGCAGCCTCCACTGAGAAGATGGATAATGTTTATTAAATAATAATAAAAGAAACAAACTAAATGGAGAACGGGTTCTAAACCTAATTAAAAAATAAAGTGTCGAATCAGAGTTAACAGTAAACGTAAATTTTCCAAAAGCGCTTTCGAAACCGTTCACTATAAGCTCATAATCATATAAAGAAATCAATTAATTTAAAAGACACCTATTATTGAATTAAGTTAATGCATCCAGATAGAAAGCGCAATGGACGCTTGCAGAACAAAAGTGACGCATCGGGAGAGCGCAAGTCACTGTAGACAAAATAATTGTTTAATGGGCACGATCTTAAGATACTGCAGATTTTAACGTCGCACGAAATAAAGCTATGGGTGAAAGGCGAGTGTTTCGAACAGGCATAAGGTACAAAGCTTACGATGTTTATTTTTTACTCAATAAGAATATAGGCAACTACTTGATATCAACTTAGGATATGGTAGATAAGTATAGTTGTCTCGCTAACAACAAAAAGACAAGAATTTCATTATTTTAAAGAATGAAAGAATACGCATACGAATAATTATAGCTGACAGAAACAAAATATTTAAAATTGATTCAGTATCTTATGGTCTACAACCGCTCTTACAACCTATAACCTAAGAAAGCACTCAATAAGCCGTAAGACATAGCGGATACATGAATGAAGGTGAGGCTTGACAGGGCAAATGTCACTCACGAGGCTCTTGTAAGCCACGATGTAAAATACGGTAATACTGACGTGGCTTAGCTTGAGTAGTCAATAAAATAAACTGTGACATCTGCTTTTAGTTGTTGCAGAATCTCCTGTAGTATGGCCTACCAACTATATTTTTCTGAAACCGCTACCTCTCGTAACACGGTTCGGACTGATTATCCCATTCCGTCCGATACATCGATAGAGCACAGCCGGTTACGACACGCCACAGATAACATCACTTTCAAGATGTTTTGATGACGTACCGCCTCGATTGGCCAACAAAAACTATGGTTACGTAAACCAAAAGCTTTATATATCGATGAGCTTTCTTTGAAACTGGTTTTCCTTTGAAACAATCATTAGTCTTGGAACAAAAGTTGAAATGTAATAAATCATTGTGTTGGATTTCTTTTTTGTTGTGCGGCATCAGAAAATGTTCGTCTGAAGTCGATCACAATCTTGTTAAAGCTGTAAAAATTAAATTTGATTGAATGCAATAAGGAAGATTACTTTTACTCTTCCGTATAATGTAATTTTGTGTAGTTTTACACACGTTAGTTCTGTTGTAGTCAGAATGTTATTGAGAAAAGTTTGACAGTGAAGCCTAACTAAATTTAGTTAGGCTTCACTGTCAAACTTTTAAAAGAACAGCGAAAAGCACTTCCTTGAACGGTTTACGTATTAGTATATAACCAATATGCTTTAAAAGTTCTTACATATTTGACTTGAATAACTCTGTAGCACTCACACCAACACAAAAACTACAAATAAGTAAACAAGGATTTAAAGGATACCTTTTGCTGCCTTTGCTGTGGGGTAATACCCGAAGTCTGATTTAATACTAGTTAAATAACAAACAGTTTAAGCTCCTATAAAGTTGCTCCGGGAAAAAATACAATTAAGACTTGTTCCATTAATATGGTGTCAGTAGATTATAGATCTACATTGCTAGTGCAAAAAAAATACAACCAATGAATTTAGCTAACCATATTTTTATAGCTACAAATAATAATTTCATCAAGGCCAATAACTACCCCATTTTGCATAGGAATTTCTCAATTTAAATTTGCAATTTTAAAGGGAAAGGTAGAACCTGATTTTAACCTGACAGTTTAAAACTTAATTTAGTATTAGTAAGTACACATGTCGGAAGCAGATTTCTTTCCTGCAAAGATAATGCACTAAGAACTTGTTTACAAATTAAAGTCAGTTCCTTACATAGGAACTGACTTTACGTCACAGTTTTACTTACTAAATCTTATGGGGACTTACATTTAGAGGGTCATGTTTTAAGTGTGCTTGGGCCTAAATCATTCCAAACTTTCAATACCTGATCCTGTAATTTATTACTGTAGAAAATAAATTAAGTTAACAAGTGCTATCCATAATAGTAGTTTTAAAAGCATTTCAGTAGGTATATATGGACTTTATATGAAGACAATGGAATTTTTTCTATGGAAAGTTTAATTCACTTACAGCGAATTTTGCTGTACGGAAATCTAATACCAGATACACACACAAGACGGAAGGTACACCGATAGTTTCCTCTATAGTTTGGTGAAGCGGAGGCAATATATCGAGACATGTTCCGCTTTAAATAAAAAAAACTAAACAAGATTGTCAAGGTACCATTACATTTTCATTGATTAGTACCAATAAAAATAGAATGGAATAGTTTCCGAGGTGAGCATATTACGTTTTTTTTACTAGATTAGACACAATTTATTCGTAGGTAATTATTAATTACCAAAGAAAATTGTGGAAATTGTACTAAAAATAAAGCAAAGGAGAATTATACCAGTGCAGCTATATTTTCAATTGTTGCATGAAAGAGTATGCGGAAAGAGCCTACTGAATGATGTAATAATGTAAGTTCACCTGGCGTATCTTGGACAACAAGTCCTAGAATAAATTACGCCAACAATAACCTAAGACTAAGAATAATCACGTCAACACAAAATGAAGAAGAATTGTTACTTTCAGTGATTCAATTTATATGTGTATACCGTAAACAGTTAAACTAAGAGTTCCACTTAACTTATAAGGGATGAAAGTGTGACTGACACAAACACACATACCGTTTAAGCGAAGCCTGCGCAGGCGCACGGTAGTCGGTCGTGAGTCATGGCACGCGGCGCGAGTGCATTAAATGGACATGTTAATTGCTATATACATCCAAGGGCTTATTTCAATGATGATACAGTTAAAAATGAAAAGCACACTGATAGACACTATGCAGCAATAGCATTTAGTCAATTTGAAAGTCTTTCTTACAAATTTAACGATACTCACAACTTGGATTATGTTAATGAAATGTAGTTGAAGAATATAGCAATAAGGAAAATATTAAATATAGAAACCTAGGTACCTTGAACGTGACATAAAACGTTGAATGAATTTGTATAACTGAAGAACTTATGTTTACAACAAACACATGACATTCATTAAGTGAATTAAGAGCCGAGAATTTTGTCGCTCAAGGCATGGTTTTTCTGTTGAGCGAAGAAACTGTACAGCTTTTACTGTACTACCATTGCATTTGGGTTATTTCTTTACACTACTGTTTTTTTTTCGATTATAATATGAATAGAAAATAAACCAAAATTACACAAATGATAATACAACACAATACACTTAATATAATCAAATTATGTGTCAAAACACATATCTCACGAATGGAATAGTGTTATGCCGGTGACGCGAAAGAACTTGACCCATTATCTTAATGACATAACAATAACAGATAAACAATAATGGAATTTCATTAATCTTTGGTAGGCGCCGTTAAATAACAAATACTTTATATCTAAAATATTAATGGGCTTTGATAAAACGTGTGGTTGAAGTTAAAGGTTGGGATGATAGCGGCTCTGCATTAAGTTCGAAAGTTTGTATTAATTCATTAGTACGATTCATCATCATCCTAGTTGGTATTTGTCTGCTTACATACATTTCGTTGGAGCTAACAGAATTTAAAGATGAATGATAATTAGAAACTAGGTGATCTTTTTTATAAAAAAAAAACATAATATCCATGACTGATTCATCATCATGTTGATAAACTTGATACAATTTTGGCAGGATCTACATGAGAGCTTTCAGCAGTGGAATGGTACTTTTATAAATTAATATATGTAAGCTAGTTGGTTAACTGTATTGCTACCTGCTAGGAACGTTATTCATTTTAGTTGTTTCATATTTATCTGTACGATTATGTCATTACATACTTTATTAATTTTTAGATTTTTTTTTTCAAAATCTACCATTCTTACCAATAAAATCTTAATATTAGCAACATTGTCACGATTGAAAGTACTTGCCAGCTTAATTTGCAGAGGTGGATCATTTCTAAACTAGAAATGAACGAGCTATTGTGATGTCAAGAGCACGCTGCGATTCAAGCGTGGTTCCAGGCAATAAATCTACAAACCGGTTAGGATGAAGACACAACGGATCATTAGAAAAAATATAAATTACAGAGAAAACAAATAAATAATTTAAAAACCTGAATAGTTTAATGTTATTCTCGGAGTTATGTAAGGTATTTATTGAAATGTTTTAGATCATGTATTTTTAGAAGATGATATCGGAGCTTCAGATGTCAAAAGAATTTGTACAAATGGCGAATATTTCACACTAGTTAATGTTGTAAAAGCTTTCGGCAGTTATCTGTCTTCTATAGCAATAAATGTCGTGTAATATGCACACTCAGTGGACCTCTGACATTGCATCGCCTGCGCATACCTCACCGCGGGCGGCGTTTGCGCACGATTTTAGGTCAAGGCAGCACTCGCCAGGGATCGCTCGAAGATTATTACAAATTGCACTAAACCACACTCGCTAAGGTTGTTTAGAGTCATTTATAGACTTGAAGTGTAAACTTGTGTCCTAGAATGTGCCCGTCCAATTAAATTTTAATCAACTATTTATATTAGATAGTTAAAAGAAAGTGACAAACTATAAAATAAACTAGGCTAGTAAACTAGTAATGAATATTTACATTTATGAAAAAAATAAACGTATCTAAATCTTTGTAGCAGGAAATTCTGATTGAGCATTTATACTTAAGAATGCAAAACACAGGAAATCAGAATGATTTATTAGAGGACGTTTCGGAAACAGATTTATTTAAATAAAACAGAGCTGGCACATTTTCATTACCGATACTTAAATTGAGCGGTAAAATCAATCGACAGACTCGTTAAAGCACATTATTGCATTTATAAATCACATTGCAAGAATTTTAAGACATTGAGCATAATGACCACGACTTGAACGGTCGTTGGTAGGCCTAAAGAAATTCAAATTCACGGGAACGGTTAGCGGTCGTGAAATCTTCAGATGTATGGTCATAGTTAATGGGACTTAGGATGATTAGGGACCCGAAAATATTAAAATAGATGGGATGGGAAAATGTTATTAAATTTGTCAGTTACCTATTTTGGATTTACCTTGACTTGCAGTTTTCTTTTACTCAGTTTTATCACAACATTGTCTTGAAAACACTTAACATGGTCGTGCTGATTTAAATTTGCTATCTGATCTTCAGTAACATGTATTTTAACTTTATGAACACAACGAAAAAGGACTTCTGATGCATGTAACTACTTCAAGTCAAAATATATTCTCAGGCCCTATGTGGGCTCCGAGTCCGACACAATGTACAAGTTTTTGACATCGTAAAGAATAACTCTACAACATCTATCCAGAATTCCCACGTTATACGGATATGCAGAATATTCCAATACAAACTTTTTTAGTCTCTCCAAAGATTACGTAGCCAACCCAACGTACCTACTACAGTATCTGAGAGACTGAACATTTTGTAGGAATTTAAGCTGTACCCAAAATATTAAGCACGCCTACAAATCAGAGGAAGAGAGAGTGAGTTCTGTTTGAGTAAAGAAATAAGCGATTCACCTTCAATAACGTATACCTAAGTTGTAGGAAGAGTCCACAAACATCCAATGTTCTCAAAAATAACATCCTCCGTGGGAACAAAAGCAGCAGGTGTTGTACCGACATGTGTTGTTACGGTGCACGAGCACTAAAGTGACCATGTTGCAGGGGAACTGGGGAAATTCCTGTAGACGAACGAAGGGTGTGCGCCGGAGTGTGTCCCCTTCGCAACGATGGTTGTGGAAAGGAAGTGACGAAGCGTATTTTGAATTGAGTCTTTTGGTATTTTACGAGTATGTATTATAAAAGAAAACATTCAAGTAGAGCAGCAAGTAAGCACTACTATTATCGATGACTATTATAGTAAATTTGAATAATGTTTTATATTAATGATTTAAAACTACTTAACACGAACGGTACACTCCAGTCAAGTGGTGACCACCCGCGCCGCCGCCGCCGCCGCCCCGCTGCCCGCAAAATTCGAGACTGAGGCCTAAAGGTGTATTTACCGTCACCCGTCTGGTCCTTAGCCTTATTAGCCTTTGAGTTCTCTCAACAGAATAGAAGATACTTTGTTAAGTAGTGGATCCCTCAGTTCTCTTATTTTCCATTTGAATGTAAGTATTTAAAATTGTGTTAGTGTTTATATTAAATTCTCGTAATCAGTGATTTCTTTTTATAATTATTAACTTTTATGTGGCACTATAGGTATTATAAATAACAGCGGTAACAGCTCAGTGGGCGAGCACTTGCCTTAGAAGCAAGGAGGACTGGACCCCTGCTCGCAACTCTGATTTCTTTAATTAATCATGTGCGAATCGTCTTTGTGCGTTTGTTACTAGCTTTCGGTGAAGGAAAACATCGTGAGGAAACCTGCATGTTCGAGAAAGCCTAACTAGCTTTCCAATGACGTGTGAAGTCTGCCAAACCACACTTGGCTAGCGTGGTGGAATACGGCCCCCTCATCTTGTGGGGAGGCCCGTGCTCAACGGTGGGACATAAACATAATAAATACAGGGTGTAAGGGACTACGTACCGAAAACTTTTTTATAAGATTTCTCATATTGTCCCTCACAAAATTACAGAAACCATTTATATGACAAATGACTAACTTGTTAATTTTTGAGCATGTAATGAATACGTGCGGAATAATATTTATTTTTCAATTACATTGCTATTTCATTGTTAATTTCAATCAAGCCGCCTGCCAAACGTGGAGATTATGGCAACCCCCCTCCCTTCTAAGGGAGAGACCTTTGTTCAGCAGTGGACTTTTCGGCTGCTGATGATTGCTAATTTTGCACGAATAAGTAATTTATCGTTTTTAAATTGAAATGAGGTTTTATTATTATCCCAATAATGGTGTTATCCTAAAAGCGGCATTTTTGGAAGTCATAAAAAGCCGATGAAAAATTTCAACACTAGAATGTTCAGAATCATGTACTGGATCCCTGGCATCGGTTTCGGTACGATGTCCCTTACACCCCGTATATTAAAAATAATATCGTCAGAGATGAATAACCCTATCAAGATTAAGTATCATCGTAATATATTTCGACATTAGGTCAAAGGTCTCGTAAAGTGTCACTAAGCCCCGAGGGAGAAAACAAAAAAGCTCAACCACATGGCACGGCTTGGAGCTTATCCAACGACGGTAGCTAAACAGTTTTTTATCTGTGACCAATAAGATTGATGGATCTGACATGTCACACAGATTTGGGGTGTCTTAACGCTACTTTGGAAAAATAATCCTAATCGCGGCGAAAAAAGGGGTGGTGGGGTGGTTGTTCTAACGAGTACCATCATCGCTATCAATTTGCTCGAAGCGTTCGTAAGTGATTTCTTTTTTTACCTCAGTGATGAGTCGAGTAAGAAGTTCGTCTAATGGTGTAAGTGACATGCCACCTGATGGATATTGGCTAAGATATTAGATATAAAATCTCCTAAACCTAGTACTTTTTATAGCGATTGTAATCAGTCCGATCCATCCAATTATAATATTATGGGTTTCTTCAAGGCTAGAGTGAATGGGCTTTTAATTACTGTGCTTTACACTCATAGATAGCAGCGCCGCTTTCCATCAGGTGGGATTGCAGTCAAGCACTAGCTTATAAAGACCGCTATGCTAAGAGGTGATTAAATCTCGGTGTCTTCGCTAGTGACTCTGTAGACCGTAGTTTATAAGTCACTGAAAACTTACGGAATACTATTAGCCGGTTATTGAAGTAAAACTTCTTAACGGTCGCTTGAATTGGGGAGTAAGCTGGTGAATGCGTGACGGGAGCGTTACGAAAAGTGTGATCGGGCGAGGCGAACGGAAGTCAGTTCGGAAGTTTTACTTCAGTCGTGTAAAGCACACTCGTTTTTATTTCTATAGATGTTTCATTATTTGCGTGTAGCAAGTAATACTTTTAGTTAATTATATTTTATAGCAATGATGGTGCAACGCAGATTTCCTGGTACATAATACCGTATCTTTATTATACGCGAATTAATAGTTTCCTGTTCACGTTAGCGACCAATAAAATAGCAATAACTTTTCATACTTAGTGCCATAATATTAGCAGTTAACTTCAGACAGTTATCGCGTAACACATGTACACATTAAAAGAATATTTACCTTAACTTAATTTGTATTCCGCACCAAACATATCGCGCGTTCTGACCACTTAAATATGCATACAACAAAAATGTGTACATGTAATAAAAACACAAAAAAATGTACTAGCATATTAACAAGACTAGGAAAAGGACCTAGTGTCGAAGATTTTGGTGTGCCAGCAGCAAAGAGGACGACCGCATAGTCCTTTTTTTCCACACCTGCAAGATCACAACGCCACTTGAAGATGGAGTTATTAAGCTGTGTAACGCGGAGGCACTTCAAATGTTAACTGATATCTCCTTCGTGCCTTACCTTACTAACGTGGACGGATTTGAAGCATAGTTAAATGTCTGGTCGTTCAAAAGGTACCTACATACGATGTATGTTATGTAGGATTTTTACCCATGGAAACCTCCCCGGTGGGTATCGACGATATGGAGGTTATGGGCACTCCGCTCTCTAGCGTCGGATACTCAATAGAGCCTGGCCCGATCGTTCTAAGGTCTAAAAGCAACAAGTCTGACACGAGGTTAGAGCGAGGTAGCGGTTCGCACTCGTAGGGTAGTGGTTCCCGCTGATTATTAGTGGTTTTTCTGATTAGTATTTTTTTAAGAGATTGCTTGGTTCAAAATAGTTTAATACAAATGGTAAGTTAACATAATGGTACACTTATCACTATGCAGCTGAAATAGTAATTTTATGGTAATATAATTTTATGGTATAATGGTTTAGGTGACTGACTGGTTTGGTAAGGTTTATACTGGTTGGTTTGGTAGATACGCGGATGGTTATTTAGGGTTGCTTGTTTGGTGTATGATAGCGTACTGCCTTGCTGGAAGGAAAATTGCCATGCGTGAAATATGAAAAAGTGCAGAAATGAAACTGCTTAGCGGTTCGGTTGCGTAGCTCCGAATAGTCATTCACACACATACACGTAAGATAAAATAAAGAAAGGAATACCACTATAGATTAAATGTATATTTTTCTTCAAAATTATTGATTTTGATAGTCATCATCATCATCATCACCAGCCGGAAGACGTCCACTGCTGAACATAGGCCTCCCCCTTCGAACGCCACAATGAACGACAATTGGCTATTTGCATCCACCGGTTACCTGCGACGCGCACAATGTCGTCTGTCCACCTAGTGGGAGGCCTACCTACGCTGCGTCTCCCGGTTCGTGGTCGCCACTCGAGAACCTTTCTTCCCCAGCGGTTATCGGTTCGCCGAGCGATGTGGCCTGCCCATTGCCACTTCAACTTGCAGATTTTAAGAGCTATGTCGGTGACCTTGGTTCTTCGGCGAATCTCCTCATTCCGGATTCTGTCGCGCAAAGAAACTCCGAGCATAGCTCTCTCCATAGCTCGTTGTGTGACTCTGAGCTTATCCAAAAGGCCAACAGTTAGGGACCACGTCTCAGTGCCATATGTCATCACTGGCAACACACACTGGTTAAAAACCTTCGTCTTCAGGCACTGCGGTATTTCGGACGTGAAGATTTTACGTAGTTTCCCGAACGCTGCCCATCCGAGTTGGATTCTTCGGGCGACCTCTTTGTTGAAGTTGGACCGACCTAACTGGATAGTTTGTCCTAGGTATACGTAGTGGTCAACAACTTCAAGTGTATCGTTCCCAACAACTACCGGTACGGGTGCAACATGGACATTAGACATGATCTTCGTCTTGTCCATGTTCATTTTAAGACCCACCTGTTGGGAAACGCTACTGAGTTCGCTGAGCATCGTATTGAGGTCCTCCAGCGACTCTGCTATAATGACTATATCATCGGCAAAACGAAGGTGGGTGATGTATTCGCCATTGATGTTGATGCCGAATCCGTACCAGTCCAAGAGCTTGAAAACGTCCTCCAATGCGTCCGTGAACAGTGTCGGAGAAATGACGTCTCCATGTCTCACGCCTTTCTGCAATCGGATTGGTTTAGTACTCTCGTCCTGTAGTCGGATCGACATGGTGGCGTTGCTGTACAAACACTTCAACACTTCGATGTACCTATAGTCAATTTGACACCGCTGAAGGGACTGCAATACCGCCCAGGTCTCGATTGAATCAAAGGCTTTCTCGTAGTCCACAAACGCTAGACATAATGGCCGATTATACTCCTCGGTCTTCTGTATAATCTGGCGGAGCGTGTGTATGTGGTCTACGGTGCTAAAGCCTTTTCGGAACCCGGCTTGTTCGGGAGGCTGGAAGTCATCAAACCTGAGTTCGAGACGGTTCGTAATGACTCTCGAAAACAGCTTGTATACATGGCTCAGGAGTGAGATAGGTCTATAATTCTTCAATAAAGTGTTATCACCTTTTTTTAAGAAAAGAACCACCACACTCCTGTGCCATGCTTCTGGCGTTGTACCCTCGAGTAAGACGGAATTAAATAACTTCTGGAGGACTAAAAGTACCGTTTTTTTTGATAATAATATGCATTAAAACCTAACCATCCAAAGTTCGCAAAAAAGCAAACATAATGACCAAAAATGAAATCATCCGAATCCCGTGAGAATGATTATCAACAATAGCACATCACTATTGCCCAAAGGGTGCACGACAGGGGACAGCGATGTGCCCCACATGCCCCAACAATGCGAACAATGGCGCGTGCGCAGTGCATTGTGCGAATACTGCAGACATTTTTTATTATTTTTTATTCGAACAATGCGCCCGGTCAGCCCGGGTCACGGTGTATGACTGACAACAATAATTGTGACAAAATTAATAATCACCACAGAGAGACGCCAGATTTCAGTACATTTCTTAACAAATCGAACCGTTACATAAAATTGTGTTTTTCATTGCGATAGATACTTAACAATGAGTGATTATATTTTTTCGAGTTTCGAACGGAAATTTCGCGTGATGTAATTTTCCAGGTTTCCGAAAGGAGAACGGTCTTTTCGCGAGCAATAATGTAGGTTAATATGTTTTCTTAATAATTTGAATTGTGGCGACATTATTGACCGACTTAGCGGGTAACTTCCTGTATTGTACTAAAAATAGCGATGTAGTTTCATAAAATAACGCTATAAGTTTATAATTATAAACAAACATAATAACTACATAGATATAACAAAATAAATTGACATACCTAAGATAAAAAATCACACACGCATGCATGCGTGTGTGATTTTACAGCATGTATCATTGTGATAGGCCATCACATGGATATGGTTGACAATGTACTATCGCGGCCACGAACGGTGGACCAGTTTTCAATCAAAACCATCTGAACGACGTTACGTGCGCTTACCTCGTCCACGCGTACTTTGGCCCGGCTCGTGCAAGCGATTATCGTAATAAAGGTGATACACCGCTTGTGACCGCGAGAGTACATGACAGTGTATTGGCTTGCGGTAACCATGTTGGTCCAACGATGGCTTAACAGTTGAATGCATAGTATAAATCATAGTTGGCGTTAAATGTGCTACCTACCTTGCAAATATCGCATATGTGTAGTACACATTAGCTGCCCCACAGCCACCGTCCTATGATACGTTATATTAAATTAATCGCGCTAATACAGAAAAAAAAATCTAATAATTTCTCACACAAAAAAAAGTTAAGCTGAAAATTGCAACGTCTGACGTCACGCTATAATAAACACATCACGGTGCGGTCGCTTTGTGCATCGGATGTACGCTCCACATAGCACGCGGCCGCCACGCGCCGCGCACACCGTGGGGACAACTCCCTGGTCCTTCGGACTCAAAGAGGGCCTTCTAACCGAGGGACGCATCCCCTAGTAGTAATGAGTTACCGTAGCGACTGCGTCGTCTAGATTATTTATGCATGCACGACTGTCGCCCTGGATGTAGAAGATAACTTGGAATGAAATTACTTAAAAAGTTTTATTTTCTAGATTTCCAGCAATTCCAGTTATCGAAATAAAACTAATTTAACCGATTATAACCTAATTCATTTGATATCGACAACACTATATTATGAATGGTTCAAAGTACCTAACGTCACGGAAGGACTGAGTGAACTACTAAACAGTCTAACTGCCGCACTCACAAACGCCAATTAACTTTAATTCTAATTAAGTCACTTTTTGATATCTAAAGTTTTCGACTGTCGTAGCCATTTACGATTAATTTCGATTATTGAACATGAGACAATATCTCTACTCACTATCTGCGTATTAAGTATTAACTTGGCTTCCAGTATCGAAATAATCCGATTTCAAAAAACGGATTAATAAACATTAACTTTAATTAACGTTTGTAGGTTCGGCAGTAAGTCCTTAAATCTATATTATGCCGGTGCGCCTATTATCAGGTACTTTGATATAGCTCCTTCTAAGCTTTTTTTAAACAAAACAGTAATTAAGACAATATTTGTATCGTGGAATGTCCATAATATACAGAAATGTACGAAAACACTACACACTCATTGTCTACTATGTAATTATAATTAGACCCTCAAATACTACAAGTAGGTATCACTATGATGTTAATTATAAAGTTAACTATAATATACACATTACACAATCAAAATATCCGACAAGTCCGATAAACTCAATGTAAAGTTTATTCGACACAAACAAATTTTAATAAATAAATCATAGATATTCCACAACACTATCCAATATGATCTAGGAGATATCCCTCAAATCCACACGGCTTCAAAACGGATTCTCACAGCGAAATAAACGCAGCAATATACAAAGTTATCACGTAATAAATAACATCTAGTATTGTAATAATATAGCCAATAAATTGTCACACTATAAGTCCATGATATATAGTTATAGGGGATGTAGCAACCCCTTCATATTTCCAAAGCTATTTCTTTGACGTATCCAATGTATTTACAGTAATACAATGGAGGCCGAAAAAAGTATACACAATTTAAATGCGAATTATATTATATCGCAAGTTCTATTGTTAGAGTATAGGGATTTATTTATTTGCCGCAAACAGAGACGATATTTGTAATATACAATATACACTAATGCTTATGAGTCTTCAATTACGTTATCCGTCGTTTATTGTAAACGCAAATTAGATTTAAAGGTAAGAGGTAATTAAAAGGTAAGAGGTAATATTCTTCTGTGGTCTTTTGTAAGATTAAAGTAAGTACTCACCCAGCCAGACTTTTCAATTTCTTAAGAAAGTAAGAGTTTCAAATTTAATAAATCCTTCGCAATACGACTACATAGCTGTAAGTACTGCATACAATATAATCCCACGTGGGTGGGTTCAGCGTTCAGCAAATCCGGCCTATGCAACACATGCAGCATTTAATTATGTAAGGGGTGAACACAGGGGTGGGGCTCGTTGATTGTATTTGCATAATAAAACCGAAATAAACCGCTTTGAAAATCCGAGTAATTTTGCACTGTTCTATTTTGCGTGAAAATAAAATACGTCATTGGTGTTTATTTTTTGCTGGCATTATTTGTACACACGCAACGCTTCGAATCATAAGGTTTTGTTTCAGATAAGCAAAATGGTGCTGTTAGATTTTGCTAAAAATGCAAAAGGAAAAGCTAAAGCTAAAGTTTCAAATCGATAGCATCAATGGTTCCTGAAATATAATCCAGAAATATACAGACAGACAGTTGGACAGACGAAGTCAGTCCGTTAGGGTTTATTTTTTAACTTAAGGTATGGAACCTTAAAAGACGTAGTGTCACTTTTTGACATTCTTACATTTTTATAGCATGTTATGGCCATAGATCTTTAAAAATGTTTTTGTGCAACTTGTTGCGAAACTCAGTTGCCAATTTTACATGGCGGCCGAAAGAGATTTTTCAGTATTGTTGTAATGAGTTCATTTCATTTATCAATTTGGGTACAAGAGTAAAGTTTAAATTTTTAATCTCATTTACCTGAAGTACATTACAATATAAATGAAAAACATTTCCGTTTAGACATACCTATTCATACTTTTAAGTGGAATGAACGCTTAAAGGTCAATACAGTTGTGATTTGGCTTACAGAAGGCCGCTGTATTGACGTCTCTCATCAATAGTTCATGCTGAACACAGCTCAAAGTGAAACGGAAGTATTAGATATGCCTAAAACATAATAGGGTACTAAAAACAATGTAACACGACTCGAGATGCGATCTCCTATCCAAATGCTAAGGTTATTTAAGGCATGGATATCACGTTTATAATTTGCATATGCCAACATTTTATTTCTAAATACATTATATTTTTTTGGTAGTCAGTACACTTCATTGAATTGTACCAATGTTAATGTAACTTAGTTGCTGTACATACATAATTAGGTAATGTTATTGCGTTTGTTTTAATTTAATAACTACTTTTTTTGGTAATTATAAATAATATGTATTTTGTCAGACCGACGGGCGGGCCCGTTAGTGTGGTTGCCTAACCAGTAGACCAACGAACGGGTCACCAGGGGACCAGAGTGTCTACCGCTACCCAATATGCCTTGTCACGGTAGTCTAGGCTATATCGTATATAGCCTAGACTACCGTAACAAGGCATATTGGGTATAGATTCACAAAAAAGTATACAAAAGTTATGTGGATCGTCCTAGGATACTATTAGTATTATTATTCCCCCTACGGATCGAACAGGGGTTTGTTAAAACTGAGTAATTCTCGTCTAATATGCTTAAGAGATCATTTATTACTTTTTTCGGTTCATAAAAAAAATTACTGTAGAGGTAGTCTAATTTGAAATTGAGGTATTATGTTGCCTATTGGAATAAAAATGTTTATAACACAGTTCACGTCGCAACAAAAATACACCATCTGTGTACACTCCGTGTCCAAATAATGACACGTTGTACAGCCGACATACCGACGCGTGTGTACACTCAATTGCAACGGAAACATCGCGTGCGCACCGGGTGCTATTAACTGGCACCGCATTGTAATCCTGCCACAGTTGGCTGCCTTAACTGTTGTTAAAAAATATATGTATTATATACAGAGGACATATTATATATTATTAGTATATACTACATACCGATATTGGCCTTCGTGGCACCGCGGCGAAACCGCTTGCTTCACAAACCACAGTTGGCGGATTCAAATCCCGCGGGTGTAACAAATTTGAGTAGTTCCTAACTATGTAGGACAATGCAGGTCGATCACCCGTCTATAGCGCTACATCTGGGGATGACCATAGAGGAGATGGACAGGGCCATTAGCCGCTTGAGAGCCCGAAACACCACGCCCGACGGTATTCCTGGTAGGATGCTGGTGTTGAGTCGCCTCTACGCCGGAGTCGTGCAATCCGTATTATCCGTCCGGCCATTCGACGCTGTAAAACGAAAATCTACAGCGTCCAGCGATGGATGGCATTGCGGATTGCACGAGGATACCGAACGATGTCCTTTGAGCCGGCGACCATACTGGCACGTCGTTCGTCCCCGAGAGCACCGTGACTGGTTCCCGGGGGGCTACAATGTGCCCTCCGGCGGCGGGCTCACAGGCAAGGCATTTAGGGGCGAGGGGCTCCTGGTGCAGAGAACCTGAGTGTCCTCCTCAGGTCCCGGAGACCTTTTGAATGTTGAAACCGTTTCTTTACATATAATGTTCTGGTACTACTGAACTCCTAGCCTATTGGTCCTAAAACCTTATCGCTTTTGACGATGCATAAAGACAGCAGCGGATTCCACAGTTAATCGCCTACTCCGCGATTACAGATATGCTCATAATATCTTATATTGTCTGTTTACTAAACAATAAAACTGCGTAGGTGTAGCTCATAGATTGACCTATATTTGTAACAGTGACAGATAACTAACTAGTTTTAGGGTCATAAACAAACAAAACTTTCTCTCTATAAATACTAGCGATAAGATATCGAGAACAAAACAAATCATTCATCATCGAAAGATTAATATGATCGATGTTATGAAAACAAGATTATGCAAATAAAACAATTTATTCGGATGTGGCATCGAACTAGGTAAATGTTTATAATATATGGCTTATCAAGTAACATTAATGTTTAACAAATCAAAGAATTTCTGTCACAATTGATATAAATTTCATTCAGAGTTAGACGCTCTAAGTCTCATTAAAATTCCAAAAATAATAAGGTGAGCCTAATTCCAAAATTGGCGATTGATGCCTCGTATAGAAGAAACTAAAAACTGGATGTATTTGATATATAATCTGTAGAAAAAAATAATTCAGTCAAATTTTAACAACGATAGCTGTGCAATTTCAATGAAAAGAAGAAACAGCCTTTGTTAAAGTAGTACAAAACATCAACTGGCAAAATTAAAAAAGTTTTGAAGTTATTTTCGCTTGCGAATGACTAATTTCCGAAAGAGATGGCAGCAATATACACGAGCATTTCAGAACTTCTGGTAATAAATGGTGCTTCAATAGGTGTTTAGATGATGACCCTAAAGATGTGAGAAACTATGTATACCTGTTCTTTAAAGTTCCTAGTCCCTAGACAACGTATTAAGATAACAGTGGCGAATTATGCAACGTCACGAAACGAGACAATGGGTATCAGTTCCTTGATGATAATGGTAAAAGAGACAAAGCCGAGACGTGACGTGTTATCACCATGGTTGTGGGGATTTATTGCTATTTGGCAGTTTATGCAGCCGTGCAATTTCCCAGGGATTTAAAAGCTTCGTGATGATAACGGGAAAATTTTATTCGTTCTAGACTTGCTGCGGTGATACTATTTCATACCGAAGGATGATGATGACTTCGTTTTATCTTCATGCTCGCAATAAACTCCGACTAAGTTAAAGTGTGATAAAGAACACAAAAAAAACTACTCTTGATGGTTCCAACTGTTAAATATAAAGTTGTTATTTCATCGCAAACGCTGCAGTGAGTTTGTCAAAAACTGAAAGAATAGTGAATCCAAAATATTCTTACGGGAAAGATATTATGTCAAAAGTAAAATATCCTTATTACGCATAGGCCCCACGGAGGCCGTTACACAAAAATATTTTTTTAGAAACTACAAACTATGCTCGTGTAACATCACTTTTCAATGGCCAACGCTGAGTGTATTCTTTTAGTTGAATGTTCAATATTATGCACCCTTATATATCGAGCACTCTGACAGAACGAATGATTAATAGGGGTGAGTTAAGAAGAAGCTAATCTACAAATAAAAGTATTATAAGGTCTGGAAAAGGTCTCTCTTTTTATTTGCCATTCTAACCATATTTAATGTCTCATTTTCATATTAGGTCTACGATCATTAGGTATTTTATTAGTTATGGTAGTGGGAAAGATCCTCTTTGAAATAAGTAGAATGGCGAAACAGTACATAACGCACCCTGTACAATCAGCTATAGAAGAGTTATTCATGTCATAAATATCAACATGCTAAAATGTACAACACTCCCTAGAGATACCAAAATGGTTATTACAAAACCTTGGAAGTTTACTAAAACTGTCGTTATTTTTAGTTCAAGGTACAGCAGCAGCGCAGGTAAAATATATGGGCCACCAAGCTCCAAAGGACACACTGAAGAGTGAAAGTTCAGAGAAGGGTTTATTTGTATTTAAATACAAAATGTTAGAGGCCATTTGACGGTAGCTAACATTGCGTCAAAGCTCTTTGAAGTTTAATTCGAAAAGTTGTGATGTGTTCATACAGTCACAGCTACGGTGCCCTTTACACTAGACCATAGTAACATTGAGCCACTGAGCGGTAGAATATCTGACACTGCGGTGGTTCTGTTACCAGAATATCAAAATTCTTGAGAGTTCATATCTCCAATCCTCGGCTATTCATTTGAATATCTAATTTAGAGGATGGAGGGCCCCGTATAATTTGAGACCCGCATGTCATCGACATTGGTACTTTGATTCGTCGGGGATTGAATAAGTGGTTTGATTGTGTACCTCTACAAATTCGATAACAGGATGACATAACTAACATAGCAGGCATTCGGACGTACAGGTCAGAACTGCATAGCAAGGTTTATACATACATAGAAACTAAATCACGGAGAATAAAACAAAATCCTCTTGAATTTGTTATATGTATAGTACAATATGACAAGTCAAACTAATTGTGGTCAAGAGTAATCCCATTACTGAATAAAAAATTGGTCCAAAAGAATGACCGTGAAAACAAGTATTTATAGTTGGCATGGAGGATAAAGAAGCATGTAGCCAAGTTCAACAACCCCGAAGAAAAATGTGAGCATATTTTTGTCAAGAAAGCATCGCGTGCCAACAAAGATTACGGTATTACTGGTGATATCAATAAATCAGTTTCAAAAACATTGTAACATAATTCTGTTTGAAAAACTGTAGCTTATGATTTTAAACCAATAATTTATTTGTTGAACGATGGTATTAGACCAAATTACCATATTATTACACTTAGTCCTGAAAGACTAAAACAGATAAAGGCATCGAGGGCTAACTAATTTGTTAACTCAAATTATTTTTTGAAATGAAATCATTTTAATTTATATTTACTGAAAGAAACAATATTAGAGTTAGGAGAACTTTATCTAATCAAAGAAATCGTTAACATTGAAGGTATAACACGGAGAAGTATTGACACAAAACTGATTTACTTGATAAGAAACTGATTTAAGAAGTAATGTTTCCCAGAAATCTCAAACCAATGTAACAGAACAGCTTGCAAATGTTCAAACCAATTCCTGATTGATATCTGTTAATAACAAATTGAAACAATATATTACAAATTAAACAACAGCAAAAAAATTAAATATCATATTTATCATCTTGAACATATGACCTATCACTGCATGAGGTTATTCGTATTTCAAAAACCATCACAGAGAAAGTTGCCAGCGTTAAAAAATAAAGACCCCAATACACGTCCTGCATATCAAGTGATGTGAAAAGATTGATAGAATGATGGATAAGGCATAGAACACTATGGCCGGCTGGCAGTAACAAGTTCGGGTCAGGGTGAAGATTAGCCATCTGAGATATACGAGATACTGACGGCCTCGAACTTGACTTTGAAGCAGTTGCGATGTTAAAACTATACGTGTTTAGACTTCTAATGAGCTAGAATAAAATAAATGGTTTGATGATTAAAATGCATGTTATAATAATTTTTAATAGTTATCTGTAATAATGAATTTTAGATTTCAGGGGTGTAGAAACAAAAGTGGATACGTCACATAGGGGAAAAAAATTATTTCTATTGCAGAACATTCATCTGTCTTTTACATTCTAATATAAAAGGAATTTCCAAGCATAATAGGCTACGTCCCAAAATCAGTTATCAGGTATCAATTAAAAATCAGTAACGTAGTTGGTTACGTCCCTTAGCTACTGTTACTAACAAATCTGGTAAAGTCCACTTCAACCAATTTTCTTTTATGTATGCTTTTTAATTTCGTTAAAACATTCAATTACTACCCCTTCCTTCTAAAGGAAGGTCTTTGTTCAGAAGTGGACACCATACACTAAATAAATAGGTAAACTTAAGTGTTCTTCTTCTTTCTTTATTCTAGACCAATCCTTCTGGAAGTTATGCCAACGTTTCATAGGCCTTTCCCTGCGACGACGCCTATCCTTGACACCCGTTGCGTAAGAACCCTGAATCATTCTCTTTATTATACATAAATCCCGCCCTATCCCAGCCTTTTTCCCTACGACATTTTAGTGTAACAAAAACAAACATTGTACATTGATAAGCCTTTGTACATTGATATCTACAACGTATTGTTAAATTTACATGTAACTTTTGGTGTACAATAAAGTGTATTTATTATTATTATTAAACATTCCTCCACAGAACCAGGAAAGTGAAAATATAGTCCATAACAGTAAACAGTTCTCACGTCACTCCCCCGCTGGGACCGTGACGCGACTGACGAGTCCACGGATTCAGTCGTGCTTGTAACGCGTGACTGCACCAGATCGTGCGATTCATCCGGCTTCGAGTTGGTGCTATAAAGTATATTTGTAAAATACGAGTTGAAACGTCTATTAGTACACGATGCAGTGATAATATAACGTCTATATAATATGTGCTTAGTATTGTACGATGCATATAGAACTTAAGTTACATTCCTTAACATTTTTTTTAGTAGGTATTGCATTTAATGCTATGTATAGTTACACGTCGGATGGTGATATTTAATTATATCGATAGGCTAGAAATTATTTAATTACATTTATATATGTTTTTTTTTTATACAACCAAGGTGGCAAGCAAGCGTACGGCCCGCCTGATGGTAAGCAGCCACCGCAGCCTATAGACGCTAGCAACACCAGAAGAATCACTAGCGCGTTGCCGACCCTTAAGACATTAGAGGTTAAGTCTTTGTGTCCTGTAATTTCACCAGCTACACTGCCCTTCACGCCGGAACACAGCAATGTTTACACACTGCTGCTTGGCGGCAGAATACCTGACACTGCGGTGGTACCTACCTGGACGGTTCCTTCCACAGGGAACCTACCACCTAGTAAAAAAACCACCTAGTATATTATAGAAGAAAAATGGCTACAGAATGAGTCTAGTGGCTTGAAATTTGGCTAACTCCTGTTAGCGCACAGAAATAATATCTTAAAAATCCCCGAAGGCTAAAATAATTATTTTCTAATATTTAGTAAAAAGCTAAATTTGCATAACCATGAAGATTTTCAAACCAAAAGTAAAATATAACGCTCAAAATAAGTCTTTATAAAAGTAGAAACTAAAAGTAAAACAGGCCAGTAACAATTTAAATGATAATTTTAATAAGCATGCAATAACATTAGCATTTGACCAGCAAGCAGGACCGTATAATGCAAATAGGTGCAAAAGACTGGCTATGTGTGACGACGCGACGCGACGGTCTGATTATCGTTTACTGTAGTGTAGTGACGATACGAGCAGAACTTTCGTACGATGGTAAGCAAAATGCCTCCCAAAGGACTGCTCCATTCAATGGCACTGTATGCACTTTCCAGATTATCATACAGCCGAAGACTCGCTAGTATTTGACTGCAAGCATTTGATCGAACTAAACTCCGTTACAATTGAATTTGTAAACAAAGGGGTAATGCCGCCAGTCTTTTAGGTACCCTTCCCTCCCAGTGCGGCGACCACTTGGAGGAAGTTTTTTACCTAGTTTAAATACTGTACATATTTGCAAATAAACTGTAAATATTTAGTTTAAATAAATGTTCATTTACATTTGCAAACAAATACAACTTTATATTTTGCAGTCGGAAAACACGCCACTGATACATTCAGAATGCAACGCAACAGCAAAAACCGTTTGGTAATACAAAGCTGGTTCTGCCCTCACGCCAAGTTGACAATATCGGCATTATGTGGTCATTGAAGCACAAATGAAAATGTAATCGCTTGCAATTTCATTTTAAGTGGAGTTTACATAATATTAGATATTACATGGATGGATACAAATGGCTAACAGTCGATTATTGTGGCGTTCTAAGGAGGAGGAAGAGGAGGCCTTTGTTCAGCAGTGGACATCTTCCCGATGATGATGACATATTATTATCAATACGAGTCTCAGAGGATTCACACGCTGCATTGGCAGCTAAAAGGACAAAGCGGAGGTCTTTCCCAGGAACTTTGGGGAATAGTTTATTTCTAAGTTAAAATTAGAAGTGTTATATTTCGAAGATAAAGTGAGAGAATCTCCAACAATACAACAGACGAGGATGATATGAAACGAATTATTCGTATTGAAAAAAAAAAACAAAATCAATTAAGAAAATAACATGGAACATAGCAAGACGATAAGTTGTGAACTGGTAAATTAAGCTCGTATCGATTCCTCCGGCCAAACGATCGACGTCTGCCTAATATTATTTACAATGAAATACAAGCCAATATCGAGCAGTCGCTTGAAATATAGTAGACGGCATTAGAAATTATGGTTCGAATAAATCATTGTCATTCCGTTCTCATTTCCCGTGTAAAATTAGTTCTGATCTGCAGCTAAGTTACATTCATTTCCATGTTACAGATTGGCGTATCATGAGCACTTCGTGTTGCATAGATAAATTATGTACAACTTAGGCCTAGTACTGAAGTAAAGAAAGAGCGGAGCGGATATGAAAATAAACCAACAAAGCTTATGAATTGCACTCGGTTTGCGCATTCGCTTGTTGTACATCGTTTGTTGTTATGCAAGTAAACGGTCACCCATCTAAGGGCAGACCTGGCCTGAGGTTGCTTAACCAATTGATCATTTACCAACCAGTGATTACAACTATGGGCTCTTCGTTCCTTTGTTTATTCTTTTACCACATTAGTTTTGAACAGTTTTAAGAAATGTAACTGTACATCCGCAGGCAGCTTACCAAATGACCTGTTGGTTTCGTTACTAAGTTGCATATAAAATCGCACAGTAGTGACGTCATAATCATATCAATGTGTCAGTACTCGAACGGTGTTCTCGCTTATCAATAACTTGAGTAACAATGTAAGAAAAACAAAAGCATCTTACTAGGTTTTACTAGTTAGGTGCCACCGCAGTTGCTGCAGCCAGGAAACACTCTGTAAATATTGCTGGCTGGGTAGAAGGATACTGTAGCTGGTTGCCGGCCTCATGGAGGCTTTAGTAGCCAGAATAATAAAAAACTACAAATTCAAGATATTTTAAAATTGCTTCACTCACCTAAGCCGCTTCCTAGTCTATAATGTAAGCGCAGCCTTAGCGAACCCAGAGTAACTCTTCGCTACCTCGGATGACCCGTTATGGTGGCCCCGATGCGAGCTTAATTAATGAATAATGGATGCAACGCAATAATTCACTGATTTCTCTGGTCGCCCCTGTCTAACTGAAATAAGCAATACGGGAAGCTTTGTGTGATTTAGTGTCCCACGTTTATGGGTAATGTCACATAGATAGCATTGCAACATTAAACATCACTATACTTACGGCAGCGCGGTGGGTCGCGTATTTTACGATATGCTCAAAATGGTGATAAAACGCAGAGATAGAGATCTGGATAGACATGATTGTACAGTAACATAGTATGTACTCGTATGTATTAGGGGTGGGCGTTGAACAAAAAAACAGTTTTTTTTCGACTGTTTTTTTTCCCTTTAACGAATAACCTAGTTTACAGTCCACCGATAAACTATTTTAATGGTAAGACTAGCTTATCGATGGACTCTATTAAATGCAATACGTAAGTAGTCTGTGAACGTCGACTACTAAACATTTCATCAACGGTATATGCTAGTTTAAACTTTATTGATGACGATAAACTGTCAACGTCGACGGTAAATGCGTCACCGACCCATCACTAGCATGTGTCAAATCATAAAATAATAGCATGAAACAAATGGCGTTCTTATCGCCTTAAAGACAAACTTTTTAAAAGATAAGGAAAAGATACAGGCAGTTAGAGGTGGTTGAGTAGGTACGGTAGATAGCTGTTTACATTTTTGTTTATTGATTACGGACTTTATAGACATAGAGTAAGATTTGTTTTTGACTGGTCAGTTTTTTCAAGATATTCAAGAATTTTCCAATTCAATACAGTAAAAGGAAAATAAGTTTTATACACTGTGGTCGGTGCCCGAAAAACTTAATGCAGTTATGAGAATTATTAAGTAAAAGAAGAACATAGAAACATTTTTAGGTATTTTTTAAATTATTATTCATATTTGAACAAATTAGCAGCCGGTTCAGCAGCAATTGGATTTCCAACGAGCATTTGCTTGTCAGCGTTGCGCTTCACGAAGTTAAAGATCAAAGCAAGGAGAAATACGAAAGAAAAATTAAAAAGACGTAATAAGAAGGAGAAGAAGAATAAGAAGAAAATAATGAAATTATTATTATTAATTAATTTTACTAGGTGCAAGGAACCGTCCAGGTGTCAGATATTCTGCCGCCAAGCAGCTGTGTGAAAGCATTGCTGTGTTCCGGCGTGAAGGGCACTGTAGCTGGTAAAATTACTGGACACAAAGACTTAATATCTAATGTCTTAAGGGTCGGCAACGCGCTAGTGATTCTTCTAGTATTGCTAGCGTCTATAGGCTGCGGTGTCTGCTTACCATCAGGCGGGCCGCGGGTTTGCTTGCCACCATTGTTGTATAAAAATAATAATAATAATAATGATCCCCAAGACGCCTGCCATGCGTGGGGATTATGGCAACCCCTCCCTTCTAAGGGGGAGGCCTTTTGATCAGCAGTGGACGTATTTCAACTGATGATGATGATGAATAAGAAGAATCATGATTCTGAACCATGAGGAAGCGACTTAGGAAGAAATATAAAAAAAGTACTTTATAAATTGTAAAAAAAAATCATGCTGATATGATACCATAAGGGAAAATTACGTCAATTCTACATGAGAAACACCTTTACTATAACGGGTGAGTGAGCCACACACTTGACCATTAGACCGAACCATAAGAAGTAATATAATTAATTAAAAGCTGCCTGCGACTGGTGACAAATCAATACATTTTACCTAATAACACCGATCCTAATATGTCCTGTCATACATTGCGGTCATACCGACATGTCGACTATTAACGTCAAACTTTTACATTCGCAATAGAAGGCGTCGGAATGTGAATGCTATCGTCCATTTTTCTAGTAGAGGTGGCAAGTTTAATATCGATATTTACATCATAACAGAAACTGTTATAATAATTATTTATTTTTTTGACAGGTACTTTGGTGTAGGCTTATAAAAAAATAATAAGCAAAAAAAACATTAAAACATTGTTAAGTACTATTTTGAAAGAAGTTGTAATTTAAATAGAAAAAAAAAGGTGATGCCAGTTATTTTATTAAGAAAATCATTGTAAGAATCAAATTTTACGGCACAGAACGGGACGGGATTCAATAAATAATTTCAATCGATAGTAGAGTTGAAAACATCGATTTATGATTCGTTCGTAGCATCACTAATGTCCAATAGAGCAGCACACGATTTTCTCCTTTCCCGTAACTCAGTTCTTGGTAAACCCACACACGATTTTAATTAATTGCTTCGCATTCAATACTTTATTGCTACACCGCTAGAGTAGATCTTATTGCGTATAAATAAATATACGTTACTATGAAAATGAATTACTGTCACATACTAAATAATATGCTTGGAAATATTTCACTTGCATTTATGCTAATCTGATAGCAATATGCTTACGCGAAAAAATTACTATAACGCGTTTTCATTTAATATTAGGTATTTTATACATATGTGTATTTTTATAAATTGATATACATATGCTCAACAGAATAAGGCAATCGTTATGCAAGTGACTGCTCTGAATAATCTTAACTCTGTAATTCTCATTATATCATCTGAGTGTAGGTCCCAGATATAACGTCTTATAGCAAAAAATAAACTGATGTTAAGCGCTTGATAGTGAATACCTACCTAAAATAATAGTTATCTTCTGTAGTTCTTGATATTCGTGAGCCCTGTAAAGTATGGCGGAATTAATTGAAATTTCGATTGAATTGCCTAGGACAGCATTTCATGATATTTCATGTTGAGCAGTTTCACCCAGTGTTTTAAATGATAATGCCAGTCCTTGTTTTGTCCCACTGTTGGGCACTGTTGTACACAATGTTTTGTTAAAGGAAATTAAAGCGAATTCAAAACTTACCCAGACATCGCACCCCCAGTACTACAAAGTACTAACTAACTGAGAAAGCCCGATCTATTTAAAATCCATAAAAGTTTAGTAACCTCACCGTAACACGTTTTTGCACCTTGGCTTTCGCCATTAGAGATGATCACGATGGGAAAATGATAAAAAACTACCATTACACGGGTTGTAACATAAAACTTGCACTTAAATTATTTGAATTAAAAAAATGATGTACTTTTATGTTCAAGTTGATATAATATTTAGTTACTATGTAATTATTTTTTGCTCACTGAAGTTAGAAACATGCATTTTTGGAGAGACCTGAAAGTAGCACGTAGCTATTACTACGTGATTGTGTATGTGTGCATTAGCGATGTGTGTGTGTGATTTGTTAATAAAAACAAATGGAAAACGCAAATACTTATTTACAGAATTCATTTAGTAATTTAAATCTTTAATCTGCCAAAAATACTGCTCTACAAATGTTCCTTAATTTTACGCAACGCAATTTATGAAATTGTTATGTATTATAAAAAAAACACATTATCAATATTTAAAGACTTATTTATATCTTTATATCAATCGATAAACGATATCACTATTATTGACAAGAATACATAAAATATGACACTAATCCTCTCTACTACCAATAAAATAGTCGTATTTACTAAGCAGACAACAAAGGAAGTCTAGAACATTCATTCAGTAGTTTAACGCGTCGCTAATACCTGTTTATGATAATAAAATATCGTTTTGTATCAAGCTGTCCAAACTAAATTTATCTTCAAATCATTGTAAAACAGTCTGTTTCCAAAGTCGTAAATAATTCTCGAACGCCACATTTTCTATTTTATAAGGCAGTTAACACCTAACTGTCATCGTAGTTTTATCGTATTGTCGTAGGAAACGAGCACAACATACCATCGCGAAGATCATCGAACTGCGCGTGCGCATACCTTACGATTATCGACTTGCACACGCACACGAACATTGTATTGTTACATAATGCACAACGAAACTTAAATTTGACTCAAATTGTCCAAATTTAAAGTTCAAATTTCCGAAAATACGGTATTTGATTAGCATGTTTATGTATCAGTGTTAAAGCATATTGACAGTATCAATGTTCGCTGATTATTAGATGTCACGGATGATCCACATACCATTCTTGTGTAGATTTTTATTTTACACTAACGTGACAAATTACTATACAGGGTGTAAGGGACATCGTACCGAAAAAAAAATTATAAGACGTCAAATAATGTCCGTTACAACATTACAGTAACCATTTATATGGTAAATGACAAATGACTAACTTATTAATTTTCGAGCATGTAATGAAAATATGCGGAATAATGTTTATTTTTCAAATTACATTGCTAATTTTCTAAAATAATAATAGTTAATTGCCTATTCATTAATTGCCTATGCACTGTTTTTGTGAATAAAGAATAAATAAATAAATAAAAATAAAATAAAAACACAAATAATTAATTAATTGTTTTTAAATTAAAATTAGGCTTTATTATTATACAAATAATGATGTTATACTAATTTTATTTAAAAAAAGTGAATATTTTTTTTTGGAAATTCACGAAAAAGCCGATGGAAAATTTCAACACTAGGATGTTCAGAATCGTGTTCTGGATCCCTGGTATCGGTTTTCGGTACGATGTCCCTTACACCCGTTATACTTACTGTAAATATTATGTAAAAATGGATCTATGTTTAGTTTGTTATGACAAATATAAGCACACAGACGGAATTGGTACCCAAGCTGTTAAATTTCCGTTTTTAAATCGTAATTCTATCAATTCATCAAACCATAAATAATAATTTGATCTGTTTCTTAAAACATGCCCTAGCCCTAGAAAACCAAAACCATGGTGATAACTTTTATGCCGTTAAGCGTACCTATTACACGCTCCTTAAAGAAGTTATCATGAACAAAATATAAATCTCCAAGAATTTAACTCTAAAAATTACAATGAAATTTAATATGCGTAAATTTAGTTTCACGTTGTAAACTTGACATATTCGCATAACATAAACGTGATGGCGGGACTCCAAAATCGTACGAGGAATTGAGTAATGTATTGCTACAAATAGAAACGTATGTGTATAAATATGAAACGATAATATATGGATAGGTATTCCAAGAAACATTGATTTAAAATCATAAATCAAACGAAATTTATACGTATAATAATCAGAAACCGCAATCTGGGCATTTGTTTAGTCTAACAAAAATCATAGTTTTACTAAACGAGCACTAAAAGTTTCAACAGAAAAGCATTATAAAATTTAAAAATCAACCATTCAGGATGAATAACTTCAGTTAGTTCCTGTTTTAAATTTGATTGAATTAAACATAATGTAATTAATACAGAGACGTCCCAAAATCAGGATAACCTAGAGGTTATACTGATTTTTATATTGTTTTTTTTCCTACGTAGACTTAGGATTGGTATAATGCATTTCTTGAATCTAGTACACAATGTACGGGGGAATGCCACAATTATTTCACCGTTAAGCCACTTCAAGTGTTAACGTTAAAAGAGGTCCGACTAATTACTATAATTTAGATAGAAAGAACCCTTTTAAATAGTGTTAAGTACGTTGCGCACTTGTTTATTGAATGTTGTCATATTGAAATATAGGTACTTAAACATTTGTTTAAAAACTAAGCTTTTATGTTTGTTGCAAGTTGGAAATTAGGGCTCAGTCGTATTAATAGTCACATACATTAATCTTAACCTGGTCCTATTCTAGAACATTACAGTAATAGTAACATTTTTTATAAAGGCACCAAGGTATAAAAAAAACTCGTTGTAAAAACAAACTGGTTTTTATCGACTCCGTTTTAGAGTTAACGCTATCTATAATTGCATAACATCGATCACTGTAACCATTTAGTAATATCATTATCGAATGTGTCGCGAAATATTAAATCAATCATCAAACATTGATAGCAAAATCTAATAGGTGGCAGCTCTCATGTGCAAAAACCGTCGAAGTAGATGCCACTGCAGCGCTAAATATTCTGCAACAAAGCATGTATCCATTGCTACGCTCCTGTGTGAAAAGCACTGTAGCTAGCAAAAATACTGCGAACATGAGCTTATATCTGATGTCTTCACGGCTGGCAGTACGAGCTCAGTAGTGTCGCATACTTTCAAGAAAAAAAAGCATTACCTACTATTGAGTGATGCTGCATTGAGCTGTATTGCATGACGATTGCGTCATTAAGTTATTACAATTATTAAGTTATTACATTTATATATCTTAAGATTATTTATCATCTGTACCCCTGATAAATTATGATATTCCCAATAAAATTCCTTAACATTTTTCCTTATAGTCGATGCTAATTGGAATTCTATTTAATGGTCCGTTTATGGTTGTCCGTCTTTCCTTTTGGGATACATATTCGTCGGGCCGCATTCCGAATGAGACCTGCCAATTACGTAGGGAACACTGAAACTTTTTTGCCCGTCCACTCGACCGTTATTCGATGACTTCGACAATCGTTAAAAACCCGTCCTGGTCGCCGTATAAGGCAGAACATGTTCCGATTTTCTAGCCTCATCGCGTTTCCACTTTTTTCCACATTCGGCCCTCCGTACGCATGACATATTGGTGTCAATGCAACAATAAAATTTAACTTGCATTTATTCATAAGACAGCCGACGTGGCTTCGCTCCACGTGAACTGTCCTCGGTAAGCTTTACCGATAATCGACCTCTTAACCAATATTTGGACACCTTAAATCTTTCAGAAACAAACGAACGGGTAAAGCCACGTGAGCGACGCTTGTAAATCCTTCTGACGCAAGTAAGTTAATTCGTTTTTCCAAAATAAAATCAAAACCATGGCTGTTCACTGATTAAAATATAAACCACAGGCGATCGGAAAGTGAAACTATATCAGTAACTAATTAGTTCGATTAGTCAGACACGAATAGGTTGCAGACCGGTCGGCTCGAATTTCTCGCTTCGCTTTTTTGGCGACTTGACATGAATAATTAGGTATGCATTATTTCGCTTGATACATTGTTCCCCGCGGGTTGGCCCAGTGACACCGATAAATATCCTCATACGCTGCAGCTCAAATTGTTACATATGCCATTGAATAATTACCAGCTCGCAGAAAGAAGATTAGGTTAGATAATTATCAATAGTAATGAGAAAATTTCGATTACGCCTTAGGCAATGATTCTTACACAAGCCAAGGTTACGAAAACTGAGAAGCTAAATACAATGAGCGTAAACTCATGGGAACTAATAATAAACACGTAACAATGAGTTGTCCCGCTTTTAATGCGAGCGAACACGTCAGAGACGCGGCGAGCACTCGTAAAACTAATTCAGTTCATGTAACTACCGGCAATATAACGCTAGACGACGACTGCTTGAAATAAAAGAAGTGCACTGGTTTGATGTTGCAAAAAATTTAAGACAAGAAATAAATTTGTCGAACTAAATAATGTCGCCAAGTCGACGGCGCAGCGTGCTTTCACCGTCGTAAAAATTGTTCGCGGGCGCCACGGACGCCACCAGGTCGCGACCGAAGACGTGATACCATTCCGCAAATACAACTGTGCACGAAATGTGGAGCGGACCTTGGCGTCGTTGTCCTGGCGGAAGGCCAACGCGGCAGTTGAATGAGTGACGATTAGCGAACAACAAAAAAACTAGGAGTAGACGGACACGATCGATCTATTTCTGGGAGGTCGAAATTTCTGAAGTGCCTGACTCAGATGCGTCCACTCGAGGACTGCGCCTCATTGAGGCTAGAGGAAATGAGCGTCTGTTTACGATAGTGGTACTTTGGCGAACTGTTTTAGACTAGCGTGCATGTGGTGTACGGGTACCGGGAGTGAAGGTTCTTTGGAGAGTGTGTCAGACGTGACCGGGATGGTATAGGCACGGTTACCGTAACGTAACGTCCGCGGCGTGCTGTCTGTGTACTTCAATAGATTAACGAAATATGAATGATAATTTATCGATTACAGTTCATGAGTTACAATTTTTGATTGAAATGAAACTACGATGAATGTTTTCAACTAACCGAGTTTTAGGAATCGATTCTCACAATTTAAGGCGTGAGCAAACACTATTAAGTTGAAGTAATGACTAATACTTTGTCAATAGGAATAAAGAGACGACTCACTCACAATAGTATACGTGTTTATACATAATGACAATATCACGTCAATAGATAAGCGTACACTATAATGATGCCCTTGGCAAAGTACCAGATAACAGTAATAAGTAATAAAATTTGACTGATAAAAAATATTCGCGTGGAAAATTTCTAAGCCTACATTAAAATTACAATAATAAATAAGAATTGAAAGAAGTAAATACAATCAACAAACTCGGAAGAGTTCTTCAAAGACAATCTGTTTGTACAGCAGTAATTCATAAGAGTCACGATGGCATAACGTTGTAATCTCTTGTTTTGTTCGCTCGACAAAGCGCCATTGAATAAGAACATTATGTTGATTGTAAATAAACATCCGAATGTTGGAACGCACATCTGCTAATGACGGACAGATTTTAGAACAATAGACTGAAAGCATAATGTTGATAATCACGCCGGTGGTAAATATGAATTTAGGCATTGCAGAATTTCGTATTTTGAATTGAATTCGTAAGATTTTGTAACAATTTCTGATAAAGGTATTAAACTGTGAACATTATTGGAATGTATTATTACCGACAGGCAAAACGTTTCAGATAAGCCAACATTGTCCCCGATAACAATAATTATAAACCTACCTATATTTGTTATTGCTGCGACACATTTGCGAATTTCAATATTTGAATCGCTCGCTCACCTTAGCACCGCAGATGCTGGCGTTCATCCAACTATCGATGCTGACTCTTTGGCTGTCGCCGAAATTCGTATTCGAACTCTTCAAAACATTCGATGAGTTTATAAAACTCTATAACGTCGATAACACCAATAGCACAGTACTAACTTGGCACCAACTAAGCACGCCTGAACAGACACAAATAACGAGTATGTTATCACAAATACAACCAAAAATGGTCTTTCACATCACGTCAAATATTTGCGTGGCCACAGGTGTACACAGTGTAAATAATTCGGTGTATCGTTGCCGGCGCGGCGACACGTGCGCATTCGATGGCGAACCGCGAATAACAGGGTTATCAAGACAAGAGCGGTGAGGACGCCCCTCTACCGCGACCGCTGCACGCTCGGGGCACAGCGAGACTGACGCAGCGAGACGGGCCAGCTCAATTCCGCGGCATCTCAACCCCTCGCGGTGCGCACCCTGCGCTACCAAAGGAAAAAAAAGTTCACTTGGAGCAAAAACGCACGCATCGCATTGCGCATCAGACAACTGCATCCGCTGCGGTATCTGACCGCTTTTTCTCATCTCCGTAATTATTCACGCCTTTTACGGTACCCTGAATTAACGTACGCGAGTAAATAGTCACGATGATTCTCATGGGAATGTCGACTGAATATTATCATGAACATACATATTTTTTTACGAAGTACCTGCTGACTGAATGATCCATAAAAGTCTTCGAAACATCTAAAAGAAGTTTCTTCAAGAGAAATTCCATAACCTTTCTTGTCAAGTCGATACAATAAACACTAAAATAGAAAATGTCTTTTGAAACTTGAAAGTGTGCCACATCCTGAAGCCGGGTTAATGGGTAGATAATGACGGGCAATGCCGCTAGGCGTTAGGATCACGTAGCGCCAACGGTACCACGTCTATATGCACTCCGTGCTCATTTAAATAATGGTCGTATAGGAAGCATCGGGGACGATTTGTGGTGAGATAGCCAGAGCTAAATGAGTAATTATGTGCTGTGGTGCCTAAGACACAAAGTCCTTTCTAGAGATCTCAGTGAGCCGAATAATTCATGGTATTGAGGTGATCTAAGTAATAAGGTTTATGAGGAAGAGATTCAGGCTTACTGCTTAAATGCTCATGAAACAGCACTTTATGTGTCTATAGTCTACGAGATGCTTGTAAAACCTATGTCTAGTATCTAGAACACAATTTCTGCAATGCGAATAGGGTCACAGCGTCGATAAACCGACATCTCTTCGATATTATTTCCTCTTCCAATTTTATAAGGTCGGTAATTAATACCATACACCTATAAGATAAGGATGTTCAATTGACTGAAACGATTCATATTGCGATAGCAATCCATAAAGATGGAAGAAAGCTGATACAATTACATAGGAATCTAGAAGACCCGGTCAATGGATTGTCGTTATTAATCAAGGCTTAATGCGGCAAAGTGAAGATGCAGCGCGTTATAACGATCTTGTTCCAACTGGGGAGGCGTCTACACATAGTCGGGTACCACGTCAAGATCATCGGAGGGAATCCGAGCGAAGGAGGAGTAATGCATTCCGTCTCGTTACAATTTCCTGAGTTTCTTGATCTTGTTAATTTTGCTCGTGGATATAATTTATAACGTCGAGGTCGAGGGTCAACTAGCGAAAATACCTTTCTAGTTGGCAGCAAAACGGGAGGAATGTTAAACTTGTATGTTATTCTGAATACTATGATAAATCCCTATGATTTAATAGACTTAGATGATGAGTGGCAGAGCAATGCAACAACGTTGAACGACCAACGTGGGTAAAAATGGTACTCCTAAAAGTATCCTACTTTAATTTAATATATTGAATATGCAAACGAAGCTGAATCCATTTATGCATTAATAGTTTCCACTTACGTACGAAGAAGCAGACGATTAAAATCAGACGAGTCCGATTTTATATTCGCGATCTCATTTAGACGATCAAAATCGAATCTAATATTCAGGAACTAATTGGTCCAATCATCTAATTGGAGTCGTTTGGCACAATTTCAGTATCAATTCATTAGAAAGTCAATATATAGTCATTTGCAGAATAATACGTCTGCTGTGGCGAGGGAAACAGTAAAGTTGAAAGATTTACGTGGATTTTTGTCACCGCCAATTGTTCGCGCTGGTTGTATTTCCTTTGGACTTTCTCTTTCCCATTGTAGTATCTGAAGTGTCGGCCGCGATTTATCGCCGGGCATCGTCCGACAACGACACGACATGGGAACCGAACCCCGGGCCAGCAACAAAGGCTTGAACAAGTTTCTCTCCACCCTGATGCTAGTAAAGTTCGTAATTTAACGCATATCTGTGGAGAATTTTCGAAGATATCGCTGTAGAGAAGAATATGAATTTTGATCTCAAACTCGATTGTTTTTTTTTTGTTAAGCTTAGCGTCTAGACGAGCGCCAGGTTCTCTTTATTGTAAGCTATACGTCCACCCATGAAAGGTTGCACTGCCATCATAGACGTCTTTTCGTCTCTCTGTACTCAGTAATTGCACACCGTAACACTGCACTGTCTGTGCACTGCAGCAGACTGCAGACAGCAGCTGGACTATCTCTTGCATAAAGAACCCTAACCTTAATAAAATTATAGACACGATATACAAATTCTAGGACCTACTTACTTACACTTCCACAATTCCAAAATTTATTTTCGATTATATTTGCTTAATGATTTGCTTAGGGTGGCTTCGACACTTACACTATTGCATTTAAGAAAGATTATGTTATATAAAACCTCCACAGTAGGTCTGCTTATTAAATTTTAAAATCCTCACTGGATCAAACGTTGTTCAATTAAACGTTGGTGAGGTACGATCATTCTAGAGTTACCACCGGGCGTCTCACGACCCATTGCACTCGCGTTACTTTGTAGCAGTTTTTGCAATGGTTCCTTCTTTTTTTCTGTTTTGATAAATTCGTGCAGGCTTGAACGACAAAGCGAACATGGGGTCAAATATTTAAAGTAAATTAATGAATAAATTAAATTCGTTTTATTACTAAAGTTGTAAATCAAAAAGTAACATCTTAGGATCAAATCTCAGATGGAGCATTGGCTTACCACAAAAAGACCTAGAAGCAGAATAAAAATAAGAGTTGGCTCTATTAATTGAGTAATAATCCTTGAATCTGCATAATACACTACGACCACTATGAAAAAAGTAGCTATTTGTTATTAACGGCTGAACTTCAAAACGGAATATAAAATAATTACCAGTAAGTATTCCAAACGTGACGGCCCGCATCGGAAAATGGACGCAGCGCTATGTAAAATCATAGAAAGCAAACTAAAATCCGTTGCGTGCCGTGCGTGCGATGCGTCCGGCGCCTGCCAATGGACGCGCACCTTTAATCGGACGTTTCAAGTGCAGCCGCAAATCAAATCAGCATTTCAGATCGTCGAAAGCTTAGTTGAATCCCGCAAACCTTTTCCGACGTGTGTACATTACATAAATAATGTACACATTTAGGTATTTATACGGTTAATATCAATCGAGTGACCACCCAAGCACTCGATTGAATTTGTTTTTCCTGTTGCTCACCGGAGTTGAATAAACGTATCACGCAATAATTGAAACGTAAATACTTGCCACTTCATACTTTTTTGTTTGATTTGTAGTAGCGCGCCTTTTTTGTGGACTTGTGATATGTGTATAACATTAAGAACGTTACGTACGTTAAGAATCTGAACAACACAATGTGCTCTATGACTAAGGAAAGATGGCATAACTATGCCAGAGGCCTTTTATCATTTTACTTCGACTAATCTGATTATAGTCCACTCGACTGATTTCAGAGTAAATCATCAACAGCCGAAAGACATCCACTAATGATAAAAGGCCTCCCCTTAGAAGGGAGGGGTCGCCATAATAACTTTTTGACATTTTTTATTATCAACCAAAAACTACGTGTTATAAACCAAAATAAAAATCTGTTTTGAGATGTGCAAATGAAGCCCTTTCGTATGATACCCCACTTGGTATAGTAGTCTCACTTTGAAATGTTGATGACCCAATTCGATAATTTATAAAAAAAAAGTAAAAGAAAAATTTTTTTTTGTATAAAATATCATTTGCATCAGAGGTTCCTGAAATATATAGTGTGACAGTCAGACAGACGAAGTCAGACCATAAGGGTTCCTTTTTTACCTTCTATGTATGGAAACCTAAAAATATGACCTTATCGCAAAATATAACAGTATTTTTCCCTACGGTTCTGGCGAGATAACCCTTTTAAATATGTATAACTTCCAGCCATGGTTGCTATCAGCACCTAGCATCACATTCCCACATGACAAGCACTGACTTATATTGAATAAATAAATCTATAACTAGCTTATTAAAAGCCTGTTCACTTATTTATTATTTAGGCTAGTGTGCTTTACCATCCCCAATTGCCTCGCCGCTTTCCATCTGGTGGGACTGCAACCAACACGCACTGACTTATTTTAATATAAAAAAATATATTTAACGATAAGCAATATTTAGTACAGATGTCCTTGATAAGTGCTATTTCCGTCGTAGTGAATATCACGCAACGATGACCATTAATTCATTATATCTACTTGAATAAATGTGAGTATATTTTTTGTAATGGTTTAAGAAAAAAAAAGCGTATATAGCGTATAACCGGAGGAAATACTTAATGTAATCGGATATCATCTGATCATTAAGACAACTGGTAAAGTGCGTTAATGGTATGTTATATTTTTTGTTAGCCTTCTAGAAATAACACCCAATCTCTTCTCGTTGGCTGTCGAAGGAGGCGACTAAGGGAATCCCAGAATACACCAGAAACCGGCAGCAGCGCCTTCTGTTTGATAATCAAATACATGTATACTGCGAACCCCCGAGACGCTTGCCAAGTGTGGGAAATTCCCACACATTCCCACTGGGAATCAAGGCAGGCCCCCCTGCCCTCGTTAAGGTGAGGTAAGCACTTTTTGACCTTGTACCACCGTCCCCTTTCTTTTACCGGACTACCAGGCGCCGGCAGGGTCTCCACCGCTTTGCCGTTGACACTCCAACTTGCCGCACTAAACGTTTCGCTTCTTCTTTCCTCATGCGCACGGCCAAGCTGTGGAATACCCTCCCGGACAACGTTTTCCCTGATAAATATAACTTGGGTGTATTCAAGTCTAGAGTGAACAGGCATCTTATGGGTAAGCGCGGTCCATCCTAGACCACATCTTCACTTACCATCATGTGAGATTGTGGTCAAGTGCAAACCTATAGATTACAAAAAAAAAGGTGGAGGCCTATATGGCTAATATTGAAGCCGTGGATCTTGCAAAATAGCGGTCCATACCTGTAACAAAAACATAACCAAATTAAGATTAACACCCAATTTGTACAATTATATGAAATTTTACCTAAATTACCTATAATTTACTTTCATTGTAACAAAGAACAAATAGAAGAATCCAGTAGATAACCAGTAAACATTTTCATGACACGTATGCAAACATACACATACATATGCACAAATCATAATATGTACCATACATTGCATAATCGCACAAGACCAAAAAATACAAAACCATTTTGTCAATAGCCAGTAATTATACTGTATTCATTTTTGTAATTAATTGAATGATTGGTTATTAATCAGTCGGCTATTCATTTATATTATGTTACGTCATATTGCTGCGCAAGTAGGTGATTTCTAATATAATTTTATGCGGAGTGGTTTTTATTTATTTTTAACTACTTCGTACTAGTTTCTTCGCTTGGTTAATATTTTATGTAGCAGTCAAAAGTCCCGGATATGCGTATCCGGGAAAAAAAGATTTTAGAAACGTTCGTAGAGGTTCACAATCTTTTCTTGAATCTGAAACCAAAGACATTTAACTATGTACCTACTTAAGAATACACCGGCCATAGCGAGCAAAATTGTCACCGACAACTTGTGACTTAAGTAATAAGTCAGCAGCACTAAACGTGAGTACGCTCTAACTAAACTAACAAACTGTAACGATATAGCTAATTTCACTTTGATAAAATGACTAAGATTACAGGCATTTGTACTAACGTTTATTGGTGAATTTAATATAGGTGGCAGTTATAGAAAGTGACAGTGTTTGTATGAAAAAAAAAACGCAAATATTTAATTTATTTTTGTTTTAGCAGATAATCATTAAAATGACACATTTGAGATACGGGAAATCACAGTAATGATTGAAATTTATTTTATTTATTTAAAAAATTAGAATTATGAAAAATCTGGGTACCTTCTAGGTAGTATACCTATGCACGTGAGTGTGTCGTAAGTTTTTTTTTTTATAAATATTACCTAAAGAAAAGATATTCTTTGGATTATATGCGAACATTTTTCACGAGATGTTTTCTATTAAATGTTTGCGGATGTTTCTTATGCTAATTTGTGGCGCCATGTAGATATTACACAGTCTGCCATTTTAATAGGAGCATGTCTCGAACGGTTTCATAACTGTAAAATTAGATATTTTACTTCATTAATCAAACTTTATTACTTCTTTTATTTTAGATTACACTTACTGATGAGTCAAGCACAATGTTAGCCGGACAGTAAGAGACTCTCTTTCTCATAGACAATTGAAATACACTGTAGCTATTAGTTTTAGTATTTTCAACTTAAAGGCAATTTAAGTACTTAAGAATAGACAAAGTTATCATAGGAAAACTTGTTAATAGGTAATAAGTCATAGTAATTTTTTTTTTACGGAACGATGTTAAATTTCTTGTTGCAATATTTGAAATATGAGTTTGAATTGCATTCACTACAGGTTTGGTCTACTCATTAATGGGTGGAAGTTCTAGGAAAATTTATTGTTTCTATGAAAATGGTCCTAAAGGCCAGTTTAGTAACCTATAATATTTCATCTTTCTGTTTAATTCAAGATTTTCTTCACCTTCCCTACACATCAATGGTAACACATTGCTGATCTGCTGAAGACTAATAGGTATGACCTGGACTGTTTTGTGCACAAGGGGAAATGTAACCTTTTCTTTTACTTAATCTATGCTGACGTTTAACCTAGATCCGACCTGATAGTAAGCGGAGTAGTAAGCGGTAGTATAGTCATAATTTCTATAATGATATTTTTAACACCGCACCGGCACAGATAAATCGAACAATACAATAAAATATGGAACGTAAGGCTTTGTTGACAGAATTCGAGGTCGAATTTTTTGAATTTCGCTTCTAAGAAATTTCATCATTATTTCAGTCAGAGTGAATCTAAAAAGTCATTACTAAGCTTGCTATGGGAATTCCACAAGCTAGATCCAAATTTAAATGATCTACAAATGTAAGTACAGAAGGTTCAAATTTATTTGTTAGTAATTATTGTGTTGGCGGCACAGTTATTTGATATTCCGATCTTCAATGCCAATCGAAATAAATGGAGTACAAAAATTACGCTAAATTGTTTGCAGCACGTACGAAGTCAAATATCATAGTCAGAGTCATTGAAATGAAAGTTGTCTTAGGGTAGGGTTGTAGGGCAACTATGACGTATGGACAGCTACCACCTCAGTCCGCCCGTGACCATGAATGCTGTAAAGTATTCGAAACGTCGGGTAATTTAAATCAAAAAGAAATCGCGATATAATCCGTAAAATGAGTTTCATTTCAATGTGTAATATTCGCGTAAAAATCAGAAATCATTATATCATAGAGTCTTTGCACATTTATCTAGCAGTTAATAGTGACATTGTTCTTCCCTTCACAAATAGCAAACTTATTTCGATATAGATTAAGAACAGAAGTTTTTGATTTTCGCTATCAAGCAAGCATCAAACGGAAACTACCGAAGGTTTTTAATAAAATTTGGCTCGGTTATAAAATATTACAGATTGGGGATCGTAGAGTACCTACTTTGTACCCCAGATTATTTTGTTGTTTTTTTAACGATTAGAAGAAAACTACTATACCAATTTTGATGAAATTTGACATAATAGTCCAGTCCAGATCAGAAAGAAGGTTACTGCGATAGAGATACAAAACAAGTATCTCTATCACAGTAACGTCTTTCTTTATGAGATTTTTTAAAATATCAAGCCTTTAAACTCTTTAACTCTACAAGTGAAATTACTTATGATAATTATTATGTAACGATGTATATCATTAGTTACAGTCCAGGTTATAGAATACTTGTTTTACGAAAAATTGGGAACTTTATTGTACGGCATCATTTTTTACTAGCTTTAAGGTGGGTAAAAAAAATGGTGTTCATTACACAACAATTAAATTAAAAGACCTACAATAAACAACATAATATCTTAACTCCGTATGTCATTTCGCAATGCTGTACTGGGCAAAGAATTTATATGTAATTAAGTTAAACTTCTCAGAACTACGAATGCTTAATGTTGACGATAATTAATCCGAAAGTAAGACTGTTTTTATTTATAAGGCGTATGTACATTGCGCATTTGCCGAATCTTTGTTGAAAACGTGTCCACCCAGAATGTTTTATGACAATTAAAAACTGTAATTAATTGTAAGTCGATTGTTATGGCGGTGTGTAATTAAAATCGGTAAGTGATAGCGACGAGTTCGTGATGTTTGTATTTTACAAGGTATTATTTTGTAGAAAGTAAAGTGCATGTACATTAAAATGAAACTAATTTTACCGATTAGTGGTATAATCGGTAAAATTAGTTTCATTTAAGTGTGTAAATATACGATTGTTATTGTGTTATTAACGTAAATATTTGAAACCGCCAATTTTTAAAAGTGGTACCTCTACATAACTCATATAAGACCGCACATTACGCCAAATTACAGTGGCGTTCCATTTCAGCCAAAAGGTTTGCTAGGAGGGTAGGAGTAGTCTCAAACGTATACGTCATGGACGAACTATCCTATTGGAGCACTAACTGCCGCACTCACAAACACCAATTAAATTTAATGTTAATTAAGTCACTTTTATAATTTAGACTTTCGGAGCCGTGTATGAACTCAATATCCGCGTATTAGGTATTAAGTAATTGTCTTCGAGTGTCTGAACAATCCAAGTTCAAAAAATGGATTAATGGTCGATAACTATAATTCAAGTTTGTAGGTGCGGCAGTAAGAGACTAGACAAAAGATAAAAACGTTTAAACCGGATCATATCAACATTTCTTCCATCAACTTTTAAACGAGCTACACGCAGATTCATTTTAATTGGCGATGGTAGTGGATTTATTTTACAGTGGCGATGTACTCGCGATAAGCGCGTGCGCAGGGTCGCGTGATATGCCATAGTGCCAGCCCAGCGGTGGGGTTGCCGCGTATCGCTCTCGCGATCAGCAAGCGATCCTTATTGTTTTTCAGTAAATACCAAGCTGGTAAAGTTTTACCAACTATTAAACCACAGACAATTTTGAAATAGTGAACCTGCAAATTTGCTGCAATGTCTGACATTATTTAGTAGATTTTTATGAAAAAAAAATAATTAGGAATAACTGTTTTTAAATTCATTATTAGTTTTATATACCCATTTATGACAGATCCATAAGGCCAAATAAAATAATGTATACCCTGTGTTTTTGATCAAAATCGTAGCAACAAATGTATGAACAGAAGAGTGATGATGCCGCGGTGGCCAGCCAAAGACTGTTGGTATAGTTCAATGTGTGATATTAAACCCTACCAATTGTTTTTGGTTGGACAATAAATAAATACAATTTAAAGAGTACGTGATATATCACGCATCATTAGCCGTTTAAAAAAATACAATCAATGTCGTAACTACGTCATCTTATATTAGTAAGATTCCATTTGAAATCAGAAACGCGATATATCGTATATTTTTAAAATAAATTGATAGTAAGTACGATTGCTCAAGCGCAGATCGCACGGCCGCCGGCCGTACCGATCACATGCCAATTAATCGGCACGCAACCGACCGACTCAAAAACAAACAAATAAATCGCACGCAGCGAGCCACACGCGCGCGACTACTAATTACCACGACACAAATTCGTCGCAGACCATAAATCAATGCGAGACTTTTCGTCAATTCCCCATAATTGGTCGCGTTTCCAAAACGGGCGTCGATCTCGTGGGGCCAGAGAATCGGCGAGTTGCGAGTGTCTCGGCGACACTGAATGGACAGAAGTAATTAGCGAATGGGACCACACAACGACTTTAAGCCAAATCTCATGAGCTTGTACGACTTTCATCTCGGAATCGAAGTCTGGGTCGCATGAATCACGATCAGTGACGCCTTGGTCACGTGACTCGCGTTTTGTTCGCGGATCATGTAAGAAATATAATTATGTTTACAGTTTGTAGATTACCGAAGGTCGGGCGCATGTATTGCTAAAACATTTATTCGTAGGTCAACAAGTTAACCGTTGTGTAAGCTATTTTAAATGACTGATAATATACTGTTTGTTTGTTTTTTTGGTGCAACTATAATGTACCGAAACTAAATGGAAATCGAATTTTGAATTTAAGGGCACGGTTATGTTTTTTTCCTAAACGGCGTGATGGGCAGTGACTTATAATATGTCGTTAGATTCGCCTTAGTTGTGTGTGTGACATAGGCTATATATTTTTCCAAAAAAACTACTTTAATTTTTTTTAGATCCAAAAAACATATGGCATCAAATGGAAGATTAACGAGACGAGTTGAAATATATATATGTATGTATATATGCCTACGTATTATGTATGTATTAATGTAATTTGGGACCTTGTCGGGCTTTTTATGCTTCTAACTTATACTTGTTTTATTCCCAAATTTTCAGCTACTATGGCCAACAGACTAAAAGAGTTATTTTGCCACAATTTATACGCTTCCATCGAAGTTATTTGTTGTGCATGGCCAATTGTATATTATTTATTGCTCAGATAACGGTCTCCACAATTGGTGGCGTTACAAGCAATGTACCGTGTAGTTAAATTCCCCTGCCCCACTGTCCCCTGTCATGTTATAGTCTAGGATTAGCATTCGCATCGCTATTTTATATCGATACTAACTCTGCTTGTCCAGTTGGTTTTGCGGTCAGTCGTAGCGAGCCCAAATGCGTTAGTGTTAAATTTATCAACAAAATGCACATTAAATATCGACGGGCCTGTTGGTCTAGTGGTTAGACACTCTGGCCGCTGACTTATAGGTCATGGGTTCGATTCCCACCAAGTGTCTGGGTGTTTTATCTATATAAGTATATATTTACAAAAAAAAAAGTATATAATTATTAGCATCAGTTGTCTGGTTTCCATAGTCCAGGCTCTGCCTAGTTTGGGATCAGATGACCGTGTGTGGATTGTCACAGAATATTATTAAAAAATAGATTTTAATGTTAATTAATAATAATATAATATATAATAATAATATAATATATAATAATATATTAGTTATAATGATCTTCGACCCGTGGGGTGCCGGGTTAGAATTGCACCCCCCCCCCCATCTCCTCTTGTTGGGTGTCGTAAAAGGCGCCTAAGCGAGAACATGAAGACAGGTAGCACAAGACGGGTAGCAGCGTCTTTCTTTTGGATTTATCTTTTTTTTCTTTTTTTTTTAACACTTATAAGCTAGTGCTTGACTGCAGTCCCACCCGATGGAAAGCGGCGACGCAATCGAGGATGGCAAAACACACCAGCTTATTAAAAGCCTATTCACTCTAGTCTTAAAGAGACCCACATTATAATCGGGCGGGAAAACCGACGCAGGCAAACTGTTCCAGTCCTTAGCTGTCCTTATTATAAATGAAGAAGCAAACCGCTTAGACCGGACTGAAGGCACTTTCACCACATAAGGGTGTGTACGTGCCGTGCGTCTCGTCGTCCGATGATGAAAGGGAGATGGTGGAATCAAGTCATGCAATTCCTGTGCACACTCTCCAAAATGCATCCTGTAGAACACCGAGAGGCTGGCTACTCTGCGCCTGTGCTCTAGGCTTTGTAAATTGGCCGCTACTAACTCTGCGTCACCAATAAGCCTCTTAGCACGCCTCTCCACTGAGTCCAAAGCTGCAAGATGACATTTAGCAGCACCAGCCCATATGTGACTACAGTACTCCACACACGTCCGGACTTGTGCTTTATATAGCATCAAAAGTTGCTCCGGTGTGAAGTACCGGCGGACCTTTGAAAGGACACCTAGCTTCCTTGCAGCTACCTTGGCTTTGGACTCAATGAATCTTCCGCCTATACTGCGATCCCCAAACCGCCTGCAAGCGTGGGGATTATGGCAACCCCTCCCTTGTAACGGGGAGACATAGTTCAGCAGTGGATGTCTATCGACTGCTAATGATGATAATGAGTAACATAAAAACTAAAATGCTGGCCGTTAGTCTCGCTAAAACTCAGAAGCTGCTTCACCGATTTTAATAAATTTTGTGTTGTTTTTTTTCGCACTAATTCAAAAGTGGTTTAGAAGAAAAAAAATTGCAGCTAGTATGGACTATAAAACATTTGACAAAAATAATTATTACGATTATTTAGTTTTTTAGATGTGATGTTAGTATTAACAACTTCAGTTAACATATAATTATAATATAATCAAAGTTATATTATTATATCACCATCATCATCAGCCGGAAGACGTCCACTGCTGAACATAGGCCTCCCCCTTAGAACGCCACAATGAACGACCTATATACTATATATATATATATATATATATTATTATATATACTTATATAAATACTTAACTTACATTAAAGTTAGATAATATATCGATGCTAACTCTCGTCTATTAAACATGATATTTCATCAATATTCCGGTTTCTTATAATATGCTATCTAATATTAGCATTGACTTACATAATCACTGTTGAAAAATAACGTCACAAATAATAAAAACATACATACCGATCGACCGTCAATAATGTTCTACAAAACGTTGACAGGCCATTAATCAATCATCCACATACAACGAATTTCACACGTAGTCGAGTTGTATCCAAAAATTACATAATTGACACCGAATTTATCAGTGAAAGTGATAAAACAGTGTCACGGCGAATGCTAATGCATATGCCAAAAGCCTAGGTTCACACTAACCCATTGGTTTGCGCAGTAGTGGTTTATAGCTCGCGAACCACGGCTCTAGCGCGTTACTTCTAAGCGCTTTTTTTTTTCTTTTTTTGGGAATGATAGACGCTGTTGGCCGCAGATGGCCATTACAGCTTCACCGGACAATAGGAGGCGAGCGCTTGAAGCGCTCTAGCCTTTACGGCAGAAGTAGCGACGAGCTCAAGGGCACCTCAGGGAGGCACGGCCTCGGCTTGGGCTGTCGCTTAAGAGAGGGCTGAGTTTACCACCGGTTCACAACGCGCCCCCACTGCGAAGAACCGGCAAGAAACTCAGTGGGGTGATGCACGTCTTCGGCCTCGCCGGCGAGACCGGTGTACTCAGTACCATCGCACGCAGTCCTTGTGGGGCAGGAAGAAACAAATCTTATTTAATAATTTTTTTTTTTCGTATGGTTTTTTCTACTAACTAGTTTATTTTAGTAAAATAAATATACATTTTTTTTGACAGTTTTATGGCCAACCTGGTGTCACAGTTGTTTAAGCTGCCCCCCTTAGGCCGCTGGTTTGGTGTAACGACTGCTGTCTAGATGGAAACAACCGGGACCGACTTTTTGAAGCACGGAGACGCTCAGTTTAAATGCCACTAACCAGCTATCTAAGGACTGACCTTGCCTGACGTTGTTAACCAGCTGATCGTTTACAGAACGGTGATTACAACAGGCTATGAGCACCTCAACTTCACAAATTGAGATTGTAAAATACCGCCTTTCCCGCTGAAGCGCGTTTTGAACACCAACCGCATATAAATAACACACCGCTTTGCTTGCCGTGATTTACTTGCCCGCCACAAAGCGAGCATTCGGCTCACGAACCCTTTCGGCTAGTGTAGACCCGGCTGATGATAGACGGCGGCGGCGTGCGGTAGAAAGCTCTACGATTATTATTTATGGTCCGCTGAAACTAAGCTCGGTCGATCTCGAGTGATTTACAATTGCTGCTGCGGTTACAAAGATACAATTATTTGACGACTTTGTCCGCGACTGTCCTGAGTTAATGATGTTATAATGGTAATCGAAATATTATGGATAGCGGTTCGTGACTGACTGTCCGGCCAAATTATTATTGAATTTGTCAGCGCCTGGCCAAAGAAAGTTCTTTTTTTGTTAACCGTAATAACGATGACAGTTACTCTAGTAAGAAATAATAACCAATAATGTGATAATAGACATTAGGGGTTGTCCATTAATCACGTGATGTTTTTAGCAACTTTTTAACCCCTCCCCCCTCCTGGAGATATGTGGTGAGGTTTTAAACTCCCCCCCCCCCCCTAAACCCAAAATCACGTGTATTTTTTTGTACAAACTATATTGAAATTTCCGGAATATTATCTTTAAATACAGGTACTTCTAACTGGTTAGATGTTGAAGGGGAACTCGTTGCCGGCAACGGTGAGTCAAGACCACGTGCCGCTGTTTGGTTTAGAAATCGTGCATTCAACGAAAAATAAAACCACGTGATGTCTCATTATACCCCTCCCCCCTCCTGGTGATATTTCGTGATTTTTTTCGGAACCCCTCCCCCCCTTTCGAGCCTCACGTGATTAATGGATGCCCCCTTGGTAATTTGTTTTACAGATCTTTGTTAGACTGAAGTATAAGAAAATCACGTAGTTGTGCCTCAGTCACAGATTCGTAATATGTTTTAGATAGATATCATAAAGATCAGAGAGGACGTAGATGGTTTCATTATTCTCTGGTATTATTATATTAATATTGTTTTTGTCTAACAAAATGTACGTACGTTTTAAGACCTTCATAAAACAAATCATTCTTTAATTGATTCAATAAAACCAACGAATACATTATATTAAAACTAAATGTAGGTACACAAAGTTAGGCCAAAATGTTTCATACATTTTGGCTTCAATGCCACTGCTCCGTTGTTTCTGTATTCTTTGGTTTGTATATTTTATACAGATGAGTTCGATCACCTGTGATTTTTAAAAACAGCTGTATTTTTAAAGCAATCAGTATTAAAAAAAAAAACGGTCAACCACGAGTCGGACTCGTGCACCGAGGGTTCCATACCATCTTTGGACGTATTAAAGTAATTTTAGTAATCATGTAACACCTCAGATAGCAAAAAAACCAAACCACAAAACTAAGTTTGTTTGTCGAGGTATTTTTATGATTACTATAAAACTGTACTATTTAGAAAGATCATTTTCTTTTTCCTGTAAGATAGAGATAAACATGTAATACCCATAATTAATTCATTTTTTATTATCAGCCAAAACTACGTGACATAAACTAAAATGAAGCCCTTTCATATGATAACTATCCCACTCGATATAGTAGTCTCACTTTGAAATTTTGATGACCCATTTCGACCCGTATTATAAAAAAAGTAAATGAAAAATATATTTCTTTTTCATTTACGATGAGGTTGGGTAAGTAAGATCTGAAACTATTTCAAGTTTCAAATCAATAGCATCAGTGATTCCTGAAATATATAGGACAGACAGACGAAGTCAGACCATAAGGGTTCCTTTTTTTACCTTTTAGATATGGAACCCTAAAAATGTTTGATATAAACAGCATTGTATTTATAAAGCTGCATTTAAATCAGGTTAAAGTCAGCGCGCAGTGAATAATCCACGGGCATATTTGAATTTTAAACTACAACGACTTGTTTCTCATCTCAACATCAAGTTTAATTTTAGTTTGTAGTAGCTCCGTGCTTTTGTGTTTACTGCTGTGGTCTCAGCATTAATTTCGTAGGTAGTTCACCTGCATACGACAATTCGTAGGTATACAATGTCAAGAAACAAGAATTGAGTTTCCCAGACCAACCATCAAAATTACAAGGATCTAATGTTGGTGAAACATAAGGATACGCGATGCTCTTTAACAAAAATTCTGCTTTTTTGATCTGAGGTTGATACTCTTTGAAGTCAATTGGATCTAATGAATAATTACTAAAGACTCTTTATAGCCAATTGTAATAACTAAGTGACTTACTCCTCAGTGACCAACAGCGTAGTTATTCTCAGTAGAAAAAAATGGCCTACATTTGTAACCCACATAAAGGGTGACGGTGTGATTTACAACACCTAATTTACCAACAGTCAGCGTTTCGAAATGAATGTAATCATTTAATTACAGTAATAATAGTTGCGTGAGTTAAGGGCGATTTCGCGAAAACAACCAATATAAGAGGACCTTTCGGTACCTTTAATTTTATACACAATTCTTACTAATAAATATGTCTTATTGAGATGGTCGTATTGATAGTAAGGTTTTAAAAAATAAAAGACAGTGTACGTCAAATTAGATGGATCACAAGGTATCATTACAAATAATGACCTTAATACTACAGTCATGGTAATTGGTAGGTTTAGAGAGATCAAAGTGACAAGAATGCATTCAGAATGAAAGTTAGTGTGATTTGAATGTGATTGACCGACTCAAGCGGATTTATAATGGTAGTTTGAATATAAAATGGAACAAATGTTCTCTGATGAAATAAATCATGAAAACCGTTCCCCAAATGGGTCCCAAAAATCTGCTGATTTTAAGAGAAACTGGGAACGGTAGCCTTAAGAATTGAAATAGATCTACTGGTACATCTCCCTTATAGCGATAATATTATCTAATGTGAATAGACTAAAAAAAATATTTTATCGTTACGAGAAAGTAGCTGGTAATCACAAAAATAAACAGATTAGGAGGAAGTCAACTTGCTTCTTATGACTCAATCCTAGCGAAGCTTTAAACAAAATATTGTGAAAGGTAGTCCAATCGAGTTGACAAGCGGAAATTAATTAGGCTCTCGAATAGAAAAAAAAATAAAAAAAAAACTTCAGTTACTTCACCGTATAAATAATAAATTAATTAACTTCAACATCTTCAGTGGGTCCTCAATCAAAAAGAAATAAACCATTTTGTCTCAAGATTTCAACTTTCTACATGCCAATGTTAATAAACGCAGTTGCATCACTTCTCATTAATGTTATCACAATAACAGCAATTAAAATCTTTGAGGTGCAAACAAAATTAATGTTGCCACTTTCGTTAAGCGCTTTCCAGCTACGCGACACTGCAATTGTACTTTCACGGATTAGTTATTAAAACCTTACACGGAGCGACACTGTGTCTCTGTTCATGGTATAATGTGTAACGTGTTTGGTTCTTGGCAGGAATTTAGTAGTAAATCATAAGATTTGAAAGGCGATTGCTTGCGGTCCAGTTTTTGCCAATTTTATTGTTTCCATTATAGAATTTCAATTAAAATTTAATCAGCCTTTCGGAATTTTGAGTAATAAGAACTTAAAACAATTTATATGTGCTTGAAGCGAAACTAACCTATGATTAGAATAAGGATTTAATCCAATGGTGGTCTTCTCTATAAGATAATTATTATGATGCCTAAGATAGACTTCCTCTAGTTTGAGACACTATAGAGCGTCCAACAGTTTATTTTCTTTTCGACAGCACCAATAGAACGTAACTGCGTTATGTTACGCTAAAGTTCATTTTTAAAAGTTCACTTAAAGTGAACTTTTAAAAGTGAACTTCACTTTAAGTGAACTTTTAAAAGTGAACTTCACTTTAAGTGAACTTTTGCATAACATGACGCAGTTACGTTCTATTGGTGCTGTCAAAAAGAAAATAAACGGTTGGATCTATTATAGTAGCTTTAATTTGAGTTAACATCCGAATTTTGGTGTGCACCTGGAGAGGCAGTCCAGCAATACTAGAATATAGGCTGAGTATGGTAACTTGATAGGAGAAGGTACTATAAGACAAAAACAAAAGGAAAACGATTGAATAGAGGAAGACTACAAAGGAGTATTATGCAACCTGTTTCAGAATAAGGTAGCAAGAGGTCAAGATAAAAGCTGGCGATATGTTTATCATTTGAAGCGTTACCATCTAGAACTGGCAATACTGAACTGGAAATACCAATAAAAGCACAGCTTTGAAGTTAAAAGCGAACAATCTCGTTTGTTAAGCTGATAGCTTAAGACAATTTGTATCGAAATTAAATGCGACGTGGGTTCCACCCAGCGTTGCGCCACATTTCGTGGCCGGCTCGCTACCGGGTACCGTGCCGGTAGAGGCGAAGCCTTCGGTTTGTCATTGTTGTTCCTTCTAATTGTTCAGCGACTGACATCTTTCGTCCTTTCACTAAGTTGGCTAACTACTGGGTGATGTATTAAAATTATAGACTGTACAATCTAGGCATCTAGTGATTGATATATTCTGTGTTGAGCGTAAGAAGAGAGAGAAAAAGATAAGACATCATACAGATAGAAAAAATATGGCAAAAAGAGACATACACTCAGCAGTGGGTGATAAAGTGCTGAAAAAGATTCCAAGCCCGAAATATTGTATGACTAGGGTTCGAACCTTAATATTAGAACTGTAGTCTGCAATAGGCTTGCAACATTTATGTCGCTACCGAATCATGTGTGTAATTCACCCTCATCCCAAGAGATATTTCTACTATACTTCAGTCAAATGGATCTTAGCCTACCCGATCAAAGGCCATGTCGATTTCTTTCTAATGTTCGAAGTGAATTTCAACTGTAGTCGCAATACGAGTTTAATTAAGTTTATAATTAATTAATTATTATTTCATAAGCCACGCGGTCCAACAGAGCGGTGCCAAATAGACGGACAGCTCAGTGAATTGCTTTGCACATGTCTATTATATTTGACTGTGGAAAGTTTCGTCAGGTTTCATTGTCTTCTATTTATTTTGTTTTCGTCATTATTATGACATCGACATCATTTATTTACCTCGCGATTTAATTCTTGCCCACTCATTCGATACTTGCAAATTGATTATTCTAAACCTAAGAGTAACACAATAGTGATGTTATGTAAGCAATCCGAAATGACTCAACCGAATGGTATTAGTTGAACATTTGTAAGCCTAATGCGATTATCTAATATCGATTACCGACCTCCCACGCGGTCTGTCACACATCAAAATCGAATCGAGTCGAGTCGTATTGACTCGCCGGCTCGCAGACACGCAACCCCCGTGGCACAAGCCCAGTGTTGTAGGTGGCCGTATCGATAATACCATCGATAATTTGGAAATCTATTCCGTTCACTTGTGGCCGTATTGTTTTGTTAATACTGAGTAATGCTAGGCTGGCGTTATTGTCTACTGATGTAAATAAAAAAGTTGGAGAATAAAATTACATCATAAAATAAAAATAAGGCACTCGTTATTTTTTTAATGGGTGGCACAAAGCGAGAATTACTGATCAAAATTGAAGCAGCCGGTTGGGTAAGTATTTGCATCGTAGACATGACCGTGAAGTCGCCATTAACCTATGGAGAGTTATTGCAGGCGGATGATAGACCACCTTTATCTTGTGTCTTGTATTTATATCGGTGGATGCAAACTCGAAACGCTACTTTGAATCCGCGCCCCGTCACGCGAACAGTTTAATCCGCGCCGCCGCCGATTACGCCCCTAGTCCTTCTGACTCGCGCTGCAGACCACGGCACGTACTGCTCGACCCTCCTGACCCCATGACGGTCCTATTGGACCGGGATGCGCCGAACCCTCCCCGACAACCGTATGCTACACTAGCTATCAGACACCGGTCTCGCCGAAGGGTCGTACGTATGCGACCTCAACGACGTGCATCACCCCACTGAGTTTCTTGCCGGTTCTTCTCAGTGGGGGCGCGTTGTGAACCGGTAGTAAACTCAGCCCTCTCTTAAGCGACAGCCCAAGTCGAGGCCGTGCCTCCCTGAGGTGCCTTTGAGCTCGTCGCTACTTCTGCCGTTAAGGCTAGAGCGATTTAAGCGCTCGCCTCCTATTGTCCGGCCGTGAAGCTGTAATGGCCATCTGCGGCCAACAGCGTCTATCATTCCCAATAAATTGTCGTTCACGGTGGAGTCCAAGGGGAGGCATATGGTCAGCAGTGGACGTCTTTAAGTTGATGATGATGTTATTAATAACCTAATGCTTCCATTCACGGCACATAATTCATCTGATACGTACGGCAGGCGTATCGTTTTCCTCTAGGCGAACACCTTAAACGTCTCGTGAATATTTTTTCTTCGCATACTGAGCATACCTATTGTATATAGCGGGAATTCAAAAACTATACCAGCAAGTCCACCTTAATTAAATTTTATTTATCGATAAAATATGTTTAGGTTATCATCACTAAGGTCAAAGTTGTCCGGCAATGGCTGTCCTTCCGGCGGAAACGTATAACGGATCGCCTGGCTGCTGACCAGTCGTGCGAGAGTGAAGGCACGTGTAAGTGCACAAGCAACGCCGAATTCTTTACTCATTTGCATAATATTGACCGGTTTTACTCCAAAGAGTGCATAGGTGCCACTTTTTAAATAGGTGCCAGTTTTTGACAGTTAGACAGGCATAGTCAAGCCGTGGTTCTTATAAGCTGTTGCGACTCGAAGATATTAGAACCTTTTTACACCTTGAATCGGCGTGCCTTAGGGAGGCAGCAGTGGACTGATTAGAATGGTTATTACAGTGATGGATAGCTATAACTTAAATTCTCCTACAGTGGAGCTGGATACCTTTTATTAACTTAGCGGTGAGACGAGCCGACTATTCCTGATGGTACGCAACTTATATGCCCATTAATTTCTCCAACTGCAGTGCGCATCACTAAGAAATTATTGTTACCAATGTGGTACCTACTTGAACGGTCTCACAAGGGGAGCACTGCTTAGTACAGACAGTATCTTATGAATGCTTTCAGTTAGATTTATCGCTCTTAATTCAAGTCACCGTTATTCTTAAACCATACTAAAAAAAACTTTCTACAGATTTGCATCCGTGAAATGCAAACGCAAAAATAAAACGGCGAATTTTAATTATACAGTATAACCAGCCAGATATAAATGGAAATTAATAATAATTATATACTTTTGTTAACCGAATTATTTACTGTTGCGAGACAACCTCCCAGCGCGGCAGTATAATATCGAATGACATCTACATAGCAAATCACAGATATCCTTCACTTTCCATTGACCATACATCACAGATAAAATATGACGCATCCAAAATGGCACACCGATTAAGACGTCTTATATCGCGGAACATGAAAACAATAAGAATCGAGATAAATGTTTCGATTAAAATAATCGAATTGACCTTTGCTCCTGCGATCCGTCATCGGAATATCTCTTTCTATATTCGTGGTCGTAAAAATGACGTCCGTCAAAAACCTTAAAAGGTACGCGATGACAGAAAAATTGGTGGCGTATACCCGGCCTATTGTTTGCTACTGAGAGAGACATATTGACAGCGATTTCACTTAATATCGATTTTGTTAAGTGAGCGGCCGCCCTGTGATTTATGATAAGCGGTACAAGAAAATTACTGTTTTATATCTCTCGTAAAATACCGCCCGCTTTGTTTTGGCTGCATGTTGGAATTAATAACACGTTCTGCTATTCACTTTTAATTTCAGTTGGATTGCAATATTATTAAATAACCGTATTTATTGAGTCAAGTAAAGTCTGCCGTTAACGTGTACAGTTTTTATTGCGGCTTTTTAAATCAATAAGAAACTCGATATTAAAATAAATCGACTTTCACGCACCGATTATCGATTGAGGTGTTTTAAAGTCAGTTTAGCTACTAATTTGTGGTTATTTCCTTTTACTGGCTTTCCGTTGCGAATATAAAATTTCTAACGCAAATTGGATATTTAAATTGACTGTGATTTTTAATGGACAACAAGCAAGATATTAAAGAAAATACCGAATGACTGCGTTATTAACTTGGACGGAGCAAAATCAATGTCGATGTCGAGGGCTGGTAGTTCTCTAAATAGAGTTACAGCATTGGCTCACGAATCATCGTGTGTCCCTTTTGATGTCGGCACAGTCATCTGCAGCCAAAAGGGTTCTTTGAAAGAACCCTTTTGATGTCGACACAGTCGTCTGCAGCCAAAAGGGTTCTTTGAAAGAGGGCAGATGGGGGGGTTGTAATAATCCACGCCATGCCGCTACCATGCTTGGCAGGCGTCTCGAGAATAGTATTATAGGTGATAGAAAATCCAATTCTTGTTTTCTTACACCAGTAGTCTGTAGAATAATAATTGAAAAATCTAGTCTCGATACTGTTGGAGTTAATCTCACTGCTTCATTTTACATTACAGAAGCCCGATACAAGCAATCAGGATTACCAATTTATTCCATTAACAGCACCATTAGTACTGACCACAGTCAATTAGCTCTCATCATTAATATATCTGGAATAAATGTACGTGTATCAAAGTTAATTACCTATCCCTTGACGCTTCTCTGCCCTTCGTCAATGGCCAATACATAATTACTACTGTTTTTTAACCGACTTCAAAAAAGGAGGAGGTTCTCAATTCGTCTGTATATATATATATAAATTTTTTTTCTATGTATGTTCGCGCATAACTCTGGCAATTATGAACCGATTTGAAAAAATCTTTCTTCCATCCATTCTTTAATCCGTTAATTGGGTCCCATAAAAAAAATATTGCTTAGTAATAAGTAGTTCCTGAAAAAACAAGAATGGTGACTGCGCACTGAGAGCTGCAAGAAAGCCTTTATAGATGACGTTTTAGTCGCTCGGACTCGCTCGGTCGGACAAAAATAGTCATAACTCTGGCAAATATTTACCAATTTCAATGATTCTTTTTTTATTCGAAAGAAGAAACAACTGTATTGAATCTGTATGAATTTTATTACAACCGGATAAGAACTTCCTGGAGGACCATGAACGATGTGGAGGAATTTATCTGGTAAAAACCATAAAACTGATGTTCTCCATTACATTGCTCTGACAATTATGAACCGATTTCGATGATTCTTTTTTTATTCGAGAGAGTAAACTACTATGATGTTTCCATGCAAATTTCATTACGACCGGATATTTTTTTCTGAAGAAACATGAATTATGTAAAACTATGTAGACGATAATGTGATCATAACCTACCTAGATAATTTTACGGTTTTCGATGGTTCAATCTTTATATATGAAAATATCACTAAAAAGTTTAAAATAAAATCTTTTTAAAAAAAAATTGAACCGACTTCAATATCACTGAAAAGTATAAAATAATTTGAATATTATTGAAGTTGGTGCCAAATATACACAGCAGGTACGCTAACACCAACTTCAATAATATTTAAATTATTTTATACTTTTCAGTGATATTGAAGTCGGTTCAATTTTTTTTTAAAAAGATTTTTTAAAATTATGAACGTAAATATGGGTAAGTAATTAAAGCCTCATGAAAAGTTTACTCCTGACCGTAGCGGCCAATCATTGACAAGTTCAGCCAACCACATGGCAGATATTACAGTGTACTGTCGCAGCCACGAACGCTTGACGTTACGTGCTGTTTCCCCGTTCCTTTTTTTTGGCCGGCTCGTGCAAACCATTATATCGCCCTAAAGATGGTCGATCGAAAATATCTCCCAACGTGCAAATAACTGCTTGCACAGGCACAGGTTTATGACTCCCTCACAATCCGATGAGATACCTACTCAAAATATGGGCAGTCGGGTTTTTTGTTTGTCGCGATGTTCAAGCTACCCTTAACCCTCCCCCCTCCCCACGCTTGCCTCTCTGGCATCTTGGCTTAACGACTGCCGTCCAGATTTCAAAAACCGGGATCGACTTTTCTACTTGCCCTCCGAAGCACTACTACACTCAGTTCAAACGCCGATAAACGGTCACCCATCTATGGACTGACCTTGTCAGACGTTGCTTAACCAATTGATCCTTTACAGAACAGTGATTACAACTGGCTTTGAGCATCTTTGCAACAGTCGGATAAATAGTATAAGTTCTGTCCATTAAAATATGCTTTAGTGAAGCAGACAGTAAGGAATTCCATAGTGGTTTGAACCCAAAAGAGGATCATTAAAGTGGCTACACATTTTACTGGTTTACGACTGTTAATCGCATTAGTTTCTACATTTCTTAAGGCCCTTTACACATCACTCTTACACGAGTACGACGCGCAGACGCGGCGTTCTTTTTCGAAGATAAATGTAACTGGTATTAAGTTCGTCACTGGATAATTTTATATGATTTAGAGACGTTCTTAATGGCAGAAGAATTAGTACTGTTGGCGAAACTGTATGAAACTTTAGCTCGTTTTTTAAAGCACTCTATTTAACGTATTTCTATATATTCCTCCCAATCTGGACTAGATTGGATGAAGAAGGCTGGTAATAGAGAGATTAGGAGGGATTTGGGGAAGGCCTACGCCGCAGAGGCGACTTAGCAGTTAAAGCATGAACTTAGTACATAAGAAGAAATGGATTATAAGTGCACAACATATTGTCGAGACATAACTGTAAAAATTGTGTAATTACGTAAATATGTCTGAATAGCAGTAATAAGTGCCTTTTTATTTTGTTTATATATTTCGCCTAAAGATTTCCTTTTTTTCAATTTTTTTTAATTAAAATTTGCATATAGATGTTCCATTAAAAACATAGCGAGCGATAGCACTTTTTCCATTAAATCGCATGCAAAGTAATATAGAAATTAATGATGGATTTTAACAAAGTCAAGACTGGAAAGCTTTATATTTATAACTTAAAAACAAGACTTACAATGTCAAGTGACATCAAAATTACATAGTTATCATAAAAAAGTTAAATTACCCACCCATTTTTAACTATTTAAAGACACTATTGTACGTATCTACGCACCCATTCCATCGTTGGGCTATCTGGCCTTAACCGCTGCAGCAAACCCCGCGCAGTGATGTGCAAGCACCTTTACGTTTGTATTCTTGTTGATTATAAATTCGTCCCAGCGATTACGCGATGGCCGATGCAATAGGAAGCCATTAGATTGAATTTTCACTCTCCTATAAACACTGTCGCGTTTTAATTATTCGCGACGGCTATCGACGCCGGTGTAGCAAGTTTTAGACAATGTTACACGGACACAGGAAATGTTGGACACATTTATGTTATACAATATGTGAAATTTGTCTATTCAATCACAACTTTAGATATATTTGTCATATTATATAGTACCGAAATGGAAACGCATTTAAAAAAAACCGGTTAAGTGCGCGTCAGACAGCTATTCGAGACCAAACTGTATAACTAAGTTTGTTTGTATCTAAGGTATCTAATATTTATGCGAATATGTGCACGCTTGGGATCTTGCAGTGAAATGCTTATCTTTAGATTTAAACATATAGATATTTATTACGGGATCCCAAGCGTGTGCATATTCGCGTAAATATCCCGTGACCATTAATGCCATAAAGTGTTCGTAATGTCGCGGTCGATATATTAAAATAAAAAATAAAGCATTATAATCCGTAAAGTTAGTTTCATTTCAATAAGTTTGTTTGTCCCGCTTCTCCATACTCGTCATATAACTCTTCTTGTTTTAACACTTTTCAATATAACACGCGAACTTCGACACAACATGACATAAGGGCATAGGATGGGCGTTGAATGAACATACTGTTTTTTTCCACTGTTTTTTGATGTCGACGAATAAACTAGTTTACAGTCCACCGATAAACTAGTCTAATAAGTACACACAAGTTTATCGTTGAACTGAACTCTATGCAATATGTCCAACGCCGACTACTAAACATTTCGACAACGGTATAAACTAGTTTAAAATTTAGATTGTTTTATAAACTGGTTTATCGTTGACGTTATCGGTCGTTTCGTCGACGAGGTAAATGCGTACGTAGACGACCTACTACTAGGGCATTTTCTGTTACTGTCATTGCCTCGTTATCACAAGGGCGTCATTGTTAGGGCCCCTCGGAGTACCGTTATGTTGTAAAACCATTGATTTCAGAGGGTCCGACCGCTTTATTGCCTGCTATTACGCGGTAAAACATAAAGAGTTATTTTTATTATCCTTTGAAGGTAAGGATATTTTTTGAGGGAATTTTATTGTCTCTATTATGTATACCTATTGGTTGGTGTCGATTATGATAACCTTCAATAGTTTTGGAATGCCGTTATGATTCGTTTCATGGTGGCACTGCGGCTTGGCCCACTATTCAAAATAGTTTTCCGTTTAAATATCCTTATCTCATCTCCTTTTTGTTCGATGAACACACACGTTTAGTTTTTAGCCAGTTTCACTGTGTTTTACCTTTAGTATTGTAGCAATTGTCATCAAAATCGGTTCGATAGTTTAAATATATCTACTGTTATCGTTACCAGTAAGATACTCATGCCGTTCGCGTGTTGTTTGGCAAAAACTAGCGGCGTAGCTTGCCTAAACGGGCCCTGTGACCAAATTTGTTGGAGAGCAGAAATGAAGGTCGTGGATAACATTTTACGAATTTTTGATTATGGTCGGCGCCTCTTTAGCCCCGGGGCCCCATATAATTAATAAGGCTGATACGGCAGTAGGTACCTAAGCGCCCCTGGCAATAACTATGAGATATGAACATTTATGAGATGCCAAAATTTTATCTATATGTAACTTTCAAAAGCTCAGTCACACAACGAGCTATCAAGAAAGCTATGCTCGGAGTTTCTTTGCGCGATAAGCTCCAGAATGAGGAGATTCGACGTAAATTAAAGTCACCGACATATGTAGGTATCTGATTCTGCAAGTTGAAATGGCAAGGGGCAGGTCACTTTGCTCGAAGAACCGATAACCGATGGGGAAGAAAGGTTCTCAAGTGGCGACTACGAACCGGAAGACACAGCGTAGGTAGGACTAGGTGGACTGACGACATTGTGCGTGTCGCAAGTAACCGGTGGATGCTAATAGCCAATTGTCGTTCATTGTTGCGTTCGAAGGGGGATGCCTATGTTCAGCAGTGGACGTCTTCCGGCTGGTGATGATGATGGTGATACCTTTTAAACGGACATCGTAAAAATAAGTAATATACTGCTAGGAAATGAAACATAAATACCGTCACAGACTTCGATAAACCAAACGTCTATAATATTTCCCATTGAAAACTTTCATAGAATCATTACACCAACGACCGCCCCCACTCAAAGAACGCATAATGAGTCCACCGTAAAGCATTATGCGTACAGATAAAGTTCACCCAGGTGTTTGAACAAGATAATGTAGACTTATCTGAATGTTGTATAAATGTCATTGAGCGCCCGAGAAAGCGCAATAAAATGGCGAACGCTCTTGTCATACCGCAAATTAGTTCGTTGCATCTCTTAGAAAGTCCTGGGCAAGTCTAATTTGTTTCCGTCTGTGTAGATTTCCTTATTATAAGTTACTTGTGTAGACGCAATCTTGGAAACTACAAGTGCGATTGCTTTTCTATAGTAATACATTTTAGCCCCCTTGCGGGCTATAATTGACGTTTGTAGGTGACAAACGTCAATTATAGTTAATTGTGATAAACATCGATATATAATAAGTGACCAGATAAGCAGTCACCTACTAAATTTCATCCAATATATGGCAGTGATAGCTTAAATATTCCGTATGAACGTAAGAGCCCGAGTGACCCGTCCAGGAGTGCGCAGGATTTAAACGGTTTTTATAGGCGCAATGGTCATTGTACATTAATTTTTTTGTACAATGCTGTATCAATATTTACGCTACAAAAACAACGATGTATAGCGTTAAAACTATTACTGCGATGTTACTACCGTAGCGCATTATACCCGTAGTACCGTTCAAGCCACGCCACGAACGAGACAGGGATAGTGGCGGACAACGCGCGAAAGAGAGAACGGGATAACCGGAAGCTCGGGGGGCGACGTAGGCCGACCAACTTATCTTTGCTGGTGGCGCAACGAGAATTGAACTATAATATTATGAAAACTACGTGTAGTTTGAGTGTTTTGTTTAGACAGTAGTGGCAAACTTAATTTGGTCGGCCGGTAGCTTGATGGTTGGCGGACTAGTAGCAGAGATATTAAAAGAAATATTTATTACTAGCTGACCCACGCAGCTCCGCCTGTGCTATTTTTACGTTAACTAAACTTTTAATAACAGACATTCGCATCGAATACATAACCTCCTTTTTTATAGTCGGTTAAAAACTGGGACCCACTTTTTACTTGCTCTCCGAAGCACGGACCCGTTTAGTTCAAATGGCGTTAAACGGTCACCCATCTGTTTAATGACCTTACCTAACGTTGCATAACCCAATCGATTACAAAACCTTGATAACAACTCTCTATGAGTGTTCCCTTACTAATATTTATTATATTATAAAGAAAAATTGATAAAATCGGACCAAGCGTATAACCAAGTACCCATTTTGACTTTAATCCCCTCTCCCAAAAGAACCGTGCTAGATTACGGGATAAAAAGTATCCTATGTCCTACCTCGTAGTAAGATCTCAAATCATGCCAAGTTTCATTTGAATCCATTCAGTAGTTTCGGCGTGATGCGCAGCCGTGATACAGACAGACAGACAGACAGACAAAAATTAAAAAAATTACATTTTCGGCCTCAGTATCGGTTATAGAATGCCCTCCAAATTTAATTTTCAAAATAACTTCAATGTACAGAATTGGACCTGTTACAGTTTTATTATAAGTATATAGATTTCGTGTTTTAGTGATATCTTACTGATATCTATCATTTAATCTAATACTATTAACTACTACTAATGGGAAATATATGTTCCGTATGAAAATTTGCTGTTGCGACGTGTATTAAGGCAGTTTTAAGGGGGTAACATGCGCCAATGACCTTGAGAATCTGGCCGCTCCGGCCGAGAGTTGTCATCGTAGAGGGCGCTAGCAGCAAATATGAATATTACATTTGAAAAATCATAGACTAAAAATATGCAGATGTGTCGAATGGAGTTTTGTTAATTTTGCCTATTCCGTTATAGAATGAAATTTCAATAAAATTATATCTATTGCAAATATACTTAATATCACTTTTGAATGTTTTGTCGATTATATATACGTAAAATAAATGACTGATGAATTATTTAAATGCATGATTAAAACCGATTTTAACTCTGGCAAAGCTTTTTGTCATTTTATAGTGGCACGAAAAGAACAATACTCATGGAGTTTAAGAACGGTAACCCACTGTTTTATATCTTGATTTATACCTTGGCGTACCATCTAATTACAATCTGATAACCCAACAACTTACAGTGGTAACGTAGTGGACGTGTTGCGTCAGGATATGGATTATTGCATTTCATATTCCAAACTTCATATCAAAGGTTCAGTCCGTCTATTATAGAATGTCCAATGCCTGATTAGTGAGACTTGTACATATTCTATTGTTGGTGGTTCTTAGTTAGTTCCGATTACAACCGGAACGCACTTCGACCCAGCTGAATACATTGTACCTGCCATTCGGAATCCATTACACATTCGTACTACTTATAAATTACAGTAGTCACAGCGGATTTTTGTGTGTCTGAAGTTAGAGTTGGCGAACCATTGCGCAAGTACAGTTGTGAGTTCTGAATACATAAACGTAAAAATAGCAAAATCCGTTTTTTCCGTCCTATGCGGGTAAGATGACACACCTTGTGTGGATAAAATGATATATGAAAATTTACATAAAAAAAATATATATTCACATGAAAAGAATTTTGCTCAAGAATATGTCTCCCTAATGTTGCTTGAGGAACTCCAAACTGTTTAAAAGCAATGGCTTTTAAACAGTTTGGAGTTCCTAATGAATAATGAGCCAGCCCATTTCATTTTTCTTTACTGCGGCAATCGCTTTTTCCATTGATATCTTTTTTTGACGCGGGGGAAACCTTCGAAAGGTCCCCGGGACCTATGGGACTAGACCGGGGAATGGGGGATTCTGACCCACTAAAACCCTTCAGCTGTCGCATCGGCACACGAGAGGGCACCCCAGGGCTCTCCGGTGGGATCTGCACCAAGGGCCCCTCTGTGCCTTCGAGCCCGCCACCGGGGGCTCATTGTAGCCCCCCGGGAACCTGATACGGTGGTCACAGGGATCAACCCCACCGCCGTAATCAATGAACGTCCATTGATAGCTTAGCCCATCTTTGTCGGTCCGTCTTCCTTTTATAATTCCGAGGCATGCTAATTGATTCATTTACTTACTGAGTGAAGAAATAATTCCGTTAAAAAAATATATATAAGCTTCGTAATTTTGCAGCTTTAGAAACATTAAACAAATTAAAAATGTTGAACCTGGGTCAAACGACATAGTATGCCATACTACCCTCACAAGCGGTATGTCATTTTGTCCACATTAATACTTTATAGCCTCGTGACCAAATACACAAAAACTATTGTTAGGTGCGGGTGGGTAATCAAATGCCGATTAACGTAAAAGAAGAATTTATTCCACGTACACTAATACTGTATACACACAAGGCACAGTATACACACAAGGTACAGTAGTCCGAGTCGCACAGTACTTCACAATAGTCCAAAGTCGTCGCAAGGGTCACTGGTACAATTCTCTTCGATCGCTTCCTTAAGATGTTTCCGCTGTCGCTTGTAAACACAAATATATACCTAAATTAACAGAGGGGTGGAAGTCTCTCGAATGTACTCGTATGTGCCTACCAATTCTATCGTTTTCGCGAGATACAATAGCGGCGCGACCTTCGAGAATGAACTAACAATAGGCGGGGGCAGTGAACCGAGAGCGAGCGAGCGGTAGGTACATAAGTACTTGCCGAATTTGAGGGAACTACTTTCTATTGAGAATTCCAGATTTTTCGGTACGAATCGTAGACCTATAGACTAACAATGCGTTTTGAAATTATTGCAATTAAGTACTAATTAACGGAGTACTTAACACTTTTATGTCCCGGTCGTAACACTATGAAAGATATTGAGAATCAAACACATTTCTAACACATATACAAGAACCTTAGTTTTCTTTACTTCCACGGCGAAACAAAATCGACGCGGTAACAAGTCGTGAACGCGTCAAGATTTGTTTACGTCGTCCGTGTCACATGGTGGCGCGGACGTCGCTGGTGTGGCGACAGGTTATGATAGGTTACTAAGTGGTCTTCGGAGTCGCTGGACGTTCGGGGTGTGGGCCCTTTGAGCGTCCATTGAGTACGGCGGCGACTCCGAGGAGGACGGCGGCGGGGTTGCGACCCCCGTCCCCGTGAGTACCGTGTCTGGTTCCTGGGGGGCTACAATGCGCCCCCTGGTGGCGGGCTCAAAGGCAAGGCACTGAGGGGCCCCTGGTGCAGATCCCACCGGAGAGCCCTGGGGTCCCCCCTCTCATGTGCCGATGCGACAGCCGCGGGGGTTTTAGTGGGTAAGAATCCCACATACCTCGGTCGAGCCCCACAGCTCCCGGGGATCTTTAGAAGATTTTCCCCCCGTCAAAAAAAAAGAAAAGGTTACTAAGTGGTACTCTAGCGATAGGTGGAATAAATAGTCCACGGTTTCGTACAAAAAGCCGGTGTGTCGTTTTGTCCGCCTATGTCATTTTGTACGCATTTCCCCTATGTCATTTTGTCGACCTAAACAGTATTAAATACGATTTAGATTAGTAAGATCATAATTATATGACTCTGATACGCTTTAAAAGTTAGGCATAATACTCGGCAACGATACTTTCGCATACTCTATGATGAACCAAAAATATGGTATTACCATAAAAATATCTTTAATTAAATATACAAGTATAGATTTCATTTGAAATGATTTATAATGTTATAATTATACCATTTGTAACATATCTTAATTAAAAATATATTCAAACTCATTAAAAATTAAATTCGTCCTGTCAAAAAAAAATCGAGCACGTCCACCCTCCATAACAGTCCACGAAGGACTGATGGAAGGCCATCGCGGGGGCGCTGCAAGGGGAAATGCATCGCGTACGTGGTTTTTCTTTATTTTCTTGTAAAACATGAATGAAATTAAGAAATGTAATCAATACGAATTGTAGAATAGGTTATATGCTTTTTATAGTCCAAGCTTGACGTCTATCCGATGAACGGATATTGAACGCTAACACAATTCATATCCAACGTAGTACATTTTTTAAATACATATTGCTTGAAAAGGTTATATTTAATCCAATATCTAATCAATAAAACTATTTGCTGAAGATCTGAGGTATAAGTTCATATAATTTTCATAGCCAATGCAATAGCAGATTGATCCATCGAACTCTTTAAAGTAAGGCTATTTTTGCAAATTTACCGTTGTTACCCCCTTAAGACGCAAATGAGGCATTTTGACACGTCTTTACGCTAGCTGTTGTCGGCTCTTACTAAATTTGAAATAGCAACACAACCGTCCAGTGTTCACAACCTGAAGCCAAGCAGCTATCGTACCAGGGCCGTAAAATTATCGTATTTGCATCGTATATTTAATTTTAATTTAATTTATTTTCAAAAAACACACAGTTTTACAATACACAATTACAAACTAGACACAACAATAAACATTCTTAAAAGAATTACCAGGGGTTCCCAAACTAGGCACAGCCTGTATCTTGGGAAACCAGCTAAGAAGTGGACATCAGAATTTAAACAAGACTTGTTTAGAAGAAGTGTTTAGATAAGCTTGAGAATGTGCGACAGTGTATATGTGCGTATGTCAGTGTGTGTACGTTTGTGTATGATAGGCAAAGGAGTACCTACTAAATCCGAATTTGAGAGGTTTATCTATTGATACATAGAGATTCTGTTTGATTATAATCCAGACTTAAAAGCAACTTTGTCAATTTTTCCTTAACTTCCTTCACAGAAAGAACACTCAAATTATTACGAGATGTAACAGCATTGTACGTTGCCAAGAAACAGACGCGAGCAAACCTTTTTGCAAAGGTGGTTTTAACTGTGGGGGTAGGTACCCTGAAAACGCGTTTTTCCAAGAGTTTTTTATAATCTGGCGATTTAAGAAGCGACTTATGAACAGATAGACAGGCCTTTAAAATATACAATTGCCTAACACGCAAAACTTTCATGGTACAATAAAGTGAATCCGTCGGAAATCTAAAAGTTTTCCGTAGCATTACCTTTAAAATTCCACGTTGAGCTCTTTCTAGAACAATTAGATGCGTTTTTGCTGCAGACCCCCAAATCCCAATACAATACGTGATAATTGATTGACACACTGCATAGTAAACAGTTTTTAAGGTAGCAAGGTTTGCCGAGCGTCTTAGGATTCGCATGATCCTCATTAATTTTCTCACTTTCCCTGCCAGTCCATTTATGTGGACCTGAAAGGTTAGATGCTCATCCAGCACTATGCCCAGATACTTAATATTCGTTGTACGCTGAAGTACGATACAGTTACATGAGACAGCTGAGTCTATAGAATGTGAACAGGAATGGATGTGTAGATTGAGGCGCTTGTCGGGACTTGACGCAGCGGTCTTGTGAAAACAAACAAATTTAGTCTTACTAGAATTAAGTGTAAGAAGGTTTCGTTCTAACCACTTGGCAATACGAGTCATACCCTTATCCGCGACAGAAAAAACGTTTTCCCAAGTAGATCCCCGGAACAGAACCACGGTGTCGTCAGCGTAACAGATAAGCTCCGCACAAGGGATTTCCAGGTCATGTAAGTCATTCATATATATAAGAAATAGCGTGGGTCCGAGAATACTACCTTGTGGGACGCCAAAGTTAACTGGCAGCGGATCGCTTTTAAGACCATTAATCTGCACTAGTTGTTGTCTGTTTGATAGATAACTCGTGAACCAGTCCAATGCAACCCCACGTATACCGATTTTTTCCAATTTTTTTAGGAGAATAGGCACTGAAACGGTATCGAACGCCTTGGCCAGATCTAGAAAGACTGCTAAGCAACTACGCCCTTTATCAAGGTAGCTAGATGTAAGATCAGTAAGTAATGCCACTGCGTCACTCGTAGATTTTTGTCTCCTGAAACCAAATTGTTTATCTGACAACAGGTTCTGCGTTTCCAAATAGTTAACGAGCCTCTTGTTTACTATTTTCTCCAAGATCTTGGAGAAAGCAGTCAGAAGAGAAATAGGCCTGTAATTTTTCGGATCATCTGTTGCTCCATCTTTGTGAATTGGTGTAATGGAAGCCACTTTCCACATTGACGGAAAGAGGCCAGCTTGTAAACTTAGATTAAAAATATGAGACAATGGCGTCAAAATCTGTTTCCTAGTAGCCTTCAATAAGCTGTTTGTAATCCCGTCCAAACCAGGAGAACAATCGATTTTTAGTTGGCCAATTAGATCATTTATTTCCTCGACATCAGTTGGCTTAAAGAAAAACGATCGTAAAGGGCCATCATTTGTGTCTATTTTACCCGCCAATGTATACTCGCTTTCACCCGTTTTGGCGAGGATTTCTTGAGATAGTTCTTGACCAATCGACGCAAAGTATTTATTACAGACATTCAGAGATGTTGCAGAGTCAGTAGTGATTGATAACAGCTGATTATTGTTCTGGTTTTTCTGCTGAAGATGACATATTGACTTTACTGTGTTCCAAAGTTTTTTGGGATTCAGCTTGGACAATTCGAGTTCACTAGCTTCATGTTCTGTTTTTACTTTTCTGAGAATCTCGTTGCAGTAGTTCCGATACCTTTTAAAGGAAGCTTGCAATATTATGTCATTAGGAAATTGTTTAGTTTTAGAGTGGAGATGGTCACGGTGACGAATACAACGCAACAGGCCAGGTGTTGCCCATGGACATAAAGTATACTTAGAACGGCTGATCCGGATACGTTTTGCGTTAGAATTGACTGCAGCAGAGAAACGATTAAAGAAAGTCTCAACAGCTTGATTAACATCAATTTGTTCTGTCACAGCCCTCCAATCCACTGAATTTAACTCATTTGCAACCTCTTCGTAGTTAATTACCGTTTTAAACCTATTGGAAGAGTTACGTTTCTTATTTGTTGACCAACCAATTAGGACTGGGAAATGATCTGTAATGACGGTTTCACATACGAGACCCACTGCCTGAGTCGTTGATCTTATAAAAATGTGGTCTAGACAAGCAGTCAATCTAGTGGGTTTGTTGATAGCCGGACTGAGACCGTGCTGACTTAATACGTTTAAATAATCGGATGGATCATGTTTAGTTTTGTCTAGTGATAAAATGTCAATATTTAGATCGCCAGCTAATGCTAAGCAAGTTTTACTTGACAAACTATTTAGTAGGTCATCGAGTGAAAAAATGAATCTGCTAGTGTAGTTAAAGGAAGGTGATCTATAAATGCCTAAAATGGTAATAACTTTCGGAATGTCCACAATGAGTCCACATGCATCAGTCAGATCGGGTTCAGATACTGAAGCGCTCCAGCAGTCTTTCACATAAACCACAACTCCACCATTCTGATTGATGTTGTTAGATGTAGAAAAGGATAAGTAACCTGAGATTTCCCCTATAACAGCCATGTCCGTGAGTCTGCACTCGGTAAGGACGATAACGTCTATGTCCAACTTTATCCGATGTAGGAGAGTCATAAAAGCATCAAAGTTTTTACTAATGCTTCTTATGTTAAACGTAAGTAGCCTGAAGTTATATTTGTCCACAATAAAATCTTTACAAAACTCCGGTGTACTCGAAACACACGTAAGGTCAAGCGTAGAGTCAATATTATTTGCTAGGTCAATGTTATCCATAAAATGAGTAAATTATTACACAGCGTACGGGATAGTATTCAAGAAATAAATGTGTTAGATCTATGTCAGTGTGATAAGTGTAGAGTTTATGATGCTTTATAATGAATTTATATATTCTTGGCAAAGCAATGCATCCATTACAGATAGTAACAACTAACAAATCATTAAATAATACTAGACGAGATTGGGGAAAATTCAAAACCAGACGAGGCTCAATAAGTTGCTTCCTTATAATGAGTGCAGAGTTATTTCTGTGAAGGAACCTAAGTAATACTGACACTAATACGAGTATATATCTAAACACTGTGCCAAGGAACACAGAAAAAACTGTCTTATAAATCAACAGTATACCAAAACAGACATACATATTTTTATCATTATTGATACTTAAAAGTAAATCAATTCTTGAGTTACAAAGCAAAAATAGGAACAGTCTATGACAAATATTAAATATTACAAATAAAATTCCACTCTTATTACATTTCACGAAGAGAATAGAACAGTTTTTAAAATGGAATGTGAATATATTGCCTGACAGTGTCAAAACATTAAATGATACTATGTAACCTGATTTGAGGAAATTCAAACATAGATGAGGTACAACAATTTGCTTCTGTATACAGAGTAGGGAGTGGTTTCTGTAAAAGGACCCAAAGAATGTGGATATTAATATGAGAATAAACTTAAATACTATTACAAAAAACACTGAAAATTCTATTATATTAATCAACAGTATATAGCAACAAAAATATTGAAAAAGCACTAAAAGATTTGTCATGTTTATCAACAGTATATAGCAACAAAAATACACCTTTTTAACATTGATTATAGTTAAAAATAAACCAATTCTTGAGATACAAAACAACGATACAAACTGTCTGTTACCAATGTTAACCATTACAAATAAAGTTACACTTTTAAATACCCTTTGAATTAAAGTGCATTTCACAAAGGGAATAATTCTATTTTTGAAATCACATATAACATTATATGGATCAAAATTATCGTATTCACCTGGATAATAACTATAATACATTAAAAAATCATATTATTATGAAACGTGACAATAATACAGTTTAAATCTTGTACTTAAACTTCTGTTTTTTAATAAAAAAAAACGATCGAAGCGGCCGTATATGTTCCTAACATGTTCCTAAGAAATGAGCCAATAGATGGCGCTGACTGTAAAAAGCTACTGTAATAATCATCGATATACTGTAATAATTGTTTGATATTGGGCTATCAGTGTAAAATTATCACTTTTCGCATCATAATGGAAATTATCGTACGATAGTAGTGTACCATCGTACATCGTACGTAGTTATGAAATTATCGTATTAGTACGATAATTATCGTACGGTTCCGAACGCTGCAACCGTCTCCGTAGCTCTATTTTCGTGACCACTTTTCGGGCCGTGACAGCTAATCTTGTTTAGATAGTATATCGATGGTGATAAAGTCATATTTTGTAAATAGATTATTTCGACTTTAGAAGCCAAATAATACTTCATACGTGGATAGTGAGTAAATATATCAATAATCTCGTAAATAATACTAAAAGATAATCATAAGAGACTCGGAGAGTCCAAGTAAATAGATTACAAAAATGACTTAATGGCTATTAAAGTTAATTTATGTCTGTGAGTGCGGCAGTTAGCCAAGTTGTCATTCCAGAACGCTAGAGATTTATTATCTATTCTTCAGCGTTTTGTATTGTAGAATGACAACTTTGCCACGGCTCCAGATGCGTGCTAGTTTTTATTGATAAAGACAGATGTAATTGAAAAACAATGGTGCGATGCGGTGTACGTCCTGCGTCGTCGAGACCACCGCAAGGATGTCGGGAGGAGCGTGCATTCTTCCTTGTACCTCCCTGGGATCAGCGAGCGAGTGTCTGGCGCCAGAGAGAGTGGCAAAGTCCGCACAGACTGCTCAGAGCCTCTACAGTTTCGATGACCAACGGGGAGGTTGTAGTGTTACTTCAACGGCGTTGTAATCAATAAGGGTCAAGCCCGATCGTCTAATAACCGTTGCCTCTAATGCATGCCACGACCTGCCCTGTGAATCACGGGCCATCGTAAGGACGCGCAAGCGATTGTCGTCACTAATGGCCCATAGTGATGACCCCTTGTGGAAAAGAGTCATGAAGAGAACTGTACCACGGAGAGAACTCCTGCGTGGTACAGTCATGTCACAATAAAAAAAAGTACGTAGTCGCTTATCAGCAGCCAAAAGACGACCACTGCTGAACGAGACCCCCCCCCTCCTTAGAAGGGAGGGTTGCCATAATCCCCACGCTTGGTAGGCGTATTGGAGATCACAGTAGGTATATGTGGTAGATAATCCAATAGAAAGACGCTGCTGCCCGTCTTCTCTTTATTTATTCTTATTGTACACAAAGAAACACAGATACAGTAATTAAAAGACATTGGCGAGCTTAATTCAAACATGAGTTTTCTAACAGCAAACCAATTTACAAAGAGAGATTTGTAATGGGGTACAATTAGTGTACAACATACTTAAATATTAAGTTATAAATACAATACATACCTACTTAATAATCTTCTTCTTCTTCTATCTATACTTATAATAAAACTGTAACAGGTCCAATTCTGTACATTGAAGATATTTTGAAAATTATATTTGGAGGGCATTCTATAACCGATACTGAGGCCGAAAATGTAATTTTTTTAATTTTTGTCTGTCTGTCTGTCTGTCTGTCTGTCTGTCTGTCTGTCTGTCTGTATCACGGCTGAGCATCACGCCGAAACTACTGAATGGATTCAAACGAAACTTGGCATGATTTGAGATCTTACTACGAGGTAGGACATAGGATACTTTTTATCCCGTAATCTAGCACGGTTCTTTTGGGAGAGGGGATTAAAGTCAAAATGGGTACTTGGTTATACGCTTGGTCCGATTTTATCAATTTTTCTTTATAATATAATAAATATTAGTAAGGGAACACTCATAGAGAGTTGTTATCAAGGTTTTGTAATCGATCGGGTTAAGCAACGTTAGGTAAGGTCATTAAATAGATGGGTGACCGTTTAACGCCATTTGAACTAAACGGGTCCGTGCTTCGGAGAGCAAGTAAAAAGTGGGTCCCAGTTTTTAACCGACTATAAAAAAGGAGGTTATGTATTCGATGCGAATGTCTGTTATTAAAAGTTTAGTTAACGTAAAAATAGCGCAGGCGGAGCTGCGTGGGTCAGCTAGTACTATAATAAAACTCAAAGAGCACTTTTTCTGTACATTGAATATTTTTCCAAAATTTCTATGTGGGGATACTATACTATCGACATAGAGGCCAAAACAATTTTTTTTGGAATTATTGTCTGTCTGTCGGTCTGTTTGTCCAGGTATCATTTGAAAACCCGTGGATAGATTTTGATAGGACTTTCACTGATGTGTTGTGTAGAAGTCTAGGTATAAATTGGTATATAAAACATCATGCTATGTTTCATAGAGGCTAAGCAGTGAAACATTACTTGCACATATTACCACGTAATTTCCGTTGTATGTGAATAGGGTAATTATAGACTGATCAGTTAATCATTAAGATATGTACTATTACGCTATATACAATAGGGACTGAGCAGACATTTAGTTTGCATAAGATATGGCAGTGGCGAAGGGTCAATTTTTGTAAGGGGTAAGCCGGTCTGGTACACCCAGGAAATTTTCATTAGATTTCTGTATTGTTCTAAGTACTTTGCTGATAGCAATATGACATTATATCTTTGAAAAGTTAAAATCTGTAAAATCTGTCGTTCATGAAATTATAATGAAACTCCCCAAGTCCAGGTATTGTATAGGTATTGTATCACGTCGCAACAATAAAAGATGCGAAATACTAAGAACTTTTATTATCGAATATCATTAGACAGTAATTTACGATGTTAGCGTGATTTACATTATGAACAGCGCCATCTATCGGTGAAATTGAACATACAATCACTATAGAACTTTAATCAAGCTAAATATAAGAAAGTCGTGTTAGTTACACTATTTATAACTCAAGAACGGCCTAACCGATTCGGCTGAAAATTGGTGGGGAGGTAGCTTAGAACCAGGAAACGGACATAGGATACTTTTATCTCGATAGGTTAAGGTTAAGCAACGTTAGGTAAGGTCATTAAATAGATGGGTGAACCGATTTGTATGAAAGTGTGCATATCGGGTAGGTCTGAGAATAGGTCATACAGTGTATTTCATACCGCTAGGTTAAGGTTAAGCAACATAAGGTAAGGTCATTAAATAGATGGGTGAACCGATTTGTATGAAATTTTGTGTGCATATCGGGGAGCTCTGAGAAGGATATATGACGAGGATATATAGAACGAGAGGAGGGTGCAAGAGAGGAGAAAGAGGGAGAGGGGATTCGAGGAGGGGGTGACGGGGTGAGGGATCGGGGGAGTTAGGTGGAGTAAGGGGGGAGTGAGAAGGAGCAAGTTCGTAGAAGAGAGAGGGGGAGAGGGTTCAGAGAGGGGACAACAGGGAGAGGAAGAGGGGGAGTGTGACGGAAACCGAAGCGGGAGGGGAAAGAGAGAGGAGAGAAAGAGCATATAAAAGAGAGATATTGAGAGAGATAAATCTAGGGAGGAGGGAGAAAAGGGGAGCAAAATGTAATAAAAGCGCGGGCGGTGCTACGCGGGTCAGCTAGTATAATATATAAATATATACTATAAACTACACATAAATATCATACTAATTGTGACAGAAAATGCTCCTTAGTTCTTGTCTTAAAAACGTTCAATGATGAACTGCCTCTGATAGAGTGTGGCAACGAGTTCCATAAACGAACTGCGTGGATAGTACAGGAGCCACCATAACAGCTAGAGCTGTGAGATGGTGTACGCAACAGAAGGGAAGTGGTTGAACGACAAGGTTTGTCCCCAGGAACTAAGTACTCAAAGCGTTCACGGAGATAAGTAGGGCATTACAGTTATTAAGAATAGTATAAAGAAAAGAAAGAATATGACAGTCTCGTCGACGTCGAATAGGTAACCACTTTAGTTGCACCCTGAAAGCTGTGACATGATCATACTTACGAAGGCCAAATGCAATGATCAATCATTTCAGAACATATATTTGGAATAGCCTATATTTGTAAATATCAATTAACAGCTTTTTTAGTATCTCCACAAGTAGACATAGGTAGTATAGATTCCAACAAGTTTCAAAGCAGATCAGCACACATTCTTGATGTGGAGTACGTAAGTAGTGCTCATAAAATCTTAATGCAAATCAATTTTATTTCACTTTACTTTTCATAAATAAATGATGGCAATAACCTTATACAACATCGAATCGATTGACATTCGATATCAGATATCGGTAAAGGAAATTAAATAATAAATACCGATGATTAAAAAGCTCGACACATTGGAAAACTATATCAACGGAAAGTAGCAATCATAAGAGGGTGTCCACTGTACGTGGACCTTCCATTAATGGATAATTCATCTAAAGACTTCTAACAAGACGCGGCTACAAGGATGTCTTGTTGAACTGGTTGATCATTATCGCTGCACTTAAATATATCGATGCATCGATACCATCGGTCGTGCGCATCGATTTTCAAGAAATCTTTTCGCTATCGATCTATGCAGACGAGAGATGCTACATATTTTACTGTATTTTTTTTTTAAAAAAAGGTAAAGCTTAGCAACATAAATTGCAGAGTAACAGTAACAAATAATGTCTTCTCTTCAAAATAACATAATAAATAATGTTTTTGCAAATATAATTTAAACTCACGTAGATTCATCACGAGTTTTGCTTTTCATTTGCTTACCTGTAAATAAAAGAAATAATAAAATTAGATAAGTATAATGAATGTAATAATAAGTAACGAAATAAAGTTTTGTAACATCGATATAATATTTTGAAACCACTAGTGACCCGCCCCGGCTTTGTGCGGGTGTAATTTAGAAGAAACTAAAATATTGTTTTTTTCGTAGGTTGCAAAATATTATTTTTTTTCCGCTTACATATTAACTTAATTAGGTTTCTTACATTTATAAACAATCAATGAAAAATTCTCTAACTGATTGTGAAAAACTATTAAAAAATTCTTTGCGGTGTTTAGGAGTTAGCGGATATACAGACAGACGCAGAAAGCGCCTTTGTTGTACTATGTAAAGAAGACAAAGATAATAATGATAAGTACAGATACGCACTAGATTTTCAATTACAAACACACCTACAATTACAAGCATCGGGATGACACGAAGATCATTGTATGAAGCCCTAGTATTTCCAACCGAAAGCATCGTAGATATTTCGGCTTGATTACATAAATTTACAGTAAAATTAACATTACAAGTGTAATATAGACGTAAAATTAAAAGATGATAAATCACGCAATGCGTAACAAGGCAGACGTGTGATTACTCTATCATTTCCTGTCCAATGTAATGATACAAGCTGTACAAATTGCGTTTGGGTATACGTAATACAGTGCCGGACATAAAGTTTGACCCATTTTCAATAAATGTTAATTATGTCTAGGTAGTAGTCCTTATTGCATAAAATCGTCCATGTACCACAGCAGCGGTAGCAGTTAACCGTGGGGTTTCCGGGTAAGAATACTCGTAGCACCCTGCCATCTCCCCCCGTTAGGTATCCGACCAAAGGAGACCAAGAAGACGGGCAGCAGCGCTTTCTACTGGATTACCTACCACTTAAACTGTGATTCCCAAGCTGCCTGCCAAGCGTGGGGATTATGGTACCCCCCCCCCCTTTTAAGGGGGGGGGGGGGTTGTTCAGCTGTGGACGTCTTTCGGCTGCTGATGATGAACAGTGCCAGATATTCTGTCCAAAAGCAGTAGTGTGTTAATCCATGTGGAGGACAACGTCAATGGTAAAAATACTGGGCTCATGTGACTTAGTAACTTATGTATTAGACTTATGATAAAGAGCAGCACATTGCAACTGTCCATGGGCCAGCGTGCCGCTTACCGTCAGATAAACATCTCACTCGTCTCGTTAGTAAGTTGTATTGAAAATTAAAATGTACCGAGTAGATTTATTTACATGGTGTGGGTATTTAAATTCTGTCAGCTAGATTATCATATCGGAAAACAATTGTGATCGTTAATCTACACAAAGATTTGAAATACTTAATGAGTAATTAGGTTATTGGCCGATTATCAGGCAGAACAAAACGATATTACGTATTTGTACGTGTGCTTATCTTATACATAGTCTGCGTGTCTGTGTGGGCTTTGGCGTTCATTCAACAAAAAATAAACTCGTGATATACGCAATCTACATTATTTATTGTTATTCATACTTACTAGGTGGTAGATTACCCCGGTCGAGCCCCACAGTTCCCGGGGATCTTTTGAAGATTTTCCCCGCGTGAAAAAAATTGCTGTGTTCCGGCGTGAAGGGCATTGTAGGTGGTGAAAGTACCGGACACAAAGACTTAATATCTAATGTCTTAAGGGTCGGCAACGCGCTTGTGATTTTTCTGGTGTTGCTAGCGTCTATAGGCTGCGGTGACTGCTTGGCGAGCCGCACGCTTGCTTGCCTTGGTATAATAAAAAGAAAACCGTTTCTGAGATCTATAGTAGTTACATGAGCATTGTTTCAAAATACAAACGCGTGACACGGAGACATAGATCAATGTGCTAACTGGACGTCAAACCATGATTAATGTTTGTCTGGCGGTTAAAAAAATGCGCCATATTTACTGGCCGGCATTGTACACATATTACAGCTAAGACTTATTAAGTTACGCAAGCAAAATTGTAAACTTCTACAGGTACAGAATAAGCAAGCAACCCGGAAACATGGGTATTATTTATAGTTTGACCGGCGCACGCGCAGGTACGACCACACGATAACCTTTAGGATTTTAAGACGTCACTGCGTAATATCTAGAGCTGATTTGGTGAACATACTTATCTTTTATCGTGCTATGACTTTTGATGTGCAAGAAAATATTAATTTTTTTATTCAACCTACTTAGTTTCGAGTTAAGCAAGACGTTTGCCTGATGGCGAGCGATACGCCTGCCTATAGACAGCTGTGTTACACTGACGCTGTCCGACACCCGCGACATTAGTTATTAAGTGTCCTGTGTCCGGTAATTTCACCAGCTACAGTCCCTTCATACCGGAACTCAGCAACGTTTACACACTGCCCCTTGGTGGCAGAATATTGACAATGCGGTGGTACCTACCTGGACGGCCCCACAAGTGAAGTACTAAAACTCTAACACCTGGGTGACCACCTACCATACCGACGACAAAATTAGCACGTTGCATAAAAAAATCTAAACTAATACTCTAGGATAGAAGCTCCATAGTTTCATTGTGCGCTAAGCGGATGGTCTAGTCATAAATCAGAGTAGGATCAAAGCGCGCACGCATAACAGCCTAACACTGACTTCCAACAGACCGCAACTTGTCGATTACATCGTTTACACTGATTTATACATTTACGTTACCCCTTATATGTACGTACAGAATAATGTTTTAGACCAGAAATAGAATGCTACATTCTTAGGAAAAGATGTTATCAAGATATAAACGTAATAGCTAGGCAAACTGTAAACTTTTATTTATTACTAGCTGACCCGCGCAGCTTCGCTCGCGCTCTTTCACTTGCTTAAGATCATGACATGATCAAATGCATAGTTTACGATTCTATAAAGGACATACAAACAAACATTCATTTTTATGTATATAGAAGATAGAAGAAGGTAAGATAGACATAGCTGTAGTAGTTAGTAAGTTAAAGTGGCACTGGCCAGGTCATACATATAGTCCAGAAAACTGACAACCGGTGAGGAAGAAAGGTTCTCGAGTGGCGACCAAGGACTGCAAAACGCAACCGACCTCGTCAAGGTGGCAGGGAGCCGTTAGATACAGGCGGCACAACATCGGTCGCAATGGAAGTATATAGGGGGAGGTCTATGTTCAGCAGTGGACGTCTTGTGGCTGACATGATGATGACATGATTGATATGCTCTTATATTAATCATGTTTGACTGCAATCTCATCTGATAGAAAGCAGCGATGCATTCGGGGATGAAAAAGTGCACCAAATTATTTAATGGTTTTAATTCTAAGCTTCAAAGACACCTTTTTAATTGGCCTACCGACAAAGGCAAACTATAAAGCGGGTGTCAGACTACGCTATAATATAGCATATAGTACCTATATAGCTCATAGCACAACAATATCGCGCACCATACATTGTTATGGACACGTTCACACTGTACTGTACTGTATTGGCTTACTATACGCTATAAATTGGTGCGATGTGCTGAGTTCATGCTGTGCTATATCACGCGCCGCCCTCTTCTTCCTCCCTCACCCCCGGCCGTCCCGAAAGCGAAACGAGCGATATACTATAGGGTAAATGTGGAATAGTTGCCCTAGGGGTATAGTTGCCTCGATTGTAATTTCTCTAGTTTGGCGGATGATCATATGTAAATTTTTTTTTTATTTTTTTTACGTGGGGAAATCCATTACGGATACCCGCACCGCTACGGGGGTATGTCGGTGCGGGTTATGTCGGACTACTGACAGAGTGTCAGCTACCGACTAAAACCCCACGGTGTCCTCAACCCGCTGCGTCGACGGGCCCCGGGAACGTACTTGGTACTCGTCCGGGTTCAAAGGCAACTATACCCCTAGGGCAACTATCCCACATTTACCCTAAATGGTTGCGATAATATCGCGTAATGTGAACGCCATGCTATATAGTATAGCATTAGGTCCTTCTTTGCTATACTATATAGCACAATAGTCTGAAACCAGCTTTACAGTCCTTAGCGTGCCTTAGGTGTACGATGAATTCTATATTCTATCCACAAAAAATACTTCAGTAACACACACACAACACTTAACTTTAAGGTATAGGTAGCCTAATAATGAACCGGGGGGTAGAATAAATAATCACCCGTGGGGTGTCCGGGTAAGAATAGCACTCTCCCATCTCTTCCCTTTGGGTGTCCGTAAAAGGCGACTAAAGGAAAACAAGAAAACCGGTAGCAGCGTCTTTCTATTGGATAACCTACCACATATACTGCGATCCTCAAGACGCCTCCCAAGCCTGAGGATTATGACAACCCCTCCCATGTAAGGGGGGCTCTTTGGCCTTCAGCAGTGGACTTCTGATGATGATGATGAACCTAAGAATAAATAGTTAGGACTTTTCCGAAGATTAACTGAGTTGGGTCGAATCGGCCTTTAGGTATAAAGGTCAATTCGACCCACATAACACCGACCCGGATAATACCGCATTAAAATAAAGAAGCTACAATAAATGCCATTATGAAGTATTGATAACGGTCCGATACTGAATAATAAACAGGAAGTGCGCCCGCGCGTGATCCACCGGATATCTGAGCGATAACATAACACCAGTTTTTGTACTAGTTTAATTAGTTTATTCGTATTAACAATAACACAATCGCGATCGAAGAGCATAAAGGCTCAGATGCAATTGCAATAGCCTGACTGGACTTTTTCTAACTCCTTCTAAATAATTCGAAGTTTTACCTTTCGGACCTTAAGTATTGCCTATTTATCGCTTTGCAAATGAGGAAAATACAATTTGTGTATGCCAACCTCTTTGTTGCGAGTTCTAAGACAATTAAGCGTTTATACTTTTAGACTTTCGAGTTATTGTTAAACTTTATTAGACGTCCATTGTTAAACTTTATTTTAATCGGGAATTAATTTATTCGCGTTAATTCCCGATTAAAATAAAATTAAGCGTATCCCCGGGACTTACCGAGGGTCAAACCTCAGTGTCTTCACTGTTGACAGGAGTCACAGTGGTGGTATTACTACCAAGCCTGAATGAATTAGCATACGTCCATCTTATTTTTTATAGTACACACAAATAACGAAAGAAAATGTGAATTAAAAGGTCTGCGTACTCACCAGCATATTCACATTAAATATAGTACCACAGGAAACCTTCAAAAGGCCCCCGGGACCTGAGGGGGTCAACCGGGGTATGCGGGATTCTTACCCAATAAGACCCCCGCGGCTGCGCGACCCAGGCGACACCAGGGCTCGCCAGTGGGATCAGCGCCAGGAGCCCCTTAGTGTCTTGCCATTGAACCCGCCGCCGGGTGGCGCATTATAGCCCCAGGGAACCTGTCACAATGCACTGGGGTGTCACTGGGGTCCCCTCTCATGTCCCGCGGCTGTCCGCGGGGGTTTTAGTGGTTAAGAATCCCACATAACCCGGTTTAGCCCCACAGCTCCCGGGGACCTTCTTGAACGATTTTCCGCGAAAAGAAAAAAAGGTGTTGCCATATTAGCATCTTTGCTTGTACTACATCTATGATCAATCACGTATCACGCTTAACCTGTTTGACATGTGTTTCCATTGAATGTGCCACTATTGATGATATCGGTGACAACTTTTTATAATTAATTGACATTAATTAATTATAATTGTAAGAATTTTTGCACCTACTCTGGGCGTGGCGGCCATCCGGGTGCTACAAAGCATCAGGTCTTAATCGGATTTGCTGATGTGTATAAACTCCATCCACGTTCCGATAGATAAGATTTCCAAGATAAGTACGATAACAGCCAACTAATTTAAATTGAGCTAATAATAAATAATAATATCCTGGGACAATTCCACACACGGTTATCCGATCCCAAACTAGGCAGAGCCTGTACTATGGAAACCAGACAACTGATACCAATACTTACATTTTTTTTGTAAATACATACTTAAATAGATAGGTTAATCACCATTAACACCCAGACACTTGGTGGGAATCGAACCCACGACCCATCAGTTAGCAGCCAGGGTCTAACCACTAGACCAACGGGCCCGTCAACGGGCTCTCACAATCTACAAGTTGAAGTGGCAATGGGCAGACCACACCGCTCGAAGAACCGATAACCGATGGGGAAGAAAGTTTCTCGAGTGGCGACCACGAAACGGAAGACGCAGCGTAGGTAACCGGTGGATGCAAATAGCCAATGGTCGTTCATAGTGGCGTTCTAAGGAGGAGGACTATGTTCAGCAGAGGATTTCTTCCGGCTGATTAAGATTTTGAAATTGGGCTATTTCTCAATTTCGCAAAATTTGTGCTTACCCCATTTTTTTCTATACTCAAATTATGATTTTAATTCTATAAACGAGATGATCTGGAGCTGTCTGCCTGGTGGAAAGCGACACATATCGCAGTCTCATTATTTTTTTCGTTAAAACGCATAGGAAAAAAGTTAAAACGAAAATTATAAAAAATCAAAAAAGTGATAAATCGAAAAAAAAAAATTGGACGTTAAAACAGTGTATGAATAAAAATTATAAGATAAATTTACTAATAAGTTAATAAAAAAGAATGTTGTTATATTTAATAGAAAAAATGATACGCACTTTTTTGACTTTTTATAATTTTTATTTATTATTTACACTTAAGTACAAACACAAAATACAGAACACATAAAAAGGAAACAGAAACATTGTACAAATAGGCGGCCTTATCGCTAATTTTTGTTTTTTAAAGCCTTGTAACTTTTTTCCTATGCGTTTTAACGAAAAAATGAATAGAGGGTCTATATTTTTGTGAAAAAGGAAATCTAAAATATTATTTTTTTGAAGATTTACAATGAAAATAAAGAAAAAAGTTTTCTATTCAATGTGTTTTAAATGGGAAAAGAGCTCGCGCCAATTTTCAAGTTATCAAGCTAATCTTTTAGGAGGTTTTTATTTGTCTATTATAGAACCTTTTTAGATGCACTTAACAAAAAAAAAAATTCTGACGCAGTCTAATGTTTATCTATTTAAGTAAGTATGTATTTTAAAAACAAGTATAAAGGAAATTAGCATCAATTGCCTGGTTTCCACAGTACAGGCTCTGCCCAGTTTGGGACCAGATGACCGTGTGGATTGTCTCCGAATATTATTATTATTTTGAAACCACTATACATTAGCTCGTACTATGTCTACTTTCGAAAATAGACCACTTTGTTTTTGACCCGCAGCAGTATATTGCATCTTTCTATGCGTAGACAGGCGTTGCTCGCCGTGTCATTAATTTCCATAGACATGCAAAACTAATAATACATTGCGCAATATAAATCCGCGTAGTGAATAGTAAGAGAAAGTTTCCATGTGCCCAGGAATCTGAACTATGCACATCCTTTCGGTTGGTCCGTCACGACACGCTACCGAACTGGCACAACTTTCATTAAATTGGATAATGAATGACATTTCTCAATATTATCTCAGTCACGAAGCGATTACAAAAACGGCTAACCACCGTTCATAGACTGTTTTAAAATATTCGCGAGTTAATTCTAGTCCTTATCGGTTCTTGTATTTTTTTTTATTATCTTGCGCTTGACCACGATCCAGTCTGTCGGTAACTGGTGACGCAGTCGCGGTTAGTAAAGTGGCTAACTGTCTGTCTAACTTATTATTTTGAATTACGTGTTTATTATCAGAATTATTGTTGGCTTTCACCTAAAAGGTAAAAAGGTTATGGTGCAACTTCGTATGTTTGTCCGTCATACCGATATATGTACATATATTTCAGGAACCACTAATGCTACCGATATTTAAAAATATTATCTCTGATATGAAAAAAAAAGAAAATTCTTTTGCTTTTTTTCTATAGTGACCGAAATGGGGCGTCGAAACTGCAAAGTGACACTTCTAGATCAAGTAGGGTATCATTTGAAGGGGATTCATTTGCATATTTCAAAACAGATTATTATTTCACCGATTAGCTGACAATTTTTATGGATAGGTGGTCATATCAATCAGCGCCCTTCTATCTTTTTTTAGCGCCCTGATAACCCAATAACACATCACTTAGAGCACAAAATTGCCACGCGAACCTATATAAAAAGACAACAACTATAGAAAAATAAAATGTAGATGTAAAGTGTTTTTACCATTACAGCCATAATAATATTTAAATGCTATAAAAATGGTCCACGGGCTTCGCAAACAAAACAAATTGTTCCTCGCTTATCCGCGATCAGTATCACAGAGTACTTTAATATATGAGTATGCGCCCGCGCATTCCACCATTCACCAGTCCGCGCTACGCGGTATTTTAAACTTTTAAACAAAAACCCATTTTTCCTGTACTCTTTTTGGTTCAACTGCACTGCCTTTTATAACTAATGTATGGATTCTCCGTAATGTGGACTCTTTTAGGGCAAGGCTTAAGAAGGAAAGGTTGAGAATATAATAATATTATCCTGGGACAGTCCACGTGATTTGATCCAGAACTATGCAGAGCCTATATACCATGTTACCAGACAACTAACACAAAAGCTGACATAAATATATTCAAATCAAATAAAGTATTCATTAAACTTGAACACATTTTTCTTTGTTTTTTAAATATTTTATTAATATTGTAAATAGTTTGGTATCTTTTTTAATTTAATTGATAACTGTATATATTTATTATTCAAATTAAATATAAGCAGTATTGCAAAACCCAATGATAAAATTGCGAATATTTTTTTTTTCATACGTATGAAGTATATTTACTGAAGAATTCACTATCGATGGTAATTGCAAAAAAATCCCCCAGGCTGCTCATATACCTTTATTTTTTATTGTTGTCGCGAGGAAATATTCTTCAATAGGTCCCCGAGACCTATAGGGATCATACGGGGTATGCGGTCTTCTTACCAACTAAATCCCCCGTGGCTGTGGGATCACCAGATTTTGATCACTTAAAAAACTCCTATGGAAAATCTAAAATACATAGACAAGTGTATGTATACAATACTCCGGGCACCGAAAAACAGGTTATATGTATAATGTTTAAAACGGCAAACAAAGTAGCAGCTAGTCTCTAGTAATTCATATTCTCATTCAGTCTCGATATAAGGCAAGATTAAAAGAACTCAACATTTTACTTTTATAACTCTATCCGAGTAGTTGCTTCAGAGAATCCGAAAATTCCAATGTTCTTAGGACTACGCCTGCAAGAAACATTCCTTTATGAATAAAACATATTGCCGAAACGTATTCGTATCTCAACGAACGCCATTTACGGAGCAATGCGAAAGATCATTTATCATTACATCTTTGTGTATGAGTGTACCGTTTAGGTCTGTGCAGACGGGCAACGGCCCGTCGCGCAGCATTTTAGAGATTCAATTTATTATTAAATGAATTGATTCCACCTTCTCCCTTCCTTCATCAGACGACGAGACTCGAGATACACGGTGACCACACATCCTTACGTTGTAAATGTCCCATCAGTCCGGACTAAGAGTGACTGCGGCCGCGCTGCAGTCGCGCTGCAAATTTGTAGTCACCCTAAGCGATTTGCTACTTTATTTATAATTCGTACAACTACGCACACTACTAAATAATCACAGAAAAACTTGCCTACATCGGTTTTTTCGTCCGATTATAATGTGTATGTGTCTTCAAGCTTAAAGTGAATAGACGATTAATAAGCTAGTGTGCTTTACCATCCTCAATTGCATCGCCGCTTCCATCAGGTGGGATCGCATTCAAGCATTATTTTATATAGAGTAAAAGTTGTACAAATTATGTACACAAATATTATTTCAGATAACTTTATACTTATTAGGAGAATATTAATATTTTTTTAAACGAATCACTAAATAAAGCATTTGGTCATCTCTCACCATTTTTATAATAGCATACCTACGTTCATAAACATATTAAAATAAATCAGTATTTTATTTAAATTAGGATTTTATATAAATTGGCACTCAATATCAGCACTCATATATCAGAAAAAAAATTATGTTCATAACTTGCGACTTAATAATCGCGTACTCTGTGCCCTGTCTATACAACAGCTCCTTCCGCGATTTGCGATTACAAATGACCGCCTGTCGGCTTAGTGCTTAGCTACATCGTTAACCACGTATTGTGCTCGTAATTCGTATGAAACCACTTGCCTGCGTTAATTAATCAGCCAGCTACGAATATAAACAAAACGAGGCTCTGTACTGATCTTTGCTGATGGGTCTGAAAACTAAAATTACCGTAGGGTCGAGGTTCTATACTTACGCATCCGACGTTTTTTTTTTTTTGGGACTAATCCCACCACTCATTCCCACCACTGTGACTCCTGTTAGCCAGGATCTACAGTGGTCACCAGCGAAGACACCGAGGTTTGATCCTCGGCGAGTCCCGGGGAAATGCTAAATTGTCTTGGAACCCGCAACAAATTTAATTAAAAAAGTATATAGGAGGAGTTAGAAAAATATAAATTCCACTTCCCTCCTTTGCAAAGCGGGAGACAAGTAAAAATCGCACAGGTCGATACAACCTCAGAACGAGAGATTCTTACAGGTGCACCAACTAGATTCAGTCCACCTGTAAGGCACCACGGAAGTTACTGAATTTAAAGGGACCTAGATTTAGATTTCCACTGTTAAACTTGTTTCCAATAATAGGTATGGCAAAAACGCTTGAAAGCACGGAAATTTTCCGTAGTCGCCACAAGGTCCGAGTAATATACAGGTCCGGATGTTATTTCCAAACTGTCCAACATAACTTTGCGCTCATTGTGCCAGAGATCACACTCCCAAAGTATATGATGCGCAGATTGTTCGAACTCATTATTCACCGTAGAGCATTGACAGAGAGGTGACGATACCAATTTAAAAGAGAATAATTTGCTTTTAAAGTTTCCATGTCCCGTCATAAATTGTGCAACGCAGTGGTCTACTTCTATCCATGGCCTATCGAGCCGCTCACGGACATCCGGGAAAAATAAATAAAGGTGCCTGCCCTTTGAGGACGCATCCCATCTGGCTTGCCATTCTGTTAAAAGGTCTTCATAAACAACCGCTTGAGCGTTAAATAATCGCAAGATTTTAGAACGGTCACGAATAGGTAGGAATTCGACATTTATGTTTTCATGAGAGGAGTAATACATAGCCGCACGTCTTTGTACTTCTAAGTCGACCGGAAGTACACCCGCTAGCACCGGTAAAGCTTCAGTACTGACCGTTCTATATGCTTTACACAAGAATATCAACGCCAGACGCTGACTTTGTAGCAATTTACGTCGTGCCGCCCCTATCGTGGCCTTGTCAGCCCATACTGGGGCGCCGTAACACATGCAACCAAGGTAAGTGGCTCCATATATAATCTTTAATGTATTGAACGAAAGTCCCCAAGTCGAAGTTGATATTCTGGTAAGAGCATAGAAATTGCGTTTAGCTTTTTCTCCGACAGTTTTAATATGATCAATGAATGTGATATTGCGCTCTAATATTAACCCGAGATAACACACTGAATCTTGTCGCTTGACACGCACGTTGTTAAATTTAATCCGCGGCGGTCCTACCAAGTTTCCTTTAAGTAAGAGCTGGAAGGTTTTTTCGGGTGCAAAGTTAAGTCGATTGCGTTCACCCCACTCCGAGATTAACTGCAGGCATGTCTCCGCCGAATTTTCTAGACCGGATCTAGTATCAGATTGTATTAGCAGAAGACCGTCATCTGCGTAGCCGGTTAAAGACCACCCGCTTGGTAGAGGTATTTCTAGGAAATCGTCAAAACCTATATTCCATAAATAAGGGCTTAATACAGATCCTTGAGGGCAGCCAATCGTAAGTGCTTTAGTCTCCGAATGATGACCAAGCTTGAGTTTAGTTGTTCCGTGAGAGAAGTACGAGCAAATGAGTGCGTAAATGTTAGCATAGCACCCGCGAGATTTCAGTTTAAGGAGTAACATCGGCCACCATGCGTTATCAAAAGCGCCAGATATGTCTAGAAAAATTCCTAACACGTATTTGGAGTCGGACGCATTAACAGATGCTCTAACCGAAATGGCCGCATCGACGGTGGATCTGCCGGGTGTAAAACCGAACTGTTTTTGATTGAACGTGGGACCCCCCGGCAACAAGCGCGGCACTACAAGTCGTTCCAGAAGCTTGCCTAACGAAGGCAGTAATGTAATCGGACGATATGATTTCGGGTCGTCGTGGGGTTTATCCCCCTTTTTGGGTATAATCCGAATAAATCCGCGTCGCCATACCCGGGGAAAAATGCCCTCGGCAATACAGCGGTTAAATACGGATAGCATTGAGTCACCGGCCGACTGGCATGCTACCTTTATCATTTTATTCGAGATTTTGTCTTCACCGGATGCTTTATTTAACGGCAATGCTCGCACAATGTTTTCGAATTCGTTAAGCGATGGTAAGTCGGACGACGGTGAGACAGGCGGCTCCGAAGCCCACGCTCTTACTTGGTGGTGATAGTCGTTGTCACTGGCCGTGTCGTCGTCAGGTATGAGAGTATCGAGTAGGACTCGCGTAGTCTCTTCTATACCCGTAGTGTGTTTATTATCAAATTTTATATTGTGTATATAAGCAAGATCAATTGCTCGATTAGCTTTGAACTCATGATATAAAGGAGACCACGGGCCCTCACTATCTAATTTTTCTACTACTTTGTGCACTAAAACCGTTTTAGATTTTTCTACCGCAGCTCTATAGCGCGACCTGGCAATTTTGAGCGCGCGCGATGCGTCCTCAAAACGCGGCCCCGTGATTTTTGATTTTCTAAGTTTATTAAGCTTTCTGCGCGCTCTGCGAAAACACCTGCGGAGGTAGGCTAATTGATTACTCCACCATTCGCATCTTTTAGCATTTGTAATAGTACATCGACCTATGGCTATATCGGCACAATATATTAGAGTATCAGACATTATTTCGGCACTTTCTTCCGCGGATAGGCCATTACGAGTAAAATCTCTGGCACACGACGCAAAATGTGCCCCGAAAAATTCCCAGTTTGCCCCTTTACATTTATATCTGAAGCCAACTGCGTGGTTTGAAGGAACTTGTGACAGACTCGTGACAAACTCGTACACAATCAAGCGATGATCACTACATCATCCGACGTATATAATATTATTTTATTTTTGTGATCATTGGAGAACCTGGCTTACAAGTCAGACATGAAATTAAGAGCAAAAATATATACTTACCAACTACCAAAGTATCATTAACCCTTAAACCGCCGTCAGGCAACATACCAATAGAAAAATCCATTGCGTGTCAGGCACTTGGCGTTCTATGTGTTAAGACGAAAAATGAGCACGAAGCGGACTTCAATAAGCAGGGTTAGATTCCTTACCTAATGGACAGCTATTACTGCAGCCTATTGACGTTAGCAGCACCATGAACATTGCATGTTTGTTGCCGAGTCCGGGATTGGAATTGCGACGTCAATCAACAAAATAAGTAACGGCTGCCTTCCAGCTACGATTACCGACTCCTCATGGAACATATGTTTATTTTTTGCTTTTTCTATATATGGCTTTCATAATCAACCGGAATACGTCCACTGATGAACAAAGAAATCCCCATAGAACGTCACAATAAACGTCCGTTAGACAATTGTAGCCATCGATCATCGGCGACATTTACCATGTCGTCGGTCCAAGTGTGTCCCTTCCCGTCGCTACCGTCTTTCTGTTTGTGTTCGCCACTCGGGAAACTTTTTTCCCCATCGGTAATCGGTTCTTCGGTTTTATGCTAATTAAATACGAGTCCAATTTTCCCGCAGACGGGTGGTCAACTGACATTACGTATCATTGCGTTTATGGTGAGTCCGCTTACGAACGACAGAATAATGATCGATATTAATGATGACAGATCGATATAAATCGATCTTCAGCTGAGATTAAGTTTTATTGGGTCAATAATAATAGGGTAGTTTCGTTAAACTTGTGTCATATAAACACTTTACCGTATATCCATTGCGCCGTGCATTAGGTACACAAATAAGTAGGCTGCGATATACCGAATTTTACATGTATTTAAAATTTTCATTTACTGCTTTGTGAAATTTCTGAATAAATATAATAATTACACTATTGAAGTCTCTTAACAAGCGTATTCGTTTTTTTATTTAGTTTAAATAGCTTGTGTAAGAGACCGTCCAACAAATATATTGGTAGATATTCCGCCACCAAGCAGCAACGTCTAGACATTGCTGTATTTCGATGTGAAGATCACTGTAACTGGTGAAATTACTGTGGTGAAGGGACATGCCCCAGGTGACGAGATGTTTATAGGCAGGCATTTTGCTAACATTAAGGTTTCACGAAGACACATCATATATGTAACTGTAGAGAACAGTATAATATCGACTTTCACCCATCAACAACAAACAACAATCGCTTTGTATCCACTTCGACATTTCACAACTCGAAAAGAACTCTTAGATTTTTATGAGCACTACTTAACCTTTCAACCACTCACTTACCAGATGTCAAAATAACAATGGAACTCCATAAAATTCACTTTTCAAATGACGAAATAAAGCACTCAACTAAAAGGGTTTCCGAGAGTCGAAAGCAAGAGTAATTTCTTAACTTTATTGTTCCGTCTAAGGCAGGAGGCATCAGATCGTACTAGATAGGCTAATAAGGGTCCGCCTTATAAATACATTGAAAGTAAGTCTTTAGATGCATTAATGGGGTAAATGTTGCACATTTTATTTGTTAAGGGAATTAAGAAACTTTTCTGGTTCAGGTTTGGTTTGTAGCATGAGGTAATAAGCACAATTAACTCACTTTTAGGTAAGGAGTTGCTTCATCATAACAGTTATGTGTTTTAGCATATAATCTACCAATATGAACCAATATATTGAACCAGAAGCGTGTTTCATTATTAATTTTGGGATAAGACTGTCATCATCATCTCCATCAGCCGGAACACTGCTGAACTAAGGCCTACATCTTAGAAGTGAGGGGTCACCATAATCTCCGCGCTTGGCAGGTGCGTTGGAGATCGCAGTAGAGGTGATAGGAAATCCAATAGAAATACGCTGCTGTCCGTCTTTTTGTTTTACCTTAGTCGCCTCTTAAGACACTTAACTCGAGATAATTGATATTCTTATCCGGAAACCCCACGGGACATGGCGGATATGACTGTATTTCCTCCCAATGATTTACTTCATCGTATTGAAGGTAAATATAAGGAGAAAACCTATGTTCAGCAGTGGATGGTTATGATTATGGTAAATCTAAATATACCATACATAAATCCTTTAACCGATTCTGCAACTATATTAAAAAAATAAAATCTTAAATATATCTTTACCGGAAGTGAGTCTACGTCAACGGCTATACCTGATGTAAGCAGTATGCAAACTAACACTTGTTGTAAGAGTGTTTTCCGTGAGAAAATCACCATTACCACACCAAGGAAGGTGACAGACGGCAAATCGTCTGCCCTTATTAGGAACTCTATACGCACCATAAACGGGCGGAGAAAGTTGACGCAATTAAACTCTGTGATTGATTTTGTGCCAACGTTCGATTCCGTGTTGCGGGTCCTGGCAAATGTTTGTCAACAAACATAGCCACGATTGGATAATAGAGCTAAATTTTATTTGGGTTCGAATTGGCTGCTTCATCGATCGTGGATACTGTTGCTGGGTTCGGCAGTTTCGACACCCAACTACTTATTCCGTTGGCTCAGTGACCCAAAGTGTTTTGCCCTTCGTCACGAGATTTCTCCACTTCGCCCGATCCTGCGCGGCTTCTTTCAATGGCTTGAAGTTCACGCATATCCGGGCTCACAACATCGCACCAGGGATACCTTGGTCGACCGTCTTCGACCAGTATACCTACCTAGATATGCTCTTTTTACACCCCGATCCAACATCGACACCCAAGGTTGGATAAAAAGGGTGTTTTTGTCTACAAATTCTGAGCTCAATATTTGACATTCGATAAATAGTAATAAGTTTACCACGTATTAAATCAGATCTAAGATAGCCAACCGTCGATGATGATAAAGGAACACCTTCGACGCAAAAGGCCTACTAAGAGACATCTCTCTCTCTTCTCTCTCTCTTGTGATCTCTCGTGTCTGGTACTTACCATCAAAGTGTCAGATATTCTATCGCCGAAACGAGAAAGCATGAGAAATTAATAGGTCTAATAGACTTCTAATGTCTCAGATGTAATAAACCTAAGGTAGGCGTGTTGCTTTAATTCTCAATTGAAATGAGACCTCCTCCTTTTTTGAAGTCGGTTAAAAAACGTCTATGATTATAATGGTTATAGATTATAAAAAAATATCATCGGGTACAAAATTGGAATGTTTTTGTAAACTAGCTTGCCATTTAAAAGATTCCAAAATCTATGCGACAGCAAATTATATTAGTAAATTGAAAAACAAAACATTTTATCTACACTAATATTATAAAGAGGAAAGATTTGTTTGTTTGTAATGGGCTCAAAACTACTGAACTGATTTCCAAAATTCTTTCACCATTAGAAAGCTACATCTTCACTGAGGCTATTTCATATTTAAAAAAAAATAGGGATCCCTACTAAAATTAAAATAATGTAACCCAAGGTGTGAAAAACTGAGTCATAAAATGTCTGTCATTGCATGCGCTGCGGAAACTATTGATGATACAACAAAAAAATGTTCTACAATATTATAGAACGTATCAATATCTACAAAAAAGTCCGCGATACCATATGTCTAACTATTAGAGTTATGTCACTACAAGTACTTTTTTATATTTTAAATGTTAACAAAAGTTCCGTCTTCATTCAGATGATGTTATTGATACCTTTATAATAATCCTTATCCAATTAAATCATGTTGTATTCAAGTCTGCTTCAATATCTATACATTACTATTTATATTATTGAAATCGGACATTCCGTTCAAAATATACTTCGAATTTAAAATTGTCAATCCGTTCTTTCTTCGCGTGCGCTGCATAAATTGTTAAAGATAAGACGAAATGATCTACTAAAACATGACTAAAACAGTAAAGGTTGAAAATTATAATTTGAGTCTGTAAATTATAATTTTAGAAATAAATAAGCAAGAAAGAACACAATATTGGCTACTTTTAACATTTCTGTCTGTCTGATCACGGAAAAACGGCCCGGCTGTATGCAAATCAATGCAATTTATAATAGTGAAGGAGGTACTTTTTTGTTCTCGCGGAAACAATCTTCAACAAGTTTTTGGGACCCGTGTCCCCAACGATTTCAACCGGGAAATGTGGAATTCTTACTCACTAAAACAACCGCGGCTGGCGCAGCAGTACATGAGAGAGGGGACTGGGCCCTCCGGTGGGATCTGCACCAGGAATCCCTAAGTGCCTTACCTGTGAGCCCGCCGCCGGGGGACTCAATATAGCCCCCCGAGAACCAGACACGGTGCTCACGGGGACATGGGTCGCAACCCCGCCGCCGTACTCCTGTGAGTCGCCGCCGTACCTACTCGATCGACGTCTAGGGCTCATACCCCAAAACGTCCAATGACTCAAAAACAGTGAAGTAGGTATATTTTTGACGCGGGGGAAATCTTCAAAAGATTCCCAGGAGCTGTGGGGCTCGACCAGGGTATGTGGGATTCTTACCCACTAAAACCCCCGGGACTGTCGCATCGGCACATGAGAGGGGACCCAGGTCTCTCCGGTGGGATCTGCACCAGTGAGTTGCCTTTGAGCCCGCCGCTGGGGTGCGCATTATAGCCCCCCGGCGGCCCCAGTCACGGTGATCGAGGGGACGGGGGTCGAAACCCCGCCTCCGTCCTCCTCGGAGTCGCCGCCGTACTCAATGGACGTTCTAAGGTCCCACACCCCGAACGTCCAGCGACTCCGAAGGGTAAAGTAGGTAGGTACTATCCCAACTTAGAAGATACACATGGTACATGTTTTATAAAAATCAGTGAAATAGCAGTGAAGTCGCATCGGCACATAAGAGGGGACCCCTGGGCTCTCCGGTCTGAACTGCGCCAGGAGCCCCCTGCCCCTCAGTGCCTTGCCTTTGAGCCCGCCGCCGGGGGACACATTATAGCCTCCCGGGAACCAGACACCATGCTCACGGGAACGGGGGTCGCAATCCCGCCGCCGTCCTACTCGGAGTCACCGCCGTATTCAATGGACGTCCTAGGGCGACTCCGAAGGTAACGACTACTGTCTTCAACATACGGAACCGTCTTTTTTCGCGCGCTCCGAAGCACAGGGAAGCTTAGTTCAAACGTACAAAGAAATCCGGACGTCGACGGCTATCCATGGATTGACCTTGCTTGACATTGCATAACTAACGCTAGCTTATGCCATATACAAAATATTTAGCAAACTGTTCTTCTGGAACTCTTTTTGGCCGTTAAAATTTTAGGCCAGAGGGTTTAAAGTATAAATATCGGGAAAATCCATGAAAACAGTTAAGAAAAATAATATTAAGCGCTGGCGGAGCTGCGCGGGTCAGCTAGTTACTAATAATAACGGACCCGCGCAGCTCCGCCCGCCTTATATACGTTTACCAAAATAAAAAGTAGTCTATAGCACTCAGGGATATACCTATCCTTCTAACAGTGAAAGAATTTTCAAAATCGAATCGGTAGTGCTGGAGATTACCCCGAACTTTTAAACTCACAAACTTTACCTCTTCATAACATTGGTATAGATTAAGCAAGCGTTTCTTAACAAGTGACCCTTTGAATAAAATATCACAGAATATAACCAAGGAACGGTATCGCGAAACATTTGGCAAGATATACAAAGGTCGAATAGCTGTGAAATCTAAGTGGAACAGTCTAGTCAACAATGGGGAATGGGTGGTAGAGATAAATTCTATAATTCCAATAGAAACTGCACAGTGCTATTTAAACTACATTTTGTACCAAACTTGAAAGGTCGTGCTGGTAACAAAATTTTAGCAATTCTTTTACCGTATACTTTTGGGCGTTGATTTTTAATGGTGGTGCCATTAAAAATCGCCGCTAAACGAAAATTAACAATTAGCACTATTTGTTGAGTTTGTTTCTAAACTACCGAATTCAAAGAACATATTTCAATAATTTCTGTACTTCACACAAAAGTCTCGGATTACCAAACGTGAGCCAGTTGTATTACCATATTTTAGAAAGGTTATATTGTGGTTTAAATAAATTAATTGGTAAATAAATTAATATTAATTTTATAATAAATTACAATAATTGGTAATCATTTTAGTAGTCGATTATAAATGCAACTTTATGATGTGATTTATGATTGGTATTGAAGAATATAAATGTTTTTGGAAAAAAAAATTAATTAATGCAACAAAATGAGAAAAAATATAAAATATAGGTAGTAGTAGAAAAAGTATACATTTTTGTTAAGTAGTTAAAATAGGGACTAAAATATTGTAATGAAAATTACGATGCGAAGTTTGAAGGATTTTCAGAGACAGTAGCGACACTGTCAGTTCACATATAAATTAGGTCGACTGTACGAAAGGAAATTATTGAAGTCTTTTGACTGTACCTTTGTTTATGACGGTTATGAAGTCCAAAATTTGACAACAGCTAAAATCATTGCAATTTTCTTCTCCTTTTAAACTGTATCTTCTCTTTTGGTGTACAAAAACGAATATTTGTATTGTATAATTGAAATACCCTATAAAAAAATACTGCTTAATTGTAAGCGACTTACCACAGGCCCGAGAGTGTATTCGTAATATGTACCTACCAATCGCGTAAGTGAGACATCCATATGAACTAACATCCATATGAACTAAATGGAGAAACGCTAATGAGTTAGGTACTGTTTACAAAACGAATAACTAAGGCTTCTGTCTAGTATTGTCGCATTGCACTGCTGTCTCTCGTGAAGAATTATTTGTGAAATAACAAATATTCAAAGTTTATTCAATGAACAACTTTAATTTACAACGATTTATTCTTTTTATCCAACAGATATCAAGAAAGTGTTAATTTCAACGCAACACGCAACCCGCTGAGTGAATTATCTGCAACAATAGATCCAATGACCAATGTCTGTTCAATTTTATTTCCACAATGTACAAGCTCGAGTTACACTTTGATGCAATTTTGTTTGTTTTCTGTTCGCGAAACGACGAAGGGCTTTGTTCGATGAGAAAATCGATTGTAGAAAGTCGATGGTTCTTTGAGATAAAAAGAAACTACAAAAAATATTGATACAAGTGCCCTTAACGATACTTGTAAGCAAGATTTAGAAAGGTATGCTTTGGTATATATGACTGTACTTATAACAAACGCAAAAATAAAACTTTAAGTCTTTTAATTCGTTTAAATGGCTATTCGTTTTAATTGGAAGAAAGTTAACGGAATCGAAGCGATTTTTTTTTTTGGGAATGTAAGACGCTGTTGTCGCAGATGGCCATTACAGCTTCACCGGACAATAGGAGGCGAGCGCTTAAAGCGCTCTAGCCTTAACGGCAGAAGTAGCGACGAGCTCAAGGGCACCTCAGGGAGGCACGGCCTCGGCTTGGGCTGTCGCTTAAGAGAGGGCAGAGTTTACCACCGGTTCACAACGCGCCCCCACTGAGAAGAACCGGCAAGAAACTCAGTGGGGTGATGCACGTCGTTGAGGTCGCATACGTACGACCCTTCGGCCTCGCCGGCGAGACCGGTGTCTGATAGCTAGTGTAGCATACGGTTGTCGGGGAGGGTTCGGCGCATCCCGGTCCAATAGGACCGTCATGGGGTCAGGAGGGTCGGAATCGAAGCGAACATTCTGTATCTACATTAGTCGATTCTAAAAGCACCAACTTTTATACCATGATAATGAAGGAACACAATCTGGTACCACTATCCTTTTTCCCTACGCTTAACAGGCGTCTTGGGGTGCACTGTATCGATGGTAGGATTTTTTTTATTTTATTTTATTTATTTTGGTTCTCCAACATAAATTACACATCACATACAAACAAAGCGATTACCGTTATCAGGTCACTGTGCATTTTCTCTTACAGGAGAACACAGCATGCAATGATAATTATAGAAAAGACAAGAACAATTTCATAAACATAGATAACAGTGAGAAATTTACATTAATAAGAACGAACGTATACAAATTGATTACAAAACAATAAAAAAAAAAATAACAATAACATCAAATTTAATACTGAGAGTGTAGTCCATTGATATTAAGATACAGCTAATAGGTAACTAATTAAATATATTGATCGTAATTATATCATAAGCTATTATGTCGTAAAGTATTGTTAATATTATAATGAAAAGCACGAGCCTAATTTTCATAATAGCATTATTCATTAATATCTATATTATACCATTTTTCAGTAATTTTATTCTTCTATTTTAATTATTATAGTAATAATAAATTAAAAATTTAAATGATGGTAGGTAATCCAATAGAGAGACGCTGTTGCCCGCCTTCTTGTTTTCCCTTAGTGACTAAGGGAAAACAAGAAGCCGCGTGAAGGTGACTAAGTTGGTCGTCTCTTACGGCCACCCAACGGAAAAGATGGGAGTGTCCTTATCCGGACTCCCCACGGTTAGTTATTACTAACTATCCTGAAATCAGATTTTTTCCGACTAAATTACCCTTCACATCGGAATAAAGCTATATTGACATTGTGACAATGCGCTGCAGTAACATATCGGACACTGTGTCCTTAAAAAAATGATACCATAATCAATCCTATTTGCACGTTGCACGATACTTATCCCACGCGTTCATTATCAGCCAGTCTACAAATCATAGAAACGCCATAAGAGGCTAATAAATCGCACAGAGGCTCTATCCGTCTTCTCGAAGGCTCTACAAATTCTCTAGCTACTGCCAAGGTACTGATAAATCACTGGATATCACGGAATGATGACAAATGTTCAAAGGCATTGCTCTTTTCTACCTGCCCCGCCGTGAAAACCTTCGTAGATGAATCATTGTACAATAATAAGGAAAGGCCTACACGTTTCTTGGTTCGTGGATATAATTATTGATGTAATTAATGTGAGTGTAAATTTTAAGGTTTTGTCTAATTTAGGAAAATATTTCCTAAATTAGACAAAACCTTAAAATTTGAAGTATAAGTTTAAAAAAATCGTAATAATAATAATAATATCTTGGGACAATCCACATCGTCTTCTATTAGATGGAACTAGCGTAGTTGGCGATTTTTTTTTGTTATTTAATCAATGTAAGCGACGAGCAATTGGAGATGATGAAGAACACTAGCTTATTAAAAGCCTATTTCACTCTAGTCTTGAAAACACCCATATTATAATTGAGCGGGAAAACCGACGCATGCAAACGATTCCAGTTAGCAAATGTTGTTAATAATTCTAAAACTATGTTTTTTTAATTATCTTAAACAATCATTTGTTAATCCTCGATAAAGACTTATCTGTTCTACAGAATAGACCTATAGGCATAGTAAATACGTACATTACAATTTACTATCACATTTTCGAAACCATCATCCGCAATCTCAAAATTTCAACTCATTTAACCTTTTAACAAATCCATTTTAACATCGACCAAGTTAAAGCTCCAGATATTATGTCGTAACTAAGCTGTTTGCAACTAAACTCCGTTTAATGTGAAGTTTAAGTAACAATTGAAAAATTGCCTCACGTAATACATTGCGGGTGAGAACGGAACAAAGGATCGCTCAACTTCTACTAATGTAACTTTTTGCTCGGCTTTATGTAATTTGAGGAGTTCACGGTTCGATGTGAGGTAAGCAATTATTAACAGGTAATTGGTTATGTTTGTATCCATATGCCTTATTTACACCTTGTTAAGTTTTTTTTTATACTACCAAGGTGGAAAGCGAGCATGCGGCCCGCCTGATGGTAAGCAGTCACCGCAGCCTATACACTAGCCAGAAGAATCACTAGCGCGTTGCCGACCCTTAAGACATTCGATATTAGGTCTTTGTGTCTGGTTATTTCACCAGCTACAGTGCCCTTCACGCCGGAATACAGCTGTTTGCACACTGCTGCTTGACGGCAGAATATCTGACACTGCGGTGGAACCTACCTGGACGGTTCCTTGCACAAGGAACCTACCACCTAGCAATAATTGCTTAGTGTCAGAGTACAACACACAAAACCTACCACGTGTTTTTGCTGTCGGGGAAGGGGAATATTAAAGGTCTCCGTAGGGTCGGAGGTCAGGTTATGTGAGATGTTGACATAATAAAACCTCCACGGTGGTCTTCATTGACACTATGGGGAGAGACTGAGCACTCCCTTGGGATCTCGCTAGTCTCTCCGTCCAGGTAGGTACCGTACCTGGACGGTTTCTTGTGTGACAGTTGTAAACAGTTTGAGTAAAGAATAAGACGACTAAGGCCGCACTCACAAACGTCAATAAACTTTAATTCTAATCAAGCCATTATTTTGAAGTTGTACTCTACTCTCTCTTTCTTTCAATGAAATTGAAAAAAGTAGGTCTGGATTATAGGTATTGAAAAGAAGTAATAAGTTTTAAAAACTGAAACCCGACTACGGATAAAATCGCAGTCTAGTAATGTGATATTATATAGCCTATAACCAGCGGACAATCAAGACGCTTCTAACGACACCCTACTTGTCAAATTATGTTAAGTAGATTAGAAGATATGCGGGAACAGATGAACATACATACATACATACCTACATTCTACATTCTTGTTAAAATCATAACCCTCCCTCCGTTCCGTAGTCGGGTATTAAGTATAAATGAATATGCCTTTGCAGACCGTTCACACCGGAACAGAGTAAAGTTTGAACACAGCTGTTTGGCGGCAGAATATCCGACACTGCTGAACAAAACCAGGCAGGCAGCAGTAACTGACCGGTCCCTTGCACAAGGGACCCTGCTAGCACTTAATAAATACGCTTCAGATCTAGATAACAGACTTGTTTAATATATTTCTGATTATAATTTGATTGGACTAGCCCTTCACCTGCTGTTTGTTCTCGCGTCTCATGGCGAACACGGGCCCTAAACTTTGCCGGCACTTCCGACGCCGGGACCTTGAGCCGAGGACGCGTTTCGAAAGTACTGAAGACAATACGCCTTTAAGCAGATACCATCGCCACATTTAATTAAGAGCTGTAACATAACATACGGTTGTAAACATTGACAAGCTAATAATTTTTTGATTTACTTACGTAAAACACTTTAGTACCGAATTTTAAATTTTCACTTATATAACCAAATGCTTGCCCACGATGAAACCTAATTAACTAATCATGTTGGTCTAGTGGTTAGACATCCTGGCCGCTACCTAATTTGTCATGGGTTCGATTCCCACCAAATGTCTGGTGGGTGTTTTAGCTACTATCTATTTACAAAAAAAAAGTATATAAGTATTAGTATCAGTTGTCTGATACAATACTTATGTTGTTTCCATAGTACAGGTTCTGCCTAGTTTGGGATCAGATGACCGTGTGTAGATTGCCGTAGAATATTATTATTATTGATGCAGCCGTATCTGTACATATTTTGTAAACGCACTAATTTTTTAACTACATAAGGAAAAGGGGGTTGTAGGTGTGGGGAAAAAAGACCGAACAAACCGCTAGGACAGACAGCAATACCTCATGGAGCATGAAATAGAACAATGGGCAAGAAAAATAATGATGACCTCTATTAACTGTTTTCAGGGGGCCACCAGCTCTTACGGCATTGTTAAAGATTTCTTACTTTTACGTAGGAAAGAGACGCAGATATTTGCAGTTTATAGTTCCGTTCCTATCTCTCGAAAAAATAAGATTTCCCGTTGGTAGAGAGCCCCAGGTCTTACGGCTATGATACCTATTACAATTTGAGCAGGTTGTTAGCGGTACCGTTAAAACGTTGAACATGTTCGGCTGGCCTCACTTTGCGTCCGTGTGTCGCGACGGCTACCAATATAAATTGATAAATTGAAAAATGCACAAGCAGGGATATAAATTATAGGTTCTCACAGACTGGACCGGTCTGTACGGTAACGTTCTGAAGTCAGAGATAATAAGCACTGATTTATTGAGATGAATATCTACAATTTTCCGGGTGTTTCGAGTGACGCATTTAAAATATCTGGACATATCATTCTGGACAAATTATTCGATACACATTTATCAGTGGTATAATATAAGAGAAACGTAATAGGTTTGTAAGTGTATTAAAAAAATACAAAATAAAACACGGTGACTGTTACGGCGCCAAAAATTATAACCTATAATTACCTGACAGCTCGGAGGCTAGTGTTGCCATAAGTGTCACGCCATTATTAACGATTTAAATCGATGTAGTAGGCCGCAGGCACCTGTTGCACGTTATATAACGAAGTTTATCGATATCGAGAGATATCGGACACGAGATTGCAATCAATTGTTTGCGAATATGGTTGTCATTTGTGTTGTACCACCAACCTAGCGTATGTTATAAATTTGAATGTGTACACACACATATGATTATATTTGCTGGTTTACTATTATATAATTATAATGAAATCCATAATTATTTAGGTACATATCTAAAATACTACGTTATTGTTAAATAATATATTTTCTAGCAAAAGTCTGGCCAGAAAAAAAAAGCTAAATTTATTAAGAATATACAAGCATTTTTTTTCCTGGCAACCCTTCTCTTAAATTAACAAGGGCCACAAATTGGACACTGTCAGAAAATGCCATTGTTATTCGGATAATAAAGATTAAATATCACTGAGTTGTGTTGTGTGCCTTTCACTGTGAAATATTATATTAACCTATTTCAACATACCAGAAGCAGTGAATTTGTAACTAGTCCATAACTAAATAAATACAAACATTTTTAGGCTTTTACTAGTCCATAATATTCGCAAAATATCAGAGGGTCTGTCTGGTATGGGTTTTAATAGTTAACGAACATTTCACACCAGCGCCCCTAGCGGTAACTGTCAAAAACTAGTAAAATGTACCGAGCTCGTAAACTATCAAAACCCGTACTAAACCCCCAGATGACATCATGACGTGTTCGACGATGTTCCAGCACAAGTCTTCACTCGACTAGTAGTGTCAAGTATTGTCAATAATCCAGCTTGAACTCTATGAGCGCTTGCTATTAGCGAGACTCAAAGACTTTGTCAGTTCTAATAATATCCTTATTGACGAGCAGTTTGGCTTTCGAACCAGACACTCTTGCGTCCAACAGGTGCACCGCCTCACGGAGCACATCCTGACCGGGCTCAACCAGCCCAAGCCCGTCTACACAGGCGCCCTATTCTTCGATGTTGCCAAGGCCTTCGACAAGGTCTGGCACAACGGCTTGATATACAAGCTCTTCCAGTTAGGAGTCCCCGATAGGCTCGTACTCATCATACGAGACTTTCTCTCGAATCGTACCTTTCGATACCGGGTCGAAGGTACGTTTTCTTCACCCCATCCTATACAGGCCGGAGTCCCTCAGGGCTCCGTGCTCTCTCCCCTCTTGTTCAGCCTGTTCACGAACGACATTCCTCGTTCGAGCAGAGTCCAACTCGCCCTTTACGCGGATGACACCGCTCTCTATTATTCCCATAGGAACATGTCCTATTTGACGCGTGCTCTTCAAGCCGCAGTCGACGCCCTGGGTCAATGGTTCCGTACGTGGCGCATAGAGGTGAACCCGGAGAAGAGTGCCGCGGTGGTCGTCTCCCGGGGACCCGCCAATATGTTCTCCGCGCGGAGCCTTCGGCCCAACAGACGACTAGTCCCAATATCCCTATTCAATCGTCCTATCCCTTGGACTAGGAAGGTTAAGTCCTTCGGAGTCGCTGGACGCTCGGGGTGTGGGCCCCTTGAGCGTCCATTGAGTACGGCGGCGACTCCGAGGAGGACGGCGGCGGGGTTGCGACCCCCGTCCCCGTGAGCACCGTGACAGGTTCCCGGGGGGCTACAATGCGCCCCCCGGCGGCGGGCTCAAAGGCAAGGCACTGAGGGGCCCCTGGTGCAGATCCCACCGGAGAGCCCTGGGGTCTCTGGGCCCTGGTTTAGTGGGTAAGAATCCCACATACCCCGGTCGAGCCCCACAGCTCCCGGGGATCTTTCGAAGATTTCCCCCGCGTCAAAAAAAAAAAAAAAAAAAAGTGGCAGAATTCACCTTCGGAGTCGCTGGACGTTCACGATGTGGGTCCTAGGACGTCCACTGAGTACGGCGGTGACTCCGACGGCGGCGGGGTTGCGACCCCCGTGAGTAACGTGTTTAGGTTCCGTGGGGGCTATAGTTTTTTTTTTTTATACTACCAAGGTAGCAAGCAAGCATACGGCCCGCCTGCCCGCCCGCAGCGTATAGACTCTAGCAAAACCAGAAGAATCACTAGCGCGTTGCCCACCCTTAAGACATTAGATATTAAGTCTTTGTGTCCGGTAATTTCACCAGCTACAATGCCCTTAACGCCGGAACACAGCAATGCTTACACACTGCTGCTTGGCGGCAGAATATCTGACACTGCGGTGGTACCTACCTGGACGGTTCCTTGCAGAAGGAACCTACAATCTAATGCGCTCTCCAGCGGCGGGCTCTAAGGCAAGGCACCGAGGGGTTTCTGGTACAGATCTCAACGGAGAGCCCAGGTCTGTGCCGATGCGACATAGCTATCAGACACCGGTCTCGCCGGCGAGGCCGAAGGGTCGTACGCATGCGACCTCAACGACGTGCATCACCCCACTGAGTTTCTTGCCGGTTCTTCCCAGTCGCTACTTCTGCGGTTAAGGCTAGAGTGCTTTAAGCGCTCGCCTCCTACTGTACGGTGAAGCTGTAATGGCCATCTGCGGCCAACAGCTTCTATCATTACCCAAAAAAAAAAGGCGATGCGACAGCCGCGGGTTTTAGTTGGTAAAAATTCCACATACCCCGGTCGACCCCACAGGAGTCGGGGACCTAGCGAAGGTTTTTCCCGCGAGAACAAAAAACGTGGTATATTTTTAAACAACCAGCCCGGGTCATGCTCTAGCAAGCGTCCGGCGCCGGAGAGACTAGCAAGATCCCAAGGGAGTACTCAGTCTCTCCCCATACTCAAACTCAAAAATAGTTTATTTCAAATAGGCTTAACGCTAGCACTTTTGAAAGGTCATGTATTTTTTTTTAAAAGCTACCACCAGATCATAACGCGGCCTCAACTGAGAAGATCCGGCAAGAAACTCAGCGGGCTTGTCATTTTATCACTTTTTTTTAAACAGTTTGTCATGTTACAATTAGTTCAGAGCGACAGTGTCTTAGTGTCAATGAAGACCACCATGAAGGTTTTATTATGTCCACATCTCACATAACCTGACCTCCGACCCTACGGAGACCTTTAATATTCTCCGACAGCAAAAACACGTGGTAGGTTCCGTGTGTTGTACTCTGATACTAGGCAATTATTGCTTACCAAACGGTTTTTATCGATAAATAATTTGGAATTAACGGATAACCTGTGGCATGTGCTAGTGTGGCGAAAAAAAAGACATAGAAACCGACTTCATCTTATAAATTACGTTTCACGTGACAGATTTGCATAGATAGTGGCGGCGCCGCCGGACAGTTAAGTTGACCTTGAATTGGCCGCAATAAAATACAAAGTAAAATTAAATTCATATTCGAACGTCACTAATTTAGAAGATTGCTACTAAATATTTGAAAAGAGAATCTAATCTACTTGAATTCAATCATATTTTATTTTCATTCCCCGGAGCTACGAATAAATAAATAACTTTCTATCGCGATATCAATTAACATTGTGCGAAGTATAAGTAAATCAAAGCAATATGAAATAAGATGTTATTAGGATTTTAAAACAAAATACGTACAGACTAAAGTTCAATTTTGTTGGAAAGCTTTCTTGTTGGTTGAATTTTTATTGCACAATATAAATTTTAGACCATTCGGGTCCCATCAAAGGTGGATTTTATTATACCATCGAATTAATAGTTTTCATAATTGAACAATCGAAAATATCCGCGAAATCGTGTCAAATTGAATACATATTTTATTGGCAGATAATAATTGGTGTTACTATACCGCAATTATTTGTGTGCATTTATCAAAATAAACCTACATCTATGTCAAATCATTAATAAAATGTTTGATCCTATCTCTAAGAGCGTCCGCACACTTGCGACTTCTCAATTTATTAAAGAAACCAATTTTAATATGCCATAAGTAGTCACGTGCAACGATTAAATCCAAATTCAATTTTTTTTTAATTCTTTTTGTTTTTAATTCAAATAGGCTTAACGCTACCACTTTTGAACGGTCAGATTTTTTAAAAGCTACCACCGGATCACAAGTTAAAGTTACACATTAAAGTTATATAAATGTATTTATTTTAGGGTAAAGTCATCTTCAGCAGCTGATGGGCATCCACTGCTGAACAAAGGCTTCCCCCTTAGACGGGAGGGGTTGCCATAATCCCCACGCTTGGCAGGCGTTTGGGGCTAGGTAAAGTACTACTAGGTTATAGTTAACATTGAAAGTGTAAAAATACAAAATACAATGTGTAATACATTACATGTACATAATATGGGGCATATACATGATGTTAATTAGTAATAATCATAATATATTTACATAATTGAAAACAAAATAGCTGTAAAAATTATAAGGAATTAGTTTAAATTATCCTATCGTAAAAAATTCGACACGACAGCATTTTACGGTACTTCTAAATACCAGTTTTAAAACAGTCCACGGAAGCTATTACGAGTTGCGTTGATTGTAAACAACATGACAAAAAACTAATGTATACTCGATATAATATAACAGGTAATAAATATTTCGTTACGTAATGACTTTTCGATTAGACGAGATGCTTGTTTGTTTACAAATAATGATTCGGCAAGTACCTACAGTCCTACATAATATATGTATGTATTAAAAAGTAAGGACTAATGTTATGGGACGGACGACCGTTACGAGTATAAGTGAAACGTACTCGTGTATGTACTCGTATTGCGAGATTTATTTTTTCTTTTCTGTCATATGACAGTTAATTTTAAAAGATTTTATTTTTTTTCGTCTGTTTTGACAGGTTTTGATAACACGGTTTTGCTAGCTATGACAAATTTTTTGATATTTTTACATGTCTGTCATAAATGAGAGAAATTTAATATTATCTATCTGTACATTTTTCACGTTGTCAAGGCAATGACTCGAATACGAGATTACTTTTTACTTTTGATTAGGTATATATACGTCACCGACGTATATATACCTAATCAAAATTTCACTAGTTCTGAGTCGATATTCCAACAAGTTACAACATTACTATTTTATCCAAGCAATCTATACTTATAATAAAACTGTAACAGGTCCAATTCTGTACATTGAAGATATTTTGAAAATTATATTTGGAGGGCATTCTATAACCGATACTGAGGCCGAAAATGTAATTTTTTTAATTTTTGTCTGTCTGTCTGTCTGTCTGTCTGTCTGTATCACGGCTGAGCATCACGCCAAAACTACTGAATGGATTCAAATGAAACTTGGCATGATTTGAGATCTTAATACGAGGTAGGACATAGGATACTTTTTATCCCGTAATCTAGCACGGTTCTTTTGGGAGAGGGGATTAAAGTCAAAATGGGTACTTGGTTATACGCTTGGTCCGATTTTATCAATTTTTCTTTACAATATAATAAATATTAGTAAGGGAACACTCATAGAGAGTTGTTATCAAGGTTTTGTAATCGATCGGGTTAAGCAACGTTAGGTAAGGTCATTAAATAGATGGGTGACCGTTTATCGCCATTTGAACTAAACGGGTCCGTGCTTCGGAGAGCAAGTAAAAATGGATCCCAGTTTTTAACCGACTATAAAAAAAGAGGTTATGTATTCGATGCGAATGTCTGTTATTAAAAGATTAGTTAACGTAAACATAGCGCAGGCGGAGCTGCGTGGGTCAGCTAGTTATAATAATATGAGGACTTTATAATGATAAAAGATTCGATGAAAATTGTCACAATCGAATTTTAAATCTTATTTCATAACAGATACACGAGTTCTGAAAATCGTTAGCATGTAACCACCCTAAAAGAGATGGAGCGTTATAAAATGAAATTTATGTACGTATTTAGAAATTGAATGACAAAAGCTGTATACCATTTCCGTGGCTTAAAGACAGTTATATGTAGACATGAGATTATTATTTATTTGTCGATTAATTTCATATCAGAAACATCTTTGAAAGTTAATCAGTCAGAACATAGATTTGTCTAGTCGTACATCCGTTATAATAAATCAACTCAATATTAAAAATATCCTGGCGGAGTAAAAAAAGTAAATGCAATGTAATAAAAAAGTGCATGGTAATTTCAATGATTATGTAACTAATTGACATGATTTTACATTAAATAATAAAAAAAAACAATATATTTATATACAGACGAACTGAGAATCTCCTCCTTTTTGAAGTCGGTTATAAAGCCAAATACCATTCACAATGAAATATAGCAGAGACAAGCCGGGCTCTTGTTGTTTACTGGTTTATTTTATTGTTTCTGGTTTAGTTTATTGTTTCTGTTTGGTGTCCAGCCGAAAACCAGCGTCACAGCCCAGCTGTGACTTTATGCTGAGCTGAGTGCTTTTTGGCAATTTACACATTCTGTATTTTTTGTTTGTAAACCTAGTGTACCTATTGTATTACATTGCCAAATAAATATTCTTCTTCTTCTTGATTGATAGATAATCAACACGCATATAGGTACAGTTGCACGGCATCACCCAAGACATTGTTACGTCTCCCGAGTTTGGGAATTTCGCCGTGCAGTTCGCACGAACACAACAATTTATACCTACAATATTCCTTGACTGCCATATAAACCATAGATATGTTGGAGGTGGATTGACGACATTGTTCGCGTCGCAGGCAACCGGTGGATGCAAATAGCAAACTGTTCATTGTGGCGGTCTAAGGCGGAGGCTTTTGTTCTTCCGGCTGGTGATGATGATGATGATGAGATATGTTATATTCCTACTAATGTGGGCCAAAAACGCACTAGAGTACAACGAGAACAGAAATGCGCGCTCCTCCGGCACCTTCTCGATGCTCGCGAAGCTGACACCGCATCGTCACCTGCCTCGGGGTCACATCTAGTAGACACGCACAAAACCCTCACCCGGTGCGTCCGCGACACGTGTACCCTCATTAAAGCTGCTACACAGGGGGCTGGACGTTGAGTACGGCGACGACTCCGAGGAGGACGACACAGCGCGTTGCGACCCCCGTCCCCGTGAGCACCGTGTCCTGTTCCCGGGGGGCTACAATGCGCCCCCCGGCGGCGGGCTCAAAGGCAAGGCACTGAGGGGCTCCTGGTACAAATCCCGCCGGAGAGCCCGAGCCCGCTCATATGCCAATGCGTTAGCCACAGGGGTTTTAGTGAGTAAGAACCCCACATACCCGGGTCGAGCTCCACAGCTCCCGGGGACCATTTGAAGATTTCCCCCGCGAAAAAAAAAGTACACAAGGTGCCTCTATCTATAAATAGATATATCTAGTATTATAATGAGCATTCTACTTAACTTATGTCACAACACCATTTAAAACCGTAAGTGAAGGTGATACGTTTATTCATTGCCATGATTAACTTAATTAATTGAATTTCATTTAATTTAAATACATAATTAATACACACGAGATTAATATCGAGCGATAAACCCGTATTAAGGGCCCGTTATACTTGATCCCACCGTTCATTCAAGTTTCCCCCGTACGGGGGAATGAATCATAGCATCAGACCATTCACTTTTGTGTTCATTATTTAAAACATACATACTTACATTGTTAGTTTTGGAATGTATGCGATCATACTAGGGTATTTTTAGACCGATATACAATAGGCTTTTTTTTTTAATAATCAGGTGGTATTCTGAGGTCCTATGTGCAAGCGACCGTCACTGTAGTGTAAAAACTATCGCAAAATGACCACAAAGCAGACGTCTGTGAACATGTCCATTTCTGTGTATGGGGCACTGTAGTTATTAAAATTAGGCTATGTCACTGTCCTTGGCAGGTGTATTATTTTTTAGAAAAGACTTCACAGCCAGCGTGTACAATAAAAAAATATGTTTTTACAGGAAACTATTTAAGTTAATGTTATGTAAAGCTTTCGATATAGATCTGCCTTTTTGATATTTTTTTAAAGGCGAAAACATCTACAAATTATAACTTACGTACATCGGACGGACATCAGAAAATGACAAAAGTTTTTTTTTCTTTTATTTAACAACGACATGTAACGCTTCGATACAAAATTATTGTTTTTAAATATCGAACATTAGAGACCAAGACCCTATAAATAGCGTGACACGTCGATGCACAGATTAAAAAGAGTCCGTTTGACAGATAGCTTCTCTTGCCTGACATGATACTTTAGCGGCAAAAAATGACATTAACCATTTCGAACAAAAGAAGTGAAAGTGTATTAACCGTGTACGCCGTAGGCGTCGATCGTACAATGGTCCAGGAATATCAATGCGATTATTCGTACGTGTTATTATCATAAAAACATCTGATAGAAAATATCCATTGTAATCTATGAAGAGCATAGTAAAAAGCGCGGGAATGTTGACATGTAGGGACGGCACACACACACGCCGGTGATATGAAGAGCATAGTAAAAAGCGCGGGAACGTTGATATGTAGGCACGGCACACACACGCCGGTGATGCTAACTGAAAAATTGAAAAACTTACTTAATTAGGTTGGTACAAAATAGAACCATTTGGTTTCTAGAGCAAAGATGTGTGTGTGTGTGTGTGTGAAAATGAGAAGGATAAGAACATAAAAATATTCGAATTAAATATCAATATCGCAAATATCAATAATTATTATGATGTTCTCAGTTATTTATAACTGTTTACGAAATTATAACTGTTACTAACAGTTATATCAAAATCAATTTTCACACAAGACAACACGATTATGCGCAGTCGGTCGACTCGCGTGTGTAATGTGATGTATTAGCGTGCGATGCGCGCGCGCAGGTCTTCACGGCTCATTTGATGGTAAATGTTTTACGACAACTGCGGCGTTTATTGAACGTAGTGATTAGTGTTGCCATGTATTAAAGTCATGTTGAGACTTTTCAAAAAATTATACCTTTATTAATGGTTCATAACAAAATAAACAGGTCCAGCCACCAATGGAGTCAGATATTTTACCGCCATGTAGCAATGTGTAAACATTGCTGTGTTCCGGTGTGGAGGGCACTTTAGCTGGTGAAATTACCGAGCTGAGACTTAATAACTAATGTCTCGGGTGACGAGTGGCAGTGTAAAGCAGGTGTCTATAGGCAAGGATGTCAGTCACGTATTATTAGGCAAATGGCTTGTCTGTCTCGTAAATGAATTAAATAAAAATAAATAGTATTATTATTCGTTAATTATTATTAATGAATACTGAATACATATTAAAACAATATATAGATATTAGGCCAAGGCCCTGTCCTGCATTTCTAAACGTACCTAATTACGTTAGTCATCTATGATAAGAAAATTCATTTTTTAACGTAACATGTCAGAATCCAGTAAAAAAAAAATAGATAAATTCTTTTTTAAATAGGTACGGTTTCCTAGTTACCTTTATTCTTTGCCATTTACTTTATAGTAATATCAGTACACAGATGTGTGTACCATGTACGTTGATATACGATGTCCCGTTTTAAGCATAAAAACCAAGGGCACACTAGTGTTTAAACTTTAATAAGGCAATGATGCTTGACTCGGTGTTTAGATATACTCATTAAAGTATATTGACTTGTGAAGACAGATAATAACCGCAGTAGGTGCTGCACATTTTTAACCGTGGTATTACACAGACGCTATTTAAGTAATATTATAATTATTAAATAATATAAACATAATCCTGACATCGGGTAACATCGTTCCAGACGTTAGGGCATGGCTATAATGTATCTTTCGGAGTCGCTGGACGTTCGGGGTTTGGGCCCTAGGACGTCCACTGAGTACGGTGGCGACTCTGAGGAGGACGGCAGCGGGGTAGCGACTCCCGTCCCCGTGAGCACCGAGACTGGTTCTCGAGAGGCTACAATGCGCCCCCCGGCAGCGGACTCAAAGGCAAAGCACTGAGGGGCTCTTGGTGCAAATCCCACCGGAGAGCCCTGATGTCCCCTCTAAGAATCTCACATACCTCAGTTAAGCTCCACAGGTCTCGTTTCCCCCGCGAAAACAAAAAAAAAGGAGCAGTGTCGACTTTTATATTTACGCCTATCCAACGCACGGATCATCGTACCTACTATCCAGACAATGAGATGATCGGCCTGTACTGTCCAAAACCAAGGAATTAAATTCTGGCATGAAATTGGTACAATGCGTTACTAATTATTGTTTAATTTAAAACCTACAAACAATCTATAAGAACTAATTGCGCGCAACTAAAGCTGCGAGCTAAATCAAGTATTAATTAATCAGCTTAACCCATCATTTAGAGATACAATCACGATTCAAAACATAAAAAATAAATTAAAATCATATTTTTTAAACAGCCTGTAGCTTTGAACACTATTACGTTGCTTTTTTACTGGCGTGACCGCCATGCATGCATCGGGTTTGCGGGTGTGACCTTATCTCTGTGGGTAGTTTTAAAAGGTTACTTGTTTGCATATCTTTTGATAAAAATATTTGTTTCTATTATGTAACGTTTTAAATTGTTATATTTTTTTAGATATTGTGCACAGAATGTACTTATTACGATCTGGACAAACCTTCGTGGTTTTTAGATTGTAAGTTGATCATTCCATAAAAATTGTACTGCTTGTAGTAAATAAAAAAAAAAAAAAAAGTATTTTATAAATCGCGATTCAGCATAAGTCTTTATCTACAACTAATAACTAAATTGGCGACATTTGATACGCCAAAAGTTGCATGCAGACTTTATGGCACTAGCATATATGCTGTTAGTTTGACTTTAGAACACCGTAAATCCATTATTAAAACACATCGTTTCAAAGCCCGACCTATGTCCGTAAGTTGTTAACGAACTGCTCAACATTTTGCAATGGCGAGCGTTATAAATATCTCCTGTAAAGGTTAAATCCAACCTGTAGGGAAAGTTATCGGTAGATGTGTTGTGACATTTGGAGAAATTCTCCAATGATATACAGACGTACAAACTGTTAAGTAGGTACTATTGGGACTACGTTCTACATAGAAACACGATCGGATGTTCAACGAGCAATACAATTTCCAAGGTTTACAGCCAAGTCAAGGTTGTAGGAACCGAATAACTGAACTACTATTTGGTATAGAAAAGATGATGAGACCCAGGGCACAGCAGGAGGTTTCTTTTAACTGTATAAATATAGGTTCTTTACAAAATGCTTTTGAAACTACGTAAGCATCATTGAATCAGGCTCACCTAACCCGGTTAAGTGTAATCTTGCGCAGATTGATGTATTAGACAGTTGGTTTTGTTAAAACTCTTTAAAGTAATATGTATGTAGATACTTGAATAAACAACAATATAGTCTTAAATAAGTTAGTTACTTTCCTGTTGACTAGTAGGTAGAGTCACTACGCGTCCACCTTTTTTTCTAGTGAGTGAAATATTTATTTCTACGTCATACATATACGTAACTCCATTTCTTATTAATATTAACATACTTCATACATATATTATAGGTTTCATAATTCATGGAAGATAATTAAAAATTATTTATAATTTGACGAGAAATTAATAAGTGCACAAAATTAAATTTTGTAGTTACAAAATCAATCGTAACTAATTGCTGTGTCAACATATCTGGCCAGTGCAGGAAGAAACTGTCTTAATAGCAATAATTGTAAAATTTAGTTAATAAGTTTCTTTACATATTTGATATACTCCAAAAAATAAATACCAGTTATTCATTTTTCTATATCCAAATACAAAAGTAAATTTTCTATTTCACATAGAAGAGAGATTATATGTGCATAAGTCTATGTTCGAGAAATTTAAGTCTCAAGATATCAGTAATACTAAACTCAGTAAAGGTAAACTGAATATAACTTTAAAAGATATGGCAGCCTTATCCAGTATCGCGATGAATAACTTAGAACTGAGGGGTGTAATAACAATAAATAGAAAAATGATACACGTTAGAGATAGCAAGTATAATACTGAATTTGAGTCCTGTTATAAATTACAGTCTACTTAATAAATATTCATTTGGAAGTAATCGATTTAACTCCGATCGATTACATTAATCTCCATGATACGGTAAGGAATTAAAAATGTAAATTCGTGTATCGAAATTATTTAACGTATCGTTTCTACCGAATATGTTCATTTATAGGATTAAATAATTTATGCAAACTCAAGAGAAATCCAGCTTAATAGTCTAACGATCACAAACGAATATGGGCAATATGCTAATGTTATTAAATGATATAACGTCGTTGACCTCAAAGCTAAAGACGAATTTAATGATCATGAAGTTATGCTTCTGCAGAATTTACTGGCAAGAAAAGCATAATGACTCTTAGGTATCAACACGAAGTTAACAGCACAAATAAAGAAATACGTTCACCTTTAATTAAATTGGGATAACCATGACAAATAGTAATTCCGAATCTTTGACGAAGCGAAGATAGCATTTTAAAACATAAACAAACGAATTAAGAACCTTTACTTATTGGGCCAAAACTTTACTCAATCAATCCAAAATTTAAAACAGGTGGCAAATAAAGTACGCGTGGTCTCATAATAAAAAGAAAACTAATCTTAACCTAACAATCATTTTGGTTTTATGTCGTAACTGTATGCTTCCTCTACACTCAAACAGCACTACATCGGGTCGGGATATTCGATACGCCTGGATCGCGGAAGAGTTTCGTCCAGGATACACGGGATAATAATCCTCTTGTAGCAAACGGATCGAGCGCACGTTACACGGACATCATGGCGCGGCGGCGTGGGCGAACCCGCCAAAAGGCTATAAATTGGCGGGTAACTAGCCCGCCATATTGGATGCGCCGGCGCATTAGGACACGTTTCTATTTTGATATCGAGGAGAAATTACATTAATCACGCGTGTGTATGGAATAAAATTAATCAAAATTATCTAACAAATTACATGTTCTTTTGCTTAAACAATAGTTATTTAAAAGGGACAACCAATTCACATCACCTTCAAGTTCCTTATAATACGTGCCTTTTGCTCCTGGTATAGCGATTCTTTTATCACAGCACAGAGTCCCTATTCCTTAAATTACTAAATGACTACTAAGTTAGCTTCTAAAAAATATTTCACGCATTTATTTATCAAAATCCAAACGATAACAATAAAGTCGATTAATATCTAATAAAAAGACGTTAGCGAAAACAATGGTCACAAAACAAGCAATAAAATTGTTTGCGATCTGTTTGTAGGGCCCAGATCAACAAAACCAGTTGATAATGGCGGTCGTCTAAGGCGACTGAAGACTTGCCCTCGTTTGTTCGGCGTTAATATGTTAATAACAACATCGAGTCACGATCTCGCATTACCTACTTAGTGCTACAAGTCACTTTTGTGAGTATTATAACGTTGTTCAAATGTATAAGACTGATAAAATCATCAGTAATTTGCGTTTACAATCAGGTTGCATATGGAAAAAAAAAGAGTTTCGAAATACAGTTCTGATTTGAAGAATTATACACCATTAAATTCTATTTCTGACCATATATTGCCAATAGAATTTTTAAATTTTAAATTTATGGAAGAACCTATGAAGCGATGTTTTAATTGTGGAAACTTCGTTAAAAAAAGTTTTGCAATACGGTTCTGATTTGAAGAATTACCTATACACCATTAAATTCTATTTATGTTCATCTATGCCAATAGAATTTTTAAATTTCGTATTGATGGAAGAACCTATTAAGCGATGTTTTAATTGTGGAAAATTCGTTTTCGATTTTAATGGCAAAAATCTTTAAGATTAATTATTAATTCCGCATTAAGATTTCCGTGTACGGGCTAAAACACTAAACTTCATTTCTCATAGTACATAATTAAGATTCGATACTTCACGAACGCCGAGAAGCTTCGTGTAATTAAAGATTTTCATGTGTATTGTGTCCCGTTTTAGCTGTGCTGCTAGTCTGCGGGAAACAATAAAACCATAATATCCATGGATAAACGATGATTAAAGAAAATTACAGACATGAAGGTTCAGGAAAATGAATAGCTACTAAGAATGTATCCAACAGCGATCCCGATATACATACAGTAGTATTTTTTCCAGTTATAGAGCTCTTTACATCGGCATAAAGCATTGTTTACACGCGCTCTTATTTCGCTAGTTGTAACTCAGCTTTAAATCATTCTTAAAAAACAACCAAAAGAAATTACTTTTACTTAAACAAGACAGGCGAAAACATGTCCTTGTAGAAAACTGTGGGCAAGAGATTCACATCAAAAAAGCTTAAATTCTTATAATAAAACAAAAATACCCCTAATTGGCAACACTGGCCCAGTGAAACGCTACTGCAGTTTTATCCTGACATAAATCCAGAGGTTAACAACAGTTTACATACTGCGATAAGTAATTTTACTCGTGCACCGTTCATCTGTGATGTACCACAAAGCCTTCAAGGACAATAAACACACGAAATAACGAGATTGTTGATTTCTGATTAGATATAATACTGTTTACAATACATAAGTTGTATTGTTAGATAAGCAGCTTTTATGACTTAAATGTACGTTAAAAACGTTTAGGGTTTGATCCTAAAAAAGATTTGATTCTTTTACCTTTTGGTTAAGTATCGAACGGGTAGCAAAAGGGACGAAACGTCTGGTATCATTGACTTACTATACTTATTCCAGAATACTTAGCCGCCAGCACAGCTACTCCTCATGACGAACTGCGGGCAACTAGTTCACGTTATCTTGTGTAAGATATTGACGGGCCCGTTGGTCTAGTGGATAGACACCCTGTCCGCTAACCGATGGGTCGTGGGTTCGATTCCCACCAAGGATGTGGGTGTTATTTATCTATTTAAGTATGTATTTTAAAAAAAAGTATATAAGTATTAGTATCAGTTGTCTGGTTTCCATAGTACAGGCTCTGCCTAGTTTGGGATCAGATGACCGTGTGTGGATTGTCCCAACATATAATTATTGTTTATACTCCCTTGTTGTCCCTTGGTGGCCATCTGCGGGCAACTAGTTCACGTTATCTTGTGTAAGGGGGAGTACGTTACACAAGATAACGTGAACTAGTTGCCGTCGGTTTTTTAAATCTGTGTTACTGCTATGGTGAGTAAAGGTTAAAGTGAAAACATAAATCCTCTAAAACAATCAGACAAAAACTGAACGAAACAGTGTTGAATAAAAGCGTTCCAACTTTTAATTAAAATGTCATCGGAATTATAAAATCTCGAATCCCGTAAACTATATTTTATAGCGCAATAACCAGTCTATAGTACAAAACAAACACGCATAACGGCGCGTTATTGGTGCTAAACGGCTGGCAACACCAATATAGTTTTCACTTTTATCGATAAAACCGATCGGTATTGAATCGATATGGGTGACTCACAACGCGACGCGAATAATCGGCAATGTTCACAATGCAGTATTTCGAAGATAAGTTAATGGTTTAATCAGTTTGCGGTAGAAAGTGGTCTAGACTGTCTATCTAGGTACTTTTATATACCGTGTAATTTAAGTGCTTTAACCTTTTGGTTTTGTTGTGATAGTAACAAAGTGAGACTGACATTCGCACGTGTCTTATAGTGAAGTAAAAGTCACTTGAAATTTTTCCTGTATTGGTTTAATTTCGTGACTGTTAAATTGTGTTATGTCACACAACAATTAAATATTCAACGCTTTTGAAAGTCAACTAGTTATTTTATTTAATAACGTCTTCCTAGAAAATCTTCACTTAGATTTAGATATGTAATTCATCGCACAGTATAGGTGGTAGGTAATCCATTAGAAAGACGCTGCTGCCCGTCTTCTTTTTTCCCTTAGTCACCTCTTACGGGCACCCAACGGGATAAGATGTGAGGGTGCTACTTTAACCCGGACACCCCACAGATATGTAGTTACTACATGTCTACTATGGATCTATGTAAACAAATTCTATACCTACATTGTAGTTACAAAACTTTAATTCTTATTGAAGTCTTTTGTCTTACAAACAACCATTTTGTATTTATAACTGTCTACACTTCGAGTTATACTACAGTTTAAATTTTAATGTATTGAAGAAGTCATTACTTAGTTGTCAGATATCTTTCGGCGGCTCATGTGCGCAAGCGCCGGTGGCGACAAATGACTTCACAGCGGGTGATGTTTTTATTGTATGCATTATTGGGACACTGCAATTCCAGTTCTGAGTGAGCGCAATATTTATTGATATAAATGTACTGTATGTACGCCACGTGTTCCGGACGCCAGCTGAAAGTCCTCTTGATTAAAGTAGTATAGTGTGAATTAGGTCTTTTGAATAAAAACTGAACCTAGACTTTCAGGATAAGAAAAAACACTCTAATAGCTGATGGACGGCAACGTCAAGTGATGTTTGAAATTATGTTTCAATTTACGGAACTTTTAAAGCAAAAATTTTATAAAGAAATAGGTATTAACCTACGGTTATAATAAAATTATAATCATAATCCTCCATTCCAAGCAAGCGTTCCCACGCCAGAGCACGGAGTTTTTCTACTATTATACCTATAACCCGTCTATTAATAAACACATCCTGTGCAACTCTTGGAAAACTAGCTTTTCCTACTGCATCGTTTCTGTGGACAACATTTCAATTTGTTATCATTACAAACGCCGCGTAATGTACAGAACAAGTTTCTATATCATTCAGATATCGACTAGTTTAGATGGGATGTTTCCAAGATAGTGCGGGCAATTCAATGATGTTAGTTTACCTGGGGCTATCGCTTAGATTCCGTTAATTCTTAACCAATCTGCGATTTCATGGGAAATGTTGTTGTATGTGAAACGTGGTTAAGATATTGAAATACAACTAATTTTACGGATTAGGCTGGTCACGGAAGGACCTTCGAGCCTTCCTGTGACCATGGGCGCTGTAATAAAATGATCGAAAAGTCGGGAAAGTTAACATAAATAAACCGTGTTGTAATTTGTATCAAGATTTTATTTTGGTGCATTATAATCTTAGAGATACATTATAAATATAATATTTTATATTTCTAAAATGTTAGGACCTGATCCATATTTAATATAGTCATGTACCTATTAAAAAATTGATTTGAATTCATTTTAGGTAGTTGGTCTGTTGCAACGAGCACTAAAGCTGAAAAAAATGATTCGTTTGCAAAATGTATTATGGAAAATAATGCAGATATTGTAATATTCGTCTAGCCTGTCCAATGCTCCTATCGACCACCGAACTGCGGGATTAATTGATGCATCACCCAAAATATAACCATCCACACTTTCTATTTCCCAAAGTAATTATCGCAGAAAATAGCACACTAGTAGCTTCAAAAAGATATAGTTTAGTTTGGCCGTTACGTAACATATACAGTGATAAACGGGTCGGGTACTTTCTACATGCGTGGGCGCAACAACTGCTGACCATTAATTAATACGATTGCAGTACAGCGAGAGAAACCAAGCGGTAGGTAAGCCGATATAAATAAATAGGAAAATGAAAATGACTCATAAGTTCTAGAAGGAATCAAGCAAACTCTCATAATTCTTTATACATATGCCATTTTTTTTGCCTTCTAATCGCTAGACCATATTAATTTTCAGGGCTCTCTACTGTCTTAGCACAAGGGTAGGAGATAGTATGATGTTGTGAAGAAAAGTCAACTGTCATACATCCATTTCTTTTCCTACCTAGGAGTCTGCAAGATCCCCTAAAAACATTGTACCTATATTTTTAGGTATTCTCTTATGTCCACTAACTAATGTTTTAGAACGATCTAAAAATTCGATGTAGCGCAGTCTTATTTCGATCGTTCGCGTTCGTTTAGTAAATTCGTTTAGATCAATGGTGAATGTGCTGTAACCATTGAGGTATTATGTACTTATACATCAGAAATGGCTGTAACATAATCACAATTCGAAACATAAATAAACCGTAATTATGAATACCTACAAAGATTAATTTCTATATCCTTTACTGTTCATCTATAACATGTCAAAACTGCCAATCAACGCGCAATACGCAATGGTTCATTAAACACTTTACCTCCACCTCTCGCCGCTGACGAGCTAGATTTAGCATCTGCTAAATCGCCGGCGGGTATCGTGAACTGGATAACAAGTTGTTTTGCCTAGGGTTAGCAGAAAATATGGATTGAAACGCTTGAAATATTAGAAATGGAAATCATGTCGAAAACTACCTTTTTACCCGTCTACAGCAAAGCCGAAAGCAAGAGTTATAATTTTAGCAGCCTGTGTTTGTTTGCAAGCAAGACGTTCTCCTGATGATAAGCAGGGCAGCACCAGCAGCACCTATAGACGGGTGAACTACACTGCCTCTCGTCAACCCAAGGCCTAAGATAACTAAGTCGCTTGAGTCCAGTAATTTCACCAGCGAAATTCACATCCTGATGTTGCTTCGCGGGCGGAACGTTTTACACTGGGATGCTCCCTTGCGCAAAGAGCTACGTTCAGTTTCTTTGTTTTTCGCGGGTAAAGTTCCCAGAGACCTGTGTGGTTAAACCGGGGTATATGAGATTCTTACCCACTAAAACCCCTACTGCTGTTGTCCTCCTGTGGGATCTGCACCAAGAGCCAGGGGGCGTATTACAGCCCACCGGGAACCGGACACGGTGCTCACGGTGTCGGGGGTCGCAAGCCCAACGCCGTCCTCCTTGGAGGCGCAGCCGTGTTCAATAGAGGTTCTAGGACCCGCACTCCGAAGAGACCTACCACCTGCTAGGTGGTACACGTATGTTTCACCGTAGCACCTAAATTACTCATCCGACTTTGATTAAAAGGTGTCAATCGATTTATTATTATGGTTCGGGTGACAGGCCATTTTTTGTATGACAAAAAAACTCAAAGGCTGTATGGGCCATATTTAATCTCTTTGCTGTTCCACATAGTGCATGGGCGTGGCGATAAGATCTATTCTATTCTATATTATTATTGGGAACCCTATTCGTTTCGACTTTACGCCTACAGTCTAAAACGCAATAGGCTTCCAGTTCCTTTACTTAGATTCCCGAGAGCTTTCTATCTTCAAATTGATTGTGTAAGCGTAAGATCTTTCAGATATGTAGATCGCGTATTGAACTTTAGAAGCAATCTCTCATAATGACTAGGCTTATAGGATTGAGAGGCTTAGCTGCGAGATTAACATTTATTTATCGGAACGTATCGTTATGGCTGGTTCCGGTCGGTTTTGGATCGCGAGATATAACGGACGTAAATTCGGAACTGAGTGTACAAATCGTAGAGCTTAGGTAATATACATTTTCTGTCTTCCTTATTTCGTGATTTTAATTTCAAGAAATATTGGTGAAATAAAAAAATACATCAATCGTAATAGGAGGTGAAGAGAAAAAGCTTCCTCGAAAAGCAAGATAATTTACTTGCGCCGTGCGCACTTTAAATCTCTTTTATTTTTCATTGAAACTGGTATCGAGATTAGGATGTGATTAGTCTAATCAAAGAATACCTATTAAGTAATAACTAATAATGTAAATTAGAGAAGGCATCGCCACTAGATTATTTTAAACAAAAAATTGCACTATCTTAAACACTGATAGACCATGTGTAAGTTGGAAACTTATTTTGTAATGACTAACTCTTGTGCATGAGACAGTCTGTCTGAAATTAGGGGGGCTCAAGATACCTAATGTAAGGACTAATGTCACAGGTGAGGACCGGCAGAACAATGCATGTCTATAGGCAGGCGTTTTGCTTACGAGCAGGCGAACGTCTTGATCAACTCGTGACTAAGAACGATTTAAAAATAATTAGCTAATTATATATTATAATAATAAAAATTAAAGAGAGGCCAGCCTCTCGGTATTCTACAGGATGCATTTTGGAGAGTGTGCGCAGGAATTTCATGACTTGATTCCACCATCCCCCCTTCTATCTTCGGACGTCGAGACGCACTGCGCATACACACCCTTATGTGGTGAAAGTGCCTTCAGTTCGGACTAAATGATTTACCTTTTCGTTTATAATGGGGACAGCTAAGGATTGGAACAGTTTGCCTGCGTCGGTTTTCCCGCCCGATTATAATGTAGGTGTATTCAAGGCTAGAGTGAATAGGCTTTTAATAAGCTAGTGTGCTTTACCATCTTCGATTGCGTCGCCACTTTCCATCAGGTGGGTCTGCAGTCAAGCACTAGCTTATGATGAATAAAAAAATAAAATAAAGGTTTTGTCAAACTTATACCGATCTAAGGAAACCGAGAGTTTTATATCAGTTAAATCGATAATGAAGATACACTAAAACCCATCATAAAAACCTTTTAACACGATACCATTTTTATCGATTAGACAAAAGTAATCGATTTTACGGGCACAATTTCGATCCGGGACAAATTAACGGCTCTTTTGTTCTTTCCAGTCGCACCACCATTATCGACAGACCCGTCTGTTTAGTTCCACTTTTCTGTATAGTTGTAAGTTTGTATCAGATTTGGGAGGTCGATTTATACTGGTTGGCTCTAATTATGCACTGCCTACGCCGCCCACGGTCTTCCCACAGTATTGTCCTAAACCCGTCGAGAGACAATGCTTTCACCACCTCGTGAACATTTTCTGCTAATTAATGACCGTGTAAAGATCCTGGGAACTAAATTACGTAATGTGTCTTATGCAAGTGACTTGAGCGTTTATCTTTCGTTAAGAATACTATTTCAAAGGTTATAAGATAAGAATAAAGTTATGAGATTTTTCTTAATTAACTTATAACATTTGAAACCTAGAAGTCTCTAGGACTAGTTACTGTGCTTGTGGCTAAGGGTTTGATTTCACCACCCCCTTCTATCATCGGACGACGAGACGCTCGGCGCGCACACACCCTTATGTGGTAAACGTGCCTTCAGTCCGCACTAAGCGATTTGCTTCGACGTTCATAATAAGGACAGCTAAGAACTGGAATAGTTTGCCTGCGTCAATTTTTCCGCCTGATTATAATGCAGTTTTTTTTTTTTTGGGAATGATAGACGCTGTTGGCCGCAGATGGCCATTACAGCTGCACCGGACAATAGGAGGCGAGCGCTTAAAGCGCTCTAGCCTTAACGGCAGAAGTAGCGACGAGCGCAAGGGCACCTCAGGGAGGCACGGCCTCGGCTTGGGCTGTCGCTTAAGAGAGGGCTGAGTTTACCACCGGTTCACAACGCGCCCCCACTGAGAAGAACCGGCAAGAAACTCAGTGGGGTGATGCACGTCGTTGAGGTCGCATACGTACGACCCTTCGGCCTCGCTGGCGAGACCGGTGTCTGATAGCTAGTGTAGCATACGGTTGTCGGGGAGGGTTCGGCGCATCCCGGTCCAATAGGACCGTCATGGGGTCAGGAGGGTCGAGCAGTACGTGCCGTGGTCTGCGGCGCGAATCAGAAGGACTAGGGGCGTAATCGGCGGCGGCGCGGATTAAACTGTTCGCGTGACGGGACGCGGATTCAAAGCAGCGTTTCGACGCTTCTTTGAGGAACTTACGAAGGGGATCTAACTTGAAATCGGAATGCAGATATACGTTCCGCATGTACCACGGGGCACCGACGGCACGTCGGAGGAAACGATTCTGGATAACCTGGAGGCTATCGATACGGGTGCGGGCGGCGTGCGCGAAAACTACACTCGCGTAAGTCATGATTGGGCTATAATGTAGGTATCTTCTATGCTAGAGTGAATAGGCTTTTAATAAGCTAGTGTGCTTTACCATCCCTGATTGCGTCGCCGCTTTCCATCGGGTGGGACTGCAGTCAAGCACTGGATTATATTAAGTAAAAAAAAACGAAAAGTAAAAAAATTGCTACTGCTGGTAACACAGTGATTCCCATGTTACAAAAAACTTATACCTATCTGGTTATTTCGCTTGTGTGTATTACCATCCAAGGGTGTATTACCGCTTACCAACAGATATGCAAATTTATATTATTATAATAATAATAGAAAATGAAACTAATTTTACGGATTATATATAATTACGGATTATTATATAATCCGTAAAATTAGTTTCATTTCAATGTGTAATATTCGCGTAAATATCAGAAATCAATAATAGAAAATCTCAACCATATTGATTGACGTGGCCAATCTTTTTTTTTTTTGACGCGGGGGAAATCTTCCAAAGATCCCCGGGAGCTGTGGGGCTCGACCGGGGTATGTGGGATTCTTACCCACTAAAACCCCCGCGGCTGTCGCATCGGCACATGAGAGGGGGGACCCCAGGGCTCTCCGGTGGGATCTGCACCAGGGGCCCCTCAGTGCCTTGCCTTTGAGCCCGCCGTTGGGGGGCGCATTGTAGCCCCTCGGGAACCTGTCACGGTGCTCACGGGGACGGGGGTCGCAAGCCCGCCGCCGTCCTCCTCGGAGTCGCCGCCGTACTCAAGACGTGGCCTATCTTGTGTCAACCTTATTCAAGCTGCCCTTAGTTAGGTCTCTCACTTAACTTGGTGTTGGTGTGATAAAAGCTAATAGTTACTATCTCCCAGGTCTTAGTTTAATTGTATGAGTTGACATCGACAGTATAAAAATCTACACTAATATTTATTTCGGTCTTCTACGCGAAAAATATAAAAAACGCAAATCATCGATTTCAATTGCCACCACACAATCATGAACTTACAAAACGTTTCGTAACAATGTACGATAATATTTTGACAACAAAAGAAGATCTACGCCGTATACAACCGAAAATATTGAATCGATATAATAATCGATACTAGATTGCAAAGTTCATTGACTCGATACATTAACAAAGAGATAGTGACGCAAACTATTACGATATCGCGAGTCGCGAATGACTCGTTGTATAATCGCTAGATACCGCCGCGATACGAGATTGCTATCGATTTGGCGCGTGTCTTGGATGTCGCGGGGTGCCTGAGGCGCTTGGTCATGATGCTCAATCGTTCTGTGAGATCTTATATGACCCTATGGTTTTTATGCCAAATAGAATAACGAGACTAGTAAGACGTTTATCTGGTAGTAACGGGGTGTCCCACGAGAACGACAACTGCGACGCGACGCAAAACTGTTAAACAGTAGCTAACCCTAGCACTGGATCTACGACTTTTTAGAACCGGGGTAGTAACTTGATAGTGGCGCCCCTCTTTAGCGTTTGAGATAAATTACTAATATAGGTAGTACTAGCTGACAAACAGACAAAAATAAAAAAAAATACATTTTTGGCTTTAGTATCGGTTATATAATGCCGTCCAAACATAATTTTCAAAATATCTTCAATGTACAGAATTGGACCTGTTACAGTTTTATTATAAGTATAGATAACACAAATATAGGTAGTATAATGTAGTAAACACACAAATATAGGTAGTATAATGGTTGGCATTTTTCATGTATGGGACATTAAAAACCCTTTAATAAATGTACTCTTTATTATCTATTACTAAGGCTTGATGAGCGTTTTTTAGCGTTTTTTTAATCATAGGAAATTGTTTCGTTTTTGTATAATAAAGCAAGTATAGCAAAGTCAGCGATATTCAAACAATAGTAAATTATACAATAGCAAATTATATAAGAAACTGTTTTTTAAACGAGACGTAGGTAATAATTATTATAAAAAAAATGAACGAATTATTAAAGACAAAGGTGCGCAAAAGACGTCAATCACTAGGCAGTACTACAAATAGCATAATAATGCCAATCTATGCGGACGAAGCCAATCATTAATTATACTCCGCTTACTAAACAAAATTTCCATTTAGAACGTGAAGTGTTAAAATAGAAAATAATTCACACCGTGTCTGAGTATCGATAATACGTTGATAAATTATATATATTTTAATGACATATAGACGGAATCGCACGTTAGCGGCTTCGCAACCTGTTGTCGGCGGATGTTTCGAAAGCTTGTCACTTGTTTGAATATAACACGATTAGCGGTGACTCACTGGATCTCGTATACATGTTTCCTGTCAATAATTAACATAAAATTATCTGTGGACAGTAAGGGCTCGTTTTTTTAAGCAACTTACTGCCGCACTTACAACGGCTAACTAACTTAAATTCTAATTAAGGCACTTTTTAAAGTCTATGTATTTCGACTGTCGAAACCGTTTAAGATTATTTTCGATTAAGAATAAGAGATAATTGATATCTGTACTCACTATCTGCGTATTAAGTATTAATTGGCTTTGTGTGTCGAATAAATCCGTTTCAAAAAATGGATTAATGATCATCAACTTTTATTGACGTTTGTAGGTTCGGCAGTTAGGTAGACAAGTCGCGAGTAAGTGACCGTCTGATCATGATCTGCAGTAGTATTCTGTAAGAACATTTAACAAACTCGAAATCTGAATCCGCTTTCGAAGAATTCAGATTTCAAGTTTAATCAATCTTTTTACAGAATAACCACTCTGCACTGCTGATCGTCGTCCGAGAGATTACTTATTCTCTTGATTCCGGTAGTATCTCTAGTTAGCAGTGCCCTTGACATTCGAACAGAGTAGGTAATGTTTACATATTGTACTGTTGGGCAAATTGAATAGATCACATTTGACATCTGACATCTGTCAGTGTCTTTGTCACTATTACAAAAAATATGTAAACGTAATTGAAAGACGTTAAGTTATTGTGCAATTCTATTTCGAAAAAATATTAAAATGTTATGCCCACCGTTACAAGATTACGGTGTTAAATTTCGATGAAGTGTCAAATGGGATCTATTAAATTGGCCCTACTTTAGTTGATTTTTGGTTGTTTTGTCTGATACTCCGGTATGGTACCTACTTTCGTTCCGGATCCAAGGCACCTCTGGAGGATACCCCTGGGGGTGCCCGTGGCACGTGGTTAATAGGCATAAGCAATTCGAAAAGACGTTAACTTAGAAAGACGATTTCTGGTACTGACTCGCTACCGCCTATATCGGCACCATAATACTAGCAGTCAGACCAGCTAATTTCCATAATGTGTAGCGGTATCTGCTACTATAGGGTCCTAAGAGATCGCGCACAAAATCACACGAATTTTTTTTGTGATTTTAAAGGATATGGTATTGTAATTGATACAGAAATCGTTCGTTATAGGGAATTTACCAAAATTCTAGGACTTCAGAAAATGTCGTTGGATTTCTTATCGGATCTTCTCAGCGAGTGCTATCGCTAAGCCTATTTGGAATAAATAATTTCATTGCGCAATCACTGCGTAAGCGTAGCAAGATTGCAACGTCATTGCAAGAAGGATACTACATAATATTAACTGTTTTGTAGGCAGTTATGCACGCACTCACAACACACACGCGGCGAGATCGTTGACCGATCGCCTCGTTGGAAACACGCTCGTGAATCGCTAGTCTGACATCGCTTTAACAGATTTTATTAATACGTTTCTATTATCTGATCTAAGGATATACGTAATATTACAAATGATAACTTCTGTGCATTTTTCCATAAGTATCCAATAAATAAATATATATGTACATATTTTGTCTGTACCAATGATACTGGTTCGTACTCACTGTATATATACTCCAATAGATAAGACGAAAAACACGCACATACCTGTAACAAAAAAGAAAAACGATTTTGAAACAAAATACTTTTATTTATATTTTATACTTTTACATAGACATAAACTAATAAGAAAAATGATTAGGTACCTACAGTACGCGACAGGTCAACATGGCAATCGGGGAGGTAGCACCCCACACCCCAGCATTTCGTTCGCGATGTGCGGGTATGCGTGGTTTCCCTTCCCCAGTCGCGTACTTGAGGTACTTGTATATATAAAATACAATCACTTAGAAAAATATTGTGACAATAAGACAATCAGGCCTAGCAAAACTAATAAGATTGATAAAATAAAACATAAGTCCAGTCTATCATCAAAATAATGTTTTCTAACCGACAAAGGTTTTCAAGGCCGGCAACGCGCGGGGTCGGAGTCAATATATACTATTAAAAAAAGAAAAAAGAAAAGAAATGGCAGACGATCACTTGTTAGTTACATAAGCTAATAACTAAGAGTATCGTATTACTATCGGGCGAACTATCGCAAGGTCGGAGGTCGCGTGATGGATGCCGTTCGAAGGTCGAGTTCAAGGTCCACGCCGAGGTTACAGCTACCGTTAATTTCGACCCGTATAGACCAGTTTCACTCAAAGTGAGCGGTGTTGGTCGCCCCCTTGAAGGTGCTTCTGAGCGGTGTTGGTCGCCCCCTTGAAGGTGCTTCTTTTATAAAAAAAATATTATTAATATAATAGCATTCTATGACAATCCACAGACGGTCATCCGAACCCAAAATAGGCAGAGCCTGTACTATGGAAACCAGACCACTGATACTAATACTTACGTAAATAGATAAAACACCCAGACACTTCGTGGGAATCGAAGCCACGATCTATTGAGTAGCGGCCAGGGTGTCTAACCACTAGACCTACAGGCCCGTCATTTATTTCCCTTTTACTCATGTTATCATGAACAATCGTTATTCAATACTGATAAGGATATAAAATATTTATTACTAAAAAAATACCCAATTCGCTTCGGGTGTGCCCATAAGATTTGAAGAGTTCCTCGATTTCTCCAGAATCATCACATACTCACGACCTGAACTGGACCTGATGACTATGAAAACTATACCCTTTCAAACAAAAGACGAATTTACCTAATCAGACCAGGCTTTTGTTAATCGGGGAACACCTACAAAAAATGATTCCGACGAATTAAGACCCTTATTGAAAACACTATACTGATATCAAACAAAACATTGCAAATACAACTTACGGAATTTCCCAATATCCTTCTAACAAGATGATTATAAGGTTGAAATGGAAGCGATCCCGTGCGATGATCTACAGAGGCTGTGATACGAGGTCGAAGCCGGCGCCAGCGATCCGGGCCGAGGATGGGTCGAGAGAAATGGGCCAATGGGGTCACACTGGATTTATCCTATAGGGGACGAATATTATACATTTTCGAACCGTGCGAGTACGAAATAGTGTAGGAGTAACTCCGTAGGCATATTTTCATAAGAGTATAGCAATAATTGATACCATTTATCAGATCTGTAAGCCTCAAATGTTGGAAAAAACGGTTGTTGTACAAATGTTGGAAGTTTCCGTTGTTAATACGATGAAAACGTTACGCACAAATCCGATAGTTTCTATAAAATTACATAATCATTATCATCATGTAATTTTTTAATTTTTATGTAATTTTATGTAATTTAAATTTAAGAGTCCCTAATAGGATACAACGTCATCCAATAACTCTATCTACTCCTGCAGTTAACACTTTAGCGGTGCGTCGGCGGCGGTGCTAAAGGGAGGATCCTCCGACCGAGCGAGGTGTGATGCTCGGCCAGGGCCGAAGCCCCCGACAGATGTTGTCGGGATGTTGTATATATTCTCCGAGTTGGAGAAACTTCGCTTGCACGATTCAGAAATCGGTGGCGCCATCTGTTATCTTGTATGTAGTACTATTCGCTACTTCCTCGCGTCGCTGTACCACATGTGGCGTCATCTTATGTCGAGTCGCCACATCACTCCCCCCCGAAGACTGGAAGTCGATGAACGGTCTTCTTGTGCCAGCTTGTTCTTGCGCTCCAGTCGCTATGCCAGTGTGCCAGTGGATACAGTTCCAGTGAGTCGGAACTGAAGCTGCGTCGTCCTCTGTGAGTCGAGGTATGCAGTGAATGGCTGGCGGCTGCTAGACGTACCGGTGAGAGGAATGTGCTCTTCTTACAAGAACCGGCCGTAGTGCAGGGGTGCTGTGCCACGTTGAGGCCGAAGGTAGACCAGGCTTGCATCTGCAGCTGCAATGCGGTGGTCGTCCGATGAGGCCGGGGTACTGGCTGGCTTGTGACTCGCTGGTTGTTGCTGGAGTGTTGCTGCTGTGTGGGGAGAGAGCGATGGCGAATCTGCGCTGTTGTCCGGATCTGAAGGCTGCGACGATGTTCTGTGCGGGGTCACCAGTTTAGCGGTGCGTCGGCGGCGGTGCTAAAGGGAGGATCCTCCGACCGAGCGAGGTGTGATGCTCGGCCAGGGCCGAAGCCCCCGACAGATGTTGTCGGGATGTTGTATATATTCTCCGAGTTGGAGAAACTTCGCTTGCACGATTCAGAAATAGGTGGCGCCATCTGTTATCTTGTATGTAGTACTATTCGCTACTTCCTCGCGTCGCTGTACCACATGTGGCGTCATCTTATGTCGAGTCGCCACAACGCAAATTATCGCGCATATTCATTTTTTGTTCGCACCGGTAGATTATTTAATAAATACATGACTGAATTTGATTTGGATCTCTTTCATACGACAAAAATTGAATTTCGAAACTGCATATTTAATAAGTTCTTCTCTTTTCAACTCGTGGAACGTCCTTAACAGTCACACCCAGTTATTTTGTTATTATATGTTTAACGTTAGAATAATAAAGTTCGCATTACGTAGTTTTTACTTTTTATTCATAAATACAGAATTGTTTCACACGTTTAAGTTAATATTAAGTTGTAAACGCTCAAATTCTATTTGTGAAAACGATAGGCTTAAGTTATTTTTATTGTTACCGTGTCTATACTCTATATTTATAAGCTGCTGTTTTTCCAAACTGTAAATAAATAAATAACAAATAGAATTGTCAAAACACTTAGATGATAGGTTCGTGAAAAGCGTTCAAAGGATATTAGCGAAAATGTACTTATCGAATTCAGATACGGAAACTTCCGACAGTTGTGAATAGCCTCTCTGGGATATAACTCTTTGAAATAAAAACAATAATGCCCTATATAGATTTTTTTAAAATCCTATCATAAGAGCAAAAGCGCGTGCAAGACTGCTGCTTTAAAATCTACAATATCGCTAAGGATGAGGTGGAAGATCTCTGGTATAGAACTTCCAGATAATTACCACGTTAGTGTCTAAATTGCCGTCAAACAGCAGTTGCGATGTATTGAACACTTAGCCAGCCATAAAAAACACCAAGCTATAGAATTAATTCCAGTTTGATTCTCGAAGAATATTTGTAGAGTAACTGATGTCTTAGGTAAGGAAAGGGCAGTACAAATGCAACTGTCCATAGAAAGGCGTGCCGATTTAGAAGACGGTAGTCATGGTCAAATAAAAGCCTAGTAGATTTTAACAGAATTAATAACTAATGCACTATAATAACTACCTACAAACCCGTCAAACGAAAATGCAATCCAATATTCTTCACGTGAGCATGAGAAGTGTGTAATATCAACGGCCAATCGGTGGCGCCATAAAAGAAAATCCACGATTTCAAAAGTTTATGACGTCAGACGAGGCCAAGGGCATTTTGGGTCAAACTGGAGCGCGTAACGAACCAGCGCAAGGATAGGTCGTCTTAAATAGGTCACTCGGGGAATCAGGTCACCTAGGGATGATGCGTATTGTGCCAGTGCGTGATAAAACTTAAGAAGAGTTGAGCTTAGATGACCTTTACTACTAGTTTTGTTCATTAGTACACATGAACTCAACCGTTTTGATTTATCGTTTTGATTTGTTAATGGTATTTTTTAACATTTTCGATAATAAGTGGCATAACCCAAAATAAAAATCGGTTTTGAAATTTGTAAATGAAGCCCTTTCATATGATGGAGGTGGGGTATCCACCTCACTCGATCTTCTTACTTTAAAATTGTAATGACCCACTTCGACCCCCATAACAAGAAAATAAAAGAAAAAAAATGCGATGAGGTTGTTTAAGTAAGGTCTAAAACTATTCCAAGTTTCAGATCGATACAGTGGTTCCTGAAATATATAGGGCGACTTCGTCTGCTTGTCTGTCCGTCTGTGACAGACAGTCAAGCAGACGAAGTCGCACCATATGGGTTCTTTTTTTACCTTTTAGGTATGGAACCCTAAAAATGGGAGTGACGTTGTATTTCTAAGATAATATGCTACCAATGAGTGGCGTAGGACTTTTTCCACGTATTTTAACTCTTATTTTAATTGTCAGAGAGAACAATGCTAAAGCATTTTTGGCTTAGCCTGCGATGTCCATTATCACACACAAACAATAATACGGTATAAAAAGGCGCATAAAACAATTCGCAAAGAATGGAATAATCGCCGAAAATCGAGGGAATTGCGCAAAATCGATTGGATAAAAAACCGTCATCGTAAATACTGGTGCGTACAACCTGACCCCGACACCAGGCTCATGTATATTTCGCATCTGAAATACTACGTCCATATATCAATTCGGTCGTTTAAATTGTAATATGTTTTTGTATGTAAAAACATACAACCTTCCGTCAGTAATCAATTGGTATTTTGTTTACAGTAATTGTGGCCGAATATCGATGCGCAGGTAAAGGCGATGATCAATACAAGCGCGAATAATTTGAAAAGTGACTATTTGAATTATGAATACAATAAAAAGAGCGAAATATATACTTTTTTATATTTTTTTCTTTTATTTTATATTTTTAGCGAAATACGTACTAGGTAGTAAAACATATTATTTATATAAATAATTGTTTTTCAAGATTTTGGATTATTTTATCAATTCTTAATAGGAATGAAGACAATAATGCCACATTTAAGTATGTTTTTCTACTTTTTATTAGCAACAGAATTCGATAATTAAATACCTACCATAACATATTTTAAATACAGTAAGCGTAACCAGTCGTGATTGTACGCCAGTGCAGTGGTCATCAACCTTTTTCACAACTACACAACAATGTTGCCAGTGTATTTAAACATTTCCAATTAATTGGAGATGTACGATGGCGACCAATAAATACTTTGGAGGAAAAAACAGAAGGCACGGGCGTAAAGTAGTCAATAAACGATCGTATAAGTCAGTGCGCAATTAAGCCAGACGTAATTCTGAGGATGCATAAAATACCTACAGATAATGCGTGCTTCCTTTTATATTTAGCTATAAAGATTATTAAAAGTTTCATTGAACATTTTTACCCATTGCAGTTGTCATGTACCCATCGATATAATATTAAAACTAGATTAGGTGTTACGGTCCGAAGAGTGGCACACAGAAATAGCGTCCTTATGTCGCTATTGACGGGCCCGTTGGTCTAGTGGTTAGTGACACTGTTTGCTGCCCAACAGGTCGTGGGTTCGATTCCCACCAAGTGTCTGGGTGTTTTATCTATATAAGTACGTATTTACAAAAAAAAAGTATTATATGTATTAGTATCAGTTGTCTGGTTTCCATAGTACAGGCTCTGCCTAGTTTGGGATTAGATGACCGTGTGTGTATTGTCCCAGGATATTATTATTATTATTTCTTTTCAAGACACAGGCTGAAAAAAATATTTTTGCCGATAGGAGTGTCGCTACTGTCTATATGAAATTGTCAAAGCTACACGTCAGTATCATAATAAAACCGTTAGTTCACGTTTCCACCACCAGCACAGATAAGTTCGCGACCTCCGTGACCACATTTTAGATGTCATTTTGTTAGTGAATATTTATCTAGTTTATATTATATTGATGCATGTACCAGTTATTAATTATCGTTAGGTTAGTGGTCCTCCTGGTGTCAGAGTTGTTCTTCTTCTTCTTTTACAAAATAATGTCTTCCATCAATTAATTGACGATTTCGCCCGTGTCAAGTAGTTAAATAGCAATTACAAAATGAATGATGTTATCAAGTAATAATGATAATACGAAAACGGGAAAATTTGTGTTCGCAGTCGCTACCACCAAGATGGCGGGCGCGAATCAAATGGTTCAGAGCCGTAAGGCATCTGCCTCGAAATTTGCGGGCAGCGGGGCGGCAGCGGCCACTGCCACGCCGCTGTTTTCGAGAACCGGTCCATTTGATCTTACGCATAAGATCCTGCCGCTCCCGCGCCGCCGCCGCCGCCACCCCGCTGCCCGCAAAATTCGAGGCAGAGGCCTTAAAGCTGCACCTAGGACTTAGCTTGACAACTGCTGTTTAGATGACAACAACCGGGACAGACTTTTTATGTGCCCTCCAAAGCACGGAGACGTTCAGTTTAAATGCCACTCAACGGTCACCCATCTATGGACTGACGTTGCTTAACCGTGAATAGTGGTTACAACTGGCTAGCGCCTCAATAATCATACATTGTAGTAATCTTCTATAATAACTATAAAATCCAGTCGCTACGGCTATTCGCATTGTTTTGATGGATAAATCCTTCTAAACTAATCAATGAATTCTAAATCGGTCTCACCATCGCTTTATGAATTTATTCCAGATGAATTATAAGTGTGATACCATATTATGATTGCCATTAAATTACTTAATCATACATGCAACAAAAATAAATCCTCGTGACTCAATCAAATAAAAGATTGCGTCTTCATCTTCACGCTAAGCCAGGAACTACAAAATAAAAATAAAAACTGAATCCGCATGCATCCAGGCAAAATTACTCATTGCCCGAAACAATGGTGGCCCCAAAGGGCGACTGCGTGCATTTTTATGTATTAAAACATGCATAAAAAAAGACGAAATGTTCTCAGTTGAATGCACCGTAAAGGGAAGGCTTTTAAGGCGACATCGCCATTGTCCGCGATTAAATGCAACCCGGAAACCGCGTCGTGAATCATAGTTCTTTTCATAAAAAAATGTGCATAACACATAACCCTTGTTTTAATTTTGTTACCACATAGGTATATAAAATATGGCATGTCTGTACAAAATAATACATTAAGATATTTATTATCATACTAGCTGACCCACGCAGCTCCGCCTGCGCTATTTTTACGTTAAACAAAACTTTTAATAACAGACATTCGCATCGAATAGTTTTATAGTCGGTTAAAAACTGGGACCCACTTTTTACTTGCTCACCGAAGCACGGACCCGTTTAGTTCAAATGGCGTTAAACGGTCACCCATCTATTTAATGACCTTACCTAACGTTGCTTAACCCGATCGATTACAAAACCTTGATAACAACTCTTTATGAGCGTTCCCTTACTAATATTTATTATATTATAAAGAAAAATTGATAAAATCGGAAAAAGCGTATAACCAAGTACCCATTTTGATTTTAATCCCCTCTCCCAAAAGAACCGTGCTAGATTACGGGATAAAAAGTATCCTATGTCCTACCTCGTAGTAAGATCTCAAATCATGCCAAGTTTCATTTGAATCCATTCAGTAGTTTCGGCGTGATGCTCAGCCGTGATACAGACAGACAGACAGACAGACAGACAGACAGACAGACAGACAGACAGACAAAAATTAAAAAAAATACATTTTCGGCCTCAGTATCGGTTATAGAATGCCCTCCAAATATAATTTTCAAAATATCTTCAATGTACAGAATTGGACCTGTTACAGTTTTATTATAAGTATAGATTTAACATAAAATTATTAAATGTTGTCTTTTATTTTCGCGAATACTACACATTGAACTCAAACCAAAACCAAGCAAAACACTGCACGGCCTCAAGATACTGTAAGCTTTTCGTAGATTGGACCAACAATAATAACTAAAATAACACACTGGTATAATTGTGACATAAGGAAGTTCAACATCTTCAGTGCCCCGTGCGTGACCATGGGTGCTGCAAAGCATATGGCCATTGAACTATGAGACACAATTAACATACATATAAAAAAAAACAAGGATTAATTAAGCGACAGCCCAAGCCGAGGCCGTGCCTCCCTGAGGTGCCCTTGAGCTCGTCGCTACTTCTGCCGTTAAGGCTGGAGCGCTTTAAGCGCTCGCCTCCTATTGTCCGGTGAAGCTGCAATGGCCATCTGCGGCCAACAGCGTCTATCATTCAAAAAAAAAAAAAAAAAACAAGCCCACAAGTATGTGGACCAAAAAAGTTCCAGATCAGCTTTATTGCCAAGCAAAAGACCGCGATATAATCCGTAAAAGTAGTTTTATTTCAATAATATCATTAACTTATTTCCAATTACTGTTTTTTTTTTGGCTTATCGACGGACCAACGTGCATCTTTTTTGCAGCCCGCGCACTGATACTTTTGATACAAGGAAGGACCCTGTCCTTGTTTTGTCCATCCTTATTTTTGATATTAATTTATGCACAAACGTATAATCGCTAAAGTTTTTGAGTCTCATGGGAACGGTTTTATAAAGTACGTATTTTAATATTGGGAACAAAATCTTGGAGTGCTTGGGAATGATAGATATATACTACGTAAGATCAAACTAATTACCTCAATGTTTATATTATGGTGTGTTTCCGCCTATGGCTGGATCAGCCTTCACCATCAAGTGGAATCGCAGTCAAGCACTAGTTTATACATACTGAGTAAAAAAATACATTTAATTGTGTTTTGACGAGATGATGTCCCAGTGCATTGCAAGTGTCTCCACTCTTCCTCATTCCGTTTCCGTTCAACCCGTTAGGGTTTGTCTTAGGGTTAACGGGTTTTTATGGCGTGATTGTTTTTGTTTATAAATATTTTGCATGCTTAAATAAATTTAAAAAAATACTCCTCTTTTAAATATTTTATTTAAATAAATAAAAATCAACGAAGGCCATATTTCGTTCTTTGGCGTCGTATTTAATATGATAAAATGTTTGTTATATGAATAGACCAGGCAACAACACTCAAGCTCAATTTGAAATAGAGATTGAGAAAATCCAGCGTATAATTTCGTTAAATTATTCCAAGTAATGTCAGTCCGTCCACAATAGAAATCACGGTTATCCCAGTGCCTTTCACTGCAATCGGCATAGATACAGAACAACTGGCATAACCACAGATACAATAATAATTCAAACTATTAGTCGAATTTCGTGTTCGCAGGGCGCGCAGTGAAAGTACTAGCTACTGGGCTTTGCTGCCCTAGGTGCGGTGCACAGTAGAAGCGAGAGCGAAAGCAAATGTGATAACGTCCGTCTCCTCGTCGTTACTCCTAGTAATGTACTGTGCCCGTGTATATTCCGAAAAATGGGAATTTTTCCGGAAATTTTCTCAGTAAACTTTCATATTTAAGTTAAACTCCCAATATTCCCAATATTTCCGGTTTACCAAAAATATGGAAATACTGGAAATTTTTCCAGTAGGAATATTCCCGGGAGTGGGTATATTTCCAGGCATACATTACTAGTTACTTACTCCCTCTTTGTTAGGGATTGTGACTATTGTCAGTGATATTTTTTCACTTATTTCAGACTTGACTTCGTGAACCGCAACGTTGAGCAGCATTTCTAAAAATGATGTACTAAAAATTTTACAATGCGCCTAACTATGGGCAGTTGCACTGTCGCTTATAACAGTAAGTATCGTTAGCCCCGTAAAATGCCCTAGCTACATCGCCTAAAAGCTTCTTAACATAACAAGGGTAGGGCACTGTGTCAGAGGCATCGCTATGCCGGCTATGTTTGTTACGCGCCAGAACAGCGTTTCAAAACTACTAAGTGGAGTGATATGGTTACGATTTTCTGTAACCTGGAGGTACTACTACCTATATAAAATCGTTCACCACAGATCGGGAGTTTATACAATTTACTATTTCAACATAGCACATTTTAGGACGCATCGCTAATTCAAACCAATAAAAAGCAAATTGAATTTTTCTATTCTACTCTTCTGCTAATGACCATTTATTTATAAATAGAAACAAATGTCAAGCTCATTCAATAGTTAAATAAAAACGTTAACAGTCAAGTTAAAGTTAATACTAAGTAACGTACAAGCTTAGAGTACAATTTTACATAGCAAAAAAATAAGTTTTAAATTATTTTTTTTGCTAAGAAATCAATGACAGTACTCTCTTAGCTTATAACTTGCAGCCCGTCAAACAAGCGCGTGCTACGCCATACCTGGCGATGTTTATCGCCTATTTATTGCAGCATTAACTTGTAAAAAGCCTATAATTTTGCCTGCCCGTGGACCGGCGAAACACATCCTTAGGGCTGCACGCACCCGCTCACCTCTGGTGGGCATAACGTTTTAATCTGATAATCTTGGATATCGATGTGACGCCGATAGGCACGGGACACCGCAATTTGTCGCGACCAATTACGGCAAACGGCAGGTATTAATAGCGTCTGTATTATCAACGATTTGTCGTAAAAGTTTATCGCTTTTACTATGACAGAAAAGGGCCCCACCTAGATAAAGGCAAGCGTGGGAAAACTAGTTATAGCATGTTTCTTAGATTTCATTTTTACCCGACTACGGAACGAAGGGAGGGTTATGATTTTAACAAGAATGTATGTATGTTCATCTGTTCCCGCATATCTTCTAATCTACTTAACATAATTTGACAAGTAGAGTGTCGTTAGAAGCGACTTGATTGTCCGCTGGTTATAGGCTATATAATATCACATTATTAGACTGCGATTTTATCCGTAGTCGGGTTTTAGTTTTTGAAACTTATTACTTGTTGCAGGTAAAGAAATATTGACAGACAAAGTGTCATTAAGCGAGGATTACTATAAAATTGGCATGAATTGTATGAAAGGACTCGAGTATACTGTTCAGCCTGTTTTGCACCGTATTTACGGAAATCTTGTCACCAACAAAAGCTTTTGGATAATGAACTTTTACTATTTAGTATTCTACTTTGCCAGGTTTTTTATCATAAATCTAACAAATACTTATAAACAATTTTTGGTACTCCAGACGCATGAAAGGTGTTAGAAGTTTGACGCGTGTCTGTCTGTGTCATTCTAACTCCCAAACGCATTTATAGTTGTTTCTTTTCACAAGTCCTCTTTAATCATTTCCTCGGTAGTGTTTAATTTACCTTACGAGGTAAAAAGTTTTTAGTTAACTCTTTAATATTTTATAACAATTTATGTTTTATTTGATCTTTCTCAGCTCTAAGATCGCTAGTTGGTATCTGGTTTCAGAACATCGAGTGAACACTTCTGGGGTCGTTTGCAGAATAGTTTTCCGAGGTCTGAGAGATCACGGTGTAGATTTTCAATGTACTTTCTAAGGTTTCCATAATAAGAGAGGCAAACCACTTGTACTGACTGAATTTTGTTTTCACATAATGTGAACTGCTAACGTAAAAAACGACTTTTTATAAGCGGGACAAGACCGACGTTCGACTACATTGCTGCTTGTGACCCAAGAGACTATGTTTGTTGACCTTCAGCAGTAAGTTCAAAAACAATAGTTCCATCATCGGAATTCAGCAACCTATAAATATTACTGATTAACGGTAGAATATTTGCAATTGCGTTTGAAGAAGAAGAAGAAGTTTGCACACCGAAGTCACGAATGCTGTACCAGTTTTCATTGAAAATCGTTTGAACAACGTTACCTGCGCTTATCCCACCCGCAAGTATTTTGGCTCGGCTCATTCATGCGATTATCGTTCTAAAGTTGATCAAGCGTTCCTGACCGTAACTGGTACGTACTTTTTTACTAAAGTCAGTGCTTGACTGCAGTCCCACCTGATCGAAAGCGGCGACGCAATCGGGGATGGTAATAAGATAAGATATAAGATGGTAAAACACACTAGCATATTAAAAGCCTATTCACTCTAGCCTTGAAGGCACCCACATAATAATCGAGCGGAAAAAGTGACGCAGGCAAACTGTTCCAGTCTGTCCTTATTATAATGACCACCTAAAACTAGAAGGTATAAAAATCCATTACTTATCTTACTGGTCGGCTTTGGAAAACAATGTCAACTTCAATCCAAAAAATCCATTCGACTAGCGCGGCGTAGAATATTATAATTGATACTTCCGACATTAAAAATTAAATAACTTATGTGCTTAGGATATTAAATGTAGCATTACATATTTCGGCAACTCCCAACAATAATTACAAAAGCATTTCTTTTTTGTACTGTAATACCTTAACTTCCGTTCGATTTCCTAACTAAGAGCATGGTGTATAGCAAGATCTAAAAAGCAAAACAGTTTCTCAACTTCATTTGCCACCAGCTCTATAAATTGCAGTAAAAAGAAATCAAGAAAGACTACAAGATACAATATTTCCACAAGGCTCAACGAACTTCCATCACGATGCATAGGCAGCTAAACACGATCGTAAACAACGCACCATCTAAATGAACAACATCGGTATCTAGGAGCAAATACAGCAAGTCCTGCCGACGATAAATTACAAAAAGAAAGCATTAAAGCAAAACGAGTAGTAATAAATTCTGCGGAACCATTCGTCGAAGCTGAACTCGCTAATGCGCGCAGACAGACCGACGCAGGCAATGTTGAGGCTAAAGTAGGGTTACCATCAGGGATAGAATTGGAAAAGTATTTCGAATTGACAAAATCTTAAAAGAAAAACATCAGAACTGATCGGAAAAAGAAGAATATTTTACTACCTACCTACCATCTAGGTTCCTTGTGCAACTTCGGAGTCGTTGAATGTTTGGGATGTAAGCCATAGACGTCTATCGGGTACGGCGTTGACTCCAAGGAGGATTTCAACCCCCATTACCAGGAAGCCCGGCTGCGGGCTCCAATGATAGTCACTAAGGTATCTGGTGCAAATCCCACCGGAAAGCCCAGGTCTCTCACGTGCCAATGCGACAGTCGAAGGGGTTTTAGTGGGTTCCAGGGATCTTTTGGAGGTTTTCCCCACGTCAACAAAAAGAATATTCTTTATGCAAACCAGTGCATTGGTTGTGTGTAATGAAGAGTGAGACGTAAATTTACTTTTATCGTAACATGTACATCGATACTTGCATATGTACCAGATTTTCTCTTTAGCTACACATTTTCAAGAACATCATTGTCAATTTGTTCAAGCACTAGAACAGAGTCTTTATAAATTCTAAAAAATTTACAGGTACATTTAGAAAACCCTAAAAACCAAATTATCCAGGGAAAATCGAACTAATGGCAAGCTTAAACCAGGGATGTATGAATCACAGTGCGATGAAAGGCCGTGGGTGTCCATGATACTTCCTGGCCCACCCACGGGCATCGAGAGCTAAGAATGGAAGACAAGGAAGCGACTGCCGATAAACTGCCTAGACTGGTTTGACGTATAGTCCTTACAAGAAGAAAATAAATTAATATTAACCATAATGATTGTAAAAATCGATTTGTCAGGAATGCAGATTTTGATTGCTACGAGTATATTTATGGAAAAGAGACATGGAGAAAAGGACAACAGATCGCAAAATGACATATTTTAAAGCAAAAATAAGTAAATAATCTTGTCTGATAAAAAGATCACTGTATGTTATTGTTAGAACGTTTCTTCAAATCGGCCTAAGGGACTTATTTTTTGAATTATAATAAAGATAGTCAAGGACTGGAACAGTTTGCCTGGAACGGTTTTCCCGCCCTAGTATATTGTGGTGTCAAGACTCGAGTGAATATGTTTTTAACAAGTATACTTTACCATTCTCGATTGCGTCGCCGCTTTCCATCAGCTGGGACAGCAGTCAAGCTCTGGATAATATTAGGTAAAAGAAAAAATACTCAATTCATTATTCAAGCCGTCAAGCAATGTTAGAATGTTTTTTTTTTTCAGAGGGCATTACAGCCCAATCCAGTGAACTATAACGTTAGATTTAGATCGTACGAACTTTTGAAAGGTACAAAACATAAAAATCTATAGAAAATGCTAAAAAAATTTTGATTGTTATTTTAATGACATTCAGAATATTTACACGTGTAACTGGTTAACTCTCAAATGACTAGCGGGCTTGCAATTCGACTCTATCTATCTATACATATAAGATTACTTGTCCTAACTGACTGACTGATTCAACAACGAACAGGCCAAACCGTTGAACCTAGAAAGCTGAAATTTGGACAGTAGGTTCTTCTTATGATGTAAGCAACCACTAAGAAAGGGTTTTTGAAAATCCCACTCCTAAAGGGGTTAAATAGGGTGGAAAAAGAATAGCGGGAGTAGCCGCAGGGATATGTATAAGGTAAAAGTATTGCTCCTCTAATCATTAGCTGCGTCTCCACCAGCCTCGCGAGCCTAATGTGCGGTATGGATGAGAGCGCTTAACGTTCTCTTAGATAAAAATAATGTAGACGTTACATTAATAATTATGCAATGTGCAGATATAGGTCAACGTCAGATATCAACATCCCAAAGAAAGGTATTATGATATATTGTAGGGGCGTAAGCGCCACACATTATTGTAATTAAGCGCAGGATAAGTAGTTAATAAGCTCCGCGCCTTTGTAAGGCTAACACTATTCAATAAACGTATGCCAACTTAATTCGGACTTATTATTTATGGACACCACCAGGGTAAGCGGGCTTACTCAACAGTATTATTTATATCGACCGCAACGACATCTTGTAAAGAACAGCAAAAGATTCGCTTAAAACAGAAAATGCCTCGAAACTTTATGCAAATTGTTATTATTACAATACCCCAGACTTTCATAAGTCTCACTGTGAATACATTCACTTAGCTGAAGATTACCATCGGGGGCAATTCGAAAGGTAACTCTGTGAGATAGGGTCAGTTTCCTCAAGTGTACCTACTGCTTAGGTGCAGATAAACGTCTGAAATATAAGCGTTAAGCGTTTTCCCTCGACATACATTATGCGCATTGTAACTGAACTGCCGTGAGCTTAGTTCAGATAGTATGGCTATCTTTTTTATACGCAGGACCGTGATTTTCTATCGATATTTCTGTCACTTGCCTGTTTTCAGGACGGCTGTGATCTGGCGTGAACTACACTATCTTCGCCCCAGTTTCAATGTGGAAATGTTGACTTTTTGCTGGACTGCTCTAGAAGAAGGACGTTTTCTATGCATGTATTTTTTTCCAGCTGAAAAACGCGATACTTACAAATTTTTTTTAATTATAGCCTATGTCACTCCCACAATCAAGACGACATATAAGTCAAAATCCATCGAACTGATAAGGATGTAGGCAGTGCCATAGAAAAAAAATATACTCTTTCTGGGGCAGTCAGGCAAAAACACAACTATAGTCACTTGTTATTTCAACTTGTTGCTCAACAAAGAAAAATGTGAAAGTAGGTAAATACAGACTTAGGTAGGTACACATAAATCTCGGTAATCACCGCGCTTATCACAAAAACGGCGTCCTAAAAGCTTGGAATAGCGAACAGTTGATAAGAAAAAGCGGCGACATAACTGCGCCTGCAGTAATAATCGCATTTCGCTACGGCAACGTTTTATCTCGTACCGCAGTGAACACGTTACTTTGGAAATTTCAGATTGGTAGCTAACTCTCGAATTTGTAAGCGAGATAATTAAAACAAGCGCTTAAGTGTGTAGTTGTTATGGCTTTATTTCAGATAAAGTTTCTGTCGCATTGGTAACACGGTAACTTAGATTTATGGTGATGTGGTCATATCGACCGGGGGTAAATAATGCGCTCCCCGGCGGCGGGCTCAAAGAATAGGCACTGAGGGATACCTGGTACAGATCACACCGAAGAGCCCAGTGAGGACTTTAGTGGGTAAGAATTCCACATACCCCCGTGGATCCTCCACCACAGGGTCCCGAGAACCTATTGACGGTTCCTCCGCGTGAACAAAAAAATGCTGCAAAGATTACCCTCTTCGGGTATTCGGGATTAACGTCTTATGGGTTAATTGGGTAAATATGACTGTAAATATAATTAATCCTTTTATTTGTGAACTCAATATGAGCATAACTTTGCAAATTACTCGAGCAGTGCACTACGCATGACGAAAGCACCCATTTGCAATAATTTGCATAAGGAAGCAGATATATATAGCATGACCAGATAAAGCACGCCCTAGTCTAGGGTGGCCTCAATATTTAACGTATAAGAGTAGTACATACATATATTACACGTACATAATAATAGTACTTATGTATGGTATACACACTATATATATATATGGTTCCGTAAACTTGCTAATATTTTTTTTATTCAATTTCCTGGTCCGTAATTAAGTTAATTTTAAAACTCATGGTGGCATTAGTATATTTTAAAAGAATAGAGGTTTTATAAAAATGTATGTACCTAATTTTTATTTGGATGATATCACACATTTATGTTTTGGTCCTGTCGAGACATATTCAGCCGAAGCTTTTTTTGAGAGTTCGAATAGGGTTCTAAATTGGAATTAATAAATAAACTTCAGCAACCTATATTATGTGTATCGGGTCCACTCTGATATCCCCTTTCCGCATGACCCTGATTGGTTAATACAAAATTTAAAATTTTATGAAAAGTTCCAAAGCAAATTTTTGTCATAGGATATACGAGTTTTACCTACTTATATCCTGGAACTTATAAAACATTTCTTAAAAAAAAAATCACATCACACAACGTGAAAATAATATAGGCATGTAAATAAACAATTGATTAATAGATTCAATAAATGATACGGTAGCATTAATAAATTTGTTGAACACAAATATAAGTATTTCGAGACAGCAATTGATTTCAATACAATCCGATATTGCAATATCGGGCCATTAAATCCTATACTCGTACACACATTAAAATCGGTAGCGACCAACGTGTCGACATCATATTATTTATGGTTTCATTTTATCTGTGCAACAATACCGGTATCATGAGATCTGTTGCGCCTGAAACAATAGTAAGTACTCGTAGCCGTAATAACTCGTACTATAAGAAAACTGAATGTAAGATACGTGTAAGGAAAATGCCATTCTTTGCCTGTTTTTGCTGTCGCAGAAGCTACCTTAAATTATACCCGGTCTCCGTAGGGGTTGGAGCCACCAATGCAATCATCTTTAAGACTCCGGGTAATCCTTTTGCTAGTCCCGGCGCATCCTAGAAGCACGTGCACCGACGTGTTAGCAGAAATAGACAATGATGAGATACTGTCTCAGTGTCTCCCAGTGATATTCACGCCATGCCTGTACAACCAGGCGGAAGCCGCTCGCCATTAGCAATGGAGAACCAGTAATAATTTACATCTGAGCGTCCTTCCTGAATGCGACACCGAAGCGAGCGACGACGCGGTGTAGGACCTACGTCTTCGCGAGCACCGTGAAGGTGGCTAGGGAAAGCGTGTATTTCTGCTACCCTCGGTATGTGCTCCAGCGGGCGTCTGGCGCTGGAAAGACTGTGGCGTGGGCCCAGGCCCTGGTAATCATTTACAAATTTAGATAGTGAATAGTGCACTCGCCCTTATGTCTTACCTAATTAGACCGGCAACCCAAAAAATAATAAACTACTATAATTTGTGAATTTTGGGCCGAAAAGCCACAAAAGAATTCCTTTTCCTGATGTATCTTTTTTTTATAGTATCGAAGTAAGATACAATACGGGATTATAGGTACACGAACCAGACCGAAGTACCGTTCTCGAAACCTCAAAATTTTAACTACAATGTATCGCAGGTAAATTTCGATGCTATCCCTTGCCAAGAGAAAGCACCACCAAAACACACACGTCCAATTTATTGCTCCTTGGAAGTAGACGTCGGGACGACCAAAGGAAACAAGAGTACAATCGTGAATTGTGTACTTAAAACTGTTCTGCTTCCTTTAATTACAGTGAGTTGAATATGTAAGAGATTGGTATTAAAATAGACATATGTATTGAATATTAATCGGTGTGTACAACTGCAGTGAGCATCATACCCATCGTCATATTAAAATAATAGAGCCATTGGCGTTATTGGTAGAGTTGCTTGTTGTACAAAATGGGAGCTATGGACTCCGTTTAACTATCAGCAGTATCCATGATGTAGCGGGATACAGCTTGCTAACTGTTCCTACTGCAGATCGATCACCTGATTGTCTGTAAAGTAAGATTATCCATGCGTCGGATGGGCATGTAAAAAATCGATCCTTCTCTTGAACTTTGTTATGTAGGTAGCCCTTCCGGTAGCCGTAGGCAGAGAAACTGCTGCTGCACTTTCTGTTCAAAGCACTGCGTGTTTGGGCTAACACATCTTGAGTTAATAGCTCTCTCCATAGCTCGTTGTATGGACTCTGGCCTTCTCTAAAAGACTTGCAGTCAAGGACCACATCTCAGTACCACATGCCATCACTGGCACACATCGCACAAGGTTTATGTCAGACAATGTTTCATAGCAGCGCTAGAGTGCTCAATAGCCGGAAATAGATCACATATGCTATACTAGTTGCTACTTACGTAAAAAAGGTATTTTGGTTTTAAGTCGTTTTACCCTCCCACTTCTTAATTATTTATCACATTCCTAATAGTACCTATTTTATTTTACTAAATTTCTCAAATGTGTTACACAAACTTGTTACACTAACTAGTATCTTTCATCATCATCATCATCAGCCGAAACATCCACTGCTGAACAAAGGCCTCTCCCTTAGAAGGGACGGGTTGCCATAATCCCCACGCTTGGCAGGCGGCTTGGGAATCGCGGTATAGGTGGTAGGTAAACCAATAAAAAGACGCTGCTGCCCGTCTTCTTCTTCTTCCCTTAGTCGCCTTTTACAGACACCCAACGGGAGGAGATGGGAGGGTGCTATTCTTACCCGGACACCTCACGGGCATACTAGTAACTTAAAAACTTTAACACTAAATAGTGCACTGTATGTTCACTCCATGTACCGTTAAATTTAATTACTGGTAGAAATTTTATTGGCTGGTCGTGTTAATTGTATGTTCGACATAATGAGTTATTTTTAAGCTGTTTGTTTCTGTTTATCTAAATAAATAAATAGTCCAATCAAATTATGCTCACACAAAATCAAATGTCATCACCTGCGCTGAGACTCAGACATGTATTAGAATACAATGATTGCAAGATCGTGATCGACAGCAAAATCAATACAAGGGATCGTGCACAAAGTGGGCGTTTAACCTTTGACATAGGGCGTGAGTCTGCGCGGGCGCACACACCGCGTCAAGCAGTGCCTCATTGCCGCTATCTGCGGCAAATTAACCCACTAAAGACACAACTGAAACAAACCGTACATTTTAAGTGACCTGTCCATTATAAGGGACACGTCTAGGGATTGCAATCCGGCGTCAATTTCAATCCGGCCGGATCCGTCTAGACTTCCATTGATCCGGTCTGATCCGGCCGGATCCGACCAAAACTTTATTTCCAAGCTCCAACGGACAAACAAGTAAGATATAAAAAGTATGTGGTGTAGATAACTAGTGTAACGTATAACCAGTGGCTAAGTGTTCCTAGATTTCACTTTCACTGATTAATTAATTATTTAATAAGTTACTTTATAAAATCTAATATACTCTTATTAACCTTACGTAATTTACTGAGATGCCAATTATTGACAGATCACAGAACTTGATCATCATCATCCGGAAGACATTTACTGTTGAAATGTTGCGCATCCGAGTTGGATTCACAGCAGATGAGATCACAGTAATCACAATACTGGCACGCATGCATTGAATAAAGTACCTACCTATATTCATGCAACAGCGCTATGATTTTGCCTAAAATAGCTATCGCCGCATCCGTATACCGTATCCGGTACCAGCATACCGGATCCGGTAAACGTTTAATGATGCCGGATCCACCGGATTAATGGATCCGGTTTTCCGGGGTCATCGTTTCTGGTCAGATAGGTGTAATGTTACTCCTTCAATGTGAAGTATACAAATAGCTCTAACATAAAGTACGTCACGGTTTCCAATTTATTTTCTTCCGCAGGTTGAACGCCTCTGACCCCGGGTGATGGAATCGTGGTATCAATATTATGGGCCATGGTTATTTGCATACTGATGGATATTTTAAGATCCATACTCAAAGGATCCACACTAATAAAACCGGCGCTGTTGCTTCGCACAACATTTTTAAAGTTCTGAAATTAATTAAACTGAAAATTTTATGCATGGTTTAGATGAATTACGTAACCAAAGTAGCTAACAAACTGATGCAAATAGCGACTTGATTTTATAGTGTTTATATTGTTTGTATTTCTGATTATCATAGTTCAGGTTCTTTGTACTTTAAGATTTTTATTATTCACGTCGATACATTAGAAGAATATTTTAGTTCAAACTATTGGTTCCTTTCTTACGCAGGCAGCTCAGTGAGCGAGCGCTTGCCATGGAAATGAGGTGCTTCTGATTCTGCTTCCTGATTTCTTTAATTAATCATGTGCAAATCGTCTTTGAGCGATTGTTACTAGCTTTCGGTGAAGAAAAACATCGAGAGAAATCCTGAGTGTCGGACAAAGTTTAATTAGCTTTCAAATGACGTGTGAAGTCCGCCAACCCGCAGATGGCCAGTGTGTTAACCTAAGCCCCTTCATCTTGCTTGAGGGGAGGCCCGTGCCCTACAGTGGGACAAAACAAGGGCTGATATTACTATTATATTAGTATTATGACAAAATCAACCAATCAATGGTATTAACCTATTTCTCAGTATCTCGCTACCGTTATGCCCTTTAAAATGGAAATAAATCTTTCAATTGATTGGCTCACTTCATGTTATGTGTATTCTAGGTGTAATGCTTAATAAGGTGGAACGAGACAGATGGACATACGACACTTAGTGTCATTCAAGATGACGCCTCGATATTGAACGGGTTTATGTCATCTCGGTGTAGGGTGACCAAAAAGTTTTACACAGATTGTATATTCCCTAACTTGTTATACGAGGTTAGTGAGATATTAGTTCATTCAAATTCCAGTCCAAAAAAAGAATGTACTACTTCGTAAATTTTTAAGGACGATATTTCCAATCAAATAATTTCCAACGAATCAAAAGATCAAAGATTAGAAGCATGACTGACTTTCATACAAAATTTTCCCTATTTAGGTAATTGTTTAAGAAAAAGAAATGGGCAAGCAGTCGTAAATGGGTTTCAAAATGAAAACGATATACTCGTATCGACAGCTAATTGTGAAGATAGTTGACAATATAAAATAGATTTTATGAATGCATTGCATGTTTTTACCTCATTTTCTATATCTCTGGTTAAATTAAAAATAATAATTAGTTTAATGATTTCTGATATTTACGCGAATATTACACATTGAAATGAAACTAATTTTACGGTTTATATAGCGATTTATTTTTGATTTTAATTACCCGACGTTTCGAATACTTTACAGCATAATCAAAAATAAACCGCGATATAATCCGTAAAATTAGTTTCATTTCAATGTGTAATATTCGCGTAAATATCAGAAATCATTAAGCTAATTATTATTTTTAATTTAACCAGAGTATTTGAAACGTCGGGTAATTAAAATAAAAAATAAACCGCGATATAATCCGTAAAATTAGTTTCATTTCAATGAATAATTAGCTTCGTCACTTCTTTACATCATATCAAACTATATTAATTTCAGAACAAACGGCAACGGTATTAGTTTTAAAAATCATTATTTTGCGACCACGTAGTACGTGTAGCGTGTTATTGCCATAAAATAAATACTTGTACATATGTGGTTGTGGTTAAGTATGACGAAAAAAAGTTATATGTAGTTTTTAGTATTTTAAAATTAACTTTACAATTTGAATGGACAAAAAAGTGGAAAGTTAAAATAAGCACAATTAATTTTACCTAATATTAAGGGTTTACGTACAAAATAATTATGTATTAATTACTCTTCTCCCATAATTTTATGTCCTGTTTTATTCAAATATAAATTGGTATATCTACTTGTGCACACCAATTACGCGAGCATACAATTACGCAAGCGTAACTCAAGTGGGTCGATAGGAATGATACGCCAATTTAAAGGTTTTACTGTTTTCAACTGTTAAAATCATAAAGGAGTTCATCGTAGTTCCCAATCTGTATTCGGGACTAAGGCGACTTAGAAAAGAGAACATAATGGAGTTATGTGACTCAGGTATGTTCATGGGCATACATACGATGAGTAGGTTATTCAGTTTACACAATTGAATGCCACATGCAAAGACATCATCACAAAGTTAGCATAACAACCGTTATAGACACCGGAACCCTTTTACACGATAAGCACCTGATATTAACATAGTTTTCTCGAAGCCCTAAGCCTTAAATAGGTAGATATGCAATTAGCGCACAAAAAGTTAAAAAACGAAATTCACCCAAATTGGGTGAACTAGCAGTAAGTAACGCGTCGGTAAAATGTAACGAACGTGACGCGTGCCTTTGAAAATCATGTAAAATGCCTTCATGCGTATTTAGAAAATGCATAAAGTACTGTACAAAAGTAAATAATAAGGAAAGGATATACCTTAACTATATATAAGAAAATATAATGACATGAGGCACAATTTTGGGCGCGCATTAGTACCTACCTAGGGATATAACATAGCTAGCTATGGTTTATAATAATCATTGACGAACCTAAAATAACTGGGCTCAAGTTTAATAATTAAAGTCTCGCGAGATAGAATAGTGGATAGTATTCAACTGCCTGGGCAGGAGCGGTGCTTACCATCAGGCGAACCTCCCGTTAAACCAACGGTGTTACATACAGAGTACATAGGTAATTATTTTAATCGCAAATTTCACGGTGCAACATGTAGGTGACAGCCAAGAATCGAACTGACGACCGTGGACGCAGCTTCACGCTTGCACCACGTAGCGAAACATCCGCGTTCAATGTAATTATTCCCGCCGCAACAAACATTAATTTTAATATTTCTTATCCGTTGTGATGAGAATGGCAGACATAAAAACAAAAATCATTCGAATGGTAATCGGCTCTAAAGATACATTTGCACACTACGATTTGATTAAAAAAATCTTATGACAAGATTTAGAAACTTAAGAATAAAGAAAGGACAGAGAGGAAGGGACATTTGTGTTTAGCCTGCATTTATATTTAGCCTATATTTCCTCCCGTTTGGGTTGGTAAGAGGAGACTAAAGCAACTAACTAAATGCTAACACTATCGTGTGTGCTATTAATACCAGCGCTGCACTATATAAACTATAGTGCAGCAATATGCTGAAGTAGAGCCCTGTTTGCCCGCACACAACTGAAGATTATCCATCTGGTCATATTGTTATATGTGTTACGTATATTATGCATTGGGAAAATAAATGCTTTTCTTCTTCTAATCTCTCATACACTGCGATCCCCAAGACACCTGCCAAGCCCGCACCCGTATCGATAGCCTCCAGGTTATCCAAAATTGTTTTCTCCGACGAGCCGTCGCGCGTCGGTGCCCCGTGGTCCATGCGGAATGTAGATTTACATTCCGACTTTAAGTTAGATCCCCTTCGCAAGTCCCTTAAAGAAGCTTCGAAACGCTACTTTGAATCCGCGTCCCGTCACGCGAACAGCTTAATCCGCGCCGCCGCCGATTACGCCCCTAGTCCTTCTGACTCGCGCCGCAGACCACGGCACGTACTGCTCGACACTCCTGACCCCATGACGGTCTTATTGGACCGGGATGCGCCGAAACCGCCTCGACAACCGTATGCTACACTAGCTATCAAACACCGGTCTCGCCGGCGAGGCCGAAGGGTCGTACGCATGCGACCTCAACGACGTGCATCACCCCACTGAGTTTCTTGCCTGTTCTTCTCAGTGGGGGCGCCTTGTGAACCGGTGGTAAACTCAGCCCTCTCTTAAGCGACAGCCCAAGCCGAGGCCGTGCCTCCCTGAGGTGCCCTTGAGCTCGTCGCTACTTCTGCCGTTAAGGCTAGAGTGCTTTAAGCGCTCATCTGCGGCCAACAGCGGCTATCATTCCCAAAAAAAAAAACACCTGCCAAGCGTGGGGATTATGGCATCACCGAAACCCCAGCCTAAGGTTCAGGCCTATGTTGAGCAGTAGACTTCTTTCGGGAGATGATAGTGATATTACCATCGTCAAATTCATCGATAATATATCGATAATAATAAATAAATAATATATCGATGATTAAATTGGACTCCTTATAGTATATCCAAACAAATTGCATTTCCGACTTTGTTCTTTTGCAGACACCGTTGTTGATATATTACTCTATAAAACAATTTCCTCATACAATTATGATTCGCGAATAAACTTGCATATTTTTAACGAACACTTACTATTTATTACAACATAATTTACAAAAGTTTTTTTCGTTTATTTTGTTTCGTCAGCAACATTGTTGCAAATGGACGTACAATATTGAGAAACTACTTCACCATGAGGCAGTGTGGTCACGTGGATTTATGGGATAATGACACACTAGTATCGACTTCCTTAACATATCAGTTGCAATATGATCAGTAATTAACGTCCTTGTGGTAAACTACTCGTGCAACATAGCGTCCAGTACCACAGTATTGATATTCTGCTTTGTATAACCTATGTTTTACACATTGCAATATTTTAACTGTATTCAAGTATGTTGGGCATTGCCGCTGATGAAATAACTTGGTCATTGGTCAACAACTGTCGGAAGTTTCCGATTTCCAATCCGATGACAAAGTTTTTGGCGATGTCTTGCAAACGTTATGCACAAATCAGATAGTTCCTATACATCATCATACCAAATATAATTGTCAAAACACTTCGGTGCTCGACTCGTGAATAGCGATTACGGGATAATAGCGAAACATTTTTGATCCGATTCGGATACAGAATCTTCCGACAGCTGTGGTTCACAGGAGACTTATGTCTCGAGTAAATAAGTATAAGTAATGTATCGGTGGCTGCCTAAGAGCCAACTGCCCACGGACATGTCGTTTAACAAGACAAAGGCTCTGGAAGTGGCTTATAAAAGACATTCCCTTTCAACTAAACGTTCATTTTAAAATAAATGTCTCATTCTATCCAAAAATCCTTATTGAAAATCGCAATAAGCACTGTGATATAGCCGAAAATCAAACGAATGACGATCGTTGCTTCATTTGTGACCATAAAACCACCGAACGAATCAGTTGAAGAACAAACAACTTTTAAGCCATTCTGATTCCTCCAGGATTCTAATCTATCTATCTAGGCAAGACACCCCAAGTGAAGACGTCTCATTCCGTTGGGTGTCGCAACACGCAACTAAGGTAAAACCAGAAGAGCAGCGTCTTTTGTTTAATATCCCCATCCCGTATACTGCGATCCCCAAGACGTCTGGGAGGCCTATGGACGTGTTCTGGCTGATGATAGAGGTATTCGAAATTTAAATGTACTGAACAAATCAAATACAACTTTCTTCCCTACAAATATGTAGAAGCAAGTCGTAAACTAGAATTATTGGCAGCTTGAGCAATACAATATCTGTAGTTATAAGGACATATTAGCTGTATAGGAAGACATACCGACTCCGTGACTGGACGGAGACTGATCGAATCTATCCGTGACGTGTCGTAAGGTGGTTTATAAATCGGTACCGGCCTTATCGGGCGTTTCTTGTTCCATTGGTCATACCTGATGGATGGCGTATAAGCTGCGGATTGCGGTTGCGATTTTGATCGAAGTACCGCGATGGGGTAATATATGTTTCTTATTCGATTAATGATTCTATTAACTTGATCCTTATACAGAAACCAAAGATGTAGTGTGCATTTCCAGTCTTAAGGGTCTTTGTTAGTTGTGGTTGCCTGTAACTGGGAGAGCACGAGACGAGATACCTACGAGTACTAAACTTTGATTATTTTATTTGTAAAGTGTATCACTTGTTAGCGATCCTAATAAAGTAGGTATAACCCCTTCAACTTAAGCATATCATGCAACAAATGCATATCATGCAAATGATAAGCGATTTATGTACATAGGCAATATTTTGAGTTCCTAACCAAAACCAAACCAATCTTGATATATGTATGCCCCATGATTTGATTGATTAGGTAAACATAACTAATTTTTAATAACGATACAAGTAATAGGTGGAGATGCTTTTCAAAATGTAGCAGGTTACATAAAATTGAATTGGTTTCCCATGATATTTACTCATATAAGCACTGTCGTTCACGCATAGAACCGAGAGCAGAGCCTCAGTCGTGTCCGTCTGCGATTCATAACTAAAATCTTTGACATTTAAGAAGTTCCCACGAATGCAAACGTATTTCATATTACTTTAATAAGCAAGTAACTGCGGTGATGACAAGACATACTGGCTCATCGTAGTGGTGGGAATAGTCCCAAGTAAAAAGCGACTTTAGCACTAATTTTTCAATCGTTGGATGAAAAATATCACTCTGGTAAGTTATTAAAAGTCGTGAATGACAGAGGACAACGCATTTTCAATTTGTCGATATAATACAATATCCAACAGTAGATATAGGATACTTAACTAGAGATTGAAAAATAAGCCCTAAAAGTATTCTAGCTAAATTCTTCAATACGAAACAAGAAATTTAAAAAGAAAAGGAATTTCATCACATCAAACAAGTGAGCTTCCTGTTCTTAGTTGGTGTGGTAAGAACAAGAACTTTTTACTTTTTTTACAATTTACAATACAACGATACTTTTCTCTAAAGAAAATTATGACTTAATCTCAGTAAATCAACGTTCTAATTTACTTACCAGTTTCCATAAGTTGTGACGAGAGCGAGCAAGCTCCCAACGCGCCGCAGGCGCAGCGTCTAAGAGACTTCTTCATTACCAGACCATCAGCGTAGACACGCATTAGGTAATACTTGGTAAATTATGTCCAGGGGACTGCGGCATTGAGTATAATGATGTATCGATTACCGGTTAATGTCTCGATACGATAACCTTAGGAATCACGAATAACGGATCCGAGATTTGTTGTACTGATAAATTCTGCATTTTTTTATTAAATATATTATTTCAGCTCGTTAGTTTTTTATTAAGGTAGTTTTTCAAAATTTAAGCGTAAACTTTTTTTTAACTTTGGTTGTTCTTGATGAATGGAATTATCATATGCATGATTGTAAGTATTTGTATTTATAGACCAGAGGGCCTAGACATGATACAATCGCTTCATAGCGATTCTATTTCTTCATTTGCTTACGGTGTTAATCCCTATATAATTTGTCACGTGACGTTTCTATGTCTTATGTCATTCTCATACACTTGTATACTTTCAATTAGCGTTAACGCTTGTAGATATTTGTTTTTATTTAAAGTTCTTTTTTCAAGTCAAGTTTGACTTTTTAAACTTTCGTTGCTCTTGATCTTGATATTAAACATATGTCTGATTGTAAGTATATGTATAGTAGACCAGGCAACGCCATCAGACGATGATAAACTTCGATATTTTTCAATAAGAAGAATACTAGCCAAAACGTCACAGTATCTATTTACGATCGGTTATTTACTAGCGAATATTTGTCTGCATTCTCAATAGCAACGGTACCGATTCAGGGAGCTAGAAAGCTGGCAATATTTCATGGCACCCATTAATGGATGGCTTATAGGTCGGCGAGAGCGTATCGTTACGTGCATTGAGGGGGTAAGTGAAAATCACATAAATCTCCGTTGGATGCGCTCTGATTGCGATAGGAACAATAATTTAAGACTGAGCTTTCAATGGGTATTAGTATTTGACTTTAGAAAGTATCACGGTTCTGTTTTTAAGACGAGGCGAACTCGTAGCCTCCTCGCCACTTCCTCACTGCAGTCGGTCTGTTATTTTATCTTGAAAATACATTTCTCTGACGTCGACAAGAAGTGGCATCGCATAAAAACAATCGAAAACACTATTATGTAAATTATCCAAACACCCACACAAACAAATTTTCTATAAATCAAATTTCATTCGTTAGTATATAAATTAATTCTGTGCTACTTATAATCGCCGATTACTTAGTAGGTAATATACTTGTATCTACCTGTTTTTAATACCATTGCCTATCTCGCGTCGATTTAAACGCCAAAGAGGTCTTGAGAGTTTTCTTGAAAGACTAATTTCCAATTTGGCAAGTTGATTTAACTTGTCCACCAAAAGCGGGTACCAACTCAATGTAAAATGTAAACAGTGTTGGGAAAGTTGGACGGTTTTGGCAAAAATCGATCAACCAAACAATGTGTTAATAATAAGCTAATGCGTTTTACCATTTAAGGTTACATGGCCACTTACTATCAGGTGAGAGTTTGCGGTCAAACACTAAAAGAACAAATTAGTCCCTGTTTAAGTAAACAGTACCTACTGAGTACGGGTCTTATTTTTACTGCGACCATTCTTTCTGAGTGCGTATTCATTTTTTCTTTCAATACATCATCTATTTTATAATACCCTAGGTATGTCCATTGTGCCTTCCGTCCAGGTAGGTACAGAATTAATTATACTAGGTTCAAGTAAGTACTTAACCTTTGAGGTCACTGGAAGTTCGGGGTGTAGGTCCTAGGACGTCCATTGCGTACCTACGGCGCGCAACTCCGAGGAGGACAGCGGCGGAGTTGCGACCCCCGACACAGTGAGCACCGTATCTGATTCCCGGGGGGCTATGATATGCCTCCCGCCGGAGAGCCCTGGTGTCCCCGTCTCATGAGCCGATGCGTCAGCCGCGGGCGTTTTAGTGAGTAAGAATCCCACATACCTCGGTCGAACCAGACAGGCCCAAGTAGGAACACAGGAGTTTAAGTAGGTGCTTGGTTATGGTAAGTCTAACCTTCAACATTACCGTCAGGTTTTTCAGGTCGTGTTAAATCAATGCGCCGAATCTAGTCAGTTCGATAATGCTTTCCGGTAATATATTTTCTCTATATTCACAGGTGTGAAGGTAATTATTTTTGGTGATAATTATGTAAATACCGCTACAGTTTCTTGCTATCGTGATAGACAAATTCTCAATCCTCGAAACAGAACGAACCCACAATCTCAAGACTTGAGCAGGGTCAATTTATTTTCGTAAGCTTTTCACATTAAAATCGACATAATTATCTTAAAATATTAATATAATTATGTCTTGACGCTCAACAGATGGTCGATCCATCCATCAGGGGTAAGCAGCCGACAGAGGACGAATGATATGCACCATTATACTCAGCAATCGATTTTACATTGATTTTTACCTGTTAAACATCATGTTTTAACATACAATGGTTATTTCCAATGCGAAATTCCCGCACCGATCGAGTTGTCGTTAAATTGTTATTGATGGTTTTATTCATATGTTAAAACGATCGCTTTTTCCGTATCAATGTCGGATTGAATCATGTTGATCCAATGTACAGCGAAAATAAAGCAAAGTAAATTATTTTTTATGCCGACGGGTAAAGAAATACATTACTTCGTCCAGGAAATAGATTAAAATTAAGGTAAAGTATGGATACTTTCCACTACTTATAGCCAGTTAGGTATAGGAATGTTATATCTCTTCACGTGACTTACTGCCAATCCCAATATCCTATCTATCTCTTACTATCAGTTAAAATAGTTACCATCGATAGCTTTGACATATTTCCGTTTCAATAAACAAAGTTAGAAATATCTGTCTTTACTATTGGTCTAACTTCGAGACCTTAAAGCTTACTAGAGATAAGAAAATGAATGTCAAGTGTCATATTGTTACCTTTTAACTGATATTACTATCTGCGGTAGAATATTAGGACCGGCCGTTAGCGAAGAGATACATATGTCATTCATTTGTTTTCTATTGTCTAGCGTTTACTTATGTAGAATCACAACTTGGCTGAGGGGGTAGAAGTGATAATGTTATTTTTCTAACAGAATTTTTGTAGAAGCAGCCAGGAATTTAGAGCCGTGCCCGGTAAATGGCAATAGGCCCCGCCCGCAAATACATGTTGCAACCTTGGTATAATCTCCTAATTTTAATACGCATTTAAACTCTACAGTAACTGCTATCTATGCGTAACTGCAGCCACTGGGAATGCTAGGCTAAATTAGAAGTTTGTTCCACCCGAGTTCGATGGATTAAGCACAGAAGTTCAGTCTATTTTTTTATTTTGAGACTAACCCTACCTCTCATTCCTACCACTGTGACTTCTGTCAGCCTGGATCTACAGTCAGACACCCCTCAACCCTCGACGATTCCCGGGGAAACGATTGTTTTGGAAGTTCCAAGTTGGAACCCGCAATAAATTTAATTAGAAAAGTAATATAGGAGTTAGAAAAATATAAATTCCACTTAAAAATATAATTCCTTTACAAAGCGAGAGACGAGTGAAAATCACACAGGTCTATATAACCTCAGAACGAAAGATTCTTACAGTTGCATCAACCAGAAATAGTCCACCTGTAACGCACCACAGGAGTTACTAGATTTAATAGGACCTATATATATAGATTTCTACTATTAAACTTGTTTCCAACGGTAATTATGGCAGAAACGCTTGAAAGCACGGAAAGCTTTCGTAGTCGCCACAAGGTATGAGTAATATACAATTCTGGATGTTATTTCCAAACTGCACAAGCACAAAAGTCTGGAATAAAGAAACTAAAAAAATGAAGATGGTCAATTTGGAAACGATTAGTAACTAATACCTAAACTAAGAGCATTATTCCAAAGACCACAGCAAAAAATAAACCATGATATCACGTGCAAGTTGTTTGTACGAAGGCTTTTACCATGTCGTAGGTTTTAAAGAGTGTCAGACACTATCAGTGAGAGGTAGAGGTATCACCAATGTGTCAGTTATTTTGGCACAAACCAGCAGCGTGTAATCTGGAGAAATATTCAAGACGGCAGTACTAATTCAAATCTATGGGCAGGAGTATCGCTTAGGGGTCGTCCATTAATCACGTGAGGCTCGAAAGGGGGGGGGGGGGGGTTCCGAAAAAATCACGAAATATCACCAGGAGGGGGGAGGGGTATAATGAGACATCACGTGTATTTATTTTTCGTTGAATGCATGATTTCTAAACCAAACAGCGGCACGTGGCCTTGACTCACCGTTGCCGGCAACGACTTCCCCTTCAACATTTAATCAGTTAAGTACCTGTATTTAAAGATAATATTCCGAAAATTTCTGTATAAACTATATTGAAATTTATTACAAAAAAATACACGTGATTTTGGATAAGGGGGGGGGGGTTAGTTTAAAAACCTCACCACATATCACCAGGAGGGGGGGAGGGGTTAAAAAGTTGCTAAAAAACATCACGTGATTAATGCACGACCCCTTACCATTAGGTGACGTCACTGCTTTTCTTGTCAATAAGCAGCATTAAAAATAATATAAGTAGTCTAAAAAAACCGAATACTGGAGAAGCAAAAGACATGTGACATCAGAGCAATACCCTCTAGTACCTCTGCCTACCCAACAAGGGACTCTGTGTGGTAATAAGTTCATAACTCATGTAGTTTCCTGCTTTAGGCGTATAGAGCAGATGGTCGTCGGATAGCCAATGTACAAGGTAATGATATTGTTAGGCCACTCTGCGATTTGGCTCGCTGCGCTCGTGGCGTGGGTGTCACGATCGCTTATGGTAATGAGAATGGTCTGCAGAATTTACTTGTAATGCAACTACACTACAGTCTATTAATTTTCTGTATTATTTGTCCGTGCGTGTAGTGTATTAGTTTTCTGCCTTGTCCTTCAGAGTCGCTGGACGTTCGGGGTGTGGGCCCTAGGACGTCCATTGAGTACGGCGGCGACTCCGAGGAGGACGGCGGCGGGGTTGCGACCCCCCGCCCTGTGAATACCGTGACGGGAAAGCCGTGGGGCTTTTAGTGGGTAAGAATCCCACATACCCCGGTCGAGCCCCACAGCTCCCTTTGGAAGGTTTCCCCAGCGAAAAAAAAACAAGGTTCCGCCTCGTGTCTGAAACACCCTTTTTTAGGTTCCGTACTTCAAAACGAAAAAAACAGAGCACTTATAGGATCACTTTTTAGTCAGTCTGTCAGTCCGTCCGTCTGTCTGTCAAGACTCTTTATCTCAGGAACGCTGGAGGTATCGAGTTGAAATTAAAACTATGTATATACTCCGGTCTACAGTCCCTTGAAGCTGTGAAAAAATCAAACGTGTTAAAACGAAAAAAGATACGTTTAAATACTGCAAAAAAGCGTACCTGTGTATGTATTTCGACACTGTCAAGGGAATCAAAATTCATAGGGTATTTTCCGTTGACCTAGAACTATGAATTTTGTCTTATACTACAATTATAGCGAAAAATCTGATAACTATACATTTTTTTTATTATCCTGAAAGTATGTCCCACTGCTGGGCAAAGGCCTCTCCCTCACTCTTCCACAGATCCCGATCTACTTTTAATTAAACCATAAAAAATATAGCCGTTATTTAAGCTTTCAACGGCCGGTGATTCCGATTTGCACCTTGTTTAACACTCGAACCGCTTAAGCGCGATCATGCATCGACCGCCGACGGATTAAATTACCTACAAATATGTACGGAACCCTCGGTGGGCGAGTCCGACTTGCACTTGTTCGGTTTTTTTTTATATTTGCCGCTAGAGGTGTAAATGTATGGAGTAACCTGACAATTTGGTCAATTTCGATAGCTCTCAAAATCTGTACCGGTATCGTAGCGCAACACTCGTATAAATTCTAGGGCATTCATGGGATTCCTTACGATGTCAATGTTTCCAATGTACGATACAAAGTAGAAATCACATCGATACAGCCAGGCTGAGAAAATAAACCGGAGCTTTCATAAACTAGGTTAACTTAATCTATTCTTTCTCTGCATTACGAGCACAACGGTCTAGAAATATCACACACACTGTACAACAAAGTTAACAAGCCATCGCGTCTAATCACGTTACATAAGCGATTCGCGCACAAAACCAATAATTCGACTCGACGTCCGATTTCTAATTCGATTGTGATTGCGTATCGATTGTAATGATAGGGAACGATAGACATCGATATGACAACTCACGAATTATCACTGTGAGCATATAATTTAGAGTGGCGGGTTTGGATGCTTTGAAAAATAAAACTTTTTTTATTATGACGTCACATTTCAGCGCCAGATCGCATATAAGCAGAGATTGGAATAAGTAGAGTATATTTACCTAAACTTTAAGATACGAAGTAACACAGAGTGGATAATACCTCCTCTAAAATTTCGAAATAATTACAACGACGTTTTAATCGCGGGATTTAAAAAATTATTGAACATTATTTATTGTTACACATTACTGATTTGAAGAAACATTTTCCATTTTTTGGGTTCCGTATTAAAATTGTGTCAAATTCAAGTTGTTTCTTTTTTCAAGTAGGTGTAATAAAAAGAAGTTGCCTAGTGTATGTTTTTTATTTTAAAAATCAATTAATTAGTAACTGTAAATAAAGTTCAAGTAGGTATTATCCACTCTACGTTACTTCCGTCGTCGAAATTTAGTTAAATATACTCTACCTATTCCGATTTCTGCTATTATTGGCTCTATATTATGATAGAGCCTACAATTACTCGGACTTTGCAGTCATGCTGACTCTTGAATTAGACATCTTATTTGGAGACTAACGTCTATGTTTCAGAATCTTGATTTTACGGTGCGGAAACCCATCAGCAATTCCTTTCACTGATGATGATGTTGATAATTTAAATAATAGATAGAGACAATACATCTCTATACAATATTAGAGACTCTTTGATATACGAGTAGGAAATGTTATGACAATGTAAGATATTTGTTGTTAAACATTTCGTGCAATCTCACAATGATATGAGAAGTTTGCTTAGTTTAAGTTTCTAGCGATTTCATCTTTCAAATATTCTCGTAATATTAATTTTATAAAATTACTAGAGAGTTGTCGCAGCTTCATCCGGTCTTTTCAGGTTCTAATCCCACGGATAACCTCTCTTAAAGACTTTTAGAACCACATTATAATCCATTCTGGTGATTCCTAAAGTGTTCTTGAGGTCGTCGTTCCTCTGCCCACGGTAATGTTACTAGCCGATATAAATACAAGGTCGATACAACCTCAAAAAAGGAAGACTTACAGGCGGACCAACGAAGGCTAGTCCACCAGTAAGGCACCACAGACGCTGCTAATATTTTAAGGGGCCTATTTGATTTCTCAAACTTGTTTGCAATAAATGGCAAAACGCTTAAACGCATGGAAGTTATCCTAAGTCGCCTTTCTTTCTTTTTTCTTAAGTAAAAAAAAAAATAGAGTATATAAAATAAAGTGCAATATGTAATATTATTACATATCACAAAACTGTATGTAATTAATTATGTATGAACAATGCCGTTAATTACTTTCATACCAACTACATATAAATGCCTCACAATTATCTCGCGGCCACATAAATAAACAAATTGACACATCATTAAAAACTTGAAATAAATACATTTACTTTATAAGTAGCACATAAAATATGATTACAAAACATAAAGATCTCATTGTGTTCACACGAACAATGGCGCGTTTCATTACATAGTTGTGCAAGTTAAATAGTGTGAAAGGGCGTAAACTACCGATGAAGGGTCAATGACACAATGACATTGACAGCTGGGTACATTGACAATGACTGGCCGATATTGGCGGACAGGTATCACAACCATGACACGGTTTCTATTGTCGTAACAATAAGTTCTAGGGTTCCATAACGGAGTGTTGAGAACTGTGACACTATTTTGTTGTTAATCTAATCAATAATTTGAGAAAGGCATTTATATTGAAGAGGAGAGGAAACCCTTTCACGCATAAAAAGGGTTCTTCGGTTCGTGGTTTGGTTCATTGTGCAAAGGACTACGTAGTATCATCTAGTCTAATCCAGGACTTCCCAACATGGGGGGCACGCCCACCTGGGGGGCGTAAAGAGATCACATGGGGGGGGGGGGAGTTGGGACGATTGACAGTTTTAAAAGAAAAATCCATAGTCGTAAATGCTAGTAACTAAACGCAAAAAAAAAATATAAGTTAGGAACAAAGCTATGGGTACAAAGTGAAAGGGTGGTGTGAAAATTAAAGCCATGGCTAGCTATGGTAAATATTTAGGCAGTCGAAAGACGTCCACTGCTAAAAAAAGACCTCCCTCTTATAAAGAAGACGTTGCCATAATCCCCACGCCCTAGAAAACTTCCTGGGGATCGCAGTATAGATGGTAGATAATCCAACACAAAGACGCTGCTGCACATCTTCTTGCTTTCCCTTAGTCACCTCTTGCGACACCCAGCGGGAGGAGATGGGAGGGTGCTATTCTTACCCGGACACCCCACGGGACCATCTAGGTACCAGTGTCATTCTATCACGAATTTTATAAACATTTCTCTATCCAACGTGAAGGACACTTTAGCTGAAGAAATTATAGTGTCCAAGAAACATAACTTATTACCTATGTCGCAGGTCTTAGCAGCAGTGCAGTGCATAACAGCTGTCCATGGGTTGGCGTGGCGCTTACCATCAGGCCCTCATCTTAACACCAATTTGCTTTTAAAAATGATCAGGTGAAGAGTGACATTGAGATATCAAAACGCATCCTCTAATAGCAAAAACATACAAATAATGTATTACATACAATTTCGATGTCTAATAGAAACTAAATGCTATCGCGTAATGACACATCTAATTTGCACCTCTCATAGCTAAACACTTGATCGACGTCGGCAACTAGCGATTGATCGATAATAGCGCCGACAAGGATTATAATTATGTGTTTATTTTACAACAGCTGACAGATACAACAATATTAACTTTCATTTAAAACCACAGACTCTCAAAGTATTCCTAGAAAAATTTTCTTTGACGTCAAGTGTAATTGAAGTTGTGAAAGTTGATACCTCAAGGAACTATAAGTTTTTGCGAAGAGTATGGACAAGATATGCAATTAGAGAAATTGTTGACATAAAGAGGCAGTTTTTTTTTACATCTCGTGTCAATTTCTAATATCACATCTTTGAACAACTAAGGAACCTTTCTCAGAAGTTCATATTCGTTTGTTATAATTTATGTAAGAATGGAACATTAATATAGATATGCCGGAACACATATGACAAACATTAAAATATGCAGCCAAAAAATGGCGCCTAGACACGACGGTACATAAATACTTTTGTTTTGTAGGCGTATGAGTGCGAGTGGCACGGATCTTCAAGAACGAAAAAATATTTGGTCCAAATGAAAATATGAGATTTTTTTTTTCTGTAGGCGTATGAGGGCGGAACTGATCTTTGAGAAACTCTGTGCCTACTATTGGTGTGATTGACTGGCTAACCGCAAATAAAGTATAATGATTGATGTGTGAATGGTTATGCTTGTCATTTCGATTCGATAGCACATACTTACACAAAGGATAATGGAAAAGTGAAAGAGGCGGAATTTATTACGTGAACATGAAATATTTAAAGTCATTGAAATAAATCCAAAACCGATCATACAAAACATCAAGACGAAGATTAAAACAAAGGTTCGTAACGCAGTTTAATACGTCAGTGTTAGCTTCGTTTAAGCAAGACAGGCCTTTAGTAAACATTGAACCATCTCTAATTACATAGACGTTTTCCATCACATGAGTACAGTCAAGCATATTGTATGGTACGGTAAAGCAATAAAAGAGGTTCCGAAAAACGAAGATGAAAGCCTACAATCAGTTACGATGACACAGTTTTGTGTCACTATAGCTACTGTTAGGATCAGTAGTGGTCAGTCGTGTGGTGGCAATAGGCAGGTGTGTCGCTTACCATCAAGCAAACATACAAACATCCTACTCTAATCACCAGTGATGCCAACTCCGATAAATCACAAGCCTCTTTTTAGCGACCTGATATTAATCGCTAAAACTAATTCTACGTACGAGGGAACTTAGGATTTCGATCTGAGAAACGACAAGACATCAGTAAAAGTTTGTTATACCTATTATTATCTGGCGATAAAGTCGTTAAATGTGCAACACTGATAAACACTAACATACCCACGTATTAAAAAAAACAATTTAAAAAGCATATAATATTAAACAAACTACTTTCATTAGAGCATTATATTAGCATATCAAAGAGTTTTCACTGTATGAGCACGCTGGTTTGTATGGCTATTGTGTGTATGGATGTGAGACGAAGCTGATAGTACCACTTAATATTTGCATAATCATCGCACGTGAAGCGGATTTATAGGTTCGGAATGTGGTCCAGTGTTCGATACGACACGACATTTGTAATTAAAAAAATATTTATAATTTTTACGTCGAGAACAATAATGTCTATCCACCTATCTCTTTATTAGAACTTGAACTAGAAATTAATACTAATTGCGGTGAGGCACACCGAGAATGCGAATTTAGTGACAGCTCTACTCGGGAAATACTTTTACCTTACAGATGATCACTAACAAATAACATCAGCAGCCAAACTGAACAAAATAACCCCATAGATGGGGTTGCCACAATCCCCACGCTTAGCAGGCGTCTTGGGGATCTCAGTATAGGTGGTAGCTAATCCAATAGAAAGACGTTGGTGCTAGTCTTGTTTCCCTTGTTTTCCCTCAGTCGCCTTTTACGAACACCCAATAGGAGGAGATAGATGGATGGATGAACCAAGTTGCACAAATAACCAGACTTGTTTTTTTATTGAACTTAGTACCTAAAACGAGAGAATCACTATACATTTGCGTGTTGATAAGCGACACGCGTTTGTCTACAAACAGCTGTCTACACTGCCGCTCGTCACATACCTATGTCATCGATAATTTCGACATTGTTCTTCAGCTACCAGCTTCACTCCGGAAAATAATGTTCACTCATTGTAAGCAAATTTTTTTTCGAGGGAAAGGAACGGAACTATACATTTACATCTAACGTCTTTTTCCTACGTAAAAGTAAGATTACTTTAGCATTGCCATTGGAGCTGGCGGTAGGGCCCCAGGACGGTCCCTTGTCACAGAGGAGCTGTCGCGCATCGGACAATTTTGTATTGTTATTTTTCACATACCTACGTATATCTTTCCCTTAAATATCCCTAGTCTTTCCACCTCAGTTATCCGTTATTTATAGGACCTACAGTCTAGTAAACAAAAGAAAGTGTATGACGTGTCGGAACTGACGAATGGAGACGCGCAATCCTGAATGCAGTCAGCTGTCAATCAGGCGCGCGCGAGCGTGGGCGTCGATTGTATGCCCGTTGGAAAGTGGTCGCGTAAACATTGTGGTGTTAATTTATGTATTGGCGTCGTAGTTACGTGCTTATGTTGTTTACGCTACGATAAATAAGGGCAATTTACTTGTGTAAATATAGTGAATACTACTACTTACACTTGCGTTTGTATGTTTATTTCGTTTGGTTACAGAACTTTAATTACCCCTCCGGGGCCGTTGGCTAAGATCTGAACAATAGCGCAATCACATGGCTGGCCGCCAAGGGATTAAACGGTCGTATTCCCCGATACTAAATATAAGTATAGGGTAAATGTGGGATAGTTGCCCTAGGGGTATAGTTGCCTCGATTGTAATTTCTCTAGTTTGGCGGATGATCACTGTAGAGTCTACAGTCTCTCGAAAGATAAATAAAATAACATGTGATCATCCGCCAAACTAGAGAAATAACAATCGAGGCAACTATACCCCTAGGGCAACTATCCCACATTTACCCTATATATAAAAACACCGCTTTTAATACACAAGTGAAAATTTAAAAAGAATATTAATCATGTGAGAACGAACCCGTCAAATGACTTTCCTGCTCCATTATTAGACCCTGATCTTTGCCTGCCTACCACCTATTCGTCAAGACCTATCCATCGAATCCAATTTCGGCGGGTCTACGTTTAGTGGAGCAGAGTTTCTGTTACCACCTTTCATCCACCCGGCTCCATCATCAGATCCTAATTACTATCTCTCTACCAACTACTCGTCGACAACTATCCAATGAGTCCAAATTTGGCGAGTTATGTTTTCTTTATAGTATAAAATAAACTATTTTTCAAAAAATAAAAACCGGCTTCAAAGTAAATTATCTAAAAAGCATAAAATAAAGAAAATCTATTGAAGTCTGTGCTAGCACATCATGTTGACTAAGACTAGCACGAGCTGACACCGACTTCAATATATTTTCGTTATTTTATGCTTTTTAGATAATTTACTTTGAAGCCGGTTTTTATTTTTTGAAAAATAGTTTATTTAATACTTTTTAGTGATTTTTATTTTAGCAAAGTAGGTATCAGCACTATCGCGCAACTCGAGCGTCTACGTTACAGTAACTTAGTAAAAACATAAAAAGTGTATATCTCTTAAACTACTAAACCGATTTTGATGAAACTTATACTCTACCCTAAGTTGAAAAATACTCTAACTACTGTAAAAAGAATTTTCGAAATCCGACTTGTAGTTTCTGAGAAATCAGCGGACAAACCTACATACATACACTCATAAAATTTGGTAAATTTGTTTAGAAGCCCACATAGACTAACATATATTAATATTACGCATTTTTATTAATATTACATACATACGCGTCGAATAGAGAACCTTCTTTTTGAAGCCGGTTAACAAAGTGGCTCCCGCTATTTGTACACTTAGATCTTTTAAACTACGCAACGGATTTTAATGCACTTTTCAGCAATAGATAGTGATTCAAGAGGAAGACTAATATATAGGTAGTATGTGCGGGTGGCAGGTAAATACTAATACATAGGTCAGCTAGCCCAGCATAGCTCTCTCCATAGCCCGCTAAGGTCGCTCAGCGGGCTATGAAGAGAGCTATGCTGGGTGTTTCTCTGAGGGACCGAATACGGAATGAAGTAGTTCGCCAGAGAACCAATGTGACCGACATAGCTCAAAGGATTAGCCAGCTGTAGTGGCAGTGGGCTGGTCATATTTGCCGAAGAACCGAAGACCGTTGGGGTAAACTGGTTCTTGAGTGGAGACCGCGAATCGGGAAGCGTAATCGGGAAAAATGTAGGACGCCCTGTGACTAGGTGGAGCGACGATATCCGCAGAGCAGTTGGCAGACAATGGATGAGGAGAGCCGAAGATCGGGCTCAGTGGTGTGCCTTGAGGAGGCCTATGTCCAGCAGTGGACTGATGTGGGCTGATGATGATGATGATGAGGTCAGCTAGTATACTATACTAATATGTAACAAAAATAAGTCAAGTAGTAATAATATAATTAAAAATAAAATAACCGTTAGTTCGTAAGCCGCTACAGTTTACTGCGTTCTTAAGCTTATTTTTTTTCTACAAAGCACTTCATCCTGCCGGTAGCTGGTAATCCTTTGTATCCTGTTACTCGGATATATTAAGTTTCCTACGTCTGCCGAAAGAAATAAGCTTACGGGTTGTAACTTAAACCTCATTTAACAATCAGATTAGTATTATACTTTGAAATAAAACTTTACTTACGGATTTCATAACGGTTTATTTATACGCGATTAACTTAAAAGGAGGGTTATGTATGTTTGATTTTACATTTAGCTAATTAGGTATCTATCTTAGTATGTAAATGTAATTCTTTTGCACGCTTTCTGTCTGAACGGTTAAATGGAATTTCAAATACGAGGTGACATTTTGTTCAAACGTACCCTTGAACGTAGTGAAAAATCCAAAATCTATGCATTTACCTAAACCTGATACATGTTATTACTTACTGCCGCACTCACTAACGCCAATTAACTTTAATTCTAATTATATCACTTTATGAAATCTATTTATTTTGACTGTCGAAGCCATTTATGATTAATTTCGATTATTGAACACGAGATAATTGATATCTATATATATTCACTATATGCGTATTAAGTATTGATGGGCTTCGATTATCGAAATAATCCGATTTCAAAAAATGGTTTATTGACCATTAACTTTAATTGACGTTTGTAGGTTCGGCAGTAAGTGTTTAATGAGTAATGCTAATGACGAATTAAATAAGTTTGTATTAGATATTCTTTTACTTTTATTCAATGGAAATTAATTTATGTAATGCTGTGGAATTCTAAAGCTTATAGTGCCGCTCGTCAACTCGAGCCCGGTAATTTCACCAGCGACAGCGCCCTTCAGGCCTCTGCCTCAAATTTTGCGGACAGCGGGGCGCATTTGATTTTACGCATAAGAGGTCGTCCATTAATCACGTGAGGCTCGAAAGGGGGGGAGGGGTTCCGAAAAAATCACGAAATATCACCAGGAGGGGGGGGAGGGGTATAATGAGACATCACGTGTATTTATTGTTCGTTGAATGCACGATTTCCAAACCAAACAGCGGCACGTGGCCTTGACTCACCGTTGCCGGCAACGACTTCCCCTTCAACATTTAATCAATTACCTGTATTTAAAGATAATATTCCGAAAATTTCAATATACTTTGTACAAAAAATGACACGTGATTTTGGGTAGGGGGGGGGGGGGGTAGTTTAAAACCTCACCACATATCACCAGGACGGGGGGAGTGGTTAAAAAGTTGGTAAAAAACATCATGTGATTAATGGACAACCCCTAAGATCCTGTCGCTCCCACGCTTCCGCCGCCGCCGCCCCGCTGCCCGCATTCATATTCGAGGCAGAGGCCTAATACAGTAATGCTTACACACGTGGTGTCACCTGGACGATTTCTTACACCTAGTGCAAGAACACTAAGGAAACTATCAAGTCAATTTAATTTGTTTTTTTTTTATTTTCTAGACATGATGGTCACCCCACATTACAGCACTTGCCGTCAGCCACAGAATCAGAGAGTGGAATTATTGCGGACGGAATTACGAACATCTCGATGCACTTTCTACCGCGAACCTCTTATTGGGCGGAGGTAATGTGCTATTTTTCAATTGCGCCGGAGTCTATTCCATTCCAGCGTTGCTTTCAAATTGTTTTTACTTCCTTATTATGCGAGAGTGAAATCGTTCATTATTTATGATTCGCGGGAAAGGGATGGATTCAGTTATTTTATGTGCTCTGCTTATTTCTGGCGTTACCCTTTCTAGATTGAACTCATTGTGTGCTATTGCACTGTTGGAGGGGTATAAATAGTCGAGATGTACCTATATTTTCCTTCAGAAAAAAAAACCAAATCCATTTCTATTTCACAAAACTACAATTCAAAGTAAAGCTAAGAACAAATAACAATTGAAACCTGAAGTTTAAAAGTTGAAAGCAAAGTTTAAAATATATAAACACTCTCCTGTTTGAAGTCGGTTAAAAATGGTGAAGACTGAAGTTGATGTATACATTCCGACAGCACTTCAATTTGCAGAAATCTCAGTAAAGTCAATTTCTAGAAGAGATAATGGAACAATAATTGTTATGCTCAACGAAATCGCATAAACAGCGTCGCTGCTGCACAACCATCAATGGACCATTACGCTGCGTATTCACTCGATTTCTTATTGTTCATCAACTCTAATCGATTCTAGCACGTCATTAAACACTACCAGACCCATTTGCAACATAAAGGAAAAGCCAAACAGAAAACCTGTTAGCAACGACCTAAAAACATCACCACACAACAGGCCAACAGACATTGTTATATCGTTTAGCAATACGTCTAACAGATTACCCAACGTCAATATCAGACCCTAGATAGTCGTACGTGGGTGTAATCCCATACACAATAATACACAATTAAAACGCTAACGTGCTCACTAATGGTTACGAGTCGATATAGGCATCGATATTCATGAAATGGAATATATTAAGTGGCTGGGTAGACAAGAAAGTGGGTGAACGTGTGAAAGGTGAAAATGGTCAGAGATTAGGTGCTCACCTACTTTGAAGTCGCTGGACGTTCGGGGTGTGAGCCCTAGACGTCTATCCGAGGAGGACGACAGCGGGCTTGCGTCTGCCATCCCTGTGACAACAGTGAATGATTTCCGGGAACTATAAAGTGTCCCCGGGCGGCGGGCTCACACGTTAGGCATCCCTCAACGCACCTGGTGAAGATCCCACCGGAGAACCCAGGTTACCCTTTCATATGCCGATGTGACATCCGCGGGGGTTTGAAGGTAAGGCGATCCCACATACCTTGGTAGACCACCCCAGAGTCCTGGGGACCTTTGGGAAAAACCCCCGCAAGAACACAAAAAAAATGTGCATCCCTAAGACCTTTAACCACAATATTTGTCAGAACCAGTACAGTTTTAGAGCTTTGTCTGCTCAACCAGGGTTTGCCAGAAACATATTCACCCACGCGTCTCTGGGCGGTCTGTGGCCCGTTTATTAATATCAGCCATTCAATTCTATTAAACCGATATAATATCAATAAACGACCCGTGACTAACATTATTGAGATAGGGAATCACGACTTTGAGGCTGACTGGAGCGACGATGTGAACGCAGTTTGAATAATCAGATTATTGATTGATGAATTTATTGGATCTTTGCTAGTATTGATTTATATTATGTAAAAACATATTCGCTCACTCACTCAATTGATGCAGTAATCTTAAATGAACCCAAAACAACAATGGCAGAGTCGTTCTATGTTCCAAGTTAAGCGTTACTCTGATAACATAACACACTTATTTTTGAAAATTTTGTGATAAGTTCCTGTGCAGCAGGCGACACCACAGTTATAATTAATCATCGTCATCACCAGTGGGAAGAGATACATTGCCGAAGAGAGGAACGCCACAATGAACGACAATTGGCTATTTGCATCCATTCACTTTTACGGATTTTTACGGCATAATTGTGACTTAAGGACGTTCAACATCTCAGTCCTCACGTGACCATGGGTGCTACAAAACATTCGAAACATCGGGATAGTAAAATCTAAATTAAACCGCGATAAAATCCGTAAAAGTAGTTTGATTTCAATGTGTAGTATTCGCGTAAATGAAAGACAACATGATTTGCATCCACTGTTTCCTTGCCTGCCATCAGAACGTAATTAATAGCATCTAAATAACAATATCGGTAGTAGAGAGGGATTTTTGAAGTCATCCGTCATCCACATGTCACACGTCTTCAGTATCCAATCAGACTTACTAGGACAAGTGACGACTCCAAGTAAAGATACAAGACAGTTCGAATATCCAGTACAATATTCTACAAAGAAATGTTCCCAAGCTATACTATAGTTGATTGCTAGTTTCAACAAAGTAGTCGAAGTTGCTAACTAATCGTGGTATTTATAATTGGCTGCTGTCCTCCGAGTTAGTTCTAGTAATTGGCTCTACGAGATTCCCTCGATTCCGACGCGTAATTGCGGAGCAAGTACTGCCTTCACATTGAAACACAGATGGAGTCTGAACCAACAATTTTGTAAGATAATTAATTTAGTATTTATTGTTTACTACGTAATTGTTTTACAGTTTTTGTCAAGAAACTCCTTCTTTTCTTCATCATCAGCAGCAGCCGAAACATGTCCACTGCTGAACAAAAGGCCTCCCCCTGAAAAGGGAGGGGTTGCCAATGTTGCCATAAGCAACATTACATTACGTTTACTAGGTGGTAGGTTCCTTGTGCAAGGAACTGTCCAGGTAGGTACCACCGCAGTGTCAGATATTCTGCCGCCAAGCAGCAGTGTGAAAGCATTGCCGTGTTCCGGCGTGAAGGGCACTGTAGCTGGTGAAATTACTGGACACAAAGACTTAATATCCAATGTCTTAAGGGTCGGCAACGCACTAGTGATTCTTCTGGTGTTGCTAGCGTCTATAGGCTGCGGTGACTGCTTACCATCAGGCGGGCCGCACGCTTGCTTGCCACCTTGGTTGTATAAAAAAAGCTTTAGGGAACGAAGTAAAGGTAGGTAATCCAATAGAGAGATGCTGATGCCCGTCTTCTTGTTTTTCCTTAGTCGCCTCTTACGGACACCCGACGGGAAGAGATAGGGGTAAGAACAGCACACACCCATCTCTTATCGCCTCCTCGGCGGCAGCTATGTGAAATGACGTTACGAAATATCTTTACCAACCAAATGGTGGACAGTAAAATCGGCCTAACAGTAACGTAGATTATAATAACAAATGAATCGGTACCTGATTCATTTGTTATTATAATCTACGTTACTGTTAGGCCGATTTTATTGTCCACCATTTGGTTGGTAAGATAGCAAACATAAGACAAATAGTCGTATGAAGTTGTAAATAAATGTAATTTGTTTTATCTAACCTACATACAGTACGCGACAGTACGAATGAAACAATAACACTACCGTTACCATTACTGGTGCTACTTGTATTGGTAGGGTAACCATCATTTCAAAATGTATAAATATGACACCTTACCATGAATTCTTATAGCAAGGCGGTTTGACACGAAACACGAACTGTGTACTTACCATAACGTCACGCTAATTAATGCGCTCATGGTACAAGGACAGTTCACTTTTCGTGTTTCGTGGTAATGGCTCCTAAATGCAAGGGATCATAATAGGGGTCTCTAAGTAAGTACGAGATTAGTAGTTAACAAAAACTATTTAAGTTTCAGTTTTCTTCGTACATTTCACTCATTTTTGTCAGTTACCGCTAGAGGCACTGGTGTGAAATGTAAAAATTAAAAGTATAATTATTTTTGTTAACTTTCGATCATGTACTAAACCCCCGGGCATGTACTAATGTATTGTTAGATATTTTTCCATCAAGTAGCAATGTAGTTTATACATTAAACACTTGCTGTGGTGTTTGTCTTCGATTGTAGAAGGTAAAGTTAAGAGACTTAATAATTGTGGGATTGGTCGAAGAGTGGTACTCGAGTGCAGTTTTCCATGTGTTGCTTAGTATTTGTCAAACAGCCGCGAAATCACAACCCACTTTAACTTTCATTAAACACGTTTCCGAACTAACGAACGACTTGGATCAGGACAGTTCACATAAAATCTAAAAGTATGGTAGTCCTACATTTACATAAAACAATTGTAAAACATTAGGAAGCATGACAAACAATCTCTCTCGTATCTTGGTCGATTGCCTGTCCGTTGCCGAAATGGTACTAGTACCTACTCAATCAAATGCAGTCGGAAGTAGGTCGAGTTATTAGCGAGCCCTACGTGGCTAAACAGACGAGCGACTCTATATGTTTTGATGATTGCAAAATGGTTGACAATTTTTAACTAAAATTACACGTCGGAAATAAAACAGCGAAAAGTTTTTTTAGAGAATCGATATCAACTAAATTGAAAAGAAAGTCAGGTTTTCGTAAGCAGTACCTCGTCATCAGTAGCTTTACGAGTGCAGTTGTAAGGGCACGCAGGACCCAAAAAATACTACTGTAGTATGTAGCCACACCCCCCTATACATATGTATACAGTACACCCTATACATACTACAATGCCTTTAATATACATACATACGATAGTATGAAGTTGCATACCTAAGAATAATCATGTACCAGGTCAACTTTCTGGCCGCTATTTTTTCCTTTCAGACCACGGATTTCTATCGATGACTTCAGGTTCGCTAACTACAATATTGATTTTGTAGTACTAAAGTAACATTTCAGTAGTTATGTATACAACAACAACCAGGTCTGGACACACACACCCCTAAGGTAAACTACGGTAAATATCCAATACTGAATACTTGAACAGTTTAAAACTGGTTAAAGTACATATGCAATAACTTGCTCATAAATAACAAGTTGATGTGTGCGTTGCGAACAACACGTCTGCGACACAAAAGTTGCTGGTTTGTGTTAGCCCTCTACGTGAATTGATTATTGTAATATTTCGGCATAAGAGATGCCGGTTATTATGACAGACAAATGTAAATTATAATTATTTCTATGGGAATAGGTACGTGTCTTTACAATTTAGAATTGATTGACAGTTTAAATTTAGACTTATAATATGAAAGGGTTTTTTGATAGAGAATTTTTGAATAAGTATTCAAAACGAGCGTTTTAAGTGAGGTACGGCAAAGCTATTAAAAAGAAATGCAGCCCAACTGGGAACGAACTTTTAGCTTACGGAAGCTTCAGATCGAAACAGGAGATACCTGGCTCAGCCTAGGTTACCATGGCGGCGGGTACCTGTTGCAGATCTCACCGGAGAGCACAGGTACCCCTTATCATGTGCCGATGCGTCAACCACAGGGGTTTCAGTAAGAACTGAAGGAGTTCTGTCTGACCAAAAGTTTTCTGTAAAATTAATAGATTTCAGCTAACTTAATATGTTGACATTGAAGTTGGCCTACTGAACCAATTTCAAGGGAATCGAAACGCGTATCCAGTGAAAGGGCCAATGATACGAGTCATCTTAATAATACTGTCCAATATATGGTTCAAGCGATAAGCTGAAAGCGGTTGTGCTGTATGAACAAAAACATGTCATGGTGGTAAGACCGGTGTAGTGGCTAGACACCTTGCTTTCTTTCCAAAAGGTATTGAATTCGATTTCCATCCAGGTCCATGTCCCAGGCCATATATTAAGTATCAGAGGGGATTACGGTCAACAAATCTTTTCTACCAACAAATCTTTTCTACCAATAATAATAATATCTTGGTACAATCCACACACGGTCATCTGATCCCAAACTAGGCAGAGCCTGTACTATGGAAACCAGACAACTGATACTAATACTTATATACATTTTTTTTGTAAATACATACTTAAATAGATAAATAACACCCAGACACTTGGTGGGAATCGAACCCACGACCCTTCGGTCAGCGGACAGGGTCTCTAACCACTAGACCAACGGGCCCGTCCCGGCAAGGGCAATGAGAGTACTCGAATGTATATATTTTTAATCAAAGTATCTGGCTGTCTATCCCTCCTTCGTTATGTTAGGGATAGAGAGTCAGTGACCACTGACTCTAATAGATGACCATCTATCGAATGACCTTTTTAATGGTATACAAAGTTCACCAAAGTTAAAGATATGTTACGTAAATTAGTTATGTTATGAGAGTTGAGCTAACTAAAAGGATTTTTTCGGAGTCGCTGGACGTTCGGGGTGTGGGCCCTTAGGACGTCCATTGTGTACGGCGGCGATTCCGAGGAGGACGGCAGCGGGGTTGCGACTCCCGTCCCCGTAAGTACCGTGTCTGGTTCCCGGGGGGCTACAATGCGCCCCCCGGCGGCGGGCTCAAAGGCAAGGCACTGAGGGGCCCCTGGTGCAGATACCACCGGAGAGCCATGGGGTCCCCTCTCATGTGCCGACGCGACAACCGCGGGGGTTTTAGTGGGTAAGAATCCCACATACCCCGGTCGAGCCCCACCGCTCCCGGGGATCTTTCGAAGATTTCCCCCGCGTCAAGAAAAAAAGGATATATTAAAGAGTTGTCGAAGAAAAACAATGGAAATCGAAAAAAAAATATAGATATCTGTGGTTCAGTACATCAAAAAGGGAAAAAAGGGAAGGTCTTTAGGTAGTTATATGTAACATACACTTCAGCTATGTACAAACCATAATATCTCGAAGCCAGAATAAGTAGTTAACACGATTTATTAAGTTTTCTTTCAATAGTTCGTTATCAGTGATCGCTATACTCTTGTGATTACACCAAACAAAGTCATCCCGCGTTACGAACGCGTTTGAGGCCAAGGTCCGTCTCCGCCCCGTCTCGCCGGGCCATTAGTCGCGCGGTCGGAAGAGCCCTAATCTGGGTCGAATGAATTTAATACGTTCGGATCCTTATCCGTTTTTATTGTGCCGTATGATCTCTCAATTAATCTCTTTAAACCCTTATGAGATTTCCATACTTATATGTTTTAGCAATGTAATATACTTTTGGACGGGTGATTAACCAATAGACCCGGTCTAGTGGTTAGTAACCCTGGCCGCTACCCAATAAGTCGTTGGTTCGATTCCCACCAAGTGTTATGGGTGTTTTATCTATATAAGTATTAATATTAACAAAAAAGGATATAAGCATTAGTATCAGTTGTATGGTTTCCATAGTACAGACTGCCTTGTTTGGGATCAGACGACCGTGTGTGGATTGTTCCAGAATATTCATCATTATCAGTAGCCGAACCTGCTGAACAAAAGCCTCCCCCTTAGAAGGAAGGGGTTGCCATAATCCCCACGCTTGGCAGGCGGCTTGGGGATCGCAGTATAGGTGGTAGGTAATCCAATAAAAAGACGCTGCTGCCCGTCTTCTTGTTTTCCCTTAGTCGCCTTTTACGGACACCCTATGGGAGGAGATGGGTGGGTGTTATTCTTACCCGGACACCCCACGGGGAATATTATTATTTTATAAATAAGCGATTTTAATGAAAGATTAAAAAAATAGTTAATCCGAATTAATTGAATGACTAACAAATAAGATTATCAACAAATATTGTATGTGGTGGCGCTATATTCCTGCTTGAGGTGAGCAGTGATCTTTCTCTCAGGTAGAGGATAAAAACTAAGAGATTAAAATATGTTAGCCGTAGAGCAGCTCGCTTAGAGATTTTTTCTCATACAAAATCTGTCTTCACATTTTACAACTGTCGCCATCTATGTTATTCAGTAAATACATATATAAATTACATAATATGGAAATATTCAGTCATTTTATCATAGTTTTTGCACCTCAACACGAAATTAGGCATATTTATTTACAAAATTATTTTTGTCCGCTCATATCTTGAACTTGTTTCGTTTACGGAGTCCGGGCTGGAGCGCTCAAAGCGCTCGCCCCTCTTGTCCGGTGAAGCTGTAATGGCCATCTGCGGCCAACAGTACTACTCATACAAAAAAAAAAAAAAAAAAGTTTACGGAGTTATTACATTGATAATAAGTTTTGTGATGATTTTTTTCTCGGCATGGTCGGTCTATTCGGTAGTAGTTAAACGTTTTTGGTTAAAAACAACCACAAGATTTTCATTGTGAAAAATTACATTAAATAGATAGACTTTACAATGACTAAAGAAGGCAAAGAAAAGCGATGATCGATTTATCATCGAGAAGAATAAAACTCGCAACTCGATTGCTCATTCTCGCAACACGTCATTCTCGAGTATTGTGGTGCCAAACTACCGGGCGCCCGTCTCATTATAATAAGAAAGCAACGAATGACTCAAACCTGGAAGCGAATTTGCGTCTGTTGTGAGGGCTTGGATTACACGGATTCTGAGCGCCGGGGGCAGAAACAACGCTTTGTTGTCGATGATTTGTGAAACAATTTGGGTTCAGTAACAAACAAACCGAAATGGCTGCGGCGACCGCTAGTGACACAAAGCCACGCAAGTATGCAGCTCTAGGTTCGAGCTATATATTTGCGCCCTTTGCGGTGGAGACCATGGGGTCTTGGTCTCATGAGACGTTGGTAAAAGAAATTTCATCCAAACTTATCGAAGTCTCAGGAGACCGCCGCCTTTTGGTAGCTTTTACTGCCAACGTATAAGCTTGGCCATACAAAGGGGTAATGCCGCCAGTCTTTTAGGTACCCTTCCCTCCCAGTGCGGCGACAACTTTGAGGAAGTTTTTTACCTATTTTAGGTGTATATGTTTGTAAATAAACTGTAAATAAAAAAATTGCGATGAAGTTCCTCTAGGTGGTCAATTGCTCGTCTATAGAGTACGGCGCCAGCTCCGAGGACAGCGTGCGGGGTTGCGTCCCCTGACCCCGTGAGCACCCACCCCCACCTCTTTAAGTAAGAGTCCTTTGTTCAGCATAGGACGTCTTTTGGCTGATATTGATGAATCAATCCTACATTCCCGCTTGACGAGCGTTAAAATTATGGTAATGGAGTTCCTTTAGGTGCTAAATACCTCGTCCATAGAATATACGGCAGCGGGGTTGCGACCCCCGTCCCCGTGAGCACTGTATGGCAACCCCTCTCCCCTTAAAGAGGGAGGCCTTTGTTCAGCAGATGCCGTCTTTCGGCTGATAATGATCAATCAATCCCACAGTAATTCCCGCTTGAGGAGAATGGTACCGTATTCAGCGTATTCTTAACAATGTTAGACAAAAAATCATTGTATAAGCGTAATACCACCACCACCAGGTGTCTGGGTGTTTTATCTATATGTATGTATTTACAAAAAAAAAGTATATATGTATTAGTATCAGTTGTCTGGTTTCCATAGTACAGGCTCTGCCTTGTTTGGGATCAGATGACCGTGTGTGAATTGTCCCAGGATATTATTATTATTATATTAATAAGGGTGTATAAACAAAAAAATGTAATCAGCGGAACCCAAATATAAAATGCGAAAATCCAACGAGCTAGGCTCATGCAGAATCTGCGTGATTCATTTCGCTATCACTTTGGCATTGATACATATGTATGTTTTCGTGTCGTCGTAAAGATACCATGATTACCATAACATGGATTTAAGAAGTCGCCCACATGCTGCTCCATTGTGGCCTTTTAAATATATACCTACTGTTTCAGTTACGTAAGTTGCTTTTACTTGACGCATTATTGTAATGGTTTAAGTCCCGGAAGATAAAACCCTCTCCACCCACGTGCCTATCGCATTTAATACATAATATTTGAATTATCAAACGCCGCGATAGGCTGGTCAGAATGAGTCGCAGTTTTGAGAGCTGCCGCATATGTTCCTAGTTCTAGTCTCCGTCCAACAGTTGAGCGCGCTTAGCGTTCTAGTTTGAAGGCAGTCTTATCCACTCTAGTCGGAAGGACTCCCCTGAGAAGAATCGGCAACAAACTCAGTCGAGTGATATGCACAGAAATCGCATACTTACCCGACCCTTCGATTTTTCCGGTGAGACTATTTGTATATTAGTGTGTGACATTTTTCAACACTCGTGAAGACTATCTCGCAAATTAATTACAATTACACAAATAATAAAAAAACATATCTTAAAAAAAAAGATATCTTTCAAAACCAGAACGAATTTGCCAAAAGTATGTACCTATGTGTGAGTTACCATTTTTATGGCGTAAAAAAGCGGTGTTATAATTTACACGTTTATTCAACACATACGCACATATACCTGCGACTCACTCGTATAATGCCCATATATAATCGTATCAGCAGCTACCGCGTTACGCGGACCGTATAAAAAACTTTTAAAAAGGCAAAACAAAAAACGCGGTTAGGGTTGATACTTGTAAACATACTTGCCTTTTCAGTGTATGTTTGTATATAAGTGTTTTAAATTTTGGAGTACTAGTTAAGAAATTATGAATCATCATCATAAGCAGTAAGAAAGACGTCTATTGTTGGAGGCCTCCCCCTTAAAAGGGAGGTGTTGCCATAATCCCCACGCTTGGGAGGCGTCTTGGGATTGCATTATTGATGGTAGGTAAGCCAATAGCACGACGTAACGTCTTACGCCACTTAAGGAGATGGGAAACCTAAATAGAGCATTAAAAATCTCCAACTAAAAGCTATACCTATTTGGAAAGTATACAATAAAACCATTTTAGCTGAAAAGGGCAAAAGGGTATGGGCAGACCACATCGCTCGAAGAACCGATAACCGGTGGGGAAGAAAGGTGGCGACCACGAACCGGAAGACGGTTGTAGTGGTCGTTCATTGTGGCGTTCCAAGAGGGAGGCCTAAGTTCAGCAGTGAACTCCTTCTGGCTGATGATGATGATGAGGGATAACAAAAACAATTAATCAACCTACCCACGATTAAATAGCGTGACAATATGATAGACGTGACAAATCCAATTAATAAACTGGCAACCCTATAAAGTACGGGAAAATTATTACGCAAAACAGCTCCGTAAATAACAGTACACAGTCACATTGTTTGAAAGCGTTGCGAGTTGCAGTTTATAAAACAGTTTAAATACAAAGATGAAAATTTATAAAGGTCGTTGCAAAAATTACACTAACCTGAACATCTCTCCTAGGCGGCAGCCTCATCACAGGACCGACCGGAACCGCGGGCATAACCGGACCGGGCGCCGGCATTCTCAACGGCGGAGGCGCGACGTGCCTATACACCGGCGGGTGAGGCTGCGGCGGCGGCGCCGGCGGCCTGGGGCCTTGCAGCACCGTGACGGACGGCACGAGAGGCGGCGGCCGTCGCTCCATGGACCGCTCGACGATGGCCAGGTGCTCGGACGGCCGGATGAGTCGCGGCGGCGCCGGCATCCGGGTCGGATCCGGGACGGCGCGCGGGCGCAGTTCCGGAGGGCGGGAGGACTGTCGCGGCGGCGGCGCGGGCGCACGCCTCGCCCTCGCCGCCTCGCCGTCGGCGGTCATCGGCGCGCGCCAATCTGTTGAGAAAAGTTGACTGGTTAGAGCATAGAGACTTTCATAGTTTACTAGCTGGTTGACCCTTCATGGGTTACGGATGCATAGGGCTCTATGTGTCCCTAATAAATACAACCTCTAGGTGCGCGACCGGCGGTATAGACCATGCGTCGTCCTTCGGAGTCGCTGGACGTTTGGAGTGTGGGTCTAAGGAAGTCCATTGAGTACGGCAGCGAGTCCGAGAAGGACAGCGGCGGGGTTCCGACCTCCGTCCCCTTAAGCACCGTGACAGGTTCCCGGGGGGCTCAAAACTTGCCTTTGAATGGAGGGTTTTCTGGTGCAGACTGCCCCTCTTTTTGTTTTCCCTTAGCCGCCTATCCCAAAGGGAGGAGACGGGAGGGTGCTATTCTTACCCGGAATTTTCCTAAGCTATACTAAACTAAGATTGATGAAATCCATGGAAATTCCATGAATCAAGCACCGAGACAAGTGTAGTCCCAATTTAATCGAAAACTCGGCACCCCCAAAATAAACACGCATAACACGTAAATGAAGATTGGGGTCTGTCCCTCCCTGTCTGTCGTGACATGTATATTCGACACAGTTACTTTTTAATGAATCTGGATCAGTATCCTATCTTTTGGTAAGAAATCATGTTTACCAAGACAGCTCCACCGGACTAGTGGAATGTATAGGTATCTATTAGTTAATAGACACCTTTTTTTTACGTGGGGAAATCCATTACGGATACCCGCACCGCCACGGGGGTAGCGGTGCGGGTTATGTCGGACTACTGACAGAGTGTCAGCTACCGACTAAACCCCCAAGGTGTCCACAATCCGCTGTGTCGTAAGTCTACATCTATAAAGTCTACATCTATAATTTTTTTTATCTTTTTTGAAGGAATGTCCGTGCTCGGCCACTCCTCTAAGGCTCAGCCTGCTCGGTTATTGAGCAAAGAGATTCAATATGTACCTACAGGCTAAATGTCTTAAATTACTCGTGTGGCCTGGCTTCTTGTTTTGACCTAAGACTCTGAAGGATCGGAAAGTTCTTTATCATTAATTTTTCGTGTAAAACATTATTTTTCAGTGGAAATGAGAAGTCATACTTTCATGGTTTCAGTAATAAATAAAATATTCCTCGTTTTAATAATTCAGTATAGCGCCATCTGTATATGCCGCGCGGAACTTGGTAGTATGTAAGAATAAGTGATGTTATTGGGCGCGCGCGGTTTTGCGACAGGCGGCGACGCTGCGTCTACATCAAACCCAAGTGAAATAAAAAATCTAAATCTATGCTACAGCCAGAACCATAGCAATATCATCATCTTTTGTGTGGGATTTCTACAATACACAGATCATTAGGCATCTGACATCACAATGCATGCTCCTTTAGTTTTAATATTATTCATAACTAATGGATACTATATAATATTATACATTTTTAAAGTAAAAAGATTATTATACGTAAGTATATAAAAACAGGTGAAAAACGGTGCCACTAACAAATTAAACAGCACCACCATATGCCCAAGGTATTTAAAGATCGAAGGTTATCTCTATCAGATACTCTAAAACTGTCCCTGTTTCTGTGTCTTCTTTCAAATCGTTGATAGACTATAAAAGCTACTTTGCGCGCTAGGGCTAACCCATATTATCTGTGGCATATTCTTTCCATATTTTGCTGACCCTTAAAAACTCAAGTAGGTACACTATGACGTCACGCAGAACATCTCAATATCCTGAATTATCTGTTACTTTATAACGACATAATATTACATCTATCATCTCACGAATGATCATAGAATTTATTATATTATACTGTTACGAACGATCGCTCATATTTCAAGGTAAATTCTAGTGCATCTATTAATCACCGCAGTAGGCGTGCGGTCTCGCGTAACTAGATGTATCTATATTTAATACAATAGTGCGAAAATAGATCATGATATTAGTATTCATTCAACGCGTGAATAATGTTTGTATAGTATTCATTGAACTGTGTGTAGGTATAGCGTTCAGTTATAGACCAACGTGCTCGTCAATCTATTGTAAAATACAATATCGATTCTATATGCAAGCGCACTAGAAAAAATACCTACCTATATAACTTGGATAGGTATATGTTTTTAACAGTACTACTGTGAAGAATGTAGATGAGTAATTATTAAATAGTAAAACTGTCCCAAATCGTTTGAAATATTTAAATCGTAAAATGCCTGAAAAGACTTGTATCCTCCGTTTCCTTTGGAAGATTTTGTTAACAGAAAAGAAACAATAAAAAGCAAAAGGGTTGCGCGACTGTCGGTTACTTGAATAACAGGTCTAAAAGTGGTACTAGCAATTAACTGTGTAGACTGTAAGGTCTAATTATTATTGACAACACAAATATTGGGGTTGCTTGCCGCAATTTACCCCTCTTCTATCTAGTGTTGCCATATAAACGATTTCTGAAAAATAAAGATGGTTAGGTACTCTTTAAAATGACTTTTTTAAACCTCTTAGCTTAAGGCCTTTCTTTTTTCCTTTTGCTCCTTATCTGATTATAGACGAGGATACAAAAAGGAAATGGGCCGATTATATTATTTGTTTTAACGCACAGCACCCTATGCCACGACACTATCAGAAATAAACCCGTTTAATGCAGCATACAAAACGGGTCAGTATTTATTATACTTAATCAATCAGCCAGCACCAAACTTGCATTAAAATACTTTGTTTTTTTTTTATTTATTAAAAAAACTAGAGGTGGTCGTGACAACACTATGTTCCCCTACATTTCAAGGACCCGGCTGAACAGGTTTGACCCACGAAGGGATGTAATTAAGTGCTAATTAAACGCGTCCTACGTCTTGGATGTTCCGACGTTTGTTTATGACTGTTGAAATTAATAGGATAGCAGCTATATAAGACGTGATTCGTGTGATGTGGTAACAGCAGGTTTATAATTGCTAGCGTAAAATAATTAATTAAGTAAAAAAAAAATGATTCGTGTAATAATCTAATAGTTTCTTCACCTGACCAGATTCAAATAAAGAAAAAAAATTCAAAGTCAAAGTCAATAATATTTATTTCAATTAAGCTTAACGCTAGAATGGTTAAGCTTTAAAAGCCAGCACTTTTGAATGGTCAATTTTTTAAAAGCTACCATAAAAAAAAACGAATTTATAAACGATTCCAAAAAGGGAGTGCTTAATTACAATTTCTTAATTTAATTTTAAATATCGAACATGAAAACAAAAACCGTCGTACCCAATCAAAACACCCACTGTCTACATTCATTCAAAGAAAAGGATGGATGAGAACCAAAATTTTCTCAGAAAATAAAGCAAATACAACACGAACAAAACTGTTTCAGACATCGAGCCGGTATCTATAGATAAATTTACACCCACCGCAATCGTAAACAGTCCTTGAAGAGTTCAATCACAACACCTCAAACAAAGACTTGATTCAATAAGACAGCGTAACAAAGCAGACTGTTCTAATAACTTTATTTACCGACTAACAATCACAAATGCAATCGAAGACACTGCATAGATAGGTGCAATGAATACCGTTGCTATGACAACACTGTATACGTTTTTCCCTCCAAAACGAACGCATGCGCGCCATCATAACCCTGCAAACGGCCAAGTGTTTACAAACAAAGAAAATTGAACACTACATCGATTGTAATAAAGTGTATATGACGCGAAAATTGAACAGGTTGGGGTCGCGTGTCTTGTCCCACGCGGACTTTTTGCTTTAGAAAGATAGCCTGCAGTAGCAATTTTCCTATTATTATTAAAATACATACCTACTAGGTACTGGGGGTTATTGAGTGCAAGGGGTGCCGAAGTATTTTAATCCTCATTTTCTGTTTGCGTAAGATTGTTTTTATTGTTTTCTTTAACGTGTTTTCAAGTAGGTATGCTGCCTTAATGATAATAATGAATATTTGCCTACGAAATTTGCATTAGTCGAATGAGTTTTGAAGTTCAAATAAGTAAGTAATTTTAAAACACAAGTGTGGAAGCCAAGGACTTATTTCAAAGAAAAAAAATGCTTTTGTATGTAAATTTCACAGCAATATGAATTTAAGATGTGCATATCTTTCAAAGGGCGCTTCAAAAGTAAATCCGGTTTAAATATTTGCATAATACTAATATCTTTCTGCTGCACCCTTGACGTTTGAAATGTTCGTATCGTCCCTTGTCCGTATTTTAAAGCAGAATTTTTGAATTCTAATAGGTATCTAGAAGGGTCGGAAATGGAATACCTCTTTAAATATAATTGAGATGATTGCAGTATCTATATAACGCTGCGTGGATAAGAAAAATGAAGACGAGTACCATTATTCAAAAGAAATGTCTAAAAAGCTTAAATACGAAACAAGCTGCTAATTACTAGTTACTATGTCGACATTCACGAAACAATGTAGTGTATGTTCTCAAGATTTACATGAGATCGTATTTAAGATAACTCATATAATAATTTCACTAAGTCGAGTAATAATTATGTAGCATATTAGTAAATTATGAGAAAATATTTCTATCGTTACAAAGAGACTGCTACGTGATTTGAACGCAACGGTAAAAGTGTTCACAATCAATACACTCCGTCCGAATTTAGTATTCAAGTCACAGGTAATTATCGGTCGGACTCGTATCGTAGGTGCACATTAATGAGGGTTCTATCGGACCACCCCAGAGAATACGTGGGGCGAATGACACCACTGCTGTCGAAGGGTTACATCAAAATATCTTCTTTATTTTTAATAATTTTACCAATCTATAATACAGTTTTTTATGTGTTGGATTTTTGTAATGATCTTATAAATACAACCAAAAGAAATAAAACTTTATCTAAATTGGTTTCTTCATAAGGCAAGAATTTCAACAAATCATTATTTTATTTAATATCATATGCAGTCGCTACCTTCGCATCCATGGCACTGTAAACGTTTTTTTTATCAATTAAACAGCACTTAAATTAATTGATGGACTACCAAATACGAATGAAGCCATCGAAATTAAATTAATCGCGAAGAAAGTTTTATCAACTTAACATTTTAACGTGTCGCGTAATAGCCGGATAATGAGATAATTGCGTCTCTACATGACAATGCAACCTCATTCATGAACCATCTACGAGCCATATACGAAGACGCTGTCGAAATTAAAATAATACTTGGCAATTACGTGTGGAACGCAAATGTTTTGTCGTATAGGCTTGATACTGCACAATGAAACGGCACTGCAAGAGTGGATTTAACATGCAAGATATTTATAGCAGTATCAGCAATTTTGCCACTGCATTTAGACTGCATTCCATTTCTTCCAAGCAGTATTTCAATTTGGAGACTCGTTGCGGTAGAGCGTGGAGTCATAATTGCCCATGTTACTGCCTAATTAGCTGTCGCTGACGCTGAAGATATCGTATTATGTGTGGAACGCAAATATTGTTCATTAAGGTCTCGAACACAGGGAACTGGCGACTGCGCGGGAAAGTGCGCACGATCACGTCGGCGAGACAGATTCGCAGATATTGCAGCGCGAATATTAACAGCTCTATTCAGATTTCGTGATAAAGGAGACCCGACTTCGCGTTGAGCGAATCGTTTCGCACGTTTGCAGGCGAAGGGTTAATCGTGTGTGCTTGAGTATACAGGAAACTTGCGGAGATGATTTTATCGATGCATAGGCGTATTAAAATAGTAACCTCAATGAGAAGAAATCAGTTATTTATGACAATCAACAATTAACGGCTTTATGCTGATTATTGAGACAGTATGTATTATTATGTACTGATGTAATGCAAATATGTTTTAGTAGCTTTCGTGGCATGCCGCTTGCTTTGTAAACTGGGGAGGAGCAACAACTTTGAGTTCTGAGTTGTTCCTCATTGGTAAGGACAATACAAGCCGATCTGACCTGTTATTTTGGAAAGCATAAGCCTGCGTCGGATGATCATGGAAAAATTCGGTCCTGCATCTGACCTTTTTCTGGTCCTATCGGTCTTCCGTCACATAGGAGGAGAGTAAACGATGCGAGAATGCACCTGCGTCTGCACTTGCATTGGGTTATTATAACATCTCCAGCGTATAATGATTTCTGATACTTACGCGTATATTACACATTGAAATGAAACTAATTTTACGGATTATATCGCGGTTTATTTTTGATTTTAATTTCCCGACGTTTCGAATACTTTACAGCATTCATGGTCATCAAAAATAAACCGCGATATAATCCGTAAAATTAGTTTCATTTCAATCTCCAGCGTAGTTATTTTATGTTAAAGGTTATACTTTGCGGGTAACATATTGGTGAGAAACGCAGAAAATTAGCTTGAGCGAGACGACAGACGCAGGCAGCCATCGATAGTTGCATTCTATAGTCTGTTTTTCTTTACAAGATCAAAAATTGAACGATAAATGTACGATCGGAGTCGTGATGGCCGACCGATGGTCACATTCGACCATACTGACCCTATTTGGCTGACGCACACCTGCTTTCATAAAAGGTATACTACTGTTAGTCATTTGAAATATTATTTACAACGTCCCTAGAACTCAGTAACTTCCACCAACTGCAGCAGCCCATCACACCGGAACAAAACAATATACACACTGCTTCTTTGCGGCAGAGTATCAGATACCGCGATGATACCGATTTGGACGATATTTTGCACAAGGCCTACTACTAACCAAAAAATCATTAACAAAATAGATTTCATATCTTCTCGTGTATTATATGGACGATGTCCTTGTATAATGTATGTTGTGCCAGGTTCGGGACAAGTGTCAGCGCAGATATCGGAACTGTACCGAAAGGCCATAAACTACAGCAAATACAACCATACACATAGACATAAAATGATTTAATAGGAATTCGAAGTACAAAGTTCTCTTTGAGATTATACCGTGTCTGCACGACTGTCTTTCAGAATGCGATTTGCAAATTACATTGAATTATCGCTAATTACTCGAAGTGAAAACATCGGATGGAAACTTGCATCAGCGAGAAATCCCGACTAGTTTAACAGGTATTTTTTACAATACATATATACAAAACATTATAAGTAGCAAATAATATGATTCGTAAATAACATAACTCGAAAATTATACAGGTGCTAAAATATGTGAAAAAATACACTAAGGAAATGTATAAGTAAACAGCTTTATTCACAAATGCTACAGTTGATACAAAATTTGCTATGCAATATTTCCAATTATCAATAATCGAACCATTCCTAATGTTTAATTATCTTCCTCTTAACGCTGATGTAATTGCGCAAAACAACAAAAGAATTATTAAACGAGCAATACCGCGGTAACCAAATCGAATATGTTATTGCAATGTCAATTTTATAAACAAATACACTAAGTCTAATGTTCCGAAAAACATTGAGAATACTTAAAGTTCTATTGCAAAATACTACCCATACATTTTGTTAGTCATCAGCGTTGATGATTTAACAATCAGATGCGGTAATTACTAAAAATATTACCGTAAGTGAAGTGACACATGGTAGGAAGAGTAATTTACCGGTAATATGCATTAATCGCAGGTGTTAAACCATAAGACAATTAACTGTTGTTGGTTTTTTTATACTACCAAGGTGGCAAGCATGCGGCCCGCATGATATAGACGCCTATAGACGTTAGCAACACCAGAAGAATCACAAACGCGTGGCGACCCTTTAGACATTAGATATTAGGTTTTTGATGATATTAGGGTGATATTCATTTGTGATAGAAAGATTGGACACTAATTTTTCATACATTTATATATTAGAGCTGTAGTCATTCTAGGAGGCTCTTTCCAATTAGCCAAATATGGCTCAGGTCTAATAGGAAGAAATTTAACTTCCATGTAGTGGGTTATACTAGATGGTAGGTTCCTTGTGCAAGGAACCGTCCAGGTAGGTATCACCGCAGTGTCTGATATTCTGCCGCCAAGCAGCAGTGTGTAAGCATTGCTGTGTTCCGGCGTGAAGGACACTTGTAGCTGGTGAAATTACTGGACACAAAGACTTAATATCTAATGTCTTAAGGGTCGGCAACGCGCTGGTGATTACTCTGGTGTTGCTAACGTCTATAGGCTGCGGTGACTGCTTACCATCAGGCGGGCCCCGCACGCTTGCTTGCCACCTTGGTAGTATAAAAACAAAAAAAAAATACCGACAATTTTTATATTATTGGCTTCTGTACGTTCAAAATTACACGTATAGTAGAAACCAGCGTTACATTTGGCGAGCTATTAAATATGAGCCAACGTGAAACCTATCTTAGCCATGTTGTAGAATTCCATCTACCCTATTCTAAATAGAAGATATGCGATGTTCTAAAATTTTATTCTTTTGAAACACCCAGTCAACATTGGCCTAAATGTTTAAAGAGCAAACCTCTTTCAGAGACTTCTAAAATTGAATATCGTTTTGAAATCTACACTAAGGGAGAAGATATTTATTTATTTTATAATTTAATATAAATTAACTAGATAATTATTAATTAATGAACTTTGAGTGTGGTAGTTAATGTTCTCTTCACTATTATAGTGAAGAGAATTGCCGATCTCCTTAAGAAACTTCTAACATTGTAAGAAAGGAAAAAAAAACGATTTCAGCAAAACAATGAAGCACAATTTACTTGGTAGGTATACGTACATACTAAAAGCAAAATTTAATAAATAGGAAGGTTGTAAAAAAAATGACCAAGCCTATTATTTTATAACCATGTACGTAGATATGTGCTGACATTGTATGTGTGACATTGTGCAGAGATTCCAATGACTCAGCTTTCCAATGTCATTAAAACGCTAGCGTGGTTTACCGTGCATGATTTCGTCACAGGTTGTGAATTTACGGCCAATTTTTTATCACGAAAATAAAAGAAGTAATATCTCCTTACATTAAAACCATTTCCTTCGATATTTCTAAAGTAAATGAGAGTAGGTCTCATACCATGGCTCTTGTAAGGTGTTTATTGCAACAGCGCGCCGAATAACTCCGATACCAAAATTGGTGTCAGCGGTATGTTTTAAGATATTCGTTTCCGTTAAAGATATCAGGTGACATGTTGTCAATGCGATCACATTCCATTATTTTATGCAATCTATACTGTCTTTACGATAAAGTTGCTTTTTCTGTAGTTATTTTCCCAGCATGCTTGGGAATTCATTTTAAAGGCGTACCTAAATTATCCACCGATACGCAATTGGTGTCCGTGAATGGATTAGGCCCTTACTAGTGTCTATAATCTCAAGAGAAGAATCATCAACCAAAAAGAAATAAGGAAAAAATAAAATATATTTATCGACTACCCATGTGCACTGACTGGCGAGCCGATGTAGTGGCTACATACTCTGGCTGCTACACAAGAGGATTTGATTGAAAGAAAACAATGAGAAGCAGGAAGCTCAATTCCAGGAAGGTTAAATTAGGCATAATAATAATCCTATGTTTAATAGGTAATTAAACAGAGGTTAAAATGCTATCAGATTAGCATTGTAGACTTATTTGTTTAACGTTCTATAATTGGCGATAGTCATTCAACATTTTACAATTATCTCGGCATACTCATAAATAATTTATCTACCGCAAAGAGTCCGCAATCTCAATATATCAACGATATTAACTACAGTTACATAATAAGCCCGTTTTCTACGAACCAAAGACAGTTTGACGATTTAGCACTAACATAAATTAACCGCTTTAATTAAATGTTAAAGGTCCATTTTAATTGGACTTAACTGCTCGTATGTAGGCTGCTGTAAATTAGTGAATTAACTGTGTACAATTTTACGTGTATTACTATTAACGAAGCTAGTAATTAATGTTTAGAATATTTGCTAAAAACGCATGAAAAATCATGATAAAAATATTGGAGATCTCACTTCGCTCCTTTTATTTTGAAGTTATTTAAACGTCGTCTTCACGCTGTCCTATATTGTATTTTTACTTAAATATACCAATTTTTTAGCAATAGGTGTAATGTTTAAAGTAGCCTAGATAAGAGCAAATAACGAACATGAAATTTTCGAATGTGGGCTGTCTTTTGTGACCTAATGCTCTGGTGGATATATCATGGACTCCACTAATAGCCTTATATGACACTTACTTCTTTTTCTAAACGACCCCATAGGTAAAGCTGCAATAGATTCACCACCACCACCGCAGTGTCAGATATTCTGCCGCCAAACAGCAGTGTGCAAGCATTGCTGTGTTCCGGCGTGAAGGGCACTGTAGCTGATGAAATTACTGGACACAAAGACTTAATATCCAATGTCTTAAGGGTCGGCAACGCGCTAGTGATTCTTCTGGTGTTGCTAGTGTCTATAGGCTGCGGTGATTGCTTACCATCAGGCTTGCTTGCCACCTTAGTTGTATAAAAAAAAAGATTGCACCAGTTGATTTGTTGTCTGGTTTAAGAATAACATACAAGCACGGATGTTACTCAAATGTTAATATACCGTATCTTTCTATTTAAACAGGGTAATTTAACATACTCATTATATTAATTCAATATTAAAAATAGTTAACTAGTTTTAAACAATCCCCCTCGTTCTTCGGTATCTTCTCATCAGGTAAAGCCACTGTCTTGTGAAAATGCATACCAGGCCATTTCGTAAGTTAAGCGATCCATCAGATGAGAAATGCAAAGTGTTAAAACTGTCGTCAGACAGATCGTATCAGTACCAGATGACACAGACAATGTATACCGGAAAGACCTTAAAACGAAAACTTTCACTGAAGTGAAGATAACATTTTTACGTCTTGCACATTAAAAGGATAATGCTCGAGTGAAAGACTGCTTTCTTGCAAGCGATAACTCACAACCGCAGACTTAAAAAGAAACTTTATTGCATAGACTTTAGTCTATGGACTGTTTTTTTTTTAATAAATTTATTCTAACTGAACTATTGCGGTATAAGAATCTCCTCGAATGGCGTAATCATATAATGTTAATGTTTGTCTAGCACATCCTAGAGAACTACATCTTTCTAGTATTTTTCTAAACTTTCCAGTAAGTATTTTCCCATTTTTCTATATTTACACGAAATAAAGACGAACAAACTAAACTGAAGAGACTACAAGCATTTTGTCCCTTATACAGGCCTAAAATTGTGTAATTGGCTTATAAGATAGTCATATCTTCAAAAGGTTAAAAAAGGTTAAAAGAGAAATAAGGCAAAACCTTTATAAAACTGACAATAGTTTAATCCACTAGGCATGATTTGTATACACCACTTACGTTAACACCTACGAATTGTTATTGTTACTATAACTATCTACTTTTACTTTGAACCCTTTTTGATTATAAAGAACGCCGTGTTCAATATTTTAAGGCGTACATAGAAAAATGTCATGTAGCTTATGTAGTCTAAAACTAGCATGATTATAATGTACAGCCCGATTTGTGAACCAATAAACAAAACAAAAAAAAATATATCTTATAAGCCAATTACACAATTTTAGGCCTAAAAGGTAAATAGTCATATTTAGATGATAAAATAAAAGTAGCTATGGCAGCACCTATATTAGATATCATTCCGAAAATAATATTCTTGATTCTTTATTGCAGTATAATGTGACATACGAAGCTTCTAATTGGAGCTTTCTAATTAGCGCAATTTGGCAACCTTGCAATTTAATAGAGTAGGCGTCTGGCTAGGTGGACTAGATCTGCCCAATTTGGCTGACGGGAAATGGATAAGAATATTTAGTTGAGAATCAGATAGGCGTGTTTTTATGTAAATCAGTGGATGACTAAATGTTGAACGTTTCTATTGCCTTGTACATAACTCTTTCAAACAGGCACTAAGGAAGGCGAGGCTGCTCGTACACAAATTGGAGTAGAGTACATTCATCTTGCAGATAAAGCGACGTGTTCTGTTGGTGAACTAGGTGGACAGTACTATAGGTGGCAGTGCTGGCGGTTGAAAGCCTCGACTTGACCCTTTGCTGCCATTCCTGTTGCTAATAAGCCGTTATACCATTCAAAACAACCCATGACGTGTGATTGCTTTCAAGCAATAGCTTTTTATGAAGTTCTTAACTTGGACCATACTTGAGCACATCAAAGCATTGCTCTCTCACTGTTACCAACTCCTTAGTCGGCTAAAATAGTAAAAGCTAGATTAAGATTGCGTCGAAGGTGTAGAACCGAACGCCTTTCTCCACAAATAAATGAATCTGGATGGTAGCGTGATTTATAGTACATTTAAATCCGACGACCGGTCGCCGATGCGGGTCACGTCTCCTCTTTGGAGTACAATCACGACTTTAGGTGTCTCCGATTTGATGATACCAAGCACCAGTTAGCGTGTTTTGAATAATTGGTGCCACATCCGCGTCTAATTAGGCGTTTATGGTGTTACTGGATGAGTTAATGAAGTGTTTAGATTGGTTTAGATTTATATCTTCCTCGACTGAATTTGATTTTTATCGTGATTTTGTTACCGGAAATAAAAATTCGTATTGAAAAAATATGATACAAATACAATTTATGCGACAGAAATAATTAACAATGATTGGACAAAAGAGAGGTGCGGTCGCCTCATCACATTGCTAACGACATTGATTTTTGATTACTTCATAAAGCGCGAATTAAGAATGTTGATATAGGTCGATTGTAGATGAATTTTACAATTACACATTTCTCTCAACACTGTTTGAAATAATATGATGACGCGCCTTGACGGCTAAAAAACCAGACTGGAGTTCTATAAGCGCTCGCCTTCTCTCCTGTTTGGTGGAGCTGTCGTAGCCATCTGGGGTCAACGGTAACTATCATTCCAAAAACGGCAATAAAAATAGTAAATTTGTGAATTCACAAATGAAGTACATAACGGCAGTAACAAATGAAGATGCATCACATATAAGTCAAAAAAAGGCTCCAATAGCTATTGCCACATTACATGTTGAAACTGTCTAAGCCTAAAATATGAATACTGAGACAAATAAAAGACAAAGTTTGGAAGACAAGAAGAATTATAAGAGTATATTTTTTTATGGGACTAATTCTACCACTCATTCCCACCACTGTGACTTTTGTAAGTTAGGATCTACAGTGCTTGAAGACATCGAGGGTTGACCCTTGGCAAGACATGAAAAACGGGAAATAGTAAAATATAAATTCCACTACACTCCTTTGCAAAGCGGGAGACAAGTAAAACCATACATGTCGATATAACCTCAGAAAGAGAGATTCTTACAGGTGCACTAACTAAAGTTAGTTTACCTGTAGAGCACCACGGAATTTATAAGAGTACAGTTAACTAGAGAACTGTTCTATTCTAACGATATACAATTTACTTACTGATTAATAATGAAGCTGAAGCAAGATCTAAAATTACCGTCTGACCCTTTGCCCTTTAATTGAATTTGAGCCGAAACTCGCGGAGTCGTAGATTTCAACACAAACTCAGTTAGGCCAATATTAAGTATCATAAATAACAAAGTGTGTACAATAATAGCAACACCGGGGGCGCCAATGCGAAGGTATTTGATGAGTGTTGCGTTGCCAGCAATTGCTCAAAGTTCAGTCACGAGCGTAGATAATTTGCAAGTTTTGGCATTTACACCTTTTGTAAATGGATACAATGGTGTTGCCATTTTAGCGCAAGAATATAAGTAGATTAAAACACTTTTGCCAAAAAGGTAGCAACAATATCATTGTAGTAGCTAAACAATAAAATATAACCCTATAAATATTCTGATGGCTCTGGATTATTTGGTTAAAGTTAAATATGTGCAAGTCCTATGCACTAGTTTGTTTCGTAAATCAAAAACCTTTGGCTCCATTTTCGTACAATGATTGATGTAGCCATATCAAAACTGCAAGGTCCTATTAAGAACATCAGTACTCCTAGCACAAGTTTTGATCGTAAACGGAAACGTTCATAATTTCAGTTTTCTTTCATACATTTTACTCGTTTTTAACTGTCACCGCTAGACGTGCAAATGTATGGTGAAAAGTATGATAAAAAACGAATACTAAATCCCCGGGCCCCGGGTTATGGAAACGTAAGCATTCGTACATCTGCGTTAGACTCGGTTTCATTCGTAAACAATGTAAAGTTGACCAGACCCAAAAAATCTTCAATGGTCATAACAATTTTGGTCCTCACGAAAATATGCATCGCTATACAATATGTATAAAGCAAATCAAATCATCAATAATGTTCTCATGGGTGGGTGTGACGTGACTGACACCAAAAAAAAATATAACACACTTCTTGGACACATTAAGATAAGCACATGTGGCAACATTACTGTCCTAACTACACTGACTGTCAAAATCTTTGTTATTATTAGTTGAAGGCTGCATGTGAGGGGAGTGACCCCTTGTCCTTTTAATGTCGACAGAAAAATACGTCACTTTTTATTATAGCCATATTCATAAAAACAATACGACACGCACGCGAGAAAGGAGACAGTACTGCCTCTACAAACAAGATTTAAGAGAATAACGGCTCTTATAATAAAATAATAATAAGAATAAATCATTGAATGTGGTGAAAGATAAAAACATGGAAACCTTGTCTTAGTAATTGAAACTAATTTTGTATGATATGAAATAATGATGCCGAAGAAACGCGGTGTGCTCACGGTATCTCTTAGGGCCGAAAAATCACTATCAAGCGAACATATTGAATTAATATCTTTTATGTGCATATCCAGTGTGATAAACATTGTCAAATCCGAAACTCCGTATTCGTACAATTTTGTTACATCAGGGAAAGGTGGTTGGTCCAAAACAGAATAATAGAAATTGCCCGCGTGTACAATATTGGCAGTTACATCCCGTTTTCCTTTACGAGATCAAAATCGTAGCAATAAATGTATGAATACAGGAGCCAATGAAAATTTGTAGGGTTTAACATGTCATATTCAAAGAAAAAAGGGTTATTTAACAGGGTTCTTTACCAATCCGTGAATGTTAACCGCTTTAAAGCTGCAGCTATACAAAGAAAAGTCGAACCTATTGGTCGTTAATTATATCACATAATACCCTCAACGATAAAACAGAGTTTTATTACAACTCCGTATACGGAAAACCCTTCTCCATGATGTTACTCGATCATCAAACGCACGCGAGTCCTAAGCTTGAATACATTAACACAACAAAAGGAAACTGTTCAATTACACTGCAACATAGCTGCTTTGTCAGTATAATCCCTACACAAATACGGCAAATGATTAGTACATTACAATGGTTTCTAACCCTTTCCGATCGTGTTTCTCTTAGGGTGAGTTGGACTTGTTGACTGATGATTTACACAAACACATCCCTCTCGCAGAAATCGTTGAAGGGCCGAGTACTGTGTACACCTCTATACCCCTACAACGAGATTTTATGGTTAACAAAAGGCATACTTTCTTTACGTCCTCTAGTTAAACTATCAGGTACAACTCATAAAAGTAATTATTTGACATTCCCCTTGAAAACTGATCAGGCTTTATACGGACAACAGATTTCCTAACGATGTTTTTCGTTGTCGATGTCAGTGGCAAATATTATTCAAAAATTACTTTGTAACACTATTAGACTTTGTACCACATCAGTGCGATGGGAAACTCTATCTTTCAATAGAACCTAGGTTACAATTGCATTACTTATTTAACTCTAGCTAGAGGTATATTATATTTCTTTAGTATCTAAGTGCGAACGAGCAATCTAAATCAATCCATTATTCGCATAGACCTTTGAAGCACTTATCACTTCTACACTAATCAAATATCTACTATACACATCAACGCAAAATGTTAACATGCTAAGAATTCGTATAATGTTAGTAATGTTTCTTGTCTTTCCTGGGAAACATCGTGAACCAGGTTATTTGTTTATCGGAAATCGTAATTTAGGAAATGGTGTAATTTAAAATAACCTTAAACCGAGAACCAAATATCATAACCCACCTTAGGAGGCCAAAGATGATCTTACTTATATCGATAAAGACTTAATGATCAACGCAGTAGAGGAAGACCATTGAGATAATGCCTTTACTAGTGGTACAGGACCATAAGTACTCGTATTTGATACTGTTATCTTCAAGCCATCTTACGACGATCATCCAATTTGACACAATAATAAAATTAAAATAATGTCCAGCGTTCGTCAGATATCAGTCACTTTCGGCAAGATACGGGCGAACGAACGCTGCGCACGCGCACCGTTATCGTAATAACAGCTGACTCGCGAAACAATTACCCGGCTGATGTGAGCCAACGGGATGTCTAGTGCGTGAGTGCATGGAATGGCGTGTTAGTACAGAAATATGTCGGATAACGCTTCTACACAAATTTTTACGCTAGCCCGTGATAATTTCTGTTAATAAACCACCCAGAACGTAGAGGTCAATTAAACTGTGTAACCAGCGTAAATAATTCAGCAAGTCTATTGACTGCAAATAATGATTATCCAATTATTCTTGTGTGCAAAGTTTTAACATCAAATATATGTTTCTAATCACGTTTAAATAGAGAAGAATTTTAATGTACCACCATACATTTACAAAGATAAAGTTAATGACGGTACAGGTGATACAGAGATTGGATTGACGGGACAAGATATTTTCACTACTTATAGTTTTCTTTTTGGACAAAAATGAAATCCGGAGTTACGGAAACTAAACTAACTAAAACCTAGAAAGCTTGAATGTTGAGGCTAAAAGGACGTGTATCGATAGAACGGATTGATGATGACGGGTAAGCAGATTCGAGACCAATGTTAGGGATTCCAATTTCCAAAGCCGTCTCTAACAGTTCATAAAAGCTCATAGCTGCAACTCAAGTTATGTATCACTCGAAAGATCTATATAACCTTAACCTTAAAACATTATTACGAAACCATTCTTCAAACAAAGCCAATAAATAGCCCATACAGTGGTTACAAGAAACGAATGTAAGATAGCAATCGCTACGGTCCGCATTCGCCGTCGATCAGCTGTTATCAGATGCCGATGGAGGGGGCACTAATGAAGTTGTTGAAGCCTGCTCGTTTGATGAGCACTATTCACGATCCGATCGCGGATTGCTTTGCTTTGAACCTATAGAATTGGTTTGGTTTGCAGGGAACTTTCTTGTACAAGGTATTGACTAGGAATGCGCTTTCACAGTATTTACTTAAAGTATTTACCAGATGTTTAAGATGTAACTAGATTAAAATCAGTAGAATATTCAGAATTAATTTGTCATTGCTTATGGTTAGTTAGGAAATATTAACAATACTTTTAGGATAGAAGGTCATAAGATTATGTCCGACACCTGACATTAAAAATATTTAAAAAAAAAATTTAACCGACTTCAATAACACTAAAAAGTATAAAATAATTTAAATATTAAAGAAGTTGGTGTTAGCGTACCTGCTGTGTATATTTGGCACCAACTTCAATAATATTTAAATTATTTTATACTTTTTAGTGTTATTGAAGTCGGTTCAATTTTTTTTTTAATATTTTATTTTATACTTTTTAGTGATATTTCCATACATAAAGATTGAACCATCGAAGACGGTAAAATGATCTAGGTAGGTTATGACATCATTATGATTTCACATTATCGTCTACATACTTTTACATAATTCATGTTTCTTCAGAAACTCAGAAACAATTTATCCGATCGTAATGAAATTTGCATGGAATCATCATAGTAGTTTACTCTCTCGAATAAAAAAAGAATCATCGAAATCGGTTCATATTTATCAGAGAAATGTAAAGGAGAACATCAGTTTTATGGTTTTTACCAGATAAATTCCTCCATATCATTCATGGTCCTCCAGGAAGTTCTTATCCGGTTGTGATAAAATTCATACAGGTTCATTACAGTGGTTTCTTCTTTCGAATAAAAAAAAATCATTGAAATTGGTAAATTAATATTGGTATTTTTTTATTTTAAGTACTTATTACATTTTTGGAATAAAAATAGTTTCCGACCGACGTATGCTTGCATTTTAGAGCAAAAAAGAATCATTGGAATTGGTAAATATTTGCCAGAGTTATGACCATTTTTGTCCTTAAAAAGCACCATAAAGTCATCTGTATAGGCTTTCCTGCAGCTCTCAGTGCGCAGTCACCATTCTTGTTTTTTAACCGACTTCAAAAAAGGAGGTTCTGTATTCGACGCGTATGTATGTAATATTAATAGAAATGTGTAATATTCATATATGTTAGTCTATGTGGGCTTCTAAACAAATTTACCAAATTTCACGAGTGTATGTATGTATGTATGTAGGTCTGTCCGCGGATTTCTCAGAAACTACAAGTCCGATTTCGAAAATTCTTTTTGCAATAGTTAGAGTATTTTTCAACTTAGGGTAGAGTACAAGTTTCATCAAAATCGGTCCAGTAGTTTAAGAGATATAAACTTTTTATGTTTTCAGTAAGTTACTGTAATGTAGACGTTCGAGTTGCGTGATAGTGCTGATACCTATCTTAATAAAATAAGTCACTAAAAAGTGTTAAATAAACTATTTAAAAAAAAATAAAAACAGTCTTTAAAGTAAATTATCTAAAAAGCATAAAATAACGAAAATATTATTGAAGTTGGTACAGAATATACACAGCAGGTACGCTAACACCAACTTCAATAATATTTTCGTTATTTTATGCTTTTTAGATAATTTACTTTGAAGTCGGTTTTTATTTTATTTTTAAATAGTTTTTAGATAATTTACTTTGAAGTCGGTTTTTTTTTTTTTTTTAAATAGTTTATTCAGGAACTACTTATTACTAAGCAATATTTTTTTTATGGGACCCAATTAACGGATTAAAGAATGGATGGAAGAAAGATTTTTTCAAATCGGTTAATAATTGCCAGAGTTATGCGCGAACATACATAGAAAAAAAAAAAATATATATACAGACGAATTGAGAACCTCCTCCTTTTTTGAAGTCGGTTAAAAAGGAAATACAGTCACGGATATAAGAGTCCGTTAAAAACATTCTTATTTAAACAACATTCTATATTGTTTCAAAAATCTAATATTTACAATGTTGTTAAATAAAATTAAAAATGTTCAGTATCGTGTAAAGTATCAAAAAGTTAAATCATCATGAAACATAATAATAATAGAGACGTTATTGTGGAAATACGTGAATCGAGCGCAATCATTATCGATATTTTAAATCTTTATTGGTTCGGATTGTATCTCGATTTTACCGTTTAATCGATTCTCATATTCGTAATCCCATGCAAGTTCTATATCATCTCATATTTGTTTTATTACTGTTTGTATTCGTTCCTTATCAACTTTATACAAATTAGCTATTTATATCTAATCGTCAAGTTTCTGCCACCAACTTAAATTGTTCAAGTTTATTGTAACGTTTTAAAGCGATATTTGCTCAGTGATTACCACTAGGATTCTGGCAGTGCAAGATTTAGAGGTGTTATACTAATTTTGGATTGAGGATTTGGCCACCTTGGCTTTACACAGATCTTTTTAGATTTGTATTTGGTAACCTTAGTTACGTCGCGGTGTATTTTTTACTAAAACTATTTAATTTTCGAACTGTTAACTTAAGGAGCGCCTGGATAATATTTTACTTCCGTTAAACATATTAGATTACATTATCTCACATTAATCTGTCAAACAAACGTGCAACATAACATAAGATACTCGTACTCATAACAGTCTAGATTAAATATTAACATCATACCGATAAGCGGTGTTGGGCTATTGCCAACATCAACAAATCAGCTTCCCCAAAGCAATATAATTATTAAGTGTTAGGAATTAGTAGGTAAGTATACAATATACACATCGCTCGAAGAACCGATAACCGTAGGGGAAGAAAGGTTCTCGAGTGGCGACCACGAACCACGAAGCGTAGGTAGGCCTCCCACTAGGTGGACAGACGACATTGTGCGCGTCTCAGGTAACCGGTGGATGCAAATCGCCAATTGTCGTTCATAGTGGCGTTCCAAGGGTGAGGCCTATGTTCAGCAGTGGACGTCTTCCGGCTAGTGATGATAATGATGGTGATTCTAAAAGCAACGCATTTCTAATATAATTTTCCTTAGGAAGACCCCCCCTAGAAGGAAGGGTTTGCCACAATCCCCACGCTTGGCAGGCGTCTTAGGGATCAGAGTATATGTAATCCAATAGAAAGACGCTGTTGCCCATCTTCTTGCTTTCCCTTAGTTGCCTCTTGCGGTCACTCAACGGCAGGAGTGGGAGGGTGCTTTTCTCATCTGGACACTCCACGAGTCAACCCTACGAATGAATGTTGACCCCTAATAGTAGTTACGATATACAAATAATTATGTAGATATGTAGCTATTAAGTTTTTAGCAACACTTTAATAGACGCGCTAGCTGGGAAGCGGTCATTTGGCGCACATTCATGTGTCGGTTGGTGAGGGCGTGGTTTTAAAGGGCTGATTAGGCCACTATAATCTGTATTAAAATCTAGAGCTTAAAATACGTCTCAGATATGACATTCTTAAGACATAATCGTCCTGTCTCTATTGAATAACATACCAGAACATCACATACTTTAGAGAGATGTCTATTCAATTAACCGCTATTCATAAAGCAATAAACAAAAACAGCTCACAGATTGATAAATGACGTCATAACACTACCGTCATCATCCGCGACCGATCCAACAATGACACGGGCGCGACCCACGCGACCATATATCTGCCACCCCCGTAACACGACGACACCGCTGTAAATACGTCAAAGCCTTCAACGTTAGACTTAATAAGGTGCCTGCATAAACCGATCCATATCTTCACAACTCTCCACATCTGCAATAAAACCGCGCAATGGAAATGCAACTTTATTTCTGAAAGAAATGTGGTGAAATTTATATGCCGTTTGATCACAACTGAACCGAATGACGTCATATTCGCAGTGCACATAAATAATTGTGTTGGTTTGAAAAATGGTATCACAAATATACAGGTCGACACCCACACACACAGAGCGCCTTGTAAGGGCGGAGTGAGTCATCAGAAACTCGAAACATTAAATGCACTTGTACGAAATATTGCTACAGCATGCGGATTAAGAGAGATGCTAGATGTGACAACGAATTTAATTATTATTAATGATTTGTTATGATGATGATGAAGGTGATGAATGGTAATGATGCGTGATGATGATGATGGTGATGAAGATTTGAATGATGATGATGATGAATGGTGATGATGTGTTATGATGATGATGAAGGTGATGAATGGTAATAATGCAATATGATGATGATGGTGATGAAGATGTAAATGATGATGATGATGATGATGGGTGATGATGATGTGATGAAAAGTGATGTGTGATGATGGTGATAAAGATGTAAATAATGATGATAAATGGTGATGATGTGTTAAATAAAGGTGAGTGATTGTGGTACAATTTGTTTTTTTTTATTTTTCAAAGTTCTTACTGTTGGTCTAATCAATCAGAAAAAGTAATCATGATTACGATTACAGATTAATAATCATTAATCACTAAATATGATTACTTTCTTGATTACTTTTGTAATCTGTAATCATGATTAAAGATTACAAATTGTAATCGTAATCCTTAATCATTAATCTGATTACATTTTGCCCAAGTCTGAAACAGACCAATCTTAAATTTCATCAGTATTGAAAAAAAACCTTATTTAATACCTAATTCAAATTATCTAACAAATAAGTACAGCCTACATTATACACCTAGTTGACATGGAAACAGTATCTAGTTAATACACACATCAAAAGTGTCTAGGGATCAACATATATTTTTGCAATAACTTTTCTCCTGATTGATATTAATTAAAATTTTCTTTAAGGATTCATCAAATAAAGTGTTTTCGTTTGTCACAGTAACGATAAACCAAGTCACCTTTGCATTAATAAAGAAATTTGCCATTTTCCTAATAAAGGGATTTTTGACATTTGAACCACTAACACAAAAGTTCGAAAAAAAGACTGAAATAACAGTTTTCTTTAAAATTTTATTGGGTAACTTAAACAATTAATAATCCGTGTTTCTACCGCGAACACTAACAACACAAGAACATCGGTTTGGCATACTCAAAATGAGTTCATCCAAATCACGCTGTGGAATGGCCGCCCATGTTCGTTGCAACAACAAAAAAAGGTCTTCTTGCGACTGGATACCCTCCATATTCGGCAGAGCTCTTCTCTGTAGCATATCCCATGCATGCTCAATCGGGTTCAAGTCTGGCGACTGAGCAGGCCAGGGCAGGACATTGATATTAGCTGCGGCGAGAGTCTGTCTTACAACTCTTGCGGTGTGCGGTCGTGCATTATCATGCATTAACTGAAATAAGGGACCGATTTGCACTTTTAGAGGAACGATGACGTCTGATACAATCGTCTCAGCATAAATTTGAGCGTTGAGGTTGCCTCTGATCCAAATCAACTCAGTTCTTCCGCCGATCCAAATACCCGCCCATACCATGATGGTTCCACCACTATAAGGATGGACTTCCTGGCAGGATTTTAATCGCTGTTGGCGTCCAGGGGTTCTCCAGTGTCGTATACGTCTTGTATCCGGTCTCATACCAAAACGAGACTCATCAGAAAAGCACACGAAACGCCATTGTTCTTCTGCCCAATTTCTGTGTTCAAGAGCCCATTGATATCGAATCCTACGATTGTGCATTGCTATAGGTGGTACCCGTAGCGGTCTTCGGGAATGAAGGTTCACTTCATGCAAGCGGTTTCTGACTGTTTGGTCGCTAATTAAGTTCCCTGAAGAGTGATGAAGCCTCACGGCTAACATCATGGCAGTTATTGTTGGAGCTCTTCGAGTTAAGATTTGAATATATCGGTCTTGTCTCCGTGTGGTGCAGCGATACCGTCCTCCATGGCGCTCAGCCACGGTACCAGTGCTTCGGTAACGTGTCCAAAGTCGACTGATAACACTCTGACTTGTATTCAGAGCTAAAGCCACAGTACGTTGCCGGGAACCAGCTTCTATCATTCCCACGGCTCTGAGCATTTCTTCCCTGCTTAAATGACGTCGCCGCTCCATAATAACGTTGGTTTTAATCAGTAGTAGGGAAACAGTAGCACTAATAATGTCTTCAATGCGTTGTATGTTTTTATAGGGAAAATATTGACAGCTGATTTTCATCTTTTACTCGAATTTGATTCACAGTTCCTGATTCAAATTATGAAATGCACCAAAAAGGATCCATATAAATTTATAAAATCATAAATTTATTACAAAGCCACATCTCAATCTCAAGAAATCCGCTTAAAAATGCTTGATCCCTAGACACTTTTGATGTGTGTATTAACGTTGATGATGTAATTTTTACTTAATTAGATTACGTTAAGTATTGCAACCCTTCTAAGGGCAGGCCGTCGTATAGCAGTGCACGTCTTTCTGCTGATGATGAAGTATTGTAAATATAATTCACATATGTATTTTTCGTCTACAAATACGGATGATAATAATAATTTTGAGTTAACCTTGGAGACCACACAGATCAACTAGCCGTACCATATTATATTTTAAAAACATCTTATCTACAATACAATTAGTACCATTCACTTTTAATCTGGAACATAAATTACATACGGTATATTTGATAAAATAACGAGTTTTATGGCATTTCATTTTTAGAGCGTATACTTGATAAGGATGGCCGTTTTTTTTCTAAATCATTGGAAGTTTTAGTCCCAGTAGAAATAACAATATTTTTACTACACAGCTTCGAATTCCTGCTTAAATAACTTATTTGAGCTGTGTTATAATGTAAAAACTTTGACATTTCTTTCCTGCTAAAATACATTTAATCAAATGATCTAAAGAACGAATTTGATTATTTATACACATTACGTGTCTATTCTAGCATTTTACAATACCCATGTTACCCCAACAAGTCGTGAGAAGTGTTGGGGTAGTTACCCTCTAGACACGAGGGGATGCCAAGTCCTCAGCGTCGCTGCATTAGAAGATAAACTTTATGATAAAAGAGATAGCGATAAGCACCCATTTTTGTGACATTAACGTACTATTATATGCATATAATAGGGGATAATAGTAATTTATTACAATATTTCACATCACGAAGGGTCACAAAATATTTTAATTAATAAAAAACTGTTTAAAAGTGTGTTCATCACGCATAAACTGGGGGTTTGATATCATGTGGTCAATGCATACCAGATTATCTCTCCCCGCTCATGTCGGCATTTCACTTCCATTCCATCAGATTGTGAGGGTATAAAAGAAGAGAGAGTGCAAGTTGTCTGGCTGATCTTGTGAAAGATTGGTCGCTGTGGTAGGATGACACACAGCGCCCTTCACAACGAAACACAGTTATTTTTACACGATGTGCTTTGCAGGAAAGTGACAAATAAAGCACGAGTACTAGCAATAAAAAGGAATGTTAGATGATTATTGGTTGGGACTAATCCCACCACTCATTCCCACCACTGTGCGTGACTCCTGTAAGCCAGGATCTAAAGTGATCACAACTGAAGACACTGAGGCCTGAATTTCGACGAGTCCCGGAGAAACGCTAAATACTGGTAGAAAAGAAATGCACAAATTACATAAAGTCGGTACAACCTCGAAACGAAAGACAAGCGGACCAATGTAGGCTAATGTAAATAGATCATCAGTTAGAAGAAAATATTGTTTTATAGAATTTATTCTACGCAGTGATTGAGTCAGTTAAAAAACAAAAAGAAATTATAAAGAAATAAGCGAAAGTATGTACTTATAGCCTTCTGTGGTTTAGGATATGTGATAAATACTCGTACTCGTAATGCTTGGAGAAAACTGCGAACGTCAAAAATTACCAAGAGAATGTAATGGGTCGTGTGACAAACACACATATCTATACACAGCTATGTATAGATATGCGTGTTGCTTACCATCAGACCTTCTATTCTATTCTTGGTGGCTATAAATTTGGGCTCGGTATTCCCGGAACGCCATCCATTGTGCATGCCCTAGCCCTTACTCTATTGCTGGCGTATCGAAGAGCTTCCTCAGATACGACGACGCGCCAGCTTGGAGCTGTACATAATCATTTGGTGTAGGATAGGCTACTCCCAGATGATGCAACCTACGTCTCGCAAGAGGGTCGCAGCCACACAATATGTGTCGCATTGACTCTTTTTCATCTTCGCAGAATCTGCAAATGTCTCTAGTACTTAGCCTCATTCTGTGTAGATGCTCGTTAGTGCCAAAATGTCCCGTAAGTGCCTAATCAGGTGCCTTATTTGTGATCTGTTTAGGTTTAATAATTTGACCCCACAGTCCACCCTTCCGCTAGAGAACGCCTTGGAGTGGTTAAGGCCTGACGTTGCCCTCCATTCCTTCATGTGTTCGTTTCTAGCATGTGCATACAATGCTTGGTGATATGTTCCATACGGAATCCCCACAAATGGTTCGGGGCCAACCAAATGTCTCTGTGAGCCGGCCCTCGCTAATCTATCTGCCTTCTCATTGCCCTCGACGCCTTCATGTCCAGGTACCCAGATAAGGCTGACATTGTTGTGTCTTCCCAGGTTGTTCAAGCCTGTAACACCTTCTTTGATCAGTTTAGAAGCAACTCTGAAGGAATTCAGAGCCTTCAGAGCTGCCTGACTGTCGCTGAGAATGCAAATGGTTTTACCCTTGACATTTCTCCTTTGCATTTCTATGATGCTGGCAATTATGGCATAGGTTTCCGCTTGGAATACCGATGCATATTGCCCCATGCTGTGACTGATACTACAGTCCTTGGAATAAATCTCTGCCCCTGTACCTGACTCCATTTTGGAACCGTCAGTGTACCATATGAGGTGAGTTCCACCAACCGGTTTGAGTCCCATCATCCACTCTTCCCTGGATGGTATATGTACTCGGTACCTCTTGTTAAACATTTATCACACAGGGCATGTCCATTAGATCATCCAGTTCTTTCACGGGATCCAATAAAGTATGTTTTGTACAGGGCTTGTTACGATTCCAAACTCCTGCTTTTGCAAGTCTGTATAGCGACTTTCTTGCCTCTATTTGTATGTAAGTGTGAAGTGGGGTTAGTCCCAGTAACCACTCAAGAGCCAGTGTAGGCGTTGTTTTGAAGGCACCTGTAATTGCCATGCAAACTACTCTTTGTACCTTCCTAAGAGAATCCTTGCAGATCCTTAGTTTGGTCCTAGGCTTAGAGGAGATACCACTGGAGAGATCATGATGCGCTAACCCCTCTGCCAAATTTTGTTCATATGTTCAGGTCATTCTTTATTTGTGTGCGTATCTTTTTGAATGTGTTGCGAGTTTATTATATTGTGGGTATGCGTGAAATTGTATCTGTGTGTGTTTACTTCGCCTCCCGCACCCCGCAAAAGTGTCACGAAAAATTTGTTCGGGGAATCGACGCGATACTAGCTCTATTCTAATTACTCTGAGGTCCTAGGCCACCATACAGCGCTGCCATATGTGAGAATAGGCCTCACCATCGTAGTATATAACCAATACATTACCTTTGGTTTGAGTCCCCAGGTTTTGCCATACGCAGAACGGCACATATAGAAGATATTTTACTTCCGTAGCCCATTTTAGTTTGGTGCCGTACATTTCTGGGTTTCTAAGGCCCTCTAAATGTCTTTTCCTCGTGAACGGCACTATAACCGTTTTGCTTGGATTTATGGAAAGGTTATTGTCTTTACACCATCTATCCACCCTAACCAAAGCACCCTGCAGCAAATCCGTTACTACGTTGGAAATTTGCCATTTACCTGTATGACTATATCATCTGCATAGCCTACAGCTTGAAATGGTCCACTGTTTAGTTCCACTAACAACGAATCCACCACTAGACTCCACAGTAATGGGGATAGTACGCCTGCCCTGTGGGCATCCTTTAGTTGCCTTTACGGTAACCATACCATCAGGTCTTGCTTATCTCTCGTCACTAGGTTAAATAAAAAATCTAAAACTAACATTGCTTTTTCTGGAGCCATTGTGCTTTGTCCAATTATTAAATCATGATCTCCACTTGATGGTACATTCGTGAAATGAAATATGAATGCCTGTTTTAGTGTGGTGTTTTAGTACGTTCCCTGAAAAATATACTTTCTTCCCATCAGTATCCCATCTGGTATGGATCTGTTATTATTATTTCTTGTAATCGGTAGGGGGCTTTTTATTGATCTCTAAAATCAAATCAATAAATTAAACATGGCCTTATAACTCATTTTACATCTAAAAGATCCGTAAACTTAACTTAAACATTTATAGGAAGTTTATAGTGAAATAAACTATTAAATTGTCGTAAAATCGGTTCGAGAGTAAAATGAATAAAACTATAATTATATTTTTATGACGTTTACGTAGATTTGTGGGCTTGAAGCTAAGAGAAATAGTATATTATGTAGTAGACATGTGATTATTAATCCCTCACATAATTTTACTGATTAAGTGATTATAAGTTGAGTTTCTTGCCGGATCTTCTCAGTTGAGGCCGCGTTGCGATCCGGTGGTAGCTTTTAAAAAATGACCATTCAAAAGTGCTAGCGTTAAGCCTATTTGAAATAAAGATTTTTGAGTTTGAGTTTAAGGTAAATATTTTGAAGATCATAAGCCAGTTTAAATAAAATGGAAAAGAAGTCAATTAATCTAATCAATAGTCATCCAAATTTCTTGATTTTGAATATATTATAGAAATCATGGATAATAAGTTTTAAAAAACAGCAAACGAAAAACTCTATTATGATTATATACTAGTAACTCATAGATCAATGCCTATCTTAGTCCTGTATGCACTTATATTTATATTACAAGAACCATTAAATACAAACTATCGTATCAAATTAAGACATACATTCAAAATATCTTACAGCGACATTACACACTAGCGATTTGCGAACGTGTTTCCGGAAAGACGTTTGGTCAAAGCAATTGCCGTTTGCGCGAATCTAACTAGATTGCTCTAACTAGAGAGTAACGACCCCGTTATGCGCATGTAAAGAATGAGACGATGGCATTGTCATATGATAGGGACGTTGCAATATCACGAAGTGTTCAAAAATCAAAGAAAGAAAGAAGTGTGTGTGTTTGAGGAAATCATTATAACAGAATTTACATCATTCACTGTATGTGCCTGCCTAGTTATACACAGAACTCTGTAGTGAATTTCTCTACACCCGCTTCAAATATAACTCGTTGTTAATACCGTTATTGCAGTACATCTTGCATAACATTGTTTTACCGTTATATATAATCCTTCACAAATCTCCAAAGACATTCGCATTCAGCCCGCGCGTTTGCGACGTCTGATCGCCTCGCTGAAAAACGTTCACAAATCGCCAGTGTGATCTCTCTTTCACATGAAACAATCATGATTGTCTGCGGTTGTCTGTACAATGCTAACGCACAGACAATCCTCGGGCTTGCGGTCTAGACCCATGGAGGTCATCATAAAGTTCTGGTGTAATAGAAAGTAAAATTAAACTAACCACACCATAGCATCGTTCCTGATTTCTGCAATCGATGGAGTGAGTTTCACGATTGAAGAGCGTGGACCCAGACAGGTCTATTTTGAAACCTTTTCTTTTTAGTGAGACCACTTACACTAGCTCACTAGCTTACTAAGAGAATAATTATGAATCGTCGTCTCTAAGTGACATAATTATTCAATAACGGAAACTGAACGCAGCAGTAGGTTCAGCTTAGCGTAGCTAGCTAGCGGCATTAGGAGCCTTTTATAAAACGTCCCCAAATGTAGATAGATAGATAGACAATTCTTTATTGCGCACAAACGAACAGATACTAGAAGAATAAGACACAAATTAATAAGACATGCAACAGTAGGCGGCCTTATCGCTAAAAGCGATCTCTTCCAGGCGACCTTTAAACGTATGTATGGCAAATGTATGTATATTTTTTTAGGATTTTCTCGATATTCTCCTCTTCCGATTGATTGGGTGTACCCAAAAAGGATTGTCACCGTAAATATTTCAGTAAAAGTCTAACAGAAAAATGGAAAGTTCTAAAAGAGTTACAACTACGTCAGCTTGACGCTTTTCTACAAAATTGTTACAATAACGCGTTACCTACATTGCAATAAAAACGTACACCTTTAAAAAAAACATCGATAATTAACTATCGATTTAAGAAAAACATCGACAAAATATCAATAATACCTTATCAATAATAACTTTAAAAACCAGAACAGCGTACATTTATTTACCTCAAAAAACTGTGTTTATTTCAGAAAATTGACAAAATTATGTTTATATCAGCAAATCGATCACGGCATCATCTAAGTAGCACACAAATTACAAAAACTACCTACTTCATGCCTTTTAGTACTCACGATAAACATGGAGTATTCCATGTTTAAAATCGCAGAGAAAAACGTTTGTCACGTTTTAAATTGAAATTCTTTGGAACTGGTTTTTTAAGGCAAACGATTGTAGTAAATATCAATATCAATTTTCGTGGTACAATGCCCGCACGAGGCCCGCGAAAACGATTTGGACATAATAATAGGCTTTGAGTAGATTTACGAGTAAGTATCGAAAATAATATGAAACAAACTCTGTCTTTCTGTTTCGTTTACTTCTCCAAACTATAACATCTTAGAGAACTTTTTCGGAAAGCTGTATCAGTATGAGTAGGTACGATATAACTTAATATCTTTAATATGGGCAGGCCACATCGCTCGAAGAACCGATAACCGTTGGGGAAGAAAGGTTCTCGAGTGGCGACCACGAACCGGAAGACGCAGCGTAGGCAGGCCTCCCACTAGGTGGACCGACGACATTGTTCGCGTCGCAGGAAACCGGTGGATGCAAATAGCAAATTGTCGTTCATTGTGGCGGTCTAAGGTGAGGCCTTTGTTCTGCAGTGGACGTCTTCCGGCTGGTGATGAATGATGAGGGTGAGTAGTGCCTCAATATCTTTTAGGAGATGTGGGGGTGCTATTCTTACCCGGACACTAGGGTGTCCGGGTAAGAATAGCACCCCCCCATCTCCTTCCGTTGGGTGTCGTAAGAGGCGACTAAGAGAAAACGAGAAGACAGACGTGTCTTTCTATACCCCTCCCTTCTAAGGGGAGGCCATTGATCAGCAGTGGACCTTTCGGCTGCTGATGATTGCTAATTTTGCACAAATAAGTTATTTATTGTTTTTAAATTGAATTTAGGCTTTATTGTTATACCAATAATGACTAAATTTATAAAAAAACAGCATTTTATTTTTGGAAATTCATGATAGCCGATGAAAATTTTCAACACTAGAATGTTCAGAATCATGTACTTGATCCCTGGTATCGGATTTCGGTACGATGATGTCCCTTACACCCCGTATAAAGAATCAAGAAAGCCAATGAAGGCCGCTAGTATTATTGAATTATTTATTCGTCTATTCTAACCAACGAGACGATAATGTCAGTCAGGCTTCACAGGGCTCACCAGTGAAGAAATATCCCCTAATGTTTAAAAAAATCCATCCATTTGTTTAAGAACTGTGACGCAACGGACAAACAAACAAACCTATATCTTATAACAGCTCTCATTTATTCTTGGAGGTACAAATTGGCTCAACCACATCATCTCTCATACAGACGCGATTCTATTGTCAAGTTTTTACACAGTGCTCTTAGTAAAGTACTTATAAAGAGCATAAAAACATCGAAAGCGATAGTATCAAGTAAGAAGCCGGATGAAAAACACATTTTACTAGCAATATGTAGTAAAAAATCAATAGGCATTCGATCCTGCGGTTGCGGCCTTGCACGCCATTAACAAATTATACCTATGTAGATATAGGTAGAGAAATCAGATCTGATATCATTAGATCCTGGTTTATAGGTAGTTGGGTGTGAATCATACTATACGGTAATGAAAGGAAACTCATAGCCAGTCGTAATAATTGTTCGGCGAACAAAAATTTCGTTGAGAAACATCGGGTAAGGTCAGTCTATAGATGAATAATCTATACTTATAATAAAACTGTAACAGGTCCAATAGGCATGATGACTAATTTTGAAAAAATATTCTATTATGTACTTACAGGTATACTTTTGCCGAAAATATACATATTTTTGTATTAAACTTACAATTAATAGCATTATTTTCAATTATAAAATTACAGTTTGAATTTAGTTCCAAAACGAAGGCTGGTGCATGCCGCCATTTTGTGACGTCAGTCCGGTGTAAACCATCTGTCCATCTGTGGGCTTTATTAGAGAAATAGAATTGTTTTATTAAATTTTTACAAGAACCTGAAAATTAATTCTAAATACTGTATTGTGGTGTGCCTCTGTGTAAAAGCACGTCAATAAAAACGCCTGATAAGTTATATGTTTATGTTTCAAACACGAAAACAATAACTCTTGCACGAAGGGACCCCTTCTGCCTAACTCTAAATTCGTCGATTTATTTCTGTGAAGATCATTTTGATGTAAGTTATTTAGTTACTAATATACTATTATTAGTAAGATGTAAACCTACTAAATAATATTGGGTGTAAGAAACTATAATTGTTGAAGTTACATTTTTTATCGTATACAAGGTAACAGACATTACAGTTTGTTACAGTTTGACAGTTGTTTGTTATACACCACCGGTATGACGTCATTCACTCTGATTGGTATTTAATACAAAATGGCGATTAGCTGAATTTTACTAATTTATTTATATAAAAATCACGAAAATCTCTCTATTATTATGCAAATGAGATCCATTTTTGGAATCAATGCAATCTGTTCTAATACTTAAAACCACAGTTTAATTGGTACTGAGTTACAGTCATCATGCCTATTCTGTACATTGAAGATATTTTGGAAATTATGTTTGGAGGGCATTCTATAACCGATACGAAAGCCAAAAATGTAACTTTTTTTATTTTTTTTGTCTGTCTGTCTGTCTGTCTGTATCTCGGCTGAGCATCACGCCGAAACTACTGGATGGATTGAAACGAAACTTGGCATGATTTGAGTTAATACTCTGAAGTAGGACATAGGATACTTTTCATCCCGATATTCGGCACGGTTCCCTTGGGAGAGGGGACTAAAGTCAAAATGTGTACTTGGTTATACGCTTGCTCCGATTTTAACAATTTTTCATTATAATTATAATAAATATTTGTAAGGGAACACTCATAGACAGTTCTTAACAATGTTTGAAAATCGATCAGGTTAAGCAACGTTAGGTAAGGTCATTAAATAGATGGGTGACCGTTTAACGCCATTTGAACTAAACGTCTCCGTGCTTCGGAGGGCAAGTACAAAGTGGGTTCAAGATTTTTAACCGACTTTAAAAAAGGAGGTTTTGTATTCTACGCGAATGTATATTATTGAAAGTTCAGTTAACGTAAACACAGCGCGGGCGGAGCTGCGTGGGTCAGCTAGTTGTTAATAATTCTATTCTATTGTTGGTGGCTATGAATTTGGGCCCGGTAACCACCGGAACGCACTTCGACCCAGTTGGATCCATAGTGCATGCCCTAGCCCTTACTCTGTTGCTGGCGTATCGAAGAGCACCCCTTAGGCACGCGACAATTCCGCCAGCTTGGAGCCGTACATAATCATCTGGCGTAGGATAGGCTACTCCCAGATGACTCAACCTACCTCTCGCAAGAGCGTTGCATCTACACAATATGTGTCGCATTGACTATTTTTCACCTTCAAAGAATCTGCAAGTGACAGTACTCGGCCTCATTCTGTGTAGATGCTCGTTGGTGCCAGAATGTCCCGTGAGCGCACCTATTAGGTGCCTTATATTACATTTGGAGTAAGTAATTGTTCAGTAGCATTTGGAATTAGCCATTCCGTGCTTCGAAGGACACGTAATATTCTCCTCCAATATGGTTGAGGGGAGTGATGGCTGCTGCTCGAGTCAACTCGTGCGCTGGTGTTTCCGGGGGGGCTGGTCCGACTACTATCCCTTTGGCTTTTTAGTTTGTTGTACTTTAGTCGTATTTTATTATATTTTTCTGCCTTATTTGATCTTTTGAACGGCACGACACACTGTCGCTCTGATCTAACTGTAACAAGATACAATGCTTAAAAAAAAAGTGAAAAAATTACAAGCCCGCTGAGTTTCTTGCCGGATCTTCTCAGTTGAGGCCGCGTTGTGATCCGGTGGTAGTTTTTTTTTTTAAACATGACCTTTCAAAAGTGCTAGAGTTAAGCCTATTTCAAATAAACTCTTTTTGAGTTTGAGTTTGATTCGGCGCCGGTGGTCATCTAGACAGCAGTCTTTAAGCCAAGTCAAAGCAGCATGAACAATTCTGTGTAATGGCTGACCAGCCAAAGACCGTTGGTGGAATTCAGTATGTCATATTCTGTCAGTTATCACTCCTGTGTTCATTCATTTAATGCTACGATTTTGATCTAATTTTTTATTTTTCTCTTTATTTGTTACGGGGCTTTTAACCATCAGGTTATGCCAGCCCCATCGTAGCCTTTTACATTTAAGCCTTAATATTACGTACATAACTGAAGGAGCTTATGTATAATAACTAAAACTAATTTACCATAGCACAGGAACATTCAAGAGAGTTAATCATGAAGAGCGGCTACTAATTTGTATACTGCGTATGCAACTTCAGAATTTGGGTTAGAAAGGGCGCTCTGTACGACACCGACATCCGAAATATTAATTTTAAACTTACTTATGATCAACTCTCTTTGAACGCGATTTTTTTTGCATTCCATTATAAGATGTTGCACATCATCAATGGTACCACACATAATACAATTTGGTGAGTCCTTCTTTTTCATTAAGTAGGCGAATTTTCCCGATGGGTAGTGTCCCGAGCGGATCCTTAAAGCTACTTTAATACAAGATCTATTAAGGATAACCTTTCCAAACCACGGAGTCCTTATAGGTTCACTCTGTATTGTCTTGTACCAGATTCCCTTTGTTTTCGAGCGCTCATCAAAGTATTCCTTCCAATATAAGAAACACAATGACTTGAATTTATTAAGACATTCGGAATAAAATGCTTGTACATTAACTTCTCTACCTAAGTAATGTGCAGCTTTTGAGAGGCGGTCAGCTTCTTCATTTCCATGCAGACCAATATGGGCTGGAACCCTGATCTAATTAATAAAATCAGAGTATATGTGTGGGTATGACATCACTATGACGTAGGATTTCAGATTTTTGCATAAAGAAATGACGTCGATAACTACGTCATACATACTCCACAACGATTTGTCAAGACTGCAAGTCGTATCAATACACACATTCCGTTGAGACAATAAACTTTTACTTGTGTTGTTAATAAGCAAATGTGCGGCCATCCAGCACCTCTTAACATTAAGTAGGACGGTGGGCAAGCTGATAGCGGATATTTAGTACCTACTTAAATAAAAGTCGGCAGTGAAATTTCCTACTTTCAGTTATATTAGGTACATTTTTAACAATGAATATAGATACGACGTGAGACGAAACTAAAAAGCAATTTAAAAAAATTGTTTATGATGTACAAAATGGTATTTTTTAAAGGTTTCTTTCTCGCACAAAACACAAAATCAATGTTACTGTTACCAAGTCTTTTCGGAAAAAATATCGTAGCGTAACTCAAATGGCAAATAAAAAAAAACAACGGCATGCAAATTAATTTTAAGTGACAATTTAACTGCTACAGAGTTATTTTGTCAGTATAACAATTTAGTGGGTACTAATTTTACAGCAAATTAGTGATTACCGTACTTAGTTGATAAAAAAGGGAAAAACCGTTAAATATTAATTTGTTCAAGTGAAATCCAGGTCAAGCACCTGTATTACGACATTTCCCGCAACCGAGCGGCCTTCGTCCTCGGCCGGCTCTACCCCATGATCTGCAGGCGGAGTAAACTGTCGCTTAGGAGTAAGTTGACACTTTACAAAACTTGCATCCGTCCCATCCTATCTTACGCCAGTGCCGTATTCGCACACGCAGCTCCCGTCCACATCAATAGCCTCCAGGTTATTCAAAACCGATTCCTTCGACATGCCGTCGGTGCCCCGTGGTACATGCGGAATGTCGACCTTCATTCCGACTTCGGTCTAGTCCCTATCCGCAAATTTTTCAAAGAAATGTCCGAACATTACTTTGAAAAAGCATGCGTCCACCCGAACCCGCTCATCGGCGCCGCTGCCGACTATATCCCCGACCCCGACCCTGGTCCTGGTCCCTCAGATCGTCGACCTACCGTACATCGCCGCCGTCCGCGGCATGTACTGCTCGACCCACCCGACCCGATGTCCGTCCTCCTGGACCTTGACACAACACCAACACCTACACCACCGACAACGACGTCACGAGTCGTACACACACCTACACACAGACACCGGTCTCGCCGGCGAGGCCGAAGGATCGTACACATGCGACCTCGACATGCATCCCCTCGCTGAGTTTCTTGCCGGTTCTTCTCAGCGGGGGCGCGTTGTGAACCGGTGGTAAACTCGCACACTCTCTAAGCGGCAGCCCAAGCCGAGGCCGTGCCTCCCTGAGGTGCCCTTGAGCTAGTCGCTACCTATCTTTCCGGGCTGGAGCGCTCAAGGCGCTCGCCCCTCTTGTCCGGTGAAGCTGTAATGGCCATCTGCGGCCAACAGCACTACTCATACAAAAAAAAAAAAAAAAAAAAAAAAAAAAAAAAAAAAAAAAAAAAAAAAAAAAAAACGACATTTCTTTTGCATTAATAAATTTTTGATGACTTTAATCCATTCTTCAACAGTGGGTGGACAGATTGGCAGTGTCTCAACACCTTAAACCTTTATCGTTATAAACCAATTCGTCAAAAAGTATGTTAATACCATAATACTATAAATATTCATAATCGTGATAAAACTTATTTATGATGATAATACGTCGCCAATGTAAAAGGTTAGAGGTATTTTTTAATACATTGTTATACCTACTTATAGGTATATACATACATATTGCATATTAGGCATTCGATTTTGTTCAATTTTGAAAATAAAATCTGATTCAATTTTTTTCAAACTTTATTATTAAGTTTAAGTATATATTTTTTCTGCTGAGCTGCACTTATTTTTTTTATCTTTTCTATAATAGTATTGGGTACAAATTTCGGTGATATCAAATCACTATGATTTGCGATTTTTGCTGGACTGTGGTTACCGTAGTGGGCCTAAAAAGTTCACAAAGCATTTCCTATAAAAACAATTCGTATTCTGCATTCCCAGCAGATCCTTCGTAATTCCTGCGATTTTCGTAAAATGGTCACTTATTTTCGATTAATCATACTCAATTCATTTATTAACACTTATTTTTGGCGTTAATGTCGTCATACGAATCAAAAATTAAACCTTAACTTATTCACCGAAACTGGCATTCACCATAAAATAAATCATTTACAGCAATTTACAAGATCGATACAAAAACAATTGTCCAAATGCGTTTACGTTGATCATCAACGGTCGGTGCTCAAACCTCATTTCGGTTGATCACTCAAGTAATCCAATAGCAATGATATTTTCTACAATAGATATGCCATTAGCGCACGAAAAGTGAAACAACAAAATTCACCCAAATTGGGTGAACTAGCAGTAAGTCACGCATCGGTAATATTTTATTTATTTTATTTATTCAAACAAAAAAAAAATGTAACGAACGTGACGTGTGCCTTTGAAAATCAAGTAAAATGCCTTCATGCGTATTTAGAAAATGCCCAAAGTACTGTACAAAAGTAAATAAGGAAAGGACCTTGACCATATATGAGAAAATATTTTAATTACATGAGTCACAATTTTTGGCACGTATTAGTACCTAGGGATCATTGGCCAATACCAAATCAAGGAATTTGCATATGTCTTACATTCTCATTTGACAGTTATTTGATAGTCACTATGCATAGTGATAATTACTTTGATGTGTCGAACGAGATACATAATAGCCCCACGTGTCTTTGAAGCCGTGCCTCACGGTATTTCAGAATTTGTAGCGGCTTCATTATCTATTAGGCGGCCATCGCTCATTACCATACTTAAGATTGCATAACACTTGCATGTTTTTAAACTAGCAACACCGTACAATGGCAGTTATAATAGTAACCTGTAGATTGGATAAATTACACTAGGCCCTTGGATAAATTCATCATCATCATCATCATCAGCCGGAAGACGTCCACTGCTGAACATAGGCCTCCCCCTTAGAACGCCACAATGAACGACAATTGGCTATTTGCATCCACCGGTTACCTGCGACGCGCACAATGTCGTCTGTCCACCTAGTGGGAGGCCTGCCAACGCTGCGTCTTCCGGTTCGTGGTCGCCACTCGAGAACCTTTCTTCCCCAACGGTTATCGGTTCTTCGAGCGATGTGGCCTGCCCATTACCACTTCAACTTGCAGATTCTGAGAGCTATGTCGGTGACCTTGGTTCTTCGGCGAATCTCCACATTTCGGATTCTGTCGCGCAAAGAAACTCCAAGCATAGCTCTCTCCATGGCTCGTTGTGTGACTCTGAACTTCTCTAAAAGGCCAGCCGTTAGAGACCACGTCTCAGTACCACATGTCATCACTGGCAACACACACTGGTTAAAAACCTTCGTCTTCAGGCACTGTGGTATTTCGGACGAGAAGATATCGCGTAGTTTCCCGAACGCTGCCCATCCGAGTTGGATTCTTCGGGCGACCTCTTTGTCGAAGTTGGATAAATTACACACGCCAAATTGTACGCTATAAGTAGAATAGTGAACTGTAATTTGTGTATGTCGGTATGTAGTTTTCTTGTGTTTGTTGTAAAAATTGTATTTGGCAAAAAAAAAAAATCCTATTTAAGTTAAACCTACTTAAACTAAGCTCTACTGTATTTAGTTGTCCTGTGTGTGTTATCTGTGTCTTTAATAAATGACTTTTCTTCTTCTTACCATCAGAAAACGAACGCGCTGTTTCCTTGTCTAAAGTGTCAATTTAACAACAATGCTGTAGGCGTCGCACTAACGGTTTGGTAATGCCAAATCAAGATCTACTCTCGCTATCGTAATCCGTCAAATGTGGCATTATACAGTGCCGCTAGTATACTTTAAGCATGGTTTGAATGTACTTTAAAACTCATTAACGTATCCAAGTAATTAAACCGCGAAATCGTGAACAGCAATCCATTTCGGATAGTTAAAAAGGTAATTAGTACTAGCGGTTCAAATATGCCATGTTATGTAACTGACAATCGAACTAACATAATGTAAGACGAGTTCAAATGTTACTGTTTACCGATTAACAGTTATTGACATGGGTAGATATAACATTTTACTACGTGGTACGTCCCTTCATCTATCGAGTACGGCGGCGGCGGCGACTTCGAGGACACAGTTACCACCCCCGTCCTTGTGAGCACCGACAAGTTTCCGGAGGACTACAATGCGCCCCCGGCAGCGGTGCAGATCTCAACTGAGAACCCAGGCCCCTCTTCTCTCCTTCGAAGTCGCTGGACGTTCGAGGTGTGGGCCCTAGGACGTCCATTGAGTACGGCGCCGACTCCGAGGAGGAAAATGCGCCCCACAACTCCCGGGGACCATTTGAAGGTTTCCCCCGCGAAAAAAAGTCTCTCCTCTCATGTGCCGATACGACAGCCGCAGGATTTTTAGTGAGTTAGAATCCCACATACCCCGCTTGACCTTCCACAGGTTCCGAGGACCTATTAAAGTTATAAGCAAAGAAGAGGTGGTACGTTCCTTTGACAAGAGACCAGCCTACATAAACCATCGTAAAAACACAACACCACTCACAATTGGCATTTGTCTGCGATTTCCTGTAAAGTGTTACTCCGTTCCGTGTAGAATTAGGTACTACAATCGTACTTGAAATATAATTGTAATGGTTCGTTTACACCAAGGCGACCGGACGGATCGTTCACGCTGACTCGCCGAACACGTCTAGCAATCCGTTGCATGTCGGATAAATGCCGATCGACTAAAGCTGTTTTCGACGTATCGTGATGCTGTCGGCTGAAGGTAGCAGTCGACTCGGTTACAATCAACGCTTCGGCTACATTACCACGCTCCAATGTTAGCCAAGTTGCTCGCAGAAGACGGCAGCGGCCAGACGGCATGGTGTGAACTATCCATAACACAATTACTGAATCACAGCCATTCATAACACGCGCTCTTTTTAATTCTATAAATAACGGAAGTCCAAAAACGGGGATGTGATGTCACGCCACGAAAAAACGAACATTATTAATGGCCGCCGAAACATAGCCCCGGGCCTGCCTTAATTGCTTCTTGACGAAGTCTTACGTTGGCCAACAATACTATTTGGTACACGTAACCCTTACATAATAGTTCAAGTGATATATTATCTGACAGTGGACTTCATATGTGTTGCTAGCGATCTCATTTTTTAGCGCTATAATTATGTTCAGTTTTTTGCGGCTTAAACAAAGGCAAATAAAGAGCTGCTTATAGTAGCCACAGCGGATCTTAGTGTCTCTGAAGTTAGGTTTGACTAACTATTGAGCAACTACAGTCGTGAGCTGTGAATAAAAAACAAAAAAATAGCTATTGCGCAGCGTCTTGCAGCCAACATCAGACTTCAAAGATTTGCTGTGACTACAGTTGTCACAGATCTAGAAAAAAATCCGATTTACAGTCCTAACCTATTGGGTAGGACTTTACACCGAGGGGCGTTGCCATCTGACAGAATTTTTGGTTCGATTTGACATTTTCATTGGTACCCTGGAAAATCCTACATAATAGTTCCTCCAGTCATAACCTGTCTGTCGACATCCTATCACATGATAATAATAAAGAAGAACGAGTAAAAATAACAGAATAAATGATAATACTTCTTATCGCAACATCACATATTCATTTTATATTTCTCTAGTATAGAATATTGTATTACGAAATTCTACTTAAAATTTTGACAGTAACTCTTCATAAATTCAACGGCCGACCATCGTGAACCGTCCAATAACGATGTAAACCGATAGACTAGTATTTTTCTATCAACTTCGAAAGGAAATAACCTTATTCGTATCAAATAATGTGATCTCTTATCGAGATTGCGCAAACGTCTAATCTTCCGAGCCACAACGATGTGTGGATGTTTTTTTGGCTCTCTTGATGATTGATTGAGATACTGAAAATAGATTTTGATACATTCAATGGATATTAATATCCTACCCCTTTGAATATCACTATGAATATACTATTTTTTGACTATATCTTAATAGTCAAAAAATTGAAATTAGGATATTGGGATTCCTAGTTGAAATTCTCAGAGAGTTGATGTTTTTGGAAGTATATAAGTAGAAGTACTTACTTTTTCTCTCTTGCATATCCTTTAGAACAGCTTACTAAACTGTATTTAAAAAAAATACTTCTTGATTGCAAAATTTATAATTGAATTAGTGAAATCGACTTTGGTACGGGACTGTGTCTCTCGGTGTAGTCGAAGTTTTATAAAAGTTGTAAAAATATTCATCGTAACGCGGTCAGGTGACATAAGATTATAAAGCGTTTAATTTATTTTTAGACTACCTCAATATAAAGTTATTACCGATATTCTGCAAACTGGTTTGTATGGCACAATTCATGAACGCTAAGAGCATACACAACGAGATTTGAAATAGCACATATAACGAGTAACGTTTTTTTTTTTTTCCTTAATGCTGCTACCATAAGGTAACACCATATAAATCACAATCTAGCCTAAAGACTAATGAGTAATATTAATTTGACCTAAACGAATAAATTAAAAATAGTTTAAGAATGTGTCCAATGGCACTTTTCTTATTGTCTCTATTATGGTGAAGACACTTTGTTATTGTGTTCTACACTGCACTACACACTGCACTAATTTAATATTTAAACTAACTCAAAAGGTTTTGTCCTTTTCAGTCTTCTCACTATGTCCGTGTTATCGAGGAGCTGGATAGCCTCGACACTCACATGGTGACAAACATTTAGAATTCATAGCAACAACTTCACATTTCGCTCTGTCTCTATACAAGGACTTCCTAATCGGGGGTAGAGAGATTGAGAGATCGCAGGGAAGGGCGTGAGACGAAAATATCCAGTCATAAATGCCAGTAACTATACTATATGGGTACAAAGAGAGTGGGGCGTGAAAATTTCAACTAAGGGCCAGGCTGGCGTGATCTAAAACCATCAATTGGGTTGGCAATCCCTAGACGGTGATTAGTTAGATAAATAAATATTTCCTTTTTTTGCAGTCGAGAAGCAAACCTTCAAAAGGCACCCGTGGGGATATCACAAGTGTCGAAAATTTCCGTTTCCGAATCCGATGAAAAAATGTATGTTGAAATCTTCTGAACCATATTTACGAATCTATCATTTAAGTATTTGGTCAATTCTATTTGGAATGATGATGTAATTTCATAGAATCTACGCTTTGGAGAAATTCTGGGCACTCCGTATCGAAATACACTTAAAGTAGATAATTTATTCCACCTGTGAAGCTAATAAGCTAAAAACATTAGGCTTATTAGCGCTGACAGATCAGTCACACGAGTTTGCAGCTGGTAAAACTACAACCCCAAATCAGATCAAAGTCAATTAAAACTCGCGTACTCTTTTGGTTTGGACCACCTCAACACAGTGTTAGCAGTAAATTGCTCTTGCTTGTCGCTCAAGTAAGCGTAAAAAATGTCAGTGCATTTTCGCTTACACACGTATTTCGCCGTTCGGCGCGGCTTTATGACGTCATAGGCAACAGATTAATTCTCATTCCTCGTATATCCTTTTTGCAAAGATACGTGCGCGTTATTTATATATGATCGTGTATTTGTTTTATTGTATTTAAATATAATATTTGAAGTGAGTTTTCTCAGAAGAATATGTTTGCCTTGACCGTAATGATTCATTCAGTGCAATGCAGCGTTTGTTGACTCTCCATTTCAATATAAACTACTACAGACAGCACTAGGTATTTATTTGCTACATATAAAGACATGACAAGTACGAGTATGTGAATGAAAGATCTACAAGTAAATACATACTCGAAGCCAGCGTACGATGGTGGGGTTGACTTGAGTTGAGTTGACTTAGTGTGTGTGTGTGTGTGTGTGTGAGTGAGTGAGTGAGTGAGGGACCGACCGATTGACTGAGCGAGAATGAAGTTTCACTTCTTCCACGCGGAGGGACTCCACGCACGCACATTTTTTGAAGTGAAACTTCTTATGCGACTTCCAAAAATGTTATCACATAACGCGTTAAGCGTTAAATGAATCATTTAACGCTTAACGCGTTAAGTGATAGGTGTTAAACGATAGGCGATAGGCGTAAATTTGTTAAGGTTATGAAAGCGCTCATGTGACGCCGTCACTGAGTGAGTGGGTGAGTGGGTTTCAGTGGGTTTCAGTGGGGTTGAGTGGGTTTGAGTGGGGTTGAGTGGGGTTGAGTTGAGTTGAGTTGAGTTAGTGTGTGTGTGTGTGTGTGTGTGTGTGTGTGTGTGTGTGTGTGTGTGTGTGTGTGTGTGTGTGTGTGTGTGAGTGAGTGAGGGACCGACCGACCGACCGACCGATCGACTGAGCGAGAATGAAGTTTCACTTCTTCCGCGCGGAGGGACTCCACGCCCGCACATTTTTTATTTTTGGCGTTAATGCCATCATACGAATCAAAAATTAAACCTTAACTTATTCATATGATTCACTGAAAGTGGCATTTACCATAAAATAAATCATTTACAGCAATTTATCGATCTTCGATACAAAAACAATTGTCCAAATGCGTTTACGTTGTTCATCAACGGTCGGTGCTTAAACCTCATTTCGGTTGATCACTCAAGTAACCCAATAGCAATGATATTTTCTACAATAGATATGCCATTAGCGCACGAAAGGTGAAACAACAAAATTCACCCAAATTGGGTGAACTAGCAGTAAGTCACGCGTCGGTAATATGTAACGAACGTGACGTGTGCCTTTGAAAATCAAGTAAAATGCCTTCATGCGTATTTAGAAAATGCCCAAAGTACTGTACAAAAGTAAATAAGGAAAGGACCTTGACTATATATGAGAAAATATTTTAATTACATGAGTCACAATTTTTGGCACGTATCTAGTACCTAGGGATCCTTGGCCAATACCAAATCAAGGAATTTGCATACCTAAGACATAGGTATGTCTTACATTCTCATTTGACAGTTATTTGATAGTCACTATGCATAGTGATAATTACTTTGATGTGTCGAATGAGATACATAATAGCCCCACGTGTCTTTGAAGCCGTGCCTCACGGTATTTCAGAATTTGTAGCGGCTTCATTATCTATTAGGCGGCCATCGCTCATTATCATACTTAAGATTGCATAACACTTGCATGTTTTTAAACTAGCAACACCGTACAATGGCAGTTATAATAGTAACCTGTAGATTGGATAAATTACATTAGGCCCTTGGATAAATTCATCATCATCATCATCATCAGCCGGAAGACGTCCACTGCCGAACATAGGCCTCCCCCTTAGAACGCCACAATGAACGACGATTGGCTATTTGCATCCACCGGTTACCTGCGACGCGCACAATGTCGTCTGTCCACCTAGTGGGAGGCCTGCCAATGCTGCGTCTTCCGGTTCGTGGTCGCCACTCGAGAACCTTTCTTCCCCAACGGTTATCGGTTCTTCGAGCGATGTGGCCTGCCCATTGCCACTTCAACTTGCAGATTCTGAGAGCTATGTCGGTGACCTTGGTTCTTCGGCGAATTCGGATTCTGTCGCGCAAAGAAACTCCAAGCATAGCTCTCTCCATGGCTCGTTGTGTGACTCTGAACTTCTCTAAAAGGCCAGCCGTTAGAGACCACGTCTCAGTACCACATGTCATCACTGGCAACACACACTGGTTAAAAACCTTCGTCTTCAGGCACTGTGGTATTTCGGACGAGAAGATATCGCGTAGTTTCCCGGAACGCTGCCCATCCGAGTTGGATTCTTTGGGCGACCTCTTTGTCGAAGTTGGATAAATTACACACGCCAAATTGTACGCTATAAGTAGAATAGTGAACTGTAATTTGTGTATGTCGGTATGTAGTTTTCTTGTGTTTGTTGTAAAAATTGTAATTGCCAAAAAAAAAAACCTATTTAAGTTAAACCTACTTAAACTAAGCTCTACTGTATTTAGTTATCCTGTGTGTGTTATTAGTGTATTTAATAAATGACTTTTCTTCTTCTTACCATCAGAAAACGAACGCGCTGTTTCCTTGTCTAAAGTTTCAATAACAATGCTGTAGGCGTCGCACTAACAGTTTTGTAATGCCAAATCTAGCGATCAACTCTCACTATCGTAATCCGTCAAATGTGGCATTATACAGTGCCGCTAGTATACTTTAAGCATGGTTTGAATGTACTTTAAAACTCATTAACGTATCCAAGTAATTAAACCGCAAAGTCGTGAACAGCAATCCATTTCGGATAGTTAAAAAGGTAATTAGTACTAGCGGTTCAAATATGCCATGTTATGTAACTGACAATCGAACTAACATAATGTAAGACGAGTTCAAATGTTACTGTTTACCGATTAACAGTTATTGACATGGGTAGATATAACATTTTACTACGTGGTACGTCCCTTCATCTATCGAGTACGGCGGCGGCGGCGACTTCGAGGACACAGTTACAACCCCCGTCCTTGAGAGCACCGACAAGTTTCCGGAGGACTACAATGCGTTGAGATCTGCACCACTGCCGGGGGGCAGCGGTGCAGATCTCAACTGAGAACCCGGCCTGGGTTCTCAGTTGAGACTTCTCTTCTCTCCTTCGAAGTCGCTGGACGTTCGAGGTGTGGGCCCTAGGACGTCCATTGAGTACGGCGGCGACTCCGAGGAGGAAAATGCGCCCCCCGGCGGTGGGCGCAAGCAAGGCACTGAGGGGCCCCTGGTACAGTCCCACCGAGCCCTGAGGTCCCCTCTCATGTGCCGATGCGACAGCCGCGGGGGTTTTAGTAGGTAAGTAGAATCCCACATACCCCGGTTGAGCCCCACAACTCCCGGGGACCATTTGAAGAATTCCCCCGCGAAAAAAAAAGTCTCTCCTCTCACGTGCTGATGCGACAGCGGCAGGATTTTTAGTGAGTTAGAATCCCACATACCCCGCTTGACCTTCCACATGATCCCGGGGACCTATTAAAGTTATAAGCAAAGAAGAGGTGGTACGTTCCTTTGACAAGAGACCAGCCTACATAAACCATCGTAAAAACACAACACCACTCACAATTGGCATTTGTCTGCGATTTCCTGTAAAGTGTTACTCCGTTCCGTGTAGAATTAGGTACTACAATCGTACTTGAAATATAATTGTAATGGTTCGTTTACACCAAGGCGACCGGACGGATCGTTCACGCTGACTCGCCGAACACGTCTAGTAATCCGTTGCATGTCGGATAAATGCCGATCGACTAAAGCTGTTTTCGACGTATCGTGATGCTATTTATGTCGGCTGAAGGTAGCAGTCGACTCGGTTACAATCAACGCTTCGGCTACATTACCACGCTCCAATGCTAGCCAAGTTATTCGCAGAAGACGGCAGCGGCCAGACGGCATGGTGTGAACTATCCATAACACAATTACTGAATCACAGCCATTCATAACACGCGCTCTTTTTTAATTCTATAAATAACGGAAGTCCTAAAACGGGGATGTGACGTCTCGCCACGAAAAAACGAACATTATTAATGGCCGCCGAAACATAGCCCTGGGTCTGCCTTAATTGCTTCTTGACGAAGTCTTACGTTGGCCAACAATACTATTTGGTACACGTAACCCTTACATAATAGTTCAAGTGATATATTATCTGACAGTGGACTTCATATGTGTGTGTAGCTAGCGATCTCATTTTTTAGCGCTATAATTATGTTCAGTTTTTTGCGGCTTAAACAAAAGCAAATAAAGAGCTGCTTATAGTAGCCACAGCGGATCTTAGTGTCTCTGAAGTTAGGTTTGACTAACTATTGCGCAACTACAGTCGTGAGCTGTGAATAAAAAACAATAAAATAGCTATTGCGCAGCGTCTTGCAGCCAACATCAGACTTCAAAGATCTGCTGTGACTACAGTTGTCACGGATCTAGAAAAAAATATGCTTCGAATATATAATCCGATTTACAGTCCTAACCTATTGGGTAGGACTTTACACCGAGGGGCGTTGCCGTCTGACAGAATATTTTGGTTCGATTTGACATTTTCATTGGTACCCTGGAAAATCCTACATAATAGTTCCTCCAGTCATAACCTGTCTGTCGACATCCTATCACATGATAAAGAAGAACGAGTAAAAATAACAGAATAAATGATAAAACTTCTTATCGCAACATCACATATTCATTTTATATTTCTCTAGTATAGAATATTGGTATTGTATTACGAAAATTTACTTTAAATTTTGACAGTAACTCTTCATAAATTCAACGGACGACCATCGTGAACCATCCAATAACGATGTAAACCGATAGACTAGTATTTTTCTATCAACTTCGAAAGGAAATAACCTTATTCGTATCAAATAATGTGATCTCTTATCGAGATTGCGCAAACGTCTAATCTTCCGAGCCACAGCAATGTGTGGATGTATTATCTGGTTCTCTTGATGATTGATTGAGATACTGAAAATGGATTTTGATACATTCAATGGATATTAATGTACTAACAATTTCTCTACCCCTTTGAATATCACTATGTCTAAGATATAGTAAAAAAATTGAAATTAAGATTTTGGGATTCCTAGTTGAAATTCTCAGAGCGTGACATGTTTTTGGAATTATAACGGGTGTAAGGGACATCGTAGCGAAAATAATTTATAAGATGTGAAATAATGTCCTTTACAACATTACAGAAACCATTTATATGGAAAATGACAAATGACTGACTTATTAATTTTCGAGCATGTAATGAATATATGCAGAATAATATTTATTTCTCAAATTACATTGCTAATTTTCTACAATAATATTAGTTAATTGCCTATTAATTAATTGCCTATGTACTGTTTGAGAGCATAAAGAATAAATAAATAATTAAATAAATTTTCCACACATAAGCAATTTATTGTTTTTAAATTAAAATTATGATTTATTATTATACCAATAATGATATTGTCGAATATTTCAAAACTGTTATAAATACCATTGAGGGTAGAATGGTAGAATGACCGAACGCAACGAACGCGTATATAAGACACTGCTCTGGTGGTGCGAGAGACATTCATTTGTTAGATCTTGTGCGGAACGGTTGTTCCAGTAGTTGTATAGTGCGGTCACTCTGTCATTCTCTCCGTAGATTTGTTACAATGCGGTCATGCTGTTAAATTGTTTCGATGTATTTCTTATTGAGTAATTGTCACTTCAGAGTTGGTGTTGGTGTGGTTATTTTGGGGAAGGCGGAGACTACTTGGGGAAGTCCCCACATTTTTATAATTACCTGTAAATGTGTCGCAGTATGTGTAACCTTTGTGTCAGTGATGTTTTAGTGTCAATAAACCAGTTTGGGTATGTACCATTGTTCTTTTTTTTATTCTTTCCACTGAGGGTTTCTAAAAATATTATACAAATTTAATTTAAAAAAGTGTTTTATTTTGGAAATTCATGAAAAAGCCGATGAAAAATTTCAACACTAGAATGTTCAGAATCATGTACTGGATCCCTGGTATCAGTTTTCGGTACGATGTCCCTTACACATTGTATATGTAGAAGTCTTACTTTTTCTCTCATGCATATCCTTTAGAACAGCTTACTAAACTGTATTAAAAAAAATACTTCTGGATTGCAAAATTTATGATTGAATTAGCGAAATCGACTTTGGTACGGGACTTTGTCTCTCGGTCTAGTCGAAGTTTATTTTATAAAAGCTGTAAAAATATTCATCCTAACGCGGTCAGGTGACATAAGATTATAAAGCGTTTAATTTATTTTTAGACTACCTCAATATAAAGTTATTAACGATATTCTGCAAACTGGTTTGTATGGCACAATTCATGAACTCTAAGAGCATACACAACGAGATTTGAAATAGCACATACCCGTTGTATGTGTTACCCGTTGTATGACATTTAGAATTCGTAGGAACAACTTCACATTTCGCTCTGTCTCTATACAAAGACTTCCTAACCCTGGGGAAAAAATTGAGAGATGGCAGGGAAGGGCGTGAGACGAAAATATCCAGTCATAAATGCCAGTCACTATACTATATGGGTACAAAGAGAAAGTGGGGTGTGAAAATTTCAACTAAGGTCCAGGCGGGCGTGATATAAAACAGGTTGGCAATCCCTAGACGGTGATTAGTTAGATAAATAAATATTTCCTTTTTTTTGCAGTCGAGAAGCAAACCTTCAAAAGGCCTTTAGCGGGGCGTGGGGATATCACAAGTGTCGAAAATTTCCGTTTCCGAATCCGATGAAAAAATGTATGTTGAAATCTTCTGAACCATATTTACGAATCTATCATTTAAGTATTTGGTCAACTCTATTTGGAATGATGATGTAATTTCATAGAAACTACGCTTTGGAGAAATTCTGGGCACTCCGTATCGAAATACACTTAAAGTAGATCATTTATTCCACCTGTGAAGCTAATAAGCTAAAAACATTAGGCTTATTAGCGCTGACAGATCAGTCACACGAGTTTGCAGCTGGTAAAACTACAACCCCAAATCAGATCAAAGTCTATTAAAACTCGCGTACTCTTTTGGCTTGGACCACCTCAACACAGTGTTAGTAGTAAATTGCTCTTGCTTGTCGCTCAAGTAAGAGTAAAAAATGTCAGTGCATTTTCGCTTACACACGTATTACGCCGTTCGGCGCGGCTTTATGACGTCATAGGACAACAGATTAATTTTCATTCCTCGTATATCCTTTTTGCAAAGATACGTGCGCGTTATTTATATATGATCGTGTATTTGTTTTATTGTATTTAAATATAATATTTGAAGTGAGTTTTCTCAGAAGAATATGTTTGCCTTGACCGTAATGATTCATTCAGTGCAATGCAGCGTTTGTTGACTCTCCATTTCAATATAAACTACTACAGACAGCACTAGGTATTTATTTGCTACATATAAAGACATGACAAGTACGAGTATGTGAATGACAGATCTACAAGTAAATACATACTCGAAGCCAGCGTACTGAAAACAATTTGTATTCTAGAGCTTGAGTATTTTGTTAGCATGTACTGAGTACCTCTTGAAGACAGCTACCTATATCCCATTCCAAAGAAGCTTGAAAACGGTCACAACTTTATTATGTGGTCGTTACATTTGGTAAAGCTGTAGCAAGCCATGTTAGCATGTAGGCGTTATGCAATTATTGAATAGCGAATTTGCAATCGCATAGTTCATTTGAAGCTGAGTATAATTACTAACCGACTCGACGGTCTTCCTTCATATACTTATAAGTTCGACAACTATACAAATTATGCTTGGCAATTTGTTAACCAGTGCAGAAACTATACTCTTAAACGCAACGATATAATAATTAAACTAAATTTTAGCAAATAAAAAGGTTTTATTATCATTATATTAGCTGATGTTTTCCTCTCATACTACAACGCTCATTTGTCTTCCTATCGTCACAAAATTGTGAACACTTTGACATCCGTGCGTCTTCGTGATGGTACGCACATAAAGTGCTAATTTTATCACTCCAAGCGATGCCCAGGTGTGGCTCGCTTTTGTTCAGAGCTGTTAAGCCGCAAATAAAAATGTAGCCGATGATAAACATTGACACTTATTGGACGTGTGCGTCACGGCGGCGTTGTCCCGCTGTTTTATTTGACAAACTGTCGTTAGAAATGGGACGAGCGGTTATAAAAGTGATTTGACACATTGGGAATTCGTAGAAAACGAGGATAGTAGTATCGTAAACAGCGCTTCGTGCTGTGAGATAGGAATATGAAAGTGCGTATAGCAGTGTATTATATGAGAACTATACAAACAGATGTCACAAAGAGTAAAATAGAACGGAAAATATTACGATCAAATTTAACAAACTATTAAGGGATTAAGTCGGGACTAGACTATTATAGGTCGGTTCTCCTGCCTACCCCAAAAAGGATTCTAATCACAGATTAACGAATTATAATTTATAAAAACATATTTTATCGTCTATTTTGGGTAAGTAACCAAAATGCATTAAATTACAACCGATTCTACAAATTATTTAATTATACATATTACATTTGAAATAACGTAAAGTAATTACATTACGATACCAATAAAAGTTTATTCCAAACACATTAAGATTTACAATCGTTTAACAAATTATAATATAACAATTATCCATAAATAAATCTAATGGCTCGTTATCGCCAGTAAAATCAACACAAATAGCTTCAAGCCCAAAATAATGACCGCGATGACATTTCGAAGTTATTATGATGTATGTATGTAATGCGCGCATTTTCATACAATGGACTGTAACTTGGTACATTAGCCAAGGGTGTGTTCACAGTGTCAGATAGATGAGATTGTGCGATAAGCATTGCCGTTATTAGGAATGGGGAGAAGGGATTGGGTGTCGTCGATATCACCAGAGTCAGCTCTGTGCAGAAATCGAATCCGCTTGAATTTCGTACTTCCATTTTTTTTAAGCGGTCTTTCTGGTTATGGCGCTACGGGAAAAATCTGTCTTGAAATATGGGGAACTCAAAAATAAAGTTAACTCGTGTTGTTTAGGTAGGTGCCACGCCAGTGTCAGATATTCTGCCTCTGTGTTCCGGTGTGAAAGGCACTGTAGCTGGTAATTGTAATTACCGGACACAAGAGACTTCATCTACATATACACTTCTACATTTACACTAATATTATAAAGAGAATAGATTGTATTTTTTTATGTTTGTAACGAATAAACTCAAAAACTACTGGACCGATTTCAAAAATTCTTTCACCAATAGAATGCTACATTATCCCTGAGTAACATAGCATAGGTTATATTTATTACTAGAAAAATGTCCGCCCGTACAAAGCAGGGACGGGCCACTAGTAACTAATATTTCGGGTAACGAAAGGCAGGGTAGTGCAATTGTCTATAGGTAAGCGTTTAGAGGTATGTGAACTGAGCGTCACCGTGCTTCGGAGGGCACCAAAAAAGTCAGTCTCGGTTGTTGTAATTTCAGACGGTTGTTTCATGTTTAGACTGTCGTTAAGTAAAATTAGAGCCCTAAGGGCGGCTTGAACAACTCTGTAACCAGGTTAACCACTAACCTTACGTCAAAAAAAAATGCTAAGGAATCTTATACGTGTTCGTTAGAAACAAAGAAAGAAAATCCATTTATTGAATCGTTTTATTCGTCGTTGTGCTCACGCAGCCAACAGAAATAGGTATGGAAAAGTGAATCTCGTTTATACAGTCTGTGGGTCGATTTCATGGGAATCAAACCGTTATATAGCGGCAGGTTTTGGTAATTGTGCTATAGCTGTAATGGAGATGTGTTAAACTTCATTGATTTATGTTGTGTGAAATTTCTTTAAAGTTTGATTCGTATTTTCCGTTTGGTGGCCGGAAAAAAAACACGAAATGTTTTTGAAGTAAGTATTGTTGGTATAATTTCTACATTGCTGGGATTTCCATTTGCTGGGATACCTTCTTGCTTCTTGTCTTTCTTATATGTTTTCTTTTTTCGTGTTTTGAAGTTTGTCTCCAAACGAAAATCAGAAACATAACAGAAACCATAAAAACTCTTAAAGTGTTTTGTATTAATTTTTGGTATTAATTAATATGGATTTTATAATCCATTCTTATAGTGAAACACAACGAAAAGAACAATAAATTTGTAGCATTAATTTATAGTAATTTTCAAATTAATGTATGTGGACACATCTTTAGCATACTAAATGTAAATACTTATCGATTTAATGGCATTCATTAAAACGATAAGTATTTACATTTAGTTAATAGTTACATGAGTACTTTACATCTCATTACATTAGTTACATAAGTAATAAGTCTTTGTATCGTTGTATCAATAAAAATTCATTGTTGTCGCATTTTAATTTGGGCATTTGTCAATTAATCTATACATATAAAATCACTTGTCCTGACTGACTGACGGACTGATTCATCAACGCACAGGCCAAACCGTTGGACCTAGAAAGCTGAAATTTGGACAGTAGGTTCTTCTTATGACGTAAGCATCCACTAAGGAAGGGTTTGGTAATGGGGTTTTGGGTAAATGGGATGTTTTTTTTTGTATGAAACATTTTATTTTATGGTTCGATTGACTTGAAATTTACAGAAAAGATTCCCTAAATAAAATAAATCAATACGTGTTTCGCGAATTTTCAAAAACTACCTTCGGGGGTGCGTTAGGATTTGGTAAACTTTGTAAAAAAAATAGCGGGCGAAGCCGCAGGGAGTTGCTAGTATGAAATAAATTTATGTAAGTACCTAATACATTTTTAACATTTTTAGCAAAACTGTTATAATTATATAAGACCGAAAATGTATTCCAAACGCGTTTCCAAGTGATGACGTTATCCGAAACAAAACAAACTCATTGTTAGTTTTTGTGCATTATCATAACAAAACGATATTATAATCATCTGTGTTTTTATTATTGAGCTACGCACTGTACGTAGTAATTGGTTCGTTGTTGAGTTGAGGTACATCTTTTTTGGTTGTACACCCAAAAAAAGATCAGTTATTCTCTATGGTTTTTTGTCACGGTCACGGTTCGGATAATATTTTAATATCAACGAAATATTGCGTGCAAAAGGCATGGGTATAACTCGATTTTGCTTAGGCTAAAACGGACTTTAAGTTACATAGTGCTGGCATGCTCAAACAAACATTATGTATCTATATAATGAAAATATACAATATAATGAAAATACTACTAACTCATCATAAATTAGTATGCTTTCGAAAAATCACGTGCATACTAAAAATGCACCAAACACAGTCCTGCATGCAAGGTGTCGGACGTGTACGGATTTGCTTTCAACGTGACTTCTGCTAATACGGTACAAAAACTCCCGCGTGCGGTCGGCTGGATCGTATATGGTGTACTTAATAGAAGATACAACGGAATGATACTTTTGTGATAAGAAAAAAAGAACCATTTTAATTCACATATGGCACCAAAAAAAATATAATCATGTAACAGAATAATCTACAAAATTGTCGCTTTGTAAAAATATTTCCACTTTTCACCACAGAAACTTATAAAAATTTTACGACATCTCATTCAACAACCGTGAACCGTTTATTACGCACACACACCTCACATTTAAATTCTCATTATCAGCACATCAAGCACAATTTTCTAACTCGCCGTGAATAATAAATATGAATTTTAATAACGACCTTCGTGCGTACGGTACACGCAAGTGTATTATTTACAGCTAAACTAAATACACTGGTTCTGCATTTCGACCTACTTTGGATAGTAATAGATATTATTTTCGTTTGTGGAGCAAAGTGGCAAACAAGCTTAATTAGCAATTACTGTAGCCCACAGAACACAAATCAGTACAAGTACTATAGAATGCTTAATTGAAGTAAGAACCCGTAGGCACGGGTCTTCTTCTTGCGGTGCTATCTCCTATCGGAGGTTGGCGACCATCATGGCAATTCTTATCTTGTCTACTGCTGCTCTAAACAGTGACTTAGTGCTCAATGCAAACCACTGTCTTAAATTTTTGAGATCTTGGCTTGGTTCTTAGTCGTCCGGGTCTTCGGCGTCCTTGTATTTTTCCTTGCATTATGAGCTTTAACAGATTGTACTTTTGATTTCTCATAATGTGCCCCAGATATTGCAATTTCCTCTTTTTGATGGTATTTAGAATCTCCAGCTTTTTGTTCATTCTCTGCAATACTGTTTCATTTCGCACTCTATGCATCCAAGATATTCTTAACATTAGGCACGGGTAAGAACATCAAAATACATAAATATCAGGTAAACGACAGTAGGTACCATACCGTCAGCTGTATTTACCGACATTTGCGCTTGTGACAGATCAAACTCATCACTACATATCACTTACATATCAATATAACTCTTATAATATAACTTTAAATAGTTAAATTTTCCTACCTCGTAGAGGAAAATCTGCCTAAGGTTTGTTTAAAGGGCCCATAGACTAACGCGTATTCTATTCTTAATATTTAAACTCTATGCTGTAGCCTATTACCATTCACGGTCCTGCGCGGCGGCCGGCATGCAGGTTGTCTTATATTAAATTGCAGGACGCCGCGCTGGATGCTCCATACACAGTCGATCGACTTTTCGTGGACAATGGTCGCTTGCAGAACCTGTATTTCGGAGGAAACAATCACCACCCTGGCTGGACGTAAAGAGAGGAGAAACTGATATATCAATTCTTTTTTTCGAAAAAATGTTCCCAAATAACTTCTGTGAGATCGATACGATTTTTTACTCAATATTCAAAAAAGCTCATTAAGACAAATATTTGGAGCATCGCTTTGTATGGCAGTGAGGAATGGACCCTTACACAGAAGGATAGAGAAAGGTTGGAAGCATTCGAGATGTGGTGTTGGAGAAGAATGGAGGGAATAAGTTGGACAGAAAAGAAGACGAATGAGGAAGTTTTAGAACTGGTCAATGAAGAAAGAGAAATTTTAAGATCTATTGAGAATAGGAGAGGAAAGATGATTGGCCACTTGATACGACACGACACCTTCTTTAAAACGATAGTGGAAGGTAAAATAGAAGGGAAAAGGGGAAGAGGAAGACCCAGACGAAGTTTTATGAAGCAAGTAGCAGAAAAAGTGGGTGGAATGTCGTATCAGGAGGTCAAAATGAAAGCATATAATAGATCAGATTGGAAATTGCCTCACTGACAAGAGCCCAGCTCTTAAGTTGGAGAGAGAGATTCAAAAAAGATTGCCCCAGGAATAATATGTGATAATTTATAAAGAATAGTATGGTTAAATAAGTATGTATATAATAATAATATTCTGGGTTATGGACATGTTACCTTTTTGGTAACAATATAATAATATGCTTATTAACGAATAACGCGTAGGGTTCCATCAATCAACGTTATCGGAGACAGGGCTAGTCTAATTAAAAACGTATTAAGGCGAAATATGTATCGAAATAGTGAATTGGAGGTCAGATGTAAAGATCGCCACAGACAAACGAATATGTTACCATTTAGTTTGTTGATATATAAAATACATTTTTGAAAAATAATTTCTCATTGATATAATAATATGCCGCAGTTGAGATTTCAAAGTCCTTATTTTCACCACCGGCAGATTCACTAAAATAGCAAAGGTAAATAAAACTGCGTAATTATTAGACAAGATATTACGCAAAGCATTCTTTAAAATTTGGATCCAACAATTTATCTTACATAACACACAAAATATTTCTTTTTACCCCTTATTTTAAATCCAATGCTTGACCAGTCAATACCATATGTTATTCTTTGATACCACACTGACCCATTCATGAATAATAAATCACCAGTTTATTAACAAACAATCAATAGGCTACATGAAAAATAAAATTTTTTAGTCCGTCATTTAGATTATCAAAAAAATATTGGACACGTATTTTTTCTTTTGTCGATTAAACAAAAAATGACGAAGATATAGTGCTTTGAAATGCCGCGTGACGTCACACCGCTATACAATTTTTACTGAGGAGTGACGTCAAAAGCCCCCACTCCAGAACCTTGACGCTCTATATCTTTGCCAATTTTCATTGAATTGCTAAATAAAAATACGTGTCCAATATGTTTGATAATCTAACTGACGGACTAATTAGATTTTTTTTTATCCAGTCATCATCCCTATTGAGAGAAGCGTTGTGTTGGTAAAAGGGAGGAAACGAGATTCCTTCACAACGACTACACTAGATAGAGAACTGACAACTTTATCTACAGCAGGATCACATTTTCATTCATAGGTAAGGTTACGATCATCTTTAACGTACCTCCAATACTTGGTTTGTCTGTTTTTTTTTCGTATAGTTTGGGGCCAGCCTGGAGCAGAGTTGTTTAAGCTCCCCTTAGGCCTGTGACTTGGCTTAACGACGGCTGACTAGATGACAACAACCGGGACCGACGTCTTCTTACGTGGCCTTCGAAGCGCGGAGACGCTAAACTTAAATTCCACTAAACGGTCATTCATTCAAGAACTGGCCTCAGGCAGGTTGCTTAACAGACTGATCCTTTACAGAACAGTGGTTACTTAAAAAAATAACAGTCAATCTCGCAATACTCTCAGTTATTCCTCAAAAGCATGGATTTAGTATAAATAATAGGTTCACACGAATATACTAGCAGCCAAGACAATACTTTATAATGTTTTACTTTTTTTTTAAATACCTAACGCCAACAGCATTGACATTTATATCAAATCTTTTTCTATAAACAATCAGTCAACGAGGACAGAGGAAAATGCCATAATGGAATCAATGACAGTTGCGGTTTGTGGAAGCGCATTGTTCAATCTGCAGTCGATTACCTTATGATTACCTTGCATGGTATAAGATTTGTCATATGGAACTAAAGTTGTTAAGAGTTTAACTTTACCATCATCATCACAGTTGGGTAACCTATGTCCGGTAGAGGGTTCTAGGTCATAGGTCACATATATACGTTATTGAGTAGTATCCTCAACGTCTATCATCCCGTTTCTGCAGGCAGATTATGAAGATTATCTGAATTTGGGATCAAAATGTCATATGGATCTGTTAATCAAATGCGAGGACCTTAACAAATTAAGCCATTTCCTACACACACCGCCCTAGTGGCATCAAACATTGCTTCAAAAATAAACATCAGGCAGCATTGAAGAAAGTCAAGGGATTCTTGACGTCAATGATGTTCCGGATGCACCTTAGAATTATATCCCCACCCCATATCTGAAAATGTGGAGGCGCTCATAGCCACTTGTAACCGCTGTTCGGTGAACGATCAGTTGGGAAGCAACGCCAGGCAAGGTCAGCCCTTAGATGGGTGACCGTTTAGTGGCATTTGAACTGAGCATCTTTGTGCTTCGGAGGGCACGTTAAAAATCGGTCCCGGCTATTGTCATCTAGACAGCAGTCGTTAAGCTAAGTCAGAGGCCTAAGGGCAGCTTGAAAACTCTGACACCACCACTAACCATACCACTAAAAAACTGTCACTCAGTGACTCCTTCTTTTCAGACGTTGCATCACTAGTGAGGATGAGGCTATCTCAAAGCTTTACCATCTCACCTTAAGTCATCATCATCATCAGCCGGAAGACGTGCACTGCTGAACAAAGGCCTTCACTTAGAAGGGAGGGGCTGCCATAAGCCCCTCGCTCGGAGATCGCAGTATAGGTGGTAGGTAATCCAATAGCAAGGCGCTGCTGCCAGTCTTCTTGTTTTCCCTTATTCGGCCTCTTAGGAGGAGATGGGAGGGAGCTATTCGTGCCCGGTCCCCCACGAGCAAGTTTAATATAGATTTCTTATTACAACACATTTATTAGTAAGTTTGTTCTCTTTGCTTGCTTAAGGAAGAAAGGCATGATGATAAGTATCGCAATAACCACATTGTAAAATTAATTCTGGGAATGCAACCAGATATTTCACAACTGGCCACAGTTTTCACGGCACGACGCTTCGCTGTGTCGACATCATTATTATCGGCACGTAGCCTTTCAAATCGCAATTCACTTATATTAAAATCATTATAAGTGACATTTCAAAATATATTTCCGTTGGTATTTGGAAGCGTGATCTTAATAATAAGAAAGTGAAGAGTAGAACGTCGAGTTATAAAGACATCCGTTGTGACAATTTTCATAAAGTTACAAACGAAAATTTAATCAAAAACGAAACGATGAAAAAGCTTGTTTATTGGTATTGCAAAAAAAATAATAATAATTGCACTAGTTTTTACGAAATAAATACTTATCTTGGAACCTATGCACATAACTTAAAAGAACACTTGAAAGAAGCGTAAATGTACCTGTACCTATAGTTTTACCAAGCAAAAATGCAGGTGGACCAAGTAATTCCATGTTGTGTGTATCTTAATAGTAGCATTAAAATAAACTCACAGGAAATCGCCGCCTAAGGGCGTGACAGTCTGCGAAGGCTTTAAGAACACCTAATCGGTAATCGAAGTCGTGACCTTGTTTCCCATCAGAGGCACGAGCGGCTACATTGTTGCGTTAAATGTGCGTGTGATTTGGTTTACAGAACAATTTGGCTTGTTTACTAGCTCCAAATATTGGAGCCAACGTTTGCTTGAAAGATTAACTCACAATGGCAGCTGGTTGAATAGTTTGGCCAATACAGACCAATCTGAAGAACTATCGAATGGTGCCGGTGTGCAATTGGAGCATTATTTACCTGAAACAAAATAATGATAAATTGTAAAAATAATAATAATAGCAACGACGGTTGCAGGTATTACTGAAGTGTTTATATTCTGCCGCCAAGCAGCATAAGTGTATCCCCCCTCTGTGTTCCGGTGTGAAGGGAATTGTGAAAGCTGGTGATATTTCTGGTATCAAGAGAATAAACTATATGTAACGGGTGACGACCGGTAGAGCATGAATTACATACTTTTTAGTAATGTAAGTATATGGATGTTTTAATACTTATTTTAAGGCGGTGTTTGATCGAATCCCCTCACATTCTTAATAAAAAACTATTCACCCAAATGCCTCTATAAAACAAGCTTTAATAAAGAATAATTAAAATAAAAGATTTTATGTATTACCAACTATTTATTTAAGCAAAGGAATGAAAATATCAAAATATAGTAAAACATTGGTATTAAAGTATGTGCGATCCAGCTTTACTCATTCGCCGAGTATAAATAGCTCGAGAACCAATCAAACGGCAAAAACATCCATCAACAAGTCGTTGCACAATCGAACGGACTGTGGGCAACTATTAACGGCAATAATAACAGCATTACCGATAGCGCCCTGCACAATACAAGCAATCAGGGCTCAACAACACCGCACTCCCAAGTCAAAGCAATCCATTTAGTAACAAGTCTACTTTAGAATGGAGTACGTCACGAGAGGCCTGGAGCTTGATAAAGAAGAATGTTTATAGCAGTTGACTACACAAATGCAATTGTAAAAGCTAGTTACGTCAACTATTGAAGAAGCTAGTGCTGTATAATTGAATTAAGAACATGCATTGTGAGAGTCAGAAAAAGAATTATCTACCATGCAAACACTAATCGAAGCAGTTATAAATTTTTGAAATAAGATTTGATCATTACATGAAACGAAATATGTACATCAGTGCTGTGGAGTGACCGGGTAAGAATAGCACCCACCCATCGCCTTCCATTGGGTGTTGTGGGAGGAGACTAAAGAAAAACAAGAAAACGGACTGCAGTGTCTTTCTTTTGGATTACCTACCACCTATACTGCGATCCCCAAGACACCTGCCAAGTGTGGGGATTTCGGCAACTCTGTAGTACGGAGGCTGCTGATGATGATTACATGAAATCACGAAGATTTAAAGACAAAAATTAACTCAATCTGACCATTCAGGTATTAGTGTTCCGATTTTCAGTTGCTGACTAACATTTTAATGAAACTTCGGAAATAAATTAACAACTGCAGACGCGAAGTGTGTCGTGTCCTTGGTCTTCATTATTACCGGGGACATAATATAAATCGCGACTGCGACGAATTTATGTCGCTACGTGCATAAATTTGTTACGTGTTTCGTACACCTGTCGTGTGTGAAAATAACATTTTAGGTGCTGTCAGATTGGCATTTGTCAGTACATATAACGAACTTGTGACGCAGGACATATACAAATCGTTATGCATTCTACTTATATACCAAAATAAATTCTCTAATAAGAACATGCAATACTCTTATGACCACAGATTTAGAGTAGGCCTACTCTAAATCTGTGCTTATGACACAAATTCTCAATGCTGATGCACTCGGATATTAAAAGCATGTTCATTAAGTTCCATAATTATTATGGGGTATATATTCTCAGCGAGAGGCGAACGACAAATCAGTAGATTTTTTTGACAATCTACACACGATCCAGTACTAGGCAGAGCCTGCACTATGGTAGCCAGAGAACTGATAATACTTATATACTGAATGATGTTTTTTATTTACGCGAATACTAACTACAACAAAAACAATAATAACTAAGTAGACCTGTGGGTACACCGGCATAATTCTGTCATAAGGACGTTCAACATCTCAGTCCTACCGTCATCATAGGTGCTGCAAAGCATTCGAATCGTCGGGAAACTTAAATCTAAAATAAACCAAGATATAATCTTTTACAGTAGTTTTAGTTCAACTTATATACTTTTTTGTAAATACATACTTTTGTAGATAAATAATACCTAGACGGAAGGTGGGAATTGAACCCACGGGGTGTAACCACTTGACCAACGGCCCTGTTACCTGACATAACCTGATAAACGATCCTGAGAATTTCTTGCAGATTACCGTTTTAACATAACAATAACGTTTTACTGTTTTTCATGTCAACACGAAAAGTGGAAAATATTTCATATGACCTTTTACACCCAAACCTTATCAAAAATTAATACCACACTTCACAATTTCCTGTTAAAATGCTAAATTCTGTTATAGCGTCATAAAGATATCATGGTCCCCAAATGGACAACATTGGTTTATCATAAAACTTGTGTCAAACATGATGTCCAAATATGTCGAAAGCTGTGCCGTCAACGTCACGTTGTCTGTTTCATCATCAAAACAGATACACACAGACAATATTACAGTATTCCTACAATAATACATACACACATACATAAAATGGCGCCTTTTTCCCGTAGGGGTAGGCAGAGCCCAAGGGCCGCTTTTCGCCACCGTGAGAAACGAGACGTGATGGTCCTACAATAATCCATGCAATTATTAATTATTATTATTGCATGCATCATATGTGAATCGTCTCAATAATAATATAGGGTTGATTTTTTATATAAACATCAAGCTATTGTCATCGAGCTTCAATTAAAACATTTTTCAAGCCACCAAAGAAGATTAGTCAGTTTTTACCATCAGTCAAGTGCCATATACCTCTACAAGATGCAGGAGTATACAAACTGGATTGTGACTGTGGGCTCTCATACATCGGGCAAACAAAAAGATCGGTAAAAACCCGTGTAAAAGAACATATAGCTGACGTTAAACATCGACGCTATACGAAGTCTGCAGTCTGTGAACATGTTCAGGATCGCACCCGCCATTATATTAGATTTGACAAACCACAAATCCTCGCAAAAGAACAGCGCTACCTACCAAGGATGATTCGTGAGGCTATTGAAATTAAAAAGCATCCAAATTTCAATAGAGAAGATGGCTGGGTGCTACCACCAGCTTGGGATCCCATGATAAACATAGTCAAATCCAAAGACAAGCATTCCACTGCAAGACCTCAAGATACTGTAAGCTCTTTCTGCGTAGATCGGACTAACAATAATAATTAGAAGACCTGAGGGTACCCTAAGAGAACTATGACATATGGACAGCTACCACCTCAGTCCGCCCGTGACCATGAATGCTGTAAAGTATTCGAAACGTCGGGAAATTAAAATCAAAAATAAACCGCGATATAATCCGTAAAATTAGTTTCATTTCAATGTGTAATATTCGCGTAAGTATCAGAAATCATTATGTAATCCACACACGGTCATCTGATCCCAAACTAGGCAGAGCCTGTACTATGGAAACCAGACAACTGATACTAATACTTATATACATTTTTTTGTAAATACATACTTAAATAGATAAATAACACCCAGACACTTGGTGGGAATCGAACCCACAACCCATCGGTTAGCGGACAGGGTGTCTAACCACTAGACCAACGGGCCCGTATTGCCTTCAGAAAGATTTACCTATTACAGAATGAAAGTATACTTGCAGTAATCAAAGATCTCAGTAAGTATTTCTATTCTATTAGTGGTGGATTTTATTTGGGCCTGGTAACCACTGAAACGCATTCGACCCAGCTGAATTTATGTAGTCCTTCTTCCAAGAGGCAGGTGAACTATTTAAAGTTATAATGATATGCAGTGGCGTGCACTGAAAGCGGACAAAAATATCTGCGAGTTGTTTATGCTTTATGATATTTGTTCGTGTTCCAGCACAAATATCCTTAAATTAACCAATGTTACCAACACATCCATTTACATTAAAAAAAATTACGTTAATTCATGTCCAAACTAAGATTTTTTAAAATTAAGACTGTTTCGAGAAATCCTAGGGTAGGCAAAGTATTTTTGTCAGTATGGAGCCGCTGAATAAACTTATTATTGTTCTCAAATGCAAATTAATATGTCTATAGTATTTGCTTGCATATGGATATTTGAAATGGTATAATAACATGCTTAAAATAGGCGAAACAAGCCGAATACTTTTTTTTGCCTACCCTCTGTGCACGCCACTGATGATATGTGTAAGTTATAATGATATGTATAAGTGATGGGTTTGATCTGTCACAAGCGCAAATGTCGATAAGTACAGCTAACGGTAGAGTACCTACCTATTGTCGTGTATGTAATATTATGATGTTATTACTCGTGCCTACGGTTCTTACTTGGAAATAAGCATTCTATAGTGCTTGTACTTATACATATTCTAAGATTGGTTTACACAAAATTATCTGTAAGTATTAAAGAGTACCGCTAAAAATAATACCTATCTATAATTTTTAACAGTGACGTATGATCTAAGACCCCAGCATGACAACATCAAAGATTCATTGTTATGTGTTGGCATTAATGTTATAAACATTTTTATTTATTACATTCTGCAATTTCAATTTCGTATCGATATAACAATAGAAACTGATTGCTATTTACCAATCCGTTCGCAGTTGTCAATGTCAATTAAATTAAATGATGATGAAGTATTGTCTAATTGTTATATCATAGCGTGATGCAACTACGCATTGACGGAATTATCAAACAACTCATTGTAATTTTAGCCCAAGTGTCAGAAGCGTTATTTTAATGTAATATTGGTTTCAAAATAACATTTTATTACTTAGCAATTGATAGGTCGCCGAGTGGTACAGTACTTTAACAGGATATGTCGACATTATGTAATTGAAGCTTTAAGAAATTAAACAATTGATAGGCATAGATATTAAATATGTTTGTTGGGAGATGTATAGTAGGTAATTGACTTGTATTTCGGTGTACCAATGAAATATCAATTGATTATGCAATATCCCAATAGTCTAGGAAATAAAAATAGTAGCTCTATCCGTGTATGTTTGTTCAATTTATTCTAAAATCTCTCGAAATTAAGTATTGGTGGTAGGCGTCGAGATGCGTTGTGTTCCTGCTATGAATAAGTTTGCAACCAAAACCACAAAAACGCAATAATAAATTCAAAATTTTAAAGGCTACCCCTTTAAAATTTTACGTAAAATCTCACAATACATATTCTTAATTTACAGCTTAATATGTTATAAGTATAAAATAAACATGCTAAAACTAACCACCATAACTAAAATAGTTAAAACCATAGATATAATTACTACATCCTGGGCTACATCACTAGCTCAAACATGTATAGGTAGGTACTCAATGGGAAAAAATACAGTAGCCAAAAAAAGTTAACACTTTATACAAATACCAAATACAAAACAGAACAGTGTGTATCTGTTCTGTTCCTTGTTCAAATTAAGCTAATTAAAGGATAATCTAAGTAGAGTGGTCTCGTGGGAACTGGCCGCATAAATATACACTCCGGGAAACTTTGTTTTAAATATTTATAAATGGGCGAAAAAGTGATGGATCTTCACGCATCGATACGATAATGTCGATAAATCTGGAGCAAACAATATTAACGATAGGTAAAGTAGCAATTGACTGTTTTTTTTAGGTTCCTGTGAAATCATAGTTTGTCGCCAGAGACGGTCATCGAATCCGGCTGATGTTTTACTTTTAACTGACACCGCGGTTGTTTTCCTACCTTATATTAGAAGCAATATTTTTATAGAAATCAAAATATCATCGAGTTAAAGTTGCAACACTAACATAATATAATACCAAATTGTATGTACAACGTCAGTAGATTTGTCTCAGTGTTATTTAAGATTAAACTTCATTATATATTCAATGTCTACAGAACTGAGTGAGTCAGTAGCACACCAGACAACATGGAAGTATAAAAAATATGCTCCGCCAATTGACCTTGACATTATGCTAAACAAACATTAGTGTTGCGCAGATACCGATCGTATAAAAACACAACCGTATCATTACATGAAACCGACATTTCGGTGTCATATTCAAATATGCACGACCAATTTGAACAAAAGAATAACAATATTACACGCGGAATAAATTTAAATGAACGGAAAACCATAGATAAAATACATACAAACACGCACTTAGTTGACAACAACATAAGACAACATTACGACAACAACATCATCATCATCATTATGTATCATCGAATCATTATGTATCATCGAATCATCATGTATCATCGAATTGTCGATCGTAGTCCATAGATTTACTAACGTTATCGATGCTTATCGGGAATCCCTAAACGCCTGAGGCATTACCGAACATTTCCTGCGCCGGGCAGCGCTGATGCATATCGCCAAATGGTTACGAAAGTACGAGCAACTGTGCCACTGGCCACTGACACGCGAGCGAAGGGAATTAAAAAAAGAAGAATTTAAAAAAAATAAGAATATGTACATAACACCGCGGCGATGTCCCATTTTTAAAAAAATTGTGTAGGTAGCAAATTTAAAACCTTTTTGAACTTAACGTTTTTCTACTCCAGCCAGTTATAATTTTAATGAAGTCGGTAAAAAATAATAGAGGTTTAATCAATTAAAACTATAATAAAAAAAGACTAGGTGTACGAATACGGACGGTAGGTAGGTAGTTATGCAAAGTAATAATTCGTTTTACGAACTAATGGAACTGGCGGGCGAGTTTAACTTCAATATGTCAAAGGTGATTGACACTTCGTTACATTAGGCTTAGTCACTGTTATTTTTATGCTATGTACGGACAGTAATATCCTTATTTTTTTTATCTGAACGCTACACACTCAGGAATAATTGTATCCGCGTCATTTAAAGATAATGTTGTCAAAGCATTTTTGTTTCAGATTCACTAAGGAGGTTCATGAACTGCGCTGAGTTGGTATATAGCAAGTGTCTGTCAATGGCTATACATTACTCGCACATGACTTATAATCGCACTCATGGTACCTGAGTCTCTGGGTGTTTTTTTGAATTAATAATATTATCGCCTGTGGTATGTGAAAATATAAATGTCAGCTTTTGTTACCAGGGCATTACGATAAAGGCTCTGAAGTTTCGAAATCTGTTTCTAATCAGCTTTTTTTCGAAATATTACTTGAAAGACCACGAACTATTATTTAAGTATACTAACTGATAATCAGATATTGATAATCTTAATCAAGAACAAGTAGTAGTTGCATTAAGCATGTTACAAACTTAAAATCATTAAAAACAACTCAAATCATCATCATCATCAGCCGAAAACTTAAATTCCTACGACAAAATAAGGTTAAAAGCATTTGCATATAATAATAAAGCGCGCACTTAGATTTTTTATTTTTATGAGCATTTTGGAGTCGTCATACTTTTTTTTTGTTTTTTTTTTTTTTTTGACGCGGGGGAAATCTTCGAAAGATCCCCGGGAGCTGTGGGGCTCGACCGGGGTATGTGGGATTCTTACCCACTAAAACCCCCGCGGCTGTCGCATCGGCACATGAGAGGGGAGACCCCAGGGCTCTCCGGTGGGATCTGCACCAGGGGCCCCTCAGTGCCTTGCCTTTGAGCCCGCCGCCGGGGGGCGCATTGTAGCCCCCCGGGAACCAGTCACGGTGCTCACGGGGACGGGGGTCACAATCCGGCCGCCGTCCTCCTCGGAGTCGCCGCCGTACTCAATGGACGCTGAAGGGGCCCACACCCCGAGCGTCCAGCGACTCCGAAGGGAGTCGTCATACTTAACCAAACATTCAGGTGTATGTACAAATTTAGTACGTATTACACTAGTGTATGTAGTACTATACTTATTACCTCAATGATCTATTGAACCAATTAATAATAAATCGATGCGTGACCCCCATGAATTCATGATGCAACTGCTATAATCAAACCAACGAGTTCTGTCCATGGTTTAAAAACATTGTTCATTACATGTCTTACATGTACTAAAAAAGAAGCTCACCGCACTTACCAAACAAGACCAAAAAGCCATGACACGTGTATCGAACGAAGCGAACATAATCGAGTCGCGATTGCTTCACTTTGCCGATAAGCCATTTTAGGCCGGGCACTCACTGTCAGGTAAACAGAGTTACTTACAGGTACTAATGGTAATTTTGTTCGCCTTGATATCTATGTACTTGTAAAAAAATGAATCCTCTATTTCCTTTGGTCAAGCCATAACTTGAAAACGACTCTACCAATTTCATCTTATTTTTTTCAAGTTTTGTAATACTTTGTAGAAAATTTGGCGGGAGGAGCAGAGAGAAAGGATGCTAGTGTTCTATTTATTACATGTCACTATAGGGGCAGAATTCCACAGTATTTTATGACAAATCCTTTGCTGTTCAAGCCGTTAGACTGTGGAACGCGTTGACTATCCAAGTCAGGAAAGCTAAGTCCTTGCCTAGTTTTAAATATCTAGTTAAATAACACTATCTCTCTTTATAATCGTAATAATAAAATATATTTTTAATTCCTTAAGGATTATTTAGGCACATGTTTGTATTATACTATATTTTTATGTACGTTTGTAAGTATTTATTATTTATTTAAATTTACGTATTTAACGATATAATTTTGTTTTTATTGAGTGCATGGTGCACTTCAATAAAAATACTGCCTACTGTCCATATGTTTCTTTCTCTCATTTTCTAGTAGGTTGCCTGATTATTTCACCGTGACTTTTGTTGGTTTGTTTGCCGTCCGGGCAGTGTGTGCGAACCCTAATTCACCGTCCCCTTTATCGATAACTGCACTTATTACAACATCGATAAGTAAATGATAATTTTATAGAGTTTAAACATCCTATCTGTAGTAAACAGAGATGTGTTATCTATTTCGAGTTTGTCGAAGCTACATATTTGACTGTTCTGTTTGGTCAAGTTTCGAGATAAAAATATCTTCGCGTGCGCATTTCCTTGAATCTTATCTGCCTGAAGTTAGTATCGATAACATGACTTCAGTCAGTCCGGACTAAGCGATTTGCTTCTTCATTTATTAAGGACAACCAAGGACTGGAACAGTTTACCTGTGTCGGTTTTCTCGCCTGATTTCTCGTCTTCAAGACTAGAGTGTAGAGGCTTTTAATAAGCTATTGTGCGTGCTCAGATGCGTTGCTTTGTTCTATCAGGTGGAACTGCAGTTAAGCACTTACTTATGTTAAATAAACAACTATAGAAGTATCTTCCTTTTAAAACGTTTTAATTTCTATTATATCCTTTGTCTATCTGATGTTAATGTGGTTTAGGCCTTTAATTAAGAGTAAATTTTTAACCGACTTCAAAAAAGGAGGAGGTTCTCAATTCGTCTGTATATATATATATATTTTTTTTTTTTATGTATGTTCGCGCATAACTCTGTCAATTATGAACCGATTTGAAAAAATCTTTCTTCCATCCATTCTTCAATCCATTGATTGGGTCCCATAAAAAAATTATTGCGTAGTAATAAGTAGTTCCTGAAAAAACAAGAATGGTGACTGCGCACTGAGAGCTGCAAGAAAGCCTATATCGATGACTTTATGTCGCTTTTTAACGACAAAAATGGTCATAACTCTGGCAAATATTTACCAATTTCAATGATTCTTTTTTTTATTCGAAAGAAGAAACCACTGTGTTAAATCTGTATGAATGTTATTACAACCGGATAAGAACTTCCTGGAGGAACATGAACGATGTGGAGGAATTTATCTGGTAAAACCATAAAACTGATGTTCTCCATTACATTGCTCTGACAATTATGAACCGATTGCGATGATTCTTTTTTTATTCGAGAGAGTAAACTACTATGATGATTTCATGCAAATTTCATTACGACCGGATAAATAGTTTCTGAGTTTCTGAAGAAACATGAATTATGTAAAACTATGTAGACGATAATGTGATCATAACCTATCTAGATAATTTTACGGTTTTCGATGGTTCAATCTTTATATATGAAAATATCACTAAAAAGTTTAAAATAAAATCTTTTAAAAAAAAAATTGAACCGACTTCAATATCACTGAAAAGTATAAAATAATTTAAATATTATTGAAGTTGGTGACAAATATACACAGCCAGCCGGTAAGCTAACACCAACTTCAATAATATTTAAATTATTTTATACTTTTCAGTGATATTGAAGTCGGTTCAATTTAAAAAAAAAAAGATTTTATCGATGTTTACTGAGCGATACCTACCACTTTTGATATTTACTTGTCTACTTTGAGAACAAGGCAGAAATCGGCAGAATAGACTTTCAGGATATCATACTTCAGTGACTTCATCCCCTTTTAGGATGTAAATGTACATATGTAAAGATAATGGGAATATTCCCATCACAACCTTGAATGACCCGTTGGTTACGTGGTATCTTGGCTGCTACACCTTGGATAGAAATAGGTAATGTGTTTTGGTTGCCATAGCACAGGCCCTGTCTAGTTTGGGTCCAGATTGCCATGTGGATTGTCCCTTGCTAAATCTGTGAAATTAGGGTGACTTAAGGGTTTAATTACCGCAGTGCCTGAAGACGAAGGTTTTGAACCAGTGTGTGTTGCCAGTGATGACATATGGTACTGGGACGTGGTTCCTAACTGTTGGCCTTCTGGATAAGCTCAGAGTCACACAACGAGCTATGGAGAGAGCTATGCTCGGAGTTTCTTTGCGCGACAGAATCCGGAATGAGGACATTCGCCGAAGAACCAAGGTCACCGACATAGGTCTTAAACTCTGCAAGTTGAAGTGGCAATGGGCAGGCCACATCGCTCGAAGAACCGATAACCGTTGGGGAAGAAAGGTTCTTGAGTGGCGACCACGAACCGGAAGACGCAGCGTAGGTAGGCCTCCCATTAGGTGGACAGACGACATTGTGCGCGTCGCAGGTAACCGGATGCAAATAGCCAATTGTCGTTCATTGTGGCGTTCGAAGGGGGAGGCCTATGTTCAGCAGTGGACGTCTTCCGGCTGGCGATGATGATGATGATGAAGGGTTTAATTCATCCTAGTCACATTTTGTGTACCTATTTGAAATATTGGGACTAATACCAACCTACCTACCATACATATATATTACCTCCACTCTGACTCCTGTCAGCTAGAATATACCGTGGGTCGCCAGTTAAGACACCGAGGTTAGAAAAATGTACTTGCAATAGTATAAAAAAAAACTGACATTTACTTATAACATAATTTCATTAGAAATAGTCATTTAGAAAGGAAACTTTAGACTATAGAATACATACTACAGAATCTATACTTATATAATCGAAGAATGAAACACACATTACAATCTCAAATAGTAAAAAAACACTTTAATCTTGATCTCTTTCACTAAACTTGTTTTATGCAATTACAAATCGTGACTTAAAAGTAAATATTGGAACACACTTACCTCATAATGACAACCTTACAAGTTATAATTGCTGCGCTAAACTTGAAAGCACTCTCAGCCTTCGGATAATACATTATTGTTTTTAGTTCGGCCAGCCTTCGTGATTGATATTTAATAAACAATCATTAAAAGCTTGGGCGAAGTAATTATGTATCGAAATGTCACGGACCTAGTTCGGGGTTGCGAATGCAAAATATCATTAAGAATTCACTTTGCGGCTGATTATATAAACCACTTTAAAATCAGTAAAATTGGTTTCAATTTTATGTATAATAATCGCATAAATAACGAAAATACTGTGTCAACTGCTTTTAATATTAAAATGATTAAAATTCAGATGGCGCTTATGGAATCTGCAGGCTATGCAAATCGATCTAAAAATGACTACGCAGAAAGAATATGTCAAAGTTCTGCAAACAGCCAACATTGTCTAACTACCATACTCAGTATCATCCAAAGTCTCGTCCCTTATTTGCATTGTAATCTACACTAAGTTATGAGATAATGTTTTATTAACGGACTCTGAGCTCGAAAACTAACGACTAACCAGCGCTTACAGGCGCCGAGTCATCAGTTTTTCTTCTGCTTGCGTTTGCTTTTTTTGAGTCGTTGCCAAGATAGGAAACATTTGTCAACTTACTCATCACGTTGTCATGTTGTCGAATTGTGTTCCCAGAAAAAATGCACTAGATCATACTACATAGATAGATGCCTCATTAATATCACATTAGTACAGGTATTTGATGATGGTTGGTTGCTTAGACACCAATGTGCTCAAAAGACTCGTGACAAGAAAAATAGAGGGTAAATATAAATAGGCCAAAGTCCATAACATTGTTGCGGACCAACTTTATCTTAGCAATTTTAGTAGATTTCAAACTACAGTTAACTTGGACGCATCTCACTTATGTTCCTATTGTAAACATCGCACCCCGTCAAGCTACTGATCACACCTGGTGGAAAACAAAAGTTGTCAAATTGAATCTGTCCCAATCCGCAGCATTGAGGGAGAGATGAAAAGAAAGAGTAGTGATTCTTATATCTACTTAAATAGAAGGATGTTAGATTTCTATCGCTATCTTCTAGTGATAGGGCTACTCTGATTTTGCTATTAGTCTATGAGGTGGCGTAACGCTGGCTAAGAAGCCTACAGTGTTTCGCGCGTTTAGTTAGTTGACGACAAACGTCCATTTTCCTGTAGTGCTTTCTCTGAAATCAACGCACAAGTCATGTTCTTAATTTTACTATCAGCGTCCATCCATACGGATAGGTAACTAGGCACTAACACCCCATTAGTCGGGTCGCATTCTTGTTTGCCACCATTGTCATATAAAACAAAATATGTAGGTAGTAAATGTGAAACCTTCCCACGACAGAAAATACTGTATTGTCCTTTTAAGCCCTTACATTTAACCTATTGCCTATTGATAATGCCAATGCCAAAGGAATACAGACATCGTAGCACCAGCAGACAAAAGTTTTTAACATTTAGAAGTGTGTTGACCTGCTGGACAAAGAACACAAAGACGGCCATTTGCATCCACTGGTTGCCTGTGACGTGCACAAATGTCGTCAGTCCATCTAGGGAGCGTCTTACGGGTCGTGGTCGCCTTTCTTCCCCATCGGTTATCGGTTCTTCGAGCGATGTGATCTGTCCACTACCACTTCAACTTGCATTTTAAGAGCTATGTGACCGGTGACCTTGGGTCTTCAGGGAATCTCCTTATTAGGGATTCTGTCGCGCAAGGAAACTCCGATTACAGTTCTCTCCATAGGTCGTTGTGTGACTCTGAGCTTCTCAATCTATAATAATGCACGATAAATAGCTACAACACAGGCCTAAACAAATTGATCACGCGACGATACTCGCCAAGCCGCTCGTTAAAACAGTAGCTCTGTAAACATTAGTATTCACAAATGTCAAAACAGCAAGACGAAAGCCCTACAGTGCGAGTTGTTGGCCACAGTGACGTCAGTTGGCACAGCCGACTGGGTTGCGTAAAACATGCTAAATAAGGAACCACAACAGCATTAAACACTCTTTGGACTCTTTTGTTTAGAGTTATTTTTGTTAAAAAGTTAGAATGGAATAATGAATATCCATCCAAGTTGGTGAATGTGCTCCAGGGAGAGGTGTCAGAGGACACTAATATCGTTGACGAAGAATTTGCTGTTCCTGTCCAAATAAAACTTCAATTCTCTCACGTTTTCATTATTATGTATATGTATACGTTGTTAAAGGTGCCAGAAACCACAAAACATGATATTCACACCGTCCCAATTCAAACCACGGGATGGTCTTGACATTTGCTCTAGCAAAAAACATTGCCATTTTATTTGGTATAGTTGTTTTTATTTGATATTCATCTCGCCTTTAACGACGTTGTATATTATAATAACACACAAAAATAAGTTCACATTACATAGGTTACATTATTATTAGAGAATAGATAAAGTTTAGAATTAAATATGATTCAAATAATTATACTACCATAACACTGGTCAATAAAAATGAATTTTAATTGTGAGACAGGAATGAATGTAATCGAAATCTCTCGATATCTTATTTTATTTTAGGTAAACACAGTCACACAAGTGCTTGCGTAGACATAGGTATACTCTTTCTTCCTTTTCTTCCACAACCAAAGGGTAGGGACCAACGACCCGACCGGAGAGATTAGCCACAAGACAGACTTTTACATGTACGACACATAGATAATTTTGCATTATGATCCCATTGTCCTATTTTTTAAGGAAATACTACACAAATTTATAGCTTCCCGCAAGAATTTAACTCAAGGCCTCCAATTTATAAAGCAAGTTACTTCCCGCTATACTACGTCGGCTAAATTACCATAACTGAACTAGTCATTTCTTCTATTAATCATCATCAATGTAACGTTGAAACGAGCTATTTTCAATAACAATAGGTAGGCCTTACGGCATCCAATCTCGACCTTGCGGCTCCACTCACGACTCCGCACACCTGCACCCTGTTCCACAGTACTTTGTGAAATCGTGAAATTCTCGATACAAAGTCTGTCATGCAATTATTCGTTAATCAAATATATAAAAGATACAATAAGTGGTTATAATGGTTAACCGTCCATGAGCGAATACCTTACTTAAATCTAAATTACGGCTCGTTTATATAAGTTGAATATAGAAATGTTAAATATGAATGCAATTTTAGAAATTCCAAACCTATAATTAACAACAATTATAAAAAAAATATGATAAAATACTGAGACAAACTACTTACTTAAAAGATAACAATAATATTAAATAAATAATAAAATAAACAATTTAAAACAAATTGTTTTTTCAACGTAACAGCTTTATACTGTTTAAATGCATCAACAAATAATAATAATAATGACACTAAAAGTGATTATTCAAAAAATGCTCGCTCGAGGAAGGATGTGGACTGAATTCCTCCGCACCGCTCAGGCGAGCGGCGTTACGACCGAGATTTATTATTTTTTATATCGAGTAATTACTATCCACGCTAATCTGGGAGTACCTAATGGAAAATATCAGCTGTTGCAAACAACAGCGGGAAAATCTCAAGCGTTGTTTATAGTTGACAGACCGAGAACCTGTACTTTTGAAATTAAACCCATTTAGAAGCATAAAATAGCTTATCGTGGCATCATAGCGTTTCAATTTATGCTCTGTGCACAAGAACTAACAGCTGAGATATTTGTTGGAAAGTTACAATTTTCAGATTAGGAAGGAATCCTTTATAACTTAAATACATGAACGAGTAATGGAGAGTTAGAGCCGTCGTGGAATTGCCTTAACGATTAGACTAAAAGAATCTGCCAGTTCAACATTATCTATTTGTTCCTTAATTTAGAGTTAAAACAATAAATCACCATACGAAATCACGGGTGCGACCTATAAAATATCTAGATTTTAAGTCTCCACATCATTTAATGTACCATTTTGAGAAAGCAACTTTATGGATGCATACATTTTAGTGAGATATGGGTTGGTCTTGATCCGACACGTTTTTAGCATATAAGCCATTATCATCAACACTATCTAAACCATGCACAACATGATCCCTGACATGAAATTCCTATGCTTCTCTGGCCTGGTTTCCAAATTGTGGGTTATAGTGAAGCGTCAACAGATAAAAAGTACAGATTTAGATAATAGATAGAAGATTGTCACTGTTACAGTTGCGGTACTTACTCTTAAAAAATGTATGATATAAACAAAATATAAGTATTCCAAATAAGTGAGTGAGTACCAATAAAATGCTATTTTACGCGGTGCTATTACTAGTACTAATAAGTCCACACGCAACTGTCTCTGCAGATTTATGCTATTGGCTACTGAGAAGAGAATAATCACGCTATTAGCGGACAGCATTTGATCAGATTGCTGTCGTATGCAGACTTCGTGTTCGCACTCTACCTCAAATTAATGCCAATCTTGACATTGACCCACAACTCGTGCAAGACGATTACAAGTCGAGCGAACATGTGTTGTCTATTGGTGATTGCTAAATCGCAATCAGTGTAGTTGCCAAACATGTATATGTGGCGGCGATTGACGAACGCAATTCAGGTAGTGATGATTATAGCCAGACGTAGTTCCCTGACGAAACGTTACAAATGATTTTAGCAAGAATAAAATTTACATCAGTTATACTGATTAATACTGTTAGTAATTGGTAAAGGATGTATGAGATAAAAATGAATTAGGCGGCGATGATAAATTGATTTCAGACATAATCGCTAAAACAACAAACTTAATTATTATTATGCTACTTCTTAAAGTCAAACTCCAATGTGTAATATTCGTGTAAGTTAAAGACAACATTATGCTACTTCTATTTTAATATCATTTTATGGAGTAGATAGATACTTAATCTCAAAATAATTACGTGACTAGCTGAAAATACATCTTAAACGAAAAAAATGTTAATATCTCCGTTATATTTATTGATATCCGACGAAAACTGTGCTAGTACCGTAATCCGTCCAAGCGAACCAAAGGTCCTCCATTCTCAGAGGTTAATATACCCATTAACGGAGATTAATTTAGCAACAATACGGCAAAAAACATAGCAAATTACCCGCCTAAACATGAATCCATCACCGAACCCCGCCCTCCGATGGATTCCCTTACAAAATAATAACAAGTCGTGACTGTATATGATGTCTACTTAATTAAACCGTGAAGAACTCTGGTTAGTAAAAATAATAGTACACACTGTAACATCGTTGTATAAATTGAAGTGTCGAAAGTTATGACCACGGGATTAATGTTCTGTGGTTATGACACAGTTTTTTTTGTAATAATACATGCGACGGATATGCATTAAGCTGGTAGATAAAGTGTCATAGGCCATGTTTCACAACTCGTAAACAAGAGTTCATTGAGTAAATTCGTTCGTGCTAAAATTGACGGTAATTTGTCCGAGGTCATTTGTTCATGTAATGATATATCCTGTCATAAGGCTAGAGTTTCACACAGTAGTACAATAAATAACACTATCAAGCTTTGAAGTGAAATTAGTGAAGCCTAGAATGTTGCTTATAACAATAACAAAAAAAAAATTAAGCTCTTCTCTAGGTTAATATCGTTTTTGCGCTACTTTTACATTCATAATGTTTGTGTTACGTATAGATTCTTACCTGAATAAATTTTGTACAGCGACTCCAACAATCCTTGCATCATCTTGACGTACAATTTCTGCACTTATTACATCACTAAACACTTAACAAAAACTTGTCTACACCAAAAGGCACTAAATTATCGGCACTGAACAACATCTTTGCATTATCTTTTAAAATAACGAGACATGTTCAAAGCTAAAATCTTGAAGTAATATAGTCTTCGATACTAAATAAGCAGTCGTTTAGACAGCTAATTAGTTCCACAGTCAAACAAAAGTCACCGGAATAGAAAATGGTGAACAGAAACGCAAACTAGAAATTACTATAACTTTAGAAGGTGAACGAACCTGATGGACAGCACGGTGGCCAAATTGAAGTAACGGTAACAAGACTCGGGATCTTTATCATCAATCAGATTTGCGTAACTATCTGTTAGCAATTACTTTGTACGCTTGAGTGATCCAAATCACCGGTCGCGTGGAATGCAGTGCAACCACCGCACTACAGTTACAAATGGTAAGGACAAAAGAAATCTGATCGATTTAGAACATATATTTAGAACACTCCAAGGTTACAATTCGAACCTATTGAAGCGTAAACATAAATATATTCAAGATTTGGATACAACTTACGCGGAAGATACTAAAGTGACATGACAAGGTCATGTAATTTATGTTACGCCTACGACAGATGGGATTGACCAAGACATGGTGTTTACAAGGTGTTCGTAAGCTATCAGTTTATTAAGAATGTAGATATTTTCAAAGTAGGCGAGAAAACACCTCGTAATATATTGTATCAGGTACATTAACAAGTATTTACAGTCAAAGACTACACATATTACACACTATTTATATATCACAGTTGTTTTTCTTTTTTGTGGAATTGAATTAAATAGACAGAAATAAATGATTGTCTATATGTATTCAGCTTAGTTCAGACTTTTTATACTTCTATTCAACCGATTTAAGAAGCAACCTAACCATCCTAACATAATTATCATTTCAGATACGTTCTAAAAATATAACGAGAGATTTTTTTTATATTGAGTCTTCTCAGTATAATGCAAAAAGAACTTCAGTTTTATTAATCTTGGCACGGTTTTTAGCATAACAAGTAAACTTAACAAGCGTTTCCGAAATTCATTTATCACCATTAAAAGAGTAAGAAAACGAGTATCGAACAGTTCGGAGAAAACGTGTCATTATTTTTGTTTCTTCTTGCGTTTTTTAAGAGACTAATTATTTTTAGTTCTTCTGTGATATATTTACTAGATACATCATTACGTTAGCCAATATAATAAATCCACCAACAGAAAGTCACAGTCACATCAAGCTAACGTTTTATTACTTATGGTACAAAAAATTAAATAAGAACATAAAGTTTGTAACGTGTGACTTGAAATCAAAAGTACTTAATATATTGCACTTAAAGAAATTCTCGAACGGTGAAAATGGTATAACACAAGAAATTTAAAATAAGATGAACGAGACATAAGCCAAATTCTCGTGTATATGAAACAATTGCGTCGTACAATTTACGACCAAAACAAAGACTCGTAATTAATACACATTAGCTCTTATTGTCTTAACTCGTACAAGTACAGTATAAATTAAAAATAGACGTGCCAATAACAGCGTATAAAGAAGATGAAGATATTAATGAGCCATCCTCATGAATGTATAGTAAAATTAGCCGCGCATGGCAGCCACCGAGACATGAATGATATGAATGCAAGGAAAAATCGGATCTTTAAAATGTATGAAGCGATTTTCTCAGCCAATCTGTATAAAAGATTGCACGTGTTATAGTTTACTTTCATCATCTCGCTTAACTCATGTTTGTGTTCGTGTTCCATGAACGCAATCTTTCAAGAATCAGCATTACTGACATACTTAGCCGTCTAGATGTATTTGTGGACGCGGTTCTTGTCTTTTTGTTAGGAACTAATAGCTGAATCAAATTAGAATTTCAAATGCATTCACCCGCGGTAATTCATTCTAGCAATTGCAAAGTTTCTAATATAATTTGTATTGTACGTTTGCTACAGAATGTAAAAGAAACATCAATATTCATTAGAGTACTAACGAGTAACGAGACATCAACTCGAAAATAAAACGAAAGAATTTTTGCGAGAGCCCCGTACGAACGACAATTTATGCTCTTGTAAATTGGAAGTGACAAGTCTGCGCTTAATCAGACGAGCGGCGGAGCAAAAATCTCGGTGACCGGTCAATTCGAACACGATCCTATAACGAGTACTTCATTAAAAACAAAGTCAATGAAACTCTTTTTATAACTGTCAGTTTAGAAAACACGTTTTGAAGATCACAATTCACTTGCACTTAAAACATTGTCAATTGATTTTGGTTGGCACTCCACAGTTTTAGAGAAAATAATTAGCCAACAGACACTAGAATTTTCACTCGCGACGTGCAGCTCTAGCTTTTGCTGCCTCAGTTAAGTTGATACATTCCTAGGGGTGCGGTTTCCGAGTTTACCACGAGTTTCGGTCGAGTCGCACGAGTCGTTTAGGGCGGGCGCTCATTGTGGATCGCGCGCCCGCGCCGTCCGCGGTCTGCCACACCGCCGCCGCCACTGGCGTACCGGGATTATTTATAAATTCACACAGACAGGGGGTCGTAGAATTTGGCACGACGTCGTGGTATGCCAAAGTTAATGACTGCATCAGGTCTGCCCGGAAACGACTTGTCACGGCAACTTGAACCTGCGGTTTGTTGAACTTAACAATACTTATAGAATATTAACGACTCAATGGCTCACAATTGTAGATTACTTTTTGCTGTGAGTATACTCATGTGACAGTAAAGATCATGGATTTATATACAATTTGAGAGATTAATAACTTCAAGAATAAAATGCAAATTCATATTCCATTCGCTAAACCAATCTCCCACACGCGCCCACGCCGGTGAGCTATTTGGTCAATTTATTCCTAATAAAAAAATTACGCTGCCTAAGTTCCAACTAGCGTATGATAAATGTAACTAAGAATTTTCCGTTGACCCTGGCCATGCCGCCCACCTGGACAGGTGTACATTGCTGATCGACGCGTGGAGCGAATTCTGTGAATACCGAAATGAACACGTGCTACAAATGAAATGTAAGAATACAAACAATTTAACACATTCAAGCATTTCTCAATTTCAATCCGCATATCAATGTCTGTAGCGAAATGCCACACATGTTTCACTAGGCACCTAAGATGAATTTGCTGAACAAAACTGACGAAACTCAGTGAATCACCGATAGGCAGATTACAATAGATTTTTGGCACCGTTTGCAATTTAGTCCTAAAATTAAAACAATGACACTTATAACTGCAACAAGGCAGAGATAATGAAACATTGTAAGAAACACAAGTCGTATTACTAAAATGTTGGAAACGCAAAAGATCAGTTGTGTTCAAGCACAATTGTCTAAAAATACGTGTTCCACCAATAACAATTATGTCAAAATTACGTTGTCGTTTCGTAACCTGTTCTCAGCACTTGACAGACGTCTGAGGAATGTCCACATCTCATCTTTTCGCAGTCACCACTGACTGTCAGACAGATACAACGTCGTCTATTTGTAGTTTAGGCTATTCATTGGGCAGTATACAGCAATATATTACGTAGTTTCAGTTTAAACCCGAGCAGCTGCCGACGATGACGCGACTTTCATTGTGAAGTATATTTATTGGTCGTAAACTTTTGTTTGAATCTTTCGACTTTAACGTGATTCTTAACATGTATCGAATTACGGTTAGTAAATTTGTTTTGTGTGATGTTTAATAACCAATAGATATTATGCTTATTTCATTCGTAGCAGACAGACGTCACTGAGTAAATAACTTGACGTGTTTATGGTATAAAATAATTCAAAGGACGGGAGAGATGTGGCGGTTGAACTACTATACTATAAAATTTATAACATTCAGTTGCGATCAAGAAAGGAGATCACTGAAGCGATCAGGGTAACGCGAACCGCGACCAAAAATTATTAACTTTTGAAATCAATTTTAAATATAATTATTTAAAATACCCCGCATTCAAATCTACCCACTCCTTAGGCAGCTATGATGTTACAGATAAATATACAAACATACAACTTCTAACGATAACACCCATCGCTTTTGATTCGGGGCTTGGGGGTTAACAAAAACGGCAAATAGTGATGATGGTGGTGATGATGGTTTTGGAGGGATGCATACTCTGTCCAGTGTTAATATACATATAATGTCGACCACTTAATTATGTTAGATTAAGGTCCTTTTTTACTCAATCTACCGCATCCTACTTGTCTCGTTACAAGAAGGAAAACCTTGGATGTTTGTTTATTTGGCTAACAAACAGCTAGAAAGAAATACACACCAGGTACGTTAAATCCCATACACCTGGATGATAGTTTGTTTAATGTTTATACTGTTCCGTATTCGTAAGGTAATGTAAACATACGTTGTTTGGTAAACCAATATCAATGTTATTTAATTTATCACGTCTAAGCTTTACGTTTCTATAATAACAAAAGGTTAACAATGTGTGTAGTAAAGTAATATGGGACTACTATAAATGTTCTTAGCTGTGTTTGTATGGTGCGCGGAGAAAGCCTCTTCGATTGTTGAAATAATAAGAGTTTTGCAGACCCAACCTTGACAGCAGCAGTATATTCTGCAGATTGCAGCTTGATAACAATCTATTAGGTTAAGCGTACCTACTTCTGTAAAGTGTAGATCCTTGCCCAATGGTGGGTGGGATATTGGTAAAATCTTATAACAGAGTCGATAATAGTTTTAACTATTTTTTACAAGTTTGCTTCTTAATATACCGTGGATTTGAGGTATCGAAGATATCGATGTTTTATTTCTTTACTTATGTAGTTTCTCTGCATTCTGGAAATAGAATGTTTACAGTCTGTTTATCTGCTTTCCACTGAATCCAATGGAGTACTTCAATACTCAGTAGTGATGTAACAGCTCTTAACATTGCTTTTTGAAGGAGTATAGGTACATAACGTATATGTGGTTATCTCTACATAACTAGTTCCCAAAGGTGAACCAAAGGCATTCTAGGTTATAAACAACTTAGAGACGAAACAAGCAAGACATATAATTGATAATAAGCAACACATGCTGCCCATGGCAGTGTTGCCAATTTGTCAACAAAGTCTTAGCGACTAAAAAATATTTAAGTCACAGGCCTACTGTGCCCAGAACAAAATCCTGAGTTACGCTCTTGCGGTAGAATAAGTTTGAGCTACTTTCTAACTTTTTTTATGCGGATAAACCTTCAAATGGTCCCCGGAAGTTGTGGGGCTCAACCGGAGTATGTAGGATTCTTACCCACTAAAACCCCCGCGGCTGTCGTATCGGCACATGAGAGGGGCTCTCCGGTGGGATATGCCAGTCACCAGTGGCCTTCAGTGCCTAGCCTTCGAGCCCTCAGCCGGGAGCGCATTGTAGCCCCCCGGGAACCAGTCACGGTGCTCACGAGGACGGGGGTCGCAACTCCGTCGCCGTCCTTCTCAGGGTCATCGCTGTACTCAATGGACGTCCTAGGCCACACCCCGAACGTCCAGCGACTCCAACGGAGCTACTTCCTAACCCACCAACTTTGATTACTGTAGCGGGATTTGGCGTCCGCATTATGCAACCCATACGTTGCGCATAGAAAGATTACAGAAGAAGTTCACCAGACACTTGGATTTTTCGGCAAGTACTCGTAGGGTAGGTAAATCATATACGGATCGATTGAGACACTTCAGGCTGTTGACACTTGATCAACGTCGAGACATAATAGACATAAAGTTCGCATTTAAAATTCTCAACAGCTTATCTGACTGCCCGCAAATACTAGAAACATTTAGGTTCCGAGTGCTGCGTCGTCGGACGCGCTGCCCTATAACTCGATTAACGCCTCCTTTCTTTTCTTCCGTCCTAGGTGCCAACTCCCCTGTTCCACGCATGACTAAATTATGCAATAAGTTCAGTGATATCTTTTCCGACACAATCAAGTCCTTGATCAGTAAAGTTCAAAAATGGTATCACACGGAACACAGTAGTTAGATCTTAAATTTTTTAAATTAAATTTAATACTTTTTTTTTTTTTAATCTAATATCATGCATACGTACGTGGTTAGCTCTATAGTGTTATGATTTAGTTATTAGTGGAAACTTAACTGATTTTTTTACTATCGGATCATAATTTAGTAATAAGTTGTATAATTTGTATGTTTCCCAAATATAATAAAATAAAAAATAAAAAAAATAAAAATAAGTTCATAAAAAATTAACCAAGTTGAATATAATGACAAATTTTATAAATAGGTACTTCTCCTTATGCATGTTGTCACAGCCTTTAAGTGAGGCAGCACTTAGCAATAAGTACAAAATGTAACAAACATGTCTTGTAATAGTGTATGTCACGTTGGTTGTAGCCAAGCTAGTAAATTTATCGATAAAATAAAAATATATGCAAGTAAAGCAGCATCTGGAATCAAAACTATACGGGATTGTTTATTTATACATTAGATGATTATACTTGCCCGTAGACTGCGATGTGGTGAGTCATATAATCAAGAGTACTGAACATGAAGTGAAACTAGCTAGACACAGACGGATACATTTACTGGCGACAATTGAGAGCGTGCGAGCACGCTTCCTCAATGATCTCATGCAAAATTTGTTGCTTTTCTACAAATAACGCCAGTAAAGACGAACGGCATGTGGTATGATGCACTTACCGCTGGAGAAGGTATTGAATAAAGATGAGTAAAACATGAAATAAATTAACTGCGAGGGGAATGTAGAAACTATTGGATGTCGGTAAGAGTAATACGGAACAAATCCTCTAGGGGTCTCTAGACTAAATGATAACTATTGTTGCCGCTGGGCGGGTTTTCGTACTCAACAGAAAAAAACTGCCGCATTTAAACAAAAATAACGTACCTACAACTGTTTCAAAAGTAAAACAGATATACCTGGCTGTTGTCATTGTTCAAAAGAATGCCCTTTTTTTTTTGACGCGGGGGAAATCTTCGAAAGATCCCCGGGAGCTGTGGGGCTCGACCGGGGTATGTGGGATTCTTACCCACTAAAACCCCCGCGGCTGTCGCATCGGCACATGAGAGGGGGGACCCAGGGCTCTCCGGTGGGATCTGCACCAGGGGCCCCTCAGTGCCTTGCCTTTGAGCCCGCCGCCGGGGGGCGCATTGTAGCCCCCGGGAACCTGTCACGGTGCTCACGGGGACGGGGGTCGCAACCCCGCCGCAGTCCTCCTCGGAGACGCCGCCGTACTCAATGGACGTTCAAGGGGCCCACACCCCGAGCGTCCAGCGACTCCGAAGTCAAAAGAATGCCTAATTCAAGTGTTGCGGTACCGCAAAACTCAATATTATAAATTACTGCCCGTTGCCCGTGGGGTGTCCGGGTAAGAATAGCACCCTCCCATCTCCTCCCGTTGGGTGTTCGTAAGAGGCGACTAAGGGAAAACAAGAAGACGGGCAGCAGCGTCTTTCATTAGGTTACCTACCACCTATACTGCGATCCCTAAGACGCCTGCCAAGCGTGGGGATTATGGCAACCCCTACCTTCTAAGGGGACCTTGTTCAGTAGTGGACGTCTTGTGACTGCTGCTGATAAATTATTGAATAAGACTACAGTTTGTATCAAACGTATTTTGTATATAATAAAGGCTAAACGGTGACAGATATTTGTATGACCAAAGAAAACGTATTTAATCTGTTTGATAGTAGGATATACGTCAAGGGATTCTTTCCTCGCGAATTTAAGCGTCACCGCATCGAACTTGACTTGTGTCGTGCCTACCAAACCGCTATTTGGGCCACATCAATTGTGTTATTTCGATGTGGATGCCTCTGATTAAACAAAGAGCCCTTTTGTTGACGTCGCGTGAACAATTGGGCTCTTGTAACGCGATATCGTTTGATGTATCGAATATAATGAGGCCATCAGACGCCACCGATACGTGTCGAAATGCCTCGAATGTCCGTTTTATTAGTAGCTTCAATAAGCCGCAATACGAACCGGAGATAGAGGGTTTGTATCTAGCGTAGACCAACAATTTTTTGTAGTTGTTCCATTCTTGTCATAGCAATAAAGGTTGATCAGCCTGGACCTAAAAAGGCCTGGCATGCCGAGATAGTAAAAGCCTATGCGCAATCAGTACAATCAGCTTCAGAAGTTCTAGCTGATTGACTAATCTATCAAGACTAGAATAACCTCATAGATCTCATTATCTGAAAATTCCATGGGCATGTGAAGCCATAGATTAACATTTTTTTTTTTCACTATGTGTATAACAGTGTGTGTTGCCAGTGATGACATATGGTACTGAGACGTGGTCTTTAACAGCTGGCCTTTTGCAGAAGCTCAGAGTCACTCAACGAGCTAGGGAGAGAGCTATGCTCGGAGTTTCTTTGCGCGACAGAATCCGGAATGAGGAGATTCGCCGAAGAAACTAAGGTCACCGACATAGCTCGTAGAATATGCAAGTTGAAGTGGCAGTGGGCAGGCTACATCGCTCGAAGAATCGATAACCGTTGGGGAAGAAAGGTTCTCGAGTGACGACCACGAACCGGAAGACGCAGCGTAGGCAGGCCTCCCACTAGGTGGACAGACGACATTGTTCGCGTCGCAGGCAACCGGTGGATGCTAATGGCAAATTGTCGTTCATTGTGGCGGTCTAAGGGGGAGGCCTTTGTTCAGCAGTGGACTGGTGATGATGATGATGATGTGAATAACACACTACGCGTAAACGCTCACTCACATCTTTCCGGCGTTTCGGTTGTGGAAAGAATAACACGTGTTCTCGTTCGTTAAATAGCAACATTTAAAAAAATACCGGTCAAGTGCGAGTCGGACTCGCGCACCGAGGGTTCCATACCATCTTTGGACGTATTAAAGTAATTTTACTATTCATGTAACACCTCAGATAGCAAAAAAAAACAAACCGCAAAACTAAGTTTGTTTGACGAGGTTTTTTTAGGATTACTAAAAAACTGTACTATCCATAATAGCATTATCCATAATTATTTCAGATTTTTCCCTCCACAAACTTCGGAGATAAGGGGGGGGGGGCGGTATTTTTTTGTCATTTTTGGTTATCAGCCAAAAACTACGTCACATAAGCCAAAATAAAAATCTGTTTTGAGATGTGCAAATGAAGCCTTTTCATATGATATGGGGTATCGATATAGTAGTCTCACTTTAAAATGTTGATGACTTATTTCGACCCCCATTATAAAAAAAGTAAAAGAAAAAAAATATATTTTTTTTTATTGCGATGAGGTTGGGTAAGTAAGATCTAAAACTATTGCAAGTTTCAAATCGATAGCATCAGTGGTTCCTGAAATATATAGGCGTGACAGACAGACAGACAGACGAAGTCAGACCATAAGGGTTCCTTTTTTACCTTTTAGGTATGGAACCCTAAAAACATACGTCACAAATAGAGAAATCCTTTTTGAAGTCGTTTGGGACAAGAATATAAATTTCGGCTAGCTTCACACCATCCGATATGGTCTAGTGGCTAGGATACCTGGCTCTCACCCAGGAGGCTCGGGTTCGATTCCCGGTATCGGAATAAGTTTATTTTTCATAGTTTTTAAGACATGTCACTGAACAAAGGGTAATCGGTTAAAACACGAAATACAATGATGTATTGGCTTCAAAGAAACTTGTTTTGGTTTTAAGTTTCCAAGAATGTGGGGACTGATCATGCCGCTTTTACGCTAACCAAACCATTTCCTTTATAACTCGTTCCATTGCATACAGGAAGATGAAAGTTTGGCACATTAAAATATTAATCCGACCGGTATTGAGATTTTGCCAACATGAATGGATGTTTAGAGCAATCGCACTGTTACATCCTTTTAGTGGTCTATTATGATATTATATGAATGAAAATTGCATTATTTTCACAGTAGCATTCACCTTATTTACCTATAAGAGGCCATTTTTTTAAATCCCGTAAAATTTAGTGACGCTACCATTTACCTACTGATGCAATACATGGCCTACTAATCGTAGGTGATCTACTTATGCGAAGTTAGCATAAATATAATTTAGTGCAAAATGTACTTCGTTTCATTTGTTATACCCACAGTACAATACAAACTTAGATAAACCAATTAAGGCATAAAAAGTACATATCTAGTTTGTTCCATTATCCAATACTCACTGGGTTATACCGGGTTATAACTTTTTATCCGAATACCTCTTGGTAAACTCAAATCTGGCAGCTGGTAGACGCGATTTTTTTTAAATTACTTTCTAAATTACTAAAAACGTAGGTATGAAATGGTTAAATACCATGGTTAAATTTATACGAGTACAAACAAATTTAAGAAAATATCTTGTATGTTTATGCATAAATTATACTAAAGAAAATTTCAATTTTTTTATCCTTAGTCGGGATTTTTGTTATTTTGTAATAAATATAGGTAGTTACAAAAGTTTTAAAGTGTAATAAACCAATAAAAATCGAACACCCATTATTATTAGGTATTTAGGTGTAAGGTATTTTGTTTTCTTTTTAAATTAAAAAAATTAGAGTACAGCAATTTTTTACCTTTTTTGTCTTTGCTGACAGGACAGCATCATCACTCGATTGGTGAAAATTCAAATTATTATTGGTTTGATTTACAGAGTAAGCCAGCTTGTCCAAATTATTCCAGAACAAAAATATATATTACCCATAACCATAACAACATTTCTAAGAGCTGCGAGGGCATTCATCCCTCAAAGTGTCGGCCATGTTGCGGTCACAATGCGCCGGCGCACGTCTTTATTAGCCATGAATGGCGGCGGCAATAAACAATTCAAAATAGACGCAGTGCCCGCTTGCCCCCGTGCGCCCTGATATTGTGGTAGCGCTGCAGACTTTATAGCACGTGGCATTTCTGTTTAGCCCTTAGAATTAATTATGTTGTAGGTTATTTGTGCAAAGGACCTTCTTCCAAATAGGTTATAATTTTCTTCTGGCTAAAGTTAGTAACGATTCGTCGAGGAAACCGTGTATCATCAACGATAAACCAGTTTACAAAACAGTCTAAAGTTTAGACTAGTCTATACCGTTGACGAAAAATGTTACCGTTGAGACTTTCACAGGTTACTTATTGCATAGAGTTCACCGATATACTATACCCTGTTTTTCTTTACAAGATCAAAAATTGAACAATAAATGTACATTTATTGTTCCATTTTTATTATTTAAACTAGTTTATCGGTGGATTGCGAACTAGTTTATTCATTGACGACAAAAATCAGTCGAAAAAACATTTTGTTCGTTCAACGCCCACCCCTAGCCGAAATGACTACAGAAGTGAGAAAAGCTATCTACGCGGGATATATCAGATTGCACTAGTGCTTGCGTAGACACAAGTGCATTCACTGTTTCTTCACTTCTCACAAATTCTGCAGAAATACCGACACGACCCGGGAGGGGACAGTGCAGAACCGATTTTTGTTTATACCCATCCGACCATCATCCAACTCATGGATCATTTCAAGATTACTTTCGAGACAATCAGGTGATCGGCCTGCATTGATATTCTGAACAGTAAAACAGAGTTATTGCTCCCCGTTCGATTCGAACCCACGACCACGGCAATTCAAAGCAAGTGGTTTCCCGCTGCGCCACGGAGGCTACACTGCATTGTAAATACCAACGCAGTGTCAGATATTCTGCCGCCAAACAGCAGGGTATAAACATTGCCTAGTTCCGGTGTGAACGGCACTGTAGCTGGTAAACTTACCTACCGGACTCAATAGACTTACCTTATTAATAAGTAATAGCAAACCACGTTATTTCACAAGTCCTCCCTTCTTCAAACAAGTAAGTGTTTACCTGAAACAATAAATTTTAATTGCAATATAAACAAAAACATATCTTATCATTTCTTTTAGCTTTCAGAACATATCCTTCATGCCCATCTCTAAAGAACCATATAATAGACACGATAAACTAAAGATAAGCGGTTCGCGAGATGACTCTTATCTTACTGGGTCAAAGATAGATGGAAAACTATTTGATAAGTCGTAAATGTTTGTTTTTATTGATTCTCTGAAGATTTAGTTTATGACTTTGGAAAGATGATTAATTATGTCTAAATAAAAATATACGTTGTGTTTGTTTTAAATATGTTTACGATGATCTGTTGCGAATACCTTTTAAATAGGGGTTTGAAAATATTTATGTCAAAATGGATCCTAATTTTGGATAGGTAATTTAAAAAAAAAATTGTCATGATATGACTACGATGGCGGATAGTTTAATCCATCACTTTTTTTTTTATTTAGATATGAGAAACAAACAGCATAAATAGTTTATAATAATATGGAACATACAATTAAAACGTCTAGCCAACAAAGTTTCTACTAATGATTCAATTAAGGTACATGGAGTGAACATATTTATAGTGCTAATCAAACAAGCATTTGAGAAATTTAGAAAAAAAAAGAAGTTAAATGGTACTTTTAAAGACTAAATGAGATGAAATAGTAAAAGATAAAGAAAAAAAAATATTTTTAATATGTTAACCCTACAACTTCGAGCAACAGATCTGAAAATTCCAGCGACTGGCATCATCCGATATGGTCTAGTGGCTAGGATACCTGGCTCTCACCCAGGCTCGCTTCGATTCCCGGTATCGGAAGCTCTTTTTGCATTGCTCAAATGTAGTCAAGATTAGAATTGCCATTTTTTTTAACTTAACGAACAATAAATTAATTATTTATACATAAAAACCGCTAAGTATGTGTACACATTAGTGTTTGATGGCAGTATATCTGACAACGGTTAGGTACAATACCTCCCATTTAGTCAGTCATTTGCAACGTACAATCTAAAGGACCTTATAGACCAGGCAATTCTAAAATGATTCGAAATGACTTCAACAGTTTAATACATACATTACATAAAATCACGCCTTTTTCCCGTAGGGGTAGGCAGAGCCCAAGGGCTGCTTTTGGCCTCCGTGAGAAACGAGACGTGATGGGTGGCGAACCACATCGCCGCCATTTTGGTTAATTAAATTATTTATATGATTGACCATTGCGTTCTCACGAATAAGGAGGGAAAGGGAAGGATAGGTGTTGTGAAAAGGAAGATTAGCAAGTTAGAGTGGGAAATAGGGAAGCCGGGGTCGCATACCCGTATACTATACCACAACTACCGGACAGGTAAGTTAGTATCCCATGACTATTACAGTTACAACAGTTTAATAATCGAACAAATTTGGACGGGCCCGTTGGTCTAGTTGGCAGACACCCTGCCTGCTAACCGATGGGTCGTGGGTTCGATTCCCGCCAAGTGTCTGGGTGTTGTTTTTCTATTTAAGTATGTATTTACAAAAAACAAAAGTATATAAGTATTAGTATCAGTTGTCTGGTTTCCATAGTACAGGCTCTGCCTAGTTTGGGATCGGATAACCGTGTGTGGATTGTCCCAAGATATTATTATTATTATTATTATTTAATTTAGAATATGTTTATGTACAAGTACTCTAGAATGCTTAGTAGGCACGAGGAAGAACATCGTAAGGCATATCATATACACGCAATAGATACTCTACCTTCAGATGTATTTATCGACATTTGCGCTTGTGACAGATCAAACCCATCACTATTTGTCACTTACATACCAATATAACTTTAAATAGTTCACCAGCCTCTTGGAAGAAGGACTAAAGAAACCTGCCTAGGCTGCCTACGATTAATTGAAAGGGGCCATAGATAAACACGTACTCTATTTTTAATATATAAACTCTATGCGAACAAATCATCTCACGAGGCTGGACTTGCCAACGAGATTTGCAAAAACACCTTCTTTATATTTATAATTAAAAAAATGCAAAACCAATACATCTATACTTATAATAAAACTGTAACAGGTCCAATTCTGTACATTGAAGATATTTTGAAAATTATATTTGGAGGATATTCTTAATTCTATAACCGATACTGAGACCGAAAATGTATTTTTTTTAATTTTTGTCTGTCTGTCTGTCTGTCTGTCTGTCTGTCTGTCTGTATCACGGCTGAGCATCACGCCGAAACTACTGAATGGATTCAAATGAAACTTGGCATGATTTGAGATCTTACTACGAGGTAGGACATAGGATACTTTTTATCCCGTAATCTAGCACAGTTCTTTTGGGAGAGGGGATTAAAGTCAAAACGGGTACTTGGTTATACGCTTGGTCCGATTTTATCAATTTTTCTTTATAATAAGCAAGGGAACACTCATAGAGAGTTGTTATCAAGGTTTTGTAATCGATCTGGTTAAGCAACGTTAGGTAAGGTCATAAATAGATGGGTGACCGCTTAACGCCATTTGAACTAAACGGGTCCGTGCTTCGGAGAGCAAGTAAAAAGTGGGTCCTAGCTTTTAACCGACTATAAAAAATGAGGTTATGTATTCGATGCGAATGTCTGTTATTCAAAGTTTAGTTAACGTAAAAATAGCGAAGGCGGAGCTGCGTGGGTCAGCTAGTATCAAAATAAACGTTGCATTTTGTTAACACATATCCTTGGCCGATTAAATAAAAATAAAAGTGATGTAAACACACCTAGTAGTAGCCTTTTATTCTTATTTAAGCCCATATTAAGCCGTCGCGATTCGAATATTTCTGATGGTAATCGATACTCAATTTAAAATCGATAATGTAAGTGTTAACGTAATCGATTGCGTCAAAATTAAAAAAAATTGTCTGGTGCGATTTTTTTTTCAAAAATGGCGGATCCACACCCAACAAACAGGTGGTTTATATTATAATCATCGTTTAAAAATACTTATTATGCCTACATTGCCCACGCAGGCCATCGAAGTGGGCAGAATCATGGGAGGGTCTTATGATATATCCAATGAATTCGGCGTATGAATTAATTTAACGATGTGAACTTGCGCGAGTCAGTTCTCACACATGGCAACAGAAAAAACCTGTTATCGTCTTAAATCGCTAATCAATCGCTTTCTTTTCGCTGGGAACTTCGGTTTAGTTACATATAAATATTCATTTTAGTACCGCGTGGAAGTATATAACCTCTGATATAATATCCAATATTAATAGGTCGTGGTGTGGTGGTAGGCCCCTTGTGCAAGGGACCGTCCAGGTAGGTACCACCGCAGTGTCAGATATTCTGCCGCCAAGCAGCAGTGTATAAAAATAGCTGTGGAGGGCGCTATAGCTGGTGAAATTACCGAACACAGGAGACATAATAACTAATGTCTCTGGTGACGATCGGCAGTGCTCTGTAGCTGTCTATAGGCTGGCGAGTCGCTTACTATCAGACGAACGTCTTACTAGTCTCGTCACTTAAATAAAAAAAAAATATCATGCAGAATACTAAGTACATCCATAATCCATATTCTTCCGCCAAACAGCAGTGTGTTTGCATTCCGTTGTAAGAAGAATAAGGGCACAGAAGCTGACGAAATTGACTCAGAAGACTTAATAGCTAATGTCTTAGGTGAAAAGGGGCAAGCGCTCTAGTCCTCTCTAGCCTAAAGGGCAGTGGATCTCAAGGGCACGTCAGGGAGGCACGGCTTCGGCTTGGACATGCGATAAAACCCCTTTTAGCGCATGTCCAAGCCGAAGCCGTGCTGATACTTTGTGTGTTTGTGGTATGTCAAAATAAATTACCGCATTTAATAGTCAACATTTGAAAAGACACGTACTATATCATTGAGTGCCAGTGGCGTGAAGTCCATACAGGCTGGATTAAAAAATAAATAGTCATTATTAGGTTCAGTTTTTATACAAAAAAATGTATGTAATAAAAAAATAAAAAAGCTACAAATGAACTGTCATTTGTTTTTTTTTTATTTCGTGTTTTGTACTCTAGTTATATCAGCCCCATTGTATCCTACGTTAAGCCGTTTGGTTAGCTATGGTGAGCCAGCCCTAGCTTATAAATACTTTGATCTTCTTCCGGTAAGGGGTTACTTAATACAGTTTGCATTAGTCCCACATCTAGGCAATTGAGGCTGAGCTGGTGGACCAGACCTTATCCTAAACGCCCTAATTTTTTTATTTTTTTTTTATCCTTAATTTTTAAATCAGACCTAGGTGTTCAGTGGAACCCGTGGGGTGTCCGGGTAAGAATAGCACCCTCCCATCTCCTACCGTTGGGTGTCCGTAAGAGGCTACTAAGGGGAAACAAGAAGACGGGCAGCAGCGTCTTTCTATTGGATTACCTACCACCTATACTGCGATCCCCAAGACGCCAGCCAAGCGTGGGGATTATGGTAACATCTTCCTTCTTAGTGGGAGGCCTTTGTTCAGTGGTGGACGAATTTCGGCTGATGATGATGATTCAGTGGAACAGCAGTGAATCAAGGCATAGGTATATTTTAAAAAAACCCAATAAAACATCATAGCGCACCGATTTCATTCTTTACTCATAAATATCATTCCGGTCAACAAGAGTTATCATGTAATTAGGTTATAAAAATACGTATTAAGTAACAATTTAGATAAAACAAAGTATCCAAAAACAAAACAAACATAGTTGTTATTAAAATCATTAACCAGATAGTGATGAATGTTTTGACACGATTGTATCATCTTCTTCACCCGTACACCTCGATACCTACTGAACTGTCTAACAGCGGCTACCCAGCTGTGCAGTCATCACCAGCCGAAAGCATAAAGCAGACCCTTTAGAAGGGAAGGTTTGCTATTAACCCCATACTTGGCAAGCGTCTTGGGGCAGCAGTATTGGTGGTAGATAATCCACTAGCAAGAGGCTGCTACCTGTCTTCTTGTTTTCTGGTAGTCGCCTCTTACGTAACCAAATGGTATGTAGAGTTAATTGTAATTAATTACATATTTCAATTTGAATAAATAAAAAAGTCTAGTCAAATCTATGCAACTAACATCCTATAGGGATGCACAATCCAAACTTGTTTTCGAAAAATATGGAAAGTAGAAACTTAAACATCTCGATGACAGCTATGTAAGTAGCATCCCTATAATACCACCAGAACGTTTTTTGATCGGATTACCGCCGGTCCCCACAGGTGTTTACTCATGAATTGCAACGTATTCAATTTCCGTACTACCTAGAAACACTTTAGATCTGATATATCAAATCCGCCGCTATTGCTAGACGATATAAATATTATTATCATGTATATTTGTTGGTATATTACGACACTATGATATCCTGCAATATCATTTTTACTTTTTTCTACATATGCAAAACTTCCAGTCAATTATACAACTTCAATATATTGATCTTCAAAATCCAACTTTAGTGAAATTTCATGACAAGCTGGTGCTGCCGCTAAGCTTTTCAGCTCAATCGTATTACTGACTCGAAACTCTTTAGAAGTATCAAGGATACATTGGCAAAAGATATATTTATCACTTTAAACTATGACTCCCGCCAGGTTGAGCTCAAATGAGAATAGGCGGACAGGACTAAAAGTAATGATATAAAATCTTTTAAAAAAAAAATTGAACCGACTTCAATATTACTGAAAAGTATAAAATAATTTAAATATTATACAAGTTGGTTTTAGCGTACCTGCTGTGTATAATTGGCACCAACTTCAATAATATTTAAATTATTTTATACTTTTCAGTGATATTGAAGTCGGTCAATTTTTTTTTTAAGATTTTATTTTATACGTTTTAGTGATATTTTCATAAATAATGATTGAACCATCGAAGACGGTAAAATGATCTAGGTAGGTTATGATCACATTATCGTCTAATCTATATCTATACTTATAATAAAACTGTAACAGGTCCAATTCTGTACATGGAAGATATTTTGAAAATTATATTTGGAGGGCATTCTATAACCGATACTGAGGCCGAAAATGTATTTTTTTAAATTTTTGTCTGTCTGTCTGTCTGTCTGTCTGTCTGTATCTCGGCTGAGCATCACGCCGAAACTACTGGATGGATTGAAACGAAACTTGGCATGATTTGAGATCTTACTACGAGGTAGGACATAGGATACTTTTTATCCCGTAATCTAGCACGGTTCTTTTGGGAGAGGGGATTAAAGTCAAAATGGGTACTTGGTATACGCTTGGTCCGATTTTATCATTTTTTCTTTATAATTATAATAAATATTTGTAAGGGAACACTCATAGACAATTGTTAACAATGTTTGGAAATCGATCAGGTTAAGCAACGTTAGGTAAGGTCATTAAATAGATGGGTGACCGTTTAACGCCATTTGAACTAAACGTCTCCGTGCTTCGGAGGGCAAGTACAAAGTGGTTCCAAGTTTTTAACCGACTTTAAAAAAGGAGGTTTTGTATTCTATGCGAATGTATATTATTGAAAGTTTTGTAAACGTAAACACAGCGCGAGCGGAGCTGCGTGGGTCAGCTAGTAGTTTTACATAATTCATGTTTCTTCAGAAAAAAATATCCGGTCGTAATGAAATTTGCATGTAATCATCATAGTAGTTTACTCTCTCGAATAAAAAAAGAATCATCGAAATCGGTTTATATTTGTCAGAGTAATGTAATGGAGAACATCAGTTTTATGGTTTTTGCCAGATAAATTCCCCCACATTGTTCATGGTCCTCCAGTAAGTTCTTAGCCGGTTTTGATAAAATTCATACAGAATCATTAGTGGTTCAATCTTTCGAATAAAAAAAGAATCATTGAAATTGGTAAATAATTGCCAGAGTTATGACCATTTTTGTCCGTAAAAAGCGACATAAAGTTATCTATATAGGCATTCCTGCAGTTGTCCTGCGCAGTCACCATTCTTGTTTTTTCGGATCGGATTAAAGAATGGATGGAAGAAAGATTTTTTCAAATCGGTTCATAATTGCCAGAGTTATGCGCGAACATACATAGAAAAAAAAAAAATATATACGAACGAATTGAGAACCTCCTCCTTTTTTGAAGTCGGTTAAAAAGTAGACAATAACAAGATCTCTTGAATAGGTACTAAAATGTTATATGATAGGAAATGGAGTGATATTTGTGATGAACAATTTAAGTACTTACCTGTGTGGTACAAAATTATATTAAAAGGCTACAAATAAGGGTCATGGCATACTAATACTTTTAGCATTGCGATTTTATTCGTTTTTCGGGGGAAGCTCCTCAACCTCCTCTATATTGCTTTATTTTATTTCTAAAAAAATTGCAATCAAATGAATATCTATCATCATCAGAAAATTTGCGATTTTAATACCACCCTTAAATGAAGCGAATTGCAGCAAATACCCTTTATTTGCATATCTGCAGGTAATTTACTTTATTACGTTATTTACGAACGCAATCGTAAATGAGATACGAATTCGCTGGCGCTAAAAGTAGCGAGTGTGCTCTGGCCCTAAAGGTCTTTAGGACGGCTTAATTTGTAATGACATTTTCCCCGTGACGAAGTAAAGGTTGCAAGGTAACCGTGTACATAAATGTCAAACGAACTTTAGCCGATATTCGCGCTCGGAAAACCGATTACGGTATATGGCAACACCACCTTTTCGATGCTCTAGCTCGCTATCGTACTTTGCATGTTGCTTAATCATCTTCAATGTCGCTAGCCGATGTGTCGATCCACCGTGAACCGATTTAGTTGCCGATAAGCGTCTAGACTTTCTGGTTTATTTCTACTACTTTATGGAATTACATAAATATTTTATCCACCTTGTCTCCTGCAGCTGATAATTATTGCGGGTGTGATTGTATTTTTCCATCAGAGACAGGTTTCTGTAGTTGAAATTATTTGAGATTAGGACTGTATAAATTACAGCAATGAATGTATAGAAATACATATTGCAAAAATCGATCTATATATGTTACCAACTAGTATGTTTACAACACTGGTTCTTAACCGGTAGTCTGTTGTTAACTACTAGTGGTCCCAAAGGCACCCAAAGTGGTCCACGAAGTCGTCATCCACTTATTGAATAAATTACAAAGCAATGACGCACTGAGTTAATGCAATTACAAACAATACTAATCTCGGTTACTTTTAATATGTCTACTAAGTTTAAGTTACTACCAGTGGTCCATGGGACGACTAAAATTAATTCAAATGATCTGTAATTAAGAAACACTGGTTTATAGAGGTATGGCAAGAAATTTTTACATATCGGGAAGAAGGTCCACCTTACAGAAGACCATAGCCAGTAGCCACCCTAAGCAAGATCACAATCTTGCGCTATCGAAGAAAGCTTCATCTCTGGTTCTAGTGTACTTAGAATATTGTCTCTCGTGGCTGTCAGTCGGCCGAGGGATCGGTCCATCTTTCCCTCAACTGCTAGTGTGGCGATTCCTCTTCCCCCGTGATGTTAATAAACTAATGCCCTCTACCATCCAGGTCTGAGTCTTCAGTTAGGAATGCACAAACATAAGCTGACAGATCGGAGTCGCAGATCGAGGAGTCACTCATGCATCGTGCGACATTTTAGCTGCTAGTATAGTAGGTAGAGCTCAATTCAAGGCCTTTTCATTACTTAACATGATTACAGCCAAGCACTTGTTTAAATTGCGTAAAAAATTAAGTACATCAAAACTAATACACGTCTCAACGTCTCAAAACTAGATCGCCTGCCGATCTATAAGTTAGTTCATTAGCGTCCAAACGATGAAATCAGCAGAAGCTAAAATGTGCTACCATTTTATGTAACGTGACATTTGAAGTGAACACGATCGCTATCTTCCTATTTGATGTCATTTAATGTTCTTTGCCACTCGTAAATGACATCCGTGACTTGTGATATCGGAAAGAGCTTCAATTAAAATATGGTGATTAAAGCCAAACAGCCAAGAGGCTAGCAGAGTAGAGTAACCACTCTCCTAGCCTCTTGGCTGTTTGGCTTATAACCGTAAGCTTTGAAAGGTTTGTTTTTGATGACAACATAAAAGGCTGAAACCACGTAGCCGATCATCAGGCCATTTAGTTGGTTGTAATTTTGTCGTATTTTCTTTTTTTCTCTCTTGTTTTATCTTTCGAACGGCAGGACACACCATCGCTGATGCTGATCTAATTGTAAAAAGACAAACACTGTTTAAAAAAAGTTAAACTTGGCAAGCTCGCTGAATTTCGCTCGCAGTCGAGGCCGCTTTGTGATCCGGTGGTAACTTTAAAAAAAAATACTTTTATCAAAAGTGTAGCGTTAAGCCTTGAAATAAATATTTTTTATTTTGAATTCAGCACAACTGACTCAACAGCTAAAGAATCCGTTTTACAAAACAAAACGCGTCATGTCTTACGGACTGGAGCGAACATTGAAACGCTTATCTTTGATGGTAATACTGAAGGCAGCATATGGAACAAAATGGATACCAGCAGTAAGAGAGAGAGAGATCTTGAAAGAATTGGCGGAGGCTTACGCCCAAGAGGTGACTTCTGCACAAAGGAAATTTGTCTACAAGAAAATATTTATATTTGTGACATTCACCTTCTATTAAATAGGTAGTTAAATTATGAAGATCAGTTTTACATAAGCTAAGTACCTTCGCAGCCGCTAAGCAGGGTATGTATATGCTACTTACCCTATTTTTCTTGACAAAATTAAAATCCTAACAATAGATGTATTAACACAGAAGTGATGGCTGACTGGTGGCCAGCCAAAAATTATTGGTAGGGATGAATACGATATATTGCAGTGTTCCGGTCCGGTTGGCTGCTGAAATTACCGGGCTAAAGATGTCTCAGGGGACGAGCGGCAGTGAAGTTGTCCAATAGCAGGCGAGTCGCTTACAATAAGGGGAACGCCGGCACCGGCTTCTCTCTTTACCGAGTTGCTAAGAAAACCGAACAAGAAACTTCAATATTGTTAGCGATTTGTAAGAAAAGCACATTGGCAACACTGCAGAAGACGTGTCAAAGAAACAAATAGGCAGAACTTGACATATACAGATGTCAGACATCACGAAGGAGGGAAAAAGCGCGGGAATCGAGAGACAGAGATGGAGAGTGAATGAAAGAGTCCTCCTTTAGAACGAAAACTAATGACAATTGGAAAATAGAAATATCTTAGATAAACAGAGAAAGTGAAGTGAAGATAATTAAGTGCGGGAAGTTACTGTTAATTAACAAGGCGTGTAATTTGGTTTTAAATAATGAACAAAGCAACATCGTGTGTCGTATAAAGGATAAATGAGGGGGAATGTTTTATGTTGTAAACAAGTGATAGTTCAATAAACGAATATGTCAGCAACTATAGTCTTGTATTCTTTCAATATAATGAAGAAAATATAAGCATATAACATCATACATTTTTATTGCACAACAAACAACCAACACAGCATATTGTTTTGCTGTATACATAATATGATTACGAAGTGTTTTAACGCTCGGCTACCTGCCATTTAAACGTCAATAACATCGATAACGCGTGTTATAATTCTAACTCAGACAGTGATACAAGGCTGATGTTAAGGTCGGTTCAGAATACACGGATCGCATCCAAGAATGCAAAATAAAATGTTTTTTTCTTTAATGATTATTTTACTGTAGTATATGTATGTGATATGTAGTGCCAATTACTAAAGTGACGTCAGGAGAGAAATCTAATCTCACTATGCTTATTAGAGTGAGTGAGCTTATTAGACCTGGTTGTGCAAGTCGGTCCCAGAACAAACAAAAAGATTTGCTGATCGTTCGCAATTATTATTTATCGACCATTTTACAAGTTGAAGATGATAAGGGAATGTTACCTCTGAAACAAGTACCTAATAAACTAAAATGATATCTTGTAATTGTTACTAATTCTTTTCTTGCGGCAGTAACTTTAAAAAATCTTATTTAAATAAGGAAATTAATTAATTTTATTTACAGACTTCAAAATAACAGAAAATTATCAGTATGTCGTAATCTATATCTGTGTTCGTATCATTTCAAATAACGTAATCTAAACTTTCTTGAATAGTTAATTTCAGATGTTACCCGTCTTTACGATTTTTTACGCGATATTTGCGAAATTTCTGGAAGATGTTTTTTTAAACCATCAGACGTCAGGCCTACAGTTTTGGATTTAGGCCAGTCATCATATTAGTTATTGTAACATATTCATAACGTTATTTTTAACGCTAATACAGTCTGCAACACGCCTTACAAATGAACATGTCCAAACATAATAATAGGGTTGCCATTGACCTTATAGTAGCCGTATCACGTTCCAACATGTTTAGTTGTCTGTTCAAATTTAATATAACCGAGCCACCACCATTCACTTATCGCCACAAACTATATAACTTTCAATATTGTTTGATATAGGAAGTTTAGGAAGGTTGTTATTGCTGGGAATTCAATACTTCTTTTTACCCGAATGTCCTAAAAGGAGAGACCAGCAAGTCGTTACCTCATGGAATGCGACACGCCTGCTTATAGACAGCATTGCACTGCCGCTCGTCAGCCGAGACATTAGTTATTAAATCTCTTAAGCCTGGTAATTTCACCAGCTACAGTGTCTTTTACACTACTGGAGATACCTACTAGAGATATGTTTTTCTAGTGTAAACTCGTATATTTCCGTACTCGTATTATATGTATAATGTTTGTTTCTGAGGTTAGTGGCCAACCTGGTGAGTTATTCTTTACGCCTCCGACTTGGCTTAAAGACAACTGTTTAGTTGATAACAACCGCGGCCGACTTTTTACGTGCTCTCCGAAATACGGAGACGTTCAATAAAAATACTACTAAACGGTCACCCGTCTATGGACTGACCTTGCCTGTCGGTGCTTAACCAACTGATAGTTTACTGAACAATATAACTGGCTTTAAGCGCTCCATAAAAATTCCATGCCCTATAAGGCTCTAGAACATGACATAAGGATTCTGTACAAGAATGAGATACGATGACGTGTCACGCGATACATCTCTTTGAACTAGTCATTACATGTATTATAATTATCTTTTGTACCGCCTGCTCCAAATAAAAAATCGATTAGCTTGAAACGAAAATATGAGATAACCGTCCGACCAATAAATTATGCAAGAGACTTCAGAGTGGTCCACCTGGTGTTAACATCGGTAGCCAAGTTGTCATTATACAATACGAAAAGTTATACGAAAGGCTGCCTTAAAGGGGGCTCGTAGCTTTTGAAGGTTTCTTCCCCGACAAGAAAAAAGAAGAGAATACTCGTGATTGCTAACCATCAAACTCGTACTAGACCCCGCAGGCGAATGTCTCGTAAGTCTCATCCAAAAAATATTAAAAGCAAACAGCCTCGAGGACATTACGAATGAGGCATATTAATTAGATAGTATAACACCTCATTTCTTCTAGTCTGACCTTATTGTCATGATGTAAAGACGTCCAAAATCTTGGTTCTCCAAAACCCTAAAGAATTCAAAACATTGGAGACGTAAAATAAATTTATTTCAATGTATTCAGCTTATTCGGTATTGAAACTTCAGTTCACAAGAACTAAACATCAATAATCACTTTCCTTTCTGAACGATAACATATGGAGGCAAAACGATGTTAAAGGTTCTCTGGTCAGTGGGTTGTGATCTGACTTCCATTTCTCTCCATATAGGGCCAGGTGACGGCGACAGCCACACCTTACATACTCCGTGGGTGATAATGGATGTGTCTTTCACCCTCGTGGCGTAAGATGTATATACGGAAACGGTGGGTGGAGAAATTATTCCTACAAGTACCAAGCTAGTATTTGACGGTAACATTAAAGTAATATATATAATTTAGGGCCTTTTAGACTAAACCATTGTACTTATAAATCATACTATACTTAGTGTAGATATAAATGTTTAACACTGTTTTAAACTTTCATTGCGATTTACAAGATTATATTGACCTGGTTTGCTGTCAGGATTATTATTAGATTTGTATGATCACGGTAAAAGGTTTTACAGTATTGGTATAAACTAATAATAATCCTGACATTAAACCCGTAAGTCAACATAAAATGTTTAGTCGAATAACCCGTTTTACTTAAAACTACATTTGTGTAATTATTTATTACAGTAAAATTAAATGTCTTGTTGCATGTCTTGTTCAATTTCTTCATTTATTTAACCCACGCAGTTGAGAATAGCGTAAATCCTCTCTGTTTGATTAATGTATTTCTAATACATTTTTCACCGTTTGCATTATTATTATAGAGAATTACTTTTTTTAAATAGACAAGTAGTGTCATTATTTCCAAAATACTTAACTTTTTTTTAAAAGAATTCACACCAATCTTCTCACTACTAGATAATTATGACGCTAATCTTTTAACCAATCTCGATCCTCGTTTCAATAATATGGCAATTATTTACATCCAATCAAAACAGTTCTATTCAAACAGTTACTAGGTGACTAACCTGAACAGAACACATCTATGGTTGGCGCACGCCCACAAAATAATTTGCATTGGGACACTAATTGGTGGTCTAACGGGCTGCCATAATGACCGCAAATATGACAAATAGGTACTAAGTGTCGTAACAAATTGCATCAAAAATGTATGAGAATCACCAAATAATAGACCGCGAAACATTTTATGGGAAACAATAAATAAAAGTCGTTTGTTAAACATAACTACGTACCACATAATTCACGCACACTCACTTTCTAGTGCAAATCGCATTTATTTTGAGAGTAAGAAATATGATTTACGTACACCACAACTAGATGATTAATACATACAAAATGATGACAAAATGCTTTTGTTAAAAATCAAGAAAGTACTTATATTTTTCAAAAGATATTTCGACGTGGGAGATTACTTGTCAGTAATAAATGTTAATAAGAAATTGCACGCAACGGTTACCTACATCAGACAGAATGAATCCGCCTTGGTTGGAGCCAATACACGCAGCAGGCATCCTAAATAAATATTTTTATGTAAATTAAAAGAAATTCGGTTTGTTTCATTTGTTCTCGTAAATTTTCGTGCTGCGAAGGAACGCGACGCTTTGATATTGTTTACATGAACTGACTTAAAATATGTTACTCGAAAGAATGTTACTAGAACAGAAAACAGCACACGCACATAAACGGAATAATGCTATACAAACCAAAATATTTACAAATCCAAAATAGTGACAACGCAAATTTGTGCGTAATGTGGTTATTTTATTAGCAACAATTTGCGAAGGTGTTCGGTATTATGTTCGCAAATAAAAGTGAGCCTATCATCGCACTTCAATTTGGGCCTCTCACGAGAATTGCTAACATACCTACAAGTAGGTACACACACTTTAACTGAAGATATACCAACAAATATGTAATAGCAAAAACACCGATACAAATCTTTTATCGATAACACGATCATTATTGGTGACTTATAATAAATAAATAATAATAATAAATTCTTTATTTCAGGCATCTAATGGCCCATACAACAAATACCTTATAGACTAACATACATATTATATTATAAAACTTATAATTAAACACGCAAAACCGTAACGTGTCGCGCGCGGTGTTCGGTATCCGTCCACGAAATCGACGAAATAAGACACCCCTCGGCCAAAACTCTTCTTTAGCGAAAGTCGACAGTTGTTGGGTCGGCACTCTCACCACAAAGGAATTAAAATTCACGCTGTGGCGGGACTCCAACCGTTCGACCTTCAAAGTGAGCTTGGTCTTCACACGGACGTACTCTACAATGTCTTCGACCTTCGTAGAGTGGTGCAGCCTGGACACATCGTCGCAGGGATAGCCGGACGCAGCAGATGATTTGGTCCCGTCGGTGCGATGCCGCACTTATTGCGGTTGGCTGGCTTCCTCTTCCTCCTCTGCACCTTAACGAAGCCTTCCTCGTCGCACTGGTCCCTCCTCGGACCCTTTGGCGCAGGCCCACGAATAGGCTCGTGAGAACTCTGCTTCTCCCGCTGTCTTGTCGGCCGCTTCGGTGGTGGCTTATGATGTGTCGATCGTATACAAGTGTCTCATTACATAAGAAACTGCATGCAACCCGATTCATATGCCTCACGAGTCATGGACGTGAAAAATAAATGGTATATATCGATCAAGAGTCGATTGTCAACATTGTGTGGACCACCCCGCGCGGACGTCGAACCCTAAGCCTGCCCGATGAAATAAACTATTCCCGGTGCAAGCGGCTCCGATTTACGTTCCATTCGCAATAGTAAAGGCTTGTGTGGCAATAGTGGCCACAGTGAAACGAGTGCACGGCTAGCAACAGAAAACAAACCGAACGCCGGTGAATAAAAACGTTCCGCCATTTTACAATCCCATAAACGTCCACATCAAAGTGCTAAAACGACTACGCGGGGATTACAACGACTTTCTGAACTCACTTTTATTTGCATCCAATGTTGTACAATATTCTATTTCAAGGTTAAAAAGTATTTCTGAGTCGTTTCTTGGTTCAAGCCAAAAAGTAGGTCTCGTCGATTAGCATGAAAGGTATGGATCGAATCTCAGAACAGGTGAAGCAAAAGTGCTGTTTTCAGTGTAAATTTGAGTAAAAGCCCTATAATAATCATGAGCCGACAAAGAATTCTCATAAATTGCTCGCCGGTGTCAATGATGAAGTCATTTTAAGAACTATATTCGCAACGTTTATCGATAAAAAATATAATCACATAGCAAGATAAAATAATAAGATAAGCGGCATGAAATAATGGTAAAATCGAGCTAAGATTAAGTGTGTGCTAAATATTTTATACATCATTAAAGTTATTTACGATTTCCCATAAGCAATAAGTAGTAAAATATTCTTTGAACATTTTTACTTCATCGCTATTGGCGTTGCAGTCGATGATAAAGCAGTACCTAGCAGTTGTAGCAGGAATGAAGAAAATTAAGAAATGGAGGTTCATCCGGCGCTAACACATCGACTCCTCAGTATACTGGCAAACGGATAATCTTTACACACTACAGAATGCAGAACAGAACGTCACCCGAGGAGTCTGCTGTAAAGCAGTCCTGTTGGCCACTACAAAAATGCAATCAACGCATAAACAATATCATCAAACTACACACATCAAAAGTGTCTAGGGATCAACATATATTTTTGCAATAACTTTTCTCCTGATTGATATTAATTAAAATTTTCTTTAAGGATTCATCAAATAAAGTGTTTTCGTTTGTCACAGTAACGATAAACCAAGTCACCTTTGCATTAATAAAGAAATTTGCCATTTTCCTAATAAAGGGATTTTTGACATTTGAACCACTAACACAAAAGTTCGAAAAAAAGACTGAAATAACAGTTTTCTTTAAAATTTTATTGGGTAACTTAAACAATGAATAATCCGTGTTTCTACCGCGAACACTAACAACACAAGAACATCGGTTTGGCATACTCAAAATGAGTTCATCCAAATCACGCTGTGGAATGGCCGCCCATGTTCGTTGCAACAACAAAAAAAGGTCTTCTTGCGACTGGATACCCTCCATATTCGGCAGAGCTCTTCTCTGTAGCATATCCCATGCATGCTCAATCGGGTTCAAGTCTGGCGACTGAGCAGGCCAGGGCAGGACATTGATGTTAGCTGCGGCGAGAGTCTGTCTTACAACTCTTGCGGTGTGCGGTCGTGCATTATCATGCATTAACTGAAATAAGGGACCGATTTGCACTTGTAGAGGAACGATGACGTCTGATACAATCGTCTCAGCATAAATTTGAGCGTTGAGGTTGCCTCTGATCCAAATCAACTCAGTTCTTCCGCCGATCCAAATACCCGCCCATACCATGATGGTTCCACCACTATAAGGATGGACTTCCTGGCAGGATTTTAATCGCTGTTGGCGTCCAGGGGTTCTCCAGTGTCGTATACGTCTTGTATCCGGTCTCATACCAAAACGAGACTCATCAGAAAAGCACACGAAACGCCATTGTTCTTCTGCCCAATTTCTGTGTTCAAGAGCCCATTGATATCGAATCCTACGATTGTGCATTGCTATAGGTGGTACCCGTAGCGGTCTTCGGGAATGAAGGTTCACTTCATGCAAGCGGTTTCTGACTGTTTGGTCGCTAATTAAGTTCCCTGAAGAGTGATGAAGCCTCACGGCTAACATCATGGCAGTTATTGTTGGAGCTCTTCGAGTTAAGATTTGAATATATCGGTCTTGTCTCCGTGTGGTGCAGCGATACCGTCCTCCATGGCGCTCAGCCACGGTACCAGTGCTTCGGTAACGTGTCCAAAGTCGACTGATAACACTCTGACTTGTATTCAGAGCTAAAGCCACAGTACGTTGCCGGGAACCAGCTTCTATCATTCCCACGGCTCTGAGCATTTCTTCCCTGCTTAAATGACGTCGCCGCTCCATAATAACGTTGGTTTTAATCAGTAGTAGGGAAACAGTAGCACTAATAATGTCTTCAATGCGTTGTATGTTTTTATAGGGAAAATATTGACAGCTGATTTTCATCTTTTACTCGAATTTGATTCACAGTTCCTGATTCAAATTATGAAATGCACCAAAAAGGATCCATATAAATTTATAAAATCATAAATTTATTACAAAGCCACATCTCAATCTCAAGAAATCCGCTTAAAAATGCTTGATCCCTAGACACTTTTGATGTGTGTATTTAAACTTATTAATCCCAAGAATCAACTTGTTTTTTTGCTAAGAATCAATAACAACGACAAAATTAATTAGAATATATACAAAGAGTTACGAACCGGTAAAATTTCACGATCATGCCATAACAATATTCTAAGAACATGGCGAATTGAGCAACGGTTGAAGTAAATCGATTCTGCTAATTTCTCAGAACAAGGCGTGTTGTAGTCGATGTTCGCTCTGATTTACTGAGTCGGCGAACTGCACAATTAGCAATGCCGTAGTAACTGACATCTTCATTTGATTGCTAATATCATCATCTATACTATTTTCCAGAGGAATATCGGATTTTTAGTCAGAATTTTTAACGAGTTCTCGGTATTACGGCGCTGTTGCAAGCGCTTTTATAGAGTAATCTACATTATGATGGGTGAGTATTCAACTAGGAATTGTCACTTTTTTCTTCTGCTAAGTATTTTGCTAAGACTGCTGGAAATCAAACTGAAATTGATTGTTTGTTTACCGACTCAAGATAGACAGGCCGTGTAGGTACTGTTTTAAATCAGTCATATCACCAAATTCCAAGTATTAGATAATTTAAAACCGTCCTAAAGATTAAAAACCCATCCCACCCATCGAAAGGTCTTTGCTTGTGGCGGCTTCGTGTGGCGGGTCACCCCCTTCCCTCCAATATGGTTGAGGGGAGTGATGGCTGCTGCTCGAGTCAACTCGTGCGCGGGTGCTGCTTGGGGGGACTGGTCCGACTACTATCCCTTTGGCTTTTTAGTTTGTTGTACCTACTTTCGTCGTATTTTATTATTTTTTTTCCCTGTATTATTTGATCTTTTGAACGGCAAGACACACTGTCGCTCTGATCTAACTGTAACATGACACACAGTTTAAAAAAAAAAAGTGATAAAATGACAAGCCCGCTGAGTTTCTTGCCGGATCTTCTCAGTTGAGGCCGCGTTGTGATCCGGTGGTAGCTTTTTTTAAAAAAAAAAAAAAAAAAAATACATGACCTTTCAAAAGTGCTAGCGTTAAGCCTATTTGAAATAAACTATTTTTGACTTTGACTTTGACTTTGATCCAATCTAAGCCAATTAATTTAAGAAATGAAAACAATAGGCTTTTAATAGGCTAGTGTGCTTTACCATCCTCGATTGCGTCGCCCAGCAGGTGGGACTGCAGTCCAGCACTAGCTTATGTTGGATAAAAAAAAATGATATCGGTTTATGTTTGATTCTTATTATAATCTAATGTATAAAAGAGAAGTCAAGATTTTCAACATTTGTGCCAAATACAGAGTCCTGTAATGTTAACCCACTACCTGTACAGTCCAAGGAACCTACTTACTACATACAGATACGCTTAATAACAAGTCAAATACTCTTAGTCAAACTCTTTTATCTTCTAGAGACGTGTTTTAAACACATATCTTACATTCTCCTTAAAACTTAACGATGATCACGTTTTTTTTAAACATACAGTAATAATAGTTATTTGATATACATGTACCTAAAGCGTTTATAGCTTTTTTATGTAGATTCAAATCGGCTTTTAATTATATGCCCCAAAAAGCCCGTTGTACAAACCACGCAGCCTTGAAATCGATCCAACCGCATCTTAGGTGTGCATGTCAACCTACTTTTGTGAAGATATTATTTTCCTCTTGACATAAGAGTTCTACTTTACCCGTAGTCCTTATCATGACTAGTTACGGCCTGAATTCCTTTGAATCAGCGTGGGGGCTATAAATACAGAGTGGCTTGACCACCTAAGCGACATAAATCCAGACTTGTTGTTAATTAGACATGTGTCAACACAGACTAAAATAATATTCTAATTGATGTTAATCTGATTGATTTTTATACCAAATACAGATTGAACCTACTCAAATAGGCCCTCAGCCCCTACTAATAGTCAATAATGTCACAATGTCAAGAAATTAAAATGACAAGCACAAGATTTTGATTCTAATTTTAAAACTACAACTACTACTTATTTTTTTGTTTTGAGGAACTTACGATTTGAGAGTTTCGTTCTTCGATGTTCTTTTACATCATCCTAGAAATGTCTATGGTCAGTGTCGATTGTATCGCCAGCGAGTAAAATACATATTGTTCTTGAATTCTGTTCTGTGTATAGCCGAACGCTGAGACTCGTAGCGCCCGCGTGGGTGCCATTCCAGCCGCCGAGTATGAAAGCGAAAGTCGTAAATCGCGTATACTTCAAAAGAAACATCACAAAACATTGTTTTTTCAAGATATCTATCGTGTATTTACGATATTTTGTAATAAACAAAGAAATAATATGATGTTGGTGAGTCATCCAATATTTTGCAATGTTTTAGCAACATGCTTCGAGACCGCTAACTGTATTGTGATGATAGTTCATTAAATCGAGTCGTGCTGAGATACTACCGTTTCCTGATACACTTAAAGCTTGATACACATAAATTCCGAAGTATTTGTTACAAATAAATTTGAATTATTATTTCTGACGCATAGCCGGCGTGAATAGGTTTCGGGGATAAGTTATTACATTTTTATAGATTGTAGAGTCATCGAACTCTATACACAACTCTTACGAGTCGCAAGTTACGACTTCACAATAGGCAGTATTTGATCTATTGAGGTCCCAAGTTAAATCTTATTGACTGGTCTTTTATAGAAGCCAATTCACGGTTCCAACAGAACGACTGTGTTGCTCACACTCGTGATTGCTTTCAAGGCTTATTGAAAATAATTTCTTAAATATTTCAGATACAAAACTAATTTTTTCGACCCGGCAAATTCCTATTCATTACCGATACGACCTCAATTAGCTGGTCCGTTCACAAAAGCAACTGAATAGCACTACTAATTTGCACAAATGATGAGAAAAAATACTAACTCGTCGCTAAAGAATTCATCTACACCACATTTGTGAATACTGAAGACCATTTGCCGAAGTCGTTAAGTGTCTATTAGTGTTCATGTTGGACATACGTTAAGTTGCTTTTATGTCCCGTTAATTCTGGTCGTGACAGTGTCTTCATTGAGCTCTTAGTGTTGACAAAGAGTAATGCGACACGATTGATATCGAATTCGAGATGAATGACATAGTTTTTATAGGAGTAGATTGTTATTACCACTGACCACGTGTTATTACGTAATACTTGGTAGACTCTGTGGAACAGTGACTTATTACTAGCTTTAAAACCCGAAGGTTACCGAATCTTACGGGAAGCAAAAGCGTTGTGTTCCTTACTGATAAGGGCATTAAAAACACCATCAGGTGATCATCTTACAATTGAAAAGAAAGGGTAACGGATGTTCACGTTAAAAGCTCTTCTGGCGGCTGATCATTCCTCGGTAGTATCGCTCCATACAGATGATGAGAGTAAAATTTAAGGGAAGTTGCACCTGCACAAGCACCTGCAGAAGTGCTGCTGGAATCTGCAACGTTAACTGACCTTATCAAAGACTAGTTCAAGACGACTTGGTATGACAACAGAAATTTAGTCCAAAAATCAGTCAGCATTTAAAACATACCGTTTCTAATACCTACCTATATTATTATAAACTTCCTTTTTTGCCCTTGTTCTTGCCCCCTCAAGGCCTTAGTCCACCACGCGGGCCAAGTGCGGGTTGGCAGACTTCACACGTCATTCGAAAGGCAGTTAAGCTTTCTCAGACATGCAGGTTTCCTCACCAATAGCTAGTAACAATCGGACAAAGACGATTAATTAAAGAAATCAGAGGTGCGAGGAATATAGTAGGAGGAATATATCTATACTTATGTTAAAATCTACTGTAATTAATCTATATATATATATATATACTTATTAGACTAGTAAGTTACTCAATTCTATTCTATCGTTGGTGGCTTAAAGTCAGTCCCGGTAACTAGGGATGGCAATTATTGCGATTTAGTATTAATTTCATAAGCATGCGAATTTATGAGTCTTAGCATGCTAATTGCTATTGCTATGCTATTTTCTAATATGACGATAATGAGTTTTGTTCATATGCGAATTAAAGAGCGCGTTTACCTTAGGACGTACGTCTCCTATTGTGCATCTGTGTGACGATAGGATGTAATTATTTTATATCGAATATGCGAACTAAACTCTCACTATCACTTGCCAAAACGCACTGAAGAATACGGCGCGCGCCACACAAATTATTATTAAAATCACAGTTCACACGCATTCATTCATTCTTCGCAGGGTGGTCTGATAATAATTTAAACGAATTAAACAATCGCACACATTCATTCAATATACCACCCTAAGAACAAGTTATCAAAGATAATAATTGCTTAACCTCATTCTTCGTATCATCTGCTAAAATTAATTTTACTTGTGAACGAGGTAGATGAAACAGATAGATTTAGTATTCCCGTGGTTGTAAATGCGACGGAACGCGCGCGTTGCCGGCCGCTGCGTGATAGATAGTAGGAGCGATGAATTCGCATTTCACAGAATTTCGCAACTACATTTAATTTGTGAAATGCTAATTAAGCGTTAGCATGCTAACAATGAATGCGAATGCTAATTATTCCATCACTACCGGTAACCACTGGAACACACTTCGACCCAGTTGGATCCATTGTGCATAATAAGTTATCCTAAAATTTTTATTACAAAAGTATATATACCGGGTGTAAGAGACATCGTACCGAAAATAAAATCTTTTAAAAAAAAAATTGAACCGGCTTCAATATCACTGAAAAGTATAAAATAATTTAAATATTATTGAAGTTGGTGTTAGCGTACCTGCTGTGTATATTTGGCACCAACTTCAATAATATTTAAATTATTTTATACTTTTCAGTGATATTGAAGTCGGTTCAATTTTTTTTTAAAAAGATTTTATTTTAACCTTTTTAGTGATATTTTCATATATAAAAATTGAACCATCGAAAACCGTAAAATTATCTAGGTAGGTTATGATCACATTATCGTCTACATAGTTTTACATAATTCATGTTTCTTCAGAAAATAATATCCGGTCGTAATGAAATTTGCATGGAAACATCATAGTAGTTTACTCTCTCGAATAAAAAAAGAATCATCGAAATCGGTTCATAATTGTCAGAGCAATGTAATGGAGAACATCAGTTTTATGGTTTTTACCAGATAAATTCCTCCACATCGTTCATGGTCCTCCAGGAAGTTCTTATCCGGTTGTAATAAAATTCATACAGATTCAATACAGTGGTTTCTTCTTTCGAATAAAAAAAGAATCATTGAAATTGGTAAATATTTGCCAGAGTTATGACCATTTTTGTCCGACCGAGCGAGTCCGAGCGACTAAAACGTCATCTATATAGGCTTTCTTGCAACTCTCAGTGCGCAGTCACCATTCTTGTTTTTTTAGGAACTACTTATTACTAAGCAATAATTTTTTTATGGGACTCAATCAATGGATTGAAGAATGGATGGAAGAAAGATTTTTTCAAATCGGTTAATAATTGCCAGCGTTATGCGCGAACATACATAAAAAAAAAAAAAAAAAAATATATACAGACGAATTGAGAACCTCCTCCTTTTTTGAAGTCGGTTAAAAAATTGATAAGATGTCAATTAATGTCCGTTACAAAATTACAGAAACCATTCATATGAAAATTACTGACTTATTAATTTTCGAGCATGTAATGAATATATGCGGAATAATATTTATTTCTCAAAAAACATTGCTAATTTTCTAAAATAATAATTATTAATTGCCTATTAATTAATTTCCTATGCACTGTTTTGTGCATAAAGAATATATAAATAAATAAGTAAAAAAAAAACCACAAATAATTAATTTATTGTTTTTAAATTAAAATTAGGCTTTATTATTATACCAATAATGATATTATACTAATTTTATTTAAAAAAAAGTGTCTTTTTTGGAAATTCATGAAAAAGCCGATGAAAAATTTCAACACTAGGATATTCAGAAGCATGTACTGGATCCCTGGTATCGGTTTTGGGTACGATGTCCCTTACACCTGTCATACTGTTATATTAAAGGATGTTAATCATCAAACGTAGCTTTTATTAAATAGTAAATGATCTTGATCTAATTTTGTACACACACATCTGTTGGCTGAACGTAATCCATTTAAAAACAAGCTACAAAGTAAACAATGTGAAACAAATCGCGAGGCTGATAGATGTGGTAATTGATCTGACAGAAAACGTGGGTAAATTATGAATTATAATACCTAAACACAAAATGTTAACTAACTAACCCTGACTAACTAATAACACCTGAAACTAGTTCGTTTACGTTTAGTATCGAGATCAGAATTAATTACACTACTTTTAATATGGTCAATAATGGTAAAAACCATAATGTGTTTCTATTTATTAATTGTATAAGTTTAAGTTTTAAAACGTATAAGTTTCATTAACATAACAACAAAATAACTGCAGCTTTGGAAGCAAAAGGTAGGTACGAAGCTGGTGACCCTCAGCGGCCAACATAGCCTCTCCTCATAGAACACCACCTTACCTGCAACGCTGCAAACATAAATCATTGGCAACCTGACCCACTGCAGGGAGACAATACCAGACAAATGTCGTATTACTTGCCTGAGGTTTCCTGTTAGGTGGAAAACATACACAGTGTCAGCCTCCAGCTTCTCTGAAATCTTCATCGATGACTTGCACACATCAGGATATCAATCAAGACTTCTGGACTCTGATAAACTGCATTTGTCATTTATTAAAGTACGCGGAAGAACCTTCTTGAATGGCAAAATAATATAACGTTTGCCAAGCGCGACCTGGATGTTCAGCTCTAAAAGATCTCGTTGATTGATTCTTTCCAACCTGATGTTTGTTTGTTCAGGGTGTGGTATGGTAAGTCGTCGATTTGGTATCAGAGTTATTTAAGCTGCTATTAGGCTGATTTTTGCTTAACGACTGCTGTCTAGATGACAATAACCGGGCTTGACTTTTTACAAGCCCCCGAATCGCGAAGCTGATCAGTTCAAATACCTTTAATCGGTTACCCATCTATAGATGGACCTTGTCTGACGTTGCCTAACCAACTCATCGCTTGCCAAAATGTGATTACAACTAGCCATGAACAACTCGATATAAATAACCCAGAAAGATTCCTGGCGACACGAAAAGGAAGGAGGGGTTTAATACGATGCGACTAGCAATACAGACTTGTTTGAGCGTTATGGATCTTAAAAATCTTACGTTTGCTCCTTAAAGCTCATTTTATGGTAACACGATTTGGTTTCTGATTCACAAATCAAAGATGAGCTTGCATTATTCGTAGTCCTCCTCTAAATAAATAACAAAAGCCCCAGTCCAGTTGACACATAGCTGCATGCTTTATCAGTGTAGCCAAGGTATGATAACATTCCAAGTATAGTAACCGTAATCGCTGCACGGAAAACATTAAACCAGAGATTAAACTGTGCTCATAACCACGCGTTGCTTGAATTCCAATTACAGTAAAATTTAAAAACTTCTTGTAAAACAGCAGTTAATAGATATTTTGCAAGCAGTGTATCAAACTATAAAACGCTGAATATAATCTTGCTCGATTGGCTCGATTCTAAATAGGAGGAGATTCTGAAATAAACTGTACCTACTTTTTCCCTCTCTAGAGCGAAGAGACTTAAAGACATTGGTACGTATCAAACGGAAAGACTGGCACACAAACTATTCCAGTCCTTAGCTGTACTATTATCAATGACCAAGCCATATGGGATGAGGAGAGCCGAAGATCAATAGCGTGTATTGGGGAGGACTGTCTAGCAGTGGACTGATGTAGGCTAATTATGATGATGATGAAGCCAAATGCGTTGTCTAAAGTGATGTAACGCTCAGAGGGCGGCAGCACTGCGTACAAAACATACATATACGTTTGTTCTAGTTGTACGAGATGTTACAAAGGGCGTGGTGGTGTCAAGTCACACCATTCTTAAATCATAAGCTAAAATATAAGAGCTAGATAAAACCATTTGCTTGATTTAAAACTTCATTTTATGAATCATTAAGAATACACTTTAAAAGGAAGCTAACTACAGTGATAAGAATTACATCATCCACTTTATTGGTATATCACGTCGTTGTTATTATCATAGACAAACATTATTATTTCAATTCATTAATACTACTTGTACATAAAAAGATTCTACTGTATCTGTCGTCGTCGACAATAGCATATTGACGTTTATCACACATATACACACCAGGAAAATGAAACAATACCTGGTATAATAAAAAGGTAGATCCGTTAGAAAATCCCATCACCATAGAAGATATGAAAGTAATGTCTTCGAAAGGTTTAATTTTCTAATTCCTAAAATTACATAAACATGCTATCAAAATGATTGTATATAGCATTTATTGTAATAGCTGTGTATTATCGCTCGATCCGGTATAGGTGTGCGCGGGCGCAGGCGTTATCGCACCAAGGTCACAATAAGATGTGCCTAAGACCCTCATAAAGCAATTTCTGATGTTTATTTTGATATAAATTTACACAATTTTTAAGTAATCTAACAGATTTTAGAATTCGCTTAGGGATGACGAAAACAATTTTTTCACTTTGGTATACTCTTCTAAGAAGCCAGAATTACAAATATTCAGCCTGTGTACTTTATAGGCGTTTGTGTTTAATGTTTCAGAGTCCAATTAAACCAATAAACATAATGGAAAAATTTAATTAACGCATTCAACTCTGAACTAGTATTATCGCCAATCTCGACATATCTTGTTGACCCGCAAACTGGGCGTCAATGGATATCTAACATTTGACCCCCGAGCCGCGGTCCGTTCCCAATGAATATTGATCGGTCTCGCATTAATATGGACGCCACGACCTTAATTATATCTGTTTACAGTATGCACGATCATGCACGCGCACGCACCGCGACGAAATGAACAACTCTGGATCAGCCAGCTACTGTGTTATATGAATCTTCTGGACAACATTCTCCATACGGCCAAAATTCCAATGCATTGACAGCTTTGTTTTTTACTCGTACTTGCACACCTCTTCAAAACGTCAATGTAATCATAAAAAGAGTAGGAGAATTCTCAACGGAGTAATTAAAGCCGTTACTTAAGAATTTAAGCACGCCGCGTCCTGTATAATACGTCTCGGATTACACGAAAACTTTCAAAGCATTTTGTGAATGTCCCAGTCTTCATAAGGGCTTAATTGCACCATAAATCCGAAAACTGTCTACCATAATTACGGGTAAATATAGTAATTTACCTCGTTGTCTCAAGCGTGTTCTAGAAGGCTCGTGCATGCATATGGAAGGTCAAATATTAGCGTGCAAGTCATAGCTAACGGAAAACATTTACTTAAGCAACCTTTTATAGCAACTGGTCTTCACTCGGCCACCACTTAATGATAATCTTGTTGATATAGTGTTCTCAGTTTACCGTGGACCATTGCAGATAGTAAGCTATCGCCGGCACGTTTCGCTTCAACTAAAAAGGAAGCTGTTAAAACCAGCACGAGACTCGAATGATCGATGAACCTAAGAAACCTTTTAGTAATTTCCTGGTCCAGCCAATTACTCTACATTCACACTTCCTTGTTTGGACTAAAGTAACCGGCGGGACGTTCATTATTAACCTGTATCTTGACAATAGCGGCAATACTTCACGTATAATATAACAAGCAGTATTTATTGACAACAAAAACACCTGCGAAGGTTTTATACGATATCCAAGTGTCGGAAACAAAAAGGAACAAAATTACTATTCGTTTCCAAACAGAATGGGTGGCATTGAAATCGAAATCGTATTTGGTTAGTAATTCAGTATTAAAAGTTTATAATTCGTTAGGGCACCCAAAAACTAATTACCTTTTGGCGACAACACGGGCCACACAATAAGTCGAAATGAACTCTGTATGAATCATCGTTCCGATCGATGCAATCAATTTACTTTGTTCGTTTTATAAAAACACTCCACAAAAGGTTTCGGCTGCAGACGTGGACATGCAAAAGTGATTCAACGGTTACTCGATAGGGATCGCGGTGGCTGGCTTCATTTTTGCAGCTTATCCGGTGTGTATTACACAACTGCAGCCCGTTGTTGCGTTGTTCGTATTCAACAATTGGTAAATTTGCAACAAAACTCAAAATTTTGTTTAAAATCTGACTACATTCCAAAAATATTTGAACCAAAATGGCATCGAGGAAGTGGGCGCCGTCGGGGACTAATAAAGCCTTGTTATGCAGAATTTTACTGGAGCATTGCACTGCAGCGGTGCGCGGTATAGGATAATTAAGGGTCGGTGACCCGGAGCAAAGCTCACAAAGGGAACTAGTGCTAACACTCGATCTTCTACAGAACGGTGCGAGAAACATTCAGTTCAATAGTTGCACGACAAGTTTACAGCCTTGTAAATAATATTTGATTTTAGGGTTATTAATATTCATAAGTGCACAGTCGCTAATCTTCGGCCAGTTTGCGCTTTCGTAACTTACATTGTGTAAAGTTCAACTTCTCGTTTTATCTTTACTCTCATTTTATTTATTTGATCTTCAATATCGCGCTCGGGTGGCTTTTCCTTCAAAACTATCAATAAAGTAGTAGTTATAATAATAATAATAATATCTTGGTACAATCCACACACGGTCATCTGATCCCAAACTAGGCAGAGCCTGTACTATGGAAACCAGACAACTGATACTAATACTTATATACATTTTTTTTTGTAAATACATACTTAAATAGATAAATAACACCCAGACACTTGGTGGGAATCGAACCCACGACCCTTCGGTCAGCGGACAGGGTCTCTAACCACTAGACCAACGGGCCCGTCGTAGTTATAGTAACATCACACATACAGTTGGCAGTTTTGAGGACATACCGATATGAATCTCTGATATAAATGATCAAATATTTACACAGCCAGTAACGGCTCCTGAATTATTTGTACAAACCAATAAAGGTTATATGGATGTGTTTGTAATTATGCGTTGCTTAAAAGGTACATTGACCCGAAAAGTTTTTTTTTCGTTCACCGGTCGGTACGGCTCCGAGCGCCCCATAAGCCTGCGAGCGCGCTTTGAGTTTAAAAAAGGTTTCTTTCGACGAGTCTACATTTCAAACCGAGACACCTTGTTCGGCTAGCTATGCGACGTCACATGGTAAACGCATCGGCATTCAAGTGTCAGCCATAGTATTGTCCAAAACAAGTCCCTATTCCCAGCTCGCTTTTTGTTCTGATACGTGAGACTCTACGGCGCGTCTTAACGACCATCAAACCAGTTCCACATTTCATCGCGTCATGCCAAATCTGGTAGTGAATACTTCAACTCTTAGTTTGTGCTTGGCATTTCCTCAAAATCGTTAGAAGCGTTTCGACAGGAAACACAACGGCCAAATGTAAAGTTAACCATTAAATTTTTTATTGATCAAATACTTGGTGAATCTTTTTTTCAAACTCTCGTATGTGATTATACTTTCTCTTGTCTGTTAATGTTACCGATGCCATAGTAATTGGTTTCGAACAAGAAATTACAGCGATTGGCGAAATTTTTCTCATCATAAGTACCATAGGTTCATTAAAAATAAGAGCAGCAAGCGAGACTTTCCTTTTACCTTCTTGGAACTTTACCCTTTAATTACGGAGTTCAGCGGTCTCGAGTTACATAGAAGCTGATTAAATATTATTAGACTACATCATTGTCAATAATCATGGAGTTCTATTACAACTTACCAAATAGAGCTTGCTAATTTATTTTATATCCGTTACGAATACAGAAGTAGAACACAAATCAAAGAAATGATAATTATATTCAAAGCTTCTGCAGCACACACCGATATTAAATTACAGACCACTTGTGTGGCTACTGAGCCGGAAGCTGTAGACAGAAATGTTTCTGAATAAGCTAAGTTCGTGCTTAATCTTTACTCGCATGTCTACATGCCGAAGCACAAACTGATGAGTGATGACAGAAAAGAAAATATTGTAATGCCAATAAAAAATCTCAGTTACTTTTTCCTCTTAAATCTTGGTTGCCTCGTTTTGCACTCTCATTATAGGTCTTTAATATCTTGTATGTAAAATATTCATAAGTAAACAAGTTAAATGTGCTGGTTAAACTGGTTAAAACGGAAATCTAGGTTCCGATTTAATGAATTGCATCCGTTGCTGCTGTTGTCGCAATAATCAAGATATTGGCGAACTTATAAGACAACTTGAGTACCTATGAAGTGAAGTACCTATATTAATTGAAGAGCGGTAGAGACTTATCGGCGGTTGATGTAAAGGATTTCTATTCCTATCTCGAATAGCATTCTCAGTCAATTAAATCAAATTATTAAGCTCCAATATAATATTAGCTGATGATACCAGTTCAGTAACGGTAAAAATTGGACTTGTTTTGATATTTTTTTTGATAATTCTGATCGTTTAACGGAGACTTTTTTCCATCCCAATTCGAGCGGATATGAGCGCAAGCTGCATCTGTAGGCTTTCTATTAAATATTTCTTTCTTATTTCCAAAGAATCCTTCATTATTATCTTCTATTGTTCAATTTCATATCCCTGCAATAATAAATGCAGCTAAGTTGCTTGCCTCAAATACGATACACGCGATATTTATGTAGATGCATAATACGGTACTGAACGACCTTTGTTAGCTAGCTCTCTGGACATTATACCGTGACTTAGAGCAATTAGTTCCAACGGCAATATCTAGATCCTAGAAGTATTGGTTTTGTTGAGCTCGGAATATTTTAACAGAGCTTAACCAATCTGTGAAGAAAGTAAATACGGCTATCGTTCAGGTTCCATCATATATACTTACTACATTGTGTAAACAGTTTGTCAGAATTCTAAATGTTACTTCTTAAAAACCCAAAATACGTTTCGTAGACAGACTAAGAATAGACAGGGTGCACCGTATTGCCACCTAAAGGAATACCAAGCACAGTAATGCCCATAGTATAAATATAACCACAGAGTAGGCACCATTGGCAGGCTTTGGTCCAGCGAGATGTAAGTTGGTATTTCTAAATAAAGTATGTTAGTATCAGTTGTTAGGATACTATACTATACTAGTCTCTGCCAAGTTATTATCTGCCGGATATTATTATGATCACATTCACAAACATGAAGTAGGTAGTTCATATTCATGAAGTAGTTCGCCAGAGAACCAATGTGACCGACATAGCTCAAAGGATTAGCCGGCTGAAGTGGCAGTGGGCTGGTCATATTTGCCGAAGAACCGAAGACCCCAACGTAAACTGGTTCTGTAGTGGAGACCACGAATCGGGAAGCGTAGTGTAGGACGCCCTGTGACTAGGTGGAGCGACGATATCCGCAGGGCGGTTGACAATGGATGAGGAGAGCCGAAGATCGGGCTCAGTGGCGTGCCTTGGGGCCTATGTCCAGCAGTGGACTGATGTGGGCTGATGATGATAATTCACAAACAGCCGTTTTTAGGGCTTTAACTGTATTACTTAAATTATGGCCATTTGCGATTTGGTATTATTACATTAGGTGGCTTCATTTGCTAGTATATACTTTACGCTCTGTCTTAGTGTCTGTTCTTATTCTTTTGGTTTTAAGGTTTCGTAATGAATTGAGCAGCGAGGCCAAGTATAATCATAAGAGGACCCGGTTTGTAAGATTAAATTGGGTATCATCAATCATCAAAAACACAGTACTGGAATTATTTGTTTATTTATAGCCAAATATTACAAAATCGTAATATAAATTGACAATGCCACTTAAATGCACTAAGGGTAAATCCCTGCCTCCCAAACTAGGAACACCTGTATGTTTGGAGCGATTCGTTTTCGAAATGGATGAGTTTCGATAAATTTCAACATAAAAATATGTAATACGAACAATTGTTGTACAATATTATAACAAATTACATAATAATACTGTTACCTATCTAGATGTTACTCAAATGCGGTTAGGACCAGTGTTTTATTACAGTGACGTCACAAACTAGACATCGGTCCACCGGACAATCTAGAGTGGCATTTATCTACATGTTATCAAGAGTGGAGACCACAGGTTTTAGTGCTACGCCAAATCCGATAAACCAAGTAAGTACTGCTTTAATTTGTCAAGAGCGTTTAAAATATATAACTGTCAAACAAAACCCGTTTATTTCCAAATGTAACTTTTAATTTGTGTAGGATTTGATGTATTCATCATAGTGTCAGTGTTTTAATTAGTTAAACCTTCTTTTTGTATTCTTGTGGCCAACGTGGATTGGAAATAGGTTTCAAGAAATCATAGCATATGCTATCTATAATTACGGTATGATAATTGAATCGATAACCGATAAGGTCAATGTTAGATTTATACTTGAATATATACGTATCGGGTTACTTAATAAATAACAGATAACCTCTTGAAATAAATATCCCGTAGACAGCTGATTCAAACTCAAATTATATAGAACAAAGGTCAAATGCAAGTTGGCATGAATAATAACTCCTTCCTACGTGCTTATACTACAATAACTAACTAGATGCATATTATGAATAAAATATTAATGACACAAATATGACCAGCTCAGCTTTCCGTTTTCCGCAATTCGAAGTTTTATGTCCACCTTTAGTGCGTAATAAACGTGTTAAATATCATGGATAAAATAAATCTTATTGACTATGAAACAAACGTCTAATCTGAGCTAGTAAAACACGCAACGCAAATGAGAATAGATGGAAGCATTTGAAGTCGACAGGATGTTTGGACATAAAAAATAGAGTCAACTGTTTTGTTATTTAAAACTGATAGTAAGTACTAAATTACTGGGTAGGTGTGTATATAGTGACTCCATCTTATTGAAGTAGGCAGGTAATAGATAGAGTTGATTTAGCCGTTGTATTTCACCTGTATGCAGTCCTAATTGGTTAAATTATGCCTAGATACTTAAAAAAATGTAAGGCCTATTTAATACATCACATCTGACATCAGTCAGTTTCTTTTGTCATTTTTACAATAAATATGTAATCGTAATTGAAAAAAAAAGTTAAGCAACTTTGCAGTTCTAACTTCGATAAAAATCATAATATTTTACGCCCGCCGTTACAAGGTTAAGTTGTTAAATTTCGATGAAGTGTCAAATGTCATCTATTAAATTGGCCCTACTTTAAACGGACTAATTAACATCCTCTAAAATTGTTGAAAGGCAATCCCATCTCACAACAGGTTAATATAAAAAACCGACCGATGCATGCCTAACGATAAAGGTTTTGATCTTCCTGTCTTAAAACCCCAAAAACCCTGTTATACGCTGTCAGTAACCAATAAAACCAATTCAAATACGAAAAGATCCATCGTTCCGATAGAACGATCGATATCTTTAAACGTCTAACACCAAATCTCATAAAAACATTCCGATAATCAAAGACTCGTTCGTCCTTGTTTCATTTTGGTCCCTTTGTAATTCCAGCGAGCGGCGAGGTTGCATTCTCTCCGTGCCTCCTCGCTCAACCGTCGTGCGATGCCCAACTTGAAGTGTAGGCCTGCCGAATGTCGACCCAGGTGGCAGGCCCGTGCACTCCAACGGACTTTTGATGGTAAAATATTCATGTTTTATAACTAAACTGGCAATATCGTCACATAAAAGCATAACCGTATGGTGATTCTCTTTCAAAATTATAAAACTACAGTATTCTTTAGTCGATTATTAGGTTATAAATTCTGAAAATACTACCAGTTTAATTTAACATTCTATAAAATATGATAGCGGCGAGTAGACTTAAGATAAACACGTATAAGTAAATACAGTGGAACCGACACCAATGTGGGACACAAGATAAATAACACTCGGTAATATTAGGAGCAGATAAAACAACTGTTTTACTAACCTGATGGCTTGGCGCAGTCACTCATAATCCAAGTTGCATTTTAACCTCAAAAAGCACCTATGGCACGGTCACCAATCGCGAAGGTCACGGTTATGTTATGTTGCATAATATCACCAAGCTTTAACACCAACAATCGTAGGGATTTACAATTAAATTAAAAAGAAAAACAATACACGACCGAGGATTACTGTTATTGCTGATAACATAAACACACGAATGCACAGTTCGATGCACGTTTATATTCCAACAAACGACGCGAGTATCCATTCAAGATTCCATCAGATCGCATATTTGAAGTGTTCTCTATAAAAAACAAGCACCAGTGTTGACTCGATGTCATAAGTTTTATGCAGTTTACGATAAAACATATCACAGCCGTGCACTGCACTCCGTCTGACACGACGAATATGGCGGATGAATTTGAACTACGCTTGCGCGCGGTGCGGCACGGAGCAAACGCCAATGTCGACTAGAGGTGGTCGTTTCAACGAAAAGCTATTTAAAAAGTCTGCTTTTCAAAAAAAGCGCATAAGCACGCTTACAAGTATAAGTCGATTTCGTTTTAACGTTGATAGCAACTATGTTGCAACAAACTAATCCGTTGGCCTTACTATGATTGAAAAACAACCTTATTGTAATAGGTATAAGACTCAATTTAGAAACGACAAAGAATAAACACAATAATAAGCGGCAAAATTACGTTGGACAATTTATAATACGTTTTTAAGCACGCTTTTTTAGATACACTTACAACGTTAGTATGCTTTGCGCTGTCAACGTGTAAGCGTCGTCATTTGTTGTAAATATTTTCGCGCGCGATCCTATGTTGGGTGTTGCGTTGCGTTGTTGGGGAATAAATATTGCGTGAATCAATGATATTAAAAATCATAGATATGAACCGTAATTAAAATATTTTCATAATACATATATAGTTAGGGTATGATAGGGTATGGTCCTTTTTTTGTACAGTACTTTGTGTATTTTCTAAATACGCATGAAGGCATGTTACTTGATTTTAAAAGGCACACGTCACATTCGTTACATTTTATCGACGCGTGACTTACTGCTAGTTCACCCAATTTGGGTGAATTTCGATGTTTCACTTTTCGTGCGCTAATGGCATATCTTATCTATTGTATTATATATCATCGGTATAATAAACAGTGAGTTGTGACGGTATGAATATCTGCATTGGTACGCTTTTTCAATACCAGACATCCGCGTTTAAAAGACGTAGTAACGTTTTCTTCAACGAGTAAAAGCTTTTATAAAAAAAGCGTTTTAAGCAACAAGCTCTTTTAAAAACGCGCTTACAAAAATAAGCATAACGTTGAAACGCGTTGTCAATTATAAGCCGTTTATCCCACCTCTAATGTCGACCGGGCAGGTACAAAACATGGCCGGAGATGTGCTGCCATCTAGGCAAAGTATGGTGAACTTAAACGTAACTACAGTCTAGTGTGTATCAAACCGTACTTGTAGTTTATGTAACTAATCATAGAGGGCGCGGAATAATGCAGAAATCAGTGCAGATTTTATAGTGTAGCTAGCCAATCAAAATTATTTTTCTAATAATGCGAGGCGGTGTTTTTTGTAAAATTAGGTTTAAGGGCTCCCACACATAACTGCGAATTCGCATCGCATCGCAAATATCTATGAGAAACAAATGAATATTTCCATACAAATTCCTGCGATGCGGCGCCGCATCGCATCGCATCGCAGTTATGTATTATGGGAGCCCTAAGGCTAATGGAAGAGCTTTCCCGGACAATAACTGAGTCTTTCGAACTGTAAGAGCTCAAGTATTTAGAAATCACGAACCGTATTACCATTCCATCCTCTTAATGAGTATAAATAATTTTCTCTTTCTCTATTTTTTTATCGGCTGTCCCTACTTTAATATTTTATTTTTAACCAACTTCGAAAAAGGAGGAGGTTCTCAATTCGATTGTAAGTATTTTTTTTTTATCTGTGTTCACGCGTGACTCAACGATCATGTGCCGATGCGACAACCGCGGGGGTTTTAGTGGGTAAGAATCCCACATACCCCGGACGAGCTTTACAGCTCCCGGGGAACTTTTGAAGGTTTACCCCGCGAAAAGATCTCGTGACCACCTTCCTGCTTGCATAATTTTTATACCTACTACTCGTAGCAACCTATCCAATGAGTCCAAATTGGTGGGTCCACGTAGATGTATTAAATGCGACCTTGTCCATCATCAGACCTTCAAAAGTACTAATGTAACAATAGCTCAATAAAACTAAACATTTGATGAAAATTGTAGGTGTCCAGTTGTTCTAGTCACCGAGATCTGCTGAAAGCTCTACGTAGGTAATCCTTGATCACCTAAACCATACCATCATTGGGGTCAAAGTCATCACTGACCGCTAAAAATCGTGTAAGTAGGTATAGCCTGAGTGCATCTCATGTCACTTAAAAAGTCTAGGACTTATTGTTTTATTACAGAGTTCCGGTGGCCATCTGGCCTTCTTCATCAGATCCACTTGACCAAATTATACTTTCGGAATGTAAATGCTTGAACTGTTTCTAAAAATACCAAAAGCGCTGTACATACTGCCTATAATATTTAAGGAGTTCCCTCAATTACTCAAGTATCCAATCATCAGAATTTAATTTTGAAAAAATGTGACTAATCTTCCCTCAATTACTCAAGTATCCAATCATCAGAATTTAATTTTGAAAAAATGTGACTAATCTGGAAGTATATAAGCTTTCAAATAAAATAAGAATTTTCCAAATCAGTTCATAAATGACAGAGTTCTGAGAAATGGGGTAAATGACGCATTGTGTAACCCACAAGCAATCAATTTGTGAAAGAAAATAATGAAAAAAGTCAACAGTTTTAGTGCAGTGACCTTAAAATTTTGTTCGATAATTAACCAAAAATGAATGAATTTCTTATTAAACAGGGCGGGCACGCATGCAATAACAAACAGTGGTTCCAAAGAAGTAGGCACAACGACACAGGGTTACTTAGGAACAGTTTTAGGACCGTATTATATATATTTATAATTCAAAATATCAATTTTTGTGGTATTTGTAATTTTTTCCGGAGTCTTTAGTGTCAATACTATACATACCCTTCGGCTTGATATACCCTTTCTGGGACACCCAGAATAAAAAAGAACTTACAACCGAATTGAGAACTTCCTCCTTTTTTTAAAGTCGGTTAAAAATCGAGCCTGTGAGGTTTCGGATTATTAGGTATTACTTTTATTATATTAAAACACACACAGATAAACGTAACTCTTTATTTAAAATTATTTACATCTGAATACATCGTAATAGACACCAATACTTATAAGGAAAACGTTATAAAACAGTAAAAGATAACTTATTTTCTCCTAGTTCTGTGCCTGAGCGCCAGCACCGCGAGGCAGTGGAAGGCCAGGTACAGCCCGAACAGAGCCAGGACGTCGTTCCAGAGGTTGGTGCTCTCGAAGTCATATTGGATGAGGACTTCTTCGCCCGTTGTGATGCAAGGAGCGCCTTCTTCGCGGTTGTTGCATGCTGAATAAAGAATACGATATGTAAGTTTGATGATAATGAGATGATCATATTTACTATTCTTTGTACCCTGGTAGGAATAGCACCCTCTCATCTCCTCACGTTGGGTATCCGCAAGGAAAACAAAAATATTAAAAAAAAAATTAACCGACTTCAATAACACTGAAAAGTATAAAATAATTTAAATATTATAGAAGTTGGTGTTAGCGTACCTGCTGTGTATATTTGGCACCAACTTCAATAATATTTAAATTATTTTATACTTTTCAGTGTTATTGAAGTCGGTTAAATTTTTTTTTATATTTTATTTTATACTTTTTAGTGGTATTGTCATAACTATAGATTGAACCATCGAAGACGGTACAATGATCTAGGTAGGTTATGTTCACAAAATTCATGTTTATTCAAACACATTTATCCGGCCGTAATGAAATTTACATGGAATCATCATAGTAGTTTACTCTCTCGAATAAAAAAGAATCATCGAAACCGGTTCATATTTACCAGAGTAATGTAATGGAGAAAGTCACTTTTATGGTTTTTACCAGATAAATTCCTCCACATCGTACATGTTCCTCCAGGAAGCTCTTATCCGGCTGTCTTAAAATTCATAGATTCATTACAGTGGTTCCTTCTATCGAATAAAAAAGAATCATCGAAATTGGTATATATTTGCCAGAGTTATGACCATTATTGTTCTTAAAAAGCGACTAAAACGTCATATTTTAAGCATTCCTGCAGGTTTCCTGCGCAGTCGCCATTCTTGTTTTTTCAGGAACTACTTATTCCTAAGCGATAATTTTTTTATGGGACCAAATTAATGGATTGAAGAATTAATGGAAAAAGATTTTTTCAAATCTGTTCATAATTGCCAGAGTTATGCGCAAACATACATAGAAAAATATATATATATATACAGACGAATTGAGAACCTCCTCCTTTTTTGAAGTCGGTTAAAAAAGACTGGCTGAAACGTCTTTCTATTGGATTACCTATCACCTATACTGGGATCCCCAAGCCGCCTACTAAGAGTGTAGATTATGGCAACCCCTCCTTTCAAAGGGAGAGGCAATGATATTTTATACAAATATAGTAAAATATCATTGGGGAGAGGCCTTTGTTCAGTAGTGAACGTCTTTAGGCTGCTGATGATGATAATATCTTTCTTTATATATATAATTATACTGTATGTGTGTATGTCACTGAACTCCTCCTAAACGGCTGGACCGATGTTGATGAAATTGTTTGTGTGTGTTCAAGGGGATTCCAGAATGGTTTAGATCCACAAGTGAAAGAGCGGGAGCGGAGCTGCGCGGGTCAGCTAGTAATATATAATATCTTGGGGGACAATCCACACACGGTCATCCGATCCCAAACTAGACAGAGCCTGTACTATGGAAACCAGAAAACTGATACTAATACCCATATACTAATATATATTTTTCTAAATATATAGGTACTTAAATAGATAATTAATACCCAGACACTTGGTGGGAATCGAACCCACGACCCATCGGGTAGCAGCCAGGGTCATTAACCACTAGACCAACGGGCCCGTCAGATACGCTTCGAAGTGCAAATCATATTGATAATGCCAATGCTCTCAGGTTGTGGAAAATGAAGTGGCAAAAGGCAAGCCATCGCTCGAAGAACCGATAAACGATGGGGAAGAAAGGTTCTCGAGTAACCACGAACCAGAAGACGCAGCGTAGGCAGGACTCCTACTAGATGGGCTGATAATATTATAAATAACGTGCGCAATCGGTGTATACAAATGGCTACTTCGTTCGCTCTAAGAGAAGGCCACTCTTCAGCAGTGGACATGTTTCGGCTGATAACGATGGGGAAATAGCTGTGGTGGGGTTCGAATAGACACCTAACAGCGTACTATGCAGCCACAAGCATATCCTTTAACCCCTAGACATTATTAGCATTTATAAGACATTAATTAATTCGCGTGAGCGGTGTTCCAATAGGACAACGCCTAGGGCCAAGCATCGCCACAACATCTATCATTGTGTATACCTTTGTGTTATGAAACACACCCCACTTTTAAACACTTCCTCGAAATGGCTATTAAGCCATATGTTCCTTTGTTGAACTCAGAACAGGTAAAACTACGTCCGGGGTATCCCCAACAAAAAAAGGTCTGTCAGGTAAAGAGACAAAGCTATGAGGATTGCGGGGTGTTTACTTAATGGGATCAATGTCCAAATTAATACATGTACAACTTGTCCCTTAAAAGCAAGGGGAAACTCAACAACTTTAAATTAAATCGAATATTTCGAGAAAGCCAAAAGTAGCACATCGCATTATAATTTTATTCGCAACAGAGAAGATCCACCGGAGAACTCAGTGGGCTTGAGATTTATTTTTTCAATTAGGTAAGTAAATACATTTAAATATATTATTTCAAAAAGCGGTAAAAAAAGCGGTAACAGCTCAGTGAGCGAGCGCTTGCCTTGGAAACAAGGTGCGCAGGTTCGAACCCCGGCTCGCACCCCTGATTTCTTTAATGAATCATGTGCGAATTATCTTTGTGCGATTGTTACCAGCTTTCTGTGAAGGAAAACATCGTGAGGAAACCTGCATGTCTGAGAAAGCCTAACTAGCTCTCGAATGACGTGTGAAGTCCGCCAACACGCACTTGGCCAGCGTGGTGGACTATGGCCTAAGCCTAAGCCCCCTCATCATGTAAGGCCCAACAGTAGGACATAAACAAGGGCTGGTATTATTATATTAGAATATTTGGATTAATGATAATTCCCCGTGGGGTGTCTGGGTAAGAATTATAGAACTCATCCATCTCCTCCCGTTGAAAACAAGAACTAAACTTCCTCCTCGTCTCATTAACAGTCATCCTCACTGATTCAGGATTCTAAGCGTTTAGCACCACGCCACAACCTTTTGAGCAAAATTGCCCCATTGTTAAAATCCTCTAAATCGCGCTTAGATAGTCGCGGCTGGAGGGTTTAAAATACAACTTACTTATATTCTGAACGCCGTCCCACTGAACGATTGTCATCGCTTCGTTGGAATACATCAGCCAGGACAAGTGGCGGATCCAGGACACGTACTTCGGAATGGAACTGTTAACAAAAGTTGATTTTTAAACATTGTTTGGAGTGTGGACGTTACTGAGACACTAAGTTCTGTCTAAATACCAAAATAATAGAATGAAATTGTAGAGACATCTTATAGCGTTCAGACTACTTATGTGTATTTTTCTTTACATTACATAGTAGAAAACAAAGTCGCTTTCCACGTCTGTCTGTCTGATCCGCTAATTCTAAACCACGAGACGGGTCTTTGAGCGGTTTTTCTCCATCGGTTAATATTTAACTAAAGGTTTATGTATTTAAAAAACCTAATTAAGTTTTAGGTAAGTGGAAAAAGAAGCAACCGAGTCTTCTAAGTTAGGGTACACCCGTTCAAAGCCCGGGCGGGTCACTAGTAATATTTTTTTTTATTGGGACTAATCCCACCACTCATTCCCACCACTGTTACTCCTGTAAGCCAGGATCTACAGTGGTCACCACTGAAGACACCGAGGTTTGACCCTCGGCGAGTCCCAGGGGAACGCTAAATTGTCTTGGAACCCGCAACAAATTTAATTAAAAAGGTAAATAGGAGGAGTTGGAAAAAACATATATTCCACTTCCCTCCTTTGCAAAGCGGGAGACAAGCAAATAATTAATAAGCGGTCGATACAACCTTAAAAAGAAGACTCTTACAGGCGGACCAACGAAGGCTAGTCCACTCGTAAGGCACCACGGATTCTGCTAATATTTTATAGGGGCCTATTTGATTTTTCAAACTTGTTTCCAATAATAGGTATGGCAAAAACGTTTGAACGCACGGAAGTTCTCCTTAGTCGCCACAAGGTCCATGTAATATACGACTCCAGATGTCACAACCAAACTGTCTAGCATAAGGCTACGCTCATGTTGCCAGAGACTGCACTCCCAAAGTATATGATGGGCAGTTTGTTCGTACTCATTATTTATCGTAGAACACTGACAGAGAGGCGAAGGCACTAGATTGAAGGAAAATAGTTTACTCTTAAAGTTGCCCTGCCCCGTCAAGAATTGTGCGACACAGTGGTCCACCTCTATCCACGCTCTAGCAAGGCGTTCACGCACATTCGGGAAAAATAAGTACAAATGACGTCCCTTCGAAGTAGAAACCCATCTGATTTGCCATTCAGTTAGAAGGTCTTCATTAACCACCAATTGAGAATTAAACAAACGCGAGATCTTTGCGCGGTCACGTGTTGGTAGGAATTCAGTATTTATATTATCACGAGTGGAATAATACATAGCCGCACGTCACCTACCGTACCGTACCTCTAAGTCGACCGGAAGTACGCCCGCGAGTACTGGTAACGCTTCAGTACTGACTGTTCGGTATGCCTTACACAAAAATATCAACGCCAGACGTTGACTTTGAAGCAATTTACGGCGTGCCGCCCCTATCGTAGCCTTGTCAGCCCACACAGGGGCACCGTAGCACATACAGCCCAGATAAGTGGCTACGTATATAATTTTCAACGTGTTGAACGAAAGTCCCCAAGTCGATGTCGATATTCTTGTGAGGGCATAGAAGTTACGTTTGGCTTTTTCTCCAACGGTTCTTATATGCTCAATAAACGAGAAGTTACGTTCCAATACTAAACCAAGGTAACAGACTGAGTTTTAACAGTCGTGCCGTTGAACTTTATCCGCGGTGGGCCTACCAGACTACCTTTTAATAAAAGATGATACGTTTTTTCCGGTGCAAAACTAAGCCTGTTACGTTTACCCCATTCGGTTATTAAAGAATCAGGTCCAGTTTTGACCTGAAATTTTTCTGACGCGTCTAGTGATGTATAATATCTTAAAAAATTGCTTATTTTTTGCTTAATACATATCGCTAGATTGAATTTTTAATTAAAGCCATTAAAAACATTATTAGTAAGTTTAGTATTCTCAATCTTAGGGTAAGGATCTATGGAGAGATAACACATTCTTTCTCACTCGCACAAGAAAAGAATGCATTTATATAGGTTACATGTGATAGAAAGAAACAGACCATATGATTTATTTGGAATGACAGGCTGTCATTAATGTCAATTGTATGACGTTTTGTGCTGTTCTGTGGTTTGTTTGCTTTTGTACTCTTGTACTGTGCGAGTTTGGATTTCCCTTACAATACAACTTTTCCATTTTCCAGTTTTCCACGGACTCTGATAGATCACACTTACGATTACATTAGCCTGTGATAAATGGATACGAATTTAGTGCTTTTAGATTGGGATCTAAGACATTATCGCTCTTGTTGAAAAGCGTTTGGAGCCTTCTACGAGATTGCTTTGTTTAAACTGCAACATACCTAAGTGTCAATACGTTTCGGCGTTAGGTATCGGCACTTCAGTTAGATAGCAGTACCATCTCGCTAATTAGCACTTGGTTAACTCCAGTAATAGTAAGTATAATAACAAGAAAGTACTAACGGTTTAGTATCCTGGCAACGGACGCGCGGACGTTTGTGTTATGATTGTTTTTTTACAAATGTATTGATATTCAGAAGTAGCAAAGTATATTTTTCAAATAACATGAAAAATAGAACTAGTACTACTAGAAATAGGCGACCCACTGACCGAATGCATTATTCGTTTCATTAGATTTTCCCCTGTTTTTTTAGACAGCTGTTTTAAACAAAACATGTAGGAATACTAATATACATAATTCCATTGTAGGCTTCAAAATCTCTTTTTTTCACTTGTAATTGATTTGTTTTTCAGATAACAGAAGAAGATAACATTTGTGAAACCCGCTTTGATGTATCCATACAGCCTATTAATCCTTTTATTTTATTCATGGAAACAATGAGTGTGATCCATCTGCTGTTTCATCTCGCTGTGCATGCTTGAGCATGAGCTCAAGCATGCCCTGTTTGTGGTTGATCATCACAGTGGTCCACATTCTCAAGGAAAACCTATCGAGCCTCACTATAAGGATGGTCAACTTAATAGAAGTTTGTCTATTCACTAATTGTATACCCACGATAGGCAATGAGGAAAATTCACTTATCAAAGGCAAAATAAAATCATATCTCAAGACATCCGTACTATGTGTACATTTTGACAGCAAACGGTATTAATGGACGAGAAGGCATTATAGAGTTATTGCTGCAACTTCATTGTAGGATGTTGCAGTGTAGGTTGTTGTGCACATGTTATGACGTTGGTGTGGAATTTATGTTTGGCCAGGCATGAAACCAACATTGTGGCTCCAGTGGCATTTTTAGATGAATTGGTTGTAGGAAAATCATCAAATAAATAATAAATCAAATCCTGTTTTTATTTAATTTCCCTGTCCTCTCCAAAACATGTAGGAGGCAGCTCTATTTGCCTTAATGCCCAGGAAGAGGGTTATGTTTTTAGAGAGTATGTATGTAGGTAGTCTACAAGTTAGGTAAGTATATGTCGTTGGATTCGTCTTAATTGTAAGAGTGACAAAGGCTATAATATTATTCCAAAAAAAATAATAGGCCTGTAGACACCATTTTTAACCGACTTCAAAAAAGGAGGAGGTTCTCAATTCGTCTGTATATATATATATTTTTTTTTGTATTTTATTTACTACCAAAAACATCAATATGGGTATCAAATGAAAGGTCTTAACGAGACGAATTGAAATATATATACATGTGTCTACATTTTATGTATAATGTAATTTAGGCCCATTTTGTTTGTTCGCGGTCGGGCTTTTTGTTCTTTTATATAATTTATACTTGTTTCATTATCCATTTAATTTTATTTTTTGATATTTCGTCGACATCGTGATGAACCAGAGGTTACTTTGTCAGCTGTCAAACTATCTGACAACTGGTATAACCTCAAAAACTTTTTTACTTAATAGCATTTTTCCCTGGCCTCTAAATGAAAAGATAATTAGTTATTGTGTAATTATAGATAATAACTATTTTTATACATCACTAGTTATAGGTAGACGCGACCTGTAAAAAAAATCAAGTGACAGGTCAATCAATGTATGGAGAGTGGGCATGATTCTTTAGGCAAGTTTCCGCCGAGTCTTCAAGACCTGATCTAGTGTTCGATTGTATTAAAAGAAGACCATCATCCGCGTATCCTGTTAAGGAGCACCCAGGTGGGAGGGGTATTTCTAAGAAATCATCGAAACCAAGATTCCACAGATACGGGCTCAAGACAGACCCTTGTGGGCAGCCTATCGTTAGCGGTTTAGTTACGGAATGGACCAAGTTTAAGTTTAGTCGTTCCCTGAGAAAAATACGAGCAAATAATTAAAAAAATATTTGCATAACATCCGCGAGATTTGAGTTTGAGAAGTAACATCGGCCACCATGCGTTGTCAAAAGCACCGGATATATCAAGAAATATCCCAAGCACGTACTTAAATTCGGAATTACTTACAGTTGCTCTAACCGAAATGGCCGCGTCGATAGTCGATTTTCAGGGGGGGTAAAACCGAATTGCCTCTGGTTAAACGTAGGACCACCCGGCAACAAGCGAGGGGCTATAAGGCGTTCTAAGAGCTTTCCAAGCGCTGGCAGTAACGTAATAGGGCGATATGATTTCGGGTCGTCGGGGGGTTTGTCCCCTTTTTTGGGTAATAATCCGAATAAACCCGCGTCTCCATACCCGCGGAAAAACGCCTTCCGCTATACATCGATTAAAAACGGTTAACATTGAGTCGCCTGCAGACCTACACGCTTCTTTAATCATTTTATTGGATATTTTATCTTCACCGGAGGCTTTATTTAAAGGCAAAGCTCGTACGACGTTCTGAAATTCAATAATCGATGGTAAGTCGGATGACGGCGAGAGAGGTGGCTGTGCAGCCCACGCTCTTATTTGGCGATGATAATCGTTGTCGCTTTCTGTGTCATCGTCAGGGATGAGCGTATCGAGTAGCGCTACCGTGGTTTCCTCTATACCTGTAGTATGTGTATCATTTATTTTAATGTTATGTATATAAGCTGAGTCAATTGATCGATTAGCTTTAAACTCATGGTACAAAGGAGACCACGGCCCCTCACTGTCTAATTTATCTACTACTCTCTGCAATAAAATACATTTAGACTTTTCAACCGCAGCTCTGTAACGAGATTTGGCAACTCTAAGATCACGTGACGCGTCCTCAAATGGGGCACCCGTGATTTTCGATTTTTTGAGTATATTCTGTTTTCTACGCGCTCTACGATAACATCTGCGTAGATGAACTAGGTTATTACTCCACCATTCGCATCTTTTAACATTAGTAATAGCACATCGACCTATAGCTATATCGGCGCAGTATGTCATGGTGTCAGACATTCTTTCGGCACTTTCTTCGGCTGACAATCCATTGCGAGTGAAGTCTCTGACAGACAAGGCCGAAAAACTCCCAGTTAGCTCCTCTGCACTTGTAACGAAAGCTACTTGCGCAATCGGGAGAACCCTGTGACGGCCCAGGCAGAAACTCGTACACGATCAAGCGGTGATCACTACATGACGCGTCGGGGATAACACGCCACCTATCCAAGCGGACGTCGGCACTTGACAGTGTGACGTCAATAGAAGACTCGCCCACTGGGCTACAATATGTCGGTGGTGCATCTGGGGTATTGTGAATTGACAGGTTCATCTCGGCGATGAAGTCTTCTACTGCGCACCGACGATCAGTGTCGGTGTACCTAAACTTGCCATACCACAAAATAGATGAGGCGTTTACGTCGGCCCCGATAATGATTTTTCGCCCAGCTAGGGACTGGAGAACGCGGCGCAAATAATGTATATGTGGAGTGACAGGGTCTGAATACTGAAAATAACAGCTAACTACGTAGACCCTACAGGATGGGGAAGTAACCTCCGCGACAGCACAGTGTGACGTCATAAGATCTTGTATTGACGTTATAGTGAATTTAGAACTCGACACGTAAATTCCAGCTCGTGATCCGCGATCAAACTGCACAATCCTATTACGCAAGTTGTTATTTTGATATTGTTCCTGAACGAGTACTATATCTAAACTATATTCTGTAACAATCTGTTCTAACTCAGACGTCGCCACCCTATCGTTATGGAGATTTAATTGTCCTATATTCAAACTATCCATTATTATGTCAAATAAACGTTTTTTTCTTCTTCTTCTATTAATATAAAAAATATAAAATAAAAAATAAAATAAAAATTAATAATTAGTATTCAGTACCAGCTGTTCTAGCTTATACTTATAAGTGGGACATTCCGAAGATCCGCAAGGGTGATCACACGGTTTTTTAAAACGTTTGCATGACGCGCATGATGGTTTGAAATCCGGGTTATCCTTGATTGTACAGGCTTTCGAATCGTGTGCTCCGGCACAGTGGGCACACGCTGGCGAGTTTTCTGTGCAATATTTATGTACATGCCCGAATTGCTGACATTTTAGACAACGAACTATCTCTAAGTCATCAAAGAAACGGCATCTGGCCCAGTCGATGAACAATTTATCTTTAGTATCTAAAAGATGTTTACGAACCGCAGAATCAATCTCTAAGCCAATCCATTTGCGCGAGTGAAGTGAATTCCGCCGGCGGATGATTTTAGTTGACTTAATAAAGTCGTCTTCCTTAATTGGCATTTCATCTTTAATATTCTGCCGATACAACGCAGTTAAAAACGCAGAGTCGGTCATAGAGGAAGGGACATCCTTGATCAACATACGGGGTCTGCGTCCCTTAGGTTTTTCCAATCGTAGACCCGCGGACTTGATCGCCTCTACAGATTCTAATTTTTTCATTTGGTTTTCATTGGTGACGCGGAGGACAACACCCGACTTAGCCGTCTTTTTAACGCCAACAATTTGAAAGCCATCACTAGTAATGTAAGTACTTATATAAAATATTATGCTTACGGATTTTGATTGACGAGGGTAAGGTTTATGATTGGATGAATTTTAATGTAAGTATACCTATGAGGTGTCTTTAAGCTCGTCTTAGTCATTGCAGCGGCATAATAATATAGATAGGTAATTCTAATTAGATAATTGAAACAAATATTAACTTAGATGTAACATGGAAAATGTAAATTCCTTGTGTGTAACAATCATCATTTAGTTATGTACTTATTTCCTATTTTCAAAAACAATATGGGTCCTACTTCCATGTCTCAGACATATGATCGATGTTACTCGTATACAATAATAATAATAATAATATCTTGGGACAATCCACACACGGTTATCCGATCCCAAACTAGGCAGAGCCTGTACTATGGAAACCAGACAACTGATACTAATACTTATATACTTTTTTTTTTTTTGTAAATACATACTTAAATAGATAAACAACACCCAGACACTTGGCGGCAATATAGTTCACATAAATTTTATTAGCAGTAGGTATAGTGCTTGATAGTTAAAAGTTTTACCTTAACTTGACGAAGAGCCCTGAAGTCATCATGAGCGCGTAGTCGAACGGCACAAGGTAAGCGATTGCCATCGGCATAGAACCAAACACGCACGAGAAGAAAGAACCTGTAACAAACAGTATGAAAACATAACATAGCATTAAATAGAATACTCTTATTGTGCTCACACCTTGCTTACACCAAAAATGCATCAAAGTCATAGTAATTTGTGGAATACATTGATGTACTTATTCAGTGTTGGTTTAACATAATAAAAGCCATAAAGGTGACCATGAGACATACAGATAGACAAAATGCTTCACTGACAAGAGACCAAGCGCTTGAACCGCTTTAGCCAGAAATGAGCCAGAAGAATGGGCGTTAGTTTTTATTATATACTTTTTTAAACTTTCGTGGTATATTGCCAGGATTATTATTTTTGTGTTTGCTAGCACTGACTTCAATATATTTTTATTTTATACTTTTTAGATAATTTTCTTTGAAGTCCTTGAAGATAAGTTTCTTTTTCTAAAGCAAATCATTCAAGTGAAGGCAATTAGATACGCAGGGCAGATGGTGAGATGGATCATGGTTTGCTAGGATAATAAATAAAATAACGTCCTCCTTGCCAATACGACCACAGCGGCCAATCTTTCACAACATCAGCCATCTACGTGGGAGATATTATAGTGCACAAGTGCTTGCATAGACACAAGTGCACTCTCTCTTCCTCTCACAATCCGATGGAACGGATGACCGTCACAACCGGGGAAATGTCAAGCGCAGTGACTGACTGACTTTTTTAACATGCTTATCCGGCGCACAGATCTTACAGCCCGTTCCCACTTGTCGGGTGTCGGATCCGGATTTGAATCGGATGCTCCAGTGGCAGAGCAAATTATATGAAGCTATTCACACTTGTCCGACACCGATTTTGTGTCAGCGGCGACAAGAAATGTCAGGTGTTTGCCAGCCCTCTACGCCCGGAAAAAAGTCGTGTCGGATTTGACTCGCCTATAAGTTAGTATGACGCTGTTCATATTTGTCGGGTGTCGGGGCCGTCTTATTGATATTGACATCCTAAAGTAATTGAAAAATTAATTTTGTCACTTCTCAATTCTGTTATTAAGTTCTGAAATGTTCCCATTCTAAATCTTTCCCTCGGGCTTGGGTGCACCCAATATTTTCTTTCCTTGGCTCTCTTTCTTTGTTTTCTTCTTAAATAATAATATATTATAACAAAAACTTCGTCGACGTCTATCGTGCACAGTCGCCTCGCGTAGAGTGCTAAAAATTAGCACCAGCTTAGACCGTGGCCGACAACCGATTACTAACCGAAATGTGAACGAACGCGCCGACATCCGATTAATTACGGATCCGACATCCGACAATTGGGAACCAGCTCTTAATTTCCAGACTATCAAATGATCGGCCTGCAATGTCTTAGCCAGTTTAAAACATAGAAAGTTGTTGCTATTCGCGGGATTTTTGACCTGCGACCTTCGGCTTGCAAAGCAAGAAATAACGGAAACTACATATAAATCATATTACAATATAACAGAACTAAAGTCTTTGGTACTTACCACAAGCTATAGCGACATTCAGCACCAATATAGCGAGGAAGACAGTGAAGCCGAACGCGTACACGGACCCCCTGAGACCAGCGATCCAGTACACCACCAACGTGAATAGGGTCGGCTCCACCAGCAGCCCCGGGAACTGATAGAACGAAGGCAAATTATAACATGCTAACGCATTGACGCATACCGGAGTCAATGCACCTAAATTACTTATGGCCGGTTTCTGAGGTACTTTTATCGATAGTTTATTCGTTAGCGCTATTGATTCGATAACTTGACATATTGCGTTTCCGAACCACACATTGTCACATAAAGCCCGTTTAATCTTGGCTCAATTTAACTGACCAATGTGTGCAGTTAAATTGAGCCAAGGTTCGATAACTTTATTGGACGATTTCAACCAATGATATTATTGTTTTCAATATCGCTACCGGAGCTATATATAGCTATATTAGCGTTACCAGAGTTAACGGCGTTTGGTGACACTATTTACGGTGAATTTTATTGATTATTACTTAATTAATATCATTCTTAAGCACCTATTTATACCGGAAAAATGTTAATAAAAATAAGAACTGGTAATATTGGCAATATAAAACTTAAAATCAATTTTAAATTTGATTTGAGAAAAAGACCCATCTAGCGTCGAATTATTGCACTGCAAATCGGTCTCATTTTCGGTTTCTGAAGATCGCAGTTAACTGTTCATTAGCTACCTATTGGTTCAATAAAGTTGTGTATATGATAAAGTTCATGTAACTGTCACTGCGTTTCTGAGTACAGAGCGCAAGCTATCCAATAACTATGAGACCGATAAGCAGTGCAATCATTCGACGCTAGATGGGTCTTTTTCTCAGATCGAGTTTAAAATTGTTTTTAGTTTTTTATATTGCCAATATTACCAGTTACTATTTTTATTAACATTTTTCCGGTGTAAATAAGTGCATAAGAATGATATTAATTAAGTAATCTATACTTATAATAAAACTGTAACAGGTTCAATTCTGTACATTGAAGATATTTTGAAAATTATATTTGGAGGGCATTCTATAACCGATACTGAGGCCGAAAATGTAATTTTTTTAATTTTTGTCTGTCTGTCTGTCTGTATCACGGCTGAGCATCACGCCGAAACTACTGAATGGATTCAAATGAAACTTGGCATGATTTGAGATCTTACTACGAGGTAGGACATAGGATACTTTTTATCCCGTAATCTAGCACGGTTATTTTGGGAGAGGGGATTAAAGTCAAAACGGGTACTTGGTTATACGCTTGGTCCGATTTTATCAATTTTGCTTTATAATATAATAAATATTAGTAAGGGAACACTCATAGAGAGTTGTTATCAAGGTTTTGTAATCGATCTGGTTAAGCAACGTTAGGTAAGGTCATTAAATAGATGGGTGACCGCTTAACGCCATTTGAACTAAACGGGTCCGTGCTTCGGAGAGCAAGTAAAAAGTGGGTCCCAGTTTTTAACCGACTATAAAAAATGAGATTATGTATTCGATGCGAATGTCTGTTATTCAAAGTTTAGTTAACGTAAAAAAAATAGCGCAGGCGGAGCTGCGTGGGTCAGCTAGTAATCAATAAAAGCCACCGTAAGTAGTGTCACCAAACGCCGTTAACTCTCGTAGCGCTAGTGCTGCGTAAACAAAGTGAATACCAAAATGCAACTTTGTCCCCGCTCGCACTCCCCGCTGCCACAGCGTCAACCTCTTAACCGTCAAATTTTGATGTTGAAAACAATAATATCATTGGTTGAAATAGTCATATATATATAGTAATCGGACCAATAAACGGTACACATTGGTCAGTTAAATGAAGCCAAGTTTAAACTGACATTTTTTTTTTTTTGGGAATGATAGACGCTGTTGGCCGCTTATGTCACAATGTGTGGTTCGGAAACTGCAAAGCAATTTATTGGCAGACATAGCTCCCAATAAAGTAAATAAAGCAAGCCTGAATGCGTGTTATATGGACACACATAGTAGTTCTAGTGTGCTTACTATATTATTAAGTAGTTTACATAATATTATCATACAGAGACTCTTTATATTTAAACAGTAAGACCTTTTTAATGCATTTGTAAATTGGTTCCTTGGTCTAGCAGTTGGACACCCTGGCCGCTATCCAATAGGTAGTGGGTTCGATTCCCAATTTGTAACTGGGTGGTCTATTAAGTAGGTACGTATTTAAGAAAAAAAGTTTATAAGTTCAGTGGACCCCCGGTAATCCGGCCCCAGTCTAATCCGGTGCCCCCTGTAATCCGACATCACTGTAAATCACTGTAGTATGTTTTGTAGTTCAGATAGAAACTTATCATTTTGATGTGTAAGTTTGTCGGATTACAAGGTACCCCTTAAAAAAACCGGTCTGTGTCTTACATATTATTCAGTACTCTACTACGACAAATTTGATAGTCCGACACTGCCCTGCAAAACCTTTGTCGGATTACCGGGGGTCCAGTGTATTTGCATTTAGTCGTCTGCTTACCATAGTACCTACAGGTTCTGCTTAGTTTGGGATCAGATGATCGTGAGTGGGTGGACCCCAGTATGTTAATATTATTAAAAAAAACGGTCAAGTGTGAATCCGACTCACGAAGCGAAAGTCCCGTACCTACCATCTTTTTTTGTATCTTTTTTGGATGTCTTAATTATTTTAATTATCTAACATCTCAGATAGCAAAAAACGGAACCACGTAAGTTTGTAAAACGTTTTTGATGATCTATAAAAAACTGAAACTCAGAAACATTGACTTACTGCCGAACCTACAAACATAAATTAAAGTTAATGATCATTAATCCATTTTTTGAAGTCGGTTTATTTCCTCACTCGAAGACCATTAATAGGTAGGACTTAATACGCAGATAGTAAGTAGAGATATTAATTATCTCGTGTTCAGTAATCGAAATTAATCATAAACAGCTCCGACAGCCGAAATAAAAAGATTTTAAAAAGTGACTTAATTAGAATTAAAGTTAATTGGGGTTTATGAGTGCGGCAGTTATTGTTCCTGTAATATGAATATAAAAATGTGTTACTAGATGTTACGTAACATTAATAATATTATATCTTAGGAAAAGCCACACACGTCAATATAACCAGTCGTAATACCTAATGATATAATTAATGGCAATGACTATTTTTTTATATTTTTATAAAGCTTTTTCCTGAAACGAATAAAGATTATTACATACGCATGAGTCTATGTTTTGTGTGTCTACAAAAAAAATGTAGCATACTATATGTTTTTTTTTCTATGAGTGAGTAAGTAGACATAATAAAATCGTAATAAATAATTCATGTCGAGATAGGTATATGATTGAAGTAGTAAGAACAAAGTGCTTTTTTTGCAATATAGATAACACTTTTTTGCAAGCAGTCTTTCAACATTCATTTGTAATGATTTTATACACACTTTAGAGTAGAATTTATATTTTATTCTAGTTATAAAACGATTAGAATTCTAACATATCGTAACAAAAATGTGATTAATTTCGTTAATATTTTTGTGATGACAATGATTTTCGTTATTACATCTGGATATGAGCACATTACTTGTAGGTACTTACAGTAGTCAGTAGGTACTCACAACCGGTCTTTGTGTGTCTGAAGTTGGGTTCGGCAAACCATTGCGCAACTACAGTCGTGAAAAATAGCTAGTGCGCAGCGTCTTGCAGACAACTTCAGACACACAAAGATCAGTTGTGACTACCTGAGGTGACTACTGTATAAGTGTAAATTTTTGTATATTCCTGCTAGGGATGAGACAAAACGATCGTCTGATGGTAAGTGACAGGTTTGCCTATAGGCATTGCACTGTCGCTAGTCACACGAGACATTAGTTATTAAGTCTCTTGTGTCTGGTAATGCCACCAGCCCTTCACACCGGAACACAGTAATGTACAGTACATAATGCTGCTTGGCGGTCACCTGGGTGATCTTAGTAAAAAAATTATAGACAGGTCAAGTGCGAGTCGGATTTGCGCACCGAGGGTCTCATTCCTTCTTTGAACCTATTAAAGTTATTTTGCTATTCGTCTAACAATTCAGCAGATAGCACAAAAAAACCGCAAACCTAAGTTTGTTAATCGAGGTTTTATAAGGATTACTAAAAAGCTTTACCTACTACTTAGAAAGATCATTTTATTTATCCTGTAAAATATTTTCCCTCCACTAACTTCGTAGGAACGGTATTTTTTTTTTTGACATTTTTGATTATAAGCCAAAAACTACGTGACATTAACCAAAATAAAATACTGTTTTGAAATGTGCAAATGAAGCCCTTAAACATCAACCCACTCGAAATAGTAGTCTCACTTTGAAATTTCGATGACCCATATCGAAAACCCCATTAAAAGAAAAAAAAATTTGGGTAAGTAAGATCTAAAACCATCCCAAGCTTCAAATCGATAGCGTCAGTGGTTTTTGAAATATATAGGTGTGTCAGACAGACAGACGAAGTCGCAACACAAGGGTTCCTTTTTTACCTTTTAGGTATGGAACCCTAAAAAGATGGAATACTCACCAACGCCATCATCCTTGCTGTGTAGTAAACAGGGGTGGAGTACAGCCCAGCCTGCAGTTCTCTGTTCAGCAGCGGGAACTCGTCAGGGAACATATGCAGCATGGAGTACATGGGGCTGAACGTGTTCTCCGCGATGATGATGAAGAGCGCTCCTTGCACATCCTGGATGCCGGTCTGAGTGAGGCGCACGGTGCCGATGAAGCAGAGACCTGCTGTGAGGGCTATAGCCTGGAAGGGGTAGTAAAGCTATTTAGTAGAATTAATTAGACATTTTCTTGAAGATATATTCGGGATACCCCGTGGGGTGTCCGGGTAAGAATAGCACCAACCCATCTCCTCCCGCTGGGTGTCCGTAAGAGGCGACCAAGGGAAAACAAGGAGACGGGCAGCAGCGTTATCTGTTGGATTAATCTACCATCTATACTGTGATCCTAAGCCGCCTGCCAAGCTGAGGATTAAGGCAACCCCTCGATTCTAAGGGACAAGCCTTTGCTCAGCAGTGGACGTACATATATCGGCTACTGATGATGATATTTGGGATCTAATACATAAACTCTAAATAAATGTCAATTAATGTCTCAGGCAAATTATTAAAACGTTGGTCACGTCGAAAGAATAGGATAAGATCAGAGTATTAAAAGAGAGCATATCTTTTTTTGTTGAGGAGGAAGGGTTTTGTGGGCTTTTTACCCACTGAAACTCCCCGGTGGCCTTCATAGACGTGGAGAGACTCAAGGAACTTTATTCGGACCTCGCCATAGTTTCTCTAACGTCAGACGCTCGCTAGACAACGACAACGTTGGAGCAGAGAATGCGCGCTCCCCCAGCCAGCAGGTACACGTATATGACTACAATGCACAGATCCAGCGGGTGCGTCCGTGAACCATAAAATAGAACGTAACATCTAGACCACCCTAGTGACCGAAGACGACTCGGTCGACCGAGGTATCGCCGAGTACGTTGGTGAGAGAGAGGTGAATGTGCGCAAGCTTCAGGCCAGCAATTGTGGAGAAACCGCAAAGGATCAGGCTGGAAGTGGAGAAAGCTCGCGACGAATACTAAGTAATACTTTAGGTCATTCAGCCAACAGACTATAAGGAAATTCTTAACATTTTTGGGCGTAAACTGATGGCACTGGCTGGATATTAACCTATGGAAGAAAAGATTATCAAGTGGAGTTGACTGGGTCATATTCTTCAACGATTGGAATACCATTATCACGGAAAAGAGGTACCTATTGTTCTAAAAAACATGGGAACTTTTAGTTGAACAAGAACTAAAGCTATAACTACTGACGTGACAGGAAGCAAGCCAAATAGCAGATGATTATGTAAAAAGGTGAACTCTATATCCTATACCCCAGCAAAGAGTAAAAGGAAGAGAGATACATATGAAGATATAGAAGGTGTCTAGTTTATCAGCGAATATTAAATATCGTGACCATTTGAACAATTCTTCTGATGGGAAATTGTTATTTTTATGAACCGATATTTTACTTACCAATTTCTGCAGCATCCTTATAAACTGCAACTGCGGGTCCCTGATGATGAGTAGCAGGTACCTATACACCAGCCACTGCAGTTTTGTCAAAAAGAACGGTGGCGTGAACGTGTCATTTGGTAGCCGCTTAGTGTCCTATAAAGATATTTCTTGGATTAAAACTCATTACGAGTTTTCCTGAGCACATGTAATTCCTATGTTAGTAACCTCCTTGGCGTAGCATAATTCTGCTTGCTTTACAAACGGAGGTCATGGGATCAAATTCTGAGAGGAGCAAAAGCATTGTGTAACTCTTCTTTCCTGAATAGAAAATCACAAGCCGATTGCCTACTTGACTGAAAACTAGGCATTGCATTCCACACATACGTGTCACAGCTAGCACTATATTATGCATTGTTAGCAGTAATCGGGATAGGTAAATTGATTTTAAGTCATTGACATCAAACGCATTGTTGATATGCCTCCGAGTTTCCGGAATTTTAAATTGTATTTTTTTTTTCGGAATTTTGAAACTCTGTTCTAAGTCTTGTATTTTTTATGAAATTCCGGTACATACGGAAAACACGACAGGTCCATGATGCTATCATGATGAGAGTACGAAAACTCACTCTACCTACTCCAATCACTGATTATTGGGGTAACATAAAAAAATGAGATTAGATATTTTTAACTGTTGTTTATATAAATAATGAATACATGGATACATAATAGTGATCTCAATTTCTACAATGACCAGTCAAGGTCGATAAAGCAACATCATAGCTGACCTCGTCCTCGTTATTAATCAGATGGTACTCCAGTTGGATCTCCATATCCAGTTCCTTGGCTGCGTCGCTGACCGCGAACCTGTCGCAGACGCTCTTGATTGCGTGTCGCGAGGCCGACTCCGAGCCTGGGGTCATCGACAGCACCTTGATGAAGTAGTCCGTGGGGTTGTATATGAGGGGGCAGTGGTAGCCGAGGCTGGGGACAAAAGTAAAGTTGTTACATACCCCATACATTTCACACCAGCGCCCCTAGCGGTACATATGGTACTGAAACGTGGTATCTCACGGCTGGCCTTTTAGAGAAGTTCAGAGTCACACTACGAGCCATGGAGAGAGCTATGCTCGGAGTTTCTTTGCGCGACAGAATCCGAAATGGGGAGATTCGCCGAAGAACTAAGGTCACCGACATAGCTCTCAGAATCTGTAAGTTGAAGTGGCAATGGGCAGGCCACATAACCGTTGGGGAAGAAAGGTTCTCGAGTGGCGACCACGAACCGGAAGACGCACCGTTGGCAGGCCTCCCACTAGGTGGACAGACGACCTTGTGCGCATCGCAGGTAACCGATGGATGCAAATAGCCAATTGTCGTTCATTGTGGCGTTCTAAGGGGGAGGCCTATGTGGACGTCTTCCGGCTGATGATGATGATGATGCCCCTAGCGGTAACTATCAAAAAACTAATAAATTGTACGGGAGAAAACGGACAGTTTGAGAGAGCTCGTAAACTATCCAAACCCGTACTAGATTTGCGGTTGTTCTTTACAAGATCAAAATCGTAACAATCAATGTATGAATATAGAAGTGATGACCGGTGGCCAGCCAAAAACAATTGGTAGGTTTGTCCGATTTGGATCTTGTAAAAAAAGGGTAACACTAAACGATTAATTAGTTAGCAATCTCCGTCTTAAGGAAGGCACGTAATGTGACTTTCATTTTAGTACGTATGTAAAAGTTTTGGGTGTTTTCTCGTGGACCCACTATTTTGTCCCACCAGTGGGTCCACGAGGGAGAACTATTTTTCGTGGACCCACTGCACTCAACGGTTATTAAATGTTCCTCCTGTATAATAAAGATGTATAGCACCTTTCTGCATTGTCAAAATTTATCTATCGTATAGTGAAGTGACAAGTGGCAGACAAAAAATATGCGCTTCCGCTGGTCGGTGTAAATCGTTGCATAGTTTTTTAGGCTTCCACTCCCATTTTTTCACTACAACTGCATTCTTAAAGGGCATTACTAAGTTATAAACTTCCCATTAAGAAGTTAACCATCATTCATGATGAGACCACCTTATGTCCTATGCTACCCTGGTACTTCTGGTATAAATATTGAAGCAAAGTAGTCACAGTTTGGTAAAACTAGATGTCTCACGAAAGGGGAAGGCCTCTTTGTGCCCTCTGTTGCCATAGTACTTCTGGTAATAATGTTTAAGAATGCGCAATTTTGCGGTTTCACGCGCTATTTCGTGGATGCCCTTTGAAATTCCGTCTGGAGCTACCACATTCAGCTGGTGTAACTACTTGGAATATTTACTTCCAAACTGTTCGATCGTAGAAGCCTATTCGAAGAATTTTTTTCCCATCTGTCTGATGATCGAACTACTAATCGGACTAATTGGAATGGATAATCCAATAGAAAGACGTTGCTTCTTGTTTTCCCTTAGTCTGTTGTCTTACCCGGACATCTCACGGGTATAATAATCCATACCATTAAACAACTCATACCCAGCTTATTACTGGATGGCAAAATGCGCGAGGCCTCCTTGTATCTTATGCCGCCCTGGTACTTCTGGTGTAATATTATGTGGTGTATATAATGTCCGATAATATAGATTTCATTTAATAAATTATAGTTAATATTATTTTATTCATATGATAATTTCATACTATTATCCCAACCCTTGCTATAACTATATATATATAGGATGTTAATAAGCAACAGTGGGTCCACGAGAAATAGTTCTCCCTCGTGGACCCACTGGTGGGACAAAATAGTGGGTCCACGAGAAAACACCGAAAGTTTTCTCCATCACTCAAAGGTTAGCTGTCAGAAAACTCAATGTTTGGTTTAAGCACGCCTTTGTGCACTAATTTTATGTATTTTTATAATATTGTATAATATTATTGTGTGCAATAAAGGATAAGAATCGTTTTAGACTTGCCTCCCTTCTTTATCATATTTATGTACGATACGAAGCACAGAAAATTTAATTATAGCTGCGTGTGTGGTCTCTCAAAAATTAGTAAGTATAGAAAATATATCGTAATATGCCTAGCTATAATATAAATTAATATAGACAGACAGCGAATTAACTTTTAAACTCCAAAGAAGGAACGTAACCCTCGGTATGCGCGTCCGACTTGCACTTGACCGGCTTTTTAATTTAAACGAGATCTGACTGACTGCGGCACTTATTACCTAAACATAGACAAAAATATACAAATAAACAAATAATGCTTTATTCTAAGGATGAAACTAAGGAGTTTAGTCCCTTAATTTGGCCCATTAATGGAGCTATAGAAAAAAGAACTATCGACAATGCATTCATTGAACTAGCTCGGGATGTTGAATTTGGGTCAAACTTGGCCGCCCGGCCCTATTTAGACGATCAGTAGCAATTGGATTGATATTGACTGCAGTAAGAAATCCTATACATACTACATGATCTAGTTAGATGGGGACTTCTTAGTGCTTTGGCTTCTTAACTGTCATGGTTAACTTATACGTTACAACTTCGTCGAGTAAGCATTTATCCGCTTTTCTCTACGAATTTCATCATGCTGGACATTGGCCTCCCCCAAGGCACGCCACTGAGCCCGATCTTCGGCTCTCCTCATCCAGTTTCTGCCAACCACTCTGCGAATATCGTCGCTCCACGCTGGTGGAGTGCTTCCCGATTCGTGGTCTCCACTCCAGAACCAGTTTACCCCAATGGTCATCGGTTCTGGCGCAAATAGAACCAGCCCACTTCCACTTCATCTGGCTAATCCTCTGGGCTATTTCGGTCACTTTGGTCATACTGACTACGAATTTCACAAGCCAGAATTATAAAAGCACAAAAAGCTCTATTACTAACAAATAAAATGTACTTAAATTCTTGACTAATTTATTGATATTCCGATATTTCGTGGCTGTTGTAAGCGTTATGACATGATATCGGATAACCAAAATAAACCTGACAGTCAATATATTATTGAAAGTTGCCATAAAAAAAAACAGTTGACTTTATAAGTACGTAAAACATAAACACATTTAAGTACTTATTTAAATTAATAGTTAGCCTTTTACATCCAGTGGTTGCCTGAGACGTGAACAATTTCGTCGATCTACCCAGTGGGAAGTCTGCCGACACTGCGTCTTCCGATTCGTGGTTGCCACTCGAGAACCTTTCCTCCCCAACGGTTATCGGTTCTAGTTATAATGACTCAGATACCTAGACCGAATCAGATATGTATGTACGTACATATATTGTACTATTGCGGACACGAACGGTGTACCAGTTTTCAATCAAAATAGTTTGAACGATGTTACGTGCGCTTACCCCGTCCGCACGTATTTTGGGCCGACTCGTGCAAGCGATTATCGTCCTAAAGGATACACCGCTTGTGACCGCGAGAGTACATACAATCTCTTCGTTATTCCATGTATTTAAAATAAAACGTTATAAGTAAACGTTTTAAATGCATAGTTCGATACTAACATGAATCAAGAAGATCAAAACAAACTACCTACATACATAATTGAAGAATGAAGAATTTTGGTTTAGATTTTTTGCTCATAGTGTTGGCAACATTAATCATATTTTCTACTTTTAGGTAGAACTAAAATTATGTGTGTAGCAACACTACCTTTGTACAGCCCATCCGGCTTCATTACTCATACAATTAGCACGTATCCTATTGTGTGTAACTCTTATAGTAATTAAATGGAATAATTATCTCAACCACTGTGTTTGTACTTCGCCACCGGCCCAGCGTTCCCACACAACTCAACCAATAGACAGTCCACTGCAACCAATTCAATTCAGGAGCAAATGAAGGAGACAACACATAGTAAATTCAATACCATAACCAGATAAAACTGTTTTTGTCTGTACGACAGTCCATCTGTGTGTACGAACTAATTATAATCATACTAGACACTCAACTTTATTAAAATCAGCGTAGGCTACTTTTTGCCGGAGTAAAATGTCCCAAAACACGGCCCCCACGGAAAATCGCTGACAATATTAAATAGGTAGATTAAATAGCTATGTGTTCTTTTATTTACGCGAATACTATAAATTGAAATAAAACTACTTTTACGGATTATATCGCGGTTTATTTTGCAGCACCCATGGTCACGGGAGAACTGAGATGTTGAATTATGCCGGTGTCAGGTCTTCGTAGTTACTATTGTTGGTCCGATCTACGAAGATTGAGTATCTCGAGGCCGTGCAGTGTTTTGCTTGGTTTTGGATTTAATTATATTTATCACAGGATCCTAAGCCGGTGCTAACACCCAATCATCTATTCTATTGAATTGAAATTAACGAGCAATTCTATTTGCGAGGATTAGGTTTACCCAAAATCTCAAATGCCAAAATCTAAAACCGCGAGATAATCAGTTTTATTTCAAAAATCAAATAGCTTTTAGTTTCATGTTTACTGCAGGATTAAAGGGCTTCTTTTCTACTAACATGAGAGATTACTATTTTACTAGGTGGTAGGTTCCTTGTGCAAGGAACCGTCCAGGTAGGTACCACCGCAGTGTCAGATATTCTGCCGCCAAGCAGCAGTGTGTAAGCATTGCTGTGTTCCGGCGTGAAGGGCACTGTAGCTGGTGAAATTACCGGACACAAAGACTTAATATCTAATGTCTTAAGGGTCGGCAACGCGCTAGTGATTCTTCTGGTATTGCTAGCGTCTATAGGCTGCGGTGTCTGCTTACCATCAGGCGGGCCACATGCTTGCTTGCCACCTTGGTAGTATAAAAAAAAAAGATGAGAACGTTTAATCCCATAATTATGCCATGGACATTGCCAAGCCAAGCGGGAATTGGTGAATCGGGCACTTATAATAACTACTAGGGCATGCCACAATTTCCTTCACGGTTAGTGGGTGGATGGTAGATCTATTTGTCTTTACAAGTTCAAAATCGTAGCAAACACAGGAGTGATGGCTAACCAGTCGCCAGCCAAAGACAATTTGTAGGGTTCCTTATGTCATATTTATATTGGTCTTTGGCTGGCCACCAGTTAGCCAGCAAATTCAATTCAAATTATTTATTTCAAATAGGCTTAACGCTAGAAATTTTGAACGGTCAATTTTTTTAAAAATGCTACCATCGGATCACAACGAGGCCTCAACTGAGAAGATCGGACAAGAAACACAGCGGGTTTGTCATTTGTCACTTTTTTTTAAAATGGTTCACGGAAGTAACACATTCGTACGAGTATTAGGTACATATGAGGCACAGTCAATTACATATACAGTTCAGAGTTTGGGATATGTACCGTGGAATTTGCGTCTGATTCCACGATCTCCCCCAAAATCCGGCTTGAAGGACCATTTATCTGAAGGATCACTCACAACGCCATCACTCCTGTGTTCATACATTTATTGCTACGATTTTGATCTTGTATAAAAAAACTTACCTACCTTACTTACCTATAAGTAATTTGTTATTTTACTATGTTAATAAAAAAAGTGTCCTGTGTGGCAATCGACAAAAAATGGCGATCAATTTATTTAAATATGTATGTAAATATTTTTTTAAATTAGTAGGCCTCTCTATCTGAATAAGTTATTAAAATTCAAATATATAATTAAGTATGGATATGACCTTGACCATGGCTTTTTTTATATAGATACCATTTTAATACAAGAACTAATCGGCTATCCCTGCGAGCACTTTTTTGAGCTGTCTGCCATGGGGACACTGATTAATAGATTTTATCAATACCTATGTAGTTTGATTTAATTGAAGTCTGCCCCATTGTTACTAGGTACTACCACCCAGCCGATCTTGCTACGATGGTCAATCTTTAACAAAATTAGCCAGCTACACGAGAAAAACACGACACATGTGCTCTTTCTTTACTGGCAATCAGTTGGGACGAAAGACTGCCGGGGTCAGATCAGACGCAGGACTATCTTTTTACATTAATCACCCTGCGAGGTGACCAGCCTTATTGTGAACCAGTAATGAACATCTACACAGATGTCGCTCCTCGAGGATCGACAACAGATCGTACCCGCGGCCTCTGGTTTCCAATGCGAGCGCTTTCCCACTGCGCCTCGAAGTAATAGGGTAAAAGTGGGATAGTTGCCACACTTTTTGAAATTACTTTATATCTCTCAGTGAAAAAAGCAAAAATCTTTATTTGTAATATGGGTAGGTGCTTTGATTTATTATTAAAGGAAAAACTATCATCTTTGATATTTCCAGAGTATTAGTGATTTTTGCCGACCTCTAAATTTTGGGGCATCTATCCCATATAGGGGATAATTGCCTAATCTATGTAAATTACGTATAGGATAGATGCCCCACTGAAAAAGAGGCCATCTATCCCGCAAAAACTTTGATTTCACCTTGCCCTACCATGCAATCGCACAAAGACATGCAACACGGTCAACTTAGTGGTAGAGTCTCTCGAAAGATAAATAAAATAACATGTGATCATCCGCCAAACTAGAGATATTACAATCGAGGTAACTATACCCCTGGGGCAACTATCCCACTTTTACCCTACATCATTAATTAATACATATATATTTTGTATACGCTTTTCTCATGTAATAATAATAAAATAATGTCCTCCTGGCCGATACGACCACAGCGGCCAATGTTTCACAACATCAACCATGTACGCAGGAGATATTATAGTGCACAAGTGTTTGCGTAGACACAAGTGCACTCTCTCTTCCTTTATACCTCACATAATCCGATTGGACGGGAGACCGACACGACCGGGGAGAGGTTAGGCTCAGGAACGACTTTTTACATGCCCATCCGACGCATGGATCATCTTACTTTATAGACAATCAGGTGATCGGCCTGCATTGTCCTAGCCAGTAAGGAACAACTACACAAAGTTGCAGTGGACGTCTTTCAGCTAATGATGTATTTATTTAACACTGTGCGTAGGTCACTGCATTTTTCAAATATATTCGAACCAATCCAAATTTAATTTATATTATATATACCTAGAGTCTAGGTCGTAGTCCTAGACTATAGAGCGGTCATTGGCATTTTTGCTTCCAAAAAAAGTCATCACTTCTGCAAATTTTTTCATAACGATGAGATTGGCAATATTGCAACACGAAATAAGGCATATTATTTCCTTATAACTTTTTTGTCGGTTAGCTGACGCACGTTTCTAACTACTTATACACGTTATTACAGTAACAAGTTTTGTAATGACAACTTTGCTCGTCATGGCTTGTCTCTATCTAAAATCAGGATTGAAGTCACCCAAAGTCTAGATCTTTATCTTTTTCTACTACAACACGACCCATACGTCTCCCCTCCAAGAAGCTTAAAGATAAAAGTGAAGGCAATACTCTAAATACCTATGTGAAGACGACTGTGGTCGGGCACCCTCCACAACTAGCTATAATATATATTAATATTTTATTTTATTTATTTTATTTTATTCGGGGAGCTTACGGCGACATTTACAAAATAAGTAACATTATAACTTAATACATGCCAGTTACAAGCTTCTACAGATAGGATTCTATTCAAAGTTAGGAAAATAAACATACATAATTAATCTATGATAAAAGATTTGGATCTTCATGAATGATATGCTTGACACTTATAGTACTAGTATAAAATAGATCTATGCGTGATTCTTGGCTCAATTTGTTGAAAGAACGGAATACTCTTGGTAAGTAACTGTTACCTCGATAATTACTGTGGCAGGATATACCGTATTATGATTATGATGATATACATCACAGACATATGTATGTATATATTACAGCAGCGTGTGCAATCGCTCGAATATTAGTAGGTATACCTCATCGATATAATATTTAAACTAGATTTGGTGTCACGGTACAAAAAGTGGTAGCGAGAAATGGCGCCCTTGTGTCGCTATTTCTTTACAAGCCATAGCCTGACAAAATTATTTTTGCCCATAGGAGTGTCGCTACTGTCTATATGAAACTGTCAAACTACACGTCATTATCATAACAAAAGCGTTAGTTCACGTTTCCGCCACCAGCACAGATAAGTTTGCAACCTCCGCGACCACATTTTAGATGTCATTTTGTTCGTGAATGTTTATCTAGTTTATATGTTACTAGCGACCCGCCCCGGCTTCGCACGGGTGTAATTGAGAAAGAAAAGAAGTGAATAATTTAAAGTTACTGCCTTTGATTATAGAATTTCTTCATAAATAATGTTTGTAGCTGACTTTTCGTAACGCAATATGAACAAATTTTGTTTAGAAGTGACGTGTGAAAGGGATACGTATAGCTGTCTGTCCATGGGCAAAGTACTCAACGCTTAGGTTTAAGCCTGCAACGTTGAATCTCTGGGCTTGTGATTTGTTAATAGGCATGATGACTAATTTTGAAAAAATACTCTATAATGTACTTATGGGTCTACGATTGCCGAAAATAATCATATTTTTGTATTAAATTTACAATTAATAGCAATATTTTCAATTTTTAAAATAGAGTTTGAATTTCATACCAAAACGATGGCCGGTGCATGGCGCCATATTGTGACGTCACTGCGGTGTACATAAACATCTGTCTAGGTATAAAAGTTAATCATTGTATGAAAGAAAAAGTTGAGATGACAGTTTGACAGTTGTTTATTTACACAGGATTGACGACATTCACTCTGATCAGCGTTTATTACAAAATGGCGATTAGCTGTATTTGAGTAATTTATTTGCTTAAATACACACATCAAAAGTGTCTAGGGATCAAGCATTTTTAAGCGGATTTCTTGAGATTGAGATGTGGCTTTGTAATAAATTTATGATTTTATAAATTTATATGGATCCTTTTCGGTGCATTTCATAATTTGAATCAGGAACTGTGAATCAAATTCGAGTAAAAGATGAAAATCAGCTGTCAATATTTTCCCTATAAAAACATACAACGCATTGAAGACATTATTAGTGCTACTGTTTCCCTACTACTGATTAAAACCAACGTTATTATGGAGCGGCGACGTCATTTAATCAGGGAAGAAATGCTCAGAGCCGTGGGAATGATAGAAGCTGGTTCCCGGCAACGTACTGTGGCTTTAGCTCTGAATACAAGTCAGAGTGTTATCAGTCGACTTTGGACACGTTACCGAAGCACTGGTACTGTGGCTGAGCGCCATGGAGGACGGTATCGCTGCACCACACGGAGACAAGACCGATATATTCAAATCTTAACTCGAAGAGCTCCAACAATAACTGCCATGATGTTAGCCGTGAGGCTTCATCACTCTTCAGGGAACTTAATTAGCGACCAAACAGTCAGAAACCGCTTGCATGAAGTGAACCTTCATTCCCGAAGACCGCTACGGGTACCACCTATAGCAATGCACAATCGTAGGATTCGATATCAATGGGCTCTTGAACACAGAAATTGGGCAGAAGAACAATGGCGTTTCGTGTGCTTTTCTGATGAGTCTCGTTTTGGTATGAGACCGGATACAAGACGTATACGACACTGGAGAACCCCTGGACGCCAACAGCGATTAAAATCCTGCCAGGAAGTCCATCCTTATAGTGGTGGAACCATCATGGTATGGGCGGGTATTTGGATCGGCGGAAGAACTGAGTTGATTTGGATCAGAGGCAACCTCAACGCTCAAATTTATGCTGAGACGATTGTATCAGACGTCATCGTTCCTCTACAAGTGCAAATCGGTCCCTTATTTCAGTTAATGCATGATAATGCACGACCGCACACCGCAAGAGTTGTAAGCCAGACTCTCGCCGCAGCTAACATCAATGTCCTGCCCTGGCCTGCTCAGTCGCCAGACTTGAACCCGATTGAGCATGCATGGGATATGCTACAGAGAAGAGCTCTGCCGAATATGGAGGGTATCCAGTCGCAAGAAGACCTTTTTTTGTTGTTGCAACGAACATGGGCGGCCATTCCACAGCGTGATTTGGATGAACTCATTTTGAGTATGCCAAACCGATGTTCTTGTGTTGTTAGTGTTCGCGGTAGAAACACGGATTATTAATTGTTTAAGTTACCCAATAAAATTTTAAAGAAAACTGTTATTTCAGTCTTTTTTTCGAACTTTTGTGTTAGTGGTTCAAATGTCAAAAATCCCTTTATTAGGAAAATGGCAAATTTCTTTATTAATGCAAAGGTGACTTGGTTTATCGTTACTGTGACAAACGAAAACACTTTATTTGATGAATCCTTAAAGAAAATTTTAATTAATATCAATCAGGAGAAAAGTTATTGCAAAAATATATGTTGATCCCTAGACACTTTTGATGTGTGTATCACGAAAATCTCTCTATTATTATGAAAATGAGATGCATTTTTGGAATCAGTGCAATCTGTTCTAATATTTTAAACACAGATGTATTGATATTGTGTTGCAGTCATCATGCCTATTGTATTTATAATTTTATTAGAAACTGCAGACGTGTACCGGTGCACAATTTGGGTGGATTAAGGACAGGAACAGGACACCATTTATTAAAAACCAATTTATGGAAGCAATACGGGCTTCCTTGTTCGGTTTCATCGTTAAGATGTAAACGGGGGTCAACCGAGGAATTCTTACCCACTAAAACCCCCGCGGCTATCACGTCGGCACATTAGAGGGCGGACCTGGGCTATCTGTCGGGATCTGCACCAGCTGATACCACTCAGTGCCTTGACTTTGAACCCGCCGCCCGAGAGGCACATTATAGTGCTCACGGTTACAGAGGTCACGGGGGAAGCCTTTAATGGGATTTACGGGACCCTGTTGGTGGTCAACCGGGTATGTAGGATTCTTATACACTAAATCCCCAACGGCCGTTAAATCAGTACATAAGAAGGAGACCTGGGCTATCCGGTGGGATCTGCACCAAGATCCCTCAGTGGCTTGCCTTTGAGCCCGCCACCGGGGGGCACAATAAAGCCACCCGGGAATCTATCATCGTGCTCAAAGATACGGGGATCGCGGGGGAAACCTCCAATAGGCCCCCAGGATCCTCTGGGCGATCCACTGCGGTATGAGTCCTCCACGGCTGTCCACACAAAAGACAGGGGCTGCATCGTGTACCCCTTAGTGCAAGGCAAGGGCCTTTGAAGCCGCTGCCGGGGGCGCATTATAGCCCCTCGGGAATCTGTCACCGTTGTCACAGTTAAGGGGTGGCGGGGGAAACATCCAATATGTCCCCGGAATCCCGTGGGGAAGTCAACCTGGGTATTTGGAATTCTTACCCACTAAAACTCCCGTGGCTGTCACATCGGCACATGAGAGGGAAACCTGGGTTCTCGGGTGGGATCTGCACCAGGTGTCCCTCAGTGCCTGGCCTTTGAGTCCGCCGCCGGGGGGGCAAGCATATTATATCCCAGATTTAAATTATATTATACGGAATGAATGATATATAGAATGAACTTCTATAATACTCGATTGTTAAGTACATATGTACCTCTTTAGGTTTAGTCAACGTAAGCTAATTAAATTTATTTACTTAGATAAAACTTCTAAATAAATTCAGTTAATATAAAAACCTTCAGTGAAAAATTAAAAAAATAATAAAATGAAAAGAAAAAGTTTAAAAGTACACAAAAAAATCCTAAAGAGTTTTGAACCCGGACCCTGCTGCGATTAGAAGACGCTTCCGTAACCTCCAGACCACGGCTACTCTCATTATATTATTCGAATTACTTGATCATATTCTTGTTATATGTCTGCTCAGTCCCTAATGCAGATAGTGTGATATTTTACCTTATGTATTAAAGTTATCCGTGTATAGTACCTAATTTACGTACTAAGCAAATCAAGTGAGAATATTTGTACCGCCATTGGTTAAGTAATAATACTGCTTTTTAACCCTGTTAAGAGATTAATTTATGAAAAATCCCCTCAATGGCTTACCTTTGAAGCCGCCACCAGGGGGGCACGAAAAAATATAAGACACCTGTCATCGTGCTCAGTTGGGGAGTTATGTAAGTTATGGGGATCACGGGTGAGACCTCCAATAGGCTCCCAGGATCCTGCGGGCGGTCGAGCGCGGTATGTGGGATTCTTACCCTGTAAACCCCCCACGGGTGTCCGCACAAAATCGGGGGGGGCTGCACCGGGTACCCCTCAGTGCAAGGCAAGGGCCTTTGAAGCCGCTGCCAGCCCCCCGGGAATCTGTCACCATTGTAACAGTTAAATGGGTGGCGGGGGGCACGTTTAATATGTCCCCGGGATCCTGTGGGCTGTGTCCCAACAGCTGTCACATCAACACATGAGAGGGGTTTTCCGGCGGGATATGCATCCGATGTCCCTCAGTGCATTGCCTTGGAGTCCGCCGCCGGGAGCGGGGTATATTATATCCCGGATAACCTAAAATACCTTATAATATAAAATATGGAATTAATGAAATTCTCTAGTAGGTACTTGATTGTTAACTATGTATCTCTTTAGGCTTAGTCAACGTAAGCTATGTAACTTTATTTACTTAGATAAAACTTAAAACCTTCAATGAAAAATTATCTAACCGATGCCGATGGTGAAAACCGCTGCGTGGTTTGGAGGTGCTATCGGATATAGACAGACTCGGATAGCGACTTTGTTTCACACTATGTAAAGATACTTTGACGTTGATAGGGAACAACACCAGCCAACCTGTAGAAAAAAACCCTGACAGACAGACAATAATTCCAATAAAGTTTTGGCTTTTATATCATACGTGCAATACATGCATATTGTATTCCTACCGACATTTTGGAAATATAATATATATTTTCACTATTTTATTTTTATTTTATTATATTTGGGAAACAAACAAATGATACCACTTATTACTAATACCTATAAGATCCAATAGTACTAATATAAATTAGGTTTCCACTAATAAATCATAACATTAGAGAGAAGCTAACCACGTATGCATGATTTTAAATTAAAAAAAAGTATTAAAAATATATTTGAGATAAAATCTGCTGGAGTCAATATGAGTTAAATATTTAAAACATCGAATCTTAATATAAATAAAAAAATCAAAAACAAAGTTTAAAAATACAAAATGAAAATCCGTACACGGGTAGCGAACCCGGACAGTCCGTGCTTAGAGGACGCTTCCGTAACCACTTGGCCAAGGAACTTTTGTTTGTTCATTAGAATTATCGTATCTTATTTGTACCGCCATCGGTTGAGTAATAATACTCCTTTTTTACCCTGTTAAGGGATAAATTAAAAAAAACCATGAAATACAAATTCAATTAATTTTCTTAACGAATGTCTGTGCAAAATTTCAAGTCAATAGGACCAAGGAATCGCGTTCTCCCATACAAACTTTGCCCCCCTTTTTCACCCCCTTAGAGCTTGAATTTCGTAAAATCCTATCTTAGTGAGCACCTACGTTCTAAAAGGAACCCCCATGCAAAGTTTGAGACTCCTAGCACTTGTAGTTTCTGAGATTTCGTGATGAGTGGGTTTTTGTCTACTCTTTTATATAATACTAGCGACCCGCCCCGGCTTCGCACGGGTGTAATTGAGAAGAAAAAGAAGTGAATAATTTAGTTACTGCCTTTGATTACAGAAATTCTTCATAAATAATGCTTGTAGCTGACTTTTCGTAACGCAATATGAACAAATTTTGTTTAGAAGTGACGCGTGAAACGCTACGTACGTATAGCTGTCTCTCCATGGGCAAAGTACTCAACGCTTAGGTTTAAGCCTGCAACGTTAAATCTCTGAGCTTGTGATTTATTAATTGTATTTATAATTTTATTAGAAACTGTAGACGTGTACCGGTGCACAATTTGGGTGGGTTAAGGACACCATTTCTTTAAAACCAATTTATGGAAGCAATACGGGCTTCCTTGTTCGGTTTCATCGTTAAGACGTAAACGGGGATCAACCGGGGAATTCTTACCCACTAAAACCCCCGCGGCTATCACGTGGGCACATTAGTGGGCGGACCTGGGCTATCTGTCGGTATCTGCACCAGCTGATACCACTCAGTGCCTTGACTTTGAACCCGCCGCCGGAGAGGCACATTATAGTTCCCCGGGAACCTGTCACGGTGCTCACGGTTACAGGGGCCACGGGGGAAGCCTTTAATGAGATTTACGGGACCCTGTTGGTGGTCAACCAGGTATGTAGGATTCTTTAGTGTATAAACCCCCAACGGCCGTGCAATCAGCACATAAGAACCCCTTCTTGGGCTATGCGCTTGGACCACGATACGCTCAGTGGCTTGCCTTTGACCCCGCCACCCGGCGGCACAATAAAGCCACCCGGGAACCTGTCACCGTGCTCACGGTTACAGGGGTCACGGGGGAAGCCTTCAATAGGTCCCCGGGACCCTGTTGGCAGTCAACCGGGTTATGTCGGATTCTTATACACAAAACCCCCAACGGCCGTTAAATCAGTACATAAGAAGGAGACCTGGGCTATCCGGTGGGATCTGCACCAAGATCCCTCAGAGGCTTGCCTTTGAGCCCGCCACCAGGGGGCACAATAAAACCACCCGAAAAACTATCATCGTGCTCAAAGATACGGGGATCGCGGGGGAAACCTCCAATAATCCCCCAGGATCCTGCGGGCCATCCACTGCGGTATGTGTCCCTCACGGCTGTCCACACAAAAGAGGGGGGCTGCACCGTGTACCCCTCAGTGCAAGGCAAGGGCCTTTGAAGCCGCTGCCGGGGGCGCATTATAGCCCCCCGGGAATTGGTCACCGTTGTCACAGTTAAGGGGTGGCGGGGGAAACATCCAATATGTCCCCGGGATCCCGTGGGGAAGTCAACCTGGGTATTTGGGATTCTTACCCACTAAAACTCCCGTGGCTGTCACATCGGCACATGAGAGGGAAACCTGGGTTCTCGGGTGGGATCTGCACCTGGTGTCCCTCAGTGCCTGGCCTTTGAGTCCGCCGACGGGGGGCAAGCATATTATATCCCAGATTTACCTTATATTATATGGAATGATAATGATATATAGAATGTCTTACTTGATTGTTAAGTATGTAGGTACCTCTTTAGGTTTAGTCAACGTAAGCTAATTAAATTTATTTACTTAGATAAAACTTCTAAATAAATTCAGTTAATATATAAACCTTCAGTGAAAAATTAAAAAAAAAGGCAAAATGATCAAAAATAAAATGTTTAAAAGTACACAAAAAAAATCCCAAAGAGAGATTTGAACCCGGACCCTGCTGTGCTTAGAAGACGCTTCCGTAACCTCCAGACCACGGCTACTCTCTATTATTCGAATTACTTCATCATATTCTTGTTATATGTCTGCTCAGTCCCTAATGCATATAGCGTGATATTTTACCTTAGATCCAATTGTACAAAAATTAAGTTTCCACTAATAACTAAATCATAACATTAGAGAGAAGCTAACCATGTATGCATGATTTTAAATTAAAAAAGGTATAAATATTTAAAACATCGAATCTTAATATAAATAAAAAAAATCTAAAACAAAGTTTAATAATACAAAAAAAAATCCGCTCAGAGGTAGCGAACCCGGACCGTCCGTACTTAGAGGACGCTTCCTCAACCACTTGGCCAAGGATCTTTTATTTTATTTTTCGAATTATCGTATCTTATTGTTGTAATATATTTGTACCGCCATCGGTTGAGTAATAATACTTCTTTTTTACCCTGTAAAGGGATAAATTATAAAAAATATGAAATACTAATTCAATTAATTTTCTTAACGAATGTCTGTGCAAAATTTCAAGTCAATAGGACCAAGGAATCGCGTTCTCCCATACAAACTTTGCCCCCCTGTTTGACCCCCTTAGAGGTTGAATTTCGCAAAATCCAGTCTTAGTGAGCACCTACGTCTTAAAAGGAACCCCCATGCAAAGTTTGAGACTCCTAGCACTTGTAGTTTCTGAGATTTCGTGATGAGTGGGTTTTTGTCTACTCTTTTATATAATAAGATAAGATAAGATATCGATGGTATACCTAGACAATAGATCGTAATATGCCTAGCTATATTTATATTAATATATATTATAGCTAGGTGTTTGACGGGCTTTAGAGGCCTCCATCTATAGGCTTTAGAGTGTTGCTTCTTGATCCCATCACGCTTACAGATTAAAAATGTCAATCATCTATATATATATAAAAATGAATGTTTGTCTGTCTGTATGTCCTTTATAGAATCGTAAACTATACATTTGATCATGTCATGATGTTCAGCAAAGTGAAAGAGCGCGAGCGGAGCTGCGCGGGTCAGCTAGTTAATAATAAAATAAATTTAAAATCGTTCGCTACATTTAATACAAAAACAAAATTTCCGACGTTATGACGGCGGTTATGAATAATTATAATTTTATTATTGAATCGAATAATTATAATTACAATAGCTATCTGTACACGAGATAAAAGGCGGTCTAAGCACATAGTATGCTAATGTGGTAAAAGGTCACCGATAATAGGCTACTAATAGACACAACCTGCGTCAATGGATAAAAAATATACTACTTAATACAATATTTATTCAGCCCGAATTATGTTAATAATTTTTTGATGTCTGACAGCTACATGTATCTGTCTTCACCAAAGTAGGTATATCTTATTTGTAGTCTTGGCATACTTTTTTACCTACTAAACCTTCTGGAGGCCTTCATCGACTATGGAGTGACGGCACACCGTTTGGACCTTGGCAGAGACTTACTCGCGCCGGATACTCGCTAGACTCGTTGACATCTGTGACGTCACAAGCACGACTCGTGGTTAAGCCTTCAGACTTTCTAAGCATCATTAGTACCTTTTTATTGTTCATTGAGCGAGCGCTTGCCTTGGAAACGAGGTGCGCGGGTTCGAACCCCGGCTCGCACCTCTGATTTTTTTTATTAATCATGTGCGAATCGTCTTTGTGCGATTGTTACTATCTTTCGGTGAAGGAAATCATTTTGAGGAAGCCTGCATGTCTGAGAAAGCCTAACTAGCTTTCGAATGACGTGCGAAGTCCGCCAACCCGCGCTTGTCCAGCGTGGTGGACTACGGCCTAAGCCCCGTCATCTTGAGGGGAGGCCCGTGCCCAGCAGTGGGACATAAACAAAGGCTGGTATTATTATACCTTTTTTTCATCAGGGAGGAACCTTCAAAAGGTACCCGGTCTTCGTAGGGGCGGAGACTGGGTTATGTGGGATTACTACCCACTAAAACTTTCCGGGTGGCTTCCATTAACGCTGTCATTTCCGGATACTCCGTTCGGATCTAGCCAACATTTCTATAACACTGGGCGCTTGGTAAAGCACGCCTCAGGGAGGAGCAGATTAGCGTCGGATCCTGGTCAACCGGATCGGACACGACCTATCTGTCGGCTATGCTGGCGGAGGAATCGGCGTGTGAGTGCGAGACCGTTATGTCTCAGAAAGAGGCCGCGAAACGGGATCGGGAGAGGGCCGATCCAGCTCGACGCAGGTGGCAGTGCTCTCGCCCTCCGGCCCCATCGTCAGGGGCCCAATGGAAATATGACGAAGTATCCCCTGCCTTAAAGGGGGTTCGTGAGTCGTGGACGCACAGGGTGGGGGCTCTGGGCGTAATGCGACAATGAGGCGGGCTATGATGTGGTGTAGGCTTGTCCCTGCGTCGTTTTGATCATCGGGGGGGGGGGGAGCAGAAATGGCGTTGGGGGGGGGAGCCCGGGGGTCCTCTTATGAGCCGATACAACAGCCGCGGGGGTTTTAGTGGGTAACAATCTGGTATTTGTTCAGCAGTCATCATCAGCGTCTGGGAAATAGGAACAGTGGTGCAGAGTTTCTACATAATACGGGTTTGGAAAAAATAAATAAACAAACCTTTCGAAGAATGTCAAAGCTCCGGACGCCGATCCAGCGTAGGCTATTCTTCCCTCAGCCAGGAGGACGAGTTTGTCGAACTGCGCCATGATCTCTGTGCTTGGCTGGTGGATGGTGCATATTACAGTCTTCCCTTGGGCGGCGCTCGCGCGGAGAAGGGACATCATCTTCTGAGCTGACGACGAATCTAGCCCCGTCGTTGGCTCATCGCAGAACAGTAGACCCGGGTCCGTTAGGAGCTGTGGAAATTGACTTTCATGTAATGGAGCTAAAAAAAAAATACCGCTAGAATGTCAACTCTCCACACAGAAAATATAATATATTTACAAATATGTATGCATAGCATTCCGAGGGGTGTTCGGGAAAGACCCACGAATCTCCTACCGTTGAGTGTCGTAGGAAGCAACCAAAAGAAAACAAGAAGACGGGCAGCAGCGTCTTTCTATTGGCAAGACCAAGCATGGGGATTATGGCAACCCCTCCCTTCTAAGGGAGAGGCCTTTGTTCAGTAGTGGATGTCTTTCGACTGCGGATGATGTAGGTATGCATAATACTATCACAAATCAGGTAAAAATGCGATAAAGCTCTAGCTTAATGAGTAAAACAATATTCGCTTTGGACATGTCAGCCTTTTTTTTTGACGCGGGGGAAGCCTTCGAAAGATCCCCGAGAGCTGCGGGGCTCGACCGGGGTTTGTGGAATTCTTACCCACTAAAAGCCCCGCGGCTCTCGCATCGGCACATGAGAGGGTCTCTCTGGTGGGATCTGCATCAGGGGCCCCTCAGTGCCTTGCCTTTGAGCCCGCCGCCGGGGGGCGCATTGTAGCCCCCCGGGAACCAGACACGGTGCTCACGGGGACGGGGGTCGCAACCCCACCGCCGTCCTCCACGGAGTCGCCGCCGTACTCAATGGACGTTCTAAGGGCCCACACCCCGAACGTCCAGCGACTCCAAGGGACATGTCAGCCTGTCATTTGTATTTTTACCGGTTTTTTGTTACCAAGCAGGCTTTAAAATTATTAAAAAAAATATTCAGAACTCGTTATACATGAATTAATGTGATAAAATCTAGCGCCCGACAAACCGGATAGTTTTGTTTTTTGTCGTTCATCTCTTACGTCAATAGTTAAAGTGTCTGCCCGCTACACCGGGCCACACGCTATGACCGCGCTGTGAACGTATCAGACATGGAACAGAAATGATGGAGACTACTATGCACTCAAAACGGTTTAGATCCAAATGGTCCACTCCGCAGAATGTCTACTTTTTTACATTAGTGCACACCTTCAAAACGTAACATGACTGTATCGTGTCTGACACCAAGACTGTTGACTGTCATTCATCATCACTAACAGCCGAAACACGTCCACTGCTGAACAAATGCCCCTTTAGAAGGGAGGGGTTGCCCTAATACCCACGCTTGCCAGGCGTCTTGGGGATCGCAGTATAGTTGGTAGGTAATCTGATAAAAAGACGCTGCTGCCCGTCTTCTTTTTTTCCTTAGCCGCCTCTTATGGACACCCAGCGTGAGGAGATAGGAGGCTGCTATTCTTACACTTATTTTAATAATACACTATGTACAAAACTGATCTTTACCCTATTATTACTTTACTAGAACAAAATCGGCCCAATAAATGTATGAACACTGGAGTGTTGGCTGACCGCGGCGGTGTGGCCAGCCAAAGACAATTGGTAGGCTTGAATACGACATAAAACACAAAAAGACATAGACAGACATTATAAACAGTACTGTTTATACTTTGACAGCGCATAGTGGAATGGCAACGTCACCTACCATGCACAAAACTTTTTATGAATTTTGTATGGCACTGCCGGATTCGCAACGTCTAGTCAAGTTTAAATCAACCTTAAATTGTCACACTGCAATTTTACTGTTCCCTTTTAAGCTGTATCTTCGCTTTTGGTGTACAATAAAGAATATTTGTGTTGTATTGTATTGTATCAAGTGTGTCTTCCGTCATTACTGTTTCATAAAAAAAAGCCTGATACGTTTATAGCATGGTCATAATATGGTACGGTGTGGTAGGCAGATATTTTTAAGATGAAATACTTAATGCCATTCCAATATTAAATTCACAGATACATTAGCACTTACCTGTCAACATTTTATGAATAATATTATAAACCGTTTTATACAGTCAAGGACAAAAATCAGAGCAAAAGAGTTTGAGTGTAGACCGCGAATAGGCAAACGTAGCGTAGGACGCTCTCCGGCTTCAGTCCCGCGTCCGGGGCCCTAAATAACGGGCAACCGGTGTGAGCCCTAGGCCTAGGGTCACTCATGTGCCGATGCGACAGCCGCTAGCGGGGTTTTAGTGGGTAAGAATCCCACAAACCCCCATTGACCCCCACAGATCACGGGGATTGTAGATTTCTCCGCAAGAACAAAAAAAAAGTGGTGTACAATTGGAGGGGCCTATGACCAGTAGTGGTCGAATATAGCTTGATTATGAAGCCTCTAACTAGGCCTTACAACTGCAATCTAGGTGATACGTAATAACCGAGACCGACATTTTCTTGCCTTCTGATGCACGGAGCACCTCATTTCAATAGTCACACATCCATGGACCGACTTTACTAGACCAACTAATAGTTTATAGAACAGTGATTACAAATAGCTACGAGCAAACTAATATTTAATAGGATAGACTATTATCTGATAGGAATCCGCAGCCAAATTATTCCAGTCCTTTGCTACACGTGTCATAAATGACGATGCAAAACGTTTCTTAACATTATGTCGTTGACTGTACCACATCGCAGCAAAAAATATACTGTACATTATGTACACATCGCAGCAAAAAATATACTGTACATTATGTACACATCACAGCAAAAAATATACTGTACATTATGTACACATCACAGCAAAAAATATACTGTACATTATGTACACATCACAGCAAAAAATATACTGTACATTATGTAGGTACACATGAATAGCAAACAGATATCGTCTAATAATGATTGATTGATATCTACGAGTACAATACAATCATCTCGTGCATATCTTGTATTGTAAACTAGCCGACCCACGCAGCTCCGCCTGCGCTATTTTTACGTTAACTAAACTTTTAATAACAGACATTCGCATCGAATACATAACCTCCTTTTTTATAGTCGGATAAAAACTAGGACCCACTTTTTACTTGCTCTCCGAAGCACGGACCCGTTTAGTTCAAATGGCGTTAAACGGTCACCCATCTATTTAATGACTTTACCTAACGTTGCTTAACCCGATCGATTACAAAACCTTGATAAAAACTCTCTATGAGTGTTCCCTTACTAATATTTATTATATTATAAAGAAAAATTGATAAAATCGGACCAAGCGTATAACCAAGTACCCATTTTGACTTTAATCCCCTCTCCCAAAAGAACCGTGCTAGATTACGGGATAAAAAGTATCCTATGTCCTACCTCGTAGTAAGATCTCAAATCATGCCAAGTTTCGTTTCAATCCATCCAGTAGTTTCGGCGTGATGCTCAGCCGAGATACAGACAGACAGACAGACAGACAAAAATTAAAAAAAAATACATTTTCGGCCTCAGTATCGGTTATAGAATGCCCTCCAAATATAATTTTCAAAATATCTTCAATGTACAAATTTGGACCTGTTACAGTTTTATTATAAGTATAGATGTACAATATATAAAGTCGTTCTTCACATCTATTTGGACGCTTTACCATAGCATTATTACCCGGAAAAGTCCACTGCTGAACACAGGACTTGTCCTTGAAACGCTGCTGTAATGAACGACAACTTGCATGCACAGTAGGAGGTCTGAGTGCGTAGACAAGATACAATCGCTTCATAACGATTCTATTTCTTCATTCGCTAACGGTGTCAATTCCCTATAATTTGTCACGTGATTCTCATAATGTTTTATACTTTCTATTAGCTTTAACGCTTGTAGAATGTTACTTGTCAGAGTGACTACGTGATTGCCACTCGAGAACCTTTCTACTGTAGCGGTATTTTGGTTCATCGGTGAATTTCCTCATTCCGGATTTTATCGCGCGTACTCCAAGCCTACATCTCTCTATAGCTAACGAGCTATGGAGAGAAGGCAAAGAAGGTGCTTCTAATGCTAGTTTAATTCATGAAATATTCCTAAGTCTTGTAGCATCAAGTCAAAGTTGCAATAACGACTCTTCCACCTAATGTTATTATATTGCTTCTACCAAACAAAAAACGGTAGAAAAACTTGGTTCTAATAAGGATCAAATCTCAGGATCAAATTACCATTATCTAACCTTGCATGACTTAACATTACACGGAACATACCAATCATTATGTTTCCCACATGCACTGCGCTACCCAGCTAAACATTGCGTAAGATTGTGACCTCGTTAAGTTTGAATTTCAAGTCGACTGTTACATTATATCAAATTTCCTACCGTGTGGCCCTTTGATAGGGCCGGCAAGGTTGCATAACGTCAAGCTCCATTAACAAATATTTATTTTATAATAATTAACCCTTTAAATGTTAAGTAGGTAACAAAACCGGCGCGGCTTCACACATCTTAATGGTTTTATAATTAATTTACGCTTATGAAATTTAAAGAGTGGTAAACGCCATATTGAAATCCAATGTGTAACTTAAAATAATTAAGTAAGAAAACCTTTTTAGATGATAGGTCCCTTCAGTAAGAAACCGTCCAGGTAGGTATCATCACAGTCTAGAATGATAATATCGCCAAGCAGTATTGTGTAAACATTGCTGTGCTTTGGTCTGAAGGGCTCTGTAAATTCCCTTTAGTTACATATGTCTCAGGCAACGAACAGTCCAGTGTTGCTGTCTATAGGCCTACCAAGCGAACGTCTTGCATATTTCGTCACAATCACAAAATTTTGCATTGCTTTTGTTGTTTCAATTTTCTTCTCACAATTAAAGTTAAAAATACAATATTACTTTATCTCTACTTATTAAGCGACTCTACATCGATATATAACTATATATCGATGCGAGTCTACAAAGTTTCATACGTCTACACAGTGGCGGACTAACCCTGTTGGGGGCCCGGGGCGGCAAAAAGTTTTGAGGCCCCCCGGTCAGAAATTGATGTATTTTTACAGGACTATCCCAGAAAAAAGGATATGTTTTTTTTGATAGTATGTCTGTTTTTTTGGCACGGCCTACAGCCTAAATGGCTCAATGGGTTTTGACTTGTGATATGTCGTTAGATTTGTGTTAATTGTGCTAGTGACATAAATGCTTTACAGAATGGAAACGTTATAAATGTCAACAGACAATATTTTCGTAAAATAGTAATATTCTTCTTCTTAGTCGTGACCTCATGACTAAGCGACATGACTATGCAGACTTGCCACCACTCGTCTCTATGCTGTTCGATCATGAGCTCCATGTATGCTTCCTGTAGCGTTGCTCTCATAACCGCTTTGATAGTGTTTGCCCATCGCATCGACATGCGTCCTCTGCTTCTCTTGCCATCCATTTGGCTTATCACGATAAGCCTCTCTAGGCTGTTCCGTTTTCTCTTGTCCTTGTCCGAAGAAGTTGATGACACGTTTAACGCAGACATGACCGTCCACCAATCCATGCCCCCACCGACTTTCCAGTCATATGGGCCAAATTGCGAGTGATGCTCGCGGTGGAAAGTCGCTCCTTGATATTATTAAGCTCTTCGAGATTAGATGCATTTGTGTGACGCTTGGTCCACGATTTGCCTAGCATTCTGCGCCAACACCACATTTCCAATACATCCAGGTTTCAGAGGCATATAAAAAGATCGAGAAGACCAGAGTACGCATTAATTTGATTTAGGAAAAAAAAATTCTTCTTCAAAATCATTTTATCAATTTTTCCATCAATCAATCCTCAATTTTTCAAGAAGATCGGTCTGTTCCTTTTTCGAAGATCTTATTAGTTAGGTGTCATCTGCGAAGCGGAGATCGTTGAGTAGGGTCCCACCAATCCGGATACCTCCCTCCCAGTCCTCTAAAACTGTACGCATTATATGTTCACCGATTATATTAAAGAGCTGTAGTAATAATACGCAACCTTGACGCAAACCTTGTTCCGTCTAAAAAGATCCTGAGTCTGCAGCGCAAGATGGACGACTGGGTCGCTATAAGGGTACCGTAATGTCATATATGAGGGCAAACAGTCCTGGCGCGCTTTCAGGGTCAAATAACTTCAGTCGGAGACGTATAAGGCACGCACTTGAACAATTACGCTCATGGCCTTCTGATGAGCGTACGAGAGCAAAGGGAGTTGTCAGTGTTGTCCTGCTAGTCTTCGAAGCCCAGATATAGATTTACATAGATAACGCAAGTATCACGATTTGTATTAAAACCAAGCGTGCTGACTTTTGAACCAAGTTTTTAACACCTTCTGTGACATCACGGCTGAATTTAGTGACGGGAATTCCAAACCGATTCAAACACACCGATGCCCCGCCAATGCGCCGCAGATTTCTTTTGGGTATGTGTGTTATAGTGATTATCTGAGTGAGATAGGGTGAGGGTGACAACGACTCGCCATCATTGAGGTGGGCCCGGGCTTCCACCCAACACGCACCATAAGTATCTTCTCTTATTTTAAGCCGCTTTCAACCATTATGGTGTAGGCCACCTTCATTTTCCTCCATTCCTATCTATTTTGGGTTTTTGATATCCAGGTTTTGCCCGCTACCCTTGAGATATTATCGTCCTTCCAACGCATTTGCGGTCTCCCTACTGGCTTTACTTTTTCTGTCCCAAGGTCTCCACTCCAGTACGGTCTTACACCACGACTCTGATTTTCGGGTGATGTTGCCAGCCCATTTCCACTTCCACGTCAGTTACTGTACTTTGTTTGCGAAGCCATTTGTTTGTTTTTCTGTCTCGAGTTACTCGAACTACTTTCCTTTCCATAGCCCCTTGAGCTACAACAAGCTTTTGAGCCACAGCCTTTATTGTAACCAAGTTTCAGCTCCTTAGGTAAGGACTGGCAATACACACTGGCTGCCCATCCTTCGCCTGTTTATCTCGTTGGTTTGATTCATTTTACTCATTTTCACTTCCTGGCCCAAGCATACATATTCATTTACAGGTTCAAGTGCAGCATCACCAACAGTAATTACTTCAGGGTTTTCCGCCTCTGTGGTCATATATTTGGTCTTGTTAAGGTTCATTTCTAATCCTACAGATAGAGAGACATGGCGAAGATCTTGCACCATACACTGAAATTCTTGTGGACTGTTGGCAAAAAGTACGTCATCTACATATCTTAAACTACTCAATCGTGCACCAGCTATATTTAAACCCTTACCTTCCCAATCCAATTTCTTAAAAATATCTTCCAGTACTAAAGTAAATAATTGCGGTGATAAAATATCACCTTGTCTAACATCCCGTCGTATAGGTACATACAGCTTTTGTGTGGTAAGGCGGCGTTGCTACTTTTTTGCCTGCTTTATTTGCCTGCTTGTAAATGCTAGCTAATAGCACCACAAGTATACTGTGCGTGTAACTTAGAGCAGCGGATCCACGCAGCGGAGCCAGATTGGACACGACCAGACCACTCTCTGTCAGCAGTAGTATCTACTATATTGGCAGATAAATCCATGTGGTGGGTCCTTCTGTAAGAAAGTCATGTTCCAGAAGAAGGAGACCAAAGAAACGATGACGATGCGTCAAGCCGGTGGTGCAACTCACATGGCCAGGGACCTATAGAAATGTGACTAGGTATCCTCTACCTTAAGGAAGCACTTGTGTTCTTGGCATAGTATCATAATTATTCAGCCAGCGATGTGCTACCCTATATAAACTTATAATTTTCTTGTATCCAGCAGCCATCTGTTTTTTTTTTAAATAAAACATTGCTGCACTCTACATAAATTTAAGTTGTCAATTTTGTATATATTACACTTCGTTTACAAATCACTAATTGATTGATTGGTTTATCATTCTACAGAGTAAATTTTGTGTAAATTCGCTGCTGAATAGACCATAGGCACTACAGCTACATTTTAGGTACATTTGTATTTTTGTTACGTGCATCATGAGGCCCCCAACTCCAAACTGTCTACCACACATAACATTATGGCCGTCTTTGAGATTAAGGGAGCGTATCGCATAGATTATTTCAACCAAAATTTAAGAGTTCCAACTTCCGACGCACAAACTTAGTTGTCTCATATCAATCTAAATGCAATTGTCATATACTAGCAGGATTTGTGCGCCAGAACTCTAAAATAATCTAGTTATGGTAATAATCTCTCTAATACGTAGTAGAAACTGAAATGCCTCAAAGATTAAAAATAAGTTTTGGAGATTGGAGGCCCCCCTGGACCCGAGGCCCGGGGCGGACCGCCCCCTCCGCCCCCCCGTTAGTCCGCTACTGCGTCTACAGCTTTTATTAAGAATACATTTTTCCAATCTGCATTTGTCACTACCGACTGTTTTTTCGTATGCAATTGGTGCCTATTCCAATAATGAAACTATAAGTTTTAACTTTTTTATTTTGCGAAAATCATTTGACAGAGAGACATTTTAGGGAATCTATTATAATAGTATGTGCCGGACCTGCAACTCTGTCTGGATGAATTTTCACTCTAACCAGATTTCTTTATTTATTCATAACCGATATTATTATTATAATATCTATTTTCTATTTGTGAAAACGATAGGCTTAAGTTATGTTTATTGTTACCGTGTCTATACTTTATATTTAAAAGCTGCTGTTCCAAACTGTAAATAAATAAATAATTACAACACTACGACCAGGGACAAAATGAACAAATTTCTCGTCATACATATAAATCAATGGTATTATAAAAAAAACTTTAAAAAAGTATAAATATTCTCTTAAATTCCTTTCGATTCATAATCATGATAAAAAAATACTAAAAAATGTCGTTTGCTAAGCAGTATTTTTTTATTGAATAAGTAAATATCGTTCATATCAATAACTTCCATTCACTACAATGAAAAATCAAACAACACCTCATCTTTTATAAAACTATCAAGCCAATCTATACATACAAAATAAATATAAGAAAAATAAAAACTTTATTTAAATTCTTTTAAGTTATTCACGAACAAATTAACTATGATCTTATAAACGGACGGAACGAACTGTGCGGTTCTTTTATATTTATAGCATACGAACTTTGAGTATACGAATTAGTATTTCTAAATTTAGTCACAATATTGTTAACACTAAATCTTATCTCGTTAAGTTCCACATGTCATGTTGTGAATAAATTTACACGAATTTGATTCGACCATTTAATTTATTGACAGCAAAACGGGGCGAATAACTACTGTAAGCAATAAAGGTTTAAAGTTAAGCACAGACGCAGCGTGCCAAGCCTCTCGGTATTCTGCAGGATGCGTTCTGGAGAATGTGCACAATAATTACATGACTTGATTCCACCATCCCTTTTCTATAGCACCGCGCACTGCACCCTCACATTATGAACGTCCCATATCTGCGCGGACTCAGCGATTTACGTAGATAGATTTGCTTCGTCATCTACAGGAATAGGACTGGAATAGTTACGCTGCGTCCGTTTTTATGTCTTCAAAGCTAGACTGAATAGGCTTTTAATAAGCTAGCTATGCTTTTCCATCATAGATTGCATAGCCGCGCGCTGCCAGGTGGCAGTCAAGCATTAGCTTGTAATGAAGTTAAAGTAAAGTTTCAGTTATATTGACTAAACGTTAAACTATTTATAACACTCCTATATCAAATATTTAGCTTCAAAGTAACAGTGAAAACATAGCTAGTGTGTTTTGGAGTAAACGACATTGTAGCTGGAGAAATTCGGCATAAGCGACATTTTCTCTTATGTTATAGGGAGATGTGGTTAATTTACTAGGTGTTAGGTTCCTTGTGCAAGGAGCCGTCTAGGTGGGTACCACCGCAGTTTTAGATATTCTACCGCCAAGCCGCAGTGTGTACACATAGCTGTATTCCGGTGTGAAGGGCACTGATGCTGGTGGAATTACCGGACACAAAAGACATAATATCTAATGTCTTAAGAGTCGGCAACGCGCTAGTGATTCTTCTGGCGTTGCTAGCGTAGGTATAGAGGCTGCGGTAAGCAGTCTTACCATCAGGCGGGCCGCACGCTTGCTTGCCACCTTGGTTAAACAAGTAATAAGTTTTAAAAACTAAAACCCGACTACGGATAAAATCGCAGTCTAATAATGTGATATTATATAGCCAATAACCAGCGGACAATCAAGACGCTTCTAACGACACCCTACTTGTCAAATTATGTTAAGTTGATTAGAAGATATGCGGGAACAGATGAACATACATACATACATACTTACATACATACATACATTCTTGTTAAAATCATAACCCTCCCTCCGTTCCGTAGTCGGGTAAAAAGTGTTGCGTGTCTCAACATTAAAACAAGTATTTATTACAAATCTTTAAAACATAAGTAAATCGAGAGATCGTAGTGACGTCATTATCGATATAATATTTATAGGTACTTATCGATGGGCATCATCGCTCTGTTATAGCGACTTTCAAAAATAATATACATAAATTCAAATCGATTTTTTTTGCCGATTAAATGTGACATCCGTTTCTTATTAAATAATCTATTTGTAATTTATTAACAATAAAACAAATTATTTCTAAATGGAAACGTTGACGGCTGCTATAGTATTAAAGCTTTATAAAAAAATAATACGATGATGACTCGGTTTGACAGGATACCATAATTTTGACAACACAGTGAGGAAACTCATAATAATATGCTTTAATAAATGCCAATAAATATGTATTATTAATTGGCGCGTTTTTAATACTAAAGATTAAAGAATAAAATAATAGTATTATTTACGTCATACTTTAATACCTAGAGTAATAAAATCATCATTTGGGGACATGAATTATGGTAATAATGATATCTTGTGTTAATGTCATTATATATGCTAATCGTAAAAGTAAATAAATTAAAGGAAATACGACATGCTCAATAGATTTACACGAATCTACCTGTTGGCGACCTGCATCGTTGCAAACCTTTTTGGCCACTTTTATAATTATTTTATAATTCAATTTTATAGTGGAACATTTTTATATATTTTGTTTGCAAGAGTATTTTGTTTTTTAGACCAGTTTGCGAATAAATGTGCTATGACGAACACGAGCTGCGGCCCGGCCTTTAATTTATAGATTTTTCCCCGTCCTGTTCTATTCTGTTCTTTTCACTACCTTTACTGATAATGTAGCAAAAACGTGAAGACTTTAAACTTTTTTTTAATTAACGTAAATTTTCTGTCATTAAATTGTATGAAAGTCGTGCCGCCACAGTTTTACAAACATCGAATAATCGAAGCACATCACGTGCTATTGACAGAACAAAAATTACTCCAACTCCCCCAGTAGACGTCAATAATTGGTTTAAACTACACCTGCTGGGATAGTGTGCTTTTTTTCTTTTTCAAAAACGAGGCAGACAGTATTGCGTAAATATACGGGCGGAAAGTTTATGAAAATCCATTCTAAACGTCCTGCGAGCCAATAAGCGGGAAGAAATAGTTTTTGAAAATCGAAAGCATCAGTGCCATATTTTTATACAAATACCACCGGACCACAAATCAGAATAATTAATTAAGCTGTTGAAGCCTATTTAGCATGCCAAATCGCTAATAGTGGCCACCGAATTTAGCGTCTAACAGGGCAATAAACGACATTTTAGCCGCTTTACGCTAAGGTACCTTAACAAATTTTACGCAGCTACTGTAATTACCTACTATGCGTTTCAACTAAGAATGTGGCCGCCATGATGATCGCGACTGCGGAAATTCACTCGTTTATTACTTTTTTTGTACCGGCAGCAGAGTAAACACAAAACGAAAAATTCGCTCCAGTTTTGATTATTTATTGTAATCTCTCATTTTGCTATCTATTTTTGATAAAACATCATTTTTAGTAAATAAATATTTGACATGGCAAGATGGCGGCCACATTCTTAGTTGAAACGCTTAGTACTTATTGATTAAGTAAATATTGTGAACAAATTTTTGTCAGCCGAACTTCACATTTCTGTCATCTGAGACATTAGTTTATTACGTCTCTTGTGTCCGGTAATTTCACCAGCTACAGTGCCGCACATCTTTACATACAGCTGCTTGGCGGTAGAATGTCTGACACAGCGGTGGTACTTGCAGAAGGGACCTACCACCTAGGAAAAATGCATGCAATGTCTCGGAAACATTAAGATTGTATCCTGCAACATCGCTTTGTACATACGAGCGTGAAACCTAAATCGTTCATCATAGGAAGAATAATAGAGGCTGATGCAAAACTTGTCATGAGTTATCTAATTGTCATATGTTACTTTAGTACCATCATCATCACCAGCCGAAAGAACTGCTCACAGACCTCCCCCTTCAAACGCTACAATGAACGACAGTTTGCTATTTGCATCCACCGGTTACCTGCGACGCGCACAATGTCGTTTGTCCACCTAGTGGGAGGCCTGCCTACGCTGCGTCTTCCGGTTTGTGGTCGCCACTCGAGAACCTTTCTTCCCCAACGGTTATCGGTTCTTCGAGCGATGTGGCCCGCCCATTGCCACTTCAACTTGCAGATTCTGAGAGCTATGTCGGTAATCTTAGTTCTTCGGCGAATCTTCACATTTCGGATTCGGTCGCGCAAAGAAACTCCAAGCATAGCTCTCTCCATAGCTCGTTGTGTGACTCTGAGCTTTTCCAAAAGGCCAGCTGTTAAAGACCACGTCTCAGTACCATATGTCATCACTGGCAACACACACTGGTTATAAACCTTTGTCTTCAGGCACTGCGGAATTTCTGATGAGAAGATGTCACGTAGTTTCCCGAACGCTGCCCATCCGAGTTGGATTCTTCGGGCGACCTCTTTGTCTAAGTTGGACCGACCTAACTGGCGCACAATTATTTTTATATAATTTTTTTTGCACTGGTCGGTATGTTATTTTTTTAATTTGTGTTTATTCATTTTGTGCGCTTAGTTATTCTTCGGTAATTAAATTTACTTTATATCTTACCTCAGTAGCGAAAGACAATCTTTTCCTTTCTCCACCAGACAAGGTCTTGCGTCCTTCCAAACCGCCGATCCGCGTGAATCTTGATCCATAGAGAGACAGTTGTCTGAGAAGCTGGTTTACCCGCCGCTTGCGGGCCAGGGTCGATGTGCGCCTATCCATGCGTAGTCTCGCCTAACAAAGTATTTTTTTCTTTATTAACATTAATTTTCGCAATCGGCTACAGATGTGTTGTTTACCAAATCTATAAATATATATTTTGTTTAAAATGACTTTTTCTGTAATGATAGTTTCATGAAGAATCGAGCTAGGAGCCAAGCCTAGGAGAGAGACACGATGTCCTTGGTAAACTTAGGTTTGTGGAAACTAACCGTTATAAATATAAATGTTCATTAAGATATTAACATTTATGTATACAAAAAAAAAACTAGGTTTACAAAACTGTTCTATGTTATTGGAACGATAACATGCATTTTTGTGCATGAAATTATTCTCATAGTCATCAATACCGGTAAATACCGGTTTGAAACTTAATGCAAGCTAATCAATCAATTGACGGTTTAATTCCATGTAAATGGCATACAGCGACTGTCTTTTGTTCGAACTATTAAAATAAATTTTAATATATTTAAGTATTATGTTATTTTATCTTTAAATATATAATTCTACTGTACGTGTGTATGTCACTGAACTCCTCCTAAACGGCTGGACCGATGTTGATGAAATTGTTTGTGTGTGTTCAAGGGGATTCCAGAATGGTTTAGATTCACACTTGCGCGAGCGGAGCTGCGCCGGTCAGCTAGTTTATTATAAAACAATACGGATTTGCTTTTATAACGCTAATTCAGATGTTTTTATTTCGTTATAATTAACTAAAATAATTACTACACATTGTTTTTTATTCTTCGGTCTGTTTTATCACTGCTGTGTTCGGGTTGGGCACTGCATATGGTAAAATTACTGGGCTACAATACTTATTTAAAAATAAAAAAAATATTATAAATAAATTCCAAATAAGTAGGAAGAGACGGCGCGATGCAGACCTGGATGCCTTTCTTGTTGGTCGATGGAGAAATGACCAAGTAGAGGTCAGATGCTAGACTAACTTTTTACATGCCCATCCGACGCATGCATTTTACTTTCCAGACAATTCGGTGATCGGCCTGCGTTGTTCTAACCAGCAAGGAAAAACTACACAAAGTTTTTGAAACTTTGACCTTCAGTTTACAAAGTAAGCGGTTCCCCGCTGCACCACGGAGGCAACCAATAATAAAACTAATTAATTACTCACCATAATCGTAAGATGTTCAATGACAGTCAGGTTCTCTACGAACAGGTCATCTTGGTGCATGTATCCACTCTCCTGGTGCATAAACTCGCCTACGGGAATCCCATTCATTAGGATATCACCGTCAACTATCGTTCCCACTGTTGGCAAAGAAATAGTCACACATCAGTCATTGACGGGTTCCAGGACTCGCCTCACGAGTCCTAATTATTTATCGTGTTTTCTTCAAAGGGAGGAAATAAAATGGAAGCCGTGGTTATCGTGAATGGTTCCCGGGGGGCTACAATAGTGGCGGACTCAAAGGCAAGGCACTGAGGGGCCCTGGTGCAGATCCCACTGGAGTGCCCGGGGTCCCCCTCTCATGTGCCGATGCGACTAGTGGGTCAGAATCCCACATACCCCGGTCGCGCCCCACAACTCCCCCGGAACTTTTGGAGGTTTCCCCACGAAAAAAAGATATGGTAACTCCAAAAAGTGGTAAAGTTAACTTAAGCAATAAGCGTATATTGCTAAGTTAACTTTACCAACACTTTGAAATAAGTAGTTATATTGTGTGTTTTTCTTTCATTAGGTTACAGACACAAACGCGGTCGAAAAAAAAAAGAGCAATTTCCAAAAAAAAAAAGAGCTTTTTCCAATCGTAGATGCGAGTGTTATAATACCGCTTATTTATTACTATTCGTCTTCATCACTGTTATTTCTTATCTCTATTTGCGAAAACTTTTAATTGGCTTCTGTTACTTTCCACTCTGTATACCTTGTACTAGCTGTAAGTTTTCTGAATTTAAAAATAAAATAAAATAATAATGTTGATCTTCTTAGGTAAAAAGTGTATAATGTACCTAGATGCTTCCGCACATTTATAGAGATATATAAATATGTTAATATATAATTACATCAATGGGTAACACAGTTCCTTATATACTTGGACATCAAATCTTGATCATCTATCTCCAAAGCACATTTTTACTGAAATATTATTAATTTATTTCATTCATTTACATACATGCATATCCTAAAAAGGCGGTAGCATCAGAAATAACGCTGCATTAGGTAGTATCACTTGAGGTAGTCACCGCGCCGTGATTGATATTCAAATAAGCCATACAACCAACAACTTTCAATGTCGGTTTTAGATACGCCGACTTTAAAATATGTATGTATGAGTCGTTCCAACAAATGTTTAAGATAAGCGGCAAAAGAACTTCAAACGGTAATTATGTATTTGAGTTTACCATAATATTACCAACACACGTTATAAAAAGATTACGTAAAGATTTATCATTTTATTTTATGTGTGTGATCACTTTACATCTTTGATGTGAAATAGTTGTATTTAGTCGATTTTTAGGTGTATACACGAACCTTTTATTGGTCATAGGGTAATATATGTATAGCAAGATCTCACAATAATAGTGTTCTCTGGCCAATCACACCAATTGATCAAGATTAGCCAGTTGGCTAATCTTTCTAGTTAGGACATTACAATCCGATCACCTGATTGTTTTAAAATTAAGATGAACCATGGGTGCACAAGGAAAAAGTCGGTCCTACGACCGAGGGAATAGATGGAAATAGTCAGACGACACTTCCCCTGTCGTGTCGGTCTGCCGTTCCATCGGATTGTGAGAGTAAAGGAAAAGAGAGTGCTCCCCTGTTGGCATAAGCAATTAGGCCCTAGAACATCTCTTGCGTAGTTACGCAAGAGTTGTGTCGTCTGACTATTCCCATCTATTCGCTCGGTCGTAGGACCGACTTTTTCCTTGTGCACCCTTTACATGGTTCATCTTAATTTTAAAACAATCAGGTGATCGGATTGTAATGTCCTAACCAGAAAGAAACCAATGCACAAAGATGTTGCTCCCCTTAAGATATGAACCCGTAACCTTCGATTTGCAAAGCAAGTGATTTACCGCTGCGCCAACGAGACTACATTGGGAAATAAGTTTTTTTTTTTTCAATATGTTCAAAGTATTGTAATGAGTATTATGCGTAGGACTTGTGAAGTTTGGAATTTGAAGAAATCTCCTCACAGCCAAACCGAATGAGGGGTGTATGGGACTGTGATAAATGTACATGTATTTACCAATTCGTTTTATCCTCTCTAAACATATCATGTATCAAAATGAATCCCTATTTTCCTTGGTGACGCCATAACTTCAAAAAGACTTTACAGATTTCATCCATCTTTTTGTATTAAAAGTTTTCATATACTTTGTAGAAGAAGGTTGAATGATGCGCAGAAAATTAGAAAATTACGCGGGCGGAGCTGCGCGGGACAGCTAGTAATGAAGAAATATAAATCGGTGTGATGTTTTGTAATCAATCACTTCGGATAGCGGCCAAACTGTGGTTACTGATTTAAAAAAAAGGAGAATGGCCAAAAATCCCAAGCCCGGTGCAAAAGTTTTTCATCTCAAATTTTAAAGTAAAATTAGTGTCAGTATTGATGAATTCAGTGGCTAACACTATACTAATTAACCGACTTCATTTAAACTATAAAATCTGGGACACAATTTTTTTGACCGAGTCTGTGGTCGTGGCCATTCTCCTTAATTTACAATATTAGGTTCTTTGTGATTTTTAAACATTGCTGTGTTACAATGTAAAGGGCACCGTAGCTGGTGAATTTACAGGGCCCTAAAGACTTAATAAATAAAGTACTATCAGGTGCGAGCGCCAGTGCAATGGAGCTGTCTATAGGCAAGCGCGTACCATGAGGGTCAAATAAATTTAAAAAAAACTTACCAGGATTCCGGTGTGCAAGTGCATTCATAAGAGTAGTTTTCCCAGCTCCACTGCAACAAATCAAGAACATTTTGAAAACTGACAAAAAATACTAACAAAATAAAATAGAAATTTAAGAGAGGAAGATGTAAATCGCTGCCCAGGATTTATAAATTGAATTCAAACAATGTTTTCTTTTGGAGGAAAACTCATGGGTGTTTGAATAGCAGCTATGGTGATCCGTGATTGCCCTAATTAACCAAGTATAAATTATAAAAGCACAAAAAGCCCGACTCAAATAAACATAAACTATTTAAAAAAAAATAAAAACCGACTTCAAAGTAAATTATCTAAAAAGTATAAAATAACGAAAATATATTGAAGTCGGTGCTAGCACATCATGTTAACTAAGACTAGAAAGAGCTGACACCGACTTCAATATATTTTCGTTATTTTATACTTTTTAGATTATTTACTTTGAAGTCGGTTTTTTTTTTTTTTTAAATAGTTAAATGACTTTTATTTTAGCAAAATAGGTATCAGCTCTATCACGCAACTCGAACGTCTAGTTACAGTAACTTACTGAAAACAAAAAAAGTTTATATCTCTTAAACTACTGGACCGATTTTGATGAAACTTGTACTCTACCCTAAGTTAAAAAATATTCTAACTACTGCAAAAAGAATTTTTGAAATCGGACTTGTAGTTTCTGAGAAATCCGCGGTCAAACCTACATACATACATATATACATACATACATACATACACTCATAAAATTTGGTAAATTTGTTTAGAAGCCCACATAGACTAACATATATTAATATTACGCATTTTTATTAATATTACATACATACGCGTCGAATAGAGAACCTTCTTTTTGAAGCCGGTTAAAAATGGGCTTAAATTACATTATACATACATAAAACGTACACACATGTTTATATATTAGTTAAGACTTTCATTTGATACCCATATTAAAGTACAAAATTGCGGCTGACGGTCACCATATAATTTTTTTTGGAAAAATACATAACCTATGTCACTCCCACAACTAAGACGAATCTAACGCCATATCATAACTCGCAGTCCATCAAACCATTTAGGCTATAGGCCGTGCCAAAGATATAGACATATTTATATACATACATACTCCCGAAAAACATAACCCTCTTCCTGGGGCATTCGTGCAAAAAAGAGGCGTAAGTAATAGATAATGCTGAAAAATATGAGGGACCTTACTGAAAAATATGTGAACTTTAAAATATTTTAAAACCTATTATTCTAAATCTAGAATAGAATAGAATAAGAATAAAAACGTTTATTTGTGACGCATACAAAAACACATAAACACGGTGACAGTTAACACATTAACACACTACAACATAATTGATGCGCCACAAAAAGGTCCCAACTCAGCATATTGCTGGTCGCAAGCAACCAGCGCTGGTCTTCCGCTGAGACCTCCTTGGTGACGTCACGAGACAAAAAAAAAAATACTAACTACAAAAAGAAAAAAAAAAGAAAAACCCATACCACCCAACAAAAAAGAAAAATAAAGATAAAATAATAAAACGAGCGACAAAAAAATTAAAATATAAATGACATGGCAAAAACATTGCATAGGCCAAACATGGCCATTGATTTATAATTAAAAAAAAATAAAAATAAAAAAATAAAAATAAAAAAAAAGAATTCTCAATGATTTTGCATAATCTCTCTCTATTTTATTCTCCTAGTAACAATCAAATAATTAATTAATGGAATTCTTACATTAAAAATTAACATTTATATTATGTTTATTAATAAAAATCTAATTCAGTGTATCCTGAGAGAGCACCGGCTGTTAGCTATTCGGATCAAATCGCATAAACAATTCACTAAACACATATACATAATTTAAAAACATGTTATAAATAAATAAATGATTAGTATCACTACTTCCAAACGGGTAATCAACGTTGCATGTTATTAATTTAATACAATTAACTTAAAATAATTTTACAAATGTCAGCATTCAAATGGACTTATGACGTCTTTGATAAGCACTTGAATCGTAAAGCATTGTAACAAGTTTTACATAGTAACATTGTGGGCAGGGTCAGTCATCACAGCTACGCGATCCCTGATCTAGTTAGATGTGATAGGCTCCTGTGAGATTTCATGTTGAGTGGTCATAATATGCTGCCTTCTCTGGCTCGAGTAGTCCATTCATCTAGTGGTTACAATCTACATTCCTGTGGTTTTGGTTCCTAGGCCAATAGAAGGTCGAGATAGGAGGCGGTCGGTTAGGGGTGGCTGTAAGGGGCAGGTGGAGGCCACTCTAACTAGGCTTCAATGCCTACTCAAGACTTTGTACCGGTAGTTTCCTCGTGTGTTATTCGAGTGTGCATGGGTGAGATTGTGCTTCTGTGTTCTGGCGATCATGTAAAGTTTAAAAAAAGAACGCGTTACGTGCTACCGACATATATGTATAATATTTTTTTTATTGAAGTCTATTTTTAACCTATAATTTGTATAAATACTAAAAATACTGCATAATAAAACTGCAATAAAACGATTCAAGGATGTTTTATAATAATTATTGATTGCAATGTCAGACAGTGGATACCGCTAATATAAATATTAAAGCACTTTTTGCACCTAATTATCTTGAACTTCACCATATTCTGGTGTAGCTCTATAATTATGAGCTATAGAAATATATTCCACTTGCTGATATGTTATGTAGGCAATCAAGAAATGTGGGTATAGCAGAGTCGTTATGCTGAGTTGACAGATTGCTGTTATTAATGCCCGATTAAAATTAATTGTTTGGATTTTTAATATTCACTAGCTCATTACCGATTCAGTGACCAATCCTCGATAAGATCAGCCAATTAGGAAGAAGATTTGTATGGTATTGTATTTATTTCTTGCCCGAATGCCCCAGGCGGAGGGTTATTTTTTTCAAGAGTATGTATGTAAGTATGTATGTATGTCTATTTCTTTGGCACGGCCTACAGCCTAAACGGTGTGACAGTGACTTTTAATATGTCGTTAGATTAGTCTTAGTTGTGTGAGTGTCATAGGCTACATATTTTCCAAAAAAAAAAAATGGCAGCCGCCAGCCGCACTTTGTATTTTTTTTAGTTCCAAAAACATAATTGTATCAAATGAAAGGTCTTAACGAGACGAGTTGAAATATAGTATATACATACATATGTATACGTATTATGTATGTATAATGTAATTTAGGACAATTTTGTCGGGCTTTTTATGCTTGTATAATTTATACTTGTTAAATAAGAATTATATACATAATTTTATGACAAGGTCCCAAAAAAGTATGGACATGGTTTGACTGTGAGATCAGTTATACTGCCAAAAGTTTAATTATTCACACATACTAAGGAAATATTATTCTAATTTAACTTAAAAAAATTTAACACTGGATTTAGACGTTTAACTGCCGGTCCCAATATCTTATCGATCCCTAACTATAAGTTTAAATCATCGATCAAGTCATCGATATCCCGCGATAAACCTCTGAAATGGAGCGATAACTAAAACCCTGACAGAATTTCATTTGAACAACCAACAGTAAGCTGTTGAACAACCAGCAGTAATATATTATTATTGAAACTGAAATATGTCATTATAGCTATCGATGGTAACTATTTTAACTTGTAGTAAGGGATCGATAGGACATTGAGACCGGCATTAAGTGTTCGTTTGCTATAAGTTTATTTATTGTACAATACTTGATAGATTGAGGCGTCCGATTTATCCTCTTGTCTTCAGTAAAAAAAAATTATATTCATCTTGAATGGCATGTAAATCGTGTCTACGTTTACTCTCATTTTTCATAACGGAAGACGAACGGGCAAGACCGGAAGTAAACTTGCACTAAAGTCGGAGCTTTGTGGGAAAAACAACAAAAAAGTTGCTATTAACTGATTGAATCAGTTAATAGCAACTTTTCTATCTATCTAACCTCCTCCGGTTCGCATAGCAAACAGATTTACCCATTTTGCCCCGGAAGTAATAAACACAAATAAACATCTATTTCACCAATAACCATAAAGATGTCATTAGATAATACAGGTAATACAATACCATAAATAAAATTAATACTAGTTGAACAAATTTTGCCGGCGTTGTTTTCGAAAATTAATGCTCAATAAAATTAAATTATTTGCATTAATATTGTGCAACAATTAAGTAACTATGACGCAAATGAGCATAATAATTTGAGCTTAATAGATAACGAATTAAATAATAATTCTACGTGACTTCCGTTACAGAGAATTTATTATTGGATCTTCTTCTTGTAGTGCCATCTTCATTACCGAAGGTTGGCGATCATTGTGGCAATTTGAACGTTTGACACAGCTGCTCTAAAAAGTGTACGTGTGCTTTTGCCAAACCATTGTCGAAGGTTTTTTAACCACGATTTTTTTTTTTGGGAATGATAGACGCTGTTGGCCGCAGATGGCCATTACAGCTTCACCGGACAATAAGTTTTAACCACGATGTTATTCTCCTTCCCGGCTTGCGAGCTCCCTGAATTTTATCTTAAACAATTAGTTGGAGTAGTTCCTATTTTGGACCTCGCATTATGTGGCCAAAGTATTCTAGTTTCCTTCTTTTAATAGTCTTCAGAATCTCCACTTTTTTGCCTATACGTTCTAACACGGTTACATAGCGAACTTTGTCTTTCAAGGAAATCCTTAACATTCTTCTGTACACCCACATTTCAAAAGCTTCAACTTACTTACACATAGTCTCAGTGAGTGTCCACGCTTCCACGCCATTATTGGATACCTATTTATAAATAAAATAATCTAAATATTTTTACCCGCCAACCCGCACTTGGCCAGTGTGGTGAACTATGGCCTAAGCCTCTTCATCTTAATAGGAGGCTCGAGGCCAACAGTGGGACAAAAATAAGGGTTGTGAGAGAAGACTATATTCTAATCAGACGAAGACTTCCCTTTTCAGATCGCATATTTCACTCTCTTGTATATTATTGTTTGTATCTCACTCATATTCAGGCGAAGGTAGTGTTAAGTAGGATTTTTGCCCACTAAAACAACCCCGATGGTCTTCACTTACGCTATGGAGAGATTCTGATCCCACGTAGGGCACTCTTGAAGCGTGTACTAAGCGGAATAATGCTACAATGGTGGCAAATCGTCGTTGCCTCTGTCTTATCCTAGTCAAATATCGTAAATCCAACGAAAAGTGGGAGGTCTGCATGTTCTGGTTGGTATTCATTGTGGAACCTATCTACCACATCGGTTATAGGTTATTCTATCCATGGAATAGGTAAGATTAGAGAAAGATTAATTTTATAAGTATTCAACTTACCTAGGACCCATTAGGGCTATCAGAGTTCCAGGCTTTGCGATACCGCTCACTGCGAAAAAAAAGGATGGTGAACTCAATATTATACCTAGCTCTTATCTAAAGATTAGAACCAAATCAAGCAAGCTATAATTCGATAAATTACTAGACATACATACATACACACAACCACAGAAATCTTAATAACAATAGAACAATAGATAGATATGATAGGTAGATTTCAGTGAATACAATTCTACAAAAAAATGACATGGCAATTTGCCATGATTAAAAAAGTTAACAAGCATGAATTGCGAATGTAAAAGAACGACACAAAAAAAAGCTCATTAACCAATGGCTCTGATTCAGTCATAACTAAGAACCATTCGGCTTTAACCAGCTTTTGAAACTGAAAACAATAACGCATTCATATCTGTTAATTCTTTTAGTAGCTACAATGCTACAGACAGTCAGATACAGGCGTTTCTTCTTGCGTTAAAAACTCCCTCATTAATTTATGCAACAAAAATATGAACACTGCACTGCATTACCGCTCGTCACCCGAGACATTAGTAATTAAGCCACTTGAGCCAAATATTCTTGCCAACTACAGCGTTCTTCACATTGGAACATCATGTTCACACATTTGCTTGGTGGCAGAATATTCGACACTGTGGTGGCGTCTACCTGGACTGAACGGTCCCTTGCACATTTAACCTTTTTTGCCGTCGGGTAGGCAACCTTCAAATAGTACCCGGTCTCCGTACACGATACCCAGTACGGGTGGAGGCCGGGTTATGTGAATTTTTGACCCTCCAAAACCACCTCTAAGGCCACCTGAGAACGCCTTACCGAGTAACGTCCAGTTACTGAGAGAATCTCGGACGTTGGGACATCACCAGTGTATTTCCAGAGCAGGACGATAACAGAGCACGTTTTTGGGCAAAGAATAAGCTCTCCCCCGGCACTCCTACGGTGCTCGTGACCGCGATGATGGAGAGCACCAAAAACCAACTATTTAGTCAAAAATTTGCTGTGGTTTCTTGTAAGTTCAGACTAGTTTCCGATATGTCCTAAAACTTCAATAATAGTTCCTAACACTTGAATCCTGTATACTTGCAGTAGTTGCAGTTACACACATTTTGTAGTTACTTAAGAAAATTGATTCCCATAAGTACCTACCCATCAAATTGGCTACAATCTTCCCGGAACATAGCAGTGTGTAGATATTGCTGTATTCCTATGTGAAGGGCACTGAAGCTGGATAGACTACTCGGTGCAAGAGAACTAACTAATATCTCAGGTGACGAAGGTCAGTGTTGAGCAATATTGATAACCTTCAAGCAGTTGCATTAAACAAATCACGAAGAGACTCTGATCTCAACTAATTCTATTAGGTGCTGAAATCTTACCATTATTGACAAGTCTTTTCAGCTTCCCATCTTTAAGTTTCGTGTGCACCATGACATCTCTCCAGACCAGGGTGCATGGTCTTGGAGATGGACTGTGGCCAAACACTTCCTCCACTTCGAATTGCAGCGGGTCATACTTCCCGCTGTTGTCTTTGTCTTCATCAGAGTATAAAAGGTCGGATGGAGTCAGGTCCTGTTGGAGAGATCGTTATTAGCTTTGCGGCATATTAACTGACAGTAAAATATCTTTTGCATATGGACCAATGATATTTTATACAATAGATATGCTATTAGCGCACGATAAGTGAAACAAAGTAATGCACCCAAATTGGATGAACTAGCAGTAAGTCACGCGTCGGTATATAAAATGTACCTGACGTGTGCCTTTGGATATCAAGTAAAATGCCTTCATGCCTATTTAGAAAATGCACAAAGTCCTACTGTACAAATGAGGAAATATTTTAATTAGGGTAAAAGTGGGATAATTGCCCCAGGGGTATAGTTGCCTCGATTGTAATTTCTCTGGTTTGGCGGATGACCACATGTTATTTTATTTATCTTTCGAGAGACTCTACAACTACCACTAAGTTGACCGTGTTGCATGTCTCTGTGCGATTGCATGGTAGGGCAAGGTGAAATCAAGGTTTTTGCGGGATAGATGGCTTCTTTTTTCAGTGGGGCATCTATCCTATACGTAATTTACATAGATTAGGCAATTATCCCCTATATGGGATAGATGCCCCAAAATTTAGAGGTCCGCAAAAATCGCTAATACTCTGGAAATATCAAAGATGATGGTTTTTCCTTTCATAAGTTTGAAGATAATAAATCAAAGTACCTACCCGTATTACAAATAAAGAATTTAGCTTTTTTCACTGAGAGATATAAAGTAATTTCCAAAAGTGTGGCAACTATCCCACTTTTACCCTACATGAGTCACAATTTTTGGCGCGCATTAGTAGGGATATAACATATCTATGGTTTATAATATCATTGACATGGGCAATGTAATGAACCTTCCTAGGTGGTCATTGTAACATACTACAAACTGTACCTTTACTTGTTTTGTGTTATTGAGATTAGAACTGTATTCCGTGGAACAGTGCTATGAACAAATCAACAAAAAAAATATTTCAATGAAGCACTATGAATCAACTCCCACTAGACCGTTGGGTCAGAAGCTAGATGCTTTTTACAATCGGCAGGTCGTGGGTTCGAATCTTGCGGGGAGCAACAACTTTGTGTCCCTTACTGAGCCGATCCTCTCGGACCGATCATCTGATTGTCTAGAAAGTAGGATGATCCATTAATCGCAATGGATCCAACTGGGTCGAAGTGCGTTCCGGTGGTAACCGGGCCCAATTGCCACCAAAAATAGAATAGAAAGTTATACATGCGTCGAATGTGCATGCATAATTCGGTACTGTGCCTGACGTTTGTTTATTAATTCTACGTTCAATCCAATCGGATTGTGAGAGTAAAGGAAAAGAGAGTTCATTTGACATTTGCTAATGTCTGCCTAATTAACAAAATAATGATTGTAGGCTCATTGTATTAGAGATCATAGTAGGGTACCACCGCAGAGTTTGGCAGTTTGCAGGACACAGGAGCTGAAGGAATTATTGGACTCAAAAGACTTAGATGAAGAGCGGTCAGCTGTGCAGTACAAAGGTTTATGGGTCAGTGTTTCCCTTACCATTGAACGGCATGTGTCGCAACTAATTTGTAATTTAAAAATAATATGGCCCTTTACGATGCCATAATATAACGCATATTTCCATACAAGAATAAATTCCATATTAAACGGTTTTAATGTAAAATATTTTTACATACATTTACATATCAAACGAAATATATTTTCTAATAATATATGCTACTAATCACCATAGTGAGAAGTCTTAGTAAATAGAATACACTATAGGCTAGATGCCTGAAATAGTCTGTCATTTAGGTTATCAAAAATATTGGACACGTATTTTTTTATTTAAATTGATATAATTAAAGAACGTCAAAGTTCGGGAATGGGGTTTCCTCCAAGGGTCTCCTGACGTATGACGTACCTACTCTGGTACTATGCGTTTCAACTAAGAATGTGTCCGCCATGATGATCGCGACTGCGGAACTTCACTCGTTTTTTACGATTTTTGTACCGGCAGCAGAGTAAACACAAAATGAAAAATTCGCTTTGGTTTTGATTATTTGATGTAATGTCATAATTTGCTATCTATTTTTGTTAAAAACATCATTTTTAGTAATTATATATTTGAAATGGCAAGATGGCGGCCACATTCTTAGTTGAAACGCGTAGTACTGAGGTGTAAATTTTCATAATTTTTTGTTTAATTGACAAAAGAAAAATAAGTGTCGAATATTTATTGATATTTTAAACATAGATTTAGGATTTTTCACTGCATTAATGTAAACGACTGACTATTCCAGGCAACTAGCCTATTGTGTATTCTATTTTATAATATAAATTAGAATTTTCTTTTACCAAATTAAGTATGATAAAACAAAATAAGTTTATAAGTATTTGACCTAGTGACGAGACAAGCAAGTGCACCTGGTGGCAAGCGATATGCCTACCTATAGACAGCTGTATTGCACTGCCACCCGTCACCAGACACATTAATTGTTAAGTCTCCTGTGTCCGGTAATTTCCTCTAGTCGCAGTAGTCCGGTTGACCGAACTAGTGCAACTTTTCAGTAGCAGTAGTTCGGTTGAAATATAGCACCGAACTACTGATACTATTTAGTAGCAACAGTTCGGTTTGTAATAAATATTAAGAATAAAATTGTACAATACACTTTGTTACTTTATTGTTATTTTAAAATGAACACACAGAGGGTGCGTCTTGTGCCTTGTCTTGTGTGAGCATATGAATGTGGTTTAGAGCTAACATGTCTATAGTAGACGTACCGGGGAAGCATAGGACGTAAGGAAGAGTCCTCAAGTCCACCTCAAATCCAATGTCCAATGTGATTTTAACTACGCCCAGGATATACCTACCTACTGAGGATGTGGTACCTATTGAGTAGTAGCTAACATATTTAAAGCAGAACTACCAGGGAAGCACAAGATACAAGGATATCTTGCCTCTTGATACATCCTTTACTTTGTATTACTATCTGGTTACAACAGTAAAGGCTCTGCCTAATTTTAGACCAGATGACCGTGTGTGGATGTTGCCAGGATAATATCATTATTTTATTATAAACCGACCAAGGAAATAGCGTGCATGATGACATGCGAGCAAGGCTTAAAAAAATGCTTACGTAGTCAAGGTTAAACAAAAAATAAATCAAACACCACTAAACTAATACCTAAACCGTCTGAAGTATAAGCCAAACAAAAAAATAAGTGGTTGAGTGATGCCGGGCGGATCTTCATCTAATATGACCGGGCAAGCGCGAGTCGGACTTGCGCATGGAGGGTTCTGTACCTTCTTTGAATGTGTAAAAGTTAGTTCGCTATTCATCATACACCTCAGTTTGCAAAAAGGCCAAACCGATTAGGTAACTATGTTTATTTGTCAAAGTTTGTTGAAAATTTGTAAAAACTATGCTACTTAGAATATTTCTATTATTTTTCTTGTAATATATAAGTTTAGCCGTTTATTTTATTACGACGGAGATAAGGGAGAACTTTTTTTTTTAAACCTTACGAGTAAACTACGTAACATAAGATAAATGTTTATGTTTTGAAATGTCCAAATGAAGACCATTTATATGATACCCCACTTGATATAGTACTTAGTCACACTTTGAAATTTCAAAGCCTCATTTCAGCCCCTATAGGAAAGAAAGTAAACGAAAATTTTTTTTACTCGCGATTTTCAACGTAAGTACATAATACCTACTTGAATATGAGCATCATGGGTTGTGATGGTTGTTGCTGGTCATCTGTGTGACAGGCAGACAGACAGACGCAATCTCACCATTAGGGTTCTTTTTTACCCTTTGGGTACGGATCCCAAAAAGCCAAAAAATTACACCACGCTAGCGGCACGGTGCGGTGAGGCATTCACAGCCAGTTTTACCCTGTTTGGTAAACGATCAGTGGTTAAGCAACGTCAGGCAAGGTCAGTCATTAGATGGGTGACCGTTTAGTGGCGGAGCTTCTCCGTGCTTCGGAGGGCCCGTTAAAAATCAGGCTTGGTTATTGATAATTAGACAGCAGTTGTTAAGCCAAGTTGCCTAAGAGCTGCTAAAACTATTCTGGCACCAGGTTGGCCACTAACCATACGACAAAAAAAAAACAAGTAGTGTTGTGCTCTATGGGAAATCGCTGTGCCGGCGGTCGTAAGACCTCGGTTCATTTCTAGCAGTGATTCCTTTTCCAGTGTTCCTGTTAATAAGCCACTTTGGTTTCCCATCAAGTGCAGTAGGTAAGCTGATCACTAAGTGATCAGGTGCGATTGCGATCTCTATCTTATACTTATTAAAATTTAGGAACGTCTATCAAGATTAAAAAAACGCATTAAATTACCCCTTAAACTCAGAATTAGTGGGTGCAAGCTTCATATTAAAAAAAAAAACAAATTCTCATTAATTTATTTTAAACTTTCGTAACTTGACGTCGACACTTTATTAAAATAATAGAATGTTTCTAAACTGCGTCAATTTTTGCGGAATCTTGCAATATAATCTACGCATCCCGCCATATATTCCTGCTGTATGTAATCTAGTAAAAAATCTATGTACGGAAATTAACAGTATCTTTACGGAAGCTATACTCGTGATTATATTAATATATCGTTTATTTGTAAAAACCCCGACCGACCCCGAAAATAATTAAGTAGATTCATAAGTTTATAGTTCATATAGGTATGAACTATAAACTTATTAACCGCTTATTTTTAGGGTTCTATACCTATAAGGTAAATAAACTATTAAAAAAAAAAACCGACTTCAAAGTAAATTATCTAAAAAGCATAAAATAACGAAAATATTATTGAAGTTGGTGTTAGCGTACCTGCTGTGTATATTCTGCACCAACTTCAATAATATTTTCGTTATTTTATGCTTTTTAGATAATTTACTTTGAAGTCGGTTTTTATTTTTTTTTAAATAGTTTATTTAACACTTTTTAGTGACTTATTTTACCAAAATAGGTATCAGCACTATCACGCAACTCGAACGTCTACGTTACAATAACTTACTGAAAACATAAAAAGTTTATATCTCTTAAACTACTGGACCGATTTCGATGAAACTTGTACTCTACCCTAAGTTGAAAAATACTCTAACTATTGCAAAAAGAATTTTCAAAATCGGACTTGTAGTTTCTGAGAAATCCGTGGACAAACCTACATACATACATACATATATACATACATACACTCATAAAATTTGGTAAATTTGTTTAGAAGCCCACATAGACTAACATATATTAATATTACGCATTTTTATCAATATTACATACATACGCGTCGAATACAGAACCTCCTTTTTTGAAGTCGGTTAAAAAGGAACCCTTATGGTGAGACTTCGTCTGTTTGTTTGTCTGTCTGTCACATCTATATATTTTAGGAACCACTGACGCTATCGAATTGAAGCTTGGAATAGTTTTAGATCTTAGGGGTCGTCCATTAATCACGTGATGTTTTTTAGCAACTTTTTAACCCCTCCCCCCTCCTGGTGATATGTGGTGAGGTTTTAAACTAACCCCCCCTCCCCTACCCAAAATCACGTGTATTTTTTTGTACAAAATTTCAATATAGTTTATATTGAAATTTTCGGAATATTATCTTTAAATACAGGTAAGTACTTAACTGATTAAATGTTGAAGGGGAAGCCGGCAACGGCGAGTCAAGGCCACGTGCCGCTGTTTGGTTTAGAAATCGTGCATTCAACGAAAAATAAATACACGTGATGTCTCATTATACCCCTCCCCCCTCTTGGTGATATTTCGTGATTTTTTCGGCACCCCCCCCCCCTTTCGAGCCTCACGTGATTAATGGACGACCCCTTACTTACCCAACCTCATCGCAAACGAAAAAAAAATATATTTTCTCTTAGTTTTTTTTTATTGGGAGTCGAAATGGGTTTTCAAGTTTCAAAGTCAAAGTGAGACTTCTATATCGAGTGGGGTATCATATGAAAGGGCTTTATTTGTATCTCTACACAGATATTTTGGGTTATGTCATTTAGTTATTGGCTGATAAAAAAAAATTGCAAAAAAAGATCACACGTTATCTCCGAAACTTAATTTTGCGGTTCGTTTTTTTTGCTATCTGAGGTGTTACATGAATAGTAAAATTACTTTAATACGTCCAAAGATGGTATGGAACCCTCGGTGCGCGAGACCGATTCGCACTTGACCGGTATTTTTTTTTTAAATATAATTAGCACTTAATAAATAGGTAGGTACTTTTTGTGAACTGCATGATTACGACTGCCAATTTAATAATGGAATAATTAAATTTCAATATGTTTTATTATTTCATATTTTTTACGTTGTAGAAAGGAGAGGCGAGTCCATTTCAAATTTAAATGAAGAACACAGAATACTATTAATAAAATATAGCGCAATATTCCCGCAATCATTAAAAAACTATTTTCGCGCGATTTTATCAATTGAATTAATTGTTCTACTTTATAATTTAGTTTAAATGCCTGGAAATAAAATAATTAAATACTAGTTACAATAAATCGAAAGTACCGGTTCACACAAATTGAATCGCGCTGAATTCGCATTGCCGCATAAATATTATTAAGCAATTCAAGTCCGTTTGAAAAATGAAAATGGAAACAATATAAATCATTTAGCTTTAATTCACTAAAAATAAATTAGTTAGATATCTATGTAATTTATTTAAGTTTGTTATCATAAGCTATTTCTGGATGTAAATGTAAGTGCTTTTACGAAAGCGGTTTAAGTAGGTACATAGATATATAATAGTACAATATGTATTTAATTGACTTCTTTTGTTTGGTTGTATTTTCATATACAGTGTCTGTCTCACTTGTTCCTTACAATAATCCACTCGTAATTCTGCCGAAAGGATTTTTTTTTAAATAAGCGGTTGCTTTGTGCTTTTCTTTTTTTATAAGTACCTTTTTCAATTCATTTTTTTTTGTACTGTGTACTTAATTAAAAATACATACAATAAATATCATTGACACTGTTACTTACAAAACTGTCTAACTTCGTATCCAATGGCTCATTTGAAAATAATTCATCTTCCTCCGTATTTTTCTTAGGACTGCCACTCATTTTCCAATTCCACAAATTTTATTTTATTTAAAAAACAAAAAAAATAAAAAGCTTTCGAATTTCAAATTTGGAGCGGGCTGGCCAGTAATGTCCGCGCGATCATTTTACCGATAGATATGAAGTTTTGGCCGCGGACAAACGCGCGTCTGCCTTTCAGTGCAGCGATGATACTTTGACATTACCTTAGAAGTTAGAGCAAGATAGAGCTCTTAATTAGAGCGAGATAAAGGCACATTTTGACGTCATTGCATGCCTACAATGTGTGGCCCAGCGTCGTCGTAGGGTTTAGTACTTTAATGATAGAACTTGTTGGTTTATTACAAAATTCAGTTGCTCAAATAATGGAGCTTTTTTTGTATTGTGAATTCATGTGAACATCAATATAAAAAAAAAGAAGGTCTGTTTACCTAATTAAAAATACTTCCAGATTATTAGCCACAATAATAAATAGTTTTAAATAAATAAGTACTTATACAATAAATAAATCTGAAGCAACTTATTCTGCATAAATGAGGCGATTATAAATAATAGCTACCTATTAGTTTAATTTACCATATTTTTAATTAGTACATACAGAAGAGCAGCATTTATTGCTATGTATTTGGCTTGAGCATGACTGACTTTTTCAAAATAGTTAGAATTTTTTTTTAGCTAAGGATATATTTTGTGATTTTTTTTTAAATATGTAAGGTCTTATACCTTAATGACTTTTGTAGGTACGGTTCCCACAAATTGAAATACTGAGTTGAATTCGCATTTTTGCAAATGGCCCTTTAGAAATGTAAAAATAACATAAATGTACGTAAGCTATACGTGTGTATAATGTATGACTGAAGTACATTATATATAATTTACGAATCATACTATTTTGTTACTATTTTTTATATATAAAATTATTTATTTATTTCAAATAGGCGTTGCGCGTTAGCACTTTTTAATGGTGATTTTTTTCAAAAGCTGAGACAGGATTACAACGCAGCCACAACGGGCATGTCATTTTTTAACTGACTTCAAAAAAAGAGGAGGTTCTTAATTCGACTGTTATATATATATTTTTTTTTATATAGCTGTGTTTTTTCTTGTTGCAATTACATCAGCATCAGCGACAGTGTGTCTTGCAGTTCGAAAAATATAACGAGAGAAAAAGATATGAGGAAAATACATCAAACCTATGTATTAGATATATTTTATTAGAAATAGTAGTTTTGTACGAACTAGTTATGGAATTTAAATAACTAAAAATCACCTCACTTTACATAGAGTACGTGTTAGGGAATTTACGAACAAGATACATCCTAAAAAAATATATATAAAATACAATAATATTGCCAGTATATCATCTTGTGTGTAATTGTACAGATTTTATGGTAGATAATTTTGTTTTTAATTTACCGACATTACGTTACGTCAAAAACGTCTATTCCTGTGCCCCGTTCTTGCTTTTATAATATGCTTTTATATTCCTAGCTATGCACAGAAATATATTCAACTACACACTACTTAATGAAGAGCATAAATGTTCCAATTTACGATATCTATGTGGTCAGAATAAAATTCGGTAGATTATTACAGACATATTAAACTTAATTAATTACAAAAAATTACATTACGTTACCTATATATAGTTGTATATATATATATATATATATATATATATCGTTACATAAACGTAAATATTAATAAAAGTAAATATATATATTTAAAGATATTTTATATTAGGTATATGTGTAAATTATATATTATCAAAGAGGCTATACTTAAATATTGCCAAAAGTCATATAAATTGAATAATATTACCTACTATAAATCCGAAGACACACCGGAGACAGTGGAGCGTCTGTCCTGTGAACACACTCATGATAATATAAAAGTAACCACTCACAAAATTCGCTACAAAAACATAATAGTCGTCAAAATTCAACAGCTTTTGACCTCTAAGCATTCAATTAGAATCCAAGATAACTTGAAGATAACTAATCAAGTTGACTGGCCAAATGGACTGCTCTCTTGAGTTCGATGGCCAAGCGGGGTTCACTTGTGTGCATGGACATTTGTCCTTTCATCTTGCATCTTGAAATCCTTCACAGTGCAGGCGGTTCGCCTGTGGAATTCTTTGCTCGTTTCTATGAGGCGTGCTTCGTCACTGCTAATTTTCAAGGATCAGGTAAAGAAGTTTTATTTAGCGGGATAAGTTAATCGGCAATAATTATATTAGTACGTACTGTTTTATGTATGTTTATAATAGTATTATTTGATGTATGTTTATTTAAATAAATATATATTAATATAGTTTACATAAATATACCATATTTGTTTTTATGTGTCTTTATGAGTTAATGTTATCTAGTGCGCGCACCCTTTGCTCTTTGTAACTTCTTTATTTTCATCTCCATCCAAAGGTTACCTGGAAGAGATCGCTTTCGCGATAAGGCCGCCCATTGTTGCATGTCTTATTAATTTGTATATTTTTCTATTAGTATCTGTGATTTTTGTGCGCAATAAAGAATGGTATATCTACAGGGATCAATAAATCAGTACTTTTGTACACCAGAGGAACAAAGAGGTTAACAAAATATCATAACCCATACTCACGCCTACTCACTTGATTATGGGTCATTATGGGTGATGAATTTTGATAAAATTTAAATGGATAAGTATATCGAGAATTTTGTACATAAACATTCCAAATTATTGTTATGTATCGGTTCCTTTCTTAAAATTCTACTTTTGTGTTAAAATTCTATACTTATCGAAAAAGAAATACATACTTTTTAAATATGTTTTTTTTTGTTTACACATTCGATTTATAGTCATGTCTATTAATAAATAATTTAACACCTATACTTTGTCCATTTTATTATTGGTTTTTGACAGCTCGACGTTTGAAGTTTATAGGAACGTGAACATAGTAAGTAGATAAACGATCGATATCGAAAAATGTACATTCGATTAAATATTTTTTTGATTCTGACGACTCATGTTAATGTACCTTAAAAATTTGTTGTCTTTCTTTGTTATATTATGCACTAGCTGACCCGCGCAGCTCCGCCCGCGCTTTTATTACATTTTGCTCCCCTTCTTCCTCCTCCCTTGATTTATTTCTCTCTGCATATCTCTCTCTCTTATAAGAAAAATCTAATTCTAAGCTCTCTCTCTCTCTCTCCTCTCTAACGCCCCCCCCCCCGCTTCGGTATCTGGGATTCTTACCCACTTAAACCCCTGCAGCAGTCGCATCGCCACATAAGAGGGAGGACCTGGGCCCTCCAGTGGATCTGCACCAAATACCCCTCAGTGCGCATTATAGTCCCCGGAAACCTGGCAGCGTGATCACGGGGACGGGACTCGCAACCCCATCACCGTCCTCCTCGGAGTCGCCGCCGTCACCCATCTATGTAATGACCTTGCCTAACGTTGCTTAACCTAGCGGCATGAAATATACAATACGACCTTTATTCTCAGACCTACCCGATATGCACACAAAATTTCATACAAATCAATTTACCCATCTATTTAATGAACTTGCCTTATGTTGCTTAACCGTTCACAGCTTTTTTGTCAGTGGTGTAAATATTAGTGAAGTTTACGTTATATTGAAGAAGGGACAAATTCATGCTAACAACAATGTAATAATAGTTCATTATTTGTCATAAAAAGTAAAGGATAAAAAATGGTTATTGTGGGTTATCCCTAAGAGATAAACATTTACCATTGCGGACTTTTTTGTAGACCTTGTTAAGGTGTACAATACTGTAGTACATTATTTTGATCTATCTAGTAGGGTTCAGCCAGTGTTTGCAATGTAAGCGCAAAAAAATGTGTTTATTTACGAAATCACATTAGAAACATCTAAAATTATCATAGTTTCTCTACTATATTATGCATGTATTATAAATAAAAACCTTCCTCTTGAATCACTCTATCTATTAAGAAAAACCGCATTGAAATCCGTTGCGTAGTTTTAAAGATCTAAGCATACATAGGGACAGACAGACAGCGGGAGCGACTTTGTTTTATAATATGTATAGATATAGAAGATATAGATATAATAATAATAATAAATACACTTTATTGTACACCAAAAGTTACATGTAAATATAGATATAAATGAGGCCCTCAAATTAAAATGAATGAAAGTTAATGTAAACAAGACGAAAGTAATGAAAACGCATTTATTTTTATCGATTATTTGTAATCTGTGGCACAATCGAAGTAATCGATATGTGTGGCAATTCACTAAAGTGCGGTACGCGTCCATGAAATACAATATTATTTCTGTGAATTTTATAACTTTATTAATACGAAACTTTATGGCCGTCAGCTGTCAAAAAACCAATAATAAAATGGACAGATAGTCAAATAAAAAAACAACTTACTTTTAATATAAGTATATCCATAGATGCCATAGACGAAGAAATCCAGCCGATACGTTTTTTTCGTCGACAGAAAATATATTAAACTTTGTCTACGAACTTAAGCGTCTGCAAAGTTGGCACTTGTGTCACCTACTGATTTGAAGTAGGGCTTAATAACCTTAATTTGTGTTGCAAAAAACTAACAAACTTTTTGTAGTTTCAAAATAAAACCATTAGCACATTAATTTGTACGAGGCAAGGGTTAGGACAAATGGTGTCATTGTCTTGGTAATTTATTAATTAGAAAAAAAATGCCATTCAGATAACATGTCTCTAATTTTACTATTTGTAGTGCGGTTTGTGACTTCGATGACATTTTATATCAAGAGTATATACAATAATCTTTTTAGGGATCCATGCCTAAAAGGTAATTAAGTATAAATTATAAACCCGCAAAAAGCCCGAGTGCGAAGAAACAAAATGGGCTTAAATTACAATATAAATACATTTAATGTATAAACATGTATAAACCCGTCTTGTGAACACCTTTCATTTGATATAGATGTTTTTGGAAGTAAAAAAAAAAACAAAATGGAGGCTGGCTGTCGCAATATATATTGTTTTGAAAAAATATATATAGCCTATGTCACTCTCACAACTAAGACCAATCTAACGACATATTAAGTGACTGCCAAAGAAACAGACATACATATGTACGTATACTCGAAAAACATAGCCTGGGCATTCGGGCAAAAAGTAACTCATAATGCGTCTTCGCCTATCTGTCTGTCACACCTATATATTTCAGGAACCACTGCTGATATCGACTAGAAACTAAGTCCAGTATTAGATCTTACTTTCCCAACTTCATCCCGAATGAAAAAAAAATGTATTTTCTCTTTCCTCCTTTAGAAGGGAGGGGTTGCCATAATCTCCACGCTTGGCCGGCGCATTAGGGATCGCAGTATAGGTGGAAGATAAATACTATACCGAGTGGGGTACTTTATCGTATGAAAGGCCATAATTTGCAAATATACCTACTATAACATTTTTATTTTTGTAGTTTTTGACTTATAGGTAAGTAATCAAAAATGTCAAAAAATACCGGAGTGAAAAGTCTGAAGTAATAAACGGTAAAATAAAATGATATTTCTAAGTACTACCTATAGGTACAGTCTTTTTTAGTAATCCTAAAGGTGTTAGACGAATAGTAAAAGAAGTTTATTAGGTCCAAAGAAGGTATGGAACCATCGGTGCGTGAGTCCAACTCGGTTTTTTTTAAATGGCTTAACTACGAGTAGAATGAGGTATTTACCCAATGGTTAGCGACATGCCTGCCTATAGATACACTGCCCTGTCGCTCGTCACCCAAGCTTGGTAATTTTAGCGGCTACATTGATTCACATCAAAACACCAACAATGTTGAAATACAGCTGCTTGGCGGCAGAATATACCTACTTAGACTTACTATATGACTTTGCGATGGTGCCTACCTGGACGCTTGCACTTCCTTGTGTAAGTACTAGGATTATAAAAGCAGCAGATTAATGAGTCAAAATGTTCTCGGTTACTGCGTGTAAAGATAGTGAAATAGCAAACTTTAGAAACGACTTATTCGTAATTTGTACTGAGGCCGTAGTGTATTCGTACAAACAATACGTTATCACTTGCGATGCGTTCCTCCTGAAATTTTATATGGACGTCTCACTTACTAGATTGCTACTTATTGTTTATATAACGAATACACTCAGGTCCGAGGTCTCCCCTCCAGTCTTACACGCGATTTAAACTCGCGAACTACGGTTTTCAAAGCAAGTGGTTTCCCGCTGCACCATGGAGGCTATAAATCTAATGTGCAGAGTCAAAGTCATTTTTTTTGTATTTCAAATAGACTTAACGCTAGTACTTTTTGAATGGTCATTTTTTTAAAAGCTACCACCGGATCAACGGGGCCTCAACTGAGAAGATCCGGCAAGAAACTCAGCGGGGTTGTAATTTTTTCACTTTTTTAAACATTGTTTATCTTGTTACAATTGGATCAAAATCAGCGATAGTGTGTCCTGCCATTCGAAATATAAAACAAGAGAGAAAATAAAAAAAACGACAAAATTACAACAAACTTAAGGGCCAAAGGGATAGTAGTCGGACCAGTTATCAGACCGTTGCAGTTGGGTGATCTTGTTAAAGATTAGACTAGATCACTAGACGTACCGGCCATTGATATTAAAAGTTTGGCTGACGCCATATCGGTCGACGCGACGGAAGAACTTTACAGCTATTAATTAAAGGTACCTAAAGTAGGGCCAATTTTATGGATTACATTTGACACTTCATTAAAATTTAACAACGTTACCTTGTAACGGTGGACATAAAAAATATTTTTTTCGAACTTGGAACTGCACAATTGCTTAATTGTTTTTTAATTACGATTACATATTTATCCTTAGAAACAGACCGAACAAAGAAACTGTCAGATTTCCCTACCTGGCCCTGGTACCCCTAAATAGGCCCTAGATTAGGCATTAAACGTTACGAAGGAAGATTCAAAACATGCTAAATTAATTAATTTATTTTAAGATAATATTAAGATGCGTAGCTCAAATATAGTCATAATTACATGATCCAAATTTAAGACCAGCGGCTTCTGCCGGTCCCAATATCCTATCTGTCTCCTACTGTCAGTTAAAATAGTTACCATCGATAGCTATTATGACACATTTGACACATTTCCGTTTCAATAAAAAAAGACAGATAAGAAATATTTACCTTTACTGATTGATCTATCTTTCCGTGGTCCCAAAGCTTACCAAAGTTAAGTAGATTCATAGAAAATGACTGTCAAGTGTTTCTACAAAATATTAGCAGCTATCTGTTGGTAGTTCAAATGTCAGTCTGTCAGGGTTTTAGCTATCGCTTCATTTCGGAGGTTAATCGCGAGTTAATCATCCGATTTCTCGTACTCTATACTTATAATAAAACTGTAACAGGTCCAATTCTGTACATTGAAGATATTTTGAAAATTATGTTTGGAGGGCATTCTATAACCGATACTAAAGCCTAAAATGTAATTTTTTTTTGTCTGTCTGTCTGTTTGTCTGTCTGTCTGTCTGTATCTCGGCTGAGCATCACGCCGAAACTACTGGATGGATTGAAACGAAACTTGGCATGATTTGAGTTAATACTCCGAGGTAGGACATAGGATACTTTTTATCCCGACATTCGGCACGGTTTCCTTGGGAGAGGGGACCAAAGTCAAAATGTGTACTTGGTTATACGCTTGCTCCGATTTTAACAATTTTTCATTATAATTATAATAAACTAGCTGTTGCCCGCGGCTTCGCCCGCGTTGGGTATTGTTAGTAAAACATGTGTTTTATTATTTTCATTTTTATTCCCCTGGACCTAATAACTGTCATACTTGATGACATAGCCTGTATTTTTGTGTAAGGCATTTAGCTCATATTTTAGTGCCTAAATGGGTTTCTTAAATAGTATATATTGCTTTATTTTAATAAAACATATTTTAATCAAAACAAACCGGCCAAGTTCGAGTTGGACTCGCGCACCGAGGATTCCATACCTTCATTGTATCTATTATAGTTATTTCACTATTCGTCTTACACCTCAGATAGCAAAAAAATCTCTCAGAAAAATCAACTTCCATCCATAATTTTAACGACTCTTTCATCATCACCATTACCTGAACCATCATCGCCAATCTCTAAAACTGGTAGTTTACGATAGGTTTATGGTAGCTGAAGGAAGAAACGAACAATTTTGATTCGAACCTATTTAATTTAAATCTGTATATATAAAAGAAGAAACTGACTGACTGACTGACTGACATATCAACGCACAGCCTAAACAGCTGGGATTATAGACTTGAAATTTTTACAGTAGGTACCTTTTATGACGTAGACATCCACTAAGGAAGGATTTTAGGAAATACCACCCCTAAGAGGGTAAAATAGGGGATGAAAGTTTGTATGAAAGTCCGTCATTTTTGAAGTTAAATTGATGAAATAGTACTTGACCTTTAAGTTAAAAATAAAAAGTAGATATTTCAGGATTTTTGGAAATTCCCCCCCTAGGGGGCAAAATAGGGGATGATAGTTTCAATGAAAATCCGTCATTTTTGATGTTACACGTGACGATTTTTGGAAATTCCAACCCTAAGGGGGTCAAACGGGCTCCTACAGTTTATTATGTTAAAAAAAGTGATCACACTAACACGAAACTTTGTCAGTATACTGAGCAAAGGAATGCTATGATGCAGCTAGAGTAACGAAACTCGATAAATAAACTCAACACAATAATTGAAGAAAAATCTAAAATAAACCCCCATGTGGGTCAAATAGGGTCTCAAACTTTCTATGTGAAAAAAAAACATCACACGGACATGAAAATCTGACACTGCACTGAGCAAAACAAAAATTAAGAAACACAGTCACAAGACGTATTCAAGAATCTAAGAAATATAATTCCGCAACTTTTTTTTTAAAGTCCTCTAAGGTCATATAATAGGGTTGCAAAGTTTGCATGAAAAAGGATTTACATTTCATGCAAATGTAACAGTCACAAACTCAGCACTACATTTTCACTTTGCAACCCTATTAAATGACCTTAGAGGAATATAAAAAAAAATGGCGGAATTATGTTTCTTAGATTCTTAAATACGTCTTGTCACTGTGTTTCTTAATTTTTGTTTTGCTCAGTGTAGTGTCAGATTTTCGTGTCCATGTGATGGTTTTTTTTTCACATAGAAAGTTTGAGACCCCATTTGACCCACATGGGGGTTTATTTTAGGTTTTTCTTCAATTATTGTGTTGAGTTTATTTATCGAGTTTCGTTACTCTAGCTGCATCATAGCATTAAATAGAAATCCTTCTTTGTGCAAGTTTTCCAACCCCATAAAATGATCTTAGGGGTTGTTTTTCGAAAAATACCTGAAATGCGTTTCTTAGATTCTTGTGTGCGATACATAAATTAAGTCTTATGACTGTATGTCGAAAATCATTTTTTGGACCCCAATTTAGGAGTTGATTCTCAAAAAATGATTATTTTTACACATGAATTCCTTTATTTTGATAAATGTATTCGCAGTCTCATAAATGCAGCAGGAAATTTTTTTCCGCATTTCTGGTTCTGATCTTAGCCACCTCCTTTAAGGGTAGATTTGATTGATTTGAAAAGTTGTGCTACACGTATTTCCTTTGCTCAGTATACTGATAAAGTTTCGTGTTAGTGTGATATTTTTTTTTACATTAACTGTGGGAGCCCGTTTGACCCCCTTAGGGTAGGAATTTCCAAAAATCGTCATGTGTTTAACATCAAAAATGACGGATTTTCATTGAAACTTTCATCCCCTATTTTACCCCCTTGGGGTGGAATTTCCAAAAATCCTAAAATACATATTTTTTATCTTTAACTTAAAGGCCAAACACTAATTTTCATATATTTAACTTCATAAATGACGGATTTTCATACAAATTTTCATCTCGACTTTCATCCCCCATTTTACCACCTTAGGGGTGGAATTTCCAAAAATCCTGAAATATGTATTTTTTATTTTTAACTTAAAGGTAAGGAAGGTAAAGTACTAATTTTCATCAATTTAACTTCAAAAATGACGGACTTCCTTACAAACTTTCATCCCCTATTTTACCCTCTTAGGGGTGGTATTTCCAAAAATCCTTCCTTAGTGGATGTCTACGTCATAAAAGCTACCTACTGTAAAAATTTCAAGTCTCTAACCCCAGCCGTTTAGGCTGTGCGTTGATATGTCAGTCAGTCAGTTTCTTCTTTTATATATAAAGATACTAGCTGACCCACGCAGCTCCGCCTGCGCTATTTTTACGTTAGCTAAACTTTTAATAAATAGAAATATAAATAAATTTATTTAACGACATAAAATAACAATAAACAGACAAAAATAACAGACATTCGCATCGAATACATAACCTCCTTTTTTATAGTCGGTTAAAAACTGGGATCCACTTTTTACTTGCTCTCCGAAACACGGATCCGTTTAGTTCAAATGGCGTTAAACGGTCACCCATCTATTTAATGACCTTACCTAACGTTGCTTAACCCGATCGATTACAAAACCTTGATAACAACTCTCTATGAGTGTTCCCTTACTAATATTTATTATATTATAAAGAAAATTTGATAAAATCTGACTAAGCGTATAACCAAGTACCCATTTTGACTTTAATCCCCTCTCCCAAAAGAACCGTGCTAGATTACGGGATAAAAAGTATCCTATGTCCTACCTCGTAGTAAGATCTCAAATCATGCCAAGTTTCATTTGAATCCATTCAGTAGTTTAAAAAAAAAAAACATTTTCGGCCTCAGTATCGGTTATAGAATGCCCTCCAAAAATAATTTTCAAAATATCTTCAATGTACAGAATTGGACCTGTTACAGTTTTATTATAAGTATAGATTTGTAAGGGAACACTCATAGACAGTTGTTAACAATGTTTAGAAATAGATCAGGTTAAGCAACGTTAGGTAAGGTCATTAAATAGATGGGTGACCGTTTAACGCCATTTGAACTAAACGTCTCCGTGCTTCGGAGGGCAAGTACAAAGTGGGTCCAAGTTTTTAACCGACTTTAAAAAAGGAGGTTTTGTATTCTATGCGAATATATATTAGTGAAAGTTTAGTTAACGTAAACACAGCGCGGGCGGAGCTGCGTAGGTCAGCTAGTTTTTAAATAAATGTAGTGAAATTAATATGAATAATATTAAAAATAACATTATTTTAATAAATGAAGGTTCATTATTTTTTATTAGATTTATTATTAATTATATTTATTAAAATTAATGCCACGTCCACATGGCATTATAGATTTTTGGCAATATTTTTTACTACCCTTTTTGTTTTCGCGAGGAATTCTTTAAAAGTTACCCGGGACCCTGTAGGGATCAACTGGGGAATGTGGAATTATTACCTACTAAAATCCGTGCGGCTATCACATAGGACCAAGGGAGAAGAGGGACCTAGACTTTGGTGGGATCTACACTAGTTACCCTTCAGTACCTTGCCTTTGAACCTGCAGCCGGGGGTGGGCGGGAGGTCGTTATAGCCCCGAGAACCTGTCACGGTGCTCACGGGGACGGAGGTCGCAATCCCGCCACTGTCCTAGCAGCCACTGCCGTACTCGATGGCTAGTTCCACTCCAAGCGTCCTAGTGACTCCGAAGCTTTATCGTTATTTAGAGTCCCGGGCTACTACCGATGCCTTTTTTTGACGCGGGGGAAACCTTCAAAATGTTCACAGGACCCTGTGAGGGTTCCTGCGGAACCCTAAAATAGCTTAGTTAGCAACATGTGTTTGTCGTTTGTCTCAAATGGAAGAAAGTAGAGCGCAGGAACACTAAGGCCGCGTTCCACTTGGGGTCCACAACGATCAAAACGCTCCTTTAGCCGTTCCACTTAGCGACCGCGTAACTTACGTTATTTCATGCGGAAAGAGATATTTTAGTAGAATTGAATGTTACTGCAGCAAAAGACATTTTAATTACATTTGAACGGAAATTAATTAAATATACCACTAATATTAAATAAGAAAAATTAAATTGACTGAATTTGAATTTGACGGGCCTGTTGGTCTAGTGGTTAGACTCCCTGACTGCTATCCGATAGGTCGTGGGTTCGATTTCCCGCCGAGCGTCTGGGTGTTATTTATCTATTTAAGTATTAGTAGTAGTAGTAGTATAGTGTATTTACAAAAAAAGTATATAAGTATTAGTATCAGTTTCTGGTTTCCATAATACAGGCTCTGCCTAGTTTGGGATCAGATGACCGTGTGTGAAATTGTCACAGAATATTATTATACTTTATTACAATTTTTTTCGTATATATAAATCGATTGAAACAATAATTATTTAAGTTTATTTTCAAAGCTTACAGATTGTTCTGTAAGCCTTGAAAACAAACTTAAATAATTATTGTTTCAATCGAAGAGGTTAGGTTACAAAACCTAACCTCTTAAATCTTTTGCTAACTCACCGTTTGTATTATTTACCTCCAGGCTCAAAACGCTCTATAATCCATTCCACTTGAGTTTACGACCGTAACGCTCACAAGCAAGTGGAAAAACGAACGGGAACGGGAAAAACTGCGGTCGTGAGCGTAATTGTTGTGAACGTCAAGTGGAACGCGCTCTAAGAATCACGTAACTAGAGTTACATCTACGTCAATTTTGTTATTGAAACAGCAGTAACAGATAGTTTAAAGTTAACTTTTTATCTGAGCTTGCTATCGGCGATAGAGTATTAGGACCGGCCGTAAACTATGCGTCGTCTATCAATCAGTCATAGATAAGACGATTTTTTTATGACAAAAAATAAGTCTCTGACTATCTGAAACAAACTTTTTTTGCGTATTTGTTTTTTGCAATTGTTTTTTGCTTATTTATAGGTTTAGATAAGTATAAATAGGTAAGCAAAAATCAATTAATTTTTCACGAAGATAATTAATTTTAGTTTGGTACATACATTATTATTATATATGATGCATATTTTAATAAGGTGGAAACAGGTGGTGGTTTAGCAAGGAAAAAATATCACTGTCATTATTAGCATTTATTTCTGCATAATATTAAATAGTAAATAACGCTTAGCTTAGCGACTGTAGGTCCTGCTGTGATATTACATATAAATAGCCAATTAGTGTTAAATGCCAAATCCTATATTATACAAATAGTATCATTATTATAAAGGAAAGTATTTTCGTACACTAGGTACACCCTATTACTATTTTGAAAACAAGTCAGAAAAAAATACCTCCTCCCTCCTTTTTTGAAGCCGGTTAAAAATGATACACGTTAAAATTAACTAATAAACGACAAAATACTGATTTTACGTCTAAATTCTCAAAATGATACTGGCCACTTGATTTTATTACCAATGTTTCAAGAGGACTCTGAGTGCGTCAGGATATTTTCTATCTAGGTTTCCTGCTCAATATGAGCTCTACCACCATCGATCTGTTCATTAATAATGGATTATTATCATTAACAAAGTCTAATCCAAACATTGCGGTTGCACGTTAGCACGTAAATATAACAATTAAACACTAAAATTAACATCAAAGTCCTGCGTGGCAGCCCTTGTAAAAATATGAACACAAAATTGGCGTGTGTCCCTATAGACGCGTAGGTTCTTTGTGTTCTTATTTTTGTGACCGTTTTTCGAAATTTCATCCTTAATCTACCTACTTAGGCCCAAGTGCGACGGCAAAAAACTTCCGTTTATTTCAGCAAAGAATCGATTATCTATTTTTCACCACCACCATAACCCCAGTTATGGACCCTTATCTTAACCTAGCTCACAAAAATATAGTTTTGTTTAAGTGTTAATGCACCTTTAAGTTTAAGTTTCCACAGCATTCAATGTACCTATATTCAAATGACGTACTCTACATAGATATGAAAATGGGAACCTAATTGTCGGGCAGCTATTAACGATTGGTGCGAACGAAAAACGATGTGACGGCTACTTTGAAAGGCTTCGGTTTTCATGTAATTCATACTATGATACGCGATACCGCGGTGTGGCCGGGTCACTGGGCACGCGGCCACAGATAATAGAGACCAGTGTGACAATCCAACTTTTATTACATAACACTAGCTTTTACCTGCGGCCTCGCTTCCGTGGGTCTAAAGTAGGGTTGCCATCCGTCCGGGTTTCCACGGATTTGTCCTAATTTAGAAGGCGGGTTTAAAAATTTATGAATATTTTTAAAAAGTCCAAAAAATTTATAGTAATATAAGAACTACATCTTATTTTATATAATATGCTATATGAAAAATATGAATCAACAAACAAACTTTTGTATTTTTAATATTACTAAGAATATAAACGACTGCAGTGCTATAGGTCACGTCATAATTAAAATGACTTATTTTCATTTTGATTGTGTTTGAATGTTGTCAAAATATGTATATTAAACAAAAATATATTTTATGTATCTTTTGAATATATTACTGCAGCTTATTAATTTAGCTTAGCGGGGTGGCCGTATTTAAATTGAGCAACCTTTAATATAGATCTAATTTTACGGATTAGGTATATCGTTTTTTGTTTATTTTTACTTTGCGGACCCAGCACCGCTATCTTTATATTTAGAACACTGACAACTGACACTAGCATCAATTTAGATGTAATGATGCATTAAATGCGTGATGCATTTAATGATGACCGAATCACGGTGATTCGGTGATCACGAAGAGACGCTTGGTGGTCATTGCCGAGATTAGGTGAATATGAAATATTAGCTTAACATAATTCGCCAGATTACTAATCCACGAATTCCTTCAATATTAGGTACTAATCTTTTAGCCTTGTTATGGGGGGGGGGGGGCGACTTTTAAATACTAAACCCTCCCCGGCGGCCTTCATCGACACTGTGGGGAGCTTGTTCTCAGCAGTCTCTTCAGTCTGCGGTCACGAACGGTGTACCACCTTAAAGACGACAATCGCTTGCACGAGCCGACCCAAAATACGCGGGCACGTTAAGCGCACATAATGTCGTTCAAGCGATTTTGATTGAAAACGCACGCTGCGTAGTTCACGCGACAACCGACGCAGTGCCTACCTACACTACGTCAGTCGTCCGTCACCCACCTCTTCGAAGGGACCACCGTTTTTTTTTTTGACGCGGGGGAAATCTTCCAAAGATCCCCGGGAGCTGTGGGGCTCGACCGGGGTATGTGGGATTCTTACCCACTAAAACCCCCGCGGCTGTCGCATCGGCACATGAGAGGGGGGACCCCAGGGCTCTCCGGTGGGATCTGCACCAGGGGCCCCTCAGTGCCTTGCCTTTGAGCCCGCCGCCGGGGGGCGCATTGTAGCCCCCCGGGAACCTGTTACGGTGCTCACGGGGACGGGGGTCGCAACCCCGCCGCCGTCCTCCTCGGAGTCGCCGCCGTACTCAATGGACGTTCAAAGGGCCCACACCCCGACCGTCCAGCGACTCCGAAGTCGAAGGGACCACCTAGGTAACATTAGGTACTCGCATTATTACGTTTATGTTGCTACTTGTATAAACAAGGCCGCGTGATCTTTAACTTCAAAGAGTGCCATTGAAATAATTGTTGAATAAGGGTTTATTAGACATGTTTAAAATTAAATTACTAATGACCTCTATACATAATATACTAATATTAAGTAATCAATAAAAATAACGTGGAGATTTTTTGTCACGAATTACGCAACATGAAAATAAATTAATTACCCGTATTACGTATTTTAAATTAATCAACATTAATGAGCGGGGTTTTTTTTATCTATTTAATTTTATGTTCTTTCTTATCATGCAATATATATGTAATAAGTGCTAATAAGTATAAAACTGTCAATCAAGTATTTTATCAAATCGGGATATTTCATTTAATCGTTTTAAATATTCATTTAATATGGCAATTAATACATAAATATCACGTCACAAGTTTTATCTAATTATGATTATTAGTTGACATTAAGAGATTCACAGAAATACGTACTTCATAGAAAAAAAATACCGGTATAGTGCGAGTCGAATTCGCGCACCGAGGGTTCCATACCATCCTTGGAAGTATTATAGTTATTTTACAATTAACCTAACTAACACCTCAGATAACCTCAGTATTAAGATTTGATAATTTTATTATAACTTTACATGGTCTAACTTTTTATAGAGCATAGCGTAAGATGTATTTATATTTAAAAGGTCTTGTCAGTACATTCTGTCATTGTGAAAAATAAAGAGACGTGTCTATCCTAACTTGTTATTAGGTACTAATTAAAATATATAGAATCTGTGCATTTGCTGAATTTTGTAAGATTTCCAAAAAAAAAGAACCAAACCGCAAAAATAACTTTGTTTGTCGAGGTTTTTTAGGATTACTAAAAAGCTAATATTTAGAAAGAGATCCCGTGACCACCTTTCTGCTCCATCATCAGACCCTAATCACCATTTTTTCTAGCAACTACTCGTCGAGACCTATCCAACGAGTCTAAACTCGATGGGTCTACGTTTATTTAGGCCGAGATCCTGTTACCAACTTCTTCCTGATCAACATCAGACCCTGGTGAAGGTTACCATTTTATTTAGTATCATTGGATTTACATATGTTTTAAATTTCAGATCTAATGACATTATAATAATGAAATATGTCTATTGTATACAAAATATCCCTACCTCGACTCGTTGGCGAATTGCGATGTAACTGTGGCAAGAATAAACAAGGCTGTATGGTATGAGTACCTTTGCCTGTCTTTCGGCGAGGTGTAATAAAAATACCATATGTTCACAGAATATTTACGATTTTGTTTGTAGCAAAGTTTGTAGTATGCCCGAAAGGTTATAAAAAGTTAAATTTTATTGTTGTTCGTATTTTTTAAGTTGTAGTGATGTTGAGATATACTATCTTGTCGGCATAGTGATTTTATCCCAATTGGTTGTTGATCGTAGTATCTCTTAGTTCGGTTGTTATTGATTGTTTGTTTGTTAATGAAGTTAAAGTGCGAGGACTTCGTAAAGTGTAAATATACTTTAAAAACCAGTCAAGTGCTAGTCGGACTCCCGCACCGAGCATTTCATATTATCTTTGGACGTATTAATAGTAGTTTATGCACCAAGGGGATAAAGTAGTGTCTTATGTCGCGGGCATTTAATTGAATCGCGAGCATAACGAAGGATTCTAGCAACTCCTGAGCGCAGCGAGGGAGTATAGAGTTAATACTAGAATCCTGAGTACAGCGAGGGATTTAAGCTCGCCCAAGACAAAGGCACCTTTATCCCCGAGGTGAATACACTACTTTTCACACCTACTGCGAGGTAATAAAACACAAATATTGCTAGAATTAAAATAATGACAATATTTTGGGACCATCCACACATGGTAATCTGATCCCAAACTAGGCAGAGCCTGTACTATGGAAACCAGATAACTAATATTAATTAATAGTGAAATAACATCCAGACACTTGCTGGGAATCGAACCCACAACCTATTGCGTAGCGGCCAGGGTGTATAACCACTAGACCAACGAGACCGTCAATAATATCAACATAGTGATTTGCCGCGTTATCATCTAAATATTTTCTTTTCTTTTCTAGAACACTGGGTTGTGCTCGTCGCGCTCGGTTCGATTTTCAAATGTTTTGTTTTTCGTGCAGTTCTCTGCTTAGAGTAGTAATATATATCTGTTGGAAAAGTGTTGAGGAATTTTCGTTTGACGTTCGAAATTCAAACACATTATTACCCAAGGGAGTTTAGTACAACATTATTACCCGGCCAGACTATAGGGCAATAATGAGGCACTTTATGTCATCTTTATATGACATATAATGTGACATTATCGAGCAGGTGGTGTGAAAAGTTATTTTACTATACGTCTAACGCCTCAGATATCAAAATAAACAAACCGCAAAACTAAGTTTGTTAGTCGAGGTTTTTGATTACTAAAAAACTGTACTATTTATAAAGATCATTTTATTTTTCCTGTAAAATATAGATAGACATGTATTACCCATAATTATTTCAGATTTTTCCCTCCACAAACTTCGGAGCTAAGGGGGGGGGGGGACGGTATTTTTTTGACATTTTTGTTTATCAGCCAAAACCTGCGTGACATAAACCAAAATAAAAATCTGTTTTGAGATGTGCAAATGAAGCCCTTTCATATGATACCCCACTCAATATAGTAGTCTCACTTTGAAATTTTGATGACCCATTTCGACCCCCATTATAAAAAAAGTAAAAGGATAAATATATTTTTTTCATTTGCGATGGAGTTGGGTAATTAAGATCTAAAACTATTCCAAGTTTCAAATTGATAGCATCAGTGGTTCCTGAAATATATAGGTTTGTGACAGACAGACAGACGAAGTCACACCATAAGGGTTCCTTTTTTACCTTTTAGGTATGGAACCCTAAAATTACCGGTCAAGTGCGAGTCGGACTCGCGCACGGAGGGTTCCATACCATCTTTGGATGTATTAAAGTAATTTTTCACACCACCTGCTCGATAATGTTGCATTATGTGTCATAAAAAGATGACATAAAGTACCTCATTATATCCCTATAGACTAGCCGGGTAATAATGTTGTACTAAACTCCCTTGGGTAATAATGTGTTTAAAATTTCGATCGTCAAACGAAAATTCCTCAACACTTTTACCACAGGTCCTATAGGGTAAAAGTGGGATAGTTGCCACTTTTTGAAATTACTTTATATCTCTCAGTGAAAAAAGCAAAATTCTTTATTTGTAATACGGGTACTTAGATTTATTATCTTCAAACTTATGAAAGGAAAAACCATCATCTTTGATATTTCCAGAGTATTAGCCATTTTTGCAGCCCTATAAATTTTGGGGCATCTATCCCACATAGGGGATAATTGCCTAATCTATGTAAATTACGTATAGGATAGATGCCCCACTGAAAAAGAGGCCATCTATCCCGCAAAAACTTTGATTTCACCTTGCCCTACCATGCAATCGCACAAAGACATGCAACACAGTCAACTTAGTGGTAGTTGTAGAGTCTCTCGAAATATAAATAATGTAAATAATCCTTCGTTATGCTCGCGATTTAATTTAACGCCCGCGACATAAGACACTACTTTATCCCCTTGGTGCATAAACCACTATTACTATTCATGTAACACCTCAGATGGAAAAAAAAACAAACCGCAAAACTGAGTTTGTTTGTCGAGGTTATTTTAGGAAAAACCGTACTACTTAGGAATATTATTTTATTTTTCCTGTTTAATATAGATAGACATGTATTGCCCATAATTACGGCATTACGGAACGGTTTTTATTTTTACATTTTTAATTATCAGCCAAAAACTACGTGACATAAACCAAAATAAAAATCTGTTTTGAAATGTGCAGATCTAAAACTATTCCAAGTTTCAAATCGATAGCATCAGTGGTTCCTGAAATATATAGGTGTGACAGACAGACAGATAGACGAAGTCAGACCATAAGGGTTCCTTTTTTACCTTTTATATATGGAACCCTAAAAAATGAATGAAATCCTTGAATTTTTTTCGACATTGAATACAGGCCACACAATACAGAAATATAAAACTACTAATCGTCGTCATCGTCAACAACCGAAAGACGTCCACAGCTGAACGAAGGCCTTTTCCTTCCTTCTTGGGGATCAAACTACTAATCTCTTCTTTCTCCTCCCCATTTCCCATTTCATTTGGGGTCGGGTCTCCTCGTACGTTTGCGCCAGGACAATCTGTCCTGGGTTGTCGTGTCATCCACATTGATTTGTTTGAGGTCTTTAGCCACGTTTGACCACCAGGTAGATAAGGGGCGTCCTCTTGTGCGTTTTGGGTCTGGCAGTTTTAGTGCTACTTTTACTATGTGGTCTTCGTCTCGTCGCATTACATGTCCATACCACCTGAGACGGCTTTCTGTTACTTTGTTGGCGATTGGAGCAACTTTGAAAGTACCTCTGATGTGTTCATTTCGTACTTTATCTAATTTGGTAACCCCTCCAGCCCATCTCAGCATCTTCATTTCGTTGACATGTAACTTTTGCTCGTGACACTTCTTCAGGGTCCAACATTCCCCACCATATATCATAGCTGTCCGCACCGCACTTTTATATATATCATAGCTGGATCAAACTACTAATAAAGAGAAGAAATAAAAAAAATTGATTACATCAGACTATAACCCAAACGTTGGTTGGACGATATCAGAGATCACGCAGGCCCAGACTGGATGAGAAGGACACAAGATCGCACAGATGGAACTGGAGGGAAATGGAGGAGGCCTATGCCCAGACGACCGACACAGCCTGCGTTTTATCTCTCTCTCTCTCTCTCTCGCTCTCGCGCTCTCTCTCTCTCTCTCTCTGCCCCTGTGAGCGCTGATCTTCTGACTTTCACTTCTCATGCATGATAGATTCGCGTCAAATAATGTAGAATGAAATGTACAAATTAAAATATCGGTTTTCTCGAACTCGGTTACGTGAACTCAAACGCTGTAATAATGGATGAGTGCCTAGTAACGTCACATATCATATACAGATAATCATAAAACGATATTTTGTTAGGCCGCACCGCCATGCATGTGACGTCATCGGAGTCACGTGGTCCATGTAAACGTTTTCGTAGAATTTTTACTATTTGAATAAATATAATTTCGGATAAATAAAATAAAAATTATGAAAAAAAAAATAATCCTAGTTTATTGTGATATATTTGAGATAGTTTTCCAAAGTTTATTCTAATCGGGAATTAACGCGATTTTTTTCTAAAAGTATATAGTTTTCCAAAGACCTATTGACATTCACTTTGGTCTCAGTCTATGCGCACAAATATGAAATATTAGTAAAAAAATAAAGGTATGGTTAACTGCACTAATTATTCTACACTGTGGCTTGAATATCGCCTACAGTTAGCACTTCCACGTACGTTCAACCGAATATGGACCGCCGAAGCCTATCGTGTTTCATTCAATGAACACGGACCTAGCTGCGAACAGGACGGTTGTCGCGGAATTTCTTAACCACAACATTTTTTTAACATGCTTTGGTTTTGGCCCACTGTTGGGCACGGTCCTCCCCTTAAGATTAAGGGGCTTAGGCCATACTCCACCACGCTGGCCAAGTGAGGGTTGGCGGGCTTCACACGTCGTTCGAAAGCTAGTTAGGCTTTCTCAGACATGCAGATTTCCTCACGATGTTTTTCTTTACCGAAAGCTAGTAAAAATCGCTCAAAGAAGATCCGTACATGATTAATTAAAGATATCAGAGTTACGAGCCGGGGTTCAAACCTGCGCACCTCCAAGTCAAGCGCTCGCTGAGCTGTTACTAGTATAGGTATATGTTATGCAAATATAACTAAGTAGAATATTCATTAAGGGTAATTAAAACTACCTACCCGTCGTCGTCCCTTCTAAGGGCGAGGCCTTAGTTCAGCAGTGAATAATATCTCCCGCATAGATATCTGATCTTCTGAAAGATTGGTTGCTGTGGTCGTATCGGTCAGGAGGGCATTATTATATTTACTGAAATTTTTTCCATAAAAAGTGATTACAGTTTTTGTATCAAAAAATTCCCAAAGGCGTTATAGGCCTTTATTTCTTTGCTTTTATCCGCTTATTAGTCATGTTATCGTATATCATGTATTTTCCTTAGCAACGTGACATTATAACATTCCGACGAGAAATTTAATATTATGGAAGATATAATAGAATATTAATATAACTCGTACAAGGTCGCCCCAAAACAGGCCTATGCCCACCATTACAATATTTATAATTATTTAAGCATTCATAAAACAAGTTCCATAATAATTTATATAAAACTAGCTGACCCACGCAGCTCCGCCTGCGCTATTTTTACGTTAATATTTATTATATTTTATAGAAAAATTGATAAAATCGAACCAAGCGTATAACCAAGTACCCGTTTTGACTTTAATCCACTCTCCCAAAAGAGCCGTGCTAGATTACGGGACAAAAAGTATCCTATGTCCTACCTCGTAGTAAGATCTCAAATCATGCCAAGTTTCATTTGAATCCATTCAGTAGTTTCGGCGTGATGCTCAGCCGTGATACAGACAGACATACAGACAGACAAAAATAAAAAAAAATACATTTTCGGCCTCAGTATCGGTTATAGAATGCCCTCCAAATATAATTTTCAAAATATCTTCAATGTACAGAATTGGACCTGTTACAGTTTTATTATAAGTATAGATATAGATATGTTCACTATTTTTTTAGTTCTAGTTCTTACGTAAATACATTGAAATAGATTAAATTATATTCTTAGGATACCGTACCTAAAAAGTAAAAGTGACCCTTATATCGATTCGAGATTTGTTTTTTTTTAAAATATTGATTACCAAATGAAAAAAAGGACTTTTTATAATAATCATAAATGTTCTTTTCGATAGGGGCCAAAATAATAACAATAATAAATAAATAAAACCAGCTCTGGTTTATGTCCCACTACTGGGCACGAGCCTCTCCTCAAGATGAGGGGGCTTAGGCCGTAGTCCACCACGCTGGCCAAGTGCGGGTTGGCGGACTTCACACGTCATTCGAGAGCTATTTAGGCTTTCTCAGACATGCAGGTTTCCTCACGATGTTTTCCTTCACCGAAAGCTAGTAACAATCGCACAAAGACGATTCGCACATGATTATGTAAAGTAATCAGAGGTGCGAGCCGGGGTTCGAACTTCGAACCGGCGCACCTTGTTTCCAAGGCAAGCGCCCGCCCACTGAGCTGTTACAGTTTTTTTTTTTTTTTTTTTTTTTTTTTTACAGTAAATGTTGCCAAAATAGGGCGTTTAAATTTCAAAGTGTGACTTTATCAAGTGGGGTATCATATTTGAACATTTTAAAATAGATTTTACCTTAGATCACGTCACGTAGTTTTTGATAAGTATATAAATACCAAAATTATCTGACAAGAGGGCTGGCTCTTTTTAACCGACTTCAAAAAAGGAGGAGGTTCTCAATTCGTCTGTACCTATATATTGTCGAATATTTCAAGACTGGAGGGTAGAATGTTAGAAAGACCGAACGCAGCAAACGCGTATATGTCACTGCTCTGGCGGTGCAAGGGACATTCATTTATTAGATCTCGTGCTGAAAGTTTGTTCTAGTAGTCGTATAGTGCGGTCACTTTGTCATTCAGTCACTAGATTTGTTATAATACGGTCGTGCTATTTAATTGTATTTCTTGAGCGTTGGAGTTGGTGTAGTTTGTTGGGGATGGCGGAGACTACTTGGAGGAGTCCCCACATTTTTATAATTACCTGTAAATGTGTCAGAGTATGTGTAACCTTTGTGTCAGTGATGTTTTAGTGTCAATAAACCAGTTTGGGTATGTACCATTGTTCTTTTTTTATTATTTCCACTTAGGATTACTAAAAATATATTGTTTTTTTCTATGAATGTTCGCGCATAACTCTGACAATTATGAACCGATTTGAAAAAATCTTTCTTCCATCCATTCTTTAATCCGTTAATTGAGTCCCATAAAAAAATTATTGCTTACGAATAAGTATCCTGAAAAAACAAGAATGGTGACTGCGCAGGAGAATTGCAGGAATGCCTATATAGATGACTTTATGTCGCTTTTTACGGACAAAAATGGTCATAACTCTGGCAAATATTTACCAATTATTTTATACTTTTCAGTGATATTGAAGTCGGTTCAATTTTTTTTAAAGATTTTATTTCGCTCAAAGAATCAGCATTGCAATTCAGCGAGGAAATGCAGCCAGCGTTCTAGCCACCATTCCGCGCGGTCATGATTTATTCGTTAGTATGTAAAAAGTTTGTATTTTTGTAAATTAAATGTAAATAATATTTCAAGTTGCAAATAAATGTATTTAATTTTTTTTAAATATCTGTATCTCCAAAGTTTGTGGAAAAAATGTGAAATTATTATTTACCCGTAATGAAACTATATTTCTTAGCACCGTTTTTTTTTGAAATCATGAAACTCTTTGACAAACTTAGTTACCTACACGGTTTGGTGTTTTCACTACTTGAGGTGTTAGATGATCTGACTTTTATATTCAAAGAAGGTACGGAACCCTCGATGCGCCATTCCGACTTACACTTAAACGTTTTTTTTTACGTTTCTTGTGCTAAGCCTACTATAATTTATATCATAATTTACTATCACGCATCGTAACGGAAACAAGTTTTTTTAATCTGTTTAACCCACGTGGTTAAGGTTAAACAACTTATGTAGATATATATTGTTTTTTTTTCTCTTAATTAAATTTCTAATAACCCGTTACCGGCTTCGCATAGCATTTTTAGATATAATTAATATCAGTTTCAGTTGTTTTATGTTCCAGTATTTGTAAGAAATTGCATCCAGGTCTGTGATTAATGTAAGACCAATGTTATAGATCACATTTGACATCTGTCAGTTTCATTGTTCTGTCTTTTTCTTTTGCCATTATTACAATAAATATTAGAAAAAAGTTAAGGAATTGTGCAGTTCTAACTTCCAAACAAAAATAATATTTTCTGCCTGCCGGTACAGGGTTACGTTGTTAAATTTTGATGAAGTGTCAAATGTGAAATTGGCCCTACTTTAATTATTATTTTTATGTTTATTTATTATACACAATGCTATTATAAGTAAAAAGAGGTTATACATATAACCTTCTGGATGAAACCTTCAAAATATTGGTGACAACCAAAAATTTATTTTGACCCGAAGAAGAAGTGAGCAGACATTGTCTTTTATTTACGCGAATACTACACATTGAAATTAAACTACTTTTTAACCGACTTCAAAAAAGAAGGAGGTTCTCAATTCATCTGTATATATGTTACCGGCAATCTGTATAATTCAGGTATTCTATACAATACCTAGGTAATGTATAGAATACCTAAAACGTTATGGTAATGCATGAAATATTATGAATATTATTTTCCAGTATATACTTTACCTAGGTAATGTATACAATTCCTAGGTATTGTATAGAGTACCTGCTGGTCCACCGGCAATGTGTAAAATAACTATATTTGGGCCTGTATTTATCAATGTTATGTAAGTAAGTAGATGGGTATAAAATGAGAGACAAAAATAACACATTAGAATTGCTTTTGCATTAGATGAAGCAACCTAACACGAATGTACGGGGGGGGGGGGGGCGTGCCCGCTCGCTTCGCTCGCCCCGTACCATTGCGTAACCTAAATGAGCGATGTCGCGGTACTCTGTGAGCCCGAGCTCGCTTCGCTCGCTCCTGCGTGCCATATTAATGAAATAGATTACGCAATGAGACCACTGAACGCAGCGCGCACCCTCCCACTCACGTCTTTTACACACATTGCCGGCAGCGCATTCGGTATTGTATAGAATGCCTAGGCAAAGTATAAAATGAAAAATATTTCATACATTACCATAACGTTTTAGGTATTCTATACATTGCCTAGGTATTGTATAGAATACCGTATTATACAGATTGCCGGTAACGTAAATATTTTTTTTTAAATATGTTCGCGCATAACTGGCAATTATGAACCGATTTGAAAAATCTTTCTTCCATCCATTCTTCAATCCATTGATTGGTTCCCATAAAAAAATATTAGTAGTTCCTGTAAAAACAAGAATGGCGACTGCGCAGGAAACCTGCAGGAATGCTTAAAAGATGACATTATGTCGCTATTTAAGGACAAAAATGGTCATAACTTTGGCAAATATTTACCAATTTCAATGATTCTTTTTTATTCGTAAAGCATTACATTTAAGTAAAAAGCGCTTTTGCTCTGTATTCACTGATTACAAATTATTGTCATGTCGATAAAAGTAGATACTTACTTGAAATTTGAAAGAAATGTTAAGCTGTTATTCAGAAAAGGCGTCCCACGCTTTCACACTTAAATATAATGCTTAATGACAAACACGGGTGAGAAAGAAAGAACGAGTTCCATAAATTATTTATTGCTTATTAGTGCAGTATAGGTACTTTATAAAAGCGTGTATTTTTTGTTTTTTGAACTATACATTTATTTTACACTTTTTAGTCTTAGAAATATTAGTCTAAAATACGGATAAACTTGGCAATTTTTATTTATTCGTAGCTTGAATCGTAGGCAGGTTGTTGTAAAAAATATATTTACTGGGTAGATATTACCTACACATAGGTATCGCAATAAGTTTGCTAAATTTAAGAAAGCACTGCGTATTTACCATTAAAACATAGAAAAATCAAACGAGCCCCAACTCGATAGGTTTACTAGTTGCTGTTCCAGGGTTCCGTCAACCACCTACCAGGTATCAGGCATTATCAGGTTCACTTAAATAGGTAAATTGAAAAGAACTCTTTAAACCAAATCAAATGAGCCAAACTCGATGTGTTTACTAGTAGCCATTCCAGAGTTCCGTCCCCCACCTTCCAGTTCCATCATCAGGTTCTCATTAATGGTTAAAGTAAAAAGAACTTTTTAAAACAAATCAAATGAGCCCAAACTCGATGTGAGTACTAGTAGAAATTGCAGGGTTCCATCCCCCACCTTCCACTTCCATCATCATATCCTCATTAATGATCAAAGTGAAAAGAACTCTTTAAAACAAATCAAATGTTTAATTAATTATATTAATATAATAATTTAAAAGAAAATTAATATTTATAATAGTTCCAGGTAATTAGAATTTACATCGACTTATAGTATTTGTTATAATCCTCGCGAATGACGTCAAAGAACCGGATCTTTGGAGATTTAAAAGGTTAGCGGGAAGCGTGCAATTTTTTAATATGTAAGATAAATAAAAAAATAAATCAATTTATGCAATTTGTATCTATTGTTTTTTGGATTTATCGTCCATAGACGACCTCGTTGCCAAAATGATTAAGGATTATGTTGAAGTTCATGAATATCGGCTTCATCACCATGTGAAAGTCTATTCAGCTTCTCGACAACACGGACATAGTGAGAAGACTGAAAAGGACAAAACCTTTTTGAGTTAGTTTAAATATTTAAATTAATGCATTGAAGTGCAGTGTAGAATAACAAAGTGTTTTTATAATGATGATAGCCAGCCTCTTTGCCGTCCCGGCAATTAAGTACATTTGAAGGAAAATCTTGAGTCTCTGAACTTGGTTGGCAACAGTAACTCAGCGCTGGGTGCAGTCCGACCAGTCGATGCTGAGATGATGAGCCATCTGGCATGTGCAGGCAAGATAGTGTATTGTGTGTTTTATTGCTTTTCTTATCTTTTTCGCATGTTCTGTAACAATTTCTGTGTATGTCTGTCAAATAAACGACTGTACTTCTTCTTCTTCTTAAATAAAAAGTTGTCAGTTGCACTGCACAGCAATTCTTTACCGTTAATGTTTTACACTAGTGAATTAGTCGGTAGAGTCCGTTAATTTCACCAGTACTCTTCGCACCGGAACATAGCATTGCTTCTTGGCGACAGAATATCTGACACTGCGGTGTTACCTGCCTGGAAGATCTTTTGCGCGAGGGAATTAGGTACGACCTAGTATGCCTAGTATCTCGCTTTTGGGGCTCTACTACCACCTCTGATAACAGTTTATTATACATACATACATACATAAAATCACGCCTTTTTCCCGTAGGGTTAGGCAGAGCCCAAGGGCCGCTTTTCGCCTCCGTGAGAAACGAGACGTGATGGGTGGCGAACCACATCACCGCCATTTTGGTTAATTGAATTATTTATATGATTGACCATTGCGTTCTCACGAATAAGGAGGAAAAGGGAAGGATAGGTGTTTTGAAAAGGAAGATTGGCAAGTTAGAGTGTGAAATAGGAAAAGTAGGATATTACCGCCCAGGAGGGCACGGGATGGGACAGTAATAGCTAGGGAAGCTGGTGTCGCATACCCGTATAGTATACCACAACTACCGGACAGGTAAGTTGGGATGAGTATCCCATGACTACAGTTTATTATAATCTTATTATATTCTTGACACGAGGCTTTTTTTATCGTATGGTTAGTGGCCGACCTTGTGTCATAGTTTTCAAGCTGCCCTTAGGCCTCTGCCGTAACTTAACGACTGCTGTCTAAATGATAATAGCCGGGACCAACTTTTTATGTGCCCTCCGAAGCACGGAGACGTTCAGTTCAAATGCCACTAAACGGTCACCCATCTAAGCACTGAGCTTGCCTGACGTTGCTTACCCAACTGATCGTTTAACGAACAGTGGTTACAAGTGGCTATGAGCGTCTACACGAGGTAGAGACAAACGAAGTTTAATGCTCTGTCACTTTCTATTGATAAAGTAATATTACTGCTATTAGAGTTGCTGAATTATCGAAACAAACCTGCGGAATCGATTCCAAGCCTGCGCACGTAAACTCCCGCCATTTATATGTCGGTTGGTAGTACATTAGAAAACGGTCAAGGTTTCCTAAAAACATTGACGTCAGAGCAATAGTTCTTTAAGTAATATCTTATCTAATTAAAATGGCTGGCTCTTGTCGGCGTAGTCATTTCCATTTCTATCATAGCCAACATTAGCATTTTATTTTATAGCCTCCATAGTATGCCTACAAACTTGCTATACAATTGCAGAACGCGGGTATGATTCCTCTGGGGAGCAACAACATCCTTATTCTTATTTTTGTAATGGGGTTTCTGATGTTATGTCCTGGTGATAGGGGCAGCCCTTGGCTTAGTTTGGGCACCAGTCTCTCACACAAATGGACTGTACTTTATACATGACCTGATTTTTCATAATTTTAAAATGTGTAAGTATTTAAAATTAATACTTACCTGGTTAGATTAATTTCAGCAGAGAAATAAATAAGAAATACAAAAAAGAATTGTACTTATTCATTAGGTACTGATTAGGACGACGCAATAATACCAACGAAGCACAGCAACTTTGTGTGGATATTCATTGCTGGCTAGGGCAATGCGGAATCAATTCCTCCAGGGAGCAACTTGTACAAGTTACTGATTAGAGCAAAGCAAGTACTATTCCTCCGGAGAGCAACAACTTTGTGTAGTAATTCATGACTAGTAAGACAAGGTACAATTCCTCCGGGCAGCATTAAGTTTAAGCAGTTATTTATTACCGATTAGGGCAAAGTAGGTACTAAGTACTCCACCGGGGAGCAACAATCCAGGTCAATCTATATTTTGTGCCAATACAGTCTGATCACCTGACTATGGGTAAAAATTAATAATGCGTGAGATAGACATGTTACAAATTCTTTCTTCAATCAGGATATATATAAATATATATATAGAATGTCGAGTGCGTCTGTGTCTAAGAATATACTTACTATAACGTCTCTGTCTACAGCGTAGTTAATTTCTCGATGCATTTTATCTGGAACCAATGTGCGGTTAGGAACCAGTCAATCAACAAACAGACTGGCAGACGCGTGACGCGGATAACAGATTTATTTTACGTACATATGTAAGTATATAGAATACATACTTGTTAGAGATTAGACACCACCGCCTCATGTTAGGTATATATAATTAATATTTATTATATTATTATTATGGGCTGTAAATAGAAGGACGAATTTTGAGTACCGACACACCGCTTATTGACGTCATTTGAATATATAAACTGTAATTATTGATCATTCATTCTATTTAAATTTCAATACGATATTATCTTGCTAAAAATATGATGACAGTATTTGATGTTTATTTTTTGTTTCTCCTCGCGTGTGCATAATACTGTGTAAGTACGTGCATTGGTCAACAAAAGAACATGAATTAATCTATAAAGCAATAATTAACAAACAAGTACTTATAAATTATAAAATCATAAAAAGCCCGACTGCGAACAAACAAAATGGTCCTAAATTACAATATACAATAGGTATACATATTTATAGATATACTAGCTACTCCGCGCGCGCTTTTATTACATTTTGCTCCCCTTTTCTCCCTCCTCCTTTGATTTATCTTTCTCCATCTGTCTCTCTTATAAGAAAGATCTAATTCTATGTTCGTTCTCTCCTCTCTCTTTCCCACTCCCGCTTCGGTCCCCGTCACACTCCCCCTCTTCCTCTCCCCGTTGTACCCTCTCTGAACCCTCTCTCCCTCTCTCTTCTCCCAACTTGCTCCCTCTCACTCCCCCCTTGCTCCACCTAACTGCCCCGATCCCTCACCCCCTATTCGAATCCCCTCTCCCTCTCTCACCTTTCTTGCACCCTCCTCTCGTTCTATATATCCTCGTTAATCATGGTATCAGCGGCATGAAATATACCTTACGACCTATTCTCAGACCTACTCGTTAAGTACACAAAATTTCATACAAATCGGTTCACCCATCTATTTAATGACCTTACCTAACGTTGCTTAACCTTAACCTACCGGGATAAAAAGTATCCTATATCCGTCTCATAGTTCTAAGCTACCTCTCCACCAATTTTCAGCCATATCGGTTCAGCTGTCGCCGTGAGTTATAAATAGTGTAACTAACACGACTTTCTTATAAGTACTTACGATATAGATTTCAACTCGCCTGGTTTAGACCTTTCATTTGATACCCATGATGTTTTAGGAACTAAAAAAAATACAAAATGGCGGCGTGCGGCCGCCATATTAGTATTTGGAAAAATCTGAAAAATATATAAGTAGCCTACCTATTTCAATCCCACAAATAAGACGAATCTAACGACATATTATTATGTAAATAAAGCCATGTTTTAAATATTTTTTTAAATCCGATAAGTAAACGTCAAATAATTCATCCATAAAATGTTAATAATAGGTAACTTTCTCCATGGAGTCTAAAAGCGCCACTTTCGGTGAATCAAACTATGAGTATATTCGTATGCCAGCATCAACACCAAATATTAGTCTGCTAATAAGTGTTAATAAATGAATTGAGTATGATTCACCTAAAATGAGTGTGTGATTATTTTACGAAAATTACAGTTTTTTTAGATAAAATCCATAATGTGACCTTTTTAGGTCCGCTGGTCGTATTCGGCCACAGCGGCAATTTTTAAGGGTACTGTTGTTCGAAATTCTTTATTTTACACATCTTCTATACTTATAATAAAACTGTAACAGGTCCAATTCTGTACATTGAAGATATTTTGAAAATTATATTTGGAGGGCATTCTATAACCGATACTGAGGCCGAAAATGTATTTTTTTTAATTTTTGTCTGTCTGTCTGTCTGTCTGTCTGTCTGTCTGTCTGTCTGTATCACGGCTGAGCATCACGCCGAAACTACTGAATGGATTCAAATGAAACTTGGCATGATTTGAGATCTTACTACGAGGTAGGACATAAGATACTTTTTATCCCGTAATCTAGCACGGTTCTTTTGGGAGAGAGGATTAAAGTCAAAATGGGTACTTGGTTATACGCTTGGTCCGATTTTATAAATTTTTCTTTATAATATAATAAATATTAGTAAGGGAACACTCATAGAGAGCTGTTATCAAGGTTTTGTAACCGATCGGGTTAAGCAACGTTAGATAAGGTCAATAAATAGATGGGTGACCGTTTAACACCATTTGACGCCATTTTATCTAAACGGGTCCATGCTTCGGAGAGCAAGTAAAAAGTGGGTCCCAGTTTTTAACCGACTATAAAAAAGGAGGTTATGTATTCAATGCGAATGTCTGTTATTAAAAGTTTAGTTAACGTAAAAATAGCGCAGGCGGAGCTGCGTGGGTCAGCTAGTTATTATATAAAAGAGTAGACAAGAACCCAGTCATCACGAAATCTCAGAAACTACAAGTGCTAGGAGTCTCAAACTTTGCATGGAGGTTCCTTTTAAGACGTAGGTGCTCACTAAGACTGGATTTTGCGAAATTCAACCTCTAAGGGGGTCAAACAGGGGGGCAAAGTTTGTATAGGCGAGCGCGATTCCTTGGTCCTATTGACTTGAAATTTTGCACAGACATTCGTTAAGAAAATTAATTGAATTAGTATTTCATATTTTTTATAATTTATCCCTTTACAGGGTAAAAAAGAAGTATTATTACTCAACCGATGGCAGTACAAATATATTACAACAATAAGATACGATAATTTGAAAGATAAAATAAAAGTACCTTGGCTACGGAAGCGTCCTCTAAGTACGGACTGTCCGGGTTCGCTACCCCTGATCGGATTTTTTTTTGTATTATTAAACTTTGTTTTTGATTTTTTTATTTATATTAAGATTCGATGTTTTAAATATTTAACTCATATTGACTCCGGCACTTTTTATCTCTAATATATTTTTTATATTTAATGATTTTTTTTAATTTAAAATCATGCATACGTAGTTAACTTCTCTCTAATGTTATGATTTAGTTATTAGTGGAAACTGAATTGATTTTTATGTACTATTGGATCTTATATTTAGTAATAAGTGGTATTATTTGTTTGTTTCCCAAATATAACAAAATAAAAATAAAATAATGAAAATGTATTTTCAAAATGTCTGTTTGGGTAGGAATACAATATGCATGCACCTATTGTACGTATGATATAAAAAAAGCCAAAACTTTATTGGAATTATTGTTTGTCTGTCAGTCAGGGTTTTTTCTATAGGTTGGCTGGTGTTGGGGACCAACGACGTCAAAGTATCTTTACATAGTGTGAAACAAAGTCGCTATCCGAGTCTGTCTATATCCGATAGCACCTCCTAAACCACGCAGCGATTTTCACCTAAGTTTTATCTAAGTAAATAAACTTACATAGCTTACATTGACTAAACCTAAAGAGATACATAGTTAACAATCAAGTACTAGAGAATTTCATTAATTCCATATATTATAAAGTAGGTAAATATCCGGGATATAATATACCCGCCCCCCGGCGGACTCAAAGGCAATGCACTGAGGGACAGCTGATGCAGATCCCACCGGAGAACCCCCTCTCATGTGCCGATGTGACAGCCACGAGAGTTTTAGTGGGTAAGAATCCCCCACAGGATCCCAGGGACATATTAAACGTGCCCCCCACCACCCCTTTAACTGTGACAACGGTGACAGATTCCCGGGGGGCTATAATGCGCCCCTGGCAGCGGCTTCAAAGGCCCTTGCCTTGCACTGAGGGGTACCCGGTGCAGCCCCATATTTTTTACGGACAGCCGTTTAGAGGGTACGAATCCTACACACCGCGGTCGACCGCCCGCAGGATCCTGGAAGCCTATTGGAGGTCTACCCGTGGTCCCCGAAACTTTGAGCATGGTGACAGGTTTTTTTTATTGTGCCCCCCGATGGCGGGCTCAAAGGCAAGCCACTGAGGGGATCTTTTTTTTATTTATCCATTAACAGGGTTAAAAAGCAGTATTATTACTCAACCGATGGCGGTACAAATATTCTCACACTCACACTCAGATTTGCTTAGTACGTAAATTAGGTACTGTACACGGATAACTTTAATACATAAGGTAAAATATCACGCATTAGGGACTGAGCAGACATATAACAAGAATATGGTCAAGTAATTCGAATAATAGAAGAAGCATAGCCGTGGTCTGGAGGTTACGGAAGCGTCTTTTAAACACAGCAGGGACTGGGTTCAAATCTCTGTTTTTTTTTGTGTACTTTAAAACTTTTTATTTTTGATCATTTTACTATTTTTTTTTATTTTTCACTGAAGGTTTAATATTAATTGAATTTATTTAGAAGTTGTATCTATACCGAGGTCTCATCGAAAAAATACTGAAATGTACAGAGTCCACTTCGAAAAAATACTGATCAAGAGCGAGCTGGATTTGCGCACCGAGGGTTAGTTTCCTATTCATCTAACACCTCAGGTAGCAAAAAGACCAAACCGCACAACTAAGTTTGTTTGTCAAAGATTTTTAACCATTTCTAAAAAAAAAAATATGCACAAGTAGCGCATTTTCAAACATGTTTTATTTTGCCAAAAAAAAAACATCTACTTATTATTACACCAGTAATCTTTTCAGAATTTATGTCAATAATAAAAAAAATGCCCAACCAATATTTTTTTCGTGTTCCCAAGGTTTGTGCTCACACACTAAGTATATACGGATCTAACTATCCCCTCCCACATCCCCTCATACAACTAGAAACTTAAAGTCCAGACTCTGTTAAGCATTGTGTACTTAAATAACAATACAACACAGCAGCCTCTAATGTTTTGTCTCTATTTTATTGATCCACACTCATAAATGTAATATAGAATATGTTTGGCCAAGTCCCTGAACAATTTTCGCGAGGACAACTGCTTACAATGTTAGCATATTTTTTTCCCCAATAAAAATACTGACTTCCAGCAAAATACCGATAAAGATCTTCAAAAACGACGTTAAAAAAGAGTGAAAAAGTATCAAAATACTGGATCTGGTCAAATTGTATCATTCCATATAATATAAGGTAAATCTGGGATATAATATGCTTGCCCCCCGGCGGCGGACTCAGAGGCCAGGCACTCAGGGTCACCTGGTGCAGATCCCACCCGAGAACCCAGGTTTCCCTCTCATGTGCCGATGTGACAGCCACGAGAGTTTTAGTGGGTAAGAATCCCAAATACCCAGTTTGACTTCCCCACGGGATCCCGGGGACATATTGGATGTTTCCCCCGCTACTCCCTTAACTGTGACAACGGTGACAGCTTCCCGGAGGGCTATAATGCGCCCCCGGCAGCGGCTTCAAAGGCCCTTGCCTTGCACTGAGGGATACACGGTGCATACTCTTTTGTGTGGACAGCCGTGGGGGACACATACTATATACATACATACAGTTCCTACTCCTCCTACATAACCCGGTTGACCGCCAACAGGGTCCCGGGGACCTATTGAAGGCTTCCCCCCTGTAACCGTGAGCACGGTGACAAGTTCCCAGGTGGCTTTATTGTGCTCCCCGGTGGCGGGGTCAAAGGCAAGCCACTGTATCATGATGCAGATCCCACCGGATAGCCCAAGAAGGGGTTCTTATGTGCTGATTGCACTGCCGTTGGGGGTTTAGTGTATAAGAATCCTACTTACCCGGTTGACCACCAACAGGGTCCCGTAAATCCCATTAAAGGCTTCCCCGTGCCCCTGTAACCGTGAGCAACATGACAGGTTCTCAGGGAGCTATAATGTGCCTTTCCGGCGGCGGGTTCAAAGTCAAGGCACTGTGTGTTATCAGCTGGTGCAGATCCCGACAGATAGCCCAGGTCCGCCCTATAATGTGCCGACGTGATAGCCGCGGGGGTTTTAGTGGGTAAGAATTCCCCGACTGACCCCTGTTTACGTCTTAACGATGAAACCGAACAAGGAAGCCCGTATTGCTTCCATAAATTGGTTTTAAAGAAATTGTGTCCTGTTCCTGTCCTTAATCCACCCAAATTGTGCACCGGTACACGTCTGCAGTTTATAATAAAATTATAAATACAATTAATAAATCGCAAGCTCAGAGATTCAACGTTGCAGGCTTAAACCTAAGCGTTGAGTACTTTGCCCATGGACAAGCAGCTATACGTAGCCCTTTCACGCGTCACTTCTATACATAATTTGTTCATATTGCGTTACGAAAGTCAGCTACAAACATTATTTAACAAGAAATTCTATAATCAAAGGCAGTAACTTTAAATTATTCACTTCTTTTTTTTCTCAATTACACCCGTGCGAAGCCGGGGCGGGTCGCTAGTTTTTATTATAATACCGTTCACTGAACATAAATTACTTTTGCCGTAACAGACAGTTGACATATTTTTTTATATAAGTACGTTATAGTTGTTAGGTATATAATTTAAAATCTATGCCAGCCATTGATATATCAATCAACTGTAATCTTTGAGTATTAATTCTCTAAGACTGTAATACTAGAATTTTTTTTTTCGATTTACTTAATGATGTTTTGACAAGGTTTTGACATACTATACAGATTGGTATAATTCCGTTAGCAAATATGATGTTTGTTGAATATAGTATTCAGTTTTCATAACTAGTCTAGGGCAAATTAAAGTAAGACGACGAGCGAAGCGAGAGGGGAGTGTTAGATTTTTTACCACAACGCCAGATGAGGAAAGCGTGTTAGAGCATTTTAGCTCATCAAATATGAACTGTCTAGGGCAGTCTTATACATAGGTCACACTAAAAGTTTCCGGAATTGGCCACTTACATAAACAATATTTAAAAAGTAATTACTTACAACATTTTAAAATGGAACTCTGGCTGTAGAATGCAGTTTGTTTCATCTGACTGTCAATTGTATTTACATTGTGGCGCCATTTTAAAAATTGCGTGTCTCCATTAACATGGATTTAACTCGGGAAAATTTTCGTAGTATGATTTTCTACGATTTTAAGTGTAATTTGACAGCTCAACAGAGCATTGCTCGGCTTCAATCTGCTTTTGGCGATGAAGCACCATGCAGACGACTATTTATAGCTGGTTTGCAGAATTCAAGCGCGGTCGTGTCAATCTCAGTGACGAATCTCACGATGGTCGCCCGTCCACCACTGTGAACAACAAAAACATCGATGCTGTGCGCCGTATGATTTAAACAGACAGGCATGTGACCTACCACGAGATTCGCACATCCTTAGACATAGGCATGAGTCAAATAAACATACAACAAACAGTAAACATTTGGGTGTGAGAAAGCTATCCCACACAATTTGACCGGGGCTCAAAAAACGGCCCGCGTCACTTGGTGCAGTGCCATGCTTACCAGATTCAACGAAGGTGCGTCAAATTTGGTGTGGGACATAGTAACAAGTGACAAAACATGGATTTATTGCTATGATCCCAAAACAAAGCCGCAATCGAGCGTATGGGTCTTTCAAGATGAGCCGAAGCCAACCAAAGCGGTGCGCGTGAAAAGTGCATCTAAGCGGATGATTGCTTCTTTTTTTAATAAAACTGGACACGTGGCTACTGTTGCTTTAGAGAATCGTTGTACCATGAATAGTGACTGGTACACGACCATTTGTTTGCCGGAAATTATTGACGAACTCCGTAAAAATAACCGGAAACGCCGTATCATCTTGCACCACGACAATGCTAGTTCCCACACGGCCAGACAAACAAACAAATTTTTGAAGGTGAAAAACGTAGAACTTATGAGTCATCCTGCATACAGCCCCGACCTGGCACCTTGTGACTTTTTCTGTCCCCAAAAATTAAGAACCAATTACGCGGTCAACGATTTTCGTCACCAGAAGAGGCTGTCGAAGAGTATGAAAAACACGTTTCAGTGTAAGTTTTCAAAATTGGTTTAATGCATGAAAAAGTGCATTTACGCAAAGGGAGAAACAATAAATTCATTTTTGACCTTTAGTATTTTTTTCTTATTCATTCCGGAAACTTTTAGTGCGCCCCACGTATATATGTACGACGACTGATCAGCGTCTTGCAATTCGTGTATGAGAGTATTGCTCTTTTGTTTTAGTCAGGCATTTTTTTGGTTACTTTTGAAATATATTAATATCTATCTATGGTCAGCAAATAAAGATGATTTCGTTTGATTTAGGTTTCGACGTGTAATTAAGTATAAGTATATGTTTATTAAAATTCGACTAAAAAATAAGTACATATACCCGTGTAATTATTATATTCTTGATAATAGTTATTTCATTTGCTGCCATGTGGTACCGATGTCGACCGGCTGGGACACCGTGGACTTTCTTGCGTTAGGTGCGCCGGCCGATTCTCCCGTCATGCAGCCCTAAACGACATCATTCGTCGCTCTCTTGCCACCATTAACGTACCAGCCATTTTAGAGCCGCAAGGTATCGTGCGTGATGATGGCAAGAGGCCCGACGGTATGACTTGCGTGCCCTGGAGCATGGGTCGGGTGCTGGTGTGGGATGCCACTTGTGTTGACACACTGGTTCCTTCGCATGTCCAGGACACTAGTAAGAGAGGTGGTTCTGCGGCGCAGGCGGACCAAATGATTAAAAAACATAAATACATGGTCATCGGCTTCGAATATATTTTTATGTCTTTCGGAGTTGAGACCCTGGGTCCTTGGGGTCCTTCTGCCCTTTGTATTTTTGATTCACCGTCAAAACTGCTGGTCGACATCACAGGGGATCCAAGAGCTGGACATTTTCTCACTCAACGAGTTTCTATTTCGATACAACGAGGAAATGCTGCCAGCATTTTGGGTACCATGCCACAGGGGCCTAATTTTTTACATTTATTGTAAATATTGATTATACTTTACTTTATTGAAATGAAACTAATTTTACGGATTATATCGCGGTAACATCATATCAAATGCGGTATTGGACAAACCACAAATCCTCGCAGAAGAACAGCGCTACCTACCAAGGATGATTCGTGAGGCTATTGAAATTAAAAAGCATCCAAATTTCAATAGAGAAGATGGCTGGGTGCTACCACCAGCTTGGGATCCCGTGATAAACATAGTCAAATCCAAAGACAAGCATTCCACTGCAAGACCTCAAGATACTGTAAGCTCTTTCTGCGTAGATCGGACTAACAATAATAATTAGAAGACCTGAGGGTACCCTAAGACAACTATAACATATGGACAGCTACCACCTCAGTCCGCCCGTGACCATGAATGCTGTAAAGTATTCGAAACGTCGGGTAGTTAAAATCAAAAATAAACCGCGATATAATCCGTAAAATTAGTTTCATTTCAATGTGTAATATTCGCGTAAATATCAGAAATCATTATACTTTACTTTATTTCATTAGTTTTAATTAGTTGTATATTCATTGTATTAATATGGCCTCTGACTTAGCTTAAGGACTGTTGTCTCGATGACAATAGCCGAGACCCACTATTTAAGTGTCCTCCGAAGCACGGAGACGCTCAGTTCTAATGCCACTAAATGGTCACCCATCTAAGGGGTGACCTTGCCTGACGTTGCTTACCCAACTAATCGTTTACCGAACAGTGGCTACAACTAGCTAAAAAAAAACGGGTTGCACTCCGGGAGTGCCGGCAGAAGTGAAAACTTGAATATTAACTATGTGCATTTTTGATATTTTGGAATGGTTAGAGAATAATTTTGCACGAATTGAAAGAAAGAAAAAAAAAGAAATAAAAATAATTTTATTGGACTGATATAGATACCTACCTAATGATTACAAAAGAACGAAAAGTATAAACAAAAAATAACCAACCACACAGACATAGAAATAAAAGAAATATACATATCCATATCAGTCACAAAAGGACGCACTCAGCTCAAGCCGGAGGTCTTGTGTGACCACCGACGCTGGTTTTCAGTGCGCCCTTATGTGAGTGACTATTACAAACAAATAACACTAAATAACAATTTAAAAATAATTATTCTATCTACACTTCTACACTAATATTATAAAGAGGAAAACTTTGTTTGTTTGGTTGTAATGAATAGGCTCAAAATCTACTGGACCGTTTTTAAAAATTCTTTCACCATTCGAAAGTTACATTATCCACGAGTAACATAGGCTAAATTTTATTTTGGAAAAAAATAGGAGTCGGTAAGATATTTGGGTTTTTTCGGACACAAGGTGTAAAAAATCAACCAGAAAAGTTACTTATTTTGCGTACGCTGCCTAAACTATAAAAGATAGAACCATAAAATGTTCTAATTAATTGTAGATCTTATAAATATCTACAAAAAAGTCCGCGGCACACGCGCGTATCTATGTCGAGTGAGGCCCAACAACCATTCTTTTATTTAAAAATCTTGAATTTTCTTTGGACTACAATTAAACGCATTTATTTTACTCATGCTATTAATCCTTATCAAAATAAATTATTTCATCATTAAGTACATTTTATGTAGATAATATTTGGTCTTTGAATGATTAAAATTGGACATTTGGTTTTGAAGTTATGGCGAAATTAAAATATTACTGCTTATAAATTAAAAGATTCTGCTGCACGGCCCGTTGCGAAGTGAGCGTCACCAAGGCGGGGGTGAAATGAAATGAAAATGAAATGAAATGAAATTTTATAGATTAGATTTCTTTCTTAAAACTACACCTACGCAAAAGTTCTTTTCAGAGCTAAACAACAGTTCTTCTCAGAGCTAAACAATAGTTCTTCTCAGAGCTAATCAACAGTTCTTTTCAGGGCTAACCAACAGATTTTTTCAGGGGTAACCAACAGTTGTTGTCAGGGCTAACCAACAGTTCTTTTCAGGGCTAAACAACAGTTATTTTCAGGGCTAAACAACAGTTCTACGGGCAGCAAGAATACGTCGTATGGGAGAATCTTCACCTGAACGTTCACAACGCCTTGCTGAACAAAATCAGAGAAACTCTCAGGTACGCGCACGAGAGTCGAGTGTCGAACGTTCGCAACGCCTTGCACAACAAAATCTAAGAACCTCTGAGTTACGTGCACGGGAATCGGGTGAACCGATATGTATGAAATTTTGCGGGTAGGTCTGAGAATAGGTTATAAAGTATATTTTATGCCGCTGATACCATGATTGACGAGGATATATAGAACGAGAGGAGAGTGCAAGAGAGGGAGAGGGGAGGGTGATGGAGTGAGTGATCGGAGGAGTTAGGTGGAGCAAGGGGGGGGGGGGGGGTGAGAGGAAGCAAGTTGCGAGAAGAGAGAGGAGGGAGAGGGTTCAGAGAGGACAACTGGGAGAGGAAGAGGGGAAGTGTGACGGGGACCGAAGCGGGAGGGGAGAGAAATAGCATAGAATTAGATTTTTATTGTAAGAGAGAGAGATGGAGAGAGATAAATCAAGGAAGTAGGGAGAAAAGGGGAGCAAAATGTAATTAAAGCGTGGGCGGAGCTGCGCGGGACAGCTAGTTGTTCTATATAACTATAACTTAAACAATACAAAACTACTAAGAATTGCATATGTATAACCTAGTAAAATGCGACTTTACAAATACGTACCTAAGTATAACATATGTAACACAAATACAAAAATGCCAAACATAATAAGTACATACATAAACAGTTATTATACCTACATACATGAAACTTACAACATAAAGTCAACACAAGGCCATGATATTTATTATAATTAATAGTTACTTAAGTATATAACTAATTCTATTACAGTGCGGATACTAATAAAAGAAATAATAAAATTGCTTTAATTATCAGTATAAAAGTACTATCATTTATGTGGTAAAATACAATATTCATATGCGCTATCGTACACAAACATGACAATTTATATTACATTAAAAATTTAACACTTTAGAACTATTTCAATTATTTTACATTAACTACATAGACGGTCGAGCCATCAGCAGTCACCATCCATGGATGCGCGTGGCACGCTGTAACACAAACACACACGAACATTCGCGCAAGCGCCCTGCGCCGCCTGTACTACGTCTTACCTTACGATTTTTTGATCTGAGGGCCTAGACAAGATGCAATCGCTTCATAGCGAATCTATTTCTTCATTCGCTAATGTTGTCAATTCCCTACAATATGTCACGTGATTTTTCGATGACTTATGTCATTCTCATACAATTTTAAACTTTCTATTAGCGATAGCGCTTGTAGAATGTTACATTGTCTAGGGGGACAGGTCCTACGGTCACGACGCGAATTTAACATTTTTTCCCCATCAGAAAAAAGTGCGCAGCGCCACTAAAGAAGATTTCACTTCAAAAATAGTTTACTACTTCGAAACAACTGTGGTAAGAGTATGATTTTCTATAAAGCAAATGACCCAGAAATATTAGTGCACTCAAAACATTCAGTATGCCATGCCCGCCTATCGGTCGCTGAGGAGATCATTCTGCCGTAGGTATGCCTTGCGGCGGGAGTTCAATATCTGCTCATGACCCCTACGACCCCCCCCCCCCCCCCCCCCCTCTCGGACCGCCACTGCCAGACACTGGGTGGAAATCAAACCAACGGCCTATTATGTAGCAGCCAGGGTGTCTAACCACTAGACCAAAAGGCCTACTAAATAATTACTACCTACTTAATATGGTTAACAGTTTTATGATAATTATTATCATGAATAACATATTATGTCTATGTTTATTTATGTAAATGCTGGTTTTTGCAGGTAAAGTGTTTATTTAGTAAGGCCAAGATCAAGGTTATATTTATCACCGGTAACCTAGTTCTGTATAAATAACGGATTATCGAATAAATGGTACAAAGCTACTGCATCGATATATTTAAATTCAATCAATTGAAATCAAACTACTTTTACGGATTATATCGCGGTTTATTTAAGATTTTACTATCCCGACGTTTCGAATGCTTTGCAGCACCCATGGTCACGGGAGGACTGGATGTTGAACGTCCTTATGTATGTCACAATTATGCCGGTGTACCCTCAGGTCTTCTTAGTTATTATTGTTGGTCCGATCTACGTAGTAAGAGCTTACAGTATATCATCGATATAATATATAAACTAGATAAACATTCACGAACAAAATGACATCTAAAATGTGGTCGCGGAGGTTGCAAATTTATCTGTGCTGGTGGCGGAAACGTGAACTAACGATTTTATAATGATAATGACTTGTAGTTTAACAGTTTCATTTAGACAGTAGCGACACTCCTAACGGACAAAATAAATTTGTCAGGATGTGGCGACACAAGGGCGCTATTTCTCGCTACCACTTTTTGAACCGTGACACCAAATCTGGTTTATATTTATATTATATCGATGCAGTATATTGAGGCCGTGCAGTGTTCTGCTTGGTATTGGATTTAATTATATTTATCACAGGATCCCAAGCCAGTGGTACCTAACACCCAACCATCTTCTTTATTGAAATTAGGATGTTTTTTGATTTCAATAGCCTCACGAATCATCGTTGGTAGGAATCGGTGTACTTTTGCAAAGATTTGCGGTTTATCAAATCTGATATTAGTGGTGGGTGCGATCCTGAACGTGTTCACAGACTGCAGACTTCATACAGCGTCGGTGTTTCACATGAGCTGTGTGTTCATTTAAGCGAGTTTTTATTGCACGCTTTGTTTGCCCGGTGTATGAGAGCCCACAGTCACAATCGACTCAAAATCATTCAATTCAAGCAATTCTTCAAAATTTGGCCTTTATTGATTTAGATACCAAGATTGTACCTACCTGAGGTTTATGTCTGGCTGTTCTAGTCGCCGATATCTGCTGAAAGATAATCCTTGGTCACCTAAACCATCATTGGGTCAAGGTCATCACTGACTGTTAAAAATTGTGTATAGTCTGATTGCACTCAGGCTATACACATTTTTTAAGCCCAAACACGGCTAGGATATATTGTTTTATTACGGAGTTCCGGTGGCCATCTATGGCCTTCTTCATCAGATCCACTTCACCAAATGATACTTTCTGAATGCAAATGCTTGACTTGTTTCTAAAAAAACCAAAAACGCTATATGTATGCCTATAATATTTAAGGAGTTCCCTCAATTACTCATGCAGCCATCGATATATATCGATATAATTCAGTAATTAGTTATGGTTTGTCTAGTTACGGACGTACATATAAAACATATCTGAATGAAATATATACATTACAAATAAGGTTACTAAAAACTATTGTTCCATTAAAAATTAAGTACAAAAACAAAGATAACTATCATAACTTGTTTCATTATTGTAAAGTTCTCAGCGTATTTGATAAAATTGATTTGGCAATTGTAACTGAGTACAGTAATAACATGGGTAACTTAAATAAGACTAAGCGACCCATGACTTTACGTAACCTACAGTATCTTCCAACTTTTGAAATACCCAAATGTAATAATGCTTACGGTGAAAGAAATTGGAAATGTATTCTGCCAAAAATACTTAATAGATTGCCTAAATCAGTACTTGAAAAGATTGTAAGCAAAAACCAGGCCAAATTAAAAGTATACTCAAGAGACACTTCTTAAATATGTATTAATTTTTATAGTTAAGCTGCTACTCCTTAACTGCATAATCTTTATTCTAATTAAGATTTTAGTTAAGAAACGTCATTTTTGTTATTATTTTTTTCCGTAATAAACAGTTCATTTTTTTTTTTATTTTTTTTTTTTATATAAATTATTATCGATGCATGGAGCCCATCACCAGAACCTGATTATGACAAAAAATAGGACCTATCTGGAAGGTTGGTAGATTTATGATTTTTCACTAACAAACAAAAATCCTGTCGGTTCATAAATGACAGTTCTGAGGTAACGTTAACAATTTATAAGAGTTCTGCAAACGAGAATATTTTATATGACAGGGAGTGTTTTCTAATTCGGTCGGATTATACTCGACATGTTTCTTTCACTTGTTTGTGGTTAAGTTTTTGATAGAGAGTGGTTTTTTTTTGTTTTTGTTACTTATTATTAATTGCTTTTCATTAACATTTGTTTGAAGTTATTATTTTCTTATATGAGTTCGGTATCAGAATATCTAGAAGCACAGCTTGAGATCTATTAGTTTATTTGTTTAAATTTTATTTTTTGTTACTCTGGATAGAGAATACGAAGGAGGCCTTTGTTCAGCAGTGGACGGTTATTGGCTAATGATGATGATGATTTTTAAGGAAGATCTCTACATACGCTTCACGCAAGTCGTAAAAAAGTACAATTTATATTTATACATTTTATTTCTCATACGTTGACAGCATCTAACATAGAGTTACATTCATACACACATGAACTAACAATATTTAATAAATCGGGTACCTATCTTATTTTAATTAGAAAAAGGAAATTATTTGACACAGAAAACGGAGCATTGAACACAATCGACATTTCATTATGCATTTCTATACAACATTAATTTCCGTATACCCTAAAGCTTAAGCACCCCAAAATGTTTTTACACAGAAGGTCATAAATAGAATAAAATAAAAAGTAATGGTGAAAACTTACATTATTACGAAAATAAGGACGCGCGTGGCAGCGTGTATCGGGATTGGTACGGAATGGGAAGCGAAAGCGCGGGCGTAGGGGAACGCTAACTACCGCCGGACTGACGTGCCGGAAACACTCGGAAATAAGCTCATTTACGTACGTTATGATGGATAGGCAACGTAAATACGTTTTTTTTTTGGGATAATAATATAATTAAATTGAAAATCATTGCAAACAGTTCTACTGCTGATTCTGTTCAAACTAATTTCAACTTAAGGGTATACTTCTGAAAAGTTGTATAATTATAAATAAGTATGACAATAATAACAACTGTACTAAAATATAATTTCATTCATATTTCTTAATTAAATTGAACACATTGTTATGCATTCTATAAGTAACAGCTGTGGCGTATCTTTTCTCTTAATTTTTTTCGTGAAAGTTGGCAAATACGTTTGAAGGTTGCTCCTTTAAACCTAGTTGTCAGTATCGTCAGTATATATATAGGCACAGGCGTATTTTATATCTAAAAGTTAATCATCTCTCAAGTGTTAGAGTACATACATAGTATTTAGTTATATAAACTTATACTTACTAATATTTATACATATTTCTACAATAACGTTCTGTAGTATTCGGTAACAACAATAATATATGACACGAAGTAATCTCACTGTGGACGAAGATTGCGGGTTCAATGTCTGCAGTTGTGAAAAGGTTATTTTTATTTTGTTTTAAGCTGGGTTTTACTGAGGATCGCCCCCAGTTTGTTATATTTTTATTACAGGATTAATTTAAAAATATACCATCTGGGGTTGGATAATATGACAATAAATGAAAACTCGTGTGCGTAATGACGTTTCCAGTCGAATGGGTGATTAGGAAAAGTGATTGTGATTAATCTCATAAATAACTATATACTTACTAGAGAGGTGACAATTCAGTGTGATCGCATTGAAACATAGGAACGAGTAGGTATCTCCGTCCGCGCTGTTGCCACCCATACCAGAGGTTAGTGACCCAATATTTAAAAATGGTGTTTTATTTTGATTACGTCTTTCTGCAGTATATTTTGTTCGAAAATAACATTTTTTTTAAATTGATATGTAAAGATTTATTTGACGGTTTCATAATATCCCTATGTAGCGGTATTACCAGATTTTTCATTATTTGTCGTATCGTCTTCTACACATTGTATATGTACATATTATATTCATCGTGCATAGGTAACTTCTTCACATCATACTTAACAACTACATAGTGTTAAAAAAACCTGTCCGGTCTGCAAGTAGCATTGCTGATACAAATTAGAAAAAAAAATTGGAGATATTCAACAAATGAGTACGTACCTATCACTATATTGACACACTGAATAAAGTTTTCAGCGATCGAACAGGTTTTTTTTACACTGTGTACATATTTAATAAAAAATTATATATTTAAAATTTATCACCTAAAACATAAACAGACAAAAAAATATATAATTAATGAAAAATGTATGTATAAGGTATTTAGTAAATTACGACGCAATTCTACAATAAAATGTATATTATGTTGTATAATGTACATACTTAAATACATAATTATTCACGATTTTCAGTATATAATAATATCAGCGAATCTTCTACCTAGTCTTAATACTATCAAAGAAAGGCCTAGCAACAATATTAGTAAGTATATGCAATGCATTGACGCGTGAAAGTTACATTAATCATTAAAATAAAAACAAATTTATTTGACCTAAACTCAAAGTAATTTTGCTCGCCAACGCCGCCGTTCTAGTAAGTTTACAGAAACGTATAACAGAAACGAATAATAATTATTGAAAAAAAATATATCTAGCATCTATGACAAAATGAGTAAATGAGAATAGTTTATTTTCATATACTTAGTACATATCATTATCACCAGTCCGAAGAATTGGACTTTTGCTGAACATTCCCGACTTATAAATATGTATATATTGAAATGAAACTAATTTTACGGATTATATCGCGGTTTATTTTTGATTTTAATTTCCCGACGTTTCGAATACTTTACAGCATTCATGGTCACGGGCGGACTGAGGTGGTAGCTGTCCATATGTCATAGTTGTCTTAGGATACCCTCAGGTCTTCTATAAATAATAAATGTGTGGTGGATTTCAATGTGTAATATTCGCGTAAGTATCAGAAATCATTATATGTATATATTTTGAATATTCACAAAAGAATTTAATATACAAAAACAAAAAGCCCTAACGTCGCAGCGTCGCTCTACGGCCTATATTTAATATTTTATCTTCATCTAAAGTCCTAATTGCCGTCATAATTTTTATTATTGCTATAAGTATCCATTAGTGATTCTTATGACAGGATTTTAGTGTGATGATTTTATTACCTTCCTACACACTCAGCGGCAAGCTACTCGCATATATAATTAATAGAAGTTTTCAATGTTACTCGCTAGCACAGGTCATGGTCAAAAATGCGTAGTTTAAGCATTTATTACATTCACACATTTTAATTTATTTGTCTTCTTATTACTTTCTTATTATTAGAATCCGTCCAAATTATAACTTCCAATTCCAGGGATTAATGGGGAGGAAATAATAATTATAAAATATATAGATGCTACATATACATATATATAATATACACATTAATAGGGTTGTCAGTTGTCAGCATCGAGAGAAAGACCGCAAATTACTGTAGAGCTAATTAACTTGTCTAGTTTATACAATAAAACTTGATTGTGAAATAATATGTTAATGGTGGGTAACTTGGTTTTCTGAGAAAGAAAACTTAATGTCAACAAATGAAGTGTACATAATTATTGAGACGTATTTCTACACTTGTCTCAGTAGATGTATTTGTTAGGATATTTTTTTTCTGCTATTACTGGCTATGTGTGAGGTCACTTGGCTCGGCGCGTGCGCATCAGAAGCGCGATATAAGCAAGCAGCCGGAACCCGATAAACAGCAACACCATGTTCACTATATCCATTGTGAAATTATCCTGGAAGATAAAAATGCGGTTTGAAGGGCAGTGAAGCCAGATAAATCATTCAATGAAATTTGTGCAATCGTTTACCTGTGAGAAGCTGAGAGTGTCCAGGACGACCTGTCCAGACGCGGGACAGGTAAAGTTCTCCCTCGTACAGGCGATGGTCTCCACGCCACTCCATTGGTTCACCAGCAAGGCCTCGTTGCCGTAGTGGAACCAAGACAAGTACGATATCCAGCCCAGGTACGGCGGCACAGAACTGGGATAAACACATAAATTGTCTGTCAGTATTCCAACCTTGAGTTGAAACTAGTTGAATCTAGTTTGTCTTCTAATCGAAATTCGAATAAGTGTTATGTTCCCAATCAATTGGATCCCATGTTTGGGACTAAAATACTTCTTAGCTCAGGCAACCCACCCTTCATATGGCGGGAGTAATGAACAGAAATCAAATTAGACAGTTCAGGATTTTAGGACTGGTAGGAATTAGATAACAAGATTTGGTAACAATAACAGTACTTTTCGATTTGAGATATTATGTTTGTTGATTAGCCTCCAGATACTTTAAAAATCAAACTTTATAATACCTAATAAAGTGCTGTGATAAATTAGATGTAATAAAGTTTTTATTTCTGTTCAAACGTTGCCGCACATATCCGGCCAAGCCTCCATGATACAGGGATTAACCAAACTAGACCCAATATAATTATTAATAGTTATATGTTGATATACAACGTGTTACAAAATACCTCGTAAAAAATCAATAAAGAAATATTATTATTTTCACTGATGTGCAAACCCTATTTCAATAAAAAAACTAAAAAGTAAACTACGCAGAATGTACCTACATTTCTACTTAGTTCGCGGAACGACAAAAATTTAAAAATAAACCTAACCTTACTAGGGTTGACAACATTTTTGGCTTTGATAATTAATTATATTTTTTACGGGTTATTTTGTAACACGTTGTACATATTGATGAATAAACATTTCTTGATTCAGTTGTATATATTGATGAATCAATATTTCTTGATACATCCATCTATAAAGACTCAAAGTTAGCTAGAAGTAATATTAATTAATGAGTATCTTAAGCTAAAATAAAATGGGATTCACACAATAAATAAACGGAGACATTAAAAGTTTGTTCCGCTTTGACAACTTGATGTTCACACTAAAAGCTGCTACAACGCAGCAACAACGCTATACAACTTAGTATCGAAACAACTAAAAATCTGTAACTGGTTGGTTCAGTATCGAAAGTAGACTCTACTTTTAAATGTATGTTATATTTTGTATTTATTCTAAAAGCACAAAAGGGCTACTCACTAAGCAGGCGGTGAGGTTATTAACCTTCAGCGAGCGTATACGACACGCATAAAATGAGTTATAGAGTTACGACAAATTAGAATAGATAGGTATTAAAATTACAATCTTCAATGGTACACAATACAATAAATACCAAAACAAAAACTAAATTTAAAAACAAATATGAACTAACATGTTGTATATTATATTGTTATAATAACATTGTATACATACCCTGAGTTGAGGAAGAAGCCACCAAACAACATGAACGGGATGATGATTGGTGGTCCTACGGACGCCGCCATGCTGACACTGTTGCTAGCGCAAGATATCAGGTATCCTGTTAAAGAAGGAAGAGATTCAAGATGATTCTTAATTCTAATATACTGAAGACTTTTAAATTAAATAATAGAAGGGTCAAACGTTAGTGAGAATTCTTCAGACGTGCGTAAACCCATCACGTGTACCTGTTCATTTAGCTATATGAATTACACTTAAAAACCATCAAATACTAAAAGTAAAGTAATAATCTGTTGAGTCCCTGGCAGAAGCTATTTTCGCATGATCTCGCATGGGTTGCAGTATACGAAGAAAGAATTTTGCTGTTTAGGATTTCTTGTTTTTTTTTTTTTGGCAGGGAGAATATTTTTACGAATTAAAGAGAAAGCTTTTTGTTGCACATCTCGGAAAAAATGTTACTCGTGCGTTTCTCCCTCGACCCAAAAAAGTAATTGCAAAAATTCTATTATTTTCGTCATGTACGTACGTCTAATATAATCTCACTTTTACGCGAAACGTACAAAAAACAATTAAATTTACCTACTATATTTAGGCTTCACTAACAGTTAGCAACGTAGTTGCTAAGCCTATAAGTATTATTAATGCAAGGTCCATGCATTAAATATGCACTAATCGAATTATACACATGCACACACACACACACACACACACACACACACACACACACACACACACATAACACAAAACATCGTCAAAACATCGGAATCGTGATGAAAAGTCATAAAACACGCCTTCCGAACGTTTTAATTATCCAACTAAACATTACATAATACTAATAATGAATACACAAATAGTTATTTTTAACACAAAACTTTACATTTATACATTCAAAAGGTGTGTCCAATTTAAGCCATAAACCGTAACTTTGTGTTTATAGCTATGTAAATATTTATGGAAAACACCGCTATGTGTAGGTCATCATCAGTAAGTACCACACAGTAATGTAGGTATTGTTCAAGACATCTCTTCGAAATCTTGCGGTTACTGAGAAATAATGTAGATTATTTATAACTGAAAAGTTACAACATAACTGCTTAGGTAATTATGTAGAACTGTAGATTGTTGATAGATAATAATAAATACAGAAGAAATTAGAGGAATGTATGGAGGAGTTAAACCATGTTCATATTAATACACCTTAAACATTGTACCAACTAACTAGAGCACTTACATTAGATATGGTATCGCCTATAGAAAGGAATGACTTTGACAGCTAGGTAGCTAGATAGATAACGAAATTATTAACAAAAATGAGATTACTGTTGTTTAAATTAGTTTTCTTAATACCATCGATGCGAAGAAAATAGCGCCGTGAACTAGTTAATGAATGATGGATACCATACCTATGTAATATACATAAGCATATTTGTAACGTGTGTACATTTTAGTAAAACCATAAGCGGAGATTAATTAAAACATAAACCGTTATTAATTTTTGGACTGAAGGTTACAAAAAAAAATCCATTCATTTTATGTTTATTTCAAAGCTTGATTTAATAAAGTGGACAATAATTATCATTTGACCACTACTTTTTCTAGATACGCGTTAAACTAAATTAGAATGAATACTCATAGTCATAAAGCGTAACTCATATACCGAACCGCATATAGTCTATATACTTGGTGAACTTCTAGACAGTAATGAGGAAGTCATTTTTAGGGTTATAGTAAACCTCAAAAATTACTGCACGGAACTGTCTCAATTATACAAGGCCTTAATTCAAATCATATTTGCACACATATCAAGAAGATAATGAACTCTGTAACTGTATATATATAATATAATATATAAACAGTTACAGAGTTCATTAACTTCTAGTATATATTATATACTAATTAAAATTCTCATTAATGAATGCACAAACAAGGTTTGAAAAGTGATGTATGTCATGTTTGCATGACTTAACGTGAAAGAAATCTAATTTCCATTCAAGGCCTCTGCTTTGTTTCGAAACAGTCGTGGGGGAACCAGTTTTTAAGCAGCTCATATTAAATTCTTCCGAAGTCAGTTCCATGGCATTCTATTTGCATACGTCTTGACACAACCCGTTTAATAGCCTATAAAGATACGCCCTTGACGTAGGCGGCTTTTAAAAGTAAAATCATGTACCATTACGAGTATGTTAAATTAGAAGCAACTTCCACCTACTTCGTATTTTTAATTTTTTGATAGTCTTATGACCATCGATAGCTTCATCTATAATACTTATCCTTAAAAAAATTATATGACATTTACCGACTGTAAACTTATTAATATATTATCATCTAAAAGCATAAGAGTTTTTTAATTTTATTAAATAATTCTGTTCTAATAACTGTCACTTATTCATAGTAGCGTATTACTATCCGAATTAAAATGAAAATAGAGAATAAACATTATTATATGAACATGTTAACCATTTTTACATCGTATATAATAACAACTGCGATTTGCTGAAAGCTGCATCTAACATCAATATTGCTAAAATCCTAATTGTTTTATTAAACAACTATAGAGTAGACACTATAGAACATCTTCATATGTTTGTGCACATTGTGTATTTTGGGTGAGATAATGATGATTATTACGTTTCTTGTGTTTTTTTTTGTTTATTATTATTTTACGTTTTTTTGTTGACATTAAACTTTTCCGGCTTTATAAATACTCCAAAGGTGATGTTACACAATATTTTGTAAGAGCTTAAGGAACGTTCACTACCTCCATTTTCGTTGTTATTTATCTCTCGCGGCAAGATGGTGGTTATATTATTTTATGTTTTTAGTTATGCATATTTATATTAGCATCAAAAAGTTGTTTGCTATTTTTAAATGTAGACAAATCTTATAATAGTGTTTTCTTTCCTTTATGCAAATGCTACATAGCTTCATTTTTATGTTTTACCGTAATATCATTGGTCATTGGTATATCATTGACGGGCCCGTTGGTCTAGTGGATCTGTGCTAGTGGTTAGACACCCTGCCCGCTAACCGATGGGTCGTGGGTTCGATTCCCACCAAGTGTCTGGGTGTTATTTATCTATTTAAGAATGTATTTACAAAAAAAGTATATTAGTATCAGTTGTCTGGTTTCCATAGTACAGGCTCTGCCTAGTTTGGGATCAGATGACCGTGTGTGGATTGTCCCAAAATATTATTATTATTATTGGTCCACACACAATAGAGATTGAGGTACCTCATTCACGTTACCATAATTCATGGGTTCAATAATATTTTGCATTGCTCTACCATATTTACCATAGTGTAAGCTTATATGCATTTAGAACTGCACATAAGTTTACGCAATGGTAAATATAAAGTGACTAGCAATTTCCTGCGGCTTCGCTCGCTATTTTTTTTACAAAGTTTACCAACCCCTAACGCACCCCCAAAGGTGTTTTTTGAAAATTCGCGAAGCACGTATTGATTTATTTTATTTAGAGAATTATTTCAGTAAATTTCAAGTCAATCGAACCATAAAATAAAAAGTTTCATACAAACAAACACCCCATTTAACCCCTTTAGGAGTCGAATTTTCAAAAACTCTTTCTTAATGGATGCTTACGTCATAAGAAGAACCTACTGTCCAAATTTCAGCTTTCTAGGTCCAGCGGTTTGGCCAGTGCGTTGATGAGTCAGTCAGTCAGTCAGGACAAGTAATTTTATATGTATAAATTATTAGGCTATATCTCCCTAACCAGTAAGATACAATAACACAAAGTTGTTGTTACGGTTTATTATTATAACAAGTTTATTGCACCTACCTACGTGCATTATATGCGCGTATTAAATGCTGAATACCCTTTTTTTTAACCGGCTTCAAAAAGAAGGTTCTCTATTCGACGCGTATGTATGTAATATTAATAAAAATGCGTAATATTAATATATGTTAGTCTATGTGGGCTTCTAAACAAATTTACCAAATTTTATGAGTGTATGTATGTAGGTTTGTCCGCGGATTTCTCAGAAACTACAGGTCCGATTTTGAAAATTCTTTTTGCAATAGTTAGTGTATTTTTCTACTTAGGGTATAGTATGAGTTTCATCAAAATCGGTCCAGTAGTTTAAGAGATATAAACTTTTTATGTTTTCAGTAAGTTACTGTAACGTAGACGTTCGAGTTGAGTGATAGTGCTGATATCTATTTTGCTAGAATAAAAGTCACTAAAAAATGTTAAATAAACTATTCAAAAATAAACAAACCGACTTCAAAGTAAATTATCTAAAAAACATAAAATAACGAAAATATATTGAAGTCGGTGTCAGCTCGTGCTAGTCTTAGTTAACATGATGTGCTAGCACCGACTTCAATATATTTTCGTTATTTTATGTTTTTTAGATAATTTACTTTGAAGTCGGTTTGTATTTTTAAAAAAATAGTTTATGTACCTTCACCAAACAAAATATAACGTTTTTCGATAAAGGCTTTTCTCCAAGACTACCAAACAACATTATAAAAAATACTTAATTATTTGGTATTTTATTGGTGTAACATGACAAGCAAGCAAGCAATTTCTTTTATGTTTACTGTTTGTTTATTTTTCTGTGTATTATTTACGTGTCTGTGTCGAAATAAATGGACCTATCAGATAATTTAAAAATAATAGATATAAACCTACAATCTGTATATTTCAAATATTTAAATTAAATAGGTATAACCTATAAACCTACTTAATACCTACTTAAATATTTTAATAATAATTAACCATTTTACATGGATATTATTGCAATCGCAAATCGTTAATTATAAAGAATCAACTCTATTTCCTCTACTGGTATGTTATGTACAGGTATTCTAAAAGTTTTTTGTATCAATAATTAAAACGTTGAATCACGTAATATATACTAATACGTTGTAAATGGCTCTTATGTTCATTAAAAGTTTTCCCATAGTAAATTTTATTGAATACCTTCAAAGAGATCAATAAATATATAGAGAGGCCTGTGGGATTGTTTTCATAAAAAAACTGACATCTTTTTTACAACTACCACAGATATTAAAGACTTCAGTGAATGAAAAAAATATACAATATACAATATACTCTGGGAATTGTCCCAGAATATACAGGGTGTAAGGGACATCGTACCGAAAACCGATACCAGGGATTTGGTACATGATTCTAAACACTAGTGTTGAAATTTTTCATCAGCTTTTTCATGAATTTCCAAAAAATAATCCACTTTTTTTAAATAAAATTAGTAAGTATAATATCATTATTGTTATAAAGCATAATTTTAATTTAAAAACAATAAACTTACTATTTATGGGAAATTTATTTATTTATTTATTCTTTATGCACTCAAACAGCACATAGGCAATTAATCAATAGGCAATTAATTATTATTATTTTAGAAAATTAGCAATGTAATTTGAGAAATAAATATTATTTCGCATGTATTCATTACATGCTCGAAAATTAATAAGTCAGTCATTTGTCATTTTCCTTATAAATGGTTTCTCTTAATGGTTCTGTTTATCTTATAAAAAAAAATCGGTACGATGTCCCTTACACCAAGCTTACACTCGTTATTGTATTGTATATTTTGTACACGTACATGTGGATTGCCACACACTCATCTGATCCCAAACTACAGACAACAGATACTAATACTTACTTATATACCATTTTTTTTTACATGTTTATAACAGATAATTAAAGGAACCAGGGTTGGAATCAACCCTACGTTTGGCCATGGGATCCAGAATGCCTAACCACTACACCAATAGGCCCGTTAAGTACAAAAGAAAAGAAAATTGTATCATAGTGAGATTTGCAATATCAGAACACGAAATTAGGCATATTCCCTTCAGAAATATTTTATGTAGACTTAGAGCGAACGCGTGAAAACTTGTTATCGGTGTAATAAGTTAGTAAGCGTACTAACTTATTACACATGTAACAAGTTTTTAATAATAAATATGCTAAGGCCGGTCTACTTCTTACGACGTCTGTTTCATAACAATTAAAAACGTGCATATTTTTATAATAAGCTATAACCATAAAAACTCTATTAAAATTGACACAAGGGGCCTGCTACTGTAAGTTTGGACTTACAATCAAAGATGTTTATTAATATTATATTTAAGTCCGTTTACTTGCTGCATTACCGCGATTCAATATTTAACTGTTCTTTATGCAATACTCTTGTTTTGGATGGATATCGGCAAACATCAACAACGGGTAAATATATTTACAATTCCCGCGAGAAAAAGTTCATTGGTCGTAATCTCAGAGTAAAATAATATGACAATTCCACTTTGTTAGCCTTTCTCTCTCTTCTTCATATTTTAAACTAGATTTAGCCTACAGTTACGCTTGCGCGTTATAGTATGCAATGTGTTAAATTAAACAATTATTAGTAACTAATATTGTATACTAATTTTATGCGAGAAAACTGCGAGCTTTTACTTTGATTCGACCTCATGGGTCATGTTACTATTCCAATCGGCAAGCGGTTTCCCGCTGCGCTACGAAGGCAAACTCCCCTTAACCATATTGGAAGAAAAGGGGTGACACGAAACTGTCACAAGCAAAGACCTTTCGATGGCGAGCATGACCAATCTAAAACCCAGATGGATGATGATTTATATGTGAGCCACATAAAATAAACGCTCATATATAAATTCTGCTGTAAAGCAATACCTCGTCAGGTAAGACACAGCACTGTAACATACGTACAACACGAGTCGTCAAAACTCGTGTAGTTTCGATAACAGTATTTTGATAAAAATGTTGCAGCTTCCTCTACAGCTGCTGGGTCAGCTGGACTTTTAGAGAAGCTTAGGTACAGCCGCACCTTCAAACTTCAATTAAAATTAATTATCATTAATCCATTGGGTTGTGGGTTCGATTCCCACCAAGTGTCTGGGTGTTATTTATCTATTTAAGTATGTATTTGCAAAAAAACTGCTGCGACAGTCGATGTAATTAGTGCGGCAGTTGGAGGTACGCAACGAGCTATGGAGAGAGCTATGCTCGGAGTTTCTTTGCGCGACAGAATCCGGAATGAGGAGATTCGCCGAAGAACCAAGGTCACCGACATAGCTCTCAGAATCTGCAAGTTGAAGTGGTAATGAATAGGCCACATCGCTCGAAGAACCAATAACCAATGAAGAGAACCTTTCTTCAAAGGTTCTCGAGTTGCGACCACGAACCGGAAGATGCAGCGTAGGTGGAAAGAGGACATTGTGTGTGACGCAGGTAACCGGTGGATGCAAATAGCCAATTGTCGTTTATTGTGGTGTTCCGAGGGGAAGGCCTATATTCAACAGTGGACGTCTTCTGACTGGTGATGATGATGATTACTTTTCTATTCGCAAAACAAAATACTATAATTGGCCACTAATGGCCTACTTAATTATATAAGTAAATAAAGCCCTTTGGTCATTCGGTGAAACTGTAAGCCAACTGACACAAGCTCTCTACAAACGCTCTACCATACATAAGTTACATTTCAAAAAATAAATGAGCCATGGGACGCGAAAACAAAAAGCTACCATTGTGGACGTTGTACCTGCATTGTACACAAATAAGGGGTAAAAATACTATTGTTTAAGTTTTAAAAGCTGCAAGAAACTCTGTGTTCGCGATCGATTTCAACTTAACTGTCATAGTATAAAATAAATTATATCCTAAAATCAATCATGCCTATCCCATAGCATAGCTTTTATCAGTTTTGAGACAGAAACCCAAATTGCCAATTGTCCTTTTCGAGAAGAAAATACCAAATTTCAAAGACAGCAAGCAGACACTGACCACTGAGTCTACTTGTGACCACGGCTGGTGTAACCCGGCCGAAACGTCAAGCCAAAATATAAGGCAGGTCGAGTTAATTTTCGATTAAAATAAAGTTCGATGATGGAACGTGAAAGTCTAAAAGTATATATGAGAAGCAAATAGCACAGAATCACTCACCGAAGGAAGTAGCGACATTGGTGATCAAAGCAGCCAAGCCGGACGCTATGAAGAACCTCTTCGGCTCAGGGTTGAGCCCAATCATGTAGTACGCTATCGTCGTGAACACTAGCGGTATGGTCGCGAACACCGGCGCCTCCGCTAACGTTTTCGACAAGAAGTACACATCGGCTCGATACATCCCTGAATGGTGCTCCCTTATGAAGATGGGCAGTTCTGAACAGAAGACCTGCAAACAAATGAAGGGGTTAGACTCTGAACATATTGTACTGAGCATAAACCAATACCAGCCTCCTCCCGTTGGGTGTCCGAAAGAGGCGACTAAGGGAAAAAAACAAGAAGACGGGCAGCAGTGTCTTTCTATTGGATTACCTGTCACCTATACTGCGATCCCAAGATACCTGCCAAGCGGATTATGGCACCACTCCCTAAGGGTCTTTATTTAGCAAGACCTTTCGACAGTTGGTTATGAAACGTCAGGCAAGGTCAGTGTCTATTAGTCACTGGAACTGGCATTCAGACTTTTAGTCAGCGTGTCTCTACCAGTAAATTTTACAAATTCTTAACACCTGAATTTAAGTACTACTAAAAAGTAAGTCTGACTCACGTTAATCACAGCGAATATGTTCTGGAAGGTCATGTTCGTGAGGAACATGAAGATGGCGCCGTTGATGTTCATCACTCCGTCCTGGTCCAGATGCTGGCCGAAGTATATCACTCCGATCAGTATTGACACCATCTGAACACAAATACCATTTATGGAACATAGTCCCACTATTTTGCTTTTATATGAAAACTTTTAGCCGGCTAGGCACAGGCAATGAATAACAACTTCTTTCGTTCTTTGTAATAGTTAATTAATGAGGGAGAGATATCAGCTTTGAAAAGTAACCAACATAAAATTGGATTGCTTGGTTCCAAAAGTCACTAAGTCCATTTTTATTAAAATTTACTTTACATGCTCAAATGACTGCCTGTATTTTTCTATATGGGTTGGTCTAACTCATCTATACTTTATCTATACTTATAATAAAACTGTAACAGGTCCAATTCTGTACATTGAAAATATTTTGAAAATTATGTTTGGAGGGCATTCTATAACCGATACTGAGGCCGAAAATGTAATTTTTTTAATTTTTGTCTGTCTGTCTGTCTGTCTGTCTGTCTGTCTGTCTGTATCTCGGCTGAGCATCACGCCGAAACTACTGGATGGATTGAAACGAAACTTGGCATGATTTGAGTTAATACTCCGAGGTAGGACATAGGATACTTTTTATCCCGTAATCTAGCACGGTTCTTTTGGGAGAGGGGATTAAAGTCAAAACGGGTACTTGGTTATACGCTTGGTCCGATTTTATCAATTTTTCTTTATAATATAATAAATATTAGTAAGGGAACACTCATAGAGAGTTGTTATCAAGGTTTTGTAATCGATCGGGTTAAGCAACGTTAGGTAAGGTAATTAAATAGATGGGTGACCGTTTAACGCCATTTGAACTAAACGGGTCCGTGCTTCGGAGGGCAAGTACAAAGGGTCCAAGTTTTTAACCGACTTTAAAAAAGGAGGTTTTGTATTCTGTGCGAATGTATATTATTGAAAGTTTAGTTAACGTAAATACAGCGTGGGCGGAGCTGCGTGGGTCAGCTAGTACATAATAAAACTGTAACAGGTCCAATTCTGTACATTGAAGATATTTTGAAAATTATGTTTGGAGGGCATTCTATAACCGATACTAAAGCCAAAAATGTATTTTTTTTTGTCTGTCTGTCTGTCCAAAAATGTATTTGTTTTTATTTTTGTCGGTCTGTCTGTCTGTATCTCGGCTGAGCATCACGCCGAAACTACTGGATGGATTTAAACGAAACTTGGCATGATTTGAGTTAATACTCCGAGGTAGGACATAGGATACTTTTTATCCCGACATTCGGCACGGTTCCCTTGGTAGAGGGGACTAAAGTCAAAATGTGTACTTGGTTATACGCTTGCTCCGATTTTAACAAATTTTCAGTATAATTATAATAAATATTTGTAAGGGAACACTCATAGACAGTTGTTAACAATGTTTGGAAATCGATCAGGTTAAGCAACGTTAGGTGAGGTCATTAAATAGATGGGTAACCGTTTAACGCCATTTGAACTATACGTCTCCGTGCTTCGGAGGGCAAGTACAAAGTGGGTCCAAGTTCTTAACCGACTTTAAAAAAGGAAGTTGTGTATTCTATGCAAATGTATATTAGGTATTGAAAGTTTAGTTAACGTAAACACATCGCGGGCGAAGCTGCGTGGGTCAGCTAGTTCTCCAATAAAATGACGCTAAGTTTTACTGTCTTATTTATTTCCATTTTTTTCTTCAGCCATTAATTTTAACTATTTTGTTTTTTGCACTTCGATTGACGATATTATATCGAAACAAGGAAAATTGACTTAGTGACTTTGAGAACTAAGCCATCTAATTACTTAATATCAACAGTCTCTTGGGATCACTTTTTGATGAATATCCCTCCCTTGGTGACGAATGGTCTAAAAATGTCTAAGACAACACTGAAGGCAAGTTACTGATAATAGTGGATACCTTTGTCTTACTAGCAGAAACTTACGTAGGCAAAAAGCGCACTTTATTGACCAAGACTTCCTTGTTAACAGAATGTCTTGAATTGCTTTAGACAACATTGAAGGACAGCATCATTCTATTACTAAAAGATCACTATATTCTGCAGGACGCTCACTTTGATGAGCATGAATTCTTAGTTCAAGAAATGTCTAGAATTCAATCTAGAACAGCATTGAAGGCAGCCAACATTGTATAACTAGAAGATACTTACAAAGTGCAGGAAGTGACTTTGACGAATATAGGCTAGTTGGTAACGGGAAGTCTAGAATATTGAAGACAATAGTGAAAACCTAAGGATACTCACGATGGTCTGCAGGAAGCGCACTTTGATGAGCATAGGTTCCTTGGTGACGGAGAGCCAGGAGCGCCAGAGCACGGCGCGGAACTGCGCCCACCACGACGCCTTGTACGGTGAGCGACGAGCGCGCTTCGCGGTCGCACTCGACCATGCCGCGTCCGCCCAACCTGACGCTATCTTCCTCTACAACAAAAGACAAACAGTCATCAAAGGCAGAAGCAGTGTAACTGCTGATGTATCTACCTTATAGAAGACTGCAGCCAAATAAACTTAGCATGGAGTGGCGCTAAGATCATGGGTTAGATGCCATAACCTTTGGGCCACGAAACTGTCGCCCCGCTTGACGCCATGAAATTCAGATGTTCGCTTGCAGCGTCTAGGTGAGCAGAGTCCGGGAGAGAAGCAATGACACAGCAGTAAGTACAGTATCGCGAATATAACAAAATAATTTGTTTTTAACACTCGATGCTGACGCTTGCAGGACAGAGCGAATTCGCTTTAAGCGTTGTGACTCGTGGCCCAACGTGGTACAACGCGGCGATTTTAATGACAAGAGTCTCTGTGTTCTTAGTAAGTTTACTGTCTTTCCGTGCAGCGACGCAAGCTTACCCAAATTCTCCTTACTATCCGAAGCTGTTTATATTAACGTATGGTCTAATAAATTGTGAATTGACAATAATTCCCAAGGAACGTGCTGCTTGGGGGGACTGGTCCGGCCACTCATCCTGTTCTTTCTTTTTTTTATTTATTCTCTGACTCGTTTTTTTTTTACTTTTTTTAAATTCCGATAGCTGATTATATTATGTTTGTGAAAACCAGATGTAACATACTATATTGAAAAGAAAAAATACATAAACTACATTAAAAAATGATAAGCCTGAGTACTGAGTTTCTTGCCGGATCTTCTCAGTTGAGGCTGCGTTGTGATCCGGTTTTTTTTTTCTATAAAATATGACAATTCCGAAGTGCTAATTTTGGCCTATATGAATTAAATGATGTCATTTTTACCATAGATTATTACAGTAGTTTACTTTTCTGAGATCATTGGTAAATTTTGGTAAACAATTCTTTAACTCACTTCGTTATATAACGCATTCTCAGCTTCTGCGGCTATTTTGCAGCCAATTTCAGATCTTGCGAATGATGTGCACACTGTGTCAATCGTATGCCTCGTAGCCTCCTCTCTGCCTGGCACTCCAGCTAGAAGCTGAATGAAGTGATCTGCTGGGTTGTAGTTGGGTGGACAAGCTGCTCCTAACCTGAGATTAGAAGAAATTTAAACATAATATTAACTGGACAAAACATTCAGTAATATCTTCCTCATATTTTACTAAATACAGTTTTATTCTTGTTTCTACTAACTTAATAGTCAAATAATTCCGTACTCGAAAATTTTACATATTTATCTGTAAGTACTATTTAACAATTAATTTTGAATCCACGTTTACTCAATGTGCACTTTCAATTTGGAAAATATTTCAGAACTAATAATAGAGAAAGCCTATTTATTATAGCAGTAGTATGGTATAAGATGGACAAATTTCAACTTCATGTTATGTCTCTGCTTCAATATTTCACTATCAATACGAAGTTATGTTTAATGAGTCAAAAGCACCTTTGAATTCCATAACTCAAAATGTGAAGATTTGTCGAAAATAGTATAAAAGCCAAATCTACTGCCTCACTTTAGGAGGCAATAGATTTTAAAGGCTTTTAGAAATTACCAATCACGAAGCTATAATGCATTGTAACACGTAGAATATATGCTCCAAATTACTCCAAAAATTTTGTTACCACACTTACGAATCACACTACGAATCTTTAAACGTTTCAATAACTTTTTTCTGCTCAATTACGGTTGTAATACATTGTAGCTCGTCACCAGAAACATGAGTTATTAGGTCTCTTGTACCCAGTAATTTCATACAGTGACCTTCACGCCGGAACACAGCAATGTTTATACATAGCTGAATATTGGAAAAATGTTTGACACAGCAGTGGTCGGTCCTCTACGGGATGCCAAGGAATTTTATACCTAGTTAAAGTAATTTCGAGACTAACTCTTTAAAGAATCCAGTGGCCTGATCGGGTGAACCGAGGAAGGCGACCCTGCCGTCGGCCATGATGAGGAGCTTGTCAAACATCGCGTAGAGTTCCGAAGAAGGTTGGTGAATTGTGCATACCACCGTTTTGCCTTTCTGTGCTAATCCTTTCAGTACCTGTAACACAAAGATCGGCAGCATGACGAGGGTTTGCGTAGAAAGAGCCTCCTCAAACGCGAAGTAATATACGATGGCCTCTCTGGATAGTCTTTAATTGTCATTGCTGCTATAATAATGCCCGATAATACTGCACTAGCAATTTTTTGGTATTCATTTGAAGACACTATATTTTGGAATATTGAGTCAGCTCCTAAGAAAGGTAATGACGTCACTAGTTGAAGACATGATAAGCTCAAGCATTCCGTTTGTAATCCAATGAGGATAAGTTATAAATTAAGCCAAATTTATTTTTTCTTCTTAATGATTACACGCTTAAAACGAAACAGACTGTTTATGAGTTAGATCTATAAGTAGATAAATAAAACTACCCAAGTAAACTTATTATATCAAAGGACGGATCACAAAAAGAAAATAGGGTAAAAGTCAACCTTTCTATCATTCTGTCAAGCAGAGCAAAGATAGGGTTAAAATAAGTGTTGTTTTTAATTCAGTCCTAAAACATATTTGTTAATTCATATCAAGCATGCGCATAACAATATTCCCAGATACATTTAGTAGTTATTAATCGCTTGAGCTAGTAACTCTTACTAGTTACAATTTCCTGTAACGCAAACCTGACTCTGTGGTATTAATTAATCATCTGAATTCATCTGGATCGTCTATTTTATAAGGATCTAGTACTAAACTATCAATAAAGACAAAACACCACCAACACTTAAGTTAATTAAACTTCAAACTGCTAATAAAACAGTTCAAGGTTGTCTACCGACTGCAGTTCTTGACATACAAAAACTTCTAAGATCAAAAGTGTTTAACAACATCATATAGGATGTCTGGAAATTATTGGAGAGGTATAACAGCCAGCTGTGGGATGAAGAGCAAATGTACACCAACCTGTATAACGTTTTGTGCCATGAAGGAGTCCAGTCCGGATGTTGGTTCATCGCAGAACATGAGTGGTGGGTCCGTGAGCACCTCGCTGGCGAACGAAAGCCGCTTCATCTCACCCCCGGATATACCCTTCAACCGGCCCGGGATGCCTATCACTGTGTTCTGGCATTTGGTTAACGCCAACTGCCGGAAGATTACAAATCAAAATTAAATTCTAATGTTATGGAAAATACCCATAATAATGTTTCTGGCCGATACGACCACAGCAGCCAACATCACCATCTACGCGAAGGATATTATAATGCACAAGTGCTTGAGTAGACACTAGTGCACTCTCTCTCTCACATAATCCGATGGGATGGAAGACCCACACGAACGAGGAGAGATCAGGCTACAGACCGAGTTTTCATGCCCATCCGACATTATGGGATATCTTACTTTTTAACCGACTTCAAAAAAAGGAGGAGGTTCTCAATTCGTCTGTATATATATTTTTGTTTCTATGTATGTTCGCGCATAACTCTGGCAATTATGAACCGATTTGCAAAAATCTTTCTTCCATCCATTCTTTAATCCGTTAGTTGGGTCCCATAAAAAAAATATTGCTTCCGAATAAGTAGTTCCTGAAAAAACAATAATGGTGACTGCGCAGGAAACTTGCAGGAAAGCCTATATTGATGACTTTTTTGTCGCTTTTTAAGGACAAAAATGGTCATAACTCTGGCAAATATTTACCAATTTCAATGATTCTTTTTTTATTCGAAAGAAGAAACCACTGTAATGAATCTGTATGAAATTTATCACAACCGGATAAGAACTTCCTGGAAGACCATGAACAATGAAGAGGAATTTATCTGGTAAAAACCATAAAACTGATGTTCTCCATTACATTGCTCTGACAATTATAAACCGATTTTGATGATTCTTTTTTTATTCGAGAGAGTATACTACTATGATGATTCCATGCAAATTTCATTACGACCGGATATTTTTTTCCGAAGAAACATGAATTATGTAAAACTATGTAGACGATAATGTGGTCATAACCTACCTAGATCATTTTACGGTCTTCGATGGTTCAATCTTTATATATGAAAATATCACTAAAAAGTTTAAAATACAATCTTTTAAAAAAAAAAATTAAACCGACTTCAATATCACTGAAAAGTATAAAATAATTTAAATATTATTGAAGTTGGTGCCAAATATACACAGCCGGTAAGCTAACACCAACTTCTATACTATTTAAATTATTTTATACTTTTCAGTGATATTGAAGTCGGTTCATTTTTTTTTTTTTAAGATTTTATTAGTCAATCGGTCTGCATTGTCTCAGCCAGTAAGGAACAACTACACAAAGTTGTTCCCCACGGGAGTTGAACCCATGGCCTCCGGTTTGCAAAGCACAGTTTCCCGTTGCGCCACTGAGGCTACAAAAATATATAGATCCGATACTGTCAAAGCGCCCGATCTTTTATAAGTACTAAACGATATATTTTGTAGATTTTTACGGACATAGTCTTTGAAAGAACGTCTATCGATATGTTACTTTCAAATTCAATCTAAAATAATAAAAGGGCGAGGCCAATGATAGATATGCCATTAGCGCACGCCAGACGTTCAGCGAGTATCCCCAACTGGGTTTTGTTTGTAGCAGGTTAGTTAGTCGCACGCCGGCCCGCGTAGTTAATGCGACATCGTGTCTATCATAAATAAATGAAAATGCCGTTCTGCGTATTTAATAACCAAGCAAAAGTAAATAAACAGTCAGGGATAATATAGCACATGTAACTTTGAAAAAATAATTTGATTTTGTAAAGTATTTCAATTTTCTTAATAATATTGTAAGAAATAATCCAAAAATTGAATGTGTCAGTTGACAAGATGACACTGACAAGCGTTTAACCAATGCTGATAACGGAACGCACAAAATATAGCCATCTCGTATTTTCTTACTTTTGTTGTCATGCATCTGTCCTTGTCAGACTATAGGTACCTAGGAAAATGTATAGCTAGGTATAGCTAACTACAAGTGACACAACTTTTATCGTGCGTTAGTGGGGATATAACATATCTTTCTTTAGTAAAATATCATTGGGCGAGGCATACAGTACTCTTAAGTGAAGCCATCTAAAGTAATACCAAATCGGAAAGGTGGGGTGGGAGATGGATCACCACCTCAGCTCAGCCCTAATTAAAAACCTATCATATTTGGTGGCACCAGCATTATTAGATGCAACTAGCATAATTATGTAGGTGCTATATTGTATGCATCATTTAAAGGTCTTACTGCATTAAATGCATAATTTGAAACGTATATTATACATATCTTTTTATATCTCTCATTTTTTACAACTCAATCAATTACTATAAACCATCGATATAATATATAAACTAGATTTGGTGTCACGGTTCAAAAAGTGGTAGCGAGAAATAGCGCCCTTGTGTCGCTATTTCTTTACAAGCCACATCCTGACAAATTTATTTTTGCCGATAGGAGTGTCGCTACTGTCTATATGAAACTGTCAAACTACAAGTATAAAATCGTTAGTTCACGTTTCCGTCACCAGCACAGATAAGTTTGCAACCTCCACGACATTTTAGATGTCATTTTGTTCGTGAATGTTTATCTAGTTTATATATTATATCGATGCTATAAACCATTAAACATTAATTGGAACATCATTGATGACAAGTCAGTGCATTTACAAGAAACAAGAACAGCTTTTTTATTAAATGGGTATGTTAATTGATAGAATTACTAATGTAGGTACATGTATAAATTACCAAGATCGGTTCATTAACTCTAGGTATTAATGGTTGCAACAAAATAACTAATTCACATGAACGACATATTTTTTAGATCAACGCACTCAATATTAAGACTACTTACTTATTTCGTTTGTGTACGAAACGTACACATTTAACACAGAATAGAAGAACTATAAGAACAGACAGACTCCCGTGGGGTGTCCGGGTAAGAATAGCACCCTCCCATCTCCTCCCGTTGGGTGTTCGTAAGAGGCGACTAAGGGAAAACAAGAAGACGGGCAGCAGCGTCTTTCTATTGGATTACCTACCATATATACTGCGATCCCCAAGCCGCTTGCAAGGCGTCGCGTCGTGGGGATTATGGCAACCCCTCCCTTCTAAGGGGGAGGCCTTTGTTCAGCAGTGGACGTATGTCGGCTGCTGATGATGAAGATGAAAAACAGACAGCCGCAGGCAGAGGTACCCTTAATTGAGCACTGTTATGTTATGTCAACCCACAAAAATATAAATTCTGTGTTAACGCCATCTGTCTATTGTTATAGGCCTAGGCAACAAACTGCATTAAGTTTTTTTTTCGTTAGATGGAGCTTTAATAAATTTACTACCGACATGGGTTTTTTTTTAACGTTGCCAAGCCTATATCAAGAGATAGATGGCGTTAACCCAGAATTTATATTTTTGTGGGTTGACACATTATTGCATATATTTGCTCAATTTTTGTTTACACTACCAAGGTGGCATGCGGCACGTCTGACAGGATTCCCAACTTAGAGGTTTTCCCCCCAAATTTAGGGGAGAAAATGTGCGATGGGATTTTTTTAGGGGTGTTATATTCTTAGGGGTATTTTTAGGGATTTTTATAACTTTAATTAACTAAGTAATAAACAGTGGGCAAATGTCTCTAGTTGAAGTTTTCGATAATTTATAAACAAAGAATAGAAAAAAATGGTGTTTCTGAATGAAATTATTTATTGATTGTTTAAAATTTATTGTTCGTTTAATGATATTTTATCATTTTTAGTGTATTATTTATTTAAAAATATTTAATTATTTATATTATAAACAATATTTTTTTAGGGGGGAATCTCTTGAAATTGTGGTGGTTTTAGGGGTTTTTGATTGGAGCTTAGGGGGATAAATTTTTGAGAGTTGGGAACACTGACGTCTGATTGCAAGCAGTCTCAGTCTCAGCTAGAGTCACTAGCGCGTTACCAACCATTACAAATAATATAGTAAGTCTTTTGTGTCCGGTAATTTCACCAACTACAGTGCCCTTCACACTGGAACACAACAATGCTTACACACTGCTGCTTGTCGGCAGAATATCTGACACTGCGGTGGTACCTACCTAGATGGCTCCTTACTCAATGGACCTACCACCTAGTTAAATTAGTAGATAATTTAAACACCTACGTCCCCGAACATAAACTTCTAACTCACAAACACAGCATCTCGATCAAACCAGTTTATGACTAAACTAGTCACTAAAAATGCAGTCTACCTACCCATCATTTTGGTTTTATTTCTATGTGGATAAGACCTTGGTCGTCTAAGATACATGGCCATCTATAAATGTTATCGTCCTACTCCGTATATTAATAATATACGTATTAGTTTTGCTTCTTATTATTTATAAAACAATGAACCTAACAGTAGCTACGTAAGCGGTAGTCTATTTCTCGGTTAATAATTTTGAAAATCCTTCCTTCGGAGTCGCTGGACATTTGGGACGTGGACCCTAGGCGTCCATTGAGTACGGCGGTGACTCCGAAGAGGGCGGCGGCCGGTTTGCGACCACTGCCCTCCCTGTGAGCACCGTTACAGGTCCCCGGGGGCTGTAATGCACCCCTCGGCGGTTCGCTCAAAGAGAAAGCCCTGAGGGGTATTTGGTGCAGATCTCACCAGGGAGTCCAGGTTCCCCATCTCATGTGCCGATGCGACGACCGCGGAGGTTTTAGTGGGTAAGAATCCCACATACCCCGGTTGACCCCCCACAGGGTCCCGGGGACTTATTGAAGGTTTACCCCGCAAGAACAAGAAAGACCTCTGACTAGACTTAAAGACTGTTTTCTAAATGACAACAACCGGGGCCTACTTGTTACGTTAACATTGTTTAAAGCAAAAGAGTTAACGTCGTCTATGTTATACTTTACAATACAATAATTTGGAATCACCAACCGACCAATTAATTGATTCGATCTAGTCAATCTCATCAGCAGCCGAATTGCGTCTGCTGTTCCTTAGAACGGAGGGGTTGCCATACTCCACGCTTGGCAGGCGGCTTGATCGCAGTATACGAGTACTTGGAAGATAAATCTATACTATAATAAAACTCAAAGAGCACTTTTTCTGTACATTGAATATTTTTCCAAAATTTCTATGTGGAGATACTATACTATCGACATAGAGGCCAAAACAATTTTTTTTGGAATTATTGTCTGTCTGTCTGTCTGTCTGTCTGTCTGTCTGTCTGTCTGTCTGTCTGTCTGTCGTTCTGTTTGTCCAGGTATCATTTGAAAACCCGTGGATGGATTTTGATAGGACTTTCACTGATGTGTTGTGTAGAAGTCAAGGTATAAATTGGTATATAAAACATCACGCTATGTTTCATAGGGGCTAAGCAGTGAAACATTATTTGCACATATTACCACGTAATTTCCTTTGTATGAGAATAGGGTAATTATAGACTGATCAGTTAATCATTAAGATATGTATTATTACGCTATATACAATAGGGACTGAGCAGACATTTAGTTTGAATAAGACATGGCAGTGGCGAAGGGTCAATTTTTGTAAGGGGTAAGCCGGTCCGGTACACCCAGGACATTTTCATTAGATTTCCGTATTGTTCTAAGTACGTTGCTGATAGCAATATGACATTATATCTTTGAAAAGTTAAATCTGTAAATCCCGAGCGAGTCCAAACTAGATCATGAAATTATTCATGAAATTTTAATGAAACTCCCCAAGTCCAGGTAGTGTATAGGTATTGTATTACAGTCGCAACAATAAAAGATGCGAAAAATTTAGAACTTTCATTATCGAATATCATTAGACAGTAATTTACGATGTTAGCGTGATTTACATTATGAACAGCGCCGTCTATCGGTGAAATTGAACATACAATCACCATAGAACTTTAATCTATATATTTAAAAGAAAGTCGTGTTAATTACACTATTTATAACTCAAGAACGGCTCAACCGATTTGGCTGAAAATTGGTAGGGAAGTAGCTTAGGAGCAGGAGACGGACATAGGATACTTTTTATACCTGTAGGTTAAGGTTAAGCAACGTTAGGTAAGGTCATTAAATAGATGGGTGAACCGATTTGTATGAAATTTTATGTGCATATCGGGTAGGTCTAATAATAGGCCATTAATTATATTTCATGCCGCTAGGTAAAGGTTAAGCAACATAAGGCAAGGTAATTAAATAGATGGGTGAACGGATGTGTATGAAATGTTGTGTACATATCGGGTAGGTCTGAGAATAAGTCGTAAAGTATATTTCATGCTGCTGATACCATGATTGATGGATATATAGAATGAGAGGAGGGTGCAAGAGAGGACAGAGAGGGAGAAGGGATTCGAGGAGGGGGTGAGGGATCGGAGGAGTTAGGTGGAGCAAGGGGGGGGGGGGGGTGAGATGGAGCAAGTTGGGAGAGAGAGATGGGGGGGATAGGGTTCCGAGAGGGGACAACGGGGAGAGGAAGAGGGGGAATGTGACGGGGACCGATGCGGGTGGGGGAAAGAGAGAGGAGAGAAAGAGCATAGAATTAAATTTTTCTTATAAGGCTTCAATCCCGGCTGGGTCCTAAAAGAAAACGCGCATTGTTCCTTTTGGAACCACATGGGCTTGAGGGGATAATAGAGAGAGAGAGAGATGGAGAGAAATAAATCAAGGGAGGAGGATGAAAAGGGGAGCAAAATGTAATAAAAGCGCGGGTGGAGCTGCGCGGGTCAGCTAGTACAAAATAAAGACGCTGCTGCCCGTCTTCTTGTTCTCGCTTAGTCGCCTCTTATGACACTCAACGAGAGGAGATGGGGTGATATGATTCTAACCCGGCACCCCACGAGACTAGTCAATCTAACTTAATGATACTACTAAATTAATAAAGGAACCGTCCAGGCAGGTACCACCGCAGTGTCAGATATTCTACCGCCAAGCAGCAGTGTGTAAATATTGTTGTGTTCCGGTGTGAAGGGCACTGTAGCTGGTAAAATTACCGGACACAAAAGACTTAATACCTATTGATCGATCGGCAACGCGCTAGTGATTTTTCTGGTGTTGCTAGCGTCTATAGACTGTTTACCATATAGCGGGCCGCATGCTTGCCTGCCATCTTGGTAGTATAATATATATATATTGAACATAAAACTGATCCTCTCACCTCAGATATGACATCTTGGACTCTTCGCATGCGCTGCGCGTATGGTATATGCCGGTCCATTCGAACTAGCGCCTGAAATAAATCAATGGGTTAGATTTATTAAATATTTTTATTATCACCGGACGAGAGCCTGTATATACCAAATCAAATCAAATCCACCTTGTGTACTCAAAAAAAAAGTACAAGTATATCATACAACTGGAATAAAAGCCATAAAACCTGGCCTATAATATGGTTATCATAATGCAAAATTTCACCGGGGAGAACGGGAACAACATCTTACCGGCCCTAATGTCAACGCCACCTGCCACGCGCCTTTAGGCGGCGGTGACGAATGCCATCGCGGTGCTCCCTGCTAGAAAATGGACGGGGCTCTGGCGACCGAGTAAATGGCGTTATAACCATTATCCTAGTCGGTCTACTGACTGGAAGAGGCTACAGCGGCCTTGAAGTCTAAATAACTTCTAAAAGCACTGGTGTAGAAGGAAATTGGGGCTCCACTACACTAAAATTGCCCTTAGTAAACCATTATGTCATGTCGAAACAGAAAGATAATAGCAAGCCATGTGAACCGAATAGCACTCGGCGTCATAGAGTTTCTAGGCTCCACGATGTTAAATTGATTACTGGTGAAGATCAGAATGTAAACGGTATGAACTTTGTGCAGAAGAAGGGAAAAAAGAAGGACTAAATTTGAGTACATGGAACGTGAGAGGCCTTAATAAACCAGGAAAACTTGAGAATGTTATAGCAGAAATGGTAAGACTAAAAATTAATGTGATGGGACTTAATGAAATAAAATTAGCTGATAGTGGAAATATCTGTAAAGACGAAGCCACACTATACTATACAGGGAATCCAAAGAATCTTAAATCTAACCACCATGGAGTCGGTGTGTTCGTGAGAAATTACTTTAAATAATCAAATATTGTTAATTTTTCGTATGCAGGCCTCCCACTAGGTGGACCGACGACATTGTTCGCGTCGCAGGCAACCGGTGGATGCAAATAGCAAATTGTCGTTCATTGTGGCGGTCTAAGGGGGAGGCTTTTGTTCAGCAGTGGACGTCTTCCGGCTGGTGATGATGATGATGTATGATGATTAGGATAAACGCGCATCCATTCAATCTTAATATTATTTAAGTTTATGCTCCTACCGCAGATAGTGAGGATCAGGAAGTTGAAGAGTTCTATGAAGGAGTAAATACCGTATTATAGTTAACAAAATCACAAGATATTAATATAGTAATGGGGGATTTAAACGCAAAGATTGAAAGGGGAGAAGAAGGTAAAATTATTGGGAAATTTGGTTTGGGATTAAGAAATAAAAGAGGAGACAAGCTCGTGAACTTCTGTGCAGAAAACAATTTGGTTATTGCGAACACTTGGTTTGAACATCGCATGAGACGGTTATATACTTGGTGCTCACCAGCAGATAATTCATCACACATTGTAAGAAATCAAATTGATTATATCTTGATTAATGATAAATTTAAGAATTCAGTTATAAACGTGAAGACCTATCCCGGGGCAGACGTAAAATCAGACCATAATCCTGTTGTTGCAAAAATGGCAAAAAAACTAAAAAAGTTAAAACCTAAGTCCAAATTTGTAAAAAAATATTTAGAACGCCTTAAAAATAAAACAATAAAAGAATCCATTACTAGAAAATTAAATTACTGCATTGAGAGTATTTATGATAATAAAGATGATACTATTACAAGTTATAACGCGATTGTGACCAAAATTAAGGATATAACATTAGAGACCCTTGGTAGTAACACAGCGGAAAAGCGGCAAGGATGGATAACGGATGAAATAATACAATTAATGGATGTGTGTAGACAGTGCAAAAATAATATAGACAAATATAATGAAGTAGATAATGACATAAACTCTAAGATAATAGAAGCAAGAGAAAAATGGTTAACAAACAAATGTATTGAAATTGAAGAATTACAAAATAAACATGATGATTTTAATTTACAATAAAAGGTTAAAGAATTTACATGTACTGACCAGAAACGGTTCCAAAGTAATTTAAAATATAAAAGTGGTACCATAGCTACTGACGAAAAAGAAGCATGTGAGATCGGGGAAGAACATGTCCAAAATCTGAATAGAGATGAAAGGCAAAAAGAAGAATCGTCCGAAGAACTTAGTGTGAAAGTGGATGGCCTTGAAATATTAAAATCTGAGTACATATTTGCATTACGTCATTTAAAGGAAAGAAAAGCAGTGGGCACTGATGGTGTAGTTGTGGAGATACTAAAATTAATGCATGAATGTAATATAAGGGATGTGGTTCCAACATTTTACAAATTTTATGGTTCTGACGACGTGCTCCCCGAAGACTGGCTCTTATCAGTATTTACGCCCATACCAAAAAAGGCTAATGCCAAATGTTGTGGAGAATATGATTAGTGTCATAAGCCACTTCTCGAAAATATTTCTGAAAATAATTCAAAGCAGAATTTATAGAAAAACTAATGAATATATAAGTGAAACACAATTTGGCTTCAGACCAGGATTGGGCACAACTGCACAAGAGATGGTCTGGTTGCAATTAAAGTTTTAGTCTAACGTTGTATGGATGTTAACAAGAATGTGTACATGTGTTTTATAGATTTTGAGAAAGCATTCGACACCGTAAGACATAATAAGTTAATAACAATTTTAAAATCAATTGGAATAGATCAAAATGATATTAGATTTATAGAAAAATTATATTGGAATCAAAAAGCAAAGGTAAAGGTTAATAACACCTTAACTAGGGAAATAAAAATAGAAAAGGGCGTGAGACAGGGTTGTATCCTCTCTCCTAGTTTATTTAATGTATACTCAGAAACTATTTTCAAAGAAGCCTTCGAAGACCTTGACCTGGGCATCCGGGTGAACGGACAACTGATACAGAACATACGATATGCTGATGACACCGTTCTTTTAGCTGATAATCTTAATGACCTTCAAATTATGCTTGAAAAACTAAATTATGCTCTTGTAAAATATGGGCTTAAAATGAACACTAGTAAATCAAAATTCATGATTGTAAGTAAAAATGCAATTCCATCGGCTATATTGCAATTAGGAAATAATATTTTGGATCAAGTAAATAAATATAAATACCTTGGTTATTGGTTATGAGATTAGAACAAGAATTGAAATAGCCAGAAACACCTTTCAGAATATGAAGAAACTGTTGACTAACAGAAAAAATAGTTTAGAATTAAGGTGGAGAATGGTGAAGTGTTATATTCTCCCAGTCTTATGTATGGTTCCGAAAGTTGGACACTAAAACAAAAGTTAATTGGTAAACTGAGAGCTTTTGAAATGTGGATTTACCGGAGAATGCTCAAAATTAAATGGGATGATAAAATTTCAAATGTTAAAGTTTTGCAAATAATGAAGAAAAAATTAGAAGTAGTAGAAACTATAAAAAAAAAGAAAATCTGCATATTTGAAATGAAAAAGTACAAATTACTAAAATCCATAATTGAAGGCAAAATTGAAGGGAAGAGAGGGCCGGGTAGATGAAGGATGTCATGGACTGGAAACATAAGAGACTGGTTGAAGGTGGAAGACACGGACAAATTAATTCGCATGACTGCTGACAGGGAGACATCTCGACAAATGGTCGCCGACCTCCGAGATGGAGATGGCACGTAAAAGAAGAAGAAGAAAAATTTCACCATAACTCACTACAATATATTTAATATATGTAGGTATTATCATCATCATAAATAGCAGTCGAAATACGTCCACTGCTGAACAAAGCCTCCCCCTATGAAGGGAGGGGTTTCCATAATCCCCACGCTGGGCAGGCGGCTTGGGGATCGCAGTATAGGTTGGTAGGTAATCTAATACGAAGACGCTTCTTGTTTTCCCTTAGTCGCCTCTTACATACCCGGTCACCCAACGGGTTTATGTAGGTATAAGCACATGTATAAGTAAGTATAGTTATTGGTTAATAAGCTTTAATAACAAAACAATGCAATAGTTACGTAATTAAAACTATAGTCTATCTATCTATACTTATAATAAAACTGTAACAGGTCCAATTCTGTACATTGAAGATATTTTGAAAATTATATTTGGAGGGCATTCTATAACCGATACTGAGGCCGAAAATGATATTTTTTTAATTTTTGTCTGTCTGTCTGTCTGTCTGTCTGTCTGTCTGTCTGTCTGTATCTCGGCTGAGCATCACGCCGAAACTACTGAATGGATTCAAATGAAACTTGGCATGATTTGAGATCTTACTACGAGGTAGGACATAGGATACTTTTTATCCCGTAATCTAGCACGGTTCTTTTGGGAGAGGGGATTAAAGTCAAAATGGGTACTTGGTTATACGCTTGGTCCGATTTTATCAATTTTTCTTCATAATTATAATAAATATTAGTAAGGGAACACTCATAGAGAGTTGTTATCAAGGTTTTGTAATCGACCGGGTTAAGCAACGTTAGGTAAGGTCATTAAATAGATGGGTGACCGTTTAACGCCATTTGGACTAAACTGGTCTGTGCTTCGGAGAGCAAGTAAAAAGTAGGTCCCAGTTTTTAACCGACTATAAAAAAGGAGGTTATGTATTCGATGCGAATGTCTGTTATTAAAAGTTTAGTTATCGTAAAAATAGCGCATGCGGAGCTGCGTGGGTCAGCTAGTACTTATAATAAAACTGTAACAGGTCCAATTCTGTACATTGAAGATATTTTGAAAATTATATTTGGAGGGCATTCTATAACCGATACTGAGGCCGAAAATGATTTTTTTTTAATTTTTGTCTTTCTGTCTGTCTGTCTGTCTGTCTGTATCACGGCTGAGCATCACGCCAAAACTACTGGATGGATTGAAACGAAACTTGGCATGATATGAGTTAATACTCCGAGGTAGGACATAGGATACTTTTTATCCCGTAATCTAGCACGGTTCTTTTGGGAGAGGGGATTAAAGTAAAAATGGGTACTTGGTTATACGCTTGGTCCGATTTTATCAATTTTCCTTTATAATATAATAAATATTAGTAAGGGAACACTCATAGAGAGTTGTTATCAAGGTTTTGTAATCGATCGGGTTAAGCAACGTTAGGTAAGGTCATTAAATAGATGGGTGACCGTTTAACACCATTTGAACTAAACGGGTCCGTGCTTCGGAGCGCAAGTAAAAAGTGGGTCCCAGTTTTTAACCGACTATAAAAAAGGAGGTTATGTATTCGATGCGAATGTCTGTTATTAAAAGTTTAGTTAACGTAACAATAGTGCAGGCGGAGCTGCGTGGGTCAGCTAGTTCATAAATAATACTCGAAAACGGTTAGGCTGAAAAGATCTAAAACTTATTACCTACTACTGTGCATAAAGACTTTGGGTGCTTTTTATACTTTTACCCATAGTTCAATACTCCGACTACGCTTTTGTAAGAGACCTCGAAATGTTTTTTAAAAGTAAAATATCCAGTTCGAATTACCTACTAGAAATATGTGGCATCTATTTTATTTTAACAGTCAAGGTCTCTTGCCATCAGATTAGGCTATAATTTTATACAATCCGGTTTGACATTCGGTTTTAACTGAGACTATTAAAGCAGAATGAACTTTAGACGAATTTATTAGAAAACTAGTATTTGTATTTAATTTGTTTGTGTAAATACCAACACTGTTTAACATATTATTTTTAAGTAATAACATATTTTAAAATAGAACACAAAATCTGAAGTCAGAATTATCTATAACTAGCGATGTGCCCGTATATGTATAGTTTTTTATATGCTTATTATAAACCATCACTAAAAATGTATCTAACTGATGGTGAAAAGGTTTATACTGTGTTGTGTGGTTTAGGAGGAGTTAGTGGATAAACAAACAAACGCGAAAAGCGACTTTATTTTATACTAGCTGACCCACGCAGCTCCGCCTGCGCTATTTTTACGTTAACTAAACTTTTCGATGCGAATGTCTGTTACATTCGCATCGAATACATAACTTCCTTTTTGATAGTCGGTTAAAAACTGGGACCCACTTTTTACTTGCTCTCCGAAGCACGGACCAGTTTAGTTCAAATGGCGTTTAACGGTCACCCATCTATTTAATTATCTTACCTAACGTTGCTTAACCCGATCGATTACAAAACCTTGATAACAACTCTCTATGAGTGTTCCCTTACTAATATTTATTATATTATAAAGAAAAATTGATAAAATCGGACCAAGCGTATAACCAAGTACCCATTTTGACTTTAAAAAGGCGGGGCCCGTTGGCTCGTATCGTATCATTAAAAAACGCCGCAAAAAAAATAGGCCCGGGCTCCAAAGGGTTAATCCCCTCTCCCAAAAGAACCGTGCTAGATTACGGGATAAAAAGTATCCTATGTCCTACCTCGTAGTAAGATCTCAAATCATGCCAAGTTTCATTTGAATCCATTCAGTAGTTTCGGCGTGATGCGCAGCCGTGATACAGACAGACAGACAAAAATTAAAAAAAAATCATTTTCGGCCTCAGTATCGGTTATAGAATGCCCTCCAAATATAATTTTCAAAATATCTTCAATGTACAGAATTGGACCTGTTACATTTTTGTTATAAGTATAGATATAGATAGACTAGGTAAAGATAATTTTATACTAGGTAAAGATAAACATGTAAAGCAGTGACAGCTGTGGTGTTAGTGGGCGAGCGCTTGCTTGCCTTGGAAAACCAAGTACGCAGGTTCGAACCCCGGCACCTCTGATTTCTTCAATTAATCATGTGCGAATCGTCTTTGAGCGATTGTTACTAGCTTCCGATGAAGGAAAACATCGTGAGGAAACCTGCATGTCTGATAAAGCCTAACTAGCTTTAGAACGACGAGTGAAGTCCGCCTACCTGCACTTGGCCAGCGTAATGGACTATGGCCTGAGCCCCTTTATCTTGACGGGAGGCCGCGGCCAACAGCGGGCCGAAAATAAGGGCTATTAAAAAAGACACCGAGACTCTTTTTTTTTACCATTGCACTACCGGTTAACAGTCGAAGTTGCATTCGGATTGATTCTAATCGAATACAGATTAATTAGAAAAAGACTCACCTGGAAAATCAAATGCTCCTTCACAGTCAAAGTCCCAATGAACAAATCTTGTTGTTGGACATATGCGGACAAGGCTGAAAGTGCTTCGGGGGTCGCCGGCTGGCCGTTCAACGCCCTGGTACCACTGGCTAGAACGCCACTGGGAGTGCGGAAGGTCAGGGTATTGAGGAGTGTGGTCTTTCCCGCACCAGACGACCCCATGATCGCTAGCAGCTCGCCTGGATACGCAGCACCATTTACTGAAAAAAATAGACGATAATAGCATCATATCTCCCTTTTCTGAACCTAGAAATTGTAAGCAATAGTCTATACCAAATAAACTGAGGTATAGAAACTAGTGGTTTGTAGGACGCATGAGGCCCGCATTTCATTTCTTTCCTCGGATTGGTAATATTCTCCACGTCACTAACATGGCGTTTTTATATCTTGTATTTTAGAAAAACCACTAGCCAACATTGAAAATTTATCGAATCTGGAGTTTATAGTTGTAATTAACATTTATATGGGACAAACAGGTTTTAAGATAAAATAAATTAAACAATTTGATGCCACGTTTGTGACGCAATAAGCCACGCTAATTACCTACACATTAGTTAAATCTAAATACTTTCCCTTTTGTATAATTTGTAAAATATTGTAACCAGTGGGTCTAAAACGGCCAGTTTCGTTGAATAAATATATGAATAATATTTTTATCCGTATGGCGGCATCAACACCAAATATAAGTCTGCTAATAAATGAATAGAGTATGATTCACCGAAAATAACTGACCGAAAATTACAGGAATTGCGAAGGATCTGCTGGGATTTAAGAATGAATTTCCTGCCCTGTATCCAATCCCATCCCGTGGGGTGTCCGGGTAAAATAGCAAGTTGGGTCGACAACCCCCCCCCCCCCCCCCCCACCCTTTACCGACGTAAAAGGCGACTAAGGGAAAACAAGAAGCCGGCAGCAGCATCTTCCTATTGAATTACCTTCCACCTATACTGCGAATCCTAAGCTGCCTGCCAAGAAAGGTCTTTGCTTGTGGCGGCTTCGTGTGGCGGGTCACCCCCTTCCCTCCAATATGGTTGAGGGGAGTGATGGCTGCTGCTCGAGTCAACTCGTGCGCGGGTGCTGCTTGGGGGGACTGGTCCGACTACTATCCCTTTGGCTTTTTAGTTTGTTGTACCTACTTTCGTCGTATTTTATTATTTTTTTCCCTGTATTATTTGATCTTTTGAACGGCAAGACACACTGTCGCTCTGATCTAACTGTAACATGACACACTGTTTAAAAAAAAAAAAAAAGTGATAAAATGACAAGCCCGCTGAGTTTCTTGCCGGATCTTCTCAGTTGAGGCCGCGTTGTGATCCGGTGGTAGCTTTTAAAAAAAAAAAATACATGACCTTTCAAAAGTGCTAGCGTTAAGCCTATTTGAAATAAACTATTTTTGACTTTTTGACTTTTGACTTTTGAAGCGTGGGGATTATGGCAACCACTCCCTTCTAAGGGGGGAGGCCTTTGTTCAGCAGTGGACATCCATTAATTCCCAAACATTTGTTTTCTATTTGTTTTATTGTGTTTCGTATTGTAAAATGACAACTTGCCTTGCTTAAGAGTAATAAAAAACAGCCCCTGGCGATGCGGCCATATTCGTAGGGGCCTACGAATTGCTTTTCTCGTCTCGTTACGATTACGAGATCGTGTAAAAACTAGGTAATAATAATTATGTCCCACCGTCCATTGACCCCAAGTTTGACTCGTAGATGTTTTAATATATTTAGGAAAAGTGTTGACTGGCCTACTTCACTTGAAAACTAAACCATTAGCTTAGTATAAGCTTAGTATTTAATATTGTCACAGTTGTCTGGAAGAGATCGCTTTAGCGATAAGACCGCCTAGAATTGTAACACTAAGATGTCGTACTATTGTATAATTTAAAAATGTATCTTTGTTATGGTGTGCAATAAAGTGTATTTGTATTGTATTGTATTGTCATGGTTGTCTTTTCAGGCTTAGAACGGGTGCCTTATCGCATTTTATTAAGTAGTGGAAAAATTTGAACGTTAACAAACTCGTTTGCCACGGCCGAACACGTTTCTAGGCAGTCTCGCATATTCGACACTTAGCTTTAGAATTACGACAATCTAAATTACCTATTATTACTTATGAAAAAAAAAATGAGTTGGTAACGAGCCTATTCTTCATAGAGTCAGATTAAGCGACTGTATGTATATATAATTTAAAGATGTACCTACTTAATTACATTAGAAGTACATAATTTAAAGACGTACTTAATACTAATTAAACTACTTTTACGGATGATATCGCGGTTTATTGTAGATTTTACTTTCCTGATGTTTTTAATGCTTTGCAGCACCCATGGTCACGGGAGGACTGAGATGTGACGTTTTGAACGCTTTGCAGCTCGGGAGGACTGAGATATTGAACGTCCTTATGTCACAATGATGCTGGTCAGGTCATAATGTGTATATGTATGTGTGTTACATACACACATACATATACACATTGATTATTTGTATGTGTATTATATGTGGTATTCGCGTAAATATAAGACAACATTACAGTATCTGTATGTTCATGTATGTTCAATATGGGCTGTGATAGTTATCAAACTAAACAAGCATAAATCATAAAAGCAAGCAAGCCCGACTGCGAGCAAACAAAATGGGCTTAGATTACTTTATACATACGTTATACGTATACACAACTCGTCTCGGTAGCACCTTTAATGGGGAACCTGCATAAAAATTATAATGACAAAATTATGATTATAATTTTTAAAATATAGTTCTAAAAAGAGCATTGCTAAAAGATTTTTTCTAAAATTATTATTATTTAACGAAATATTTCAACTTTAAGTTACGTAAAATGGAACGCAATTTGAAACACCAGCAATCGCGCGTCGTGACGTCATACCTCGACTAGACGACCATGCCAATCAATTTTCAAGAGAAAATCTCTGTGTAAAGATTGAATTTTTTTTATAAAATGAAGAAAGTTTTAACTATATATATGTATATATATATATATATATATATATATATATATATATATATATATATATATATATATATATATATATATATATATATATATTTATAAGCATGGCTATTTACAAAATGTAAGTAAGTACTAAGTATATTATCCTGGGACAATCCACACACGTTTATCTGATACTAAACTAGGCAGAGCCCGTATTAAGGTGACCATACAACTGAAACAAATATGTACTGAAAGTACTTTTTTGTTAATACATTGATAAATAACACGCAAACACAAGGTGGGAATCGAACCAACTACAATATAGTAGGTAGCGGCCAGGGTGTCTTACCACTAGACCAACGGGCCTGTCCAACTACATCACTGGGCAACATATTTTGTTTATGGATACTATTATTTTTCTCTGAACTGATAACTTTATCATTCTGATTATATTAGTCGTCAAAACATATTAATATTCTAATAAGAACATATTAATATTCCGTGGTAGTTTCTTTATGCAATCGCCAATCGCCTTGAAAAATTACTAACTCGTACGTCAAACCAATGGAATGACGTCACGACTGTCAATGAGCGTTTTCGCGCCAACGTGGAAAAGTCAACCTTTGATTTGCAATATCTAGATAATTTGTGCATATTTTAACTTTTTTTGTTTTTGGTATCTCTAAGCGAGTCTAAAATCTTTATTATACACTAAAAAATAAAATTGTGCAAGGTCCCCATTTGATACCTAAATTGAGGTTTTTGGTAGAAAAAAAAATACAAAACGGCGGCTGGCGGCCAACATATAATTTTTTTGGAAAACATTATAGCCTATGTCACTCCCACAACTGAGACGAATCTAAAGACATATGAGTCAAAATCCATGAAGCCGTGCTGTAGGCCGTGCCAAAGAAATAGACATACTTACATATATACTTACATTGTATTCTAATTTAAATTATTGCATGAATTAATATTTAATCTGACATTTTATTGGAAATTAAGACATTGTATAATCAAAGTTTTAGACAAGACTAATGATAATCGATTATAAGTAAGTATATTTTAATCAAGTTATGTCATCATTAACATTTGCATGCCATAACTGTGGCAAGATGTGTTAGCACGCAAAAACATGTTTACCATCTCTGTACCACATTTTTGGCAAATAAATATATTTTTATACTTATTCTTTCTTACATACACATTCTTTTTCATTCATTCACATACATATTCTCGAAAATCATAGCCCTCTTCCTGGGGCACTCGGGCAAAAATAACACTCACCACTTCTTAACAGCTGCTTCCTCTGTTGGAACATGCCGTTGGTGGACGGCTTCCAGAAGTTCCAGAAGCGTCTTCGGTTTCTGGACTCGGTCGCGAAGGCGTTAACGTCGGCCCATGTGTACGTGACCTTCTCGACCCCGCTGATCGCTCCATAGTTGCGGTGGGTGGGTATCGCCAAGGTCACTTCGCTACCACTCACCCGCGGTGAAGATTCTAGCGATTGTCCTTCCTGAATGACATAAAAAATAACTAATCAAAATGAGAACACACGCTTAGAATTGGGGTAGTCCTAAGAGTGAATTCAAATTCAAGCGCGGCGGTCGCGTTTATGCGCGCGTTTTTGTTTTATATGAATTTGCAAAGCGCTGCAGCTGCGCTGCTGTCGCACTGCAGCGGTCATGAAAATTTGAATTCACCCGTATAACATATAAAAGTTATTTTTTCATTGAAATCAAACTACTTTTACGGAATTTATCGCGGTTTATTTTAGATTCCACCGTCACCACCACTACCATCTAATAAAGTAACTGTATTCCTAAATCATCTTAACTCCATCAAACCAAAAATTCAATTCACAATGGAGTTGAAATCAAATAACTCACTAGCTTTCTTAGATGTATTAGTAATACGTAATCCTGATAACACCTTGGGCCATACTGTGTACAGAAAACCAACCAGCCAACCCCCATACAGATAGGTACTTGAATGGTGAGTCTCACCATCCCCCAACACAGTGAGCTACTGTCGGAAAATCTTTGTTTCAGAGAACACGCGGAATCTGTGATGATGACCATCTGAGCGCTGAGCTGCAACATGTCAAGCAAGTACTGCATGACAACAAGCTCCGAGTATTAATGTAATCCTATTTTCACTTAAGAAAGGAACCCAGCTAAATAACTTAAATTATAATCATTATCATGTAAACATGATTATTATTATTATTTTATTATTATGAAGTATCACTGACATACACCTATCACCTTCTATAAAACTCGCATCAGCCGGATTACGTCCAATGCTGAATATAGGCCTCCCCTTTGGGTTTGCCATCATCACCACGTTTGGCAGGTCTTGGGGATCGCAGTAACTATACATGTAGTTGGACACAGAAGACCGTAAAACCCCTCTTCTGGTTTTTCCTTAGTCGCCTCCTACGACATCAAACGGGAAGAGATGGGAGTGTGCTAGTCTTACCCGGGCACCCCACGGGATAATAAAACCCACCACAGGTAATTAAATGATATTAAAAATTAATAGACTATGTGCCTTTTTTGTATCTTTCGAGTATAATTTATGATTAAGTATGCACATTTAAATTTGATCATTATACAGAATGATCTTAAATTTGACTATGCATACATAAAATGTAATGTATTATCAATTTGTTAATACCTATCTGATACCCACTGTGAGCGACCTGCTTTAGAAAAATACCGGTCAAGTGCGAGTCGGACTCGCGCACCGAGGGTTCCATACCATCTTTGGACGTATTAAAGTAATTTTACTATTCATGTAACACCTCAGATAGCAAAAACAAAACAAACCGCATAACTACATAAGTTTGTTTGAGGAGGTTTTTTTTAGGATTGCTAAAAAACTGTACTACTTAGATAGATCATTTTATTTTTCCTGTAAAATATAGATAGACATGCATTATCCATAATTATTTCAGATTTTTCCCTCCACAAACTTCGGAGATAAGGGGGGGAACGGTATTTTTTTGACATTTTTAGTTATCAGCCAAAAACTACGTCACATAATCCAAAATAAAAATCTCTATTGAGATGTGCAAATGAAGTCCTTTCATATGATACCCCACTCGATATACTTAGTAGTCCCACTTTAAAATTTTGATGACCTATTTCGACCCCCATTATAAAAAAAGTAAAAGAAAAAATATATTTTTATTATTTGCGATGAGGTTGGGTAAGTAAGATCTAAAACTATTCCAAGTTTCACATCGATAGCATCAGTGGTTGCTGAAATATATAGGTGTGACAGACAGACAGACAGACGAAGTCAGACCTTTTTTACCTTTTAGGTATGGAACCCTAAAAAGAGTTGCCACTCGCTGACGGTTTTTAGAAGAAAGTTTGTTGTCACTGTTTTGCCTAGAAACAAGAAAAAATTGGATGTTGGTAATTAACTTGAATTTTGTATATTTTTTGCAGCAAAATAGTGTTTTCCTTGTACTTCTGCGAGCCACGAACGGCATCGAATCCTACTCACAGGCCTGCAGTTCACCGCTGACACCCATATTCTCTTTTTTAGAAATAAAAAGACATACAAATTGGCGGTTGACGGCCAACATTTTGAGTTTATTTTTATAAATATATATCCTATGTCACTCTCTCCCACAACTAAGACGAATCTAACGACATATTGATATGACGGGCCCATTGGTCTAGTGGTCAGACACCCTGCCTGCTAACCGATGGGTCGTGGGTTCGATTCCCGCCAAGTGTCTGGGCGTTGTTTATCTATTTAAGTATGTATTTACAAAAAAAAAAGTATATACGTATTAGTATCAGTTGTCTGGTTTCCATAGTACAGGCTCTGCCTAGTTTGGAAAAAAAAATATATATTATAAGCCAAAATCCATCATACTGATTAGGTTGTAAGCCGTGCCAAAACTGCCAAATAAATAGACTGACATACAGACGCTTATTGTACATTAGTATACTCTCGAAAAAATAGCCTTCTTTGGATATGGCAAATAATCACATACATTTCTAAAGTGATTATAACTTCTTTTCTTTTGGGAATTATAAGAATTCGAAACAAATTCATCAATCTCATACTTCGAGAGAACTGTCTGTGGCGTCACAGGTGACTTAAATTTTTTGCTCTAAAATGCAAGCATACGTCGGTCGGAAACTATTTTTATTCCAAAAATGTAATAAGTACTTAAAATAAAAAAATACCAATATTGCATGCCCGAGCTTTTCACTGTAAAGTGACGAATTAATTCATCATCATCATCAGCACCAGTCGAAAGACATCAACTGCTGAACAACTGGGAAAGGATCGATCGATCCTTAAAAGGGAAGGGCTTGCCATGATCCCCACGCTTCGCCCTCGGATTTTTTTGAGCAATGGACAAACATTTATGAAATGTTTAGACTGTATCTGGCAACCCTAAAGATACATAATAAAGCCTAATAATAAAAATAGAGCCCGTGAGCTGTTCGGGTAAGATAAGCACCCACCCATCTCGGCCCGTTGGGTGTCTGTAAGAGACGACTAAGGAAAACAAGAAGATGATGATGAGATGATATACTGCGATCCCCAAGATGCCTGCCAAGCGTGGAGACTGTAGTAACCCCATCCTTCTAAGGGCGAGGCCTTTGTTCAGCAGTGGACGGCTGATTATGATGATGAATAAAAATAGTGTCTGCAAATTATCTTTTACAATTTATGTGTCTCGTGTATGTCTACTTCTCAGGATCTTTACGCATACATTAAAAAACACACATGACGTACATTGGTGTATATGAATATACACCAATGTACGTCATGTGAGTTTTTCGTGTCTGTCTACTTCTATTTTATATGAATATACACCAATGTACGTCATGTGTGTTTTTTTTAATATCTTGGCATTATCAGATGTTAAGCGAGCTTTAATTTTCTGATTATATAAATGTCTAGACATGAACGAGCGTAGCGGATATTTTTATTTATTCTACGTTTTTATAGTATTGATTTATATATCCACATCTTAATTGTGGACGTAAAATATTTAACAATTAATTCAACTAAATATCAACTAATAAATTAATAGTGCGATATAAAACTAATATTGGCCATATCCGCGACTCTATATATGTGTAATAAAAAAAAAATAAAAAAAATGCGAAACTAGTTTGTTCAGTAGGTATTGGATTAAAAATGTATTAATACTCTACTTTTTAATAGGTATAGAATACGTACAATAATCGAAATAGACAAATATTTTCATGGTAGATCCCTTGTGCACCCTTGCAGTATGGTCCCATGAGAATGTCGATTCTGCCGCCAAGCAGCGTGTAAACATTGCTATGTGACAGGCAAAGTAGCTGGTGAAACTTCCCCGTCTCTCCATAGCGAAGATGAAGGGAAAGTTACCGGCTATGACGACAACTAGTATCGTAATATAAAATCTATCAAGCTCTTTAGGCAGAAAGCGTTCAAAAAATTAATGAGTCCCAACTGTCGTCCTCGTGTTGATGCTACTTACTATGAGTTTAACGTTGTTTAGGTACATAAAGCAGCGAGGTTGATAATCACATGAGTGACTATAGAACTTAAGAGAAAGATTCCTAAATACCGTTCCATCAGCTACCGATGACCGACCAACACTGTTGCATATTATGACCAGGAGCAAATTCACGAGTTCGTATAGTGGTGGTACGGGGTGGTGTCATTAACCATACTAACTGCCGGTCCCAATATCCTATCGATCCCTTACTATAAGTTAAAATAGTCACGTCGTATACGACACCCAACGAGCGGAGATGGGTGACAGTGACACCCAACGTGAGAACTCATTGTTCTATTAGCGACTCTTTGGATTCCGAATAAGTTGAAAATCTAATAACTTACCGATCTCCGATGCCTTTTAATCCGAGAATCCACATACAAATAATCAATTTGTTCAGCCATAGTGTCACAATATACAATAAACCTATCACAGTTGATATTTAAACAAAAACAACACAATTTTTTTACATTAGAATTCTAGCTCAACGCTTTAACGCAACGTGTAGTGAGCTCAAATGCATCTGGACTTGTAACAACAAAATCCAAAATTAGATTTTCGTTACCTTTAAACTAGTCTGCTAAATCACATACAACGTAATCATAATATATTAACTGTTGTATATTATCTTGCATATTTTATCGATATCATTATTTTAGGGTACCGTATCTAAAAAAAAACAATATTTTTTTGGATGTTTCTATCGTTACATCAAAGTTATCATAATTTCTCCCTACAAAATAAATACCACTCACGCTATGCGACATTTCAAATACCAGGGCAACAGAATCTCAAATATGACTAGAATGTTTTACATACTTGCAATGTATACCTGTCGAAATAAGTAGGTATATAAAGCAACAGCTCTCTTATGCATTTACTTACTGCATTTCTATCCCATTTTTGAAAAGTGCCTACAATTTGAACCTGACTCCTTGAAAGCTTTCTCAAAGACCGGTCATGTATTAAAAAGTAAAAAATTGAATTAATTCCGAAACCCAAATTTTCGAATCCGAACTAATAAGCAAATATTTTTCCAAATTAAGAACCATAAAAAGAATTAAGCATTAATATGCAATTTTGTGAATGCATAATACGAATTATAATACTTTAATTCGTGGTTATACTCAAACGGAAATTATTATGTAAATATATTCTCCCGTGTATAATAATGTAAGTATATAAATGACGTCAGACTTTTTAACCGACTTCAAAAAAGGAGGAGGTTCTCAATTCGTCTGTATATATATATTTTTTTTTTCTATGTATGTTCGCGCTTAACTCTGGCAATTATGAACCGATATGAAAAAATCTTTCTTCCATCCATTCTTTAATTCGTTAATTGGGTCCCATAAAAAAATTATTGCGTTGTAATAAGTAGTTCCTGAAAAAACAAGAATGTTGACTGCGCAGGAAAGCCTATATAGATGACTTTATATCGCTTTTTAAGGACAAAAATGGTCATAACTCTGGCAAATATTTACCAATTTCAATAATTATTTTTTTATTCGAAAGAAGAAACCACTGTAATAAACCTGTATGAATTTTATCACAACTGGATAAGAACTTCCTGGAGGACCATGAATGATATGGAGGAATTTATCTGGTAAAAACCATAAAACTGATGTTCTCCTTTACATTTCTCTGACAAATATGAACCGATTTCGACGATTGATGATTTTTTTATTCGAGAGAGTAAACTACTATGATGATTCCATGCAAATTTCATTACGATCGGATAAATTGTTTCTGAGTTTCTGAAGAAACATGAATTATGTAAAAGTATGTAAACGATAATGTGAAATCATAATGATGTCATAACCTACCTAGATCATTTTACCGTCTTCAATGGTTCAATCTTTATGTATGAAAATATCACTAAAAAGTTTAAAAAAAAATATTAAAAAAAAAATTGAACCGACTTCAATAACACTAAAAAGTATAAAATAATTTAAATATTATTGAAGTTGGTGCCAAATATACACAGCAGGTACGCTAACACCAACTTCTTTAATATTTAAATTATTTTATATTTTTTAGTGTTATTGAAGTCGGTTCAATTTTTTTTTTTAATATTTTATTATTATTTAATTTTGACGGCCAATAGATCATAAAACAGTCTGTCTTAAGGTGGTGATGCAGTCATAAAAAACAAATTGATTAGAGGAGTCCTTGCTCCTTGTGACGTTAACAATATAAATTTGTAAAGGATTCATACGAAAAAAGAATTAAGAGTTGCGCAGAGAATTAGAAAATTACGCGGGCGGAGCTGCGCGGGTCAGCTAGTTGAAAATAAAAATAAATAAAATATTTCATTTTTAACCGACTTCAAAAAAGGAGGTTCTGTATTCGACGCATATTTATATTAATAGAAATGCGTAATATTCATATATGTTAGTCTATGTGGGCTTCTAAACAAATTTACCAAATTTCACGAGTGTATGTATGTATGATTTCTCAGAAACTAAAAGTCCGATTTCGAAAATTCTTTTTGCAATAGTTAGAGTATTTTTCAACTTAGGGTAGAGTACAAGTTTCATCAAAATCGGTCCAGTAGTTTAAGAGATATAAACTTTTTATGTTTTCAGTAAGTTACTGTAATGTAGACGTTCGAGTTGCGTGATAGTGCTGATACCTATCTTGGTAAAATAAGTCACTAAAAAGTGTTAAATAAACTATTTAAAAAAAAATAAAAACCGACTTCAAAGTAAATTATCTAAAAAGCATAAAATAACGAAAATAATATTGAAGTTGGTGCAGAATATACACAGCAGGTACGCTAACACCAACTTCAATAATATTTTCGTTATTTTATGCTTTTTAGATAATTTACTTTGAAGTCGGTTTTTATTTTTTTTTAAATAGTTTTTCTTATTTCATTTCTGGTGATATCAACCAACATACTTAATAGTATAATACAAAAAGATAATATAGAAAGTAACCTATTTGATATTAAAAGAAAGGGAAGACGAATTGATGATGGCTAAATATATATTATTCCGAATTATATATTTCCGATTTTATTACCATTATTCCTATTTAAACAATAAGAAAAAAGTACATTATAATTGTCCTTTTATTTGTTTGGAAGTTTGTAAAAATACATTGGCTTCAAACTGTCAACACCCCTCAAAAAAAGGTCAAGGTTAAGAACACAAATAGTGTCAAAAAAACTCTGTCCAACCACTGAGGGCATTATTCTGTGCTGCAGTCCAAATCTCAGGTCCAAATCTTTGTAAGTACATGACAGATTTGAGATTTTCAACAAAATGGTTAATATGTAGGTATAATATATGACAAAATTATTTAGTAATTAAACGAAACAATGTTTATTGAAACTAAATATTTACAGTTTATTTACAAATATGGTACTTAAACTAGGTAAAAAAGTTCCTCCAAGTTGTCGCCGTACTGGGAGGGCAGGGTACCCAAAAGACTAGTGGCATTACCTCTTTGTATGGTCAAGCTTATACGTTGGAAGCATATACTAATAAATTATATTTAGTCCGTCATTTAGATAATCAAAAAATATTGGACACGTATTTTTTCTTTTATCAATTAAACAATAAATGATGAAGATATCATCATCACCAGCCGGAAGACGTCCACAGCTGAAGATAGGCTTCCCCCTTCGAACGCCACAATGAACTATAATTGGCTATTTGCATCCACCGGTTACTTGTGACGCGCACAATGTCGTCTGTCCACCTAGTGGGAGGCCTGCCCACGCTGCGTCTTTCGATTCGTAGTCGCCACTCGAGAACCTTTCTTCCCCATCCGTTATCGGTTCTCCGAGCGATGTGGCCTGCCCATTGCCACTTCAACTTGCATATTCAGCTATGTCGGTGACCTTGGTTGTTCGTCGAATCTCCTCTTAAACGACGAAGATATAGTGCGTTGAAATTCCGCGTGACATCACGCCTGTATACAATTTTTACTGAGGCGTGACGTCCCGAACTTTGACGCTCTATATCTTTGGCAATTTCTATTGATTTGTAATCAATATTTTTTGGTAATCTAAATGGCGGACTGATTATAATTATTATGTTTTACCTAGTCATTATCCCCATTGTTTTGTTACACCAAATAACACAATTAGTTATCGGAAAGAGATTTTTAAACACTCCATAAAGTAACTAAACCACCGTGCATTAACTGGTGTGGTGTATATTTCAAATTTTGGGAAGCCTAACAATAAAATTCGGTGTATAATTACCGGAACTAGTAGGTACGGGTCGCTGTCCTTATCCGTTCTCAAGTTACATCGCACGTGACATGGCATGGCATTAATCTGTCTTGAGCCGACAATTAGGTGCCAACTTTGCTACTCATACTGCTTAAAACTAAGTGAGCCAACGAAACTGACTCAAATTCAAATTTCATATTTAAATATATTTAAGTATTTCAAATAGGCTTAACGCTTCAATTGCCATTTTTTTCAAAAGCTACCACCGGATCACAACGCAGCCTCAACTGAAAAGATCCGACAAGAAACTCAGCGGACTTGTCAATTTTTTCACATTTTTAAACATTGTTTGTCTTGTTATAATTGGATCAGCATCAGCGATAGTGTGTCCTGCCGTTCGAAAGATAGAACCAGAGAGAAGAGAAAAAGAAAATACTACAAAATTACAACAGCCTAAACAGACAGACAGTAGAAACAAAATAATGTACCTACAAACGAATTGAGAACCTCCTGCTTTTTTGTTAGGGATTACGATGCTAATGTGCTGAAATTTGTTGCAGATTGGGTTACATTTACTAGAGCATGTTTTGTTGTTTTTTTGTTTATTTAGTTTAGTAGTTATTATATTAGACTAGCTGACCCACGCAGCTCCGCCCGCGCTGTGTTTATGTTAACTAAACTTTCAATAATATACATTCGCATAGAATACAAAACCTCCTTTTTTAAAGTCGGTTAAACACTTGGACCCACTTTGTACTTGCCCTCCGAAGCACGGAGACGTTTAGTTCAAATGGCTTTAAACGGTCACCCATCTATTTAATGACCGTAACTAACGTTGCTTAACCTGATCGATTTCCAAACATTGTTAACAACTGTCTATGAGTGTTACAAACAAATATTTATTATAATTATAATGAAAAATTGTTAAAATCGGAGCAAGCGTATAACCAAGTACACATTTTGACTTTAGTCCCCTCTCCCAAGGGAACCGTGCCAAATGTCGAGATAAAATGTATCCTATGTCCTACCGCGGAGTATTAACTCAAATCATGCCAAGTTTCGTTTCAATCCATCTAGTAGTTTCGGCGTGATGCTCAGCCGAGATACAGACAGACAGACAGACAAAAACAAAAACAAATACATTTTTGGCTTTAGTATCGGTTATAGAATGCCCCCCAAAAATAATTTTCAAAATATCTTCAATGTACAGAATTGGACCTGTTACAGTTTTATTATAAGTACTAGCTGACCCACGCAGCTCCGCCTGCGCTATTTTTACGTTAACTAAACTTTTAATAACAGACATTTGCATCGAATACATAACCTCCTTTTTTATAGTCGGTTAAAAACTGGGACCCATTTTTTACTTGCTCTCCGAAGCACGGACCCGTTTAGTTCAAATGGCGTTAAACGGTCACCCATCTATTTAATGACCTTACCTAACGTTGCTTAACCCGATCGATTACGAAACCTTGATAACAACTCTCTATGAGTGTTACCTTACTGATATTTATTATATTATAAAGAAAAATTGATAAAATCGGACCAAGCGTATAACCAACTACCCATTTTGACTTTAATACCCTCTCCCAAAAGAACCGTGCTAGATTACGGGATTAAAAGTATCCTATGTCCTACCTCGTAGTAAGATCTCAAATCATGCCAAGTTTCATTTGAATCCATTCAGTAGTTTCGGCGTGATGCTCAGCCGTGACAGACAGACAGACAGACAGACAGACAAAAATTAAAAAAAAATACATTTTCGGCCTCAGTATCGGTTATAGAATGCCCTCCAAATATAATTTTCAAAATATCTTCAATGTACAGAATTGGACTTGTTACAGTTTTATTATAAGTATAGATTGATGATTAGCTACTTTTGTTTTGTATCTCATATTTGTAATTTAGTTCTGTATTATAAAGTAAGTATTTTTTTTCTGTTTAGTTATTAATTATTCTATGTATCAACATGCATCAAATATATAGGACTGCAGCATTAGGTAAATTATTTTTCTTTCTTTTGTGGCACGTCATGAAAATGAGAATCTGTGAAAAAAGCAGCAACACATCTTTGACAAGATCTGTCATCTCAACATCATCACCAGCATACGAAAAACTTCCTTCACCTTCCCTGAGAAGGGAGGGGTAGCCATAATCCCACGCTTGACAGTTGCCATTATCTATATCCAGTAATCCAATAGAAAGACGCTGCTGCTCGTCTTCTTGTTTTTCCTTTGTCGCTTCTTACGACATCCAATGGGGGGAGATGGGTGAACTATTCTTATTCGGGCACCCCACGGGAAAGCTCTGCCATCTAAGCACGAGATATAACAGTTCAACATTGCTTGCCTGACACAAGTTCATCTCCTCGCCCGTTATTCTTAAAATCCGATGGGATGGAATATCGACACGACCAGGGAGAGGTGGACGCAGGACCAACTTTTTATTACATGCCTATCCGACGCATGGATCATTTTAATTTCCAGACAATCCCGCACAGATTAAAACTCGTGACCGGTGTCTTGCTACGCCACGGAGAACAAAACTCTAGACTTTAGATACATATATAGGTAATAAGAATGGGCTTAAATTCAAATGCATAAGTATACATTATATTATGTTATCCGGCCTTTATAGATAACAAAACCCAGACAGATGACAAACAGACAGGTTTATTGTTAACTAGCTGACCCACGCAGCTCCGCCCGCGCTGTGTTTACGTTAACTAAACTTTCAATAATATACATTCGCATAGAATACAAAACCTCCTTTTTTAAAGTCGGTTAAAAACTTGGACCCACTTTGTACTTGCCCTCCGAAGCACGGAGACGTTTAGTTCAAATGGCGTTAAACGGTCACCCATCTATTTAATTACCTTACCTAACGTTGCTTAACCTGATCGATTTCCAAACATTGTTAACAACTGTCTATGAGTGTTCCCTTACAAATATTTATTATAATTATAATGAAAAATTGTTAAAATCGGAGCAAGCGTATAACCAAGTAAGACACATTACACATTTTGACTTTAGTCCCCTCTCCAAGCGAACCGTATCGAATGTCGGGATAAAAAGTATCCTATGTCCTATCTCGGAGTATTAACTCAAATTATGCCAAGTTTCGTTTCAATCCATCCAGTAGTTTCGGCGTGATGCTCAGCCGAGATACAGACAGACAGACAGACAGACAGACAGACAGACAGACAAAAATAAAAACAAATACATTTTTGGCTTTAGTATCGGTTATAGAATGCCCTCCAACAATAATTTTCAAAATATCTTCAATGTACAGAATTGGACCTGTTACAGTTTTATTATAAGTATAGATAGATGATATACTTAGATAGAAGATATAGAAGATGGCAGATGATAAACAGACAGGTATATTTCGCATGCAACTAATAATTATTTGCCTAACTGCTCCAGTAGGAAGGCTATGTCTATGAAAGTATGTATATATGTCAGTAGGTATGTATGTATGTAAGTAAGTACTTAATCACTTTTATTTTTACACTAGCTGACCCACGCAGCTCCGCCTGCGCTATTTTTACGTTAACTAAACTTTTAATAACAGACATTCGCATGGAATACATAACCTCCTTTTTTATAGTCGGTTAAAAACTGAGACCCACTTTTTACTTGCTCTCCGAAGCACGGACCCGTTTAGTTCAAATGGCGTTAAACGGTCACCCATCTATTTTATGACCTTACCTAACGTTGCTTAACCCAATCGATTACAAAACCTTGATAACAACTCTCTATGAGTGTTCCCTTACTAATATTTATTAGTATATTATAAAGAAAAAATAATAAAATCGGACCAAGCGTATAACCAAGTACCCATTTTGACTTTAATCCCCTCTCCCAAAAGAACCGTGCTAGATTACGGGATAAAAAGTATCCTATGTCCTACCTCGTAGTAAGATCTCAAATCATGCCAAGTTTCATTTGAATCCATTCAGTAGTTTCGGCGTGATGCGCAGCCGTGATACAGACAGACAGACAGACAGACAAAAATTAAAAAAATTACATTTTCGGCCTCAGTATCGGTTATAGAATGCCCTCCAAATATAATTTTCAAAATATCTTCAATGTACAGAATTGGACCTGTTACAGTTTTATTATAAGTATAGATATAGATGATTTTTACTTAATTAGCATCATATTCAAATCGTATTCTTTTATACCGGTTTGTGATTTGTGGAAAATAGAAAAATATCTTTAGATGAGCAAGTTATTTTAAATCTTAATTTTCGCGTGGGGGTTATATGTACTAGTTAGTACCATTATATAGTTTCATATATATTATAGCTTTGGTTTGATGATGGTTACATATGCCGGGCATGCAACATTTCCTAAAACTCTAATTCGACTCTACGAAGTAGGCAGAGGGACCTATATCTGCCTAAGAACTAATCATTATATTAAAGGTGACCTACCTGTATTATCATAATCTATATATTTTTTAAAACGTCAACGTTAGCAATTTGACTTTGTATAAACTTTGAGGTAATATATGTACGTTTTAGACTGGATTTAATAAAAACAATAGAGCTACAAACAAGATCTTCGCGTCGTAAAACAATGCTAATGAGGTAGATGCTAATCACCCACTGAAAGGGCAGGTTATGTGAATGAACCTATTGAGACAAGTCGAACAAATAGAAGTAGATCTCGTGAGCAGTTCGATAAACTTCTGATATCACCATTGAGATATAGATATCACCTACCTGCCCATACAGTAAGTCAATGCTAACCTATCCATATATCTTACTCATGATAAACAAGTAGGTAGGTATTATTTACTTCTAATTGCCCAAATGCCTCATGAGGGTCGCTAGATTCGTCTTAGTAGTGACTTAGGCCATATATTTATTTAAAAAGAAATGTTGGCCATGTGTAAGTATACGTTTTATATATGTACATACTGTTTTCTTAGTTCACAATCAGGGTTTTTGTGCTTTTTTAATACACACTAGCTGACCCACGCAGCTCCGCCTGCGCTATTTTTACGTTAACTAAACTTTTAATAATAGACATTCGCATCGAATACATAACTTCCTTTTTTATAGTCGGTTAAAAACTGGGACCCACTTTTTACTTGCTCTCCGAAGCACGGACCCGTTTAGTTCAAATGGCGTAAAACGGTCACCCATCTATTTAATGACCTTACCTAACGTTGCTTAACCCGATCGATTACAAAACCTTGATAACAACTCTCTATGAGTGTAACCTTACTAATATTTATTATATTATAAAGAAAAATTGATAAAATCGGACCAAGCGTATAACCAAGTACCCATTTTGACCATAATCCCCTCTCCCAAAATAACCGTGCTAGATTACGGGATAAAAAGTATCCTATGTGCTACCTCGTAGTAAGATCTCAAATCATGCCAAGTTTCATTTGAATCCATTCAGTAGTTTCGGCGTGATGCTCAGCCGTGATACAGACATACAGACCGACAGACATACAGACAAAAATTAAAAAAAATACATTTTCGGCCTCAGTATCGGTTATAGAATGCCCTCCAAATATAATTTTCAAAATATCTTCAATGTACAGAATGGGACCTGTTACAGTTTTATTATATGTATTGTTACAGACTTCCGGTTCCTGCTTACACTACTGGCGCAACTAATATAATTATTTATAACTATTATATTTGTGATTTAATTTATTCTGTAGCTTTATATGATTTTGATTTGTGTTTAAATATTTGTAACTACCTAATAAATAAAATATAATTATGTCGCCGTCCGCTTGACAGCTTCCGGCGTTACAAAATACTAAGATTTAATTTGACAAAAATCTGCTGCGGCACATGGCATATTTTAAAAAGTGATCGTATAGCGTCGTACAGTGCTCATAGACACAACGTCGTACAGTTTTTTTATACGGTAGATAGGGCTGTGAACTATACGAAAAAGTCAAAAAGTGCACATAGCAGATTTTGGTTAGACAACGACGACTTGTCATTATATAAGTATTTATTATATTTATATAAGGGAGGGTTTAAATTATCTAGTGGAATCCGGTGTTAAGAATGTTAAATCAGTTGACGAAACCGGTTTAGGCTCCCCACAGAGAAACAAATGAATTTTTGCATTTGTTTCTCGCAGATATTTGCGATGCGATGCGAATTCGCAGTTATGTGCGGGAGCCCTTACTCTGACTCGACCAATTTACGAATTAGAATTTTAGAAGGTACTTACCTACATGATTTCTAGTAAGTAGGTATAGTTAATTCGCCTTTCGCCTTGACCGATTAAGAATAGCACCCTCCTATCTTCTTCCGTTGGGTTTCGAAAGAGGCCGGTAAGGAAAAACAAGAAGTCGGGCAGCAGCATCTTTCTATTGGAGTAGGTACCTTTGGCGCAGGAAGGTGAAATTATCGTTACTACAAATGGTTTCAGAAGGTGTGTTTATTTTCCAACAATTCACAATTAGGTACATATGTAAATTATACCACGAATTATCACGAATTATACGTTCGGATATTTTACAAAGCTTTTACGAGAGGTATGTGTACATATTTTTATAGAGATGCAGTGCATCAAAGTGATTAAGATAACGTAAATGTATGAATATTATATTTATAATTATTGACCTTTTCAAATACCGTGGTAATCTAATATGCATATAACATATAATATTTTTGTAGGTACCTATCGTATGAATATCACCAATTGATATTTATATAAAATAATCTATGTATAAGATTTTATCATTATAACTCTTTTAAAACTGTATATTAGTCCTTATCTTAGAACCTGGATTCATTATATTTCATTGCTTTATACTTCAGATATATGAATTGACAGTGTAGTTTATCTCTATATACTAGCGAGTTGCGCACGTTTATGCCTGATTTACACGTATTAAGTTGCAAGTTGGTAACTAAATCTTTACTAAAGTTTAAGTAAATTATTGCGTGTAAACAAACACTTTAGTAGAAAGTCCCAAGTTGAAATTTAGTACGCAAGTTATGAAGTAGAATAGAAACTTTTCTATTTTTCGGGTAAGTAGGTGGGCGTGGTTTATTCTTGATACGTTTGGACACACACATGTATAATGCACGTTTGCAGGTGTGCGTGCAAAGGTATAGCTATAGATCATACCATAGATAATATACAAATATAATAGGAGCAAAGTCGTTTTCGTCACGTTTTCGTTGTACCAACGTATATTTAGGGTTGCCAGGAATACGGGATTGTTCCAGAATTAGTATTGTCCTGGAATTTTCAAATACCTATTACGCTGTATGTATTAATATTTGCAATTAAATGTTTTTTTTTTACTTTTCCTAATAGACTGCCGTATAATTAAGTGATTGAGAGCTATTTGGCTAATAGACTCGGGAATTTTTAGATCAACGGAGAAATTTTGGGATAATTTAAGCCTGTATCTGGCATCCTTTTTTTTTCTAGCAGCGAATTATTGAATGGGTCCCTGGACCTGTGTAGGTCAACCGGGGTAAATGGGATTCTTTCCCACTAAATCCCCGTGGTTGTCACATCGACACACGAGGGGAAACCTGGGCTCTCCTGTGGAATCTGCACCAGGAGTCCTTCAGTGCGTTTCCTTCGGAGCCTGCCACTGGGGGTGCATTGTAGTCCCCCGGGAACAAGACACGGTGCTTACGGGGATGGAAGTAAAATGGTTAAATATTTACATCAAACACAAATTCAGCAATCAAGAAGACACGAAGTCATTTACTTTTCTATAACTAATATTAGAGTTATAGTACATATATATATTATAAAAAGGAAATACTAATATAATAATCTGTATTAGTTGTTTATAAAATTTAATCCTAAAAATAAATTAGTTGTCCGTCGCTACAAAGTTCTATGAAATCGTCACGGAGCGTGCGACCGTCCATTGGGGCGAACTAAAGAACTAAAGATTTTAACTAAAATTTAGTAAAAACGACGTGTAAACGCATACTTATAATCAAGTCACTTAAAATTTAGTTACCTACTTGACAACTTAATACGTATAAATCAGGCATTAGAGACGTAAAACTGTGTTTTTTACAACCAGTTACGTCACGGAAGGACCAGACACGGACCAGACACCTCATTATTTCTTTGTGAGCAGCGACGAGCGCACGCGCCTAAGCAAAAACAGTTGAGTGATATTAAAATGTATATATATAATGATTTTTGATACTTACGCGAATATTACACATTGAAATGAAACTAATTTTACTATACTACTTACTATTACACTACTTATCTTACTTATTATTTATTTATTTTACATTTTTTTTTTTTTTTTGAGGGTACCCTAAGACAACTATGACATATGGACAGCTACCACCTCAGTCCGCCCTTGACCATGAATGCTGTAAAGTATTCGAAACGTCGGGAAATTAAAATCAAAAATAAACCGCGATATAATCCGTAAAATTAGTTTCATTTCAATGTATATATATAAAAATATAGGTAATTAAATAAAGTTAATACTGCACTATGTAAAACATGTAAACATGTAAAACTATTAATGTGGGCAAAATCATGATTGGCTGCGAGCCTATCGCGATAACATAAGTAGCTACGAGCTACTTTTAACTATAAATAAATTAAGTTGTTTGTCTAAAAATACTTGGTAGTAAACAAGTTACCTACCCACTTATTATTCGAATTATTACCTTCGAGTCAATAATATCTACCGTCAAGGAAAGTGACGAATGAAAACAAAATGTTTAAAAGTTAACAAAGTCGTGATTGACAGAGAGTCAATTACGACAGCATAATTAGCTGCGAGCTAATTATGAGTCATGGATTCATGACAAATGAATGCAGTTGATGCATCGAATTGAATATTTATCGGATGCAAGATAAGTTACAAGTTCCGTATATTTCTGGTATGTAAGACATAATTACTGGATTTACTGGTAATATCCATAGGAAATAGGGAATAGCAGCGTTTTCCCTGAAAGAAAACGCATATTAAAATACTTACCTTATTCAAAGCTTATTATGAGAGCGGCACTTCCTGTTTCCCGTCGACTTTGCTCCTATTGGTCAACTTTCTTGTGATTTGACCGGAAATAGCATCACCATGGCAGGCGAGGGCAGCAAGGGTTTGTTAAATATGCCCGCTCGCCCCGCTCTTGTTCATTGTGTCGAAGAATTACCAGGCAGGATTAAAAGTTAAGCTTTGAATAAGGTAAGTATTTTAATATGCGTTTTCTTTCAGGGAGAACGCTGCTATTAAATCACTGTACCGTTATTCAAAGCTTATTATGAGACGTGTTTGTTTTCGCCTGGTGATGCCAGTATACATGACGCCAATGTGATTGTGATACATAGATGTATTGTAATATCCATGTGTGAATTTTAAATAGAAATGCAATAAATTGCATACCTATATATCTACATAGTCTGCTACGAATTTCTTTTAGAAATGGGTAGCAAAGATAAGAGAACTCTATCTCAACCATTGGAATGGTCTCAACCATTGATTGGAATCAATGTTATGGGCAATTGATAATCAATAATTATTTATATGCGATGTACTTTTGACTTCGATTTTATAAAACTGTCTAAAATGTATTAAAGACCTCCAATTTCCAGGAGGTAGCTAGTATCAAAAACTTAACTATGCTTGTAGCGCATGATTGCTAACTATTTAAGCTAGATTATGTTGGTGATTTTAGTCTTTTTAAACTAATCAACGGCAGCTATCGTAACTGGAATATACAAACAATTTGTTTTTGGTATTTAACACTGATGCTTTAAGCGCAAAACAAATTTTATTTTAACGCTGCAGGCGTTGCAAGCAGGTGGATTTCCGATTAACGCAATTCCAGGACGCGACTATGAATTACATCCTACCAGGTGCTGTTGCAATGTTTAGCTAAGCTACTGCATGAAAATTATCCTTGGACAGGAAATTCACTAAATCATATCCTATTTAAAAGACTCTTGAGGATTGATAAGTATAATCGATATAAGAATATATCGTGACAAGAAATTACCAGTAAAAAACTGGAGTGATCAGTAGGACTGTACAATCGTCAGACAAATGATTTAGGCCAAATAATGTTAAATGACAATTGTTTACTTATGTTTATGCGCCGAACCCGCCCCGACAACCGTACGCTACACTAGCTGTCAGACACCGGTCTCGCCGGCGAGGCCGAAGGGTCGTACGCATGCGACCTCAACGACGTGCATCACCCCACTGAGTTTCTTGCCGGTTCTTCTCAGTGGGGGCGCGTTGTGAATCGGTGGTAAATTCAGCCCTCTCTTAAGCGACAGCCCCAGCCGAGGCCGTGCCTCCCTGAGGTGCCCTTGAGCTCGTCGCTACTTCTGCTGTTAAGGCTAGAGTGCTTTAAGCGCTCGCCTCCTATTGTCCGGTGAAGCTGTAATGGCCATCTGCGACCAACAGCGTCTATCATTCCCAAAAAAGAAACTCTCTATGGCAAAGCTATGCTATGTCCCCTTTGTAGGAATGCAATGTATATACAATATATACATTGCAAATTTGTTTAGAAGCCCACATAGACTAACATATATTAATATTACGCATTTTTATCAATATTACATACATACGCGTCGAATGGAGAACCTTCTTTTTGAAGCCGGTTAAAAAGATCTCAAATCATGTCAAGCTATGCCAAAATTGTGTGACTTGATTTAAGGTTGCTGTAGACCGCCCTAGTACGCCCATTGGGCACGGTGGTTCTCAAAGGAGAACGGCGGTGGGCCCCCCGTCCCGTGAGCACCGTGACTGGACAATGCGCCCCCCGGTGGCGGGGTCAAAAGCCCTTGCCTTTGCACTTAGGCACTGAGGGGGGCCCCTGATGCAGACCCCACCGGAGAGACCTGGAGTCCCCTCCCATGTGCCGATGCGACAACCGCGCGGGTTTTAGTGATTAAGAATCCCACACACCCCGGTCGAGCCCCACAGCTCCCGGAGCTGAAATCTGCTCACTGTAGCCACCTAGTCCCTGGACTAGTAGGTCGGCTGGTAGTTATAGATTTATTTCTGTAATTCCACTATGATTGAAACTATTAAACAAATATAGTAACACTACCTTCGTTCGGTCGTCAATTCTCATTTTTATTCCTTACACTATTTGAGTTGATTAAATGATACTACTTATCATTTTATTTTTGTATTAAATTTTAGGTAGAAACTGTCCTAATATAACTGAAATGGAAACGTTCTTTACATTTTTTAATGAATCATGGGCATTCGATGTACTTACTTACTAAACAAATACACCAAATGGGTCGCCGTTTGTAAGACAATGAAAAATATCACGATGCATAGAATGCTAGAGAATGCTATATTACGGGTAGGGGTGTATTATGCATAATATATGCTTATCGCAAGATGTATCTTCCGATTTATAACTTTTTAAATGTCAACACGAGCTGTCGGCTTTTAAACAAAGTGCACTATCATTTAGATATGAATCTTTGATTATATATACGTCTAGAGATACCTATTAGTCTTGTAACGTTACGTTAATAAGCAGCAACCTCATAATTCGTGTGTGCGTGAAGGCCTCGTTCTGTTCTCGTTCGATCTGTGGTTGTGTGCGTGTTTGGGGATCTCCAGTTATAAATATTTTTCCAATAGCGATAGCGTTGTGGGCTATGCATTGATATGTACTGTGTAAATGTGTAATTCCTTTTTTTGTAAAATATAATGTATAGCTGTTTGTTGTCCAAATAAATTAATATAAAATTAAATAATAATAAAATAAATTAAAATAGAATAGAATGGAATGGAATGGAATGGAATGGAATGGAATGGAATGGAATAGAATGGAATGGAATGGAATGGATTTTATTGTATTTTATCGTATTTAATCGTGTTTTATTGTATTTAATCGTATTTTATCGTATTTCATCGTATTTCATCGTATTCAATTGTATTCAATTGTATTCCACTGTATTCCATTGTATTCATTGTATTCTATTCTATTCCATTCCATTCCATCCCATCCCATTCCATTCCATCCCATCCCATCCCATCTCATCCCATCCCATCCCATTCCATTCCATTCCATTCCATTCCATTCTATTTTAGACGTCATCTCAAAAAACTTCTCTGTGCACATCAAATACGACAAGAAACGCTAAGGCATGACACCAGCCTAATCTAATTTAATGAGATCTGCTTCAAATTTTCTGCTGCTCTATTCTACTGATTAAATCTGTCTAACTCCTCATTTTGGTATGATATTATTTTTAATGTAACCGCAACACAATTACATACACAGCTATTGAAACATTGCTGTATGAATTTTTCCATTATTTCGTTAATTTTGCACCTTATGAACGAATTGTTATTTAAATAAGAGTGATGCCATTTTTAGTTCTTTTGATTTTTAGTTTTGTTATTGTATTATTATTTAATTCTTTCTCGTGTAATTGTATGTGCATGGCAGAGGGTCCATGAGGTCTCTGTGGTCCCAACGGAAGATCAGCGTGGCTTGGCAACACTTAATGCTGAGTTGGGACCCTTTCGTAGCAAAGTTATTTTTTAAAATTTTTATTTTATCTTATTTTAGTTTTTTAATCATGTGTCTACTGCCTTGTTTTGTTAATATTTTATATTTATTAATTATTGCTACGAATAAACAATTTTTCTTCTTCTTCTTCTTCATTCCATTCAATTCCATTCCATTCTATTTTAATTTATTTTATTATTAATTAATTTTATATTATTTTCTTTGGACAACAAACAGCTATACATTATATTTTACAAAAAAAGGAATTACACATTTACACAGTACATATCAATCAATGCATAGCCCACAACGCTATCGCTATTTATAGGAAAAATATTTATAACTGGAGATCCCCAAACACGCACTCAACCACAGATGACGCGAGTGTACAACGAGGCCTGCACGCACACACGAATTATGAGGTTGCTGCTTATTAACGTAACGTATCTAATAGGTATCTAGACGTATACGTCTAGATACCTATTAGTCTTGTAACGTTGACCTTTGATTATAGGGTGATGTGGTAGCCAATGAACCACCAAAAGTTTTAAGAGCTGTATCACTATTTCTATGAGAGATTGTAGAAATATTTTTAGTCTGGGGCCTAGGTAAATTAATTAACTTTCATTATGAATACTTAAATTTGGTTTATATTTAATACGATCGCGCTACGGAGGTTTTTTAAAAATAATGGTAAATGGTTCAATGCGTACACCCACTGGTATAGAATGAACCGGGGGGATTGTAGCCAATGAACCATGTAGTACACAATGAATCATTGTCCTGAATATATCTAATTTATGCTTACATTTATACCAAATAAAACAAAAAATCATGTTTTTAGGCTTTATTAGGCTTATATTTCAAAACGTAGCGACGTAGCGTAGATAAGGTAAATTTGGTAATAAGGTAAATTTGCCTCTTTTGCGGCTTTTCGGAGGCTCAGTCCCTTAAGATGAAGGTCAACCGTTTTTTACTTCGTCTGGAGTGTGAGCTCCTTTTTTTCGAAACTCTGCCTTCTGTGTTTCGCCCCATACTGAAAATAATAACATACCTACCAATGTTTTTTATAACAATTTAAGAATGCTATTAGGTACCTGAAAAGTCTAGTACCCAGTGAACCAGATGCAGTACTCCACAGAACAATACTACAAGCAGTACTCAATGAACCATGGTTCAATGACTACTTCGATCAAATGGTTCAATGAAAACCACCCGCCTCTCCTAAAATTTGAGGTTAGATTACTTTTGATAGAAATACACTATGCTCACAAATTATATTGGCAAACAAGCATAAGAACATCATCACCGGATTAAAACCATGAATGACATAAAATAACCACAAAAGAAAAGTTAGTAACAAAAATTAACTCACATTTTTTTCGTCGTTTTTGTAGCCGAAAACGAACTGACGAGTCTAACGTGGCCACTCCTTACAACAAACGGCCGTCAACTAAGTAGGAAAGCTTTGATCGGCGAAACGGTTCGAACGCGTCAAATTGTACAATCTGTCAACGTCACGTTTGGTCTGTACCTACTATTTTCATAGGGTACTCCTGGTTCATTGGCTACCACACCACCCTATATATTAATCAAAGGTCAAACCAGATCAAACCAAATCAAACCAAAAGTTATATAAAAGTAATTAATTTATCAAAAAAAATTATTAAAATTATTTTAATTGATCTATTTAATGTTTTGGTCACTATCTACGTATTACGTTTCATTGAATTCATTTTTGTTAAAAGAAAAATTACCCCAGACTTAAGATATATTCCCCCATTATTACCTAGCAACACCAGTCTAGTCGAACAATGTACATACAAATTGTCGTAAAAAACAATCGAGATTTTATAATAATCCTTCACAGAATCTTAAGACTTATGAATGGAAAATTAAGTTAGGATCTTTATTAATTTTACTTAGTTAATATTTTCACGATTTGATTACACAATTCGGCATAATGTTTTTTTTTTGGGAGCACAAACCATCGGTAAGTTCAAGTGATACTAAACAACCAAGTATACCAATTTGATGTTTTGGTGTACCTGATATTGTCAAGTGTTTGAACATCGAACATGCTATCTAGACGTACATATATATAATCAAAGGAATGAATATAGTTTTGTTAACCACTTCATAAATTACTCGGTTGACTTCTCCGCCGAGTAGGTAGGTACCGTAAATACCTAATAATAATATAGGAGCGGACGTGGCCCATCTCCAGTGAATTGGATCCTATTAATAGACGATTAGATTGTAAACTATTGTTGCAGTATTTGCCTGACAGCAAAATCGTCTTGATCCTTCTATAGCTATTTCTTTTTTGTTGTTTGTTTAGTAGCCAACAGTGGTGTCAGAGTTCTGTGAGATGTTTTGATGCCTGTTTTGATGCCTCTGACTTGACTAAAAGGCTGCTATCTAGACGACTACAACTGGGAACCAATGTTTAGGCCCAATATCGGTCTATTGGTTCACGACAATAACGATCTCGCCAGCGAGGCTGAAGGGTCATATGCATGACCTCAACGATGAGCATCACCCCACTGAGTTTCTTGCCGGCTCTTCTCAGTGGGGGCGCGTTGTGAACCGGAGGTAGAATCAGCCCTCTTTCTTAAGCGACAGCCCAAGCCGAAGCAGTGCTTCCCTGAGGTGCCCTTGACCCTGAGGTGCCGTTGAGCTCGTCGCTCCATTGCCCTTAAGGCTGGAGGATATGCGCTTGCCTCCTCTTGCCTGGTGAAGCTGTAAAGCCATCTTCAGCCAACAGCGTCAATCATTCCAAAAACATACCTAATGCCACTAATCTATGGACTGACCTTGCCTGACGCTGATTAACCAAGGAAATCTTTAACCGTATACAATAATAACAACTGGTTATGAGCGTCCGCGACCATTTCTTTTGCATTCAGTGATCCAGAGAATCTATCGCTTTTTGGGAGCTTAGTTTATCTCTTCTCTATAATATATTGTTTAACCATAGGCTATTATGGGCTAAATGTAATGGACATAAATTCGTGTGTTACTAGATCTAATTTTGTACTCCATTTAATATGAATGTATTTGATTTGATTTGATAACCCTTCCACCCCGTTTTATCTTATGGAACGTTTCGATCATTTGTCGAATTCTAACACCTAATCTTAGGTCCTCGGAAAATCTTTGCCTTACGATGCCCTTACATAGCAGTTCTTTCTATGACAAATCCTTCACGGTGCAGGCGGTTCGTCTGTGGAATTCTTTGCCTGTTTCTATAAGGCGTGCTTCGTCACACAATTTTCAAGGACCAGGTTTTAAACAAGTTTTATTTGGCGGAATAAGTTAATCGGTATTTGTATAATTTTGTTAGTTATATTAGTACGTACCTACTGTTTTATATACAATATGTGTTTTTATTTGCCTTTTTGTGTTAATGTTACATAGGCATATCTAGTGCGCGCACCCTCTGCTCTTTCTAACTTCTTTATTTTCCTCTCCATACAAAGGTTGCCTGGAACCTGGAAGAGATCGCTTTTAGTGATAAGGCTGCCCATTGTTGCATGTCTTATTAATTTGTGTCTTATTCTTCTAGTATCTGTTTGTGCGCAATAAAAAATTGTCTATCAATATCAGCTAAGCTTTAATACCCGCACACTATGAGCATCAGCGTTTAGCGATTTTATTGATAAAACTTGCAATTTCACTCTTTCTGTCTACATGATAACAGAAGAATAATCTCAGGATCTGCAAGTGTATGTAGCAATTATCATACTTCATATGCTATTCCATAGGGCTAAGTTTATATGGCCGCGCGGTACCGCGTGGAACTAGTAACCATAGTAACCGCGCGGTACAAGATCTAAATAAACCGTGCTTATTGTCTACATCACCGCGCGGCAACGGGCGGCTCGCTTCGACCCGCGCACCGTACATTTACCATCATGTGAATGCTCCAACCTCGCGGCGACGCGCGCGCGGCCATATAAACTTCGCCTAACGCGCGATTTCGCTTCAGTGATAGATCTCGTTGAGTCATCATTATCGCAATGCACTATCTACATATGTAAACGCTCTCGCAATTTCGCTAATGCGATCAAATGCACTGAATCGCCAAAATGCAATGCAGTACTTAATGCTTCATTCATCATTAGCAGCCGAAATACGTCCACTGCGGAACAAAGGGGGAGGTCCTTGGAAGGGAGGGTTGCCATAATCCCCACGCTTGGCAGGCGGCTTGGAGATCGCAGTATAGGTGGAAGATAAATCCAAAAGAAAGACGCTGCTGCCCGTCTTCCTGTTCTCGCTTAGTCGCCTCTTACGACACCCAACGAGAGGAAATGGGGGGATGCAATTCTTGCCCGGCACCCCACGGGTAGCGGGTACAATTTACTAGGGAAAATAAAATATTGGTACTACAGCATCATTTTACTTAATATGTTCTATAGATAATATGTGTATTACATTAAACTACAAAATTATAATCATTTAAAATAAAAAATAAAACCATCCGCCGTGGGCACTGGCAGACATGTGCAAATTTCCTTGCGCACATGCTAGTCATGTGCCACGTGGGTGTAGAATTGATTTAAATTTTACGTGTTATTTTACTCGTCATCCGAAAAAGTCCATGCTCTACATTATAACGAATAATACATTATTTTATCTAAAATAAGTAAGTATAAAATTAGGCACACACATTGCATCGAAACCGTAAAAGCCACCATACACAAAAGTCTCCCTGAATAGGGGACATTTGTTCCTTTTGACACATTTTGGAAAAATGATAATAACTTTTTTTATTTTCAATGTTTTCCCAAAATGTCTTTGAATTGTCATAAAGTATTAAATTATCTATGATATTAATTAAACTTTGCTGGAATTTTATTGACAATTAATGAGATTTAAGGCAAAAGAAAAAAAAGGGGATCAAGTATCCCCAGGTTTCCCTATTAATTATAATCATTTAAGATAAAAAATAAAAACAATATCCGCCGTAGGCACTGGCAGACACATGTCTGCCAGTGCCTATTTCCTTGGGCACATGCTAGTCATGTGCCACGTGGGTGTAGAATTGATTTAAATTTTACGTGTTATTTTACTCGTCATCCGAAAAAGTTTATGCTCTGCATGCATTAACGAATAATACATTATTTTATCTAATAAGTATGTATAAAGAATTAGGCATACACATCGCATCGCGAAACTGTAAAAGCCACCATACACAACGGTTGTAAATTTTGCGTGCGTTAGAACTATAAAAAGTGTTGTTCGGTCACCCGGTGGTCAAAATACGACCATAATTCATAGATATGTGTGTGAAACGCAACTTTATTTATTATATTCTAATGCATATTATATGAAAATATTAGGTTTCTACATTTTAGCTGTGCCAAGTATCATACTCGCAATTTTAAAGGGTACAAACAAATTTTTTGCTCTCGAAATATCTTATTATGTCCCTTCTACACAACTTTTGCAACAGTGACTACATAGTCTCAGTCATTTTTCCATACCTATGGTTTGAGCTTTATGATGAATGGAGCTTTCAATACGATATCAGGTAGGTATTTCGCCAGGGTCTCAGGGATTCCTATCTCTTTAAAGCCATGCGTCGGATTTAGAAACCTTTAACCTTACTTTAACATAACATCGAAGGCGTCAAAAATTAACCAACCTCCATGCAAACCAGTTGTAAAATGGAAGGTAACCGGTAATATAAAAATCATGGCGCAACATTTTAACCATATTCCATGATTCTCTATAACTGGCCGTCTTTGGGTCAAGGAAAATCTCGAAACACGTAAGCAATAGGTAGATATTTTAATCCAATTATAATTAAACTGGCAATTCCCTGCGGCTTCATCCGCAATTTTTTTTTCATACAATTTTACCATCCTCTAGAGCACCGCTAAAGGCACTTTATGAAAATTCCCGAAACATGTGTTTATTTTATTTAGAGAATCTTCTTCAAACAAGTTTCATACAAATGAAAACACCCCATTTAACCCCTTTAGGAGTGGAATTTTCAAAAACCCTTTCTTGTGTGGATGCTTATGTCTCAAGAAGAACCTACAGTCCAAATTTTGGTTTTCTAGTTCCAGCGATTTGGCCTGTACATTGATGAATCAGTCAATCAGGACAAGTAGGTAATTTTATATGTATAGATTATCAAAATAGTACCAAGCAATTACGAAAACTTTATAACCAATGCAATAAGAAACCTGTTTCACCTTTTTTGTAGATCGTCCAGTAACCCAGCTAATGTACGACTTGGCCTTGGCTTGTTCTATTGTACCATCTCATGTCATCCGGTTTTTATTTTATATTTTGAAATAAATTACCATTCTAATTAATTACTTTACTCGGTATGTGGAATTTTTAATCTGGCAATTATTAATAAAATATAATGTTCGTTCGAATATTTTTTCCCGGATTCAAAACTTCTTCAACAGTAGTTTATTATTCCGATATTCATAATGTACCCTACCTAAGTTCCTAAACTGTTTGACTTTTAAAATAGAGAATTACTTAGAGCAGATTTTTCTAAGTTTATATTATGTAAATCGATTATTAATATGCCTAAGCATGGACGAATAAGATTTAAGCATTAGCTTTCCTTCCTCACAAGTTATAAAAAAAAATTAACAAGATTTTTGGTTTACACTTTAATATTGGTAAATTGGTACTAAGTATTCAAGGTTTGTACTCACTTCTGGTGAATTATTGTAGGTAACTCGTTGATTGTCGACAGACGATGAGATGAGAGGCTCGTGCTCCTCGTTTCCGGCAGTCATTTTTAATATATATTCGTCTATTTAAAACACAATTATTAAAAAAAAAATTAAAAAATCACTAACATTTTTTTCACAGATCACAGATGATACGACACTTATTTGGCGGGAAAGGAAACTCGCACACGCTGTGGCGCTGCGATACGCGTCACTAGTAGGAACGCACTAGTTAATATGCGCGCTATTCAGTAATCAGCTTGGATGGGCGACGGAAATTTGTTTCGCCACGATGGTCCGTCTAGGCGTCTACTCTCGGTCCGGACTTGGTATGCGTCTGAATTTACATAAACAATGGTAATATCTTTTATTGAGTTGACGATAATGATTTGGGTTAGCTTTTAATACCTGCTATCTAAGCAATAAAATTACAACAAATACTTAAGTACATATTGTAAGGCAATTAGGTATTTTTTTACTGTATTTTTTTTTTAATTACCAATACATATACAAAACATTCTTATTAATATATTTTAAATACATGATATCGTAGCGCACAACTGTACTACATATTTCAAATAGGTGAATTATAATTGTGATAGAAAATATTCTTTAATTGTTTAAGTTTTAATTTCATATTGTTGACATTAATAGTACAGCGTAAGGGGGTAGGTAAAGAATTTATAAGTCGGGGGTTAGTTATATATTCGTTGAATTTTAACCCGGTCGACCAAGGCAGCCTACATTTTTTTTTAATTATGAAATTAAACGAATAACAGAAAAACAAACACAAATAAGCGTAATATAATAATTTTATTTATTCTATAAAATGATATTTGAGATAGATGCAAATAATTTCTCAGTAAATTACTTTATACAATTGTTTAAACGCGTATCTATTACATATTCTTGGTTAGTCGTATGATTACAAAATGACACATGGCAAAGGAACTATTGTATGTAGACTTGAGATGTAACATGATACTTAACTATATTAATGATTTAGGAATATGGCTAATTTGATATTTGTATTAAATTAATTCGACGATCCTCTAACACTTATACATTTATTAATATTTGGTGACAAACATCCCACTGGCGGCTCAGCTCTGTGGAGCGTGAATCGTCAACATCAAATAAACCAAAATAATATCTCATTGATTAATTCATTAAAATTATAATTCAATCATCCATTTACGCTATACGCGGGCTACAAGCGTTCTCGACAATGTTCACATATTTATCTCTCATTATCACATACACATAAATAAGACAACGGTACTATTTACATTTCACAAACGGAACATGTTTAAATTAAAAACTGAAGTAACATTGCGTGCTTCAAACACGACTGTCGCTATCTGATATAGATAAGCCAGACAGTGCGCATGTATGTCTGTGTATCACCCCTTTGTTCTATAAATAAATCAAATTATGCAAAATAATAATCACTTATCTTGTCGAAATCCTTCTTGAGCCAAGATACCTACCATCTGAATAAAGGACCACGCCACGATAAACATAGCGTAATTTGAAATAACAAAAAGTTCTAAGATTAAAAAAAAACTATAAAACTATAAAAAATACATCCTTTGCTAACTTATTTAAAAAAAGAAGACCATCCGCGCCACGTTACATGTAGTAGGTATTTCCAAAATCATCGATACAAAATAAATATTTCGTCGCTGATCCGATATCGGTAAAATATATTATGTATCTGTGTAAAATATACAAAACATGTTATATGTAGCCGTATATGGAATTCAATTCATATTTTTCGTACTTCCCCCGATTTCGGATCAACGTCCGTTATCGAATCGGCTAATGTGGAAACACCTTACTAAAACCATTTAAAACTAAAACGATATTTAGATACATATACAAATGTATAAAGGAAGCATTCATGTTCATAGAATACTATTGGCAGTGTTATGTTTAAATAAACAAGCATATTTTACATAAAATCATTATTTTGTAATGAAACACAATATTAAGTATTATTAAGTAATGAAACACAGTATTATTGCGTTTCTTTTTCTGTACAGGATACAAAAAATATGATGAACTATTTGAAAGTGTTATCTTAGATAGTTGCGTGAATTATATAAGTCTAATCTTCATAATTATATTACCATTATTTTAATCGAAGTAAAGGTAGTGATCAAAGTTAGAATTTTGTTCTTCTATTACGCGTCACAGATATAGCGCATTACTTAATTTAGCTAATACTTTAATCCTTGAAAAATCAACTTTGAATCAAGCAAGTTTAATTGAACATGTACTATCGCGGTCACGAACGCTGTACCAGTTTTCAGTCAAAATCGTTTGAACGACGTTATGTACGCTTACCCGCATATATTTCATGCCGGTTCGTGCAAGCGACGTTTTAAAGTCACGAACGGTGTACCACACACCGTTCGTGACCGCGGGAGTACATTAACTGAAAAATTAAATTTCTAAACTGAAAACAATCTTCTAACATTTTCTATACCGCTCAACGACGGATGATTCCGATCTGCATCATGTTAACGCGAAGCGCGCACGCGACAGAGATCTTCTAACATTTTAATTATAAGCAATATTGTATCACCACCTTTACAATTTTATGTATAAATGACTTATTATTTATTATGACTATGGTTTTTAACCGCCATTAATTTTACGATTCGCGAGTGAAAACTGTTTACGGGTAGCTACAAAAAGTATCTTTACATGCATATTTATGGCAATAAGTCTTATGGAACTACACACAGCGGTGAAATAAATGACTAAGTCTATACCAAACGTAAGCCTTTTAACCATCGATATAGATCGATGTTGAACTTTTTTGATCCGGTGCAGTCATTTCACACGTTTCTATAATGTTTATCTTAGTATAAGACATAGACATATGTGTATAAACTAGCGATTATATTTAACTGAGATTTAGCTAACTGTAGAATTAACTATATGTATTGCTAACTAATATGCAAAGGCGATCAGTCTACTGTTACTTGTTGGCAGTGTTACAATGGGTTAGATAGAAATATCATTTAATGAGAATAACTACAGTGCGGCTAAAGATATAATACGCTTATTTATCTGGCAATGCTAGGGCCCTGAACATTGCAATTGCAATTTAAACCTTATCGAAAAGGAATTAGGTTTCAGTACCTTGAAACCTACAGAGAGTAATAATTATTAGTCAATCAAGCGTTATGATTAGATTTTTATATACAATATCTATAGCTGTACTGCGCTATCCATTTCATATTAATATTAATGGTAACGTTTCGGAGATCATAACTCGCGTACTTGAACTTTTTATTTCGGAAGATTAGAGAATGGTTTTAGCTTGCAAATTAACCTAGACAATCGCTATGAATACTGCTGCATATCCCGAAAAACTACATTATTGATTGCCACAAAGCATAGCATCCTCTAAGATTATAAACCTACGTAACGGCATTTCGGTCGAGTTTTTTTGTTCCGAGCAGGTATTTTTTTGTTGAAAAATTTTCGTTGTAGGTACAACCCACGCTAAATAGATGTGATTATGATTCAACGCGTCCACAGTCTAAATACACAATCTGTAGAAAATAATAATATGTAATTATTACGATGTGTGGTTATATTTCTCACGAAAATTGTCGCGATGGTATACGGATATGGGTTCACGACCTAATAATCCAATCTAACGGATCAGTATTGAAACCGCAATGTACTCAAGTTACTTCACGCGCCAATACACAACTAATACAAACTTAAGACAGTAATGGACTCTGTTCTATCGATAACTTCACGTTCAATAAAGAATAATGGTATACGGCCTTGTGACATCCAGATTTTTGTCACTGGCCCCCATCGATATACTATACCAACTAGATTTGCTGTCACGACCCGAAAAGTGGTCACGAAAATAAGAGCTACGGAGACGGCTGTCGCTCAATTGTCTGCAATTATTATTGAACCTTATTTTATAGTATGTAAGTTATCTTTTTATATGAACATATTATTGTTTTGCGTGTACGTGTATAGTTGTAACCGCGACCACATTTTCGATGTCATTTTGTTCGTGACAGCAAATCTAGTTGGTATAGTATATCGATGCTGGCCCCTATAAAATTGTTGTTATACTGTTCCACGAAATATAAATTAAAACAAATGGCTTAAAACAACTCTAAATATAAACTGTAGACACATTAGTTTCTTGAATATCCTTATCGAGTTGTATCTTGATGCACATTAAGATATGCATCAAGATTTAGACTAATGAAAAGGAACTGCTAAAATAACAAACGAGTTCAGTTCTAGTTGAATATTAATAATATATATACAGAGTGTTACTAAAACCATGTCCGGTCGCTGAGGCTCTAGTCGGTGTCGCAAAATTGTATTGCGTATATAACTTATTTGTTTTATATCTCATAAATATTTTTTCAATGCGATAACATACAAATCTGGCAGGGGTTTTTGAAAAACTGTATATTCTCAGAGGAAGATAATTTTTGATGATTAATTAATTTGGAAAGATACAATATCCGATAGATATCCAATTAGGGTTCTAAACAGCAATATAACGCCTTTCATCGCATATGAGCCTCGAAGCGACGAGCGCATTTTTTTAAAAATTAAGGTTGCTGTTGGCCTTGACAGTTCCATCTGATAAGGAGCAATCGTTCGAAGCGCAACGGCCTAAATGGCAAGGAAGCTATGAACCTTCTCGGAATGAGGAACAAGCTTTACCCCGGATCACGAAACCTAAGCGCTTTAGCACCGGCGTGATATAACGTTTATCATACTTCGCGAGTCTTCTCGTCTCGCGAGCAGCACTAGCATATAGGGGTACATATTAAATGAAGACACGACGGTAAATCTAAGAATGGCGATGCCCCGAACCGAGGGTAATCTTTACGTCACATCGCTAAAGGTAGCTGCGAGTCGCTCCGACCAAAATTGCGCAACTTCGCCACTATTAAGGCGTTTGAACTTTCGAGACGACTCATTCAACATTAACATCCAATGTGTTAGCAAGCAATTATCATTTAATGTGATAAGTCCGTTATCGTGAAGGCCTTTATGCTATTAGCTTTGAAAAAATGTGAATCTAATTAATATATACCTAACGTATAGAAACAGCTCAATTTATTTTCAAGGCTCACTGATCGGGTCTGTGTTGGTACGCACAAACGAATTTGCTGCTATTACTAAGCATAAAATTATATTAAATAAGTGACAAGACCCTGGCGCGTGTTATACAGTCAAATATGCATATTGCTTGCCTCGCGATAATTTATGGCTAATGTTATTTGCGGTATCTTTTGTACATTTTGGAAATAGTTAGATGAAAACGGCCGTAGCTTTAATGTAGACCCTCGTAATTGTGTCTGCAAATGAACAAGTATCTGATCTGGTTATTCCAAAGTCACTTGATCAAATGTAGTGAGAGAGAGATATTGATTGTGTTTTTAAAGGGATGTTTCGCTCCGACATGGGACATATATTTTGGGCCAAGTCTAATTACGTATAAAGTTGACAATCTTTTTCCAAATTGTATATCATCCGAAACATTCGCTAGTGTTGTTAAATTTCACACACTAATCTTTTTTTCCCGTCTCTTCCCGTTCGGTGTCGTAAGAGGCGACTAAGGGAAAAGACGAAGACTCTTTCTATTGGATTACCTATCACCTATACTGACATCCCCAAGACGCCTGTCAAGCGTGGGTATGGTAACCCCTCATTCCCCATTCTAAGGGGAGGTCTTTGTTCAGCAGTGGACGTCTTTTGGCCATTGATGTTAAATATTTTTTTTCTACTGCATTGTATTTATTGTCTTTTTGGTTAGAATCTGGACGAGCAAGCTAATTATAGCTCACATTCTCAGAGGCTTATGGAAGAAGATTATCCGTAATTCTCTCGTATGAGTTTATTACGATAGTATCCGAATAGTATGATTAATTTTATCATATAATTAAATAGCTACAATAAAACAAGCCCGTTTTAATATGAATATATATTGGAATCACATTTTGCAAGTTGTTTGCTTGAGGACTAAGTAAAACTCTGATTTGGTGGGAGCATATAAAGTTCACTTTCCTTTGGCCTACCACGCCATAGTAGCTGGCATCATACCACGCGGGATGTAACTTGGTCGCCATGAACTTAATGCCAGCCTGACAAATATATAGCTATCTCTTTCGCAGTTGGGACAGCAAGTCTGAACGACAGACATCTCTCACGGGAAACTCGGAAAACCTGTTTTCACTCCAGTCAAGAAACACAGCGTATGTTAGTCAATCGATAGGGGTTCGCATCTACGTCACCTAATTATTATTATTAGAGTAAGTATTAAAGTGAATATTGTGCATATGCTAGCTGAGTGGCTCTACTTATACCCAAAAGATTTTTTGATGGTGCAGCAATATTAATTTCATGTTGTAGACTAGGCGATAGGATTATTATTTCTGCTGTTTGCATCATATTATGAAGGAGCTAGATCCTCGTATACTCTGAGATTTTATTTAAATGACATAGGTAGTTTAAATAGAGTTTTCAATCCTGATCATCTGAGTTTTATTCTGATTTATAAACTGATTTTAGATTTTTTTGAATCATTGAAATCCGGGGATTATCCGGTGCCGTGTCGAGGTTGATTCCTGGTGTCATTCCAAGCTCGAAACCTGACTTTCAGGCTGTTACACAGAACAGATAACATAAATACAATATACAAAGTAGAACGTTGTACATTGACTCAGCTACAGGAGAATTCCATTACATAATTAACTCGCCTAAAATATTCAAGGTTGCGTAACAACGATTTTAGGCTAAGTATAATAAGGCATATTATTGAATTCACGATAAATTTAAATCGCTGCTAGTTCGTGTATATTTCCACTAGGTTGTGAGTGCCTAATTTAGCCTATCAATTGTTTCGCACGAGCGAGACAAGAGACTTAAAACTCGTGGCAGAGACCGGAGACGAAGCAGGTAAAAAGTACAACCCCGACGATGCGGTGGAAGGCCCTGCGTCTCTGGTACCCTTTGAAGGTTTCCTCATAGACAATAAAAAAAAAATAACACCCTTTAATAATAATATTAGAGAAATCTCACTGAGAGGACACTTAAAATATTTCCGAATCACGACACTGCATTTCTACGGTAAGGAAGATTGCCATTAGATACTCTATGACGTCACTATGACTATCACGTATAGAGAATGAAGTTTGGGTGCTCAAACCTATGTCTACTCCACACCGAACTGTTAAGACTTGCTAGCCGTACTAGGCCTGTTGACAGCCCTTCATACCATTAACCGGTAACGCAGTTATTCCTCAGAAATTAAAGACAGGCGTAGGCCACCGTTGTAGTGTAAAAAACAGGGGCGTAGCTACCGGGCTGCAAAGGCCCCGTTTACCCTTCATTTGGGGCCCCAACAATTTTTCATACAGGGCCCATCTGAGGCAAGCTACACCACTGAAAGAAAGTAAAGAAGCTCCGGCAAAAATTTGCCGTATATTTATTAAAAAACACCTTCGTCTCATGTCTCTGTCACTAAATGAGAATGAAATAATATATCATTACAATAATATACATATATGCAAGTTTAAAATTACATAATTGCTATGGCTCGTTCACACACGATCTTTGGCTTGCTAACGGCGGCGAAGACTAAACACTTTTTATGGTTTCCGAGTTGAGCTGTCACCTTCGGCCAAGGCAAGACACAAATAGTTCAACGTCAGTTTACGCAACGAAACTTGTTTCGTCAATCATCTCTTGCCCTAAAGGTCCAAATCGTATATTATTTTTCTATAACACAAGTTGTTGTTAGCAAGCGGACGGCATGTTTATCTGGTATAAACGAGGCATTCTTAAGACAATGTTGATTATAATGAGTTTATACGTATAAATGTATACAATTTTCAGCATTATTATTATAACTGTACCTAACGAGAGACTAAACCAAATTTCGATATCTAATAAGTAAAATATTACCAATACACACGATAACACGAGGTAGCACAAAATTTTAACTTAAAATAAACATTATTACATTATTTTTAAAGTTGATTATTGAACACTATTTTTCATCTTTCACTCGATTTAAGCTATTGCTTGGCTGTGATTCCTGAAGAAAAGGAGAAAGAGATTCTTGAAGAATTTGATCTGCGGACCAAAGCCACATTAAGCAATTCATCTGTAAAGGAATTCGTATTCTGCATTCCAAGCAGATCCTTAGTAATTCCTTTAATTTTCGTAAAATGGTCACACATTTTAAGTGAATCATACCTAAAATATTCATTTATTAGCAGATTCATATTTGTTTTTAAAGCCACGAAATAATAAAATTGAAACGTAACTCATTCATATTATGTTTCACCGAATATGGCCTTAGACCCGCAGATCTACTGACGTTGAAGGCGCACTTATACACCTGTTTATGTAAATGGGACACCTGATAAAATGGATGAAAGGCCAAAGACAAAAATAATTTTAGGATTCGCCTTAAATTACCGTAGTCTATGGATACGCAGTTCATACAATGATTTATGAATTGAATAATATGAATAAGAATGGTTTTAGAGTATTGTTGTGTATTCACAGTGGTCTAGACACCGCGGCGGCCCATCTTATCCCCTGTCTTCCTTCCCCTAAAATATAAATTTCCAATTACTTAGTATACTCGAGCCTAAATCTAAACATTAAAACGAAATTTTGACACTAATCTCTAAGGAATAAAATATACTTTAAATCAAACGAATTTATTATGTACCTACACTTTCGACATTTGACAGGTCATGTGACCAAGTCGGCATTATTGACAAACCAAACCAATCTCCAATTATTATACAGTCATTCACGCTTACTCGCCGCCACATGCCACCAGTCAACCTTGAATTAATTTAAATTATTCAATATCAAGATATAGAGTGATTATGTAAATTAATTTTAAGATACACGTTCCTAATGATAACCTCCCACCGTCCCGTACGAGGTGAAACTTAAAAGCAAAGTTTTTAGCTAATATGCGCATCACGACTATATCACAGCCAAATCGGCCACCGCAGGCCTTCCGACCAACTGTCAGTTCCACACAACGACAATCTAGACATACAAATGAAACAATAGAGATTAAATTTAAAGAATAACAATGAATAGTAAAAGTTTTGAAGAAAATAATAAACTATTTTTGAAAAAATAAAAACCGACTTCAAAGTAAATTATCTAAAAAGCATAAAATAACGAAAATATTATTGAAGTTGGTGCAGAATATACACAGCAGGTACGCTAACACCAAAACATAAAAAGTTTATATCTCTTAAACTACTGAACCGATTTTGATGAAACTTGTACTCTACCCTAAGTTGAAAGATAATCTAACTATTGCAAAAAGAATTTTCGAAATCGGACTTGTAGTTTCTGAGAAATCTGCGGACAAACCTACATACATACATACACTCGTGAAATTTGGTAAATTCGTTTAGAAGCCCACATAGACTAACATATATGAATATTACGCATTTTTATTAATATTACATACATACGCGTCGAATACAGAACCTCCTTTTTTGAAGTCGGTTAAAAATACATTGTATTTAAATACAAAAGCGCCCAAGAGTCATGAAACGGAAAACAAAAAATTCATACGTTCATGACCCGCTAAGACCCGATGTCATATAAAATCATTCATGACTCTCATCGTAACTCAATCAATCGGTTATCCTATATGAAAATAAGGACATACCATAGTGTATCTCGGTCTTCATTCAAGCGTCACACCGTCGCAAGTTGCTTCTCTAAATTTTTCGATCGATTACAGTCTACTAAGCAGTAAGTATAATACATACGTTCACGCTAAAATGAATCATTATCAGTCTCGAATAGATAAGGAACTTAAAATCAACCTTTAAAATGTCATCCATATACATAATGCATTAACTTCTATCAGATACTAATCGCGCGCCCCCCCCCCCCCCCCAATGCCTTTCCGCTCTTAACAAAATTGTGAAACGTTGCCAACAAAATCTAAAGTGATCAGTTTAAAGTTAATATAGGTGCGTTACTCCCGGAGTCGCTAGTCGTTAGGGGTGTGGGCCCTAGCCAGTAGTTAAGCGGTATTCTCTGTCCATAATTTTGAAAAGCCCTTACTTCGGAGTCACTGGACTTTTTTGGAGTGGAACCTAGACGTCCATTGAGTATGGCCGCGGGGTTACGAACCCCGTCCCCGTGAGCACCGTGTCTGATTCCCGGGGGCTATATCGGGCCCTTCGGCGGCAGGCTCCAAGGCAAGGCACTTAGACTCTTGGTGCATATCCCACCGGAGAGTACAGGTGTACCTTCTCATATGCCGTTGCGACAGCCGTAGGGTTTTTGTGGGTAAGAATCCCATATACCCCGGTTGACAGATCCAGAAGACCTATCAAAGATATTCCCGTGAAAATAAAAAGGTACGGAACTCGTAATTAATAAATTACTAAGGCTGACTGTCCTGTCAAATAATTTTATATAACAATAGCGACTTTAGCTATTTTATTTTAATGTTAAATGCTTAATGATTTGAAAAAAAATCCAAGTGATGTAACATTTGACTTTGTTATAAATCCATTAAATTCCTATTAATAGAAAATTAGCAAACATTTCTTAATTGCGAAACCTCTAAAACATTATCGATATAGTTGAACGATATACTGTCGTTAATAATTGCTTATCATATTTATTATTTTTTAACGAGCGTAAGCATTTAACTTCGCAGCTGACGTATAAGTTAATTTGTCAATGGAATCGTCCAGTGTGAAACTAGTGTTGCAATATTTTTTTTTTTAATTTATTTATTAGTGTTGCAAATTGTTTAAAAGTGTTGCAATATTAGAATATTATTGTGAAAGAGGTTTCAATTTTGAAACCTAAAGGGAACATTCGAACAGAATCTTAATAATAAAGAGATAAAGTTTGTTTCTTGAATATAATCTGTAGAGCTACTGATCCAATTCTAAATAATCTTTCATTGTTAGAAGACTAAATATCTTCAGTGTCATAGACTATATACAAATGTGTATTAATTTTTTTTTTAGGTAACCTTTTTTGTATTCATGCAGGGGTAACTTTGTATAGGACCCCGGGACCCTGTTGGGGATGATATAACCTTAAAAGAACGGCGAGGGCGGGACGAGACGCTATCGAAATGTAAGCCAGATAACGTTACTCAACTATTAAAATCCAGCCAGTAATATATACAGTAATATATGGTAATAATTTCATTTATATCGGTATTAGCGCCCCAAAAACTTAACGTTACCGATAGCGGTAAGCGGTAACTGTTTCTCAGCGGTAAAACGGTGCGGTAATTACCGCGTTACAAAGTCTGCGGCGTGTGCTTAGACGGCTGCCTCTTGAGCCGCCTGCTGACGGGTCACTGTCAGTTGTTCTTGTCGAAATTGTGGAAAGCCCAGTTGAATGACGTCGTCCATGAATTTTTCATCGCCTCGTTGAATTTCTGTCTAAAGTGTTCCAATGCTTTTTCCTCGGATAAATCCATTACCTGCGTGGTAAATACGTCTTTATGTATTGTGAATTTAAGGCTGAGAATGTACTTACAAAATTGCGAATAGCTCAACTGGAGCAATAAAAAAAAAAAAAAAAAAAAAAAAAAAAAATTTATTAGGAACAAAATCCTCTCAATATCTCCACTCTACGGAAAACCACAGCAAATAAAGAAGCCTTCGTGTGACGCAGTCACTTTTAACTATGACATGGCAACATTTAGACGGGCCTGTTGGTCTAGTGGTTAGGGACCCTGTCTGCTACCTAACAGGTCGTGGGTTCGATTCCCGCCAAGTGTCTGGGTGTTTTATCTACATAAGAATGTATTTACAACAAAATAAGTATTAGTATCAGTTGTTTGGTTTCCATAGTACAGGCTCTGCCTAGTTTGTTTGTATTATTATTATATTATATTATTTTCTTTCTTCCAGCCTTCTAATAGAGACGTGCGAAGGTAAAGTAACATAAAACTGTTCACTGTAACATGCAGGCTATAAATAAATAGATATTAAGCATTAAACAAGAAATAATTCCTCGTGGGGTGTCCAGGTAAGAATAGCACCCATTTGGGTGTTCGTAAGGGGTCGTCCATTAATCACGTGATGCTTTTTAGCAACTTTTTAACCCCTCCTGGTGATATGTGGTGAGGTTTTAATCTAGACCCCCCCCCCCCTTCCCAAAATCACGTGTATTTTTTTTTGTACAAACTATATTGAAATTTTCAGAATATTATCCTTAAATACAGGTAACTGATTAAATGTTGAAGGGGAAGTCGTTGTCGGCAACGGTGAGTCAATACCACGTGCCGGTGTTTGCTTTAGAAATCGTGCATTAAACGAAAAATAAATACACGTGATGTCTCATTATACCCCTCCCCCCTCCTGGTGATATTTCGTGATTTTTTCGGAACCCCTCCCCCCCCCTTTCGAGCCTCACGTGATTAATGAACGACGCCTATGAGGCGACTAAGGGATACACGAAGATGAGCATCAGCGTCTTTCTATTGGATGACCTTCCACCTATACTGCGATCCCCAAGACTCCTGCCAAGCGTGGGGATTATGGCAACCCCTCCCTTCTAAGGGAGAGGCCTTTGTTGAGCAGTGGACGTCTTTAGGCTGCTGATAATGATGATGAAATAAGAAACATATGTATATCTTTATTAAATGTATCTTCTTCTTTTTCTTCTATTTTCTTCATATGTACATATGTATATAAAATTTCAAGGGAACTCACTAGTGTTTCACGTAGATACTGAAGATCCTTCTCGGAGCTGAGCTCGGGTAGACCCGTAGATATCATCATAGAGAAGAGGGACAGGATCAGGTGACCGTGCTTCCGGAGTATTGTGAACGCCTAAACCAAGAGAAGGAATATTATCCTGTAGTCTGCTGCTTAAAATACTGCCGATTCCCACCCTCGGTAAATCATACAGATATGTATTTTTTTTAGTGCGTATTTTTTTATCACGTAATCAGAATTGTTAATAGATCAATAAAAAATACCGGTCAAGTGAGAGTCGGTCTCAAAAAAACAAACCGTAAAACTAAGTTTGTTTGTCGAGGTTTTATATGGATTACTAAAAATGTGTACTATTTAGAAAAAAAATCATTCTATTAAAATATAAAATTCCTGTAAAATATTTAAATAATATATATTTTTTTAATTTTTGAAGGAATATACTACTGTCATAAAAAGAATATATTTTTATAAGGGCAGATGAAGCCCTTTCATATGATATCCCATTCAATATTGTTAGAGGTAATGCTTTAGAACTCATTAAGTCCTATCTAAGCTCAGAGTAATAAGAATAGAGCTAGTATCGCGTCGATACCCCGAACAAATTTTTCGTGGCACTTTTGCGGGGTGCGGGAGGCGAAGTAAACACACACAGATACACTTTCACGCATACCCACACTATAGTAAACTCGCAACACATTCAAAAATATACGCACACAAATAAAAAATGACCTGGACATGAACAAAAATTTGGCAGGGGGGGGTTAGCGCATCATGCTCTCTCCAGTGGTATCTCCTCTAAGTATCTAAGTAATAGAAAACAATCGACTCTTGTAACTAGGCTTTGTCTTAAGGAAAAAAAGGAATGTAATTACTACTCAACATTCAGAGATGTAAAGTATGGTGTACCTCAAGGAAGCGTGCTAGGGCCCTTACTATTCATAATGTATGTTAATGATCTCCCAAAAATAAGTAAGCACAAAGCAATTTTATATGCAGATGACAGTACTTTATTATTCACTGGTAAAGATAAAGTAGTCCTCGAGCGTGATATTAACACAACCTTAGTTACTACTATAGATTGGTTGACTTCATATAATTTAAAAATTAATATTGAAAAAACAAAAATTATGACATTTAGAAATAGAATAAATAAATTGGCTAATATTGATATTAATTACTTAGGGTGTAAAATTGAAGAAGTTGACATTTTTAAGTTTTTAGGACTAAATATAGATTGCAATTTAAATTGGAAATTACATATTGAAAATTTATGCTTGAAATTAAGTCAGTACACTTTTGCTCTTAATAAGCTGTCAAAAACGATTGGCACTTCAAGTATTCTAGTAGCATATCATGGGTACGTTGGATCTTTATTAAGATACGGGATAATTTTTTGGGGCAACTCAACTGAAAAAGAGGCAGCTTTCAAGGCCCAGAAAAAATGTATAAGAGCTATTTGTCACCTTAAGCAGACGGATAGTTGCATGCCATTCTTTAAAAAATTAAAAATTCTTACATTACCCTCGCTATATATTTTTGAAATGGCTATTTTTGTTAGGAAAAATCTCAATCTCTTTAACAAATTACGCAGTCGGAGATATAACAATCAAATAGGTTTTCCTCACAATAAGACTGTTTTTTTAAATAAAAGTATATTCTGTATGGCTCCTCGAATATACAATCATTTACCCAAAACGATTCTTGAGTGTATTGATTACAACATGTTTAGAGCGAAACTTAGAATGTTCCTGCTAGATAAGGCATACTATTCAGTTAATGATTACTTAACATCTAAACAGTAATTTGATCATTTCGATTATAATGTTAATTTGTTTGTTTGTGTAATCTATTTATATTAATGACATATTGTGACATGTAATATTAAGGTTTTAAAATAGTAATTTATTGTGAATATTTTTAAATGTATAATATTAACGACTTATATAATAATAATATATTATTAATTATAATAATATTTTAACTTAATTGCATGCCTCAATGGCTGAATATGGTGAATCAAGCATGTTTATTTCTAAGACCCTCTGTATCTACCCATATTACTGCAATAATAAACGACTTGAATTGAATTGAATATAGTAGTAGTTTCCCTTTGAAATTTTGAAGCCCTCTTTCTACCCTCATTAAATATAAATAAATTTTTTTTTTTCCATTTGCGATGAGGTTGGGTAACTGTTCTGAATTTCAAATCCATAGCATCAGTGGTTCCTGAAGTATATTGCTGTGACAGACATACAGACAAAGTCACTCCATAAGGGTTCCTTTCTTACCTCATAGGTATGGAACCCTAATAAACACAAGTCGTTAACCTACTTTCACCTTTTGCTACATAAAAAAGCTACTACTAACCTTCTCGCAGTGTTCTCTAAATATCTTGAAGTCTAGGGGGAAGTTGTCACCGGATCCCTTCTGTCCCTTATTGATGACGTGTATGAAGTCGTGAGTCAACACGAACGGAACTCGCTCGCGCTTGAATCCGTACTTCTGCTTGAAGTGGCCCAAGAAGTGGCCGAAGTCGATGTGGAAAAGCTGCGAAAAACGCACTCTTTCATTAATATTAAATTAGATATCTGCCACCCAAGACGCCAGAATATAGCAACACAACTCCTCTACAACTAACTAATACTACTCTCTGAATGATTAAAATGCATTTAATAATCTAAGAAGTTTGCTTTTTTGTCTACCCTGTCATAAAAGTGTGTCCAACCAATAGTCTTTGGTTGCCCACCAATCAAAGGGTAGGGCCGCAGACAGACAAGATAGTTTCAAGAAACAACGCCAAACTGTGTGAACATAATTGTTCCGGTGTGAAGGGCACTGTAGCTGGTGAAATTACCGGACACAATAGACTATATATTTACAACATGTTTAGAGCGAAACTTAGAATGCTCCTGCTAGATAAGGCATACTATTCTGTTAATGATTACTTAACATCTAAACAGTAATTTGATCATTTGTTTAAGTATTTTATAATTTTATTTATTATATCATATTATTTATGTAATTACTGTGTGTATTCTTATGTAGGTTTATATAGGTAATTTATATAGGTGCCAACTATACTTAACTTTCTATTCTACCTATCCTTCTTAGTTGTTGTACATTTCACTTACTCTCACACTTTAATCTTCTTTTCCTCTACCACTCTGGGGTTTGCTGGTAGAAAACTCAATTATGAGTTAAGCTCGCCTTTGTACTTTTTTCATGTATTGTATTTTATCTGTGTTTTGTGTGTATGTGTACAATAAAGAATTATAGAATCATTTCGATTATAATGTTAATTTGTTTGTTTGTGTAATCTATTTATATTAATTACATATTGTGACATTTAATATTAAGGTTTTAAAATAGTAATTTATTGTGAATATTTTTAAATGTATAATAATAATTACTTATCACAATTTAATATTTTAACTTAATTGCATGCCTCAATGGCTGAATATGGTGAATCAAGCATGTTTATTTCTAAGACCCTCTGTATCTACCCATATTACTGCAATAATAAACGAATTGAAATTAATTGAATATTTATATTGTCTCGGGTGATGAGCGTGCAGACTGCAGCTGCTTATAGGCAGGCGCGTCGCTTGCCATCAGACCTCCTGCTGGTATTGTGTTATCGCGATTAGGAGGATTATGAACCGAATGCTGTTCTAAGGAACAGGGGCCTTATCATGAACTCTTATCATCATCATCAGCCGGAAGACGTCCACTGCTGAACATAGGCCTCCCCCTTTGAACGCTACAATGAACGACAATTGGTTATTTGCATCCACCTGTTATTTGCGACGCGCACAATGTCGTCTTCCCACGTAGTGGGAGGCCTGCCTACCTGCCTGTCTTCCGGTTCGTGGTCGCCACTCGAGAACCTTTCTTCCCCATCGGTTATCGATCGATCGATAGCAATGTGGCCTGCCCATTGCCACTTCAACTTGCAGATTTTAAGAGCTATGCCGGTGACCTTGGTTATTCAGCGAATATCCTCATTACAGATTCTGTTGCGCAAAGAAACTCCGAGCACAGCTCTCTCCATAGCTCGTTGTTTGACTTTGAGCTTCTCTAGACGGCCGGCACGAACTCGTACAGCAGGGCAGTTTAACACAAGTGACTTGTGCACTTACCATGAGTGCACTAATTAAAGTCCAATCAATAATTCAGTAGAGTAAACTGCCATTTGCTGTCACTTTGTAAAATAATATTGCCATATTAATAGTAGTAGTGATGTTCCCAGTCTATAGTCATTCTATCACTTGTTCAAAGTTAATAAGAACATATCTAATACTAACAATAATTTTAAATAGAAATTATATGCAGTTGTCAATAGATGATAACTATAAATAAATCTAGTGAAATTGACGAACAACAAAGGCTGCATGGGCTATAATTTTATCTTAAAAACATCCTACATTCACCAAGTCGGTGGGAATAAGTTGATCTTGGCTATACACAGTCCGCGACACGCCGTCATCTTATCATTTGGCTTCTAAATTTTGATATGAGTGGACGAATGTTTCTTTTGCTCACAAGTACTGACTAAGTGATCAATAGAATCATTTAGTCATTCACTATTATTTTTTTCATCAAAAACTGGTAACACGGCAAACGTCAGTTTACTCTAGTGAATTATTGATTAGACTATAGCAGGCCACCCAGCTGTAACGTCACCCAAACAGGTGAGTGGTCACGTGACGATGTTATTGTCACCCTAATTAGTGCGATCATGTTACAAAGTAAGACAGGTCACGTTTCGTGTCAAATTGCCCTGCTATAATAGTTCATGGTGAGGCCGCTGGTATATCACCTGTCCACTCTTCTTGACCATGATGTTGTCCGGATGTCTGTCAGCGATCCCGAGGACGTAGGTCGCGACGCAATACCCCGCACAACTCATCGTGAACTCATCCACTGCTTTGTGGAAGGCAGCCTCGTTGTTATCAGTGTGTTTTTTTAACCATTCTATATTATAAAGAAGTAAATTATTAGACAACTGTAATGAATACTTTGTAAATACATACTTATATAGATCAACTGGCTGACCCGCGCATACTATCGAAGGACCAACTTAGTAGATCACATCTATACATATAAAATTACTTGTCCTGACTGACTGACTGACTGATTCATCAACGCACAGGCCCAACCGCTGGACCTAGAAAGCTGAAATTTGGACAGTAGGTTCTTATAATGAGCATCCACTACGAAAGGGTTTTTGAAAATAACACTCATACATAAGGGGTCAAATGGGGTTGGAAAAAAATAATAGCGGGCGTAGCCGCAGGGAAATGCTAGTTATTACAATAAATACGTAATCGTAATTGATAAAAGGTATGTAAAAAATGAAGAAAGAAGATAACACCCAGACTCGAACTCACGAGCTATTGGGTAGCGGCCAGGGCTTACCACTAGACCAACGGGCCCGTCAGCTGATAGTTTTGTTTACATTGTATGGGTTATATTGATAGTAACACCCAGTTTACGCAACACAAATCTTTGTCTTGGGAATGGAACATACAACCTGATGGGTAGCATCCAGGGTGTCCCACTAGAACAGCCGTACTCAACCTTTTTTACCCCTGGGCCACATAGTCGTTTCTGCTTTACCCTGCGGGCCGCATAGTCGCTTCTGATTTAGTCTGCGAGCCGCAATAATCTAGCCTAAATCGTATGTTTATTTATAACTACCCTAAGTATATTAAATTACAATAAATCGCATATATGAAATATAGCATTTATTTAAAAATTAAGGGATTTCTCACTAATTGAAGACATTTCTTTACTTAAATTCTGAATGCGCGTTATTTTATGAGAGAAAGCGAGTGAAATGAGCATTTATTCATTCGAACCTTATTCAAACGACATTTTTTGCATTACTTTTGTACACATATCAATAAAATACTACTGTTAATATAAAAATACTGTACTAGACTTCGGGCCGCATAGAAAAGGCTAGCGGGCCGCAGGTTGAGTATGGCTGCACTAGACCAAAGGGTCCATCAGCTGTTAATTAAATTAAATTCAAATATTTGAGATGCTCACAGCCAGTTGTAACCACTGTTCTGTAAACGATCTGTTGGGTAAGTAACGTCAGGCAAGGTCAATCCTTAGATGGGTGATCGTTTAGTGGCATTTGAACTGACCGTCTCCGTGCTTCCGAGGGCACGTTAAAAGGCAGTCCCGGCTATTGCCATCGACACAGCAGTCGTTAAGCTAAGTCAGAGGCCTAAGGGCAGCTTGAAAACTCTGACACCAGAGGGCCAAGACAAGATGCAATCGCTTCATAGCGAATCTATTCCTTCATTCGCTAACGGTGTCAATTCCCTAAAATTTGTCACGTGATTTTTCGATGACTTATGTCATTCTTATACATTTTTATACACGTAACTTGGCTAGATTCGTTAGATGCGCAGAAGTCATTTTTTAGGTCTCTTTGGTTATCAAGCGGGACGCGGGGAACAAGGTAACATCGTTCCGGGCGCGCTATTGGTTAGCCGGTCGAGCCTTGCTCCCCGCAACTCGTCTACGTCCCGTTCGCTCCCGAGTAAACTTGCGTGCACTAAAATAGTTCAGTTTGTTTTTGTTGAGTATTTGTTACAAGTTTTTGAAAATGTTATTTTATCACTACAAGTAGATTCCGACTTTTCATCCTGCAACCTGCCGGCCGCCAAGCATTAAATCAATAATTATTTAGACAATATTTTATTTTAATATACTTTTTTTATGTAAGTTAAACTGTAAGAATTTCATTTATTACATCTCAATATATTTCAATCATGCCACTGTTTTCCTTATTTTTATGACATAACTAAAAATATGGCAATAAAATTGCAATATATTATATTGACCATGTTTTGTTGCAACTAAGTGCACTTGCGCGAACTTTCTTTCCCCCCACTGCGCCAAAATCTTGCCAACTTACGTGCCGAGGATTATAGCTATAACGCTTGTAGAATGTTACATTGTCGAGGGGGGCTGGTTGGCCACTAACCATACGACAAAAAAATAATCAAATATTTTATTTCGGATAATTCATTTTGTTAGTAAGTAAAGTTATGTACACATGGCCTTACGTAATAGCGTGGATCTATTGATGGTGGATGTGGCGGGGAATATCGCGTTCTCCTTCTGTATGTTCGCGACTGTCTCGGCGTTCTCAACAACTTCGATCATACCCACCGCGTACTCCATCGATATGCAGTTGTATGGATTCAATCTGGTAGAAGGAAAAATAAAGGATTAAAAGGCACAGTTCGCATACAAAAACAATTATCATCATCAGCATCAGCCAAAGACGTCTACAGCTGAACTAAGGTCTCCCCCTTAGAAGGGAGGGGTTGCCATAATCCCTACGCTTGACAGACGTCTTGGGGATCGCAGTATCTTCTTCTTCTTGTTTTCCCTAAGACGCCTCTTATGGACACTCAATGGGAGACAGGAGGGTGGTGCAATTCTTACCCGGGCATAGCCCCCCCCCCCCCTCCTACGGGTACACAAATTATACACAAAAACTATATATTTTAGTTTTTGTTATAAATTCTTTCTAAAAAGTAATTATTTACTGTTTAACTTTGAATATGTACAGATTTTTCAGACACGTCAAGCTTGTTGGAAATGGTATCTTATGCGCTGAAGTCGGTGCTAGCACATCATTTTAACTAACACTAGCACCAGCTGACACCGACTTCAATATATTTTCGTTATTTTATGCTTTTTAGATAATTTACTTTGAAGCCGGTTTTTTTTTTTAAATAGTTTATTTAACACTTTTTAGTGACTTATTTTACCAAAATAGGTATCAGCACTATCACGCAACTCGAACGTCTACGTTACAGTAACTTACTGAAAACATAAAAAGTTTATATCTCTTAAACTACTGGACCGATTTTGATGAAACTTGTACTCTACCCTAAGTTGAAAAATACTCTAACTATTGCAAAAAGAATTTTCAAAATCGGACTTGTAGTTTCTGAGAAATCCGTGGACAAACCTACATACACTCATAAAATTTGGTAAATTTGTTTAGAAGCCCACATAGACTAACATATATTAATATTACGCATTTTTATCAATATTACATACATACGTGTCGAATAGAGAACCTTCTTTTTGAAGCCGGTTAAATATCTGGTAAAAGTTAGAAAGCGTGCTTTATCATCCCCGCTTTCATCAGGTGGAATTCAAGCACCTTGCGGTTGTTAAAATCAAAATCTGTTTTCTGTTTTTTTCTTTCTTTCTATACTTCCCTAACTCAATGTACCTGAAGTCATATCCATGGTTCTTCCACAGCCGATCCATGATCCTGAGCATTTGCAGAGTGAACATATCTTGGCGGAGGTCATCGCCTATCTTCAGGATGATGCGGATATCGGAGCCGGTCGGGTCTACGTTCTCGAAATCCAACATTAGGGGACGCATTTTGCTGTCCATTACACGGCACACCTCAGGCCTGGGGAGTAGATGGTAACAATGTTACAGCAGCCAATCTTTTAGACCAATTCTTAGTGGAAGATCCACGTCCATCGAGGGCGGCGGCGGGGTTGCGACCCCCGTCCCCGTGAGCATTGTGTCTGGTTCCCGGGGGCTACAGTACGCCTTCCGGTGGTGGGCTCAAACGCAAGGCATTGAGGGGTTCCAGTAGGCCTAGCACCACTTGCAGTCTTGACAGATCGCTGTGGAGTATGACGTAGTTTTCTACACCGAAATGTCATTCTCTAAACAAAAATGTGATATAATACGCCATAGTGACGTCATACTCACACTAATCTCTCAAGATTTGCACATCATGCTAAGCCTGCTGGTGCAGATCCCACCGGAGAGCCCTGGCCCCACTCTCATGTACTGATGCGATAGCCGCGGGGGTTTTAGTGGGTAAGAATCCCACATACCCCGGTTAACCCCATGGACCTACGGTAAGTTTCCCCGCGAAAACAAAAAAAAAGATGGAAGATCCAGGATTGTACCATAGCAGTGTTATATTTTCTGCTGTTTAGTAGCAATGTGCAAACATGGCTGTGAAAGGCAACGTAGCTGGCGAAATTACGGGGCTCAATAGACTTAATGACCAATATCTTGGGAGACGAGCGGCAGTGCAATTCAGATGTCCATGGCCAAGTGTATCACCACCTGGCGTTCGCCTGATGGTATGTAGCCCCCACGGTGACCCCAGTGGGGGGGGGGGTTAGTCACGGTCCTCCATGCCCCCTCCCCGTTGGTCTACGCCTGAATGAAAGAGAGTATCCTTAGGGTACCACCGCTTGACAGGGGTGGATCCCCTCGGACTACGCCGAAGTTCAAGTCTCCTTACTTAATTCTTCTGCAGACGAAGCCAGGGTTGAGAGGTGAGACGAAGTCGCAGAGCGTCTCCACACAATGTTGTTCTTGTAGATGCTGTATCAGCGCCGCGCGGGCTTGCTTTATCTCCTTCTTCTTGCGCACGCATTGACTCGCCCCTGTTAATTGCAATTAACGTCAAATATAACTTCTCTTGTAAATACCAAGGTCACGAAAAGAGAAACGCTTGGCCGTAGTAGAGCTAAGGGCCCCAAGACTGCTAGTTTTAATAAAATGATATACAGTTGCCATATCAGCGACATACTACTGACACTACATTACGATTATGACAAATTTGGTATTCTGCTAAAATAACCATAACCATTGGTGTCACACCACTGAGACGCCATAATGGGTTTAGGTCTCAATAGTGTGTGGCTGGCACGTATGTTATTTTATTAATAATTAGTGATTTTTAAATCCTGGGATTAGATTTATTCCGGGTCATTATAATTCCGCCTCTGTGGCTCCCTCCTGCAGAGGGTATGTGCCAGCCCTCACAGCATCCTGAGAACATTGGGATGGCAAAGCTGCAATTACATAAAGTTAATACGTACACTTTAGTTTGTCGAGGCATGTGATCTGTCGCGTGAGGCTGACGATGTGGTCCTGACAGCCGCGGCAGTACGCCTCTAGCAGCAACCCGAACCGGACCGCAACAGACGGTACGTGCATTTCCGATCTGCGTACCATATACAACTTTTTTTATAATGATTTCTGATATTTACGCGAATACTACACATTGAAATAAAACTAATTTTACGGATTATATCGCGGTTTATTTATGATTTTAATTACCCGACGTTTCGAATACTTTACAGCATTCATGGTCACGGGCGGACTAAGGTGGTAACTGTCCATACGTCATAGTTGTCTTCGGGTACCCTCAGGTCTTCTAATTATTATTGTTAGTCCGATCTACGCAAAAAGAGCTTACAGTATCTTGAGGTCTTGCAGTGGAATGCTTGTCTTTGGATTTGATTATATTTATGACGTGATCCCAAGCTGGTGGTAGCACCCAGCCATCTTCTCTATTGAAATTTGGAATCGTCGGGTAATTAAAATCATAAATAAACCGCGATATAATCCGTTAAATTAGTTTCATTTCAACTTTTTTTTATTATAACCACCCAGCCAAACCATACTAACGCCCCGAACTACAGCGTACCCTGACCCCAGCTATAGTCAGACTTCAATCGGCCAATGAATCCAAATAGCAATATTGAAAAGATAAAAAAAAACTGAAGATAATAATATTCTTGGACAATCCACACGCGGTCATCTGATTCTAGGCAGAGTCTGTACTATGGATGGAAACAAGACAACCGATACTAATACTTATATACTTTTATTTTTGTAAATACATACTAAAATATACATAATTTAACATACTCGGGAGCACAATTATTCAATAAACTTCCAAATACTGTAAAGGAAGAGACTTCGCTGAACAGTTTAAAGAAAAAACTATTAAGTTATATTATGCCCAATAGTGAATCATTATTTTTTTCATTAACGCTTATCTTTTGGACCACAACCATAAATGCAGGCAGCGCACTCGCTTATCTACGTGCGATACTTTTATTATTTGTGTACCGGATTTTTGTAACTTTTTATATGTATTGTCTTAATGAGAAATAAAGATCTTTGAACCGGAAATAGATAAATAACACCCAGACCCTCTAGGACAAGGGTGTGGGGCTACTAGAACAACAGTCCTGATCCATAGAAATTACAAATCGTTAAAAACGGGGAGGTGCTAAAGTCAATTTAATTATTGGTATATATTAGTTTTGAGGATTTCCGTTCTAGCAACTCCGCCGCAATATCTGAATGCATCGATATAATATAGAAACTAGATAAACATCCACTAATAAAATGACAACTAAAATGTGGTCAAGGGGGTTGCGAACTTATCTGTGCTGTGGCGGAAACGTGAATCAACGGTTTTATTATGATAATGACGTATAGTTTGACAGTTTCATCTCCTATCGGCAAAAATAATTTTATCAGGATGTGGCTTGAAAAGAAATAGCGACACAAGGGCGCCATTTCTGTATGCCACTTTTCGGACCGTAACATCTAATCTAGCATAAATAATGCCGACGATACCACCTTATTTGCAAGTTCTATGGAAGAAATGGTGACACTAATGGGTCGTTTAGAAAGTTGTAGTCTGGAAATGGGCCTTGCTGTTAACAAGAGCAAAACAAAACTAATGATAGTCGACCGTTTCGCATCGCTACAGAATACAAATCTGTTGCAAGACTATGATGAAGTGAAGGAGTTTCAGTACCTAGGATCCGTAGTCACTCACAATAGTCGCTGCGAACCTGACATTCGTCGACGCATTGGAGTTTCTAAAACAGCGATGACACAACTCAGCAAGATATGGAAGTATCGGAATATTACCAGGCGAACAAAAATTCATCTTGTGCGCACTTTGATCTTTTCCATATTCTTGTACGGATCGGAGTCATGGACCGTCAAAGCTGCAGATATGCACAGAATCGACGCATTTGAGATGTGGTGCTTGTGACGTATGTTGAGGATACCTTGGACGGCTTTTCGTACGAACATCTCGATACTACAGGAGCTATGCCTTGAACGTACGCCAAGACTGTCAACAATATGCGAGTCTAGAATTCTGCAATATTTTGGACATATTGCACGAAGAGATCCATCTAATTTAGAAAAACTAGTGTTGACAGGAAAAATTGAAGGAAAGCGGCCAAGAGGACGTTGTGTAAAGCGGTGGTCGAACCAGATCTCCGAGATACTGGAGCGATCTTTCAGCTCTGCCCTTCACCTGGCAGAAGATCGGGTTAAATGGAGGCGGATCACAGCTAATACGTATACATGAGTGTGCACAGCGGAGTCACGATCCTCTGTAATGAGGGGCCGATTGGCAGGAGAGAGAGAGAAACGTAAATATGTCATTATAGCTATCGATGGTAACTATTTTAACTTATAGTAAGGGATCGATAGGATATTGGGACCGGTAGTATATGAAACTGTTAAAATACACGTCATTATCATAATAAAACCGTTAGTTCACGTTTCCGCCACCAGCACAGATAAGTCTGCGTCCCCCGTGACTACATTTTAGATGTAATTTTGTTAGTGAATGTTTATGTAGTTTATTATATCGATGAATGGCAATGAATAAGTTACCTTAAATGCCAAAAGAGGTAATGTCCGATGGTCATGTTCTTGAATGCTCGCTGTAACAGGAACACGGAGAGATCGCACATCAAGTACGACTCGTGCTTCAGTGCTTGCACTAGTTGCAACAGGTATAGCAGCAGGTCGTTATCACTGGAAGGAAATTTTGGTTTTAACTAACCGACAACATAGGCTAGAAAATAAATAAATAAAGATTCCTTCTCTCCTGACCAAAATAAAGGATGAACGAGATCAGAGCCATTTGTCTCGTGAGCGGCGTGCAGTCCATACAGGCCAAACGAACCTATGATTTTTTCTTTGAATGACTATAATATAAACAATTTAATGTTAAGTTTGTCCTTTAAAGGGAAATATATATGTTTGTATAATCCTCGGCACGTAAGTTGGCAAGATTTTGGCGTAGTGGGGAAAAGTTCGCGCAAATGCATAGTTGCAAAAAAATATGGTCAATATACCTAATATATTGCAATTTTATTGCCATATTTTTAATCATGTCATAAAAATAAGGAAAACAGAGGAATGATTGAAATATAATGAGATGTAATAAATGAAATTCATAAAGTTAAACTTAATTAAGAAATGTATTAATAAAATATTGTGATAAAGTAATTACTGATTTAATGCTTGGCGGCCGGCAGGTTGCAGGATGAAAAGTCGGAATCTACTTAGAGTGATATAATAACATTTTCAAAATCTTGTAACAAATACTTAACAAAAACAAACTGAACTATTTTAGTGCACGCAAGTTTACTCGGGAGCGACCAGGGCTGCCAGATTAGGCGATTTTTCGCCATTTAGGCTACCTTGGGGGGTCTAATGGCGAGCAAAAAATCCAATCGGCTACCAGTAGCCATTTAGGCTACCTAGGAAAAAAGGAACGCGCGCTTTAGGCTACTTCAGGATTACCCCAAATTTATTGAATAATAACCTTGTTAATTGTATGTTTTGACGAAACGTAATACGTCCAACGCTCTTTCGTCACTGAGGAAAGAAGTCTGATGAATCCTCAGGTTCTTTCCATGCTACTTGCTTTCTTCTATGCAGTTACCTAGAGCTGCCGCCATGATACGTCACAAATCCAGGGCCTGTATATTATTCACAAACCTCGAAAACTTTCCGATCCCGAAAATATCCACTAGATATCCGGTGGAGTTAACTTGCATCTTGCGGTGAACACGTTTTATACTAGCGAGGTGCAAAGTTTCCGATAAGTTGAAAAAGCGAGCGAGGCCGAAGGCCGAAGTTACTTATTCCAACTCGCTGTATGACAGAGACGGTTAAGAGGCTTTTTTTAACGTGTTCTACTTTTTTTGGGCTAAGTATAGGCTAGTTAGCTCAAAATGTTAGGCGATTTAGGCTATTTTTTAAACAAAAATATATTAGGCGATTTAGGCTACTCGGTAGGCAAAATTAGGCGAATTGAGTTAGCTGGTATCTGGCAACCCTGGAGCGAACGGGACGCAGACGAGTTGCGGGGAGCAAGGCTCGACCGGCTAACCAATAGCGCGCCCGGAACGATGTTACCTTGCTCCCCGCGTCCCGCTTGATAACCAAAGAGACCTAAAAAATTACTTCTGCGCATTTAACGAATCTTGCCAAGTTACATGCCGACGGCTGTAATATGAGTTCATTTATAATCAAAGAGCCTGAGAACCGGTAGATATTGTCGCATTTTTTTTTCTTCTACGCTTTCATAAAAGCATGTCCACGTCACGCGGGATTGTAAGAGGTGACAAAGGGAAAACAAGAAAACAGGCCGCAGAGTCTTACCACTGCTTATTGGAGTACTTATCACCTGAACTGCGATCCCAAGACGGTTTCTAAGCGTAAAGTATTTGATGATGATGATCTAGTAGAAACATCACCTAATCTTGTGCAGACAATTGACCGCGCGAAGCTCCTGACTGCGGCGCCAGCGTAGATCCCGAAGACGGCTGCCGAGCGTGAGGAGTATGGCAACCTTTACCTTCTAAGGGGGCTGATGATGATGACTGGTCTACCGCTGATGGTGATGACCACTAGGTCATCAAGTGTCTGCACAGGATTAAGTATGTTTCTACTAAGAAACATACTTGATCCTGTGCAGACACTTGACCTCGAAGCTCCTGACTGCTGCGTTCGCGTACGCATAGTCGCCCCACTCCACATACGACATCAGCTTGGGCTGCAGCGTCTTTCTATTAAATTACTTACCACCTACTGCGATCCTCAAGACACCTGCCACACGTGATAATTATGGCAACCCCTGCTTTCCAAGGGGTATCTGACTTCTAAGGGGACTCCGTCTTCTAGGGGGGCTTTGCCTTCTAAGGGGTATCTGCCTTCTAGGGGGTCTCTGCCTTCTAAGGGGTTATTTGCCTTCTAAGGGGTCTCTGCATTCTAAGGGGGTCTCTGCCTTCTAAGGACTCGCTGCTTTCTAAGGGGTACTTGCCTTCTAAGGGGTCTCTGCATTCTAAGGGGCTCTCTGCCTTCTAAGGACTCGCTGCTTTCTAAGGGGTACTTGCCTTCTAAGGGGTCTCTGCATTCTAAGGGGCTCTCTGCCTTCTAAGGGCTCTCTGCTTTCTAAGGGGTGTGCTTCTGATGATGATGAAAGTGTTAGGAGGTCACCTGATCTTGTGCAGACACTTGACGGCGAAGCTCCTGACGGCTGCGTCGGCGTACGCGTAGTCTAGCAGCTCGAGCGCGACCTCGACCCGCAGCGGCGGCCAGTGCGCCAGCAGGCGGCGCGCGCTGGCCGCGTCGGCTCGCTCGCCCCACTCCACGCACGACACCAGCTTGGGCAGTAGCTCTGGCGCCTCGTGACGGAACCGCTCCCTGTACACACCCGGGCAAGCGGTCCGTCGTAAATCGGCGAGGGAGTCCTCATTAGTCGAGAAGGAAGTCGTAGTAAGACAGCGAGAGGGCATCGTAAGTCGGAAAAGGTGGGTCATCGTCTGCGTGGGGGTCGTCGTCACCTTGGGGGTAGTCATCGGAGAAGGGGTCGTCGTCGTCGCGAAGGGGTTGTCGTAGAGTTGGCTCAACGTCGACGAGGAGGAACGACGTCGGGGATGTGGTCGCCGTCAATGAGGGGGTCCTAGTCGGCGAGGGGGTCGTCGTCGATCATCATCATCGCAGTGTAATTGCAGTATCGTGACGATGTGTGGGGGTAACCCCCTGTATGTAAATACAGGGTCATCGCAATGACGGTATCCCTAATCCTCAGGTGGGGAGTAGCGGGTTGTTGAAGATTCACGGGATTGTGTAGTCACGTCATCGTCAGTACGTCATCAGGTCGTCGTCGGATTAACGCAACATCATCGGGTCATCACGGGATCGTTAGGTCCTTGTTCGTAAGAACGACCCCTGTTCTTACTTGCATCGTTTCAACATTTTTTAACTAATATGACTGAAATTTCTTTCAGTTTGGAAAATTATATTTAGTTTGGAAGAAACAATGAACGACTAACCTCGAAGCCCAAATGTCTTTTTTCTCTTGCTCGTGCATCTCATACATAGGATCCTTCTCAGCGGTGGCGCGCAGCCTCTCATAGTCCCTGCTAAGCCGTTCCATGACATCGGGCGGTACATTCTCTATTTGTTCCGAGTATGCTCTCACCGTTTCGTCTTTCGGGAACAGTATAGGATATTGGCAGTCGTAACTGGAATTAAAATCATTTTGTAATTTTAGGCGAACTCAATTTCTGTTCCTAAATTATGTGCGATTAATGGGGGGGAGCCTACTTTCAAGTCAACCTGTCTGCTCTAAAGACTTATACTACTATACTAACTTATTTAGTTGATGGGTATTTAAATTTAATGTGGTCTTATTATGTCCCAAATATGTTGGAGTCGTAATCCGTCTCTAAACTCACTCATTCATCACCTCCCATTCTATCGTATGTATTTCTCGGTAAACACAAAAAAATACATTTTGTCGAAAGCATGTTTTTTTCTTTTATCTTGCAACCCATATACAACAATACATATATCCTTACCACAGCAACATAATGCCACATTAAATGACATTATCTTTCAAAGGTGATCCGCTGTGGCCGTATCATTCAGTCGGTATTGTACTTTTTTCGATAATTGCACTAATTTTGCACCATAATAACGTTTGCTTATTTAAATAAGAGTGGTGCCATTTTTAGTTTTTTAGTTTTGTTACCGTATTATTATTTAATTCTTTCGTGTGTAAATGTTTGTGCATGGCAGAGGGACCATGAGGTCTCTGTGGTCCCAACGGAAGACCAGCGTGGCTTGGCAACAAGCCACTTAATGCTGAGTTGGGAACTTGGGACCCTTTCGTAGCAAAGTGATTTTTTTATTTTAGTTTTTCTTTATGTGTCTACTGTCTTGGTTTGTTACTTTGTTAATATTTTATATTTATTGCTACGAATAAACATTTTTCATCTTTTCTTCTTCTTCTACTGTCGCGATTACGAAAGCTTGATCACCTTTCGCATAAAAATAGCTTGAATTACATTAAGTGCCCTTGCCCCGCCCGCACATACTTTTGGGCCGGTTCGGACGAGCGATTACCGTCCTAAAACACTCTCTGGGAAATGTCTCTCATCGTACTCACTTGGAGAATTTGACCTGCAGAGCCGCGCACGAGTCCGTGTTGTTAGGGTTTGAGACGACGGTACCTAGAGGATGCAGCACGAGGTCATCGCCCTGCGTGTCGTCCGCGACGTGCGTCCACATGGAAAGCGTGACGCCGTCTGTACGCAGCTGCTCCTTGTAGTCGAATATCATCGTGTTGCCCCAGGTCAACCGGTTCACCACGCCCTCCTTTATACAATTACAGTATGTAAGCATGATGATGTGGATTATGAGAGGTATAAAGGAAGAGAGAGTGCACTTGTGTCTGCGCAAACACTTGTGCACTATAATATCTCCTGCGTACATGGTTGATCTTGTGAAAGATTAGCCGCTCTGGTCGTATCGTCCAGGAGAACATTATTTTTATTATTATGTAAGCATTGCAGTGTCTAAGCATTGCTGTGTTCCGATGTGAAGGGCACTGTAGCTGGTGAAATTACCGGACACAAAAGACTTAATATCGAATGTCTTAAGGGTCGGCAACGCGCAGGTGATTCTTCTGGTGTCGCTAGCGTCTATAGGCTGCGGTGACTGCTTACCATCAGGCGGGCCGCATGCTTGCTTGCCACCTTGGTAGTATAAAAAAAAAGTATTTTTACGCCAGCCCGCAGATACTTTGTTTGTAATTCCGGTCTACTTATCCGTGGGATGTTCGGCTAAAAATAGCATCCTTTCAGCTCTTCCCGTTGGGTGTCGTAGAAGACGACTAAGGGAATACCAGTAGACGGGCAGCAGCATCTTATGTTTAGTATAGTGCAATCCCCAAAACGCCTGCCAAGCTTGGGTAACAGGACACTGCAGCAGGTATAAGTTAAAGGCCAAGCAACCTTTGTGGTCAATGGTTGGTGCAGAGTTCGCATAATTGAATTGTGAAGCGAGCTTGAAGTCTCCTCCTGTCTTCAATATCTTAGATTGCATTGCATATCTTATATTGTATATAATAATATTTTGGGACAATCCACACACGGTCATCTGATTCCAAAGGCAGAGCCTGTACTACAAATACTATGTTTTTTTGTAAATACACACTAAAATACATAAAACCTACCCAGACACTTTGTGGGAATCGAACCCACGACTTATTGGGTAGCTAGCAGCCAGAGTGTCCAATCACTAGACCAACTATCAACGACGACAAGCCTCCAAATTCAAGAAACATGCGGAGACATAAACTACTTGGCTGCCACTGCATCCTGATTCCAAAAAAGGGTTATAAAACCTGTACAAATCTGCAAATATCTGTAATATCACGTACCTTATTGGAGTCTTTCCCTTTCCGTTTGCCCTTGCTTTTATTAATTTCGTAGACACCAAAACATATTCTGGCCATACGCGGAAGGTTGTACACCTTGATGGGGAAGACCAGTTCCTGGTTCCAATGGGCTTCGCCCTCCTGAGATATTAGAGCGGCCCGCGTTTTCTGCGTCTCGCAGAGCGGCTTGCCACCGTGAAAAATGCCCGCTTGGCATACAACCTGCGGGCAATTTACGTTTCAGATTGTACAACACTAGCGATTTGCGATCGTGTTTTAAGCGGGGCAGACACTCGTCTTCGTATTGACTGGAGTAAATTTTATTATACAGGGTGTTTGGCGCATGGATCGACACAATTTTTCTAGGGATTTGGGGGGGTCATTAGCTAGGTTCTACCCATACACCCCTATGTCCCAAGTGTCACGATTAGTTGTATATGACTTTTTCCAGTTTTTTTTTTAAATCTCAAAATATTTCTTTTAATAGGAAATAACTTTTTTGTTAGTGGATGTAATGACACAAAATAAATTTTGTTGTATGTACCAATGTCTTTTTAATTTAAATAAATAATTACTTAATACAACTGGCCTCAAGAAAAATTCTCACGTCCTTGCAAAGTTTAGAAAATTTTCAAATGTATGAAACACTAAAACTTCTAAATTAATTATAAAAAAAAAACTAAAAGCTATTAAAAACTAAAAGCTAACTTAGTTTTTTTTTTACAAAGTTCTTTAGTTTATAGCCTCTCTAACGGTATGCTACATGTCTAGAAAACAGTTCGTTATGTAGTCGAAATACTAGTTAGAAAAGTCAGGGTTATGAAAAGACTTAATTCGGTAATTATGTTTTTATTAAAGTTATAAATCTTGTTCAAACTGACCGCCCACGTTTCGTATGCATGCATGACACATTTTTCTGCAGGATAGGAGGTAGGATAGGCTACACCCAGACCTAACCTTGCAACTTCGAAGTTGCAAAATACGTGTAGCTTTGACCCATTTTCACCTTTACAGAATCTGATAAGTATCTATCTACAATACTTAGCCTCATTTTGAACAGGCGCTTGTTGAAACTTAAATGAATGCACCAACGTAAAGGTGTTGCAGTCACATGAAAAGAGTGAAAGATTGCTTTCAATTAATAATACAAATGATAATTTAAACAGTTCTTACCTCAACGACTTTTCCGGGGTCTACGTTGAGCTTGTAAACGCTTTGTATGACACATGAATAGTCTTTGTGAATGTTCCACGACGATTCGTTCTTTTTTCTTCTCATTGTGTTCGAGTGTTCCGATGTCAGTCTTCTACGTTCCGATAGGCAGTAAGAGGGGTTCACTGTAGGAACAATTAAATCATTATAGTATTCATTGAATATAATACTTACTGGGACTACCACCATTTGAATTTACATACAATGTTTAAGTAACAATAAAAATATTTTGATGTCTTTTTTGATAATTTTCCTCAAACAAAATGGTTTATTGGTACATAGATAATAGACCTCTCATATTAAAATAAAATAAAATGTTGTTAATGTTCTCCATAAACACACTCACATCCTTAGACTCATATAGGATTCGTAAACTCCCTTTCCGGTAGAAACTGTGAATAGCGTCTGACATTCCGACATCCTATACCGGAACGTTCCCGACATTTGTGAATAGACATGCAGGGCTCTCCGGTGATATCTGCACCAGGCGCAGTGCCTTGCCTTTGAGCCCACCGCCGGGGGGCGCATTGTAGCCCTCCGGGAACTAGTCACGGTGCTTAAGGGGGGGTCGCAACACCGCCGCCGTCCTCATCGTCCAGCTACTCCGGAAGGAAAAACTATCTTACTACGTCAAGTTGGGTGGGGCAGAACTTTTTAACCCAAAAATGGTACAAAAAACCAACACCAACTCACGTATTAGCGGCAGTTTGTCCAGGCTGAAGATCATGACCTGCGGCACGCCGTCCGTGGACAGCATCTCCTGGATGTACAAGAACTGTATGAGGGGGTATTCCCCGAACAGGTAGTCTTCGCGGCCGCACACCTTCAGCACGTAGTTGTGCGGGTGTTCCCCGCGCATGTTCAGTGAGTTGGCAAGTTTCCGGAGGATTATTTCTATGTGCTGCAGTGGCGTCCGAGATGCGGGCACGCTTGATGAGAATGATGACTGGAACAATACATAGTACTTTTTATTACAATGATACAAAACTGTCCGCTAGTGGCGGCTTCGTGTCGGGTCACCCCCATCCCTCTAATATGGTTGAGGGGAGTGATGGCTGCTGCTCGAGTCAACTCGTGCGCGGGTGCTGCTTGGGGGGACTGGCCCGACTACTATCCCTTTGGCCTTTTAGTTTGTTGTATTTTCGTCGTTTTTTTTTTCTCTCTCTTATTTGATCTTGTCGCTGATGCTGGTCTAATTGCAACAAAGCAAAAATAGTTTTAAAAAAAATTGAAAAAGTGACAAGCCCGCCGAGTTTCTTACCGGATCTTCTCAGTTGAGGCTGCGTTGTGACCCGGTGGTAGCTTTTAAAAAAAATTAAGCTAGCGTTTAACTTATTTGAAATAAATGATTTAGAATTTTGAACTGGCATGTCATCCTTTACTTCGAGAATTTATACAAAGTGGTACACTCCCGTCCAGATAGGTACCACTTTTACAGGGATCAAAATACACTTAATATAATGATATTATAAACCATAGCGGCGACTAAGCGAGAACAGGAAGACGGGCAGCAGCGTCTTTCTTTTGGATTTATCTTCCACCTATACTGCGATCCCCTTGGGGATTACCCTCCCTTTTAAGGGGGAGCAGTGGACGTCTATCGGCTGCTAATGATGATGATGATGAACCATAGATTTTATATCCCTAATCATCATCATCATCATCACCAGCCGGAAGACATCCACTGCTGAACATAGGCCTCCCCCTTCGAACGCCACAATGAACGACAATTCAAACTCAAACTCAAAAATAGTTTATTTCAAATAGGCTTAACGCTAGCACTTTTGAAAGGTAATGTATTTTTTTTTTTAAAAAAAGCTACTACCGGATCACAACGCGGCCTCAATTGAGAAGATCCGGCAAGAAACTCAGCGGGCTTGTCATTTTATCACTTTTTTTTAAACAATGTGTCATGTTACAATTAGATCAGAGCGACAGTGTGTCTTGCCGTTCAAAAGATCAAATAAGACAGAAAAAAATAATAAAATACGACGAAAGTACAACAAACTAAAAAGCCAAAGGGATAGTAGTAGAATTGGCTATTTGCATCCACTGGTTACCTGCGACGCGCACAATGTCGTCTGTCCACCTAATGAGAGGCCCACCTACGCTGCGACTTCCGGTTCGTGGTCGCCACTCAAGAACCTTTCTTCCCCAACGGTTATCGGTTTGCCGAGCGATGTGGCCTGCCCACTGCCACTTCAACTTGCAGATTTTAAGAGTTATGTCGGTGACCTTGGTTCTTCGGCGAATCTCCTCATTCCGGATTCTGTCGCGCAAAGAAACTCCGAGCATAGCTCTCTCCATAGCTCGTTGTGTGACTCTGAGCTTATCCAGAAGGCCAACAGTTAGAAACCACGTCCCAGTACCATATGTCATGACTAGCAGCACACACTTACTTTTGTACAGTAGTTTGTGCATTTTCTAAATACGCATGAAGGCATTTTACTTGATTTTCAAAGGCACACGTCACGTTCGTTACATTTTACCGACGCGTGACTTACTGCTAGTTCACCCAATTTGGATGAATTTCGTTGTTTTCGTGCGCCAATGGCATATCAATTGTATAAAATATCAATGACTTAATAGGATGTTTCTGGTGACGAGCGATAGTGCAATGTCACTTTCCTTGGACCTATGGGATCCTGCTTGCTTACTAGCTAAATTGTTTAAAAACCACAGTAGGTATCGCAAATTTTTCAGTTTACTTCTAAGTAAACAAACAACAAACAAAAAAAATACACAAACAAAATAAAAAAACAAAACAAGTACAAATTTCTTCAAGTCCTCTTAATTTTATTTTTATGTGTGTATAATAAAGAGTATAAATAAATAAATAAATTTGAATAAGATAAATAAGACCCTTATAAATAAGACCCAATCGCGTATTATAACCGTCTGGCTATACCATACTATTTGCGTTAAGTGGTATTATAGTAATAACTATTTAATTGTTTAATTAAAACAATATTAAAATAGACTACGTCGAGGAGTATACATATCTCGGTCAAATAATTTCTTTGAAAGACCAAATGTCTAAAGAAGTATCAACAAGAATAGCTAATGCGTGGAAAAGATACTGGTCGTTCAAAGAAATAATGAAAAACAAGGAAACGAGCATGTATATAAAAAGAAAACTGTATAACACGTGTATCCTCCCTGTACTAACCTATGGGTGTCAAACGTGGGCCCTTACGAAAGCACACTACACAAAACTAGAAACTTGCCAACGATCAATGGAACGGAGTATGCTAAACCTAAGAAAATCCGAAAGAGTAAGAAACACTTATTTAAGGGAAACCACAAAAATCGTCTGTGTCACACAAACTATAAGAAAACTTAAATGGAAGTGGGCAGGACATACCATACGTGGCAAAGACAAATGGAGTAAAACCATTATAAACTGGTATCCCAGGAACAGAAAAAGGAAACGTGGAAGACAATTTCGAAGATGGGAAGACGATATCAAAGGAATAGTTGGACAAACATGGACTAGAACTGCTAGAGATAGAGAAGAGTGGAAGTTGTTGGAAGAGGCCTTTGCCAAACCTGGGCAAACGGATACAATTTTTTAGATTTAACTGTCATAAGTATAATGTTTTGTAATTAAGTATTGTATCCGAAATAAAGGCTCATTATTATTATTATTATAACTCAATTTTTATTTTTATGCTGTATCCAAAGTACTTCTGTACGGCCTTCCATTTTCTTGCTCAGTTCAACCTTCTTTTACAGAAATGCTTAAGCATTTTGGCATAAACAACATTTTAAAAAAAACATAAAATGACAACATCTCAACATGACGTCTGTTGACTGTTTACGAGTGTCTCTTATAGTGAAATAAAATGCTTAAATCCGTTTTCAATTTAGTACCAAAAGAAGCCGAAGAAGCGAACGAGGAAGAGGAACATGAGTTCGTTGTTCCAGAGGAGGAGAAAACAGTTTACCCCGAAAGGAGACTCAACAGATCCGAGATAAGTGTGAGGCTGAGCGTACTTGGATTAACCGCTGATGGAGATGGGTAAGAGATAACTACCCATCTTCGTATAATGAAGAGTTAGTAGGCCAAGAATATTAAGCATTCTTAAACACATAAGTACTTGTTATTTTAAAACTCAACGGATTACAACGCGGCCTCAACGGAGAAACTAAGGGACTGTAACTTTTACCTCTGTTATATGTTTAAACAATATACAAAATATTATGTTTTTCCAAAATATAGATACATATTGGTAATAGAATCATTTTATTTTATCAATGCCAATGCGTTATCATCATCGAAGTATGGACCTATATAAAAGTTTAGTAACAAGCTATCAGAATGATAATGTAGCAAGCGGCACCCTCACATTAGTTTGACTTGAGCAGCAGCTAAGCCAACGCCCCTTCTACTTTGGGAGGGGATGTATGCTTATAATTTTTTTTTCATTAAACTACAACACCTAGTCATGTTCCCAATACCAGCTGAAGGGCAGTAGCTATCTAATTTATTACACAAACATGAGGACCGTGTCAGAGGTATCGCTGCGTCGGCAACAAAGAATCAAATGATGTCTCGCTGAGCTAGAGTACTAACAATCTAACTCAACGCATGTAAGGTGGTGGTTATTTGGCTGCTATCTGTAAGATCAGACTGGGGATTTGCATCCGCATTTCCCCAGTCGGACTGCTTCAAGTTTTAGCTGACGATCCCACTGTTTATCTGTTCCTTAACAGTCCTCAGGTTCCTTTTTAAAATATTACCAAGGTGGCAAGCAAGCAAGCGGCTCACCTGATGGTAAGTAGCCACCGCTGCCTAAAGACGCTAGTAACACCAGAAGAATTACTAGCGCGTAACCAGCGCTAGTAGTAGTAGTTGAAATTACCGGACAACGGTCCGGTAATTTCACCAGCTACAGTGCACTTCATACCGGATTACAGCAATGTTTACACACTGCTGCTTGGCTTGGCTTTGCAGGTATACCTATTTGAAAGCAACATGCACAGAAATGCGCCTCACAGAAGTCAGTGCCTTGTGCACTTTTCACCACCTTCAGTTTCTGGACCTGTCTAACAATTATCTGGGCTTACACGCACTTCAAGTTGTGACTAAACTAGAATTCTTAGTACTAATACAAGCCGATAATAACCTACTATATTCCGCTGCTTTAAAGAAAATGAAGTACCTCCAAGTGTTAATCCTTAATAACAACAAACTGACAACTGTCCACGATGTCTTTCAACCTGAACTGAGCACTCTAGAAGTTGGATTTAATAAAATACAAAGCATACACTTTCGGAACAGAATGCCAAATCTAAGAGTATTGGACTTCAGACACAATGTCATACAAGAAATCACGAATTTAGACTTCCCCAAATTGGACAGTTTGTACTTGGCTGGCAACAAAATAACGAGTCTGGTAGGTCTGGAAAGATTGGTCAACCTAAGGATATTGCACGTGAGAGGAAATCCAATAAAAACACTGAACGGATTCGACGCGGCGCTCACGAGACTTCAGTATGTAAATCTACGGAACTGTAAGGTGTCCACGCTAAAGCAAGTTAAAAAATTAGGGGTGAGATGTCATTTGTGCATTATACTTCCGTTTTTAAAATCCTTGATCATTCAAATACGACTGAACAGATATAATGGATTCAGATAACGTTTGCAGAATATGCTGACTAAGTGCAACATTCGATTAGCTGGCAAAGTGACAGTGGGCTGGTTACATTCTGGAGTGGTGAACACAAACCGGGAAACCAGACGCGTAAAACGCCTATTCGTATATCCAGAAATAACAAAGGATTTAGACGATTGTTTCAATAGACATAATTGTTAATGTACAACTTGGGATCACTGAGTAGGTATTTAGAAGCAGAGGCCCATAATATTTATTTTTCTATCCAGGTGCTGAAGAGTCTAGAAACGCTCGTAATGAAAGGTTGCCCGTTCATGGGGGGTACAGGTGAAGAGACTCAAGACCAAAAAGAGGAGGAAGATGAAGCAGAACTGCGTATTGAGGTGCTAGCAGCCCTGCCTCGCCTTAAGAAACTCAACAAAGGTGTTTATACACCGGAAGAACGGTGAGATTTAAATTTTTCATAGGTACTTAAGTATAGTATATACGTTAAGAGTTTTCATCAAGGTACACGTTGCATGCCACATATCAGGCGATTGACAGACTCAGTACAAAACGTTGTAATTTTGGTATTAAAATGTATCTAAAAAGTAGTGGTTTTGAAAGAAGTAGGCTCAATCGAGCACTTTATTGTGTAGCAAAATTGCTAGTAGAGCTATTAGCCCGTCAGTTTTGTCGGAATTTAACAATACAGCTCCCTTAAAAAGCTTAGCTTACGAAATAAATACTTGGTAAGTTCTTTTACACCATTTTTTCTTTTTTACAATGCAGTCGCAAAACGGTTAAAATATCCGAAAGCTTCCGATACTTAGCATAATTTGAAAAAGATCGATGTCGTTTATTTATGTAATCGAATTATCAGGGTTGAAGCCAAAGAATTAATGGTGCAATGGATTGAAGAAGGGGTTAAAGATGACGAAGAAGAGACAGACGAAGAACAAGGGGAAGAAGAATCGAATAATGAAGATTAGTGTCATCAACCTAAAGCCGTCCAATACTTGACACATGCCTTTGCTGCAGGCCTCGGAGCTCACGCCAACTTCGTACATCCAGTTCCTGTTCCTATGGTAGTCGTTTCTGTCATATTGTGAGATTGAGCCCTACTTACAGGGCTGCGTTCGTCAATTTGCGATCGGCAGAAGCTTTTTCGTAATGTTTGTATTAATTAATGTTTATCATGTCCAAATATAGTATGGTATTCTAAATACATATGTCTATAATTCCAATCCCCAGACAGTGGCCAATTCCGTTATCATATTAATTATGTAAAACTACTATCAGTGAATAAATATTCATTGATTTAGAATATAATTGGAAACAAAAAAAAAGTGATCCATTTTTGTTATTTTATTTATTCTTCTATATATTCATTGATTTAGAATATAATTGGAAACAAAAAAAAGTGATCCATTTTTGTTATTTTATTTATTCTTCTATGCTATCTAGCTCCGAGAAAGTATTTCCAAAGATAATATACTGTTCGCTACAAATAGAACATTGTCTCCGGCCAAATTTTTACATGCATTTTATCACTATCTTGCGCCATGAAACCGTCACAATTGAGACAATCCGGTGAATTTATGTGGTTGTATAGCGGTCGGCGGTATTGTAAAAACAACAGTAAATTTCATTGTCATTGCCAATGACTCCGCGAGGCGCCGCGGGTAATTATGTGTAGACTAGTCTCCACTATTTATATATACACTACAGCTGATCATATTCCGTTATTTCGTATTTTGATGTATGAAACTATCACAATAGTGTGGTGAGGCTTGAATGGCACTTGATATAACCCAATGCCGCGAAGGGTTAAAATGGTGGTAGTGTGGTAGTGATGCTTTGTTACAAAGCGTGAGATTTAACGTACAATCGCGGTCACGAACGGTGTACCACCTTTAGGACGATTATTTGCACGAGCTGGCCCAAAATACATGCGGGCGGGGTAAGCGCACGTAACGTCGTCCAAACGATTTTGATAGAACACTGGTATAGCGTTCGTGTCCGCGATAGTACATATGGCAAACAATCTTAACTGACCATTAAAGATGAAAAGAGAACTAATCGAAAAGCGGTGGTGGCGAGCCACCGCTGGCCAAAATATAATTAGTTTTCTAATCACAGCAAGTAATCCCGGCCTTTTACAATAGTCCACCAAATGCTCATTTACATTTAACTAGAACCTTTTCGACAAGAATACTTGCAACAATATATTGACTTACGGACTTACGAGATAGAAACACTTGCAATAGTCCTACTTATTTTCAGCACTTGATAGCCTGAGTTATATTAAGGAAAATTAAGAATCCTTAGCAGCAACAGCTCGGCGGGCGAGCGCTTGCCTTGGAAACAAGGTGCGCAGGTTCGAACCCGGCTTGCACCTCTGATTTCTTTAATTGATCATGTGCAAATCGTCTTTGTGCGATTGTTACTAGTTTTTGGTGAAGGAAAACATCGTGAGGAAACCTGCATGTCTGAGAAAGCCTAACTAGCTTTCGAATGACGTGTGAAGTCCGCCAATCCGCACTTGGCCAGTGTGGTGGACCTTTGGCCTAGGCCACCTCACTATGAGGGGAGGTCCGTCCAACAGTGGGACATAAACAAGGGCTGGTATTTTATTACATTATAAGAATCCTTGAAGTAAACCCGTGCGTCAGTATAGTAAAATTAAAAACAATAATACTGCAGAGATAATATTTAGGATTCTTTATTTTATTCTTAAAATAAACTAAAGTACCTAACACGATTATAAAAATAATTATGAATGAAACAATCTCATACTATTTTACGATAAACCACGCTGTCGTAATTATATAATTATTAATGCGGCTTGACTGGCTTGAATTTTACTAATCTAAATACTGGTGTTGTATTTAGATTAGAAAAATTTGTTCATTAATACATATACTTAAAGTTATATATATAGTTATTAGGTGGTAGGTAGCCTTTGTGTAAAGAAACATCCAGGTAGGTACCACCACCCTTCGGAGTTCATTGAGTACGGCGGCGACTTCGGAACGGCGGCGGGGTTGCGACCCCCGTCGCCGTGAGCACCGTGTCTGGGCCCTGGCTACAATACGCCTCCCAGCGGCGGGTTTAAAGGCAAGGCACTGAGGGACTCTTGTTGCAGATCCCGGAGAGGCCTGGTGTTCCCTCGCATGTGCCGATGCGACAGCCACGGCGGTTTTAATGGATAAGAATCCCACATACCCCGGTTGAGACCCACAGCTCCCGGGGACCTTTTTGAAGGTTTCCCCCGTGAAAAAAATGTGCGTGCGTGGAGTCCCTCCGCGCGGAAGAAGTGAAACTTCATTCTCGCTCAGTCGATCGGTCGGTCGGTCGGTCGGTCCCTCACTCACTTACACTCACACACACACACACACACACACACACACACACACACACACACACACACACACACACACACACAAACACCCACACACGCACACACACTAACTCAACTCAACTCACTCAAACCCCCTCAAACCCACTGAAACCCACTGAAACCCACTGAAACCCACTGAAACCCACTGAAACCCACTGAAACCCACTGAAACCCACTGAAACCCACTGAAACCCACTGAAACCCACTGAAACCCACTCACCCACTCACTCAGTGACGGCGTCACATGAGCGCTTTCATAACCTTAACAAATTTAACGCTTAACGTCTATCACTTAATGTTTAACACCTATCACTTAACGCCTATCACCTTCATTTAACGCTTAACGCGTTATGTGATAACATTTTTGGAAGTCGCATAAGAAGTTTCACTTCAAAAGAGTAGGTACCACCACAGACAGTGTCAGATATTCTGCCGCCAAGCAGCAGTGCAGCACCATTGCTGTGTTCCGGTGAGAAGGGCACTCTAGCTGGTGAAATTACCAGACACAAAAGATCTCGTGTGACAAGCGGCATGTCTCTAGGCAGTCTATAGGCAGGCGCGTTGCTTACCATCAGGCGAAGGCCTTGCTTATTGAAATCAAACTACTTTTATCGCGGTTTATTTTTGATTTTACTATCCCGCTGTTTCGAATGCTTTGCAGCACCCATGTTCACGGGAGGACTGTGATGTTGAACGTCATTATGTCACAATTATGCCGGTGTACCCTCAGGTCTTCTTAGTTATTATTGTTGGTCCGATCTACGCAGTAAGAACTTACAGTATCTTGAGGCCGTGCAGTGTTTTGCTTGATATTGGATTTAATTATATAAAAAAAGTTAAAAAGAAAAAGTTTCATTTCAATTTCAAATATTCGCGTAAGAAAAAGAAAACATTATGAAGGCCTTAAATGTCTTGTTGTATAAAAAAAAATTAGCCCTTACCTCAGTCGTAGCGATTTTCGTGACAAGTATAAATGTGTTGTTGTTCAGATGTGTTTTGAGGGTTTTCGGTGTGTCCGGCTGGTCTGCCAGCCTCGGTGGGCACTGGTAACGGAGCCTCTCCAGCCTGGTGCTCTGCGCTCGCTTGATCAGACTCTCCTCGGCGAGATATCGCATCCGCATCCGAAAGTCATTCACCTCCGAGCTCCGAATATTGTCGAATTCATTTAGCCCTGGCGGATGAATACTGAATTGTTTTACGGGTAAAATATGTTGTAGAAGAACGCAAATGCTTTACGTTAGGTTATATTGATAACCTAATAATCCCACTTGATGATATACTATGGATATAAAGCGCATTAACAGGTCAATAATGTCAGGGTAGGTCACAATGTCCACTTGGCCGATACGGCCACAACAGTCAATTTTTCACAAGATCCGTAATCTAGGCGGGAGATACTTGCGCACACATGAGTAGAGTGCACTCTTCCTATAAACTCTCACAATCCGATGGGTTTCGCGGGGGAAACCTTCATAAGGTCCCTGGGAGCTGCAGGGTTCGACCGGGGTATGTGAGATTCTTACCCACTAAAGCCCCCGCGGCTGTCACATCGGCCCATGAGTGGGTGCCCCAGGGCTCTCCGGTGGGATCAACACAACGATCCCTCAGTGCCTTGCCTTTGAGCCCGCCGCCGCGCCGGGGGGCGCATTGTAGGGCGATTATCATCCTAAAGGTGGTACATGGTTCGTGACCGCGAGAGTACATAATATCTGCCGCATAGATGGCTGATCTTGTGAAAGATTGCCCGCTGTGGTCATACCGTCCAGGGGGACAATAATGTCCTGATAACAATAAGGATTCGCTGTACTTGCTATTGAGATCCCTTGATTATTAGGTACAAGTTTCTGGATGCACAGCAATCAGTTTGTTATAATAAAAACCATTTACCTATTCATCTTATGGGTTGGGCAAGCATTAGTATAAAAGAAACACCCTTGGATTACAGGTTCAATAAATGAAACAAACCCACTGATTTTATCTATAAATGTTTTCTAGAACTAAAAGCTTTCTAATATTATTATACTTCCACGAAATATTCCAAGGTCAAGATTATATGGAAATTTGACATTGCACTTGATGACTATTTAACTGACTATCATACATATTAGGTACTTAAATTTTCCTTGTTCCTTCTTAAGTGTTTACCCACTGGACTGTACTATAAACATACAAGGCATTAAATATCCTTTGTATAAAACAGTATGAGACAACGCCGACTAGACCTTTGTGTATCTGGCCGTACCATGCACGTGCTTGTCAAAATTCACAAAATGCAACTGCAACGCAATGCAACTGCTGAACTAAAAGCCTCCCCTTTAGAATGGAGGGGTTGCCATGGCTTAGGGATCGCAGTATAGGTGGTAGGTAATACAATAAAAAGACGCTGCCCGTCTTATTGTTTTCCCTTAGTCGCTTCTTACGGACACCCGTACGGGAGGAGATAGGTGGGTGCTATTCTTACCAGAACACCCCACGGGACTACGGGCTCTGTGTGTGTATTCATCAGCAGCAGGGGGGGGAGAGGTTGTATTTAAATCCATTTCTTTATAGTGTATTATGTAAACTGTGTTACAGTCTAGTTTGTTCTTTTGGGAATGAAGGTCGCTGTTAGCCGCAGATGACCACCATGACCTTTACCCGACAAGAGAGCGAGCGCTTAAAGCACTCCAGCTTAAAGGGCACTACAGTCTGGGTGCCGAGCATAGTAGCTTCATCTCTTAGCATGGTCATGTACTGGGCAAACACTTCTATTATAATAATAATAATAATAAATACACTTTATTGTACACCAAAAGTTACATGTAAATTGAACAATACGTTGATGATATCAATGTACAAAGGCGGCCTTATCGCTAAAAAGCAATCTCTTCCAGGCAACCTAACTAGAAAATGAGAAAGAGAAACATAATGGATCATTATCATTAGAGAAACATTATAATTGCGAAATAAACGCGGTAAAATGTTCAATGGCTAGGTCCAGTCCGTCAATGAACGTTATCAATCAAAATGTACATAATAGAACAGTCACCAGTGCGGTCAGAAGCGACGGAAGCGACACGCAAAAACCACGGAAGTGTATGAGGCCATGAGACAACCGTGCATAATGCAGACCGGGGTCGCTGGACTAGCGAGTTCATTGTCATTGGCAATTTTATTAATATAAGCTTGTATTTCTGTGGCGCAGCTGAATTCCGCTTGCTTTGCTACGCGGAGGTCGCTGGTTTAAATCCTGCGCGGAACAATAACTTTGTGAACTGATTCAAAACTAGGCAGAGCCATGGAAAGCAGGCAACTGATACTAATTCTTATATCCTTTTTTTTGTAAATACATACTTAAATAGATAAATCACACCCTGACACTTGGTGGGAATCGAACCCGCGACCTATTGGGTAGCAGCCGGGGTCTCTAACCATTACCATTATTTTTAACCATGCCAACAGGCCCGTAGAAAGCAACAATGCAGACCGATGACCTAATTGTCTGGCAAGTAAGATGATCCATCGGATAGACATGTAAATGTCGATCTTGCGCCTAACCCCTCCCAACCCCTGTACCATCACCTCTAGTAGCAATATTATTTTCACCTTAACTTCTCGATAGAAAGTGACAGAGCTATAAACCATGTATATTGACATCTCTACCTTATGTCAAGTAATATGATAATAATACTGCTAATAGAGCTTGTGGTATGGCCCCAGATCGTGGTCGATAAAGGAAGAGAGAGAGCACTTTGAGTCTGCAAGCAGGATAACTAACGCAGATAAATTATTCAAGTTGTTAGCAAACCGTTGTCCTGGGGGTCTAGTACGAGTTCCGATAGTTTACGAGCTCAATCAAAATTACAGTTTTTTCCCGTACATTTTACTAGTTTTTGATAGTTACCGCTAGGGGCGCTGGTGTGAAATGTATGGAGAAAACTGACAGTTTGATCGAGCTCGTAAACTATCGGAACTCGTACTAGACCCCCTGAATAAAGTTCTCGAGTTGTCGTCTGCCTTTCACTCTTTACAATAAGAATTAAACAAAATCGCTCAGCAATGTTTTCCCTATCACTACTGATATAGCTACGACAACTTCTATTTTTGCCTGACTGCCACAAAAGGTATATTTATCGAGAGTATGTATGTATGTAAGTACGTCTGTTTCTTTGGCAGGGTCTACAGCCTAAACCGCTTGATGGATTTTGACTTATAATGTCTTTAGATTTCTTCTCTGTTGTGGGAGTGACATAGGCTATAATATACATGTTTTTCATAAAAGTTAATATGGCGGCCGTATGTATACAGACATATATTCATATCATTAAAACCAAAATACCCTTTTGATAGCCAGGCAGGCCAAGGGAAGGTGGTAAGACAGTTGGGAAACTTTCGCAGTGCAGACCGTAACCAAAACCATAAGAAATCTTGTATGAAACTCACGTTTTCCAATCAAATGGCTGATGTGTGTATTTAGCATCTGCTCCCCGGGTCTCTCCACCGACCTCTTGACGATCATCAACACCCCACATATTGGCTTTATGTCACGTATGCGTTTGTTCTCATCGTCAACCTCCTCCGGCACCGCCAGGGAATTGACAAATTGGAACACATAGCTGGACATCTCATGCAGCATCCCAAACAGTGGATAGTTGACGGCACGGTCCCATAGATCCTGAGAAAGAGAAGAAACGTTATATATCCTGTGTGCAGTAAGAAAAATAATATAAAGGTGTTGTTGCATAACGCCTGGAACCTCAGGCTTAAATTATCACCATCTTCAACAGCCAAAAGATGTCCACTGCTGAACAAAGCGGCTTGCGGCTTGGGGATCGCAGTTTAGGTGGAAGGTAATATAATCCAATAGAAAGACGCTGCTGCCCATCTTCTTGTTTTCCCTTAGCCGCCTCTTACAGGCAATAGGAAGATATGGGTGGGTGCTATTCTTACCCAGACACCACACAGGTAAGAATGGGACATTCAATGGGTTGTATTAAAAAACCGCTACCAAAACAATTGCAAAGAGACAAGCTTATTTCTGGCAGAAAAGCAGATTTGTCAAATTAAATATTTTAGTTAAAAACTAGGTGGTAGGACATTAGTGCGAGGGACCATCAAGACAGTTACGACCACAGTGTTCAATAGTCTGCTGCCAAACAGCAACATTGAGTATTCCACTGTTAACAGCCTAATATAAAAACGCAAAATAAAATTGGTTTAACAATTGGTCGAATATGTTTCTTTGCCTACCCTCTGTGCACACCACTGAGGGCAACATAGTATTTTTATTACGCTTAAAGCACTACTACTACTGTTCTAGGCAAACAAAGATAGTGGACATCTAATTAAGGCTAAGGCTAGGAATGAATCCAGTTCTATTGAACAAAAAACATATTAAGCATTTTTTACTGTTCACATCTATTGAGGGCTAGGAAAGATTAAAATTTAGTCTACTACAAGGAAACATTTAATGTTACTTTGTAGTTTTGCATTCCCTCCCAGTAATTATTTACAAAAAAGAGTGTATCAGTTGTCTGATTTCTATAGAATGTAGTGTGTGGTTTGTCACAGAACATTATTACTATTATAAATAAATGGGAAACAGGAAAAGAGTAAAAATATTAGACAAATTTCTTTTATTCTACTATAAACATTAGTACCTAATATAACATACAATACAAGTACTTAACAGTCTGAAAGGAGTAATAAACTATACAGCTTGTTTGACCATTTCAATTCTACATTAAAATTAAAATAATTTAATAATATTTAAAACATTTATCAGCTACTGCCTACATGTTTTTGTAAACATCATCTACTTTCATAATGTACCTCACAAATCTACCTCACTAAACAACACTAATGTTACCCAATACTATGACCCACTTTTTCGAAATTGGAATGAAAATAACGTGTCGGCGACATGACTCATGCAGAGAAGTTCCTGATACTAACCTCTTTGACATCCTGAAGAGTAGCATCCCAACCTATCTTCAGAGGTATGTATACAGAATTAGGCAACAGGCAGGTCAGCTCCACCATGTCCGACGTGGAGGACTGCCAATAGTCCCACGTAAAAGGACAACTCGGCGCAGGAACCATTGTTTTGGTAGTTTATTCACAGATCACTCGGAATTACCCTTGCGACATTTTACACACTTTCACTGACAACTGGCGTCTGGAATGACCCGGTCACCGCCTCCAACTGAAAATAATGCACAAAACACATTAATCATTGTTGTTGTAACTGTATCGACGTTGAATCATAGCATTTCCTGGTATTTTACGAGGGCACTATCGCCATTCGAAATGAAATTGTCAACGATAATATTACACGAACACCACGATAATAAACTTCGATGGCTTGTTTATTTATTTACCTGCACATAAAAAGTTTACATAATTTATTTTAATTAATAATAAAACAAGAAATGAAATCGCTAAAATATGTTTTTGTGATAATTGTTAACTTGTAAATAAAGATTACGTGCAACAAACTGGCCGATTCTATTTTAATGATTGAACCATAGAGGTTTTTCTTTTACGGCGCTTGGTTTTTTTTTTTTTTTTTTTTGTATGAGTAGTACTGTTGGCCGCAGATGGCCATTACAGCTTCACCGGACAAGAGGGGCGAGCGCTTTGAGCGCTCCAGCCCGGAAAGATAGGTAGCGACTAGCTCAAGGGCACCTCAGGGAGGCACGGCCTCGGCTTGGGCTGCCGCTTAGAGAGTGTGTGAGTTTACCACCGGTTCACAACGCGCCCCCGCTGAGAAGAACCGGCAAGAAACTCAGCGAGGGGATGCATGTCGAGGTCGCATGTGTACGATCCTTCGGCCTCGCCGGCGAGACCGGTGTCTGTGTGTAGGTGTGTGTACGACTCGTGACGTCGTTGTCGGTGTAGGTGTTGGTGTTGTGTCAAGGTCCAGGAGGACGGACATCGGGTCGGGTGGGTCGAGCAGTACATGCCGCGGACGGCGGCGATGTACGGTAGGTCGACGATCTGAGGGACCAGGACCAGGGTCGGGGTCGGGGATATAGTCGGCAGCGGCGCCGATGAGCGGGTTCGGGTGGACGCATGCTTTTTCAAAGTAATGTTCGGACATTTCTTTGAAAAATTTGCGGATAGGGACTAGACCGAAGTCGGAATGAAGGTCGACATTCCGCATGTACCACGGGGCACTGACGGCATGTCGAAGGAATCGGTTTTGAATAACCTGGAGGCTATTGATGTGGACGGGAGCCGCGTGTGCGAATACGGCACTGGCGTAAGATAGGATGGGACGGATGCAGGTTTTGTAAAGTGTCAACTTATTCCTAAGCGACAGTTTACTCCGCCTGCAGATCATGGGGTAGAGCCGGCCGAGGACGAAGGCCGCTCGGTTGCGTACTGACCGTATATGCGGTCCAAATGTCATGCGGGAGTCTAGGGTGACGCCTAGATATTTGACCTTTTTGGTCCAAGGGATGGGACGCCCATAGAGGGTGATCTGACCTAAACGACTCCTGGGATGGCCCGCAGTGTGGGATCTGGTGCTCCGGGAGAAGAGCACCGCGGCGCTCTTTTCCGGGTTCACCGCGATCAGCCACTTTTGGAACCATTCGCCTAGGGCGTTGACGGCGACTTGAAGAGTGCGCGTCAGAAAAGCCTTATTTCTGTGTGAGAAATATAGTGCGGTGTCGTCCGCATATAGGGCTAGTTGCACCCTGTCCGAACGAGGGATGTCGTTCGTGAACAGGCTGAACAGGAGTGGAGAGAGCACGGAGCCTTGAGGGACTCCGGCCTGAATAGGGTGGGAAGTGGATCGCGCACCTTCGACTCGATATCGAAAGGTGCGATTCCTGAGAAAATCTCGTATGATGAGGACCAGACGGTCTGGCACGCCCATGAGGTAGAGCTTGTGAAGCAAGCCATTGTGCCAGACCTTATCGAATGCCTTGGCGACATCGAAGAATAAGGCTCCGGTGTATATGGGTCTGGGCTGGTTGAGCCCGGAGAGGACGTGCTCCGTGATGCGGTGCACTTGATGGACGCAGGAGTGTCCGGCTCGAAAGCCGAACTGCTCGTGTATGAGTATGCCCTTCGAGATGACAAACTCTTTGAGTCTTGCGAAAAGCAAGCGCTCGTAGAGTTTGCCCAGGGCGCTAAGGAGACTAATGGGACGGTAGCTCGTGGGATCGTCACGTGGCTTACCGGGTTTGTGAATGCCGATGACGTCTGCTTCTTTCCACTCCGAAGGGAATATAGCGTGCGTCATGGCGGCATTGAAGATGGCTACCAAGAGGTAGATCAAGTGGTAGGGAAGGATTTTTAGTACGCGGTTCGAGATGCCGTCAGGGCCGGGGGATTTCTTAGGCTTAAGGCCTTTGATGAGGTCTTCCACCTCGGAATGGGTGACCGGGGTGAGAGTGTCGGATGGCGGGGCAGAAACCCTGCGCTCTACTTCCCTATCTACGAGATCGCGATGGGGTGGGTCGGAAACTGAGACACTAGGAGAGCATTGTCTCTCTAGAGAGTCTGCGAGGACCACGGCGCTTGGAATTAATACAAACAACCCCTTTTTAGGCCTTTCATTTCAGTTATCGAACCATAGAGTAAAGCAAGGGGTTGCAATCATTTGAAAATGTTCCCCCTAAATTCAAGTCAGAATACCCATAATTATTTATAAACTTGAACCAAGGAGGTTATATTTACAACACTGGAGTTTTCGCCTAGAACAAATTATTAAAGACAGGTTCATTCACCCTTAGTTATGTTTTTTATCCCTCTCACACTTTATCTAAAATTGCCATGATTAACACAAAAAATCCCAATCCTGATTGTGTGAATTGTGATAATCCAAGATTTCGCAACGTGGGTCGTGGTTCTCTTGACTGACCTTAAATGAATTATAAGAAAAATTACATCCACGTCAACTTGAGTACTGTCTATGGACGTCAGTAATAAATTATATAGAAATCATATTCCTAAACCAGCCCTTCACTACCCGTTTTGGTGGTAGCTGCCGTTTTAACATTATGGCAACTCTCATTGAACACAATATGGCCGCTCCGTCATATGTTTTCTACCACTTCGGGTTTTTAAAAGATCAAATAAAATTGTATCCTCATTAGATTCGCTATTTAAACAATGTAACATGTTGTACACAATAGCAGAAGTTTTTGGAAGCCAAATTCGGACAAAAAGTTTCACAGGTTAGTGTATTTTTCCGCTATTAACCGTATTTAATGTATTCATACATTTTTACCTTCGAATCATGTTAAAAACAAGTCAATAATGATTGATTTTAGTGTTGTGTGGCGATATTTAGATGATATACCTATTTTATTCTGTCAATTATGCTCTATAATCATCTAATTTTAAATAAACATTTTACATCAGTAGGGTGACCATTAACACTGAAATTAAGATTTTCTGAGTCGAGAAGGATACGTAATTATACATAAGTATGAGTTTAATGTTTAAAAGTCAAAATAGAATATTTGTGCACTCATAAGAGGACCCATAGCCGCCACAGACGTAAAATATACCGAAGGTGTACCAACTGAAATACAATATAATTTCGACACATTATTTTTATATATTTAGTATTAAGTGAACTAGACTCAGATTTTGTATTCAGAAAATGTATTAATGAAAATCTTCATAATAATAGTTATGGTTAGGTATATACGCTACGTGATAAAAAGCCAACATGTATCAAAATTCTGCCTGGAAAGTAAGCCCTGATAGAAATAGTACTTAGTCATATCATTAATTCACTAGAGTAAACTGACGTTTACTGTGTTACCAGTTTTTGATGAAAAAAAAATAGTGAAGTGACAAAATGATTCTATTGATCACTTAGTCAGTACTTGCGAGCAAAAGAAACATTCGTCCACTCAGACCAGAAATTAGAAGCCAAATGATGAATAATATGACGCGGCGGCGTGTGTAAAGCCAAGGTCAACTTATTCCCACCGACTTGGTGAAAATTATAGCCCATGCAGCCTTGTTGTTCGTCAATTTCACTAGATTTATTTATAGTTATCATCTATTGACAACTAAATATAATTTCTAATTAAAATTATTGTTAGTATTAGATATGTCTTCATTAATTAACTTGGCAACTGAGCAAGTAATTGCATCGCTATAGAATGGGAACATCACTACTATTGTTAATATGGCAATATTATTTTACAAAGTGACATTAGCAAATGTCAATTTACTCTAGTGAATTATTGATTGGACTTTAGTAACAAAATATTAATCATATTTATATTTCAGCTTCCCGAAAGGTGTTGCAAAAGGAAATACTTGGTTAGCCAATGTACCAATAAAGGATAAATTAATCCATGATATTTGTCAGCTTACATTAGCAGCAGCTTACAATTTAAAACACAGGGGACTATGACCCACACAGACCAGGATTGTGTTTCAACTTTGACTAAGGTCAACTTTGAATAAGGTAATCAAAATATAATCAAAAATGTTTATTTCTTTAACTTACTTCAAAATAGTTACATACAAGGATGGATCCCTCAGTTAAGCATAATAATACTTGAGTATAACGGATCCGCTCTTCTATAGCCATATAAGCTTTAGCTTAAGTTAAATGAAAAATATACAGTAGGGAAAAAAGAAAAAAAATGTAAAAATTGTAGTAATATTACGTGTGTATGCGTGAGCGTTTACATAAAAATGCGTAAATGTTTGTGTGTATATAAATGTGAGACATGAATTAAGAGTGCATTTTTATTTAATAAAATGTAGAATTGACTCTGCTTCCTCGTAAGAAATGGTTCTAAGCCAGTCATTCAAAAATATACTTTTTAAATAACTGTTTATTTATATTTTAGGCTAGCACCATAGGCTCTTCTACAAGTATAGCTCAATCAAATATCAGAGCTGCATCAGCCAATCCTGACTCTACATTTCTAGAAATATGACAACAATTATATGTATAATTTCTTGAAGGAATTGAAGGAGAATTACGTAGAAATGTACAGTCATAGCAAACGCTTTAACCGCTTTTTGTTGTAAGTGTAAACCATCATTACAGACTGATGTCATTCTATATATCAAGACGTCATGCCAATGTCTCTTGCTAGTAATCTATGTTCACTACTCTCTCTCTGTAAAACTCGCTCGCTGTGTGTCTTTATTTGGTATCGCATTATATCTTGCAGAAATATTAATAATCGTTTTAATCCTAGACAGAACCCTTCAATCTGTGTATTTTATTCCTTTTGATTTAGGATTGTGATTAAATGCACAAACATTAGTGAAATTTCCCTGTAAAATGTTTTCGATTACGGACTGGCTTGTATAATAATGAATATTATGAATGTTAATAAATGATTTACTATATTGTTGTTTTTCATTTCTATAAAATCTATCCTTGCATCCATCAGGCGAATGACGTCAACTGCCAGACAAAGGCCTCCCCCAATGACGTCCACACTTAACGGACTTTCGCCACTCGCATCCCCTGGCTTCCTGCCACGCGTGTGATACCATCATCGGACCTTCTTGTTAGGGGCCAGTCTACACACCACTTTCCGGACGGTGGTCGTTATCTAGAAACTTTTTGCCCAAAGGCCATCGGTTCTTCCAGCTATGTGCTCCGCCCACTGCCAATTCAACTAGAATATTCTGAAAGCTATAGGGGTACTCTACTTCATATACGGCTCTTCTACGTAACCCCAAGGTTTCGCTACGTGATAAAATCAGAAATGAACAGGCAATGGAGGATGGATGAATATGCTTAGGCATAGCTAACTCCATTGCTTGTTGGAGCTTTCTAATGAGCCAAAAGTAAACAACTATGTCTCTGTGCTTTAAGGTATCACTGACAGCACACGATTTCCCGAAGTCTGCCCTTACTATAAAATAGGTTTTATATGATATATTCCTATCTTACGTTTTCATTTTTTTTATTCGCAATCCGTATGTATTTATCCTAAACTTAGATTCGTCGTGGTCATCCTAATGAAAGAGACAAAAAACATAAGTGCAATGATTCAAGGCCAAATTTTTTGGCTTCAAGATATTATTTGCGTTGCATACTCCAGTGTTGTAAATGTAAGCTTCTTGACTTGAAGGTAGTGAAAATGCTATAATCTATGGTTATTGTCCAGAAAACATTTTCATTTGCGTACCTAATTTTAATACTCTCAAGAATTGGGAGATGTGGGAGAGCGCTTGCCTTGGAAACAAGGTGCACAGGTTCGAACACTGGCTCGCACATCTGATTTCATCTTAGAGGAGATACCACTGGAGATAGCATTATGCGCTAACCCCTCTGCCAAATTTTGTTCATATGTTCAGTAGCCTGATTCTCGTAATCAAAACAATAACGTTAACGTAGCGACTCAGTCGTTTAAACACTTTTCGTATTCACGTCCGTCGATTTTACTTCAACGGCAACGATTTAAAAGTCGTTCGATTAAACTATCGTTGGAGCGTATTCTGGTATAATATTCGTCGTTCAATCGTTTTATAACGTTGACTAAATGGTATTCTCGTATGAAAATGACGTCACTACCGATCGGATGCCAACGAGTAAGCGTCAAATTTCGCGATTTAAGAGTCGTTGAACAAACGTTGGTTATTTGAGACGATTTTTGCTTTTCTTATTCTTGTGGTGCGAGTCAAAGTAATAAAATAACTTTTAAATGAGCCACGGACTTACGTATTTACTATCAAATTCGTCTGCACAGCAAGAAATACAAAAAGAAAGCTGATAAGGCGAAATATGTAAAATATAAATAAATACGTAAAATTTGGGATATGGAACGCGACTAGGCATGATAGAGCTCATGTTAGAGATATATTGATTGTAGCACCAGTGTTGCCAGCAGACAATTTAAGAAAGGGCCGAAAGCAGTGCTGGCAGGGGCCGATTTTAGACAGTAAAGGCCGAAGTACGACTTTCCATTTGACGTCCGTCGAATTGAGGGGTGGGAAGGTGTTTAGGGGAGGCGGGGGGAGGTGTACTACCCCCCCCCCCCTCTAAAAGGAAAAGTTGTAGAGCTCCCCCATTTTCTTTTTCAATGTTTTTACTTTGAGGAAATTTTCCTCATTTTATGAATTAAAATTATTAGTATGCGTAAATACCAAGGGGGTCCTCCCTTGTTTTTGGGGGGGAACGGGGGAGCCCTCACCATCAGAAACGGTACTAGAAATCGGAAAAAAGCAATGTAAAATATATTTTTTTTTCCAAAATTTTAGTTTTTCTGTTTTACAAGAGCCCATCCTTCATCTTTAATTTTGTTTTGAACGTATGACTTATGTCTATTTCTTTTTATACTAAAGTTCTATGCTTTTACAATAGGAATTGGTCAACCGAATCAATGATTTCGATGGATTGGCTGTCGGAGGCTTAAAGGCCGATGAAGGGCCGATGGCAGTCAAAGGCCGACATAGTTTCGAAAAGGCCGAGAATCGGCCCCCCAGGGGCCGATCTGGCAACACTGTGTAGCACTAAACTGGAACATGAGAGCTAGGAGTGAGTGTGTGAGACGAAAATAGGATCGTATGCTGTGAGTGAAGAGAGTAATTAGAAGATAGTGTGAGCGAGATGGTTTTAAGGTAAATATAATTAGAGTAAGAGAGATAGAATAAACTAATAAATAGAGAAAAACACGTATTTTAATTAATAAACAATTAGTATGTTTGTAGAGGGAACGGAAACGAATTAATCTCGAGTTTCCCAAAGCCTAAGCTCTTAGCTTATCTCACAAAACTCCTACCAAGACCAAAACTTGATTAGGACGACATCTATCAGGAAATAGCAAAACGTACAGAACAATGACTCGTTGACTAATCGTTTAGTTTCGATCCAATTGAGTTGAAGTCCTATCGAACTACGTATAAGGTATACGAGAATACCGATTTTGGATAGGACTTCGATCTAACGACAACAAAACGTCACCGCTATTTGGACTGTTTGTTATTACGAGAATCGGGCTACAGTAGGCTTATGATGAGTTTTTGATAGCTTTCGAGCTTCGAGTTTCGACATCCATCCGTCAGTAGGCCTATGATGAGTTTTTGTTAGCTTTCGAGCTTCGAGTTTCGAGAACCGTCATTCCATACATTTCACACCGGCGCCTCTAGCGGGGAGTAGCGGCAACTATCGCCAACGAAAATCCGTAGTCTAAAGGTCCTCGATCAAATATTATGACTCGATTTAGCTCGATATCGAGTCGATTTGTGCCATTTCACAGTACAAGTGACACTTTTGACATCTCGCTGGCAGTTTCACAGGTCGATGTCGAGCATTTAGGTCGTTGATGGTCTCACTGAAATTTATTTAGTGAGAGCCTAGTGAGCTTTTATAATAATCGCGAAATTTACTACAAAATCATGTTTTTTCGACTATATTCTACGAGGCAAGTAACTACAGAGACTGTGGAAGCCATCCGTAGTGATAAGGAGCGACGAAAATTAATATTGTGACGGAAATTCATCATGCACAAGTCATGTCTCAGATATTCCTTATACTTAGTCATAACGCCTCAAAGGAACTGATTTTGAAACTATTTTTTGTTACCTGTTGCTCTAAGGAGCTTTTGGAGATTCTTTCTGGAGAAGGTACTTACCTATTTAAATTTTAATACTTTTAAGTTTTTTTTGTTCAACTTTCGTTATTAATGAAATAAGTTATCGACTTAGTTCATAAATAACCACGCCAATAAAGATTGTACGTAGAATATACATTGCATTACGTTTACCTAATATCAATAATAACCTAACAAATTCCTTGTTATGTTTTTAAGGTGCAGATGGAAGTGTGCATTCATAGAAGATATCTTATGATAAGTGTTTATGATTTCTAATCAATACTCCCAAGAAGTCACATTGAGCAAGACTTCAAAAATTTCAACGTAATTCTTATAATGTTCAAGCTTATTGGGAGGCATGGGAACGAAACAAAACAAGTTATGTTTTATACACACTAGCAACCTGCTTCGTCTTTTTCTATGTCTTTGGTCCTAAACATAGATTTTGGAAAAATAAAGTGTACCTATTATAGTGAAAAGTGCATAAAAATTGATTGTGTTGTTTAGAAGTAAGCGAATAAGGCAGATGACTATATGTGAAATTCATTATTATGTTTATAGCTAATCTTCTTTAATTTTAGTGTGACTCAAGTATTATCTTAAATGAAAATAGAATCTAGTAAATATATTTCTAATATTTGTAATAAAAACTAAGATAATATTTGTTAAATTAATAATATTTGTTTGGTGATGGCATTCCGAAGAGGAAATTCATTTGTGTACTTATATAACAAATCATATTAATTTTAAAAATTGTTTAGTCAGAGTGAATAAGCTGGTATATCAGAAAATAAAAATGTAAGTTTGTAAACTTAAACTTTTAATTTACAAACTTAAGGTTTAACTGTCTTAAATTGTTACTACACCGATGAATTGATATTTAAGTTATATTTGAAAATTTACATGACACATGTAAATCTTATGTATAATATACATACTGCATGGAGTAATAAGTGATAACTTATTGATAAGTATATATTATTACACAACATCTACACAACTTGTCCGTTGTGTAAATATTGTTGTCATGTATTAAATATTAAAATAACACTTATGTAATCTCAACCAAGTTGCATTATTTCCCTAATCATGACTAGACCGCAATGTAGGTGGTAGGTAAACCAATAGAAAGATGCTGCTGCATGCATGCTGTCTTCTTGTTTTCTCTTAGTTGCCATATACAACACCCAACAGGATATGGGTGGGTGGTGTTCTTACTCAGACCACCCACAGGGCATGTAAGGATCATATTTTACTAACTGAAATTTAACAGCATCAATGCAATAGTTATGTAGATGATTAACAATCAAAGTAAACTTTGTGAGGAAACCTAGAATTATTGTGACCTAGAATTTATTAAGATCTGGTTTATCTGATTCACCTATTCACACATAGGTTATGTTGGATAGGGCCTAAACTCTATCTGTCATTCAAGACAGAGAAGAAGAGACACTTGCCCATCAGTAAGAAATGAAAGGTAAAATTTTGCTATAACCTTAAAACACATCATTTCATCCAAAAAAACATTGGTTATATAAACACATTTAATGATATAAGTTAACAATACATCAGGTAATGGCAAAAACTACTTTAGACATTATTATACAAGTAATAGATTCATTCACTGGGCACATCTATAACCTTCAACTAACAAAACATCGATAATATTTACGAATCTTATTGTACCCAATAAAGATTCGTAAAGTCGTGTAACTTTTCAACAACTCAATCTGTTTACAACTAGTTAAATTTAGGTAAAAACACTGTTTATTGTCTCGTAATCAATTTAAAAACAAAGTCTGTTTCACAGTCATAGCAGCAAACTACTTTTTAGCGTGTTTCATTGGCAGGAAACTGCAGGCTCCGTGCAGTTGTATAAAAGTGTAGTTATTTCTCCATTTCGCAATCTCTAAAATAATTAAAACAATTGGTAGAACATTAGGATCGAGTAAACATCTCAAACAACTCTTCTCGTAGTTGCTATACTTATTTCCATTATGAAAATATCTGAGGGATAGGCACCCATGTTATTTTCTTGATTTTTATTAGTTTTCTATTAGTAAATTAACGATTTATCAAGTAACAGACACATAAAGTAATAATTCAACGAAATATGTTAGATTTTATGAACCACAGCTGTCTACGAACCACAGATATAAGCTTCTTGAACTACAGGAAAATATAGATAAAAAACATTTGACAACGTTGACATTCATGGATCTCTTTCTTTTTACTAATGTATAAAAGAGACAGAAATATATGAAGTGAAGTGCGTGCCATCCATTCGTAGTAAATATGCTCTTTGGTATCATCGAGTTGATCTAGCTCGAAACGAGCTCGATATATAGTTTGATCGATGACGATATTTTGTAACTGGTGCTACGGATAACATCACAACGAAAAGATGAGTAGTTGTCTCGATATAGTTTGCTCGAGGAACGAGCTGCAAACTCGTACTAAAGGCACAGTCCATACATTTCACACCAGCGCCTCTAGCGGGGAGTAGCGGCAACTGTCGCCAACGAAAATCAGCAGTCTAAAGGTCCTCGATCAAATATTATGACTCGATTTAGCTCGATATCGAGTCGATTTGTGCTATTTGACAGTACAAGTGACACTTTTGACATCTCGCTGGTAGTTTGACAGGTCGATGTCGAGCATTTAGGTCGTTGATGGTCTCACTGAAATTTATTTAGTGAGAGCCTAGTGAGCTTTTATAATAATCGCGAAATCTACTAGAAAATCATGTTTTTGCGACTATATTCTACGAGGCGAGTAACTACAGAGACTGTGGAAGCCATCCGTCGTGATAAGGAGCGATGAAAATTAATATTGTGACGAAAATTCATCATGCAAAATCATGTCTCAGATATTCCTTATATTTAGTCATAACGCCTCAAAGGAACCGATTTTGAAACTATTTTTTGTTACCTGTTGCTCTAAGGAGCTTTTGGAGATTCTTTCTGGAGAAGGTACTTACCTATTTAAATTTTAATACTTGTAAGTTTTTTTTTGTTCAACTTTCGTTATTAATGAAATAAGTTATCGACTTAGTTCATAAATAACCACGCCAATAAAGATTGTACGTAGAATATACATTGCATTACGTTTACCTAATATCAATAATAACCTAACAAATTCCTTGCTATGTTTTTTAGGTGCAGATGGAAGTGTGCATTCATAGAAGATATCTTATGATAAGTGTTTATGCTTTCTAATCAATACTCCCAAGAAGTCACATTGAGCAAGACTTCAAAAATTTCAACGTAATTCTTATAATGTTCAAGCTTATTGGGACGCATGGGAACAAAACAAAACAAGTTATGTTTTATACTCACTAGCAACCTGCTTCGTCTTTTTCTATGTCTTTAGTCCTAAACATAGATTTTGGAAAAATAAAGTGTACCTATAATAGTGAAAAGTGCATCAAAATTGATTGTGTCATTTAGAAGTAAGCGAACAAGGCAGATGACTATATGTGAAATTCATTATTATGTTTATAGCTAATCTTCTTTCATTTTAGTGTGACTCAAGTATTATCTTAAATGAAAATAGAATCTAGTAAATATTTTTCTAATATTTGTAATAAAAACTAAGATATTTAATTAATAATATTTGTTTGGTGATGGCATTCCGAAGAGGAAATTCATTTGTGTACTTATATAACACATCATAATATTAATTTTAAAAATTGTTTAGTCAGAGTGAATAAGCTGGTATATCATAACATAAAAATGTAAGTTTGTAAACTTATACTTTTAATTTACAAACTTAATGTTTGACTGTCTTAAATTGTTACTACACAGATGAATTGATATTTAAGTTATATTTGAACATTTACATGACACATGTAAGTCTTATATACATACTGCATAGAGTGATAACTTATTGATAAGTATATATTATTACACAACATCTACACAACTTGTCCGTTGTGTAAATATTGTTGTCATGTATTAAATATTAAACTAGTTCAAATAACAATTATGTAATCTCAACCAAGTTGCATTATTTCCCTAATCATGACTAGACCGCAATGTAGGTGGTAGGTAAACCAATAGAAAGATGCTACTGCATGCATGCTGTCTTCTTGTTTTCTCTTAGTTGCCGTATACAACACCCAACGGGATATGGGTGGGTGGTGTTCTTACTCAGACCACCCACAGGGCAAGGAAGGTAAGGATCATATTTTACTAACTGAAATTTAACAGCATCAATGCAATAGTTATGTAGATGATTAACAATCAAAGTAAACTTTGTGAGGAAACCTAGAATTATTGTGCCCTAGAATTTATTAAGGTCTGGTTTATCTGAATCACCTATTCACACATAGGTTATGTTGGATAGGGCCTAAACTCTGTCTGTCATTCAAGACAGAGAAGAAGAGACACTTGACCATCAGTAGGAAATGAAAGGTAAAATATTGCTTTAACCTTAAAACACATCATTTAATCCAAAAAAGCATTGGTTATATAAACACATTTAATGATATAAGTTAACAATACATCAGGTAATGGTAAAAAACTACTTTAGACAATACATCATTATACAAGTAATAGATTCATTCACTGGGCACATCTATAACCTTCAACTAACAAAACATCGATAATATTTACGAATCTTATTGTACCCAATAAAGATTCGTAAAGTCGTGTAACTTTTCAACAACACAATCTGTTTACAACTAGTTAAATTTAGGTAAAAGCACTGTTTATTGTCTCGTAATCAATTTCAAAACAAAGTCTGTTTCACAGTCATAGCAGCAAACTACTTTTTAGCGTGTTTCATTGGCAGAAAACTGCAGGCTCCGTACAGTTGTATAAAAGTGTAGTTATTTATCCATTTCGCAATTTCTAAAATAGGTAATTAAAACAATTGGTTAGGTAGAACATTAGGATCGAGTAAACATCTCAAACAACTCTTCTCGTAGTTGTTATACTTATTTCCATTATGAAAATATCTTAGGGATAGGCACCCATGTTATTTTCTTGATTTTTATTAGTTTTCTATTAATAAATTAACGATTTATTAAGTAACAGACACATAAAGTAATAATTCAACGAAATATGCTATTAGATTTTATGAACCACAGCTGTCTACGAACCACAGATATAAACTTCTTGAACCACAGGAAAATATAGATAAAAACCATTTGACAACGTTGATATTCATGGATCTCTTTCTTTTTACGAATGTATAAAAGAGACAGAAATATATGAAGTGAAGTGCGTGCCATCCATTCGTAGTAAATATGCTCTTTGGTATCATCGAGTTGATCGAGCTCGAAACGAGCTCGATATATAGTTTGGTCGATGATGATATTTTGTAACTCATAATACGGAAAACATCACAACGAAAAGATGAGTAGTTGTCTCGATATAGTTTGCTCGAGGAGCGAGCTGCAATTTCGTACTAAGCGTACAGGTCATTCTTTATTTGTGTGCGTATCTTTTTGAATGTGTTGCGAGTTTATTATAGTGTGGGTATGCGTGAAATTGTATCCGTGTGTGTTTACTTCGTCTCCCGCACCCCGTAAAAGTGCCAAGAAAAAATTGTTCGGCGAATCGACGCGATACTAGCTCCATTCTAATTACTCTGAGGATTTCATATAATAAAATTGTCGATCAATTTTGAAATCTATCAATATTGTTGTCAATTTATAGATGAGCAAATCAAACATTATGTTATTCTTGTGTAGTATTTCTACAAAACTATTTCATCATTAGCAGCCGATATACGTCCACTGCTGAATAAAGGCCTCCCCCTTAGAAGGGAGCGGAGGGGTTGTCATAATCCCCACGGTTAGCAGGCGGCTTGGGACTATTTAATTTATTACATATTATTATATGTTCCATAAACGTCCGTAACTGTATAAACGATACCCCAAGACAAGAGCCCTTTTTCACGGATTTATATTTACGTGCCCTTTTTACTCGATTTGTTAACATTTTATTTTTTGGTAGGAGGCATTAAACTGACCAGTGTTGCCAGACCGGCCCCTGGGGGGCCGATTCTCGGCCTTTTCGAAACTATGTCGTCGGCCTTTGGCTGCCATCGGCCCTTCATCGGCCTTTAAGCCTCCGACAGCCAATCCATCTAAATCATTGGTTTGGTTGACCAATTCCTATTCTAAAAGCTGTACTAAAGTGCTATACTTTATAATATAAAGAAATAGACATAGGTCATACGTTCTAAACATAGATGTAAAATTAAAGATGAAGGATGGGCTCTTGTAAAACAGAAAAATGAAGATTTTCGTTTTTGTTTTTTTAATTTACATTTCTTGTTTCCCGTTTTTTATTACTGTTTCTGATGGAGAGGGCTCCCCCTTTGCCCCACAAAACCCTTAAAAGGTTAAGAGGGGGGGGGGGGGGTAGTACCTCAATTCGACGGACGTCAATGGAAAGTCGTCGGCCTTTACTGCAGCACTGCTTTCGGCCTATTCTTAAATTGCCTGCTGGCAACACTGAAACTGACTGACAAGGACTGACAAGACAAGTGACAGAAGTTTGACGATCTGTCCGCACTGACACTCTGACATTTGTCTCGTGACAAAATTGTCAAATTGCATTGTGCGCAGTGTTGCCAGATCGGCCCCTGGGGGGCCGATTCACGGCCTTTTCGAAACTATGTCGGCCTTTTGCTGCCATCGGCCCTTCATCGGCCTTTAAACCTCCGACAGCCAATCCATCGAAATCATTGGTTCGGTTGACTAATTCCTATTCTAAAAGCATAGCATTTTATATAAAATGAAATAGACATAAGTCTTACGTTCTAAACATTAAAGATTAAAAGTTAGAGATGAAGGATGGGCTCTTGTAAAACAGTAAACGAAAATTTTCGATGTTTTTTTTTGTTTTACATCTCTTTTTTCCCCGTTTTCTAGTACCGTTTCTGATGGAGACAGCTCCCCCCTTTCCCTCAAAAAACAAGGGGGTAACCCTTGTTTTTTACAAATATTACTATTATAATTCATAAAATGAAAATTTCCTCAGAATTAAAAATTTAAAATGTCGTAAATGGGGGGGCTCCGCAACTTTTCCTTTAAAGGGGGTGGGGGTAGTACAAGTCCCCCTGCCTCCCCCAACTCCTTCCCACCCCTCAATTCAACGGACGTCAATGGAAAGTCGTACTTCGGCCTTTACTGCCTAAAATCGGCCCCTGCCAGCACTGCTTTCGGCCCATTCTTAAACTGTCTGCTGGCAACACTGATTGTGCGATCGACAACGCGTGAGTGAAATAGTGAAATGATGAAATATTTTTTACTAACTTGTTGCTTAAACTAAAATGTTTGAACACTCAGTCAAAGTACCGAGACATTATAAAGTAGCAGCGAGCATTTTTAAAAAAGTCTCCACCGAAGGTGGCAGCGTGAAATCTTTGTTATACGACGACAAACTTCGACACTTTGTAAGTACAACATAACATAACCACCAAATGATATTTACGCGAATATTACACATTGAAATTAAACTAATTTTACGCCGCGACCGCGCCCGTCCGTGACCATGAATGCTGTAAAGTATTCGAAACGTTGGGTAAATAAATCAAATCCGTAAAATTAGTTTCATTTCAATAACCACCAAAACTTTACTATGTCCATTGGTTTTGTTCACTAAAAAAACTATCGGTTTGTCATATTTACAGAGGACGAACGTGCTTTATGCACTTATAACCGAAACAATTAAACATGCATCCTTCATAGACAGAATATTCGAAAGCTGTAAAATATTAGAAAATGAGGCGCGATTAGACCCGTGGCTTGCCAAGGTTCTCGCGTCCGAGCTGCTGTTTGGCAAACAGTCTTTGCCTGGCAAAAGCAAGCCAGAACAAACTGTCCTCACATACAAAGATCAATTTGAGAGATACACATCTGAGCATCAAGATGAATTGAAGACTGAAGGTAATTACTTTTTATTCTCTTTTCAGGTAATTTAGTAAGCGCAATGGCTGAGGCAGATGAACGTCCATTGCTACCTAAACAGACGAAACAGGCTGTTTTGGTGTTGGCAAATCTTTTCTTGTATAGTATTGCAATGTTTACGATGCCATTTATCGCATTTTTCGGTGTGCGGCATATTCTTACCGATTATTACCCTGTTGAGAAATATGTAGCAACAGTCTGGTCAGTAATTGCGGCTGTGCTAGTTGTTAATACAATAATATGTGTGTATGCGTACAAAGCTTATCATGAAAAAGAATATGATGAACATGGAAATGAAATTGATCAGCATTCGTACAGTGATCCACCTCCTACTCAGACTACAGAGAAGACTAATTTGAACTTGAAGCAAGATTGATATCTGAACTTGCAATATGAACATTCCACTTTTAAAATGTTAAAGTACATTGCTTATTACTAGTATTTATATATTTAATGATCCTATTATCTGAGTGTATAACTTGGGTAACCTCTACTTGGACTGGTAGCCAGCATTCAGTAATGATAATGGTGGAGCACCATTATCATTACATAATGCTGGCTGCACACTGCGGTTGAAAAATGTTTACAAAAATTTTCTAACACTAATACATTCACTAACAAATGTTAGGAATTGTTACATTCTGTTAGGAATTGTTAGATGTTTTGAGTGCTCCTACACCGATGGAATAAACGTTGTTTACAAACATTTATAGCATTTAAAAACATGACATTGGCTGGCAGTTTGAATTTACGATCTGAGGGAGCAATATTAGCGTCAATGTTAACAAATGTTTTTTGTTAAAATTTATTATTTTGTTTAGAAATAAATAACTTTACGTAACATGAAAACATATTGTAAACAGCAGTGTGCAAGCATCATAACAGTATTATAAGTTAAGCCTGTAAGTTTGAAATACTGTCATGATATAAATAGTTTAAAAATGTGTAGTTTCATACCAAATGCATTAGCTATTAAAAATTGTTAGTAAATGTACGTGTTTTATTGAATTTTATTATTATCTTCTTGCTTTAAAAAACCTTTATTTTTCTCAAATAAATGCTTTGCCTGATGCAGTAGTGTGGTAAAGCCATGAGTAAATACAGAAATAACTTTTTTTGGCTTTATAATTTACAATTTGTCTCAAATATAGGACATGTACATTTTTCAAGTATTATCTATGTACATTCAAATTTCAATGCATACATCAAAAATTATTTTTCCTGCATCCTGGGCGCTCTTAAATGATACTAGCTGACCCACGCAGCTCCGCCCGCGCTCTAAACTTTCAATAATATACATTTGCATAGAATACAAAACCTCCTTTTTTTAAAGTCAGTTATAAACTTGTACCCACTATGTACGTGCCCTCCGACGCACGGAGACGTTTAGTTTAAATGGTGTTAAACGGTCACCCATCTATTTAATGACCTTACCTAACGTTGCTTAACCTGATCGATTTCCAAACATTGTTAACTGTCTATGAGTGTTCCCTTACAAATATTTATTATAATTATAATGAAAAATTGTTAAAATCGGAGCAAGCGTATAACCAAGTACACATTTTGACTTTAGTCCCCTCTCCCAAGGGAACCGTGCCGAATGTCGAGATAAAAAGTATCCTATGTCCTACCTCGGAGTATTAACTCAAATCATGCCAAGTTTCGTTTCAATCCATCCAGTAGTTTCGGCGTGATGCTCAGCCGAGATACAGACAGACAGACAAAAAAAAAACATACATTTTTGGATTTAGTATCTGTTGTGTATTAATATGTGGGTACTTGCTAAATATTATTGCATAAAATAATATTAGTTAAGTCATTGTTTTGCTACTTAGCACATTACACGTATTTACTTAATTACTGTGTTTTATTGGACATAATAGTGGCGACGTGCGTAAATTATTAATAATGGAGCGTAAATCAGTGAAATTTCATGAATTCAATCCGCGAAGTGACAATTGGGACAATTATATTGACCGATTAAAATACTGTTTCGAGGCGAATGGAATCGTCGTGGACGCCGTCAAAAGGGCGAATTTTTATACAATTTGTGGTGCACAAGTGTTTGAGACATTATTGGCGTTAATTACACCTAAACAATCAAGTGACGTGACTTTCAATGAAATCGTGACAATCTTAACCAAACACTATAGTCCTAAACCTAATGAGATTTCAGTGTCATATAAATTCTACAAACGTAATCAAAGAGAAGGTGAATCAGCATCAGAGTATATCGCAGAGCTCAGAAAAATAAGTGCCGGTTGTAACTTTACGGACTTAGAGCGTATGTTACGCGATCGACTCGTGTGCGGCATGAACGATCACAAGTTACAGTACGAGCTGTTGAAAAGAGACACGTTAATGTATACAGATGTTGTGGACGCTATGCTGTCTTCGGAAAGCGCGGGGAGGGATGCCCGAATGATGCAGGGCGCGTCCTATTCTGCTGCTAATACCTATAACGGAGCGTCACCATCTGCTTCGTCGGTAACGGCACCTGCCCATGAACCGATGGACATTAACGCCGTGCAATCTAAAACCGGTGTTCGGTTGTGCTATAGATGTGGTGATCGTCACGGAGGCGAGTGTCGGTTCATAAACGCAATTTGTAATTTTTGTAAGAAAAAAGGACACATAGAAAAAATATGTACCGCTAAAAAAAGAAACCGGACAGGAAAGGTGAATTACGCAGAAGATGATTCGGATATGCAGCTTAACGGTGTTTACAATATAGAAAATTTAACAATACGTGTGTCAGCGTACAAAGTCAAACTGATGCTGAACGACGTACCAGTGATGATGGAGGTGGACTCTGGCGCCGCGTTCTCTCTCGTGAACGAGCGCACCTGGACGCAGATACGCGGCCACAGCGCACTCAATACGCTACGCAACAGGCTTCGCACATGGAACAACTCGCCGGTGCAAGTATTGGGACAGGCAACAGTGCAAGTTCAGTATAAAGACATTAAGTGTAATTTAGCTGTCGTAGTAGCTAGAGGCTCAGGACCTAATTTGATAGGACGTAATTGGTTTGAAGCACTCGGCATATCATTAAATGTTAACTTGATTACTGACACAGATATGACATTGGTGGATAGGGTAGTGGAGAAACATGGTGAGGTTTTTAAAGAGGGCCTAGGTACATATAGAGGGGATCCTGTAGCGATTACACTGAAAGAAAATGTTTCGCCTAGATTTTTAAAAGCCAGACCAGTTCCATATGCTATAAAAGAGAGAGTAGAAAAGAAAATCGATCGTTTGGTTCAGGAAGGAGTTCTTCGCTCAGTGTCTTTCTCGGAGTGGGCGACACCAGTGGTTCCTATTGTTAAGCGAAACGGTGACATACGTTTGTGCGGTGATTACCGCAGTACTGTTAATCAGGCTACAGAGTCGGACACATATCCGATGCCTACAGCCAGTGAAATTTTCGCCCTGATTGCAGGTGGCCAATTTTACACAACGCTTGACCTTGACAGAGCCTATACACAAGTTGTGGTTACTGATGATACTGCTAGGTTATTGACCTTAAATACGTGCAAAGGTTTGTACTCTGTGCACAGATTAGCGTTCGGCGTAAAGGCGTGCCCAGGAATATTTCAGCGACTGATGACAGCGCTGCTAGCCGGCGTTCCGGGTGTCGCAGTCCTGATTGATGACGTCATCATCAGCGGCCGCACCATGACTGAGATGGCACAACGTCTTGACATTGTGTTGGAACGAATTGAAAAAGCAGGTTTGCGTCTGAACAAAGGTAAGTGCAAGATTGCTAAAGAACGTGTAGAATTTGTAGGATTTGTTATCGACGCTGATGGTATTCATCCTGCCCCTAGCAAGGTTGAATCGATACTAAATACGCCTGAGCCTAAAAATGTCCAAGAGTTGCAGGCATTTCTAGGTTTGTATAACTTTTATGAGAGGTTCATACCTCACAAAGCAACTATACTTGAGCCTTTACACAGACTTCTCGATAAGTCGCGATCTTGGCAATGGACTGATTGTGAGCAAAGTAGCTTTGATACAGCTAAGCGCCTGCTGTCATCTGAGTTGACACTGGTTCATTATGATTTGAAGAAACCGTTGGTACTTACCTGCGATAGTTCAGAGTATGGTGTCGGCGCCGTATTATCTCACGTCATGGAGGACGGCTCAGAGCGACCTATCGCTATGAGCTCCAGAACGTTACACATTCATGAAAGGCGCTACTCTCAACTAGACAAAGAAGCGACTGCCATAATTTTTGGGGTAGTTAAATTTCATAACTATTTAATGGGCAGATCGTTCACGATAGTTACCGACCATAAGCCCCTTCTCGGAATTTTTGACCCTAAACGTCCCATTCCTGCCGTTTTATCTCCTCGATTGACCAGAATTGCATTAGTACTTACTTCACACAGTTACAGCATTATGTACAAGCCAGGACAGCAGATTGGACATGCAGATAGTTTGAGTCGATGGCCACAGCCAGTACCAAATGAGCCGGAACAGCAACTATGCGACGTTTTGCTCATGGCTGAGACACCTACTGATTTTCCGGTTGACATTGACCTGATGGCCACAACTACAAAGAAGGATAGGATTTTATCACGGGTGACTGCTTATATCGTCCACTTGCGACGATAGTGTGATATCTCGAATTATACAATTATTCGTAACACTGATATTCTGAATCGCGATCTCGCGTTGTATTATCTCCAAAAACGGAATATTTTTATCTACATCCATAACAAAGCAAATGAGAAAAAGAGACATAATATCACAGTGTAGCGCTGTCCCGTTTGGTGATCTGGTTGGGTTCGACACAGTTACAGTTCAGTTGTCACCTGGACTTAGCGGTGTGAAGTGCTCTCGGTTTTTATAAAAAACGTGATATCACGAGGATACCACGGATTAGCTGATAGGGTGAGTCTTTTCTAATAATTTTCTTTTATTCGACAATGTGGCACGTCATACTTATTACAATGTTCTTGTAAAACATTAAGCGAAATGAAATAGGTTATGTTTTGATGTCACGTTTTTGTTGTAAGAAATTCCCCGTTCACCGCGTCATTTTGAATTGTAGCGTTGTAGATGATACGTGTTTTACTTTTACTGGAAATATGTTGTGGGTTATTTGTTGATGTTCTGTTGTTGCAGAATACAATATTGATTAAATTTAATGGTATGTTTACTTGTCACGTTGAATACACTATACAACAATATAAAAGTCTAGTTATCTTTACAGATGGGGACAAGGTCTAAACTAATATTGCAATTAGCAAAAACAAAAATGGATGAAGACTTGCCCAGTAGCAACCTTGTTGCTCGTAAAAACCCGACTTCAATAGCTATTACCGACGATAAAACAGTTGATGACCAACAAACGACACAAACTTATTTCCATCGCAGTGTATCAACGAGGTTATCTTCTTCAAGTACCTCAGTTGCTCGTAAAAACTCAGATTTAAAAACTGTTAACGACGATGAAAGAGTAGATGACAAACAAATGAACCAAACTCATCGCCATCGTAGTGTATCGATGAGTTCATCTTCTTCAAGTTCTTCGTGTAGCAGCTCTTCAAGATCATTCTTTGAGGACAGCGATGACTCCGTAAAAGACCCTGACTATAAAGAAATTCAAGAAAATCGCCGGCCTGTATTTTCACTCAATGATGTGAGCAATAATGTGTCGATAGATGCAACCAGGCAACAAACAACAAGCCAAGAAGGAAGGTCAGTCATCGACTCAGTATTTCTTTCTTCTAATGTGAATCTAGTCGATGCACCTGATACTATGAATACCGAAAATCAATCGCCTCCGAATAATACTAGCGTCGTTGCTGCACCAGAATCTGAAACTACTACTACTGTTGAAACTCCGACTAAAAAAGGGAAAAAACGGCCAAGACAGGAAAAAGAATGGAAGAAGAATATTGCGAAGAAATTGAGAAATAGTGGGCAAGCTTACAAATCAGCTAAGACGCAAAAGGATATTCCAGAACGACGACTTAAACCCCCCTGTAAAGAAACTTGTAAATTTAAATGCCACAGAAATATCACGGAAATTCAACGACAGCAACTTTTGAAAGATTACTGGAATTTGGGTGAAATTGAAAGACAGTGGTCTTTTATAATTCAGTCCTTAGAAGAAGTAAAACCAGCCCAGCGATATGTCAGAATTGATTCTGACGGGACAATAGCACCAAAGCGCGAAAACAACAATGCTTACTTTTTTACAGTGTGTGGGGCTAAGATCAGAGTTTGTAAAACCTTTTTTAAAAATACTTTAGATATCAACAATAGACCTATAGAAACCGCACAAAAAAAAAGAATAAAATTACAAACATTTCTTTGATCAAAGATAATCGTGGATGTCACAAAAATCATGCCCATGTTGACGAAGCAATAAAAACTGGAGTTAAAGCTTTTATCGAAGCCATACCAAAAATAGAGTCGCATTACATCCGAGCTAACTCCAAGAGGCATTACATTGATGGGAGTAAAACTATTTCGGATATACACCGAGACTACGTAGAGCATTGCAAGACTCAAAACATTCCCTACGCAAATTACATTATGTTCTATCGCATCTTTACTCAGGACTTTAATATCTCTTTTTTTATTCCCAAAAAAGATGCGTGCGAACTTTGCGAAGCTTATAAACTAAGTACAGATGAAGAAAAAGAAAATAAAAAGGAGCAATTTCTATCTCACCAAGAAGAAAAACGGATGTCGCGAATTGAAAAGGAGAAAGATAAAAAAGACAAGAATATTTTTGTGGCCGTTTTTGATCTTCAAGCTGTGTTTCAGTGCCCGAAAGGAGACACGTCCGTTTTCTATTATAAATCAAAACTGAACGTATTGAACCTTACAATTTATGATCTCAAAACAAACTCCGTTGAAAGTTACGTGTGGGATGAAGCACAGGCTCATAGGGGAGTGAATGAGATTGCCACATGCGTTTTCCAATACTTAAAGAAGATTTCAGAAGGTCAAAATTCAATGGACATTGTTTTTTACTCTGACAACTGTGCTGGTCAGCAGAAAAACAAATTCATGATGGCTATGTATCTCTATGCTGTGCAGAACCTTCCAAACATAAACTCCATTACACACAAATTTCTAATTAAGGGTCATACACAGAATGAGGGAGACTCGGCCCACTCCCAAATTGAACGCCAAGTAAAAAGGCAGTTGAGAAGTGGACCTATTTTTACCCCTGAAGGATTTATTGGGGCGATCAAAGCTGCAAGAAAAAAATCGGAGCCAATTCATGTAAATGAATTATGTTACAATGATATTTATGATTGGAAGGTTGTTCTCAATCAAATGAATTTTGCAATTCACAAAGATGAAGATCAAAAGGTCGTTAAAACTACTGAAATAAAAGGGATTCGAGTGCTAAAAGATGATCCCCATGCGATCTACTATCGTACATCTTACGCGGATGAAATGAAGAGAGCTGTAGTAATAAAAAAGAAGCCGGTTAATGAAATCCAACTAAAGAACGCTTTCAATAGAAAACCGGGGTTGGCCGAAAAGAAAAAAGATGATCTTCTTTCTCTACTAAATGGTAACCACATTCCTGGCTATTACAGGGCATTTTTCGAAAGCTTGTAGTTCTTTTGAATTTAATATATTGTTTAAAAATGTCATAGAAGACTGATTTTATAGTTATGATGAATCTCACTAATGTTCCAATGTTTGTTATTGTGTATTGATAATGTACACAAGTAAGTACAAAACTGTTCCTTATAATATTATCTCTATAGTCATTTGTTGTTAAGTCTCTACTTGGTAAAAATGTATGTAACAGTTAGAAGACTGATTTTATAATTATGACTGATGAATCTCACTAATGTTCCTATGTTTGTTATTGTGTACTGATAATGTAAGTACAAAACTGTTATTTAATATCTAAGTCATTCGTTGTTAAATCTCTACTTATATAGGTTTTACTTAATATTTTGTTCTTGTAATAGTTTAGGAAATAGTTTTTTTGCAGTCTAGTAGGTAGTGTCATGTAGGTATGTTACGTTTTCACACAAGTGACAACGGTACATACCTACACGATACCAAAAATAATTCGTTTTTAGAATAAGAAAAAGAAACGTAAGCATGCATAGTACAACATAGTTGCCTTCTACACACATCTAAGACAATACTATGCAATCATAAGTAGTAGTTGACATAAGTGCCTAATTAAATACCAAATAATGCCTTAACTTATAGGAAAGGTTTGGCAAATAAACATTTGATTTGATTTGAAGTTTATTTTTCCTGTCACTCTTTTGTTTATTTTTTAAGTGTAATAAAAAAAATAGTAATTTCTTAATAATTATAACTTTTTACTAGGTAACGTGTAATTTAACGTTACAAAATGTATGATTATAATAGTTACCACTATGTTGAATGATTCTATGATTCCTACAAAAGAAAACAAATTTTCAAGAATAATGTTTTATTTTTATGTAACTTAATTAAATTATAATTTTTACATCATCTTCAACGTGACAACTTAACTTACCACCTTGGAAACTTTCTTTTTTTCTGTAACAAGGTGATAAGTTTTCCTTTTTTTTTTCAAACTCTAATATGTAGTTAATTTGGTTCCCAATGTGTATTTTCTTTCTGATTTTTCATTTCATTATTAGTTATACTATAATCACTTCATACATAATAAAGCTATCTTGACAACAATTCAAGAGTTAATCTAATTTAAAGGTTCAAAAGTCGTTTTCTGTAAAAATGCGGTTTTGGAGATGTCACACTATCGTCGCAAGTGGACGATATATTAAGCGGCTGGCCCGCTAAAGTGACAGATAATGAGCTGCGTTCTTACTGGCTTCACCGGTCAGAACTCTCTATGCACGAGGATTGTATTCTACTCGGATGTCGTGTAGTCGTGCCACCGTCGCTGCGTGATGGGTTCACGCAGCGACGGTTCTTAGAGCTTTACATAAGACTCACAGTGGTATTGTGCAGACCAAAGCACTTGCCAGAAGCTATGTTTGGTGGCCACAATTAAACGATGACATAGAAACATTAGTAGGCGTAATGTTTACAAAATAGACACATGCCTCCAAGGACAAGCTGTGAGTGGATCACGCCTACTAAGCCATGGTCTCGTTTAAATATAGATTTTGCGGGTCCATATCAAAATAAAACCTTTTTAATTGTGGTAGATGCTTTTTCAAGGTGGCCAGAAGTATTTCTTGTAAATAATATGACTTCTACTACAGTTATTCGGCATCTTAGAAGTATATTCGCTACGCATGGACTGTGTGAGACATTGGTCTCAGACAATGGGACACCATTTGTGTCAGAGGAAATGAAACAATTTCTTGAGGCAAACAAAATAAAACATGTCACCACTGCACCATATCATCCAGCCACTAATGGCTTAGCGGAAAGGATGGTGCAGACTGTTAAAGATAAGTTGCGCAAACTAGACGATATTCCTTGGGATATTAAGATTCCTAACATGCTACTAGGCCTTCGGGCAACTCCTTGTGCAGCTACAAATAAGAGTCCAGCTGAACTGCTAATGAACAGGAGGTTACATACTCTTTTAGATACTATTCATCCAGATAGACGTCAACAAGACAGAAAGGCCAAACAAATTACAACAAATTCTCAAAAACTAAATAGGAATACAAATGTAGGTGAGTCTGTGATGTATAGAAACTATGGTAGTGGATCTCGATGGCTGCCAGGTACAGTGGTCCAAAGAAATGGGCCAGCCAATTATGAAGTGTCTACAGGAGATTGTAACATTGTACATAGACATATTGATCAAATTATTAAAAAGAAACAGACCGATGAAGGGAAAGAAATACAAAGGGAGGAAAGGGTGAGATCTGAGATCGAAGAATGTGGTGAAAGTGGAAATAAGGAGGTAATGAAGGATAGTGATACTCAAGAGGTAATGGAAATACCTAGTCAAGAAAAATGGGCTGAAATGCTAGGGATTCCCACTAATTCTGAAGTAAGCTATTCCGGGGGGAAACTTAAGAATAGACTGAATATACATACTAAGACACCATATGACCGACCTTTTTGTAACAATAATTTCATGGCCTAATTTCTATTACTACATTGTTTGTATTGTTCTTAAATATATGTGTACTGATTAATGTTTCTTTGTTGTACTTATCTAATAGTAGGAGTTACTGAGTTACTGTTTGTTTTTGTTTGTTAGATGTTTAAATTAGTTGTGTAAAGTTAAGTGTTAGACATACCTGGGGGAAAGGTATGTTGTGTATTAATATGTGGGTACTTGCTAAATATTATTGCATAAAATAATATTAGTTAAGTCATTGTTTTGCTACTTAGCACATTACACGTATTTACTTAATTACTGTGTTTTATTGGACATAATAGTATCGGTTATAGAATGTCCTCCAAACATAATTTTCAAAATATCTTCAATGTACAGAATTGGACCTGTTACAGTTTTATTATAAGTATAGATTATCTTGTTTATAACTATTACCGGATCGTAACGCGGTCTCCACTGAGAGGAAACTCAGCAGGCTTGTCTTTTTTCAATATTTTATTTAGTTAATAAAATATCCCAGGTATTGGCCACAGTGGTGCTACTGTCCAGGTAGGTAGGTAGGACCACTGCAGTGTCAGATATTCTGCCACCAAAAAGCAGTGTGTAAACAGTGCTGTGTTCTGGTGTAAAGGGCACTGTAGTTGGTGAAGTTAAGTTAGTACCAGACACAAGGCTTAATATCTAACGTCTTAAGATTTCGGAAAAGCGCTAGTAATTCTTCTGGCGTTGCTAGCGTCTATAGGCTCCATTAACTGTTTGCCATCAGGCGGGCCGCATGCTTGCTTGCCACCTTTTGGTAGTATAAAAAAATATCTTGTTAACCAACTCCTCAAATCATGCAAACATCCACCAGAATCCCTCCCGATTGTATAGTCCTCGACCTGCTGCCTGCTTCAGCACACTAGCTTATCCAAAAGTTCTCTTAATCAGAAGAATCGCCACTGTGCTTCAAGTGATGAATGGTACTCCCACAGCTTAGTGACTCTTTATAATATTCTTCCCCGGGTCGATTAGACCATGTTGGGCTTTTTATTTTAACGAGGTTAGCCTACTAAGGTGATATAGTGCTCAAGTGCATGCGCAGGAACAGGTGCAATCTCGTAATTTACTCTCACAATCAGATGGAATGGAAGACCTACACGACCAGAGAGAAATCGGGCGCGTATGTCGGTCATGGTCAACTTTTTACATGCCCATCGGAAACATGGATAATCTTACTTTCTAGGCAATCAGGCGATCGGCCTTTATCGTTCTAGCCAGTGAGGAACAACTGCACAAAGATGGTGCTCCCCGCGGGATTGGAAGCCGCGACCTCCAGTGAAAAGCAAGCGGTTTTCCGCTGCGCTAGAGGAGGTTATCAGAGTAATAACCACAGTGCAAGTCAGTTCAAGCACTAGAACAGTTTCTTCGTAATCATGTACTGTGATAACATAGGCACCTACAGTAGTCACAACGGATATCTTTGAGAGTCTGAAGTTGGCTGCAAGACGCTGCGCAGTAGCTATTTTTGTATTGACAACTCACGACTGTAGTTGCGCAGTGGTTCGCAAAACCCAACTTCAGACACACTAAGAAAGGTTGTGAGTAGGTACTGTACCTACTGTGGTTATTAATCTTCGGTATTTAGTATTAGGTATTATTAGCTGGCTGTACTTAGATTTTTGCCCCATCTATTCTTATTGCCGCTTCTTTATTGATGTCTTTCGTCTTTCTAGCACCTCGCAGACCTAGATATGTCCGTGTCAACACGAATCTCCTCACCACCTCTGATGCAATCCGGGCTTTCCAAGACGAGGGCTACCGGTTCATTCGCTGCACATCAGGGTCCTACGATGACTACCTGAAACAGATACAAGGGCTAACGGAGGATGATTTCACTCAAGACTACCATGTAAAGACCATGTTCGTCTTCTCCTCGGGTACAAAGCTACACGAACATGACTTGTATTTAGAGAATAAGATTATTCTTCAAGACAAGGTTGGTTTTGATTCAAAGGTTAATTAAAATTTTGGTATTAAAATTTGGGTATGTCTGAGTTAAGATGTTGTGTGTGAATGAAAGAAGGATCTAAAATAATAAATAGATCACCTTTATCTATTAAATTCAATATTATAGTTTTTAAATCTCCTTAAATATTACTCAATCTGTTGAATTCGGTGGACGTTTTAATACAGATACCTACGTCCTTTTGGCCTCTACGACCACAGCGGCCAATCTTTCATGAAATTCAGCTATCTAAAGTGCAAATACGTGCAGTTTATCTTTCTTTTCCTACCCTCACAATCGTTTGGTGTGAAAGACTGACACGATTCGATCAAGGAGAGGTCAGGCGCGGCACCGACTTTTTACATGCCCATCCCGCGCATGGATCAATTATTTTCCAATCAGGTAATCAACCTGCATTTTTCTAGCCAGTAAGCCAGGAACAGCTATAGTTTCTCTCCGTAAGATTTGAATTCGCGATCTGCGGTTTGGAAAGCAAACGGTTTTCCGCTACGCCACGGAGGGTACAATCCCCTACTTATTTGTTCTCGGGGAGGAAACCGGTAAAACAGGTACCAGGTCTCCGTAGTAGTGGAGGCTAGGTTATGTGGAATTTTTACCCACTAAAACCACCCCAGTGGCCTTCATTATGGAGACTGGGCACTCTGGGACCCTGCCACTTAGAACCTGCTGCACTGCTTCCTGGGGCCTGTCAGTTTGGACAATTTGGCCCTAAGTGATTCTCGTGAACTGTTGCAGGCCACTGCAATGGCGGTCCACTTGCTGGCTCCGCCGTCAGGTAGCGTGGTGCTGGACATGTGCGCGGCACCCGGCATGAAGACCACGCAGCTGGCTGCCTACATGAGGAACACTGTAAGTCCGCCTAAGGCCGTTCCAAGGTTGTTAGTTTTTGTGAAGTAGTGAGGAGAGATTAACAGCGGGGGAATGGAACAGACGTTAGGGAAGCCATCATAGCATACTTCCGATGTGCCTTCAGTCCGGACTAAGCGGTTTGCTTCTTCATTTATAATAAGGACAGCTAAGGACTGGAACAGTTTGCCTGCGTCGGTTTTCCCGCCCGATTATAATGTGGGTGTCTTTAAGACTAGAGTGAATAGGCTTTTAATAAGCTAGTGTGTTTTGCCATCCTCGATTGCGTCGCCGCTTTCCATCAGGTGGGACTGCAGTCAAGCACTAGCTTATAAGTGTTAAAAAAAAAGATGTAGGGATTTGGTGCGGCGTCGCTCGGCTTAATGTACGATTTACTCCGACAGGCCAGGTCGCACCTCTAAAATCGGCAGGAACTAATCTATAGCTACGTGCGCGCGTATCTACCAGCATGCTATCAAAAATTCCTCAGTGGAATGATCTAATACAAGTTTCAATCTGTCGTCTGGTTACATCACCCCATCATACGCGGTTGTACCTAGCCGGTTGTCCGCGTAAGAAAGGAGTCGACTGGCTGCCGTAGTATGCGCGCGGATCTGACCGGCTTTCAAGCTATGTTGATCCCCTGCATATATGACTAGGTTTACTTAAAATTTTACTATCCCGACGTTTCGAATGCTTTGCAGCACCCATGGTCACGGGAGGACTGAGATGTTGAACGTCCTTATGTCACAATTATGTAGGTGTACCCTCAGGTCTTCTTAGTTATTATTGTTGGTCCGATCTACGCAGTAAGAGCTTACAGTATCTTGAGGCCGTGCAGTGTTTTGCTTGGTATTGGATTTAATTATATTTATCACAGGATCCCAAGCCGGTGGTAACACCCAACCATCTTCTCTATTGAAATTAGGATGTTTTTTGATTTCAATAGCCTCACGAATCATGTATTGTTTTGTTTTTTTTTATAGTAAAAAATCTTTTAAAAAAGAAACTTCTTTAATGGCATGAACTTTGAATTGCAGGGCAAAATCTACGCAGTAGAGAGAAACGAAAAGAGGTTCCAAACGCTATGCGACTTTGTATCAAAATCAGGCTCCAAATGCGTGGAAACAATCCACAAAGACGCTTTGGAAATAAAGAAGGGCGAGATGGATGACGTAGAGTATATTCTCCTAGATCCCAGTTGTTCTGGTTCAGGTAAAATAATTATGTAGTTTGTTCTTGGTGGTATTTGTATGTATTTTAGGGCACACCAGTGCTTCCACACGATGTTTTTCTTCACCCCTAGGGAATGGTTAATCTTTAGATTAGTACCATTTGATTCAGAAACAGTGAAAATTACATTGGTACTTTTGGGCTGGGGTGGGGTTCCAACCGGCGCATTACGGCTTGCTAAGTAAGTCCCTTGGTCATTCATTAGGCTACCGCATTGTGAAGTATCATAATATATTGTCATTTTTTTACTTATTTTTTTTGGGGCTTTTACTCTGGTAGAGTACACCAGCCCCATTTGTATCCTTCTTTTTTTGACACGGGGGAACCTTCAAAAGGTCCCCGGGTGCTGTGGGGCTCGACCGGGGTATGTGGGATTTTTACCGACTAAAACCCCCGCGGCCGTCGCATCGGTACATGAGAGGGATCCAGGTCTCTCCGGTGGGATCTGCACCAGGGGCCCCTCAGTGCCTTGCCTTTGAGCCCGCCGCCAGGGGGCGCATTGTAGCCCCCCGGAAACCTGACACGGTGCTCACAGGGAGGGGGTTCGAAACCCCGCCGCCGTCCTCCTCGGAGTCGCCGCCGTACTCAATGGACGTTCAAAGGGCCCACACCCCGAACGTCCAGCGACTCCGAAGGAGCCCTATTGTATCCTACACTAAGCCAAGCTAGCTACGATGAGCCAGCCCATATAGCTAATTGTTTATCTTATTGTTTAGGAATGTTTACCACATTTTATTTAAGACCTAACTACAAATGCAACAAGTTAAGAGGTTTACACAACTGTATATATTTTGCCATATATTTTCTTTTAATTCACATGGTATACCGCAGGGATTTATTCTTTGACTACAACAGTATAAAGTCAGTTGGCAATTCAAAAACATATTGTTCTAGGTATGGACTTTTGCGTACACAACTACATAGAAAGCACCAGACTGGCAAAATTAACATCACTGCAAGAGAAATTTCTAAAACATGCTATGAATTCATTTCCGAAAGCTAAGAGGATAGTCTACAGCACATGCTCAATTTACCCTGAAGAAAACGAACGAGTAATCACAAATGTAGTGAAGACTTCAAGAGCCAAATGGCGAGTCCAAGATGTTAAAGAACTCCTGAAAGGACAATGGAACAACTTTGGGTCTGCCATGTATGGCAGCATGGGAACGAGGTGCATGTACGCTAAACCAGAATCAGATCACACTACTGGATTCTTCTTAGCTATACTGGATAGAGATCAGAAAGATATGGATAAACATTTGAATAATAATGACAATGTAAATAATAAAAAAGGTTATGATAATGATTCTAGTAATAATGCGGTTATTGAAGCGGATTATAATGATGAAGAAATGGAATCTGAAAAACCGAAAAAGAAAAAAAAGAAACGTAAAGCAGAAACTGATGATGGGTTGGTTAATGTACTAACGAAACTTGCTGTAACTAACGAAGTGGTAGCTACAGATGCAGAAGGTCCCAAAAAGAAAAAAAAGAAACATAAAAATGATGAGAGTTATACCACTATGGATACTAACATAGAACATGTGAATAACATAGGTTTGGAGTCGGAGAGTTTTGAACTAGCATCGAAAAAGAAGAAAAATAAACATAAAGATAACCTGCCTGAATCAAATATTGAATCTGAAAATATAAACAATCTTGAGAACGCAGAGACTGATGTAAAAAAGAAAAAGCGAAAAAAAGACAAAACTGATAACATATCGGAAGGACTAGTGACAGAAGTTGAGGTTGACAGTGCTAAAAAGAAGAGGAAAGATAGAAAAGAAGTCGAAAACTTAGAACAAGATATGGTTTATGAACCAGATCCACCAATAAAAAAGAAGAAAACAAAATACTCTATTAATGAGTAGTATTTTTATTTGATTTTAACACGCTGTTATACTATCAACATGAAACTACATTGCAATGTAATTTTCACATAATAAATGTAAATGTCGAGGATACTAAAGATATGCCAAGAATCGATGACGATCGGATGAAAATAATAGGTATTTAGTTTTTCCATTTTTGTTATTATAATTACATATAATAAAAAAATTCAGAAACAGTATGCCTTTCTATTTAAATGAGCTAGAAACCTATATAATATAGAGTATTAAGAGAAATTTGTTACCCAAAGATTTTATTATATTGTGTCCTTGGATCAAATGGTTAGTGAAATGAGCAGACATGGACCCATAGATTTAGATTTTTTTTCACTACATCGTGGACTACGACTACGACGTTACCACGCCTGAGTCCTAATTGCGTATCTTTTCGAGGTTTGATCCGATTCGATCAAGTATTCGTTTTTGAAGTTTGACAGTACTCTATCAAAATTCCTATCGATACTCTTTCAAGACACGTAAAATCGAAAAAAATCGCACAATCCGCCTGCGCCGCCCCTACGGTTTACTTATACCATCCAAAACCATAAAAAACGCAGTTAAACATAAAATAGTTGTATATGTCAACTTACCGTTGGTGTTCCAGGATCTGAATAACAACAACGGTTTAGTTTAGGGAAATAACAAGATCTTTGTTTCCCAATATAAAGATAATAAGTTTATTCGATCTGAAAAAAGGGGGAAGACTCGTCTACTTTCAAACTCACTTCACCCTTGTTTACTTACCTACTCAGTAGCCTCCGTGGTGCAGTGGGAAACCGCTTGCTTTGCAAACCGGAGGTCGCGGGTTCGAATCCCACGGGGGGCAACATCTTTGTGTAGTTGTTCCTTACTGGCTAGGACAATGCAGGCCGATCACCTGATTGTCTGTAAAGTAAAGATGATCCTTGCGTCGGATGGGCATGTGAAAAGTCGGTCCTGCGCCTAACCTCTCCCCCGGTTGTGTCGGTTTTCCGTCCCATCGGATTGTGTAGAGAGAGTGCACTTGTGTCTACGCAAGCAATTGTGCACTATCTATATAGTATCTCCCGCGTAAATGGCCGATCTTGTGAAAGATTGGCCGCTGTGGTCGTATCGGCCAGGAGGATATTATTTATTTATTTACACTTATTTGCACAAACAATAGAAACAGAAAACAGAAACAAAATAATTATTATTATTACTTACTCAATAATTTTTGTCTAATAACGTATTTATTCGAAATCTCAGCCACTGGCCACTAAAACTAGAAAACTAAAACTACTTAAAAAGTAGCTGGCACATTAGGTATCTACATTTATAAGGTAAGTATTTAAATATCGCAGTGAAGTCAACTAGTAAAAAAAACAGTAGGTACTTTCGATTCACAGTCGATAATTCCCACTACTGTAAGTAGGCCAAACGTCATAACGCGACGCGAACATCGTCTAGTCGTTGTTTCTTTGAAACTGTAACTTTTTTTTATTATAAAAAAGCTTTGCTGTAGCGGACACTGAAAAATCGACTTTCTTTTGTAGAGGAAAGGTTTGGTTATCAATTGGATATGGAAACATGCTTTATCACGAACCTGTCGTGTGCCCTTATTTTTCTTGTATTTGATAACGTTACGAATTTTGTTTGTTTTTATAGTGACAATCGTCTGCAGTTGTAAACTATGAATATCGCTGAATAAAAATATTTCTTTTGGAAAATACTTTTCAAGTAAAAAACAGGATTTTTAATAATAATTATGGGACTTAACTAGAAATAACTCTATACCTGCCTCTACCTCAGTTTAATTACCGCACAACACATGCTTAATTATAATGAAAGGAATGAAGATATAATTCAAAGGAAAGAATAGTATTTTTCACATTGAACAGTATTTTTCAGATTGAACAGTATTAAGTATATAGTTTCCAAGAATGAAAAGAGCATTAGTAGTAGAAATAAAGCTGCAATTAATTATGATACAGAGCCTTAAATGATATCGAATCGAAGAATATCTTAAGATTGGTAATATCCCCGTCTTCTGTTTTATATAGCGGGTCACGGTTTCCCATTAGCTTAAATTCCTTTCAGATAAAAAATAGAACTAATATAACATACGTACCTCATCATCATCATAAACCGAAAGGTGTCCTGTGAACAAAGGCCTCTCCGTTAAAAGGGAGGTGTCTTGGGTCACAGTATCGGTGGTAGGCAGGGACGTAGCTACCGCCGTATCAATGATATGTGTAAGCAACAATTTGTAAAATCCGTACCATCATTCACCAATCCCCCCCCCCCCCACCTATTTTTTATTTGCGCGATAAAATCCGCAATAAGGACATTCGCCGAAGAACTAATGTCACCGACCGACATAGCTTTTAGAATCTGCAAGTTGAAATGACAATGGCAGGCCACGTCGCTCGAAGAACCGATAACAGTTGGGGAAGAAAGCCATGAATCGGAAGACGCAGCGTAGGCAGGCCTCCAACTAGGTGGATGGAGGACATTGTGCGCGTCGCCAGTAACCGGTGGATGCAAATATCCAATTGTCATTCATTGTAGCGTTCCAAGGGGGAGGCCTTTGTTCAGCTGTGGACGTCGTCCGGCGGGTGATGACCGCACTGGTAGTGGTGGTAGGTAGGTATATAAAATTCTGTAGGTATAATACATTTCACCATTTAAGTCAGTAGTGTTACATGAAAAAAATAAGGCCACATATCTATACTTATAATAAAACTGTAACAGGTCCAATTCTGTACATTGAAGATATTTTGAAAATTATATTTGGAGGGCATTCTATAACCGATACTGAGGCCGAAAATGTAATTTTTTTAATTTTTGTCTGTCTGTCTGTCTGTATCACGGCTGCGCATCACGCCGAAACTACTGAATGGATTCAAATGAAACTTGGCATGATTTGAGATCTTACTACGAGGTAGGACATAGGATACTTTTTATCCCGTAATCTAGCACGGTTCTTTTGGGAGAGGGGATTAAAGTCAAAATGGGTACTTGTTTATACGCTTGGTCCGATTTTATCAATTTTTCTTTATAATATAAAAAATATTAGTAAGGGAACACTCATAGAGAGTTGTTATCAAGGTTTTGTAATCGATAGAGTTAAGCAACGTTAGGTAAGGTCATTAAATAGATGGGTGACCGTTTAACGCCATTTGAACTAAACGGGCCCGTGCTTCGGAGAGCAAGTAAAAAGTGGGTCATAGTTTTTAACCGACTATAAAAAAGGAGGTTATGTATTCGATGCGAATGTCTGTTATTAAAAGTTTAGTTAACGTAAAAATAGCGCAGGCGGAGCTGCGTGGGTCAGCTAGTTTTACTTATAAATACAATTTTGTTCGTTTATTCTTAATTATTTCAACAAACGTATTGTTCTGTTTAAAAACGCTATTAAAACGTTAAGAAAACGGCTTTAAATCACACCTATTAGCGGTAAAACGCGTAGCTACATATGAACCATCAAATTTGTAGGGCACCGTTAGTTACGTGCTAAATTTCTTTCTTATCAAACCAAACAACCTTGAGCTAATTGGAAAACGAGGCATGACTGATTCGTTTTAGGGGAAAAAAGAAACCATAATTTAGTTTGAAATAGGTCAAGATTACAGTGATTGTAGGTAAGTTAGAGCAAATACTCGTAAGTAAGGGCCGCTCAATATTTGGTGACAAATGATAACTTGTCATTCATACCCCCTTCCCCCACTTCTCGGAAGAAAAGTTATACGAAACAAAAATAACATACAACCGAATTGATAACCTTTTTTGAAGTCGGTTAAAAACGCACGCAACTCGCCGCTGCCCGCAGCGTTGAACTCGAGATTGTGTTTCGGCCGGTCCCAATACTCTACCACAGATAGCAATCTCAGTTAAAAAGTAACTATCTGAAACTTGACATTAATTTTCTTGTCTCTAGTAAGCTTTAAGGTCTCGAAGCTAGACCAGACAAGGACAGATATTTCTGTCTTTGATTATTGAAACGGAAATATGTCATAAAGCTATCGATGGTAACTATTTTAACTGATAGTAAGGGATCGATAGGATATTGGGACCGGCAGGGCCTCCGCCGACACGATACTTTTTGCATCCGCGTTCGGCAACTCTGTTGCTTTTCGGAAGCTTGATACCGCAGCCGATCGCGAACCCCCGCACACTACTAGCAGATAGCGACCAGCGATTTCGACGCTTTCCGGTCGCTGGATGCAGCAACCGCGCGCTACACCACGCACACTACAGATGCCAGTCGCCGCGACTTTGGTAGTTCCGGGGTTCCCAACTTTAAGGATTTCTCCCTAAATAAATGGAGCATAATACATTGAACTACACACATTAAAAGTGTCTAGGGATCAACATATATTTTTGCAATAACTTTTCTCCTGATTGATATTAATTAAAATTTTCTTTAAGGATTCATCAAATAAAGTGTTTTCGTTTGTCACAGTAACGATAAACCAAGTCACCTTTGCATTAATAAAGAAATTTGCCATTTTCCTAATAAAGGGATTTTTGACATTTGAACCACTAACACAAAAGTTCGAAAAAAATACTGAAATAACAGTTTTCTTTAAAATTTTATTGGGTAACTTAAACAATTAATAATCCGTGTTTCTACCGCGAACACTAACAACACAAGAACATCGGTTTGGCATACTCAAAATGAGTTCATCCAAATCACGCTGTGGAATGGCCGCCCATGTTCGTTGCAACAACAAAAAAAGGTCTTCTTGCGACTGGATACCCTCCATATTCGGCAGAGCTCTTCTCTGTAGCATATCACATGCATGCTCAATCGGGTTCAAGTCTGGGGACTGAGCAGGCCAGGGCAGGACATTGATGTTAGCTGCGGCGAGAGTCTGTCTTACAACTCTTGCGGTGTGCGGTCGTGCATTATCATGCATTAACTGAAATAAGGGACCGATTTGCACTTGTAGAGGAACGATGACGTCTGATACAATCGTCTCAGCATAAATTTGAGCGTTGAGGTTGCCTCTGATCCAAATCAACTCAGTTCTTCCGCCGATCCAAATACCCGCCCATACCATGATGGTTCCACCACTATAAGGATGGACTTCCTGGCAGGATTTTAATCGCTGTTGGCGTCCAGGGGTTCTCCAGTGTCGTATACGTCTTGTATCCGGTCTCATACCAAAACGAGACTCATCAGAAAAGCACACGAAACGCCATTGTTCTTCTGCCCAATTTCTGTGTTCAAGAGCCCATTGATATCGAATCCTACGATTATGCATTGCTATAGGTGGTACCCGTAGCGGTCTTCGGGAATGAAGGTTCACTTCATGCAAGCGGTTTCTGACTGTTTGGTCGCTAATTAAGTTCCCTGAAGAGTGATGAAGCCTCACGGCTAACATCATGGCAGTTATTGTTGGAGCTCTTCGAGTTAAGATTTGAATATATTGGTCTTGTCTCCGTGTGGTGCAGCGATACCGTCCTCCATGGCGCTCAGCCACGGTACCAGTGCTTCGGTAACGTGTCCAAAGTCGACTGATAACACTCTGACTTGTATTCAGAGCTAAAGCCACAGTACGGTGCCGGGAACCAGCTTCTATCATTCCCACGGCTCTGAGCATTTCTTCCCTGCTTAAATGACGTCGCCGCTCCATAATAACGTTGGTTTTAATCAGTAGTAGGGAAACAGTAGCACTAATAATGTCTTCAATGCGTTGTATGTTTTTATAGGGAAAATATTGACAGCTGATTTTCATCTTTTACTCGAATTTGATTCACAGTTCCTGATTCAAATTATGAAATGCACCAAAAAGGATCCATATAAATTTATAAAATCATAAATTTATTACAAAGCCACATCTCAATCTCAAGAAATCCGCTTAAAAATGCTTGATCCCTAGACACTTTTGAGGTGTGTATTTGTATTCTGATTACGTAACATTTATTAATGGGCAATGTTATTAATCTTAAAACCGACTTGTAGTTAAGATCTTAGTGTAAAAAACTTGCTTCGAGGAAAATATATTGAGTTTGATTAATTTTGTTAAAATTTTATTCGTTGAAATATTTTTTCGTACCGTGCAAAGCCGCTTGTAGTGTATGAAATTTAAAACAATCTAAATAAATAGGTACCTAGGTACTTATTAGATATAAAATCAGTCACTATCCGTGTTATACGTATAGTCGCTCCTGTTTGTTTGTTTCCTTAATCTAAACTAAACATTGAATTTTGACCCAATTTCTACAATCATTTTGAGGGTTTTGGTACGTTTTAATATTATACGTAGGTATAATTATAATGTATAATTAAAAGGTTTAAAACTCCGGCGAGGGAAGCTGATGTCAGTTAATATGTTATGTTAAGCACCGACTTCAATACATTTTCGTTATATAGTACTTTTTAGATCATAATAATATCGTTAAAGTCGGATTTTAATATACTAGAAATATTTTATTTAATCTTTTTATTGACTTTACCTATTATAACGCTCTGAATGCATGAAACTACCACGCAACTAGAACAACTATGCTAGACTTTACTAGGAACAAAACAGTGCATTATATACTAAAGTACCGAACTGATTTTGATGAAGCTATTACAACAAGAATTACCGCAATCGGATTTGTAGCTTCTGAGAAGTATGGGAATAAACATATATACATACACACACAGACACACATATATGTATGTATATATGTCGCAGCCGGGTCATTAGTATAGGCTGTCAATTAATACTAAATGTCCTGTTAATTCTAAAATGTAGGGTATGAGGTCAATAGTATCAAAGTCAAAGTCAAAATAACATTATTATGTATAGGTCCCACGGAGGCTTAAACAAAAATAATTTTTACGCGGCCGCTACTGAGAAGATCTTTTTTTTTTAATTTATTTATTTAAGGACAACCAACAAGACTTACACTAATACATTGCATTTTTTACATTGGTGAACTTAAAACTAAGTGCAAGCTTAATTATAGGTCGCCACAGCATGCAAAAAACGCGTTAATCTTGGAAGACACTCCTGGGCGTGTCCTATTTTGTAATTTTTCTTTTAACAATTATGTAAACAGTTTTACAAATTATGGATAGGTAGCCTTAAAATTCTAAGCTTACATGATTTGAGCAGTTCAAGCCCACGCAGTTTTATCCTCCAGGTAAATCGAGATTTTATAATAAGCCTTTTTTGACAATCGGCTTCAAAAAGTTTAAATTTCTTCATTGGAAGATCTCGGATATCCTGTAGCAGTTTGTTATAAAAGTGTATACTTTGGCTCATAAACGATTTGCCTGTTCGGTGGAGACGCGTAGCATGTACAACAAGATCGTGTTTGGGTTGTTATTTGACAAGTAAAGGTCAATGTCTTGTTGTGTCTTAAATGGAAGGTAGAAGTATCGTTTTCACAAATTGTAATGGGAAGGGAGACTAACAATAGCCGAAGGGGTTACTCGGATATACATATGCTTAGATGCCCATATATAGTCTAACATATGTCAATTATTATAATATGTATACGCGTCGAATACAGAACCTCCTTTTTTAAGACGGCTAAAAAAATAAAGTATAATTGGGGATCACTTGATTTGATTTAGGGAGGAAACATTTTTAACCGACTTCAAAAAAAAGGAGGAGGTTATCAATTCGGTTGTATGTTTTTTTTTAATGTTTGTTACCTCGGATCTCTGTCGTTTACGAACTGATTTGGAAAATTATTTTTTTAATTGAAAGGATATGCTACCAGATTGGTCCCATTTTTTTCAAAAACAGGTTCTGATGATGGGAACCATGAGTAACTGAGGGAACTCCTTAAATATTATAGGCATACATATAGCGTTTTTGGTATTTTTAGAAACTAGTCAAGCATTTTCATTCAGAAAGTATCATTTGGTGAAGTGGATCTGATGAAGAAGGCCATAGACGGCCACCGGAACTTTGTAATAAAATTAACAATCCATCCTATCCTAGCCGTGCCTACTAAACGTAGAACTACCGAATTTGGACTCGATGGATAGTTCTCGACGAGTAGTTGCTAGAAAAATGGAGATCAGGGTTTGATGGTTGAGCAGGAAGGTTGTCACGGGATCTCTGCACCAATAAACATAGACCCACGAGTTTGGGTTCGTTGGGTAGCTCTCGACGACTAGTTGCTAGAACAATGGTGATCAAGGTCTGATAATGGAGCAGGAAGGTCGTCACGGTATCTCGGCACCAACAAACGTAGATCTACCGAATTTGGACTCGTTATAATAATAATAATATCCTGAGACAATTCACACACGGTCATCTGATCCCAAACTAGGCAGAGCCTGTACTATGGAAACCAGACAACTGATACTAATACATATATACTTTTTTTTTGTAAATACATACTTATATAGATAAAACACCCAGACACCTGGTGGGAATCGAACCCACGACCTGTTGGGTAGCAGACAGGGTCACTAACCACTAGACCAACAGGCCCGTCAAACGTTGGACAGGTCTCGACGAGTAGTTGCTAGAAAAATGGAGATCAGGGTCTGATGATGGAGTAGGAAGGTCGTCACGGGATCACTGCACCAATAAACGTAGATCCGCCGAGTTTGGGCTCGTTGGGTAGCTCTCGATGAGTAGTTGCTAGAAAAATGGTGATCAGCGTCTGATGATGGAGCAAGAAGGTCGTCACGGGATCTCGGCACCAACAAACGTAGACCTACCGAATTTGGACTCGTTGGATAGGTCTCGACGAGTAGTTGCTAGAAAAATGGTGATCAGGGTCTGACAATGGAGCAAGAAGGTGGATACGGGTTCTCGGCACAAATAAATGTAGACCCACCGAGCTTGCAGTCCATGGTTCTCGAGAACTACGAGTATAACACCTAGATATCTTCGGTTTATGGCAATTGGTTTGTTTTATTAAGATATTGTCACATCTACATTTTTTAAATTTTTTGCTTAAGCTTATATTTTAGTGATGGTTCATAGTTGTGTTATGTAGTGGGTGTTTTTAAAATAAATATTAAACTGGCTGTTTGTCAGAATAAAATATAAGTTTTTAAAAGTTAACCTAATAATACACCAAGGGAACCACTAAAAAGAATAAAATAAAAATATTTTTTACAAAAAAAAGAACCGCCTTCAAAATGCAACTAAAATAATTCTAAGAATTAGTGTTTTTTACATATACATAATACATTGTTGGACTTGGGCTACAACATATTATAAATACATATTACTATCGAAGTCGGTGCCTAACGTCTAGCAAATACTTACAAGGGCAGTAGGTACCTAACTGTTTTCCAGTTTGGCGCCGTCTTTGATAGTAATATGTATTTATAATATGTTGTAGCCCAAGTCCAACAAAGTATATGTAAAAACCACTAATTCTTAGAAATTATTTCAGGCCTTTTAGTTGCATTTTGAAGGCGGTTCTTTTTTTTGTAAAAAATATTTTTTAAGAGTAGTAGTCGGCCCGGTGCGGAACGAGACTCGTGCAATATGTGTTCAGTGTAATAATAAATATTGACGATGCTAAACGTTACCATGGACTCTTATAAAGCTGCACTGCTTCTTGCTTTACTAATAAAGTGCAAATATAAATCACGGTGAAGGCGGTACTGGCTACATCCAATTACCAGTTTTCAAAAACCTATGTGTTGAAGCAAACATTATCATTCAATCATTCATGTAGATTTGTGTTAAAAATCATGTAGAAGGTGAAATATATATTTTTGCAATACGTGCTTTCTTTGAAATTAAAAACCAAAGCAGCAATATTCCTTAAAAAGTGGTAACTTAAATCGACCCCGAAAATAATCTAGAATACCAGAAAAAGTTGGTAAGTCAAAACATGTCACACCAGCGGTACCGTGTGAATCCAATACACTGTAACTTCAGATACAGTGTTTTGAATTAACAACGTTCATTCGATTTCTTTTAACCTGTTTGATGTTATAGCATTCATAGTTTTTTTTACTTTGTATGAAAAATACTGAGATATTGCAATGCAAATTACACTGTTTTTACTAAAAACTACAGGCCTGAAATAGTAAAACACGGCAATTGATGATGAAGTGCATTGTCCAAATAATCTTCGCGGATTGCAAGATACAGTGTTTTGTCAAAACAAAGTAGAAGGGCTAGCGCGACGCGGCTGCGCCAATCAGATTGAGGCTGGGCTATCGATTTCAATTATTATTGGTCGATCTGGCCGAGAGCGACGGCGGCGCAGTGGCTGGAAAGTATGAGCTGATGAACTAATACCAAAGATGAAATGAATACACAAATTTTACAATTGCTCCAGTTTATTAAGAAGCTCCTCAGTTGCATCTAGAAACATACATCAGCATAATCGAAAAGAGCTAAAGATCAAGCAAAAAAGATTTTTGTCTGACGCAGAAGAAATTTTTGGAGACGCTTGTGAGACTGATAAGAGTAAAAAATCTTCTTACCTATCTCCAACATGAGATTCCCAAGAAATATTATAATCAAACAGAACTCTAAGAATTTTAACTTTATTTGAGTATGCAATTGGTACGGAATCGAAAACTAAACTGGAGAGTGAGTTAATGTCAACCAGATTCATCACGTATCCGCCACCAAATACACACATCAAAAGTGTCTAGGGATCAAGCATTTTTGGGCAAAAAAATGGGCAGAAGAACAATGGCGTTTCGTGTGCTTTTCTGATGAGTCTCGTTTTGGTATGAGACCGGATACAAGACGTATACGACACTGGAGAACCCCTGGACGCCAACAGCGATTAAAATCCTGCCAGGAAGTCCATCCTTATAGTGGTGGAACCATCATGGTATGGGCGGGTATTTGGATCGGCGGAAGAACTGAGTTGATTTGGATCAGAGGCAACCTCAACGCTCAAATTTATGCTGAGACGATTGTATCAGACGTCATCGTTCCTCTACAAGTGCAAATCGGTCCCTTATTTCAGTTAATGCATGATAATGCACGACCGCACACCGCAAGAGTTGTAAGACAGACTCTCGCCGCAGCTAACATCAATGTCCTGCCCTGGCCTGCTCAGTCGCCAGACTTGAACCCGATTGAGCATGCATGGGATATGCTACAGAGAAGAGCTCTGCCGAATATGGAGGGTATCCAGTCGCAAGAAGACCTTTTTTTGTTGTTGCAACGAACATGGGCGGCCATTCCACAGCGTGATTTGGATGAACTCATTTTGAGTATGCCAAACCGATGTTCTTGTGTTGTTAGTGTTCGCGGTAGAAACACGGATTATTAATTGTTTAAGTTACCCAATAAAATTTTAAAGAAAACTGTTATTTCAGTCTTTTTTTCGAACTTTTGTGTTAGTGGTTCAAATGTCAAAAATCCCTTTATTAGGAAAATGGCAAATTTCTTTATTAATGCAAAGGTGACTTGGTTTATCGTTACTGTGACAAACGAAAACACTTTATTTGATGAATCCTTAAAGAAAATTTTAATTAATATCAATCAGGAGAAAAGTTATTGCAAAAATATATGTTGATCCCTAGACACTTTTGATGTGTGTATGATAGCCTGAGAATTAGTAGAGTTCACTAACAAGCCAATTGATTTTGCCCACTGACTTATGCTATCTAAATCTTTATTAAGCGTATATATCGCTTACCGAAGCTTATCAATATTGGCATGACGATAAAGCTAAGGATGATCATGCATAGAGATGATAGTTAGAAAACCCTCGCGATAACATTCATGAAAACTGAAAAGAGGAGAGATTACGCCACCCAGTGGAACACCCGCCTCAAGCTCACACCACACAGATGATGTCTCCTCAAAGCGGACAGACTGGGAGCGCCCACGATGATATGAATATGATCAACGCAATTGATAGCTGAAAAAACGACATAGAGAGAGGAAAGAATGCCTAGAAGTATGTCAAAATAAACAGAATTGAAGTCACTACCAAGATCCAATAATACCAGAATAATCAGTTGTTTGCTTTCTATAACCAAGCGTCAAACATCACTTATTTTTACTAAAACTAAGGACTAAAAGACAATTACGTGTAAAATAGTCTGTCATTTGTTTGTAAACAATAAATACCTTCCAGGACTTCCAGAACAGAACAAGGAGTGTAGATATAGGACTAAAATTTGTAACAGAAAAATTTGGCTGTTTGGGAAAAGGAATGACAATCACAAGCGTTCTTCCCAAGACGGGAAAGAACAGGATTCAATTTAAAAGTTTAAGAAACGAGTGATTATTGGACAAGGATTGGTCAAGGTTACTTCAATGTTAGGTAACAACAATTTTAACTGAAGACCATGATGATATAATTCCCAACCCCCTCAGTAACCGAACTCAAAGAGAAAGGAGAAGATAAAGGCAAAGATAGGTAAGAGAGACAATTTAAAGTGGACAACTTAACATTATCAAGAGTAACAAGTGACTTCTAAAAATGTGCATTAATGAAATCAAGATCTAAATATGGAGCATTCTCAATAGAAAATACCAAAATATATCAAGAACTGCCACGTCTGTGCAGTATTATGGTTCTCCAACTTATACCTACCAATACACTTTTAGGCCCTGTTTTCCCAAGTCAATACACTGTAACTATATGATACTGTGTATTGCCTTAACAATATCTTCCTTAGCTTCTGACAACTATAAGAGCAACACAAGTTATCGACGATAATTCATTATGTATACCAGTGGCGAAGGGTCCATATAACTCGATTCCTACCGGCTTCCCTTTGAAAACAGGCGTTTGTTACGACGATCTAACAAGACATTTATTTACTAACATAACGTTAAAAACATAGGTACTTAATACACCATCAAATAAAATTAATCCTAAAAATCGCCGTCGAATTTATTAATAGCAAAAAGTTGCACTTTTCATTCACTTCAACCGCGCGCAAGTCGCGGCGCGGCAAGCCGCTCTCAGGATCAGGAATTCCATGTGCAACTACCATGTAAAATCAGTACCGAAAACGTCCGGCGCAGATGCGACACTCGCTGATTATAGGATCGACGGCAAGCCGATGTACGCCGGGTAATGATTGGGAGGAGTTATGTTATGGATAGAAAAATGACATGTATACCGCACGAAATAGAGTGTAGTATTGCGTACGCGTAATTCGATCGATCATAATCTTTCATCTTCGTTGATATTTATTTTGTATCGCATATACGGTACATGACAATTTAATTCTACTAAATATAATTAGAATCTAATAGATTCTATAGTTGTTTAAAGTTTTGTTTATTGTGTATAATAATTTATTAAAGTTCTATAGTGATTGTGTGACCACTTACACCGATAGATGGCGCTGTTCATAATGTAAATCACGCTAACATCGTAAATTACTGTTTAATGATATTCGATAATGAAACGTACAATGCCTTCGCATCTTTTATTGTTGCAACTGCAATATTATTACGAGTATATTATGTATACATATTACATACATACTACCTGGACTTGAGAGTTTAATTTCATGAAATCTAATGAAAATGTCCTGCCTGGGTGTCCCGGACCGGCTTACCCCGTACAAAAATTGACCCTTCGCCACTGATGTATACTCTAAATATATATAAAACTTAATAGGCTGGATAACTTATAAAATTATTTTTAAATTGGCAGCAAACACTAAAAACTTTCTAACGAAAATTTTGGAGTAATCTTGAAAAAACTAAAAAAATCTATTTTGCTCATTTTCTCAAAATCAGTTTTTCGTAGTTACAGTGTATTGGATTCACACGTTACAGCGCACAGCGTTAAAACAAGCTTCTCATTCATAAGATTTTTGATAATGTATTTCTTGTGGTTTTTAAATATAAACAACCGTATTCATAATCATAACGATATAAGATCATTGCGTTCGATTACCACAATACGTAGGTACTGAAAAGACTTTTTAAATAAAATAAAATAAATAAATAAATATTTCGCAAGCTTTAAGTGATTTTAAAGATGCACTAGGGGTTATGAAAATGGAGAAAATTTTATCCCGCAGTTCAATCAAGGATTCATGAACTGGCCGTTTTTCATTTATGTAACTTACTTTGTTGCTTCGGAAGCGCAGGGAAACCGCTTGCTTTAGAAACTGAAGAGCTCCGGGCTCTTCTTTACACTTTGCGACTAATGCGACGCAAACGCGAAACGCGCGAAGTAAGTTATTTATTATTGGTTTGGACAATACAGCCCGATTGAAAATAAGATGAAAATGAAATGACGACGTGTAAAGGACGAAGTTTTCTTGCATGAAATTATTATACAATATGCGTTGTTACTGATTGTTTAAAACCTATAAACAATCTATACCTAAGTACTAACTGATGACGGGCCCGTTGGTCTAGTGGTTAGTAACCCTGTCTCCTACCCAACAGGTCGTGGGTTCGATTCCCACCAAGTGTCTGGGTGTTTATCTATATAAGTATGTACTTACAAAAAAAAGTATATATGTATTAATATCAGTTGTCTGGTTCCATAGTACAGGCTCTGCCTAGTTTGAATCAGATGACCGTGTGTGAATTGTCCCAGGATATTAACTAATTATGTGCAAGCGATGCTGCAGGATAAAGCTAGTACATAATATACAATACAATACAATACAAATACTCTTTATTGCACACAAAAGAAATAATAAATAAATAAATAAAAAAGCTTTATTTTCCATATTAAACTTACAAATCAAATGTTGTGTTAGTATTTGTTAGTATAATAATTACTTTTAATTTAATTAGTTTTTGTTAGTATTCGATATGGATCCCTTTCGGGTAAAAGCCTCCTCCATCGTATGCCATTTTTCTTTATCCTGGGCATTCAGTATCCAGTTCTTTCCTGCAATTGCAATGATGTCATCTGCCCATCGTTTTCGCGGTCTACCTTTAGTTCTCTTCCCTTCTGGTCCCGCCCATTTCGTTGCCTCTAAGGCCCACCTCCTGTTTTTGTATCTTGCAATGTGTCCTGCCCATTTCCACTTTAGACGTAGTGCGTGTTGAAGCGCATCTGTGAGTTTGGTTCTTTTCCTTATCTCTTCGTTTCAGATTTTTTGTATTTTCCTTAGTTTTAATATACTTCTTTCCATAGAATGTTGGCATGTTGTAATTTTATTTTTGATACTATTTGTATATGTCCAAGTTTGGCTTCCGTATGTTAGACTTGGAAGGATACAGGTGTCCATTACTGTTTTTTTAAACTTTATATGGTAGTCACCTTTTAGGATTTCTTTTTGTGCCCAGATTTTTTTCCAGGTGTTATTAATCCTTCTATCTACTTCTTCTTCATTGTTGTTTGTGTTGAAAGACATTTGTTTCCCAAGATAAATATATTCGCTTACATACTCGATGCAATTTCCCGACACAGTTATTTGTTTTTTCACATGATTTGTCATTATTTTAGTCTTATTTATGTTCATATGTAAACCTACTTTTTTGCTTTCACTATCCAGAGCTTGTATTATTTCTTCTAACTCAGTTACTGTTTCTGTCACAAAAGAAATATACATTTGAAATTAAAACAATTAAAAACAGTGAACAACAAGGCGGACTTATCGCTAAAGCGATCTCTTCCAGTCAACCTTGGGGTACAGGACAGAGCATTCTTATGGGCAGGTGCAGTTATATAAATAAATTAAGTGGATTAAAAAAATATATATACATTTAAAAAAAAAAAAAAAAAAAACTACATATTATAATATATTATGATAGACTAATACATATCTATTACCAAGAAAGTGAGAGAAGATCAATTTTTTTAAAGCTAATGTTCAAACTTAAGTGCATTTATTTGAATCATACTGTAAAAACTTCTACACTTGCCAACTCTGGACAAATTATAAAAGGAGGTCATTGGATGGTATTCGTGTACAATATAATAACATTTTCAGACACCTCATGGGTTTTAAATAGGTACTGTAGTGCCTCTAGCAAGTTTACGGAGGCGCGTCTGAACACGTTCAATGCCATTCAGAGAACCTGAATTGCTTCATATATGGCCAGGGTTGGTCAGTGTAGAAACGGTATTATTAAAGAAATCGCGGACCGTTGGTCTATAACGAACATGTGTAGACGTTGGCGTGAAATAGCTGCTTAAAATTCTTTTTTTTTACTGGAATGTCTGTTTTTTTTGTTTAGTTTGGTTATTATTTATTTATTCTGTTTGGTTTCTTCCTTTTTTTTGTCAGTGTCTTTGTATTTTTTTTGTATGGATCAAGAGTCTGAAATAAACGTATATTATTATTAAATACATTGGTTTAATTAAAAGGCAGATGAAGTTCTCTTTTTATAAAAAAAACTACGCATTTGTAGTTTTTTTTTCTGCCTAAATTGTTCTTATTGTGCTTGTTTATCGTAAAGATTATATAATTAAATAATACCTGAAAATTGTTTTGGGTGAAGTATATAATATCATTTTTTTTATATTTCATTCAACTTCTTGATTATGTATTTGCATTTCAAAGTTCTTAAGCGATTTTACCATTATTCAGAAGGATTAGTCAAATCCTGGTGACTTAGATGCAAAGCGAACTTGCTTTTTTATAAAGTACCTAGTGGGTATATACATACTTATATGTATATCAACATAATAACAACGACATCTATAATACCGCAATAGCAGCATGTGATATTTGTAAAAGGGTTAAGGTTGAAACTCAGACGGTTTTGTTACCATAACCGTAACGTGACCAAAAAGATTCAGCTTTACAATTCAAACACAAAAAAAAGGGGAAACAAATTATATTTTGATACATTTGGAATGTTGTTACAACATTTAATGTTGTTAAGTTAAAAATAAAACTTGTGATTACTAAGTAATTCGATGTTATGGTAATTTTAACAAATCCGTGTAATTGAACTACATAAAATATATTTCATTTTTCAAAAAAATTAAGCTAGTGAACCTTATTTTTGGCCCACTGTGCATCGATGACAGCAGTCGCTAAAACGCGGTGCAGCATTGATGCGGTTGCTAAAACGCGCGACTCCGATACAGCGACCGAGCGCAAGGAGTAGCTCAATGGTCGCTAATGAGTTGCTAAAACGCGATGCAGTCGCAAAGTTGCCAGTCGTTGCAGCTAGAAAACGCTAGTGGGCGGAGGCCCTTAGAGAAAAGCACGGCTGGTAATCAAGGCAAGCTCAAGATAATTCCGTTGCCAAGCAACGCGAGCTTACGAAGCTCCCAGCCCAGCCGGCTTGGGCGGGTCCTGGGCGGGCGTTCATCTCCATCATTATTGTCCAATCAGCGACCGGATGCGGTATATTATGACAACCGTGTCACTCAGTGCCTGTCACTGGTAACACTTGCATACGAATACCGACTTTATAACCAGTGTTCAAGACTGACATTTGTTTGAAATTGCCTTTGAAAATGAGCTTCCGTTATTGGTTGAGGGAAATTGATGTCACCACCTCAATTAGGGTGGTACCAATTATCTGTACATTACTTATGAGTAGGAGGATAGCAGGATCGATAGTTTAAACTAAGTGTCGCCGGTATCGAGTTCAAACGACGTTGTGTAGCTGTTTTTTAAATATATTCTGGCACCATCTACATACGGTCATCTGATCCGAATCAAGGCAGAGCCTGTGCTGTGGCAACCAGTCTACAGACCAGACCAAACACAAGACAAGCAAAAATGTTCATGCACAGAAATGATTCTCTACAGTGTTATTCGAACTCACGACCTATCGGGCAGCAGCCAGGGTGTTTAACCAATAGAGTATATTGGTCCGGGTCAAGATTAGAATACGCCTATTCTGAATAGTATGGTAGTATATGCGTCGGTTTAGATGGGTATGTAATAAGTTGGATCTCATCGCGGTCGTGTCGGTCTTCCTTCTTAGATTTCGAATTACGAGAGTAAAGGATGAGAGTTCGAGATCTGCGTCGGCGCAAGCAATTCTAGCGATATTATAATCTCCTACGTAATTACGCGTGGGGTGTCTGGGTAAGAAGGACCCTCCCATCTCCTCCCGTTGGGTGTTCGTAAGAAGCGGATAAGAAGACGGGCAGCAGCATCTTCCTATTGGATTACCTACCACCTATAATATAATCCCCAAGACGCCTGCCAAGCGCGGGGATTATGGCAACCCCTCCCTTCTAAGGGAGAGTCCTCTGTTCAGCAATGGACGTCATACAGCTACTGAAGATGATGACGTAATTATCTAATTCTTAAATTAAAAAGGTTGCCTGGAAGAGATCGCTTTTAGCGATAAGGCCTCTTATTGTTGCATGTCTTATTAATTTGTATAATTTTTTTTTGTACTACCAAGGTGGCAAGCAAGCATGCGGCCCGCCTGATGGTAAGCAGACGACGCAGCCTATAGACCGCTAGCAACACCAGAATAATCACTAGCGCGTTGCCGACTCCTATGACATTAGATATTAAGTCTTTCTATCTAGCAATTTCACTAGCTACAGTGCCCTTCACGCCAGAACACAGCAATGCTTACACATTGCTGCTTGGCGACAGAATATCTGACACTGCGGTGGTACCTACCTGGACGGTTTCTTGCACAAGGAACCTACCAACTAGTAAATCTATCTCAAGTAGTAGTAGTATTTTATTCTTCTAGTATCTGTGTACGCAATAAAGAATAGGCATGATGACTGCAACACAATACCAATAAATCTGTGGTTTTACAGATTGCACCGATTCCAAAAATGCATCTCATTTTCATAATATTAGAGAGATTTTCGTGATATTTAAGCAAATAGATTACTTATACAGCTAATCGCCATTTTGTAATAAACGCTGATCAGAGTGAATGACGTCAATCCGGTGTAAATAAACAACTGTCAAACTGTTATCTCAACTTTTTCTTTCATACTATGATTCACTTTTATACCTACAGACAGATGTTTATGTACACTGTAGTGACGTCACAAAATGGCGCCATGCACCGGTCATCGTTTTGGAACAAAATTCAAACTCTATTCTAAAAAACTAAAATATTGCTATTAATTGTAAAATGAATACAAAAATATGATTATTTTCGGCAATAGTAGACCCGTAAGTACATTATAGAGTATTTTTGCAAAATTAGTCATCATGCCTATTGTCTCTCTATCTATCTAAATTGGCTTATTCTTTAACATAGCCCACAATGTCAATAGGAAAATAAAGTATAAGTCTAGTATGTATGTGCGTGGTTCTGCCCATAAATGCGACAGTTATCGGCTATAATCTGACACAGTAACTTTATAACTGTTGTTTGTGTAAACGCTGCCCACCCTCGCCTCGCTACCCTGACGTGATGCGAGGCCGAAATCAGGAAGTACCCTAAAACACTTCACAACTAGGTACAAGGTAAACGTCACTGTGGGAGCCCTAATTACGGGCGGAAACGATAGAAGGCCAGCAAATATTTGATTAAGAAAAAATCAGATTAACCCCCTGAAATTATACTCGAACATTCCACACGCGGGGTCTTGTTATTTAGATTTCTGAGAATGGAGGGAATAAGTTGGACAGAAATGAAGACGAATGAGGAAGTTTTGGAATTGGTTGATGAAGAAAGAGAAATTTTAAGGGCAATTGAGATAAGATAAGATAAGATTATTTATTTGATTTTTTATTTATTTCAGAATAGGAGAGGAAAGATGATTGGCCACTTCACGACATCTTCTTTAAAACGATAGTGGAAGGTAAAATAGGAGGGAAAAGGGGAAGAAGCAGACCAAGGCGAAGTTTCATGAAGGTAGTAGAAAAAATGGGTGGACTGTCATATTAATAGACGGGCCCGTTGGTCTAGTGGTTAGACACCTTGTCCGCTAACCGATGGGTCGTGGGTTCGATTCCCACCAAGTGTCTGCGTGTTATTTATCTATTTAAGTATGTATTTACAAAAAAAAAAGGTATATAAGTATTAGTATCAGTTGTCTGGTTTCCATAGTACAGGCTCTGCCTAGTTTGGGATCAGATGACCGCGTGTGAATTGTCACAAGATATATATATATATATATATTAGGAGGTCAAAATAAAGGCATATAATAATATATCGATGCATATAATAGATAGGATTGGAAATTGCTTCACCGACAAGAGCACAGCTCCTACATTGGAGAGAGAGAGGTTGGCTTACATTTTTTCCCACCACTATGACTCCTGACTGGATCAGGTTATTTCGTAGCAGCGTTGACTACGCCGTAGGTCGACTACGAGTCGTAGCACTTGCTACGAACAGAAAATTAAAATGTCTGTTTCTTTGCTAAAATCACTACAAAATATGCGGGTCAAGTATGAAGAGGCGATTTTAATCGTAATTGAACCTAATATTATAACGAATAAAAACTGTACACGACATTGGCTTTAAATCATGTACTCTTGCGGTTACGAACGGTGTATCACCTATAGGACGATCATTGATTGCCTGTACACAAAAGTGATGGCCGATAGGTGGTCTGTCAAAGACAATTGGTAGGGTTGAAAAAATATGACATATTGAAAAACGGGGTATACGTCGACAGCATCGTTGTAGCATGGTAATGGTATTGAAATTAAGTTAAAATGTATATAAACACGAGAAAGTTCCTTTCACGCTTCATCTTGTTAGTAAGCAGATTAAGGCTAACTTTATTTAGTTAGGTCTCAAAAGAAAGTCTTAATCAACAGCATATCAAAAACACTTACTGCGTTCAAAGACCAGTTTCAAAGAAAATCTAAGAACTACTTTTCACCTTCCTTTATACATTTTAGAATCTAATTAAAGGTTAACGTAATGCGCCGATGTGGTAGGACACCAACGTTGCTGACAGTATTCCTTCTCTGAATTCATAACTAAAGTTATTTCCTGAGCGAGATAATGGCTCGTACTGCCCTTTTTAGCGTTGTATCCGGGAAAGTGCCTTCTAGGATCTTACAACCAAATAACTTCAACATATGAGGCATTATATAGCGTATAACCAGCGGACAATCAAGACGCTTCTAACGACACCCTACTTGTCAAATTATGTTAAGTAGATTAGAAGATATGCGGGAACAGATGAACATACATACATACTTGTTAAAATCATAATTCTCCCTCCGTTCCGTAGTCGGGTATATATAGACAAGAACAACAAAAGCATTGCTTATTTCTAAAGAAAAAATCTTCCAACATACCTGGCGAGTGTAAAGTTGGAAAAAAGAAATGGGACGTAGTTTAAATAACGTAAAAACCTTAGGTCTTACTAACTATAGGTAATCACTATATCCATTATTCATACTTCTAATAGTTTAATAAGTGTTGATAATGACTACTTCTAGGCATATAATAAAGAAACGTGTATTAAGCGAACACACCTAGCAAACGAGGTTAGAATTTGAATATATATAAATATGTAATTACTTAACTATACCTAAATATTGAACTGGAGTTACATGTATTTACTTACATGTATTCTTTATAAATTTACTTCATAAATAAATAAGGGCAGTAATAACTAAGGTAACCATTTTGTCTTTTACTTGGTTGATTTTAAACTTGAATTACACATAATGATTTCTGATATTAAACGTTATATCGCGGTTTATTTTTGATTTTTATTACCCGACGTTTCGAACACTTTACAGCATTCATGGTCACGGACGGACTGAGGTGGTAGCTGTCCATATGTCATAGTTGTCTTAGGGTACCCTCAGGTCTTCTAATTATTATTGTTAGTCCGATCTACGCAGAAAGAGCTTACCGTATCTTGAGGTCTTGCAGTGGAATGCTTCTTTCGATTTGACTGTATTTATCACGGGATCCCAAGCTGGTGGTAGCACCCAGCCATCTTCTCTATTGAAATTTGGATGCTTTTTAATTTTAATAGCCTCACGAATCATCCTTGGCAGGTAGCGCTGTTCTTTTGCGAGGATTTGTGGTTTGTGGTTTGTTGATTTACACACATATAGGTACAATACCCGTGGGGAGCCGTGTTAGAATTGCATCCCCCCATCTCCTCTCGTCGGGTGTCGTAAGAGGCGATTAAGCGAGAACAGGAGACGGGCAGCAGCGTCTTTCTTTTGGATTTATCTTCCACGTATACTGAGATCCCCAAGCCACCAGCCAGGCGTGGGGATTATGGCAACCCCTCCCTTCTAAGGAGTGGGGTCAGTAGTGGACGTCTATCGGCTGCTAATGATGATGAATGGTGATGAGGATGATGATGGTGATGGTGATGAATGGTACAATACCTACGTGATGTTTAAGCAAATTTATAATGATACGCGTACGTTCGCCTCATGGTAAGCAACGTGCCTAGCTACTGATCAGAAGCACTGCACTGCCTTTCGTTTCCTTAAATATAATAATAATATCCTAGTACAATCCACACACGGTCATCTGGTCCCAAACTAGGCAAAACTGGAACTAAGGTAACTAGACCACTGATACGAATATGTACATATGTTGTCGTTGTCTTCTAACGATGTGGTCTGCTTATTGCCACTTCAACTGTCAGATTCTGAAAGCTATGTCGGTGCCTTAGTTCTTCGACGAATCTCCTCATTCAGTACTTTATCGCGCAAAGAAACTCCGAGCATAGTGAGTTTATTTTAATTAAAAACATAAATTCATTGTAATATTAAGCAATAACAATAAATAACAAATTAAAATAGAAATTCACTCACAAAACCAACGCGAAGCATTCTTCAAATTAGAAGAAACAGTCTAACCTACATAAACATGAAACTGCGACGCTACATTGACCGTTAGCCGACCGGTGTGCGTTAAGCTCGCAGGAGCTGTATATTATTTTTAAAATTTGATCTTACAAAAGCTCGAGGTAGAGACATAATTATACGTAGTCTATAACTATGGTAGATTACAATATATTGCTGTTACAGGTTGTGGTAAAGGTCCTAAATATTTTATTAAATTAATTTCAGAAATTAATTCTCGTCTATGCAGCCTGGTTTGTTTAAGGCTTCATTGATCTAGAAATCACAAGTTCAGTAAGTAGGTGTGCTCGTGAGAATTAGAGTGCGATTTTGTTTTTTTATTGTTTTCAAGCTCTGATGGTATTCAAATTAGGAAGCAGGCCAGGTTGTTCAACTTCACTCCAATCAATAGGATAGATGACTAAATTTTTTTATAATTCCGTCAAAAATATTCCACACGTATTTTTTCTTATGTCGATTAAACAAAAAATGACGAAGATATAGTGCTTTGACGTCACGCTGGTATACAACTTTTACTGAGGCCTGACGTCTCGAGCACCCACTCCCGAGCTTAGACGCTCTATATCTTTGGCAATTTTTATTGCTTTGTTAAATTTTAAAAAATGGGTCCAATATTTTTTGATAATCTAACTGACTAATTAGATTTTTTTTTACCCAGTCATCATCCCCATTCCAAGCCAGAGAAATTCTTACAAAGAAACTAATCACGTTAATATCATATAATGCTATATAAGTTACATTGTTCAAAAGTAGCGGCATCTTCTCAATACTAATTTACATATTTACAAACTTTTAATTTTGTCTACACCGCTACGAAGATCGCTACGACCATGTCGTCTACGGGCTACGAAGTGGCTACGAATTTAACATTTTTTAAGTTATTTAGACATTGTAGTCAAGTCGCTTGTATTTCAAAATGCTTTTATTAAGGCTAGTTAGATACTGTCTACTAGGTAGTAAGTTTCTTGTGCAAGGAATCGTCCACGTCCAGATAGGCACCACCGCAGTGTCAGATATTCTGCCGCCAAGCAGTAGTTTGTAAAATTGCTGTGTTCTGGTGTGAAGAGCACTGTACCGTGGAACACTGGGCCCAGATGAAAACCAGCGTCAGGCATTAGCTTGGCATTACGCTGATCTGGGACCGATTTGGACCTAACTCTTTGGGGCGCAATATGTTTTTAGGGTCCCATACCTAACAGGTAAAAAAGGAACCCTTAGGCTGCCTGTCCACCGGAGCGGAGCGAGGCAGCGGAGCGGAGAAACGGTTAAATATTAACCAATAAGATTGCACAAAATCTACGCTCCTCTTTTTTGTGCAATATTATTGGTTAATATTTCACCGTTTCTCCGCTCCGCTGCCTCGCTCCGCTCCGGTGGACAGGCAGCCTTATGGTGAGACTTCGTCTGTCTGTCTGTCTGTCTGTCTGTCACACCTATATATTTCAGAAACCGCTGACGCTATCAATTTGAAACTTGGAACAGTTTTACATCTTTTTTACCCAACTTCATCGCAAAGGAAAAAAATACATATATTTTTTCTTTTAGTTTTTTTTAATGAAAGTCGAAATGGGTCATCAAAATTTCAAAGTGAGACTACTATATCGAGTTGGGTATCATATGAAAGGGATTCATTTGTACATCTCAAAACAGATTTTTATTTTGGTTTATGTCACGTAGTTTTTGGCTGATAATCAAAAATGTAAAAAAAAACCGTTCGTATTACCGTACCGTACCCCCTTATCTCCGAAGTTTGTGGAGTTAAAAATCTGAAATAATTATGGGTAATACATGTCTATCTATATTTTACAGGAAAAATAAAATGATCTATCTAAATAGTACAGTTTTTTAGTAATCCTAAAAAACCTCGACAAACAAACTTAGTTTTGCGGTTTTTTTTTTGCTGTGTTATATGAGTATTAAAATAAATTACCTTAATTCGTCCAAAGATGGTATGGATAGTGGCGATCAATATAACTTTAAACCATTAAAATAACAAAACATTAACATTATCATTGAACATAATACCAAATTATCCATTTTCACTTATAATATTTTTTGCTGGCCGGCTGCCGACAGATGCCGAGTTCAGCCGAACAAACACGAAAGCGAAAGCTGCGCGCCAAACTCGAGTCATAAATTTTAAGCAGCGAACGTCTTTAAGGCATTCAAATTCACAGAACACTTCAAATTAGAACACTGCACTATTGTAATTGAATAGAATTAGTTATATAGTTATCGATCGAGAAAGAAATTAATAAAACCACTGACTGAATTTACAGTTACTATCGACCCGGAGTGGGCGACAATGTACTCTGTGGTGGGCGGTGGGCGTAGAAGTTGTTGCTGTTTATTTCAAAAAAGTTAAATATTTTATAAAACAAAACCATACCGCTTTATAATAATTGTACAGCGCCATCTATTGGAGTAATGAGAACAAAATCTTTAATTTTGGACAATGTTCCTTATAAGGACCGTTTATTTGCAGGCATATTTGATAAATTTATTCAACGATAGCTTAGTGATATTTTTAATTTAAGTAATCCTCATTCAGTTAAAAATAATAATATCAATTATTGAATGATAGATAGAATAGTTAGAAAACTTTCATACGTGCAATATTTTATGATAGGGACCGGCTCTATATTTTGTGGGACCGGTGTGGGACAGATTTAGAGATTCCGCTCCGGCGTATTGTAAAAGACGATATTTGTACAATGTTTTAACATTTTAAATGGATTAGAAAACGTGGCATTAATAAGCAATGGTTTACGGTAATGAGTAGTTGAACCGTATTTGGTTTATGTCACGTAGTTTTTAGCTGATAAAAAAAATACAAAAAGTACTGTTTCCCGCGTATCTCCGAAGTTTGTTGAGGAAAACATCTGAAATAATTATGAGTAGTACATGTTTATCTATATTTTACACGAAAAATAAAATAATCTTTCTAAGTAGGTACAGTTTTATAGTAATCCTAAAAAAAACCTCGATAAACAGTTCGTTTTGCGGTTTGGTTTTTTTGCTATCTGAGGTATTATATGAATAGTAAAATTACTTTAATACGTCCAAAAATAGTATGGAACCCTCGGTGCTCGAGTCCGACTCGCACTTGACCGGTTTTTTTATATCTAATGGGGATTATGACTGGCTATAAAAATAATAATTCTAATTAGTCATAATAGTCACATAGGGGTACCTATGTGCGTCAGTTAGATAATCAAAAAATATAGGACACGTATTTTTTCATTTAACAAATCAGTAGAAATTTCCAAAAATATAGAGCGTCTACGTTCGGGAGTAGGGGCTCGTGACGTCACGCCTCAGTAAAAATTGTATACAGGCGTGACGTCACGCAGAAATTCAACGTACTATATCTTTGTCATTTTTGGTTTAATTGACAAAATAAAAGAATACGTGACCAATTTTTTTTTATAATCTAAACGGACTAAATAGATTTTTTTAGTCATGTAGCCTATTGTCTTTCTTGCATTTATTTATAAATGTGTTTCATTGTGGTGTCTAAATAAGTTTTTCTTCTTCTTGTTCTAAAATTACCGAACTCAAAAGACTTATTAACTAATGTCAGAAACTTAATCCCACGTGAAAGCAAGACTTAAGAGCTGTTGGGATGTACCGCTTTTTTGTGTTTTCGCGGGGGACCTTCAAAGTTCCCCGGGACTTGTCGGGGTACCCCAGGCCGCTTGAAACATTAAATAAAAAATCTTTATTGTTCCCGCTGTCGTAACGTACACGGGTCGGTGGCCGCTACGACGCGCGTTGCCGCCCATTGGAATACCCGTCACTTGATTCCGCCACCATAACATAACCGGACGACTACATCCACAACAAAAACAACTAAACAATTAAACAATCATTGTTTAACAATAATACAAATTAACCATCCGTATCCGTATATATATATGTATGCGTATATAATTATATATAATGTGAATGACTTTTTACATACTCAGAGTTTATTTATTTGTATATTATTGAGACAATTGGAGTGTATAAGTGACTGACTGTGGCTTGTTTATGTAAGTTCAGATGGCTTCTGAAGAGAATACGGCTGCAACGGCTGTGGTAAGAATTACATTATTGTACCAACTAATATGTTATATATAACTAAACATAATGTGTTAATAACTCAGTAGGTATATAAAGTTAGCCGGCCAGTTATTATGATTAAAAATCTATAGATTTCTTTTACTTTTCAATTCCATGCTATTATAGACGTATTGTTAAAAGACAGTTGAAATCTAAAATCATATTATATGATTCGCTATAGATACCGGATGTAAGTGAATATCATATTCATATATTATATATGAAAGATAAAAATACTTTTTGTCATAAAAAAGGACAAAAAAACTCATTTGCGAACCATGTGCATCAAATTTCATTATTAGTAGGTACCTACATACACAGTTACATGAATAAACAAACTTCTGTGAGGTGGAGGTACTTCCCCAATCACGCTGTTTCAGTTTTGAGCGGCTACCTCTCTAAATCTAATCAAAATTATAGTAAGTATATGGAGAACTTAATTGTGTACTTGGTTTTGTTGAGCTCCATCTCTCCGTGTCGTGAAAGTAATAATAATAAGTAGTTACTGCTATAAGATACAGTGGTTTATGATATGCAAATTGTTTGGGTTTATGCCCAGACTGTCATAGCAATCTATCTTGAGCATTAAATAGTTGGTATGCTCTAAGGCCTAGAGCAGCCATACTCAACCTTTTTTACCCCTGGGCCACATAGTCGCTTCTGCTTTACCCTACGGGCCGCAAAGTCGGTTCTGCTTTACTCTGCGAGCCGCAATAATCTAGCCTAAATCGTATGTTTACTAACTAAACTATAACTACCCTAAGTATATTAAATTACAATAAAACACATATTTGAAATATAGCATTTACATATTTAAAAATTAATCATAATCATAATCGTTTATTTGCTCTCCATATGTTACAAAGGTGGTAAAAAATTAAAGATAGTACAATATGGACCCTGTCGGGCACGGCAAAGATGGGAGGAAGAGGGCTCTGTTGTAAAAGTTAATTAATATAAATAAATTCGGTTTGGGTACATTTATTTTATTCATTAATTTATTATTATTATAGGAATTAAGAGATTTTCCACTAATAACAGACATTTCTTTACTTAAATTCTGTGTGTATTTTATGAGAGTAAGCGAGTGAAATGAACATTTTTTCATTCGAACCTTATTCGAACGAAAATGTTTGCATTACTTTTGTACACTTATCAATAAAATACTACTGTTAATCCAAAAATACTGTACTAGACTTCGGGCCGCATAGAAAAGGCTAGCGGGCCGCAGATTAGGTATGCCTGGCCTAGAGTCTAAGTAGTGTATCGTCCATGCGTCGAACCCGCGCTTTATGCTTTTTTTTTTAAGTGACTGAGCTACTCGCTCAATTCTTTTCATTAACTTCAGTGATTGTTTTTTTTTATGAAGCAGTGAAGTATGACCATTAAACTAACTTGAGTCGCACGCCGCAACAAAACACGAAACAAACGTCAACTTTTTGATTATAATCTCAACGCAGGTATTATTATATTTTACCCACTATGATAAGGGGACGCGATATTATTATGTGCCGGTAATCAAGGTTAAATTCCTCATGAGGGATTAATGTCTGTAAGCTATTTGTCCCATTTTATAAGAACGCTTTTCTATTTAAAATAATAAAGAGAAATAGAGATAAGCAAGTCGTTCACCTGATGGTAAGCGACAAGCCTGCCTAATAAACGGCTGCACTGTTTTTTATATTCTTTGTAGACACTAGAAGATATTTGTGGCTTTTCCAGTTAAGAGCGGGTTTTACTGTTCTTTACCTCTGCGGGTCTAAAAGCAATTCACCTGAAAGCAATTCATGTTTGGAATTTCAAGCATATCCTTAAAAATTCTACTAATTTAAAAAAAATGGTCATATAATTTAGGTGAATCACTAATTAGTAGCATATTTGGTGTTAATGCTGCCCTACGAAGAAAAATTAAACCGTAACTAATTCATATTGATTCACCGAAAGTGGCCTTTTCAGACCCGCTGTTTAAATCTGTGTTACATTAATTTACCTTGAAAACTCGTAAAAAACAAACTATGAGTCAGACACGTAATAATTTAGCGTCACTCTTTTATAACAAATATACCGTAATCACAACGATATAAGATTTTTTATATGCCTTAGTAATTTCGATGGATAATCACTGCGTACTACGCAGTACGTAGTACCTTTGCCTAACTAAGCTGGTCGGTGCTCGTGACTCGAATTACTTAGTCACGGACAAGGCCCTAGTCGTTAACCTCTATCTAGTGGAATATCTAATTATTGCGTTGGACGTGTAAATCATTCGCGATAGTTAAAGAATTTTTTACGCGTCTATAAATATGATATGATAGTAAGACATACATATACTTACCCTGTTTTTGTTACCTCGGTGACGGCTGACGGCCTCCCAAAGAAGCTTGGTAGGGTTCAGTACGTGTTATTCAACCCTATCAAGCCAGCTATCACTCCTTTTAACTTTGACTTTGATCTTGTAAAGAATAACAGGGTATACGTCTTTAGCACCCATTGCCAGCATAGATTTAGATCTTTTTCAGCTTTCTTGCGCATTGCAGATTTCAGCCTATTCCACTTGATATATTATAACATGGTATGTATGATAGGCATGTGTCGTTAGGACATTTATGTATAGTTATTGAAACAAAAAAGAACCGGCTGTCAGAGGCGACGCAATTTTCTCTCTAAAAACTTCCATATTAGTGGAATAGGTATCATGTTTATGGTATGTAGGGTGTTTGGTGCATTGTTTGCCAAATTGATTTGTCCAAAAGATGAGGTATTTAGCTACTTCTTTTGACCATAAAACTCATTACTTGCCCCACCAGTTTTTTGTTATGCACAACTATTTAATTTTTATTTTGAAAAATTCCAGAATTCAGCATTTAAGCTTAAATTAAAATAATAGAGTAGTATGGTGTTCAAAATTTCGTTTTATTTTTTAAATGTACAGTTGTGTGGTTCTATCAAATACAAAATTACTCGCTAGTAACATCTAGTTTTTTTTTACTACCAAACAAAGTTTCTGAAAAAAGAAACAGAAAGGTAAAAATCAAATATAATAAATTATTATATAAAAAAAAAAACTAAAAGCAATCGGGATCTTTGAATTATTTTTAAAACTTATCTATCAGCTTGAATTTTAGATGGCTAAATTCGGTTATATTAACTAAAAATGTAGGTGGCTAAATTTGACCTCTAATCAACAATTTTCATTCAACATGATTAGAATCTATTATTTTATAGTGCTGTTCACCTTCTTATCGGATAAAAATAACTACGTAACTAAGTACTTAGTTACATTTTGGTGCTTAAAATTCTTGTAATTTACTAGAATGTAAAGCACTAAAATTGACGTGCTACTAATTATTATTATAAATAACTCATAAATCGTACCTTTAAAGTAAAAAGTAATATAATTATACCTAACTTTTACTTGGCCCTATGTTGTCTAAAATAAAAATAACTAGCAATTCCCTGCGGCTACGCCCGCTATTATTTTTCCACCCCATTTAACCTCTTTTGGAGTGGAATTTTCAAAAATCCTTTCTTAGTGAATGCTTACATCATAAGAAGAATCTACTGTCCAAATTTCCGCTTTCTAGGACCAGCGGTTTGGCCTGTGCGTTGATGAATCAGTCAGTCAGTAAGGACAAGTAATTTTATATGTACCTATAGATCACTCTCTTCTACTATGAAAACTTAGGTTTCAGGCATAATTTTAAACATTTTCCGATTAAAGTAAACATATGTACTCTCGCGGTCACAAGCAGTGTAACCTTTAGGATGATCATCGCTTGCACGAGCCGGCCCACAATACGTTCGGACGGAGCGCACGTAACGTTGTTCAAACGATTTTGAATGAACACTGGTACACCGTTCGTGTCCGCGATAGTACAATCATTATGTACAAATATAATGTGTATGCCTTACAGATCACCACTTTACAAAAACACATAACTGATCTAACCTACCCACCCTACCCATGAGTAGGGGTAGGGTGTAGGGTAGGGTACATGAACTAGTTTATCCAACTTTACATATCAAAGAAACCACGACGACCTAACAAAATCCAAATGTGTCTAACACACACACACACACACAGGCACACACCGTTGGTCTAGTGGCTAAACAGTAAACACCCTGGCCGCTAACCGATGTGTTCGATTCCCACCAAGTGTCTGGGTGTCACATCTATATAAGTACTTATGTATTTACAAAAGGAGTATATTGGTATCAGTTGTCTGGTTAACATAGTACATGTTTTGCCCAGTTTGGGATCAGATGACCGTGTGTGGAATTTCCCAAGATGATTACATTAGATATTATATCAACAAAAAAATGAAAAATATACCATGAAGTATTCAAATCGGTATATTTAAATAAATACCTAATCCGCACTATACTAAAAAGCAATCAATTACCCACGTGTCCAATGAATTGTCGATTCTATGAATGGGATCGCCTCACAGATAGGCATTTGATTGAGGGCGGGCGGGGACGCGTAGCGCGCAGTCCGCGGGCGGGCCGTCGCGAGGGATGTCGCGTCGCCTGCACCCCCGACCGCGCCTACTATCGCGCCCTTGTCGACAGGCACCAGAACCAACCCCAGCCCCGGAGCCGCCGCCACCACAGCCAGACCCTGAACCCCACCACTCCGACGAAGAAAGAGAACCGGGGGATTGGAGGCCGTCTCGCCCCTCGACGCCTCCTCGCCCTGACGATATCTCCGAAGGTTCGGAGATCAATGCACGTCCGAATAGGCAGGAACCGGCTAGTAGATATGCGAATCTTAACTACTGGAAGGCGCGAAGAGTCACGTTCTATAGGAATGGCGATCCGTTTCATCCGGGCGTTGAGTTTCGGTTCAAGCCCGGAAGGGACCTTGCGTCGATTGATGCGTTGCTGGATCGGTTGTCAGAGAGGCTGGAGCTGCCGAGAGGGGCGAGGTTTATCTTCGGCATGGACGGGGACAGGAAGTACCGGCTGGAGGAGTTGGAAGACGGAGCGTCGTACGTCGTCTCGTCGTATAAGACTTTTAAGGTATGTGAACTTTTTTATGTTTGTTTTAAATGCATGCGTGTTAGTTATGTTAATTAATGTCGGTAGTTGGTACTCGTAAAAATAAGTTAGGCACTGATAAGCCCAAGGAGGGCTTTGTTATATTGGGGCAGGTGGGCAAAAAGTATATAGAGTTGGAAAGATGAATGCTTTTGCATACTAAATGCCTTTCCTTTCAGGTACATACAAGTATATCTGTAACATATATCAACGTTCGTTCAAAACACCTAGACCTGTGAGCCTATTCACAACTGTTGGAAATTCCTTGAAAAATATATTGTAAAATATATTTACGAATCCATTATCAAGGTGTTTTTTCAATTCTATTTGAAATGATGATGTAGTTTCATAGAAACTATCTGGTTTGTGCATAGAGTTTACAAGATATCACTAACACACATATTCATCAGATACAGCCCCATACTATCTCGTTTGACAACTAAAGTGACGATCACTATAATAAGTGACCATCAAATAACTGTAAAATGATTCATTCGGTATTGCCTAACTTGAGTGACCATTAAATTCCAATACTAAAACACTTTCAGTTGACATCAAAATTCGGTGTACAAATAAAGCTTGGTAGCCACTTGGATGGCTAAAGATACCCAATAGCCCTGCTGGTCTCTATAAATAAACAACACTACAGAAATACCTGCCCTAAATTATTGGACGCAAAAATTATACAATCATCCCCGTAAAACAATTACAGTTTTCGTGTAGCAAATGTCGCTCCCAGAGACGGGGCCACGGCCTTCCGAGATGTGGGTCGTAGGATAAGCCCCACGCACCAACAAACCAACATTTGCATTTTAATTACAAAACACACACCCAAACTTTGGTCCAACATCGATAATAGACTAATTGCGAACTAATTACTTTCGCTAATAATTAAACTTAAATTTTTCGGAAATTGGTGAAACAAATTACGTCAACAACATTGGCATGTTGCATGTTTGTTTTCCTGCTATTTGTTACAATTTTGTTTATTTTTTCGTAGACTTAAGTCTATTTGGTGACTGCTGTTTTCTGCGCAATAATTTCGCTGACAAGTATTACATACCTATAACACATTTATGCAAAAAATAGAGTTTTACTTTCAAGACAAAGAACCGGCTTACAATCATATACCAATTTCATCATCATCATCATCAGCAGCCGAAAACTTAGAGGAGATACCATTGGAGAGATCATGATGCGCTAATCCCACTGCCAAATTTTGTTCATATGTTCAGGTCATTTTTTATTTGTGTGCGTATCTTTTTGAATGTGTTGCGAGTTTATTATAGTGTGGGTATGCGTGAAATTGTATCAATGTGTGTTTACTTCACCTCCCGCACCCCGCAAAAGTGCCACGAAAAATTTGTTCGGGGAATCGACGCGATACTAGCTCCATTCTAATTACTCTGAGGCCGAAAAACGTCAACTGCTGAACAAGGCCTCCCGCTTAAACTGTAGGGGTTGCCATAATCCCCACGCTTGGCAGGCAGGCTTGGAGATCGCAGAAAGATGCTGCTGCCCGTCTTCTTGTTTTCCCTTAGTCGCCTCTTACACCCAATGGGAGGAGATGGGTGGGTGCTCTTACCCGGAAATCCCACGGGACAATTTCATACCTACTACTAAACTATTATTTCTTCAAAGTGCTGTAGAAGGCACACAGAAAAAGTTTTGGAGTGTTGATTCAATTCTATATATCCGGCTTCAAAAAGAAGGTTCTCTATTCGACGCGTATGTATGTAATATTAATAAAAATGCGTAATATTAATATATGTTAGTCTATGTGGGCTTCTAAACAAATTTACCAAATTTTATGAGTGTATGTATGTATGTAGGTTTGTCCGCGGATTTCTCAGAAACTACAAGTCCGACTTCGACAATTATTTTTGCAATAGTTAGAGTATTTTTCAACTTAGGGTAGAGTACAAGTTTCATCAAAATCGGTCCAGTAGTTTAAGAGATATAAACTTTTTATATTTTCAGTAAGTTACTGTAACGTAGACGTTCGAGTAGCGTGATAGTGCTGATACCTATCTTGGTAAAATAAGTCACTAAAAAGTGTTAAATAATGTATTTAAAAAAAAACCGACCTCAAAGTAAATTATCTAAAAAGCATAAAATAACGAAAATATATTGAAGTCGGTGTCAGCTGGTGATAGTGTTAGTTAACATGATTAGCTAGCACCGACTTCAATATATTTTTAACCGACTTCAAAAAAAGGAGGAGGTTCTCAATTCGTCTGTATATATATATATTTTTTTTTTTCTATGTATGTTCGCGCATAACTCTGGCAATTATGAACAGATTTGAAAAAATCTTTCTTCCATCCATTCTTTAATCCGTTAATTGGGTCCCATAAAAAAATTATTGCTTAGTAATAAGTAGTTCCTGAAAAACAAGAATGGTGACTGCGCACTGAGAGCTGCAAAAAAGCCTATATAGATGACGTTTTAGTCGCTCGGACTCGCTCGGTCGGACAAAAATGGTCATAACTCTGGCAAATATTTACCAATTTCAATGATTCCTTTTTTTATTCGAAAGAAGAAACCACTGTATTGAATCTGTATGAATTTTATTACAACCGGATAAGAACTTCCTGGAGGACCATGAACGATGTGGAGGAATTTATCTGGTAAAAACCATAAAACTGATGTTCTCCATTACATTGCTCTGACAATTATGAACCGATTTCGATGATTCTTTTTTTATTCGAGAGAGTAAACTACTATGATGCTTCCATGCAAATTTCATTACGACCGGATATTTTTTTCTGAAGAAACATGAATTATGTAAAACTATATAGACGATAATGTGATCATAACCTACCTAGATAATTTTACGGTTTTCGATGGTTCAATCTTTAAATATGAAAATATCACTAAAATGTTTAAAATAAAATCTTTTTTAAAAAAAATTGAACCGACTTCAATATCACTGAAAGGTATAAAATAATTTAAATATTATTGAAGTTGGTGCCAAATATACACAGCAGGTACGCTAACACCAACTTCAATAATATTTAAATTATTTTATACCTTTCAGTGATATTGAAGTCGGTTCAATTTTTTTTTAAAAAGATTTTATCGTTATTTTATGCTTTTTAGATAATTTACTTTGAAGTCGTTTTTTTTTTTTAAATAGTTTATTTGGATTTATATTGGGCCCGGTTACCACTGGAAGACACTTTAATCTAGTTGGATCCATTGTTTATGCTCGAACCCTTACTCTGTTGGTGACTGGTCAAAGAGTTCTATAAGGTACTACACGATATTGCCAGCTTACTGCCGCACTCACAAACGACACCTAACTTTAATTCCAATTAAATCATTTTTTGTAATCTCTTTATTTTGACTTTCAGAGCCTCTTATAATTATTTTTGACTAATTATTACGAGATTATTGATATATCTACTTACTCTGAACGTAATTAAGTATTAATTGGCTTCGAGTGCCGAAATACAGCAATTAATGACTATGACAATTAACTATAATTGACGTTTGTAGGTTTGGCAATTAGAGTTCTTATGTACAACATCATCTGCTTTAGAAATAAGGTATTCCCAAACGATTCAACCTACTACGTCTTGGAAGTGTCGCAGCCACACGATATGTGTAGTATCAAAATTTGACGTAACCGTTTTATTATACCTACTACCAAGGTGGCAAGCAAGCATGCGGCCCGTCTGATGGTACGCAGTCACCGCAGCCTATAGACGCTAGCAACACTAGAATAATCACTAACGCGTTGACCCATAAGACATTATATATTTATTAGTCTTTTTAACCGGCTTCAAAAAGAAGGTTCTCTATTCGACGCGTATGTATGTAATATTAATAAAAATGCGTAATATTAATATATATTAGTCTAGGTGGGCTTCTAAAAAACTTTACCAAATTTTATTAGTGTATGTATGTTTGTATGTATGTATGTATGTATATATGTATGTATGTATGTATGTAGGTTTGTACGCGGATTTCTCAGAAACTACAAGTACGATATCGAAAATTCTTTTTGCAATAGTTAGAGTATTTTTCAACTTAGGGTAGAGTACAAGTTTCATCAAAATCGGTCCAGTAGTTTAAGAGATATAAACTTTTCATGTTTTCAGTAAGTTACTGTAACGTAGACGTTCGAGTTGCGTGACAGTGCTGATACCTATCTTGGCAAAATAAGTCACTAAAAAGTGTTAAATAAACTATTTAAAATAAATAAAAACCGACTTCAAAGTAAATTACTTATTTATCTAAAAAGCATAAAATAACGAAAATATATTGAAGTCGGTGTCAGCTCGTGCTAGTCTTAGTTAACATGATTAGCTAGCACCGACTTCAATATATTTTCGTTATTTTATGCTTTTTAGATAAATAAGTAATTTACTTTGAAGTCGGTTTTTATTTTTTTTAAATAGTTTATGTGTCCAGTAATTTCACCAGCTACAGTGCTCTTCACACTGGAGCACAGCAATTTTTACACTCTGCTGCTTGGTGGCAGGATATCTTACACTGCGGTGGTACTTACCTGGACGGTTCCTTTTTGTGGTCTGTTTGGTTTTAACCCCACATATCTTCCCTGTACTGGCACTGGAGAGACTCTGGAGACTCAGAGTCTCTCCAGTGCCAGACGCTCGCTAGCACTGTCGATAAAGGCCACCGGGGAGGTTTTGGTGAGTAAAAATCCCACATAACCCGCCCTCAGCCCCCTCGGAGACTAATTAGTGTCCTGAATATGCAGTTTAGGATTAGAAATATATAGCCATTTTGATACGGGTTGAATGGTTTAGTAAGACTTATCTCTTTAGTGTTCTAGCCTGCAAAATCTCGGACTCCGACCTTCCGCGCGGAAAGGTAACGACACTAGTCAGGCCAATGCACCACCTTGCACTTAGCATGCGTCGAGGCAATGGACTTAGAATTAACATGGAAATTGTATGTTACAGCCTTTATATATAACTAGCTGACCCACGCTGCTCCGCATGCGCTATTTTTACGTTAACCAAACTTTTAATAACAGACATTCGCATCGAATACATAACCTCCTTTTTTATAGTCTGTTAAAAACTGGAACCCAATTTTTACTTGCTCTCCAAAGCACGGACCCGTTTAGTTCAAATGGCGTTAAACGGTCACCCATCTATTTAATGACCTTACCTAACGTTGCTTAACCCGATCGATTACAAAACCTTGATAACAACTCTCTATGAGTGTTCCCTTACTAATATTTATTATAATTATGAAGAAAAATTGATAAAATCGGACCAAGCGTATAACCAAGTACCCATTTTGACTTTAATCCCCTCTCCGAAAAGAACCGTGCTAGATTACGGGATAAAAAGTATCCTATGTCCTACCTCGTAGTAAGATCTCAAATCATGCCAAGTTTCATTTGAATCCATTCAGTAGTTTCGGCGTGATGCGCAGCCGTGATACAGACAGACAGACAGACAGACAAAAATTTAAAAAAATACATTTTCGGCCTCAGTGTCGGTTACAGAATGCCCTTCAAATATAATTTTCAAAATATCTTCAATGTACAGAATTGAACCTGTTACAGTTTTATTATAAGTATTGATTCTCATGTGCCTGCTTACATTAGTACTTATACAGAGAGTATGTATGTTGATAGATAGCGTTTGTGCGCAGCGGTGAGCCACTCACAGCGATCTGCGGTTCGAATCCTACTGGGAGCGACAACTTTGTGTTGTTTTTCATTACTGGTTAGGACAGGTTACGGTCCTTCGGAGTCGCTGGACGTCTGGGGTGTGGGCCCAAGGACGTACATTGACTACGGCAGCGACTCCGAGGAGGACGGCGGCGGGGTTGCGACCCCCGTCCCCGTGTGCACCGTGACTGGTTCCCGGGGGGCTACAATGAGCACCCCGGCGGCGGGTTCAAAGGCACTGAGGGGCCCCTATTGCAGATCCCACCGGAGAGACCAGGGTCCCCTCTCATGTGCCGATACTACAGCCGTGGGGGTTTTAGTGGGTAAGAATCCCACATACTTAATTTAATCGCCAGACTAAGACCGCTTATCTATCACATGTCTTGTTTGCACAAATGAGTGAGTGGGAGATTCTTCCAAAAGCAAAATGCAAAAAAAGAACTCTAAAATAGGCTCTGCTTATAATCGAACCCTCGACCTTCACTCGCAATGACCATTGTGCTAGTCGATCCTCAATTGTCCTTATTATTTATAACTAAAGTCTTATCTAGACTAGGTCCATACATTGCATCTACATTCCTTTGTGTTCAAATGACCCTTAAAAAGAAGATATGCCATCAGCACTATCGATAAGAACCGAATAAATGAATAATAAATTAATAATGAGGTCACGTTTGATGTCCCCATTGTAAGCGGCACTGTACAATAATGTTTTTTTTCGCAACCAGTTTTTTGCCTTTGCAGCAAATTTCCCTGATCTGACATAGGTTTTTAATACGCTAGTGAAACTCGCTATATTAAATTGCATCGCCACTTACCGTAAGATGGGTATGCGATCAAGTTCATCATCATCATCAGCAGCCAAAAAAGGTTCACTGCTGAACAATGGCCTCCCTCTTAAAAAGGTAGGGGTTGCCATACTCCCCACGCTTGGCAGGCGTGTTGGGGATCGCAGTATAGGTGGTAGGTAATCTAATCGAAAGACTCTGATGCCCGTCTTCCTATTTTCCCTTAATCGCCTCTTACGGACACCCATTAATCACGTGAGGCTCGAAAGGGGGGAGAAGGGTTCCGAAAAAATTACGAAATATCACCAGGAGGGGGGGGGGGAGGGGTATAATGAGACATCACGTGTATTTATTTTTCGTTGAATGCACGATTTCTAAACTTAACAGCGGCACGTGGCCTTGACTCATCGTTGCCGGCAACGACTTCCCCTTCAACATTTAATCAGTTAAGTACCTGTATTTAAAGATAATATTCCGAAAATTTCAATATAAACTATATTGAAATTTTGTACAAAAAAATACACGTGATTTTGGGATAGGGTTGGGGGGGTAGTTTAAAAACCTCACCACATATCACCAGGAGGGGGGGAGGGGTTAATAAGTTGTTAAAAAACATCACGTGATTAATGGACGACCCCCAACGGGAGGGGTTGGGAGGGTGCTATTCTTACCCGGACACACCACGGGCAAGTTATATTACAAAAGAACCATACATTTTAATATCAACCAATTTATAAATTCTAAAACACTATTGTTCCCCACATCATGGTCAGATATATTTTGAAATTACACACGTTGGAAATTAAATTACCCTTATCGGAAAAAGCTAGTCTTAAAAGCTGTCTAGGAAATTTCTCATCGTGCTAAAACATCGATGCGGCGTCTTTAACGATTTAGGTGCGGCCATGTAGGTACAGTCAAGCTCAAAGATGAATATATATTAAAAATATTTTTTAACAGCCCTTGTTACTGTCCCACTGTTCGGCACGGGCCTCCGCTCATAATGAAGGGGCTTAGGCCATAGACCCCACGCTGGCAAAGTACGGGATGGCAGATTTCACACGTCATTCGAAATCTAGTTAGGCTTTTTCAGGCATGCAGGTTTCGTTACGATGTTTTTCTTCATTGAAAGCTAGTAACAATCGCACAAAGCCGATTCGCACATGATTTATTAAAGAACTAGCTGACCCACGCAGCTCCACCCGCGCTGTGTTTACGTTTACTAAACTTTTGTGGCGACTCGACATAACAAGATGGCGCCACATGTGTTACAGCGAAGCGAGAAGCGAATAGTTCACATACAAGAAGATAGATGGCGCCACCGATTTCTGAATCGTGCAAGTGAAGTTTCAGAAGACATTCACTATATATAGAACATCCCGACAACAACTGTCAGGGGGCTTCGGCCCTGGCCGAGCATCACACCTCGCTCGGTCGGAGGATCCTCCCTTTAACACCGCCGCCGTAACATCGCTAAACTTTCAATAATATACATTCGCATAGAATACAAAACCTCCTTTTTCAAAGTCGGTTAAAAACTTGGACCCACTTTGTACTTGCCCTCCAAAGCACGGAAACGTTTAGTTCAAATGGCGTTAAACGGTCACCCATCTATTTAATGACCTTAGCTAACGTTGCTTAACCTGATCGATTTCCAAAAATTGTTAACAACTGTCTATGAGTGTTCCCTTACAAATATTTATTATAATTATAAAGAAAAAATGATAAAATCGGACCAAGCGTATAACCAAGTACCCATTTTGACTTTAATCCTCTCTCCCAAAAGAACCGTGCTAGATTACGGGATAAAAAGTATCCTATGTCCTACCTCGTAGGAAGATCTCAAATCATGCTAAGTTTCGTTTCAATCCATCCAGTAGTTTCGGCGTGATGGTCATCCGAGATACAGACAGACAGACAGACAGACAGACAGACAAAAATTTTAAAATATAATTTTCAAAATATCTTCAATGTACAGAATTGGACCTGTTACAGTTTTATTATAAGTATAGATAGAATGTGCAAAGGTGCGAGCCGGAGTTTGAACCTGCGCATCTTGTTTTCTAGGGCAAGGGCCCACTGAGCTTTTACTGCCTAAAAATAAATTAGGATTAAAATTAGGTATGGGTGTTATCTAACAATTTACGAAAAAACTATTTAAAATTATTCTAATATTTTTAATGAGACTATTTTCTGTTAGCCAGGATTTACAGCGAAGAAAATAAGGTATGATAAACGGCGAGTCCTGGGGAAACGCTAAGTTGTATTAAAACACAATTAGAAAGGTAGACAGGCGTTCAGAGAAAGACAAAAAATCAATTAGATTGACATGTCAGCTGAACCCTAATCTGAATTTTAAATTGAGTAGATTATTAACATCGCCAGTTATGAAGCTCGTTCAAAAATAAAATCTTTAATATAACGAATACGGCCCGATCAATCAGTTCAACCAAACCAAATCCACTGTTTTAATAAATAAAGTGCAACTTCTTTCCAGAATGAGACTACCAAATTCATAGAGTATAAATATTGTTGGTCTAAGTATGGTACCTTGTGGCACCCGTTTTATGATAGTAAAATGCTCTTATAAAATATCAACTGCACACATTAAGCTCTGCTATTCAAAGATGTAAATTTATAAATCGTTCCTTCTCATTCGATTCCTCAGTGCTGAGAATCGAGATCACTTCGTCTTATTCGGTCCGTGAATGAAAATTCACTAGTTTTCGGTAACATACTGTTTGTAGCGATCTATGGATTAGCATATCCAGCAGATCTGCGATCTGCGGGCCAAAAAAGGCCACATTAAGCATTTCATCTAAAAGAAATTCCTATTGTGCATTCCCAGCAGATCCTTCACAATTCCTGTAATTTACATGAAATGGTCATAAATTTTATGTGAATCATACTAAATTCATTTAGTAGCACTAGTTAGCAGACATATTTGGTCTTAATGCTGCCGTACGAATACAAATTAAACCGTAACTTATTCATATTATGATATTCACGGAAAGTGGCTTTTTTGGACCCCCTGATCTATCCATCTAGCTAATGATTTACCACGCAGACAATAGTAAATAATCTGTTAAATGTTTGTTGAAATCTCGTACGTGTACCTAACCCAAATGCACAAAATCGATTGTACTGAGATCGGACAATTTTCTTTGACCTAGAAGCAATTAATAAATAATTAGTCAGAAATTTAGAAAATTAGGTGTTTTTATAAGCAATGAAAATGTCCTACCATGTACTTAATTTAAAGAATAATAACACACTACTCAATTACATTGCAACAAAGAATATTGTATTATGAAATGTAACAATTTCTCGCGTGTTCGTAGTATAAGTCTTTAATTAAAGTGGTCGCTTGCGTGAAGTAGTTAAGTACTTAAGTCGTACTTATTTTATATTTACATAATACCCATATAATAATATGTTTTTATAACTCATACTTGATAGGGTTTTTCTTATTAGATACATAGTAAAAAATATCATTGGTTGAATATCTGCAAACAGTTATTTTCTAATTTAAGCGGGACACTAAATAATTTAACAAATAAAGAAGACGGGCAGAAGCGTCTTTCTATAGAATTATCTACCACCTATACTGCGATCCCAAAGACGCCTGCCAAGCGTGGGGATTATGGCAACCCCTCCTTTCTAAGGGGGAGGCTTTTTGTTCCGCAGTAAACTTAACTGCCTTCTAGAGCATGAGCGGTGTTTACCCGAGGACCATCTGTTATTATACGTAATCAAAGTAACTCTACTAATGCCTATGAACTTATTATGTCCCTGCTTGTACTATTTAACTGCCTTTTAGAGCATGAGCGGTGTTTACCCGAGGACCATCTGTTATTATACGTAATCAAAGTAACTCTACTAATGCCTATGAACTTATTATGTCCCTGCTTGTACTATTTAACTGCCTTTTAGAGCATGAGCGGTGTTTACCCGAGGACCATCTGTTATTATACGTAATCAAAGTAACTCTACTAATGCGACTGCCAAGATTCTGCAGTGCCTCGGGCATGTTTGCGCAAGCACATACTGATAGTTTTCCAGCTATCATACGCAAGAAAACAGCCTCAATTTTAAGAAGAGTAAAGGACAGTCGTAACAGCATAGTGAGAACAGTGGCAGAGAGGTTGGCCTCTCTCTAGCACAATTTGCGTGGTAGGTTATTTTAATATAATATTATTATTACTTTTGTACTAACATTTAGTTTATCATAAGTTTTTTTTTGTATTACTAATAAAATATGGATCCAATGTTGTCCGAAATAAAGGTTATATAATAATAATAATAATGCAGACGAACGTATTTTTGTCCCTGCCTGTACTTTGTTTTAAGGAAATATTTAAACTGCAGTTTTCTTCCGCTGTCCGTCGCTCGCCATTTCACCACGGCCGTATTGAAGGTATAGCACTGAAATTAGGGATTTGGGTCAGTCGAATAATGGCGATACTAATAGAAGTTCCTTAATTTTAATCGAAGATATGATTTGTTAGACAAAAACTAGATACAAATTTACTCCTCGGAGTCGCCGCCGTACTCAATTTACTCAGTGCCTACTGCAAGTAAATTTTGGTAGTTCTATTAAAAACTGATTTTTAAATTTTTCAAAATCCAGAGACCTAATGACTAATGTCTTGGACCTTTGTTTTGTTATCCGGGATAGTTAAGGTTTATAAGCTGCACTGGTTTTTATAGTCTGCCATTCTATTTTATTTACAAAATGCATGTCAAATGATGTGTTTAATGTAAAACAAAAACACAATAATTTATTTTAGAACCCGCGTGCAAATAGTGATTACCGAGAATAAAACTATAGATCAAATAAGACGTGACACAATTTCACAATTCCATTAAGCATTACATAACACGTAATAACAATTCACAACGACCGCCAATTATTATGAAAAAACAAGCCAAAAAAATAAAGTTATATGGACCAAGGTCCACATCAAATGGGCCATATTGTTTGCGTTAACTTAAAACGGGTGGACCGAATTCCTTATCGGTTCGCGTGCGGTCGCCCGATGGCCAACGCTGGGCATAGCTACTAATAATTGCTTCACGTGTTACATAAAAAGTTCTTAGTAACGTCTGGCTGGCCTGATGCATATCTATGTACAGTTTACATTGCGTGGATTCTACTGAGAGTGACCTTGGCCCGCCCCACCGCGCAGCCCTTAGCTCCGCGCCTCGTGAAATTTTCGAATAGTCTGCTTCATCCAACCGCGGTGTTCGATCGTTTTATTACCTTAGTGAATGGACATAAGGTGTCATCTCGAGTGTGCATTCGTGTCTCCTGACGTTGTTTATGCTATCGCTTCGCTGGTGCCGGTGCTGAAAATCTGTCAGTTGTCTAGTGGGGTCTAGTAGGTACTGTTCGGTGTTTGCAATACTGACGCGTGTCTAGAAGATAGTATCTATAAAAAATATTAAAATAAATCACTTCATATTTCTAATATAATATGATAACTACTTGTACTATTATTGGAGACGCTGTTAACGGTAATTATTATTATGATATCAGATTTACAGTAGTTTCGATGTAGTTTAACATAATTTTGGTTTCGTCGATAATCGGATTTTGGTTTGCAAGGTGGTAGGTGCTTTGTGGAATGGAAGGCATCGTCCAGGTAGTTATCACCATAGTGTCACGTTAACCAACCATCCGCCGCCAAGAACATAGAGCCCCCTTCAATCAGCATAGATTTGTAAGCATATGGCTAAAGACAGTAGCGACTCTGATGAGGAGCGACAAGCAAAGCAGTTGTCTAGGCAGACGTGTCGTTTTCCATTAGACGGTTGTAGGCAGGCCTACCACCTCTTTTGATGTTAGGTACCTACCTGGTCTAAGTAGGGGCGGAGGATAGGTTATATGGGTTTTTAACCAATAAAACCAATGCTATTCATCGACGCGACGCTGAGAAGAGATTCTGGTCACTAAGGTCTACCGCCAAGTAAAACTAGCACCCAGCAATAAGTAGTAATAATTTTATCGCGGAACCAGGGCAAAACACTTACAACAGCTATTATAAACCGATAATACGTCATTGTAGGGAGTGCATACAAGAAAAGTGTATGTCGCGTGTATGATCCGATCGGCGACGGCGACAGAGCAAAAACTATGCCAACAATTCAGACCACGTCGCTAATTAGCGAAAAAACATGCTTTATTATTACCGTGAACGTGTTGTTTGTGCTTCGGAATAAGGATTTATGCGAGTGCTGGCTTTTCTAAGCACTAGGTACAGTTTTTACGCTTATTATTGCTAATAGCGGTTGCTATAGGGAAAACTGGATCTGTTGTCACTGTGGCTTGCTTTTTGAAATAATTGCTTTGAAATTTGTATAATTCTATTACGAATTGTTTTGTCATATATTGAAATCATATATGCGGTAACAGCTCAGTGGGCGAGCGCTTGCCTTGGAAACAAGGTGCGCAGGTTCGAACCCCGGCTCGCACCTCTGATTTTTTCAATGAATCTTGTGCGAATCGTCTTTGTGCGATTGTTACTAGCTTTCGGTGAAGGAAAACATCGTGATGAAACCTGCATGTCTGAGAAAGCCTAACTAGCTCTCGAATGAGTTGTGAAGTCCGCCAACCCGCACTTGGCCAGCGTGGTGGACTATGGCCTAAGCCCCCTCATCTTGAGGGGAGGCCCGTGCCCAGCAGTGGGATATAAACAAGGGCTGGTATTATTATTATTATATTGAAATATGTGATGGTATTTTATTCTATTCCCTCCAAGTTGCTTCCTTAAATACCTCTTATCCAAAGATAATATTTCTTGCTCTAGACTAAGCGAAGTGACAGACAATGTAGTGTTTTTGCGCGAATGTTTTATAGCGTCTATTTTTCGCTCTCTTAGTGTAAAATATTTATTACGATCAAGGAACTTTCTTAGATTTCTATGATCGCCTCCCAACCAACTCGCAATTGTGGTACTTATTTCTAACCAATTTCTAAAAGGAGGACGATCTCAATTCTTCTCAAAACGTAACTATGTATATTTTTTGAAAAGTCATGTTTCGTAAACCGGGAATAGCATTCCTGTTCCCATATCCATAATTCTCTTAACTCAATTAAAGCCAATCAATCCGAATCCTCCAAGTAGGTTACTCCCTTTATTAAACCTTTCAGATAACCTCCTCTTCGTGGACCCCAGGAGATCTGGGGAAATCTCAGAATGATCTGGGGATCAATCCGACTATATCCGAATAAAAGATTCTACCAACTATTTCTATTAAATTCAAACGAAAAGTCCGAAAAGTAATCCACAAAAATCCACACAGCATTCTTCCAAGCCATGCATCAAAGCACATAGCGCGTGCAAGTCCGTATCTCGGTACTTTGTTTATGCAAACGAGCGGACCGGACACGAGGGACAGACGTCACGGTACCCTCACTATCAGGGCAGGGCAGCAAACTGCTTGACGTCACGAACCTGGATACAGGTACTTGAACTTGACTTGAGGTGTTGAACACTGGAGACGTTTTGTAAATTGTGGAGTGATAAATTGTAGGACAGTTGCTTTGAGTGAGGGCAGAGAGATCGCGTGGTTATGCCAAGATTCAAAGTCGATAAATTCTTAGTTGAAGCTGATCTGATCTATGCAGAAAGATGTGGTGTTTGGTATTAACGACACAATTTCAAGTGGCATGGTGTATTAGATATTTTTGAGAGTCTATACTATAATAAAACTCAAAGAGCACTTTTTCTGTACATTGAATATTTTTCCAAAATTTCTATGCTATACTACCGACATAGAGGCCAAAACAATTTTTTTTGGAATTATTGTCTGTCTGTCTGTCTGTCTGTCTGTCTGTCGTTCTGTTTGTCCAGGTATCATTTGAAAACCCGTGGATGGATTTTGATAGGACTTTCACTGATGTGTTGTGTAGAAGTCAAGGTATAAATTGGTATATAAAACATCACGCTATGTTTCATAGGGGCTAAGCAGTGAAACATTACTTGCACATATTATCACGTAATTTCCTTTGTATGTGGATAGGGTAATTATAGACTGATCAGTTAATCATTAAGATATGTATTATTACGCTATATACAATAGGGACTGAGCAGACATTTAGTTTGCATAAGATATGGCAGTGGCGACGGGTCAATTTTTGTAAGGGGTAAGCGTGTCCGGTACACCCAGGACATTTACATTAGATTTCTGTATTGTTCTAAGTACTTTGCTGATAGCAATATCACATTATATCTTTGAAAGGTTAAAATCTGTAAATCCCGAGCGAGTCCAAACTAGATGAGGGGGGGGGGGGGCTTCATGAAATTTTAATGAAACCCCAAGTCCAGGTAGTGTATAATAGGTATTGCATTACAATCGCAACAATAAAAGATGCGAAAAACTTAGAACTTTCATTATCGAATATGATAAGACAGTATTTTACGATGTTAGCGTGATTTGCATTATGAACAGCGCCATCTATCGGTGAAATTGAACATACAATCACTAAACAACTAATATATTTTAATAAAAGAAAGTCGTGTTAGTTACACTATTTATAACTCAAGAACGGCCTATCCCGGTAGGTTAAGGTTAAGCAACTTTAGGTAAGGTCATTAAATAGATGGGTGAACGGATTTGTACGAAAGTGTGCATATCGGGTAGAATAGGTCATACAGTATATTTCATACCGCTAGGTTAAGGTTAAGCAACATAAGGCAAGGTCATTAAATAGAGGGGTGAACCGATTTGTATGAAATTTTGTGTGCATATCGTGTAGGTCTGAGAATAGGCCGTAAAGTATATTTCATGCCATTAGGTTAAGGTTAAGCAACATAAGGAAAGGTCATAAAATAGATGGGTATGGGATGGATGGGATAGATGTATGAAATTGATGGGTATGGGATGGATGGGATGGATGTATGAAATTTTGTGTGCATATCGGGAAAGTCTGAGAATAGGTCATATAGTATATTTAATGCCGCTGATACCATGATTGACTAAGATATATAAAACGAGAGGAGGGTGCAAGAGAGGAGAAGAGGGAGAGGGGATTCGAGGAGGGGGTGATGGGTTGAGTGAGGGGGAGTGAGAAGGAGCAAGTTCGTAGAAGAGAGAGGGGGGAGAGTTCAGAGAGGGGACAACAGGGAGAGGAAGAGGGGGTGTGTGACGGAAACCGAAGCGGGAGGGGGAAAGAGAGAGGAGAGAAAGAGCATATAATTCGATTTTTTTTATAAGAGAGAGAGATATGGAGAGAAATAAATCTAGGGAGGACGGAGAAAAGGGGAGCAAAATGTAATAAAAGCGCGGGCGGAGCTGCACGGGTCAGCTAGTATACAATAAGACAGGTAAAAGAGAGATATAAAAGCTCTAAACTTTATAAACCTTATATAATAACTTATCGCTAACGCGAGCAATTCATCTACTTAAAGTGAAAAGCTCGGGAACGCAATATTGGTAATTTTTATATTATAATTTTTTTAAAGCAAACCATACTAAGTACCTACGTGTTTTCTTTTCGCCGCAAGCATCGATATACTATCTAAACTAGTATATCGATGGCCGCAAGATTCAAATTTATGCTATACTAGCTGACCCACGCAGCTCCGCCTGCGCTATTTTTACGTTAACTAAACTTTTAATAACAGACATTCGCATCGAATAGGTACATAACCTCCTTTTTTATAGTCGGTTAAAAACTGGGACCCTCTTTTTACTTGCTCTCCGAAGCACGGACCCGTTTAGTTCAAATGGCCTTAAACGGTCACACATCTATTTAATGACCTTACCTAAAGCTGCTTAACCCGATCGATTACAAAACCTTGATAACAACTCTCTATGAGTGTTCCCTAACTAATATTTATTATATTATAAAGAAAAAATGATAAAATCGGATCAAGCGTAAAACCAAGTACCCATTTTGACTTTAATCCCCTCTCCCAAAAGAACCGTGCTAGATTACGGGATAAAAAGTATCCTATGTCCTACCTCGTAGTAAGATCTCAAATCATGCCAAGTTTCATTTGAATCCATTCAGTAGTTTCGGCGTGATGCGCAGCCGTGATACAGACAGACAGACAAAAATAAAAAATATACATTTTCGGCCTCAGTATCGGTTATAGAACGCCCTCCAAATATCATTTTCAAAATATCTTCAATGTACAGAATTGGACCTGTTACAGTTTTATTATAAGTATAGATGGTATAACCCTACAACATTGTTTAATTAAGGCTAGATAATAGTTATGTGCAAAAAAGTGTATTATATTGTAACTTTCGAATATTTCGTTAGCTTTTCACTCTAAGACGATGCAATATTTATCAATGTTGCAATTTATTCGCATAGGTAAGTAGGTACTTCAAAGAGCTTAAAGTTTTGCAGTGTTATACTGTGTTAATTTGTAAGTTCGTGATTGTAGGATTATTTCGTGACCACAGCGACCACACATATTCTTATTTGCCCGAAACACCGGAATGATCTGAGGCATTTCTTCCTGCGTTTTCTTATGAAAGCATGCATCATTCATGAAGCAAAAATCTTAATAAAAGATTAAAAAGAAATCAAACGGTTTACCTAGATTTTGTGATATAGTTTAACAACATGACTATATACTAAAAATATGAAGTGATTTATGTAAAACATTGCTACCAAACCAATTATTACGTACTGTACAATTTCTTGCCATATCCTACGTAGCAGTTCGAACTCCAATGACATTCCTAACGTTGTGAGATCTGACGTCATCGCGTCAGGTTATTTTTGGGAAGGGTGAAGGAAAGCTGCAAAGCTGTGGCGACCGAGCAGGTATCGGTGGCTTCAGGCGGCTGACAGCTGTATGCTGGACAGTGACGAGGAGTCTTTCATGGTCGTATCTCTGCCAGTAAACACGCCATTTCCTGTTGTGAGTATTAGTACTGATAGGGTAAAAGTGGGATAGTTGCCCCAGGGGCATAGTTGCCTCGATTGTAATTTCTCTAGTTTAGCGGATGACTACATGTTATTTTATTTATCTTTCGAGAGACTCTACAACTACCACTAAGTTGACCGTGTTGCATGTCTCTGTGCGATTGCATGGAAGGGTAAGGTGAAATCAAAGTTTATGCAGGATAGATGGCCTCTTTTTCAGCGGGGCATCTATCCTAAACGTAATTTACATAGATTAGGCAATTATCCCCTATATGGGATAGATGCCCCAAAATTTAGAGGTCCGCAAAAATCGCCAATACTCTGGAAATATCAAAGATGATGGTTTTTCCTTTCATAAGCTTGAAGATAATAAACCAAAGTACCTACCCGTATTACAAATAAATAATTTTGCTTTTTTCACTGAGAAATATAAAGTAAATTCAAAAAGTGTGGCAACTATCCCACTTTTACCCTAACTAGTAAATAAATTTAATTAAATGTCTCATCATCATCAGCTGAATGACGTCTACTTCTGAAAATCAGCCTCCCCTTTGGGAGGGAGGGGTTGCGATAATCCCCATGCTTGGCGGGCGTAAGGTAATCTAATAGAAAAACTCTGCCACCCGTCTTCGTGTTTTCCCTTAGTCGCCTCTGATGGACGCCCAGCGGGAGGAGATGGGAGGATGGTATTCTTACCCGGACACCCCACGGGTGTTTCCCCACCCACACAGATAATTATTACTTATTAAATGTCTAAGAAGTAATTATTTGTCCTCTTGACCGATAAAGCTACAGCAGCCAATATTTCACAAGATCAGCCAAGCCTAAAGCGTACACTCCCGACCTAATAAGCTTGAAGGTAATTACAACTTTATTATGCAGTCATAAAACACCCCCGCTGTATATTTGACCGTTAACGCGGCAGCAAAAAAAGGTTGGTAATACACAGTTGTTTTTGCTGACGCACCTAGTTGACAATGTATGCGTTATGTAGTTATTGAGCCGCAAACGAACTTGTAATCGCCTTCACGCTTATTGGGGATGGAGTACACATATAAATGTCTAATACAGGCGTAGGTCCCCTTTCTCATGTTTTACTTTCACTATGCGATGGGAAGACCGGTCATGACCAGGGATAGGTTATAACCTATTTCTGGACAGACTTTTTTACATGTCCAACCGCGACACGGATCATCTTATTTTGCAGACAATTAGTTGTATTCTGACCAGTGAGGCCTAACTACGCACAGTTGTTGCTTCACGAATCGAACGACCCACCATCGCTCTGCCTTTTAACTTATTAAGTTGGTAATTTAATTTCCCGTTTACCGATTTTTTAGCTCCATGGCTATTCCACAAAAAAAACCTCGTTAGTTAAGACCCTCAAAATTCATTTACTGGGAAATGGAATAGCTAATGACCCAGTACTTTGTTACAAATTACATAATCCAATGTTTTTCTTTTGGATATTCAAATGAATTGCGTGTCGAACCGGCCCGGTCACAAAAGGGAAGGAGGAGGTGTACGTAGCGAAGTCGTGAAGTGTATATTGTTTTTATTTATGATACCGTTAATTATTATGCTAATTAAAATGTATCAGTTCAAAAGTAAAAACAAAGGGTTTTAAATTTTTGTAAGAATACGAATAATATAAACTTCGTACACTTAGTCAGGGATAGGAGCGACGCGTAGCCAAGGCTCCGTATAAAGCAAATTAACTTTTGTTAATCCTTTAATGTCTCCTTACTAGTAAGTCGGTCAGTTGGCAGCAATAGGTACTCATAGAGCAATGGGAATCTTTAAACAACGCCATCCGTCTTCTGTAAGGGCTCCCACACATAACTGCGATGCGATGCGGCGCCGCATCGCAGGTATTTGTATCGAAAATTCATTTGTTTCTCGCAGATATTTGCGATGCGATGCGAATTCGCAGTTATGTGTGGGAGCCCTAAGATGGAAGTTCTTAACCAGTAGAACCGGTACCTCTCTAACTTTTTTGCCATAAACATTTATTATTTAAAATTACTTCAGATGTTTCGCAGATAAGGGAGAACGATATTTTTTTACATTTTAAATTATAAGTCAAAAACTACGTGTCATAGAATAAAAAGTTTTAAATGTGCAAATGAAGCCCTTTCCCATGATATCCTCTTGATTATAAAGGTCAAAGTTTAAAAATTCGAAAATTCCCTCTTCGACCCCTTTAAAAAGAAAGTGAAAGAATAATATTTTCTAATTTGCCATATGGTCGGTAAACCAATATTTAAAACTATTCTCACTTTCAAATCAATATCACCTACTGATGTTGATGAGTTGATGAAATGTTGATATGATAGACAGACTAAATCGCACCATGAGGGTTTAATTTATATATTTTAGGTACGGAACCCTAAAAACTTAAGATTCAAGGTTCATGGTCAGTAATTAATTTCGTATGGCAACGTGGATTAAGCACACAATAATATCAGTATTACAAACGCCGCAGTCCGTTTGCTATGCAGTAATCCGAGACACGACCTCGTCCGCCAATCCCCCGCTAGCCCACACGTGGACTACACCGACCACAAAACCCAGACCCCTGAAGAATCACAGCACACCCCCCGATCCACCTTTATTCCATAAATTCGCGCGGGGAGCAGTAGCTCAACAACTTTGGATACGTTAATCGCACGCGTAGACGATAAGACTTGTCCTTGGCGGACGGTCAGTCCCTCCGGCCAAGGACATCGGAATAATTTGGAAGTATGAGGGTTTGTTTATTCGGTCAGTGGTCGGTGAGACATCGTTGGTGACGCCGCCTGTCACTTTGCCCTCGTGCAAAATACCGCGACTGACGATAAAGTATTACAGTAAAAGTGCTCAAGATTTGAGAGTCACTGTTATGGTAAGCCGGTTGGAGATGGATACTAACAAGTCTTGATTTTTGTTAGCAATATGTTAAGTTTTTGGATGGAAATCGAGCTATTTAGGCTATTTTGTAAATCAATGCTGACAACATTTAATAAACCCGTTACTAGAAACTGCACTCATAATAATAGCTCAACAAAATAGTCAGTCAGCTGTTGATAGTGTTAGTTAACATGATTAGCTAGCACCGACTTCAATATATTTTCGTTATTTTATGCTTTTTAGATAATTTACTTTGAAGTCGGTTGTTATTTTTTTTTAAATATTTTATTTAACACTTTTTAGTGACTTATTTTACCATTATAGGTACCAGTACTATCACGCAACTCGAACATCTACGTTACAGTAACATACTGAAAACATAAAAAGTTTATATCTCTTAAACTACTGGACCGATTTTGATGAAACTTGTACTCTACCCTAAGTTGAAAAATATTCTAACTATTGCAAAAAGAATTTTCAAAATCGAACTTGTAGTTTCTGAGAAATCCGCGGACAAACCTACATACATACATACATACATACTTACATACATACATACATACACTCATAAAATTTGGTAAATTTGTTTGGAAGCCCACATAGACTAACATATATTAATATTACGCATTTTTATCAATATTACATACATACGCGTCGAATAGAGAACCTTCTTTTTGAAGCCGGTTAAAAAGAGATAGATGACCATCTTTAACCAGTTTTCAAATAATAGAATCCATACAATAATCGAGTCCATTTGTTTAGAAATCACACTACGATATCACAGATAGACAGACACAGGCGTCAATCATAAAACACTCTACCTTTTTGGGTCGAAGGTTTAAAATAGTTCTCTAGTAATACTACAGGGCAACGGTCTCCTTTTAATTTTTCGTCTCTTCTCTTTTTTTACGGCCAACTCTTACAATAGAGCTCCATTTGACAGGCATTGCCTTATCTCTAGAGAATATACTGAGTATCCCGGAAAGGGTATATCAAGCCATAGGGTATGTATAGTATTGATACTAAAGACCCCGAAAAAGATATCAAATACGGGAAGAATTGATATTTTGAAAATATTTGTATCGTCCTAAAACCGTTTCTAAGCAACCGTGTCCATCGTACCTACTCCTATGGAGAGACTGCTTTTTATTAAATGCACGCCTACCCGATTTAATAAGAAATTCATGCATTTTCGGGTAAATAACGATAAAAATGTTTATCCTACTGCGCTAGAACTGTCGACTTTTTTATTATTTCCTATCACAAATTCATTGCTTGTGGGTTACACAATGCGTCATTACCGGCTTGATACCCCCATTTCTGGGACACCCTGTATAGAGAGAATATGTACAAATAATTTATATATTTGTGTAGTAATTGTAGTATCTTACACGCATTATCTTACACGCATCAATTTTTATTTGAGCCAAAACAAAGCTGCGTAAAAAGATCAATTTGATAACTTTGTAATGTGTACCCAGTTAATTTCTATATTGCAGCTTTATGCTTGATTGGCCCATGTAGAGGAATAATTAATAATCTATACTTATAATAAAACTGTAACAGGTCCAATTCTGTACATTGAAGATATTTTGAAAATTATATTTGGAGGGCTTTCTATAACCGATACTGAGGCCGAAAATGTATTTTTTTTAATTTCTGTCTGTCTGTCTGTCTGTCTGTCTGTATCACGGCTGAGCATCACGCCGAAATTACTGAATGGATTCAAATGAAACTTGGCATGATTTGAGATCTTACTACGAGGTAGGACATAGGATACTTTTTATCCCGTAATCTAGCACGGTTCTTTTGGGAGAGGGTATTAAAGTCAAAATGGGTAGTTGGTTATACGCTTGGTCCGATTTTATCAATTTTTCTTTATAATATAATAAATATCAGTAAGGTAACACTCATAGAGAGTTGTTATCAAGGTTTTGTAATCGATCGGGTTAAGCAACATTAGGTAAGGTCATTAAATAGATGGGTGACCGTTTAACGCTATTTGAACTAAACGGGTCCGTGCTTCGGAGAGCAAGTAAAAATAGGGTCCCAGTTTTTAACCGACTATAAAAAAGGAGGTTATGTATTCGATGCGAATGTCTGTTATTAAAAGTTTAGTTAACGTAAAAATAGCGCAGGCGGAGCTGCGTGGGTCAGCTAGTAATAAAATAATAATAATATTATGGAACAATTCACACACGGTCATCTGATTCCAAACTAGGCAGAGCCTGTATTATGGCAACCAGACAACTAATACATATATATATGCTTTTTTTTTTCGTAAATACATACTTAGATAGACAAATAACACCCAGGCACTTGTTGGGAATCGAATCCACGACCTGTTGGGTAGCAGCCAGGATGTCTAACCACTAGACCAACAGGCTCGTCAAATTCACAGGAATACGCATTACTAAATTAGTAAGATTTATTAAAATTTAGTCCGACAGAGATCTCTTGGTTTATAAAATACCAGCGTGTGCCTATGTAATGGTTGCAAAAATGAATCAATTGCCCCACTAGGGCGTAAAAAAACCTGAGGGTCGGTTGACCCTTCATTGTTTATCTGCTCCAAATAAATAAGTCCATAGAGGTTTCAAGACATTTATTGACCTGTAAAGCACTGAAAGCACTGATTGTTTACATTAGGACTAGTGATTCCACGATCACTAACAATATGTACAATGACTATTTGTTTATAATCTGCACGACTGTTCTCCACTAAATATATACATGGAATGTGTTTAGCTGTTGACACTACTAAATAATAACAAAGAATGTGTCAAATACTAGTCCGACAGCACGTTCTAAATCGAGCTGTTCGGCATTCAAAAGACATAGAAAATATGGTTACACGTCTCCAAGTGGCAAAGAGGTTCTAGTCGCCACAAACCATTACGATGCCAAATTATCGCAACACCCTTCCAAATCGGGTCGCTGGTTAAACTAGGTCGAATGGGAGCTTGCTACAGAAAACTGCATGGGGCAAACAATTTTCTGATAACACTTTCGCTACATTCAAATGGGTACTAAAATTAATAATAATAATGTTTTTAAAACGTTTTTTTATTACTAAATGTAATAAAAGCACAGCGGAAACATAGGCTGCAAAATTGGAATTTTTTTACAGGGGAAGTTAATTACTTTACAGAAATCTTAAGCCTGTTAAAAAACTGTGCTAGTTAAAGTTGCTCGTGCTATATGATTATATTATACCTACAGTGATAACAGTGATCTCGTTGGCTCACTAAAAGAGAACGCTGCACTTCTTCCCTTGTAGGTACATCTATAGCCAGCCGAAACGTCGTAGATTTCACAATACTTATTTCAAATTCATCATTTTACACTGATCATTTCACAGTAATTATTTCAAATTGATAATTTCACAGGGATCATTTTACAATGATCATTTCAAATTCATCATTTCATACTGATCATTTCACACTGCAAATTTCACAATGACTTTTTCAAATTGATCATTTCACACTGATCATTTAAAAGTGATCATTTCCCAATGATCATTTCACAGCTGTATATTGGTGCTGGAGTTGCGAGTGTCTAAAGGCTTACCTGATGAAGAAGAAGAACTACATTTATTTGGCAGAAAGCAACACCCAGAAATATACAACATAAAAGAAAGTATACAGATATATACAAAACGGGAAAAAAGAACATTACAAAAAACCACCACCACCAGACCAGTCCAGTCCAGTTGCTGACCACCGGAGAGTCGTAGGCTTGCTAACTGGTTACTCCGATGAATACTGCACTAGGGACAGGGGTACCTGAGCACTGAGGCAGTGCCTTACCTTTGAGCTTGCCGCCGCCCCACCGATGGATCATTATACAGGAAACCTGTCGGGGTCACTATCTACCCCGCAGCCTTTCACCTTTAAAATATTACCAGAATCCGTGGTGCCTTACGGGTGGACTAGCCTTCGTAGGTCCGCCTGTAAGAGTCTTCCTTTTTGAGGTTGTATCGACCGTTTGTTAATTCTTTGCTTGTCTCCCGCTTTGCAGAGGAGGGAAGTGGAATATATGTATCAACTCCTCCTATCTACCTTCTTAATTAAATATGTTGCGGGTTCCAAGACAATTTAGCGTTCCCCTGGGACTTGCCTAGGGTCAAACCTCGGTGTCTTCAGTAGTGACCACTGTAGATCCTGGCTTACTGTAGATCCTGGTGGTGGGAATGAGTGGTGGGATTAGTCCCAAAAAAAAAGCCTTTCACCTTGGAGGGGACTCCGAGTACGGTAGGGATGCCGTACTCGATAGAAGTCTAGGATCGACACAGCAAACGTTAGCTACTCCGAAGATAGATGAGTTACCTATAAACTTAGTACTTATACATTAAGAAATGCACAGTTTGAATGCATGTCTATTCAAATTCCTGTTGTTTGCACGCCTGTCAAACGGATTCATGTCAGGGGCACCGGCCAACAGGTTTTAGGTCAGCCATTTCTTCGCTAGCAATATAATGTTCCACTTATGACATCATAAATAACAAATAATATGTACTCTCAGCCTTATATTAATTTGGTTATTAAAAATGACGGTATTCGCACGCACCTAAAAGGACGGTTACGTTGACCTAAATCGTTTAAAAAATCTTTAGAATTTAGTTCATAAAAACTATGTTATCGGTATGTTTCTTAATGAATTAATTTTCGTCCCACTTAAAATGAATGAACGGACTCGTCGTCGCTAACCATTTTAAATATTGCGAGGAAAATACGTAGGTATTTACTATTTTTATCAATCACTATCATCATTGTTGCCATTATCCCTACGCTTGGCAGGCGTCTTAGTGATCGCAGTATAGGTGGTAAGTAATCCAATAAAAATATGTTGCTGCCCGTTTTTTGATTTTCGATAGTCGCTTATGATTCCCAATGGCAGGAGACGGGTAGGTGCTATTCTTACACCCCACGGGCCACTAAGTAATCGTCATTTCCCTTATTTAAAACCCTTTTAAAATTTCACGTTTTTGTCTACAAAATCACGTTTCATTCCGAAGAACCTCCCTTTCTGAACATAGGCATCCCTCTAATAACCACAAACCACTTTTGTATCGTTATAACATAATTCCTTTGTTCTGAATTTATAAACACCGTGTTCAATCCCCGACTTTTATAAAAAATACCAAAGATTGCCATATTTAGCGATATTGACGTGTTTTTAACCGACTTCAAAAAAGGAGGAGGTTCTCAATTCGTCTGTATATACAATATATTTTTTTATGTAAGTATGTTCGCGCATAACTCTGGCAATTATGAACCGATTTGAAAAAATCTTTCTTCCATCCATTCTTCAATCCATTGATTGGGTCCCATAAAAAAAAATATTGCTTAGTAATAAGTATTTCCTGAGAAAACAACAATGGTGACTGCGCAGGAAAGCTGCAGGAAAGCCTATAAAGATGACTTTATGTCGCTTTTTAAGGACAAAAATGGTCATAACTCTGGCAAATATTTACCAATTTCAATGATTCTTTTTTTATTCGAAAGAAGAAACCACTGTATTGAATCTGTATGAATTTTATCACAACCGGATAAGAACTTCCTGGGTCCTCCATGAACGATGTGGAGGATTTTATCTGGTAAAAACCATAAAACTGATGTTCTCCATTACATTGCTCTGACAATTATGAACCGATTTCGATGATTCTTTTTTTATTCGAGAGAGTAAACTACTATGATGATTCCATGCAAGTTTCATCACAACCGGATATTTTTTTCTGAAGAAACATGAATTATGTAAAACTATGTAGACGATAATGTGATCATAACCTACCTAGATCATTTTACGGTCTTCGATGGTTCAATCTTTATATATGAAAATATCACTAAAAAGTTTAAAATAAAATCTTTTTTTTTTTAAATTGAACCGATTTCAATATCGCTGAAAAGTATAAAATAATTTAAATATTATTGAAGTTGGTGCCAAATATACTCAGCAGGTACGCTAACACCAACATCTATAATATTTAAATTATTTTATACTTTTCAGTGATATTGAAGTCGGTTCAATTTTTTTTAAAAAGATTTTATTTCAAGGCAAGAAATAAGTGCGCAATCTAAGTAGTCAGAGAATTAGGCTACATTTTGTGATTAGGGACCTGTCCTATAGTCTGTACATGACGTCACCATACTATCGAGTGTTGTGCCTTTAATAAATAAATAAATTCTTTAATAATTTACTTCTAAATACACTAACACTCTATATAAATAAAATTTACCCTTGATTTGACTACAACTTGATTCTAATAACAGGCAGCCAGCTACGGCAAGAAGAACGGCATGTGGTACGGGGGCACAACCACTGGTACCAGTGCGTGGTCCCGCGCTGGTACCAGGAAGCAATCAGTGGCGGAGTCGGACGCGCCCCCGCCGGGCGGTGGCAAGCCCGCCAGCGGCCGCGTGATCCGGATAATCAACAACATGGACCACTCTATACAGGTGAGCTACTGATACTAGTGAGTATGATGTTTAAAACGATATAGTTTTCGACTCTATGTAGAGTCTCTATACTGCTTTATATTGAGTAACAAATGCAATATTTACAAAGTCGTCGAAAATCCTTATCATCTAGTGTGAAGATGAGTCAGTAATAGTACCATGTTCATCATCATCAGCCCACATCAGTCCACTGCTGGATATAGACCTCCCCCAAAGCACGCCACTGAGCCCGATCTTCGGCTCTCCTCATCCATTGTCTGCCAACTGCTCTGCGGATATCGTCGCTCCACCTAGTCACAGGGCGTCCTACACTACGCTTCCCGATTCGCGGTCTCCACTCCAGAACCAGTTTACCCCAACGGTCTTCGGTTCTTCGGCAAATATGACCAGCCCACTGCCACTTCAGCCGGCTAATCCTTTGAGCTATGTCGGTCACATTGGTTCTCTGGCGAACTACTTCATTCCGTATTCGGTCCCTCAGAGAAACACCCAGCATAGCTCTCTCCATAGCCCGCTGAGCGACCTTGAATCGGTGGACTAGTCGTACCGTGAGTGGCCACGTCTCGGCTCCGTATGTCATCATGGGTAGGACGCACTGATTAAAGACTTTTGTCTTTAAACATTGCGGTATCGGCGACGAGAAGACTCGACGAAGTTTTCCGAATGCTGCCCAGCCTAGCTGTATTCTCCTTTTGGCTTCCTTCTCAAAGTTGTCTTTACCTAGCTGTAGCGTCTGCCCTAAGTAGGTATACTCCTGGACAACTTCGAGAGGAACCCCATTGACGGCAATCGGCCCCGGAACAACGTGCTCGTTTAACATGACTTTGGTTTTATTCAAATTCATCCGGAGACCGATGCGATGAGAGGAATCAGCCAGGTCATTCAGAATTCGTCGTAGGTCTTGCAGAGTCTCGGCCATAATGACGATATCGTCCGCGAATCGTAAGTGAGAGATGTACCTGCCATTAATATTTATGCCAGACCTCTCCCAGTCCAGCGTCTTGAACATATCCTCTGAAGCGTTAGCGTAAAAAGTAAGCATTTAGTACCATGTTAGCAAGGGTAAATAGTGACCGATTACTAATGAAGGGTGTACTTAATACACACGAGTTAGGAATTGAACTTTCTTCTTAAAAATACTACACCTCTGAGAAAAAAATATAAATAATATTTTGATATGAAACTAATTTAACGTTTTTTTTATTTTACTATACCGGCGTTTCTTACACTTTACAACATTTATGGTCACGGGAAATGGAACTACTTTTTTCTTTGGTTATTAGGTTGAAATTATCAAACAATAAAAAAGCACATTAACGGATGAAATGGATTTTCACAAATATTTTCTATATGGTCATAACTTAGGTCATAGCGTATTTTTGCCTCCTTTTCAAAAAAGGAAAACAGTATTAACCTAGCAGGTGTAGTACAATTATATAAGTATTTCTTAAGATTGAGTAATAAAGAAACTGTACCTGCCGCCCAGAAATAGCATTAGAAAATTCTTTACAATCCACAATGTCCCGCCACATTGTGAATGCTGATTAATTCAAACACAACAACCCCGTAAAGTTTTCAACGAATAATATGTAACTGGGTTGACTATTGGATTTAAATTCTTGCACCCTATATTTTTCCGTGCAATACAGCTCCATTTCAAAAGTGCCTCTGTAAAAGCCCAAAAGTGCCGACTTATGCCATCCATAATGAGACGCTTTCAATGCGAGACCTTGCCATAAACACCGGTGTCGGCTTCAACTAACGGAATATTGCGCAAATTTCTCCTCGAGGTCAACTTCACTTTGGCAATGATTGTCTTTAACTTTATGGCTTGGAATTTCTTGGATAATTTACAGCTTTCTTCGAACCAGTATATGATTTTATATCTGCACTAAATAATAATGTGTATGTATGACACCGTTTTCGTATACTGAGTAGTACCAGAGTTTCAAGCGAGTAGAATATGTGGCCGCTCCTTGAAATAAAGATACTTTTACGGATAATATCGAGATTTATTTTTAAAAAAATACTTTCCCAACGTTTCAAATCTTTTTCAACATCCATAGTCTCGGGAGAAACCGTCAAAATTTAAAACAAACCGCGTTATAATCCGCATAGGTATATATAGCGTCAATTGAATAAATAGTATTCGTGTGAATAAAAGTCAACATAAGGAAAACAGTGTCTGAATGATTCTAAAAATCGTTTAATATTTTCCTTAACTTTTTGGTTTCAGTGTCGTGTATTATTAAACTTACGTACAACACAGCCGTTCGAGGAGGTTTTAGAAGATTTAGGCCAAGTACTTAAAATGAGCGGAGCTAAGAGAATGTATACAATTACCGGACAAGAGGTCAGTGACTCTTTTACATTACATACGAGACGCAAATACGCGGAAATTGTCATTCGAATTCGTCAAAATTTAAGCTCTTCCTACAGCCTTCCGTCAAGTTCCGTCTCACAGTTTTGGCATGCGCAGGGTTATATTAGAATTTGACACTGCTGAGTGAAAATGCGCCATTCCTGAATACTCTTGGACAAAACCCAGCATCAATATCTCGTATGCGAAATCCTAGTGCCGCGTTTTTCATGTACCTTTTTTTCTTGCGCCTTTGTAGTGAACTTATTGTACTTACATAATTGAGGGCTTGGGGTAGCTAATGGTTTTATAATAAACCAGTAATTTAGTAGAAAAGTATTTCAGGTGAGAAGTTTCTCGCAACTTCGCAATGAGTTTGCAGACGTGGAAACGTTTTACCTCGGCTCCTTAGTTATGGCTCCGGCACTGAGTCCTGGCGTCAGCGCCCCGTTGCCAATCGAATCTCCTATCAGAAGGTAACTTTACTAAGATTTATTCTTCATTTAAAAAATAATGGATCCCATCTATTAACTCGGTAATAAAAGGCATTTAAATCCCTCGTTGCAGAAAGAAGGTTCCGCCTATATCTGTTAAAATATTGATTAGAATTAGATGATTAGAAATCATATCATCAACAGCCGAAAAGCTGGACAAAAGCCTCTCCTTTAGAAGGGAGGGGTTGCCATTATCCCCCACGCTTGGCAGGCTTCTTGGGGATCGCATTATAGGTAGTAGGTAATCATGGGTGCCGCCAGGATTACATTCAGGGGGGTGCATCTACATCTACATATTATACCTACTATTAACTAATATAAAATATAGAATTATACATGTAAGTATATTATGTAAATAAATGTAATTCAAATTTGGACAGCAACCTAGGCTTCAGTTTATATTCAAACAGTAACTTAATAAAAAAGATATCCATGTATTTTCTTTCCTGACTGGGTGCCAGGGACCCTGCTGCCGGCGCCCATGTAGGTAATCCAATTGAAAGACGCTAATCATAATATGATTAAAAATATATAAACTCGCTCCGCAAACCGCCTAGCATACGGAAGCCTGGTTGGCGCACCTTTGACTTGTAAGAAAAAGGCACCACACAGGCCCACACCACAAGTGAACTTGTCATGCCGATTTGAGATTTGAGTTTTTTAAGTAATTTCTCAAACGCTGAAGGGGCGCGCCACTATCAAGTTTCTGCCCCGGTTCGAATAAATCGTAGATCCGGGGCTGTAACCACGCAATGCTAAGTGGCATGTATCATCAGCTTATCATTAATGTTTACTACTTAAGAAGTCTGTGTGAGTTCATACTAGATCCCGATCGAGAGCAAACGTGGCAGCCGTGCCGGTAGCTGACGACATGCGCGGGCGACGAGCTAGAAGCAAAAGCCGTCCCCGTGTCCTCTACGCACCCGAGGGAGAGATCGTTCGTAATTCAGGTATGACTTTATAAAGTATCAAGAAAGTATAACATAGTAGGAGATCAAGACTGATCTACCAACATACGAGTGATGAGACGTTATTATTTGACTTTTAGCTGCGTTTTATTTTTCAATTCCAACACAATCGCGATCGTTGACGGGCCCGTTGGTCTAGTGCTAACCAATGGGTCGTGGGTTCGATTCCCGCCAAGTGTCTGGGTGTTGTTTATCTATTTAAGTATGTATTTACAAAAAAAAAAAGTATATAAGTATTAGTATCAGTTGTCTGGTTTCCATAGTACAGGCTCTGCCTAGTTTGGGATTGGATGACCGTGTGTGGATTGTCCCAAGATATTATTATTATTATCGTATAAGCAAACAATATATGGTGTAGAGTCGTCTGACCGACGGATAACGGCAGTTGAACTCATATCATGAACCAATTAACTCTATGGGAGTCAAAAATTTTGTGATTCTCTCGATTTATTTCGAAGACCGAAACTAAAGACTCAACAAAACTCTCTCTTACTCTATAAGTTGGTGCTTGGTAGTGGCGATGCTATTGAAACTAATACATAATAGGTACTCTCTACACTGTCACATGCAAACTACACACATCAAAAGTGTCTAGGGATCAAGCATTTTTAAGCGGATTTCTTGAGATTGAGATGTGGCTTTGTAATAAATTTATGATTTTATAAATTTATATGGATCCTTTTTGGTGCATTTCATAATTTGAATCAGGAACTGTGAATCAAATTCGAGTAAAAGATGAAAATCAGCTGTCAATATTTTCCCTATAAAAACATACAACGCATTGAAGACATTATTAGTGCTACTGTTTCCCTACTACTGATTAAAACCAACGTTATTATGGAGCGGCGACGTCATTTAAGCAGGGAAGAAATGCTCAGAGCCGTGGGAATGATAGAAGCTGGTTCCCGGCAACGTACTGTGGCTTTAGCTCTGAATACAAGTCAGAGTGTTGTCAGTCGACTTTGGACACGTTACCGAAGCACTGGTACCGTGGCTGAGCGCCATGGAGGACGGTATCGCTGCACCACACGGAGACAAGACCGATATATTCAAATCTTAACTCGAAGAGCTCCAACAATAACTGCCATGATGTTAGCCGTGAGGCTTCATCACTCTTCAGGGAACTTAATTAGCGACCAAACAGTCAGAAACCGCTTGCATGAAGTGAACCTTCATTCCCGAAGACCGCTACGGGTACCACCTATAGCAATGCACAATCGTAGGATTCGATATCAATGGGCTCTTGAACACAGAAATTGGGCAGAAGAACAATGGCGTTTCGTGTGCTTTTCTGATGAGTCTCGTTTTGGTATGAGACCGGATACAAGACGTATACGACACTGGAGAACCCCTGGACGCCAACAGCGATTAAAATCCTGCCAGGAAGTCCATCCTTATAGTGGTGGAACCATCATGGTATGGGCGGGTATTTGGATCGGCGGAAGAACTGAGTTGATTTGGATCAGAGGCAACCTCAACGCTCAAATTTATGCTGAGACGATTGTATCAGACGTCATCGTTCCTCTACAAGTGCAAATCGGTCCCTTATTTCAGTTAATGCATGATAATGCACGACCGCACACCGCAAGAGTTGTAAGACAGACTCTCGCCGCAGCTAACATCAATGTCCTGCCCTGGCCTGCTCAGTCGCCAGACTTGAACCCGATTGAGCATGCATGGGATATGCTACAGAGAAGAGCTCTGCCGAATATGGAGGGTATCCAGTCGCAAGAAGACCTTTTTTTGTTGTTGCAACGAACATGGGCGGCCATTCCACAGCGTGATTTGGATGAACTCATTTTGAGTATGCCAAACCGATGTTCTTGTGTTGTTAGTGTTCGCGGTAGAAACACGGATTATTAATTGTTTAAGTTACCCAATAAAATTTTAAAGAAAACTGTTATTTCAGTCTTTTTTTCGAACTTTTGTGTTAGTGGTTCAAATGTCAAAAATCCCTTTATTAGGAAAATGGCAAATTTCTTTATTAATGCAAAGGTGACTTGGTTTATCGTTACTGTGACAAACGAAAACACTTTATTTGATGAATCCTTAAAGAAAATTTTAATTAATATCAATCAGGAGAAAAGTTATTGCAAAAATATATGTTGATCCCTAGACACTTTTGATGTGTGTATTATAGCTCTTAGCCGTATTATAAATAACGGAACAATTAACTATCCTATTGATTAAATTTCTAAAAAATCGTCGCTAGATAGCATCTGACAAAGTTAAATGTCCTAATGTACTAAACAAAAACAGGTATAAGGATTAGGCCGCTCTGCAAGGTGCGTAATTATTACTGCACGATTTTTACTCTCGCATTTTATATTTCGTGTAAGAAAGAGCACCTAACACGGACTGCGAAAAAAATACTCACTTTTTCTTATCAGTATGCTCTGAGCGTTTTCGGATAAGACGCACACCAAACAACACAAAACAACAGCACCTGTTACTGCAGATTATTAGCCGTATAGAAATATGTTGCGTGAATTTTATTTTATTTCGCAAAGCGGTGAATGGCATATATACACTACTTATTATATACTTAATTCACAATATATTCGAATTCAATAAAGGCTTTCGGTAGTTTTATTGTAATTAGTTCGGAGTCTTAACCTAGCAATTGCGCAGACTACACTCTTCTAGAGGTACTGAAGGAGGAGCCGATCAGGGTGACGATCAGAGGGCTGCGGCGCACGTTCTACCCCCCGATACACCATGCACCCATCGACAACACACCTCCCGACAAGAAAATGCTACTTGACTGGGTGTAAGTACAAAATCAAAACCTAAATTGGCAGTGAATGAAGTAATATATTTTGACGGGCCTGTTGGTCTAGTGGTTTGACATCCAGCAGGCTTAGCACGATTTGCCAAGACTTCTAATCTTGACAGTTCGGTGTGGAGTATGACGTAGTCATCGACCTAGCTAATACCGAAAATGACGTTTCTACGCGATAACTACGTCATACTCCACACCGAACTGTCAAGATTACGAAGTCTTGGCAAATCGTGCTAAGACTGCTGGTCCCTACACATTGGGTCGTGGGTTCGATTCCCGCTAAGTGTCTGAGTGTTATTTTTCTATGTATGTATGTATCTATTTATAAAAAAAATAAGATTTAAAAGTATGTAAGTATTAGTATTAGTTATCTGGTTTCCATACAGGCTCTGCCTAAGTTTGGGATCAAATGACCATGTGTGGATTGTATATAAGAATGAGAAGCTTTAAAATATGCTCTAATTCTTCAAACATTGGGATTAGCGATTATCTTTATTTATCCAAAAATTACAATAATTCTTTTTAATCAACCTAATATAATGACGAAACAAGCAAGACGTGCGCGTGATTTGTGTAATTATTCCCTACTGGTTTTGACAATGCAGGCCGATCACCTGTTGTCTGAAAAAGTCATGTAAAAGACGGTCATGCGCCTGACAGCGTAGGCAGCAACTGCCTGCCTACGCAAGCACTTTAACTGCCGAACCGACAAACGTCAATTAAAGTTAATGATGATTAATCCATTTTTTGAAATCGGATTATTTCGACACTCGAAGCCAATTAATACTTAATACGCTGATAGTGAGTCGAGATAACAATTATCTCGTATTCAATAACCGAAATTAATCATAAATGGCTCCGACAATCGAAATAAATAGATTTTAAAAAGTGACTTAATTAGAATTAAAGTTAAATGGGGTTTGTGAGTGCGGCAGTAAGAGTACTATATCTTAATCGTAGATGGCTGATTTTACGAAAGATTGGCTTATTACCAGCAGCGGAGGGTGCGAGAGAGGCAGAGCAAAAAAGGAACTCGTTCTAAGCGGGTTCCATAAAAGACACATCTCATTTTTTTTTATACTTATATAATTTTAAGTCCATGTCTTTCATTCAATACCTTAGGATTATATTTACAGTTACGGCTACCGCGGCTCGGATTCCCGTCGTAATCTTTGGGTGCTACCGACCGGAGAGCTATTGTACTACGTAGCTGCCGTAGCCATTATGTACGACAGGGATGAAGAGTCCCAGAGACATTATACTGGACACACGGAAGACATTCAATGGTATCTATTCCTTGTTGAAACTTATGAACTGATTTCATCATCATCATCGCAAGCCGGAAGACGTCCACTGCTGAACATAGGCCTCCCCCTTGGAACGCCACAATGAACGACAATTGGCTATTTGCATCCACCTGAGATGCGGACAATGTCGTCTATCCACCCAGTGAGCCCTGCCTACGCTGCGTCTAGTCCAGTTCGTGGTCTGAACTGATTTAGTATACATTAACTCAGTCAGTTTTTATCCAACAACCAATGATTGTGTATGTATAACATTATTGGCAACAACGACGACGAGTAGGTCGCCTTATGATACATTACGCGCCTACCCACGGAAAGTTGATTTGCAAATCCCACGCGTCGCCCGAAACCTTAACTATTAAGTTCCCAGATAATTTTCTAGCGTCCTGCGCTCCAAAATACAGGAATGTTTACCCTCTGCTGGTGTTTGGTGGGAACTTGCCTGTACTAAAAAAATCGCCTTACCCTGATCTTGGAATTTTTTGTCGTCAATATCTTGAAAATGTTGAACTTAGTAGGTGTTATTTTACATTGGCTAAGTGTTTTTTTAAGTAGATTTCCGAGAGCAGGTTTTTACTGTTCAATTTGCGGGTACAAACCTAGTTTTTTAACAAACAACTGACGGGATTTTCATCGATGTAAAGTTTATTATTCGGCAATAATAATAATAATTCTTTACTGCAGACTCAAGCTCCATAATAATATAAATTGAATTAAATAATTGTTATAATTAATAATAATTATATTTAAAATAAATAGATTATTATTAACAATAAGAAATAAAAATATGTATGTACTATTTAGATAAGTACATATCTACGGCTAAAATACATGGGAATATCTTTATGTGGCAATTTCCACCCAACGTCTGTAAGTTGCAATTAGCAGCAGCCTGTCAGCTAAACTTCTAATGCTTTATTTATTTATTCTTATTGTACACAAAGAAACACAGATACAGTAATTAAAAGATAGTAAATGCATGTACATTGGCGAGCTTAACTCAAACATGAAAATAATTAAATCAATTAATAAAAATAAAAATTATTATTAAATTATTATTTTAATTTTATCAATAATTAAATTATTACATGAACTCACCCTATACATGAATGATGCTACTCGTTTTCTTTGGATAGCATTGAATGATGAACCGGCGTTACTCTCTTTGTTCATGCAGAACAAATAGTAACACACTACCCGACCTGGGAATAAAAACCACAAGGCATAGTCACTGTTGAATAAGTTTCATTTAATATTGTCAGTATGGAGCTGCATCCGTCCCGGGAGTTGGTCGCGAGTGGTCAACGCGCCGGGCGCGGGCGGCGCGCGCAGGCGCACGTGCGGATATGGAGCACGGACACGTTGCAGACGCTGCACGTGTTCGGTATGGCCGAATTCGAGGCAGGCGTGTCTGCTGTCGCGTTTTCTCAACTGGTAAGCATAAAAAAAATCTTTACATTCTTCTAAACGAGATATAAGCCAGTAAATGACAGCATACATGGTAGATAGAGCTAATAATGAGTTCAAAATTTTACTACTATTTTATGGCATAGGTACCGCTTAAATAAGAAAAAACATGCTTATTTTAAAAACATAGAGCTGGTTTATTTCTAAAAATGTTAAAATTATTAGTTGTTATTTTAACTAGAATACAACGAGTAAAATAAACCGCGATAAAATCGGTAAAAGTACTTAGTTTGATTTCAATGTGTAATATTCGCATAGTAAAAGACAACATTATACAACGAGTAAGTTATGTATTTTTTTTTTATAATAAATAGGTTTGCGCTTGACCACAATCTCACATGATGGTAAGTGAAGATGTGGTCTAGGATGGACCGCGCTTACCCATAAGATGCCTGTTCACTCTAGACTTGAATACACCCAAGTTATATTTATCAGGGAAAACGTTGTCCGGGAGGGTATTCCACAGCTTGGCCGTGCGCATGAGGAAAGAAGAAGCGCAACGTTTAGTGCGGCAAGTTGGAGTGTCAACGACAAAGCGGTGGAGACCCTGCCGGCGCCTGGTAGTCCGGTAAAAGAAAGGGGATGGTGGTACAAGGTCAAAAAGTGCTATAGCGCATTCACCGTGGAACAATCTGTAAAAAACCGATAAACATGCAACTAGGCGACGATGATCCAATTGTTGCAGTTTTTCATTTGTTTCTTATCATTGCTTTTTTACATACATACATAAGTAATCCCCGTAGGGTGTCCATAAGAGGCAACTAAGGGAAAACAAGAAGACGGGCAGCATCGTCTTTTTATTGGATTACCTACCACCTACGATCCCCAAGCCGCTTGCCAAGCGTGGGGATTATGGCAACCCCTCCATTCTAAGGGGAGGCCTTTATTTAGCAGTGGACGTTTCGGCTGCTAATGATGAAGTAATTTTTTTGGCAAGGGAGAAAAGAAGAAAACAACAAACTAAAAGACCAAAGGGATAGTAGTCGGACCAGTCCCCCCAAGCAGCACCCGCGCACGAGTTGACTCGAGCAGCAGGTATCACTCCCCTCAACCATATTAGAGGGAAGGGGGTGACCCACCACACGAAGCCGCCACAAGCAAAGACTTTTCGATGGCGAGCATGAAGAATACTATAATGTATGTTCTCTTACGACTTTAAATCAAAATATGCATGTTGCCTTTTTGTCTGCAGAACGGTGGCAGCTACGTGTTGGCAGTGGACGCTGGTCGCGAGAGTATACTGTCAGTGTGGCAGTGGCAGTGGGGACATCTGCTTGGCAAAGTTGCAGTAAGTTACCTTTATCTACAACGAAGTTCTAATTTATGAAGAATACAAATGGTACTTTTAAACAGACGTCCGTCATCATGTTGTTCATAGATTCACTTGTATATAACTCAGTTCAATGAATGTGGGTCGCAAATTTGACAGCCCTTCACTTATACCAACAATTAAATATATATGTCGCTTGAATATATGTAAGTATAGGTATAGCAGGAGACTAGAACGTAAATCTGCATGATAACAAGCTCCGTGTTCCGCGCTGCCGTCACTGTGAACGTGTCAAGCAATCCACAGTCGAACGTATGCCTCAGCAGCCATACGTTCGACAGCAGGCATGCGCGTTTTAATTGAAGCTCGCTTTAAGATATAGCCAATCTTGTCTATTACCCCTCTAACATGTGGCAATGCTTTAAGATATAGCCAATCTTGTCTGTTACCCCTCTAACATATGGCAATGCTTTAAAATATAGCCAATCTTGTCTGTTACCCCTCTAACATATGGCAATAGCTGTATTGCCATATGTTAGAGGGGTAACAGACAAGATTGGCTATATCTTAAAGCGAGCTTCAATTAAAACATTTTTCAAGCCACCAAAGAAGATTAGTCAGTTTTTACCATCAGTCAAGTGCCATATACCTCTACAAGATGCAGGAGTATACAAACTGGATTGTGACTGTGGGCTCTCATACATCGGGCAAACAAAACGATCGGTAAAAACCCGTGTAAAAGAACATATAGCTGACGTTAAACATCGACGCTATACGAAGTCTGCAGTCTGTGAACATGTTCAGGATCGAACTCGCCATTATATTAGATTTGACAAACCACAAATCCTCGCAAAAGAACAGCGCTACCTGCCAAGGATGATTCGTGAGGCTATTGAAATTAAAAAGCATCCAAGTGCTACCACCAGCTTGGGATCCCGTGATAAATATAGTCAAATCCAAAGACAAGCATTCCACTGCAAGACCTCAAGATACTGTAAGCTCTTCGGATCGGACTAACAATAATAATTAGAAGACCTGAGGGTACCCTAAGACAACTATGACATATAGACAGCTACCACCTCAGTCCGCCCGTGACCATGAATGCTGTAAAGTGTTCGAAACGTCGGGTTATAAAAATCAAAAATAAACCGCGATATAATCCGTAAAATTAGTTTCATTCCAACGTAAATCTAATCTAAAAAGCTACTACTCCTGTAGAGGGTAACCTAACCAACCAGTATAAAACAAAAATAAATTTCCAAATATTACCATATCAAAGAAATATAAAACACTCACTTTTCTTTATGTGACCACTGATAACGTATAATCATATAATTTCCCATAAAACATAATTATGCATGCATTCACCGCGATGACGTAGCGTCTGCACCCTTGTGTGAACCCTCAAGGTCCCGGTCAACATTTAGATGTGCGATAATGTACTTGATGGTGACTCTACTAGTGGAAAATGGTTCTATTACCCGTAGCGGTTAGAGTTTATCATCACTATCTATATCTATACATATTATAAACTGCGTCTGTCTGTCCCTATGTATGCTTAGATCTTTAAAACTACGCAACGGATTTTGATGCGGTTTTTCTTATAGATAGAGTGATTTAAGAGGAAGGTTTTTATGTATAATACATGCATATTATAGTAGAGAAACACTGATAATTTTAGAGGTTTCTAATGTGATGTCGTAAATAAACACATTTTTTTGCGCTTACATTGCAAACGCTAGCTGAAACATACGAGATAGATCAAAATAATGTACTACAGTATTGTACACCTTAACAAGGTCATCAAAAAGGTGCACGATGGTATATTTATCTCTTAAGGATAACCCACAATAACCATTTTTTATCCTTTACTTTTTATGAGAAATAATGGCTTATTTACGAAGCGATTTTAAGCGATACAGCATTAATCCTTATCCAATTAAGTATAAGTACATTTTTTACTAGCCGGGGGTAACGCTCTGTGCTACGAGTACGCGTAGCAACATGTAGCGATCGTAACCACAATGAACGCGTTATGGTATAGACAGATTTTTTTAAACTCCGGGGCCAATTTTTTTGAGTTTTTTTTTATTAAAATCGCGTTTATTCGGGATGTTCTTAGATACATGCATATATTCACGCCTTTTTCCCGTAGGCAGAGCCCATGGGCCGCTTTTCGCCCCCGTGAGAAACGAGACGTGATGGGTGGCGAACTACATCGCCGCCATTTTGGTTAATTAAATTATTTTATGATTAACCATTGCGTTCTCACGGATAACGAGGGAAAGGGAAGGATAGGTGGTGTAAAAAGGAAATAGGAAAAGTAGGATATTACCACCCAGGAGGGCAAGGGATGGGACAGTAATAGCTAGGGAAGCCGGGGTCGCATACCCGTATACTATACCACAACTACCGGATAAGTTGGGATGAATATCCCATGGCTTAACTCTCTACTCTCTTTACTCTTAGATATGTTCGATAAAATCTGACCAACCGTTTATTATGAGCTGGTAATCCCTTTTTGATGTCACGTGAATACCCGTTATTCTGAACTCTAAAAAAACAGTAAAGTTTTCTTACAGCTTTAAAAACATATGTTGTGCGCCCATTTCTATTTATTCCGCATCGCAGCATGCGACCACACACTCAATCACTAGAAACAAGTGCGAGAAAAATATAATTATGTATTTTCTTGGTAGCTATGCTATATTTCTTCATTATTGTCGCGTAGCGGTGGTATCGGTCACGCGAACACAGCTAAGTACAAGCTGTTCGTGACTACACTAGTCTCAGCTCTTATTTTACTTTTAAAACAGTTTCGCTATTACTCGCAATAATTATAAATATTAGTTGACAGATAAAAAAAAAACAATAGGTAAATAGTTTTATGCACAAACCTCACTGGCTCTCCTTAAAGTATCGACGGTGGCTATTGGGGGGCTTGCAGTGGTTTATCTTTCTAGATTTTCACGCCGTAAACAAAAATAAAAAAATGTCCCACCGTATGGCACGGGCATTCCCTGAAGAGGCCTTCCTCTATGCCATGGCTATGCTATGTCCACCACGCTGGTCAAGTGCGGGTTGGCGGACTTCACACGTCATTCGACACTTTCGAGGCTTTCCAGACACGCAGGTTTCCGCGCGATGTTTTCCTTCACCGAAAGCTAGTAACAATCGCACAAAGACGATTCGCACATGATTTAATTAACGAAATCAGAGGTGCAAGCCTGGGTTCGAAGCTGCGCACCTTGTTTCCAGGGCATGTGCTCGCCCACTAAGCTACGCCCACAAATCAACTGTCTTTTTACCAGAATAACCCAGGAAGAGGGTTATATGTTTTTCGAAAGTTTTGTATGTATATTATGTATTATGTAAGTAGGTATGTCTATTTCTTTGGCACGGCGAACAACCTAAACCCTTAATGGACTGTGAGTTATAATATGTCGTTGGATTCGTCTTAGCTAGAGGAAGTAACAAGGGACATTTATTCCAAAAAAATGAATATGGCGGCCGTTAGTCCCCATTTTGTATTTTCTTTACTTTCAAAAACATCAATACTTATGGGTATCAAATGAAAGGTCTTAACGAGACGAGTTGAAATATATATACATATGTACTTATACGTGTTATGTATGTATAATGTAATGTAAGCCAATTTTGCTTGTTCGCAGTCGAGCTTTTTGTGCTTTTATAAATTATACTTGTCTGTCACACATTTCAGACATTGCAAGAAGAGTTAACCGGAGCCGCATTCCACCCGCTCGATGATAATCTGCTCATCACTCACGGCAAAGGACATTTGGCTTTCTGGAATCGGCGGAAAGATGGATTTTTTGAACGTACCGACATCATAAAACCGGTATATTACCTTCTTTGTAAATAAGAGCTAACATTTTTCTGTATTTATAACAACTTGACGACATTTTAATAGGAATACTTTTTTAACTTGCTTTGAGACTGAATCCAACCTCATTATCTCGTCGTAGTAAGTACTTGCTTTACTTACATTATTATTCATTAGCCGAATATTATAGCCTAATTGAATAAATTCAATTAAATTTGCTGTTAATAGGCTGTACATTTTCGCTTGATAATACTACAGAGACCTTATTTTTTGGATTTTAAAATTGCCGCTATTTACATAAACGTATAAATACAATATAAGAATAGTTTAGTTGGTGGTGTTGGTTGTGTTGGTTGGTGGTACTAGCCAGTTAGAATCATGCTTAGTCTTCGTGCTTAAGCCGCGTCCGCCGCATCCGCCGCGCCATGTTTTGAACAAAACATTGTTTAGTGAACTTTGAACATCGAACATTTCCCGTCCGCTGCGACGTGTTCAATGTTCAGTGAACATCCCATTTGAAAAATGAGCTCCGACGAGGAGGACGTGAACGTTGTTTTTTTATATTACCTAATATACTTACTTACTTATATTAAGAAAAATGTTATCTTCTCGTCCCGCTAGCTTATTGTTTAATTGTATTTTTTATTTTAATTCTATTCAGAAAAGGTTCTTTATCAACCAAACCACTTAAGGCGCGAAAAATAAATGCCTGGCGAAACGTCTTTTTCCGTCAAAATCGAACATAAAATGAACAATCACTCCTCCCCGCCCCTCCCGCAGGCGAACACGGGTGATGTTTCCCACAAGCTCCGGCAAAATGTTCGAGAGGTTTTGCTCGACAAAACACTCAAGCCACGCCCCTTATCTAATGTTTTCGAACAATATTCAGTCAAAACATGGCGCAGCGGAATTATGAAAATTAAAACCAAAATTTCCCGCGCTTTTCGCGACTTCGTTTGATGAAAAATGGTAAAAACCGGTTTTCAGTATTTTTTTTAAATAATCAATGTTCAGTTTTTTTTGCAATATTAAAAGTTTTGATTAAATTATTTCCAGCCATCTCGTACACATGTAACGGCTCTGCAGTTTGAACAAGACGGTGACGTTGTAACCGCAGACAGTGACGGATTTATAACAATTTATAGCGTTGATAGTGATGGGGCTTATTTCGTGCGAATGGAGTTTGAGGTAAAAAAATAATTGTATTTGCTTAGGGGTAAAAACATTACATTTGGATTTACCATATTACCTGTCTTTTTAAAAGTAATATCTGCTAGCAAATTGCATTTACTATGAAATTGTTTTACAGGCCCACATTAAAGGTATCAGTTCTCTAGTGATGCTCTCTGAAGGAACTCTTATATCTGGAGGTGAAAAAGACAGAAAAATTGCAGCCTGGGATTCATTACAAAATTACAAACGTATTACTGAAACTAAGGTCTGTTAAATTTGTATATAAGTACATACACATTTTATTAGCTTATCTTAAAATGAGGCCGATAAAATTTAATTAAACATTACAGTTGCCAGAAATAGCTGGGGGTGTGCGAAGTATTTATCCTCAGAGACCTGGCAGAAATGATGGCAATTTGTACATTGGTACTACTAGAAACAATATCATGGAAGGTTCTTTGCAAAGACGATTTAATCAGGTATTTAATTATTTATTATGGTTGGTGGAAAGGTGTATTTTTTTATAATGTTGCCATAAGTTACATATTTTTAATCGCAAAGTAATGACAATGTAGATTTGACTTTAGAAACAAAAACTATATATTTTTCTCACAATAAATATGACGATTTTTTACCCGTTTTTTTAAATGAAAAGTCGGTGCAATATTTTTAAATAATCAGAAATATAAAATAATTAATAGACATTATATTTTATGTTGTTAATTAGGTGGTGTTTGGACATCACAAGCCGCTCATGGGCTTGGCCGTCCATCCAGATGACGAAATGTTTGCGACTGCCGGACACGATAAGAATATCGCATTATGGAAGGGCCACAAATTGATATTTGCGACTCAGGTAACATTTCTGAAATCTAACGCGGTTTAAGCACCTTGAATGATTTTTTTTGTAATTGTATTTTTTTTTTAAATTAAGCAAGTCATTTGGGATAAGTATATTTCATTTATTTTCATAAATCAATGTAAGGGATGCCTTATTCAAGTGAACAAAAGTGCATATTTTGTATGTGACCGCAGTAGCAAATCACAATACAATACACATACAATACTACTAGTAAAAATTGTATTACAATAGGGTAAATATAAGGGTCATTATAATTTTGATATGTTTACATATTTTCTTTGTATTGTTTTTTTTTCCTTTGAGTCTGGCTGTGACATCGAATAGGTTGATTAGAATGTTTTTTTTTTAAATTTAAAATATGGTTTTATCAATATTAATCCTGGCTATGTTTGATGAAAATCTGTTCAGCCGTTTATATGTTCTTGTGCGGTTTTTTTTATCGTTAATGTATATACTTTTTAGGTTGGTTATGAGTGTGTATCACTGGCGTGGCACCCGAGCGGTGGGGCATTGGCCGCTGGCAGCACTGAAGGTCATTTAATAGTATTGAACGCGGATGCTGGAGCTCATGTAGCCACTCTTCGAGTATGTGGATCTCCATTGAGCTGCTTGCAGTACAATTCTGGTAAAACATAAATCTATAGATATGAAGTTTGAAGGGGGAGGCCTACGTTCAAACGTCTATTGGCTGGTGATGATGATGATGAACGAATTCTTGTAAATAGGAAGTGCTACTTATTATTATTATAATTATTAAGCAATCTGTGACCTGACGATAAGCAACAAGTGTGCCCATAGATAGTTGCACTGCACTGTTTTTCAGTGGCATTATTGCTCGCTTATCAGATATTAGTATTTGATCGTGGTCGATCTTGGTGGATCAATGGTGTTAAAGGGGGGGCAGTCCCTTACACGAGGAACCTGCGACAATGTAATATCTTCTAAGTTAAGTATCATATCTTATTCTACGGACGCTATTGATGTAGCAAGATTAAAAATGATTTTACCTAACGACACAATCAGATCTAGTAAGATAAAGGAAAAAACGACTGAAGACTTAAAAGTTTTTATAATTTCAGCTGGTGATACTCTTGCTATAGGTTCTCAAAATGGTAGCATTTATCTATTCCGGGTATCCCGTGATGGATTCTCATACAAAAAGTCAAATAAAATCCGTGGCGCTCAACCTCTTGCTCAAATTGACTGGAGTCTTGATGGCAACTATTTGCAGACTGTTACCGCTGACTATGATCTGGCGTTTTGTAAGTTTTTTTATAATACTTTGCTTAGTTTAAAACCACCAAATTACTCTTAAAGCTAGCTTCTTTACATAAGATTATGTAACGTTTGCTATACCATATTTTAACCAACTAAGTACCTAGGAGAAGTTATGTTTTTTATGTATATATCTATTTTTTCACACACTGTAGCTTATTTCTCATAAAATCAAATATATCGACCGGCCATTTTGGGTTTTTCAGTAACTTCAATATGAGTGTCAAACAGTAGGTACATGCTGCAATCTAATGTTCATGTTTCAGGGGACATCAAATCATTGTCACCAGAAAAGAGCCCGGTAGCAATGAAAGACGTCAAATGGTCTACTTACAACTCTACAGTTGGTTTTCTTGTATCCGGTATGTACGCATACAGCATCCAATATTACTCAAATGTTATACTATTTACATACTACTTTCTTATAAAAAAAAAACAATTGTTTTAGGCATCTGGAACAATCGTTTCTACCCGATGACTACACTTATATCAACGGCGAGTCGGTCATCGGCTCACGACCTGCTCATAACCGGCGACTTGGATGGCTATTTGCGGTTGTTTAGGTGATCATTGTATTTATTTAGCTATCACGCCCAAATTAAGAAACGTCTTTGACGATAACCTTTGAGATTCTGGCCGTTCCTTCTATTCCCTTGATGCTTCCTGCCATCAAGGGGCCCATATCTAATATATGTATATGGCTTTTTAGTTTGTTGTACTTTGTATTTTTTTTTCTGTCTTATTTGATATTTTGAACGGCAAGACACACTGTCGCTCTGATCTAATTGTAACATGACACACTGTTTAAAAAAAAAGTGATAAAATGACAAGCCCGCTGAGTTTCTTGCCGGATCTTCTCAGTTGAGGCCGCGTTGTGATCCGGTGGTGGCTTCTTTTAAAAAAAAAGAAAACATGACCTTTCAAAAGTGCTAGCGTTAAGCCTATTTGAAATAAACTATTTTTGAGTTTGAGTTTGAGTATAAGTTACCTCAAAATTTATTAGACGTTTCTGTTTAGCCGAGCGGACTTTAGAATCTTCATCTCTCTCCTAGGTACCCATGTGCAAGCCCCAAAGCAGAGTACAATGAAGCGAAAGTGTACAGTGGTGCTGTACACTGCGCTCGTTTCCTCTTCAACGACCGGTGCATGATCAGCTCGGGTGGTTCCGACGCGGGCCTCATGCTCTGGGAGCTGGTGGATGAATAGCATCCAGTAGCGCCGGGGCTGCGGCCACCGGCGGTCGTGCTAGCTCCACCGACCCCCTCGCCGCCGCCCCACGCGCTCATGGCCCACCCCACCTTCAGAATATTGGATTTCGATGAACTCGATTGAACATTGGAATTGTGACGATCGAGATAATTTGACAGCTGATTGAATATCGGCGAAGAATTACGACATAATGGGAAGTCATAACGCCCAGCTCTTACACCCGATTTTTGGAGTCTGAAAATTCTACGAGACAGAATCAAGGCACTCAGATTTTTAAGATATATTTACTATATGAATATTATATTTATATATAATATGAATTTCTGTCAGTATTATAAAATATTGCAATGAAAAATTAAATAAGTAGGACTTGTACAAGACACACTGCCATTCTAAACTTGCAATAATAAATAATAAGCATCGTAAAATTAACTCACGCTGTTTTATTCGAAGATTTAAATATGATTTGTATAGAAAGTACTTATTACCAGGTGATGACATTATGTATAATACAAGTATGTATTGCATTTGGTTAATAATATTGTTAAAATGAAATACCGGTATTCTTATACGCTATCATCTACATCGAGAATACCCATAATTTATAACCGACTAATAACAAGAAATTAAAACCCTTGGTAAAACCGACTTTTAACAAGAAAGTAAAACCTAATGTATACCGCGATATATTCCGTAAAAGTAGTTTTATTTCAATGTGTAGTATTTGCGTAAATAAAAGACAACATTATAAGAAGGATAGTCTTCATTTTCGTCGTATTATCCTCTTCTAATAAAATATCTTGACAAATCAAATGTTACACTATCGAATACGAAGTAGTGATAAAGCACTTGAATAGATATAACGCTAGTACCTAAATACATTTATATACTTACACATATAAGTCTTTTTGGTAAAGTGGCAGGCCACATTAATGTTTTATATGTATCGCTTTCTACTTTTACGTACATCCATATTATAAACTGATTAAACAGATAATTATGTATTCTACACTTAATCAAAATAGTGTCCATGGATTTTATTGTATCAATTTTTACACTAGCCAACAAGTGTATTTAATTAACATACAAAACCGTTTGAGCAACGATTGGTTGTGTAGTAGCAGGAGCAAGTAGATGACAGGAACTGGATTAGACAAACCTGAAGATCGTGCGTGAAGATTAGGTGCGGATGAGATGATTAACGAATGTATTAATATACTTACTTTCAACAAAAACGAAAAAAAAGAGAAATAACTCAAATATTTCATATTAATTAAGCTCGTTACTTAACTTTAACTTTTTATATAAGTACATGTATTGTATAGAAGTATTTTTCTTTATTAACCACCCATCGAACGTTCCTTACCTTACGTTGTTGATATTTGGATTCAAAAGATGAGGGTACAGCTGCATCAGCCTCTTTAGTGGGATATAAAAAGATGTATCGTACCCAAATCGTACCTAATTTTTACTGTAGGTATAGGCACATTTGGTCACTTCTGTTAGTTATTAGTAGAGCTCACAGGTACAGACTTATCGTTCCTTGGACATTTCTTAGTCAATAAAGCAGTTTGATTTTTTATTGGAAGAACGACAAAAAATATACCTACCTAGTTTGAATATGTACCTATTATAATCAATTAAGTTACTTTTACTGTTTTAAGGAGAAATGTTCTTGAAAATGGTAATAAAATAGTATTAGCCAGTTTTATGACAGAAAAGTAGAATTACTGGAGATGGTTCCCGGTCATCTAGCAGCCATCTAATCTGTGCTGTAGTTACCTATTATTAATATTGTAACATAATTAATTACCATGGATTCAGCATGGACTGCATTTAAAAATATTTCTCTAGTATCTACATGAAGTCTTTTGGTCCGAATAATTTGTATGTAACGTCAACATTTAATATTAATGGGATTTGGGTGACGATTGTGAATTTGTATTCTTATTTTTTTTATTAGATTCGTATAAATCATATAACATAACAGTACATTTATTGTATTTATACCAAAGATATCTGAACGTCGTGAAAAAAATATAAATCTATGATTTTAGTAGGGACACTTATTAACTAACGTTATTAAAAATATCTTAAATTTAAAAAATTAATAAGTATAAACCTTAAATAATTGTGATAACTGATATGTATTTTCTATTGGAATATCCTTTTTATACCACTTCTAATAAAAAAATATTCCTAATTTATTTCGAAGCATTCAAATTTTTTATATCGTGTGGCATACCTACATAGATCTCTATCCCTACAGGATGTAGGTATTTCGTTCTGTATAAGCTAGTTAATATAATTATATAAAAATAAATAAAGTTTCAATTGTAATTATGTCGTTTTATTTAATTTACCTTCAATATTGTTTCAGCATTTAGTCTATATAGTATAAGTACTTTATTTAGGCCGCCTACTAGTGAAATATAGTCACTTAACCTTGATTCACTATCAACTTGTAGCCCTAGGATGTGAAAGGTAGGTTTTCGTTAATGCTTTGTACGACAATACTAATAAGCATATCGGTATGTATGTAAAGCTTATGAAATATAATTATCCCAAGCTGGCCGATATTATTTTAAAAGCCTAGAGCGCAAAGTAGCCAGCCTCTCAGCATTCTACAGGATATATATTTTGGAGGAACCGGAACGCATTTTGACCCAGTTGGATCCATTGTGCATGCCCTAGCCTCTGTTGTTGTCGTGTCGAAGAGTTCCCTCAGGTACGCAACGATTGCGCCAGCTTGGAGCTGTAGGTACATAATCATCTGGTGCCTACGCCAAATATGCAGCATATAATAATAATAATAATAATATCTTGGGACAATCCACACACGGTCATCCGATCCCAAACTAGGCAGAGCCTGTACTATGGAAACCAGACAACTGATACTAATACATATATACTTTTTTTTTTGTAAATACATAAGTACTTAAATAGATAAACACCCAGACACTTGGCGGGAATCGAACCCACGACCCATCGGTTAGCAGGCAGAGTGTCTGACCACTAGACCAACGGGCCCGTCACGGGATCCTCCTAGATGACGCAACCTACGTCTCGCAAGAGCGTCGTAGCCACACAATATGTGTCGCATTGACTCTTTTTCACCTTTACAAAATCTGCAAGTATCAATAGTACTTAGCCTCATCCTGTGAAGGTGGTACCAAAATGTCCCGTGAGTGCACCTATTAGGTGCCTTATTTGCGATCTGTTAAGGTTCAATAATTTAACCCCACGTCCACCCTTGTGCTAGAGAAAGTTTTGGAGTGGTTTAGGCCTGACGCTTGCCTCCATTCATTTATGTGTTCATTCCTAGCATGAGCATAATAATATAATACATGGATCTCGTTCCATACGGAATCCCCAAAAATGGTTCAGGACCCACCAAATGTCTTTGTGAGCCGGCCCTTGCTAGTCTATCCACCTTCTCATTACCCTCGACACCTTCGTGTCCAGGTACCTAGATAAGGCTGACGTAGTTGTGTCTTCCCAGGTTATTCAAACCTGTAACACCTTCTTTAACCAGTTTAGAGACAACTCGGAAGGAGTTTAGAGCCTTCAGAGCTGCCTAACTGTCACTGAGAATGTAAATTACCTTACCTCCCTTTAACATTTCTCCTTTGCATTTCTTTAATGCTGGCAATTATGACATAGGTTTCCGCTTGGAATACCGATGCATAATGCCCCATTCTCTGAATGACCCTGCAGTCCTTGGAATAAATTCCTGCCCCTGTACCTGACTCCATTTTAGAACCGTCAGTGTACCATATGAGGTGAGTTCCACCAACCGGTTGGAGTCCCCTCGTCCACTCAGTGGCGGTCCGAGAGGGGGGGTCGTAGGGGTCATGACCCCCCCAAATCTCAAAATAGTACTCGTCAAATTGATCAAACTTAACTTCCTGCTTAAAATTTTACACAATTAGGTATATCAAAAACAGGTAATCAAATAATATAATTTTGAAAAACTTGGTTGAGTACAACAGTTAGAAGTGAGACTGAAAAGTTTAGCTCATCTATATATTCTTCAGATGACCTCTTTGTCGATGTTGTACCGACCATATCTAATACATCTGTGGACCTATGTATCTGTCCAAGGTAAAGAAAGTGGTCTACAAATTCGAGTGTAACGTTCCCAACGATTACCGGTACGGGTGCAACATGGACATTAGACATGATATTCGTAGTCTTGTCCATGTTCATTTTAAGACCTGTTGGGAAACGCTACTATGGTCGCTGAGCATAATATTGAGCTTTTGCATAGACTCTGCCATAATGACCATATCATCGGCAAAACGAAGGTGAGGGATGAAATGGCCATTGACGTTGATGACCAATCCGTTCCAGTTCAAGAGCTTAAAAATATCTATCAATCTACTTGGATATACTTACCTTTTTTTTGTTGAGGGCGGAAACCTTCAAAAGGTATCTGGTCTCCGTAAGGGTGGAAGCCGGGTTAGTGGGGATTTTTGATGTCTGGGTTGTCGTCGGTGTCGTCGGGTTTGGCTCTGGTGTCCTGAGCTGAAGTGCCAATGGGTTTCCGTGTCGAAGTGTATTTACTCTCCGTAAAACCTAGCGAGCTCTCTGAATATCTCCGGTATTGATGAGATGACATAGTGTCAGCAATGATCAACCTAAAGATCAAGACGAATTTTTCTCAAACACTTTATTATAGACTTCGTTTCGCTCAATTGCGTCCTTCATACATGCTGGATTATTCGAAGACTAGTCGTGTCGCAGTACTTAATTATGAAATTCGTCTATTGACTTCGGCATATTCAAATATAGCTGCCTAGTTGATATTTGCAGTCACATCTCGGTTCAGTTTTCTGAGGCTTTTTACTATGTAGGGTCTTAAAGAACTAGGATCCCACTGTGTGGACAGTTTACACCAATCCATTGTTAAACTCATTCACAGTTTCGCAATCGGCTATTCACTGGAAGCGATTGTGTAGTTAGAGTTGAAAGTTTTCGGGGTTCTGTATTTGAGCGGAACCCAGTCGGAGCGTGGACTTCATCAGACGAGACCTCTCGAGTTTGACTTAATACTCAATGTGCCTCTAAGAAAACGGTGATCGGTACCGGTTTTCACCCTGCCGATCACGGAGAGATCATTGAATGCTTCTTGGCCATCATGATGACGAAGTTGACCTCATTTTTGATTGAACTATCGGAGCTTATCTGCGTCCAATTCCTAGATGGTTGCTTCTTGAATAATGAGTTCATATCGTAGAGTCCCTTCTTCTCCATGAAGTCGACCTCTGGCCCTACCCATACGAGCTCACTCTCAACTCATCGCCATTCCGGGTGCCCATATTTGCATTGAGGTTGCACATAACAATACTGTAATTTATGTTTTAGTGTTATGTATGGGCTGATAATATCCTCATACATTCATTCTAGTTCATTGTCCCTCTACAGTCCGCCTCTACTTCATTCATAGTCAGGGTCTACCGAGGTCGGCGCGTATACCTGTATTTGTATGACCTTCAGCGAATACCATTCGGTTATTCTGCGTATAAGGTATGCTACCATGCTCGACACACTATCGACCTTTACCACGTTGTTTATAAGGGACTTACGGTCAAGAAACCCAACACGGCCTTGGGACTGCCGGTCTCCTACCCGGAAAAAAATCATATTGCCAAAATCAAGAGTAATCGTATCGCGTCCCTCTCGTCGGATTTGAGATAATTATTCTCCAGCTCGACAATTTTCCCGTCGGTCCTTAGCGTGCGGACATCGCGTTGCCGGGGCCAAAGTTGTTGGTGGTGCTTTGGTACTTGCTCCACCGTTACCTCTCCCGCTAACAAGGTGAGGAATAAGGCTGAACTGCCGGAATTGGGGACCGGATACAAATGTTGTCTATGATTGTGAAGGGCCCGCCCCCTTCACAATCATAGACAACATTTGTAGGGGGTTTCCTATCGTTTGTAAATTAATACTAAAATGTATATAAACACCGGGAAATACGACCAATTGCGTAGCAGCCAGGGTCTCTACTAACGGGCCCGTCGACATGACCCCCCCAAAATCGTTGGCTGCGACCGCGCCTGCGTCCACTCGTCCCTTGATGGTAGGTATGTGTACTCGGTACCTCTTATTAAACATGAACACTGGATTTATCTTATCACAGGGCATGTCAATTAGATTGTGGCATTTGCCACTGACCGCGCGATTCGCACTTGACGCTTGACTGTCATAACATTTGACAGATGTCAAGCAGACGTCAGAGCGAGATTCGCGCGCAAAAGCTAACGGTCACACACAGACCAAAATACATACTTGTAACAATCATATGATCATACTGTGAAACTAACTGTGCAAAACTTCGTTAATTGTTAATATAATTATACCGGCTCTGTAAATGTTACATCGTTCGTATCACTGTAATGTAAATGTAAACAGAACACGCATTATATATGAATCAAACAAAAATGTGGTGGTTTCATTGGGCGAGCTCTCCCTCACGACCGCCACATAAATGGTGACCACTCGACTTTCAATCCAAAGAACGTTAAAGCCGTGTTTGGACGAAGTTTCGCCAGTTACTGCGTGTGTGTGTGTGCAACAATAACTTCACCCCGATGCCTGCTGGTGATGCCCGCTTCGGCCTGCTGGTGCTCATGGTGCTTTTGTCAGGGTGTTGCATGGTGCATGCTCGACACTAACCCAGCATCACACCCAGCCCTGACCCCCTGCCCCTGCACCACTGCATGGCGTGTTTGGACGCGCCACGGGATTGCCTGCCCTCGCCAGGTATTCACTGTTAAGAAGTACAACCGGTGAGAGACCTTTTACATATCTTAACTCTGGTGATAATGAGTGCAGTGCATGAACAATTTCACCCAATAAATTTAGTGCGGTACTAATATAAATTGTATATATACTTACCTACTGTGTATAACTTATAATTACTATTAATTATTGTTTTATAATTTTGGTGTAAGGTGCCTAATATAAATAATAGGTATAAGAGGTCATCCTAATGTCTATACAGGCTGTTTTTTGGTAAAAAAATTATACAAGGTGTTTTTTCCATAACTTAAATTATTACATACTGTTTTGTATATAGGTTGTGGAGCTTTTTATTCTTGGGATGTGTGTTTGTTTTTAATGTTTTTTTTAGCTTTTCTTGTGGTGTTTATTTGTTTTTGTATTTGTGTTGCATTTTGCATAATAATTTGCCTGATATATTTCATTACTATAATCACAATGTCTGACGCAAGGGAACTACAACAGCAGGTTGAGGTACTTCAGAGACAAATAGCTCTTCTTTCAGCCCCACAACCAGGACCCTCGAATGTCAGTGGTGTATCGGTCAAACTTAACACTTTTTGGGAAGATAAACCTAAATTATGGTTCTCACAAGCAGAGGCCCAATTTGACATCGCTGGAATCACTGTGGATTCCACTAAATATGCCTACATCCTATCTATTTTGGACTCTCGAATAGCCGATGAGGTGGAGGATGTCATCACCAACCCGCCCAAGACTGATAAATATGAGTACTTGAAGAAAGAGCTCATCCGGCGTTTATCATCATCCAAAGAGCAGCGGGTAAGGAAGCTACTGAGTGAGGAAACTCTCGGAGACCGGAAACCTTCAGCATTTCTGCGTCACCTCCGCTCGCTGGCTGGGACGACCATTGGTGATGAGGGTTTCCTGCGTGAACTATGGATGCGTCGTTTACCGCACGAGGCCCAACGGATCCTAGCGGCTCAGATGGACTTGCCTCTTGAAAAATTGGCCCAAATTGCTGATGCCATCGCCGAGACCCCCTCGCCCTCCACATCTAGGGCTGTGCACGCCGCGTCGGCTCCTGCTCACAACGAACTCGACAGTATCAGAAACTGCCTACACGAGTTAGCAGAAAAGGTTAATGCACTCACCGCCGACCGCTCATCCCGACGCGCCAGATCTAGCACCCGGTCCCCCTCGCGTACCCGTTTCAGGTCTAGATCTTCATCTCAGACGCGCCTCTGTTGGTACCACAAAAAGTTTGCGACAAAAGCGCAGAAGTGTAACGCGCCTTGCAGCTGGCAGCACGACCAACAGGGAAATGCCAACAGCAGTCAGTAGTGGCCGCATCTGACTGCGCTGACCATTCAGGCCGACGTTTATTCGTTGCAGACTCCGAGTCCAATATTCGATACCTGATCGACACTGGCTCGGATATTTGCTGCTATCCTCGCCAACTCCTCAAGGGTCGTTGCAACCCCACTGGATTTGACGTCCGCGCGGCCAATGGTAGCGCCATAAAAACTTATGGCACCATGCCTCTTCAATTAAACCTCGGATTGCGCCGTGTCTTCAGATGGAATTTCATCATCGCTGACGTGGGCACACCGATAATTGGTTCGGACTTTTTGGCCCAATACCATCTTTTGCCCGACTGCCGCAACAGGAAATTGATTGATGGCACTACGAACCTGTCCACGCGTGCTACCATCGCACAAGTCACTCAGCCCAGTGTGAAGGTTATCGTCGCGGGAGATTCACCTTACACCAAGATCTTGGCAGAGTTCCCGGACATCACGCGTCCTCCCGGTATTCACCGGACTATCAAACATTCAACGGTGCACCATATCATCACCACAGACGGCCCACCGGTTGCATTTCGCCCACGACGGCTCGCCGCACAAAAACTTCAGGCGGCTAAGAAGGAATTCCAGGAAATGGTCACTTGTGGGACGGTGCGACCTTCCAACAGCCCCTGGTCCTCACCATTACACATGGCAAGGAAGGGCCAAGATGGCTGGCGCCCCTGTGGGGATTACCGAGCTTTGAACGCCCGCACCATCCCTGACCGTTACCCTGTTCGTCATATAGGGGACTTTAGTCAGGAATTGGCTGGTGCTACAGTGTTCTCAACTGTTGATTTGGTTAAGGCCTATCAACAGATTCCCGTCAATTCAGCAGATATTGCCAAAACCGCCATAATAACGCCGTTCGGATTATTTGAGTTTCCCTATATGACGTTCGGTTTGCGTAACGCAGGACAAACCTTTCAGAGGTTTATGGATGAGGTAGTTCGAGGCCTGGAATTCTGTTTTCCCTACGTCGATGACATCCTCGTGTTCTCGCGCTCCGCCGAAGAGCACGCCCAACACCTCCGTCTCCTGTTTCAACGCCTATCAGAATTTGGCGTAGTGGTGAATGCCTCAAAATGCGTTTTTGGCGCTGAGGAGGTGACCTTCTTAGGCCACCGAATCAGTAGGCATGGCACGAGTCCACCCCAAGAACGCATCGAAGCCCTAAAATCGTACCCATTGCCTAAAACGGTAGAAGGCCTTCGCAGGTTCTTAGGCATGGTAAATTTCTATCGCCGTTTTCTACCAAACGCGGCGGAGCTTCAAGCTCCTCTAATAGATATGCTGGCTGGTACGCAGCTTAAGGGTGCTAAACCAGTACCTTGGACCCCGGACTTGGAATCAGCCTTCCAAAAATGCAAGGACCATTTAGCCAATGCTACCATTTTGGCCCACCCCAATAATGCTGCCGCTCTGGGACTTTTCACAGACGCTTCTTCCACCCACGTCGGAGCTTGCCTCCAACAGCGTGTAGAAGATGACTGGCAGCCGCTTGCATTTTTCAGCAAAAAGCTGACCACCCGCCAATCCACCTGGCCGGCCTATTACCGGGAGTTACTGGCTGTATATGATGCTGTCCAACATTTCCGACACGTTTTGGAGGCCCAGCACGTGAGAATTTACACCGACCACAAACCATTGGTCTACGCTTTCTCACAGCGCCGTGAAAAGTTACCTCCAGCGCAGCTCAACCAGCTTTCTTTCATTTCCCAATTCACTACTGACATAGTACACATTAGTGGGAAAGACAACGTAGTCGCCGACACTATGTCCCGCATCGAGACCATTTCTCTCGAGGATAACTTTGTTGCGCTCGCCGAAGATCAGGCGGGCAGTGAAGAACTGCGTTCAATGACGGATCATTCGTCCCTCAAACTGGACAAGATTCCTGTCCCTGGGACCGATATCACACTATATTGTGATACATCTACCGGGAAACCCCGGCCGTTTGTCACTCCGAAATTCCGTCGCGCGGTGTTCGATAAGATTCACAATCTTAGTCACCCAAGCGTACGGACCACCGCAAAACTAGTCTCGGAGCGATTTGTGTGGCCCAATATCCAAAAGGATTGCCGTAACTGGGCTCGAGCTTGCCTAGCCTGCCAACGTAGCAAGGTCACCAGGCACACTAGCTCGCCTCTCGGAACCTTTGCCACACCGAGCAAACGTTTCCGCCACGTGCACATAGACATCATCGGCCCACTTCCTCACAGCAAGGGTTACCACTACTGTCTGACAGCAGTCGACAGATATTCTCGGTGGCCCGAAGCTTGGCCGATGGTCGGAATCACGGCGGAAGAAGTCGCTGAAACTTTTTTCAGTGGCTGGATCGCCCGATTTGGCGTTCCTTTCCTGGTCACGACAGATCAGGGCCGGCAATTTGAGTCCGCACTCTTTCAGGCTCTAATGGAACTCTGCTCATCTAAACGCGTTCGTACCACAAGCTACCATCCGTGCGCGAACGGTTTGGTTGAGCGAATGCATCGTCAGCTGAAAGCCGCCCTGATGTGTCACCAAGAGACCTGGTACAAAGCCTTACCTGTCGTTCTCCTAGGTATGCGTGCCTCTCTTAAGGAGGACTTACAATTTTCACCAGCTGAGCTTGTGTACGGGGAACCCCTGTGCCTGCCCGGTGAGTTCATTTCCCCGTCTAATTCCAACTCGGATACTGACATGACAAGTCTCGTCACTCAGTTGAGGCGTTTTATGACACAGTTGCAGCCTACTCCAGCATCACGGCACGGGCAGAAGCGCCATTTCGTCCACAAGGACCTGGAAACGTCCAGTCACGTTTTCTTGCGTGACGACACCGTTCGCCCGTTACTAAAACCTCCATACACGGGACCCCATAAGGTTTTGTCTAGAAAAGACAAGACCATGACCATCATGATCGGTGAGAGGACCGTGCAGGTCAGTATAGACCGTGTTAAACCAGCTTTTATGAGTGGGGACGACGAAGCCTCCACTTCACCGGCTCTTCGAATTCCGGTTCCGGCTCTTCCAGCTGCAGTTCCCACGCCTGTCAACTTTTCTACCCCACCCATTCCTACCACAGATCCCATCCCTAAACCCGCATACACTACTCGTTCGGGGCGTTCTGTTAGATTTAAGACGCCTCTCGACCTCTAGCTGTTGTGGTTTCTTTGTATGTTTTTTTTTTTTTTTTTTTTTTTTGTACATAACTGCATTACTATTTTATAATATATTTTTTTTCTTTATTATTTTGTTTTGTAAATATATTTTTTTCTGGGGGGTTTTCTTTCTCCGTAGGGGGGTGGTGTGGCATTTGCCACTGACCGCGCGATTCGCACTTGACGCTTGACTGTCATAACATTTGACAGATGTCAAGCAGACGTCAGAGCGAGATTCGCGCGCAAAAGCTAACGGTCACACACAGACCAAAATACATACTTGTAACAATCATATGATCATACTGTGAAACTAACTGTGCAAAACTTCGTTAATTGTTAATATAATTATACCGGCTCTGTAAATGTTACATCGTTCGTATCACTGTAATGTAAATGTAAACAGAACACGCATTATATATGAATCAAACAAAAATGTGGTGGTTTCATTGGGCGAGCTCTCCCTCACGACCGCCACAAGATCATCCAGTTACTTCACGGGATCCATTAATGTGTGTTTTGTACAGGGCTTGTTACGATTCCAAGCTCCTGCTTTTGCAAGTCTATATAGAGACTTCCTTGCCTCTGTTTGAATATAAGTGTATAGTGGGGTTAGTACTCTCAAGAGCCTGTGTAGGCGTTGTTTTGCCTCCTGTAATTGCCATGCAAACTACCCTTTGCAAGGTGCAAAGGGTAGTTTGAGAGAATCTTTACAGATCTTTTTAGTCCTAGGCCACCATACGGCGGCGCTGCCATATGTGAGAACAGGCCTCACCATCGTAGTACATAACCAGTATATTACCTTTGGTTTAAGTTCCCAAGTCCCGTCCGATTATAATGTGGATGTCTTCAAGGCTAGTAATAAATAGGCTTCTATTAAGTTAGTCTAATTTACCTTCTGAGAGGTAGTAGAATAAATATCACTAATTAGAATAGTGCGTGTTTTCAATGTTTTCAAATGGTTTTCAACTTTGGAAAGATATTTCTACTACTTTTCTTTGGTCACACACACACACGCAATCAGAAAAGGTTGAAAAATAGGAAACGTTAAAATTTCTTTCTTGTTTCAAATAATGAAAAGCTTTCTAAAAAATCTTTTTTAGCTTTTGTTAAGCAGCAAGATGTGCCATTTTCTTGCAGTCACTATAAAAACCGATCTTTTTTATTATCGGTTTTCAATTGCGTGATGGATGGGTTGGTATAGTCAGTATATACTATTCTTATCTATGGGTATAGTATATCTATGGGTATAGTATATCCACGAAGATATAGGGTCAAAGTGGAGCCCAAACTCCAAATAGTTGATTGAGGCATACGCTATCCCTTACATTGAGGCCGGTTCTCTCTTTCTAAGTGGTCCAATGTGTGGTCCATGTAATAATTTAAATTACCCGAGAAATGGATACCCTAATATAGAAATGCTCTACTTCAACATCAAAAGATTGTTTTCCACCCGAAAACATAAAATACGATGACAATCATGTCTAATAATGTTTTTTTTTGGTATTGTTCTGCGAGTACGATTAGAATAATGCTCTATTGTGTTTTCGCCAATTGTACTCAAATGCAATTTTAAATACCGATTTTAAGGGTTCGTATTTTGTGGCAACACTGGCACTTATTGTCAGCATGAAACTGTCTGTCATTTAAATCGATCCAACATTTAAATACCATAATTTCAAGATAAAGTGAATTAAACTAATAAGAATGGTGATAAAATGTGTAGTACTTAGTTGCAAAAATATGTTGTACCCCTTAGATGATACCGAATATCACTCGTAAGTCCGATTTGTTCAATAATGTACCTACCGATGGTCCCTTTGGATTATGCACCATATTTTCGATTAGTTCTTCTTTCGATAGGCACATAACACGTTTTCAGTTCGTTTGTTAGTATTGGGTTTAACTTTCTATTAATTTGTAGTTGAATTATCTAATTTAAAATATTTTACATTGTTTTCATAGAGTAACCATGGTAAAGATTTTTTGAAGACTTTCCGTTTTGGGGATTTTTTTACCGCCACTTTATGATAAAAAATATACGATGTAGGTATTTAGTTCAAAGGATTGATATGGAAAAAATATTGTATGTTCAAGTGTGTATGTAGTTTTAAACATATTATTATAATATATTTATTCTTGTCGCCTCCTAGTCCTGTTGCGTCTAGTAGCCTCCGTGGCGCAGTGGGAAACCGCTTGCTTGCGTACCGGGGGTCGCAGGTTCGAATCCTGCGGGGAGCAACAACTTTGTATATTTGTTCCTTACTGGCTAGGACAATGCAGGCTGGTCATCTGATTGTCTGTAAAGTAAGATGATCCATGCGTCGGATAGGCATATAAAATTCGTTCCTGCGCCTGACCTCTCCCCGGTCGTGTTGATCTTTCGTATCACTAAATTGTGAGAGGTAAAAGGAAGAAAGAGTGCACTTGTGGCTACGCAAGCATTTGTGCACTGGCTGATGGCTGATCTTGCGAAAGATTGGCCGCTGTGGTCGTATCGGCGTGAGTACCTATATCATTCTATAAATATACATATAATCACGCCTCTTTCCCGTAGGGGTAGGCAGAGACTACTTCTTTCCACTTGCTACGATCCTTACATACTTGTTTCGCTTCGTCCACTTTCATTATTCCCTTCATACATGCTCTTCGATTTAGGGTACTCTTGACCTGGCCTTTTTTCAAGACGTCCCTGATTTGGTCTTGAAACGTCCGCCTAAGTCTACCCCTTCCAACACTTTCATTCACACCCGCCTTATACACTATTTTCGTCAATCGTTCCTCATTCATTCTCTCGACATGACCAAACCATCTCAGCATACCTCAATTTTTGTCACAACATCTTCTTTCATACCACAACGTTTCCTTATGTCACTATTTCTTAACCTGTCACTATACATACTGTTTTATTTACCCGTGGTCAATATTAATACATTTTTTTTATATTCTTGTAGATTTCCTAAAGATATTGAGCGAAGGAATATTATGACTATCCATTCGAAAAGAAATTTTATGAAGCTGCAATGATCTGCAGTTGGTCCAATGGAAACCTAAATTTACTGCAAATGCTTTTTCTATCGTCTAATGTGTGGGTTACAAGCTGTTTTAGTTATTTGCATATAATGGAAATTGCTATTCAATATCTTGTGATTAATTGGAGATCGTTAAACGTACTGAATAAATGATCTTGTAATACAATTTCTTTTTATCATAACTTCATATGCTTTTATTTTCACAACCATTAACTTATTATTTATTTATTACTTGATTGTCTGTAAAGTAAGATGCTCCATGCGTCAGATAGATATGTAAAATGTAGGTCCTGCGCCTGGTCTCTCAACGGTCGTGTCGGTTTTTCGTCCCGTCGTATTTTGAGAGGTAAACGGAAGCAACTAGACATATTTAATCGGTTTAAACTTAAAGCTTAAACAAACCAAGTAAGTCGTATGCGACTAAATTAAGATGATGTCCTGATTTTTCATGAAACATCAAGGTTACCCTCTTAGAACGAGAGATCCGACCTCCATGAAAGGGATAGCGTTGACCTCAGGCATGTATTTGGGAGTGTTGCCTCCACTTTGACCCTATATCTTCATGAGTATATCGATGTGGATGGGCAAGCAATGCTGCGCGATGTGAGCTGTCATCTGTCAATTGTCTTGTGTATGTGTCACTCATGTCACACACAACATGATTGATGGAATTTGATTGCTTGTAGGGATGTGAGATTAATGGAAAAGAATCGATTAAATAAAAATCGATTTTTCTTTTTCAAAATAAATCGATTTTTCTTTTTCAAAATAAATCGATTTGTCAAATATAGATTTTTATAATAATAAAAAATCGATTACTGCGAAAAAAATGTTTTTTTTTGTATTATTTAAAAGTACATGCTAAATGCATAAAATCTGGATGTTATTCATCTTTTTCTGTACATATCCATTATTAAAAAAAAAATTATAAATATTAGTACCAGTTTTGTTTATAAATTAGATATTAGCCCATGAGGTTTATACATCGTACTGGCTAAAGTTGAATATAAAACAAGAAATTGAGGTAAAACAGTTTTAGATTAACACGAAGTTTAAAAAAATTGATCACATACGTTGCAGGAATGTTGTGATTTTTAGCCTTTGCCAAGCATCTTGATATGAAGAATAATCAGACGTAAATAGAAATTGGATTTACATATACTATAATACGTGTTTTGAGCAACTATTCAAGTAAAACCCTGTTAATTATTGTTTAACTAGGTACATTATTATGTTAAAGTTCTACTGAAGTTCATTAGATTCTGCTAAAAACTGCTAAAATTTTATATTCTGCGACATAATCTGCTAAACCCTAAAATGAGGGTTCAATGTTGCTAAAATAGCAGAATTCTGCTAAATCTGGTCACACTGCACTGAAACTACTTTACACGCAAACATATATGCCTACAGATGGCGGCGTTTTTATTTAATGAACTCATAGATACGAGCTGTTTCTAAAAATCGATTTTAAATACGTAATTTATACAATCGATTTATTAAAAATCGATTAATATTACTATAAAAATCGATAATAAAAATCGATTATAAGAAAATAGCAGCGTTTTCCCTGAAAGAAAACGCATATTAAAATACTTACCTTATTCAAAGCTTATTATGAGAGCGGCACTTCCTGTTTCCCGTCGGCTTTGCTCCTATTGGTCAACTTTCTTGTGATTTGACCGGAAATAGCATCACCATGGCAGGCGAGGGCAGCAAGGGTTTGTTAAATATGCCCGCTCGCCCCGCTCTTGTTCATTGTGTCGAAGAATTACCAGGCAGGATTAAAAGTTAAGCTTTGAATAAGGTAAGTATTTTAATATGCGTTTTCTTTCAGGGAAAACGCTGCTATTAAATTACTGTACCGTTATTCAAAGCTTATTATGAGACGTGTTTGTTTTCGCCTGGTGATGCCAGTATACATGACGCCAATGTGATTGTGATACATAGATGTATTGTAATATCCATGTGTGAATTTTAAATAAAAATGCAATAAATTGCATACTTATATATCTACATAGTCTGCTACGAATTTCTTTTAGAAATGGGTAGCAAAGATAAGAAAACTGTATCTCAACCATTGGAATGGTCTCAACCATTGATTGGAATCAATGTTATGGGCAATTGATAATCAATAATTATTTATATGCGATGTACTTTTGACTTCGATTTTATAAAACTGTCTAAAATGTATTAAAGACCTCCAATTTCCAGGAGGTAGCTAGTATCAAAAACTTAACTATGCTTGTAGCGCATGATAGCTAACTATTTAAGCTAGATTATGTTGGTAATTTTAGTCTTTTTAAACCAATCAACGGCAGCTATCGTAACTGGAATATACAAACAATTTGTTTTTGGTATTTAACGCTGATGCTTTAAGCGCAAAACAAATTTTATTTTAACGCTGCAGGCGTTGCAAGCAGGTGGTTTTCCGATTAACGCAATTCCAGGACGCGACTATGAATTACATCCTACCAGGTGCTGTTGCAATGTTTAGCTAAGCTACTGCATGAAAATTATCCTTGGACAGGAAATTCACTAAATCATATCCTATTTAAAAGACTCTTGAGGATTGACAAGTATAATCGATATAAGAACATATCGTGACAAGAAATTACCAGTAAAAAACTGGACTGATCAGTAGGACTGTACAATCGTCAGACAAATGATTTAGGCCAAATAATGTGAAATGACAATTGTTTACTTATGTTTATTATGTATTTATGTATGAATCTGCTATAAAACTGTCCAAAATGATGCCAATACTTTAAATTAGATTAGAAAAAGTCGGCACAGATTTTACAGACTAGGTTCTGGTACTATGTGAATTTCAATGTATATGTGTTTTAGATTGCAAAGTCAAGTCCTTTACATATCCACTTTCAGGATCACGTTGTATGTTAATAGATAGTATGCCCACCTGTACGTCCACTAAGACTAAGGTTGTGAGATATGAATCAAAACTCGTTCAAGAAACGAGTCTACTCCCCAGAATACTTCAGCGATTAAGTATGTGTTAACCCACACAGTATGTTTACCTTATAACCATATACTCAAAGATTTAAACATAGATGATATTTTATGGTATACCTGCTCTGAAGTCCCGAAAATATTTATTGTAAATATTAATTTATGGACTTAGGTATGTACTCAGTCTGTACTACTATCTCAAAAAAAATGATCTGTCAATAGAATCTGTTTCTAAATGGATATTGAAAATAATCAATAAAATTTGATTTGTATTTGATTAATATTTCGTAGCGAACTTTATCTGGTATGTACATACTTATAATGTAATATCCGTAAGTGAATGGGTGAGACCCCCCCCCCCGTCTTTGCGGAGGTAAAGGCAACATTTTGTCATAAAATCAAAATTGCAAGGGATAATAATCAGGATTGCTAACATTTCTTTCGGTTACAAATGTCCTGACATTGATCGGAATTTAAATTACACGCTTTTGTCTACCAAAATTGTGTCAGGAGTGAATTTCTGGCTGATAAAAATGCATGCGATGCAGTGTTGCTACAATTTCGGGTAAGTGGTTTACTTACCATACAATACAATTGAGTTTTCTAATAGTATGGAAACTCCTGGATAATTCTTTTAGGCATTATCATTGATTGCATTATGTTATTATGGGTCCTCAAAACTTCCAATGATTAATTGCTAAACAGCTATTATAATTGTAAGATTACATACTTTCCTTTTTTGTAATGAGGAAATAGTATAGAAAAACAAATGTTGGTTTTCGAATAAACTTGAAGGAAGGACTAAAGATGCCAGGAATGGCACTTGGGGCGGCCCTTCCCTCCATTATTTGTAGGAGTTTTTTACAATATTCTGTACAAAACTTCGGTAGACTTATAGTAGTTTCTGCTTGGTGGGTCCTGATATACCAAGACTGTCAAGAGAGGGGACCAAGAGTAAGATCCAAGACGTGACTGCGAGCCATAATTATGCAATGAATCCTCATTAAGAAGTATATATATATTAATATATGTTAAATATTCATGTTCATACAATCACGTATGTGCTATTTGGAATAGCAAATATACATACATCCTTCATCTGTAAAGTAAATCTCTGTGTTCCATACCCCACGAGAGTGGGTCATATTCTGTGCAAGCTCTTCGTAACAGAGGTCAATAATAAGACGGACGATGTGCCAAGCGATGGCACTTATGTTAAAGTATCTAGGCTGAATTTATTCTTAAATAAGAGGTGAATGCAACTGTGCAGAGCAGCAATGCCTTTATCCGTCCTGCAAAGGACTGTTTAATATCTCAGGCCAATCCACACTCATTCGTTTGATCCCAACCTAGACAAAGTCTGTACAATGGTAACCAGACAACTGATACAAAATACATATTTATATACTTTTCATACTTATATCGATAAACATCACACACTTGGTGGGAATAGAACCCGGCGATAGCAGCCCGAGAATCTCACCATTAGAGCAACGGGCCCGTCAAATTATTATGTTAAAATAGACTTAGCAAACAACTTTCAGACATTTTGAATGGCCCCGATATTAAAAATGATCCTGAAAATCAGGTACCTACGTGCTTTCTTCACGAGCTGCTATTTGTATACCATCCCTGCGAAGGAGGTTAAGTCTATGTGTACCAACCCTGCGGGGGTGAGTAGTAAATTATTTAGTCCCTGCAAAGGGCAATATCATCATCATCATCATTAGCAGCCGATATACGTCCACAGCTGAATAAAGGCCTCTCCCTTAGAAGGGAGGGGTTTCCATAATCCCCACACTTGGCAGACGGCTTGGGGATCAATAAAGGACAATATGCTGATGGTGAAATAGACTTCAGTCAACCATTTTTAAATTAACTAGGTTGTCAAAATTGATTCCAAATCCAGATGAGCAACCATCTATGTACCATCCCTGCGAGGGAGGTTAAGTCTTTGTGTACCCACCCTGCGGGGGTGGGCAGTAAATTGCTCAGTCCCTGCAAAGTAAAGTACGCGGATGGTGAAATATACTTCAGGCAACCATTTTTATATTGACAAGATTGACAAAAATTGATTCCAAAACTAGATGAGTACTCCCATGATGAGCAACCATGTATGTACCGTCCCTGCGAGGGAGGTTAAGTGTTAGTTTACCCACCCTGCGGGGGTGGGTAGTAAATGGTTTAGTCCCTGCAAAGGAAAGTACACTGATGGTGAAATAGACTTTCAGCCAACCATTTTCAAATTGACAAAGTTGTCAAAATGGATTCCAAAACCAGATGTGCTCTCATGATGAGCAACAATATATATATACTAGCTGACCCGCGCAGCTCCGCCCGCGCTTTTATTACATTTTGCTCCCCTTTTCTCCTTCCTCCCTTGATTTATTTCTCTCTCCATCTCTCTCTCTCTCTCTCTCTCTCTCTATCTCTCTCTTATGAGAAAAATCTAATTGTATGCTCTCTCTCTCTCCTCTATCTTTCCCCTCCCGCTTTGGTCCACGTCACACTCCCCCTCTTCTTCTCCCCGTTGTCCTCTCCCTAAACAACCCCCTGCCTCTTCTCCGACCTTGCTCCCCTTCACTCCCCCCTTGCTCCAACTGACTCCCCCAATCCCTCACCTCAACACCCCCTCCTCAAATCCCCTCTCCCACTCTCTCTTGCACCCTCCTCTCGTTCTATACTATATCTTCGTCAATCAAGGTATCAGTGGCATGAAATATACTTTATGACCTATTCTCAGACCTATCCGATATGAACACAAAACTTCATACAACCGATTTGTATGAAGTTTTGTGTTCATATCCATCTATTTAATAACCTTACCTAACGTTGCTTAACCTTAACCTAGCGGTATGAAAAGTAGATATCGAGGACTTTTTTGTAGACCTTGTTAAAGTGTACAATACTGACCTACATTATTTTGATCTATCTCGTAGGGTTCAGCCAGCGTTTGCAATGTAAGCGCAAAAAAAAATTGTTTATTTACGACATCATATTATTATTAGAAACCTCTAAAATTATCAGTGTTTCTCTACTATATTATGCATGTATTATACATAAAAACCTTCCTCTTGAATCACTCTATCTATTAAGAAAAACCGCATCAAAATCCGTTGCGTAGTTTTAAAGATCTAAGCATACATAGGGACAGACAGACAGCGGGAGCGACTTTGTTTTATAATATGTATAGATAAAGATATAGTAAACAAAAATACATACTAATAAATATACTGATTACTATAGAATATACACTAATATACTATGGAAGATTAATACTATACTTACATAAACTTTATAAATATTTAACAAAATACTATACATACGTAACAAAATGTCAAGAAGTGTTTATTGACATAAAAAATATTTTACTTACTATTCGTTCCTATCGTTCGTTCGTTATATTTTGGTTTCAATAATGCACTATCAACGTTAATAACTAAAAAAATACCTCAAAATTAACAAACTATCCGTGATACAATTCAATGGGGAACTTGCACAATTTTTCTTTTTTAGCGTATTATAAAGATTTTAGGCTAGCTTAGATCAAAACACAGAACAAAAACAAAATAGTTAAATTATGCACAAATTATATAGTTATTGCAAAGCAAAAGTTGACTTTTCCACGTTGGCGGGAAAATGCTCACTGACAGCTGTGACGTCATTTTTTACTTGACGTAAGAGTATGTAAATATTCATGGCGGGTATTTAAAGAAACTTCCACTGAATGAATAATAATAATGTTACACTTTTGACGACTAATAAAATCAGAATGATGAGATGATCCCCTAATATTATCGGTTCAAAGAAAATTAATATTGTCCAAAAAAAAAATCAGTCATGTAGTTGGATGAGCTCGTTGGTCTAGATACCTATTCATTAAGTACTTACTTATTAAAAAATATTTTTCTATTGTTAATGTAAATGAAATGAATGTTAGTAAATGATTTGTTAGATAGTAAAAAGTATTTCTTTAAAATTCAAATGTATTTATACTTAATTGGATAAGGATTAATGATTTATTGCTCAAAAAGAAAATTGCCTAAGCGTAAAATTGCTTCGTAAATAAGAAGTAAATGATAAAAAATGTTTATTGTGGGTTATCCCTAAGAGATAAACATAACCATCGCAGACTTTTTTTTAGACCTTGTTAAGGTGTACAATACTGTAGTACATTATTTTGATCTATCTCGTAGGGTTCAGCCAGCGTTTGCAATGTAAGCGCAAAAAAATGTGCTTATTTACGACATCACATTAGAAACCTCTAAAATTATCAGTGTTTCTCTACTATATTATGCATGTATTATACATATAAACCTTCCTTAAGAAACACTCTATCTATTAAGAAAAACCGCATCAAAATCCGTTGCGTAGTTTTAAAGATCGAAGCATACATAGGGACAGACAGACAGCGGGAGCGACTTTGTTTTATAATATGTATAGATAAACATATATATATATATATACCGTCCCCGCGAGGGAGGTTAATTATTTATATACCCACCCAGCGAGGGTGGGGTATATTTTATGCGATGATACGATGAAGTGGACTTTATTATCTGAAAACCAGATGCTTACCCTCTCGAGAAGCCACTGTACATGTCCCCCCTTCTTTGGTTATTTATTTGTGTACCCAACCTGCGAGGGTGGATAATTACTTGTGCCATGGGATAGCACTATATACTGTAGCCTAGTCGGCGAGCACAAGAAATAATACACTAAAAGAGGGCTACACAAATTTATTAAATAATAGAAACGAGAAGAAAGTTACGTTACAGGGGGAGGTCGATTACTAGTTAGCTTGTTCGCACGTATAACAAAAATAGCTGTAACTTAACTAGGGGTCGTTAGGGAACGCAACGGCGATTCCCGCGGTCTTCGGCGTCCTCCTTCTCCTTGGAGTGGCCAGGCACGCCACGGATGCGGAGTCTGGACTAGACCCGGTCGTCAGCAACACAGCCACGAACTTGTGGCCGGAAAAATGCGAAGCCTTTCGCCCGAAAGGGGGAACACTCTTGCCCGAAGGGAGAACTCTTCGCCCGAAGGGAGAACTCTTCGCCCGAAGGGAGAAACTTTTCACCCGAAGGAAGAAACCCAGTAATACTGGGTTTTCTGGTTGATATTCACTTTAATAATAGATTAGAATAGAAATAGAATTTTATAAATAGACTTTAGCAATTAAGAATTCCGTAGAACCCGCTGGCAGTATTGGACTAACACGATAATGAGGCGTGATGATCGTAGCTCAGCTGAGATGGCAGTGGCTCGCTCAACTTCTGAGTCAAAAACGAAACCTCTCGAGTGGAGATGGCGTCGAACCGTCTAGAAGAGCCAGTACCTAATTCGGTGGCCGCCTACGATTGGTCGACACTTTTAGACTTCGGGTACTGAGCATTTATCGCATCGTCTCGCCCTCGGTAGACTCCGCCTATTTTAAATCAAATACCCTCTATTAAAAAGTGATTCTTACCTAGGTATCTAAATTTTACCTATGGTTCTATCAATGAAAATAATACGAATACCTGATGCAGCTTTCATCGCCTATTACCAGAAATAACTAAAATAAGAACATAGTATTCCCCAATCGATGTAAACAGGTCGTATATTAATATAAACGCCTCGTCAAAAATTATTAGTAATAAGTAAGATTACTATGCGTTGCTATTACTACCATTATAGGCGTAATTCAACGTCCTGTTAAAACAGCTGTCTTTTACTTATTTATTAACGAAATGAGTTTAAAACAATGTAGCTATGCTACAATACTTATTGTAACCATAATGGGTTAGCCAGATTTGTGAATTTCGTGTAGGCTAGAATATATATTGCCTACGCCATCGGCTTTCTTGAACACAAACATAATTGAACACTTTTATGAATCAAGGTGGAATATTAATCTTTTGGTTACCATGATAGGTTCTCTATGTTACTTGATACTCTCAGCAATGTGTCCTTTGAACAGTTTCTTATAAATATTTTTATTTATTTATGACTAAAATTGTATTTTATTTTACTATTTTACATAGAATATACATTAACGTAATTGTATTTAACTAGCAATTGTAATATTTTCACCTTCCGGCACACAGACTATATCTGTAATAAACTACTTAGCCCACGCAGGAAGATTACGAAAACTGTCCAGCTATTTTTTGTTTTAAGACACAATAAAAACATAAAAGCGGACGCAATGGTCCGTCTGGGATACTAATTAACTGAACTCACTTGTTTTCTGTCTTTCACGTTGATAATAGAGTCACTATTTCACTGTTCAGATTTTCGTAAATTGACAGTATTGCTACTGTCTGCATAATAATGTGGTTTAAAGAAATATTCATTCTGAAAAAAAGCTTAGAGCTAACTGTAAGAAATGTATTATCATCGTAGGACTTTGCTACAAAATAATTCAGCAAATGTTTAAAACTGCGGGTAGATTGTAAAGAAAATAATTTGCATTATTAATATGATTTATGGGTCGTTTACTAAGAGTCGTTTTTTATCCACTTAGAAATCTCGTACGTACAAATTACCAGCAATAAACTTTACGAAAAACATCATTACTGCACAAGTATTAAAAACTAAGTTTCGAGTTTTCAAAATAAAATTGTCGGTAGACTGAATGGAAAATAATTATTTATAAAAATATTGCTTACATAGCCCAATTTACTTGCACTATATTGAAACCACAAAATATTCATTAGTATAAAACATTTCATTAGGAACAAAGAAACAAAACGAACGGCAAAAACCGTTAAAATGTTTTTACTCACTGTTTGCTTGGCTTCCAACTATTTGTAACAACTATTGTTGTTCACTATTTTATTCCTTTGGAATTATTTAGAATTTGATTTGAATTCCATAAATAGTTGTAATATTGTAGCCTCGGACCGGTGTCCGTGACGGGAAATAAGACGCCAATGAACAAGAGCGGGGCGAGCGGGCATATTTAACAAACCCTTGCTGCCCTCGCCTGCCATGGTGATGCTATTTCCGGTCAAATCACAAGAAAGTTGACCAATAGGAGCAAAGTCGACGGGAAAAAGGAAGTGCCGCTCTCATAATAAGCTTTGAATAACGGTACAGTAATTTAATAATAATTTATTTAAATAAAAATCGATTATTTTTTAACATCCCTAATTGCTTGTGCTTGCTGTGCTGACTGCTGACATCTGATCTGATGACAGCTATTATTGACAGCCGCTCCGCTTCGATGTTTTTGCGGTACCTACGGAAATTTCAAGTATTTCATTCGTATTTCACAAGTTTACAACACATTATACAAGAGTATTGTTCAACATGAAACCCCGACCATGCGGTTGTAAAGGCTGCAGAACGTGTTTAATATGTGAAACGCATTATGGAGCTGAAAATTTGAAATTGCAATTGAAGTTGGACCTAAACAAAGGTTATGTTTACTGTCCGTATTGCAACAAAGCCTGGCCAGGATGGGACCTAACCACGTACGAACAACACCCGTACCACACTGGAATACCTATAGACTACCCGGGTGTGTATATAAAACTAGATTTTATATCTGAAGAAGAGGAAAATGAACTGATGAAAAGCATTGATGAAATGCCTTGGGACCTATCACAAAGCGGCAGGAGAAAACAGAACTTCGGACCAAAGACTAATTTTAAAAAGAAAAAAGTTGCAGTTGGGGCTTTTGACGGGTTCCCGGGCTTTTCCAAGTATTTGCAGGACAGATTTGAGACTGTAGACTTACTGAAAGGCTATGAAGTTATTGAACAGTGTTCATTAGAATATGATCCCAGTAAAGGCGCTTCTATAGATCCCCATATTGATGATTGTTGGATTTGGGGAGAGAGAATAGCTACGGTAAATTGTCTATCGGACTCTGTACTTACTATGACCACGTTCAAGGGAGATATTGATAAGTACAATCTGATATGTGCAGAGGACTATTGCCCCGTTGTTAGCAAAGATGGGCAAATTGTGATGGATGGAGGGGGAATGGAGCTGTCTGCTTATGAGTCAACAAGGTCATCTCTACCAGGAGATGTTATCATTAGGATACCAATGCCAAGGTATGATGTTTTTTCAAATCATTTTAATCTTGTCAGGTCAGCATTATTAAATACAATACACTAGCCACCAGTACCTGTAGTATTTGGAAAGTTCATTACTTTATTAGTCTTTTTGTTGACAGGCCTGTTGTTCAAGTGTTTAGACACTCAGACATCAACCGATGGGTAGCAACCAATCTTTTTATTTATTTAAAAAAAAAGTGGTATAAGTATTAGTATCAGTTGCCTGGTTTCCATAGTACAAGCTCTGCCTAGTTTGGAATCGGATGGTCGTGTGTGGATTGTCCCCGGATTTTATTGTTGTTATTAAAACATTAGATCATTTGGATGACAGTAGCCATATGAAGACAAACAGTCTTCCAGATGATTTTATCAGATGGTAGCTTTGGGGATTTATTTTAATTGTGTTTAAATTGTTAAAAAGGTAGAAATAGTTTAAGCAATTTATACACATGGGGTTAGTTGACTTTAAAAAAATTATACAGATGTGAGAACTTCTTTTTTTGAAGTTTTAATAATATTGCACCATATTAAACAATGTGTGAATGTCAGACAGCAATTTATAAACTCATACATAATAAGGTAGTAATTATTCATTTATGTTAAAGGAGACCTTTACATAATAAATAAATAGTGTTTTCTTTAATTATGCAGGTACTACAAATTTAAATAACACTACTTTTACAGAGTAAAAATCTAAGATAGACTGCAATAACATAGCGTAATGTAATTTCAATACTAAATACACTGTGGTACCCCATCCCAAATAGTTTTGATCATAGCAATAAATCAAGTTGTTGCTGGAGTAATATATTGCTTATTTGTAAAGTGATGACTCATTCTAAAAGCCTAATGTCACAATATGCTTGATATTTACATTCGCACACAACCAAATTAAATCATTTGTGGTTTGCTACTACGATTGTGCAATTTTTGATCTCTTAACGTTTCCATTCCAGGAGATCTCTACTAGTTATTTATGGAGAGGCCCGCTACCATTGGGAACACTGTGTACTCCGAGAAGACATAACATCCCGCAGAGTTTGCATAGCGTACAGAGAATTCACTCCATCGTACCTCCCTGGAGGCCTACATCAGGAATTAGGCGACGTTATTAGAGCGAAAGGTAAAATGTTTTGGAATCATCAAAATCGATATAGGTGAATTGTAAACTGTGTAAAGTTAATGTTGTCTTTTATTTGCCCGAATACTACACATGGAAATGAAACTACTTTCATGGATTATATCATGGTTTATTTTAGATTTTACTTTCCCAACGTTTAGAATGGTCATGGGAGGTCTGAGATGTTGAACATTATATCACAATTATGCCAGTGTACCCCTAGGTCTTTTTAATTATTATGGTCGCATACAGAATCTTAAAGCCTCCAAAATAATATAATCTGTAAAAGTAGTTTCATTTACATTTGTCTATAGTTCTTTAGTGGACAAAGATTGAGTTTATTTATGTGATTAAATTATTTTTGTGTGATAAGTTACTGTCAATTTATAATAATAAATGCTGAACAGTATTACAGATTATATAAAATTAAAAATAATTAATTATTATTACTATTTAGCTCAGGTAACCCGTAATTATGTATTTTCTTTAATATGTACTATACATACATTGTATTATGCTGCGATGCGTGCTGTACGAGATTTAAAAAATAACTGTGTAACGAATTTTGCTCCAAATCTTTGTCTGTACATTCTGCATACAATATTCAGAAAAAAATTCAGGAAATCAGGGACATTGTCGGGCAGTTACATATAATCTGGTAATTTAACCAGAGATACTAGTTAAGTCTTTTGAGCTAACCTGGCCCGATTCATTTCTCAGCTTTTCGGTTACAGAGACCTTTACTTTGGAACGTAGCTTACACAGCTACTTTGCAGAATACCTGACACCGCGGGTGGTGGTTCCTACTTGAAAGGTCTCTTACTTATTATAATGGACCTTCTTATAAAACATTGTTGCAGTTTCTCAGATACCTATGTTATCTCTTTGAAATTACGAGTGTAAACATCGATATATAATAGATAGTATATCGATGAGTGTAAATGTCATATCGCTCTATCAGGGATTCTGACAAAGAACCTTTATATAATTGACCAACTTTTGCACTGTTCAATTAGTTTGAACCTATATTTTTTCTGTGACTCAAACATTTTTTTTTGTTGGACAGATAACGTAAACACTCCATCATTTGTATTTCAATTTCAAATAAAGAACATTATAATGTACGTACGTACCTCTGTGTATCGATTCTTGTTTTATTTAGATAAGATAAATGTTTATTGTTAAAAACATTATTTTTATATAGAAACAACGATATGATAATGTAACAAGGCTTTTAGAACGTTTACCTAAATTAAAATTATGTTCGATATTTTGTTATGATATTATAGTTCCTATCGAATTTTGTGTAATTTTTTTTAATTAAGAGTTTGTTAAACCAAACTGGAATAAGCTTTGACATCGGCATAAGTCGTTTAGTCTATAAAATGAAATGATGTCTTACCTATCGTAAGATAAATAATTAGCTAGTTAGGATCATGGGTTCTGTTTGAATAAGTATTTAAAGGACATATTTCATTTTTTCCGTTAACTTGGTTTTCGTATAGGGCGTTAATAATTTACAAATAAAATATCCTCGTAGAGTTACACAGATGTAGATGCACTCTCTCATTTCACTCACAATCAGATTGGACGGAAAACCGACACAATCAGGGATAGATTAGGCGAGGAATCGATTTTTCATGTCCATCCGACGCGTAAGAGATACATAATTGTCTTTCAAAAAAGAAGGTGATTGGCCTATTATCGTCAACGTCTACACAAACCTGTTGCTCCCGCAAGATTAGAACCTACGATCTCGGGAGTTTTAAGAGAACGACTTCCCGCTCGCCACTGAGGCTGTATCTATTTATAGTATTTTATGTTTGTATATATAGCGAGGTTGTCTGGTGGCCTTGGTACAGGTTCTACCTAGCTAGTATTATTATTATCGCCTGGCTACGTCTAAATGACGTCACTCAATATTAACAAACTTCTGGGGTATCCTATTTCCTATTCGAAGGCGTATGACGCAGCTGCCCAAAAACGTCAAAGTTCGGAGCAGAGTTATTTCCGATAATCGCGACATACTAGTTATAGCTGCTATTAATAAAAGCTGTGATAAAACTGTCTGTTAATTTGTTATCGCTTCAAGTAAAATCCAGTAACTGCCCTAAAAAGTTGGTCCTGCGTCTGACCTCGCCCCGGTCGTGTCAGTCTTCTGTCCTCGCCCCGGTCGTGTCAGTCTTCTGTCCCGTCGGATTGTGAGAGGTTAAAGGAAGAGAGAGTGCACTTGTGTCTCCGCTAGCGCTTGTGCACTATAATATTTTCCGCGTAGATGACTGATCCTGTGACAGATTGCCCGCTGTGATCGATCACACAATGTGTACACTTATAGGTATATATTAATGCGTCTGGGCGTTAGACGTAATGTGGGAATCGAACCCACGACCTAATGGCTAACGTCCCGGGTGTCTAACCATTAGACTAACGGGGCCGGGATCTTGCTGATCGTCCGATATTTCAATCAGGATATGAATAACTTGTAGTCTTCATATTATTGACGCAAGAAGATGAATGTCACCAAAAAGTTTTATGTTCTTGCGCCGAGGAGGATAATATCTCCCGCGTGGCTGATCTTGGCTGATGATGGCTGATCTTGTAAAAGACTGGCCGCTGTGGTCGTACCGGCCAGGAGGACATTAATCTATGGGCAGACTTATATGGAGTACAAAAAATTCAAGCGGAGTCGCAGGTACGGCTAGTACAGATCGGCGTTGCAAACCGGACACCATTATTTAATAATATTTAATCCTATAAGTGGAATCTGGTATTTAAAACCAGGGTCAATAACACCATATTCCAGTTTTTGCTGGCACATGGCAGTTGTCTAATTTGAGGCATTCTTGTGGCTAGCGCCATAGGCCCGTCTGTAGGTGGTTTTTAAAAATAAAATCCGATTGATATGTAATTTTTTATTTAACTACAAATATATTTGTTTAAATCACATTGTATATGTTATGATAACGATACACTTTTGTTTTAATGAATACGTTTAAACGTTTAATTATGATATACGCACGTTGCGTATCGTATAGAAATGCATTTAACAAGTCCTATGATAAGTCGAAGTAGAAATCTGTATTAAAACTTAAATACTTATTACTGTGTTTTTTATTTACTAAACTACTGTCATTTGTGGTGTGACGACTTGAACGCCTTTGAAACGGAGTAGGCGGATATTACTATGGACCGGGGTAGGTGGAAGTGTATGGGGGAGACCTTTGCCCAGCAGTGGGACACAACAGGTTAATAAAAAAAATAACTGTCATTTATCACAAGAAATTACATAGATAATATACCGACTGTTGTGCTGTTGAATAGTCGACCACATTCCAGAAAAGAGATTAGTGGATTGACTGTTTGATATCTGAGATTTATTCGATACCAACCTTCGATTCTGTTTTCCAAATAGTAACTTGTTGGCAATTGCGATAATATAAGGATAATTGATTGTTTTTTTCGATAAAAAGATGGTAAGTATCGAAACCAGTAAGTAGGTAAGTACCATCGTATCCACCATTATAGAAATCCTATAATGGTGGATACGATGGTATCCACCATTATAGGATTTCTTAGTCCCGAAGAACTACGGTCGCTCTACGATCCTAATTCAATCTATCTTCAGACTTAGGGTACGCTTTCACTGAAGCGGAGCTGGGCGGACCGTGAATTGGCCAATCATAGTGCTCGAAAACTCCGCTCCGCTTCAGTGGAAACAGTGTTAGCGGGGCGGAGCGGACTTTCAAATAAAAATATGAACACGCGGTTCCGAGCTGGACGCACCCTAACTACACCCACTTAGGCTTGTGCGTATGATATAAATCTTCTTAGTCTTCAAATACTTGACAATCTCGCAGATAAGCCAACAAATTATCGCAGAATAGATAAATGGTCGACTAGCAAGCATCAACATCTCTGTACAGTTCAGCTTAAGCCATGCTAGAGTCTGTGTGGGGGATGTAAACCGGGTTGCCCTCTTGACTCTTCTGTATTTCTTCCGCCTGTTTGGCTAATATTAGCTGCTCTTTGATCTTCCACACCATCATTGCTTTCTCGCTTTTCAACTTGCGGATACAACGTGCCAGCAACAAGGCGAATATAATGCCAAGTAACTAAAAAAAAGAGAGATATTATAATTATATAGGTATCTACCTACCACTAACTTTCAGCTTTTTTATGGGACTACTCCCGCCACTCATTGCCACCCCTGTGACTTCTATAAGCCAGAATCTACAGTGTTTACCAATGAAGGCAAACGCTAAAATTTCTTGAACCGGCAACAAATTTAAATAGAAAGGTTGATAATATCATAATATGAAGGACCAAATTACACTTCCCTCCTTTGCAACCTGGACACGTAATTGCCCCGGATTCTATACTAAGTGGAAATGCCTCAGCGTCAGCACAGCTTATAGGATTTTTAGGCATCTTAATGTTGATGATGACGTTCGCATAATGGTAAGCGACACGCCTGAGGATCTAGTACGAGTTCTGGTCCGACTACTATCCGTTTAGCCATAGTTTGTTGTATTTTCGTCGTAATTTTTTTTTCTATCTTATTTGATTTTTTGAACGCTGATGCTGATCCAATTGTAACAACACTTTTAAAAAAAAAGAGAAAAAATGACAAGCCCGCTGCGTTTCTTTCCGGGTCTTCTCAGTTGAGGCCGCGTTGTGATCTGGTGGTTGCTTTTAAAAAAAATACCGTTCAAAAGTGCCTAGCGTTAAGCCTATTTGAAATTAATAATTTTGACTTTAGTTTATGAGATCGATCAAACTGTTAGTTTTCTCCCGTACATTTCACTAGTTGTTGATAGTTACCGCTAGGTGCGCTGGTGGGCTGTATGTAGAACTTTATTCTAATCGGGAATTAACGCGATTTGCCTTATATTTTGGAGCCGTCTCGCTGAACCAGTCTGCTTGTGACCACGGCTGGTGCAACCCGGCCGAAACGTCAAGCCAAAATATAAGGTAAATCGCGTTAATTCCCGATTAGAATAAAGTTTGATAATGGAACGCGAAAGTCTAAAAGTATGTATGGAGAACACTGACAGTTTGATCGATGTCGTAAACTATCAGAACCCGTACTAGACCCCACGGTCATAGACAGCTGCACTGCACTGCCGCTCGTCACCCAAGCCATTAGTTATTTAGTCTCTTGAGCCCGTTAATTTTACCACTACCTACTGTGCCGTTCAACCCGCAACACAACATTAGCATTAGGTATATTTACACATTGCTGCTAGGCACCATAATATCTGACAATTGGTACCGAACGGGACGGTGGTACCAACCTAGACGCTCCCTTGCTTGCCAAGTGACCGGGAGCGAAAGTTTTAGTGGATACTAATCCGATATACCCTGGTTGACCGCCACCGGGTGAACCTATCGAAGGTTTCCCCCACGAGAGCAAAAATGTATTCTTGCTCACTAATAAAGTTCCAACTTTCAAATACGTCATCGTGTAGAACTACTAGGAATGAAAAAATAATATTTATTGCATTCCTACTAGTTCTACATGAGTTTAGAACTATAGGTAGGATTTTCAGCGCACATTTTTGTATACGCACAAATACGAGCTATCTGTCCGTCAATGTACATACTTTTTTTTTTTTTTTTTTTTTTTTATAATAGATAGGTTTGCGCTTGACCACAATCTCACATGATGGTAAGTGAAGATGTGGTCTAGGATGGACCGCGCTTACCCATAAGATGCCTGTTCACTCTAGACTTGAATGCACCCAAGTTATATTTATCTGGGAAAACGTCGTCCGGGAGGGTATTCCACAGCTTGGCCGTGCGCATGAGAAAAGAAGAAGCGAAACGCTTAGTGCGGCAAGTTGGAGTGTCAACGACAAAGCGGTGGAGACCCTGCCGGCGCCTGGTAGTCCGGTAAAAGAAAGGGGATGGTGGTACAAGGTCAAAAAGTGCTTGAGCGCATTCACCGTGGAACAATCTGTAAAAAACCGATAAACATGCAACTAGGCGACGATGATCCAATTGTTGCAGTTTTTCATTTGTTAGGTCGTTATCGTCAATTATCCTGCGAGCGCGTCTGTCTAGCGAATCCAAGGAGTCAAGTTGATATTTGGCAGAGCCATCCCACAGGTGAGAACAGTACTCCATGCAGGGTCGAACCTGAGCTTTGTAAAGAATCAAAAGCTGTTCCTTTGTGAAATACCGCCTCACCTTATTCAAGATACCAAGTTTTTTAGCAGATATTTTGGCTTTTGACTCAATGGATCGTCCGAAATTAAGGTCGGAGGATAAATTGAGACCTAACAAATCTAGATGGTTGGATGTCGGTATAGATACACCACAAAACGCAGGATCAAGCAGAAAAGGATGTTTCTTGGCAGAAAAGAGACAGGCCTGTGTTTTAGAGGCATTGAATTCAACCCTATTTGCGATTCCCCATTCGTATACAGACTGCAGCGTTGAATTCAACCGTTCCACCATACTCTCTCTGAGAGACTCGATTGTGGCCTTACTAGCCCGTGGATCGGACACGTATCTCTCTGTTACTGTGCTGTCATCTGCATACCCGTAGATACCGGGTCCGAGCATGTCATTTATATGCAGCAAGAAAAGCGTAGCAGAGAGAACAGACCCCTGAGGAACTCCGGCATTGATGGCCTTAAGTTCAGATGAGCAGCCATCTATGACCACTCGAATTGAACGCTCACTCAGAAAATCGGAGATCCACGCGCACAGACTAGCAGGTAACCCATATGAAGGAAGCTTGCTAAGCAGACTTTCATGCCAAACCCTGTCGAAAGCCTTCGAGATATCCAGTGATACTGCTAATGCTTCACCATGCTTTTCGATGGCTTCGCCCCAAAAGTGAGTGGCAAATACTAGGAGATCCCCTGTAGATCGACCTCGACGAAAGCCGAATTGACGATCACACAGGAGATCATTACTTTCTAGGTAGCCGAGAAGTTGGGCATTTAATACACGTTCCATAATCTTACAGATTACGGAAGTGATTGCGATAGGTCTGTTATTAGGACTTTATTCTTCTCTCTGATCACTGGTTTAGAATCTTTCGGATTTTTTTCCAAAACGACAGTAAGTACGCACTATATAATTGTTTGTTTGGCGCACATTTACAGCAGATTATGCTCTAATTATTCTATTAACTCAATTCTCTCTAGGATTAATTTTCTTGCTGGGGTTATTCACACACTAAAGAAGGTTCTGCGGCTCCGAATCACTCTGAATGTTAAGAGACCAGCGCGATGTTTTATTAATCACTTCATTGCTCAATGATATAGTTCTTAGTTCAATGATATTTACTTCTATAGCCCAATGATGTACTTTGAAGCCCAATATGAAGAAAGCCCACTTCATAGCTCAATGATATACTCAGGGCTGGGCAAAATACATGCTTTGCTTTAATTGAAATACAAATTACAAAATACTGTATCGCATGTAATTAAAATACGAAATACAAAATATCTCTAAGTAAGGTATTTGAAATATAAAATACAAAATACAGTATTTTAGCTATTTTTAATTGAAATACAAAATACAAATTACGAAATACTCTAGACCAGCGGGGCTATTACGTATATAGTTTGACAACTAAAGTGATGATCACCACAGCTAAGTGGCTATCAAATAACTGTCAAATGATGCATTCGGTATTGCATAACTTGAGTGACCAACTGGAGCACTTATTCTCGGTGATGATCACAGTAAACAATATTTGACAGATGTTTCTGTATTGATAACCTATATTTGGTATTATGTAAGTAAAGTGTACATCAAACTGATGGTCACCCAAGTTGCGATGACCATCGTGAAAGCAACTAATAAGGAGCAGTGTTTTATACTGTTGAAGGTGATCGACACTATTAGCCGGCTATTTGAAATTTATTAGAATTATCAACGTAGGTAAAAATGTGTCAACTATTTTCGAAGGATTATCACTTTTTTTTGTGACCTAAAGAAAGTATTTGGTTGGAGTGTATCCTGGGGGCCCTGTGAAGTTGAGATTTAGACGAATCGTTGAAGATTTTTTTTTCCTGATGTAGGTACTCTCGCGGTACGAACTCGTCCTAATGGTGGTACCATTAGGAGGATAAACGCTTGCACGAGCTGGCCCAAAATGCATGCGGGTGGGGTAAGCGCACGTTGGTAACGTTCAAACCATTTTGATTGTAAACTGGTACAGCGTTCGTGTCCGCGATAATACATTGAGCTATAATGTACTGAAGTAGGTGCATACTTATTTTTGATTAATTTCAGATGCTGCCTTTCTCTTGTCACTGACTTATAGTTTAGCGGCAAATGGCATGAAAAGATGTAAAATACCACGAATTTCTTGAAAACATTATTTTCATAGATTTAGGATTTTCCACAATATTTTTGGTTTGGTTAAACTTTTGTTGTCTATGCTCCCAAGTATTCACTAGGCGAAAATAGTAGCAAATTAAAAAGTACCTCTAAATATTCTTTGTATAAAGGTTCGGGGGGATATTCAACTTGGTCGCATAATGTCGATAAAAAAGTAGAGATGGCTAAAAGACAAGTGATGACCACCGTAGCACACCGTAGGTTGATATACACCGAAAGCCATACGTAATACCAATGTTATCACACTTTCGGTTGACATCAAAGTTCGGTGGCCAACTGAAGCTTGATAGTCACTTGGGTGGTTAAAGATACGCAATAGCCCTGCAGCACGGGTTGAAAAGTAGAGGAAAACAAGATTAATTAATCAATAAAACCAGAGTTTCCTTTCATTATCACTAGATTTCTAAATGTACTGTCAGACAAACAGCCTCTTGTTGGAGAGTGAATAAAACCTGCTAAAGAAAACAATCTTCCTACAGGTCCTGATGAGCGCAAATTTGTGTTAAATTGTATAAACAAACTTTTTATATTTGGATAAATACATATTTTTTTTGCATTTTTAACCGACTTCTAAAAAGGAAGAGGTTTTCAATTCGACTGTATATATTTTTTTTTAAGTATGTTCGCACATAACTCTGGCAATCATAAACCGATTTGAATAATTATTTCTTGTAGGGGCGATCCATTGCTTTGGTCCCATAAAAAACCATTGCTTACGAATAAGTAGTTCCTTGAATAACAAGAAAGAACAAGAAAAGAAGACATTTTTGTCGTTTTTTAACCGACTTCAAAAAAAGGAGGAGGTTCTCAATTCGTCTGTATATATATTTTTTTTTTTTTTTTTTTCTATGTGTGTTCGCGCATAACTCTGGCAATTATGAACCGATCTGAAAAAATCTTTCTTCCATCCATTCTTTAATCCGTTAATTGGGTCCCATAAAAAAATTATTGCTTAGTAATAAGTAGTTCCTGAAAAAACAAGAATGGTGACTGCGCACTGAGACTTGCAAGAAAGCCTATATAGATGACGTTTTAGTCGCTCGGACTCACTCGGTCGGACAAAAATAGTCATAACTCTGGCAAATATTTACCAATTTCAATGATTCTTTTTTTATTCGAAAGAAGAAACCACTGTATTGAATCTGTATGAATTTTATTACAACCGGATAAGAACTTCCTGGAGGACCATGAACGATGTGGAGGAATTTATGTTGTAATACGACCTATATAGTTATATAGTTGTTTTATATTTAAAAAGTTAAAGACAATTTTAAAAAAGAAATTAGATGTCTATTCTGTCAGCTTTTTTAACTATTCGTATTTTTACCAATTCTTATTTTTGTTATTCTTTAATAAATTCAGTTTCTCCACCAACAAGCATATCCTTTATATTTATTCCAACACGTTATCAGCACGAAGCTCTATGGCGGGGAACAACATGAATTTTCACGGAATACAAATGTTAAGAAACCGAGATGGTTATTCAACTTGGAAGTTCAAAATGCGTATGCTACTCATTCATGAGGAGTGTTGGACAGCCATAGTTGGATACAATGATTCAGATAAGCCGTCAAAAGAGATACAATTACGAAATGATCAGAAGGCATTATCAAAAATTTGCCTTACTGTTGACGCAAGTGCAATCTCGCATGTACGATCTGCACAAACTGCTAAAGAGGCTTGGACTGCTCTGCAGAAAGCTTATGAAGATCGAGGTATGGGGAGACGACTTTCACTAGAGCGTAAGTTGTATAAATATTCTTTGACTGATTTTCAAGATATTGAATCATATATCAATGCTATTATCAGTACTGCACAAGATCTCGATGACATTGGAAAGAAAATCGATGACAGTTCTTTGGCGGCGATTATTCTCGGAGGATTGACTTCAAAATACGAACCATTAATTATGGCCCTAGAGAATTCCAATATTCTTGTTAGTAGTGAACTGGTCAAGACTAGATTATTAAACGAATTGTCAAAAGACACCCCTCAAGAAGAGGTGGTTGCACTGCGATCGAAGGAATCTCAATTTACTAAAAAGAAAAGGCCTATAATCTGTTATAAGTGTAAGCAACCAGGTCACAAAAGCCCAAAATGTACAATGAAAAATGATAAGAAGGGGGCGTTGAGTGTGACAACTAACCTAGAGGTTCAAAGCACAGATTCCCAAGTAACTGAGATGGTGGAACAGGCTTCCATTGAGGGAATGGCTCTCTCAGCACCATCACTGACAGATCGGAAATGGATTATAGACTCCGGTGCAACTATACACATGACTCCACATCGTGAGTGGTTCGGCAGTTATCAACCAGTACAAGGTGGAATGATTACTGTGGCTAACGGACAGAAAGTGGCTGTTGTAGGAGTTGGTGATGTATCTATTTCAACTGACTCATTAGCAGATAAAATAGATAATGTAGCCCATGTTCCTCATCTGAGTTGTAATTTACTATCAGTTAAGGTTATGGTAGATAAAGGTTATTCTGTAGTTTTTAACGAAAAAGGTTGTATCATATATTATACGCGTAAGAAAAATGATGAAGTTCTTACTAAAGAAATATTAGCTAAGGGTTCTCTTTGTGATGGGGTATATACTTTAGATTGTAAAGTTAATATGTCCAATACTCCTTCAGCTAAGTATGTGCACTCTGACTGTTCTAACTTTCAGCTTTGGCATAAAAGGTTAGGGCATCTTTGCAGAATTGGCATGGACCTACTTAGAAAAGGTCAAGCTATCGGCGTGGAGTACACAGTAGTTGATAAAGAACCGTGCATACCTTGTATAGAGGGTAAGCAAGCCAGAAAACCTTTTAAAAGTTTGAAGTATGTGAAGGCTAAATCACTTTTGGAGCTTGTCCACACAGACGTGTGTGGACCTCTGCAAACAACTTCGTTCAAAGGTAATAAATATTTTATAATTTTTGTTGATGATTATACAAGATTTATATTTGTATATTGTATGTCGTCTAAGACTGACGTTAAGACGAAGTTCTGTGCTTTTCAATCATTTGTAGAAAGACAGACTGGCACAAAAATAAAGAGTATGCGTTCCGACAATGGGACAGAATTTCTCAACAAAGAAATGACAGACTTTGTAGAATCACAGGGAATTATTTGGCAAACCACGGCACCTTACAGCCCTCAACAGAATGGGGTTAGTGAGAGATGCAACCGTAGTATAGTAGAAAAAGCTCGCTCTCTATTGTCACACTGTTCTCTTCCACAAGCCTATTGGCAAGAAGCAGTAGAGACGAGTGTTTACTTAAAAAATCGTTCACCACATCGAGCTCTCACAGGTAAGACGCCTTATGAAATGTGGTTTAACATAAAACCTGATCTGTCTCACCTAAAAGTCTTTGGATGTAGAGCACTGATTCATGTTCCGTCCGGTCAAAGGAACAAATTAGATATGAAAGCGGAGGAACAAATTTTTGTAGGATATTCAGATAATCCTCAAAACTATTTGTTTAGGAATGCCTCATGTCCAAGAAGGTTGTTGAAGTCGAGAGACGTAACATTCTTTGAAAATAATTTTACTGGATTAAAGGATAATAAAAGTGCACCAATATGTACTGTGAACTCTAACATTGTCAAATTATTTTCTCAGACATCATCTTCATCAGGAGCTAGAAGAGAAGAAAACTTACCATCTACTTCTGGGAGTAGTGACATAAATGTTGATATTTCGGATGCTTCTTTTGTGGATGCTGATGATACTTCAGAGGAGAACGAAGTAGGTGTAGAGGCCAATGTTGTCGATAATAATCAACAATCAGGTGAGCAGTTTGATTTGTCTCCAGATTCCTCAAATGAATCTAGGGTAGATGATGATTGTTCAAGGCGATATCCTTCACGAGTTCGCAAACCTCCAAACTACTTCTCTTATACTACTCTTTTAAATGATGATTGTGATGATCCATATAGTTATCATGATGCTATCACTTGTGATGATAGAGATAACTGGATATTAGCTATGAAAGAAGAGTACAATGCTCTTCTCAAAAAGGGCACATGGATTTTGGTAGACAAACCAAGTAATAAAACTTGTATTCCATGCAAGTGGGTTTACAAACAAAAGCGTGATGCAGACGGTAACATAGTCAAATATAAAGCACGTTTAGTAGCAAAGGGATTTCGACAAAAAGAAGGTGTTGATTACAGCGAGACATTTGCTCCAGTTGTACGTAATTCGTCTTTGAGAACCTTGTTAGCAATTGCAGTGCAAGAAGACTATAATGTGCGACATATTGATGTCGATACAGCGTTCTTAAATGGAGATTTAGCAGAAGAAGTGTACTTGACACAGCCGAAAGGTTTTGTTCGGAAAGGGGAAGAATCAAGAGTTTGTCTGCTGAAACGATCACTATATGGTTTAAAGCAGGCACCAAGAGCGTGGAATACGAAGCTCAAGGAGACTTTACTTAATCTTGATTTTCAGCAAACAACAGAGCCCTGTATTTTTATAAAAAAAATTTCGAACAAAGACTCTTTGGTGTTGGCATGTTATGTTGACGACCTCGTCGTTCTTTACAAAGATCAAGAGACGCTTGACAATTTCAAAAGTCAAATTGAGAATTTTTTCTCAATAAAAGATCTTGGTTTAATAAAATTCTTCACTGGAATAAATATTAATCGTGATAACAATGGAATAAAATTGTGCCAAAGTACGTATATTGACAAAGTTTTAAAGAAATTCAATATGATCGATTGTAAAGATGTCTCAACCCCGCTCATCAAGAAAAATCTTGAACATGGCGGAAGCGAGTGTAGTGAGTTTCCTTATCGTGAATTGATTGGATGTTTAATGTTTTTGGCTGTAAATACTCGTCCAGATATTGCCTATACTGTGAGCTATTTAAGCCAATTTAATTCATGCTATGACGAATCTCACTGGAATATGGCTAAAAGGTGTCTTAGATATTTAAAACATACCAAAGATTATGGTATCACTTATTCTAAGGGCAATCTTGATTCAATAACAGGATTTTCAGATGCAGATTGGGCCAATTGTTCCACAGACAGACGGTCATATACTGGATTCTTTTTCGAGCTTGCCTCAGGTCCTGTTTCATGGGAAGCTAGAAAGCAGCCTACGGTAGCTCTTTCCTCAGCAGAAGCAGAATACATGGCCTTAGCTTCGGCAGTAAAGGATGCAATATACTTGAAACGATTGGTATACGATATTACAAGTAAGTGTCCTAATGTTGTATTGTACACGGATAGTCAGAGTGCCCAAAAGTTAGCCATGAATCCTGTACATCATACCAGGACAAAACATATAGACGTAAAGTACCATTTCATTCGTGAGAAGGTTAGTGACAAGACAGTAGAACTAAAGTATATGCCCACCGATAAACTACCTGCTGATGTTTTAACTAAGCCTTTAGGGCCAACAAAACATCACAAATGTATTAAGCATATGGGTATGTCTTAGTGTTTCTATTATGGTTTATATACCTTAGAATTAAGGGAGCATGTTAATTTCTGTTAACTTTTTAAGGGAGCATGTTGTAATACGACCTATATAGTTATATAGTTGTTTTATATTTAAAAAGTTAAAGACAATTTTAAAAAAGAAATTAGATGTCTATTCTGTCAGCTTTTTTAACTATTCGTATTTTTACCAATTCTTATTTTTGTTATTCTTTAATAAATTCAGTTTCTCCACCAACAAGCATATCCTTTATATTTATTCCAACAATTTATCTGGTAAAAACCATAAAACTGATGTTCTCCATTACATTGCTCTGACAATTATTAACCGATTTCGATGATTCTTTTTTTATTCGAGAGAGTAAACTACTATGATGTTTTCATGCAAATTTCATTACGACCGGATATTTTTTTCTGAAGAAACATGAATGATGTAAAAAACTATGTAGACGTAAAATATAAAATATTTAAAAAAAATTGAACCGACTTCAATAACCACTAAAAGTATAAAATAATTTAAATATTATTGATGTTGGTGCCAAATATACACAGCAGGTACGCTAACAAATGCTAATACCAACTTCAATATATTTAAATTATTTTATACTGTTTACTATTATTGAAGTCGGTTAAAATTTTGTTAAATACTTTATATTGGCCAATTTTGACGCACAGTACAGTCATAGCGTACAGTGTACATAACAGTGCAGGTTTGCCGACTCTAATAGCAGATTTACCATCATTACACTCTCGCCTCGCACTCACACTCACGATCGCTACATGAAGGTTAAATGTATTTTCATGTTAATGTATTTTGAAGCCGCAAGTATTTGAAATACAAATTACAAAATACCTCGGCGTCAGGTATTTCAAATACAAAATACAAATTACATTTTAAGGAAGTAATTGAAATACAAATACCAAATACGTATTTGTATTTCAATTACGTATTTTAATTACAAGTAATTCAAATACTGCCCAACCCTGGATATACTTACATTAATAAACATGACGGAAACACCCAGCACGCCAATAACAATAGCGTTCTGCACGATCAGCCTGACGAGGGCGCTCTGACAACCGCTGGCCCACAGCTTGGTGCAGAACCCATCGACGGCGAAGACGCAGCATGTGGCCGGCACCTCCATGGTCACTAGGTCACTTTGTATCGGGTTCGTTATGGCGACACTGGTTTCGTTGTCCAGGTGCATGCCCATGTAGTCCATATAGGAATTACTGCCGCAGCAGCCGAGCTGAGCAAGATACCTTGAGGGTTAGTCTAAACATTATCAACAAGAGAAGAAGAAGAAGAAGAAAATACATTTATTAAAAACACAAATAGCACACACACTAACACAAGATAACCAAACACAGTACAACTTAATTTAGGTACCTATGTATAACTACGAAAAAAGAAAGAAAGAGAAAAGAAAAAAAAGGAACGAAGAGTGAAAGTGAAGACTGCTTGATACCTTTAGGAAGGCGTGACTACCGCCGTATCCATGATACTGGCTAACAGAGGCCCCGAGCCCCGAATGCGTGTTATCAAAAATTCCACGATCTCACCCGTACCTACCTGCATTTGGGCCCCCCAACAAATCTTTATACAGGGTAAGTAATATTCTGCTTAGAACAATGTTAACAACAGTAGTTCTACAAAGTGAAGACAGGTTGAGAAAGCCTTCGTAGCTCAGTGGAAAGAAGCTCGCTTCCAATTTGGGAGTGGGGTAGTGAATTGCGGGGGGCATCAACTGTATAGTTTTGTTCGTTACTGGTTAGGGCAATACGGGCCGACTACCTGATTGTCAGAAATGTAAGATGATCCATGATGGACACAAGAAGCTTCTTGGATGGACATGTAAAAAGTCAATTCGGCGAATGAAATCTCCGGTCGAGTCGGGTTCATTTCGGAATGTCAGTATGGATTGACCACTGTGGTTGTTAACTTCAGTCGCTAACGTTGAGATTTTGATTATCACGCATATATAGCAAGCCTCGCGATTCCAATACAGCAATTCAGCTCAGCAAGTCGCTCAAGGCGATTCAGTATCAATGCAGCTAAATGGATGATTGCCGATGCTAAATTAACACATGTGCTTTGCCTCTTACTACAAACCCGAGAAGCTGCTTTCATTTCAAACCAGAGGTCGCGAGAGCAACATAATATTTGTGTCGTTCCTTAGTGATAAGGCCAATTCAGGCCGATCGCATGATAGTCTGTCGTATTGGCATGTAAAAACTCTATCCTGCACCTGATCATTCCCTGATCTTGTCGGCCTTCCGTCCCATGGTCTTGTGCGAACTTCCTGTGTAGAAGGTCTATATACCGCCGTGGTCGGATTTGGCCTGGAGAGCATTATTATTTTAACTTACCGTTGATTGCAGGTAGTCGATTTCAGCACTCAATTCTGGATCGCCATAGCCCCACACTGGGATTTCTACGTATTTCATTATCTTATCTGTGTTCATTGTGAAGGCTAATATTACGATCACCAGTTTGAATATGAACACAAGCATTAAGATGAGTGCGTACTGGAAATACAAAAGAAAAACATTAACGAATCGATTTGTCTTGACGGTGGTTTTAGTAAATCGCAGGCCAGCCTGCATAGTTATCGTTCGCAGTTATCGTTGCAGTTCGAGTATCGAATAAGGTATAAGTATTATTTGATTGTTGATCATGAAAAAATAAACTGTTACTTTGGTAAAGTGGTTGCAACCGTTTTACTAGGTGGTAGGTTCCTTGTGCAAGGAACCAGGTAGGTACCACCGTAATGTCAGATATTCTACCGCCAAGCAGCAGTGTGTAAACATTGCTGTGTTCCGGTGTGAAGGGCACTGTAGCTGGTGAAATTACTGGACACGAAAGACGCGCTAGTTATTCTTCTGGTGTTGCTAGCGTCTATAGGCTGCGATGACTGCTTACCATCAGGCAGGTCGCACGCTTGCATGCCCCCTTGGTTGTATAAAAAAATCGTGTGCGGTTACTGAAAAACGTTCGTAGGTCCATCCGCCTTCAGGGTCGCTGGACGTTTGGTGCGTAGGCCCTAGGACGTCCATTTAGTACGGCGGCAACTCCGAGGAGCACAGCGGCGGGCTTGCATCCTCCGTCCCCGTGAGCACCGTGTCGGGTTTCCGGGGGCTATAATGCGCCCCCGGTGGCGTGTTCAAAGGTAAGGCACTGAGTGGCTCCTGTTGTAGATCCCACCGGAGAGCCTAAGACCTCCCTCTCATGTAGGTACTAATGCGACGACCGCGGGGGTTTTAATGAATCCTACATCCCCGGTTGACCCTCCACAGGGCCCCGGGGACCTTTTGAAGGTTTCCCCAGTGAAAAATAAAAAGGTCTTCACCTGCGATCCCTCCTGCCTGATGGTGTTGGAAGTAGAGATGTAACCACTAACCATGTATTAACGACAGAGCGAAAGGTGACAGCAAGTCATAGGTTATCCGCCGTATCAATTATACGGGGCCCCGGGCTACAGAAGCCCTTACCCTTCATTTGGGCCCCCCAACATTTTTTTATACAGGGCCTTAGTAAGTTATGTTACGCCACTGCTATGTAGGTACCAAAATGAGACGAATGGTAGTCACACAGCTAGCACTCCGACTTGTCATAGGACGCTGGCACCCTTAGTCAACGCAGGAGCACAACATCACTTTAAGGTGGCATTATAATGAGGAGTCATTTCGCAAGTCGGTCGGCACCAATGCTGGTCTTTACCGAGGTATCTGACCTTTAATAAAATATCTTATAGAGAAATCACGCGGCTTCAGTCCTGACAAAACGATTTGCTTCTAATTCGATTTGATGATAAGGACAGCTAAGGACTGGAACAGTTTGCCTGCGTCTGTTTCCCGCCCGATTATAAAGTGGGTGTCTTCAAGGCTAGAGTGAATAGGCTTTTAATTAGCTAGTGTGCTTTACCATCTTCGATTGCGTCGCCGCATTCCATCAGGTGGGTCTGCAAATTGCAATCTAGCACGAGCTGGTGCGGGATAAAGAAAATTAATCCGATTATTCCACTTACCACATTGACCATACACGTGCTAAGTTTCAAGCTGCCGAAGAATCCAAACATGGAGACAAGCAGCAACGCCAGGCCTAGGAACACGCACAACGCTGACGGCGTTGTGAACCGGCCAACCTTCAGGCTATCGTAGAAGAACGCGTAGCTGTGGTAGTGCGAGTACACTGAGTTGCCGAGCACTATCAACAGAGCCGCTATTAACTGAAAGAAAAGAAATGGTTGGATAATTGCTAAAATGTCACAATCAAACAATATTACACAATTAGACGACAAAGTACTGAGGGTCTGGGACGAGTTCCGATAGTTTACGAGCTCGAGCAAACTGACAGTTTTTTCCCGTACACTTTACAAGTTTTTGATATAATGATTTCTTATATTTACGTGAATACTACACATTGAAGGTGGTGGACTGAGGTGGTAGTAGTTCTTACTGAGTAGTCTGTGGGTGGTAGCTGTCCATACGTCATAGTTGTCTTCGGGTACCCTCAGGTCTTTTAATTATTAGTGCTTACAGTATCTTGAGTTCTTGCAGTGGAATGCTTGTCTTTGGATTTGATTAGGTATGTATATGAAAAAAATAAACCGCGATATAATCCGTAAAATTAGTTTCATTTCAAAGTTTTTGATAGTTACCCCTAGGGGTGAAATTCACACAATGGAGAAAACTGACAGTTTGATCGAGCTCGTAAACTATCGGAGCTCGTACTAGACCCCTGATGTGATCTTCTCTATTCTATGGTTGGTGGCTATAAATTGGTCCCGGTACCCACTGGAACCAATCGGAACCCACTTCGACCCAATTGGATCCATTGTGCATAAATGTGTTCTTATTTCAAAATATTTTTGTAACAAAACCTGCAAAAGTTTTAAACCCAAACCCAACCAAAGTGTAGTGGTTAAGTTTAGTTTATTTTACGGCAGCATTTTATTCATTCATTGCGATGGTACCTACACCTATGTGGTCTTTTGACTCAATAATCTGAATATAAATAATAATAATATTCGGGGACATTGTACGTGGTACCACTGCTGGTACCGTACAAAAAACGCAATCCACACACGGTCATCTGATCCCAAACTAGGCAGAGCCTATACTATGGAAACCAGATAACTGATACAAATACATACTCATATACTTACTTACTTTTTTTTTGTAAATTAACACCCAGACTCTTGGCGGGCATCGAACCCACGACCTATTGGGTAGTAACCAGGGTGTCTAACCACTAGACCAACAGGCCCGTCAATTTGTTAATTTTAATTACAAAGGTGATAAAATTGTTACTCTTAAAATTTACAGCTGTGTCATGAAGTGTCAAGTATTCAGTAATTACAATTACCCACATAATATTAAAATCATCATCCTTTGTACTTTCGCGGTCACGAAGAATGTATCACCTTTAAGACGACAATCGCTTGCACGAGCCGGCCCAAAATACGTGCGGGTGAGGTAAACTCACGTAACGTTGTTCAAACGATTTTTATTGAAAACTGGAACACCGTTCGTGTCCGCGATAGTACTATCATTGTACAGTCGCGGTCTCGAACGCTTGATCACTTTTAGGATGATAATAGTTTGCACGAGCCGGGCCAAAATACGTGCGGGCGAGGTAAACTCACGTAACGTTGTTCAAACGATTTTGATTGAAAACTGGAACACCGTTCATGTCCGCGATAGTACTTGCATTGTACGGTTGCGGTCACGAACGCTTGATCACCTTTAGGACGATAATAACTTGCACGAGTCAGCCCAAAATATGCGCAGACGCGGTAATCGTACGTAACGTCATTCAAAAATCGTTCAAATGATTTTGATTGAAAACTGGTACAGTGTTCATAACCGAGCCGAACCATATGTACTATACATATTAAAAACCTTGTCTACAAATTAAAGAGGTGAAGGCCTATTTCACATATCAGTGCCGCGAGACATCTTTTCATTATATTGTAAAGAACAAAGATAGGACCTACTTGCTGATAAAACGAGGCAATAATCTCAACAATTGAAAATGTTAAAAGTCTAGACAAAGGAAGAATATTCATTAAAAACTACCGAAAATTAATGCGACCATCAAACAATCATTTATTATGGTAGGAGCGTAGGTCCCTTGGGCAAGGGACCTACGCTCGAAGCCAATTAATACTTAATACGCTGATAGTGAGTAGATATATCAATTATCTCATAATTAACAATCAAAAATAAAGGCTCTGAGAGAAGAAATAAATGGATTTAAAAAAATGACTTCATCATTAGCAGCCGAAACCATAGATAAGAATAGTATATACTGAAACGTCCAATGCTGAACAAAGGCCTCCCTTACACTCCAAACTAAATAAGTTTGAAGGCGATTACAACTTTATTATGCAGTCATAAAACACCCGCGCTGTATAGTTGACCGTTAACGCGGCAGCAAAAAAATGTTGGTAATACAAAGTTGTTTTTGCTGACGCGCCTAGTTGACAATGTATGCGTTATGTAGTTATTGAGCCGCAAACGAACTTGTATTCGCCTTCAAGCTTATTTGGGATGGAGTATAGAAGGTAGGGGTTGCTATAATCTCCACGCTTGGCAGGCGGCTTGGGAATCGCAGTAATAGGTGGTAGGTATTCCAATATAAAGACGCTGCTGCCCGTCCTCTTGTTTTCCCCTTTTACGGACACCCAACGGGAGGAGATGGGTGGGTGTCGGGTGGCTATTACCCGGACACCCCACGGGGGAAAAAATGACTTAATTAGTATTAAAGTTAATTGGCGTTTGTGAGTGCGGCAATAAGATAATAAAATGTTACTTACAATAAACATCGTAGTGATAGTCAACAATAGAAATCTTATAGATTTCATATTGTATTCCGTTTCGGTCTTCATAAATTTAAGCTTTCCATTATTATTTGCCACGTTCGCAGCCATTTTTAAAACACATAAAAACACCGTTGTTATAATCGACTTCTTTCGTACTGAATATCTCGGCGATAACTCGGGATCTGATAAGGATTATTTTGTTCGAACGAGTGCACAGCGCTCTCCAATTAGCTGTTTGCTTTGAATATTGATAAACATTACGTATATGTGCTTAACTACGCGTTGAACTCATCAATTTTCCTTTCTACTGAAAAGAAGCGATCCCATTGGTTGCTCTCTGGTTGGTTAATCAGCTGAAAACTAGTAGATAGTAGGAGGAAATATCGGTTACCTTAGTTACGAATGATAGAGTCGCATTATAAATACCCATATACCCATATTAAACATAGAGTAGGCAAGCGTGAAAACGATAGCCTTTATTAGTTAAGGACAATGATATTTGTATAAAATATCATTGGTTAAGGAAAATATAAGTGCAAATTACATAATGCATCATTAAATAACGTGGAGCTATTTCTCCAGTCTGGCTACTCCGTTATTGAGCTGGCGTTCGCGCACCGCCTTAGCTCCATGGCTTTATCGTCTACATTCCAACTTACCGCGCGAAGCTCTCTTCCTCTTTTCTTGTGCGCACGGCCAAGTTGTAGACTTCAATCCTGGACTCTGTTTTTTCTAGAAATATACCTATCATCATCATCATCACCAGCCGGAAGACGTCCACTGCTGAACATAGGCCTCCCCCTTGGAACGCCACAATGAACGACAATTGGCTATTAGCATCCACCGGTTACCTGCGACGCGCACTATGAGCACTACTCGAGAACCTTTATTACATATAGGTATTTACTTTATTACCTATGTACTCACCTACAACATGGGTAGAGGGAACAAGCATAATGGACCAAGCAAGACCTCATATACATTTACCATCCAGTAGAGATTGTGGTCAAGCGTAAATCCATTATAATTTAAAAAACCGGACAAGTGCGAGTTGGACTCGCGCATCGAAGATACTGCATCTTCTTTGGACATCCAAAACTCAATCTGCTCTTCATCCAACATCTCTGGGGCCCCACCACCACCTCTATTAGCGGTATTATTATCATCTTACTTGAAACGAGACAGAGATGTTAATATAGGTAGTTTATAGTTCTGTCACTTTCTATCGATAAAATAAGGTGAAATTAAAATTGCTTTTAGCGGTGATGGTACAGGCCCAGGTAGCAAAAATACCAAACCGCAAAACTAAGTTAGTTTGTCGAAAGATTTTGTACATTTCTAAGAAGCCATACTATTTAGAAACCGCTTGCTTTGCAAACCGGTCGCGGGTTTGAATCCCGTGGGGATCAACAACTTGTGTATAGCTGTAGCCTTACAGACTAGGACAATGCAGGCCGATCACCTGATTGTCTGTAAAGTAAGATGATCCATGCGTCTGATGGGTATGTAAAAAGTCGGTCCTGTGCCTGACCTCACCCCAGTCGTGTCGGTTTTCCGTCCCATCGTGTTGTGAGAGGTAAAAGGAAGAGAGAGTGCAGTTGTATATACGCAAGCACTTGTGTCTATAATATCTACCGCGTAGATAGCTGATCTTGCGAAATATTGGCCGCTGTGGTCGTATCGGCCAGGAGGACATTATTATTACTAGTATGTGTATAAAACGCCTAAACAAAAGAGTTTAAATACAGTACAGTTACTTAGTTTTGGTAGAGTCATACATTTTGTAGTTGTCTAACTGTTGGCCCCAATATCTTATCGATGCGTTACTATAAGTTAAAATAGTTACCATCGATAGCTATAATCAAATATTTCTGTTTCAATAATAACATATAAGCAGCTTACTGTTGGTTGTTCCATCGATATCGATATAATATATAAACTAGATAAACATTCACGTACAAAATGACATCTAAAATGTGGTCGCGGAGGTTGCGAACTTATCTGTGCTGGTGACGGAAACGTGAACTAACGATTTTATAATGATAATGACTTGTAGTTTGACAGTTTCATATAGAAAGTAGCGACACTCCTATCGGCAAAAATAAATTTGTCAGGATGTGGCTTGTAAAGAAATAGCGACACAAGGGCGCTATTTCTCGCTACCACTTTTTGAACCGTGACACCAAATCTAGTTTATATATTATATCGATGGGTTGTTCAAATGACAGTCTGTCAGGGTTTTAGTTATCGCTCCATTTCGGAGGTTTATCGCGGGATATCGATGACTTGTTCGATGATTTTAACTTATAGTTAAGGATCGATAGGATATTGGGACGAGCAGTAAGTAGATAACAGCTAGGAAAACATAAACCATTTCCCATAGGTACATCAATGACGTCATCACGTCTTATCGCTAAACCGTTATAGCTTATCGGGCGTTATCATTGGCAAACATTCTGAATATCTTGTATGATACCTCAATAAATGTTTCACTGCATTATTGGAAATATTCTGGAATTTATACCTATTCTGGCTGGCTAGAATGTAGCCCCTTTATTTAAAGGATAGTTTACAATTAAGTAGGTATTCTGGCGGGCTACAATGTCTAGATTACCCATATTGAAATCAAACTACTTTTACCATACTTTTACGGATTATATCGCGGTTTATTTTAGATTTTACTATCCCTGGTTTGATTTCAATGTGTAATATTAGCGAAGTAAGAGACAACATTAGATTACCTATATTTTTAAAGGATAGGTTACAATTAAGTAGGCATTAATACTAAACTCTACCTTTCTTGTGGCGAAATAAAACAGCCATGTATTATGTAAATAAAAATACTTTATTATATCTTAATAGTATTCGTAAGTACACATATTATGTAATCGAAAGTAAAATACTGTAAAATAAATGTTTAAGAAAAGCGTCTATAAATATAAAACTTAAAAATAAAAATAATTTTAACAAATTATTTTATAATCTGTACTTAATTTCGCACCTACAATGTATCGAAGGTCACCTTTTTTAGACTTTTTGTAAAACTTTAAAATGAATAAATAAGTGATAACTTAGCATAATCTCTTGAATATATGACTAACTTCCGCACGTACAAATGTCAATTATACTTAATTATCATTATTATTTTGAAATCAGATTATTTCGACATTGAAAGCCAATTAATGATTAATTTGCTAATATTGTGTAGAGATACGATTATCAATTATCTCGTCTGCAATCATCGAAAATAATCATTAACGGCTTCTAGAATCTAAATATTTAGAAACAAATGACTTAATTAGAATTAACAGTAATTGACGTTTGTGGGTGCGGTAGTAACATCACGACGTATTTTTTTAAATATTACAAGAAATTGATGTCTATAGACTATTGCCCTATGCTTGGCGTTATGCTTTGGTTTGTCCATGGAACGGGACATAGACAACGGGCGCTGTTTTCTCATCGTTAGGGTTTAGAGAAGTGTAGGCGTTGATCATGCGTTCCTGGATCTCCCAACGCCTGCGTTCGCGTTCGGACTTGGCTTTGCGGATAGAGCTGGCCAGCGAGAACGAGAATACGATGCCAATTAACTGAAAAACGAATTAGTATTAATCGAAGTAGAATTTTTATTAGTGGCTAGAGTTCATACATAAAACCATTTTTCCATTAGAAAAAATATCGTGACAGTAAAACCAGTATTCAATAAGACTTGTACTCTGCCCATCTCTACTTTTAATACTATAAAGTAGCCTATAGCGATAAATCCACTCACTGAACATTGTTCTTCCTTTCTTTGCCATATATTTATAATTTGTATCTATAATATCCCAGTTATCTGTTTTATTTTATTTTTCTGGGTTATTTTAACTTTATTTATTTACAGTTATTTTCACAAATATTAAGATCAGGAAACAAATTATACAAAACATAAAAAAAAATAGAAATACAGTGCACCACTACTGGGCAGTGATCATTTCCTCATCCACTACGTAGGCTAAATACGGTTTGGTGAATCCGAACTATGGATCATGTTCGTGGTAACTGGCTACCCTACGCTTCGACAGGCGTACCAGCAAAGTTTTTAAATCTCCAAAATTATACACACAATATCCCATCCATCCATCTCCTCCCGTTGGGGGTCCGTAAGGGGAAACAAAAAGACGGACAGCAGCGTCTTACTATTGGATTACCTACCACCTATACTCCGATTTCCAAGACGCCTGCCAAGCGTGGGGATAATCGCAAACCCTCCGCCCGGCTTTTGTTCAGCTGTGAACGTATTTTGGCTGCTGGTCCCGACGACGATAGTGGGTACTAACAACCTTAAAACACTATAGGTACACACAAAACTGACCTGAATGAAAGCGATAGTCATAGCACCAGCTCCCAACAGACCAGCACTCTGGTACACCAAGTAGAAGACCCTGGGCAGGCATCCGTTCGCGTACAGCTTGGTGCACTCATCCACTTCCAGCTCCCCGACGATTTCGAAGCGAGATTCCGCGCAGCAGGAGTTGGGCACCGTGATATTGGAGATGGAAAGACCGGAGTCCCCAGCTGGTGGGGTCACGACTTGCCAATCCATGTAGCTGTCGACGCCACAGCAGTTCAACTGAGGGGTAAAGTGTAGGTTAAAATCAGTCATGGTGAATCGTCAGCCCTTGAAGATAACGCTAATTGAGTTTTCCCATCACAAAGTTCACAAGTCAGAGAAGCTCAGAGACAGACAACCAGCTGTGAAGAGAGCTATGCTCGGAGTTTCTTGACAGCATCCGTAATAAGGAGATTCACCGAAGAACCACGATCACCGACATAGCTCTTAGAATATGCAAGTTAAAGTGGCAATGGGCAGGCCACATCGCTCGAGGAACCGATAGCCGATGAGGAGAAAGGTTCCCGAGATCCCGAGTGGTGACTACGAACCGGAAGACGCATCGTAGGTCAGCCTCCCACTAGGTGGACTGACAACATTGTGCGCGTTGCAGATAACCGGTGGACGCAAATAGCCAATTGTCGTTCATTGTGGCGTTCGAAGGGAAGGCCTATATTAATACTGTGCCTATGTTCAGCTGTGGACTCTTTCGGTTGGTGATGATGATCACTATCTATTAGTATTCATAACAACAGGAAAAGAAGTAATTGAGTCATTGTAAAATACAAAAAATGTAATAAAATACAATAATATTATTAGTTGCGTTTGATTGCTCAGTGGCGCGTCATTGGAACTGCGCTATCTATAATAATAATAATATCTATGTATTTAAAAGATAAGTAAAGTTCTAGGTATGTTAGTGTAGACCTTATACTGTGCATGGTAAATCTGAATCAAATGAAATTATTATTATTAATACCCATTATTACCCAGAAATCTGTTCAGAGAGGGGAGATGGGATGAGCCCTTAACAAGCTCTTAACCTTCATTTTAGAACTACACACATCAAAAGTGTCTAGGGATCAACATATATTTTTGCAATAACTTTTCTCCTGATTGATATTAATTAAAATTTTCTTTAAGGATTCATCAAATAAAGTGTTTTCGTTTGTCACAGTAACGATAAACCAAGTCACCTTTGCATTAATAAAGAAATTTGCCATTTTCCTAATAAAGGGATTTTTGACATTTGAACCACTAACACAAAAGTTCGAAAAAAAGACTGAAATAACAGTTTTCTTTAAAATTTTATTGGGTAACTTAAACAATTATTAATCCGTGTTTCTACCGCGAACACTAACAACACAAGAACATCGGTTTGGCATACTCAAAATGAGTTCATCCAAATCACGCTGTGGAATGGCCGCCCATGTTCGTTGCAACAACAAAAAAAGGTCTTCTTGCGACTGGATACCCTCCATATTCGGCAGAGCTCTTCTCTGTAGCATATATTCTCTGCATGCTCAATCGGGTTCAAGTCTGGCGACTGAGCAGGCCAGGGCAGGACATTGATGTTAGCTGCGGCGAGAGTCTGTCTTACAACTGTTGCGGTGTGCGGTCGTGCATTATCATGCATTAACTGAAATAAGGGACCGATTTGCACTTGTAGAGGAACGATGACGTCTGATACAATCGTCTCAGCATAAATTTGAGCGTTGAGGTTGCCTCTGATCCAAATCAACTCAGTTCTTCCGCCGATCCAAATACCCGCCCATACCATGATGGTTCCACCACTATAAGGATGGACTTCCTGGCAGGATTTTAATCGCTGTTGGCGTCCAGGGGTTCTCCAGTGTCGTATACGTCTTGTATCCGGTCTCATACCAAAACGAGACTCATCAGAAAAGCACACGAAACGCCATTGTTCTTCTGCCCAATTTCTGTGTTCAAGAGCCCATTGATATCGAATCCTACGATTGTGCATTGCTATAGGTGGTACCCGTAGCAGTCTTCGGGAATGAAGGTTCACTTCATGCAAGCGGTTTCTGACTGTTTGGTCGCTAATTAAGTTCCCTGAAGAGTGATGAAGCCTCACGGCTAACATCATGGCAGTTATTGTTGGAGCTCTTCGAGTTAAGATTTGAATATATCGGTCTTGTCTCCGTGTGGTGCAGCGATACCGTCCTCCATGGCGCTCAGCCACGGTACCAGTGCTTCGGTAACGTGTCCAAAGTCGACTGATAACACTCTGACTTGTATTCAGAGCTAAAGCCACAGTACGTTGCCGGGAACCAGCTTCTATCATTCCCACGGCTCTGAGCATTTCTTCCCTGCTTAAATGACGTCGCCGCTCCATAATAACGTTGGTTTTAATCAGTAGTAGGGAAACAGTAGCACTAATAATGTCTTTCTTCAATGCGTTGTATGTTTTTATAGGGAAAATATTGACAGCTGATTTTCATCTTTTACTCGAATTTGATTCACAGTTCCTGATTCAAATTATGAAATGCACCAAAAAGGATCCATATAAATTTATAAAATCATAAATTTATTACAAAGCCACATCTCAATCTCAAGAAATCCGCTTAAAAATGCTTGATCCCTAGACACTTTTGATGTGTGTAGTTTATGATGGTACTATTTCAATAGCTAAGTGATTGGCTGTCGCAACCAAGTTACAATAGACATTCTCCGGTGTCAGCATACGTCAATAGTAGTAGTAGTAGTACTATCGCGGACACGAACGGTGTAACAGTTTTCAATCAAAATCGTTTGAAAAACGTTACGTGCTCTTACCCCACCCGCATGTATTTTGGGTCGGCTCGTGCAAGTGAATGTCGTCCTAAAGATAGTATACCATTCGTGACCGCAAGAGTACATATGCTTCAGCATACACTGATCCCCTAACATCCATGACCAGAACAGGTTTTTGCTAATAGTTTACTAAGTCCCACATAGTTTGGTAGTCTTTACAGGTGCTTTAAAGTTCCGCTCGGTATTATTCCTAGTAGTGGTTTAATATGACATGCATGCTTCTTCCTCTAACCATATCTACAGAGAGATCACATTGTGAAAAGTAGATACAAATTCGGTCTAGTCATCATCATCAGCCGGAAGTCTTCCACTACTGAACATAGGCCTTCCACTTATTTTGACATAATCTCCCCACGCTTGGCAGGCGTCTTGGAGATCGCAGTATACGTTTAGTTGAATATTACACAGAAAACGCTGACCATCTTCTGGTTTTCCCTTAGTCGCCCCTACGACATTCAACGGGGAATTCGGTCCTATATGAATTCAAAATGAATATTACAGAGTTACGCATGTCGAAGTGGTGTGAAAGTGGGAACATTGGTCAATCAGTAAGATTGATAAGGCTGATTGTCAATGGAGCGCCTATCAAAGAGAAAAGAGCCTACTTTATTGAAATTTCTATAGCCTCACAAAAAACAATGTTCACCACCATTCGAGCATATAATAGTTAGCTTACCCTGCTCTGGATGAAGTCATATGCGTCCTGCACCTCGTCGCTCTCGTAGTAATCGGGCAGGGTGCTCCTGAGCCTGTCGTCTAGCATGTTAGTGACCTGGTTGCGCAGGCTGTACGCAGCTATGGCAGCTGCTATTTCCAGCACGAACACGACGCTGAGGATCACTGCAAACTGATGGAGAAGTCGTCAACAGTCACATTTGATAACCAGTCATTATAGAGCGTCCAACCGTTTATTTTCTTTTTGACAGCACCAATAGAACGTAACTGCGTCATGTTACGCAAAAGTTCACTTTTAAAAGTTCACTTAAACTTACTTTTATAGAGCAGTAAAAGGTAATCTCTGCACACAGCAAATTTAAGAATATTGCTCTAGTACCTACCTGATATTTTTTTCTTTGTTGCAAGAACCGGGTAGGCTACAGGGTTATGGGATTTCGGATTGAAATACTTTTTATACAGACAGTTACACGTTTCCTCTTAAGCTTTAAAACATTACGAAATTCGGTTAAAAGCATTTATGGAAATTATGGATTTCCCAAGGATATGTTTGCACCGGCTAAAGGCATCAATTTCTTTACCATCGAGAACAAAGAATAGTGCTCAAATATGTAGAAACTGACATTTGAACGGAGATAGGCGTGATCCGTGGAGACTTTTGTTGATAAACAATAAAAAAGATTTAACTTACAATGTTGACCAAACAAGTGCTTTCTTTCAGAGCGCCGATGCAGCCGAAAAGCGACACAAACAGCATGATGATACCGATGGCGATGACGAAGGTCGCCGGCGAGAAGAAGTGGTCCATGAGGAAGAATGACACATCGTGGTAGATCGCGTAGATCGTCGTGCCCACGGAGATAATCAGCGCTGATGTTAGCTGCGGAATAAAGAATAATGTGTCACTTATACTCGTTGGGACTTCTAATAGAACTGCGTCTGCTAGATAGTAATAGTTCGTTCAATGGACGGAGACACGCTAGGTTGCGTGATTGCTAGCACAAACCATAGGCTTTTGTCCCAACATTTTTTTATATTTTAATACTGGTACCTACTAGGTACACTCCAAACCAAATAAACTTGAACGCGATTACAACCTTATTATGCAGTCATAAACCCCCCCCCCCCCCCCCCGCTGTATATTTGACCGTTAACGCGGCAGCAAAAAAAGGTTGGTAATACAAAGTTGTTTTTGCTGACGCGCCTAGTTGACAATGTATGCGTTATGTAGTTATTGAGCCGCAAACGAACTTGTAATCGCGTTCAAGCTTATTTGGGATGGACTGTATATTACTTAGTCTAAGTCATAGATCTCTCGCACTAAGTGATAGATCCCTTTTGATATGGACCGTCCAGATAGGTATCATATCAATGATATTTGGTATAAAAATTCCTGTGTCCTGGGGCCTTACTATAGCAGTTTAACACGAGAAGTGACAGGTGTACATACAATAAGCACACGTTTCGTGTTAAGCTGCCCTGCTATAAGAGTACAAGTTAAGCCCCCTGGTGCTAAGAGCACTGCAGTTTCAGAAATTACCGAACTCAAGGTGACTCATTAGTGTCTAGAATAGAGTCACTTATGTATAAAAAACTTACACATAACTCTACATTTTGTTAAAGAGTCAACTAAGTCCATGTATGATTTAGTTGTGTCTCAGAAAACAATGAAAATGGAGATCAATTGTTCACAAGGCAGACACAACCGAACTATATAATGAATGGCGACGTTTAGATTTGAAAAGCATTTATCTTTCTACGTATGGTATCCAATGAAGAAGCGTTGAACGCAGTAGCAACGAATAACAAATATGGATTAGATAATTGTACAGAAGCATCGCGAATAGAACAATCGATCCTTAACTCCACTGAAGGTTCTAAGGTGAAGTCCTTGACTTCAGCTTCGCGGTTGAAATCGATAATCGCCGTGACCGCAGCCGGTTAACTAACCACTGGCCAGCGTGACTTTTATATTATTTTAAATGAAAGAAAATATAGCGAATGTTTTTACAATTATAGAGCCATTAGACAACTTATGTGACGCCTTATGGTAAGCAATGCTCCTGCCTATGGTCAGCTATATTCTCTCCAGCGCCGTACGCTCGCTAGAGCACGCCCCTTTTGGCTGTATATATGCAAGGCCCTATCACCAAGTAAATACAATATTTGTTTTATTATCAGTATCAACGCCACCTTCGAGAGGCATTGTAGTCAGTGTTGACATAGACATCGGTCCTCTTCGGAGTAGCTGGACGTTCGGGGTGTGGATCCTTGGGACGTCCATTGAGTACGGCGGCGACTCCGAGGAGGACGGCGGCGGGGTTGCGACCCCCGTCCCCGTGAGCACCGTGACTGGTTCCGGGGGGCTACAATGCGCCCCCGGCGGTGGGCTCAAAGACAAGGCACTGAGGGGCCCATGGTGCAGATCCCACTAGAGAGACCTAGGCCTCTCATGTGCCGATGCGACAGCCGTGGGGATTTTAGTGGGAAAGATCCCACATACCCCGGTCGAGCCCCACAGCTCCAGGGGATCTTACATAGATTACCCCGCGTCAAAAAAAAAAATAAAAAAAATACATCGGTCCTTCGATGCTAACTCATCGAAGGACCACAATATCCATTACCATTGCTCTATGGGGCTGTACAAGTGGATCTAAGCTAGACAACCGTTTCATCTCTTGTACTGCTAACACAGCAAATTCTGTTGTTAATAAAGTAGAGTCAATTATAATCCATGAGTATATCACCATTTGGTGAACCACCAGCCTAAATTAATATGTATTTAAAAAATATATCCCCGTTTCATAGACGGACGGACGGATTAACCTTCAAAACTGGACAATCATTGACAAAAGTGGTAATTTACGTAACTCTTCAGAGTTACTCAGTGGTCATTGACTTCAATCTAGCATTGATCGTTATGGTGTGTCACCGTTGACATTGACCTATGTTTAACTTTGGACGGTTGGACAATAACAAAATGAAGCCTATAGCACGCGATAGTAGGTAAATCACGAACGAAGAAATTAAACTTTTTTTTTTTTTTGTAATCACTCAAGAAAGAGTGTGCCTTTGCAAAACATTAGTAACCTTGCCATCATAATTTAAATACTCTGAACAAACATACAATCTCGCAACAGCTCGCGTAGCCACATAATATGTTCATGAGCGAACGTTTTTTTAATAAACTGCCACAGGATATTCGAGATCTACCACTTAATTTAATGCCTGTATTACGTGTATGTCCGTGGTATGGTACTAGGTACGTACTAGGTCCCAATGGATCGATTTAGATGTGGTAATGACTTGAAATAATTGAAACTGAAAGTTTATCGCTGTAGTTCTTAGCTATGTTTGATAGTATCCGATAAAAGTATTTCTTTTTCCGATTTCGTTTCCTTCAGACAGGCTTATCTTTCTTCTTCTTCTTTCTTTCTAATTTATAAAAATCTCGTGTCACGGTGTCTGTGGTCGCACTCCTCCGAAACGGCTTGACCGATTTTCATGATTTTTTAAAATGCATATTTTGTATTTTATACCGCTAGGTGATATAAACCAAGCGCAGGTGGAGCTGCGCGGGCTGCGGATCAGCTAGTTTAATATATGTCTCTGTAAGGGCAAAATATTCTTCTGTACCTACACGAAAACTCCGAGGTACTAGTTTTATAATAAAAAAAACTCTATTTTGATGTAAATTGAAAATGAAAACAATGTCTATAAATATATTATTATTAAAAGCGTGAAACACGCTGAAATAGATTTGCAACAATGCCACGTGTCCTTGTCGGCCACATATTTTGTATATTTCATACACATTAGACATACTTACTACACGAGGCATATTAGTTAAGTATTATATATAACCAGTACAAGTTAAAATGTTATTACTATTTTCCTATAAGTAAAGTATCCGCACCTTGCGGTGTCAAAGGAGTTTTCTTCCTCGTACCCGGAAATTGTGGAAAGAATTGCTTGCCGAGGTTTTCCCGAGTAATTACAGCATGAAGTTATTTAAAAAGGGAGTTAACAAATTTCTACGGGGTCTTTAATGGGACTAATCCGACCACTTATTTCCACCACTGTGACTCCTGTCAGCCAGGATCTACAGTGGTCACCAGTGAAGACACCAAGGTTTGACCCTCGGCGCAGTAGCGGACTAACGGGGGGGCGGAGGGGGCGGTCCGCCCCGGGCCTCGGGTCCTAGGGGGCCTCCAATCTCCAAAAGTTTTTGTAATCATTGAGGTATTGTAAGTACCTACTACATATTGAAGAGTACATCATACCTAAATTATTTTAGAGTTCCGGCGCACAAACTCTGTTAGTCTATGATAATGCGACTTTTAGATAGTGGAGTTTGTGCGACGGACCTTTTAAAGCTTTTTTAAAATTATATAGACGTTATGTGCCTTCAATTAAATCTCAAAGACGGCTATAATCTTATGGGTTGTAAGTTATTAGGCAGTTTAGAGCTGGGGGCCCCATGATGCACGTAACCAAAATACTAACACACCATCAATGTACTTGTGATACCTGTGGTCTATTCAGAAGGGAATTTATACAAACTGTAGATGATGATATGTATGAATCAATCAATAGCGATTTGTGAAAGGAGAGTAATATATACAAAATTGACAAATTAAATGAATGTATGTACTATACTGCAGCCATGTTTTACTAAAAACAAAAAGCAGATTCTCTTTGGCCTCCTTCTATGAGATGACCGTCTCACAGAAGGATCCTCCACATTTATTCCGCTGCCAATATAGTAAACACTGCTGCTGGCAGAGAATGGTCGTGTCCAGGCTGGCTGACCAAGATCCGCCCCTCTAAGTCCCATGCAGAGTATATTTGGAGCGCATGTAAGCGAGCGAAAGCCCGGTCCCCACCACAACTATGGCAAGTCGTTTTCATCTGTCACCCCATCTCACTCAACTTATCACTGTAACACCCATGTCCAGATTATTTATCTAAGTGAGTCTACCGGTTATTCGCCCACCTTTCAGTCGCAGCCAGGCTTCTAAGACTGGCAGGACAACACTGACAACTCCATATGCTCGTGTACGCTCATCAGAAGGCCATGAGCGTAATTGTTCAAGTGTGTGCCGTGGATTCAATCAGAGACCCTCGCATCCATTAATTCTGGAATGTTCAGGGCCGGAAAGCATGCCAAGACTGTTTCGCCTCATAGAGGACATTACGGTACCCTTTAGCGACCCGGATGACCTACTTGTGCAGCAGGCTCAGGATCTTTTTCCGTCCGTCAAGGTTGCAAACTTTCACCACAACTATTTATTCTAATTGATGAACATATAATGCGTACAGTTATAGAGGACTGAGAGGGCGACTGTGTTCAAGAGGTAATTAGAAGGTCCCATATGGCCAAAACAGTTGTAAAAAGTCTCTGGAATATATGGAAAAACAGAGGTATTAAACAAGCAATAAAAATCAAAGTAATGCGTACTCTGGTCTTCTCGATTTTTCTATATGCCTCTGAAACCTGGACATTAAAGGTGTGAACCTTTTCTTCGAAGAATAGATGCATTCGAAATGTCGTTGGCGCAGAATGCTAGGCATATCATGGACCGAGCGTCTCACTATGCATCTATCTATACTCGAAGAGCTAAATACTTTATATTTAGAATGACTTTCCATTGTCTGCGTTAAACGCGTCAACTTCTTTAGACACATGGACAGGAGAAAATCGGATAGCCTAGAGAGGCTTATGGTGACAGGCCAAATGGACGGCAGGAGAAGCATTGTCTGCGTTAAACGCGTCAACTTCTTTAGACACATGGACAGGAGAAAATCGGATAGCCTAGAGAGGCTTATGGTGACAGGCCAAATGGACGGCAGGAGAAGCAGCGGACACAAGCCGGTGCGACGGGCAGACACTATTAGGTTACGAGAACGCCGCTACAGGAAATCATACATAGATTGATAGATTGCAAGTTCAAGATCGAGCAGCATAGAGAAGATTAGTGGCAAAAGTCTGCATTAGTCACGTCCCTTAGTCATGAGGTCACCGTCAAAATATCGTCTGTCGACATTTAACGTTCCCACCCTGTATAACCTATGTCACTACCACAAGATGAATCTAACGACAGACATCTCACCAGTCAAAATCCATTGAGCCGTGTAGGCTGTAGGCTGTGTCAAAGAAAACATACATACCCTCAAAAAACATACCCCTTCCGGGGGTAGTCCGGCAAAAATACGTCATTTTCTGACGGGGGCCTCATTAGTTTTTGCCGCCCCGGGCCCCCGACAGGCTTAGTTCGCCACTGCCTCGGTGAGTCCCGGGGAAATGCTAAATTGCCTTGGAACCCGCAACAAATTTAATTAGAAAAGTATATAGGAGGAGTTAGAAAAATATAAATTCCACACAGGGTGATATAACCTCAGAACGAAAGATTCTTTCACACATAGAGTCAGTCCTACATATTAGTTCTACGGGCTCTGCAACGCGCTAGTGATTCTTCTGATGTTGCTAGCGTCTATAGGCTGCGGTGACTGCTTACCGCATGCTTGTTTGTCACCTTGGTGGTATGAAAGAAAGTACCTAATAGTTAGTATTTGTTCTTTATCATTTACTGCATGAAAAATAAGAAGATCCATGCGTCGGATGGTCTGTAAAAACGTCCTGTGCTTGACCTCCCCGATTGTAAGAGTATAGTTGTGCAAGCGCACCTCTACTGTATCATAGCAGCACTTGTGCTCTATAATGACTCCTGCGGACTTGGATAGTCTTATGGAACGGGTCTCTGTGATGCAGCGAGAAATCGCTTTCTCTCTCAAACTAGAGGACGCAGGTTCAAATTCTGTGGGAAGTGATATGTTTGTGTAGTGTCGATCTATATCGGCCGATCACCTGATTGTCTGAATAGTAAAATGATCCATGCATCGGATAGGCAAGTAAAAGTCGTTCCTGCGCCTGACCCCTCCACCGTCGTTTCATTCTTTCGTCCCATCGGTTTGTTAAAATGATGATTGAGAGTGTGTGTGTCTGTGTGTATGCGTGTGTGTGTGTGTATTTGTGTTGCGTTGATGGCTAATCTTGTGAAATTTTGGCTTCTGTCACTGTATTGTTTAGGAGGACATTATTATTATCAGCATTGATCAAAAGGAATATTGAATTAATCCACTTTTTTTTTCCACATGTATTTAAAGAATTACGAGAAAATCCTAAAATGCTTCACGTTGTAACTCTAAAAATAACACGCAAACATGAAAATTAAACACGTACTGTCCTATTAGGTGGACAATGATGTCATATAGTACGGAATGTGTTTCATAAGATCGCCGTCTCTAGCAGTGCTATCCCGATATGACTTGATAATCTCAAGATTAAGACAGGTTTTGTAATCTTTGCTAAACGAACTAAGAAACCTCATGAGATCTTTAAAAATTTTAAACTAGGTAATAAATTTTTTTTTTTTTTTAATTATGCTAAAGATGTGGTACTTTGATGGAGTGGTCAACATTTAATTAGATGTATTCATTATATTTCTGCCGTTATTGTATTCATTTTAAAAACAATACGTGATCACTTGCGTTATTGTTTTTCCATATAGTTTCTCACTTACGCTATGGTATGGTACGTATTGTTTATGAAAGGAATACACTCAGCCCTCATGATTCTTGAACGATGGATGGTTTGGCCAACGCGTTCGTTACGTGAGCTTATCTTGCCCACACGTAATTGGTGCCGGTTCATGCAAGCGATTATCATCCTGTATCATGCCGATAATCAACCGGAAATGTCTTTCACCGTACAACGTATTTAAAAATTAGGTGGTTTCCTATTCCAGGGCAGTGATTTAAAAAAAAAATGATTGCACCTTTGTTATATTTTCATCATCATCATCAAAAGTCGTCCATTGCTGAAGAAAGATTTAGAAAAGAGGTTTTGCCCTAAACCCCACGTTTGGTGATCGCAGTATATATGGTAGGTAATCCAATAGATAGTCGCTGCTGCCAGTGTTCTTGTTTTCCCACCCATCTTCTCCCATTGGGTGTCCCCCAATGGGAGAAGATGGGTGGGTGCTATTCTTACCCGGACACCCCACGGGTAATTTGGGGTAAGTTATATTTAATGATGTTTAAAGTAATGCAAAATGTATCGTCTACCTACTTGCTGGCAGGCGTGGTAGTCAATTAGCCTTCGTGCTTATCACTGGCCCGCTAATTACGAAGTGTTGAATACTGTTAATGCGTTATCATCAATTCAATTATACAGCTGGCAAAAGTCTTGCTACCTTTCGATGAAAAAATTCCATGGTCAGCCTCGATAATGTATTTCTACGCAAATTGGATTAGAAGACAGTCCCCATAAAGCTGGCTCTACACGTTCAGGTATACCTGACAGGTTGTGTGCATGGGCCCTAGCACCTCTAATAGCAGGATTATTTTCACCTTACTTTCTCTCTATAAACTACGTATATTGACATCTCTACCTCTTGTCAGGTAACAGAACAATACTACTAATAGAGGTAATTGTAGGCACAGGTTTCCAGGCCCTTCACGCTCCGGTTTATCTGTACCGTTTAACTGCACAGGCAAATCTGTCAGGTATAAGTACCTGAACGTGTATGGCCCGTTTAAGAGTAATAACGTAGAAAAGTATTTTTGAAATGGTTAGGAAATAAGTGGCTAAGGTAAAACACCCAGTGTCCGACAACGCACCATTGTCCGACATTTAAAAAGTTTATTAAAAAAAATAAGAGCAGTTTCTCCTTTCTGAATGAATTTCAAGAATAAACAATAAACGCGGATTATCTAGTTGTCATTGCAAAGGACATTTCACACATTCGGCCATTTTTAAGAAAATGGCTTGGTATAAGTTTCGACCGCAAGTGATCCTCCATCGTAAGTCTAGTTTTACTAGCAAAATCGTTAAGGAGGTGAGTAAGATTTATTGCTCATAACTTTTAATTGTTTTGCTGTATCGAAAATGTTATTTATTTATAAAATTAAGACATAAATTGACTAGTTTTTAATAATTGTTTGACAAGGGTGTGGTTATAATAAAATAAGAAAATACGCCTGTCGGTAATTGGAGTTTTTTTCTTCGCTTGTTCCAAATTTCGACACATCGCACACCCGCTAAAAAACTGTCATAACATAAAAACTGGCAAATCTCACTTTTTGCAGTAAAATATGTATTTTTCTAAACACTATCTACTGCAAAAACGCCATAAAGTTATTTCTTAAATTTGCCGAATGGCGGCACAAGTGTCACTTTTCTCGGGAGCCGAATGAATCCGCCATCTTGTAAAATAATGCACCATCACATCTTGCTACGAGTAGACGCGTGTTTGTGCTCTAAAAAAGTGTCGTAAGCTGTGTAACAACTGTATTTTGGTAAGTGATTTATTATATTCTTATAAATTATCAGATGAAAAAGAGTCATAATATGGTTTGTGACTCTTTTTTTTACCATATTTACTAGATCAAATGAGGAATTTCTTTGTAAAATAAAGCTACAACATGTAATGTGACATTTTTTTACCATAAGATTTAATATTTATTTGTCATAAGTTATTGTGCGGCGGTATAATACCGCACCGATACTTGTAAATATAGTAAATAAATAAAAAATAATAAAAATAAATTGCTCTTTAACTATTAAAATTAAATTTTTGGCGGTTTACATATACACCATGCCGATACCAAAATATAAATTTAAGTGAATTACCTAAAATAAAGTTTGTGTGTCAGTTAGTAGACATTTTTTTGTTGAATAAATTTTTTAAACTTTCAATATTTTTTAAGGTATTGGAGAGAATGGAAGAGAAGTTTACAGGAAAAAAGGATCGCGCGGTAATAAAATATTACAATTAGTTAATAAACACGAAGTTGATAATGGTGATAAAAATGACACGCATAAATCGATCAGTAAGTATTTGTTTATACTTTAGTTAGTTAGTTTATATATGAAATTAGTTCCCTAAAACATATTTTTTTGTTTTACAGTTAAACATAGTGAGGTATCTGAAGGTGGCCCTACAATTATACATACTCTATTAACAGAACAAAAGGTATCCAATTTAAACACAGGTAAATTAATTATCTGGCTGCAATAGAATTGGTATTTTGTATTATACTTAAAGCTCAGATTGTTTTTTTTTTATTATAGGTAATAATGAAGTGGAAAACATACCGCATTGCAGTCATCATACATTTATAGATTCAAGTGCAGCAAAAGGTTCTGTGGTGAATAGTTCATTTTCTGAAGATGATGATGATTCGGTAATAGATCCAAACTTTAGGTCCAGAAGTTCCACTAGTTAAATAAAAAGAAAGATCTGTTAAGCCTACTTAATACCCAACAGATACCATCTTTTTATAGTTATTTTTACAACAGTTTGTGTGATATTTTATAGATTAACTTTAAAAAAATATTTAATTTCTTGTATCCAGTTTAATTCCACTTACTAAAAATCTTCGGTTCACATTTTGAGAATGATTAATAACCGTTGAGTATTTTCAATAAAATAAGCTATACAATGCAACAATATTATTGTTTTATGGTCATTATTAAGTTAAAAGTAAAACTATTAAGCAATATTGAAATTACTGTTGTGATTACAAAAACTGCTGGTTTACTAATACATTAATTATTTAAATTAAAGGTGGTTAAAGATTTTGACTATGGACGAGATTATTTTCTTGTAAAATAGGCCATACAATAAAATAACATTGTTGTTTTATGGTAATTATTAAGTTATAAGTGAATTATTAAGCCATATTGAAATGACTCATATGATTACTAAAAGACTGCTGATTTGTTAATACATTAATTATTAAAATATTAAGGAAAGATTATTTTTTATGTTGATAACTTTACTTAGTATGTAAGGTTGATTAGAAGTTGTTAATTTTTTTAATCGTTTTCAAACTTATTGTAAATGACTGATTTTATAAGTCTGCATTTGCTCTTAATTAAAATACTAATAAGAGTTGTTACATAATTATAAGATTTAACGATTGAAAAGTTTGGTAAGAAAAATTGAAAGTGTTTAAAGTTTATTAGAAGTTGTTTATTTTTGATCCATTTGCAAAGTTATTGTAAATGACTGATTATTTTATGGCTGCTTATGTTCTTTAAAACAATACTAGTTGTTACTCTAAACATTGTTAATTTAAACTGTGAAAAGTTGATTAACAGTGGTAAAATATAATAAATCATGACAAAAAACATTGTATTTTTTCCCGATTTCGCTTTTTTTTTCGATAAAACAGTAATAACACAGGACTTTTAACAATTTAATTAATATTTCTACAAAAAAAAGATAAATAAAGATAAATATTGTTAACACCGATAAAAGATGATTAAGTAAAGAATAAAATAGTACTTTTCGTTTCTCCCTATCATCAATAATATGACTGCAAAATACAATTGCATTTCCACAAAAAGTTCAAAGCTCAATTACTCAATTCACGGTTAAGAGCCTTGTGACAGTTTTTTACCGGAGGTGCGACATGTCGAAAGATTTTTGTTTATTATTTTTTGCACTTTATTTTACTACTTGGCTATGTTTCTTCAGCACTCTTAAAATATAGTTCTTTCATTTAAAACATCAAACTGCATCCAGTGATCAACAGTTGTGTCGATGATTGGATATTCCATGTGTTCCAATAACCGATATATTTTGCAAAAATGGCGCCTAAAAAGATACACGTCTTTTCAAATGGCACAGGCGATAGAAGCAGTCAGTCTGATCGACTTCAAAATGCTATTGGGTGGAAAGCACGTCATTTGAGCACCGTAATGCGTTGGTACGCAGAGTTTGATCGAGGCCGCCTCTCCATGATAAAATTCGTGAAGTTCGGCTCTCAACGGTCACTGAGAAAATATGGCTACTGTCATGATATTTACGGGGCCGGAAGAGACCGTCATAGCTTATAAACTATGCTGGTTATAACCAGCACGTGAAAAAAATGCCCTTAGACCAATCCAAACCAATCAGGTCCTTATGTTTTCAAAAATAGTTTGACCAAATGAAATGTGTTTAAAATGTACACGGACACCAGAGTTAAACCAACCCGGCACTACTCTGAGGGCATCCTATGGGATGCCCTCAGAGTAGTAGCCATTCCAATCTCGTACAGGCTGGTGTATGCACCAGCCTATACTAGATTGTAATGGCTCTCAAACAGCTTAAAACAAAAAAGTGCCGGGTGAAGACGGAATCACAACAGAAATTCTGAGAGCGGATTGAAAACCGGTAGGTACTTTTAGTCCTCCAGAAGTTATTCAATTCCGTCTTCAGGTCTCGTCCGTTCCGAAGGTACGACGCCAGAAGCATGGCACAGGAGTGCGGTCTCTTCAAAAAGGTGATAACATCTTATCGAAAAATTATAGACATAATATCTCACTTCTGAGCCATATGTACAAGCTGTTTTCGAAACGATGGAATAGCAATAGTCTCGAACGCAGGTGTAATGATTTCCAGCCTACCGACCAAGCCGGGTTCCGAAAAAGCTTTAGCACGATATACCACATTCATACGCTCCGTCAGATGATGCAGAAGACTATGGAGTATAATCGGTCATTATGTCTAGCGTTTGTGGGCTACGAAAAACCTTCGATTTAATCGAGACCTGGGCAGTATTGCTGTCCCTCCAGCGATGCCATATTCACTATAGGTATCGAACTGTTGCAACGACCACCATGCCGATCCGACTAAAGGACGAGAGTACAAAATCAACCCGATTGAAGAGAGTTGTGAGACAGGGAGACGTTATTTCCTCGAAACTGTTCACGAACGCATTGGAGGACGTTATCAAGCTCATTCACTAATGTATGTTGCCAGTGATGACAATATGGTAATGAGACGTGGTCCTTAACAGCTGGCCTTTTAGAGAAGCTCAGTCACACAACGAGCTTTAGAGAGAGCTATGCTCAGAGTTTCTTTGCGTGACAGAATCCGTAATGAGGACGTTCGACAAAGAACCAAGGTCACCGACATAGCTGTCAGAATCTGCTAGTTGAAGTGGCAATGGGTAGGCAACATCGCTCGAAGAACCGACAACCAATGGGGAAAAAAGGTTCTCAAGTAGCGACCACGAACCGGAAGACACAGCGTAGGTAGGCCTCCTACTAGGTGGGTAATCGATATTTATTTATCTTTATTATAATAACCAGTTGTCGTTCATTGTGGCGTTCGAAGGGTGAGGCCTATAGTCAGCGGTGGACTTCTTCCGGCTGGTGATGATGATGATGAATACCAATTAATTAAAAACATTTCTACAATTTATGTTAAATATTTGATTAGTTAAAATAATTCATACGTGACAAAAAATAGTGGAAGTACGTAACGGGATAAGATCATTTACGATTTTTCCATAAAAAAATATTGTTATAATAGCATTAAAAAGTCATTATCTACCTACTTAACTTTAGATGAGTTTAAGCATGCCACACACATGTACATGTCCCTGTTTGTTTATTATAATTAAAATAATTAATGTACTTAATAAGACTTTTTTGGGCATGGTGTTAAGATTCGGTCGATATTTGGGTGACGATAAATAGAACATGTCGATTACTAGATCACGATTATTGGATCATGTCGATTACTGGGTGTCGATATATAGAATTTCCTTGTCGATAACTAGGCCAAAAAGAGCCTAAATCTAATTTGATTTATTGATCTACTTATTGGTATTACACTCGTTTTTACATTAAGATAATATAGAATGAACCCTAAACTTATACCTAGTGCATGAAAGTATCGTATAATATCATAAATAAACTAGATATTTAAAAAAATGTTCACTTGCCATCCTTAAAGTGTCGATGATTGGGGGTTTTACCTTACTTACTCCTACCTCTGCACTGGCAGACTGAGCACTGAGCAGACTATCATCAAGATAGCTAAGTGCCTTCAATTAAAATTCTCCATTCCAATATCCAGCAGTGGCCTATGTCCAGCGGTGGACTAATGTAGGCTGATAATGATGACGATGATGATTCAAATATCTGTTAAATATTGATAGCCAATTCAACAAATGATCAAACTATAGTCGTGCATAAAAGACTATAATGACTATACTGAATTCAGACATTACTGCAAAGCTAGTTCAGGCTCAGGTGCAGTACTACTACTTTTTGCATGCCCATCCGACATATGAATCATAGATAGATAGATAGACAATTCTTTATTGCGCACAAACAAACAGATACAAAAAGAATAAGACACAATTTAATAAAACATGCAACATTGGGCGGCCTTATCGCTAAAAGCGATCTCTTCCAGGCAACCTTTGGATGGAGAGGAAAATAAAGAAGTTACAAAGAGCAGAGGGTGCGCGCACTCGACATGAATAGGTTAACATTAACACAAAGACACATAAAAACACATATGTTGTAAACTATAATCTATACTATAATAAAACTCAAAGAGCACTTTTTCTGTACATTGAATATTTTTCCAAAATTTCTATGTGGGGATACTGTACTATCGACATAGAGGCCAAAACAATTTTTTTTGGAATTATTGTCTGTCTGTCTGTCTGTCTGTCTGTCTGTCTGTCTGTCTGTCTGTCTGTCGTTCTGTTTGTCCAGGTATCATTTTAAAACCCGTGGATGGATTTTGATAGGACTTTCACTGATGTGTTGTGTAGAAGTAGGGGTATAAATTGGTATATAAAACATCACGCTATGTTTCATAGGGGCTAAGCAGTGAAACATTACTTGCACATATTACCACGTAATTGCCTTTGTATGTGAATAGGGTAATTATAGACTGATCAGTTAATCATTAAGATATGTATTATTACGCTATATACAATAGGGACTGAGCAGACATTAAGTTTGCATAAGATATGGCAGTGGCGAAGGGTCAATTTTTGTAAGGGGTAAGCCGGTCCGGTACACCCAGGACATTTTCATTAGATTTCTGTATTGTTCTAAGTACTTTGCTGATAGCAATATGACATCATATCTTTGAAAAGTTAAAATCTGTAAATCCCGAACGGAGTGTATAGGTATTGTATTACAGTCGCAATAATAAAGGATGCGAAAAACTTAGAATAGGTTATAAAGTATATTTTATGCCGCTGATACCATGATTGACGAGGATATATAGAACGAGAGGAGGGTGCAAGAGAGGGAGAGGGGAGGGTGATGGAGTGACTGATCGGAGGAGTTAGGTGGAGAAAGGGGGGGGGGGGTGAGAGGGAGCAAGTTGGGAGAAGAGAGGGTTCAGAGAGGACAACGGGGAGAGGAAGAGGGGAAGTGTGACGGGGACCGAAGCGGGAGGGGAGAGAAAGAGCATAGAATTAGATTCTTATAAGAGAGAGAGATGGAGAGAGATAAATCAAGGGAGTAGGGAGAAAAGGGGACCAAAATGTAATTAAAGCGCGGGTGGAGCTGCGCGGGTCAGCTAGTTATAAAATAAAGTAGTCCGCCGCGTCTGTCTGTCCCTATGTATGCTGAGATCTTTTAAACTTCGCAACAGATTTAGATGCGGTTTTTATTAATAGATAGAGTAATTCAAAAGGAAGGTTTATATGTATAATACATGCATAATATAGTAGAGGAAAACTGATAATTTTAGAGGTTTCTAATGTGATGTCGTAAATAAACACGTTTTTTTACGCTTATATTGCAAACGCTGGCTGAACCCTACCAGATAGATCAAAATAATGTACTACAGTATTGTACACCTTCACAAGGTTTACAAAAAAGTCCGTGATGGTATATGTTTATCTCTTAGGGATAACCCACAATAACCATTTTTTATCCTTTACTTTTTATGAGAAATACCTATTAGTAAATTGTTGTTAGCATGAATTTGTCCCTTCTCCAATGTTACGTAAACTTCAACAATATTTACACCAATGATAAAAAAGCTGTGAACATTGTTCATAGCGCTCGGTTAAGGTTAAGCAACATAAGGCAAGGTCATTAAATAGATGGGTGAACCGATTTGTATGAAATTTTGTGTGCATATCGGGTAGAATCTGATAATATGTTGTAAACTATATTTCATGCCGCTAGGTTAAGCAACGTTAGGCAAGGTCATTACATAGATGGGTGACGGCGGCGACTCCAAGGAGGACGGTGACGGGGTTGCGAGACCCGTCCCCGTGATCACGATGCCATGTTTCCGGGGGCTATAATACACACTGAGAGGTATTTGGTGCAGATTGACTTGAGGGCCCAGGCCCCCCCTCTTATGTGGCGATGTGACAGCCGCAAGGGTTTAATTGGGTAAGAATCCCAGATACCATGATTGACGAGGATATATAGAACGAGAGGAGGGTGCAAGAGAGGAGAGAGAGAGGGAATTCGAGGAGGGGGTGATGGGGTGATCGAGGGATAAGGTGGAGCGAGGGGGAGCAAGGTGGAAGAAGAGAGGGGGAAGGGAGGGGGTTCAGAGAGGGGACAACGGGGAGAGGAAGAGGGGGAGTGTGACGGGGACTGAAGCGGGAGGGGGAAAGAGAGAGGTGGGAGAGAGAATAGAATTAGATTTTTCTTATAAGAGAGAGAGATGGGGAGAGAAATAAATCAAAGGAGGAGGAAGAAAAGGGAAGAAAAATGTAATAAAAGCGCGGGCGGAGCTACGCGGGTCAGCTAGTAATATATATTCATATGAGTATAATATATAAACATACATCAAATAATACTATTGTAAACATACATAAATCAGTACCTACTAATATAACAAGAAAATCATCTCACTTTTCAGCCAATTAGTAGATCGGCCTGCATTATCCTGGCCGGTAAGAAACAACTGCAGAAAGGTGTTACTTCCCGCGGGATTTGAACCCTTGACCCTTGCAAAGCAAGCCGTTTCCCACTGCGCCAAGGAGGCTACAGTGTATTGTATAAAATATGTATTTACATTTTGGACTTTTAAAATTCTGAGCCATATCGCTAGTTAGACAGTATTAGGTAACATTTTAGTACTTATTTACGAGTACATTCCGTTTAATTGTTCGTTTACTCTGAAATCTTATCTGAGATATGAGCGGTAATTTTCCAACATAACCATATATGTACGAGTATATTACGCTAAATAGGCAATGATTGACTACAATAAGTCCACGCAGTTTCATCTGTATGACTGTCTTGAAGTATCTACTTTAAACTAAGATTATAATTAGTCATGGGATTTTACGCTGCCTACGAAAGATTATCAACGTTATTTGCGTTCTTTTGTAAATTATTTAGTGGATTCTGTTCGGTTCGGTTCGGGTGGGTTCGGTTGGGTTAGTGCTTACGCTGTTTCAGGAATGTATTCATGAAGTTATTTAAGGAATGTTATATATACTACATAGAAGTTAGTACCTACATAACATCATACTACCCCTCAAAGGGTCGACAACGGTGTAGGTAAAACTGCACTCACATTGCGATAAATTAGGTCACTAGGATAGGGTATTAAAAGGGAGCGAGCTTATAGACATGCACTGGGGAAATTGCAGGCATTGCTGAGAATACCTATCCATGTATATGAACATGATAATTTACTCGCCCAGGAATCGAACTTAGGACATCACGGTAAAGAACATTTTCGCCCTTGAAGTACCTATATGTAATGAGTTTTTTTATAGTCCATTTGCCACTACATACGTAAACACATAATTCAATTAGTCCTTAAAAGAGCTAAACATTATGAAGGCCACTGCTCTTATTGACAATTGAGGTAAGCAGCGGCTTTGGGCTACTATAGGGTGAACATTAGCGGCCATAAAAGTCTTTACATTGTAAAAGTTAGTAGTTCTACGTTCATACACATATCCGCTTCGTAAAATTCATGTCGATAAAGAATGAAAATAGAACAAATACAACGACAAAGCCGATCGACAGATAATACCCTGATAACGTATAACATTTGCGAACACAAAATGGCGCAGTTGCAGTAAACGATACCCAAATTACGCCACTACTCACCACGAATATCGCCGTGATACACAACAGCATATATTTAATGCACTTTATTCCAACTTCTGCGTCGTTTTTAGCCATTTTTTCAACGCGAAACCCGTGCTGCCTCCGCGACAATCGGCAAAGTACTGAAGGTTTTTTTTTATCAGGTTGATAAGCGCTCGCTGCGTCGAACTAATTGTGACTGGCCAGGATTAGGAAAATATAAACGTTTTCCGTGGCCAATTAACTCGTGCGGTTATGGGCTGTCATGGTAATATATTGGTAAATAAAACGCACCGCTGTTTACCTGTTTACATAAAACAACAGAGAATTTAATATAAATGCTTTTCAAAACTAGTAGGCATGTGTCCAAAGAGCTGTTTTGACAAAGGTTTAAAAAAACAGTGACTTACTTAATAATCTCTTGTGTCTGTTAACTTAGCACTTAGTCCTGAATTAGTCGTACCGATACCAATTTTGTTATAAGTTATTTGTTATCTATACTTATAATAAAACTGTAACAGGTCCAATTCTGTACATTGAAGATATTTTGAAAATTATTTTTGGAGGGTATTCTATAACCGATACTGAGGCCGAAAATGTATTTTTTTAAATTTTTGTCTGTCTGTCTGTCGGTCTGTCTGTCTGTCTGTCTGTCTGTCTGTCTGTATCACGGCTGAGCATCACGCCGAAACTACTGAATGGATTCAAATGAAACTTGGCACGATTTGAGATCTTACTGCGAGGTAGGACATAGGATACTTTTTATCCCGTAATCTAGCACGGTTCTTTCGGGAGAGGGGATTAAAGTCAAAATGGGTACTTGGTTATACGCTTGGTCGGATTTTATCAATTTTTCTTTATAATATAATAAATATTAGTAAGGGAACACTCATAGAGAGTTGTTATCAAGGTTTTGTAATCTATCGGGTTAAGCAACGTTAGGTAAGGTCAAAAAATAGATGGGTGACCGTTTAACGCCATTTGAACTAAACGTGCCCGTGCTTCGGAGAGCAAGTAAAAAATAGGTCCCAGTTTTTAACCAACTATAAAAAAGGAGGTTATGTATTCGATGCTAATGTCTGTTATTAAAAGTTTAGTTAACGTAAAAATAGCGCAGGCGGAGCTGCGTGGGTCAGCTAGTTCGAAATATTTGTGTACCCTAGGTATTAATACCTATGTACGTAATATTGCCTAAATAAAATACATAAGTAGTAGTACTTAGTAGTTTCGTGTAAATGTGTTTCTTTGTGAGTCTATTACTCACACTCTACATTTGGTTTACCTTTAACAAATGGATTTAATGTGAAAACATATTTTTATTTAAGACTAGCTGACCCGCGCAGCTCCGCCCGCGCTTTTATTACATTTTGCTCCCCTTTTCACCCTTCTCCCTTGATTTATTTCTCGACATCTCTCTCTCTCTCTCTATTATAAGAAAAATCTAATTCTATGCTCTTTCTCTCCTCTCTCTTTCCCCCACCCGCATCGGTCCCCGTCACATTCCCCCTCTTCCTCTCCCTGTTGTCCCCTCTCTGAACCCTATCCCCCCCTCTCTCTTTCCCAACTTGCTCCATCTCACCCCCCCCCCCTTGCACCACCTAACTCCCCCGATCCCTCACCCCCTCCTCGAATCCCCTCTCCCTCTCTGTCCTCTCTTGCACCCTCCTCTCATTCTATATATCCACGTCAATCATGGTATCAGCGGCATGAAATATATTTTACGACTTATTCTCAGACCTACACAAAATTTCATACATGTATCCGTTCACCCATCTATTTAATTACCTTGCCTTATGTTGCTTAACCTTTACCTAGCGGCTTGAAATATAATTAATGGCCTATTATCAGACCTACCCGATATGCACATAAAATTTCATACAAATCGGTTCACCCATTTAATGACCTTACCTAACGTTGCTTAACCTCAACCTACCGCTATAAAAAGTATCCTATGCCCGTCTCCTGGTCCTAAGCTACTTCCCTACAAATTTTCAGTCAAATCGATTGAGCCGTTCTTGAGTTATAAATAGTGTATTTTATATTATAGATTAAAGTTCTATAGTAATTGTATGTTCAATTTCACCGATAGATGGCGCTGTTCATAATGTAAATCACGCTACCATCCTAAATTACTGTATAATGATATTCGATAATGAAAGTATTAAATTTTTCGCATCTTTTATTGTTGCGACTGTAATACAATACCTATACACTACCTGGACTTGGGGAGTTTCAATAAAATTTCATGAATATATATATGTATATAGCGTAATAATACATATCTTAATGATTAACTGATCAGTCTATAATTACCCTATTCACATACAAAGGAAATTACGTGGTAATATGTGCAAGTAATGTTTCACTGCTTAGCCCCTATGAAACATAGCGTGATGTTTTATATACCAATTTATACCCCTACTTCTACACAACACATCAGTGAAAGTCCTATCAAAATCCATCCACGGGTTTTCAAATGATACCTGGATAAACAGAACGACAGACAGACAGACAATAATGATGAATAATTAAATACCCAGTAGTTACCAGTGGCGACAGTTGGGACTTTTAATTCCCAATTGTTGCCACTGAAATACAAAAAAAATAACATTATCACCATCATCAATCAGATGCGTCAGATTTATTTTTTGGCATAGCAACATGCTGAAGCAGCATAATTTTTGACCCCACACAACTTCTGTATTATTTTCCTTTCTGTTAATTTTTACCAAATTTGTTATTGTTAATCTTTAGTAAGTACTTACTTTCTATGAGTAATGAAATGGACAAAATATTGCCGAAAGTACTATGGTAGCATAAAACAAGGGGTGCATGTCTTGTGCCTTGTCTTTTATGAGCTGAATGTGGTTTAGTAGCTGACATGTTTATGTAAACATTGCTGTTCCGGTGTGAATGGCACAGTAGCTGGTGAAATTGCCATTCTTGAGACTTACTGCTGCACTCACAAGGGTCAGTTATATTATCGCTAATTCTAATTAAACCATCTTTCTTTAATCTAATTATTTTGACTCTCTAAGCCGTATGCTTTTTTTAAGATAATCTATAGTTCTTATCACTACGAGTATCAGAGAATAAAGTACTTATTAAAAATCAAAATCAAAATACCTTTATTATGCATAGGCCTTACGAGGGCACTTACATATTGTCAATTTTTTACAACTACCACCGGATCACAACGCGGCCTCTACTGAGAAGATCCGGCAAGAAACTCAGAGGGCTTGTCATTAATTAATAATTCAAGTAAGTATAATTTTAACAATAAATATCGTTTTCACAAAAGATGTCTTAAAATTATAAGCTCGCATGAGTATCACAGTTTAAGCCCACGCAGCTTTATCCTCCAGGTAATCCGAGATTTTATAGTAGCCCTTTTTAGACAACCGGCTTTTAATAGTGCTTTTGAATTTATTAATTAGTAGGTCTTAGATATCCCGTGGCAATTTATTATAGAAACGTATACCTTGGCCCACATATATATCGATGTTGGCCCATGAACGAATTACTAATTCTGTGGAGACGCGTGGAGTGTACAGCAAGATTGTGATTGTTCCGGTTTACATTATGATGGTCACTATTCTTTCCAAAAGTACTTATTTTTTTCTTTACATACAACAAATTTTCATTGTAGCGTGTAGTGCGACACCTTCCTTATGTATGTTAGTATGAAGTAGTATATAAGGCGAGGGTCGCATTAGATGTGGATCAGTAATAAACATCTTGAGTCGCAACAAGTTCTTTCATTTCATCATAAATATATTGTGATATAACCATCGATATAGTTACTTATTATGTATCGATGGATATAACCGTCGTTAGATACAACATTGTTCACATCGTCATAATCTTGCAGTCCACGCCTAATTTTAAACACGAGTGAGGTTAACAATATAATCCGCGAACAATATAATCTTATGATTGTCCCCTGCAAAGTAGGGTAAGTCATTAACATATATCAAAAATAGGAATGGGCCTAGTATTGAACCCTGTGGTACACCTAAAGTAACCTCAGATCCTACAGATCTCGTTCCGTTAATATCAACCTTCTGAATTCTATTACTCAAATATGAAGTCAGAAGATCGCGAGCGCTGTTCCTGATTCCGTAGTGGTGTAGTTTCCTGACAAGCGTTTCATGTTGTACGTAATCAAACGCCTTGGATAAATTGCAGAATATGCCAAGATCATCCTGCTTGTCCTCCCAGGGTCATAATATAATTCTTATCAATTCAACTCCCGCATCTGTAGTAGAACGATTCTTAGTAAATCCAAACTGTTTATCATGAAACAGATCATATTCGTTGAAATGATCTAGCATCTGATCAAACAATATTTTTTCAAAAATTTTACTTTTTCAAATGTAAACAACATTAATTAGAAGTGATCTAATACTGCGGTCGTACAACCCACCAATCCCAAAAGTCCACTAATTTTTAACTGACTTCAAAAAAAGGTTGTATATTTTTTTATATAAAATTAGTTGACTACCAAATCTGTAATACTATCCAACACACACTATCGACGACACATCCATTGAAGCACAGTTAAGATATGGATACAGTTTGGAAACTAAGCCTAGTTGACGAAATAATTACCTACACTCCACTGAAGCGATAGGGTTGAATTCAATTCAATTTTTCTTCAATTTTTATAAATAACTTGTAGATAAATTAACTTGTAGAACTATAGATCTTAAACTTTGTTATTACGACGTAACGAAAAAGTAGAAAGAAAAAAGAAAGAAAGAAAGAAAAACATTTATGCAACCACATCTTGTACAGTAACTAGCCTAGTACACTTAAACTAATAATTAGAATGCCGTTGAAAGTTTATCCACTCAGCATGTGTCGTTGCTCCTAGCTGGCACAACGCCGCTGATCTTCCGTGGACACCCGTCAGCGAGAGTGCGTCGGATCCCAACAGCATACACCGGACACAAGTTTTACAATTAATAAAAACAACACAAGCAGTTGAAACTGACCACGAGAAATTGAGAAGCAAGAACATGAAATGAAAAATTAGGCTAAAAGTGATCTTATTATTAAGTCCTTAGTCTATTCATAAATCCACTGTAGGTATACTATAACTAAATGCTATTACATCTAAATGCTGATTTCAAATAGTGTTTAAATATATGCGTTATGAAAAAGAAAAGTGAAAAAAAGAGTAACGAAAAATTTTATTGCAGCCGCCATCTTGGATTTACAGTTTGGCAGCATTATCCGCTTTAACATCCCGGAAAACCACGAAAACGACAATCATAACAAAATAGTTGATAATTATTGCAACCGCCATCTTTGATTTACTTTTGTGATAATAAAAGCGCCACCATACTGGATTTACAAATAAGTTCACGAATTCATTATGATCGATCACACAGACCTATAATATAACGATACAATAATATAAGAATAACAATATACCTATCATTATTACCTTTTAAAATCAGCAGGCAATTTAAAATACGATAGCTCCGGTTTTGATGAAGCTGAGTTCAAACAGCCGTATACTGTGCAATACGCTTGTCCTGGCATATTTAAAAAGATCGCGGAGAAAATCTTCGCGGCACGCACTACTGACGGCATCGCGACATTCGCTTAGAGCTCTCGTCGACGCGCATGGTTGCGTGAGTGTGCCGTTTCGAGCGTTTGTAGGTAGTTTCCATACTGTATACATATTTATACTGTGATTGAAGCCTTTATAAATTAGCAGACTTGGGATACTTGTGTCTTGTAAAAGGGAGAATGGATGAAGGAACTACCTACCACCAGACGAATTGTAAGACGTGGACGATGGGCCACTACTTACAGCCTCACGGTCCTAGAGTCTTTGTCTTCAACACAAATAAAAATGTTCAGGACCAACGATGTTCCCTGTGGGGTGCCGGTTTAGAACTGCTTCCCCCATCTCCTCTCGTTGGGTGTCGTAAGGGGCGACTAAGCGAGAACAGGAAGACGGGCAGCAGCGTCTTTCTTTTGGATTTTTCTTCCACCTATACTGCGATCCCCATGCCGCCTGCCAAGCGTGGGGATTATGGCAACCCCTCCCTTCTAAGGGGGAGGCCTTTGATCAGCAGTGGACGTCTGTCGGCTGCTAATGACAATGATGAGGACCAACGATAGATAGATTGGTGTCGTAGACTAGCCATTGCTGAGCATTGATTTATCTTAGGTCTTGTCTCGCCACTACCGAAGAATATAAAAAAAATACAAGTTTTGTTAAAACATTTAATAACCACGTAACATAAACGAAACATACAACTGAACAAATAATAAAATAATAAATAAATGTACCTACTTACCACATTCTTATAGCAGGCATAAAATTGTCTATCTGTACTATTTACACTTTAGTTAAATTATATTAATTTATCTATTCTTCTTCTCTAACGAAGTAATTCGCCAGAGAACAAAAGTTACTGACATAGCTCAACGGATTAGCAAGCTGAAGTGGCAGTGGGCTGGTCATATTTGCCGCAGAACCGATGATCGGTGGGGAAGACTGGTTCTGGAGTGGAGGCCACGAACCGGAAAACGTAGCGTAGGACGCCCTGTGACCCGGTGGAGTGACGATTTACGCAAAGCAGTTGGCAGTGACTGGATGAGGAGAGCCGAAGACCGGGCTCAATGGCGTGTATTGGGGGAGGCCTATGTCCAGCAGTGGACTGATGTAGGCTGATGATGATGATGATGATGATCTATTCTTTCAAATTTAGTCTTGAATTTTGTAGTTATTTGCATAAATTGCCACTATGATTTAACAAAAATACCTAAACAATAAAGGTTATTATTGCATGTCAGGTACTAATCCTTAAAAGTTTTTTTTACATTTCGACTTCAAAAAAGGAGTGGTTCTCAATTCAGTAAGGTTTAATGTTTATTTTATACAATAATTCCTTTATATTACATCAGACAAGGACCAAAAGCCGCGTAACCCTAACCACTTACTTCATGCTCCTACGAACTCTACAAAACGCTATGATTTTCCGGGGCCCACGCAAACCAGTCCCATCGACACGCTTGCTCTTAAGGACGCTTGCCGAGGTTTGGCAAAGACGTGCCTCAAGAGTTTTCCTATGTACTATCGCGGTCACGAATGCTGTACCAGTTCCGAATCAAAATCATGTAAGCTCGTGTAAGCGATTATTGTCCTACAGGTGATACAAAATTTGTGACCGCGAGAGTACATACATACGCTTAATGGCAAGCCAAACAGAACGCATTGCACTCTCACTCGTCACCTGAGACATTTAATATTAAGTCTTTTGAGCCCATTAATTTCACCAGCTACAGTGACCTTCACACTGGGACACAGCACAATATCTGCACCGTAAGCCTAGTACTGATCGAAGGTGGATATTGGCTTCCCCAATTGCATGCCACTGAGAATGATCTGGCATGACCTGTATGGTGTCTGTGTAAGATTCCCGTTGGGTGTTCGTAAGAGGCGCCTAAAGGAAAACAACAAGACAGGCAGAAGCGTCTTTCTATTGGATTACCTACCACCTATGTATATAAATAATTTAATTAACCAAAATGGCGGCTATGTGGTTCGCCACCCATCACGTCTCGTTTCTCACGGAGGTGAAAAGCGGCCCTTGAGCTCTGCCTACCCCTACGGGAAAAAGGCGTGATTTTATGTATGTATGTTTTTATGTATGTATGTATACTGCGATCCCCACGACGCCTGCCAAGCGTGGGGATTATAGCAACCCCTCCCCTTCCGAGGGGAGGCCTTGTTCACGCCTTTCGGCTGATGATGATGAGAATGATCTTAGGCAAATATCTACTACAATATCTCGTCTTTCCAGTCATAAACTAAATGTTAAAATATACATACTTAAACTAGGTAATGCTTCTGAAATTGGTGAAGCATTAGCGAAGTGACAAAGCTATACATGAATTCGACCTATCTTTCTTATCTACGACTTAGTTATGAGAACATTCATGGATACGCCCCATGTTCTTCTCTCGCGATCTTCGCCATCCATAAGGCGCCTCCTACCGCCAGTGCCTGAAAAATAATACAACATAAATAGACTCTGTTATCCAATAAACAAAACAGAATTGTCTAGACTGTGTACCAGTTGGTGCTTTGTCTGCTTACTTCAAAAGTTTTATTTATTATTTACCAAAGTAATATTCCGAAATTTAAGTGACTGTTGAGTGAGATACATCCCTTATCAGTGTTCAATCTAAATAAAATTACAGTAGAATTAAAATAAAATATTTTTAAAAAAAAATTGAACCGACTTCAATATCACTGAAAAGTATAAAATAATTTAAGTATTATTGAAGTTGGTGTTAGCTTACCGGCTGTGTATATTTGGCACCAACTTCAATAATATTTAAATTATTTTATACTTTTCAGTGATATTGAAGTCGGTTCAATTTTTTTTTTAAAAGATTTTATTTTAAACTTTTTAGTGATATTTTCATATATAAAGATTGAACCATCGAAAACCGTAAAATTATCTAGATAGGTCATGATCACATTATCGTCTACATAGTTTTACATAATTCATGTTTCTTCAGAAAAAAATATCCGGTCGTAATGAAATTTGCATGGAATCATCATAGCAGTTTACTCTCTCGAATAAAAAAAGAATCATCGCAATCGGTTCATAATTGTCAGAGCAATGTAATGGAGAACATCAGTTTTATGGTTTTTACCAGATAAATTCCTCCACATCGTTCATGGTTCTCCAGGAAGTTCTTATCCGGTTGTAATAAAATTCATACAGATTTAATACAGTGGTTTCTTCTTTCGAATAAAAAAAGAATAATTGAAATTGGTTAATATTTGCCAGAGTTATGACCATTTTTGTCCTTAAAAAGCGACATAAAGTCATCGATATAGGCTTTCCTGCAGCTCTCAGTGCGCAGTCACCATTCTTGTTTTTCAGGAACTACTTATTACTACGCAATAATTTTTTTATGGGACCCAATCAATGGATTGAAGAATGGATGGAAGAAAGATTTTTTCAAATCGGTTCATAATTGACAGAGTTATGCGCGAACATACATAATAAAAAATAAAAAAAAATATATACAGACGAATTGAGAACCTCCTCCTTTTTTGAAGTCGGTTAAAAAATACGCCTTATACATAATTTGACTTCCAGCCTTTGGTTGGAATCCAACCCCCTCACCCATCCATACCAGAGGTATCTATTTCGGTTTTGTTTTTCCGGCTGAAACCCAACGGAAACCTGTGGGGGTTTAACCGGAGTATATAGAAAACTAAATCTCAGTAGCTGTTGCATTGGAGTCGCCGTGGTAATCGACGTCTAGAGCCCACAACCTAAACGTCCATCGACACTCCAAAGAGAGGTATGTAACTCCTTTTTTTTTTCTTTTTTTTTTGACGAGGGGGAAATCTTCTAAAGATTCCCGGGAGCTGTGGGGCTCGACCGGGGTATGTGGGATTCTTACCCACTAAAACCCTCGCGGCTGTCGCATCGGCACATGAGAGGGGGGACCCCAGGGCTCTCCGGTGGGATCTGCACCAGGGGCCCCTCAGTGCCTTGTCTTTGAGCCCGCCGCCGGGGGGCGCATTGTAGCCACCCGGGAACCTGTCACGGTGCTCACGGGGACGGGGGTCGCAACCCCGCCGCCGTCCTCCTCGGAGTCGCCGCCGTACTCAATGGACGCTCAAAGGGCCCACACCCCGAGCGTCCAGCGACTCCGAAGAGGTATGTAACTCCTACACCAACTGGCCCTACAAATGTTGATTTTATTAATAATACCTATACCGCAGGTAACCGGTGGATGCAAATAGCCAATAGGCATGATGACTGTAACACAATACCAATAAATCTGTGGTTTTAAATATTAGAACAGATTGCACTGATTCCAAAAATGCATCCCATTTTCATAATAATAGAGAGATTACTTAAATACAGCTAATCGCCATTTTGTAATAAACGCTGCTCAGAGTGAATGACGTCAATCCTGTGTAAATAAACAACTGTCAACTGTAATCTCAACTTTTTCTTTCATACAAGATGTTTATTTACACCGCCGCCGCGCCGTAGTGACGTCACAACATGGCGCCACGCACCGGCCATCGTTTTGGAACGAAATTCAAACTCTATTTTAAAAATTGAAATTATTGCTATTAATTGTAAATTTAATACAAAAATATGATTATTTTCGGCAATAGTAGTAAGTACATTATAGAGTATTTTTTCAAAATTAGTCATCATGCCTATTGTCGTTCATTGTGGCGTTCTAAGGGGGAGGCCTATTTTCAGCAGTGAACGTCTTCCGGCTGATGATGATGATGACCTATAGTATATTTATAAATACACTTGACCACAATTTCACGTGTTGGTAAGTAAATATGTGATCTAGGATGGGGCGCTTACCCAATAAATGCCAGTTCTAACTAAACTTAAACATACCCATGCTATACATGTCTGTAAAAAGACGTTTCATATTAACCTGCATTATGACTAAAAATACTCCAGTTAGTCCGATCCCAGCGGCGTGCGACTGCACCCATTCGCCGAAGGAGTCCGCACAGCCAGCGCTGTAGGCGATGGACAACGTGCAGTTGAAGGTCTGGATGCTGCCATAAATGTGGGCGCAGCAACTCACGGGAAGACCCTCAGTGGCCTGCGTCCCGAGAGGAATCAGCCAGTCGCTGGCGTTCGTCACGCCGCAACATTCGAACTGGAAACAGCACAATGTGGTAATGAAAATAAAGTCAGTTTTGAGCAAGCGACAGTACTGCCTATTAGAAAGTTGCATTTTACTGCCAGTTGTCATCTGAGACATTAGTTATTAAGTCTCTTGAGCCCTGCATTATTACTAGATACAGTGCAGTTTGTGGCAGAGTAGGTATCATAGGAGTGGTACTTTTTCTTGTACCCACCCGGACTCCGTACTAGCAGAGGCTGAATTATGTGGCATTTTACCGACTAAGACCTCCATGTCGACCTTTATCAACGCTAAAGAGAGAGAGACTGGGCACTCCATTCAATGCTCACCAGGCTCCAAGGCCAGATGCTCGATAGAGCACCGATAGGGATATATGAGCATATATCCCTATCAGTGCCGGGGAAGCCCCCGGCACTCTCGTGGTGCTCATATCGATACAGGGCCAGTACCGCGTCCTTATCCGCCTCGGAACTGCGATGATACCTACCTTGCGCAAAAAACTCACGACCTACAGTACCTACGCGATGAGTCCACATGGCATCGAGGTAAGAATTACGACGCGAACGGAGGAGGGGACATCCCGCGCCGTTTTAAGTGAACAATATGTGGGGATGCGGGTAGTCACCTCCCTGATTGCCATGTAGAGCTGTCGCGTACTGTAGTAAATACAACTTTCTGTACTCACATCTTCCTGAACCTCATCCCAAAGCTTGGTGACCTCAATGCTCTTGTCGGCGCCGTATAGCTCCATGGTGGATTTCAACTGTTGTTGTACCAAAGCCGCCGTGTTGCCGCGAAGCGCGTACCCGGCTATGCACGCCGATAGTTGGAATACGAACATCAGAATCATCGCTCCGGCGAACTGGAAACACAGAAGACGGTGATTTTAAAGGAGCTCAGGGAGAGATTGAAAATGTTCGCTCAAAATATCGGAACAGGCTTCATGCTTTATGACTAGGAAAGTACGGATGTTGGGTTCTCATGGGGAGACTGAGGTGTATGAGTGGCCGTCGTCTATGAAGTGTAACCCTGCTTCGTACTTTTCATTGCTAAGGCAGAGATTTGTCTGGCATCAAGGATCCTTTTTAGAGTTTGACCGCAATGGTTTATGGTTTGCCAACCTTGTTACTTCAGAAAAATATATGCTATCAGAAGGGTAGAAATGCGGTACCTATAGCAGCCCACTAAATAAAGTGGAGACAGTAGTTCGTCAGCGCTAGAACAGCGATTGCTCAACATACAGGTGCGGTCACAGCCAACGCCTTTGGGGGTCATAGTTGACGGGCCCGTTGGTCTAGTGCCCTGGCCGCTAGCCAATAGATTGTGGGTTCGATTCCCACCTTTCGTCTGAGTGTTTCAAGTGCGTAACCTATTTTGGATAAAATTGTTTAGACGTTTTAAAGCAAGAAGTTAAGTTTGTGAATTTGTCGTTAATGAGTTTGAGATTTTGGGGTTTGAGATGACCCCTACAAAACCCTTCCCCCCTCTCGGACCGCCACTGTCGACATAACTACACTATGTAGTAGCTTACTAGCTACTACTACCTGATGTAAACGTTACTTTGAACGACGTTTTCAAAATGTTAACATGAGTTGCATGTGACTCGGTATTATCTGCCGTTATCAACGAACGTTCGGTGTTCATTTCCTCTATTACAGTTTTCACAACCAGTTTTGTATGACGTGCATTCGTCGCTGTGCCTCAATATGTAAATGCGACTTTTTATTTGACTTTAAATACGTCAAGTATGTCCAATGACAGAGCCTAGATTACGAGTGCAAAAAATTGTACCTTAGTGCAAATTTAAATCGTTTAGTAATGCCGTTCGCGGACCCAATGACGTTCTTACTGGACCATGACTATGCTCCGCTCCAAAGAAAAATGGTCGAGGTCCGATCGCTGTTCAAAAGGTCCCCAGGACCTGTGGTGTTTATACCCCCTAAAACCCCCGCGGCTGTCGCATCGGCACATGAGAGGGGACGTCAGGGCTCTACTGTGGGATCTGCACTAGGATCCCCTCAGCCTTGCCTTTGAGCCCGCCGCCAGGTTGCGTATCATAGCGCCCGAGAACCAGACACGACACTCACGGAGACGGGGGTCACAAGCCGCCGTCCTCCTCGTAGTCCCCACCATACTCAATGGACTTCCAAAGGCCCACACTCCGAACGTCCAGCGACTCCGAAGATTGGAGTTGTAAACCTAGTCCACACTGCCCTTAATCACAATGGCGTGGTCATTTTGTCTCGCTGTGCTAACAAGGTATATATATTATAATTAATGCTATGGGTACAGCATGAGTTTCTGTATTAAACAGAGGTTTAAGGAAATTAATTTACTATCTATACTTATAATAAAACTGTAACAGGTCCAATTCTGTACATTGAAGATATTTTGAAAATTATGTTTAGGGGGATTCTATAACCGATACTAAAGCCAAAAAAATTTTATTTTTATTTTTGTCTGTCTGTCTGTCTGTATCTCGGCTGAGCATCACGCCGAAACTACTGGATGGATTGAAACGAAACTTGGCATGATTTGAGTTAATACTCCGAGGTAGGACATAGGATACTTTTTATCCCGACATTCGGCACGGTTCCCTTGGGAGAGGGGACTAAAGTCAAAATGTGTACTTGGTTATACGCTTGCTCCGATTTTAACAATTTTTCATTATAATTATAATAAATATTTGTAAGGGAACACTCATAGACAGTTGTTAACAATGTTTGGAAATCGATCAGGTTAAGCCACGTTAGGTAAGGTGATTATATAGATGGGTGACCGTTTAACGTCATTTGAACTAAACGTCTCCGTGCTTCGGAGGGCAAGTACAAAGTGGGTCCAAGTTTTTAACCGACTTTAAAAAAGGAGGTTTTGTATTCTATGCGAATGTATATTATTGAAAGTTTAGTTAACGTAAACACAGCGCGGGCGGAGCTGCGTGGGTCAGCTATTATAAAACATATAATCTCTCTATTTGTTTTAACATTTAATAGGTGTGTTTCAAGATGATGAGTGATTTATAAGATTTATTAGGCCAGCTGACATATTCGCTATATGTAGCGCGTTGTTTTTACGTAAACAAGATGCAAAGGTAAACTCCTACTTTTATTTTAGTCCGTCCGGCGCCGGCAGCAGGACAGGTTTGCGTTTGTTTGGACAATTTATCGATGTTATGCAAGATGCGTTAAACATTTATCCAAATAAAAAAAAACATATTTAAACAGTTGTATTCATTGTCATAGTGCTGAAATTCGCTTGTTTATATATTATGACACTTAGGCACAATTAATGGCTGATAATCCAAAACTCGACCAAGAACTGGGAAGCGCAGTGTGGGTCGGCCCCCCACTATATGGACAGACGACCTCGTTAAGGCGGCAGGGAGCCGTTGGATACAGGCGGCACAACATCGGTCGCAATGGAAGTATATGGGGGAGGCCTATGTTCAGCACGTCTATGGACGTCTTGTGGCTGACATGATGAATCCAAAACTTGCAAAATGACGGTGGTAGCCATTTTCAAATGAAGAACAATAATTTTACTAGAAGCATCTGGCACTGGAGAGACTTTGGCGAAGGTCCGAACGAAGAACCCAGAGTCCCTCCATACCGCCAATGAGGGCCATGGAGGAGGTTTTGGTGGTTAAAAATTCCACAACCCAGCCTCCGCCCCCTCGGAGGCCTGGTACCTTTTGAAGGTTTCCTCCTCGACAGCCAAAAAATAGCCCCTTGTGGTAGGGACCGTCCATGTAGCTACCTACCACCAAAGTGTCATATATCCTTCCGTTAAGCAGCAGTGTGTAAACATTGCTGTGTTCCGGCATGAATGGCACTCTAGCTGGTGAAATTACCGGACACAAAAGACTTAACGTCTACTGTCTTAAGGGGCGGCAACGCGCTATTGATTCTTCTGATGTAGCTATCATCAGAAGAAGCAATAGCGCGTTGCCGACCCGTCTATCGGCTGTGTTGAATGCTTACCATCAGGCGGGCCGCATGCTTGCTTGCCACCTTGGTAGTATAAATGGCATTGGCAGTTGCTTACCATCAAGCGAACGTCTTACTTGCACTACGTTAGCGTTAGGGTAAATTGGTTGAATTTAAAGAGTCAAGAAAACACAAACACCTCTCATGACCAAAGGACTGCACCCTATGAAAATTAAAATCTCAATCCCCGACCCCCCTTCCTTTTGCCCAAATCCTGTATACGCGCCCGACAGAATCTACGCCTAATGTAACGTAAGGTGAATAAAAGTAACTATTTCTTGCTGTATTATTTTTTACTACACATAAATATAGTTACAACTCTACACGAAACAGCACTAAGGTAACATGATGATCTAGATTCTAGATAGATAGAAGCGTGTTTTAAGATTACACTAACATAACAGTAACATCATAGTAACGATAATAGTGTTTACACTAATAACATTATAATATGTAAAATGTGACGTAAGGCTTGAATAACTTCATGTCTTAATGCTAATTGACATGTCATTTGCATAATTAGTACTATTTAAAGAAATAATACTAAGCCGCTTTTTAATCACCATCATCATCAGCAGCCGAAACGTCCACTGCTAAACAAAGGCCTCACCCTTAGAAGGGAGGGGTGGCCATAATCCCCACGCATGGCAGGCGGCTTGGGGATCGCAGTATAGGTGGTACGGTGCTGCCCGTCTTCTTGTTTTCCCTTAGTCGCCTTTTACGGAAATCCAAAGGGAGGAGATGGGACGTATTAATAGAAAACTAGAAATCATGATCAGATTCTGCTTTGTGACTGGGTAATATATAGCGCCGTTGGCAGGTAGAGTTATGTCTTAAGACTTACTTAGACGCGATGCTCAATGTTTTTAACAGGCGAAACCGTGCTCTACATTAAAAAAAGTTAATGATTATCTCGGGATGCAAGAGAAGGCTTATCCTTAGGCTAGTACATTCTGGAGACAGAAAGACTCGTTCAAAGACTGTATCTGTTAGATATTGCAATATGATATATAATATGTTTACCTGTGTGAGATGCAGTAAATTATGTTAATTCCCATAAATTAACATCGCGCGTCAGAGACCCTGACGAATAAAAACTATGAGATAACGCCTCAAGGCCTTACAGAGATAAAAATACTCACCGCCATGTTCATCAAATAGTTCTCCATGAAGGCTCCATAGAAGCCGGCGAAGGATATGAGGAATATGATGATACCAGTCGCGATGCAGAACGCTGGGAGTGAGAAGAACCTCTCCGAAAGAAACTGATGGTAACCATTGTAAGCGGATTGCACTGAGGCGCCCACCGATAGTATTATTATACCAGTTATCTGTAAATAACAGACAACACTATAATTTTTACAAATCACACTGGCCACTAATAAAACAAAGTGCAGTTTACTCACCAGAAAAAGAAAATTAACTGTCACTAATGTATATTTCACGGTAGTAAATAGTTTGGACAACATTTTTTTTTCTAACACCCGTTTCGCTACGTCGACACTCGCGTGACAGGTTCCACCGTAGTTTTAACCAGCTACAGATATTTTTATCACTATGTGTAGATACATTAATCTTGATAAGGAAAACAAGCGGATTTATCTTTTGCCCCGCATATGTCGTTCGATTTTGTACGAACTTTTAAATATCGAACGACTATTTTATATTTATAAAGAACGTTATTTTGCTTCTATGTATATAATAGATTGTGAACACAATTGTTTCTCTAGAAATTTACAAACGATATGACAATATGTGTTAATTCAAACTGCGTATGTGCTCGGCACGATTGCAAAGTCGGCACTGAAAGGTAGAGTGATAAGAAAAACACACACGGTATTCCAAGTTTCATATTTATTTAATCTGAACATTTTCTACGTAACATTAGGGTCACTTTTGGATCATCGGTTTCATACAATACTATCAAGTTACTTTCAGGTGTTTTACAATTTCAAACATTAATGTACGTAATATATTTATGATCTTAAGCCGATTCAGGCCGTAGCGTACCTACATGTATGTCGAAAAGTCGTTTCTTTTTTATCCTGACCGGTATTGAACTCTAGACGTCTAGACCGTCTGGGACACGTTTCGCCCATCCACCGCCACTGTATTATATGTTCGTCAATAATATTATATTGAAGTAGGTATTCATTTCATTAATTTAATAATTTGCATTTACCACTATACAGTATTGTTTCCAAATTGATTTATTGCTACTTCTTTAAAAAAAATAACGCTAATAAGTCTATTATAACAAAGTACGAGTATGTCCGTTGTCAAAATTTATACATCGCACGCCCAAATTAGTATTATTTACAAAAACTCATTATTGGAACTTTACGATTCCAATTCCACTTCTTCAGTCTTTGATCTCCACGCCAGCCAGCCGCCGATGAGAGTGATTAGTACCTGAAGACGAAAAACTTCTTAATTAACGACGATAATTGGTGCCTCGGGAATCCTTTGTAAGCCTGATGATGAGCCTGCTTACTAGTAAAGTCCTGCCTACGGATGCAGCCACAGTGGTCATTCTTAAAAAAGATTAGCCACCTAAAGAAGAGTTATTCTTTTATTCCTACCAAGGTGGCAAGCAGGTATCCGTCCAGCCTGCTAGCAAGCAGTAACCGCAGCCTAGGGACGCTAGCGAGACCAGAAGAATCACTAGCGCGCTGCTGACCCTAAAGACATTAGATATTAAGTATTTTGTGTCTAGTAATTCTAGTAATTTCACCAGCTACAGTGCCTTTACACGTTACTGCTTGGCGGTAGAATACACTGCGGTGGTATCTACTAGGACAGTTTCTTGCTCAGTCACCGATAAACACCCCCTCTTCCTTTATCATCAATGACCGACAGGACACAAGACCGGCATTTATTTACCTGCCGTTTTTATTCTAACAAAATGTATGGGTGAAAACCAGGCGAGCCTTATAATTAAATGGTCATGTTGAGTGGGAGAAATGTTCTCGAGTGGTGACCACGAACCGGAAGACGCAGCGTAGGCAGGCCTCCCACTAGGTGGACAGACGACATTGTGCGCGTCGCAGGTAACAGGTGGATGCAAATAGCCAATTGTCAGTCATTGTGGCGTTCCAAGGGGGAGGCCTATGTTCAGCAGTGGACGTCTTCCGGTTGGTGATGATGATGATGATGATGTAGAGTGTACGTCTATGGCCTTATTCGTGGTGTATGCGCTAAACTGCTATCTACTATCAGCTCCCGTGTGGTATTGGTATACTAATCTCTCCATTGCCTAGTAGTGAACTTGTGATTACCTATTGTTTACTACTGTCCGGCGAAGCTGTAATGGCCATCTGCGGCCAACAGCGTCTATCAGTCCCAAAAAAAAAATTACCTATTGTTTCTAATGTATGTAGCTTCGGTAGAGCGTCTCTGCATTTCTGACGTGACATCTCTGATAATTTGTTTATGTGCACACAGATAAATAGAACAGACAAGTTATAGGTTAACACGTGCACAACTAGAATATTCCATGTTTTGAAAAAAAGAATATCTTTGTGAGTGGACTAACGGCTTGGAGACTAACGCCACAGTCTATAAACCAATATTACCAATCTATACTTATAATAAAACTGTAACAGGTCCAATTCTGTACATTGAAGATATTTTGAAAATTATATTTGGAGGGCATTCTATAACCGATACTGAGGCCGAAAATGTATTTTGTTTAATTTTTGTCTGTCTGTCTGTCTGTCTGTCTGTCTGTCTGTATCACGGCTGAGCATCACGCCGAAACTACTGAATGGATTCAAATGAAACTTGGCATGATTTGAGATCTTACTACGAGGTAGGAAATAGGATACTTTTTATCCCGTAATCTAGCACGGTTCTTTTGGGAGAGGGGATTAAAGTCAAAACGGGTACTTGGTTATACGCTTGGTCCGATTTTATCAATTTTTCTTTATAATATAATAAATATTAATAACGAAACACTCATAGAGAGTTGTTATCAAGGTTTTGTAATCGATCGGGTTAAGCAACGTTAGGTAAGGTCATTAAATAGATGGGTGACCGTTTAACGCCAATTGAACTAAACGGGTCCGTGCTTCGGAGAACAAGTAAAAAGTGGGTCCCAGTTTTTAACCGACTATAAAAAAGGAGGTTATATATTCGATGCGAATGTCTGTTATTAAAAGTTAAGTTAACGTAAAAATAGCGCAGGCGGAGCTGCGTGGGTCAGCTAGTTATATATAAACCAATATTATATTAGTTTATATACTGTGCTAACGCCGTCATATCGGACGCCGTGACCCTGCCCTCAATCTCAAAATACTTACATTTCGTATTTATCGATACGTATAGAAGTGTAGAGTTTTGTATCGTGAAGTGACTCAATGCGCTATGAAGATGGCTATTCTCGGTGTTTCTCTACGTGATAAAAAAGATAGGATGAGAAAGTCAGTTAGCTCTGGTAAGGTTAGTAAATTGAACAACACAACAGTGGTACGGTCAGACAAAAATACGGTTTACCACCCTACGGTTGAAATTCATAATGCACATCATAAAACAACAACGTTGATTTTCCTTTGCAATTATTCATACAGTTACTAATGCTCTCTTTATCGTTAACGTCAACACTGACTTGTGTTCCTAGTTTAAATTGTCGCATCTGTTAGAAAAGTTCAACCTTAGTGTTATTTTGATAGCATAGGAGGTTTTGTCAAAACTGGTAAACGATTTTCTTGGCCGACCGTACAGTGAGTGACAAGGTAAATAATGATTCATTATTTGATTCGTTATGGGGAAAAAAGTATCAGTTTAGGTCAGGATTTTTAAGCTCTTCGGAGTCGCGAAGTCTTCGGAGACGAGTAAGTATCACTATACTATTTAGGTAAACTACTTACCTGTATACATGTAGCGACAAGTGCAGCGATGGCAATGACATAAGAGTGGTAGGCGAGCCACTCGCCCAATGCGCTTGCGCACCCAGTTGTGTACGCGTTCACAGTGCCGCACTCGAACGGCGAGATAGTCCCGTAGTCTATATGGCAACAGCTCACTGGGATCTGGTTAGATATCCAGTCGAAACGGCCAGCCACCCCGCAGCACTCGAACTGATAAACATTAAAAAAAATTAAATTTACATGTTTCACATACCTTATTGATTGTTACCCGCGGACAAAACCTTGAATGTATGAGAGGGTAAGAAATATTGTGTTGATGGTCGTTGGTTTTATAGACACCCTCCTTCGAAGTAGCTGGACGTTTGCGGTGTGGACCCCAGACGAACATCAAGTACGATCGACGGCAGCTTCTCCGTTAGCAGATTTAGTTAGTAGGTAAGAATCCCACATCCCATTTCCCACAGGGTCCCGGACCCTATAGAAAGTTTTTTTTTAATTTTGATCGTGTTTGTGGATACAAAATTACCTATTGAAGGTTGCCCCCGCGACGATAACAAATAAAAATCTTTTTAAAAAAAAATTGAACCGACTTCAATATCACTGAAAAGTATAAAATAATTTAAATATTATTGAAGTTGGTGTTAGCGTACCTGCTGTGTATATTTGGCACCAACTTCAATAATATTTAAATTATTTTATACTTTTCAGTGATATTGAAGTCGGTTCAATTTTTTTTTTAAAAGATTTTATTTTAAACTTTTTAGTGATATTTTCATATATAAAGATTGAACCATCGAAAACCGTAAAATTATCTAGGTAGGTTATGATCACATTATCGTCTACATAGTTTTACATAATTCATGTTTCTTCAGAAAAAAAAAATCCGGTCGTAATGAAATTTGAATGGAAACATCATAGTAGTTTACTCTCTCGAATAAAAAAAGAATCATCGAAATCGGTTCATAATTGTCAGAGCAATGTAATGGAGAACATCAGTTTTATGGTTTTTACCCTTAGAGGAGATACCACTGGAGAGAGCAATTCCTCCACATCGTTCATGGTCCTCCAGGAAGTTCTTATCCGGTTGTAATAAAATTCATACAGATTCAATACAGTGGTTTCTTCTTTCGAATAAATAAATAATCATTGAAATTGGTAAATATTTGCCAGAGTTATGAACAATTTTGTCCGACCGAGCGAGTCCGAGCGACTAAAACGTCATCTATATAGGCTTTCTTGCAGCTCTCAGTGCGCAGTCACCATTCTTGTTTTTTCAGGAACTACTTATTACTAAGCAATAATTTTTTATGGGACCCAATTAACGGATTAAAGAATGGATGGAAGAAAGATTTTTTCAAATCGGTTCATAATTGCCAGAGTTATGCGCGAACATACATAGAAAATATATATATATATATATACAGACGAATTGAGAACCTCCTCCTTTTTTGAAGTCGGTTAAAAAAGCGGCCGCTAACCGATTGGTCGGGCGTTCGATTCCCACCCACAGGACAAGCATTTATGGGAATGAACATGTCTATTGGTCTGGTGTCTGGGTGTTATATAACTGTATGTAAAGTATTTACAAAAGAAAGGATATATAAGTATTTATTTATCCAAAGGTTGCCTGGAAGAGATCGCTTTTAGCGATAAGGCCGCCCATTGTTGCATGTTTTATTAATTTGTGTCTTATTCTTTTTGTATCTGTTTGTTTGTGCGCAATAAAGAATTGTATATCTATCTATTTAGTTTATTTAGGATTATATCAATTTGTTGGCCTTTTAGATAAGCCCAGAGTCACACAACGAGCTATGGAGAGAGCTATGCTCGGAGTTTCTTTGTGCGACAGAATCCGGGATTCGCCGAAGAACCAAGGTCACCGACATAGCTCTTAAAATCTGCAAGTTGAAGTGGCAATGGACAGGCCACATCGCTCGGAGAACTGATAACCATTGGGAAAGAAAGTCGAGTCATCATCATCATCATCATCATCAGCCGGAAGACGTCCACTGCTGAACATAGGCCTCCCCCTTAGAACGCCACAATGAACGACAATTGGCTATTTGCATCCACCGGTTACCTGCGACGCGCACAATGTCGTCTGTCCACCTAGTGGGAGGCCTGCCAACGCTGCGTCTTCCGGTTCGTGGTCGCCACTCGAGAACCTTTCTTCCCCAACGGTTATCGGTTAAGTCGAGTGGCGACCACGAATCGGAAGACGCGGCAGGCCTCCCACTAGGTGGACAGACGTAACAAACAATGAACGACAATTGGCAGATAGCCAATTGTCATTCATTGTGCCGTTCGAACGGGGAGGCCTATGTTCAGCAGTGGACGTCTTCCGGCTGGTGATGATGAGTATCAATTTGTCTGGTTACCATAGTAGGCTCTACCCACTTCGGGATGAGATGACCGTGTGTGGGTTTACCCAGGATATCATTAACATTAATGAGGGCGCACTCACTCCCATCTGTAGATCGTCCCACATCTTGGTGATATCGATCCTGGTCCCGTAGAGCTGCAGACTTTGTAGCATAGTGCTCCGAATCTCCGACTCGGCGTTTTCCCGTAGCCCAAAGCCGACTATCGCTATCGATATCTCGAAGACCAGGATCACCACTAGCAGCATTACATACTGGAAGAAGAGGGTACAGAATATTCACAGACAGGAGTAATAGGTACTTTGTACGGTACCAATCGTTCAGATTTCAGATTATAGCCTAGTACTTACTTATTTGCTTAAAACACTGGCGATTAACAAATTTAAAAAAAAGTAAAAAACAGGCCCATTTAATTTATAGGGGAGCAAAATTAAATGGGCCGGTATTTTTTAATCTCCTGCATTTTTTACTTTTTCTTTTTTAAATTTGTTAATCGCACCCTCGAAGTCATTTTCCTTATTTGTTCTTTTGCTATTCATATCAAAGATTTCTCAATTGATTTAGTTATTTTTTTACTTCAAGTATGTAAGTATTTCTTTACTTTTAGCATGGATGAATCTTTTAGCAATTCTGGCCCGTGCTATAAAATATAACTTACCCCCATACTCACCCCAGCTATAAAATAAAACTGCTCCGATATAGCGCCATAGAACCCAAGAACGGATCCTAACAGTATGATGACGGCGGTAGCTATCGTGAACCCTGATATGGTGAAGAACCTCTTCGTGATCAGCCCATCGTACTCCGAGTACGTCACTAGGGCTGTTATACCCACCAGTAGCAGAAGGAGGCCTGTGATCTGTAAATAATATTATTATATATATTTTTTTTTATATCTCGGGCTTTACCCGGTCTTTTATTAGGCTTCCGTGGGGACGGATCCACAGCAGACGCCCTTTTAAGAATAAAATGGTGTGTATACCTCCAGGAATCAACTACTGAAAATGATGAATCTTAATCAGTAATTGAGAGTATTGTGAGTATGTGAAAAGAATTCTAGTCTATTTAGTCACTTGCCATAATTAATACATTTATTTTGATTATTTTTGCTGCAAGTGGTGACTCGGCACCCACTAGATGAGCTCTCCATTTAAGGCGTCAGAAGACGACAGAGAGCAACACCGGTGTGAGTGGCTCAGGGGTGTCGAGGTGTGCTGCGCTTTCTCCGAGGTTACTCGCGGCTTTATGCCTTTAACATAGTATTTACTATTATTATTATTTCTTTTAATCTAAGGCTGCATACGTACATAGATAAACCACTTTAAACTAACATACATATGTAAAATATAAAATTAAGTAATATTAAAGTACACGTTGAGATGGCGATGTTTTACGCTTGTCAGGAGGTCCGCAGCCTTCCTTTAAACTTCCGGCCAAAACTCTTCCTTTATGAAGGTCTCCAGCTCGGCTGTAGGAACTCGCAAAGCAAAGGAGGTGAATGACACTTTGTGCTGCGAGTTGAGCTTCTCGACCCTCAGTGTAAGCTTCGCCTTGACTCGTGCGTATTCCGTTATATTCTCGGCAGCAACGTTGCAGGTCTATGCATACGCGTACAGCTGGACGCAAGAGCATGTTTACCACACTTGTTACTGGGTGTACGTTATGACGATATGAAAAAACTAAGGTTCAAGGCGTTGTTCAACAAGTGTTGGTTCCTAGCTCATTACTCTTCTGTCGTTCCTGGTACCTAAGCCAGAAAAACGTCTGGAAACTGTAGCGTGTACTCCTCTAGGAATATTTTTTCTGTGCCATAGTGCCGACCAACCAACACTAGTAGCTGTGCTAGTAGTAGAGATAGTAGCCTCCGCGGCGCAGCTGGAAACCGATTACTTTGCAAATGGGGAGGTCGTTCGCGGTTCCTGGTTTTTTCTTGCTGTGTTTGTTGGTTCGTGAATTATTTGTTTGTGTTTAATTTCGCCTGGGTGTGACTTTAAATTGAATTGAAATTTACATGTTAGAAGGGCACTCCTACTGAATCTATCCAAAATAAAATGCTGGCGAACAAGTAGCAGTAGTATAAGATCACGCGACTATCGAGAATCATTACTAGTTTTGCCAGCATCGCACAGTATCGATAAATGGCTCTCTAAGTAGGGTAAAATGCCCATGAACGTTCTAGAGACTAAACGTTAACTCACCAAAAACACACCGTTCACAGTCGCCAACGAATACCTCACCGATTTAAACAGTTTAGGAACTTTAAATTTAAAATTAACAGCCATTATGACCAATATACACTCGACTTAAACGTATATACCTACTGAAAATGATAACTTCACTGAAAACTGAGATGTTGCCTATTTATCAATCATGTACGACTCAATATCTTTATTATCTCGACGCGTTCATCTAATCTCCAAATAAAGCGACCTAACAGCATCAATTCGGTCCATAAAGATTTGTAAGTATATACTTAGGTATAATATATCTATATACCGTATAGATAAAAATATGGTCAAGGACATGCGTCTGCGTGAAATTAAAAAAAAAAACGTTGACGATGTGCACTAACATTATTTATTTATTTAACTTTGTGCACTTATAGTACAAGGCGGACTTAATGCCTTAGGCATTTTCTAACAGTCTACCTTAGGGTAGTGCAGAAATATTTTGTGGTAGGTGCCGAATTGTGTGAAATAAAAACTGAAGAACATAGATATATTATACATACATAAAAATATGAATAAAAATACTATATATATATATATATCTATACTTATAATAAAACTGTAACAGGTCCAATTCTGTACATTGAAGATATTTTGAAAATTATATTTGGAGGGCATTCTATAACCGATACTGAGGCCGAAAATGTAATTTTTTTAATTTTTGTCTGTCTGTCTGTCTGTCTGTCTGTCTGTCTGTCTGTATGTCTGTCTGTATCACGGCTGAGCATCACGCCGAAACTACTGAATGGATTCAAATGAAACTTGGCATGATTTGAGATCTTACTACGAGGTAGGACATAGGATACTTTTTATCCCGTAATCTAGCACGGTTCTTTTGGGAGAGGGGATTAAAGTCAAAATGGGTACTTGGTTATACGCTTGGTCCGATTTTATCAATGTTTCTTTATAATATAATAAATATTAGTAAGGGAACACTCATAGAGAGTTTTTATCAAGGTTTTGTAATCGATCGGGTTAAGCAACGTTAGGTAAGGTCATTAAATAGATGGGTGACCGTTTAACGCCATTTGAACTAAACGGGTCCGTGCTTCGGAGAGCAAGTAAAAAGTGGGTCCCAGTTTTTAACCGACTATAAAAAAGGAGGTTATGTATTCGATGCAAATGTCTGTTATTAAAAGTTTAGTTAACGTAAAAATAGCGCAGGCGGAGCTGCGTGGGTCAGCTAGTATATATACACATATATATATATATATATATATATATATATATATATATATATATATATATATATATATATATATATATATATATATATACTATAACTAATACAAAAGTGATTATGATACTAATAATATATACAATAATTATAAATGAAGAAGAATAAGGATCATACATTATCTCTCTGCTTTAAGCGTAATCATTTACCCCGATGTGTGTAATCTCTCCTTTAACTCTGAAAGAGTTATTATCATCATCATCAGCTGAAACACGTCCACTGGTAACCAAAAGGCCTCCCCCTTAGAAGGGAGGGGTTGCCATTACGCGCTTGGCAGGGTCTTGGGGATCGCTGTATAGGTAGGTAATCCAATGGGGTACTGGCATCACCTCCTCGAGTGCCCGGCCCATTGTAATTCCCGAGGATACCTCCGGAGGAAGGACAGTGGGCTTGGGACGGTGTACCCTGGGCACCGGGTAATATCGCCGAACTGCTGTTCCCGGTACATGGGTGCCAGTTGAGCGGCAGTGAGGCGCGGGAGGGTGTAGGGCCGAAAGTCCACGTAGGGCGGGGGCGCCGCTACCGCTGTTCCCGATGGGCACGTACGTCAGTTGAGCGCGGTGGCGGTGCAGGGGGGAGTCGGGCCGAAATACATTTGGGTGGGGGCACCGCAGCAACCGCACTGCCGGGGTATGGGACCCGGTATCTCGGTGCAATTTATGTAGAGACGAAAGGATTCAGGGTGTGTTGTCACTGTGGTCGCCCCTGGTACTTCTCTGTTGAGCAGAGTGGACTGGTGGGCGCACCGCACGTGACACCGGGGGGGGGGCGAGCCTGCAAAGCCTCCGGCTTGGCCATTTTGGCCGAGCCGTTGTGGGTTTGGCGCAAGCCGAACGGCTGCTGGCGGGAACCAGATGAAGTACAATGTACGTTCCCGGGGCCCGTCACTATAGCGGAGGTGCTGGAAGGCCCGATGGTGTTTTAGTCGGTAAGAGTCCGACATAACCCGCGCGTAGTAGGTTCGTGCGCATAAGGGTTAAAAAGAAGGTAGGTAATCCAATATAAAGACGCTGCTGCCCGTCTTCTTGTTTTCCCTTAGTCGCCTCTTACGAACACCCAACGGGAGGAGATGGATGGATATCCTTACCCGGACACCCCACGGGTAGGCAGTAGTGCTGAGTGAGTAGTAGTTGTTCCATCCTTTGGAGTGACTCGACGGGGAGACTCCGAGAAGGACGGTGATGGAGTTACTACCCCAGTTCCCTGGGAACACCGTCAACATTAATGCGCTCAGCGGCGGCGGCGGCGAGCTCGAAGACCAGCCTTGGAGCAACACCTAGTGCAGATTCTACCGGATGGACTCTTGGGCTCTACCATCATCGCTGACAGCAGCAGTGGGGTGCAGTCCATACAGGCAAAACTACTTTGCCTACCCTACGACTTCTCTAAGTAATGTCTATAATATAATAAATAATCTGAGAAAAGTGCTTATTTGTCTACCCTGTCATAAAAGTGTGTGCATGCCATTGGACAGCAGTGCCGGATGATCACCCTTAGGAGGAAAATTGCTTGCACAAGCCGGCCTAAAATACATGTGGGCCAGATAAGCGATTTGCTTCTTCATTTATAATAAGGACAGCTAAGGACTGGAACAGTTTGCCTGCGTCGGTTTTCCCGCCCGATTATAATGTGGGTGTCTTCAAGACTAGAGTGAATAGGCTTTTATAGGCTTAGGCTTTTATAGGCTCCATCAGGTGGTACTGCAGTCAAGCACTAGCTTATAAGTAGTAAAAAAAAAAGCGTAGGTAACGTCGTTCAATTTGGTGGTTGACACCCGCAGAGTCCCGGGGAAGGTTTAAGGATACACCGCGACGCTTACAATACAATACAAATATTCTTTATTGTACACCAAAAGAGAAGATACAGTTTAAAAGGAAAAGAAAATTGCAGTACACCGCGTACCAGGGGCGTAGCTACCGCCGTATCAGCCGTGTCAATGATACGGGGCCCCTGGGCTACAGGGGCCCCAAACATGTGTCTAAGCATCAATTCGTAAAATCCATGTTCTCACATAATCTCTTAGGCCGCACCATCATTTGGGATCAAACAAATGTTGATACGGGGCCCATCTAAGGCAAACTACGCCACTGTCGCGTACATAAAAAAGGGTTCGTTATGATCATCAGCAGCAGCCAAAAGACATCCACTGCCATTCCGTTAGAAGGAAGGGGTTGCTATAATCCTCACGATTAGGCATCTGGGGATCGCAGTAGTGGTAAGTAATCCAATGCTGCCCGTCTTCTGCTTGTTTTCCCTTAATCGTCTTTTACGGACACAAAGGGAGGAGATGGGAGGGTGCAATTCTTGCTATATAAAATATATTCCTATTTAATAATGACATATACGTAGTTATATATAATACTAGCTGACCCACGCAGCTCCGCCTGCACTATTTTTACGTTAACTAAACTTTTAATAACAGACATTCGCATCGAATACATAACCTCCTTTTTTATAGTCGATTTTAATCGACTATAAAAAAGGAGGTTATGTCCTCCCACTTTTTACTTCTGGGACCCACTTTTTACTTGCTCTCCGTTTAGTTCAAATGGCGTTAAACGGTCACCCATCTATTTTTTTTTTTGTTGACGCTGGGAAAAATGCGTTACGCATACCCTCCCGTTGGGGGACGAGACGGTTATGTGGGACTCCCCCGGCTAGCCCGGGTATACCCACTAAACGACCCAGCGGCACTCCCGCATCGTCTTCATGGAGGGGAACTGGGAAACTGGCAGAGCCTTATCATCCAGTCCCCCGCCGACGACCGCCCGCTTTTACAGCGGGGCCCGCACGCCCCTCCCTACGAGGAGGGGCCCGGAAATGACCGCGAGTGCTCGGTCATTCCCGCCGACGGTGGTGGTGAATTGTGCAGTGCAGGAGAAGGCGCCCCCGCGCCAGTCTCCCGCTATTCACCACCGGGGAGGAGGAGACGCTGATCGTACAGCCGTCTCACTCTTCCCCTTCTCCGCCTGCGGAGCGGCGCCGCGAGGGGATCGTCCTCCCGCGCGCGCTCCGCTGCCTCTTTCTGCGAGATTACGTCCTCGCAGAAAGAGGCGACCGCCGACCAGGCCATCTATTTAATGACCTTACCTAACGTTGCTTAACCCGATCGATTACAAAACCTTGATAACAACTCTCTATGAGGGTTCCCTTACCAATATTTATTATATTATAAATAAAAAATGATAAAATCGGACCAAGCGTATAACCAAGTACCCATTTTGACTTTAATCCCCTCTCCCAAAAGAACCGTGCTAGATTACGGGATAAAAAGTATCCTATGTCCTACCTCGTAGTAAGATCTCAAATCATGCCAAGTTTCATTTGAATCCATTCAGTAGTTTCGGCGTGATGCGTAGCCGTGATACAGACAGACAGACAGACAGACAAAAATTAAAAAAAATACATGTTCGGCCTCAGTAACGGTTATAGAATGCCCTCCAAATATAATTTTCAAAATATCTTCAATGTATATAATTGGACCTGTTACAGTTTTATTATAAGTATAGATTATATAAGTACCTACATTTGAAGTTATTATTGGAGCAAGTTTAATTAGTTTATATACTGTGGTATTAGTTTGTACACTCTAAGCAGAGACCGGCACGAAAAACCGGGCGCGACGAGCAGATCCCAGTATTCTCTTTGAATATTGTTGGTTTAATACTCAAAGCAGTATTCTAGAAAAGAAAAAAAATATTTTAAAAAAAAAGTGAACCGACTTCAATAACACTAAAAAGTATAAAATAATTTAAATATTAAAGAAGTTGGTGTTAGCGTACCTGCTGTGTATATTTGGCACCAACTTCAATAATATTTAAATTATTTTTAACCGACTTCAAAAAAGGAGGAGGTTCTCAATTCGTCTGTATATATATTTTTTTTTTTTATGTATGTTCGCGCATAACTCTGGCAATTATTAACCGATTTGAAAAAATCTTTCTTCCATCCATTCTTGAATCCATTGATTGGGTCCCATAAAAAAATTATTGCTTAGTAATAAGTAGTTCCTAAAAAAACAAGAATGGTGACTGCGCACTGAGAGTTGCAAGAAAGCCTATATAGATGACGTTTTAGTCGCTCGGACTCGCTCGGTCGGACAAAAATGGTCATAACTCTGGCAAATATTTACCAATTTCAATGATTCTTTTTTTATTCGAAAGAAGAAACCACTGTATTGAATCTGTATGAATTTTATTACAACCGGATAAGAACTTCCTGGAGGACCATGAACGATGTGGAGGAATTTATTTGGTAAAAACCATAAAACTGATGTTCTCCATTACATTGCTCTGACAATTATGAACCGATTTCGATGATTCTTTTTTTATTCGAGAGAGTAAACTACTATGATGTTTCCATGCAAATTTCATTACGACCGGATATTATTTTCTGAAGAAACATGAATTATGTAAAACTATGTAGACGATAATGTGATCATAACCTACCTAGATAATTTTACGGTTTTCGATGGTTCAATCTTTATATATGAAAATATCACTAAAAAGTTTAAAATAAAATCTTTTTAAAAAAAAATTGAACTGACTTCAATATCACTGAAAAGTATAAAATAATTTAAATATTATTGAAGTTGGTGCCAAATACACACAGCAGGTACGCTAACACCAACTTCAATAATATTTAAATTATTTTATACTTTTCAGTGATATTGAAGTCGGTTCAATATTTTTTTAAAAGATTTTATATACTTTTTAGTGTTATTGAAGTCGGTTCAATTTTTTTAAAAAATATTTTATTTTATACTTTTTAGTGATATTTTGATACATAAAGATGGAACCATCGAAGATGGTAAAATGATCTAGGTAGGTTATGACATCATTATGATTTCACATTATCGTCTACATACTTTTACATAATTCATGTTTCTTCAGAAACTCAGAAACAATTTATCCGATCGTAATGAAATTTGCATGGAATCATCATAGTAGTTTACTCTCTCGAATAAAAAAAGAATCATCGAAATCGGTTCATATTTATCAGAGAAATGTAAAGGAGAACATCAGTTTTATGGGTTTTACCAGATAAATTCCTCCATATCATTCATGGTCCTCAAGGAAGTTCTTATCCGGTTGTGATAAAATTCATACAGGTTCATTACAGTGGCTTCTTCTTACGAATAAAAAAAGAATCATTGAAATTGGTAAATATTTACCAGAGTTATGACCATTTTTGTCCTTAAAAAGCACCATAAAGTCATCTATATAGGCTTTCCTGCAGCTCTCAGTGCGCAGTCACCATTCTTGTTTTTTCAGGAACTACTTATTACTAAGCAATAATTTTTTATGGGACCCAATTAACGGATTAAAGAATGGATGGAAGAAAGATTTTTTCAAATCGGTTCATAATTGCCACAGTTATGCGCGAACATACACAGAAAAAAATATATATATATACAGATGAATTGAGAACCTCCTCCTTTTTTGAAGTCGGTTAAAAATAGATGATAACGCGTTAACTCTGCAAATCACAATGATCACAATGCTGATATTTTTTTTTTTTCTTTCTTGTTCTGGCGTCACACTTAGGTATATTGCCAATGTCAAGTATTGATGCTTGTGATACAAGAATTCCCGCGCTTTTCACAACGACTTCAGTCTTCTTATTTTATAAAAGTATGGCTTCCATCAAGTATCGACGGGTTTCGCCAGTGTCAAGTAGTTAAATAGGAGTAACAAAATGAGTTAAAGTATTCAGTTTAATAGGGTATACGAAAATTAAAGAATTTGTGTTCGCGGTCGCTACCACCAAGATGGCGGCCGCGAACCAAACCCAATGCTGATATTATTGACAGTCTCGTTGGTCTAGTGCAGTGATTCCCAAAGTGGTCTATATCGACCCCTAGGGGTCTATGACAACCTGCAAAGGGTCTACGTCAGCGAAAAAAAATATGGGGGTCCATGAAATGAAAATTCGGGTCCACGATAGTGGATCTCAACACATACACTGATAGTACCTATTTACTTACATCATACTATCTTAATATCAAGACATATACATTATTTATAAAATTACCTATGAAGTAAAAAAATTATTATATATGGCATATTATTATGTTCGTTTTATTATGAATCAAGAAATCTACGAAGAACTGCTCTTCGCAAGAACTTTGATAACCGACACTAAAGGTGAATCAATATTTCATGTTTTAAATTTTAAAGGATTACTTCATTGAAAAAGCAATTCCTTTATTTATCTATCTATCTTCTATATACTATAATAAAACTCAAAGAGCACTTTTTCTGTACATTGAATATTTTTCCAAAATTTCTATGTGGGGATACTATACTATCGACATAGAGGCCAAAACAATTTTTTTTGGAATTATTGTCTGTCTGTCTGTCTGTCTGTCGTTCTGTTTGTCCAGGTATCATTTGAAAACCCGTGGATGTATTTTGATAAGACTTTCACTGATGTGTTGTGTAGAAGTAGGGGTATAAATTGGTATATAAAACATCACGCTATGTTTCATAGGGGCTAAGCAGTGAAACATTACTTGCACAATATTACCACGTAATTTCCTTTGTATGTGAATAGGGTAATTATAGACTGATCATTAAGATAAGTATTATTACTCTATATACAATAGGGACTGAGCAGACATTTAGTTTGCATAAGATATGGCAGTAGCGAAGGGTCAATTTTTGTAAGGGGTAAGCCGGTCCGGTACACCCAGGACTATTTCATTAGATTTCTGTATTCTTCTAAGTACTTTGCTGATAGCAATATGACATTATATCTTTGAAAAGTTAAAATCTGTAAATCCCGAGCGAGTCCAAACTAGATTAGGAAAGAAATAGGCAGGGGAAAAATACCATTTCATTTCATTTCAAAAGCCAGCGGTTAGGTCCGCTACACCACCAAGGCTACATTTGGATAGGTAGGTAGAAATTAAGAATACGAAATTGCGAATGCGAAATTTTGTTCATGAAATTTTAATGAAACTCCCCAAGTCCAGGTAGTGTATAGGTATTGTATTACAATCGCAACAATAAAAGATGCGAAAAACTTAAAACTTTCATTAGGTACCGAATATCATTAGACAGTAATTTACGATGTTAGCGTGATTTACATTATGAAGAGCGCCATCTATCGGTGAAATTGAACATACAATCACTATAGAACTTTAATATCTATAATATTTATAAAAGAAAGTCGTGTTAGATACACTATTTATAACTCAAGAACAGCTGAACCGATTTGGCTGAAAATTGGTGGGGAGGTAGCTTAGAACCAGAAAACGGACATAGGATACTTTTTATCCCGGTAGGTTAAGGTTAAGCAACGTTAGGTAAGGTCATTAAATAGATGGGTGAACCGATTTGTATGATTTTTTTGTGCATATCGGGTAGGTTACGACGACCTATTCTCAGATAGGTCGTAAAGTATATTTCATGCCGCTAGGTTAAGGTTAAGCAATGTCATAAGACAAGGTCTTTAAATAGATGGGTGAACCGATATTTTTTTTTTTTTTTTTTTTTCTCTTTATTTATTTATAGAGGGTTTAATCGTAACGATTATGCCACCCTCATAGGTACAGACAAATATAGTTATTTACATTCTAAACCCTTTCTTAACTATTTTATACATTTTGCGCGCATCTTCCGATAAGGGGGCGGCGAGCACGCTCTGGCCTACGCCGACATTATAATTAATTCTTGGGAAACTGATTTTCCTTACGCTCTCGTTCCTTACACATTCCATCATTAAGTGATGGGCATCTTCTATGATATTACAATCAGGACAGTTTGGAGAATCTACTTTACCCATAAGGTAACCAAAGCTATTTAATGGAATGTGCCCTGAACGCAGCCTGAGAGCCATGACGACATCAGACCGATCCATATTGGCACGATCAACCCATGAAAACCGAGACAGGTTCGGCTGAATTGTTCTATACCATATCCCCTTACTTAATGATCGATGGTCAAAGTGTTCTTGCCACATCATCAAACACTGATTTTTGACATTGTAAAGAAGGTCAGAATAATGAGGTTGGTACGACAGGGATATGCCATCTCCAACGGCCTCTCTCGCCAGTCGGTCCACTTCCTGGTTACCGATAATGCCAATATGGGACGGCACCCATTGTAACTTAACTACTTTATCGTTGCTGTTGAGTTTACGGATGCATCTTAAGATACTGTAGGCTATCGGTGCGCCTCGATGACTCGAGGTGCATCGAGCCAAGTGTTGTAGGGCACTTCTGGAATCAGTGAGAATGACGTAGTTACCACCTTTCAACGACTCCACATACGATAATGCTTCTTGTATGGCAATTAATTCCGCGCACATAATAGAAATGTCAGATGTCATATTGAATTTTAAGGAAGTATTTGTCTGTGGGTCGAAGAAAGCTAAGCCAACATTGTTTTTGTCTTTCGATGCATCCGTAAATATTTTATAATAATGGGAATAATGTAAATTTATAAACGAAGTACATATTTGTAGAATACTTGCGACGTTGTAAGTCCGTTTTGCGTATCCAAGAGCATCTATGCTACAATTTACTATCTTACTTAAATCCACATCACCAACCCATGTATCTAATGAGAAAATTTCTATTTGCGGGCTTACGTACATACATAACGTATTATTCATCTCATTTACTTTAACTAATAATGGTTTTTTCTTTCGAGCCCAAAACGTGTTTTCACAAAGACGTTGCAAATCTTCAATTAAATCGGTAATATTGTTGTCGGTAAAAGATTTTATTTTGAGCCAAAACTTGCCTGCAAGGTAATATCTACGGGAATGTAAGGGATGGACATGTAGTTCGTTTTCCATGACGTGGATTGCTGTACACTTCACAAAACCACCTATAAGTCTCATAAATATGTTTTGAAGTTTGTCGAGTTTAGCAAGGTTTGTCTGAGAGCTGCTATCATATAGAAAGCTCGCATAGTCAATTCTGCTCCGTACAAGCGATATGTATAGCCTTCGTAAGTGCGCGGGATGGATACCCCAATCGGACCCAGATAGTACTTTAAAAACATTAGTAAACGACAAAACTTTATCACAGACTTCGTTAATATGTTTAGACCATCTTAGCGATCTATCTAACCATAGCCCTAGATATTTAATATTGTCAACCACTGGCAATGAGACTTCGTTAATTTTTAAATCTATGGAGTTCCTATGAACCCCAGATTTAAATATACATACTTTACTTTTTGCAACAGAAATTTCTAGACCTAAGAATTCCAACATTTTAACTAATTTATTTAAAGCTAATTGTAAATTATCCGATATGTGCGATAGATTGCTGTCCGTGGCAAACAAAACAAAATCGTCAGCATATTGCAAAACGTCTACATTTTGTATATTTTTACAGATGTCCATTGTTGCGATATTAAACAACAACGGGGACAATGGGTCTCCTTGGGCTAGCCCTCGATCGGTAGTGCGACATACTTCATGGTTGTCTGTTTGGATCTTTAACTTTCTGTCTTTGAGGAAATTCCAAATATAGGTACAAATTTTGGCACTAACACCAATTTGATTCATTTTTTGTAATAAATTATGAACATCCACGTTATTATAGGCATTATTTATGTCAATAAAACAGGCTGCCGTAGTATGTTTTTTTGAAAAACCTTTTTGGATGCTACTTACAAGCGTGGTTAAATTATCCAATGTGGATCGACACTTTCTAAATCCTGTGGTGTTATTACTTAGTAACCTATTTTTTTCTATAAACCATTCTAATCTATTCATTAAAATGTTATGAAAAATTTTACAAACGCATGACATCATCGAGATCGGTCGAAAGGCTGCAGTAGTGTTAATAGGCCGTCCCGGTTTAGGTATTGGTATAATTTTAATGTTTCGCCACTGTATAGGTACAAAGCCCGTGGAATAAAAGTTATTATATAGCGATAAAAGAATTATTTTGCCATTCTCTGGTAGATGTTTAATCATGGAGTATGAAATATTATCACATCCAGGTGTAGTGTCTTTCGATCGAATACACTTTTCCATTTCTGCGATGTGAATATTTTTATCTAATTCGGCGTTATGTACTGAAAATTTAAGGTCAGAACGAGGCGCATAATCAGGAGTTAAGCCATGAAGGACTGCGTCAGCTGTATTTTTGTCTATATACGTAGAGGATGTAGATGACCTGTATCCTTTCAGCCATTTCATATTGTTCCATAGCTCTGTTTGAGAGACAGTATAATCAAAAGAAGAGCAAAATTTGCGGAAAGCGTCGATTTGAGCCTTGAACATCATACTTTTTGACATTTTTATTTTATTCTGAAGTATGTCATAATTCTGAGGGGTTGGATTGCGACGGAAGTTAGCTAAAGATAAACGTCGTTCTGCCACACACTTAGACAATTCAGAGTTCCAATATGGCTTAGGAACAAATTTACCTTTACTGGGGTTTTGACATATTTTATTAAAAGGAATACAAATATCCGCAACCATATTCATAATCTCAAGAAAATTATCATAATCTTTCTGTAGGTCCTCTGAAATTGGGAAGTAAGTAAACATTTCATTTAACAAGTTGGTGTAGGCCGACCAATCAGCATTCCTGAAATTTCTTCTTAAATGGGATATGGATTGGATTTGTGCATTCGACGAAATCTTAATAATTAAATGGTCACTCCCCAGCGTCTCATTCATTACATCCCAACTGAATTTTAATGCTATGTCAGATGATACCAACGATACATCGGGGGATGACTTTTGAATCTCGTTGTTAACCCACTTTATTCGGGTTGGGCTACCATCGTTTAGAGTGACAAATTCGCTGTCAGTTAAGGCCTCAAATATTTGACGTCCCCTACTATTTGTTTTACAGGACCAGTTGGTGTGGTGTCCGTTAAAATCACCTAATATAAGAGTCTTAGATGTAGTTTGTGAAAGGATCATATCCCAATCATGTTGCGAAGTATTACCAGATGGTGGACAATAAACTGATATGATATTTTCTAAAACGTCGCAGTTAAATATTTTAGCTGAAATATATTCTATGGAAGGGTTGTTAGACAATTGGATATCCGACACCTGAGCCCTTAGAGACTTGTGAATAAGTATAGCAACGCCCCCATATCCATCCAGTCTATCCTTACGGTAAATATTATACCCGGCCATTTTTACGCGGTGATCAGTATCTAACCACGTTTCGCATAGAGTGGCAATGTGGATTTTCTCTTGAATTAGTAAATTTTCTAAAGCGACCTGCTTACAACGAAGGCTTTGTGCATTCCATTGAATAATATTTAACTTTAAATTGTTATTGGGTGTACTATCCATTAAGATAATCGAACAATATTTTTATTACAGGCCAGTCTGATATGTTATCTACTGCTATCAATATTACCCATTCTACACAACATTTCACTAAATTTTTAAACTTAGTACCCCAAGAAGTATTTTTCATAAAGATAATTTCTTTCAGTCTAGCTAACAGTTCAGTAAACTTTACATCTCGCTCCGTGGGGGCAAAATCAGTAACATACGAATCTGAACAAGGGTTACTAGAATTTGTCTCTTGGTTTAATTCTACAGGTTTATTGTTCTTCTTTAAATCTCGTTTCGTTACTTTAGCAAATTTTCTAGGGCTATTCTCACTCTGTGGGGTAGCACTATTTTTTATTTTATCAGAAAAGTGTTTAGACAACGTAGTTTCGGATTGCATGTTTTGAGCTACAGAGATTTGTGGATCAACGACATGAGATTTAAAGCTATCAGATGTAACATTTGGCCCTGCGATTGGAGAAGATGGGACATATATTGTCAATGCTTTCCTATAGGTACAGTTAAATTCTGCCATGAGATCACGCAATTTTTTTTCTTTAATGAATACGGGGCAAGACTTCGCCAGGGCCATATGATTACCACCACAGTTCACACATTTAAAATCAATTATGTCACAATTAGGATGATTGTTACCGCATTTTGGACATACAACTGACTTTGCCGGACATCTTTTTGACGAATGACCAAACTGCCAGCATCTGGAACATTGGGTTACCGGAAACACAAATGGGTCAACCTTTATGCGTAGGTCATCCACATATACAAACGCTGGAAGACTTGAACTTTTAAAGCATAAACGAACCGCCTCACTCGACACCCATCTTTCCTCGTCCGTACTGCTGGAAACGTTTCGGCGCTTCAAACGGCATGCTGACACCAATTCTATATTCGCCGGACAGACGATATTCTTCGTTATATCCTCATCAGTCAACTCAATATCCACATCCTTGATCACTCCGTATGAATAATTCTTCTCCATAGCTCTATGTATTTTCCATCCCAAATCAGTAAAGCTTTGACAAGATTCGAACTCAGATGTACTCTTTTCATTTGTGAAATCAACGCGTACTTTGTAACTATTGAGATATTTCACACGGACAATATCCTTTATTCCTTTTTCCTTAAACAGCTTGGCTAATGCAAATTGTTTAGGAAGTTTATCGTTGCAAGATATATAAACTTCAATTTTATTATTCTCTTCTTTCCTATTTTTACCTCTCTTTTTAACTTCTGTCCATTCTTCTAACTCCTCCCTCGTCCTTTTGAGTGGTGGTGGCCTTCCGGTTTCATCATACTCCTTCCAATTTTGTGTGTCTTCTCGGCTTGTATATATTATATCCATATCAACTAAATCATATTCACTCGGGGGGTACTTATCACATGTTTCAATTTTCGTTGGTGTATCGAATAAATCTTGGGAATTGTTTATATTATCCTCCATTGTCAATAACAAAGGCACGCATCGTTATCAGTAACTAACGATGCGTCGAGCGATTCAAGGTCACCTTGACGCGTGCGCTCGGACGCACCCGGTAGACCTTTCACTAATAAGGCGTAGGTAAATATTATTATTGCACAGGTACGCGTCCGCTTCGCACGGATACCGTGACGTAACTGTGGGGTGAACCGATATGTATGAAATTTTGCGGGTAGGTCTGAGAATAGGTTATAAAGTATATTTTATGCCGCTGATACCATGATTGACGAGGATATATAGAACGAGAGGAGGGTGCAAAAGAGGGAGAGGGGAGGGTGATGGAGTGAGTGATCGAAGGAGTTAGGTGGAGCAAGGGGGGGGAGTGAGAGGGAGCAAGTTGGGAGAGGGTTCAGAGAGGACAACGGGGAGTCCTCTCCCCGGGGAAGTGTGACGGGGACCGAAGCGGGAAGGGAGAGAAAGAGCATAGAATTAGATTTTTCTTATAAGAGAGAGAGATGGAGAGAGATAAATCAAGGGAGTAGGGAGAAAGGGGGTGCAAAATGTAATTAAAGCGCGGGTGGAGCTGCGCGGGTCAGCTAGTCAAATATAATATCTATACAGTAGCCAGCTGGGGGGGGGGAGGTAAGTAGGGGGTTTACCCAACACGGAAAAACATGGCAAGTGGTCTACGACACAAAAATGTTTTGGGAACTCTGGTCTAGTGGTTAAACACCCTGGACGCTACCCGATGGTTCGTGGGTCCAATTCCCACCAAGTGTCTGGGTGTTATTTAACTATTTCATTAATATCAGTTGTCTGGTTTCCATAGTACAGGCTCTGCCTAGTTTGGAATCAGATGACCGTGTGTGGATTGTCCCAAGATATTATTATTTTAATTCTAGCAATATTTGTAATTTATAACCTCGCAGTAGGTGTGAAAAGTAGTGTATTCTCCTCGGGGATAAAGGTGTCTTTGTATTCTTTAGTATTAACTCTATACACCCTCACTACGCTCGGGAGTTGCTAGAATCCTTCGTTGTGTTCGCGATTGAATTTATCACCCGCGACATAAGACACTAGGTACTTTATCCCCTTGGTGCATAAACTACTATTACTTACTTACTTACTTGGGCATCCATGAAATCTAAACACCTCTAGATAGGAGCGCTTAACCTCGTCAGTGCTACTGCTAATATGGGTTACTACTCCAGACTCGAGTCTATGGTGCTGTTCTCTTATCCTAGGTAATTGCAATCATGGTATGGTATCTTAGAAGAAATGGAAAAAGCTACCAGTAGCACCCTCATGCGGCGTGATTTGCAACTTTTCTCTGTTCGGAATGAAACTGAGATAGTAGATCAGTATTTTGCAACTGACGTCATATGACTTACAGCTGTAGCGGTAAATAGGTTGGAATCAAATTAATACGAAGTCTAGGGGGCGCGGGTTCGAACCCCAACCTATGGGTGGGGCTGTGGATAGGGTTCGAAATCATTTTTTTTAATTATTATAAATTCTTGAGGCTATTAAAGTTACAAATCACACCGCTGGAGGCGCTGGTGTTAGGGGGCACGTTTTGACGTGGGAGTTACCTATCTATTTCTAAGTAATATACTCTTATCTATGATTGCAATAATGTACGTAACGAAAGCTTTAAAGTAAGTACCTACGGCTGTAGTGCCTACTACGAATTCGCCTACGTCGTCTACCGTCGTTCTACCTACCTAAATAAAATATTTTAAGAAATTATAAAAGCTGAAAATATAATCAAGTCGGGGCCAACTGGCTCTGCGTTTATAGTTAAAATGCTATCACCTAAGTTTAGACTTCAATGTTATTCAATACTTTGTAACAGTACAGTGCAACTTCCGTAGACATGTCTCAAATTCCGTAGATCTTCTAAAAAAAACCCTAAACCTGGCAACACTATGTTTAGGGATGCAATGCAAGATACAAAATGTCGATAATCTAACGCTAATAAACATCGGCATTATTATCGATATTTTTAATATCTAATAATCAAAAGTGTAATCAATATGTCCAGTATTAAATTTAAGCTACTGAAATACTCCAAGGAAATTAAAAAAAAATTAATTGAAGTTGTTATTAAAGTATTAAACTCAATAAAGTATGTACATACTTTTGTTGGAGACATTTTTTTTACTTTTATTACGTACAAACAAAGCAAATAGCCATTATTTTTCAGACGTGGACCGTAGACTATATGATCTAACTGCCGCACTCACAAACCCCAATTAACTTTAATTCTAATTAAATCATTTTTTAAAATCTATTTATTTGGTCTTTCGGACCCATTTATGATTAATTTCGATTATTGAATACGAGATAATTATTATCTCTACTCACTATAAGCGTATTAAGTATTAATTGGCATACAGTCGCACTCACAAACGCCAATTAACTTTAATTCAAATTAAGTCACTTTTTAAAATCTATTTATTTGGACTTTCGGAGCCATTTATGATTAAATTCGATTACTGAACACGAGATAATTGTTATCTCTACTCACTATCTCCGTAATAAGTATTGATGGGCTCCAAGTACCGAAATAATCCGATTTCTAAAAATGGATTAATAATCATAAACTTTAATTGAGGTTTGTAGGTTCTGCAGTTGAGTACCGAAATAATCCGATTTCAAAAAATGGATTAATCATTATTAACTTTAATTGACGTTTGTAGGTTCGGCAGTAAGACATGGACGTAAAAACTTTAGATTTTTTGTTAATATTAGGTTGCCTGCACCATCCTGCACTGATGCATTGAATTTCCAAAAACATTTTTAATCACTTATTGCTTCGCAAGTTTTCATGATATTTTATCTCCTTTATGTATTTTATACACTTTTGCCGCCTGTATATTTGTAACTTTTTTAAGACACAATTTTTTTCTGCCTCGTTTTCTATAAAGGAAGGTGTTTTTGGAAATTCCGAGCAGCTCTAAATGTATTAGTATCATAAATACTTAGTGATCAAACGAACTTACCTGTACGTGAAGTTCGATCATAATTATACGAAGAGCCTCGTCCGAAAAGATTAATATAATTCACAAAGTAGTAACGCACAGTGACTACCACTATTTAGCACTATTTTTAGAGAAATTTTATCCTTATAGTTATTTTTTATTTCTAAGGTAGAAATATTTTTTCTTATGACAACACTAACACTCCCCACCTAAACGATTCTGCATCCGCCTCTCCACCTGTATTCGTCCTCATTCAGTTTAGAGTCCTTGATCAATTTTAATATCTGATATTTCCTGAACGATACAGGGTTTCCGGGATGGGCGGGTTACACCTAATCTTTTCGGACGAGGCTCTTCGTATAATTATGATCGAACTTCACGTACAGGTAAGTTCGTTTGATCACTAATTATACTAGAGCCTCGTCCTCAAGATTAATATAATTCACAACGTAGATGTTGAGAGAAAGTGAGGGAAATATCAAGCAACATAAAAAATATGTTTAATTTTATGTGTATTTAACAAAGAATAAATTAAAGATTCCAATGTTAACTTATGACAATAAATCTAATCAAGAGAGCATATTGCCAAAGCCAGTGCAAGTATAGATAGTTGGGAAATATTATTTTCCTAACGAATGGAGATTACTGCTCCACCCTTTGATGTATCGTAGGACATCAATACTGATACCTGACTTACAAGGCGTAGAGGCGGAAGCGTGACGTATGTTATGGTAAAAATAGAGACATCTTTACTTAGTAGGTAACACTAGACCAACTCTTCATTATATTTCACAAACACTATTATAATGTTCTCAATTGTTCAGTTTTCTGAATATGTGAAAACCAGATTAAGTAGCATATTTGGGGGTCTGTCATTGCGGAATGAAAGCAACCATTTGGTTGCTCTAATCCTACTGAGAAAGTTTTAATAAGTAATGCAATTTTACCTATAATTTTATTTTTTACTATATTTTACTACAGATTTTAGACAACGTTTTGTAATCTGTGTTATCACAAAAGCAATCAAAATATTGCATTTTTTGGAAATCTGTTACAGAAAGAGATATGAAAAAACAAAAGTTTCTAGATGTGCGTAGCGTTATAACGTGTAAAGACGCTTTTAATTTTTGCCCTTAGTGAATCTGATTCTATCAACATCTGATGTTGGTCCAACAAAAAGAAATAACGCAGATGTGTCACTGGTATTATAAATATATGTTAAAAATTCTATGATAATAATTGGATGATTCAAAAATATTAAAACTATTCTAGACACAATAGGTAACCGTTTAAGGCAAACTGTTTCAACGTGTTATGTGAGAGTAATGCCAGCATAATCTCTATTATTTAGCGAAAGGCGGGACTCTAGTAATGAAGTTTGAATAATCCCCGACAACCAGAGTAATCTGTTGGGGAAGCTGGTTGGAGGTATTGTAATATCATTAGTATTTAATAATATTACTTCAGAGACCAGTTACTTCACTTATAATGAAAAAACCAGGCCTATGCTGGCCAATTTGGTATGACCAAAATGTCTTCAGCTTTATGGCTACTTGAGAGAATATACAACAAACGCATCGATGCGTATGCGTCAGGTTCTCTATGTCAGGCAACATACACGATGTTTTTTTTTTTTTTTTAAACTTGGGCTGCTTTGAGATCAATACGAGGAACTTGAAACCTATCTCTATTTGGTATGCTACATAAGAGAGTGATCATTCGGTATCTAAGTATGATAATCTGGATTCATTATCAGTCAGTATATTGGCTTATTTTATATATACTACACTACAAATATTTTACGGAGCCCACACCACTACCATATGTGTTTTGACACTTTGATAATAGGAGAGTATCGTATCTCTCCACACACGGTTTATATAACTCAAAGCAGTAGTATATACTTATCCGTAACAATATTTGATAGTACGAAAAACTGAAAGAATATACTGCTAAAAGTGTCATAACTTATGTGAATTGAGGATTCTCTATTAAACCAATGACTATTAGTGGTTCTCCCATTACATGTGGCACCCTATCCCATTGTTGAGGTTTCAAACAATATATCTAGCACCTACTTTACGGACGGACGGTGTCTTACTTTACGGACTTGCGGAGTACATAATGTTGTTTAACTACCAATGTATATCTATAAATATTGACTGAGGTAGCAATATATACTTATTATAATTATTGTTATTCCTAAATAATGAAGGAAAGTTATACCGTTCGAATTATTTCGTATAAAGCTGAAACTAGTAAACATATTAAATAGGTTAGCAGTTTCCTTACTTTACAGTGTTTTAACTTTGAAAATGATTCTATTTTACTATAGTTTTTTAAACGAAGTGTTATTTTTCTGTGGGAAAACCTAATTGCCATATTTGAGCACTAATTATGTAGCTGAAATATTTGCAAGATTTAGAGGGTACTCTGACATTTATTTTCTTATTATAAGGTTTTCTTTGATTCTCATATTTTGCACGCTTGCTTATTAAGTATAACTACATAAAACAATTATGTAAGTATATATGACATAAAACGACATGAGCATAGTCGCTTAATTACTGGCTTCATCAGCTTGGTAAAAAATGTACAGCCCTGTACAAAAAACCAAAGGGTAAATTCAACAACTTTTTCGTCTAACGTAAGGTCTTCTAGAGCTAGGCTAGCTAGAGGTGGTTGGGAACAAAGAAATTTTCACCCTGTTAATAGGATTACCATACAACTATATTTATATATTAGTTTAATTGCTGTTAAAATGCAGCCTTTATGTTCCGTGTAAACCACATGGTACCATTAGGTTTGGGACACACAAAAACACATGAATACAAATTAATCGCGGGTAGATGCACATTCGGATAAAGCTCCAATCGATAGTAATGTTCTTTTTCCGTTTTGCCAGAACAGATAACCACGTATTCAAGAAATGATAGTCTGATCGTTAATCATCATAGACCCATTGCACATAAAAATTAGCAATACTACCAGCATAACGCAGCTCGTTTAACGGTGATGAGTCTGCTTAGAAGGATGATTATAGCTGCGAGGGGGGGTTCCTCGCTTTGGTACTGCTGGTGTTACAGGCGAATTGATTCCTTGCAGGCACATCAGCTGCCTGCGGCTGTGGTACCCGTTTTTGCAGTCTGTATCTGGATCCGTTAAGATCTTGTCCGGACAGATATTTATAAATCCTACTTATTGATAAATATCGGAGCGCGAAATTGCGTTTGGGTATAGTTTCTGCTTGCTGAATATCACAATACTACGGTATGCATCATGATTCCTTATATAGGTAATTTGACAGAATATTGCGTATTAAGAATTTTATCGGTTACTGTAGCCTAAATCTCAGGACATATATATTTTTAACATTTCCTTAACAAACAACAGGTTGTTGCCACGTGATGAAATCATGTGGGCAACATCAGTTTATCTCCAGGCCATTTGTAAGACAGCATTTGGACCAGCTTCCAGAATTTCTAATATTTCAGAAATATATATATATAAGTGTAAAAGAATATAGTATTATTAGGAATTATAGTTGTCGTCAAATAAATTGTGGGTAGGAAGGATAGCCGAACGCGTATATAAGTCACTGCTCTAGCGGCACCGTGGTCATTCGTTTTCCCAGATCTCATACAGTGCGGAAGTCTTAGTGAAGTAGCTGCGTCATAGTGATTACAATGTATTCCTGTTACAGGAGTGTGGTAATAATACTTCAGAGGTATGTGCAGTTCTTGTTATACTAAGGTGGTCCAGAGACAATGGTTTCTGGACAGCTTCTCTTTTTTTTAAGTAATCCTACCTAGGATTGCTAATATCAGAAGTGGGATTGGATTCTGCCCTATCCTCTTCGCTTTCTGATGCATTTTGTTATATTCGTTTCCATTATTTTCACGTATTGTTTTTCAAGAAAAAAAAAATACATATGCGGGTAGTTCGTGTTTCGAAAAAAAATATTAATGATGCCCACGGTACGGTCATGTTGGAACACGAATAGGATAAGGATTATTACGATCGATCGTTAGATCAATCGATCATATGTAATACTTCAGTTTACAGTTGTAATAGTACTGTTGGTAGTCCAGTAGTACAGTAGACATACACGATGGTTGAACGATCGAGTCAGTGAATCCATTTAGTGAGTTCGTTCATAGAAGTACCAAAGGACAGGCAAAGTCTAGTGTTACGGCTAGATTAGTACAAATGAACTAGATGGATTTATTTCGTTGGTTCGTATTATTTTAAGCAGTGGGTTGATTTGAGTTCTGACTGCTAGTTATAATAAAGTGCGATTACTAATAAATCTGGCAGTAAAATTGTATTTCGTTAAGATGTTTTGTGGTTAATCTTGATGAGTCATCGCAATTTGTAAAGTGTTGTTTTGGCTTATTGTTTATTTTCTCTGTCGATGACTAATAATCGCATTTGAATTCTGGTTCGATCTGGATACGTTTTTTGAAGGAAGGCCGAGCGGTTACTGTCCGGTCGGTCGTACGGGCCTAATATATTGACGAGTGCTGATTGTGTCTGTGTACTTGTTGATTTAACTATGTACCTACCTGATTTTTACATCAAATTTTTAATTCGGTTTCTGTAGTTATGTTCACAGAATGTGTAAGTGCGAGTCGCCATGCGCAAGGGCGATTGTGGCGTTACTGGCTGCATTGTGGCGCTGGCCGCTGCTGCATGAGTGGCTTTATGCGCCATATAGTGGCGTTGCCACCCAAACGGTGGCATGGCCGCCCAGATGGTGGTGTGGCCGCCCAGATGGTGGTTTGGCCGCCTAACGGTGCAGTGTTCACCCAACGGTGCAGTGGCCGCCCAACGGTGCAGTGGCCGCCCAACGATGCAGTGGCCTCCCAACGGTGCAGTGGCCGCCCAACGGTGCCGTGGCAGCCCAAAGGGTGCTGTGGCAGCCCAAAGGGTGCCGTGGCAGCCCAAAGGGTGCCGTGGCCGCCCAAAGGGTGCCGTGGCCGCCCTAACGGTGGCATGGCCGCCCTAACGGTGGCGTGGCCGCCCTAACGGTGGCGTGACCGCCCTAACGGTGGCGTGGCCGCCCTAACGGTGGCGTGGCCGCCCTAACGGTGGCGTGGCCGCCCTAACGGTGGCGTGGGCCACCCTAACGGTGGCGTGGGCCACCCTAACGGTGGCGTGGCCGCCCTAACGGTGGCGTGGCCGCCCTAACGGTGGCGTGGCCGCCCTAACGGTGGCGTGGCCGCCCTAACGGTGGCGTGGCCGCCCTAACGGTGGCGTGGCCGCCCTAACGGTGGCGTGGCCGCCTTAACGGTGGCGTGGCCACCCTAACGGTGGCGTGGCCGCCTATACAATGCGCTGTGCCGTGGCGTTGGTCGGTACGCCGTGGTCGTGGCCGGACATCGAAACAAGGAAACAGCTACTGATTTAATTGTGTGGTTATAACAGCCGCACTGGCGTGAGTTTTGCACATTTTGTTGTGCTTTTCATCAGTAGTTGACTGTATGAGCTTATAAATCTACTAGTAGTGATAATAATTATCCCGAATTCAAATTTATGAATCTTAGTGAGAAAAGCAAAGCTTGCCCACCGATAGTGGTCTCTTAGTGTATCGTTGTAAAAAAGCTAGATTCTTATAACTACTTTCGTGGTCCTGGAGCTTGTAGTACACGCAGGGTCATGCCACAGGTTGGCCACTGACTAGCCGTGGTATATCCGGCGTATTATTGATAGTTCGGGTTGAAATATGCTTTTATCTGGAACCGATTCACACACGCAAAGTTATGTCTCACGTAGATCTCTAGAGAGTCGTGAGGTGGCACTCCGCGAAGGGACCTGCCCCGGGTGGTCGGTACAGTTATCAGTTTATTTTATACCCTTGTGCTTAGGGTGAGTTAGGTGAGCTTAGCTTTCATATCTGTCCGAGATTAGGTGGCATTGAGCTTCGGTTCTGCCTGGACATGCAAACTTGGCGCCTCTGTCCGTGATAGGAGGGCATTGAGCTTCGGTTCTGCCTGGACATGCAAACTTGGCGCCTCTGTCCGTGATAGGAGGGCATTGAGCTTCGGTTCTGCCTGGACATGCAAACTTGGCGCCTCTGTCCACGATAGGGAGGCATTGAGCTTCGGTTCTGCCTGGACATGCAAACTTGGCGCCTCTGTCCATGATAGGGAGGCATTGAGCTTCGGTTCTGCCTGGACATGCAAACTTGGCGCCTCTGTCCACGATAGGGAGGCATTGAGCTTCGGTTCTGCCTGGACATGCAAACTTGGCGCCTCTGTCCGTGATAGGAGGGCATTGAGCTTCGGTTCTGCCTGGACATGCAAACTTGGCGCCTCTGTCCGTGATAGGGGGGCATTGAGCTTCGGTTCTGCCTGGACATGCAAACTTGGCGCCTCTGTCCGTGATAGGGGGGCATTGAGCTTCGGTTCTGCCTGGACATGCAAACTTGGCGCCTCTGTCCGTGATAGGGGGGCATTGAGCTTCGGTTCTGCCTGGACATGCAAACTTGGCGCCTCTGTCCGTGATAGGGGGGCATTGAGCTTCGGTTCTGCCTGGACATGCAAACTTGGCGCCTCTGTCCGTGATAGGGGGCATTGAGCTTCGGTTCTGCCTTCCTATCTACCTATGTCATCTACCTATGCCATCTACCTATGCCATCTACCTATGCCTTCTACCTATGCCTTCTACCTACGTTTTATGTTGTCAGTCGATGGAAGACACCCATGTAAAGCCATGCAAACATGGTTTTGGAATAACCACGACATGTTCTTACATATCGTTATTTCTTATAACAGGTTGCGTCAGCGGGACCCACGCTGACTAGACATGCGTAAAGACTAGAGACCGATATAAAGCTTAGTGGCATACAAGGTATCGGTTACGGCAACGCACAACCGCGTTCGGTTGCGCGGTGGCAGCGTTCGCATTGTACCTGCAATTTATTCCGTCAATACACAGCTTGACCCCTATGGGTCGTGGGTTCGATCCCCACAGTGTCCGGGCGTTATTTATATATTTAAGTACATATGTATTTACAAAAAAATAAATAAATATGTATATAAGTATTAGTATCAGCTGTCTGGCTCCAACAGTACAGGCCCTGCCCAGCCCGGGATCTGACGACCGTGTGCGGATTGTCCCAACATATTATTACTATTCAAGACCATCCAGATTCGTTTTGAAAGATAATGCGGCGGAATAGTCCCACAGACTACCCTGATGCATTTCAACAGATAATGCGGCGGAATAGTCCCACAGACTACCCTGATGCATTTCGACAGACAATGCGGCGGAATAGTCCCACAGACTACCCTGATGCATTTCAACAGATAATGCGGCGGAATAGTCCCACAGACTACCCTGATGCATTTCAACAGATAATGCGGCGGAATAGTCCCACAGACTACCCTGATGCATTTCGACAGGCGATGCGGCGGAATAGTCCCACAGACTACCCTGATGCATTTCATCAGACAATGCGGCGGAATAGTCCCACAGACTATCCTATGATACATTTCAACAGACAATGCGGCGGAATAGTCCCACAGACAACCCTGATGCATTTCCATAGGCAATGCGGCGAGACAGTCCTACAGACTACTCTGATGCATAACATATAACACTACAGAAAAGGAAATCATTGTAGCAAATATAAGAATAATAAAACTTACATCGTGGACATCCTGAGATCAATGGATGGACGTGGCGAGGTGAATCTCGATGCCTGGCTCGAGGATGAAGAACTAATTGAAAACTGGTAAAGTTTTCCAAAAACGTTCACTTCACTTGTTTTTATAAATTTAATTTTCGTTCACTACCGTGGGTATAGTGCGAAGTGGCCGAGCACTGAATTGCGAATGAGGACGAATACAGGTGGAGAGGCGGATGCAGAATCGTTTAGGTGGGGAGTGTTAGTGTTGTCATAAGAAAAAATATTTCTACCTTAGAAATAAAAAATAACTATAAGGATAAAATTTCTCTAAAAATAGTGCTAAATAGTGGTAGTCACTGTGCGTTACTACGTTGTGAATTATATTAATCTTGAGGACGAGGCTCTAGTATAATTTTAAATTATTAATTAACATTTAGTGTTCAGCCCAGCCATAAAGCCCAGAATTAAAATTAAATGAAACCAAAACACAATAATGTGTAATATTTATAGCTTGGTCATTAATAAAAGATTTTCGTTATTTTAATATCGATATGAGTTTGAAAAAAATCGATATAATATCACTATCGTAACTGACGACACTGTTTGTTTGTTTTGTTGGCAACACTGACGACGAGTCGATCGCAAGTGTTGGACGCAAGTTGGACGTGTGTGTATTGTTTTCTAAATTAAACAATCTTTTCTGGTAAGATTTCTAGCATTTAATTACAATTTAAAGTGCAAAGCAAAAAGCTAGTATCCTTCGTGTGACGAATAGTTAAAAATAGTAGTTCGAATTTACTTCGTTGTCAACCAACCAACAACGCAAGCAAAATCGATGTTTTTACCTCCCTTGTGTTGCGTACGGCGTAGAAATAAAATTTGATATTTTTGTTTCAGATCTAATCAACTTATTTTTTATAATTAGAATAGAATACAAGATTTAAAAATGGCTTTAGGAGGAGGAATGTCGTGTGTGAAGTATCTACTATTCTGCTTCAATCTTTTGTTTGCGGTAAGTTTTTTTTTATTCTAGAAGGCTGTTTGCAATCTAGGTTGGTATTATTAGCTACCTTCGTTATTGTCGCTTATTTTAATTTATTCCGTTTCTTTTGGATAATTATTTAGGTACTTAGTATAATAATCCATGTGCCTTTCTACATTATAATAAAAAAAAATTCAGGTGATTGCACAACATTAAAATATTTTTATTGTTTTCAAATTACTGAGATCATTTTTTACTGACTTATTTACTAAAATGGCTGGTGTCTTCAAAATAAAAGTCCATAAGCTGCTGGTGTGATTAAATCACCATGTAAATAAAAATGATAGGTATTAGGAAATATACTATACATTTATAGCTTCCGCCATGATTAGCTAAGGACCACAACTACAATACTAGTTAATAAAGACTTTAAAGCCATTACTTTTTAAGAAAAAAAACAAATGAATGTCCTTAAAGATTGAATTTAAACTAGATGTATTCTGTTTAGATAACTGGACTTGTAATCCTCATAGTGGGGGTTCGGGCTGAAATCAACTCATCTCCATACATAGACCTCACAGATGAGAACTTCTACACTTCCGGACCAGTTGTGCTGATCATTGTGGGAATCATAGTGTTCATTGTGGCCTTCTTCGGATGCTGCGGTGCTGTTAAGGAGAATCACTGCATGATCATTACTGTGAGTATTTTTAAATATAAGTACATAAACAAATATTGTGCTACTAATCATAGTCACAGACAGCAACGGCTGTGGACAACGGGCTAGTAACCAGTCACCAGTCAAAATAATGCCAGCATTTAGACGGTTATTGCGAATGTGGTGTCATAAATACTGCTACTATAGATCAATGGGGAGGCCATAGTATGTCGCGATTATTCTATTATTGGTGGCTATAAATTTGGGCACGGTAACCACAGCAATGCACTTCGACTCTGTTGCTGGCGTTTCGAAGAACTCCCCCAGGTACGCTATGATCGCGCCAGCTTAGAGCTGTACATAATCATCTGGCGTTTGATAGGCTACTTCCAGATGAATCAACCTATGTCTAGTAAGAGTGTCGCATTGACTTATTTTCACCTTCACAGAATCTGCAAGTGTCAACAGTACTTAGTCTCATTCTGTGTAGGTGCTCATTGGTGCCAAAAAAGTCCCATTAGGTGCCTTATTTGTGATCTGTTTAGGTTTAATCATTTAATCCCACATCCCACCCTTGTGCTTGAGAAAGTTTTGGAGTGGCTTAGGCCCGGCCCTTCCCTCCATTCCTTCATGTGTTCATTCCTAGCATATGCTAAAAATGCTTGGTAATATGTCCCATATGGAATCGCCACAAATGGTTCGGGCCAACGGCGGCCAACCAAAAGTCTTTGTGAGCCGGCCCTCACTAGTCTATCTGCTTATCCTGTTCGCGTGTTAAACTTGTGCAGATCGGAGCCACCGGCCGTGGAGGGGTTGCCTATCGTACCTTGTCTGCGTCAACAACTTTCTTTGTTGTATATTGCGAATATTGTGTAGCTATCTTCTGAAATCATAAATAATAAAAGTAGTTGACAATCAAAATAATAGGTATTGATTGCATCAACTCAGTGTCGTTCGCGTCACTGTTCTGTTCTGTGGTTCATTGACACCATGCGTTATCTGGCTTCTCAGAGGTAAACAAATATGATCATATTCCTACTTATCGGCTGGTTAACCTCAGACAAGAAAGCAAGGACAACATGAGCTATAAATTGGATTCTTAATATTAAGTAATAATAATTACGGTGTTGAAGCAAATAAAATCAAAATGACCTTTGGATTTTTATGACAAAACTTTAACCTTCGGGTTTTTATGACAAAATTTTACCTATGGGTTCTCATGACAAAAATTTACTTTTGGGTTGGTAAAATTGACTTATGACAAGATATATTCGACGGGCCCGTTGGTCTAGTGGTTGAAACCCTGGCTGCTACCCGATGGGTCGTGGGTTCGATTCCCACCAAGTGTCTGGGTGTTACTTATCTATTTAAGTATGTATTTACAAAAAAAAATGCATATAAGTATTAGTAACAGTTGTCTGATTTCCATAGTACAGGCTCTGCCTAGTTTGGGATCGGATGACCGTGTGTGGTTGTCCCAGGATATTATATTATTCTTTGGAGTCGCTGGACGCTCGGGGTGTGGGCCCTTTGAGCGTCCATTGAGTACGGCGCCGACTCCAAGGTCCGAGGAGGACGGCGGCGGGGTTGCGACCCCCGTCACCGTGAGTACCGTGTCAGGTTCCCGGGGGGCTACAATGCGCCCCCCGGCGGCGGGCTCAAAGGCAAGGCACTTAGGGGCCCCTGGTGCAGATCCCACCGGAGAGCCCTGGGGTCCCCCCTCTCATGTGCCGATGCGACAGCCGCGGAGGTTTTAGTAGGTAAGAATCCCACATACCCCGGTCGAACCCCACAGCTCCCGGGGATCTTTAGAAGATTTCCCCCGTGTCAAAAAAATAAAATAAAAAGGATATATTATTATTCTTTGCGCGTGCCATTTATTTTAGGGTAGAAATCGTTTAATGCAATCACAGCGCAGCAAACCGCGCGCCGATCAATTCATCATACTTCAACACACATTTCAACATACTTGTTTATATAGGATAAACTGTGCAAAGTTTATTTCTAATCTTTCGATGGGTAATAATCTATTTGTTTTATAGAGTTCGTGACGAAATAACTGTCTATTTGTCATAGCACATGCGGCCTGCATCTCCGACTCTATTAAATACTCTAATTGTTTATTAATATTGCGATGATAGATGCGATCACAGAACTCTCAAGGATGCGATGTTAGGCTAATTTGTTATTTTGTATGGCATTCGTTCCTAAATAATATTTATCTTGTATTACATTAACTACCTACGCATTTAATATCAGTAAAATCATTAGTTTGGATTTTTTAATTGGATAATGTTAAATTTACAACTTAAAATTAAACTACCATCACGGATTTTATCGCGGTTTATTTTTGATATGATTTGTAGTATTACTTCATTTCAATGTGTGAATAAAAAAAAACATTGATTCAGAACTTTTTTACATTGTCTAGTGGAATCATAGTCTTGATGATCGTTACTGTAAGGAGCCACTGATATTAAATCCGAAATGAGAAGCTTGAAAATGTTCAAAACTTTAACCTCTTCATATCTGATTGGCTTTCTATTGTTATATACTATTAAAAGTGACTTTGTTGTCGATTTTTTAACTTAACATGCGTAAAATAATAGGAACGATTTGCTCAACTTTATTAAAATCATTTTATATTCACTCGATACGGTTATCGTTAATTGCATTATTTGTTATGAATGTACGTACCAAAAATCAAATATTAATTTAATAACGTTAGCAAATACTAATTAATTAAGGTTACACCTTATCTGTGAGTTAACGCGCGGGATAAAACAAAGGAAAAAATAATAATTTAACAAAGTTTGTAATAGACATCAAACGATCATCAACCCGATTTGGCCGATAGATGCCGCACGTTTGGAGCCGCCCGCCCTCGTCCTCTAACTTAAAGTCAAATTATTAATTCCCTGGAGTAAACTAACGTTTACCGTGTTACCTAATAAGTACACTAGAAAAAGCTATCGATAAACTAATATCGACAGTTTACTTACCTCTTGCCCTTACTGCACAAGGTTTTGACAATGGCATGCATCGATTGAAGATTTAAGAAAGCTACTTAATCCTACGTCTAAGGTTTATTTGACTTTGCTATGTTACGAATACTTAAGCAAATACTTTTATAGCGGTAATTGTTGAGTATCGGTGATCAAGTTCGTTCAACAATCCTTTCCTCGTGATTACACGGTAAACCGGTTTGATCTAGTCTAAACCACTTTCACACTCTTGCAATATAATGCTTAACACCCCAGAAATATAAACTTATTTAGATTTCTGTGCTTAACGAGCTTATATATATGTATACCTACATTAATCTGATGTATTTTGCACGTAACTCGATGTCTTTAATATTTTTTTTATGTTTACCTCTAATATTTCCTTTACGAACACTTTTACTGCCTCTTTTAGCACCTACTTCCATATAATGTTATTGGTTACTACCAGATCACGTTACTTATGTTTAACCATTATGGTTTAACATCTGGCGAATATCTATGAGATAATGGTGTGTGATACAGTACATGCACAGTAATATTGTGATAAAAGTAAGTATTTTCATGCCTACCAAATTCTAGAAGTGATAACCTTTAGATCAAGACGTAGAAATAGAAGAAAAAAGAACATTTACAGTCCATCGTGGAGTTCATTTCAAAGGAAATATAAAAAAAAACAGTTAGACCATGCCTTGATAAGTGTGAACGAAAACACACTCCTAACTGAATAGATCTTTTCGAAGATTGAGTGTTATGGTTGAAGAGCAATATATAGCGCGTACCTACTGCTGGTCAACTTCACAAATAGGTATAGTTAGGTACAACTTAAGTAACTCAGAGACGTTTCTAGCATGTTGTCTGTCTGTTGCCAAACGACACGCTTGCCCAATGACACAAGTGTCTTGATCCCGATTATTTCATTAGCTGTGCCCATAACATCAGAAATCCTACCATGACTGTTCCTTTCGTATTTAGTCCCATAGGCAAGTCCCTGGTAAAAATATTTTTCGTATCTGGTAATATAAACTGACAACCCTACAAGCAATTGACCGCGATGAAGTCAACCTGCGCTTGCGACCTTTGACACGCGCCTGTCGTCTCATCTTGCTAATGGGCACATCCTTTTCTACTTAATCGCTTTACATTCTTCAGATCCATCCATACAATGATCTTGCTTTTATATTTAAAACTTACTTTTCGGAGAAGCAGCCATTGCAGCAAAGAAGTCAATATTTTTGTCTCGAAACGAGTTAGTGCAAAAAATTGTTCATTTAACCTTTGAGTTGCCTTTAGAGAATACAATCCCGGGATCCCGGCCGTTCTCTGGCCGCGAAAATCCCGGGACTGCACTTGGCTAATCTCGGGATTTTCGGGATTGCCAAAACCAGGTCTAGTTGGCATTCTGTAGTCCCTTGCGCCTTGGCAATAACCTTGCCTAGATTATATTAATAGTATTTATTACATAACGACAAAAAACTAATATTACATACACCTTGCGATACGTAACTACTACACATGTACAACCCTAATAATATGTTTGTCGTAGAACTTAGAAGGGACTTTCCCGCTCGGAAAATTTATACCCCGCGTCTGGCGGCCCCCCACACCGGACACCCCGTGGGGAAGGAACAGATGCATTCTTTCGATAATTTCTCCAAATTTTATATATTTAACCTCTAAATACCTTAACATTTATTTGAATTCTTCATAAAATTCCCTACAGATTAATACTTATGTATTTAATAGGTAAGTACTAATAAAGTTTTTACGTATACATTTCTTGAAAATAGCCGGTAAATTAGAGGAAAAATAAATATTATGGAAAAAATATTATTTTGTAATACATAGTCTAATCCCGGGATTACGCATCAAAAATCCCGTAATCCCGGGATTGAAAAACATGCTCGGGATTGTATTCTCTAGTTGCGTTGTGTTCTTGCGATGAGTAACGTTGTGTCCGACATCTGCAGGCTTAGCACGACTTGCAATCTTGACAGTTTGGTGTAGAGTATGACATAGTTTTCAACACCGAAATGTCATTCTCTAAACAAAAATGGGAAATAATACGTCATACTCGCACCAATCTGTTTGCACATCGTGCTAAGCCTGCAGCGACAAATACAATGCGAAAATACAGTTGCCAACCTCTGTCCTACACTGTCTCTTAGGCTTGTCATTTTCTATGAAATCGTACCGCGTCATGTCCTGTTTTATGTGTCACTTTCGTCGCTTAGTACCTAGGGCGTAAAGTTCTTCTGCGCCGACGCTCTCTGACCTCGAAGCTGACGGTTGAAGAATCAGCTTCATGTCCTTAATCACAGCTAAAACGAATTTAACGACACTGGGTGAATTGAAAACTATTCAGCAAGACTTTTTGTTTGTAGAGCATGCTAAAAAAACACTTACACTCAAAAAACATGCTCATTTTAAGGCAGTGAGATTTTCATAATTAAATTCCTATTTAAATTCTATCACTGGTGAAATCATCGACAAACGGTGAAAGCCATAATTAAACCAAAAGTAGTTTGAAAAAAAACGTGTCCATAACTAATCGTGTCAAAAACAAAACTTGATAGACGATAACATAATTGTGTCGTTAATCACAGCTCTCCGCCGCGTCAGCAGGATTTCCTGTTACATAATTATCAATTAGTATAATCATCGCCCCGATTTATGTAAGTGAACTCTTCTTGGGTATATTTGATACCTACGTTAATTATGGGACTATAGTGTAGTTATGTTGTAGTAACTAATTAGGGTGACTATTCATAAGTTCATCATCATCATCACCAGCCGGAAGACGTCCACTGCTGAACGTAGGCCTCCCCCTTCGAACGCCACAATGACCGACAATTGGCTATTTGCATTGTCGTCTGTCCAACTAGTGGGAGGCCTACCTACGCTACCTCTTCCGGTTTGTGGTCGCCACTCGAGAACCTTTCTTCCCCAACGGTTATCGGTTCTTCGTGCGATGTGGCCTGCCCATTGCCACTTCAACTTGCAGATTCTGAGAGCTATGTCGGTGACGTTGGTTCTTCGGCGAATCTCCTCATTCCGGATTCTGTCGCGCAAAGAAACTCCGAGCATAGCTCTCTCCATAGCTACGTTGTGTGACTCTGAGCTTATTCATAAGTTACTTCAACTTTATTGGAAGTAGAATATTGTCCAAAGACATGACTTGCGAAGCGAACAATATTACCATCTGAAAACTAGTTACCAAGTGGTAATGAGTCATTCAGTCTTGTCTCCTAACAATTAATTACATTTAAACGGCACTAAACAATAAAAAACATTTTTGGAAGTATAATGTCCAATTTCGTATTTCACATAATTGTTATGGGTTGTTCTACTCATTACTAGGTCAGAGGAATTTTTTGTATTAACAAGTTCTCAGTAGTGGCCACTATCACTTATAAGTAATTATATTTAATCTCTTTGTTATTATTACAATGTATATACCTATTGTTAGCAAATTATTATAATGATTTCGCTCAACATTTGCTCCGACCATTAAGTGCGAATACTGAGATTATTTGGTATCTTATTCACGCTGGCATTTAGCCAAAAACGAAGCCATTTTTGCCCATGAATTTTCCCCTCGAAATTAGGTCTTTAATTTATACTTTGTCCTGCTCGCTTGCAACATTTCTATCTCTGTCTTTGTTTTTCATAACGGCGCATGGCAAGTCGGATAATGATGTATAAATGTATATGTATTTACATTCAACAATACGATGTACCGCAATATAACAGGTATAACAACACTAAACAAAATGATTTACTCATTGTTCTGTACCGATAACAGGGTAAATTACCACGGTGAGTCATACTCGCTACAAAATATAAGTGGATGCTCTGATTCAGAGCGTATTTAAAATATCTAATTACGTCAATAAAATGGTATACATATTACAAATTTACAGGCTGCATTCGGCAAATAATTTCATCAAATTACACAGTCTACCCAGAGACTATTGTTGGTTTTAGAAAATATTATGATCTAGTTTTAGTAAAGTTTCAAAGGATATTATAGTGCACAAGTGCTTGCGAGATCACAGGCGCACCATCTCCTTCTTTACTCTCATTATCCGATGGGATGGAAGACCAACACGACCGATGGGATGGGATGGAAGATAAGGCACAGGATCAAATTTTTTACACGTCCATCTGCCGCGTGGGTCGTATTAATTATTTTTCAAAATCTATACCTATTCTAACCAGTGAGGAACAACTACACCAAGTTGTTGCTTCTCGCAGAATTTGCATACGCTAATCTAATTTTAGATTTATGTGATCACGCTTTTTTCGAGACTCGTTAGGTGTTTCCTTAATATTACTTTAATTTTCCTGTCTGGTTTTGGCGAGCATATTAAATTATTGCTGTAAACATAATTTTAAATACTAACTGCCGAACCTACAAACGTCAATTAAAGTTAATGACGAATAATCCATTTTTTTAAATTGGGTTATTTCGACATTCGAAGCCAATTAATACTTAATACGCTGATGGTGAGTAGAGATAACAATTATCTCGTATTCAATAGTCGAAATTAATCATAAACGGCTCCGACAGTCGAAATAAATAGATTTTAAAAAGTGACTTAATTTGAATTAAAGTTAAATGGGGTTTGTGAGTGCGGCATTAAGTTACTTATTTAAATAATTTCGTTTAGTATCTTTAAATTAGACTGAATGGTAGTCCTCGATAGCAAACTCCCTGCATGGAGTCTCTACACCCCACTTAGTGTGGGTTAAGTGGGGGTGGAGGCATGACATCATCACCTTACTTAGATACTCCAAAGAGACGTTATTAAGTTCACAGCAGGCTTTTAAACACATATTCAGCTAATGTGAAAACTAGATCGATGTCAATACTACATAAGCAAAAAAATTACTGAGTGTCCAAACTATAAATACCCGTTGTATTTATGTCGACAAATAACCATCGTTAATGATTCTGGCTGGCACTAAGGATGTTTCGAATAATCTTTATTTCTTTATCTCCTTTACATAGTTTAAAACAAAATTGCTTTTCGCGTCTGTCTGTGTATCCGCCGCCAACTCCTCCTAAACCACGCAATGGATTTTTAACGGCCGGTCCCAATACTCTATCGCCGATAGCAAGCTCAGATAAAAAGTTAACTTTAAACTATCTGTTACTGCTGTTTCAATAACAAAATTGACGTTGTAACCTTAGGATTCTAAAGGTACGCGTCCATTGGCCAGCGCCGGACGCACCGCACGCACGGCACGCAACGGATTTTAGTTTGCTTTCTATGATTTTGACGGCCCGCATCGAAAAATGCCGGCGCGGATAATGGACGCAGCGCTATGTAAAATCATAGAAAGCAAACTAAAATCCGTTGCGTGCCGTGCGTGCGGTGCGTCCGGCGAGGGCCAATGGACGCGTGCCTTTAGTGTTCCTGCGCTCAACTTTCTGCCACTTGAGACAAATGACAAACACATGACGGCCCCGTTGGTCTAGTGGTTAGTGACCCTGTCTGCTACCCAACGGGTCGTGGGTTCGATTCCCACCAAGTGTCTGGGTGTTTTATCTATTTATGTATGTATTTTACAAAAAAAATATACTAAAAGTATATAATTATGTGTTAGTATCAGTTGTTTGGTTTCCATAGTACAGGCTCTGCCTAGTTTGGGATCAGATGACCGTGTGTGAATTGCCCGAGGATATTATTATTATTATATGTTGCTAACTAAGCTATTTTAGGGTTCCGCAGGAACCCTCACAGGGTCCTGGGGACCTTTTGAAGGTTTCCCCCGCGTCAAAAAAGGCATCGGTAGTAGCCCAGGACTCTAATATAACGATAAAGCTTCGGAGTCACCGGAACGCTTGGAGTGTGGGGACTAGCCATCGAGTACGGCGGTGGCTGCTAGGACAGTAGCGGGATTGCGACCTCCGTCACCGTGAGCACCGTGACAGGTTTTCTGGGGTATAATAAAAAATATAGGTTCATTCATTTATTAAAATAATGTTATTTTTATTATTATTCATATTAATTTCATTACATTTATTTACAAAGTACGAGAAATCAGATGATTATCCCGCGATAAACCTCCGAAATGGAGCGATAGCCTAAAACTGTCATTTGAACTACCAACAGTAAGCTGCTAATATTTTATAGAAACACTTGACAGTCATTTTCTATGAATCTACTTAACTTTGGTAAGCTTTGGGACCACGGAAAGATAGATCAATCAGTAAAGGTAAATATTTCTTATCTGTCTTTGTTTATTGAAACGCAAATGTGTCATAATAGCTATCGATGGTATCTATTTTAACTGATAGCAAGAGGTAGATAGGATATTGGGACCGGCAGTAAGTGATTTTCACCATCAGTTAAATGAACATTTTGCAACCCTGCATGGGCCATCTGTGGCTAAAAGCAACTATAATTTCCAAATAAAGCCTCTTTGTGATATACTTACAGAAGGCTAGTAACTTGTTTGATGCTCGTCGTCGATCAACATTGGAGCTGTTGATCTAACTAATACTTAATTGAATTTTCAGAATCAAATGCTTCAACAAACTAGCTCTGAGAAAGAAAGAAACATACATCTTACCTAAATGTATATTATTAAGTATATATTATGTAGTGGTGAATAAGCCTTCGACCTTTCTTTAAGTCTGTTTGTTGTTAGTCATTGTATGGACATCGTCATGGACGTTCTTTTTCAGAAAATCAGCTATACATGACATACGTTAACAAATTCTTAAGAAAAATTATGGTAAAAACTTCGTCTATGCGCATAATACATGCTTTGTGTACACAAACGGCTAATGTGTCCAAAATGTATTTCTATTTATAATGTGTATCTAAAGTGTGTACTCTTTCATGGTCAAAACTCACCAACTCTTTTGACATAATAATATATCACGCAATTGATGTAAATAGGTACTATAGGAATATAAATTCGTGACTATAGGTTCATGCCATGCGGAAAAGACCGCTATAATTATCTTTATATTGTACAAAGTTCTTCCTATATGCTATATATGTAGGTACCTACATATTATTTGATTCCCCTAGTGCATCAGAATGACGTATGGCCATCCATTTATAAGGAAAATATGATGTAGTCTGTGGCTGTTGCACCGATTGTGTTTGGTGTGAATTTATCGATTTGAAATAGAAATGGATATACTAAATCCTACATTATACTTGGAGTTACTAAAATAATGACACTTTTTTTTACTTTTATAAAATCCTTCAAGGCATGATATACCTACCTATACAGGTTCACTAACTAACTGCCAGTCCCTATATCCTATCTATTGATTACTATAAGTTAAAATAGTTACCATCGATAGCTTTATGACATATCTCCGTTTCAATAAACAAAGATAGAAATATCTGTCCTTAATATTGATCTAGCTTCGAGACCTTGAAGCATGAAGCTTATAGGTCAAAAATGGAGTCCAACTCCAAATAGTTGATTGACGCATACGCTATCCCTTTCATTGAGGCCGGATCTCTCTTTCTAAGTGGTCCAATGTGTGGTCCATGTAATAATTTAAATTACCCGAGAAATGGATACCCTAATATAGGAATGCTCTACTTCAACATCAAAAGATTGTTTTCCACCCGAAAACATAAAATACGATGACAATCATGTCTAATAAATTTTTTTTTGGTATTGTTCTGCGAGTACGATTAGAATAATGCTCTATTGTGTTTTCGCCAATTGTACTCAAATGCAATTTTAAATACCGATTTTAAGGGTTCGTATTTTGTGGCAACACTGGCGCTTATTGTCAGCATGAAACTGTCTGTCATTTAAATCGATCCAACATTTAAATACCATAATTTCACGATAAAGTGAATTAAACTAATAAGAATGGTGATAAAATGTGTAGTACTTAGTTGCAAAAATATGTTGTACCTCTTAGATGATACCGAATATCACTCGTAAGTCCGATTTGTTCAATAATGTACCTACCGATGATCCCTTTGGATTATGCACCATATTTTCGATCAGTTCTTCTTTCGATAGGCACATAACACGTTTTCAGTTCGTTTGTTAGTATTGGGTTTAACTTTCTATTAATTTGTAGTTGAATTATCTAATTTAAAATATTTTACATTGTTTTAATAGAGTAACCATGGTAAAGATTTTTTGAAGACTTTCCGTTTTGGGGATTTTTTTACCGCCACTTTATGATAAAAAATATACGATGTAGGTATTTAGTTCAAAGGATTGATATGGAAAAAATATTGGGTGTTGAAGTTTAGTGTGTATGTAGTTTTAAACATATTATTAAAATCATATTTATTCTTGTCGCCTCCTAGTCCTGTCGCGTCTAGTAGCCTCCGTGGCGCAGTGGGAAACCGCTTGCTTGCGTACCGGGGGTCGCAGGTTCGAATCCTGCGAGGAGCAACAACTTTGTATGTTTGTTCCTTACTGGCTAGGACAATGCAGGCTGGTCATCTGATTGTCTGTAAAGTAAGATGATCCATGCGTCGGATAGGCATATAAAAAGTCGGTCCTGCGCCTGACCTCTCCCCGGTCGTGTTGATCTTTCGTATCACTAAATTGTGAGAGGTAAAAGGAAGAAAGAGTGCACTTGTGGCTACGCAAGCATTTGTGCACTGGCTGATGGCTGATCTTGCGAAAGATTGGCCGCTGTGGTCTTATCGGCGAGAGTACCTATATCATTCTATAAATATACATATAATCACGCCTCTTTCCCGTAGGGGTAGGCAAAGACCACTTCTTTCCACTTGCTACGATCCTTACATACTTGTTTCGCTTCCTCCACTTTCATTATTCCCTTCATACATGCTCTTCGGTTTAGGTTACTCTTGACCTGGCCTTTTTTCAAGACGTCCCTGATTTGGTCTTGAAACGTCCGCCTAAGTCTACTAGTGTGAATGAAAGTGTTGGAAGGGTCCAACACTTTCATTCACACTCGCCTTATACACTATTTTCGTCAATCGTTCCTCATTCATTCTCTCGACATGGCCAAACCATCTCAGCATACCTCAATTTTTGTAACAACATCTTCTTTCATACCACAACGTTTCCTTATGTCACTATTTCTTAACCTGTCACTATACCTGTCAACTGTCAATATACATACTGTTTTATTTACCCGTGGTCAATATTAATACACTATTTGTTTATTTTCATGTAGATTTCCTAAAGATATTGAGCGAAGGAATATTATGACTATCCATTGTCCCATTCGAAAAGAAATTTTATGAAGCTGCAATGATCTGCAGTTGGTCCAATGGAAACCTAAATTTACTGCAAATGCTTTTTCTATCATCTAATGTGTGGGTTACAAGGTGTTTTAGTTGTTTGCATATAATGGAAATTGCTATTCAATATCTTGTGATTAATCGGAAATCGTTAAACGTACTGAATAAATGATCTTGTAATACAATTTCTTTTTATCATAACTTCATATGCTTTTATTTTCACAACCATTAACTTATTATTTATTTATTACTTGATTGTCTGTAAAGTAAGATGCTCCATACGTCAGATAGGTATGTAAAATGTTGGTCCTGCGCCTGGTCTCTCAACGGTCGTGTCGGTTTTTCGTCCCGTCGTATTTTGAGAGGTAAACGGAAGCAACTAGACATATTTAACCGGTTTAAACTTAAAGCTTAAACAAGCCAAGTAAGTCGTATTAAGCGACGAAGTTAAAAAGATGTCCTGATTTTTCATGAAACATCAAGGTTACCCTCTTGGAAAGGGACATTCAACCTCAATGAAAGGGATAGCGTTGACCTCAGTCATGTATTTGGGAGTGTTGTCTCCACTTTGACCCTAATCTTCATGCCTTGAAGCTTAATAGAGATAAGAAAATTAATGTCAAATGTCATAGTTACTTTTTAACTGAGATTGCTATCGGCGGTAGAGTATTAGAACCGGCCGTAAAAAAACAACGATATTAAAAAAATTTGGTAGACTGCGAAAACTATTTCCAGTACCTAGCGAGAAAATATCCTCAAAGGCACATTTAACCGTTCACCTATCGAAATCTGCATAGTGTTTGTTTACAATAATGAGCACTGTTTTTTTCCAAAAATTAAACGTATCACACCTGACTTCTGTTTCGTTTAATTTTGTAGATATTCACCCAGTTTATTATTGTCAGTGGCCGGTTAATTGTGGCCCTGAGTGTTCTATATAATAATAATGTAATTTTAATTTTGGTTTAAATACAAATACTCATTACATTAGTACCTAGTACAGAGAAATTATCTTGTTTATCTTCTCCTGCTAATTCATAAAACAATTTTGCACTTGCTCCATAATAGTTTCTTCAGTCTCACCCACATTCTTTTTGGTACCTATTCTCGCTCGCTTAAATAGTTCGTCCTTTACTTCATCCAAAATCTCTACAAATCTGACGTATACATTTAGTAGTGAAATCGACACAACTGTAAAGGCTTACTTAAAATTGAGTCCCTTTTAATTAATACGTGTAAAGCACCCATTATTAGAGCAACATTTTATCATCATTTTATCATTTACAATGATAATAAATAGAAAAAAAAATCTGGTAGTAAGTACAAATTTTTCAGTAGGTAACTTGTAAAGAAACTGCCCAAGATGTAATAAGTATTTATTTATTAACCCAGTTACATACGTGTTCGAGTGTTTGCATGCATTCGTCACACGTCTTACATGCGTCTTACAAAAGAAAACTTAAGTTTATTACAAATAAAATGCACAAAAATTCAGGTCACTGATCGCCTTGGAAAGCGAGCCGTCTCTGATACGTGGGGAAATGGAATCAATAACCGATTAATTTGATATCATTGATATGACCGATATGAGGACGACAGGCACAGCTTCACAAACAGAACTACTAGAACTCTAATATAAGGGTGCGTTTCCACTGAAGCGGAGCTGGGCGGAGCGGAGCGGAGCTGAGAAGGGCAGTGAAAAGTGGCGAGTGTTTCCATTGAAGTTGAAGCGGAGCGGAGCGGAGCTCCAATGGAACTCCCTCCAACTCAAGGCCGCGTGCTCATATATGTTATTTGAAAGTCCGCTCCGCTAGGCCCAGCTCAAGGCCGCGTGCTCACATAAATGTTATTTGAAAGTCCGCTCCGCTTGATCCAGCTCGGGACCATTTGTTCATATATTTTATTTGAAAGTCCGCTCAGCTCCGCTAACACTGTTTCCACTGAAGCGGAGCGGAGATTTCGAACACTGAATTCCAATTCCGGTCAAAAACGGTCCGCTCCTCCCAGCTCCGCTTCAGTGGAAACGCACCCTGACACATTGAAATAAAAATAATTCCACGGATTATATCAGAGTTGAAATATACTGAAATAGGGTACCTATTTCAGTATATTTACACAAAGTAGGTATCACCTAGCGGTATGAAATATATTTTACGACCTATTCTCATACCCACCAAATAGACATAAAATATTTCATTAAAATCGGTCGAGCCGTTTCAGAGCTGGAGTGCTACCACAAACACCGTGACACGTAATTTTTATATATTTTTCAATGTGAAATGGCATATAGAACCAAAACAAAAACGCGAAAAGTAGCCACGATGTTATGACAATAACCTATTTTTAAAACTAAAGAAAACAATTTCGACATCCACTTGGCTGATGTCATAGTTTATTAACCTCGAATTTGTAACACTGGCTATTATAGAATGATTACATCTCTGTGCGATGTCATATATTGCCACTTATGATAAATTTAAGTCGACACCCAATTGCAAAAACTGGAGCATTATGCGCATTGGGGGATATGGCATACCTAATAATGCACTCTTTGTAGTATGTTTCTTTACCAACTTGGTGTCAAAGTTGTTCACGCCGCCTTTAGGTCTCTGACTTAGCTTAACGACTGCTCACTAACCTTAATCATACTTTATATAGTACTATGCTGCACAACGCAATGAATTCTGGCAAAATTAATGCAGAGTTCGGCCTTAACCAGTGTACTTTTCAGACCGTTAAGATCGTCACTCCATAGTTTCGAAATAATAGATAAAACATTGCAAGCTCTAGCACAGAACAGCAAGTGCTCAACGTTATTTTTTGTTCTAAAAGAACCACCGCCTCTTGCAGGCCTCTAATGCAAGTGACTTAACTGTTTCATGAATCGAAACCTTTCTTTTTTGCAGTTCTCCGTGTTCCTACTGATCATCTTCGTGGCTGAGCTGGCTGTAGGCGTCGCCGGGTATATGAAGCACCAAGACCTGGAAACTTCTATCATGAAACATCTGAACGAGACCATCAAGGAATACCCTACCAACAAGGACGTCGCTAAAACATTCGATATCCTGCAGACTGATGTAAGTATTATTCTTATTTATATGGTCGAAGGTATTATTTTATTTGTTGGTACCTCTGATATGCATAAACCGGTCCAGGTAGTTTGGTACCGCTATTTCCCGGTATTGGGAATATCGCGATCGACAGCTGCAGGTAACAGGCGAGATTCTATATTTTCATTATTGGAAGAACAAAAAAATACATTGTTGGCCGCAATTTTTTTTATCCATTCCAACAACCATGATACCTACCAAACTAAGACGAATCACGGAGAATTTGCTTTTGTTCTGAATCTAACTACTTTTACTGGTTAGATTAGAATTGTTCACATTAAAATCCATAATGTCATTCAGACCGTAGGCCTTGCCAAAGAAATATACATACTTTTGAAAAACATAACCATAAGGCAGTCGGGCAAAAGCATCTACAGTTTAAAAAAAAACTGGACAAGTGCGAGTCACTCACGCACCGTAAACGGTATTTTTTGACATGTTTTATTATAAGTTAAAAACTACGTGACATCAACCAAATTAAAGTCTGTTTTGTAATGTGCAAATGAAACCCACTCATATGATATCCCACTCGATATAGGGCTCAAACAAGTTCCCTGCAACTTGTATGGAAAATTCATTTGTTTCTCGCCGCATCGCATCGCATCGCAGTTATGTGTGGGAGCCCATAGTAGTCTCATTTTGAAATTATGACTCAATTCGACCCCCATTGAAAAAATATACAGGGTGTAAGGGACATCGTACCGAAAACCGAGACCAGGGATCCAGTACATGATTCTGAACACTCTAGTGTTGAAATTTTTCATCGGCTTTTTCATGAATTTCCAAAAAAAAAACCACTTATTTTAAATAAAATTAGTATAATATCATTATTGGTATAATAATAAAGTATAATTTTAATTTAAAAACAATAATTTACTTATTTGTGGAAAATTTATTTAATTATTTATTTATTTATTCTTTATTCATTAAAACAGTGTATAGGCAATTAATTAATAGCCAATTAACTATTATTATTTTAGAAAATTAGCAATGTAATTTGAGAAATAAATATTATTCCGCATATATTCATTACATGCTCGAAAATTAATAAGTCAGTCATTTGGCATTTTCCATATAAATGGTTTCTGTTATGTTGTAACGGACATTATTTGACATCTTATAAATTTTTTCGATGTCCCTTACACCCGTTATATTTTTTTCAGTTGCGATGAGGTTGGGTAAATAAGATCTAAAACTATTCCAAGTTTACAATACGACAACGCTAACTTTCTTTGTCGCATATTATACACATACCTATATACATATATTATATCTTACGTAATCGCGAATCGAATCCAACGTCCAGCGTTCCAGATTCCACTGGCCCTTGAGCTAAATGCTGATGGCAATCGATAGCGTCAGAGGTTTACAAAGTTTACCAACCCCTAACGCACCCCCAAATGTGGTTTTTAAAAATTCGCGAAACACGTATTGATTTATTTTATTTAGAGAATCTTTTCAGTAAATTTCAAGTCAACCGAACCATAAAATATAAAAGTTTCATACAAAAGAAAACACCCCATTTAACCCCTTTAGGAGTCGAATTTTCAAAAACCCTTTCTTAGTGGATGCTTACGTCATAAGAAAAACCTACTGACCAAATTTCAGCTTACTAGGTCCAGCGGTTTGGCCTGTGCGTTGATGAATCAGTCAGTCAGGACAAGTAATTTTATATGTATAGATTTGTTTGACCTTTTCAGTTGCAATGCTGCGGTATCAACGGGCCAGCAGACTGGGCCAACAACAGCCTCCCCATCCCTAGCACATGCTGCGCCGGCCGCGAGATCACCAACGGCGTTCCTTCCAACTGCACCGCCACCTCTGAAACCCTCCACAAGGTTGGATGCCTCGGCCAGCTCGTCACGTACTTCAAGGACACCGCGTTTGTGCTCGGAGGGGTCGGCTTGGGAGTCGCTGTCGTTCAGGTGAGTCCAATTTCTTATCAGTGAGGTCCGTTGATCCCCCGTGGGGTGCGGGGCTAGAATGGCATCCTCCCATCTCCTCTCGTTGGGTGTCGTAAGAGGCGACTAAGCGAGAACAGGAAGGCGGGCAGCTGCGTCTTTCCATCTATACTGCGATCCCCAAGCTGCCCGCCAAGCGTGGGGATTATGGAAACCCTTCCCTTCTACGGGGGAGGCCTTTGTTCAGCAGTGGACGTCCATCGGCTACTAATGATGATAATGAGGTCGGTTGGTGAATTGATATTTGTTTTTTTTTTCATTCCGTAACCAAACCCAGTTTTAAGTTTGAAGCGTATGTTTTGTTTTTCAGTCTGAAACAGCTTAGCTTTCAAATCGAATGATTTAAATGCGGTTTTGTTATCGAGCTGTTTGATAAAAAAAAAATATTCTGGAACAATTTCACACACGGTCATCTGATCCCAAACTAGGCAGAGCCTGTACTATGGAAACAAGCCAACTGATACTAGTATACTTTATTTTTTGTACTTACTTACTAACTTGGTGGGAATCGAACCCAATACCTATTAACCACTAGACCAGAGTTCCCCAAACTTTTTTGTGTCGTAGACCACTTGCCATGTTTTTCCGTGTTGGGTAGACCCACTACTTGCTACACGAACCTACTAGACGAACAGGACTAAAAATCGGATGCATATGGCCGCGTTGCGTCTCTGCTGGCCGCTGCCATCTTGGTGTGAATTGAGTCTTAGTAGTATAAAAAAATGTAGAACTACTTGGCCGGTAGTTGTTGCACAATACCTGATTGATAATAAGGGTGATCCATGCGTCAGATGGGCATGTAAATAAGTGTTTAAAAAAGCGAGCTGCGCCCCGGTCGTGTCAGTTTTTCGTCCCATCAGATAGTGAGATTAAAGGAAGATGGAGTGCACCTATGTCTGCACAAGCACTTGTGAGATATATCTTCCACGTAGTTGGCTGATCTTTTGAAAGATTAGCCACTGTAGCAGTATCAATCAGGAGAACGTTATTTAATCTGTCATTATGTTTTTATTTTCCAGCTCCTGGGTGTCATATTCGCGTGCTGCCTGGCTCGCTCCATCCGCAGCCAGTACGAAACAGTTTAAAATGTTCCACACTAGCTACATTCTTCAAAAACTTTCTATGTTCTCACAAAAAAAAACATTATTTTTTTATATAAAGTCATGAATGATTGGAGTCCATCTCCGCTGTCTGTATATTTGGATTATTTTTTTAAATTGTTATTTCAGATGATTTTCCTCGTATTTTTTAATAAGATGATTAACTATTTATGATTCATAAGTACTATTTACGGCCATAGCACACGCGATAATTTTATAGCATTTCACTGGTTGAACGAATAGTTGAGAATTAGAATTGTACCATCTAACAGCATCGTTCAATGTTTTTCCAAGCTTCATACAGGGACTTTGCAAAGTCCGCAATTTTGCGATTTTAGTACTACGCTTGTAGTGAGTCATCTAAACGCGGCGCAGAATGGAAGAAATCTTTTAAACGTCCAATTCCTAAGGGGAACGAGTCCTTAAAACGCATAACAGTATCGACGGTTCGCATAATCGTGTGTGCGATGGCCCTTAGTAATTAATAAGTGCTATTTAATTATGTATATTAGTATCCAAGAGTAACGTTACATGTAAAATAGTGTAGACTTGCAGTTCGTAAAGCGTGAAAGCACAATATAAACAGGTTTTCTCAAATTTCACATAATGTGCTCAGCAGTAAGACTGATTTTTCGAATAGCGGTTTCCATTATGCCAAAATCGAATAGAAATCTCTCCTTTTTTTCCTATATTTCGACAATTATTAATAAGTATTATAAAATAAAAATTGTACCTACCAATGTTTCATATTATAACTGAAATAGAAATGGTGCACTTTTACTATTATAATGTATACAAAACTTTTTCAATTAGATGCAATTGGTGCAACGCAACACTTTGTAATTGAGAATTTAAAAAAATCAGACCAACGTTTAACCTAAATAATCTCATTGTAAACAATTGCAACTAATTTAAAAACAAATTAGATCGTAATGTTTTGGAATGTGTTTAGTCGTGTATATTTTTAATAAAATTTGCATTATCCACAACGATATTTAATTTACATCACTCATCAGGTCAGATACAATGAAACAGCGTTTAGTGTCCTAATTACACACATTTTTATTCACCTATTTTAAACCATGATAAAAGTCGTAACAAAGGATGGTTATTAGGTATAGCGTGAGTAGAATATCAGGAACATCAGTCGCGTTAAATACAGCTTCCTTGCAAGCAACACGTTTCGAGTCACAGTTATAGATCGGTAATCACCCGGATGAGAAATGATGTGGGTTAAAAACCTATTATCACCCAGTTTGCTCTCTCAAGCTATCCAGTGGGCAAAGAAACAGGGCCCCAATTCTGCTAATGGCTCCCGAGTTGGATGGTTTGACACATTTGGGTAGTTCACTAATTTTATAAGACCAGTGGCTTGCCACGGACTGTCATTCAACTGCTCCTTTGATTGAAAATAACTCAACTCATGGTAGATTTTAATAGGCAACGCCATTTTATATACCAATACCATTCAACAGACACTCAATCGAGACAACCAATGAATTTGCGTATGTCCACATAAATGAGACGCCATTACGGTTTTAGCAGAATACCGATCTGTCACAATCGTAATGGAATCTAGTCTTGATAGAAAATTTGCAGACTTGGGCCCCTTGATGATAATGGCATCTCGCGAGTTTCCCGCCCGTGTGATTACCAATCTATAGTTACAGTACACAATATAAAATAATACAATCACATGTCAAAATACACCAGCCCCGTATACACAGGCGGTGCACAGTATGTCGCAAGCATCTGAATCTCACAGCACCAGTTCCGACACGTAACACCGAATTTACAAATTTATAACATAATTACATTATCTCACAATGGTATCACCAAAACATTCATATACGCGCGACATACACTTTTCGCTAAAAATCATTACAACACTAAAGTTCTATTTAGTTACTAGGGTTAAGACATACATTATCTAGACAATAAAATAACTTACAGCTATCTGTTTACATACTAAACGGAATATTATAAAAGGTTGGAGGATGTCAGACTGGAGGGGAGGTCAATGCCCTGTTTTGGCACTCAACAAAGGTTAAAAGGTTATTATGGCAAAGTAAACTAATTAATTCTTCAATTACGAAACTGTTGTCTGATATGTTAAATTGGTAAAACATGTTTACTTGATGGCATCCCATAGATATTGTCCGAATCACTTTCCGATAAATAATCATAATGGTTTAGAAAAATCACTACGGCAGCGCAGGCAGGGTAAAATTTCACCCTCAAAATTCATTATTATAAAAATAAATAGGTTTTAGACTTACTCAATATTGGATCGATACAGATACAAAAATATAACCAATAATTGTCCAATAAACAGCGATACTCATTGCACGACAAGCCATTCCATCAATAAAAAAATTAAATAATTTCGCTACCTAACATTAACAAAACGGACCAAAGTGAAACCTATCTAATTTTATTAAATTTCAGTCCTCAAATGATTTTATGCGGCCTTTGACAAACAATGATTATGTTAAATATAAATACAATAAATGTGACGATTTACGATTACCATTTTAACAAATAAGTCGGATAATTTATTGTGTCATTCAATTATGATTTTCGATTTGTGACCACTTTCAAATTGTATCGTCATTAATACTGAATTATTGTTAATCGTTTTCATATAAAGAATCATTTACAAAGACTAATAGGCCGAGTAGGTTTAATTAGGTAGGAGGCCGTTTTACTTGTGTAGGGTAAAATGTGAATCATTTGATGATAAACTTTTAAATGATTAATACCAAATAAACAGTATCTAAGGCAATTGCAAATACATAATTCTGCAAGTTATTTTTAGATATGAATAAGAAGACCGTCAACACAAATAGGTAATAACATTTTTGTACTCGCTAATGGAGCCGTTTTGCATTAATCATTGTTATATAAAAATTATGTAGAAGACAAAGACTTGCAAAATAAGATGGTGAATTAGTTCCTAGCATATGAGGAAAAGTAGACCTAAATTAAAATAATTCTGCATCTATTTGCATCACAATTGTATGACTACTGTCATCTTGTACGTATTGCATGATGCGCGGAGTAGAGAAAATAATAATTAATTATGTATAGTACAACATGATTATTTAACTATAAAAGCATCTGCCCACTACCCGGACCATACCATGACTGTGCTGTAAACGTCTGATACGAACTGAAGGAGTATATTACGCACACAAAACGTATCAACAAGTCTTTTTTTTTGTAGGAGTAGTACTGTTGGCCGCAGATGGCTATGACAGCTTCACCGGACAAGAGGGCGAGCGCTTAAAGCGCTCCAGCCAGAAGGGTTTGGGTAGAGCAAAACGTCGATCAAACCCGTACACTCCAAACCAAATAAGCTTGAAGGCGATTACAACTTTATTATGCAGTCATAAAACACCCCCGCTGTTTAGTTAACGCGGCAGCAAAAAAAAGGTTGTTAACACAAAGTTGTTTTTACTGACGCGCCTAGTTGACAATGTATGCGTTATGTAGTAATTGAGCCGCAAACGAATTTGTAATTGCCTTCAAGCTTATTTGGGATGGAGTATATACTATGCGTCCAGAAACCTAGTTATATGGTCTCAACTCGTTGTATACAAGTATAGGTGCACTACGCTCATACTGTCGGTCAGTTGTAGACTCGCATCACAATAGCAACAAAAAACTACTTGTGAATTTCTGTCGGCCATGTCATAGCACTCTATGCTATTAGATAGTGACTGAATGGTCTAGTGGTCTTGACATTTTTTCTCATACAAATAACATTTTTACCAGACAGCAGGAACCTGGTATGGTCCGGAGTTATGGGCAGACACCTTAAAGGAAGTGAATTCATAAGCAGACAAAATGAAGTTCAAATTTTATCTTATAAACCACCAATGTAGTAAACATGTGGGTGTGAAATTAAATGTATTTTTACAAGACAATAATGCAATTTATTACAGAAGGTTACCAAACAGGTATCGCAATATCCCAGACATACTTACACATAAGTAGTAACAGTTTGGGAGTGAGATCAACGCGTGTAGCGGCAAAATTGACTCAAATCACTGGTTAAACCTACGATACACTTTCATTAGTAAACTAAACACTGTATGTATATTATATAGTATATGTATATAACACAGAGTCAGAAACATTAACAAAATTGTATAAAATCATAACTAAAAAAATCGTTTGTTTCACTAAAATAATATTCAGACCGTCTCAAGCATATTGACATCACATTAATTGCATAGAAAAAAATTAATAAGCTGTATACATGGCGCACTCCAGGCGATATAGTGGCGCGGGGAGTGCTCAGTGATGGGATATCATAAGCTTATATATATACGTGAACAGGGAGGGATTTAGAACAGAATGGTGTTGAGTATGAGGTGTTGGTCCGCGGGTGGGTGCGAGCCAATCATGTCGCGTACCGCTTGGTCCAGAGGCGTGCGATGCGGTCATGCTCTTCGCGATTCTGGAGATACTGTGTTGCGATGCTGCCTACTAGCGGATCCGCTGAAAAATAAAACAATAAATTTATAATAATAGTATGTTGCCCATGCGGTCTCCAGGTATAAGAATAGCCAGGATCTACAGAAGAAAACCTACCAGCACCGTCTATGTAAAGAACCCTGAGTTATCAACAAAGCTAGTTCACGAGAGTTAGCCTATAATTGGAAACCAGATGAGTTCTTAACTCCCAAGATCTTTTTGTCAGATAAATGACAGCAAGCCTAGTTCTGACCCTTACAGACTATAGTTAACAAAAAAAGTTTGTCTTCATAAACACAACAGCAGGGATACTGTCGGAAATTAGTAAAATGTATGAGACCAAACTGTGAATGTGTGTGTTTTTGTTTACTAGGTTCTCGTTTAAGAAACTTAAAGAATTACACGACTTGATACCACCATCCCTCCAATATGCATGGAGGAGGAGGAGACATCAGCCCACATGCTACTGAGTTGCCCGGAAGTCGCAGCATACAGGACTAAGTAGTTCGGAAACCCGAGTACTCTCCGAGAAATTGTCAGGGACATCAAGCGCCTGCTGGCCTTTCTCGAGGAGTTGGTGTGGATCGAATAAATTCATTCCCACCCGCACGCAAAATACGCGCTTTGACGTTGTGTTGCGGTAACCAGCCCATTATGCCAATACCATCCCTCTTCTATCATGTTGAGACGCACGGTGCGCACACACCCTTATGTGGTAAACGTGCCTTCAGTCCTAACTAAGTCCCTAATGGTTCGTCATGAGAAGGACAGCTAAGGACTGGAACAGTTTGCCTGCGTCAGTTTTTTCGCCCGATTATAATATGGGTGTCTTCAAGTCTAGAGTGAATAGGCTTTTAATAAGCTAGAGAGCTTTACTATCCTAGATGGGGTCGCCGCTTTCCATCAGGTGGGACTGCAGTCAAGCGCTGGCTTATATTAAGTAAAAAGAAAAACAATTGTTACGAAGTTACAAACTACGCAGATCATAATTTATGAACTTACTTAAATTATAAAATAAACATGATTGGTTATATTTATAACTAGCTGACCCACGCAGCTCCGCCTGCGCTATTTTTACGTTAACTAAACTTTTAATAACAGACATTAGCATCGAATACATAACCTCCTTTTTTATAGTCGGTTAAAAACTGGGACCTACTTTTTACTTGCTCTCCGAAGCATGGACCCGTTTAGTTCAAATGGCGTTAAACGGTCACCCATCTATTTAATGACCTTACCTAACGTTGCTTAACCCGATCGATTACAAAACCTTGATAACAACTCTCTATGAGTGTTCCCTTACTAATATTTATTATATTATAAAGAAAAATTGATAAAATCTGACCAAGCGTATAACCAAGTACCCATTTTGACTTTAATCCCCTCTCCCGAAAGAACCGTGCTAGATTACGGGATAAAAAGTATCCTATGTCCTACCTCGTAGTAAGATCTCAAATCATGCCAAGTTTCATTAGAATCCATTCAGTAGTTTCGGCGTGATGCTCAGCCGTGATACAGACAGACAGACAGACAGACAGACAGACAGACAAAAATTAAAAAAAAATACATTTTCGGCCTCAGTATCAGTTATAGAATGCCCTCCAAAAATAATTTTCAAAATATCTTCAATGTACAGAATTGAACCTGTTACAGTTTTATTATAATTTATAATATAGTTAGATTATATTGGTATTTTAGTTCAGTAAGATAACCCATGCGTACATAATATAATTTATCCTCACAAATAAGAATATCCAAATGTACAAAGGTTTTATTGGATTCTATTCGTTCCTAAACCTACTAATGAAATGTCCAAATACATGATTAATTCACGTGAGCGTATAGGACCCGCTCCGAGCGAGTTGCAAGAGGGCGTTCGGGGCGAGAGGGCTTTGACCTCGCGGTCCATGTACATACCTTGGAACCTTTGTTATAGAAAGTGTGCGAATTTTGTAGATTTCGTATTATCTCGATTTGAGAAAACTGTCTAAAATAATTTCTATTTAGAGGGTTGGAGATAAACATTCGCGCTAATCTGACTATATTACAGAAATCAATATCAAAAACCACCCTCTTTTTAATGATTCTTGAATTAGGGAAAGACATGAGAAAGCTCAAGATACCCTAAAACTCTAAGGTGAAATATTGATACCGGTCTTAATATAACAGGTGGTAAGCCCATCTTTTCTCTCAGAAAATATTGATTGATGGATTTCATAGAAAGACGTAGACATATGAAGTAGTCTAGTATAGAGCTATTTGAGCTTTCTAGCGTAAATCTCATCTCTGCAGATATGACAACAAATTTGTATTAGAGCTGTCCTGCTGCAGCTACAAACCTCCCAGTAATCTTTAGGCCCAGGAAATTTTATCAAACCCATTTTTAGATCCCGACGAACAAAAAGTGGACTATTATGTTGTATGTCTAGTGGGAAGATTTAAATACGTTTTTTTTTACTTTATTAAATCCTCCCAATGGTTCTTAGCTATATACTTATAATGAAAATATTAAGCCCATAGGTTATCTTAAATTTTTAATTGATAAGACTTGTCAACACTCAGTACAGCTATTATTTAATTAGTATCAGTCAATACAAGATAGTGTGAAACATCCTAGTAAATACTAGGACTAAAGCAACAGTAAATTAAATTCTTATCAAGTTTTCCTTACTAAATTAAATCACTTTATCCATTAGTCATATTGTGTTGCCCTTTAGCAAAAAAGAATTGGATATTGCAAACAATATAAAAATAATTGTTAACATTTTACCTGGATTGCAATCAGTGAGCAAGGAGCATATTGAGAGTAAAACTTTTGATATTGTCAGTGCTGGGGACCAGTTGTCTTTGAGTATGTCAAGGCATATCACACCCTGACTGTTGATGTTACAGTGATATATCCTAGTTCGAAATGTCACCTGCAAACAACACAACTTATATTTAACAACAATGATAATAATAAAAAATAATAATACTAAATTATTTAGTTGATCAGTGACACTCTTGAATTATTAGATTTTTTTTAAATTATTCTGGATACAGCCTCAACTGAGAAGATCCGGTAAGAAACTTAGTGGGCTTGTCATATCCTAGGAAAATCTAGATAATCATATCCCGAACTAAGTATAACCTGTATTATGGTAACCAGACAAGTGAAACACTTTTTTTTAACCCCTGACCAAGAACGAGGGGAGTTATAAGATTTGAATGTGGTTTTTTTATTATTTGAAAGCTAGTTTAAGCGAGATGGTTCTTAGCTATGTTTCATGAAAAAGAGTCCAGCCATTTGAAGACCATCAGCTCTTTTCTGAGTCGAGGTAGGGATATTTTGTATACAATATGTTTAAAATATTATAAGTACATATGTATAAACTGCATCAAAATTTATTGTGTATATTTTGTTTTATACTATTTAGAGATAATACATAGAATAATGGTTTAGGATAAATAAATGTAAATATCATTAGTGATATACCCTTGAGCCATATCACAGCCAAATGGTAAAGAAATCAAATCATTAAGTATTGAAATTAAAACATGATAAACCGGACTATACATAAACTTCCTTAATAATAATTAGAATTGTCAAACTAATTTGATGATGGATTTGTGAACAGTGTTTACAAGATATCAGCTATAATGATTTCATCAGATTCGAATACAGAAACTTCAGACAGTTACAAATAGCACCACAGGTAGCCCACTAACATACATAAAAAAAATTGTGTAAGTATACCCTTTTCACTACTTGGCTCAGTCAGTATAGAAAAATAAATGAGATAATCCAGGTGTGCAGATAGAATGTTGAATTGCTTATGTTAATGCCATGAAATAAATCATGATTCGTGTCTGTGATAAATATTTTAAATTATTGATAATGATTATTACCTTTGGAGGTTTAAATGGATATTCTGGTGAGAAATGTATATCCAGGAAGAAAACTCCACCTTCGTAGACTGAACCAGGCGGGCCCAGAATTGTAGAAACCCATTCATACAAGTTGTCCCCTTTTGGTCCTGCGCTGCAGTTTGGTGGAGGATCTAAAGTGATCTCTGCCAGCTCTTTCTGGATCCTCTTAGCCGATGTGCCAAGGGCTTTTGACATCTTCGGATTTGGTTTATTTTCCTTTGTTTCCGGTTTGCTATCAGCTAAAGCTCCGCTTGAACCCGCACCACCTCTGCCACGACCCGTACCACTCCCTGATGAACCAGACGCACCGGACATTATCTAAAAGCACCAAACGTCTCATTCCGCTAAACAAAACAGCAAAGCTTGTTAAAAAGCTTAATGAGGGTGAATGAAAGGTTGTTAAAATAAATATGAAACACATGCCTTCAAGTCCATGATGAAATAAGAAAGGTTTGTGCAACTATGTCATGATATTGAGTCTAAGTGAACGATTTGCATTCCACAACATGGTCATGTGCAAATAAAAATAAAAAGGTACAAATGACATAAACTAATCAATACTGATTACAAACTATGTCAAGTGATAACAGCTAGACATAAAATGTGCATCAAACATCACTAGAAAGTGGGTAACAATAAGTTAAGACTAAAATAAAAAAGTGTTTTTTTTTCTTTCAAGCAAGAACAAAATCGCTGGAACAAAGACTGCGGCAAACCATAATTATCTTGTATAAATCAAACGCTGGCAACAAAATAAACAAACGTTACGGTCCTCCACTGGCATCAGCTAATCAATATAACTCAAAATAACAGAGATAACCCAATGGAAAAAAGATTTATTTGTAATACCTTACGAATAACAGACGGCCATCTTGTGGGCTGGCGTTATCCGATAAATTGTAATTTTTTGATTTACCAGTGACCCAATTCAATGAAAAAGACGTCTCTCAACACTCAACACATACGATACAAAGAAATTCATCCGCAATTTATACGAATTGTGTGCAATAATAACGATGGAAACGCGGTGTTAGTTGCTCCGCACTGCAAAGCGCAAACAAGGAGATTTGTTACTTTCCGTACAAAAAACAGGACGTTGCTAAGTTGTTACATAAAAAAATGTACCTTTTTACTAAATAAAACTTCAAATTGCTCTATTTCGGCACGGTTTTTAGATTTTCTATCGACTTCTACCACATTTCATTCATTTGGTCCGTCACCCTCACCAACACAAACAACCACAACCACTGACTGAAATTCACAGAATACACATAAGCTATGTAGGAAGTAAATACAGGTAAGTTGAGTTTTCTAATTTCGTTTATACTTACAGGTTTGTATTAATAACTAATTATTCTAGTTTACTTAAAAAATTAAGCAATTATGCTAGGTAAATTAACGAAATTAAGAAAAATTACACAAAGCACAACCACTTTCCGACATTTTTAACTTCTTTTTTTTTTACTTATATACTTGCCAGTATCGAAGCGTAATTTTACCCGCAAAAAAGAAGTCCCGAGTCCCGACGACAAAGTTAGGCGGAGAGGAGAGGAGGTGGAGGAGGTGTATTTCAAATATAATATATTTGCTGCCTTGATGGATTGATCAAAATGTAGACCAAAATCTAATTTGGATTTAATGCTAAACCAATTCCAGCCAAGTGGCTGGCGCTGCCGATTTGCCGATGGTTCCCGTACTATCTACCAAACGTAACGTAAGTATAACTATATTTGCGAATTTGCTGTACGCTATGGTGGTCAAATTGGCCACTCTCTACCTCAGCTCTCTACCTACCTTACCTACCCAACTCTACATCATTTTTGTTTGAGTAAGTACAAAATTAGGGTCAGCTGTGCTGTGTGCATGGTGTGTATGTGTGCTGTCACCTCGCTGTCGGTAGCTGCTCACTGTCAGTGTCAATACTGTCAATCACTAACAACAAACAACAAGCTGTTAACCTCTTTTAGCTTGCATAAAAATAAATATTGCTTGCAAATCTAATTTCTCGTTCGTTAATACTAGTTATTCTTAGGACACATTCTTGATCATTTTCAGTATAATCCAATTCTCGTATCGACATAAATAAATTATAAAAATGGGTAAAAGGCAACATCAAAAGGATAAAATGTACGAGCTATCTTCAAGGGGTTTGCTTCATATTTCTATAAGTTTGTTAACAAATCCTATACCGACAGGTACCTTACGTACACGGAGTGGACTACCCTGTACGGTGGCAAGAGATCAGGCACTTCTGTGGAAGAGGACACCAGTTTTAAACGGCTACCATTTGATCATTGCTGCTTGTGCCTTCAAACGTTCGAGGATCCCTATTGTGATGCTGATGGCAATATATTCGAACTGCAAGCCGTTATTGAGTTCGTTAAGAAGTTTAAAATCAACCCTGTTACTGGGAAAGTGAGTGAATTATTCAGATTTAGGTCGTATTTCTTACGTACCTACATGACTGAAATTTTTTGTTCAAAAGTAATTGCATATTTCCTTTTTTTTAGGGAATTATCTTACGTATATTAGAAAGTACCCTGTGGGGTGTCAGGGTTAGAATAGCACCCTCCCATCTCCTCCTGTTAGGCGTCAGAAGTGACTACGGGAAAACAAGAAGACGGGCAGCAGCATCTTTCTTGTGGATTACCTACCACATATATTGCAATCCCCAAGACGCCTGCCAAGCGTAGGGATTATGGCAACCCCCTTCCTTTTAAGGGAGAGGCCTTCCTTTTCAGCAGTTGACGATTTTTGGTTGCTGATGATATTAGAAAGTCTTTGTAATTCCAGGCATATTAATATAAATTATACAAAATAGACAAAATTTATACTCATTTTTGTGTGTCCAACTAGAAAGTGGTTATACTTTATATGAATACACTTTTATAATACATGTATTATCCAGAAATATTATGGCTAAGTATTGTCAATGCTACACACATATTTTAGTCATGGGAATCAAACCAACAATGTTTTGGAAAGCAGCTAGGGCATCTAACAACTATATCAAAGGGCTGATGAAATACTTCTAAAATTTCTATCATAACTATCCTCTAACTAAAAAAATAGCAAGTCAACATGCATCGGTAAAACTGTAGAATTAAGTTGGATACTAAACATCTTTGTATCATTTTTACAGAAACTTGACATCAAATCATTGACAAAATTAACCTTCTTCAAAAATGCTGAAGAACAATACCACTGTCCTGTTCTATTCAAACCATTTACAAAAAACTCGCACATCGTTGCCATACGGACTAGTGGCAATGTATTTTCACACGAAGCGGTGGAACAACTCAATATTAAAGGGAAAAACTGGAAAGACTTGATCAATGATACGCCGTTTGCGAGGAGTGACATTATTACTATACAGGATCCTAATCACTTGAATAAGTTCAACATATCAACGTTTCATCATGTAAAAAACAACTTGAGGGTGGAAACTGAAGGTATAGTACAGAACAAATACACAGATTCCAATGCACAAATTGCTGGCTTGGAGGCTTACACTTACTGCCGCACTCACAGACGCCAATTAACTTAATTCACTTTTTAAAATCTAATCTCTAATTAAGTCACATTTTAAAATCTATTTATTTTGACTGCCGGAATGGTTTATGAATATTTTTGACTATAGAATACGACATAATTGATATATCTACTGGCTATCTGCATATGAAGTTATAAATTGGCTTCAAGTGTTGAAATAGAACGATTTAAAAAAATGGAATAATGATCATTAACTATTTGACGTTTTTAGGTTCGGCAGTAAATCTCTTAAGCAAGGGCCTGTCCTTGTGCAGGTGGGTACCACTACAGTGCCACCAACTAGTAATATTAAACAAGTCTCCTGAGTCTAGTAATTTCACCAGACACAGTCATTGCCCTTCACACCAGAACACAATAGTTACACACGCTGCTGCTGCTTGGCAGCAGAATATAGAAGAAGAAGAAATCCCAAGAACCATAACTTATCCTGGGAATCAAACCGTGGACATCACCACAACCATGATCATTTTTTAATTTTCAGAGGAAATAGCACTAAGGAAGGACCCACATGCAAGACTGAAAACAGTGTCCGCAGAAACTAAAGATATCTTGCAAGAACTAGACAGAGAATACAAAGCTCCAGAAAAGAAAGAAGTGAAAAAAGAGGTAAATCATTACAAATTATAATACAATAAACTTTCCTTCAATTTACATTAAGACTTCCCAACCAGGGAGGGAAATCCCTGGGGAGGGTAGAGAGATTGCAGGTGTCCGACGATTGACGGATTAAAAAGATTAATCCCTAGACATAAATACCAGTCACTGAATTTGATCCGTTGCTATAATAAAGTGCCACAGGATATCCGAGATCTACCAATAAATAAATTCAAAAGCACGATTAAAATCCGGTTATCTAAAAAAGGCTACTATAAAAACTCAGATTACCTGGAGGATAAAGCTGCGTGGGCTTAAACTGCGATGCTCATGCAAGCCTATAACTTTAACATATCATCATTATTAGCCGGAAGACGTCCACTGCTGAACAAAGGCCTCCCCCTTCGACCGCCACAATGAACGACAATTTGCCATTTGCATCCACCGGCTGCCTGCGACGCGAACAATGTCGTCGGTCCACCTAGTGGGAGGCCTGCCTACGCTGCGTCTTCCGGTTCGTGGTCGCCACTCGAAAACCTTTCTTCCCCAACGGTTATCGTTTATTATTTATTGTCAAAATTATTAAAAAAATACATATATTAAAGAATGATAAGCCCACTGAGTTTCTTGCCAGATCTCCTCGGCCGCGTTGTGATCTGGAGTGGTATTAGTTGTAAAAAAGTTGGCAATATGTAAGTGCCCTTGTTAGGCCTATGCATAATAAATATGATTTGAATTTGATCGTAAGTTGGGTAGAAAGTGAAAGGGGGGCGTGAAAATTTCTAGTATGGCCTGCTTTACATGATGTTTAATATGACCTAATAATAATACTGTTCTAGCCAAAACGACCATACGAAAACATGCAACAACACATTTTGCATTGGTCATCTTAATTTCTGGACAATCGAGTGATCGGCCTGCATTGTCCTAACCAGCAAGGAACAACTACACAAAGTAGTTTTACCCTGAAAGATTTGAACCCACAACCTTTAGTTGTAGTGTGCAAAGCTGTTGACCGCCACGCCATGGAGGCTAATATGAATACGCAACTTTAATAGAACGATATAAACTTCGTTTCGTAATATCTTGAATCGTGTAATGTTGTAACGGTCACAGTGACTAAGACCAAACGTCTTTCTCCCAGGTGGCGGACAAGTTCAATGCAGCCCACTATTCCACTGGCATGGTGGCAGCCAGCTTCACGTCCACCGCCATGGTGCCGGAGACAGTTCACGAGGCTGCCATCATATGCGAGGACGAGGTCAAGTACGAGAGGGTCAAGAAGAAAGGTAATATACCCACATAGAAATTTTGGAAAAATATTCAATGTACAGAAAAAGTGCTCTTTGAGTTTTATTATAGTATAGATAGATGAGTAGTGTTATTACAATGTGTAGCATTCGCGTAAATAAAAGACAACGTTATATGCTTTAATATATTTCACTAGCTTTATTTATCTGAATACAACCTTAGAGGAGATAGCATGATGCGCTAACCCCTCTGGCAAATTTTTGTTCATATGTTCAGGTCATTCTTTATTTGTGTGAGTATCTTTTTGAATGTGTTGCGAGTTTATTATAGTGTGGGTTCATAGAAACATCAAGAGTTTGCATTAGACATTTGCAAGAGTATGCGTGAAATTGTATCTGTGAGTGTTTACTTCGCCTCCCGCACCCCGCAAAAGTGCCACGAAAAATTTGTTCAGGGAATCTACGCGATACTAGCTCCATTCTAATTACTCTGAGGAATATACCACATACAGCTAGTTCTTGTCTGCCATCCCTCTTTATTAAAAGAAGATAATAAAGCACACTAGCTTATACAATTTCTATTCAAGCTAGCCTTGAAAACTACCCACATAATAATCGGGTAGGAAAACTGACGTAGGCAAACTGTTCCAGTCCTCAGCTGTACATATTAAAAATGATGAAGCAAATTTCACCACGTGAGAGATGTCTACTCGACGCGGCGAACGAAGACGTGGCTCGTCTCGACACCCTATCATAGAAGGGCGCAAGAATTACATGACTTGATTTCACCATCCCCCGATGGTGAAATCAAGTCATGTAATTCTTGCGCATACTCTCCTAAATGTATCATGTAGAACAGGGATTCCCAAACTATTCTGGGCAAGAGACCCCTTTTCCAAAATAAACTATTACTTCAAACCCCCATCGTGTTACATCACATGTATGCGTCAAATACAGAGAAAGACAAAAGGTGCCTGAAAGACTTCGAACTTGTGCACGCTTATCGACATGAGCTTTTTTAAAGTACCTAAGTACTACAATGATACTTACTAAAATATTAGTCATTCTTGGTACTAAAATACTAGTCGTTCTTCAACAAGTTGGTACATGTAACACAACTTATACAGTATCTTAAAAGTTTAAAATAAGAACTTATGTTAATTAATAGGGGTAGATTTTTAGACCTCGCCGACCCCCAAAATCAGTTTTGTTTATGTTGACCCCTGGTAAACCGATTTCGACCCTAAGGGGTCAATATCGACCACTTTGGGAATCTCTAATGCAGAATAACGAGAGGCTTCCTATTTTGTTTGAGACAAATTTTAGCGGACTTCGAAAAAAGGAGGCTCTTTATTCAACCCTTAGTATTTGTCCCGTAGTACTGTGCTATATTATCAAGCCCCATCTGGGGTTAGCGACTTAATCACATATTCAGAGTATCTAAGGTGCTTTAGGGGTGATTACTAAAATGGGGAAAGATATTTCGAAAATAATTAATTACTAATTTATTCTTCTACCCCGCTCTCGCACATAATTAAGATTAGAAGAATAAATTGTCCTCGAGGATTACGGCAAAAAATGTTGCCTAGTTTACTAATAATTCATAATTTTCATAATTACGCCAACCGACTTTCGGTTAGGGTGGGGTTCGACCGTACTTAATAGATTTGTTTGTAAAATCGTTTCGTGAACTAGCAATGCTCCACCCGCAGGCTATGTGCGGCTAGTGACGAACATGGGTCCTCTCAACTTGGAACTGTACTGTGACGTCACACCCAAAGCGTGCGACAACTTTATGAGACTCTGCAGCAATGGATACTATAACGGCACTAAATTCCACAGATCGATACGAAATTTCATGGTGAGTTACATTATACCTATATTAATAACTCCTTGAAGCGCTCTAGCCATTTGTAGCCACCGTGGAGCATTTTTTTTTATGAGGACAGTCGCTGTTGGCCCCAGATAAGAGAGCGAGCGCTTAAAGCGCTCCAGCCATAAAAGCAGGAGGAGCGACGAGCTCAAGGGCACCTCAGGGACGCACGGCCTCGGCTTGGGCTGTCGCTTAGATAGGGCTGATTTTACCACCGGTTCACAACGCGCCCCCACAGAGAAGAGCCGGCAAGAAACTCAGTGGGGTGATACTCGTCGTTGGGGTCTCATACGTATGACCCTTTGGCCTCGCCGGCGAGACCGGTGTCTGTTTGATAGTCACCGTGGCGCAGCGTGAAACCGCTTGATTTGGAAACCGGAGGTCGCGGGTTCAAATCCCTCGGGGAGCCAAGATGTTGATCTTTACGTAGTTGTACCTTACTGGCTAGGACAATGCGGGACGGTCACCTGATTGTCTGGCATGTACAAAGTCATTCCTGTGCCTGAACTGTCCCAGATCGTGTCGGTCTTCCTTCCCATCGGATTGTGAAAGTAAAGGAAGAGCACTTGTTGTTGGTTGTTGTCGCTTCAGCTAAGAGGACTTTATTAACCAGGGGCCTTACCTTGAACTCTTATAGCAGGCAGTTTAGCACGAAAAGTGACCAGTCTTACAAAGGACAATGTCCATCTGTGCCCCAGAAATGCCCAGATAAAGTATATTACAAGATTGCACTAATAAATAAAAACTAGAATTATGTTGTTAATTTTAAATCATATGAAGCTCTGGATTAAAAAAAATAAGACGTTCTGTTGACATTGCAGTAACCAAATTGTTTTCACATACATATTGACACTATACCATGGAGACAGACTAGATAATTCCAAATAACTGACATGTTTATCTGATAACATACAGATATATATATAAAAGAACACTGGTCTAGCTTAGCTTATGTGATGATCATGAAATTCCTAGTGAAAAACTAATAGCAATGCTGTCTGTAAACGATAAAATGTATAAAAAACCAGTAGGAAGTTATCATGTTTAATGTCCAATATAAAAGAGATATAGAACCGGTGCTTTATATGACATTAAATCTAGATATCATATAAATACTGTTAAAAAGTTATCATTGAGACATAGAGCTGCAATTTGGACATTGCATCGCATTGCTGACTTTCAGCTCCATACTAATATGGGCATGGTCCTTTGTACCATGAGCACACATTAGCATTACAATAATATGGTCATGTGACCACTCAGCTGTTTGGGTGACGTAATAGCTGGGTGGCCTGCTAATTAGTGCGCTCATGGTAAGTACATAGGTTACTTTTCGTGTTGAACTGCCCTGCTGTGAGTTCATGGTAAGGCCACTGGTGTAATCACTGCACGGTAAACGATCAGTTGATTTAGAAGTCAGTAGCTAAAGTCCGGGCGCGAAGCAGGAAGAATTTCGTACATTAACCGGCTATTACCTGTCTCTGTCGCTCCCGGGCAAAATACATTGCGTCACGCTCGCACAGATGCAATGACCGACCCACGCATGAGCGACAGAGACAGGTAATGACAGGTCAACGTAACAAATTCTTCCTGCTCGGCGATCGTACTTTAGATAAGTAGCTGTTTACTGGCATTTGAACCGAGCGTCTGTGTTTCGGAGGGCACGTTAAAATTTGGTCCCGGTTGTTGTCATCCAGGCAGCAGTCGTTAAGCCAAGTCGGAGGCCTAAGGGCAGCTTGAAGTCTGATACCAGGTTGGCCACCAACCACACGACAAAACCTTTCCCTTGATGACTCTAAATCGGATAGTAAGAGTAAATGAAGAGAGATTGCGAAGACCGGCCTCCGTGGTCGTATCGGCAAGGAGAACATTATTATGACCGAATATTACGACGGACGGTCTGAACATTTTTGACCTGTTGGCCCAGTGGTCAGACACCCTTTCTGCCCGGAAGGTCGTGTTTTCGATTCCCACCCCGTGTCTGGGTGTTATTTATCGGGTTACCTACCATAGTACAGGCTCTGCCTAGTTTGGTATCAGTGTAAGATTGTCCCAGGATATTATTATTATTATATTTGTTCAAAACTACAGATCCAAGGTGGTGACCCGACCGGAACCGGGCTCGGCGGAGAGTCGGTATGGAAGAAGCCGTTCGAAGATGAGATCAAGCCGAACCTGCATCACACTGGCCGAGGGGTGCTGTCCATGGCGAACTCGGGACCCAACACTAACGGATCGCAATTGTGAGGAACCTCCACTATTTATCATCAGTCGGGAGACGTCCAATGCTCAACATAGACCTCCCTTTTAGAACACCCCACATTGAACGATATTTAGCTATATACCGCAGTCTACCTTGTGGGAGATATGCCCACGCTGCGTCTTGCAGTCGCCATTCGAGAGCCTTTCTACCCCATCGGTTATTGGTTCTTCGAGCGATGTGGCTTGTCCGATACCACTGTTCACACACAATCTCCTCGAAGATCCTGCATATTTTGAAAGCCATGTGGGTGACTTTGGCTCTTTAGCGAATTTAGTCATTCCGGATTTTATCGCACTGGATCACTGGAGTGTTTCAGAGTTATTACATATATATAGTTACAGGCTTTGACTGCTCTAGATTGCAGCATGACCGAAGAAGTACTTCGACCTTTCAGAATATTGTAGACAAATACTGTTGAGCCACGTTGTATTCCTGCGGAAAAGTTGCCGTTCATCTAAGAAGCCAGCCAGGCAACACCCTGGCCGTTACCCAGTAGGTCGTAGGTTCGATTCATACCAATATCTATATGTATAAAAAATAAACTATATAAGTATTAGTATCACTTATCTGGATTCCATAGTAATAGCTCTGCCTAGTTTTGGGATCAGATGGCCATACGTGGATTGCCCTAAAATATATAGGAAATATGAAGAGTCAAAGACTGACAAATATTTTTTTTTACAGTTTCATAACATACCGATCTTGCAAGCAACTGGACGGTAAACACACAATATTCGGGAAGCTCGTGGGCGGCATGGACACCCTCACTACGATGGAACAGATCGGAGTAGACAACAAAGACCGCCCAATACACGACATTGTGATCGAAGTCGCTCAAGTGTTCGTCGATCCATTTGCGGAGGCTGAAGAAGAGGTATTGTTTTTATTCTACTTAGTGGCGAGACTAGCAAGATGTTCGCCTGAAGGTGTGGTTTAGACCAAACGAACAAAGAGCCAGAGCTAGAACAAGAGCATTCTTTCTTGATCTTTATGTGTAAACGAAAACTCGTATTCAGCGTTTACATGTAACGAACAAAGAGCTAGAGCTAGAACACAAGAACGCTTTGAAGAGACTGCTCAGGGGCGCGAGCACGTCCGAACACGCAAGAACGCTCTAAAGCAACTGTTCGCGCGCTCTAGCGCCGTTTACATCGAGCGAGCGAGCATTCTTAGAATATTCCATAGAATCTTTGCGAACGCACTAATAACAACGAAAGAATGCTCTACGCCTGTTTACACTAAAAGAATTTGATATAGTGGAGATAGAATGAACATTCGCTCGTCTGATGTAAATCGACCTTAATGGAGAGCGACACGCCTGCCTATAGACACCTACACTGCACTTGTGCCGTTCGTGATCCAAGACATTCATTAAGTCCATTGAACCAAAGTGTAACCCAGCAACATTTACACAATGATGCTTGCAGGTGGAATATATTACACTGCACAGTGGTAACTACCTGGATGGTCCCTTGCATAAAGGACCACCACGTTATAGTGATGGATTAACCGATACTGGCTGTGGCTGTGAAACTGGTATAAAGAAATCATGTGATAATAATATAATAATGCCTGGCGGGCTTGTTGGTCTAGTGGTTAGACACCCTGTCCGCTGGCCAATAGGGCGTGGGTTCGATTCCCACCAAGTGTCTGGGTGTTTTATTTATATAAGTATGTATTTACAAAACAAAAGTATATAAGTATTAGTATCAGTTGTCTGGTTTCCATAGTACAGGCTCTGCCTAGTTTAGGATCAGATGACCGTGTGTGGATTGTCCCAGAATATTATTATTATTATTAATAATAATACCAGCCCTTGCTTTTGTCCCACTGCTGGGCACGGGCCTCCCTTCAAGATGAAGGGGCTTAGGCCATAGTCCACCACGCTGGCCAAGTGCGGGTTGGCGGACTTTACACGTCATTCGAAAGCTAGTTAGGCTTTCTCAGACATGCAGGTTTTCTCACGATGTTTTCCTTCACCGAAAGCTAGTAACAATCGCACAAAGACGATTCGCACATGATAAATCAGAGGTGCGAGCCGGGGTTCGCACCTGCGCACCTTGTTTCCAAGGCAAGCGCTCGCCCACTGAGCTGTTACAGCTTCATATCATGTGAATATAACGCCTATTTGTTGAAAGTTTGTGTCAAAATGGCGCTTTTGTAAACGATAAAGTATGCTATGTCATAAGCAGTGGATAATGTGAGGGATCGAAACTGCGACCTTCACGACAGTGAGCTGACACAATAACCATTGCATTGTCGTAGCTTTTTTTAATCAACATGGTGTCGAAATAAGCAGCACATTCGCCTGCCTGTTAACTGCACTGCACAACAGGTCACCTGAGATACCAGTAATTAGGTCTCTGGCCCGGTAATCTCACCGGCTGCAGTGCCATTCACACCAGAACACAGCAAAGTTTACATATCGCTGCTTGGTAGCGAAATATCACACTGCTGTGGTACCTACCCGAATAGCACAATGTCTTTGTACAAAGGGCTTTAAAAACTGTTAAAAGGCTGCTCAGCTAAGGGTTAAAGGGATCAGACACTAATTTAAAGACGTCCCATTCTGCATAGATATTCAATTGATTAATAATTTATTATCAATTGTTACAGCTTATTAAAGAAAGAGCAGAAGAATTGAAAAGGAAGGCAGAATCTGAAGGCTCACAAGTCAGACCTAAAAAAGCAAAACAACCACTCAAGGTGTTCAGAGATGGTGTGGGCAAATACCTCAACTTGCAAGAAGTTTCCCCTGCGGTGTCCACAACCAATAAAACTGCCAAAGCACAGGAAATCCCCAACAAAAGGCCCAAAAAGGAGGGAAATGTTGGCTTTGGTAGTTTTGAGAATTGGTAGAATAAATTATTGTGTAATAAAAATAATATAAATTGTAATCTAAAGTTTTATTTATTATTATAATTATAATATTTATTATACTAATTGTCTAAAATACTGATAAATATAAATAAATTTTAAAAACGATACATCAAAGATTTTAATATTAATTCTGATCTATGCCAAGATTTAAAATGTTTCATTCATAGCACTTTGTTTAACAAAACATAGTAGATGCATCTTGAGTGCAGTAAGCTCAAGGCTACAACCAGCTCAAAAGTTGATTCCTAACTACCACATCTCCTACTTTAGTTTAATATTTTTCAACACACTTGCTTGTAAAGTGAGCCTTATTACATCGTTTTAGGGCCATAAACCTAGCTATAAGACACGCGTGCGTAATAGAATTATTCCTACACGCTTAAATTAGTACCTTACTGTAAGTTGTATGTGAGTAAAAAGAGCATTCTCAATTTAACTGGGAAATACCATTTTTTTTTTTTGTAAAAACTAATATTCATAATTAACAATGATTTGTTATAAACTATTAAAATATTTGCATTTTATCACTTAAAATTATAATTTTGAAGTAGGCTGTATGTTAACTCACATTGCATTGAGCATGTGCAAAGAAACGCACACCATTTTCCATAATTGTCATATTTTGATTTTATTGTGTCTGTCACTGTGTGGTAAATTATTTTGTTTTGTCCTCGCAAGTGTGTTGAAAAACATTGTATGAAACTCGTGAGCTCTGCTCATGACACACTCGGCTGAATTACACACTCGTCTATGGCTCGGGCTACAAACCACAGCCTCGTGAGTAATGAGCAACTTAGCTCACTTGTATCATAATATACTATTACAAATGTTCAATCATCCAAGAATAGGGTATTGGATGGAGGCCAAGCTGGTACAGTCATGGAGTGTCCTATGAAACAAAGTAAAAGACTAGATCAGGTAAAGTGCATTCCGGTGGTTGCTGGGCCCAACACAGCTGCAATAAATACAATAGGTTCATAATAATTGAACAATAATGTTCATAAACTTTTTAACCCATTTAACGTAGAAAAGCATTGACTAACCATTCTTTCATTTTCCTTTAAAATATAGAAGCAAAACTTGAGAATTAGATGCCTTGAGATCTTAGGGCATTAGAAATTATTTCTACTTTAGTGATTTTTTTTTATCTAAATCATTTATCTGAATACAATATTTCGTCATATAAGGTATATGAAGAAATAGCATGTTGAACTACACTATTTTTAATTATGAACAATTTTAGTTATAGTTCTGACGTCGCCGAGTTGTCCTCTGCTTGTCGAATCGCATTTCCATTTCTTCTAAGACTTTGGGTGTGTATCTAACAACCAGTTTAACTGAACCAACAGCTTGCTTCAACAACTCTACAGCCTTCTCGTGATTTTCACCTTCAACAGATACTCCATTCACTGATAAGAGTTGGTCCCCTCTTTTGAGGCCGCCGTGACGATCTGCTACGCCCCCGGGAATGATTCTCGATATGTAAATAGGGGAGTTTTGTTCCTTACCACCCATTACGTTGAAGCCTAGGCCTTCTTCCGTCTTTGGCAGCTCAACAACCCTTGGATGTGCATGTCCTTCAGCCGCAGCGAATGCGGCCACTGTCGCCTTTGCAGTCGCCGACGCGCGTATATCAGCAGACCCTTGTATGTCTACCGTCTCGTAAACATGCTCATACACCTCTCGTACGGCATTTAAAAAGTCACTCTGTAGCACTTTCTGCAAAGCTGCAAGTTTCGTCGCAGGAACTTCACCACTTTGCTGCAGTTTTTCCAGTAATTCGATTGCTCTCTTTATATCTCTAGCCAAAGTTAATTGCTCACCTGAGCTACTCATTTTCTGTGCGTTATTTCTAGTTAGGAATATAACTAGAAATATGCAAAATTGGGCGTACGTAATAAACACGAAAGCAGTTGATCGTGAGTTGATCAATCAATACAAAATGTGTTCTGAAACTATAAATTGTTTATGTCGCGGCCTATGTTAGTTGAAATAATAAATTAATTTATACATAAGCAAAGTATTTAATAAATAGTATTAACTGCCGTGTAATTTGAAATGTTCAAGTATCACTTTCAAACAGAATGCGTCTATTTTTTTAACTTATTTAGTTACTTTTCTTTAATACGCACATAATTCTATTATTTCCCTTTTTTGAAATATTGATATTTCGAACGTAGCTCCGATAAAGATGGGCGACTATGAATGATTTCATTCGAATTATTCGACTTTATAAATCATCCGACTTATTCGAATGATTTTTTGAAATTAGTAACTAATTTGATGCTTGCTTGACTTTGATTATAGGCGAATTGAATGATGAGATTTGTCAGGCGCACTGAAATTATTCGTTCCGGCACCGAAACGGCAAATAATTCATTCATCTTTCATTCGAAAAACTGCCGACTGAGTCGCGCTTAGAGGAAGAAAACAATAGAGGGCTGGACACTTTCTTTCTCATTCACGCAAGAAAAGAATGCGTTTATGTAGGTTACGTGTGATAGAAAGAAACAGTGTATATGATTTTTTGTCCCTCAGCATATGTTCAATTTTTCCGCGCCGTGGGTGCGAAACAAATTTGACGTTTGCTCCCACTTTGCTCCGTGACAATTTTATCGTGGTTTTAGTATTAAATAAATAACTTAAAATTCAATAAAAAACTAACTGTGACATTACTGTGTGTTGTGGAAATCCTATAAGAATCGTGCAGTGCAGTATTATAGGCTGTAAAAGCGACAGTGAACGTAAAATTAGTGGAGTATCGTTTCACAGGTAAACGTGAATTATTATGGCCAATTTAGAGATTACATTTAGAAACTAATACATGTAAACGACTTATTTAGATCTTATTGCTCTAAATTAGTTACTATTTTACTTGAAAGTTACGTGTAAGATCGATAAATTCTTATTTTTCATCCATAACCTAAAATTTTCAGTTTATTTATCGCCATTATCAGTGTTGCCAGTGTATAAAAGAGAGACTACCATAAATATGTGGTAAATTATTATTAAGTGCATCATACACGATCCCACATGCTGGGTGCTTAGAAGAATGTCTCAGATTTCCCGAATTTATTTTTATGATTTCCTGAAAATATGGATATTTGTATACTGTGGATAGCAGCAACAAAAATAATTAATTAGGTTGCTAAAAGTTATTCCCGAATGCTTAAATATTCAGAAATAACGTAAGCGCTCCAATAATAATTCGCGCGTAATTCGTCTAAGGCTGCGCAGGACGTATTCATTAGTTATTTATAGGCACAATGGTCATTGTACATTTAATCGTGCTTTTACTATATGCATGTTGTTTAAATATTTGTATGTATGTTGTTGGTTACAATTTATTGGTAAATTTGTCTGAATTATAAATAAATAGTACCGACGTTGAATAGTTTGTTTAATTTGCCCCCCCCCCCCCCCCTATTATGTACCTATCTCGTTTGACAACTAAAGTGATGATCAGTAAAGCAAAGTGACTATTAAATAACTATCAAATGATTCATTTGGCATTGCCTAACTTGAATCACCAATAAATACCAAACACACTTTCAGTAGACATCAAAGTTTGGTGGACAACTGAAGCTTGATAGTCACTTTGCTTTATTGATCATCACTTTTTTTTTTGTAGGAATAGTACTGTTTCACCGGACAAGAGGGCGAGCGCTTAAAGCGCTCCAGCCAGAAAGGTTTGGGTAGCGACTAGCACAAGGGCACCTCAGGGAGACACGGCCTCGGCTTGGGCTGCCGCTTAGAGAAAATGAGTTTACCACCGGTTCACAACGCGCCCCCGCTGAGAAGAACCGGCAAGAAACTCAGCGAGGGGATGCCTGTCGAGGTCGCATGCGTACGGATCCCTTCGGCCTCGCCGGCGAGACCGGTGTCTGTGTGTTGATGTGTTTACGACTCTTGACATCGTTGTCGGTGTTGGTGTTGTGTCATGGTCCAGGAGGACGGACATCGGGTCGGGCTGTATGTACTGCTCGACCCATCGAGCAGTACATGCCGCGGACGGCGGCGATGTACGGCTGTTCGACGATCTGAGGGACCTGGCCGCTGCCCAATAGGACATGGGTTCGATTCCGAACAATTCTGGGTGTTATTTATCTATTTAAATATGTATTTATACAGTTTACAAGAATTTGTAATCATTTATCTGGTTACCTTACTAAAGGATCTGCGTAGATTGAGATCAGGTGGTCATTGGTCAAGCGTAGATTGTCCCAAGATACTAGTACTATAGATTTGGATATTGGAGAAATTTACTAAAACTTACCCGGTAAATGGCCATAGTATGTATTATATTAAGTTATAAGAAAGCCAATTTTTGCCTACCTCTCTGGGAAATAGCATATTATTGTTTTTATCTCTTAACTTTTTTGTATGAGGCTAATAATTATCTACAGCTCTTAGCCACTTTAATCACCACGTGATATCACCCAGGTGAACAATGTGGAATAGACCTTAGCTACAGCATATATGATATTAAGTGTACATTCACTTTGTAGCCTCCGTCGTGGGTTCGAATCCTGCGAAGGGCAACAAATTTGAGTAGTTGTTCCTTACTGGCTAGGACAATGCAGGCCGATGACTTGATTGTCTGTAAAGTAAGATGATCCATGTGTCGGGATTTGCGATAGGACGTATGCCCGACTCTTGTCCGTCAAATTAAAACACCGAGCTTTGGTAATAAACACTTATAATCAAATTGAGAGAGAACAACTTATAATACAGTGGAGTAATCGTAATAATTAAAACATGTCTCTGCCATAGATACTAGCGCGCTGTCATCTTTTTGACAGCCCGTTTGGCGTTCCGAAACCGTGATCCGAGATACGCCACACATGCGTCGGATGGGCATGTAAAAAGTCGGTCCTGCGCTTAACTTCTCCCCAGTCGTGTCGGTCTTCCGTCCCATCGGATTATGAGAGGTACCTATTATATAAAGGAAGAGAGAGTGCACTTGTGTCTACGCAAGCACTTGTGCACTATAATATCTCCTGCGTACATGGCTGATCTTGTGAAAGATTGGCCGCTGTGGTCGTTTCGGCTAGGAGGACATTATTATAACAATCACTTTCGTACTTTTTGCAGACTGTCATAGATTAAGACAATATAATGTAAGAAAAGTAAATGTTGTGTCAAAAAAGTGGTTTTTGGTTAGGAAAGAAAATATAATTTACAACAACCTCCGTATTTGCTTTACACAAAGGGTAAAATTTCCCTTACGTGGCAACTCTAAATTTAGTATGTACTTATTTTTCTGTCCTTATCGGCGGCACGCTTGGTATATGTCTGTATTATATTCTGTCTACGGAGTCGCGTATAGTCTAGTTCAAACGCCGTTAGTAGTTACTAATTAGTAGTGGTTATTCGACTATGAACATTAGTATATTACTAATATTCAAGTCGAATGTGTACATTAGTAGTTGTAGATGATTCGAATCGTCGGATTAGTAACAGTCGCGCATCTTTAGCTCCGTAAAAGTTTTGACGTTTGTCAAGTTGTCATAGTTGGATTGTCACACAATATGTCAAATCAAATTCCCATACGCTGCGCTGTTGTTGGTTGGTAGCATTGAATGCGTTCGGAAACTTACATTACAACATTTTTTCAATCAACCAACGATCTTCAGCAAAACTTAGTTGACCAAATTATCTCAGACCAATAGCTTGATATCTAGGATCATTTTGTATGTTTATCACTTTGCATTACCAAAATTATCTAATATACTATATCAGATTTGATACCATGATGAAAATTATTGATACAAAAAAACTCGTGCTGAAGTGAGTTATATAAAATGTTTTGTCAACTTTTCAAGCATACCAACATTTCGCCAAAAATTGTTATAAATCTAAATGCCTTAGTTGTGGTGGAATTTTTAACTTTAGTTTTCAAATAATATTAAAGTATTACAGACTAAATGTGATATACTGCAGCCTGAAAAGAAGTGCCATAGAATAGATATAGAAAATAATAGTGAAGTGATACAAACAAGTTCGACGACTCAATGGATGACTTAGGTAAGTGATAACCTGTTTGTCTGCTGTATATCCTATGACGTGTTCAGCTAAAATAACTCGTTAATTTGCATATTGCGGTCCTTACGGACCTTCTAGTATCAACGGCAATGCTGTGAGGATACGTAGGAGTTAACATATTAGATGAAATTACGCTAGAAGTCCTTATCTTTCTGTGACTAAACATGCAACTATTTTTGTTTACTTTTTGTAAGTAACTATGTGGAACTTCACAGAACATTCTATTATCATTATTCTAATACTCCATGTTATTAAAGCCAGCTGCTTTAGTCAAAACTTTATTATAGGAGATAAAGAATTGTTACCAGACCGGTGTTATCATAATTATCTTGTGAGGAATTTATGTCAATGACCTATTCACTTGTGATTAATTTGGTAGTAATTGATTCATTGTTGTTATTAATGAAATGTAGCCAGCAATATTCAACCTTGATGTGGTGATGATGTCAACTTTTATAAGAATTATTATTGAAGCTGTAATGTGTTGTATTAAAGGAGTATTTAAATGGAATGATTATTACAATTAGACACTTATAGCCAGTTGTAATCAAAGAATAGTAAACCACCGGCTGGTTTAGCAATGCCAGGCAAGGTCACCCCATACATACATGATGGGCCTGTTGGTCTAGTGGTCAGACACCCAGCCTGCTAACCGATGGGTCGTGGGTTCGATTCCCGCCAAGTGTCTGGGTGTTGTTTAGCTATTTAAGTATGTATTTACAAAAAAAAAGTATATAAGTATTAGTATCAGTTGTCTGGTTTCCATAGTACAGGCTCTGCCTAGTTTGGGATCGGATGACCGTGTGTGGATTGTCCCAAGATATTATTATTATTATTACATGGATGCTTATTTAGTGGCATACTTTGGAAGACATGTATTTAGTTGGTCTGGTTTCTGTCATCTAGACAGGTGTCAGGTGTCTTTAAGTCAGAAGTCTGAGGGTAGCCTAAACAACACATAACACCTGCGGAGCTATTGCATATCTCTTTTGACAACTGGTGGTGATCACTATAGCAAAGTGACCATCAAATAACTGTCAAATGATCCATTTGGTGTTGCCTAACTTGAGTAACCAATAAATACCATTGTTAACAGACTCTCAGTTGACATCAAAGTTTGGTTGACAACTGAAGCCTGATAATCACTTGGGTGGCTGAAGATACGCAATAGCACTGCAGGTTGGCCACTAACTAAATGACAAATGGATAAAAATGAAATATACCTTTAAACTACTTTTTCTACAAACATGGTTATTTAATGCTTTTAAAATTATTCTATCTGTATTCTTATGACGAACAAATATTGGCGATTTAACCTCAATTACCTGTCAGGTAATTATTATTTATTTGGGTAAGTATATGTAAGTATATAAATAATTTAATTAACCAAAATGGCGGCGATGTGCTTTGCCACCCATCACGTCTCGTTTCTCACGGTGGCGAAAAGCGGCTTTTGGGCTCTGCCTACCCCTACGGGAAAAAGGCGTGATTATATGTATGTGTATCAATCAATCAATCTTGTTCTTTTTTTTAAACAAGTGAGTAGTGTTCAGTTGATGGTAAGCAACAAGCACTCTTCACCTGAGGCCAGTAACTTCATTAGCTAACATGCCCTTTACACCAAAACACAGCAACATTCACACATTGCTGCTCTGTGCTAGAATCACTGACACTGCAGTGTTACCTACCAGGTCCCTTGCAGTGGCGTAGCTTGCCTTAGATGGGCCCTGTATAAAAGAAATTTGGGGGGCCCAAATAAAGGGCAACCCGGGGCCCCATATAATTGATACAGCTGATACGGCGGTAGCTACGCTCCTGGTCCCTTGGTTAGGTAACTACCACCTAGTAAACTTTACAAGAAAAAGCTTTTACTTTACCTTTAGACCATAGTCTCTAAATTTATTTTCTCCACTGCCCACTTTATTGTTTACAATATCTAATGAATACTGACACTACTAGACCCCGTGGCGAGGGACACTAAGCTTGTGGAACATAAGGCTGCCTGTCTACCGGAGCGGAGCGAGGCAGCGTAGCAGAGAAACGGAGAATATTCACCAATAAGATTGCACAAAAACACCGCTCCAAAATCTTAGTGCAATCTTATTGGTTAATGTTGCACCGTTTCTCCGCTCCGCGGCCTCGCTCCGCTTCGGTGGACAGGCAGCCTTAGTTTTAGTACATTCAAGAGGTATTTACACCAATTGCAAACACTTTGGGGAGATTGAGATTCGATGGAACACATACTAGGGGTGTAGGCCCGTGACGTCCATCGAGTTCGATAGCGACTCAGAGGCAAATGGCGGCAGGGTGGCGAACCCCATCCCCGTGAGCACCGTGTCGGATTCCGGGCTATAACGCGCCCAACGGCGGCGAGCTCAAAGAAAGACCTGGTACCTGTTGCAGACCCCATCGGAGGGCCCAGGTGGGGACCTGGGCTCCCCCCTCTCATGTGCCGTTGCGATAGCCGCGGGTGTTTTAGTTGATAAGAATTTCACATATCCCTCTTGACTCCCTACTAGGTCCCGGAACCTTTTGAAGATTCTCTCGCGAAAACAAAATCATAACGACTTTAAGGACCCCTCCAGCTAGTAGATATGTACCTTTGCAGTGTCAGATATTCCGCCGTGAACTAGAAGTGTGTAAACATTGCTGTATTCCGTTGTACACGACACTATAGTTGGTGAAAATGCCGGACTCCTGAGACTTAATAAATTATATCTCGCGTGTCGAGCGTTAGTGCCGTGCAGTAGTCTATAGGCAGGTGTCTCGTTTACCCTAAGGTGTGTGGCTTTACCAGAGCTGCCGAACTGCCTACACAGACGGCGCAGATAGCCCGGCTGCATCGTAATAATCCTGTCAGAAAAGCACCTGCGCGTGCTTACTAGCCGATACGTTGGCGATTTGCGTACGTGCTCAGTTCTACTCTGGACTGGTTACCCGGCGACCCATAAGCTGTAGTAGGCTCTCAACTGCCAATAAAGTATCATGTCTCATACCGCCGACACTGCTTTCGACGTGCAATGATTTGAAGCCACAAACTAGCCAATCGACACCAGTGTCACCGGGTTTGGTGTATAGAGCCCTTTAGAGGGCAATTGTATTCCTATGATGTACGGGTGCCAGTACTTCATGAGGGGTGACTGCTGGCAGATGAGGGACTAACGTTCGTCACTTTTGCTGCCAGCATAGCAAAACCTCTACACAAAGAACTCTTCCTGTGATTTTAAATAGCTTTTGCACCTTACTCCATAGCTGCATCACCACATACTATCAGGCCCCCCCAAGTCTCTCGCTTCAATTGAGTTTCGATAGTATGTCAGTTGGATGGTTTTACACATTTGGTAGTCTACTAATTTTATAAGACCAGTGGTGTGTTAGTGGCTTGTCACCAACCTGGGTCCCAAGGCTGCTAATTTCAGTAAAACGACATAGTAGGGGGTAGCTGGAATGGCAATTGTATGTCATTTTATTAAAATTAGCAGTATTTGGTCCAGGTGGTAGTTGCTATGAAACACCCATTAACTTAGGTATATACAAAATTAATACATATTGTTTTTTTATATTTGGGTCAGGCTAATGCGTTGATGGCGACAGCAAATACCCCATGATGGAGCCCATCGCCGCGGTGATTAATGACACCTTCCGAGGTCACCTCGCAATCTAGTAAAAAGGTGTAATGGCTCGTGCCATGATTTGAATACCAATACAAATTGGTACCTCGAATGGATTTTCTAGAGTAAGCCTACTGGTTGTTAGAGTCAACATAGCGAAACAGGACATTGCTTCTGATAAATAATAGAGATTTTGAAATTTTGCGATGTCACATATATGTCTCTCGATTAAAGTACTCGTATATACCGCTAAAGTTATTCTTAAATGATTTCGATGATTTGAATAAAGGATCTTGCGAGTCGGATAGATAAGTACCTACTGCTATTGACGCCACGGTTAGCAATATAAATGGTACTCGTATGATGTTTAGGATATTTTTCATTCGAAAGTAGTCTCGAATTTCTACATATGTCACATCATTATCAGCATGGCTGATGATAAAAGCATAAGGAAGACGTCAATTGTTGAACATGCTACCACTTGGAATGCCACATTGACTAAGTATTCGCTATTTGCATCCACCGATTGCTTGCGACTCACAAAATGTCTCCGGTTGACCTAGTGGGGCCTACGCCGTCTTCCAATTTGTGGTCCCCTATTCTTATTTTGGTGTCAACATGAACGTTATTCATATGATGGAAGGATTGGTCAATCAGCGAGATCTTTCAGAGCTGATTGTCCAGGGGGCGCCCGGCGAACATGTGTATTTTGCCATTCGGCTAGGCCCTTTCCGCGCACCCACTCGCGGTCTCCTATTGATATTGTCCGGTGAAGCTGCAATAGCCATCTGCGGTTAACAGCGTCTATCATTCCCAAAAAAAAAAAAAAAAAGGTCTCCTATTGAGAACCTTTCTTCTCCGTCGGTTATCGGTCTTCGAGCGATGTGGCCTGCCCATGGGCACCTCAACTTGCAAATTCTGAGAGCTGTTAGTTACGCCTGGTTCTTCGACGAATTTCCTCACTATGGATTTTATCGCGCAATTAAACTCCGTGCTTTGCTTTCTAAATGCTCGTTGCTCTGAGCATTACCTCAACATATTTCTTAGCAATATACTCTGGAACACATAGCTGGATCTAACCATTAGCCGACTATTATTTCATGACTGCGACGGAATTCTGCTAAAACCTACCTAATTCTCCCAATCAATGTGTAAGAATTTATACAATGGTAGGTACGGACCATTGTATAAATTTTGTGTCCAAAATCGTACGTTTGACAACATTCCTGCAAACCTGTTTAGCTAACATCATATAAACATTAGATAATTTGATATTAACGCCACATTTGCATATCTTTGAATTAAACTATTAATAAAACAAGTTTTACGTGTTCAGGTATTAAGCGCCAATATTTTTCCTGCAGTAGAATATTTTCCAAATTGTAAGTAAGTAAGTAAAAAATTGTATTCGACACAAAGTACTTACAAACAAAATACAGAGAAACACACACAAAGAAACGTTTAACAAGTAGAGATAAAAAAAATAAGAACATGCTGCAGCCCCTTCCTGGGGCTGCAGAACACGCAGTTGTTCGAATAGGTACCTGGCTCAGCATGTGCTGGTCACAAACTGCAACCAACGCTGGTTTTCAGCCAGTACCTCCAGTGACTCAGGGAGGTCTAAGTGTACCCAGGTGCGGTTGCAGCCAACGATTTTGGGGGGGGTCATATTTGACGGTCCCGTTGGTCTTGTACCTAGACTAGGTTAGGGTTAACCGCTACCCAATTTTGCCGTGTACGAATATGGATTTTGGGGGGTCATGACCCCTACGACCCCCCCTCTCGGACCGCCACTGAGTGTACCTTAACAATAATAAAAACTTACATGCTTCAAAGAGCCCTCTTTAAAGCATAAGGAAACTCCTCTATTCTATTTTCATACCAATGTCGAAGCATAAACATTCTTTATCATCCTAATTAAGCACTTCATTCTAAATTAATTGACGTACAAAATATTTGTACTACAATCGTAAAATATCATATTTATCTGTCTGTCGGTCCACATGGACATTCCACACTGGACATATAACAGATTTCACACATACCGACCCTCTCGAGGCTTCTAGAATGACTGATTAATCCACTAGCGATATTTTTAGAATATGGGATTATGTATGGAGGAATTAACGTATATCATAGCCAGTTAAGATACGGCTCCAACCACTTAAGGCTGATTGCTTTTTAATGGGAATTTGCGTGCTGGTAGACTAACGATGAACTGACGTTGATATATGGAAAGGACAATGATATTATAAGTAAGGGAGAGGAGAGCAAACCATTGATAAATATTGTGGGAATCCAAGACAAGATTGTTTAGATGAGAACTGAAAGAAAATGAAAATTCATAGCAAATAGGCAAATACTAGCTGACCCACGCAGCTCCGCCCGCGCTGTGTTCACGTTAACTAAACTTTCAATAATATACATTCGCATATAATACAAAACCTCCTTCTTTAAAGTCGGTTAAAAACTTGGACCCACTTTGCACTTGCCCTCCGAAGCACGGAGACGTTTAGTTCAAATAGCTTTAAAGGGTCACTCATCTATTTAATGACCTTACCTAACGTTGCTTAACCTGATCGATTTCCAAACATTGTTAACAACTGTCTATGGGTGTTCCCTTACAAATATTTATTATAATGAAAAATTGTTAAATCGGAGCCAGCGTATAACCAACTACACATTTTGACTTTAGTCCCCTCTCCCAAGGGAACCGTGCCGAATGTCGGGATAAAAAGTATCCTATGTCTTACCTCGGAGTATTAACTCAAATCATGCCAAGTTTCGTTTCAATCCATCCAGTTGTTTCGGCGTGATGCTCAGCCGAGATACAGACAGACAGACAAAAATAAAAAAAATACATTTTTGGCTTTAGTATCGGTTATAGAATGCCCTCCAAATATAATTTTCAAAATATCTTCAATGTACAGAATTGGACCTGTTACAGTTTTATTATAGGTATAGATTTAGATTAAGACTTAGTATTTCGATACAAGCAAATTTATTTAGTAGAGTAGGTTATTGGGGCCCTACTATAACTCCGTCTTAATACCAAGAGTCTAATCTCAGAACTAAAATAGCCAGACTATCAGTTACTCGCAAGCTATCCATACTCTTAAAAAACACCATATCATTACCATGTTTATCACCTTTAGAACCTTTACACGCATGATTCACGCAATGTGTCGGCTAATGTGCCTTTCGTTCCTGCTTTCGGGTTAATTAATTTAGTTAACAATCGCTATGCACCGTTAGAAAATTAGTTATAGGTGACACACCTACCTTTTGTGTGATTGGGAACAATTAACTTGGCCAGAGAGAGTGTTTAGAGTGCAATCATTGGCGACTTTCATAGTTGGATGTCATTAGGTACTCTTCTTTTGAAATTAATTATATTTGCGTAAATATCAATCAAGCATTACTCTTCTTTTGACTTAGAATGGATATTGAAGAAAAATAGGAGTGATTTAAAAATATCATTATGAGATCAGTAAAGAGTGAGAGGAAATGAAACTGATATTAATAATTGATAATATAAATATGATGATAATGGTTGTAGAATACATGGCCTCGTCCACGGGCTCATTAGATGTTCTTGGGCGTAGAAACTAGCATTTTGCTTCTCACAAAGATTGCTCACAATTTTATACCATTGAAATTTCTTAGAATACTTCTTGTACACTTCAAATTATGATTTAATAACCGCAAATATCTCAGAATCGCAACTTGCAATGAGATGACTGTCACCCTTGAACTTTGTAAAACTATTAAATCTTAACACGTGGCAATTTTACTGCTCGCTTTAACCTGCTGACCTAAATGTTACGTTACTTCAGCAAATGTGCTGTCTGTAAATAAGGCTGTAAATATATAGCTTGGTGACGTCACCACCACGTCATGGACTTCGATGGGCTGCGTGTAATGCGTCCCCGACATCTGTCTGTCAGTCGTACGCGTAGACCCAGCTCTAACGTGCTGGTAGGAATAATACTCTGTTCTTCCATTATCCGTAAATTTTGATTGTTTATGTTTTAAAGGTTTAATATTTTTTAACCAACTTAAAAAAGGCTTTGACTTGCAATTTTCATGTAAACATTAACATTGTGACGATTTCCAATTACCCAGCATATGAGTATCAGTGATTTCATTTTCGTAGCAAATTATTAATGTATTGCAATGCTAATAATCAATGCAATCTATCTCGAGTTATATTGTTCAGAATTTTTTAGTGTTGACTTTTTATTTCAGTCATTCAAAAGTTTCGCTAATGTTTATATATATGTATTTGTAATTTTTTTCTTGGCAGTTATATCAATTGTTTTGGCGATGTTTCAAACATAAATCGAGGTTAGGGACTGAGTTCAAACCTATAAGTATTAAAGTGTAATCTAGAGTACGGGAGAACTAGTAACTACAAGTGAATTAGAAAACATCAACTCAAATGCCAAACAAGGAGTTAACACTAAATATATCGAGGTTTAGACACGGTAAAAGCTACTTAAAGGCTAGAAAGTAGCGATTTGCATAAACAAATTATGCATTTGATTCTTTACGCTTCTGCGAATGTTTGCTATGCAAGTGGGTTGAGTTAGCACCGCGATTTGCTGCTCAAATATTTACTTCCTTATTAGAGACTAGCCCTGGAACAATAGAACAGTTAGTTCAATCGTAAAATGGACAAGTCATAAAGGGCGTTTCGTTGCACAAATTCCAAAACCGAGTTCGATTTTCTTATCTTTCTAAAAGACTGAACAGAAGTCTCAATGACACTTCGTGGTCTATCAATAAATATTATTTTACGACCTTCTCTATTACTTTAACTTAATTAAATGACGACCGCATCGATATAATGACGATCGAGATAAGCCCCTTTTAGATGTACCAAATGCAAACTATTCTTTTTGAATAGATCAAAGTGTTGTACGCCGCTGCTGCCTAATGACAATCGTAAAGTCTTTGTGAGATGTGATGGAGTAAGAAAGATGGACCGGAAGCGCCAGTCAAGAGACACTCGTGCGCATCGTATTGCCGCCGGATGCTGTACGGGTGCGGTGAAATTTGGCGGGAACCGTGAACCAAATTAGAATATTCCACGTCGAGGAATCTGTGATTGATGCCCTTTCCCTATTTTACTGACGATTCTCACTCCAACAACGTCGAAATCACAAGAATTCCCACTAAGATGTCCAACTTCATTATCATTCCTTAGATTGCCTCCTTTGATGTATTTTATGGTTTTCGATCTATTTCGTGAAATCGTTAAAATGTCACATTGAAACTTTTCATTACCATTTTAGTCCAAGGAATAGTCTACCTACTCTACAAATTATTTATCATCATTAAAACTCATTCAGGAATTACTTCTTAAAAATGCAATCTTGCTAAGTTTAGATGTATGCAATCGATTCTGTATCCCTACAGTGAGTGACCCTACTGTTTTCTATAACAAATTTCACGCAAGCGCCGGAACAATGAATCGATTTCGACAAATGCACTTGATTTGTGACCCGTCCCCGCTTATAAATAAATAATACACGGTGTGTTGTGTAGCCGGCGTGGCTGGTGCCGCGTGCGTCTGCGCCGGTGCGTGCACCACGCTTCAGTTGAGTAGTTCAGTTGTGACCGTACCGCGTTGACGAATGCTCTGCTCGAGACACCTAGCGCGACCTAGCCCCCGTGACATTGCCTTATCACTTATCACCTAGTTTATCTATTAACAAAAAATCATCGATATCACCACCAATATGTTCAGAATGTGCCGCCGATAACGTTCAGTCGAATCGTGTCCTTCTGATAATCAAATTACGTATCGATTAACAAAAAATAATGTTTACATAGTAATTGCAAGTGTTTTTCGCGATTTTCACGTGGGATGCCGTTTACTCGTGGTCCGTGGGTTGTGATTATGGTGCGTTGACTGGTGTTGATCCTGTGGGTGTTTTAATTCCAAAAGACAGCTACGTGATTGGTCCGCGATGGATCGAACAATGTACGGCAAGGTGCTGCCAGGCACTTATTATCCGTTCCGCTGCGCTATGAAGGAGAACGGTATCTCACCTGGCTGTGAGTATTAAGTTATTTTAAATTTGTGCATCGTATCATCTTTGGATTAAGCCTTGTGTGTTTGTTTATCGTCGTTAGCGGTGTGTGGTAACAGTTGCGTTTCGGTTACGTTATAATTACGTGTACGTTTCCCACTCGGTGCTTGTTTTCTTTGAGTGCGGTCGAGTGCATCCGTGTTCAATCGTGGTATCTCATTGAGTGTTTATTTACTATGTTATGCGGTTCGCACGAACAGATGTACGAGCTGAACTCTTTTGTAATTCCTGCGATGATTGCCAGCCATCCTGTTATTTTTGGAGAGCCAAACATTTTGAGTGGTTATGAGTCAGTTTTATAAATTTCTATGACCGCAATTGTTGAGTAAGTCCACTGTTTAGTGACCAATTAGAATTTAAGCCTTAATATTTATGTACTCTACTTACGGGTGAAGTCATTTCGTTTGTTTGCAGTAAAGTTAATTTGGTACCATTAGCATTAGTTGACGGGTTTGCTGTTTTGTTCCGTTCTTTTATGACGGTTGTCGCTATTCCTGGAAGGTGTCGTGGGTGGGGACGAAACCATGTACAACTTTTACTATCCCATTATCTGCTTTATAATCTGTTTTGAAGGTGAATTCACCTTTTCGTTTGAGTAAAATTGTGGTGTATCTCTTTAAATATTTTCTCAAGGCACTTGATGCACCAAGTGCTTGTTTCTTAAGTGCTCCTCTAAATTGTTTGTATAACATCCTATAGTTTTACTTAAAGCACGAGCACTAAAGAAAATATGACCCGTTAAATTGAAATGTGTATTTTACATTTATATAATTTAGCCATTTATAAATCGATTAATTTGCTATCTAGGACTAAACCATTATTTATCTATTACCTCTGCACTAATTTTCTATGTGTGAATCACATTAATATCAAACCATAAACAGTGTTTTATTCTTCATTTAGATTTTTTAAATGTTTTGCTTGACTAAGTTTGTGGTTAAATATGAAAGAATTTTCTCAAAACATCATTAGCTTTTCTGTAATCGGTCTTATCAACTATGATTATCTATACTTATAATAAAACTGTAACAGGTCCAATTCTGTAGGTACATTGAAGATATTTTGAAAATGATATTTGGAGGGCATTCTATAACCGATACTAAAGCCAAAAATGTATTTATTTTTATTTTTGTCTGTCTGTCTGTCTGTCTGTCTGTCTGTCTGTCTGTCTGTCTGTCTGTCTGTCTGTCTGTCTGTCTGTCTGTATCTCGGCTGAGCATCACGCCGAAAGTACTGGATGGATTGAAACGAAACTTGGCATGATTTGCGTTAATACTCCGAGGTAGGACATAGGATACCTTTTATCCCGACTTTCGGCACGGTTCCTTTGGGAGAGGGGATTGAAGTCAAAATGTGTACTTGGTTATACGCTTGCTCCGATTTTAACAATTTTTTGTTATAATTATAATACATATTTGTAAGGGAACACTCATAGACAGTTGTTAACAATGTTTGGAAATCGATCAGGTTAAGCAACGTTAGGTAAGGTCATTAAATAGATGGGTGACCGTTTAACGCCATTTGAACTAAACGTCTCCGTGCTTCGGAGGGCAAGTACAAAGTGGGTCCAAGTTTTTAACCGACTTTAAAAAAGGAGGTTTTCTATTCTATGCGAATGTATATTATTGAAAGTTTAGTTAACGTAAACACAGCGCGGGCGGAGCTGCGTGGGTCAGCTAGTAACTAATAGAAATGCCGTTCTTATTTGAATTGTTTAAGATATTTTATATGTAAGTGAAATAGTGTGCATTTTAAACAACTTGGGACGATGTTAAGAAGCGTCTTTGATTTCAAAGGTCCTTCATTAGTTTTTACTCATTTCTTATACTAGCATGCGTTCAAAGTCCGTAAGCTTTCCCTAGCCTTTGTTGTAATAATCATTATTCCCCTACATACACCGCGTCTCAACAGTGCAATTTAGCTGTTTACTGCTAAGTGCCACATTTCGTAATCAATAGGCATGTCCGCCGACGTTGCCAGAAGGTCATGATTTTATGCGAAAATGACCTTTTATGCTAGTTTTTTAATACGGTTAATAACACTAAGGTCTGTGAGAGGTCATTTAAATATAGTGTTCGTATCGCTCAGCTACAATCCTCGTAACTAGTATCATACTGTAGTATCATCTTAGATCTTTAGATTAATGGTAATTGAAAGTTTAGACGTAATCATTTTCACGCTGGTATTGCTGTAATGACCAGTATAGTTTATAAAAATGGATGCATGATCTTATAAATCCGTATCTGATGTAAAAAAGTAAATTCAATTGTCATTATCTGCCGGGTTTACATATTAATTGACGTCATTCTGATTCGATTATTTGCTATTTGTTTTCTTAATTCTTTAATTAAATATGATCTTGCCAGATTTAAAAACATAGGTACCTACTTCCTTTCTCTAAATACTATGCTGGTATTATTTTATTCTGTTCATGCAATCATACAAATTGAAATAAATACGGTTTTATTTTATCTAAAATCGCAAATCGTTACCGAATTCATTGTCTCTAGATTTTCTATAAGTAGACGTCCTTTCTATGATAAATGTAAACTTCAAGTTTTAGATTAAACTGACTATATCGTATTGGTATATCGATAATTTGGTGATCTTGGTGTAACATTAAGTCATCTTTTGGTTTTATAACCATAGATCAAAAAAAGTCCATATCATTATTATTTATGTGCCAAAATTTTGTTTCAGGCAAATCCACCTTATCAATATTTAGATGACAACTAAATTTCAGGCAACATGGTTAATTTAAGATTTTTAGATGCATTAGTTATGCTATTTTATATATTCTACGTAATTTGTTATCATCACAATGTAAAGGTAATTATGAAGGACACGCTAAAGCGAAGACAGAGTGATAACAACAGTCGTTACATCATAGTTACTATGATTTTACGTGCCGTCATGTATTGTATGATGTTACAAACACCATTTAGCGAAAAAACCTCTATCTTTAAATTCGATATTGAAACAGCAAAGAAGCGATACATTACAATCGATACCAACTTACCTTACCTTCGAGTAACCTGCTATTGTTGTAGTGAGAAAGGCTACCAGTATTTTACTAGGAATCGCTGTTCTGGTGGCAATGGGACCGTCATATTTCGTCCGTTTTACTGTCGGCTAAGCGATTTCTACTTCCAATGGCGGACTAATCGCGTCTGGGGCCCGGATTGGCATTTTGGCACTAGCTTATGTAGACTACCTGCCTACTTCAAAGCGCTTCTCTTCTTTAGTAAGCCTACTCCTGACACTGGGTTGATTTCCTTGTTATTACTAAGCCATTTCCACAGCTGCATCACCAGTTACGATTATGTGGTATCGTCCTTAAGCACTATTGTATTACCAATTAATGCAAGGTCATAGATGTAATGTCCCACGTGTGAATACGTAATGCATGCTTTATGAGTGAACTGATCACGCATACCGGACCGGATCAATATACATAGATATCATTCAATCAAATAATACAAAGCTAATATTTACGCCGACAATATTACATCAGATTGTTTATGCCCAGACTTAATTTAATATTTCTAATCCAATCGATATTGTTTTAGATTTATTTTTAGAAAATTTTCTGGGACGATTTCAGTTAATCTGTCTGGTTCGGTAATACAGATATTCATTATATAAGTCAAATTATCTTATTGATGTTAATATGTATCTAGTATCTACCGATTAGTTGATTTTTTAAATCGAATTCTTTAAAGATCCTTAACCTCCAGAAGATGAGGTCGAGGTTGATCTTGACGAATCAATAAAAGAAGAGCTTTGTCAGCACCCAGTTCTACTAATAGTATTTTGTTGAGTTATAATTGGAAGTAAGTACCAAATAATGTAGAGTGATGAGAATAAGAATTGAAGTTACTTAAATATGACTACTATATGGATTTAAATGAAAGATAAGCCGCAACCTTGGCTCGCACGTGGCTATTCATCATCGGAAAGACTTGTACACGTCTCCCGCCGTCTTAAGGGAAACAAACTAGTTTTCATTGAGCATTCAGATTGTGGATAAACTTGCCTTCATTACCGCGACCTTTGCGAGGTCGTCAGCTGACATAATGCCACTGCAGATGGACGCGATAAAGACTTAACAGCGTAAAACACCTGGTTGCCAACTGCGATGATGCAACTAGTGTTTTTATTGTCATCTTTGTAAGATATCATACTAAATGAATAAATGTAGTCTTAATATGATGAAGTAATTCCTGTTTTAGTTTTGATTTTCATGGCTTAAGTTGTTTTTTAATTTTTTGGTATTGACATGGTTTATACGTATTCTAAATCTATGGGACATACATTGGTATCAGTAACTCCGAATAATAACAATACCATTACAGACACAACTTTGATACCTCTTTAAAAACATTGGATTAGTAAAGTTGTTTGTTTATTCTATGAAGGCAATAACATTCATTATGTAGAGTCGGTATAGACGGACCGCTGTGGATTAAAATTATCATATCATTTTTAATGCAAATCAACAGATGCCCTAAACTCGATTAATTAAAAGTTAGAATGGATGACTGCTCACTTATTATATTTCGAATGTTTAAAACGAAGGTATGATATTATTTATGAGGAAGATAATTATTTTAAAAGGTTTCGAGTGACTGTGCTGTAGTTTTACTTACATATTTTCAATGCATTCGCATTCGAGTAGGTATTATTAAAAAAATACTTTAAATAAAGGCTTATTAGTTTACTCTAACAAGAAATATTGATATGTATTTTTTAATTGTTTGCCTTGTCTTGTTAAATAATATTTAATATCCTAATCCCATTCTTTACTGTAAGAGTTATGTTTGCTTATTGAAATAATCGTTTGTTTATATCGCGAGATCAAACTATCAATTTTAGTTTTCACTTCGTCAAATGCGGTCATCCGTATTTCCATATTGGTAATACAATACACGTCAGAAGTAGACTCTTGTGACTCAATGCACCAAGGAAGGTCGGCCAGACGAAAGCCTCCATACATGGAAATCCATATAAGGACAATTTTTATACTGGGTAACTGTTACTTGGGATTTGCATTACCTTGATATCAAGGGAAATAATTATTATTAACGTATGTACATAGCCTAGCCGAATTTTGGTTAACTTCACTATTTCGTATTGATAACAAACAAATATAATAATTTTATTACAAATTACTGTTCATACATGGAATTCTGGTTGAATCTAGAGACTCGAGGCATATTATATTAGAAATTTATGTCACGCCATGCCGCCCTTAATGATATTATTCACAGGGGGCTTGTCACTGCCGTTGCCGTACTGGAACCAGTCGGTATTACACGAGATGATGCCAAGAGGCCTGATGGTGTCACTTTAATACCATGGCAACATGGAAAGACGTTGGTGTGGGATGCGACATGTGTCGACACACTTGCTGCGTCCCACACCCCGGCAACTTACAGGGCGGCTGCAGGGGCTGCGGCGACCGCTAGTGATGCAAAGCGACGCAAGTATGTAGCTCTAGGTTCGAGCTATATATTTGCGCCCTTTGCGGTGGAGACCATGGGGCCTTGGTCTCATGAGACGCACGGTTTGGTGAATTCACACGAATTTCATCCAAACTTATCGAAGTCTAGGAGACCGCCACCGGGCTGGTAGCTTTTTCTGCCAACGTATAGCTTGGCTATACAAAGGGGTAATGCCGCCAGTCTTTTAGGTATCCTTCCCACCCAGTGCGGCGACAACTTTGAGGAAGTTTTTTTACCTAGCTTAAGTGTACATGTTTGTAAATAAACTGTAAATATTTAGTTTCAATAAATGTTTATTTATAAACTTAGAAATTTGGAAAATAAAACAACAACTCAATATCAGAATCATTAGTTTAGGGTCATTATTCATGAATCTTCATCATCATCAACAGCCGAAACACGTCCACTGCTGAACAAAAGGCTTCCCCCTTAGAAGGGAGGGGTTGTCATACTCCCCACGCTTAGCAGGCGGCTTGGGGATCGCAGTATAGGTGGAAAATAAATCCAAAAGACAGACGCTGCTGCCCGTATTCCCGTTCTCGCTTAGTCGTCTCTTACCTAACGAGAGGAGATTGGGGGAAGCAATTCTAACCTGGCACCCCACGGATCATCTTCCCTTTTCATAATTGGACGTTTTAATAAAGCTAGTCACTGTGACCCACCCAACAAACCTCCCCGGTGGCCTTCATCGACACTATGGAGAGACTCTAGACTTTCCGTTCGGCCCTTCGCCAGAGTCTCTCCAGAGTCCCTTCACAGGCATATTGTATGTATGCTGCGTTCTCCTCGCTCGTCCTCTTATGAGAACTAAAATGATTCAGTACCTAAATCATCCGGCCTAAATTTTAGACTATAATTCATATAACAATTTAAGTGCGGATTGGTGGGCTTAGTATCTAGGGCATGCCTGGATGCCATAAGAAGCTATAATTCTATTAATAAAATTTCATTCATGAAAGTAAAATTCAGCTAAGGGATAGACTTTGTGTGAGCGTTAATAAACAAATTGAGATAATTTTAGGCCACAGACAGCATTCACTCCATTCACCTAGCAAGGTAATTTATGTCATTGCATAGACAGACAATAGTTCATAATGAAGGGTCCCGTTACAAGGGCCTCTAACTGTAAAAAAGTTCGTGTGAGAATTTGGAAATTTTCTGCTTTCAATATGGCATCTAACCTTAATGTTGTTCTTTGTTCTTACCATAAAAGTACTTCTCATGACTCATTTCTTTTCCATGTTATATTTCTTGAATCATTGTGTTTATTTAAAGCCGAGCCATATTTTGTTACAAATCTTATTGTAAGTTACGTACTACGTATACCATATGGTTTCCAGGTAAATTATTAATCATTATAGAGTAGCTTATTTACACAGATGATGTGTTGTTACTGTTTTTACGACTATTCATAACGTCTCGTGAGCATCCTCTTTATAATGCAAATACACGAACATTATGTAATACAGATCATGTAAGGTAAAACCCCCAATCATCGACACTTTAAGGATCGCAAGTGAACATTTTTTAAAATATCTAGTTTATTTATGATATTATACGATACTTTCATGCACTAGGTATAAGTTTAGGGTTCATTCTATATTATCTTAAAGTAAAAACGACTGTAATACCAATAAGTAGATCAATAAATCAAATTAGATTTAGGCTCTTTTTGGGCTAGTTATCGACAAGGAAATTCTATATATCGACACCCAGTAATCGACATGATCCAATAATCGTGATCTAGTAATCGACATGTTCTATTTATCGTCACCCAAATATCGACCGAATCTTAACACCATGCCCAAAAAATTCTTATTAAGTACATTAATTATTTTAATTATAATAAACAAACAGGGACATGTACATGTGTGTGGCATGCTTAAACTCATCTAAAGTTAAGTAGGTAATGACTTTTTAATGCTATTATAACAATATTTTTTTATTAATTTTTTTTATTAAAATATATTGTAGAACTGTTTTTAATTAATTGGTATTCATCATCACCATCACCAGCCGGAAGACGTCCACCGCTGACTATAGGCCTCACCCTTCGAACGCCACAATGAACGACAACTGAGTATTATAATAAAGATAAATAAATATCGTCTACCCACCTAGTGTGTCTTCCGGTTCGTGGTCGCTACTTGAGAACCTTTTTTCCCCATTGGTTGTCGGTTCTTCGAGCGATGTTGCCTACCCATTGCCACTTCAACTAGCAGATTCTGAGAGCTATGTCGGTGACCTTGGTTCTTTGTTGAATGTCCTCATTACGGATTCTGTCACGCAAAGAAACTCTGAGCATAGCTCTCTCCATAGCTCGTTGTGTGACTGAGCTTCTCTAAAAGGCCAGCTGTTAAGGAGCACGTCTCATTACCATATTGTCATCACTGGCAACATACATTGGTGAATGAACTTTGCCTTCAGGCACTGCGGAATTTCAGATGAGAAGAAGTTTCCCAAACGCCAAGTTGGATGCTTCGAGCGACCTCTTTGTCGAAATTGGACCTACTAAATGTATCCAAGGTAGACATAGTGATCAACAACTTCGTGTGTATCGTTGCCAACGACTATCGGTATGAATGCAACATGGACATTAGACATATTCTTCATCTTGTCCATGTTCATTTTAAAGAGCCTCCGGTTGGGTTAACGCTACTGAGGTCGCTGAGCATCGTATTGAGGTCCTTCAGCGATTCTGCCGTAATTACTATATTATCGGCAAAGCGAAGGCGAGTGATGTATTCGCCATTGACGTTGATGCCGAATCCGCACCAGTCCAAGAGCTTGAAAACGTCCTCCAATGCGTTCGTGAACAATTTCGGGGAAATAAGTCTCCCTGTCTCACAACTCTCTTCAATCGGGTTGATTTTGTACTCTCGTCCTGTAGTCGGATCGGCATGGTGGTCGTTGCTGTACAAACACTTCAACACTTCGATGTACCTATAGTCAATATGGCATCGCTGGAGGGACAGCAATACTGCCCAGGTCTCGATTAAATCGAAGGCTTTTTCGTAGCCCACAAACGACCGACATAATGACCGATTATACTCCTCAGTCTTCTGTATCTGACGGAGCGTATGAATGTGGTATACGGTGCTAAAGCTTTTTCAGAACCCGGCTTGGTCGGTAGGCTGGAAATCATTACATCTGCGTTCGAGACTATTGCTATTCCTTCGTTTCGAAAACAGCTTGTACATATGGCTCAGGAGTGAGATATGTCTATAATTTTTCGATAAGGTGTTATCACCTTTTTGAAGAGAAGCACTACCACACTCCTGAGCCATGCTTCTGGCGTAGTACCTTTGAGTAAGACGGAATTGAATAACTTCTGGAGGACTAAAAGTACCGGTTTTCCATCCGCTATCAGAAGTTCTGTTGTGATTCCTTCTTCACCTGGCACCTTTTTGTTTTAAGCTGTTTGAGAGCCATTCCAATCTAGTACAGGCTGATGTATAGGATGCTCTCAGAGTAGTGCCGGGTTAGTTTAACTCTGGTGTCCGTGTACATTTTAAACACACTTCATTTGGTCAAACTATTTTTAAAAACATAAGGACCTGATTGGTCTGGATTGGTCTAAGGGCATTTTTTTCACGTGCTGGTTATAAGCTATGACGGTCTCTTCCGGCCCCGTAAATGTCATAACAGTAGCCATATTTTCTCAGTGACCGCAGTTGAGAGCCGAACTTCACGAATTTTATCATGAAGAGGCGGCCTCGATTAAACTCTGCGTACCAACGCATTACAGTGCAAAAAATAAAAAACAAAAATCTTTCGACGTGTCGAAATTTGGAACGAGCGAAGAAAAAAACTCCAATTACCGACAGGCGTATTTTCTTATTTTATTATAACCACACCCTTGTCAAACAATTATTAAAAACTAGTCAATTTATGTCTTAATTTTATAAATAAATAACATTTTCGATACAGCAAAATAATTAAAAGTTATGAGCAATAAATCTTACTCACCTCCTTAACGATTTTACTAGTAAAACTAGACTTACGATGGAGGATCACTTGCGGTCGAAGCTTATACCCAGCCATTTTCTTAAAAATGGCCGAATGTGTGAAATATCATTTGCAATGACAACTAGATAATCCGCGTTTATTGTTTATTCTTGAAATGCATTCAGAAAGGAGAAACTGCTCTTATTTTTTTTAATAAACTTTTTAAATGTCGGACTATGGTTCGTTGTCGGACACTGTGTGTTTTACCTTACATATTTTAGAATTAAATTTTTGGATGAAGTTGATTTTTCGGCTTCTCCATCCATACAGCCAGAAAACGTTGTTTTGCCGAGGAAAAATTAAAAGCCTTACACTAATAAGTTACTGCGAATGTTTGCAAATTAGAAACGTTATTAATGACTAGGCTAACAGTGGAGTGATTCAAACTCTTGTCCGGGTTGTTCGGAGCACAATGTTACTATTTAGAAATTGATTAGTGCGTCTGACTTACCATACCGGGCTCATGAACTCTCGGTATGCGGGGTTTGTTGTACCCACTATTTTAGGTTTATGTTGCACCTTCAATCAAGTTTCCTTCCACGTTTAGTACTTAAATAGGTACTCTTATTTATAATAATTATTTCTTTCGTTTCGGTTGTCTGGAAGAAATTGCTGTTAACGATAAGACCGCCTATTGTACCTGTCTTAAGTCTTTTCTTCAATGTGTTTATATTAATTTACGTACAGTAAAGAGTATTCTGTTCTATTTTACTTTAAGTACTTGAATTTTAATTGGGTCCCATCGCTTCAATATGTATTTTTTTAAAGTGATTCAGCTCAGCGTTTGATCCGATGGGATTACAATCACTTTACGTTCTAATCTAACACTACAAATGACTTCAATATTTACGATGTCTGCAAGATGAATGGGCTCAAAAATAAAGTTGTTTGTCCCAGTTCCTGGACTGTCCAACTTGCCAGAATATAAAAACATGTTGTATAAATTGTTTCAAAGATCTAGTTCCCTGATATTTTCAGTATCATTAATCGTGTTTATGTGTGTTTTGTTAATACATAAAGATCTGACACCGTGTTTATTGGAGTTGATTGTTTTATTTTTGGTATCGTAGTATATTAGTATAATAGGTGCTTAATAATAAGATGGATAACACTAACGAAAGAAGTATTGTTACTCAAAATCTAGTACAAGGTGTTACATTCTTAAATTTAATCAATGAACTCGTGGAGATCGGTCATTGGCACTAGTATTATTCGTATTTCATGCACCGATTAATCCTAGCAATTGGCATAGTGCCCGTTGATTTTTAATTTGTACGAATCATTGTATATATCGCTATCTCGCAACGCGCTTAGTTTACGAGACAAGATAAAAATATTCTAATTTTAGTTACGCAATTTTTGGAACGATGATTCAGTGAAGTGTTTTTGACCAGCAACAATAAAGCTCTTAAATAAAAAAATTGTCTGTGTAACTGCACGATACAGAATTATTGTAGAAAAAAAATTATTTCTCTCTCTTTAATTTTTTGGGTTAGACTAAAATGTGTAGTTTTTTGTTGTAAGTTATCACTCCAAGAAATCAACAATATTGGAAAAGTATAGTGGCTTGGGATCCTGTGATAAATATAATTAAATCCAATATCAAGCAAAACACTGCACGGCCTCAAGATACTGTAAGCTCTTACTGCGTAGATCGGACCAACAATAATAACTAAGAAGACCTGAGGGTATACCGGCATAATTGTGACATAAGGACCCGTCCTCCCGTGACCATGGGTGCTGCAAAGCATTCGAAACGTCGGGATAGTAAAATCAAAAATAAACCGCGATAAAATCCGTAAAAGTAGTTTGATTTCAAAGTTATATTAATCATCAAATATGTAATTATTGAAATTGATTTATTTAATAACATCTACAACTAACAATCTAACAACTACCTATTTTTGCGTATTAGTAAGAAACCATACATTTTGTGCCAAGGAAATAGCTTTGTAGCAATTTCTGAAGTTGATATTAAACTTCAGAACAGACATTACAGACATTGATGTGTATATGTATAAGTTTGTATTCTAACTAGTAACATAGTAAGTTGAGTCTAGTATCGTTACGTGTATTTAAACAGAAAATGTTTTACTTAACGCCTCTGATAGAGGAAAATCTATAATAATCATAACGTTATAAAGTTGTCCATTGAACTACCGATCAAGCTTGATAATATTTTGCGAACGTATACCTACCCATGCTCCTGAATACATAGAACCTGGGCCTGGTACATAGAAGATGCACTTCGACCCTACAGGATCAGTTGTGAACGTCCTATCTAGCCATTTACCCGTCGCTGATCCCTCGAATAGTCCCCGAACATATCGTTCGTGCGGGATATGCTATCGTCAGATGACACGATATACACATCGAAAAAACTCGTAAGTTCCTTTCGTTTTGAAAGTAGAATCCAAGATAGGCGATGAGGCGGTGATTCGAAAATTGAATTCGATAATATGGAATGCCATACGTCATGCATGTCTGCTGGTCTCTGTTTTCTTGAAATAATTTTCACAAAAGTTTTTTTTTCTTTAGTTGACCCTAATTGGGAAGGCAAAGGGTTCTAGCCCATACAGCCTCTGCATAAGTAATCTCGTAATAAATCAATTTCACAAAAGTTTGAACTACAGCGGTCGCGCTGTCCCGTATTTTTTTTAATTCAACTTAGGGACGTGACAATCAAGACCTTCGCCTGATGATAAGCGATACGCCTGCTTATAGACAGCTGCATTGCCCTGATGGCTATCAAGAATATTTTATCCAGCGTTCACTTTCTCGGATTGAGTCAAGTCTTCGCTTCTTCGACGCTACTTCATATTGTAAAGGTTGTACCTACTATTTGTGATTTTTAATCCTATTAATTCGCTTTAATACCAGCCTTGGCCGAGTATTAATCTAAATGAATCACGGCAATGGCTCCGTTATTTTGTATGACAAGCTAGCCAAGCCTTGGATTTTTCGCAGGTCAAGGCTTTGAATAACAAAAGTAATTCTGCCTTATTCAGCTAATGTTGTGTAATTCATACGTGATTGAATCATACATAATTAACATTTTGTGGTCGATAATGGTTTCTTAATAAAAATAAATAAATAGAAATAGTATAACAACTTTTAAAATAATTTGTTTCAGTTGATTAACGAAACATTTTCAATCCACGGATTCGTGGATTGAAAATGTTTCGTGTTTCATGTTAATAAATTGTATATTTATTGGTAAATCCTTGCCAGGAACATTACCACTCAGTGATTTCCAAAAAACTTAGTGGTGTTTCCTTAATTGGTTGTAAGTAAGTATACTTATAGTATTTTTTTTTATAAGAAATCAGTCGTTCGCCTGTGGGATTTAAATTTATTTTACGGATTGTACGCTATAAATCCTAGAATAGGAATTCCTAGACGACTGTTAAAATTCGAAGACCTTTATATTAGGAAACTCTTTTTCCAATTAGATTTAAAATCTTATAATACCTACAGTGAGATTTAGTGGTTTTAAAATTGAAGTATTTTAAAAACGTATAGGTATTTATCATCAAGAAACCCTAATATTACAAGTGTTATATAACTTTAGAGATGACAGTAAGTACCTATAGTTGTCATCGCTGTCCGGTGAACAACCCCACCTCGCTAGTCGTAGCCAATTTTTTCTACATCTCTTTTTTATTTTTGTACATCTATTATTGGGTCCGTGAAAAGCATAATTTGTCATTTTCCAGCCACTGCTTATATTTAAAAATAATATAAAAATATAACATTTTCTTATGAGGAAACGTATGAAGGGACCTTGATTAGTTTTCACATTGTTGCTGGGTATAATTTTAAGTTTGGATGATATTCAAAGTGATTAAACATAGGCCATAATACGCCTTTAAGGATTCAAAAAATGTCACCTAAATTAAATACTTCAGTAAATATACAAAATATTTAAGAAAATAAACTGTAGCTGAAGTCTCGTTCAGTCATTTTATCATAGTCAGATTTTCAATTTCGCAACACGAATTGCGTACTTATATTTTCTGCGGCACGAATTGGGCTTATATTTTTAACCGACTTCAAAAAACAGGAGGAGGTTATTTAAATATGATTTGTGGGCTTAGAGCGTACTCACGTTTCTACTGACTTATTACAAACTACTTTGCTTGCGATATTTAATATATTACCTATTGGCTAAATGTCTTTAGCTAAGTTTAATGAAAATCAGTTCAGTAGTGCGGTAAAAGTTCCTTTGCATCGTATCGAATGTTTACTGGCTGTTTCTAGACTATCTTTGTTGTCAATATTTATTACATTATTAAATAATATAAATCTGTATGAATAATTATTCTTTAGTTTTTTCAACAAAGCAGTAAAACAAGATTAATTTTATAAATCACGCCATCTATCCACGCCTAAAATAAGCTGAACGATGTGGATAAAGGCTACGCGATAGGCCCGATACCGGAGCGGAGTTGCTTCGCAAAGTTTTACGTTACTGTACTAGATGGCGTTACTAGAGTTTTTAAATTAAATTATACACCAACATTTAAAAAGTAAGTATTATTTTATTTTTTATTGAAATTGTGGCTACTTTAATCGTAACCATCATCGATTAACAAAACTTTATTGACTTGCATTGATTGTTACGGCAAAGACAGTTCCCGTGACGTCACGGGTGCATTAACCGCTGCAGTGCGGCGCGACGAATGCACCCGCCCGCCCACGCACCCCCGGGAAATTTGCAATGTCACCCGCCGATCCTTGAACCTGCGCCGTATAGATTACAAGGTCTGTTTACACAGTTACATAGCCATCGTAGTTCGAAAGTTTTACACCTCGCAACTGAAACATACTTTTAAATTCGTACAATAAATTATTCTGTGTTGTTTGGTTTGCGGGAAGTTCGATTTTAGTTAGATCCACCCACACAAAAAAAGGATAGTAGGTATATACCTAGCTATGTGGTACACCCGGCGCCCGTTTGCCAATACTAGTTATCCCGGCTTATATGAAACATATGGCTGGAGCTCGCATTCCATTGCGAACATTCTGGGATAACGCAGTACTGCTACAATTCTCGCGGAAAAGTGTTCAAGACAGCAAAGCTTGTGCGTTAAAAAAAAAAACAATTAAAAAACAGTTCTCAAAGTTGTGACGTCTTTGCCATAATGACAGGTGAGTTGCCGCTCTTTTTGGATAAATGGCGCCCAACAATAATTATTATTATTATGTTAATTGCTATAAATCGGATTGCTTCATGGTTCGTTTTAGAAGTTGATTGGCCTACCGGCTCGTTATGGTCGAGCCTTGAAGCTTTTATAGGTATTTAAATTGCCGTCTATTTTGTCTATGTCGATACACGTATACTTACCACAGTAACAGTTATTATATAAGTAGGTTCATACTTTGTATATTTTGTGACGTGATTAATTCTGTTCTCCTTCTTAACAGTCTTTAAATATACCATAGCGTTCTTTTTTAGTACGTCTATGAAATATACCTAAAACTAGCACTATGATAGTGTTGAGTCATATAAAATAACGTTAAACTAATGAATAAACGTCCAGTTGTCTGTTAGGCGTCGTGGCTTTGAGAAATAACAGCAATCAGTGTGTCAAACGCGTCAAATGGGCCGCGCTCAGGAGATCCGCTGTCCCTCCAAGTACGGTATGCGCCTGCGCAGGGCACTCGCGGGAAAATGCACTCATTACCTCGTTGACTTGCGTGTAAAAATTACTGTGATGCGGTTTCTACTTTTAAATCAGACATTTATTTATCTATAGTCTCTAAATAGTATTTTACGCTTAGAACACTACAAAAATGGGTGCTAGAGTAACTAGAGATTCGCCGCGGGTTCACCCGGCGAATCGGACTTACATTACATATTAATATTCTGTTGTTTGGTAATCTTAACAACATTAAGCAGGTACTTGTAGAACTTTTCACCGGATTAATAACTTTTTGTCTGTCATAATTTATATAGAAAATTTTATTTAATATATTTTGTTGTCTGATTTCGTTCAGGCGAAAATGATATGACAGTTGAAATCCTAAAAAAATTCTTATTCAGATAATGATTACTACTCAAAAATTGGTATTAAGTGTTGTTAATCGTTTATGTTATTAATCGCATTGTGGAAGTGAATGGCGCATCTTAATTGACAATGTATATAATATTGTCTTTTATGTACGCGAATACTAGACATTGTACATTATACATTATTTTTTTATTATTATCATTGTCACTACGTGGCTACGTGGTAGGAATTTAATACACTGCAGTATGATATAAATTCTGTTTCCTATTAAAAGAAAATTTAGCAGTGTTTTACTAAAACAAGACAAGTACAGACTTACAAAAATTATAAAAATCGTAACCAGTTTTATTGTTTCAAATCATTTAACCAAGTACATTGCTATGCTATACTCGCGTGTTTTATTTTGATACTTACTTGCTTTTTCTAGTCTAAGTAAAGTAAAAGCGGGGTAATGTTTTACTCTAACATGCGAGGTTCCGTTACATTCGTGTTAGTTCTTAATTAAGAGCTTGATAGAATGTTTTTCACCTGGTTTAGTTCTCTTTAGAATCTCTTTTTATGTCTCATCTCAAGACAATTTCTTTACTGGAGTAATAATAACTTACGTTACAAATAGATTGATTAAACAGCCAAATATCACTACTACTTTTGAATAACGTTGCGTTGTGGTCCTGTGGCGTAAGTTGGTCAGTCCTAATTGCAATTTCTGTGCCGATGTCTAAGAGTTGCGTCAGTTTTGCCTCCGGTGCAGCAATGTTACTGACATTTGCTCAAAATGTTGTAAATAAGTTATCCGCCAATGTGTGTTCCGGTGTAAAGGGCACCTAATATCTCATGTCTCAGGTGACGTGCAGCATTCAATGCAGGTGTATAGTTTCGCTTACCATCAGGCGAACGTTTAGCTTGTCTTTTCACTAGATGATTGTAAAAAAAGATTAAAAATGTCTTGTTCTTCACGAGTTCATCACACTAACCTTCTGATGGTATTGCGATCAGGGACTAGCTTATTTATAGTTGAGTATATATATTTTGCTCTCGAATTAATCTTTCATAATTCACATTTCGAATCCAGAACCTTATTTCTTAATTGTAAGGTATACATTTATCTACCTTCATGGTATATGCGAAGATGCATAGTGTGAGAACCGGTATGAATAATCAATTAAGCGCAACTATCGTCCCGTAACGCAACAGGGGGTGTCTTAATACGGCACCCAGTTTATGTTAAACATCCAACAATCGTATATTCCCAGTCAATTTGTACTGATGGCCTCTAATTAGGTGAAAAAGCTGTCAGTAACCTACCTGTATTACTAGATTTTTCTCATGAGAACGGGGTACATGATGAAGTTGAAGAAGTTTGTAAGGATTCAATAGGTTTTCTGGGATATCCAATTTTTACCCGACTTCGGAACGGAGAGAGGGTTATGATTTTAACAAGAATGTATGTATGTATATTCATCTATTCCCGCATATCTTCTAATCTACTCAACATAATTTGACATGTAGGGTGTCTTTAGAAGCGTCTTGATTTTCCGCTGGTTATAGGCTATATAATATCACATTATTAGACTGCGATTTTATCCGTAGTCGGGTCTTAGTTTTTAAAACTTGTAGGTAGTCTCTTCTATCTAGTTATACCTTCCAAGCGATGATATACAGTTGGTAGGACCAGTTAAGGAGTTAGGACCTGATTAGTCCCGTTTAAGTTTGTAACGGTGATGCCTCGCTCACCGTTGGAGGCCAACTCCCTCAATACAGTCCTTAATATAGAATAATATAAAATACAATATAAATAACAGCCTCTGTCACAATCTTAAATTCATCAAAGAATATGTTTTTTTAATTTAGTTATCATTTTAAAGACAAGTTTGAGTAGAATAATTTTAAAATTAAATATTTCGTTACTTTACATACCTATTTGTTTTTTTTTTTTGGAGGAACAAATTGCCAATATGATACAATACTTATAGATGGAAAACAATGGAACAAAAACAATCTTTCAAAGCTCAAAGATTGAAAGGCAACTTGCGACCAATGCAACTCGTTGTTTAATAAAAATAAATCAATGTGTTGGTAATTTTTAACAACAGACGCATAAAATAAATTAAAGTTGAAAGAACAATTGCCTATAAATTGCCTGTTATCGGTAGTTACATATAATCAATATTTTCTTGCCACGCCATGAAAGAAACAAACTGCTTCTGTCACTCAGACCTTGGGTTGCCAAAAATCACAAAGAGATCATACAATAAATGCAGTTGGTTAAATAGATAGTATTATCTTGGATAAGTAATACAAGACTACTTGTATGTTTGTGGTTCGTGTAGCTTTCAACTGCTATAATATTAAACTTCTTTGCATAAACTTGCAGCACACGTCGGTATTGTTTGAAAAGTAAACATTTTTGTTTGAATAATTAACTGTATTTTATTTTTTCTATCCTCTTTTCGTGTCGACATGAATATTACATGTGATGAAACTATAGGCCAATCAGCAAGGTCTTTCAGCGCTGATTGCAACCTTACTCAGCTCAGGTTTCGGCCATCAGGGTGCCTTACCATCCAAAGGTATTTGGTGGTATTTCTGTTTTGATAAGGGTCTGAAAGTACTTCCTCAGTCGGACGTAAATTTACTGAGGCTAAAATTTAATTTTCGTAGTTGACCTCATGGTGAGTTATCACCAAGTAGGCAAATCACTACAAATCATATATAATTTTTATGTCAGTTGAGTTATCCTTTATTTATGTCCTGAAATAAATGCCTAATGTAATTTTAAATTGCCTAAAGCAAGCTTTTCATTCAGTTTTTGTTTCACTTTTGATTTATTAAATTACGAAACTTGATCTATATTGATGACCTTATAATTTATCAATGCTATTATTCGCTATTAATATGCCTTTCATCATTGCTTTTTGTAAAAGGGTTTAAAATAGCCGTGAGTCTAAAAGTCTCCATTAATATGAAAGTTTTAACTTCATTGATAGGGGGACCCTTCACTGTGTGGTCTCACCGCTCAATTTAAGTGTTAATTGGTCGGAATCCATCTCGAGATTGATAAAAGTCTATATGATCTATTTGACCTACGGAATGTGTATTTGCTGTATGTACTTATAAAGCGTAGTCATTGAAACCAAACTACTTTTACGGATTTTATCGCGATTTATTTTTTGATTTTACTATCCCGACGTTTCGAATGCTTTGCGGCACCCATGGTCACGGGAGGACTGAGATGTTGAACGTCCTTATGTCACAATTATGCCGCTGTAGCCTCAGGTCTTCTTAGTTATTATTGTTGGTCCGATCTACGCAGTAAGAGCTTACAGTATCTTGAGGCCGTGCAGTGTTTTGATTGATATTGGATTTAATTATATTTATCACAGGATCCCAAGCCGATGGTAACACCCAACCATCTTCTCTATTGAAATCAGGATGTTTTTTGATTTCAATAGCCTCACGAATCATCCTAGGTAGGAATCGGTGTTCTTTTGCGAGGATTTGTGGTTTATCAAATCTAATATAATGGTGGGTGCGATCCTGAACGTGTTCACATACTGCAGACTTCGTACAGCGTCGGTGTTTCACATCAGCTATGTGTTCTTTAACGCGAGTTTTTATTGCACGCTTTGTTTGCCCAATGTAGGAGAGCCCACAGTCACAATCGAGTTTATAAACTCCTGCATCTTGTAGAGGTATATGGCCCTTGACAGGTGGTAAAAACTGACTAATCTTCCTTGGTGGCTTAAAATAAGTTTTGATCGAAGCTCGCTTTAAACGAAACGTCGGGATAGTAAAATCTAAAAATAAACCGCGATAAAATCCGTAAAAGTAGTTTGATTTCAATGTGTAATATTCGCGTAAGTAAAAGACAACATTATGCGTAGTCATTGAATAGACTTTTAGAATTGAATAAGTTAGTCAACACATAACTTTGACCGAAATACCGTTGGATTTATTGTGTATCGAAATAACAACCAACCATGCCTTGAACAGTTGTTTACTCCACAAATTAAAGTGCCAATGAGTAGGAGGCGTAAATGTTAAACATTTAGCGCAAGCTTTTATGCACTTTACTAACTTTCCTAATGGTCAAATAAGAGCATTCATTTATAATTTGACTACTGATAAAAGTGTCAGTATACTGTTCTTTATCGTGGTACCTACGTAAACGATAATCAAATGTCGGAGATATATTAAATAAATATGTAATGGATATATTAAATAAATGTTAGGCATTTATGCTTGGCTGAGATGAAAAAGCAATAGTCACACAACTTTTTGAAATTAAATACATTCCTTGATACAATAATTTTCGTTGGGATATAATTTAGGTAATTTCTGCTGGAGATCTAGTATGCAGAATAATTAAATTTTACAACGTGGTAATATTGTTTTGTTTTAATTAAAGGGCAAAATGGAACTATAAATGGTATTTTAAAGGTATAACGCAACGTTTGAATACTTTAAGTAAAGGTGTATCTCAGTTGGAGAAGTCATAAAATGTTTGTCACTATAACAATTTGTACGGTATCTCGAATTGACTATTTGGTATTTCTCATAAAATATCACTTAACCATACATGAAATAGTTTATGTGTAGGTGTTGGTATGCCACTTCCACATTCTAAGGTAGATAAAATATGAGTAAGTTCAAACATGTACCTGTTTGATCTTTTTAGACTGCAATTAGGAATTTCGCATAAAATATTTTTTTATACAATCTATCTGTAAATAACTGGTCTATCTATTATATGATGCCCTAGCAGTCATTAGCGTTGATGGAAAATCAATTACGATTCAAGAAAATCGAGTTTAATTTTTTTATTTTTAATACTAAAACGTCATGATTTGATGTATTGTTGTTAATTCCAACAAAAGTGGAGTTAATACGAAATGCATAGTTTTACGTTTTGATTATATAAATGTAATTTCCAATCTCCCCCGTAAATACTATGCTATTAAGACAAGTTTATTGTGCCTATATTTTTTTTTATTCAACCTAAAAACAAGACAAGCGAGACGTCCGTCTGATGGTAAGCAACACTCCTACCTATAGACAGCTACATCGAACTGCTGCTCATCACTCGAGACATTAGATCTAAGTCTCTTGTGACCAGCTACCTACAGTGCCCTTCACAACGGAATAGCAATATTTACACGTTACTGCTTGGCGGCAGAATCTCTGGCACTGCGGTAGTAACTAGTACCTACCTGGACGGTTCCTTGCACACGGAACCTACCACTTAGTATATAAAAAAAAACATGGCATGCCAATAAAAAACTTATTACGTAAGTATTTAATTTCACAGTCCATTTAATTTGAAACGGATACAGGTGTTCCGAGTCCAATAATTGGCACTTCGCACGGTAAAAGATCTTAATACATCTATATATGCACATACAATTATATATTCAACATCTCCTATTCGAAACAACCGGTGATAAAGATTTCATCGCTTCCAACTATAACTGCCCTACATTGTCAAGTAGAATGATCAGCTCGATACAAGTTACCAAAAATAGTAGTCACCCACTCACGTTCGACCCGGAAGCGGCTGTGGTTTAATTGTCGGGTAATTACTAGTTCGTTTTTCGGTAGTAATTCTATAGATAAACGTCCAAACTAACAAGATGGCACGACTAAGATGAATGCTATGGAACATTAAATTTTTTATAAAATGTAAAATCTGTCGTTTAATGTTTCCCGAAATTATTTAGTCTTAGCCAGCACTTCACTGATCTTAGTATTTATTTCCTTACCACATAACATTATTATTACGAGTATTTTATTCTTGTCTTCTACACTAAGATAATAATAGTATTTATTCTAACGGTGCTTCACGGTTTCACGGTTTCACCATGAATGGCACTGACCAAGCGATTCGCCATGGTTCGTAGACCACTTGTCATCCTCGTTAGTGATCTTTGTTTGATCCTTCAGGTTGACGACGATTTCAATGGTTTCACTTCTATATATGGTGTACAGCATTTACAAGTTTTTTGCTTCTTAATGATTCCTCGAGATACTTTATAGACGAATCCCGTTTCTAAAGTACCTAGTGCAAATTGAAAAAAACTGCATATGTTATTGCAAACTAATTGTTAATGAGATTTTGCGTAAAGATAATAAATATCGAAATTGCTATTTTACCTTAAAATAATCACAACAAAAAATTTGCCACGAGCTAGTAAGCAATCTGCACTGACCGGTAGCATTCTAGCAAACGTCGATCGCGTCCTTCATCTGCGTTGGTTTCCGAGAATACTACGATCCGCTATATTATCGTACTATGCCCTGACACTGGACATCGCACGTCCATCGCCCACATGATCTCATTAAACGAGCAATTCCACAACAACGAAGCTTAGATCATTAACCACCATCCCACTGCTGTGCTTAGAGACCGCGACTGTCTTGTCAGTCGCTACGACGACATCCATCCGATCAAACCGCTGCACCCGTGCGCGGAACGTTACTTCCCAATCGACAGTAGAAATGGCTTAATGCCGTGTTTTTAAATTAGACACCTTTGTGGTCCCTGTGAATCGATTCGCGACGGTTGATGTGTCCAAGTGTGAGACTAATTCGGCAGTAACTTGTGTTTGTTGGTGCGTCTGTACATACACTGTGGGCAGGCTGGCGGCTCGTTTATATATCCCTTTGATAAAACAAAGCTGTAATTAGAGCGTTAAAAATAACTGCGTCTATTCTTTGTTGCGCGTGCGACATAACTTTTTTCGGTGCTAATTACGACCCAAAACATTGTTAAACCGTTTTTTTCTTTTGATTATAATTATGAGCAATATCATGAAGACGGTGTTTTGAAGTTTTTATGGGGTTAAACGTCTTGTGCTCAAAAATTCAACACTCAATCAAACGCACTTGAAGCCATACGGCGCCACAAGGCATCAGTGTTAAATGGCTATAAATAAAACAGGGACATAGTCAACCGATTCACTAAGATCTGTGATAGTTGGTTTATCTACCATAGAAAACAAGTGATTCCTCAGGCACTTGAAAGTATGTACAGGTCAAGTAGAATTGGTGTCTCATACGAAAATGGTGCGGATTGCTTAAGTTTCCGGGATAAACACTTACTGTTTATCACTTGGGCGCGCTACGGATTTACTACACAGACAGTGTTTAAGAGTCATCACAAAATACGAGTACTAGGAACTCGGTCTATGTTTAAAAAAAATTTAAGCTACACTATAGAAATTATGAAGCTTGCCTTTGATTATGTTCAATGTTTAAAAATATTATTAGCGACACTAAATAAATTATGTAGCTATATGTATAAAATCAAAGTATGCATGTAGTTTCACACATCGTTTCACGACACCATATTGTTTCATTGGTGTCAACGATTGAGAATAAATCGATTTATGTCGCTGCTTAATCTAGTATGTCGCTCCGTTTGACGACTGATTATGAAAACATAATCATTCGCAAAAAATTCCTTGCTAACGTTAGTAGGTTTCACGTTTCCATATTTTGATTTCAAATTATTTCGAACTTGGATTGTATAAAATATGCATAGGTCGAACTGCATGTCAATCAACATCTACGTGTTTGTAGTACACGCATAAACTCTGCTCTGTCCTTCATTGTATGGTGTGATTATGACTATGAAGTACTTATGAATTGATCCTTTGCATTATTCATTGTTTTGGTATTGTTAAACACTTTTACCACTGTATCTAATCAATTAATACTTCCTTTACTTTAAACAAAAGTTTTAATATTATCAGTGTCGACAAGTCCTAAATGCTCCGTAGTTCGCTAATCAAGTGCTCAGTTTAAAGTACTTGACACATATGCCTTGTTGTAGATAACTGAATCTGTTTTAGTACAACCAGCTTTATAAGACTGTAGGTACTTCATTCCATTGCCCGTAATTGTTAATGAATGCAATTAATACGGTCATGTTTAAGTAATTTCTGAAGGTAGAATTAGATTTATTGTGCAGAACATCGATACCGTAATAAATTTTACATCATGACAAAACAATGAGGCATACAAGGTCAGAAGTCGTGCACAATGAAGAATAAAATGTGAAAATGATTGATTATGTTTCTGTGTTAAGACGAGCTTAGAAACATCTTTAAGACATTAACGTGGGTGGATAAACCGATTATAGCTATTTTATATGGTTCTTTATCAGAAGGAAAATTAGATTAATAAAGAACCAAAAACTCTGAACATATCATCAGTGTTACGTTACGACACATATTAGATAGATAGATTAATACTTTATTGCACACATTTTGTTGAACAATACATGAAACAGTTATATAACTAACATATTAATTCCTGTATGGGGCGTGTCTTTTTAAGCATAGAGTTAACATTATGCGCCTTTGTTTGTGTGTAGTCAAGGTAAACTATTAAGTCTGACCTCTTCATCCCGGGCTTTATGGATATACGTTATTCCTATGCACTTCTACTTATAAAGTAAAACTTGTATTGTTAAAATGTGTTGTTAAGACACATAAATCAGAAAAGAAATATAAATAAAATGGTTATCTATTTAAATTTCTATTATAGGTACTTTAATTGTATAATCAACTAATGATGTTTAGACAGTGGAAATCACGCAAATGGTGACAGTCTTGTGTTAGTCGGATATTGAGTGAGCCATGTTATATGATTTCGTATTCCATCGGCTTACCATAGCACAAGTATGTATACTTTCACGAATGCGTTCTCATTTCTTTATTATTTTTAAGCATTCCATTCAACGTTATTTCTTTTTCGCTAGTACTCTGGCATCTAATGAGGCTGTTATGCAGGGCTATTATTTTGAAAGTCAACCGTGACCGTATCTGCTTTGTCTGTCTTTGTTACTGTTCATTTTAAATCTATTAGATAGATTCAATGATCTTGATAAATACCTCATTCATAGTTACAGACTTAACATTGTTTATTTTCAGTCACATTGGCAGCATACTAGGTAGATCACTCATCTCGTAAAATAGTATATTTGTTGCCCGATGTATGAGTAATGCGGCTTCCAAATACAATTATCATCTATTAGGGTGGGTAATGATGTAATTGTTGGCTATTGAAAGATTTAGTCATAGGAGGCCATTTGCAAATAACCTACCTTTCCGGTCATCTATTTTCCATGACAATTTTCTCATTACTATGAGTTGCTTTTTTGTGTTGATTGTTTTACCATCAACAAGTCTTATACTCTGTTTTCTGCTTATTGACCTTAGGTTATCTTTATTCCTGTACAGAGTATTTACTCATGTATTTATCATTTTGTATGTGTATTCTATTGTATCGAACTCCGTCAAAGTTATGAATCTGTTCTGTTTTGATTGTCTCGTTTTGACAATACTTTTGTGTATGTCTTTCCAAGGATTAATCTATGAACCTGGATTCATGATTCTTGTTTATTACTAGTTTAACACTAAATATTAAAAACGGCAAAATTCTTGGTATTGAGATATATTCGTACTTTATCTTTATCTAAGGTATTGCGACCTTCGTCGTTTCCACTACGGATCCACCCACACGGATGGGCGGCACCCACGCCACGTTGTCAAAGAACAATATATCGAGAATTGATTCGTTTTATAGAATTTCCTTATAAGAACTATCGCAATTTGTCCAGACAGACGAGAACCAGGTGCACGTTTCTATCTTAAAAAAATATAGCTGCATTAACACGATTATCTTTTCTTATCCATCATTTGTATTGTATTTGATATGAATAACTTCTCTAATAGTGAAACAACTACTGTCAATTGCTTGATGTATGATTTCCGCCAAACGTTCAATTAGACCTGCGCACTTTCTCTTATAAATTATTTTTTATGTGGTTGTTGAGGCGTTGGTCAATATTTATCTTATGTATTAAATATTTGTATTAATGAACGTGTATTTAGAACCTGTCTAGGCGTTTTCCGGGAGTTTTTAAGTTCGTACAACGAAAAATTAAAAAATAACCAATCAAATGTCACTGTATCGCCTCGATAGATATAAAATGTAGTACTTTGTTAACAAGAAAGTTCCAATTTAATAATTTCAAATACAAACATGACATCATGAATACTCACAAACTCTTTGATTTGGTTATTCTGGTTAGGTACTAGTATGTTCTCCAAATCCATTCTATAATAGAATAATTGAAGTTTTAAGATTTGTGGTCGAGCGTTTAGTGTCGTGAGTCCCCTGCCCTCGAATGCTAAACACTGTTGACATAACAATTGAGAACAGTTGTACTAATAGTTTGCTTCAAGAAAACAGTTTAAATTTTGTTTACTCGACGACTACGCGAGTTACACGAACGATTGTAGGGCGCCGCCCGCCCACGTCTGGCCACCGACGAACTTGTTTATGTAATATTGTCGCACACAATACCCTACGCACGTCTAATATTTTTCTTAACGCTTTTTAACAAAGAGGTTAATGAAGTTAGTTCGCGATCAGTTGTGAAACCATGCAGCGGAAATGACCACCTGACGGGAATAGCGCGTCGCGTAACTCTGTCGCCAGCCTCACAGTGTGACCGCGCTATCACCCGACGTCGCTCGCGCCGGAGATAACCCTGCATCTAGCCAAAAATAACCAGTCTTCTCCTAGCCGTGGTCCAACCACGACTGCCCGCGAATTTGACAAATCCCGCCTTTTATACCGATAAGAGGGATGGCGTCCGTGCGCACGCGCTCTGCATCCCCTAAATCCGTTTCGTTCTCGCCGATCTTGGAGCGGAAATACAGTGCTGATAGGCTACCATCGAGCCCTCCCGAACTGAAGTCAACGGACTGGAGGAAATACTTTACAGATTTCAGTGCATACCTTGGTAAGTGGAACAGACGAGTAGCTGGACTAATTCGTGAGTCAGGTCGCTCTTATTGTACGGCCTTGTGCTATATCGGTTGCGTGTTAGTGGAGCGTTCGGGGCTAACACCGTAAACAAACCTTGTACAATAATAGGCATCAATGATTTCTCTTTAATAGTCATTGTATTATTTTTCTTTAATATGTTATTAAATAAACTGTCAACCTTACGGGGGGTGTACGGAAAGAGCGTCATTGAACTATATAATGTGTACGATGGGTGCATTCTGGACTATCAACGCTAAAAGATATTGCTGATAGACTAATATTTCCATTATTACAAAATTAATATCTTATAGTAGTCTGTCGACAGACAAACAGATGCGCTAAAATTACGATGCTTTCTACTCGTAGTTGTATGTGAAAAATGTATCTTCGACTTGACTACTAAACGGTACAGAATATGTACTCCACATGTCTACCAGTCGACTCTAGGATTGGTACATATTATAAAAACGTGAATGAAAAATTCGATGTTTATATACAATATAAAAATGCTGCCAGCGTTCTGGGGACTTTGCCACCAAAGAGTGAGGACGATTTGTATATATCGTAAAATTGATTTTATTTTATTTATTATTCCCTTGTTACTCCAGTTTTGTTTCTTTTTTTAATAAATAAAATATTAGAGATTAAAAAAAAAAAAAAAAATATAAAATATCGAAGTAAATATAGTGTGCTTTACCATTCTCGATTGTGTCGCCGCTTTGCATCAGATGAGACTGCAGTCAAGCACTAGCATTATGTCGAATAAAAGAAAAGTAAAGCTAAAGTTATCATTACCTTATTAGTAACCATCGTGGCTTCGCTCGACCTTTTAAAGGTGTAACTTATTTATTACATTCATAACCTAAACAAATGCCGTAAAGCGCAACATAAAAGAAGTAAGCGAGCTGACAGACTTGGAAAACTTGACACTTCTTGAAGACAAGAGATGCCGAAATAAAGTATTCCGAACTGGCATTACATAGAATACCTATTTTTTTAGCAATTTTGAAAATCATTTCTCCTCCTGCCTGAACAAACAATATGTCTTATTCATTATTATATCGATGGTCTTATTAATTAAATACTCCATAGAAACTTGTACGAATACATTCTGGTGTACGATTAGACGAGCGACAGTGAGCTACTGGTGTGTCTGTATATCAGTGGTCAACGGCAAGGTGTCAACTGTCTCGGATAACCTTGCGGCTGGAGACCGCAGAGTGCCTTGATCACGGTGAGAGCGTGCAGCGGAATCGCAATCGTGCAGCTGATTTTGATCCAAATACTAGATTTCGGATTGATTCGCTATGGTTTTGGACGTTTCATTTAAGACACATTTCAAATAACTGCTAACTCTAAAATAGTGAGTTATTTGTGAGGTTGGTTATTATATATAATTAAAAACGGGCTTAACGATTCATTCATATTATAGAGCAAGGTCGTCTGGGATGGGTTATTAATATTGCGCCACACATTATTACCCCTATCAAGGAGGCTTTTTGAGCGCATTCTGAATTCATTGTCGTTCGTGAAATATTAGGTTTCGTTGAAACACCCAGCTACGAGTTCAGAATCGTAAATAAGCGTTTCTTTTCATTCATCCACCAATTGCTGCTGTTACTTCACGCTCCGCTTATGACTGTGTGTGATTACTTATCTATGCCGGCATTGTTTACTATTATCATACGTATATCTGTTACAACATTATTATTTTTAGTTCACTTTGGCGCGCGATATTTGGTTGATTCAACTTATAGCGATTAACTAAATGTTTAATGGAATCTTGTTTCCTGTAACGTTCTTTTTTGGACTATTCCCGCCACTCATTCCCACCACTTTTACTCCTGTAAGCCAGGATCTAAAGTGGTCACCACCGAAGACCATGAGCCTCTGGGAAACGCTAAATTGACTAGTCTACCCGTAAAGCACCACGGATGCTGCTATTATTGCCTGTAACGATTATACACATTTTTAATATTACCCTAACGCTTACCCGTATCTTTTAAACTATTAGCGATAGCATAGGGCTGCAACCGACCACCACCATCCACCACCTTATAGAAGACCGCGGCCAAATGACGCCACCTTCGAAAGAATTTGTGTTCCTGCGAAGAGTTCTTGCACTGGAGACCATACTCATTGCAGGTGCGCGTGCGCCGCCAGAACAAGCCCTCTAGTCAAATATGATTCCTCAAGCGTTAGCGCAAATAGAAAGTATAAAAATGCACAAGAATGACATAAGACATAGAAAAATCACGTGACAAATTATAGAGAATTGACATCGTTAGCGAATGAAGAAATAGAGTTACTATAAAGCGATTGTATCTTGTCTAGACCCTCTATTAAATGCTGTGCTGCCAGCTGAGGGACGATCAATCGTTCCTTTTGCAGTAGGTACGGGAGTCGAGCACTAGCTTGGATTAAGTTAAAATTAACTATTTTAGTTCGTCTTAGATTGATACGGTTTTGGTTCTCTTCCGCTTGGTTCAGACCATTTTGTGCCTTTGTAACCATACAAAGGCAAGTCAGGGCCTGGGCCCCAACTGTCACCTTTAATGAAATAACATTAATTCAATTGAGTTTTGTTTTGAGCTTATATTCACTTTACTCTTAAAAATACTGTGACCTACGCTGAACATGGTTAATACAAAACCAAATAGTGCGGAAAAGAATAAAGGATATATAATACAAATTGTCTATGGCCTGCTGAGGTCAGAAAGAAATGACGCTATACGCGAGCACGTAGCGCTTTCTCTTTCATATGACGTTCCAAATTACGATTTTGGGGAGAAACATTAATAAATTATGTGTAAGAATATTTGCTTTAATAAAATATTTAAAAGTTGTTTTAGTTTAATAATTATTCATATATTTATTATGTACAATTGTATAACTTCAAAATGTAAAAATAAAAAGAAAATTACATAATATTTATGCCGATATTTAGATAAGTAAATTTAAAGTGAATTGGAACGGAACTCTAAAACAAAAAAGTGGGCACACCAATGTTGCCAGATTGGCCCTTGGGCGAACAATTTTCGGCCTTTCGGAATGTACGTTGGCAGCCATCGGCTTTGAGCAAATCCATCCAAAACATTGGTTTGATTGTCATATTTCTATTGGTTTAGTGTGGCACCCACAGAAATCTAAATAACATGGGCCACCATGTTATTTAGATTTCTGTGGGTGCTCAAAGTCATGCAACAACCTACGCTTGGAGTTTTTTGACGAGATTGAACTGGCAATGGGCAGGCCACATTATTCGAAGAATGATGCACTGAGGACAATGTGGAAGGAAGTTTCTTAGGTCCAAGGTAACCAATCCGAGGCAGGCGACGTCGCGGTGTAGATCCTGCGTTGTCGCAAGTAACGCGACGGTGCAGGGGACGGGAGACCTTGTTTTCTCTGTTTCCCGGGAGGGACGGGTGCTCTAGCAAGCGTCCGGTGTTGGAGGGATTCTGGTGAGGTCCGATCGGTGTGCCCAAAGTTCTACAGCGTCGATGAAGGCCACCGGGAAAGTTTTAGTGGATAAAAATCCCACATCCCCCGGAAAGCACCGTAAGGAAAACGTTTTGAAAGTTTCCTCCCAGACAACAAAAATAAGCAGCAAAAATAATAACCTACCACTAGAGTGACCGCTGACATTATACAAGTCGCAGGATGCAAATAGACAAGTGTCGTTCTTTGTGGTGTTCCGGGGGTTTGGCCTATTTCTAGAAATTTTCCGGCTGATTATGATGAAAAAGGCATAAATTCCTAATATGAATTAATACGCACAACTAATGCGAATCTAACATTATGCAAGTTAGAAACCATTAAGATAAGCAATCGTGCCAAAGAAATAGTACATACATTGAATATAATGACAAAAGAAATAATTCTCCGTCCAAAGCATTTGGGCAATGATCTTTTATATTCGGCCTTTCCTACAAAAAATCGGCCCTTTCCCGTAAAGCTTTCGGCTTTCGGCCATTCGATTCATCTGCTGGCAACACAGACATTGGCACTGGGACGGAGACAATACATAGGTATTTAATATTTATTTATCTCAAGTTTTAATTTTCGGTGCCTAAACAAATGAGATAAACCTAAGCGAAAAATTATGGCGGCATATATAAGCGGCAAACAAACTGTGTTAATAGAATTAGAATTTTCGCTATGGAAACAAGGTAAGGATTAGTCATAGTTGAACATAATTAAAACAATGAACATGTATTTTCTATTAATGAAATGATTACGTGTAAGCTAAATCGTGTTTTATTATTCATCTTGCAGAAGTAAAGTTCAATACTATCATCATACGTCGCCGCCTCCGAAACGTGATGCTGAAAGAGTTAACAATGAATGCAATAACAGCTGCTGCTAGCTGTTTGAGCCACTGCAGCAGGGCTAGGACTTAAAATACTTAAATATCAACAAACTCAAGAGGATTTGTTAGATCCCAGTGCAGTGATCCCAGTAAACAAAAATTTCATCATAATTATTCTGAGTTCACATACGGTTCAAACGACGGAATAGTAATTTTAATGCATTATAGGCTATACATTCTGATAAATAGCAGATTAATTTACCCAAAGGCTAGCCGCACACTGTCAATATTCTACAACCCGTCCGACTTAACTGTGCACCTCACTGGATTGCAAGTTCACACCGCCAGGTGCACACTTAAATCATACGGGTTGTAGAATATTGACAATATTATTGACAGTGTGCGGGCTACCAAAGGGGTAGATTGTGGTACCTTAGTCCATCCATCAATACTTTATTTCTAATCATAGTGTGCCGCAGATATAATAATTGTTGTTGAATAGGATCCTATTCACTTAGCAACTCTGTATTAAGGAGTGACTAAGTACATACAACAGCATTAAACATTTGTGTGTGTAAGTAGGCCTCGACCATAATAAAACATGAAGATTCTATAATAAAAGCAAGCCAGCCTTGTTCGACTGCAACCCGGTTTCAAAAAATGTTAACTTATACTTACTTTGATTTTCTTGCTGTTTAGTATCTGAGTTTTGTTTATTTAAGCATACCTTTAGGTAATCTATCATTATTAAATGAGCTAAGTATATAAGTAAAGTATATGTTATTGGTAAAAACATGTAAGTAGTGCATAGTAAATCTGTTATTGACAATTTGAAATAAAATAAAAATCTCTTAAAAAGTACATGTTTTATTGCATATTTACATCAATATTTATAAATTATCTTATGTATTAAAGTATGTACACTATGAGTTACTGACTACTAGATATTGGTCTAGTGGTAGGACACCCTGGCCCTTAGAGTAATGATGTTCTGTGCCCTGTCCGCTACCCAATAGGTTATGGGCACATTTCCCCTTATCTGGGTGTTGTTTATATCTATTAAAGGATGTATTTACAATAAAAAGTATGTAAGTATTTGTATCAGTTGTCTGCTTACCATAGTACAGGCTCTGCCTTCATTGGATGACTGTGTGTGGATTGTCCCAGTATTATTATATTATAACCTTAGACTTATAACTATTATAGTAGTTAGTTACTTATGTATTAGATAAATAAATACCTAACCAAAATGAAAATAAAAGCGGTATATTAATATCAAACTATAACAGTCTCCGAACCAGGGGGAATCGCTAACCGATAAACCCTGCTGCAGAGCCATATAAATTTCTTTCTGACTATTCGCTGGTATTGTTGTTCACGAATCACAACTTCGTTGTTTCACAGTTATGTAAGCTGCACAAATTGTGTATTACACTATGCTTATAGCAAGCTTTGATACAATCGGATGTTGCATCCAATATTGGGAAGCAATATCTGGATGATTTATAGTCCACTGGTACACATACAAGTTTCATGAGATTCACAACTATAATATTATCTACACTTATTATTTGCACAAATCGTCAAGTCTATTGTTGTCGGCTTCTTCATCAGACGGAGATTTACGGCGTTAGCTTGGATTATGCGTTAGGTTCTTTAAGTCCGTGTTTTTTGGCTTCAACTTAAGTAAAGTGGTCACTCACGAAGCTGCATACGTCGCAGCTTTCGTTTATTATTAGTTTCAGCGTAAACAGCATCCAAAAACTGAAATAATTCGTTTGCTTGATCAACATCTGAAATCAAACTTACTTATTACACACACGTAGATACTAAAGTAATATTTATACAAATAAATAAGTTTCACTAACTTTAAATGTCCCCAAAACTATCTTTTGTAAGTAACTCAGCGTTTTTCATATAGAATTTTACAAAATAATGTTATTGCAGTCGCCTCCGAGCAACTTTTGTATGACGGCTAATTTTGACAAGAAAAACAATATTGTTAGCGTTGTTGGCTATCAAAAGCCACGTCACAGTAAGTTGTAATGCTTCTTGAGTAAAGAATTTAACGTTAATTTAACCAAAACTTCTTAGAAAACAATGTTATTTAAGCACCCAAATAACATTAGTTTTTGGACGTACCAGTAGGAAAAGTCGATCTAATATTGTATTAGCGCTGCTAATAGAGGTGACAGTTGGGCCCCTGAACCAAGCTTTAAAAAAGGATTAGAAGAGTAATAACTAGAATCATACTAGGACTAGGATAATAGGGATGGTGGGGTGGTGTGAGGTGTGGTCTCAAAAATATTTAGTCTTTACACATACATATGATTCTTTGGCGTTTTAGTCTATAGGAGAATTATTATGAACTTATGAACCGATACTTTTTTGTAAATGAGCTACTCACATCTCAGTATAGTTTAAATTCGCTTATTCTGTAATTGCTTCATAAATTTAAAAAAAAAATCACTTCCCTTTATTGGTAGGTATACCATCATCGATTACCTTATTTGCAAAAATCTAAAGTCGTGCGTTACGACATTCCCTGAAAAATGTTTCGATTTCTTGTAATTGTAAGCATGATCTAAGAATTAATTCGTCACGTCTCCGTAGGTAATCAACTTACATTCACTAATCCAAGGTCAAATTTAGTGCTTTGTGCAAGGGACCATCCAGATATGTCATTATTCTGCCGCAGCAATATGTAAACATTTCTGTTCCGGTGTGAAGGGCACTGTAGCTGGCAAAATTATCGCTTTCTGGGACCTATACTAAATAATGTCCCGGGTGACGAGCGGCAGTGTACTGCAGTTGTCTATAGGTAGTTTACCATAGGGTAAAAGTCTTGTTTGTCTCGTGACTAGGTTGAATAACAAAAGTTTATGCTGTCTGAAAAAAATTGATTGAAAGTTCTACAGTTTTGTCAGGATGGGAAGATTTGAAAAACGAAACCCAACGATAGGGTACAATATTTAGAGATTGAAAAACTCTCGTATTTAGAGATTGAAAAACTCTCTACCAGTCTAGGATTGGGTTGGGAACACTTTGGAAAGATTTTAGTTGCGTTTCTGGAACGCCATGATCAATGGTCCTAGAATAGATTTACTTGGTGGTAGGTTATTTGTGTAAGGAACCATCTAGATAGGTACTACCGCAGTGTCAAATATTCTGTCACAGCAGCAATGCTCTGTTCCGTTGTGAAGGACTTTGTAGGTTGTGGTGGACACAAGTGATTTAATATCTAATGTATTTAGGGTTAGTAACGTGCTAGTGATTGTTCTAGCTGCTAGCGTCCATAGGCTGCGGTGAATGCTTACCATAAGGCGGGCCGCATGTTTTGTTTGCCATCTTGATTGCATAAAAGAAATCGACTAGCAAGTCGTTCGTCTGATCGTAAGCGCCACGACTGCCTATCCATCGCAGATCCTAAAGTCTGGAATTACTACTACAATAACTTGTCTATGATCACTATTCTGTGACATTGCTGTATTCCGGTGTGAAGGGCACTGTAGCTGGTGAAATTATTGGACACAAAAGACCTAATATCTAATGTCTTAAGGGTCGGCAACGCGCTAGTGATTCTTCTGGTGTTGCTAGCGTCTATAGGCTGCGATGACTGCTTACCATCAGGCGGGTCGCATGCTTGCTTGCCACCTTGGCTGTATAAAAAAAAACCATGGCTTCACTAGAGCTCTAGAAACCCACATTTGTTCTGAGATACCGATTTTAGAGTAAAATCATGTCTGTTAACTGATTAGGTGCATGAAATTAAAGTAGTTGACCATAGATTGTGCAACCCATTTGACACATAACAAGAGAAATGAATTAAATTTTACGTTGTTCTTTGTCTGAAATCAGGCGTTACTGATTGCTTGGCTCTATATCCGATCCCGGAAGAAGTTTTGTTTTTGAAATGGTTTTTAAATACCCGTAGCACGATACTTTATTTGGCAATCAGGTGATCGGCCTGTATTGCCTCAAAAAACTGCTCAAAGTTGTTGCTGCACGCAGATTACCTCCGGTATTTGTAGCACGGGTCTTTACCCGCTGCACCACGACAGGCTTTAATACAATAATATCATAGTGTTCTTGTTCCACAATATACTATCAATGTTATATTATACAAGAACGCCTACTGTTAAAATCATAGCACTTGTTCCAAGCGCTATGTGACTATCATAATATTGCTAGGCGCTTGATTAACGAAACTATTTGCCGTCGTAAAATTGTCAGGCTCTTATATCTGTTTTATTTTCATCTTCATAATCAGCCTTCATTGTCCATCCCAAGCCACGACACTGATCCCGATCTTCGAAACTCCTCTTCCAGCCACTGCTAACTCTTTTGCTTACATCGTCGCTTTACTCAGTCATGTAGACCTATTATTTATTAGCCTACTCATATATATTTTTTTTGTGTCATAATAAAAAAAGGTTTATACAAATCTGGCTTCTTAGCGATGAATGACTTGAAAATCCTTTGCCCTTTGTCAATATAAACTTATCAACGTTGTGTTTAGGTTAATTTAATATTTTCGGCGGTTGCCTGTGTATAGCTAAAATTGAGTATATATTTTTAATGGCCAATTCCTTTTAATGTTTTTGTTTTATGGGCTCAAATCTTCTTTACTCTCAGGGTTATAATTATAATTAACTATTTGTAAACATCTTACGCTTAAGTATGGTGCAAAAGTGTATTTTAACTCTATCGGATTCGTGACACAGCTAGCCCAAAGATCGCGGGTTCACTGCTTCCACGAAATTCCTAAAGTGCTTACTAATCACAGCTGGCTATCCTTCATCGAACTTCTCGACTGGCCAGAGAGAGCTGGCATATAAATTCCGTCGCAATCGCGTCATCCATGACGAGTCTAACAAAGACGTCATCGCCTGCGACTTCATTCACAATTTACATATTCAAGAAATTCAATCGCTGTATATAAACATTTTTAACCAACCGTTTTGCCCTAACCACTATCCTGCGCTAATTTTTGACGTACTTACCTATTTTTGTTTTTGAAAATAAAAATTTTTGACGTCAGACTGCTCTTGGCGTCATATAAACACCAACCACAAAAGCGGAAAATAAAAGAATCGCAAACATTTATACGAACAATGTGTTAGACTGAGCGATTTTTGCGGTTTGCGCTTGCTGGTGATTCAGTACTGCATTAGTCTATAGGAGAGTCGCTCGCGCCTCCTTGCACGGCTGACGGCAAAGGAGATAAATTTAAATTTAGAATCCCTTCCTTTGCCCTTGTGCGGGCTTTTTAATATTTTTTTTGTGTTGTCTCTTGCAAATTCTTAGCAGCCAGTTTCTCGTGATCCGTGTTTTAGTTTATACGTTTTTAGTGACAAATATACAAAATGTCACAGAGGGAGAGTTATCATTACACAGTGAACGATGATATATACGGAAAGATATTAAAAAAACCGACATATTTGCGGATTTCTGATGTGGAATACTCTGAGGTTTACCAAGCTGACGACGGTTTAGGTATATCTACATATTTGTTATTAGTATTCCAATGTCCTGCGGAGTAATGGTCTTCACCTCCGGTGCTATTGACTTTGAATCATTTATTTTCTTTCACACAGCGAACGATGATATTTACGGAAGGATAGTAAAAAAACCCGGTGATTTGCCTACTCCAACTGAAGCTGAATACGCAGAGGTTTTCCGAGCTGTCGACGGATTGGGTATAGTTTTTTGACAATTATTAAATTAATGTTTTGATGGCAACTTTCTACGGCAAAGTAGCATGTGCTTTGCCTTATATCCTGTCTGTATTTTGTCGGCTAGGTCACTTTGAATTTGTATTGACTTTAGGTAGTCATGAGATGTAACCTAAATTTTAATGAAGTGAGGTACAAACAGCGATTGTCCTCTTCCCATCCGATATTTTTTATCTCCCATACTAAACAGGTTCTTTGTGAAATATTGCTTGCTTATCTATTAGGCATTTTACGCAACTTGACCGATAAGATTTCACGCTATATATTCAATAGAGGGATTTTGATGGAGAGTGTTCTTGTTTGAAGTCCTTTAGAAGGCATTGAACTCCGAAAAGCAAACTAGTACCCGACAAACGAGTTGTACAGTATCGGCCGGGTGCTCTTGCGAAGCGAAACGTAGCTAAACATTAATTATATGCAGGAAATTACTCTACAAAACGTTATTTACACCAATTAATAGTTCCACTTTACATAATATGAAATTTATACCTGCTCACTGCGCTCAAATCCAATTCATATATTATTACATGTACTTACCTATGGTATATAAACAATATTAATTGTAAAACTAATGAATGACCAACTTCTCCATCTTCTGAGATGGGTTTAGCCCATAATCATAACTAAGGATTGGTTAAGCAGATGGGTCTTCAGAAAATGGGTCGGCTTGGACTTCGACATCTACTTTCGCAATACTACGGCTCATCACTAGCTGACAATCTCTATGCTTGGCGCTCCATCAAACATGGTTCTGCGGTGATAATTGTTGATGTTACAGGTTCAAAGTTGGTTACTAGTAATTAAAAAGTCTCGGTTAGGTCCAGCATTGATCAAATCCAGGCAATTTCTTATAACAGTTTTAATTATTATCTTTCAATCGGGTTCCTAATAGTTTCATATACGTCTATATATTATTTATCCCGCCTTCGAAGGGCACGGTTTGTTTAACGTTCTTCGATAGAATCCCTACCATACAGCCAACAACTATCCAACTTGCCTGTTGATATTCTGATTGGTAGGGTCGTCTATGAAATGGCCCTACCGATTGTGAGCGAAATAATGATGGTCGTAGACATCAGTACTCTTTTACTTTGACCGCCTTTTTACACGTATTGTACCAATGAAATGTAAGGTATTACATGAATACTATGTATTTTATTTAAATATAAGTCCATAGGTACGACAAGACACAGCGTAGGCAGGCCTCCCACTAGGTGGACATTGTGCGCGTCGCAGGTAACCGGGGTGGATGCAAATAGCCAATTGTCGTTCATTGTGGCGTGCCAAGGGAGAGGCTTATATTCAGCAGTGGACTTCTTCCGGCTGGTATGTTGGTTGATGACATCGGTACGATATTAGGATAATCAGACAACAAAATTAGATAACGTCAAAAGCATTTTAATTAATATTGTTGCTGTACCAATCTGTATTTTAGGAAAATTATGTGAATTTTTCATTAACACTATCATCCCAACATCATTATTATAAAATAAAATCTTTTTAAAAAAAAATTGAACCGACTTCAATATCACTGAAAAGTATAAAATAATTTAAATATTATTGAAGTTGGTGTTAGCGTACCTGCTGTGTATATTTGGCACCAACTTCAATAATATTTAAATTATTTTATACTTTTCAGTGATATTGAAGTCGGTTCAATTTTTTTTAAAAAGATTTTATTTTAAACTTTTTAGTGATATTTTCATATATAAAGATTGAACCATCGAAAACCGTAAAATTATCTAGGTAGGTTATGATCACATTATCGTCTACATAGTTTTACATAATTCATGTTTCTTCAGAAAAAAATATCCGGTCGTAATGAAATTTGCATGAAAACATCATAGTAGTTACTCTCTCAAATAAAAAAAGAATCATCGAAATCGGTTCATAATTGTCAGAGCAATGTAATGGAGAACATCAGTTTTATGGTTTTTACCAGATAAATTCCTCCACATCGTTCATGGTCCTCCAGGAAGTTCTTATCCGGTTGTAATAAAATTCATACAGATTCAATACAGTGGTTTCTTCTTTCGAATAAAAAAAGAATCATTGAAATTGGTAAATATTTGCCAGAGTTATGACTATTTTTGTCCGACCGAGCGAGTCCGAGCGACTAAAACGTCATCTATATAGGCTTTCTTGCAAGTCTCAGTGCGCAGTCACCATTCTTGTTTTTTCAGGAACTACTTATTACTAAGCAATAATTTTTTTATGGGACCCAATTAACGGATTAAAGAATGGATGGAAGAAAGATTTTTTCAGATCGGTTCATAATTGCCAGAGTTATGCGCGAACATACATAGAAAAAAAAAAAAATATATATACAGACGAATTGAGAACCTCCTCCTTTTTTTGAAGTCGGTAAATACAGCCATGTATCTCAGATACCGTGAGTATGTACCTCCTACCTATCCATGCGCAACTATAGTTGTGCGTGGATTCCTGTAACCTGTCTGATAGGGTTTGTCAAGAGATTTTTAGTTTTAATAGTTTATGAAATTTACGGATTACGAATTGGGCATCACGTTCACCTAACTAATGGTAAGCGATACACCTCTCTAATTATAAACCTGACTTACGAAATAAATAACTCCAACATACAGCAAACCGCTGTCAAAAGCTTTTCGAGTGGCGTTGAAAAGTTTTTGACAGCGGTCAGAAAAGTTGTCAAGGATCTGTGAAAACTAAATATAACAAATGGTAGTCAATTTACTCTTACGGATTATATTGCGGTTTATTTTAGGTTTTAATTTATCGACGTTTCGAGCTTTGCAGCACCCATGGTCCGGGGGGACTGAGATGTAGAACGTCCCTACGCTGCTTTATTTATACTGCCATAATTTTTCGGTGTACCCTCAATTCTTAAGATATAATCCGTAAGCGTAAATTCCAACTGGGCGAATTTCGTGTCTTTACTTTTCGTGCACAATATATCTACTGTATAAAGTTTCATTGGTTAAACTATTATTTGTCGCCGTTAGCAAATATTGAGTTTATAGCTGTAATAAACCCTTGGTTGGGGTCTGCGATATTAATTCAGACCAATTAACAGGAGCCTTTGCGTCTGCGAACATGATGTCATGCTGCAAACAACGCCGCGTATTTACTTGTAATTGATTGCGTTTGTAAATATTATTTATGAAATTATCGTTATGCTTTTCTATTTAGTGTTTTGTCGCGGCTCTACCCATCATTTTTAGGGTCCAAACCTATAAGAAACATAATTGTTTCTTATACTTACAAAATAAACTTTCCGAAATGTTATTACCTATTGTATAATGTTAATAATGTCGCATAAACCGACAAAAATTTTTTTTAAGGAGACATGAAATCAAACTACTTTTACGGATTTTATCGCGGTATATTTTTGTTTTTACTATCCCGACGTTTCGAATGCTTTGCAGCACCCATGGTCACGGTAGGACTGAGATGTTGAACGTCCTTATGTCACAATTATGCCGGTGTACCCTCAGGTCTTCTTAGTTGTTATTGTTGGTCCGATCTACGCAGAATGAGCTTACAGTATCTTGCGATAAAATCCGTAAAAGTAGTTTGATTTCAATGTGTAATATTCGCGTAAGTAAAAGACAACATTACGTGACATGACGTTTGTGTTGCCATATTGCAAGTCTTACTAAGATAAAATTACTGAATGACATTACAGTTTATTTTCACATGTATTTTGCATATTTATTGAAAATGAAAATTTAATATAGGTGGCAATTGTGAAAAGTAATGACAATATTTGAATTAAAAAAAACGCATAGTCATATGCATAGTCATATATAATCATATATGCATATATATGTATATTATGCATATTTAATCTCTTACATCATTATCATCAGCAGTCGAAAAACGTCCACTGCTTAACGAAGACCTTCGCCTTGGAAGGCAGGGGTTGTCATAAACCCAACGCTTGGCAGGCGTCTTGGAGATCGCAGTATGGATGGTAGGTAATCCAATAGAAAGACGCTGCTGCCTTTCTTCTTATTTTCTCTTAGTCGCCTCTTACGTACACCCATCATCATCATCATCATCTGTCGGAAGACGTCCACTGCTGAACATAGGCCTCCCCCTTAGAAGGCCACAATGAACGACAATTGGCTATTTGCATCCACCGGTTACCTGCGACGCGCACAATGTCGTCTGTCCACCTAGTGGGTAGCTTCTCTACGCTGCGTCTTCCGGTTCGTGGTCGCCACTCGAGAACCTTTCTTCCCCAACGGTTATCGGTTCTTCGAGCGATGTGGCCTGCCCATTGCCACTTCAACTTGCAGATTCTGAGAGCTATGTCGGTGACCTTAGTTCTTCGGCGAATCTCCACATTTCGGATTCTGTCGCGCAAAGAAACACCCAACGGGAAGAAATGGGAGGGTGATATTCTAACCCACGTGTAACGGGTTTAATCTCTTCGCTCTCAGCTAATATAAGCAATAAAGTGACACTGTTATTATTATTATTATTCTTTATTATGTACACAAAAAATACAATAGAAATATTAACATAAAAAAAAATAACATAAAGGGCGAGCTTAACTCAACACGTGAGTTCTCTTCCAGCAAACCCAAAGTGAGCGTGACAGAATGAATGCGGGCAAAACCAAGTGTACCTACTAGCAAAAAAAAAAAAAATTAAATAAGAAAGAAAGCGAAAAAAAGGACTTTAATTTAAAAAGGTTGAAATAAGATAGAATAAATAAATGTAACTATCTAAATCACTACTTACCGAAATAGTACTTTTAAAATCCCCTTGTTTTGTAAAGGACACATACTTATGACCAATCTTCTCAATTCCAGATGCCCTGCTCGCGGATCTCCAGAACTCTATCAATCCTGGCACCCGAGTTGGCAGTCCGGGAGGCAGGACCGGGTCTCCCGGGGGCAGGACCACTTCCCCGGGCCGGACCAGCTCCCCTCTGGGCAGGGGTAGCTCGCCTGGCCGCCTGAGTTCCCCAGGAGGCAGTCTTAATTCCCCTACATCGACAGGATACGGCTCCATTAATGGATCGAGGAATATATCTTCGGATTACGCTAAACCAGCTTCGGTGAGTTCAACCAGATAGTTGCCTATGCCCTAAGGGCTCCCACACATATCTGCGAACTCGCATCGCATCGCAAATTTATATCTGCGAGAAACAAATGATTTTTTGTATTGAAAATTCATTTGTTTCTCGCAGATATTTGCGATGCGATGTGAGTTCGCAGTTAAGTGTGGGAGCCCTAAGAAATATTTTTACTTGTTTAAAGACATACTAAATGCAAAGGGGAAGACCAAGGAAATGTTGATATCAGTGAATAAAAAAAATACATACACGACGAATTGAGAACCTTCTTTTAATGCAACTGACTAAAAGTGTTGTTTTGATAGCAGTCTCAAATAAAATATATGTCTAAGATATGGTAATAGCATTGCGTCCAAATAGCTTCTGTATGGGTTTACAAGGAGATTACTATCTAGTAATTGGATAAAGGACAATGAAGTTATAAAAGCTAATAATTCATTTAAAGAATAACAAAATCCTATTTGTAACACTTCGAAGTATGGTGCTTCTGACCTGATATAATCTGCACCTCATATATGTCTTCTAACTGACGGTTTCATTAATGATAAGCAATAGAAAAGTAAACATATTTAAATTGCAATGCAAGGTATCTTTGTAGGTTAATAAACAGATAGCAGATACAAACATGGTTATGGAACTTTTGTGAAATGGAATAAACCACGAAATATGTATCTTACGAAGGTCTCGCACCTTATGGATAGTTTTCTTGGGACATGCGTTCGTATTTTTGGCACTAATCCCAGCCATTACTCCGGTGATTACTGGTACCCAGAATCTTCAGTTTTCACAAGTACTAAAGGCAGTTTTATAGGTCTACATGGGTATCTAGACCTATAAAACTCATCACTATCTTAGAACTTATTATGTACGTATTACCAAGAATTCATGTTTATTGAAAAACTGGTTTAGGATATCGATTGACAAAGGTACAAGAGACAAACATTAGGTCTTCACCTTGGACTCCCGCATGACTTTCGGCCCGCACATTAGGTCCGTCCGCAATCGAGCGGCTTTCGTATTAGGTCGCCTGTATCCCCTTCTCTGCAAGCGGAGTAAAATGTCGCTTAGAAATAAGTTGACATTATACAAAGCTTGCATTCGCCCTATCATGACTTACGCGAGTGTAGTTTTCGCGCACGCCGCCCGCACCCATATCGATAGCCTCCAGGTTATCCAGAATCGTTTCCTCCGTGGCGCCGTCGGTGCCCCGTGGTACATGCGGAACGTAGATCTGCATTCCGATTTCAAATTAGATCCCCTTCGTAAGTTCCTCAAAGAAGCGTCGAAACGCTACTTTGAATCCGCGTCCCGTCACGCGAACAGTTTAATCCGCGCCGCCGCCGATTACGCCGCTAGTCCTTCTGACTCGCGCCGCAGACCACGGCACGTACTGCTCGACCCTCCTGACCCCATGACGGTCCTATTGGACCGGGATGCGCCGACCCCTCCCCGACAACCGTATGCTACACTAGCTATCAGACACCGGTCTCGCCGGCGAGGCCGAAGGGTCGTACGTATGCGACCGCAACGACGTGCATCACCCCACTGAGTTTCTTGCCGGTTCTTCTCAGTGGGGGCGCGTTGTGAACCGGTGGTAAACTCAGCCCTCTCTTAAGCGACAGGCCAAGCCGAGGCCGTGCCTCCCTGAGGTGCCCTTGTGCTCGTCGCTACTTCTGCCGTAAAGGCTAGAGCGCTTCAAGCGCTCGCCTCCTATTGTCCGGTGAAGCTGCAATGGCCATCTGCGGCTAACAGCGTCTATCATTCCCAAAAAAAAAAAAACATTAGGTCTCTACCGCAATTTACCATCTAGTAAATTGCTGTACTTACTTAATTATTGTAAATTTTATTAGACTAGAAATTTAACCCAGAACGGTTAAATTTCCCTACCTACCACCTATATTATTATCATTTTACTTGACATGAGGTAGAGACGTCAATATAGCTCTGTCACTTTCTATCGTTAAAGTAAGGTGAAAACAATATTGCTATTAGAGTTTATTGTACAGGCCCAGGCCCTGCAGGCCTAGCACGACTTGCAATCTTGACAGATTTGTGTGGAGTATGACGTAGTTTTCAACGCCGAAACGTCAATTCTTCATACAAAAGTGTGAAATACTACGTCATAGTGACGTCATACTCACACTAATTGTCTGTCAAAATTTGCACATCGTGCTAATCCAGCTGGTCGATAAAGAATTAACCATCAAATATTAAAGGCAAAAAGCACAAAAAAATATTTTAGGTGAGTGCACGCTTGACCTCGATTGATGGTAAGTGGTGCTGCAGTAGTGAATGGGAACGCACTAGCTTATTAAGAACAGTGCTAGACTTGTTACTGCAGCAAAAGAGACAAAGATGGCCCTTAGCTAGCACAGTGATCTCGCATAGTAGCGTGATTTACCTAGCTTCGATGTAAATGTTTAGTCAAAGAGGACTTAATAAATGTTATGAAGAAATCAATCGCACTTTTTTGACCTTCAAGGTTTCCGACAATTTAAACAAAAATAATCAAGTGAAAACATCTAGCTTGCAGAATATAAATATACGATAAATAATGTTATATTATTTATTTATATACGAGTAAATGACTCAACTTGACCTAGAAACCTTGGTCCGTGGTCGCAACTCTCAATACTAGATCCTATGTAATAATAACACTCAATTTATACAATCTATGGATATAACGAACACCAAAGACATTACAAATCGTATGAACAGACCGGCCTTAGCGAGCAAAAGTTATATCAAAAACTTGTTACACGTGTAATTGCTTACTAAGCCTAGAAATTATATTTCTGAAGAAAACATGCATAATTTCACGACACGATGGCATAAGTTTTTTTTTTTAAGACTCACAGTTCAAATACCACTAAATGATCATCCATCTAAGGACTGTGATCTTGCCTGACTTTATTTAACCAACTGATCGTTTACCGAACAATGATTAGAGCTGGCTATGAGCGCCTCAAAATGACTGAATAGACTACTGTTTATTTTCATATATACATATACATATTTTGTATACAATATGTACTTATCATAAAGAATTTAATATCTATAGGTGGCAGTTGTAAAAAAGGAAGACAGTTTTTGTAAGATGAAAATCCGAAAGACCGCTCTAGGCATGCTCTAGGCCAGCTATACTCATACCTGCGGCCCGCTAGCACAAAATATAGATATTTTGTGCCGCTAGCCTTTTCTATGCGGGCCGAAGTCTAGTACAGTATTTTTAGTATAACAGTAGTATTTAATTGATAAGTGTACAAAAGTAATGCAAAAAATGTCGTTCGAATAAGGTTTTAATGAATAAATGTTCATTTCACTCGCTTACTCTCATAAAATAGCGCGCACACATAATACTATTGAATTAGCTACGCTATTTAAGTAAAGAAATTTCTTCTATTAGTGGAAAATCCCTGAATTATTAAATACATGAATGCTATATTTCAAATATGCGATTTATTGTAATTTAATATACTTAGGGTAGTTATAATTAAACATACAATTTATTGCGGCCCGCAGGGTAAATCAGAAGAGACTATGTGGCCCAGGGGGAAAAAAGATTATATATATGACTGCTCTAGGCCTATATGTGAGGAAGACTTCGGATTACGGACCTCGTGTCTTCAAGTTAAATAACGTTGTTTATTTTCTTTATCATGAAAAACAATATTAAACGCTTCGATCATAATTATTAAACGTCACTTGTGGTCATAACTTCCTTGTAAAGTGACGCAATAGGTAGCTACTGACTGTGGTTTGTTTGACTATAACTGAATCTATACGAATTTTATTTGTAAAACAAATAATGTTATATATTTATTTACTGTTTAAATCCAGGCTTTTCGTACAGTTAATCCTAATAATGGCATTGCTCGACCTGAATATTTTAGTTTCTATATGAGGAAACTGAGCTTGTTAACCGAAATCCGTTAAATTTTGAAACATTTTTTTGCTCCGGTCTGAAGCTCTCAAAAGCTCCTCCTCCACGTCTTCATAGGCACATAATTGACATATCTTGATTTAATCCATGCAAAGGTTATGGTTTACTTACTAGCTATTTTTCTTTGCTGCTAAGGATTTTTTCTTTCTGACTAAATACTTCACAGTCAACAGCCAGTGGTCGTTCGCATGCGACCTCAACGACGTGCATTACCTAACTGAGTTTCTTGCTGGTTCTTCTCAGTGGGAGTGCATTGTGAACCGGTGGTAGAATCAGCCCCAAGCCGAGGCTGTGCCTCCCTGAGGTGCCCTTGAGCTCGTCGTTCACCCGTGCCCTTAAGGCTGGAGTGCTATAAGCGCTCGCCGCTTCTTGTCCGGTGGAGATGTAATAGCAATCTGTGGCCAACAGCGTCTATCATTCCCAAAAAATAACGGTCACCAGCTATTTTGTGGATATCATTATGATTACATTAAGCGCCATCTAGTTTAGATTAGAGGAAATATGTAGTTGTTCGCTATGTTGGATGGTTTCCAATTTATAATGAACAACAGTCAGATGTCACTACGGTGCATTTACTTTGTACCTCTGAGCTTTATCTTAAGACTACTAAAATAATACTACTAGCATATTTAATATCTCTTCTACATTCGTAGTATTTCATAGATACTTTCAAGGACCCAATTATTCTATAGCACGAGCACTAGCTTGTTTGAATGTATGCTTAGCTTTTATTCCTAAAGTAATGATTCTTGCTGAAGTTACAATTTCTGTAATCTCTCGCAACAATGATGTCAATAGCTTGTAGTTTGCTTATGGCCTGATTGCGTCTAATTACCGTTAGTACTTCATATTTTTAAAATTTAGTCGCCAGTTATCATCAACAGCCGAAAGACGTTCACGACTTAAAAGGACCCCCCCCCCACGCTTGGCAGGCTTCTTGGGGATCGCAGTATAGGTAGTAGATAATCCAGTAGAAAGACGCTGCTGCCCGTCTTCTTGTTTTCCCTCAGTCTCTTCTTACAACACTCAACGGGAGGAGATGGGTGGGTGCTATCCTTACCCGGACACCCTACTGGCCAGTCGCCAATCATAGCGATCAGAGATCGAGCAAAGTAAGCATTATTTAGCATTTAAATTGAGGAAAATTTATAATTTTATGGCAAAAATACACCATAACGGGTGGATTGGGACGTCTGTTCGATGTTTTATTTACTTCTTTCAGCTGTGTTAATTAAATATAGTTGCTGCTGTTTACTTACTCATATTATTTTTTAACGTATCTGCCAATTCGCGTCTACTCTTTTTTTTTTCAGCTACATCTTAAATTATTTACAAGTCGATCATTTCAATCATCGATATCTTACTATACCAACTAGATTAGCTGTCACGAACAAAATGACATCGAAAATGTGGTCGCGGTTACATTTACTTACACAACTATACACGTAGCTAGAAAATGTAGAAAATTGTTTTAAATAATACGGAACGTCGGACTAATAGCAGCCTTCACATGTAGTAATAAAGTCTAATTCTGTATGCAGTAATGTTGGCACATAAAACCTTTACATCGGAGACAAAGAAAAATCAATAAAACCGCCAAAATTATACGAAAAAAAGTAGTTGTTTTGACTGAAACAAAAATGTACTCATTTAAAAGAAAATCTTAACCACTATAAAATAAGGTTCAAAACAGGTGTGTTTCCATTGTGTGTGTACTGACTTACAAACTTATCCGTGCTGGTGGTAAAAATGAGAACTAACTTTTTTATTATGGTAATGATGTGTAGTTTAACAGTTTCGTATAGAAAGTGGCGACACGCCTATCGGCAACATTAATTTTGTCAGTCTCTAGCGGAGAAAATATCAAATAAATAATTTTTATTTCGTATTATAATGATATCTTACTTATATTTATTATTTAAACTAGTAGTAATAAGAAAACGAAACGAAAAAAAATTTCCCCATCTGCAATTTTAGTATTACGATAAGTATTATATTATTTGGACAGTTTATAAACGCGCAATAAGGAATTTCGATACATCCTGTTGTCGGCTCGTACTAATTTGAAATAAGCGACAGCCTCTCTATTTTCGTGACCACTTTTCGGGCCGTGACAGCTAATCTTGTTTAGATAGTATATCGATGATTTCAATCCAATTTTTACTAACCGGCTTCAAAAAGAAGGTTCTCTATTCGACGCGTATGTATGTAATATTAATAAAAATGCGTAATATTAATATATGTTAGTTTATGTGGGCTTCTAAACAAATTTACCAACTTTTATGAGTGTATGTATGTATGTATATATGTATGTAGGTTTGTCCACGGATTTCTCAGAAACTACAAGTCCGATTTCAAAAATTGTTTTTGCAATAGTTACAGTATTTTTCAACTTAGGGTAGAGTACAAGTTTCATCAAAATCGGTCCAGTAGTTTAAGAGATATAAACTTTTTATGTTTTCGGTAAGTTACTGTAACGTAGACGTTCGAGTTGCGTGATGGTGCTGATACCTATTGTGCTAAAATAAACATCACTAAAAAGTATTAAATAAACTATTTTTTAAAAAATAAAAACCGACTTCAAAGTAAATTATCTAAAAAGCATAAAATAACGAAAATATATTGAAGTCGGTGTCAGCTCGTGCTAGTCTTACTTAACATGGTGTGCTAGCACCGACTTCAATATATTTTCGTTATTTTATGCTTTTTAGATAATTTACTTTGAAGTCGGTTTTTATTTTTAACCGACTTCAAAAAAGGAGGTTCTGTATTCGACGCGTATGTATGTAATATTAACAGAAATGCGTAATATTCATATATGTTAGTCTATGTGGGCTTCTAAACAAATTTACCAAATTTCACGAGTGTATGTATGTATGTATGTATGTATGTATGTATGTATGTATGTAGGTTTGTCCACGGATTTCTCAGAAACTACAAGTCCGATTTCGAAAATTCTTTTTGCAATAGTTAGAGTATTTTTCAACTTAGGGTAGAGTACAAGTTTCATCAAAATCGGTCCAGTAGTTTAAGAGATATAAACTTTTTATGTTTTCAGTAAGTTACTGTAATGTAGACGTTCGAGTTGCGTGATAGTGCTGATACCTATCTTGGTAAAATAAGTCACTAAAAAGTGTTAAATAAACTATTTAAAAAAAATAAAAACCGACTTCAAAGTAAATTATCTAAAAAGCATAAAATAACGAAAATATTATTGAAGTTGGTGCAGAATATACACAGCAGGTACGCTAACACCAACTTCAATAATATTTTCGTTATTTTATGCTTTTTAGATAATTTACTTTGAAGTCGGTTTTTATTTTTTTAAAATAGTTTATTTAAAAAATAGTTTATTAGAGTCTACCTACTATTATAAATTATATGCATCCTCCTCCTCCTCCTTATTCGGTCCCCCATTGCTGAGGCTCGTGACTCCTAACGACTGCCATCTCTGTCGAGGCCTTCCACTGCTGTCCGTCTTCGGCTGTGTGAAACGTCTTACTTAAGAGAATGTCCAGATCTTCGAACACTTTACCAGTACATCTCATAGGGCTTCTATCCCAGCCACTAGCAGCTTCTCCGTATTGCCAGGCTGCCTTTGGACTATGTGACCGAAGTATTGAAGAATTCACTTCGTGCATATCATTGAGAGTCGATGTTTTTTGTCCAGTCCCAGCTCTTTTAATATGGACATTTTTGTGCGTCGAGCAATGCAGGGTATCCGCAGCATACGTCGCACAAATTATTCAAATTAATACATACTGCTTAATAAAACGCTAATACTGCGTGGCTGACAGCTTATAGCAGTAAAGCGTAGGAATTCTCCACAAGAGGTTCATAAAATATCGTAGGTGAGAACTGGAAAATATTTAGAAAATCAGAAACAGATATAAAAGGTTTGACACAATTCACAATGGTTTCCTCACTAAAAATAACCCCTCTGTATTGACCGCGTGTAATACATAATTTATAGCCTACCAACAATTTGTTTCAAACAACCAATTTTATTGATTCCGGTGGGATTGCCACAGCTGTTTAGGTACCTATTGATTTTTATTTCCTCGCTTTCTAGTTATATATATCTACTAGCGACCCGCCCCGGCTTCGCACGGGTGTAATTGAGAATAACAAAATGAATACGTAATTTAAAGTTACTGCTTTTGATTATAGAATTTCTTCATAAATAATGTTTGTAGCTGACTTTTCGTAACGCAATATGAACAAATTTTGTTTAGAAGAGGGCTATATAGGACGTATAGCTGTCTGTTCATGGGCAAAGAACTCAACGCTTAGGTTAAGCCTGTAACGTTGAATCTCTGAGCTTGTGATTTGTTAATTGTATTTATAATTTTATTAGAAACTGCAGACGTGTACCGGTGCACAATTTGGGTGGATTAAGGACAGGAACAGGACACCATTTCTTTAAAACCAATTTATGGAAACAATACGGGCTTCCTTGTTCGGTTTCATAGTTAAGACGTAAACGGGGGTCAACCGAGAAATTCTTACCCACTAAAACCCCCGCGGCTATCACATCGGCACATTAGAGGGCGGACCTGGGCTATCTGTCGGGATCTGCACCAGCTGATACCACTCAGTGCCTTGACTTTGAACCCGCCGCCGGAGAAGCACATTATAGTTCCCCGGGAACCTGTCACGGTGCTCACGGTTACAGGGGTCAAGGGGGAAGCCTTTAATGGGATTTATGGGACCCTGTTGGTGGTCAAACGGGTATGTAGGATTCTTATACACTAAACCCCAACGGCCGTGCCCGCTCAGTCCCGGTCAGTCCCGCTCAGTCCCGATCAGTCCCGCTCAGTCCTACTCAGTCCCGCTCAGTCCCGCTCAGACCCGGTCAGTCCCGGTCAGTCCCGCTCAGTCCCGCTCAGACCCGGTCAGTCCCGCTCAGTCCCGCTCAGTCCCAGTCAGTCCGAGTACCACACCGTACCACACCGTACCACTCACACACACTCACACACAATCACACACAATCACACACACACTCACTCACTCACTCACTCACCCACTCAAACACTCACCCACCCCCTCACCCACTCACCCACTCACCCACTCACTCACTCACTCACTCACTCACCCACTCGCCAACTCGCCCACTCGCCCACTCGCCCAATCGCCCACTCGCCCACTCGCCCACTCACCTACTCACTCACTCGGTGACGGCGTCACATGAGCGCTTTCATAACCTTAACAAATTTAACGCTTACGTTCAACACCTATCATTTAACGCTTAACGTCTAACGCGTTAAATGATAACATTTTTGGAAGTCGCATAAGAAGTTTCACTTCAATAAAAAAATAATAAAATGATCAAAAATAAAATGTATAAAAGTACACAAAAACAACCCCAAAGAGAGATTTGAACCCGGACCCTGTGTTGTGCTTAGAAGACGTTTCCGTAACCTCCAGACCACGGCTGCTCTTATTTAATTAATCGAATTACTTGATCATATTATTGTTATTATGTCTGCTGAGTCCCATAAAACTGAATTAGGTTTTCTATATAAGTACATAGGTAAACCTTCAATGAAAAAATATATAACCGATGGTGAAAACCGCTGCGTGGTTTAGGAGGTGCTATCATATAGACAGACTCGGATACTTTGACTTCGATAGGGACAACACCAGCCAACCTGTAGAAAAAACCCTGACTGACAGACACAATAATTCCAATAAAGTTTTGGCTTTTATATCATACGTACAATACATGCATATTGTATTCCTACCGACACAGACATTTTGGAAATATATTTGGGAAACAAACAAATTATACCACTTATTACTAATATATCAATTAAGTTTCCTAACTAATAACTAAATCGTAAACGTATGCCTGATTTTAAATTAAAAAAAAGAATTAAATATAAAAATATAGTAGAGATAAAAATGCTGGAGTTAATATGAGTTAAATATTTAAAACTGTTTAAAACATTGAATCTTAATATAAATAAAAAAAATCAAAAACAAAGTTTAAAAATACAAAAACGAAATCCGCTCGCGGGTAGCGAACCCGGACAGACCGCGCTCAGAGGACGCTTCCGTAACCACTTGGCCAAGGAACATACGTTTTTACGTTCGAATTATCGTATCTTATTGTTGTAATATATTTGTACCGCCATCGGTTGAGTAATAATACTCTTTTTTAACTCTAATCAGAGACAAATTTAAAAAAATATGAAATACAAATTCAATTAATTTTCTTAACGAATGTCTGTGCAAAATTTCAAGTCAATAGGACCAAGGAATCGCGTTCTCCCATACAAACTTTGCCCCCCTGTTTGACCCCCTTAGAAGTTGAATTTCACAAAATCCAGTCTTAGTGAGCACCTACGTCTTAAAAGGAACCCCCATGCAAAGTTTGAGACTCCTAGCACTTGTAGTTTCTGAGATTTCGTGATGAGTGGGTTTTTGTCTACTCTTTTATATAATAAGATTTATTATATAACCGATGGTGAAAACCGCTGCGTGGTTTAGGAGGTGCTATCGGATATTGACAGACTCGGATAGTGACTTTGTTTCACACTATGTAACGATACTTTGACTTTGATAGGGACAACACCAGCCAACCTGTAGAAAAAACCCTGACTGACAGACACAATAATTCCAATAAAGTTTTGGCTTTTATATCATACGTACAATACATGCATATTGTATTCCTACCGACACAGACATTTTGGAAATATATTTGGGAAACAAACAAATTATACCACTTATTACTAATAAGTATATCAATTAAGTTTCCTAACTAATAACTAAATCGTAAACGTATGCCTGATTTTAAATTTAAAAAAAAAGAATTAAATATAAAAATATAGTAGAGATAAAAATGCTGGAGTTAATATGAGTTAAATATTTAAAACTGTTTAAAACATTGAATCTTAATATAAATAAAAAAAACAAAAACAAAGTTTAAAACTACAAAAAGGAAATCCGCACGCGGGTAGCGAACCCGGACAGACCGCGCTTAGAGGACGCTTCCGTAACCACTTGGCCAAGGAACTTATGTTTCATCGTTCGAATTACCGTATCTTATTCTTGTTATATATTTGTACCGCCATCGGTTGAGTAATAATACTCCTTTTTTACCCTGTTAAGGGATAAATTAAAAAAAATATGATATACAAATTCAATAAATTTTCTTAACGAATGTCTGTGCAAAATTTCAAGTCAATAGGACCAAGGAATCGCGTTCTCCCATACAAACTTTGCCCCCCTGTTTCACCCCCTTAGAGGTTGAATTTCACAAAAACCCGTCTTAGTGAGCACCTACGTCCTAAAAGGAACCCCCATGCAAATTTTGAGACTCCTAGCACTTATAGTTTCTGAGATTTCGTGATGAGTGGGTTTTTGTCTACTCTTTTATATAATAAGATTGTCCATATACATAAAGGAATGGGCATCTAATCCTTTTTAACCGACTTCAAAAAAGGAGGAGGTTCTCAATTCGTCTGTATATATATATTTTATTTTTATGTATGTTCGCGCATAACTCTGTCAATTATGAACCGATTTGAAAAAATCTTTCTTCCATCCATTCTTCAATCCATTGATTGGGTCCCATAAAAAAATTATTGCGTAGTAATAAGTAGTTCCTGAAAAAATAAGAATGGTGACTGCGCACTGAGAGCTGCAGGAAAGCCTATATCGATGACTTTATGTCGCTTTTTAAGGACAAAAATGGTCATAACTCTGGCAAATATTTACCAATTTCAATGATTCTTTTTTTATTCGAAAGAAGAAACCACTGTATTAAATCTGTATGAATTTTATTACAACCGGATAAGAACTTCCTGGAGGAACATGAACGATGTGGAGGAATTTATCTGGTAAAAACCATAAAACTGATGTTCTCCATTACATTGCTCTGACAATTATGAACCGATTGCGATGATTCTTTTTTTATTCGAGAGAGTAAAGTACTATGATGATTCCATGCAAATTTCAATACGACCGGATAAATAGTTTCTGAGTTTCTGAAGAAACATGAATTATGTAAAACTATGTAGACGATAATGTGATCATAACCTATCTAGATAATTTTACGGTTTTCGATGGTTCAATCTTTATATATGAAAATATCACTAAAAAGTTTAAAATAAAATCTTTTTAAAAAAAAATTGAACCGACTTCAATATCACTGAAAAATATAAAATAATTTAAATATTATTGAAGTTGGTGCCAAATATACACAGCCGGTAAGCTAACACCAACTTCAATAATATTTAAATTATTTTATACTTTTCAGTGATATTGAAGTCGGTTCAATTTAAAAAAAAAAAGATTTTATTCTATTTAACGTTTATTTTTATCACGTGTATGCTCACCAGTATGGTTCAATCGTGAATTTGTTCAGCCACTTTCGTATTGTTTCCATAATCTCAAAGACTTTATTCCATCTATATGTCCAGAACATCGACGCTTACCGTTTCTCATACATTTTGTACCATTTGTGGTTTAAAGTAGTAGCAGTCGTATGATTAATATTTATGTAGTTCGCTAGTCCGTATATTTTTTTATCTATATTGGCAACTAGTTGCATAACACGAAAGTAATTTCTTTGTAGGCAACCAGTTGCGAAACTTGGTTGCCAGAACGGCCGAAACGAATTTTTAACTAAGCTCATGAGAAGAAAGCAGGGCTAGAACTAGAACAACACTATTATTACTAGATTTTCGGTCCCTAGTGCAAGGGAGCCAAGAGGTCTACCACTATCTGTTCTAGCAGTATTATTTTAATCTTATTTTCTTGAAAGAAATGAAGATAGCTATAAACTGAGTATTTCTGCGTCTTTTTCCAGCATAAACGTAAAATTACTTTATAATAGGTAGGCAATAGGCCCTAGGCACCATCGCTGTATCAGGGCCTCAAGTCTGCTAATTTAAAAACGGCGTGTCTATAGTGTGTCAATTGGATAGTTTTACACATCGATATACTATACTAACTAGATTAGCTGTCACGACCCGAAAAGTGGTCACGAAAATAGAGCTACGGAGACGGCTGTCGCTCTATTTCAAATTAGTACGAGCCGACAACAGGACGTAAGGACGTATCGAAATTCCTTATTGCGCGTTTATAAACTGTCCAAATACTTATCGTAATACTAAAATTGCAGATGGAGATTTTTTTTTCGTTTCCTGTTCTTATTACTACTAGTTTAAATAATAAATATAAGTAATATCATTATAATACGAAATAAAAATTATTTATTTGATATTTTCTCCGCTAGTAGTTCGCAACTGCCATGCCGAGACTGACAAAATTAATGTTGCCGATAGGCGCGTCGCTACTGTCTATACGAAACTGTCAAACTACACGTCATTACCATAATAAAAAAGTTAGTTCTCATTTTCGCCACCAGCACGGATAAGTTTGTAAGTCAGTACACACACAATGGAAACACACCTGTTTTGAACCTTATTTTATAGTGGTTAAGATTTTCTTTTAAATGAGTACATTTTTGTTTAAGTCAAAACAACTACTTTTTTTGGCGATTTTATTGATTTTTCTCTGTCTCCGATGTAAAGGTTTTATGTGCCAACATTACTGCATACAGAATTAGACTTTATTACTACATGTGAAGGCTTCTATTAGTCCGACGTTCCGAATTATTTAAAACTATTTTCTACAATTTCTAGCTACGTGTATAGTTGTGTAAGTATATGTAACCGCGACCACATTTTCGATGTCCTTTTGTTCGTGACAGCTAATCTAGTTAGTATAGTATATCGATGGTTTTACACATTTGGTGGTCTACTAATTTTATAAGACCGGTGGCTTGTCAGTGGCTTTTCACTGATGATGGCTGCTGCTCGAGTCAACTCGTGCGCGGGTGCTGCTTGGGGGGACTGGTCCGACTACTATCCCTTTGGCATATTAGTTTGTTGTATTTTCGTCGTATTTTTTATTTTATTTGATATTTTGAACGGCAGGACACACTGTCGCTGGTGCTGATCTAATTGTAAAAAGACAAAAAGACAAACTTTGTTTAAAAAAAAAAGAGAAAATATGACAAGCCCGCTGAGTTTCTTGCCGGATCTTCTGAGTTGAGGCCGCGTTGTGATCCGGTGGTAGCTTTTAAAAAATTTACCGTTCAGAAGTGTTTATTTCAAATAGGTTATTTCAAATAGGCTTAACGCTAGGTTAAGCCTATTTCAAATAAAAAAATTGAATTTTGAATTTTCACTGTTCTTTTTCACGGGTCCCAAGACTGGTAATTTTTATAAAATTACATACAATTGTTATTTCAGCGACACTCTATTGATACCTAAAACGATTATTGTGTCTCAATGGCGTGACACTACTGGTTATGGTTATTTTAGTAGAATACCGAATTTGTCACAATCGTAGTGGAGTCTCAATAGTGTATCGCTGAAATGGCAGTTGTATGTCATTTTATTAAAATTAGTAGACTTGGAGCCTAGATATTTTGCCACCAAGCAGCATGAATAATAAAATTCCCGATGTACACGTGATGACGTAAACTCATCAACCATTACAGCGTAAGCAACCGCAGTACGTTCGTAACACGCATTAGCGGACATTGGCAATAATTTATAATTAGCTTTTTTTACTTGAAAATATTATGTTGAATCTCGATCATGGATTTTTGTACCTATCATTTTCAAAAGTAGAATATTTTTGAGTAAGTTTTCGATTCATGGTTCATGTTTAGTATCATAAATCTATCCAAATGCATATTCCGTTTCTTATTATCATTTTATAATACTTTTGATTGTGACTGAGTTTCTACAAAAGCAAAAAAAAAAAAAACAATACCAAACCTTTGATTTAACCTTAGAATTTTACTATTCTTGCGTTCCCTCCCTCATTGTCAATATTGTTTTCTTTTTCGTTAGTTATGAATACTATTTTATTTTAAATGGGTCCTAAGTAAAAAAATTCCCCTGGCCTATACTACGTATTATATACTTAGGTATCTGCTTTATTTTCTTCAAGCGCTAACGATCGACAGCCAATACTTGTTACATCATGTATTGTATGTTATCATATTTTTCGCTGTTTGTAACGTGAAATAAGCTATTTTTAATATTAGTGTGGGTCTTCTTATGTAAATCATTGTAAATGAATTTCGATAATAGCAAACTTGTTATTGTATACACACCATTTTCATGATTTGGAGAATTACTCATGAGTAGCAAGTAATGCATCGCCTTCTGTTATAACATTATTTACTCTTTACACTGCCCGTAAAACTCATTGCATTGTCGAAGAAACATTTACCAACCTCGATCTCTCTTTGTCTGCAGCCAACTTACCAAAACACATCAGCGCTCCACGAAAAGGTAGTGCCAGTGAAGTACAACACGACACAGTCTAGCTACAGTAGCCACACACCTAACTACAATCTTGGACAGCCGGGCTACGGCAGAACCGGTGGTCGAGGCAACTTGACCGAATTGGACACGTTGCTTGATGACCTAAGCAATGCAAGATACGGGAACTACGCTGACAAGTCTTATAGTGAAAGAAACGGTGAGTGAGATGTTTTTATTAATCCTTAAGAAGAAGAAGTGAAGAGACAAGCAAGACATCCATTTGATGGTTAACGACATTGATATAATATTTAAACTAAATTAGGTGTTACGGTCCGAAAAGTGGCACACAGAATTAGCGCCCTTGTGTCGCTATTTCTTTTGAAACGACAGGCTGACAAAATTATTTTTGCCGATAGGAGTGTCGCTACTGTCTATATGAAACTGTCAGACTACACGTCATTATAAAACCATTGTTCTGTAGTCACTGTGCTAAAAGCTGCTTCAGTTATTGAGTCTATTTCCCCTGAAGTTTTATTGAAATTTTTCTCTGCAATTCGTCTCTTCACAAAAGCCCATATATTTTCTATGGGGTTTAGGTCGCAGTGGTAAGGAGGCAAACGCTCTACTTTTCTTCACACTTTTCAAACTTAAAAAACAATATTATTTAAATATTACAGAAATAAACTATATCAATCATCATTTACAAAGATTACTAAATTAATAAAAAATATAGAACTTGTAACAGCCCCAAAACTAATCTGTCAAATAAGCAACGCCGGCTCTAACTTCGATAAAAGGTATAACAGGCCCGTTATTCTTTTGTTCTGCCTCACAAGCACGTTTCACTTTCAAAATAATATCCCTGCCAATACTTTTAATCACTTTTGGCATGATGATGGCAAAATTAAATCAGTCAAAACAAATAGAAAACAACACAACAACAACACCTGTCAGTAAGTACAATATGGCGGAACCAATTAGTTCCGATTTTGGCCGCGCGCAGACTTATCTGGCGCGCACTCTAGTTCACGTTTCCGTCTCCAGCACAGATAAGTTCGCGACCCCTGCGACCACATTTTAGATGTCATTTTGTTAGTGGATGTTTATCTAGTTATATATTTTACCGATGGTTACGACATGCTTGTCTAGTGATCTCGATCACTTTTATAAGGTCCAGAAAATAATAGGCGTAGGATGTAGATAATTTGAAAATGAGTAAAGTAATCTCTGGTGGAAGTTTTCTATTGACTTTTTTAACGTTGCAAAAAGTGACCGCACTTTCTGTATTTTTTGGTGAAACTAATATAATAATAATAATACCAGTCCTTGTTTTTTGTCCCACTGTTGGGCACAGCCCTCCCCTCAATATGAAGGGACTTAGGCCATAGTCCACCACGCTGGCCAAATGCGGGTTGGCGGACCCCACACGAATTAATTCGAAAGCTAGTTAGGCTTCCTCAGACATGCAGGTTTCCTCACGATGTTTTCCTTCACCGAAAGCTAGTAACATAGAGGTCGCACATAGAGGATTCGCACATGATTATTTAATGAAATCAGAAGCGCTCGCCCACTGTGCTGTTACTGATGCATATTAAAATAAAATTCTACTTTACGTTTACTACCACAGACTAGCAAAGAATATCGAGATCGTTGTGAGTGATATTTCGGTCAAAGTTATAACTTTTCGTTTGAGCAATAAAATATAACTCTACTAGATCTCATTTAGCTTAAACAGGTCAATCTGCCTCACGACGATTAAAGTAATAAATAAGAACACATCAAAATACACGAGTAGTATCTCTAGGCATTTATTAGTTTCAAACGCAATATAAACATGATTTATCAGCGCGCGCGCATCATTTGTTACGCATCATGGTACTAAGAGCTTGTTTCGTATACGACGGAAATGCTAATTGTTATACAACCTTGCCGTTATCATGAGCGTATTATGTACTATTCCACTTAAATCCTAGCTTATTCCAAATAAGTGAAATTCTGTATTGATGTCAAATTAAGGTGAACAAAAAAGATACTACTTAATTGACGAGATTGTTTAGTATTTTGAACCGAGCTATCAAACTCACTTTCCCCTATTGACCTTCTTCTTCTTCTTCTTTGAATCTTTTAACGGGGAATTGCTGGCTGTTGGAAATTGCAGGACCTTACAGAGAATCACGGCCAAGTCATTGATGACTTTGTGTTCCTGGGTAAGTTTACGCTTACGTTCACGACACTTGGCGCAAAATGGCAACTTGGCTAAGGGAGCAGGTGGTAGATTATCCAATAGAAAGACGCTGTTCTGTCTTCTTGTTTTCTCCTACAACACCCAACGGGAAGAGATATCCTACCCGGATACCCCACGGCTTAGGTATATTAAGTTTATGAAAACCATGGTGACATCGCGATCTCCGTTTGATACATTGGATACTCTGAGTCTGAGCTCGTTTGAGAAGAAATGCAGCTGTTTACTGTCCCAAAAATCTGGTGATACTATGGTGTTCGAGCTCGAATAGGGTTTGTTTTTTCCCAGGATGGAAGGATTTTAAAAGACTGTGCACGACGATAGGGTGACGTCATGAATTTTAGCAAAACCAAATAGTGTCAAGGCCTGGTCGCATGTACTGTACATAATATTTAAATTTACGATACTGTTCAAACAGAGTTGTTGTTTGTGTATATAGAAGCTGCTCATGGTATATAAATATATACCGTGAGCGATATTGATTTACCCGGTAGCAACAAGATCTGAGTAAACGAATTCATATATTTGCACGGCCATACCTACCAAAAGAAATTACACACATTTGTTAAAATTCTGAATTAAAACGTTCCACCGTAAAGCAGGATCTCGGTGCCCTTTAACTACTAATGAATATCGGCCACATTGCTTTCTTTAATATTTTGCCTTCTGTGATAGGGGTGGTCATGGGTGTTCTCTCGGGTCATTTTGGTACCAACAAGCACCGACGCAGAATGATACTAAGTTAAGTACTGTAGATACTTGCAGATTATGTGAAGCTGAAAAAGTGTCAATGCTACATATATTATGTATAGCTGCGAATTTTCTTGCGAGACGTAGGTTGAGTCATCTGGTAGTAGCCTATCCTAAACCTGATAATTATTTACATCTACAAGCTAGCTTAAACGCGACACATTAGCAACAGAGTAAGGGTTAGGGCATGCACAATGAATCAAACTGGTTACGGTGCCCTTTTCATAGCTACTTACTATAAAATAAAATAGGAATAGTCAATCTTATTATTTTTTAAGAAGAAAGAAGGATAGAAGAGTTTTTGTTTTTATTTTATGTGTCCCTACCAATTGTTATTTTATGTCGTTAAATAAATTTATTGAAGTGAGACTTCTTATGCGACTTCCAAAAATGTTATCACATAACGCGTCAAGCGTTAAATGAAGCACCTTAACGCGTTAAGTGATAGGTGTTAAACGATAGGCGATAGGCGTAAATTTGTTAAGGTTATGAAAGCGCTCATGTGACGCGGTCACTGAGTGAGTGGGTGAGTGGATAGTGAGTGGATAGTGAGTGGATAGTGAGTGGATAGTGAGTGGATAGTGAGTGGATAGTGAGTGGATAGTGAGTGGATAGTGAGTGGATAGTGAGTGGATAGTGAGTGAGTGAGTGAGTGAGTGAGTGAGTGAGTGAGTGAGTGAGTGAGTGAGTGAGTGAGTGAGTGAGTGACCGCCGACTCCGCCGACTCCGCCGACTCCGTTGACTCCGTTGACTCCGTTGACTCCGTTGATTCCGTTGACTTTGTTGACTTTGTTGACTTCGTTGACTTCGTTGCGCGGGGAGGTGGAATAGAAAGAGACAGAGCGAAAATGAAGTTTCACTTCTTCCGCGCGGAGGGACTTCACGCACGCACATTTTTTTTCTATTCTATTCTATTTTTAACACGCTTTTATTAGCTTCACCTGTATGTATGTATGTAACTATGATAGTAATGGAATCTTGCGATGCAATGTTGACCCACTTCTACACATCCAAAACATTTGAAATTTTGCACATGTATCAAGGACCGGGGACAATACAATAATATGGTATCCTCGAGCTGATCTGATGCTGGGGCTCGAAGGTGGATAAGGGAACCCTTGGATGGCTACTAGTAAACTAATGGAGTTGGGGCTCATTTGTTTTGTTTTACAGAGTTATTTTCATATTGTCCATTAATGAGGACCTGATGATGGAACTGGAAGGTGGGTAACGGAACCCTGGAATGGCTACTAGTAAACACATCGAGTATGGACTCATTTGATTTGTTTTAAAAAGTTCTTTTCACTTTGACCATTATTGAGGACCTGATGATGGAACAGGAAGGTGGGTGACGGAACCCTGGAATGGCTACTAGTAAACACATCGAGTTTGGACTCATTTGATTTGTTTTAAAGAGTTATTTTCACTTTGACCAATAATGAATACCTGATGATGGAACAGGAAGGTGGGTAACGGAAACCTGGAATGGCTACTAGTAAACACATCGAGTTTCAGCTCATTTGATTTGTTTTAATGAGTTCTTTTCACTTTGACCATTAATGAGGACCTGATGATGGAACAGGAAGGTGGGTGACGGAACCCTGGAATGGCTACTAGTTAACACATCAAGTTTCAGCTCATTTAATTTGTTTTAAAGAGTTCTTTTCACTTTGACCATTAATGAGGGCCTGATGATAGAATAGGAAGGTTGGTGACGGAACCCTGGAACGGCTACTAGTAAACTCATCGAGTTTAAGCTCATTTGATTCGTATTAAAGAGTTCTATTTACTTTGCCCAATAATCAGGGTTGATGATGGAAATGAAAGGTGGTTGACGGAACCATGGAATGATTACTAGTAAACCTCGATGGGTTTACTAGTAGCTTGGACTCATTTGATTTGTATTAAGGAGTTATATTTACTTTGCCTAATAACGTGGACGTTGATGAACCCGGAAGGTTGGTAAGCCACCGAACGGCTTCGGACCAGTTATACCATTGAATTGTACCATTAATGGTATGAATGGTACTAAGTTGTCCCATTTATACCTGTAATGGTATAGGTGGTACTAGTTAATACCAGTTATACCATTAGATATCCGTTGAATACTACTTGTAAAACTATTGACTTTTGGCTTACTTTCGACTGTTTAAAGGGTAAATACGTAGTGCTTTCTTAAACTTCGCTAACTCAATCAGATACCTACGCGTAATATAAAAATATGTTTTGCCACAACCAGCCTACGATTCAAGCTACGAACAAATCAATACTTGAGCTAATTTTATTCGTAGTTAAGGCGAATATTTCTAAGACTAAAAAGTATAAAATAATTTAATAGTTTAAAAAACTAAAAATACACGCTTTTATAAGGACTACTGCATTAAAAAGCTATAAATAAATTATCTAAACCGTGCTTTCTTTCTTTCTACCTTGTGTTTGTAATTTATGGATTATATTTATGTGTAAAAGCGTGGGGCGCTTTTTCTGAATAACAGCTTAAAATTTTTGTCAAATTTCAAGAACGCTAATTATTTGTATTCGCAAGACAATAATTTGAAATCATTTACAGAGAAAAAGCGCCCCACGCTTTTACACACAAATATAATCCATAAATTACAAACACGAGGTAGAAAGAAAGAAAGCACGGTTTAGATAATTTATTTATAGCTTTTTAATGCAGTAGTCCTTATAAAAGCGTGTATTTTTAGTTTTTTAAACTATTAATTTATTTAAGAGAAATGTTCATCCCCGAATCTGCGCCTGTCGGGTATATTGATGATGTAGCCGTTTTGAAAACGCCTGTCTCTTTACTTTCAAGAAACCAAGACATCATCATCATTATCAGCCTTCATTAGTCCACAACTGGACATAGGCCTCCTCCAACACACGCCATTGAGCCCGGTCTTCGGTTCTCGTCATCCAGTCACTGCCAACTGCTTTGCGTATATCGTCACTCCACCTGGACACAGGCGTCCTACGCTACGTTTTCCACTTCGTGCTCTCCACTCCAGAACCAGTCTTCCCCACCGATCATCGGTTCTGCGGCAAATGTGACCAGCCCACTGCCACTTCAGCTTGCTAATTCGTTGAGCTATGACGGTAACTTTTGTTCTCTGGCGAATTACTTCGTTTCTTATTCGATCCTTCAGAGAAACGCCGAGCATAGCTCTCTCTATAGCTCGCTGAGCGACCTTAAATTGGTGGACTAGTCGTACCGTAAGTGACCACGTCGTAACGAAGACATATTATAAGCTTTTATGTTTACCATACGTTACGAATCAAAGCTATTTTTTATTTAATCGTATGGCATTTAATAAAATATAGGTACATATAATAAAAATAGAAAAATAATACAAATTGAAGAATATTATGTCAAATTAAATGTCAATATCCAAGGTTTTTAACCAGGTGACTGCGTCAGGAGTAAGATGGATTAGATCGTCAGGAGGCCCCGAGTATGAGTATAACGAGCAGCGACGGACTATGTGCTCCATGGTTTGGGCTTCCTCACCACACTCACAAATTGCTGAGTCTTTCCAGCCCCATTTATGTAGCATGTAGTTACATCGCCCATGGCCAGTTCTGAACCTATTCAGACGGCACCACAAGTTTCGTGGAAGGTTGAACCCGGGTAATTGCAGTGATGGGTCAATGAGCTGTGTGCTAGATCTTGTAGTTGCCCACTCATTTTTCCAACTTTCAGTGACACTGAAACCAGAAAGATTTTGGGCAGCAGCATAAGCAGGTTTTCTGGATTTCAGGCGATGTGGCGGTGGGTTGCAGAACTCGTCATGAATTGGAAGCGATGGAGTTTTACAGATTTTCTCTGACTCTCTTTTCAGTGCATTCCTTCTTCGTAGATGTGTCGGGGCTATATGGCATAGAATTGGTAGCCAGTAGGAGGGTGTGGATTTAATAGTACCCGAAACGCACCGCATTGCGTCATTTAGTTTGGTATCAACTTTTTCCACATGAGCACTTTCGAGCCATACTGAGGCACAGTACTCCGCTGCCGAGTAGACCAATGCTATAGCTGAAGTGCGTAGGCAATCTGCAGATGCTCCCCAGGAGGTGCCGCACAGTTTATGGAGAATATTGTTCCGAGATGCTAGCTTAAGCGAGAGCTTCGTTAGATGTTCCTTGTAGGTAAGCGACCTATCTAAGGTAACTCCTAAATACTTGGGAAATGGGTTAAATTTGAGCTGTTCTCCATTAAAATAGACTGTGGGTCGGTAAACAGCCATCTGATTGTGCAGGTGAAAGCAGGACACCTCAGTTTTACTTGTGCTAGGGATCAGCCTCCAAGACTCAAAATACTTTGTTAACTTTTCAAGGTCCTCTGTAAGTGTCTTCTCACCTACCGTAAAAGTTTTACTTTGCGTTACCAGTGCTATGTCATCGGCATAGATAAATTTTGAGGAATCTGTCAACGGAAGGTCATGGATGTAAAGATTGAATAGCAACGGAGCCAACACAGAGCCTTGTGGCAATCCATTATTTAAGTTTCTCTTTTTGCTTTTAGCATCGCCCAGAAATACTTCGAATTCTCGATCGCTCAACATACTAGTGATAAGATCTGCCACTTCTTGACTTGGAATCACATTTCGTACCTTGTGCATCAAGCCTTGTTTCCACACCGTGTCATAGGCTGCAGTAAGGTCGATAAAAACAGCTAGCGACTTAAGCTCTTTTTGGTATCCGGCTTCAATATGAGTCGTGAGTGCTAAGACTTGGTCGGCGCAGCTTCTTCCTGAGCGGAAACCGGCTTGTTCAGGTGGGATTACCGCTTCAATGTATGGCTCAATTCTCGATAGAAGGACGCGTTCAAGAAGCTTGAATGGACAACTGAGAAGGGCGATCGGTCGATAACTGTCGACTTGATCTTCAGGTTTCCCAGGCTTTAGGACAGCTACCACCCTGCTCTGTATAAATTCTTTTGGGAGCTTGTTGTTTTGCAGGATAAAATTAAACAATGCGGTGAGCCAGTTTATTGCAACAGGACCCATGTTACGAATGAACTCATTATAGATATTGTCAGGGCCAGCCGCTTTATTGGTCTTTAATTCTTTGACAGCCTTCATTATGTCTCCAATATCAAATGGTCTTGACAAATGCTGATTTTTTAGTGATCTCTGCTTCAGCGATCTGAGCTCCTTTTTAATTCTTTTAGTAAAGAGCTTATCTCTTTTGGCTCTAGTCATATCTACCATGCGATTGGCGATGGCGTTGGGGTCAACGTGGTTTCCCTGTTTACGTAGATGCTGTTTACCGGAAAGTTTGTTAAGAGTCTTCCAGGCCTTCCGACTAGAACTCTTAAAATCCATAGACTCAACAGTAGATTTCCATACTTTTTCCCGAGCATCATCCAACAAATGTTACTCGCGTCCGCAGGAATTACCTACCACAACCCTGCACGTGTCCCCTGGGTGGTGCTAAATGAGTGACAAGTTTTAAGGCAAATCAATAATAGGTACTAATCTACAATGAATCAAAGCTAAGAAATCGATATGTCCTAAAACCTCGTTATATAGGCACTCAATCAAAATTTTATTACTACAAAATCTGACATCGGACATAACGTATATTACGCGCCAAGAAAATCAAACGAATTTGAATCTACAAAATCCAGCAAATATATTGGATCCATATGGTGAATAGTCGAACCACTGATCGTTGAATGTTGGCATTGGCAAGGCCCGTTTTCCTCTTTTACTGACAGAAATAGATTGACGATTTGAGGATCTGTTTGGTTAGCGAAATGGTATGAGTGATTACACTTCATGTAGAGCGTGTGTATATGTGCGGTTATGGTAGCCGAGCTATCTTCTATGTGTCGACATTGTGAAATGAGGTGTTTCTCGATGCCGATCAACTGCAAGCTTTTAATGCAACAGAACAGAGTATTAAACACACTGAAGTTTATTAAATAGCTTTGAAATCGTACTGATATAAACCTGTATTTGGAAAAAAAAGGAAAAGGAGACGCGCGGGTTAGTAAATATTTTTAGCCTTCGCAGGCAGACCCTAAATACAGGCAGTGATATCATACCACATTCATCGTGCGATCATTATGATGGACGAGAACGTCAGTTTTTAGGTAGATTACAATTTAAATAAATCGGTTAACAAAATAAGATAATTAGTCAAAATATAAGTGCCGAAGCTGATAGAGCTAACTTACTGCGTAGTATCTTGCGGGTGATTTAATTGACAACCTGTATATTAACCATACTTAAGGGTATTTATTTGTATATGTGATTTCACTATGGTGCATCGTGGAATATTTAATTTAAATATAATTAGATCTTTTGTATTCTCGTAACATTGACATTTTCGTCCAAATATGCCTGCACTCTCTTCGTCACCTTGTTAAAGTTGTCTGCAATGTAAGAATTTCTATTTTAGTCAGCGCTAGTCACCACTAGCGGCTATAAGAAAGATCAACCAGGCGGAATAATAGAGTTATTATGGTCTGAGTTTGTCGTCATGCGAGTGCATGACGACAGAACTCCGTAAAGTATTATAAAAATGCTAAAAATATTCCGTAATTTATGAAATTGATTAAAAAGAGTAAACCTAAAAATTAGTCTAAAATGTTTTATAATCATTTATATTATAGTCAATGCAGAACGGAGCGTGGTTTCCGCTGCCAAATATCACAATGATACCCTTTAACTCCTTTGAAACTGTCTAACAATACGTTTGTTTATTTTTAATTACAAACACTAAATTTTCAATCCATTAAACTTAAATTACACGGTCAGTAACGACACTTGGCATCGTGTTGACACTTAAATTTAGACGTTTGACTTTGAGCGCTGTCTTGTATGTATCAACACCAAGTTTTATGGTAATCGCTGTTTAAACTCGCGAACTGTGTCTCGCATACTCGTCATATCTGTTGTAAAATCATTTTCACTAACATTGACCATTAGTTAATATTTGTAGAGATAAACATGAACGTTGCCTGTAAGAATAAAATTAAATGACAGCGGATCGAAAGGAATTGCACAATATTCGTAGCGTCGCGTCGTTTTCTCAAGCTTTCATCATCTTCATCCCTATCTCTCAATCGGAACCATAGACATCGTCTCCTTTCCCTTTTCCCAATCATCTACTGTCCACCTTTCTTATCCTAAATTACGAATCCATACTGTCATTTCTAGTGTCACTTAGATCACGTGCTTGTCGTCATTTCTTTTTAGACAAAGGTTTAATCTCTTGGCATATGCTTACTAAAAATTCTCATTAATGTCGTTACTCTCTAGAAAATTGTTCTTTTTTTTTACTTGGAAACAATCATCACCTTTTGAACAGCATTACTTACAATGCAGTTCTCTCTTTGATCTTTGTACGCCAGTACATTCTCACACTTCTATCTTTCGACGCTGTCATGTTTCTTTTTATTATTCCCTCAAAACTTTTTCAAATATATTTCTAAAATTCGAAATCGTTATGGTTTCTAAAGCATCCATGTTTTACGGTCTATTGTCTGTCCATGCCTAATTTCAGTTAGGTCATGATACGTCATTCCACTTCAGTGTACTTCTGTAAAGAATTTCTGTTTTGTATACCTTTATCCGATAGTCATTGCTCAGACCTAACCACCAAAGCACTTTCTCATTTTTACACTGACCAACAACGATAGCATTCGTTCTACGCTAGATATTCTCAAATTATTTACTGAAGTTGGCACCACGTCAGCACGACTCAATGAATTATGTATTTACATTATCTGTTATTCAGTCTGACTTTGAACTTCCGCCACTCTATTAATTTAAAAACGTCCGCTGAGTTAACACTCAGCTGACAGCATTTATAGACATAAATTCTGATATGATTGGGATGATGATGAGAAATACATACGCAAACTATTTTTAAATAAGAACAGTTTATTTAATAAACAAATTAGCTGACGCTTTTTTGTCAGCAAGGGCTCGCACTTGGCATTGGACCGATTCGAGTTTAGCCCATATGTCATCTTCCAAATGTCTCGTACCGAACTTGCATTACTTTTGGCAGAAGATAATGTTTCTTGTAATACTGTCATCATTTGCATATTAATATTCCAGATTTTCATAGCACTTAAATAAACAATATTTAAGTTATGTTTACATTAACGCTGTCTGCCAAACCGAATAACTGACAATTGATACGTATATATGATCATAACTGAAACTCTCACTTTTAGTTATAGCCGTATAGAACTAAATTAGCTTACTATTGTATTAGTGAAAAATCTCTAACTACGATTTTTGTAACGTCCGAAGTTTCAAAAAACATCGCCTTAAATAACGTGACGAATTCGTTTACGTTAAAGTAGAATTTATTGGTTGTCAGTTTCATTTGTTCTTCAAATATAACCCAATGATGTCATGTATAAATTCGTTAATCTCCTTACAATTATGTATCTTCATCGTAAGATACTGGATACTAACTCATTAAGTTAACTTTATTCCCTTAATAACAGCTGTTTATAGAAGCTGCAGCAATATTTTAAACGAGAGTTTCTTTTAACAGTGGCAGAAGGCTACGCACGCACCAATGGAACTGCTAGCCCGGCCTCTTCTCGGCCTACTGTTGACTCTCTTCTGGATCAACTCAGCGCCGAGATACCCAATGGGTGAGTATGTTCAGTCACTTCATAATATTATTTTCTTTTTAGTATAAATATATTGCAAACTGCAGATTTCATTTCTAGATTGTCAAAATAAGTAAATATGTACTTCATTGGCCAATATGAATATTCAAGTTAAAAAAAAATGTTTTGTTATCACAAAATTCCTTTGAGAAATGATGACCGCTGTAAACAAAACCATATTGAAACTATGAAATTCTTGAATATATTGTTAAAACAGCACATTTTTACAAATAATTCTTCAACATTCGGACTTGTTAATGATCTTTGAGCGAATAAAAGCACATTTCGTGGCAAGCAATATGGGTTTGATGTTGTAAACAACATTTCAGATGTAAAACAAAGTGCAGATTATAAAGATACGCCAGATTTTATAAACATACTTGTATATTTATCACGTAAAAAGTATCTTTTTTTTTGTGTAGGAGTAGTACTGTTGGCCGCAGATGGCCATTACAGCTTCCATGGTCCAGGAGGACGGACATCGGGTCGGGTGGGTCGAGCAGTACATGCCGCGGACGGCGGCGATGTACGGTAGTTCGACGATCTGAGGGACCAGGACCAGGGTCGGGGTCGGGGATATAGTCGGCAGCGGCGCCGATTAACGGGTTTGGGTGGACGCACGCTTTTTCAAAGTAATGTTCGGACATTTCTTTGAAAAATTTGCGGATAGGGACTAGATCGAAGTCAGAATGAAGGTCGACATTCCGCATGTACCACGGGGCACCGACGGCATGTCGAAGGAATCGGTTTTGAATAACCTGGAGGCTATTGATGTGAACGGGAGCCGCGTGTGCGAATACGGCACTGGCGTATGCTAGGATGGGACGGATGCAGGTTTTGTAAAGTGTCAACTTATTCCTAAGTGACAGTTTACTCCGCCTGCAGATCATGGGGTAGAGCCGACCGAGGACGAAGGCCGCTCGGTTGCGTACTGACCGTATATGCGGTCCAAATGACATGTGGGAGTCTAGGGTGACGCCTAGATCAAATATCTAGGCGATACCTTTCTGGTCCAGGGGATGGGCCGCCCATAGAGGGTGATCGGACCTAAACGACGACTGGGATGGCCCGCAGTGTGGGATCTGATGGTACCCCGGGAGAAGAACACCGCGGCGCTCTTTTCCGGGTTCACATCGATGAGCCACTTACGCCTTATTTCTGTGTGAGAAATATAGTGCGGTGTCGTCCGCGTATAGGGCTAGTTGCACCCTGTCCGAACGAGGGATGTCGTTCGTGAACAGGCTGAACAGGAGTGGAGAGAGCACAGAGCCTTGAGGGACTCCGGCCTGAATAGGGTGGGGAGTGGATCGCGTACCTTCGACACGATATCGAAAAGTACGATTCCTGAGAAAATCTCGTATGATGAGAACGAGACGGTCTGGCACGCCCATGAGGTAGAGCTTGTGAAGCAAGCCATTGTGCCAGACCTTATCGAATACCTTGGCGACATCGAAGAATAAGGCTCCGGTGTATATAGGTCTGGGCTGGTTGAGCCCGGAGAGGACATGCTCCGTGATGCGGTGCACTTGATGGACGCAAGAGTGTCCAGCTCGGAAGCCGAACTGCTCGTGTATGAGTATGCCCTTCGAGATGACAAATTCTTTGAGTCTTACGAGAAGCAAGCGCTCGTAGAGTTTGCCCAGGGCGCTAAGGAGACTTATGGGGCGGTAGCTCGTGGGATCGTCACGTGGCTTACCGGGTTTGTGAATGCCGATGACGTCTGCTTCTTTCCACTCCGAAGGAAAGATAGCGTGCGCCATGGCGGCATTGAAGATGGCTACCAAGAGATAGATCAAGTGGTAGGGAAGGATTTTTAGTACGCGGTTCGAGATGCCGTCAGGGCCGGGGGCTTTCTTAGGCTTAAGGCCTTTGATGAGGTCTTCTACCTCGGAATGGGTGACCGGGGTGAGCGTGTCGGATGGCGGGGCAGAAACCCTGCGTTCTACTTCCCTATCTACGTGATCGCGATGGGGTGGGTCGGAAATTGTGACACTAGGAGAACATTGTCTCTCTAGAGCTAAATAATCATGTCTTCACTTGTGACTTCTCACTATTCCGTTAAAACGATGCAAGATTAAATAATCTAAAGATAACGACATCAATAAATTTACGGATACACGTATCTCGATTTCTTTGAATCTCCACAGGACGTTATTGTATTGACATGTAGCAATGATATAAAATAAATAACGACTGAATTTGGAACCGTTATCAAGATTTTCGATGGCGATGCAATTCAACCCAAACATGTACATTTATTGTATCCTGAGCTGGTTAAAATGGCTTGCGATACTGAGACTTACAATAACACGCCTTATTAGAAGAATGACGTAACCCAAACAGCATAAGGTCAGGTTATCAAATAGCCAAGAAACTGGCCCATACAACTCGATCCATTTCGTGTACGGAACCTTTGAGATAATATCTGTATCGGTGTGCCATAGCCCGTGAGTCGTCAGATGGGCCGTGTGAAAACCGGCGCCTATTTTCGTACTCCTCGTAAATAGCTTATGGTGACGTCACGGACATGGTTTTGTTGTTATAATCGCCCCGTTGGGATAGCCACGATCGTGTCTTGCAGGGGGATATTTTCAGAGGATATTTTTAGATACAGTGTGAATTGTCTCAATAGATGAGTTAAATCTTGGAGTTGCATTTTAAAAATAGAATCAAAGTAATCTTTCACAAAATTTGTATAGTTTCTTGCCTTTTTCCTTTTTAGTTTATGATAAGTTTTCATCGAATTTATTCTGAAACAAAATATTAGCCAAACACAAGTATGTAATCAAAACTGTCAAACATAATTTTTTGAGTTGAAAGTGCAGAAAAATGCCAGAGCATTTATCGAATCAAATCCTCATGTTCAATTTGGACACTACAGTATCACAATTCAAAACGAACAAATAGATGTATACGTACACGTGGTTAGGGATTAACAAAGTCTGACAATTTTTGGATGAAGGCCCACGGATTTTATTGCGGCCATCAACAGCTAAAGACTTTCTAAAGTCTGCTACTTCAATTCTACATTCTTATGGCAATAGCAAATCTTCCGTATCTCAAGGAAATGAAGGCGCATTAGTCTCCTCTAATAGTGAAATCACTCACTTAACGATCGTGTTATTTATTTTATCTTTTATTTACTTGAGTATCTATCTAATAATAATTTTAAATTCAGGTCATGTGAAAATGTATTGGTAGAGCATTCTAACCTACGACAACAGCAACTAATTCTAATACTATCAAAACTAACACTATACATTCAAGAAACCCATTGTTCTGTCGACAATGACATGTATTGTAATCTTTTGCAGATGCATGGCCTTAACATTGAAACTGGGAAAACTGATATTAATAAATATTGAGGAAACTAATTTTCAGATTCAATTGATGTTTAAGTTTCTGTTACATAATAAAGCGAGAGTAAAGAGGACTTTGATTATTGTGTTCCTTCAATCAGTCAGAAACATGCTATGATGCAGTTTTATGCATTCTTGTAGGTTAAAACCGAGTGATAGGCCGCTTTAGTAGATTCTTCTATTTAATCAAATTACGCAGCTGCAGTGCTTACTTTGAAGTTCGCCTCCTTTCAATATTCGCGTTCTTTGCTTCCAACTTCTAACTAGATCTATTTGCTAAGATATATATTTGATATATTAACAATTTTACTATTGTAACCTAATTCTGCACGATCCGAAAGCAACGTCTATTTTTCTAGGCTCAATTTTTCATCATTGAATTTTGGCATTGGTCCACTATATCCGTTTAGCTGGAATATTTTTATATATCGGACTTACATTATAGCAGAGTTTCGCGTAGCAATAAATATTGCCGTCTTCTTATTTCGAGGGCAGAACTATGTTGACAGTTTTTCCTACTGTTCTTGCTTTTATTTAAACCTTAGATATTGCTGTTGGTGTACTTGTAAACACAAAAATGTTGGTTTCTGAAATATGTCGATACCTACGTAATAGGTTTATTGATAGAACGCAGAAGTACGTGGATATTTTGTAGTAATTAAGAAAAAATAATAAATACATACACCATTTCGCGACGTGGCTAGAATAAGTGCCAATAGACACTATTTCGCCTCATCCATTCTGGTCAGGTTTCAGGCTTCTATAACTTCGCCATCAGTTAACATTACGAGTTTGTGTGGTATTTTCTGTAGAACCTATCGCATTACCAGCTAGTCAGCTACTTTGGTCTTGCATATCTGTTGCTTTAACTATTTATTCATCATTCTAAAATCTACTTGGTCAAAACGCCGAAAAATAACAGTCTTACACCAACACTTAGACAGAATGGTTTTAAAAGTAAACATCTTACAGTTTACTAGCCTCTAAAAATTTTATTTCTTTAAACTTAATATGTGAGCTCATAAATCATTTTCTCAAGTTTCGAACAATACTTGTCAATGTGTACATTGTAAAATAATAGTTTTTGGCATGGGCAAGCAACTCCCGCGCATATTTCCGCTCGCTAATGAGTGTTTATTCGGTTACTAACGATAATTGCACCTGCTGTTGCGACTCCTACGACTATATACGTTGCGAGTAAAGTGCAGGGACGGATCTGAAGATAGAGTTTATCTGCAAGGGCAGACGAGACAATTTGTCAACCAATCTGTACATGTACGTAGTTCTCTTGAAGACACATTTATTCCTATTGATCTAATTCTTTATTTCTATTTCGAGGCCTTGGCATAAAAATATGACAATCAATTAGGACTTCATGTTATTGCTGATTCTAAAATGATTTTTGTAATACTTCGGTCTTGCGAAAACTTGACACAATGACATGGTGATTTAGAAATTATTTCAAGAAAAGGGCAGTTACATACATACGACCATAAACAATAGTATTTTATTTGATGGCAATATGAAACAAGCCCTGAACATCATAAATATTGTTCATGCTACGCTGATTTAATGCGAGATGTTTAGATGATAATTATACTGGAAGTACAATCGGCTATTTACGGCATAAAGACGTAGTGCATGTACGAGCCAAATTGTAACAGGTCTATATGTACCTACACAGTATAATTTATAACTGTTTTCTATAATATATCTATTTACTGAATTTGACTGCTAGAGATACCATAATTTTTTCCGCCGACGATTTCTAACATATATGTCTAATATTTAAATGTTCATTTCTTTTGAAACTTTAGGAATTATTGGGATATTTGCCTTTACCATGAGCTTTTCTCCGGGAGATTTTGCAGTGTAAATTTGCTAAAATGATTAGAGCTTCTATTGCTGCTGATGTCATCCAATTTCAATTTTTCGTCTTCTTCGTGAACAACGTAAACATGCGTCAAGAATATAAAATTGTCACACAATTTTCTTTTATTACTGCTATAAATAACGACCAGTCTCGCTTTATTTATTGTATCTTCGTAACAAAACTACAAACACGATATTACAATAAAAATTAAGGCCAGATATGCGATGCACTGCCAAGGGCAAAAGTGGGCTATATTATTATTTCATCAGCTACTATAACACTCTTCACACTGGAACCCGGAACACAACAAAGTTTAGTTGGTACTAACCTGGATGTTGTCTTGCATATAGACCTACCATATTTTCACAAGGGACCCACTTCTACTGCAAAATAGCTCTGGGTGGCTCAGCTGTTCGCCTCCTTGTACTGCAAACAATGCTAGCATCGCAATAATTTATTGGAAGAAACGTGGCAAACCCTATTTATCTCAAAGGATCTTGTTTACTACATCAGTGGATATTTCAGCTGACCAAATGAATCTTTCCATACTTACCTTCAGGCAAACGTCCTGTTCTAGTCCGACTTAAACGCATTCTACACAATTGGTATACCTTGTAACAGGCGCGCCTCAACATCACCTGTACCCCCACCGTCTACTGGCGGTACTCTGCCTCGGCCTGGCACCAAGCAGGTGACCGTGACCGTGCAGGAGACGGTGGTGGAGCCAGCGCAGTCGCAGCAGCAGCCTGCACCTACGGCGGTGGCAGTTGTCCGCCATCAACACCACGCCTCGAGCGCTACGAAGGAACTCGACGATCTGATGGCGTCGCTTTCAGACTTTAAAGTAAGTGTCTATTATGTGCAATGATCCATTACGATAGAAATCTGTGCATTGATACTTAACGGAATTTGAATTTATATCTGCTGAGTTGTTTTGGAAACCTTAGTAAAATCCAAATGACTGTATCTGTTCAGCTCCAACCATATCACACTTTGGTTGGAGCTGAACAGATGCGTGCAATCCAATTCTGACCAATTATAAAATGTTAAAAAAGCGGCTAAATTTAAATTATATTGGAATTGGTTTTCCAGAGTAACTCTTGTGATCTGTATCTACAGTCTTAGATTTTGTTGTTATTTGAAATATTATTCTCATAGAAAAAACGTCCAAAATATTAATAACTGAAATCCCGAGAATAGGCTAGATGACAAAAAAAATTTTTTTAGTAAGTACATCATCTAGATTATCCAAAAATATTGAACACGAATTTTTTCTTTTGTCGGTTAAACAAAAGTGACAAAAATATAGTGTTTGTTTTGAAATGCCGCGTGACGTCACGCCGGTATACAATTTTTACTGAGGGGTGACGTCACGAGCCCCCACTCCCGAACTTTGATGCTCTATATCTTTGGCAAAAAAATACGTGTCTAATATTTTTAACCGGCTTCAAAAAGAAGGTTCTCTATTCGACGCGTATGTATGTAATATTGATAAAAATGCGTAATATTAATATATGTTAGTCTATATGGGCTTCTAAACAAATTTACCAAATTTTATGAGTGTATGTATGTATGTATGTATGTAGGTATTTATGTATGTATGTATGTAGGTTTGTCCACGGATTTCTCAGAAACTACAAGTCCGATTTCGAAAATTCTTTTTGCATTAGTTAGAGTATTTTTCAACTTAGGGTAGAGTACAAGTTTCATCAAAATTGGTCCAGTAGTTTAAGAGATATAAACTTTTTATGTTTTCAGTAAGTTACTGTAACGTAGACGTTCGAGTTGCGTGATAGTGCTGATACCTATTTTGGTAAAATAAGTCACTAAAAAGTATAAAATAAACTATTTTAAAAAAAATAAAAACCGACTTCAAAGTAAATTATCTAAAAAGCATAAAATAACGAAAATAAATTGAAGTCGGTGTCAGCTGGTGCTAGTGTTAGTTAACATGATGTGCTAGCACCGACTTCAATATATTTTCGTTATTTTATGCTTTTTAGATAATTTACTTTGAAGTCGATTTTTTATTTTTTTTAAAATAGTTTATTTGATAATCTAACTGACGGACTAATCAGTCATCATCCACATTTCGGTGTTTAATGTTTTTTGGTTGGGTAGCAAAGATATTTGAGGGTCGTTTTAAATGTGTGTTTAGTGATGTTCTCCATTATTATGCAGCACAATAAATGAAATTTGTACAGCGTCCAAAACATGATGAAAGCTAGTTAAAATTGTTTGCAAAGCTCTTCAAAATTAATATTAATCAGAATTTAATTTATAATTGGGAAACTTTGGCTGCTTCCTAGTAAAAGTTTTCTAGGACATAATTATTTTGTTTCCGTCATTTACCCTACACCTACAATCAATTCCACCACCATAAACCAACCAATTTTGGTAACATTAATGACTGATACTGTCTTAGAAGTCGGGTTTTTGAATAAGTTATATTTAATTCTGGCCAAATAGACGAATGGTTTATCAAAAAAGATTTGGCATACGCGTAATTTTTATTACAACACCATGATAAATATTTCTTCTGCGGCACGAGGGTTATTTGATGTAGTCATAAAAACATCTATAAAAACATGTTATGCGTGAAAGTTTTACCACATGTTAGTAACGTTTTTAATCAGCTATAAGACCTTCAAGGACTCCAATTACTACCAGAACACCACTACATTGGAGTAGTCGTACATTGTCACTTTTGTCAGCTCTTTTTACGCGGCTAAGTTTAATTTATAGATATATAAAAATTATAATAATGAGGCTTCCATTGATAATTTCCATTACAATAATAATGCATAAACTACCAAGAGTATTGATTGATTTGATGCCCTAGTAAATATTATTCCATTTTTTTATTAATTGTATTGTGCCAGTTCTGACATTGGCAACAACTACACAACTACATCAGTCGAGTTTAATTTTTTTATCCCTCATTGGCTCTCCAAATGAACCAAACACTCCCACCCAGTTTCTTACATGCACGTTACCCTACTTATGTTTTACATCAAACAATTTAATATATTTTATGCACTTCACACTACGTTATACATTGTGTGCAGAGAGGTCGCTCGTAATATTTGACACGGTTGCTATTCAAGCACCTTGCCAACAAAATACATCCGACCTACTCAAATCGCGAATTTCGCCTCTAAGACTTGTTTATATCTGCCATGCATTACACTTCATTCATGAGAATCATTGAATATAATCAAAATTTACGACTTAAACTTCGATGCGTTGCTTTTCATGGGTTTTTCAGTTACGGATATACATCCTAATTCCTATTATTCACCAGCAGTTGTCACGGCCATCTCGGCACACTGCACCACAGTCTCGTCTTTTCCGTTTATTATAATATTTACAAGTCGCCTTTCTTGGGGCACGGCTATTTCCAGACGGCTAGCATCGTCGTCACTCCAGCGGTCGTCTCGTCCCGCTCGCACCCGCTGCGAAGCTAACTTCTAAAGATAGTTCCCAGCGTTACATCACATCATCGGTGGGGGAAGGAGGAGACGCGAGCTTATAATATTAGAGTACATAGAAAAACATTTCACTCCGACCGCATTCGCTCCAATCCAACGCGAACGGGCGGGTTGCCTTCAGTACGTTGGGATTTCGCGGGATTTGCGATCTTTTACTCAGAACTGGAGACACGGAGTTTATTCCAAGTCTGAGTAGAAGATTCGCAGATTCTTTAATCCGTTCGAACGTTCCATCCAAAACTCTTTGGTGTTTGGAACGGTTGTACAATAGAATTATTTTTGCAGGTAAGCGGCACAGGAGGCGACAGCGGAACCCACGTGTATCGCGAGAAGCGCGCGTGGCAGGAACACTATCGCAGCAATCCCCGGCAACCGGAGTCCGCTTCTCTCGAGCATATGCTCGGATCCCTCCGCGCAGACATGAGCCGCCAAGGAGTACAAACCCCCCAGAAGGGGTGCTGCAACGCCTGCGATAAACCCATCGTCGGACAGGTGCATATCAAGAACCAGCCGAATCCGGACACTTCCCAAGATAGCGGGCAATGAATTCAGTCAAGTGAAGTGATTAAAATTGTGATTGGACTGTTTTGTGTATGCAGGTCATCACGGCACTGGGTCGCACATGGCACCCTGAGCACTTCACCTGCGCTCACTGCAACCAGGAGTTGGGCACGAGGAACTTCTTCGAGCGCGACGGCAAGCCGTACTGCGAGCCCGACTACCACAACCTATTCTCGCCGAGATGCGCCTACTGCAACGGCCCGATCCTCGACGTTAGTTCTGAAGGAATATGCTCTATTCAATTTGGTCGTTAAACCGTGGGTGCTTAGGTGTTCTTTTGATTGCAGAAATGCGTGACCGCTTTGGAGAAGACCTGGCACACGGAGCATTTCTTCTGCGCGCAATGCGGCCAACAGTTCGGCGAAGACGGCTTCCACGAGAGGGACGGGAAGCCGTACTGCCGCAACGATTACTTCGACATGTTTGCGCCGAAATGCGGCGGTTGCAACAAACCCATCATGGAGAACTATATATCGGCGCTCAACACACAATGGCATCCGGATTGCTTCGTATGCAAGGTCAGTATCGGTCTGCCCATTCAGGTTACCTTTTGCAGCTTCGCTTCTGGCCCAGTTTACGTCGCCTCTAATGCGGAAGGATAAGTATGAGATGTTTGGTTGTCAAATGATTTTTGTTGATCTAGGTTTGGTAATTTTTAACACTATGTTTACGTCACACAGGACTGCGAAAAGGCCGTCAAAGGTAAATCCTTCTATGCCATGGAAGGGAAGCCGGTATGCCCAAAATGCGTTGGAGTCGATGAGGATGAATAAGGGATGAAGTCCACAACACACTCTCTGAATGAATGCCCTCCCCCATTTTCTTTTACAGCAATGCTCGCCGAGATAATGGAATGATGCGTAAACACACACAAACACAGATGTTATTTACACACAGATACAGATAACAAGATTAATTTATAGGTTAATTAGTAGGGATATTAATTTATGTCATATATTTTTGTAATGTTATTGTAATGCTAAGTTTTAAAATAAAGAGAACAAAAATGAAAAAAAAAAAGATATACTTTAGAAAAAAAAAACAATAAAAACAAAAAACAATAAATAAAAAATATCAAAACAAAACTTATGTCATGTGCCCTCTGTGGCGTCTCAAGGTCACATGCGTACGCGCATGGCAATGACCTTTTCTCAAATTTCATTGTTGCGAAACGTACCACGTCAAAATTTCGGTGAAAATTTGAAATGATCCGGGTCAAGTGCTACTGCTTGAGTTCGGTATAGTATTTCCCGCTCTGCACCCGAACTTGTCTATGAATAGACGAGCGCGATGACGTCACAGGACCGTCTGCAGCCATACCGGCTGCTTGTAATCAGGCCGCTTTGTTTATATGGACCAATAGATTGGATTCTATTTAAAATTTAGCACACACTAAATATAGTCAGTAGTTATGCGGCAAATGTCACACAAAGTTAGGGTTAATGGGACGAGTATTTTATAAATTGTCTATGTAGAATAGAATTAAAAACAATTTATTTAAACACCGCAAAACAATGTAGCACAATTTTAACAAACAAGAGAAATTAAAAAAAGACTGACAAATAATCATACATTAAAAAAAGAAAAAAATACTATTTAATAGGTTTTTTTTATACTACCAAGGTGGCAAGCAAGCGTGCGGCCCGCCTGATGGTAAGCAGCCACCGTAGCCTATAAACGCTAGCAACACCAGAAGAATCACTAGCGCGTTGCCGACCCTTAAGACATTAGATATTAAGTCTTTGTGTCGGGTAATTTCACCAGCTACAGTGCCCTTCACGCCGGAACACAGCAATGATTACACACTGCTGCTTGGCGGCAGAATATCTGACACTGCGGTGGTACCTACCTGGACGGTTCCTTGCACAAGGAACCTACCACCTAGGTAGGTACTATGTGCCACAAAGAGGCAGGTCCAAATGGGTCCCAGATCAGCTTATTGTCAAGCGTATGCCTGAGTTGCCTGATTCTGGGTGTCATCTAGGCCCTGTGTGTGTGGGCTATGTCTTTCGAATCATTACTGTTTATTAAATCTCTGTGCTGGCTGGAAATAATTTTAACTAATAGCAAAGCAAATAATGTAAGGTTAGTATAAAAAAGAAAGACTAGTAAAATTGTGCAACTTTTAGTTAGCATCTTATAAAACCTTTAACTTAAATTAATCAAACAAACAAGAAAGAAAAGAGAATTGGATATTAGTAGTAGTAGCACTAAATACCTAGTAGCCAATTGCCACCAAACAAAATGAAGAGGAAAATCTTGAACGCATCATTACAAAAATGTAAATTTAATTAAAGTTAATTTATCATACTTGTCTCCGTGTTACATATTAAATTATTTCCTTAATAAATATCTAAAAACAAAAAATGATCAAAGTAGTCATATCTACAAGACGATTTTTCACATTATTACGACACTGTCAACTATTTTATCTGTGCTAATGTGACATGACTATGGATTCCCGCCAAAAATATAATTGCGAAGTAAATAAAATTTAGTAACATTATGTAAATTACTCATTTATACGACTTAAACAACGTTTGTCCACTAGGTTTGTAGTTTCTTAAGACTTACCGTAAAATCTCATTTGGACAGGCGTGGATTAGAATAGTGCACTGGTCATTAAATGATACAGTGACCTTATGTCAGACGAATCGCTGCAAATATACGAATTAACGCGGGCCCTCAATCGTCAGCACAGTGACTGCTCAGATACTGACTGCCGCACTCATATACGTCAATTAAAATTATGTACTTATCACTAAACCAGTTTTTGAAATCGGGTTATTTCGACACTCGAGGCCAATCAATACTTTATACGTTAATAGTGAGTAGATATAACCATTATCTCTTACTCAATAATGAAAATAAGCATACACGACTCCGTAAGTTGAAATATGTAATTAGATTAAAACATGGCTTAATGATAATTAACGCTAATTGACATTTGTGAGTGCGGCTGTGAAAGCCTTATTCACCACAAGAACACAATCCCAATTGAACTGAATCTGATTCTGGTAATTCACTACAATTCACTTTTTAAGAAAGAAAAAAACATGTCCTCCATCGATTATAGGCGATGATTTTGCCAACAACAGAGTGTTTATCCACAGGGTAGTGATGATGGATTTCATACATGTGGTAATGACACTTTTATCTGGTATTTAGGTGTGATCCGTTTCAGTTGTGTGTCAGTGTCAGTTATCTACCGGTCTCCCGTATTATACTAGTATATTTTGATAGTTACCTCTAGAGGTGCTGGTGTGATCCGACAGTTTGGTCGATTTCGTTGTCTATCGAACTCCGTATTGGACCCGATTTAAGTACACCTTGGAGAACACATGGTGAAGTCACCTATCACCTTGGGTTGCCAGATGGCCGTGAAGTAAGCCAAGCTATTAAACAACGCCATGATTCGTCAAGCGGCCCACTAGCGGATTAGTGGATCAGACGTCGACGTCTATCGAAAATCTTTGATGCAAAACTGGGTTTACTCTTACAGAATGATACCAGTAGATTCACACAAGCGGAAATAATGTTGATATTATCGGGCTGGGGTGATGTGGGAATCCACCGCACCTTCCATATTATAATGTATTCCAGTGAAAAACGCTAACCGCGCTGACGGCGTTATCGTCATTATTAATGATGAATGAATATGAATATTGAATGAATGAATATTACACAAAGCTGAGTAAGTAATTCGTTATCTTGGTTAATTTATTTTCTTCGTTACTATCAGAATGAGGAAAATGGTACGATAACGAAGAAAATCATTTCATCTTTCTTTCATCTATCAGAATATTGTAATGGTGAAACAATAAAACATTATCTACGAGTATCTATCTAATACTTATATCGTATAATTTTATATGAGACAACATGTAAAGTGGTTTAATCTACTCATCTTATTACTTACTTTGTTAGTTGTTAGGCACTACTTGTTTTCCAAATAAAATAAAAACACATTTTTCTCACGAGAATGAGGAGGGGAGAGTCGAATAGGGTGAAGACAAGTGGTCATTTTTACATTTTTTTCTTTATTTTGTTTCCAGGAATGCCGTGAGCCTTTCCACGGCGGTTCGTTCTTCGAGCACGAAGGGCACCCATATTGCGAGACCCACTACCACGGTAAGCGTGGCTCCCTCTGCGCCGGCTGCCACAAACCAATAGCCGGCCGATGCATCACAGCGATGTTCAGGAAGTTCCATCCGGAACACTTCGTCTGCGCCTTCTGCCTCAGGCAACTGAATAAAGGAACATTTAAGGAACAAAACGACAAGCCTTATTGCCACGCGTGTTTCGACAAGCTGTTCGGCTGAATCGATCGATTGTGACAGCGCTAGAATCGATTTAAAAATAAACTGTTACAAATGTGTCGACGCTGCTGTGACAAAATTTTAAATTTATTATTTTTAAATGAGATTAGATACGATATAAAGCTATCAGTATATACGCTCTGAAGGTCGTAGGATCGATCGAAGTGATAAAATATTCACAAGTTGACAGCTGTTTTGCTATCACCAGTTCCGATAGAAAGGGCCATAAAATGAAAATAAAAACATCAATTTAGCCTTCGTTGAACTTAGATTCTTGCTCCATAATAAGTATTAGAGTCAGTTAATGGATAATTATCTCGCTATTTAGTTTAGATTTGAATACAAAATATAAACTAAGAGATGAGATGAGACATGATGGCTATTAACGAATTCTGATTGCGACAGCTAGTGACATTTTACCATATAATTATATGGCTACAGAATTATAAAGGCAGAATAATAATTACAAAACTATTTTCTATTGAAACTAATATGTTTTCAATAGCTATTTAACCCCTAGGCGGTGGTCGCGAGATCGCGCTTCGAGTCATCCGCCGTGGAGAGCTTTGATAAAAAAGCTAAAATTGTAAATTTTATTTGTGACTTCTATATGAAACTCTTCGCTAGTTCGTTTAACTAGAAACTTTTGCCTTTTAAGTGGACTAATCGAAATGTAAAAACTTGTTTTGTTTTTTAATTATGGATATCTAATGACCTGCCACGTCGCCTATTCGATCGGCTTTCAAGCAAAGAGGCGGCGGTTCCAAAAATATGTATTTATATAGGGTTACAGGAAAAGTCGTGCTAGATCCGTTAAGGGCGTGGAGTACCCATCATTTCTGACTTATTTCACTATGAAACACCCCACCCTAAACTTAGCCCTTTTCGAGATTTTCGACTTTAAATTTTTTATTGAAAATTGCCGATTTTTAGGCTATTAAATTTTATTTTGTTTAAGTTAAGTTTGTTTATTTTTTTTTTACTTTTTTTTTATTTTGGTTAAGTTTAGGGTGGGGTGTTTCATAGTGAAATAAGTCAGAAATGATGGGTACTCCACGCCCTCAACGGATCTCAACGGATCTAGCACGACTTTTCCTGTAACCCTGTATATTCACATATGTACCGTTCTATATACTTTCCGGGAGAAATTTTCGATATGATGATGAAACCGCTTTGGAATCTATTGTAAAGTTTAAAAGAAACAAGCGAACTATCAGAGTGACATCTAATAGTACCTACTGAACTCAGAAAGAGGGGACTCTTCTACTACAGGTTTATACTTAACAGAAGAGTTCCCAAACCCTGTAAAAATACAAAATCTTGTAATAATATGAATAAATATTTTGATTTTTTTTTTTTTTTGAAATAGTGACTTTGTTTTATAGTACTCAGAGCCTAGTAAAGAGAATTCGTCGCGCATATTACAGCAACGATTGTCACTACCGGCTTCACGTGTAATAATATATTTGAATCATAATGACATATGGCAATGGTAATACAATTTTGGAAATAACCTTGAAAATAACACTGGCAGGTGTCTGTATTATAATGACAAAATCGCCAAACTGAGTCAACATAGCGAGGCGTAAAATACCGTGTCTAAAGCGAATTAGCATCATTTAAGAAATACGAAGTGGGTATGACATAACCACATTAAATTAAACCCTACAACATGCCATTTTAAGGCCAACCTAAATATGTATAGTAATTTCCTCTCGACGCATGTCGCGCTCGCTAAATGTCACCTAGTTGGAAAAAAAGACACTTTCGCATAATGTCACCTAGTCGGAAAATTACACTTTTCGAACGATACGAATCCGACTATAATCGGTGGAGGCCATATAATTATATGTATATATTAAGTGAAGTGAATCTGATCTTGTATTTCTGGTACGAATTAGGAAAGAAGTGCGATATTTAACAAGTAAGTTTTATACATTGCAAGTAATTTAGAATTGTATTGGTATACCGAAAAATACCCTCAATGATAGGACAGGGGTTTTTAAACACTATATATTCTGTTATAATATCATTTCGGCCTTCATAGTGTATAAGAGTGTATAGTTTAACCTTAAGGTTCATAATTGATATGAAATTTTATTTCACTGTCACCATTTCTTGTTATCTGCAAAATTAACAATTTAATCTGACATCTAGAAGTGAGTGAACATAACATTGTAAGACGGTGTACCACTTTAGGACGATAATCGCTTGCACGAGCTAGCCCAAAATACATGCGAGCGCTAATCGCAAGCAAGGTCTTCAAACGATTTTGGTTATAAACTGGTACAGCGTTCGGTCCGCGATAGTACATACAATCCTAAAGCATGCTTGATGCATATCTTTCTTATTTCTATTCTATTCTATTGGTGGCTGTAAATTGGGCCCGGTTTCCACCGGAACGCACTTCGACCCAGTTGGATCCATTGTGCATGCCCTAGCCCTTACTCTGTTTCTGGCGTGTCGAAGAGTTCCCTCAGGTACGCAACGATTGCGCCAGCTTGGAGCTGTGCATAATCACCTGGTGTAGGATAAGCTACTCCCAGATGACTCAACCTACTACTTTCTAATTTAAAATGACATGTATAATTTACCATAAGTGCAGTCGATATGAATTTAGGGTTTTGTTCAAGGGCGTTCTGAGCTTTAGTCGATAGAATTACGATTTGAAGCTCATTGTAATTACATTCTAATAGTTATTTAATCTAACTAGTGCATGTGATGAGAACTAATTAAAGATAACGTTTATACTAAAAAAAACTATTTGAATAAAGTACTATCGAGAATAGGGTACTTGACATTTTCATTAAAAAAATATTAGCAATTTATTTAGATGTCGATTTACGATGTTTGTTAAATTTTTTTTCGCCTTTGTAAGGTAATAAACGGCTTACTTCTGAAATGAGTCTTATATATGTGCCGTTAGATTTGCTTTTTGTTGCAATAAAATTATCTGCTAAAATTGAAAAAAGCTCACACAGATGAAGATTCTATGTTAAAAATGTTTATGACGTATAAATATATTATATGCTTTATTCTTTATTGTATTGAATTCAACTTGTTAAAAATAAAATACTTACTTTAAAGTTAATACCTTTAAGGTTGATAAAGACAGATATACCATTTTTTTATACCCAAGTTGGATTTATTTGTCAAGTAGGTATAATATTTTATAGTGAAAGTGCTATACCCTATTCTCACTATCATTAAAGTGCAATTGGACGATTTAGAAATGTCACAGACATTGGTTAACTTATTTTTGTAAACAAACTGCATTCGCATCCGACAGGCGTTCTATAGCCGTCCTTTTCTGATGTTCTATGTGTAACAAGGACGGTAATAGGCTCGAGTGTAGTTTGTATATGATGGTATTGGAGGGCATTAGTTATGCAATGCTATACTATACATTTAAGAACACTGTATTAAGATTTCAGATGGACAAATCATGGCGGACTATTTGTTGTTAAATAATTCAGAGCTGCCATTAGCGATAACATATAAAATTGATAAATATGTTTATAAAAGCCGCCATGATTATTGAAATTGTGTCACGCTGCAACTATGACAATCCATTATTTAGTTTTATGTGCATTTTGTTAGCATGGACTTAATTTGGGTTACTCTATTGCCATGCTGAAGAAAGTTCTCGCATAGTTTCAATACCAATGATAGATGGCGCTCCTATAGTCGGCACGTAATCGATTTATAGATTTGTTTCACATTCGCTGGACTAAGGTTTTGCCTCACATAAAATAAATATTTGACACCTGACAAATTATACCGTACAGGAAAATAATATTTATATAATCCTCGGCACCTAAGTTGGCAAGATTTTGGCTTAGTTGCAACAAAATATGGTCAATATAATATATTGCAATTTTTTTGCCATATTTTAGTTATGCCATAAAAATAAGGAAAATAGAGGAATGATTGAAATATAATGAGATGTAATAAATGAAATTCATAAAGTTGAACTTACATAAGAAATGTATTTTAAAATAAAATATTAATTACTGATTTAATGCTTGGCGGCCGGCAGGTTGCAGGATGAAAAGTCGGAATCTACTTAGTGATAAAATAACATTTTCAAAACTTGTAACAAATAAATAACAAAGACAAACTGAACTATTTTAGTGCACGCAAGTTTACTCGGGAGCGAACGGGACGTAGACGAGTTGCGGGGAGCGAGGCTCGACCGGCTAACCAATAGCGCGCCCGGAACTATGTTACCTTGTTCCCCGCGTCCCGTTTGATAACCAGATACCTAAAAAATGACTTCTGCGCATCTAACGAATCTTGCCAAGTTACGTGCCGATGGCTGTACCCTTTTGTTCATTGTCTTGTATCTTATTCGGGTTGTCTTGTTAATAGTCGGTAGTAAGATATTTTAATGATCATTTTAAAAATACTTATCATGATAAGATTACTAAATAAATAATATGATCAAAAGTATACATATTATTGTCCTAGACTGTAAATATAAATTGAGGTATCTGATTTGGCGATTAAGCTTCGAGCATTGAAAACAGTTTAAACAATTATCGTGTCATCAAGAAATAACGCCACCAGCATTTATCATGTTCGTTGAACTATGGGTGTAAAAAAATCCGAATGGCAATTTAAAGTTGCCCAATTAAGTTCAACTATTATACGCTTTGAATATAATCAAATTCGGACTCAATCTTACTTTTAAGTTGAAATATATCTTCCATTAGTATAAACGCGTGCTGTACAGTTACTCGACGCGTTGTTATTGTATTTTTATTACTATACTATTATTTTATCGCTTTAATAAATAGTTCGTTAGTGCCAAACTTATCGCACAGCCGTTAAAGCCGACGATCACGATCCTACATAAACTTGTTTATGTTTATTACATCATCATCATCAGCGGCTTGGGGATCACAGTATAGGTGGTAGGTAATCCAATAAAAAGACGCTGCTGCCCGTCTTCTTGTTTTCCCTTAGTCACCTTTTACGGACACCCAACGGGAGGAGATGGGAGGGTGCTATTCTTATCCCGACGTATTACATAAATTATAATACCTATTACTTAATACGATTTACTGTCTTTGTGCAGGTGGTAAACGCACAGCACTACTGCACAGCCATTGTAACGTAACTTATTTAACATTCAACATAAACGTGATTATGTTTGTTACATACATTATAATATTGCTTATTAATACAATAATGTAACAAGTGTTGTATTGCTTTTCTATTTCTACAGATGTATTGGCAGCACTCAATGCAAACTTTCATGATATAAACAATTAACAAATTGTATTCTAAAAAATATTCGAAACTCATTTAAATAAATTAATTGGGAAGTACGTAAAAATACCCTTTTAAAATTACTTATCTACTAATTTAAATTACATTTACAATTCATTTTATGTGGACTCGTGAACGGCGGGCATAACTGTTTATCGCTTCTTGGCACATGATAAAAATGTTGGTAACGAAAAACAGTGTATGTTACATTAATTGCAAGTTAAACTTTAAGTACGTCATAAACGAGACATGATTTTATTGAATCTGTAATATTTTAACAAATATATTTAATGTTTTATAGTTATGTAGTTTCATTTTTACCATATCGCCAATTTAACACACTCGGGTTTATTTGCAATACAATATTCATGGCCGCACATGGCCGTGAGCGATTCAGCGGACATGAAACTGAACACAATGTTACGTATAATAGAAGCTACTATTATTACCCAAACAGAATTTTAGATCCTATCTCGGCTAATTTTGGCCCACAGGGCAGCCGTTTAACTCGTGAAAAAAATAATTGTTAAAATACCATGTTATAACATTCATATTTACATCGTGATAGCATTATAGCTAGTTAGCATCAATTGTCAGTTCGCAGACAAATAGTTATTAAGTACTGTATATTTCTCATAAATAACTGATATGTTATTATTAATGAATAATTAACGTGTATCGATTTTCCTACAAGGTTGTCCTTGTTGAAATATCGCGGTAGTAGCGACGTCCATGTTTGTACTGTAATCATGAGATCCCGAATTCAAATCACAAGTCGGTATTGGGGCAGCCAATATTCTCTCTGTTACCTCGGTGTCTAGTATGGGTTGTGATAATTTACGAGCTCGATCAAACTGTCACTTTTCTGCCGTGCTTATAGTATACTACTTAGTCGATGATAGTTGTCGCTAGGGGCGCTGGTGTGGAGAAAACTGATAGTTTGATATAGTTCGAGTTCTATCAAAACCCATACTAGCCCCATACCCTGATGCTGGTGGGAGAATTCATATGTCCATAGGTTTCTCTCTCTGTCTCTGCCAGTCGGTCCCTCATTACTGAGGATCGTGACTCCGCTGTGCACGCTCATATACTTACCTATACCCACTAGCTGTGATCCGCCTCCATTGAACCCGATCTTCTTCTTCCATAGCTTTATGATTCATAAATAATGATAAGTACGTTTATTTAAAATTAGGCTAGGTTAGGCCGTGTATAAATAATATCATTGGGTAGCAAAAAACATTTACTTAGGTATACCTATGTCCATATATTTTAATTCTTTATTTTACACACAAAATTAAATAGCATAAATTACCTATATTAAATTTGATGTTTTACTAAAAGTTTTATTATGACGGTAATTGTGAACTGTGATTGTAAAGGGCTGCAACTAGATACTAGGCTTAAAATACTTTTAGCTGATAATTAGTAATGCAATGTAATCCAAATTTGGATTAATTCTCTAAGAATGTAACAGACCACGAATAAACGTGATCATTTTTCAAAAACAGGAAATACCTACTCCGCACAAGCGCTTGTGCATTCTCTCTTCTTTCCTTTACTCTCGCTAATCTGATGAGACGGAAGATCAACACAGGACCGCCTTTTTTACATGCCCATCCGACACATGGATCAGTAGGTACAATAAAATATTGTTCGTACCAGTACTTGGGTGGGACATTTATATTTTTTTTTGCACATGAGAAGGGCCTCCAGGCTCCTCTTTCTCTGGTGGGATCTGCACCACCCTCCAGCGCCTTTGCCCGCCGCAGTCACGCACGGTGTTCACGGGGACGGCGGTCGCAACTCTGCCGCCGTCCTCCTCCGTGACCCCGCCGTGCTCGATGGACGTCCGAGGGCCCACACCCCGAACGTCCAGCGACTCCGAAGAAAATTTTGGGTGACGAACCCAACTCTGCCAATTTCCCTGGAACCTAGGGGTGATGGTATGTTATCCTAAAAATCTGTAGCACCAGCGTTATATATTGCTGTTTCATTGCTACTATTAAGTTTAACTATTGTTTAAGTTTTTGAATGGATGTATGATTTTGTCTGAAAAACTGTTAAACTGAAAAATGTATAAGTAGGTAAGTACCTATTTGAATATATTTAAAAGATGTATTTTGTAAAATGTAGATCCACTCGGTTATACAAAGATAGCCTTGATAAGAAAATGCTAGAATATCGATTGAACCGCATACTTACGATGTTGTATAATTACAATCAATCATTACTTATCATTAAATATAGTTATGGACCTACTTACCTGTATGAAAGTTTACTATCTAGGTAGATGGCAAATTATCATTTACCGAATATGTAAAGTAATACCTAATAAATACTTATATTTAGTAAACTTAAGCCACTAAGGCATAAGGATAGGACACTAAGGTGTCCTCTTGGTTATTATAACAGCGGTCAATCTTTCGCAAGATCAGCCATCTACGCGGGTGATATTATAGTGCACAAGTGCTTGCATAGACACAAGTGAACTCTCCCTTTCTTTTACCTCTCACAATCGCATGGGACGGAAAACCGACACGACCGCCGAGAGATCAGGCACAGGACCAACTTTTTACATGCCTAACCGACGCATGGATCATCTTACTTTACAGACAATCAGGTGATCGGCCTGCATTGTCCTAGTCTGTAAGGAACAACTACACAAAGCTTTTGCTCTCCGCGGGATTAGAACCTACGACCTTCGGTTTGCAAAGCAAGCTGTTTCCCACTGTGCCACGGAGGCTACATATTTCTGTGTACCTATGTATATGTAAAGTACTACCTCAATACATCGAGTGTGGAGTGGCACTTTCTGGCACGGCCACCATGACTGATCTTAATTCTGATGAAACAAAGAATTTAGTCGATAATTAGTCGTAAAATATGCGAATTAGTCGATCCGTGGTTTAAAAGTTGTAGGGGTACCTACCTCAGTGGACCTGCCAGAACAGACTCTTGCCCGCAGTGTCATCGCTATATCCCGACAACAAACTAATTAACGACTATCTGTGCGTCGTTAGATTTTCTTGGGGTGCTTTGATTGATGAGATGTACCGATGGCCCTGACAAGAGTCTGTTCTGGCTAGACTACCCGTGGTGACATTTAAACCAGGGACTGATAAATTCGGTGCCGATTCTGTTATCACACACTAGACTAAACTAGATTAAATTTTAGTTTAGTCGTGTCAAACGATGATTCCTATTCAGAGATCCATGAATTAAACTAAATTATAGTTTGATTTACGACGATTTAGCGACTAAATCCCAGTAGTGCTATTGCGTATCTTTAGGCACCCAAGAGACTATTAACCTTCAATTGTTTACCGAACTTTGATGTCAACTGAAGGTGTTTCAGTATTGGTATTTATTGGTCCCCGAATGAATTATAGTGAATTGTGAGAGAGAGTGTAACTCAGAGTCGAAATAAATAGATTACAAAAATGTCTTAATTGCGATCAAGGTTCCCTAATATTTTCCTTGGTGACACACGCCTATAACTTGAGCTTGAGAAGGACTTTTTGTGACTACCGATTTTATCAATCTTTTTTTTAAGTTTTCTAATAAGTACCTACTTTGTAGAAGGCTCTTGCGATAAAAAATAGATACACGACGAATTGAGAACCTTCTTCTTTTTTTTGAAGTCAGTTAAAAAGAGTTGCACAGAAAATTTGGTAATTACGCGGGCAGAACTGCGCGGGACAGCTAGATACAATATTTCTCTATACTTACTTCGGTACAGGCGAGTTCAAAATTACTTTATATATATTTAAAACTAATTTTTTTAATTAAATTCCCATTTTCTTTATTTAAAAATAATAAAACCTCAAGTAAGAATAATATTAGCCCCACAATTACAACACACAGGAAATAAAACGACTAAAAATTTACAGAGATACTAAGTATTTATTTACAACATTTTATATGTACATCCCTACTTGTGTATTTTATGTAAAAACTTAAAAATTAGGCAATTAGAATAATTAATAAAATTTGTCATTTATCAACTTACAAATTAAAAATTCAATAACTTAATGATTTTTACACTAATCAGTCTTTTTGGTGGGAAAGAAACGCAGAACGATTCTTACGCTAAACCTGGGAATAATTCTGAAAATGATTCACACCAAAAGTCTGAAAGGTCCATGGATTCCGGTTCACTGAGGGGCGAGGCCAACGATTCGTAGCCCAGATCTGAGCTGACGACCGTGTGAGAAGGTGACAGTCCAAGGTTCTCTTCTACAGATTTCGGCGACATCGTCATCGGTGAGAGCATTTTCATGTCGCACTCCAACGTGATATCAGAAGAATTCGTTAGAGTATTGAAATCTGTCTCGATCTGTAGATCCGTCTGTAAAGGCGTCTCTTCCACTAGCTCCTCACACGGCACTTCAATAGTGATGCAATCATTGGCCTCGTCACAACTAGCGTAGAACATGTCTCCTTTGTCGTTATTTTCTTCTTTAATTTGTACATTCTGATTGTCCTTGTAGGGATGTGCGTATGAATGTTGCGACAGTATCCTGTTGACGTCATGTTTCATGTCTAGGATTGCACTTTCACTGGATTCCAGGTACTCTGCTGCGGTCCCCACCACTTCAGCTCCTTTAACGCACTCTCCAGTGTCCCGGATTTTGTTCTGCAACAACAGTGTTTAGTTATTAGCTACTTCTTTCTTTCTAACATAATATATTGTCATAGTATGGGCAAGGGTCTCTCCCATAACCTGCCCCAATGTCGTCGGTAATTTTTAATGCCCCAACTTATTGCGTCAACGCTTCCTAAGCTTAACCCGACATTCAAGGTTCTTGTTATTTAGTTATGATACCTACATGCATCGATATACTATGTATATGACTACATGTCATAAAAAATTTCATCATTCCTGCTGGATTACTTCTGGAGTCAATCAACACAACTCACTCATAAGAATAAGATACTCACTTATAGTTTATGGCTGCTTTTAAATATGACACCTAAATATATAAGAATACCTAAATTGTATCTGGGTCACTAATCAATACAGCTATCTCTATAGATAAATCCACTGTAATTCCTTATTTAATCGATTTATTGATAATTTCATCCTTCCCTATTAATATCCCATTTAAATTTAAATTTTTTTTTTTTTTTTTTTTTTTTATACTACCAAGGTGGCAAGCAAGCGTACGGCCCGCCTGATGGTAAGCAGCCACCGTAGCCTATAGACGCTAGCAACACCAGAAGAATCACTAGCGCGTTGCCGACCCTTAAGACATTAGATGTTAAGTCTTTGTGTCCTGTAATTTCACCAGCTACAGTGCCCTTCACGCCGGAACACAGCAATGCTTACACACTGCTGCTTGGCGGCAGAATATCTGACACTGCGGTGGTACCTACCTGGATGGTTCCTTGCACAAGGAACCTACCACCTAGTAAATTAATTGAATGCCATAGAATGAAGTTGGTATGCAAGAAAACATTAGGTAGATGACGTAATATTCATGGCATATTGCATCAGCCGGCGCGCGGCATGCCGGTATTGTTGCGATAACAATGTACTGATTACCTAGTTCGTTTTCCTCTGTTTACGTATAACGGAGAAACCGAAATATGGATGATAAATAAATATCACGATTCATATTCATATCTCGTATATTCTGTTACAGCTATATGTATGCGTGTGTGATATTGTATATATAGGTAGTGATCTTTATATGATCGAAGGTAGTGATATTGTAAAGTGGTTTGTCCCACTTTTTGACTGAGAGTATAACTTATTCTCTAGCGATTTTTTTTGAATGAAAGAAAGAAAATGTTGTAATGGCGATGTGGAAACGAACTTTGGGACACGTGAATGTAAATCCAGAAATCCCGTGTGACCAACCGACCTGATGATTGAAATGAACTCTTGCGTAAAAATGAACTTATTAGTTTCACCGAACGAGATGATAACGCTTATTGCCAGGTGGCTTAATTATGGTTAATTATATTTTACCAACGTGAATTCATTCATCCATAATCCAGTATAAACTCTCAGAAAGATTGGACAATGTAACTTGTACCCTGAAGTTATATAGCGTTGCGCTAAGTCAGCATAGAAGTATATACGGTTTTGAATACAAGATCTCCGAAACGAAAAGGAGAGTCTGGGATTGGAATGGTTTGGATTCATTATAGAAACGGTACATATTGAATTTGTGCTACTTACATTTTGAGCCGCTCCTGCAACACTTGCATCAATCTCTTGGAAGAGGGAGTCTGCAAGTTGATGGAGGGTGTCAAGGTACTCGTCCGAGTCGAGGTGAGCGAGGAGGTCTGCGAGAGGAGACACATCGCCAGCAGCAGGCGTGCCGCGCGGACCGCCGTCGGGGCCCCGTCCTTCTGCGGAGGAGTGGACTCTGCCGGTCCCGGGGCCACCGCGACGCTCCGCGCCGCCGCCGCTTCGCTGCGCAGCGAAGTGTTCTCGCTCAACAGACGCTCGTTCAGCGCCTTCAGACTCTCCACCTCTTTAGTGAGCCGCTCGTTCATGTCCATGAAATAGTTTATACGAGACTCCATCTCGTCCATCTTGGCTTTCTTCCTATCGCGCGACGTTTGCGCCGCCACGCGATTCTTCAACTTCCTAAACAAGCGACAATATCGACTGTTACGATTTGTGGGCGATAATCATTGTGTATTGAAAGTGCTAATTCGCTGGTGTGCGTAACTGTACATAACGGAATCAGAGGTCAAATTATTCTGGACGTTTATTGGTCCATTATTTCATGTTCGTTTTTATTATTTACACAAAAGAAAAAAGTGAAGAAAGACGAGAATTTATTTTTGACTATACGAGCACACAATAATGACTAACATACCATACAGCATACACAAAAAATGTAAACAGGAGCTAAAGGAATGTTCGTGAATTTCATTGACCGAACGTCCAGTATAAGTTGAGCTCTGGGGAAATACGCGACACGCCAGCAAAATTCAATGACTCACTTTCGTTGCATCTTTTCCTCCCACGTGAGGTGGTCGAGCCGCCGCTTCCTGGAGGGCGCCGGGGAGCCGACGTCGACCACCACCTTGGATTCCACCTCGTCCATCGCCAAGTAGTTGTTGGGCACCGTAATTATGATCGGAGCGCTCATATCGGTCTTCATAAACACACCTTTATAAATAAACACCACACAACACTACTTGAACGACGAATGTTCAGTGTCTTAACTTTATCATGCTAATATTTTAAACTCTTGATTTCTTTAGAGCACTTTTATTTGATATATCCTCGCGCGCGAGCTACAGACAATTGCGTCGTTCATATTTGACTTCTCAACGAGTAATAAAATGATTTTCTAGGTTCTCGAAAATGTGTATGTGGTGCAATGTGATTGGTGGGACCTTATCAGGGGGCGGAACCGACGCGTCCATGTTTACGTCGCAGACAGAGATAGCGTACATTATTTTCATATGCAAGAAAGAGATAAACGCGTGACGTCATGTTCAAGTGAGATATCGAGATTGCAAATTATTGATAATGGCATGTAAGAACGAGATAGACTGCCTGTCGCACTTACAAACGTCAATTACAGTTAATGATCATTCATCAATCCAGTTCTTGAAATCGCAGGATTACGACACTCGCAGCTACTAACTAAATCACTAAATGCTTAACTACTCTGATAATGAGCAGAGATCGATTATCTCGACTCAATAATGCAAAATAAGCATAAACGGCTCTGTGATTGTGTCTGTGAGTAGAAATAATTACAATAAAAAATGGCTTAGAATTAACCAATTATAATAACATTGGAATTAACTATAAATGACGTTTGTGAGTACGGCAGTCAGTATCGCAATTTTTTCACAAACTGCAATTACCAATTTAGTAAGTATAATTCTTTTATTACATCTTAGTTAGTACTTAGTAATAAATTGAACATAGCTGAAATTTATTTTCTGTCATTTGTAAAAATAGTGTCAAAACACATTATCTGCTATGGAAAATAAAATGATAATGACTAATGACGGATTAATCCTGGATGAATCACTGCGAGCGAGCCACAGAGTACATTTACTAGAGAGCGAGCACAGTCGCATGCTAAGGTCAGTCATGCGATGCGTGATGCAATTTATTGTAATTTGTAAGGTAGGTTATGCGCTGGCATGGCTGATGCAAGTTTTAAGGAAGTTAAAACTGATGATCTCACTAAAACATAGTAGGTAGATAGGTAGGTATCAATTAATATTCTAGGATAATCTAAACACCGTCATCCGATCCCAAACTAGGCAGAGCCTGTACTATGGAAACCATAACTGATACTAATACGTATACGTATACGTATATACTTACAATTTTTTTGAAAATACATACATAAATAGATAAAACGCCCAGAAATTTGGTGGGAACCGACCCACGACCTATTGGGTAGCGGCCAGGGTGTCTAACCACTAGACCAACATGCTCGTGAAATTATCGGACATAGGGGACTAATAACTAATGTCTCGGGACGACGACGAGCGGCAGAGCTGTAGCTACGTCTTGCTTGTCTCGGGATTTGTTTAAAAAAAGTTATATCACGACAAAAAAATTGTGATCTCTGTCTGTTAGTCAGAGGTTACACGGTCAATCTGGCATCAATCCGATCCGTGATTGAAAACAGATTGACATCAGATTGATCGTGTTATATGCGGATTGATGAACCCAGATTGATGGATTTTTAAATATTATAATATTTTTCGTCAATTCACACCAGATTGATGCCAGATTAAACGTATCAATCTCGCGTCAGTCATTGTTTAGACAGCGACCGATATGCACATATGAATATAGATGAAAATAAGATTAAATAATAAATACTATAATATATTTTAGTAAGCACGATCATGGATGTTGACTTGGCATATACTGATTTATTTGATTTATGTAATAATTACCTACCAATAATAAATGTCGTGGGTTCAACTCCTACCCATGTCAACCATTTGTGTGAATTAACATGTCTGTCTCTAGGTATCATTTATCTATAAGTACGTAGGTAGTATTGAGAAAAAAAAATATTATGTATTCGTTTCGGTTGTCTGGTTAGCATAGTACAGGCTCTGCTTATCGTCCATCGAGTACGGCGGTGACTCCGAGGAAGACGGCGGCGGGGGCAGAGCACCGTGACAGGTTCCCGGGCCTACAATGTGCCCCCGGTGGCCTACAATGTGCCCCCCGGTGGCGGGCTCAAAAGAGGTGGCGGGGTCAACAAAAAAAGTACTACTACACAAGAACTCGTAGACAGAATATAATATTTTTTTCTTCCTCTAAGCAAGAACTACACAGACAATGTCAGTGGTCAACTAACCGTCAATGCACAGACTACTCAGTAAGAACTACGTTCCGTCAATGTCTCTTGGAGTAATAGAGCGCGTTCCACTTGACGTTCACAACGCTCACGCTCACGACCGCAGTTTTTCCCGTTCCACTTGCATGTGAGCGTTACGGTCGTAAACTCAAGTGGAATGGATTATAGAGCGTTTTGAGCGTGGAGGTAAATAATACAAACGGCGAGTTATTAAAAAGAAAGTAAAAAATTTAAGAGTTTAAGTTACACGGGCGCCATCGCCATGATACTTTGAGTTTTGAAAATGCCGCCAATTTTCTCAACGACCACGACGACGCACCTTTTGAGATGGGTCGCGACCACAACGCCCGCGTTCCACTTAGCGACCGCGGTCGTTGTGGTCGCGATGAAAACGTCACTCATGACGTCATGACTTACGCTCACGCGAAGCTCACAACGATCCATCTTAAAAGGTGGGTCGTAGTGATCGTTCCATTTGAGTTTACGATGGTAACGCTCACAAGCAAGTGGAACGGGAAAAACTGCGGTCGTGAGCGTGATCGTTGTGGGCCCCAAGTGGAACGCGGCCTATTGTTCTGTGTCAATCAATGTCAAATAGGGTTTTTTTTTTTTTTTTTTTTTTTTTTATACAACCAAGGTGGCAAGCAAGCATGCGACCCGCCTGATGGTAAGCAGACATCGCAGCCTATAGACGCTAGCAATACTAGTCGCCGACCCTTAAGACATTAGATATTAAGCCTTTTGTGTCCAGTAGTTTCACCAGCTACAGTGCCCTTCACACCGGAACACAGCAATGTTTACACACTGCTGCTTGGCGGCAGAATATCTGACACTGCGGTGGTACCTACCTGGACGGTTCCTTGCACAAGGAACCTACCACCTAGTAAAACACCGCACGATTCACGATTTTTCTCTTTGAATCGATTTTTTGGATCATAATATGATCATAATGCGCAGACAGAATATAATACAGACATATACCAAGCGTGCCGTCGATAAGGACAGAAAAAAAAGTACATACTAAATTTAGAGTTGCCACGTAAGGGAAATTTTACCCTTTGTGTAAAGCAAATACGGAGGTTGTTGTAAATTATATTTTCTTTCCTAACCAAAAACCACTTTTTTGACACAACATTTACTTTTCTTACATTATATCGTCTTAATCTATGACAGTCTGCAAAAAGTACGAAAGTGATTGTTATAATAATGTCCTCCTAGCCGAAACGACCACAGCGGCCAATTTTTCACAAGATCAGCCATGTACGCAGGAGATATTATAGTGCACAAGTGCTTGCGTAGACACAAGTGCACTCTCTCTTCCTTTATATAATAGGTACCTCTCATAATCCGATGGGACGGAAGACCGACACGACTGGGGAGAAGTTAAGCGCAGGACCGACATTTTACATGCCCATCCGACGCATGTGTGGCGTATCTCGGATCACGGTTTCGGAACGCCAAAGGGGCTGTCAAAAAGATGACAGCGCGCTAGTATCTATGGCAGAGACATGTTTTAATTATTACGATTACTCCACTGTATTATAAGTTGTTCTCTCTCAATTTGATTATAAGTGTTTATTACCAAAGCTCGGTGTTTTAATTTGACGGACAGGAGTCGGGCATACGTCCTATCGCAAATCCCGACACATGGATCATCTTACTTTACAGACAATCAGGTCATCGGCCTGCATTGTCCTAGCCAGTAAGGAACAACTACTCAAATTTGTTGCCCTTCGCAGGATTCGAACCACGACGGAGGCTACAAAGTGAATGTACACTTAATATCATATATGCTGTAGCTAAGGTCTATTCCACATTGTTCACCTAGGTGATATCACGTGGTGATTAAAGTGGCTAAGAGCTCTAGATAATTATTAGCCTCATACAAAAAAGTTAAGAGATAAAATCAATAATATGCTATTTCCCAGAGAGGTAGGCAAAAATTGGCTTTCTTATAACTTAATATAATACATACTATGGCCATTTACCGGGTAAGTTTTAGTAAATTTCTCCAATATACAAATCTATAGTACTAGTATCTTGGGACAATCTACGCTTGACCAATGACCACCTGATCTCAATCTACGCAGATCCTTTAGTAAGGTAACCAGATAAATGATTACAAATACTTGTAAACTGTATAAATACATATTTAAATAGATAAATAACACCCAGACAATAGTTCGGAATCCTTCGGAATCGAACCCATGTCCTATTGGGCAGCGGCCAGGTCCTTCAGATCGTCGAACAGCCGTACATCGCCGCCGTCCGCGGCATGTACTGCTCGACCCACCCGACCCGATGTCCATCCTCCTGGACCATGACACAACACCAACACCGACAACGATGTCAAGAGTCGTAAACACATCAACACACAGACACCGGTCTCGCCGGCGAGGCCGAAGGGATCCGTACGCATGCGACCTCGACATGCATCCCCTCGCTGAGTTTCTTGCCGGTTCTTCTCAGCGGGGGCGCGTTGTGAACCGGTGGTAAGCTCATTTTCTCTAAGCGGCAGCCCAAGCCGAGGCCGTGCCTCCCTGAGGTGCCCTTGTGCTAGTCGCTACCCAAACCTTTCTGGTTGGAGCGCTTTAAGCGCTCGCCCTCTTGTCCGGTGAAACAGTACTATTCCTACAAAAAAAAAAGTGATGATCAATAAAGCAAAGTAACTATCAAGCTTCAGTTGTCCACCAAACTTTGATGTCTACTGAAAGTGTGTTTGGTATTTATTGGTGATTCAAGTTAGGCAATACCAAATGAATCATTTGATAGTTATTTAATAGTCACTTTGCTTTATTGATCATCACTTTAGTTGTCAAACGAGATAGGTACATAATAGGGGGCCAGATGAAACAAACTATTCAACGTCGGTACTATTTATTTATAATTCAGACAAATTTACCAATAAATTGTAATCAACAACATACATACATATATTTAAACAACATGCATATAGTAAAAGCACGATTAAATGTACAATGACCATTGTGCCTATAAATAACGAATGAATACGTCCTGCGCAGCCTTGGACGAATTACTTGAGCGCTTACGTTATTTCTGAATATTTATGCATTCGGGAATAACTTTTAGCAACCTAATTAATTCTTTTTGTTGCTGCTATCCACAGTATACAAATATCCATATTTTCAGGAAATCATAATAATAAATTCGGGAAATCTGAGAAATTCTTCGATGCACCCAGCATGTGGGATCGTGTATGATGCACTTAATAATAATTTACCACTTATTTATGGTAGTCTCTCTTTTATACACTGGCAACACTGATAATGGCGATCAATAAACTGAAAATTTTAGGTTATGGATGAAAAACAAGAATTTATCATCCCTAATACGTCTGTGGAATTTATCGATCTTACACTTAACTTTCAAGTATAATAGTAATTAATTTAGAGCAATAAGATCTAAATAAGTCGTTTACATGTATTAGTTACTAAATGTGATCTCTAAATTGGCCATAATAATTCACGTTTACCTGTGAAACGATACTCCACTAATTTTACGTTCACTGTCACTTTTACAGCCTATAATACTGCACTGCACGATTCTTATAGGATTTCCACAACACACAGTAATGTCACAGTTAGTTTTTTATTGAATTTTAAGTTATTTATTTAATATTAAAACCACGATAAAATTGTCACGCAGCAAAGTGGGAGCAAACGTCAAATTTGTTTCGCACCCACGGCGCGGAAAAATCGAACACATGCTGAGGGACAAAAAATCATATACACTGTTTCTTTCTATCACACCGTAACCTACATAAACGCATTCTTTTCTTGCGTGAATGAGAAAGAAAGTGTCCAGCCCTCTATTGTTTTCTTCCTCTAAGTCATAATGGATCGTAGGCCTCTGAATCGATTCTTGGATCGGATCGTATTCTGTTGGATCTCCTAAAAATCGATTCAAAAATCAAAGAATTTGCAATAATGTGAACAAAACATTTCTTTTTATTAAATACAAATTTTAATTAAATTTACAAAAAAAATTGGAGAAACACTTTGGCCTTGAAAATTGGCTTTTTAAAAAGGAAACAATTTTGAAATTATAATTTTGAAAGCCTTTCCGGCAGCAGTCTAATGAGACTTTCATTTAATGTTATTTTAGCGAGAGAGAAAAGCACAATTATTAAAACATGGTGATACGTACGGCACAAATGACCAAAGCAAAATAAAATCAACGAGGACTTTTTAGAACTACAACCTGCATCATTTTTCATTATTTTTGCCTATCGACTTGCTTCGCTTTGTGCCGTCATAAACATTGCAAACTAATAATGTAAATAATTATAATGTCGGCATTCGTTTGTAATCTATCTAACTTCTTAACAATGTTTTTATAATATCTACGATCTAAACTCTAAAGGATTCGATTCACTTAACTTATGAATCGATTCGAATGAAGATCGTATTGAAGTGAATTGATTCAAAAAATCGCTAGATCGTATTCAATTGAAACGATCTTCATAAAAATCGAATCGTAACCACAGAGTATTATAGTATACGGGTAATCGTAACGTACATCCCTAATGTCAAACAAACTGCATGCAGTTTTGGATTTTCATTTCAGAAAGAAAATAAATACGAGTTGATGAATTCTTTGTTTGACTGTTGTAATCACATATAGTTTACAAATAATGGCGTCTACAAGTTCAGAGTCTCAATCCACCATCGCCCAAAAGAACTGGGTGATGTCGAACAATATAGAAACTGTATCAAGTGTTGATGAAATCTATCGCTACGATAAAAAACAACAACAAGACATCCTCGCGGCTAAACCCTGGGAGAAAGAGTGAGTATACTGCTTATTTTATTTATGTATAATTGGTTTTTCTTGTCGTGGGGTTCGTGGCCTTACTAATGTTCATTGTTCAAGATACACTTAGGCCTCTGACACTTGGCAACGACTGCTACATATCTATATAGTATTGCCACCTAGCAACAACCAGGACCGAATTTTTGAGGGACTTCCGAAGCATCGAGATACTTGGTTCAAGTGCCACTCATTTATGGACTGAGCCTACCTAATGTTGCTTTAACCAACTGATTATTTAGATTTACTAAACAATAATTACAATTGGCTAACTCATCATCATCATCAGCAGCCGAAATACGTTCACTGCTAAAAAAATGCCTCCCCCCTAGAAGGGAGGGGTTGCCATAATCCCCACGCTTGGCAGGTGTCTTGGGGATTGCAGTATCGGTGGAAGATAAATACAAAAGAAAGACGTTGCTGCCCAACTTCTTGTTCTCACTTAGCTAACTGGCTAAGCAATACTTACCTCTGTATAATGATATACCATTGATATCTAATCCAGGTCTTATAATGGCATTCTTTCAGTCCACATTTCTTCAAAGATATTAAAATATCTGCTTTGGCGCTGTTAAAGATGGTGATGCACGCACGTTCTGGAGGCACTTTAGAAGTCATGGGGCTGTTATTAGGTATGTATTGTGTATATTTAAGAAGAAGACAGTGTAATACACATTTCTATAGCAGGCTGTTATCCTCTCGGCACCCGGCCACGTGATTGCGCTATTGTTCAGATCTGAGCCAAGGAGCCGCCAGAAGTTATCCATAATTCCATGATGTAACACATGTTTTACATGCCATGTGTGTAAAATGCACCATATACTTTACTATGAGGAAATGGGTCTCAACTGGGGCACATTAAATATTTTTTTTACTCTTTGTTTTGGATGACTTGAACCATCTGACATAATGGACTTTTTCATAACTTTTGAGTCAAGCACTTGGTTAAAGTGAATTACGTATATTCTGCAGGTAAAGTGGATGCCAACACAATGCTTGTGATGGATTCATTTGCTCTGCCCGTGGAGGGCACAGAGACTAGAGTTAACGCTCAAGCACAAGCATATGAGTACATGACAGCATACATAGAGGCTGCTAAACAGGTAAATATACTATTTATTTATTAATAAAAACGTTTTGTGCTCAACTGTAAAACTGTGTATTATTTAATGCATTCACAAAGAGTCTTAGAAGACTGAATTTTACTGTTGATCACTTCTATATTCATTGGTTTTTAATCTTGTGAGATGATTGCCAGTCAATTAATCTAGGGGTTCGGGTTCTGATAGTTTACAAGCTCGATCAAACTTTCAGTTTGCTCCCGTAAATTTTACTAGATTTTGATAGTTACCACTAGGGGAGATGGTGTGAAATGTATGGAGAAAACTGACAGTTTAACTGAGCTCATAAACTATGAGACCCCTTGGTATAAGATGCTGTAAGGCATGCTGACATTTTTTACACTTCCTATTTACCAAATAAGTATTTTCTTTAGCGAATAAAATGATTTTTTAATTATTATTGAATTTTTTACCATAATTATAAGAGCACATTGTAATTGGGCTGAAAATTATAGTCAAAATATTCTATTCTTTCAGGTTGGCCGACATGAGAATGCCATTGGCTGGTACCACAGTCATCCAGGGTACGGCTGCTGGTTGTCCGGAATAGACGTCTCCACTCAAATGCTCAACCAGAACTTCCAGGAACCATTTGTAGCTATTGTCATTGATCCAGTCAGAACTATATCTGCTGGCAAGGTGTGCCTTGGTGCATTCAGGACTTACCCAAAGGTATGAGTTACCTTCAAAGCTATGGTCTCATATATGATAACATTGATAACTGTCCAATTATTTCTATAGGGCTACAAACCAGCTAATGAAGAACCATCAGAGTACCAGACAATTCCTTTAAACAAAATTGAAGATTTTGGTGTGCACTGCAAACAATACTACTCCCTCGAAGTCTCCTATTTCAAATCTTCACTGGACAGGAGACTGTTGGACTCTTTGTGGAACAAATACTGGGTGAACACACTAAGCAGTTCTAGTCTAATAACAAATGCTGATTATACTACAGGACAGATATTTGACTTGTCAGACAAATTAGAACAAAGTGAAGTATGCCTTGGTAAGTATATGAACCATTTGTAGTTGTCATTTACCCAAAACCCTCGAGAAGTGTTAAAATACAGTTTGAAAATGTGTATGTATGATAATTGTTTAAATCAGTTGTACTATAGTAGTTTTAAATAGCATTTTTTAGCTCACTGGTTAAATTTAGTCACATTGTCACTTTGATTTAGTCACATTGTGCCCAGAGCACAATGTGACTAAATTGAAGTCTGGCAATTCAGGGAGTTTTTATAGTATGCTAACCGATGTTACAATTATCACCAGTTAGTTGCCATTAAAACGATAATAGTACAACTACTAGGTGCGGAAACTACTAACTCTGTTTAGTACAATCCATGGTGCCCGTGCAGGTGGGCTATATCTTTAGTCTATCTGTAAGTCTTACTTTCTGTGGTTAAACTGGCTTAAAATTTATTGTTGTATCCCGCTTTGCCAAGGAGAGATGTGGAATTTGTCTTTCCTCCTGTTAATTTTGCGGGTCCAAGACAATTTAGCGTTTCCCGGGGACTCGCCGAGTCAAACTTCGGTTTTTTCACTGATGACCACTGTAGACCCTGGCTTATAGAAGTTACAGCGGTGGAATTAGCCCTGTTCTCCAGAAGCTTTGATAGGTCAAAGGTCTCACTGCCACCGCAATCGTCCCTGTTTTTTGTGCTCGCCCATCAGCGACCCTTCCTATTTCCATTTTTGTGACACTTATAAAGATTGGATTGAACATAAAATTCTAAACTCTCAATTATAGGCACGAAATCCAGCAGTTTCTATATTTTTTGTAGGTCGTGGCGGTTTCATAGTAGCAGGTGCAGATCCACATGAGAAGCGTACTGAGGATAAACTTGGGAAAGCGACTAAAGACGCCTGCAAGACCACCATAGAAGTGATCCACGGGCTCATGGCGCAGATGATCAAGGACCGTTTGTTCAATAGTGTCAGCGGCCGGCCTTCGTCTGCCACGCCAATGATAGAATGAATGCGATACTTAATAGCTGTTCCCATATCTTTTTTGTGTAAATTAAAAATGTAACTATTATTGTTGTTTGATTTACTATCTGCATAGGCAAAGAACTCTGACAATAATGACTGATTGGTAGCAGGGTAACTAGCGTAGGTAGGACATTAAAGGATGGATGGATTAGTATGCTTTTCCTTGTTTATAATAAAAGTACCAGGACAGTTGGCAGTTGGAAATTGTTTCCCAACTGATTAGTGTATAGCAAGTCTCCTTGTCCTATGCCACCTTGGTAAGTATGTTATGTATGTATACTCTTATATATCCTAAGTGCATACATTATAACTTTATCAGTCAGTAATCACTTCTGTATTTATATATTTATCGTTACGAATTTGATCTTGTAAAGAAAAACGGGGTACCTATATGTCATTTGTAAATATGGGACACTGGGCTAAATAAAACCAGCATATTATTTTGATTATATAAACATTCTCAAATATTTATTAACCAATTTACATAAAATCATTATAATCATATGTACATCTTTCACATAGCTTTAGTTATACACAAAATCATTAACATCTCACATTGTGGAGGGCCTTCTATTTAATCAGATATATAGTAAAACGAAGCACCAAATTGACGATAATATAATATTTTGCCAAGCTCTCTTTACGTAATCAAAAATAAAATATATGCATTCATGAACATGTCAGGAATTACTGATAAAACTAGCAGAGCGTGTGCAATCCTACAGTTTTCAGTGGCATCGAGTCCTATTAAATCTAGATTTACATAAAACTATGATATTTCATAAAAAATGTGCTGGTTAGTCGATTAACATAAATAGGACGAAAATAAAATACAAACTAAGTTCTAAGTGTTAAAATGTCCCCAAAGGCACTGAAAATGGATATTGGATAGCATATCATTCGCTTACAAATATCTACGAATGGATGAGATATATCACTATTTACACCATCGCAAAATAAAATACAGCAGATATGTCCAAACATCAACTGTTTGATATAAAATCGATAGAAATAACTACTGATAACAAAATATAACTCTACGTCCAATCTAGACACATTAAACTGACTATCTAAGAACCAAAAATGACCAGTTGACGGACTTAGTAATTTTCCAAATTTCTACAAATTAGTGATATTATTGAAAAAGGTTTTCGGTGACAGTACATTTCTAATGACTACGGTTTAACACAAATTCAGTTAATGGCTCGTACACTAGTGCATTATCACACGAAAGTTATCATAATAGTGTTTAATTGTCACATTCACAAACATCAGTTATTGTTAATTCAAATTAAGCTTATGTTCCATTATTGAGTACGGGTTAATCGATCTCTACTCGTAAAAACAAGAGCTGGTTTAATGATCATTACCTTTAATTGACGTTTGTAAGTGTGGCAATCAATTAATTATAATTTAAGTACATTGCATACAGCCCTCCAATTCACAGGTCGCTTACTAATAAAAATCGTTTATAAATACACAATCTCAATTTATGTACAACGCGAGCCACGGATATTACTATTACATTCAATTTTATAATTAGGACAAAATGATTCTTGCAGGAATCCTCAGGAATGTATAATATCCTGCAGTAATAATAACTTTAGACAACCCTTTTCGTGTTGAAATAATTAAAATTCTAAATGTATATATTTATTTATTAAATTTAAGCTGTCGACGGTCGACGCGCGATCGAGTGCGCGTTTCGCGTGTTAACATGGTTTAAATAAGGATCATCCGTCGTTGAGCGGTTAATAAAATTATAATTCATGTCAACACATTGTTGTAAGATTATAAGTAACTCTTTTTTATATCACCAAGGTGGCAAACAAGCGTGTGGTAAACAGTCACCGCAGCCTATGGACGCTGGCAACACCAGTAGAATCACCAGCGCTTTGCCAATCCTAAAGACATTACATATTAAGTCTCTTGTGTCCGGTAATTTCACTGACTACAGTGCCCTTCACACCGGAACACAGCAATGTTTGCACATTACTGCTTGGCGGCAGAATATCTGACACTGCGGTAGTACTTGCGATTCCTTGCATCAGCAAAACAAATAAATAACTTCAAAAACACAGTGATCAAAGACTGTAGCAGAATTAAATTTTAAGCTCCAGACATAAAGTCTATGATAACAATAATAATGTTAATAGCATAAGAATCAACATGGTGTATGAGTTTTGGGCCCTAGATTTACACTACACTACATAAAACATTGGAATGTTCAAATAATCTCTAAATGTGAGCTGAATAGCTGTGAATATCTCAACATGATTGTGGCAGGGTTTATTAGGGGAGGCCAGTGGTCAGTCTTGTTGAGAAAGTAATAACCATCATACACATTATTTTGATAATTGGTCATTGGTGAATTATATTGTGTTTATAGTTCGAAAAGGCCTTCGGCTATACTTATTTGATGATTGGTTACATAGTTAAAGATGAAATATAAACATTAAGTAACGTCATAAGATTAAACTCGCCATGCCATAATAAATAATAGCTAATTCACAACACAATATAATTCACGAGATCATAACACAAACGACGATTGAACCGGAGTACTTGAAGTAACGATTGATCAGAAGCACTAGATGCTACAATTGGATCGTATCAACTGACGACGCGTCGGAACTGCAGTGCTCAGCACTACGACTGAACCGCGCGCCGCACTTAGCGCTACTACCAAACAGTACGCTACTAAACTAAGTGTAGTACTTGACGCTATTGCAGTCAATGACCGTGTAACTGACCCGTGCACTAGACGCTACGAGTGTACCGTAGCACTGAACGCTACGACCGGACCGTAGCACTGGAGGCTGTAGGCGGCGGGTGGGGGCGGGGCGCGCGCGAGGCGTCAGTTGAACAGATCCGCGGGGAAGTTGTTGACCTCGGCCTGCTCCACCACGCTCGAGCCCTCCATGTTGTACGACACTCGTATCCGTAGCCGCAGCGGAGTCTGAAATTGATTTATTAAAGTGTGTATACACAGCAAGACTCACTCGAGAAGTGGGGTCAGATTTAATTTCAAATAGCCAAAGTGTGTTGCAGTGAGTGATAGATTTTAAGGAGGTTATTAGGCCCAATATTTACCTTTGTTGGATTGGTGATCTTCAGTACTTGTGTAATTTCGCCTTCTGGCGGCAGCACCGTGCTGGACGGTGACATCATGTCTAATTGGAATGTCTGCAAGAAAATAATGGAATGAGTGCAACAATAAAAAAACAATACATTTGATTTTGTGTTTTTTTATTATTTTTTTTCGTTTGATTTATCTCTTTTCCGGATTGTGGCAGACAGATAGAGTGCACCTAGTACAGATATAGATTTACGTAGATAATGCAAATGCATGTACTTCGCGTGTCTGAACCCCGACGAAACGTCGGGGTTGGTCGCCGCTAACTTGCAGTCCGCGCGCGTCTGTTGCTGCAGCCTTGCAGTCGGCCGCAGAAACTAATAAAAATCGGCGGAGCATCGGCGGCATCGGTGTCTTTGCAACGGTTTGGATTTCCCGTCACTATATTTCGGCCGTGACGTCACAAAAAGCGTTAAAAAGTGGGCCCGCTTGGTTACAAATCGTGATACTTGCGTTATCTATGTTAGGCGGCTTTGTTGTGGTTTTCGCATGGTATCACAAGTGTTCATATTAGAGAATAAGAATAATGACCCTGTGGTGACGAAGTGTACCTTAGGCACGGCAGCCTGGAACAGGAAGTCCGTGAGGGTGGCGCGCGCGTGTGAGGTGGCCCTCATTGTAAGAGACACTTGGCCCAGGCCGCGGCTCACCAAGAACTCGACGCGCACTCCATTCTTGTCCAACGCCGGTACTGTCGCCAGCTCTGCGCATACAACGATATTATTATTACCAGTTGAATTTTTGGACTTTCTTAGGAAGCTTCTTGCTCTTTGTTTCAAGTAATAGGTACTCGTGGTTTAAGCCACTGCTACATACCATGGGAAACAATACTTCACAATAAAATTTTATATTGTAATTTCGAACCTATAAAACAAGACACCTTGTTTTTTAGCCGATTTCAAAAAAGGAGGAGGTTCTCAATTCGTCTGTATATATATATTTTTTCTACGTATGTTCGCGCATAACTCTGACAATTATGAACCGATTTGAAAAAATCTTTCTTCCATTCATTCTTTAATCCGTTGATTGAGTCCATCGATATACTATCTAAACAAGATTAGCTGTCACGGCCCGAAAAGTGGTCACGAAAATAGAGAGGCTGTCGCTTATTTCAAATTAGTACGAGCCGACAACAGGATGTATCGAAATTCCTTATTGCGCGTTTATAAACTGTCCAAATAATATAATACTTATCGTAATACTAAAATTGCAGATGGGGAAATTTTTTTCGTTTCGTTTTCTTATTACTACTAGTTTAAATAATAAATATAAGTAAGATATCATTATAATACGAAATAAAAATTATTTATTTGATATTTTCTCCGCTAGAGACTGACAAAATTAATGTTGCCGATAGGCGTGTCGCCACTGTCTATTCGAAACTGTTAAACTACACGTCATTACCATAATAAAAAAGTTAGTTCTCATTTTTGCCACCAGCACGGATAAGTTTGTAAGTCAGTACACACACAATGGAAACACACCCGTTTTGAACCTTATTTTATAGTGGTTAAGATTTTCTTTTAAATGAGTACAGTCAAAACAACTACTTTTTTTCGTATAATTTTGGCGGTTTTATTGATTTTTCTTTGTCTCCGATGTAAATGTTTTATGTGCCAACATTACTGCATACAGAATTAGACTTTATTACTACATGTGAAGGCTGCTATTAGTCCGACGTTCCGAATTATTTAAAACTATTTTCTACAATTTCTAGCTACGTGTATAGTTGTGTAAATAAATGTAACCGCGACCACATTTTCGATGTCATTTTGTTCGTGACATACTATACTAACTAGATTAGCTGTCACGAACAAAATGACATCGAAAATGTGGTCGCGGTTACATATACTTACACAACTATACACGTAGATAGAAATTGTAGAAAATAGTTTTAAATAATACGGAACGTCGGACTAATAGAAGCCTTCACATGTAGTAATAAAGTCTAATTCTGTATGCAGTATTGTTGGCACATAAAACCTTTACATCGGAGACAAAAAAAAATCAATAAAGTCGCCAAAAAAAGTAGTTGTTTTGACTTAAACAAAAATGTACTCATTTAAAAGAAAATCTTAACTACTATAAAATAAGGTTCAAAACAGGTGTGTTTCCATTGTGTATGTACTGACTTACAAACTTATCCCTGCTGGTAGCAAAAATGAGAACTAAATTTTTTACTATGGTAATGACGTGTAGTTTGACAGTCTCGTATAGACAGTGGCGACACGCCTATCAGCAACATTAATTTTGTCAGTCTCGGCATGGCAGTTGCGAACTACTAGCGGAGAACATATCAAATAAATAATTTTTATTTCGTATTATAATGATATCTTACTTATATTTATTATTTAAACTAGTAGTAATAAGAACACAAAACGAAAAAAAAATTCTCCATCTGCAATTTTAGTATTACGATAAGTATTTGGACAGTTTATAAACGCGCAATAAGGAATTTCGATACGTCCTTACGTCCTGTTGTCGGCTCGTACTAATTTGAAATAGAGCGACAGCCGTCTCCGTAGCTCTATTTTCGTGACCACTTTTCGGGTCGGGGGTTCTATATCGATGATATACTATACTAACTAGATTAGCTGTCACGAACAAAATGACATCGAAAATGTGGTCGCGGTTACATATACTTACACAACTATACACGTAGCTAGAAATTGTAGAAAATAGTTTTAAATAATTCGGAACGTCGGACTAATAGAAGCCTTCACATGTAGTAATAAAGTCTAATTCTGTATGCAGTAATGTTGGCACATAAAACCTTTACATCGGAGACAAAGAAAAATCAATAAAACCGCCAAAGCTATACGAAAAAAAGTAGTTGTTTTGACTTAAACAAAAAAGGCGAAGCGTAGATCATGGAGAGCTCACTGCAATAACATTAATAGTCTCCCGGAGGGTATGAGGCTTAGTAAAGCGCTGAGCTCTGCTAAGGTCAATCCACTTTCATCTATTCGGAATGACCAAGGTAAGCTCACTGAAACTGGGAAGGAAACTCTGACGCATATGTTAAGAATGCACTTCCCGGATTCAGTAGAGATACAAGACGTGACTAGGAATGTCATCACTGTGGAAGAACAAAATGCGAGAACTTCCAAAGACGACTGGCGTACAGCAAAGAAAGTAGTTGACGCAGACAAGGTACGATGGGCAATTGATAGTTTCAGTCCGTATAAATCACCAGGACCTGACGATATATACCCCATCTTGCTACAGGAGGGAAAATGTATTCTTATACCTCACTTGTGCAGATTGTACAGGGCATGCCTAGCCTTTGGACATGTCCCATCAGCCTGGAGGCAGGCAAAAGTAATCTTCATTCCCAAACCAGGAAAGGAGAACTATGAAGATGCCAAATCCTATCGCCCTATCAGTCTTACTTCATTCTTCTTGAAGACTTTGGAGACTAAGATAGACAGGTATATAAGAGATGGCCCACTAAGGAGACGACCGCTCCATGACATGCAATGCGCGTACCAACCGGGTAAGTCCACGGATACGGCATTACACTACGTGGTCAACCGAGCAGAACATGCGTTGGAGACAAAAGAAATCTGTGCTGGAGCGTTTTTGGATATTGAGGGGGCGTTCGATCGAACAACCTTCGCTTCAATAAGAACTTCAGCACAAAATCATGGCATAGATGCGACAATTGTTAAATGGATCAGCACTATGCTACAGGAACGTGTCATTAAAACTAGTTTATTAGGTGATATGGTTACCGTAAAGGCAACTAAAGGATGTCCACAGGGAGGCGTACTATCCCCATTACTGTGGAGTCTAGTGGTGGATTCGTTGTTAGTGGAACTAAACAGTGGACCATTTCAAGCTGTAGTCTATGCAGATGATATAGTCATACAGGTAAATGGCAAATTTCCAAACGTAGTAACGGATTTGCTGCAGGGTGCTTTGGTTAGGGTGGAAAGATGGTGTAAAGACAATAACCTTTCCATAAATCCAAGCAAAACGGTTATAGTGCCGTTCACGAGGAAAAGACGATTAGAGGGCCTTAGAGACCTAGAAATGTACGGCACCAAACTAAAATGGGCTACGGAAGTAAAATATCTTGGGGTAACTCTTGATAGTAAACTAACGTGGCGTGGTCATGTTGAAAACATAACAAAAAAGGCCTTACGTGTCTTCAATATGTGCCGTTCTGCGTATGGCAAAACTTGGGGACTCAAACCAAAGGTAATGTATTGGTTATATACTACGATGGTGAGGCCTATTCTCACATATGGCAGCGCTGTATGGTGGCCTAGGACCAAACTAAGGATCTGCAAGGATTCTCTTAGGAAGGTACAAAGAGTAGTTTGCATGGCAATTACAGGTGCCTTCAAAACAACGCCTACACTGGCTCTTGAGTGGTTACTGGGACTAACCCCACTTCACACTTACATACAAATAGAGGCAAGAAAGTCGCTATACAGACTTGCAAAAGCAGGAGTTTGGAATCGTAACAAGCCCTGTACAAAACATACTTTATTGGATCCCGTGAAAGAACTGGATGATCTAATGGACATGCCCTGTGATAGGATAAATCCAGTGTACATGTTTAACAAGAGGTACCGAGTACATATACCATCCAGAGAAGAGTGGACGAGGGGACTCAAACCGGTTGGTGGAACTCACCTCATATGGTACACTGACGGTTCCAAAATGGAGTCAGGTACAGGGGCAGGGATTTATTCCAAGGACTGTAGTATCAGTCACAGCATGGGGCAATATGCATCGGTATTCCAAGCGGAAACCTATGCCATAATTGCCAGCATCAAAGAAATGCAAAGGAGAAATGTCAAGGGTAAAACCATTCGCATTCTCAGCGACAGTCAGGCAGCTCTGAAGGCTCTGAATTCCTTCAGAGTTGCTTCTAAACTGGTCAAAGAAGGTGTTACAGGCTTGAACAACCTGGGAAGACACAACAATGTCAGCCTTATCTGGGTACCTGGACATGAAGGCATCGAGGGCAATGAGAAGGCAGATAGATTAGCGAGGGCCGGCTCACAGAGACATTTGGTTGGCCCCGAACCATTTGTGGGGATTCCGTATGGAACATATCACCAAGCATTGTATGCACATGCTAGAAACGAACACATGAAGGAATGGAGGGCAGCGTCAGGCCTTAACCACTCCAAAGCGTTCTCTAGCGGAAGGGTGGACTGTGGGGTCAAATTATTAAACCTAAACAGATCACAAATAAGGCACCTGATGGGTGCACTTACGGGACATTTTGGTACCAACGAGCATCTACACAGAATGAGGCTAAGTACTAGTGACATTTGCAGATTCTGCGAAGATGAAAAAGAGTCAATGCGACACATATTGTGTGGCTGCGACGCTCTTGCGAGACGTAGGTTGCATCATCTGGGAGTGGCCTATCCTGCACCAAATGATTATGTACAGCTCCAAGCTGGCGCGATCGTTGCGTACCTGAGGGAGCTCTTCGATACGCCAGCAACAGAGTAAGGGCTAGGGCATGCACAATGGATCCAACTGGGTCGAAGTGCGTTCCGGGAATACCGGGCCCAAATTTATAGCCACCAAGAATAGAATAGAATAAACAAAAATGTACTCATTTAAAAGAAAATCTTAACCACTATAAAATAAGATTCAAAACAGGTGTGTGTATTGACTTACAAACTTATCCGTGCTGGTGGCAAAAATGAGAACTAACTTTTTTATTATGGTAATGACGTGTAGTTTAACAGTTTCGTATAGACAGTGGCGACACGCCTATCGGCAACATTAATTTTGTCAGTCTCTAGCGGAGAAAATATCAAACAAATAATTTTTATTTCGTATTATAATGATATCTTACTTATATTTATTATTTAAACTAGTAGTAATAAGAACACGAAACGAAAAAAAATTCTCCATCTGCAATTTTAGTATTACGATAAGTATTATATTATTTGGACAGTTATAAACGCGCAATAAGGAATTTCGATACATCCTGTTGTCGGCTCGTACTAATTTGAAATAGAGCGACAGCCGTCTCCGTAGCTCTATTTTCGTGACCACTTTTCGGGTCGTGACAGCTAATCTAGTTAGTATAGTATATCGATGATTGAGTCCCATAAAAAAATTATTGCTTACGAATAAGTAGTTCCTGAAAACACAAGAATGGAGACTGCGCAGGAAACCTGCAGGAATGCCTATAAGATGACTTTACGTCGCTTTGTATTTATTTATTTAACTTTGCGCACTTATAGTACGAGGCGGACTTAATGCCTTAGGCATTTTCTAACAGTCTACCTTAGGGTAGTGCAGAAATATATATATATATTTTATTATTTATTTATATATATATTTTTTTTTAAAGACAAAAATGGTCATAACTCTGGCAAATATTTACCATTTTCAATGATTCTTTTTTTATTCGAAAGAAGAAACCACTGTAATGAATCCGTATGAATTTTATCAAAACCGGATAAGAACTTCCTGGAGGACCATGAATGATGTGGAGGAATTTATCTGATAAAAACCATAAAACTGATGTTCTCCATTACATTACTCTGACAAATATGAACCGATTTCGATGATTCTTTTTTTTCAAGAGTGTAAATTACTATGATGATTCCATGCAAATTTCATTACGACCGGATATTTTTTTTCTGAAGAACATGAATTATGTAAAACTGTAGACATATATGTAGACGATAATGTGATCATAACCTACCTAGATTATTTTACCGTCTTCGATGGTTCAATCTTTATGTATGAAAATATCACTCAAAATTATAAAATAAAATCTTTAAAAAAAAACTGTCTTAATATCACTGAAAAGTATAAAATAATTTAAATATTATTGAAGTTGGTGCCAAATATACATAGCAGGTAAGCTAACACCAACTTCAATAATATTTAAATTATTTTATAGAGTCTGTCTATTTTTGGTTGACACTACTAGTTTTGCGGTTTTAGAAACTGACAACATTGCGACAAATGTCATTTGTTGTTTACATAACCTCTAGAGTAGACATGATTGTGAATAAATCTCCGTATTTTAAATTAAATATTACCTTAGACTATGAAATGCAGTATCAGAGCAATGTTATACAACATGATAAGTAAATACCATCAAAGGAAAAGTGAATCCGATGCTGTATTTCATGAAAACGTAAAAGTGGTCGGAACGTCAACGGAAATTACAGGTTAGTCTTGATACTTATAAATTGTTAAGGATTTGTATGAGATTGGTGTATTATATGAATATAACTGTTTTTAACGTGGAACTAAGTTGCACATACAGCGGAATATCTTGATGTAATTAAATTAAATGTTTCTGTAATTCCTTATCGTCTTGGGAGTTGGGTAAAGATACAGTTTTCTAGTAGCAGTACATTTGAGAAAAATACAGTACAGCCTAAGGATTTTTCTAGTACTATTTTGTTATTATGTATGTCTGTTGGGTTAATGTAAACTGTTGTATAAGTATGTCATCTGTTTATGGAATCTCAGATATTACAAGTAAGGTTATGATCTGTAGGCATACAAATGAATTATAATAAAGTATAATTGCATATTTTGTTTCAGGCATTAGTACTTATAAGCACTCTATGGTAAATAAAAAATAAGTTTTATGAAATTACGAAGACAAGAACAAAAGAAAATATTATGATAAAACTGTGCCTCGTTAATAATATAGTCCAGTTTAACTAGTGGCGGGTGCTGCTTGGGGGGACTAGTCCGACTACTATCCCTTTGGTCTTTTAGTATGTTGTAATTTTTGTCGTAATTTATTGTTTTCTTTTTTTCTCCCTTGCTTTATGTTTCGAACGGCAAGACACACTATCGCTAATGTCGTTTCATTTGTAACAAAACAATGTTTAAAAAAAGTGAAAAAAGGCCAACCCCGCTGAGTTATGATCCGGTGGTAGCTTTTAAAAAATGACCCTTCAAAAATGCTAGCGTTAAGCCTATTTTAAATAAAGATGTTTGAGTATAAAATCCTGTAATTTGATATGATGATTATTAAATTAAACAAATAAAGATCAAATTTGTTTTATTCTATTTTTTTTATTCTATTCTAATGCATAGAATAATGATAAGCAATATGTATATAATATGCAATATGTGCAATTAAGTATTTAAAATCTAATATCTAATCCTAATTTACCTTATTTCTTTTATTTTAATCGACTTACTGCCGATCCTACAAACGTCAATTAAAGTTAATGATGCTTAAATCATTTTTTGAACTCGGATTATTTCGACACTCGAAGCCCATTAATACTTAATACGCTGATAATGAGTACATATAAGTATAATGATTTCTGATACTTACGCGAATATTACACATTGAAATGAAACTAATTTTACGGATTATATCGCGGTTTATTTTTGATTTTAATTTCCCGACGTTTCGAATACTTTACAGCATTCATGGTCACGGGCGGACTGAGGTGGTAGCTGTCCATATGTCATAGTTGTCTTAGGGTACCCTCAGGTCTTCTAATTATTATTGTTAGTCCGATCTACGCAGAAAGAGCTTACAGTATCTTGAGGTCTTGCAGTGGAATGCTTGTCTTTGGATTTGACTATGTTTATCACGGGATCCCAAGCTGGTGGTAGCACCCAGCCATCTTCTCTATTGAAATTTGGATGTTTTTTAATTTCAATAGCCTCACGAATCATCCTTGGTAGGTAGCGCTGTTCTTTTGCGAGGATTTGTGGTTTGTCAAATCTAATATAATGACGGGTGCGATCCTGAATATGTTCACAGACTGCAGACTTCGTATAGCGTCGATGTTTAACGTCAGCTATATGTTCTTTTACACGGGTTTCTCAATTGTAACAAGAAAGCTAGCAGAGAAAAACATACCAGTAGGATATGCAGAACTATTAAGACACTGCCTTACATCTGGCTACCTATTGTGGAAAGAGGAGTTCTACAAGCAAGTAGATGGTGTGACGATGGGCTCACCAGTATCTCCCATTGTTGCCGATATATTTATGGAGGACTTTGAGGAGACGGCCCTTAATACTGCACCTGTTAAGCCACGATTCTACAAGCGGTACGTAGACGATACTTTCACAATATTACCATCAGATAAAGTAACTGCTTTCCTAGATCACCTTAACTCCATAAACACTAAAATCCAATTTACAATGGAGTTGGAATCAAATAACTCTCTAGCATTCTTAGATGTCTTAGTAATCCGTAATCCCAATAACACCTTGAGTCATACTGTGTATAGGAAAAAGACCCATACAGATAGATATCTAAACGGCGAATCTCATCATCCCCCAACACAGTTAGCTACTGTCGGTAAATCGTTGTTTCAGAGAGCACACGGGATCTGTGACGAGGAACATCTTGGTGCCGAGCTTCAACATGTTAAGCAGGTCCTGCATGATAACAAGCTCCGAGTTCCGCGCCGCCGTCACTGTGAACGTGTCAAGCCATCCACAGTCGAACGTATGCCTGCTGTATTGCCATATGTTAGAGGGGTAACAGACAAGATTGGCTATATCTTAAAGCGAGCTTCAATTAAAACATTTTTCAAGCCACCAAAGAAGATTAGTCAGTTTTTACCATCAGTCAAGTGCCATATACCTCTACAAGATGCAGGAGTATACAAACTGGATTGTGACTGTGGGCTCTCATACATCGGGCAAACAAAAAGATCGGTAAAAACCCGTGTAAAAGAACATATAGCTGACGTTAAACATCGACGCTATACGAAGTCTGCAGTCTGTGAACATATTCAGGATCGCACCCGTCATTATATTAGATTTGACAAACCACAAATCCTCGCAAAAGAACAGCGCTACCTACCAAGGATGATTCGTGAGGCTATTGAAATTAAAAAACATCCAAATTTCAATAGAGAAGATGGCTGGGTGCTACCACCAGCTTGGGATCCCGTGATAAACATAGTCAAATCCAAAGACAAGCATTCCACTGCAAGACCTCAAGATACTGTAAGCTCTTTCTGCGTAGATCGGACTAACAATAATAATTAGAAGACCTGAGGGTACCCTAAGACAACTATGACATATGGACAGCTACCACCTCAGTCCGCCCGTGACCATGAATGCTGTAAAGTATTCGAAACGTCGGGAAATTAAAATCAAAAATAAACCGCGATATAATCCGTAAAATTAGTTTCATTTCAATACATATAAGTATCACAAATATCTCGTGTTCAGTAATCGATATTAATCATAAACGACTCCGACAGTCAAACTAATTACATTTTAAAAAGTGACTTAATTATAATTAATTGGGGTTTGTGAGTGCGGCAGTTAATGACCAAACAAGCTAGACATTTGTCTGATGGTAAGCGACACACGTGCCTATAGACAGCTACACTGCACTGCTTCTGAGTATATTAGTGTTTTATATATGAAACTGTCGCTCATCACCCGGTTATGAAGTCTTTCGAAGCGGTAATTTTTGCCCGACTGCCCCAGAAGGAAGGTTATAGCATCTATAGAGCCTTTCAAGCCGGAACAAAATAATGTTTACACATTGCTTTTTGGTGGCAGATTGTCTGACCTTGCACAAGGGACTTAACCCCTTTTTTGTCGGAGAGGAAACCTTCAAAAGGTACCCGGTCTACGTAGGGGTGGAGGCCGGGTTACGTTGGACTTTTACCCATTAAAACACCCCAGTGGCATCATCGACATCAGCACAATAGAGACCTTGGTCTTCTAAAGTATAACGAATATATTAAAGTATCAAGTATGATTATTCCTAGTTTAAACAGGGTTGCACCACCTATTTTTTTTAAATTTGCCGCCTTTTTCCATTCTCAAGTTTGACTAGACAGACTCTAATTTTCAGTGATATTGAAGTCGGTTCAATTTTTTTTATAAGAAATTATTATACATAATGATGAGACAAGCAAGACCTTTACCTTATAATAAACGCACAGCACTGTACTGTCTATAGTCACCCGGGTTTGGTATATCTCGAGGGCATATTTTGTGCTTTGGGATGGGGACCTATTCTATTATTTTTAGTGTTCAATACAGATTTAGTGGACAATAAATACAGAGTTCATTGACCTTGGGTGAGTGTAGTGTGTCGCGAGGTCACTGACCTTGGATAACGGGTGTCTGCGTCACAGGCGGCGCGAACAAGTCGTCTAGTAGCAACGAGGCGGGCGCGGGTACGGCTGGTGAGATATTATTGTTGGTACCCGTGACGCCCACAGGCGCGCTCGGAGTTGCAGACAAGTCTAGCCCGCTCAGCAGGTCTAGGATATCCTGTGGAGAAATAAGGATATGCACTTTAAATCAACTATAAATATATTTTGTGTTTGTGTACTTTTCCTGAAGCTATGGATTTTGATGCAATTTTAATTTCATTTTAAGGTTTTTTCCGGAAATATTGTTGAATGAATATAAACATTTCAAATCAGTTAAATCTTATACAAAGTGTTAATCAAAACCTTGTCCAATTCACTAATAGTGTTATTTGGTGTTGCAATAAGATTGATAATCAATCTTGATTGGTTATATTTTATGCTTTGCCTTCGCAGGCTATCATTGAAATCCCAGTGAAATGGGCGCCTTTAAAACTGCCAAAATTTTAACCTTGTGGGCGCTGCAGCTGTAGATAGGCTCTTTGGGGAGCAAAGGCGAACAGAACTTACGTTGCTGCTATTGTTGTTGTTGTTGTTAGATGGAGGCTGCGACGGTTGGTGCTCGACGTCACCGTTCGTCAGCGATTCCGAACCAATGATCAAGTCTAGTAACGCGTCCTGCAAAATTTTTACAGTCTATTTAGTATACCAATGAAGAATAATATCCTGAGACGTTAAACAAAACTGCCATCTCATCACAAAGAAGAGCCTAACCACCAGACGACTGATACTACACACAAATTTCTGAATACATACAGTGTGAGGGATAAACAAAAAGTCTTTAATAGTAAAATTAAAAAAAAAAAAATTATAGTAAATATAAATAAAGCCATCGCAGGGTGTGGACTTGTTTATATTTTTTATAAATGTCAATTTGTTTTTAAATACATAGCAAAGATTTTATTTTATATTTTTCTATTAACAGTTATGACTTAGCCTATCACCCGGTTCTGGATTGACGTTGATTTACGGAACAGCCTGTATATGTATATACTAACTATTACTAACAGACATGTTCGTGTCCACAAATGTTTCTCTTGAATGTGAATAGAACCAACAATGCTGTCCCATTGCTGCTGCTGTTTGCATCTGAACAGTCTGTAATGGCGTTCTATGTAATTGCCGCGAATTTAGAATCTCGTTAAAAACAACACAATGTTTAGTAGTTGGGTCTAGTCTATCTACTGCGTCACCTTTCTAGTAAGACATAATATATTTATGGTAACCGAACGTAATACGCTGTTTCTTAAGCACCCTCTTATACGCACCCTCTTATATCTACCTGGGTTCCAATACTCTAAAATTAAGATGTGGAATATTAATTTCTCAAATCATGTCTACAAAACTACGTGCAATTGAACTTTACTATGCGTTACAACTAAGCTAACTATGTAACTATGTGGCCGCCTTGCTATTTCAAATATAAAATTACTAAAAATGATGTTTTAACAAAAATAGATAGCAAAATAAGACATTATACAATTATACAATAAATAATCAAAACCGGAGCGAATATTTCATTTTGTGTTTACTCTGCTGCCCGGTACAAAAATCGTAGAAAACGAGTGAAGTTCCGCAGTCACGATCATCATGACGGCCACATTCTTAGTTGAAACGCATAGTACTTAGGAATCTCACAGTATCCCTTTTGGACTGATTCTTGTACAATATGGTGGGGCGGGGGAGAGGTTATAGTTAGTGTATCATGTGTGGGTACTACCTGGTCTGGTTTGTGTTCGGGGCTATGTTCTATGGGTGCGTCGTCGAGGTCTGCGTCGTCTGTGGCTGCGGTGGCCGCCTCCATGGGTGGCATACGCTCCAATAGAGCGGGTCGCAGGTGCGCGTATTTCCTGCACACAGACATCATTATCATCAGTCAAAATATGTCTACTGCTGAACAAAGGCTTCTCTTTGAATGGAGAGGTTGCCATAACCCCCACGCTTGGGTATCACGGTATAGGTAGGTAATCCATTAGAAAGATGATGTTGCCTGTCTTCGTGTTTCCTTTAGTACCCAATAGGAGGAGTTGTGTTGCCTCGTGTCATTAGCGGCAATTCTGTGCAGTTATCTATAATAAGCAGGCGTTTCCCTTATAAATAAAAATTCAGGAGTTGCTTCGCAAAAAAAGAAACACATGTTTTTCTATAATAATAATTACCGAGAACCTAATATTGTAAGAAAATACAATTATTTAAGATATTGACATACCTGTACAGCTGCGACAGTTCGACCCCTCTCTGCTGCAACTCGATATGAATGTGAGATCCAAACGTGTCTATTATAACACGGATTTTACTGAAACAACACAATCCTGATTACTATAACACCGCCATACAATGATAACTCCCCACGACTAGTATAGCTGGTATTTTTTTGGGTGCCAGATTGCCGGAAAATCCGGAATTGTTCCGGAATTTGGCACCTGGAACAGAGTCCAGTAATTACACTTTTTTCCATTACATTCATACTTTGCGGTATCAATAAGATGGTTAACGAGCAACTTAGATTAAACAACACTTTTAGTTGCCATTTTTAACTTATATTAGAAATGTGTAGGAAATCATAAGCCTGTAAGTATATGGGTTTGGTTTAAGTAGAACAAGGCTGAACTCTAATCACATTTTTTTATGACTGTTATAAGATGTTTGAGGTTGATCCGCGAGATTTTGAATAGATTCATGACTATGAATCAGACCTGGGTTCAGGATGTACTCCAAATTTAATCAACAAACTGTTAAGATCAGTGATTCCTAACCTGGTAGTTCCTGGCCTTCCCATGGACTACAACATGTCTGATGATGATACAAGACATAAAGGACAATGCCAATCTGTGCCCCAGAAATGCAATCTTGTAATATACTTAATATTACAAGATAGCTCTAATAAATAAAAACTAGAATTATGTTGTTAATTTTAAATCATATGAAGCACTGGATAAAAAAAATAATAAGACGTTCTTGTTGCCATTGCAGTATCAGTGTATCTAACCAAATTGTTTTCACATACATATTGACACTATACAATGGAGACAAGCTAGATAATTCCAAATAACTGACATGTTTATCTGATAACACAGATAAGTATGCCGGCACATCTTTATTACGAGATGTCAACTGTCATGTTTGACGTGACGCCATGACATTAGTTCGGGTGATTGGTTGACAATGACATAACAAGTGTGATGGTTGGAAAAGTAGTATGGTTATGTTGGATGATGATCGTAAATTATAATGGAGAGTCTATCGTGATATTTCCTAGTGAATCAGTGAGGTGTAGCATTGAGTCCAGCATGAGGATCCGGACGAGAGTCTACGTTCAGTTATTCGGGAAACGATCAGTGGATATTGAGAGCTAAGTACTTTGTAGAATGAACACAGTATAGTCTACAGAGTAGTTCGTGCTGTGAGTCGTACGAGATCCCAAGCTATACTTGGGATCTCGTGAGAGTCAGCGTGGTGATCTCGTAGAGAGTAGTTTGTATTGCGAGTAGTCTAGTTTGTGATCATGCGACAGTCAGAGTGATGATCCCGTAGAGAGTATTGCGAGTAGTAGTTTGGGATCTTGAGAAAGTTGGTGCGGTGATCTCAAAGGGAGTGATTTGTGCTGAGTAATCTAGTTTGGGATGGCGTGGCGTGGTCGGTGGTCTAGCACATGGTCGCTTGTATTGTATGAGGTCGAACATCACTGTGTGTGCGGAGGGTGAAGTCATCATACGAGATGATGACATGATGAGGTGCCAGGTTGTCCGGTCCACGCTGTCATATGAGATGACAAACAGCTGGTCGAAGGGACGCCTTAGCCAGTGGCGGTTTGCATGAGGTCGAACATCACTGTGTGTGTGTGGAGGGTTATGTCATCATACGAGATGATGATATAGCAAGATGTCAGGTTATCAAGTCCACGCTGTCATATGAGATGATCAAAGGGAAGCCTTAGTTGGTGTGGGATTATTTGTTAAGTGTGTGTGTGTGTGTTATAGTCCTTATGTGAGGTTCGCTGGGCAAGACGGTTACAGTGGCCTCCTTGAGGGACCAGCTGGGCAAGATTGTTACACCAGTGTGTGTCTGTGTGTGTTAATGTGTGTTGTCCATATGCGAGGTTCGCTGGGCAAGACAGTTACAGTGGCCTCCTTGAGGGACCAGCTGAACAAGATTGTCACAGTAGTGTGTGTCTCTGTGTGTGAATGTGTGTTGTGGTCCATATGTGAGGTTCGCTGGGCAAGACGGTTACAGTGGCCTCCTTGAGGGACCAGCTGAACAAGATTGTCACAGTAGTGTGTGTCTCTGTGTGTGAATGTGTGTTGTGGTCCATATGTGAGGTTCGCTGGGCAAGACGGTTACAGTGGCCTCCTTGAGGGACCAGCTGAACAAGATTGTCACAGTAGTGTGTGTCTCTGTGTGTGAATGTGTATTGTGGTCCATATGTGAGGTTCGCTGGGCAAGACGGTTACAGTGGCCTCCTTGAGGGACCAGCTGAACAAGATTGTCACAGTAGTGTGTGTCTCTGTGTGTGAATGTGTGTTGTGGTCCATATGTGAGGTTCGCTGGGCAAGACGGTTACAGTGGCCTCCTTGAGGGACCAGCTGAACAAGATTGTCACAGTAGTGTGTGTCTATGTGTGTTAGTGTGTGTTGTGGTCTTTATATGACGTTCGTTGGGTAAGACGGTTACAGTGATTGTTACAGTTGACAGATATGAAAACAGGGATCGGTAAGACAGAAGAGAGTCTACAGTGAAGGTCGGTGTTGGTGAGCTAACGTACTGCAGCTGTTGGTTTAGATTGTGATAGTTTCCTGTGAGATTTCATGTTGAGTAGTTGTGCGATGAGTTGTCCTCTCTGGCTCGTGTAGTCCATTTATCTAGTGGTTGCAATCTACATTCCGGTGGGTTTGGTTACTAGGTTGATAGAAGGTCGAGATAGGAAGCGGTCGGTCAGGGGTGGCTGTAAGGGGCAGGTGGAGGCCACTCTAGGTAGGTAGGTAGGGCTTCAGTGCGTATTCGAGACCTTATGCCGGTAGTTTCCTCGTGTGTTATTCTAGTGTGCATGAGTGAGATTGTGTTTCTGTGTTCAGGTGATCATGTAAAGTTTAAAAAAAAAAGATGTTAAACGTGTTTCCGACAAGTATATAAAAGAACACTGATCTGGCTTAGCTTATGTGATGATCATGAAGTTCCTAGTGAAAAACTGATAGCAATGCACAGTTACACAATTACAGACAAACGATAAAATGTATAAAAAACCAGTAGGAAGTTATCATGTTTAATGTCCAATATCTTTTGAACCGGTGCTTTAAATCAATTTAATGCTTGGTGACATTAAATCTAGATATCATATAAATACTGTTAAAAAGTTATCATATGACATAGAGCTGCAACTTGGGCATTGCATGGCATTGCTGACTTTCAGCTCCATACTAATATGGGCATGGTCCTTTATTAAACAAAACCGAGAATATATTATTTTCAATTGCAATAATGCAGTGTGTCATTCACTTATGGGTTGTCATTTATTTAAATAATAACTTCTGTTATTTCAATAAATGACACTGGACCACTGAACCACTTTGGATGCTTTGAAAAATCACCCATGGTCCAAAGACCAAAATCACAGGTTTAGATTAAGTGTGAGGGAAAAAATCTAGTGAACAAACATTAGATAATAATTATTAGGCTTGGTATGGACTCACTCTTGGCTGGGCTGTGTGGTGAATCTGGTGGAGAGTTTAGCGAGGGACAGCAGCACGTACTCCTTGGTGGTGATGGACAGTTGCGTGGACCATAGCAACTTCTGGTACACATCGATCACATACTCCTCCGAGGGCCGAACAAAGTCGTCTGTACAATGGTATTGTTATTATTTGAATTACAAATTCAAAAATTGAAAATGGTTAATTTGTTTATTTATTGAATCTTTTAAATCAGGCAAGTAGGCTTCATAAAATACTGTAATACTATACCACACATAAGTAAAAAGTTGTATTAACTTATAACTTAGTTATATTGAAATTAAACTACTTTTACGGATTATATCACGGTTTATTTTTAGATTTTACTTTCTCGACGTTGCGAAAGCTTTGCAGCACCCATGGTCACGGGAGGACTGAGATATTGCATGTCCTTATGTCACGATTATGCCGGTGTACCCTCAGGTCTTCTTAGTTATTATTGTTGGTCAGATCTACGCAGTAAGAGCTTAGTGTCTTGAGGCCGTGCAGTGTTTTGCTTGGTTTTGAATTTAATTATATTTATCATAGGATTGATAGAAAATTCAAATTAGGATGTTTTTTTTTTATTTCAATAGCCTCACGAATCATCCTAGGAATATTTTGCGAGGATTTGAGGTTTATCAAATCTGATATAATGGCGGGTGCGATCCTGAACGTGTTCACAGACTGCAGACTTCGTACAGCGCGATATAATCCGTAAAAGTAGTTTAATTTCAATGTATAGTATTCCCATAAATAAAATACAATATTAGTATTAACTATAATAAATACTTACCGATACCATCCTCATCTACCATTGATATGGCATTGCTGGCTTCGGAAACTAAAAGATCACCGTATTCACCAATAGTCCACGCTGCAACCTGGAAAGCAATCATTGTAAATAAAATTTATATGTTTATAAAAGGGTCATTATTGTTAGATCCAAAAGTATAGATTTTACGGTCTCCCTTTAGTGAGTGCGTGCAACACTAGTGATTGGGGAGAGTTTGACATTATGTGATTCCCGCGCGGACAATTGTCAAAATGACTAGAGTTTTAAAAATCCATGCTTAATTGTTAAAAATGTTATAAGATTTTATTTATTGCTTTTAATTCTATCTTTATAAATAGGGAAGCAGACCGCGGAATGCTCGAGCGAGGTCCAGAGCCGCATGGCCGCGTACTAGTTGCGAGTGTCGTTGGTACCTGCACGAGCGGTTGTTTCTCGGTGCCGTCGCCGCAGACCGCGGAATGCTCGAGCGAGGTCCAGAGCCGCATGGCCGCGTACTAGTTGCGAGTGTCGTTGGTACCTGCACGAGCGGTTGTTTCTCGGTGCCGTCGCCGCAGACCGCGGAATGCTCGAGCGAGGTCCAGAGCCGCATGGCCGCGTACTAGTTGCGAGTGTCGTTGGTACCTGCACGAGCGGTTGTTTCTCGGTGCCGTCGCCGCAGACCGCGGAATGCTCGAGCGAGGTCCAGAGCCGCATGGCCGCGTACTAGTTGCGAGTGTCGTTGGTACCTGCACGAGCGGTTGTTTCTCGGTGCCGTCGCCGCACACCGCGGAATGCTCGAGCGAGGTCCAGAGCCGCATGGCCGCGTACTAGTTGCGAGTGTCGTTGGTACCTGCACGAGCGGTTGTTTCTCGGTGCCGTCGCCGCACACCGCGGAATGCTCGAGCGAGGTCCAGAGCCGCATGGCCGCGTACTAGTTGCGAGTGTCGTGGGTACCTGCACGAGCGGTTGTTTCTCGGTGCCGTCGCCGCACACCGCGGAATGCTCGAGCGAGGTCCAGAGCCGCATGGCCGCGTACTAGTTGCGAGTGTCGTTGGTACCTGCACGAGCGGTTGTTTCTCGGTGCCGTCGCCGCAGACCGCGGAATGCTCGAGCGAGGTCCAGAGCCGCATGGCCGCGTACTAGTTGCGAGTGTCGTTGGTACCTGCACGAGCGGTTGTTTCTCGGTGCCGTCGCCGCACACCGCGGAATGCTCGAGCGAGGTCCAGAGCCGCATGGCCGCGTACGCTTGACGCTCCGCATTCGCTGACGACACTATTTGTATAGTGTTTGACACCGTATCGTCGCGTAGATAGTTGCCCGCCTGTACGACACAAAAATATATAATTATTAATATCTTTAAAAAATACACAGACAAAAACAATTAAAAATTAGCAAAATAAAAATAACAGTGGTTTTTGAAATTATCTCATTTTTAAAAAGGTTATTTTTTTTTTTCAAGTTGAACATTATTAGGTTATATTAAGTTTGTTGCTTTTGTGTTTGATTTAGACGTGTAGACGTGAACGAATATTCGATCATACAGGTAAAGCTAAATAATCAAATTTTAAATTTACAATTACACAACAAGAAGAATTCTTAATCATCAGCTAATTGAATAGATATTTGTCAAACATAGTTAACATCCTGTCGAATAATAATCCAGTCCAGCCCAATCAGAGCAGTCTGTCAATTACCCGGGTTCAACCTTCCACGAAACTTGTGGTGCCGTCTGAATAGGTTCAGAACTGGCCATGGACGATGCAACGACATGCTACATAAATAGGGATGGAAAGACTCAGCAATTTGTGAGTGTAGTGAGGAGGTCCAAACCATGGAGCACATAGTCTGTTGCTGCTCGTTATACTCATACTCAGGGTCCCCTGACGATCTAATTAATTTTACTCTTGACGCGGTCACCGGGCTCAGAACCTTGGATATTGACATCTAATCTGACAATATGCTTAATTTTATATTATAATTGTTTTATTACCTAAGTACCTATATTTTATTAAATAATAATACGGACGATCATTTGGGGAGCCCATCTAGTGGGTGGCAAGCCACCATTTGCCACAAAATAATTATGAATGTAATTATTGCAAGTGACCCCGGCCTTTGCAATAACCCAGTCGCCAGTCCACCAAATGCTCAACCCCATAAACCTAGAATTCTTTTCGCATGCTTGCAATAGTCCCCTACCTAGACCACCTACCGAGGTCAACTGCTGTAATTTCATCATTGTGGCAGTTGACCCCGGGAGGTGTTTTATAAACCATTTACTTCTTCTAAAACGGGCCTCTACGTGTTGGATCCGTCCCCACGCAAGCCTCTAAAAGACCGGGCTAAGCCCGTGAGTAAAAAAAAAAAATTATATCTTGGGACAATCCACACACGGTCATCCGATCCCAAACTAGGCAGAGCATGTACTATGGAAACCAGACAACTGATACTAATACTTATATACTTTTTTTTTTTGTAAATACAAACTTAAATAGTTAAACAACACCAACATAAATGCCATACGATTAAATAAATAGAGCAGTCTCTGCCACAGACAGGCAATAACACGCTTGATATCAAACGCGAAAGAGTATACCTTAAGCAGTACACGGAACAGCGTGTCGAGATGCCACTTGCTGGAGGGCGCGTATCTCTCGGCGGCCAGCACCATGGCGGACGAGCAGTGCGCCTTGAACTCCGCGTCGGAGCGCTCCAGGAACGAGAGCAACTCCTTCATCATGCTGCGGATGTTCTGGCCGTTCATCAGCGCGAACGACAGCTCCATGGCGCGCCGCCGGATCGACACGTCCGGATCCTGGGAGAACGAACCGCGTATGTAACATATCATCATCATTAGCCGAAAGACGTGCTGAACAATGAATAGCTGAAGAATGATAGCAAAGAGGGAGGCTCTTTGAAAGGAGGAGTTGATATAATAGGCTAGACGACAAAAAAAAATTTGTTAGTCCGTCATTTAGATTATCAAAAAATATTGGACACGTATTTTTTCTTTTGTCGATTAAACAAAAAATGACGAAGATATGATGCTTTGAAATGTTGCGTGACGTCACTCCGGTATACAATGTTCACTGAGGCGTGACGTAAAAAGCCCCCACTCCCGAACTTAGACGCTCTATATCGTTGGCAATGTTTATTGGTTTGTTAAATAAAAAAAAAAGTCGTGTCTAATATTTTTTGATAATGTAACTGACGGACTAATTAGTTGTTATTTATTTAGTTATCACCCTATTCCTACGCTGCGCAGGCGTTTCGCAGTATAGATGGAAGGTAATCCAATAGAAAGACGCTGCGGCCCGTTTTATCTTAGTCACCTAATACTACACCCAAAAATGCTATTCTTATGCTATTCTAGTGCTCTACAATCGCTAAAACGCGATTTGATACATTGATCAAACGCAGGAAGCTGGTGGTCAATTAGCGAAACTTTTATTGATATTAAAAGTCCATTCATGCAGGTAACATTGCAGTGGCAAACATCGATGTAAACGCACTGTGTCTGGTTCGAGATTGCAAATATCGAATGAATTTGCTATATTTCTAAGAGAATGACATATCATATGATAGCCACATATAAAATCTATATTATTCCAGTTTCTTCATATATCTGATCTTAATGTGGGTTAGTTTAAATTCAAAAAATATAAAGTGGTTATTATGCTTATGCCTCACGGGGGCTCTTACATAATGTCATTTTTTACAACTACCACCGGATCGTAACACGTAAAGTTTGTTCAACAACATAAATACCAACCTTCAAACACTCCAAAATGGTGGTCCTGTGTCGTTGTACGGCGGACGTGTCCACGTGCACGGTCCTCAGCAGCGTGTTGAGAGCCACGTATCGGATGTTCTTGTCGTTGTTGAGCAGGAAGCGGCCCAGGATGTTGATGGCCAGCACGCGCAGGCTGCTCTCCGACTTGATGTCCATGATGGACAGCACCGTCTCGTACAGGATCGTGTTGCCCACGTTCTTGCTCGTCTCCGTGTTGGTCGCCACTTGGGCGAGGATGTCGTTCATCGCTTCTGATGCTTCGGCGTCGTTCTTTCCGAGTATTCTTAGTAGACGGAGGATTTTCACCTGTTTTGGATGTAGAGTTGAAAAATAATAATAATATCTTGGGACAACCCACACACGGTCATCTGATCCCAAACTAGGCTGTACTATGGTAACCAGACAACTTTTTTTTGTAAATACATACTTAAACACCCAGACACTTGGTGGGAATCGAACCCACGACCTATCGGGTAGCGGCCAGGGTTTCTAACCACTAGACCAACGGGCCTGTCAAAAATGTCGGATTGAGGATATTATTTAATACTTTTTTATTTTTTTTTATCATCATTATCGTCAGCCGAAAGACGTCCACAACTGAACAAAGGCCTCAGAAAGGAGGGGTTGCCATAATCCACACGCTGGTCAGACATCTTTGGGGTCGCAGTGATGTCCTCCTAGCCGATACGACCACAGCGGCTAGTTTTTTAAAGATCATCACGCGGGATATATTATAGTGCATAAGTGCTTGAGTAGACACAAGTGCACTCTCCCTTCCTTCGGAATCTTTCGGACCGCAGTATAGGTGGTAGCTAATGCAATAGAAAGACGTTGCTGCCAATCTTCTTGATTTCCCTTAGTCGCCTCTTACAACACCCACCGAAAGGCGTTGGTTGGGTGCTATTTTTAGTAAACTGATGGAATTAAATAAAAAAATGTAGCTATGGAAACACTGCTTTGTGTTCTATCACTCATGAATTGCAATTCACTTGAGCTTGTAAATTATTCTTGGTGTGTATCTAACTTAGACGACTTGTGACAAAAGTTGGTAATATGTTAAAGTGCTTTGTGTCTTGCCTGACGAGGCACTGCTTAACAGCAGAAGGTAAATGTTTAACGTGTGCCACTGTGATTTTGGATCGGTCATGCTCGCCATCGAAAAGTCTTTGCTTGTGGCGGCTTCGTGTGGCGGGTCACCCCCTTCCCTCCAATATGGTTGAGGGGAGTGATGGCTGCTGCTCGAGTCAACTCGTGCGCGGGTGCTGCTTGGGGGGACTGGTCCGACTACTATCCCTTTGGCATTTTAGTTTGTTGTATTTTCGTCGTATTTTTTATTTTATTTGATATTTTGAACGGCAGGACACACTGTCGCTGGTGCTGATCTAATTGTAAAAAGACAAACTTTGTTTTAAAAAAAAATGTGAAAAAATGACAAGCCCGCTGAGTTTCTTGCCGGATCTTCTCAGTTGAGGCCGCGTTGTGATCCGGTGGTAGCTTTTAAAAAAAAAATGACCGTTCAAAGTGCTAGCGTTAAGCCTATTTGAAATAAAAATTTTTGAATTTTTCATGTTTCTTAACTTGCTTCTTCAATAGAAAAAAACTTTACATAAACTATAAATTCTCAGGGGTAGTAAATTAAATAAAATTTCATACCTGTAGAAAGGGATCCGATACACCGCTGACGTCATGCTCAGGCGAATAACCGGCCAATATAAGATTCTTCAATATTCTCACCAAATTCGGTACAATCTACAAAGAACAACGTGCCTTATTCACCTAGAGTTAACGATCAAAATTGTAAATTCGCCCAGAATGCTCATAGAAAAGGATTGCCAAGCGAAAGAGAAAAACAATTTTACATGATCAGGCAAGTTGGAACATCTAAATACGTTTCAAAAGTTGAAAGGCTTACGACACTATACGACAGCGAGTATATAAAAAATTGGGCGGTCTCACATCGATGGGAAATTAAATATAATGTTCTGAGCACCCCGTTGCAAAGGTTTTAGTCACGACATGCTTTGTGCTCGTCACACGATTTTGAAGTTAGTGACTGCGTAAGGCGTTTGCAAATGCGTCAAGGTTCCGAGATTTCTAATAAAATCTAAAATATTTTGGAGAACCTCACCGAAAGAATTTGAATATTTCTATTGATATGACGAAACAGAAAAAAAATGTGACATGTTGTAAGCTAACTAGGTTATCAGTATTTTTAATTTAACCCATTCGGCTAAGCGAGTTCTCCCGGTCGCTCGGGTGCCAAGTGCTGATTTTTTTTCTTAAACTATTAATTCGGCCGCAACAAAGGACAATACAAGACATAAATATATGTTTAAGCCCGCAGATGGACGCCACTTGACGCACGGCGTTAGTCGCATTTGCAAACTTTAAAATGTATTTACGCTTATACATTGTCTTATGACTTATAATAAGATTTCAGAGCCACCAATTTACCTTTCCACCAAGGCAATTACAGTAAAACCCTTTATCTTTTTTGCATTTATTTTCAGAGTCAAGTAAGTTTTTAGGTAAAGTGATAGCTCCACATTTCAGCATATTTACTGTATCAAAAATGAGATTTAAGTCTACCTACATATGGTCTGTTTTACATTCGTGCCTACACGTTATTCTATCTACCTGAATGATTGAGACTTTATTTATTGTAAATGTAAACCCAACGCAAAATGAAAGCCTTTAAGTTATCATTGCAGATTAAAAGTATACATATAGAAATCTGTATGCTGATCCTGTTTTCAATATTTTAAAAATAGTCCATTATTTTTTACTAACCGTTTGCTAACACAAAGGTACATCGACCTTATAAGTTTGACTTATCATTTGGAAAGCGTTTTCTTTGTTTGAAAGGTAGTTTACAGTAGTCACAGCGGATCTTTGTGTGTCTGAAGTTGGTTGCAAGACGCTGCGCAGTAGCTATATTTGTTTTTGCATCCACAACTCACGACTGTAGTTGCGCAATGGTCCGCCAAACGTAACTTCCGACACACAAAGATCCGCTGTGCCTACTGTAGCAGGATGATTTTGAGTTTTAGCTGACTGATGAGTCCTTTCAATTGAGTCGGGATTTTTTTTAATTGCTAAATAACTGAAAAGCTTTCGATTACACAATTACCAAAACCATGTACACATATGGATATATAATCAACACGATAAACATTAAATTCATGCTTTAACCGTATTCTGATGACGTTGCAATTAGAAATGTAATATTACTGTAGCACAAAAATGATAGAAACTTTTTTCTATTCTTTTTTTATGGTATCTAAATACAGGTAAGTATAATATCATATTTTATTTAGGTCTATTTCAGTCTAAAGGTACGGGACCGTACAAGTATGTCACCAATCAGTGCACTTTTGAGATTATAAATCAAACAAAATCAAATTAAATCAAAACAAATTTTGTGTTTTTTTGTACAGTTTTTTTTTGCGTATGGAATACCTGGTGTCAAGAGTTGTTCACGCTGCCCTTTAGGCCTCTGACTTGGCTTAACGACTGCTGTCTAGATGACGTGCCTCCGAAGCACGGAGACGCTCAGTTCAAATGGTAGTAGACAGTCTATCTAAGCACTGACCTTGCTTAACCAACTGATCGTTAACTTGAAGGGTTTGAATTCCTATCTATGAATTAACAATTCAGATACCTGCACGATAAACCTCTGAATGGCAAGAGGCACAAAACCGTTTTTGCAGAGCACGCCCTAGTAGCGAAGAGCAAACCTTTTCAGGGCACTGCGCTGTTTTAGATAAATTAAAAGGTCTCTTTCGGGGTTACAAAGGGGTCAGGTCCCGGACGCAGATTACAGGATGATGCTGATGCAGCTATTCCCCCTGTTGTGTTGCCTTCACCCTTACTATCCTTTATTATCTTTTGCTCCTTACGTTTGTTTCCCATATAAATGTCAAATTATAAAATTTGTAAAATAACGGTATATATCAACGTCATCAGACTACGGTTTATTATATAGTGCATGGATCAGCGTTTGTGTGTTACCTCGCGCTGTCCGCTCTCCTACGGGACAACACAAACAAAACATTAGTGTATGTCACTTTAATTTTATATACACGACACATTAGCGACCGCACTCTGTTAATGATTAATTATCTCGCCAATTAATTTTTTATTTTTTTATTAAAGTATGAGATAATGGCTCATTAACTGACTCTCTATTGCGGCAATAAATAAGTTATTTTAGCTTAGCGTACATTTAGTAAATGGTTCTTTTTATTGTGGTTTATTTAGCGTTCTGAGTTTCAGGTTGGGTTTGGATGGAGTCTGGTGTTGTTTGAAGTTACTGCTTCATAAACCATAATAAAAACAAAAATAGTATATTATTGATTAATTATTTACATTGGTTCTTTTTTATCCACTGTACATCACAAAAATATTATGTACATGAAAAAATGGAGATGTAAATTCTTGCTGGAAAAAAATCCGGATTGCTTTTACATACCGGATTGTCACATATACAGGATGGTAACTTTCAGCGAGGCAGTAAAGAAAATGGTCTTAGAAGACTATTCATAGTTCCATGAAATTTTGATACCCATTCACAATTTGAAAAAATAAATGTACAATTACCAAGAAAATTGCCAAACAAAAATTGCGTTTGACGCCAATCTACCCCATGATCTGCAGGCGGAGTAAACTGTCGCTTAGGAATAAGTTGACACTTTACAAAACCTGCATCCGTCCCATCCTATCTTACGCCAGTGCCGTATTCGCACACGCGGCTCCCGTCCACATCAATAGCCTCCAGGTTATTCAAAACCGATTCCTTCGACATGCCGTCGGTGCCCCGTGGTACATGCGGAATGTCGACCTTCATTCCGACTTCGGTCTAGTCCCTATCCGCAAATTTTTCAAAGTAATGTTCGGACATTTCCTTGAAAAAGCATGCGTCCACCCGAACCCGCTCATCGGCGCCGCTGCCGACTATATCCCCGACCCCGACCCTGGTCCTGGTCCCTCAGATCGTCGACCTACCGTACATCGCCGCCGTCCGCGGCATGTACTGCTCGACCCACCCGACCCGATGTCCGTCCTCCTGGACCTTGACACAACACCAACACCTACACCGACAACGACGTCACGAGTCGTACACACACCTACACACAGACACCGGTCTCGCCGGCGAGGCCGAAGGATCGTACACATGCGACCTCGACATGCATCCCCTCGCTGAGTTTCTTGCCGGTTCTTCTCAGCGGGGGCGCGTTGTGAACCGGTGGTAAACTCACACACTCTCTAAGCGGCAGCCCAAGCCGAGGCCGTGCCTCCCTGAGGTGCCCTTGAGCTAGTCGCTACCTATCTTTACGGGCTGGAGCGCTCAAAGCGCTCGCCCCTCTTGTCCGGTGAAGCTGTAATGGCCATCTGCGGCCAACAGTACTACTCATTCAAAAAAAAAAAAAAATACTGTCCTGTTGAAAGTTTCCACCTGTATAATAGCCCTACAATTTTTTTTGAGATTCCTACACCTACTTCACCTTTTCATTTTGTTCACATACACGAGTCGTGGCGGTAAGTACACGCTAAATATAAAATATGAAACAGCCATACAAACATGTCTATTGATAATCTTGTATCGATAACGGCAATATCGAACACCGAGTGCTTCGATAGCTGATAAGGGAGCATGACGCAATATTTACATTACTGTTTGATACTATTGTTTCCTGCGGGTTTGTGAAAGTATCGCGTAGTGGCAGGTTTAGTATTAAAAAAAAAACCGTAACAAAATTGCCTATCAATAGTTTTTGTTAGGATAAGTGAGTTCAAAGAATATTAAACTTTATCTCAAATAATAATATAGCATTTAATTGCACGATCAAAATTATACGGCTAATACGAATAAATTATCTGAATTTAATGTCTCATGTTAATTATTGGTTTAGAGAGTATAAAAAGTACCAGAATTTATACTCTTTATAGTACACACATAAATAAAAATAAGAAAAGGATTTGAAGAAATTTGTACAAAGGGCGGCCTTATCGCTATCCGCTATTTCTTCTAGGCATACCTCGGGATGGAAAAAAGATTGCATGGAATACAAAAAGTGGCGATATTTATTGTACAAGGTAAATTATAAAGATGACCTATGATATGGGGTATCAAAAGGGGGACCTTTTGGAAGACCTAGTTTTGATTTAAGAAATCAGTAAACGATGTTCACTTTAATCTTTTAAGGGTTAGAAATTACTTTTTTGAAATATCACAAATTCGTGAAACAAACGTGTCACGGTCCCATTACGTTCCGTTAAAATCACTTCACCATTTTAATACACTCAGTATAAAGCAATCGCAGTATAGGTGGTAGGTAATCCAATAGTAAGACTCCGCTGCCCGTCTTCGTGTTTTCCCTTACGGACACCTAACGGAAGAAGATGGAAGGGTGCTATTTTAACCCGGATATCCCACACACCTAATATGGGATTCAAATAAAAGACCATTACCCTATCACGTTCAACAATACAATATTATTATTAAGCTACGAGTGCGCGTAAGTGACGCATAGTTACTATAAATGCATTTATAATATTTACAATACGCTATCGACTTGCGTTCTAGAACACTTTCAATGAATTCTGTAAAGAAATAGTGCAATGTGTATTGTACAAGACTTAAATGCATAATTGATTGTAACTAATTTTATACTGTGACTAATGTCAAATAAATTGTTAGCTTTAAATCAGGGATGGGCTGTAAACATCAATATAATATATCAATTAGATAAACATTCACTAACAAAATGACATCTAAAATGTGGTGGCGTGGTCGCTTATCTGTGCTGGTGGCAGAAACGTAAACTAACGGTTTTATTATGATAATGACGTGTAGTTTGACAGTTTCATATAGACAGTAGCGACACTCCTATCGGCAAAAATAATTTTGGCAGCCTATGGCTTGAACTAGCGACACAAGGGCGATATTTCTGTGTGCCACTTTTCGGACCGTAACAGCTTATCTAGTTTAAATATATCGATGGCTGTCACAGATGGAATTAGAAACCTGTTACAAAGTTTTCTAGTTATAATGAAATAACAGTTAGATAAACCAGTTCCATAATAACAGCCTGTAAAGTTGATATGGGTAGTCTGTTTCTATATGCTTCTGTTAAACATGTAACAGTTGCTATCTCTTACAATGCCAAGTGTCAAGCTGTTCCAGTCTTGAACTTGGAATATACCCTGTACTCTTCTTACATACAGCAATTAAAAGAGATAGAGCACCAGACATAGTTCCATACTTTAATCAATTCCGTTGTGGAACATTAAATGCGTTTTCGGTTTTGGACGAAACAGTCTTTTTTTAAGTTCCACATCATTCCCATGTATGGAAAAAAAAATATTCGAGGTCAAAGGTAAAATAAACTATTTAAAAAAAAAAACGACTTCAAAGTAAATTATCTAAAAAGCATAAAATAACGAAAATATATGAAGTCGGTGTCAGCAGGTGCTAGTGTAGGCTAACATGATGTGCTAGTACCAACTTCAATATATTTTCGTTATTTTATGCTTTTTAGATAATTTACTTTGAAGTCGGTTAAAATTTTTTTTTAATAGTTTATTTAACGCTTAAAATGCAGTAAGTGTATGCACAACAGAAGATTAACGGAAAGAATCTGAAGCGTCTTCTTCTATGGAAGCTTCGGCCAACTCAATCGAAAAGTGGGAGTCCGGATCATCAGCCAATCGCATAGCTGTTCTTGCTTTATTAATGGTCCCGTAATGCCATCTATTAGCGTATCATGGTGGGCACAGCACGAAACTGGTGTTTTATCGACAAAAGAGGGAGCTACCTACATGTCAACAGTATAGCGATTATAACGCCTCATCAAAAATTCTATATATAATTATGTTTTGAACAATTTTACTGATTTTCAGCTTGTTGGGATTTTATGCACCTTCGAATGTCTAAATTGACCGGACTATATTAATAGTCATCGATGGTATTGATCTTAAATGAAAACTACACATTGCAGACGTTTGTCAATATAGCTGTTTACATTCCAATTTCAATAATTATGATAATCTGCCTTAAGAATCGACTACCACCTTATCAGAGCCAAAGCCGCACTCAGAGTCAATTAATGATTTATTATTACTGAAATCTAGATTTTAACATAAAATTTATAGTATGGATGAGATAATTACTCATTAACGAACTCTTAAGTGCGGCAGTTAGTTAAGTTTTTAACAAATGATATGTACATAAACGAGGCTTAATGTCAAAATCGACTTAATACAAACGACATAAGGTTGGTTATTAACTCACCTTCTTGAAGTGGTTCAGTGTGTCAGGGCTATTCTCACACATCTCCGTGATCAGCGTGACACCGGTTATGAGGACACCTGTAAAAGTTTATAGAGTCTTATTTCCGATGTATTGTTTGTGTATATATTGTGTGTCATGGAAAAAAAATGAGAGATATATAGAACGAGAGGAGGGTGCAAGATAGGAGAAAGAGGGAGAGGGGATTCGAGGAGGGGGTGATGGGGTGAGGGATCGGGGGAGTTAGGTGGAGTAAGGGGGGAGTGAGAAGGAGCAAGTTCGTAGAAGAGAGAGGGGAGAGGGTTCAGAGAGGGGAGAACAGGGAGAGGAAGAGGGGGAGGGGGAAAGAGAGAGGAGAGAAAGAGCATATAATTAGATTTTTTTTATAAGAGAGAGAGATATGGATAGAGATTAATCTAGGGAGGAGGGAGAAAAGGGGAGCAAAATGTAATAAAAGCGAGGGCGGAGCTGCGCGGGTCAGCTAGTTTAGGTATAAAAGTGAATCATTGTATGAAAGAAAAAGTTGAGATGACAGTTTGACAGTTGTTTATTTACACAGGATTGACGTCATTCACTCTGATCAGCGTTTATTGCAAAATGGCGATTAGCTGTATTTGAGCAATTTATTTGCTTAATATCACGAAAATCTCTCTATTATTATGAAAATGAGATGCATTTTTGGAATCAGTGCAATCTGTTCTAATATTTAAAACCACAGATTTATTGGTATTGTGTTGCAGTCATCATGCCTATTAAAGCATCATCTTCATCAAGTCTTAGTACTTGTGAAGACGAATCCAACGAGCCCGTATCATATATTTATCATGTTTCAAGTACAATAAATTACGTCATAGTGCGTGCTCGTGTACGCTTACGTCTAGGAATTTGGTGTGCCGTGGCCTTAATCGGAGATGGCAACAAGTGCTTGAAAAATGAATTGTCAATTTTGAACCAATAACCAACCAACCAAAACCAAAAGTGAAGTAAAGCTTTCAAGAATAAAAGAAGAGGTTTTTCTCCTTCTTCTTCATATTCCTTTATAAATTCGGCGTTCCACTGAATTTGTTGTAGCAAGACCAACCCTCACCCAACCCGCACTTGGCCAGCGTGGTTGACTATGGCCTAAGCCCCTTCATCTTGAGGGGACGCACGTGCCTCAGCAGTGGGACAAAAACAAGGGCTTGTAAAGAAAAATAAATGAATTTCAAAAGTCGAACAAGAGAATAGCCATCAGTTGATGATTGTCAATGTAAAGTAAGTAATGAAGGCTGAATGTATAAGAAGGAAACATTTATTAATGCACTGACAATACGAATTTCTGATTTATCTAGTACACTCACCATGATTCTTCTCAGTCAGCAAGCTCCTCGTAGCGGGTAGGAACATCTCCATTAAATCCGGAACTCTTCTGATGATCCGGAACGCGCACAACGCTGCCTTCTTCTTTATATACGCGTTGGGCGACTTGATTAGTCGTTCCACTTCGGAGGCCAAATCTCGAGCCATCTCTGGTGAGGCTATGGCCCCAAGGGTGCATAGGGCGAGGCCTACCACGAACTGAGTGTTGCTATTGAGATCACTGCGAAGAGCGAAGGGAAATTATGAATTAAGTAGGTATTTTTGGGATGTACTATCGCGGATACGAACGGTGTACCAGTTTTCAATCAAAATCCTTTGAATGAAATGTCGTTCAAAGGATTTTGATTGAAAACTGATACACCGTGAAATTATTCCAAAAATTATGATTCCAATTACATTTTTCAAACGTAATTGGACTCGCGGCCACTACCGGTGATACACCATCACCTTTATGACGATAATCGCTTGCACAAGCTGGCCTTAAATACGTGTGGACGGGGTGAGCGCACGTAATGACGTGCGCTCATAATTTTTGGACTAATTTCACGGATTCTATCGCGGTTTACTTTTGATTTTTATATTTCAAATGCTTAGCTCGAGGGATGCTCACGGTAGGACCGAGTTGTTGGATGTCCTTTTGTCTTTTCGCTCTCTTCTACCTGTTACTATCATCATCATCACCAGCCGGAAGACTGCTGAACATATGTAGGCCTCCCGCTTCGAACGCCACTATGATCGACGAGTTGGCTATTTTCATCCACCGGTTACCTGCGACGCGCACAATGTCGTCAGCCCACCTAGCGGGCCTGTCTACGCTGCGTCTACCGGTTCGTGGTCGCCACTCGAGAACCTTTCTTCCCCATCGGTATCGGTTCTTAGAGCGTTGTGGCCTGCCCATTGCCACTTCAACTTGCAGATTCTGAAAGCTATGTCGGTGACTTCGGTGAATCTCCTCATTCCGGAGTTCATTACTCAAAGAAACTACAAGCATAGCTCTCTCCATAGCTCGTTGTGTGTGACTTCTCTCTAAAAAGTCAGCAGTGAGGGGCCACGTCTCAGTACCATATGTCATCATTGGCAACACACACTAATTAAAAGCCTTCGTTTCCAGGCACTCTGGTATTTCGGACGAGAAGTTATTGCGTAGTGACTTTATAGTTATTCCAGTGTGACAACAAGGGTTCAGGTTTAATGGAATTGTTCCGATATTTAAATAGGTGTTTAACATTCGCGTGGGGCACGAGAAAACGAACAATACTTGCTCCAAATACGATCCACCCTTTCTATAGGACGGGGTAGCTTTGTACTTCCGACCTGTTGGGGCTTTGTTGTTTATTTATTCTGGACTCGAAGCGATCGAGTCTACGGATACATTTCCGATTGTTTAGGAAAAAATAAAACATGTAGAATTGATTATGTTTTAAGAAAAATTTCAAGGTGTACTGAATTGAATAATCTGTAGTTCGGAATACAGCCTTTATGAATCTTATTAATCTGTTAGTGAAGTTGAAGGTCGTCTATGTTCTTTGCGTATGAGCAAAAAGCCTTCTTGGCAAGCACACTTGCACGTGGGGTAAGAATAGCATCCACCTATCTCCTCATGTGGTAAGAGGCGACTAGGGGATATCAAGAAGACAAGCAGCAGCGTTTTCTATTGGATTACCTACCACCTATACTGCGATCCCCAACATGCCAGCGTGGGGATTATGGCAACCCCTTCCTTTTAGGGGGAGGCATTTGTTCAGCGGTGGTCGGCTTTTGGCTGCTAATGATGTAGCACTATCCAACGTTGTAAGTTATTTTAAAAAAAAAACTTATTTTCTCCGCCTTTTATAAATCGAACTTTATCTAATTTCAAAATTGAACTATACGCTTGAACTAATAATGCAGCAGCCCGCGTGTTGCGTGTAATTTCCATAAATGATCTGATAACAAGGCCCACCTGCTATGTGTAACGTCGACGCGAGCTAATTGCGTGGTGGTCGTTGACACCTGACTTTTTCGTGTTGGATGCCAGTTTCGCTATCGACTCACGTTGATGGCAATCGATAGAGATTATGGCTACCCACTCACATATCGGTTAGGCTGTTTCCAACAAAAAAAGGAGCGAAAACAAAGGCTAAAAATAAGTGCATAAGGGTTTATTCAAATCACCGTAAATGTTTTTTTATAGTTTCATGAGTTGTACACGTAACTATGATGATAAAACACCTATTATCTTGACATATCGTATGGGTTGGTGCGGGTTGGAGCAATGTGTATTTTTTCTGAGTTCTTGTGTGAAGGGCACTGTAGAAGGAGAAATTACTGGGGTCAAGGGACTTAAGAACAAATGTCTCGGTTGACAAGCGCACGCCTGCCTGACCTACTCGTCAGAGCAGCAGCGCAATGTACCTGTCCTTGGGCAGACGTATCGCTTACCATCAAGTGAAACTATTGCACAATGCCCAATAATAATTATACCTATGGCTTTTAGCTAATCGCTATTCTACGCTGTTAGCTCGAATGAACTCGGCCATTGTAATGCCCTATTTTTCAACCAATTACAATAATAACGATTATAACATTAACATTCCAAGCAAATCAATTCATCACGCATTTCTGGAGCAGGTACAGGTAGGTAGGTTCATAACCAATCAATTTCGACAACCGCCTTCAGCGCGGAGATCACTGAAAATCACGCCTTCAAGTCCGTCTTAAATTATTATAAAATTATAGCGAGTTTCAAAACTAGGTTAAAGGTAAAAGACAACTAGGTAAAGACAACATTAGGTTCTTTATAACATTGTTCAGGTCCCCATTGTCAGTTATTCTGTCGCAAAGCCGCAACAGCTCAGTGGGCGAGCGCTTGCCTTAGAAACAAGGTGCGCAGGTTCGAACCCTGGCTCGCACCTCTGATTTCTTTAATGAATCATGTGCGATTGTTACTAGCTTTCGGTGAAAGAAAACATCGTGAGGAAACCTGCATGTTTGAGAAAGCCTAACGAATGGCGTGTGAAGTCCGCCAACCCGCACTTGGCCAGCGTGGTGGACTATTGCCTAATCCTCTTCATCTTGAAGGGAGGCCCGTGCCCAGCAGTGGGACATAAACAAGGGCTGGTATTATTATTATTATTATTAAAGCAGTAATGTAGACATTAGTGTGTAAAATAGCACATTAGTTGAAGTAGTTTCTAAGCTTCTTTAATAACAAATACACACATCAAAAGTGTCTAGGGATCAAGCATTTTTAAGCGGATTTCTTGAGATTGAGATGTGGCTTTGTAATAAATTTATGATTTTATAAATTTATATGGATCCTTTTTGGTGCATTTCATAATTTGAATCAGGAACTGTGAATCAAATTCGAGTAAAAGATGAAAATCAGCTGTCAATATTTTCCCTATAAAAACATACAACGCATTGAAGACATTATTAGTGCTACTGTTTCCCTACTACTGATTAAAACCAACGTTATTATGGAGCGGCGACGTCATTTAAGCAGGGAAGAAATGCTCAGAGCCGTGGGAATGATAGAAGCTGGTTCCCGGCAACGTACTGTGGCTTTAGCTCTGAATACAAGTCAGAGTGTTATCAGTCGACTTTGGACACGTTACCGAAGCACTGGTACCGTGGCTGAGCGCCATGGAGGACGGTATCGCTGCACCACACGGAGACAAGACCGATATATTCAAATCTTAACTCGAAGAGCTCCAACAATAACTGCCATGATGTTAGCCGTGAGGCTTCATCACTCTTCAGGGAACTTAATTAGCGACCAAACAGTCAGAAACCGCTTGCATGAAGTGAACCTTCATTCCCGAAGACCGCTACGGGTACCACCTATAGCAATGCACAATCGTAGGATTCGATATCAATGGGCTCTTGAACACAGAAATTGGGCAGAAGAACAATGGCGTTTCGTGTGCTTTTCTGATGAGTCTCGTTTTGGTATGAGACCGGATACAAGACGTATACGACACTGGAGAACCCCTGGACGCCAACAGCGATTAAAATCCTGCCAGGAAGTCCATCCTTATAGTGGTGGAACCATCATGGTATGGGCGGGTATTTGGATCGGCGGAAGAACTGAGTTGATTTGGATCAGAGGCAACCTCAACGCTCAAATTTATGCTGAGACGATTGTATCAGACGTCATCGTTCCTCTACAAGTGCAAATCGGTCCCTTATTTCAGTTAATGCATGATAATGCACGACCGCACACCGCAAGAGTTGTAAGACAGACTCTCGCCGCAGCTAACATCAATGTCCTGCCCTGGCCTGTTCAGTCGCCAGACTTGAACCCGATTGAGCATGCATGGGATATGCTACAGAGAAGAGCTCTGCCGAATATGGAGGGTATCCAGTCGCAAGAAGACCTTTTTTTGTTGTTGCAACGAACATGGGCGGCCATTCCACAGCGTGATTTGGATGAACTCATTTTGAGTATGCCAAACCGATGTTCTTGTGTTGTTAGTGTTCGCGGTAGAAACACGGATTATTAATTGTTTAAGTTACCCAATAAAATTTTAAAGAAAACTGTTATTTCAGTCTTTTTTTCGAACTTTTGTGTTAGTGGTTCAAATGTCAAAAATCCCTTTATTAGGAAAATGGCAAATTTCTTTATTAATGCAAAGGTGACTTGGTTTATCGTTACTGTGACAAACGAAAACACTTTATTTGATGAATCCTTAAAGAAAATTTTAATTAATATCAATCAGGAGAAAAGTTATTGCAAAAATATATGTTGATCCCTAGACACTTTTGATGTGTGTATCTCAGGTTACCTGCGGCAATAAAATACAATGGGAGCAGGCATCTTCAGCTAACGTCCTACTCGTCCCGACAATAACTTGATTAAAAAAAAAACCCAAATGGGGGTGGGGGACGCCACCCTGGGGTAGAGTGATCGCAAGGGGGGCCTGGGACGATTGACGGTATAAAAAAATCGTATATTCGTATAAAGTGAAAGGGGGGCGTGATTTAAAGGTTGGGAACCACTGAGTTATACCAAATTAACCAGTTAGTTAACCAAGAAATCCTGAGAATACACCAAAAATAAAGACAAAAGGACATCCAACAACTCGGTCCTACCGTGAGCATCCCTCGAGCTAAGCATTTGAAATATAAAAATCAAAAGTAAACCGCGATAGAATCCGTGAAATTAGTCCAAAAATTATGAGCGCACGTCATTACGTGCGCTCACCCCGTCCACACGTATTTAAGGCCAGCTTGTGCAAGCGATTATCGTCATAAAGGTGATGGTGTATCACCGGTAGTGGCCGCGAGATTACGTTTGAAAAATGTAATTGGAATCATAATTTTTGGAATAATTTCACGGTGTACCAGTTTTCAATCAAAATCCTTTGAATGAAATGTCGTTCAAAGGATTTTGATTGAAAACTGGTACACCGTACAGGATTTCTTGGTTAACTAACTGGTTAATTTGGTATAACTCAGTGGTTCCCAACCTTTAAATCACGCCCCCCTTTCACTTTATACGAATATACGATTTTTTTATACCGTCAATCGTCCCAGGCCCCCCTTGCGATCACTCTACCCCAGGGTGGCGTCCCCCACCCCCATTTGGGTTTTTTTTTAAATCAAGTTATTGTCGGGACGAGTAGGACGTTAGCTGAAGATGCCTGCTCCCATTGTATTTTATTGCCGCAGGTAACCTGAGATATTTGTTATTAAAGAAGCTTAGAAACTACTTCAACTAATGTGCTATTTTACACACTAATGTCTACATTACTGCTTTAATAATAATAATAATAATACCAGCCCTTGTTTATGTCCCACTGCTGGGCACGGGCCTCCCTTCAAGATGAAGAGGATTAGGCAATAGTCCACCACGCTGGCCAAGTGCGGGTTGGCGGACTTCACACGCCATTCGTTAGGCTTTCTCAAACATGCAGGTTTCCTCACGATGTTTTCCTTCACCGAAAGCTAGTAACAATCGCACATGATTCATTAAAGAAATCAGAGGTGCGAGCCAGGGTTCGAACCTGCGCACCTTGTTTCTAAGGCAAGCGCTCGCCCACTGAGCTGTTGCGGCTTTGCGGCAGAATAACTGACAATGGGGACCAATGTTATAAAGAACCTAATGTTGTCTTTTACCTAGTTGTCTTTTACCTTTAACCTAGTTTTGAAACTCGCTATAATTTTATAATAATTTAAGACGGACTTGAAGGCGTGATTTTCAGTGATCTCCGCGCTGAAGGCGGTTGTCGAAATTGATTGGTTATGAACCTACCTACCTGTACCTGCTCCAGAAATGCGTGATGAATTGATTTGCTTGGAATGTTAATGGTATAATCGTTATTATTGTAATTGGTTGAAAAATAGGGCATTACAATGGCTGAGTTCATTCGAGCTAACAGCGTAGAATAGCGATTAGCTAAAAGCCATAGGTATAATTATTATTGGGCATTGTGCAATAGTTTCACTTGATGGTAAGCGATACGTCTGCCCAAGGACAGGTACATTGCGTTGCTGCTCTGACGAGTAGGTCAGGCAGGTCAACCGAGGCATTTGTTTTTAAGTCCCTTGGCCCCAGTAATTTCTCCTTCTACAGTGGCCTTCACACAAGAACTCAGAAAAAATACACATTGCTCCAACCCGCACCAACCCATACGATATGTCAAGATAATAGGTGTTTTATCATCATAGTTACGTGTACAACTCATGAAACAATAAAAAAACATTTACGGTGATTTGAATAAACCCTTATGCACTTATTTTTAGCCTTGGTTTTCGCTCCTTTTTTTGTTGGAAACAGCCTAACCGATATGTGAGTGGGTAGCCATAATCTCTATCGATTGCCATCAACGTGAGTCGATAGCGAAACTGGCAGCCAATACGAAAAAGTCAGGTGTCAACGACCACCACGCAATTAGCTCGCGTCGACGTTACACATAGCAGGTGGGCCTTGTTATCAGATCATTTATGGAAATTACACGCAACACGCGGGCTGCTGCATTATTAGTTCAAACGTATAGTTGCAATTTTTCTGCATTCCGATTTCAAGTTAGATCCCCTTCGTAAGTTCCTCAAAGAAGCGTCGAAACGCTACTTTGAATCCGCGTCCCGTCACGCGAACAGTTTAATCCGCGCCGCCGCCGATTACGCCCCTAGTCCTTCTGACTCGCGCCGCAGACCACGGCACGTACTGCTCGACCCTCCTGACCCCATGACGGTCCTATTGGACCGGGATGCGCCGAACCCTCCCCGACAACCGTATGCTACACTAGCTATCAGACACCGGTCTCGCCGGCGAGGCCGAAGGGTCGTACGTATGCGACCGCAACGACGTGCATCGCCCCACTGAGTTTCTTGCCGGTTCTTCTCAGTGGGGGCGCGTTGTGAACCGGTGGTAAACTCAGCCCGCTCTTAAGCGACAGCCCAAGCCGAGGCCGTGCCTCCCAGAGGTGCCCTTGAGCTCGTCGCTACTTCTGCCGTAAAGGCTAGAGCGCTTCAAGCGCTCGCCTCCTATTGTCCGATGAAGCTGTAATGGTCATCTGCGGCCAACAGCGTCTATCATTCCATAAAAAAAAAAAGTTACAATTTTGAAATTAGATAATGTTCGATTTATGAAATAAAAAGTAAGTTGGGTATAAGGCAGAGGGAATCAGTTTTTTTTTAAATAACTAACAACGTTGACTAGTGCTTCATCATCAGCAGCCGAAAGTCGTCCACTGTTGAACAATGGCCACCCTCTTAGAAAGAGTTGACATAATTCTACGATTGGCTGGCGTCTTGGAAATTGCAGTATAGGTGGTAGGTAATCCAATAAAGATGCTGCTGCTCGTCTTCTTGGTTTCCCCTAGTCATCTCTTACCACACCCCACAGGAGGAGATGGGTGAATGCTATTATTACTGGGACACCCCATTTGCAAGTACTTGCCAACAGGGCTTTTTGCTCATACGCAAAGAACATAGACGAACTTTAAACTGACTTGACTAACAGATTAGTAAGATTCATAAAGGCTGTATTCCGAACTACAGATTATTCAATTCAGTACACTTTTAAATTTTTCTTAAAACATAATCAATTCTAAATGTTTTCTTTTTTCAATCAACAATCGGAAATGTATCCGTAGACTCGATCGCTTCGAGTCCAGAATAAATAAACAACAAAGCCCCAACACGTCGGAAGTACAAAGCTACCCCGTCCTATAGAAAGGGTGGATCGTAATTGGAGCAAGTATTGTTCGTTTTCTCGTGCCCCACGCGAATGTTAAACACCTATTTAAATATCGGGACAATTCCATTAAACCTGAACCCTTGTTGTCATTTTGGAATAACTATAAAGTCATACGCGATAACTTCTCGTCCGAAATACCAGAGTGCCTGAAAACGAAGGCTTTTAATTAGTGTGTGTTGCCAATGATGACATATGGTACTGAGACGTGGCCCCTCACTGCTGACTTTTTAGAGAGAAGTCACACACAACGAGCTATGGAGAGAGCTATGCTTGTAGTTTCTTTGTGTGATGAACTCCGGAATGAGGAGATTCACCGAAGTCACCGACATAGCTTTCAGAATCTGCAAGTTGAAGTGGCAATGGGCAGGCCACAACGCTCTAAGAACCGATACCGATGGGGAAGAAAGGTTCTCGAGTGGCGACCACGAACCGGTAGACGCAGCGTAGACAGGCCCGCTAGGTGGGCTGACGACATTGTGCGCGTCGCAGGTAACCGGTGGATGAAAATAGCCAACTCGTCGATCATAGTGGCGTTCGAAGCGGGAGGCCTACATATGTTCAGCAGTCTTCCGGCTGGTGATGATGATGATAGTAACAGGTAGAAGAGACATTTATTGAAAACATACAATTCCAATTTATTTGATTGTCTCGACATAATCAGATGACGCCACATTTGGCTCGGCCGGAGCATCCTCCCTTTGACACCGCCACCACCTCCAAACTGCTGACGACGTGAGTTTAGAGGCGACGGCTTCAATGAAGTGACGAAAATAAGATAGATTCGGTTAAGCGTACCGAGTTAGCGAGAAATATTAGACAAAGAAAACACTTTTCCTTATGTAAAAACCAACAGTAAAAAACGGCTCTACTATTTGATTTGGTGATGAAATGAAAATAAAGAAATATAATATAAAATATCTTTACGGCAAGGTTCAAAGGTTCACGATTATTACTATTGCTCGCTACCCAAAAATATTTAAATCAAGGAATTCTATGACTTTTTTATATGATCGAAGCTTTTTTATTATTGCCAACCTCCTTTCCATCGAATACCCGAGTTCGTTGATCTAGAAATCTTTTGCGTGGTACCGCATAACCGCAGATAGGTAATATTTTACAGAACATGGAAACGCAAAACCCTATTAAAAACCAACATCATTATCTTCAGTAGCCAAAACACGTCCACTGCCTTTGTTCAGCAAAGGCTTCCCCCTTAGAAGGGAGGGGTGGCCATAATCCCCACGCTTTGAAGGCGTCTTGGGATCGCAGTAAGGTAGGTAATCCAATAGAAAGACGCTGCTGCCCGTCTCGTCTTCTTGTTTTCCCTTAGTCGCCTCTTACGTACACCCAACGGGAGGTGATGGGAGGGTGCTATTCTTACCCGGACACCCCACGGGACGTAACCAACCAATGTAACAGACCAAAATTGGTATTCTGTCAGAATTATACTTGCTAGCCAATATGTACGGCCCTTCCAAAACAGTTTGGGGATCATTTTATCTCTACTACCACACCCAATTCTTCTCATTAATGTTCATAACAAATCGTCGTCCGGATATGTCCGGTGAACTCCGGTAGACGACGTAATCTATGGATTACGGTAGATATAAGTATTTGTTCACTACTTACTAAATTATCCTTTCCTGTCCCTAATGTTATAGTATTATAGTTTGTAACGGTCTTGTATCGAGGGGCCATGTTTTCTTTCTTTAACGCATAACCTACCAAGGTTTGTAAAATAAATATAACAAAAACTACTAGGTGGTAAACTTTATTCTAATCGGGAATTAACGTCTGCCTGCTTGTTGTGGCGTTTGTCTGCTTGTGACCACGGCTGGTGCAACCCGGCCGAAACGTCAAGTCAAAATATAAGGTAAATCGCGTTAATTCCCGATTAGAATAAAGTTTGATAATGGAACGCGAAAGTCTAAAAGTATATACTAGGTGGTAAGTTCCTTGTGCAAGGAACTCTTCAGGTAGGTACCACTGCAGTGTAAGATATTCTGCCGCCAAGCAGCAGTGTGTAAAAATTGCTGTGTTCCGGTATGAAGGGCACTGTAGCTGGTGAAATTACCGGACACAAAAGACTAACTGCCGCACTCACAAAATCCAATTAACTTTAATTCTAATTAAGTCTGTTTTTAAAGTCTATTTATTTCGACTGTCGGAGCCTTTTATGATTATTTTCGATCATTGAATACAAGATAATTGAATTCTCTACTCACTACCTGCGAATTAAGTAAGTAATTGGCTTGGAGTATTGAACTAATCGGATTTCAAAAAATTTATTAATTATCATTAACTTTAATTGACGTTTGTAGGTTTGGCAGGTACCTAATATCTAATCTCTAAAGTGTCGACAACGCGCTACGGATTCTTCTGGTGTTGCTAGCGTCTATAGGCTGCGGTGACTGCTTACCATCACGCGGGCGGCATGCTTGCTTGCCACCTTAGTAGTATAAAAAAAAATCTTACTTTTTAAGACAGTTGGTGATGAGGAGGTGAACATCTTGACGCTCGTCCAATAGCAGCATAGCCCCCAAATAGCCCACCCTTTTGTCTGTGAACCGGGGACTCGCGATGAGTTTGAGGCACTCCAGCTGGCCGAAGTGCGCCGGATAGCCCAGCATGTGGATGTACAATAGTTTCGCGATGTTCCGACATCTGTTGTCAAAACAATTATAATTAAAAAAAGAAAACATAGTACTTTCAAAATAAAAAAAACCCTTTAAATCATTTCATACGTTTGTCTGCCACGATGCTTCAAGCATAAAGACAGACGTAGGGATCAAACTGTGAGTCCTACCTAAAAATCCTTCGTTTTGTATCGGGAGTTATAACCTGAATCATAGTCTTCTATACTCAAATGTCAATTGCCTCGGCGGAGTTGGGTTACAGTTCCGGTGACACGGACTTAAAGAATTACCTGCCGAGATTCGTAAATCCCAAGGAAACCCCCTAAGTAATTTATTTAAAACGTTACACATGGGATGTAAACATCTAAGACTACATTATGAGATGACACTAATATCAATAAAGTAGGTATTGACTGCGGAATACAATAATAATACCAACCCTTGTTTATGTCCCACTGCTGGGCACGGGCCTCCCTTCAAGATGAAGAGGCTTAGGCCATAGTCCACCACGCTGGCCAAGTGCGGGTTGGCGGACTTCACATGTCATTCGAAAGCTAGTTAGGCTTTCTCAGACATGCAGGTTTCATCACGATGTTTTCCTTCACCGAAAGCTAGTAACAATCGCATAAAGACGATTCGCACATGATTAATTAAAGAAATCAGAGGTGCGAGCCGGGGATCGAACTTGCGCACCTCGTTTCCAAGGCAAGCGCTCGCCCACTGAGCTGTTACAGCTACAAATGGCGGAATACAATATATTGTTTAATTGCAAATTAGCTCATAAATTATTATGCATAGAGAGGTAGTCTACAGAACAAAGAGCTTATAAACCTAAACATATTTTATAGAACTGAATGACATTCAAACAATGGATCGTTGCATTTACTCCGCAGTATTTGAACCTAAAACCTAATACCTTCGAATGGACTTCCATTTACAGTCAGTTTCTTGAGACAAAAATATTTACTAAACCAGACGAACTTATTCGTATATATTGCACTCTGACTGACTCTTTAGAGTAGTAACACAATTTAAAAACAAAGTGGATTAGGAAACAAGACATGTGTAGTAACTATAGACATACAAGAAAGGAGGAAAGGTAACAAGGGACTAATCCAATAAACGCTCAGTGAACTCAGATCGTAAATTTTATGGCTCTATTCGTTCTCCTAGCGACTCCGCATTTGTGATGGCACGAGCGGATTCTAATTAATTTAGAACTTTAGACGCGAGTGATATACTGTGAAACTCTGGTGTAGGATAGATTTCTAATCTTGGGGTTACTTAAAAAAAAATCTTTGAAAATGGATCCTCCGTTAAGCGACTTGATATTACAGTGGTCCGAATTTCGGATTACAATAACGACCGAATTGGTTGCACGGCGCAGCTGGTTTGCTCTAGAAACCAATGGCAATTGTAATCCAAACCAATTTTCTAATTCAATCAATCAAAATGCGTTGCCTTTCGTGCTATACACGACGATTCGTGAGTATAAGTAAGTACATATTAATAGGTCCCCTTTAACAGTCTCGTAACATTGTACCGTGCGGTTTTTGTTGTGGTTTACAGACGTCCTTGACGTGTCATATCTGCGCTAGGTCGCTCCTTTATCTGATAAATATTGATATTGTCAGCTTATCTTAAAGTTTGCGTGGCCATATCTTTGAAATCAATGTAGATCTTTCAAAGTGATGTTTCATAAAATGAGTGTAATTTCATCATTGCGCGTTACTGACAGTGAATTTAAGATTTTAGATCTGTTGTAAATAATATACGTTTTCGCTTTTTTTACAGGTTTTGACAAGCATGTAAACTACGGACAGATGTAAGAAGATACAGAGTGGGATAGAAATAGAGGTAAGGAAGATGTGAAAAAAGACGAAAAAAGGGGCTCGAGAAAGACTCTATAAAGAGAAAAAAAATACGATAGGAAGAGGAGGCAAAGGCTGATAAGAAGTCAGAACAGAAAATACATTGCCGCATTTGAAGCAAATAACGCGTTCTCAAACAAGTCAAACTTGTGAAGTGGGCATAAAGTTTAAACTTTGACTAACACTTTAGTGTTATTAATATTACCTATTTGAATAAGTATTCACATAGCCATGCGAATGGCAAATATGTTTAATAATTTTAAAACGCAATATATTGTAATGCGCGTTAAATTTTCACTTTCCTATTACGTCGTATTTCGGAAGGATATATTAGATCCTATAACTTTGAAATAGTGTTTGCTGAAGCTTAACACGTAATCTGCTGCGAGGTTTGCTCGTATTTTTCGGGTTCTAAACCAAAAAGGTACTTATAAATATGTATGTATAAAAGCATACATATTTTCTGGAAAAGAACCTAAATGTTGTTGAATACCGCATCAAAATCCATGGTGTAGTTTAGCTAGTGTCGACAAACGAAACGACAAAAGAATGGACAGACTGACGAGACGCGGAAAGCAACTTTGCTTGACACTATTTAGAGATAACAAAGGACAATTACTAGTCTCCATAATATTTAATGCCAAGTCTTTGGATAAACATGCTCGTAGTTTTAGATGTGAACTAAAAACGTCAAGACTACATAATATGATTGATTCCTATTTTGGGTGCCAATGGCCGTCGAAGCCGATACACTTCCGGCTTAACCTAGACGAATATGAACACGCAAGTTCGTCAGGCATGCCATGTCATTCTATATATTTTTCTCCATCCGAATCATCCTCTTACAAAGCAATCATCACCATCCGGAAGACGACGACTGCTGAATATAGACCTCCCCCTTGGAACGCCACAATGAACGACAATTGGCGATTTGCATCCACCGGTTACCTGCGACGCACTAGGTGGACAGACGCACCAAGTGGGAGGCCTACCTACGCTGCGTCTTCCGGTTCGTGGTCTCCACTCGAAAACCTTTCTTCCCCAACGGTTATCGGTTCTTCGAGCGATGTGGCATGCCCATTGCCACTTCAACTTGCAGATTCTGAGAGCTATGTCGTTGACGTCGGTTCTTCGGCGAATTTTCTCATTGCAGATTCTATCGCGCAAAGAAACTCCGAGCATAGCTCTCTCCATAGCTCGTTGTGTGACTCTGAGTTTCACTAAAGGGCCAGCTGTTAAAGACCACGTCTCAGTACCATATGTCATCACTGGCAAAGCAATAACCCTTACTTTTACTCTTTGGCCTCCCCGGAACGTGGTAAAAACTCACCTCCAGACGCTGTCTTCTTCTCTAAACGTAGACCTTATGTAAGCGCACTCCTTATTAACAACGCTTCTCTCTTCAGCCGCTGTCCTGGCGGCTCTAATTTGTCTGATGAGATCTCGCAGTCGTGTGGGTGTTGGCATACGTACTGAAACCGGCGCAACTGTTACGGACGACACACACACATAGAAAGCATTGATCAGTGCATTTGTTTAGCGTGCGGCAACTTAGGTGGTAGGTTAGGTGGCGGGGAAATTACTGTCGAAAGATTTGTAGAAGTTCTACTGAACAGTTATCTATGTTGACGTTAGATGCAGCACAGCGTCGTATTTTTAACACTCACTATACAGATAAACGTAAGATAACTGGCGCAGCCTTTTTATTGCAAATATATGCTAGAAGAAAATAATTACGCGTTTAATAGCTGGATGTAGGTGTAGGAAAACGTGGAGACAGTCTACTCGAATGTTTGCTGGGAGCCCTCCTGGACATGCTAACTGCTAACTGACATTATTTCAATTATGACATGAAATATACCTATGCGCTTACAGTGTAGAAAAATATTTGTACTTATTTCATTTAAAAGCTACAAAATATTAAACATAACACGTAAGTATACTAAAAGATTGTTACAATGCTAATATACTTCGTAATTTACAACGGAAGACGCAGTGCTCACCGCAAATAATATTACAGGGCTACGAATTTCAAAGTAAAAGTATCTTAGGAGAAATTTCAATTCAATATTTTAATCAGATAAAATGAAACCTTATACGTATCTTCGGAATAACGACAAGTTATTTTTTTAAGTATCACGAAATGGTATCATGGCTTCTCCCTCTTAGGGTCGATATGTTTTACGTTTTTAGTTGAGTTTTGGTTAGTGGCCAAACTTGTGTCAGAACTGTCCAAGATGCTTTCAGAGCAACGATCGCTATCCTCCGAAGCAAGAAGACGTTTGGTACAAATGCCACTAAAATAGGGATTCCCAATATTTTTTACACTGGACCATACTTGCGTTTGACAGTTGGTGGGTCCTGAACCATTTGTGGGGATTCCGTATGGAACGTACCACCAAGCATTATATGCGCATGCTAGGAATGAACACTTAAAGGAATGGAGGGAAGCGTCAGACCTAAACCACTCCAAAACTTTCTCTAGCACAAGGGTGGACTGTGGGGTTAAATTATTGAAACTTAACAGATCACAGATAAGGCATCTAATAGGTGCACTCACGGGACATTTTGGTACCAATGAGCACCTTCACAGAATGAGGCTAAGTACTACTGATACTTGCAGATTTTGTAAAGGTGAAAAAGAGTCAATGCGACACATTTTGCGAGACGTAGGTTGAGTCATCTGGGAGTAGCTTATCCTACACCAGATGATTCAGGATTCAGGGCTAGGGCATGCCCTAGCGACCCAGTTGGATCCATTGTGCATGCACAATGGATCCAACTGGGTCGAAGTGCGTTTCGGTGGTTACCGGGCCAAATTTATAGCCACCAATAGAATAGAATAGAATACTTGCGTTTAGTGACTGGTATTTATGATTATGGATTTTTCTTTTGAAACCGTCAAACGCCCCACGCCCCCTCCTGCGATCTCTTTACGCTCCCCCGATTGGGAAGTCCTGCACTAAAAGGTCAGGCACGAATTTATTGACTTGTCTGACGTTGCTAAATAACTGATAATTAACCGAGTAATGATTAGGTACTACTGTCAACGAGAGCCTCAGGCCCCAAGTAATAGAGGGCGAGTCTTTTGAAATTTAGCACACACAATTCCGTATAAGCCTTTTGAGTTTGAACGTTTGAGCCCAGTAATTTTACCAACTACAGTGTTTTTCACACCGGGACAGCAATTTTGATACATTGATGGTTTGCGGCAGAATGTACCTCTCAGGTAGTGTCTACTACTGAGTAAAGAAATAGAATGGGACTTACACTTCCTAAAGTTAAATGCATATAAGACGTTCTGGTTAAGAACTACAATGGCAAACCATGACGAGGATTATGGACCAGCCATTTTTAAAATTTGTATTTTGCAATAATTGCGCCCAAAATTATAAGCAGTTTTATAGAAAGGTAAACTTTCGACAGTAATTTCATCTAAGGGATCGCGTCGCATGTGAAGTAGTGTTGTGGAGCGGTTGGACAGGTTAATTGATTGCTACGTAATTATTAGTAAAATAGTTATAGTTAATTAGAGAACTTATTGTTTTATATTTTGATTATTGTTTTATATTTGTAAGTATAGCACGCCATTTTAAATATAAAAACTAGTGAATTAAATTCAAGGTTGAAAAATGGAATTCTATGATATCATATAGCTATAGTATTATAAAATTACAATGCATTAGGTATGGGTATGAGTAGCATATTATTTTCCACTCCATTCTTTCACCTCCATAATTTACAATGAAATCTCATTACCTAAGACTATATAGTTGTCATGGATAGGCTTTTCAAAGTTGGGCAACCAGTTTTCAAGATTATTTGTCACAACGTAAATACACTGTGTACAATTTTAGTGTAGTATATAAAAAGCAGTTAGTTGCAAAGGATTAAGATTGGCATTTCTTATTTTCACTGTTAGCACACCGACTACGCCAATAAACCCATTCCAGAGATATTAAAGCAATATGCATGCATACGCTGCGTTCTTATAAGGCAATAAGTTACCCCGCCAAGCCTACGATTGCATTCCGTGTGATATTTGTATAGAAAGCTTACTAAAAATAACCGTTTTATAGTTTCCTAAGAATTTTTTTGCCTAATACCTACTAACTGTTGTAAGGCTTTACTTTCTCAGTCGGGCTGCTCTATTAATATCGAGCGGATTCACGTTGTGCCCTACAGGTCAATGAAAACCTTACATTTCGTTTGGCTTAGGGACGACTGGCTAATCTCGTCTACAAAGTAGACCCTTCATATTCCCGTAATGGTGAAGCAGACGGAGATGCTAAATCACACTAGCGTATTAAAAACACCTATTGATTTTAATACGAAACCTATGTCATAGGAATTACTGCGTCAGCAGTTAGAGGTAGGGGTCGCTCAGCCGAATTTACAGTGGCTTAAAGAGCACTGGCGACCTCCCACGAAATTAGCTACATGTGGCTACGATTTTCTGTAAAACAGTTACTAGGTGGTAGGTTCCTTGTGCAAGGAACCACTGCAGTGTCAGATATTCTGCCGCTGAGCAGCAGCGTGTAAACATTGCTGTGTTCCGAGGTAAAGGGCACTGTAGCTACTGAAATTACCGGGCACAATAGACTTAGTATCTAATGTCTTAAGGGTCAGCTAGTGCTTCTTCTGGTTTGGCTATCGTGTGGACTGCGGTGACTGCTTACCATCAGGCGGGCCGCATGCTAACTTGGTAGCATAACATAAAAAGATTTCTTTCCAGTGTTTAGACAGTGTCTTGAATAGGTAACGAATGATTTCATTATTATAATCAGCGTACATAAGTCAGCTGCTAGACACTGGCCTTCCCAAAGCAAGCCCCTTCTTTTGTTTTCCTTTTCCAGCTACTGCATACCGCTATACAAATGACCTAATTGTAGGATAGTGCAAAATCGCCCTTTAATTAGTATGGAAAGCAATGTGGTATGCTTACCTCTCTCTATCGCTTCATTTACTACTTGTTTTATTGTGGCAATGTTAAACGCCGGGTTGAACCTGTGAACAAGATAACGTGTTGTTATATAACGCAGATGTGCGCGAGCAAAGCGTCGGCGAAGCTAAATCGTCGGATGCGTGTTGGATGCTTCCAATGTATTGTCATTATGTCATATAATATGTAAGTAGAATAACCAGGGGCGGATTACAGCTACCACTGTAGAAATGTTACGGGGATCTGATCCGAAAGTAGGTAGATTATAATATACGAATGTAAACAGACCAAACAAACATGATACCTAACACCTAGACAAACAGACATGTTCATACACACTAAGGTTAGTCTAGTATGGGAGTTCCCGAGTAGTTTCCGAGGAGGCGGCGGGGTTGCGACCGCCGTCCCTGTGAGCACCGTGACAGGTTCCCGGGGGGCTATAATGCGCCCCCCGGCGGCGGGCACAAAGGCAAGGTACTGAGGGGCCTCTGGTGCAGATCCCATCGGAGAGCCCTGGGGTCGCCTCTCATGTGCCGATGCGACAGCCGTGGGGGTTTTAGTGGGTAAGAATCCCAAATACCCTGGTCGAGCCCTACAGGTCCCAGGGACATTTTGAAGGCTTCCCCCGCGAAAAAAAAAAGCATGGGAGTTGAACACCACCTTCTTGGGGAGCAAGCAGCCAGGGCAGTACACATATGAAACCAACCACCTAAAGTGTGATGCGCATCGCAATTGTTGCTAACTGGTTCTACTGTGATTGATTACACTCTATTATACTAAATGATACGAGTTTTAATTGCATAGTATATTCCAAGATACCCGTGGGGTGCCGGGTTAGATTAGCATCCCCCCTATCTCCTCTCGTTGGTTGTCGTAAGAGGCGACTAAGCGAGAACGGGAAGACGGGCAGCAGAGTCTTCTTTTGTATTTATCTTCCCCCTATACCTACTGCAATCCCCAAGCCGCCTGCCAAGCGTGGGGATTAAGGCAACCCCTCCCTACTAAGGGGGAGGCCTCTGTTCAGCAGTGGACGTCGTTCGGTGGTCGTCAAAAGGATTGTTGCGCGATTTGCAGCATTAAAGAAGCATCATATTATCATCACACAGCATTGGAGATATAAGAAACTCCAGAGTAATGGGATGAATCTTTATCTAATAAATACTTCCAGTCTGTGTTGCAATGTATAATATTTCAACTAAAACTAATTATGGATGGAAATGCCTTTGGAGGTTTTCCCACGTGTTCACAGCATGGATGGAAATAGCTGCAAGTAGCTGCTTATCGTCAAGTAAGCAACATGCTTGCTAGCCATAGTAGTAAAAAAAAACACACACACTTTTTCCTGGAGGTTCAGTAGTGGGTAACACCTAGGTTAGCTATACTCAAATTTTGTTTTACTAGGCATGTCAGCTACCATATAATAAGTCTATTGCTGTGTACAGGACACACATTGGCCAATTACAGCACTGCCATTAATGCTAAGTATTCGCATAGCAAGTTTTGTTTGTGAAGACAGTTCAAACCATCAGGGTACTGTGAATTTTTAGACACTAAAACCCTACTTGCCTGTCCAATCTTAGAATAAATCCCAGTCAACATATCAATCATATCACTGCACTTATTATCAATGGAATGTAAAGTACCTATGATTTAATGGTTTGAATTGGTTATTGATACATCCTTAAAATGCTAGAGATCAATTAGGACCATTATAGTCAATCTATCAAGCCTACTTATACATTCTGAATTTTACCAAATGACAATTCATTGCTCGGCCCATCTATTTCACATCTGATAGTAATATACTGACTGTATTATCCTTCAGCACATATGTTGATTGATAGATAAGGTCAGAAATACAACCCATGACTTGCATAACTGATGTGGGCAACGCTGAGGAGGGAATGTATGCTTCAACAAACTTTAAGTAGAGTTACCCCAAGGAGACTACTTGGTTGACTTGCGACACTATAGGTAGTAGTAGGTAATTGATCAGGGATAGTGGAGGAACGGAATTTTTGTGCAACAGCAAAAAGGAGGTTATTGCCCATCAACAGGAAACCTTAACAGGAACTAAAAGGCTTGCAGGTTTTTTTTACAATTAAGACTGCAATTAAAATTAAATGTAGTTGTATACAAACAACAATTAAAAAAGAAATGTGTGTGTAATCTGTCAAAATACAGACAACTGTTTAACGGTTGTTGAAAAATCTAACAGTACCGACAACATAATAAGGTATAAGGTACTGAATAACATAATGAAACTACACAAAAGGAAATGTCAACCATTTCCTTTGATGGCACTGTCACCTTATATCCCTTGCATTATGGCCGCAGAATGATGTCAAAGCTTTTGTTTACTGTAACAATGCCTTATATAATGGAACGATGAATATTGTGTACCAGTATGTGAAGCAAAGTTAAAAGTTACTATATTGGTAAGTGTATATAACAGTTTTAGATAGATGAGCTGGTGGAATAGCTAAATCTTCAATTGATCTCAGAGCAGAACTTGTGCTTAGCAAAAAAGGACTAAAAGTACTTAGTATGTACAGTGCCTGGAATTTCATTAACTAAGTTTTCAGTAGAAAGAAAGATGCTATAGACTAAAAGTGATATTTTTTTTAACCACTCAGTTATCAAACAAGTCCAATGAGCCTTGTAATCTCACCAGCTAGGTGCAATGCCTTTATGTTGAAACAATACGAACTTACACATTATTGCTTGCAGGAATACTTGGTGGAAACCTAAAGGTGGTTGCTTGCAAATTGAAATAGTAGGTACAAAGAATATAATGTCATCTAAATGAAAATATATTAAGAATTTGTCAGAATTGATTAATATAAGGACAAGAATGAATTTAATTGGTTTTAATTATTTAACCAGGTGATAAGGCTACATTACATAATGTATTAATATATATTTTGCAGTTGTCTTGCTATGCTTGCAATATAAACAATGAGATCACTCCCATCAGATCAGAGCAATAAAAATTCAAATAGTTATTAAGGAAAATGTTGAAATATTTATTACATTATTAATTGTTCGCTCTGTGATATATGTGGAGGATGTGCCACAAAGTATAGATCACTTTTCTTTTATCAATTTATCAAATATAATTTATGAGCTCACAGGTAGGTGGATACCTGTTTCTCTAACCTATTTAGTAAAAGGAAAACAAATTTACCCAGATTCGGAGCCGTTCATCCTGTCCTATAATTATATCCTTCAGAGGTGAAAACAGATGTTCCTTGCGGTAAGCCAGCACAGGTAATCGGTGTTCACGGGGCCAGGTGCAGAGAACGGAAGGTCAAAAACCAGTCAAACGAAAAAACACTCGTCTAATGTTATTATCACTTAGATACTCTTAAAATCATAACGTAGGGAACTAAACAACAATTTACACGTATTTTGTCAGGTCCACAAGCATTTTATTTCGTCACAAACCGTAGAAATGCAAGTGAAATCGAATGCCACCTTCGAACAATTTCATTCATATTTTCACTTCTAATTACAACTAATTATGGATTTTTGTTATTATCATGTTCACAAAATGTTACAGAAAAAAAATCTCTCGTCAAAACTTCGTGTTTTATTATAATAATTACAAAGAAATAATACAATTGCCAGCTGACATTTCCGTGGTGCGTTGCAAGAAATTCAACATGGCCGCCGTGACTCGCACATGACGTTTGCTCAATTTTTGGTCAAATCGCTTTTCTTTCTTGAACCCTAATACTATTTTTTTCAATAACTTGAATAAATAAAATAAATTCTTAAATTCAATGCAACGTTAGATTGGAAATATATTTTTTGGTGTACCAAACCTAGTAATCCATTTGATAATGACAATTTTACATGATGCGAATTCTGAACGAACGCTACGTGGAAAACTTTTGAACACGGTAAAACTATTTCCGGTGTATTTTCCACTTTCTACTTTTCTAGACAAGGATTAACTTTTCTTACTGCAAGATCATTCGATTTTATCACTTAGGAGGGACCCAGATCATTGACCTATAAATTATCGCAATCAATCTCAATCACCATAGTACCTACCTTCTATTTTGTTCTGGCGGCAGCACACTCCAGTCGACCTCATACATCGGGTACGCCATAATTATAATTTAAAAACAACACCAAACAATATGTCAAAACTTTTTTAATGTAAACATTTCACAAATCGCGCCACAGCATGTCACAGCGGTGCAAACAGTACTGTTATCAAAAGTGTTTTATCAGGTGCAGGTACTCCTCAAATATCCAGTCACACCGTATCTCTTATCAAATGTACAATTTATCACTGAAAAAGGATAGCAATACAGCACCAGTTCTAGTAATGTTTTATTCTTAAATGTCAATAACGTATGTACAAAACAATGGTCCGTACGAGTCACATCATTATCTTAATAGGAAAACTAATTATTATTCATTGTATCGGTAGTGTGTTTCGGTCGGTCGTAAGGCGTATTATACATGCACCGGGTGTAGGCGACGGCTTTATAAGTTGTCGTCGTGGTTGCGCGGGGGCCGTTCGACGCTGTTTCTTTTAATACAATCCACCAGCCATCGGATGCCTTCGTCGACGCCGTCCCTGTAACGATTAATATGTGATTAGAAATTACTCATGCAATTTTATCGGTCTATTTAGTTGTTACGACACAATAATAATAATAATGAGGTTGTCGACATGTGGGACATTGATAACGCAATCATTGTACCTATAGTCGTTTCCGCCCATGGCCTTATGGCCAAGAGCCTCGATAAACATCTCAAGAGGCTCTCGTTAGACGGCTGGATCAAGGGCCAGATACAGAAGGCAGTGCTGTTGGAAACGGCACGCATTGTGAGGAAGTTCCTCTCTCTGGAGCCTTAACCACCGTCTGCTAGGACCCTGTTCCCGCAGCCGGTTGGAAGGTGTTTTTTATATTTTTAAATGTATGTGTTTTATATTTATATTTAAAAATGTAATTAATAGTTTAAAGAGTAAATAAATGGAATAATAATATCTTGGGACAATCCACACACGGTCATCTAATCCCAAACTAGACAGAGCCTGTACTATGGAAACCAGACAACTGATACTAATACTTATATACATTTTTTTTTGTAAATACATACTTAAATAGATAAATAACACCCAGACACTTGGTGGGAATCCTATCGGTTAGCGGACAGGGTCACTAACCACTAGACCAACGGGCCCGTCACACAATGATATCGATTTTTAATTAATATGTATGTATTTACTATTTTGATTTGATTTGTGGGCACGATTGCTAGGTAAAGCTAATAACTGTTACAATTTTTGTAATGTTTCCTATTGGAATATGATTTAGGGTTTATTATGCTATCGTAAGTTTCTCAAGTCCTTTACGGTACCTGAAATAATAAATACTGATCATCGAAAATTTGCTGAACTTAGTTGTATATTTTTCTTTTGTATTTCAAATGTAGTTCAAGTATTTAATAAACTTAAAAAAAAAATAGTTTGTAGTATATAAAATAATTTTAAAACAATATAATACCGATGGTAGTTTTTTTTTTAATAATGTTAAAAATTTACTATTTATTATTTTTAACAACTGGCAGCACGCACTAGAGACTGTAGGATTGAAGATAAGTAGAACCAAAACGGAATACTTGTTTTGTGATTTTGGTGGTGTCGCTAGTGCCGTGAATATCACCACTGACAACAATGTAATACCATCATGTTCTGATTTTAAGTACCTCGGTTTGTTGCTTCAGCCCGACGGAAATGTGGACCGGGATGTTAAAAGGCGAGTCAACGCCGGATGGCAAAAGTGGCGACAAATAACTAGTACCTACCCCATGCGACCCAAAAATGCCGCTGAAACTTAAGGGCAAAATTTATAAATCGGTTATTAGACCAGTTATGCTCTATGGTGCGGAATGTTGGGCCGCTAAAGCGCAGGACGAAAAGCGTGTTCATTCAGCCGAGATGAGAATGTTAAAATGGATGTGTGGAGTGACGCGAATGGATAAGGTGTGGAAGGTGTATGTAAAAGGAAGTATGAAAGTAGCGCCTGTCACCGATAAAATTCGGAGTCGGAGGCTATCTTGGTTTGGGCATGTAATGAGGAGAGAGGAGACGCATGTTACGAGAAGAATGATGAGCTTGAATGTGGATGGATATAGAGCGCGCGGAAGGCCGAAGAAGAGATGGATGGATTGTATTACGAATGATATGAAAGTAGCTGGAGTGAGTGTGGAAATGACTGCAAATAGAGATGAATGGAAGGATAAAACATATTGCGCCGACCCCAGTTGATGGGATAAGGTGAGGAGAAAAAAAAAATTAAAATTATTTTCCACAGTAAGTAAGTACGTTTTTTGTAATATATACCTGCGCCTTACATCTGCTTGCAATAATTTAGGTCGACAGTAATTAGCATAAATACGTTGATAAGACTTGCTATAGCGAAATTTAAAAAAGGCTGTTTACTATTTAAGGCCACTTATAAGGTTAATGAACTATTTGATAGGCTGTTGTATATTAGAACAGTAAATAAAATGTTCTATTAGAAATTGCGGTGGTCAATGTTTAACAAATACACATTTCATGATTTGATCATAAATAGTGGTATAATTAGATGTGTGATCCAAAAGTTTGTGGGTTCAAATCATACTTGCATAGTCATGTCTCTTTGTTATTTATCTAATACTTATAGCATTAGAAAAAATATTTAAGTATAAAAGATACCATAGTACAGGCTCAAACTAGGTCAGCACTAGAAGGCCGAATGTGGATTGTTGTAGCATAATAAATCATTATTATTATTTATTACCCAGTGAGAGCAGATACCGCCATCAGCATAATGTCCCTTGCGCCAATGAGATGGGCATTCTGATTGAATATCGGCTTCACAGTGTGAACACCCATGCAGTCAGGAATGTCTTGTTTATTTGCTAGCACCAATAGAGGAACACCGGACAGATGCTCTGAAGCTATCATTCTATCTGAAAAATAAATTTGAACAGACATTTTTAACAAGAAGTTCATATTTTTATTTTATTTATTTGTTATTTTTATTTATTATATTATATTTTGCAACTTACAATTTAGAAGTTGCTCATCGCAAACATATGAATGATCTGAAGATATTCGAATCAAATTCGAAGTTTGGAAGTAAGGGCTAGCGCGCACGGGTGACTTTTTTCGCAGTGACTTTTTTGTCACTCACTGAATTTTTATGGAGAAGACCTAAATGTCACGTCGTAATATGCGCGCATCTCCATACATATCCACGGACTTGATAAGAAAAAAAAAATCACAGTGACGAAACAGTCACGGTGACAAATGTCACATGTGCACGCTTAGGGTTATAACTTATGTTTTAGAAGTTTAATCGTTTTTCCGTGCAAAAAGTATGGGAACAGTTTTTGGCGATTTTTGTCATTTCTAGTACTCATACCATAAATGGTCCCATAGAGAGATCTTTTAATCCCTACATGAAAAAGGATAGAATGACGTAAAAAAAAATTTTTTTTTGCTGTCTGTACATTTCTTCTAAAGTCTGTGAATGCAATTCAAAATATCTCAACGTATTTCTGTAACTCTAACGGTTATCGTGAGGGAACCTGCATGTCTGAGAAAGCCTAACTAGCTTTTGAATGATTTTTGAAGTCTGCCAACTCGCACTTTGCCAGCGTGGTGGACTATGGCCTAAGCCCCTTCATCTAGAGGGGAGGCCCGTGTCCAACAGTGGGACAAAAACAAGGGCTGGTATTATTATATCGGTTAAGGTATGTGCCCTTACTGTCCAGTCAGAAAAAAACTACCCTGTATACCTACTCCGTATATTCCATTAACACTAATTGGCATTTGTAAGTGTGGCAATTACACACCATGTAGTTAAACAAATCTGTGTTTATGGTCTGACATATACCACAGCTTAAAATACCCAGTTAGAATGGTATCTGCTTCCCATATCACGGTACTCATTCATCATCATCATTAGCTGCCATAAGACATCCACTCCTGAACAAAGGCCTCCCCCTTAGAAGGGAGGGGTTGCCATAATCCAGTGGCGTGCACTGAAAGCAGGCAAAAATATCTGCGAGTTGTTTATGCTTTATGCTATTTGTTCATGTTCCAGCACAAAAATCCTTAAATTAACCATTGTTACCAACATATCCATTTACATTAAAAAAAATACGTTAATTCATGTCCAACCTAAGATTTTTTTAAATTAAGACTGTTTATAGAAATCCTAGGGTAGGCAAAATATTTTTGTCAGTATGGAGCCGCTGAATAAACTCATTAATGTTTTCAAATGCAAATTAATATGACTATAGTATTTGCTTGCATATGGATATTTGAAATAGTATAATAACATACTTAAAATAGGAGAAACAAGCCGAATACATTTGTTTGCCTACCCTCTGTGCACGCCACTGCCATAATCCCAGGCGGCTTGGGGATCGCAGTATAGGTGGTAGGTAATCCAATAGAGAGATGCTGCTGCCCGTCTTTTTGTTTTCCCGTAGCGCCTCTTAAGGACACTCAACGGGAGGAGATGGGAGGGTGCTATTCTAAACCCGACACCCCCACGGCTCTCATTCATGCTTCTATGGAATTATAATTCACCAAAAATTTGTTAATAATACTAACCAAAGGTTTCTTTAGACTCAGATACTCTTTCTCTATCTGATGAGTCTACTATATAAATCACTGCATGACATTCTGCATAGTACTGCAAAAAAAAAAAAATTGAAACTACAATAAAATAGCCAGCACATGATGTTTTAAAACTATGTAGTTTCAGACAAGTTGAGAAGGTCGAATCTCCATTGAGCAAATTATCTATTTTTTCCCATTTATAGAAAACTTCTTAATCTGCAGATTCAAGGGATGGTATTTTTTATACTACTAAAAACAATTTGGTCTAAACTAAAAATTTGTTTTAAACACAAACTATTTTTAGCTGGGATGGCACAGTTTAGTTGGACTGGCACAGTTTAGTAGGGCTTGCCAAAAGAAACACTCACTTTGTCCCATAGAGACTGGAGCTCCAGCTGACCTCCAAGATCCCAGAAATTCAGTTGCACACCATCCACATCTATTTTGCCTATATTCAAACCAACTGTAGTGGTAATTCGACTCGGGTTCATAGCTTTATATTTCTTAGTAAACTTTGTTTTGGTTGCCTCCAAATATGTCTGCAAAAATTTAGAACATTTTGTTTATTTTATTATCAACTTAGACTTCATACAGGCCAATTAGTGATCATATGAGCAGGTGGTAAGCGACACGAGTACCTATTGGCGTCAAGTCTCTTGAACTCTATTATTTTTTCAGCCACAGTGCTGTTCATGGCCGAATAAGTAGGTACAGAATTTGTAAACACTTGCTTTGCGTCACAATATCATAAGAGCGGCGGGTGCCTACCGGCATGAACTTTTGGGTGACGGGTCCAACATTTAGTAAAACCACATCGTACAAAATTTGCTATCCAAATATACATTCTAAACAAACTATGCAGAAATTAGCTCCGTAGTAGTTTTGTGTAGCCAACAAGTATTTACCGTTTTGCCTGCATTATCAAGTCCTAATATTAACACACAATATTCATCCTTTTGCACTATATATTTGTAAAAACCGTGCAGTAAAGTATACATCTTAAATCATTTTCATATTTATTGATAATTCCTAAAAAATAATAAAATGTACACGAAACGAAACAACAAACGCTTAAAACTGACAAACAAGTGACACAGTGACAGTTGACACAAGGTGGACACCTGACTCACTACATTCTTAGCATTATACTACACTATTTGTTTATACTTTTATCTCTTTCATTAGTGTTTGTTCAGTCTTATGTGAAAAAGGACAGAAAATTGTAATGCTTAAAATGAATATGAAAGTTATGTGGAATTTTGTCATGTCATTGTCAGCTTGACATTGACATACATGAAACATAGATAAAAAGACTTGTCGAATGAAGTATCTCCTCTAAGAATGAAGGTCCATGATGGTCGCCTCATGGCACATGGGACTTATGTCCATGTATCTATTACATCCTCTTTGGTCCATGGTGCATATTACCACGGATTTATATTTACTTCGTAAAAACTGGATAGATCACTTAAATATATTAATATCACAAATTTTAACTTTATTCTACATTCTTAAGGTTTGTTTTTCATTGAGACAAGTCGAAGTAGAAAAACGAGCCGAGTGAGATAGATCAAAAGTAGATGTGTGTCCTTGTCTGCCCCTTGTCAAGTAAGTTGCCAACGCCAAATATAATTCTTTTTAGTAGTGTTCGGTGGATTTCTTAAAAGTTGATTACATTTGCTTATAAGTTTTTCGTGTAATAAAAGATCGAAATATAATAAATCTAGGACGATGAAATGTAATATCATAAATTAGCACACAAACAACATGCAATACTTTTATTAACAATAATATTAGTAACAATTTAACATTATGAAGGTAGCAGCACTAAGCTGTTGAGTGATTGTCGACATTGTCGTAGTAAGTAACCGGTGTCGCGGTGTACTGTTAGAGTAGGGTGACCATTGTTATGTATGGCGTCGCGTCAGTCGTCTCGGATGATGGTTTCCATACAAACGTTGGTTAACTCAACCTGAATGAAATACAGATATCCGGAAGAAAACGGTAGCTAGGTATTACCACAAATTCAAGTAATTTATTGTCTTAATTATGGTAAGTACAGCAGATGTAATATTAAAATAAGTAAAATAAGACTTTAAATTTATTGATTGCAACAAATTTTCAGAATTAATAATTGCTTTAATACATAGTAATTTCATGACTTGCCATTAAATTCCATCCAATTATACAATACAAATAATAATTATGATTAGTATTATATCACCAAAATTACGATCTGAACGCAAAAATTGTCAGATTGACGGAGGTCACGCAGGAGCACCGATGTGGCACCGTCCGTTGTGACCTGATCCGCCCCCAAAAGACCTCAGAAGTGAGAAAAAGAATCCTTCTACATACTAATGCGTGGACACCCTATTAGACAGAGATAAACTACTACTTTCAAACCTCTCATTCGGCTCGTGATCTTTAGTAGACTGCGCTGTCCAGTTCTAATACAGGTTCGTGCATATTACATCCGGTCTATTCCACAAGAGGTGATTTTAGCTGGGCGATTTGAGTGGAATTAATTAGTCTACTTTGATCACCTCGGAATCAAATCACCTAAGTCCATGGGTCCATGAGAGATGGATGGGATCTTTCTAAGATGCGAAGGTCTTGGAGGTCCATCCATGACATATTATGATGACAGCAGACTTCATAACCCTTTTTCTTTTCTGGGTTCCATTGTCATGGGAATGCCAGGTCCATGCCTGCAAGGAAGTTGATTATTAGCACATCCCCATCACATCGCTGAGATATACTTACTGTGAGATTTGTAAATATCTTTTAGTTAATTAAAGTGAAGGTATTGCATGCCTTCACTAGATAGCTACCATTACTTCCAATTACGATCATGAGGTTTGACGTTCGACTCCCAGTCAGGCATTGTTTTGTCAGGAAATTCTCAGTAGCGGCATGTTTGAAAACTGTTCGTAGAATGCTAATGCCCCTTTCTAAGACTATATAAGGGTCGCTCCTATTTCATCAATCATCATCATAAACCAAAGAATAAGAATAGACGGAGGGCATAGTATTAGTACCCGTGGGGTGTCAGGGTAAGATAAGCATCCATCACCTCTCGATGGGTGTCATAAGAGGCGACTAAGGGAAAACAAGAAGATGGACAGCAGCGTCTTTCTATTTGATTTTCACCAATAGGTACTGTGATCCAAGACGCGTGCCAAGCGTGGGGATTATGGCAACCCCTCCCTTCTAAGGGGGAGGCAGTGTTCAGCAGTGGACGTTTTTGGGCTGCTGATGATATCAAATGAAACCCAGAGATCCGTTTATTCGCATTGCTTCTACAGTATCCCGATTTCGTATTACAGTGGATACATACAGACTGTGCTAACCAATTTTTCCGTGGTGCTAACACAATGCGCACCGTCTTAATATTCGTATTGGATTCACGGCAACCCTTCCGGGACTTGCGGAGTTCAATCGGGGTATGTGGGATTTTCTGGGTTCTCCGGTAGGATTTGCACCAGGTGACCCCCAGTCACCTTTCATTTGAGCCCGCCGGGTTGTCGCAACACCGCTGTCAATGCCGCCATCCTTGTAGTCGCCGCCGTACTCGATGGACGTCAACTGTGGGACACTGTGGGTCGTAGACGTCCATCGTATCCGTCCCCAAACGTCCAACGAATTCAAAGTGCTCGAAGGTCTAATATAACTGGTATTGTTAATACAATATCCTTGCTACTGCCTGCAAGGCTACGGCGGTATGTATATTGCATATACAATAAGTAAATAGTTTCAGAGAGTAGAGAGACCATAGATTTAGGATTTTTCACTTGATTGAGAGAGACAGACAACAGCGAAAAGGCTGCAGTATGGAACAGCCTTACTGGGGAAGTGCATCTACCATACCTTCCGGAAGATCGCAGAACAGAGCCCTCACCTTTACGTGGCGTGGATCTAAATGTATAACTACTTGGAATAAGCTGTGCGCGTTCCAGCCAGCGCAGCGGTGAGTAAGTTGCCATCTGCCCATCTGCCGGTACAGCCTTTTACGCTTGATGGCGTTTGATGGCTATACCCATGAATGACCATACCTTACCAGTACCATAACATGCACATATTAATAAACCTCAATTAATAAACCAAGGAAAATACATATAAAAAAAAACTGCGAGTTGGACTCGCGTACCGAGGGTTCCATACATTCTTTGGACCTATTAAAGTTATTTTACTATTCGTCTAACACCTTAGATAGCAAAAAAAAAAAACCCGCAGAACTAAGTTTGTTTGTCGAGTTTTTTTTCAGGATTACTAAAAAACTGTAATACTTATATAGAATGATCATTTTATTTTTCCTGTAAAATATAGATAGATTTGTATTACCATAATTATTTCAGGCTTTTTTCTTCCCAAACTTCGGAGATAGCGGGGGGGCGGCGTTTTTTATTAACATTTTTGATTATCAGCCAATAACTACGTGACTAAACCAAAATAAAAATTTGTTCTGTGCAAATGAAGCCCTTTCATATGATACCCCACTCGATATAGTAGTCTCATCTCACTTTGAAATGTTGATAACCGATATCGCCAAAAAAAAATAAAAAATTATAAATTTTGATGCTCCATTTAGGCCCATCCTAGCATTAGTACTTGCTGAAATGCTAGGTAAGTAACTACCTAATATCGATTGTGACAGACAGAGACGGAGTCGCACCATAAGGAATACCTACCTTTTGTGCCTTTTAGGTACGGAACCCTGAAAGCTGATAACGTCTATTCGCCAAATTGTCATCAACAATCAAATAAGTCAAATATATTTTTTGTTTAATCTGTCAATATACGTTTGCTTAGATTGGAAATGTGTTTGTTGCAAGTTTAATAGAATTTTTAACTTTCTCGTGGTGAGTTGATTAATTTTAGTACTTTAATAATGGCCCCTAAAACTTCAACGGGTACAAAAACTCCAACTGTCGATAAATCTTCAGATGCCGAAACCGAAGAAACTATATCACCACGTAATATGAGTCTCTTTCTGAGATTTTTAGGAGACCCTCCAGGTCCCGGTGACTGGATATTTTTAATACTTTTCAACGGCGTCATACTATTTGATAGTAAATGGGTCAAAGGTAATGTCTTTGACATAGAGTCTTTACCTATGAATCTCAAAGATCCATATTTCCAAGTTAAAGTTACAGACTGTCCACTAATTTGTCTACTACGTACTACTGGTGCAAAAGGTGCTAGAGACCCTGATCCTTTGTTACATATAGATAACCGAGCCGGTGGAACAGTGGACTTATTACCACTAGTATTAGGAGAACAGGAAATATTCACTACGTTACCACTTAATTTGATAAGCACTGGAAAAAGTACTGGATGCGAAGTGGAAATACGCATAGTTGCTAGTGGATCTGTAGAAAATTTTAAGACCCCGTTATTACTTACAATGGTTTCGGCTCATTGTATGCCTATCGCAAGAGATGGTACCGTATACCTAAGTGCTATTGGTTTGAATGGGATCTGTGAACGTCCGGCTGTAAATTTTGGTATGTCTTTAAGTAATCCTGATGCAGAAAAGATTGTATGGGCAACTGCGAGTAATGCCGGCCAAGCAGCAAACACTGCATTGAATGTTCCTAAAGAAGATAAATACGTCCCACAAGATCTTAATCCTAAAACCACAAACCTTTGTCGTTCATTCTATTGGAATGCATTAAAAAGAGTTCTAGTAGATCCAGTGCTTTTGCGCGATAGATTATATAGTTCCTTTTTTGTCGAAGTAGCTGGAGTACCTAGAGCTGGAAAAGTAGACTTACGGGGACGTTATATGGGATACATCGACGCGGGTGTATTATTAGAAGTGGGACAACTTGGCGTCACGGCTTGCGCAAAATTGTTACACTATAGTGAAGCTGGGTTACCTGATCATGTTGGTCCGTTGCTAGACTTCCCTCCCACAAGTGCTAAAGCTAGCGCCCGCCAGGAAACAGGTCAGGTTTTAGATGAATATGGGCATAATGCTTACATTATATTGAGGTTTGATCTAATTGATACTCTTACACCTAAAACGAAGATTGCAACTCTTTATGAAACAATTGGATTTCCACCACCCGAAGGACCTAGTGCTCCAATAGACTTTATGGATCCTGAACCATCTCCAGAAGATCCTTCAGTAGACGTCGGTCGGATTCGAGAAGAGGGCGGGGCTTTGGCTGTGCATAAGGAATTGAGCGGATTTACTTGTAGAGGGTCTGTACCCATGAACCAGAGCATAAAACGTACAGCTGCCAATCGTCTTCTAATGCGAGTGAGAGCAATGCTTAAACAATTTCCACCGGGTGATTCTTCTGAGGTTGAATGGCAAGACGTTGTGACAAAGCAACATGCCGCTGCTAGAAGGGCAGTGACGGCATCTTTTGAACCAAAACCACCACCTCCTCGCTTGTCTGGACGAGTTGCTGCTGCAAGATGCCGCATGGCAGGAGACAATAGAATTGCAGATAGACATATTCAAGCTAACTTAAAAGTGGGTGGCGGCCACCCTCGAGCATTGTTTTCTAAAGTACTGCGATGTTTAGAAGAACGAAATGAAATTGATGCCAAAAACTATTTGCTAGAGGCATTAAGTGTTAAAACGAGAAATAGATATTTCCTTTGGACTCTAGGTGGTCTAGAATTTAACAAGGAAGATGAGTCTCTTGAGGTAGCAATGGCAGCTTTCCGTATAGCTGCAAAGGGAGAATATTCAGATGGCATGACAAATGCAATTAGTTGGGGCGCATTGCACGCTTTTTACCATCATAACGGAAATTTTTATGCGGCCTTTGTAGCAGCAAAGAAAATGCGAAAATCTTACACACTTCCTAAACAATGGAAGAAATTTTTGGAGCGTTACACAGAGGCTAGCGGCGAGGAAGAAGTATTTTGGATTCCTTCGGACATTTCAACCAATAATCCCATGCTGATTACTGCTGCATTCTTTTTATGTCTAAGATGTTATAAGTTCTGTGAGCGGCTCCTACAGTGTATCGAAGAAGGCTGTCCGACGCGAGGTAGTTACCGTTTAAATTGTAAAGCTGGAGTCGACGTGTTCTATATTCGTGCAGCATCACTTTTATTGAGGCGACAATTTGATGAGGCGTTAGACATTACATTAGAAGGTATAAAAAAGTTTGGACCATCTTCCCTTATGTTACAGATAAAGGCTAATTGTTTGCTTTGTCTCAAGGGTTGGGATGGACAGTGTGAGAATGCAATGAAGGAGGCCGAAAACGCTGGTTCAGAAATTTGTCCAGCTTTACTCTTATGCGCTGCCTTGGGCGGTCTAAAGTCTAATCCTCAAGTATCTTTGCAGAGAGCTGCTCGAGCTCACAAAATTTGTCCTTGTGCACACACGGCGCTCATAATTGCTCAGATTTATGCTAAAATGGGTGACGAAGCCCTCGCCGAACGCTGGGCGGCATGTGCAGTCAACGTAGAACCTTTATTGGCCGATGGTTGGGCACTGTTGGCTTTATTGGCGATGTACGGAAAGAACCTGGACAAAGCGAGGACTATGCTACGCACTGCTTGGCAGGTGGGTCCCATAAGCCCTAAACTCGAAGAAAAGGTGAAGAAGATTATGGATGTGGTCCAGTTGGAGACGTTGCCAGACTCGTTAGCAAAGAATTTGTGCTTTTGCGAATATTTTTAATATTTTCTGGTTTACTTATCAGGATGTGCCATTTCAATTTCTTCCAAATAAATGTTAATTCGAACGATTTGTATTATTTACACAGTTTTAAAAATTACTCCTTAAATGCCTTCCTACGAATGATATAATAAATAAATTTCGATGATAAACTAAATTAAACTTAAACGGAGTAGCTAAAACATATAAAATACCTAGATAGGTTCATAAACCTAGCCTAGGCCCATTCAATATCCAGACTGGTACGTAGTACATCGTACGTGAATAGATGTGTCAACCGTTTATTTATAACTTGCCTACATAACAGCACTTCTATCTCAGTTTGAAAGTAGGTTAGATTACAAGAACCGTAAACTCATATACTTATCACGATAACACGATAACGCCGAATCAACTTCAACATGAATTAGCCATTTTCTGAGAAGCCTTTAAATCAACTATCTTAACACGCCCTTTTAAAAAAGTAAAGATAGCGCGATTTGTTTCGTTCAGAAGATAAAAATGTCAGTCGTTTAATTTCGGACAGAGTAGTACCTAGCAGTTAGCGGTGTTTCGTTGCATCGCAGTAGACAGTAGGTGAGTTGTGTCGTGAGCAGCGTCCGTAGTAGTCCGTACTCCGCAGTACACAAACCAAACATTCCCTGTGGCGGAACGGCCGGCTCTTTGTTATGAGTCGTGTTCCAAACAAAGATTACTGGCATGTGAACGGAAAATATCACTATGGCACTCTCCACGAATTGTTGGAAATATCTCGTTTTAACTTTCAACGTATTATTCGCAGTGAGTATTTTTTGATTTCTGTATTAATTTATCTATATTGTTTCTATATTATGTGATATGTGCTGAATCAGCAAATTTTTTACTGTTGTTATGGCAACTATTAGCGATGCAGGATTTTCAATAGCAACGTACCTAGAAATATGTAATAAAATTTATCAGTTTACTAATGTATGTATATTTAATTTTAACACTATTAGGAGGCTGTGGCACTGATTTTTTTAATGTTATTTTAATAGCACAAAGTTTTTCTAAGCGAGTGCATTGAACGATCAATCAATATAACACTGAAAAAATAAACTGCGACGCATTCTAAGCGTCAATGGCGCTATTGTAGAGCCAAATTGTAGAGCTTCCATCGATTATTTACAATCATTCGAGTGACATTTTAATTTAGTCGGTTCGTAATATTACTTAAAGCTTCCGAATGTTGTCCACAGATGTCAGCAGTTGTACTGTTTGGCGCGAGTGGATTTTTATTGTACCGGCTGTTCGTATATCGTCACTTCATTGGGATTAATGTGGAATACCCCGCAATTCTCCTGCTCATGATGGCTATTATCACATGCTCCATAGCCTGGATCGGGTGGAGGACAGCGAAATCGATGCATCAGTTCCATGTTATAATAGTAAGTTTAAGAAAGACAGCGTTTAATTTTTGACCGCTAAAAAACGCCCACGTTAAGATGCGTGCTCAATATCTCGGTGGGTTAGTGCGACAATTAATTTGAACTCTGAACTAGCCTGATGGACTTTAACCCACGTAGTTAGGTTAACGTAATTACCTACGTCTGCCATCGTCCACGCCGTATTAATACAAGTATGAACATGAAAAAAAAAACCGGCACGAAGATGACATCATAATAAAGAACTGATTAGATTTGTAATAAAGTTTATAGTAGAACCATTTCTATCAGATTTCAAATAGAAAACCGCATTCAAATTCGCCCATTCGTTTGAGAGCTATGATTACGCAGCCAGACTTAGTACAGCTACCTACGTACTACGTACAGTTCATTAGGTACCTACAATACAATCAATAAGGAAGGGTTCATTTTTGCGACGAGACTATTATTATACATATTTGATTTAATTTTTTTTATTCATATTAGTGATTTTTTTTTTTTTTGAATGAGTAGTACTGTTGGCCGCAGATGGCCATTACAGCTTCACCGGACAAGAGGGGCGAGCGCTTTGAGCGCCCCAGCCCGGAAAGATAGGTAGCGACTAGCTCAAGGGCACCTCAGGGAGGCACGGCCTCGGCTTGGGCTGCCGCTTAGAGAGTGTGTGAGTTTACCACCGGTTCACAACGCGCCCCCGCTGAGAAGAACCGGCAAGAAACTCAGCGAGGGGATGCATGTCGAGGTCGCATGTGTACGAGCCTTCGGCCTCGCCGGCGAGACCGGTGTCTGTGTGTAGGTGTGTGTACGACTCGTGACGTCGTTGTCGGTGTAGGTGTTGGTGTTGTGTCAAGGTCCAGGAGGACAGACATCGGGTCGGGTGGGTCGAGCAGTACATGCCGCGGACGGCGGCGATGTACGGTAGGTCGACGATCTGAGGGACCAGGACCAGGGTCGGGGTCGGGGATATAGTCGGCAGCGGCGCCGATGAGCGGGTTCGGGTGGACGCATGCTTTTTCAAAGTAATGTTCGGACATTTCTTTGAAAAATTTGCGGATAGGGACTAGACCGAAGTCGGAATGAAGGTCGACATTCCGCATGTACCACGGGGCACCGACGGCATGTCGAAGGAATCGGTTTTGAATAACCTGGAGGCTATTGATGTGGACGGGAGCTGCGTGTGCGAATACGGCACTGGCGTAAGATAGGATGGGACGGATGCAGGTTTTGTAAAGTGTCAACTTATTCCTAAGCGACAGTTTACTCCGCCTGCAGATCATGGGGTAGAGCCGGCCGAGGACGAAGGCCGCTCGGTTGCGTACTGACCGTATATGCGGTCCAAATGTCATGCGGGAGTCTAGGGTGACGCCTAGATATTTGACCTTTTTGGTCCAAGGGATGGGACGCCCATAGAGGGTGATCTGACCTAAACGACTCCTGGGATGGCCCGCAGTGTGGGATCTGGTGCTCCGGGAGAAGAGCACCGCGGCGCTCTTTTCCGGGTTCACCGCGATCAGCCACTTTTGGAACCAAATATTAGTGACGAGACAAACAAGACGTTCCCCTGATTTTCCACGTTATTAAGTCTTTCGTGTCCAGTAATTTCACCAGCTATTTAATTATAGACATAATATGATTATAAGTAAGTAAGTACCTTGAAATAAAGCAATGTTTACTTTTCTTTTTGTTTTACTTTTACTGCTGTTTCGAATACTTTACATTGTTGGCTCTCAAATGTACTATCGTGATCATTAACGCTGTACCAATTTGCAATCAAAATCGTTTGAACAACGGCAACGTTACCTCGCGGCCGCACGTATTTTGGGCCGGCTCGTGCTAGCAATGATCGTCCTAAAGGTGGGTACATCGTCTCCGTGACCGCGAGAGTACTTCGAACAAACAAAGTACCTACCTATAAACCAGTTCAGGATCGCATCTGAGCCTCGCCCTAATTCTCGCAAAGAACACCGATTTCTACTAAATACGATAAAAATGCTGTTTAAATACCACACTAAAACTAAAACTGTACAAACTGAACAATACTTAAAGACAATCTCTCCGTTCCCGCCCATATCTTTTCCACTACATTTATAAACTGCAATAGATATTACCAAGAATAAAAAATTGTGCACTGTATTGAATCAGCTGTTATCTCAGAGTAATTAGAATGGAGCTAGTATCGCGTCGATTCCCCGAACAAATTTTTCGTGGCACTTTTGCGGGGTGCGGGAGGCGAAGTAAACACACACAGATACAATTTCACGCATACCCACACTATAATAAACTCGCAACACATTCAAAAAAATACGCACACAAATAAAGAATGACCTGAACATATGAACAAAATTTGGCAGAGGGGTTAGCGCATCATGATCTCTCCAGTGGTATCTCCTAGCTCCTTTAAGGCTGTTAAAGACCGAATTCTGATCCCCACGATACAGGCTACGCCTAATTTGGGGGATTTATAATAATCATTTTTCTCTTTTGTTTATAATTTTCTTGGTAAAATAAATTCATTCCTATTCTTAAATAATTCCAGACTGGAGTACTAATAATACTGGTGGTAGTGATAGAGTTCACGTGCTTCGTGTGGTCGATGGTAGTGTGGGACAACATTGAGATTGACGTGAAGGCCACCATATCACGGTACTTCGAGACTATGCTATCCAGTGCTGAGACTTCCTCCGTGGACACCATCCGATGGGACAGACTGCAGGTTAAGGTATGTTGAAAAAGAACTAGATGTCCATTGAGTACGATGGCGACTGTGGGAGTAGGTAAGGTGGCGGGGTCACGACCTCTGTCCCCGTGGGTACCGTGACAGATTCCAGGGTCTATAATGTGTCTCAATGGCAAGGCACCGGAGAGGTTTTTCCCTCCTCTCAAGGGCGTATGCGACAGCCCCGGGGTTATTAGCTATCACAGCTTTTGTGGCCCATTCGTCGATTACCGCTCAGGACAAACATTTTTGTATAATTTTTTTTTTTTTAATTTAAGTATTTTTTTACCATAGCATAGGCTTAGCCTAGTTTTCCTTCGGAGTCGCTAGACGTTCGGAGTGTGGGCCCGAGGACGTCCATTGAGTACGACGGTGACTCCGTAGCGAATAGCATCCCCCCATCTCCTCTCGTTGGGTGTCGTAAGAGGCGACTAAGCGAGAACAGGAAGACGGGCAGCAGCGTCTTTCTTTTGGATTTATCTTCCAACTATATTGCGCTCCAAGCTGCCTGCCTAGCGTGGCGATTATGGCAACCCCTCCCTTCTAAGGGGGAGGCCTTTGTTCAGTGGACGTCTACCGGTTGCTAATGAATGATGATAATAAATAAATGTTTCCAGTTCGAATGTTGCGGCGTGAGCGGCCCTGGGGATTACACGTCAGAAGGCCGAGTCCCTTTTTCTTGCTGCGGCCAGGGTCCGCTGGATACCTTCCAGAAGCCGTACTCGTCAGACTGTGCGATGCTTTACCAGCGAGGATGCGGGAAACCTCTCCACGAATACGCGAGACAGCAGTTGTTGTACGTCGCCATGACAGCGCTCACTGCATCTATATTGCAGGTAAGACTATTTGGTGATAGGACCATGAGCGTTCCCCCAGTGGGGATCACCCTGACTTGAAGATAAAAATTCATAAGTAACAAGAATATTAATTTAGATTTATAAAAAAGGTGCTTCATATTTTACTTGCAAAGCCCTTCAGAATATGCACTATAGGAAGATTTTTTAGTACCTACCAACGCTAGGCAGCGTAAAAACTTGGTTAGGGCCAACAATGGCCATAGTAGCCGTACACATAATAAATAGGGAAAGAGAAAATTAATGTTGTCTTTTATTTATGCGAATACTAGACATTGTAATTAATCTATTCTCACAGATTATAACGCGATTTATTTTAATGTTCCCGACGTTTCGAATGCTTTGCAGCACCCATGGTCACGGGCGGACTGAGATGTTGAACGTCCCTGCGCTCTATTTATACTGTCATAATTTTCGGTGTACCCTCAATTCTTATTGGTTATTATTGTTGTTGGTCCGACCTACGCAGTAAGAGCTTACAGTATCTTGTGGTATCTTGACGCCGTGCAGTGTTTTGTCTGGTTTTGGATTTAATTATATTTATCACAGGATCCCAAGCCGGTGGTAACATCCAACCATCTTCACTATTCAAATTAGGATGTGTTTTGATTTCAATAGCCTTACGAATCATCCTTGGTTTGCGACGGTGTTCTTTTGCGAGGATTTGTGATTTAAATCGCGATATAATCCGTAAGAACAGATTAATTAAAACAGATAATTCGTTATAATACTAAAATTAAAGAGAGAGAGGGAATGTCAGTAAATAAAAAGCATTTGTAATTGCTCCTACTTACTAATATAATTTACCTTTAATTTTCCCTGCGCCTAAGTAAATTCTAGGTAGGCTCATGGATCCCCGTCGGTTGTATAAGGGTCCAGGTAGGTACCACAGCGTGTTAGATTAATCTACCGCCAAGCACCAGTCTTATAATATAGGTATCTTAGAATAATGACAAAGTTGTTATTTGAACCAGAAACCTTCTTTAACCCTTTCCTACCGGACTATCGATTTTAAGTGAAATTGTTAAAATAAACTTTACCGTTTTACTTTAGGGGTTAAAATGAATTAGTCAGATTTTTTTCAGATTTTTATTATATCTAGAAGTACTATATCTAAAACCTAGACTTAGGAGTACCAACAGGAACATTGTGTATCACAATTAGTAGGAACTTACGAAAATCTATAAAGTACGGAATATATAAAAAAATACATTATAAAGGTATAGCTTTAACATTTTCTTCGTGATATTAAGTAAGAAACAGTTTTTCTATTCATTGAGATGTAAAAATAGATTGCAGTGGGTACAATTATTGTGAGGTTTGGATTGAATTTTGTTCATACTACATCTATATAGTTCACATCTTCATCTATTAGCTACAAACACTGGCCTGTATACCTCTATTGCTCAGATGAACATCTCTAAGATTAGAAAAGTTATATTTTTGCCCCTCTTGGAAGGACCAGGGTAATAGACGGTTTCTTTCGAAGTGCTCTTATTATTACCCGGAGTCATCAAGCCCTAGACAATAGAGGGACGAAATTCTTACTCTAGTTTTTTTTTTCAATTATAAGGCTATGAAGACGTAAGCATTTACAAATGTCATGATACCCCAGCCATGAGACCCCAGAACCATCTATTCCCCCTTTAGGGGATTTCCGGTCAACACAATAATGGGCTCTCAATCGATCAGCAGTATCAACCCCTCCCATATATTTATGTTATGTTTATTATAACGTTTTACTGCTAATGGACAAAGTATCGTAGATTTTGATTCATTTTTTCTTTCTGCGATACTGTAGTTTCATCATTACCATGAAAATTGGAGATAATATGCACAACTTTAGTGTCTTCATCGCCAATATCCAATTTCTCGACTGAAAAATCTATGGTCACTCTCTCTCTTCATTTTAGAATCCACGGACATATTTGAAGGGAGGCCAATCCTATTACTCCTGATTGTGCCACAAGCATACGTGTTTTCTGTTTTTAATATTTCCATCAAAGCAACAGATGAAAGAAACTTATCAAATGGTAATTGAAGTTCAGGTTCAGGACTAGAGGCTGGAGGACTAATTACTTCCTGATCAAGAGATACGTGCGTGCTAGATAAATGAACGTGAGGAGAAGTTGGTACTATCATCATCTTGCATTCTTTCTAAAGCTTCTTCAAAAATATCGTCGTATCCTCTTGATGTGGGTAGTTGCTCATTTTCGACAGTTTCTTCATCAGACAATGGGACATCTGACCCTTCATCGCAGTCTGGGCGGTCTTCTAGCAATAAAGATTCATTAAAAGCATATTTTTGGTTATATCCATCTTCAGTTCACTAGAATAAGCAAATAAAATATTATAGAATCATCACGCCAAACCTTAGAGTTAGACTGTTATCTCGAAATGAGTGAATTATTAAGACCAAAAGTTCCTGACGGTACTTATTAGTCCTTTCGATTTTTTATCAATTTTAACCATGAATAAAATATTTTAATAACTTTTATATATCAAAAACTAATGAAAAATGAAATAAGTAACCAATAGAATAAAAAATATCCACACTTACCTGACTAACAATATATTTTTATAATTTTCGGAAACCACCCATGAAACACTGATACAAACTTCGACAAGTACTGACTAGCAGTTTGAATTACTTTGACATCAATCTTCAAATTTTAAACAAACCGCGGTGATTGGCTAGCCAGACGGTACGCCTAAGGATCGTCAGAGAGCTTGAATGTATTGCGATTGCGGTATAAAAGATATTTAGCGCGAAAGTGGGTGGTACAAATTAGTCCCGTCAGTTAGGAAAGGGTTAAGTTTAATATCCTCCATATTTTCTTGTTACAGAGCACCGGAATCTTCTGCACATTCTTCTTAGCTAACGCTATCAAGCAGAGGCGGAAATCAATAAGGAATTCCACGTCCATAAGGGAATCTACATTCGCGGCGCCGGACGATTCACTGCTAGCCCAAGCAACTGCGCCTACGCATACTTTGCCTAAGTATTAAATGGCTATCGTAACTGCCAGATTCTTTAAGTTTTTCAAACGATAAATGACTGGTGATAGATACCTAAGTCACATTTTGGGACTGTCAAAAGTCAAAGGTAGTTAAAAGGAGATAAATTAGGAACTCGTGATCACGGGTCTGACCACCACCTCTAAAGCAATATTATTATAATCTTACACCTGGTAGAGACGTCAGTAACCTGTATTTACAAGATCAAACATGGAACAATCAATGTATGAACGCAGGCGTGATGGCAAACCGGAGGCCAGCTAAAGACAAAAAAAAAATATGGTAGGGTTAAAAATGTCATATTCGACCCTACTGGCCCTATTTCAATATATAATCTTGTAAAGAAAAACAGAGTAGGTATACGTAGATTAGACCTTTGTCACTATGTATCCAGAATGTAAGGTCACAATAATATTGCTATTAGAGGTAAATTCATTTACGATTGTAGAAATCTAAGTCGCTTTGAATTTCTCAAAAGACTCTTACAACGGATCTTCTTCGTCTTCCAGCAGGTCCTCTCCTTAATTGCCATGTGTCTAAATATCGCTTTAGGGCTCTTAAAAGAATGCCGGTCTCACCAGTCTGAGTCATGTTCTCATTAAGTATATGTAAATTAGTTTTGAGAAATTAATTTATTAATCACGTTGCCGGTAATGATACCATCATCGGGTCTGATATCAGACTCGCAATTGATTCCTTAATGTAGTCTTCCCTTTCCATTCAGTGCTTCTTAGCCTTGTGCTGAATATTGTGCATTTAACTCTAATAAAGAGCGGAAACGACAACATCTCTTTTATCAAATGATTATGAATGTACTTAGTGGTTAAGGGTTAAATTAGGAATTTATAAACTTTTGATTAAAAAATTGGAGCTCTTAATAATCGGCTGAATTTTATCAAACACAGATAAGAAATCGATCAAATAAAATCAAATTGCATTTAATTCCTTCCATTAATTTGGCAGCTACGGTGCCGCATTCTTTATGTCAAGATTAAATATGGCTGCTAACATCTGAAATATTTTTCGACTATTTACAATTTTAGATATTAGTTAAATAAAATACTCGAAATGCACAATTAAATTATTTTTCCCATATGTGAACAAAAATATAATGTATGTTACTGCCAATACGTTATTAGAATTAAGTACTTATTGCGAATCTAAAGTCACAAAAAGTCTACACAAATTATGCCTGGTTACTTATGTATGTACAAAACGACTTGTTTTTGCATGTAACTAACGATAACACTTTCTACTACACGTTAGCTGAAACTGTTTCTTTTATTATATCTGTATTTGAGGTAAAAATCTTGTGGAAAGCTATCTGACGCTTCCGTAGTAGTAGCAAGCGGTGTAGACTGATAACGGATCGTTGATATTAGGACCAGCCCCGGATCTACGATTTTTTCGAACCGGGGCAGAAACATGATAGTGGCGCCCCTCTAGCGTTTGAGATAAATTTCATTAAAAAACTCACCAATATAGGTAGCCTAATGGTGTGCATTTTTCGTGAAAGCCTTTAATAAATTTGTAATCTTTAACTACTATTACTTACGCTTTGTGGACCAAGGTTTTAAAATACGATTTTGGCACCCCCCTGAAACTGCTGAACGGGGCGGGTGCCCCGGTTTGCCCACCCCTAGATCCGGGGCTGAATAGGACCGAAGTATTATAAGCTCTGTCTAATCTTATTGTTCTGGTCCAAGTGCGGATAAGCCAAATTCAGACCAAAAATATTGTACCCTCAAACTTACCTAAACATTTATCTAGCTGTCCAATTTGCCAACATCGTGAGCGTTACACTTCGCGATGGTTTAGTTTTAAACCTACGTAATCAAAATTAGTTTATAAGTAAGATTTAGCGAGTAAAGTAAGTTAAGTTTATTTAGCGATTAGGTTGTGTGTACGGATTGTGATTTACTTTGAGAGACTAGTAGTCTAGTACCTATTCTATACATACCTTAAATGTAACGAATTTAATAATTTAAAAACCTATTTTATATGATTTAATGTCAATAAAATATTTTTTGTACATGCATCATTGTTTCTTTTTTAACCGACTTCAAAAAAGTAGGAGGTTCTCAATTCGTCTGTATATATTTTTTTTTTCTATGTATGTTCGCGCATAACTCTGGCAATTATGAACCGATTTGAAAAAATCTTTCTTCCATCCATTCTTTAATCCGTTAATTGGGTCCCATAAAAAATTATTGCTTAGTAATAAGTAGTTCCTGAAAAAACAAGAATGGTGACTGCGCACTGAGAGCTGCAAGAAAGCCTATATAGATGACGTTTTAGTCGCTTTTTAAGGACAAAAAATGGTCATAACTCTGGCAAATATTTACCAATTTCAATGATTCTTTTTTTATTCGAAAGAAGAAACCACTGTATTGAATCTGTATGAATTTTATTACAACCGGATAAGAACTTCCTGGAGGACCATGAACGATGTGGAGCAATTTATCTGGTAAAAACCATAAAACTGATGTTCTACATTACATTGCTCTGACAATTATTAACCGATTTCGATGATTCTTTTTTTATTCGAGAGAGTAAACTACTATGATGATTCCATGCAAATTTCATTACGACCGGATATTTTTTTCTGAAGAAACATGAATTATGTAAAACTATGTATACGATAATGTGATCATAACCTACCTAGATAATTTTACGGTTTTCGATGGTTCAATCTTTATATATGAAAATATCACTAAAAAGTTTAAAATAAATTCTTTTTTAAAAAAAATTGAACCGACTTCAATATCACTGAAAAGTATAAAATAATTTAAATATTATTGAAGTTGGTGTTAGCGTACCTGCTGTGTATATTTGGCACCAACTTCAATAATACACACATCAAAAGTGTCTAGGGATCAAGCATTTTTGGGCAAAAAAATGGGCAGAAGAACAATGGCGTTTCGTGTGCTTTTCTGATGAGTCTCGTTTTGGTATGAGACCGGATACAAGACGTATACGACACTGGAGAACCCCTGGACGCCAACAGCGATTAAAATCCTGCCAGGAAGTCCATCCTTATAGTGGTGGAACCATCATGGTATGGGCGGGTATTTGGATCGGCGGAAGAACTGAGTTGATTTGGATCAGAGGCAACCTCAACGCTCAAATTTATGCTGAGACGATTGTATCAGACGTCATCGTTCCTCTACAAGTGCAAATCGGTCCCTTATTTCAGTTAATGCATGATAATGCACGACCGCACACCGCAAGAGTTGTAAGACAGACTCTCGCCGCAGCTAACATCAATGTCCTGCCCTGGCCTGCTCAGTCGCCAGACTTGAACCCGATTGAGCATGCATGGGATATGCTACAGAGAAGAGCTCTGCCGAATATGGAGGGTATCCAGTCGCAAGAAGACCTTTTTTTGTTGTTGCAACGAACATGGGCGGCCATTCCACAGCGTGATTTGGATGAACTCATTTTGAGTATGCCAAACCGATGTTCTTGTGTTGTTAGTGTTCGCGGTAGAAACACGGATTATTAATTGTTTAAGTTACCCAATAAAATTTTAAAGAAAACTGTTATTTCAGTCTTTTTTTCGAACTTTTGTGTTAGTGGTTCAAATGTCAAAAATCCCTTTATTAGGAAAATGGCAAATTTCTTTATTAATGCAAAGGTGACTTGGTTTATCGTTACTGTGACAAACGAAAACACTTTATTTGATGAATCCTTAAAGAAAATTTTAATTAATATCAATCAGGAGAAAAGTTATTGCAAAAATATATGTTGATCCCTAGACACTTTTGATGTGTGTATTTAAATTATTTTATACTTTTCAGTGATATTGAAGTCGGTTCAATTTTTTTTTAAAAAGATTTTTGTGCAAGAAAGATGAGGAAAGTACTTACTTGTTTAAAGGATAATATATACTTACTTACTTATATAAGTTGAAATGTGTCGACTCCAGAAACTGCAGCCAATAAAATGGCATGGTCTATAAAAATATCAAATATTTGAAGTTATTCCGCAGTCACACCATTTTGCACGTAATTTTTTAGTATTAAGTTCAATGTGTTAATTGAACATAATGCTTATCTACCTTATTTTCTTTTATTTTTGAAAGATCCCCGGAACCCTGTGGTTGGCGAACCGGGGTATGTGGCATTCTTACCCACTAAAACCCCCGTGGCTGTAGCATCGGCACATAAGAGGGAAATCTGGGTCCTCCGGTGGGATTTGCACCAGGTTTGCCTTAGTGCCTTGCCTTTAGCCCACCGCCGCCGCGCTGGGGGCGGATTATAGCCCCCTAGGGACCTGTCACGATGCTCACGGGGACAGGGGTCGCAACCTAACTGCCGTCTTCGGAGCCGTCGCCGTACTTGAAAGTCTAGGGCCTACACCCTACCCTTCGGAGTCGCTGGACGCTCGGGGTGTGGGGCCCCTTGAGCGTCAATTGAGTACGGCGGCGACTCCGAGGAGGACGACGGCGGGGTTGCGACCCCCGTCCCCGTGAGCACCGTGACAGGTTCCCGGGGGGCTACAATGCGCCCCCCGGCGGCGGGCTCAAAGGCAAGGCACTGAGGGGCCCCTGGTGCAGATCCCACCGGAGAGCCCTGGGGTTCCCCTCTCATGTGCCGATGCGACAGCCGCGGGGGTTTTAGTGGGTAAGAATCCCACATACCCCGGTCGAGCCCCACAGCTCCCGGGGATCTTTCGAAGATTCCCCCGCGTCAAAAAAAAAAAGGGCCTACACCCTAAACGTTCAGCGATTCCGAAGTAATGCTTATCTATATTTTTTTTCGCGCGCGGATAAAACCTTTAAAAGCTCCTCAGTAGCTGTGGAGCTCGACCAGGGTATGTGGCATTCTTACCCACTAAAACCCCCGCGGCTGTCGCATCGGCACATGAGACCAGGGCTCTCCGGTGGGATCTGCACCAGGTGCCCCTCATGCATTTAGGCCGGCTGCCGTCCTATCGGAGTCGCCGCAGTATTCAATGGGCGTTCTAGCCTTAGGGCCCACACCTCAAACCTCCAAGGACTCCTAAGGCATGTGTTTTAAAACACATGGACTCCTTTATATTCGTCCTCGAAGGTATGCATAAATAATTTAAATTCCGGCACAATGTTGACCGTCTGCATTGACAAAAAGGAAATACCTAAACCTTTTCTCCGTAACTTAGGGTAGGGAGCTATGACATCATATGTCTGGCGAGGGGTCTGGGAGCAAATCGATCGCGTCTGGATGGAATATTTTATGTCTAGCATCCTTCAGGGATAATGCATTCGAGAATTAGATGTACGCAGACAGTGTCGCAGTACGATACGTCTAGAAAATTATCTCGCCGTTTTTCTTTTCAGCAAGTTCAGTCAATATTTCATACAATAAATAAAAATAAAATAAGCCTTTATTGTTGCTTTTATTTTTTATTTTTTTTTTAAAATATACTAGTCGATTTATAATTTTGTCACATAGTATTAAGTTTGTTATTGGCGGTCGATGTGTTTTACAACAGCTTGTCCATCGAAATAGGCATCTAAAGATTTCCATAGCTCTCTGTCTCACGCTATCCGAATCCACTCTGGACCGGCTACTCTTTTGAGATCATCTTCCCAGCGTTTCGTTTATCACCCTTTTCTCCTTGTGTCATCCCTTGGGTAGGTAGCACTCTGTTATTATTTTTGTCAATTTTCATACATTACATATTATTATACACCCTGTTTAAAGGGTCGATTAACCAAAAAACCTTTCTTAGTGAAGGCTTCTGACGTCATTTGAAGTATCTTCTGTACAAATACGTTTCTAGTTTTACCGCTTTAGCAGTGTGTTTATTTGATGGGTAATCGTTCGCTCACGACTTCTTGTTTGATTGAGATTATTTTTGTACCTAATATTAGTTGGAAGCAGTAAATTACCTATATTCATACCTACATTATTTTCTTTTGCCTTTAAAAGAAGGGAGCTGTGAGGCTCGACCGGGATATGTGGGATTCTTACCCACTAAAACCCCCGTGGCTGTCGCATCGGCGAGAGGGGACCCCGCGGGCTTTCTGGTGGGATCTGCATCAGGAGCCCCTCAGTGCCTTGCTTTTAAATAAGTTGGCTATCAAAATAGAATAAAATAGAATATTTATTTACTCAAGTATCAGAGACTCATTATAAATAAAGAAAAAAATATAAACTTCTAAGATTAAGACTAATATTAACAACAATATATATACACACATTTGCACACGTGAATCACCGCTGCAATATTCCGTGAGAAATTTTGCAGCAGTGATTCACATAAGAACAGTATAGTCTACTTGCAACTAGCGATAGGATACTGTAGGGGCTGGCCCACACTCTGCGCACCAGGGACGCACATCTTTTTCGCATTGTGGTGCAAAAACAATCTACTGCTGCTTCTGCGAACATCCCTGATGCGCTACAGAATCGAGGCAGCCGCAACAGTATCCTAAACGCGTTATTGTATTGTATGCGGAGGGCATTGTAAGCCCTTTGAGTGAATCTGGCCCACAGGCTACACGTGTAGAAAGAAGTGCAGTATGCTCGAAACAGGCTAATTTTAACTTTATGTGAGTAACGTGCAAACCTGCGAGCCAGCATATTCACTCTTATAGACATTGCCCTCCGCTCCCTTTCGATGTCATCATCATCCTTAATATACTATTCAAAATATACTGGCTTGTAGACTATGGGATATACAGTTAATTGAAGCATTTGAAGGCTATATGGCTATAAGTCTATACCCATCTCCTAAAGGAGTCGTAACCTCGATAATTACGTGCGCACAATGTATCATTAGAGAATAGCAATTGGCCTTGTTAATGTAATTACTTGCCATAATTAAACACGGTGTCGTCATGGGTTGTTTATAGTTTTATGGTTTAAACGTTTTTTATGGAATATGATAATTAACAGGTAATACGAGTATACACAACGAGCTATGGAGAGAGCTATGCTCGGAGTTTCTTTGCGCGACAGAATCCGGAATGAGGAGATTCGTCGAAGAACCAAGGTCACCGACATAGCTCTTAAAATCTGCAAGTTGAAGTAGCAATGGGCAGGCCACATCGCTCGGCGAACCGATAACCGTTGGGGAAGAAAGGTTCTCGAGTGGCGACCACGAACCGGAAGACGCAGCGTAGGTAGGCCTCCCACTAGGTGGACAGACGACATTGTGCGCGTCGCAGGTAACCGGTGGATGCAAATAGCCAATTGTCGGTCATTGTGGCGTTCGAAGGGGGAGGCCTATGTTCAGCAGTGGACGTCTTCCGGCTGATGATGATGATGAATACGAGTATGTAGAGTAGGTTGTTTACCTAAAAAATGTATAATCTATCTATACTTATAATAAAACTGTAACAGGTCCAATTCTGTTCATTGAAGATATTTTGAAAATTATATTTGGAGGGCATTCTATAACCGATAGAGAGTTTTTGTCTGTCTGTCTGTATCACGGCTGCGCATCACGCCGAAACTACTGAATGGATTCATATGAAACTCGGCATGATTTGAGATCTTACTACGAGGTAGGACATAGGATACTTTTTATCCCGTAATCTAGCACGGTTCTTTTGGGAGAGGGGATTAAAGTCAAATTGGGTACTTGGTTATACGCTTTGTCCGATTTTATCAATTTTTCTTTATAATATAATAAATATTAGTAAGGGAACACTCATAGAGAGTGGTTATCAAGGTTTTGTAATCGATCGGGTTAAGCAACGTTAGATAAGGTCATAAAATAGATGGGTGACTGTTTAACGCCATTTGAACTAAACGGGTCCGTGCTTCGATGAGCAAGTAAAAAATGGGTCCCAGTTTTTAACCGACTATAAAAAAGAGGTTATGTATTCGATGCGAATGTCTGTTATTAAAAGTTTAGTTAACGTAAAAATAGCGCAGGTGGAGCTGCGTGGGTCAGCTAGTATTAATATAAAATGGCATCATAATTTTTTTTTTCATCATTAGCAGCCAAAAGACGTCCACTGCTGAACAAAGGCCTCCCCCTTGGAAGGGAGGGGTTGCCATAATCCCCACGTTTGGCGTTTGGTCAGGCGGCTTGGAGATAGCAGTATAGGTGGAAGATAAATCCAAAAGAAAGACGCTGCTGCCCGTCTTCCTGTTCTCGCTCAGTCGCCTCTTACGACACCCAACGAGAGAAGATGGGGGGATGCAATTTTAACCCGGACTCCACTGGTAATGGTAGCAACAATTCATGAAAATTAAGATTTACTCCAACTGTTTCTGATGGTGGGTAACGCTAACCAAAGGGCCTAGACAAGATACAATCGCTTCATAGCGATTCTATTTCGTCCTTCGCTAACGGTGTCAATTCCGTATAATTGTCACGTGATTTTTCTATGTCTTATGGCATTCTCATGAATTTTTGTACTTTCTATTCGCGTTAACGGTTGTAGAATTATCTAGAGAGCGTAATCTTTGAAAAACTAATTTAACGAAAAATAAACCAAATACAATGTGATTAAAATCAGTGAAATAGTTTCATTTTTATGTAACAATTCAATTTACATTTTATTCAAAACCCATAATAAACGTTGTCGAAACCATATTAATTTAGTCATTAATTAATTGTCTCATTAAATTTAAACTTGTACAGATATAAAAAAATTAACACGATTCGTCATCATACGGGTTTTTTAATCATGAATAGGTCATTAATAGATAATTTATTGCCCAACTGCCCCAGAAGGAGGGTTATTTTTTTCAAGAGTATAATAATACCAGCCCTTGTTTATGTCCCACTGTTGGGGAAGGCCTCCCTTCAAGATGAAGGGCCATAGTTCACCATAGTCCACCACGCTGGCCAAGTGCGGGTTGGCGGACTTCACACGTCATTCGAAAACTAAACTTTCTCAGACATGCAGGTTTCCTCACTATGTTTTCCTTCACCGAAAGCTAATAACAATCGTACAAAGACGATTCGCACATGATTCGGTAAAGAAATCAGAGGTGCGAGCCGGGGTTCGAACCTGCGCACCTTGTTTCCAAGGCAAGCGCTCGCCCACTGAGCTGTTACAGCGTTCGAGAGTATGTACTCGTATGTACCTATGTAAGTATGTATATCTATTTCTTTGGCACGGCCTATATCCTAAAAGGCAGCACACACATAAATTAACATTGACATATTAAAGTAACAATGAACATGATATAGGATATAAACAAAAGCGGGCTTAACTCGGTTGTGAGTTTTCTTCTAACCGGTGGCGTAGTTTGCTCGAGATGGGCCCCGTACCAAAATTTATGAGGGGGCCCAAATGAAGGTACGGCCTAGCGGTAGTGAGATTGTGGATAGCATTTTACGATTTTTTTTCTTACTTACATTCGGGGCCCCTGTTGCCCGGGGGCCCCGTGTAATTGATACGGCTGATACAGCGGTAACTACGCCCCTGCTTCCAGCAACCCTTTATAATAATTATATTATGAACAGAATATTTAGCCTAGAATACATAGAATATGAGTTATACAGAATAAATATTCAGTTAATAAATACAATATAGAACACTATACATATACCAAACATACAAATAATATACTACTACATAAATACTATTAAATACATATATGTACCATACCATAATAGCAACAGAAAATGTTCTCTTGTTCTTTTCTATCATAAATATATCTCGGCTTTTAGGCATATTCTCGTACTGTTTGCACTTTTATCGATCATGCCAATGATTATTTTTACTAATAATATCGTTGGTCATGCTATTTCAAATTGTTTCAAAATATTAAGGAACAAATCAACAAAAATGCGGAAGGCAAAGAGCATGACATAGAAGTATGGCCACGTAGAATTAACAACATGTTAGCGTTTCCTGCTAAAAAATCGCCAAAGAACACTAATATTCTCGCAAATAAACGTAATATCTATTTTTATTCTTGGCCACTCATTGTAACCGTTGTTGCGGAAAACATTGAGGTGACTGAACTAGTAGTTGTAAAGAAATCCAAAACTATTGACAGCACGAGATTAGTCTCGTCCTATCGATATATTCAGATTTCTTCATTATTATATTAGTCATACGAGTAAGATAATATTTACAAACCATTGAGATTGAAGTTAAATATACATTGTAGTACCTAGCACACTTCAATATTTTATTTGTCTTGTAAATTTCCAACGCAAGTACTTAAGCGTTTGCCAAGGACTGACCGAGAGTCAACCTTCGGTGTCTACATCAGTGATCCTGTATTAATTTAGCCAATAATTACTTTATATCAGCGCTGTGTTGTAATTCGTTATGGAACACTTCAATATTTTATTTGTCTTGTAAATTTCCAACGCAAGTAAGCGTTTGCCAAGGACTGACCGAGAGTCAACCTTCGGTGTCTACATCAGCGATCCTGTATTAATTTCATCATTAATTTTATTTTTGTTGTACCTAATTAATAAGATTCGCATGCCTAGTAATGGCGGATTGTCGGGCTTAACATTATGTACTTACTTATTGTTATTCTAAGACCATTATGTAACCGATCCTTAGCGAATAATTATTTGATTGATTGAAAATATACAACCATATAAAAATATACAAGTAGAAGAAGAAGAAATACATTTATTTGACCAAAACACAATGATAGTAAAACTAAAATGGAATTACGAATAAAATCTTTTAAAAAAAAAATTGAACCGACTTCAATATCACTGAAAAGTATAAAATAATTTAAATATTAAAGAAGTTGGTGTTAGCGTACCTGCTGTGTATATTTGGCACCAACTTCAATAATATTTAAATTATTTTATACTTTTCAGTGATATTGAAGTTGGTTCAATTTATTTTTAAAAAGATTTTATTTTAAACTTTTTAGTGATATTTTCATATATAAAGATTGAACCATCGAAAACAGTAAAATTATCTAGGTAGGTTATGATCACATTATCGTCTACATAGTTTTACATAATTCATGTTTCTTCAGAAAAAAATATCCGGTCGTAATGAAATTTGCATGGAAACATCATAGTAGTTTACTCTCTCGAATAAAAAAAGAATCATCGAAATCGGTTCATAATTGTCAGAGCAATGTAATGGAGAACATCAGTTTTATGGTTTTTTAACCGACTTCAAAAAAGGAGGAGGTTCTCAATTCGTCTGTATATATATATTTTTTTTTCTATGTATGTTCGCGCATAACTCTAGTTCAGTTCTCGGCTAAGAACTTACTGGAGGGCCATGAACGATGTGGGCGAATTTATCTGGTAAAAACCATAAAACTGATGTTCTCCATTACATTACTCTGACAAATATAAACCGATTTCGATGATTCTTTTTTTATTCGAGAGAGTAAACTGCTATGATGATTCCATGCAAATTTCATTACGACCGGATATTTTTTTCTGAAGAAACATGAATTATGTAAAACTATGTAGACGATAATGTGATCATAACCTACCTAGATAATTTTAAGGTTTTCGATGGTTCAATCTTTATATATGAAAATATCACTAAAAAGTTTAAAATAAAATCTTTTTAAAAAAAAATTGAACCGACTTCAATATCACTGAAAAGTATAAAATAATTTAAATATTATTGAAGTTGGTGCCAAATATACACAGCCGGTAAGCTAACACCAACTTCAATAATATTTAAATTATTTTATACTTTTCAGTGATATTGAAGTCGGTTCAATTTAAAAAAAAAAAGATTTTATATGTTAACAGTTCGTTGATACAGTATTTTTTTTTTCTAATAACCATTCCTTTATTTGTTTTGTAAATGTGGTGTTGGGAAGCGGTTTAATGTCTTCCGGTATAGCATTGAATATTCGGCCACACATTTACATAACAATGTTTGTTGTATAAAGCAGTCTTTGCGATTTTCGAAACAACAATTATGTTTGGATTTCTTGTGTTGCGAGGATATACCTCGTACGCTTTTTTAAATAATTCAGTGTTTAATTTGACAAATTTTGCTGCTTCAAGAATATACATACAGGGCAACGTAAGTATTTTGAGTTCTTTGAATATCGGTTTGCAGGAAATCCAAGGATACACCGTATATAGCCCATACACAATTCTTTTGTGCGATAAAAGCTTTATTAATGTCTGTTGAATTTCTCCATAGTATTAAGCCATAATTAAGTAGGTACTGACGATACATAGCCATGATATGCTATCAATACGGTCTTTTGAGTGGCTACCTGTCTTGATTTTGCAAGAACGTACCTACACATAACAATTAAGTTTATTACAGACATTTTCTACATGTGATTTCCGATTCATATATTTATCGAGTATTATCCCTAGGAAAGAAGTTTGATTTACCTCGGAAACTACCTTGAAAATATTTGTCTAGTACCTCCTTACGTCATGAATTTACCGTCTGCATCATATTCAAGGAAACTTAAGGATTAATCATTATGACGAATTTTAATGCACTCATTTTTATGACATCACCCGAAACAGAAAATCTGACGTATTCGGAGGGCGATAGGTAATGTGTTATATACATTAATGGAAGAAATCACTTTTGAGTGATAAGACAGAAACAGAAACATTGCGCATATACAAAGGCGATGTATACTACTCTGTCAAGTAAAGTACCGGGAAAAGATCAATAATACACAAATTGCAATTCTTAGTAAAAATTCTTAAGATTTACAAGCAAATAAAGCCAAATTAAAGTAAATGGATAGTTACAAACTTGTTTTATGTATGTTTCCCTATTTTAGAGTATAGTGTACAAAGTCCTAGCCCAGGCTCCATACATTTTGGAACATCTCTTTTATTTTATCACCTTCAATGTATGATCCTTCCAAAAAGATACAATTACGCCAGCGAATACGACAACCCCTCCTTTCTAAGGGGGAGGTCTTTATTCAGCAGTGGACGTCTTCCGGCTGATGATGATGATGATGATGACACTCTCTCTTCCTTTAACCTCTCACAATCCGATGGGACGAATCGACCCATATACCAGGTAATGGATAATTAATAACCTTGCTCTTCAGGAAAGTAGACCAACATCTATTTTTATCTGGTGTAATTCTTGAGTCATTCGTGACATCATATATTTTATCACTAGTTTAATTCTGTCCGCTGCATCGATCGTAACAAATGTTCTAAATTAGTGCCGCGATGAAATCATAAGTGTTCACACTCGCTGTTCTAAACGTCATAGGACATTTTGAAGATTACGTCGGGACTAAAAAGCTCACAATGAAGGAATTCGTATTTTAAATACCCAGCAGATATTTCGCAATAGGTGATAGGATGATTGAATTTTTTTTTAGTCCGTCATTTAGATTATCAGAAAATATTGGACACGTACACAGAATAAAAATCAGTACAAGTACTATAGAACGCTTAAGTCAAGTAAGAACTTAGCTATCAGACACCGGTCTCGCCGGCGAGGCCGAAGGGTCGTACCCATGCGACCTCAACGACGTGCATCACCCCAGTGAGTTTCTTGCCGGTTCTTCTCAGTGGGGGCGCGTTGTGAACCGGTGGTAAACTCAGCCCTCTCTTAAGCGACAGCCCAAGCTGAGGCCGTGCCTCCCTGAGGTGCCCTTGAGCTCGTCGCTACTTCTGCCGTAAAGGCTAGAGCGCTTTAAGCGCTCGCCTCCTATTGTCCGGTGAAGCTGTAATGGCCATCTGCGGCCAACAGCGTCTATCATTCCCAAAAAAAAAACAAAAAAACCAGTAAGAACTCGTAGGCACGGGTAAGAACATCAAAGTACATAAATATCAGGTAAACGACAGTAGGTACCATACCGTCAGCTGTATATATCGACATTTGCGCCTGTGACAGATCAAACTCATCACTACTTATCACTTACATATCAATGTAACTCACATTCAATTTACCTGCCTCGTAGAGGAAAATCTGCCTACGCTTTGTTTAAAGGGACCATAGACTAACGCGTACTCTATTCTTAACATAAAAACTCTATGGACACGTATTTTTTCTTTTGTCGATTAAACAAAAAATGACGAAGATACAGTGCTTTGAAATGTCGCGTGACGCCACGCACACAATTTTTACTGAGGTGTGACGTCAAAAGCCCTCACTCCCGAACTTAGACACTCTATATCTTTGGCAATTTTTATTGATTTGTTAAATAAAAAAATACATGTCCAATATATTTTGATAATCTAACTGACAGACTAATTAGTTTTTTTTTTTTACACAGTCATCATCCCCATTGCTTTAATTTTCGTAAAATGTTCACACATTTCAGGTGAATTATAATCAATCCATTTATTATCAGATTCATATTTAGTGTTAATGCTACGAATAACTTACTCATATTATGCTTCACAAGTGGCCATGGAAGTGGCCTTTTTGGACCCGCAGTTCTTTCTTGTTTCAGATGAGCCTGTGAGTCATTTTTCTAGCTGCACTTTGAGGCGTCTCAATGCTCACGACTACACAGCTATGCCATTACTCTCTAACTCGTGGCTGTGCTCGACGGCGAGCTCAACGTCGAGCCCGCCTTGAATTCGAAGTAGACTTCACTATAGTGATATAATATAGATATATAATATAGTGAATATAGATAGGTAGATGTGAATATACATCTTAATAGCTCGCCGTCACCGTCGAGCTGACTGTCAAGCTATTGGACCTTCAGTAGTCCCATTGAAAACCATAAATTCTTCTGGCGCTAGTGCTCCGTAAGCAAAGTTAGTAAAAAATGCAACTCGTCGCTAAAAAAAATAATTGCAACTTGTAGTAAAAATTGCAACTTGCCGCAGCGTCTAGCTGGAGGTCGTGTTGCTTAAAGAATAGTACTACAGATTATTTTGTCCCAACAATGGGTCCACGAGGGAGAACTATTTCTCGTGGTCCCATTGATGTATAATAATAATAATAATATCTTGGGACAATCCACACACGGTCATCCGATCCCAAACTAGGCTGAGCCTGTACTATAGAAACCAGACAACTGATACTAATACTTATATACTTTTTTTTTTGTAAATACATATTAGATAAACAACAACCAGACACTTGGCTGGATGGATTGCTTGGTTGGATGTATATTAACATCCTTAATATAGTTATAGCTAGGGTTGGGATAATAGTATCAAATTATCGTCCTTATTGCTGACACAGTCACGCCTGTACTGTAGTATCCACTTACCATCAGGTCGGACGATCGAGCTGGTGCACACAAACCCATATAATAATGCTCTCCTGGTCAATACGACCACGGGGGCCAATCTTTTATAGGTACAGGATCAGATGGCTGACGCGAAAGATATTATAGTGCACAAGTGCTTTCGTAGACACAAGTGCACTCTCTCTTCCTTTACTATTACTATCCGATTGGACAGAGGACAGACAGGCGACACGACCGGGGATAGGTTAGGCGCAGGACGTTGGGTGTGGGCCCTTTGAACGTCCATTGAGTACGGCGGCGACTCCGAGGAGGACGGCGGCGGGGTTGCGACCCCCGTCCCCGTGAGCACCGTGACAGGTTCCCGGGCGGCTACAATGCGCCCCCCGGCGGCGGGCTCAAAGGCAAGGCACTGGTGCAGATCCCACCGGAGAGCCCTGGGGTCTCCCCTCTCGCATGTGCCGATGCGACAGCCGCGGGGGTTTTAGTGGGTAAGAATCCCACATACCCCGGTCGAGCCCCACAGCTCCCGGGGATCTTTGGAAGATTTACCCCGCGTCAAAAAAAAAATCCCAGGGGTGACTTTTTACATGTCCAACCGACGCATATTAGGGATTTGCGGGATAATATAGCTCGGGGGTGATCTATCGAGAGATCATGGGCGGCGGTGGTCTTCTGCGAACTTGTCATGTCGCAGAAGGAGGCGGCGGAGCGGAGCTGGGAGAGCGATCCCCTCGCTGATCCGCGACGACGCAGGAGGCCCGGGCGCATGAGGCGAGCCAACGCTGACCTCATGCCGCCCCGTAGCGAGGAAGTGCGGGCAGCAGTAATGGGTGGACTGCTGCCTGTGCACAGCAAGCAATTGCCCTCGCGTAGGAAGGCGTGCCGATGTGTGCCGGCACGCCTGCCGGAGGAGGAGTCCTCGGGCTTTATACACCCACAGACGAGGAGGAGTTCGCCGCTAGGCAGAAGACTGCTGGACCGCCACAAAAAGCGGAATGAGAGAGACACCGTGAAGTTTTAGCTGGGATAATATTTCCCGCGTAGATCGCTGATCTCGTGAAACATTGGTCGCTGTGGTAGTATTCGCCAGAAGGACCATTATTATTATTAAATTATTGGAGATGCTGCTAATGATGCCCCACGGCCTTACGTGCTTCGAGTTCTGCCATCAAATAATCAGAAACCTACGGTTCCGTACAGGGACAGTTAGTGAACTGAGTTCAACTAATTTCAACGTGTTGGCTGATAAGTGCTGCAAATGTCACGGCCATGTCAAGGTATAAAGGTCACACATGGGCCGATAACCTCGGTTGCCTGTCACACGATAATATACCTAGTAAAAGGTCAAAATGTCGACCAAAAATACAGTTTTTATGTTGCTATATTATTACACTCGGGGCCCGTCCCGGCTTCGCATGGGTGCACCTTATTTTTCTAGTAAAAAATATAGCCTATGTTACTCGGGGATAATGTAGCATCCTCCATTCCTTAGGAAAGTCACGCAGATATACGCAATATACAGTTTTTTTTTTCTGGGAATGATAGACGCTGCTGGCCTGCAGATGGCCATTACAGCTTCACCGGACAATACAATATACAGCTCTGTCCCTTTCTGTCGCGAAAATTAATATTACAAGAATACTACTCTAATAGATGGTAGTAGAACCTCTGTGCTTGGGCTGTGCTATATAGTACACTGAACGTACGAGCGATAGTCTTAACGACAATATTGCAGAACAATATCACAACTATCAAACCGGGCGAAATAATGCTGCGGACACATTATATGCTGCGGATTGTCATTTAAAGCGATTGCGCCCCGCATCTAAAGATTGAACGAAACGAAGTTTCGAAAGAATTACTGCTACGTCATTTTGTTAAATACATGACATTTCAAAGGTGGCGTTATTCGTCGGCGAATTCTGTAATAAGAAGGTCCTTTCCCTGCCTACCTACTTTAACTTTAAGGAAACGTTTGCGTTCTCCCTATTATACTCTGTCATTTAAGGTTCATGCAAAAAAAAATTGAACTATACCTTGAATCGAATTCACGACTTTTTGTAGAGTTCAGGTATCTAAACACAACAATACCTGGTCTTTTTCGTGGCGTAAGCAAATAGCAGCACATTTAATATTTAGTAATCCCACAGACTTACTGAGTAATCCTTGTTATTTTATTTAGTATACCATAAACCATTCAGTAGTACCTACTCATATAGTGACAAAAAATGCAACTTGCCACCAAAAAGGTCCAAACGGAGACCGGCATTAGTCAGCCTTTGGGTAAAATGTTTTCTTTCCTGCTTATTTTCAATTGCAGCGTGCTCCGTCAATAAAAAATTTGCTGGCGACTGGGCGATTATTAAGTCGCCGACATACGGTCGCTAATAAATCGGCCTCAACGTGTCCTCAGCTTTATACTTTCAGTTACGTATTCTACCACCTTATTACAAATCAGAACTCGATAAAAAGCCGCCAAACCGGTTCACAATGAAACCGCGACTATAACTTGCGTAATGATAGAAAGCACCAACGTCGCCCACACCATACGAAGTCACCATAATATTGAGGTCTTTTTAAGCCACTGATGAACCCCTCTGTCGTCTCCTATCAGTGAAGGGAGGGGGGCTGGGTAGATCACCAAATGCGGTCTTCAAAATACACAACATTACCATAATATCTAAGGAAACAGTGAAAGTAAATTCTGTTTTTTAACCGACTTCAAAAAAGGAGGAGGTTCTCAATTCGTCTGTATATTTTTTTTTTTCTATGTATGTTCGCGCATAACTCTGGCAATTATGAACGGATTTGAAAAAATCTTTCTTCCATCCATTCTTTAATCCGTTAATTGGGTCCCATAAAAAAATTATTGCTTAGTAATAAGTAGAACCTGAAAAAACAAGAATGGTGACTGCGCACTGAGAGCTGCAAGAAAGCCTATATAGATGACGTTTTAGTCGCTCGGACTCGCTCGGTCGGACAAAAATAGTCATAACTCTGGCAAATATTTACCAATTTCAATGATTCTTTTTTTATTCGAACGAAGAAACCACTGTATTGAATCTGTATGAATTTTATTACAACCGGATAAGAACTTCCTGGATGACCATGAACGATGTGGAGGAATTTATCTGGTAAAAACCATAAAACTGATGTTCTCCATTACATTGCTCTGACAATTATGAACCGATTTCGATGATTCTTTTTTTATTCGAGAGAGTAAACTACTATGATGTTTGCATGCAAATTTCATTACGACCGGATATTTTTTTCTGAAGAAACATGAATTATGTAAAACTATGTAGACGATAATGTGATCATAACCTACCTAGATAATTTTACGGTTTTCGATGGTTCAATCTTTATATATGAAAATATCACTAAAAAGTTTAAAATAAAATCTTTTTAAAAAAAATTGAACCGACTTCAATATCACTGAAAAGTATAAAATAATTTAAATATTATTGAAGTTGGTGCCAAATATACACAGCAGGTACGCTAACACCAACTTCAATAATATTTAAATTATTTTATACTTTTCAGTGATATTGAAGTCGGTTCAATTTTTTTTAAAAAGATTTTATATAACATGTGATTTAAAATGTAAAACTAGATAGATGTTATTGTTTTTTTTTACCGACTTTAAAAAAGGAGGAGTTTCTTAATTCTACTGTATATATTATTTTTTTCTTTACACGAATAGGTATTGAAATAGAACTAAACATAACGGATTATTTAGTGGTCGTTTATTATACTGCGATCCCAAAGACGCCTGCTAAGTTTGGGGATTATGGTAACCCCTCCCTTCATAATGGGGAGGCCTTTCGGTGGAGTTCATATATAATAATATCTTGGGACAATCCACACACGGTCATCCGATCCCAAACTAGGCAGAGCCTGTACTATGGAAACCAGACAACTGATACTAATACTTATATACTTTTTTTTTGTAAATACATACTTAAATAGATAAACAACACCCAGACACTTGGCGGGAATCGAACCCACGACCCATCGGTTAGCAGGCAGGGTGTCTGACCACTAGACCAACGGGCCCGTCAATAGCCCCCTCATCGATAGGTACTGTGGAGGGTCTCTCGGCAATCCATTCGCGCCTCGTCAGAGATTCTCCAAAGCCGGCCGTATGTTATTATATTAACTGCCAAACCTACAAACGTCAATTAAAGTTAATCCATTTTTGGAAATCTGATTATTTCGACACTCGAAGCCCATTGATACCTAATACGCTAGAGATAACATTTATCTCGTTCAATAATTAATCATAATCATAAACGGCTCCGAAAGTCGAAATAAATAGATTTTAAAAAGTGACTTAATTAGAATTAAAGTTAATTGGGGTTTGTGAGTGCGGCAGTTAGTCGCCACTTTTTAGGGTTCCATATCGAAAAGGTAATAAAAGAATCGTTATTGTGAGACTTCGTCTGTCTGTCTGTCGCACCTTATATTTTAGGAATCACTGGTGCTATCGATTTTAAACCTGGAATGGTTTTAGATCATACTTACCCAGCCTCATCGCAATTTTTTTTGTTTTTTCTTTTACTTTCTTTTTGATGGGGGCCGAAATGGGGTCTCCAAATTTCATCATCGAGTGGAGTATACGAAAGGGCTTCATTTGCACATTTCTAAACAGATTTTTATTTTGGTTTATGTCACAATTCTGGCTCAAAAAAACGTCCCCTTATCTCCAGAGTTTGTGGAGGGAAAAATCTGAAATAATTATGGGTAGGTAATAAGTATTTATTTATTTATTTATTCTGTACATACTCGAGACATAGAGAGTTTTACAATAGAAGTACATTTTTATCTATATTTTAAAGGATAAAATATATAAAAAAAAATTGAACCGACTTTAATAACACTAAAAAGTATAAAATAATTTAAATATTAAAGAAGTTGGTGTTAGCGTACCTGCTGTGTATATTTAGCACCAACTTCAATAATATTTTAATTATTTTATACTTGTTAGTGTTATTAAGTCGGTTCAATTTTTTTTTTATATTTTGGCCTGTAAAATATAGATAAAAATGTACCTACTTCTATTGTAAAACTCTTTCATACATAAAGATTGAACCATCGAAGACGGTTAAATGATCTAGGTAGGTTATGACATCATTATGATTTCACATTATCGTCTACATACTTTTACATAATTCATGTTTCGTAATGAAATTTGCATGAAATCATCATAGTAGTTTACTCTCTCGAATAAAAAAAGAATCATCGAAATCGGTTCATATTTGTCAGAGAAATGTAAAGGAGAACATCAGTTTTATGGTTTTTACCAGATAAAGTCCTCCATATCATTCATGGTCCTCCAGGAAGTTCTTATCTGGTTGTGATAAAATTCATACAGATTCATTACAGTGGTTTCTTCTTTCGAATAAAAAAATAATCATTGAAATTGGTAAATATTTGCCAGAGTTATGACCATTTTTGTCCTTAAAAAGCGACATAAAGTCATGTATATAGGCTTTCCTGCGCAGTCAACATTCTTGTTTTTTCAGGAACTACTTATTACTAAGCAATAATTTTTTTATGGGACCCAATTAACGGATTAAATAATAGATGGAAGAAAGATTTTTTGAAATCTGTTCATAATTGGCAGAGTTATGCGCGAACATACATAGAAAAAAATAATATATATATATATACAGACGAATTGAGAACCTCCTCCTTTTTTGAAGTGGGTTAAAAAGTAAAATGATCTTTCCAAGTATATACGAGTACTTAGCACAGTTTTTTAGTAACCCTAAAAAAACTGCGACAAACTTAGTTTTGCGCTTTGTTTTTTTTTTGCTATCTGAGGTGTTACATTAATAGTAAAATAATACGTAATACGTTCAAAGATGGTATGGATCCCTTGGTGCGCGAGTCCGACAGGAACTTGACTGGTATTTTTTTTAAATCAACTTAGAGACGAGTCAAGTTGGACGTTCACATTGCACTGCCGCTCGTCACCCGAGACATTAGTAGGTAATAAAGTGTCTTGTATCCAGTAATTTCACCAGCTACAGTACCCTGCACACCGGAACAAAGCAATGTTTACACACTGCTGCTCGATGGCAGAATATCTAACACTGCGATAGTTGGATTTGGTCTCTCGGGAGACACCTTCAATAGGTCTCCGGGACCTGTGGGGGTCAAAAGGGGTCTGTGTAATTCATACCTGCTAATACCCTGAAAAAAAATGATTTGAAGATTGCCTGGAAGAAATCGCTTTATAGTGATAAGGGCCCCCATTATTGCATTGTATATTTTTCTTTAAGTATTTGTGTTTTTGTGCGCTATAAAGAATTGTCTATCTATCTATCTACCCCCGCGGCTGTCGCATCGGCACATGGGAGGATCTGGAATCTCCGATGGGATCCAAAAAAAAATCAAAAATAAAAAGATTAAAAGTGCAAATTTTTGTTATTCTCTTATTATTTGCCATATATCATAAATTGTAGAAAAAAATATTAAAAGCATTAATCTTGGGGTAGTACACGTACTATGTACTAAAAGGTACTAGTACTGGGTACTGTACTACAAGTACCTATAATACTTACGACAAATTTAGGAATTTTAATTCAGACTTCCTCTTCGGCGAATCTCCTCATTACGGATCACAGAGTACATTAATATATGTTACGGATTCAGACGCGCAAAGCAACTCCGATCATAGCTCTCTCCATAGCTCGCTGTGCGACTCTGAGCCTATCTAAAAGACCTGGGTTTCCCGGTGGTATCTGCACCAGATACCCCACAGTGAGCCTTTGCCTTTGCGCCTGCCACAGTGGGGCGCATTATAGGCCCACCTGTCACGGTGCTCACTATGACGGGGGTCGCAACGCAACCCCGCTGCCGTGCTGCTCGGAGTCGCCGCCGTTGGGTATCCAATGGGCGTCTACGGCGATGGTAGTACCTACCTGAAAGGACTCTTACATATGTAGGTATTTTGCCTCTTTTTTTTTTGCTGTCTGGTAGGGAACTTCCAAAAGACATCAGGGCCTCTGTACCATCACCTCTAATAGTAATATTATAGTCTCCTTACATTCTCGATAGAAAGTGACAGAGCTATAAACTACGTATATTGACGTCTCTACCTCATGTCAGTCAAGTATAATAATAATAATACTGCTAATAGAGGTGGCGGTAGGACCCATGGTCTCAGAGGCCACGTTATATTAAATTCAACGCTGTAGGGAAATTCGCCAGAGTCAACTATATACTACAGGTCCTGCCGGCGACCGAGTAAGCTACGGTATTTTGTCAATAAACAGAATTGAGGGAGCGATTACAAAAGTAGGTACATAGGTACCAATTATTACGATAAGGTACCCAGTCGGCTGTGGCTGGCACGCAATTTACCTATTGCGATTATATCGGTTATCGTTTTAAATAGGTAACGGCGGAGTGTTAACGAAGTTACAGTTTTAAAATTAATTAACAAGTCAATTCAAGTCAAGTCAAGGTACCTAACCTACTAGTTCAAACCTGCTTATACTGAACAAAAGTAATAATGGTAAGTAAGTCAATGAAAAACAACTAGTATATTCAATGATATAATATTTTTCCCCTTGGTCGGAACGAGGATTACAATACCTATACCTAGTTTACTTAAAAATATTTGTTGCCAGGTCAGATTGGTTAGATATTAGTGGTGGATTATTAGTAGTTTATGCACCAAGGGGTTAAAGTAGTGTCTTTTGTCACTGGCGTTAAATTGAATCGCGTGCATTATGAAGGATTCTAGCAACTCTCAGCGAGGGAGTATAGAGTTAACTCCCTCGCTATGCACGGGAGTTAATACTAGAATCCTGAGTACATCGAGGGATTTAAGCTCGCCCAAGACAAAGACACCTTTATCCCCAAGGAGAGTACCACTTCTGACTACTTTTCACACCTACTGGGTGGTAATAAAATACAAATATTGCTAGAATTAAAATAATAATAATATCTTGGGACCACACGCGGGGTTATTCCCATGCGCTCCAAATCTATTGTTCTTCAAAATTTATTATTCCATACATTCGTTCCTAAGAGCTCCAAGGATTTTTATGTTAAAATATAAAATAAAGCCATGCGTTCCCTAGAGCTCCAAAATATTTCGTAGGCAATAAAATATGGATTCCCACCGGCTCCAAGGAAAAAGTCATTATAATATTAATATGCAAAATCGTTCCTACGAGCTCCAAAAATTTTAAAGTACCGTTGACAAAATAATCCTGATCGTCGTCGATAATGAGAGCAATCGTAATCATAGGAATCATCAGTGCAATTGGTGCATTAAGTAACCCCCACCCCGCGCCCTTTCCTTTCGATCTGCCAATTGCCTGCACTGCCTATTGATGTACAATGCAAATAGTTGACCTTCCACTCTTGTAATGAGTTGGTGTTAGTAAGTTTTTAAGTGCAAGATGAGTGAAAATATTGCTGCTGTATGTCGACATGGCGAGTGATGAAAAAAATACTAATATTATACCTGTTCTTTTGGAACCCCCAAAAGATAATTATTGACTTTGAATTAGCCGCAATAAATGCTATTACTAATAACTTACCAGGAGTCATTATAAAAGGATGCAATTTTCATTTTAAACAGGCTCTAATTATATATTCAGAAAAATTGGAATTTTCATCATATGAAGACATAAAACATGTTGTTAAATGTGCCGCTTTAGCTTACTTGCCATTTACTGAATTATAATGAAATAATTACAAAATTCAATGACTATTTTGTAAAAAATTGGTTAGAGAATGGAGCACTACCTAAATATATGTGGAGTTGCCAAGGAGAACGGCATCGCACCATTAATTTAGTGGAAGCTTGGCACAAGAGGCTGAATAATCAATTAAAAAAAACCTCGCTTCCTGGATTTATTTTTCGTTACATGGGCAGAAGCACAATACTTTACAAACTATCACTGTGTTATAAATAATCTTAGTTCCTTAGTCGGCAGTCAATTAATAAATACTTAAAATTACAAATTGTTTTGCGGAATTATAAAAAAGAAATGGATATTAAGGAAGCAATAGAATAACTTCGCAAATTACAAATACACGGTGCGATGCAAAACCATGATTAACGTTGGTTATTGGATTTGATATTTTACTTAGTATACTCTCTCTGTGTAACAGTCAAAATGTTATAACATAAGGAGAAATAAATTTACTATTTACATTTTTACCTAGAATTTAACCCTATTTTACATTTATTTAAAAGAGTATTTAATTTTAATATACTTTTTTTTATATTTTATTTTAATTTCTTAAGATTGAGTACTGTAAGAGAAACTGTTTTCAATATTTATCGTAGATAGCTATTTAGCGTAGACACTATATCGCTATAATGCTGAACTTACAATTTCATTGTGGAATTAATAGCTAGTATCAAAGCTATTAATTGTGATTAAACTGTGATTATTTTATAATTTTAAGTGTTCCCAGCAACCATTCAAAAGTATAACTGGTTGTGATTATTGATTTTTAAATTATATCTAATATGTAAGCATAGGTATGACTAGACTGGTTGTGAAAAATTGTGACAATTGAAACTTTCAATGTTTCGTATAGGGGTTTGTATATTTTTTTATTAACTGTGTCATAATTTCTACAATCTCTAGTGTCCAATCTATACTTATAATAAAACTGTAACAGGTCCAATTCTGTACATTGAAGATATTTTGAAAATTATGTTTGGAGGGCATTCTATAACCGATACTAAAGCCAAAAATGTATTTTTTTTATTTTTGTCTGTCTGTCTGTCTGTATCTCGGCTGAGCATCACGCCGAAACTACTGGATGGATTGAAACGAAACTTGACATGATTGGAGTTAATACTCCGAGGTAGGACATAGGATACTTTTTATCCCGACATTCGGCACGGTTCCCTTGGGAGAGGGGACTAAAGTCAAAATGTGTACTTGGTTATACGCTTGCTCCGATTTTAACAATTTTTCATTCTAATTATAATAAATATTTGTAAGCGAACACTCATAGACAGTTGTTAACAATGTTTGGAAATCGACCAGGTTAAGCAACGTTAGGTAAGGTCATTAAATAGATGGGTGACCGTTTAACGCCATTTGAACTAAACGTTTCCGTGCTTCGGAGGGCAAGTACAAAGTGGGTCCAAGTTTTTAACCGACTTTAAAAAAGGAGGTTTTGTATTCTATGCGAATGTATATTATTGAAAGTTTAGTTAACGTAAACACAGCGCGGGCGGAGCTGCGTGGGTCAGCTAGTCTTGTAATAAAAAAAATAAAACCTTTTTGAGATTCATCTGTCTAGCAAAACATGAAATCAATACGTGTTTTAATTTTGCTAACCATACACGATTGGTTTTGGAGCCCTTGGGAAGGAAATGGTAGGTATTTTATTTATTTAACACTTTGAATTAAAATCCTCGGAGCTCCTGGGAACGAATGTATGGAAAAAAAAATTTTTATAAATAAAAATAAGTATACGCTTTTGGAGCCCGTGGGAACGATTTCATAAATTATATTTAATTTTAATTTTTGCCATGGAGCTATCGGGAACGAAATCGTGGAGCGCTTGGGAATAAGCCCACACGCGGTCATCTGATTCCAAACTAGGCAGAGCCTGTACTATGGAAACCAGACAACTATTAGTTAAGAGATACAGCCGATAATAATTAAATGGTTAAATAACACCCGGACACTTGGTGGGAATTGAACCCACGACCCATCGGGTAGCGGCCAGGGTGTCTAACCACTAGACCAACGAGACTATCAATAATATGAGCATAGTGATTTGTAGGGTTAATGCGTTAACATCTATTTTTTTTCTTTTTGACCCCCGACCAAACTTATAACTCAAGTTTGACGCCTATGTCCGGAAGTCTGTCTGTCTGTCTGTCTGTCTGTATGTATGTATGTATGTCTGTCTGTGGCGTAGCGTTCCAACCAGTGAACGGATTTGAAGGCGGTTTTTTTTATTTGAAAGCTAGTTTTTGCGAGATGGTTCTTAGCTATGTTTCATGAAAATCGGTCCAGCAACCGTTTGAAAAGCATCAGCTCTTTTTTCATTAAGTAGGTACTTCTATTAGTCCGAAACATCTGAAATTTAGAACATATGTAAATCCGATGATACTAAATAGAATGGTAACCTGCACCAGGGTCTGATGATGATTAGCAAGAAGGTGGTAACAGGATCTCGACCCCAATAAACGTAGACCCACCGAGTTTGGGCTCGTTAGGTAGGTATCGATGACCAGTTACCAGAAAAATGGTAATCAGGGTCTGATGATGGAGCAGGAAGGTGTTGACGGGATTTCTGCACCAGTATACGTAGACCCATCGAGTTTGGGCTCGTTAGGTAGGTCTCAACGAGCAGTTGCCAGAAAAATGATGATCAGGGTCTGATGATAGAGCAAGAAGGTGGTCACGGGATATCTGCACTAATAAAAATAGACCCACCGAATTTGGATTCTTTGGATAGGTTGCTGCGAGTGGTAAGATCAGAGTCTGGTGATGGGAGCAAGCAAGAAGGTGGCAGCAGGAACTCAGCTCTATTAAATGTAGAGCCCACCGAATTATAAATTTATGGTTAAATCTTGACGAGTAGTTACATAGATACTGATCAGGGTCTGATAATAGCACAGGAAAGTCATTTTAAGAGTTCGTTTACCTATGTCGAGGGTTTTTTAAAAAATTTTAATTTATACTTGTGTAGAACATTGGGTTCTGCTTGTCACGCCCGATTCGATTTACAAATGTTTTTTTTCTGTGCACGTCTCTGCTTAGAGTAGTATTTATTATACCTGTGGTAAAAGTGTTGAGGAATTTTCGTTTGACGTTCGAAATTCAAACACATTATTACCCAAGGGAGTTTAGTACAACATTATTACCCGGCTAGACTATAGGGATATAATGAGGTACTTTATCTCATCTTTATATGACGAGCAGGTGGTGTGAAAAAATATGTATTTGACTGGTGGTCTGGCTACTTTAGTATAGATAGGCATTGAATAATTTGAGATTAGATAACCGTATATGGATTGCCCCAGGATGCATGTACCATGAGATGACTTAATATATTGATATGACAAGGTTAGGTTAGGTAAGTACAACTCTTCGGAGTCGCTGGACGTTCGGCGTTTGGGCCCTTTGAACGTCCATTGAGTACGGCGGCGACTCCGAGGAGGACGGCGGCGGGGTTGCGACCCCCGTCCCCGTGTGCACCGTGACTGGTTCCCTTCTACAATGCGCCCCCAGGCGGCGGGCTCAAAGGCAAGGCACTGAGATGGTGGTGGTGGTGATCCTCCTCCCCTGGTGCGGATCCCACTAGAGAGCCCTGGGGTCCCCCCTCTCATGTGCCGATGTGACACCCGGGGGGGTTTTAGTGGGTAAGATACCCACATACCCTGGTCGAGCCCCACAGCTACCAGAGACCTTTCAAAGATTTCCCCCGCATCAAAAAAGAAAAAAAAACATTACTTAAAATTTTTTGGAGCTTGCATATTAATATTTAATTTTATACTTATTGATTTTTTCCTTGGAGCTGGTGGGAACTAATCTTTTAATGCCAAAAAAATATTTTGAAACTCGAGGGAACGAATTAATATAAAAATCCTTGGAGCTCTTAGGAACGAATGTATGGAAAAATTAATTTTGAAGAACAATAGATTTGGAGCGCATGGGAATAACACCGGTCAGCCGTCACGCCTGTTTTCATACATTTATTATTCCGACTGACTGTTTGGGTATATGGTATACATGTGCTCGCTGGAGGTCAGTAACTTCTTACCGTCTACGTATTGGTTTTTTAACCTGCCGGAACTTTTAGACTCGGCATGAAAACCAATATGAATAATTGTAAAAATTAACCTGTATTAAAAAGTAGTGCACACGTCCAAAATGTCAAATGATTTGAACGTGTAGAAAGAAGTGGGTGAAAATTGAATCGCAAGATTCCATTACCATCATAAATACCTCCTACATACATACATACAGGTGTAGCTAATAAAACAGGCTATTACACATTGTAGCCTCCGTGGCGCAGTGGGAAACCGCTTGCTTTGCAAACCGGAGGTCGCGGGTTCGAATCCTGCATCCTGGGGGGAAACAACTTTGTGTATTCCTTACTGGCTAGGACAATGCAGGCCGATCACCTGATTGTATGTAAGATGATCCATGCGTCGGATGGGCATGTAAAAAGTCGGTCCTGCGCCTAACCTTTCCCCGGTCGTGTCAGTCATCCGTCCCATCGGATTTGAGTGCACTTGTGTCTACGCAAGCGCTAGTGCACTATAATATCTCTCGCGTTGGCTGATCTTGTGAAAGATTGGCCGCTGTGTTCGTATCGGCCAGGAGGACATTTTATTACACATTGAGATGGTATTACACATAGAGTTATTAATAAACCTTTACCTGTGGTGTGTCCGGGTAAGAATAGCCTACCATCTCCTCCCGTTGGGTGTACGTATGAGGCGACTAAGGGAAAACAAGAAGACGGGCAGCAGCGTCCTTCTATTGGATTACCTACCAGGTGGTTGGCAGGCGGCTTGGGGTACTGCGATCCCCAAGCCGCCTGCCAAGCGTGGGGATTATGGCAACCCCTCCCTTCTAAGGTGGAGGCCTTTGTTCAGCAGTGGACGTCTCTCGGCTGCTCATGATTAATAAACCTTTGAAGAAACATTGACCATGCAACTAAAGTCTGCGTCTGACCTTTCCCCAGTCTTCCGGTCTTCCGACCCATCGGATTGTGAGAGTAAGGGAAATAGGGTGCCCCCGCGCCTTCATAAGCACTTGTGCACGATAATATCTCACGCGTAGTTGGCTAATCATGTGTTAATTAAAAGATTGGCCTCCGTGGTCGGATACGGCCAGACCATTATTATATATTACTAGCGACCCGCCCCGTCTAAAGTAAAGGATTAGACGTGCGCTTATCATGTCCGGAAGCGGATTGCACATGGAACGATTCCTTTCTCTCTGGGAACTATGTTCAGGAACCATGTCCGCGGAACTATCTAGTTCCGTCGGTCCAGGCGTTGCATTTACGAGTCATGTTAGTGTGATTGGAACTATTAATGTATAATAGTAACAGTAGCAATGCATTAAGTTATTATGTACCTACTACGCACTAGAGGAGACGCTTCAACTAGACTGTTTGTACGTGTTATATAATCACGTATTAATTAAGCTATTGTAAATTTTTATTTGAAAAAAATAATTCATTTTCTAGTGAATATGCGATATTTTGTCACATTCAAGAGTCAACCTTAAGTACTATTACACAAGTAACATTATTCATTGTAAATGTATACATAAAATAAGTGAGACACTAGATACAGAGTTCGGACAGAAAACGCGGTCGGGTAGGTTCGGGAAGGTTCGTGCCACTTCGGGAGGCGTCAGTCGGTGCAATATCTGTCTACGGTGCGGTGAGATCGGTCCGACCGAAGTTCTAGCTTAGTTCGATCCCGCACCGATGAGGACATGCGGAACGACTTCAAACTATACCGTGGATTGGAACGATATCGTTCCAGTTGCGGACATCGTTCCGAGAACTATTACGGTCCGGAACGACCCACCTCTATAAAGGATAAAAAAATGGTTATTGTGAGTTATCCCTAAGAGATAAACATATACCGTCGCGGTCTTGTTTGTAGAACTTATTAAGGTGTACAATACTGTAGTACATTATTTTGATCTACCTATCTAGCCAGCGTTTGCAATGTAAGCGCAAAAAATATGTTTATTTACGACATGACTTAGAAACCTCTAAAGTTATCAGTGGTTATCTACTATATTATGCATGTATTGTACATATAAACCTTCCTCTTGAATCACTCTATCTATTAATTAAGAAAAATCGCATCAAAATCCGTTGCGTAGTTTTAAAGATCTAAGCATACATAGGGACAGACAGGCAGTGGGAAGCGATTTTGTTTTATGGTATGTAGTGATAGTGATAGATATAAGTAAGTATATAGATCGTCGGAACAACATACCTGAGTGTGTGCTCGTAGTACATTGTTTGAAGTAGTTGAATGTGTGATGTAATTTTTTATTTATAATTCATGCCTTCTTTAGCGTACGATAAGATTTCTAGTGAACACAACAAGGATTCATTGTATAAACCGCATTATAATGTAAACATAGTCTGGGGTTCCTAGTAGAAAACAGTTTTACGCTTGATGACTGATATCTTAGAACTCTTTATACAAAGAACACACAACAATATCTTCACGCCTATTTCAAGGAGCTAGTTAGCAGAACCGCAGGATTAGTGTTTCCGCAGGTTTAGACAGCGGCGAATAAATTGGGTGAGGAAGTGATTTTTAATAATAATAGAATAGAATACTCTTTATTTGCACACCAAATTAAAACATACAGAAAAACTTACAAAAATAACTTAAATTAGGTACAAATCGCTAATAGCGATTTCTTCCAGACAACCAAAACTTTAAAAAGAAGAAACAACTATTTGGGTAGTGTGGTGGTTGTCCGAAGAGTTGTAGTAGTGGTGTACATACCTTCATACATATCTTAAATTGTACATCTTATACACATTATATATTACAGTATCTAATAGTAATTAATATATAAGTACTTACATTAAAAAAAAAAAGTTAGAACAGTATCAGGAATTTATAATAATAAATAATAATAATACCAGCCCTTGTTTATGTCCCACTGCTGGGCACGGGCCTCCCCTCAAGATGAGGGGGCTTAGGCCATAGTCCACCACGCTGGCCAAGTGCGGGTTGGCGGACTTCACACGTCATTCGAGAGCTAGTTAGGCTTTCTCAGACATGCAGGTTTCATCACGATGTTTTCCTTCACCGAAAGCTAGTAACAATCGCACAAAGACGATTCGCACATGATTCATTGAAGATATCAGAGGTGCGAGCCGGGGTTCGAACCTGCGCACCTTGTTTCCAAGGCAAGCGCTCGCCCACTGAGCTGTTACCGCAATTCGTTCGTTCCGTTCAGGAATTTATAGGCTCAGATAATGGTCTTTGACTATTTCTTTAAAAGACAGCAAGGATTGAGCACTTCTTATTGAAACAGGCAATGCATTCCACAAACGAACAGCTCAATCAAAGAAGTAAATAATAAGAAGAATAATGATACTTATTAAATTTTATTTCAAGAACAATATTTACTTACAAGACATACCGATTGTGGTAATTCTTTAGTATCTTTCAATCCATGCTTTCAACTAACGAAAGAGTACAAGTTTAATCAAAATCGGTTTATTAGTTTTAATGATAATGGACTGTTCGCATCGGCCGCGTACGTAACCAGTATCGTACAAGGATTTTTTTTCTTTCTACGTAACCAGTATCGTACAAGGATTTTTTTCTTTCTACGTGACCAGTATCGTACAAGGATTTTTTTCTTTCTACGTAACCAGTATCGTACAAGGATTTTTTTCTTTCTACGTAACCAGTATCGTACAAGGATTTTTTTCTTTCTACGTAACCAGTTTCGTACGAAGACTTTTTAATCTTTGTACGAAACCAACGAAACCCAATTTTGTGCTTCGAATGAAACCAGCACGTAGTTAAGGTTTCCAGTAAGTTACTCTAGCATATAGCCGATCAAGTTGCGTGATAACGTGAACGCAAATTGTAATCTATACTTATAATAAAACTGTAACAGGTCCAATTCTGTACATTGAAGATATTTTGAAAATTATATTTGGAGGGCATTCTATAACCGATACTGAGGCCGTAAATATATTTTTTTTAATTTTTGTCTGTCTGTCTGTCTGTCTGTCTGTCTGTCTGTCTGTCTGTCTGTATCACGGCTGCGCATCACGCCGAAACTACTGAATGGATTCAAATGAAACTTGGCATGAATTGAGATCTTACTACGAGGTAGGACATAGGATACTTTTTATCCCGTAATCTAGCACGGTTCTTTTGGGAAAGGGGATTAAAGTCAAAATGGGTACTTGGTTACACGCTTGGTCCGATTTTATCAATTTAATTAATTAATTTAAATATAATAAATATTAGTAAGGGAACACTCATAGAGAGTTGTTATCAAGGTTTTGTAATCGATCGGGTTAAGCAACGTTAGGTAAGGTCAATAAATAGATGGGTGACCGTTTAACGCCATTTGAACTAAACGGGTGCTTCGGAGAGCAAGTAAAAAGTGGGTCCCAGTTTTTAACCGACTATAAAAAGGAGGTTATGTATTCGATGCGAATGTCTGTTATTAAAAGTTTAGTTAACGTAAAAATAGCGCAGGCGGAGCCGCGTGGGTCAGCTAGTAATAGATAAAAGTTGACATCGTTACGATTATCTTCTATCTATACTTATAATAAAACTGTAACAGGTCCAATTCTGTACATTGAAGATATTTTGAAAATTATATTTGGAGGGCATTCTATAACTGATACTGAGGCCGAAAATGTAATTTTTTTAATTTTTGTCTGTCTGTCTGTCTTTCTGTCTGTCTGTCTGTCTGTCTGTCTGTATCTCGGCTGAGCATCACGCCAAAACTACTGGATGGATTGAAACGAAACTTGGCATGATTTGAGATCTTACTACGAGGTAGGACATAGGATACTTTTTATCCCGTAATCTAGCACGGTTCTTTTGGGAGAGGGGAGTAAAGTCAAAATGGGTACTTGGTTATACGCTTGGTCCGATTTTATCATTTTTTCTTTATAATTATAATAAATATTTGTAAGGGAACACTCATAGACAGTTGTTAACAATGTTTGGAAATCGATCAGGTTAAGCAACGTTAGGTAAGGTCATTAAATAGATGGGTGACCGTTTAATGCCATTTGAACTAAACGTTTCCGTGCTTCGGAGGGCAAGCACAAAGTGGGTCCAAGTTTTTAACCGACTTTAAAAAAGGAGGTTTTGTATTCTATGCGAATGTATATTATTGAAAGTTTAGTAAAGGTAAACACAACGCGGGCGGAGCTGCGTGGGTCAGCTAGTGAATGAATAATACTGAATCGCATTTAGCTTGTCATTTTTTGGACCATATTCCCAAAAAGTGTAGCCAGAGAAATACCTACCTACATTTTTTTATAAAGTTTATATTAACTGACTAGCTGACCCACGCAGCTCCGCCCGCGCTGTGTTTACGTTAACTAAACTTTCAATAATATACATTCGCATAGACTACATAACCTCCTTTTTAACCGACTTCAAAAAAGGAGGAGGTTCTCAATACGTCTGTATATATATATTATTTTTTTCTATGTATGTTATGAACCGATTTGAAAAAATCTTTCTTCCATCCATTCTTTAATCCGTTAATTGGGTCCCATAAAAAAATTATTGCATACGAATAAGTAGTTCCTGAATAAACAAGAATAGTGACTGCGCAGGAGAACGGTGGCGGCTTTGTGTGGCGGGTCACCCCCTTCCCTCTAATATGGTTGAGGGGAGTGATGGCTGCTGCTCAAGTCAACTCGTGCGCGGGTGCTGCTTGGGGGGACTGGTCCGACTACTATCCCTTTGGCATTTTAGTTTGTTGTATTTTCGTCGTATTTTTTATTTTATTTGATATTTTGAACCGCAGGACACACTGTCGCTGGTGCTGATCTAATTGTAAAAAGACAAACTTTGTTTTTAAAAAAAATGTGAAAAAATGACAAGCCCGCTGAGTTTCTTGCCGGATCTTCTCAGTTGAGGCCGCGTTGTGATCCGGTGGTTATTGGATATGTCTATGGTTTAAATATATGTACTAGTTACCTATTTCCATAATTTGGATTATGGTCTATTGTAGTGTGATAGTCTATTTACATGATTAATAAAAAGATGGTGAAAAATGTGCGAGCGTTTTAATTAGAATAAAATAGAAGACAGAAAATTAGTTAAGCAATCCTTCCTTCGTTTAACGAAATCCCAAGAGCACGCTTCCACTGCGCAACAAGGAAAATAAGTACATACTGAGAAAATATACAACTGCGCCGCAAGGTAAAGAATTTCAAATTGCTATCGAGTGGGCCTGCGCCATTTTAGACAAAGGCTTTACTGCGTAAAAGCACGTGGTAAAAGAAAAAGATTAAAAATGGAAAAATCTTGGTTGCCTATACTGCGGGAAGGCGACTCATTCTCAAATTGGAAATTTAGACTTAAAATGCTTCTACAAGAAAAAGAAGTAGAATATTTAATCGATCCTTCACATAAAAAGGGGAAAACCGAAGAAGAACAAAAAAGTGATGATAATAAAGCAAAATACATTATAGTACAGTGCTTAAGCGACAAATACTTAGAGGTCATCAAAAATTGCAAGACGGCATTGGAGATGCTCAATGCTCTTGAACATTTGTTCGAAAGAAAAAGTGTATTTAATAAACTGCATTTGAGAAGACAGCTGCAGAACATAAAATGCCCATCGGATAAGAAACTGCAAGACTTCTTCATGTCATTTGACCGGTTACTGGCAGAGTTAACTGCTGTTGGAAGCAGCATTGAAGAAATGGACAAGGTATGCTATTTGTTGGCGGCGATGCCCCCAGAATATGATGCTATAATAACATCTATAGAAACCATGTCTACAGACACAAACATAAATATAGATTTTGTCAAAGCAAGGTTACTGGATGCTGAAATGAAGTTCTCACAGAAAATTAGTACTACACCTGAACAAATATTTTCGTGTTACACTTGCGGAGGAAAAGGACATAAATCTTACCAGTGTAGGCACAGATTTGGGCAGAATCAGAGAGAATTGCAATGGCATGGAACTTACGGACCAGGAAGTCGGACTACATCACAGCGTATGAGTACCAGAGGACGTGGAAGACCATGGCAGAGGAGACCAATGATGCGAGGACGAGGAAGGAAGATACCAGACAAGGCAAACTGTGCTGCGGAAGAAGAGGACACCGAGGGTAAATGGGTGTTCACTGCTCTGGAAGGGCAAGGAGACTGTACAGGAAGTATAAGGTCAGGTATTATTACATTTATTATAGATTCTGGTGCTACAGAGAATTTGATAAAAGATTGTTATAAAAACCATATGTTTGACATTAGACAGGTAGAAGAAATTAAAATATATGTTGCTAACGGTGAATATTTAACTAGTACGGAAAAAGGTAAAATTGTAGTTACTTGGCAAAAAGAACAAATAACTATTGAATGTTTGATTGTTAAAAATTTATCTCATAATTTAATATCAGTTAGACAGCTGTTATTAAAAGGATTACAAGTAATTTTTAGTGATAATGTAGTATCAATAGGTAAGGAACAAAATAAAATTCAAGGAATATTACGTGGCCGTTTATTTGAAATAGATTTTAATATTAATTTAAACAAATGTATGCTGAGTAGGGACAAAGACAAGGACAACTCTTTATGGCATCGGAGGTTAGGTCATTTAAATCGTAGGGGATTAAGAATATTACAGCTACCAGTATCTAATGACAAATGTGAAAATTGCACTGAAGGTAAGAGTACAAGGAGAACATTTAATGTAACGGAGAAACATTCAAAACAGATTGGAGATTTAATTCATTCAGATATTTGTGGTCCAATAACACCAGCAAATATAAATGGAGAAAAGTATTTTCAAGTAATTGTGGACGACTATTCACATTTTGTTACAGTAAAATTATTGAAGCATAAAAATGAAGCTGAACAGAATTTAATTGATTATATAAAGCAAGTAAAACACAGTTGGGATACAAGACGAAAAAGTTACGCCTCGACAATGGAGGTGAGTTCACATCTACTTTTTTCAAAAATTACTGTCAACAGAAAGGAATTCAACTTCAGTATACATCACCCTATACACCTATGCAGAATGGAACAAGCGAAAGGATGAACAGGACATTACTGGACAAAACTAGAACTAAATTTGCAGAGACAAAATTACCAAGACAATTGTGGGGAGAAGCAGTATGTTGCTCTGCATTCGAGTTAAATAGGTGCCCCAGTAGGGTACTACAAAATGCTACCCCTGCTATGCTGTGGCTGGGAGAAAATAACATAGCTAAGATGAGAGTATTTGGTTCCAAAGCATGGAAAATTATTCTACCGAAACCAAACAAAATAGAAGCCAGAGCAAAGCCTATGATTATGGTAGGTTATACAGGATCTGGTTATAGGCTGTGGGATCCCGAAAACAATAAAATTGTTTATTCAACTGATGTGATTTTTGATGAAAATCAAACCGAATTTGTTTATAATAAAATTAGAGACACTGAAATAGATGATATTCACAGAAGAAGTACATCTGAAGAAGAAGAGAATAGTGATAATCCTGTAATAATAGAGATTAGGAAACAAGAAAAGAAGGATGCAACGCATAGTCTGGAAAAAGATAGTTATTTAGAAAACCAAAATACAGAACAAGATAAGAGTGAAGAAGATTCATTAGAAAATGAAGAAAGAAGGACTAGATCTGGAAGAATTATAAAGAAACCACAATATTTAAATGAGTATGAGTCATACACAGTGTATTGTTTGGTAACAAATTTACAAGAAGAAACGCCAAAGACATATGAGGAGGCAATGAAAGATAGAGAATGGAGAAAAGCAATAAATAAAGAAATAGAATCATTACAAAAATTGGAAACATGGACGGTATCAGAAAATACACAGCAAATAAAACCAATAGATACAAAATGGTTATTTACTATAAAAGAAAATGGTATCAAGAAGGCTAGACTAGTGGTGAAGGGATTCCAAATACCAGATAAATATTATGAGACAAACTATGCTACGGTAGCTAGAATGTCAACAGTGCGAGCATTCTTAGCACATTCAGTAGAAGAGAATTTACCTGTTTACCAATTGGATGTGCCAACTGCATTTTTAAATGGTGTACTCGAGTCGGACATATACATTAAAGTACCTGAAGGAGTGGAGATACATAAAAATAAGGTTTTAAAATTAAAAAGAAGCCTGTATGGATTGAAAGAAAGTCCTAAGTGTTGGAATATACAGTTTAACAAGGTCATGATTAAGGCAGGATTGAAAAGATCAGGTTATGACTTCTGTTTATATTATAAAGACGATGTGAAGCTTTTAGTGTATGTCGATGACATATTGTTGATGGGACAGCAGGAAAAAGTAAGAGACATTAAACAGATATTACATAACGAATTTAATACTAAAGATTTAGGAGAAATACATACATTTTTAGGAATGGAAATTGAGAAAATTGAAAATGGAATTAAAATTCAACAGACGAAGCAGATAGAGAAAATACTACAGAAATTTAAAATGACTGAATGCAAGGCTGCATCAACACCTATGGAAGCGGGATTTAATGCAGATCTTAATGAAGATATCATAAATGTACCATATAAAGAATTAATAGGTTCATTATTATTTATATCATCAAACACTAGACCAGATATTACTTTTGGAGTAGCGTATTTAAGCCGTTACCTAGACAAACCTACGGAGAATGTCTGGAAAGCAGGGAAAAGAATATTACGCTATTTGAAAGGTACAAAAGAGAAAGGATTGGTTTATCTAAGGAAAGGAAATATCAAGGAACTAATTACATACTCGGACTCAGACTGGGCTTCAGATAAAAGTGACAGGAAAAGTACTAGTGGCTGTGCAGTATTCTTTTGTGGAAAATTAATCACATGGTTTTCGAAGAAACAAAGCTGTGTAGCCCTTTCAACAGCGGAAGCTGAATATCTGGCAGGAGCACAAGCAGTATGTGAAATTGTTAATATAAAGGGCATCCTGTCGGATCTTAACTCAGGAAACATTTGTTTTATATTATTAATTGACAATCAAAGTACCTTGAAATTAATAGAGAGTTATGAAAATAGTAAAAGATCTAAGCACATCGATATAAAAGCTCATTATGTCAAAGATATTATATCAAAGAAAATAATTTCTTTAGATTATGTACAAAGTAATAAAAATATAGCAGATATACTAACAAAAGCGTTGTCAACTAATCAACATTCATATTTAACTTTCAAAATGAATATATTGTAATAAATACATACTTACAATCAATTAAAATGGTATACATATACTCTAAGTGTTATTCAATGTAAATTCGGTTAGTAATTACTTATATGAAAATAAGTAATTTATAATAGTACTTACATAGTATTAGTTACATATATAAAAATATTGTATCATAATATCAGAGGTAGGTAAATAAAATAGATATATAAAATATAAAGTTATGAATAATAAGAAGAATGGCACATGTTAATTTGTTTTCAGTTTATAAATTTGGTGGTGGTAATAAAATAAGTTATTAATGTATTTACATAGTAAAGTTTTGTTAGTCTTGATATAATGATATTTACAGGAAGTTGAACTTATTGTATAAGTTAACTATTATAGTTTACATAAATAGGTGATGGGAATATAGGTTAAATTATTAGTGAGTATAGAATTAAAATACTGTATTTAAGTTTCTGAAAAGTTTATTGATTTGTAATAAATAATTCTGTATAAGCCAATTTCAAATTTAGATATGAAATTGAGAGGGGGTATTGGATATGTCTATGGTTTAAATATATGTACTAGTTACCTATTTCCATAATTTGGTTTATGGTCTATTGTAGTGTGATAGTCTATTTACATGATTAATAAAAAGATGGTGAAAAATGTGCGAGCGTTTTAATTAGAATAAAATAGAAGACAGAAAATTAGTTAAGCAATCCTTCCTTCGTTTAACGAAATCCCAAGAGTGGTAGCTTTTAAAAAAAAAATTACCGTTCAAAAGTGCTAGCGTTAAGCCTATTTGAAATAAAAAAATTTGAATTTTTTTTGAACTGCAGGAATGCCTATATAGATGACTTAATATCGCTTTTTACATACAAAAATGGTCATAACTCTGGCAAATATTTACCAATTTCAATGATTCTTTTTTTATTTGAAAGATTGAACCACTGTAATGAATTTGTACGAATTTTATCACAACCGGCTAAGAACTTACTGGAGGACCATGAACGATGTGGGCGAATTTATCTGGTAAAAACCATAAAACTGATGTTCTCCATTACATTACTCTGACAAATATAAACCGATTTCGATGATTCTTTTTTTATTCGAGAGAGTAAACTACTATGATGACTCCATGCAAATTTCATAACGACCGGATATTTTTTTCTGAAGAAACATGAATTATGTAATAGGTACTATGTAGACGATAATGTGATCATAACCTACCTAGATCATTTTACCTTTTTCGATGGTTCAATAATTATTTATGAAAATATCACTAAAAAGTATAAAATAAAATCTTAAAAAAAAAAATTTGAACCGACTTCAATATCACTGAAAAGTATAAAATAATTTAAATATTCTAGAAGTTGGTTTTAGCGTACCTGCTGTGTATAATTGGCACCAACTTCAGTAATATTTAAATTATTTTATACTTTTCAGTGATATTGAAGTCGGCCCAAATTTTTTTTTTAAATATTTATTTATAGTCGGGTAAAAACTGGGACCCACTTTTTACTTGCTATCCGAAGCACGGACCCGTTTAGTTCAAATGGCGTTATCTAACGTTGTTTAACCTGACTGACTAAAACATTGATAACAACTCTCTATGAGTGTTCTCTTACTAATATTTATTATAATTATAAAGAAAAATTGATAAAATCGGACCAAGCGTATAACCAAGTACCCATTTTGACTTTAATCCCCTCTCCCAAAAGAACCGTGCTAGATTACGGGATAAAAAGTATCCTATGTCCTACCTCGTAGTAAGATCTCAAATCATGCCAAGTTTCATTTGAATCCATTCAGTAGTTTCGGCGTGATGCGCAGCCGTGATACAGACAGACAGACAAAAATTTAAAAAAAAATACCATTTCGGCTTCAGTATCGGTTATAGAATGCCCTCCAAATATAATTTTCAAAATATCTTCAATGTACAGAATTGGACCTACCTGTTACAGTTTTATTATAAGTATAGATAGATTTGATGTAGTTTACGTATTGCTGATATCTTTGTAACTTAACATTCACTAAAATTGTCAATAAAATATTTTCAGAAAAAATAAAAACCTACTTCAAAGGAAATGACCCAAAAAGCATTAAATAACGAAAATATATTGATGTCGGTGCTAAGAATAGCGATATGGCGTGTTAACTATATCAACACCGACTGGCACCGACTATTTTATTATTAGAACTACATGATCTGACAATATGACTTGCCTAGCAGATGCCTGGCAACTTCGACAAATGGCAACAGGTCGTTGTTGATTGCGTTAACGACCGAGGTCAATGTGTTATGTAAGGCTTAAATTGCCAATTCACTCGGATCGGTTGCTGTGGTCGTTAGCACGCGGAGAAATGGTTTAGAATGTATGTAGATCTTTATAACAGACTTCATTTAAAAGTTCTAGTTTTTTAATACATTTATAATGAGATTGTTTACCATTAGATAATTTTGCGCTGTCGCTCGTCATCTGGGACATTAGTAGCGCATTTCCCCTGTACAAACTCCTTTACACCGTAACATCCGATGACTATATTTCGAAAAATACATAGAGGCCGTATATAGTCTCATGAATTTCATAATTACTGAGCCTGTAGCCAAGTTCATTCTACAATACGGAACGTTCGTTAAAGAAAACAAATGTATGCAAATGTCAAATCTCTTCGCAAAGTCGCGTGCAGAGATATGGCGTTCCCATACATTTGTTTTCTATTCTCTAGTGTTTCGTATTTTAGACTGACACCATCGGCCCTGTCACATTTTTGACAAGGACGATGTGACTAGATATGTGGATTTTGAAATTGACACAAACAAAAACCTTATAAACATCGATCTAATGTTAACATCTATACTTACTATAATAAAACTGTAACAGGTCCAATGCTGTACATTGAAGATATTTTGAAAACTATATTTGGAGGGCATTCTATAACCGATACTGAGGCCGAAAATGTAATTTTTTTAATTTTTGTCTCTCTGTCTGTCTGTCTGTATCACGGCTGCGCATCACGCCAAAACTACTGAATGGATTCAAATGAAACTTGGCATGATTTGAGATCTTACTACGAGGTAGGACTTAGGATACTTTTTATCCCGTAATCTAGCACGGTTCTTTCGGGAGAGGGGATTAAAGTCAAAATGGGTACTTGGTTATACGCTTGGTCAGATTTTATCAATTTTTCTTTATAATATAAAAAATAGTAAGGGAACACTCAAAGAGAGTTGTTATCAAGGTTTTGTAATCGATCGGGTTAAGCAACGTTAGGTAAGGTCATTAAATAGATGGGTGACCGTTTAACGCCATTTGAACTAAACGGGTCCGTGCTTCGGAAAGCAAGTAAAAAGTGGGTCCCAGTTTTAACAGACTATAAAAAAGGAGGTTATGTATTCTATGCGAATGTATATTATTGAAAGTTTAGTTAACGTAAACACAGCGCGGGCGGAGCTGCGTGGGTCAGCTAGTTTAAATAATAAATCTGTCATCGATATTAGATCGATACCAACTTGTAATATTTTAAAGATTTTCGTTCGTTAGAGTTTTAATTGATAGACTTACGAGTATTTATACACGTGACATTGCAAAGCTTACGGCTCGTCTTCCCCCTTGTCACATTCGGTATGTCACACTTGGTGGACCCTATCCAATGTGACGGAATTTATGCATAGCCCCTAAACATGGGCCATAATGATATAAATTCCACTAGCAATCACAGCGAAGCGGAAAAATCGCATTATATTTTACACACAAGAGGTCGGTACTACTTCTTATAACCTCGAAGAGGCAGACTTTAATCGTGCATCGTGTTTATTCTACGAAAGCCACAGAGCAAACGAAAATACCATAACTACCGGGTACTTATAAGCCTATTAGGCTCATAAAACAAAACAAGAGCAGTCAAGTGTGTACGACGGGATTACAGCAGTTATCGAGTGGCAAGAGTTAACCGCGCGACTAGCCTTGTTCCGAATTCGTGCGCCCGCGCCGGTGACGTAATAGGGCGTGGTTGTGCGACACCGCGCAGTAATGTATTCTATAGTCTAAGAATGATTACTACTGAGACTCGCTACTACGCACGCATTTTCTTTTAGTGATGGGTCTTTTAGATCTGTGGGGGTCAAATGGGGTATGTGTGATTCTTACCCACTAAAACCCCTGCGGCGGTCGCATCGGCACATGAAAGGTTGACCTCTCCGTTGGCATCTGCAACAGGAACCCCTCAGTGCCTTGCCTTTAAGCCTGCCGTCTCGGGGGCGCATTGTAGCCTCCCAGGAACCAAGGGGACGGCGGTTGCACCCTTGCCGCCGTCATAATATGACTGCAATATGTGTGACAAAGGCCCGAGAGTAGAGAGTATTTGTGCGTATCAAACACACACCTGAGTTCGCGGGTTCAAATACTGCGAGGCTGTTCCTTACTGATTGACCTGAGATAAGTTGATACATGCGTCGGATGGGTATGCATAAAATGGTTCCTGCGCCCGACGCGACTTCTTCCCGCTCGTGTCGATCTTCCGTCCCATCGGATTGTAATAGTAAAGAATGAGAGGGTGTAGCTGTCTGACTGAGCAAGCACTTTGCAATATAACGTATCTCCTGCGTAAAAAACATTGTTTTATTGTTTTTGACACTTGCTCAAGGCCGACACAGACATCAATACTATATCCCTTTTGCCTTGATATACCCTTTCCGGGACACCCAGTATATTCGAAATCCCGACACACGTAAGTATATAAATTCTCCGTAAACAACAGAACATATTTTCATTAAACATAGCTAAGAACGAGCGCAATTGAACAAGATTTCAAATAATAAAACGCATTTGAAAGAGATATATTGTCACAGTTAAACATACAGGCCGTCAGACAGACAAATCAGACGTCAAACTTACAACACCTCTCCTTTTCTTCGTCGTCAGAGATTAAACACCAGCGGAGTCGCAACGGATCGCTTTTTTTAAGCCCAAGGTTCTATTGAGACTAAGTATTGCGTTTAAATAACATGAATAACAATACAAGAACACTATTTCTTGGCTGAATTGAGAAATAATTATTTTACAGGCAATGATAGGAAAAACTGCGTAATTCACATAACCTTGTGTTATAGGTAAGTGACTATTTTATTGCTTAAAGGTTGTTTTCTTTTCTTCTATAAATATTTTCGCTTTACATACTATTTGTTTTTATCAGACTTGAAATAAAAAAAAAAAAAAAACCGGCTTCAAAGAAAATGATCTAAAAACCATTAAATAATGATATTATGCTGATATTAGATAACACGTCAAGCTATTCTTAGTCGGTTGTTTTTTTTTGTTTTTTTTTGACACTTCTTTGTGAATTTTATGTTACTAAGATAGGTGTAGGTACGGGGGCTAAATAATGTACTATACAAAATATAGTACTCAAAGAAGACCAAAAAAAAATGACAAGCTAAATGCGATTCACTAATAATCATCATTACACATACAGGGTGTTTGGTGCATCGTTTGCCAAATTGATTAGGCTCAAAGAAGAGGTCATTGGCTACTTCTTTAGGCCATAAAACTCATTACTTGCCACACCAGTTTTTTTTTGTTTCATCTTATTAATATTTAAAAAAAAATCCAGAATTCAGCATTTAAGCTCGTAGTTTTGTATGGTATTCAAATTTCAATTTATTTCTTAAATGTACAGTTGTATGGTTCTATCAAATACAAAATTACTTGCTAGTAACATCTAGTTTATTTTTTAAATACCAAACAAAGTTTCTGAAAAAAGAAACAGAAAGGTAAAAATTAAAATTAAATTGTTATAAAAAAAAACTAAAAGCAATTGGGATCTTCGAATTCTTTTAAAAACTTCTGTAGTCTGTCCCCTTTCCAACGGTATGAAATATGCCCAAAAAAACTTCTACCTATTAACTTCAGTAACTCGCTAAATTTGAGTATCGGGACGAAGAATTCATAGAAAATAAAAAAAAAAAATCGTGCAAAACAGGGAAAACTAACAGGTTTTCCCAAATTTTTGATAACAATCCTACTAAAATACGACACTTGGTATTCCTCATATTATTATGACTATTTTGATCATGGGGGAAAGCCGCAAACTGGTTAAGTATTTTACAAATAAATTTTTGAAAATAACGCATCGTTGTCGTTGTTTTGTTAATGTAATTTTATTTTCGTTGTGTATTTTGAATATTTTTGTTAAATTTAATTAATTCAATTTGTCGTTTTACAATGGCTACATTCTCTAATGAAGAATACACTAACATTTTGATGGCCGATGGTGTTCCTCGTGAAGCACAAGAATTTATCAGGAGCGCTTTTCTAACAGACGACTACCTTCCCGCCACATTTTCCAGAACACTTATCGATACTTACGCGAGACTGGTTTATTAACTTACCTATAATGAACCAAAAGTGCGCCGGGTTACCTGTGGGGTGCCGGGTTAGTGCATCCCCCCATCTCCTCTCATTGGGTGTCGTAGCGACTAAGCGAGATCAGGAAGACGGGCAGCAGCGTTATTGTGTGGTGGATGTAGCCACCTGCCAAACGTGGGGATTATGGAAGCCCCTCCGAAGAGGGAGGCCTTTGTTCAGCAGTGGATATCTTTGGCTGCTAATGATGATGATGAACCAAGAGGGATTGTAATGTGATTATCATAGAGTTGATTCTCGAGACCTACAGCAAATAAAATACACGTAAAATGTAGTAAGTACTTTCTCCAAAGAGGCAGTTTCCTAGACTAGATTTTTACTAGATATACAAATTTAGCGAATTAGTGAAGTTAGTAAAAGGTCTTTTTGGCATATTTCATACCGTTAGAAAGGGTACAGACTAGAGAAGTTTTTAAAAGAATTCGAACATGCAGATTGCTTTTAGTTTTTTTTATAACAATTTAAATTTGTAAAAACTAAATGTTACTAGCAAGTACTTTTGTATTTGATACGAACCACACAACTGTACTTTTAAGAAATAAAATGAAATTTGAACACCATTAATAATATCTTTTAGTTTAATTTAAGCTTAAATGCTGAATTCTGTTTTTTTTTGAGCTGCGCGGAACAATTAGTATTAAAATATAAGCTCTTTAGTTTTTTTTTAAGTTTGTAATTTAGTTTCGTATAGTTTTTTTTTCCCTTTTTTGTTTTTAACGTGCCTTAAACATTGTAGTAGGTAAGACTGCGGAAATCTTTTAATGCTCTAAGGCGGCAATAAATTATGATTTCTTCTTTCGTTCTTTCTTTTTTGAGTTTTTAAAGGTGGTCTAAATTAGTCGATTATTTAGAAGTCAACAGTAGGATAATGCAAACTGAATGTGAACCGGTCGCGGGAGCTGCGTGACATTGAAATATCAACCACTATCAACACCTTAATATGAAAATTGGCGTATGTACAAGTACTATAGAACAGAGGATGTCAACTAACGAACCGTTCATTAAATGGAATATGCCCCTGCGTTCTTCACTCAGCACGACCTCATATCCAAGGGTTTGATAATGCCTGGTATATTGATCCCTATTGCATCTACTTACGAGCTAAATTAGCATGAATGTTGTACATTTGAAAGTACCATTAGATAGGTAAGTATAGTAATTGTAATGAAAATTTCAATTTATAAAATCTTTTTAACAAAAAATTTAACCGACTTCAATAACACTGGCAAGTATAAAATAATTTAAATATTATTGAAGTTAGTGTTAGCGTACCTGCTGTGTATAACTATGTAGACGATAATTTTATATGATCTAAGACGATAATGTGATCGTAACCTACCTAGATCATTTTACCGTCTTCGATGGTTCAATCTTTATGTATGAAAATATCGTACCGTAGGATATAATATTGTACCGTCTTCTTTTACATAATTCATGTTTCTTCAGAAAAAAAATATCCGGTCGTAATGAAATTTGCATGGAATCATCACAGTAGTTTACTCTCTCGAATAAAAAACGAATCATCGAAATCGGTTCATATTTGTCAGAGTAATGTAATGGAGAACATCAGTTTTATGGTTTTTACCAGTTAAATTCCTGCACATCATTCATGGTCCTCCAGGAAGTTCTTATCCGGTTGTGATGAAATTCAGACAGATTGATTACAGTGGTTTCTTCTTTCGAATAAAAAAATAATCATTTTTGTAATAGAAAAAAAAAAATATATATACAGACGACGAATTGAGAACCTCCTCCGTTTTTGAAGTCGGTTAAAAATATATCTTGGACAACTTTTCTCATTATGGAGTGGACTTTGACTTCTATTGGACAACCACTAAAATACGAATGAACTGCTAATTATTATATTTTTTTCTTTCATTTAAATAATATTTTATTTATTAAATGGAAGTCAAAGCCATTGTTTGTAGATAAAAAGTAGATAGGTATATCTGTGAGATAGGTAAGTACATATCATCAATTAAATAAATAAAAATCATCAATCATCAATCACATGTCATTAATTAAATAAAAATAAACGGTCAGTAAGTACATAATTATAGGTACCTACTTAGTAAATAATTATATCGCAGGACCTTTTGTAAATCGACCTTTTGTAGTGTAATTCGAGCGCTAATCCCGCCGACAAACTGTTACGCAATTTATTTATTATTTGTTATTAAGTAAGTATATATATTTTTTAAATCACGACTTTTCTTATTTGGGAAAAGCAAAATGAATAAAGGGGAGAATTAAAAGTTGATCCATTTATACTTTACCAATAGAGGATTTATCACGGATAATAAACATACATTAATTTTACTTGACCGCAATCACTAGTGATGGGAAATAAAATAACCGGTAATACATACAATTATGTAGCGGTACATAAACTCAAAAAAATACCACATCCTACATCGATCCAATAAATACCTATTCAACACGTAAAATTAACTGGGGAAACAAGAGGTAACAGAATATTTACGAGGATAAAGCAAACTTTTACCTCATTGGTAGTTAAAACCATCAACAAATTGGTAGGTACATAAAGTACCTAGTAAGCCATTGCTAGTAGTTAAGTAGATATCAAAATAATATTTAATTATTATAGGCAGTTGTACTCCGTAGCGAAACAGGAAATCGCTCGCTTTTTTGCAAACCAGAGGCACAACAGTACAAAATAATGTATAAATACGATACCTACTCTTCTTTAGTAAATATATATATAAAAAAAAACTGTTAAGTAAGTAGTACATTATTATTGGTAGGTGTAACTTACCTACTTAAGTAGTAAATAATTATATCGCAAGACCTTTCGTAAATCGAACTTTTTGTATACCTATCAACCTTTTATAGTAAATCGAACGCTAATCCCGCCGACAAACTGTTACGCAGTTTAATAAAACAAAATTTAAAACTTTTGTTCCAATAAAGGATTTATTTATTTATTTATTATTATTAACAGAGGCTCTGAATTTAAATCTTGCAAGTACCATCAACTTTGTTCCTTACTAGTTACGAAAATAATGGTAGACCATATGATTGAAAGCACGAGCAGGAAAGCAAGATGATTCATGCGTCGAATAAGCATGTTTGCATGAAAAAGTCGGTCCTGCGCTCGACCTCTCCCCGGTCATGTCGGTCTGGGGCTTCCGTCCCATCGGACTGTGAGAGTAAAGGAAGAGAGTGCACTTGTGTCTACGAAAGCACTTGTGCAGTAATAATCGTACCATTGTCCATACGGTTGGAAACTGCCAAACCAAAAGTCACATTGGTAGTCTGACAACCCGACTACTAGTCGGTTGGGACGCTTGTCAGCTTATCAGATAAAACGGGTGTCAGCTTACCAACGTCCAAAACCAAGGTCACCTTTGGGCTCTGTGGAAAGTTGGTCATCGACCAACCGAACCAAAACAATATTTATGGTACACATTGGTCGAGACGATTGTTAGCTTACTGTGAAGGTCGGGTGATAAAGTTCGAGTGGTGCGTCCTTGGGATAATAGGATCACAGCGTAGACAGAATATAATACAGACACATACCAAGCGTGCCGCCGATAAGGACAGAAAAATAAGTACATACTAAATTTAGAGTTGCCACGTAAGGGAAATTTTACCCTTTGTGTAAAGCAAATGTTGTAAATTATATTTTCTTTCCTAACCAAAAACCACTTTTTTGACACAACATTTACTTTTCTTACATTATATCGTCTTAATCTATGACAGTCTGCAAAAAGTACGAAAGTGATTGTTATAATAATGTCCTCCTAGCCGAAACGACCACAGCGGCCAATCTTTCACAAGATCAGCCATGTACGCAGGAGATATTATAGTGCACAAGTGCTTGCGTAGACACAAGTGCACTCTCTCTTCCTTTATATAATAGGTACCTCTCATAATCCGATGGGACGGAAGACCGACACGACTGGGGAGAAGTTAAGCGCAGGACCGATTTTTTACATGCCCATCCGACGCATGTGTGGCGTATCTCGGATCACGGTTTCGGAACGCCAAAGGGGCTGTCAAAAAGATGACAGCGCGCTAGTATCTATGGCAGAGACATGTTTTAATTATTACGATTACTCCACTGTATTATAAGTTGTTCTCTCTCAATTTGATTATAAGTGTTTATTACCAAAGCTCGGCGTTTTAATTTGACGGACAGGAGTCGGGCATACGTCCTATCGCAAATCCCGACACATGGATCATCTTACTTTACAGACAATCAGGTCATCGGCCTGCATTGTCCTAGCCAGTAAAGAACAACTACTCAAATTTGTTGCCCTTCGCAGGATTCGAACCCACGACGGAGGCTACAAAGTGAATGTACACTTAATATCATATATGCTGTAGCTAAGGTCTATTCCACATTGTTCACCTGGGTGATATCACGTGGTGATTATAGTGGCTAAGAGCTGTAGATAATTATTAGCCTCATACAAAAAAGTTAAGAGATAAAAACAATAATATGCTATTTCCCAGAGAGGTAGGCAAAAATTGGCTTTCTTATAACTTAATATAATACATACTATGGCCATTTACCGGGTAAGTTTTAGTAAATTTCTCCAATATACAAATCTATAGTACTAGTATCTTGGGACAATCTACGCTTGACCAATGACCACCTAATCTCAATCTACGCAGATCCTTAAGGTAACCAGATAAAAGATTACAAATACTTGTAAACTGTATAAATACATATTTAAATAGATAAGTAACACCCAGAAAATTGTTCGGAATCAAACCCATGTCCTATTGGACAGCGGCCAGGTCCCTCAGATCGTCGAACAGCCGTACATCGTCGCCGTCCGCGGCATGTACTGCTCGACCCACCCGACCCGATGTCCGTCCTCCTGGACCATGACACAACACCAACACCGACAACGATGTCAAGAGTCGTAAACACATCAACATACAGACACCGGTCTCGCCGGCGAGGCCGAAGGGATCCGTACGCATGCAACCCCTCGCTGAGTTTCTTGCCGGTTCTTCTCAGCGGGGGCGCGTTGTGAACCGGTGGTAAACTCATTTTCTCTAAGCGGCAGCCCAAGCCGAGGCCGTGCCTCCCTGAGGTGCCCTTGTGCTAGTCGCTACCCAAACCTTTCTAGCTGGAGCGCTTTAAGCGCTCGTCCTCTTGTCCGGTGAAACAGTACTATTCCTACAAAAAAAAAAGTGATGATCAATAAAGCAAAGTGACTATCAAGCTTCAGTTGTCCACCAAACTTTGATGTCTACTGAAAGTGTGTTTGGTATGTATTGGTGATTCAAGTTAGGCAATGCCAAATGAATCATTTGATAGTTATTTAATAGTCACTTTGCTTTATTGATCATCACTTTAGTTGTCAAACGAGATAGGTACATAATAGGGGGGTAAATGAAACAAACTATTCAACGTCGGTACTATTTATTTATAATTCAGACAAATTTACCAATAAATTGTATAAAAGCACGATTAAATGTACAATGACCATTGTGCCTATAAATAACGAATGAATACGTCCTGCGCAGCCTTGGACGAATTACTTGAGCGCTTACGTTATTTCTGAATATTTAAGCATTCGGGAATAACTTTTAGCAACCTAATTAATTCTTTTTGTTGCTGCTATCCACAGTATACAAATATCCATATTTTCAGAAAATCATAAAAATAAATTCGGGAAATCTGAGAAATTCTTCGATGCACCCAGCATGTGGGATCGTGTATGATGCACTTAATAATAATTTACCACTTATTTATGGTAGTCTCTCTTTTATACACTGGCAACACTGATAATGGCGATCAATAAACTGAAAATTTTAGGTTATGGATGAAAAACAAGAATTTATCGATCTTACACGTAACTTTCAAGTAAAATAGTAACTAATTTAGAGCAATAAGATCTAAATAAGTCGTTTACATGTATTAGTTTCTAAATGTAATCTCTAAATTGGCCATAATAATTCACGTTTACCTGTGAAACGATACTCCACTAATTTTACGTTCACTGTCACTTTTACAGCCTATAATACTGCACTGCACGATTCTTATAGGATTTCCACAACACACAGTAATGTCACAGTTAGTTTTTTATTGAATTTTAAGTTATTTATTTAATATTAAAACCACGATAAAATTGTCACGGAGCAAAGTGGGAGCAAACGTCAAATTTGTTTCGCACCCACGGCGCGGAAAAATCGAACACATGCTGAGGGACAAAAAATCATATACACTGTTTCTTTCTATCACACGTAACCTACATAAATGCATTCTTTTCTTGCGTGAATGAGACAGAAAGTGTCCAGCCCTCTATTGTTTTCTTCCTCTAAGGATCACAGTCTGGCCCTCCAGGTATAGGCAGCCACTAGGTTGGTTTTGTACGCGTAGAGTGCCACATTTAACAAACAAATTAGGTAGTTTAATTTCCTCCAGTCTCTTCACAAACGCCTCAAGTGGAATCTGTTTAAAATATTTATAGAAATCATCGTCACTCCGAGAGCACCAGCCAGCGTATGGGACTACTACTCATTCCTACCACTGTGACTCCTGTAAACCAGGATCTACAGTAGTCACCAGTGAAGACTCCGAGGTTTGTCCCTCGCCGAGTCCCAAGGAAACGTTAAATTGTTTTGGAACCCGCATCGAATTTAATCAGAAAAGTAAACAGGAGGTGTAGGTAAGACAAATTCCACTTCCCTCCTTGGCAAAGCGGGAGACAAACATAAAATTTGAAGCCGGTTTAACCACAGAAAGGAAGACTCTTACAGATTGACTAACGAATTAGCTCATCTGCAAGAAACCACAGATTGTACTAAACTTAAGGGTCCTATTTGAGCTTTTTACTTGGTTACGACAATAGGTACGGCAGAATTGCTTGAACGCAATGTCATTTTCCTTAGACGCCTCAAGGTCTACGACGCCATAAGTATTTTACATATATAAAATAAAACACGCTAAGTTATACAATAACAAGTATTTAGAATAACTAAGATTTTGAGTAAGTCGACCGCGCGTACAACCCTAACAGGTTAACGATCTAAAGACCTTGGGGAAGTTCGAAGATTTGTAGTGAGTATGACGTGATTCCCAAGCTTGCTCATTCTCCATAACGTCAAGACTATTAGCGAAGGATTTGCTCTGTGGCTTGTATTTCGTGAATCATAACGAGTGATGCTAATGACGTCATATTAGTACGCACTTGTTTATCAAATTTTGTTTACACTTAGTAATTAGCTGGAGCAAAGTCTACGGTAGGCAACGAAGCTCTATCATCATTATCATCTAATGCTTGAAAATAATATCCTAGAAAGAATTGTTTATGCAAGCTGGTGCAATCGCGGCGTATCTTAATGAATTCTTCGATCCGTCAGCAAAAGAGTGAGGGCTAGGGCATGCACAATCGATCCAACTGAGTCGAAGTGCGTTCCGGTATTTACCGGGCCCAATTTATAACTAACAAAACAGAATAGAAAAAGAAGCCCGTACCACCATTTTATTAAAAGAGAAATAGAGCACAGCTAAATTCAAGTACTTGGGTCACTGGCTTACGGATAATTTAAGTGACAATGTTGACATTGAAAGAGCACGCAGAGCGCTGGCTGTCCGATGCAATATGCTGGCCCGCAGATTTGCACGATGTACCACACCAGTTAAGATAAACTTCTATTTAAAGCATACTGTCAGTCACAGTACACGTGCAGTCTGTGGGTTCGGTATACGCAGAGGGCATACAGCGACCTGCGTGTTCAGTATAATAATGCTCTTAGGGTGTTGTTAGGGTTGCCCAGATTTTGCAGTGCATCAGGCATGTTCGCTGATGTTGGGATTGACGGCTTTCATGCCGTCATCCGAAAAAGCTGTGCCTCCCTCTTGCAGAGGGTACGTACCAGCCCTCACAGCATCCTGAGAACATTGTGTGATAGATGGGACTGCCCTGTGCTGGAGCATTGGATGCAGCTACATACGCCTGTAGCTAGGTGTGCAGTGCTCTAGCTCATGGCCTTCCTAGATGTGGATGTATTATAATTTATATTATTTAATTTTAACACATATGGATCTGTCTGGTCTGAAATAAAGATTTATTTATTTTATTTAAATTTCCTGCTGCAAAAATGAAGGACGTACCTACCTTAACGAAGATTTTTTCATTAGGTACGATACGAATTCAGTATGTCGATTCGAAAAGAAGAAGTTTAACCTTGGAGATCCGTGCATTTACTTCGAAAACGTGGGCGCCGACAGTGTTTCCTTTCCCCTGGGGAAGAATGGAGGTACCTAACCTTAACGAAAAATTTTCCATTACGACACGAATGCAGTATTTTGTGTCGATACCAAAAAAAAAAACCGGTCAAGTGCGAGTCGGACTCGCGCACCGAGGGTTCCATACCATCCTTGGACGTATTAAAGTTATTTTACAATTAATCTAACACATCAGATAGCAAAAGTATTAAGATTTGATAATTTTATTATAACTTTACATGTTCGAACTTTTTATAGAGCATAGCGTAAGATTTGTATTTATATCTACAAGGTCTTGTCAGTACATTTTGTCATTGTTAAAAATAAAGAGACGTGTCTATCCTAACTTGTTATTACTAATTAAAATAATTATATAGAATATGCGCATCTGCTGAATTTTGTTAGATTTCCAAAAAAAATAACTAGCATGGTCGCTTTTGGTTGTATAAAAAAAAGCAATAACTACATACTTACCAAAAACCAAAAAAAAATTAAAATGTGCAAATAAAGTCCTTTCATATGATACCCCACTCGATATAGTAGCCTCACTTCGATATTTTGAGACCACATTTCAGCCCCTATTAAAAAATAACGTTAACATGTTTTTCAAAATAAATATTTGTTAAGGTTGCTAGGCAACCATAAGTGTTTGGAAGATGGTTCTTGTAATTTGACTCAATATAGAACAGAATTATTACGGTATGCTTTACTTTTATCTGTACTTTAGTAACTGTACTAAAAGTATAAATTGAATAGGTAAACGAACTCTTAAAATGACTTTCCTGTGCTTATATCAGACCCTGATCAGTATCTGTCCAACTACTAGATAGATAGATTATAGATAGATTTATAATTCGGTGGGTCCTATATTTAATGGAGCCGAATTCCTGTTGCCACCTTCCTGCTTGCTCCTATCACCAGACTCTGATCAAAGTTTTTCTACCTACTTCTCGCAGCAACCTATCCAACGAATCCAAATTCGGTGGGTCTACGTTTATTAGTGCAGAGATCCCGTGACCAGCTTCCTGCTCTATCATCAGACTGATAACCATTTTTTTAGTGACTACTCGTCGAGACCTACCTAACGAGCCCAATGCCGGTGGTTCTACGTTTATTGGTGCAGAGATCCCGTGACTACCTTCCTGCTCCATCATCAGACCCTGATCACCATTTTTCTAGCAACTACTCGTCGAGACCTATCCAACGAGTCTAAACTCGAGGGGTCTACATTTATTTGAGCCGAGATCCTGTTACCACCTTCTTCTTGATCATCATCAGACCCTGGTGAAGTTTACCATTATATTTAGTATCATCGGATTTACATATGTTCTAAATTTCAGATCATTCAGACTAATAGAAGTAATGAAAAATGTCTATTGTATACAAAATATCCCTACCTCGACTCGTTGGCGAATTGCGATGTAACTGTGGCAAAAATAAACAAGGCTGTATGGTATGAGTACCTTTGCCTGTCTTTCGGCGAGGTGTAATAAATAAAAATAAAAAAGCCATATGTTCCCTATTATGTTCACAGATTATAGGATTAGTACGTAATATTTACGCGAAAGGTTATAAAAAGTTAAATTTTGTTGTTGTCCGTATTTTTATAATTGTTTATGTGATGTTGAGATATACTATCTTGTCGGCATAGTGATTTTATCCCAATTGGTTGTTGATCGTAGTATCTTAGTTCGGTTGTTATCGATTGTTTGTTTGTTAATTAAGTTAAAGTGCGAGGACTTCGTAAAGTATAATTATACTTTAAAAACCAGTCAAGTGCTAGTCGGACTCCCGTACCGAGGATTTCATATCATCCTTGGACGTATTAAAGTTATTTTACTATTCGTCTAACGCCTCAGATAGCAAAAAAAAACAAACTGCAAAACTAAGTTTGTTTGTCGAGTTTTTTTTAGGATTACTAAAAAACTGTACTATTTAGAAAGATCATTTTATTTTTCCTGTAAAATATAGATAGACATGTATTACCCATAATTATTTCAGATTTTTCTCTCCTCAAACTTCGGAGATAAGGGGGGGGGAACGGTATTTTTTTTGTCATTTTTGATTATCAGCCAAAAACTGCGTGACATAAACCAAAATAAAAATCTGCTTTAAGATGTGCAAATTAAGCCCTTTCATATGATACCCCACTCAATATAGTAGTCTCACTTTGAAATTTTGATGACCCATTTCGACCCCAATTATAAAAAAAGTAAAAGAAAAAAAATATTTTTTTCATTTGCAATGGGGTTGGGTAGTTAAGATCTAAAACTATTCCAAGTTTCAAATTGATAGCATCAGTGGTTCCTGAAATATATAGGTTTGTGACAGACAGACAGACAGACGAAGTCAGACCATAAGGGTTCCTTTTTTACCTTTTAGGTATGGAACCCTAAAAAGGAGTTTAACCTTGGAGATCCGTGCCATTTACTTTGAAATAAGCCAGTGTTCGAAAACAAGGGCACCGACAATGTTTCCTTTTATTTACGCGCTGACTAGGGTACTTACCGGTTTTATGTAGTCTTTTATTATTTGAGAACAGTATAATTTTTAACCGACTTCAAAAAAGGAGGAGGTTCTCAATTCGTCTGTATATATATTTTTTTTTTCTATATGTTCGCGCATAACTCTGGCAATTATGAACCGATTTGAAAAAATCTTTCTTCCATCCATTCTTTAATCCGTTAATTGGGTCCCATAAAAAAATTATTGCTTAGTAAGTAGTTCCTGAAAAAACAAGAATGTTGACTGCGCAGGAAAGCCTATATAGATGACTTTATGTCGCTTTTTAAGGACAAAAATGGTCATAACTCTGGCAAATATTTACCAATTTCAATAATTATTTTTTTATTCGAAAGAAGAAACCACTGTAATGAACCTGTATGAATTTTATCACAACCGGATAAGAACTTCCTGGAGGACCATGAATGATGTGGAGGAATTTATCTGGTAACAACCATAAAACTGATGTTCTCCTTTACATTTCTGTGACAAATATGAACCGATTGCGATGATTATTTTTTATTCGAGAGAGTAAACTACTATGATGATTCCATGCAAATTTCATTACGATCGGATAAATTGTTTCTGAGTTTCTGAAGAAACATGAATTATGTAAAAGTATGTAGACGATAATGTGAAATCATAATGATGTCATAACCTACTTACTTAGAGATCATTTTACCGTCTTCAATGGTTCAATCTTTTTGTATGAAAATATCAAAAAAGTATAAAATAAAATATTTAAAAAAAAAATTGAACCGACTTCAATAACACTAAAAAGTATAAAATAATTTAAATATTATTGAAGTTGGTGCCAAATATACACAGCAGGTACGCTAACACCAACTTCTTTAATATTTAAATTATTTTATATTTTTAGTGTTATTGAAGTCGGTTCAATTTTTTTTTAAATATTTTATAATTTCCGAATGAAGCAATAGATTTAAATAAATAGTTTATCAATAAAGTTTCCATATATACCTCCATTGGTTAGGATACTTACTCACTAGCTACACAGTATGAATATTCAGACTGGTGGTAACTCTTTTCTTACTGACACACACAATAGCAATTTTGCCCTACCTGGGAAGAGAGCACATTTCTACATTCTAAGTAACTGCACTAAGTCGGCTCCGAGGTAGCTTCTACATAGTCGCCAAAAAATAGCATCAGGCCAAGTCCATAGCGAGCAAAAGTTTAGCTACCTACAAAAGTTACCACTGGTAATAAGTCATTTAGCGTAAGTACGCGGCATTAATCCGAGAAAAAATACTTTAGGAAATATGCCTAATTTGACCTATTATGAATCTCACTATTACCACAGCTATTACTCAATGACTGAATGAGACTACAGTTTATCTTGTACAAAAATAATATCCTAGAAAGCCCTATACTATTACCTATTTACTGAAGAAAAATGATAAAGTGACAGTTGTAGAAAGGGTTGGAAGTATGATAAAACTCCCAAAGGCTTCTTCAAATTATGATGCAGTAAGGTATATGTCTTTACTGAGCTGACTCCATTTAGTATTCGGCTGACTCATTATTATTCTCGTTAATGATTCAAGTTATAACTACCAAATCCTTGTATGTAACGCATGGTTACGACCTTACTTAGCACATAAGTACCTGTACGTTTATGGTTGACTGTTGAGGATATTCTGTTGGTGACGTTATAGTTTGCGTTTATATTTTGCGTTTAAATTAAACCCTACATAAAATAGTTTAATTCGTATTTGTAACTAGACTTGACAGTCAATAGGTACCTACTACCACTTACCAGTATTTATTATCAAGGCTAATTATTTATTTATCCAGTAGGTATATACCTGATAAATAATCGATGACAATGCTTTAGGAAGTTTGTTCTAAGTATATATGTTTTATTTAGGTTCGTTCGAGGAAATTGCTAGTAGGTAGTACTTTATAGGTAAGTATATATATACACACATCAAAAGTGTCTAGGGATCAACATATATTTTTGCAATAACTTTTCTCCTGATTGATATTAATTAAAATTTTCTTTAAGGATTCATCAAATAAAGTGTTTTCGTTTGTCACAGTAACGATAAACCAAGTCACCTTTGCATTAATAAAGAAATTTGCCATTTTCCTAATAAAGGGATTTTTGACATTTGAACCACTAACACAAAAGTTCGAAAAAAAGACTGAAATAACAGTTTTCTTTAAAATTTTATTGGGTAACTTAAACAATTAATAATCCGTGTTTCTACCGCGAACACTAACAACACAAGAACATCGGTTTGGCATACTCAAAATGAGTTCATCCAAATCACGCTGTGGAATGGCCGCCCATGTTCGTTGCAACAACAAAAAAAGGTCTTCTTGCGACTGGATACCCTCCATATTCGGCAGAGCTCTTCTCTGTAGCATATCCCATGCATGCTCAATCGGGTTCAAGTCTGGCGACTGAGCAGGCCAGGGCAGGACATTGATGTTAGCTGCGGCGAGAGTCTGTCTTACAACTCTTGCGGTGTGCGGTCGTGCATTATCATGCATTAACTGAAATAAGGGACCGATTTGCACTTGTAGAGGAACGATGACGTCTGATACAATCGTCTCAGCATAAATTTGAGCGTTGAGGTTGCCTCTGATCCAAATCAACTCAGTTCTTCCGCCGATCCAAATACCCGCCCATACCATGATGGTTCCACCACTATAAGGATGGACTTCCTGGCAGGATTTTAATCGCTGTTGGCATCCAGGGGTTCTCCAGTGTCGTATACGTCTTGTATCCGGTTTCATACCAAAACGAGACTCATCAGAAAAGCACACGAAACGCCATTGTTCTTCTGCCCAATTTCTGTGTTCAAGAGCCCATTGATATCGAATCCTACGATTGTGCATTGCTATAGGTGGTACCCGTAGCGGTCTTCGGGAATGAAGGTTCACTTCATGCAAGCGGTTTCTGACTGTTTGGTCGCTAATTAAGTTCCCTGAAGAGTGATGAAGCCTCACGGCTAACATCATGGCAGTTATTGTTGGAGCTCTTCGAGTTAAGATTTGAATATATCGGTCTTGTCTCCGTGTGGTGCAGCGATACCGTCCTCCATGGCGCTCAGCCACGGTACCAGTGCTTCGGTAACGTGTCCAAAGTCGACTGATAACACTCTGACTTGTATTCAGAGCTAAAGCCACAGTACGTTGCCAGGAACCAGCTTCTATCATTCCCACGGCTCTGAGCATTTCTTCCCTGCTTAAATGACGTCGCCGCTCCATAATAACGTTGGTTTTAATCAGTAGTAGGGAAACAGTAGCACTAATAATGTCTTCAATGCGTTGTATGTTTTTATAGGGAAAATATTGACAGCTGATTTTCATCTTTTACTCGAATTTGATTCACAGTTCCTGATTCAAATTATGAAATGCACCAAAAAGGATCCATATAAATTTATAAAATCATAAATTTATTACAAAGCCACATCTCAATCTCAAGAAATCCGCTTAAAAATGCTTGATCCCTAGACACTTTTGATAATAATAATAATAATAATAATACCAGCCCTTGTTAATGTCCCACTGCTGGGCACGGGCCTCCCTTCAAGATGGGGCTTAGGCCATAGTCCACCACGCTGGCCAAGTGCGGGTTGGCGGACTTCACACGTCATTCGAAAGGTAGTTAGGCTTTCTCAGACATGCAGGTTTCCTCACGATGTTTTCCTTCACCGAAACACTTTTGATGTGTGTATAATATTAAAATTGTGCAAAGTTTATTGTTGTAAACTTTTTGCTAAAGTTTAAAAGAACAAAATAATAAAACGCAACAAGTCGCTAGATATGTAAAATACAACGTTGCATCAATAAAAAAATACTTAATATGGCTTCTATTTCGCTAAACATGGAAGTACAGAACTTTTAGAATAGATCTCCTCGATATAGGCACTTATTGTTTTGAAAAACTGTTGGCGCTTGCTATTACAATCATTGACACGCTAACCTGCCGGTACCTGTGGTATTATTGGTTACGGTTACCTTCGTGGGCTTACTTTGGGCTTCCCCTGAAAACCAGCGCTGTGTTGTGACTTTCCCCAACACAACATTAAGCTAAGAGGGGAGTCCCGTTTCACATAGTTACGTTTGTTGTACCAAATAGTAATCTATGTGGAATAAAATTCTTATCTATTCTAAATAAATACAATACAAGTAAGTACATACTCTTTATTGCACACCAAAAAAGATACATTTTAATTAAAAACAATTAATAATTGTTATTTATAAACTTGGATAAATGTACATACTTATGTATACACTATAAGTTGGGGGTCGTGCATTAATCACGTGATGTTTTTTAGCAACTTTTTAACACCTCCCCCCCCCCCTCCTGGTGATATGTGGTGAGGTTTTTAAACTACCCCCCCCCCCCCCCCTATCCAAAATCACGTGTATTTTTTTGTACAAAATTTCAATATTCTTTATATTGAAATTTTCGGAATATTATCTTTAAATACAGGTACTTAACTGATTAAATTTTGAAGGGGAAGTCGTTGCCGGCAACGGTGAGTCAAGGCCACGTGCCGCTGTTTGGTTTAGAAATCGTGCGTTCAACGAAAAATAAATACACGTGATGTCTCATTATACCCCTCCCCCCTCCTGGTGATATTTCGTGATTTTTTCAGAACGCCTTCCCCCCCCCCCCCCCCTTTCGAGCCTCACGTGATTAATGGACGACCCCTTGGCAAAATAAAATTTAATTCCTTCCAAGAAGCATTCCTTGTGCCATGCGTCATGGTACCTATGCCCTTTTCACAAACAGCCGCTGCACAGTTTATGAGACCACGAATAAATAAATATGGGTGTCGTATTGAACGCGGAATGCTCGTATCGTATTTTAGTGGTCACAGACCACATAGCAGGGCATAGAGTAACATTCAAAGAAATCTTTGTAAACAGAATAGGTATGCAACGGGCGGCCAATTTCTATTGAATCAGTGTCACCGAATTGAGTCTAATTGAAGCCATACTTAAAATAGTACACCTACTTTAGACCCACTAAGAAAAGTCTCACTACAGTGTATGTTTTAAAAGAAAAGTAATTTAGATTTTTTTTGCTCTCTCTGAGGTAAACTTCAAAAGGCCCTAGGGTTTTTATGCAATTAAACATCTGCGGCTTTCGCATCAGCATATAAGACAAGGGTCTGGGCTTTTCGGTGAGATTTGCACCAGGTATCCCTCCGTGCCCCGGATCCGACACAGTGCCCACGGAGACGGTGTTCGCAACCCCACCGCCATCCTTCATGGACTCCTCTGGCCCACACCCCAGACGTCCAGACACTTCAAAGAAGGTTTTTTGCCATTTGCTAAAGGAGACCGATTAAGTCATTGGGTCATTCACATGAATCATACACGCCTTTTAAACAAGTTCTATATGATTGTATTCACATCTCTTCATCATAGGATCTTTTCACTTTTTTTAACGTACTTATATAATTGTAGAAAATAACGTCAAGGGGCTTCAAACTCATGGCAATATTGCACTTACTACTATCCAATTACTGCCATTAGCTCATAACTGCTTTAACGCGACGTGGGGGGTCTATTACGACATGCGCTACTAAATTGGGACTTTAAGGTTATTATTATATGTTCTGGATGCATTACGTTAATTTCTAGAGCAGTGGGTACGTAACTCGACGCAATCTCAGATCAAAATCGCTGGTGTTCTTGTGGAGAGTAAGTTTGTCAGACCCTTTTAGAAAATGGCTACTTAGTAAATTTACTACAAAATTATCCATTGCTAGTGTACATGTAGGTAAGTTCATTCGTGAAACTGTAATCAGTCACTCGTATGACAAATAGGATGTTTTCACAGACTACACTTGGTGTGAGATCATTTTATTGCGGAATGGTACCTATTAATTAATGTTATCAAAGCAATTAAGTATGTGAGTAAGCAAGAGTTATTAGAGGACACTAACATTTACAGTAGGTACCTACGTACTGTAAATGTTAGTGTCCTCTTGATCGATATGACTACAGCGCAGCGGCCCACCTTTCGTCAAGATCAGCTATTTTTATTAGTAATTTACTATTCTATAGGTACCTACTCATATTGATGTTTTTGGACATGAAAAAAAAACAAAATGGCGGCTGACGCCCGGCATTTTTCTTTTGTTGCAAAAATAGCCTATGCCACTCCCACAACTAAGAGGAAACTGACGACACATTATTTATAAGTCAAAAACCATCCATCCGTTTAGACTGTAGGTCTTGCCAAATAAATAGACACTCGAAATACATTACTCTCCGGCTGGGGCATATATTGGGCAATCCGGCACAGATTGAAACTTTTTGTTTTCGCGGAGGAAACCTTCAAAAGGTCCCCGGGAGATGTGGGGCTCGACCGGGGTATGTGGGATTCTTACCCATTAAAATCCTCGCAGCTGTCGCATCGGCACATGAGACGCGACTCAGGTCTCTCCGGTGGGATCTGCACCAGGGGCCCCTCAGTGCCTTGCCTTTGAGCCCGCCGCCGGGGGGCGCATTGTAGCCCCCGGGAACCTGACACGGTGCTCACGGGGACGGGGGTCGCAACCCCGCCGTCGTCCTCCTCGGAGTCGCCGCCGTACTCAATGCCCACACCCCGGACGTCTCCGAGCGACTCCGAAGGACAGATTAAAACCTAGCCTAACTTGACTAAGGTCTATTTATAGTGGTTACGTTAAGGGTCATGACTTTCATTTGCTTTGTGTTATCACCCACGTGACCCACGGTTTTATCTTTGTTTGGAAAGGCAAAAGATAACATTGTCTTTATAAAATGGAGATTCATTCTTCTCTTTTTAATCATGTACCGCAACATGGATTATTTAATGATAATTAGGACATAAAATGAATACTTACATACTTTAGTTTAGTTTGATGATGAGGCAACCCCTCCTTTCTAAGGGGGAGGCCTTTGTTCAGCAGTGGACGTTTGGGGATGGTGGAATCAAGGCACGCAATCCCTGTGCACATTTTCCAAAATACATCTTGTTGAATACTGAGGCTGGCTACTCTGCGTCTGAGATTGATTTCCACTAACCTAATGTAACCAATTAGCCTCTTGGCGCGCTTTTCTACTGAGACAATGCTAGATCCTTATGAGACAATCAGGTGATCACCTGATTGTATCTGGAAAGTAAGATTTTCCATGCGTCGGATTGGCATGTCAAAAGACGACCCTGCGCCTGACCTCGCCCCGGTCGTGTCAGTCTTCTGTCCAATCGCATTGTGAGAGTAAAGGAAGAGAGAGTGCACCTATGCCTGCGTAAGCACTTATACAATACTAGCTGACCCACGCAGCTCCGCCCGCGCTGTGTTTACGTTAACTAAACTTTCAATAATACCTATACATTCGCATAGAATACAAAACCTCCTTTTTTAAAGTCAGTTAAAAACTTGGACCCACTTTGTACCTGCTCTCCGAAGTACGGAGACGTTTAGTTCAAATGGCGTTAAACGGTCACCCATCTATTTAATGACCTTACCTAACGTTGCTTAACCTGGTCGATTTCCAAACATTGTTAAAAACTGTCTATGAGTGTTCCCTTACAAATATTTATTATAATTATAATGAAAAACTAGCTGACCCACGCAGCTCCGCCTGCGCTATTTTTGCGTTAACTAAACTTTTAATAACCGACATTCGCATCGAATACATAACCTCTTTTTTTATAGGTGGTTAAAAACTGGGACCCACTTTTTACTTGCTCTCCGAAGCACGGACCCGTTTAGTTCAAAAGGCGTTAAACGGTCACCCATCTATTTAATGACCTTACCTAGCGTTGCTTAACCCGATCGATTACAAAACCATGATAACAACTCTCTATGAGTGTTCCCTTACTAATATTTATTATATTATAAAGAAAAATTGATAAAATCGGACCAAGCGTATAACCAACTACCCATTTTGACTTTAATCCCCTCTCCCAAAAGAACCGTGCATCTAGCACGGTTCTTTTGGGATAAAAAGTATCCTATGTCCTTCCTCGTAGTAAGATCTCAAATCATGCCAAGTTTCGTTTCAATCCATCTAGTAGTTTCGGCGTGATGCTCAGCCGAGATACAGACAGACAGACAGACAGACAGACAGACAGACAGACAAAAATTAAAAAAATTACATTTTCGGCCTCAGTATCAGTTATAGAATGCCCTCCAAATATAATTTTCAAAATATCTTCAATGTACAGAATTGGACCTGTTACAGTTTTATTATAAGTACTAGCTGACCCACGCAGCTCCGCCTGCGCTATTTTTACGTTAACTAAACTTTTAATAACAGACATTCGCATCGAATACATAACCTCCTTTTTTATAGTCGGTTAAAATCTGGGACCCACTTTTTACTTGCTCTCCGAAGCACGGACCCGTTTAGTTCAAATGGCGTTAAACGGTCACCCATCTATTTAATGACCTTACCTAACGTTGCTTAACCCGATCGATTACAAAACCTTGGTAACAACTCTCTATGAGTGTTCCCTTACTAATATTTATTATATTATAAAGAAAAATTGATAAAATCTGACCAAGCGTATAACCAAGTACCCATTTTGACTTTAATCCCCTCTCCCAAAAGAACCGTGCTAGATTACGGGATAAAAAGTATCCTATGTCCTACCTCATAGTAAGATCTCAAATCATGCCAAGTTTCATTTGAATCCATTCAGTAGTTTCGGCGTGATGCTCAGCCGTGATACAGACAGACAGACAGACAGACAGACAGACAGACAGACAAAAATTAAAAAAATTACATTTTCGGCCTCAGTATCGGTTATAGAATGCCCTCCAAATATAATTTTCAAAATATCTTCAATGTACAGAATTGGACCTGTTACAGTTTTATTATAAGTATAGATAGATTGTTAAAATCGGAGCAAGCGTATAACCAAGTACACATTTTGATTTTAGTCTCCTCTCCCAAAGGAACCGCGCCGAATGTCAGGATAAAAAGTATCCTATGTCCTACCTCGGAGTATTAACTCAAATCATACCAAGTTTCGTTTCAATCCATCCAGTAGGTTCGGCGTGATGCTCAGCCGAGATACAGACAGACAGACAGACAGACAAAAAAAAAAAAAAATACATTTTTGGCTTTAGTATCGGTTATAGAATGCCCTCCAAACATAATTTTCAAAATATCTTCAATGTACAGAATTGGACCTGTTACAGTTTTATTATAAGTATAGATTATGTCCTGCATAGTTTTCAAATGTTTAAAAAATGATTGTCCGCCTTCGTGGTTACGGCCCTACCATCACCTATAAGAGCAATATGATTTTCCATCTTACATTCTCGATAGAAAGTGACAGAGCTATAAACTACGCATATCGACGCCTCACCTCATGTGAAGTAAATTATATAATACTAATAATAGAGGATAACATTATTTTATTGAATTATTTTATTGTCCGTGGGGGGCCGGGTTAGAATAGCATCCCCCCCTTCGGAGTCGCTGGACGCTCGGGGTGTGGGCCCTTTGAGCGTCCATTGAGTACGGCGGCGACTCCGAGGAGGACGGCGGCGGGGTTGCGACCCCCGTCCCCGTGAGCACCGCGACTGGTTCCCAGGGGGCTACAATGCGCCCCCCGGCGGCGGGCTCAAAGGCAAGGCACTGAGGGGCCCCTGGTGCAGATCCCACCGGAGAGCCCTGGGGTCCCTCCTATCATGTGCCGATGCGACAGCCGCGGGGGTTTTAGTGGGTAAGAATCCCACATACCCCGGTCGAGCCCCACAGCTCCCGGGGATCTTTAGAAGATTTCCCCCGCGTCACAAAAAAAATAAAAAAAAGCATCCCCCATCTCCTCTCGTTGGGTGTCGTAAGAAGCGACTAAGTGAGAACGGGAAGACGGGCAGCGGCGTCATTCTTTTGGATTTATCTTCCACCTATACTGCGATCCCCAAGCCGCCTGCCAAGCGTGGGGATTATTATGGCCACCCCTCCATTCTAAGGGGCCTTTGTTCGGCAGTGGACGTCTATCGGCGGCTAATGATGATGATTGAATAAAAAAAAATTGTCAGGGGAACAAGGCATTAGGTATTTCACTTAGAGTATTTCATCAATCACTAAGATGTTTCCATCTATCTACCTACTATTGAGATAAATTCATGTGTCGCAAACACCGGCTCGATAATTGGGGAACGGGATATATTTTTTTTAATAACGAACGATAAGGAGTAGGCGTTAGCTGGTAACTATACATTCAGATAAGATGTTAGTTAGCGTTGCGTAATTTCAGGAAAATATGTAGCAACGTTCGCAACGAGAGATTATGTTAATGTAAATCTTCTGGGTAATATTTATAAGGCAATAGGAGAATTTATAATGATATACTGCGTTTGTGTATGGGGCGGTGCTGCTAAAACGCATCTTCTCACTGTAGAACGAGCACAACGTGCGCTTCTAAAGGTCATGTATAGACTCCCATACAGGTTCTCAACAACTGAGCTGTACAAAAAATCTAAAGTTCTTACTATACATAAATTGTATATTCTGGAGTGCCTGAGAAGATATCATCGCGTTGTCATTCCCAGTTTACCTCCCTGTACCAAAATAACCTACAGAATTCCTATATCTGGATGCAAGACCAGATTTGCTAGCAGACAATATATCTATAGTGCACCATTCCTATACCAGTTCATTAACAATAAAATTAAAATTAAAGATCTTAGTTACCACTCACTGAAAAACAAATTAAAATTTTATTTACAAGATTTAGATTACCAACAAATTGAAGACTTAATTCATCATTAACTAGATATTGCTGACTCCATTATGTACAAATAGTATAATTTGCCATTACAAATAGTATAATTTGCCATTATTCTAACACATGTATTTACATGAATAATTTATACGTTGAACGGGGAAGACGCTGTAGTCTGTAATACAGTTTATTAACTAGCGCAGGCTACAGAGCCTCAACTGATTATATATTTTGTATTAAGGTACATAAATAAATGTTTGAAAAATGTTAATTACTTTTTATATTTTTTAATTTTTTTTTTGCACGAATGACCCAGGAGGAAGGTTGAATGTTTTTAGAGAGTATGTATGTGTGTATGTAAGTATGCATGTATATTTCTTTGACACGGCCTACATTCTAAACGGCTCGATAGATTTTGATGTATCGTTAGATTCGTCGTAGTTGTGAGAGTGACATAGATAGGCTATGTTTTTTTTTTCAAAAAAATTAAATGGCGTCTACCAGCTCCCATTTTTTTTTTGCACTGCCGTTAGTTCCCCGAAACATAAGATGGTGATACTAAGCACGGGCTTAATTTGATTATTAATCGGTTATTATCACTAAAATCACGTCATGACTCCGGGAACACCACAGACTACTCGGGGAATGCCCTGTATATCCAATGCCTCTTCAGTGTATCTATATAATTACAGTAATTTATGTAAGTAGGTACACGTGGAGCAGGAACTGTTAAAAATATCTGTTAAGTATATTTTATTCTGACACTCCTCACTCTTATTCGAAAGCGTGGCATCGGCGGGAATCAGTGGTTCTCCATATACTGTGATATTACTTTCTCTGTTCAATGTTGCTTTATGGTCAGTCCAAGGGTTACATTTTGCAATTACCGTGCGAATTGAAAGTGAAATACCTACATGTCTAAGTACCTACCTATTTGCATTCGATGGAGTGCGCTGTGAGTGCGCTGCATTCGAAATTGCGATATCAAACGTTTTTCGCAAAGAAGTGTTGCAAAACCACATTAGCAACTAATATTAATGATCTCCTGGCCGATACGACCGCAGTGGCCAATCTTTGTTAAGACCAGCCATCTACGAGCTTAGCCTCTAACTGCCGGTCCCAATATCCAATCAATCCCTAACTATAAGTTAAAATCATCTATCAAGTCATCGATATCCCGCGATAAACCTCCGAATTGGAGCGATAACTGACCCTGACAGACTAATTTCTAGTAAAGGTAGATTACTTATCTGTTTTTGTTTATTGAAACAGAAATGTTTCATTATAGCTATAGGTGGTAACTATTTTAACTTATAGTAAGGGATCGATAGGATATTGGGCCTGGCAGAAAGTCTACGAGAGAGATGATTTATAATGCACAAATGGGCAAATGTGCTTGTCTAGACACTAGCGCAATTTCCCTTCCTATAAAATCTGATCAGATGCAAGACCGTCTCGACTGCAGAGAGGCCAGGAGCTGAACCAACTTTTTATATGGATGATCTTAATTTCCAGACAATCAAATACAGGTAGATGTGACAGTCACACAAATTGTGGCCACACACAAAAAAATATAATAATGTCCTCCTGGCCGAAATTACCACAGCTTTCACAAGATCAGCCATATACGCAGGAGATATTATAGTGCACAAGCGCTTGCGTAGACACAAGTGCACTCTCTCTTCCTTTATACCTCTCATAATCCGATGGGACGGAAGACCGACACGACCGGGGAGAGGTTAGGCGCAGGACCGACTTTTTAAATGCCCATCCGACGCATGGATCATCTTACTTTACAGACAATCAGGAGATCGGCCTGCATTGTCCTAGCCGGTAAGGAACAACTACACAAATTTGTTGCCCCCCGCAGGATTCGAACCCGCGACCTCCGGTTTACAAAGCAGGCGGTTTCCCACTGCACCACGGAGGCTACACAAGAAAATATATCACTAGCATCACTAGCTCTCTAGCCCGGCTGTACCTACCCATGCCCCTCCCAGGCTTAAAAGCCGCAGGAGCTTTCTGGGCACTGTGCAACCGATCACAGAAAACATTGCGCACGCTAAACTTCGTCTGTGGAGACAAACTTTCCCCATCACCGACAACTACATCCCACAGATCGAAGCGCTACCTCCCGGGACAGACATGCAGTGGCCTTCATGGAACTCCCTGAATAGACTTCGGACACAGGTCTGCCGCTGCAAAGAAAATCTTTGCCGATGGGGCTTCAGTGGTGATGACCAATGCATATGTGGATGCCCCACAATCTATGACCCATTTGCTTTCTTGCCCTGCGTGCCCCTGACACCTGCACTCTTGAAGATCTTTGGAATGCTACAGACAACGCACGAAATGTAGCTGCTTACTGGGCTAATACGATTTAGTTTTTGCCATCGACACGATAAGGAAGACTAGCTCTCTAGTGTTAGGTAGTTAAAACACCTTCGGAGTCGCTGGACGTTCGAGTTGTGACTAGGACGTCCATTAAGTACCGACGGCTGCGACTCCGAGGCGGACAGCGGCGGGGTTGCGACCCCCGACCCCGTGAGAATCGTGTCTGGTTCCCGGGGGGCTACAATGCGCCCCCCGGTGGCAGGCTTAAAAAAAGGCACTGACCCCTCAGTGCCTGTCCTCCTGGTGCAGATCCCACCGGTGAGCCCAGGTGTCCACTCTCATGTGCTGATGCGACAGCCGGGGTTTTAGTGGGTAAGAATCTCACATACCCCGGGTGAGACCCGAAGCTCCCGGGGTCTGAAGGTTTCCCGAAAAGAAAAATTTTCATTACCAGTTCAATAAAATTACAGCGGGTGAGTCTTGCACCCAGCATAACATGTTTTGCCATCATCGATTTATTATATAAACTAGATAAACATTCACGAACAAAATGACATCTAAAATGTGGTCGCTGAGGTTGCAAACTTATCTGTGCTGGTGGCGGAAACCTGAACTAACAATTTTATAATGATAATGACTTGTAGTTTGACAGTTTCATATAGACAGCAGCGACACTCCTATCGGCAAAAATAAATTTGTCAGGATGTGGCTTGTAAAGAAATAGCGACACAAAAGGGCGCTATTTCTCGCTACCACTTTTTGAAACGTGACACCAAATCTAGTTTATATATTATGTAGTATATCGATGTTTCCCATCATGTTTTCAATTCCTTTTGTTAGCATGAATGTGGTGCATATAAATATGGTAAAGCTAGTATGCAAAGTAATATACATTATACAAGTTTCAAAGTCATATTGCATTCTGCGACTTTCGTTCTCATTCTTAGTAAAGTACTTAAGTACCTACATAAAATATGTATAGTACGTTTGTACGTCGAATGAAATCCAAGAATCGTGTGGTATCGAGATGAATAGTTAGAAAGAGACAGATAATAGATTTTAGTTACTACGTACTAATGGTGTAAGCGAGATGGGTGACAGGTGAATGACATGCTGGCTACACGGTTATAAACCACAGGCACTAACTTGATAAAGTGGCTATGATTCCAGGAAAAATATCGATATGTCGATATTTTATGTTTACTAGTCTTGTGTACTACAAGAACGGTGAACGGTTAGGAACCGTTGCGCAATGCTCACCGAATAGATTCGGTAATCTTAATCGTACATCGGACACTTGCTGTTTTAGTTCAGCTTGAACGATGAACAAGCAACCGTACGAAGTACTACGTACGAAAGAGTCCGGTCCTCATCTTGCGGATGTTGTGTGTTGCCAGGGCCAAAGTTCGGTAGGGGTGGTAGCGGGGCATCTGCCGGAGATTCTTAGCACCCCCTGCTCGACCGTTACCCCGCCTGCTATCAAGGCGAAGAATAGAGGAGCCGCCGGGGACTGGGGCCCATTTGCAAGTCGTGTCTGTCATTGTGTGTTTAGGGGGGAGTTGCCATAATCCCCACGCAGGAGCAGGCATCTTGGGGATCGCAGTATATATGAAGAGATGAATCTCAAACAAAAGACGCTGCTGCCCGTCTTCTTGATTTCCCTTAGTCGCCTCTTACGATACACCCAACGGGAAGAGATGGGGGGATGCAATTCTAACCCGGCACCCCACGGGTATTTTAAACTACATATGCAAAATTCCTGTGACCAGCCCCAAACCATGTGATGATAATGATGATCGTTGTGTGATGATGATCTTCATCACCAAGATATGAACGAAGTTGATGATGTGTGATGATGATTTATCTTTTCACGTGTACTTATGTATACATGAAAAATACACGATGTATTTATTTCAATTTGTAAATAAAATTCCTTTATTAATCGGTTGGTAAAAGTAAACAAAAAGACTAAACTAGTTCTGAGGTTGAAAAAACGACGGATGCATCGTCAACGATTGACAACGACGTCGACAGCTAAAAACATTCTGTTTACGATATAAACTAGTCGAAACTTTAGACTGTTTTATAAACTACGATAATACTAGTTTATCGTCGACGATAGACTTGTGTAGTACATGAGAGAACTATTCCTTTTCATTTTTAGTACAACACTCTTTTAGTACTTCGTCTTTCGGTATGTATTCGTAGTCTCTGGCTCTATGAACGAATAGGAATAGCTGACCAGTTATTACAGATAATAACTGGTAAGCTATTCCTATTCGTTTTTAGTACATCATTCATTTGGATTAATTTAGTACTTCGTCTTCCGCTCGAGATTTATTCGTCTCTGGTTCTGCACGAACTGGTCCGATCAGTTACTCGTTGACACCGGGACTGAATGAGCGGGAATTATATGTACTAAAAGTACTAAAATAATAAATTTTTACATTTGAAAGATTATACTAGTACGTAGCGTTCCGTTCAATGTCCGAGCAAAATAATAAATAATAAATAAATAAATCTTTATTCATTAACCAGAATGATTACAAACTTCAAAACAAGGTTGGAATCGCCTTTTAAGTGTAACACCTGTGCCAGACGATTCCGCTCTCCCATAGCCATATGTATTTATACATTTCAATAAACCTAGCAGTAAATTGTGTGTTATTGTAAATATTAACATTAACAGACAAAAAATAAAGAAAAGGTAAGTTTTTTTTTGTATTCTGTATCTGAATGTATGTTTGCCTATGTGTGTGTGTGTGTGTGTGTAGGTGCGTGTGTGCGTGTGTGACTGTGTGTGTAGTTGTGTGAGAGAGAGAGTGTTGATATTTAACTATGTATAAGTATAAATATAATCCAAAAACGTCTCATACGAATGATTCAAATTCACGATTTTTAATTTTTATTATAGGTACTTACTACAATATAAATTACGAAGATGATTGTAATAATGTTTCTGTATCTTCATATGTTAAAGATTTTAACCAATTAGTTATCCTTAATTTACAAGTACGAGTATCCATAGGATAGATGTTTAAGATTTTATTAACTTTATTATATAAGAGGGCCGATTGTTTAATATACTGTCGTTGAGCAAAAACAGTTTTGACATTGTCTATAGTGAAAACAATATCTTTCCTCCTTTTAGTTAAAATACTGGGATCAAAGACTACAGATTTATGCCTTTTCAGTACTACAAATAAAATATACAATTTTCTGACGGTCAATAAATTACTTTCCATGTAAAGCTCATTTGTGGGGTACATGTACGGCTTAAAATACATCACTTTTAAGAGCGCCCTTTGAGCTCGTTCCACTTCCAAAATTTTTATTTTGGATGCCCCACCCCAGACAGAGACACAGTAACCTAACACATCATCATCATCATCATCAGCCGGAAGACGTCCACTGCTGAACATAGGCCTCCCCCTTAGAACGCCACAATGAACGACAATTGGCTATTTGCATCCACCGGTTACCTGCGACGCGCACAATGTCGTCTGTCCACCTAGTGGGAGGCCTGCCAACGCTGCGTCTTCCGGTTCGTGGTCGCCACTCGAGAACCTTTCTTCCCCAACGGTTATCGGTTCTTCGAGCGATGTGGCCTGCCCATTGCCACTTCAACTTGCAGATTCTGAGAGCTATGTCGGTGACCTTAGTTCTTCGGCGAATCTCCACATTTCGGATTCTGTCGCGCAAAGAAACTCCGAGCATAGCTCTCTCCATGGCTCGTTGTGTGACTCTGAACTTTTCTAAAAGGCCAGCCGTTAGAGACCACGTCTCAGTACCATATGTCATCACTGGCAACACACACTGGTTAAAAACCTTCGTCTTCAGGCACTGCGGTATTTTGGACGAGAAGATATCGCGTAGTTTCCCGAACGCTGCCCATCCGAGTTGGATTCTTCGGGCGACCAACTTTGACAAAGATGTCAAAGTTGGACCAACCTAACTGGACAGTTTGTCCTAGGTATACGTAGTGGTCAACAACTTGGAGAGTATCGTTCCCAACAACTACCGGTACGGGTGCAACATGGACATTGGACATGATCTTCGTCTTGTCCATGTTCATTTTAAGACGGTGGGTGTTGGGAAACGCTACTGAGGTCGCTGAGCATCGTATTGAGGTCCTCCAGCGACTCTGCCATAATGACTACATCATCGGCAAAACGAAGGTGAGTGATGTATTCGCCATTGATGTTGATGCCGAATCCGTACCAGTCCAAGAGCTTGAAAATGTCCTCCAATGCGTTTGAGAACAGTTTCGGAGAAATAACGTCTCCCTGTCTCACACCTCGCTGCAATGGTTTCGTGCTCTCTTCCTGTAGTCGGATCGACATGGTGGCGTTGCTGTACAAACACTTCAACACTTCGATGTACCTATAGTCAATGTGGCACCGCTGGAGGGACTGCAATACCGCCCAGGTCTCGATTGAATCGAAGGCTTTTTCGTAGTCCACAAACGCTAGACATAATGGCCGATTATACTCCTCGGTCTTCTGTATAATCTGGCGGAGCGTATGTATGTGGTCTACGGTGCTAAAGCCTTTTCGGAACCCAGCTTGTTCGGGAGGCTGGAAGTCATCAAACCTCCGTTCGAGACGGTTCGTAATGACTCTCGAAAACAGCTTGTATACATGGCTCAGGAGTGAGATGGGTCTATAATTCTTCAATAAAGTGTTATCACCTTTTTTGAAGAAGAGAACCACCACACTCCCGTGCCATGCTTCTGGCGTAGTACCCTCGAGTAAGACGGAATTAAATAACTTCTGGAGGACTAAAAGTACCGGTTTTCCACCCGCTCTCAGAAGTTCTGTTGTGATTCCGTCTTCACCCGGCGCCTTGTTGTTCTTAAGCTGTTTGAGAGCCATTCTAATCTCGTACAAGCTGATGTCTGGGATGTCCTCAGTGTAGTGTCGGGTTAGTTGGGCTCTGGTGTCCTGAGCTGTTCGGGCAATGGGTTTTCGTGTCGAGGTGTACAACTGTCCGTAAAACCTCTCGAGCTCTCTCAATATCTCCGACTTTGATGAGATGACACTGCCGTCGTCGATCTTCAGCTTGGTCACTTGGCTTTGCCCAATAGACGAATTCTTTGCAAACACTTTAGAGCCTTGGTTCCGCTCAATTGCGTCCTTAATACATGCTGTATTATAGGAACGCAAGTCGTGTCGCATGGATTTCGAGATTCGTCTATTGAGTTCAGCATATTCCGACATATCAGCTGAAGATTGCAGTCTCATCTCAGTTCGGGTTTCCATTAACTTAATGGTTTGATTGGAGAGCTTCTAATAAATATGCAAAACAATTTTGTTACGTGAATATCACTCCTTTATTTTCCAATGACAAACGTCAGACAATGCCATCTTCTTCCATGAGGAAGAAGGTCACATACCTAACACTCCTCCCTCATGGCCAAGGAATCAATAGCGCAATAACTTAGAACAATCAAAAATACTTCTTATAATCTACTCTTGGAAGATCGCGAAGTTCCCTTTGATTGGATGCTTGTGGTTCTACAGCCGAATCCGATGTGCTTGGAACGGGTTCACCAGATTCGGCTTCATAAAAATCATCCACTTCGTCCGCATAACCAGCTGGCATCTCCTCTTCCGCCGCATGCGACGGAATTTCTACCATACTACTTGTACCTCTGTAATCTTCACCTGATAGATTGGAATCATCAGTGCCAATTTCGCAGTCCCAATTCCGGTTAGCTTCATCTAAGTATGCCTTTCCAGCAATCATATGATTTTTGTGCTTTTTCCGAATCATTTCTGGAAATTCAGCATCTTCAACTAAATATGTAACTTTGCCTGTTCGTTTAACCACAGTTCCTTTTCGCCATGAACTCTTTTTACTGCTAGTAAATTGTTTAAAAAAAACGCAGTCGCCTTTCTTATAGCTTTGTGTGTTTTTTCCGCCATACCATTTACTCTGCGAGCACTGTTTTTTGTTCACATTAGTAACAAGGTCAACAGCGGGGAGCGTCGATGACGGGCTTAATAAGTCCAAACGTGTCCTAAGCTTCCTACCAAATACCAACTGGGCAGGTGAAAAGCCAGTAGTAGAATGTATCGAATTTCTATAGTCAAATAGAAACTTCCTTAGTTTATTGCTACAATTCCCTTTACTTTTTGTGTCCAACAGGGTAGAACGGATACCCTTTTTTACTACTTTCACGTAACTTTCCGCCTGCCCATTGCTTGCCGGATAATACGCAGGAGACGTCACGTGAATTATGCCATTCAACAAACAAAAATCCCCGAACTCCTTAGCAGTAAAAGCTGTGCCATTGTCACTGACAATCGTATGCGGCAAGCCGAACCTAGACATAAAGTCGTATAAACAATCAATTACAGTAGTGGCACCGGCGTTACTGTTCATTTTGAAGACCTCAACCCACTTAGTGTATGCATCGACAACAACTAAATAAACGAGATTATTGAAAGGACCTAAGAAATCCATATGGATTCTGTAAAATGGCTGCTGTGGATATTTCCACGGAGTGAGGGGTGCACGCGCTGGCAAAGGTCTCAGTTGAACGCAGATCTCACAAGCGCCTATCATATCTTCTATGGCCTTGTCAATACCCGGAAACCAAAATCTAGACCGCGCTTCAGCCTTCGTTTTAACAATCCCTAAATGAGATTTATGTAGTTCTTCTAAAACTTTGGGACGCAAAACGCTGGGTATGACCATTTTATGACCCCTCATTAGACATCCGTTTTCATAAGCTAATTGCACTTTACAATTATAGTAAGGCACGATATTTAAATCCCTAACCTTCTTAGGCCAACCGTCTAAAACAAATTTAGTAACTTGACTTAGTACGACGTCCTTGCTAGTTTCAGTGCGAAGACTATCGTGTGTCAGTGGAGGAGTGCCCTCCAGTACAAAATTAATGTAGGTTGCCCGGTCTTCCTCACGAAGCTCCTGTTCGAAACCCTCATCCGCTTCGTCGGCCGGCAAACTAGCGCGTGACAAATAGTCGGCGCTATTGCCACCGCTTCGTATATACTCAATAGAATAATTATACGCACTTAAAAATATAGCATATCTTTGCAACCTGTTTGCAGATATTTCTGGTATTCCCTTATATGGTCCAAAAATTGAAATAAGTGGCTTATGATCGGTGCGCAAAATAAAAGGTACCGATCTACCATAAAGGTACTGATGAAACCTTTTAACACCGAAAATTATAGCCGTGGCCTCCTTCTGAATTTGTGAGTAATTTTTTTCTGCCTTGCTTAACGTACGTGATGCAAAGGATATAGGACGCTCATTGCCATCGGGCTCTATTTGCGACAAAATAGCCCCCAACCCGCTTGAGGAAGCATCGACGGTAAGAATTATTTTATAATTTGCATTAAAATGAGCCAGAACTTGGTCGGATGCTAAACAAGTCTTAATTTCAGAGAATGCTTCACTATGCCTCTCAGTCCAATTAAATTTTACCCCCTTGTGCAACAACTCGTATAGCGGATTCAATATAGACGAAGCATTAGGTATAAAATTCCTATAATAATTTACTAGCCCCAGGAAGGATTGCAGCTGGCTTACATTTGCTGGGATAGGAGCTTCAACGACAGCCTTAACTTTATTCGGTGATTTATGCAACCCGTTCTTATCGATTTCGTACCCTAAATAACTGATTCTGTCTTTGAAAAATTCACATTTTTCCCTCTGTAAAGTTAAACCCGCATCCTGTAATCTCCTAAGTACATTATTCAATCTCTGGAGATGGAGTGAACGGTCTGGAGCTGTCACTAAAATGTCATCTAACAGACATAAAACGCCATCCATTCCAACCAGCAATTCATCCATTGCCCGTTGGAAGATAGCCGGCGCGCTAGCCAAACCAAAGACCATGCGCTTGTATTTATAGAGACCACGATGTGTGTTAATACAAGTAACGTTCTGGGACTCAGAATCAAGCCTAAATTGTGTATAGGCCATTGACAGATCTAATTTGCTAAATTGTTGCCCCGAATGCAGTTTTGAAAATAACTCATGAATTGTCGGTAACGGGTACTGGTTGATAACCAACTGTTTATTGATGCTTACAGAGTAATCAGCGCAAAGTCTTAAAGAACCGTTCCTTTTCAAAACAGGCACTATAGGTGAGGCATAGTCTGAGCGCTCTACAGACTCAAGTATACCAAGATCTACCAGACGGTCTAATTCCTTGTCCACTTGTTCCTTCAGGGCAAAAGCAAGAGGTCTCGCTTTAAAAAAAATCGGTTTAGCATCTTCCTTGAGTTGAATCCTTACTTCGTATTTATTAAATAACCCTAATTTATCACAGAATACAGTAGGATACATGGCCTCTAACTCTCGCACAATACTTTCATCGGGCGCACAATAGTTAACCGGACACAATCCCACATTAAACTTTGACATAAAGTTACGCCCCAAAATTGGCGGACCGCCATTGCACACGACATAGACATCCATAGTGTGCGTACATCCATTGTAAGTCATCGGTATCCTGATAATACCAAGACATTGCATCGGCACCCCAGTATACGATGTCAGGTTATTTTCTACTTTTAATAATGGCACGTGAGCAAAATATTTATTATACATGTCATCAGATATGGCCGTGACGCCTGCTCCGCAATCAAATTCAAATACTATTTTTTTCCCTAGAACTGACACGATGTCAGTCATTGGTTCTCCTTGCTTTGAACGGATTTGGAAATAAAATAACTTACCGTCGTCGTCGACGTTCTCCACATTAGACCTTGTTGTAACAAAGTTTAAGTTTTTGCACATTTTACGTAAATGGCCCTTCATGTTACATTTCGTGCATCTAAACTTGGCATAACGACACTTAGACGTTGCATGATTTGTGTGGCCACAAACGGTACACGGTACTTGAAGTTTTTCACCACCTCTGCTTGCCTGCGCTGTCACCTTGAACAGCGCCTCATGTGCCAGCGCCGTGCTTGCCGAACCGCCCGCTACAGCAGCTCCTACACGTGCGCAGCGGATGTTCTCCGCTAACTCCATTGCTTTAATCAGCGTCAGGTCCATAAGATCTTGAGCAAACAATTTTTCTCGTTCAGGTCCGGGCAGCAAACCCATCACAAAGCGATCGCGTAACGCTTCTTCCAAATTTGAAAAACTACAATGTGCAGACAAACCCCGCAAGCGTGCTGCCCATTCAGAAAACGTCTCCGACGAGGCCTGTGATGCTGCGTAAAAATTGTATCTCTCACTAAACCCACAACGCTTGACAGAAAAATGCCCGTCGAGCAATGTTATAATGTCCTCGTATGGGACATCTTGCAGTTTCTTTGGCAAGGCGAGATCCGAGGCAAGCTTATAGCTTCCGTCGCTCAGAGTGCTTAACAATATTGCACGCCTTCTTTTACCCGTTGGGTCTTTTTCATTGCCAATTTCGTTGGCTATATACCACTGTCGGATTTTTTCTTTAAACGTTTCCCACGAGTGGATAGTGTGGTCAAATTGACTAAGTAACCCAACAGACATTATTAATTACGTCGCCAATAATAAATATGCAAAACAATTTTGTTACGTGAATATCACTCCTTTATTTTCCAATGACAAACGTCAGACAATGCCATCTTCTTCCATGAGGAAGAAGGTCACATACCTAACAGCTTCTGAGGCTTATTACGGCGTGGGGTCTTAAAGAACTTGGACCCCACTGCATGGACAGTTTGCACCAACCCATTGTTTAACTCGTCCGCAGTTTCGCATTCGGCTAGGCACTGGAAGCGATTGTGTAGTTCGAGTTGAAAGTCTTCGGGGTTTTGGATTTGGGCGGTTCCCGGACGGAGCGTGGACTTCATCAGACGGGACCTCTCAAGCTTGACATTGATATTCAATGTGCCTCTAACAATGCGGTGATCGCTACCGGTTTTCACCCTGCCGATCACGGAGACATCATCGAATATATGCTTGTTGGTCGTCATGATGAAGTCGATCTCATTTTTGGTTGAACCATCGGGGCTTATCCACGTCCACTTCCTGGATGGTCGCTTCTTGAAGAAGGAGTTCATCGCAAAGAGTCCCTCCTTCTCCATGAAGTCGACCAGCCGCTGGCCCCTTTGGTTCCGCTGCCCGTACCCATATGACCCCACTTTCAACTCATCGCCATTCCGTGTGCCCACCTTCGCGTTGAAGTCCCCCATAACAACGGTGAAGTGTGTTTTGGAGGTATGTATGGCTTCTGCTATCTCCTCATACATAGCCTCTACTTCATCGTCAGGGTGTGCCGAGGTCGGCGCGTAAACCTGTATAACCTTCAACGAATACCGACTGGTTATTCTGAGTATAAGGTACGCTACCCTGCTCGACACACTATCGACCTTTATAACGTTGTTAATGAGGGACTTACGGACGAGAAACCCAACACCACCCTGAGATTTTCGGTCTCCTTCCCGGAAGAAGAGCAAGTTTCCGGAATCAAGGGTTATCGTATCCTGTCCCTCTCGTTGGATTTCAGATAATCCCAAGATATCCCAACGTAACTTGCTCAATTCTTCCTCCAGCTCGATAATCTTCTCGTCAGTCCTGAGCGTGCGGACATTATGTGTTGCCAGGGCCAAAGTTCGGTGGGGGTGATAGCGGGGCATCTGCCGGAGATTCTTCGCACCCCCTGCTCGACCGTTACCCCGCCCGCTACCAAGGCGGGGAATAGAGGAGCTGCCGGGGACTGGGGGCCGTAAATGAGCAACCTAACCTAACCTAACACAGACTGAGCTAATGCTAAATATATTCTATTCAAAAGTGATTCAGAGGCTACATATATTAATGTTTTAAAAATCCAAATTAACTTTCTTATTCTGGTAGAAACTAAATCTATATGACTGTGCCATGATAATCATTGATCAATCATTACACCTAGGTATTTAGTCGAAGCTACTTTATTAATTGTAGAGCAATTGCAATTTATTTCAGGTGAATAATGATAAGTATGTAATTGAATACTAAAGTTAGTAGCAGGCTGGGTACGAATATTTTTCGAAAAACATATATAGTTAGTCTTCTCACTATTGAGCGAAAGAAGGTTCATCCTTAACCAATGAGCCACCTGCATAAGTGCCAGTTCAGTATCGTTATGAACAGTATTCCATGAAGAACCATTAACAACCAAGACTGTGTCATCGGCATAGCAAAATATATTAGCACCTTTAATTTGTAAATTACACAGCCCGTTGATATAAATCAAAAACAGCGTCGGGCCCAACACACTGCCTTGCGGCACTCCGTAAGATATATGTGAGTCATCACTGACATATTGTCCAACTTTTACTTTCTGTTTCCGACCACTCAAATAGTCTTTGAAAAGCAGTAGCGGGGTACCCCTGATGCCTATGTTCTCAAGCTTTTGCATCATCATCAACACTATTCATATGTTTATCACCATCATCACACATTTTCACTATTCATCATCATCATCATTCACATCCTCATCACCATTATAACACATAATCACCATTCATCAGCATTCACATCTTTCACACCATCATCACCATTCATATCTTCATCACCATTCAACATCATCATTCACATTTTCATCACGTTCATCACACAACTATCATCATAATCATCACCATCATCATCTATATCATCATCATTGTTTGAATTGAAGACGCCACCACCCCACGCATTTCAGCCATTTAATTATCTTGTTTTTTTTGTTAGCTTTATTTGTTTACATACTGCGACATACAACAATAATATTTCAAAAACTATTAAAATCACAAACGTTAAATAATTAATATTCAATAATAACCTAATCCTCATGTTCTTTAACATTCATATAGGTATGCATATCTTCTAGGCTTGTTTTTGCTCGGACATTGAACGGAGCGCTACGTACTAGTATAATCTTTTAAATGTAATAATTTATTATTTTAGTACTTATAGTACATATCATTCCCGCTCATTCAGTCCCGTTCTGAGTGTGTCAACGAGTAACTGATCGGACCAGTTCGTGCAGAACCAGAGACTACGAATAAATCTCGAGCGGAAGACGAAGTACTAAATGAATCCAAATGAATGATGTACTAAAAACGAATAGGAATAGCTGACCAGTTATTATAGAGCTAGAGACTACGAATAGTCGAATACATACTGAAAGACGAAGTACTAAAAGAGTGTTGTACTAAAAATGAAAAGGAATAGTTCTCTCATGTACTACACAAGTCTATCGTCGACGCATTTTCATTCGACAAAACAAGACCGTATATCGTCCACGATAAACTGTTTTATAAAACAGTCTAAATGGGGCTGGTGTACTCCACCAGAGTAAAAGCCCCGAAAAAAAATTAAATAAAAAAAAAAAACAGAAAATTTTCGACTAGTTTATATCGTAAACAGAATATTTTTAGTTGTGGACGTCATTGTCAATCGGTTACTGGTCACAGGAATTTTGTATATGTAGTATAAAATACCCGTGGGGTGCCGGGTTAGAATTGCATCCCCACCTCTTTCCGTTGGGTGTATCGTAAGAGGCGACTAAGGCAAATCAAGAAGACGGGCAGCAGCGTCGTTTGTTTGAGATTCATTTCTTCATATATACTGCGATCCCCAAGACGCCTGCCAAGCGTGGGGATTATGGCAAATCCCTAAACTAACACACTAAACACACAATGACAGACACGACTTGCAAATGGCCCCTAGTCCCCGGCGGCTCCTCTATTCCTCGTCTTGGTAGCAGGTGGGGTAACGGTCCAGTAGGGGGTGCTAAGAATCTCCGGCAGATGCCCCGCTACCACCCCCACCGAACTTTGGCCCTGGCAACACACAATATCCGCAAGATGAGGACCGGACTCTTTCGTACGTAGTACTTCGTACGGTTGCTTGTTCATCGTTCAAGCTGAACTAAAACAGCAAGTGTCCGATGTACGATTAAGATTACCGAATCTATTCGGTGAGCATTGCGCAACGGTTCCTAACCGTTCACCGTTCTTGTAGTACACAAGACTAGTAAACATAAAATATCGACATATCGATATTTTTCCTGGAATCATAGCCACTTTATCAAGTTAGTGCCTGTGGTTTATAACCGTGTAGCCAACGCTTGAGGGGTCACGGATAGTACTACCATAAAGTTTAAATTTTTACAGACATTTTTTAACTATAATAATATACCTCCGATTTATTTATTATTAATCTACTTATACTTATAATAAAACTGTAACAGGTCCAATTCTGTACATTGAAGATATTTTTTAAATTATGTTTAGAGGGCATTCTATAACCGATACTAAAGCCAAAAATGTTTTTTTTTTTGACTGTCTGTCTGTCTGTATCTCGGCTGAGCATCACACCGAAACTACTGGATGGATTGATACGAAACTTGGCATGATTTGAGTTAATACTCCGAGGTAGGACATAGGACACTTTTTATCCCGACATTCGGCACGGTTCTCTTGGGAGAGAGGACTAAAGTCAAAATGTGTACTTGGTTATACGCTTGCTCCGATTTTAATTTTTCATTATAATTATAATAAATATTAGTAAGGGAACACTCATAGACAGTTGTTAACAATTTTTGGAAATCGATCAGGTTAAGCAACGTTAGGTAAGGTCATTAAAACGACATACTTACTTACTTAATGAAATACTTAAAAATTAATGAAGTAGGGGAAACTAGACCATAATAATTGCTACACCTGTAAAAGGTGCTAAGTCATAAGTATAATGTATTATTATTAAGATCTTAATGTACACTTAGCAAGCAATAAAACATTTGATTTGATTTGATTTAAATAGATGGGTGACCGTTTAACGCCATTTGAACTAAACGTCTCCATGCTTCGGAGGGCAAGTACAAAGTGGGTCCAAGGTTGTAACCGACTTTAAAAAAGGAGGTTTTGTATTCTATGCGAATGTATATTATTGAAAGTTTAGTTAACGTATACACAGCGCGGGCGGAGCTGCGTGGGTCAGCTAGTTATTAAATAAACTCAAGGAAAGAAATAAACGAAGTACAAATATGAAGACGTGACTCGGCGACTCAGACTCCTATTACGTATCTTTTTTGACAACTAAAGTGATGAATACTATAGCAAAGTGACCATCAAACCCACCACCTGGGTGTCTTCAAAGCTAGAGTGAATAGGCTTTTAATAAGCCAGCCATCCTAGACGACTTGTGATAAAATTTAATATGTTAAAGTGCTTTGTGTCTTGCCTGACGAGGCACTGCTTAACAGCAGAATGTAAATGTTAAATGTGAGCCACTGTGATTTTGGATCGGTCATGCTCGCCATCGAAAAGTCTTTGCTTGTGGCGGCTTCGTGTGGCGGGTCACCCCCTTCCCTCCAATATGGTTGAGGGGAGTGATGGCTGCTGCTCGAGTCAACTCGTGCGCGGGTGCTGCTTGGGGGGACCAGTGTCCGACTACTATCCCTTTGGCATTTTAGTTTTTTAGTTTGTTGTATTTTCATCGTATTTTTTATTTTTATTTGATATTTTGAACGGCAGGACACACTGTCGCTGGTGCTGATTTAATTGTAAAAAGACAAACTTTGTTTAAAAAAAAAAGTGAAATAATGACAAGCCCGCTGAGTTTCTTGCCGGATCTTCTCAGTTGAGGCCGCGTTGTGATCCGGTGGTAGCTTTTAAAAAAATTGACCGTTCAAAAGTGCTAGCATTAAGCCTATGTGAAATAAAAATTTTGAATCTTTGAATCTTAGATTGCGTCGCCGCTTTCCATCAGGTGGGACTGCAGTCAAGCACTGGCTTATAGGGAGTAAAAAAAATACAAATAACTGTCAAATGATTCATTCGGTATTGCCTTTAGGTCTTGAGTTAAAGTGACAATTATATACTTACCAATGATAGCACACATTCAGTTGACATCAACGTATGAGCTCCTCGATGGTCGATGATGTTATTTTGTAAAACGTAGGTACTACCGTAAACATGCTAAGTACCTATAAGATGAGCAGAGCTCTCGACATAGATTGGTTCTCGAGTTGCCATCTCGTACTAACCATAATCTTGGCATTCGCCGACGAGCGAGATCGGGGTTTCTATATAAGTGTAGTAATTAGTCATCGTAGTCGGGGTAAAGTCTTGGTTCAGTAGGATCGCCTTGGCTTTCGGGGACCTAATAATAGGTACATAGCAGTGCGAATCTGAGTGATACCCGGGGGTGTAGTACGAGTTTTATATATTTATTTATGTTATATTTTATTAAGTGATATTAGATAGTATATCGATGAGTAATATATATAAAAAAAATATTAAATAGTTCAGGAAAATGAACTGTATTTTTTTTTATTCTCTAGTAAATTTTACATTTATATAGCAGCTCAGCTACCGCCACCTGCTCAGCTATCGCACTATGATAATTATGATTGACAATAATAACGAACGAATGTGTAAAAAGTGTCCTTGGAACTTTCCTACACTATTTGGTCACCCTGTCTATGATTCACGGCAGCCGCGCAGGGTGCGGAGGGGACGCGCCGCCCCGCCGCCGCCAACGCGATCTCGTGTCTTGCTTATTTTATTTAGTCGCCTTCGAAACGCTGTAGTATTATTACGTACGACTCGATCGGTTGATTGTTCCGCACATTAAAACAAATATACGCGAGTGACCGTGTGTTGTGTGTGATTATCATAACTAAAAGTGTACAACGCTCATTCAAGATGGGATGTGGAACGAGTTTTGTGAAATATGTGCTGTTTTTCTTCAATTTGGTTGTGGCGGTGAGTTGGGGAAAGAAAGGGCGGGCTTGGATGGAACCGGTTTGGTTCTCCTGTTCCGGTATTCGGACGGATGATGGCATGGCCAGCCAACAATGAAACGACGCCTATAGTTGGTATAACAAAATAAATGAACTACGAACTTTTTAAATCCACTTTAGACATGGTTGGTTAATCTTCAACAACATTTTTTTAATTAAATCTCATATTTATTTTCATTCGGTTTGTTATAATTTAAATTAACGACGGCAGTACATACTTGGCAAGAAAAGATCAGTTTTTTGTTTTCTATTCTTCCCTCTTTCTATTGCTGTGCTGAGCGAGAAAGAACAAGCATACCCTCTCTCTTTTATTGAATTCAAAGGCAGAACACGTAGGGTGAAAACTACAGTTGTCATACTATCATGCAAAGTTTTGCTGCATCGCACTAGGAAACTTTCGTCTCGTTTTATTAAAAATTCAAGTATATGAAAACAACCTATAACTTTTCACACTGGATTACTGTTTCGTACATAGAATGAAAAATAATCGTAGTTACTCACAAAAAAGGGATAGGTCGATTTAAATACCCAGAAGTCCTGTGTCCTGGCTGATGAATATAGGTACAGATACTATAGGTACCTACTTACCTGTTAATAATAATATCGTTGGTACAATAGTAAACTAGGCAAACTGATTTTTTAACCTAAGTTTACCAGCATTAACATGTTATGTGTATGATTGTAAAATATTATATCTTTAGCTGACATTTACTTTTAACCAGTAAATTCAAAAATTTGTCAAGATACGCCAAAACGCCAAACGCTGATTAACGGTACCAATTATAAGTTTTAATTAGACCTCCCAACAATTTGACATTTGCAGATTGGCTAGTTTACTTTTGGACGAACGATATAGTCGGATTATTATATTTTTAAAATCGAGGCACTGAGTCAATGTGGTGAGGACTTGAGGAGACAAACATAATGACATCACGGATGTTTATAGTAGGTGGTAATTACGTTTGTTCGAAGGAAACAGCAGTAGGTATACACGGCATCACGTATGACACAAGAATATCAACAATTCATGTGTTTTGCTGCACGCACACACATTTTTGTCCACATCGTCCGTGACTCCAAATTCCGTAAAACAATGGCTGCCATGTGACTCACGTAATTGTGCAAACATTAGACCGACTCAAGGATTTCTTGGATGTGGTTTAATTGCTGATGCGTATTAATTATAAATACATATACGCAAATGAGATCCACGTTACAGTATATTGCAAAATGAGTGATAAATAAATTTAGGCATAATTCACGTTTTTCGCGATTTAATACATCTTGAAATATATCTCACTATACGAAATTGTGGTTACGTCATCGTACGTTCGAATTGAAGTTTTAATGGATACTTGAGACTGTTTAAGTCCTTTGAGTTGTCTCAAGGCATTCCTGCAAATGAACCACTTGAATCAACTTAGAAACAGAGACCTCGACCCTAAAAATATTTTGTACCTTTGATTTTCTAGATACTACGTCGCTATAAAAAATTGGTACAACATTACTAACACAGTATTCAATTCGTTAAATGTACAAGCTAGCTAACCTTCGCTAACAACTTACAGCTGTTTATTATAAAGAATTACAGTTTCTATGACTCACCATTTCAACAATAATACAATAAAATAACAATATCACTATAAAATATTAAAATTTAGTCGCAAAAAGCAAATATGTAACTTCGTTTTACTGTTTACTCGATAACAAATTTTAAGGTATGAATTTATGTAATGAATGAGACATTGAATGTGAGATCATTGTTATATTATTCATGACATAAAAAACTATTAAGTACTTACTGTAGCTCAAAATACTTACCCACAGGGTGCCCAAAGGAATGCCAAACCCACAAATACCCGGTAATTAAAGTTTGTAGTACCTACTACGTTACCTTAATGGACAAAACGTGTTCATTCATTATTACTTAAAAGCTTAGTTTTGTTGAGATTTAGCCACATGCCACCTTGTGGACTCATTTTCTATTTAATCCGTTAAATATGATAGAAGTTTCAAAATTCTGAAGCCACGAGGACATGGAAGAAAAATTATATTGTTGATGTTAACTTTATTCCTAAAGCAAATTGGGTCAACATTAAAGGTTGCGTGAGCAAACTACGTTTTCCCTTCTTCAGACACCCTCCGAATGTCAACAGGTGTATTCAATGAATAATTAATGAACAGATAACGCTGGCCTTTTTACGACCACCGTATCCTGATCAGTCTGTAACTGTCACAGTTATGACTTCAATGTGAATACAGATTGGAAGTAATAAAGCCATTTAGAATAGGTTCATAACACCAGTATTTTACTGCGAGAGTGAAGGTCACTAGATTGGAACTGTAATAAAACTGTTCTCGAATATTTTTATGGTAGGCGTCCCGAGTATATATTTTCTCCATTATAAATGTGGGTCAGGGAAAAATCCTTGGCTCCGAAGGACGTCGAGTTTGGACGCGTTTGTAGCTCAAGGTCAGAAGTGTACAAAGATTATCCTCAACAACCTCAAACATGACGCTGTCTCAAGCACGCGTTATTGAAATTGAAAACATGTTTAAAATAACAAACGGTCGGTATATTATATGGCTTGCATAGTTTTTGCCAATATGTTTTTGACTGAATATACTCTGTTGACACCTCAATAATTCTTTGTGGTCGCTAATAATTCATTTAATAGGAATAAATATTTCGTTCGGTATAGAGACATGAGCAATGAGCATATTCTATAATATTCGAATACCACACACGTGACCTGGCCCCAAAAGTGACATCATCGTCGCACTCAAACTGGTTTCACTCAGTCGCCTAACTGGCGCCCTCAACGCTTAACATGCATATCCTATTACTTGCTTTATTAGATGTGTTCAAAGCTATTTGGCATCTACGCAATATTTACAAACTGATAGATAGTAGGAGTGAACAATCAGTTTCCAGATTTATACTTTTACAACGTTGAGCAAACTTGCTGGCATTCTGCCTCGTCGCCTGTGTTTAACATTTTCATCGGTTTACTTGTTTATTTCCCTTGAAATGACCAGTAAATACGAATTAAATTCACTAGTTCTCAGAAAAGAAAACTCGTTTAATAACAGGTTTTATATTCCTCTGTTGCTAATATCCAGCGCCAAATTGCCAATGTAAAGAATGTGCGTTTTATTTAACGGACGTTGCGCACTACAACCTTGCATATACGGTATTTGCGTTTCTCTTTTGAAATCCTCGGGATTATTTGATAAAAGTTACCATTGTCAAACCTAAAGCCTATTGTCACTGATATACCCAGTATTTGTTTGTAACTTATACCAAGATGTGTAACTGAATCTCTGTTGACATCAAGAATTTGTTTGTTCCGTTCGGTTGGTTGGTTACATAACTACACGGTGTTTTGTATGTACAAAAGGCGTTTACAAATTACTCGAAAACTGTTTCTGATCTCATCTATTTTATAGTATCATGGACATCTTTATTGGTACTAATTAGTATTTGGTGTCCAACACTAAGATTACTCAAAGTCATAATAACCATTATGTATAACTACGTACTGTACGTTCAAGTACACAAAGCCTTTTGTTTTGTCTATAAAACTACCTACCTACTGTGGCAATGGCATCCAATGTGATGCACAGAATAGCAATTTAATACCAACTACCTAAGTAGGCACACGTGAACTGATTTTAATAAGATTAACTTCCTGTGGTATATCTATATAATTAGTGGCTTAGATATCTATGATATAACAACAAGAAATAAATAATGTGTTTTATATAAAACATTTATGTTGGCAAATATAATCTATCAGCTTCATTCAGTCGTAGTCATAACCTTTGCCTTAAAGATTTTCTGTCTTATTAGGTTAAGCTGTTTAACGACAAACCGAGGTTTAGACTAAGGTTTAAGCAACGACTTCCTAAGTCTAAACCTAGGTTCGGCTGCTTTTCGTAATAAGATGGTTTGGGATGAGGTCTATCTTAAACTACAGCAAACTACCATTCAACGCACCACCTGCATTTGCATTTAACTTGAGCTTTGTATAAACTGTTCCATTTATACCCAGTCAATGATCCAGATTGTATAATGTCTATACAGGTACATGTTAATGGTATCCCGTGTCTATGATTCCCCTCCGTCCGCCTCTCCCTCGCCATTGTCGGTCGGTCACCGACCTGAGAAAATTATGCAACACGCGTCATAGTGTGGACACCTGAAGTTGGGCGGGTCACGATTGTGCAAGCGCTCCTAAATCTGCCAGAAGTGCCAGACCTGCTACTACTAGTGTGTACAACACCCGTTTAAATTCCACATCGAACGGCTAATGGAAAATCAGCGTCGATCCACACAAAATTGATTTGCTTTTAAATGTAGCAGAGTTGAACGAACACTGTATAAAAATTCTAATAATAGAATATTTTGAAGATACTAGAGTTGATTTTTAAACATGTTTATATTGGGTGTTAAAATGACACTAATTAAACTAATTTTGAGCCATCCGTCAGCCGAACGTGTTGCCTGATCGTTAAAATGAGTTTTAAATTGATTGACGGTTGTAAATTTGGATAGTAGGTACCGTGGTTTATGAGAAGTGATAAAATATCAAAATCTTCATGCTTCTGGTCTTGATGCTGCGTACAAAAATACTGTCATATAAGGTGATTGATCTAACTAGCATCTGAAGCGTATTTCAGCTAAAACTTTCAGTAATTCTAATGCTTTTAAATAGTTGATTCAGAACTAATTTTTAACTCTATACGACTTCGTGCTTACGACGATAACCCCACCAGAAGGTTAGGAGAGACGCAGTTTTGAATTACTAAGCGCACTAGCCAATTAATCAGAGGAATCGCATATCTGATAACAAAAGGGACAAAATGGCATAAAACAAGGAACGAAACGGGAGTTCTCTCAGAGCCGTTAACACATCAATTCCTTAAAGAGCATCGGCAATCTTAAGCATAGCAAGTTTAACCCCTTGATCCTGGCGTTACTGGACTGCAAGGTAGGATTTTTCGTTTACTGTTGGCACGTTCTCGTATACATCTGGTACAATTTGGCTATTAAAACGTTAGTATTCAGTGGTGACATAGCCCGCCTTGGGCTCCGAATAAACCGCACAAACACTTTCTTTTAAAACTCATGTTCAGAATTCTTAACAAATGCTTTCACAGCCGCTTTGTTTATTAGTAAATCTAGGTCGTTGCTATAATAACATTCGCTGCCGACTGTTGTACGCTCATAAAAGTTCGTATAGTACTATAACGACTTGTGTTTGGCAGAACCACTAGAGTTGTAGGGAAAAGTTGAATAGGGGATAGTTATTATCATATCTGCATTAATTAACAATTGTAGCAATATTCTGTAGGTACCGATATTTTCTCAACTTGAACGATTTGTATAAAAAATAAATGGGGTAGATAATATTAATAATCTTTCTTTCTTTTCATTGGTAAATATCCTATTTCTAGTCTTAATAAAGAATATGGTTAAACTATTGGGCGTTGGGTAAACTAATGTAACTTGTTAGATACAACCATATACAAAAGATCAAATAATTCAAAATTATATCACGTAGTTTAGAAATCTTGGCAACTAAGCGTTTGTTGACCGATTACCATGTTGCAACAGCAAAGAGAAAGGTAACATTATGCCACAATTAATCCATGAAATGTGGCGGCTTAAATGCTACAATATTCATTTTATTGTATGTTCGAAATCAAACAAGTGTGCCGTGGCAATTGGGTCACCGAATCAATACTGGTTCATCTGGTATTACACTATAGGAAGCATTTATACCTCAACACATATCAATCTATACATATAAAATTACTTGTCCTGACTGACTGACTGACTAAATGATTCATCAACGCACAGGCCAAACCGCTGGACCAAGAAAGCTGAAATTTGACAGTAGGTTCTTCTTATGACGTAAGCATCCACTAAGAACGACGACGATTTTCGACTCCTAAAGAGGTTAAATGGGGTGTTTTCTTTTGTATGAAACTTTTTATTATATGGTTCGATTGACTTGAAATTTACTGAAAGGATTCTCTAAAAAAAAATATCAATACGTGTTTCGCGAATTTTCAAAAACAACCTTTGGGGGTGTGTTAGGGGTTGGTAAACTCTGTAAAAAAAATTGCGGGCGAAGCCGCAGGAAATTGCTAGTTGTATTATAAAACTTGGCTTTTTGCGGCTAGGGAATTCCTGCCTTGATATTCTTAATACCCGTTGACTCATAATGTGCTTTTAATTTATTGAAAGAGTTCGTGTTAAAACTAGCTCAAAACCGGTCTACTTGCTAATTACACTAGCACGACATCCGTTATCGATCAGTAACTGTACCTACAGTGGTACCAAAACGTTTGTTGAAAACACGTAACTGTAATGTGTTTCAACCTCATTTAATTAGTTATAGCGACTAACTAAATGACAGGCCTCTGTTGGAAATTTGTCCCGAACAGAATAAATAAGTTCTTCTTTCAACGTCTTTTCTTTTATTTTTGTACTAAATTGTAATTATACTCGGCAATAACCGAGTCTCTCCGGCGTTTTTTTTGTTTTGACGTAATTCAGTTCAGTCTTTTTTTAATTGAAATATATATCCCAGAGTTATCTCTTAAACATTTTATTCTGATCTGGATTGGCATCTTATCGTGGTCACAAAAAGTGCAAATTGAATTGCACAAAATTAAATTAATTTATTTAAAATTCGCTTCAGTTTAAAAATTAAATGTTTCATTATGATTGTTATAGCGTTGAATGTTGCTTTTTATCATGTTAGTTGTGACATCATCGCTATTTTATTCAGTTAAGTCTGTAGATAGATTGGCGATGTGCAGCAACATCCGACCTTCGTGCTCCGAAGGGCACGTTAAGTCGTCGTTTCCGGTGGCCGTTACAAAGTAAGAGGCCATCAAGGTGCTACGAAACCACAAGGAAAATATTTAAAAAAGTATAATCTTCAGACATTATCAAAACTCGATGAGACCTAAGAGTGAGAGGGACCTAAGAAACGAGATTATTAATCATTAATTTGTCCAATTAAACCTTATTCAATTGATCTAAACGCTATGCAGTGAACATGTTTTCATTACGTAACTCAAGTACACTGGATTAGTCAGCCGCCGTGGTACTTCATCTACAGTGTGTGCTGTATTATGCAAACGCAGCCGACTGTGAAATATCTCGGCCACGGCATGCATAACTACGACTTTTAAAACGAGACGTAATAAATTCACGATAATGAAAGGGGGTCGCCTACTGGGGCTTATACCTCACACGTTGGTGTAGGGTGTAGGTGTTTTAAAAAAAATGTTGCTTTGTTTGTTGTGTTGGTACCATGGACTATTAGCTTATTCACTGGTTTGAAGTGGTTTGTACTTTTCTATAAACTCATTTGCTAGCGTGACTACATCAAGATAAAGACTAATTTCCAATCGTCTGACCTCAATTTGATTAGGTATTGAATAGGTACTTAAGTATATATTTTTGAAAGAGAAATAGTTTATGACTTTATAAAGTAGGAGTATTATTTTGTAATTTTAATCAGTAGGATTCCGGTAGGCCTATGGGTGTACCTGAAGGTATCTATTCATATTTCATATTTTTCTTTACATAGTATAAGACAAAGTCGCTCCCGCTGTCTGTACGCTTAGATCGTTTAAATTACGTAACGGATTTTATGTAGTTTTCAGCCGTAGATAGAGTAATTCAAGATAAAGGCTTATTATGTAGTATACCCGTGCGAAGCTGGGGTGGGTCACTAGTGTCACAGTTAAAATATGGATATTTATACTGTGCTAGTGTAAACCATTAGTGACATACTAAAAAATCATACAAAAATAAGTATTTTGTAAAAGTTAGTGGCACTAGTATTTTTTTTAAAATATAATATAGTAAAAAATACTGGTACAAGTTGTTTTTTTATTTAAATTTACTTGTGGGCTGTGATATCCCTTTGTCAGTCCAAGGTCGGTATCTTGATATCTTCAATAACTGGAGCAATTTATGATAATTTTAAGTCGTTATTATTTTAATGAATATCTTGTTATTGGTACCTATTTATGGAAATTATTAAATATCTTGTTATTGCTAATATGTAAAATATAATATTGTAGACTATAAGAGACGTGTCATCATCTCTGTTGTACTGATAACCTTTGACAAATCAAAGTGGTGTTTAAGGGCCTCCGCCCACTAGCGTTTTCTAGCTGCAACGACTGGCAACTTTGCGACTGCATCGCGTTTTAGCAACTCATTAGCGACCATTGAGCTACTCCTTGCGCTCGGTCGCTGTATCGGAGTCGCGCGTTTTAGCAACCGCATCAATGCTGCACCGCGTTTTAGCGACTGCTGTCATCGATGCACAGTGGGCCAAAAATAAGGTTCACTAGCTTAATTTTTTTGAAAAATGAAATTTATTTTATGTAGTTCAAATACACGGATTTGTTAAAATTACCATAACATCAAATTACTTAGTAATCACAAGTTTTATTTTTAACTTAACAACATTAAATGTTGTAACAACATTCCAAATGTATCAAAATATAATTTGTTTCCCCTTTTTTTTGTGTTTGAATTGTAAAGCTGAATCTTTTTGGTCACGTTACGGTTATGGTAACAAAACCGTCTGAGTTTCAACCTTAACCCTTTTACAAATATCACATGCTGCTATTGCGGTATTATAGATGTCGTTGGTATTATGTTGATATACATATAAGTATGTATAAACTAATACCCAGTAGGTACTTTATAAAAAAACAAGTTCGCTTTGCATCTAAGTCACCAGGATTTGACTAATCCTTCTGAATAATGGTAAAATCGCTTAAGAACTTTGAAATGCAAATACATAATCAAGAAGTTGAATGAAATATAAAAAAAATGATTTTATATACTTCACCCAAAACAATTTTCAGGTATTATTTAATTATATAATCTTTACGATAAACAAGCACAATAAGAACAATTTAGACAGAAAAAAAACTACAAATGCGTAGTTGTTTTTTATAAAAAGAGAACTTCATCTGCCTTTTAATTAAACCAATGTATTTAATAATAATATACGTTTATTTCAGACTCTTGATCCATACAAAAAAAATACAAAGACATATTGACAAAAAAAAGGAAGAAACCAAACAGAATAAATAAATAATAACCAAACTAAACAAAAAAAACAGACATTCCAGTAAAAAAAAGAATTTTAAGCAGCTATTTCACGCCAACGTCTACACATGTTCGTTATAGACCAACGGTCCGCGATTTCTTTAATAATACCGTTTCTACACTGACCAACTCTGGCCATATATGAAGCAATTCAGTTCAGCTTCTCTGAATGGCATTGAACGTGTTCAGACGCGCCTCCGTAAACTTGCTAGAGGCACTACAGTACCTATTTAAAACCCATGAGCTGTCTGAAAATGTTATTATATTGTACACGAATACCATCCAATGACCTCCTTTTATAATTTGTCCAGAGTTGGCAAGTGTAGAAGTTTTTACAGTATGATTCAAATAAATGCACTTAAGTTTGAACATTAGCTTTAAAAAAATTGATCTTCTCTCACTTTCTTGGTAATAGATATGTATTAGTCTATCATAATATATTATAATATGTAGTTTATTTTTTATTTTATTATTTTGTTTTAAAATATATATATATATATTTTTAATCCACTTAATTTATTTATATAACTGCACCTGCCCATAAGAATGCTCTGTCCTGTACCCCAAGGTTGACTGGAAGAGATCGCTTTAGCGATAAGTCCGCCTTGTTGTTCACTGTTTTTAATTGTTTTAATTTCAAATGTATATTTCTTTTGTGTGCAATAAAGAGTATTTGTATTGTATTGTATTGTATTGTATATTATGTACTAGCTTTATCCTGCAGCATCGCTTGCACATATTTAGTTAATATCCTGGGACAATTCACACACGGTCATCTGATTCAAACTAGGCAGAGCCTGTACTATGGAACCAGACAACTGATACTAATACATATATACTTTTTTTTTGTAAGTACATACTTATATAGATAAACACCCAGACACTTGGTGGGAATCGAACCCACGACCTGTTGGGTAGGAGACAGGGTTACTAACCACTAGACCAACGGGCCCGTCATCAGTTAGTACTTAGGTATAGATTGTTTATAGGTTTTAAACAATCAGTAACAACGCATATTGTATAATAATTTCATGCAAGAAAACTTCGTCCTTTACACGTCGTCATTTCATTTTCATCTTATTTTCAATCGGCCTGTATTGTCCAAATAAATAACTTACTTCGCGCGTTTCGCGTTTCGTCGCATTTAGCAAAGTGTAAAGAAGAGCCCGGAGCTCTTCAGTTTCTAAAGCAAGCGGTTTCCCTGCTTAAGTTACATAAATGAAAAACGGCCAGTTCATGAAACCTTGATTGAACTGCGGGATAAAATTTTCTCCATTTTCATAACCCCTAGTGCATCTTTAAAATCACTTAAAGCTTGCGAAATATTTATTTATTTATTTTATTTAAAAAGTCTTTTCAGTACCTACGTATTGTGGTAATCGAACGCAATGATCTTATATCGTTATGATTATGAATACGGTTGTTTGTATTTAAAAACCACAAGAAAACATTCTCAAAAATCTTATGAAAGAGAAGCTTGTTTTAACGCCCACTGTGCGCTGTAACGTGTGAATCCAATACACTGTAACTACGAAAAACTGATTTTGAGAAAATGAGCAAAATAGATTTTTTTAGTTTTTTCAAGATTACTCCAAAATTTTCGTTAGAAAGTTTTTAGTGTTTGTTGCCAATTTAAAAATAATTTTATAAGTTATCCAGCCTATTAAGTTTTATATATATTTATTTTAATAATGAATTATCGTCGATAACTTGTGTTGCTCTAATAGTTGTCAGAAGCTAAGGAAGATATTGTTAAGGCAATACACTGTATCATATAGTAACAGTGTATTGACTTGGGAAAACAGGGCCTAAAAGTGTATTGGTAGGTATAAGTTGGAGAACCATAATACTGAACAGACGTGTCAGTTCTTGATATATTTTGGTATTTTCTATTGAGAATGCTCCATATTTAGATCTTGATTTCAATTAATGCACATTTTTAGAAGTCACTTGTTACTCTTGATAATGTTAAGTTGTCCACTTTAAATTGTCTCTCTTAGCTATCTTTGCCTTTATCTTCTCCTTTCTCTTTGAGTTCGGTTACTGAGGGGGTTGGGAATTATATCATCATGGTCTTCAGTTAAAATTGTTGTTACCTAACATTGAAGTAACCTTGACCAATCCTTGTCCAATAATCACTCGTTTCTTAAACTTTTAAATTGAATCCTGTTCTTTCCCGTCTTGGGAAGAACGCTTGTCATTGTCATTCCTTTTCCCAAACAGCCAAATTTTTCTGTTACAAATTTTAGTCCTATATCTACACTCCTTGTTCTGTTCTGGAAGTCCTGGAAGGTATTTATTGTTTACAAACAAATGACAGACTATTTTACACCTAATTGTCTTTTAGTCCTTAGTTTTAGTAAAAATAAGTGATGTTTGACGCTTGGTTATAGAAAGCAAACAACTGATTATTCTGGTATTATTGGATCTTGGTAGTGACTTCAATTCTGTTTATTTTGACATACTTCTAGGCATTCTTTCCTCTCTCTATGTCGCTTTTTCAGCTATCAATTGCTTTGATCATATTCATATCATCGTGGGCGCTCCCAGTCTGTCCGCTTTGAGGAGACATCATCTGTGTGGTGTGAGCTTGAGGCGGGTGTTCCACTGGGTGGCGTAATCTCTCCTCTTTTCAGTTTTCATGAATGTTATCGCGAGGGTTTTCTAACTATCGTCTCTATGCATGATCATCCTTAGCTTTATCGTCATGCCAATATTGATAAGCTTCGGTAAGCGATATATACGCTTAATAAAGATTTAGATAGCATAAGTCAGTGGGCAAAATCAATTGGCTTGTTAGTGAACTCTACTAATTCTCAGGCTATCATATTTGATGGCGGATACGTGATGAATCTGGTAGACATTAACTCACTCTCCAGTTTAGTTTTCGATTCCGTACCAATTGCATACTCAAATAAAGTTAAAATTCTTAGAGTTCTGTTTGATTATAATATTTCTTGGGAATCTCATGTTGGAGATAAGAGTAAAAGATCTTCTTACATATACCTATCAGTCTCACAAGCGTCTCCAAAAATTTCTTCTGCGTCAGACAAAAATCTTTTTTGCTTGATCTTTAGCTCTTTTCGATTATGCTGATGTATGTTTCTAGATGCAACTGAGGAGCTTCTTAATAAACTGGAGCAATTGTAAAATTTTTGTATTCATTTCATCTTTGGTCTGCGGAAATATGATCGTGTCGGAATTTCGGGCTCAACTAGAATGTCTGCCAATCCGTCAGCGGCGGAACTGGTACATTTTTTATTTTCTAAATTGTATACTTAACAATCCTTAATCTCCTCTTTATCTTTGTGAGCGTTATTCCTTGCTCGTGTCTTGTGACAAGCCTTGACGTTCCAGTATATCTCTGCATTTTGAAGTTCCTCCTCATTATTATAGTAGCTATAATGTTTTTTTTACCATGCAAGCAGTGCGGCTATGGAATTCGCTTCCACATTCCTTGCGTAGTAGCTGTAATTTAGTCATATTTAAAAAACAACATTTCCTCTCCAGATAGATTTATTTTAATATTTAGTGTATTTATAATACTATATTTATTTTTAAATTTCAGTACGTATTAGTTCATCAGCTCATACTTTCCAGCCACTGCGCCGCCGTCGCTCTCGGCCAGATCGACCAATAATAATTGAAATCGATAGCCCAGCCTCAATCTGATTGGTGCAGCCGCGGCGCGCTAGCCCTTCTACTTTGTTTTGACAAAACACTGTATCTTGCAATCCGCGAAGATTATTTGGACAATGCACTGCATCATCAATTGCCGTGTTTTACTATTTCAGGCCTGTAGTTTTTAGTAAAAACAGTGTAATTTGCATTGCAATATCTCAGTATTTTTCATACAAAGTAAAAAAACTATGAATGCTATAACATCAAACAGGTTAAAAGAAATCGAATGAACGTTGTTAATTCAAAACACTGTATCTGAAGTTACAGTGTATTGGATTCACACGGTACCGCTGGTGTGACATGTTTTGACTTAGGGGGGTTACCAACTTTTTCTGGTATTCTAGATTATTTTCGGGGTCGATTTAAGTTACCACTTTTTAAGGAATATTGCTGCTTTGGTTTTTAATTTCAAAGAAAGCACGTATTGGAAAAATATATATTTCACCTTCTACATGATTTTTAACACAAATCTACATGAATGATTGAATGATAATGTTTGCTTCAACACATAGGTTTTTGAAAACTGGTAATTGGATGTAGCCAGTACCGCCTTCACCGTGATTTATATTTTCACTTTATTAGTAAAGCAAGAAGCAGTGCAGCTTTATAAGAGTCCATGGTAACGTTTAGCATCGTCAATATTTATTATTACACTGAACACATACTGCACGAGTCTCGTTCCACACCGGGCCGACTACTACTCTTAAAAAATATATTTTACAAAAAAAAGAACCGCCTTCAAAATGCAACTAAAAGGCCTGAAATAATTTCTAAGAATTAGTGGTTTTTACATATACTTTGTTGGACTTGGTCTACAACATATTATAAATACATATTACTATCAAAGACGGTGCCAAACTGGAAAACTGTTAGGTACCTACTGCCCTTGTAAGTATTTGCTAGACGTTAGGCACCGACTTCGATAGTAATATGTATTTATAATATGTTGTAGCCCAAGTCCAACAATGTATTATGTATATGTAAAAACCACTAATTCTTAGAATTCTTTTAGTTGCATTTTGAAGGCGGTTCTTTTTTTTTGTAAAAAATATTTTTATTTTATTCTTTTTAGTGGTTCCCTTGGTGTATTATTAGGTTAACTTTTAAAAACTTATATTTTATTCTGACAAACAGCCAGTTTAATATTTATTTTAAAAACACCCACTACATAACACAACTATGAACCATCACTAAAATATAAGCTTAAGCAAAAATTTAAAAAAATGTAGATGTGACAATCTATACTATAATAAAACTCAAAGAGAACTTTTTCTGTACATTGAATATTTTTCCAAAATTTCTATGTGGGGATACTATACTATCGACATAGAGGCCAAAACAATTTTTTTTGGAATTATTGTCTGTCTGTCTGTCTGTCTGTCTGTTTGTCTGTCTGTCTGTCTGTCTGTCTGTCTGTCTGTCTGTCTGTCTGTCTGTCTGTCTGTCGTTCTGTTCGTCCAGGTATCATTTGAAAACCCGTGGATGGATTTTGATAGGACTTTCACTGATGTGTTGTGTAGAAGTCAAGGTGTAAGTTGGTATATAAAACATCACGCTATGTTTCATAGGGGCTAAGCAGTGAAACATTACTTGCACATATTACCACGTAATTTCCTTAGTATGTGAATAGGGTAATTATAGACTGATCAGTTAATCATTAAGATATGTATTATTACGCTATATACAATAGGGACTGAGCAGACATTTAGTTTGCATAAGATATGGCATTGGCGAAGGGTCAATTTTTGTAAGGGGTAAGCCGGTCCGGTACACCCAGGACATTTTCATTAGATTTCTGTATTGTTCTAAGTACTTTGCTGATAGCAATATGACATCTTAGAAAAGTTAAAATCTGTAAATCCCGAGCGGATCCAAACTAGATTAAGTATGTATTACAGTCGCAACAATAAAAGATGCGGAAAACTTAAAACTTTCATTATCGAATATCATTAGACAGTAATTTACGATGTTAGCGTGATTTACATTATGAACAGCGCCATCTATCGGTGAAATTGAACATACAATAACTATAGAACTTTAATCTATCAAAGAAAGTCGTGTTAGTTACACTATTTATAACTCAAGAACGGCCTAACCGATTCGGCTGAAAATTGGTGGGGAGGTAGCTTAGAACCAGTAAACGGACATAGGATACTTTTTATCCCGGTAGGTTAAGGTTAAGCAACGTTAGGTAAGGTCATTAAATAGATGGGTGAACCGATTTGTATGAAAGTGTGCATATCGAGTAGGTCTGAGAATAGGTCATACAGTATATTTCATACCGCTAGGTTAAGGCTTAGCTACATAAGGCAAGGTCATTAAATAGATGGGTGAACCGATATGTATGAAATTATGTGTGCATATCGGGGAGGTCTGAGAATAGGTCATAAAGTATATTTAATGCCGCTGATACCATGATTGACGAGGATATATAGAACGAGAGGAGGGTGCACGAGAGGAGAAAGAGGGAGAGGGGATTCGAGAAGGGGGCGATGGGGTGAGGGATCGGGGGAGTTAGGTGGAGTAAGGGGGGACTGAGAAGGAGCCAGGAGAGGGTTCAGAGAGGGGATAACAGGGTAGGAAGAGGGGGAGTGTGACGGAAACCGAAGCGGGAGGGGGAAAGAGAGAGGAGAGAAAGAGCATATAATTAGATTTTTTTTATAAGAGAGAGAGATATGGAGAGAGATAAATCTAGGGAGGAGGGAGAAAAGGGGAGCAAAATGTAATAAAAGCGCGGGCGGAGCTGCACGGGTCAGCTAGTATCTTAATAAAACAAACCAATTGCCATAAACCGAAGATATCTAGGTGTTATACTCGCAGTTCTCGAGAACCATGGACTGCAAGCTCGGTGGGTCTACATTTATTTGTGCCGAGAACCCGTGTCCACCTTCTTGCTCCATTGTGAGACCCTGATCACCATTTTTCTAGCAACTACTCGTCGTGACCTATCCAACGAGTCCAAATTCGGTAGGTCTACGTTTGTTGGTGCCGAGATCCCGTGACGACCTTCTTGCTCCATCATCAGACGCTGATCACCATTTTTCTAGCAACTACTCATCGAGAGCTACCCAACGAGCCCAAACTCGGCGGATCTACGTTTATTGGTGCAGTTATCCCGTGACGACCTTCCTGCTCCATCATCAGACCCTGATCTCCATTTTTCTAGCAACTACTTGTCGAGAACTATCCATCGAGTCCAAATTCGGAAGTTCTACGTTTAGTAGGCACGGCTAGGATAGGATGGATTGTTAATTTTATTACAAAGTTCCGGTGGCCGTCTATGGCCTTCTTCATCAGATCCACTTCACCAAATGATACTTTCTGAATGAAAATGCTTGACTAGTTTCTAAAAATACCAAAAACGCTATATAAAACGCTATATGTATGCCTATAATATTTAAAGAGTTCCCTCAGTTACTCATGGTTCCCATCATCAGAACCTGTTTTTGAAAAAAATGGGACCAATCTGGAAGCATATCCTTTCAATTAAAAAAATAATTTTCCAAATCGGTTCGTAAACGACAGAGTTCTGAGGTAACAAACGTAAAAAAAAAAACATACAACCGAATTGATAACCTCCTCCTTTTTTTTGAAGTCGGTTAAAAATGTTTCCTCCCTAAATCAAATCAAGTGATCCCCAATTATACTTTATTTTTTTAGCCGTCTTAAAAAAGGAGGTTCTGTATTCGACGCGTATACATATTATAATAATTGACATATGTTAGACTATATATGGGCATCTAAGCATATGTATATCCGAGTAACCCCTTCGGCTATTGTTAGTCTCCCTTCCCATTACAATTTGTGAAAACGATACTTCTACCTTCCATTTAAGACACAACAAGACATTGACCTTTACTTGTCAAATAACAACCCAAACACGATCTTGTTGTACATGCTACGCGTCTCCACCAAACAGGCAAATCGTTTATGAGCCAAAGTATACACTTTTATAACAAACTGCCACAGGATATCCGAGATCTTCCAATGAAGAAATTTAAACTTTTTGAAGCCGATTGTCAAAAAAGGCTTATTATAAAATCTCGATTTACCTGGAGGATAAAACTGCGTGGGCTTGAACTGCTCAAATCATGTAAGCTTAGAATTTTAAGGCTACCTATACATAATTTGTAAAACTGTTTACACAATTGTTTAAAAAAATATTACAAAATAGGACATGCCCGCTGAGTGTCTTCCAAGATTAACGCGTTTTTTGCATGCTGTGGCGACCTGTAATTAGGCTTGCACTTAGTTTTAAGTTGACCAATGTAAAAAATGCAATGTATTAGTGTAAGTCTTGTTGGTTGTCCATAAATAAATAAAAAAAAAAAAAGATCTTCTCAGTAGCGGCCGCGTAAAAATTATTTTTGTGTAAGCCTCCGTGGGACCTATACATAATAATGTTATTTTGACTTTGACTTTGATACTATTGACCTCATACCCTACATTTTAGAATTAACAGGACATTTAGTATTAATTGACAGCCTATACTAATGACCCGGCTGCGACATATATACATACATATATGTGTGTCTGTGTGTGTATGTATATATGTTTATTCCCATAGGTACTTCTCAGAAGCTACAAATCCGATTGCGGTAATTCTTGTTGTAATAGCTTCATCAAAATCAGTTCGGTACTTTAGTATATAATGCACTGTTTTGTTCCTAGTAAAGTCTAGCATAGTTGTTCTAGTTGCGTGGTAGTTTCATGCATTCAGAGCGTTATAATAGGTAAAGTCAATAAAAAGATTAAATAAAATATTTCTAGTATATTAAAATCCGACTTTAACGATATTATTATGATCTAAAAAGTACTATATAACGAAAATGTATTGAAGTCGGTGCTTAACATAACATATTAACTGACATCAGCTTCCCTCGCCGGAGTTTTAAACCTTATAATTATACATTATAATTATACCTACGTATAATATTAAAACGTACCGAAACCCTCAAAATGATTGTAGAAATTGGGTCAAAATTCAATGTTTAGTTTAGATTAAGGAAACAAACAAACAGGAGCGACTATACGTATAACACGGATAGTGACTGATTTTATATCTAATAAGTACCTAGGTATCTACTTATTTAGATTGTTTTAAATTTCATACACTACAAGCGGCTTTGCACGGTACGAAAAAATATTTCAACGAATAAAATTTTAACAAAATTAATCAAACTCAATATATTTTCCTCGAAGCAAGTTTTTTACACTAAGATCTTAACTACAAGTCGGTTTTAAGATTAATAACATTGCCCATTAATAAATGTTACGTAATCAGAATACAAATAGTTCAATGTATTATGCTCCATTTATTTAGGGAGAAATCTTTAAAGTTGGGAACCCCGGAACTACCAAAGTCGCGGCGACTGGCATCTGTAGTGTGCGTGGTGTAGCGCGCGGTTGCTGCATCCAGCGACCGGAAAGCGTCGAAATCGCTGGTCGCTATCTGCTAGTAGTGAGCGGGGGTTCGCGATCGGCTGCGGTATCAAGCTTCCGAAAAGCAACAGAGTTGCCGAACGCGGATGCAAAAAGTATCGTGTCGGCGGAGGCCCTAAATGATAATGATTCTTGTTTTTATGTGCCGGCCGGCACGTAGCTAATTATTTGCATATGAAAACACAGATATGTCAACTTAATGGCGACTAGCAAATAGCTCAAATACTAGCTTGTTCTTGCAAATTCGGAGCCCTCCGCCAAGTTGCCATTCTCCAATCAGCTAGAAAATATAAAATAACTAGCAATTCCCAGCGGCTACTCCCGCTATTTTCTTTTACACCCCATTTAACACCTTTAGGGGTGGAATTTTCAAAAACCCATTCTTAGTGGATGCTTACGTCTTAAGAAGAACCTACTGTCCAAATTTCAGTTTTCTGCGGTCCAGCGGTATGGCCTGTGCGTTGATGAATCAGTCAGTCAGTCAGGACAAGTACTTTTATATGTATAGATATAGGAGATAGATAGATTGTATGGGAATGGCATATAAAGAGACTTAGTGAAGACGAACCCGTAGGGTGTCCGAGTAAGAATAGCACCCTCCCATCTCCTCCCGTCCGGTGTTCGTAAGAGGCGACTACGGGAAAACAAGAAGACGGGCAGCAGCGTCTTTCTATTGGATTACCTACCACCTATCCTGCGATCCCCAAGACGGCTGCCAAGCGTGGGGATTATGGCGACCCCTCCCTTCTAAGAGGAGGCCTTTGTTCAGCAGTGGACATTTTTCGGCTGCTGATGATGAATTGTGCTTGGCTGGCCACCGGTTAGACATCAATCACTTCTGTATTCAAAATTCATACATTTATTGTTCAGATTTTGTTCCAGCCCTTGCGTTCTTCAAGGTCAAAAGTCAAAGTCAAAAATTGTTTATTTCAAATAAGCTTAACACTTTTAACGGTCAATTATTTTTGAAATAGCTACCACCGGATCACAACGCGCCTCAACTGAGAAGATCCGGCAAGAAACTCAGCGGGCTTGTCATTTTTTCACTTTATTTTTTTTTAACAGTGTTTGTCATGTGCAATTAGAGCAGCATCAGCGACAGTGTGTCTTGCCGTTCAAAAGATCAAATAAGAGAGAAAACAAAAGACGACGAAAGTACAACAAACTAAAAGGCCAAAGGGATAGTAGTCGGGCCAGTCCCCCCAAGCCAACTAGAGCATAGGGTACATACATTACTAGTTATATTTGTCTTAAAATATCTTTTAAAAGTGAGAGTTGATGTTTCACCACCTCTTTCGGTATACATATTTATTTATCAAAAAGATTAGAACCGATTTCACATTTTGATGACCACTGCGAATTGTTCGTTCAATTCTTATGTTTAGCACTTCGTGATTTCTCTATTATCGGACGTGATGAAGCTTTCAAAAAATAACCGTTTCCACTAATCGTGCTAAATGTCAATGACCCTTTGTTATCAGAACGCGATGCAATGCAGCATTAATGCAGCTGCAAATATCGATGCTTAGGCTGCTTGTATACGCTAAGAAATTTCACCGTGTCTGCTGCAGATAGGACCAAATTTTGTCGAATCTAGGCACAAAACCACAATAACGGGTCTAGCGCAGGCAAGATTTTTTCTTGATCAGCGCCGAAGCTGTGTACATAGTTCGTATGTAGAAAAGACACGAATTGATTCTTGCATAGGCCCGGTGTCTTTTCATACCGTGTACAAACGGCCTTACTGCTCATTGCCAGCTATGTTTAAGGGCCACAACACAAGATTGCTTAGCGTCGCATCTTCTGTCAGCGATCTTGCGTCGGTCAGCATCGATACTGCGTCCCATTGCCCTTCTTTCAAATCCGTCCTCGGGTCTACCATATTAGGCAAAGTATATTCAACTTTTTAAACCAAATCAAACGAGCCCAAACTAGATTGGTTTACTCCAGGGTTCGGTCCTTCCTTCCTACCTTCTAGTTCCATCATCAGGCCCTCATTATTGGGCAAAGCGAATGGAACTTGTTAAAACAAATTTAGTGAGCCCAAACTGGATGGGTTTCCAAGCCAAAGGGTCCCTTATCAATATTCGAGCTCCTTCATCAGACCAGATCGATGATACCATATTATTGTATTGTCACCGGTCCTTGATAATGAGCAAAATACCAAACGTGTTGGACGGGTAGAAGTGGGGGTGAAAATTGTCTTGTAAGATTCCATTACCATGATACATAATACAGGTGAACTAATAATGGGCAAGCAAGGTGAGTGAACTTTCCAGAAGGTGCATCATCCGATCTATCATTGATAATTCTGGATTTTTCCTTACGGATCGATAGTAGATCTATAAACTAACAACGCCTTTTGTTCTTAGAATAATTTACACTTTTATGCTGCGGACGGCCGTCTATTCGTTGGGGTCCTACCACCGTCCACCACCTCTTTAGCAGTATTATTATCACCTTACTTGACATGACGTAGAAACGTCAATATACGTAGTTAATAGTTTTGTAACTTTCTATCTAGAAAAATAATATTGCTATTAGAGGTGATGTTGGACGTAGGTAACGGTTTTTTTTTCCTCTTCCTCCCTATAAGCCAGTGCTTGACTGCAGTCCCACCTGATGGAAAGCGACGACGCAATCTAGGATGGTAAAGCACACTGGCTTATTAAAAGCCTATTCACTCTAGCTTTGATGACACCCAGATTATAATCGGGCGGAAAAACTGACGCAGGCAAACTGTTCCAGTCCTTAGCTGTCCTTATTATGAATGACGTGACGATGCAAATCGCTTAGTTCGGACTGAAGGCACGTTTACCACATAAGGGTGTGTGCGCCGTGCGTCTCGTTGTCCGATGATGGAAGAGGGATGGTGGAATCAAGTCATGTAATCCCTGTAACAATTCATATTATTCGCAGTTAGGTTTTCCTTGTTATAACATTTATTGTTTGTTTTAGCAGGTTATTTATACCAAACATAGCTTAGAACTGTCGCAAATAAACCAACTATAACTCGCATTCAAATTAATCTATCCGTTTGAAAACGTCGATGATGTCACCGTCACACACAAACTGACATAGGCGTCGAAACTTATTTACTAATACACCTCTTTTTTGCGTCGTGGTTAACAAAAACAGCTCAGTCCTTAATTTATAATCTGCTTGAATGACATACCTATTACGTATGCGTATTCATAACTCTAAAGAAGTCGGCAGTTTTATAGTAGTCGACCTGATTCGCTGAACGGGCCTATAGAAACGCCTCAAACGCCTGCTAAAGGGGTCGCTGACGTCACATGACAGGAAATAGGCCGACGACTGTTCAAAACTCAGAACACGTGACAGGCAGGGCAACCATTAGTGTACGTTTATAACATTATTAGCGTAGGTTACCTCAGTTTTTTTTTAGAAACCAAAAAATATTTATGTTATTTTAAGACCAACACATGTTTAAATCGTGTGTAAATATGTATTTGGGTAATTCTACGATAAGAGGTAATTTGTGCGGCAATTAGGTTGTCAGGTTTTTTGTTCTATAAGTTGTTGTTTTTCTGCAATTAATCATATCACTGTAATGTACTTTATAAATAACATCACGATTAAATGCCGAATTATAGCACATTTTCCTGAAATTCGAAGCTGAAGCTTAAAAAAGTATCTACCCTGGCCTGTCCTTTTGCCGGTTTTAGTTTAACTTTCAGACAGTAGATACCTCCTTTGTGTCAGTTGCTAAACTAAAGTATGTTTAGCACAAAATTAAATAAATATACTAAAGTATTATTAAGAAAAAAGGCAATAATAGTTGTTTATTTTCAATAATTTTTAAACTTAATTATTGTCCCGCTCTTTTTTGTGTCTCTACCCTGGCAAATTTCTTTCCGTTATTACAAACGTAAATATTAGACGGCCATATTACGAACTGCTTTTTAGGACATCTATAAACGTAAAGTTAGCAATACTAAATACGCGAGCCGTTAGAGTGCCGCCACTTTTTAGTTGTTGCGACGCCACTGTGCGGTGGGGTGCTTTAGCAAGGTCATTGTGTCTCTCCACTGGTAAGTTATAAAAGTTGTAATAGTCATTGAATTTATCTGCATTTACGTCCTCGTTTAAAAATACTGTAATACTTCAAGTGTGATATATAATTAAGCTAAAAAACATCTTATGTCAATAAACACAAATAATTTTTCATGAAAACGTCTCTCCCCTGCCGTATTTCCCCTGGAAAAATAACTGCCAGGGGAGAGACTTACTGACCAGGGGAGATAATATGTATTATGAGCTGTTTGTGCAAACTAACTAAGATGTCACTAAAATCTATCAATGTTGACTTTAAATGACTTAAATAACTATGCTAAATAAAAATTCTTATGATAAAAATAAATAATAGCTTTTCAGTTCATATTAATAATATATTATTGTATAAATATTGTTATAGTATATGGCACCACGAAAAAAGTTAACACGTGAAGAAAGACTAGAAGAAACCTGAAGCAGAGAAACTAAGATATCAAAAGATTAATAATGATCCAGAAAAGTATAATGCATACTTTTCTGGATCATTATTAATCACGAAAAAAGATATGAAGACTGAGAAAATTTGGAAAAGTACGATAAATAGAAAAAAAAGGAAAGCCAAAGCTAGTTAAGAAACAATAATGAGGAAAATTATAAATTTCGTGAACATGATAATTTAAATTTATTTTTATAAATCACAATAATGACACTTGCTTTAGATTTATAAAAATACCAATACTATAGTCTGATTAATGGTTAATATGAAAGTCTGATGAAAATGATAGTCTGATCATAACTGTTAAGAACAATATGTGATAAAACTTGATTCAATTTACTTCATTCATAATTTTAGTGCGGCAATTTCTCTCCCCTGCAGGGTATTTGACCAGGGCCCTGGTCAAATACGTGTCTACCCTGTTCTTGATGTCTCTACCCTGCCCGATGTATTTACCCTGGCCTCTTAAAAAGTAACAAAATATGTATAAAGTGACCTGCCCTTTCATGAAAAGGTATATAAACGGGACAAAAATCGTAATATAAGTGTTTAATTAAAAAAATCGCATTTTTCTCCTTGGCCGTATCCTCTATGGACTTAAAACCTCTTATCGTAGAATCACCCATTTATACACTGCTTTGTGTATCTTCCGTGGTGCAGTGGGAAACCGCTTGCTTTGTAAATCTGGGGTCGAGGTTTCAAATCCAGTGGGAGCAACGACTTATTGTAGTTGTTCCTTACTCGCCAGGACTATAAAGGTTGATCACCTGATTATCCCTTAAAAAAAAGTGCACTCCGGGAGTGCCGGCAGAAGTGAAAACTTGAATATTAACGTTGTGCATTTTTGATATTTTGGAATATTTAGGTAATAATTTTGCACGAATTGCTTTAATTATCAGTATAAACGTACGTCATTTATGTGGTAAAATACAATATTCATATTATGCGCTATCGTACACAAACATGACAACTTATATTACATTATAAACTATTTTATAAAAAATAAAAACCGACTTCAAAGTAAATTATCAAAAAATCATAAAATAACGAAAATATATTGAAGTCGGTGCTAGCTAATCATGTTAACTAACACTATCACCAGCTGACACCGACTTCAATATATTTTCGTTATTTTATGATTTTTAGATAATTTACTTTGAAGTCGGTTTTTATTTTTTATAAAATAGTTTATTTAACACTTTTTAGCGACTTATTTTACCAAGATACGTATCAGCACTATCACGCAACTCGAACGTCTACGTTACAGTAACTTACTGAAAACATAAAAAGTTTATATCTCTTAAACTACTAGACCGATTTTGATGAAACTTATACTCTACCCTAAGTTGAACAATACTCTAACTATTGCAAAAAGAATTTTCGAAATCGGACTTGTAGTTTCTGAGAAATCGGCGGACAAACCTACATACATACATACACTCATAAAATTTGGTAAATTTGTTTAGAAGCCCACATAGATTAATATATATTAATATTATGCATTTTTATCAATATTACATACATACGCGTCGAATAGAGAACCTTCTTTTTGAAGCCGGTTAAAAAAATGAACACTTCAGAACTATTACAATTATTTTACATTAACTACATAGACGGTCGAGCCATCAGCAGTCACCATGGATGCGCGTGGCACGCTGTAACACAAACACACACGAACATTCGCGCAAGCGCCCTGCGCCGCCTACGTCTTACCTTACGAGTCCTACGGTCACGTGTCCTGACGCGAATTTAACATTTTTTCCCCAGCGCCGCCTACATCTTACCTTACGATTTTTCGATCAGGTCCTACGGTCGCGTGTCCTGACGCGAATTTAAAATTTTTTCCCCATCAGAAAACAGTGCACAGCGCCGCTAAAGAAGTTTTCACTTCAATAAACCTAAGCGCTAAGCTCGGTCGTGTCGGTCAGTCTTCCGTCCCTTCAGGAAGAGAGAGTGCATTTGCGTCTGCGTAAGACCCTTACAGTACATATAACGTTTCCCTCGTAGATGGCTGATGTCTTGAGAAAGATTGGCCGCATTGGTCAGGACATTATTATTATTTTGACCTCATTAATGAATCATTGACATTTCCAATGTTTGTTACAAAAATAAATGTTATTATTCCGCACTCGAACGTTATGTGCGCCGGCGCATGGCCGGCGCCGTCAGACGGCGGGCCCTGCGAGCGTGTTTATTTCGCTAGTGGCTAATTTTAAACACATCTGTAACTCAATTGCTTATTTTTATGTGTTATTTTTTCGCTGTTTACGTTACCAGCATGAATAATATTATATTGTTATTATGTTTTATTCGTTTAACTGTTTTATCAGCAACTAAATGGCGACTATCATGTATAAGATAATATTCTAGGACAATCTACACACGGTCATCTTATATATTCACGGAACTTATGCCTCCCCTTAGAAGGGAGGTGTTGCCATAAACGCCACGCTTGGCAGGCGTCTTGGGATCGCAGTACAGATGGTAGGTAATCCAATAGAAAGACGCTGCTGCCCGTCTTCTTGATTTCCCTTAGTCGCCTCGTACGTACACCCAACGGGAGGAGATGGTAGGCTATTCTTACCCGGACACCCCACGGGATCTAATTCACATAAGTAATTTTCAATTGGAGAGGCTTATGTCCAGCAGTGGACGGCTTAGGCATGTCTGTGGCTTAGGCTCATGATGAAGTAATTTTCAGTTGTAAAAGCTATACTTACAAATGTCAGTATTCATCATCATCATCATCACCAGCCGGAAGACGTCCACTGCTGAACATAGGCCTCCCCCTTCGAACGCCACAATGAACGACAATTGGCTATTTGCATCCACCGGTTACCTGCGTCGCGCACAATGTCGTCTGTCCACCTAGTGGGAGGCCTACCTACGCTGCGTCTTCCGGATCGTGGTCGCCACTCGAGAACCTTTCTTCCCCAGCGGTTATCGGTTCGCCGAGCGATGTGTCCTGCCCACTGCCACTTCAACTTGCAGATTTTAAGAGCTATGTCGGTGACCTTGGTTCTTCGGCGAATCTCCTCATTTCGGATTCTGTCGCGCAAAGAAATGTCAGTATTGTAATTATCGAAGTTTGTATTCTTATGCCCACTATGGTGACTTCATATTATGACATCATCAACCATTATAAAAGACTACATTTAGTAATCAATAATAAAAATCCTCATTTAGTTAGTTCAAACATTGCATGCTTCATTAGCATGCAATTCCCGTGAGGCTGTTAATTGAAACGTAGAGGACATTCAGAACCAGCTATTGTTTTTGCTGACCATGACATAATTGAGTAGGAAGACTGATGGCCACTTTAAATGACTCCAATGACAAGCAAAGCCAATATACACACATCAAAAGTGTCTAGGGATCAAGCATTTTTAAGCGGATTTCTTGAGATTGAGATGTGGCTTTGTAATAAATTTATGATTTTATAAATTTATATGGATCCTTTTTGGTGCATTTCATAATTTGAATCAGGAACTGTGAATCAAATTCGAGTAAAAGATGAAAATCAGCTGTCAATATTTTCCCTATAAAAACATACAACGCATTGAAGACATTATTAGTGCTACTGTTTCCCTACTACTGATTAAAACCAACGTTATTATGGAGCGGCGACGTCATTTAAGCAGGGAAGAAATGCTCAGAGCCGTGGGAATGATAGAAGCTGGTTCCCGGCAACGTACTGTGGCTTTAGCTCTGAATACAAGTCAGAGTGTTATCAGTCGACTTTGGACACGTTACCGAAGCACTGGTACCGTGGCTGAGCGCCATGGAGGACGGTATCGCTGCACCACACGGAGACAAGACCGATATATTCAAATCTTAACTCGAAGAGCTCCAACAATAACTGCCATGATGTTAGCCGTGAGGCTTCATCACTCTTCAGGGAACTTAATTAGCGACCAAACAGTCAGAAACCACTTGCATGAAGTGAACCTTCATTCCCGAAGACCGCTACGGGTACCACCTATAGCAATGCACAATCGTAGGATTCGATATCAATGGGCTCTTGAACACAGAAATTGGGCAGAAGAACAATGGCGTTTCGTGTGCTTTTCTGATGAGTCTCGTTTTGGTATGAGACCGGATACAAGACGTATACGACACTGGAGAACCCCTGGACGCCAACAGCGATTAAAATCCTGCCAGGAAGTCCATCCTTATAGTGGTGGAACCATCATGGTATGGGCGGGTATTTGGATCGGCGGAAGAACTGAGTTGATTTGGATCAGAGGCAACCTCAACGCTCAAATTTATGCTGAGACGATTGTATCAGACGTCATCGTTCCTCTACAAGTGCAAATCGGTCCCTTATTTCAGTTAATGCATGATAATGCACGACCGCACACCGCAAGAGTTGTAAGACAGACTCTCGCCGCAGCTAACATCAATGTCCTGCCCTGGCCTGCTCAGTCGCCAGACTTGAACCCGATTGAGCATGCATGGGATATGCTACAGAGAAGAGCTCTGCCGAATATGGAGGGTATCCAGTCGCAAGAAGACCTTTTTTTGTTGTTGCAACGAACATGGGCGGCCATTCCACAGCGTGATTTGGATGAACTCATTTTGAGTATGCCAAACCGATGTTCTTGTGTTGTTAGTGTTCGCGGTAGAAACACGGATTATTAATTGTTTAAGTTACCCAATAAAATTTTAAAGAAAACTGTTATTTCAGTCTTTTTTTCGAACTTTTGTGTTAGTGGTTCAAATGTCAAAAATCCCTTTATTAGGAAAATGGCAAATTTCTTTATTAATGCAAAGGTGACTTGGTTTATCGTTACTGTGACAAACGAAAACACTTTATTTGATGAATCCTTAAAGAAAATTTTAATTAATATCAATCAGGAGAAAAGTTATTGCAAAAATATATGTTGATCCCTAGACACTTTTGATGTGTGTAGTTTACGAGTATAATAAGGTACTCATCATCATCATTAATCGGAAGACGCTGCTGAACAAAAGCCGGGGAGGCGCGCGATGATGCGATGCGATGTCATCGTGCGATGAAACAGCATTCGGTCTCATCGCATGATCGCACGACCTTCAATAGGACATTCATTTGTTACCACTATGATTGAATGCACGGTCGCACGATCATTATCGTCGGACGCAACGCATCATCGCGCGAGCGATGGCAAATAGGACAGCGACATAGAATGCCACAGTTAGCCATTTGCATCCATCGGTTGCCAGCGACTTTTACAATGTCGTCGGTCCACCTAGTGGGAGGCCTGCTTACGCTGCGTCTTCTGGTTCGTGGTCGCCATTCGAGAACCTTTCTTCCCTAACGGTTATCGGTTCTTCGAGCGATGTGTCTTGCCCGTTGCCGCTTCAACTTGTGAATCCTAAGCTATGTCGAGCTCTGGTTCTTCGGCAAACATTCTCATTCCGGATTCCGTCGCGCAAAGGAACTTCGGGCGTAGCTCTCTCATAGCTCGCTGTGTGACTCTGAGCTTCTCCAATAGGCCAGCAGTTAAAGACCACGTTTAGTGCCAGAAGTCATCACTGGCAACATGAACTGGTTAAAAACCCTCGTCTTCAGACACTGCGGAATTTTAGATGTGGGGATGTCACGTAAGTTTCCCGTACGCTGACCATCCGAGTTGGATTCACTTTCGTTGGAGCAACATTTTCTCATGATAAAGTTATCTTCAGACGAGTTATCAACCCACCAGGTCAGCAAGAGGCACCAGCATGCTAATAACAGCGGCCAGCGAGGCTTTGTTCTATTTATGCTTGCGCGCATTCAAATTCATGTACGCTTCGAACCTTTGGAAACCAGTCTGGTCGTAATTCAGCCTGTGGTACTCTTTCAGCTGGTTCACGAACCCTCTGGTTTGGGTCGAAAGCGCCTCCGCTGCCTTACATGATGTGTGTTTAAAATGTTTTTGAAGCAAATATGCCTAACCTAGAAACCTAGTGGTGGGGTATTGCAAAATCGAACTATAATAAAATGACTGAACGAGACGACAGCCTATTATTATACGTATTTTGCAAATTTATTCTACAATTGGGGAACAGTTATAAAAATATTCCGAAAGTTAAGTCAGCTGAAGCCAGATTATAGTAGCATTTATTGAAACTAAATATTTACAGTTTATTTACAAATATACTTAAACTAGGTAAAAAACTTCCTCCAAGTTGTCGCCGCACTGGCACAGGCACTGGCTGAAGCCTATATTGTGTATAATAATATTTAATCTAGCTACTTAAAGAAAGTAGCTTGGATGCAGTACAGTAGTAGTGTAAGAAATGTAATAAACCTAATTTTTAACATTGCTGTTTTTTTGTCTTTAGCTCCTGGGCCTGGCGATGGTGGGCATTGGAGTTGCCTTCCTGCTGAACTGGTCACTGGTGAAAGATGAGGTCAAGTCCCACCTGACGGTAGCCCCATGGATGTTCATTGTCATCGGAGCTATCATGTTCGTGATAGCGTTCTTCGGATGCTGCGGCGCGATACGGGAGAGTCACTGCATGGTTGTCACGGTATGAGATTTCACTTTTATATCCTTTTGGCAACATGACAGATAACCTAGGTATTACGCCAAGCCTCATTACTTTCATTAACAAAAACAAACTAAAATAAATAGACGGAAAAAACTAAATACTTTTGCTTCTTGTAGCGTCATTAAATTCATCATTTCATCCACTCTCAATAGACCATAAATTTCTTAAATAAATAAAATAATTACGTCTCTAGCTCGTGTTATAGTAAGATTATATTAATACTGCTTTAGAGGTAGTGGTAGGGCTCCTGCCTGGTCGCAAAAATGATGTACACAGTGCAACGGATTACCTTTTGCGACCCCACAGATTTCTTAGAGCAAGCAGTTTGAATATTTTTATCGAAAGTATAAAAATAAATGTTGAATTTACTAAAATGGCAAAACAAACATTGTAGACCGTGATTGTAAGAAGATATTATTGAAAGGTTATTAGTATTTTAAAATAAACCTTCTATAAGTACTGAGGGCCTAGACAAGATGCAATCGCTTCATAGCAAATCTATTTCTTCATTCGCTAATGGTGTCAATTCCCTACAATATGTCACGTGATTTTTCGATGACTTATGTAATTCTCAAACAATTTTAAACTTTCTATTAGCGATAGCGCTTGTAGAATGTTACATTGTCTAGGGGGACTGGTTCGCTGACGATAAAAGAAAAAGACGTGAGGAAATTCTGGTCTTCTCTAGACTCTAGAGCATACGTTGTAGTCCAGTGGTAGAATCAGCCCTCTTTTAAGCGAAAGCCCTAGCCGAGGCCGTGCCTCCCTGGCTGGAGTGCTATAAGCGCTCGTCCCCCTTGCTCCGTGCAGCTGTAATGGCTGTCTACGGTAACAGGGAATCATCATTCGAAAGTCGTCCACTGCTGAACATATGCCTCCTCCCCCTTAGAAGAGAGGTGTCGCCATAAACCCCACGCTTGGCAGGCGTCTTGGGATCGCAGTACAGATGGTAGGTAATCCAATAGAAAGACGCTGCTGCCCGTCTTCTTGATTTCCCTTAGTCGCCTCTTACGGACACCCAACGGCAGGAGATGGGAGGGTGCTATTCTTGCCCGGACACTCCACGGGCACGGGAACAGGGTACACGTGTACTCTGCTCCTCACATAGCTATACCACTTGCGCATCCCTACCACGCATCCATAGATCCCATACTACACCGTCAATATAAAAAATATATATACAGACGAATTGAGAACCTCCTCCTTTTTTGAAGTCGGTTAAAAAAAGCTTCGGTCGGTGGACCATATTACAACACCAATGCTAAGCTAAACTGTGAAAGATCTTTCGATTACGTTTCTAGTACGCCATCTTCCTGCTGGTAATCATCATAGTGCAAGTGGCGATCGCCGTGCTGATGTTCGTGTATGGGGACACAATCAAGACCGGACTGACCAAGTCCGTCGACTCTCTGTTCGAAAAACGGAGAGGTTCTCAAGTGGACAAGGTGACGGAAGAGGTGATACATCAGATCCAGAGACAGGTATAATACCGGAACTTAACGGATTGTTTAATCAGTGTGCGACTTACGATCTGTTAGGGGCGCTACACATTTAAGCGGGCCGGCCACAGATATAGAGAGCCGGCCATAAATCGGCACACCCGGGCCGCAAAATCGAACGTAGATAAATGATAAATCCTTTACAGTACAGGCTGTACGCTTGTGGAATGCATAGCCATTGTCAGTAAGACGTGCAGAATCTTTGTTTTCGTTTAAAAAAATGGTAAATGATCTTAATCAGTAATTCCTGTTTATATATTTTGGTACTTAATGTATTTTTGAAGTATGTATATTGATAACAATTATGTATGTTTTATATATGTATAGTATATTATATGACTACGTAACTAGGGTAAACTAACCTAATATTGACACCGTACCAATTTATTGGCACCTTACCATTTTTTATCTATATTAAGGCCCCAATAATTTTTCTAAACAGGTAATTATCAGTATATTTATACGTTAGAGTACTGGCATCACAGAAATAGATATTTTTTCAATAAGGCGTCGGAATAAATACTTTTGTGACAAGTCTGTACGTGGATGTAAAAAAAATTCTAAATCCTGACTTCTTGCTAAGGTAAGACCCATTTTAATCTTTGTTTATATAGTTGATGTTTTGAATTTTAGCAACAAATGTTATTTGATTTGATTTATGAATTAATCAGCCAATTTTTTTTTTGCTTTTACTGGCGATTTTAATACTTTTTTTATCCGTGCCAATATTAGGTATCGAAAATAAGTCATTAACCATTTTATTGACACTCATGCCAAAAATAGGTTTTATTATAAAGTTTGCCATCGCGGTAAAATATGCTTTATTTCTATAGTAATTCAAAAAGGTCATAAATTAGTTTATGTTCCTTTTTGAATTAAATTAATTTATCTTAAAATTACTTGTCCTGACTGACTGATTCAACGCACAGGCCAAACCGCTGGACCTAGAAACCTGAAATTTCGGCGGTAGATTCTTCTTATAATGTAAGCATCCACTAAGAAAGGGGTTTTTGAAAATTCCACTCCTGTAGGGATTAAATGGGGGGGAAAAAATCGAATAGCGGGCGTAGCCGCAGAGAATTGCTAGTATCTTAAAATATCTTTAAAAAAATTGGTATTTCTGCAGTGAAAAAAGTGAAGAAATGCCAAAGCCAGAATCACAGAACCTCAGCCCAGACATTGAACTAGATATTAGATCAGAAAATAGTCTTAATAGCCTTGATATCCAAAATATGGAAGTTATTTTCAATGATTCTCTAAACCAGTGGTTCCCAAACTTGATTGGGCTCCGACCCACCTAACAAAAACTGCCAAATTCGGGACCCACCTCTTGGCTGTCTTAAAAAGGGCATACAATATGGTAACGCTCAGATTTCCTAGTCTCTGTGTTAATTAAATTCGTCTTCTGCCCATTCAACCATTTCGTCGATTCGTCGTGCAACAGTATTATTTGACAGTGGTATGCACTCGATTTCCTTTAACCCTTCGGAGCCCGGGCCTATTTCTTGATACGATTCGAGCCAACGGGCTCCGAGTTATTAATTATTTTTCTCCTAACATCGCTCCAACAGCATCTTTAATCGACGGTAACATTACCTCATTAGCTTAAGGATCGCCAGAGCAGGAAAGCCTCACACCATTGGGGAAGACTTAGCCCCAATGGTGTGAGGCTTTCCTGCTCTGGCGATCCTTAAGCTAATGAGGTACGAGGCGTACGAAGCATTTTCAATAATATTAATAAAATGTGAAACAATGTTTTTTGACGATTTCATGTTCATGTCATTTTCTTTGAAAAAACTTCTTTTACCTTCATTAAAGTTGTGCCACAAAACAACTCGTCGAGACCTTTCTAACGAGACCAAACTCCTGCTCCATCATCAGACCCTGATCACCATTTTTCTAACAACTACTCGTCGAAACCTACCTAAAGAGCCCAAACTCAGTTGGTCTACGTTTATTGGTACAGAAATCTCGTGACTGCCTTCCTGCTCCATCATCAGACCCTGATTACCATTGTTCTGGCAACTGTTCGTCGAGACCTACCTAATGAGCCCAAACTCGGTGGGTCTACGTTTATTGGTGCAGAGATCCTATGACCACCTTCCTGCTCCATCATCAGACCCTGATCACCATTTTTCTAGCAACTACCCGTCGAAACCTATCCTAACGAGCCCAAACTCGGTTGGTCTACATTTATTGGTACAGAGATCTCGTGACTGCCTTCCTGCTCCATCATCAGACCTTGATTACCATTGTTCTAGCAACTGTTCGTCGAGACCTACCTAATGAACTCAAACTCGGTGGGTCTACGTTTATTGGTGCAGAGATGCCGTGACCACCTTCCTGCTCCATCATCAGACTCTGATCACCATTTTTCTGGCAACTACTCGTCGAGACCTATCCAACGAGCCCAAACTCGATGGGTCTAGGTTTATTGGGGCCGAGATCCTGCTACCACATTCTTGCTGATGATCATCAGACCCTGGTGAAGGTTACCATTTTATTTACTATCATCCGATTTACATATGTTCTAAATTTCAGATTTTTCGGACTAATAGAAGTAATTTTATACAAAATACCTCGTACCTACCCTAAATAAACTTTCTTGTTTTAAACATTTTTTCTCGACACGGAAAGGAGCTGATGGTCTTCAAACAAATAAATAAAACCGCATTCAAATCCGTTCACTGGTTGGACCGCTATGATGCCACAGATAGACATACATACAGACAGACAGACTTCCGGACATAGGTGTCAAACTTATAACTCCCCTCGTTTTTGGTCGGGGGTAAAAAATATCACAAAAACAAAAGACGCCCGACTCGGGCTCTCCACTTTACACGAAATGCATTTCGCCACCTGTCCCGACTCCCGCTCGCTCCTCTCCTCTCGCAGTCATCGAACGCGAGCGCCACCGCGACGGGCGCCCGCGCCCGCGCCCGCACCCCTCCCTCAATGGCGGACCGACTGTAAGCCCGATCGGTCGGATTTTCAGGGCCCACTTAATATTCGCTCGCGACCCACCAGTGGGTCGCGACCCACAGTTTGGGAACCTAGGCTCTAAACCAATATGGCTATACCCAGGCATCAGACTATGAACATGTTTCACAATAAGTAATAGTGAAGTGTTATTTCTATTATAATGCACTTATGTTCCAACCTAATTTATGATAAGTGGCAATTCCTACAGTTTAAAAATAACGAAAATGTATTAAATACTATTTGATTTGCATAAAACTTCTATTAATTTTAGTATGTATCCACATACTAAAATCCACAACGAATGAGGGGACAATAATAGGTAATTTTCCCTGTCAATAAAAGGTTTACCTATGCCAATATTTGGATATTTCAGACATTTTCTTTTTAACGTAAAAATATTTATTAAACTGCTTTGATTTGTAATAAAAATAACCTTAAAATATTCTCTTAACCTTATTTAAGGGATATCGATTCCCATGACGTTGCTTAAATTAAAAGGAAATGCCTTTTTTGAATGGTTTAGTACAGCTACTCCTTAAGGTGTCAATATTTGGTTAGTTTACCCTATATTTAAAAAATATAAGAAATTGCTTTTAATGATAAGACCGTTATTGTGGCTTTTTTATCTTAAGTCTTTTATTCAATTTACTTATATAAATTTATGTAAATTTACGTGCAATTAAGTTCTATTCTATTCTAAATATTCAATTCTATTCTATAAATGTTCGAGCTGAATTACTTGCCGGATCTTCTCAGTGGAGGCCGCGTTACGATCCGGGGAGTGGGTGTAAAAAAAAATGCAATATGTAAGAGGGCGAGGCCCCTGTGAGGCCTGAATTTTGAATTTGAAATAGTATCAGTTGTCTGGTTTCCATAGTACATGCTCGGCCTAGTTTGGGATCAGATGACCGTGTGTGGAATGTCCCAGAATATTATTTTAACACCAACGTCAATAATATTTAAATTATTCTATGTTTTTTTAGTGCTAATCAAGTCGGTTTAATTTTTTTTTGTCGATCTAATTCGTATCCATTTTGGTTTCAGTCTTATTCTTTTATTGTTCAAATAATTATATTTTTAATTATTCTAATAATCTTGTCCTTCCAGTTCTCTTGCTGTGGCCAGAACGGCTTTATAGAATACGCACCAAACCCAATACTGCCCGAGTCCTGCTGCACCGGCACAAGCGGAATCGGCCAAGTTTTTGGCGGTAAATGCACCCCTGACCAAGCCAACGAGGGCTGCTCCAAGAAGATCGGAGAGTTGTACGAGAAATGGAACAAACCCATCGCAGGAGTCGCTATTGGCATAGCCTGTGTCGAGGTATGTATACTTATATACTTTCGCGTTCTATTATCTCATCACATCTCGCTGAACCAGTCTGTTTGTGACCACGGCCGAAACGTAAGGAAAATCGCGCTAATTCCTGATTATAATAAAGTTTGATATATACTTAGGTTTCATCATAATCATCAGCATTCGAAGGACGTCCACTGCTGAACAAAACTCCCTTAGATGGGAGGGGTTGCCATAATCACCACTCTTGGCATACATCTTTGAGATTGCAGTATAGGTGGTAGGTAATCCAATAGAAAGACGCTGCTGTCCATCTTCTTGTTCCCCTTAGTCACCTCTTACGACACTTAACGGGATGAGATGGCTGGGTGTCGTCCCGAAATACATGGTGCTGGCAAGCTACGTAATGCTGTTCAAACGATTTGATTAATAAGTGGTACACCGTTCGTGTCCGCGATAGTACACTTATTAGATAGGTGTACAAGGAAGGGACAGCATTCCGGGTGGGAATCGAGCCTACGACCTCTTATTGGTGGGCAAGGATGTCGAACCAATGGGCCCGTATCATTACCAGCATATAGAGTTACGTTTATTATAAAGTTAACATCTTATAACCGCGATATTTAACGGATTACCGTTAATAATGTTATGTCCTACTTGGTCCTACGTTCTGACAACAATCATGCCATGGCTTCGATGCCCCTATTCATCATCATTTTCACCCGGAAAACCTCCACTGCTGAACATAGGCCTCCCCCTTAGAACGCCACAATGAACGACAATTGGCAATTTGCATCCACCGGATGCCTGCGACGCGCACAATGTCGTCTGTCCACCTAGTGGGAGGCCTGTCAACGCTGCGTCTTCTGTTTCGTGGTCGCTACTCGAGAACCCCAACGGTTATCGGTTCTTCGAGCGATGTGGCCTGCCAATTGCCACTTCAACTTGCAGATTCTGAGAGCTATGTCGGTGACCTTAGTTTTGTTGACCTTAGTAGAATGTTTATCTAGTTTATAAGTATATTATATCGATGAGTGTCATAGATAAATCAGTACAAAAAAAGAGTTGATAAGTAATAATAATACCAGCCCCTGTGTTTGTTCCACTGCTGGGCACGGGCCTCCCCTCAATACGAAGGGGCTTAGGCCATAGTCCACCACGCTGGACAAGTGCGGGTTGGCAGACTTCACGTGTCATTCGAAAGATGGTTAGGCTTTCTCAGACATGCAGGTTTCCTCACGATGTTTTCCATCATCGAAAGCTAGTAACAATCGCACAAAGACGATTCGCACATGATTAGGTAAATAAAGAAAGCTGGGGTTCGAACCTGCGCACCGTGCTTCCAAGGCAAGCGCTCGCCAACTGCTGCGGCTCTAAAAAGGCCACTTTAAGCAGTTCACCTAAAAGCAATTCGTGTTTTGAATTTCAAGCAAATCCTTAAAAATTCTACTAGTTTTTGAAAAATTGTCACACATTTTAGGTGAATTATACTCAATTCATTTACTAGTACTAATTAGCAGACTCATATTTGGTGTTAATACTGCCATACGAAGAAAAATTAAACCGTAACTTACGCATATTACGATTCACCGAAAGTGGCCTTTTTAGACCCGCTGATAAATATTAAAATATATTTTTCTTCTTTCCAGGTTGTCGGAGCATTGTTCGCGCTGTGCCTCGCAAATTCCATAAGGAACATGGACAGAAGGTCTCGCTACTAATATTTTGTACACTAAAACTGGTACCTATGAACACATTTATTTTGGCTCTTTTTTTTTTCTTTACTAATTTACGGGCGGACTGAGCGCACTGCATGGCTGATTGATTTGGTTTTTTTTTGGATCACGGAAGCGTTACTAAACTTGCGACTAATAAATTTTTCGAAATATTCTAACAAACACGAATCGAAACGACTGTACCCGGAGAACTTACGAGTTTTGATGGTAAAAAAGCTATAGTTCCTACCCCTACTACCTATGCGTTTGTTTTACCATACTTTCCATATTGAAATTTTCAATAGCTTTTGCTGAAGGCGCCTATGAGAAATGCTGAAAGAATTCTCGGGGTACTGCACTACTCTAGCTCAATAATATGAAGCTATTTTAATCAAGCTCGATTAAAATGACAGCGGAATGACAGATGTCAAAAGTGCTAATTAACTTAACCATGACTTAACCTTCACGGCAGCCATCTTGATGGTAACCGCGAACACATATTTTCCAATTTTCGTTTTCTCATTTTACTTGATAATATAATTTATTTCGCAATTGCTATTTAATTATCAACTACTTGAAACTGGCGAAATTATCAATTATTGATGGAAGCCCTAATAATAGGAACAAGCAAGGAATACGTCATAGCAGTGTCAACTACTCAACTGTCATTCTAATCGCCTAAGGCCTAATATGTAAATCTTAAGTAAATACAAAAATTAAAAAAAAAAGAAAAAATAATTCTATTAATTTTCTTTTCTTTTTCTAGACTTTAAACGAATCTTTTTCAGCCAATGCTTCACTTGGTTATCCTAGATTCCGCGAGTAGATAAGTGCTTAACCTACCTATATGTAATTAGAATATTAATTACACAGAGTACTAACATAGGAAGTTAAGGGTTAAATAATTTGAACAGTTGTTTGCTATATTTATTGTTAGTATTCGTTATACCTACACAATCATATATTAACAATAGATTTACCTACATAGTGTAAAAACCCATGTCCGATCTGTAACGCGAATATTCTCATTGCTGGTACATTTAAGGATAAATATTTATATAATGTTGAACAAAGGAGTAATATGTATGGTTGTGTTGCCACACGTAATAATACCTTCAGTAATCGGACAGGATTTTTGTAACCCACTGTAGTTGTTTATGTAACATATCTAAATTTTTATGTCTGTTAAAATTACTTGCCTGTAAAGATGCGCGACTTACTAATCCGACGATTCGACAGCGCCGGATTATCCATATAGCAGGAGTCAGCAAATGCTACGGGCCCCACGCCTTGAGGGGCCCCGCCCGTAGGTGCGTACCCTAGGAATTAGCATATGCCTTACTTTATACCCACATATATAGATTTACATACATCGCGTGTCCGATCCCCGACGAAACGTCGGGGTTGGTCGCCGCTAACTTACAGTCCACGCGGGTCTGTTGTTGAAGCATTGCAGTCGGTCGGGCGCAAAAACTAAAAAAAATCGGCGGGGCATCGGCGGCATCGGTGTCTTTGAATCGGTTTGGATTTCCCGTCACTAAATGTCGGCCGTGACGTCAGAGAAAGTGTTAAAAAGTCGGCACGCTTGGTTTCAAATTTTCAATACAAATCGTGATACTTGCGTTATATATGTAAATCTATATCTGTGTTTATACATCTAAACTTTAATACCTAATATAGGATTTGCTACGGGCCACGCTCTGGCTTAATCTGGTAGGTACTGCGATTTGAATCATCTGCAACTAGGTACTAATGTACGCATTTGAATATTAGTAATGTTTATAGTCGAATAACCACTACTAATTAGTAATTACTAACGGTGTTTGAACTAGATTGTTCGCGACACAGTCGACAGTTTTTGGAATTAAAGATAAATGAATTATTTTCCGTTCCGGTCCCGGAACGAATAATGTCAGAGCGCCTGTCAAATCACATCATTCAATCCGCCGAATAATAAAAGTCGAGCAAGTATCAAATTAGTTACTAACTTCTCAAATCATTCGAATAAGTCGAATAATTTATAAAGTCGAATAATTCGAATGAAATCATTCATAGTCGCGCATCTATAATTGCCTGTGTGGCTGCAGTAAAATATAATTCTGATGTGATTTCTTAATGTCCAATATTATACTAACTTACTACTACAAAAAACAGTAGTAATCTAACGCCAGTGGCTTTTTGTTTCTGGGGCAGATATTTAATATAAGGAATATTTGTGATCAGACTAAAACAATAAAATAGACAGGGCACACAGTACGGGTTAACTAAAACCACCTAAAGTAATACCAAAGCCCAAACTAGTGACCACAGTGTAAATACACACAATACACAGTAAGTACAATTGAGTACCTTACGAACTAAACGCTCTGGGTACACCCGAAAACTTTTCTAGTGCTTAAACTGTATTAATTCAATCAGGTTATAGTCATGTGTCAAGTTTAAAAAAATGATGACAGACAACAGAATTGAGAATAGGTTACATTAACAACACGAAACGACTAAAGCTGGGAACATACTATACTGTTGTGCCGTGCCGTGTCGTGTCGTGTCGTGACACGTCAAAAGCATACCAGTTTCATGTGTATATTATTTTGGTTAGAGCTTGAGATTATAAGTAATAGGTACGATACCTACTAAGCAATTGACGATTAAAAGTGGCACATAATTAATTTATACTACCGAATTAAATGTGAATAATTGATTTCTAAAAAAAATGTTTGTGTATTTGGATAATTTACATAATAGTAACTTCGATTGTTTTGATGCGATTATTCAATTAAATTCAAACGAAGTGACACTGTCAATGCTTCCGTGGGTGGTGTGCTTCTGATTCAAATTGTGTTAATTAGCTCACTTTTTCCCGCCGCTGTCATATCGCCTATAACCTATCTACCTCTGTTTACTTATAATATTACTAGTCACATTATTAGGTCGGGTCGTGACGCATCGGTCGATACAATATTTGTACTTATATCGATGGTCGCAACGCAGCGTGCTAAATGTATGTAACCGATCTACTTCTGACGCGTCACAACACGACACGACAGAATAGTATGTAATCGTCTTGATTGTCGCACTTATAGTCCACAAATGAATCATTACCAGATAGGTGTAAATTTCAATTCATAATTTGTACTATAGGAAGAGATATTGGATCATTAACCGAAGTAAGTGCGGCATTGGATCAAAAGTTTCAATATCTGAAACTCAACAGCATTTTAACAACACAACATTTTAATATATTGTATTTCTGCTAAATAACGCTTAACGATATAGTAAATGCTTCACTGACATCGATATGCGCAATTAACATAACAATTTTAATAATTAATTATTTATTTTAATAATTAATTAATATTGATGTGTAATTTGGAATAAGAATATTTTTATAATAATTTATTTTCTCTTATATGGTAATATGTGATTCTAGAATTATACATTCCATAATTGAAAAAGAATAATAGTTATATGACATTATACCAAACAATAATACTTTACTGATTATATAAATAATTAATAATTGGAATTATTACATGATTATAAAGATATTTCAGATAAACTACGTTTTTAAAAACTCTAAAACTACACATATTTAGAGAATCTCTTTTACATATTTGTATAACGTAATATTTATTGATATTATATGCTTCAATAGAATAATGAATCTCCAATATTTTGATGACTATATAATTATTGAATCTTGCCAATGTGATATATTTTTTAACAATTTGAAATTCTATTGGTAAATTGTTTTATATAATTCCTCTGTTACATCACAAATGTCTAATTAATTTTAAGATACATTTCGATTATGCACAGTAAATAAGTGCTATTAGTTTAATATAACTTTAAGATTTCAGACCTGTGCCAAATTAACGGTACGGTAATCTAAGGCACATGTTTGGTTATAATTTGGCACCTCGCTAGTACAATAGCTACATGTCATCTTTTTCCCATGCGTGTCATCAAGTTTAAATCGATATCTGTCACTTGCTTGCAGCTCGGAAACCTGTTTTCAGGGCGGCCAAGCACTATATGCAACCCGTTGACCAGTTGACACTGCCTTGAAACAAATATTTGTATTATGTACGGAATTATGAACGTAATATCTTACCAAAATAAAATGACTACTGAATAATACGAACTTCTGTTGAATTTGGACGTATTATAAATGTAAGTTTTTGTTGGGTAATCAAGCTCTTAGTTGGTGATCTTGGCCCAAAGTACGTTCATACTTTGATTTAGGGGCTTGTAATCCCATGGGATTGCCGACTCTTTTTAACATAGTATTAAATCCTCTTTGACTATATATCGACATCTCTTTGTCTATATATGATTGACTGTATATCGAACTACATTATAAAACGTGTTATCGCATTTACACAATATCTGAAACCAGTTTGTTCAGTGTGGAGAGCAGAATTTAACTTTTTATGCATTTTTGTTTATATTATGTTAATTGTTACTATACCTACGTCTTATTATTTATGATGCCGATTCTAAAAGTGCAGACCGTGTGACTGATATGCGGGCGGTAAAAGTTTATTAACCTACAGAAAACACATACGACACGCATAGTATAGAGCAAATAACAAACATAATGGACATGATACAAAAAAAAATACCAATATCCCACATGATAATTTGTGAAAATAATAGTGCTAAATTACATCTTACAAATGTTATTCTTTTGGGTTATCGGAGATTTTGCATTATTGCACTAACGCGTTGTGTAAAGTAATCGTACTCTATGCTAAACAGTACTGCGAAGTGCCAAATTAATTTGATCGGTTTATACATTTTTTTGACGGGAAAGAATTCCTAACTAAGGGTGCCTTGCACTGATTTCATTTGATAACAAACGTTTTGTAATCAATAAAGGATGTGTGTAATTTTTGTTGTTTTTTTTTATACTATAACACCTTTAAACAGTCATGCTGTGACATCATAATATATGACATAGCTGCTCTTTATACATAAAAAATATTTAAGTTTCTATATTATGCACATGAAATATAATTTATAGATACTGGAAGTATAGCATGGCATGCCCTTTTAGGTAAGTTTGTAAATAAAAAATACTAATAAATGCATGTTGTTTGTCGCTTAATGTAAGATAAGTGTGTGACCTTTGAGTTGTAAATCATTCTAGGACAAACGAAGCTACCATAATATTATATTGTTTTTACTACTGTGTTATTTGTTAGTCTCAATTCAATAAATATACAATTACGTATAAAGCTTCGATTGTTTTAGAATTGATGTCGTTTTAAGATTTGTGAATTACAAACCAACTAGTGTAAATAAATTGTAGTTCTAACTTTATTTCTGGTAAAGGAAGAATGTAATTAAAATTTATTTGTGTTTTGCTTCGTTAAATAATATTTTATTTCATCACCTCTGTGGTACCAGTGTTCAGATTTTTTGTTAATTTGTGAACTTTTAAAAATACTTTAAATATTTATTTGTCTATTCTACTAATTTCAGGTACGCCTAAAACGAAGACATCACGATTATAACATTCGAATAAGAACAATAAATCAACGAGAAACACACCACATTATGTACAAGCTAAGATAAGGTTAGTTTGGTCTAGCGCATCCCACCTCAAGAAAAACAAAACAGCCTAGATAACGTTTGCGTTTGCCTTATTAGAATAGTTTTTTTTTATATCAATATGACTTCAGATAAGAAGACTCAAGAAAGAAACACACTATGCTGTCGTGTCGTAACGTGTTGGTTTCATACATATGTATAGCGCACTGCGATACGACACTAATAATGTGTCCCATGAATGTAACCGATATGCGGCTGACGCATCGCGACACGACAGCATAGTGTGTTCCCGTCATAACGTGTACTTTAACGACGTAAACAATATGCGGCGCGTTACGAGCTTTTTTCTCTTTGTTGTTTCGTTTAAGTTGGCAACTGCGTTTGAAGAGGTAGTTGTCACTGTTTGTGAACCAGCTAGAGGAGCAACGAGGGCACAAGATAGGGCTATAAGACAGCCATCATAGAGAGCCGCGGTTATAACAAAAAGCTGAATGATTCGTCAGCTGAATAGTTTCACACATTCGTAAACTTTGTCCAGGTAGTATGTAATCAAGAAGTAATTGAGTGCTAGCATGATAAGTGTGCCCGCGGTATAAGTGTAATCCGCTAGTCACGCACGTAGTGATTCTTTTCGTCAGTAGCCAATAACTTTAGTCGTCTAAATCCAAGAAATATTTTTTGACAACTGTCAGATTTAATTAAATTGGCGCTAAATTATGAATGAACTAATTTTTGTGTTTGTTTGAATAAAGAATATTACATAAAGTTAATATTTCCTTGTATTCGCATATAAGGCTTCCTTTTTTTTAAATCGTGTATACGTATGCTAGTATGGCGGGAAAAATGTGAAACGTCAAAAAGCATTTCTTAGATTGGGTGAACTATAGATTTGGCGATAATTGTATTTGATCAGCCACCGGTCACATGCCGACTTATCATGCTCACACTACAGGATAATTGTTGTATTTCTGTTAAATTAATTTAACACATAAGACGCATAAAGACGCGCTGTACCTTCCCATTAGTTATTCATTACCTTTTGTTGCACGATTTAAATATAAAATTTTAAGGTACTGTTAAGTTAGTTAAGTGTTTGTAATGTTGATAAACAATAGTTTTTATATAAAGTGAATGTATTTTCATAAATCGGCGTTGTAACAGTTATATGTACGTCCATTTTACAAATTATTATAGTATAGTGTTATATAAGTACTAGAATATTTTATATTTGTGCATTTTTATTAAACATTGTGATTCCTCAATACGCGTTTCAAATGTCCGTGTAAATAGTTCACATCTATTATCGGGAGCAAATGTCTGTTTTTATTGTATTTTGAATCTCTTTTGTGCATTTCTGATGAAACAGCTTTTGTGAATGACTTACATTATTGTATTTTATTAATTAAAATAAATTTTCTACTACAACACTGACTTTTTATATACTTACCTACCCAGAGGCGGATTTACAATTATGCATTTATCATTACTCATAGTTTTTCTGTCAGAAAACTCAATATTGCTCGCCTTTGTACATAGTTTAAATATTTCCGACACTGTTGTGTTTTTTATTATACATGTACTCTCGCGGTCACGAACGGTGTACCACCTTTAGGACGACAGCCGCTTGTACGAGCCGGCCCAAAGACGTGCGGGGGGCGTAAGCGCACGTAAAGTTGATCAAACGATTTTTATTGAAAACTGGTAAGCACACCGTTAGTGTCCCCGATAGTACCTACAATAAATTAATTAAATCGCCGCCGTAGTAGTAGGTAGGCCGCGCGCCGCCTAGTCTTATAATTTTGTCCGTTGGTCTAGTCACTAGACCCTAGTGGTAGACACTACAGAACGAATAGACATAACAATGACTGGAACAATTTATTTATTAGAGATTATGTGAGAACATGGATTTTACGAATTGTTGCTTACACATGTTCGGGGCCCCTGTAGTCCGGGGGCCCCGTATCATTGATACGGCGGTAGCTACGCCCCTGATAATTCATACATTCTAATTGAGAACCTTCCTTTTATTTAGTCAGTTAAAAAACAAAGACATAGCGCCTGCAGAAAAATAGATACACGACGATCACTTACACACACTTGCACACTACACCGTGGGTGGAGGGGTCAAAGAGGATATCTACATACATCCTCTTTGGATCTATAAAGAGGGATGGTGGCGGTGGAGGGAGTATCCTCTTACGCATCTCTCATGGTATCCTTCAACAACGAGTACCTACGTCAAATATATTGGATCTAGTGAAAAAAAAACTAAACCTATGGAGTAAGTGGTGATGTTTGGTTTAATTCTCTAAGGGTGATGTACCATAATTTACTGTTTCTCTGAACTGTTGTAACAATGGAGAGGGCTTATGGCAAAATATTGGTCTGAAACGGGACAGAGATAAATCATCTTCTATCTCACTCCCCCAGCGTGCCGGGTACTTGGACTAAATTTTTAATTAGCTCTGTTCAGCCCACCTTGTATGTACTTCTATTCTATTCTTGGTGGCTATAAATTTGGGCCCGGTATTCACGGAACGCACTTCGACCAAGTTGGATCCATTGTGCATGCCCTAGCCCTTACTCTGTTGCTGGCGTATCGAAGAGCTCCCTCAGGCACGCAACGATCGCGCCAGCTTGGAACTGTACATAATCATTTGGCGTAGGATAGGCTACTCCCAGATTATGCAACCTACGTCTCGCAAGAGCGTCGCAACCAATATAGGTATACCTGAATCCAGAATTAAAGTCATTTTTTGTAAACAAACCGGGCACTTCAAAACAAACTTAAATTTCTTCACCAAAACAACATGAAATCTTTCCATTTATCACCACACACACGTAAAACATCCAACTGATTCGGAAAACTAGTTAAACTACTGAAAATATAATAAAAATCTTAAGATATACGAATAAATAAAATATTTTTGACATGAGAATGCCACAGATAAAATATGTCAATATATAGAACACACACTTTGTCTATGGAAATTAGTGATGTCCAATATTTAAAGATCTAAATCTCGATATTGAATGATTTGAAATTGATCCACAACCAATCATTTTATAAAATAAAAAGTATTATATTAAACTCAGACTAAACTGAGGTAGATTCAACATAAACAGTAGGTCCGCCGTCCCTATTTCAAAGTAAATCGCTACTCTGCCCACGTCTACACGGATTATATTATGTTGATTGTAAGATAATATTTTATATTACGTATTTAATTATTTATTTAAATAAATATCAATAAAATTGAGTGCCGAATATGAAAATGTATGCGGTTTGACAGGTTCCGGGACTTACGCCTTAGTGCTGCCACCTGGTGCACGTCATTTTTGAACACCCTCATTGTGTTATTCATAGTCATTCATTCGTCGCTTCGTATCGATGTCGTACGTACTGAATGCTCTCTGGTGTCTTTTCTTTAACGACTTTGCTTTCGATTTTTGGTTTTGTGTTTGCTTTGTGATTTGGACCGTGTTTTCGATTGGACTGACGACTTATTGCTACGATCTAAGGATTTTGATACTCTCGTTTAGATTTCAATTGAAGTGTTTGTGTGTATATAAGGTAAGATTTTATAAGATTATTTTAGTTTAAAGTAATTTAAGTAAATTGAAAAAAAAATTATGATAAAGTAAAAAAAATACATTTATCAATAGAAATATACAACATCGTTTAAAAAAATTCAATTCACATACATGCACTACAGGTTCTTTTTTCCATCCATTTTTTTTACATGTAGTTTTACTAAGTGTTGACGATTAAGTCTCCAAAGCTATTATACATTTGCACTGTCGTGCACTCATTTGTTTCAATGAGCATTATTTTATAAGCTTGAATATTTAATTTATAAATTATGTCAATACTTTTTATTAGTAATTACAACAAGTCAATAAATCCATTTATTTCGTTTGAGTCCAAAATATAAATGGGTAATTACCCGGGTGGAACTCACGAGTGGGTTAAAACCCATTATAAATCAGTTCGCTCCACACACTGGATGGCTTGACAAAATGTATATAGATTTCACTCTGTTGAACCATCCAGTGGGTTGAGCTCAATTGGTGATAATCTTCGGAGTCTCTGCACGTTCAGGGTGTGGGCCCTAAGACGCCCATAGAGTATGGTAATGACTCCGGCGGGGTTGCGACCCCTATCACCCCACGTCCCCACAGGTACCAGGTACCTTTTAAACTTTTTTCCCGTGAGAACAAAATAAAATGGGTGACTTTATTACAAGAATTATAAGTAATCACTAAATGTGTTTTTAGTGCTTGAAGATGAGCGAACCTCGTCCTGGGCCATCTGAACCTACATCGTCAAAAAGGAAGAGACGTAACTCCCCGACAATTTTGAGTAGTCCCATGAAAAAAAGGCCAAGACCTACACAGTTAACTTCCAACGAAAAAAATATTGCAATCAATATTTATAAATTTGTAGCGAAAGCTATGCCCACATAGCCGTATAAGTCGGAGGTTTCGCAGGCTACTGCGGAAGTAATGGGCATTTCTAAAAGAATCCATCAGAGTTAGTTTGCAGCTTGTGGCCAAAAAGATGGAAGTTACAAAATGGTTCGCAAAAATCCCAAATGCTACCCTTTGACGTATTATATTCAATCTTCTAGAGAATAAGTAAAATTGTTGTACACTCAAATTAACATTTTAATACTGACGCATTTGTTAATTATTTTGAATTAAAGGGTTTCGAGTTGTTATTTGTTTAAATAAAGGTGAAATTATCAATAAAAATAATTCACAGTAATAATGTATTCTTTTTAATCCTACCGTTGCTGACATAAATATCGATACTGTAATGGATTTATCCTCAGAGTAATTAGAATAGAGCCAGTATCGCGTCGATTCCCCGAACAAATTTTTCGTGGCACTTTTGCGGGGTGCGGGAGGCGAAGTAAACACACACAGATACAATTTCACGCATATCCACACTATAATAAACTCGCAACACATTCAAAAAGATACGCACACAAACAAAGAATGACCTGAACATATGAACAAAATTTGGCAGAGGGGTTAGCGCATCATGCTATCTCCAGTGGTATCTCCTCTAAGGGATTTATCATACATCTATGATGTGGTCAGATTCACTCGTTCATGAGGCGTCACCTCCCTAATATTGTCGATGGTTGCAATACCGCCATGTTTATTTACTTTTTACGACGGAATACTTGAATTCGAGTATACTACTAAGTACTACTGTTGTATGTAGGTACTTACTAGTATTATAATATTTAACAACAGTTCATCATCATCATCAGCAGCCGAAGGACGTCTACTGCTGAACAAAGGACTTCCCCTTAGAAGGGAGGGGTTGCCATAATCCCCACGCTTGGCAGGCGGCTTGGGAATCGCAGTATAGGAGGTAGTAATCCAATAGAAAGACGCTGGTGCCCGTTTTGTTTTCCCTTAGTTGGCTCTTACGGTCACCCAACGGGAGGAGATGGCCCCTCCCACCGTGGGGTGTCCCCTCCAACGGGCAACCGTTAACATAACAAACAGCAGAGCTGCTGGTTACTGGGTCGGGTTTAAATAAGTACGGGTTGAAATAGTTGCAAGTCAACACAGGAAATATATTTTTGCCCGACTGCCCCAGAAGGAGGGTTAATGATATTTTAATTCTACGTCTATCTTTTGGGGATTTGGTTCGCGGCCGCCATCTTGGTGGTCGTGACCGCGAGCGTACTCAAATTTTTGTTTTCTTAATATAATAATAATAATATTCTGGGACAATCCACACACGGTCATCTGATCCCAAACTAGGCAGAGCATGTAGGTACTATGGAGACCAGACAACTGATACTAATACTTAAATCCGGGCCTTTATTTTTTGTAAATACATACTTATATGTATAGATAAAACACCCAGACACTTGGTGGGAATCGAACCCACGACCTATTGGTCAGCGGCCAGGGTGTCTACTGTTTAACCACTAGACCAACAGGCCCGCCTGATACTTATACTTGATAATATAATTTATTTTGCAATTGACACGTGCAGCATGCATGTATCTATTTTTTGTATGGAGGGAGTGGCCCTTCTTCTCTTGGAGTAATAATGTTCTGTAGTGAATTTTTTTTTAACAAAGCTGTATGATCTCAAAACCTTTGCCTGCCTTTTGGCGAAAAGAACTAACAACAGTAATTGGACGTTGACGTTGTTGACGTTACTTTACAACTTTGTCAATACAGCTGTCAGTGTCAATTATTCAGTTCGAAATCATGAAAAGTGTGAACGTTTGTTTGAGCACGTCCACCCGTTTGGTCTCCGCGTTTCTAAATTCTACTTTCACTTCATCTTGAATACTCAAATTAATCAGTTTTAAATGTACTGTGATAGAACGTGGTTGGGCCCTAAGTAAATAGAATAAAATACTCATGACATGGCGGTCACGGAAGGGTCACACACAAATTACTGTGCAGTGTTTATAATTTTTGCCCTAGTGATAGTTCAAGCTGTCGGTTACGACACGGAATTGTATGAAACGAAGCCTTGCGACAGCAACGCCTGCTTCGACAGACTCCAGGGTGCTTTGGGCGACTGTTCGTGTAACGTTGACACTATAGATTATTTCAACAATGTGAAAATATACCCGCGCCTACAGAGTTTAGTGAGGAAAGACTATTTTCGCTTCTACAAGGTGAACTTGAAGAAGGAATGCCCGTTTTGGGCCGACGACAGCAGGTGCGCAATGAGGTATTGTCATATTAAAACCTGCTCCAAGGAAAGTGTGCCTGGCTTCGACAGTAGTCACGAAAATGATCATGTAGACGAGACTCCAGTAACAAAATACATAGAGCAGGCTCAATCCAGCTGTAGGTCGGAGGCAGACCATGATCCTGACCTTGGATACCTGAATTTGACAATTAGTGCTGCAAATCAACATGAAATAGCAAAATGGAAAGCGTATGATGATGCACTTGAGAATTTCTGTGAGTATGACGATAAGGATGTAGATGCTGAGTATGTAGATCTAATGTTGAACCCTGAACGCTTTACTGGGTACAAAGGCCCATCCGCAAACAGAATATGGAGAAGTATATACCAGGAAAATTGTTTCCGCCCAAAGCTGAATCCGTATCAATCATTCCCATTTGTTATGGCATCAGATTTAGGCAATATGTGCTTAGAGAAACGGGTATTCTATAGAGCTGTATCCGGTATGCATACCAGTATTAACATACATTTATGTTCTAAATACCTTTTATTTGAAAAAGGTGCAGGTTTTGCTTCATCACCAGATGGTGAATGGGGTCCAAATTTGGAAGAATTCCAACGTCGCTTTGACCCATCACAGACATTTGGGGAAGGCCCTAACTGGCTCAAAAACCTCTACTTTGTTTACCTACTAGAAATGCGGGCACTAGCGAAAGCCGGGCCTTATCTGGAGAGTGAAGAGTATTATACTGGTAATCCGAATGAAGATGAGGAAACTCGTGACGCTATAAGTAATATGCTTGGTATTATATACTCTTTTCCTGACCATTTTAACGAATCATCAATGTTTAATGGAGGCAGTCAGGCAGCAGAACTGAAGGTTGAATTCAGAGAGCATTTCAGAAATATATCCAGGATCATGGACTGTGTGGGATGTGATAAATGCAAGCTGTGGGGGAAGCTGCAAACCCAAGGACTGGGAACAGCATTGAAAATACTGTTTTCTAGTAAATGGAACAGTCCTGAAGGTGATCCCAGTCAGGGCAAGCTGCCTGTGAGGCACAAAGCCTATGAGAGACTACAAAGGACAGAGATTGTAGCACTTTTTAATGCTTTTGCCAGACTGTCAGATAGTATAAGGCAATTAGAAAACTTCAGGATTATGTTAAGGTAAGCTCATAATTAAATCTGTTTAGAAAATTAGTGATTTTTCACCAAATGTAGTCTTGTGCCAGATTGTTGTAAGTTGCATACCCAGGTACTAGAAAAAATAATCTTTCAACTTTTATTAATTCTTATTTATTGTTGATTCAAATTGACACAGAACTGCATAGAGTGTTAAATTACAGCAGCATGAAAAAAAATATTGTATAGTGTAAAAAATATGCCCTACATTTTTCAACATGTTGCTATCTTTGTTTATTTTATTGCATGCCTATCCTTAATTAAAGTCATTTATGCTGGGCATGCCATGGAACATGCTATAAAATGCTTTTAGTGCTTCATATATTAGATGCGAATAGCCGTTAATACCTTAAGAACTAAGCCAATTTCAAGCAACAGTTTTTTAACACAGAGTATAGAGCTTTCAACATAGAGTAGTAACATTTGTTGTAAGATAAATAAGGTACACAAAGATGTTACTAATCTATGTATGTACTTGGTATGAAATTAGAATGTGGCTTGTAATTGGGCTATATCTTTTAATTAGTGGCTTGGGCTTTGGCACTGTGTATAATAATTTGGTGACCTGGCTTCAGTGGTTATTTTTTACAATGTGTATAATACCAGTAAGCATACCATATAAATTAAACTAACGATTCATTAAAAAATATCAGTTAAAATAGAATCTAAAAGGTAGAGTCTTAAACACCATTATGCAATACCATGAATCTAAGCTGTTCAGCTCAGCTGTTCTGAAATCTAACATCATGATCACCATATACAACACAGATCCAGAGACTAAAAATTGTTGCTGACATGGTAATCTAACTTTTTAAAGACATGCAACAGTAAATACGATAAGTAGCGGTACTTGTAGGCCCTTGTGAGAGACTGTCTACCACAGCCATAAAGCAGTGGTGTGAATGTTTCTGGTGTAAGGGCTCATACACATAAACACGATAGGTCGTGGCATGACGCGATGTCGTTTCACGATGCGACATCGTATCGTAAAGATTTACGGCGAGGATTACATTGTGAAGCCTGAAGTAATTACAGTCTCAAAAAATTTTGGAGATAAGCTACGGAAATTAATCAACGCACTCGAGGGAGCATGCCCCATGTACTTATCCTGTAATGTAATGCTCGTCGTAGATTTATAGGACACGATGTCGCATTGAAACGACGTTCGTATTGTGTTTATGTGTACGGTCAGCCAAAAATATGGTTTACCACCCTACGGTTGAAGTTCATATGCACATCATAAAACAACAAGGTTGATTTTCCCTTGCAATTATTCATACAGTTACTAATGCTCTCTTTATCGTTAACGTCAACACTGACTTGTGTTCATAGTTTAAATTGTCGCATCTGATAGAAATGTTCAACCTTAGTGTTATTTTGATTGCATAGGATGTTTTGTCAAAACTGGTAACCGACTTTCTTGGCCGACCGTACGAGCCCTAAAGGACTCTCAGAGATAGTAACTAAGGATAACTAAATTTTCCGGTCCTTCCTGTTTAACAGGCGTGTCGGATGCATCAGACCATATATCCTGGTCGCCTCGTCGCAAATTCGCATTAAAAAATAACGAGGATACCGCTTTAACGATTGTTGGAACCGGTTATTGGTCCCAGAATTTGGTTATACAAAATCTGTACCTACCTGTGTTTATACCTACATCTTTTATTTTGTTAATAGTTTCTTGGTTTTTCCAATAAATATACGTGGCCTAAACATACATATGTTTATCGTTTGTGACGTAACTAAGAGATTTTGTTGTGCAAACGTGATACAAGTTTCAAGTGTCAGTGTGCCTAATACTGAATATAGGCAATCACTTTCTATTTTATTTTGAAACTTGTTGTAATAAAGCCTTTCTTATCACGAGCTCGTGCGTGCATATCGTGAATTCTTGGATCCCATTCACAGGACTAGGCTGCTTTAATATTCAATTTTGTATTTATTTCAATTTGCAGCTTTATTTCCTCTACTTATCTTTGTTATTTAAGCGATTGTAGGTGCCTTTAATGTTTCCTTTTGTAAATTTTATTTATTTGTTTCCGTTGAATCGATAAAGTTTAATGATTTCCTGCTGTATTTATTTTAAATTATGTAATACACGTACACTGCAAAAAGGTGTAGGCAATTGTTTACGGACCCAAATTATTAATAAGTGAGAATCTTATACTCTCATGGGTCTGTACAAATATACCAGTGGCTGACGTTCCCTATTGATAGAAATAATTGCAATCTTAATATTTCTAATAATATTTCTTCTATTCACACCCATTGTGACGTCATAAGAATATTTTTACTTGATGCTCCGGTATTCATATTTTTATCACCACATCTACTACGTTCTAACATAAACATATAAAACGGTCAGTCTTGTACCATAAGGACCAAAAGGAGACCGTTCGTGATAATTGCCGAGACCAAAAACGATGGACATGGAGTCTACTACTACTTGTTTCAAACTTTCTTTAAAAAAACTAGCACTAAGGCCTCGTTTACGGAAACGCGGGGCGTCGCGCGTCGCGTGTGGCGTGGCGTCTCGCGGCGCGTCGGACGTTTTTATTGTTTACGTAGCGGCGGCGCGTGAAGCGGCGCGTATCATCGCACGCGTAAACACAAACTTATAGCAATATATGATGCTGTTTATAGAGACGCGGGGCGGGAAGAGTGGCGGTGCCCGCCGCTGCGCCCGCGGTGGGCACCGCCGCGTGCAACGGCGGTGCAACTCACTTTTTAACATACAATTTTCTTCTAAAAAAAAATCGATCATATCATACTCCATTGCGATGGTGACTACGTCTGTGTTGCATGATTACCAAATAGACTGGCAGAAGGTTCCGCCACAGGCATCCCTTCATCGAGAATCGCCGCTGCGTGCGCCGCCGCGATGAACCATCGCCATCCGCGGGCGCCGCCGTAAAACACGCTCCATTTCAAGCAAACGCGTGTAAAATCGCTTCTCCGTAAACACACTCATACAACGCCCTACATTTGAATTTAGTGCGGGCCGCGCTGCCACACGCGACGCGCGACGCCCCGCGTCTCCGTAAATGAGGCCTTAGGCAACCTAATCACTCGCCTAAGGACTGGACATACTTTAATATAGGGGTGTTTTACAATATACTATTCAAAACCAATAAAGAGTATTTCCATTGCACGGCCAATATTGTAACCATCATCAGCGTATAATCGCCTATGGCTTGAAATCAAATAACCAGGCCAATTACGCTATTCGTACTGCTCCTGAATCGCAAGCTATTTTTTTTTGTTAGCTAATGTTATTTAACTTTATTATGGACCTACCATAGCTATCTCTGCGTCATCTGTAGACTGGTATACAATTCCTAAGCTTGCCTATGCTGGGCAATGCCTTCCTTTTAACTCTACTGCAAAAAACAAACTTCGCGAGTAGTTGAAGGTTTAAGTAAAAGAAGTGTTTAAGGGTTTACAAGAGTATATAAGTGCGCGGTCCCCTTTATCTCACAAAATAGTAAAGCCACTAAATACTGAGAGTACAGAACGCAAGCTCATGTATGTAACCTCGCTTCTCATACCTAAGCTCGGCGGTCTCGCCGTTTATCTGGCTTATGGGAAATATGATTGATTGTTGAGAATAAAACTGGAAGAACGGAAATAAAAACTAAAAATAATTAGCTCGCACTAAACCGAGATATACCGAGATATCGTGTCCGTGAGCGCTGTCTATGTGTGCGTTGCTCGAACGCCCGTCGTATGAAGCTTGCTTTCTGTACTCTCAGTATTTTGTGGTAAAGCGGTTAATACTGACTGCCAGTTTTGGTGGCTCAAATGATGTTAAATTCATGCATAGAATTTAGTGTTTTTTTTAAATATATTAACATTGTAAATTGGCATTGTAGTACTCGTAACAATATTGTTATGTAGATAAAACATCAATACGAATAGCTAGAACTGGATTCATAGATCAATGAATCACGCCTTGCTTACCAACAAAGTATTCAATTTCTACAATCTATTATTCCAAGTCAAGTGTTGGACCAGTCATAGACAAGAGACGAGAAAAATTCATCCCAATTAGTAGGTACTACAGGATAGAATTATTTCTATAAACCATCAACACTTCAGCATGGCCTTAGGATCCTATTCTTGTTCATCATCCCAGACACCGTTTTCTTTTAAAAGACTGACGTTGATATATCCTTAGTAGCATCAGACAGGTATCCTACACCTCGTCTGTCACGTAGGTGGGCGTTAAATGAGTCAGTTTGCCTAAATCACACGCAATATGACGCAATTACCCGTTATATTCCTGACGTGGTTTTACCAGATTCGTCTGTTGTGTTTGTTTACTGACATTGTAATGAGATTTACATTTTTCCAACTCTTATCATGCATCTGGAATGTGTCTGTCATATTTATTGCATTGAGTGCAAGAACGAGTAGGTCATTCACCATCATTAGCAGCCGATAGACGTCCACTGCTGAACAAAGGCCTCCCCCTTAGAAGGGAGGGGTCGCCATAATCCCCACGCTTGGCAGGCGGCTTGGGGATAGCAGTATATGTGGAAGATACATTCAAAAGAAAGACGCTGCTGCCCGTCTTCCTGTTCTCGCTTAGTAGCCTCTAACGACACCCAACGAGAGGAGATGCAATTCTAACCCGGCACCCCACCGGTAAGGTAATAACAAGTAACAAGTACTTAGGTATTTAATTAAAAAAGAAAAAAAAAACTGAAAAAAAATATTTTACTTCAAAATTTAATTTAGTTTATCTAATACGGGTACTGGGGTGTCCGGGAGCACCCTCATTTTTACATTCTGTATTGACATCAATAATTAGAAATTAAAATTATAATCCTATCAATTCTATTTATACAATGTTGTTTATAAATTTCTAACCACGGCGACCGATTCTATTAATTACAGCGAGTGATATCTCCGAAAGATTACATTTTTATAATCGAATATATTGATGATTAAAATCATGGTAGGAATGTTTAATGCATTTATCAACTTCGAGGAATAATTAATAATACCTTGAAAGGAAACGCGAATTTATCGTTAATCAATAAAAAACTGGGTTGAACTTCAGATAAAATATCGTTATTAATTCTGTAAATATAGTTGGTATATTTTTATAGAAAACGCTTGTATATTGTGGAAATATGTTGTATATCGCTTTGTTCCGTTTTAAAGGGCACTTTAGCTGGTGAAATTACCGGACTAATGTCTCGGGTGATGAGCGGCAGTGCATTGCAGTTATCTATAGGCTTGTGCGTGCTCATTATCAGGTGAACGTCTTGCTTGCCTCGTTACTAGGTTCGTTACTACTTCAGAGTCGCTGGACGTTCGGGGTGTGGGCCCTTAGAACGTCCATTGAGTACGGCGGCGGGGTTACGACCCCGTCCCTGTGAGCACCGTGTCAGGTTCCCGGCGGCGGGCTCAAAGGCAAGGCACTGAGGTGCCCCTGGTGCAGATCCCACCGGAGAGACTTGGGGCCCTTCTCATGTGCCGATGCGACAGCCGCGGGGCTTTTAGTGGGTAAGAATCCCACATACCCCGGTCGAGCCCCACAGCTCCCGGGGATTTTTCGAAGATTTCTCCCGCGCCAAAAAAATTTTTTTGATTATCACTATTTGTTTAACGAATTCCAGATCGAGATCCAGACCTTATATTATTAAATAACGAGAATAACTTACAATTTCTAGAATCATTAACTATAGTAGATCCACTGAAACATAGAGTAATTTAAGACCACACTTAATAAACACCATATTCGATGTGTTATGTTGCTGTATCGCAGCTGAGCTAAGGGATACGACACCTTCGCTTCTCCTCTTGTTGTCAGTGCAATTTCTGTTACAGTCTTCCTGTATTCTTAGTTCATGACTCCATCGGCACTTTCTCTTCATTTCTCCTTTAAAAACCCTGTTAAATATATATAATTATACATTTATTTATTTTTTGGTTTTATCTCTCAATTGTTTATAAGGTAGGCTATATTTCTATATTCACGTTATTTTTTCCTAATTACTTTATTATACACACATCAAAAGTGTCTAGGGATCAAGCATTTTTGGGCAAAAAAATGGGCAGAAGAACAATGGCGTTTCGTGTGCTTTTCTGATGAGTCTCGTTTTGGTATGAGACCGGATACAAGACGTATACGACACTGGAGAACCCCTGGACGCCAACAGCGATTAAAATCCTGCCAGGAAGTCCATCCTTATAGTGGTGGAACCATCATGGTATGGGCGGGTATTTGGATCGGCGGAAGAACTGAGTTGATTTGGATCAGAGGCAACCTCAACGCTCAAATTTATGCTGAGACGATTGTATCAGACGTCATCGTTCCTCTACAAGTGCAAATCGGTCCCTTATTTCAGTTAATGCATGATAATGCACGACCGCACACCGCAAGAGTTGTAAGACAGACTCTCGCCGCAGCTAACATCAATGTCCTGCCCTGGCCTGCTCAGTCGCCAGACTTGAACCCGATTGAGCATGCATGGGATATGCTACAGAGAAGAGCTCTGCCGAATATGGAGGGTATCCAGTCGCAAGAAGACCTTTTTTTGTTGTTGCAACGAACATGGGCGGCCATTCCACAGCGTGATTTGGATGAACTCATTTTGAGTATGCCAAACCGATGTTCTTGTGTTGTTAGTGTTCGCGGTAGAAACACGGATTATTAATTGTTTAAGTTACCCAATAAAATTTTAAAGAAAACTGTTATTTCAGTCTTTTTTTCGAACTTTTGTGTTAGTGGTTCAAATGTCAAAAATCCCTTTATTAGGAAAATGGCAAATTTCTTTATTAATGCAAAGGTGACTTGGTTTATCGTTACTGTGACAAACGAAAACACTTTATTTGATGAATCCTTAAAGAAAATTTTAATTAATATCAATCAGGAGAAAAGTTATTGCAAAAATATATGTTGATCCCTAGACACTTTTGATGTGTGTATATGGATACATATAAAATTACACTTAATATATTTATATACTTATTTGTTGTTTCATCTGTGAGTCATCTAGGTCTAGCTGAAAATCAGCGCGGTAGATACATTTATCTGCAGCATATGCTGAGCTGGACCTTCTTCAAAACTGTACATGGCAGCGTTCAAAATTATGATTAATATTAGTACCTTGTCTCATTGTCCATATGTACAGTTTTTGAAATAAATTATTTCTTCTATTTCTTTACATTGATTAAACAAATATCTTCTTTCTTTGGCCTTGCTTTTTCCCGTTACGTGGGGCCGGCTTTCCCAATCATGTGACGCCACTTACTTCGGTCTTGTGCGTCATCTTCCTTGATTCCCTCATGTCCTTTTGACCTTCGTCAACCATGTCGTTTGCGGCCTACCTCTTCCCCTCTTCTTCGTAGCCATGGATTAAACAAATATAAAATACTTATTTCAAAATCTTCGATGAAGGAGTATTTGCATCGATACTTGTTTGCTTTGTCTGCTAAACCCATTGTTGAAACAACAATTACAGCTCTATATGTACGGATTATATTGTGGTATAGAATTTGTTGTCAAGTGGCTGACTACTCTCGACGATCAATTTAAAACATTAGTTAGGGTAAAAGTGGGATAGTTGCCACACTTTTTAAAATTACTTTATATCTCTCAGTTATAAAAGCAAAATTCTTTACTTGTAATACGGGTAGATACTTTGGTTTATTATTTTCAAACATATGAAAGGAAAAACAATTATCTTTGATATTTCCAGAGTATTGGCGATTTTTGCGGACCTCTATATTTTGGGGCATCTATCCCATATAGGGGATAATTGCCTAATCTATGTAAATTACGTTTAGGATAGATGCCCTGCTGAAAAAAGAGGCCATCTATCCCACAAAAACTTTGATTTCACCTTGCCTTTCCATGCAATCGCACAGAGACATGCAACACGGTCAACTTAGTGGTACTTGTAGAGTCTTTCGAAAGATAAATAAAATAACATGTGGTCATCCGCCAAACTAGAGAAATTACAATCGAGGCAACTATACCCCTGGGGCAACTATCCCACTTTTCCCCTATATACTTTTCCATTGATTTGTGTCGGAGACTAGATATGCTAGGTACTCATACGCGCTCTCTGTCTGTTGACCTAAGCTTTAAATAAGGCGGATCCGTAAGAATATATCTACTAAATGTCGAAATGAATAGCTGTTCTTTATATTCAATCTTACATTTAGCTGTCATTTAAAATTCATTCTCATTGAACAAACTCTTAAAATTGGTTCGTTATCTTAAAGTTTTGGTTCAAGATTAGTTATTATAGTACGAACAGTATCTCATTATATCGATCAGTGGTATCTAGGTTATAACCTTTATTTAAATGCAAAGTATAATCTGGATAAAACTGTCTTAGAATTAATACTTGTAATGTACTTAAAATCACTTTACTGCCCTGAACCTAAACTTGATTCCCTTTAAATGTAAATATAGGATATAAACCAATCAGCATGCCGTCACACACATCAAGCACATTGTTGGGAGAATGCACATTAAATTCATTATAATATTTTGGCAGTAATTCAAAATTCCATGTTTTTATACGCAGCGCACAAAAAGATGATGGGCCGAAGAAAAGCGTATTTGGAAATTTCCAAGACACGAAGTGAGAAGAGAAGCTTAGCGATTAAATTATAAGAAGAATTATATCGTCCTATTGGCGTTACTAGGAATGGTAGAAGCGTGTTACTTAATTTATTATTTGCATATTTAGCGTGGTAATAGTGTCCTAAAACTGTTTGGAGACTGAGATTTTAGTTAGTTCCAGTCGCTCTGAGCGGCTTATTATTTATTCTAGAGATTCAGAGATTCCTCTTTAATGTAGTTCTCTATCTAAATTTAGATACTCTTGTATTGTTTAAGTATTTCTAATATTCGACGATTGCTTGTTAACTATTTTGGATTTTTTTTATTTTTCTATTCCATGAATTTCTACTTATATCCTTAAAATTTTGCCTAATATATAAAAAAAATTGCCTTATCTAGAAATGGATCCTGATAATTCACTCATTTAACTACAGTACCTAAATAGTGTTATTGATTATTGTAAAATGTCTTCCTTCTAACGCCAATCCTTATGCATCACAAAACTAGAAATGTTTAATGAAAATCCAGTGAAGTGTTGAGGTTAATTTTTATACAGGGTAGAGCTGTGCGTACTGGTAGTTCTTATCAAGTAATATTACGGTTTTATTGTCGGTAAAATTGTACGATTGCAGTCGTTATAGTAATAACACACATTCATCGTTAAGTAAGCGTTGGTTATCGATAGTAGTACACAACGTAATTGGTATGTACTGATAATGAATATTCTAATTTAAATTTTTAAAAACAACCTTAAACGTATGTTATATGATTTAGAAGACACGAATTAGGCATTTGTGAATGACTTGTTTCTGTATAATAATGTATAATATTTAAGTAAGTATATTATTCTTTTAATGTGCAGCTTTACCCTTAATTTTCTGTATAAATTAAGATTTAATTCGGGAATTAAATATGGAATAAATGTCTGATATTGGTTTTATACAAAAATTGTTCAGTTTGATGGATTGCGCGATTTTAAATTGATATAATATATATTATGGTAGCATAAATATACAAAAACCACTCAGCACTGGCGCCCGAGCAATATAAGTCAGAAAAAAAATGGACACAAAAACCGAATAGTCAATTTTCTTTTTAGTGCTTGTTGTTAAATTTTAATGCAAGGTTTCGGATTGGTACATAAAATAGGTATGACAAAAGCATTTTTCTCATTTAAACTTCTAAATAAAACAATAGTAATTTCGTTTAGCACAATTCCATTTTTATTTGTCATTTGTTTTATATTCCTTAAGTATCGACCATTATTTTAATCGGGAATTAGCGCGATTTACCTTATATTTTGACTTTACCTTATATTTTTCTTTAAGTACCTATAGGTACCTTTATATTCTAAAGATGTTATAGAGGTACAAACGTTCTAATAAGTATGTATGTAGTCAATGGCGATGAAATGAATGGATTTACCTGCAATTTGGAAACATAACTTTAATAATAAATTCAAAAATTAAATTAATATATACCACTATCTTGAATTCTTTTCTTTTCTTGTGGCATTGCTAGCACCAAATAATAGAACTGTTTGTACGAGTTTGGTATTTAAAACATGTAATCCCATCGGTTTTTCAGTGTGTTTCTCCATAAAGTTAACACTAGCGCCTCTTGTTGAAACTATTGGAAACGAGCAAGGAAGAAAATAATTTATGTGTATTTACGACAGGTCGTATAATGTAGACGCGCGTGCTATATGTGTATAATAATAAAATATTCGCAACTATTATTACTGATTTTCAATGGCTAATATTTTTTATTCAAGGTGATTGCCTATTTGAACCAAATCCAATATTAGTTGGCTGCAATCCATAATTGAAATTGCCTAGAACTATTTTATGTATTTGCGAATTAGATGTTCCATTTTAGATGAGTAATTTAATTTTAAACAGGTGTACATCTGTAGATTTTTTATTGTTGTGGACGTGAATATAAATATTGACTTTTATCAAATGGTAGAAAATTTGTACTAATACTCTTTTATGTTATAAGAACTCCCAAATGTAAATGTATTGGTCACAAAATCAATTTTAGTTTATTTAATTTGTATATTTTGCTACATAAATACTATATTTGTTACTGGTTTTATATTTTTTTTCACTAAAGAATAAATAGTCAAGTGGTAAATATTTTTATAAGACACAGATAGTATTATGTATTTATTTGCCACTTTGCGTATATTATACACTTATTGATATGATATTGACACAATTGGCAATTTTACAACGAAAGATTAATAATTGATGTTCTTTTATTTCATTTAAATAAATATGTAAAACTATTTAGCCAACTACATATTTATGTAATGTATTATGTAGTTTGCGTGCGGTACAAACTAAGTGAATTCAAAGTCGTTAGTGTAACACTTTATTGTTTCATTAACTCTCTTATCGATGTACCTACAATCAACTCGATTGTTTAGTCGATTTACTAGGTATCGCTACATATTTATTTTACTTGAATGTTACACAAAAATTTACCGCGAAAAGAAAAAAAATATTGAAAAGAATGTCTGTGATTTTAAACTCAATAATAACTGTCATGACAAATTTTATTTTTATTTAATTTTTAAATAAATGTTTTGAGTTGTATTGTTATTTTATTTCTGCGCCTAAAAAGGCGGGCGCAAAAGTTAAAACTTACTTATAAACAAAATTAAAAATATTGCAAAGCAGATCTATGGAAAAAAATGTTCCTTATAAATTCTGTATCATTGTAGGAACTAATATGTGTGCATTTTGTTTTTCTATATTAACAAATCGTGTTGTGTTTGCTGCACTAACTAAATTAGATACATTTTGATGTTGAATTTAATTTATTTTGGTATTCCAGGTCCCAAGAAGATCAAGTTTTTGTAACATGTGAAAGAGAACCAAACTGAAGTACTTATTTTTTTTATAGTTTTTTACATTTTTTTTTTGTTATTTTCTACATCATCACAAGCCTTCTAAGTACCTAATACATTAATTCATTTGATTTCCTTGTTTGTTTCAAGTCCGTGTATTCAATTCATTAGAGCCATAATAAGATCAAAAGGACTTATTAAAGCTTAAAATAAAATTTATTAACCGCTTTGTGAAGGAAGTAACCCTTACCCGTGGCCCGTGGGGTGTTCGGGTAAGATTAGCACCCTCCCATCTCCTCCCGTTGGGTCTGCGTAAGAGGCGACTAAGGGAAAACAAAACGACGGGCAGCAGCGACTTTCTATTGGATTACATACCACCTATACTGCGATCCCCAAGCCGCCTGCCAAGCGTGGGGATTATGGCAAGCCCTCCCGTCCCCTCCCTTCTAAGAGGGAGGCCTTTGTTCAGCAGTGGGTTGCTGATGATGATGAAGGAAGTAATCCCAAAAGTAAGTATGGATGGTGTGCATTGCTCTATGACAGGACTTCCCAACCGGGTTCCAGGAGCATTGCCCCTCTGGGATAGAGACTGCAGGTTCGTGCGACAATTGACAATTAAAATAAAAACTTAGTCATAGATGCCAGTCACTCACTGAAAAAATATTAAGATTGGTGAAAAACGTGATTGAGAACTTCGGGTATGTGGTCCCGGGGGTCGTGACGTAAACTTGGGAACCCCTGTTCTATGAGATCATACTTGGATCGTTTTTTTTTGTCATATATTATTTAGTGCTTAACCCACCTGATGGTAATTACTAATATAACTGTGAATTTATGGAAACTAGCCTATAAACGGCGCAATGAAAAGGTCCATGTCAGCAGAGATAAATAACGCCGGCAACAGTAGTGACAACAATGGTCCCATAGCCTCTAGTACAGTGTCTTTTTTTATACTACCAAGGTAGCAAGCAAGCGTACGACCCGCCTAATGGTAAGCAGTCACCGCAGCCTAGCAACACCAGCAGAATCACAAGCGCGTTGCCGACCCTAAAGACATTAGATATTAAGCCTGTGTCCGGTAATTTCACCAGCTACAGTGCTCTTCACGTCGGAACACAGCAATGCTTACACACTGCGGCTTGGGGCAGAATATCTGACACTGTGGTGGTACCTATGGACACTGGACGGTTCCCTGCACATAGAACCTACCACCTGATAACCCCTCCTTCTCCTAGTAGCGTCTCCTCATAAGACACCACTGGCAGTCTTAATCACAGCAGGAATAAAACTCTTGAAGGTAGCATCTCGCTCGACATGACTCCAACTTTTCCGTAAGGTAGGTACTTGAGTCGAGTTGAACATCTAGGGCCCACACCCTAAACCTCCAGCGACTCTGAAGCGTAAGATATGGCAACCACCTTTAAGAAGGGGGCCTTTGTTCAGCAGTGGACGTCTTCCGGCTGATGAACTACATCTAAAACCAATATTCACTGATAATTACCCGTTCGTTCTCGTAGAAGTATCTGTTGCTGCAGACGCTCTGTTGTCGCGCTGCATATTTGAATTCACCGTAAAGTGTGCTCTTATGTATTAATTGTATTAAGTTTTTCATTAGAGAAGTTGTTTCTGTACCTACCTACTTACGTATCTATCGTATTTGAGTCTGCTTGTGACCACGGCTGGTGCAACCCGGCCGAAACGTCAAGCCAAAATATAAGGTAAATCGCGTTAATTCCCGATTAAAATAACGTTTGGTAATGGAACTCGAAAGTCTAAAAGTAGGTAAGTATATAGCTACTTATGTATATTATTGCACGGACTATATTTCTTCGATATTATTTAATTAATTTGCTTTTGTACTGCAATAAGGTAAAATAGTTAGTAAAATAATGTAATTATGAACCATGTAGGTATTAATATTTTATGATAACAATAACATCATTATTGTTTTAGTTGCATACTTACCTAACTGTTAAAAGTTCTGTTGTTCAGACAGTGATGTTCTGGCAGCTATTTTCCGCGTCATATAAGTAGGGACACCTGCATCTTCGTCATACAGCTTATTTTGCTGCGTGATGGATTGCGCGTTCTGTGTTCGCCGACTTATCTAATTTACTTAGTCACTGGAGCTGATATTGTGTACTTGCGTATTATATTACGTACCTATCTGGTAAATTGATAAAGGGCTGTTCAGAATAAACTGCTTACGTAGGTAACTATCATTCTTATAAGATAATACGCATACCTACCTATAAAAGGAATTTTCTTTGGGAACAATGAGCAATTCTGAAGAAAATGGTATTGTATTTATACATATATTGAAGTTTTTAACTCATCACTTAAGTATGGATTATGTATTTTAAAGCACTCTTAGCTAGTTATGCAGCTAATCCCTACTTGGTAAATTGTTAAAGCAACGTCAGGCAAGATAAGCCTTAGTTATTAACCGGCTTCAAAAAGAAGGTTATCTATTCGACGCGTAGATATGTATGTAATATTGATAAAAATACGTAATATTAATATATGTTAGTCTATGTGGGCTTCTAAACAAATTTACCAAATTTTATGAGTGTATGTATGTATGTATATATGTATGTATGTAGGTTTGTCCGCCGATTTCTCAGAAACTACAAGTCCGATTTCGAAAATTCTTTTTGCAATAGTTAGAGTATTGTTCAACTTAGGGTAGAGTACAAGTTTTATCAAAATCGGTCCATTAGTTTAAGAGATATAAACTTTTTATGTTTTAAGTAAGTTACTGTAACGTAGACGTTCGAGTTGCGTGATAGTGCTGATGCCTATCTTGATAAAGTAAGTAAGTAAAATAAGTCACTAAAAAGTGTTAAATAAACTATTTTATAAAAAATAAAAACCGACTTCAAAGTAAATTATCTAAAAAGCATAAAATAACGAAAATACATTGAAGTCGGTGTCAGCTGGTGAAAGTATTAGCTAGCACCGACTTCAATATATTTTCGTTATTTTATGCTTTTTAACCGGCTTCAAAAAGAAGGTTCTCTATTCGACGCGTATGTATGTAATATTAATAAAAATGCGTAATATTAATATATGTTAGTCTATGTGGGCTTCTAAACAAATTTGCCAAATTTTATCAGTGTATGTATGTATGTATGTATATATGTATGTATGTATGTAGGTTTGTCCGCGGATTTCTCAGAAACTACAAGTCCGATTTCAAAAATTATTTTTGCAATAGTTAGAGTATTTTTCAAATTAGGGTAGAGTATAAGTTTCATCAAAATCGGTCCAGTAGTTTAAGAGATATAAACTTTTTATGTTTTAAGTAAGTTACTGTAACGTAGACGTTCGAGTTGCGTGATAGTGCTGATGCCTATCTTGATAAAATAAGTCACTAAAAAGTGTTAAATAAACTATTTTATAAAAAATAAAAACCGACTTCAAAGTAAATTATCTAAAAAGCATAAAATAACGAAAATACATTGAAGTCGGTGTCAGCTGGTGATAGTATTAGCTAGCACCGACTTCAATATATTTTCGTTATTTTATGCTTTCTAGATAATTTACTTTGAAGTCGGTTTTTATTTTTTATAAAATAGTATAGGTAACCTATTAATGTGATTTTAATTGACTCCTTGCTACGGAGGGCACGTAAAAGTCGGTCTCGGTTGTTGCTTGAAATTAAGATAGCGATCCAGTAGTGGACTTTAAAAACCTTTTTCTTATGACAAAATACCTATTGTGTATTCGCTAGACAGACGCGCTCGCAGGATAATTGACGATAACGACCTAACAAATGAAAACTGCAACAATTGGATCATCGTCGCCTAGTTGCATGTTTATCGGTTTTTTACAGATTGTTCCACGGTGAATGCGCTCAAGCACTTTTTGACCTTGTACCACCATCCCCTTTCTTTTACCGGACTACCAGGCGCCGGCAGGGTCTCCACCGCTTTGTCGTTGACACTCCAACTTGCCGCACTAAGCGTTTCGCTTCTTCTTTCCTCATGCGCACGGCCAAGTTGTGGAATCCCGGACAACGTTTTCCCTGATAAATATAACTTGGGTGTATTCAAGTCTAGAGTGAACATACATTATGGGTACGCAGGGTGCATCCTAGACCACATCTTCGCTTACCATCATGTGAGATTGTGGTCAAGCGCAAAGCTATAGAATCTGTAGTAGGTATAGATTATAAAAAAAAATTGCACTTATACAAAACCTCTTGTATCATTGACCTTGATCCTATTTTTTTATAGGTAATATATAAGTGATCTTTCTTCCCCGGTATCCGGTTTGTAGTCTATCCTGGATTTTTTGGAGCCTCCGTGGCACAGCTGGAAACTACTTGCTTTGCGAATAGTGTGTCGCGGGTTTTAATCCCGCGGGGAACAAAAATTTTGGCTAGGGCATATTCCCAGCCCGCCTCCTGCACCTGATTGCTGGAAAACATGGAAAATAAGATCCATGTATCGTGGACGTGTAAAAGTCGATCCTGCGCCTTACCTCTCTGACCATATCGGTCTTCTGTCCTATTGGAATGTGGAAGAAAAGGAAAAGAGAGTGCCCTTGTGCTTACGCTAGAACTAATGCACCCGTTATAGTATTTATTCCGCTTAGATGGCTGTTCTAGTGTCATCTATCGGACAGTAGCTGAACTATTAAATGGACTAAGCGACCTCCGTTGCGATCTTGGTTTTTACTTGTATAGGACACTGCTAGTGGCAAATGGTATGACAGACAAGAGCGGAATAATGTCAGATAGTACTACAGTACAAACACCATACGAAATTGGTTTCCCCATCAGAACGTCGACCTTTACTTTAATAATAAAGGATTAATAAATTAATACGGACACGGACAGACAATCCCCTTAAAAAACGAAAACAGCATAGCTGCGTTTCTCAGTGCATTCATAGATGTCGCTGGTAGTACTAAATTTCGTATATCTAATATTGTATGTTACATCTAAATCTATAAGTGCAAGTGATAAGATGGTTATTTCTTGTGTGGAGTCTACAATACTGGAATGACGATATAAGACTATACATGACTTCTTGCTATATATATTAACATTATTATGTACATCACTTGGGTTGCAGTAAAGCAAATATCACTGAGCTAGGTACTTTTTTTGCTTCATGGGTCGCGGACGCATAGGGGGAGGGCTCTGTGTCCCTACTAAATGCGACCCCGCGAGGGTGCCGGGGGGAGCGTGCGTTTCCGCTTCCACCGGGGCGTGCTCTAGCGAGCGTCTGGCGCTGAAGAGTTTGGCGAAGGTCCGAACGTAGGGCAGTCTATCCATAACGTCAACGAAGGCCACTGGGGAGGTTTTGGTGGGTAAAAATCCCTCATAACCTTCGCCCCCTCCGAGAACATCCTTGTGAAGGTTTCCTCCTCTAAAAAAAATTAGGTAAGTACTTTTTTGCTATTGGGGAGAAAAACCTTTAAAAGGTATCCGGTCTCTTAGGGAGGGGCAGAGGCTTGGTTATGTGGGGTTTTTACCCACCAAAACATCCCTGGTGGTCTTCATCAACGCCGTGAAGAGACTGGGCACTCCGTTCAGACCTCGCCAGAATAAGTAAGTAGGTAGGTACCCTCGCGGTCACAAGCGGTGTATCACCTTTACGTGCGGGGTAAGCACACGTAACGTCGTTCAAAAGACTGATTGAAAATTGGTACACCGTTCGTGACCGCGATTGTACCTAATAACATAAAGTATATGAAAATTGTCGGAATAAAACAACAGTTTAATTTGGGAACGGAATCGTTTATTGAACCCATCTGTAATAGTAGATTATTAAATAATACCGATACTCTACACATTTTGTACTGTTCAAAGTACCTACCTATATTCTATTCTCTTAGGTTAATGTACCGACGAATGCACCCAATACATACACAATTATTTTTGTTTTTTAAATTTTCAAACGTGTTTCGGTAGCTACCAATCACAGTACCATTTTGTTCCTACGATTTAAGATACGATCGACGTTCCCATGCAAGTGTGGGATCGCCAGTTTTTTTTTAATATGACGATGACACTAATGTATGATAGGGCACAACAGATTGGTCGTATGAAAAAAAGGTTTTTTTTTCAATTTCAACAAGATTCATTTCAGGATTTTCAGGAGTTTTCTAAATCGTAACTTACTAAGGATTTTACACATTTCTCATTCATACGCGTACTGGTTTCAGTGTAGTTAACTAGCTTTATGACTTTATAAACAAAAGAAGCGAACTAATAGTACTATGTACTAATAGTACTATACTCAGTTTCAAATAAATTGGTAAACGATTACAAATACGTTTTACAATCAATAACTATTGTAACGCCTACAATGTTACTTATTTACCTGCTTGGCGTGGTTGCAAAAACAAGTTTGTATTACGGTGTGCCAAAGTTATCTGTGAAATGGCGCTGTCGCCACTGTCTACGCGAATCTGTCAAATTAATCATTATTTTCATATAAATATTTTAGTTCCTATTTTTACCACCAGCACAAATAAGTTGGTCGATCTGTACCAACCCGTTTTTGCCGCAGCGTTACATTGTCGAATAAAGAGAAGTTTATTTGAAATGGAGTGTATATTATGTTATTTGATACACTAAAATAAAAATGATCGAAAATGTGCAAGACGTTAGGTATGAATGGGACAGCATTTTATATTATATTGCTGAAATTAATTATCTGGGAAAGTTCTGCAGTACAGATAAAATAAGCTTACTAACCAGCACGTGTATTGAACATTATAGGGACGTTTTTAAATGTCAAATTAGGCATTACACTGTAACCATAGCTTACACTAAATAAGTTATTATTTTAGATAATATCGATCGAGTCGCTTCGTTTACATTAATTAATAATAGGTATAAATCTTCCTTTATTGTCTTCAAATATTCACCGCTAAACGAAAGCTGGGTATGATAATATTGCCAATAAAAAAAATTAAAATAGTGTTGCAGCGTAACTAGTGTTGGCTTAAAACGTGTTTAGTGTAAAATCGCTTTGGTTCAGCCATTAAAACTATACATAACACAAGCCTGTAAAGGTTCATAACCGTTTCGAATCGAATAAATTTACATTATAGCAAATAATAGCGACGCGCTATAGTCTTGATAAAAATAGTAAGCGACAAGGTGACCTAATGTAACAAACCTGATGTGAATAGTAACCTATAGAAATGTGGGTAGATTTATCTAAGGAGTAAAGATAAATATGTATCTACATCAAATTCAAATCATGTCATATCTTTTTTCTAATTGTATCAGCAATACGAATTAAACCGAATCCGATCTAGTATTGTATCTACTAGTACAAATTAGGAAAAAAATAGATATTCAAAAAGATACTTACATATACATACCTATATACATTTATAATTATATTGATACTCTGAATAAACACCCCTAGTACAGGGTTTTTGTTACATATTGTATAAGTATAGATCAAATATTGATTATCGCCGCTTACTACTTTTATCTTATTAAAATACATAGGTAAGTCGTTGCCTTAAGAAATAATACAATTCATGATATGTACCTAAGTATACACAAAAATGTTCGACAATACGCAAATGATAAAAAAATCAATAAATAGCATATCGATGACTTCATAATAATTATATACATACACTTAACATAGTTTAGTACCCTTCAATTTTAATGGATCTCTATAAATGATTAATCGAATGTTATAGTTTACTAATCTTTAATCGATAAGTAGTTACTAGTTTCGATAAGTAGATAATTGTATTCGATATTTACATAAGTACCTATTATTATAATTATACACCGATCGCGCGTATCGGTCATGCGTCTCTCTTTTAGTCGATCATAAACACCTTTGTGCGAAAGAGAGGGCGGACTCGTGACCGATTCGCGCGGTCGCGTCGACATGACAGGTGCACAGACTCTGTTATGAGTACTCCACCCTAGCTCCAACGTTAACGCTTCGTTCGGTTAGAAAGGAATCCATTTAAATGTTATATGAAAATAAGTGGGACTTACAGTATATACAAAAATATCACATTACTTCGAGGCCGCAGCTTTCAATCACTTAGTAGATTATTTTTTGTTTCGTCTTCTTACCTAAGTTGTCGGTCGTCGGTACGAAGGGTAAGGAAGGAATCGCAGGAAGTAAAAGAAAAAATAAAACACTCATTCCACCAGAAGCAGTCCTCGCTCATCGAGCCTCGTCGTACGTAAATCACAAATCTTGTACGCGAGATATCCCAGTACAAGAAATCTGTACGCATCCATTTATACAGCTATCGCATCCTTGCCAATTATGCGTTCATCCTTCGCACCCGTTAAGAACATCTAGGAAGATTACCTAAAAAAGACTAGGGCCCGCCCATCGGTTACTATCGCTTGAGCGATAGTTGCGTAAGCTACCGTTTTGTCGCTCAATCTACCGTTTTGTCGTTCAAGCTATCGTTCTGTCGCTCAAGCTATCGTTCTGTCGCTCAAGCTATCGCGCCGCTTCGACGTCTATTCGGTTGCGCGAGGTATCTGCCGAAAAACATCAATAGCGACGTCTGCTTCTCAATGGAGTGAAGTGACACAATCTTTCACTAGGAGACAGACGAGCAGCTGTTGAGATGCGCGGTCGCAACTGAACTACTCGCGTTGTCGCGCAAGCTACTGGTAGCTCATGCGATAGTAGCCAATGAGCGGGTAGCCTAGGTGCTTCGTCGAAGAGTTACAAATTCCAAAGCGAGCACTACGACACCTACGAGATCTAGTTCAACTCGAAGAACGTCTAACAAGCTGCAGCCCGGCGGATCGTGTGGCCGGCGCTACACTAGAGATAACACCGCGGGCTGCCGCGCCCGGGCGCGCTATCACAAACGATCGACATAGAAAAATATAATTCTGGGACGCGTTTATTGCTTAATTTAGGTACAGTCTTTGGGGGCCTCCGGTGTGGAGCCGCCGGAGAGGTCGTCGAGGAAGTCGAAGTCCGCGACGGCGGCGCGCTCGCGTTCGCCGAAGCGCACGAAGAAGCCCTCGCGGCCGAGGATTGATGGCCGGCGCGAGCGCGAGCATCGCAGCACGCCCAGCCCGCGGCTGCGCAGGGCCGCCGCTGCACCAACACCCACGTTACGCCACCCTACTCTTTACGCGCGCCCTCTGGACGACACACAACGCGTGAGCTGTCACCACCCGCCCTGCCACCCTCGCTACCTCCCACTCAGGGCTGCCAGGCCGCACTACTTACGTCTACCAAAGGACAGCCCATCAGCCAAGTTTTCATTCGCTAAGTTCGAACGCTAGACAATAGAACACAAATGTACGGGAATGACCATTTCTTCGCTAAGTCACGTGAACGTATAATCATATCATTTCCATGTAGGTATTCGTTTTCTGTTCTCTATCGTTTCGTATTGTAGAATGACAACTTGGCTACTGCCTCAGGAGTTCTAGTAAATGTTTGATAGCAGTTAACGAAAACTATCTGTTTTCTTCATATACATTTGACAGCGCTTCTAGATGTAACTGTCAAAATACGTATAAAATGTACGAGAGAAAACACAGTTTATCGTTTTAGTTAACTATCTAAATATAACCCCCCGTGTCATTATGATTTTGTTATAAAACCATTAATATTTAGTTTATGGGCTATTGAAATTGATTGATTACGGGGCGCCTGGCAACCCTCCACACACAGCACACTCACGCGTTTAGTCGATTGTCCATATCGATTAAGTACATCACTAGACTTTTAGACTACCCCCACACCGTAAAAATAATAATTGGATTAAAAATTATTTACGACATAAATAATTGACACGTAAGTAACTACAAAATAATTTTATTATTGAACCACACCGTCCTAATGTCAGTTTAATTGATTTCCTGCTACCAAACTGCCAACCAGTTACCAAATTATGACTATTTTAGAACTATTAGGAACTATTTTAACCCCCGACCAAAAACAGGGGGTGTCATAAGTTGGACGCCTATGTCTGTCTGTCTGTCTGTCTGTATGTAGCTCTGTCTGTCTGTGGCATCGTAGCTATCTAAATAGACAGATTTGAATGCGGTTTTTTTTATTTGAAAGCTGGTTTAATCGAGATGTTTCTTAGCTGTTTCATGAAAATAGGTTCAGCCATTTAAATACCATCAGCTCTTTTCCAAATCGTGGTAGGGATATAAGGTATTATAATAGATATTTTCTGTTACTTCGACTGATTGTTGTTGTTTGACGGGCCCGTTGGTCTAGTGGTCAGACACCCTGCCTGCTAACCGATGGGTCGTGGGTTCGATTCCCGCCAAGTGTCTGGGTGTTGTTTATCTATTTAAGTATGTATTTACAAAAAAAAAGTATATAAGTATTAGTATCAGTTGTCTGGTTTCCATAGTACAGGCTCTGCCTAGTTTGGGATCGGATGACCGTGTGTGGATTGTCCCACGATATTATATTATATATTATTATTACTTCCATTCGTCCGAAAGACATAAAATGATATGATAAATCTGATGATACTAAAGAATATGTGGCAACCTTCAACAGGGTCTGATAATGGAGCAGAAAGGTGATCTCTGCATCAATTAAAGTAGACCCACCGAATTTGGATTCGTTGGATACGGTCTCGACGAGTAGTTGGTAGAAAAATGGTGATCAGGGTCTCATGAGCAGGAAGGCGGTCACAGGATCTCTGCTCCAATAAATGTATACCCTGGTTTTCTTTACAAAATCAAAATCGTAGCAATACATGTACTTATGTAATCGTTGGCTGGCCACCGATCAGTCATAATTCCTGTGTTCATACATTTATTGTCATGATTTTGATTTTGTAAAGAAGAACAGGGTATAGACTAGACTATTCAATAGTCAAACTAAAAAATATCTAAAAAATATTTTATAGATAATAATTTTAGTAATTACTTAGGTATTTATTTCCACTTGGTACTAAAATAGCGTCAATAACATTAATGGGTGTACCTAACCCAAATTAGAACGGTGTGGGTTTGTGCTACAATGACAGTTTCTACTCAGAATGAGGCGAGAGTGAGATGGTGCGTGTGAGTGAGAGCGGAAACGAGTGACGTGGTGACTCCAAGGGTGGGACGTGACCGCACAGATAACATGAAATGACATGACACATAGACAGATAAAAAAATATTCGTACAAAGCTTTTTGATCCACAGGTTACATTTTGGCAATACTACAATGTAACACGATTTAAAAATTTAAAAAACCCTTATTTTAAAAATAACAAAGAAAGTACATCGTAGACTTCCAATTATTTTAAATTATAAGATTTGTACGAGTACTATCACACATAGACTAAAATATGTATGATCCGTTATAGTTACGCATGTTACATTCTAGAAAAAAATCTTTTAGCAGTTCACGAACGGTAAATTTTTACGTCTACAGTTGAACGGGCTAACGAGCAGAAAAGTCATCCACGCGAATAAAAATAACCAATAAGTGATCATACATTTTTAGTCGATTATCACAACAAAATATTAAGTACACCACATTGACGCTAAATCTTTTGTACTTACTACATATTATACAATAAAAGTAAAAAAAAAAACTACACCCGATTGATTGATTAGTGTGTTGGGGAAAGAATAAAGATTTTTACAACAGCCAACACAATAGATATGGCGTCTTTGTGAGGTAAAAAAAAACAACAATACTAGCAAACAGTCGTAACAAAAAAAATATTTATCAGGTGATATTGTGGCACTGTCCACCCCGGGTGACCAAGCAGGGGCTGGACAGTGGGAATAAACCGAAATAGTAATATCAAAATACCATGTCGTACAAAAATAAGATACAGCCAGTAAATTTTAATGTTATTGACAAATGGTTGAAACGAAAAAAAATCATATTAATAACAACAATAATGCACTGTTCACCGAAAGAAGAAAGTGACTGATTACAAACGTGTAGAGTGTATTTTGAGTGAGTGAACCTTTACTGCATCACTCACAAACGTTGATTTTTGAGTTTTATTTAATGATGATGTACACGAGTTGGAATCGCACTTTCTCCCGAGTGATAAAATTTAGTGCTATACTACACCTGCGAGGAAAATTAAAAAAAAAATTAAGTTACTGAATTTTTACATTGATAAAACTCATACTACTTTTAAATAACGCGCAGAAAAGCACGCAAGCAACCAGTATCATTTAGCCAACTTGGACAGAAAAATATTTTGTCTGCTATTTTAAGGTTGCCTGACTTGCCTGCACTGATGAATTAGATTTTCAAAACCTTTTTCTGCCCGCTCCCTGCCTCGCGGCACATTAACAATGGATATTTGCATATTTGAATGACAATAGTGGCGTATTTTCCGCTCTTTTTCCAAGTGGAAGAGTAAGTAAGTACTTTCCTAGCAGGTATAGAATAATATATTTAATTTTTTCACAACATTTAGGAAAATAAGCAATGTAAATCGTTATCGGTACGATCTTTTCTTCCCAAAAATCAACCAGGAACAACCCAAAACTAATTAAATTGGAATCTTAACTCCTAATAATAAAGTTCAATTTACCTGTCTTCTGCCTCCTGGATCTGTGAAGGCGGTGCAACCTGGAATACGGAGGCGGTGGCTCCGCTGGCGAGGAGCTGCACGATGATGGAGAGGAATCGCTCGACGCCAGCATCACGTCCAGTAAATTCGCACGAGCCTGGAAAGCGAAATAAGTACAAATTATTCCCTTAAATTGTTGCCCTTTTTTATTTAACTTAAAATTTAGGATTTATGATTGTTTTGAATCGGGGTATAAACTTGATAGCGGTGCTCCTTTCGTCAGCGTTTGAGATAAACTGCTTAAAAAACTCACAAATCAAATCGGCATCTCAAGCCCCCAAGTTCACTTGTGGTGTGGGCCTGAGTAGCGACTTTTTCTTACAAGTCCACGGTGAGCCATATAAGGTTCCATATGCTAGGCGCTTTGTGGAGCAAGTCTTGTTATTTTTAATCATAATAAATTATGATTTTGGCGCCCCCTGAAACTGCCGCCCGGTGTCTCGGTTTGAAGGTATTTTGGCTGATGATGATAGTGGTACACCTAAGCTTTAGATTCCCTTACCTTAGGGTCACTGAAGTCTATATCTTTTTCAACGTGCACCCATCCTGTCGGAGCCCATAGCGCGTTGTCTTTTTGCGCGTGCGGCTTCTCCAGTCGATCATCGTTCTTGACATCCGCCGATGTTGTCGTGCCTTCGCTTTGACGGATCATTCTGGAAAGCATATCGTCAAAAATTGGATTAGATTTTCCGCGGTGGCAAAAAGCTTTTACCTATTGTAATCGAAAGGGTTCAACTACAGAAATATATTTGACAGTAATATAACTGAAAATCTTATTATGACTAAGGAAGGATGATATATTTGTAGTAACTCACCTATTAAGTTCTTCAATCACATCTTTAGACGTGGCTGCTTCGTGAAAACTCAGCGTGTGTTGTTGTTTCACAATAATCGCTTCAGGAATCGAAGGTCCTTGCGTTGATCCCGGCCTGACCCTTTCCGCAACTGGAATTTTTGACCTAACTTTGTTTGGCGATAACGGTGGTCTTTTACCACCCATCAAGGTAGGGATTCTGCTTCGTTCATTTCTAGGTCTGATTTCCTTCTGCGTTCCATCATTCTTATTACTTACTATCACAGTTTCAGCGGTGGAAGTGCTTGTTGTGTTAGACTCTGTCATTTGCGGGGAACTTGTTTCCGGCGATGATCCTTCTTCCTCTTCTGGGACGGTGACCAGAGCTCCAGTACTCCTTCTGCAAGCACTTAGTACTTCTTCAACGAGAGAAATCTCAGTTTCGGCAGTAGGAAACGTAAAACTGGACGATTTTGGTAAAGCTGTATCTATTTCTTTATCAGTTGGCGTTTTTTTATTGAGCATTATGTTCACTGTGTTCTCTTTTAAAGCAGAATTGTGGTCTACGTTTCGACTAGATTCCATATCATTTGGTTTATCATCTTTTACTTGGGCATGTTGTTCGTCAATTTCTACAGTGTTGATAACATCTATACTCTTATTGATTTCATTCTTTCGCTGAATTTTAATGATGTGCTGCTCATCTATTATATTTTCTGTATTTTCTATACGCGAAAGCTCATCGTAAAAGTCTTCGGACTCGGCGTAAGGTTCCTCACGTTCAATGAATCTTGGAGTCGATTTTGGCTCGGATACGGTATCACAGAAGGCGACGCGGGGACGGTCACCAGGTAAGACATCACATGAATCATTCTCAGAAAAGCTGCCAAATGAATCAGGCCGTTGTCTGTCTTCAGATACTTCACTGCGAGGCCCCACCGAATCATCATCGAAATCCGCCGCTGCGTACGGAGGCGGTAATTCTCGAACTTCAGACAGCGGCCTTGATGACATTGAATCAGACTCTTCCCTATCCCTACAATATTTCTGCTGTTCCGCTATAAAATGAAGCACGTTCTGTAACGCCTGCTCCCTATCTTGTAATGCCACAGCTTGCACGTCGTGAATTCTTAAATGAGTACTCGCATCTTGGGCGGGTATACCTCTGGACGAATTTGACGCTAAGCTCTTTGTGCTTTCATATTTTACGAGACGGTAAAAGTCACGTGTAAAATCTAAACCGACGTTCGCACAGTCACCATCTTCACTCAGTGCTGTACTGGACCGTTTGTCAGGCGCATCGGAAGCACTGGACCAAGACCCGCCAGGTGAATGTGTGCCTGTGCAATCCCACCGTTTCTCTGATGTATCCGCTTCATCAGCTATTCTACACTCATCAATTTCAACAGTAGCAAATCCACAGTCATTCCATAAACAGTCCCCTACGTCTTCTTCTAATTCCAGAGCATCATCTTCCCTGATGCTGGGCAAGGTCGACAACGATATTTGGCCGGGTGTCGTTATTTCTGCAAAAGGAGACTGCCGGTCTCTGAGATCTTCACAAGATAAAGATAAGCTCCAGTCTTCTAGCTCCGCTCTATCGTATTCCAGATCTGCTAAGTCTCTATGCCGCTGTTGCAATGCCGATCGTGCATCGTCTAGTTCTAACCAGTGTTGGACATAATCGGCATCGTATTGAGAACCATCAGCACGATCGTCTACGGTGCTTCCCCAGGAAACTCTTTCGGAACTAGTCGTCGATGCTATCGCAGGCCTCCTCAACGGCCTTTCCGGGGCAGGTTTCAGGTCTAACACTAACACCCCTGAACTGGGAGTGGGACTGTCTAGACAGCTGGTCGGGCAAGTGGTACCAGCGATTAATTTAAGACATAAATGAGAATCAGAAAAGCTCCGCACAACATGCTGAAAGGGTAGCACCGGTCTTGAAGGTGGGTAGCTACCTCTCACTCCGGCAAACGCTACGCCTATAGGAAAATATATGTAGTCAGCGTCCGTTGCCAATAGTCTTGTGTGTCTACGAGATTCTCGATGGTTGATTGAAACGATTGTTTGATTGTCTGTTTCGTCTGATGCTTCGTTGAGATCGGGCAGAGCCCTGTCGGCGGCGTGGTCGCTCTGACGCGAGGCGTCAGCTTGCACGTCACTAGACATTGTGGAGTAGCCCTCGTCTTTGGCCCCACTTTCAGGAGATTCTGCACCAGCTTCACCAACTTCGCCAGTCTCTTCTTCTATAACTTTCTCCTCGTTAGCACCTGAAATTTATAAATATGTATTGATATTGTCGTATATTTTGATTTGAGTGTTCTCTTGAAGTGGAAACGTACCTCTGACGGGATCAGTGCAGGGCTGCGACATGCTGAGACTTAGCGTAGCAGGTCTTGTGGGAGCCGCCCATAGGGTTGGGTCCACCGCTGATAGTGCGCGTGCCAGATTAGCTGGAGTCACTTCCAGACCCTGCAGAACGACCCAATTATATACATACGAGACTAAAGTCAGATTTGTTAACCAATTAATTACATCATCATCATCATCAGAAGCCGCGCTTGGGGATTGCAGACGCTGCTGCCCGTCTTCTTGATTTCCCTTAGTCGCCGTCTACGGACACCCAACGGGAGGAGATTAATTACTTACGTCCATCTAATGGGAAGCGACATGATTGCACCACACAGATAGCTAAGCCGCACAATCGCTCGTCATATGTTAGTCTTTTGCTCCCGGAACGTCACATCAATGTATAACACATTGCTGCTTGCCGGCAGCATATTATACAGTACGTAGGTAGCTGGATAACCCCTTGGACTAAGAATTTACCACCTATTTTGTAACTGTACAATATTGCTGTCGAAGCAATTCTCATACTGCGGGCGGATCAACGCCGAAAGGTACCGGCATTTTTAATATTTTGGACATTACATTTCCCAGTCTCCATCCGCTTCTATCGCGTAGTGGTCGGTAGTCGGCAACTATAGGTGATGGTACCTAATTCTAACTCCACTTCATATGACGACGGGCCCGTTGGTCTAGTGGTCAGACACCCTGCCTGCTAACCAATGGGTCGTGGGTTCGATTCCCGCCAAGTGTCTGGGTGTTGTTTATCTATTTAAGTATGTATTTACAAAAAAAAAGTATATAAGTATTAGTATCAGTCGTCTGGTTTCCATAGTACAGGCTCTGCCTAGTTTGGGATCGGATGTCCGTGTGTGGATTGTCCGACGAAGATATTATATTTATTTTGTTTTGGACAGTACCTTGAGTTCAGTCCAAATATCAGCCAGGATCTGATGTCGTCGCTTGTCGTCCTGGTTGAGGGGGTGGGGATGCTGCACGGGCGGTGCTGGCGGGGGTGAGTCCCGGAATGAGACCAGGGAGCCACACGAGCCCACGTCCACCAGGTGCACTGAAATACACAATAATACAACTTATTTTCACTAACGTACTATTTTGAAACTGTTGTGCGAAGGCCCAATTAAAAAGTCTATAGCAAAATCGCAGCTAAACAATACAAGAACAACAATACTTTCGAGTAACATTGTTGCAGTAAGAATGGTAGCTAGTGTTCTATACACATGGTCTCTTTTATGCTGCTGACACAACGATATCTCTAAAATACTCCTATTCTTTGTAATACATATTATTATCTTGGGAGAATCCACATACGGTCATCTGATCAGAGATAAATGACACCTAGGCGGAAGGTCGAAGGAATCGAACCCACGACCTATCGGGTAGCTAGGATGTCTAACCACTAGACCAACAGCCCCGTCAAATGCTCCTAATCTTTTTATTGTTAATAAATTACTGAGTTTCTGGTTGTTGTCATCTAGACTATTCTAGGCAGCCAGACTAAGCCGAGAGGCCTAAGGACTTGAACACATATGCCACCAGTTTGGCCACTACGATAAAACAGAGTAAGTCACCTTGTAGGTCCCTGGGCGAGTGCGGTGTGGCGGCTTGTGGTGTGGCTGGAGACGGCCGTGGCTGTGGTCGTAGCTGGCGAACGAGGAGCGCGCTCAGAGCTCTGTTCTGAGCTTCCAGCTCGCGGATACGGGCGCGCGCGCAGCCCAGCTCTTCTCGCACGCTCTGTGGGACAATACGGACGTATTAATAGCAAAAAGTATCAAATTGAAATTCATAAATATTTATTTCACATAGGCTTAACGGTTTTGAATGGTCAATTTTTTTAAAGCTGCCACCGGATCACATCGCAGCCTCAACTGAGAAGATCTGGCAAGAAACTCAGCGGGCTTGTCATTTTTTCATTTTTTTTAAACAGTATTTGTCTTGTTACCATCGGATCAGCATCAGCGATAGTGTGTCCTGCCGTTCTATAGATAAAACAAGAGAGAAAAGAAAAAAAGTACGACATTACAACAAACTAAAAGGACAAAGGGATAGTAGTCGGACCAGTCCCCGCAGTACCCGCGCACGAGTTGACTCGAGCAGCACACAAACATACAGTCTACTACAGTCTTCTGGTCTACTTCGCTCTTTTTTTACTCGACTTCAACGACATTAAACTTAAACCCCATAGAATATGATTGATTAGAACCATTGGGGGCTATAAAGCTTTAACGAGAAGTGTTAAAATACATAAATATTTAAAAGATTGCGATCAAAGCGAAGATAATCATTAAAATTATACGAAACTTGTTCTGCTAAAATATCTATTACACAGTTTAAACTGAGATTTAGCAAAGTTGTTCCATCCAAGAAACTTCACCGCGCCTAGCGCTTGCCCCCCCTACACCTCGTCAAATTGTCTACGAAATAAACGTACATTTTAATTATACTTCATTAGTTAAATTAAATTCGAGTAGGGTAATTGACGGGCGCGGGCGGTAATTACAGAGAGGAGGCTGGCTTAGAAGTAATACTGAAAGCATCGCTTTTAGAGCTGTTAAGGCGGGACAGAGATAAATAGAATGCAAGACCTAGAACTCAGGGTGTCTAGTACGAGTTCCGATAGTTTACGAGCTCGATCAAAAGCGGCCTCACACCAGCGGCCCCTAGCGGTAACCTATCAAAAACTAGTAAAATGTGTGAGAGAAAACGGACAGTTTGATCGAGCTCGTAAACTATCGGAACTCGTACTAGACTCCCAGACCTAGATTACAAGACGAGAGAGTTGCGATATTATTCAGTGAGATAAAAAAAAAGCTATGGTCATTTGCAAATAGACTTTTGTTCATTTGAACTTCTTGCTTGTCCCGTCACTAGGTGGATTAAAAAAAAAATAGGAAACGAAAGTCAGTCGTGTCGCCTGTTAGGTCGCGACCCGTAAGTCCTAAGTATATTAACAATATATTAATTAGCCCCAGGGGTTCCCAATCTTTTTTGCATCACCCTGGATCATAGCTGAAATTTTCGCCCCCCTCTTTCAAGCTTGGTACCGAACTTACGAATTATTACGTTTAGTGACTGGCATTTATGTCTCACGCCTACTCCTACGATCAGCCCTTAGATGGGTGACCGTTTAACGGTATTTGAACTGAGCGGCTCTGGAGGGCACTTTTAAAGTCGGTTCCGGATGTTGTTATCGAGACAGCAGTGGTTAAGCGAAGTCAGAGGCCTAAGGGCAGTTTGAATAACTTTGACACCACCATTGGCCAAGTGGTCACTAACCATACGACAAAACAATATAATAACTCTACAAGGTCCTTGTGCAAAGGAATCATCCATAAGGTCCATGTATTTACCACTGCAGTGCTAGATATTCTGTCGGCAAGCAGCAGTTGTGGAAATCACTATGCACAAGAGTTCTTATGTACCCATGCCTGTTAACTCTAAACTTGAACGAACCCTCGTTATAAATATCTAAGTAATTAAAGCAGCCCGCACACTGTCAATAATATTGTCAATATTCTACCTTAGAGGAGATACCACTGGAGATAGCATGATGCGCTAACCCCTCTGCCAAATTTTGTTCATATGGTCAGGTCATTCTTTATTTGTGTGCGTATCTTTTTGAATGTGTTGCGAGTTTATTATAGTGTGGGTGTGCGTGAAATTGTATCTGTGTGTGTTTACTTCGCCTCCCACACCCCGCAAAAGTGCCACGAAAAATTTGTTCGGGGAATCGACGCGATACTAGCTCTATTCTAATTACTCTGAGTATTCTACAGCCCGCCCGACTTAACTGTGCACTTCGCTAGATTGCGACGTCACAACGCCAGGTGCACAGTTAAGTCGCACGGGTTGTATAATGACAATATTATTGACTGTGTGGCTAGCCTAAGAGTAAGAGATATATTTAACTTCATGCCTACTTAAATACTTTTAAAGTTAAGATTTACTTAAGACCCCTGGGTAGATACGCGAACAAGTCAAGTTCATTAAAATGTTTCCACAAAGTTTTCTCGGCGTAATTTTAACTTTAATCAACCGTAAATATTATTAATTAAGCTGGTTATTCTTAAGTGATTTTCATTATTTTATGAAAGGGTTTGAATGTAACCGTTAATGTAAAAGACTTTTAGTAGGAGTTCTTTGATAATTAAATAGGAATTTATTAAATGAATTTACTCATATTTAAAGTATACCCTGTTTTTTTCCTTTGCAAGATCAAAATCGTAGCAATAAATGTATTTATGAACAGTTGATCACCGGAGTGATAGCTTCTCGGTGACCAGCCAAAACCAATTGGTATGGTTCAACATGTCATATTCAACCCTATCCCAATTGTATTTGGCTGGTCACTGGTCAGTCATCACACCTGTCACCGTGTTCATACATTTAAAGCTGCGATTTTGAGCTTGTAAATAAAAACAGGGTATAGCTTAGCCCAGCCATACTCAACCTTTTTTTTCCCTGGGTCACATAGTCGCTTCTGCTTTACCCTATGGGCCGCAATAATCTAGCCTTCATTGTATGTTTAATTATAACTACCCTAAGTATATTAAATACTAGACATCAGGCCGCATAGAAAAGTCTAGCGTGCCGCATGCGGCCCGCGGGCCGCAGATTGAGTTTGGCTGCTTAGCCTGTTGTAAAGAGATTTTTTTTGTTCTTGGGGAGAAAATCTTTAAAAGGTTCCCGGTCTCCGTGGCCGAAGGCCAAGTTATGTGGGACTTTACCCACTAAATTTTCCCCAGTGGCCTTCATCGGACGCTAGGAAAGAAACTTTGGACAGAAGTTCACTTAACGTCATTAAATTATGTACGCGTAGGTATCAGTTATTTTTGAGAAGTAAATATGATAACTCCCGAAATAACTCACTTAAAATATTTAATTACTTTGTAAGATAATTTATGTACACACGCCTCGTGGTGCTACCTAAAACAAGTCCCTCGCATTATATACTATCAATATCCTCGTCTTTAATTATAAGGAACATCAATCATACGTTAATCATACGACACTAATCTCTTCTTAATAATTGCTCGCTCCGTTGATTTTGTATGAGTTTCAAACTGATATAATGTTTAAGATTGGACGGATGAAATAGATTATCTGCCTAACGTTTATAGGTGGTGCTTTAACAAATTCATGATTAATTATAGAGATGCTGCTAGTTTATATTGAAATCCGTGTGAATGTATCATTTTCCTATCAAACATATTTTGATAATATAGATATAGAGCTTGAATAAGAAAACTTATTTAAATTGAGATTAGTAACAGTTCTTAAATAAGACAAAGAACATGTTTCGATTCCATATAGTGTATAGTTTTGGCAAGTCATAAGCATAATCATGCTTACGAATACGTTGGATCATCTTCATCATTATCATCAACCGGAAGACGTCCACTGCTGAGCAAAGACCTCGGCAATGAGCGACTGTTTTTATGTATTTTTATTTTATTGAATAAGTTACACCATCAACTTAACACTAAACATTGTTAAAAATAAAGAGCATAGGATTTAGACAAAGTGTTAAGCTACTGCAGGCATATACTTACAACACTGAAATAATAAAAAAAGCAGCTACATGTAATAAAATAAAAGTATAATAAAATAGCAATATTTGAAGAAATAGACATTTAGCCTTAGAACAATAACGCATAGAAACCGTGAACATGTACGCACAGTGAGGCAAGTAAAACCAAGCCAGAATGGCTCAGTAGCGAACAGCCCGCGTCAGTGCTTAAAGTCGAGTCGTAGCGCTAGCAGCTCTCGATATTTTATTTTAAAATGATGGTTTTTGCAATAAATGGAAATCATAGTACATTGGAAAAACTTAAGAAACATTGTAACATAACATTTCACTTGCAAGTATTACGTTTAATCTAATATTTTAACGTAAAACAATCGCCAAAGTGAAAACAATAATTTTAAATTTCAACAGACGACATTATATGAAATGTTGCCAATAAAAGGAAAATTGCTACCCTAAATTTGCTTAATAAGAAAAGATTTATTTAAGTACTAGATGATCCGCGCACGCTTACGTTTTCGAATGGCTATAAACGGTCACCCATCCATGTAATGACCTTGTCTAACGTTGCTTAACCTAGTGATATGAAATATACTTTACGACATATTCTCACACCTAACAAGTATACATAAAAAAATCATAAATATCGGTCGAGCCGTTTCGGAGGAGTGCGACCACAAAAACAGTGACACAAGATTTTTAGATCGTAGATTTGTTATTTCAGATTTTTATCTTTTAAATTAAAAAGTAATTCATTACTGTCAGCAATAATAGTAATTTTATTCTAAAGATTAAATAATGACCTCAGTAAAAAGCAATTCCATTTCCCCTAATTTTGGGGAAAATCTGATTCCCCTAACAACATTATTTGCTCAAATGTGTGCGTGTCGCAGAGCGTCAATACGCGCGACTTACGCCTACATCTATGCTATTGTGCCTCAAACGAGACAGTTTTTTCGTATGAAACTATCGTTCTAGGCGTTATTATTCTAAGCATTTAGCCATTTGCATCAGTCGGTTGCCTACGACTTTTGCAATGTCGTCGGTGTTTGCCTAGTGCGAGCCCTACCTACAATGCGTCTCCCGATTCGTGGTCGCCACTCAAAAACCTTCTTCCCCATCGGTTATCCGTTCTTTGAGTGATGTGGCCAGCTCACCATGCAAATCCTGAGAGCTACGTTGGATATGCAGTCCTCAATTTCAAAGCTTTACCCCCATACCGAGTTCAAAATTATCCGGCACCTAGCGCGTCAGTCAATCAAAGTATTTGTTCGTAGATGGCGCCATCTCTGACTAGAAATATATTCTAAGGGCGCCATGTTTATTGGCTAAGTTACCGTTCGCGCCAAAACTACAAAATGGCGGCCATTCGCAAACTGGATTTAAACGCAAACCAGCGTTATCGGGCAGATTACAGCCAGATTATAGTGGGTCGCGGCTTCCAAAATTATTACGGTGGCAACTAAGGCCCAGAGTGTCCCATTTCGCGCGATTTATGTGCGAACGTAGGTACCACATAATCCATGGCCGCCATGATTATGAGAAAACAATTTTCCGGATGCACGGTAATGCCGCTGAGAGATTACCGAGGTAGGAGCGTGCGGCGAGTTTTTTGCGGATTAAAGTCGGCAGCTGTTCCTTTGAATTAATGTTCTAGAGGACAGTTGGATTTGCGGTTAAGCAAGCAAGCGTTCTGCAGAATTTCAAGAATTTTAACGTTATTTCTTGATCTACAAATTAAGATATTTACTATAGGTAACATAGATAGTCTGAATAAGTTCAGGACTTGAAACTTAAACGTTTAAGACGATATCGAAAAATAAAAGCTAGAGGGTTAGTATGATTCCAATTCTAATTTACATTATGGGTTCTATCCTTTGCCAATGATTCTGCCAACGACAAGTTTATAAAGAAACGCAAGTATTATGAAGATAAATGATCGATTAAAAATATTGATTGGGCGGTAAACACGAGAAAGAAAGAAAAAATAGCCAAATCTTTCTTCAGTTTTCACTTGCCATATTCTTGTACAAGTTTAGTATGATAACTCTGCACTTGAATGGCGGCATCTCAATTGTCAACTTCACTAAAGTATTTTGGTATTGGTCAAAGACAGGATAGCTGCCTAAACTAAAGTTTCCAGGTCCAGATTCCGGGCTGGATTACGAGCTACAACTGTTACGCTACTAGTGTTGTTTAAGTATGAACTTAAAGCAGGTACGTTTAAGGAGTTTTTGAAAAGCCCCTGAGCGGGACAAGCAAGCACAACAAGTGCTGTACTGGGAACACATGTGTTCGGGCACTATAGACTGTCTCATACAAAATACTAGACACCGCAGCAAATCCAGTCATTTAGTGAAAGTTTTTTGCAGGACTGTGACTCTACTAGGCGTATGCCGTACCTTTTGCGAGAGCAATGCTCGCACAACTTGCTGGGCCACATCGTCGAGCCGTCGTTCGTGCTCGCCAACTCCCAGGCCCGCTGAGAGAGCAGACAGCTGGCTTCGAAGCCGCTCGTTCTCAGCACTCAAGGTTGATAGCTGTGTTTGATAGTGAGCTGCGGATGCCTGCAACCAAGATTTATGTTCGTAAGAACATTTGGTTTTCAACTCTTTGTAAAAACAGAGAAGCTCTCTAGACTACAGAAACTGTACTTTTTCTGTTTTACTGTTTTCTTCTGCGAATCGTCTTTGTGCGATTGTTACTAGCTTTCGGTGAAGAAAAACATTGTAAGGAAACTTGCATGTCTGAGAAAGCCTAACTAGCTTTCGTGTGTGTCGTCGTTTGAATGACGTGTGAAGTCCGCCAACCCGCACTTGGCCAGCGTGGTGGACTATGGCCTAAGCCCCTTCATCTTGACGGGCCTGTGCCCGACAGTGGGACAAAAACAAGGGCTGGTATTATAGTTTTTCTATGGGATTTTGGTCTCCGTCCATTCATCTCCGACCATGTTGGCGGTAGCAACGACGAACCAAATTGACTCCTCTTCGAAACACTTATTCATCGTCATTATTTTTTTCAGTTTCACTCGTCAAAACGTCACAACCAGTCGTGTCATCAGTAACGCCGTAAAAAAAACCGAAAAGGGTCTATCGTTCACACTCATAATTAACCGTCGTTACTACAAACGGAACCAAAATAAACTGACCCACTTCGCCCCTTCCTGTGTATTTAAAGCTGGCAACACCGAGGAGTGTATCAATTCCGTGTCAGAGCTCAACAAATATTTGCCTACGTTCTAATCACGCTGCAATTAATTTTCAACCTTATCGGCGTAGCTGCAGAGTGCACTGTGATCGGCTTGGACAGGGTATGAGGTTTTCATTAGTCATCGGGTGTAGAGACAACGAATCTGTTTGTCTGTGCGTCTGAAACAACACTTGGGTGATACGATGAAAGGGTTAGGTTTGAATGAGGTGCGCGTTTAATTTGGAAATCGTTGCGGTAATACGGACACGGGGCAATGACTCTTTTCGGCTACTAAGTTTTAAATATGGATAGAATTATCTGTAATCTGTAATACATACTTCCAATCTTATTTTAGTTAGGTACGTTCAATTCAATTTAATTTTACTTTTAACTTCCACGTTACTTTCAAGTTCAATTTTAGTTTATATTATTATGATTTTCTCAAATGTCAAAATGGATTGTTTATATTTTTTTAATGTCAAGGAAACATCAATGGGGTTGAAGACCAGACTATTTGTCTATAAATCTAGATTAAAATATATTAAATCTCTTGTAAATTTATTTGCCAAATTTAATTATTTGCAAACAATTTCAAGACGGCGCTAAGCGTAATGCTCTAAGGCGCTACGGCGTAAGATGTTCGAGTTTCATCAGTTTCATGAGTCTGTAAGAATAGAGCCACAAAGAGCCGACTAAACGTCTACTACTAAACGTCTACGTCGAGAGATACTAAACGTCTTCTTTTTCGTAAACTTTTCGTAAACCTAAACTTTTTCAACTTATACTAATTTATTTATTTCTTTATACTTTATGCACAAAACAGTACATAGGCGGACTTAATGCCAGAGGCATTCTCTACCAGTCTACCTTAGGGTGATGCAGAGACAAGTCGTGGTAGATGCAAACAAAACAAGTGAAACTAAATATATAGATAAATATTTTAAAACTCTAATTTAACTTACAATAATTATTAGAATACTAATACTTATATATTAGAAAATAAAATATACTAATATATATTTTAATATATATATATTATATACATAATTATCTTCGATTAATACTAATGTAATATAATATCGTACATATTTATTTGCATGTATTAAATAAATACAAAAATAATAGAAACAAAAAAAATAGGCGAATATTTTTACTTAAGTATATCTTTTATCGCTCTCGTATTTTTTTACATTCGATTTCAATTGCTTTTTAACAGCTATGACGAGGGCCAGAGACTATTAGGGTTTCGGCAGTCGCGTTTTTTTTCAAAGAATACTAAAAATAAGTACCTACTACCCGAAGCCGAGCCGTCTCGCTGAACCAGTCTGCTTGTGACCACGGCTGGTGCAACCCGGCCGAAACGTCAAGCCAAAATATAAGGTAAATCGCGTTAATTCCCGATTAGAATAAACTTTGATAATGGAACGAGAAAGTCTAACTGCCGAACCTACAAACGTCAATTAAAGTTAATGCTAATTAATTCATTTTTTGAAATCAGTTTATTTCGACACTAGAAGCCCATTAATACTTAATACGTTGATAGCGAGTAGATATAACAATTCTCTCGTGTTCAATAATCGAAATTAATCATAAACGACTCCGACAGTCGAAATAAATAGATTTTAAAAAGTGACATAATTTGAATTAAAGTTAATTGGGGTTTGTGAGTGCGGCAGTAAAAGTATAAGTACCTACTAATTAATGAACTACCCAACTTAAACTATAAGTTACAATCTGATATCATTGACTACAATAAGTAATAGGTACCTCAATGGGCAACACAGACATTTAGTTCCATGATTAACAGGATTCCATTTATTTCTATAATACAAAATATCTCGAGTATCCATCATCAACATTTCAAACAATTTAATTAAAATCATGACTGACAGCCCACCCAGATACAACTGTTTATTTCATGATTAAATTAAGTATTTACAATTGCCGCCATTTCCCGCCGTATTTCGGCAGCCATTTTGGTGTCGGAGCACTTAATTTATATTTTATGTTTCGGTAACCGCAGATGGTTGAGGGCACGAGTAATTAAAGTGAAGAGTGGATTTCAGATTGATTTTTGGATAATGCCGCTCGTCATCTGAGACGTAGTTATTAAGTCTTATAAAGCGAGTAATGTTTCCAGTTTCAATGAATATCTTAGCAATCCAAACTCTACAGAGGCTCTCATGAGTTCCAAGTATTCATAGTCCATTTTCTTGTTTTTTTTTTCTACCTTTTCACGTACTATTCCTTACCTTTACCTGTACCTTTTCTCTTCATTTGTTCTAATTAATGGTAAGCACTTTCTATACAATGAAGTTGAAGCTGGTATGTATTGTATACTTACAAAAAACCAAAATAAAATTAGATTAAAAAAAAAATTGTATTTGAACTACATGGAGCCGTGGGGTGTCTGGACACCCACTTAGAGCACCCTCCCATCTCATCCCGTCGGGTGTCGTAGGAGGCAATTATGGGAACCCCAGAAGACGCGCAGCAGCGTCTTCTGTTTGACATCTGTCTCTTGCGTATACTGCGATCCCAAAGACGCCTGCCAAGCGTGGGTATTATGGCACCCCTTAGGGGGTGGCATATGTTCAGTAGTGCACGGGTTCCGGCTGATAATGATAAACCACATGGGTGGACTTTTCCGCAAGTGCTTACCATTTACCTATTGTGTTTGCCTGTCAATACAGAGGTATTATATAATTCTTCTGTGTGTGTGTGTGTGTAAGTTTCTCACTGAACTGCACCTAAACGGCTGGACAGATTCTGATGAAATGTTTGTGTGTGTTCTCTCCAGCCTTGAATGGTTAAGATTTGCAATTAGACCCTGTAGGTGGCACTGCAATCGGGTCTAGGAATTTTCCTTATAAGGGCAGGACAACGTCGGACGGGGCCGCAAGTTCATTCACAAATAACAAATTCGAATAGTACAATGGGTAATTATATATAATTATATCTATGGTAATAGATATAATTAAAGGAGTCATTGTGGACCCTGCTGGGCACAACAAAATATACCTGGATTAGGAGGGAGGAGGATAATAATTATCAAAACAATAATTTATATCCAAGGTAAAATTACAGTAAGTATACATTAAATATTGTTTAATTATTATTACTTTGAACTGAATAGATTACAATTATAATACAGATTTCTGTATTATTTTTGTTGAATTATTATTTGTGTAATTATTTTATCAGTTAAGTATTATTATTATAGGATTATTACTTATGGCCTTTAAATTTTGTAAATTGTATGGTCTCAAAATGCATTACTTTAATATTGTAAGTTATGGCAGAGGAGAATCACCTAATACAGGCATTATTTGGTTAAAAGGATACTTCATTTACAATCTGCTGTACCTACAATGTTGATTATTTGTATTTGTGTTAGATCCAATAGAGATCAGTGTCAGAAATTCAGCCGTCAAGCAGCAGTGTGTAATCATTGCTGGGTCGGAACCCAGCCCACACACCGGAGTGTGAAAGGCACTGTTGCTGGAGAAAACATGCTCCAGAGACCAGATAACTAAGGTCTTGGTTGACGAGCGACAGTGCAGTGCATGTGGTTGTTTTCGAACTTTTTTCATTGCAACTAAGTAAAAAAAAAAAAATTGAAAAAATAAAAAAAATTATTGAAAAAATTTCAATGTATCGATATTTTTTGACGATATTGAGTTTTTCGATATATAAATCCATCTAAGTATATAAAATATCAAGAATCGAATTCATTTTTCTTCAATATATCGAAACCGATCTTGATATATTTTATAAACAGATGTATAAATCAATATTTTTAGGCCATTCCATCCAACAACCCTACAATTAAGGAAGGTTTCTATGTTGCAAAAAACGACAGTGGAAAGAGGTCCTTACTTTCTACCATGCCATGGATTCTGACAGCTATCGATGTCATTCGCTATATAAGTCCGCCGATCAGTCGATAAAAAGATCTCAATTTTTGTGTCAGAGATCGTGTAAATTTTTGAATCGATTGTTTTGATGGAAAGTCCCGTTTTCCACCATCAGGGTAGCCAGACTTTCCCCTCACAGCGTGAGCGTGACCGAACAAAGCTAATGATGTCTACACCGCGCGGGCACGTGATTAATGACCGCCCTTAGTTAATTCCAGTTATTGCTGTAAATGTAATCACTTGAAAATACCGCAGTCAGGGTTACGGGGAAAGAACTGAATTAGAAATAGGACCTATTGTGTAAGTAAAGGCTAGGCAGGCTAAATTGCTCGCAGAACTGATTGGGGAAGAAAGGTTCTAGGGTGGCGACCACGAACCGGAAGACGTAGCGAAGGCAAGTCTCCCACTAGATGGACCGAACCTTTCTTCCCCATAGTTTATTGAGTTCCTTGAGCGATGTGGTCTGCCTATTGCCACTTCAACTGGCAGATTCTGAGAGCTATGTCAGTAAACTATTCCTGTAATCGCTGTAAAAAATATAGTTTGAAATAAAGACACTGAAATTAAGCTATTATATTTACTGCTCACCCCTCGTACATTGGCTGTATGATACAACAATTTAGTTCAGTGTAATAATGTGTTTATCGACCTATGATTGGGATGTGAACTCATTAATCTCATGATACGCAAGTTTCCGCCAAAACTACGATGTTAGCTGATTGTTAATTAGTGATTTGGCTGCTCATTGTAATTATTCATAATTACTGAAGTTATTTGATAGCAAAGTGACAGGATTGTAGATTTAATGCCGTCGTAATTACTTAGTAATGATTTAGGCCTCGATGTCGTCAGATCCCAGCTTTTGGTAACCAGGATCCGTTAACCCAACTTTAAAGGTGCGCGTCCATTGGCCGGCGCCGGACGCACCGCACGCACGGCACGCAACGGATTTTAGTTTGCTTTCTATGATTTTGACGGCCCGCATCGGAAAATGCCGGCGCGGATAATGGACGCAGCGCTATGTAAAATCATAGAAAGCAAACTAAAATCCGTTGCATGCCGTGCGTCCGGCGCGTGCCAATGGACGCGCACCTTAAGACAGCCATTTGTACTTTACTAAAGGATTTTTTAACTGTATGGTTGTATAACGAGTACCTACTCTTAAGAAAGATCTTCCAAAAAGTCTTTTAAATTGATACCTTTACGTAAAAATGTGCTCTAGCTCTAATATTTATTTTTTATTTAATCTTAATTACAGCGATAACAGCTCAGTGGGCGAGCGCTTGCCTTGGAACAAGGTGCGCAGGTTCGAGCCCCGGCTCGCACCTCTGATTTCTTTAATAATTCATGTTCGGATCGTCTTTGTGCGATTGTTACTAGCTTTCGGTGAAGGAAAACATCGTGAGGAAACCTGCATGTCTGAGAAAGCCTAACTAGCTTTAGAATGTGTGAAGTCCGCCAACCCATACTTGACCAGCGTGGTGGACTACGGCCTAAGCCACCTCATCTTGAGAGGAGGCATAAACAAGGGCTGGTATTATTTATATATATTTAATATTAATTAAATAAATAATGTTCGATCAATTGTTGATAACATTTGAAGCGAGAAATAAGCTTTCAGTTTCCAGTTTAGCAGGATTATCTTATGCAGGATTTCAACTTAGTTTGCCTCTGAGAAGGGTAATATCACCCGCCTGAGTCGAATTTCCATTGCTCTAGAAAATCCGTCACTTATAAACAAACATTCATTATAAAAAAATATACAATTGAAAGTTACAAAATTTGCTATGTCCGGCAAAATATGGACCTATCGTCATCACCAGCCGGAAGACGAACACGGGCCTGTGGGCCCATCGTTGTTAAAATGTGGAGAGCAAAACAGATTAAGGTTGTGATATGTAGTTTCCACAATTTGTTAATATAAGTTTATACATATTATCATCATCACTACATATTATGAATAAAAAAAACATAATACAGACGAATTGAGAACATCCTCCTTTTTGAAGTTGGTTAAAAACAAAGTCCACCGCCGCGTCTGTCTGTCTCTATGTTCGCGATAAACTCAAAAACTACTGAATGGATTTACAGGCGGTTTTCACCAATAGATAGTGATTCATGAGGAAGGTTTAGATATATCATTTGTCAAGGTTATGTGTAAATTGGTTCAAATATAACGACAATTGTTAGAAGTGTTGGAAAAAGCGCGGGCGAAGCTCTGCGCGGGTCAGCGAGTATAATATTAATATAAAATAATTGCTTATTACTGTCCCTACAACTAATAAATGAAAATTGATTCCTCGATGTCGTTTACTAGAATATTTTCTCATATTGACTATAAAAACATCTCTAACGAATTCAAATAGTATTTTATCCGAGTTGTTAGAGGAAAATACCTTTAATACAGTTACAAATAAATATGTGTACGGAAAGGGATAATGGTTGCTATGTAGGTGCTTACCTATCTATATTCAATCACCGATCTCGTGATGTCCGATTCTTTGGAAACATCCTAATTGGTTTCGTTAGTGCACTATGCGGTAACGTTATTAAAAAGATGCCTCGCTAGTTGCTGTTTTTTGAATGCCCGGATTTGAAAATACCTTTATATTAAAATGGCGTCTGTATTGACGTGTCGTTTTGAAACGTAATTTAAAATGTGATGCACGGTTTCAAATGTTATTTTTAAGTTTTTATCTAAAGTTAACTAAACTAGGAATGGTAAAATTAACATTAGTGGTTGCTCAATTTTCTGTTTGTGGTTTTTTATTTCAAGCACTGTTGTCACCGTATTTTATGTTATATATCGTTTTAATAGCTCTTGTGCATAATAAATGTACGTGTACGTTCGCTAATCCCAAATATGTTAACAAATAAAATAACCAATGGACATGCAAACACAATTAGTGCGATTGTAAATTCGTGATGGGTTCCGTCCGATGCACCCCGCCGAGGTTCTGACCAGGGGTGTATTACGATATGATATAAATTTTAATGAAACCCTAAATGCTATAAGTACAAAGAAATAATAGAACTGCAGCCTGAAAACTGACAGGGCAATGAAAGGATTAAGATATCAATGCAAAAAGCGCAGGTTTAATAAAAAAAGTGTTTTATTAGTTTTAATAACTAATTAATAACATAATGAAACTATTTGCTTCATTATAGGCTTAACAGACTTAAACTAATAATGGTCAGTCAATGATATTCATCATCATCAGCCGAAAGAGTTCCATTGCTGAAGGCCTTCCCCTAATAGGAGACGGGTTGCCATGCCATGTCTGGGCGACAATAGTCACTATTTTTTAAAGATCACACTGGATCACAACGCGGCCTCAACTGAGAAGGCAATAAACTCAGCAGGCTTGATATTTTTTTTAATCTAGTGACAGTCTGGAATTAATTTACTTGTAATTTTAAATCATTTTCAAATGATCGCTTTAAGAGTGGCCTCTTTAGACCAAGATTATTTATTTATTTTTATTTTATTTGGTGACAGCAAATGATTAAGTACATAATAAGGTGGGATAACAAATAAGGATACTGGAAATAGGTAATTATGCAACCTGCACCGTTGACCACAGAATAAGATAAGATTATATTTTAATCAAAACATCAAGTAATTTTGCAGTTAAGTGCAGTTTCCCCAAATCTGACACGTTAAACCTCTGATTAGCGACGTATCGATTGGCACCAATCGCATCCCTACCTTGCCCCCGGTAACTGCGCCCTTGCACTTCGGAAGGGTGGAGCTGAATTATTGTTTAGAGGGGCGGGGGCTTTTAAACCGGGAAACCCCATGGTTGTGCATAGCCGATTTCCCGCTAGTCGCCATTTTAATGTTGGACGGCAGCTCGAGTTGTGTGGGTGGGTTGTGGCCTAAGTAACAGAAGCAAAGCGAGGTAACCACTTCATATACACAGTGTTAATAAAACCCTGTCCAATCGCTAAGGGTAATATTCGGTGTCGCAATACAGTCACGCGTAGGTATACAACCATCGATATAATATATTAACTACTAAAACATTCACTAACAAAATTACATCTAAAATGTGGTCACGGAGGTCGCGGACTTATCTGTGCTGGTGGCGGAAATATGAACGGTTTTATTATAATAATGACGTGTAGTTTGACAGTTTAATATAGACCTAGGGTTATAGTCCTAGGGTTTTGGCAAGTTGAAATGTCCAGTCCGGTAGTCATAATTTCATTAATTATTATAGATTTAGTGAAATCTACACTCAAATGATAAGAAGATAATGATCCATTAATGGACTCTGAGTGGGACAGTAAACTCTTGAGCCCAGTAATTTTATCAGCTACAGTGCCTATCACACCGTAGATATTGCTGATTGTTGGCAGTCGATTTCAGCATAACTATTCTAAATAGCAAAATACAGAATTACAAATAGTAATATCTTATAAATTGTACCACAACCACATTTTTTCATTGTGTTTAACAATATCTGTAGCGATACACTAGCGCTGCGTCGTGTGTGCACCGATTTGTATAGCCTTTATTACAGTTCCGAGCGTTTTTCCTATTGTCATACAGAACCCTGAAGGGTTGTGAGTGTCAAGCTTGAAAGGGCACACGGTCATGCTCTTTTTGAAATGGCTTTCAAGGATTCACCTCGTTACTTCGACATAATGTATGTTTGTATATAAGACGTTTTTTAACCAAGGTGGTAGCTCCTAATGCAAGGGACTGCAGAGTCGAATATTTTGCCGCCAAGCCGCAGTGTGTAAACATTGCTGTGTTCCGGTGTGAAGAGCACTGTAGCTGGTGAAATTACTGGACACAAGGGCCTTAATAACTAATGCCTCGGGTGATGAGCGGCAGGGTTATGGAGCTGTCTATGGGCTTGCGTGTCTTTTACCATCAAGCGACGTTTTACATCACTTGTCACACCACCAGAAACAAAAAAAAAGTTTTTCGCGGCATAGTATATTAAATCCAATGCCTTTTCAAATGACTTAACACTTATCAACCAACGTCTCTCTTTTTTTTTGCAGTGTAGACTTTCAAACGGTCCCCGGGAGCTTTGGGGCTAGACCGGGGTATGTGGGATTCTTACCCACTAAAACCCCGCGGCTGTCGCATCGATAACTAATCACGGGCTTAACCAACCAGCTTTGCCAACAATAAACTAGGGATTGGACCTCTGGAGATTCATTATCTGTCTTCTGGAGTGCTCTATGCTATTGGCCAATGAGATAATAATTCTGCCAAATAAGCCCAAGATGAATTCTCAGATTGATATTATTGTCCAATAATTGTTAATTAGGGCGGTATTTCCGTTCTGACCCTAATGCCAACAACCAACCAGAATAAGTTGGAACTTCTTGAAATTATAACGAACACACACTGACATCTTAACATATACTATAGCACTATATTAAACTATCAAGAGGTTGCCAGTCCCTCATTTGCGTGTTATTACTAGGGTGAAGTCTGTAATCATCTCGTTGCGAGCAGTGGGTGTATAATACATTCGTTAGTTCTAAAACTACTGTTATTATCTTGGATATTCGCTTTAATGAAATAACTTAAATAATAATAATAACTTGATATTATTGAAAAAACAGATAGGAAATTATTATCACTTAATTTTTTTTGCAATTCTAATGAACCAATGAAGAGTCTGGACATGTGAAGAGGAGTCCTCCTAGTTACATAGGAAATGCGGCAATCGATATGAACCTCCCTGGTTCCAAAACAATAGGAAGACCAAAGCTGAGATGGACTAATTGTATTACAAAAGATCTGCAGTACTGCAATGTTTCTGAAAATGACACGTCGGATAGAGCATAGTAGAAAACAAAGATCAGATGGGATTAATAAGTGCTAAGGATACAAAAGACAGCTAATGAACGAATTATACCTAAATAATAATAAAAAAATAATCTTTTCCTGGTACCACAGCGGTTAAAACAAGATCAGCCATCTACGCAGCAGATTTATAGTGCACATTTACGTAGACACAGTTGCACTCTTTAGGGCGGGCCTGTTGGTCTAGTGGTTAGACACCCTACCTGCTGACCAATAGGTCGTGGGTTCGATTCCCACCAAGTGTCTGGGTGTTTTATCTATTCATGTATGTATTCACAAAAAAAAGCTGCCTAGTTTGGGATGAGATGACCGTGTGTGGATTGTCCCAGAATATTATTATTATACTCTTTCACGGAAGACCGACTCTACTGGGTAGAAGGTCAGGCGCAGGTCCAACTTTTCATGCCATTCCAAAGCATGGAACTTCTTGCTTTTCCGACAATCAGGTGATCGGCCCGCATATTCGGCACGGATTAATCATTTGAACGGCAGGACACACTGTCGCTGATGCTGATCTAATTCTAACAAGACAAAAAAAACGTGAAAAAATGACAAGCCCGCTCAGTTTCTTGCCGGATCTTCTCAGTTGAGGCCGCGTTGTGAACCGGCTTAGCTTAGTTTTAAAAAAAAAATACCATTCAATAGTGCTAACGTTAAGCCTATTTGAAATAAATGATTTTGAATTCCTAGCCAGTAAGGAACAACTACACAACGGTGTGTTCCCTGCGGGATTTGAACCTGTGACCTCCGGTTTGCAAAGGAAGCGGTTTCCCGCTGTGTCACGGAGGCTTCAAATTTCAAAAGATGCAAAAGTAATTTTCTTCACACTGTTTTGATTTCAAAAAGCAATTTGTCGGGGCTGCCCGCAACAAACACGGCCTCTTCTCAATTGGTCCGTCCGTTTACGCGCATTAAAGAGCATTTATCGAGCACCGGGGGACACGTGATCATTTTTGGATTATAACCACCCCTCTAGATGGACGAATTAATTAACGCAACAACCAGTATACTCAGACCCCTGTCATTTGTGCCAATCTGCAGTTGTTGCTTTATGAGGCGCGGGTCGAGGCGGCGCAAACCGGTTTGGGCTGGTCATAACTGGACGTTCTTTGAGGGATTATGTGGGGGCGAGACGTTTTTGCGTAATTAGTGGCGCAAGTGGTTTTCCTGATAAGTGGTGCTCTGGTGTTTTATGTGGGCTTAGTGTTGCTTTTATATACGATTATTGATATAATACCTTAGAATGTTATTGGATACTAACACGGAAATAAATATGAATACAGGAACAATTGTTTATTTTTGTGAAAATTAAAATCAATTTTGAACACACATGTGTGTGTGCTAGAGCATAATATCCTAAAGAAGTACATATGGCTACATGTCAAGGCCGACACTCTATATAACGATAACTAGGCTAGATATAACACAGATCATTGTTGGAAAGGGACGTGCCGAAAGGGACGAAATAACAACAACAAATCGCACCCTCTCGCACGATTCGCAGCGTTCAACTTCTAGTAGTTCAAAGTCCAACAGTCTACGTACTCGAAAAACCTTACCCTCCTTCTGTTCCAGACACGAAGAAAAGTCACAATTTGCGATAGCATTTTTACTTCTATCTGTCGTATATATTGTTAAAATACGCTCAATAAATATCAATAAACTTCATCATATGAATATTTTCCTGAAAAAATCATCTCAAAAACCCCTGCCCGTACCTTAGAACGTTAAGATACGATATAAAAGGAGGGGTAGCAACACAATAGAACCACCCAGGTACGAATATCATTCAAAATGTGACGGGAAATGGAAAAATCAAAATTCTCATCCGCCATTCAAAATAACAGATAAGTGTGACGTAGACGAGGCGAGTGAGGGGAGTCGACAATGACCAAACGCGTCACGATACGAAATGGGAGCGTACCGTGAAAAATCTTGTATTGTTGCTTTTTGCCCGACTGCCCCAGAATAAGGGCTATGTTTTTAGTAAGTATGTATGTCTATTTCTTTGGCACGGCCTACAGCTACATCTCAAAATATGTTGCCAGATTCGTCTAAGTTGAGGGAGTGAGTGACGTAGGCTATAATTTTTAAAAATTAATACTATGTCCGTCAGCAGCCATTTTGTATCAAATGAAAAGTCGGGGTTATTCGCATGTGGGCTTTTACTATTTTTAACCGACTTCAAAAAAGGAGGAGGTTCTCAATTCGTCTGTATATATATATTTTTTTTTTTTTTAACCGACTTCAAAAAAGGAGGAGGTTCTCAATTCGTCTGTATATATATATATATATATATTTTTTTTTTATGTATGTTCGCGCATAACTCTGGCAATTATTAACCGATTTGAAAAAATCTTTCTTCCATCCATTCTTCAATCCATTGATTGGGTCCCATAAAAAAATTATTGCTTAGTAATAAGTAGTTCCTAAAAAAACAAGAATGGTGACTGCGCACTGAGAGTTGCAAGAAAGCCTATATAGATGACGTTTTAGTCGCTCGGACTCGCTCGGTCGGACAAAAATGGTCATAACTCTGGCAAATATTTACCAATTTCAATGATTCTTTTTTTATTCGAAAGAAGAAACCACTGTATTGAATCTGTATGAATTTTATTACAACCGGATAAGAACTTCCTGGAGGACCATGAACGATGTGGAGGAATTTATCTGGTAAAAACCATAAAACTGATGTTCTCCATTACATTGCTCTGACAATTATGAACCGATTTCGATGATTCTTTTTTTATTCGAGAGAGTAAACTACTATGATGCTTCCATGCAAATTTCATTACGACCGGATATTATTTTCTGAAGAAACATGAATTATGTAAAACTATGTAGACGATAATGTGATCATAACCTACCTAGATAATTTTTCGGTTTTCGATGGTTCAATCTTTATATATGAAAATATCACTAAAAAGGTTAAAATAAAATCTTTTTAAAAAAAAATTGAACCGACTTCAATATCACTGAAAAGTATAAAATAATTTAAATATTATTGAAGTTGGTGCCAAATATACACAGCAGGTACGCTAACACCAACTTCAATAATATTTAAATTATTTTATACTTTTCAGTGATATTGAAGTCGGTTCAATTTTTTTTTAAAAAGATTTTATTATCATTTAAGTAGGTATGATGTACGTGTTAACATTTTGTAAATATTGGTTTTTGTTTAAATAAAAAAAAACATTTGGCAATTATTTTCACAAAGGAGGAGGATGAGGAAAGCTGAGGTTCGATGTCAGTGACGTGCAATTGGAGAGCCCTATGTCCAGCAGTGGACTATAGAGTCTCTATAGTCGTCCACTGCTGGACATAGGGCTCTGACTGATGATGATGAATTATCCAATAACATAACAAAAACAAAGTTACGGTTGAAATCAGATCGGACAAGCAGTACGGTTGGGTAAGTCTATTGTGCCACGCATCTTACCCCAAGTTAAAACTTAAAAATGGGGGACCGAACAATGGCGATGCATAATGAAATATTTTGAATATTTGTATTTTGATTCATCTAAAGTCTGTATCTATAGAACCAGTTTACCAAGACCTGTGTATTATAAGTTATTGTTTACAAATTGCGATGGGCAGCGGTTCTGATTACGCTGGACAAAGGCGGTCCGCAATTTTTAATTCCGCTGTTTCGGATATTTGAAGAATTCACGTTATGAAGATGAGTTTTGAATATCTTTTTAAAATTGGATATATTTGTAAAGTTAACAGAATTTCTAAAAAGTTTCAAGAACAGATAAAAACAATTTCCATTTTAATTTATTATGGGTTCTGATCATTGAAGAAGCTGCGGGGTCAAGACCGGATAAAACCTAATAAATATATACTTCTGCTAGTTATCCCATAAATTCTAAAACGTACAAAAGAAAATATTGATATACTTACTGACTTCAGGTGACAAGTCTACACTTCCGGTTTGAGATTTATTTTCTCAAAGAATATACACTTACACTTAAACTGAGAAATACTATAAACATTCTTATAACTAAATTTTGTATAAATATGTACGAAATATGACCTATGTACAGAGAAACTGTGAACAGTAGTGAACATTACTGGGAGGATAATTGTAATCTGAAGAACTCTGAAAAAACTAAAAATAATACCTACAAGCTACTATCGACCTTTTCTTTGTTCTCGCGAGGGAAACCTTCAATAAGTCCCTGGGGCATGTGGGGCTCAACCGGGGTTAATAGAATTCTTACCTACTTAAAACTTAAGTCGCATCGGCACATAACAGGAGAGACCTGAAGTCTCCGGTGGGCTAAGAACCCGGGCTCAAAGGCAAGACACTAACACCCATATTCTTAGACGTTACCTCGAAAGTTCCTCGACTCCACTCAACCTCAGTCAAGGAAATCGGTATTCATAGTTGCAAAAAGTTTCCTCCACTCGGCGGTCCTCGACATTTTTCCTCAGTCGAGGTGAGGAGACAACTGTCAAACTCAAGGTACGTCGGGACCTACCTTAAGGAATCCTCGAGGAGATTTTACGCCATATTTGTATATTTTTCATACACATTTATAAAAAGATTTTTATATTTTAGAGCCTTGTATATTGTATATGTACTCGTATTGTTATCAAAGCTTCCAACTTTTTCCGAATTATCTTTTTGATAATCCGTACAATTATCCTGAACGGCGTGGTTATAGAATATTACGATAGTGCAAAATTCCAAAGACGTTTTATAAAACAAACAGTGCTAAATCTGACACTATCAGAAATTCATTTAATTTCTCAACATCTAGAGACAAAACAAAACTTTTATCAGGTGCATAGCAGAATTTCCAGTTGGACAGGGTTGCATGCATAGATTGTACACACATTCCTCAACATTCCCATCAAGAACCATAACGCAAACAACCACGACCTCAGCGCACGACGGACGACGAGTCGTACGACACAGATTAAAAAACTGTAAAAAAGAGCTATCCTATCTGTCAACTTGTGAGTGACCATAGATAAAATGTTGGTGCGAGGCTGAAATCTATGATTTAATGACGTAATCAATGACGTATTACCTCGACTCAACCTTACTCGAGGATCCTCCAGAATATCTCTCGACAAGCTCGAGGTATAACTAAGAATACCGATTTCGAGGATTGTTTGAGGTGATCCTTAAGGTAGCCTCGATTGAGTCGAGGTCGAGGAACTTTCGAGGTAACGTCTAAGAATATGGGTGTAAGTGTCTTGCCTTTGAGCCCGCTGCCGGCAGGCGCATTATATGCCCCCCCCCCCCCCCCCCGACACCTGTCTCGGTGCTCACGGGGACAGGGGTCAAAACCCCGCCGCCGTTCTTCTCGGAGTCACCGCCGTAGTTTAATGTCGTCTAGGGCCCACACACTAAAAGTCCAGCAACTCCGAAGTACCTACTCCTACTAATGTAACCTAACTGGGAACGCGCCAGTCACCTTAAGACACAGCTGCTACCTTAAAAATTCTGTTAATATTAGGTACTAGCTAGTCATATTTACACCCATATTCTTAGTCGTTTCCTCCAGATTTCCTCCACTCGACTCGACCTCACTCAATCAAAATCGTATTCATAGTTGTTAAAAATCTCCTCCAATTGAGATATTCCTCACTCGAGGTGAGGCTGAGTGGAGGAAAGAACTGTCAAACTTAAGGTAGCTCGCGACCTACCTTGAGGCATCCTCAAGCCAAGAAAGTGCCGCTAAACTACAATTTGAGATATTTATTTTTGTTAAAATGATACTTTTATATATATAAAAATGAATATCAGTGTTTATCTTCATCTGTATGATAATCCTTAGGCACACGAACACTAATCGCCGTCGCATGTATTTATATTTAATATTTATGTCATCGTCTGCAATGCCAATATAATTTTTCAGCTACGAAGAATAACTGAAAACAAGCCGCATAGGCAACAGGTTTCGATCGTGTACACCATTAACAAAATATTTGTTAGGTGCTTCTGTCTACGGTAGGTATCTACGCGGCTGCCATCTAGTCGCGCGCGGTAGTAACTAAATACCGCGAACTCAAATTTAGATTTTTTTTGTTTATATATTTTATTAATTGCTATTGAAATTCGTTTTATAATTCCTAAACTACTTGATATTAGCCAAATCATCAATACACTGTAAATTCAATTAAAATAAACACAAATAAGATTAAATGGTCAACCATGTTGGCCAATATAACAACAAAAATCACCTCGAAATGATGACGTCTCTCCTCCACTCATCCTCAGTGGAGGAAACTCGAAATATGCTCGAGGAACGATTAAGAATACCGTTTTGGAGGTCCTTTCGATTCGTTCCTTGAGGCGTCCTCAGTTGAGTTTGAGTGGAGGAAGGTTTGAGGAAACGTCTAAGAATATGGGTGTAAGTCTGAGTTGGTATTATCTCCTACCTCCAGAGCTGATGAGAGAGATGCTTTCTCCTGCTTCAGAGTTTCCACGCGGCTCTTGTATTGAAGCAACGATCGCACTGTCTCCTCCATCCTGTAACAAAGAAACATGATTAAGACTTAATTATCAAAAAATAATGTCTGTAGGGGTCGCTAAGATCGCCGCATACAAATCACGCGGTAGTTGTGGTGGCTTGTTTGATTTTGTAATACTATAGCAATAAACGCTTTTTGTTTGTTTGTCATCAAACGAATAGTGTTAAGCGGCTATCAGACTACGCTATAATATAATAGCATATAGTATATAGCTCATAGCACAGCAATATCGCGCACCATACATTGTTAAGGACACGTTTACACTGTACTGTACTATATATTATTGGCTTACTATACGCTATAAATTGGTGCGATGTGCTGAGTTCATGCTGTGCTATATCACGCGCCGTCCTCTTCTTCCTCCCTCACGACACCCTCGGCCGACCCGCAAGCGAAACGAGCGACACAACGATCTTGCTTGCGATAATATCGCGTAATGTGAACGCCATGCTATATATGTAGTATAGCATTAGGTCCTTCTTTGCTATACTATATATCACAATAGTATAGCGTAGTCTGAAATTAGCTTTAGCGGGTTTTCTTATTGTGCAAAAATATTATTCTTAGTGCAAATACATTACGCACTATTTTAAAATGCGTTGTCGTCGCTGTTGCTATCGTCAGGTCTATTTCAAATAAAGGTTTTAATGTTACACTATTACAAAGAACGTAGTACCCTGAATCTCTCCCGCGGAAAGGTTTTACTAGTCAAAAGTCCTACATAACCCGGCTCCCTACGAAAATCGGGTACCTTTGGAAGGTAAAAAAGGTCACCGATAAAAAAGTGGTAGGTCTACTGCGAAAGGGGCGGTCCAGGTAGACACAGCAGTGTCAGATATTCTGCCGTGAAGCAGAAGTGTGTAAATATTGCTGTGTTCTGGGTGTGAAGGACAGCAGGTGAAATTTTCTGGCTCATAACTCTTAGTAACGAATGTCTCAGGTGACAAACAGAAGTAAGCATATCCCAGTTGTCTATAGGTAGGTGTATAGCGTACCATCAGGCGAACACCACAAGCTTAAATAAACAAACAGGTTAAATAAATAAAACAAGACATTATTGCTTAATCGCATTGATAAATGTTACAACTTTTACAGACAAAATGTAATCTGTAAAAGTATAGAGCAGTCTGGCAAGTTGGGAAGTGCGCGCGTGTCCGGAATAACGATGAGCTTTAGTGTTAGTTTCACTTACTCCGCGATTTAGTGGCATTATACAAGTTTCTGTGTGACGATGGGATCGTGCAAGCGTGGCCGTGGTTGAGTTGTGCTTGGATTTAATAGAATTGATACGGAGAACATCCGTCTGCAGGAAACAGTAGTTAAAAACAAAAACACTAGTATGTTTATATGTAGGTGACTTTTAAACGTCTTTGCTTTTTAAAACAGAATAAGGATTTTTGCACTTTCATTGTCTAGTTTTTTTTCGAATTGGTTAATTCGAAGAAGCATAGAGACTTGAAGCCAATTTTTTTATTATTAGAACATGTTTAATGCAATTTAAGTTTTCACTAACGGTAGGTACGAGTATGTACTTAATCGATGAACATTGATGTAAAATGTAAGACCATAAATAAAGTATGTTTATCTGTTTATAATTTTTTTTTTATTTGCTTTTTCTTTCTTTAATGTCTCTGCAAGATTAATCTGCATTACACTGAGAAGCCCAGAACACTGAGCTATAATTCAAAGCAGGTGCATTATTTATAATCCCTATAAAACGCAAACAATATAGATAATTCAAAAACTCATTACACCCGCTATGCCAATGCTTCCAATCTCTGATGTTAATCAAAATGACTCAAATATTAATTCTAATTCCACTGCACCTACTTCGTCGGAAAACAAGTCCTTTAGCCAGCTTAGAAGATAACTTCTGATGCAAAAACCTCTCTGCACAGTCGTTACACCCCTCTTTTAATTATTAATACTCCATTGAGGACCGAGATTATAGCGGTAAAGGAAACGTAATGGGATATTACAGTGTTGTAATGTGCCTTTACTAGGTGCAGATGAAAATTGTCTATGGACTTTTCAAGTGTCCGAAACTTAATAAAAATGACTATTTCTTTTTGACGGGTCCGTTAGACATCCTGGCTGCTGCCTGTCGTGGGTTCGATTCCCACATTGTGTCTGGGTATTATTTATCCATATAACATGTACTACGTATTTGTATCAGTTGTCTGGTAACCATAGTACAGGCTATGCCTAGTTTGGCACCAGATGACCGAGTGTGGATTGTCCCAGGATATTATTATTTATTTACTTATCCACTAACAATTTGCACTTTAAAATTTTCGTAGCATGCATAAGTTCAAGCTCCTACAGGTATGCCACATTTCATTAAAAACAATACTAAGTACTTATATAAACTAAATGAATTCTAAATTGTGTCAAAGGAGATGTTCCATTTTGGGCCAACACTATGTACACTACATGGAAAAACAGGAAAAACATAAGAGAGTTTCATAATAGTAGTTTATGCACCAAGGGGATAAAGCAGTGTCTTATGTCACGGGCGTGGAATTGAAACGCGAGCATAACGAAGGATTCTAGCAACTCCCGAGCGTAGCGAGGGAGTATAGAGTTAACTCCCGAGCAAAGCGAGGGAGTTAATACTAGAATCCTGAGTACAGCGAGAGATTCAAGCTCGCCCAAGACAAAGACACCTTTATCCCCGAGGAGAATATACTACTTTTCACAACTACTGCGAGGTAATGAAATACAAATACTAGGAAGAGATTGCTTAGGTTATCTGGAAGAGATTGATTTTTAGCAATAAGGCCACCTTTTTACATCATCAACGTATTGTTCAATTTACATGTATTTTTTGGTGTAAAATCTCAATAGTACAATGAAGTGTATTAATGTATTTATTATTATTATTAAATATATACTGCTAGAAATAAAATGATATCAACACACTGATTACTAGCGTTCGCGCCCACACCTACTGCGAAGCGAGACAATAAAATACAAAACTGCTAGAATTAAAATAATATCAACAGCGTTAGCGCCTTCTTTTTATCTATTTTTTCTTTTCTAGAACTTAGAACAAGGTTCGGCTCCAATTCGGCTCCTGGCGCTCGGTTCGATTTTCAAATGTATTTTTTTGCGAAACTGTGCTTAGAGAGAGTGGTATACCTACCTACTGTAAAGAGTCTCCGTGGTAAAAAAATATTTGACGTTCGTAATTCAAATTACATTTTAATGAAGAATTGGCTTCGGCCTGAAAAGATGAATGGAAAATGACAGCAATTTAATGAAGAATTGGCTTAGGCCTAGCTACAAATTGATTTATTACGAGATTACTTATGACGAAGCTGTATGAGCTAGAACCTTTTGCCTTCCCAATTAGGGAGAACTATAGGACAAAAAAAAAACAAATCACATTATTGCCCAAGGGAGTTTAGTACAACATTATTACCCGGCTAGACTATAGGGATATAATGACCTACTTTATGTCAAGTTTATATGACACATAATGTAACATTATCGAGCAGGTGGTGTGAAATAGTAGTTTATGCACCAAGGGGATAAAGTAGTGTCTTATGTCGCGGGCGTTTAATTGAATCGCGAGCATAACGAAGGATTCTAGCAACTCCCGAGCGCAGCGAGGGAGTACAGAGTTAACTCCCGAGCGTAGCGAGGGAGTTAATACTAGAATCCTGAGTACAGCGAGGGATTTAAGCCCGCCCAAGACAAAGGCACCTTTATCCCCGCGGTGAATACACTACTTTTCACACCTACTGCGAGGTAATAAAATACAAATATTGCTAGAATTAAAATAATAATAATATTTTGGGACAATCCACACATGGTAATCTGATCCCAAACTAGGCAGAGCCTGTACTATGGAAACCAGATAACTAATATTAATTAACAGTGAAAAAACACCCAGACACTTGGTGGGAATCGAACCCACGACCTATTGGGTAGCGGCCAGGGTGTCTAACCACTGGACCAACGAGACCGTCACTAATATCAACATAGTGGTTTGCCGCGTTATCATCTAAATATTTTATTTTCTTTTCTAGAACACTGGGTTGTGCTCGTCGCGCTCGGTTCGATTTTCAAATGTTTTGTTTTTCGTGCAGTTCTCTGCTTAGAGTAGTAATATATATCTGTGGTAAAAGTGTTGAGGAATTTTCGTTTGACGTTCGAAATTCAAACACATTATTACCCAAGGGAGTTTAGTACAACATTATTACCCGGCTAGACTATAGGGATATAATGAGGCACTTTATGTCATCTTTATATGACATATAATGTGACATTATCGAGCAGGTGGTGTGAAAAAATACTTATAAATTAATTTGAAGTAGAGTATACAATTGTATATAAATGATTACTTATGGAGTTATTTAGTATGTCCACCCTGTTTCTAGGGCAGCCATGACAGTTGCGTTTGACGTTGGTTTACTACTTGACAGTTAATGCTATAGGTGACGTTTCGTAATAGATTGTTTACACATGGAGTATATGTATATTGTATTTCGGAGATTTTAGTGATTATTTATGTTTACGGATATTCATTGACTGTTTCTTTCTTGACCCGGGGCTTTACTGTATTGATTATCGCCTGTGATTTTTATTGTTTTTTTAGTTAGGTACGTATTTCCGATCCATCATATTACTGTGTGGTGTTGCTACAGTAGTATTCTCTTTGGTGTTGCTCTCCTTGACCAAGATATCTTAAATGTACAATAAAACGAAGCAATATTAAAAAAAGACAACATTACAAAACAGTTACTACATTGCATAGTTATATATACATATAGTGTACATGGTGTTGGCCCAGGCTCCATACATTTCTGGAACAACTCCTTTTACAGAAAACTTCACAATAAAAAGATATACCTACCTACTAGATAATAGCTTATGACCCCCAATATAAAAATAGGAACAATGAATTTCAAATGAATGAATGAATTTTTAATTCAACAAAATCGTACAATACGTATCTTCATATGATATTGTACTCAATCTTGTATGTCGAGCTAGAACCATTTAATAGAATACTAAGGTTTTTTAATATTGAAACTTTTCACTGTGACAGCATATTGTGAACGACTTTACATGTTAAGAGTACGAATAAAAATCCATTTCTTGGACACATACTGAATAATGGAACTTTTTCAATAACTCTGAATAGAGTTGGCTGCAGACTACAGCAATATCATGAAAATATTCTTTTTCGAAACTGGCAAGACAGAATTCTTTGATTAGAATTTTAAAATTGGAATGAATTTCGTTTCCAGTTTCCTACGAGGGAAGCGCTAGTGAAAGCTCGAGGTTACAAATTAATTATAGCAGAAAGTTTAGAAAAAAAATGCAATATATAACGCCGTCGGTTGAACTCGCATAGAATTAGAAATAATTTTGGATATACAGATTTATTTCCTCATTTCTATCCCTCAAAATTTTCTTACCCCTACCTACCCCCTATCTAGTAGTAATGATATATAAAAGCCTATTACTCAGTAAAACATGAACATAGTTCCTACAATAAAGGCCACAGCACACCGAATGCGTGTGCGTGTCACGTCGTAGTGACGCCGTGCCCCCTTGACACAGCGGGCTAGGTATACTTTTTTTTTTTTTTTTTTTAACACTTATAAGCTAGTGCTTGACTGCAGTCCCACCCGATGGAAAGCGGCGACGCAATCGAGGATGGCAAAACACACTAGCTTATTAAAAGCCTATTCACTCTAGTCTTAAAGACACCCACATTATAATCGGGCGGGAAAACCGACGCAGGCAAACTGTTCCAGTCCTTAGCTGTCCTTATTATAAATGAAGAAGCAAACCGCTTAGACCGGACTGAAGGCACTTTCACCACATAAGGGTGTGTACGTCATGTCTACGTCACGCAAGCGGTGTGCTATGTCTCATAAAGGTCCAGACACTATATCGTCATAGTACATGAACACGTACGTCGTTTACGTCTTCGCATTTGGTGAGCCGTGGCCTTAAACATTTATTAAACTGCATCAGAAATTCGGTGGTGTCAATAATTTCTGAGCAAAACCCTAGCGATGCGCAACGTATACATAGAATTGTAATCCTGCCTGTTTAGCCATACACGTTGATACCTTAGACTGTGGTGCAAAACACGAGTGATATAGCGACAAACACTTTTAATGGAAACAATGAAAAATCTTGCGTTCTATACAATAATTGTATAATTATAATTAATTGTAAATTATAATTAATTGTAAATTATAATTAATTGTAGCCTCCGTGGTGCAGTGGGAAACCGCTTGCTTTGTAAACCGGAGGTCGCGGGTTCGAATCCTGCGGGTGGCAACAAATTTGAGTAGTTGTTCCTTACCGGCTAGGACAATGCAGGCCGATCACCTGATTGTCTGTAAAGTAAGATGATCCATGCGTCGGATGCATGTAAAAAGTCGGTCCTGCGCCTAACCTCTCCCCGGCCGTGTCGGTTTTCCGTCCCATCGGATTATAAGAGGTATTATATAAAAGAAGAGAGAGTGCACTTGTGTCTACGCATGCGCTTGTGCACTACAATATCTCCCGCGTACATGGCTGATCTTGTGAAAGATTGGCCGCTGTGGTCGTTTCGGCCAGGAGGACATAATAATTATAATTATTAGCCAGAAAAGCTTTTCATTATTTGTAAAAATGTCATTGGCACGAGATGCTCCATTACGCAGTCAATACAGAAACGCCTTGTCCAATTGTAGATGTAAAACTGCTTTATTGCGGAAAAGTATATTAAACATGGCACCACGAGTATTTAATAAAATACCTGATGCCTTAAAATGCCTAAACGTAGCACAATTTAAAAAACAACTTAATATATTTTTAGTTAAAAAATGTTATTACACAGTTGAAGAATTCCAAGCATCGTAGCGTGTGTAATGATTTGTTTTATTATTTTAATTTACTTCTAATGCATATTATATAAAAAATATTATCTGTCTGCACTCCTTCCCCGGTCCGCGTATTTTTTGTAAAAAGGGGAAGGTACATTTTTTTTGCTTCACGTATTAATATCGATGCATATGTCAAATTAAATTCTGTTTACATAGTAATCAAAGTGTAATTTCTCCATCGTCTGTAACTTGGGCTGTACGCAAATTTGGTACATACACGTGCGCAGGTTTTAATAGATAAGATTTACGAGCGCTCATCTGGTCAAGGGTTGAATGGCTCTGTAATTTGTCGCGATGGGGAGAGGGCGAGAGGGTAAACGGAGACCAGACGGCATATTTTATCAATTTTGGAAAAAAATATTTACCACAATTTATAACGATTATCATCTCAACAAATGGTAGTTGAATTCAATAGCACTCTGGCTGGGTAATTAAATGTTTTAGTCCTTTAACTACTTATACAATACTACTACTATTATTAGGTATCTTATTATCCATTCTATATTTATTACTGCTCCCAATTATTGCTGCTGGGACTGGTCCGACTACTATCCCTTTGGCCTTTTAGTTTGTTGTATTTTTGTCGTATTTTTTCTTTTCTATCTCTCTTATTTTTCGAACGGCAGGACACATTGTCGCTGATGCTGATCTAGTTGCAACAATACAAACACTATTTAAAAAAAGTGAAAAAATGACAAGCCCGCTGAGTTTCTTGCCGGATCTTCTCAGTTGAGGTCGCATTGTGATCCGGTGATAGCATTTAAAAAAAAAGACCGATCAAATGTGCTAGCGCCTATTAGCCTATATGAGATAAATAATATTGAATTTGAATTAACTTTGAATTCTTATAAGTACATTTGTTTAGACATTGAATTGGCCTAAAGATACCATTATAATTTTCCACCCATGTAGATCACTTATATAAAAGTATCCTAAATATGTTTGTGCACATATTGCTCTAAAATTTTTTATTAATTATAATAATTTAATTTTCTAGAAATAAAAAACACGTTGCTACCACCCAAAACAAGGGTATTAATCAAAAATAGAAGCACGCCCCGGTCGATAGCCTGCCGTGACTACAGGCAGTAAAACATTGCCAGTGTAAAAAAAACACCAACGAAAAAAACAAAACATTAAATTACATTGTAATAAGGCCTCGGACGAAGTTCGGGTGATCGACCCCGGTGAATGCCTTCTAGATAATACACGTGGGAAATTTGCGAAAAAATACTCCAATTGCTATACGGTAGATATTAATTTTATGATAATATTTCAATTTTCAGTTTCAGAAACTTTTTTTATACAACGTACTTATATAGGATATGAAATTCGTATAACCAAAATTTGTATAAAATATTCGTAACTACTGGACGTTTACGTATGCACTATTTAATTATATTTTATTTGGAATATGGATTGACTGATTGTGTGAACTAGTCAAAGTCAAACTAATTTTGTTGAGAGATACGATTTGTGTCCATAATATTGTAACTTTCACCTCTAATAGGTCCACCTCACTGGTGGGCGAATATCTCAATGCATTGGACTACATCAGTGATTCCCAAAGTGGTCCACGTGGGACCCCCAGGGGTCCACGAGAGACTCGAAGGGGGTATACGTTGGCGTAAAAAATTAATTAATGAACCAATTAATTCTCATTTTGTGGTAAATGTAGCTGCAGGGAGTCCACCTGAACCAGGTAAATTTTGAAAGTGGTCTATGAGAAAGAAAGTCTGGGAACCTCTGGAGTACACTATAAGCGTAAGTATTCGTAAAAGATTCAGTATCAGTACCTAATCAGGATCATGACAGGCCTCGTTGCATACTAAAATACCTATATTTTAGTATGCAACGAGGCCGACTCTGAGTTTACGGCTAGTGACATTAAAGTGACGTCGCCATTTGTTTATACTACTGAAATGGAAGGGCGAGGTGACGAGGTCTTTGTTCAGCAGTGGACGTCTTCCGGTTGGTGATGACTGAAATGGCAAGTGAGTATGCAGCCTGCCGGATTATGGTTGCTAGCAACACCATGGGAAATACTTGACGGATTCCAAGCGACTTTGTGAGTTTGGAGGAACAGCATCACAAGACCATTACTCGTCAGCCCAACAATTCCTCATTTTCCGAGATAATTTTCAAGGCGGAATTTATCGCAGATTGTTACACGACCCGCCTGAAAGTGAATTACTTTGATGAACACCCCATCCCGTTGATCAGTATTTTCCGTGTAGCAGGTAGTACGGGATGTGCCCAACTTACTACATCGCCGGTGGATGTAAATTTTTAATAAAACAGGCAAGTGGGTCAGGCGACACCTGCGTAGCCCTTGTAAGGGCACTTCCATAGAGACGTGCGTGATATGCTTCGTTTTTTTACCAGTGAGAGATCAGACAGTCTCCAAATGATCAAACAGCCAAGTTGATCCGTCGTCCCATCGGAATTTAAGAGCAAAGAAAATAATAATATTTAATTCATCTATTTGAAATATGTAGTACAGTTGTGCGCTACGATATTATGTATTTAAAATATGTAGTAAGTATGTGTTTGTTCTATATAAAGGCGTGGTTTATTGTATAAGCGTGAACGAATTTTGTGTCACATACAAACCTTAGAGGTTTAAGTAGCATAATTAATAAGAATGTTTTGTATATGTCTTGGTAATTAAATAAAAAAAAAAATTAAGTCAAATCAACAACACCTTGCAGTCGATTGGTATAAATCAGATAATTTGTTAGTTTTTTTTTATTCAATCTAGTGACGGGCCAAGCAAGACGTTCGCCTGATATTAAGCAACACACCTGCCTATACTGCACTGCCGTTTGCTACCCGAGACATTAGTTATTAAGTCTTCTGTGTCCAGTAATTTCACTAGCTACATACAGAGCCCATAAGCGACGCAAAGATACGTACGTACGAGCTGTGGGACACAAATTTATATAAAAAAAGGTTTCGTGGTTCTTCTTCTGTGCTAATGGACAGTATATTCTATATCACATTCAAATTAATCGCAGCAGTCCATCCGTAAGGGATCTATTAATGTGGAAGAGCCCTTATACGTGCTATATTCTTGCGTAGATCATAAAGTTGCGTGGGACTTATGAAGGTAGCGGCTTGATAACGCTGTGACAAACTCCAACGTACTTTTTTATTTTTAGCAAATGACCCGCCATTTTACGGTGGTAATAAGGTTGAGTGTTTCAGTGAGGCAATTATTGTACTTCAGGCTTAATAATAAATTTTAGAAAGCCTGTCTCAAGGTTAGAATATTAAATGGGGCGTGAGGTCCATAAAATGCGAACACTTGCTTTTCGTAACATTTCTAATCTTCGTCTTATTTATTATATGAATCAGTATAAAATTGAAAGAAAAATATTAATTAATTAATTTGCTAGGTACAAGGAATCGTCCAGGTAGGTGCCACCGCAGTGTCAGATATTCTGCCGCCAAGCAGCAGTGTGTAAACGTAACTGTGATCCGATGTGAAGTGCACTGTAGCTGGTGAAATTGCCGGACACAAGACTTAATATCTAATGTCTTCAGGGTCAGCCATTGCTGACCTAGCTAGCGATTATTCTGGTGTTGCTAGCGTCCATAGGCTGCGGTGACTGCTTACCATCAGGCAAGCCACACGTTTATTTGTCACCTTCATTGTATAAAAAATACCCCAGTTACTCGTCAAGGCTATTTATGCGAAGGGACCCCCGGGGTCTCCGGTGGGATCTGCACCAAAAACCGCCGCCGGCGGGCGCATTATAGCCCCCCGATAACCAGACACGGTACTCACGGGGACGAGAGTCGTAACCCCGCTGCCGTCCTCCTCGGAGTCGCCGCCGTGCTCAATGGACGTCCGAGCCCACATCCCCGACGTCCAGCGACTCCGAAGGCTGGGTATACTACTAAGCTAAGTCATTTATAAGACTTATTACCGGTGAGTGGTTTTATTCGAAATTCCGCTTCGGAAATATTTTCCTTCAGTAATTTTTTTTTTTGCTTTTCCCGAGAAATTTCTATACTTTCCCGAAAAATGCTTGAGTAAGTAACACTTGGTCCAATTCAAAGCTTCTGGAAACGCAATATTTCTTTCTGCGACATCCAATTAGAGCGTGGTAGGGTCCGAGCGATAACGAGAGGTCACAGGTCAGCCGTTACATGGATTATACGCCTTCTTTGTTATGTGTGCCTGGTACATATAGTTTGTAGCCGAAGTGGGAAACCGCTTGCTTTACAAACCGGAGGTCGCGGGTTCGAATCCTGTGGGGAGCAACATTGTGTAGTTGTTCCTTACAGGCTAGGACAATGCAAGCCGATCACCTGATTGACTGTAAAGTAAGAAGATTCATGCGTCGGATAGGCATGTAAAAAGTTGGTCCTGTGGCCTGATCTCTCCCCGGTCGTGTCGGTTTTCCGTCCCATCGGATTGTGAGATGTAAAAGGAAGAGACAGTGCACTTGTGTCCACGCAAGCATTTGTGAACTATAATATCTCCCGTATAGATGGCTGATCTTGTGAAAGATTGGCCGTTGTGGTCGTATCGGCCAGGAGGACATTATTATTATTATATTTAGTATTGAAAGTAGGTGTTATGAGAATTCAGAAGAAATACATAATGTAGGTATCTTAATTCGCTTTTAATACCGTATATGAGTCTATACTTATAACCCAGTACCTTGTTCACCGTATATATCCATTATTCAACTTGGCAAACTAAAATTGCCTCTTTCTAGGGCAAGCCAACAAGTGCCAGAATTAGAATGGTTAAATATCACCATGTCAAGGCCCTAGCGTTTAGGTGTTTTGAAGATTTATTCAGGTATGTTTAACTAGTTATGTATAGAAAAATGTAAGGAAAGACAAATGTATTGCTATTTATAACCGACATCAAAAAAGGAGGTTCTGTATTCGGCGCGTATGCATGTAATAATAAAAATGCGTAATCGGCATCTAGAAACAAATGCACCAAATTTCAGCAGTGTATGACTGTATATATGTATGTAAGTTTGTCCACAGATTTCTCAGAAACTTGAAATCCGATTTCGATAACGCTTGAGAGCAATATTTTTAATATCTTTCAAATTAAGAATGAGTATAAGTTACATCAAAATCGGTTCAGTAGTTTAAAAGATAATGAACTGTTTATGTATTTAGTAAGTTACTTTAGCATATCATACACTAGCCGTTCGAGTTGCGTGATAATGCTGATATCTTGGTAACACCCTAAAGAGTGTTACATTTTTAGAAAAATTAATATTTCTAAAAAAAAAATTAATCCGTCGGCGGTCGGTCGCGTTTATGCCGTTCGCGTGTTAACATGGTGCAGATTGGAACCATCGGCCCGTTGTGAGCTTATTATAATATTAAATAGACATACATACTAGTGATGAGTCGTCGACGCATTTACCGTCGATGAAACAGGACAGTTTAGCGTCAATGATAAACCGTTTCATAAAACAGTCTAAAGTATAGAGTAGTTTATATTGTTGATGAAAAATTTACGTTCACAGCGTGAACGTCGACTACTAAACTTCACAGACTATTGTATTAAGTAGGGTGAGTGGGGAGAAGATGAAAGCAAGACGAAAGGCCGGGTAACACAAAGTCGCCTTTATGCAACTTACCTTATAGGCGACTTTTTGTGTTAACCCGCCTTTCGTCTTACTTCCGTCTTCCCCCCACTCACCCTATTGCATGGAGTTCACCGAATAAACTAGTCTATCAGTTAATCAGTGGACGGTAAACTGTTTTATTCGTTGAAGCCAAAAAACAGTCTAATAAACTGTTCGTTCATTCAATGCTCACTCCTAATAGATACATACTTACATACATACCTACTCTCGAAAAGCATAGATAAACTTCCGGGGCATTCAGGTAAAAAAAAATGGATTTATATCGTAATAACGAGGTATAAAGGGAGTGACACCCAATGACAATTCATAAAGAATCAAAGTAACGCTTTTATCGAACAGAACAATACCATACTCTACAATAGAGGAATGAGTGCTCAGCTGTGAGCCCATTAAGCCGCGTAAAACAGGCTTTTAGGCGCAAGCTCTGCCCTTTAAATAAGATGACGTGTGGTTCCACTGATCACGAACGCGAGTATTAATAAGTACGGTAAGTTAAATTTTAGTAGATGGTATTGTATTTAATGTTACATAACCCAAAATTTATTAACCAAGATTTGGATAACCTGATTTATCAAATTATGATTATTATTTACATATTTATATTTCACTTGTTACGGCTACATCAGGCGGGTTTACGGTCAAGCACAATTTTAGTAAAAAAATTGTAAGTACTTAAAAATATTTTTCCCTGTTAAATGATTTTTTAGCAATGGTAGCCTAATGTCTAAGAGCAGGTCGGCAGGACCCTGAGGCTCGCCGGAAGGGGAGCGGCTGACGGGACACGGACGAGTACCTAGTACGTTCCGGGGGCCCGTCGACACAGCGGGTTGCGGACACCGTGGGGTTTTAGTCGGTAAGAGTCCGACATAACCCGCGCTGCAACCCCCAAGCGGCGCGGGTATCCATAAGGATTTCCCCACGTTAAAAAAAAATAAAAAAATGGTCGGCAGTACCCCATAGTACGCCGTAAGGTGCCATGATTCTCCGAACTTCACTTTATTGCGATATTTACCATTTCCTAACGGTAAAAGTAAATATTGTGAGGAAATCCAGGCATGCTCTAGAAATTTTAACGATATGTGTTATCCATCAATATGTACTTGGGCCACGTGGGGGAATATCCCATGTTGAGGAAGAAATATTTTGCTTCATTTAATAGTCCGGGTGAGAATAGCACCCTCTCTCCTTCCCGTTGGGTGTGCGTAAGAGGCGACTAAGGGAAAAGAAGAAGACGGCCAGCAGCGTCTTTCTATTTATTTATTTTATTTTATCTTTCTACCGGATTACCTACCACTTACACGATACCTGCGGTCTCCAAGATGCCTGCGAAGCGTGGGGCTTATGGAAATCCCTCCCTTCTATGGGGGATGCCTTTATTCAGCAGTGGACGTCTTTTGACTGCTGATGATGAAAAATTCTGATGAATTCTGATAAATTACGATGAATTATGATGAATTCCACTTTTATTCCCCGTGTCAAGTGATTCCACTTACGCTTATGCCTTGGGCCGCTACAGAGGATATGTGCGTCGTGTCCTCAAACCAGTTGAGTACGCTGACGCAGGGTTTACGAGTGGATATTGATGCAAGCGTTGACCTTTACAGTCTCGCATATGCGCGGTACATTTTCAAGAGGGTTGATGTACTAGCTGCCCCTCAAAACGTAAACGTAAATGTATTTATTTTTTTCTTTATGGTTGCTAGTTAAACCTTACACTAAGTGCCTTCTGAGTTTATGTAGTTACAGAATGTATGTATTTTTGGTCTTATTGGATTTGATAGTTCATCTCATTTTGTTAGATTTTATAGCCAAGTATCGTTCTTGTGGTGTTCAAAGGGGATTATGTTCAGCAGTGGACGTCTTCCGGCTAATGATGGTTTTCACTCGGATTTTCAACTCTATTTTCAAGGAAATTCTATTCGTAGTGATTATTAAATCAGTGTTTTCATGTGGTTTGTAGTTTTATAAATTACAGGCGAAAATAATATCATTTAAACCCTGATATAATTTGTATTTCAATTTCCAGTAAATACCTAGCAGTTTTCTGAAAAGCCCTTGCTAAATTAATTGTGAGTCAATTTCATAAGTAATTTTAATGCATACGAGTATACTGCTTAATGCCGATATTGATATAAATAAATATTGATATTGGAATCTATTCTTTAAAAATCAGCTTTATTATACGTATCTTAAAGTAATAACTAACAAATACATTACCTATTTAGTAGAGGACACTTTAGAAACTAAATCTCAGTTGAAATCAAACTACTTTTACGGAATTTATCGCCTCCCGTGACCATAGGTGCTGCATTCGAAACGTCGGGATAGTAAAATCAAAAATACACCGCGATAAAATCCGTAAAAGTAGTTTGATTGCAATGAGTAGGTAATATTCGCGTAAGTAAAAGACTACATTATGTGAACTAAATCGCAAATTATCGTTACCTTTTTCCATTATGAAGTTGACTTCGCTAAAAAGTCAGTGACCCGTGAAAGCAATTTTCATTGGATCCGCCCGACTTAATACATTATCGACAAAACTCAATAGCATTCATTGTTACATGAAGATCATTTTAAACTGGTTTCTTTCAGCGGATCAATTATAGGTGGACAATGGTAACAGTATGAAGACTTTTGTGTCGCTATAGATATCATTGATATTACAAAAACCAGGGCAATTTCTCTGGGAAGGTGTTGATTTTTGGCAAAAAATCGAAATATAACTACTTTTACGGATCATATCGCGGTTTATTGACTTTGTGAACACGTTCTGGATCGTACCTGCCATTATATCAGATTTGATAAAACGCAAATCCTCCGTTTCCTACCAAGGATGATTCGTGAGGCTATTGAAATCAAAAATTATTCTAATTACTATAGAGAAGATGGCTGGATGTTACCACAAGCTTAAGATCTGATTAATAGGTATAATTCAATCCAAAAACAAGCAAAACACTGCACGGCCTCAAGATACTGTAAGCTCTTACTGCGTAGATCGGACTAACAATAATAACTAAAATGTCCTCAGGGTACAACTGGCATAATTGTGACATAAGACCGTTCAAACTTTCACAGCCTTCCCGTGACCACGTGTGCTGCAAACCATTAGAAACGTCGGGAAAGTAAAATCTAAAATAAATCGCGATAATATAATCCGTAAAAGTAGTTTTATTTCAATTCGCGTAAATAAAAGATAACATTACTTGGCAAGAAATTCTCACACAGAAACATAACCGGGGAAATGTACCTAGGTGATTTTTTAAGGAACTCAGTGAGAGGCAAGGAAAACCTCTGTCGCTTATACCCGTAAAAAAAACGGTAAGCGATTGACCTTGTTTGAAATCGAACTCGCACCCTTCTGTCTGGCAGGCAGAGTAACAAACTATTACACCTTGTCAATATAACACGTTAACCTACTTTGGTCCTTAGTTTCCATAGAGCCTGATTGAATTATTGGTCCCAGACTCGAGGTCCCTGAGATTTATTGACCCTTATTGAATTTCGGTTAGAAACTGTAATATATCTGCCTCTTAAAGTACGGAATGTAATAGTAGGAATTTGACCATAGATACATACTTACTGGTACATACTTATCTCACACGCGCGTTATCATGAGAGGGGTAAGTAGATGAGGTTTAAAAAAGTAATTGTATTTAAATCGCTTGGAACCTCTGACGCTATAGAGACAGACACATAGGTTTCAAACTTTCCCCTTGTTATTGCGTCGGCAGTTAAAAATATCGCCATCTTGACGCGCCCGTTGGTCTAGTGTTTAGACATCTTAGCCAATAGGCCGTGAGTTCAATTCCCACCCAGGACAAACATTTGTGTGCATGAATAAGTCTGTCTGACTTAAGTCTAGGTGTTATTTATATAAGTATATGGGTATTCACAAAAAAAAGTATTGGCATCAGTTCTCTGGTTACTATAGTACAGGTTCTGTCTAGTTTGGGATCAGGTGACATCCCAGGATAATATTATTATCTATTTGACGTATGTGCTTTACAACGACCCGGATTTAAAATAACAAATCAGAGAAGATCCGAGGTAATATCCGCAACCAATAACGCGTACCTGACGCCGTTAACGCCATCTGGCGCCGACCGGCCGCGATCTACGACCGGCCACTTCGGATCGCCGAAGCCACCGCGATTAGGCTATAATAGCCTCTTTAATGGCCTATAGCCATAAATAGCCGATCGGCTATGAATTTACTGGCTGTGTTATAGTCGCAGCTGTAAGTATGATCAATGAACGGACACGATCTGGACATCACAAACAATACCTACAAGGGCTCGCAAATAACGGTTTGACTCGGGAATGAATAATGAGTGAATACTCGTATAAGCAACTAACTAAGCAAATGACGCGTCGCGTATCGATATGTTAGGGGCTCAGGCCATAGTCCACCACGCTGGCCAAGTGCGGGTTGGCGGACTTCACAAGTCATTCGAAAGCTAGTTAGGCTTTCTCAGACGTGCAGGTTTCCTCACGATGCTTTCCTTCACCGAAAGCTAGTAACCATAGCACAAAGACGATTTCATTAGCAGCCGAAACACGTCCACTACAGAACAAAAGGCCTTGGCAGGCGGCTTGGGGATCGCAGTGTAGGTGAAAGATAAATCCAAAAGAAAGACGCTGCTGCCCGTTTTCCTGTTCTCGCTGAGTCGCCTCTTACGACACCCAACGAGAGGAGATGGGGGGATGCAACCCGGCACCCCACGGGGAATCAGAGGTGCAAGCCGGGGTTCGTACCTGCGCACCTTGTTTTCCAAGGAAAACGCTTGCCCACTGAGCTGTCACTGATTACCTTGGTGAGGTATTAGTGGGCAAAAATATCACAAAACCCGGCCTCCACTCAAATGGAGACGGGGTACCTTTTAAATGTTTCATCCCCAACAGCCAAAAATATAGTTACAGCACCTTTTCTCCATTTACAAAACTACGTGGGTAACGACTCAATTTACTTCCGAAACATTTCAATATAGGACGTTTTCTGTATCAATTACGTTCTACGAGTACATGCGAGTATACACGGTAATCGCTGTTTTAACCAATAAAACGAACTTTGACTGCTCCCACCCTCGTCTGACTCTACGTTTTTGTTCTGTAACTGTTTTACCGGTGAAATAACTGTTACAACAACGGTATAACGCGATTATTCTTGCTCGTACTCGACTTATTAAATTTTGGGGCGCGCGCGCGCTCGCTAATATGTTTTATTGTGAATGCGAGGTTCGGAGGTATTTACATTGGCTGTACTGTTCCGAGGTTGTACGGAATGTTTGTTAAGATTTCTATTTGTGTTTCTGTTCTGTTATGCAAATCACCTCGCACACATATAAATAGAAGAATATGCTTTATAATTTTCCAGAATTATAATAAGAGAGACGAGAGCTATAGCTTGAACGCTTGCTCATAATTGTGACAGCCAAGTCTGTGGCAGGCGTCTTAGGGATCGCAGTATAGGTGGCAGGTAACTCAATAGAAAGACATTAATGCCCGTCTTCTTGTTTCCCCTTAGTCGCCTCTTACGCATACCCAACGGGAAGAGATAGTGTGGTACTCTTACCCGAACACCTCACGGGACGTTAAGTAATAGAACCATAGATTTCTTTTTTTTACTATGCATATACATAACGAAGTTTGCCTAATAATATATGTATTTTGAATAAAGAAAACAAAGAAATTCTATAAATACTTTTTTAAATATCGAATTCGTTGCGTTGTTATTTTCTTAATTTTTACTCATGGCGCTACCAATGTGCCAGTGCTCTTACGTGTAGCGGGAATTAAAAGCCGCCATCTTGGGACACGGAAAGTTCTCGAAGGATTGTTGTAATGAGCGTCACGCGTCTAATGTCGGAAGCGTTTAACTAAATGTGAATTACTGCCGCCATTTCTTTGCATTCATCAGGAAGGTAACGTGGAAAATAAAGATTATAAATGTCTGGATTTAAGGTTAAATGAGACCTTTTGACTTGAATGTTTCAATGAGAGTAGGTGTAATTTTGCCCTTATGGCTATACTATATTTAAGTTTATAACATTTTCGGTCTATTTATTAAAGTGATTAAGGTGACAGTGAAAATGGTAATTCAATTGGAATGAACAAACTCTTTTGAGTCACTTGCCATTAATATTAAGATAATGTGGACTTATAAACAAATAAGTAGGTTATTTAAAAAAATATCATACGCAACATAACGTCTCGGTGTCATCTCATAAAGTCGTGTGTAAAACAGACGGTTTTTAGGAAACATAAAAAATCTTTTTAAAAAAAAAATTGAACCGACTTCAATACACTGAAAAGTATAAAATAATTTAAATATTATTGAAGTTGGTGTTAGCTTACCGGCTGTGTATATTTGGCACCAACTTCAATAATATTTAAATTATTTTATACTTTTCAGTGTATTGAAGTCGGTTCAATTTTTTTTTTAAAAAGATTTTATTTTATACTTTTTAGTGATATTTTGATATATAAAGATTGAACCATCGAAAACCGTAAAATTATCTAGATAGGTTATGATCACATTATCGTCTACATAGTTTTACATAATTCATGTTTCTTCAGAAAAAAATATCCGGTCGTAATGAAATTTGCAGGGAATCATCATAGCAGTTTACTCTCTCGAATAAAAAAAGAATCATCGCAATCGGTTCATAATTGTCAGAGCAATGTAATGGAGAACATCAGTTTTATGGTTTTTACCAGATAAATTCCTCCACATCGTTCATGGTCCTCCAGGAAGTTCTTATCTGGTTGTAATAAAATTCATACAGATTTAATACAGTGGTTCCTTCTTTCGAATAAAAACAGAATCATTGAAATTGGTAAATATTTGCCAGAGTTATGACCATTTTTGTCCTTAAAAAGCGACATAAAGTCATCGATATAGGCTTTCCTGCAGCTCTCAGTGCGCAGTCACCATTCTTGTTTTTCAGGAACTACTTATTACTACGCAATAATTTTTTTATGGGACCCAATCAATGGATTGAAGAATGGATGGAAGAAAGATTTTTTCAAATCGGTTCATAATTGACAGAGTTATGCGCGAACATACATAAAAAAAAAATATATATATATATATATACAGACGAATTGAGAACCTCCTCCTTTTTTGAAGTCGGTTAAAAAACTGCTTATTTTTTCATTACTACTTAAATAGTTTAAATCTTTAAATAGTTTAAATCTTAAAATAGTTTAAGGTAAGTATATTTTTATAGCGTCTTTCTGAATGTTATACAGGATGTAAGGGACATCGCACCGAAAACCGATACCAGGGATCCAGTACATGATTCTGAACACTCTAGTGTTGAAATTGTTCATCGGCATTTTCATGAATTAAAAAAAACACTATTTTTTTAAATAAAATTAGTATAATATGATTATTCGTATAATTAATTAATTTAAAAACAATAAATTACTTATTTGTGGAAAATTTATTTAATTATGTATTTATTTATTCTTTATGCACTAAAACAGTACATAGGCAATTAATTAATAAGCAATTAGTTATTATTATTTTAGAAAATTAGCAATGTAATTTGAGAAATAAATATTATTCCCCATATATTCATTACATGCTCGAAAATTAATAAGTCAGTCATTTGTCATTTTCCATATAAATGGTTTCTGTAATGTTGTAACGGACATTATTTGACATCTTATAAAAAAATTTTCGGTACGATGTCCCTTACACCCGTTATACAGCTAGAACATACAGCTATTAATTTAAAAAATAACATTAAACTTTTAGAAATGACCACGACGATAGTTAGTAGCAGTAATTGAGAACCTCCTCCTTTTAGAAGTCGGTTAAAGGTTTACAGTTCGAAAAGTACATCTGGAATCTGGGACCACCATTGAGAAGACCCGGCAATAATATACTCTGCGTTATAGTGTCTTTTTCACTCCTATTTTTTAACTAACATAAATATATACATGTTACTCCCACATTATAATAAGATATCCTTCAAAACACCTGCAACATTAAAAAAATAAAGTCACAATTTCTCCAAGGTTATCGCTAAGCGGAAGTCACAGCACCGGAAACGAGTCATTCCCTCGTCCGGATGTGACGTCTCGACACGGCGGTAGAGATTAGGATATGGTAAGCTTGGATTCCTTTTCAAATGGAAAATGAGTTAACGGCAAAATAATATTAGAATCAAAATTTATTTTTATGTGTTCAAATATATATTTATGTTAACCAGTGTAATATGTTATTTTAAATATAAAAAAATGATATTTCAAAAGACTAGAATATAGGTAATATTTTCATTTAATTTAGTTTTATTTTAATTATAAGCTGTAACAGCTCAGTGGGCGAGCGCTTACCTTGGAAACAAGGTGCACAGGTTCGCACCTCTGATTTCTTTAATTAATCATGTGCGAATCGTCTTTGTGCGATTGTTACTAGCTTTCGGTGAAGGAAAACATCGTGAGGAAACCTGCATTTCTGAGAAAGCCTAACTAGCTTTCGAATGACGTGTGAAGTCCGCCAACCCGCACTTGGCCAGCGTGGTGGACTATGGTCTAAGCCCCTTCATCTTGAAGGGAGGCCCGTGCCAAGCAGTGGGAAATTAACAAGAGCTGGTATTAGATAGATAGACAATTCTTTATTGCGCACAAACAAACAGATACAAAAAGAATAAGACACATATATATTTATATATATATATATATATATATATATATATATATATATATATATATATATATATATATATATATATATATATATATATATATATATATATATATATATATATATTATTTATTAATGACTGGGATTTTGTGAAACTGTATTAAACGGATATAAATAAAGTTTTATTTTGCAGTTATTGATCGTGCATCAAAATGTATGTTTTTTACTAAATCTCGTTCTCGTCTCGTTACCCGAGAGATCAGCATCCCTCATTTATCCTTTCTTTTCACTGCTTTGCAAAAAGTGATTACTACTCAAAAAATTATCGTTCCTTCAAAAAAAGGTTCCAAACCCAACCCAATTATAATATTAAAAAAGGACCAAAAATCCCGATTGCAAACTAAAATGCATTTTATGTAAATTAAACATAAGGTCTCGTCATCATTTGATATACATATTGGTGTTTTTGGACGTAAAAATATAATATAAAAAATAGTGACTAACGGGCGCCATATTATTTTAAACGTGCCTATGTCACTTTCCATTATAACTAAGACAAATCTTACGACACATATTAAGTTGTAGACCGTGCTAAAGAAATAGCACACACTTGAAAAACATGGTACTCCTTTATTAGTAGTAGGGCAAAAGAACAACGAAAACAAAAATTATCTTGTTTTCACATAGGTTGCACCAGCCATGAATTATTTCTGCATCACCCACGGTAGACTGGTAGAAAATACCTTAGGTATTCCGCCGTTGTACATATGTGCATAAAGTTAAATAAATAAATAAAACACGAGACAATTTCAAAACAGCCCATCATAATGTGCCCCAGGTATATCTGGAACAACCCTATCATCTAGACGGGGTTGCTTCCAGTAGCCATCTGCTCTCTGTGTATTAGATTATCGCTAGTCTTGGCTCGTCGGTTGTGCCATTATACGTCATTTATGTAAATTACACCCCCCCCACTCCTTTGCCGGATTTCCCTCCGCTCATTAATCATATCAGATGTCTGTCAAGTGTCTGTACGTTGCTAAGTCTGGATACGTAAAGGAATTTTGTTTTAAGTAACTTTTACGCAACCGAAGGATGTCCTAGGTATTTCTACTCGACTGCTGCAGAAACAAGTTTATGTTTTTATAATACTAAGTGTGAGCAGTTGCTTTCTATACCGCGATTAGTAACCTAACATCGTAGCACTAGTGACTAAAGTGACGAGTCTGATAGTCAATGTTTTAAATATACCATTAGAAGCCTCGGTCTCAGGCTGCTTATTGCGAGGTCCTGAGTTCGATTCCCAGTTCGAGAAGTCATGTTGTTTGGTTTTCTATAGGATAGGTAAGAAGATGAAGACGAAAAAGGAAGACAGTGTAATTTGGTTTACTTCGTAACAGAGAAGTTAAGAAATGTGCCTGGTAAAAGGCAAATATCTCGTTCCTTTTTAAATATGGATTAACATAGCAGCACCTCTGCATACCTCTTCGGAGAAAAAGCGTGATGTTATGTTACATTGTTACAAAGGTTACAGCTTTTTCACGATGCGCTGACGACAATAGATTGAGGTCAAGTGGTCTTAAAAATTGCGGGCGGTGAGGGTCATTGTTGTCTATAAGATGAAGTGAAGTACCGACCTTTAGTGTGTTGTCTTTGTAAAACTGGCCGAGACAGCTACCTTGAGCGTGCGTACTGAAGAAAACCAACAGAAATATATAAAAAAAAAACAAAAAAAAAACTTGCGTATTATCTTAAAAAATAACAGTTTTAGTGGCGAATAAAAATACCAACATATTCATTAAATCTTATAAGAAAGAGAAATCAGTAAAGATCGTTGACTATAAAAGGTACGCCAGGGAAACAAATTCCGTTTTGAGCATAGATTTTTCACTACTGTTTTGAGAGACTCTGTAAGCGCACCCTAATATTAAAATAATAAATAAATAATATCTTGGGACAATCCACACACGGTCATCCGATTCCAAACTAGGCAGAGCCTGTACTATGGCAACCAGACAATTGATACTAAAACTTATATACGTAACGTAAATACATACTTAAATAGATAAATAACACCCAGACACTTGGTGGGAATCGAACCCACGACCCATCGGTTAGCAGCCAGGGTGTCTAACCACTAGATCAACGGGCCCGCGTATTAATACTTCAAATGAAAAGTTCATTCAATAGGCATGATAACTGCAACACAATACCAATAAATCTGTGGTTTAAAATATTAGAACAGATTGCACTGATTCCAAAAATGCATCTCATTTTCATAACAGCAACAATACAATTATAAGAACTTGTATGCATTATATTTAGTGTTATTATTCCATTTAATTTGGTATTTTAGTTAAGGGCAGCTTTTTCAATCTGTAGAGAAATTTTATTGATCTTATGTATTATACTGACAAATTGAAAATGCGTTGTCATCTGTGATTCACTACTTTACTTGTATTATGTATTGTGGGATTGTAGGTGCTTTTTTTAATAGGTTTATAGTTTACCCGACTGATAATTTTTCTAATGATTGAAAATCAGCCTTAAGTAGAACACAGGTTTATTCATTTGAATGAACTATTTAATACCCTCAAATAGCGTTGCCTGTTTATTTTATGTGGTGTATATCTTCACATCCCTGGGTGGGTAGGTGAGAAATTCCCCTAATAAACTTTATAGCACATCTGTCTACTCGGCATACACTGTTCCTTTGAGAGAAATGAGGTGCAGAAATATAAATACAGCCAATTAGCACTTGTTTTGTATGCCTTACGCGTCTTAATAGGAAAATCAGTTTTAACGACAAACTTAGGTTTAGAGTCAGGAAATTGTTCCTGAAACCTAAGCCTAAACCTAGGTTCGTCATTAAACTGCTTTTCATAATAACGATGGCTCCTACGTTAAATATCGTATGTGCAAAACCCGCACTTTACAGGAGAGCGAATTAAAGGTATTTTTCTACGCTTGTTCTTTAAATTTGAAGCTATTTGGCTGAAATTTGTACCAAACATAGAAAATGCCTTATTTTACCGAATAGTATGAAAACAAATGTTTAATAATTATTCGTTTTAGAGATATTGTTGTTACGCTTTTATACGATGGAAATCTGCAGTATACAAATATCGTAAGTATTACTTACGATTACCTACCTAGGTGGCAAGCAAGCGTGCGGCCCGCCTGATGGTAAGCAGCCACCGTAGCCTATAGACGCTAGCAACACCAGAAGAATCACTAGCGCGTTGCCGACCCTGAAGACATTAGATGCTAAGTCTTTGTGTCCTGTAATTTCACCAGCTACAGTGTCCTTCACGCCGGAACACAGCAATGCTTACACAATGCTGCTTGATTTTCGTGATATTTAAGCAATTAGATTACTAGAGCTAATCGCCATATTGTAATGAACGCTGATCAGAGTGAATGACATCAATCCGGTGTAAATAAACAACTGTCATCTCAACTTTTTCTTTCATACAATGATTCACTTTTGTACCTACAAATAGATGTTTGACGTCACAAATGGTGCCATGCACCGGCCATCGTTTTGGAACGAAATTCAAACTCTATTTTAAAAATTGAAAATACTGCTATTAATTGTAAATTGAATACGAAAATATGATTATTTTCGGCAATAGTATACCCGTAGGTACATTATAGAGTATTTTTTCAAAATTAGTCATCATGCCTATTACCTTGGTATAATTTGTTGGTACAATAGTAAAATAGCTAATCTGAAATTGTTGACCTAAGTTTACCAGCAATATCACGTTATTTTTATATACACTGTGATAAAATATTATATCTGTCCAGTAAATTCAATAATTTGACAATATGTCAAAAACCCTGATTAACAGTACCAATTATATTTTAATTTGACCTCCTCAACAATTTGACAATTGCAGATTGGTTAGTTTACTTTTGGATCGACGAATTACTAATTTGTATACATGCCCTACGTAGCATTACGTAGACTTCTACGAAATTTGTAGCGATAGTGCTACGCTGGCTACGCAGCGCTACGTCAGCGTTTTCGCTCCATTGAATTGGTTTCGTAGCATCGTAGCATTGATTTGTCGACTGACGTGTTTCTGACAACTATTAATTACATTATGGATTCTAGTTTGTGTTATTGTGACCAACACCGTAATGTATAATGATAAGATTCTAATTATTTAGTGTTAAATAAACTGTCTTTTGCATATGATTCTAACAAGGGTCCTAGACTCCTAGTATTAGTCCAACAGTACATTTCAGACAGAACACTAGTCTGCATCCAATTTTTACTTAGATAAAAGGAAATATCTTACGAAAAATATCCTCTCAGGCCCCATCGTCTCCACTAAATACCTCCCAATTCTCACCTCATTTACCCACCTCGCCATATTTTCTGCACGCCATAGATTCACCCATCATTTTTCCCTGTCGATCATCCGTAAATCGTTACCGTGTTACGGCATCTGTCGCAACGGAACCTTATGTCATGGGATTGATAATATATCATGCTACATACCTTCATACGGAGCATGGTTCATTATATATGTTGGACGTGTTTTTCTACCGAACTTTATTTTAATCGAGAATTAGCGCGATGTACCTTATATTTTGGCTTGCCGTTTTGGCAGGGTTACACCAGCCGTGGTCACAAGCAGACTGGTTCAGCGAGATGGCTTCGTGCGCCAGGTAGAAATATCTTCGTCTACCCATTCTTTCACTGTAACGTTAAGTTACACTACACACTACATTTCACCGCCAGCACATAGCGAGGTTTTATATTTATTTTTATATTTAATAAAACCGCGCGTTTTCAAAACAACAAGGATCTATATTCTAGGGTCGCCCGGAAACCAGAGTATGTGTATTATATTATCATAATAAACCCCCAAAAGTCCCTTAACACTTTCTTATTGATATAGCATTGGTTGTAAATGGTATTCGGCGGGTAAAATGATCATTCGCCGTATTTTCCTTCATGCTTTATGTTCGTTTAAATCCGTAACGTTTAGACGCATTTTTGATATGTGTGGGCGCAGTGAGAGCGGAGAGCGGGAGCAATTTATATTAGCACCATGAACCGAGTCTCTGTTTTGGTTGATCGCTTAGGATCTTTAAACCCGTTCGTAAATAATTTTTTGATACAATAATACGTAATTCAGATAAGATTTGGATAATAATATCATGGTTTGCCCATGCTAAATTTGGCCAATTATTTCGGATTGTATTAAATACTGTTTTATTTAAATGTTCTAAGAACGGTGAATTTCCTGATATATATAAAATCGAATAACCATATTTTGCAATCAAACCATCAAGGTGATATATGCCATTGCCATTTAATCTAGATTCTAATACTGAAATTTTTTTAATAAGTTAAAAAATTACAAGGACGCTGAGTACGGATGGGCGTTGAACAAAACGTATTTCTTTCAACTATTTTAAGTCGTAAACGAATAAACCAGTTGACAGTAGCGAGTAACTAGTCTAAGGATAGACTAGTTTATCTGTCGACCACAAAATTTTTCAACAACGGTTTATACCGTTGTTGAAAATTTTTAAAAACAATCTAATGTTATAAAACCAGTAGTTCGTCTAGTATAAACATTAGATTGTTTTATAAACTGGTTTATCGTGGATGAAAAACGGTCTCATTTCATCGATAGTAAATGCGTCAACGACCCATCACTATCGCTGAGTTTCTTGTAGGATATTCTTAATTCTCAGTTGAGTTGAATTGTGATCAAATAGTAGCTTTAAAAAAATACTAAGCATTCAAAAGTACCGGTAAGCCTATTTGAAATAAATAATTTAATTACATATTTTTTTTTCAACGAACCAGATTTTCTAACTTACGTCAGATTCCGCTATCACTGAGGCCACATATCGATATTTATGTAAAAGCTTTATGAGTCAATCCCGCGAGTTACGTTTGATGTTATTATGGGTTCCGTTTTTATGTCACTTTCATTCGACCGTCACGAAATAAACTATTTTTGTGCGATCGGCGCGCGATCGTAAAACGGAACGCGACGTTTGGCGGGATCCATTTCACGTGAATTAAGCCGTGGAGGCGTTTAAGACGTAGTCCTAGGGCTGTGATACAAGTGATCGGTAGTTTTTTTATTAAAGTAAACACGTATTACCTATGTCAATTTATTTAAAAAAAATAAGTAAAAAGAGGTGAGAAGGTTGAGCTACAATGTACCTCATGCCAGATTACAGTTACGTGGTGGCACCTACGTGACTGATCACTTACAGAAGGGATGTACCACTTAAGTGGTAAATAGACAAGACACCTTGTCCTTGTATAGAACGTATGGGAGAGCCAGATTAATACGCACTAAGCCTGTGTATGATTTAAAAATATAACTTATATACTTACTCGTAACTTCTTTATTGCCAGTATTATGTAATTTGAATTGATTTTTTTTTCATTGTTAAATGATTACCACAGGCAATGGCGTCAGCAACTGGAGGCCATACTTGCGTGATTCCATTTCTGTGATAATGGAATTCTTATATATACTAATGGAATTCTCAATCATTAGTTCATCAGTTTTTCAAGGTGGATGCCGAGTCGTTTTTAACAGGCTTCAGAAAAGTAGGTTCTAGGCATTGGAGCTCTATGAAAGAAATGTTATTTTCGAGTTTTTAGCCAGCCCTATGAAACCAAAACACCACACAGCGCCACGTATCGTGAGCGAACCAATAAATAGTCGTCGTTCGTCAAACTTCAAAGTCGTGATTAATCCATAAACCATCCCAGGGATGGGCGTGCGCTGAAATTGGGCCGCGTTAGGAGGGCATAGCACGCTAGCTTGGTGCGTACTCGTTTATAGCACCTTACGGTATTAGCTTTTGGTTTGTGACCAAAATTCTGGCGTTTCCCGTTTATTTGTGAAGAGTTTGTTGTCTTCATAACAAAAGTATGACCGATAATGTGAGCTTCTACAACTTAGGTATCATGATGAGAGGCAAAGACAGATGGTTGTAGAAAAATGTATCAGGGCGTGGACGGGTACCTATCTCATGTGCCTCTAAGCTGTTTCGTTTCGCAAGAGACAGAGACGAGTGCACGGAACTGATAGCCAACCTTCATTAGCAGGAGTGTTGTCAGCGGTCCGTTTCAGAATGGTATTTTTCCATCGATATAATATATAATTATATATCAGGTAGGTTGGCTATCAGTTCCGTGCACTCGTCTCTGTCTCTAGTTTATAAACTAGATTTGGTGTCACGGTTCAAAATGTATTTTTCATATAAATTTTAGGTGGTAAATCACTTGCGAAAGGGACAGTTTAAATAGGTACCATCAGTATCAAATATTATGCCGCCAGTGGCAATTAACGTTACTGTGTTCCGGTGTGAAGAGCACTGCAGCTGGTGAAAATAACGGGCTCAAGAGACTTAATAGCTAATGTTTAGAGTGACATGAGCGGCTATACAATGCAGCTGTCTGAAGGCAGGCGAGTCGCTTACCATCACGACGACTTTCTTGTCTCCCCTAAGTTTTCTAAAAACATAAGCTTGTGTTTGACCGCCAGCCTGATGGTCCTTTTTGCAAGGAACCGTCCTGATTGGAACCATTGCATTGTTAGTTACGCTACCGCCAAGGAGCAATATACCCGTGGGGCCCCCTAGCTTCCCAAATCAATGCAAACCTAAGGGAATTAAATGCACAGCAAAAAACAGTAAAACTATACTGGGTTAAGGCTCACGCGGGGCTGGAGGGTAATGAGAGAGCAGATTCACTCGCTAAGGATGCCGCATGCAAGCTCAAAGTAAAACCGCACTACGACCGTTGCCCGGTTGCATTCGTCAAGCGAGAAATCCGTAAGGACTCGATTGACGAATGGAATCGAAGATATATGGATGGTGATACTGCTGGTATCACGAAGCTCTTCTTTCCAGATGCAAAATCAGCACATAAAATAATAAAAGAAATAATGATTACTTCAGTTTTGACTCAGGTGATGACAGGGCACGGTGGGTTCTCAGAATACTTAAATCGATTTAAGTGCAAGGAGAACCCATCGTGCATTTGTGACACTGACGCCTCCGAAACAGTACCACATATCCTTTGCGAATGTCCGATAAATACAGTTGATAGATATAATCTTGAAATGAATATAGGATCTAAATTAGAAACCCAGAGTATACATAAAATTATGACTGATAAAATCAATAGAGAAAAGTTTATAGATTACTGCACAAATATAGCCAATAAGGCAATTAACAGAAACAAAACATGAGTAAATATACACAATAATAAATAGAAAATATATAAACAAAAGATAAAAAAGATGATATAAAGCAAGAACATGTCCCTGATTTATTTAGGGGAACCGAATAAACACAGAAAAAAAAAAATATACCCGTGGGGTGTCCGGGTCAGAATAGCACCCTCCCATCTCTTCCCGCTGGGTTTCTGTAAGAAGCGACTAAGAGAAACAAGAAGACGGGCAGCAGCGTCTTTCTATTGGATTACCTACCACCTATACACACCTACCTACCATCCACAAGACGCCAAGCGTGGGGATATATAACTCTTATCTATGATTATAGCAGCCCCTTCCTTCTAAGGGGGAGGCCTTTTTTCAGCAGTGGACTTCTTTTGGCTGCTAATGATGATGAAGCAGTAATATAAAAGCAGTATTAAGTGCGAAGTGCGGTGTGGTGCACTCGCTATATCGCGGCAGGCCACGGACCAGATGGCGTGAAGAAATAGAGAAATTTAATGGACTCGGCGTGCTCTGGACCAGATTGGCCATAGAGAAAATACTTTGGAAAAGGTTGGGGGTAGGCCTTTGCCCAGCAGTGGGATGACCTATAAAAGTCTAAACTTATTTAACCAATTTTGTAAATTCTGTTAATTTTGCATGTATTTTAAAGGAGGCTTAAATAAAAAATAAAAAAAATTAAGTGCGAAAGGCGCTGTACGTTATGAAATTAGGGCTTATGTATCTTTTAAAGACAAAGTTTAGTTTTCTTTTTTGTTTTTTTTTTTGTTTTATTAATATGATATGTATGTTAGTCTTTAAGGTATTTGTTTCTATGGGCCATAGTTGTCTGCAATAAAAAGTTTATTATTATTATTAAAGCCTCAGTATTCTCATACGAATTCATGTCTAATGGATTGTAAAATCCATTATAAATCATTTCCTATCTCTAAAGATTTACATCCCAAAGGTTTATTAGCTTGACCGAAACGGTAAGATAAATTTTAATTCTCCTTCAGTGGGTATGAGTTACTGCGACGCGAACAGGGCTCGCGATAAAACTGAATTTATAAGCGGCCCCTAGTGGGCTATAGTAAGCAAAGGTACAGGACGATGAAGGGAAATATGGGTAAATGATAAAAAAAATAGTAAATTGTATTGATTTGTGATTATTCAAGCGATATTAAAGCGATAATTTATATATGTGTTTTAATTTTTAGTGATTTTTTTTTGTCATTGAAAAAAAGCTTCTTTTAGCTTAATATATAATGCCATATTTTTCTTGGAAATCAATAATACGTTATAAATAGCAGTCAAATAAGCTACCAATGGTGTTTATTATAGTTATATAGTTTCAAAAACAAAACTATGTGATAATTTGGTCAAGGTCTTAATTAAACTAAGTACCTACATATATCTTATTAAAATGAATGGCTTTCCTTCCTATTTCCCTTGGTCGCGTGAACGGCAGAACCAATTTTTCTAATACTTTTTTTGTTGTTTTTTTTTTGTCATAAGGACCTTCCTTATGAAAGGAAAAATTAAGAAATTTGCGTAGAAAATTAGAAATCTACGCAGACGGAGCTGCGCGGGACAGCTAGTTTCTAATATTTATCGAGAAAATAATATGACAAATTGGCTTCACACACTATAGCTAGCGCAATATAATTTCGTAACTCTGTAAAGATATGAAACGCATTTATATTCTAATTAAAACAACTCAATGGCTAGAAAGGTCTTTTTAAGTTCATAAGAAAATTCAACATTATTAAACATAAACTCACTAAGAACTATCTTTGTAGACAGAAAAATGGCGTTCTCAGAGAGAGGACTAATTAATGTTATACATCAAGACGAGTCGCGACAAGGCAAGCCTTGTTACGTCACAGATTACGTCACTATTGTGACCATGGCTTCTACTAAATTCGGGATAGTTATAAATATTTACTTAACAGGCGATGGAGCCTGTGGGTAAGGCGGCTGACTTGCATGCAATGGAACTTTACGTGTTATATAAAAATGTATATATGTAATGTGTAAAAATTAATGTATGCATGTAGGGTCTTCTCCATCTATTATTTTCATATAAGTAATTCTAATGCCTGTGGGTTGTTTGGGTAACAATAACACCCATCCAGCTGTTGGTTGTCATAAGATACGACTAAGGAAAACCAAGAAGATGCAGCAGCATCTTTTAATTGGATTATTACTTACCACCTATACTGCGATCCCCTAGATGCACGTCAAACGTGAGGATTCTGGCAACCTAACCCTTCTAAAGGGGATGCCTTTGTCCAGCACTGGGCGTCTTTCGGCTGATCAAGAAAAAAATCTTATTGTTAAAAAATGGAGTACCGAGACTCGATTCTTATATAGCAAAATTATTCAATGTACTTGTAGTAGGTTCAGTCAGAACTATATTATAAGCTTTAGAAAACACTGCGAATATATTTAGTATTGGGACTGTCCTTAGGAATATTAGAGCCCATGGCTACCATACTGGAGGGTAATTCATTTACGTAGTTTAGACAGATTACGTTGAGTTGAACGTTGTTGTAAGGAGATTTGTGCGCAGCGCGAGTGACGTATTACCGTAAATAATATGATTAGTATATCCTATACACATACACTACACTACTTAATAAGCGCGAGTGCTACTAACTTCTACTGACTTTGAGTTTGACTTAATACTTTTGCAAAATATAAGCATTAGTTTTTTTTTATATCCGGACATTTCTTACCAAGAATGCTTGGTAAGAAATGTCCGGATATAAAAAAAAAAACGAATTCAGAACCTACTCCTTTTTTTGAAGTCGGTTAAATAGTGTTCGTGTTCTATGAATGATAACTGGCTCACCACTTGACATGTACTTGGCACTATAGGAATTAGACCAAAACCACCTACTGTAGAAAAAATACTTTAAATCTACACACATCAAAAGTGTCTAGGGATCAAGCATTTTTGGGCAAAAAAATGGGCAGAAGAACAATGGCGTTTCGTGTGCTTTTCTGATGAGTCTCGTTTTGGTATGAGACCGGATACAAGACGTATACGACACTGGAGAACCCCTGGACGCCAACAGCGATTAAAATCCTGCCAGGAAGTCCATCCTTATAGTGGTGGAACCATCATGGTATGGGCGGGTATTTGGATCGGCGGAAGAACTGAGTTGATTTGGATCAGAGGCAACCTCAACGCTCAAATTTATGCTGAGACGATTGTATCAGACGTCATCGTTCCTCTACAAGTGCAAATCGGTCCCTTATTTCAGTTAATGCATGATAATGCACGACCGCACACCGCAAGAGTTGTAAGACAGACTCTCGCCGCAGCTAACATCAATGTCCTGCCCTGGCCTGCTCAGTCGCCAGACTTGAACCCGATTGAGCATGCATGGGATATGCTACAGAGAAGAGCTCTGCCGAATATGGAGGGTATCCAGTCGCAAGAAGACCTTTTTTTGTTGTTGCAACGAACATGGGCGGCCATTCCACAGCGTGATTTGGATGAACTCATTTTGAGTATGCCAAACCGATGTTCTTGTGTTGTTAGTGTTCGCGGTAGAAACACGGATTATTAATTGTTTAAGTTACCCAATAAAATTTTAAAGAAAACTGTTATTTCAGTCTTTTTTTCGAACTTTTGTGTTAGTGGTTCAAATGTCAAAAATCCCTTTATTAGGAAAATGGCAAATTTCTTTATTAATGCAAAGGTGACTTGGTTTATCGTTACTGTGACAAACGAAAACACTTTATTTGATGAATCCTTAAAGAAAATTTTAATTAATATCAATCAGGAGAAAAGTTATTGCAAAAATATATGTTGATCCCTAGACACTTTTGATGTGTGTATATCGAAATACGTCATATGCGCGACTAATTATTTTATATGAGTAATCCAATGTACCTATTCTAAACCGTTAATAAAACCAAGTTAATTAGTCAACCGCATTCATGCAATCAACTCGATTATTCAAATCAATCCGATTCCCCCTAACACACCGCAAATTGATTCGGGATTCGATTTAAAAAAATCGAGAATTAATTAATTTTAGCCCTCAACATCCTGGTTTTGGCACATATTTTTTTAAGAAAAAGGTGGTTTTTGTCCGGTTAATTCGGAAGTTTTTTATGTACTGGTTGAAATATTTAGCAAGGGCAAGAGTTGTGAGGTACAATTTAACAACTACAGCGTTTATTTAATTATGCACTAAGTAACTAAGGCAGTTAATTTTCCTATAGGATGGAGATACATTTTGGAGTATCGTAGCCTTAATCAATTTTGGAGCTAATTTAGAAGAGAAATAAGTACCAGCAATATTTTTAGTTTAGTTCAAGTCCTTAATGAAGGACCATTCAGGTATATAATATGCGCACAGAGTCTGCTATGCTGCTAGCAAGCAGTAATGTGTTAACATTGCTTTGTTCCTGTGTATTGCATTTTTGTATTCTTTAATAATTTAAAAAAAGAAAATTCATATAATAAGGTCCAAAAAATCTCATCCGGATCAGGTTTATTTTGACATTGAATACAACACATAATTTAATGTTAAATAGGTCATATTTAATAAAAGACAAGCCTTTGGCTTGGTTTTCTACCATTAGTTATTATTCAAATATAAAATTTATATAATACAATTATACTAGAGATAATAATACCAGCGACTTACTTCCCTTTGGCTCGACAAGAGCGATTTTCATTTAATCGCTTCCGCTCTTCACTTAAACAGTAAAGGGTTGAACGGCGACTGACAGCCGCCGCATCAGAGCAAGTAATTAAATATTTCATCTGATTAACTACACAAAGGACGTAAGCAGGGCTTAAGGGTTCTAAGGGACCGCATTATTTTTAATTTCATCTTAAGGGCCGGGGTTGCAAGATTTGCGAGTGACGTACGAAGGGTGAAAAAAGGATTTTATAGCCCTAGAAGGGGTGAGTGGACGCACTTTCGAGTTATTAACGTAAATATTAATGGGTTTCATCATATTATATTGATTAATAGGGGAAAATTGAGAGATTGTATTTTTTTTCTAATGAATTTATTTAATTTCTAAGTACTTTTTTCTAGAAGAATTATAAATAGGCCCAAATGAATATTCTTTAAATCCAACTTCACAAATACTCTTCTAGCTGTATTGATAACATAACACCTATTCTGCTAAATAAACCTTTGGGGTCTTAATTAATTTCATTATTGTCTTTAAGAACACCTCCATTTTATGCGTTAATGGGTGCAAAACAGTTTCTAACTAATGCAGACATTATCGTGCATAATTTATATGTATCCAAGTTTTGTTCCAAATAAAGATTTCGTTTATTCTTTCTCATTATTAAGTAATTAAATGGTTTAAATGTTTTAGTTTTTTACTTTATGTACTTTGTCGGAAATAATTAATAATTAAGTGCGAAGTGCGGTGTGGTGCACTCGCTATATCGCGGCAGGCCACGGACCAGATGGCGTGAAGAAATAGAGAAATTTAATGGACTCGGCGTGCTCTGGACCAGATTGGCCATAGAGAAAATACTTTGGAAAAGGTTGGGGGTAGGCCTTTGCCCAGCAGTGGGATGACCTATAAAAGTCTAAACTTATTTAACCAATTTTGTAAATTCTGTTAATTTTGCATGTATTTTAAAGGAGGCTTAAATAAAAAAAAAAAAAAATTAAGTGCGAAAGGCGCTGTACGTTATGAAATTAGGGCTTATGTATCTTTTAAAGACAAAGTTTAGTTTTCTTTTTTGTTTTTTTTTTTGTTTTATTAATATGATATGTATGTTAGTCTTTAAGGTATTTGTTTCTATGGGCCATAGTTGTCTGCAATAAAAAGTTTATTATTATTATTAAAGCCTCAGTATTCTCATACGAATTCATGTCTAATGGATTGTAAAATCCATTATAAATCATTTCCTATCTCTAAAGATTTACATCCCAAAGGTTTATTAGCTTGACCGAAACGGTAAGATAAATTTTAATTCTCCTTCAGTGGGTATGAGTTACTGCGACGCGAACAGGGCTCGCGATAAAACTGAATTTATAAGCGGCCCCTAGTGGGCTATAGTAAGCAAAGGTACAGGACGATGAAGGGAAATATGGGTAAATGATAAAAAAAATAGTAAATTGTATTGATTTGTGATTATTCAAGCGATATTAAAGCGATAATTTATATATGTGTTTTAATTTTTAGTGATTTTTTTTTGTCATTGAAAAAAAGCTTCTTTTAGCTTAATATATAATGCCATATTTTTCTTGGAAATCAATAATACGTTATAAATAGCAGTCAAATAAGCTACCAATGGTGTTTATTATAGTTATATAGTTTCAAAAACAAAACTATGTGATAATTTGGTCAAGGTCTTAATTAAACTAAGTACCTACATATATCTTATTAAAATGAATGGCTTTCCTTCCTATTTCCCTTGGTCGCGTGAACGGCAGAACCAATTTTTCTAATACTTTTTTTGTTGTTTTTTTTTTGTCATAAGGACCTTCCTTATGAAAGGAAAAATTAAGAAATTTGCGTAGAAAATTAGAAATCTACGCAGACGGAGCTGCGCGGGACAGCTAGTTTCTAATATTTATCGAGAAAATAATATGACAAATTGGCTTCACACACTATAGCTAGCGCAATATAATTTCGTAACTCTGTAAAGATATGAAACGCATTTATATTCTAATTAAAACAACTCAATGGCTAGAAAGGTCTTTTTAAGTTCATAAGAAAATTCAACATTATTAAACATAAACTCACTAAGAACTGTCTTTGTAGACAGAAAAATGGCGTTCTCAGAGAGAGGACTAATTAATGTTATACATCAAGACGAGTCGCGACAAGGCAAGCCTTGTTACGTCACAGATTACGTCACTATTGTGACCATGGCTTCTACTAAATTCGGGATAGTTATAAATATTTACTTAACAGGCGATGGAGCCTGTGGGTAAGGCGGCTGACTTGCATGCAATGGAACTTTACGTGTTATATAAAAATGTATATATGTAATGTGTAAAAATTAATGTATGCATGTAGGGTCTTCTCCATCTATTATTTTCATATAAGTAATTCTAATGCCTGTGGGTTGTTTGGGTAACAATAACACCCATCCAGCTGTTGGTTGTCATAAGATACGACTAAGGAAAACCAAGAAGATGCAGCAGCATCTTTTAATTGGATTATTACTTACCACCTATACTGCGATCCCCTAGATGCACGTCAAACGTGAGGATTCTGGCAACCTAACCCTTCTAAAGGGGATGCCTTTGTCCAGCACTGGGCGTCTTTCGGCTGATCAAGAAAAAAATCTTATTGTTAAAAAATGGAGTACCGAGACTCGATTCTTATATAGCAAAATTATTCAATGTACTTGTAGTAGGTTCAGTCAGAACTATATTATAAGCTTTAGAAAACACTGCGAATATATTTAGTATTGGGACTGTCCTTAGGAATATTAGAGCCCATGGCTACCATACTGGAGGGTAATTCATTTACGTAGTTTAGACAGATTACGTTGAGTTGAACGTTGTTGTAAGGAGATTTGTGCGCAGCGCGAGTGACGTATTACCGTAAATAATATGATTAGTATATCCTATACACATACACTACACTACTTAATAAGCGCGAGTGCTACTAACTTCTACTGACTTTGAGTTTGACTTAATACTTTTGCAAAATATAAGCATTAGTTTTTTTTTATATCCGGACATTTCTTACCAAGAATGCTTGGTAAGAAATGTCCGGATATAAAAAAAAAAACGAATTCAGAACCTACTCCTTTTTTTGAAGTCGGTTAAATAGTGTTCGTGTTCTATGAATGATAACTGGCTCACCACTTGACATGTACTTGGCACTATAGGAATTAGACCAAAACCACCTACTGTAGAAAAAATACTTTAAATCTACACACATCAAAAGTGTCTAGGGATCAAGCATTTTTGGGCAAAAAAATGGGCAGAAGAACAATGGCGTTTCGTGTGCTTTTCTGATGAGTCTCGTTTTGGTATGAGACCGGATACAAGACGTATACGACACTGGAGAACCCCTGGACGCCAACAGCGATTAAAATCCTGCCAGGAAGTCCATCCTTATAGTGGTGGAACCATCATGGTATGGGCGGGTATTTGGATCGGCGGAAGAACTGAGTTGATTTGGATCAGAGGCAACCTCAACGCTCAAATTTATGCTGAGACGATTGTATCAGACGTCATCGTTCCTCTACAAGTGCAAATCGGTCCCTTATTTCAGTTAATGCATGATAATGCACGACCGCACACCGCAAGAGTTGTAAGACAGACTCTCGCCGCAGCTAACATCAATGTCCTGCCCTGGCCTGCTCAGTCGCCAGACTTGAACCCGATTGAGCATGCATGGGATATGCTACAGAGAAGAGCTCTGCCGAATATGGAGGGTATCCAGTCGCAAGAAGACCTTTTTTTGTTGTTGCAACGAACATGGGCGGCCATTCCATAGCGTGATTTGGATGAACTCATTTTGAGTATGCCAAACCGATGTTCTTGTGTTGTTAGTGTTCGCGGTAGAAACACGGATTATTAATTGTTTAAGTTACCCAATAAAATTTTAAAGAAAACTGTTATTTCAGTCTTTTTTTCGAACTTTTGTGTTAGTGGTTCAAATGTCAAAAATCCCTTTATTAGGAAAATGGCAAATTTCTTTATTAATGCAAAGGTGACTTGGTTTATCGTTACTGTGACAAACGAAAACACTTTATTTGATGAATCCTTAAAGAAAATTTTAATTAATATCAATCAGGAGAAAAGTTATTGCAAAAATATATGTTGATCCCTAGACACTTTTGATGTGTGTATATCGAAATACGTCATATGCGCGACTAATTATTTTATATGAGTAATCCAATGTACCTATTCTAAACCGTTAATAAAACCAAGTTAATTAGTCAACCGCATTCATGCAATCAACTCGATTATTCAAATCAATCCGATTCCCCCTAACACACCGCAAATTGATTCGGGATTCGATTTAAAAAAATCGAGAATTAATTAATTTTAGCCCTCAACATCCTGGTTTTGGCACATATTTTTTTAAGAAAAAGGTGGTTTTTGTCCGGTTAATTCGGAAGTTTTTTATGTACTGGTTGAAATATTTAGCAAGGGCAAGAGTTGTGGGGTACAATTTAAAAACTACAGCGTTTATTTAATTATGCACTAAGTAACTAAGGCAGTTAATTTTCCTGTAGGATGGAGATACATTTTGGAGTATACCGTAGCCTTAATAAATTTTGGAGCTAATTTAGAAGAGAAATAAGTACCAGCAATATTTTTAGTTTAGTTCAAGTCCTTAATGAAGGACCATTCAGGTATGTATTATGAGCACAGAGTTTGCTATGCTGCTAGCAAGCAGTAATGTGTTAACATTGCTTTGTTCCTGTGTATTGCATTTTTGTATTCTTTAATAATTTAAAAAAAGAAAATTCATATAATAAGGTCCGAAAAATCTCATCCGGATCAGGTTTATTTTGACATTGAATACAACACATAATTTAATGTTAAATAGGTCATATTTAATAAAAGACAAGCCTTTGGCTTGGTTTTCTACCATTAGTTATTATTCAAATATAAAATTTATATAATACAATTATACTAGAGATAATAATACCAGCGACTTACTTCCCTTTGGCTCGACAAGAGCGATTTTCATTTAATCGCTTCCGCTCTTCACTTAAACAGTAAAGGGTTGAACGGCGACTGACAGCCGCCGCATCAGAGCAAGTAATTAAATATTTCATCTGATTAACTACACAAAGGACGTAAGCAGGGCTTAAGGGTTCTAAGGGACCGCATTATTTTTAATTTCATCTTAAGGGCCGGGGTTGCAAGATTTGCGAGTGACGTACGAAGGGTGAAAAAAGGATTTTATAGCCCTAGAAGGGGTGAGTGGACGCACTTTCGAGTTATTAACGTAAATATTAATGGGTTTCATCATATTATATTGATTAATAGGGGAAAATTGAGAGATTGTATTTTTTTTCTAATGAATTTATTTAATTTCTAAGTACTTTTTTCTTGAAGAATTATAAATAGGCCCAAATGAATATTCTTTAAATCCAACTTCACAAATACTCTTCTAGCTGTATTGATAACATAACACCTATTCTGCTAAATAAACCTTTGGGGTCTTAATTAATTTCATTATTGTCTTTAAGAACACCTCCATTTTATGCGTTAATGGGTGCAAAACAGTTTCTAACTAATGCAGACATTATCGTGCATAATTTATATGTATCCAAGTTTTGTTCCAAATAAAGATTTCGTTTATTCTTTCTCATTATTAAGTAATTAAATGGTTTAAATGTTTTAGTTTTTTACTTTATGTACTTTGTCGGAAATAAATATTATTATTATTAATAATATGATTTATTTCAGGCCCCGTGACGCCACTGGTGACGCTCTATAATATGGTCCGGTATATTGCTACGATAAGTCTATATTCCGATTTCTTTTGATGCAACCTAGCGACAAGGCCAGTAGAATGTTCACCTGAAGGAAAGCTATACGCCTGCCCATAGCGAGCTACATTACACTATCACTAATTACCTGAACCATTAGTAACCATTTCCATTTAGCTGTATAATTTCGTCAGTTACAATTCTTCCGACATCATAATATAGTAATGTTTACACAATGGTATTTATACATACTGTTGTTGCCTACATCAAAAACTTGTTGCTACAATAGTAAACTAGCCAATTTGAAAGAACCTAGTTTCACCAGCAATATCAAGTTATTTTTATGTAAACTGTGGTAAAATATTGTATCTGTAGCCGACATTAACTTTTAACTAGTAAATTCAAAAAAATGACAATATAGGTGAAAACGCTAATTAACTGCACCAATTTTAAGTTTTAATTAGACCTCCTCAACAATTTGACATTTGATTGGCTAGTTGAGTTTTGCATTGACAATACACACTGTCGCAAATACTCCAAATTTTGTTTGAAAATGGATAGTTTCTTATGGCGCGTGGCTAGTGAACAATATCTAACTGTTTCTAGTTTGAAGCGTAGACGAGATAACTTCAAGTGTTTATTAAAAATGTTTAATGAAATTCATATTATGAAATCCCAAATTCCTACTTTTCTTAAGTTTGATAATTTTCGAGGTTGTTACATTCGGTACTATATCTACGTTTTGGTGTGATATAAAGTTACCCGGATATCCGGTATAAACACGGATTGTCATCTCCTTTGTGGTAAGAAATACAGAATACTACGCTTAGTTATGCTAAGAAAGGTAGCAATTGTCAAGTAAGACCTTGCTGGTCGACAAATATTTCCACTACTCGAAAAGGGCAAGACGTTAGGTCAACGCTTTCTCTCCTATTTTACTAACGATTCATTGGATAACAGCAACTGCTCTTAATCAACTTAAAAAAAAACTCAGTATATCAAACAAAAGCTAAGAAAGAAGCGACAAAGATTAACATTTTTAGTGTTAATAAATTTAAACAAAGAAACTTCAGGATTCCATTGAAGCACGAAATGTCCGCACAAAGAACTTTATGGAAGGCAATCCCTGAAGTTTCAGACTGTTTCAGCGCGTTCCAGAGACTTTGGGAGTTTAATTACAACACTTCTAGTTGTATTGTAGAGGTCGAGATAATTTCTTACAACCTATTTGCTTTAAGGAAAGGGCTGTCTTGGACTGTAGGGAGTGCCATATTGAAGTTTCATTAGGGACACAATTCATTTAATTAAACAAAAGTAAAGGGTATTATTATACACAATGCATGTTTTCTTTGCAATCTCAAGACGGTTGGTGAACTTTAAAATTTATATTATAAAAGAAATATTGGTAAAACTGGTAAACTGGTATTGGTAGTACTTTGTGTCGAATAAAATTTTTACTTACTTACTTACTTACTTAAAACAGCACCTAACTACCATATAAATATCCTTCCATCCAGCTAACATAGGGCTATGGAAATGGTTTTTTTTTTTATACTTATTTATCACTTACAAAACAAATGAAAATTACCAAATACCGATAAAGTAATTCCATTTATAAAAATTTCGAATCGTTTACGTTCCGATTTCAAATTACCCACACATTCTAAATAGCTCGTTGACGTTAATGACTCGTTGTCCGGGGAAAACCTGTCGCATGGTACCCCTTGGTATAAGGGGGGAGCGTATATTTAATCACAGAGGCCGGTCGGCCCGATAAATCCGCCGCGCTCAAACTGAAGGATCCCAAGCATTTTATAGCTAATTAAGTTATATACGTTCCTACCTAAATGTTTATCACGATTTTCTATGACACCTTCATAATTAATGTCACTGTGTATGTATGTTGGGTTGGAAGGGAACGATTGTATCGACCTGTGTTCGCTGAAAATAGACTGTATGTTGACTGTAATATAGACTTAATTAATGATACGTGTAGGTATTCTATCTAATCAGTTTTTTTTTATAAAAGCTCCATACAATTTGTTTACTTACTTTAAATCTACGGCAAACCGTAATCTTTTACAAATCTTTCGCTATTTCAGTTTTTTTTTGTATTCTTAATTAATCAAATATTACTCTTATTCAAACTTACCGCTTGTTGAAATATTATAACAACGTACAACATTGTCACCCGATTACGACGTACCTGTAACAAAAAATAAAGGATTAGATATAATAAATAATAATAATAATGTCCTACTGGCCGATACGACCACAGAGGCAAATTTTTCGCAAGATCCGCCATCTATACGGGAGATATTATAGTGGACAAGTGCTTGCGTAGACACAAGTGCATTCTCTACTCCTTTTAATTCCCACAGTCGAATGGGACGAATAACCAACGCGACCGAGGAGAGACCAGGCGAAGGACCGACTTTTTACATGCCCATCCGACGCATGGATCATCTTACTTTACATACAATCAGGTGATCGGCCTGCATTGTCCTAGCTTGTAAGGAACAACTACACAAAGTTGGGGATTCGAACCCGCGACCTTCGATTGCAAAGCAAGCGGTTACCTACTGCGCTACGGGGGCTACAAATAAAACACGGAGGATTAAATATACTATCAATATAACAAACATAATGAGATCGAAACAAGACTAGATTGACTAGATGTCAAAAAATGCCTAATGCCTTAACTAATGTTTAAGCTCGCAGCTTAACATACTTTGATCATAGTAATTATAGTTTTAAGGCACAATTATTGTAAATGTGTTTGTAAAAAATAGGTAATTACATTATTACGGAAATGAAAAAAGACAAGCATGCTGAGTTTCTTGCCGGTGGGGGTTCTCCCAATGGATGCCGCGTCACGGTCCAATGGTCTTTTTACAACTATCAAGTTGTACAAAGTTTATACTATGTAAAACCCAGAGGCGACTAAGGGAAAACAAGAAGACGAGCAGTAGCGTCTTTCTATTGAATTATCTACAACCTTTTTTTTTTTTTGACGCGGGGGAAATCTTCGAAAGATCCCCGGGAGCTGTGGGGCTCGACCGGGGTATGTGGGATTCTTACCCACTAAAACCCCCGCGGCTGTCGCATCGGCACATGAGGGGAGACCCCAGGGCTCTCCGGTGGGATCTGCACCAGGGGCCCCTCAGTGCCTTGCCTTTGAGCCCGCCGCCGGGGGGCGCATTGTAGCCCCCCGGGAACCAGTCACGGTACTCACGGGGACGGGGGTCGCAACCCCGCCGCCGTCCTCCTCGGAGTCGCCGCCGTATTCAATGGACGCTCAAGGGGTCCACGCCCCGAGCGTCCAGCGACTCCGAAGGGAATTATCTACAACCTTTTTTTTTTTTTTTTTTTTTTTTTTTTTTTTTTTTTTTTTTTTTTTTTTTGACGCGGGGGAAATCTTCGAAAGATCCCCGGGAGCTGTGGGGCTCGACCGGGGTATGTGGGATTCTTACCCACTAAAACCCCCGCGGCTGTCGCATCGGCACATGAGAGGGGGGACCCCAGGGCTCTCCGGTGGGATCTGCACCAGGGGCCCCTCAGTGCCTTGCCTTTGAGCCCGCCGCCGGGGGGCGCATTGTGGCCCCCCGGGAACCTGTCACGGTGCTCACGGGGACGGGGGTCGCAACCCCGCCGCCGTCCTCCTCGGAGTCGCCGCCGTACTCAATGGACGCTCAAGGGGCCCACACCCCGAGCGTCCAGCGACTCCGAAGGGAATTATCTACAACCTTTTTTTTTTTTTTTTTTTTTTTTGACGCGGGGGAAATCTTCGAAAGATCCCCGGGAGCTGTGGGGCTCGACCGGGGTATGTGGGATTCTTACCCACTAAAACCCCCGCGGCTGTCGCATCGGCACATGAGAGGGGGGACCCCAGGGCTCTCCGGTGGGATCTGCACCAGGGGCCCCTCAGTGCCTTGCCTTTGAGCCCGCCGCCGGGGGGCGCATTGTAGCCCCCCGGGAACCAGTCACGGTGCTCACGGGGACGGGGGTCGCAACCCCGCCGCCGTCCTCCTCGGAGTCGCCGCCGTACTCAATGGACGCTCAAGGGGCCCACACCCCGAGCGTCCAGCGACTCCGAAGGTTGCCCATTGTTTATAGCCCCGGGCTCAGGGCTGGGGAGCGAGACGTTGGGCGGCCGCTTGTGGCGGCCTGCGCCTTCGTCGCCGAGCGGGATCAGCGCGTTCGCGTTCCCGCTCGGCGGCCTCCTTCTGGGACATGACAGTCTCACAGAAGGCGGCCATCGCTCCCCACGCCGCATCCCCGGACAGCATAGCCGACACTACGCTGCTCAGGGAGAGGTCCGATCCGATGACTGCGACCAGGTCTCGACGCTCCAACGACCACGCGGGGCAAGCCTCCAGCGTGTGTTGGGCGGAGTCAGACTGGTCGCAGTGGAAGCATCTCGTCGTCGCTTCACGTCCGATCTTATGCAGATAATCACCGAAACAACCGTGACCGGTGATTATCTGCGTAAGCCTATAGGTGAGTCGTCCGCTCCGTCGCTGTATCCAGGCTTCGAGATACGGCAGGAATGCCTCAACGACGCGTTTGCGCGCTATGTGCTCCGGCTGGAGCCGCTCGCGCCACGTCGTGAGTGCGTTGTGTCGTTCCTGCCGCTTGATGGATTCGAGCGCCACCGGCTCGCCTCCGCCACTCTGGCGGGCGATGCGGATCCGGTCATAGACCCTCGCATACATGCCCGCCAGGATGTCTAAGGGCGGAAAGCGTGCCAGTATGGTCGCCGCCTCAAAGGACACCGTTCGGTATCCTCGTGCAATCCGAAGTGCCATCCTCCGCTGGACGCTGTAGATTTTGGTTCTACAGCGTCTTATGGCCAGCCTCGGCGCCCAGATGGGCGCCCCGAACCTACCCCAACGCCCGCCAAACGTGGAGATTATAAAATAAAAAAAACAGAGGGAGGCTTTTATTCAGCAGTGAACGTTTTCCGGCTGATGATGATAGGCTCACTTTTAACCGTATATACATATATATAAAAATTTACGTTAAATGAAAATTACTTTTTTTCTTCAGATTATAAAGTGTTTTTTTCATGGTCCGCCCGTGATCTTGAATGCTGTTAGGGTTCGAAACGTCGGGTATTTAAAAAAAAAACCGCGATAGAATCCGTAAAATTAGTTTCATTTTTAAATTAGTTTCAGTTTTAGTTTGGCGGGCCTGTTGGTCTAGTGGTTAGACACCTTGTCCGCTGACCAATAGGTCATGGGTTCGATTCCCACCAAGTGTCTGGGTGTTTTATCTATATAAGTATGTATTTAAATGGTTGTCTGGAAGAAATTGCTTATAGCGATAAGACCGCCATTTGTACATTTTATGTTTTAGTTCTAAGTTTATATTGTAAATATCTTCTTGGTGTACAATAAAGAGTATTCTATTCTATTCTATTCTATTTACATACACCCACGGAAGATGATGGGCTGGCCAGCCGCTGGTGGGACTCGAAATTGTATACAGATAGATACATTTCCGGTGTCTATCAACATAGCGGAATTTGGACACGAAGGGTTTGAGTCAGTAGGAGTCATACTGAACCCACACTGTCACTCCCGTGATGGTATGGGCAACCCTTGGGATTTCTCCACGTTAAAAAAAGGAATGGCTTAAGTTGAATCAAGTCAAGGCCTTGGCTCACCCCAGGGTGAGGTTTAAACGAGCGCCTTCCGGTGTATCACTTACTTGCTAGGGCTCATCAAAAATACTGGCTGCGGGCAAAGCCGCGGGTACTGCTAGTAAATTATTATATTATTTCAATGTGTTGTTTTTTGTTTTATTTGTTATATTTTGTGGTTATAAGGAGTATAGCAATATGAAAATAAAGACCGGGAGCAAGTTATATAAATTATTTCCATCGATAAAAGTCCGAAGAGCCGCGCAGACTCGACATCCAATTTAAAAGTATCCATCATAACTTTTGCGAGTCGACTTTGTTGAAATTTAATTTCCTGTCCTTTCATCTTATTCAGAATAGAAAATTATCCGCCATTCGTGTGAAATCAAACGAGGGGCAATCAAAATTATAATAGCCGTTCAGGTGACGGCCATTTTACATGAGCTCCTGAAACGTTGGCGAATCCCCTTTATTAACTTTAGGTATGGCGATCACGGGGGCTGAGGCAGGTCTGATTATGCTGGTCATTTTTTCGTCGTAACATGGGCATTGGCTTATTGAAATTTTACCTATTTGTTACCAAGACGTTTCTATAATGCACTGAAATATTGGTAATTGAAATACCTATGGTGTCAAGAGTTAGAAGGCTAAGAGCTAAGCTTGAACGTCTTAGCTTAACAGCTGCTGTTTAGATGACTAAAAACGGGGACCGACTTTTTACGTGCTCACCATAGCACAGCGACTCTTAGTTTAAATTCCATTAAACGGTCACCCATCTAAAGATTGACCTTGTCTAACGTTGCTTAACCTACTGATCTTATATCGAACAGTGATTACAACTGGCTATGAGCGCCCTCTATGTATAATTTTGGTACCTATGATAAATGTCAACAATCAAGAGTCCCAGGGTCTCTGACGGAATTACAGAACAATTAAAAGTAAAAGTCCCATCATAGCACTTCTTTATTATCAACAATACAGAGTCCTCCTTTCTGTTGTTTATATAAAAAATATATAAAAGCACTGACAAAAAAAAAATATCCTAGATCTATGGTAATAGTAAAAAAATAATAAAAAATGTATCTTACGTTCTTTATTCAAACAAACCGTCCAATTTAATATATCACGTTTATAAAATCCCTGCTGCGTTCCCTTAACTAACAATTTCGTCCATTTAAAGCTAATAAAGTATTGGAAAGCATCCTTATTAAATTATTAAAAAAAAGACGAAGCAGTTTTTACGTCGGCACTGTTTACCGGCTCCCCCCGTCCCTTGATGGGGGAGCCCATGGGAAAATAATTGCAAAGTTTCGTATTAAAATTCGGTTTATTTTGCCATTAAGCCATTTCTGTAGAGCGTTTTGCCTAAATATTGAGATTATGCTGTGTGCTTAAGGAGCTCCCGATTTGTCTGTACCTCAAGTGATAGCAGAGAGCGTTTATTAGTACCCGATTAACTCCGTATAATGACATAGGCCTAGCATTAGTATAAAAAATGAATTCTCGCAAAACACTGATTGTTATCCAGCAGAATTCATGAGGTTTTATAAACTTAAAAAACATTCTTATTTTATTCATAATACATCATTATTATGAATAAAATAAGAATGTTTTTTTTAAGTTGCTTGCTTTAAATAAATGCAAGCGATTCAATTTAAATACCCCAAAATATTAAATTTTAAATCTAAACTAAACTAAATTAAAATTTATGGCATCAAATCGTCAATTAATCTACTAATTAAATAATAATAAAATTATTTAAACAAATGAATTTAAGAAGGAAATGCTAAATATATTCATTTCAGTACTACAGAATAAACTATGAGTATTCTTAACATCAAAGGGATACGTTTAAGCAGTTCTCTTCATCTCATTTTACTATTATCGTGTGTGCTGCAAAATAACTATCGCATATCTATTATAAGTCAGTTTTCTGTCACTTGGACCACACTGTTTCGTAACCGCCTGAAAGATTAGTAGCTTATTTAATATTATTTCAATATTCATGGCTTGTTTGACGAATTTTGCTTGAATAATGTTTAAGATTTTGAAATTACATCAAATTCCGTTTTTGTTGACGTTCTATTATAAATGGTGTAGCATAGCTACATTGTTTTAAACTCATTTCAGTAAATAAATAGGTAAAAGACAGCTGTTTTTAGCAGGACGTTGAATTACGCCTATAAAGTAGTAATAGCAACGCATAGTAATCTTACTTATTAACTAATTATTTTTGACTAGGCGTTTTGTTTTAACATACGGCCCTTCTATATTGATTGGGGAATGCTATGTTCTTATTTTAGTTATTTCTGGTAATAGGCGATGAAAGCTGCATCAGGTATTCGTATAATTTCATTGGTAGAACCATAGGTAATATTTAGATATCTAGGTAAGAATCACTTTTTAATAGAGGGTATTAGTCTTATAATGGGCGGAGTCTACCGAGGGCGAGACGATGCGATAAATGCTCAGTAACCGATAGCTAAAAGTGACGTCCAATCAGAGGCGGCCACCGAGTTAGGTACTGGCTTTTCTAGACGGTTCGACGCCATCTCCACTCAATAGGTTTCGTTTTTGACTCAGAAGTTGAGCCAGCCATTGCCATCTGAGCTGAGCAACGAGCAACACCCCAAATATCATTTTCATTACAATACTGCCAGCGTGTTCAACGGAATTGTTTGACGGGCCCGTTGGTCTAGTGGTCAGACACCCTGCCTGCTAACCGATGGGTCGTGGGTTCGATTCCCGCCAAGTGTCTGGGTGTAGTTTATCTATTTAAGTATGTATTTACAAAAAAAAAAGTATATAAGTATTAGTATCAGTTGTCTGGTTTCCATAGTACAGGCTCTGCCTAGTTTGGGATCGGATGACCGTGTGTGAATTGTCCCAAGATATTATTTATTATTATTGCTAAAGTCTATTAAAGTAAATCTTAGTTAGTAAACCAGAAGTGAACCCAGTATTTACTGGTAAGTTGTTTAAATATTTTAAAGTCTGCGGTAGGATTCTATTGTATTTTGATTATCATGTGAACTAGGTACTATAAGCCTATGGTTACATCGTGTATTGTAGGGTGTACTTTTATTCCTGTAGACGTCTCCATAATGAGGCAGCCTCCACCAACTGAAAGCTGGTTAGGAGGGTGTCGCGTTAGGGAACGGCGTCTACAGGAACGCTTATGTGGCGTTCCAAGGTTCTCCCTTCGGGCGAAGAGTTCTCCCTTCGGGCGAAGAGTTCACCCTTCGGGCGAAGAGTTTTCTACTTTCGGGCAAGAGTGTTCCCCCTTCGGGCGAAAAGCTTCGCATTTTTCCGGCCACAAGTTCGTGGCTGTGTTGCTGACGACCAGGTCTAGTCCAGACTCCGCATCCGTGGCGTGCCTGGCCACTCCAAGGAGAAGGAGGACGCCGAAGACCGCGGGAATCGCCGTTGCGTTCCCTAACGACCCCTAGTTAAGTTACAGCTATTTTTTGTTATACGTGCGAACAAGCTAACAAGTAATCGACCCCCCCTGTACGTAACTTTCTTCTCGTTTCTATCTATACATATAATAAAACTGTAACAGGTCCAATTCTGTACATTGAAGATATTTTGAAAATTATATTTGGAGGGCATTCTATAACCGATACTGAGGCCGAAAATGTAATTTTTTTAATTTTTGTCTGTCTGTCTGTCTGTCTGTCTGTCTGTCTGTCTGTCTGTCTGTATCACGGCTGAGCATCACGCCGAAACTACTGAATGGATTCAAATGAAACTTGGCATGATTTGAGATCTTACTACGAGGTAGGACATAGGATACTTTTTGTCCCGTAATCTAGCACGGTTCTTTTGGGAGAGGGGATTAAAGTCAAAACGGGTACTTGGTTATACGCTTGGTCCGATTTTATCAATTTTTCTATAAAATATAATAAATATTAGTAAGGGAACACTCATAGAGAGTTGTTATCAAGGTTTTGTAATCGATCGGGTTAAGCAACGTTAGGTAAGGTCATTAAATAGATGGGTGACCGTTTAACGCCATTTGAACTAAACGGGTCCGTGCTTCAGAGAGCAAGTAAAAAGTGGGTCCCAGTTTTTAACCGACTATAAAAAAGGTGTATTCGATGTGAATGTCTGATAATAAAAGTTTAGTTAACGTATAAATAGCGCAGGCGGAGCTGCGTGGGTCAGCTAGTTATTTAATAAATTTGTGTAGCCCTTCTTTTCTTGTGTTGTTATTTCTTTTGCTCGCCGACTAGGCTTAAACAATGGCTTAAATAATTTTAAGCTTATTTAACAAGTTTTGTGGCAAACGATTATAGCATACGAAGGCCGTGCTTGAAAAGGAAGAAAATAAGAATAAAATCTTGGAAGTAAATAAATTATAGAGGCAATGGACTCAAAACCTATTCAGATAACTCTTTAGGGGCTCTAATTTTGAATTATAATTACTGAATGATTTCTGATACACCATCTACTTGCTTGAACGTATGCCTGCTGTATTGCCATATGTTAGAGGGGTAACAGACAAGATTGGCTATATCTTAAAGCGAGCTTCAATTAAAACATTTTTCAAGCCACCAAAGAAGATTAGTCAGTTTTTACCATCAGTCAAGTGCCATATACCTCTACAAGATGCAGGAGTATACAAACTGGATTGTGACTGTGGGCTCTCATACATCGGGCAAACAAAAAGATCGGTAAAAACCCGCGTAAAAGAACATATAGCTGACGTTAAACATCGACGCTATACGAAGTCTGCAGTCTGTGAACATGTTCAGGATCGCACCCGTCATTATATTAGATTTGACAAACCACAAATCCTCGCAAAAGAACAGCGCTACCTACCAAGGATGATTCGTGAGGCTATTGAAATTAAAAAGCATCCAAATTTCAATAGAGAAGATGGCTGGGTGCTACCACCAGCTTGGGATCCCGTGATAAACATAGTCAAATCCAAAGACAAGCATTCCACTGCAAGACCTCAAGATACTGTAAGCTCTTTCTGCGTAGATCGGACTAACAATAATAATTAGATGACCTGAGGGTACCCTAAGACAACTATGACATATGGACAGCTACCACCTCAGTCCGCCCGTGACCATGAATGCTGTAAAGTATTCGAAACGTCGGGAAATTAAAATCAAAAATAAACCGCGATATAATCCGTAAAATTAGTTTCATTTCAATGTTATAATTACTGTTCGGTATATGATCCGTTGGTTAAGAAACGTCAGTCCATAGATGGGTGACCATTTAGTGGCATTTGGACTGAGCGTCTCCGTACTTTGGAAGCCACGTAAAACGTCTAAAGTCAGCATGAACTACTATGATACTAGGTTGGCCGCAACCTATTTAGGAAATGTCGAGATTCGGAAGCTGGTATTCCGATGAGAAGTATTTTTCATACAGGCCAGTTGGGTATTGTTTTTTTTTATACTACCAAGGTGGCAAGCAAGCATACGGCCCGCCTGATGGTAAGCAGTCACCACAGCCTATATACGCTAGGAACACCATAAGAATCACTAGCGCGTTGCCAACTCTTAAGACATTAGATATGAAGTCTTTGGTGCCCAGTAATTTCACCAGCTACTGTGCCATTCACATTGGAACACTGCAACGTTTACACACTGCTGCTTGGCGGCAGAATATCTGACACTGTGGTGGTACCTACCTGGATGGTTCCTTGCACAAGGAACCTACCACCTAGTAAAGCTGTGTTTGAGCTGGTAAAAATTACTAAGCAAAAAAGTTCCTTTGCGGTAATTTCAGAATATAATAATTGATATAAATACACTAAATAAACCGGAAAACCACACATATCAGGACTTCGAAAACATTAGAATAAAAATGAGTAAACTAAGTATACTACTTTGAACCTAATAAACATGGACATAAGTTTCAAATTAAAATGTCGACCACAAGACGATTTCGACTTTATGTTCCTAAATCCAGATATTATTGTTGGGTTACAAATTTCTGGTTGGTGAGCATTCCGACAAACATTATTCTCTCTCGTTTAGAGTATTACTTTATTTATTTGGGATACCAAGATATGTGGTTGGGCTTCCTTATTTTGCGTATGGGTCTTATATACTGTAGGAAGTTTATGTTTGACAGTATTTTTGCTTAGCTTATTAGCTTGGCAATGGTTCAAATACATAATGTTACACGATATATTATGTATACAAATAATAATATAAGCCTTTGTTCAGACTAATACATTAACATTATATATATTGTTGACATAATTACAGTGAGTCGACATCGACAACTTAGTCTGTTTGCCCAATTTTGGGAAAGGCGTCCTCCTTTTCTCTCCATTCTGATCTATTTAGCGCTGACCAAGTCAACGTTTTTCCTGCTATTGTCTTTATGTCATGTTCCCACCTTCGATTTTATCTTCCCCATTTCCTTTTTAAATTTATAGGGTACCACAATATAATATCCCATTTGTCTTTACCTCCTACGATGTGGCCTGTCCAAGTCCACTTTAATCTTCTTATGCGTTTTGTTAAGTCATCTATTCTCGTACGTTTTATAATTGCTTTGTGATCTGTGATTTTTTTGTATATTGAACGTACGCCTCTCCATTGCGGTCTGACAGGTTCCTAACTTTTTAGTTTGTGATATATATAAACGACATAGCTCAAAGGATTAGCCAGCTGAAGTGGCAGTGGGCTGGTCATATTTGCCGATGAACCGAAGACCGTTGGGGTAAACTAGTTCTGGAGTGGAGACCGCGAATCGGGAAGCGTCGGGGACTTCCTGTGACTAGATGGAGCGACGATATCCGTAGAGCGGTTGGCAGACACTGGATGAAGAGAGCGGAAGATCGGGCTCAGTGGCGTGCTTTGGTGCCTTGGGGGACTGATATGGGCTGATGGTGATGATACAATGTATTAATTAATTAATCAAAACCAGACACTGTTCAGTAACGAGAACAACATTGGTGACACACTACACTTGGCGGTGTGCCAATACGGAGGTGGTAAGAGGTTATAAGTCTCCAGCGACAGCAACTACACCCATGAAAATAGAGTTATAATAAAATAGAGAAGACTTGCTACTAAAAACAAAGATCATCGACGATAATTTACAAAGCCTAGAGCACAGGCGCAGAGTAGCCAGCTTCTCAGTATTCTACAGGATGCATTTTGGAGAGTGTGCGCAGGAATTGCATGACTTGATTCCACCATCCCCTTTCCATCATCAGACGACGAGACGCACGGCACATACTCACCCTTATGTGGTAAACGTGCCTTCAGTCCGGACCAAGCGGTTTGCTTCTTCTTTTATAATAAGGACATCTAAGGACTGGAACAGTTTGCCTGCGTCGGTTTTCACGCCCGATTATAGTGTGGGTGTCTTCAAGACTAGAGTCAATAGGCTTTTAATAAGCTGGTGTGCTTTACCACCCTCGATTGCGTCGCCGCTTTCCATCAGGTGGGAATGCAGTCAAGCACTAGCTTATAAGTAGTAAAAAAATATATTATAATCTGGACTGATCAGAACCTCAAGCTATTAAAATGTATTCAATGCGGACCATTTCATCTTGTAAATACTGTAATTAATTTATTATTAAAATCAAATAGGCTCTCAAAAATATCGTAAACTGAATATAAAAGGTCCCCTTTGATGGAACACCCTCGCTGGACGGGGCACGCAAATATGAGTAATAATTACCTCCCTAATACGATATTACGCTTAGGGGGTTGAATTAGGGATGTTTTGAATCGGGATGTATGGTAATAAATATTGGCTATTTAGAAACATGCATATAAAAATATATAAAGGAAAATTAACTTGACAAGCAACAATAATTACGCCTCCAAACAAAGTCACTATTATCCTGTAGATAAATCGAACTAAAACGAAATAGAACTAAAATTATACCCGGGCTATTGTACAAGATGTGATGCAGAACGCATTCTTGCCATATTTACGGTGGTTGATATATACCTTTTAAAGAACATAAATCAATCATTAAATGATAGACGTAAAATTATGAATGATTTTTTATGTTTGGTACGAAAAGAAATCCCGTGTGCAACCGTCACTATAAAATAACCCCGTCTGGCACCGCTCTTCGCGCAAAGTAGATAAACAAGAGTACGCGCGGTTTGCCAACCTTGGAACCAATTCTGAGCCTTCGAGAACTCTTATTCTGGTTGAACGTTAATCGTGAATCATTAATATAATTATCTTTTAGTTATTAACCACTGAATTATTAAACTATTTTTAATCAATTAACATAATCCTTAACTGTTAGGTCTACAAATAAGGCAAAAATGCAAAACCACACCCTGTATAACTAAATTTAGACCGGAAGAACGGAGAACACCATGGGGAAGGAAGGTTCTCGGGTGGCGAACACGAACCGCAAGATGCAGCGTAGGCAGGCCTCCCTCCAAGTGTACCGACTACATTGTGCATTGTGCGCGCAGGCTACCGATGTATCATCATCATCATCATCATCATCATCATCATCATCATCATCATCATCATCATCATCAGCAGACAAAAGACGTCCACTGCTGAACAAAGGCCTCCCCCTTCGAAGCCCCCCCCCCTCCCTTCTAAGAGGGAGGCTTTTGATAGGCTGAGAATCTACGGCGACACCGAGGAGGACGGCGGCGGGGTTGCAACCCCCGTCCCTGTGAGCACCGTGTCAGGTTCCCGGGGGGCTACAATGCGCCCCCCGGCGGCGGGCTCAAAGGAAGGCACTGAGGGACCCCTGGTGCAGATCCCACCGGAGAGCCATCTCATGTGCCGATGCGACAGCCGCGGGGGTTTTAGTGGGCAAGAATCCCACATACCCCGGTCGAGCCCCACAGCTCCCGGGGATCTTTGGAAGATTTCCCCAGCGACAATAAAAATAATCTAAATGAGAGTTCTGTGATATCTTAACATTCAAAACGGCTTAGCCATTAAGCTAGACTCTCATTCTAATAAACGAAGTTAGTAACAGTTTATAATAATTCCCGTTCAACCAATTTTTTTGTTCGCTTGAAGATGAAAGTCACGTAGAACGATTTACGTGGTTCATCAGTCACAAAGCAAGGGTTGTAATTATGACAGACAGAGAGGCGGGAAGGGTTCTCCTAATTACATTCTACACGACGCTTATTCATTTCGCGTGACGTCATTTTTTATTTTTTAAATTAATTTGCCGCACGAATATTTAAGGTGCACACGTCTTCCAAATCCTCTTTCGAAGGAAGGATACGCTTGCCTATAGACAATCTACTCAATTCACTGCCGCTCCGCTTCTAATAATTTCACCAGCTACAGTGCCCTTCCCACCAGAATACAGCATTTTCACACTGCTGCTTGGCGGCATAATATCTGACACAAGGGGTACACCTAGAAATGTAAAGAGCGATACGACGGGAACAATTACAGAACCTCCTTTTTGAAGTCGTTTAAAAACTAAGACACGAGTACATGAGCGGCGTAGTGGGAGGCTGCGAAGAGCTGCATAGTGAGTGGGGATAAATATATCACTGAACTTAAGATTTTTTTATGAAGTTAACATCAAAATATGTTTACGTACACTTTAGCTGGGGATGTTACTAGAGATTTAAATTAATTGTCTGGTGACGAATGGCAATGCAACTGTATATGGGCATGTTGCGTGCTATCAGATGAACTCTCTTCTTCTTTATCACTAAGTTGCTTAAACAAGCAGGAAAGCCTAAGGATTTATTCAACATTGTGTGTAATACTAACAAAAAAAAAAACCGAATTGATAACCTCCTCCTTTTTTTGAAGTCCGTTAAAAATAGTTGTTTGCGTTTTAGATTATCGCGGTGGTTATGGTAGATCATGGTTGATATAACCCGGATATTACGGATATAACCATCTCACCTCTATCCTGGGCTGCTCAAAGCTTAAGAGAGAACGTCTTAGCCTAAGACTATCATAAAAGAGATACATTGGGCAAACAAAGCGTGCAATAAAAACTCGTGTTAAAGAACACATAGCTGATGTGAAACACCGACGCTGTACGAAGTCTGCAGTATGTGAACACGTTCAGGATCGCACCCACCATTATATTAGATTTGATAATCCTCAAATCCTCGCAAAAGAACACCGATTCCTACCTAGGATGATTCGTGAGGCTATTGAAATAAAAAACATCCTAATTTCAATAGAGAAGTTGGTTGGGTGTTACCACCGGCTTAGGATCCTGTGATAAATATAATTAAATCCAATATCAAGCAAAACACTGCACGGCCTCAAAATACTGTAAGCTCTTACTGCGTAGATCGGACCAACAATAATAACTAAGAAGACCTGAGGGTACACCGGCATAATTGTGACGTTTAACACCTCAGTCCTCCCGTGACCATGGGTGCTGCAAAGCATTCGAAACGTCGGGATAGTAAAATCAAAAATAAACCGCGATAAAATCCGTAAAAGTAGTTTGATTTCAAACATAAAATAGCATTGCCTTTACCATTCTAGGGAGATACCCGTTTCGGGGGTGGTAACCGATTCGGTCGGACCTCAGAGACCCCTTGGTAATTACGACTCAAAGAAGCGCAATTTACACTAAAACTCTAAACCAACAGCCGAGCGGACGAAACTCACACAAATGTCCATACAAATATGAATCTTAAACTTACTTCAAGCATCAGGGGTCATATTCTAGTTCCAATAATATAAGAAAGTGATTTATGGGATTCGTTTGTGAAACAGACTTGCGAGTGTTAATGTTTAAATTCGTTTGCAAGCCAAACATAATAATAATACCAGTCCTTATTTTTATCCCACTGTTGGGCATGGGCATCCCCTCAAGATGAAAGGGCTTGGGCCATAGTACACCACGCTGGACACTACTGGACAGATGCTGGTTGACGGACTTCACACGTTATTTGAAAACTAGTTAGACCACAGAATACATAATAGGTTAGGCTTTCTAACACACGCAGGTTTCCTCACGATGTTTTCCTGCACCGAAAGCAAGTAACAATCGCACAAAAACGATTTGCACATGATTAACTATAGAATTTAGATTTGCGAGCCGGGGTTCGAACTTACGCACCTCGTTTCCAAAGCAAGCGCTTTCCCGCTGAGCTGTTACTGCTATAGAAACATATTGCTGAAGAATTCTTAGTTATCGAATGATTTGACATGATTTTTAAATTTAATCGATATGCAGTCACTTTAAGTGTTTAACAACGTTCCTTGTCTCTATCTTGGGAAATAAGTATCCGTCCAGTCGCGGCCTACTATCTTATTTCTTCCACTGCATTTCTGGTCTTCCTGTATGCGTGGCCAATGTTTTTAATAGCAGGACCAAATTTCATTCACAATATACCACTCGGTAGGCATGTCTTTTCTTGTCCCATTCGTCCTTATCAGCAGCAGCCAATACTTGTCCACTGTTGAACAAAAAGCCTCCCCGTTAGATAGGAGGGGTTGCTATAATACCCACGCTTAGCAGGCGTCTTGGGTATCGCAGTATAGGTGGTAGATAATCCAATAGAAAGACGCTGCTGTCTGTCTTCTTGTTTTCCCTTAGTCGCCTTTTACGGACTTCCAACGGGAGGAGAGTCTTACCCGAACACCCCACCCTTGTGCTATTGGCCTTAGTATATTCCAAACTATACTCAACTTCAATGACGATGATAAGATATTACAAATTGTTACACAGCGTTTAAGAACCAGAGTTGACCTGCGGATCCTCAGATACGGAAACTTACAAGGGCCGAGCAAACACCGCGACAATAATCCGTTCAAACTTACCAAGTAGCATGGGAGCAAACATACGTTCGAACCCAATTAAATGGCAGCCAGGAGTTGTGTGCTTAGGACCGGCTTTGATACAGACGGACCGACGTTTATTTGTATATCTGCAGTTAGATGTGATTTTACGGGTATATAAGTTTGGGCCCTTTGGCCGGAAGATTTACGTGGCATTTGAGTTGAGCTGTTTATTTTAAGGAATTCTAAATTGATGGCACGGTAACGCTGTGTAAGAGAAATTAGGACTCATAGCTAGTATCAGAATACTACAGGACTAGGTTATATATTATTCAATATAAGTCAGTGCTTATCTGTAAATCCACACGTTAGAAACCGGCGATGAAATCTGTGATGGTAAATCACACTAGCTTATTTAAAGCGTATTCACTCGAGCTTTAAAGATACCCACATTATAATCGGACGGGAAAACCGCAGGCAAACTATTTCAATCCTCAGCTATTAGAAATAGCTGAGAATGAAAATGAAGCACTCGTAATAACACCCACCGTTTTCGCTCCTTATTTTAGCCCTGTTATAAAAAGTACTGGCACCATTCACTGAAAGGCGCTGGCGGCTAGCAATATCCTGGGACCCAAGGTAAACATAGATCGTCCAAGTAAACCGGGGAAAACAACCACGAGGCTTGTTCGGACGTGTCTTCGTAACGGCGTTTGGATTAGATACATTATGTTATATTATAGCAAAAAAAAAACTAGTGGAGGTGGTTATAAAACAGTTTTTCTTCGTATTTATTTCTTACTGAGCGTGATATGTCTTCAATATATTGTGTAAGAAAGTTTTGAGGTATCGAGTGATTAAGAAACTACTTTTAATTTAAGAATTTGGCAAATGCTGCACCGTTAAACTTTTTTGAAATAAATATAGCCATGCTTTCACAAATCAAAATATGGGCCTAATATTTTGTGTATGATGCACATTAACAATAACATAGAATAATGAACGATCAGTATCAGTAGGTATTACTGTAATAAATTGAAGACAATTTTAGTACCACTCACCCCACACCATAACGTGTTGCAAAATATTCCTGTTTTTTCAGCATTAAATTCGTTGACGTTAACGAAAGTAAACTCGAACGTAAGTGAAAATGTGACTGAACATTTCGAGAGGAAATCGTTTAGATTTGCCAATGTTTGTTAAGGATTGAAGATAAATTAATTATTAAAAGCCCATCAAAATTCTCACATATTTGAACTGCTTTATACACATATCAGTATAAAGCCTATTTCTTTTTGACGCATTATAAAATACGATTAACAAGTTGGTTACTGTATGTAAAATATTTTTTTAAGCACATTTTTTATCTCTCTCTCTCTCTCCCTCTCTCTCTGTCACATTACTGGTAAGTGGTTGTGGGCTGCATTACGAAGGAACGGAGCGGGGTTTACCCTGCCCTGGTAGCTCTGATTTATAATATTTGGCCTGCGATCTTCTATACGTTGGAGGTACAGTCGAGATGCGGGGTTTTTGTCAAAAAGGGCCATTAATATCTATATACTTATGACAACTAGCAGCCAGTCCCGGAATCACACGGGTGGATTTTTTTTTCTAGTACTTAATATAGCCTATGTTACTCGGAGCTAGTGTAGCATTCTAATGGTGAAAGAATTTTTGAAATCGTTCCAGTAGTTTTTGAGGTTATTCGTTACAAACAGCCAAAAATGAAAATCTTTCCTCTTTATAATATTAAGTGTAAAGTGTAAGTGTAGACAGTGTAGATGAATAGTTGTTGATGAATACTTTATTCCAGGGTTGGTATGAAATGCATAAAAACGTTACGAAAAAAGGTCCAGGCGGCGGTATTTACACAATATGCCTACTATCGATTTTTAAAACACCGCTGTATCCTTCTTAATTACAAAGTCATATTAGGTACTTGATTGAAGTTTATAAATATCCCATCGTCATATTGAAATTTCTTTCATGGCATAGTCTGTTCTAACTTCCCAGACTAAACGGGCTGGTTATAAAAGATATGTTTGAAAGTAATTTCGTCTTACCCACTTTGTACCCACTAGGGCAGGCGAAAATTTTATTAAAGCTCGCAAAGTCGGCCTCCTCATAATACAGATTAAGATAAAAATTGCGATGACGTCGTTGGGAGCCATATTTTTTTAATTTTCTCAAACAAGATCTCAAGATTCGATTACGCGTGGCGTCTTGCTGTGTTATACAATTTTCTTCTCCAGTAGGTATGGGGTGCTCAATTGATTCAATTGGTATGGACATTGTAGACCATTTTTATGTAGCTTTACACATAAATATACATTAAGTAATATGTATGAGGAAATTCGCTGAAGGACCAAAGTCACCGACATACATAGTTTTTAGAATCTGTAAGTTGAAGTGGCAGGCCACGTCGCTCGAAGATATGAAAATCGATGAAGAAGAAAGCTTTTCGAACACGGACCGGAATACGTAGCATAGGAAGGTGGCTCCTACTAGGTGGACTGACGACATTGTATGAGTTGCAGGCAACCAGCGGAAAAATTCAAAAATTCAAAATTTTTATTTCAAATAGGCTTAACGCGACCTCAACTGGGAAGATCCGGCAAGAAACTCAGCGGGCTTGTAATTTTTTCACATTTTTTTTAACCAAAGTTTGTATTGTTACAATTAGATCAGCACCAGCGACGTTCAAAAGATCAAATAAAATAAAAAATACGACGAAAATACAACAAACTAAAATGCCAATGGGATAGTAGTCGGACCAGTCCCCCCAAGCAGCACCCGCGCACGAGTTGACTCGAGCAGCAGCCATCACTCCCCTCAACCATATTGGAGGGAAGGGGGTGACCCGCCACACGAAGCCGCCACAAGCAAAGACTTTTCGATGGCGAGCATGACCGATCCAAAATCAAAAATCCAAAATCAAAAATACAGAAGCAAATATCCTCTTCCTCTTCTATTTTCCCTTCCAAATTCTTATTGAAGGAGGTAACATATCTTATTATATCGAATTTCTTCAAACTTTCTGAGGTTTCTGCTGTCCTTCTGTTTTCATCAATACGTAAGTTTATTTTTTGTAGATTAACAACATTGTACATTTTCAAGTGCGATTCTTGCTCTACGCATGCAGGACCGTGGCGCAGGGATAAACCTGAGTTATAGTAAAAAAATATCTTTAAACTAAAACTAGGAACTTAAAGAAAATACAAAATCTTCGTTCGTTTGTTTTACTCTGCTTCACATTTGAAAATACACACATCAAAAATGTCTAGGGATCAACATATATTTTTGCAATAACTTTTCTCCTGATTGATATTAATTAAAATTTTCTTTAAGGATTCATCAAATAAAGTGTTTTCGTTTGTCACAGTAACGATAAACCAAGTCACCTTTGCATTAATAAAGAAATTTGCCATTTTCCTAATAAAGGGATTTTTGACATTTGAACCACTAACACAAAAGTTCGAAAAAAAGACTGAAATAACAGTTTTCTTTAAAATTTTATTGGGTAACTTAAACAATTAATAATCCGTGTTTCTACCGCGAACACTAACAACACAAGAACATCGGTTTGGCATACTCAAAATGAGTTCATCCAAATCACGCTGTGGAATGGCCGCCCATGTTCGTTGCAACAACAAAAAAAGGTCTTCTTGCGACTGGATACCCTCCATATTCGGCAGAGCTCTTCTCTGTAGCATATCCCATGCATGCTCAATCGGGTTCAAGTCTGGCGACTGAGCAGGCCAGGGCAGGACATTGATGTTAGCTGCGGCGAGAGTCTGTCTTACAACTCTTGCGGTGTGCGGTCGTGCATTATCATGCATTAACTGAAATAAGGGACCGATTTGCACTTGTAGAGGAACGATGACGTCTGATACAATCGTCTCAGCATAAATTTGAGCGTTGAGGTTGCCTCTGATCCAAATCAACTCAGTTCTTCCGCCGATCCAAATACCCGCCCATACCATGATGGTTCCACCACTATAAGGATGGACTTCCTGGCAGGATTTTAATCGCTGTTGGCGTCCAGGGGTTCTCCAGTGTCGTATACGTCTTGTATCCGGTCTCATACCAAAACGAGACTCATCAGAAAAGCACACGAAACGCCATTGTTCTTCTGCCCAATTTCTGTGTTCAAGAGCCCATTGATATCGAATCCTACGATTGTGCATTGCTATAGGTGGTACCCGTAGCGGTCTTCGGGAATGAAGGTTCACTTCATGCAAGCGGTTTCTGACTGTTTGGTCGCTAATTAAGTTCCCTGAAGAGTGATGAAGCCTCACGGCTAACATCATGGCAGTTATTGTTGGAGCTCTTCGAGTTAAGATTTGAATATATCGGTCTTGTCTCCGTGTGGTGCAGCGATACCGTCCTCCATGGCGCTCAGCCACGGTACCAGTGCTTCGGTAACGTGTCCAAAGTCGACTGATAACACTCTGACTTGTATTCAGAGCTAAAGCCACAGTACGTTGCCGGGAACCAGCTTCTATCATTCCCACGGCTCTGAGCATTTCTTCCCTGCTTAAATGACGTCGCCGCTCCATAATAACGTTGGTTTTAATCAGTAGTAGGGAAACAGTAGCACTAATAATGTCTTCAATGCGTTGTATGTTTTTATAGGGAAAATATTGACAGCTGATTTTCATCTTTTACTCGAATTTGATTCACAGTTCCTGATTCAAATTATGAAATGCACCAAAAAGGATCCATATCTATACTTATAATAAAACTGTAACAGGTCCAATTCTGTACATTGAAGATATTTTGAAAATTATATTTGGAGGGCAATCTATAACCGATACTGAGGACGAAAATGTAATTTTTTTAATTTTTGTCTGTCTGTCTGTCTGTCTGTCTGTCTGTATCACGGCTGAGCATCACGCCGAAACTACTGAATGGATTCAAATGAAACTTGGCATGATTTGAGATCTTACTACGAAGTAGGACATAGGATACTTTTTATCCCGTAATCTAGCACGGTTCTTTTGGGAGAGGGGATTAAAGTCAAAACGGGTACTTGGTTATACGCTTGGTCCGATTTTATCAATTTTTCTTTATAATATAATAAATATTAGTAAGGGAACACTCATAGAGAGTTGTTATCAAGGTTTTGTAATCGATCGGGTTAAGCAACGTTAGGTAAGGTCATTAAATAGATGGGTGACCGTTTAACGCCATTTGAACTAAACGGGTCCGTGCTTCGGAGAGCAAGTAAAAAGTGGGTCCCACTTTTTAACCGACTATAAAAAATGAGGTAATGTATTCGATGCGAATGTCTGTTATTCAAAGTTTAGATAACGTAAAAATAGCGCAGGCGGAGCTGCGTGGGTCAGCTAGTAAATTTATAAAATCATAAATTTATTACAAAGCCACATCTCAATCTCAAGAAATCCGCTTAAAAATGCTTGATCCCTAGACACTTTTGATGTGTGTATAATGAGTATCTTATCGATACCGATTTACACAGTAAATCGAATGTGGTATAAAAAGTTGTTTACAAGCTACCAATAATTTTATTATAATATCCAATCTGTAATCATTCATATTCGCATGAATGGACAGCATTCGTAAAATTGGTGGAAAATAACCAAATGAGATTATATTATGTGGTAAACAATTTGTTTGTCGGAATTCGACCCAAATCTTGCCAACATGGCCTGAAAAAATAAGGAAAAAAATTACGAAAAAAAACTTCCACAGAATAAAACTGTCAACCAGCTTCAAGCGCAGAATAAAACGATAAGCGAAATAATTCCGATTATTTCACGACGTGAAGAGCTATATCACAAAGAACGTTTCCGAACGCAAGAAAAAAAAGAGATTAAAAACTTTTAACTGCGGAACTTGGATCCGAGTAATTGTTAAACCTACAAAGCAGTTACAATACTTACAATCTCTCCATTAGTACAAAGAACATTAATATATTTTTTTTGTTCCGCATCCCCATTGAAATTTCAGCTTTCTTCTTTTAATTTCTACCCCAGTTTCCCTTCCGACTTTATGAAATAACTTTTTTTAACAAGATTACGTTTTATGTGCAAGAAATTGAAGGATAACGAATTCAGAAGGCATTGCAATGTTGTGGCGATACTTAGTGTTTTTCATGATATAACAGATACTGGCCGTATGCTAGAAAAATAATATGTTTCAATATTTTTTAATCACTATCGTGGCCCCATTAGTCATAGAGATGAGTGTTCTAAATTTAATATTTAAAAGAAACCTAAAAAAGAAGCGTTTGCTTATAGAGCATTATTCACCGTCCGACATGCTAACCGCTGCGCCGCGCTGGACGCCAAATCATTACTGTACTGTACTGTTTTCATCCAGCGTGATATAAGACGGCTAACGTGCAGGTGACCACCAGCCCTTATAGAAGTATTAAAGTAATATTACTTTAACATGAAAATAAACACACAGATAATAATGATTACAATAAAACTGCTCTAACCGATGGTGGTAGACTCAACATTTTATATTTTAAAAATCTTATGGCAACTATTTTATAAGCGGGCGTTTTCACTGTCACCTATCTCTCTAAAAACTTCGATTGTTCATAAGTACTAAGATACAATATGCAATCAATTGATTTTCTTATATGCAAATAACGTTCACCCTTCAATATCACCCCTTCACCGTATATTATTGCTCATACACACTAAACTTCACAATTTGCCTAAACTATGAATCCGTCAACTATAATCTGGTACATTGGGTTGGGGCCCATCTAGACGGATTATCATATCGCATGAATATTTTATAAGACGGTCCGATTCAATTAGACAGTGCGAATGCGCTGTCAGGGACCAGTTTAACTGAATAATGTAAAGGTTTCAAGATTTGTACATTTCAATTGGTCTAATAAAAAAAATTGTGAACCAAATTATGGTGATTGAACCGCTGATAAGAAAACTAATTAAAACAATAATTATAATTATCACTTTGGTCATAAAGTCTATCCATCTTATTATGAAAAGCAGTTTAATGACGAACCTAGGTTTAGGCTTAGGTTTAAGGAACAATTTCCTGACTCTAAACCTAGGTTTGTCGTTAAAACTGATTTTCCTATTAAGACGCGTAAGGCGTACAAAACAAGTGCTAATTGGCTGTATTTATATTTCTGCACCTCATTTCTCTCAAAGGAACAGTGTACGTCGAGTAGACAGATGTTCTATAAAGTTTATTAGGGAAATTTCTCACCTACCCACCCAGGGATGTGAAGATATACACCCCATAAAATAAACAGGCAACGGTATTTGAGGGTATTAAATAGTTCATTCAAATGAATAAACCTGTGTTCTACTTAAGGCTGATTTTCAATCATTAGAAAAATTATCAGTCGGGTAAACTATAAACCTATTAAAAAAAGCACCTACAATCCCACAATACATAATACAAGTAAAGTAGTGAATCACAGATGACAACGCATTTTCAATATGTCAGTATAATACATAAGATCAATAAAATTTGTCTAGAGATTGAAAAAGCTGCCCTTAACTAAAATACCAAATTAAATGGAATAATAACACTAAATATAATGCATACAAGTCCTTATAATTGTCTTGTTACTGTTATACATACATATTTTTTAGTAAATAAACATTCTTACGACAAATGAGGAAGTTTGCGTTGCCAATAAAACATAGCATGGTGCACACATATGCTTTAAGCAATGAGAGTAAAACGATCTCTGCGTAGTTGTATGTAGCTTAGTATTACATGCGAGCTTTGAATGCTTAAGTCATAAGATTTAAGCGGGATTCGACGGCACAACAATTGTTTTGCTTAAAGTGACTATAAAATAAACAAGTGCTTGAACCATCGGTATAATATATAAACTAGATAAAACTAATACAATGACTTCTAAAATTTGGTCGCGGAGGTCACGAACTTATCTGTGCTGTCCCCCTAGACAATGTAACATTCTACAAGCGCTATCGCTAATAGAAAGTTTAAAAATGTATGAGAATGACATAAGTCATCGAAAAATCACGTGACATATTGTAGGGAATTGACATCATTAGCGAATGAAGAAATAGATTCGCTATGAAGCGATTGCATCTTGTCTAGGCCCTCTGGTGGCAGAAACGTAAACTAACGGTTTTATTATGATAATGACGTGAAGTTTGACAGTTTCATATAGACAGTAGCGACACTCCTATCGGCAATAATTCGATTCTGGACTCGAACTCAAACCCCGTATTCTGGACCCTGGATGCAAAGGCCAAAAGAAAGGACGTAGGAAAGTAAAAGTCCTGTCAGTATATCGATTCCTCATGAAGTACCCGCGGAAATAGAAGGTTTCGCGTTTCTTGGCTTACGTTTTCTGTAAGTGATAATTTCTCCATCTAATAGAATAGACATCTACATAGGTACAGTTTAAGATACGCAATAGAAGTCTGAAAGTTCAAACTCAGTATCTTACTAATTTAAAAGTGTAGCATCGAACAATTTAGTTTTCAACGCTGCCGCTTATCCATTGAGTCGGTCTGCAGTAAAAGCGAGTCACGGCAGTAAATCAGTGCAGGCCGACCTTCCGCCGTCTCTTATTATGTTTATTCATGATATTGCTCGTCTAACGAAAGCGAATCTTTGTTTACGCGAGGAATGGTTTATGCGGCAGCACCGTTAGAGTTTTTAATTTACTTGATCTCTTCTTGACACAAGTGCCTAGTCCTTCAGCTGCCTTTGTAATGATAATTTTCCAGCTTCTATCTTCTGAAGATTCCTAATTAAAACGTTGGTGAACTTCTTTTTACGGTTACATCAGCAATAACCATCAGCATGGTTACCTACATGCTTATTTGTGTCGGGGAGGAAAGTTTCAAAAAGTAAGGAGCCTCCGTCGGGGTTGTGTGGGATTTTAACTACTGAAACTTCACTGGTCTAGTATATCGAGGACCAGTTGTACACCTAATTTTGATGTCAACTGAAACGGGATAGATTTGGCGTTTAATTTTCGGTGGATATAAACTTATACTGATTTTCTGCAGCAGTTCCTTTTATTAGGTCACTGGAATTTGATGACCATTAAGTAGTTGCACACATATCTACTATTACAAGCTGTTGATACAAATACTTCTGTCAATATTCGTTTACAGTTATCATTAATTATGAGTGCTCCTACGCCACTTCAGTTGATCATCCAAATTCTTAAGTTATTTGATCGTCACTTTACAAAATGATCATCACCTGGGCAACCAAAATGGACACGCTATAACTTCGAGATGAGATTGCAATCAGATGTTAGATAGCTTTGCAATTCTGTGAATAATCACAAAAAAGAAAATTGTATTTAGAAACAATATATACCAACTACATATTTGGCTCAAAACACTCCTAGAAATAATCACGAAAAGCACTGAAACTTTACTAACAATGCATGTATTCACTTAACCTATTTTCAGGAACAATTGTTGGTTACTCCAGCCCGTTTGAATGAGAATGTCTCCATTCAGAGCGAGCTGCGACCGACGAAAAAATGCTTATGCAAAGTGTTATTATTATTTTTTTTAAAGGCTGAAGCATTACGGAGCGGATGCGCGGAGGTTTTGGGTGTGCGGCGTGAGTGTTAGCGGTCGAAAATAAACTAAGTTAAGTATAAAAACCGATATAATAATAAAATTGGAATAGTAGGTGTTTTCTCTTGTTTCAAATGAAATTACTTCGGAAGTTTCCTTTATTTTATATTTTGATAAGGTTATTATGCCATCCCCAAGCCGCCTGCCAAGCGTGGAGATCATGGCAACCCCTCCATTCTAAAGGAGAGGTTTTTGTTCAGCAGTAGACGTTTCGGCTGCTGGATGATTATGTCATCTCGCACTTTGATAAAAAAATACTGACATTACAAACATTACTTAATATTTAAAAAAAAACTTATTTAATAATTTATGTACATTTATGCGCTATTTCATCCTTTAAAATGCGAATCTAGTTTATACTGAAAGTGAAAAAAAAATAAGCTACTTTAAAATAAAGCTACATAAGCAAAGTCACGGGTATGAATTCGTTTACTTTAAAAAATCTAATGCTTTATTTATATAGTACTAGCTGACCCATGCAGAGCTTCGCCCGTGCTTTTCCCGTCACTGACAACAATTATCATTATATTTCAACCAATTTACACGAAACCTTCCCCATCTCCTCCCGTTGGGTGTCCGTGAAAGACGACTAAGGGAAAACAATAAGACGGGCAGCAGCGTTTTTCTATTGGATTACCTACCACCTGCTGATGATGATGACACAAAAACTTGAAAAATTATATATGTAAAATATTTTGTATATATATATATATATTGTAGGTACTGTAATAAAATCCGTTGCGTAGTTTATTTTATTAGATCTAAGCGTAAAAACAGCGGGAGCGATTTTGTTTCATATTATGTTAAGATGTACCGTAGTATGTATCATGCCCGCTGCAACTGGCACCCCAACGTGCGGAAGTTTACAGGGCGGCATTAGAGGGATTGCGAGGAAGTGGGTCACGCCAGGATTTGGTTGGGCTCTTATTGCGACTGATTTAAATATAACTAAGCGAGATGGAGGGATGCGAGATCGTCATCCGCTTTATGAGTGGCTGTGTTGCATATGTATGTACGGGCTTCCATGTCGCTCAGTGTAATGTTAAGTGTATTATTTATCAAAGTGTTAATATACAAACGTAGTATATAAAGGCGGTAATAAATAGCATTAAGACTCAGGTTAGGAAATTAAATTAAATTATTTATGTTGAAGTAAACTTACACCCATATTCTTAGACGTTACCTCGAAAGTTCCTCGACCTCGACTCAATCGAGGCTACCTTAAGGATCACCTCAAACAATCCTCGAAATCGGTATTCTTAGTTATACCTCGAGCTTGTCGAGAGATATTCTGGAGGATCCTCGAGTAAGGTTGAGTCGAGGACGTCACCGTCGCCGACGTCGCTAACGTCGCTCACGCCAGGTAACCTTTCCAAATGTAATTCTCGCTTCGATGGGACATCCCGAGACCCAGAAGCCGTGGAAGCCTTTATCGACGCAGTGGAGATCTACAAGGAGTGTGCTTCCGTCAGTGACGACTTAGCACTGCGTGGACTCCCCATGCTGCTCCACGGAGAAGCAGCCGTATGATGGCGAGGAATCCGAAAAGATGTATCCTCTTGGCCCGATGCAAATAGAATATTGCGTTACGAAAAGTCAGCTACAAACATTATTCATGAAGAAATTCTATAATCACAAGCTAACTTTAAATTATTCACTTCGTTTTTTATTCTCAATTACACCCGTGCGAAGCCGGGGCGGGTCGCTAGTCTACCATAAAGATGGCTTCAAATATTTTTCCCTTTACGAAAATGAAACCTGAAGCCCTACAGCGTTAACACGAGCCCCAGTATACTAAGCAGTAAAATATTATTATCAGGTAACCGGACTAAAAAAGTCATACCTACTCAATTCTAACTCACTTTATTGATCTTCGAAATACGCAAACATAGTACGGGCCCCGCAACCCTTTCCGCCCAAAAAACAATACAAAACGGTCTGAATATTCATTTAATAATAAAACAATGAAAATGATTTATCGTGTTAAACGAACCGATGACGCTTTGCGTCGGCGCCACTGTTTGTAACATTTCAAATGCATTTTCGTAAATAAGTAATTGGTCCTTCGGGAATTGGTTTTGCGAACGGTAATGTGTTATGATGATTATCGAATGGAGTTATTTAAACATTCGAGCGTGAAGAGAACTAAGAATTTTGCAAAGAAATATGATGCGACTGAAAAGATTATCGATGCCCAATAGGCAAACCAATACATACAGAGAGTATAAGTCAGTGGTTTCCACAAGCTCGTGAAAGCCGATGTAATTGGGTTTATTATCGCTCGCCTAAGTGCCTCGCACCTTCGGAGTCGCTTGACGTCCAGGGTGTGGACCCAAGGACGTCCATTGAGTACGGCGGCGACTCCGAGGAGGACGGCGGCGGGGTTGCGACCCCTGTCCCCGTGAGCACCGTGACTGGTTCCCGGGGGGCTACAATTCGCCCCCTGGTGGTGGGATACAATGTGCCTCCCGGCGGCGGGCTCAAAGATAAGGCACTGAGAGGCCCCTAGTGCAGATCCCACCGGAGAGACCTGCCCCCCCCCCCCCCTCTCATGTGCCGATGCGAATACCGCGGGGGTTTTAGTGGGTAAGAATCCCACATACCCCGGTCGAGCCCCACAGCTCCCGGGGATCTTCTGGAGACTTCCACCCCGTCAAACAAAAAAAGGTGCCTCGCTAAATGTACCACAGAACAGACCTTTTCGTAATTGGAGGTAATCTGATTCGTAATTAAACTATTCTTACGGATTATATCGCGATTTATTTTTGATTTTTATTATCCCGACATTTTGTAGTTCTAGCATCTTTACTGCTAATCTGTGTAGTAATAATCTAGTAAGTTTTACTGGCAGTTCTGGCGAGGTCCAAATGGAGTGACACAGCCACAGCCTAAGCCCCTACGGAGACAAAGTGTACCTTTTGAAGGCTTCCGGCCCCGACATCAAAAATTGTTGGCAGGTTGCATTGAGCCCATATACAGTATTGCTACTTCTAAACCCAGTATATTTAGTAGGGGAATTTCTCACCTACCCACCCAGGGATGTGAAGATATACACCCCATAAAATAAACAGGCAACGCTATTTGAGGGTATTAAATAGTTCATTCAAATGAATAAACCTGTGTTCTACAACTTAGGGCTGATTTTCAATTGTTGGAAAAAATATCAGTCGGGTAAACTATAAACCTATTAAAAAGTACCTACAATCCCACAATATATAATACAAATAAAGTAGTGAATCACAGATGACAACGCATTTTCAATTTGTCGGTATAATACATTCGATCAATAAAATTTATCTAGAGATCGAAAAAAACTGCCCTTACCAAAATACCAAATTAAATGGAATAGTAACACTAAATATAATGCATACAAGTCCTTATAATAGTCTTGTTACTGTTATACATACATTTTTTTTTAGTAAATAAACATTCTTACGACAAATGAGGAAGTTTGCGCCAATAAAACATAGCATGGTGCACACATATGTTTTAAGCAATGAGAGTAGAACGATCTCTACGTAGTTGTATGTAGCTTAGTATTAGCGAGCTTTGAATGCTTAAGTCATAAGATTTAAGCCGGATTCGACGGTACAGCAATTGTTTTGCTTAAAGTGACTGTGCGCGTGCTTGAACCATCGGTATAATATATGTATAAACTAGATAAACATTCACTAATAAAATGACTTCTAAAATTTGGTCGCGGAGGTCACGAACTTATCTGTGTTGGTGGCAGAAACGTGAACTAACGGTTTTATTATGTTAATGACGTGAGGTTTAACAGTTTCATATAGACAATAGCGGCACTCCTATCGGCAAAAATTCGATTCTGAATTCTAACTCGAACCCCGTATTCTGGACCCTGGATGCGTAGGCCAAAAAAAGGACGAAGTAAAAGTCCTGTCAGTATATCGATTCCTCATGAAGTACACGCGGAAATAGAAGGACGCGTTTCTTGACTTAGGTTTTCTGTAAGAAAGATAATTCTTCCATCCATGTGTCTCAATGTGTCCATGTGTTTTTGCTCTACTTCTTTGTCACATTGATGAAAAGACATCTACATAGGTACAGTTTAAGATGCGCAATAGAAGTCTAGACGTTCAAACTCAGTATCTTACTAATTTAAAAGTGTAGCATTGAACAATTTAGTTTTCAACCGCTGCCGCTTATCCCTTGAGTCGGTCTGCAGTAAAAGCGAGTCACGGCAGTAAATCAGTGCAGGCCGACCTTCCGCCGTCTCTTATTATGTTTATTCATGATATTGCTCGTCTAACGAAAGCGAATCTTTGTTACGCGAGGAATGGTTTATGCGGCAGCACCGTTAGAGTTTTTAATTTACTTGATCTCTTCTTGACACAAGTGCCTAGTCCTTCAGTTGCCTTTGTAATGATAATTTTCCAGCTTCTATCTTCTGAAGATTTGTTGAAGTTGGTGAACTTTTTTCATGGTTATATCACCAATAACCATCAGGGTTACTACATACTTTTTTTTGTGTTCGTGAGGAAACCTTCAAAAGTACCGGTTCTCTATAGGGCTAGAGACCGGATTATGTGGAGTTTTTACTTTTAGAACCTCACCGGTGACTTTCATTCATGGACACTATGGCAATCTTGCCATCCGTCCTATCTATCTAGATAGGACGTTTATTTCCCATTTGTCACCAGTGGCAACAAAGCCAGAGGTGACAACTGGGAAAGTATGTATCATTTGTCGCCACTGGCGACAACTGGGAATATTTTTCCCATTTGTCACCAGTGGTGACAAAGCCAGTGGTGACAACTGGGAACAGAACATAATTTTCGGTGGATAACAACTTAATTGATTTGCTGCAGTACTTGCTTTTATTAGGTCACCGCTATTTGATGACCATTAAGCAGTTGCACACATATCTACTATTACAAGCTGTTGATACAAAAACTTCTGTCAAAATTCATATTCAGTGATCATCAACTATGAGTCGGTGCTCTACGCCACTTCAGTTGATCACCCAAATTCTTACGTTATTTGATCGTCACTTTACAAAGTGATCATCACCTAGGCAATCAAAATGGTTACGCAATAACTTCGGAGGTGAGATTGCAATCAGATGCTAGTATATATTGTAGTAAACTTTATTTTTTATCTTGTAACTAAAATACGATAAAAGATAGCTTTGCAATTCTGTGAATGATCACAAAAAAGAAAATTGTACTTGGAAACAATATATACCAACTCTTTGGCTCAAACCACTCCTAGAAATAATCACGAAAAGCACTGAAACTTTACTAACAATGCATGTATTCACTTAACCTATTTTCAGGAACAATTGTTGGTTACTCCAGCCCGTTTGAATGAGAATGTCTCCATTCAGAGCGAGCTGCGACCGACGAAAAAATGCTTATGCAAAGTGTTATTATTATTTTTTTTAAAGGCTGAAGCATTACGGAGCGGATGCGCGGAGGTTTTGGGTGTGCGGCGTGAGTGTTAGCGGGCGAAAATAAACTAAGTTAAGTATAAAAACCGATATAATAATAAAATTGGAATAGTAGGTGTTTTCTCTTGTTTCAAATGAAATTACTTCGGAAGATTCCTTTATTTTATATTTTGATAGGGTTATTATGTCATCTTCAAGCCGCCTGCCAAGCGTGGGGATTATGGCAACCCCTCCATTCTAAAGGAGAGGTTTTTGTTCAGCAGTAGACGTTTCGGCTGCTGGATGATTATGTCATCTCGCACTTTGATAAAAAAATACTGACATTACAAACAATACTTAATATTTAAAAAAAAACTTATTTAATAATTTATGTACATTTATGTGCTATTTCATCCTTTAAAATGCGAATCTAGTTTATACTGAAAGTGAAAAAAAATAAGCTACTTTAAAATAAAGCGACATAAGCAAAGTCACGGGTATGAATTCGTTTACTTTAAAAAATCTAATGCTTTATTTATATAGTACTAGCTGACCCATGCAGAGCTTCGCCCGTGCTTTTCCCGTCACTGACAACAATTATCATTATAGTATTTCAACCAATTTACACGAAACCTTCCCCATCTCCTCCCGTTGGGTGTCCGTGAAAGACGACTAAGGGAAAACAATAAGACGGGCAGCAGCGTTTTTTTATTGGATTACCTACCACCTGGTCATGATGATGACACAAAAACTTGAAAAATTATATATGGAAAATATTTTTATATATATATTGTAGGTACTGTAATAAAATCCGTTGCGTAGTTTATTTTATTAGATCTAAGCGTAAAAACAGCGGGAGCGATTTTGTTTCATATTATGTTAAGATGTACCGTAGTATGTATCATGCCCGCTGCAACTGGCACCCCAACGTGCGGAAGTTTACAGGGCGGCATTAGAGGGATTGCGAGGAAGTGGGTCACGCCAGGATTTGGTTGGGCTCTTATTGCGACTGATTTAAATATAACTAAGCGAGATGGAGGGATGCGAGATCGTCATCCGCTTTATGAGTGGCTGTGTTGCATATGTATGTACGGGCTTCCATATCGCTCAGTGTAATGTTAAGTGTATTATTTATCAAAGTGTTAATATACAAACGTAGTATATAAAGGCAGTAATAAATAGCATTAAGACTCAGGTTAGGAATTTAAATTAAATTATTTATGTTGAAGTAAACTTAGTCTCTACTGAGAAAATACGGCAAAGAACTGAGCGGGCTTGTTTTTTTATCACATTTTTGTTACTAACGTGGTTTTGATTAACAAGCAACTACTAAATATACTGGGTTTAGAAGTAGCAATACTGTATATGGGGTCAATGCAAACTGTAAACTATTTTTGATGTCTGGGCCGGAAGCCTTCAAAAGGTACACTTAGTCTCGGTTGGGGCTGAGGCCGGGTCAATCCATTTGGACCTCACCAGAGCTGCCAGTGAACCTAGTAACACAGATGCTAGAACCACAAAATGTCGGGAAAATAAAAATCAAAAATAAATCGCGATATAATCCTTGTAAATAGTTTCATTACGAACACACATTAACTCAAATTACGAAAAGGTCTGTTCTGTGGTACATTTAACGAGGCACCATTTTTTTTTGATGCGGGGAAAATATCCCCGGGAGCTGTGGGGCTCGACCGGGGTATGTGGGATTCTTACCCACTAAAACCCCCGTGGCTGTCACATCGGCACATGAGAGGGGGGACCCCAGGGCTCTCCGGTGGGATCTGCACCAGGGGCCCCTCAGTGCCTTGCCTTTGAGCCCACCGCCGGGGGGCGCATTGTAGCCCCCCGAACCAGTCACGGTGCTCACGGGGACGGGGGTCGCAACCCCGCCGCCGTCCTCCTCGGAGTCGCCGCCGTACTCAATGGACGCTCAAAGGGCCCACACCCCGAGCGTCCAGCGACTCCGAAGGAGGTAGCAAGGGTCCTAGGCAAACGATAATAAACCCGATTACATCGGCTTTCACGAGCTTGTGGAAACCACTGACTTATACTCTCTGTATTGGTTTGCCTATTGGGCATCGATAGTCTTTTCAGTCGCATCGTATTTCTTTGCAAAATTCTTAGTTCTCTTCACGCTCGAATGTTTAAATAACTCCATTCGATGATCATCATAACACATTACCGTTCGCAAAACCAATTCCCGAAGGACCAATTGGTTATTTACGAAAATGCATTTGAAATGTTACAAACAGTGGCGCCGACGCAGAGTCATCGGTTCGTTTAACACGATAAATCATTTTCATTGTTTTATTATTAAATGAATATTCAGACCGGTTTGTATTGTTTTTTGGGCGGAAAGGGTTGCGGGGAATCGTACTATGTTTGCGTAATTCGAAGATTAGTAAAGAAAGTGAGTTAGAATTGATAAGTATGACTTTTTTAGTCCGGTTACCTGATAATAATAACACTGAAAAACGGTTTTACTGCTTAGTATACTGAGGCTCGTGCTTCAGGTTTCATTGTTGTAAAAGGTAAAATAGTTGAGAGCTGAGACCATCATTATTGTAGATGTTTTTTTATGTTTATAATAAATATGTGCAACTGATGAAGCTGATGAACTGTTGAAGCTAATAAGAAGATGTTTTGGTTTGTACCAAACTTGTAGTATGTAGTAGTTGTCTACTATAGACTGAAAGTTGTAATTGATCGACACTATTTCGTAATCGCATTTGGATAAAGCATTTACGATTTTTTGTAGGGACTTTACATAGATATTAATAAATATCAATATTAACAATAATAAATATAACTACGTGTGAATAGGGAACCTCTTCTCTTTCGAGGTCGAAACGGTGTCCTATACCATACATAAAAGAGTTAAGAAAATAAAGATATATTGATAACACTTCATTGCACACCAAAATAACATAAAAATACAAAGAAGAATAATCATTGTTGGTATTACATTGGGCGGTCTTATCGCTAGTTGCGATCTCTTCCAGACGTCCTTTAATAATTTCCTTTTATAATTTCTGGATTCATTCTCGAACGCAAACATTAGACGATTATCATAAACTCATGGTAGCCGTGGCAAACGGTTGTGAACCGGAATCTTAATGCCACACTAGTTCCGGCAGCATTGTTTACAATCATTACGCCTTGGTTTATAGAAATGTTGGGAATACAGATACTTTGTTGTTATGAAATGTTTCCGCGGGCGACGATTAGATTAGGGCGAAATTCGATGGAAATCGAGACAATAGGACCTGACAAAAATGGTACGGTGTTATTCGTTTTCCTCCTATGTCTGTCTGTCGGTTTTGTAGCTCCCATACGAATGGACAGATTTCAATGCGGTTTTTGCAATATGGTTTTTAGCTATGATGAATCTGTCTAAGAAATCTATTCAGCCATTGTTTGTGAATTCGGTTTCAAGTGTTAGCCTTTTTCAATTTTTTTTTTATAAACTAATCATATAGTATTCACTTAACAATTATGATAGTGTTGTGGAAACATTGGTATGTAATGTACGTATTTAGAACAAAACAAAAATAAACAATTTTAAACAGTGACTGAGAATACCTACAAAGTTTAAGTCATTAGGTCTAGAATAGATCGGCAGTATAAAAATTGAAACGGTTGCAATATATAATGTAGATGAGTTACTATAACATAAAATAGGTACATTCCCAAAGGGACCGTATGCCCAATACGAATCAGAGACTTCAACAGACCTGCCATAATTGAATTTTCTGAATATCTAAAACCTACAACTATCTAATAATTGTATTTTTGATTCCCTAATCATTTAGAGCTCAAAGAACCGATAAAAATATCGAAAGTCTAAATTGAATCGATGGTACGGATAAAAAGGTAAGGACAATTCTAAGATGAGTAATCAAAGACACAGCATCCCTGGTCCCTCGCTTCGGATTCCGTCTCAGGCATTTTACTGGTCCCTCTTGATTCAACAGGGCTGCTTATAATCCAGTGGAGGATATTTCGGATAAAATATCGTTACATGTTACTTTTAGATAATGTGTGTTAAAAATAGGTACTTAAAGATTTTCGATTAACTTTGGTTCGATTTTTAAAAGGTCAAAAGGTGTTGCCAGTAATGTAGTTTGGTGAAAGTATACTGTCATTATCCGGGCACATTTATAGATAGAATTATTCTATCTATAAATGTGCCTGGAAAATGACTGAAACGAAAACTAGGTCCGTGAAAAGAACCTCTTAATATAATAGAATAAAAAATGGCGGTAGCCGACCCTAGAGATGTAACGTTGATATGAAAAAAAGAAGAAAAAAAACAATATAATAAGTTCACTCAATCGGAAATCGAAATCAGTATCGCGCGATTAGCAATAAGACTGATGCCTCGGTGGTCGAAAATAGAATGTCTTTATAACTAGTCAAGACCCATATTATTAAAGGTATGTTAGTAATTTTCACGTTGTCTTACATCTCTTGTTCTTTATCTTTTTCACTAGGTGCTAGCCTGGTGGTAGTCTCTCCATAGCGTCATAAAGGCCACCGGAGAGGTCCTAGTGGGTAATAAAATTCCACATAGCCCAGCCTTCTCCCCTACGCACAGTGTTTTTTTTACCCCAAAAAAGTGACATCGTTATTTTATTCATGAAATCTACAGAGCTTTCCATTTTGAATGCTAGAGTAGAACACCCGGATATTAATTCGCCTTAGATTCTCCAAAAAAAATTGTTAAAGATTTTCTGACCTTGAGCTCGAAAATTGTAAAAAAATGTATATAAAAATAACCGTACACAAATGATGGTTTAATTCGACAAGGGCTTATGAAGCAAATCTGGGCGCATATTAAACCGTCTTTATTTCAGTATAAAAGCAGATATTTACGATACTATCGGGATTTTTCATGTTTTTGGTTATGATTTTTTTCTGATTCTTCTAGGCTGAAGTAGAAGGTCGGTCTAGGACAGAAAGACGCCTTTAGCTAAGCCCAATAACGCATAAAAATACGACCTCCAAACATCGCGTAGGTTTTGAGAAATGTTTTTTTTTGTTCCGAGGTCAATATTGGGCAATTAGGGTTGTCAAAAAGGTCATAGCTAAAAAAGGTGTCAAGTAACTTCGAAAATGGGGTAAGTAATATTCGATATAATTACAAAATCTTTGATATATCACTCAAACGACATACATCGTCGTCTATTTAGTCTAATATGCTAAAAACAAAATAATAATAACTTCTATCATAGTTAGTATTACCTGAAGAGTAGATATACCAAGTAAGTGATTAACCCTTGCCAAGATAACTCGACGGAGCCCCACGAAGCGGGGCTCCTATTTCTGGGTGATCATAAAAAAATTGCATGAACGCTAAGGGCCTTTCTAAGGGACTAACTTGTTAATTTTTGAGCATGTAATTAATAAGTGCGGAATAATATTTATTTTTCAAATTACATTGCTAATTTTAATCAAGCCGCCTGCCAAGCGTGGAGATTATGGCAACCTCTCCCTTCTAAGGGACCTTTGTTCAGCAGTGGACATTTCGGCCGCTGATTATTGCTAACTTTGCACAAATATGTATTTTTTTTTTGTTTTTAAATTGAAATTAGGCTTTATTATCATACCAATAATGATGTTATCCTAATTTTATTAAAAAAGTGTTTTTTTTTTGGAAATGCATGAAAGTCGATGAAAATTTTCAACACTAGAATGTTCAGAATCATGTACTGTATCCCTGATATCGGTTTTCGGTACGATGTCCCTTACACCACAAAATATAGAGAGTACAGAAGGCAAGCTTCATACAATGGGCGCTCGAGTAACGCACACATAGACAGTGCTCACGGACACGAATTCTTGGTTTATCCCAGTCTAATGCGAACGCGGTTGCTATCCGCCTCAGACAAGCGTCGTACGCATCTTGTGATATTTTTTGAGCAAAGATGGAGTATGAATAATATAATTCATAGATTATATTGTTACTAACATGTTATTATTATGATTATTATTTATTACTGATTGTTATTAATATTATAATTGTATGAATTATGGATCATTATCTGAAATAAATAGTAATATTATTATTAAATAAGATGGTTATTGCACCTGTTCAGTAAATGGATGTTTAAATTCTATTTTATACGCGGTGAATTGTCGTTTTTTAAGCTACGAGTTGTTTCACAGAGGTAAGTAGGTATTTGCTTGTATTATAACTAGCTTGTATTTTTAACCCCCGACCAAAAGCGAGGGGTGTTACTGGTTTGATGTCCGGAAGTATGTCTGTCTATCTGTCGGTCTGTATGTCTGTCTGTGGATCTGATGATGGAGCAGGAGGATGGCCACGGGAACTCTGCACCAATAAACGTAGACCCACAGAATTTGGGCTCGTTGGGTAGGTCTCGACGAGTAGTTACTTGAAAAATAGTAATCAAGGTCTGATGATGGAGCAGGAAGGTAGTCACGTTATCTCTGCACCACTAAATGTAGATCCACCATGTTTAAGCTCGTTAGGTAGTTCTCGACGAGTAGTTGTTACAAAAATGGTGATCAGGGTCTGATGATGGAGCAGGAAGGTGGTCACGGGAACTCTGCACCAATAAACGTAGACCCACGGAATTTGGGCCCGTTGGGTAGGTCTCGAAATACGAATGTCAATACGAAACGATAGTAGAACACGTACACGTCTTAACGAGACGTCGAAAGTGTAATAAATTTGAAAGTCAAATCAAACTACTATTACGGATTATATCGCGGTTTATTTAGATTTTACTATCCCGACGTTTCGAATTCTTTGCAGCATGAGGACATGGTCCTCCCGCGATATAATCGGTAAAAGTAGTTTGATTTGATTTCAATGTGTAATATTCGCGTAAGTAAAAGACAACATTAAATTAGAAAGTGTTAAAAATTTAATTATTTTAGTAATTAACGGTTTTTATTTCCGTTCTTCCTGTTTTATTATCACCAATCAATTAAACAACGAGGATACGAGTGCCACTACCACGATAGTTTTTTCGCAGAGTTGACAACCCGAACGCGACCGCCGAACGTAGGTATGAAAAGTGAGGTACATACATGAGCTTGCCTTCTGTACTCTCTATATTTTGTGCTTACACCCCGTATATTTTAAACGATAGAACTAATGTTTTCGATTAGATAAACATTATAATATCCAAATAACATTATACGAAATAAGTTTTAGAATATATAAATGTGATTTATTAAGAAATTATATCAACAGTTGTTATATCTCATGTTTATTATATCTTGTGAACGTTATTGAAATGAAAACAGACCAAAGAACTTTATATGAAATGGGACGCACCCTTGAAAATGGAAGATCTTCTCGGGATGCAGTTTTTAGATTTTGCGCAAAAACATTCGTAGATATGCAATCTGGTTGGTCCTTCTGCATTTTGCGGATACTTCTGATGGCTGTGAAACACCAGCTGTGGCGCAGTCTACAGCTTCGTTTGCTACTTGTGTACCAACATGAGGGTTGGCACACTCATGCCCCCTAGCAGTAAGCTCTCCAGTCGCGGCTCGGACGGACATCCCCCTGCAATTTGGGTAAGCCCCTGCTGAGGCAAAGCAGTGCAATGGGTCTGTAACGGCTCCATGGAGCCTCATCCCCTTTCTTCCGGACCATGTGCGCTGGGTTTTAGCAAAAGCCTATCGAGAGTGGACTGCTTCCCGCACCACACATAATCCGTCATTAGAAAATGTTACAGTCAAACAAACTTTATTACAATACAACCGAAATATCCATAAAATACCAAAAATACAACAAATACACAGTAATCCACTTTATGCATATTTATTTTGATTCATTCTGTAGGTTGAATCTGGCTGTTGATAAAGATAATGGTGTTGTATCGAAATAATATTTTTTTCAACACACTTGCTCGTAAAGTGAGCCTTATTACATCGTTTTTGGGGCCATAAACCTAGCTATAAGACACGCGTGCGTAATTACGACATTACCGTACTAGTGCGTGATAGAATTATCCCTATAAAGTTAAATTAGTACCTTACTACAAGTTCTATGCGAGTAAACAGAGCATTCTTAATTTAACCGGGTGATATATTTTTTTTAAAACCACGAAGAGAGAGAGAGAAACCACGATTTTCAGAGGCACAAACCGCCTCTGAAAATCCATATACATTTTTGGAATAAATAAATGTTTTCGTCCTTAATTAAGTCAAATGAACTTTTATTTTTATCTAATTATTCATAATTCATCATAATTTATATACGAACTATTAAAATATTAGCATTTTATCACTTAAGATTATAATTTTGAAGTGGGCTGTATGTTCACTCACCTTGAATTGGGCAAGTGAAAAAAAAAACGCGTGCGCCAAATACCATAAGTATATATCAATCAATCAATCAATCATTTATTGTTCACAAATATGGGTATTACACAGATAATATATATTAAAAAGTCTCCATATTTTGCCAAGAAAGAAAGCATGCAAACACTACAACATAGTTAAGGGAATCACAAAAATTGCATATTATTCACTGATCTGCTAAAAAATCGGACACTTCGTAGTAACATTTATCTACTAAATATTTTTTTAATTTCTTTTTAAATAAGTTTAATTCAAGGTCTTTAATTTCTTTCGGAATCTTATTGTATATCTTAGGCGCAATGCAATAAATACTTTTATGTAAAAGAGCTGTCCGAGACGATCTTAGACATGATGTGTTATTATTACGTCTATTCCTATCGCAGATATCATTTTATCGTGTAAATAATTTTTGATTCATTTTTACAAAAACTGTTGTTTCAAATATATATAGAGAAGGTAAAGTTAAAATTTGGTATTTAATGAAGAATGGTTTACATGAGTCAGTACATTGTAGATTACACACCTTTTTTTGCATTTTGAAAATAATGTCCCTATTTGTTGAAAACCCCCAGAAAATTACACCAAATCTTAAAACAGAATAATTTTCATATTTAGTTTTTATCGTATTTGTCGCTGTGTACTTAGTAAGTTATTTTGATTTTTCCTCGCAACTGTGTTACGAAACGTAGCATGAAACACGTGAGCTCTGCTCATTCGCTTCGTTTCGTTTTATTATTATCTACCCAAGTTACCATTCTCCTCTACGGAATGATTAAACATTATAATATTTTTCATGTTCTCAATGGAAAGTGTTAAGTGCAAAGGTCAATTGCAGTGGCAGCCCTAACGAGTTTTTTTTAAATTCATTTTCTCAAAACCTACGCGTTGTTTGAAGGTGTTATTTTTATGGGTTATTGGGCTTGGCTAAAGACATCTTTCTGTCCTAGACCGACCTTCTACTTCAGCCTAGAAAAGTCAGAAAAAAATCATAACCAAAAACATGAAAAATCCCAATAGTATCGTTAATATCTGCTTTTATACTGACATAAAGACGGTTTAATATGCGCCCAGATTTGCTTCATAAGCCCTTGTCGAATTAAACTATCATTTGTGTACGGTTATTATTTTATATATTTTTTTACAATTTTCGAACACAAGGTCAAAAAATCTGTAAAAAAATATTTTAGACAATCTATGGCGAATTAATATCCGGGTGTTCTACTCTAGCATTCAAAATGGAAAGCTCTGTAGATTTCATGAATAAAATAACGATGTCACTTTTTTGGGGTAAAAAAAACACTGTGCTACGGAGACCAGGTACTTTTTGAAGATTTCCTCCCCGACAGAGAAAATGATGATGGCAGTGCATTGCAGGTTGGCGGGTAGCTTACCATCAGGCGACCGTCTTACTTGTTTCCTCATTCCTTGTTCATAAAAATATAATAAAAAGTATACGGAGTGTCTTTACACTCCGTATACTTTTTATTATATCGATACGAGGGATCAAGTACATGATTCTGAACATTCTAGTGTTGAAATTTTTTATCGGCTTTTTCAAGAATTTCCAAATGTAATGCCACTTTTTTTAAATAAAATTTGTATCACATCATGATTGGTATAATAATACATTCTAATTTCAATTTAAAAACAATAAATTGCTTAATTTAATTAGCAATGTAATTTGATAACTAAATATTATTCCGCACGCATTCATTACATATTTAAAAATTAACGAGTTAGTAATTTTCCATAAAGATGGTTTCTGTAATGTTGTAACGGACATTATTTGAAATCTTATAAACGTTTTCGGTACGTGGTCCCTTACACCCTGTATGTATTCAATGTTATATGTACACAGCACAACTATACAAATAAGAATTAATAAAAACAAGACGATGTCCAGAAAAAAGAAAAAAAGGTACACAAAATTCTCTGTTCCGTTCCACCATCCCTGCTCGCCTTTCTCAGAGTCTCAATGGCGACAATTTATGATCGGCGCTGACGACGTCTAATTCCGACGGATCTCATTAAATGCGACTAAACATGGACCTATATTCACTTAGAACGGCGATTTTTTTGTCGCATCGCCCGTTTTTACGTCGCGCGTTTTATTTACGACGCTATTCCGCGAACCCCCTTTTCGGGACTTTTGGAGCCGTGAAGAGGTTGTTTTATTGTTGTATATTGCAATTTTTGAATAATTGGACTGTTATTTTGAAAATTGATGTATCTACAGAATATTATTGATAATTCTGAACTGATTAATCGGGAAATATTATAGTCTATTAATACATACATACATGTCTAGTAATATGAATTAAACCAGTTAAGCTTTTCTAGTAATTGAATGAATAAATGATTTGAAGGCCTGAATGAATGATTTAAATGAATGACAGACTTATTTATTTTATGAAGTTATTGCCTTGAGACAAATAATATTTTTAACCACTTACATCAACTTTACTAAGAGTACTGTATTACATAGTAGGGTATTATCAGCAAAACATGTCCTATATATTCAGACCGCAACAATGTATCGCCATCTAAAATGATAGTAAAACTTTCTTACAAAATGTTACCAATCTCTAATCAGACATGAAGATAGAATACTCGTAAAACAAGCAACAAATTGTAAATTGCTACATCACATAGACTAATTAAAAGAAGCTTTAATGACAGATAAACAAACATCACTATACATTTATTCGCTGTTTATGGCCCTTGGTGTTGCCATAAAAATATAGAACGACACACGAACGTCGGAGGAAAATTAATTTACTTTGCTGCACTATAAAGTTTATACTCGTATGATTCCACTAGATAAATTCGAAAATTAAATATTTAGTTGCAGCCGAACGATTTTGATCTTTATTTTTATGCATGTATGACACAATTCAAGGGGTTGTTGTTTTGTAGAAACGCGGGCCTCGCCTTAAAATAATGTTGGCCCGAAAATTCGGAATGAAAAGGTCATTGCGCCTTGGCCTGAAGTAGGTCAGATAGTCATAGGGTTGACAGGGACTTTAAGAACCATTAAATCTTATTTATTATTTTACTTTATATAAGGCAACAAGTAAGACCCAATGGTTAGTAACATAGACATTGATTATAGATTAAATTATATTCATATAGGCATACACATACGTGCATATACGAGTTATTTTATATTATGGGGCGTTAAACTGAATTCAATCTTGAATAAAATACAGGCATTTCTCAGAAAGTGGAGTTCTAAACGTTCTATATTTTTCAAGGGCTTGGTTACAAGCCCTCTGCTTCAATACCTAGTTGTTAGGACTTCTTTGTGTAGGTTCCGAACTCTTGTGATAAAGAAATTCGTTCAGTATATATCTGTCTGGTTATATTTATTGTTAGTGTTTAAGGTGGCTTTATTCTTCAACGAAATCAAAATTGCTTATCTAACTAAAGTATGAATACAAATATACTTTACATACATCATCGACGCCAGTAAGAAGTTTATGTCTCTTAGGAAAGGGCTCCACCAACACAAATATTTCCAGAAGTAATTGCACTGATTAAATGTTATAATTCTAATAAAAAAAATTGGATACCTAATAAAATTGTAGATATATAGGGCCAACCCTACAGAATAGTGACATTTTTATAGGTCGGCACTGAATTTCAAGGATGGGTTTCGTGCAAATGAGTCAGAACGTTTACGTAACTTTGTTTAACAAGTAAGATTTATCTTTTAGTGAATTAAATCCAGTGTAGCAGTTTGTTATTAATAATAATACCAGCCCTTGTTTATGTCCCACTGTTGGGCTACGGGCCTTCCCTCTAGATGAGGGGGCTTAGATCATAGTCCACCACGCTGGCCAAGTGCGGGTCCGCGGACTTCACACGTCTTTCGAAAGCTAGTTAGGCTTTCTCAGACATACAGGTTTCCTCACGATGTTTTCCTTCACCGAAAGCTAGTAACAATCGCGCAAAGACGATTCGCACATGATTCGTTAAAGAAATCAGAGGTGCGAGCCGGGGTACGAACCTGCGCACCTTGTTTCCAAAATTGATTAAAAAAGTAGATTAAAGTTTGCCACTATAAGAAATAAATGATTCTTTCCTAATTGACTTAAATTTAATAAGGAATTACTCAAACAGTTTTCAAGTTAAAAAACAATAAATGCAAATGGGAACTTGGCGGGTGCGCCGCCGTGTGCGGACATTTTTATTGTTATGTGCGAACTTTGGCAAAGTTTCGGTGACATAATTCGTTTTAAATTGGCTTTGATAGAGTCGTGAAAGAAAATATAAATAGGCCATTGAGTGACTTGATGTATACATAGATAAGAGTATACAAATAATGATAAAAATGCCAATAGGATTAATAACGTTAGATCTTTATTCAAAATCTTAAGTAACTACGCTCAACCCATTGAAGATTGTAGTATTGTGCACAGCTTTAGAATATAAACCAAAAAGCATACGTGTGCTTCTTTTTGGTTTATATTCTAAAACTGTGTCTAAAATTAAAAGGGAACAATTTCGATACTTATCCATTTCAGATTTAGAACGATATTGTACTTTACAAGTGCTCTATGGATAAGAAAATGGATTTTTACAGTTGCAACTTTGCCTTCCGAGTCGAGTGTCATTTCAACGTCAATATTTCCTACAATTTACATTTTGCGGGTATTTCGAAGGCGAGGCGACGCTGAAAACTTTGGCGTTCCAAAGTTGAAGTTTGAATATTTAAAAATAGAATTTCAAAGTGGATCACCTGTTTCTAGGTTTTTTAAAGGGTTGAACAATGTGTTTGCAGAATTTCAATTAGACCAGTATTTATTTAGGTATCAACGTAAAATTCAGAAATTATTTGTTATTCGTCGTTTAAATCTTATACGTATTTTTGAAGGACTCATTATGGTTAACCCTCTGTATATACCCAATATAACTCACTAATATACGTATGTTACTTAGCAAATAGTAGGATTTATTTTAAAATTATAAAACGATTCAATCACAACCACCGTATCAAACCTGGATTGATAAGTGTACTATTCAACAGCTTTTTTTTTTTTTTTGACGCGGGGGAAATCTTCGAAAGATCCCCGGGAGCTGTGGGGCTCGACCGGGGTATGTGGGATTCTTACCCACTAAAACCCCCGCGGCTGTCGCATCGGCACATAAGAGGGGAGACCCCAGGGCTCAGCCAGGACGCTCGGGGTGTGGGCCCCTTGAGCGTCCATTGAGTACGGCGGCGACTCCGAGGAGGACGGCGGCGGGGTTGCGACCCCCGTCCCCGTGAGTACCGTGTCAGGTTCCCGGGGGGCTAAAATGCGCCTGCCGGCGGCGGGCTCAAAGGCAAGGCACTGAGGGGCCCCTGGTGCAGATCCCACCGGAGAGCTCTGGGGTCCCCTCTCATGTGCCGATGCGACAGCCGCGGGGGTTTTAGTGGGTAAGAATCCCACATACCCCGGTCGAGCCCCACAGCTCCTGGGGATCTTTCGAAGATTTCCCCCACGTCAAAAAAAAAGCTCTGGATACTAGATAAGTGATTTCTGTGCTATTTATAGTTTTAATTGTGTATACCAACAGAGCGACATATTCGGAATGGCGAAAAAGCTCTTAAAATGAGAATTATAAAAAATCTTCTACGCCGGACAAAGTCAAAAATTTGTTTCCATTGATCGGAAGTGATGGTAAATCTGCGATCGACACGGGTCGACCGGCCATTGTCTTCCGGAAACGAATGGCGCGTGGGGGTTGGCGACATTGGTGTGACCGGAAATAGCGCGTGCAACCAATGCGAACGTATTGGAACATTGATTTAGTTGACATTTCCAATTTTGTGCTTGTCTAGCTTAGACTAATCATTAAACTAAATGTTGGTGTACTACCACCACGACGATGCCGACAGAAGAATCAAAGTTAACTAACAAGTGTCACAAAAAATATTCTGGGACAATCCACACACGGTCATCCGTTCCCAAATTAGGCACAGCCTGCTATGGAATCCATAAAACTGATACTAATACTTATATATATTTTTTTTGTAAATACTTATTATATTTTATAGATAAACACCCAGACACTTGGTGGGATTCGAATCCACGACATACCTATTGGTCAGCGGCCAGGGTATCTAACTAATAGACCAACAGGCCCGCCAAATGTTCCTGCTATGAGTAAAATTGTCAGTGTTCTATAGATATGCTGCCAGCACCTCTGTTGTTAATAATCGCTGTTGGTTTTTTCTTTTTTTCTTAGTCGTTTATTATTATTTTCTTTTGACGTTACTTATTGTTCATGCTTAATGTGTATGCCTGCAATATCCGTTATAAATCTTTCTAACTATAAGACAATATCGCGTTTAAACCAGTTTAAACCAGAAAAAAAAACAAGTATCACCTTTGTTTTGTTATCTAGCATTAATTAACTTTCACCACACATAATGTTGTCTACAAAAAAAAATGGACGTACATAGACGATTCGCAATGCGCAAGTTGGGCGATAAAGTACTTTCTTCATCAACTTAATGGTGTATGAGTTGATTGGCGCCCCCCTCCTGTGGGGAGGGTCCATGATTTCCTGGCCAGTCATCGCGTTAATGCCTCTCCCCCAAATACAGATTATGCAACCTATGTGTTTTTGGACGCATGAGTTATTGTTTCGTAACAAATTGACGCTTAATATGGCGAGTTTGAAGAAGATTAAGCACAGAAAACAACGTCTACCTCAAAGTTTGAAAATGTCACTTACTGCCGCACTCACAGACATCAATTAACTTTAAACTTTAATCGCAATTAAGACATTTTTTGTAATCTATTTATTTCTCCTCTCCGAGTCTAATAAGATTATCTTTTAGTATTCATTACGAGATTATTGATATATCTACTCACTATCCGCGTGTTAAGTATTATTTGGTTTCGAATCGAAAGTCGAAATAATCCAATTACAAAATATGATTTAATCACAATTAACTATAATTGACGTTCGTAGGTGCGGCAGTTAATGAGCTCTTGCAGTAAGCCGACGAAATATAGTAAGTTTCAAATTCTTCACGAAGAGAAACTTCTTAAAAAATATCTATTTGTTCAGCAGTGGACTAAATAGATAGGCTGATGATACTTGGTGCAGATTCATTGGTTGCGATTATAGCGATCGTGAAATATTCCTATACCGCGTTTTAAAAATGATGTAGCGCCATCTATTAAAAGGAACAGAACTACTGGGAAGAGTGATGGTAATAATAAATTATAATTACCCGGAAGATGTCCGGGTAATAATAGCACCCAACCATCTCTTCCCGTTGGGCATCGTAAGAGATGATTAGGGGAAAACAAGAAGACTGGCAGCAGTGTCTTTCTATTGGATTACCTACCACCTATACTGCGATCTCCAGAGACGATTAGCAAGCCTGGGGATTAAGGCAACCCCTCCCTTCTAAGGATGATGATGATGATGATGCAAGATTAATATCCCGGGACAATCCACATACGGACAATACAGATCCCTAATTCAGCAATGTCTGCAAAATAATTAATAATACACATAAAATTTTTAATTACACAAAGGAAATACCAAACACTATTTTACAAAAAAAAAACATTGGCCAGAGAAAAGTCTTCGTGTTAATTGACTCATAAGAAGTGCTTCTTCTCTTCAACATTGTAGTTGAATAGAGTAGTCTAAAGTTCACTAAAGTGGGTCAAGACACGGAAAAAGTTGATAATATTTTACGAGTCTTTAAGGTCTCAAATAGAGACAGACAGATATCTCCCTGTGTATATAATTTGTGGTTAAAAATATAGTTTCTTGCGATAATCTTCCACACCCTACCTTAACTACGAACAAAATTAGAGACCAACCTAACCTCCCCATCATATATTTACCATGAAGCGATGCGGGAGAATCGGGCCATTATCTGCAGGCAGCGGGTTAATGGCCCAAACTGGACTTGTTCGCGAAGATAGCAAGAGGGCCTGTCTTCGAGAATTGCAGAGGGATGCTTTATATTCTATCTGTTTAGGTTTTGTCAAGTTTAGGACAATGCTATTTCACTTAGGCTATAAGGCTGTCTATCTTATTTAATTAAAAATTGTTCCAAAGTTTTTAGCAACGGCTACGAGATTTCTTGAGTAAATTGATGTTTTAAACATGAAATTTACCTGCCAATTTTGCTAACCCTATTCCTTGGCAAGGTGCAAGATTCAACGAAATGATTCGAAGAAACACGAAGAAGCTGTCGTCACGTGAAATAATTTAGATTTTATTATGACAATACAAAATGGGTGATATAAAAAAATTGCACCAATAAAGACATCGATTAACATCGGTAGACATTGCGGGCGCCAACCGCGCGGAACGCCGATAACGGAATGGCGGAAACGTGATTAGGGGTGGCGGTGATTTTTTGCTGTTGGAATATTATTTGAACGACTGATAATTTTCTAGATGGCAGACTTGTGCATGAGGCCATCCAGGTAGGTTCCGCAGTGTCAGATATTCTTCTGTAATGCAGCAGTGTGTCAACATTGCTGTCTTTCACCCAAATTAAAGCAAAGAAAGCATTTTCTAGACGGCACTATCGATACCTTAGTAACCGCCTATACAATGCCGTAAATAAGTCCTGCAATGTTTACCCACGGAATAGATCGGAATGTAAGACAATAGTAAAAAATTTTTTGTTGAAACAAAGCTATGACGACACTGAAAGTTTATTAGTTAAAATTGTATAGCATAGTATTATTAGTACATAAGTTTATCAGAAACAGACACACACACACACGAACGCACACGCACACACACGCACGCACACGCACACACACGCACGCACACCCATCAACCACACATATAAACACACAACATACATTTCCATTTAGATTTATACTTATACGTAATTAATTAGTTTCTTATATTTAATTGAAAACATTTTGTAGCTCTCACCAAACAAAATGTGTTATATTTGTTAGCATAAGTTCTGGAGGAGGGCGCCGATGCCTGTAACACAGTTTTACACTAGCACAGGCATTGACGTACATTTTGTAATGAATAACTCATTTTCTGTGAAATAAAACATTTATTATTATTATTATTTCACTGTAAAGAGAGTTATTACTGAATTCAAAAGCGTCAGAGTAAAGCAACTCTCTATGTTTACGCGTGTTTAGGCGGACAATCCACACACGGCTATTTTATCCCAAGCTAGGTAAAGTCTGTACATGGCAACCAGATAACTGATACAAATAGATTCATTTAAAGCATAGATACAAGACAAACAGACGTGTCAGACATCATTGTCGTTTCGTCACTAAGTTTACATTTTTTTCTTTATCGTACCTATAACACTCGATAACAATACCAAATTAATAAAATGACGAAACGAATGAAGCAGATTATTTGACGCAAGAATACATCGCCGCTCTAAAGTTAGTTTTCTGTAGTATACTATATGTACTGCACCTACATACCCCGGTACTTTCTATTTTTCAGAGGGGCGTTTCCAGTTTACATTATCTACTTAAAATATAATGTCTGATAATACTAAGGTAATATGCAGCGAATTACAAACCGCTTCTCTGCTGCTACCATGGGAACTTTGCATTACCTGAAACAAAAAAAGGTTCGTTTTTAATCCAGTTACCTTCTAACTTTATAATACTTAAACACTATATGAATTTACATTCACTCGTTCACTTTCTACGTAGTCGTAATACAATATAAAACCATTATTAAGATAAACATCTAAGGATTTCCCCAAGGCTCAATTTTTGGACCATTATTATATATTAAAGGCATACACTCCGTTTCGATCTTACAACAAAAACTTTTAATGATACAAATCCTTTGTATCCGGAACTTCTAAAGCTATGTAAACAAATATTTGAAAAAAGGCAAATAAGGAAAGACAACGCTGCCCCAGGGCAGAAAAGCAGCGATATTACAGTTATCTAATTCCCATAATATTCGTTACATGTCAAACTTCCAAGATAGGGAGCTTTTATGGTGTTGCGGCTCCCACGCCGGCATTTTCCTTGGTGAAGTACAGTTTTTTACTGAATGTTAGGAGTTTGGAGCCGGCGGCGACGAAGACATTTTTGTGGTAAGCAATTTTCGGTATGTAGTGGTTTAGTCAAAGCATCTGGTCTAATTGCACAATACTCGTACTTGCAGTTCTATACGATTTTTTTGCAAGTACCTAAAAAATATTTAGATTGTTAAGCAGCAACCAAATTACCGCAAACTAGCCCACTCGTAGTTGTAGGAGCTGACCCATTCACTACGTTTATGATGTTAGGAAATCAGTAGCGATCGAAAGCAGTGGCATTTTTTTTATGTTTTAACAATTTTAGGTTGCTACTTCCAATTAATGAACTACGAACGCTAAGGATGTCGAAGGATAGATTCCTGACACTCGACTTCCTTTACAAAATTGCCATCAGAATTATTGAAAAAGAATTGTGCAGCCGAACTCGTTCAAAGACGACATGAAAAATACTTGACATTGTCTAAGATGGAAACTACGCTGAACAATCTCAACTTTAACGAGATCCAAGCAGACGATACAGGACCCTACAGATGTAACCATAGAGTATTTATTACAATATATGAAACAACGTAGCGTTCACAAGACAATGGCGCGCTGAATAACTTGAATATTTTTTAGCTTTGTGAGGGACGGTTTCTTATTAAAATATTCTTTGTTCATTGTTTTATTTTGGCATGAAAGATTTTTACTTGGATCTACACGGGGTTTATAATCTGAGGGTACACCACGTTTAGTGCCTATTATTGCAAGACCTATTTATACATTAAGCATATTATCGTTTTTTCTTCCTCTGTACCGAATTCCAAATTAATAAATAAATAAATAAAATGTTTATTTCACAGAAAATGAGTTATACATTACAAAATGTACGTCAATGCCTGTGCTAGTATAAAACTGTGTTACAGGCATCGGCACACGTAATGAAACGGCGATTTGCAAATTCGAAAACACTTCCTGAGAATTGCTCTTATTTATGGTTTATATTAAAATCCTTTTGTAAGAACTCGCGAATAGCGATAGGTATAATTATTGACAACTAATTTAAAAATACTACTCACCCAAAAATGGCCTAAAAGTAGAGAAACAAAACAACCAGTACTTACAGTTCTCTTCAGGAAAGATTTAATTTGTCCAACTAGATTACACATTGTTCCGAACCTACGCGTGTACGGCGAGGGGTAAAAAACTCCGTAGGAGTCCGTTGAAAAAGTATTCACATATATATTTTTTAATTTTATTTTCCGTGTGAATAGGGTTAATTTTGCGCTCGCCAGTGGGGCGCGTCCAATCGGAGTGGAAGCAAAAAATGTTTGGCATGACATGTTCTTTGGGGTTGAGGGCTTTGAATTAAATTGTCCTAAAATTTTGTTTTGTAACTTCATTTTAATTTTCGTTCGTTGAATGTATTATTTTTTAATGAATGGGAATGTTTTTACTCTAAGCACCAGGACTAATATTGTTTTTATTAAATTCGAAATACAGTGTAAACTGAATAAATTCCTCTAGAAAGAGGCTTCTTCCAGAAAGAGAAATATAAAAAATATATGTCGATGTGTTCAATTGTAATCAATTTATTTTAAGCTGTATTTATTCATAAACTAAAATATGTGTAACTCTTTTATCCAATTATTTTCGAATATACACCTCAATATAAATTTGATATGACAGTGATAGATGTACAACAACTAGAGCTTCTACCTTTATAAATATAAGACAATGCTCAGGCAATACATTTTCAACCCCTGCGTTCCATTTCTACCACCGGATACTAATACCATTTTAATGATTACAACTAAGGTCTGTTAAGTGGTCCTCTTAAGGCAAAGGAACCGTTTCAGCTTGTCTAATGCCTCTCGCAGATCGTCCGAACGTTAAACCAGAACGGTCGACACGGAAAAGGCGGGGAGTGTCCGGGATCGAACGTTTTTGGGGATGTCTATGGCGCACTGTGAATTGAATTGTGAAATTAAGATTTATTTGCTTTGTCCAATAAAAAAAGATGTTTTGTTATTGATGATGGAAAATAGAGGGGTTCTGTTTCGAATGTGTGGGTGTGTCTTTCTTTTGACTGTAACCAGAACGTATAATTTTAAGATAAAATTTTAATATACAGTTTGCTATCGTGGATATACAGATAATTTTAAGCAATAAAAATTTTAAGGTCAGGAAGCTTTTACATTTATTCATCATCAAGAAATTCGTAAAATGTTATGCACTTTTTTTCATTAAGTTACCTACTTAGTGATTCAACATCAGTTAGAGATGTCACATAATCATTAAATGGATATATTTTTATCAATGCATTCGATTACACATTCCATTACTTATATTTATCGTATGTGATATATAAGCTATGGTTTTATGTGAAGGCGCACTAAGGCCCAGCAAAGCTGCGGTCAGGACACACCCTTCTTGAGAGCTCTTCTATCCAGCCACTCAATCAAGACCCCTCTCGAATAAACCACTCCTTTCAACTGCCTACAAAACCAACCTACAACGAACAGTGAAGAAGATCATTTTGAACTGGCTATATTCTCAAGACATGACCACTTGAACGAGCCCTATTTGAAGCTCAAGCAACGTCCATTAAATCAAGACCTCCAACTTCATTTAAATTCACCGCACTGAAATATCTTCTCACAATGGATTGCGAATTTTATACTGCCCGTTTAAAATGATCTCCATCCGCTAATAATACGATAGGGTTCAAAGCTCTTGTGGGATGGTTTGTTGTAATGGATTACCGTCAATAAATAAGTAGAGTTAGTATTATGTCTGAATGATGGCGGAGCTTCATTTGAGCCGATTTTGGTAGAATTTCGGGGTTTGAATCCGAGTGGTGTAATTAATTAGTCATGTTTTGTGTAATTTTGGTTGCTTGCATTAATTAGAGTGGATGTTGTGATAGGTACAAGGGATTTGGACGAGTGGTGTGTATTGTTTGATATATTGAATTATTTGAATGTAACATCTAAATCATTTGTTATATCTGCATTTACAATGACTTTGATTAATCATCTTATATCAGTAGATTTTCTTAGTAGTGGTTAAGAAGAGTACCTAATGTAAATTCAAGCTTAAAAGTGATTTCTTTACGTGGTGAAAGCATTTTGAAGTCTGATGGGTTTTTTATGTTGAAAATATTGAGAGTTGTGAACGAGATATACAACGATTACTTACTTAGAACAAAATAAAGAGCTCGTGGAGCTTCGTATACAGGAAGCAGGGGAAATTAAGGTATATTCATCGTACACGATGATAGCTACAATATGACTGTATCGTAGAGGACGAATATTAAAGCTGGCGGTAAACTACTTTACGAATTAGATGTAAATATTGTAGCAGACAATAAAAATAAAATCTTTATTTCACCTAAAATAAGAAAACATAATTTAGTGAAATGGTAACTTATACATACACTTATACAATAACTTATACTGGTATATTATAATTATGAATAATACTATGATAACCAAGATAATTACGCGAAACTAGTTTTAAACTCTAATTTCAACAAATATTCCCAAACAAAAATTGTAGTCAAGCATTTTAATTGTAATACTGTAACATAAATTAATGCAAGCTTCGTGTGGTAAAATATCTCAAGATTATAGTATCTACTGGTAATGAGAATACTCTTTGTATCTTCCTTAGTTTTCTGTATCCTTTCTTAAACAACAGTTTTAGTACCCGTACTTAAACCATTCAACCGGGGGGAAAATTGGACAGATATAGAAGTTGCCTTTGGGAATACAGATATGATACATGATAAATATTTAGGTAAGCGTAAATTCCTAGTTTAACAAACCTATATAACATCTACAAAAAGCCAGACACTCTCGGCTCCCTAGCACAGCAATTAGTGAGCCACGTCGGTTAAAGAGTTAATTAGCAGTGCAAGTGGCAATTTGCCTTCTGGTTATCACTCCAAGTTAGTTACAGGAAATGCATTGCTTAGGAATTTTCATGTTAAATGTTTTACTCGTAGTCAGTATAGTGTTTCAGAATATAACAATTGGTAAACAAATATAAGATCAAAAAATAAGCTATTTCATGCATTAGAATAGCCTACCAAAACAGAACTCAGAGGTGTTACAGTTACTACTAAAGTACTACTAATTAAAATAAGCTTAAAAAACCACAGATAGACTTTTATCATGCACAGTAACTCAATATACCGCCAATCTCATTGTCCAAATTGATCCAATAAGCAGCACTCTTGCCGCAAATGTTATCGAATAAAGAAACAATGAAAATACGTGTGTACAAGTAGAGGAAAATCAAATAAAAGCAGTGCTTGAAATCGTATCGCACACGTGGTGTAAATCAGATGGGGTGGGAATTAATTCATTTCCTGGCGAAAAGGGAGGCACGCTCGTGTACGTGACGTCCGAATGAACATATGCACTTGAATGACCGCCATGAATCTTTGGTTCTTTTTCTGAGAAATCGTGCTTTTTTACCTCTTAGCCTAGTCCGCAGATAAGAATAGATATATAGTTGTATATATCCTGTAAATATAATCTATACGGTTTTTAAATTAATATATGAATTGTGCTATTCACGATATTTCGCTTATGTTTTAAAATTGTCATTATACTGCATGCGGGATAAGTATTGTGTTTGATAATAACACATAAATTAATTGATCGTTCGCAAGACCTAATGTATCTATAGTTTCTTTAGTTTACAAAAAATCTTTAGCTACGTCTGTCTTGCTTACCTGTATATTCTTACTTCTAAATTTCTCAATGGATTCTGGTGAGATTTTAGAGTTCTTTCAGAAGATTTATAAATAGTTACATCCTGTTTGGTTTAAACGCAAACTGTACAAACAGCAAATTGATAGTGAAATAATAATAATATGATAGAGCGACTTACCTTTTCGAACACTATACGAAAAAACATAACATGCATTATTAACATAGTAAGTGTGCCCCAAGGTGGTATTCTAAGACCTATCCTCTATTAGTTGTTACCCATCAGTCTTCCTTCAAAGAAAAGCCAGATTTACGAGACGACCGACTTTATATTACGTCTTAAATGGCGCCAATAAAAAGTTGCGCCATAAACGACAGAGCTGAAAGCACTTATAGCGTTACTTTTTATTGCGCTACCAATAAATGTATGTGTATAGTAAAAGGAACGGGGAAAGCAGGTAAATTAAAGATTTCTGTATTCATTACATTAATTATACTGTTATCAAAGACATGATGTAAGTACATGAAAACATTTTGGAGAAGAAGAAGGAAAAGTACCATGTTTAAGTAATTTTTTTCAGAAATATATGTCTTGACAATTTAAGAGTCTTCCGTGATGATTGATTAAAAATTATCCTGATTAAATTATCCTGAATTATTAAGGTATTGACGGGCCCTTTGGCCAAGCGGTTAGATAGGGTATCTAATACCACCCAATAGGTCGCCACCCAATAGGTCGTGGGTTTGAATCCCACCATGTGGCTGGGTGTAATTTGTCTATGTAAGTATTGATTTACAAAAAAAAACTGCCTGGTTTGGAACTGGATGACCATGTGTGGATTATCCCGAGATATTATTATTATTGTTCATACTCTTTCTATCTCTCCTAAGAAACTATTTTTTTTTTCAAATAATGTTGTCTTTTATTTACGCGAATACTACCTATGCATTGTCGATTGCTTATCTTTATATATATAATTCTACTGTACGTGTGTATGTCACTGAACTCCTCCTAAACTGCTGGATCGATGTTGATGAAATTGTTTGTGTGTGTTCAAGGGGATTCGAGAATGGTTTAGATTCACACTTGCGCGAGCGGAGCTGCGCCGGTCAGCTAGTAAATTATAACATTTCACAGCCAAAATTGTACATTGATCGAAACTTTTCCATCGATTTTATAAATAGTAAAAATAAAGATTCCCAGACGTAATACATAAATTGATTGGAGATAAGGAAGCAATTCCGACAGGAGTGAAAACCGTCGGTGATAGGAAATTGCAACGTCTGCTACTCGACTGGCGAACATTTGAGGTACCTAACAATTTATATCTAGACGATTTATTTCAAAACACATAGGTACTAAAGTTAGATATGAAGATGGTAAAAGAACTGCACACACCCATTCTGTAACTTCAACGACATGGAATTGCACATTGATCATTTTATCTTTGTCGGTTTTCCTTTTTTATGTTTAGGCTTCTGATTGATTAGACCAGGCTAAATGTCTCGTTCGACGAGCAGCAGCTATCATTTCAGCATGTCGTTAACCATTTTACTAAGTGGTACCATTTAAATAGTTAGGTAGTGGTTTTTGTCGCCAAGCTGCAGTGTGTAGTAAACATTGCTGTGTTCTGGTGTGAAGGGCATTGTAGCTGATGAAATTACTGGACACAGGGGACTTAATAACTAATGTCTTTGGTGATGATCGGCACCGCAATGCAGCGACTGCTGTATACAGCTGCGACCAATCAATTTAGCCTATAGGCAGATATAGGCATGGGCATAGTACGATCTACGATGGTGATGGCGAGCACTAGAATGGTATAAGTACCATGTTAAAAATACACAATTTAATAACCAGACCAGCACCGAGACGCTAGTCAAACGGTAGGCGTCACGCCTACAAATAGTCACTTGAAATGAAATGAAAAAAAAAAACAAGACACCAAGCATCAGTTAGGTAAACAATACTGTTTTCTAGGCTCCAAAGGCTGAATCTATACTTATAATAAAACTGTAACAGGTACATTGAAGATATTTTGAAAATTATATTTGGAGGGCATTCTATAACCGATACTGAGGCCGAAAATGTATTTTTTTTACTTTTTGTCTGTCTGTCTGTCTGTATCACGGCTGCGCATCACGCCGAAACTACTGAATGGATTCAAATGAAACTTGGCATGATTTGAGATCTTACTACGAGGTAGGACATAGGATGCTTTTTATCCCGTAATCTAGCACGGTTCTTTTGGGAGAGGGGATTAGTCAAAATGGGTACTTGGTTATACGCTTGGTCCGATTTTATCAATTTTTCTTCATAATTATAATAATTATTAGTAAGGGAACACTCATAGAGAGTTGTTATCAAGGTTTTGTAATCGATCGGGTTAAGCAACGTTAGGTAAGGTCATTAAATAGATGGGTGACCGTTTAACGCCATTTGAACTAAACGGGTCCGTGCTTCGGAGAGCAAGTAAAAAGTGGGTCCCAGTTTTTAAACGACTATAAAAAAGAAGGTTATGTATTCGATGCGAATGTCTGTTATTAAAAGTTTAGCTAACGTAAAAATAGCGCTTGCGGAGCAGCGTGAGTCAGCTAGTATTTAATATCTCAGGTAATGATAGACAGTGCAGTTTTATTGGCTAGGGGTTTCGTTTGAAATCATGCCGTAGTATGTACTTATAGCTTACGGCATTCAAGACTTTAAAAAGAAAAACATATGTACCTAGACTACAGGTTAAACATCACATACGTGAACTAAAGGGTCCCTTATCGTCCGCAGAGATACGGGCCTCAGGAGCCGACGACAGATTTACGGCAAGAGACGGACACCAATGACCCCGTATTTTGAGCTCGCGTATCTTATGGCACGGTTTTATTAGATTCGACGGGGACCCCCGGAGGTGAAAGGTTTTTTGAGACGTTACAATTGATAAGAGCGGTGAATTTATTGATGTACCGATTCCCGTGATTATTATTTTATTGTGTACTAAAATGCAAAATTTAATAAGCAAAAATAAACTGTATTTTTACAAACTGCTGCTTCGCGGTAAAAACTCGGATACCTGGTGTCGTACTACTACCTCTATTACCAGTATTATTATCATCTTTCTTGACACGAGGTAGAGACGTGAATATACGTAGTTAATAGCTCTGTCACTTTCTATCGAGAAAGTAAGGTGAAAGTAATATTGCTTTAAGCGGTGATGGTACAGGGGCTGTACCTACTCATGTATGTATTTAAAATATTTTTATTTCAAATATTATTTTTAAGTCGATTTGTATATTTCTGTGTTTTATTTTACAGATATCTGTTGTACGACCGTCGAATAAGATACTAAAAGATATGACTTCAACTCAATGTTAAGTTCACTATTCCAGTCTATTGGTGCACTATTTGGTCAGATCTTAATCGATGGTAATGATTCACACCGCAACAATGCGGTGGCCAACATATTGTTGGACAAACATAGTTATGTTGCACAAACAATGTTCTTGGGGGTGTGTGACTGATGTTTGTGGAGACGGCCACCGGGATTCGCACGTCTGCGCGGTTTGGTGCTATGTGTATCGTTATTTGTGACATACGGATGCTACGGATGGTAAACATACCTGAAAAAATAACGATTTTACGAAAATTTGACATGGAGGCAAATTTGGTTAATTCTTTCTTGATCTCTCGGTTAGTCTCTCGGTTTGTAATATTTTTTAGGTATTACTGTATTGATATTAATTTTACGGAGTGCGGTTCATTTTATTAATATTACTTTTCTGGCATTTTCACATAATTCACGGTCACCAAAGGACTCAGGTGGTCTACCAACTTATACTATAATAATATATATACCTACTATAGTAGTAAATATGTTGTAAAGTAAAATAAATCCCGATATAAATCATAATATTATTTTCACTTCAATGTGTATTATTTGTGAAATCATTACATACATTTAAATAATAATCAGATAATAACATTTGTGTAATAAAAGTCTTTTTTAGGTTAATGTCAAAAGTCAAAATGACAATTGAACTGCCTTGACAAGGCAAGTCAAGTTGTCAATGTCAAACCAATCAAAAGATTTTTTGTTTTTCATAAATTTATAAATCCATAATGATAGTCATAGAGTAATGTGTGTATCCTCATCGTTTATGTAGTTTTTTTTTATAAGTTCTACGTAATTGTATTACATGAAAGATTATTATAATGTAACAGGATGTGTGCGTCGTGCTTATGCAAATAAATGTTTTTCTTCTTCTTCTTCTAAATCTGGAAATCAGAAGTTATGGGTTTATTGTAATTTTAAATACAATTTCTAAATAGTAAAACTAATTTAGTACATAATATAACGATAAAGCAACAACTTAATAGTTCCCACGGTTTTTAAGATAAACGATCCTCCGTGCGATTAACTCGAAACAATATACAAAAATAAAGTTATATCCTCTTCTTTGTCCATCCCTGTTCCCGTTATTTGGGGTCGGGTCTCCTCACTCTCCCGCGCCACGTCAATCTGTCTTGGGTTGTCATCTCAGGCAATTGAGCCTTCTTGAGGTCTCTCATAATATTTGACTGTATTTGACCACCAGGTTAAAAGCGGGCGACCTCTGCCTCTGTTGCATTTAGGCAGGTTTAAAAAAATTGAACCGCATGATCCTCGCTACGCCTCTTTACATATCCATACCGTGTAAAGCGATTTTCAGTCTGTTATTCTTTGATTAGCACAACTTTAAAGAAACCTCTTATGTATTCATTGGGATTATATATATTTTTTTAATGATATAATGATGTGTGGGTCATGTAAGTATTTAAGTAATCACAAAATATTTATTTATTTAAAAATAAACTTAAACCAAGTAAAAACCACTTTGAAGTTGTCGCTACACAAGGAGGGAAGGATTCCTAAAAGAAATGTACCTAAGGTAATTAAATCAATAAAAAAATATTTATTTTTAAAAAAACATATCGAGGGCTTTGTGACCTTAATACCCGTATGTAGATGGAGTGACAGTCAATATTTATCAGCTAGCATATTGTAGGTAGGTGACATACCGAACACACTGTAATTACTTACACAATGCTTCAATAGCATCAGTTCAGGAGTATAGAGATAGTAGTTTGTGCATAAGTACCTACAGATTATGTTCTACATGAACTTAAGCTTAGAATCATCGATTTATGTACATACTAAATTGTAGCCTAATTTATATTTGTAAATTGGTTTGTCTCAACATGCATTATAATGTAATATTATAAGTTATAGAAAAGCGGAGTCTCCTAATACAGGTATTATTATTATTATTATTTTACTACTTATAAGCTAGTGCTTGACTGCAGTCCGACCTGATGGAAAGTGGCGACGCAATCGAGGATGGCAAAACACACTAGCTTATTAAAAGCCTATTCACTCTAGTCTTGAAGACACCCACATTATAATCGGGCGGGAAAATCGACACAGGCAAACTGTTTCAGTCCTTATCTGTCCTTATTATAAATGAAGAAGCAAACCGCTTAGTCCAGACTGAAGGCACTTTCCCCACATAAGGGTGTGTACGTGCCGTGAGTCTCGTCGTCCGATGATGAAAGGGAGATGATGGAATCAAGTCATGCAATTCCTGCGCACACTCTCCAAAATGCATCCTGTAGAATACCGAGAGGCTGGCTACTCTGTGCCTGTGCTCTAGGCTTTGTAAATTGGCCGCTACTAACCCTGCGTCACCAATGAGCCTCTTAGCACGCCTCTCCACTGAGTCCAAAGCTGCAAGATGACATTTATTTGCTTAAAAGGAGACTTCAGTGACTACAATGTTTGTTGATGAGAATAAATTATTTGTATTGTATTTGTACTACATTGAATGGGCAAAATGGATCAACCGTACCAATAACACAGAAGATCCGTTAATAATACGAATTCTTATTCAAAACTGTACATGTTCTTAGAGGCAGTTCAGTGCATATTATAAAGGCAGGTGGCACTAGTAGGTTGAATTAACAAAACCTTCAAAATTGCCCTCTTTCTCAGTACAGGGGAAATAAATTTGCAAACGTCTTGCATTGTGTAAAGTGCTCAGACCGCCCAGAAGTACGTTTCTTTTAAATTATGTACAGTGTCTTAATATAATCTCCATAGCTGCAAATCGCACGACAGAAAATCATAAACGTAATGAAAATTCTTTGTTCATCTCAGTTTCATCAAAATTTACTGAAGAACTCAAAATAATACCCAAAGAATTCAACAATCAAGTCTCTCTCGATTCTCGCATTCCATCTCCGACGTTCGTGTCATTTCTGTTCGCTTGTGAATGGCCAGTTTTGCTGTCCGAAGCTTTGGCGAAGATTGAGCTTTTAAAATTGTTTTGTTTTTACTTTCCCGGGAATTTGTCTGTTATTCTATATTCAAACAAAAAAAAATTGCTAGAAAATTGGGTCTTTTGAGATTCGGCCGCGTTAATATTTATTGTCTTGTTGTCTCACACATTTTGGCGATAATCTTACTTTAAACTGCATCGTAGAGATAAGAGTTGACTTCTAATGAACTTAGATTTCTTTTCGATATTCCTAATACAAATTCCTCAAAATGAAAATGGGACTGTGTTAGTTCAAAATTGCATAATACAGCTTAAACTGAGACGCTTCTATAAAACACTTGATTTTTATACTTACACTTATTTTCAAGATACAATATCAATAGACTTAATTTAAATACTACTACTATTTAAACTTTCTTGACGATGTACAATAATAAATTAACTTTCGGACAGAGAAAACAAACGGACGAAAATTGATAGATTTGTCTGTTCCTAATCTATTTATCACCTACCCGCATATAGCCATTATTAAACCCTGACCATGGCCCTTGTAACAGTGCCGAAATATCGGATACCTACGTAAAATATACATACACAGTCTCTTAACTTTAATATTTCCTTTTATACACATTGTCTTAGAAAATATTGCAAGAAAATGCAGCTACAACTCAGAAACCATCTAAGAACAAGCAACTTTCCACTGTTCTCTGTGTAGAAACTTCTCTCATAAACATCTTAGTACAGATATGTTAACAGTTGTATAAAGGCAACAGAGAGCCTGCGGCGCGACCTAGCCACACTCCGCAGTTTTCAGCGCCCGCCTCTGTAAAATACTGAACGCCTTTATCTGAAGCGGCCGACGCGCTGACGGTCTGGCTTCAGTGGTGTGGCCAAGAAACATAATAAACTATTTTAAAAAAAATAAAAACCGACTTCAAAGTAAATTATCTAAAAAGCATAAAATAACGAAAATATTATTGAAGTTGGTGTTAGCGTACCTGCTGTGTATATTCTGCACCAACTTCAATAATATTTTCGTTATTTTATGCTTTTTAGATAATTTACTTTGAAGTCGGTTTTTATTTTTTTTTAAATAGTTTATTTAACACTTTTTAGTGACTTATTTTACCAAGATAGGTATCAGCACTATCACGCAACTCGAACGTCTACATTACAGTAACTTACTGAAAACATAAAAAGTTTATATCTCTTAAACTACTGGACCGATTTTGATGAAATTTGTACTCTACCCTAAGTTGAAAGATACTCTAACTATTGCAAAAAGAATTTTTGAAATCGGACTTGTAGTTTCTGAGAAATCCGCGGACAAACCTACATACATACATACATACATACATACATACATACATACATACATACATACAAACACTCGTGAAATTTGGTAAATTCGTTTAGAAGCCCACATAGACTAACATATATGAAAATTACGCATTTTTATTAATATTACATACATACGCGTCGAATACAGAACCTCCTTTTTTGAAGTCGGTTAAAAATAAGCGTGTTGGGAATTTAATTTCTTGATGTTATGAAGTGGTGAGACAAGCATGATGTTTGTATAGTGTAGTGTAACACGCTACCACTTGGACAGTTGCCTGAGGGGGAGCGACTTGTCTATGGACAATTGAGACAATTGAGTTCAATAACTTCATAAATATAGTGCCCTTCACAATGGAACCATAGCTGTGGTTAATTATTTATGCTTTGTGGCAGAATATTTAAAACTATAGGTCTAGATGATATCTGCCGCAAACAGCCTACCACATAACGAACAATATTGCAATTTTAATCAGCGCTAAGTCAATTCATTATCTGTTTTTTAACCGGCTTCAAAAAGAAGGTTCTCTATTCGACGCGTATGTATGTAATATTGATAAAAATGCGTAATATTAATATATGTTAGTCTATGTGGGCTTCTAAACAAATTTACCAAATTTTATGGGTGTATGTATGTATGTATGTAGGTTTGTCCACCGATTTCTCAGAAACTACAAGTCCGATTTCAAAAATTCTTTTTGCAATAGTTAGAGTATTGTTCAACTTAGGGTAAAGTACAAGTTTCATCAAAATCGGTTCAGTAGTTTAAGAGATATAAACTTTTTATGTGTTCAGTAAGTTACTGTAACGTAGACGTTCGAGTTGCGTGATAGTGGTAATACCTATTTAGCTAAAATAAAAGTCACTAAAAAGTATTAAATAAACTATTTTATAAATAATAAAAACCGACTTCAAAGTAAATTATCTAAAAAGTGTTAGTTAACATGATTAGCTAGCACCGACATCAATATATTTTCGTTATTTTATGCTTTTTAGATAATTTACTTTGAAGTCGGTTTTTATTTTTTATAAAATAGTTTTGTCATTGTTATTTTACGGGCAATTTAAGCCTTTAAGTTACTACTTAAAGGCTTAAATTACTAGCCCCCAACGAAAAAGTGAAGGGCGATATAAATTTGATAACTATGTCTATCGCAGTTCTCAAATTAATAAATGATTTTGAATGCCGCTTTTTACTTGAAAGTCGATTGAATCTAGATATATAGTTCTTAGCAATATTTAATGAAAATCTGCTCCGCCATATATTCCGCTGTAACTGAATGCCCAGTCTTTTTATAGCCCAACCGTACGGTCTATTGAGAGGCATCCGATTGGAACTGTTGCTGGCTCGCGGCTCCAGCTAACACCAGACGAGATTGCCACCAATCGATTTCTTTCACTCGCACTGCTGGCTGCCAGACCGATCCGCGTTTGCCAATTTGTGAGAGATTTCAAGGGTTCCATTTTGAGAAATTGGATATTGTGTACTTTGGAAAATGACGGCGGTTAAAGCGCTTTTGAATATACATACTCTACACAACATGAGTATTTTTTTCAACACTTACTGCCGAACCTACAAACGTTAAATAAAGTTAATGATGATTAATATTTTTTTTGAAATCGGATTTTTTCCTCACTCGAAGCCCATTAATACTTAATAAGCGGATAGTGAGTAGAGATATCAATTATCTCGTGTTCAGTAATCGAAATTAATCATAAACTGCTTTGACATTCGACTTAAATAGACTTGACAAAGTGACTTAATGTTAATTGGGGTTTGTGCGTGCGGCAGTTAGAGGTTTTAGCAGCACACATCATATGTAGTAATTTTATAGATTACTCACTAGAGATTTTTGAGTATGATGTCAGCGCGCCGAATGCACAAGATAATTTTAGAGTAACAGAACTCCCATGTAGTCATGTAACAATGACAACAACGAATAATGAAAGGAAAAAACATCTACAAGATCATAAACCGACCATAAAACTTTCATAGACATAGAACGATTTCCATTATCAGAAATAAAACGAGCTCTTCTGTCACTAAAAGTAAAGCATGGATTTTATTCATAGGCGCTGGAGGCGAAGACGCTAAAACTGAATCATCAAATCACAAGAGGGTCGAAATAGGACGAATCGTATTTTCGGAATTCGGATTCATATGATCGCATATTGTTTTCTGAATGTCAGCAAATGGATGTCATGCTTTTAAATTGGCGCCTTTCGAAAGCCCCGTGTGTATTCATGGAGGAATAAGATTCGTAAGCAGTAATGGAAGAAAACAGTTGAATTCAAACTCAAACTCAAAAATCTTTATTTTCAAATAGGCTTAACGCTAGCACTTTTGAATCGTCATTTTTTAGAAGCTACCACCGGATCACAACGCGGCCTCAACTGAGAAGATCCGGCAAGAAACTCAGCGGGCTTGTCATTTTTTCACTTTTTTTTTTAAACATTGTTTTGTTACAAATGAATCGACATTAGCGATATTGTGTCCTGCCGTTCGAAACATAAAGCAAGGGAGAAAAGAAAAAAAACAATAAATTACGACAAACTAAAAGGCCAAATGGATAGAAGTCGGACCAGTCCCCCCAAGCAGCACCCGCGCACGAGTTGACTCGAGCAGCAGCCATCACTCCCCTCAACCATATTAGAGGGAAGGGGGTGACCCGCTACACGAAGCCGCCACAAGCAAAGACTTTTCGATGGCGAGCATGACCGAACCAAAATCACAGTGGCTCACATTTAACTTCTGCTGTTAAGTAGTACCTCGACAGGCAAGACACAAAACACTTTCACATAATCTTTATATTATCAATCAATTAATTAACTGACTTGTGAAACAGCCATCAGTAATCCACCAGATTAAGAGGTGTTACAAACTGTAAGCCTACAATTCTAAGCTTGCATGAGTTGAGCAGTTCAAGCCCACGCAGCTTTATCCTCTAGGTAATCCGAGATTTTGTAATAAGCCTTTTTCGACAACCGGCTTCTTATCAAAGGTTTAAATTTATTCAGTGGAAGATCTCGGATATCCTGTGGCAGTTTGTTATAGAAGCGTATACTTTGGCCCATAAACGATTTGCTTGTTCTGTGGAGACGTGTGGAATGTAAAACAAGATTGTGTTTGTTCCGGGTATTAACACTATGAATCGCATTGTACTTTTTAAAAGATACACTATTTTTCTGAATATAAACTAAATTTTCAAATATGAATTGCGAAACAACCGTTAGAATATCTATTTCTTTGAATTTTTCCCTTAGTGAATCAGTAGGAGCCAGATTGTAAATGGCTCTCACAGCTCTTTTCTGTAGAATAAAAATGGTATTAAGTTCTGCAGAAGATCCCCACAGTAATAAACCATAAGACATAATACTGTGGAAATAGCTGAAATAAACAATTCTAGCGGTTTCAATATCAGTTAAACGTCTTATTTTTTTAACTGCATAAGCCGCGGAACTCAGTCTACCTGACAATTTCTTAATGTGTGGGCCCCATTGTAGTTTAGCGTCAATTGTTATACCTAAGAACACAGTCGACTCCTCAAGGTCCAACTTCGCTCCATTAATTTCCACATTGGTTGCCACCTGTCTTACATTTGGTGTTACAAATTTCACACATTTGGTTTTGCTCTCATTAAGTTTCAAATTATTAACATTGAACCAATGGACAACTTTAGAAAGTACATTGTTTACTTCGTCGTATTCATAGAGTTTACGCCTGACTTTAAATAAAAGAGAGGTATCATCAGCGAACAATACAACATTTAGTTTGTCCCCTACGTAGTAGGGTAAGTCATTAATATATATTAAAAACAGAAATGGGCCTAATATTGAACCTTGAGGGACGCCCATGGAGACCACAGAACCAGGAGATCTCTTACCGTTAATGTCAACCTTCTGAATTCTATTATTCAAATATGAAGTTAAAAGGTCAAGAGCTCTGTCCCTTATACCATAGTGGCGTAATTTCCTGACCAACGTATCATGATCTACACAATCAAAAGCTTTGGACAAATCACAGAATACACCAAGGGCGTTCTGTGATTCCTCCCAAGCCTCATATACATATTTTAATAATTCGACTCCCGCGTCAGTGGTGGACCGATTCTTTCTAAAGCCGAACTGTTTATCATGAAACAAGTTATATTTATTGAAATGATCTAACATTTGATCCAAAAGAAGTTTTTAAAAAATTTTACTCAAGGCTGGCAACACCGAAATTGGTCTGAAATTCGTAGGTTCAGTGGTACTACCAGACTTGAATAAAGGTATTATTTTACTGTGCTTCATGAGGTCAGGAAACTCTCCATTCTTGACACAGCTATTAAATATAACTGCTAATTGAGGAGCAATAATGTCAATTATATTATTATTTTACTAGGTGGTAGGTTCCTTGTGCAAGGAACCGTCCAGGTAGGTACCACCGCAGTGTCAGATATTCTGCCGCCAAGCAGCAGTGTGTAAGCATTGCTGTGTTCCGGCGTGAAGGGCACTGTAGCTGGTGAAATTACAGGACACAAAGACTTAACATCTAATGTCTTAAGGGTTGGCAACGTGCTAGTGATTCTTCTGGTGTTGCTAGCGTCTATAGGCTACGGTGTCTGCTTACCATCAGGCGGGTCGTACGCTTGCTTGCCACCTTGGTAGTATAAAAAAAAAAAAAAAAAAAAAAATATAAGCTATTATTTGGACAGAAAGCCCCCATACATCAGCCGTCTTTTTCTGGTTAAGTTGTTTAAAAGTTTTTATGATGTCTTTAGCAGTCACAAAAGAGTATTTAAAAGCTGTGTCACACTGTGGTACATTTTCATTTAATATTATTTCAGCGGAAGTGGACGAGGAATTCAGAGTTTTCGTTATATTAATAGGAACATCACTAAAAAACCTTTCAAACTCTGTCGCTACATCTAAATCCGCTGTTACATCTTTATTGTTAACATGTAGACAAAAATCATTATTTCTTACTGATGACCTATGATGAATGATGAATTTAAGGAAATAATGGGTTTATAAGATTATTTCCTCTTCTTCTTTTTAAGTTGAAATAATTGAACACCATGGATATATCTCCATAGAAAAGATTGTTCAATTAGTAAGAACTTCCTTGTGCGTTAAACGATTAGACCATTTAAGGAGGTTCTTTGGGTGCCTTCCGACCACCCTATGAGATTATATAGGTTATGGACCAGCAAAACTTAGACTAAATTAGTAATTTTGCAAATTGTTGCAGATTTTCTATACTTAACTAAGAGTAGTTACCAGTGACGGTATGATTGAGTTTTTTGTTCCAATTCTGTGCTATTACTTATATATACTTATACTTTGGAACTTGAAGAATAAAATTGGCGTTTTACAGATGATTAGAACTTTTAAGTAGCAATCAGGCAGTCCAGTGCATGTTGTAGAATTAGTACCCACTACCTTTTAAATGCACTCTAGGCTACGCCTGTATTTCGGATTACATCTTAAAATATACAAAATTCTTCGAAACAAAATCCTCCAAATGATGGAAAGCTAATCAAAATCGATTGAAAGGCACTTAAGCACCGAGATAGAAGCCAGTCAAGCACTGCGTTTTAATGCTATGCCAGAACATAACGGAGATGTGTAAATAATAATCGAACCAAATCCACAAGCATGTCATTTGCATGAGTGGCGAGCATTGCGGGTGACGTGTATCGTGCAACTATTGTTTCGTGCTTCACCCCTGTCGAATTAACGTCAAGTGTTCAACATGTGAAATAATACCATTTTTATTAATTCGGAATTCAATATTAGCAACAAATATTACAGATAATTTTTTGCACCTAAATATTTGCATCTTTAATAAAATTAAGGCTTATTTTTCCGACGAACAAGTGGTAGTCACATTAACTAGTAACAAATGACATATGAATAACAAATAATTTGTAATTTCTGATTTTAGATAGATTTACTTATCCTTAGCAGTTATATTTATCGTTTATTATTGGTGCTGAAACAAAAATCATTCAAATATTCAATAGTCCATCGTTACAAGAGTGAAATTGTTTTTAAACAGATTATTAAATTACTGAAAAAATTGTAGTTCAAAATTGTTCAACTATCATCTCTTTCCTTTAAACTCTATACAATATTTTTTCCTTTACCACGCTTGGTGTTTATGGCAACGGTACACGACTGAGTAGAAATTGTGTTTACGGTTATTGGGTGGTAGAAATTTCTTATGGGAGGACATTTTTTATGTAAAGCCAGTGTTGTGGGGACAATCGTGCGTTGATGCCCCCTGTCGTAACATTCTCCCGATCGATGGAATGGCTAAAGTCTTTTATGAGAATAAACAGTGTTTTGTAGTGATTATCTAGTGGTTTTTGAAGAGTTTTTATGGAATCGTGTAGGTAGATATTCGATTTCGAAGTCGCTGGACGTTTGGGGCGTAGCCCAGGAAGTTCATTGAGTACGGCGGCGACTCCGAAGAGGACGTGACCCCTGTCCCCGTGACCACGGTGATAGATTTCCGAGGGCTATAATGCGGCTCCCGGGCAAGGCACTAGTGGCCAAGAATCCTATATTCCCCAGTTGTCCCCCACAAGGTCACACCACTTCCTTTTGATGGTGTCCCCGCGAGAACATTAAAAGGTAGATGATTATATGAAATAGTGTAATGTATTTTTTGTACTTAATTGTTTTATTATCTTTGTATTTGCATGATTCTAGTTATTTACGGGCCGTTGGTCTAGTGGTTAGACCCCCTGGCTGCTACTCAATGGTTCGTGGGTTCGATTCCCACAAAGTGTCTGGGTGTTATTTATCTATTTAAGTATGTATTTACAAAAAAAATGTATATAAGTATTAGTATCAGTTGTCTGGTTTCCATAGTACATGCTGTGCCTAGTTTGGGATCGGATGACCGTGTGTTGATTGTCCCAAGATATTATTATTATTATCTATAGTCTATAGCTAAGTTAAAACTAAATATTTACAGTTTAGGGTAAATGTGGGATAGTTGCCCTAGGGGTATACTTGCCTCGTCCATTGAGTACGGCGGCGACTCCGAGGAGGACGGCGGCGGGGTTGCGACCCCCGTCCCCGTGAGCACCGTGACAGGTTCCCGGGGGGCTACAATGCGCCCCCCGGCGGCGGGCTCAAAGGCAAGGCACTGAGGGGCCCCTGGTGCAGATCCCACCGGAGAGCCCTGAGGTCCCCCCTCTCATGTGCCGATGCGACAGCCGCGGGGGTTTTAGTGGGTAAAAATCCCACATACCCCGGTCGAGCCCCACAGCTCCCGGGGATCTTTCGAAGATTTCCCCCGCGTCAAAAAAAGAAAAAGGGGGTATAGTTGCCTCGATTGTAATTTCTCTAGTTTGGCGGATGATCACATGTTATTTTATTTATCTTTCGAGAGACTGTAGACTCTACAGCCTCAACTATCCCACATTTACCCTATTTACAAACATGTACACTTAAACTAGGTAAAAAAACTTCCTCAAAGCCGCCGCACTGGGAGGTACCTAAAAGACTGGCGGCATTACCCCTTTGTATAGCCAAAAAAATAATAATAAAATAATTTATATTTAAATAGAGAAGAAAAATGGCTTAACAGTTAAGTTATTATTTAAAAGCAATAGGTATCTAAGTTTGCTATCAACAAAGCCATCATCAAGTGAGAAAATTTATAAATTCCCATATAAACACAAATTTTCCATACAATTCAATTTATCCCAAATACCTACACCATTAACATTTTTAAAAACTCTTTTCCCAACAATGATACCATCCCCCGACAAAATAATTATCGAAAATCCGTACGATGCGAAAATTTTCAACTGGTTTGCGAAGTCACGTACCGTCGGCTGAATTTTTGCAAATACCTGCAAATTTCGCGATAATACTGTGCAAAAGTTAAGTCAGCTTAACTCTGTTTGTTTGGGCTTTGAGGGCTGGCACTGGGACGAAAAGTTGCCATCCATAATCTGGGATAATTAGTTATAATTTTGGACCCTTATTAAATCTGAAGACCGTTAAAATTTCGAGGGTTAGTTTCTGAAACGTCTGAGTTGGACGGAAGGGTAGTGTAGTATGATGGGGGGTAAACATTTTTAGTTAAATTAGATTTTGAATATGTAAATATCTTGTACATAGTTTACGATATTTTGCTGACGCTGTCGTGGTTTGCATTTCCATGTCGATGTAAAATTTTAACTTTATCTAGTAATTTAACAATGTCTCTAAAATATTTCACACAAGCCATCTTACCTATATTTAAGTATAATAATTCAAATTCAAAAATATCTATACTTATAACAAAACTGTAACAGGTCCAATTCTGTACATTGAAGATACTTTGAAAATTATATTTGGAGGGCATTCTATAACCGATACTGAGGCCGAAAAAGTATTTTTTTTTCATTTTTGTCTGTCTGTATCACGGCTGCGCATCACGCCGAAACTACAGAATGGATTCAAATGAAACTTGGCATGATTTGAGATCTTACTACGAAGTAGGACATAGGATACTTTTGATCCCGTAATCTAGCACGGTTCTTTTGGGAGAGGGGATTAAAGTCAAAATGGGTACTTGGTTATACACTTGGTCCGATTTTATCAATTTTTCTTCATAATTATAATAAACATTTGTAAGGGAATACTCATAGAGAGTTGTTATCAAGGTTTTGTAATCGATCGGGTTAAGCAATGTTAGGTAAGGTCATTAAATAGATGGGTGACCGTTTAATGCCATTTGAACTAAATGGGTCCGTGCTTCGGAGAGCAAGTAAAAAGTAGGTCCCAGTTTTTAACCAACTATAAAAAAGGAGGTTATGTATTCGTTTGTATTCGATGCGAATGTCTGTTATTAAAAGTTTAGTTAATGCAAAAATAGCGCATGCGGAGCTGCGTGGGTCAGCTAGTTAATTAATAAAATTGGCTTAACGCTAGCACTTTTGAACGGTAATTGTTTTTAAAAGCTACTACCGGATCACAACGCGGCCTCAACTGAGAAGATTCGGCAAGAAACTCAGCGGGCTTGTCATTTTTTCACTTTTTTTAAACAGTTTTTTTCTTGTTACAATTAGACTAGTATCAGCGACAGTGTAACCTGCCATGCGAAAGATAAAACAAGAGAGAGAAAAAAATACGACGAAAATACAACAAACTAAAAGGCCAAAGGGATAGTAGGAGCAGTCAGCACCCACGCAATAATCAAAGGCAGTCCTTTACAGACAGTAAATGAATGCTTTAAGGATGTTCTATAATAATGTCCTCCTGGCCGATACGACCACAGCGGCTAATCTTTCACAAGATCAACCATGTACGCAGGAGATATTATATTGCACAAGTGTTTGCGTAGACACAAGTGCACTCTCTCTTCCTTTATACCTCTCATAATCCGATGGGACGGGAGACCGACACGACCGGGGAGAGGTTAGGCGCAGGACCAACTTTTTACATGCGACGCATGGATCATCTTACTTTACAGATAATCAGGTGATTGACCTGCATTGTCCTAGCCAGAAAGGAACAACTACACAAGGAACACTACCCGCAGGATTCGAACCTGTGACCTCTGGTTTACAAAGCAAGCGGTTTCCCACTGCGCCACGGTGGCTACAGGGTGTTTTATATCCTTGTTAAGACAGTGAATATCAAAAAGTTGCAGCTTATTTTGGTAACGAACTCAATCAATCGCATTTTTCAACAAATATTTCATGTTTCTTAATCAGTTTAATGGGATCTATTATTTAACTGCCTCATCACGTTATCAGTAGAATCAAATGTTTTACATTATGTACATACGTATATACGTATGTATGTACGTTTCTTATGTTCTGAAGGCACCCACATCACGTGTCATGATGGTAATGATAAGATAGCAAACGAACTTCGCGACCTACTTACGTAACGAGGACGTTCCATTCAGACTTAAGACGGAAGAATTTAGCGAGTGTATAGAGAAAAGTACAGTACCTAAGCATATAGAATTGTAGTTATAAGAAAGAAAGAAAAACAAGAAAAACCATTTATTAGACACACACAAAAAAAAAGGATTTCGTTCGTTTGCCTATTGACAATTGTATTGCAATGTTAATTGCCATACTAGGCATAAGTGGGTTTTGCTTTAAAATGGTGTAAGTTTAGTATAAACATGACAAAATTGAATTATGGGCAACACTAAAATACTAATAAGTAAAAAAATATATAAGAAAAGTGTGTGGTATAGTGACAAATAAAATAAATAAGTCGATGACTTTTTAACCAATCTTACTATTGGTGTAAGTTTAGTAGAGATATGAGAAAATTGAATTAGGTACAACACTACAATAGTAATTAATAGAATAATAGTAGGGTAGGGTGTCCGGGTAAGAATAGCACCCTCCCATCTCTTCCCGTTAGTTGTTTGTAAGAGGCGATCGGAAAACAAGAAGACGGGCAGTAGCGTCTTCTATTGGATTACCTACCACCTACTGCAATCCACAAAAAGTCTGCCAAGCGTGGGGATTATGGCCATCCCTCCCTTCTAAGGGGGAGGCCTTTAGTGTTTCGGCTGCTGATAATGATGATGATGATGTACTGATCTATAGTGACAAAGAAAAAAACTATGTCATCTGTTTATGCGATAACTTTTTACTCAATCTTACTGTTATTCCTCGCTACTCGTTACTGTTATAACTCGGAAAATAGTTAAAATTTGATTTTAATATAGAGTATAAAATATATGTTTCTACTAAGCTCTTGACTTGCACCACACGGTAATGAGTGGAGCCGATATGAGCAGGTAATGAGGCCTACAAAACGTTTACATAATGTTAGCTACACATGTACTTTTTTCAGAAAATATATACTTTCCATTGTACAGGATATATTAAACAGCCAATAATTCAAAAGCTTTGCTTCTATCCACATATAAGCTTTTGGAAGTCTGTTGAAAATGTTAACCGTGATAGACAAAATTCAAAAATTCTAAATTCATTTATAATTTATTTCACAGCTTAAACGGTAGCACTTTTGAACGGTCAATTTTGTTAAAAGCTACCACTAGATCACAACGCGGCCTCAACTGAGAAGATCCCCCAAGAAACTCAGCTGGCTTGTGATTTTTTTCACTTTTTTTTTCACACAGTGTTTGTCTTGTTAGGTTAGTATCAGCGACAGTGTGTCCTGCCGTTTGACAGCTAAAACAAAAAACAAATATTATTCGTATTAGAAAATTGAGATGAGATTTTTTTTCATCTATTTAATAAGGAAACGTATCCAATTCTCATTCAGTACTAAGTAACGGGTTCGTTTGATGTTGTGAGGTCCCAGGGACCTTTGAAACTACCCCATCTGCTCGGGTATCTCTGGAATGACGCGACCGATCGCCGAATGAGATCTTTTTATGCAAGCCACTGTCAATTGTGAAGAAAATAAGCGACGGGACTTACGTAAATATTCGTACGAAATGTATTTCGAGTTGGGGTATACGGAAATGGAAATATATTTGGGTATTCATAATATACTCTATTATAATGTTGTGGTGGCTACAAGCGAACATCCGAAGGAAAGGTTAAAGTAAAAATATCGCCTATATTGTATATCTAGATAGCATAAAAATAAATATATACTTTTTTCGATATATAACCCGTTAGCGGTATATATTGGTCTGGGTATCCAGATTTAGTAAAAAAGACAGCCGGTTCCATTTAAGAACATTAGATATTGGTAACAATTTGGGATGGTAAAAAATGCGAGTGGATTTTTATGTATATTATTTATTCTGACAGATTTATTTGTTTGAAGAATACCGCGGAGAGCAACAAATTCCTTACAGGCTAGGACAATGCAGGCTGATCACCTGATTGTCTGCAAAGTAAGACGATCCATGCATCGGATGGGCATCCACGTATCGGTTTTCTTTTCTATCAGATTGTGAGATTTAAGGAAGAGTGAGTGCACTTGTGTCTACGCAAGCACTTCTATAATATATCGCGTAGATAGCCGAATTTATCATATAATCTATACTTATAATAAAACTGTATCAGGTCCAATTCTGTACATTGAAGATATTTTGAAAATCATATTTGGAGGGCATTCTATAACCGATACTGAGGCCGAAAATATATTTTTTTAAATTTTTGTCTGTCTGTCTGTCTGTATGTCTGTATCACGGCTGCGCATCACGCCGAAACTACTGAATGGATTCAAATGAAACTTGGCATGATTTGAGATCTTACTACGAGGTAGGACATAGGATACTTTTTATCCCGCAATCTGGCACGGTTCTTTTGAGAGAGGGGATTAAAGTCAAAATGGGTACTTGGTTATACGCTTGGTCCGATTTTATCAATTTTTCTTTATAATATAATAAATATTAGTAAGGGAACACTCATAGAGAGTTGTTATCAAGGTTTTCGATCGATCGATATAATCTATCGGGTTAAGCAACGTTAGGTAAGGTCATTAAATAGATGGGTGACCGTTTTACGAAATTTGAACTAAAGGTCTCCGCGCTTCGGAGGGCAAGTACAAAGTGGGTCCAAGTTTTTAACCGACTTTAAAAAAGGAGGTTTTGTATTCTATGCGAATGTATACTAATGAAAGTTTAGTTAACGTAAACACAGCGCGGGTGGAGCTGCGTGGGTCAGCTAGTCTTTATTAATCTTATTATGACACATTGGTTTCTTATACCATTTAGAGTTCCGTAAGATTTGCAATAATTGCTTCTATTTCAAGTTTAACAAAAGTCTTATCGACATTCATTACCAATGCAATCATTAATATTATCACGAAATCTCATTACCATGTCATTAATTAAAGTGTTACATGTTTCACTTAACAATCCAATGTACACAGTACATAATTGTTACACATGATACATTCACCGCTGGTGCTGGTGACGGGCGCTTTGTTCAATTGTTATCGAGTGGCCTTTGTAACATGATGATAATATAACACTGCATTGAAATTTGGTATGTATTTCGGATACATGTGAGAATTACATGTATATTTGGTTATGTTTGAGAATTATATTGGGATTCATTGTATTTTTAATTTTAGCAAGAGGCTATTTTTCTATTTTCTGAGGTCATAGGCTCAATTCATATCATACCAAGATCAAGGCAGCCAGCGCGGCGGCGGCCCGCACGCCGCGTTTTTCAAGCGATACTGGTCTTTTACATATCTATACTTATAATAAAACTGTAACAGGTCCAATTCTGTACATTGAAGATATTTTGAAAATTATTTTTGGAGGGCATTCTATAACCGATACTGAGGCCGAAAATGTATTTTTTTTATTTTTGTCTGTCTGTCTGTCTGTCTGTATCACGGCTGAGCATCACGCCTAAACTACTGAATGGATTCAAATGAAACTTGGCATGATTTGAGATCTTACTACGAGATAGGACATAGGATACTTTTTATCCTGTAATCTAGCACGGTTCTTTTGGGAGAGGGGATTAAAGTCAAAATGGGTACTTGGTTATACGCTTGGTCAGATTGTATCAATTTTTCTTTATAATATAATAAATATTAGTAAGGGAACACTCTTAGAGAGTTGTTATCAAGGTTTTGTAATCGATCGGGTTAAGCAACGTTAGGTAAGGTCTTTAAATAGATGGGTGACCGTTTTACGAAATTTGAACTAAAGGTCTCCGCGCTTCGGAGGGCAAGTACAAAGTGGGTCCAAGTTTGTAACCGACTTTAAAAAAGGAGGTTTTGTATTCTATGCGAATGTATACTAATGAAAGTTTAGTTAACGTAAACACAGCGCGGGCGGAGCTGCGTGGGTCAGCTAGTCTTTATTAATCTTATTACGACACATTAGTTTCTTATACCATTTAGAGTTCCGTAAGATTTGCAATAATTGCTTCTATTTCAAGTTGAACAAAAGTCTTATCGACATTCATTACCAATGCAATCATTAATATTATCACGAAATCTCATTACCATGTCAGTAATTAAAGTGTTACATGTTACACTTAACAATCCAATGTACACAGTACATAATTGTTACACATGATACATTCACCGCTGGTGCTGGTGACGGGCACTTTGTTCAATTGTTATCGAGTGGCCTTTGTAACATGATGATAATATAACACTGCATTGAAATTTGGTATGTATTTCGGATACATGTGAGAATCACATGTATATTTGGTTATGTTTGAGAATTATATTGAGATTCATTGTATTTTTAATTGTAGCAGGAGGCTATTTTTCTATTTTCTGAGGTCATAGGCTCAATTCATACCAAGATCAAGGCCGCCAGCGTGGCGGCCGCCCGCAAACCGCGTTTTTCAAGCGATACTGGTCATTTACGTATTGTAGATAAAGTTTAAAATTCTTTCACACTAAAAATGCGCTGCCGGCCGCTGCCATCTTGGTATGAATTGAGCCATACCATCACTTCTAATAACAGCATCTTGTATTCTTACTTGTTCGATAGAAAGTCTACTAATACTGACTTCTCTACCTCGTATCATAGTAGAGGTATGGCCCTTTAAAGGAAAAAACAAAACTATCATTTGTATACATCATTTATCATCATCATCATCATCAACCGAAAGCCGTCCACCGCTGAACAAACTCCCTTAAAAGGAGGGGAGGGGTGACCATAATCCCCACGATTGGTAGGCGTCTTGGGGATCGCAGTATAGATGTTAGGTAATCCAATAGAAAGACGCTGCTGCCTGTCTTCTTGTTTTCCCTTAGGCGCCTCTTACGGTCACCCAACGGGAGGAGAAGGGGCTTGAATCGATAGGTTCGAACCCGGCTCGCACCTCTGATTTCTTTAAATAATCATGTGCGAATCGTCTTTGTGCGATTGTTCAATGAAGGAAAACATCGTGAGGAAACCTGCATGTCTGAGAAAGCCTAACTAGCTTTCGAATGACGTGTGAAGTCCGCCAATACGCACTTGGTCGGCGTGGTGGACTATGGCCTTAGCCCTTTCATCATGAGAAACAGCCCGTGCCCAGCAATGGGACGAAAACAAGGGCTGGTATTATTATACCTACGCCTAAACGGTTCCGAGATTTGAAATAATCAGAATAAAAAAATGGCTAAAGAAGAATTAACACTAATAGATGATTGTGAGTGTAGGAGTAAGGGTCTTTACTATATTGGCTACTTGATCATCAGAACTTAACATCAAAGTCCTCTGTACTATTTCATATTAACAAACAAGTCCTAAACAAATCTAAGTGCAAACCCTGTTCAATTATGAACCCGAAGCTACAGAGGTACAAGCCGACCAGTCAACATTGTAAACAGGGGTTATATTGTGCGGTTATCGGAAATCGACGGTTAGACAGCAAACACGGGGCGGGAGCCTGTGGTTATCGCAAACCAATGGTGCGTAAGATAGTTGTGTAGCAATTAATAAAGTGGTTGTGGCAGAGACTAAAATTCACTCCGTTAATGTTACTAAAACATACCTCCGAGTTGTTTTTTATACAAATTCAAAATAATTTATATCAAATAGGCTTAACACTAGCACTTTTGAACAGTAATTTTTTTTTAAACGCTACCACCGGTACATGACGCGGCCTCAACTGAGAAGATCCGGCAAGAAACTCAGGGGGCTTGTTATTTTTTCACAGTGTTTCTCTTGTTACAATTAGATCAGCATCAGCGACAGTGTGTCCTGCCGTTCAAAATAAGAGAGAGAAAAAAATACGACGAAAATACAACCAACTAAAAAGTTTTTAAAAGGCAACCTACTGTCTTTCGTAATTGTTTATAGTAGTTTGATTTCAATGTGTAATATTTACGCAAACACGCGAATACTACACATTGAAATCAAACAACTTAGTCCTCCCGTTACCATGGGTGCTGCAAAGCATTCGAAACGTCGGGAAAGTAAAATCTAAAATAAACCCGATATAATCCGTAAAAGTAGTTTGCTTTCAAGGTAAGCTCCTAATCAGTAGCTAAAAAATATCTATAGGTGTAGGTAATCACCTACACCTATAGATATTTTAGAACTAACGCAACTTTAAGTATTTTTAAAATCTTCTAGAATTTATCAGATATGCAGTTTGTTGCAATGCCTTTTCCAATAGAAAGTTAGTGAAATTACTATTATCGGTGATGGACACGTATATAGATAGAAAAAAACACAGTGATTATAAATTAGAACAAGGGCAATAGGACTTCGGTAACTAACTGAGGATTTCAACGCAATAATTTTTTTTTAATTTCAACATCCTAGTAGGTAGGCGTATCGTTCGACTCAGGTAAAACTATTGGTACCTACTTGGTGGTCTGTACTTCCGCAACATAAATATCTTTCACTCAAACCTAACACAATTCATCATCAAACATACATTCTCACACGAAAACTAGCGTTTCTCTTGTACATAAAAAAAGTTTACCAATCACAGTTCGCAGTTACCGGCTTCCTAATGCCCCTTGTTATACACTATTCGTACTTTACCGCGGTAATAGTCTGAACTTTACCCGGTAAATTCTTACCGAATTACATTTGATTTACGATCGGACATCTAATGTTGGGAAGTCACTGCCGAATATTGTTGGCTGCCAAATCGCTTTTTGTTTTTTGGGTCGATTTGTATCCGAGCCAAGGAAGTGTATTGATTGCTTTAATAGTGAGTGCGGTCAATGACTTAAGTTTCATCAAGTTTAAGTAGTTCATAGCTATGAAGAAAATATTATTGGAATATTTGAAGTTAACGAATTTTTAAAGGAGGCTCTAGCTAATGTAACTTTGAATAATCCGCAACGCAATAAACAGTTATACAGATTTGACTAGATGGGCTAAACTTTTCTAGAATAAAATAGTAAAAAAATAAAAGAGTATACGTACAAGAATAAATAGATCATCTCGAAAGTAGTAGGCACTATTTTCTAATAATAGAACTATAAAGAATGAAAATCAGAGAAGAAGCTTCATTACATAGACCAAATTAATTTTATGTCAAGACCAGAAGGAGTTTTTAAATTTAACCAAACTACAAAACAAATACATAGTAGACCTACCTAAGTAGAGTACCTTTGACTCACCTTCCTTATCATTAACAGCTAGCTTTATTATCCACGATTACGCATATGATATTAAACATCAGATTTCAAGAACTCTTACCAAAAGGTAAGTGGTCTTTCTATAAAAAAATAAAATAAACAACAAAGCTGATAGAATAAACAGCTTAATCAAATTTGGCGACAGAAAACCAAGAAGGAAATATAATTCGCTAGTAGCTGCCTGTGACAGCAAAGATTTCGATATAAATCTGCGTTCAAAAGGCGGGAGAACATTAAAAATAAATAAGGGGATATTGCGAAGTAGACTGGGATGTTTGTACAGCTTTTAGAACTGTTTGCTAGTCCTGCTAGTGACAGTTAAGTAAAGATTCATATTTTAAGCATTGCGGTAGAAAAATATGAGGCAGTAAATTTAAATAACAGCAGGGAAAAAATGTTTACAGAGAATATGCACAGTTTATTTTTAATAAGTAAAATTACAGAAAGTTTTTACAGACAGAATTGTAGAAAGATAAAAAATATGATGAAAGACCAATTATTTTTAAAATGGAAAACAAATAATTTAACAATAAAGTTCAAAACTAGGAAAGGAAAAAAACAGACTACTGTATCATTTTGTGGGCCAAAAAAAATATTAGTTTCATAATGTTGTCTTTTACTTACGCGAAATATTACACATTGAAATCAAACTACTTTTACATTCAATAGTTTCATTTTTCATTAAAGTGTATTTAATAATAAAGATGTTTCATTTGTTAATATTTGTCTGGGCACATTTGAGATAAAACGATTTATAATATAAATTGAAAATATAGTGTCATGATCAGAGATAGCGAATTATGCAAAAGCAGCGAAAAACAATTTTTAAATCCGTCCCAAACCCCGGCTACGTAATACGGCGCCTATATCCGAGGCCCAAACAATTTGCATGGTGATGACTCCAGAGCGTCGGCATGGGGCTTCACACCGTCATAATCCGAAACTTGGATAAACCTCAGATCATAGAAACAATGCAGAAGTGCCACGATCCCACAGTGAGCATAATAATCCATCTGAAACTGTAGAGAGTACTCATTGTGAATTCGGTAAATTGATTAAGGACTCTGTAATACATACATACATTGAATAACATTTCAGGTTGACTATCATAATGACAGTTTAATACAAACAAAAAGTCTCTGATTTAATATAATGTGATCATTTAAAAAATATGGAACTGTGTGAATTTAGCAACATACGATTTTAAACATTTTGCGTTCTTTGGCACATCTGTCTTATGTCTTTATATTCTCTGAGATAAACTGATTTAAATTTTCAGCATAGCCAATGACTTTGTACTTCATGGGCTGTTTCGGCAACTTTGTTTTACAACGCCAATTTTCGTATAGAGTGCAGCATAAAGATGGATATTGTTTGAATACGGTATTATCATGTGTTATAAATTTATTTATTAAGAATTACGTGGAAACATTGAAAAAAATATTAATAGCTTCAAAAAATGACGAGATATTGCAATGATGAGGTGTAAAGGTAAAACACAATCAAAGATGACATAGCGTGAGTGTATGGTATGAATAAGTGCATATTCGATATCTGGACAGATCCATGCCCTCATTTTGGGGTCTTCTTAATAAAGTCTTACAGTATCCAATGCAGAGATTCATGTTTCTAACCATATTACTGTTTGAAATGTATTTTAGTAATACAGTTGCGTCAACCATTTGGCTAAGCAAAAAGGTATTTTAATAAAATTTTATATAAAAGATATCGCATCTTTTCTACAATATGTTCTGAACCGTTTCTTTTTTCCTGAGAATCCTAAGATATAAAATTAACAAGATAGCATCAAGTTTAATGTCGGTGTTAAAGAAAAAGTAAATAAACTCCGTCTGTGAAATGGATCTCTTTGGACTTCCGCATTTCTTAATGAAGATATTCGCTTCTTTTGCAGTTCTTAAGTTGAAGCTTTTTTTTTATTCATACTTTTGTACAATTCTCGTACTTGTGATCGTATTATGGAATTACAGTCTGTAGTGAATAAAGTTATATTTTTTAAACCTTGTTGGAATATTTCCTTTCTATTCTAAGTTAACACTTAATATTTTTCATTTCGTCATCACCTAGTCTTGTTATAACACCTTTTATTGCAGGCTCTTATTTGACTGAGCTTGTTGTTAGACTTTTTCGTACTGACTGTAGTATGTAGCTTGGCATCTATTCCTTTGATCATCTGTATCAAAGTTAGTACCATCATATATTATTATGTTAGCAGATTCACATTCTCCAAGCTTATACCATACCGTAAATTAAAAAAACCCTTTTCAATTGAATACTTTTTCGGTTATTTCTATAAAAATGTTATCTAGCTATGTTTCCTTTGCCAAATGGCTTCTCGCTTTAAACTCTTTTTATATCTCTATCCATTTTTGCTACAATAGCTCGGACAGGTAACCTATTAGTTACCTGTCGCAGCATCTTTGTCATGTCTGGAATAGTCTGATGTATGGGTCCAGACGAAGTATATTTTATACTTTTAAGTTTTCGGTTAAAATACCCTTTATTTCAATAAAAAAAATGAAAATATTCATTATGGTTGATAAAAATTACACATACATTCAGTTTGTCGGAAGAAATTATTGATTCATCTAAGTAAAATATTTCTGAATACATATTGTCAACGACATGTATTATAGGTACTCATGCAACATATTGTGCTTACTTTGAAATAGTAATTTAAATTATTATTAATACCGAATTAGCCGTTTTCATATAGACAACTCGCAGATATTTTTGCCTATTCCCTGTGCACGGCACTGGCTTTTACCATAATAAAATACAATTTTTACCACCGCTTTTCAAATTCAAATAGTCCTACACATCAATATACATATATTCGTGTATATATATATATATATATATTTACGAGTGTGTCCGTAATAGAGCATTAATCTTGTGGCGAGCGCCTTTCGAATGGCGTTTGACATTTCGCCTCTCCCGAGTTGGGATTGAGATTTGTTGAGAGGGATTTTTGGGTTGTTTACTTGTATATAACGGTGAATAGAAGGGACTTATGTACGTGACATAGTTATATTTTATAATATGCTACTGTCGTGTTATTGGAAAAACTAAATTTTTATAAAGTCCTAATATTGAGATGTATTAATATATTTGATTTTTCAGATTGTTGCGACTCCTTAATAAATTACTTGATCTATGCGGTATCAGAATGAACGATATTGCATTATAATAGACATCAACATATGATATACGTACGTATGTATCAAAGTCAAAAATCTTTATTTTAAATAGGCTTAACGTTAGCACTTTTGAATGGTCAATTTTTTAAAAGCTACCACCGGATCACAACGCGGCCTCAACTGAGAAGATCCGGCCAGAAACTCAGCGGGCTTGTCATTTTTACACTTTTTTGTTTGTTTGATATATTATGCGATTAGATATTGTGAAACAGTCGATATCTTTTATACTAGTTACCGAGCCGCTTTTATAGAAAAACTTACACCATTTCCTAAGGTCAAAGATAGATAGAAAAGAAGAACTTTTACGTAAAGATTTAATAAATCATAATATTCGTAGTTTCTGAACAATAAATAATATGTAGTATATATGAGCTATGCTCGGAGTTTCTTTGCGCGTCAGAATCCGTAATGAGGAGATTCGCCGAAGAACTAAAGTCACCGACATAGTTCTCAGAATCTGCAAGTTGAAGTGGCAATGGGCAGGCCACATCACTCTAAGAACCGATAACGACGACGCGGCGACGGCGACGTTACGTACGTTACGTACCTCGCCCCACGTGTCTTGGGCCGGCTCGTGCAAGCGATTATCACCCTAAAGGTGATCTATCGGTATTATGTCTCACTGTACTTACGTGAGAAGTTCATTAGTACACCTTCTAATGTCGCATACCTGAAATAAAACCAAAATCAGTTTAATACAACGTTTTTATGCCTTCCTATGAACGATTGCATTGCACTGCAGCTCGTCACTCGTGACCTAAGTCCCCTGAGTCCAGTAATTTCACTAGCTACAGTACCCTGAACACTGCAATACACACAAATGCTTGTCGGTAAAATACCTGACACTGGAGTGACGTACTTGATGGTACCTGGTACGAGTGTCCTTTTTTTGTTCTCGCGGGGTTCAGGGATCTGCACCAAAAACCCCTAAGAATCTCGTCTATGATCCTGTTGCCGGGGGTTACATTATAGCCTCCCTGGAACCAGACACGGTTTTACACCCACGGACGAGGAAGGGCTCGCCGAAAGGCGAGCGGCTGCTGACGGGATCCGGACGAGTACAATGTACGTTCCCGGGGCCCGTCAACAGAGCGGGTTGAGGACACCGTGGGCTTTTAGTCGGTAAGAGTTCCACATAACCCGCGGTGCTAACCCCGTGGTGGCGCGGGTATCCATGAGCATTTCCCCATGAAAAAAAAGAGTCCTTATCCCCTAGTAATTTTATCATGACTATTGATAAAACAACGATACGCGTACCCATTCAACCATAACACCACAATATTACGGACGCCATAGCGCATAAATCCGAAATCCGGCATCCGGCACGGCAAACGTGCGTTATTGCCGGAATTTATGAAAGCCGGCGTGTGACTGGACATAAAACGAATATCAATGCCTATTGATAACTGTGGTGGGAATAATCTATGATGAACAAATACTGGGTGTTTGATTGTTTGTTGATAGTGTTGTGGAATTGATGTTGAGCTTTGCAATAATGCAGACCGCCTGTAAGGCCGGGTGGTTGCATAGTGCGGTTACCAATCTCGAGTTTCTGGTTTCCCGAGTTGAGAAAAATGTTACTGTTTTTTTTGTTAGGAACCGCGTTAGGTTAATGGTAAGACAGTTAGACAGCTTCATCGTATTACGTACGAAAAACGGGATGTTGTGCACCTTTTCCGACCTCTATAACAAAAAAAATAAACCGACCTTTTAAATGAGAAGAGGGACAACTTTCGTGGCTAGGTCAATGCAGGCCGATCACCTGATTCTCTGTAAAGTAACATGATCTATGTATCGGATGGATTTACATGCGTAAAGTGTTGGTCCTGCGCCTAACCTCTCCCCGGCCGTGTCGGTCTTCCTTCCCATTGGATTGTGACAGGTATAAAATAAGAGAGAGTGTACTTGTGTCTACGCAAGTGTTTCTGAACTATAATCTTAGACTATAGAATACATTATATGATCATTTCTTTTATATGATCTAAGACTATAATATGCCCCGAGTAGATGGCTGATCTTGTGAAAGGCTGGCCGCTGTTTGTGGTCGCATTGGCTATTGCTTCTATTAAATATAATCTTAGACTATATAATACATTATATGATCATTTCTTTTATATGATCTAAGACTATAATATGCCCCGAGTAGATGGCTGATCTTGTGAAAGGCTGGCCGCTGTTTGTGGTCGCATTGGCTATTGCTTCTATTAAATATTATTATTTTACAATATTCTATAAAGTATGTATCAACTTTTTATAGAATTACGGAAACAAACAAGCTTAAATATAAATAATATGTAAAGTTAAATTGCACCGGTTCATTTATCGATTTAATTGTAAAATTTTAAGCTTTAATTCGTTGAAACATTAAATAAATGAAGTTAATCCAACAAGCCTTTTCCAAACTCCATTGCGAGTAGGTGTTAATTACAAAAGGGCGATTCTTTTCAAGTGAAAATGTGCCTGCAGGGTATTGATTGGGAATCAAACTAGTAGAAGTGTTCCAACGTCAGTTTTTGCTTCGATTTAAGTGGATTTGACAGCGCACAGTTTGCTTTGACGCTTGATTTTTGTAGACAGCTCTGATTGCCATAAACCATTATCAGAATAACTTTGAACTACGTACCGCCTAGTAGTGACAGATTTCTGCAATAAAGCACCTGTGTGTAAAGAGAGTGTTTAAAGAAATTTCTGGGATCAAAATCGGTAATACCTAAAAAAGACTGTGTTTTGATCTGATAATCGTGAGGTTCTGGTTTACATGCCCAGGTTGGATAGAGCGTTATTGAGTATGCTGTTAGAAAATTATTAGGACTTCCTTGTACTTCGTCCAAAACGGTATTACAAAAAAGTCGGGGCAACCCCAACATAAAAATATTTATTACCAACTTAAGAGATTAAATATTTTACTACCACCTTTAAGTGGCTTTACAGTCATTCGATACGCATAAATCGCGCGGCTACTGTTTCACACGTCAAAATTAATTTACGACCAACCGTAAGGCATATTGTTTGAAATATGACACTCGATCTCGTAAATCAATATGTTTATTTGATTATCGAAGGCGTTTTTAAATTTTTGAAATTGGAACATTTTCTTTTTCATATGCGAAGCCTTGGATTTTAAAGATTTTAGAGCTTGAAACTTGAACCAGCCTTAAAAAATAAAGTTGGCCCAGTTGGCCACATTCATTAGGAAAAAATCTGTTTATCAGCCCATTTAAGTTATGTGTAAAAATAAAGATGATCCATGCAACGAATAGATATGAAAGTTAGTCTTGCATCTCTCTCCAGTCGTGTCGGTCTTCCGACTCAGTCCGGTCTTCGAAAGTAATCACAGAGAGACTGTATTCATGCCTGTTTAAGCACCAATATATTATTTACCAACTTCAAAAAAAAGAAGAAGGTTCTCAATTCGATTGTCTATAATTGTTTTTATAAGTATAGTCTGGGCATTCATGTGTTGTTCGAACAGTATAATAGTAATCGCGAGAGAAAGAAATTGATCTAACTATAAACTGGGTATCTTTCCTACGTAAAATAAAGATTGCTTCAACACAGAGCTGGTTGTACCCCTGGTCTTGTCAAAAACTCGAACATTATTTTAATCAGTAATTAGAATGATTTTATTTATACGGACTGAACCAGTCTGTGACCACTGCTGGTGTAACCCGACCGAAACGTCAATCCAAATTATAAGATAAATCGCGTAATTCCCTATTAAGATAAACTTCGATGATGGAACTGCTATTATATACTACACAATACTTGAAAGCTTTAACAATTTATTTATTATGGTTAATGAGGACATAAAACCTAATATTAGCGAGCAATAAATTGTATAAGAGAATAACATTTTCCTTCTGAATGCGACTGTACGGGAAGGAAAACATATTATTTCTGTCACAATGATTTTTTTCTGTTGGCTGTACAAATTGATGCCTTTGCTCGAATAAAATAATTGCCATCGTTAAGTGGTGTTAAGAACAGGAGTAAGGTTTATTGAGTGACTAGCTTTTGGCAGGGGACGGAAATTTTCTTCATTTTTCGCTTTTCGGTCGCATGCCCTTTTTTTTTTTTTGACGCGGGTGATCTTCGAAAGATCCCCGGGAGCTGTGGGGCTCGACCGGGGTATGTGGGATTCTTACCCACTAAAACCCCCGCGGCTGTCGCATCGACAGATGAGAGGGGGAGACCCCAGGGCTCTCCGGTGGGATCTGCACCAGGGGCCCCTCAGTGCCTTGCCTTTGAGCCCGCCGCCGCGGGGCGCATTGTAGCGTCCCGGGAACCAGTCACGGTGCTCACGAGGACGGGGGTCGCAACCCCGCTGCCGTCCTCCTCGGAGTCGCCGCCGTACTCAATGGACGGTCAAGGGGCCCACACCCCGAGTGTCCAGCGACTCCGAAGGCTAGGTCGCATGCCCAACTTAACCCAGTGAATCAAAGCATTTCTTTTCCTTTTTATACAATATAATGTTCATTTTTTACCATAGAAATTGTGAAAAAAAATGTAGATCATTTGATTTAAATAAGTAAATAAAACTAAATTTAAAGATGTGAAAAATTAGATCATACGAATAAAAAAAATAGGCATAAAATTGGAGATTAAAAATAAAACAAAATAAATAATAATATAGTCCGTACACCTGCCACAGTCAACTGCTGTTTATAACTTATTTCCAACAGTTGATTCTAGTGTGTTCCATTTCATTAATTTCTCCCAACAGGCCTCTACGTGTTGGATTCGTCCCCACGCAAGCCTTTTAAGTCCGGGTGTAAAAGCCCGTGAAAATAAATTCAAAATGAAAATAATAATAATATCCTGGGACAATTCACACACGGTCATCTGATCCCAAACTAGGCAGAGCCTGTACTATGGAAACCAGACAACTGATACTAATACATATATACTTTTTTTGTAAATACATACTTATATAGATAAAACACCCAGGCACCTGGTGGGAATCGAATCCACGACCTGTTGGGTAGCAGACAGGGTCACTAACCACTAGACCAACAGGCCCGTCAAATACATAATTATGTACAAAAAAAAATACATGAAGGCGCGCTGACATCAAATGACTTCTTAATAATCTAAAGGCAACGATACACTGCAACAAACGCTTTAAAATATTTTTCAATAAACGTTGTCTAGACGGCTTAATGGGCGCCGCCAGTAGTGACACCTATAGCAAACAATGCCTATTATTATTATGGTGAAACGGCGTGATGGTTTCCCATCGTTCAATAGGAGACCTTGTGAAGAGAAAATGGTTGTCGTTTGTGTTAGCAACTTATAGGTAATTTTATATGTACAGATCACATTTGGTCTATTTTTTTATTAGCTGAAAAATATAATAATAGCAATTTATCATCATCCTCTTACAGAATGATACTAAGGGATTTTAAATACTACTGACTGTGACTCTACTTTCAAGAATAAAGTGGCTCAAATGGTGTTGATGGACATGAACATCAAAAATCATCGCTTTATAACTATTTGAAGTTAAAACGTCAAAAGCACTATTATGCGTTTGTCGTAACAGTACCATCCTTCATCATTTTACATACCAACGCATGTTAAAGTAATTATATCCTTCTTTCGAAAATTGCCTCGGCCGAGCCCTCATAAACCGATACCCACTTATTAAAAACCGTAAATTTCCACAAATTTTCACCGCGCTACTAATAAAATATGAATAGAAATGATGTATTCGCCCATAGATTCACAACACGCCCGCTATTTGGTTTGGCGTTATTGGTGCCGTCACGCGACCCAGTGTGTGGGGACCTTTATAATGGCATAGATTAAGAATGATGGTGACTACTCGGTAATGGCTTTGGAATAATTAAACTTTTTGATTTTATAGATAAGTATTCTACAACATGTTTATGTGTTATTTTTGCCGGCTTAGTGCCGAGATAGAGAGTATCCTCCTTGATGGTAAGAAATAAGAAATATGGCTGCACATGGACATCTGTACTAAATTGCCGCTCATCAGTAAAGATACACCCAACGGAAGGATGCTATTCTTACCCGTACACCCCACGGTATCACAAATCACTAGAAGTACTGATTTAATATTTAAATAAAAGTGACATAGCTAACTAAACCTTTACAGAAAATATTGCTAAAAATTACACATCATGCAAAAATCTCGTTAACCCTTTCCACGCGGGCCGATGGCCGCAGCGACCGCCGACACAAGTTTTCGACAGTCGCAAATTAAAATGGCGGCCGGTCGTGCGTGATCGCACGGCGGCGCGGCGCGTAATCTCTGGTGGGCGCGTGACGGGAATTCTGTGATGTAGTGACATTTCACCTTTGTCTTTTAGGAAAATGGAGGAATATACGTTGCTGATATGGGAGGAGCATGATTTAAATTTTAGGGAATCTGAATTTTGATGACGAATAAATAATTTGAAATTTGGTTTAGCCAGGCTTCAGACACCCTTTTGCCATTAAAGTAACATAGACATAGAGGCTGAAGGCCAGCAGGCCTAACAGACATAGAGGTTGAATTTCAAAATTCGAAACATATTGACATAATTACTTCCTTGTAACCTAATATTAAGATGAATACACATTTTTTGCTTATACGTGTATAAAAAAATCTGATTATAAAATGAATTCAGCAAAGAATCCTACTAAAAATGATTTTCTTAAGAAGTCACGATTTCAGAAATTATAGTAAACATACACTCGTAGGATTAGACGTTCTTCCGACGGTACACTTATACCCCTAGGGATTTAATAATGCACTGTAGTAATCCTAGGTCTTAAGATCGTGAGTTGCCTCGAGACAGACTATTAGACGGACAGGATCGTCTAAGTCGAGTTAAACCTAGGTTTAGACTGCATGTAGAAATTTGTAGACTAGTACTTTTTGCAGCAGCTATGGAATGTATATTGTAAATAAAAGAGTCCAATATGCTAAATATTATTATAAGTATAGATTCTCTTGTAATATTTTACACCGTGGCTAATAAAGAAGATTTCTACTGAAACCACCCAAAATACAGCCTTCGAAAATCATGATGATTGATGTTAGTATACATGTTTGATAGTTCTATCAAACATGTATACTTATATCAATTTACATTTTTATTATTACTTATTAATTTACATAATAATACGTTCTCAAGCATCTTTGCCTACATATAAATTCACACTTGACGTTTTCCTCAGTTGTTCAATCATAAAACCGAAATAAGTGGTAATAAAAACTGTATGCCAAACAGAACCATTTCCCGTCCCTTTAAAACCCTATTACTTAAAACCACGTAAAACCCCAACAACAACGATCAATTTTCCACATCGGCTCGTCTTAGTGTACATAGAGGAACAAACAATCGAGTGCTACCTTAAACTGTTTTCAGAAGTGTTATTTACTGGCGCGGTAGGAATCACGGCACTTTGGCGACAACGACGGAATACTGAGTGGGTCGAAAGTACCGGGGTATACGTTTACAGGGTTGAGGATACGCGATATTGTTTTCTGATGATTCCCTTGTTTTACGAGTGTTTTGAGGTGTTGTGTTACCGCAAATATTGAAGCTTTGTTGTTTTTTCCTTGATAAGATTAGTGGTCGAATTTAGGAACTTCTGTTAAATATTTACTAGGCCATATCGTAATGGCTCGTTTTCTAGGTTTTGCAATATTTGAGTTTATGTTGATGTTTATGAATTCGGTCGTAGGAAATGACTTGAAATGAAAATAAAATTATTTATTCCAAATAGGTGTAGCGCTACCACTTTTGAATGTTCTGTATTTTCTAAAAGCTACTACCGGATCACAATTCGGTGTCAACTGAGAAGATCCGGCAATAAAATCAATAAAATCAGTGGTTTTTGTCATTTTTTTTTCCTTATTTACCTTAAATAATATTACTCGTACAAGCTACTTGACGTTTCAGGCTTTTGATAGAATAGTGTTCACCATCATCGATCGCATCGCCGCTTTCCATGAGTTGGGATTGCAATCAAGCACTAGCTTATATTGAATTAAAAAATAATCAGAGTAATTCACAAAATCGAAACTGCAATCGCGGTCACGAACGGTGTGTTTTCAATCAAAATAGTTTGAACGATGTTACGTGCTTTCACCCCCCCCCCCCCCCCCCCCCGCCCCGCACGTATATTGAGCCGGCTCGTGCAAGCGATTATCGTCCTAAAGATGTTTCAATAAACAGGCGAAGAAATTTCAACTGCTTTATGAAAAAATGAATCTCTATTCGTTAGTTTTTTCCAGACTGGTCTACACGAAGTAGAATTTCAAGCGATAAAAGACTTGCTGTAGTAAATCAATTAATTATAATAATAATAGTAATTAATTTGATTTATTCTTGACGAAATGCAAGACCATTTTTTATCCCCATTTAATCAGAGTGAGATTTAATGTGGTCCTCGTTCCCGTAGCCCATTAGGGTTCCTTGTTCTTTCATCCCCAAGTAGAAAACTTTATCAAAACTAAAAAGCGTCACGATTCATAAAAACTAGTAACTTTCAAAGGCCAAAAAGGCAACGAACATCCAAGTTTTTGTTTTGCACATCGTCGTGCTGTAACGGAATCACAAAAGTTACATGCACACGACAATGCTCTCACAGCGCATGGTCTGTCAAACACAATTAGCGCTAAATTCGCTTAACGACGACGTCGCGTCGCAGCGGAGGGTTGAGGCCAATTTGCAGAGGGCGCTTGTTAGGTGCACTGTGCAGTCTACATTTCCAGTTCTGCAATGCTGGGAAGTCGGGGATATGTAAAATTGAATTTTAAAAGAGTATACGGATAACTTTAATATAATTTTTGAGTTGAAAATGGAGAGCACTGATATAACATATGTGCCATATTATTTTTTAAATTTCATAAGCTTCAGTCATTCCACGTTCGAAATTCAGACACTATTAAAAAAAATATTGTTCTTTTCGTTTAATAAAATATGCGTCCAGTAAAAAGGCAGTTCTAACTTTAAATCCTAAGTTGGGTTACCAGTAATTTAAGAAATAAAATCTTTTTAAAAAAAAATTGAACCGACTTCAATATCACTGAAAAGTATAAAATAATTCAAATATTATTGAAGTTGGTGTTAGCTTACCTGCTGTGTATATTTGGCACCAACTTCAATAATATTTAAATTATTTTATACTTTTCAGTGATATTGAAGTCGGTTCAATTTTTTTTTAAAAAGATTTTATTTTAACCTTTTTAGTGATATTTTCATATATAAAGATTGAACCATCGAAAACCGAAAAATTATCTAGGTAGGTTATGATCACATTATCGTCTTCATAGTTTTACATAATTCATGTTTCTTCAGAAAATAATATCCGGTCGTAATGAAATTTGCATGGAAACATCATAGTAGTTTACTCTCTCGAATAAAAAAAGAATCATCGAAATCGGTTCATAATTGTCAGAGCAATGTAATGGAGAACATCAATTTTATGGTTTTTACCAGATAAATTCCTCCACATCGTTCATGGTCCTCCAGGAAGTTCTTATCCGGTTGTAATAAAATTCATACAGATTCAATACAGTGGTTTCTTCTTTCGAATAAAAAAAGAATCATTGAAATTGGTAAATATTTGCCAGAGTTATGACCATTTTTGTCCGACCGAGCGAGTCCGAGCGACTAAAACGTCATCTATATAGGCTTTCTTGCAACTCTCAGTGCGCAGTCACCATTCTTGTTTTTTTAGGAACTACTTATTACTAAGCAATAATTTTTTTATGGGACCCAATCAATGGATTGAAGAATAGATGGAAGAAAGATTTTTTCAAATCGGTTAATAATTGCCAGAGTTATGCGCGAACACACATAAAAAAAAAAAAAAAAATATATACAGACGAATTGAGAACCTCCTCCTTTTTTGAAGTCGGTTAAAAATAGATAAATCACCAACCAAGAAAATTAAAGATCTTTTCAAATATCAGTCTGTTTACTGAACGTCATAGATTTATTAACATTCTTGTTAACATTCGAGTGTACGATTTGAGCCAGTTCTGGGTAAAATATATCATCATTAGCAGCAGCAGCTGAAACGCCTCCGAACAAAGGCCTCGCCTCGCTGCAGAACAAAGGCTAGGCCCTAGAATAGAGGGGCTGCCATTTATTAATTTATTTTAAAGAAAGCTTTCAGACAAATATCCAATTGGATTACAAAATAAATAAATATGTTGCTAATTACAAGCTTTTCACAATTTGGTAAATAATTTGCACAAGAGTTCCCATAATAGCATTAAGTTATGTATCCCATATGATAAGTGTAAATAATTAAATTTTTAAGTTATATGATATACGAACATTATAGTCATATTACCTTAGCAAAAACAAAGCAAAGGTCTAAATGACCGTAGCAAGTAGGTATAAATGACCGCAGCAAGTTGGTTGCCTACTTGCTATGGTCATTTAGAAAGAATTCATCATCAATTCTTTTTTTAATTGCACTGGGACTTGTACAAAACAGATCTAAATCAAGTGTTAATGATAGACTATTGAAGCTAGTAACACTACGCACTAAAAAGCATTTTTCCTATACCTTAATGTCGTCAATGGTACGGTCAATAATGGTCGTTGTCTGAGGCCCTATTGGTTCGTGCGGAATTTAACATAAGCAAGAAGTCAGGACTGTCAATAGTGCCGTTTGCTGTCTTTACTAAGTAACAAACATCATTTGGTTTGCGTCTGATTTCTAATGGTAGGAAATGGTACCGTTGACAGCGATCCTCATAATCAGCTGACAATTGTTGTGCTTTAAAATATAGATAACGTAGAAATTTCTTTTGTATGCCTCCAATGCGAGAAATGTAAACTAATTCCATACTGTGATTGGGGATTCCATACTTTGGACGCGTACTCTACGATGCGTGGTGGCTGAGAATTTTGATAGTTTTAAGAGATCTGAACCATGCGGCAGTTCTGATTATAATCCCCACGAAAGCAAATAGTTATAAGTAAAACTTCAGGCAAGCATTTTTCTGTTTAATGTAGCGTTATATAGTATTAATATCAGGTGAAGGTTAGAACAATTTTATTAATGACAACAAGAAATATTATCCAAAATCATCGGTAATGAGTGTAAAATTACAAGTACCTATTTAAGTAGAGTAGAAGTAAAAGTTTACTTGCTTCTCACACTTAGCCTATATTATTCAGTACAGTACTCAATCAAAAAGGTAAACCCAAATTAGGAGTATTAAAAATTCAAACTTGGTAACGAGATCGCGCAAATCCTGCACCCAGGCACTGGGAGGGTTAATTTTAATGAGCGCATACACCTTGCTACTAATGCGAAAGCCAAATATTTGAGCGAAATTCTACGACCACTTTACAAAAGTCCTTTGGGAATAACAGAGAATGTTACGGGAACACATAGGTTCTTTGTCAAAAGGTATTTGGACGAGAACAATAGTAGATTGTTCACTGAGGTGAAAAAGTCATCTGGTAATCGGTTACCATCAAGCTCATCTGAGCTTTAGAGATTTTATTTGTAACATAGTAATAATATACAAAAAAAGCAAGTAGCCAGTATCGTTTTGCGTCATTATTAAGTTGCTTAAAAAAAGTTGTGTAGTGTATCACCTCATTTCATTCATAATATATCAACCTCCATTGTCATACCTCATCTTTTTTATAAATATTTGTATTTACTTTTGAATTCAAATTAAAAATTTAAATTTAGACAAGGAGCTGTCAAGTGGGGAGAGGAAAATTAAACGTCAGTCTGAAAAATGGAGGTCTGAAGTCTTGGATCGGAAGGCTTGGTCTGGAGCCTGGAGACGAGTGAAAGCCTAAGGACTACAGCCTAGAGTCGCAAGACCGGAGGCCGAGCTTAACCAGGTCTTGAGCCGGAATCGTCATAGGACTTTATAGCCGTGAACCATATCCCCTCCCTCTGGAAGTGCTAGTGTATGTGAAACTTTGAAAGTTGATGTATGTAAGGGCCAAGGATATTACAAACCTCAAAATTTTTCATATGTAAAAATTTTTTTCTCGGGTTCGATTCCCGGTATCGGAACCAAAACCTGCCGGCGTCCAGCCCGGCTAGCTCAGTCGGTAGAGCATGAGACTCTTAATCTCAGGGTCGTGTGTTCGGGCCCCACGTCGGGCGCCAAATGTCACGTAACGGTTGGTTTAGAGTAGGGTAGAGAGAACCCGGAGACCGCTACTAAGATAGGTAAGTAACTAAGGGGGAAGTAGCAATAAAGAATGAGAACTCAGGACTTACAATATAACTATAATTACAGATAAAAACGTTACAGTTCTTTAACGACAGTTACGTAGTTCGTTTCACCAGGTCGGGAACGCGGACACTTATTAGCGTAAGATCACGTAACTTGCTTGCAAAGATTCCTGGGCGCAGGGAAGCCTGGCGGCGTGCCAGATGGCACAACCGCAGCCAGGCCGTTGGACGCCGGCAGGTTTAGCACCGGCGACGACACTCAACCAGCAGGCTGGCCGATGAAAAAGGGGTGCGGGCGTCAGCACGCCACAGCAGCAGCACCCGTAGATATGTGGCCTCTGGCGTAGATAATGGCCGATTCCGGCTCAAGACCTGGTTAAGCTCGGCCTCCGGTCTTGCGACTCTAGGCTGTAGTCCTTAGGCTTTCACTCGTCTCCAGGCTCCAGACCAAGCCTTCCGATCCAAGACTTCAGACCTCCATTTTTCAGACTGACGTTTAATTTTCCTCTCCCCACTTGACACCTCCTTGTCTAAATTTAAATTTTTAATTTGAATTCAAAAGTAAATACAAATATTTATAAAAAAGATGAGGTATGACAATGGAGGTTGATATATTATGAATGAAATGAGGTGATACACTACATTAAAAGATGAGGTATGACAATGGAGGTTGATATATTATGAATGAAATGAGGTGATACACTACATTTGTATGATGTCTTTGCCTACTAATGTCATCGAATAATTAAAAAAAAAAACAGCAAGTTAAGTAACAATCTATTTTCAGAGATTTTTTCTGCTAATGATGTTTTCAAATAATTAAAAAAATAACACACGTTATGTAATAATCGATTTTCAAAAACGTAGTTTTTTTGCTGCTCAGCACGTTAATACGCATTTGTATGACAGTAATAATAACGCATTTTATAGTCTATAACTGCGTCTATAAGTTTCTTAGCAGGGTCGCTAGTAGCACACTATCACAATCACATCACATCACACGCCGATAGACAAATGTAACTGTAATAAACATATACTATGTATTGATAGTCCATTCGTGCGGCTAATTAAATTATTACAGGCAAGGTCCTAATCAAACACACGGATCTTAACGAGCAATACCTCATATCCAATCAAGTTCTGTTTATTCAAGATACAATGGGATTATTGAATAGCTACATATCTCACAATATTAATTTATGGAAACTTCACAGTCTCCGAAGCGCAGTGCGAAACCGCTTGCTTTAGAATCCGAAGATCTCGGATTTGAAGTTTGCAGAGAGCAAAAAGTTTGTGCATTTGTTTCTTACTGGTAAGATAGAGGCTAAACACGTGATTATCTGGAAAGTAAGATGGTTCATGTATAGGCATTATTGAATAGCTACATATCTCACAATATTAATTTATGGAAACTTCACAGTCTCCGAAGCGCAGTGCGAAACCGCTTGCTTTAGAATCCGAAGATCTCGGATTTGAAGTTTGCAGAGAGCAAAAAGTTTGTGCATTTGTTTCTTACTGGTAAGATAGAGGCTAAACACGTGATTATCTGGAAAGTAAGATGGTTCATGTATAGGCATTATTGAATAGCTACATATCTCACAATATTAATTTATGGAAACTTCACAGTCTCCGAAGCGCAGTGCGAAACCGCTTGCTTTAGAATCCGAAGATCTCGGATTTGAAGTTTGCAGAGAGCAAAAAGTTTGTGCATTTGTTTCTTACTGGTAAGATAGAGGCTAAACACGTGATTATCTGGAAAGTAAGATGGTTTATGTATAGGCATTATTGAATAGCTACATATCTCACAATATTAATTTATGGAAACTTCACAGTCTCAGAAGCACAGTGCGAAACCGCTTGCTTTAGAATCCGAAGAACTCGGGTTTGAAGTTTGCAGAGAGCAAAAAGTTTGTGCATTTGTTTCTTACTGGTAAGATAGAGGCTAAACACGTGATTATCTGGAAAGAAAGATGGTTCATGTATAGGCTAGTCAGATAAGTTGGCTCTGTTCCTGATCTCACCAAGTTCGTGTCTGTCTTCTGTCCATAATATGTTAGTTTAAAGTAAAGCAGTCTGTGTAACCATTTGTGTAACTTTATTCTTCTTTTTCGTGTAGACATGAATACTATTGGGTTATTCATATCCTAGTGCAAAAAATCTTCCATGGCGAACACGTATTATGCCACTATTAGAAACGGTTCTCTTCGCACATCGCCTAAATTTAAGATAATTAAGAGATTTTTACCCGTGGGTTGTCTGGGTATGAATACCACCCTCTCATCTCCTCTCGTTGGGTGTCGTAAGAGGCGACTAAGAGAAAACAAGAAGACGGGCAGCAGCGTCTTTCTATTGGATTACCTACCACCTATACACTATCACAAGACGCCTTCAGCCAGCCAGCAGTGGACACCTTTTGGTTGCTGATGATGATGAAGAGTTGTTTTTCGTTTAATTTCCTTCAATCTTTTACAACGTTCTACGATTTTAGAAATAGGCAGAATAAGTGAATTTGTACTTTTTTTTCGGGGGTAATCTTCTAAAGATCCCCGGGAGCTGTGGGACTCCACCGGGGTATGTGGGATTCTTACCCACTAAAACCCCCGCGGATGTCGCATCGGCACATGAGACCCAGATCTCTTTGGTGGGATCTGCTCCCCTCAGAGCCTTGCCTTTGAGCCCGCCGCCGGGGAGAGCATTGTAGCCCCCCGGGAATCTGACACGGTGCTCACAGAAACGGGGGTCGCAACTCCGCCGCCGTCCTCCTAGAAGTCACCGCCGTCCTCCTCGAAGTCGCCGCCGTCCTCCTCGAAGTCGCCGCCGTACTCAATGGACGAAGTGAATTTGTCACAAGGAAGCTGTTTATCATTTCTCCCACACAACTTGGCTCGTTAATTCGTATATGTATTTACAATACATCTGCAATTCAATAAGTTCGGGAGGAATTGGAGTGGCGTTCGCTGTACGCTATAAAACAGCATCAACCATAATGAAACCGTATATCTTGCAGTGCGTGATTCAATTATACGGAGCAATCACACTCGCCCACTGTATAACAGGTGCGTTTTATACTGGCGCCGAAGGAACCCTAGCGTTCTAGGCTCGGTATGGTCCAGACAAGTAGCGGTAGCGATTTCATTGTAACAGCTAAGTCTGTAACAGCTCAGTGGGCGAGCACTTGCCTTGGAAATAAGGTGCGCAGGTTCGAACCCCGGGTCGCACCTCGGATTTCTTTTATTAATCATATGCGAATCGCCTTTGTGTGATTGTTACTAACTTTCGGTGAAGGGAAACATCATGAGCAAACCTGCATGTCTGAGAAAGCCTAACTATCTTTCGAATGACGTGCGAAGTCCGACAACCTGCACTTGGCTTGCGTGGTTGACTATGATCTAAGCCCCCTCATCTTGTGGGGAAGCCCGTGCCCAACAGTGGGACATAAACAGGGGCTGATATTATTACTTTAGAACAAATTCACCGAGTAGTACTCTGCGTCATAGTTCATCCGCAATTGGTTTGACTTTGATCATTGTCATGTTTGTTTATTTCATTGGTTGATCATTGTTATTTTTTTTTATTTCATTAACACACGTCATAGATGTAATACAAAGTAAAACATAATTTTTGGAACATAATTAAGATTTACTTTCCAAAATTAATGTTAAAGTCACTTGTTTGTTTACGTTTTTACAAAAAAAATGTACCGACTAAGACAATATTTATCACCTGGTGCCGTAAGTGAACTGATTACTTAGTATGATCGTGATGATGTTACTGAAATACATTTGTGCGTTAAATTCCACCACTCTTTTCCATCACTGTTACAGTGGTCACCCGTGAAAACACCAAGCTTTGATTCATGGTAAATTCATTGAAGATCCCATCGTCATCATCAGCCCACATCAGTCCACTGCTGGACATAGGCCTTCCCGAGGCACGCCACTGAGCCCGATCTTCAGCTTTCCTAATCTAGTGTCTGCCAACCGTTCTGCGAACATCGTCGCTCCACCTAGTCACAGGGCGTCCTACACTACGCTAAAAGATCCCATCGCTCAAGACTTAATAACCGCTACGCTTATGTCTCGCGCCAACCACAAGAGTCGACCATAAATCGTGGACCCCTCCGGTCTTCACCGCGCCCATTAACACGGTCGGAGTTAGATTTTATATCGCCAAGAATAGAGTAAACAAACGCGGAATTCTGTAACACGACACCTGACCAGCTTTTAGCAGGAATCTGTGAATGGATTCGGAAATCAGACTGAATTGGTAACAGTTTGAAGAGATAAAATAATGATTGAGATTCGTTCTGTGGAGGAAGGAGAAATCGAAGAAAGCGAATACGCTTAAGTGAAGAGATATATGATATTGAGAGGAGAAGAAAAGAAGAGATCGAGGTGTAAACAATGTTGACCAAAATAATATTCCAAAAGCTGTACAGATTTTTGCAACATGTAGTCTATCTATCTCCAGTATAAATATGAAAATCTAGAAACAGATAATTAAAATAGTATGATGTAAGTTATGTGTTTTGTAATATTATAAGCTAGTCACGTTTCCTGAAGCCGGTCATATATTCAGATTCCTGACGTTACTCAACCAAGAAACGTACATAACCACCCCCAATTTTGAGAGATGTAAGACAAAGTGGAGTCACCAGACCAAAACTTTAAATCATAGGGAAATTAAATAGCAGCTAAAATGAAGCCTTAAAGAAAATATCAGTGAAATGACGACAAATTTGAATAGAATTGAGTTTTGTAATTATAAAGGTTACCAATATTCTTTGAGGTCAAAGTTATGGCAGCTAAAGCACTCATCACTTGATTCATATGATTTTACTAAAATATCAAGGTTGGCACCGTGTAATTATTAGTGATGTTGTTTACTACCAGAGGGTGAAATGTTTGTTCTCTTCAAGAAAATATAAAAAACGTACAATATAATTATATGCGGCATATTGTTAGCCTTCCAGGGACAGGATCACCCTGTCTCCTTTACCTTGCTGTTTCTTTAGCAGCGAAGGCTGCTAAACAAAAACTTTTTCTTTTTTTTCGTGTCGACATGGTATGATTAAATTGACACAATTTAATTATATTATACATTTTTTTTTTATATTTTGTTACAGAGAACAAACATTTCACCTTAATTTTTCACACATTTCACAATAATTTGCAATAACCACCTGGCTTTTATTTGCCTGAAAGCCAAATTCTAAGATGTGTCATGGTCTGCTGGAATGTGCCACACTTGTAGCTAACACTGGTGTTGCTTATGTATCCCCATTTAATATGGTTTAACTTGCATCGACCAACCTGGGATCGCAATCTATTCAGACTTTTCCAAGTTGGCCATGGCTCCTTGAAGCGTGGTTGGAGATCTTCTAAAGGGGAAAGCAAAAACAGACAATTCCGTCTAAAAAATTAATAATTGTTCCAACATGTGCAACAAACAAAATAACCAATCATAGCCTGCTGAAATAGTACCAGTGAGGCAATAAAACTGACTATTTTTATGGACATGATCTTGTCAGAGAAACCGTCAAGAGAAGATACGAAGTGGATACAATATTCCCAAAACAACAGTTCCGTTAAATCACTGTGTAAGAGGACACATACACATTGTCGTTGGAAGCCACACCTGATGCTGTATTTATGGCTAGGGTCCGATGATAGAGCGCCTTGGGGACCGGTTGACACCTGCCACTATGCATGTTTTAATTTGCCATAAACAAAATGTTCGGGGGTAAGAGTGGTGATTGATTTTCTATAGTCTTGAATATATTTTTTAATCTATAAACCTACCTACTACAGTAGGAATCAGGTAAAAAAAAAATAACGAAAAGAAATATTTGTTAGAAATTACCAGTATTTTTTTTCCACCGCTTTGCTATTTTTTCCAATTAAACTTCGTCTAATTTGGTATTGGCTAGCTGCCGCACTCAGAAACGTAAATTAGCGTTAATACACAAAGCATTTTTAAATCTCTGAGTCGAAACATCGCGAAGCCGTTAGTGCTTATGTTCCGTTACTGAATACTAGATTATACATATGTAAATCTCTATTCACTAAAGAGTCTAAAGTGTTCCGAGGGTTAGCCGAATAAAAATAAACTAATTTTAAAAACTGGATTAGTGATACTTAAATTTAATTGACGTATGTAAGTGCGGCAATAAGATGTTTTGTTTTTGTTTAACTTTAGTTTTGGCTAACGTGCTTGTCGTAAACCTTAGTTTAAATTAATTATAATTTGTTATATAAACTTTATATTTGTTGTTATGTTTAGTCATTAGTTTAATCCCGACTCGTCGTGCCAGTATAGAGCATACAGAAAAAAATATATAAAAGGAGTGGAACACAAAACAAAAAGAAATACAAAAAAAATGAAAAATGAAATGAATGATGAATGTTCAAGTGAAAAATGAAATATAACAATTCCAAGAAAATCTCAGACCCAGATAATAACCGAAGGTGTAATATTAAGACGTTTAAAAAGACAGTAAGGAAAGCTGTCCGGACAAAAGCTGGACAGAACAATAGCATATAATGCAGCCATCTTCAACCGAAGCCATCACACTGCAAGTTTAATATAGTGTTCGCTCTATTGTTCCAGAAACGCTCTGCGAACCAATAAAAAGCTTTTAGTTGAGCTACAATGGCATGAGAGACGAGCGTGTTGATATAATCTCGTTGAAAGACTACCAAACCACAGATAAGTGTTGCTTAATGTCTATGATGGGTTCGACAAGGCAAGAAGAACTTATAATTTTGCTTTTATTCAGCTCTTGTTTTTTCTTCTTCTATAGATTACCTCATGCATATTCATCGGTGACAACTGAGTCCTGAAAGAATGCAACACATCCTTAAAGGTAAGTCTCGTGTGCCAGGGACCATCTTAGGTAGGTACCAGCGCAGTGTCAGCTATTTAACCGTTGAAGAGAAGTGTGTAAACATTGCTGCGTTTCAGTGTAAAGAGCACTGTAGCTAGTGAAACAAATAATATATAATTTCTTTCAAACCCAATTGAATTTAAAAAAAATTGAACCAATTTTCATCACCGCACCGTATAGTTTTTTAGAGTTTTTATACGTAATCTAAATAATTATAATATGTATCATCATCATCCACTGCTGAATAAAATATATGTATCATTTTCTTTAGAACCTTTATAAAAAGGGCGAGGCCGCCGCGAGTTGCTAGTTTACTGAATAAATTAACAAAACATTTAATAAAACATTATAACCTCCCACCGCCTATGACTTAAATACTCTGAATTTTCTCAGCGCAAAATGTATTGGCAGCACGTGGGTTCAAAATTCATTTGATGCCCAGCCACAAACCGATTAAGTCAGGCCTACAAAAGGCGATAACCCTTAAATGCTAATGGGGTGCCGTAGACCCGATGGTGTACAAAGAACACAATACGGCCCATTCGCACTGATATCCTCAGTTTGTACAGGTACGCGTTTAGGACGAGATTAGGATTACGCGTACTTGTTTATTGATAATGTGCGTAGTCATAAAGTAAGGACCTTGTTGCGACCGGGTTGAGTGTGCCGCCTTGAATAGAAAATAATTACTAAAGTTTCCATTAATATACGTAGATAGGTTGGCAGGTACGTACTTATTTTTATGTAGATATCTTGGTTAGTTAGACTATTCTAACTGTAGGTAGACCTATGTCTACAGTTTAAGTGTGGGCCCTTAGGACGTCCATTTAGTACGGCGGCGACTCGGAGGAGGACAGCGGCGGGGTTGCGACCCCCGTCCTCGTGAACACCGTGACTGGTTCTCGGGGGCTACAATGCGCCCCCCGGCGGCGGGCTCAAAGGCAAGGCATTGAGGGGCCCCTGGTGCCGATCCCACCGGAGAGCCCTGGGGTCCCCCCTCTCATGGTGATTTTAGTGGGTAAGAATCCCACATACCCCGGTCGAGCCTCACAGCTCCCGGGACCTGTGGAAGACTTCCCCCACGAAAAAAGAAAATTGATGACTAAAAACTTTTGTTTTAATGCTTCTTAACGACTGGTCGTCGTAGCAATGCAACGTCGAGAAAGAATAGAAATTGTACACCAAAAAGATATTTACAATATAAACTTAGATCTAAATCATAAAATTTACCTATGACGGGCTTATCGTTTTAAGCAATTTCTTCCAGACACCCATTTTTTGCAGGAGAAACGCTTTCTAAATATATGGGCACGTTGTATTCTAGACAGCAGTCGCAAAACCAGTTTTCAGTTTACATTTAAGATTATATATGTTTTTTTCTTTCTAGGTGACGGCGGGTCGGGTTTATTGGAAAAGTAAAGGCTTTTTTTGTTCAGCAGTAGAATACTTTTACAGACTCAGAAAAAGTACTAAAATTTTAATACTAAATATTATAAAAGTACTACTACTTAATTCATTTAAGTTTAAATTATTATTATTATTTAATGAGCGTAAATACTCATTTAAATTATAGTTTTTCCAACCGATATCCGAAACTCTTTAACGTGAGCGTGAAATCGGGTCGCTCGTACCCCATTCGCATTACAGGGTTAAAGGTGTGTTTATTTTAGACTTAATATGGCGTACCGGCGAGTGTTTGAAGTGGCTGCGGGCTCCTATTGAAATGGAAATTTTGCTTTTTGTTCAGTTTCAGTTATATTATTATGACGGGTCTCATTAGTTTTATGATTAGGAGTGTATTTTGAATCGTGTTCCACATTTAAAATAGACTGTACGGTAAAATAGAAAAACAAACACCTATTAATAATACCAGAGCCTGTACTATGGAAGACAGACAACATACAAATACATAAACTTTTTTTGTAAAGTACATTTTTTTATACTTAAGATCTAAACGCAAGGTGGGGATAGAATCCACGATCTATTGGGTAGCGGCCAGAGTAGGTATCTAACCAACGAGTCCGTCCGAAAAATACTGTGATTCAAAGTAGCAAAATTTTAATGTGAAATAGATGTGTGTAAAAATCGCAGTGTTTCGACTCTCGGAGCCGTTTATGCTAAATTTCCAAACTCCGATGTCAAGAACTGGATTAATGATCATTAACTCTAATTCACGTTTGTATGTACGGTAGTTAAAAGCTAATGTCTTACGTGACGAGTGACATTGCAAATTACTAGTTGGACTAATTGGAATAAACGACAATGGCCACACGTGTGTCGCTTACATACTGGAGAAAGTTCGTCTCATTTGTTAGTATTTAAAAAAATATGTCGAAAAAAATTTTAAACCGATTGTATGACAAAGAGTCGAACCCAAAACGCAGTTTACGACTCATTATTTTCCCCGAAACCTGAGCCGGGTGACTTCAAAGGGATGTGCCCACACTTTCAATATTTGAATAGCGGATTCCCCACTCAAATAATTACCCAAATTATGGGGAGGTATTTTACGCACACGTAAATAAATGATGAATGCGCAAACTTACCTGTAATAGAGTTTCTGTAGGTGTAGTGTGACTATGAATTATGAGAATACATAAAATAAGGTCGAATAAAATGAATAAATAAAATAAAAATATTAAAAAAAAAACGAATCAACTTCAATAACACTGAAAAGTATAAAATAATTTATATATTATAGAAGTTGGTGTTGGCGTACCTGCTGTGTATATTTAGCACCAACTTCAATAATATTTAAATTATTTTATACTTTTCAGTGTTATTGAAGTCGGTTTGATTTTTTTTTAATTATTTTATTTTATACTTTTTAGTGAAATTTTAATACTAAAAGATTGAACCATCGAAGACGGTGAAATGATGTAGGTAGGTTATGATCACATTATCGTCTACATAGTTTTACATAATTTGTTCTTCAGGATCAATTTATCCGGTCATAATGACATTTGCATGGAATCAATAGTAGTTTAATCTCTCGAATAAAAAAAAGAATCATCGAAATTGGTTCATATTTGTCAGAGTAATTTAATGGAGAACATCAGTTTTATGGTTTTTACCAGATAAATTCCTCCACATCGTACATGGTCCTCCAGGAAGTTCTTAACCGGTTGTGACAAAATTAATACAGAATCATTACAGTGGTTCTTTCTTTAGAATAAAAAAAGAATCATTGCAATTGATAAATACTTGCCAGAGTTATGACCATTTTTGTCCTTAAAAAGCGACAAAAACGTCATCTTTTAGGCATTTCTGCAGGTTTCCTGCGCGGTCTTCATTCTTGTTTTTTCAGGAACTACTTATTCGTAAGCAATATTTTTTTATGGGACTCAATCAACGGATTAAAGAATGGATAGAAGAAAGATTTTTTCAAATCGGTTCATAATCGCCAGAGTTATGCGCGAACATACATAATATATATATATATGTATTATATATACAGACGAATTGAGAACTTTCAAAATTGGATGGCTCTTAAAGTCACTAAGTTAGTTTTTATCGAAATCGACTTCACCAGCATAAAACATTCCCCGTATTTTTCGCTATGGGTTCGCCTAACTCATTTTTAAATAAAATGACGCTAAGTTTCACTATCTTATTTATATCAAATTTTATTTTTCAGCCGAATTTTTAAATATCCATAAATGTTGAAACGAGAAAAATGGACTTAGTGACTAAGAACTCAGCCACCCAATTGTAACTCATGGTAACCCTACGCAAAAGTTAGCATAGCATATCCCTAAGTTATTCATAGCTTTCGGCTATAATAAAGATGGTTTTGATGGTACGCGGTTACATGTGAGCTAATAACATATCTTATAACATAACTGTCACCCTTACGATATTTGAAGATTAATGACAGGTAGCAAATACGTACATAGTGAGGTGGTAGAACATAGTAAGTTCGGCGACTTTAAAATAAGAGCAGACGTAAGAAGTAAATGTACCTATGTAAAGTTCATCTAACGTACATTTTTTTGCGAAGTTGCGACTAACTCTAGGCGCATAGCCGATATAAATATAACAATATACTGGGTGTCCCGGAAAGGGTATATCAAGCCAAAAGGTATGAATAGTATGGATAGCAAAGACTCCGAAAGTAATGTAAAATATGGCAAAAAAAATATTTTTACAAATATAAAAAAAATATCGTATTAAAACTGTTTCTAAGCAATCCTGTGTCATCGTGCCTACAATAAGAAATTCTTCTTCTATAATAAGAAGTTCTTCAACAAACATCTATAATCTGCTATCTTCAATCGTGTGCTTTATAACCACCTTAATATATGCGGAGTCTCTCAACATGTACAAGGGCTTGTACGACCTTATAGGTAGAGAGCTGTAGCCACATAGCCAATCTTCTGTCACCACTAACAATTTATAGTTCATTACAAAGTGAACTTTTGTCCGTCCTACTTCTCTTATTTAGTTTTCTGATTAAATTTGATGTGAGTTCGAAGACAATTTAGCGTTTCTCACTCGCCGAGGGTCGATGTCTTCACTGGACACACTGTGTAGATCCTAGCTTACAGAAATCGCAGTGGTGGGAATGGACAGTGGAGTTAGTAACCATTGATAGTTGTTTGTAATTCATTAATTATTACTCATGCAATTTTATACTATCCGTAGAAATGAAACCGCACTTAAATATATATGTCCATTGGAAGCTATACTAATAAACCGTTAAAGGCGTCATACTTTTTCACCCCACCCTTCCTTTTTCTACCCGGGATTAAAAATTTGCACTTGTAACTTTACAGTAAAATTTTACCACCAAGAAAGAAAATAAACAAAAGCAATTTTTCCGAAATTCGATTTTCGAGAAACAGGTGATGTTAAAATTTAGTTAGGGATTGCATACAGGGGTGTTTTCCCACTTAATCTGCATACGATAATCGTGCGAAGGGGGGACGGTAGCGACATCTGTCCTGCATCTGCATAAGTTTGTGTTCCACCCAATTTGAAACACTGCCCGCTTTTTGAATTTATAGACTATCTTTTAGTGGTATACAGGCTGTTTTTAAATTGCATTTCTTTTTGGACGACACAATAAAATATGAATGTGAATTATTTCAAATATTGATATTTTTCTATAATATTTTGATACGTACGTATACGTAAGAACTTTGCAATTGGAGGACTTAAGACGAGTACTGATTAATTGATTACAACTCTATCGGCCGCACGCGGGGAACGGACTCCGTGCTAAACAATAATTATCTTATCATTGAGTTTGGATTTGAATACAAATACATTAAATAAACTGAGGATTGGAATAATAATGACTCATTAATGGACTGCGACTACGCTTCAGGACTTCGAAAATGTTAAAATTACTTCCAATCTCCTCACCCTACTAGGTACTACGACGACGCGATTTTACTACGATTTTTGTTTACGACTTACCAGTAAAAGTACTAAGTAAGTAGTAACTACTAGTAGTGGTTCTAGTACCAGGGAGAAAGCTTCGAAAGAAAATCCAAAAATAAAATTGTCGACTTGCCGAGCCAGAGTATATTTCGAAAGTAGCCAGAGAATATCTCTAAAGCTTGGTCTCTGGTTCTGATTTGGCAGAGACTAGTTTTCTTAAACAATGGCAAAGTCCTAGTTGGTGGATGTGGATCAACGATATCGGTAGTGACTTAAAAAAATAGCACCCTGCCTCTCCTCCCTTTATGTGCCCGTAAGAGGGACTAAGGGTGAACAAGAAGGCTGGTAGCAGTGTCTTTCTATTAGCCGTCTTCTAAAAGAAAGGCTCTTGTTCAGCAATGTATGACTTTGATACGTTTCCGATAATTTTAAATAAGTAAATAAAACACATCCTCTATCCATAGAGGTCTCTCCCCTATATTATTGTGAGTTTTCCCGAATTTTCCCTCAGGTTTTCATTAGCGGGGGTGAGTTTTAGTGACTTATGCAAACACAGGGAAGGGTGCAAATGGCACTGCATTCTGCAGGCGGCGCTGCTCATTAGGATTCACGCGTTTGTTTATTGTATAAAACATTTTGAATTTTGATATGATAATATGGAAAATGTTTGTCAAAAAAGCTGTTTATTTTTGATTTTTAACACTTCGTTGTAGTAGGAGGTGCGGAGGTGAAAGTGCTTCCTTCAATGGCATAATATTGAAGTATATTGAAGTATATTTTCGTAACCTGGAAGTACAGTCCAAGAAGATTCTTTTTTATTTAACTTAAGCGTTTGCTTTACTGCTGTCCCATTTAATGGAAATCAGCGATGCATATGAGGATGGTAAAGCACACTACCTTATTAAAAGCCATTTATTTACATTTCACTCTAGCCTTGAGAACACTCACATTATAATTAAGTGACAAAATGCAGAATAAACAGTAATTGACTTTCATAACTTTGAATTAGAACCTTCTACTGCCCTGCCTGTACAGTGACCGAAATCATAATCAGTGATGCGAAATTTGTTACTACTTTTATTTACTAAATAGTAGGTCTCTTGCGTGTTAAAAGTTCTACTTGGACTCTAGAGACTTAATAACTTATGTCGCGGGTGACATGCGGCAGTGCAATGCAGCCATCTAGGATATCGAACACTGTGGTTCTTATCTTCCTATATGGTCCCTGCCACCTAGTAAAAATAGCAAGTGTTTGGGGATATCTGTATCAATGAGTAGAAAATGTCAGACTTTTTGCAGCATCGGAAATCTGAAATGTCGAGATGGTAAAAGTATTTGCCGCTTCTCTTTTTTAAGAAAGCTTGTTGTGGAAAGATGTTATTTTATTTTCCTCCATTATTTGATTTTGTTAATACTACCATCGATACACACTATTTTTCAACTGCGGACACACACTAGAGGCATTAAGTACCTTTTTTTATTAAATTTGAATATTTATTTATTAATAAAAAATATCGCTTACTCTCTGTGCAGTAGATACAAAGTTGAACGTTGGCACAAACATTACCTGAAAAAGATGAAAAAATATTATTATTGGTATAAAAACTATACTACAAATGACATGAGCTGATAACTCTTTAGTTATCAGTTAAGAATACCTCATTTACTCTTTCTCTGAAATTTTACGTAAACTTTAAAAAGAGAAATAATTTATAATAAAAAAAATATTCGCTATCCGACTACATCAAATAAAAAAATCTAATTCACGCTCATTTTGAGGCGTCATAACGAATGCTTTGACCACCTTTCCCTACAAACATTTATGCACCCAACATCACCCTTATCACCACCAATTAAAGTATATATTTAACTATTATAACTGCAAATAAATTCGCGTGTTGGCCAGCCGCCGGCAGTCTGGGCACATGAAAGGGTATTCAATGGAAACTGGTATGAATTTCGTGGATTCAATTCAGTTGTGTTTAAATAAAACATGTTTACACGAGTCCAGGTTCTATCGAGAGAACATGTTGAATATGCGATACGAACATCACTGTAATACTGGGGATTTTGACCACTCGTTTAAAAGGGATGTTACGGCGTTCCTAAGCTGACAACAGAAGGGTTATTAGATAGATAGATAGGGTTATTCACAAATGTCTGAAGTTTCCGTATCCGTAACCGATGAAAATGTTTCGGGCGATATCTTGTAAACGCTATGCACAAATCCAATACTTTCAATGAAACCTGATCATTCCAAATAGAATCAACGAAACACTTATAGAGTTTAGACGATTACTGAAAATGTTTTCATCGAAATCGGATACGGAAATTTCCAATAATGATAACACTCATAGATAACAATTTGAACACAATCAATTCCACTCAAAAGTACTATTTGTTTGCGTTTTTTGGAAGCTAAGGCATTTTTTCAGTTAGCCGTGGGGTGTTCAAGTAAGAATAGCAACATCCCATCTCCTCCCGTCGGGAGTCCGTAATAGGCGACTAAGGGAAAAGACGGGCAGCAGCGTCAAATTTTTTTTTTTTATTTTTTCGTCTATTTATTGGATTACCTCCCACCTATATATACCACGATCCCCACCTGCCAAGCATGGCAACTTCTAAATGCAGCTTTGTTCAGCAGTTGACTACATTCGCTTGCTGATGATGACTTCATCAGTAGAAGCCGGCACTCCAGCTGTCCTATTTCTTTAAGAATAGGTCAAATATAATATGAGGCGCTGATAGTCCGTAAAAATCACTGTTAGGTAAAAGATCAGCTGGATAAACAAAGTCAGGCTAGGTTAATCCATAGATGGGTGACATTTTGGTGCAATTATAATTAAAATGAGCGTCTCAATGCTACGGACGGCAGACAGCAGTCGTTGTGGAAAGTCAGAGGCCTAAAAGCAGCTTGAAAAAATCTGACACTACGTTGGCCACAAAACATACGATGAAAAAAATTTATACTTATAATAAAACTGTAACAGGTCCAATTCTGTACATTGAAGATATTTTGAAAATTATGTTTGGAGGGCATTCTATAAGCGATACTAAAGCCAAAAATGTTTTTTTTTTTTTTTGTCTGTCTGTCTGTCTGTCTGTCTGTTTGTCTGTCTGTCTGTCTGTCTGTCTGTATCTCGGCTGAGCATCACGCCGAAACTACTGGACGGATTGAAACGAAACTTGGCATGATTTGAGTTAATACTCCGAGGTAGGACATATGATACTTTTTATCCCGACATTCGGCACGGTTCCCTTGGGAGTGGGGACTTAAGTCAAAATGTGTACTTGGTTATACGCTTGCTTCGATTTTAACAATTTTTCATTATAATTATAGTAAATATTTGTAAGGGAACACTAGGGAATAGACAGTTATTAACAATGTTCGGAAATCGGTTATCAGGTTAAGCAACGTTAGGAAAGGTCATTAAATAGATGGGTGACCGTTTAATGCCATTTGAACTAAACGTCTCCGTGCTTCGGAGGGCAAGTACAAAGTGGGTCCAAGTTTTTAACCGACTTTAAAAAATGAGGTTTTGTATTCTATGCGAATGTACATAATTATATTATTGAAAGTTTAGTTAACGTAAACACAGCGCGGGCGGAGCTGCGTGGGTCAGCTAGTAAACAAATAATTTCGTTTATTTTGATGCACGAAATATAGGATAGCATCGTGGCTAAGGCCGCTGAACGACAGTTTAAGTGGTCAATTGATATCCACGGGTGGGCTTTGCTGGCAAATTGGTCTGGCCCTTAATGGATACGTCTGGAGGAAGTGGTACTGTGGGGTCCGATGAAGCCCCATTTGTGGCTTCTGGCAGTCAATTGTCAGCTACTTGTGATAGAGTAATAGATGCAGATATATTTTTTTTTTAAATTGCGTTGTTAGTCGTTAGTTCTGATAGGTCGATTCCTCTGTGGACTGAATTTTTTGGGTAAAGATCCAGCATCAACTTTTATATACATCTAATGCATGGATTATTTTATTTTACAGCCAATCTATCTATACTTATAATAAAACTGTAACAGGTCCAATTCTGTACATTGAAGATATTTTGAAAATTATATTTGTAGGGCATTCTATAACCGATACTGAGGCCGAAAATGTAATTTTTTTAATTTTTGTCTGTCTGTCTGTCTGTCTGTCTGTCTGTCTGTCTGTATCACGGCTGAGCATCACGCTGAAACTACTGAATGGATTCAAATGAAACTTGGCATGATTTGAGATCTTACTACGAGGTAGGACATAGGATACTTTTTATCCCGTAATCTAGCACGGTTTTTCTGGGAGAGGGGATTAAAGTCAAAACGGGTACTTGGTTATACGCTTGGTCCGATTTTATCAATTTTTCTATAAAATATAATAAATATTAGTAAGGGAACACTCATAGAGAGTTGTTATCAAGGTTTTGTAATCGATCGGGTTAAGCAACGTTAGGTAAGGTCATTAAATAGATCGGTGACCGTTTAACGCCATTTGAACTAAACGGGTCCGTGCTTCGGAGAGCAAGTAAAAAGTGGGTCCCAGTTTTTAACCGACTATAAAAAATGAGGTTATGTATTCGATGCGAATGTCTGTTATTCAAAGTTTAGTTAACGTAAAAATAGTGCTGGCGGAGCTGCGTGGGTCAGCTAGTATTAATATAAAGTACACTAATTTTGTTGAACAAGCTGCCCCACTTTTATATACCTAGCTATCTTTTTCCATCCCAAGGTTGCCTGGAAGAAATCGTGGTTAGCGATAAGGCCGCCCTTTGTACAATTAGCACTAATCTATGTAGTACGCCTTTATTTATGTGCAAGTTGTTCGTACAAAAAGAGTATAAATAAATAATTTTTAAACATGACATTATGACATTCTGTTTGTTAATGTACTTCTCCCTGCACATGGGACGCAAAAGTAAGTTCAAAAGACAAAACATCAAAATTAAATTTGCTATATTTTTTTAATTTGAACAGAAATTGCATACTCAACTGCAATTCGAGTCGACTGCTATTAGCATGAATCTATTCTCTATTATCAACTAGATTCTAGATTAATAATAACACTTACAATATACATACTTACATACATTTAATATCATAAAACTAAAAATAAACAAAAAGAGCTACAAAATAAAGTATAAAGCATTTAATTAGAAATTAGAATTTAAAAAAATCGAAGTAAGAAAACGCATGTATTTTGTAATATTTTGTGACCATTTTTCGAATAGTTAAATAATAAATCTAGTATAAATATTAATTTGATGTCCTTTATCATAATAAACTTTAAAGTATCCTTAAACGGGGTTCAATTACTTGGAAAAAGTACTAAAACTTCAAACAATCACCTCCTCGCCCAAAATCGGAGGGGGGGGGGGGTCCCGTTCACTTATTGCGTTCAGGCCATTGTCAAATGCAAATCAAGTGGGGTCTGTCTTTTTCAGGCGGACTGAAATATGAGGGCAATAAACAGCAATGCGTCGGGACGTTCCGAGCACCTGCCGCGGTATGGTCACCCTATTTCATCGGATTTAGGTGAGGTAAAGTTAGGTCTGTTAGTTTGAGTAATTGTGATATTCATTTTAATACAAGTCATTCTTGTTCTAAGGATTATTTAATACAATTTAATAATCGGACAAGTTAGGGTGTCGGCGATTTTTTAAATACATATACCTGCTTTCTTATTACATATTATAAAATTTATCAATCAAATTTTTATCATACAAATTCCATTGTAATTTTTACAATGGAATTTTAAATTTCTGTTACAGAGTCAAGCTAACTTCAAAATAAATAAGAGAATTATAACTATAGGTACTTAGCTAATAACAGATACGCGAGTCAGGTACTCACCTCTAATATGAACGAATTATCCTTATTACTTTTTTAATTTAGAGCGGGGTCCGCCATGATAAATTCGGCTGTTAATCAAACACCCTGGGGGAGTAACGTTCGCGGATTGGAAAAAATGAAATTCAAAAATAGAACGACTAATTGGATCAAACTTTTTGAACTCTTTTGTGTGTCTTTATGATTTCTCGCTGATAAATCTAGTAGAGCTAGTACTTTTTTAACCTGTTAAAATTTTAAATATTTGTATGATATATTTTTACCGTCTGTAGTAAAACTATACCTACCTAACAGTAGCGTCTAGAATAGTTTGATTGTAAGTTCGTGTCTGATCATTGTAAATTAATCATTTAGATGATAATATAACAAGCGATATTTGGTTATGGAGGATAACCGCCGATGGCTGTTTGTCTTCTTATCTGTTTGGATGGATTTAACTGCATACAGTTTGCATATGAAAGCTGGTTAAATTGCGACAGTACTTTGACATTTATTAAAATAGTAGTTTAACCGTGATCAGATATTATCGAAATATTTAACTTATCATGCTAGTTTACTAACTGGTGTTAGTTGATTACAAAGGTATTCAAAAAGAAATAGCAATAATAAATACATTTGATAATAAATAAATTAAACAGCTATAGCATATATAATTAATTAAACAGCTGCATGTATAATTAATGAAACCGGATTTAATAAATTTACTTGGTACTGTTAATATCTCTTGCAAAATAAAATCGTGAAGATTTTCTCCGCGCTTTAACAATTATAATTAAACAGAACAAAGTAGAATTATTTAAATTTCATTATAATAACACTTACGCGGATGGAAATAAGGATCATAAAACTTCTAGAAATAAGCGGGTGCGATTAATTCCGGAATTTGCATCACAATTGCATTAAAACAAACCACCGCCAGAGGGCGTAGTTCCATTTGCACTTCCACCCCCGCATCACATCCGACACCCTTATTATTGTCCTGTTCATTTTATTCAGGAATTATATCCTAAATTATACATTACTGGATATAATGTACCCGTATATTGCTGTACTTTATATTTAATTTCTATGGATTGTGTCTAGTAATGTCAAAATACTATCTGATATCAATCGATTGTCCGTAGGAAATATTATCTATTTCAACTTATTACTCAAATTGTCTTGTGAATGAATATTACAAAAATAATTTAATAAATTTAGAATTTACATATACATTTTATTACTGTGTTCACTGTGTTTATAGTACAATTTCATCTAAAACAGTTATTAAAAAAAACTTACTGAAAACTTAAAATAAAATATTTATAATAATTTCGTTATAATAATAATAATAATAAATCCACTTTATCGTACACCAAAAGTTACATGTAAATTGAACAATTCGTTATTATTTAATCCAAATCGTAATAAAATATTTCCTTTAATTAACTAAGTTACTAAATACTGTTCCATTTTTCATGACGTTTATTTTTGTTTATCAAAAATCATTTGAAAGATACATCTTCTAAAAAATACAAAATCAGTTATAACTACAAAAACATTAATTCTTTAAATGCACAACCAAAAACAAAACCCCATTCTTATGTGACAAATTATACTACCCCATGCAGTTTTTACGTTCAACACCGCCCTCTAGGGTGCAGCGTATGAGCGTAGACTTACTTATTTAGTATCTAGTTTGCCGTTTTTGTACAAATAAAAAAGACCGTAAACAACTAGTATTAAATATATCTAAATTTTAGACCACATGGTGTTGTTTAGGGCGAAAATTGTTTTGTTCTAGCAATGTTATTTGTGTTACCACTGGGGCTTTAAAGTTTTTTTTTATTCTAGTGACGAGGTAAGCGGTAACTTTGCCTATAGTCAGCCGCTCATCACCCAGGACATTTCGACCGACTTCCACACAGGAACACAACAATATTATACACATTGCTACAGGCATCACAATACCTGACACTGCGATAGTAGGTACCTGCGGAAGGTCCCTCCTTGCGCTTGGGACCTAACAGTAAAATTGCTATAATTTAGTTTTGTTTAGTATGTGTAAGATGAAAGAAGGGCGATAAATAAGCGGCCTAAAATAAGCGGGGTAAGCGCCCGTAACGTCGTTCAAGCGATTTTGTTAGCAAAGTGGTGAAGCGTCCGTGACCGCGACAGTACATTTAATCATCTTTCGTGGCTTCAATCACATATACGTAGCAAGTAATAAGTAGCGTATAAAAAATAATAATATTCTGGGACAATCCACACACAGCTATCTGATCCCAAACTAGGCAGAGCCTGTACTATGGAAACCAAACAACTGATACTATTACTTATGTACTTTTTTTTGTAAATACATACTTATATTGATAAAACACCCAGACACTTGGTGGGAATCGAATCCATGACCTACTAATCAGCGACCAGGGTGTCTAACTACTGGACCAACAGGCCCGTCAAGGTCAATTTATGTACTCTGTGTGAACTTGACGCAATCATTAATACTATATTTATTGGACCTACTGAATATATTAAAACGTTTCTATCGTGTTGGAATTGCAACAATTTCTAGCTATCACTTTGATAAACGGCGTCCTACCGTGCAGTTTCATCGTAGTTCTCGGTGTCTGGCGACGCTAAACTAATTTATCCGTTTCTGTGTTCCTCAGTCGTACTAATTTCATAACGTCCCGCCACGCCTTGTACGGACAGTAACTTATAATCAACAACAGAATTAATATCATCATCATGGTACATTCTATGATAATTCTTAAAATAATGATCAAACTAGAATAAGTATGTAGGTTTGCGTATAGGTGATGTAAGTTATAACCAAGTGATTTTTTGAAATCGTATACACTGAAACTTTCTTAAAAATTGTACTCCTAGTAATAAAGTAATGATTCTAGCTGATTAATATCAGGAAAGAGTGAATCGTTTAGCATTTATTCGAATAGGAGTATCTAATTTACTAAGCTTCAATTAAACGTTCAGGTGGATTAAAGCTTAAACTAGATTAGCTTAAACCCATGAAGGAAGGCGATTTTAGTAGAAATAAAATTGCTAGCATAAAAACTAAATCCGATTCTAACACCATCGTTGTACAGCTTGTCCGTTCCTTAAATTTTTGGTCAAGAGAAATATTTTACTATTGTAATAATGCCAGCTGAAGCTGCTTAGAAAACTGCAGTACAACCTACTTCCTTTGAAATAGATATAGCACAACACAAAGGTTCTATTAAGAAGAAACTTGAAGACGAGCGCAAACCCTGTAGACTGACTTTATTAGTTAAATTAAACTTGCACAGTCATCTGTTTATTATCTAGCAGATGAAAGCTTTTGCTCTGTTATATTAAATTGCATAAAACTCCACAATGAATGCAATATTTGCTTCGTACAGAGAAGTAAGTAAAATTCCTCGTCACAAAAATGATTTTTTAACGTGGTGCTTTAGATTATCAACTGCTTGGGGACCAGAGACAAAACCTCGCTATCTTGCTGAACCAGTCTGCCTACTTGTGACCACAGTTGGTGTAACCCGGCCGGAACGTCAAGCCAAAATATTAGATAAGTCGCTAGTCCCCGATTAAAATAATGTGCAAGAATTCAAAGCAAACAAATATACATCAAACCTTGATAAAAATAGATCACATTCAAAAAAATACGTTCACAGACAAACATTAACATAGAACTATGTCAAACCCTACCCAATTTTTGGATCCAGACGCCTTTAAAACAAAGCCAATGTATTCTAATTACTTAGAAGCAATTTATAATGTTAGACTTGTCATCTAAAATGAAATTTCCAAGCTGACACGTATGACGACTAATAACCACCCCCGGCGTCGTTTATTAAGAAACCACTGCACCCGCTGCATTCTCAATAACGTCTTGTCACTCTGCGGCAGACGCCACTTTGTTACCAACGTCTTGGAAATTACTATTCAGAGTATCTCCTCCTGTAGGTGTTTATACTGGAGTAAAGATTTTCATAAATAGGTCATTGAGCGGCCTTTGGGAATTATTTCATACAAAAACTGTCATTGTTTTCTGCAACTTCATTTAAAAAAAACACAGTAAATACCTAAACAATGTATTCAGTAATTTTCACAACACTAAATTAAGGATATTTTCTTCAAAAATAAATTTGTTGGCTTCGAGTGTACGCACTTGTATATTCTCACTTATTACCAATAGCAATAAGTTTTGTGATCATTTTTTTGGTTGCCTATTTCTGAGTAGTTAAAATTAAATGTCTTTGCATATTCAGATCTGTGACCATAAATTTATAAAAGTTCATCATCAGCCGAAAGATGTCCACAGCTGGACAAAAGCCTCCCTTATAGAAGGGAGGGGTTGCCATAAAAGTATACTACTTTATATGGTAGTAATAGTAGTAGTAGTTTCAATATCAGATATTCTGCCGCCAAGCATCAGTGTGTAAGCATTGCTGGTTTCCGGCGTAAAGGGCACTCACTGTAGCTGGTGAAATTACCGGACATAAATATCTAATGTCTTAAGGCAACCCGCTAGTGATTCTTCTGGTGTTGCTAGCGTCTATAGGCTGCGGTGACTTACCATCAGGCGGGCCGTACGCTTGCTCGCCAGCTTAGTAGTATAAAAAATACTGGGCACAAGAGAGTTACTGCCGCACTCACAAATCCCACTTAACTTTAATTCTAATTAAGTTACTTTTTAAAATCTATTTATTTCGACTTTCGGAGCCGTTTATGATTAATTTCGACTATTCAATACGAGATAAATGTTATCTCTACTCACTATCAGCGTATTAAATATTAATTGGCTTCGAATATCAAAATAATCCGATTTCAAAAAATGGGTTAATCATCATTAACTTTAATTGACTTTTGTAGGTTTGGCGGTTAATGACTAATGTATCTGGTAACGAGCGGCAGTGTAGCTGTCCATAGGCAGGCGTGTTGGGAACACCAACAACCGAACATCTTGCTTGTCTTGCCACAAGACTAATAAAACAAAATATTCCTTTATCAGGAATTTGTAAGACGTCTTGAAACGTTCCAAAATCAAATAACAGGAATTCCCCGACACAAAAAAAGGTCTTCTTTGAATACAACATAAGAGTTGGCATATATCAAGTGGCCCTCACAAATGAAATAGCTACGGGGACAATTTCTCAAGACAAGACAGCACTCTAAGGGACACTCGAAGACCCGTCCCTCCTTACCGTAATCTTGGCGATTATTAAAATCATATATCTTTGGAAAAAGGTTGGGGCGATGCACCCTGATTTCTTTGAAGGGTGCATTCTCTTAAGTCACTTTGCTGGGATGGCTTTATGTATGATGGCTATGTTTATTTATAAGTCAGGTAATAAAACGATTCGTAATCTTTATTTATGTGTGGTCATTTCAAACGTGTCTTACTTAATGATATTATTTATTTTATGGGATATAAATTGTGTCTATTATATTAAAATAATTTATAAATTTCTAATTACAGTGCCCAAATATAGTAATGAACACATGTTGGTTTTTCTTGATTTTGTTATTATGTAGGAAAATTAGGGTGAGATAATTGAAGTATTGTTACAAACATTACTAAATCGCAGGAAATAAATTATAACATATTCCACAGTAAATAAATATACCGCCGCGGAATCAGAAATTTTGCTACAAAAGCAACAGTGTAAAGTAAACAATGCTGTGTACCGAAAAAATAGGATGTTTAATTAATTTTATCATCATTTCCATATATCACATCAGCATATTTAAATACTAAAGTTAGAAGTAAAACAATTCAATAAAAATTACAGTAAATAAATTAAAAATGTGACGGTATAGCATAAAGCCTTCCTCAAGAATGTCACGTAGAGGAAACACAGGCATTTTCCGTCACAATATTATCCCTACCGCTCGCGCCTTTCATTCCGGCCTTCATTCCTGTCTCTCATTATCATTCACTCATTCGCTCTTTGCAGATAAGAATAAAAACCAGGTAGCAGCCAGGCATGTCAGTCGTTTCATTTTTTTAAAAGTTTACTTGTTTTGTATTTGTCTTCTTGTGTACAATGCCTAGAGTAGTATTTAATTTTTATGCCTATACTCAAAACAGTTTTTTTTAAATCCTTATATTGATTGTAGCACAGTCAAGTTAAGAATTTTAATAAACAAGTGTCAAAAAACACATAGAACGATCTATTCGTACTTAAATGTAACTACCGCTGAATTTTTAGAAACCAAAACTGTCAAGCTGCTTACTTTCTTATGTATTAATCATTATGTGTATATCAGTAAAACACATTGTAATTGAAACTAACAAAGCAATTCAACTCAATACAGATGAAACCGACACTCCATGCACTAATACCTTCAAGGGCCCTGAGATTAGAACGGTTGAGAGCACCGATCTCTATTGGTGATGTATTAGAACGCTTTGGACCGAAGCCGCAAAGAGTTCTTAGGAAATTGGTTTAGGGATTATAACTATTGAGAAAATACTTATACATAAGACGAAGACTTATACTTCTTTAGACGAAGAAAACAAACAAGCACTGAAACATGCTCTTAAACTTTATAATTATTAAGAAAAAAAAAACAGAAATAATTATATAAATTACAGTTGTGTATACAGAAAAATACAGATTTCTACTAATTATGATAATTTAAGAAGGTATTAATTTAGTTCAAAGGGACCTAGACAAGATGCAATCGCTTCATAGCGATTCTATTTCTTCAATCGCTAACGGTGACAATTCCCAATAATTTGTCACGTGATTTTTCTATGTCTTATGTTATTCTCATACATTTTTATGCTTTCTATTGGCGTTAACGTTTGTAGAATGTTACATCGTCGAGAGGGCCTAGTCAGAGTAGTATTTCCTTAGTAAATAGTATAAAGACAATCATTTTTATCGGACTTACCTATATTTGTTTTTTTGTCATACCTATTAATTGCTTCTCTAGTTATCAAACAAAATAACTTATATTTTGTTTAGTTAAAACCAGGTACAACAGTAAACATGGCGTCTAATCCAAAAGTACTAGGCTCACATAAGCGCGAAGCGTCATCTCGACAGATTGCAGTGCTCCTTGAGAGTTACAACCTGACCTTTTGTGAAGGGAACGCGGGAGACTGTCTTCACAGAGACACAGAACTGTGTTTTGTTAATTGAAATCGCGTTGCGTGTAATTTATGTTTCTTGTGTAAGATAAAATTTATCTGCAGCTGTGTTTTCTAACTAAAGAATCTCAATAATAAGATCTTTAAATAGCTTTAAATATAAATATTAGTAATGTCTGAGATTCTTCGTCCAAAACAAAATATATTTTAAGTAAGGCTAATTGTACATAATCTTAATATAGACTTCCAAAAATATTACTAGTATTGATACATACCTTTTCCTTAAAGCTAACTGATATTTGCCAATTTATTTTGTTACGTATCACTACACGCCACTTCTGAATATAATATGTCAGCAATATTGTCGTCGTCGATAGCTGCTCTAGTTATGAACTAGACTTTAGAGGCTCTTTACGAAGTGCCTTTGTCGTAAGCTATTTCCTGGGACAGGCTAAAATTGCGAACATACCTATTATCTTAACTCGGACAATAGTCGAATTGAGAGTAATAAAACACGTGGATATTGGTGATCACGCGTAACATTTTTTGCTCCGGGATGTAGAAAAACAATGTTTAATACTTTTAAAAAAAGTTCCTTGAGATTTGGAGGCTTTTTTCATGACAACAAAGCAAGAATTTATTCATATGTTTTTCAGTGCATGTATATCGTACTGTTAGGCAAGAGTCGTTATTTCTCTATCATTTATTTGCAAAGAGTGGAAATCTAGTAAATACTCCGTCGCTGATTGAATGCTCCGTCGTCGCCACAAAGAGCTTAAGGTGGTTTAGGATTATTCTTCCATCCATATATCACCTCACTTATATAGGTATATTATGTATAATGCATATTCCACACGAGCATTCCACCAATAATAGATGTGCCATCATTAAAACCTCAACCCCGACATCTGAACTATCTGAATCCTCTGTACTTGCATACAACTTTCTCCCTGATTCCTATTCAGACCACGCGCGCACCCCACCCCGACCTACCCTGTTGATATGCTATCGATCGTTGTTTTACGCTTTTTGCGGTCTTTCCCCGAGTTGACCTTCGAGCAAGTTCTCGAGGTTATTTTGTTAGTTTAAAGTGTAATGTTCCCATTATATATCATGATGATGTCTTTATTCACGATTTTTCTTATATCCGAAACGATGTAGATGTTCTTTAATTTCCAGATATATATTTTTTATTCATAACTTGGTATAACTATTTCTTTTTCTATTTAGTATACGTATTTTCAGTAACATAACAGAAAATATTTTGTTTATCGCTCAACAAAATAAAACTAATTTGCTTGTTCGTGAATCTGTTTATATTTAAATTATTTTGTATGCAAATGCATCTCACCCCTGCACCTAGTGAATAGGGGGTGGTTATAGTGTTTACCTTGTGTTTATGATGTAGAGGTAAAACACTTGTCTTTTCTATTTACTTTGTTGTAGATCCACAGTCAATAAAATTATTTTTGGATAGAAATATTTCGCTCAAATACCGTTTCTTCTGTTACAGCCAAAGCTAAAGTATCTTTAAAAGTATTATGTTGCAGAAGCGTTTATTCTTTGAGATACGCATTTCGTTTTCAGATTTCGATAAAACAATTAACACACCCACAAAATATTTGTACTCGAACTCAAGGAATCAATTTTTAAGCGTCAATATTAGAAAAAAATAAAGAAAAAAATACATTTATTGGTACACACCATGGAAATACAGAAAAGGAAAGATGGGTAAAATATACATAAAATTTTAACATAATATTTCCACGCGGCATGCCAAATGGCTAACAGCTCAGCTAATGTTAGGTGCTATTACACCTAACACTGATGTCGTATTATATTTTAAGTAATATAAATAATCTAATTATTAACATTCTTATGACCTCTCTTACTGTACACTACACCGCAGTTTTTTTTACAAAGCTCCATTTACAAAGGTCTAGAATAGATCGCTTTGAGCTATAAGACCGCCTTTGCTCACATTAGTTTTTTTTAGGTTTTAATGTGCGCAATAAAGAATTTATCTATCTATCTATATGTAGAATATCGTCAGCAAAGAGTCTGTAAAGATATTTTACAGCTTCAGCAACAAATTACATCAACCCAATGAATCGAACACATTCAGTCGAGAATAAAATCATTCAAGCTCATTACTCAGCACCCGGGTGAAATCGTATTAAAATAAGACCAGATGTTCAGCGAGGCTATGTAATAAAACATGTGACATACGACGTAATATCTATTAAAAACGTTCCATTCTACTTTCAGAGAGCTAATTGCAAACCGTGTCCTCACACGCAGGCGAATGAAAGTGCCACGAGTAGATTCTGCAAATCTTTTGCCGTGGATTTATAGTAACTTCAGCTTTATTTTTAAGGAATGAGGTTGGGTTTCGGTACAATCGGCTACAAATTTAACGTGGTTGGTGAGCTGTGACAAAGAAGAGAGGTTGGGTTTCGTTTAATTTTCATTGACATGCATTGCCATGTCATGACTGTGTTATTTACGGCTTTCAGTATGATTTCTTTGTACATTGGCATGGTAAGATAATGAACTAAAGTTTTTTTTTGTCGTATGGTTAGTGGCCTACCTGGTGTCAGAGTTTTCAAGCTGCTCTGAGGCCTCTGACTTAGCTTAACGACTGCTGTCTAGATCACAACAGCCGGGACTGACTTTTAACGTGCCCTCCGAAGCACGGAGACTCTCCGTTCAAATGGCACTAAACGATCAGTATCTAAGGTATAAACTAAAGTGAAAAATACGCTATTGGTTGGAAACTACAAAATTACTAATTCCAAGAAACCGTAACTATTTAATTAATTTTGACTGAGGAATAATTTATAAATATTGAAATATATGTATGGTGATTCTGCTCTGGATAGAATTCCGACTCACTATTGGGACTAATACCACCACTCATTTTTACCACAGTAGCTCCTGTAAGCCAGGGCCTACAATTTTAACTTACTAGCTAATGAGAAACCTATTCACTCTATCTGTTAACTGAGGCCTCGTTTTAATAAGCGGGAAGACCCAAGCAGGCTAGTTATTCTAAAACCATTAATAATCTGACATTTATTATACAAATAAGCCCAAAGTCTCTTGGTTTTTACTATCTAAGAACACTACAGATGATTTAGCCATAAGCTGCCTTAATATTGTAACTTCTTTCTTTTAACATGGTTGTCTGGAAGAAATTGCTTTAACCGATAAGACCGCCATTTGTACATTACAGTCTTCTTCATTCATGACTGTAAAATTTTCTTCGAGTACATATTCTATTCTATTCACCGCGAGAAGTATATTTTTAAAAAAACTTGCCTCCCACTCTTTTGCCATCTCAACCATATAAGTATGGTTACTTTCATAACAATTGTTTTCATTTCTTATAATATGAACACTGTCTCGCAAGGTTAATAAAAGCGCTGCAGATGTAGGATGCATCGCATCTGCCTCCCCGGGAGGTGGGGACTCCCTGAGCCGTCTTGTTTCACGGTTCACGCCTGTCTTGCTCCGTGAAGGTTTCAAGTGACGAATATATTCGTCTGTTGAAATTGTAAATTGTAGGAATTCCGTGTATATTTAATTAATTTTGTTGTTACGTACATATAATGTACAAACAATGATTTATTTACTTGGTGCCATAAATAAAAAATAAATGAAGTCGGTTAAAAATACCTCTTTAGATCATGTTGAACAATATTTTTATCCTACCAATTTTGGCAATTTATCAATTTTCATTGCATTACAAAATGGTGTATGTAATAATGAAACTGGTTGTTTTAAATCCAGCGACGAGGAAGACAAGGTTATACACAAAGAGAGCAATGGATTCATTTTTGCAACTACGTATATTTATGGCTATTTGGAGCAAACAATTTATGATGATATGATTATAGACGACCGAAAAAATACACTCCTAGGTTGACACTGTATTTATTTTTTCTTTTCCGTGTGATCTGTTTCTTGTACCTATTGATAGTGCAAATAAGTGTAAATAATTTAAAAAAAACTGGTAAAACAAACCACTTTCTGTACGATATATCGAAGGTACTCCTGACAGGTTAATAATATTACAAAGAACTCTGTAGAATATAAGCGTTGTTCAAAGTACAAATACAAATTAATATAGCTTCTAGACTAAACATGTACTTATGGAGAACACAAGCATAAATTAAGCTATAAAAAGACAAATTCCTAATCACCATCATAAACCGTACAGCGCACAACACATGTTGTGCATTAATATCTTCTATACTCGAGGGATACGCTCACGTACTTGAGTGGTTTTATCTCAGCGTTTATAAATCGTTACTTGTATCTTAATGGTAATTTCACCCTCGGCAGGTATTGGGAAGTATGATTAGGAACAACTTACATGTATCTGAGTATAAATATAAGCTTGATATCGTAATTTTAGGGAGTTTTAATATCAAGTGGCAAGGTTCGTCAAATATTACAGGAATTTTCGTCGTCGTCAACCTCCGCTAGGAGATGGTACTACAACGGAAAGATGCATTGAAGAATTTGAGATTTTGAGAAGTCTGACTAAATTTGTAGTGGTGTTTTTTCATTACTTGTTTTCCTTAGTTCGTTGTCTCGTTCAAGCTCACTCACAGTGCCCCCGTTCCTTTTCTCTAAGAGAGTTGTTTACCAAAATTCGACACCAACAATTATTTATCCAACACAAAGAGCTCTCAAAGCCACATTTATAGTCACCAAGTTTAAAATTACAAAGAAATTATTTCGTTTCGTTGTAAAAATAACAGAGGGTGCGTCCACCATCCCTCGTGTCGTGTTACAAATAAAACAGACAATTACAGAATAACGCCGAGAGGGTGTCGTCATTACGACATGGTGTCTGGTTCCCTAGATCTTCATCTTGACTGGAGAACCACCAAGAGATAGTCATTAAAAATAATACGACTGTGACGTGTTGTTTAGGCTCGGTGATGCAAATGTCAGTTACTTCTGCACTCAGGGTGTGGTCTCGTCCTTCGATTTTGTAGTAACTTAAATCTAAAGAGAATTAGAATCAAATGAACCCTACCATAGAACACTTCTGTGTGGGGCACCAGAATATTAGGAAGTTTTAATTTTATAATAATCCACAGCTATGTCATGATTTTCTTCTGACACAGGTTTCAAGAGTCTATACAAATATTTAAAGTTTTTTTTTTTGGAAATTAATGTGATTCGAATTTGCAGTTCTTTTACCGATCGAAAGTTATTACATAATAATACTGAGCACGATATACTGCGAGATATTCTCGCAGTATATCGTGCTCAGTATTCATAATTTAACGTCTTTCTCATCTCGCTGACGTACGAATGGTGTCTATCGTGACTCAAAGGGTTTGACGTCAAAATTAAATGAAATAATTGAAAATCATAGAGTACCGTAAGCAGTATCGAGTTTCCTGTGATGATGTCTCACGACAGAGGTGTCAGGTGTCTTATTGTATGTCGAGTGTTAGCGGGTCCTCAAACCAGCTGCTTAAATATTTCAGTTATTGAGATATCGTATTGCGTATGATTTTAATGACAGAGACAGACTAGATCAATTTTTTTTTGTCTCATGGTTATTTGGCCAACCTTGTGTCAGAGTTTTCAAGCTGCCCTTAGGCTCTGGCTTAGCTTAACGACTGCTGTCTAGACAATAGCCGGGACTGACTTTTAACGTGCCCTCCGTATCCGTACCAATCTAAAGACTGACCATGCCTGACGTTGCTTACCCAACTGATCGTTTACCGAACAGTGGCTACCACTGGCTATGAGCGTCTCACTAGATCATTTATAACGTAATTGTAAGCTTGTGAAGCAGTAACATGCATTCGTGAGAAACGAAAAGTTCTAGTACGTAGGTAAATAGGTACTCCTACGACAGGCCTACCTGTTGCCAGTTGGACGGCACTGCTGCTCGTTAATAACTAACATAATTAAGTTATTGCATTACTTGGACCTGCTAATTTCACCAGCTATATTACCCTTTATACTGAAACAGCAATGTTTACACTCAACATCAACAAAGCCGGAAGATGTCCACTGCTGAACAAAGGCCTCCAACTATTTTTTGCAATACTATTAAGGTGGAAATCAAGCGTGCGGTACCACTGATGGTAACCGCAGCATATAGACGCTAGCAACACCAGACGCACCACTAGAGCGTTACCAACCCTTAAGATATTAGGTATTAAGTCTTTGTGTAAAACCTTTAGAAAGTCACGCTAAAATTAGAAGAAGATTTATTGGAAGCTACACTGCGTCTTCCGGTTCGTGGTCGCCTCTCGAGAACCTTTCTTTCATTGCAAAGCAGTAGATAAGACGTTCGCTTGCTTAAGGGACCTACCACACAGAAAAGGATGTGAAACTAAATAAAAAAAATGAAAAAAAAAATGTGAATAAAAATTGTAATAGATAAGTTAGATTTAGATGTCGCTGAATAAATGTTTTTCTTTCTTTCTTTCTTTCTTTCTAAATGTAATTATTATTCTCTGTTGCACGTACTTCTCTAAAATATCTCACACGTCCATCAAACAGTATTTTACGACAAAACGAACCATCTCTACAGATTAGAAAAGACTGGATTTTAAATTACAGTACCGGGCTTGGCTCGTAACTTTTTTTATAGTCAAGATAAGGGCGAATGCAGAGGTTGACTATCACGTTCATCACAGTCCGGAACACATGCCTAATGATCGATGTGATAGCGATCACATAAACTCGTATCTATCCTGCGCAGCTTCGTACTCGATTCTTTCATAGGGTTATCACAGTAAGTATATGAAATAAGAAAAAATGTGACAGTAATATTTGCCAGTTACAATTTCGTTTATAATATTACAGTAATGCCTTACTGCCGAATCTAGCTGATTCGGCATCTTAATGATAATTTATCCATCTTTTGAAATTGTATTATCTTGACACTCGAAGCCCTGTAATACTTAATATACGCAGATAGTGAGTAAAGATATCAATTATCTCGTGTGCAATAATCGAAATTAATCATAAATGACTCCGACAGCCGAAATAAATAGATTTTAAAAAGTAACTTAATTAGAATTAAAGTTAATTGGGGTCTGTAAGTGCGGCAGTTAGTAGGGAATGCAGACGTGCAGTCGTGTTTAATTGTCAACCCGTGGTTATAATAATATAAAACTATGTCTGTTTATGTTGTTGACCCCTGGTTATATAAAAATATGTGTTTTTATGTTGTTTGATTCTATTTTTGTTTAGTCAAAATCTATAAGATCCGTAGGCTTAATCGAGAAAACCCATTCCAATTTTGAGTTAAAGATATTTAAACGGAGAATTTGACATTGGTTTCCAGAGTAAGCTTTATACGATAACGTTATTCGAGAAAGACACACAAAAATGTATAAGCTGACCAAATAAAATAGAATTAAACCAAAATTAAAGTTTAACTGCATTTTATTTAATAAAATAAAGGCACAAGTAAAAAAAAATTAGTTTAGATACTATTAACTTTTTTTCGCGATGCAAGTTCAATTTTAAACTTCTATCACGTGTCAGCCCTGTGTGGGCTAAGTTTATTATTTATAAGTTTTACGATCGAAGGGGGCGGCGTAAATAGAAACCCATGGATTAGGTCCGCCATTGAAGTTCACGGTTATATGAACTATAAGCTGATATTATGAGGTTTTTGTTTGCTTACAAAATCAATGTGCTAAGAACGAAAGTTTCGTTTCTAAGATCTAAGAGACATTGATTTATAGTCATCTTAGTAACCAGACAAGCAAGGTGGTATAAGCGACATGCCTAAATATAGAGAGCTTTATTGCACTGCCGCTCATTACCTTGAGACAGTAGTTATTAAGTCTATTGAGATCGGTAATTTCATCCGCTACAGTGCCCTTCACTTATTTAAGTATTTATTTAATAATTTTTGTACACACAATAACATTTAGCGAAAAGGGAAATATAGGAAAGAATAGTACAAAAGCACAGCTTATTTCTAGAAATTTCTTCCAGCAGGCATGCGAGTGCAAAGCTGAAAGTAATAAATGGGTCATACAGGAATACAGCCATGCTTACACACTGCTAGCTTTACGACAGAATATCTGACACTGCGGTGGTACGGTCAGCCAAAAATATGGTTTACCACCCTACGGTTGAAGTTCATATGCATATCATAAAACAACAAGGTTGATTTTCCCTTGCAATTATTCATACTGCTCTCTTTATAATTTATTGTAGAAACGTCAACACTTTGCCTTGTGTTCCTAGTTTAAATTGTAGCATCTGACTGATAGGTCACCCTCACATTTGTCTAAAAATAGTTTATATGGGGCGAGGCGAATTTTGAGCCAAATTTCGTCATACATTTCTATTTATCAGTTTAGCTTATATCAAGAGGTTAGATTGAAACAATCCTAATTTTCTTGCAAATAGTGCTCTTTATTTCTATTGTAAAAAGGTAGTAGGTATAGGTATAGTAGGTAGCATTTTGATTTTTTTTTCGCACTTAGGAATAAATAACTAGCTTTCTCCCGCAGCTCCACCCAGAATGTCGGTTATAGCACCAAAAAGTAAGCTATGTCCTTCTCCGAAGTTCAAACAATATTTAAACCAAATTTCATCAAAATCGGTCCAGTGGTTCAGTCATGAAAGGTGGACAAACAACCTAACACACTCACATTTATAATACTAAAGTATGTATTAATAGGGATAGGAGTGAAAGAAGAATACGAGTAAGTCTTTCCAAAAACAACTTTATCCGTAATAAAATAAATATACAATTAGGTATACATAACTATATTAAATACAATAAAGCAATACAATACAATTAATAAATAACTTATAAAAATTGCGAACGAACTAGTTGCTGGTAAATGGAAGAAATTTAACAGTAACCTTCAATTAAAAAAGTGTAAAAATCTAAAATAGTTATATTAATAGCTCGTTTAACCGCCATTTTCGTCTATGACAGCTTGGAGACGGTCACCTATTGAACCCACAAGCCTTAAACAGACATCAGATCCGCGGGTTTCCTCCCATATCTCATTACAGTGCCGTTTCAGAGCTTCCTTCGTTCTTTAGTTTCTTCTTTCGTAGTGGTTGGACACAGATCTCAGTGTTATTCCAATCGAAATTCAAGTGTTGTCTAGCAAAATTCAGTCAAGCAATTTTATGAGCGTCAGTCATCATATGTATTTTTTTTTTGCATAATGCCTGTAATGCAAACCCAAGTAAAAACATCAAACATTTCGGCAAAATGTTCAGTCGGTGTGAAACCATTATTTTCTTAAACGCGTCGCAGGCGCGGCCGCTTCGACGAAGATCATTTAAATTTCCTTCTTTGCCTTCACGTGTAATCCAACGACGAACAACTTGTATCTAAAATTAAAGATTAACTAAATAAATGCTTATAGAAAAAATAGAAAATGTATAATATTTATACTAAGGCACGGTGAACTTAATAAAACTTACCGACACATTTAAAAATCTCACTAATATGAGGCCATTGTTATGTAGTGCAATTCTCTACTCTTTCGGCTATTGATAAATTGCGAGGCATTTGCAAATTCGAGAAATAACAATGTCATCCATTTTTTTACTATTTTACATATAAATAAAAATGACAAATCATGATAGTTGTCAGTTATATTTTCTTTTTTCAGTTAAAAAGAGGTTTTCACCTAAAAACAAGAACATAATGGAATCCTCACTGAAAGATGAAAAAAAGACTAATAGTTATATTTGTTGAAAATCTTAGCTTATTTCATTGAAAATAAAGGTTAAAATAACATCTTTAACCCATGACTTCAGATGTTAGGCATTTCAGATAATAAAAAATACGTCATGATTGTGCATCTCTTTCATGATTAGAAATGTTCAACCTTGGTGTTATTTTGATTGCATAGGAAGATTTGTCAAAACTGGTAAACCACTTTCTAGGCCGACCGTACCTACCACGACGGTCCCTTGCACAACGGTACTCTCGCGGTCACGAACGGTGTACCAGTTTTCAATCAAAGTCGTTTGAACAACGTTACTTGCGCTTACCTCGCCCGCACGTATTTTAGGCCGGCTCGTGTAAGGAATTGTCGTCCTTAGGTGGTACACCGTTCCTGACCGCGAGAGTACCTACCACGCCATCATAATAAGCCGGAAGATGACCACTGCTGAATAAAAGCCTCTCCCAGGGGATCGCAGTATATATAGGTGGTGGTGTAGGTAATCCAATACAAAGACTCTGTTATCCGTTTTCTTGTTTTCACTTAATCGCCTCTTACGACAGCCAACAGGAGTCCTTCCATAACTAAATTACCTACTTACAATAAAAATTCCAGTCAGCCAGCCACACAAATCAACCTAACTAAAGTCGTAATAATTACGAATGCAAAAGCGAATCGTACCACTATGTGCGAAATATTACAAATTCAAATCGAGTCAATAACCGATGAATCGGTATAAGATTAGCGATTATGAATATTGATGGCACGACGCGACGCGGTGTGTTTGCAGACGGGAGCACGTGCTCGATTGTGGCTCGATGCGTAATCGATACCAGCCGATACCTCTCGAGACTCCGTTATGAAATATCAATTCGATAATACTATATATTATCAGATATAAATATTTTTTGTAGCCTCCGTGGCGCAGTGAGAAACCGTATGCTTGGCAAACCGGAGGTCGCAGGTTCAGATTCTGCGGGGAGCAAAAACTTTCAGACGTTTCGGTGAAGGAAAAAACATCGTGAGGAAACCTGCATATCTGAGAAAGCCTAACTAGCTTTCGAATGGCTATTAAAGTCCGCCAACCCGCACTTGGCCAGCGTGATGGACTATGGCCTAAGACCCCCATCTTGAGGGGAGGCCGGTCCCAGTGGACATAAAAAATTACTGGTATTATTTATTATTATATAAAATGTCGGTCTTGCGCCTAACCTTCCCTGGTCGTGTTGGTCTTCGAAACTAAAGCAAGAGTAAGTCCACTTGTGTCTACGCAAGCATTTATTGTGCACTTTAATAATATAACTCGCATAGATGGCTGATCTTGTGAAAAATTCGCTGTGGTTGTATCAGCCAGGAGGAAATTATTATTTACAGGATTTCATACTATACGCGACTGAAGTACGCTTAAGATAAACGCATATAGGCCATTTTTATCGTTGGTAAAAACAATCAAATATTTACATGAAACCCAATATGCAACTTGAGCTTACCCCCGAGACTTACACTATCAAAGTTGACGTATCGCAATGAAATATTTATCACACAATGATAGCACCTTATAAATCGTTGGTGTGCACCGCATTCATACAAATAAGCGCGTTGGGGTGGCCCGGGAATGAACCCAGGCCTACCTCACGTGTCGCACGTGACTTGGGCGCAGATATTGCGGGGAGATTACGTAAGTTATGCTTCCGGGTTTTTTGGGTTTTTAAAAAAGGTTCAGTGAGTTTGTTAACGGGTACTTAACACAGGTATAAAATATATCCTTCGGAGTCGCTGGACGCTCGGGGTGTGGGCCCCTTGAGCGTCCATTGAGTACGGCAGCGACTCCGAGGAGGACGGCGGCGGGGTTGCGACCCCCGTCCCCGTGAGCACCGTGACTGGTTCCCGGGGGGCTACAATGCGCCCCCCGGCGGCGGGCTCAAAGGCAAGGCATCGAGGGGCCCCTGGTGCAGATCCCACCGGAGAGCCCTCTCATGTGCCGATGCGACAGCCGTGGGGGTTTTAGTGGGTAAGAATCCCACATACCCCGGTCGAGCCCCACAGCTCCCGGGGATCTTTCGAAGATTTCCCCCGCGTAAAAAAAAAAAAGGTATAAAATATATGTCACATCATATAGTAACCCAAAGGTGTATGGCTGTCCTAAAAAAAACAGTAAGGGACACTACCAAAGTCGTTTTATTGCGTAATCTTGGCAACACTTTTTTTCGTGGGGAAACCTTCAAAAGGTCCCCGGGAGCTGTAGGATTCTTATCCATTAAAATCCCTGCGACTGTCGCATCGGCACATGAGAGACCCCCGGGCTCTCCAGTAGGATCTGGACCAGGAGCCCCTCAGTGCTTTGTAGCCCCCCGAGAACCAGACACGGTGCTCACAGGGACAGGGGATCGCAGCCCTGCCGCCGTCCTCCTCAATGGACATCCTAGGGCCCACACCCTGAACGTCCAGCGACTCCGAAGGAATCTTGGCAACCTAGCAAGTCCTCTACTACACAACGCCAGCAAAGAAAGCGCAGGCTATGCTACTAGCCTTACTAGCTTTTTCTAAACTCCGTAATTATGATGTTTACGTTAATACTACTTTTAACACATTAAAAGTCCGGTATATTATAACCACGGAGAGTCGCTAAATATAAAAAAATGCTTTTTATCATTATTTCTTTAAGGTTACAATTATTTAACGCAAATACGACATCTCTCCGATTTGTCGTTAGTAAATACCAAAACAAAATGATTGTTACAACTAAAACAATTTTCTTACAGTATCAATGTTTTTTAGACCGCAATAATCGGCTTATCACCCCTCGGATGCTTTGAAGAATCGAATTCGTACCCCGGGGCCTATAGCATAGCCAACATGTGGCGGGTTCTCAGGGTCCTTGATTGACAGGGTACTACCGAGGTAAGCTGTTATATTTGAGGGTTCATTGGGTTACCTATAATTGTATTTCCGTAGTGGAATAGACACATTATTAAGGCGTATAGGGACGTTAAGTTAATCGCGTCCATTATTCAAACACAAAATATTTGTTTTTAAGATAAGCTCTGGAAAATGTTGTTTCAATACGAAATGAAAATTGACCAATTATACTCAGTTTTAATATTGTGCAATGCCTAGATCATGATAAGTAGGTACATAAAGAAAATACCTAAATACTCCTAACTACAGAATGTATCGTAGGTATTAATATTTTGGAATTCTTGTTATATTTTAGGGATTTTATAGATAAGATGTAGAAGAAAAGCCATATTTTATAAATTTGGGCCGACAATGTATCAGAGAACCTTTCCCACGGCACTAGCGGAAGTGCCCTTTACGTCAACGAAGCACCTCATAACCAATAAATAGATGACCAGTACGACCCAAAAAAATCCAATTTCAATTCGTCCGGGCCCAAACAAATTGGGTCAAATCTATAACGGACTTTCAACCGTAAATCCCGAAGTTCGTATTTCGAAAAGTTACGGTCGATCGGCCAATCGGACGGCCGCTTATCGCTACCCAATGACACCGGCCCGATTACCGCGCCGAACCATACCGAGCCGTAAATTCGAAAATGGAATCCAACTTCGTTAATTACCGAAGTGTTCGATAGGCATCGCACAGCAACCGATTCTAATTTTGCGATATAACATTTTTGAATTCGGAATAATTTTTCTATTGGAGCATTTTATTGAGTGTAATTTATTAAGAGCTGCTAAAGTTAAGAGTAAAATTGAGTATTTTTTGTGACATAAACTTTCTTAGGATTTTGTTTTCGTTACGAAAACTTACAAGTAGCCTATCTTGGAAATTTGATTGATATAATTATTTTAGTACTTTTTAGTTTTTTTTTCTCTAATTCCAAATATTCTAATAAGGTCTATATTTTTATACATTGAGACCGTAAGTTCATAAACAGTGTTAATATAATATAATACCAGCCCTTGTTAATGTCCCACTGCTGGGCACGGGCCTCCCCTCAAGATGAAGGGGCTTAGGCCATAGTCCACCACGCTGGCCAAACAATAACAGTCTTATATTATCTTAATAATTTTATGCAGTCAGCATTACAGGTGTGTAAGACATATGCAAATTCTTTGAATTTATCTAATTCTTATCCGTGTTTAATATATTTTAAGCACAAACTAAACTAAACTAAATTGAAGAAAAAAATAAAATTAAACACAAATAATAATAAAATTGAATAAACACGTAGTGCGATTCAATTAATAATCACCGAATCGCATCATCGAACTGGCAACGATATCGACCAATTGAATCGATTGTACTTGCCGATTTTAACGGCTCATTAAATTTACGCGGCCGTAACAGTCGGTTATCGATAAAATCTACTATCGGTACAGCACTCGAATCGTAAATGCGAAATTGGTGTGGCTTCATTAATTTACACAACACTGTACAGGGGCGGACTCCAATGGCTGTTAATCAAACTAACGAATTTTGTATAGTTACTTACCTACCTAATTTAAGACCGAATAATTTAAGCCCAATACAAAGATTCGGAAACCTATATGAAAACAAAGTATATAAAAAAAACTCATCATCATCATCAGCCGGAAGACGTCCACTGCTGAACATAGGCCTCCCCCTTATAACGCCACAATGAACGACAATCGGCTATTTGCATCCATCGGTTACCTGCGACGCGCACAATGTCGTCTGTCCACCTAGTGGGAGGCCTGCCAACGTTGCGTCTTCCAGTTCGTGGTCGCCACTCGAGAACCTTTCTTCCCCAACGGTTATCGGTTCTTCGAGAGATATTGCCTGCCCATTGCCACTTCAACTTGCAGATTCTGACAGCTATGTCGGTGACTTTAGTTCTTCGGCGAATCTCCACATTTCGGATGGTGTCGCGCAAAGAAACTCCGAACATAGTTCTCTCCATGGCTCGTTGTGTGACTCTAAACTTCTCTAAAAGGCCAGCCGTTAGAGACCACGTCTCATTAAAAACTATGACGGAAGAATTCAGACATCATACACAAGTGAACTAATCTACTAAAATAATAGAAGTACTTATATTTTAAGGCCTTAATAACTCTGAACGACCTTGAGCATTTGAGCCCGCGGAACCCCGCCGCCGACGTCAACGCCATCTAGCAATTTCACTCGGTACTGCTTACACAAAGTCTAAATTTGTTCGAAGAATAAGAAACTGCAGAGATAACAATCATTTTAAGTAGGATATTGCCTATTATTGTAACGCATCACTGAGTCTTATCATGTGCACACGATTTAAAGTGTTTTTAATTCCAATGGACGGTTTGCTGCTGGAGCTTACTTTAGGCTATCATGCAAGTGTCTGTGCTTGATGTGTTTTTTTTTGTATGCACAGTTTAAGTAATTTAAATTGTGTAATATTCAACCTCGTGGTAGTATGTCTTTATTCAACCTAGTGATGAGAATAGCAAGATGTTCGCCTGATGGTAAGCGAAACGTCTGCCTATAAACAACTGTATAGTTATTCTCTTGAGCCCAGTAATTTCACCAGCTACAGTGCCATTCACACCGGAACAAGGCAATCTTTACACTATATGATTTTTGACACTGCGATTGTACATTTCTACCGGATGGTCTCTTGCACAAGGGACCTACTATCCTACTAACAACATAGTTTTACAGAGTAATTAGTAGTAAAATAAAGTATAGTAGGTAAAAAATATGTGTCATTTTGTAGTGTGTGTATTTGGGAGCGTTTAGTATGAGTGAGCTGAGCATGTATGTCTAAAGAACGTATGAGAATACATGATATGCAATGCAATGCAATTCCGATTGTTTGTTATAGATATTTATGATTCATACAGATCGGATAAAATCATTTGGAGGAACATAAACGACATGGAAGAATTTAACTGGTGAAAACCATAAAATCGACATCTTCCGTTATAACTACTCTAACGAATATGAACCGATTTCAATGAGTTTCTTTATTTGTGAGACTAATCTACTGCAATGGTATCATACCAAGTTCATCACGACGATTTATGAATGAAAAAAATACTAATAAATTATTTTAAAAAATTAACCCGATCAGTATACAGCTCACTAAAAAATATAAAATTATTTGGTGCTAAACTTACACAGTAGGTATGTACGCTCGCGGTCACGAACGGTGTACCACCTTTAGGACGAGAATCGCTTGCACGAGCCGGCCCGAAATACGTGCGGACGAGATAATCACACGTAATGTTTGTCAAACGATTTTGATTGAAAACTGGTACACCGTCCGCGATTGTACGTACAACTAACACCAACTTTAATCATATTTAAAATACTTTATACTTTTTAGTGTGCTGTCTATTGAACTGCTGTTTTTGATATTATTTTATTGTTTTTTTAATGTTCTATTAAAAGGCTAATTGAAACCCCCGACCAAAAACAAGGGGAGTTATAACTGATGCCTATGTCTGGCTGGAAGTGTCTGTCTCTCTGTATGGCTAGCTGTGGCATCGTAGAGCTCCAACCAGTGGATGGATTTGAATGCGGTTTTTTTAAAGCTAGTTTAAGCGAGATGGTTCTTAACTATGTTTCATGAAAATCGGTCCAGCTGTTAGAAGACCATCAGCTCTTTTCCGAGTCGAGGTAGGGATATTTCGTATATAGACATCTTTCATTATTTCTATAAGTCCAAAAGATCTGAAATTTAGTACATATATAAATCCGATAATAGTATATAAAATGGTAACCTTCACCAGGGTCTGATGATGATCAGCAAGTAGGTGGAAATAGGATCTCGGCCCCAATAAACGAAGACTCATCCAGTTTGGGCTCGTGGGATAGTTCTCAACGAGTAGTTGCTAGAAGAATGGAATTCAGGGTCTGATGATGGAGCAGGAAGGTGGTCACAGGATCTCTGCACCAATAAACGTAGACCCACCGAATTTGGGCTCGTCAGATATGTCTCGACAAGTAGTTGCTAGAAAAACGGTGATCATTGTTTGATGATGGAGCAGGTTGGTGGTCACGGAATCTCTGTATCAATAACCGCATTTGGGCTCGTTGCGTACGTCTCTACGAGTAGCTGCTAGAAAAATGGTGATCAGGGTCTGACGATGGAGCAAGAATGTGGTCATGGGATCTCTGCACGAATAAACGTAGACCCACCGAATTTGGGTTCCTTGGGTAGGTATCACGAGTAGTTGCTAGAAAATGGTGATCTTTAGATGGGGGTCTGATGATAGAGCAGGAAGGTGGTCAAAGGATGAGGTGACGGGCCCGTTGGTCTAGTGGTTAGACTCCCTGGCTGCTACTCGATGAGTTGTGGGTTCGATTCCCCCACGAAGTGTCTGGGTGTTATTTATCTATTTAAGTATGTATTTACAAAAAAAAGTATTAATATCAGTTGTCTGGTTTCCATAGTACAGGCTCTGCCTAGTTTGGTATCGGATAACTGTGTGTGGATTGTCCCAAGATATTATTGATATTATTATAAAGGACCAAAAAGTGTAAAATAAACTATTTAAAAAAAAATAAAAACCGACTTCAAAGTGAATTATCTAAAAAGCATAAAATAACGAAAATATTATTGAAGTTGGTGCGGAATATACACAGCAGGTACGCTAACACCAACTTCAATAATATTTTCGTTATTTTATGCTTTTTAGATAATTCACTTTGAAGTCGGTTTTTATTTTTTTTTAAATAGTTTATTTTACACTTTTTAGTGACTTATTTTACCAAGATAGGTATCAGCACTATCACGCAACTCGAACGTCTACATTACAGTAACTTACTGAAAACATAAAAAGTTTATATCTCTTAAACTACTGGACCGATTTTGATGAAACTTGTACTCTACCCTAAGTTGAAAGATTCTCTAACTATTGCAAAAAGAATTTTCGAAATCGGACTTGTAGTTTCTGAGAAATCCGCGGACAAACCTACATACATACATACATACATACATACATACATACATACATACATACATACAAACACTCGTGAAATTTGGTAAATTCGTTTAGAAGCCCACATAGACTAACATATATGAATATTACGCATTTTTATTAATATTACATACATACGCGTCGAATACAGAACCTCCTTTTTTGAAGTCGGTTAAAAAAACGTATACCTACCGAGTTTGGGCTCGTTAGATATGTCTCGACGAGTAGTTGCTAGAAAAATAGTGACGAGGGTCTGATGATGAAGCAGGAAGGTAGTCACGGGATCTCTGCACCAATAAACGCAGACTCATTGGATAGGTTGCTATGAGTAGTAGGTAGAAAAATAATGATAAGAGTCTGGGGATGGGAGCAAGCAGGACGGTGGTAACAGAAACTCTGCTCCATAAAATGTAGGACCCATCGAATTGTAAATCGATAGTTAAATCTTGCCGAGTAATTAGTAGACAGACACTGATCAGGGTAATGGCGCAGGAAAGTCATTTTAAGAGTTCGTTCACCCATGTCGGGGTTTATTAAAAAAGTTTAATTTATACTTTAGCCTGAATTAAGTATACACATACATACTACAAAGTCTAGTTAGGTACTTAAAATAACAATAAATATAAAAATATAAAACATTAAAGTAATTAATTTTATCTATACTCATATCGTAATATTTAAATTATGAATACAAAACTAGTAAGTACTCTAATGACACACTTTATACACATGCAACTCCGTTCTAAAAACTTTTTATTTTTTTATACACAAAAAAATGGGCTGCTGAGGGGCAAGACCGAAAAAAGTGTAACACTGTAACAATGAAAAACGACATCAAAACTTAATGTTTATACAGATTCAAACGGACTTGAACTGTATGTCAACGTATTAAAGTCTCAATTTTTAACCGACTTCAAAAAAGGAGGAGGTTCTCAATTCGTCTGTATATATATATATATTTTTTTTTTTCTATGTATGTTCGCGCATAACTCTGGCAATTATGAACCGATTTGAAAAAATCTTTCTTCCCTCCATTCTTTAATCCGTTAATTGGGTCCCATAAAAAAAAATATTGCTTAGTAATAAGTAGTTCCTGAAAAAACAAGAATGTTGACTGCGCAGGATAGCCTATATAGATGACTTTATGTCGCTTTTTAAGGACAAAAATGGTCATAACTCTGGCAAATATTTACCAATTTCAATGATTCTTTTTTTATTCGAAAGAATAAACCACTGTAATGAATCTGTATGAATTTTATCACAACCGGATAAGAACTTCCTGGAGGACCATGAATGATATGGAGGAATTTATCTGGTAAAAACCATAAAACTGATGTTCTCCTTTACATTTCTCTGACAAATATGAACCGATTTCGATGATTCTTTTTTTATTTGAGAGAGTAACATGAATTATTAAAAGTACTAGCTGTAGCCCGCGGCTTCGCTCGCGTTTACTTTGTTACTCAAACGTGTTTTGAATTATGGATCGAGGTTTTTAAAACATTGTTTACACTAATGTAAGGATATTGTTCACACTTTTATTAACCCTGATCTAATAGGTATCAAGTATGTAGCCTGTATTTTTGTGTAAGCATGTGTATGAAATGGGATTCTTAAATATTTACTTCTTTGTTTAAAAAGATACAGTACTTATTTTGCAATTCCATTAAAAAACTTATGAGGTTGTTAAGTGGAAACCATTTGGTAACCCCATTGGTAGACGCCCTTAGAGGTTGATTTTCGAAAAATGCTGGAAATTAGTTTATTCAATAGTTTTGTTTAATTCATTCACTCAGTTTCATTACCATAGTTGCATTATAGCATTAGGTAAATGGAGATCTTTCTTCACGCAAACTTTAGGAATTTTTCGAAGAATGCCGGAAACGGTTTCTTAGATTCTTGTATGCAATACATAAAATATGTCGTGTGGCTGTAGGAATAAAATATTTTTTGGAACTCAATTGAACGCTTATAGGGGTTAATTTAAAAAAAAAATGGATTACATGGATTACTTAAATATGACGAATTTATCCGCAAAGTGTCCATCATGCAGCATGATTTTTTTTTCGCGTTTTATACAAAAAAAACCGTGCTAAAACCCCGTTAAGGGTTGATTTTATAAACAAATCTGTTAAACGTGTTTCTCAATTTTTTGATGAGTACACTGACAAAGTTTTGTGTCTTTGAAAAATTGTTTATTACATACAAACTTTGATACCGACCTCATTTATCCCACGGGTTGATTTTCGAATAAAACATTGCACACTTTATCCGGTTCTAATGAAATTTGCATGAAATTATTACAGTAGTTTACTCTCTTGAATAAAAAAGAATCATTGAAATCGGTTCATATTTGTCAGAGTAACGTAATGGAGAACACCAGTTTCATGGTTTTTTAACCGACTTCAAAGGAGGAGGTTCTCAATTCGTCTGTCTAAATTCTTTTTTTACCAGTAAAATTCCTACACATCAATCATGGTTCTCCAGGAAGTTCTTATCCGGTTGTGATAAAATTTATACATATTCATTACAGTGGTTCCTTCTTTCGAATAAAATTGGTAAATATTTGCCAGAGTTTGACCATTTTTGTCCTTAAAAAGCGACAAAAACATCATCTTTTAGGCATTCCTACAGTTTTTCCTGAGTAGCCATTTTTGTTTTTCCAGGAACTGCTCATTCGTAAGTAATATTTTTTAAGGGGCCCAATCAGTGGAACGGCCTATCCGTACCAGAAAGAATTTTTGAAATCGGTTCATAATTGCCAGAGTCATGCGCGAACATTCATAGAAAAAAAATATATGTACAGACAAATTGAGAACCTCCTCCTTTTATGGAGTCGGTTAAAAATGCTGAAAATTAGTTTGTTAAATTTTTGTGTTGAGTTTACTTACCGAGTTTCGTGACTGTAGCTGCCTTATAACTTAAATGGAAATCCTTCTGCATGCAAACTTTGAAACCATTAATTGACCTTAGGGGTTGTTTTTCGATAAATTCAGGAAACATGTTTCTTAGATTGTTATGTGCAATACATAAAATTAGTCTTGTGACCGTAGGGTAAAAAAAAACATGATTTGGACCCCAATTAATCCGTTTTGGGGGCCAATTAAAAAAAATAAATTTGCACATGGATTTCTTTAATTTCATGAATGCATCCGCAGTGTCATCAGTGCAGCATGAATTTTTTACCGCATTCATATTCAAAAACCGCGCTAAAACCCCGTCAAGGGTTGATTTTCAAAACAAAATGTGTCAGACATGTTTCTTAACTTCATATGATGACAAAAGTTTTGTGCCCGTCTGATGAAAAATATTTTTTTGCAAACTTTGATACCCTATTTGACCCACTTAGGGGTTGATTTCCGAAAAATGCAGAAAATTTGTTTGTTGTTTTGTTGAGTTTATTTATTGAGTTTTGTGACTGTAGCAGCATTATAGCTAAAATGAAAATTCTTGTTCATGCAAACTTTGCAACCTCATAAAAGGACCTTAGGGATTGTTTTTTGAAGAATGCCTTAAATAAGTTTCTTAGATTATTGTGTGCAATGTATAAAATAATTCCTGTGACTGTAGGACAAAAAACATTTTTTGGACCCAATTGGACCCTTTTAGGGGCTGATTTTCAAAATAAATTGCGTTAACTTGATGAATTTATTCACAAAGTTGCATCAGTGCAGCATGATTTTCTTTCCGCGTTTGCTACTCAAAAACCTGCTTAAACCCCTTAAAGGGTTGATTTAAAAAAAAAATATGATACTCGTGTTTTTTATCAGTACACTGATAAAGTTTCGTGTTCATGCGATGAATATTTATTTTTCTATAGTAACTTTGATACCCCATTTGGGGTTGATATTCGAAAAATGCTGAATATTAGTTTGTTAAATTGTTTTGTTGAGTCCATGTACTGAGTTTCGTTACTCTAGCTGCATTATGTGTGGTGTTAGTGCGGTGAAAAAAAAAAGTTTTTCATACAAACTTTGAGACCCCATTTGACCCACTTAGGAGCTGATTATCGAAAAATGCTTAAAAATTAGTTTATTCAATTTTTGTATTGAGATTATGTACCAAGTTTCGTTACTCTAGCTGTATGATAGCATTAAATGGAAATCGTTCTACGTGTAAACTTTTCAACCCCATTAAATGGTCCCCCCCCCCCTATGGTCAGGAGTTGTTTTTTGCAAAATGCCGGAAAACTTTTTCTTAGACTCTTGTGTAGAATACATAAATTAAGTCTTATGACTATAGGTCGAAAAAGATTTTTTGGTCCCCAATTGAACCCCTTAAAGAGGTGATTTTCAAAAAAATATTATTTATACAATAATTGCTTTAGTTTGATAAATGTATTCGCAAAGTTTCATCAATTCAGAATGATATTTTTTTTCCGCGTTTCATACTCAAAAACCATGCTAAGTGCTAACAACCCATTACGGGTCGAATTTGAAAAAGTTGTGATACACGTGTTTCTTAATGTCTTTGGCTTAGTAAATTGACAAAATTTCATATCCATGTGATGAAAAAAAAAATTCCATACTAACTTTGGGAGCCCATTTGACCCACTTAGGGGTTGATTTTACAAAAATGCTCAAAATTAGTTTTTTCAATTGTTATGTTGAGTTTATTTACCGAGTTTCGTTACTCTAGCTGCATTATAGGATGAAATGGAAATCCTCTTTGTGCAAACTTTGAAACCCCACTAAAAAACCTTAGGGGTAGTTTTTAAAAAAATGCTGGAAATAGGTTTCTTAAATTCTTGTGTGCAATATATAAACTAAGTTTTATGACTGTAGGTCGAGAAACATTTCAATTGGACCCCTTTAGGAGTTGATTTCCAAAAAATAATTATTTGCACTTAGATTGCTATAATTTGATAAATATATTCGCAAAGTTTCATCAATGCAGTAAGTATGTTTTTATTTTACATTGTGTACTCAAAAACCATGTTAAAACCCCTTTAAGGGTAAATTTTCAAAAAGTTGTAACATACGTGTTTCTTTATTTCTTTTCTTCAGTACTGTAACAAAGTTCCGTTTCCGTGTGACGAAAGAAATTTTTTTTTTCATACTAACTTTGGGAGCCCATTTGACCCACTTAGGGGTTGATTTTACAAAAATGCTCAAAATTAGTTTTTTCAATTGTTATGTTGAGTTTATTTACCGAGTTTCGTTACTCTAGCTGCATCATATGATGAAATGGGAATCCTTCTTTGTGCAAACTTTGAAACCCCATTAAATGACCTTAGGGGTAGTTTTTCGAAAAATGCCGAATTTAAGTTTCTTAGATTCTTGTGTGCAATATATAAACTAAGTCTTATGACTGTAGGTCGAGAAACATTTTTTGGACCCCAATTGGACCCCTTTATGAGTTGATTTTCAAAAAATTATTATTTGCACTTGGATCTCTATAACTTGATTAATGTATTCGCAAAGTTTCAGCAATGCAGTATGAATTTTTTTTTCCGCGTTGCATACACAAAAGCGATGCTAAAACCCCTGTAAGGGTCGATTTTCAAAAAGTGGGATACACGTGTTTCTTTATTTCTTTTGTTTAGTACACTGACAAAGTTTCATGTCCGTGTGACGAAAAAAATATTTTTTTCCATACAAACTTTGGGAGCCCATTTGACCCCCTTAAGTAAGGAATTTCGAAAAATCCGTTCTTATTGTTCACCTAGACTATTTGAATAATGTTGGTTCCAAATTTCAAGATTGTACATTATATGGTTTTTGCTGTATCGTGATTCCTAGAAAACACCCTGCTCTTTTATTAATATAGATGTAGACGATAATGTGAAATCATAATGATGTCATAACCTACCTAGATCATTTTACCGTTTTCGATGGTTCAATCTTTATGTATGAAAATATCACTAAAAAGTATAAAATAAAATATTTAAAAAAAAATTGAACCTACTTCAATAACACTAAAAAGTATAAAATAATTTAAATATTATTGAAGTTGGTGCCAAATATACACAGCAGGTACGCTAACAGCAACTTCTTTGATATTTAAATTATTTTATACTTTTTATTTATTTATTAATTTATTTATACTCTTTATTGTACACACATAAATGAACATAAGAAAAGGAATTGAAGAAATTTGTACAAAGGGCGGCCTTATCGCTATCCGCGATTTCTTCCAGGCAACCTTGGGATGGAAAAAAGATTGCGTGGAATACAAAAAGTGGGGTAGTTAATATGTGAGACAAAATACACTAGTAAAAATATGTATACTTATGATGTGTACCTACTTACATATAATATATATGAACATATACAAATATATATATAAATACCAACATATTATATATATAAACATACAAAGAGAACTATTAATATATGTATATTATATATATAAATGAATTCTTATAAATATACTGATAGCACTCTGAAATCAAATTAAAGGCCAGCAAAATAACAATGAGCTACAAAGTGAGGTAATGTGCTTTTAAACGATTTTTAAAAATGTATATAGATTTAGATTGCCTTATCGTTACAGGTAAGGTATTCCATAAACGTACTGCCTGTGCTGAAAATGATTTGCCATAAAAATTTGTTGACTGTAAGGGCATAGCTAATTCAAGGTTTTCTGACGATCTTAGATCCCGTGAATGTGTCTCATGAAGGAATTTGAAACGAGCTTTAAGATATGGGGGTGTAATAGGATTAAAAAGAATATTATAGAGAATATGAAGAATATGTGAGTTCCGGCGAAGGCGAATAGGTAACCACTCGAGCTTTTTACGAAAAATAGAAATGTGATCATATTTGCGTAAACCAAATATAAATCTAATGCAGAAATTTTGAAGTCGCTCAAGTTTATCAAGTAGGTATTCATTTAGATCGAGGTAGCTGACGTCTGCATAGTCAAGGATTGGAAGTAGAAGTGATTGAGCAAGCGCAATTTTTGTGGCAACTGGAAGAAAGTTCCGCAATCTTCTTAATGAGCCAGCAGAAGCATACATTTTCCTACTGATTTCCTGAACCTGCGGTGCCCAAGATAAAGTTTTATCAATGAGTATACCTAAATTTTTCACTTTCTCGGTGACTGGAATAACGTTGTTATTAAATAAAACTTGAGGAACTTGCGACCAATCCACTCTGGACATCATCCTCTGACTGCCAATGACAATAACCTGAGTCTTTGAAGGGTTCACTTTAAGACCATAAGAGTTACTCCAGGTACTAATTTTAGATAAGTCATCATTTATAATGTTAATGCTGTCAAACAACAGCATGACGGTAAATCTGCAGATCATCTGCGTAAAGGTGGTAGGAAGAATCAAGTTGACTGGAAATGGTATTAATAAATACAGCGAAAAGTAGAGGAGATAGTACACCGCCTTGCGGCACGCCTGCAGACAAGTTACACCAAGAAGAGAAAGTATCTTCAATGCGTATTCGCTGCCGACGGCCAAAAAGATAACTATGAAACTACTCAATTGCTGCTGGAGATATGTTTAGAGAAGCAAGAATACCAAGCAGGATATCAAAATCTACAGTATTAAACGCATTACTAAAATCTAATAAACAAAGTATAGACAGATTACCATCCTGCATGGCGGACCTGATGTCATCCGTAATATGTACAAGGGCAGTAGTAGTACTATGACCAGGACGGAAACCTGATTGGAAGGGATTAAGTAGATTATTCTTATTTAAAAAGGAACTGAGTTGATTAGAGATGCGACGTTCAAGAACTTTGGAAAGGAATGGTAAAATAGATATAGGTCGGTATTCGGAAAAAGATGCGGGATTTGATTTTTTGGGTATAGGTATAATCTGAGCCTCCTTCCAACTAGACGGGAATTGGCCCGCAGTTATAGAATAGTTAAGAATATGGCTAATTATTGGAAGTATTATGTCAAGGATAGGAAGTATCATATTGCGACTGACACAGTCGCTACCGAATGCATTGGATGCAATCGATAAAATACTCCTCTTTACATCACAGTCAGCAAATTGTGAAAAGAAGAAATGTGAAATATTGGGAGTTGGAAGTAATGAAAGATAATTTAAAGTTTTAATTTTTTCTGCCCTATCGCAGGCAGGAGAAGAGGAGAAATGTTGATTGAGTGAGTTTAAACATATATTCTTAGGAGCAGCATCTTGACGAGATTTTCCAACCCCCACGGTCTTTAAAAATTTCCAAACTTTGACTGGATCTCCGTTTTCAACAGATCTGTGAATATGGCGGTGATAAGCTTTCCTACAAACCTTATTGCAAATATTCCGTAAAGAAATATACTTTTCCAAGTTTTCAGCTGTAGAGCGACATTTGTATCTAGATTTTGCAAAAGCTTTTTTGTTCTGCAAGCACTTAATTTCTTCTGTGAGCCAGGGTGCAGGTAAATGTTTAATTTTAATGGCACGTACAGGAGCATGAACATCATACAATTTAATCAATGTAGATGTAAAAATACTGACCTTAGCGTCAATACAGTCATTGGACAAGAGAGAGCTCCAATCCACATTTTTAGTGTCTCCACGAAGACGTTCAACATCCATGCCAGAAAAATTGCGCTGCTGAAGAATTTTAGGTTTAAACTTAGGGGGACGAACTTTGTACGATAAAAAAAGAAGATCGTGATAAGAAAACATATCTGCAGAACACTGACCATGTTTAGCTACATGACTATTGGAGGACACAAGAATAAGATCTAAAAGGGAAGGAGTCGAATGCGGGAAATTATGTGTAGCATTGAGAGGAAGGATGTCTAAGTTATTAGAATGAGCAACAGATTTAAGAGATAAAGAACGAGAATCATTTTTTAGAAGACACGTGTTAAAGTCACCCATAATTATACAATGGCTGTAAGAAGGCAAAAAACGCTCTAAGATGTTTTCGAAAGATGAGAAGTAGTCTACACGTAGAGAGGGACAATAATATACACCAAGCAGAATTTTAGAGTTGTGAAGTTCCGCTTCTATGAATAAATGTTCTCCAGCATTAAGAGGCGGTGGCTGTGCTGATATATCAATAATTGAGAAAGGAATGTGTGTACGTAAATATATATATATATTTTTAGTGTTATAGAAGACGGTAATTTTTTTTTTAAATATCTTTCTTATAAATATAGACATGGCTGGTTTGATTATTGCATTACAGCTCTCGACTTGCTCTCCTAATAGTATATTTGTTTCTGGCGACGGTACTATATTATGTATATAATTGGCTCAGTGGTATATGAGCTTAACTAAGGTAATAACGTGATGTTAGACGTGGGTACAAATCCTAGCAATTCATTTGCTTTAATGTCTTTTTTATCATCCAGCAGCAGAAACGTCCACTGCTGAACATAGGCCTCTACCTTAGAAGGGAGGGGTTGCCATTATCATCACGCTTGGCAGGCGGCTTGGGGATCACAGTATAGGTGGCAGGTAATCCAATAAAAAGACTGCTGCCTGTCTTCTAGTTTTTCCTTAGTCGCCTTTTACGGACACCCAACGGGAGGAGATGGGTAGGTGCTATTCTTACCCGGACGGGGGTCTTTTTTATATTTTACTATTCTCATTATTTATTTCATAAATTGTTACAAAAGGAACATTTTAAGCATCTTTATTTTATAATTTTAATGTTTAAATACGCTTTATCTACACTCATATCGTAATATTCAGATTATGAACTCAAAACTAGTACTCTAATGACACATTTTATACATAATGCCACTTTACAAAAATCAAAAAGTTTTTTACGGTACACGTGTATCGTAAAAAAAACGTTTGATCAAAACGATGCCGTAAAATCTGCTTAAAAATATATTGTAATAGAGAACACAAAAATATTATGAACAAAAGATACATACATATACTAGCTGACTCGCGCAGCGCTTTCCGAGCTCTTTTACGTTAACTAATTTTTAATAGCATACATTTGCGTTGAATACATAACCTCCTTTTTTACTTGCCCTCTGAAGCACGGAGACGCTTACTTCAAGTGGCATTAAACGGTCACCCATCTATGTAATGACTTTGCCTAACGTTGCTTAACCTGATCGATTGCCAAACATTGATAACGACTGTCTATGATGGGCTTCTAATTTTTTTTATTAGATACATTTGTGTTGAATACATAACCTACTTTTTTAAAGTCGGTTAAAAACTGGGACCCACTTTTTACTTGCCCTCCTAAGCACGGAGACGCTTACTTCAAATGGCATTAAACGGTCACCCATCTATGTAATGACCTTGTCTAACGTTGCTTAACCTGATCAATTGCCAAACATTGATAACAATTGTCTATGACGGGCTTCTCATTGTTTTATAGTAATAAATACATTTGTGTTGAATACATAACCTACTTTTTTAAAGTCGGTTAAAAACTGGGGCCCACTTTTTATTGCCTTCCGAAGCACGGAGACGCTTACTTCAAATGGCATTAAACGGTCACCCATCTATGTAATGACCTTGCCTAACGTTGCTTAACCTGATCGATTGCCACACATTGATAATAACTGTCTATGAGTGGCTCCTTATTTTTAATAGTATTAGATACATTCGCGTCGAATACATAACCCCCTTTTTTAAAGTCGGTTAATAACTGAGACTCACTTTTTACTTGCCCTCCGAATCACGGAGACGCTTAATTCAAATGGCATTAAACGGTCACCCATCTATGGAATGACCTTGTCTAACGTTGCTTAACCTGATCGATTGCCACATATGGGTAACAACTGTCTATGAGTTTCTCTTTATTTTTAATAGTACCTATTAAATACATTCGCGTCGAATACATAACCTCCTTTTTTAAAGTCGGTTAAAAACTGGGACCCTCTCCCAAGGGAACCGTGATGAATTACGATATTTAAGACCGTTCCGAATTCACAAACCGACGTCACCCACCGGCGGCCCCAATGCATTGGCATAGTTTTCTTAGTCTTTGCGTACTTAAAAAGTTAAATTATTTCCAAAAAAATATTTACCGATACTAATGTATAGATATTAACTAAACTAAGTACTTCTATTAATTTCAATATTTACAAATGCGCATAAACTCTTAAAAAAAATTAAATGAGTTTAACAATATTGCTCCAACACCGACGTGCAGTCCTCCCTCGACAATGCCGCGAAGCGGACTGAATCAGAGATCGGAGCAGGCATGCTTGCGCAGATGTACAAAATTTTGGGAAAAATAGATATTTCTCTAGTAAAATACGGAATAAAAATAAATCTTTCAAGTAAAGACATTCGTATTTTCAAGACCTTTTTTCCTGTGTATACGCCAACACCATAGCTTGAGCGGTTTTAGAGAACATTTGCAAATTATGACATAAATAGGTCCTTCTTAGATATTTTTTTCCTAAAAAGTGGTTATCAAAAATAAATTTTTATTCAAGTAAACGTTTTTATCGAAACTTTAACTAACGTTTTATATTTTTTCTATACAGATTAAATTAACAGTTTTTGTGAACATTTAACTTAAAATAACAAGAATTCAGGCATTTCACCGTTATTAGCGCCTTAACGGTGCCAAACAAACACAGCCATCCTTGGGCCATGGTTTTGGTACAATGGTTGGTGTGCATGAACATGTATTTTTGTGTTTTGTGTCTGTGTTATTATCAGTGACCTGGGTTTATAGGCAATTTAGAGGCTTCGGAGTCGCTGGACGTTCGGGGTGTGGACCTTTGGACGTCCATTGAGTACGGCGGCGATGTCGAGGAGGACGGCGGCGGGGTTGCGACCACCATTCCCATAAGAATCGTGACTGGTTCCGGGGGGCTACAATGCCCCCCGACAGAAGGCTCAAAGGCAAGGCCCTGAGGGGCAGTCCTGGTGCAGATCCCACCGGAGAGCCCCGATGTCCCCTCTCATGAGCCGATGCGACAGCCGCGGGGGGCGGTTGAGCTCTACAGCTCCCGCGATAAATAGGCAATATATAGGATCTGCCTAGTTTGGCAATAGATGGCCGAGCATAGCTTGCTATTATCTGTTATTATTATTTGTAATTTCAAATCGGTACCTGTGCAAATTGAACTGACCACGCGGCGAGGCCGTACCACGTTAACGAAGCTGATATTCAGATATTCGGGACGTTGGCGGATTGTTTGCGAAAGGCAATATTTTAATTGCTACCGTCTGTGTCGACAGCGTCCAATAACGTCAATAATAGTGCTATCCGTGATGCCGATTGTGGTTATTTACACTTTGCTTTTGCAACTGGCAATGATATTATTATAGAGCCATTTTGAATGAAGTCCATATTTCTTTTGCATATTTGTACAACTTTAGTGGAGGTTTTAGACTCGATCTATAGCTACGGCATTTCTTGAAATACATCTCAGAGTGAATGCATAAAATAGTTGGAGATCTCAGCTAATGTTCAATGGAGGATTTTTAGATACATATGCGGCTACGGCATTACTTGAAAGATTTGAATTTGTTTCCATCTCAGAGTGATTCCATAAAAACTAAAGATATCGCAGCTAGAGCTAATCTCTCAGTGAGTCTACAAAGAAACATATAGGTCTTGCATCATCGATACAATAGATAGATAGATAGATATACTCTTTATTGTACACAAACTCACCTACACATAAAATAAAACACATAAAAACACTTAAAAACTGAAATATGTACAAAGGGCGGCCTTATCGCTATTCGCAATTTCTTCCAGGCAACCTTGTGATGGAAAAAAGAGAGAATGAAACATAAAAGTGGGGTAGTTAGCTAGTGCAACAATTATGATATTTAGAAAACAAAAAAAAAAAAGAAAGAAAGTAAAGAGAATATAACAGAAAAACATAGCTATAAATAATACAATAATACAATACAATATTTATGCTTTAATATCTATACGTTACATATTATATCGAAGGCTTGTATAGCCCAAACACCTGGAAAGTATTTCACTGATAGCAGTTTTAAAGAATTGTTATGCCTATAAATTAGGGGTATGTTTGAGGATATGGCATTAAGTCCGCCTCTGTACACCTGTTTTTATAGTTAAATAAATAAATGTGTGTGTTAAAAGATTAAATAGATTATAGTCTATAGAGCGTGCTTTGGAAAGACTTAATAACAAAAACAGTTTTTCATTTCCTTTAACTTTCTCTTTTATTATACGTATATTCATCAGTAAATATTATACGTATATTCGTCACAACACGAAATTTTGTGCATACGCTCGTATCTACGAGACTGAATGACTTATTACCACTGGTAACAAGTTTTGGCTGGCAACAAAATTAGACTCGCTATGGCCATCCTAAATACTTAAATGTTTTCGTTCTGTTACCTGGTAATCTCCCTCTGGGCGGCGTGCAGCTTCGCAGCAAGCCTTCCAGCGTCGGCCTCGGCTGCGCGGGCGCGCGCCTCCCAGTCGCCGCGCGCTCGCCTTTCGCGCTCCGCATCGCTGCGCGCTGCTCCCTCGCGCTGATGACAAATAAACCCTAATAAGTACCAATCCAACGTAAGGAAAGACAAACAAGATGTTCGCCTGATAGTAAACGACATGCCTGCCTATAGAGAGCCGCAATTTAATGCCACTTGTCATCCAAAACGTTAAAATAGTGATGAGTTCTCTGTAGCCCGGTACTTTCACCAGCTACAGTGCCTGTCAGCGGTGAGTTGCAGGCCTGTATTTAGGGTTCGGATATGCCGTTCGTGGCTCACAGAAGTACAAGCAATAAACCAATTTGCCGGAGAATATAATATTTATTCGATCTACTTATATTTTTCCCGTTGCTAGGCAAACACATGACAATAAACATTCTTTACAAAAACCGTTAACAATGGCACCTCTTTTATCCAAAGCAGGTCGCTCACAGTGCCCTTCACAGAAATATTTAATATTTACCCACTGCTGCTTGGCGGCAGAATATCTAACACTGAAGTGGTACCTACCTGAACGGTCCTTTTCACAAGGGACCTAACACCTAGAAAGCTGCTCAAACTTTTCGAGCGAGCGTTTTTGCTGAACCCTACCTCAATCAAATCATCTGTCTAACTCCATGTACATATATAATTTTACCAATTTTGTTTCGTGTTCTAAGACAATGTAGTGTAGTTAATCCTATAAAAATACTTCTTTAAAATATAATTTTCCAAATTTGGATCCAATTCCCAAATACAAATTTGATTCCAATTTTTTTTGGATTTGACTTCATTATTTCTAGAATAGTCCAGATATTCCGAGTAGCAGCTTGGAAGTGAAAGACACGCTCATGCGACTTATGAGAAGGATCAGAGCATGTGATGGTCAATAGAGCAACCAACCATTGCATTGCATTGGCAATAACCAACAACCCACATCATAATAATCAGCCCAAGACGTCCACAGCTGAACAAGAGCCACTTAGAAGGGAGGGGTTTCCATAATCCCTACGCTTGGCAGGCGTCTTGGTTATCGCAGTGTAGGTAATCCAATAGAAGACGCTGCTGCCCGTTTTCTTGTTTTCCCGTAGTCACCTTTTAAGAACACCCAACGGGAGGACATGGTAGGCTTTTTTTTTTTTTTTTTGACGCGGGGGAAATCTTCGAAAGATCCCCGGGAGCTGTGGGACTCGACCGGGGTATGTGGGATTCTTACCCACTAAAACCCCCGCGGCTGTCGCATCGGCACATGAGAGGGGAGACCCCAGGGCTCTCCGGTGGGATCTGCACCAGGGGCCCCTCAGTGCCTTGCCTTTGAGCCCGCCGCCGGGGGGCGCATTGTAGCCCCCCGGGAACCAGTCACGGTGCTCACGGGGACGGGGGTCGCAACCCCGCCGCCGTCCTCCTCGAAGTCGCCGCCGTACTCAATGGACGCTCAAGGGGCCCACACCCCGAGCGTCCAGTGACTCCGAAGGAGGACATGGTAGGCTATTCTAACCCGCACAACCCATGGGTTGCAACTCAAACTCAAACTCAAAAATCTTTATTTCAAATAGGCTTAACGCTAGCACTTTTGAATAGTAATTTTTTTAAAAGCTACCACCGGATCACAACGCGGCCTCAACTGAGAAGATCCGGCAAGAAACTCAGCGGGCTTGTAATTTTTTCACTTTTTCAACAACCCACATGACCGGCGACATATTCCATCTTGTTCAAAGATATTTGTTCAAAAACAATTTGTTCTCAGATCTCAATGCAGGCGCATTTTCTAACGGGAGATCGGATAAAAATCCAATTTGGAGCGCGAGTCCAGAGACGAGTGCCGTATGACGTCAGACGGCATAACATGACGTATCTGATCTGTCGCGTGCACGTGTTGCGTCTGACGGTACTCTAGCTCTGATATTGGGTATTATTGGAGGATTAAAACTCTACTATTCGGTACTAGCGACCCGCCCTGGCTTCGCACAGTTGTATACACTTATTAAATAGTTTTTTAATAAATCCTTCAGTGCAAAATGATCTAACTGATGGTGAAAACCGCTTAAAAATCCATTGCATGCTTTAGGAGAAGTTAGCGGATTTACCGACAGACACAGAAAGCGACTTTGTTTTATACTATGTACTCTCGCGGTCACAAGCGGTGTACCACCTTTAGGACAATAATAGCTTGCACGAGCCGGCCCAAAATACGTGCGGACGGGGTAAGCGCGCGGAACGTCGTTCAAACGATTTTGATTTAAAACTACGTATACTACACGATAGTAAAAGAGATGTTCCAAAATGTATGGAGCCTGGGCTAGGACTTTGTACACTATACTGTAAAATAGGGAAACACACATAAAACAGTTTTTAATTGACCATTTACTTTAATTTGGCTTTAAATACATGCAAAACTTAAGAATTTTTACTTAAAATTGCAACACAGACATAAAACTGGCATGGCGGAAAAGTGTCACTGTCATGTGACATTTTTATTATCAATGGCGATATAAGTATTTTTATCAGAGTACTCTTTGTATTTTTGTTTCTGTTTTCTCATACATCTTTTTAACAATTAAAATATCAATGATAATCAATTCACTACATACAATACATGCACACAACCAACGGTGACAAGTGTGACAGCAGCAGTAACTATTGACAGCTGGCTGGCTGACAGTTCAATTCGACATCAGTGAGACGCCATCTTAGGACGCCATGTTGAATATAGATTTAAAATAAATGATAATTATAATTAAAATGACAACAATAACAGTAATTTAAACGAAATATTTATATTTTTCCCGGATTCTATCGATTTTTCTCGATTTTTTGATGTGATGTACATATTCCTAGCCCATTTTGCAACAACTCCTTTTGCGACAGCAGTTTTTTTCACGCACTATAGAATAAGTCATAGAAATAGAAGAGCGGTTTAGTAGGTACTGTTGTTTGATAATATGTAACTTCATCTATGCAGATACGGATTAGAGTAATATTTATCGATTAGTATCTAGCAGTATCTCAACATAATGTAAAGCATAAGCGTTTACCGCGAACTGTAGTTGAGTGTTACCTGCAGTTAGTTTAGCAACGATATTATCTCTTTTGTGGTGCAAGTCACAAGAAATCTGACGTTACAAATATTAAATGTTTCAATTATTTACATATCTTCACTTCCAGTTACATTGGAAAATTGAATAGCTTTAAACGCAAAACGACGAATTATATTCTGAAACTTTTTTGGACTAGTAAATCTGCGGGTCTAAATCACTTTCGGTGAATCTAATATGAGTAAGCTACGGTTTAATTTTTCTTCGTATGGCAGCATTAACACCAAATATATAAATATGAGTCTACTAATTAGTGCTAATAAATGATTTTTTTATTTATTTTTATACTACCAAGGTACCGCACGCAAAATACGCGCTTTGACGTGGAGTTGCGGAAACCAGCCCGTTATACCAATACCAATACTACCAAGGTGGCAAGCAAGGGTGCGGTCCGCCTGATGGTAAGCAGTCACCGCAGCCTATAGACGCTAACAACACCAAAATAATCACTAGCGCGTTGCCAACCCTTAAGACATTAGATATTAAGTCTTTGTATCCGGTAATTTCACCAGCTACAGTGCCCTTCAAGCCGGAACACAGCAACGCTTACACACTGCTGCTTGGCGGCAGAATATCTGACACTGCGGTGGTACCTACCTGGACGGTTCCTTGCACAAGGAACCTACCACCTAGTAGAATTGAGTATGTTTCACCTAAAATGTGTGACAATTTTCAAAAACTGGTAGAATTTTTAAGGATATACTTGATTAAGGATTGCTTTTAGGTGAATTGCTTAATGTGGCCAAAAATGGTCGTATGACTACGCATAAAGCTCAACCATCTACCTCCTACAACTTACACCAACCACCAAGTTTCTTGCAAGCTTAAAGTTTGATGAAGTTTTAATTGAAAATTAGTCTTGGCCGTATCTTGGTGGCTTCAGTTCATTTGGCCCCGGCAGGCCAGGCACTCGGTAAAGTTCTCCAAGGGTCGGCAACAAAAATCTACACCGCAAGATAAGCCGATTATCCGAAACTTGAGTTCTTAATGGAACTTTGGGACTATTTCCTGCCCAGTGATTTCTTCAGCTAAAGTGTCTTACACTTCTACAAAATGTCTGACAATGCAGTTGTATCTCTTTGGACGGTTTCTTGCACTAGGTCTAGGGTCTAAGAGCTAGCTATATGGTCACACCTATTATGATAGTTCTGCATAATATCGCATGAGTAGGTACTGCTAGTTAATCTTGTTTCTTTTTTGTTGTGATGTTAATGGCCATTGTGAAGTTAATGGCCAACCTGTTGTCAGAGTTGTTCAAACTGCCCTTAGGCTTCTGACTTGGCTTTACGACGGCAGTCTAGATTACAACAACCGGGACAGATTTTTCATTCTACGAAGCTCTTCTATGGTCTGACCTTGCTTGCCTGGTGTTTCTTAACCAACTGATCGTTTACCTGGCTTCGAGCGTCTCCGTGTTGTAATATTGTAAGTGTTCTATGAAGAGTTGTGGTGTTGGCTGCTGGGAAACCACGCGGTTTGTACCTTTGTCTGTCGGCGTAAGATTCCTTATTCACATGGTCCATGTATTCTTAATGAACTAATGAGCTTTACCTATTTAATTATTGCACCTTCATAGGTGAGATAACGATCAAAAGCTGGTGTAGTTTAATAATTATATTTATGTATCGTACCGATTGTATCTTTAAAAACCAATCAATCTAAAACAATATTACACAATTCAACTATCTCAGAACAGTTATTTCTAAAACAGAAATATAAATATAGAAATAGTTCCAAAAGCCGTCGGCAGCGGTTCTCTTCCCGACCCATTCTATTTCAGTATAACTCAGTGGAGTATTTGTATCGTAAATACGACTGTTGGCTGCATTAAACAACCACTTAAAGTGTTAAGCGTGAATGTGTGAGATTTGTTAATGTTTATGTACGTTTTAAACTTTGTAGATTGTGATTAAGTGTTTCATTGTCATTTGTTCAACATTTACTACTTCTGTTTTAGCAGGCCAATAGCAGTCCTGTAGATTTTGTTTCATGTTACGAAGCAATAGTAGTAATTTTTAAAACAAGTATTGTTAGATTTTGGTGGCTTCTCTTCTTTCTTCATGTTTTCTTTTTACAAGACTATGTACAACAAATGGCTTAATTTTTAGGTCTGTCTACCATATCTGAAGGCCTAAAAGGCCATATTAAGCATTTCATCTAAAAGGAATTCGTATAGTTACTGCATTTTCAGCAGATCTGGTTCCTGTTATTTTCGTAAAATGGTAAAACATTCTAGGTGCATCATACTCATTTCATTTATTAGCACTAATTAGCAGACTCATATTTGGTGTTAATGCTGCCATATGAATAAAAATTAAACCGTAACTTAATCATATTATGATTTATGATTTACCGAAAGTGGTATTTTTAGACCCGCTGAAAGGAAAAAAATATTGTTCTAAACGCGAGGTAAATTCTGAATGTCTGTCTTGAGCTCACTTAATAGTGAGCATAAGATTATTTCATCCACTGAAAAAAGGTGGTCTTAATAATTAATATTATCTAGTAAAGAAACTGTCGTTTAAAAATATAACAACCATTACTCCACATTAAGAAACAACAAATTAACATCACAACCCAACCGTGCGAAGTACAGATGATAGTTCCTGTTACAAAAAGAAAAAAAGAATGGTAAAGGGAAGCAGTCCCTTTCGGTTATTTTAGTCAATTTCCGTTCGCGGTTGACTGTGGATTAGATGCCGATGGCGATTGAGTCTCTTTTTGTTTAAAAATAAGCTTTTAGGATGAGGTAACAAAAAGAACCGAAACTTTTAATCTTCTCGTACTAGAAAGGCTAGATATAATAGAAATAATACAAATGATGGTTGAAGTTTTTATATATTATGAAGATAATCTAGTTATTATATCAGAGTACTTAAATATGTTTATTGTAGATAATTATGAAGCTTCTGCTATCCATCTAGACATATGCTGGACATATGATATGGATGTGAAGACTAGATGAAAGTTTAAAATGTGACCATTATAATGAATCAATTCGGAAACAACACCAGCACTTACATACCCCGACGCAGAAAGTAGTTGGTCCCGAATTACTTATGATAAATAAACATGACCAAACACCCATTGTATGGACCCGAACTAAAGTTTCAACTAAACAAGGGACTGCGCCATCCCAACAGCACTCAGATGAGACCCAATACGAGAAATACGTTTTGGAAATAAACTTTTCTCTCGGAAAACTAATTCCTAGTCCCGTTCCCTTCCACTTTTAACAGTCAATAAACGTCAGAACGCTTCCGCCATGGTTCACACCTGTCAATTTAGTAAAACTCAAGGGGAATTTCAGGCTAGTGGAAACAATATGGATATGGAAGTCGTAAATAATAAAACAGTTCTTACAGACACCCTGTTCAATTCAGAAGTGAATTTAGAATTATATAGTGATAAATAATATATGAATCGTAATGCTACTGGACAAGAGTCTCTTCTTCTTTATCAAGGTGAATAAGAGAATATACCTATGCGAATTGCTGTAACAAACATAGCTTTCGGATATATTGCATCTAACAGCGTAACAAGCCTATTTCCTATAGGTTCTCAATTAATCACTATAGCTTGTCAAATTGATTGAAATAAATCAATACTTTCACATATAAACCAAACACCCAAAACATCCAATGAACATCAAGGCATGTTTGCTACCGTTCACGCTTGTCAACTTGTCAAGCCGTCAACTTGACAGACATGTCAAGTCACTGGGGGCGACGCGACACGCCCTTGAGCCAACTTTGGTAAATATTTGTACAGAGTTTGTACTAAGTGTTGGCGTTTACAAAATACAGTAATTTGTTTGTCCATACATCGAGCAAATCCCCCAGGTACGGATAATAAAGTTTAAAATCATCAATTGTGAAGGCAAATTAGGTTTCAAATGGAATTTGACGAATCCAATTCTGTTACTAATCTAAAACGTTATAGTAATAAATGCGTCCCTATTTTATCAGAGACGATAGCATTCGCAGCAGTAACTCTATTTCAAGGGGAAATACGTAATTTAAAGCTCATTTCTGTGCCGGCGATCCATCAGCGTGTGAACGCCATTGCAACACGGCTAACGACCGGCAAATGCATCGAGTATATCTCCCGAAGGAATGAGGAAACTAATGTGCTACGGCTTATTTCTACGCTGATCGAAGAATTATAAAAGAAGTGATGTTGATAATGAAATATATTTGGAACATCTCAGGTTACAAATCAAGATAATGGGGATGATGACTGGGTAAAAAAATAATAATTCTAATTTGTCTGTCAGTTAGATTATCAAAATATATTGGACACGTATTTTTTTATTTAATCAATTAAATAAAAAAATACGTGCCAGATATAGAGCGTCAAGTTCGAGACTGGGGGCTCTTGACGTCACGCCTTAGTAAAAATTGGATACCGGCGTGACGTCACGCGGCATTTCTTCGTCATTTTTTGTTTAATCGACAAAAGAAAAAATACGTGTCCAATATTCTTTGATAATCTAAATGACGGACTAAAAAAATTTTTTCGTCATCTAGCCTAATAGGTAAACTGAAAGGTTTGTTGTTGAAAGAATTAGAATGAGTGTAACACTCATTCTGTGTACGTATTATTTACAATAACAAGTACGAATCGTCTTTGTGCGATTGTTATATGCTTTTAGTAAAAGAAAACATCGTGAGGAAACCTGCATGTCTAAGAAAGCCTAACTAGCTTTCAAATGACGTGTAAAGTCCGCCAACCCACACTTGGCCAGCCTGGTGGACTATGGCCTAAGCCCCTTTATCTTGAAGGGTAGCCAATAGTGGAACAAAAATTAATGCGGTAAATAAAGATGTATTAAATATAGGTATTTTAAAAATAATAATATTTAGAGCATTATTAAAAAAAAAACATTCTGAAAAACATTTTATCAAACCCGGAATAATTAAGACCGTATTTTGACGTGTACCTTAAAAAAATAATCTTGTTCAAAACTGGAACGCAAATACAAAAACCGATGCTTTAAATATAACCGCTTCGCGTCGGCGGATGGAAGCCCACTGAGTGGATGCGACGGTGATTGATGATCTCAATATTATTATTAAATTAAGATGAAAACTCTTTCTTTTTGTATAAATATACTGGTATTTTAATGTGATTTTAAAACTTGAGTCATTTACTCAGAATTTAGGAAAAAAATACACCTAAATACAATAATACACAAATTTAGATTCAAACCTATCAATTATAAAATGTATATTGAAGAGAGAAGCTGAAAGTCAGTCAGATTTAATAATGTAAGTAATTGCCCCCTGACGGAATGATAACAGCTACCAAACGTATATTGACTAGCTAATCATATGTATATTGACTTCCGGGCTAACACTTCCAGGATTGGATATCATTTTATTTTTTACAGTTTAAAAGAGTGTTTACAGTGGCATATATTTTAATAAAAAATAATGAGACTAATATTATAGACCATATTCGAATAATAATAATATGTGCTTCATTTGATTTGATCAGGAGCTCTTATAATATTTTTCGTCCAACGATACATAATATCTATATTTATTCATAAGAAAAAAAAAACGTATGAAAAATACAACCATGTTTCGTATATAATAAGAGCAGTTAACTGACATTTATAATATATCAATTCGTTACACAAACCAAACCATATTACCAGCGTCAGTCTATGGCTGATCTAGAAACTGACTGAGACTGATCTAGAAGATACAGAATCTACAAAAGCTATTGGAAGCTTTTTACATGTTATATTTTCATGACCCTTGTAGTTAATTCGTCACCCAACATCCCTTATTGACAACAGCTCTGTAGGTACTTCCTATCAAAGTTTATTTAGGCGCTAGGTATTAAAGCAGCCCCCTGATGGGGTGTTCACTGGGAGTTCCGCAGGGTTGGGTCATGGGTCCTCAAATAAATAGTAAAACCCAACACAGCAATATGACAATGTGATTTTATACTTTAAAGGACAACAGGCTAAAGTTCAAATTTGTAGGAAAATAGCGCATGAAGTTGACGCGTTATTGCTAAATATTATTTACCTAATTTGAACAAATATTTGTCCCATATTGATAATCAGTTGTATGCAAACTTCTGCTTTTGGTGTAACGTTATGTAAAGATCTCCCTCACAGTTTACACCAACAGTCTTCTATACATTCGTATTTATATGTGTATACTGGACATCATCAGGTTATCGCTCCACTACCCTCACAACATAAAATTCAATTAACAACCATTGTACCTAGTGATAAATCTTTTCCCACGAGCTAGATGGCGATGACGTCACTACACACGCAAAGACTATTGGTCGAAATGAAGTCACGTGACCTGCACGCGCCAACTCTTTCATGAAATTAGGCAGAGGGCGCTACTGGCCCCGTTTACAATGACGGCTATTAGAGGCAGTTTCAAAAAGTGAATTTGCATATTTTTTTCATTTCAAACGTCAGTTGATTGGACGCAATCAAAGAAGTTTTACGTTAATCGCTCCTAATACTGCTATAGTTACAAGCGAGTATGTTTTATTAAGTAAATTAAAGTAATTCTAACTGTGTGTGTGAAATGCGTAATTGATTTTTGGATTCATTGTATTACTTAGTTGCATTAAAACTAAAGGCGATAAGGGACTGATGAATATTTAAAGAATGGAAATAATAATATTCAAACCATCGTCAGTCCTTATACGAGTATGCTTAAATCCGAATAGGGTCAGTACTTTAGCGATCAATATATTTTGGTATTTTAAGAATACTGTTGGAGAAATAAACGCTGTATTTGTTAAAGATTTTAATGATGAATAACGGGAAAAAACAAAACCTAGTAGCTCCATCAAACTGATATCGAGTTACGCGAAATTCGCAACAACTTTACAAATAAACCCCATCACCACGCTCACTTTCTTTATTAAGTGAGACTATTGTATCATACGGACCCTAAAAATAGGGATGCGTAATAAAATCAGCAGCTGCCCGAATCAATAAGTGCAAACTACCAATTATCTCTATAATCCTAGCGACCCCAAAAAATGACTCATCCGGCTTACCCTTGTGTATCATATAGCTTACTGAATCCAAGTTATAAATAATTCAATAAATAATTACGTACGTACGTGTATCAGGATTCCTTAATCTTCTTATCCTAATCTAATATCGGAGGTCTTATGTGAAGCGACTGGTGAAAGTTTAAATGCAAGAAGACTTAGAAAATTGACTTAGCGACACTGTACGATGAAATTTCAGATAGTTAATACGAAATCTGTAAGAATGGCAAGAATTAGGAAAACTATGGCCGCCTCAAATATAATGAACATTGAATCATTAATTGGCGGTCTAAGTTGGAAATTAATCCACGGCTATCGGGTCGTGGATAAAAAGATATACTGTGGTAAACAAAACTATGAAAATTATGGTATAGAACTTAAGACAGAAAAAGCAGACGCAAAGAAAATTTACTATAGGCTTTATGAAAGTCAAACGCTAGTTCCATATAGGATAGGAAGATACAGTCAATTAATGATATACCATAATTGAATATCGATGTTTGATTACTTACATGTAAGTGACAAATCACAAGCTCATACACATTTCCTATGATCATTTTTAATGATGATTTAGATTGAAAAAATTACCTAGAGATTACACAAGCAAATTTTAAAATCGTTAAACATTACTTGCACATCTAATGGCTATACATACAATAAATTTACTCCATATACAACATTGAGGTTTGATATTCAATACACCTGAATACAGTCCTGCCAGAGGCGTTCTAGACGTACAAAGCAATGCTTATCTAAACCAAATGAGGTGCAACCCGTTCGGTGCAGGGATGGAAGTGGGTAGTGCATTTTATAGCACTACAAAGTGCTCTAGGCAGACTTCCTTTGATATACAGGTACTCGAGATAGGAAATGCTCTTTTCGAAAAATGAGAACTGTTATCATAATGCGTGGGTTATTGCTGAAGTTGACTGAAAATTGAATTCAGTACTACTGCAAAAGTAATCAGTCAGATAGCTTCTCCAATTCAGTAAGTACTTTTAGGTGTTATCGAATATATACTTATACTAGATCTTGATCTACGATATCAGATGTAGCTATCATTTGGAAGTGTCATTTTATGAGAAAAAAAAATTATAAACCCGTTAAAAAATACGGGGAATTTAAAGTTAAGCTTGCCTTTGTACATTTTGTATTGTGTATTTAAAGGAATCTATTTCTTGAGTATGTACGGTAAAGAAATCTAAAATCTGGAGATAACCCGATATTTTAGATCAGGATTTGTTATTATTAGCCGTTAGCGATTTTAAGATTTTGAACCAAACAAAAATCTTTAATAAAGTCTCTTAAATTTCTTTACGTTATTTCAGCGAAAATATTTGGTCCTGTAGCGTATATTTTTCGCTCTTTTCTATTACAACCAATATAAACTTCTACTGTTTCAAAAACTTGGTATTTCACACTTTGAAATACGTTTACTGTAACGGTTATTGCTTCGCCGAATATAACGACTTCGTTGCCAGTCCAATTTACTTTTAGCAACTTTAGTTCTGCGGTATTATGTCTTAGTTAGAAACCAGTAGACTGGTTGAAGTTTAAACCTCTGACACAAAGGAAAGGTGATAAGTTTGATGTTCATGGCTATCTGTCTGGGAAATTGCAGCATTCAAACGAATCGTCGGATTTGAATACGATTTTAAGTTGATAGGTAGTTTAACCAGGATGGTTCTTAGGTAAATTTTACAGCTTGAAATTAGCTTATTTCAATTCCCGTAAATAATAATGTAATATGCCATAAAAGTCCCCTCTTTTATGTTATTTGCATAAACAATACACGCAGCTTAATTTCATATATTTTCTGGAATGTAATTTTTTTTAAGGTAAACTCTAAAAAAAACACCATAAAATATTAGTAGACATTTTGAAATGAACGAATTCAATGCGAAAAAAGGAAATATTTAATAAAACACGCGCGCGTAAGATCCCATAGCCATATTTATGCCAAGACTTACGACACAACAATACGAAGTTCAAGTCGGGTTTTCCATAATAATGTGTTTTGTCTTTAAAGTTTGGCACATTAATTGCTGCATCCCCATTGCGTTGCAAATATGCATTATTGCCATGTTCAGTTCAGTTTCGCCAGAAGCATCGTCTGCACTTACAAAGCAATGCATTTCCAAACCAAATGTGGCAAATTCTACGATAAAATGCATGCATGCTATAAATTAACAGTTTTGTGCTCAAGTTCTATATGATTTTTACAGTATAAAAGAACAAAAAATTTTGAATCATTCATAAATTGTGCCGTTTAAGAAAAGAAAAAGGCTTTATACAATAATTGTTCTTATAAAGTTAAACTAAGAAGTTTTAAGCCTTGAATAATTCTAAAAATTAATCTATTACGAAGAATACACGACAAATCGACCCTTACCAATAATAATAATAATTTGGATCAAGGGCCAGATGCAGAAGGCAGTGCTCGTGGAGACGGCACATATTGTGAGGACGTTCCTCTGTCTGGAGCCTTAACCACCGCCTGCTAGGACCCTGTTCCCGCAGCCGGTTGGAAGCGGTTTTTTATATTTTTAAATATACTTTTTTATATTTATATTTAAAAATGTAAAATAATTGATCAAAATATAAATTATAATAATATCTTGGGACAATCCACACACGGTCATCTGATCCCAAACTAGGCAGAGCCTGTACTATGTAAACCAGACAACTGATACTAATACTTATATACTTTTTTTTTTGTAAATACATACTTAAATAGATAAATAACACCCAGACACTTGGTGGGAATCGAACCCACGACCCATCGGTTAGCGGACAGGGTGTCTAACCACTAGACCAGCGGGCCCGTCAAGTTACTATAAAAATGTAAAATGAAAAACAAATCACTACTAACAATAATAGTTGAGATGACCAAGTCTGCTTAAGGGGGTAACATGCGCCAATGACCTTGAGAATCTGGCCGTTCCGGCCGAGAGTTGTCATCGTAGAGGGCGCTACCAGCAGATATGAATATTACATTTGAAAAATCATAGACTAAAAATATGCAGATGTGTCGAATGGAGTTTTTTTAATTTTGCCTATTCCGTTATAGAATGAAATGATGCAGTTTAATAACGGTAACCCACTGTTTTATATCTTGATTTATACCTTGGCGTGCCACCTAATTACAATCTGACAACCCAACCACTTACAGTGGTAACGTAGTTGACGTGTGGCATCAGGATACGGATTATTGCATTTCATATTCCAAACTTCATATCAAAGGTTCAGTCCGTCTATTATAGAATGGCCAATGCCTGACTAGCAAGACTTATACATACTTCTGTTCTATTGTTGGTGGTTATTAGGTCCGGTTACAACCGAAACGCACTTCGACCCAGCTGAATACATTGTGCCTGCCATTCGGAATCCATATACATTCGTACTACTTATAACTTACAGTCACAGCGGATTTTTGTGTGTCTGAAGTTAGGGTTGACGAACCATTGTACAGTTGCGAGTTCTTAATACATAAACATAAAAATATCTACTGCGCAGCGTCTTGCCGTGACTACTGTAAGCGTACTTGAAATGAAACTATGCACAAAGTTCTAAGGTTTCTGTTCTGCACGTCAAAACGAAAGCGTTTAACAGAGCCTTCAAAATATAGATTTTTTTAAAAGGGACCTTTTAATATATTTCCTAAATTAGTTCCAAATTCTCTGACCAATAAACATCCATTTGATAGTTGAGCTTTTTGATTCCTGGAAAAATGAACTGAAAACAAATTGATGATTGATTGCGATGTTCGAGTATAACAAAGAGAGTGACTTAAGATGCTGCAATGCATGCCAGTGGCAGTGATGAGATGCTAGCGGTATTATTAAAGAAGCGTGTAATGTTTCCTATTCTAATGCGTATATTATCTTTAAGAGGGGCACAAGTACCTGAATCTTGGAAGCTTGCTAGCTTCCAGCCTTACTCAAGACCAGATACCCAACGTCGACCCAAGTCGTGCAGACCCAAAAATCATAAATTATTTTTATTGTGACAATTAGTTCCATGATAAGAATAATAGCACCCATCCATCGCCTCCCGTTGGGTGTCCGTAAAAGGCGAAAAACAAGAAGACGAGCAGCGCCGTCTTTTTATTGGATTACCTACCACCTATCTGCGATCCCCAACCGCCTGCCAGGCGTGGGGATTATGGCGACCCCTCCCCTCTAAGGGTGAGAGGGCCTTTTTTCAACAGTGGACGTTTCGGCTGCTGATGATGATGTAGATGAGTTCCGTGATCGACTCCGTAATGGCCATCGAACTGAAACTATGATAAGATACTTAACTTTTTCCATAATTAAGTACAGGTAAAAACGACCTAGACCCAAGACAAACAGATTATGGTCATGCACATGAATGTTTGTCCTGTGTGGGAATCGACCCCAAGATCTTAAGGTCAGCGGCCAGGGTAGCAAACTACAAAATCAACGGACCTGTGTTGTTATTCAATATACGTGGCTGCCAAAGGAATCCGTAGCTCTGTTTGTTTGAACGCACGAATTCAGTAATAGTCTTTTTAGTGTAAGTTTCAGTTTCAAATGTTAATAGTTTGAACGACGTTCCGGGCGCTTACCCCACCTGCATGTATTTTGGGCCGGCACGTGGAAGCGATTGTCGTCCTAAAGGTGATAGACCGTTCGTGACCGCGAGAGTACGTAACGTAACTTCATCTTGAGTTCTGTACCCATCGCGGGGTTTGAACTACGTGGAGCATTTGACATTTTATTTTATTTAATCTTTAGCACACTTAAATATGTACAAGGCGGACTTAATGCCTTAGGCATTCTCTGCCAGTCTACCTTTGGATGATGCAGAGGGTAATAGTGGTAGGTGCATAGGTAATGTAAAATTTAAATAGATATTTAAATTTTACATTAGCTATGGTTTTAGAGTAACTAACATTTTAACGCGGTGGTATTTTTTCTCGTGCCTACCAACAACACCATCAGTTTATTGTTACGCAACTTAGTTAAGTAACAAGGTATTACCTGATAGTAATCGAAGCACCCACCCATAGAAAAGTCTCTTCCTGTCCCTGTCATCAAAAACTATAATTATAGCCTTTTGGTCCGATAGTTATTTTGCCAGCTACAGTGACCTTCTACTTATGTTACATAGCGGAAGAAATCTAAGATTAAAGTGGCGCCCCTTAGATAGCACACGAGTACCCTTCCAACTTAACCATCCAGATGTCTCAAAAGACGAGCAACTGTCCAATGCAACTGTCCGTAGGTAAGCGTGTCGCTCACCACCAAGCCAACCACCCAGGTACTCGACTCGTTACTAAGTTGCAAAAACCAACATGATAGTAATAATAACACCGTTAATGTTTTGACAAAAAAAATCATAATGTAAAGGATATCATAATGTATGTCATTTTGTCGACCCACACAGTATTAAATACGATTTCAATTAATAAGATCATATATGACTCTGATACGCTTTAACAGTTAGGCATAATACTCGGCGACGATACTTTCGCATACTCTATGATGAACCAAAAATATGGTATTACTATAAAAATGTCTTTAATTAAATATAGAAGTATAGATTTCATTTGAAATCATTTATAATGTTATAATTATACCGTATGTAACATATCTTAATTAAAAATATGTTCAAAATCATTTAAAATAAATTCGTCTTGTCAAAAAAAAATCGAGCACGTCCACCCTCCATAACAGTCCACGAAAGACTGATGAAAGGCGATCGCGGGGGCGCTGCAAGGGGAAATGCATCGCGTACTTGGTTTTTCTATAATTTCTTGTAAAACATGAATGAAATTAAGAAATGTAATCAATACGAATTGTAGAATAGGTTATTATGCTTTTTATAGTCCAAGTTTGACGTCTATCCGATAAACGGATATTGAACGCTAACACAATTCATATCCAACGTAGTACATTTTTTAAATACATATTAAACGTTATATTTAATCCAATATCTAATCAATAAAACTATTTGCTGAAGATCTGAGGTATAAGTACATATAATTTTCATAGCTAATGCAATAGCGGATTGATCCATCGAACTCTTTAAACAAAGGCTATTTTTGCAATTTTACCGTTGTTACCCCCTTAAAATACAGTCTGAAAAAAAAATCTGCCCATGTACGGAGGAAGGCTAGTAATAAACATCCTACGCCCGGATGTTACGTCAAAAGCTATCAGAAATACAAACTCACTGATGTAAGCGAGGTCCGATCCAGTCGAACGAACGGACGGACAAACCGCACGGCCGGTCCGCTTTGGCCCTTGATTGAATCGCCCTACGACTAATTATCGTGGAATTTGAGCTTCTAGAGTATAGTGATGGCATAAAACATACATTATTATCGATAAAATTCGTTGAACGTAAACATTTTAGAGAATGGTATTGCAGGTGCATATTAACTACAGGTAAATATTGAAAGAAAAATTTAGGTTAAAAAAATACGTTTTGTAATATCAGCTGGTGGTAAACGGTGGTGCAGGCGTGAAAATAAAGAATTTGCGTAGCCATTACATAAGCATCGGTACGCTTTGGTAGTGGTTGGGAAGATCCATAAGTACGTTTCGTTAGTAGGGAAAAATGTTACTGATTGTGGTGGTTTGTTCTATTGCTCGGTAAATGGAAATAGGCTAGTCACACCCCTTAGCATTTTGACACTGACGAGAAGAGAATGTAAGGATGCACGTTCAAGGAAATTATTTTACCATGGGTTTTATTGAAATTAAATTATTAACGAATTATTTTTATATTATTATACTTACTTATCTTTAGTGACACGACGACCTAATAGTAAAACTCATTAATGGATCATCACCTAAAACATAATTTACTGAGCCAGTAATACAGTGCCCTTCATACTTTAATTGACACCATGACAAAAGTACTATACTAAGAGCAAAAACCTTCTAAGAACATCCGCAAATTTAAATTGCCTACTGGCCTAGCAATTAATTAGGGTCTTGGGTTTTGTCAACTGGTGACGTATGCATCGATCATACACGATTTGAGGAAGCTTTATCTCCGGATCTAGTAATCATTTACTGTTGTTTTGCAATAGGGTATTTGACTTAGCAGTAATAACCTGGCTGGTTTCATGCACGAGAGATCTATCAGTCACCTAATAACAGTAACTCTAAAATATAAATAATAAACATCGTTATTTTTATCTATAGCTTAGCACATCTCTAATATTGAAGTGGACTGTACAGTACACTTCTAAATGTATATATTGTGAAATTGGATTAATTCACAAAAGCATACCTCTGCCGGGATTGGTTTAATATAACTTAAACTTTACCGTTATTGTTAAATTAGATTTATCAACATTGTGCTAACTTGCTGGAATTTCATTCGAAGGGTATTTCAATAAATTTATTTTATAATATAAAATAGGTAAGTATAGTTAATGTATTGTTTTAGATCACAAAAAATAGCTTCAATATTTTCATTCTCGAGGACCTTTATGATTGAAATGTACGTGTCTGCGAGTTTTATGTTGCATAAGGATAATTCGACCGTTAAAGCAAAATAATTAAGGATCAAACGAACTTACCCTTACGTGAAGTTCGATCATAATTATGTGAACAGTTCGGTCCTTAGCAACTTATAATGTTTACTTATTGTAGTTATGCGTCCTTACTACTAGCCTTGCACGGAATGATTTAAAGTTTTTTTTTTTTTGGGGTACTTTAATATTTTGTCACCTCACCGCCTCCTATAAGACGGCCCACCCACAGTGTGTCTTCAGTATGTTTAGAGCAGGAAAAACGTTTCACATTTTATCCTTGGGTCGGGTGATGTGTAAAAGGGAGGGGAGTATATAAGTTGCTAAGGACCGAACTGTTCACATAATTATGATCGAACTTCACGTAAGGGTAAGTTCGTTTGATCCTTAATTATGTTTCACAGTTCGGTCCTTAGCAACTTATAATGTTTACTTATTGTAGGATGTTTAGAGTCTAGATCTATAAAATGTGAATAGTGCTATTATGATTTGGGGGAATAGGTAATATAATAAAAGTTATGCCCTAAAAATCCAAATTCATTTATCTCTGTAATCTCTGTAAAAGCATCACATAATATTAGGCACTAGATTTTCCTTTTTGTTTTAAATATCAAAAGAGAGAGTCTAACTCCTTACGAATCTTATAACACTAAAAATATAATATTACACTTAGCCAACAGTAAAATCCATACGTAAGTATTAAGTCCGTAATAAAGAAGTTTGTTTTTATTCAATATAAGCCAGTGTTTGACCACAGTCCCACCTGGTGGAAAGCGGTGACGCAGTCGAGGATGGTAGATTATCTTCAATGACCAATCGTAATATTAATACTGCAGAGGAACCGCAAGCAAAATTATATATTAGGGTTAAATACCTAAGAATAGATAAGACGTATCAAGAAAAATCTCTCCTCAAAACCTGTCAACAGTGGCAATAAATCATTGTCTTGTAAAAACGCGCAAATGCACCTTATAAAACATATTTGAAAGGAAATATGCATAACCTCACCATTAGACAATGACTGAAATTGAAGTCTATTTTCGTAATTATTTTGTATAATAAATAACCGAAAAAGATATACGAGTAGGTATATGTATAAAATATATATATATATAAATAATGTAAGAAAATATCAGTTTGTGAACGCAAATGTTCTTAAAGGCCACACAGGCCACATAGAAAAGTTAGAAAAACCTTAAATTAATTATTTAATTAACACGGTGCACAACAGAAAACATTATTGAACATATCACCTTGACAATAGGTACGCAATAATTTGTAATTCATGAACAAACTTGTATTTCATTCATAACAGTAAAAGTTATCTTTATGATTAATTAATTGCACTTTGAAAGTTATTGCTTTCTTTATTGTTTTTTTTTATAGGAAGCAAGTATTGGTCAAGACACATTAGGCTAAAGGTCACATTTTATAAGTTGAGGGTAGATGAGGAGATATACCCTCCAAATGTTATTTATTGTGTTACCTACCCTCATATGTATCTATCAGCTGTCAGCTGATTGTAATGTCAATGACCGTTACTTTATCTCTTAAAAAGGATATTACAATAGTCATACATCGAACTTAAAGTTCTTTATTTCATACTAACCATACCGCCCGTACAGGAGGCGCTAATAATTCAAAGAAGATTGTAATCAATCGCTATTTATTTAGTACATTTAGGTGCTATAAAGGGAGGTAGGTATATACACAACAGTCACAGTCTTTAATTAATGCAGTTATTACCGCACGTAATTTTAAATGTATCTAGTCATTGTTCTCGATTACTGTTCCAAAAAGGATTTAAGTTCTTTATTATATTTTTTTTTTTGCAGTAGTTTTAAAAATATAGGGAAAACACTTAAAGTCTCCATATTACAAACATATCTATTTCCGGTGTACTTAATGTGTATTTTATTTTCTACCATTAAGCACCTTATATAAGTATATTTTATCCTTTACCTTAATGTAACTTTACATGGAAAATATAAATATCTAAATAATTGTTTGGTGTTCATATAAATATATGAAGCAAATAATTATGTATAGCGTATAGAACAGACTTATCAAAGGAAAACCTTAGACCTTCCGTTTGGTTTATTAATCACGGTTAAAATCAGAGGAAGATACTCATATCTGGACCTTATACAAACAAATACGCCAAGGTATGTTTTTATATTTTGTATAGACAAATAACGCTGAACACATTTTCACGCAGACAAATCTGTTTTGCATGTGAATCGAATCCGCAACCAGGGCATAAAAAAAAACAATGAAAATTACCCAACAGTTTTTTTTTATTATTACCAAGGGATGGTAATAGTAAGTACTAGTAAACACGACTAATATATTTGAGTTCAAGAATAGTACCTATCTCCAAAAATATAGTAACAACTAAAATTAATAGGTAGTAAAAAATACGGATATGGTCGTTGTCAATCTCAAAAATCTTAAGAAGCAAAATAGATAATTTTGTGTTTATTGTAAACAAAGCATCTAAGTTACTCAAGACAGCTTGTTTGTGGTTTATTACACATTAAAAGGCACATCAAACTTATAAGAGGAATATTCACAACGCTGGTAGATAAAATATATCAGGAAAGATCCAACAAAAAATTACATAAATATAATCGTATGGATTCTGAATAATAACATCAAAGATCAGCCATGATGTCTTTTTTTTTTTAACTGTGTGGATTATATAAATATACTATAATAAAACTCAAAGAGGACTTTTTCTGTACATTGAATATTTTTCCAAAATTTCTATGTGGGGATACTATACTATCGACATAGAGGCCAAAACAATTTTTTTTGGAATTATTGTCTGTCTGTCTGTCTGTCTGTCTGTCTGTCGTTCTGTTTGTCCAGGTATCATTTGAAAACCCGTGGATGGATTTTGATAGAACTTTCACTGATGTGTTGTGTAGAAGTCAAGGTGTAAATTGGTATATAAAACATCACGCTATGTTTCATAGGGGCTAAGCAGTGAAACATTACTTGCACATATTACCACGTAATTTCCTTTGTATGTGAATAGGGTAATTATAGACTGATCAGTTACAGTTAATCATTAAGATATGTATTATTACGCTATATACAATAGAGACTGAGCAGACATTTAGTTTGCATAAGATATGGCAGTGGCGAAGGGTCAATTTTTGTAAGGGGTAAGCCGATCCAGTACACCCGGGACATTTTCATTAGATTTCTGTATTGTTCTAAGTACTTTGCTGATAGCAATATGACATTATATCTTTGAAAAGTTAAAATCTGTAAATCCCGAGCGAGTCCAAACTAGATCATGAAATTTTAATGAAACTCCCCAAGTCCAGGTAGTGTATAGGTATTGTATTACAGTCGCAACAATAAAAGATGCGAAAAATTTAGAACTTTCATTATCGAATATCATTAGACAGTAATTTACGATGTTAGCGTGATTTACATTATGAACAGCGCCATCTATCGGTGAAATTGAACATACAATCACCATAGAACTTTAATCTATATATTTAAAGGAAAGTCGTGTTAGTTACACTATTTATAACTCAAGAACGGCTCAACCGATTTGGCTGAAAATTGGTAGGGAAGTAGCTTAGGACCAGGAGACGGACATAGGATACTTTTTATACCGGTAGGTTAAGGTTAAGCAACGTTAGGTAAGGTCATTTAAATAGATGGGTGAACCGATTTGTATGAAATTTTATGTGCATATCGGGTAGGTCTGATAATAGGCCATTAATTATATTTCATGCCGCTAGGTAAAGGTTAAGCAACATACGGCAAGGTAATTAAATAGATGGATGAACGGATATGTATGAAATTTTGTGTGCATATCGGGTATAGTAGGTCTGACAATAAGTCGTAAAGTATATTTCATGCCGCTGATACCATGATTGACGGATATATAGAATGAGAGGAGGGTGCAAGAGAGGACAGAGAGGGAGAGGGGATTCGAGGAGGGGGTGAGGGATCGGGGGAGTAAGGTGGAGCAAGGGGGGGGGGATAGGGTTCGGAGAGGGGACAACGGGGAGAGGAAAAGGGGGAATGTGACGGGGACCGATGCGGGTGGGGGAAAGAGAGATGAGAGAAAGAGCATAGAATTAGATTTTTCTTATAATAGAGAGAGAGAGAGAGATGGAGAGAAATAAATCAAGGGAGGACGGTGAAAAGGGGAGCAAAATGTAATAAAAGCGCGGGTGGAGCTGCGCGGGTCAGCTAGTATAAATATATAATTGTATTATGACAGTGATAAGCTCGAACAGAGTTCCCTTTTTTTTTTTAAACACGCTGTTTATAGGTTTATATATATGTACATATATATACCTTAGTTAAAAAAATTATCACGTAAAAATGATCGTGTTAAGATAATACAATAAGACTAACTGTGTTTGGATAGGGTTTTTGAAACACCCTGTATATACTTTTACTTCATTATTATTATTTATTTTTGGAAAAATCGAACTTTATGAATTTACTACACAGATTTAATGTAGTATTCAATATTTTATGACCATTAAATTTAGAAACTAGAATTATGTATGACAAAAAATTCGTCCTCAATTTTGTCATAAGTATTCAAATATTGCAACTATATTGTTCATAAAGTTAAACCATAAATATAGTCATCAAGGTCATACATTTAGCTAAATTAACGACGAATTGATAATATGACGATTGTTTTGTTCTCTAGATCAGATTTATCAATAGTTATTTTCAACTAAGTATTTATAATAAGTGTAGGAGGCGGCCGGTGCCCGGCGGCGCGGCGTACTGTCCCATAAGTTCAGAGGCTACTTACTGCAGCTCCACGGTGGTGCTCACGGATGCTCCGGCTGTAGGCCGGCCAGGATCTCGTCGAGCCTGTGGTAAAGCCCGCCGCGGCCAGTCCGCCTCGGATCTGCTAGATACCACTTTGCAGTACGAACTACGAAGTTTTGAAGTCTTTAAAATTCTACTGTGAAAAAATATTAGTATTGTTATTATAACTTCTTAATTATTTACTCATCGCGTCCAGTGGCGCACGACGTATTCCGATAATTAGGAGTACCTACAGATCGAATTATATCTGACGATATTGTACGAATCCCAGGTATACTGGTGGATGGTAGTAGCAAATTACAGTTAATTGTGACGTTCCAAGATGGACGTCCTCGTATATTCAACAGTGGATTTTGTCTGGCTGATGATAATGATCGGATTATATGTTCCCAGATGTGTTGGCGGCATGCATTTCATAATAGTGTTTGCAACAATTACCCGCAATAAGGAATGCGTATTTATCTGTACATATGTACATTGTAAGGGGGAGGCCTATATTCAGCAGTGGACGTCTTCCGGCTGGTGATGATGATGATGATGATGTACATTGTTTGTACAAATGAGACGACACGGTGTGGAAACACGCACCGTAAAGAAACATGTCATACTGACATACCAGCAGCAAGACCTATATTCACATGAACATTGTGTATTGCACAATGACTGTAAAGTTGTTCATTATCTTACGACAGAGACGACCCAGATTGTATTGGAAGCTCGCATCGTATGAACACAGCGCAAGCAACAGCTACCCGATGTTGGGTGTGTGCATCGCATGAACCGTAAATACTCACATTTATACTCACATCTGCAGAGCTGACGTATCGCACTATAACGGTGAACGTGTTCATTATCTACGACAGAGACGACCCCGATTGTATTGGAAGCTCGCATCGTATGAACACAGCGAAAACAACAACTACAGGAGTGTGCATCGCTTTTGTGTAACGCACTATACGGTTAACGTGTTCAACACTACGACAGAGACGACCCCGGTTGTATTGGAAGCTCGCATCGTCTGAACACAGCGAAAACGTCAAACCCGCTGGTGGGGCGACAACTACCCGCTGGTGGGGTATCGCTGTTAACCGTAAATGTGTTCTTTATGTACGTGTGAGACGACCCTGTATGGAAGCTCGATTCGTACGAACACAATTTAAATAGTGCACGACGATCCATTTCCCGAAGACGAAGAGTCGTCCGACGTCACCACCGCGGCGGCACCTCTCCGTTGTCCCGACGTCGCGGCGTCGCCTCTCAGTTGTCCGGTTCTTGACTTTCACTTTTCCTTTAATACTAATTTAATTATTTTTATTTAATACTAAATACACTTGGAGCTTTGGATTGAAGACGTGCGAAGGCTTGAGCACGGAAACAAACATTGAAGACACACTGCGGGTGGGCCGTCTTATAGGAGGCGGTGAGGTGACAAAATATTAAAGTACCCCAAAAAAAAAAACTTTAAATCATTCCGTGCAAGGCTAGTAGTAAGGACGCATAACTACAATAAGTAAACATTATAAGTTGCTAAGGACCGAACTGTGAAACATAATCATCAATCTAGTGAAGTATACTTAAAAGATCAACTTATAGTAATTAAACTGCTTTTACGGAATATAATACCACGGTTTATTTTTGGTTTTACTTTCTCACTTTACTTATGGACAGTATATTATAATATTATTATGTATAAAAGTCTTCTTCACAAAAGAGATTGGTCCCAAAACAAAGTTAATGTGTTTTTATCACCGTGACTTACTGGCTGATCAAAAAAAATTTTTTTTTTTAATATTTTTATTCAATATTCATTAATTTTAACAAATTTTTAATAACATTGAAATCACGTTGATTTCAATGTTATTAAAAATTTGTTCAAAAATATAATTACGAAATATTTTTCTGAATTTTTTTGAGAAGGATCTGTCAATAAGAAACTGTTTTAAAATAAGCGTTTCTGATAAGCGAATCTGGAATTTGAATTGAAATTATATAAACAATTCCTCTTCCCCTCGTTTCCTATTTTTCATTACATCGCTTGTCCCGTCGCGTGTCATTCCATAATATAGAACAGCGCTATCAATGGACGTAAAAACTTCATTTTATTGCAGTGCAACTTGAGGTTCTAGCTTTATCAAAGCAATGTGTATTGACATCACTAAGCAGGACTTTCACTTATTTTTCAACGAGCGTACAACAGCTGCTGTTTAGTCACAAGAATTAGTGGCTGTAAAATAAGTCATGGAATCCAGGTATTTAGACCATGCCCATCAAGAATTTGTTTTTATTAGGCTTTAAATTTAAGATGTTTTCAAGCTAAGCTATTAAGAAAAACTATAGGATTTGAACCCGTGATCTCTGGTTTGCAAAGTAAGCGTTTGCCAGCTACGCCTTGGAGGTGACTCCATAAAAACCTCCGTGTCTCAGAAGGCACCTTAGTTTTTTGTAATAATTAAATAATTCTCCTCTAGTACTAATAAGCACAATTTTTTTAGGTACTGTGTTGTATGTTTTTTAGGCTTTAAATCGACGACTCTAAGAGTTAAAAACAAAAAAGTAAAACCTACACATTTCAAGAAAATAGCTTTAAAGACACAAGAATAAGTACTTAAACGCGCTTAAAATCCACTCTGCTAACCTGAGTTTATTTTTCAACGAAAACAAACATTTATTCATTCACAAGACATCCTGAACTAAATCCTCTCGACTAGGATGCCGTCGGTTTTAGGGGGTTTTAATGGTGAGGGATTCCACTATTTACTAAGAATCCGCAGCTAGTCCTGAGGGCCATAATCCCTGGGGTGTACGGACAGAAAAACAGGCAGATTGCTGTGATGGGAATTATTAATGTATTTTTCGTGTTATGGAAAGTAGTATGGTGGTATTTAATTATGTTTTTAGAAGACTGAAGTCTTATTGAGGGTTTATGATTAGGGCTGGGGATGTATGACAATTATAGTATCTCCGATTTTCCTTTTAAAATAAAGCCAAAAAATATATATTTACCCCAAACTAGCAAAATCTTATTTAGACGCAAGCTCTCAGTAATTTTCTCTATTATCTAGATATTAGATACAATTTTCGATACCACTTGAAGATTTTTTAGTAAATATTATTTTGATCCTTACATTCTGATTTACATGTTCATAAATTATGTTTATATCTTACAAAATTAAATGTTAAAAACAATTAGGTACACTCCGTTTCAAATGAACGTGAATAAAACTATATTTTGCAGTTGAAAAACACCCCATTCATATATTTAAAATGCAACGCGATAGCAGAAACGGCTAGGTAATATAAAGTTGCTTTTGTGGCCCTGCAAAGTCGACAATGTTGGCAATATGTGGTTATGTAGTTTTAAATGATTTGTACGCGCTTATGTATCTTAGGAATAGGGTTCATATTTCTATGCATACCACTAACAAGGATATAAATTTATAAATTTAAAACCCGCACTAGAAGACACAGTCATTATAAACAGCTGAACAAATTCTAATCAAACAGTTAACTATGCTTGAACATTTCCAATCACACTTGTTACCAAATAAAAAAAAACACAAATTCTTTATTATATTTTGAGGACGTTCTGAAAAACATATTAAATTGTATGCTTTTACTTTTTATTTTGTATCGTCACCAAAAAAAGGTCTTAATGGAAGACTAGTGCTGGTTATTATTTTTGGGCAAATCTTAAACTTCGATAATATGTAACAAATGAATGTTTATTTTTGTACTATGAAACAAATAAATTCTTTTTCTTTCTTTAATTTATAGGTGTCAAGTAGTGCACCCCTCATTTTGATCTGAGTTTCAAAAGTAACCATGCGAAGTTGACGCAAAAAGTAATGAGAGAAAATATAAAAGTGCTATTTTGCTGACCGTAAATAATTCTGAGTTTCAAACGAAGCTGGCTAGAGACATTTCCAGTTCAATGGTCGTTTTTAACGAGTACAGTTTGGAACAATGGATCATCTGTCGAATCAAATAAATTGACAAGTTTCAATGCAAATCTATACTTATAATAAAACTGTAACAGGTCCAATTCTGTACATTGAAGATATTTTGAAAATTATATTTTGAGGACATTCTATAACCGATACTAAAGCCAAAAATGTATTTTTTTTTATTTTTGTCTGTCTGTCTGTCTGTATCACGGCTGCGCATCACGCCGAAACTACTGAATGGATTCAAATGAAACTTGGCACGATTTGAGATCTTACTACGAGGTAGGACATAGGATACTTTTTATCCCGTAATCTAGCACGGTTCTTTTGGGAGAGGGGATTAAAGTCAAAATGGGTACTTGGTTATACGCTTGGTCCGATTTTATCAATTTTTCCTCATAATTATAATAAATATTAGAAAGGGAACACTCATAGAGAGTTGTTATCAAGGTTTTGTAATCAATCGGGTTAAGCAACGTTAGGTAAGGTCATTAAATAGATGGGTGACCGTTTAACGCCATTTGGACTAAACTGGTCTGTGCTTCGGAGAGCAAGTAAACAGTGGGTCCCAGTTTTTAACCGACTATAAAAAAGGAGGTTATGTATTCGATGCGAATGTCTGTTATTAAAAGTTTAGTTAACGTAAAAATAGCGCACGCGGAGCTGCGTGGGTCAGCTAGTAATGAATAAATTTACAAAATAACAGAAAACATTGTACGGGTTCGGGTTTTTAGTATAGCTACTTCTATTGCTAATAACAAAAATGCATATCTCAATAGTTCAGTGACAATGGCAAGCGTGGCTGCTGTCCGCAAGGCCCGGATTTTCTATTCAATTTAGGGAAAAAAAACTCTAAATGTTAGTTTTGTTTTAGGAAATCCAAAGTTCATCATCATCATCATCATCATCAGCAGCAGTAGCTAAAAGACGGCCACTGCTGAACAAAGGTCTCTCCCTTAGAAGGGAGGGATTGCCAGAATCCCCACGTTTGGCAGGTGTCTTGGGGATCGCAGTACAGGTGGTTGGTAATCCAATAAAAAGACGCTGTGGCCCGTCTTCTTGTTTTCCCTTGTCGTCTCTTACAGACACCCAACGGGAGGAGATGGGAGGGTGCTATTCTTACCCGGACACCCCACGGGTATTGAGTATCTGACGATGAACATAATCCTCAGCAGTAATCGGCGGGTTTTGGATCTATATCTGATAAGTGGGAAATTTTTACTAACACCGCTGGCGAAGCTTGAAAAAAGTATAATAAAAAATACATGTCTCTATAACCAAACTCATAATACTCCCATAGTAGCGTACTGGACAAAAAATATACACCCTTTCATCTCACGGTATCCTGATCAAAATCTATATAAATCACGCGACCACATCAGTGGGGTGGGCAGCGATTTCCATAGTGGACACCATAAAACTGTCACCTACGTGCACAATATATCTAACAGACGCAAAGACGGATCGCCGATTTTGTTATAATACATGAATAAAAAAAACATTTTACATTGTGTTCGTGAAAACATTGTCGTTTATGGATTTTCATATTAAAGAACGCGTATCGTACTTCCACGAGTAGGTAGGTACTGAAACAAGAGTTTAATGGGCCAAAGAGTAAGATTTACAATATAAAGCATTTTCTTCAAAAATATTTATAGTAAGCACAAGTTCTACTGACTTATTACACATAATAACATGTTTTGTAATAAAAAAAGTAGTAGAAAAAGAGCCCGGTAATTTCAGCTACAGTGATCTTTTAAAATACTTTATTAATATAGAAAGATCCAGAATTAACATTAAAAGTAATTTAAAATTAAGATGAACATTATTATATAATGCGCACAAACGCATTATATACCTATGTATTTAAAAACCAGTTTAATTTTAATGTGTAATATTCGCGTAAATATCAGATATCATTATCCATTATATTTTGATTTTGAAGCCATTTGACACAATGGTGTCCAAACCATTTAACTTGTTAGGAAAGTTCGACAGGCCTTCGTTGGGATCAAAACAAATTGGTCCCCGAGGGTATTAATTGAATAATTCTCAACTATACATTTGAGAACCGGACGAGTATTGATTTCAACTAACTTTAAGTGACAGACAATACGCACAAGGCACAAGCGGAAAGAGAATGAAGTTCTTTACAAATTTGATTTATTTCTTTTCTCTTGCTAGGATAGGAACGCCACTATTTTTTTTATTCTACCTAGTAGGTAACGAGACAAGTAAAACGTTCGCCTGATGGTAAGCGACACGCTTCCCTATAGACATCTGCAATGCACTGCTGCTTGTACCCCAGATCATCAAAATTCGTTCCTCATCATCGTTGTCAACAGCCGAAGAACCTCCACTGCTGAACAAAGGCCCAATAGAAGGGAGGAGTTGCCATAATCCCACGCTTGGCAAGCATCTTTGGGGTTGCAGTATAGAAGAAGAAGCAAAGCATATATTTGCCCAACACTTAATATACGTTACACATAAAAAAAAAATAACAAATCTTCAGTTTTGTGTAGACAAACAGGGCTCTTCCTCAGCATATTGCTATAGTGCAGCGCATAGGTGGTAGGTAATCCAATAGAAAGACGCTGCTGCCCGTCTTCTTATTTCCCTTAGTCGCCTCTTACGGACACACAACTGGAGGAGATGGGAGGGTGTAATTCTTACCCGGCTTAGAGGAGATACCACTGGAGATGATCATGATGCGCTAACCCCTCTGCCAAATTTTGTTCATATGGTCAGGTCATTCTTTATTTGTGTGCGTATCTTTTTGAATGTGTTGCGAGTTTATTATAGTGTGGGTATGCGTGAAATTGTATCTGTGTGTGTTTACTTCGCCTCCCGCACCCCGCAAAAGTGCCACGAAAAATTTGTACGGCGAATCGACGCGATACTAGCTCCATTCTAATTACTCTGAGTTACCCGGGCATCTTACGGGTATTTCGTTAACGAGTTTTGAATCCTTGCCTTAATTGATACGAATCTTGTTTTTAGTTTTAGTGTCAGTTACCAACTGAATTGTAACGTTGTTACATTTTATATAACCGCTCCTCGCTTATAACTTTCCCCCTTACCGATAGCACCCCACAAAAACAAGGGTGGATTTGCAGAATTAAATAAAAAAGTGCACCTTGCCGGACACAGAAAAGGCGTTAAATCTATTGGATTTTTTTGGGGTACGAGCGGTTTTTGCCACAGTGTCATGTTACAGAACGTTATTACGAACGCGTTGTTATGGGGTAGCAATATAAGGGTGGAAAGTACGATGGAGATAATATGTGAAAAGTTATCTGTAATAGAGCAGTCAACCATTTTGCAAGATGAAAAGTAATAATACTACTACTACTAAAAAAAAAACAAAAAAAAAACAAAGTTATAATACTAGGTATATTTTTCTTATAAGTAAGTTTGACGACCGTTAGGAGTGTACCTATACCAATATTATAAATACCAGATACTCACTTGAATACTACTTACCAGGTAAGTACCTATTATTGCTATATTTATTTATTTATAGTTGTCTGGTTTCCATAGTACAGGCTCTGCCTAGTTTGGGATCGGATGACCGTGTGTGGATTGTCCCAAGATATTATTATTATTATTTGTCCTAAATCCTAATGTTTACAAACCAATCGCTACTCTTAAACGCGTGTCTGTCTTTCAAAGCCAGAATTAAAGTCTTTTTTTTATTATGAGCTTAGCTTATGTTTGACACTTGAGGGTAAGTGGTCACGAAGCAATAGATAGTGAATGTCTCTCATCAAAAGAGACAAGATGGGATTTTTTTAAACACAACGAAGCGACTTTTTTTAAAACACTCATAACTTATTAGGATACAAGAATAACAATACACAAAGCGCACAGTAATTTTAAGTGAAGACACTTAATGACAAAATTGCAAAGTTATAACCACAGTATACATACAACACAGAACACTCTCTCTCTCTCGCTTTTTCTATAACTCGCTCAGATCACATATACAGCAACAAACAGTACAGTACAGCCTCAACTAGCTATGGTAATTACCTATTCATTTCCTCTTCTTCCGCGTTCTTAATAACATTCTGTAATATTATACTGTGGTGTGGTATGGTAATACAATATAATATCCTGGGACAATTCCACACACGTTCACATGATCCCTGAACTGATCTCTGAACTAGGTAGAGCCTGTACTATGGAAACCAGATAACTGCTACTATTAGTTATATACTTTTTGTTTGTAAATACAAACTTAAATAGATAAATAACACCCAAACGCTTGGCGGGAATCACCATGACCTACTGGTTAACAGCCAGGTTGTCTAACCCCTTTTTTGTTTTACGTGGGGAAATCCATTACGGATACCCGCACCGCCACGGGGGTAGCGTTGCGGGTTATGTCGGACTACTGACAGAGTGTCAGCTACCGACTAAAACCCCACGGTGTCCTCAACCCGCTCCAGGGTCCGGGTCCAGGGTGTCTAACCCCTTTTTTTTTACGCGGGGGAAATCTTCCAAAGATCCCCGGGAGCTGTGGGGCTCGACCGGGGTATGTGGGATTCTTACCCACTAAAACCCCCGCGGCTGTCGCATCGGCACATGAGAGGGGACCCTGGTCTCTCCGGTGGGATCTGCACCAAGGGCCCCTCAATGCCTTGCCTTTGAGCCCGCCGCCGGGGGGCGCATTGTAGCCCCCCGGGAATCTGACACGGTGCTCAAGGGGATGGTGGTCGCAACCCCGCCGCCGTCCTCCTCTGAGTCGCCGCCGTACTCAATGGACGTTCAAAGGGCCCACACCCCGAACGTCCAGCGACTCCGAAGAGGGTGTCTAACCCCTAGACCAACTGGCCCGTCAAATGGTCATTACCTAATTTTTTATTACATAAGGTGGTTGTACTTTGCGTTCCGTCTCTTATTCTTTTGTTCTGGGGGATAAACCTATTGATAACTGTATAACTAACATTGCTATTATGCATTTCTCCAATCTGGCGACTACCAGTCAATAGCACGCCATAAATCTAACACAATAAATCAATATTTGCTGTGGCGAACTAAAAGCACCCTTTCTGTTTGTACAAATGCAATTCATTCGACTTATACATGATGCATCGGACGGCTAGCCATTTCTGCTTCGCAAATACTGAGGAATTCTGATGATTTGACAAAGAATAATAGACTTTATTGTGATAGAAATATGATTCAGAATATTGGTGATCGTAGAAAGTAGTATGTGAATAAGATTACTTAATTCATTCAGATGCCAATTGGGTTCTGGTGGACATCAATGATTGAGATGGTGACATTGAAAGCGGCATTGCCGTTTTATGGGTGCTGTAAAATTATTAAAAGTCGCATGTTATGTAGAGTTGTGGACTAAATTACATCTGCGTGTACGCGTGGATAGAGTCTTGGAGGTAAAACAAAACTAAAAGAGTAGAATCGCTGGACTAGCAACAAAAGAAATGAAACAGGGTCCCCAGCATAACAACACCTAGAGCACCAGGAATCTTAAGCTCCGTTCACATCTACCAGCAAGTAGTGTGGCACATACAATATTTTTTACCTAACAATAATACAGCCCAATTCGTATCAATTTTACTAGAAGAAGAATAATATGTATAAGTTGTATGTAGAGTTTATGTATAAAAGTAACTGAAAGTACTGTGACCCTAGATGTGAATGAATGAAGATTAATACAAAGATTGAGTTAGGTTGATAATGGTAATATAATTCATTAACAATGAGTAAACCAAATTCAAGGCATGTTAACTGTATTTAAATGGTTAAAAAAACCATATACTATTAATTATCATAATATTATTATGTATACATACATTGTTCATGAGAAGAAAACCTTGAATTCAAAATAGTTACCATATTAACTTTAGCCTATGTTAATAGTTTTCCTTATAAGTGAATGTCCAATAACATAATGGAATAAGAAGCGCGCGACAGCCCTAATCCATTTGTGACGTCATTGATACGCCGTGACATTTTATTGGACGCGCGACGCTTTGATCCGCCGCGTCCCGTTTTCTATTACCAATTAGATGCGGCATACGATACACGAGTGCGTGTAGGGCTGTCAGAATCAATAATGTACAGTAATTATGTAATTTGTTTATCAAACGGTCTTGTTTTGGGTCTAAAATTTAAATTTACATTAATAATGGCAAGTATGATCTCATCGCAAAGATATCCAATATAAAAAGCCTACACAGAATGCAATAAAAAACTCATCTAAATGCGTCTTGGAAAACAATCCTTAGTGCACGGTGATAGAGTTTCACTAAACATAGACTTCTAAAACTCTTTCAGGTGTTCTGCACCACTTAGATTGCCGTTCGAACGCTGAAAAATTTCACACAAGATTTTTCAGCGAAAAATATTTTTTATTTTTATGAAAAGTTTTATGACTTTATAATGTTGAAAGCGGAATGTTGCGCGGAGAGTTTCTTTTTAAGTTTTAAGTGTTTAACCGAAGAGTTTATTTTTAAAAAGTGCTTAAACATTAATGCACTATCCCTTAAAATGATTAGCAGCATTTTACACAGCTTATTTTTTTTTTCTCAAGATTTGATTGTTCCCCGAGGATTGTCCCGGTAAGAATAGCTCCCACCCATTTCTTCCCGTTGGGTGTCTGTAAAAGGCGACTAAGGGAAAACAAGAAGACGGGCAGCAGCGTCTTTTTATTATACACACATCAAAAGTGTCTAGGGATCAAGCATTTTTAAGCGGATTTCTTGAGATTGAGATGTGGCTTTGTAATAAATTTATGATTTTATAAATTTATATGGATCCTTTTTGGTGCATTTCATAATTTGAATCAGGAACTGTGAATCAAATTCGAGTAAAAGATGAAAATCAGCTGTCAATATTTTCCCTATAAAAACATACAACGCATTGAAGACATTATTAGTGCTACTGTTTCCCTACTACTGATTAAAACCAACGTTATTATGGAGCGGCGACGTCATTTAAGCAGGGAAGAAATGCTCAGAGCCGTGGGAATGATAGAAGCTGGTTCCCGGCAACGTACTGTGGCTTTAGCTCTGAATACAAGTCAGAGTGTTATCAGTCGACTTTGGACACGTTACCGAAGCACTGGTACCGTGGCTGAGCGCCATGGAGGACGGTATCGCTGCACCACACGGAGACAAGACCGATATATTCAAATCTTAACTCGAAGAGCTCCAACAATAACTGCCATGATGTTAGCCGTGAGGCTTCATCACTCTTCAGGGAACTTAATTAGCGACCAAACAGTCAGAAACCGCTTGCATGAAGTGAACCTTCATTCCCGAAGACCGCTACGGGTACCACCTATAGCAATGCACAATCGTAGGATTCGATATCAATGGGCTCTTGAACACAGAAATTGGGCAGAAGAACAATGGCGTTTCGTGTGCTTTTCTGATGAGTCTCGTTTTGGTATGAGACCGGATACAAGACGTATACGACACTGGAGAACCCCTGGACGCCAACAGCGATTAAAATCCTGCCAGGAAGTCCATCCTTATAGTGGTGGAACCATCATGGTATGGGCGGGTATTTGGATCGGCGGAAGAACTGAGTTGATTTGGATCAGAGGCAACCTCAACGCTCAAATTTATGCTGAGACGATTGTATCAGACGTCATCGTTCCTCTACAAGTGCAAATCGGTCCCTTATTTCAGTTAATGCATGATAATGCACGACCGCACACCGCAAGAGTTGTAAGACAGACTCTCGCCGCAGCTAACATCAATGTCCTGCCCTGGCCTGCTCAGTCGCCAGACTTGAACCCGATTGAGCATGCATGGGATATGCTACAGAGAAGAGCTCTGCCGAATATGGAGGGTATCCAGTCGCAAGAAGATCTTTTTTTGTTGTTGCAACGAACATGGGCGGCCATTCCACAGCGTGATTTGGATGAACTCATTTTGAGTATGCCAAACCGATGTTCTTGTGTTGTTAGTGTTCGCGGTAGAAACACGGATTATTAATTGTTTAAGTTACCCAATAAAATTTTAAAGAAAACTGTTATTTCAGTCTTTTTTTCGAACTTTTGTGTTAGTGGTTCAAATGTCAAAAATCCCTTTATTAGGAAAATGGCAAATTTCTTTATTAATGCAAAGGTGACTTGGTTTATCGTTACTGTGACAAACGAAAACACTTTATTTGATGAATCCTTAAAGAAAATTTTAATTAATATCAATCAGGAGAAAAGTTATTGCAAAAATATATGTTGACCCCTAGACACTTTTGATGTGTGTATGTATTACCTACCACCTATACTGCGATCCCCAAGCCGCCTGCCAAGCGTGGGGATCATGGCAACCCCTCCCTTCTAAGGGGGAGGCCTCTGTTCAGCAGTGGACGTTTCGGCTGCTGATGATGATCTCGAATATATTTGACGGCTACCCTATCCCCTGAAAATGACTAGGATTCATCCTCAAAGAATTAAATGCCTAGGAAGAAGTCGAAGGTTTGATTTTAATAGCACGCATACAGTCACATCTTCATATGACATAGCCTTCGTACCGCGAGCGCATCTCTATGAGCTTTACGTATTGGTCTTACTTTAAAGTTACCTCGGTTAAACATAGTCGGCACTTTATTCTGCATAGTGTGCCCCTGTATGTTCTACAGGGGCGCACTATGCAGAATAAAGTGCCGACTAAGACTGACTATAAAACAGGTTACGTATTGTGTACTTTTTAATCAGTATATGTGTAGATTAAGAATAAACTAAAAAGATTACGTTACCTTTCAAGAATTTATGCTCTTGGGTATAAATAAATAAGTATAACTACACACATATGACATTTAAAATTCGTATACAATATGGCTGTTGGAAACTTTATAAATCGGCCATCAAACGATTCCTGGGTAACCCGGACCGTCGCGATCGAGTAATCGAATATCTCGTACTCGGCCGGATATTGAATTCTCCCGCGCTCGCACCGGAAGCTACTGCGGCTGCTTCTCAAATCCGATTGGTCCGTCTGGCGCCACGCTTTTTATCGTGTTTATGCTGTAAGTTGGGTGAACGAGTAAACAATTCCTTGGAACTATGTCTGTTGCGTAATACTAGAGTAACTTTTATATTGTTTTAGTGAGAACTTATGGTGGTTTATCTAATGCTGTGTCGGCGACTTTGTGTCTGATCAGTGTAAGTTTTTTAACCGGCTTCAAAAAGAAGGTTCTCTATTCGACGCGTATGTATGTAATATTAATAAAAATACAATATTAATATATGTTAGTCTATGTGGGCTTCTAAACAAATTTACCAAATTTTATGAGTGTATGTATGTATGTAGGTTTGTCCGCGGATTTCTCAGAAACTACAGGTCCGAATTCGAAAATTCTTTTTGCAATAGTAAGAGTTTTTTTTAACTTAGGGTAGAATATAAGTATCATCAAAATCGGTTCAGTAGTTTAAGATATATAATTTTTTTATGTTTTCAATATGTTACTATAACGTAGACGTTCGAGTTGCGTGATAGTGCTGATACCTGTTTTGCTAAAATAAAAGTCACTAAAAAGTGTAAAATAAACTATTTAAAATAAATTAAAAACCGACTTCAAAGTAAATTATCTAAAAAGCATAAAATAACGAAAATATATTGAAGTCGGTGTCAGGTCGTGCTAGTCTTAGTTAACATGATGTGCTAGCACCGACTTCATTATATTTTCGTTATTTTTTGCTTTTTAGATAATTTACTTTGAAGTCGGTTTTAATTTTTTTAAATAGTTTATGTTGTATTTTGTTTGATTCTTGATTTTCGATGTCACTAATAATTTTTGTTTATGTAAGTAATTTTCTAGCTTGAAGATTCTTAAACTGGACTATTAATATATATTGTTCATAGAAATATTGAAAAATACTTATTTGATTTTTACCATTTTAACTGCTGAAGCTTTTGCTGCCACAGATGGGTGAGTGGTTAAGAAAGAATGCACGTTTGAGGTTTTTTTTGCAAGCAATTAAAATATTCTATTCATTCACTTAATAGCTACAATACATAAAATTTGAATAGAGTTTTATAACTGCTATGTATGTGTATTTACCCGTGGGGTGTCCGGGTAAGGATAGCACCCTCCCATCTCCTCCCGTTGGGTGTCCGTTAGAGGCGACTAAGGGAAAACAAAAAGACGGGCAGCAGCGTCTTTCTATTGATTACCTAACATCGATACTGCGTTCCTTAAAATGTCTGCCAAGCGTGGGGATTATGGCAACCCCTCCCTTCAAAGGGGGAGGCCTTTGTTTAGCAGTGGACGTCTTTCAGATGATGATGATGTGTGTTCATCTAACAGGCAAACAGGTTTATTAAATTACTTATCTGGGAGCTACGTCCCCCAATCCCAACACAATGCTTGGCAGTTGTTTAAATATTTGTAACAAGATTATTATTTTTAAACACTAACTGCCGGACCTACAAACGTCAATTAAAGTTAATGATGATTAATCCATTTTTTGAAATCGGATTATTTCGACACTCGAAGCCAATTAATACTTAATGTGCTGACAGTCAGTAGAAATAACAAATATCTCGTATTCAATAATCGAATTGAATCATAAATGGCTCCGACAGTCGAAATAAATAGATTTTAAAAAGTGACTTAATTAGAATTAAAGTTAATTGGGGTTTGCGAGCGCGGCAGTAAGTGTGTTAAATTTTTTTCCCTTACTTACTTATTTTAACCATTCTAACCCTCTTTCGGATTCAATGGAGAGGAATAAGAATATTAGCACCGAATGCATGTATATAATAATTTTTATAATCGTTTTTTAATCAGATTTAAGCGGCATCCATCAGACTACGCGTGCGTGATTGATCATGAATCACGCTTCTGATCTCTTCTGGTCATGATAATACATCAGGATGCATCTGATGCTCTGACGTCACCAATTTCGCAAATTGAAATGATGAATGATTGCGTACGTGATAAGTATTGTGTCCTTGCGATAATATACCGTTACACCGTGCCGATTGATGGAGTAAGGCAGGAGATTAGTCTGAGGGGATTCAATCAATGTTTAAAATGTATCTTTTTGACTTCAAAAAAATATTTTTACAAAAAAAAACAGAATCTGACATTCTGTTTTTTTGTATAAATATATATTTTTTTAGTTAAAAATTATAAGAACAGCTAATATCAAAATAAAGGGATAAATCTAAATTCCGATGCGTCGTGTAACTCGGATATTGCCTGGAATAATATCGAAATATATTATTTGTTTGACAGGTTTAATCATTTTGATGACTTATTTTTTAAAATAATGTTTTAATAATTTTTTTATTCATTATTTGTGTAATTCAAAGTTTCCAGCTTAATAATTATTCGATTTTACTATACCTTGAATTATGAATTTTGAAAGGTAGTACGAATCTATTTTTAAAAAGAAACTAGCATATTTGCTTTAGCAGCTTAAATATTAATTTCGATGGTTTTATCTAAATTGTGACTAAACTAACTACAAATACCTGTCTGATTCTTTGAATATAGTTTCCATTTAAATCCTTATAACGCTTTCTTAAGTGGTATTATTATAAGGTGATGAGGGATGTGGTATTGGCGGCTGAGGAATCATCAAACGGCTTATTACCTACCAGTTCAGTGAATCTTTTACTTGTAGGTATGGTATAAGGTAAAACTTTGAACGCGGTCAACCCTACATTAAAAAGATTCCCTAAAATAAAGAAATAAAAAAATCTCACCCTCTGTCGCTAACTGGCAATTGACTTTTGCAATACTTATTATAAAAACAAAAACCAACAAAAATAGATTAATCGATAGACTGTTTTCTCCGCATAATAAATAAAATCATTCCTTTTTTGAATTACCATAACAGTATTTTGTCCGCCATTTTTGCCTTTTAATATGGCAACACGATTAGCGTGGGACATTATAATGTTGCCAGCTGTCTGAGTTATTACGCTCGGTAATGGCCTAGAGACGAATAAAACGGATAAACTGCCTTCGCCAATAGCTTTTACGATTTCACTCAATACGGTAAGGTCTATGCAAATAAGTAGACTTGGCGCAGTTTTGCAATTTTCGAAATGTATTAGCTAACGTAAAGAAACAACAAACTATCGCCTACCACTAACTTATTAGCAGTACCTATTATTTTAATGTTACTTTTTCGATAGTGTACTGTTAGATACATAAACAATGTATAATAACGTCTCTAAGTTTATAATAATACTGCTAATAATGGAGTTTTTTTTTGAGAATGATAGACGCTGTTGGCCGCAGATGGCCATTACAGCTTCATCGGACAATAGGAGGCGAGCGCTTAAAGCGTTCTAGCCTTAACGGCAGAAGTAGCGACATGCTCAAGGGCACCTCATGGAGGCACGGCCTCGGCTTGGGCTGTCGCTTAAGAGAGGGCTGAGTTTACCACCGGTTCACAACGCGCCCCCACTGAGAAGAACCGGCAAGAAACTCAGTGGGGTGATGCACGTCGTTGAGGTCGCATGCGTACGAGCCTTCGGCCTCGCCGGCGAGACCGGTGTCTGATAGCTAGTGTAGCATACGGTTGTCGGGGAGGGTTCGGCGCATCCCGGTCCAATAGGACCGTCATGGGGTTAGGAGGGTCGAGTAGTACGTGCCGTGCTCTGCGGTGCGAGTCAGAAGGACTAGGGGCGTAATCGGCGGCGCGTGACGGGACGCGGATTCAAAGTAGCATTTCGACGCTTCTTTGAGGAACTTACGAAGGGGATCTAACTTGAAATTGGAATGCAGATCTACATTCCGCATGTACCACGGGGTCTCTAATCTTGGTGGTGGTAGGACCCCAGCTCGTCTTTTTTTTTATATACTAAGTACCAGTCAGTAGCAGTCACCGCAGCCTATAGACGCTACAAATAGCAAAAGAATCACTAGCATGTTGCCGACCAGACATTACATATTATGGTGTTATATTGAATAAATAAATAAAATAAAATAAATATTAAGTCTTTGTGTCCGGTAATTTTACCAGTTACAGTGCCCTTCACGTCGGAACACAACAATGATTACACACTGCTGCTTGGCGGCAGAATATCTGACACTGCGGTGGTACCTACCTGGACGGTTCCTTGCCCAAGGACCTACCATCTAGTAATATAAGTAGTCTTATAAGATTGAGACGTTACTTATAGTCAAACACCTACTGTTTCATAAAACAGATTTCAGTAGGTATCTTAGGCTAACATGCCGAAATGGAAGTTGCCAGACACTACTAGCAACCTAACTTTTGCCACACTCATGACGTCTTATGTAACAGAAGCGTGAGTGAATATTACCTTTTATCGAGCAAAGTTCTGAAGTTCGGGCTGCTATTAAACATTTTCTGACACAGAAACTCTATAATATATTTTCAGAGTAAGCCCGGAATCTCACAAAATACCAGTCACATTTGACTATAGAACCACTGAATCTGTATTTCCTTAGAATGTAGATAAACACAAGAAAGCTGTTTTTTTTTAGGGAACAAATATAAATTTAAAAATAAAAATGAGAATAATACCAGCCCTTGTTTATGTCCCATTGTTAGGTACGGATGATGAGGAGGCTTAGGCCATAGTCCACCAAGCTGGCCAAGTGCGGGTTGGCGGACTTCACACGTCATTTGAATGCCATTTATGCTTCCTCAGACATGCAGGTTTCCTCAAGATGTTTTGCTTCACCGAAGGCTAGTAACAATCGTACAAAAACGATTCGTACGAAATTTAAAAAAAAGCATGCAAAATATTAATAAATTTTCAGTCAGTAAGATGCAATATTAATCTGTCTCGGTAGATTGTGAACGTCCAATTCCGCCTATTACTTCGTGGGATGAATATTTGCTATTGGTGAAGAAAACATTCAGCATGCCAATTTGCAGTCCAAAAGAAATCCTAAAACATACAAAATAACATCGCCATACATCATCTGAACTGGCAGACAGCGCAAAAATATATTTTTTCTCGACTAATAACCCTGATTTACAAGCTGTTTTCGAGCAAAAATAATTCACTTTTTAATGTTTTATGTAAGAGTGAAACGGAAATAGACGCAATAAAAGCGGATTTATACCACTTTGGTATTGATAGCCACGGTTTTATTGAGCTTTAAGAAAATGGAATGAGGAAAAAATAACATAATAAAAAGGTATTTTTAGATGGACATAGAAATTTAGATGTTAAAAATATCCGACTATATTCTACTGAATAAATGCAAATAAAATACAAAACAATAGTTTTATTACATGAATAATTTCTCTAAAGTCTACGCAAAACGTGATATAAAGCTAAAAATGAAGCCAAAAATAAACTAAAAATTGTTTTTTAAATTAAATGAAAAATAAATGTAGAATTATTAAAATTAAATTATGTTGATACTAACATGATTGACACCGGAGACTCTGGTCTTGTTCAATTTAGATAAGTTGGTGCCCATCCGTAGCCATTAATGCCAGTCCTCTCCCAACAACCGCTAATCAAACTTCAAACTTGTTTCTTTACACATAGGGTCTGAATTTTAAGTTCGTTTTAAGTAAATTTGGCACAATAATGACACGACGCGTTTATCACAAGTCTTTATAATGTTATTTGAACACAGTTTAATAATTATTTTTAAAGCCACTTTGTTAAGTCATTTCTCGGAAGAGCTGAAAATAAAATTTGATTCATGTATTTTTTTTTATAAACTGAATAAACCTGTAATATGTATTACATAAATAATAAAAATAATTTATTCAGTAAATATAACTGAACCGAAAGAAAAAGAATATTAACAAAATGAATAAATATCTAAATGTTTCCATCATTAAATTTTAGCAGAACGTTACTTTTTATACAAATATATTTGTAGAGTTATTATCATTATCAGAGTTGACAAATAAATAGTTTTCAAAGATCAGGCGATTCATTTTTACGATTGAGCAATATTTAAAAGCCAAAATTCAAGATGTTTCAATGTAAGTGTTATATTACGACATTGTCTTAAAAAGGGCAAAACACACAGTCTCGTTTTCATTCAAGCCCGTCTCACCCACGCCCTCTATCATGTGGGCGAACAAGTATGAATCAAAAGTGTCAATGGTTAGACTCTCACTTCTCAATGTAACTGTGAATTGAAATTTAGATAAAGTTTATTTATATATTTTTTTTTTATATAAAACCGTTTTGCATTTGGGGGTTAAGTAAGTAAAATCAAACCATGTAACGCGTAATTTTCAGTTTAATAACGTAGAAGTGTTTACGATTTTATCGGAGTAAATTCTAATCGTCCATCTAAACATGTGTCCAAGTAGCCCCGTATCCCCTCATTAACATTTCTAGCTAGGGTTAGCAGCATAGCCAGTAAAACCAATGAGTCATCGCTGCACCGGCCTGCATTCAAGGACTCTATCGTAATCGATATTTGTGTGTTAGATTTTGTGACTATTTTATTCATACTGTATTTTTTTAAATATAAATTTTACATAAAAAAAATCAATAATAATAAAATGATAATTAAAAAATTTTTTTTTGTAACTTGCACCAAAATAATATTTTTTTTTTACAACTGTTAATTACTTATTCGACCGATTATTCGTTTGAATAAAATTATTGAAATTGAAAAGTAAATAAAATTAATAATCTATTTATAAAAAACTGAATATTTTCTTCTTTAATATTTCAATTTATATTATAATCAATTAATTCCCAAATCATTAGGTTATTTAGCTGTTCTTTTTTAAACAGATGTTCATAACAACCTTTAGTTCGTTATTGTTGGCTGGGCATGTGGTCGAGTGCATTGTATAGTTACCACAATACACTACGATCGATGCAGTCAGTTTTAAATACGTCAAACGAAGGGTTGCGGCCCTCCCTGATAGCTGTCCTAATGTAGATTAGTTACAGAGACGGATATAGGTACGATGTTTTGGTTATAATAGCAATTTGTCGTAGCTAGTAGGTTAGTTAAAATTTATCCGTATACGAGCCGATTATTTTTTGGAAAAACGCATAAAAAAATAGTTTTATATTACTCAAATGAATTTAATCCTTTCCAAATATTATGATTTTTGTTAAGTATAAATGAGAATAGATGGTTAATGGACGTTACTTGGGTAATAATATAATGTCAAAGCTTTTCAAATTCTCTACCATATTCATATATAAAAAATAAAACTAAACTCATAAAAGAAACAAAAAAATAAATAATAAAGATAGTATAAAATATAAGCACAAAAAGAAGTCACCTTGAAAAATTGATATAAAATAATTTTTGACTCCTTATCGTCCCTTTTCACGTAGAAAACCGCACGCAATTTGATAAGACTGACACGTGAGGACACAAGATATTAGAACACTTATTATCAACACAGCGGACGTTAAATGGTCAATTCAAGGTCACTTATTATCACTTGTCCCACGTTCACCCCGGTTTTCCGAGCCTGCAGCGCTATTCCGAGCTTTAACCCACCGCGCGCACGTCCTAACCTGTCGACCACGGACCCCTTACTGGCTTCCAACGGGCCGGGAGCTACTCTCTCACACACTCCCTTTCGGCGATGCAAGGGAAACTTATTTGGCCTCTTTGTTGTGCCTAAGAGGGGTAAATTATTAGGGTTTTGCGATAACATAATAGAATTGTGCACTAAATAATCGGAGGATAACAGTTTTTATGTAATAGTTTCGCCAAAATGGTTGTAGTTTTGGATAAGGTAGATATCAATTTTGGTGCGGTTACGAGCCGATATTGTTAAGTTATATAAAAGACTAGTAATTTACTGCGGCTTCGCCCACTATCCTTTTTTAAAGTGTACCAGCCCCTAACGCCCAAAGGTTGTTTTTGAAAATTCGCAAAACACGTATTGATTAATTTTATTTAGAGAATCTTTTCAGTAAATTTCAAGTCAATTGAGTACTAAAAAGTTTCATACAAAAGAAAACACCCCATTTAACCCCTTCAGGAATCGAATTTTCAAAAACCCTTTCTTAGTGGACGTCATAAGAAGAATCTACTGGCCAAATTTCAGCTTTCTAGGTCCAGCGGTTTGGCCTGTGCGTTGATGAATCAGTCAGTCAGTCAGTCAGGACAAGTGATTTTATATGTATAGATAGAAGATAGATGGTCATATCATCAGCTCTAGATAAAGTCTTAAGGGGCTTAGTAATTAATATGTCGCGTGAAGAGTGTCAGTGTGGGTGCCACTATCAATGGGCGGGCGTCCGACTGTCCCATGCTACCCCCGTCCCCGTGAGCACAGTGACAGGTGGCCCAGGAGCTATAATGTGCCCCTAACGGCGCAAAAGCTACTCAGTAAGCGGTACCTGGTGTAGATTCTACCAGAAAATCCAAGTACCCTTTCTTGTACCGATGCGACAGCCGCGGTGGTTTTAGTGTGTAAGAATCTGGCATACCCCACTTGACCCCCACACACTCTTCAAGAACAAAAATATTAAGACCCCAAAATGTTCAGTCGCTATCTTATTGACCCCAATATAGGTTGAGTACATAAAGAAAAACTAAAAAGGAAATACATTTTTTTGCAATTTCATTTAATGGAAGGAAATAAAAAAATAAAGCCTTTTTTGTAGATACCAATAGAGAATAGATTTAACTATTTTTTTATAATTTCCTCTTGAATTAAACTAGTCAATTCAATGATAGAGTATAAACACATCTGCTAGTGTAGAGTTAGTAAGTATTTAATAACTTTTTGGATATTTTGTATATATTGAAATTAAACTACTTTTACGGATTTTATCGCGGTTTATTTATTGATTTTACTATCCCGACGTTTCGAATGCTTTGCAGCACCCATGGTCACGGGAGGACTGAGATGTTGAACGTCCTTATGTCACAATTATGCCGGTGTACCCTCAGGTCTTCTTAGTTATTATTGTTGGTCCGATCTACGCAGTAAGAGCTTACAGTATCTTGAGGCCGTGCAGTGTTTTGATTGATATTGGGTTTAATTATATTTATCACAGGATCCCAAGCCGGTGGTAACACCCAACCATCTTCTCTATTGAAATTAGGATGTTTTTTGATTTCAATAGCCTCACGAATCATCCTAGGCAGGAATCGGTGTTCTTTTGCGAGGATTTGTGGTTTATCAAATCTAATATAATGGTGGGTGCGATCCTGAACATGTTCACATACTGCAGACTTCGTACAGCGTCGGTGTTTCACATCAGCTATGTGTTCTTTAACGCGAGTTTTTATTGCACGCTTTGTTTGCCCAATGTACACTGCACGGCCTCAAGATACTGTAAGCTCTTACTGCGTAGATCGGACCAACAATAATAACTAAGAAGACCTGAGGGTACACCGGCATAATTGTGACATAAGGACGTTCAACATCTCAGTCCTCCCGTGATCATGGGTGCTGCAAAGCATTCGAAACGTCGGGATAGTAAAATCAATAAATAAACCGCGATAAAATCCGTAAAAGTAGTTTAATTTCAATGTGTAATATTCGCGTAAGTAAAAGACAACATTATTTTGTATATAATTTTGAAATAATACTACGTTTATTTATTATAGTTTTGCTAGCCTAGTTAGGATTTTCTCTTACTTGTCTTAATACCGCCTTTTATTTTGTACCTGTGGACAATAAAACAAAAATTAGTAAGTACTTACTTTCGATATTCAAATCAGAAATATATACAACATTTTTTTAAAATAGATGTAGTTTTGAGCCTCAGCAAAATAAATGAGAGTGGATAGAAGGTTAATTGTTTGTGCATACAAATAAAAATACAAATCACAAACTTTTTGACTAGAATAGTTATAGTGAAGATATAGTTTCCACGATTGGTGGTGGTGTACTCGTACGATACGCCCTATGAATAGAGAAAAGCCTTTGAGATTTTTGACTATTTTTTTTGTCTATTTTTAATTCTTCAGTAAATATACAAACTAAATGTAAAAACAACTAAGTCTCATTTAGTAATTTAATCATAGTGTGATTTGCAATTACGCAAAACAAATTTAGGCATATTTTTTTTCAGCTTAGAGCGTACTCCCGTTTTTTACTTAAACATGTAACAAGTTTTGTGATGAAAAAATGCAGTGGATAACTACGACTCTATTTTTCCTTATCCTAATTAATTATCTAGTAATTACAACAAAAGTGACGTCATAATCATTCGACATAAACATTAAAATGAATGAATGGTTCCGTATTTTAGGATCAACAGCTGTGAACGGAATGCGCTGTACTAAAATAGTTGGAACTAGCGTGAGGCCCCCACAGAGTGTGTTATATGATTAATTTATGTCATATGTAAAGGACATGTGTATACGTTTTTGTACTTTTATGTAAACATCAGTTTTACTTGTTTAGTCTAGTGATTTTTTGTAATAATAATAAGCCCTTGTGGCGAGCTGTTGGTGCGTAACGACACCATGGACCCGAGTGCTCCAGAGAGTCGGTCAGGGCCGCACCTCGGCGTGTCTTCGTCGGCCGGGTGGAAACCAAAGGGGCTATATGCTCCAGGGGTGGAAGTGTTATAGGGCATAACACCGCGAGTAACTTCGGAGAAAGTGCAGCATACCCCTATGCCATTCACACCGGTATTGCTCCCTGTCGTCCGCTCACGATCATCGATTAGGGAGCCCATCTAGTGGGTGGCAAGTCACCACTTGCCGTAAAATAATTTGAAATAAAATTATGGCAAGTGACCTTTTGAAATAGCCCAGTCGCCAGTCCTCCAATTGCATAAACCTAGAATTCTTTTCACATACTTGCAATAGTCCCTACTACCTACCGAGGTCAACTGCGGTAATTTCATCATTATGGCAGTTGATCACGGGAGGTGTATTCATTCTTCTAAAACGGGCCTCTACGTGTTGGATCCGTACCCACGCAAGCCTCTAAAATACCAGGTTAAGCCCATGAGTGAAGAAAACATAATAATACATATAATAATAAATTTCAAAATCCGGCCACTGTACATCTCACGAAATATTTGAAAATCTTTACGCTTTTAAAGTAATTCTTTTAAAGTTAATCAATAACTTTATAGTTATGTTAGGTTAGCTACTAAAATTTATATATCTTTTAACATGTGTGTTTAAGAATTAACATTTATTAAATAACAAATTATATTATTAGGTAGTGTTATATATTTATTGAAACTAAATATTTACAAACATGAACACTTAAACTAGGTAAAAAACTTCCTCAACGTTGTCGCCGCACTGAGAGGGAAGAGTACCTAAAAGACTGGCGACAAATTATATTATTTAAATAGAAATTAAAATTTATTGGTTAAAATAAATTACATAAAATATGTAAAAAAAAAAATTATTGTACGTTCAACGTTAAATTTTGAAATCGTCACGTGCCTATGTATTGCGACAAAGTAAAATTCATTTCGCGTTATTAGAAAGCCTAAATTTTAAATTATACCGATAATACATAGCGATAATATAAATAAATATACGATAAACTAGCTCGATCCCACCGGGGGAGTTCTATGTTTATTCGCGTGATGACCCTACGATGCACGACATCTTTTACTTTCCAAAAAAATAAAAACACTCATGTTAGATGTACTGATACACAGGCCACGCGGGTTAGAGTTGCATCCCCCCATCTCCTCTCGTTGGGTGTCGTAAGAGGCGACTAAGCGAGAACAGGAAAACGGGCAGCAGCGTCTTTCTTTTGGATTTATCTTCCACCTATACTGCGATCACCAAGCCGCCTGCCAAGCGGGATTATGGCAACCCCTACCTGCTAAGGGGGAGGCCTTTTGTCCAGCAGTGGGCGCGTTTCGGCTGGTGATGATGATGACCGTATTTTTATAGATCTTTTTTTCCGCATAGAGCACTGATTCTATGAGGAATTGATGAAAAGTTTACTATACTATATTATGTTGAGAACAAAAACGAGGATTTTTTGGAAGATAGCCGACTACGGGACGGAGGGAGGGTTATGATTTTAACAAGAATGTATGTATGTATGTTCATCTGTTCCCGCATATCTTCTAATCTACTTAACATAATTTGACAAATAGGGTGTCGTTAGAAGCGTCTTGATTGTCCGCTGGTTATAGGCTATATAATATCAGATTAGTAGACTGCGATTTTATCCGTAGTCGGGTTTTAGTTTTTAAAACTTATTACTTGTAACACGATAAGCCAACCATGCAGGAGATATTATACTGCAAATGCTTGCACAAGTGCACTCTCTCTTCCTTTACTATCACAATCCGATGGGACAGAAGCCCGACACGACCGGGGAGAGGCCAGTTACAGGACCGACTTTTTACATGCCCAGCCGACGCATGGATCATCTTACTTTTCAGACAATCAAGTGATCCGTCTGAATTGTCCTAAACTGATAATAAAATGTTGCTCGCCACGGAATGTTGAAGTTATTGAACCTGAGAATTTCAGTTTGCAAAGTAAGCGGAATCCTGCTGAGCCACGGAGGCTGGAAGAAACATAATGTACTTACTACCCCCGTCTCCCCCTCCTTGTACCAACGGGCATCGATCAAGCATCAGGCAGCGAGATAAGTCCTGCTCATTACGCGTTCCAGCGAAACCCAGCGATCCATCAACTTGAACGCGGCTTAGTGACATAGTCAAGATGAAATGGGATCACAGATCAACACAGCGCTATGATTTTCACAGAATCACTGCTATAAATATAGACAAAAATATTTTTTGCCAGTTAGTCTAAGCTTTTGCTTTACTATAGCTATAGGATCTTAGGAACCAGATCCTTCGTAAGTATATGCAATGTAGTAGAATCTAAACTTGGCGTACTATGTATATACGGCTATACTTCTTATGATTTAGAGAATCAAATCTGACGCACATATTGTTAAGAATCACCGAGGCTAGGCTGCAGAGGGGGCAGGCAGGCACCGGCTCCAATAATATGTATGTTTGTGTAAAATTATCTGGTTGTCATACCTACTAGAAAAGGCTTTGCCTAGCTTGGCATCAGTTCCAGAATACAAAACATAAACATCCAAATACCACGATAAAATCCAACAATTTACATAATTTTCACTTCATTAAGTTTTCAGTGCACCTAGTATAATAAACTAAACTTTAATTAAAATTCATTTTCAAGAAACTTAATACCTTCTGTTCTAACGCCTCAATATAAAATCTCATTGAGTCTAGACTATCGCTAGGGACGGAATACTGAGCGGGGGGTAAGCACAAAGCGGTTAGGTATCCCATACAAATCTGCAGCCTTCTCTATTATACATGGCAGACGGGCAATGGCCGCTGACATAGCTATATAATTCTGAATGAAGTTTACAATATCCATGCCAAAGGTTTTTGTATGCAACTTAGTAAAGAAGCGAGGACGCGATATTCGTCTTTAGTGAAGCGTATTGCCATCGCATGCACACTACACACAGCACACTAGCCTATGGAAGTAGTTAAAATCACATTGGACATTGTATTGGAGGTGGACTTGAGGACTCTCCCTTATGCTTCCCTGGTACTTCTATTATAAACGTGTTAGCTCTAAACCACATTTATATGCTCACACCATCGATATAATATATAAACTAGATAAACATTCACGAACAAAATGACATCTAAAATGTTGGCGGAGGTTGCAAACTTATCTGTGCTGGTGGCGGAAACGTGAACTAACGATTTTATAATGATAATGACTTGTAGTTTGACAGTTTCATATAGACAGTAGCGATACTCCTATCGGCAAAAATAAAATTGTTAGGATGTGGCTTGTAAAGAAATAGCGACACAAGGGCGCTATTTCTCACTACCACTTTTTGAACCGTGACACCAAATCTAGTTTATATAGTATATCGATGGTTCACACGAAATAAGGCATAAGTTATGCATCTGCTATTTTATGCTACCCTAGTACTTACGGTAATAATTTATCGATTTTACCTTTACCAATCTCCATCAATCTCCAACCAATCTCTACCAACCACCAACTCTTACTTTCTCTCTACCAATTACCAAGTAAACTATTACAAAATGAACGAAAATGATAAAATATTATTTAAATCTAATTAATTTATCTCTGGTGGTACTACGGAGTTGTCCGTAGTACCACAGTGGTACCACGGACAAAAATGGTGGTACCACGGACAACAAACGTATTAAAAACCTATTCACTGTAGCCTTGAATACATCTACATTATAACCGGGTGGGAAAAATAATGCAGGCAAACTATTCCAGTCCTTAGCTGTAAGCATTATAAATGGTGAAGCAAATCGCTTAGTCCAGACTAATGTGACATTTAAAACGTAAGGGCGCTTAGTTGCCGAGCGTCTCGTCGTCTGCTGATAGAAATGGGATGATGAATTCAAGTCATGTAATTCCTGCGCACACTCTCCATTACCCCGTGGGTTGCGGGGTTAGAATTACATCCCCCCATCGCCTCTCGTTGGGTGTCGCTCTCGACTAAGCGAGAACAGGAAGACGGGCAGCAGCGTCTTCCTTTTATTTATATTATTTATTTTTATTTATTTTATTTATTCAATATAACACCATTACAGAATATCCAAATCGATGTTATACTTATAATACATTTCAATATCTAATTACATAAAACATAGGTATTCTATTCTATATTGTAGCCTAATTAAACTCTCAAATATGTTTATATTCATTGCACTATTCCTAATTCTATATACCTTAGCGCCATTTCCATGAACTTCACCAAGCTTTCACCAAATATATCAATACTGGCGGGTAAATTGTTTATCATACGTATGGCGCGTGACATAGGGGCAAACTTAAGCAAGTTAGTCCTAGCTGAAGGCAAGTTGAACACAGCGGGGCGGCGGCGCAAGCCCACATAACCGTTAGGCGCACACAGCCTTAACTCTTCTAGCACCTCTGGATGGTGCACTAATCCTCTAACCACTCTGTATACGTACTTAAGGAGTGCCGCTTCCCTCCTCACCTCTAGTCTATTGTATCCTACCATACCTAGTACAAATAGACTGGGATACATAAGTGGATAGAACGGATATACTCCATACTGCTTTAAATATAGGAACCGAGTAAATTTATTTTGAATTTTTTCTACCATGAGGCTGTACTTATTCTCGTGGGGACTCCAAATGATTGAATTCGTTTCTAGATGGCTTCTGGCAAGGGCGTTGTATAACATTTTAATGGCCATTATGTTTTTAAAATCTTTGCACAATCTTATAATGAACCCCAGGTTTCTGAATGCTTTGCTACATATATCCAGTATGTGTTTCCGGAATGTAAGATCCATCACCATACGTACACCTAGGTCTCGCACACTTGTCTCTCGTACCATGACTACATCTTCTATCATATACGGATATTTCAGCGGAGCCCGCGCCCGGCTGTAGCTCATCACACAGCATTTTGCTATATTAAAATCGAGTTTATTACGCGTACTCCATTGAACCACTCTATCAATATCCTGCTGAAGCCGCTCGGAGTCCAACCGATCTTCTATTGAAGTAAACATCTTTAGGTCATCTGCGAATAGTAATACTTCCGCATACTCCACAATATCTGGCAGGTCATTAATCATAATAATGAACTCTAACGGGCCCAAATTGCTACCTTGACTCACTCCTGAATATGTGTAATAAGGTAGTGATTCATTTCCCCCGTACTCTACGTACTGCCTGCGTTCACTAAGATAACTCGAGAAGAACTTAAGCAAGTGGGGCGTAAAACCTAATGCTGAAAATTTTGTCAATAGAATGTCATTATCTACGGTATCAAAAGCTTTTTTAAAGTCAAAGTACGCGGCGTCCACCTGCCCTCCAGCATCGATGACAGGTGCCAAATAAGTAATGAATGACAGTAAGTTACTCCCCGTACCTCGTCTCACCCTAAATCCATGTTGAACTTCTGTGATTTGTGAGCTAACTTGCTTATATATAATAGCATATAATATTGATTCGAATACCTTAGCGAAAGCAGACAGGACAGCCACCGGGCGGAAACAACTCACGTCTGAATCTTGACCCTTAGGTACTGGGATCACTCGGGTGATCTTCCATCTATCCGGGTAGTGGCCTTCTTGTATACACAAGTTAAAGATGTGCAATAAAGGCAACTCCAAAACCATGCGACAGTCTTTAACCAAATATGGTGGTATACCATCCGGGCCCACGGATTGCTTGGGCTTAAGTCGCTGAAGCGCAACCCGTACGTCATACGTACTCAGCCGGTCAACATGTACGCGGGATGAACCCGCGCGCCACCCGCCCTCACGTTCCGCTTGAACTGGGTCCAGTATTGGTTTTTCACGACTGTAAACAGACTGGAAATATGACGCGAAATATTCAGCGCATTCGTCTTCTCCTAACACCTGCCCGTTTAGTGTAACGCTAGACTTACGCGTAGATTGCTTGCTCTTTGCAAAGTTCCAAAAAGATTTGGGATCATTCTTGATATTAAGCTCTTGCCTCTCTTGGTACGCTTCATATGTTGCAGCAAGTTTTTCCTTTACTAAAGACCTATAATGTGCAAACCTTACATAGTCACTCTGCGATCTAGTAGTTTTATACGATTTATGGTACTTCCATTTCTGCCTAATATCATGTATCAAATCAGACGTGTACCATTCTGGATACCTATATCCACACTTAAATACCATTGGTTTATGTCTTTTCCGCGGCGCACACTCGCTAATGACCTCATTGACTATGTTATAAAAAACATCCAAAGCCTCCTCAGAGTTTTGAATTTCATACAAGAACTTCCAGTCTATTGATTCCAACCTACGATACAACAGATGGAAATCGGCTTTATGGAAATTCCATCCCTGTTTTAACCTTAATGGCACGTTAGTATGTTCTAGCCGCTGTCGGCCCGTCGCTGATGGGCGACGAATGCCCTTAATGCTGATGTTTAGTGGCGGATGATGCATGTCTATATCTACTAAGGGCTCATCGCCCAAATTTACCTCTATGTCACTCGCCAGTAATGTTGTCAGCACTAAATCTAAGGTACGATTATTTACATTCAATATATTATTTACCTGATGAAATCCACAGTAGGCATTTACATATTCTAAATAACTGTGTACCTCCGCTGTAGCAGAATGCATATTGAAATCACCCATCACTAACACTTTATCATAATTAACACATACATTCTCTAATATTTGAAATAAGTGCATATACTCATTTACATTACAACCCGGTGGAATGTAAACAACACAACAGAGAAACAAAAAATTATTCCGTAAGTGTACAGTAGCACATACTATTTCGAATAAGGCCGCATCCACATTACTGATGCAGACGCGATTTAATTCATAACGTGGTGATGCCGCTAAAATTACTCCTCCTAGCTTACGCCCGTCCGCTCGATCACATCGCAGTACCTTAAATTCTGGCGGAATAAGTTCTCCATCTTGTACAGTGCTATTTAGCCCCGATTCGGTAATTGCAACTAAGTCGTACGTTGATGTCAGTAAATTTAAGTAGAATGTTTTAGTTTTAGTTCGCAGTCCCCGGACATTTTGGTAATAAACATTAATCTGCTTGTTACTGGTTATCCTTGTCTCCTTTTTGAGAGTTTCGAAACCACACCCATTCATTGAACCTGGTGTTCACTGGCCAACTATCTACGTGATTTACTTTCTCAAACAGAGATTCCGGTACTCCTACCATAAATGACGAATAGTCTCTTTTTGTCTTAGGGATAATTTTCTCTATTTTAATATCCTTAGAACCAATAACCTTTGTGACATGATCCGATAAAGCATCTTCCGTGGTCTCAGGATGAAGTGACCACACGTGCAAAAATTTTTTTTTCTCAATTGCCTGAAACGTAGAAATCTGTGCATTTCCACCTTTATATACGGGATTAAGTTGAGCTTTCTTGGTTATTTTTCGACCCCCAACGACCTTCCACTCTTCCGATGCATGACTTGGCAAAATATCATCCACGAGCGGCTCACCGTTTCTGACCTCTAAACGCTCGCTCTTATGTAATACAGTCGCTACCTTACTTTTAGTTCGTGTCTCGGCCCGACGCGCTCGCTCCGACTGTGGGCATTGCGAGGAGGTGGTACCCGCTATTTGTATATTAGTCTCAGTCGCACCTTGCGTATTAAAGGCCGTGAGTGGTTCATCCGTCTTGCTCATTTGTACCCCTGTAGACAGGCTTAACTCCTTAAACTTCGCAGATAATTCTAAAATTACCTTATTTTGCTCTGTAATGGCAATCGTGTAGTTTTGAATTACTTGCTGTTGCTCATCGATTCTTTTGTTTTGTGCTTCAATGATGGCAGTTTGAGCAGTAATTTTAGTTGCCAATGATGTTAACTTCTTTGACAAGTCACTAAATGCTGTTTCTATATTAAACTTCGACATTTTAACAATAAAAAGAATATAAGAATCGTAGACACAACTTTCACGTACAGAGGTATATACAAGTTTTTTGGATTTATCTTCCACCTATACTGCGATCCCAAGCCGTCTGCCAAGCGTGGGGATCGCAACCCTTCTAAGGGGGAGACCTTTGTTCAGCAGTGGACGTCTTTTGGCTGCTAATGATGATGATGACTCTCCAAAAGTAACATGTAGAATACTGATTTGCTACTCCGCGTCTGGGCTTTGTGAGTTAGCCCGCACTCGACATTAGTTATTACAGCACATAAGAGCTTTTATCATACTCGATTAACGATTATAGTCGCTTTACAAAAGCTAGATACAGCGACCTCTTATCACCGGATAACCGATGGGAACTAATACTACTAATAGTATCGTATTAGTAGTATTAGTTCCCTTGTGTAAGGATCGTCTACCAGCACATTGTCAGATATACTGCAGCCAAACAGCAATTATATTTCGGTGTGAAGAGTACTGTAGCTGGTCGAATTACCGGCTTCGAGAGGCTCAATAAGCAAATGTATCAGGTGAAGAGCGGCATTGCAGTACAGGTGTCTATAGGTAGACGAATCATATACTATCAGGCAATTGTCTTGCTTGTATCGTCACAAAGTGGACTAAAAAGGAGCCTCAGCATACACAAAATCTTTAGCATTTTGTCGTTTTTCGAGTTCTATGCAGCAACGAAGTTTTAAATACCAACACTTTTACTATAGCGATAAATCTTTGCCGATGGGGCTTCAGTGGTGATGTCAACGCAAACCAATACCATACCCATTTCCTTTCTTGCCCTGCGTGCCCTGACACCTGCACTCTTGAAGATCTTTGGAATGCTACAGACAACGCACGAAATGTAGCTGCTTACTGGGCTAATACAATTTAGTTTTTGCCATCGACACGATAAGAAGAAGAAGACTATAGCGATCATGATACCATATTTATGTCACACGCAGGCAACCGGTGGATGCAAATGGCTAACTGTCGCTTTAGGTGTGAAGCATCGGGTGAGGCCTTTGTTCAGCAGTGGGCGACTTCTGGCTGATTATGAAGACAAACCGATTAAAACCGCTTCTGAATTTTTTTTATTTATAATATTTTTGCTTTCAGAGTAAAAACCTATACAAACAAAAGCATAAAATGTTAACTACATTGTTCTCTAGCCATAAATCAATTAAATAGTTGTCATAGAAGTTATTTATTTGAAACACCAGACAGGCATTACCCCCATAAACATAACCTTGGGACCACGTACTGTGTCTGCAAAATTATTACTTAAATCCAATGTTTCGAAGAGAAAATCTAAGAGAAGCTACAAGAACATTACATTTTATGTACACTAAAATTTACTACTTATGATTACCTCAAGAGTGCTTATTTAAAGTGATCTAACATTAAACCTGTGAGTTCGATTATTGGATTCTGTAAAATTATCAATATTGCAGTTATTGTTGGATATATTATAAACTAAAGACTTTTTAGATAGTTAAGTACTGGTCGCTTATTCGTGAGTGCGTTACTGTCATACCCCTATGGTCTGACGTCTGTCTTACGATGTGTGTTTAACGCAATGGTTCGGTTAATAAATTAATTTCATTTAACTTACACAATCTTTATTTTTCCGCGGGCCCAGGGCTTCGTTGTTGCCCGAAATATAATAGTATTTCGCGTTGCGGTGGAAAAAATATTTTATTGTGTTTGTCGATATAAAAACCGTTCCGTGCACACATCATGGCGTCTTTGTCCAATGTTCCTGTACAAATGGAAAAGCTAAGAGGTATGGAAAATTATTCAATTTGGAAATTTCACCTCAAAATGTTGCTCATTCATGAAGACTTATGGGACGTCGTCTCAGACGAACCGCCGGACAAGCCAGATGCTGATTACAAGAAGCGTACGTTAAAAGCTTTGGCTAAAATTTGCTTGTCGGTAATGCCTGCAGTATTTATGCATGTCAGGAATGCAAACACGGCGCGTGAAGCTTGGACGAATTTGCAAAGAGCATATGAGGACAAAGGACTGTCAAGACGGCTTAGCTTGTTGAGGCTTTTATTTGCAACAACATTAAGCAACTTTGAAAGCATGGAAGCTTATATCACGAAAATGTGTGATTTGAGTCAGCAGCTTAGTGATATAGGTTCGCCTTTAGATGATGACTTTGTCGCAGTCCTATTATTGAGTGGCTTATCTTCGGACTACGATCCTCTAATAATGGCTTTAGAGAACTCAAATGTCACATTGTCAAGTGAGTTTGTAAAATCAAAACTGATGCAGGAAACTCAGCGACGAGAAGAAAAGGATGATACGGGCTCGACAGCTTTGGTGGCACATAAGAAAAGGGTTAAGTGCTACAAATGTAAGAAAGTCGGTCATATTTCTAAAGATTGTAAAAAACAAGCTACGACTAAGAAGGAGAGTGTCAACACTTCTACCAAGGTAATGTTAACTGCACTATCAGCGTGTATAAGAAGTGATGTCTGGTTACTCGACTCCGGAGCAAGTTGTCATATGTGTAATGACAGGAAGGTGATGAATAACTTCGTACCCGGTTATGTAACTGAAGTTAAGGTGGCAAATGGTGATAAACTGTATACTGCCGGTCGTGGTGATGTATCGGTGCACTTGAAAAATTGTATTAAGACAATTAGTGAGGTTTATCATGTACCTAAGTTAGCCACGAACTTGTTATCAGTTAGCGCATTAACGAGAAAGGGTTATAAAGTTGTTTTTGATAAAAAATATTGTAAAATTTTTGATGGTAATTTTTTAGTAGCTTTAGCAAAACATTTTAATGGTGTATATCAACTTGAAACTGCAGAATCTGATAGTAAGTCTAATTCGGGTGTGCTAGGAAGTGCAAACTGTTCTGTTTTCACAGAGACTAGCAAGGTGGGCGTGCAGAAGGATTCACAAGCTGATGAAGTGACAGCTGTGACATGCAAGTTGGCATCGACCCAGGCCAACACTCAGGTGAACAAGACTCGGGATTCAGTGCAGGAGACACCGATTAGCTGTGAGGTAACACAGATGAGTTTGCAAGCTAACACTGGTGCTGTCTCTCAAGAGACATGGCATAAACGACTTGGTCATCTGAACTCTAGGAGTATGCATCTATTAAGACAAGGTATGGTCACTGGCATTAAATACGATAATTCTCAGTTTAAATCGTGTGTAGCATGTGTAGAAGGAAAACTTACTAAATTACCTTTTCCTAAGAGTACACAAAGTAGGTCTAATGAGCTTTTAGGCATTATACATACTGATTTATGTGGACCAATGCCAACAAAGTCTATTGGTGGTGCGAGATATTTCTTGACCTTTATCGATGACTATAGTAGGAAAACATTTATTTATTTCCTGAAGAATAAAAGTGAAGTTTTCGATAACTTCAAACATTTTAAGGCATTAGGCGAAAACCAAACAAATAAAAAAATAAAGGTGTTACGGTCTGATAATGGAGGTGAATATGTAAATTATCATTTCCAGAAGTATCTGAAGGATAATGGCATCATACACCAAACCACGATCCCGCACTCGCCGCAGCAAAATGGAGTTGCTGAGCGAGCGAACCGAACTATAGTAGAAAAGGCTCGCTGTATGCTACGGGATGCTGGTTTGGATGATTGTTTTTGGGCGGAGGCTGTTAACACAGCTGTCTATTTGAAAAATAGAAGTCCCACAAAAGCTGTCCTAGGATTGACACCGGAGGAAAAATGGACTAATAAAAAGGTGAATCTTAGCCATTTACGTGTTTTTGGTTGTTTGGCCTACGCCTTGACACCGAATCGTACAAAATTAGATTCGAAGTGTAAAGCTTACATATTTGTGGGTTATTGCGAAAACAGCAAGGGATATAGATTAATTAATCCGGAATACCCAAGTAAATGTATTAGTTCTAGAGACATTGCATTTATGGAAGACAAATTCTATAAAAAGAATATGAATTGTTCTGGCGATGAGGTTTTTGTGATGACAAACGGTGTTCAGACTGAGGGCGTGAGTTCTCATGTTGAAGGAGCACAGTCTGAAACTCCTCAATCATCAGAAAACAGGGAAGGAATAAACGCCAGAAGACTTAGCATCTTTAGCGTACATGATTCCGATGGTAATAGCTCTAGCTCAGTGCTATCAGATAATTCTTCTGATGAAACATATTCTCCAGGGTCTTCAACACTCAGGGAGATGACGTCGGATAATACAACAGACTTCGAGGACGCGGAGCAAACCAACGAGCATGTCTTGCGAGCGCGAGCTGTGTCGGAGATGAACCAGTGACAGTACGAGAGGCTTTGAGCGGTCCCGAAGCCATTCACTGGAAAAACGCTATGAAAGATGAGTATCAATCTTTTATTGATAATAAGTGTTGGACATTAACTGACCCACCGAAAAATCAAAAACCCATTAAATCTAAATGGATATTTAAGAAAAAGAAAGGTGCGAATGGAGAGCTTTTAAGATATAAAGCTCGCCTTGTAGCAAAGGGCTGTGCACAGCGCTATGGCGTTGACTACGAGGAAACTTTCTCACCGGTGATCAGATACTCTACGATTCGCATATTATTAGCAATTGCAGCTGAGAAGCAAATGGATATCGATCACATGGATGTGAAAACAGCTTTCCTTAATGGAGACCTAAAAGAGACTGTTTTCATAGACCAACCAGAAGGTTTTGAAATACAAGGCAGTGAAGATAAAGTCTACAGATTGAATAAAGCGATTTATGGACTTAAGCAAGCTTCTAAATCTTGGTACGAAAAGATAGATAACGTGTTACGAAAGAAGTTGAAGTTTAAGAGATTATCTTCTGAGCCCTGCGTGTATTTCATCAATAATGGCGAAGAATTAGTTATTATTGGATTATATGTTGATGACATAATGTTGTTCTCAACAAAAAACTCACAAATGAAAAATATTGTGAAACAGAAACTCATGAAAGAGTTTGAAATGAAAGATTTAGGGCCAGCCAGTTACATACTCGGCATGCGTATCACAAAGCAAGGAGACAAGTTATTGCTTGATCAGTCTAATTACATTAAACAGATTTTAGCTCGTTTCAATATGACCGATTGCAAGGCAGCTCCGACTCCAATGGAAGTGGGATTGAAACTTGTAAAAGCCGAGAGTAAGGAAGAAAATTTAGAATATAGAAATTTAATCGGTTGTTTAATGTATGTTGCAGTGTGCTCAAGGCCCGATATCTGCTACGCGGTAAGCAAACTAAGTCAGTTCAACGAATGTTACAGTCAGCTTCATTGGAAAGCAGCGAAGCGTGTACTGCGGTACTTAAAAGGTACTTTAAATCATTATCTTGTTTTTCGAAAGGGTGGCCTAGACATTCGTGGGTATATTGATGCCGACTGGGCTGCGTGCGAGATAGACCGTAGGTCGTATACGGGTTTTGTTTTTAAGATAGGGGAAAGTACGGTTTCTTGGGAAAGTAGAAAACAAAGAACGGTGGCACTTTCTAGCACTGAAGCCGAATATATGGCTCTCTCAGATTCTAGCAAAGAAGCTTTGTTTATTCGTACTTTAATGTTTGAATTATTTGGTAAACATTTTTGTGTAACCCTATATAATGACAATCAGTCAGCACATAAGTTGTGTCAGAACCCCATGTATCATGCACGTACAAAGCATATAGATGTGAGGCATCATTTTGTACGTGAAATAGTAATAGACAATTTAGTTACTTTAGTGTACTTGTCAACTTCTGAAATGATAGCAGATATTTTAACTAAAGCTCTCACGAAGGATAAAACTGAGAAATTTATCAGTCAGCTAGGTTTGTCTTATATATAACTTTATTTAATTTTATATATAAGATTGAATTGTTTTACATTATGTTACACCTATCTGATTTGCTAACTTATTATACAGTTTTGTGATCTATATAAATTGCTTTAGTTTAAGGGCTAGTGTTGGATATATTATAAACTAAAGACTTTTTAGATAGTTAAGTACTGGTCGCTTATTCGTGAGTGCGTTACTGTCATACCCCTATGGTCTGACGTCTGTCTTACGATGTGTGTTTAACGCAATGGTTCGGTTAATAAATTAATTTCATTTAACTTACACAATCTTTATTTTTCCGCCCATAACCCTTCAGTTATCAGATAGGGGTGATAAACCACAAAATCCGTATCAACTTAAAAATAATAACATTAAGCTACGCTTTCACAAGACCAGTCAACTGCGCCAGAAATAATGTGCTTGCACAGACACAAATGCACCTTCGGACCCCATATGGTTATTTATTGGACCAAATCCCACCACTCATTCACACCACTGTGACTCTTGTAATCCAGGATCTACAGTGGTCACCAGTGAAGAAAACGAGGTTTGATCCTCGGCCAGTCCGGGAAACGCTAAATTATCTAGGAACATCGAATCGAAACCGCATCGAATTTAAACAGGAGGAGTAAGAAAGACAATTTCCACTTCCCTCCCTGGCAAAGCGGGAGACAAACATTTTAATCTAGCTTTACCACATGTTTAACCAAACAGGATCTATGGGTGCACTAAAAAATAAATAAATTCGATTTTCTTCCTTTACTCAAGTCTACTCTTACAATCCGATAGGACAGTACTGACCGAGGAGAGATTAGGACTGACTTTCATATGTCCGTCCAAGCATGTCCTTTACAAAATCATGTGACATATACAAAATGTTCTTTCTCTCACACACACTTGCACAGATATTCAAATCTGTGACCACCAAGTTATAAAGCAAGAAGCCTCCCGCTACGCTATGAAGTCTACAAGAGTTTTTCCAGGCAATAAAAGAATGAGAACCTAAGTATCCAGTATAATATTTATTGAAGCGTCAGTACCGGGATACGCTAGACAATTTATGTTTTAAAATATAAGTTTCGATATTTACCTGCAGTATTCTGTAAAATAACTCAAGCAAGGAAGTTTTAGACCGACCAAAGTGGTATTAAAATAAATACACACGAGTTGAAAATCATCTCTTTTTTTCTGTAAACATTAAAGAGTTGTGTTTGATTGTGTTATGACACAGAAGGAACACCTATTTAAAATTGGAAAAGCCAAAGTAGAGTGGAAAGCTAAAAAAAATGTTCTAGCTAAAATGTATACCTAGTAGATAAGTATAAATTGGACCTCAATAAGTTTTCCTTCATCTTCTTCATGCAATTTTCGTCATTTAAAAAGCCCTCATTTTCATTCAAAACGTATTTTTTAAACACACACTTTACATAGACGTATCCCCCTAGAAAAGCTATAAAAAGCACCATAAAATTTCCATTACTATCCATCCGGGCAAAACGGCATTCGCCTCCTTGTCAAAGGTTAAAAATGTGGACATAAATTATATAAAAAATTGAGGAAATCGTTGAAATAGTGTGTAAACAAAGGCTGATATTAATGGGCGTTCTGATGTCGGCCATTTTTCAAAATAACCCACTTTGTGGGATGTATGGAATAGCGAGACGGGTTATAAAGATTAGCTATATCGTTGGTGGAGGAATAAAAGTGGTTACGTTGGAAAAAAATCTTTGAAACTTCGATAAGACGAATGGGAACTTTTTGAGCATAAATATAACTAAAATGATTGGCCATAAGACTTTGAGATAAGATTAACGTGTATTAGAAGTCACGTTGAAAGCGTTTCACATCATAATTTTTTACAGTAAAGTAATATTAACTTCATTCTACATAAAAACTAAATTTCAAAGTAATTTCATGTAAGAAACAGTGAACATCAGTAAATGTGAATTAAATGTCTAAAAATGCACCATATATGATGTTATGCATATTTTCACTACGACCAAAGTTGTGCCCGCCTGCAACCAACGGCTTCACGCTACCGTGGCTAGGTCATATATATCCATCTGTTGGCCTAAGCTATGATTTTCGATCTTAGGTCGCCTTCGATTCGATTCGAGAATCGTTTTACCCCCAATGCTAGTCAAATCTCCGGACTATTAGCACATGTTTCAGTTATTTCTTCTCCGGATTTTCTGGTTCGAATTTTGATATTGATGAGTTACTCTGAGAATGGATAGCTTTATCCATAGTCTTTAATTGAATTTGAATTTTGAATATAAATTTAAATATCACTTTCTATAAAATGGGATGTCTATGCACGGAGTATCAAGTAATAATCTGGATCTGGATCTTGTTGCCATTAAGAATTGGGCAGATAAGTTCGGTATGGCTGTGAACCCCGCTAAGTGTCAGGCAATCATTATTGGTAGCCCTTGTATGCTTGCTAAAGTAGATTTTTCTGCTATCCCGTCGCTCCTATTTGATGGTACAATTATTGAGTATAGTCATAGTGTGAAAGACCTGGGCCTACACATTGATGCGACGCTTAGTTGGCAAACACATATTTCTAGTATCAGCCAAAAAGTTACGGGTATCTTGCGGCTACTCTATCGATTTAAAAAATTTCTTCCATCTGCTACTAAAACAATGCTTGTGCAAACCTTAATCTTTCCTTTGATCGACTATGGTGATGTGTGCTATTTAGATCTAAACTCTGATCTTTTAAATAAATTGGATCGAATTATAAACAACTGTATACGCTTCATATATAATCTTCGGAAATATGACCATGTATCCGAACATCGTGCTCTTTTAAAATGGTTTCCCATTCGTAAGCGAAGAACTCTAAGAGCACTAACTACCCTATTTTCTTTGCTTCACTCGTCTACTTCGCCTGCCTATCTTACATCTCATTTTCAGTATCTCTGTTCTAGTCATTCTAAATCTCTCCGCTCCTCACATAATCTTCTCCTCAAGTGTCCATCTCATCGTTCTAACTTCATACATTCTTCCTTTTTTGTGCAATCTATTCTTCTCTGGAATGCACTTCCTCAGGAAATCAGGATGGCTAAGAATCGCATAACATTCAAGGCTAAGCTTCGGGAGCATCTCTATCACACATTGGCAGAATGACATCCTTATTCTTCTTCATTTATAAGTATTGTATATATTATTAGTATCATAATCACTTTTGTATTAGTTATAGTATATACATATATATATATAGTATTTTTATTCATATTTTTATGTATGTATAATATATCTATGTTCTACAGTTTTTATTTCACACAATTCGGCACCTACCACAAAATATTTCTGCACTACCCTAAGGTAGACTGTTAGAAAATGCCTAAGGCATTAAGTCCGCCTTGTACTATAAGTGCACAAAGTTAAATAAATAAATAAATAAAATAATAATCGATAGTTTTTGGGCAAGTCTCTGATCCATAGATGATAAAATATAGCGACAAAGTGTGGTTAATATGTTGTAGTTTGTTTAAAAACATCTTCGTGTTTTGTTTTTTAGTTTTACGTTATCCTAAGACACGCAATAATAATAAGCAATTACGATTACTGTAATGAAAATAAAATAAACTTTAATAGGCAAAAAAATAACAGCACAAAGTGGTTAAACCAAATGATCCTCTGTTAGAGAACAATGTATGTTCCACATTTAACTTCTGTGAAGGGAATTTTAAGGAAACTTAATAATGGATTCTCACGTCTCCTAACACCGATATATTAGTAAATTTGTGAGCTCAATACGGCACATTTCCACTTCAGAACGCCGTACAAATGAGTGACGTAAAAGGTTGCTATTGGCAACTATGCACGCCTCATTTGCTAGCTATTTCATTACCTCTGTCTGTACCAGAGTTCACTTGACGAGGGCCGAGCTACTGCGACCCTATGCGTGACAACTCCGCAACAGATCCAAATCACCCAAAAATCGGCCGAATCTCATATGCAATAGAAGCTCCGTCAACTGCATTACGAACTCTGCACAACAAGTTTGAAAGTTGCAACCCCAAATTAAAGTTGGGACATGCAAATTTGAATTCCAACGGTATTGGGATAAAGAAAGGTGCAAACGAAATAGTACATTGGCAGGATTTTGAGAGGCATCAGGTAATGTTAATATTAATACGTACCATGTTTGTTTTTGATGTGACCTCAATTATACAGGCGTTTAACGTGGAGCAGAGATTAATGAAGACGGTTTTGGGTACGAGGTTATGAAATTCACAAGTTATTTATGTTTACATGAATTTACGTTAAGCTTGTTTGATGATGTAGTTGCCATGCGTTTAGAGACCATCACTACAGATCCTATAAACTGAAACTATACTAGTGCAGATTTAGCTTGAAAATTCAATAGTATCATGTATTATTTAAGACAACATTAAATGCTGGTGATCAGTACCTGTTTTCTTCCATCTTGAAAGTGACAAAACTCAAAATATTTATTATGTAATATATATCCCAAGAATTAAACACTTGTCTGATAAACGACATCGGTCGGTGCAAAGAAAAAAATAATCCAGAAAATGCAGTGAATTACATTGTAAATAAAGAATACTAAAATAATTATACGATACAAAACAAGTACAAACAAGTCCAATCAAGTATAAGTACAATTATAACTAGGAACTCCAATAAACAATTGATTGCCAATTTATCTTGTAATTTTCGAGTACCTACATCGTGTAACTAAAACACTAAGCGGTTTGCTTCTTCATTTATAATAAGGACAGCTAAGGACTGGAACAGTTTGCCTGCGTCGGTCTTCCCGCCCGATTATAATGTGGGTGTCTTTAAGACTAGAGTGAATAAGCTTTTAATAAGCTAGTGTGTTTTGCCATCCTCGATTGCGTTGCCGCTTTCCATCAGGTGGGACTGCAGTCAAGCACTAGCTCATAAGTGTTAAAAAAAAACACGTTACACGATGACGATATTCAATTGTTTTTATTTATTATGTCTGTATTGTATCAATTTTATACGTACTCCTCTATCTATATCATCAATGATGATGTATCTGAACGATATCAATGAATATGAAGTGAACTTCAATAAAATATAAACCCTACCATATTTCTTACTCTCCACTAATTCCAATTTAGATGTCATCAAATCTATGATCTTGACACCCACCACACATCGACTATAACATCACTATTCGTCAGGTAAGAACGATTCTCGCAATCATTGTAGTCAAACATAAAAAAATATTTGCCGTTTAGGCTACTGCGCATGTGTATCAAGTCAAGCAATATTTACATAATATACCCCATATCGCAAAACTTTTCACAGATGACATATTCACTTGCAACAAATCAGTACATAACGCCAAAAGGTAATCATCTGGAAACTATTCTCCATTCAGGAGCTTCACAAATTTACGCAAAAAACGGTCTAGGGAGATGCCTTCGCCGTTGAAAGACCAGTGAAATTTGATCCCCTGAATCGCGTGGTCACACTTCGATGCAATTGAGGGGTGTGTTGTAAGCGGCAGGAGAGAGAGGTCTTGTGGCGCTGGTTGATAGGGACAACAACTGTGTGCTTGCTCAGCCATTATTTCCACATGATTAAACGTGTCAATGCCGGGATGTAAGATAATTTAAAAAAAATAGAACTTGAATAAAAGCTGCCGTAATAGTTAAATATTTTGTGGATGGCACGGTGCGGTATATGGTCACTGATTTGTATGGTCACTGACTGACTAATACTCGAAGTTTCATACATACAAGGGTCGTGGTCTGAACCATATATCTGACTCGAGCACGATGCATGTTAATATGTACAGGCCTACCCGGAATCGCTAACGTCATCGAAGTCACCGAAAAACAATAAGGTCAAAGACACTGAAGATCGTTGAGGACATTTGGATGTTACTAAACTTGAATAGGGGGCGTCTGAAAACGCTATCAACATACAAAAAAAAACTGTTGATATTTTGTTGTACAGTATTTTTGGTCGGGAAATCCCGATAAAAATAATATTCTATAATGGGACGCGAAAGTCTATATGTACATACGTAGTTCACTGTTGTGCCGTTACCACTCTCTCTTAAACGACAGCCCAAGCGTAGGCCGTGCCTCCCTGAGGTGCCCTTGAGCTCGTCGCTCCCCCGTGCCCTTAAGACTGGAGTGCTATAAGCGCTCACCTCCACTTGTCCGGTGAAGCTGTAATGGCCATCTGCGGCCAACAGCGTCTATCATTCCCAAAAAAAAATAGCCGTTACCACATACATACATGCAACGTAAATACAGAGACGTAATCATTTTACCATGTTATTATATGTATCTTATGGCGAAACTGCTTCCCAAGACACAGGTTCTCCTAGTTTGGGAGGCAGGGATTCATTCTTAGTGCATTAATATGACTAGCGACATTGTTAACCTAGATTACGATTTTTTGTAATGTGTTTCTATGCAATAAATATTATTTAAAAAAATAATAATAATAATAAACGTGTTCGGACATTTCACATATCACAATACTCACACAATAGCGGTCCACCAAATAAACTAGTTTTAGTTGTAGTTTAAGTATTGGTCGTTGAGGCACCAATAGGTGCACTCACGGGACATTTTGGTACCAATGAGCACCTCTACAGAATGAGGCTAAATACTGTTGATACTTGCAGATTCTGCGAAGGTGAAAAAGAGTAAATGAGACACATATTGTGCGGCTGCGACGCTCTTGCGAGACGTAGGTTGAGTTATCCGCGCAGTAGCCTATCCTACACCAGATGATTATGTATATAAAATTTCAAATTTTAATTACTAATCTGTATATTTCTTTCTATGGCTTGGCTGATCACAAACTAGTAAGTTTTCGATATTACGTACACAAAACAATGTCTAATCTTAATTTTATATTAATTAGTAATTATTATTATATAAACTCACTAAAAATGAAAATTTTATTTTAAGTTTTTTTTTTCTAGGTGGTAGGTTCCTTGTGCAAGGAACCGTCCAGGTAGGTACCACCGCAGTGTCAGATATTCTGCCGCCAAGCAGCAGTGTGTAAGCATTGCTGTGTTCCGGCGTGAAGGGCACTGTAGCTGGTGAAATTACCGGACACAAAGACTTAACATCTAATGTCTTAAGGGTCGGCAACGCGCTAGTAATTCTTCTGGTGTTGCTAGCGTCTATAGGCTGCGGTGGCTGCTTACCACGGCTGCTTATCAGGCGGGCCGTACACTTGCTTGCCACCTTGGTAGTATAAAAAAAAAGTAGGTACTAGATATACGTGACGTCACCTCATTTTAAAGGTGCTGTCAGAATATCAGCGCTGCCTCATAGCTATTATGGCGCAGCAAAATGCTGAGACAGAGCCCTTTTTGGCCCCACACAGTTTTTTGTAGCTTAGATATTAATGATTTCTGAAATTTACGCGAATACTACACATTCAAATGAAACTAATTTCATTTCAAGCTTAGATATTCTTAGTTTTGTTTTAAGTTGTGTGGTCGAATAAATGTATTTCTTCTTCTTCTTCTTCTTCTACAGCTCCAAGCTGGCGCAATCGTTGCGTACCTAAGGGAACTCTCCGACACGTCAGCAACAGAGTAAGGGCTAGGGCATGCACAATAGATCCAACTGGGTCGAAGTGCGTTCCGGTGGTTACCGGGCCCGATTTTATAGCCACCAACGATAGAATAGAAATGGCTTGTTGAGGAACTGACACCTTATTCTATTTCAAGGTGACAAATTATCAGGTCTTTGGTCTCCTTTTGCCTTTCAACCTCGTTTTCATTCTAGGTATCGCACGGGGTTTCAGTTCAAGGCGATCATTTTCGTGACTGCTCTGGGTAATAAAATAAAATGCTTATTTGTATTTCGTTTTCTACTATTGTGTTTTTATTATCGCACGCTACGAGAAATGGCCTTTCGTAGTAGATATAGGAATATAAATAATATTTATTTTCCATTAAAATACAATTTATTGCTGTAATTTGAGAAGATAACCTACTCTAGTTTTACTTAAAGTTAAGTTAGAACGTTCAGTCTATTCCAAATATTGCATGGACTTATCCTAAGCTCGGGGTACTTGGTTTTGGTCTCTGATTTGGCTTAACGATTACAGTCTAGGTGACAATAACCGGGACCGACTTTTTACATGCCTGCCGAAGCACGGAGACGCTCAGTTCAAATGTGACTAAACGGTCACCCATCCAACGACTGACTGCCTTACGTTGCTTAACCGACCGATCGTTTACAGAACAACGATTACAAAGGACTATGAGCGCGTGCCTAACGTTGCTTATAACCGACCGATCGTTTACAGAACAACGATTACAACGGACTATGAGCGCTACGTTATTTTTTTGTATGCGAATCATAATTGGACCTACTTCTGTAACAGGAACTAACTCACACAATAAATAAAATCTGCGATCCCAAGACGCATGCAAAGTGTGGGGTTTATGCCAGGCCTCCCCCTATCATAGGTCTCCCCCTTAGAACGCCGCAATGAACGACAATTGGCTATTTGCATCCACCGATTACCTGCGACGCGCACAATGTCGTCTGTCAACCTAGTGGGAGGCCTGCCTACTCTGCGTCTTCCGGCTCGTGGTCGCCACTCGAGAACCTTTCTTCCCCAACCGTTATCGGTTCTCCGACCGATGTGACCTGCCCATTGCCACTTCAACTTGCAGGTTCTGAGAACTATGTCGGTGACCTTAGTTCTTCGGCGAATCTCCACATTTCGGATTCTATCGCGCAAAGAAACTCCAAGCGTAGCTCTCTCCATTGCACGTTGTGACTCTGAGCTTCTCTAAAAGGCCAGCAGTAAGGACAACGTCTCAGTGCCATATGATGATTATGTTTTCATTGAAATAATCATGCGGAAAGAGAAGTTATCCCCTGCCAAAGAAATACATACTTAAATTAGTTAAATATTCTGCGACAGCCGGGCAAATATTAAGAAACCAAACATTTCTCTGCACGTCATATTCAGTATTCCCATGATAAATACTCCGGGGTGCGTGTTGAAGGCAGCCGAGATTAACAAGCTCGGTGCTACCGAGTCAGGGCTAATGTGTGCTGTTTATCAAGCTAGTATATTATATAATATAATAATAACAATATCTTGGGAAAATCAAACATACGGCCATCTGATCCAAAACTAGGCGGAGTTTGTATACTATGGTAACCAGGCAACTGTTAAAAATACTTATTTTATACTTACTTATTATTTTTTTGTAAATATTACTTATGTAACACAAAAAGACATGCAGACAAATGTTTGTCTTGGGTGGAACTCAAACCCATGATAATAGCTAGGGTGGCTAACCACTAGATCAACTAAACAAACAATTTTTCTTTCTTTTTTTTGCGGGGGAAACCTTCAAAAGGTACCCGGGAGCTGCGGACCGGGATATGTGGGGTTCTTGCCCACTAAAACCCCCGCGGCTGTCGCTTCGGCACTTGCGAGGCGACCTCCGGGCTCTCCGGTGGGATCTGGACCAGGGGCCCCTCAGTGCCTTGCCTTTGAGCCCGCTCCTGGAGGGCGCATTGTAACCTCCCGGGAACCAGACACGGTGCTCACGGGACGGGGACTGCGCCTCCGCCGAGGACGGGATGGGGGTCAAAACCCCGTCGCCGTCCTCGGCGGAGGCGCACAAAATACCCAGCCATAACCGGGTCCATGAAACTTAATGACTTATGTCTTGGGTAACCAGCGGCAGTGAAGTGCAGCTGTCTATAGGCTGTCTGTGCTTGTCTCATCATAAAATTAAACAAAAAAAATAAAGGTACCTACCATTTCAGTAACGTCTGGTAGAATGTATTAATCGTTGCGAGAAAAACTGTTGTCGAGCACTGTCAAGCGATCACGAATCTCAGCTTAAACGAAAACCTATAACTCGATAAAAACATAAATCCGTCGCGTTCAGGAGTGCTGAGTCACGCTAATAAATTTCAGGGGAACTGTCGCCCCACGCTTGACGCGTTTTGAGCAATAGAAATATTGGGGGGCCCGAAAATATTGGATAAGCGATTCTCTGAGTGGGAATGATTATCTGGGGTGTCAGCGGTTCAGATTTGTAAAGACTTTTTTACAAATCAATATATAAACAATGTGTGACAGAATTATCGCTAGATCTTACACACCCCTTTAGAATATTTTTTAACCGACTTCAAAAAAGGAGGTTCTGTATTCGAGGCGTATGTATGTAATATTAATAAAAATGCGTAATATTCATATATGTTAGTCTATGTGGGCTTCTAAACGAATTTACCAAATTTCACGAGTGTATGTATGTATGTATGTATGTATGTAGGTTTGTCCACGGATTTCTCAGATACTACAAGTCCGATTTCGAAAATTCTTTTTGCAATAGTTAGAGTATCTTTCAACTTAGGGTAGAGTACAAATTTCATCAAAATCGGTCCAGTAGTTTAAGATATATAAACTTTTTATGTTTTCAGTAAGTTACTGTAATGTAGATATTCGAGATGCGTGATAGTGTTGATACCTATCTTGGTAAAGTAAGTCACTAAAAAGTGTTAAATAAACTATTTAAAAAAAAAAAAAAACCGACTTCAAAGTAAATTATCTAAAAAGCATAAAATAACGAAAATATTATTGAAGTTGGTGCAGAATATACACAGCAGGTACGCTAACACCAACTTCAATAATATTTTCGTTATTTTATGCTTTTTAGATAATTTACTTTGAAGTCGGTTTTTTTTTTTTTTAAATAGTTTATTTACATAACTTAACAGAAGTAGTACGTAGGAAGGGTGTATTTAACCGACTTCATTTAACTACAGTGAACAAAGTCTCGTGGGGTGTCCGGGTAAGAATAGCACCCATCCATCTCCTCCCGTTGGGTGTTCGTAAGAGGCGACTAAGGGAAAACAAGAAGACGGGCAGCAGCGTCTTTCTATTGGATTACCTACCACCTATACTGCGATCCCCAAGACGCCTGCCAAGCGTGGAGATTATGGTAACCCATCCCTTCAAAGGGAGATGCCCTGTTCAGCAGTGGACGTTAATAACCATAATAATTTTGAGAAATTTGCTAGATTCCTTGCGTAAGCGACGTTCATCTACCTAACTGAACGGTCGCAGTACTCTACTGACGAGGGCTGGACGGACGACCAAGAGTCTATTTACGGCGCCGATGATGGCGACCAGGCAGGTTTTAGTGGATAAAAATACCAAAAAACTCAGTTTTCGTCTACGAAGACTGGTTGACGGACCTTTTGAAGGTTTCTGACAACAACAACAAAAACAAAGCAATTTTTTGGCTAGTTTCCGAACATATTTTACTAGGTGGTAGGTTCCTTGTGCAAGGAACCGTCCAGGTAGGTACCACCGCAGTGTCAGATATTCTGCCGCCAAGCAGCAGTGTGTAAACATTGCTGTGTTCTGGTGTGGAGGGCACTGTAGCTGGTGAAATAACAGGAACTAAAGACATAATATCTAATGTCTTAAGCGTCGCCAACGCGCCAATTTTTCTGGCGTTGCTAGCGGCTGCTGTGACTGCTTACCATCAGGCGTACCGTATGCTTGCTTGCTACCTTGGTAGTAAAGAAAGAAAGAAAGAAAATACATTTATTTCGCACACAGACACAGCAAGATACAAAACAGTAAATAGAAAATAACAAAACATACAAAAAAAAAGAGAAAACATAAACAAATAATTATTAAACTACGGACTATGCATAATAAAAAAAATATAAATAAAATATTTCCAATCTCCGGGCTGTTATCATATGTTCAACCTAAAATTACTTATCTTTACGAAACTAGGATCTCGCAAAGAAGTCCATGAGAAAATCATTCGAGTCTTTATTTCTTTGGTCTACTAAAGGCGCTTTTATAAACCCTGTTTTCTTTTAATACGGTGCGCGTGTTGCAATACGTCGTGATGCTATCGACATTTCAGCCTGTCTTGCCGCGATAGGGTACCGGGTTCGAGCCAGGGCCGGCCCGATAACAGCGTGATGGAGGCGTGCGTGGACCCGCATATGCTACCAACATTACTGATAACAAACAAAAATGTAACTTTACTCACACAAAAACAAGCTTTATGCTGTAATGTTATGGTTCTTTTTGGTGATACAGCACGGTTTGTGGATTTACTCGCTTGTTGGTACATTATTTTTTAGGTATTTGCAGATGAATGGTGTTAATATGTTAAATGTGTCAGAAATGAATGTTTATAATAATGTAACTTATCACCTTCTCGTTATTTGGTTCCCGTATTGCTGAGGATCGTGATTCCTATTATTAAACCTTTATTAAACCTTTATTGCAGGCAACTATGGCCCATAGAAACAAATACCTTAAAAACTAACATACATATTAAATGAACCATTGTCTCATTCGAGGTCTTTCTCTTGCTGTCTTTCTTCGGCTGTGTGGATACACTTATCCAGATATTTGGGCACTTGATTTTTCAATTTCATAGCGCTTCCCTATGTCTTTCCTAGCACTAGCAACTTTAAGCTAGGCTGTTTGCGAGCTATGTGGCCAAAGCACTGGAGGATTTGTTTAATGTATACCGTAGAGAGTCGAGTCTTCTGTCCAGCTCCAGTCGTTTTAGTATGGAAATGTTTATCTATCGAGCAGTTTAGGGTATTCCTAGCATACTACGAGTACGTGCTTCTGTTTTTAAAGGATGATGGTCAGTTTTACAAGAAACTGCGTTGTCAGGAACCACTGCAGATATTCTGCGGCAAAGTAGCACATTATGTTCCGGTGTAAAGGGCACTGTAGCTAGTGAATACAGAACGGGTATTGCATCTTTACCCGTGGGGTGTCCGGGTAAAAATGGCACCCACCCATCTCCTCCCGTTTGGTGTCCGTGAGATTCGACCGAGGGAATACGGGAAGATGGGCTACAGCCTCTTTCTACTGGATCACCATCTGTACTGCGATCCCCAGGCACCAGCCACGCGTGGGGAATATGGCAACACCTCACTTCTTTGTTCAGCAGTGGACAACTTTCGATGATGATGATTGCAACTTTACTACTACCTACCTCTTTTAAAAATCTCAGTTCACATGGTGGTAAACGATACGACTACCTATGGACACATGTTTTGCAAAGCCGCACGTCATCTGAGTCTCAACTTTGTCTTAGGTTGAAACAAAGAAGCTACCTACTACCAAAGTATTGTTGTGTTAAGTAGATTATCCATTACCTCATATAGATTTTGTATAAAATCGAAGCTTAAACTAATATAACGAGATAATTACTCAATATAAGTCAGTTAATCCCGTAAATTATTACTGAAACGACAGCAACAAGCTTAATGAAAGTTCGGCCAGTTAGATGAAGTTTAATTAAAAACAACATAAAAACAGTTTTAAACTGATCCTATAAATCATTTCCGCGTCACGGACTTGTTGACTAAATAACTATTTTTGATAGTCGCGTCGAATGTAGAGGGTCTTTAATAGTCAATAAAGTGATAATTACTGAGGGGAAGCGATGATCAATCATCATTAGATGAATGAACTGAATTTTGTTTATAGGGCGTCACCAGATGAAATTTAAAATACTTAATAGCCTACCGTGATGAATTCGACTGTTATGTTAGTAGTTTAGTAGAAAGTAAGAACAGTCATTAGCGTCGTAGGCGTAGCTAGTCCAAAAATTTTACTTACTGGATATTTTTTTGGTGCCTGTGTTTCAGCGGCTTACAGACCATGTCGCGTACATGCCCTAGTGGTGTCAGCGTTGATGTACTCGACAAGGAGAGAAGGGAAAAGGCAGGGTGGTCGGCCTTACTTGCGCTGATGTCACTCCCGTCTCGGTCCTCCACGGTAAATCTCGGAGAGTAGGGCTTCTTCCCCCGGGGGTGGTTCCGGTTGGTGTTCAGCTGTTTCGTGTAGCCAACGGTCCACAAGGTGGGAGAGGAGCTTAAAGGGATGCACTCGCGTTCCGCACGTCTTTAGAGCGGATGACTCGACAGATTGCAAATATAATTTAATGATTTGTAACTAGACACTTTAAAAGTACGTTAAAAGAAAGGAGAGAGCTCTGTACGTTACGACGCCAGAATTTGAATAGAAAGGATTCACTTGAGTGAGTGAATGAGTGAGTGAGATGTATGTGATGTGCACAGATTAAAATTGGTTAAATGTACCAAACAGACCATCAGTTTGCTTAGTGCACACCTCCTGCAGATTGGGCCCCGGCAGCACAAATGGAACTAATACAAAAATGTAAAAAGTCTCCAGTAAACGAACTCCAAAACCTAAAGGCTACGACACACCGAATGCGTGTGCGTGCCACGTCGTAGTGACGCCGTGCCCTCGTGACACACCGGGCTAGGTAAACGTCATGTCTCCGTGCGCGTATACGTCACGCAAGCTGTGCTATGCTTGTGCTGTGGCCATGGATGTAATATGTACTCCTTGGCTATGTCTCATAAAGTTCCAGACATTACTATGCGTTTCAACTAAGAAGGTGGCCGCCATCTTGCCATTTCAAATATTTATTTACTAAAAATGATGTTCTAACAAAAATCGATTGCAAAATAAGACATTACAATAAATAATCAAAACCGGGGCGACTTTTTGATTTTGTGTTTACTCTGCTGCCGGTACAAAAATCGTAAAAAACGAGGGAAGTTCTGCAGTCGCGATCATCATGGCGGCGGCCACATTCTTAGTTGAAACACATAGTACAACGTCATAGAACAAGTACATCGTGCTTATGTGTACGCCTTAGAGGAAGAATCCCTAGAGAAAAGATCCCTTCTTTCTCATTTGCACAAAAAAAGAATGCATTTATATATATTACATGTGATAGAAAGAAACAGAGCATATGATTTTTTGCCCTTCAGCGTATGTTCAGCATTTGTCGCGAACTCGAAGAAAAACCGCACCGACGGTGACTGCACTGACGGTGCAAAAACTTCAAAGTATACTGATACTTTGAAGTTTTTTCGGCCACGATCTAGCTTTGGTATTTTTAAAATTGAATTGCACTAAGAAATATTGTCTAAAGTACATAATAGCCGCATTTGAATAAATATCCATAACGTGTGTTTCGTGTACGAATGCTGATTTTCTGTCCTTATCGGAGGCACGCTAGCTAGAAGTCTTGTTAAATTCTGTCTACGGTCTACGCATTTAGTGTGTCACATATTCATGACGTATACCTAGCCGAGTGCAGCCGAGTGTGTACGTACACTCAGGCATAAAAAAAGTACCGTCTGAAATCAAACTACTTTTACAGATTTTTTCGCAGTTTATTTCTGTAGTACCGTCTGATTTTTATCCTATAAATTATTTTATAATTTTCAATGAGTGTTCTGTGTAAATACTAATCTGCTTGCAACTATTAGTAATCTTAAGTACCTAAGTACTTTATTTAACTTTTTATTCTACCTATCGTTCTTAGTTGTACACTTAACTTGCTCTCAGAATTTAATCTCCTTTTCCTCTGTTACTCTGGGGTTTGCTGTTAGAAAACTCAACTATGAGTTAAGCTCGCATTTGTACTTCTTTTATGTACTTATTGTATTTTATCTACGTCTTGTGTGTATGTTTACAATAAAGAATTTAAGTAATCGGACTACTTAGAAAAAACTATACTTACCAGTCAGATTTATGAATCCATACAGACTTCAGTCTCAGAAAAAAAAACCGAGCAACATTGTACTTCCTTAGGTCGAATACAGTTTTTTTTAAGTCTGACATAAATGGAACATATCACCACTTTCAGAGCGGATAATTAGTAAAATAATAATACAAGTCAATCTGAACTCCAATGAAATGAGTATTTGATTGCATTTTCGTGTAGCGATCACTATCGAAGCGACCTACAGTTGTAAAGTAATTCATGAACATTATACATTGCGCGGTCGAAACTATAGCGTTTCACGTGTTCCCGAGACATTATAGTAATGAACGTTGAGTGTGCTTTAATAATCGCAATTACTGTACGAATTTTGCCTACCTAAAGGTTGAATATTTTTTCTACATAATTATTAACCAACTTCAAAAAACGATGAGGTTTTCAATTCGACTGAAATCATGTTCGTTCAGTCGTTTATTACGAATTCATTCGTTTTGTTTAGGAGAGGATTTTAGTTTTCTTTAATATTACAACGTGTTACAAAACACCCCAGGTGGAGTGAAGACATACGAAAAGCAGTTGGCACTGACTGGATGAGGAGAGCCGAAGACCGGGCTCAATGGCGTGTTTTAGGGGAGGCCTATGTCCAGCAGTGGACTGATGTGGGCTGATTATGATGATGATGATGATGACAAAACACCCCGTAAAAAATAAATAACTAATTCAGTAAATTATTTCAGTAAAATTAAAAAGTAAACTACGCAGAACGTACCTACATTTGTACCTAATTCGCGGAAAGACAAAAATTTTAAAAGGCCTAACCTTACTAGGGCTGGCAAATTTTTTGGCTTTGATAATTCATTTTTTTTTTATGGGGTATTTTGTAACACGTTGTATACTTATAGTAATCTTAAAATATTTTAGTCATTTGAAAGTAGCCTATCCTACGCCAGATTATTATGTACAGCTCTAAGCTGGCGTGATCGTTGCGTACTTGAGAGAGCTCTTCGATTAACAGAGTATGGGGTAGGGCATGGACAATGAATCCAACTGGGTCAAAGTAAGTTCCGGTGGTTACCGGGCCCAAATTTATAGCCACCAACCATAGAATAGAATATTAAAATACCCTTTGGGTGTCTGGGTAAGAACAGCACCCACCTATCTCCTACCGTTGGGTGTCGGAACTCCCCATTAAAACCCTATTTACTCTTGCCATGAAGATATTTGTACCCATAATGTTGTCTTTTATTTACGCGGATATTACACATAGAAATCAAACTACTTTTACGGATTTATATTCAATACCAAGCAAAACACTGCACGGCCTCAAGATACGATAAGCTTAAAAGCTAAAAGCGATAAGCTAAGCAGTAAACTGCGTAGATCGAACAAAAAATTATATCTAAGAAGATCTGAGGGTACACCGGCATAATCGTGACACATGGACGTTCAACATCTCAGTCCTCCCGTGACCATGGGTGCTGCAAAGCATTCGATACGTCGTGATAGTAAAATCTAAAATAAACCGCGATAAAATTCGTGTGATGTCTCACCATTTCGGCTTGAGTCTATTGTATGAATATAACCAATTACAGTAAATAGGTACATGGAACACAACCGTATTAAATGAAACACAAAGTACTTACTCGCTGTACCACGACCGCTCGGCTCGGTGTCTGTTAGACGACTGACTCCGCGGCGGGCAGGCAGCAGTATTTATTTGCAATACACCACAATTCGTAAAAGTAGTTTGATTTCAATATGTTTGTACTCACAATAATGTGTAATACAAAACAAAGTACCACTCTATTAATAATGAATAAATCATCTCAAATATCCACGTGTCTGAATGCGAATCTTGTTAACCCTTTAATCGCGAAAGGGGTCGAGGATACCCAGCTGCCGAACGTATCCTCCTTGATATATGACAGAATTAATACCCACTTATACTTAAGACTTGTCCCCAGTCTATTGTTGAATGCTTAAGTTATTTGGTACAATGGAGTGACAAATGCAGCAATGTTTAATCTACGGGTGTAGGCCTGTCTACTAATTATATTTTAGTTTATGTCGGCCACTGTTTAGTGAACAGGGAAATTATGGCTGCTGAGATTTGTTTGAAAAGCTAAGGAGCTAACTAAAGCAAATAGGAGGCGATGGCCTCCCCCTTAGAAGGGAGGGGTTGCCATAATACCCACGCTTAGCAGGCGTATTGGGGATCGCAGTAAATGTGCTAGGTGAATGTAAAAAACAGCTGTCGAAAAATTGTTCAAATATATATTTGTTTTATTAATGAATTTAATTCAGTAATATTTTTACATAGTCCGATATTTCTTCTAAGCTCAAGCTTGCGATATCCTTGCAAATGTTGCGAATGTATATCACATACGTTTCATTAATCTGCCTAGAGCAGACCGCTTAATTCCTCGGCCAATAATATTCCGGGAATTAATACCGCGTTTGTTGTACAAACCGAAACCATCGGGTCGGAAATACCGCGTTAATTAGTTAAGGATTACCGCTTAGGATAACATAAGATTTCTAATTGTTTACTTGAAACCTAATTCTTTAATTCTTTCCTAATTATTTCTTTTTTTTTTTGTTTTCTAAATATCATAATTGTTGCACTAGCTAACTACCCCACTTTTATGTTTCATTCTCTCTTTTTTCCATCCCAAGGTTGCCTGGAAGAAATTGCGAATAGCGATAAGGCCGCCCTTTGTACATATTTCAGTTTTTAAGTGTTTTTATGTGTAGGTGAGTTTGTGTACAATAAAGAGTATATCTATCTATCTATCTTATTATAATAAAAAAAAAACTGTTGTTATTATACCAACAACGTGGCAAGCAAGCGTACGGCCCGCCTGGTGGTAAGCAGTCACCACAGCCTATAGCCGCTAGTAACACCAGAAGAATCACTAGCGCGTTGCTGACCCCTTAAGATATCAGTTAGTAAGTCTTTGTGTTCGGTAATTTCACCAGCTACAGTGCCCTTCACGCCAGAACACAGCAATGCTTACACAATGCTGCTTGGCGGTAGAATATCCGACATTGCGGTGGTACCTACCTGATCGATTTCTGGCTAAAATTATTGATTTACCAAAGATCTAATCGTGGCCTTAGGAGACTCCTTTGATTCGTTTTAGAAGAAGAAGAAGAACTACATTTATTTGGCAGAAAGCAACACCCAGAAATATACAACATAAAAGAAAGTAAGTATACAGATCGACGGTCCCTACGTACATAAAGACATGTCAAAACCGAGGTTTACAGGAGAGCGTAATTTATGTTCAAACCGCTCTAGAAATTATTCTATGTACAATTATAAATATTTTTTTCTATAATGTTTTATTAGCTTTAGGACATTTTTAATGGTATTTATACATATTTTCTGTTTTTATATTTAATTGGAAAAACTGCTAGATAACTGTATCTTCGCTGATATTAAAATAAAAGCATGTCAGACATGTCTATGATACCTTTTTATACGCAGGAAAGAAGAAAACAGTGTTTGAAATAGAATTTAAATATATTGTTTTATGAAACCATAGAATTATGTTAATGTTTTTAAACGGACACGTTATACATCCTAAAATCGCCACCCATGGATATAAAAAATAAAACAATTAAGACATATCGCTTTATACGCGGTTGCATCTACTCAGGTTAGGACTATATTTTTATAAAGTAAACAAAGACATGTCCTTAAATAAAATTATTGGTATTGTGTTTTATTAATTAAACCAGGTTAATAATTGAAATAATTTATTGTTAAGTAATTCTGCTTACTGCCGCACCTACAAACGTCAATTATAGTTAATTCTGATTAAGTCTTATTTTGTAAATTGATTATTTCGACTTTAGAAGCCAAATAATACTTAATACGCGGATAGGGAGTAGATATATCAATAATCTCGTAATTAATACTAAAAGATAATCATAAGAGCTTCGAGAGTCGAAATAAATAGATTACAAAATGTCTTAATTGCGATTAAAGTTAATTGATGTCTGTGAGTGCGGCCGTTAGCATCTTAACAATAGGTAATTATTTTCTCATTGAAATAGGAACTAAACATTAAAATCACAGTTGTCTCAGATTAATAATTATCAATTTTTATTTAAGCATGTGCCTCAGCACATGCAATTATCAGATCTATCTACCTAATTGGTAATTTAATCATCATCACAGCTTTAATTAAGTACGTGCCTCACCTAACTACTTAATTGGTAATATTTAATAATCATCACAGCTTTATTCAGACTGATTCATCTTATTAGGTACGTTACTATTAAAGTATTTCTTAAGTTAAATAACAAATTAATAAAATTTATAGAAAAAGTAAGTATAGATAAATTTAATAATCTTCTTCGTCATCACCCTGTTCTTCCTTACTATGCTTAAGGCTATTGAATTCATGATTTTTTTTGGGATAATCATTGTATGGCATAAACAAATCAAGTCGCTATATTTAACTTCAGTGTTCGGAATAGGATTATTGTACACCTTCTCTAGTATTAGCTCTTGTTCTTTCTTTTTCCTCCCTCTAGTCATAAAATTCTTCAAAAAAGAATCGTACTTAAATTCAATGATGTCTAGATTATTCCCTTACACTTTTACTTCTTTTATTTTATTTCAAGAAATTTTCTCTGAATTTGTATCCTTTATCCTACTGGATAAAGGACTCAAAACGAGGCAGATAGCGTTCATGCATTGATAGACCACACCAGATGAGTGGTACACACTGTTTTGCCCAGCAAACCAGTGTGTACCACTCATCTGGTGTGTAAATAAGTTTATTGTTTGCTGTTCGCTCTGTCAATGCATGAACGCTATCTGCCTCGTTTTGCCCAGCAAACCAGTGTGTACCACTCATCTGGTGTGTAAATAAGTTTATTGTTTGCTGTTCGCTCTGTCAATGCATGAACGCTATCTGCCTCGTTTTGCCCAGCAAACCAGTGTGTACCACTCATCTGGTGTGTAAATAAGTTTATTGTTTGCTGTTCGCTCTGTCAATGCATGAACGCTATCTGCCTCGTTTTGCCCAGCAAACCAGTGTGTACCACTCATCTGGTGTGTAAATAAGTTTATTGTTTGCTGTTCGCTCTATCAATGCATGAACGCTATCTGCCTCGTTTTGAGTATGGCCTTTTCCCAAGAATCGATGACACACATCTACCTTAAATGTTTTGCTTACACACAAGTATATAAAAAAACAATGCGATTGCGATTCTGACCGGCACAGTTGTCTGACCAGAATCTAAAATCTTTGACGCCAGCTTAACATTATTGCTAACGAAAGAAAACAAACAACTAGCCACTTCATTGGCGCCACGTTTAGCAATTGTTTCATCCCACGTGTAACACGTAGCTTCCTTTAACCCAGCATCGAAAACTGTCAAATTATATACTGATAATTTCCTTTTGTAATAATAATTAATTTCGCCATGTGGAGTATTATTTATTTTTTGGAAGTTAAACATCGTTGTGCAAATATCAGGATTCGAATGAGCTTCAATTTTATAAACGTTTTTCAATTCCCTGGCAAGTTTTTTGATATCCATATGTAACTTATGCTTCAGTTTATCATCATTGATTGAATACTTATAACTAAAAAACACATCACTAAAACTAAACCGTATCAAAACATAATTATTATTTCACTACGCGGACAAGTATCGACACGTTTTATTGGGTAATTCCCCGTAAATGACGTTAAATCAGACAAGACCGCGTTCGCACCGATTGACGCACATTTTAAAACACCGTACAAAACGACACGTATAGATATCTGCATCTACGACACTTATTTGTTGTTATTATAATACATGTTCTCATATACGATTTGTAAACTAAGTTAAATACATAATATTAAAAAAAAATCTTATATAGGTATGTGCATATGGAAAATTTAAAGCCAATAAGCAATTAAAAAAAAAATCAATTTTTGACATGTCTTTATGTACGGTCGGCCTAGAAAGTGGTTTACCAGTTTTGACAAATCTTCCTATGCAATGAAAATAACATCAAGGTTGAACATTTCTAATAATGAAAGAGATGCACAATCATGACGTATTTTTTATTATCTGAGATGCCTAACATCTGAAGTCATGGGTTAAAGATGTTATTTTGACCTTTATTTTCAATGCATTAAGCTAAGATTTTCAACAAATACAACCATTAGTCTTTTTTTTCATCTTTTTAGTGAGGATTCCATTATGTAAGTAAATTTAGGTGAAAACCTCTTTTTAACTGAAAAAAGAAAATATCACTGACAACAACTATCAAGATTTGTCATTTTTATTTATATGTAAATATGGATTACATTGTTATTTCTCGAATTTGCAAATGCCTCGCAATTTATCAATAGCCGAAAGAGCGAGTATAATTGCACTACTAACAATAGCCTCATATAAGTGAGATTTTTAAATGTGTCTGTAAGTTTTATTAAGTTCACCGTGGCCTTAGTATAAACATTATACATTTTCTATTTTTTCTATAAGCATTTACTTAGTTAATCTTTAATTTTAGATACAAGTTGTTCGTCGTTGGATTACACGTGATGGCGAAGAAGGAAATTTAAATGATCTGAAGAAAATATTGGTAAAATATAAGAAAATGAAATATAAGAAAATAATGGTTTCACACCGACTGAACATTTTGCCGAAATGTTTAATGTTTACTAGGGTTTGCATTACAGGCATTATGCAAAAAAAAATACATATGACTGACGCTCATAAAATTGCTTGACTGAATTTGGCTAGAGAACACTTGAATTTTGATTGGAATAACACTGAGTTCTGTGTCCAACCGCTACGAAAGAACGAAGGAAGCTCTGAAACGAAACTGTAATGAGATATGGGAGGAAACCCGCGGATCTGATGTCTGTTTAAGGCTTGTGGGTTCAATGGGTGACCGTCTCCAAGCTGACATAGACGCAAATGGCGGTTACACGAGTTATTATTATGACTATTTTAGATTTTTGCATTTTTTAATTGAAAGTTTCTATTAAATTTCTTCCATTTACCAGCAACTAGTTCGTTCTCAATTTTTATAAGTTATGTTATTTATTAATTGTATTGTATTGCTTTATTGTATTTAATATAGATAGGTATACCTAATTGTATTTTTATTTTATTACTGATAAAGTTGTTTTTGGAAAGACTCGTATTCTTCTTTTACTCTTATCCCTATTAATACATACTTTAGTATTATAAATGTAAAAGTGTGTTAGGTTGTTTGTCCACCTTTCACGACTGAACCACTGAACCGATTTTGATGAAATTTGGTTTAAATATTGTTTGAACTTCGGAGAAGGACATAGCTTACCTTTTGGTGCTATAACCGACATTCATATGGGTGGAGCTGCGAGCGAAAGCTAGTTATTATATACCTATTATACATCAAAATGCTACCTACTATACCTCTACTACCTTTTTACTAATAATAATATAGATATAATATGATAAAGAGCACTATTTGCAAGAAAATTAGGATTATTTCAATCTAACCTCTTGATATAAGCTAAGCTGATAAATAGAAATGTATGACGAAATTTGGCTCAAAATTCGCCTTGCACCGTATAAATAATTTTTAGACAAATGTGAGGGTTACCTATCAGTCAGATGCTACAATTTAAACTAGGAACACAAGGCAAAGTGTTGACGTTTCTACAATCAATGATAAAGAGAGCAGTATGAATAATTGCAAGGGAAAATCAACCTTGTTGTTTTATAATATGCATATGAACTTCAACCGTAGGGTGGTAAACCATATTTTTGGCTGACCGTACGTAGGGACCGTCGAGATATATATACAAAACGGGAAAAAAAGAACATTACAAAAAACTTAAACTTAAAACATAAAAAACTTAAGGCTTAAAAATTAAACTTAACTTACTTCACTTAACTTTAACTTACTTAAACTTTAGCTATTCCTTGTCGTCCCTTTTTCTATCGTCGGACAAATTATGCTCGCTCGAGAATCTTAAACGATAGAATGAATAGGCTCTTAATATGTTATTGTGGTTTACCATCATCCATTGTATCGTCACTTGAAATCACGTGGGATTGCAGTCAGTGAATAGCATATAATGACTAAACAGTTTAAATAAAAGTGATACGGTCAACGTACTCAAAAAAACAATACAATGACAGATGAAGATCGGACTCTCAGTATCAGTGCAATCCCAAGATATGTTATTGACGTCAATCTTCTCATGTGATTTGAATTTTTCTCAATTAAACTGGCACAACACATTCCGTATTGTTTTCAATATTTTTCATCTTAACGTATTTAAAATATAGTCCTCTTTGAAACAAAGTAAATAAGCAATAAGTATTAGATGTTTTTTTTATTCAAATATAAGTATAGCTATCTAAAATCAATTATAAAGGATGCAATCAAAAGTACCTATGAGTAATAGCGATGTAATTATTTATATGGATATAAAATTTAGTTTCTAAGGGAATATACATAGATATGGACGCCGACTACGTTTGCATGCAGATCTGACATAACTGATATCCATTATCTTTGGATTGCCTTCGTAAATAATCCTTATAAACCAAACCTCAGTCACTCATTTCAGTTCATGCCACTCGTTTCTAACAATGACAGTGTTAAACTTAGATTTCATTGAAAATAACAAAACATCCAAAGAATGCGAAAATATTTTTTTGAAAGTATTGAAGGCGAGATTGCCAATATTATTGTGGCTTCCAAAATATAAATCTGAATATTTAATCCAAGATATCATTGCTGGGATTACTGTAGGGCTGACTGCTATCGCCCAAGGTATAGCATACGCTACGATCGCTGGTCTACCACCTCAATTTGGATTATATGGATCACTAACTGCTGGGTTTGTGTACTTGTGTTTCGGAAAATGCTACTGTCTCAACATTGGCCCTACCGCGATATTATCCACTATATTGGCCAAATACGTTGCGGGTTATGCAGCTGATTTTGCAATTTTACTTGCATTTTTATCTGGTATTTCTATACTTTTGACTGGAATTCTGAATCTTGGTTTTCTGGTGGAATTTATATCAATGCCCGTTATAAACGGCTTCACGGCGGCAGCTGTTCTGCAAATTGGTGCTTCGCAGTTAAAACCACTGTTTGGAACTGATGGACCATCAGGAAATATATTCGCAGAGTCAATTTACAACTTTTTCAACAACATAAAATCTATAAAGGTCTGGGAGCCGGTACTAGGAGTCGGCACAATCATTATATTAATTCTTTTCAAGAAAATGGGAGAAGGATGCAAACGTTCAGATGGATTTGCGAAGAAAATAAAGTGGTTCGTGTCAACATCTAGAAACGCTATAGCTGTAATTCTAGGAATGATCATCGTATATATTATAAAAATAACTCTAAATACAGAACCATTAGTTTTGGTGGGTGTTATAGAAAATGGATTGCCAGAATTTCGTTTACCACCTTTTTCTACTACAGTTGATAATACTACCTATAATTTTTTCGACATGGTGGAGACTTTAGGTGCGAAATCAGTTGTAGTGCCGTTTGTATCCATATTAGAAGTAATTGCTATATCTAAAGCATTCTCGGCTGATGGCCGAATAGATGCAAAACAAGAGATCATTGCAGTAGGCTTGTGTAATATCATTGGATCATTTGGACAAAGTATGCCAATTACTGGTTCTTTTACCAGAACAGCCATAAACCACGCATCTGGAGTCAAAACGCCATTTGGTGGAATTTCTAATGCACTACTTATTATTGTTTCACTAACAACGTTAACTTCAACATTTTACTATATTCCAAAAACGTCTTTAGCTGGTCTCATAATAACCGCTTTGTTCCCTATGGTTGATTTCAGAATCTTCTCAAGTTTATGGAAGAATAGTGTTAGAGAGTTCTTTGTTATGTTGATTACTATCAGCGTGTGTTTATTGTGCGGACTAGAATACGGAATTGTTGTTGGAATTATTACTGATTTAATCTTACTTTTGTATCACGTAGCAAGGCCAAAAATCAACTATGGCGTAGTCAAATATGAAAAAGGTGATGTTATGTTATTTTCGCTGTGTGAAAACATGTCCTATTGTGCTACAGATCATACATGTCAGAGTATACTGTCAGCTGCTTCTCTTATAGCTTCAAATACTCCAATCATTATAGACGGAAATAACGTTAAGAGGATGGATTGTACAGCAGCCAAGAATTTGATGATAGTTGTAGGAGATTTGGAGAAGACTAATCGTATAATCTTTTTAAATTTTGACGCCGATTTGAAAAAGCTCTGTTTAAATATAGAGCCCCGTTTTGAGAATAACTTTTTTTTGTCCTCAAATTCGATTGAATTAAGTAGTATTGTATTATAGGTTTTCAACAAATAAATTATTATTTTTATTAAAAACATAAATGATTCTAATAACAAGACTTTTTTATTTTTTGGGACAAGCGTTAATAAGTTTAAAGTATTAATGAATTTAGAACTTGTACTGCCGCAATCACAAACCCCAATTAACTTTAATTCTAATTAAGTCACTTTATAAAATCTATTTTTGATATTGAAACTATTATAAAAGACGTAACGAACATTTACGAGTATAATTGTAAAACTAAATTAATGGCATTAGCTTCTTAAATTATTTAACTATTTTACATTGTATAATAAAACATTAAATCAATGAAACTGAATAAAGAGTAATATATTGATTAATGAACAAAGCAAAGAAACTATAAATAGTGGGGTGGGGGTTAGTTGGAATTGAAAGGTCAAAGATAGTGTAAAAAGTGTATTAAAAAAGAAGTGAAAATGATAATAAGATGTTTATTGTCTATAATATTCAGTCTAAGAATAAAAAAAATAAGAGTACTCCTTGGTTTCAATAGTCGAGACACCTTGCTGTCTTTTCCTTATCCGATAAATATAAAAATACTTTATATTCCATTTAAAAATTACTTTTATTGCATTATAAACAATCATATATAGCGCATCATTCATCTGACATATTATTTTTCACAAACCATGTAGTCCCCTTTGCCTAATGAGCCTACTATATTGAGTTATATGAAAGGGCTTCTTTTACAGGAAATATAAATTGATGTTTGCAGGATCAGGACAGATATGAGGTGCAGATAGCAAAAAAAAAAACAAACCACAAAAATATGTCTATTTATCGAGGTTTTTTTTGGAATTACTAAAATTTCAACAATATACAATTTGCAAGCATATGGGAATGTGCCCTTTTCAGATCGTATAAGATTATATAATATATTGCTAGTATTCTGTATAAAATGTTATTCCATAATGAATAATTTTTAGTACCTATATATATTTTGAAATCAAACTACTTTTACGGATTTCAATGTGTAATATTCGCGTAAGTAAAAGACAACATTATATATATTTTTATATTTTTTTTATTTACGTACTTTTATTTATATGAAACTAGCTGTCCTGTGCAGCTCGCCCACCTAATTTACTAATTCTCTGCGCAACTTTCTTAATTTGTATTTTCGTAAGCAACTCCCGATAATAATGTAATGTGGGTGGAGTGAATAGGCTTTTAATAAGCTTTCGGTCAGGTGGGGTTGCAGCCAAGCTAGTGCTAGTGACTATAAGCTAGTGCTTATGACTACAAAAAAGACTTGCCGCCATACTTGATGGACGTCTAAAACACTCGAAATGTCCTGGCAACTCGGAAGTGCAAAACTTAACTTGATGTCAAATGCAATCTTACTTTACCTCATCCCTAAAATAGGGACAAATTTAGCGCATGATTGTTACTGCATGAATGTGTGCTTAAGTACGTGATGAAGAATTATGAAAATACTAAGTGGGGTTGGAATAACCGAAAGAAAATACTGAATACTTGGTGTGCTGTTACGCAGGATAGGGGACTACATGTTACATTATAATATGTCAGATGAATGATGCTCCTTATATAATTGTTTATAATGCAATAAAAGTAATTTTTAAATGGAATTCTTATAGCATTTATATATTTATCTTAGGTACATAAAAGGTACTAAATGCAAAGATTTCAGCTATATAAGGACCGTAAGTACCCAAAGTAAAAACCTAGGAAACCATCTTGATGTCAGAATGGCTTCACACTTTATTTATTAAGGTTGCCTGGAAGAGATCGCTTTTAGCGATAAGGCCGCCCATTGTTGCATGTTTTATTAATTTGTGGCTTATTCTATCTGTGTGTGTGCTATAAAGAATTGTCTATCTATCTCTATCTACAAAATATTTAAACATAGGTACTAAAATAGTACATAATTGGTACTAAATCTTGGTAAAGTTTCACGTGAATCCGTGCTGTGGTCCGGTTATCCTGACTGACACATTTTATTCAAGTTATGACTTTATCGTATAATCTACACAAGTTACAAAATATTGTTATCTTCATTTATGATATAACCGATAAAAATTATCTGTCACCTGTTTTCCGGGATAAACGTATAGTCATTGATCTTGAGTCTGCGATACACAGCATTTTCTGTTGACTTTTTAGGGTTGCGTAACTTAAAGGTAAAAAAATATCTCTTGGTGGTGCGACTACGTCTGACACAACAATATTCATAATAAAGCAATTACTTGCATGTTGACTCACAATGAAATTATCTTCATTTGCCGATAATCATTGTTTTAATACTTAATCATCATCATCATCAGCCTACAGTCGTCCACTGCTGGACATAGGCCTCTCCAATATCACGCCACCGACTACGATCCTCGGCTTTTCTCATCAAATTATATCGTCACTCCATCTAGCTTGCGGACGTCCCACGCTACGTTTGCCGACTCGCGGTCTCCACTCAAGAACTCGTTTGCTCCAACGATTATCGGTTCTACGGCAGATATGGCCAGCCCACTGCCACTTCAGCTTGCCAATCCTGTGGCCTATGTCGTTAACTTTGGTTCTCTGTCTGATCACCTCGTTCCGAATTCGATCTTTCAGTTTCGTTTTAATACTTACATACACAGAAATGTAAATAATACCTTATGTAGGATAGATAGGATTACGATAAGATGTTACGTGTACGTTTAAAATAAAATTGGTAAAGGAGATGTTCCATTTTGGGCCAGCACTATGTACACTACATGGAAAAATAAGAAAAACATAGGAGAGTTTCATAAAAATACTTGTAAATTAATTTGAAGCAGAGTACAATTGTACATAAATGATTACTTATGGAGTTATTTAGTATGTCCACCCTGTTTTTAGGGCAGCCATGACAGTTGCGTTTGACATTAGTTTAATACTTGACAGTTTATGCTATAGGTACGTTTCGTAATAGCTTGTTTACGCAAGTACATATTATATTTCGATGTTTTTAGTGATTATTAAGTTAACGAACGTTAAATGATTGCTTCTTTACTAGCCCCGGGCTTTACTGTATCGATTATCGGCTGTGATTTGGATTGGAATCCGTCGTATGAGTGCTATTTAGCAACAAGTTCAATTGAAGGTATGTTCACTCAGTCAGTTGTTGTCTTGTCAATATTACATTTAAGTTAAGTATTTCCGGTCCATCATATTATTGTGTGGTGTTGCTACAGTAGTGTTGCTTTTTTGTGTTGCTCTCCTTGACCAAGATATCTTAAATGTACAAGAAAACTAAGCAATATTAAAAAAAGAGAACATTACAAAACAGTTACTATATTGCATAGTTATATATTCATATAGTGTACATGGTGCTGGCCCAGGCTCCATACATTTCTGGAACAACTCCTTTAATTAGATAAGTGAATAAAATATTCGAATCTTCATTATTCACCGACTAGGTTTCTCAATTTATCGTGTATTCTTTTCTGGCTGTACTTACGTCATTGTTGGCTCGAAAAATTTAAGTTTGTCAATAATATATCTTTATTATCGTCATAAATCGTGCAGTGGAGAAATGATTACGATGAATAATAATAATTATTGGTACTAAGCTTGGAAATAAACTCAATATTGTAAAAAATATTAAATAATCTATACTTATAATAAAACTGTAACAGGTCCAATTTTGTACATTGAAGATATTTTGAAAATTATATTTGGAGGGCATTCTATAACCGATACTGAGGCGGAAAATGTATTTTTTTTTAATTTTTGTATGTCTGTCTGTCTGTATCACAGCTGCGCATCACGCCGAAACTACTGAATGGATTCAAATAAAACTTAGCATGATTTGAGATCTTACTACGAGGTAGGACATAGGATACTTTTGATCCCGTAATCTAGCACGGTTCTTTTGGGAGAGGGGATAAAGTCACAATGGGTACTTGGTTATACGCTTGGTCCGATTTTATCAATTTTTCTTTATAATATAATAAATATTAGTAAGGGAACACTCATAGAGAGTTGTTATCAAGGTTTTGTAATCGATCGGGTTAAGCAACGTTTGGTAAGGTCATTAAATAGATGGGTGACCGTTTAACGCCATTTGAACTAAACGGGTCCGTGCTTCGGAGAGCAAGTAAAAAGTAGGTCCCAGTTTTTAACCGGCTATAAAAAAGGAGGTTATGTATTCGATGCGAATGTCTGTTATTAAAAGTTTAGTTAACGTAAAAATAGCGCAGGCGGAGCTGCGTGGGTCAGCTAGTATTCCATAAATAATTGACGGGCCTGTTGGTCTAGTGGTTAGTGACCCTGTCTGCTACTCAACAGGTCGTGGGTTCGATTCCCACCAAGTGTCTGGGTGTTTTATCTATATAAGTATGTATTTACAATAAAATATTTAAAAAAAAAATTGAACCGACTTCAATAACACTAAAAAGCATAAAATAATTTAAATATTAAAGAAGTTGGTGTTAGCGTACCTGCTGTGTATATTTGGCACCAACTTCAATAATATTTAAATTATTTTATGCTTTTTAGTGTTATTGAAGTCGGTTCAATTTTTTTTTTAAATATTTTATTTTATACTTTTTAGTGATATTTTCATACATAAATATTGAACCATCGAAGACTAGGTAGGTTATGACATCATTATGATTTCACATTATCGTCTACATACTTTTACATAATTCATGTTTCTTCAGAAACTCAGAAACAATTTATCCGATCGTAATGAAATTTGCATGGAATCATCATAGTAGTTTACTCTCTCAAATAAAAAAAGAATCATCGAAATCGGTTCATATTTGTCAGAGAAATGTAAAGGAGAACATCAGTTTTATGGTTTTTACCAGATAAATTCCTCCATATCATTCATGGTCCTCCAGGAAGTTCTTATCTGGTTGTGATAAAATTCATACAGGTTCATTACAGTGGTTTCTTCTTTCGAATAAAAAAAGAATCATTGAAATTGGTAAATATTTACCAGAGTTATGACCATTTTTGTCCTTAAAAAGCACCATAAAGTCATCTATATAGGCTTTCCTCCAACTCTCAGTGCGCAGTCACCAATCTTATTTTTTCAGGAACTACTTATTACTAAGCAATAATTTTTTTATGGGTCCCAATTAACGGATTAAAGAATGGATGGAAGAAAGATTTCTTCAAATCGGTTCATAATTGCCAGAGTTATGCGCGAACATACATAAAAAAAATATATATATATATATATATACAGACGAATTGAGAACCTCCTCCTTTTTTGAAGTCGGTTAAAAAAAAAAGGTATATTTGTATTAGTATCAGTTGTCTGGTTTCCATAGTACAGGCTCTGCCTAGTTTGGGATCAGATGACCGTGTGTGAATTGTCCCAGGATATTATTATTATTATTATTAAATTTTAATTTTTCAGTACATAGGCAATTAATTATTGTTATTTTAGAAAATAAGCAATGTAATGTAATTGAAATATATTAATCAGCGTTTACATAGCTTCAGAGAGGTTAAATAGACCATGTATAGAACGGGATTTTCTTCATGCAACTGTAATCCTTGACCCGTCAACTTTGAACCGTGGCGTGTCCGGGTAAGAATAGCCTCCCATCTCCCACCGTTGGGTGTCCGTAAGAGGCGACTAAGGGAAAACAAGAAGACTGGCAGCAGCGTCTTTCTATTGATTGATTCTTTCGATTACCTACCACCTATACTACGATCTCCAAGACGGCGTGGGATTATAGCAACCCCTCCCATCTAAGGGGAAGGACTATGTTCAGCACTTTCAGCTGCTCATGATGACGATGAACTGTTATCACTTTTTACAACTGCCAAATGTATTAAATTCTTCAGTAAATAAGTACTCGTACACAAAACATTCAGTCATTATAAAGTGAGATCTGCAACACGTAACTATGTTTAAAGCGTAGGTACCTTTCTAAAAACTTATTACACATGTAACAAACTATGTGATGAAAGTTTTGATCGCCTGTCTATTCCTGAGTACTTACATTTCCTTGTTTCTCGTAAATATCTAACAATCACTACTGTACCTGAAGTACTGTTGACCTCATTTAAATGAATGATTATTGAAGATAAAGTATCACCTGTACTGTAGCCTGATATAGCGTAGTGGTTAGACGCTCTGGCTGCTACCCATAAGGTAGGTTCGATTCCCAACCAGGTCAAACATATTATGAGCATATGCTGTTTGTCTTTTGTCTGGGTGTTATATATCTAATAAATGGTTTTAACACAGAATGCCCACTTCGCGTAATGTCAACTTCGCAAATCTTCCACTTCGCAAAATGTTAAGCATGTTTTGGAAAATAAAGTTTATACTCATCTATCAGCCATCACTCCTGTGTTCATATATTTACTGTTCCGATTTAAATCTTTTAAAGAAGAACAGGGATTGCCCCTGGTAGTTATTAATTCTCTTGCGTTAAAGACCATCCAGGGAGGTACCAACTTAATGTCAGATATTCTGTCACAAAACAACCGAAGTATGGATTTGTTTCTGTATCAGGAGTGAAATTCCTTGTCTCTAGAAACTTAATAATTAATATCAGGTAATAAGCAATAGTGCAACTGTCCATAGGCTGGTGTGTCGAAGTTAAATAAAAAAAAACTAATGTCACAATTGCAACACGTTACATGGTGTTACTACTAACTCTTAATGCAATTGATAACATCTTTATCGGTTATTTCAATCCTCTACAGATAAACCTACACTTGAGTGTTACAGTCGCTTTAAAACTATAGTACATCATACGCGTGTCGAACGATGACAGTTTTATCTGAAGAGAACACTCCCAGACGTCGAGTTTATAAGAAAAAGGCTAAAAAGTGCTTCAAAAACACCTGCAGCGTCGAAAATGCCAAGAAAAGACTGCCTATCATTGAATGGCTTCCAAAGTACAAAAGTGAATATGTCATTCAAGATATTATTGCTGGAATAACCGTAGGACTGACTGCTATACCTCAAGGTATAGCATACGCTATCATTGCTGGATTACCACCTGAACATGGACTGTACGCATCGTTGACTTCTGGAGTTGTTTACGTGATCTTCGGGAGCTGCTACAATGTCACTGTTGGGCCAACCGCAATATTAGCTGCCATGGTAGCGAAATATGTTTCGAATTATTCACCGGATTTTGCTATACTAACCGCATTTTTAGCAGGAATATTCATGTTTATACTAGGGGTTTTCAACCTTGGATTTCTCGTGGAATTTATATCTATACCAGTTATTACTGGATTCACTACCGCAGCTGCATTGCAAATTGCTGCTGCACAACTAAAATCCTTGTTCGGTACTACGGGATCATCTGGTAATTACTTTTACGAATCGTTGACTATATTTTTTAATAACATAACAACAGTTAAATTATGGGAACCTATACTTGGATTTGGAACAATTCTCATGCTATTTTTGCTGAAGAAAATGGGTCAAGGCTGTACACGTACTGATACTATTATGAGACAAGTAAGGTGGTTTATATCATTATCGAGAAATGCAGTCGTGGTGGTCGTGGGAATGATTATAACATATAGTATTAAAGTATCGCTTGATACCGAGCCGTTAGCTATAATAGGAGACATTGGTAGTGGTCTACCAGAATTTAGCTGGCCACCTTTTTCAACAACAGTTGACGGTGAACCTTATAACTTCCTAGACATGATACAAGTACTAGGTGTGCAGTCAGTAATAATTCCATTCGTTGCTATCTTAGAAACAGTGGCTATAGCAAAAGCATTTGCTGAAGATGGTCGAATCGACGCTAATCAAGAAATGATTGCTGTGGGGTTATGCAATATAATAGGATCTTTTGGTCAAAGCATGCCAATCACCGGTTCTTTTACTAGAACCGCACTGAATCACGTTTCTGGCGTAAAAACCCCAGCTGGCGGAGTTACCAAAGTTTTGCTGTTAGTTTTTGCACTAACAACACTAACTTCAACATTTTATTACATCCCGAAAGCATCTTTAGCAGGTCTTATTATAACCGCTATGTTCTCCATGATAGATTATCAAATTTTTCCAAAAATTTGGAATAGTAGCTTGAAAGACTTCGGAGTTATGTTTCTGACAACAGTTGCATGTTTAATAAGTGGATTAGAATATGGAATTGTAGCAGGCATACTCTGTGAAGCTGTGTTACTTTTATTTGTAGTAGCGAGACCAAAGTTTGATGTTAAAAATACAAAAACCGAGTCAACTGATGTAATGATAATACCGTTGTGTGAGAACCTATCATACTGTGCAGCAGAGCATGTTCGAAGACGTATAATAAAGGAAACCTCAACCTCATCACCGAGCGTCACAATTGTCATAGACGGAACTAGATTAAAAAATATTGATTATACAGGAGCTTTTAACTTAATGTCTATCGTACATATGATAGACAAGAAAAATCATATCCTTATGTTGAATTTCAAACAAAATCTGAAGAAAATATGCGTCAACATGGATGATCGCTATGCAAATAAATTTGTATATTCTTCAAATCCGTTAGAACTGACTGACACAATACCGAAAGACGTTTGAAATTTTATTTTTATGAAATGAAACTATGGAGTTATTTGTTGATATCGATCCTGTGGGAAGAAATAAGATGTAAGGTTTATACATCTAATGCTCGTGGAAATTTGAATGAAGAAATAGTCAAGATGAGGACCAGTGCACAATGTCTCCATTTTCCAATAATTGTAATATGTTAATAATAAAATGTTTTGTTTTTTTTTTTTACTTTCTCTAATCAGAAAAAACTGTACTTATTACTACCAGATATGAATTTTGACACTTTTTAGTATATTTTCAGCTTAATTGCAGTTTTAGATGTTTCTACCGCAGTGCAGCAAGCGAAACCCTCCACAGTTCTCATGCATGTTCTGAAGTTATCACTTTTTAGTAATCTGTCAGATGACTGGGCGCTATTACTTTCATCTGTAATATAACACTAAATCCCAGATAAACAGTTACGGATGCTGGTTTTAAGATTATGCTGTCAAAAATATCAACATGTTTAATTTTGAAAATTATATCGATAAGATTGTCTGAATGAAACATTTCTTCTGATATATTTGTTCGCATATTTGTTCGCTAAAATATATATTATCATTTATATCAATTCAAAGATTGTTTCTACTGATAACATTGTACATCTCAAATAGGAAGATAGTACTTCCTTCTAAATGTCAGTATAACAAAAACATTTCGTAATAATGACAGTGTTACGTGAACAAGATACTCCAAAACGTAAAGTGTATAGACAAAAAGTCAAAAAGTGTGCTAAAGTAGTTTGCAGTGTTAGTGCTATCAAAAAAAGATTGCCTATTATAGAATGGCTTCCAAAATACAAAAGCGAATATATCATCCAAGATGTTATCGCTGGAATAACAGTAGCACTGACTGCTATACCTCAAGGCATAGCATACGCGGTAATTGCCGGTCTTCCGCCTGAATATGGACTATATGCATCGCTGACTTCGGGAATAGTCTACGTATTCTTTGGAAGCTGCTACAATGTCACGGTCGGACCAACTGCGATATTAGCTTCTATGGTAGCTAAATATGTGTCAGATTATTCACCAGACTTTGCAATTCTGACAGCATTTTTGTCAGGTTTATTTATGTTTTTCCTGGGTATATTCAATCTTGGGTTCCTTGTTGAATTTATATCAACACCTGTTATTACTGGATTTACAGCGTCTGCTGCTTTGCAGATTGCTGCTGCGCAACTAAAGTCTCTGTTCGGTACTCAAGGATCATCAGGAAATTACTTTTCTGAATCGATAATTATATTTTTCAATAACATAACAACAGTGAAGCTCTGGGATCCAATTCTTGGTTTTGGGACAATAATTACACTAATTTTGCTGAAGAAACTGGGTGACGGCTGCAAACGTACAGACGGAATATTTAAACAAACAAGATGGTTCATATCACTGTCAAGAAATGCAGTCGTTGTTTTAATGGGAATGATTATCGCCTTCGTTATCAAAACAAGCCTTGATGCTGAACCTGTAGCAATAATAGGTGATATTGGTAGTGGTCTACCAAAATTCAATATACCGCCATTCTCTACTACTGTTGGAAACGAAACATACAATTTTATCGATATGCTACAAGTTCTAGGAACGAGGTCAGTTGCAATCCCTGTAGTAGCTATCTTAGAAACAGTGGCAATAGCGAAAGCCTTTGCTGAAGATGGTCGCATCGACGCTACGCAAGAATTGATTGCTGTAGGGCTGTGCAATATAATTGGATCTTTTGGCCAAAGTATGCCTATAACTGGCTCCTTTGCCAGGACCGCACTGAATCATATCTCTGGAGTAAAAACACCAGCTGGGGGAGTTACTAAAGTTTTGTTGTTAATTATCGCGTTAACAACACTAACTACAACATTTTATTATATTCCAAAGGCATCTTTAGCTGGTATCATAATCACAGCATTGTTTTCTATGATTGATTACCAGATTTTCTGTAAAATATGGAAAAGCAGCTGGCGGGACTTCGGAATTCTATTACAAACTATGGCTGCGTGTTTAATGAGTGGTTTGGAGTACGGTATAATGGCTGGCGTTTTATGTGAAGCTATGTTACTTTTGTTCGTCGTAGCGAGGCCGAAACTAGATGTTAACACAATAGAATCTGAGAAAGGTGATCTAATGATTATAGCGCTGTGTGATAATCTATTCTACTGCACAGCTGAAAATGTTCGTCAACGTATATTAAAAGCAACCGCAGCCTCATCTATGAGTATAACGATTATCATAGACGGTACTGATCTGAAGAATATTGATTACACCGGAGCTTTTCATTTGATGTCTATAGTCCACACGATAAATAAGAACAATCAGATTTTGTTGTTGAATTTCAATCATGATTTGAATAAAATATGTGTAAACATGGATAATCGTTATGAAAATAGATTTGTGTATACTTCAAATCCCATGGAACTGACTGATATAATCCCTAGAGAAGTTTGAAAAATGTTAAGTAAGATTTTGTTTATGAACTCTATACAATATGTAAAATTATAAGATCTAACAATTATAAGCCGTTTTTTCTTTTTTCAAAGTTGGTAGTATTATGTAATATGATAAGTATAACATAATAACGAGAGACGACATACGATACCAAAGATAAACATCAAGTGGCACAAAATGTAATATTCTTATGATAAGATTTGCATAAGATGTTCGGTTATTTTGTTGAACATTAATATTTTTAAAATTAGCTATTACATTATTTTAGGTCAAATCCAAAAACATTATCTTTAGTTCGCACATTCTACAAGGAAATTCCGCTTCCGACGCCGCACGGAGCCGTGGGCGGTGCAAGAAAACGCGAGAGGACGCCCGGCTGCTCGAGGAGCCGCTCCCGGCCGCTGCCATTTCGGTGTGAATTGAGCCTATGGTAATATTCTGATACATCAAAAACCCGCACACAGCAGGCCTGTCGCTTAGAGCAGCCAATGAATGCTTATTTCAAAATAAAATGGTACATAATGTTTCCCACAACCTACATTAGGTATAGCCGCGCACTGCGTGTTAGTTTCAAACAAATAAAGGTTAAAAAGTAAATAAACACGTATTAAACAGACTTCCAAAAGATGGTTCTCACATCTTTTGGAAGTCTGTTTAAAACACAATCACACTGTTACGCGTTACATACTCAAACTATAAAGATATTAGTATGATTGTAAATACATTTTATTTTACAACAGTCGATAAAGAAAAGAGAACTGCGGCCAATTTTAAAACAAACACATTTAACTTCATTTAATTGCACATACAAGGACTCTTGACTGCCAAAAATCTGTGTCTAGACTACCAAACGAGCTCACTAGAGTATAAATTATTAAAATTTGAATACGAAGCGTGTGGAGATAAAATAAGAATACACTATAATATGGAAACTATAGTACCAGGGTCACATACGTCTCAAAGATTTTAATGGTAGGTGTATGTAGTGGCAGAGTTTAGGTACATTTGGAAAAATATTGAAATTGGTATAATTTTTCCATCATCACCATTATACAGAGGCGAGATTAAGGGTTTTAAGTATCAGTACTTTCAGTACTATGCAAACTATTCCCCCTCCCCCCACTAAAGGAGGAAGCCTGTATTCAGCAGTGGACATGTTCAAGCTGATGATTATGGTAATGATTTAAGGTTTTCAGTCTTAACATAAGGTATTTAATGCAATCCGTCACTTTTTCCATATTTTTCAGAAGGAAACAAATATTTTAGCAAACATGTTTCCATAACCAAAATTTCAATTAACATTTCTCCAACACCGGTCAGACCCTCAACTTCAAACAGCCCACCCCTAGGCCCGTTAAACAAAGGTGCGAGCCACCCTACACAAGTGTCAAACGAGAACAAAGCGGCGCCGCGGTGCGAGCTTGTTTATCGGCGACGTGTCAATCAATGTTTCCTGACCACGGATGTACTGCTGCGTTTGGATGTGGTAATTTTACGGAGGTACAAAACAAAGGGGGTTAAATCAAAATGAAAGGTCAAAAAAGAATCGTGGGGTTTATGAAAAACAATTGTCATTTTAAGTTTTCTTGCTTTAAGATTTTTTTAGATAAGGATAAATGATCACAAAAATGTATTAGAAGAAGAAGAAATGTTTTTTCTTTTTCTTTTCTACCCCTAGCTAGTGTCAGCTCGTGCTAGTCTTAGTTAACATGATGTGCTAGCACCGACTTCAATATATTTTCGTTACTTTATGTTTTGTAGATGATTTACTATAAAGTCGGTTTTTATTTTTTTTAATAGTTTTTCCTTTTTCTTCTCTACCCGTGAGTGTTTAGTGTAACAATTTTATTTATTTATTATTAGCTGATTCGCGCAGCTCCACCTGCGCTTTTTTCCCATAAGACCCATTCAACACCCAATTTTTTTTTGTAACTTTCAACAGAAATGAAACTAATTTTACGGATTATATCGCGGTTTATTTTTGATTTTAATTTCCCGACGTTTCGAATACTTTACAGCATTATGGTCACGGGCGGACTGAGGTGGTAGCTGTCCATATGTCATAGTTGTCTTAGGGTACCCTCAGGTCTTCTAATTATTATTGTTAGTCCGATCTACGCAGAAAGAGCTTACAGTATCTTGAGGTCTTGCAGTGGAATGCTTGTCTTTGGATTTGACTATGTTTATCACGGGATCCCAAGCTAGTTAAGTTAGTTAGTTTAGTTAGTTTCATTTCAATGTGTAATATTCGCGTAAGTATCAGAAATCATTAACTTTCAACAGTTTAAGTTCCATTTATTTTGACGTATTGATAATTTATTTAGCTTTCCCTCAATGAGCCCGATACAGGGTGTAAGGGACATCGTACCGAAAACAGATACCAGGGATCCAGTACATGATTCTGAACACTCTAGTGTTGAAATTTTTCATCGGCTTTTTCATGAATTTCCAAAAAAAAAATCCACTTTTTTTAAATAAAATTAGTATAATATCATTATTGGTATAATAATAAAGCATAATTTTAATTTAAAAACAATAAATTACTTATTTGTGGAAAATTTATTTAATTATTTATTTATTTATTCTTTATGCACTAAAACAGTACATAGGCAATTAATTAATAGGCAATTAGTTATTATTATTTTAGAAAATTAGCAATGTAATTTGAGAAATAAATATTATTCCGCATATATTCATTACATGCTCGAAAATTAATAAGTCAGTCATTTGTCATTTTCCATATAAATAGTTTCTGTAATGTTGTAACGGACATTATTTGACATCTTATAATTTTTTTTTCGGTACGATGTCCCTTACACCCTATAACTATCTAATTTACTTTGATGACATTGATAAAATTATTGAAATAGAAAAAAAAAGGTTTCCTGTCTAATTCTTTGTTGAGGCTACATTGGTATTCAGTGATAAAACAAATAAAGCAAACACGAATCTCGCTTTTGTAGTAAAAATCGCGTTTATGCTTAGATATTCTCAGTTGCATCCAATACTTTAGATACGTGTAATGATACTAAACACACTTCCTATTGTAAGAGACCTAACAAAAGCCTTCGCAGACTAGTTAGCGTAGTAGTTGGTTAGCAAAATGCTGTAATTTCTGATCTCAATCAAGATGAACATTATGTGAACATTCCGTGTTTCTCTAGTTTTGTTGACATTTAAAGTACACACATCAAAAGTGTCTAGGGATCAAGCATTTTTGGGCAAAAAAATGGGCAGAAGAACAATGGCGTTTCGTGTGCTTTTCTGATGAGTCTCGTTTTGGTATGAGACCGGATACAAGACGTATACGACACTGGAGAACCCCTGGACGCCAACAGCGATTAAAATCCTGCCAGGAAGTCCATCCTTATAGTGGTGGAACCATCATGGTATGGGCGGGTATTTGGATCGGCGGAAGAACTGAGTTGATTTGGATCAGAGGCAACCTCAACGCTCAAATTTATGCTGAGACGATTGTATCAGACGTCATCGTTCCTCTACAAGTGCAAATCGGTCCCTTATTTCAGTTAATGCATGATAATGCACGACCGCACACCGCAAGAGTTGTAAGACAGACTCTCGCCGCAGCTAACATCAATGTCCTGCCCTGGCCTGCTCAGTCGCCAGACTTGAACCCGATTGAGCATGCATGGGATATGCTACAGAGAAGAGCTCTGCCGAATATGGAGGGTATCCAGTCGCAAGAAGACCTTTTTTTGTTGTTGCAACGAACATGGGCGGCCATTCCATAGCGTGATTTGGATGAACTCATTTTGAGTATGCCAAACCGATGTTCTTGTGTTGTTAGTGTTCGCGGTAGAAACACGGATTATTAATTGTTTAAGTTACCCAATAAAATTTTAAAGAAAACTGTTATTTCAGTCTTTTTTTCGAACTTTTGTGTTAGTGGTTCAAATGTCAAAAATCCCTTTATTAGGAAAATGGCAAATTTCTTTATTAATGCAAAGGTGACTTGGTTTATCGTTACTGTGACAAACGAAAACACTTTATTTGATGAATCCTTAAAGAAAATTTTAATTAATATCAATCAGGAGAAAAGTTATTGCAAAAATATATGTTGATCCCTAGACACTTTTGATGTGTGTATATCATAGTAAATGTATGTGTGTGAGATTTCTGATAGCCTTACTTTGTACATGCTCTGCCCTGAGATTAGACGGCCAAACTTGAGTAATTTCAGAAATGATTTATTAATTTCCAACCATTTCGTAGAGAAGACTTGCAAATATGCATAAAGGTCTGTGGTCTCCAAAATATAACTTCTAAATTTATAACATCGTTGTTGATAATTTCGTCGACGTCGCACCGGCGGCGACGGCGCGGCCTTTTGCGAATTGTGAACGCTTTCGGTAAGTACAGTGTGTTTCCTGTTTTGGTAAGCACTATACGTACCTTTAAACCTATTCTCTAATAGAATATATTGACATACTTAATACGAATATAAGTGATCCTAATATTTACGGTAATAAAATAATAACAAATTTCTAGGTGGTAGGTCAAGGGTTCGACCAGGTAGGCACCACCGCAGTGTCAGATAAGCCAGTCTTTAAAGCTATAATCATTAATATATTGTAATGAATGTCCATTATACTTTATATCGATTAAGATTTCCAACAGGAATCCAGACTTAAGAAATTAAACCACCTCATCGGATTGTGAGAGTAAAGGAAGAGCAAATGCACTTGTTGAACGCAATAATTTCTGCACTATAATATAAATTCCGTGTCATATACACGGTTGATTAGTTGCGATAGGTATGCCGCTGTGGTCGTATCGACCAGGAGGACGTCATTATTTTTATAAGTTTTAGTAGGCGTGCCAACTAACTCCTAAGGTACACCGGAAACGTAGCGAAAAGAAGCTAAGTCGCTAGCGTAGCGCGTACCTACCACGTCTTATCATACTTGTGTACACATTGCGAATTACAGGGCCAACCTACGCCAGCCGTGCGAACTTGCAATATGGCATAAATAGGTATACCTAGTTCGATGACCTGACCAAATCTAAACTACTTTAGTACTTAGTTACGTTTCGATTAGTTAAGACTATGGCCTGCTTAGCTCTCTGAAAAAAACAATATTGATATTTTTCTATGGCACCACAGTAACGATCTAATCTAACCCATATAAATATTACATCACTCATTGTCGGTCGTTTGTACCTATAGGAAGTTACGTGTTCACCCACATGGTATAGGGTTAAGGTCGGTCGAAAGTTCTCAACTGGTATCCTTGAGCGGGTTACTAACAAGGTTTTATAGTATTGGACACTTGCCAAGCGAAGGATAAAACCCGCAAAAAATTTAGGAATTTTCCTTTTGTGGAGAAAAACATGTTGATTTGTGTCGATGACGTAATTAAAGGTATTTTTTATATATTGTTATTTATATTTTAACACTATTCATAGTTATGGTTATGGGATTTTGTGTTTATAACCAGAATATAGCGTTTGGATATCAAATGGAATTTCTATCCAATTAACTCCGCTTACGTCCTCTTAGAACTGATTTTAGTGCGGGGTCTCATGGCGATTTTGCGTTTCCATGGGTTGCCTTGACTCAAATCTTGGCTTACAGGAGTAGTGGTGGAAATGAGTGAAGACAGTATAAGTTCCAAAAAAAATCTGTGGCTAAGATTATAATCGGTTATTTGTACAAATAGTTCAAATATACGTTGGCTGCCTTGCAGATAGGGCGACCTTGCTCATATTGATCTCTTGTTAGAGACGCTATGCAGACTCTGTGGCGTCTACCGCGTTTACTTTCACTTTCGCCAACTCGCCGCCAATGTCCTTCGGCGAAAAAAATATACCGTAAAAGAAAAAATACTATCGAAAGAATTTGTTTTTGATGATAAGGAAAAAAGAACAAAATACAAAGGGCATTTCTATTTGAACATTACAAAACCAGAGAATTTGCAATAGAACAAAAAAAAATGTACCAAAGATTATCATCAGCAGCCGAAACGTCCATTGCTGAACAAAGGCCTCCCCCTTAAAAGGGAGGGTTTGCCATAATCCCCACGCTTGGCAGGCGGCTTGGGGATCGCAGTACAGGTGGTAGGTAATCCAATAAAAAGGCGTTGCTGCCCATCTCCTTGTTTTCCCTTAGTCGCCATTTACGGATACCCAACGGTAGGAGATGGGTGGGTGCTAGTCTGAACTGGACACTCCACGGGCTAAAAGGCCAAAGATTATGATGATGATTATTATGATTATGGCAATAGACTTAAAGTGCGCGAAAAGAATCTCTTTAAATGGCGTTAGGAAATCTTCTAAAAATCCCCGGGAGCTGTGGGGCTCGACCGGGGTATGTGGGATTCTTACCCACTAAAACCCCCGCGGCTGTCGCATCGGCACATGAGAGGGGGGACCCCAGGGCTCTCCGGTGGGATCTGCACCAGGGGCCCCCTCAGTGCCTTGCCTTATGTCATGGGATACTTATCCCAACTTACCTGTCCGGTAGTTGTGGTATAGTATGCGGGTATGCTACCCCGGCTTCCCTAGCTATTACTGTCCCATCCATGGGTGGTAATATCCTACTTTTCCTATTTCCCACTCTAAATTGCCAATCTTCCTTTTCACAACACCTATCCTTGCCTTTCCCTCCTTATTCGTGAGAATAATGTAATTAACCAAAATGGCGGCGATGTGGTTCGCCACCCATTACGTCTCGTTTCTCACGAAGGCGAAAAGCGGCCCTTGGGCTCTGCCTACCCCTACGGGAAAAAGGCGTGATTTTATGTATGTGTATGTAAATGGTGAAATAATAGATGTTCACCACACCTGGAGGACCCATGCTTAGAAGAACTGGCTGTATGACTATCCTCGGTCTGTCCACTATAACATGAATAACCAAGTAAATCTTAGCTACTTGACGGGCCCTTTGGTCTAGTGGTTAGACTCTGTCCGCTAACCGATGGGTCGTGGGTTCGATTCCCATCAAGTGTCTGGGTGTTATTTATCTATTTAAGTATGTTTTTACAAATAAAGTGTATACAAGTATTAGTATCAGTTGCCTGGTTTCCATTCCATAGTTTGGGATCAGATGACCGTGTGTGGATTGTCCCAAGATATTATTACTATTTAATTAGGTGGTGGGATGAGTCAAGAGCCAGCGATCATTAGTGAGATGCCCTGGAAGTTCGCTTGATGATAAGCGGCGCGCATACCAACAGACAGTTGCATTATCGCTTGTCACTATCGGTCGTGAGACATTAACAAGTAATAAGTTTTAAAAATTAAAACCCGACTACTAAAACAACTTTGTACCCACCGCAATTAATTTTGAATTTAAAAAAAAAATTACCGTTCATAAATCCTAGTGAAATAAATGATTTTGATTTTTTTAAATTCTGGCAGTATTTGCTTAAAAAAAAACACTAAAAAAAAAAAAAAACATGATGAAACCAACACAAACGCAAAAACAATGTGAGTGCAGAACGCCATAAAATGCAAGGTAAACCCATTATCGGCACTGCCACGCCACGTGCACCCGGAAATGCGTTCGACGCCCATTTTTCATAGCGACCGGATGTGACGCCATCGCGAATCATCGCGGTATTTTTCGACACTAAAAGCACTACATTATTTAAGCTAATGCATATTTATTGAATATGTTACCTACGAGCTAAGAATCCAAATAGTAAATTCTACTACTTTAGGCATTTTATGTATTTGTGTGTGCATGGCATAGGGTCCATGGGGTTGCAAACGGGTTCCAACGGAAGACCAGCGCGGCTTGGAAGCAAGCCGCTTAATGCTGAGTTGGAACCCTTTCGTAGCAAGTTAATTTATTATAATCATATTTTTGTTTGTTTTTCTTGTATCGTCTACGAATAAATGTTTTTCTTCTTCTTCTTCTAAATAGAGAATTTAATTACTATGAAAACAGCTACCTACACTGCTTCCTGTATTTTAATTTCAGTGTAGGTACCTAATTATTGTTCAGTAAACTTTCGTGACTTTGTATGGAACTGAGACGTGGTCCCTAACTGCTGACCTTTTAGAGAAGCTCAGAGTCACACAACGAGCAATGGAGGGTCTATGCGCGGAGGCTCTTTGCGAGATTTGCCTAAGAACTAAAGTCACCGACATAGCTCTCAGAATCTGCAAGTTGAAGTGGAACCGATAACTGATGGGGACGAAAGGTTCTAGAGTGGCGACTACGAACCGGAAGACGCAGTACACTGCGTCTAATGCCACCTAATGGGTGGCCTACCTACAGGTAAGTCTCCCATTAGGTGACGGTGGACGCAAATAGCCAATTGTCGTACATTGAGGCGACTCAAGGGGGAAGTCTATGTAAAACATCACCACCCGGACGTCTACCGGGTGGTGATTATGAAACGATCAAGGTCAAACAACGACAACTAAAGTCAGTATTTAGATGGGTTACCGTTTAGTGGCATTTAAAAATGTCGGATAATAAGCGTCGCCCGTGCTTCGCAGTGGACGTAAAATGTCGGTCCCGGTTAAAGTAATTTAGATACCAGTCGTTAAGCCAACTCAGAGACCTTCATTATAAGTCTTTGGACGTTTAGGGTATGCTCCTAGTCGTCTATTGAGTCGGACGGCGACTCCGAGAAGGACAGTGGTGGAGTTGCAACCCCCGTCTCCGTAAGCACCGTGTCCGTGTCACGTTTTCCAGCGGCTCAACAGACACTGAGGGGTACCCAGGTATGGTCACAGCCAACGATTTGGGGCGGGGGGGTTATAGTTGACGGGCCCGTAGGTCTAGTGCCCTGGCCGCTAGCCAATAGGTCGTGGGTTCGATTCCCACCTTGCGTCTGAGTGTTTCAAGTGCGTAAACTATTTTGGATAAAATTGTTTAGTCGTTTTAAAGCAAGAATGTTAATTTGACGTGAATGAGTTTTTAGATTTGGGGGGGGGGGGTCATGACCCTTACGACCTCCCCTCTCGGACCTCCACTGGGGGTACCTGGTGCTGATCCCACCGGAGAGCTTAGGTCCCCTCTCTCACGTGCCGATGCAACAGCCATGGGTTTTAGTGGGTAAGAATCCCACATACCTCGGTCGACCCCTGTGGATCTACTGTTTTCCCCCAAGTCATCAAAAAAAGGAGACTTCACACCGAGCAGTGCATATTGAAGGCAATGGTGGTTTGAAAAACTATTTTCATCAAAAAAGCAAATCTTCCACCAATTTTCTATTCCATATAACCCGCTTCCACAATACATAAAACAGCAATTTCGACCCCCGGTTATAATTCGGGATCAAACTGCGCTGCATCGATGGGGTGCATAAAAAATTGCGACTGAGAGGCGCCGCTCATGATTTAAATGTTGGAACAAATATTTATGGCATCTATCTTTAAGGAATTTAACCCATGAAATAGTGGAGACAATACTGTCTCCATCCTGTCTCTGTCGGTTGATCTGCTAGACGGCAGGTATGGCTGCCAGTAAGTTTTGAAAAAAAAAAAACAAAAAGACCAATTCCAATATCTTCTTTTTTTTTGTAAAAAGGTACTTTTTTTTTTTTTTCTAGCGGCTCAATTGATTCTAAACGTCAGAAAAATCTAAGGTTTTTAATATCTGCTACTACCTGTCACAGTAATTATTATAAGTAAAAATTTTGTACCACTTTTACGTAAATTACGCCGACGGAGGAGTATGTAATTTAGTTTATAATATGGTAAAGGCATGCAGAAAGCTAATATATGCAGAGATCAAGCAAAAATGCGGTATCAGCTTAGTGGGCGAGCGCTTGTATTGGAAACAAGGTGCGATGGTTCGAACACCGGCTCGCACCTCAGATTTCTTTAGTTAATCATGTGCGAATCGTCTTTGTGCGATTGTTACTAGCTATCGGTGAAGGAAAACATCGTGAGGGAACCTGCAAGTCTGAGAAAGCCTAACTCGCTTTCGAATGACATGTGAAGTCCGCCAACCCGCACTTAGCCAGACTTGACTACGGCCTAAGCCTAAGTTATGTGCGGGAGCCCATACTGCACGTTACTGCCATATATTATTTAAATTCATTTAAAAACAAATGAATACGCTATGTATAAATTATTAAGAGTACGACAAGCCGGCGCACTTGCTATCATCTTGTTGTTCAACACAAAATTAATTTTGATACGTGCTACAAATTGATCAAACTAAAATCGTTAAAGTTTTACGTGTACGTAAATCAATGTTTATGATAAATTTGACCCTTCCGTTATAACCCTTATTAGTAGTGACAGGGTGGCAACAAACATAGTGCAGAAAACCAGGATATTGTACAGGAAGTGTCAAAAAACGGGAAAGTAAAAACAAAAGATTATAAAGCAATAAAATTCGTAATATTCATTTTATTTTATTTTACTTTTTTTAAGTAAAATTTGCGTGGGGTGTCTGGGTAAGAATAGCAACCTCCTATTTACTCCCGTTGGATATCCGTAAGAGTCTAAGAGAAAACAAGAAGACGGCCAGCAGCGTCTTTCTATTCTATTACCACCTATACTGCGATTCCCAAGACGCATGCCTAGCCTGGGGATTACGGCAAACCTTCCCTTCTAAGGGAGAAGGGAGGGTTTTGTTCAGTAGTGGACATGTTTTGGCTGCCAATGATGATGAGTAAAATTCGATTCGATTTATTTTTATTATAGATGTGTATGGATTTTAAACGTAACCAAAAATAATTACATAGTTTGGTTTGCTGGCACGCAATTTTGATTTTTTTATTTTAGCGCGCGGTTTTCAATTTTGCATAATACTTTGCTTTCCCTTTTTTTGTTCATTATCCTACACAAACAGTAAGAGTTGGTTACTCTAGTTGATACATGAGCCATAGTCAGAGTGGCGCCGAGTGGCTGAGCAATCTTTCAAAGTGTTTTCTCTTGACTTATCGACTCTTTGTTTGGAAATTTGCCTACATTATCTATGGATAAAATATGTATTGATGAGAATAAGAAAAAAGTTTCATTTTACAGCCACAGTGGTGCATGAAACGGCTTGCTCTGCCTATAGTAGGTCGCGGGTTCAAATTCCGAAAGGAGAAACTACATACTTTTAACTGATTGCCTGGAAATTAAGATGATTCAAGCGTCTGATGGGTTTGTAACAAGTGTGTTGTCTAGTCTGCCTGTCATACTTAAATATTCATCTGCCCTATTATAATGTGGGTGTCTTCAACGCTAGAGTGAATAGGCTTTTAATAAGCTAGTGTGCTTTACCATCCTAGATTGCGTCGCCGCTTTCCATCAGGTGGGACTGCAGCCAACTGGCTTATAGTGAGTAAAAAAAAATTGTCAACTATCTCCTTTTTAATAGTCTCAAAGAGCGGCTGTTAATCCCAAATTCCTTGGTTCGACTCAAGGTACAAAGAATAACTATCTATTGCGTTGTGTATCTACAGAGTTAAGAAATATGTCGGAAAAATATGGCCATAGGTTCGCTCCTGCAAAGCCCGTTCGTTGCAAATTGGAATTTGCTTTTTGCGATGGGAATTGTGTGGTGCAGCATAGTCCGTGTCTACCCTTTCAAGATCTCATAAAGCATTCAGCATTGACAAAAGCGCAGACTTAATTCGCATGCGCGTGGCGGATATCCTGTGACCGGAAGTATAGTACAGGATAGACAGTAGTTCAATGTTTAAAATAAACTACATAAAACTGGAAAAATTCAGTAAAAGTTATTTCGTTTTCATAATATTGTGCATATTATTTTAATTAGTAGAATACCCACTTTCGATTAGAGTAAAAATTTTATTAAGTAAATTAATAAATTAATTATTAAAGTAGGATGCCATAGTAAATGCATGGACGAATATAACTCAAAATGTTGGATATAACCTGATTATTTTTTTAAAAGTTATGTATTTATGACATTATATTCACTAGGTATCTTTAAACCTAATATGTATCTGTTTCAGGTTTTGTAATATCACTATAGTTTACGAAAATATCTTGACACTTAACATTTCCACTCTTTATACACAATTACACATGCATATCCCTTAAAGCAGCTAAAACTATCAAAAGTATACAGTCAGTCCGCCCGTGACCATGAATGCTGTAAAGTATTATAAAAAAGTCTGGTTTTTTTTTATACTACCAAGGTGGCAAGCAAGCATGCGGCCCACCTGATGGTAAGCAGTCACCGCAGCCTATAGACGCTAGCAACACCAGAAGAATCACTAGCGCGTTGCCGACCCTTAAGACATAAGATATTAAGTCGTTGTGTCCTGTAATTTCACCAGCTACAGTGTCCTTCACGCCGGAACACAGCAATACTTACGCACTGCTGCTTGGCGGCAGAATATCTGACACTGCGGTGGTACCTACCTGGACGGTTCCTTGCATAAGGAACCTACCACCTAGTAAAATCGGGTAATTAAAATCATAAATAAATCGCGATATAATCCGTAAAATTAGTTTCATTTCAAAAGTATAAAACATTATGAATGCATAGTTGAAATTGACATACTCAACTATGGACCACTATGCACGGAAACAGACTCGGAGATTTGGGCGGGCGGCGCCCTGCATGCTTCCAAAATACATTTGCATATGCGACGAACATGAATGCTCGGGCCCGCAACTCCTCTTAACATGTTTGAGTGTAATTTTATTACTATCTAAGTGGCACAGAATTGTGGAGCATTTATTATTACGCGCGATAAAATTTAAAAAATTACTGTTCGGAGAGTAAGATAAGCGTATCTTACATTAGCCTTCATCATCATCATCACCAGCCGGAAGACATCCACTGCTGAACATAGGCCTCCCCCTTCGAACGCTACAATGAACGACACTTGGCTATCTATATCCACTGGTTACCTGCAACGCGCACAATGCCGTCTGTCCACCTATTGGGATGCCTACCTACGCTGCGTCTTCCGGTTCGTGGTCGCCACTCGAGAACCTTTCTTCCCCACCGGTTATCGGTTCTCCGAGCGATGTGGCCTACCCATTGCCACTTCAACTTGCAGATTTTAAGAGCTATGTCGATGACCTAGGTTCTTCGGCGAATCTCTTCATTACGGATTCTGTCGCGCAAAGCTCTCTCCAGAGCTCATTGTGTGACTCTGAGCTTATCTCAAAGACCAACAGTTCATCAACCTCCATTTAGGTAAAATACACACATACTTAAATAAAAAGCAGATTTTGGCTTCTTCAAACCAAATATTTTGGAAAATCTAATGAATTTAAGAAATGTTTTGGAAGATAGAGATTCAAATATCGGAGTAAGTAAATGAATGATTCATTTACTTAGATACTTACCCACAATTAAGTTTAAACAATTCAAGAAACTAAGCCAGCCGGGGTATTACCCATTAAATTTTCAACGAACGGAATCCTGGTTAGATTTATTTAATTTATCTTACCTTGAATTGCATTAAATATATTGGATGGTAGGCAATGATTTCCAGCGACTGTTCAATTGTTGTCTTACCTAAAACAAAAAAAAAACAATATTACAACATTTATAGCCGAATTGAACATTAATGATAATATTTTCCGAGTAGCATAGCTAAAAAATTAAAATTAAATTAAACATAAATCAACCTTACTAGATCTAATTAAATAGGAATTCTGTTATAATCAGAATTAGAAGAAGTAATGTCCTGAATGATGAGATCTAAGTTCTAAGACCTAAGCGACCGGGCAGCTCTGAGCAGTCGACTCATCACTTTCACTAGTAGCAGATAGCATCCCTATACTAATAAGCTAGTTGGTTTTACTACCCTGACTGCATCATCATATACTAGCAGTTGAGATTTGGAATAAATAGCTTATATTGTCTTAAAATACCCATGGGGTGTCCGGATAAGAATAGCACTCTATCCCGTCCCTTTGGGTGTTCGTAAGAGGCGATTAAGGAAAAACAAGAAGACAGAATGCAGTGTCTTTCTATTGGTTTACCACCTATGGCTACTGCGATCCCTAAGACGCCTGCCAAGCGTGGAGATTAAGGCAACCCTTCCCTTCTAAAGGGGAGGCCTCTGTTCAAGAGTGGACTTTTTTCGGCTGATGCTGATGATGTTGACTTAAGGTGCGCGTCCATTGGAACGCATCGGACGCAACGCACGCATCGCACGCAACGGATTTTAGTTTGCTTTGTATGATTTTAAATAGCGCTGCGTCCATTATCCGCGCCGGCATTTTCCGATGCGGGCCGTCAAAATCATAGAAAGCAAACTGAAATCCGTTGCGCGCCGTGCGTGCGGTGCGTCCGGCGCTGGCCAATGTACGCGTACCTTTAAAATACAACACACTACCGACTAATCTAAGCTAAACATATAAGGATATATCTACTCACATTTTGACTGAGGTTTTTCAATTAAGCTTGGTTTTATAACCGTACACGAAAGATCTTTTTCCCATACATAACTTCTATAGCAAAATACCGTCCCACTATATCGATCCAGCATCCGGTCTATCCGTCAACTTCGTCATATCTCTTCCACTCCATTAGTCAAGTCTGAGATATGAGTTTCGTGTGTACACTCATCAATTATTTATTATCCTACCTGGTATCTGCATTATCGTGTACAGTCTAGGGTAAAATGTACTACTAAGGTACTATCGAGATACTTGCAGTGAAAGAACTGTTTAGTTTTATTCAAACTGCTTAACCGAATACGCATTTTTTTAAATATAAAAAGATCTGAGTTTATATATTAAGAATAGAGTACGCAGGGACCATCGTCTATGGTCCCCTTAAACAAAGCTTAGGCAGATTTTCCTCTAAGAGGCTGGTGAATTGAACCATTTAAAGTTATATTGATATGTAAGTAATAACTAGTGATGAGTTTGATCTAATGTCAATAAATACAGCTGATGGTATAGTACCTATTGTCGTGTACCTGATATTTATGTATTTTGATACTCGTGGCTATATGTTCTTACTTGAATTAAGCATTCTATAGTACTTGTACTTACTGATTTGTGTTCTGTAGGAAAAATGTGCATGTTTTATCGTTCGTTAAGTTATATGCTATTATGTGACTGAACTGAAAATAATCGACAATCGTGACGGTTCTGAAATAAAATGTTCTACTGTAATTTTTTGGCTTTCATACCTTAAAGGTAAAAGAGGAACCCTTATGGCGAGACTTCGTCTGTCTGGCTGTGTGTCAGTCTTCTTTTTATTACAATCAATAGGTTTACGCTTGACCACAATCTCACATGATGGTAAGTGAAGATGTGATCTAGGATGGATCGCGCTTACCCATAAGATGCCTGTTCACTCTAGACTTGAATTGTCTGTCTGTCACACCTATATCTTTCAGGAACCACTGGTGCTATCGATTTGAAACTTGGAATAGTTTTAGATCTTACTTAGGCAACCACATCCCAATTGAAAAAAAAAATCTTTTACTTTCCGACACGGGGCCTCAAAATTTCAAAGTGAGACTAAAATATCGAGTGGCATATCATATGAAAGGGCTTCATTTGCACATTTCAAAACAGATTTCTATTTTGGTTTATGTAGTTTTTATAATCAATAATGTTAAAATAATAATAATAATGTCCTCCTGGCCGATACGACCACAGCGGCCAATCTTTCGCAAGTCATCTACGCGGGAGATATTAAACTGTACAAGTGTATATAATTATTATTGGTATCAGTGGTTTGATTACCAACTTGAACTTGAAAAAATATGTCATTATTATTATTTATTTTTACTCATTGTATATTTACGATATTCATGTGCCCTTAGGCTCTTTAATTTAAAGGACGTCCTCATTTTCAGCTTTAAGTATAGATAGTGTCCCTTATTTTAAAATAAAGACTAGAGGACGGTCCTTAATCCTTTATTTTGGAAAAAATTGGAAAATTAAAGTAGTTCTTAAAGTAGTAAAAACTCTCAACTTAATAGTAAATATACTATAAAAAAAAATGTTTTGTCTTTGTTTTATGGTACGTATAATTAGGTACTTATTTGATTCTCTCGATACCTTATTTTTGTTTCCTATTAAAATAGTGGTTTTTATAAATAATTATATCTCTACCTTGATACATACCATAACAGAGCGTTAAATTGAAAATAGTATCATGCCTCTTAATTCTATAATCCAGTCCTTAATTTTATAATTTCTACTAATAAATCATCTACAATACAGTAACCCTAGGTGGCCTACATACATTGTTTAGTGCCCGATCTCCAGCAGATCACAGCGTCCACATTCTACTAAGACAAGATGGACTTACAAAGCCAAGCGGCTGTTGGACAATAAGCCAGATGATGACATTTATATTGGCATTATTTTATAGAGGCCAACCCCTCATCATCAGCCAAAACACGTCCACTGCTGAACTAAGGCCTCCCACTTAGAAGGACCGAACTTCCGAACCACTGAACCAAATGAAACAAGTCTTTTTTTATGTTAAAAATTAAGAAAGTGGTGCAGATGCATTATGCAGGTGAAACTGCACGGGTCAGCTAGTCACTTATAAATTGACTTTAATAATCCAATTTTTAGAAATTGAGTATCTATAATTAACAATAACTGACGTGTGTGGGTGCGGCAGTTAATAACTTAATTATGATATGGTAAATCATAACTGGCACTAACGGCCACTCTCACAGACATCAATTAACTTTAATCGCAATTAAATCAATTTTTGTAATCTATTTATTTCGCTGTTTAAACATTTAAGTATTTAAGCTGTAACAGCTCAGTGGGCGAGCGCTTGCCTTGGAAACAAGGTGCGCAGGTTCGAACCCCGGCTCGCACCTCTGATTACTTTAATTAATCATATGCGAATCGTCTTTGTGCGATTGTTACTAGCTTTCGGTGAAGGAAAACATCGTGAGGAAACCTGCATGTCTGAGAAAGCCTAACTAGCTTTCGAATGACGTGTGAATTCCGCCAACCCGCACTTGGCCAGCGTGGTGGACTATGGCCTAAGCCCCTTCATCTTGAAGGGAGGCCCGTGCCCAGCAGTGGGACATTAACAAGAGCTGGTATTATTATATATTTCGACTCTCCGAGTCTCTTGATTATCTTTTAGTATTAATTACGAGATTATTGATAAATCTGTTCACTATCCGCGTATTAAGTATTATTTGGCTTCTGAAGTCGAAATAATCCATTTACAAAATAGGACTTAATCACAATTAACTATAATTAACGATTGTAGGCACCTACAAACGTTAATAAGATAAATACAGGCTGTAAGTAAGATAAATACAGTAGATATTTATTTAGTCTAGTCAGTAGTAGTCAGGTTCGCAGTACTTCGCAGATAAGTACCATGATTAAGATCAATCAATCAATATCATTTTGATGCACCGTTTTGCGCATCTCTATCAATCAATATCCATTATCCTGTTTAGTTAATAGTTAATTATAGCAAGTTTCAAATTCTTCACGAAAAGAAACTTCACCTAAAAATATCTATTTGTTCAGCAGTGGACTGAAATAGGCTGATGATAATGTAATCGAATTCCTTGGTTGCCATTATAGCGATCGTGAAATATTCCTATACCGCGTTCTAAAAATAATGTAGCGCCATCTATCGGCGACTTTTGTAAAATGTGGCGAAAGCGGCAGAAAGAAACACGCGTTGTTTTTTAAATGTGCCTCATGGAGGCGATTTGGAGTCGACTGCGTGTCAATAATTTGAATTTCGAAGTGTTTTTCTGCCGCCAGTATAAATAAGTATTGGCGACCTTATTAAGGAAAAGCTTGGGAACAACACTATATTTGTCAGTATTGGCAAGTAGGTATTTGTTCAATGTTAAGACTGCTCTAAGTCTTGGTTCGTACTCATCATTTATAACTTCCTAGTTTTTCTTAATACTCTGACTTTCTATCCCTTATAGAACCTATGCACATTTTTTTACCAGGTCTTGTATAAACCACGCAGTTACTAACTTTAATTACATTTTGGTTAGGTGCGTTAACTGAAAATTGGTTCGGTTACATCAAAGCTCAATTTAGTTGTCAACGTCGCATTACGAATGTATGTACTACGGCCGCCCCTCAGCTGCAGCATGATATACAGGCTGTTTTTAATTAAATTCCATTATTATTTCTACATCAACATTAGTCTCTGGTCTGTGAATTAAAAATCACTACCCGCGTCTGTCTATAAGTTAGTTAGCTTAGTTTTACTACACAATTGATTATTACTTACTTATTTTGACGCAGTTTTCAGACATCATTTTTATAATTATATTTCTCCAAAGATTTAAACGTAGTTTACAAAAGAATAAAATCTATATTGCCATAATTTCGTAGTTATAATTTCGTAATTTCGTAGTTTCAAAAATACATATAAATAAAAACTGAATAGCTTTACCTTAACGAAATTGAATAAAGTGTATGTTTTATTACACCACCTTAGCTGTACCTACTTATAAATGGAAAACCTATTTGCCAATTTGGCTACAATTCTGATACTTGCAATGTTGTACTCGTATATATAGAAAAACAATTATAATTAAAATAAAATGACTTTTACAAAATATTTTGCGGTTTATTTTAGATACACCAACAATAATAACTTAGAAGACCTGAGGGTACACCAGTATAATTGTGACATATGGACGTTCAACATTTCAGTCCTCCCGTGACCAGTGGTGCTGCAAAGTATTCGCTCGAAACGGCGGAAAAGTAAAATCGAAAATAAACCGCGATTTAATCCATAAAAATATTTTCATTTCAATACCATTTTAATTTCTATAACAGCCTGTATACAAAGTAACACCTTTCAGTTTAATCGCGTTTCGTATTGTTAATAAACAATGACTCTGTAACTCGTTAGCCGTTGCCGAGTGAGGTGGGCGCGCATTCGTTTATATTGACATCCATTATTAAGGTATTAAATACCTTTCCGGGCATTTAACCGACAGCCCCAAAAGAAGGGCTATGCATTTGAGTTGTCAATTTCTTTAGCAATGCGCTTTGCCATCTTCGAGTGCCGCCTTCAGTCCGATGGGACTGCAATCAAGGAAGAGCTTGTGTTGAAAAAAAAACAGCTGAACGGATTTTCAGGCGGTTTTCAGTAATAGAGTAATTTATGAGGAAGGTTTAGATACGATAACGATAATTGCTTGAAGTGCGGGAAAAAGCGGGGGCGAAGCTGCTTGGCTCAGCTAGTTATTTATAAATAATTGGAATGCCTAACTAAATGATCACTTTCAAATTCAACAGACAAATAAAAGCGCACCATTCAATGCGTGAACTAAAAATCTAGCAATATTTTCTCGGAGCGAAGTCTTTTCAAATTTAAATATGAAACTGCTACATGAAACAGCTACATAGGTACATGTCATATTGTAGCCCTTACTCGGAGTGTAGCCGCAGACATTTGTCTGGCAGTCGTCTGGCAGTCTGGCTGGGTACTGCCAACGTCCCAAGAGTGTTGCCTTTTTGCCTTATTACATTCTGATGTTAGTTACGTCGGTACAATATACAATTTAGAGGCTGCAAGCAGAGCGCTAGAATAGAAGAGCCCTATAAAAATTCTCATACTAATAATATTCTAAGAAAATTCACACACGGACATCTGCAGGCCTAACAACAAATATTTTTGACTTTGATGAAATGCTAAGTGTGACATTTAGCATTTCATCAAAGTCAAAAATATTTATTTCAAATAGGCTTACGCTAGGACTTTTGAATGCGGCCTCAACTGAGAAGATCCGGCAAGAAACTCGGTGGGCATGTCAGTTTTTCACTTTTTTTTAAACTTTGTTTGTCTTGTTACAATAGGCATGATGACTGCAACACAATACCAATAAATCTGTGGTTTTAAATATTAGAACTGATTGCACTGTTTCCAAAAATGCATCTCATTTTCATAATAATATAGAGATTTTCGTGATATTTAAGCAAATAAATAACTCAAGTACAGCTAATCGCCATTTTGTAATAAACGCTGCTCAGAGTGAATGACGTCAATCCTGTGTAAATAAACAACTGTCAAACTGTCGTCTCAACTTTTTCTTTCATACAATGATTCACTTTTAACTTTTATACCTAGACAGATGTTTATTTACACCGCCGTAGTGACGTCACAACATGGCGCCATGCACCGGCCGTCGTTTTGGAACAAAATTCAAACTCTATTTTAAAAATTGAAAATATTGCTATTAATTGTAAATTTAATACAAAAATATGATTATTTTCGGCAATAGTAGACCCGTAAGTACATTATAGAGTATTTTTTCAAAATTAGTCATCATGCCTATTGGATGAATATTAGCGATAGTGTGTCCTGCCGTTTGAAAAATAAAACAAGGGAGAAAAGAAGAAAACAATAAATTACGACAAAATTACAACAAACTAAAAGGCCAAAGGGAGGAAGGGAACAGTACCCCCCAAGCAGCACCCGCGCACGAGTTGACTCGAGCAGCAGCCATCACTCCCCTCAACCATAACCCCCTCATGTTTTCTTTAGAGGGAAAGGGGTACATGTGTGTATGTGTGTGTGTGTGTGTTTATGGGTTAGCGTGTCGCTTACCATCAGACGAAGGTCCTGCTTGTCTCTACATTACAAAGAAAATTTAACCGCATTTTAGTGTCAAACGTAGTAACACTAAGTACATAATAAATGTGTGTAGCACTTGATTCAACGAGTCGTTGAAAACTTGACTCGCAGTGCCATGTCCCGCAGTCTGTTTGCGGTTTTATGAACGCAGTGGACCTGCTAACAGTTAAGTGTTCTACTAAAATATATCCCGTGTCTTGCATAACCTGAAATATTTCAATATGATAGTCGAAACATTACTTGACATGTGTTTACCTATAGTAATTTCTAACACCAATCTAAAGATCGAGTAGAAAAAAAACTAATTAACGCTTTAATGTTGTTATGACATCTTGGATATAAAGATAAGCGTAAACTCCATTTGTGTTAGAAATAACAACTAAAGTTTGCAAGGGCCCAGCGTAACCTGCGCCCTAACTTATAACACATGATGCATGGCCCAAGACTGGCTGATTCACGTTTATTGATAATAATTTACTGTGTTAATAGGCTGTTTGGTAGATTTATAGCGATTATTTAGCACTGTACAGACCCTTGGGTAGTTATAGAAAGAACGTAATTGATTAGACCAGTTTAGGTTTGTTTGGATAATAGTCTCCTTTCTGATGCACATTATTTGTGTAAATCTAGACGACGACGCGGTCATTATTCTTTCATTACGTTTTTAATAGTTTTATCTTTCGTACTGCTAGTTAATCGTTTGATCAGAATATAAAGTAAATAATAGTAAATAGTTAAAATGACCGTATTTAAATAAAAAAATTAGTTTAAATTTAATTTAAAAAAAAAAAAAAAATTATGCCGAGTTCAATAACACTAAAAAGTATAAATTAATTAAAATGTTATTGAACTTGATGATATCGTACTACTGTGTATATTTAGCACCAACTAGTAACGATCAAAGTAAAAAAATCATCTCAATTTCGTATTAAGGGGGCTCTACCCCCTTAGCTCACTTGCTAATTTCCATTATTGAAAGACTGACAATAGGAACCAAATGTACGGGAATTGTCATTATATACTTACAAGACAAGAAGACAGGCAGCAGCATATTTTTTATTGGATTACCTACCACCAATACTGCTATCACCAAGCCGCCGCTATCGCTGTCACATGAAGAGATGTGTCATTCCCATAAGTATGTTTTCTATTCTCTGGCGTATAATATTGGAAAATGGCAACTTTTCTAAGACCTCTGGTCCCAGAATTTCTGGTCCCAATATTGTAGCCTACAATATTGGGACCAGAAATCCTGGCGCTACAATTTGTAGCTAAAATTCACCAAATTGCATTAAACACATTGATTGCGATAGTTTTCCTAAAATAAATTACGTATCAGTTTAGTTTTATGAAATCAGTATTTGGTAACTTGTGAATTATTAACCCATATTTTGCCATAGCTCCTAACAGGGCCGAAATTAAAATATGTGTTGGCTCGACATTATAAAATAGATGATCGGCCAAAAAAGATCTGAAGAATAATTATTCGTCAGTACAGGCGATAACGATCTCAAGTATAGTTCGTCTGATAGAATAAACATTTACCATTTAAACTCGTGGAACTAATACTAGTACTGCAAGTTGCGGACTGATGGGTCGAAACTATTCGGAACTGATGGAAAACTACTTAGTATTGTACTGCACAAGTTTCTTGCAAATACCAGCACTGAGTAGCAATTTTAACAGCTTATCCTGCAGTTCCTATACATATAGTCTATCTATACTTATAATAAAACTGTAACAGGTCCAATTCTGTACATTGAAGATATTTTGAAAATTATTTTTGGAGGGCATTCTATAACCGATACTGAGGCCGAAAATGTAATTTTTTAAATTTTTATCTGTCTGTCTGTCTGTATCACGGCTGAGCATCACGCCGAAACTACTGAATGGATTCAAATAAAACTTGGCATGATTTGAGATCTTACTACGAGGTAGGACATAGGATACTTTTTATCCCGTAATCTAGCACGGTTCTTTTGGGAGAGGGGATTAAAGTCAAAACGGGTACTTGGTACGATTTTATCAATTTTTCTATAAAATATAATAAATATTAGTAAGGGAACACTCATAGAGAGTTGTTATCAAGGTTATGTAATCGATCGGGTTAAGCAACGTTAGGTAATGTCATTAAATAGATGGGTGACCGTTTAACGCCATTTGAACTAAACGGGTCCGTGCTTCGGAGAGCAAGTAAAAAGTGGACCCCAGTTTTTAACCGACTATAAAAAAGGAGGTTATGTATTCGATGCAAATGTCTGTTATTAAAAGTTTAGTTAACGTAAAAATAGCGCAGGCGGAGCTGCGTGGGTCAGCTAGTTAAGTAATAAAAATGTGAACTCCTTGTTAAATGTCAAGGATATGATTAAATTTCTTAAGAATTGGTATTGGTAAAAAGAGCATAACAAATACCTTGTTGTTTCTGTCTATTTGCTGTCTGCGAACGCCTAAACAGTTGATTCGATACTGATGAATCTTGACAAGGAAATATTGTGATTCATGAAAAAGGCCAACATCGTCATCGTCGTCGTCCACTGCTGAAGGCCTGTCCTTTAGAAGGGAGGGGTTAATATAATCCCCACGCTTGGCAGGTGGCAGTATAGGTGGTAGGTAATAAATAGAAAGAAGCTGCTGCCCGTCTTCTTGATTCCCCTTAGTCGCCTCTTACCGACACCCAATGGGAAGAGATGGGAAGGTACTATTCTTACCCGGACACCCCACGGGAAGAAGGGCTAAATTCGTGAATATGCCTTTATTTATGCTGTATATGCCTTTATTCGTGAATAGGCTAAATTCGTGAATATGCCTTTATTGTAATAAAAACAACAAACCTTTTTTATTCATCTAATGAAATAGAACTCACGTAAGAACGCAATTACTGAAGACTCAGCGTAATTTTATTACATTCGCCGCTAACTTAGTCAAATTTACTTCTTTTTCGCCACGCGAATGTAGCTCATAAATCAATGGGGTAAAGACTAAACTATTTGGTGTGTTATTTTAAGTAGCAATAAAGTAAATTCGTTGAGGGAATACCTGGTTTAGGTGTAGGCGCAGGCTTGCATTTCAATTTATTAGAGAACTGCTATTAACATTAACAGAGAGAAATTAACAAGCCTGGTTACGAATTTAATTTAGATCTCTTTCATACGACAAAAAATCTATTGCGAAAATACATAATGAACAAGTTTTTCTCTTCTCAACTCGTGTAACGTGCTTAAGAACCACACTTCGTTTTTTTTTGTTTGCTTTTATATGTTTAAAGTTAAAAGAATAAGTTCGCATTACGTAGTTATTACTTAAATTCTATTTGTGAAAACGATAGGCTTAAGTTATTTTAGTGTTCTTTTGTCTATACTTTATATTTATAAGCTGCTGTTTTCCAAACTGTAAATAAATAAATAATACTAACTCAGACTATTTTGATTAATTCTAAGGATCGCCTCTGTAACAGGTTCGCCTAGTGCGCTGACAACATTGTTTGCATGGGAACTGCCCTAGGAATCGAACACAGGACTTCACGTTCGGAGAGATTATACTATACTAGCTGACCCGCGCAGCTCCACCCGCGCTTATTTACATGATAAAAGCAAACAAAACAAAATAATTCATATCGGTCAAGCTATATCTGAGTTGTAGCGAGACTTTCAAACAGCTATTAATTATTATGTTTTATATTGATTTAAGTTTACATTACCTGCATAATAAAGACTTAAAAAACAAAATACATGGTTTAGTAATTTAATTTACTAACTTAAAATCCCCTCAACTCAGAATTTGCTAAACCCGTGCGCTTAACGTGAATATTCAGAGCTGAAAATCTGAGAATAATAAGCACGGTCCGCTTCCGGTGCGCGCGGACCGGAAAGCACCCGCCATTTTGTATGTCTGTATGTAATTTTAATGTCTCGTACGAACAGCGCCACAGATTTAATTTTGCGTTTATAATGTTAGGGCTTAAACGACGAAAGGAAGCGATTAATTAAACTTTAAATCTCCCAAGAAGCTTGCCAAGCGTGGGGATTATGGCAACCCCTCCCTCCTAAGGGGGAGGACTATGATCAGCAGTGGATTGGCTGCTGATGATGAAACTTCATTTACACTAAATTATTCTTATTTACATTATAATTTTTAATACTTTTACAACAATACTTTTACAATAAACGGAAGACGGTAAGACCTGTGAAAGGTATAAAATCTTTATTGGAACGACTAGGAGTTTACGTGTTACTAATAATTTTATTATTATCGAATACGCAGTTCCAGACATTATAATAATATAATAATAATAATACCAGCCCAAGTTTATGTCCCACTGTTGGGCACGGGCCTCCCCTCAAGATGAGAGGGCTTAGGCCATAGTCCACCACGCTGGCCAAGTGCGGGTTGGCACAGCCATTACCTTCTTCAAAAAAATAAAAACATGTTTATAATATTACAACAGATTTGTTGTGTCCTTACTTATTAGTGAAATTTTGAGGGGCTTAGGCCATAGTCCACCACGCCATATATATAGATACATATTTTGGCCATATTTAAAAAAATAGTTTCTTTGTATGATCGCTATTTAAAACTAATCTGTCCACCGCTGACCACTTACATTTGTACCACATCCCAAAACGAGCACAATTCGGTAACGCAAGTTGGTTCTAACACTAATAATGTTGTAATTAGGGGTTGAAATATGAAACCGTTCCGTTCAGGACTTGGATTTGAGCGAAACGATAATGTTCATCCAAGTACCTGGCTTTAAAGGAAGGAAGATTTGGATGTTATACATGAGTCTCTGTGTGTGTGCGTAAAATCACATCGAATCTTGATTCACGAGCAACTAAAATACGTTTATAAAAAAATCCAACAAAGCTTTGACTGGTCTGTACTGCCTGACTGCCCCAGAACGGTTATGTTCTTCGAGTTTATACAGGGTGTTACAAAATACCCCGTAAAAAATATACCGAAAAAAAGTAAAAAAATATTATTATTTTCACTTATGTGCAAACCCTATTCAGTAAAAATAAAGAGTAAAACTTCGCAGAATGTACTAAATTTCTACCTAATTCGTGGAACGACAAAAATTTTAAAAGACCTAACCTAACGAAACAACCTAAAAACTGGTGGAAATGTCCAAATGTTGGAAAAAAACTCTTAACAGTTGTAAGATATCGATTAGAAGATTTGAAATTGACAACATATTTTTTTTTCAACGTGACATTTTCTGAAGCCAGTACTTGAGAATAACGACATCCTTGTATTGAGATAGCACATCTATGTAATATTATATGAATGAATAATAGAAAAACGATTAAAGTCTACAATTATTAGGTAAAATAGGCACGTAGGCCTTTCTGTTAAATAATCTGGTTCCCTGACATGACAGCTTACTAGGGTTGACAAAATTTTTGGCTTTGATAATTAATTATATTTTTACGGGGTATTTTGTAACACGTTGTATAATATGTAAGTATGTATGTTCATAATGTTCATATCTCTATTTTTGAAACGGCTGGAAGGATTTGTCTTATACATTCGTGGGAGTGACATAGGCTCAATCAATTTGTATATGGATACATATTAAAAAAATATGGCAGCCGTCAGCCATACGTCAACTTGGACATAGAAATGTATAGGTTTTTTTTTTCATAAAAACTGCCTCATGCTCCAACCCACGGAGCGTCATTTCTCTTTTGACACCTGGCAACACAAATTAATCATTTGAAAGTGGACATTTGGACAATCTGGCCGACAAACAATCGGTGTGGTTACCCTCACTTGTCATGGAGGGCACACCGGAGGGGGCTCGTTTGTGATAGCATTACTCGCACCTGGGCACCGCTGACCACCGAGGTGGGCTATATAAATTAATATTGGGATTACAGGACCTTAGCGGGAGCCTAAAACTGCGCTTTTTATTACGACTTAGTGACGGAATGAGACGGACTTACCCATGCTGGTAAATGACATGCCTGCTTGTAGAATTGCATTGCATTATAGCGCGTCTAAATCTCGTAAGCCCAGTTATTTCATTAGCTACAGTGTCCTTTACACCGAAACAATATTTACACGCTCCCGCATGGAAGAAGGTTTTAATGGTCCCTAATAAAAAGTAAAAGTTGTGTAACGAAAAGAAAACTATCTATTATGGTAGACAAATGGGCCTAAGTTTGCCAGAATATAGATTTAGCATTTCCTGGACAATTTTCCATTGATTTAAAAAATAGGCCGGGCTAAAATACTGTTATTCCGCTCACAGCCTTGAACATAAACTGTGCATAAATTAAAAAAAAAACAAAGTTCCAGAAAGTTCTTGTCTAATAAGTTTTAATTTTTTAACAGCCCTTGTATTTGTTTCACTGTTAGCCACGGGCCTCTCCTCAAGATCTGAGGGCATAGTCTACCACGCTGGCCAAGTGCGGATTGGTGGACTTCACACGTCATTCGAAAGCCAATTAGGCTTTCTCAGACACGCAGGATTACTCACGATGTTTTCCTTCACCGATTAATCGCACAAAGACGATTCGCACATGTTTAATTAAAGAAATCAGAGGTGCGACGCGGGGTTTGGGGATTGGGTGTAATTATTCATAAACAGTTTTGATTAGTGTGCACGTATAGAAATATATTGCTCGTATATAAGTACTGTACCTACAGCTTTTCAAACGTTGGACTGTCGTCCATGGTGGGTGGTATGTCCAAAGTCACCGATAGATGGCGCTGTTCATAATTTAAATCACGCTAGCAAAGTAAATTACTGTTTAGCCATATTTGATAATATGGAAACCGTAATTTTTCGCTTCTTTTATTCATAGATAAGAATAGTATATACTGAAATAGATAGGAAACTCTCCCGTGGCTAGCTAAAGTGCTGCCCGCCTGTGGCTCATTCATGAACTACGGCTCTGCTACTACATACCTATAGCTAGCTACATACCTAGTAGTATTGGTACGTATAGTATAGCCCTTAGGTATATCAAACCCATAAATAGGTTATTTAGTTATAAAATAAAAAACACAACATGTAAAATATAGTATTTAATATCATAAATGGTACAAGTCACGAAATATAAGTTAATCTAAGCTAGAATTAAAGTTTCCATGTAGTCACAAACGAAAGTCAACATATCACAATAGACGTAATTTAATCACACTCAGACTAAGTTTCACTTTATGATATCACTAAAAACACTTGTAAACATTGATATTGTATTAAAAAGGAAACTACAGCAGCTTGCATATTCACAGTTAACCGAAATTTTCATTAAAAGAAACTATAACCTCTGAGGAATATTACTACTGGACAGTGTTGCCAGCAACTGAATTAAAATAAATGGCTAAAGTCGCGAAATCTGTACTGGAAAGGGACGTTTTTTGGTACAAAAAGGAAATATTAAAAAAGGTTTATTACCTAACTGCGTCACAATGAGGATTATGTTTTTCAAGTTTATTTATGTATTTAGCTTCAATCAATTCGTAAATAACCACTACCATCAGCAGGAATTAAAAAAACTTGTACAATAATTTATTCAGAAGCTCCGAACTGACTGAGGGTACACCGAAAATTATGACAGTATAAATAGAGCGCAGGGACGTTCAACATCTCAGTCCGCCCGTGACCATGGGTGCTGCAAAGCATTCGAAACGTCGGGAAAAATAAAATAAATCGCGATATAATCCTTAAGAATAGATTGATTGCAATGTCTAGTATTCGCGTAAATAAAAGACAATATTATGTGAACGAATTATATTTAACATACTTTAATGTGTTTAGATTTTTTTACACTACAATGTTGAAGATGGGACATATTAATACAGAACGCTCGATACTCGATTCTCGTCCTAAATATGTAATAAAAATAGGTACCGTAGATGCGGGTTACTTCGGCTTCGTGCTTATTTTAAATAAATAAAAATAAACATGTACTATTAATATTAATATTATTTTTTTATTTTAAGCCAAAGTTGTTCTATGAAGAGGATTACGTTGGCTTGGGTTTTTTTTATATACCAAAAACCATAATTACATTTTCTATTTTAAAAGCTAATGTAAGAACTTTATAACAAAAAAATGGATGTAATTATATTACCTTTTTTCACTACCTACAAGTTTAAATAAATTGTCAGTTTGCCTCTCGATACATTTGTGCAGCCAATAAGAAACAAGTAAGTCGGAAATTAGAGATGGCAGTACTATGCCATCTCTCATTTCCGACTAAAGTTAGAACGTTTTCTGTCATAGTTGCGAAAAGGTAGGAAATTCAATCTTTTTCCGTTTTGAGCCAATGTAACCTGCTAAAGCTAAAGTAACCCGCATTTACGGTACTTAATATTTGACCCAATTATTAATCAAAAATGTTCTGTGCTTTGTTGGCTAATAAAGACTCAGAGGCTGATGAAAGACCGATAATAAAAAGATGGACACAGTTTTGTTGATCTAACAACGCTGATACCATATCACATAACAGCCATTTTTTAACTTTCTACAATAGTTGATGGTTGTAACATAAATAATAATCATTTTTCATTGTCTTTTCATAATTACAATACATTGATATTAGAATGAAAACCTGGCATAAATAATTTTAGCGAAAACCTATATTAATACGGATTTATTTTTTACATTGATAACTTCGAAAGACCTTTTTGTGTGGAATTAGGTTATTCTTATTCAACGCCATCTAGTGTTGGATAGCTTAAAACTATTTACAACGGGCTTATTTTGCTGAATGTGTTACTAGAGAGCAATGTAAACAGCGACCCACTGACTTTGTTCTAAGTTTCCATAGCATGCTTTTATTGTTGCAACTGCAATATGCACTTCCTTCCTGGACTTGAAAGTTTCATTTCGTGAACCCCTGACCTTGAAGCGTTTTTGGGAGCGCTGTACACTTTGTGTTTTACAATTTTACATGACTAATGATGACTATAGAGATAAAAATAGTTTGTAAGTGCGATATTAATACAGTATTCGGAACAATGCAGAGTGAAAGTGGCATCTTAGGCACCCCATAGCCCTCACCAACGGTCATCGACCGTGCCTCAGATGGTACAACCAGCCTCGTAAAAACGCATAACATCATAATACGAATTCGACGTGCGCGGTTACAATTGCCATTTTACGGCACAACGCAAATGGACAGGCAGCAATGATTTTAATATACTTATATACATTGTCGGGCGTGTAGGCGTAGCGATTGGTTACCAACAAGTTGGAGCAGCAATGTATTGAAAATACCACCATGTCCTTGGTTTTTATTGGTTCAGTACTTTGTGTGGGTGTTCTGGTGCCTTTATAGGTATTTTCGATATTGCAAAATAGGGATACGAGAGCGATGTAGCTATATTATAAAAATATTTAATGAATATTTTTATGTGGACACATAAAAATATTAGTTTACACTTCGATGTTGATCGCGAATCGATCATCGTATAAATTTATTTATAGATATTTATTTGCACGAAATTCTTACGGTACCTCATGTAGGTACCGTAAGAATCTTTAGCCTTTTTAACAAACAATAACATCAAAAATCTAGAATTGTATTTGCAAGTGATTTTTACAGTTCATGTGTTTTGATTTTTAACGATCAACCAAAAATCCAGAATTGGCTGATTTTCTGCAATTTCATTGGCAATGGAAATATAAGAAGGTATTAAGGTTATAGCAGACTTATATCAGGACATATAACTTTATGTAAATTATAAACACTCATAAGTTACTTTTCCCTTGAATCTGCATCCTATCTAAATCTTTTAGCTACTGAGAGCATTCTAAAAGATAACTACTATATTTGACGGGCCCGTTGCTGTAGTGCTTAGACACCATGGCCGCTACCTATCAGGTCGTGGGACCGACTCCCAACAGGGACAAATATCTAAAAAAAAGTAGATATTTTTAAAAGAAAATACTCATATATTTGTCTCACTTATCTGATTGCCATAGTAAGTGCCTTTGTCTAGTTTGGGATCAGATGACCGTGAGCAATATTACTGTAATCTTATTTTAGCAAGAGATAGGAATGGAGTTATAAGTTGCATACATCACAAAAAGCGTCCAAGATAAATTTAAGACCTAAAAAAAAAAAAAACAGTGTAATAAACCAGAAAAATACCAGAACCACCAAAACCCAAACCAACCAACCACCAAAACCAGATAAATTTTAGACCTATAAGATAAATTTTAACACTGCCATACTTAATAGATGGTGGTAGGGTTGTAAAGGTACAACCCTACCACCTACTACCTAAAAAAGAAGGTCTTCGTCGTTCTTTTTTGTCCTTGGGGAAACCTTGCACAGGTCCCGGCACCTTTTGGGGGTCAACCGGAGTATGTGGGATTCTTATCCACTAAAGCCCCCGCGGCTGTCGCATCGGCACATGAGAGGTGGAGCTGGGCTTTCCGGAACTTCTCAGAGCCAGGCCTTTGAGCCCGTGGCCGGGAGCCGCATTATAGCATCCCGGGAAATTGACATGGTTCTCACGGGGATGGGGGTCGCATCCCCACCGCTGTTCTCAATGGACGTCTAGGGCTCTAGGGCCCACACTCCAAACGTCCAGTGACTCCGAAGAGGGTGTTGAATAGGTTCTACGATATTGCGATCAGTGTCTTACCACCGGGGCCATCGATATTAATATATAAACTCATCGATATACTATACCAACAAGATTAGCTGTCACGAACAAAATGACATCGAAAATGTGGTCGCGGTTACATATACCTACACAACTATACACGTACACGCAAAACAATAATATGTTCATATAAAAAGATGACTTACATACTATAAAATAAGGTTCAATAATAATTGCAGACATTTGAGCGACAGCCGTCTCCGTAGCTCTTATTTTCTTATTTTCGTGACCACTTTTCGGGTCGTGACAGCAAATCTAGTTGGTATAGTATATCGATGTATAAACTAGATAAACATTCACTAACAAAATGACATCTAAAATATAATCACAGATGTTGCGAACTTATCTGTACTGGTGGCGGAAACGTGAACAAACGGTTTTATTCCTCCAAGGTTTTATTATCATAATGACGTCCAGTTTTACAGTTTCATATAGACAGCAGCGACACTCCTATCGGCAAAAATATGCTGGGGCTTGAAAAGAAATAGCGACACAAGGGCGTTATCATCACCATTAGCAGCCGAAAACACGTCCACTACAAAGGCCTCTCTCTCAAAAAGGAGGGGTTGCCCCACGCTTGGCACGCGTCTTGGGGATCGCAGTACAGGTGACAGATAAATTCAAAAGAAAGACGCTGCTGCCCGTCTTTCTGTTCTCGCTTAGTCGCCTCTTACGACACCCGACAAAAAGAGATGGGGGAGTGCAATTCTAACCCGGCACCCCGCGGGGTGGCACCCGTAACACCTAATCTAGTTTAAATATTATATCAATGACCGGGGCAGTCAAGATACCACTACGATTGCTACGATACAGCTTTTTAACCAGCTTCAAAAAGAAGGTTCTCTATTCGACGCGTATGTATGTAATATTAATAAAAATGCGTAATATTAATATATGTTAATCTATGTGGGCTTCTAAACAAATTTACCAAATTTTATGAGTGTATGTATGTATGTATGTATATATGTATGTATGTAGGTTTGTCCGCGGATTTCTCAGAAACTACAAGTCCGATTTCGAAAATTCTTTTTGCAATAGTTAGAGTATGTTTCAACTTAGGGTAGAGTATAAGTTTCATCAAAATCGGTCAAGTAGTTTAAGAGATGTAAACATTTTATGTTTTTAGTAAGTTACTGTAACGTAGTCATTCGAGTTGCGTGATAGTGCTGATACCTTTTTTGGTAAAATAAAAATCACTAAAAAGTGTTAAATAAACTATTTAAAAAAAACCGACTTCAAAGTAAATTATCTAAAAAGCATAAAATAACGAAAATATATTGAAGTCGGTGTCAGCTCGTGCTAGTCTTAGTTAACATGATGTGCTAGCACCGACTTTTTTTTAATAGTTTATTCTAACTACTTTTTCGATTGCGATTCAATCACATACCTGCAAGAAACAGCTGTGTCGTTTGACTACGGAGCAATGAAGGCACAATACACATGTACTAATTAAAAGCCAACAGGAAATGAATGTATAATCATGGCGCTGATTAAAACAGGTGTGCGACGCCCCTTAATTAAGGCGCGGTTCGGCTGGGGAGCTCATCGCTTGAATAAAAGATACTTCTCGTGCGCTCGGGCTTAACCGGGTTTCTGGTGCTATGGTATATTCGATAATTCATGGGATAAGATTATGAATTTGGAGCAGTAGGACGGTGGCTTTGTAACTTAAGGTATAATAAGGTTCAAATTCGCGTAGCAACATCGCTTGTCGCAAATGTACCTAATGGATGACCACAGCCGGTACCAGTAACTACCACAGCCTTTTTAAAATTGTGTATTGTGAATGTGGTCAAGGCTTGAGTGAAAAAGCTTTTAATAAGCTACAAGCAGAGACCTGGTCGGTCCTTGCACAAAAGACTGGTAAGTCTCTCATGTTTTGGTACTTGGTGGTAACCAAGTTGGATTTATAATAATGTCTTCCAGACAAATACGGTTACAGCGGCGAGTCTTCTTATCATCGTCATCATCATGAACCGGGAAACATCCACTGCTGAACCAAGGACTCCCCTTAGACTGCCACAATGAACGACAGTTAGCCATTAGCCTTATTATGGCTGCAGCAATACGCTGAGATAGGAGCCATTTTTGGCATCGAAGAAGAAGAAGAAGAAGAAGAACTACATTTATTTGGCAGAAAGCAACACCCAGAATATATACAAAACGGGAAAAAAGAACAGTACAAAAAAATTAAACTTAAAACATATCGCACAATTTGGTAATGATTAATGTTATTGTTTTTACTTTTATGTATTTTTTTCTCCCTTTCTCGTTACTGTATGTCTCTTCTTGTATCAGCTGTGTGTTCATTACCATGTCTTGTGTGTGTCGAAATAAATATTTTTCTTCTTCTTCTTCTTCCATATGCATCTATAGGTTGCCTGCGCTGCGCACCATGTCGTTCGCCACCTAGTAGGAGGTCTGCGTACGCTGCGTCGTCCGGTTCGTGGTCGCCACTCGAGAACCATTTTTCCCCATCGGTTATCGGTTCTTCGAGCGATGTGGCCTGCCCACTGCCACTTCAACTTGCAGATTCTAAGAGCTATGACGGTGACCTTGGTTCTTTAGTGAATCTCCTCATAACGGATACCGTCGCGCAAAGTAACTCCGACCATAGCTCTGTCTATAGCTCGTTGTGTTACTCTAAGCTTCTATATTCTGATTAGATCAGGTAATTACGCAGGAGATATCAATTGACGGGCCTGTTGGTCTAGTGGTTAGTGACCCTGTCTGCTACCCAACAGGTTGTGGGTTCGATTCCCACCAGGTGTTTTATCTATATAAGTATGTATCAAAAAAAGAAAGTATATATGTATTAGTATCAGTTGTCTGGTTTCCATAGTACAGGCTCTGCCTAGTTTGGGATCAGATGACCGTGTGTGATTTGTCCCAGGATATAAAAAAAATGCAAAACTACTTTTATCAGCCATAGCTACACTCTATATAGACGGGCCCGCTGGTCTAGTGGTTAGACACCCTGTCCGCTAACCGATGGGTCGTGGGTTCGATTCCCACCAAGTTTCTGGGTGTTATTTATCTAATTAAGTATGTATTTATAAAAAAAATGTGAGTATATAAGTATCTATTAGTATCAGTTGTCTGGTTTCCATAGTACAGGCTCTGCCTAGTTTGGGATCAGATGACCGTGTGTGGATTGTCGCAAGATATTATTATTATATTATGTAGGTATTACACACTCCTATCACATTCCTACATGATGGAAGAAGACCGCAGGATTTGAACCCGTAACCAATCAAATGCAAAGCAAGCGGCTGCCTCCGTACGTACATAGTATAATTGTACACAGGATTCATCAATTAATAAACTTTAATTAAATTTCTGAAGCCAAAAATTAAAACAACCATGTACCAGCCCTTCGACGGCAGTCATAAAGACAAAATGGCGTCCATCAGAGAGTCGTAATAAACAAGACTCAGTTAAAGGCACTTTGTCACGCGTCCGCGGGATTTGTCCAGTTAAATTTGCAAATTAATGAAGGTCCCACGCGCGGGTTAGTTAATATGACGCCATTCCACTTGATAATATTTGGAAATTTCGTCAAGTTTATTTTCCGGGTCAATTCTGACTGAAGCACATATTTTGGTCTGCTGTAAACAATGTAAATAAAGGAAAACTATATTTTTTCTATTTTTCTGTAGTTTTCATTGCATTCCCATGATAATTTTTGTCCTTGAATTATTTTTGTCCCTATTATTTGTGATAGCAGTAAAAGCTCAGAACTCCGGCTCGCACCTCTGATTTCTTTAATTAATCCTGTGTGATTCGTCTTTATGCGATTGTTACTAGCTTTCGGTGAAGGAAAACATCGTGAGGAAACCTAAATTGTTTTAATAAATTATTTTATATGACGTAGGCATATTCTTTTTAAATTAAATTATATAAAATTTGTAATCAAAAAGAAATGCCCACTAAGTGGCCAAATAGCTATCATCATAGTGTTTGCTTATTTCTAAGATACAAACCGAACTTGCAAATTAGGTACCGCAACAACCATGTATCTGTTTACAAAATTATTTGAATAACTAAGGGATGTAGGCAAAGAAAGGGTAGCTTCCGTACCAACCCCATAGCTCGGTCACGCTCATTTACCTCGTAATTATACACGGCAAATAATTTTGGATATTTCGGACATGTTTACTTGAAGAATCAGGGAAGTGCCATTTTATATTGATGAATTTATGTACTTACTTAATATTTTATTGATATGTAGCTTATTCAAGTTGTGCAAGCGGCTACGCAAAATGTATCTAATATAAACATTTATCATTCACGCACCATCATAAAAAAAGATATGTACAGTCGGCCAAGAAAGTGGTTTACCAGTTTTGACAAAACTTCCTATGCAATCAAAATAACACTAAGGCTTAACATTTCTATCAGATGCGACAATTTAAACTAGGAACACAAGTCAATGTGTTGACGTTAACGATAAAGAGAGCATTAGTAACTGTATGAATAGTTGCAAGGGAAAATCAACCTTGTTGTTTTATGATGTGCATATGAACTTCAACCGAAGGGTGGTAAACCGCATTTTTGGCTGACCGTACGTGCTCATTGAGCGGTTCACCTCGCAAAACCTAAATTTCAAAAACGCTTGATGCCACGCCACAAAGGTCCCATAGAAATACAGTATTGTCTGTGTATAGAGAAATGTTATCTTGGGATAGAATGTGTAAGCACGCTTAGCATACGTTTAATAAGATAGGGTAGAGAGATAATTAGTGATTGGCATTTTACTTTAGTAACTTCACTATTATTACTCGAAAGGACCAAAAAAAAAGGAAAATAAACTTTTAGATGAAAAAATAAACTCCATTTCTTTTCGATTTTTAAAAGTAATTTTATGTATTTATTATTAGATATTATCGTAGTAGGCTGGGCGACAGTAGTCATTCTTTGACAAAATCCCTTGAACAATGTAGATTCTAAAAATGGTAGTTACTATATTATTAAACATGCAACATTCCCATACAACCCTTCCTAGAGAAATGTCTAATGTTTTGATTTCTAATGACGGTACACGTCTAATAATTTCCTTTGCCACCCTTTCCGAAAACAACCCCAAAACAACTCAATATCGTCTCTATTACTTACTTCATAAGGTTGTGTATAAATAAAAATAGGATCGGTCAAAGATTCCAAGGTATTCAAAAGTTATATTGAATGCAAAAGTTTCGCTTCTCAGATGTTCGGCGCAAGGAAACGTTATTAATTAAGAATTAACTTTTCCTATTTGTGTTTTGTTTGTACGTTTTGTTTACAAAATAAACAGCTTCTAATACAATCTGAAGAAATAACTGGGCGGTGACTGCGTTGTGCGAAGGACCAATGAGACGCCATTATCATCAGCAGCCGAAATGCGTTCACAGCTGGACAAAAGGCCTCCCCCTTAGAAGGGAGGGATTGCCACAATCTCCATGCTAGGCATGCGTCTTGGGGATCGCAGTATATGTGATAGGTAATCCAATAGACCGCTGCTGCCCGTCTTCTTGTCTATCCTTAGTCGCCTCTTACGGACGGACACCCAACGGAAGGAGATGGGAGTGTGCCATTCTTACCAGGCTTAGAGGAGATACCACTGGAGAGATCATGATGCGCTAACCCCTCTGCCAAATTTTGTTCATATGTTCAGGTCATTCTTTATTTGTGTGCGTATCTTTTTGAATGTGTTGCGAGTTTATTATAGCGTGGGTATGCGTGAAATTGTATCTGTGTGTGTTTACTTCGCCTCCCGCACCCCGCAAAAGTGCCACGAAAAATTTGTTCGGGCAATCGACGCGATACTAGCTCTATTCTAATTACTCTGAGTTACCAGGAGACCCCACGGGTGAGCCATAGTACAATTATTTAACTGTTAAGGTTCATTTTATCACTAAATCGAAACACCAGCTCAACGGGTGGTGGTAGACCTCTAACTCCATCCTACAATCCAAAATTTAAATATATATTTTCTCTTTTCCAGTTAAAATATCAGGGTTAAAATTAAAATAAAGATGGCCGGCATTGCGGGCAGCAAACTGTCGAATTTGCATGTTTTTGAAAATGTTTCATTGAATATAAAGTGTGACTTATTATAATAAATTTAAAACACAGATTTCACTGCTGCCTGCATAATGAGGTAGGTTGTGATTTCAGTCGTGTACTTTGGGATTCATCACGTAGAACCTTCAAAGTGGTATAAGGCTTAGTTTTTTACTCTACATTTCTGTGTCGGGTAACGACTCGATCACTAATACTTTTAACACAAGTATAAACTGTTATTAATTCATCATCATCACCAGCCGGAAGACGTCCACTGCTGAACATAGACCTCCCCTTGGAACGCCACAATGAATGACAATTGGCTATTTGCATCCACCGGTTACCTGCGGCGCGCACAATGTCGTCTGTCCACCTAGTGGGACACCTACCTACGCTGCGTCTTCCGGTTCGTGGTAGCAACTCGAGAACATTTCTTCCCCATCGGTTGTCGGTTCTTCGAGCGATGTGGCCTGCCCATAGCCACTTCGACTTGCAGATTCTGAGAGCTATGTCGGTGACCTTGATACTTCGGCGAATCTCGTCATTACGGATACTGTAACTATAGCTCTCTCTCTCTCTCTCCATAGCTCATTGTGTGACTCTGAGCTTATGTAACTATAGCTCTCTCCATAGCTCATTGTGTGACTCTGAGCTTAGGTGTCTAAAAGACCAGCTGTGTTATTAATTACTACTAATTAATTTATTAAACAGATTTTTAGTCTCATTCATTAACTAATGCAAGCGTATGTACAATATATGGGCATGGACTATTCCAGTATGTACCACGATGGTACCTTTCTTTTTGTTGAGGGAGGAAACCTTTTAAAGGCACCCAGTCTTCGTAGGGGCGTAGGCCAGGTATTTTTGGCAACGGCAAAAGAAACAGACAGAACAAAGAAACGGACAGATATCAAATGTGATCTATTAAATTGGCCCTACATTATTTTATCTTAAGAGTGGAAGTAAAGCATAAGCAGGCGCGACGCTTACTATCAGCAAACGTCCCGCTTGGAGACAAGCGAAACAAAACACACACTTGAAAAAAAATCTCAACAATCTACTTTATGTTTTACGCTTATTACATGTAGATGTACGTCAAATATAACCACGATAATGACGTCATAAATCCGTAATACCAACACATAAGTTTGGTACGTCTGTTCGTAGTTGCAATAATCAGAGTGATGCATGGCTGCCATCATTCAGGGGTGCCCCGACTCGCTCATATTGAGGGTCGGATATTGTGGTCCAGATACAACTAGGATGAGTTATGTCAAACAGTCCGCTATGTGTCTGTTCAGTAAATGGACTCAGGGTTCGATCTTTGAATGAAATGTCCTCCCCAACAACATAAAAACAAAAGTTCGCCCGTCTTCTGGTAATCCCTTAGTCGCCTCCTACGAGATCCAACGGGAAGAGACGGTAGGGTACTATTGGTGTCGACGGGCCCGTTGGTCTAGTGGTTAGTGACCCTGTCTGCTAACCGATGGGTCGTGGGTTCGATTCCCACCAAGTGTCTGGGTGTTATTTATCTATTTAAGTATGTATTTACAAAAAAAAATGTATATAAGTATTAGTATCAGTTGTCTGGTTTCCATAGTACAGGATCTGCCTAGTTTGGGATCAGATGACCGTGTGTGGATTGTCCCAAGATATTATTATATTATTATTATTGGTTTGTTCCGACTACTATCTCTTTGGCCTTTTAGTATGTTGTCTTTCCCTCCCATTTGTTCTCTTTCTTGCTTTATCTTTTGCACGGCAGGACACACTGTCGCTGATGCTGAACTAACTGTAACAAACTGTTTAAAAAATAAATTGAATAAATTACAAGCCCGCTGAGTTCCTTGCCAGATTTTCTCAGTTGAAGCCGCGAGGTGATCGGGTGGTAACTTAAAAAAAAAATACTTTTTTTTATAAGCCGATAAGCCTATTTGAAATAAATAGTTTGAATTTATTCCTACCCGGACATCCGACGGGTAGAAACATACATTCATAGACGTTTATAATTATGATGAGTCATACATAATTACAAAATATATGTAACATTATAGTCGTAACATCTAATTCCGGTATACATCAGGAAGAGGTTTAGTATAGTTTGTAACCAACAGTTTATTTCCCCTCGATCTTCAAATGTAAACCGACAAACAGCTGTCATCGGACTATAGTGAGGTCAGTAATTGGTACTTCCGTTGCTGCGGTTTTAAAATCCACTTCCCAGAAACAGTATAACAGGTGCGGCCAGCACCGCGTAATATAACTAGTATTTATTGGTTCTGCTCTAAAGGGACTTTGATGCTCGTAAAGTAAGATGGACGGACAACCTAATTTTATAGTTTTAAATCCTAACAGGCCGCGGAAATAACGTACGTGTATAAGTAGGTACTTAATAAGGTACCTAAATTAAAGTACATTGAAGTACTTAGTAAGTTTGTCTTTTAAGGTGACTACGCTTCAGTGTATTCAAAAGTAGGCTATTGTTTCTATTGTCGTTACATATTTAATACTACGTACATTCGTAAATGCCTACTTCCAAAATGTAGGCGAACATATTTGCAGGTAATAGCTATTTCAAAAATAATAATATTCTGAGACAATCCACACATGGTCATCTGATCCCAAACTATGCAGAGCCTGTACTACAGCTAATACTAATACGTATAAATTCCCTTTTTTTTAAATACATACTTAAATGACACACAGGCACTTGGTATCTAACCACTAGACCAATAGACCCGTCGTCCACAGTCATGGGAGGACTCTTTCTCTCCTGATCATGGATGCTGTAAAGTGTTTGAAACGACAGGAAGCTTAAAAAACTCTTGTTATAATCTGTAAAATAAGAGTTCATTTTAATACTTTTAACTCACTGCCCATTGCTTATAATAACATTGATGTATTAAAGAAAATCCCCTTAATGTATCAGAACAAACAATAAATTAATTTATATTAATCTCCAAAGAGCAATATTATAACATATCTATAATTAATAGCGGTATATATTACAAAATGGCCGTCCCTTAGCTTAATGTGTTATAGGAATAAGAAACAATTACAACTGGAGAGTGGAAGACGTGCTTAAGATTGCAATTGACTAAAGTTATGTACGCACTCGGTCGGATAACCGCAGCGATCGATGTTTATATTGATTTAGTATTTTATAGGCGATGCGAGAGAGAGATACTCATGGTAGGTAAGTGTTTACCGATTTTTAATCTCATTCCATTTCCACGTCACTTGCTGGTGTAGAGTTTACGCCAAAACCCATGACCTAGGGTACCCCAGTCTGGCTAGCCGAAGGTTAAATTCAGTTAAAACAAACTTTTGTTTGCATAAGGATGTCTGTTTGTCTTGTGTTAATTAGGCAGTGTATAATTTTCTGGTTGACATATTACATCTTCAGCCTTGATAGTGTAAATATATACTTTTAGACTTTCGCGTTCCATTATCAAACTTTATTCTAATCGGGAATTAACGCGATTTACCTTATATTTTGGGTTGACGTTTCGGCCGGGTTGCAAAAATAAATATAAGGTAAATCGCGTTAATTCCCGATTAGAATAAAGTTTGATAGTGTAAATATTTTGAGTAAGTACTTATTATAGCTTACATAGTGGAACTCACAAAATTATTGCCAAGGTGAGGCTCGAATCGGGAATATTAGGTTTCTTAGGCTAGTAGGCAAAGTAGGAATTGCTGTATTCTGATGTAAAAGCACTGTATCTGGTGCAATTACCGGCTCAAAAGAGTTAATAATTGGTGACGAGAGGCAGTGCAGTGCAGCTGTCTACAGATAGACTCGTCGCTTACCTTCATCTTGGTCTCATCAAATTTAATTTAAAAAATACGGACGGTTCTTGTCTTGAACTAGATAAATCGCCAGCGTTTTGTCTGCACAGTGCGTACTCATTTGCAAGGGGCAAACACATAAAGATCTTGTCACCGGAACAAGGGTGCTGGGTCATCTGATGGCGTTTCATGTAATTGAATCCCCTAAGTTTGATTAGTAGGAGCGCGTTACGATTATTGCTTGCATCGGAGAAGACGATGTTAGCAATAAACTGTAAATGTTCATTTGTAGGGATATATCCCTATAGGCAGAAGACGATTTGGAGAATTCAGAAGGAGGAAAGGTTTGACTTTGCATTTCTTTTTCCTTAGTTGTTTCCTGAAAGTTAGCAACTACGTTTTATAGAACGCACTCATATTCAGTAGGTAGTAGACTTCGGCAAGTAACGTCAGGTAGGTAAGTTTAGTTACATTTGAACTAAGCGTCTTTAAGCTTCGGAAGGCAAGTAAAATTTGGTCATGGTGAAGTCGGTGCTAAGCTTATCATGTTAACTAACACCAGCACCGGCTGGCTTCTTCTTCATTCAGTGCCTTTCCATAACTGAAGGACGGAAGTTACATACATTCCGATACTTCACTTCAGCCATGAAGAGTCTGAATAGCTGCTCTACAGACTTGATTCCGGACCATTCTCTGATGTCGCCAGGACATCTCTTGTCTTTCAACTTATGTTTTTCCTGCTATTTTCCCAATTATAATAGTCGGGCTGGTACTTCAATATTATTTTCAACAAATTGGCTAGTGTTGTATTTTGTCTCAAACAAGTCATGATCATCATTTTATTTATCGATAAAAAGAAGATTCATACTTGTTTCATTGCAAGTATAAATACTTTATTTAAAATATTCGTACGGTCAACAATGATAGCGTGTTATACAGAAATGTAGCATTAAGTAATGTATGAGTTAAGTTGCGCTTAACATCCGGCGTTAAGAGGCTAATTGCGTCGGTCGCCCGCATGCCAGCGAGCGCGCGCCGGCTCTGTGCGCGTGCGCACGCCGCCCATCAGACGCGGTCAATTAGCAGCGATTGATTCATTTGTGTGATTCCTTGCCGGCGTCAGATTATGTTACTATAATCGAGACCACTTTAATTACTTACATGTTAAAATGTAATAGTTCGTGAATGTATTATATAGCTTTTTTTATTTCTTTGGAAAACCAACGACACACAATAATGTATAGAAGAAAAAGGAATAGTTAACAGAAGGTCACTTAAAGGCATCGATATACTATACCAACTAGATTTGCTGTCACGACCCGAAAAGTGGTCACGAAAATAAGAAAATAAGAGCTACGGAGACGGCTGTCGCTCAATTGTCTGCAATTATTATTGAACCTAATTTTATAGTATGTAAGTCATCTTTTTATATGAACATATTATTGTTTTGCGTGTACGTGTATAGTTGTGTAGGTATATGTAACCGCGACCACATTTTCGATGTCATTTTGTTCGTGACAGCTAATCTTGTTGGTATAGTATATCGATGCTTAAAGGTTTATGAACAAAAATAAACAGTGAGTAACTTTAAATAGATACAAAACATAAAAGCACAGATAATAGGTTATATTAACACATCACAAAAGTATCATCAAGATTCAAGAGCACAAGACCCCAATTATCAAATTTACCATTTAAAGGTTCTAGAATCTAAGCATATATAAAGAAGTCTTGGTTTAAGATTTTCCTAGCAGTAGTAGTAGTTTTTATGTACGTACTCGTATCGCTAAGAAATCAGCTAATTTAATTAGGCAATGGTGCGTCTTTCGGAGTCGCTGAACGTTCACCCCCTTCCCTCTAATATGGTTGAGGGGAGTGATGGCTGCTGCTCGAGTCAACTCGTGCGCGGGTGCTGCTTGGGGGGACTGGTCCGACTTCTATCCCTTTGGCCTTTTAGTTTGTCGTAATTTATTGTTTTCTTCTTTTCTCCCTTGCTTTATGTTTCGAACGGCAGGACACAATATCGCTAATGTCGATTCATTTGTAACAAAACAATGTTTAAAAAAAAAGTGAAAAAATTACAAGCCCGCTGAGTTTCTTGCCGGATCTTCTCAGTTGAGGCCGCGCTGTGATCCAGTGGTAGCTTTTAAAAAATGACGATTCAAAAGTGCTAGCGTTAAGCCTATTTGAAATAAAGATTTTTGAGTTTGAGTTCGAGGTGTGAGCACCGTGTCTGGTTCCCAATGGGCTATAGTGCACCCCTCGGCGTTGCGGCGGGCTCAAATGCAAAGCTTAGTAGTCTCCTGGTGCAGATCCCACCGGAAAGCCCAGGTCTGCCCTCGCATGTTCTGATGCGATAGCCGCGGGAATTGTAATGGGTAAGAATCCCACATACCCCCCGGTCGACCCCCACAGGTCCCGGGGAGGTACGAGTATCAAAGGTTTCCCTCGCGAAAAATAGACTATGACGAGTGCTGCAGTCAGACTATTATGAATTTGGCCGCCAATCATTAAGACAGGTTCTGTTTAAAAAGGTGTACTATATCACACCGAGTAACACTGTCAGAAAATACGTCCTGTTTGCAATAACATTAATCTCTTATTTCATTGGTCATGCGCGCAGATGCGTTTCGTATGCGACAGACGCGCGCGTGCGCATACCACGCGGCGTCCCGGCTCATTGATCACAAGATTGAGTCCTTTATACTTTATATCCTCGCTGCTATGCCACGGAACAGCTGTGGAATAGGGATTACGGAGACAAGATCCGAATGCTAAATTCATTTTATTCGTAAATATTTTTTATAAACTACCATACCAAGGTGGCAAGCATGCGCCTGATGGTAAGCAGTCATTGTACCACCAGAAGTATCTCTAGCGCATGTTGCCGACCCTTAAGAGATTAGATATTAACTGCCGAACCTACAAAAGTCAATTATAGTTAAAAATTGTTAATCCATTTTTTGAAATATGATTATTTCGACACTCGAAGCCAATTAACGCTTAATACACAGATAGTGAGTAGAGATATAAATTACCTTGTATTCAATAATCGAAAATAATCATAAACGGCTCCGACAGTTGAAATAAATAGATTTTAAAAAGTGACTTAATCATAATTAAAGTTTAATGGCGTTTGTGAGTGCGGCAGTTAGTCTTTTGTGTCCGGTAATTTCACCAGCTACAGTGCCCTTCACACCCGGAACACAGCAATGTTTACACACTGCTGCTTGTGAGATCCAAAACGCCGCCAAAACACAAGCGTGCAAATATGGTGTAAATGCGTAGGCATGTTGATACTTTCCCTGCAACTCATGCATTCCTGTCTTCAAATGTATCTCCAATAAAACGTCCACAATGTGTCTGCGAGTAGCATCATTAAATTAGGGTCAGCCGTGCACTGCGGCTGGCACTTTAATTAGCGTAGCTATGACATTCTTGGATTGAATTAGACTGAATTAACATTCCTTTGATCGCTTCGACTATTTATAACAGACATAGCTTCTTAATCGCTATAATTTTTTATATAAAATTTACAGTGATACTCCAGCTGATTGATAGGTACATTTAAGAATAATCTAATCCTGTTTTTTTTTCAGCAATGGATTTATGAGACATCCTAACAAGTTAGTAGGTTTTATTATAGTGTACAAGTGCTTGCGTAGATACAAGTGCACTCTCCCTTCCTTTTACCTCTCACAGTCCGATGGGACGGAAAACCCACACAACCGGGAAGAGATCAAGCGCAGGACCGACTTTTTACATACCTATCCACGCATGGATCATCTTACTTTACAGAAAATTAGGTGATCGGCCTGCATTGTCCTAGCCAGTAAGGAACAACTACACAAAGTTGTTACTCCCCGCGGGATTCAAACTCGCGTCCTCCGGATTGCAAAGGAGACTACACATATAGAGGCTGCTTCATTGTATATCATATACCTAATCTATAAAGAGTTCAAATTCCATATTATTTCCTAGCAATTACTTGTAAGTAAAATAAAGCCGGATAATAACAGTAACTTAACATTTTCCATAGATGTAACGTTTTCTATAGACGTTCTGTGTAATGAATGACAAAACTTACGACACTCCGGGATACAGCAAACAGTGATAGTGGTTCTTCCAACCAGTTTGTCGACTGTCTGTGTTTAGTTTTGTACTGAGACTGTCTGGCTAAATACCCAGCGGATAGTTCTGTGAAACTTTAAAATAAAGTTTTCTACTCATGGAATTTGATAGTTCCAGCTTGTGAACAGAGAATCATTGTATTTACAAAAATAATAATTACAAATAATTTAATGTGCAAAAGTCACGCATAGAAAAACTGTCTGGCTATCCTGTCTATAAATCCTACTCTCTCTGGAAGTATTAAAATAGATTTAGCATGCTTATGACTGTACTTGGGAATATGGCAAAGAGGATTAAAGATTAGAACATTTTTTTCTGACCCTTTTTAATCTTCATCATAATCCATCCAAAACTTACAAATTTTGAGTATCCTTTTTGATTAAAAAGGATACTCAAAATTTGTGAGTTTTGACTTACGTGTAAGTTTAACCGAATTAAATCAATACCGATATTCTTGGTCAGAACACCTAAAAGTATACCCAAATATTGATGCGTTCAATTGACGTGGAAGTTTAACCAAATAAAACCTACACCTATTTTCTTGATCAAGACTTGATTTTGTTCCTCAGATATCCATTTGGAGAGTCCTGTGCCATATACATGGCAGACGAAGCAAGAGATTCCTGTCAAGCCCCAGAAGTAAAAGAAGTATTCTTATCTATAAAAACTCCGTTTAATTAAATAGAACCATAAATTACGATCGTTGAGAACAATATCGTTAACAGTAGCAGTCAAGAAGTTCTGGAGCATAAACTTCCTCTTGGCTTCAGAAACTAATTCATTCCATTCTCCCGAAGTGCAATATAAATCTTAGTGGTATTCGCTTGTATCAAGTTGTGCATGTTTAACGTAGCCAGACAATATATTGTATTTGAACACTCAAAGTTTCTGAAGTAATAGCTGACAATGGAAAACATGGTGTGTTTAAGAAACCAACTTAGGTATAATAACCGCCGCACCGAGGCTCCGTTATAATAAATCATTATCACATCATTTAATCCAATTAAAGTCCACATTGAAGTAATACGTACGTATGAAGTATTAGTAGTAGTAGTAAGTGTAGAACTTTCCTCCCTTATCTAGTACATAGGTTTTAGATAAAGGAAGAATAATGACTCATTGACTGAGGCAATAAATGTTAATGATATCAGAGATAAGCAAAATCTATCATTAAAATTAATTCCAATAAAAAAAAATATTTTTGCATACAAGGAGGACTATATACCTACAGAAGTATGAATAAATAAACGCTTATGTACAAAATGATGATGCGCTGGTAAAATCCGATAAATTCGCAATAAAAGTACAAATTAAAGGAATTTTCCGCTCGGCTGCGATCGTCGGATACCCAGCCAAGCAAAAAAATGTGTTTCGACGAATTTCAACAACACCGCTTTTTAATTGAACAATCGCTAGGGATACTATCAAAGATTATAAAATGAATAAACAACGACACTATGTAGTTACTTCAACTATTTTATTTTTTTGCGAGATTGTCTACATTATGAAGATATTTTATTAAATGAATAGAAAGGTTAAGCAAATCTTTTGTAATCCTTTTTTAACCGCGTAGTATGCATTAACAAATTAATTACCAAAACCACTATAAGTCATGTTGTAAAAGCTAAACTTTACTAGGTGGTAGGTAAGTAGATAGGTACCACCGCAGTGTCCGATATTCTGCCGCCAAGCGGAAGTGTGTAGACATTTCTGTGTTCCGATGTGAAGGACACTGTAGCTGGTGAAATTACCAGACACAAGAGACTTTATAACTAATGTCTCAGGGGACGAGGGACAGTACGATGCAGCTGTCTATAGGCAGGCGTGTCGCTTTCCATCAGGTGAACGTCTTGCTTGTCTGGTCGCCAGGATGAACCAAAAAAATAATTATCCCGAAAATTAGGCTGGTAAAAATTACCGAATATTTTGAATAGGCAAAAAGAAATAATAAGACCGCAAAATTTGTATGTAAAAAATTACCGTATATTTTGCCAAATGTATTTTTGCTCATTAATATAACAGTGTCGTTTCTGCACAATATTAACTCTCTATCTATGCCTAAAGGTACGCGATTCCTGGAACGTTCCGACAGTAGGGAGAGCCTTAATTAATAGAAGCCAAATATTGACAAGTGTCGGATGGTTAAGGTGAAGTTCCTCACCAAGTGGGCATTCTGCGTCAAAACCCTTATAATACATACGCTAAAATTACAGGTGCTCGAAAACAAAACACAAGAAGAACAAGAAAGCAATCGAGAATTCGGTGTTTTTTTTAGTAACAGTATTTTGGTAAATTTGAATTAATTAGTAAGTATTTCAGTATCACTTTTCACACCAAAAATTAAAAGAACGAACAGTTTTGAACATAGAGGTTTTCCATCTAATAGAAACTTAAAATTAGTTCTTTTGTAACATAGTAAAAATATGATTTAGTTATGCAGTAAGTCCTTGGCATACTAAAGTATGGCAAGGATCTCAAGAGACTGACCATATACCAGCGTCACTATTTTACTGCAAAACAGCAGGTATAGCTGTATGAACATTGCTCTAGTGCTATGCATGCAGTGCAAAAGACTTAATGGCTAAATCCAAAATACCAGGATGACTCTGTGAAAAAAAAATATTTTTAGAGAAATCACTTCAGTCTGAGTCTTAACCCTTCAAGGTAGGAACAATACACAGAAAGCGTCAAATATAATTGTTTCAATCTAAGAGGCAATATTTAACGTTGCCGCTAGGATTACCCCCTCCCCAACATCTGAGGGTAAACGAAAAACTCAATCAATTGTACACTCCAGCGGGATCCTTTAAAAGGTTTCAATCAGGGGATGTCATTGTCTTTGTTTTTGAGATAAAAGATAGCTCTATTGGAGGGATAGACGCACTTTGTAACGATTTGTTGGATAAAAAATTGTTTGTTCAGACCTACGTTCGGACCCGTTTGATATTCTAAGTGTTGTTTTTTCAGTGGTCTCATTGCAAATTGGAAGTATGATTTCCTTTGTGAAACATTTTATAATTCGCCATCTAGTCCTGACAAACCCACTTGTTGATAAGTGTCGTTGCAGCCGCAAATGCTTATGCTTAACTTAGAGACAGCGCAGGGAAAATACAGTTAAGTTACATGTATCATCATAGAAACTAACATCTCCCATTGCCCTTTGGCAAAACTTTGAGTTTAGATTTAGACTTCAAAATTAGTGATCATATACGATATGCGGTCAAGCGATATGTTCTCAACCGTCCGATTGACCGCGAAGAAATAAATAAATATGTTAAACTTATTTCTATTACCAATACGATGCGGTTACCTGCTAGTTCTGTGATGTTCTTCAGTTCATAAAAGCGTATTCAATAACATAACTTGGCCATTAATAAAATCATTTCGGAAGGAAAGCTTACTGACCTTAATTAGTTTATTCTGCAGTTTCGTGACCGCCATCCGTTCCCTCTGGGTCCTTCTCTTCTCTTCTTCCAATTGCGCTTCCAGCTGCTTGATGCGTTTTTCCAACAGTTCCTGTAACAACAAAAGCTCAAATTATACTTCTGTTATAATAATTATAACAAATAATAAAAAATAAAATAGATTAAAAACAAGCCTGCAGACTTTTAGTCGGATTTTATCAGTTTAGACCGCGTTGTGATCCAATGCTATTTTTAACAATACTGGACAATCAAGTGTTATCTTTAAGAAAATTTAAATTTTTATTTTCAATTTCATGTCAATTAAATTAACGTAAGCCATGTGGTAGTTAGATTTTTTTATGGAAAATTCATAATACGTTCTTGAATTCTGACGAATTTACACGTTGCTCTAACCGAAATAATGCACCCGAAATATGTAGGTAAAATATTTCGGGTGTAAAACCGAACTGTTCTGATTGAATGTGGGAATGCCCTGAAGGCGCTGCAACAAGAGTCGCTCTAAAAGATTGTATAGTGGTTCCAGTAACGTAATTGTAAAAAAGGCTATACGATTTCAAAGCAGCATAGGGTTTGTCCATATTTCTCGTAATAATTCGAATCATCCCACTGTCACCATACCGAGGAAAAACGCCTTCGCAAACAACAACATGGATGGAATATTAAGTCTTGAGATAACATACACACTTGCTTTACAATTTTTTCCAGGTTTTGTTTAAATTCTGTAGTACTGCGATGTAACAGCTCAGTGGGCGAGCGCTTGCCTCGGAAACAAGGTGCGCAGGTTCGAACCCCGGCTCGCACCTCTGATTTCTTTAATTAATCATGTGCAAATCGTTTTTGTGCGATTGTTACTAGCTTTCGGTGAAGGAAAACATCGTGAGGAAACCTGCATGTCAGAGAAAGCCTAACTAGCTTTCGAATGACGTGTGAAGTCCGCCAGCCCGCACTTGGCCAGCGTAGTGGACTATGGCCTAAGCTATGGACATTAACAAGGGCTGGTATTGTTTAAACTCAAAGTTATCTCCACCTGAGTTTTTAACTAAAGCTCGCACGACGACCGAAAAGAATACCACTGTCGAAACATGAACGAAGTAATATAATAGCAATAGTAACTAAAAATGGAAGCGGAACTAAGTCGGCCACACTCTCCGTAGATACCCCAGCCATATTCTTAAACAGGCTCTGTACTAGAATCCTCAAGAGAAAAGGAAACGTAGAAGACCCAAACAAATCTCGCGGCGCTCTGTAGTAGATGTAGCAAAATGGATCGAAATGTGGAGCGAGGTGAAATGTGCAGCCCAGAACAGGTCGACATGGTGAAGCATTATGGATGCCCTCTGCCCCATTTACGAGACTTGGAAAATTAAGAAGAGCTGAAATATAAGATCTTTTTGGTAGAAAACTCTCCAACGTTTCGAGTTTCTTGAGCATATGAGGGTTCCAGGTAAAATGTGACTATCCAGCTTCTAATCGTTGAATAACCTAACCTAGGTTATTCAACGATTAATTTGCAGTACTCAGTATATATCTTACTAGCTGTAACCCGCGGCTTCGCTCGCGTTTACTTTGTTACTCAAACGTGTTTTGAATTATGGATAGAGGTTTTTTAAAATATTGTTTACACTAATGTTGTCTTTTATTTACGCGAATGCTACACATTGAAATCAAACTACTTTTACGGATTTAATCGCGGTTTATTTTAGCTTTTACTATCCCCGAGTTACGAATACTTTGCAGCACCCATGGTCACGGGAGGACTGAGACGTTGAACGTCCTTATGTCACAATTATGCCGGTGTATCCTCAGGTCTTCTTAGTTGATATTATTGGTCCGATCTTTCGACGCTCGATTTCAATATTGTTCACACTTTTAGTAACCCTGATCTAATAGGTAGCCTGTGTAAGCTATCATAGCTCCCATTTCTTAAATATTTACTTCTTTATTTAACTTTTTAAATAGTAGTATCTTTATTCTGTCCTTTTTTGCAATTCCATTAAAAAACTTATGAGGTTGTTAAGTGGAAACCATTTGGTAACCCCGTTGGTAGATGCCCTTAGCGGTTGATTTTCGAAAAATGCTGGAAATTAGTTTATTCAATAGTTTTCTTTAGTTCAATCACTGAGTTTCGTTACCATAGTTGCATTATAGCATTAAATGGAGATCTTTCTTCACGCAAACTTTAGGGATTTTTCGAAGAATGCCGGAAATGATTTCTTAGATTCTTGTATGTAATACATAAAATATGTCGTGTGGCTGTAGGAATAAAATATGTTTTGGAACTCAATTGATCGCTTTTAAGGGTTAATTAAAAATATTACATGGATTACTTCAATATGACGAATGTATCCGCTAAGTGGCATCAGTGCAGCATGATTTTTTTTTTGCGTTTGATACCCAAAAACCGTGCTATAACCCGTTAAGGGTTGATTTTCAAAACAAATGTGTTAGACGTGTTTCTCAACTTTTTGATAAGTACACTGACAAGTTTTGTCTTCGAAAAAAATATTTTTTTGCATACAAACTTTGATACCTCATTTGTCCCACGGATTTTCGAATAAAACATTGCACACAACACAACAAAAAAAAAGAACCGACTTCAATAACACTAAAAAGCATAAAATAATTTAAATGTTATTGAAGTTGGTGTTGACGTACCTACTGTGTATATTTTCTTCAGGAACACTTTATCCGGTCCTAATGAAATTTGCATGACTTCATTACAGTAGTTTACTCTCTTGAATAAAAAAAGAATAATAGAAATCGGTTCATATTTGTCAGAGTAATGTAATGGAGAACATCAGATTCATGGTTTTTTAACCGACTTCAAAGAAGGAGGAGGTTCTCTATTTGTCGGTATATATTCTTTTTTTTTACCAGATAAATTACTCCACATCAATCATGGTTCTCCAGGAAGTTCTTATCCGGTTGTGATAAAATTTATACATATTCATTACAGTGGTTCCTTCTTTCGAAAAAAAAAGAATCATTGAAATAGGTAAATACATATTTGCCAGAGTTTGACCATTTTTGTCATAAAAAAACGATAAAAACATCATCTTTTTGGCATTCCTACAGTTTTTTCTGAGTCGCCATTTTTTGGTTTTTCAGGAACTGCATATTCGTAACTAATATTTTTTTATGGGACCCAATCAGTGGACTGGCCTATCCGTACCAGAAAGAATTTTTGAAATCGGTTCATAATCAATCAATCAATCATGCCAATCATGCGCGAACATACATAGTAAGAAATATATGTACAGACAAATTGAGAACCTCCTCCTTTTTTGAAGTCGGTTAAAAATGTTGAAAATTAGTTTGTTCAATTGCTGTATTGAGTTTACTTACCGAGTTTCGTGACTGTAGCTGCATTATAACTTAAATGGAAATCCTTCTGCATGCAAACTTTGAAACCATTAATTGACCTTAGGGGTCATTTTTCAATGAATGCAGGAAACAGGTTTCTTACATTCTTACATGCAATACATAAAATAAGTCTTGTGACCGTAGAGTAAAAAAACATGATTTGGACCCAATAATTCCTTTTGGGGGTCAATTTAGAAAAAATGCACATGGCTTTCTTTAATTTCATGAATGCATCCGCAGTGTCATCAGTGCAGCATGAATTTTTTCCGCATTCATACTCAAAAACCGTGCTTAAACCCCGTCAAGGGTTGATTTTCAAAACAAATGTGTTCAGACGTATTTCTCAACTTCTTTTGATGACAAAATTTTGTATCCGTGTGATGAAAAATGTTTTTTTTGCAAACTTTGATACCCTATTGACCCACTTAGGGGTTGATTTCCAAAAAATGCAGAAAATTTATTTGTTGTTATGTTGAGTTTATTTAATGAGTTTTGTGACTGTAGCAGCATAGCTAAAATGAAAATCCTTCCTCATGCAAACTTTGCAACCTCATAAAATAACCTTAGGGATTGTTTTTTGAAGAATGCCTGAAATAAGTTTGTTAGATTATTTTGTGCAATGCATAATATAAGTCCTGTGACAGTAGGACAAAAAAAAACATTTTGGACCCAATTGGACCCTTTTAGGGGTTGACTTTTAAAATAAACTGCTTCAACTTGATGAATTTATTCACAAAGTTGCATTAGTGCAGCATGATTTTCTTTCCGCGTTTAATACTCAAAAACCCCTTCAAAAAATAATGTGATACACGTGGTTTTTTTTATCATTAACTGATAAAGTTTCGTGTCCATGCGATGAATATTTTTTTTTGCATAGTAATTTTGACACCCCATTTGAGTTTCAAAAAATGCTGAAAATTAGTTTGTTTAATTGTTTTGTTGACTCTATGTACCGAGTTTCGTTACTCTAGCTGTATTATAATATTCAATGGAAATTGCTCTATGTGTAAACTTTCCAACCCCATTATACGACTTTAGGGGTTGTTTTTCTCTAAATGCCGGAAAGCTAAGAAACCCACTTAGATTCTTGTGTGCATTACATAAATTAAGTCTTATGACTGCAGGGCGAAGGAACATTTTTGGACACCAAATGGACCCCTTTATGAGTTTATTTTCAAAAACTATTTACACATGGATTGTTTTAGTTTGATTAATGTATTCGCAAAGTTTCATCAATGTAGCATAATATATTTCTGCGGTTCAAACTTAAAAACCATACTAAAACCTCTTTAAGGGTCGGTTTTCATAAAGTTGTGATACAGGTGTTTCTTCATTTCTTTTGTTTAGTACGTTGACAAAATTTCGTGTATATGTGGTGAAAAAAAAAATGTTTTCCATACAAACTATAAGACCCCATTTGACCCACTTAGGGCTTGATTATCGAAAAATGCTGAAAATTAGTTTATTCAATTTTTGTAATGAGTTTATGTACCGAGTTTCGTTACTCTAGCTGTATTATAGCATTAAATGGAGATCATTCTACGTGTAAACTTTCCAACCCCATTAAATGACCATAGGGATTGTTTTTTTTCAAAATGCCGGAAATGGCTTTCTTAGATTCTTGTGTGCAATACATAAATTAAGTCTTATGACTTTAAGTCGAAAAAAATTTTTTGGACCCCAATATGACCCCTTTACGAGTTGATTTTCAAAAAATGATTATTTGCACTTGGATTGCTATAATTTGATTAATGTATTCGCAAAGTTTCAGCAATGCAGTATGAAAATTTTTTTCCGCGTTGCATACTCAAAAACCAGGCTAAAATCCCAATATGGGTCGATTTTCAAAAAGTGTGATACACTTGTTTCTTTATTTCTTTTGTTTAGTACACTGACAAAGTTTCATGTCTGTGTGACGAAAAAAAATTTGTTTTCCATACAAACTTTGGGAGCCCATTTGACCCACTTAGGTATGGAATTTCGAAAAATCCGTTCTTATTGTTCACCTACACTATTTGAATAATGTTGGTTCCAAATTTCAAGATTGTACGTTATATGGTTTTTGCTGTATCGTGATTCCTAGAATACACCCTGCTCTTTTATTAATATAGATACTAGACGGTGGTCTTTGACGGAATCATTTATTTGCATACAATATGGTTCTATACTTTCACTCTCCAACATTAAGATCGTTTACCCAACAAAGGTCATTAAAAAACGCCATTTTGTGTTTTTTTTATTATTCTATGCTCGGCTCGTAACTTATGGGTATTTTCTCGATTTCTCGTGAAATTAACGACGCGTTCGTAATTAGGAGTTTGATGAGCCATTTTGAATGTTTAATGGCTTCGCTCTTGGTCTTAGAGCATTTTCACATTATGCGATACGATATCGGTATCAAACGCGATTGATAATGGAAATGTCGAGTGCGATATTTTAGCGGACAATGTAAGTGTCGTCCGCTAAAGTTGTTCAACCTTCGTGGAGAAAGTTTTTTTTATGGTTGAATGCCCCAGAAGGAGCACTATATTTTTCGAGAGTATGTTTGTCTATGAATTTGGCACGGCATACAGCCTAAACAGCTTAATTGGTCTTGACTTATACGCCGGCCAAGCGTGGGGATTATGGCAACCCCTCCCTTCTAATAGGGAGACGTTGTTCAGCAGTGGACATCTACCGGCTGCTGAAGATGATGATAATTGCCACCAGTCGGGCATTTATAATTGATACTTCAAACTTTATTTTAATCGGGAACTAACGCGATTTACCTTATATTTTTTTGGCTTGACGTTTCGGCCAGGTTGCACCAGCCGTAGTCACAACGTCCATTGAGTACGGCGGCGACTCCGAGGAGGACGGCGGCGGGGTCGCGACCCCCGTCCCCGTAAGTACCGTGTCAGGTTCCCGGAGGGCTACAATGCGCCCCCGGCGGCGGGCTCAAAGGCAAGGCACTGAGGGGCCCCTGATGCAGATCCCACCGGAGAGCCCTGGGGTCCCCCCCTCATGCGCCGATGCGACAGCCGCGGGGGTTTTAGTGGGTAAGAATCCCACATAGCCCGGTCGAGCCCCACAGCTCCCGGGGATCTTTGGAAGATTTCCCCCGCGTCAAAAGAAAAAAATAGCCGTGGTCACAAGCAGACTGGTTCAGCGAGACGGCTCTGTGCGCGAGGCAGAAATATCTTGGTCTACCCCCGTTCTTTCACTTGTAACGTTAAGTCCACTACACACTACACTCACAGTATCTGTATGTTTGACCGCCGGCAAATAGCGAGGTTTTGTGATTCTAATCACTGGTTCCCAAGCAGCTGCTAATTTAAAGCCATCTTCCCGGTTGAAATTTTTATATTTCTTGATTTCAATCACTTCACGAACCACTCTTGTATAAAAGTGTCGATCGGTGGTAAGGTAAATCGCGTTAATTCCCGATTAAAATAAAGTTTGAATGGTTTGTAAAGTCTAAAAGTATATATAATTGATACTTGTTTAACACCATTTTACCATTGATTTTGACAAAAAAACCTGGGGAAGTCGCGGCACGTCGCTATTAATACTTAACATCTTGACAAGTTAGTTTGACTTATCAACTTTAAATGTATGATTCAAAATGTAAATTAACCATAAAATAAATCAAAACGAATAAACAATGTCTACCCAAGCAGCGTTCCCATTAAACTCGTCTAAAGTCTACATTGCAGGGAAATGGAGCGATCGGGCTCAAAGCTAACCGGATGTGACGTAGTTTATCCAGTGTCATTAGCCGGAAATGCGCCCTGAGCGCCCCCTGTACGATGCTATCTGAAATATGCCGCAGAGCGATGATTTTCAGCGCTCCACGGTTCAGGGAACAAAAGGCTGCAAGCTATCTTAATTATTCCAACAATTTACAAAATATGGTGTGTGATGGATCATTATAATTACATTATGCCTGACATGACTTGACACTTTTTCAAAGTAATACTTTAGAGCTTTGTGTCAAAGTAAAGCGTGCTAGGTATGCAAGATGTCTGTGCACTTCGGAGTCGCTTCGGAGTTCTGGGTGCAGGCACTTGGACGTCCATTGATTACGTTGAGAATATTATATATAATATACTATGTATATATAAGTTGGTCGATCTGTACACAGCTATTAAATAAATTTACACTTTGCAATACTTTTACTGGCTCCGATCACAGCAAACCAAATTCAGAATCAGAACTGCCTAACTTTCGTACAATATTCTTCCAATCCCCACATTTCTAGCGGGAAAGTGTCAATAATCACGAAGAAAACGCGCATTTACGCCATTATCATTCGACCTGTCACATAAATATGACTGACGCAGCCTACTTCCGGTCGCTCGGCTCATTAACAAAGGCGCCAGTTTCCGAACGGAATCTCCCGGACAATACCTCGAACTTTTATTAACAAGCTTAGAAACTGTTATGACATTGGAAAGGGAACCTTATTTGAAGGTGGTTAGAAGTTAGGAGACCGTAAAATGATTTCTGCGCGTCGTTTGAATGAATAAGAACAATGGAAAATGCGACAAAGTTTTATGTGTAGAGTTAATAATATTATAGAGGTGGCAATTTATTTGTATCAAGTTTTATATTTATTAATTTAACTTTATGCATCATAAACCATTAATGGTAACATCTGAATATAGATTTGTATCCCAAAGGTTATTTTTAGTACAGTAAGTATCATCCAAAGATGGTATTCCACTATTTAGGACTAGAAAGGCCTTCACCAGCTAAATTTTCACCAAAAAATCAGAAGAAACGTGCGACGACAAATATTTTTTAAGAAAATAATTTTATTTTATTCGGTGAGCTTACGTCTACATTCACAAAATAAGTAATAGTGTAAGATGATACATGCCAGTTACAAGCTTCTAATATGACTTTAAATATGCCTAATTTCTATGAAAAAATTACTGAATGAGACGTATTTACATTTGCTGATGAATTTAACATGGCCTATATTTAATTGGCCGTGGGATGCCGGCTAAGAATTTGCATCCCCCCCTCTCTTCCCGTGGGTTTCGTAAGAGGCGATTGAGGGAAAGCCAGAAGACGGGCAGCAGCGTCTTCTGTGTAATATATCCATCTTTTCGAAACTGCGATCCCCAAGACGCCTGCCAAGCGTGGGGATTATGGCAACAAATGATTGACAATGCTCATTTACGGCCCCCAGTCCCCGGCAGCTCCTCTATTCCCCGCCTTGGTAGCGGGCGGGGTAACGGTCGAGCAGGGGGTGCGAAGAATCTCCGGCAGATGCCCCGCTACCACCCCCACCGAACTTTGGCCCTGGCAACACATAATGTCCGCACGCTCAGGACTGACGAGAAGATTATCGAGCTGGAGGAAGAATTGAGCAAGTTACGTTGGGATATCTTGGGATTATCTGAAATCCGACGAGAGGGACAGGATACGATAACCCTTGATTCCGGAAACTTGCTCTTCTTCCGGGAAGGAGACCGAAAATCTCAGGGTGGTGTTGGGTTTCTCGTCCGTAAGTCCCAATGTTACAATGTTATAAAGGTCGATAGTGTGTCGAGCAGGGTAGCGTACCTTATACTCAGAATAACCAGTCGGTATTCGTTGAAGGTTATACAGGTTTACGCGCCGACCTCGGCAAACCCTGACGATGAAGTAGAGGCTATGTATGAGGAGATAGCAGAAGCCATATATACCTCCAAAACACACTTCACCGTTGTTATGGGGGACTTCAACGCGAAGGTGGGCATACGGAATGGCGATGAGTTGAAAGTGGGGTCATATGGGTACGGGCAGCGGAACCAAAGGGGCCAGCGGCTGGTCGACTTCATGGAGAAGGAGGGACTCTTTGCGATGAACTCCTTCTTCAAGAAGCGACCATCCAGGAAGTGGACGTGGATAAGCCCCGATGGTTCAACCAAAAATGCGATCGACTTCATCATGACGACCAACAGGCATATATTCGATGATGTCTCCGTGATCGGCAGGGTGAAAACCGGTAGCGATCACCGCATTGTTAGAGGCACATTGAATATCAATGTCAAGCTTGAGAGGTCCCGTCTGATGAAGTCCACGCTCCGTCCGGGAACCGCCCAAATCCAAAACCCCGAAGACTTTCAACTCGAACTACACAATCGCTTCCAGTGCCTAGCCGAATGCGAAACTGCGGACGAGTTAAACAATGGGTTGGTGCAAACTGTCCATGCAGTGGGGTCCAAGTTCTTTAAGACCCCACGCCGTAATAAGCCTCAGAAGCTCTCCAATCAAACCATTAAGTTAATGGAAACCCGAACTGAGATGAGACTGCAATCTTCAGCTGATATGTCGGAATATGCTGAACTCAATAGACGAATCTCGAAATCCATGTGACACGACTTGCGTTCCTATAATACAGCATGTATTAAGGACGCAATTGAGCGGAACCAAGGCTCTAAAGTGTTTGCAAAGAATTCGTCTATTGGGCAAAGCCAAGTGACCAAGCTGAAGATCGACGACGGCAGTGTCATCTCATCAAAGTCGGAGATATTGAGAGAGCTCGAGAGGTTTTACGGACAGTTGTACACCTCGACACGAAAACCCATTGCCCGAACAGCTCAGGACACCAGAGCCCAACTAACCCGACACTACACTGAGGACATCCCAGACATCAGCTTGTACGAGATTAGAATGGCTCTCAAACAGCTTAAGAATAACAAGGCGCCGGGTGAAGACTGAATCACAACAGAACTTCTGAGAGCGGGTGGAATACCGGTACTTTTAGTCCTCCAGAAGTTATTTAATTCCGTCTTACTCGAGGGTACTACGCCAGAAGCATGGCACGGGAGTGTGGTGGTTCTCTTCTTCAAAAAAGGTGATAACACTTTATTGAAGAATTATAGACCCATCTCACTCCTGAGCCATGTATACAAGCTGTTTTCGAGAGTCATTACGAACCGTCTCGAACGCAGATTTGATGACTTCCAGCCTCCCGAACAAGCCGGGTTCCGAAAAGGCTTTAGCACCGTAGACCACATACATACGCTCCGCCAGATTATACAGAAGACCGAGGAGTATAATCGGCCATTATGTCTAGCGTTTGTGGACTACGAAAAAGCCTTCGATTCAATCGAGACCTGGGCGATATTGCAGTCCCTCCAGCGGTGCCACATTGACTATAGGTACATCAAAGTGTTGAAGTGTTTGCACAGCAACGCCACCATGTCGATCCGACTACAGGAAGAGAGCACGAAACCAATCCCATTGCAGCGAGGTGTGAGACAGGGAGACGTTATTTCTCCGAAACTGTTCTCAAACGCATTGGAGGACGTTTTCAAGCTCTTGGACTGGTACGGATTCGGCATCAACATCAATGGCGAATACATCACTCACCTTCGTTTTGCCGACGATATAGTCATTATGGCAGAGTCGCTGGAGGACCTCAATACGATGCTCAGCGACCTCAGTAGCGTTTCCCAACAGGTGGGTCTTAAAATGAACATGGACAAGACGAAGATCATGTCTAATGTCCATGTTGCACCCGTACCGGTAGTTGTTGGGAACGATACTCTCGAAGTTGTTGACCACTACGTATACCTAGGACAAACTGTCCAGTTAGGTCGGTCCAACTTTGACAAAGAGGTCGCCCGAAGAATCCAACTCGGATGGGCAGCGTTCGGGAAACTACGCGATATCTTCTCGTCCAAAATACCGCAGTGCCTGAAGACGAAGGTTTTTAACCAGTGTGTGTTGCCAGTGATGACATATGGTACCGAGACGTGGTCTCTAACGGCTGGCCTTTTAGAAAAGTTCAGAGTCACACAACGAGCCATGGAGAGAGCTATGCTCGGAGTTTCTTTGCGCGACAGAATCCGAAATGTGGAGATTCGCCGAAGAACTAAGGTCACCGACATAGCTCTCAGAATCTGCAAGTTGAAGTGGCAATGGGCAGGCCACATCGCTCGAAGAACCGATAACAGTTGGGGAGGAAAGGTTCTCGAGTGGCGACCACGAACCGGAAGACGCAGTGTTGGCAGGCCTCCCACTAGGTGGACAGACGACATTGTGCGCGTCGCAGGTAACCGGTGGATGCAAATAGCCAATTGTCGTTCATTGTGGCGTTCTAAGGGGGAGGCCTATGTTCAGCAGTGGACGTCTTCCGGCTGATGATGATGATGATATATTTAATTTCTTTGGTAGTACATCCAAAATATGGACAAGCTGATGAACGGAGAGGTGTCAGGAATGCTTACCGTCTCTATTTATCTAATTACCATCTCTAGATATTTTTTAGTCTATATTTCCCCAAGTCCGTCGGCGCCTAACAGGACGCATGCGCTTATAAATAATAGTTACGTGCCCTCTAAACAGGGGGTGAAAACTGCCGGAATGATCGCTAAATTAATGGGTACTATACATATTGATACATAATATCTATTGTTTTAAGGCTTATATCTTAGGGAACCCCAGGGCGCCTGCCAAGCGTCGGGATTATGACAACCCCTCCTTTCTAAGGGGGAGGACTTTGTTCGGCAGTGGACGTCTCTCGGCTGCTGATGATGGTGATCGTAGGGGGTCGGGTGACGAGCGGTAATGCGGTGATGGACTGGTGTCGCTTACTATTAGGCAAAAGTCCTACTTGTCTCGTCGATGTTTAAAAAACATTAGATTTTCGATCTAAAGGGGTTGGCTGGCGTTTTTTTTTTTTTTTGGGAATGATAGACGCTGTTAACCGCAGATGGCTATTGCAGCTTCACCGGACAATAGGAGGCGAGCGCTTGAAGCGCTCTAGCCTTTACGGCAGAAGTAGCGACGAGCACAAGGGCACCTCAGGGAGGCACGGCCTCGGCTTGGGCTGTCGCTTAAGAGAGGGCTGAGTTTACCACCGGTTCACAACGCGCCCCCACTGAGAAGAACCGGCAAGAAACTCAGTGGGGTGATGCACGTCGTTGCGGTCGCATACGTACGACCCTTCGGCCTCGCCGGCGAGTGTTACATCCACTAACGGGATGTTCCAACGATTCGTTTTATTACATGTTAGAGTATTGTTATTAGTTTTTTGCTAGTAGTTTTGGGTCATTTTTATTTTTTACCAGTGAAGTTACCCATAGGTACCTATATCCGGGTAACCTGTACCCGTCCGGGTACCCGTGGAGTGTCCGGGTAAGAATAGCACTCATTGGGTGTCCGTAAGAGGCGACTAAGGGAAAACAAGAAGACGGGCAGCAGCTTCTTTCTATTGGCTTAACCTACCACCTATACTGCGATCCCCAAACCGCCTGCCAAGCGTGGGGATTATGGCAACCCTTCCCTTCCAAGGAGGAGGCCTTTGTTCAGCAGTGGACGTGTTTCAGCTGTTGATGAATTATAGAAGTACGCTTCCGATTGACCCGTTAAATAAAAATATTTTTTGAGAACCCGCTGGCAAACTAAAGATCTCTGATTCAAATTTTGATCATTGCATAAGACTGGGCTAATCTCGTTAGATTGACCTCCATGACCGGATCAGTCTGGATAGCTAGCCACATTATTATTTAATGGATATCCTGATTCTGAGCGTCACGTCTGTCCCTTTAAGTGTGGTCAGAAAACTTTTCAGCAGGTCACATAAATAATTATTTATTACCAGCCTGCGCTTTATTGTATACCTATTCAATTGAATAGGTATACAATAAAGCGCAGGCTGGTTTAGACAAATGATAGAAGACAATGCGGGGACGGCCGACGCCACAATGGGACACTTCGGCGATTGTAGGGAACGAGGGAAAGCAACATGACAATCAGTAGGATGCGTGTACAGATATAGAGGCACTACCAGGGGTGGTGAACCTTTGTGTATCAACGTGCCATTTCTTATAAAGAAACGCTTAATAAGACCATAAAATAATTTTGATTCGTTGATTATTGGGAAAATAATAGTACTAAATAATCCCTACTAAACCACCGACACCCCGCGCACCGCACCCCATTAGTCGCCTTTGGTCGAAATATAAATAATACTTCAGACTGAGGAAAAATACTATTGCCCAAACAAACAAATCTTGCATCAAGAAAACCATTAAAATTAATTATCTTATTATTGTTAATTATTTTTTCAATCAAAAATATATGGGTAAAAATAAAAAACATATGACAATATTTGGTTGTTCGGAGAAAATGTTCTTAATATATTTGGTTGTTCGGAGAAAATGTTCTTTTTCTCAGTGCCTAATCAACTTTGTGATCGGTGGTGAGCCAAAAATTTGGTGTCGCATGCCATAAATAGCACGCGTGCAAATTGGTTCGCCATCCCTGCACTACATTATAGAATAGAATAGAATACTCTTTATTGTACACCAAGAAGATATTTACAATATAAACTTAGAACTAAAACATAAAATGTACAAATGGCGGTCTTATCGCTATAAGCAATTTCTTCCAGACAACCATTTTGCAGGAGAAACACAATCAGAATAAATGGGCAGCTGGTGGTGTACTACAAACATATACATAGAACATCATATCGTAGAACATGGTAACAATTATGTCTAATTTGTAGTTGAAGAATAGTGCGATTTTACCATCTGTTTAAATGATAACAGAGTCTGAGCACGTCTAATAGGAACAGGCAGAGCATTCCACAGGCGGGCAGCCTGAACTGAAAAGGATTTGTCAAAATAGCTTGTAGAATGCACTGGTATTTGCAACTCTAAATTCTCTGATGACCTCAAGCACCTAGAATGTGTTAAATGCATGAATTCAAAACGACCTTTAAGATATGAAGGAGTTATGGGATTGAATAGAATACTGTATAAAAGCGATAAAATATGTGTATTCCGGCGAAGTCGAATTGGCAACCACCCGAGCTTTGCACGAAATTCGGAGACATGATCATATTTACGGAGACCAAATATGAATCGTATGCAAAAATTTTGAAGCCGTTCGAGTTTGTTCAACTGGTCTTCAGTAAGATCAAGATAGCTGGCATCAGCATAATCAAGTAAAGGAAGTAGAAGTGATTGCACAAGCGCAATACATACATACATACATACATTATGTGGGCATTGTGCAGAATTTGAAAGGTACCAATAAACTTATAAAAGAGGTAGGGTATTACCCTCAAAATAATTGCATTCTGACTGGAAAAGCACCTTACAGAAGGCCATAGCATTGCAATGCTGCTATCTTCGGCTAGATTTGTGTTGAAATAAAATTACTTTAACTTATTTATTTACTTTTACTTGTTTATTTTAGATTTTGCCTTGCTGACGATTCGAATGCTTTGCAGCACCCAAGGGCACGGGAGTTCTGAGATATTGAACGTTCTTATGTCATAATTATACCGGTGTATCCACAGGTGTTCTTAGTTATTATTGTTGGTCGATCTAGGCAGTAAGAGCTTACAGTATCTTGAGACCGTGCAGTGTTGTGCTTTGTTTTGGATTGATTATAATTAGGGACCAAATATGTATATGTATATACATATTTTTAATTTCAACAGTTTTTGTTCAGTATGTTGTATTTGCTATACATTTGGATCGAGAAAATGCAATTTTTACTTTCCATATTTTGCCATATTTCAAAATAAAACATTTGTTCATATCCCCATATCAACAATTTGGGAATGAACAAAATATTCCTTTTTCTGTAAACGTACCCCATCGCAGTCGCGGCTCGTTACAGTAAGCTATCGCCGCTAGAATTATTGCACGCTCCGGGTATTCATCTTATCAATACATCAATCAAAAATGAATGTCACGGAAACCAGTTCATCAGTTCAGTCAGTGTGCAAGTATGTTCCAGTCACATACTGTGATGTTGAAAGATTGTTCAGCCAGTACAAATGCTTGTTTTGTACAAACAGAACGACCTTGAATTTTGAAAATTTAATCAACAATCCATTCATTTATTTGGGAGCTATGATGCTAAAATGTTAAAAAAAATATTAAATCTTGCTACTAATTTACGTGTATGTGCGAGTATGTACGCACACCGAATGAAGCGATTCTTCCAAGCTGACATCTCGACGAGAGGGAACGAATTTATCGAGTCCGTGAAAAATGATGCAGGCCCGCCGGTGACAAGCAACCCTGGGGTCCTGAACACCGAAATGTAGACACACCTTTAGACACGCGAATGTATTGCATTCTATTGATTCTAGCTGATTTCAGATCAAGCAGACCACACCCAAATGAGGTGGTGACAAAAGAAAAAAAATACTATTACTTGCATTAAAGGTGTTGTTCTAGGTTATAAGTATGTTCCTTCGGAGTCGCTGGACGCTCGGGGTGTGGGCCCTTTGAGCGTCCATTGAGTACGGGGGCGTCTCCGAGGAGGACGGCGGCGGGGTTGCGACCCCCGTCCCCGTGAGCACCGTGACTGGTTCCCGGGGGGCTACAATGCGCCCCCCGGCGGCGGGCTCAAAGGCAAGTCACTGAGGGGCCCCTGGTGCAGATCCCACCGGACAGCCCTGGGGTCCCCCCTCTCATGTGCCGATGCGACAGCCGCGGGGGTTTTAGTGGGTAAAAATCCCACATACCCCGGTCGAGCCCCACAGCTGCCGGGGATCTTTGGAAGATTTCCCCCGCGTCAAAAAAAAAAAAGGTTATAAGTATCTTATATTCCTGTATTTAAATAAATGATAGATAAAATGGGATCAAATTCTGATTCTTATTCTAGTACAGAATGCTATTGGCAGTTGGCACTTATTTAATGTCTATGTTTCTGCCTACCGTCGAGGTATCAATAAATATTTTTGTACACATCTACAACCCCCGTGTTCTATATTTGCAGATAGTATTTGTTCACATTACGAGCAGGGATGGGCAACTTTACTACTGCGTACTATTCGGTACTATTTATGGTCGCTGGTAAAGTAGATTGGCTACATTCAAGACTTGGACTCCCAGAGATCGTACCCCGACAAGATATCTACGTAACCTAATTCAATCATCGCTGAACACCAGAGTTCACACCTCAGACCGACCAAAACGATGCCAAAAACTAAAAGAAGATGACTCCAGAGGGGAGTCACAACGAGAAAACCGACGCAAAGATAGAGAGAGAGTGTGTACATACCCTAATTATTTCCAAAACTCCCATGATTAGGACTGAAATAAAATAGGTATATCTTCGGGAATGCCCCGTGCTAAGACCTCTGTTTATATTTTCAATACGCGCTTCAGCATCCATATACAATCACCTTCAAGGATCAAACATTGTTCGATGACCTATTTCTGAACACTTCAACAATCAAAACGTCAAGTATTGACAGATTGCATTACTCCAAGGGTACACTTCCCATGCCCGTTCCCATACATCTACAAAAGCCATAAGCATGACCGTACTCTAGAGGTACCCTTAGACAATGACGCGAGATTAACCCGAACGAATTAAACTGAGACCCCGTGAAGCCTTGCTGAGGGAGCGGGATTGGTTCAAGGTATAAGCGATTTCTTTGGAGTCGCTGGACGTCCATTGAGTACCTACGGCGGTGACTCTGAGAAGGACGGCGGCGGGGTTGCGACCCCCTTCCCGGTGAGCACCGTGTCAGGTTCCCGGGGGGCTACAATGCACCCCCCGGTGGCGGGCTCAAAGACAAGGCACTGAGGGGCCCCTGGTGCAGATCCCACTGGATAGAACTGGGTCCCCTCTCATGTGTCGATGCGACAGCTGCGGAGGTTTTAGTGGGTAAAAACCCCACATACCCCGGTCGAGCCCCACAGCTCCTGGGGACCTTTTGAAGGTATTTCACCACGTGAAAAAAAAGTGTTTGGACACGCGGTACTGGGTAGGGTAGTATTTATTTAATTTACCAAAAAAAAGTTTATGCATTAGTATCAGTTGTGTGCTTTCCATGATTCAGGCTCTGCCTAGTTTGAGCTCAGACGACCGTAGGACAATCCTCCTAGAATATTATTATTATTAATTGAGTCATATTTTGCTATTTTTTTTAATTCCGTTATTGACACAGAGTTTCTTTTTGTTATTAAATTGTGGCGTTCATCGATTTATCGATGATTTCGAGTCGAGATTTTCTTTTCAAAATATCTAACATGGTAGCAAACAGTAAGTAATGGCTATTTCGTTTTCAATATGATTAAAAAACTAACATGTACAAACATTATCGAGTTTGTTGGTAGCTTATTGGTATCTTAATTAGACAACCCAGCTGTTACAAGGTCGGGTATTCGATTCCTAACAAGTTCATGACTCTATGTCTATGGTGTTATTTATCTATTCAGATGCGTATGTATTTACAAAAACGTATATTAGTACGTATTTGTATCAGTAGTTTGGTTGCCTTAGTATTGTTAATTTCATGTCGATACTAGCCATACCCACCACGTTACAAAGTTTTATCATCATTATCGGCAGAAACACTGCTGAATAAAGGCCTCCCCCTTAGAAAGGGGGGGGGGGTGCCACAATCCTCCCGCTTGGCAGGCGTCTTGGGAATCGCAGTATAGGTGGTAGGTAATTCAATAGAAAGACGCTGCTGCCCGCCTTCTTGTTTTCCCATAGTAGCCTCTTACGGCCACCCAACGGAAGGAGTTGGGGGGGGGGGCTATTCTTACCCGTTCACCCCACGGGTAATAAAGCTTACCCTTAATAAACCGCTGCCCGCTTTTTTTTTGGGAACGATAGACGCTGTTGGCCGCACATGGCCATTACAGCTTCACCGGACAATAGGAGGCGAGCGCTTATAGCACTCTAGTCTTAACAGCAGAAGTAGCGACGAGCTCAAGGGCACCTCAGGGAGGCACGGCCTCGGCTTGGGCTGTCGCTTGAGAGGGCTGAGTTTACCACCGGTTCACAACGCGCCCCCACTGAGAAGAACCGGCAAGAAACTCAGTGGGGTGATGCACGTCGTTGAGGTCGCATGTGTACGACCCTTCGGTCTCGCCGTCAAGTCCGGTATCTGATAGCCGCTGCCCGCTCTTCACCTGTACCTTACACCATACATTTCTCTACCCTCTTTCATCGATCATTAGCGGACAATGGCTAATCTAACGTGTAGGGCACTTCACCACGGGACCCGGGGATCCAGGCGATAATTCACAAGAGATATTACAACGACAGATATAATAATATGATACACAACACATTATATTATGAAGCTCGTACCAAGATGTGCACAAATAAATTAAGAAAACAATTATAAATTTTATAAACAGAAAAAAGCCCGACTGCGAATAAACAAAACTCTCTAACAGCCGCACTCACAGACAACAATTAACTTTAATCGCAATTAAGTCATTTTTAGTAATCTATTTATTTCGACTCTTTGAGTATCTTATGGTTATCTTTTAGTATTAATTACGAGATTATTGATATATATACTCACTATCCGCGTATGAAGTATTATTTAGCTTCTAAAGTCGAAATAATCCATTTACAAAATATGACTTAATCACAATTAACTATAATTGATGTTTGTAGGTGCGGCAGTAAAATTTCATTATACATACATAATACAAATACACATGTATATGTATTTGAACTCGTCGCGTTAAGACATTTTATTTGATACCCATGTCGATGTTTTTGGAAGTAAAAAAAACAAAATGACGACTGACGGCCGCCATATTAACTTTTTTGAAAAAATATACAGCCTGTGTCACTACCACCACTGAGACGAATCTAAAGACATATTATAAGTCAAAATCCAACGACCCGTTTAGGCTATAGGCCGTGCCAAAGCAGTGGCGTGCAGTCCATATAGGCAAAAAGTGTTTGCCTACCCTGTGATTTCAAATATCTCTATTACATGATAACAAAAATAATTTAAGTGCACAATAACATTTTGTTTTGAATTATTTCATTATTATAAATAAACAAATTCGCGCGACATGTTTGAATGAAATAAATCAGCTGAGCGCTCCGCGTCAAAGCGGGCGAGCGCGCAGCAAGTGCAATGAACTATTCCTAAGTACGCGGAAATTTAAAGTTCGCGCGTTCGAGCCGCGAGGCCCGATCAAAAAGGCAAAATCTTTATTTGCACACATTCAAACGAAAATTTACTCACACCTGTAGGGATGCCGACCATGCGAACAGAATAAATGTCACGCACACATGCAAACATGATACTCTAAGATAGGCATAAGATAGGCACTGTCTTTTCGGTGACAGTCGATCCCTGATTGGTCGATCCAATATACTCTTTTAGATGAGTCAACCAATAAGGAGCCCGATGCGTCGAACGAACGCAATACGTTATACTACAAATTATAAAATACCTAGTTTGTTCAAACTTCAATATTTTATAATGACATCCATTTTTTGTTGGTTTTTATTTTCATTTATACGATTGTTTTCGTTCGGTGCAGTATGTTCGAAAAAGTGACTACTCCGTGTATTATTATTTTATTAGTGTTTCCAAATTAAAAAACTTATAGTAAATGGAAGTGGTAACGTGTGTTCGATGTTCTGGCCAAGTGTGTATAGAAAAATTAAAAAATCACGCATTTTCGTCCCTTTCTTACGAAATTAAAAGAAAAATAATTGAAGATGGCCGTTGTATGCCGAATTTGGAATTAATTCAGGTCAAAGGTAAAGTCACGCGAAAATTTAATAATAAAGAATATAAATAAGAATACCTACTCGTAAATATCTATTCATTTTGCAACTGATTGCAGTCACTTTTTTGTTTGTACGCGTACCAATAAGCAATCGGGTCTTTATCAAGGCCACTTCGTGTATCCTTAAATTAATTTGTCTATAAAATCAGTTAATTTTTGGATATTTGAGGTGGCATATTTACAATCATCTTAGTGTGTGTGTACATGTGTGTAACTCGCAGTCTCTCTCATATTGGTAAGATTTTTTACTCTACTACAAGAATAGAAGGGTTATGTTTTTAGAGTGTGTATGTATGTCTGGTACTTCCTACGTACTCATTAGTAGTGGAAGTGAAATAGAATATGTATTTAAAAAAAACAGTAGGTATTAGTTACTCAACAAACAATTAAGTAGGTATGTTTCTTTTGTGTTCACATCATTAAATTAAAGTCAATTTAGTTTTGCCTACCCTGTCATATAACCCAGTGCACGCCACTGTGCCAAAGAAATAGATATACATACATAGGTACATACTTACATAATAATAATGTCCTCCTGGCCGAAACGACCACAGCGGCCAATCTTTCACAAGATCAACCATGTACGCAGGAGATATTATAGTGCACAAGCGCTTGCGTAGACACAAGTGCACTCTCTCTTCCTTTATATAATACCTCTTATAATCCGATGGGACGGAAGACCGACACGACCGGGGAAAGGTTAGGCGCAGGACCGACTTTTAACATGCCCATCCGACGCATGGATCATCTTACTTTACAGATAATCAGGTGATCGGCCTGCATTGTCCTAGCCAGTAAGGAACAACTACTCAAATTTGTTGCTCCCCGCAGGATTCGAACCCGCGACCTCCGGTTTACAAAGCAAGCGGTTTCCCACTGCACCAATGAGGCTATAACACACATACTTACATACATACACTCGAAACACATAACCCTCCTTCTGGGGCAGTCGGGTAAAAATACAAAATATATAGGTATATTAACAAAGAATAAAAAAACCGGTCAAGTGCGAGTCGGGCTCGCGCACCGAGAGTTCCATGACTTTTTTGGACCTATTAAAGTTATTTTACTATTCGTCTAACATCTCAGATAGCAAAAATACTAAACCGCAAAACCAGGTTTGTTTGTCGAGGTTTTTTTAGGATTACTAAAAAACTATACCTACTACTTAGAAAGATCATTTTATATTTCCTGTAAAATATAGATGTAATCTATAATTATTTCAAATTTTTCCCTCTACAAACTTCGGAGATAAGGATAATAGATTTTTGATTAAGACTCAAAAACTATGTTACATAAACTAAGGTAAAAATCTGTTTTGAGATGTGCAAATCAAGCCCTTCCATATGATACCCCACTCAATATAGTAATCTCACTTTGAAATTTTGGTGACCCTTTTCGAACCCCATTAAAAAAAAAAAAGAAAAAATATTTTTTGCCCGAATGCCCCAGGCGGAGGGTTATGGCATCACCCCACTGAGTTTCTTGCCGGTTCTTCTCAGTGGGGGCGCGTTGTGAACCGGTGGTAAACTCAGCCCTCTCTTAAGCGACAGCCCAAGCCGAGGCCGTGCCTCCCTGAGGTGCCCTTGAGCTCGTCGCTACTTCTGCCGTAAAGGCTAGAGTGCTTTAAGCGCTCGCCTCCTATTGTCCGGTGAAGCTGTAATGGCCATCTGCGACCAACAGCGTCTATCATTCCCAAAAATGAAAAAAAAGTTTTGAAGAGTATGTATGTATGTAAATATTTATATATTTTCTTTGTCACGGCCTACTTCCAAAACGACGTGATGGACAGTGACAGTGCCGTTTTGTTTTTTTTTTTAGTTCCGAAAACATGATTATGGGTGTAATAAATTAAAGGTCTTAACGATACGAGTTGAAATATATACACATATGTATACGTATTATGTATGTATAATGTAATTTAGGACCATTTTGTTCGTTCGCAGTCGAGCTTTTTATGCTAATAAAATTTATACTTGTTTCACTTGCGATGAGGTTGGGTAAGTAAGATCTAAAATTCTAATAAAAGTTTCAAATCGATAGCGTCAGAGGTTTCTGAAATACACACATCAAAAGTGTCTAGGGATCAACATATATTTTTGCAATAACTTTTCTCCTGATTGATATTAATTAAAATTTTCTTTAAGGATTCATCAAATAAAGTGTTTTCGTTTGTCACAGTAACGATAAACCAAGTCACCTTTGCATTAATAAAGAAATTTGCCATTTTCCTAATAAAGGGATTTTTGACATTTGAACCACTAACACAAAAGTTCGAAAAAAAGACTGAAATAACAGTTTTCTTTAAAATTTTATTGGGTAACTTAAACAATTAATAATCCGTGTTTCTACCGCGAACACTAACAACACAAGAACATCGGTTTGGCATACTCAAAATGAGTTCATCCAAATCACGCTGTGGAATGGCCGCCCATGTTCGTTGCAACAACAAAAAAAGGTCTTCTTGCGACTGGATACCCTCCATATTCGGCAGAGCTCTTCTCTGTAGCATATCCCATGCATGCTCAATCGGGTTCAAGTCTGGCGACTGAGCAGGCCAGGGCAGGACATTGATGTTAGCTGCGGCGAGAGTCTGTCTTACAACTCTTGCGGTGTGCGGTCGTGCATTATCATGCATTAACTGAAATAAGGGACCGATTTGCACTTGTAGAGGAACGATGACGTCTGATACAATCGTCTCAGCATAAATTTGAGCGTTGAGGTTGCCTCTGATCCAAATCAACTCAGTTCTTCCGCCGATCCAAATACCCGCCCATACCATGATGGTTCCACCACTATAAGGATGGACTTCCTGGCAGGATTTTAATCGCTGTTGGCGTCCAGGGGTTCTCCAGTGTCGTATACGTCTTGTATCCGGTCTCATACCAAAACGAGACTCATCAGAAAAGCACACGAAACGCCATTGTTCTTCTGCCCAATTTCTGTGTTCAAGAGCCCATTGATATCGAATCCTACGATTGTGCATTGCTATAGGTGGTACCCGTAGCGGTCTTCGGGAATGAAGGTTCACTTCATGCAAGCGGTTTCTGACTGTTTGGTCGCTAATTAAGTTCCCTGAAGAGTGATGAAGCCTCACGGCTAACATCATGGCAGTTATTGTTGGAGCTCTTCGAGTTAAGATTTGAATATATCGGTCTTGTCTCCGTGTGGTGCAGCGATACCGTCCTCCATGGCGCTCAGCCACGGTACCAGTGCTTCGGTAACGTGTCCAAAGTCGACTGATAACACTCTGACTTGTATTCAGAGCTAAAGCCACAGTACGTTGCCGGGAACCAGCTTCTATCATTCCCACGGCTCTGAGCATTTCTTCCCTGCTTAAATGACGTCGCCGCTCCATAATAACGTTGGTTTTAATCAGTAGTAGGGAAACAGTAGCACTAATAATGTCTTCAATGCGTTGTATGTTTTTATAGGGAAAATATTGACAGCTGATTTTCATCTTTTACTCGAATTTGATTCACAGTTCCTGATTCAAATTATGAAATGCACCAAAAAGGATCCATATAAATTTATAAAATCATAAATTTATTACAAAGCCACATCTCAATCTCAAGAAATCCGCTTAAAAATGCTTGATCCCTAGACACTTTTGATGTGTGTATATAGGTGTGACAGACAGACCAAGTCTCACCATAAGGGTACCTTTTTTACCTTTTATATAAGAACTCTATAATCAACGCGTGTTCCCGTCGCTTTCGCCACAATTTGCAAAAGTCGCCGATAGATGGCGCTACATCATTTTTAGAACGCGGTATAGGAATATTTCACGATCTTCATAATACCAACCAATGAATCTGAACCAAGTATCATCAGCCTAATCTATTTAGTCCACTGCTGAACAAATAGATATTTTTTTAAGAAGTTTCTCTTCGTGAAGAATATGAAACTTATTATTATTAGATATAATATTTTACCAAACGGCATTATGGTACCTGCGACTCTGCGAGCAGTGGTTATGGTACAACATACAGAATATATAGATACATACCGGAAGTATCACGATTTGTATTGAAACCATAACCAAACGTATCGACTTTTTAACACCTTTTGTGACGCCACGGCCGAATTTTAGTGACGGGAAATCCAAACCGATTCAAAGACACCGATGCCGCCGATGCCCTGCCGATTTTTTTAGTTTTTACGGCCGTCTGGCTGCTAGGCTGCAACAACAGACGCGTGCGGACTGTAAGTTAGCGGGAGCAACCCCGACATTTCGTCGGGGTTCGGACAGGCGAAGTACATGCATTTGCGTTATCTGTTATGGGTCATACTTGCTAATTGCAAAACCAACCAGGGCATCGTTCCAAGTAGTGACGGCGAATGCGAATTATTCGATTGTAGAAAAGAGCTATTCGAATGAAAAAAAGTATGCTGATGAATAGAAATATCGAATGAAAATTTTGTTAATACGCAAGTTGTGTGCGTGTGTGTGAATGTTTGTTACTACGTATCTCCTAATAATAAAAAAATATAAAATAATAATAAAGCCCTTTCATATGATATCCCACTCGATAAAGTGGTCTCACTTTGATAAAATATTAAATAGATTTCCCATATTGAAACCAATAAAAAAAAATAAAGAAGAAAACATTTTTTTTTTATTTGAGATGAGGTTGGGTAAGTAAGATCTAAAACTATTCCAAGTTTCAAATCTATAGCGCCAGTGGTTCCTAAAATATATAGATGTCACAGACAGACAGACGAAGTCTTACCATAAGGGTTCCTTTTTTACCTTTTAGGTATGGAACCCTAACAAGTACTTATTATTTCTGCATCCTTTTAACTAAAGCGAGAATAATATTTCCACTCATAAAATGAGGTGTACGGGTACCGGTAATTGAAAAAACTTGCTACAAAAAAGTTTCGCACTTGACCAGTCTCTGGCAATTAACTAAACGACTGCAGTTTCTAGTGGTATTTATGGTTTTTACCTTCTTTTGCTTACTTTTTTCTTCTCTTCCTTGCAAACCGGCGTAATCGTTTAGCAGCCGGTTGCAATAAATTATTTTTCTTTTTTCTTTTAAATGCAGGTAAATGCAAAGGGATATTATAGGATAGATAATTAATTTATTTGTTTATGGGTGTGCACACCAATAGCAAATTGCGTGTTGTTTTTAAGTTTTATTAAAAGAACCTAATTTCTTTCTCATTGCGTTTTTAAGTAGTACCTATAAATCACAGCCTTTTCGCTCGCTATTTTTAATCTATTTAATTCTAAACAGCCCTTTGTCCCCGGGCAGTCCTCAGGCCATTCAAACCGTCACCCGGTGATTGATGACAATTTTATTTCAAGCCATCTGAACGCATTTTTGAGGCAGTGAACGCTAGCGTTACTATTGAAACAATATTGAGAAAAAAAAGTAAAATTGAACACACATTGATCATTTGAAACTATTTAATAAACTGAACATAACGCACATGAGATCAGCAATGCGCGCAATTTGATTCTTTTTTTTACATTTTTCGAGTGGTCACACTTAACCTAGCACAGATAATTTAATATTGAATAGTTACACCGTGGCTACACGGTTATAAACCACAGGCACTAACTTGATAAAGTGGCTATGATTCCAGGAAAAATATCGATATGTCGATATTTTATGTTTAGTAGTCTTGTGTACTACAAGAACGGTGAACGGTTAGGAACCGTTGCGCAGTGCTCACCGAATAGATTCGATTCCCTAATCATAATCTTACATCGGACACTTGTTCTTTTAGTTCAGCTTGAACGATGAACAAGCAACCGTACGAAGTACTACGTACGAAAGAGTCCGGTTCTCATCTTGCGGATGTTGTGTGTTGCCAGGGCCAAAGTTCGGTGGGGGTGGTAGCGGGGCATCTGCCGGAGATTCTTAGCACCCCCTGCTCGACCGTTACCCCGCCTGCTATCAAGGCGAAGAATAGAGGAGCCGCCGGGGACTGGGGCCCATTTGCAAGTCGTGTCTGTCATTGTGTGTTTAGGGGGGAGTTGCCATAATCCCCACGCAGGGGCAGGCGTCTTGGGGATCGCAGTATATATGAAGAGATGAATCTCAAACAAAAGACGCTGCTGCCCGTCTTCTTGATTTCCCTTATTCGCCTCTTACGATACACCCAACGGGAAGAGATGGGGGGATGCAATTCTAACCCGGCACCGCACGGGTATTTTATACTACATATGCAAAATTCCTGTGACCAGCCCCAAACCATGTGATGATAATGATGATCGTTGTGTGATGATGATCTTCATCACCAACATATGAACGAAGTTGATGATGTGTGATGATGATTTATCTTTTCATGTGTACTTATGTATACATGAAAAATACACGATGTATTTATTTCAATTTGTAAATAAAATTCGTTTATTAATCGGTTGGTAAAAGTAAACAAAAAGACTAAACTAGTTTTGAGGTTGAAAAACGACGGATGCATCGTCAACGATTGACAACGACGTCGACAGCTAAAAACATTCTGTTTACGATATAAACTAGTCGAAACTTTAGATTGTTTTATAAACTAGTTTATCGTGGACGATATTACTAGTTTATCGTCGACGATAGACTTGTGTAGTACATGAGAGAACTATTCCTTTTCATTTTTAGTACAACACTCTTTTAGTACTTCGTCTTTCAGTATGTATTCGTAGTCTCTGGCTCTATGAACGAATAGGAATAGCTGACCAGTTATTACAGATAATAACTGGTAAGCTATTCCTATTCGTTTTTAGTACATCATTCATTTGGATTAATTTAGTACTTCGTCTTCCGCTCGAGATTTATTCGTCTCTGGTTCTGCACGAACTGGTCCGATCAGTTACTCGTTGACACACTCAGAACGGGACTGAATGAGCGGGAATTATTATTATGGTACTAAAAGTACTAAAATAATAAATTTTTGCATTTGAAAGATTATACTAGTACGTAGCGCTCCGTTCAATGTCCGAGCAAAATAATAAATAAATAATAAATAAATCTTTATTCATTAACCAGAATGATTACAAACTTCAAAACAAGGTTGGAATCGCCTTTTAAGTGTAACACCTGTGCCAGACGATTCCGCTCTCCCATAGCCATAGCTACACACATCAAAAGTGTCTAGGGATCAACATATATTTTTGCAATAACTTTTCTCCTGATTGATATTAATTAAAATTTTCTTTAAGGATTCATCAAATAAAGTGTTTTCGTTTGTCACAGTAACGATAAACCAAGTCACCTTTGCATTAATAAAGAAATTTGCCATTTTCCTAATAAAGGGATTTTTGACATTTGAACCACTAACACAAAAGTTCGAAAAAAAGACTGAAATAACAGTTTTCTTTAAAATTTTATTGGGTAACTTAAACAATTAATAATCCGTGTTTCTACCGCGAACACTAACAACACAAGAACATCGGTTTGGCATACTCAAAATGAGTTCATCCAAATCACGCTGTGGAATGGCCGCCCATGTTCGTTGCAACAACAAAAAAAGGTCTTCTTGCGACTGGATACCCTCCATATTCGGCAGAGCTCTTCTCTGTAGCATATCCCATGCATGCTCAATCGGGTTCAAGTCTGGCGACTGAGCAGGCCAGGGCAGGACATTGATGTTAGCTGCGGCGAGAGTCTGTCTTACAACTCTTGCGGTGTGCGGTCGTGCATTATCATGCATTAACTGAAATAAGGGACCGATTTGCACTTGTAGAGGAACGATGACGTCTGATACAATCGTCTCAGCATAAATTTGAGCGTTGAGGTTGCCTCTGATCCAAATCAACTCAGTTCTTCCGCCGATCCAAATACCCGCCCATACCATGATGGTTCCACCACTATAAGGATGGACTTCCTGGCAGGATTTTAATCGCTGTTGGCGTCCAGGGGTTCTCCAGTGTCGTATACGTCTTGTATCCGGTCTCATACCAAAACGAGACTCATCAGAAAAGCACACGAAACGCCATTGTTCTTCTGCCCATTTTTTTGCCCAAAAATGCTTGATCCCTAGACACTTTTGATGTGTGTATTTATACATTTCAATAAACCTAGCAGTAAATTGTGTGTTATTGTAAATATTAACATTAACAGACAAAAAATAAAGAAAAGGTAAGTATTTTTTTTGTATTCTGTATCTGAATGTATGTTTGCCTATGTGTGTGTGTGTGTGTGTGTTTGTGTGTAGGTGTGTGTGTGTGTGTGTGTGACTGTGTGTGTAGTTGTGTGAGAGAGAGAGTGTTGATATTTAACTATGTATAAGTATAAATATAATCCAAAAACGTCTCATACGAATGATTCAAATTCATGATTTTTAATTTTTATTATAGGTACTTACTACAATATAAATTACGAAGATGATTGTAATAATGTTTCTGTATCTTCATATGTTAAAGATTTTAACCAATTAGTTATCCTTAATTTACAAGTACGAGTATCCATAGGATAGATGTTTAAGATTTTATTAACTTTATTATATAAGAGGGCCGATTGTTTAATATACTGTCGTTGAGCAAAAACAGTTATGACATTGTCTATAGTGAAAACGATATCTTTCCTCCTTTTAGTTAAAATACTGGGATCAAAGACTACAGATTTATGCCTTTTCAGTACTACAAATAAAATATACAATTTTCTGACGGTCAATAAATTACTTTCCATGTAAAGCTCATTTGTGGGGTACATGTACGGCTTGAAATACATCACTTTTAAGAGCGCCCTTTGAGCTCGTTCCACTTCCAAAAAAAATATTTTGGATGGCCCACCCCAGACAGAGACACAGTAACCTAACACAGACTGAGCTAATGCTAAATATATTCTATTCAAAAGTGATTCAGAGGCTACATAATTATCTTAATGTTTTAAAAATCCAATTTAACTTTCTTATTCTGGTAGAAACTAAATCTATATGACTGTGCCATGATAATCTTTGATCAATCATTACACCTAGGTATTTAGTCGAAGCTACTTTATTAATTGTAGAGCAATTGCAATTTATTTCAGGTGAATAATGACAAGTATGTAATTGAATACTAAAGTTAGTAGCAGGCTGGGTACGAATATTTTTCGAAAAACATATATAGTTAGTCTTCTCACTATTGAGCGAAAGAAGGTTTATCCTTAACCAATGAGCCACCTGCATAAGTGCCAGTTCAGTATCGTTATGAACAGTATTCCATGAAGAACCATTAACAACCAAGACTGTGTCATCGGCATAGCAAAATATATTAGCACCTTTAATTTGTAAATTACACAGCTCGTTGATATAAATCAAAAACAGCGTCGGGCCCAACACACTACCTTGTGGCACTCCGTAAGATATATGTGAGTCATCACTGACATATTGTCCAACTTTTACTTTCTGTTTCCGACCACTCATATAGTCTTTGAAAAGCAGTAGGGGGGTACCCCTGATGCCTATGTTCTCAAGCTTTTGCACCAGAATGGGGACAGAAACGGTGTCAAATGCCTTTTTTAAATCTAGAAATACAGCAAGACTCTTGTATCCTTTATCTAAATTTTGCACTATTAGTGAGCTTAAAGCGATGACGGCATCCTCTGTCGACTTGTTTTGCCTAAAACCGAATTGAGAATCAGATAAAATGTTATATTTACTCAAATAATTGATTAATCTTTTGTTCATTACTTTTTCTACTATCTTAGATATAGAAGATAGTACTGAAATAGGACGATAGTTGTTAACATCGTTTTTGTCACCATTCTTGTATACCGGAGTAATAAGAGCTTGCTTAAGCATTGCAGGAAATACGCCCAGTTTGAAGCATAGATTGACCAGATGACATATAATTGGAGTAACTTCGTTTATGGCAAGTTTTAAAAAACTAGAAGGTATATTGTCCCAGCCTGGAGCACTGCTAGATTTCAACGAATTAATCACGTCATGTATTTCCATTGGGTCTGTGTCCAGTAAGGCAAAAGATGAAAGCTGAATATGACGCTGGACGTCGCTGGACGTTCGAGGTGTGGGCTCTTTGAACATCCATTGAGGAAGGCGACGGGGTTGCGACCCCCGTCCCCGTGAGCACCGTGACTGGTTCCCGGGGGGCTACAATGCGCCCCCCGGCGTCGGGCTCAAAGGCAAGGCATTGAGGGACACCTGGTGCAGATCCCACCGGAGAGCCCTGGGGTTCCCCCTCTCATCGTTCTGTTTTCCACTTGCATCTGATAGTCGTGTACCCATACTTCTTCATACTTAGTACATCGAGCGGTTTCTTGCACATCGTTCAAGCTGAATTAATAGAGCGAGTGTCCGATGTACGATTAACGGTTGGTGGTTAATCAACATTGCGGAATGGTTCCTAACTGTTCACGGTTCTTGTACTACACACAAAAACTAATTTGAACTTTCAGTGTGTTTAGAACTCCGGCGTCCGGTAAACACGCATCTCGGGATTGGTCGTCGACGCATTTTCGGTTGACGAAACGAGGCCGTTTATCGTCCACGATAAACTAGTTTATAATACAGTCTAAAGTTTCGAGCAGTTTATATCGTAAGCAGAATGTTTTTAGCTGTAGACGTTGATCGTCGACGTCGTTGTCTGTCGTTGTCGTTGTCGTTTGGTCAACGACGAAACTAGTGTAGGCTTCTCGTTTACGTTTACCAATCGATAGATCAATGACTTTAATTACAAATTGTAATCAGTATATTTTCGTGTAATTTTTCATGTGTACTTCTGCACACCATCATCACCAGTGGCGTGCAGTCCATATAGGCAAAAAGTGTTTGCCTACCCTGTGATTTCCGGAACAATACAAAAATAATTTATCTGCTCAACAACATTTTGTTTTGAATTATTTCATCATTATAAATAAGCAAAAGCTCGCGAAAAACGGGCATTAACCTATTAAACTAAGCGGTGATTTAAATTTCCCGCGCGCCAAACCGCGAGGACCGCTAATCAAAATTTTAAGATTTTATGATCGAAACTCCCACACATTCACAGATTTTTTTCTAACAAACTTACACACACCAGTAGGCACGCCGACCATTCAAACAGTATAAATGTCACGCACACCATGCAAAAATAGACAGTGCCTCTCGGGTGTGCTCGGGTGCTCTCGGCAGCAATGAGGACTTTGGAGGAAGGACTAAAGAAATGTTGACCAATAGCAGCTCAATCTTAGCCCAATGTTGCAAGTAATAGTGTAAACAGTTGATGGCTGGCCTAATGTTTATAAATAAATAAATAAAAACAATGCATCGAACGGGATGGATGAGTGAGAATGGGTGATCGATGAATGAAAAATAATACAAATATAAAATACCTAGTTTGTTCAAACTCCAAGATTTCATAATGACATCCATTTTTTGTTGGTTTTTATTCTATATTTTTTTAACGATTTGATTGATAACGATTGTTTTCGGTGCGGTATGTGTATGTGTTTCCAAATTATAAAACTTACTAAGTAGAAAATGGAAGTGGTAACGTGTGATCGATGTTCTGGCCAAGTGTGTATAGAAAAATTAAAAATTCACGCGTTTTCGACACGATAAATAATCTAAAATATTTAGATTTAAAGTATATTTACAATCGGTTAGCCAGCTGGAAACATCGAATCTAAATATCATTTAATTTTTTGATATTTTGAGGTGGCATATTTATAATCATCTTAATGTATGTGTACAAGCAAGACAAGTAACTCGCAAGTCATATTTGTAAGTTTTTTTACTCTATTATTGTTTTTATTGACTGTGTAGTATGTCTGGTTCTTTAAGACGCTCTGCCGCCTAAATGGCTGGATGGATTTTAACGTAGGTACTTCCTACGTGTCGTCTTAGTAGTGGAAGTGAAATAGAATATATATTTATTCGAAATAAAAACATAAGTATTAGGTACTCATCAAATGTTTTGTGTTCACATCATTCATTAATGTCAATTTAGGTCCCCGTGGGTTGTCGGGGTAAGAATAGCACCCACCCATCTCCTTCCGTTGGGTGTCCGTATAAGGCGACTAAGGGAAAACGAGAAGTCGGGCAGCAGCGTGTTTTTATTGGATTACCTACCACCTTTACTGCGATCCCCAAGCCGCCTGCCAAGCGTGGGGATTATGGCAACCCCATTCATCATCATCAACACTATTCATATGTTTATCACCATCATCACACATTTTCACTGTTCATCATCATTCACATCCTCATCACCATTATATCACATAATCACCATCATCACCATTCATATCTTCATCACCATTCAACATCATCATTCACATTTTCATCACGTTCATCACACAACTATCATCATAATCATCACCATCATCATCTATATCATCATCATTGTTCGAATTTAAGACGCCACCACCCCACGCATTTCAGCCATTTAAATATCTTGTTTTTTTTTTTAAATGAAACTAATTTTACGGATTATATCGCGGATTATATTTCAATGTGTAATATTCGCGTAAGTATCAGAAATCATTTTGTTTTTTTTTTGTTAGCTTTATTTGTTTACATACTGCGTCATACAACAATAATATTTCAAAAACTATTAAAATCACAAACGTTACATAATTAATATTCAATAATAACCTAATCCTCATGTTCTTTAACATTCATATAGGTATGCATATCTTCTAGGCTTGTTTTTGCTCGGACATTGAACGGAGCGCTACGTACTAGTATAATCTTTTAAATGTAATAATTTATTATTTTAGTACATATCATTTCCCCTCATTCAGTCCCGTTCTGAGTGTGTCAACGAGTAACTGATCGAACCAGTTCGTGCAGAACCAGAGACTACGAATAAATCTCGAGCGGAAGACGAAGTACTAAATGAATCCAAATGAATGATGTACTAAAAACGAATAGGAATAGCTGACCAGTTATTATAGAGCTAGAGACTACGAATAGTCGAATACATACTGAAAGACGAAGTACTAAAAGAGTGTTGTACTAAAAATGAAAAGAATAGTTCTCTCATGTACTACACAAGTCTATCGTCGACGCATTTTCATTCGACAAAATAAGACCGTATATCGTCCACGATAAACTGTTTTATAAAACAGTCTAAATGGGGCTGGTGTACTCCACCAGAGTAAATCCATATCTTGGTGATGAAGATCATCATCACATCATCACACAACGATCATCATTATCATCACATGGTTTGGGGGCGGGGGGTTACTGGTCACAGGAATTTTGTATATGTAGTATAAAATACCCGTGGGGTGCCGGGTTAGAATTGCATCCCCCCATCTCTTTCCGTTGGGTGTATCGTAAGAGGCGACTAAGGGAAATCAAGAAGACGGGCAGCAGCGTCTTTTGTTTGAGATTCATTTCTTCATATATACTGCGATCCCCAAGACGCCTGCCAAGCGTGGGGATTATGGCAAATCCCCCCCCTAAACACACAATGACAGACACGACTTGCAAATGGCCCCTAGTCCCCGGCGGCTCCTCTATTCCTCGCCTTGGTAGCAGGTGGGGTAACGGTCCAGTAGGGGGTGCTAAGAATCTCCGGCATATGCCCCGCTACCACCCCCACCGAACTTTGGCCCTGGCAACACACAACATCCGCAAGATGAGGACCGGACTCTTTCGTACGTAGTACTTCGTACGGTTGCTTGTTCATCGTTCAAGCTGAACTAAAACAGCAAGTGTCCGATGTACGATTAAGATTACCGAATCTATTCGGTGAGCATTGCGCAACGGTTCCTAACCGTTCACCGTTCTTGTAGTAGACAAGACTACTAAACATAAAATATCGACATATCGATATTTTTCCTGGAATCATAGCCACTTTATCAAGTTAGTGCCTGTGGTTTATAACCGTGTAGCCACGGTGTTAATTGATAGTTTATTTATATATTGAAATGCTCCTGTGCGATCACTACCACGTTTTGGATTTCAATTCAAAACGTCAATTTGAATTTGAATTTGTGATTAATAATCTAGTAAGTACAATAGAGCGATAACAATACGCTTATAAATGTAATGTATTGACACTGGGAACATGTGTTTAAGTTTGAAAAGCACAATTTTATTCTCCTTTTGTTTACCCTAGTTGGGAAGGCATAGGGTCCTAGCCACAAAATAATAATTAGTACAAGTACTATAGAATGCTTAAATGCAAGTAAGAACCGTAGGCACAGGTAAGAACATCAAAATACATAAATAACAGGTACTTACACGACAATAGGTACTATACCGTTAGCTGTATTTATCGACATTTGCGCTCGTAACAGATCAAACCTATCACTATTTATCACTTACATATCAATATATCTCATGTAATATAACTTTAAATAGTTCAATTCATCTGCCCCGTAGAGGAAAATCTGCCTACGCTTTGTGTAATGGGACCATAGACAAACGCGTACTCTATTCTTAATATGTTAATACTTAACTCTATGGTTCTAGCCCATACAGCCTTGTCATATGTAGGTAATAAGTTTAAAAAGGTCCAGTTTTGATCTCTACAACCACTATCATTATAACCGTTTGACCCAAATTGGCAACGTCGGTCGTCTGATTGTGCTGGATTAATAGGCACCGGGTTCAATGAAGTGTATTTCTTTTGTGTTTTGCCTTCCATTCTGAATGCGGTTATAATGTTATTTAATAAATAATAATAATATTCCAGGACAATCTACTCACGGTCATCCGAACCCAAACTAAGCAGAGCCAGTACTATGGAAACCAGGCAACTGATACTGTTTATACATTTTTTTGTAAATACATACTTAAATAGATAAATAACATCCAGACACTTGGTGGGAATCGAACCCACGACCCATGGGGTAGCAACCAGGGTGTCTAACCACTAGACCAACGGACCCGTCTACACGTCATTATTATTATGTGTGTGATGGCTGCTGCTGGAGTCAACTCGTGCGCGGGTGCTGCTTGGGGGGACTGGTCCGAATACTAGCCCTTTGGCCTTTACTCATCGATATACTATACCAACAAGATTAGCTGTCACGAACAAAATGACATCGAAAATGTGGTCGCGGTTACATATACCTACACAACTATACACGTACACGCAAAACAATAATATGTTCATATAAAAAGATGACTTACATACTATAAAATAAGGTTCAATAATAATTGCAGACAATTGAGCGACAGCCGTCTCCGTAGCTCTTATTTTCTTATTTTCGTGACCACTTTTCGGGTCGTGACAGCAAATCTAGTTGGTATAGTATATCGATGCCTTTAGTTTGTTGTAATTCTGTCGTATTTTTTTTTTCTTTTCTCTCTTGGTTAATCTTTCGAATGGCAGGACACACTATCGCTGATGTTGATCCAATTGTAACAAGACAAACAATGTTTAATAAAAAGTGAAAATGACAAGCCCGCTGAGTTTCTTGCCGGATCTTCTCAGTTGAGGCCGCGTCGTGATCCGGTGGTAGCTTTTAAAAAATTGACCATTCAAAGGTCAAGGCGTTAAGCCTATTTGAAAAAAATATTTTGACTTTGATTTTTATCCTACGATATTGTTTCAAATTAATTAAATCTTCCGTCTTCCAAGGTAAAGTAAACCTCACTGTACTACACTAACATGAAAGACAAAGCTCCAAGTTTTTCTCCAAAATACAAATAGCGTACACAATGTACGAACAAAAACGTGTAGAGTCGAGGTAAAGAGACCATTTATCTCCCGCCTACGGTGCAGGTGGGTCTGACTAATGGACACCCATCACGCGGCGAGACGGGCAGACCTCGAGGAGAATTGTACTGACACTAAAAGCAGTTGTATTTTATCCTCTTAAGAAGGCCTGAGTGAAGTTGCCTCTCAAGAATAGCCTCTCTAGTCACAGTCAGTTCAGTGCCGTTTAATTAAATAGGTAATAACTTGATGTTGCCGTTGGTCTAGTGGTTAGACACCCTGGCCGCTACCCGATGGGTCGTGGGTTCGATTCCCAAGTGTCTGGGTGTTATATCTATATAAGTATGTATTTATAAAAAAAGTATGTAAGTATTAGTATGAGTTATGCAGTGGCATGCACTGAAAGCAGGCAAAAATATTTGCGAGTTGTTTATGCTTTATGCTCTTTGTTCGTGTTCCAGCACAAATATCCTGCCTTGCCTTGCCTTTGGGTTGCCTGGAAGAAATCGCTTATTAGCGATAAGGCCGCCTATATGTACAATGTTTCTGTTTCCTTTTTATGTGTTCTGTATTTTGTGTTTGTACTTAAGTGTAAATAAATAATAAATAAATAAATATCCTTAAATTAACCAATATTACCAACATATCCATTTACATTAAAAAAAAATACATTAATTCATGTCCAAACTAAGATTTTTTAAAATTAAGACTGTTTAGAGAAATCCTAGGGTAGGCAAAGTATTTTTGTCAGTATGGAGCCCCTGAATAAACTTATTAATGTTTTCAAATGCAAATTAATATGTCTATAGTATTTGCTTTCATATGGATATTTGAAATGGTATAATAACATACTTAAACTAGGTGAAACAAGCCGAATACATTTTTTTGCCTACCCTCTGTGCACGCCACTGGAGTTATGTAGTTACCATAGTACAGGCTCTGCCTAGTTTGGGATCAGATGACCGTATGTGGGTTGTCCCCAACATATTATTATTAATTACTAGCTGACCCACGCAGCTCCGCCTACGCTATTTTTACGTTAACTAAACTTTTAATAACAGACATTCGCATCGAATACATAACCTCCTTTTTTATAGTCGGTTAAAAACTGGGACCCACTTTTTACTTGCTCTCCGAAGCACGGACCCGTTTAGTTCAAATGGCGTTAAAAGGTCACCCATCTATTTAATGACCTTACCTAACGTTGCTTAACCCGATCAATTACAAAACCTTGATAACAACTCTCTATGAGTGTTCCCTTACTAATATTTATTATATTATAAAGAAGAATTTATAAAATCTGACCAAGCGTATAACCAAGTACCCATTTTGACTTTAATCCCCTCTCCCAAAAGAACCGTGCTAGATTACGGGATAAAAAGTATCCTATGTCCTACCTCGTAGTAAGATCTCAAATCATGCCAAGTTTCATTTGAATCCATTCAGTAGTTTCGGCGTGATGCGCAGCCGTGATACAGACAGACAGACAAAAATTAAAAAAAATACATTTTCGGCCTCAGTATCGGTTATAGAATGCCCTCCAAATATAATTTTCAAAATATCTTCAATGTACAGAATTGGACCTGTTACAGTTTTATTATAAGTATAGATAATAAAAGTGTACATTAAAAACAATAAAAAATACCGCTGACGTCGGTGTAAATACTAACTCTCAGTCCACTCACTAAAGAGATATACGATGCCACAGACACATACAGACAGACATAGACGTCAAACTTACAACACCCTTCCTTTTTGGTCGGGGGTTAAAAAACAACAATCTACACATGTTCAACAGATCCCAAACTATAACCAGAGGACTTATACTAATACACATACTATACATACAGGAAATATATTAAAATCCCAGATTATTCATGGCAATATTATAAGATTACTTTCTAATCTAACTTACCTTATGATAAAATCCATTGTTATTATTAAATGAATACGTGCACTTATTATAGTTATTGTAATACATTACACTCACAAATTACACTTCAATAATGTCTGGTCAAAAGAATTTTCCCAAAAAAATCTTGCAAATTTTTGTAGGACCTCGATATTAATTCAAATATTTTTATAAGTCTTGTATTAATAAAACTGTTATACTAAAACAAGATGGTGTACCATCAGCTTTTATATGACAGTGTTAAAATAATCTTATTCGTGCGAGAGAAAGAAACGGAGTTATAAACTGCATATACCTGCATCTCTTTCTCACGTAAATGTAGGATTACTTTAACACTGTCATAAGAGCTGGTGGTAGGGCTCCTTGTATCAGTATGTGCAAAACTAAGCTAGAACTAGACTAAGATATCCACATTCAATCACTATTATCATCGAATTAGAATTGGTCCAAAAAGTCGGTATTCTTTACGAGAAACAAACACAGCTCTGTTAAATTAAACACACTATAGTTCTATACATAACTAACAGTGTAATGCACAAATTTGAGTTTAACAACACATTTAAAATGTTATTCTGAACGATAGTACACAAAGTACATAACACACACGCGGTCTACTAACAGCTTGGATATCAACGAATGGCATCAAGAATAAGAGTTGATTATTGCGCACAGACTAGCTAAGTGAAACAGAAACTACAAAAAAAATGTATTGATGTGAGCCGGTATTATGATGAAAAAATGCGGACTTTATCGATATCGACATTTTGTCTATCGACATTCATGGACACTTATTTATTAAACAACGAACCCATGTTTATTATTGAACTGAATGAAAATGTCTTTATTGGCTTACATAGTTTGGAAATTATTGCATTTTATTTATGGACCTCAAAGTGATTCGTGTTTTTTTTAACACAACAAGCACTGTATGCTCACTGGTGGGTCGCAGATACAAGGAAAGATAAAAACCTTAAAAAGCAAACACTGGATGATGTGAAATTGCCAAATCATCGTGAAGGCCTCTTTCTAGTGCTGTAGCCGCGCCCACATACATTATTCCATATTTGACGATGACATGAGACTATTTGCACTATATTTCGGGACAAGATAATTAAAATAATGCATTGCTTTACAACTGCGTTTCAACACCAACAAGTCATTCACTCATTCATTGTCATGTGCTTGTAAAAGTAAAAATCTCACTGTGATCTTTGTTTCATTATAAGCTTTTTAAGCTCCTCCACCTTTAATGCGAGAAGAAATTAGAGTTATGACAAAGTCTCTTACACTGTCACCTACTCTGTGGTCGCAATATTAACGGTCGCAACTTTCAATGGACATCATTCATTGAATGTATTGTTCGTCATATACATACATATGTATGTGATGAGATGATGGACGGTTATCTATACTTATGGACTGCAATAGTCTAATGTCTAACTAAATTTGTTACTAATTTTCAAATGCGGTTTGGTGAATGAGACGCGCTGATATGATGTTTTATTCGCCTCTAGCGAATCGTTTATTTTTTCATTTGTACATATTAAGTAAGTATATCTACTTAAATAACTTTTGCAAAAGGAGCAGAATGATAAACCTTCCTATACTCCGTTGGGTTGCACGCCTTGTCACAGGATGCATTGGTTAATAAGTCTCGTAAGTCCAGTAATTTCTCCAGCCACAGTGCCCTCGTACCGGAACTCTGTTTCTATGCTACTGCTTTGCCACTGATTGTACACCAGTGTTGCCTATCTGGGCAGTCTCTTGCATACACCATCTCGTAATATAAAGTGATCTTATTAGTACTGACAGGCTCGCAGTGAACTTCCTCAGTCAGTGACGACAGCGGCAAATCTTTCACAAATGCGCTCTCTCTTCCTTTACTCTCACAATCCAATGGGAGGAAAGACCGACATGACCGGGGAAAGTCAGGTGATCGGCCTGCATCGGCCTACTCAGCAAGGAACAACTACACAAAGTTCTTGCTCCCTGCGGGATTTGAACCTGCGACCTCCCGTTAGCGAAGCTAGCCGTTTCCCACTGCGCCACGGAGCCTAAAATTTACCATATAATTACCATTGAAAATACTAATCCCATACAAACGGATTATTCCTGGAGGCATGTTGAAAAGCATGGGGCACGGCATCAAAGGACGGCATCCATTTGCAAAATTTGTTTTTCCATTACACAAATTGGGTTGGCTATGGGGGTTTTCAATTGTTTCAAGTTATAGCCATAACTTACTAAGTTACACCGAATAGATATATGTATGTACATAGTTGCGAAATCTCTTGACTTGATGAAATCAAAAACTGTCGTCCATTGTTTTTGTTTTAATAATTTGCTGACGATTACTCCGCTCATAAGGGGTCGTCCATTAATCACGTGAGGCTCGAAAGGGGGGGTGGGAGGGGTTCCGAAAATATCACGAAATATCACCAGGAGGGGGGAGGGGTATAATGAGACATCACGTGTAGGTATTTATTTTTCGTTGAATGCACGATTTCGAAACCAAACAGCGGCTCGTGGCCTTGACTCACCGTTGCCGGCAACGACTTCCCCTTCAACATTTAATCAGTTAAGTACCTGTATTTAAAGGTAATATTCCGAAAATTTCAATATAATCTATATTGATTTTTTTTTACAAAAAAATACACGTGATTTTGGATAGGGGGTAGTTTAAAAATCTCACCACATATCACCAGGAGGGGGGGAGGGGTTAAAAAGTTGCTAAAAAACATCACGTGATTAATGCACGACCCCTAAACAGCTGCATAGCACAACGCTCGTTGCCTGTGAATAAGACATACAGTATCTAAAAAAACTGCATTCAAATCCGAGAATGTGTTTTGATTCTACGACGCCACAAACAGACACACAGTCAGGCTATAAAGTTATGTATGATACTCTCATTATGCGTCGAAAGTTAAAAAAGTTAGTATTCCAAAAAATCCCACTTCAATTTCACATCCGCCATAAATAAAACCATTAAGGTACTAACGCACTACAACGTATCATTATTCGAACATAAAAACCAGGACAAAAAACGCACCGCACCGGCCGTCGCGTAGCATCGCTGGCCGCCGTCCAACGCCGGCAACGGAATTAATTACAACGCGCACAGATGCCGCCGCCCGCCAGGTGGACCGCGTATTTCATAGCCGTGTACTTTAGTGTGCACATGCCCTATGAATTTCAGATTATGGGATACCATAAAAGTAGGCGATAAATAATACGGCTCTTGGTTGACGGCTGGTCAGCCCATCAACATTCAGAGTATTAAACAACTTGGTTATTGCTGGTCAATTTATGATTAAGACTGGAATATTATTCAGTTTGTTTAGCGATTTTTTTCCGTTCGTCGCTAACGAATGTTCAATATCAGTAAAGTACAGTAGGTATTAAAAATTTCGAAAGATCCAGTTATGCCAACCAGAATAGAATCGGGATCCCTGAAACCGTAAATTTAAAATTGTTGAGTACGGTTGATAATAAAGAAATTAAAAAGCCAATCATGCAACGTCAGCCTTATAAACTCCATGTAGATGCGTCGGTTACCTTATTAAGTAGAAAAATACCGCACTTCTACTTACTCATTATTGTTTTCGAAGAAACTTCTTAAACAATAATGATTATGTGTCGCATTTAGCGCCGTAACAATCTGTTGGTTACAAGTCGGGGAAGATAAGTAGCAGTTTAGCATTAAGCACAAGAGTGTCTCTATATTTATAGTCCAATGGATATTCGTAAAAATCAGGTAACGTAAGTGGTAATATTAATATTTGATTAATGAATCCCAAATATCTATCTCAATATGTAATATACCTCATATAAATATTTACATAAACAACAACTTCAATAGTATAAACACGTTGCATAAAGCTCAATCAAAAGGGCAAAAACGTGATAAATTGACCCTCAAGTACGCTCAAGGGCTTTAATTTCAAACCACAGATAACATAAGCAATTACGAATTCAAAATCGATATTTTAATCAAAGCCTGACAGAGTGCGTGTCGTAAACAACGCCTGCGAAGGGCAATCTATTAAATGGCAGTTATCTGGTTGATTGATTGCATTTGCATGTGAAAAAACTGCGGGAAAATCCATCAAAGCCTCTCTATACAGGGTGACAGGTAGTATTGTGAGGTCATATAATATATTTTTGGCGATAATCCTGATTTACATAAATAATATTAGCTAAATATGTAGCATATGATGCAGAACTTTGATAAAGATTAATCATTCTTTAGAAAAAACCCTAATTTTGTAAACACTTGTTCTGTAAGATTTAGTAACACAAGACTATTACACTACACGGCTACTACACAACTAGTAATATAATTTCAAAGGACGATACCGCTCAATCCAATTTCTTTCATCATAAGATGCTTGAAAAGTATTTATTCTTAGGTCTTAAGATGCTTGAAAAGTATTTATTCTTAGGTCTTTATGACCTAAACAAAATGACATAAATACACATTCCTCTGCATTTTGCTCAGTTATGGGCAAATATGTACATTTATATATTCACACTTGCGCCTTACCGCACCCACCTTATCTCTTTCCAGTTCACAAAACCTTACGCCTTATCTTAAAAGGGTATCAAAGTGTAAAAAACGTCATAAAACCAATTCAAGAAGTTTTTATTACGCTGCCATTTTTGGTTTGTCCGTAAAAATAAACCCATCAAACGTGGTCACCTTACAAACTCTCGCGAGTGACCAATTCAAAATGAACTTTCATTTGTTTGTTAAAATTTGAATTTCTATGCGATTTCATTGCGATGTGTCTGTTGCGACGGGTCAAACTGCAATGGTGTACACCTAATAAAAATGGTATGGTTCGTGGTGGTTGTTACGGACTCGTATTTTATGCATTATCTATTGATTACGGACAGTTAACTTTTATTTTTCTACTTTATTGGATGCGGGGACAATTTTTATTTATATGCCCGACCGCTATTTTTGTCACCCCACTCGAAAATAAAATTTTCATGGCTTGCTTGACGATGGATTTGCCAAAAAATTTGTGTACCGAAAATTTGGGAGATTTCAATTTATTTAGATCTATGTAAGTAATATTTGATTTAAGAAGACTATTTCATAGTTCAGAATAAATAATAACTTTAATAAGTCCTAGGCCCGTGTGGTGTCCGGGTAAGAAGCACCCTCCCATCTCCTCCCGTAGGGTGTTCGTAAGAGGCAACTATGGCAAAACAAGAAGACGGGCAGCAGCGGCTTTCTATTGGATTACTTACCACCTAGTACTCGTATACTGCAATCTCCAAGCCGCCTGCCAAGCGTGGGGATTATGGCAACCCCTCCCTTTTAAGGGGGAGGCCTTTGTTCAACAGTGGACTTCTTTTGGCTGCTGCTGATGATGATAAGTCCTATATCGACTATATATATACCATTAATATGGTATCTACTATACTATACCATTAATTAATGAAATGTAACCTGAACCGGCTTACACATCAGTCATCCTTAATTAGAAATGTCGTTTTATTCCTTTAAATAATCTCCTTTTTGATACAACACTCATAAGCATAGATGGGATCCGAAAAATACTGCAAGTATTTCCGCAAGGATATTACAATCGATAAAGAATTTTTATTAGGCGCCACAGCATGCCAACAATCTGTGAGATTGGATTCCATTTGGAGATATTTGGCCACATACTCATCGTTTTTATGCCTAATATTGATTATTTTAATATAAAGATATTATTATAAACGACTATTTCATCATGACTAGAAATATCCGCAATAAATCTCTAATACCACCTTCCCATCTCCTACCGTTGGGCTTTCGGCAACAGCGTCATTTTCTTGGACTACTAACCTAACCTATAGGTTGCCTATTGCGATCACTAAGGGTTGCCTTAGGGAAAATTCGCCTTTTAGAAGAAAGGGCTTGTGGGAATTATGACAAGCCCTTTCTTCTAAAAGGCGAATTTTGGTTGCTGATGATGATGATGATCAAATCTCTACAAAACCATTTTCACCACATTTTGATCATGAATGATCCTGAAAGAGCGTACTTACCTAATAAAGCAATAGTAATGATGTTGATGAGAGAGGAGACGGAAGCTACTGAGTTTATTAATTTGTTTTTTTTTAAATAGAATGATGCCAAGTATTAAAAAAAACTTAGAGATAATAGCTATAGACTCTCCAAAGCCTAAGGTTTATTTTCCTCAATAAAACACTACATCAGCCAAAATATATAACCAATAGGATGTCTTCACTCGGGCCAAAATTCAGCACAAAATAACACTTAATTACAAAAATGCTGGTCTCTGCTTGAAATCTAGAAGCGTTCCAACATCCGGACAAATGAATAGGACTCGAGACAGCGATCTTTACAGCCTCCGCGTGGACCATTGCCAAGGAACCACAATCGGAGCAGTCTCGTAAGAACAAAGTTTAGTGCCCCGAGTTCTCTCGCAGTTTGTAAGAGGAAAGTTTTGAAACCGCTGCCATTCAATCAGGCATTCACATTTCTTTAATTGATATCCGAATTGAGTGTTCTGAGACGAATAAACTGCACAGTGATCGTTCAAGTATGCTGTTAATGTTAGACAAAATATGTATACTCTGGTTTTCTTTACAAGATTAAAATCGTAGCAGTATATGGTGTGAACACAGGAGTGACGGCTGACCGGTATCCAGCCAAATACACTACTACTCCCTTTGGCCTTTTAGTTTGTTGTATTTTCATAGTATTTTTTTCTCTCTTTTGAACGAGGACACACTGTTGCTGATGCTGATCTAATTGTAACAACACCGTTTTAAAAAAAAGTGAAAATAAATGACAAGCGCGCTGAATTTCATGCCGGATCTTCTCAGTTGAGACTGCGTTGTGATCTGGTGGTAGCTTTTAAAAAAAATGTCCGTCAAAAGTGCTAGCGTTAAACCTATTTGAAATTAATGATTTTGACTTTGACTTTGAGACAATTGGAAGGGTTCACTATATCATATTCAACCCAACTATTTGTCTTTACCTGGCCAACATTCAGTCATCACTTCTGTGTTTGTACATTTGTTGCTACGATTTTGATCTTGTACAGAAGAATGAGGTTTACATACCTATTTTGTTCATAGTTTCTTTGATTCGGCCCAAGTTTATTTCAAACTGTGCTTTTTCCCTACCCTCAAGTTTCTTTAATTAACTTCCGTGCTCAGAGTCCTATAAATGAGTCATTATCTCATACTTTAGTACAGATTTTGTATTGAAATCTGCATTATACGGGCCCGTTGGTCTAGTTGTTAGACACGCTGGCCGCCACCCGATGGGTCGTGATTTCGATTCCCGCCAAGTTTCTCTGGGTGTTATTTATCTATTTAAGTATGCATTTAAAAAAACTTAATAAGTATAAGAATCAGTTGTCTGATTTCCACAGGCTCTGCCTAGATTGGGATCAGACACGTCGCAACAGTGGCGGTCCTAAGGCGGTGCGAGCGGTGCGACCGCACCGGGCGCCATCATAGGGGGGGCGCCAAAATCATCCGACGCGCGACGACTACGACGTGACGATCGGTCGGGCGCGGCGAATCGTGTATCAAAACTCACGAAACATCCCCAGATCACCGTGCTATGAACAGTTGGATAGAAGCGTCGATGAGATTGAAGAATTTCAGCGGAAGACAAACATATACAAAAACAGATTGAAGATGAGAAATCGAGATGGGTCGCTATTCTCGAACGAATGATGTCCATAGTGTTCTTCTTGGCAAGCAATAATTTGGCGTTTAGAGGGAGCTCTGGATCTGAAATGTTATACACTCCTAATAATGGCAACGTTTTTGGTCTTGTGCAACTACTAGGAAAATTTGATACTGTGACGATGGGGTTTATTCCTCGTAGTTACCTCCGCCGTAAAGAGACTAATGTGCTACTATCCATTATTTCGAGTACAATTTTATATTTGACTAGCTTTTATTACATTTTGCTCCCCTTTTCTCCCTCCTCTAGATTAATCTCTATCCATATCTCTCTCTTATAAAAAAAATCTAATTATATGCTCTTTCTCTCCTCTCTCTTTCCCCCTCCCGCTTCGGTTTGCCGTCACACTCCCCCTCTTCCTCTCCCTGTTGTCCCCTCTCTGAACCCTCTCCCCTCTCTCTTCTACGAACTTGCTCCTTCTCACTCCCCCCTTACTCCACCTAACTCCCCCGATCCCTCACCCCATCACCCCCTCCTCGAATCCCCTCTCCCTCTTTCTCCTCTCTTGCACCCTCCTCTCGTTCTATATATCCTCGTCAATCATGTATCAGCGGCATTAAATATACTTTATGACCTATTCTCAGACCTCCCGGATATGCACACAAAATTTCATACAAATCGGGTCACCCATCTGTTTAATGACCTTGCCTTATGTTGCTTAACCTTAAGCTAGCGGTATGAAATATACTGTATGACCTATTCTCAGACCTACCCGATATGCACACTTTCATACAAATCGGTTCACCCATCTATTTAATGACCTTACCTAACGTTGCTTAACCTCAACCTACCGGGATAGAAAGTCCTATGTCCTATGTCCGTTTCCTGGTTCTAAGCTACCTCCCCACCAATTTTCAGCCGAATCGGATAGGCCGTTCTTGAGTTATAAAACTTCTATAGTGATTGTATGTCCAATTCCGCCGATAGATGGCGCTGTTCATAATGTAAATCACGCTAACATCGTAAATTACTGTCTAATGATATTCGATAATGAAAATTTTTAGTATTTCGCATCTTTTATTGTTGCGACTGTGATACAATACCTATACACTACCTGGACTTGGGGAGTTTCATTAAAATTTCATGAACTGGCTTTTAAATAAAATGAAATGTTATTTTTCCCTTGCCTATTTCTTTCCTAATCTAGTTTGGACTCGCTCGGGAATTACAGATTTTAACTTTTCAAAGATATAATGTCATATTGCTATCAGCAAAGTACTTAGAACAATACAGAAATCTAATGAAAATTTCCTGGGTGTACCGGAACGGCTTACCCCTTACAAAAATTGACCCTTCGCCACTGCCATATCTTATGCAAACTAAATGTCTGCTCAGTCCCTATTGTATATAGCGTAATAATACATATCTTAATGATTAACTGATCAGTCTATAATTACCCTATTCACATACAAAGGAAATTACGTGGTAATATGTGCAAGTAATGTTTCACTGCTTAGCCCCTATGAAACATAGCGTGATGTTTTATATACCAATTTATACCCCTACTTCTACACAACACATCAGTGAAAGTCCTATCAAAATCCATCCACGGGTTTTCGAATGATGCCTGGACAAACAGAACGACAGACAGACAGACAGACAGACAGACAGACAGACAGACAGACAATAATTCCAAAAAAAATTGTTTTGGCCTCTATGTCGATAGTATAGTATCCCCACATAGAAATTTTGGAAAAATATTCAATGTACAGAAAAAGTGCTCTTTGAGTTTTATTATAGTATAGAAGGAGCCCCACTTTTAGATCTCGCACCACTTATAAAATCTTTTTAAAAAAAAATTGAACCGACTTCAATATCACTGAAAAGTATAAAATAATTTAAATATTATTGAAGTTGGTGTTAGCGTACCTGCTGTGTATATTTGGCACCAACTTCAATAATATTTAAATTATTTTATACTTTTCAGTGATATTGAAGTCGGTTCAATTTTTTTTAAAAAGATTTTATTTTAGACTTTTTAGTGATATTTTCATATATAAAGATTGAACCATCGAAAACCGTAAAATTATCTAGGTATACTCGAATTCAAGTATTCCGTCGTAAAAAGTAAATAAACATGGCGGTATTGCAACCATCGACAATATTAGGGAGGTGACGCCTCATGAACGAGTGAATCTGACCACATCATAGATGTATGATAAATCCCTTAGAGGAGATACCACTGCAGAGAGCATGATGCGCTAACCCCTCTGCCAAATTTTGTTCATATGTTCAGGTCATTCTTTGTTTGTGTGCGTATCTTTTTGAATGTGTTGCGAGTTTATTATAGTGTGGATATGCGTGAAATTGTATCTGTGTGTGTTTACTTCGCCTCCCGCACCCCGCAAAAGTGCCACGAATAATTTGTTCGGGGAATCGACGCGATACTGGCTCTATTCTAATTACTCTGAGGATAAATCCATTACAGTATCGATATTTATGTCAGCAACGGTAGGATTAAAAAGAATACATTATTACTGTGAATTATTTTTATTGATAATTTCACCTTTATTTAAACAAATAACAACTCGAAACCCTTTAATTCAAAATAATTAACAAATGCGTCAGTATTAAAATGTTAATTTGAGTGTACAACAATTTTACTTATTCTCTAGAAGATTGAATATAATACGTCAAAGGGTAGCATTTGGGATTTTTGCGAACCATTTTGTAACTTCCATCTTTTTGGCCACAAGCTGCAAACTAACTCTGATGGAAATGCGTGCGTAAAAATATAAAAGTTTATATCTCTTAAATCGATTTTTATGAAAACATAAAACTAGAGATTTTTAAGACATTTATTCTGAGGAATAAGCAAATTCTGAGCTGGAGCTCGTCCCGGTTACATTTATGATAAATCGCGTTGTTTCACTTGCTGCATCTATTATGCCATCCAATTTTAACATTTTGTCTTCCTCCTTCTGCACATGTTCTATACATTTTTTCCATGCATTTGCTCCAATTAATGCCAAAGCATTGCGAAGTAACGTTTTCACCTCAGCCATTTTGAATGTTTTATTGTTTCTTCCCACGTATGATTTAATTTGAGCCCAAATCAATTCAATTGGATTGAGTTCACAGTGATAGGGTGGTAGCCGCAAAACAGTTACATTTTTCTTAGCCGCCATGTTATCTACTACTTTTTCTTGAAAACCAAAAATCGAAAGCAAAGTCGTTAAAGAAAAGACACCAGAGAGCATTCAGTACGTACGACATCGATACGAAGCGACGAATGAATGACTATGAATAACACAATGAGGGTGTTCAAAAATGACGTGCACCAGGTGGCAGCACTAAGGCGTAAGTCCCGGAACCTGTCAAACCGCATACATTTTCATATTCGGCACTCAATTTTATTGATATTTATTTAAATAAATAATTAAATACGTAATATAAAATATTATCTTACAATCAACATAATATAATCCGTGTAGACGTGGGCAGAGTAGCGATTTACTTTGAAATAGGGACTGTTTATGTTGAATCTACCTCAGTTTAGTCTGAGTTTAATATAATACTTTTTATTTTATAAAATGATTGGTTGTGGATCAATTTCAAATCATTCAATATCGAGATTTAGATCTTTAAATATTGGACATCACTAATTTCCATAGACAAAGTGTGTGTTCTATATATTGACATATTTTATCTGTGGCATTCTCATGTCAAAAATATTTTATTTATTCGTATATCTTAAGATTTTAATTATATTTTCAGTAGTTTAACTAGTTTTCTGAATCAGTTGGATGTTTTACGTGTGTGTGGTGATAAATGGAAAGTTTTCATCTTGTATTGGTGAAGAAATTTAGGTTTGTTTTGAAGTACCCGGTTTGATTACAAAAAATGACTTTATATCTGGTTTTGGGTATAGGTTATGATCACATTATCGTCTACATAGTTTTACATAATTCATGTTTCTACAGAAAAAAATATCCGGTCGTAATGAAATTTGCATGGAAACATCATAGTAGTTTACTCTCTCGAATAAAAAAAGAATCCTCGAAATCGGTTCATAATTGTCAGAGCAATGTAATGGAGAACATCAGTTTTATGGTTTTTACCAGATAAATTCCTCCACATCGTTCATGGTCCTCCAGGAAGTTCTTATCCGGTTGTAATAAAATTCACACAGATTCAATACGGTGGTTTCTTCTTTCGAATAAAAAAAGAATCATTGAAATTGGTAAATATTTGCCAGAGTTATGACCATTTTTGTCCGACCGAGCGAATCCGAGCGACTAAAACGTCATCTATATAGGCTTTCTTGCAACTCTCAGTGCGCAGTCACCATTCTTGTTTTTTTAGGAACTACTTATTACTAAGCAATAATTTTTTTATGGGACCCAATCAATGGATTGAAGAATGGATGGAAGAAAGATTTTTTCAAATCGGTTAATAATTGCCAGAGTTATGCGCGAAAATACATAAAAAAAAAAAAAATATACAGACGAATTGAGAACCTCCTCCTTTTTTGAAGTCGGTTAAAAAATATTGATAGGACCGCCACTGCGTCGCAAGATATTATTTTTTTATTAAAATGAGACAAGACAATGATTCTTCTACGGACTCTGAGAAACCTAGTTCTTCTTTCAAAAGGTTTCTGCTGTGTTCGCCGGATCTTATCGTAGCAGCCGCATCAAGATCCGTTAGTAGTTTGTAAGAAATGATTTTTATCTCTCCGCCTCTGAGAGGTCAATACCAATAGGTACTAAAAAAGGTGTAATGAAGATATTTTGACTTTGACTTTGAATTGCGAACAAGCAAGCTCATTGAGAGTAAAAATAGTAATAATTTAACTGTTGGTTACAAGCTGTATAAATTCTATAAACGCTCTATCGCGTGAAGTCGCCCGAACTATGTCTGAACCCTTATGCGTCAGAAAACGAGTCGGCTAGACACATAAAATTATACTTACATTAAAGCCCATTCACAATAGAAGACAGATGCCACGTCTAGCTCATATTTGCAAAGGCCTGAGAACCCCCGACCCCTTAGCATGCACATAGAACAAGATAACATATGAGCCACTTAGACTAATGTTTCGTAGAATGGGACAGAAACGATCGGAGTGCCCTCTAATGGTGGATTGTCATTACCATGGTTATGGGAGCGCTATGGTATTGCAATGGCCATCAATGGGAATTGCAGTAGTAATCTCAGTGTATTCAGTGATGGGCCCATTGGTGTAGTGGTTAGGCTCACTCACTGGCAGCTACCCAATAAAGTTTGTGGGTTCGAATCGCACCAAGTCTACTGAAGTATCTATGTTTTTAGAAGAAAAAGTGTATACGTTTTTGTATCAGTTTGTCTGGTTATCACAGTCCTCGTCTGCTAGTTTGGAATCAGATGAATGTGTAATTGCCCAAGGTATAAAGGAAATGGTCTTGCCTCCGTGGCGCAGCGGGAAACAGCTTGTTTTGCAAAACAATGGTCGCGGGTTCAAATCCCACCTGAAGCAAGTTGTTCATTACTAGTTAGGACAATGCAGGCCGACCATGTCTGGAAAGTAAGATGATCCTTGCGTCGGATGAGATTTTCTTCATAAAATCGGCCTGCCATCCCATCGGAAAGGAATAGAGATGTGTCTACGCAAGCGCTTGTGCACTATAATATGTAACAGATGGCTGATCATATGAAAGATTGAGCGCTGTGATCGTATCGGCCAGTAGCACACACACATTATTATATTTGTGTTATATTTGGTGTTTTCCAACCAAATCATTGTTTTTGTTGGCCAAGGTAAGATTATTATTGTCTTGAATGTCGTAATGGATTGAAGTCTTAGATACTACTTGAACACCAATTATGTCCCATCATTACTTATTAGTCAACCGTTTTTCTACTATATCCATGTTAACTGCTATTTACCAAGCCCATTTCTTTGCACTTAGAAAATTTCCTAAGAGAAAAAATTACAACACTTTTTCCTATTCGGGAAATGGTTTCAGGACTTTGTATAGTTAAGATCACAGCAGCAGTCAATTCATTAGAAACACAATTCTCAAACATCTACTGGGTTTTAAGCCCAATCTTTATTTCCTAGCCATCGTATTTTTATTCAAGTACCAAAACAAAAGGAAAATTTCTATCATCACATTGATTTAATAGACTTCTTTGTTGAAACACAGTTATCTAATTCAACATTGTAGGTAGGTAGCGAAACGCAGGAGCCACGGACCTTCTTATCTTCTGACCTAATCTCCTGAGGATCTGACTTCAGTTCCTTCACATCGAAAACGATGAGAAGCACAAATATAACAAAAAGTATTAAATATATCACTTTGTGATGCTCTTCCAACTGCCATATCATATATGAAGCATAGTTCATGGTGTATAGCCAAGAAATATCACCCACGTAGTAATTGACTTCTGCCCGAAATTTTGTAACCAAGATGGTGATAGGTGTAATGGTAATGATTCCCAATAAACTTATAATCCTACTACTCTTCCATACTACTCTTTATTCCATATTGTCCAAGATTTCTGAAACTTAATGCAGTAAAGCTTAGAAGTAAGGTTAAATGGATTGACCAAATTGACAATGTCAAAGATGTCGAAGATGTAACTCTTTGATGGAAGCCATAATTTTGTAAAAGAAGGAGAGGTTTGCCCTGTAAGCTTCATGGGTTTGCCACTAGATACCAAGAAGGAAAACAATCTTTGAGTATTAATCCAAAAACAATAATATTTGCGAATTCCTAGCTAAGCTGAAAAGAAGTGTAAAGGTGCGCGTCCATTGACAGGCGCCGGACGCACCGCACGCACGGCACGCAACGGATTTTAGTTTGCTTTCTATGATTTTGACAGCCCGCATCGGAAAATGCCGGCGCGGATAATGGACGCAGCGCTATGTAAAATCATACAAAGCAAACTGAAATCCGTTGCGTGCCGTGCGTGCGTTGCGTCCGGCGCGTTCCAATGGACGCGTACCTTAATCGAGAACATTTATAATTTTTCTAATTTTATAAGGAACAATGAACTGTAAAATAATCGTCTTGAATGAACATAAGGAAAACAAAATTGAATAATTAGGAAACAGTCGAAATTTTAGACCTAAGTATTCACAAGTAAATCTCAGACGCAAAAGCATTACTATTAATAACGGTATTATTGTCAGACTGGCTACATGGCCCGAATCCAGATTCTCAGAGGACATAGTATTATAGGAAACAGATTTGCATGGCTAAATAGTAGGGATCATAATGTAAGTCCAAGTTACAGCTACGTAGATGACTTCCTAACCTCCGAAAACCATGTTCTGAAATTATTTGATTTGATAGGAACTTGCGTGGTTTGCATTAGCTATGTGAGCGAAGTATAAACTAGAAGACATAATAACATCGAATTTGGGAGAGTAGATACAGCAAACTCTTTGTTTTGTTGAGCATTAAGTTAAGTATACAATTTTATTTCAGACCAATCCATATTATACAATTTGAAGCATTAACTCGTTATAATTATCTATAGGTTAACATAACTGCATGCTATAATGGAGTGATGAGTCAAACATATTTTGTCGTAAATCCCCATTAGAGTTATAACTTTCATTTAGTAATTACTTTCCAACCAATGAATCGTTAACTACAAAATTCTTTGGATTTAGAATTAAGTACTTTATTGCTATTTGATAATAATATGGAATATTACATTCTAGTACAGAGATTTCATTCGAGTCTATATGCAAAGCTAATGCAATAAAGAAAAACTCGAATGAAATCAAGTAATTTAAACTAACATAGTTCTAGGAATTAACCTAGAACCGAGCCCAGCAGTGGGACATTAACAAGGGCTGGTATTATTATTATTATTTATGTTAGTGTAATATTACTTTGATTCATCCACATTCGGCATTATATCTTTGTTCAGTTTGGAACCAATAAGATTTCTATCAGTACTTATTACCTCAATAATAATTTCTCAACGCCGTCAGCATAAAGTAATGGATGTTCATTAGAATTCGCCCGCAGAGCTCGATTTCATTACAGAATCTGTGCAATTAATTCAATTTAGTGTCCTCCATAGTATTTGCATGTCTGGAGTGCAGTGGGACCTGGGGCAGATATGCTTTTGCAGTCCGAACTTGGATTTATATTTAAGACTAATTTACTATGGCGTGGTTACTTACTGCAGCTGCGCATAATAAAACTGGATCTAATGTTGTAACTAGTTATAGTGCTTATTATGGCCTATTTGACATGAGAAAAAAGAGAGAAAGGGAATGATGCTCGACTGGTCGAATTGTAGTTTAAAGTAGAGACCACTTTAAAATACCCGAGGACATTAAATGTCGTTTGTTTTTTTTTATAAATTACTTATTCTTAACCAAAGTACTGATTTCGGTACGGGTTTAGTATGACTTCAACCTTCACGTTCGCTCAGTAGACTTCGCTTATGTACAAATACACACGTATAAGCATTTCACATGTGTTCTTACGTACTAAATTTTTCAGTGAATATAATAAAAAAGACAGTTTACTGTCTTCAAACAAAACCTCTTAAAATCACATCAAAACAAATTCGTTCAAAGCCACTTCATCAAAAACTTTCATATCCCCATGTAGGAGACGAACTCACAAGGGGCTCGGAGGCTTTTAGAAACAATTTAGGTGCGACTAAATACGCATTAAGGTGCATCAGGCCAATTATTGTGAACCCTCCAAGATTGGGGATTACGATACGGGAAGCATTTACCAAAACCATACGAGGTAGTAAGAAAAGATTTTTTAAATTCATTTTCTTTTCTTCGATATCTCCTAGTCTTTTTTCTTAGTTAGTAACATTACAATAATATTGTCTTTATTCCACCCATTGACTAGAGAAGCAAGACGCTTGCCTAATTGTAGGCAACACACCTTCCTTAAGACAGCTGTACCACAATGCTGTTTTTCAAAATTATTCGATAAATTATTATTAAATATCTTAGGCCCTGTAAATTTACCGCTACAATGCCTTTCCCACCGGAATACAGCAATGTTGAGATATTCCTGTTTGGTAGCAGAACATCTGACAATAATTATAATAGTGACTAAGTAAGTACTTAATAGTGTAATATTTATTTCCAAATGTGATTTTTGAAGGAATAAAATTGAATTTAATTGAATACGGCGGTATCTACCTGGACGGTTGCAAAAGGGACCTAGCACCAAGTAACTTGTAGGCATTTAATGTTGTTTTTTACTTACGCGAATATTTCACATTGTAATCAAACTACTTTTACGGATTTGGCATTTGCTTAATTATTATCTTGGAGAAGCTGTGCCTCTGGGCTGTGTTCTGATATGCATATTCATATACAGTCTCATACATTAGAATTGTTCGCGAGTTTTGGAAGCTCTTGACTTCACCTTCATAAATATCTATTTGATCTTTAACTTCATCGATATCGGTATTTATCTATTTTCGCACTGAATTATTTTATTTCATCAATATTAAATCAAATTTTGTCAGTGTAAGACTAGTTTTTTTTTTTATCTTGCTAATTAGTTTACACTACATAATATTACAGAACTTCAAATCATGTTCAGCTTTATTGTGTAATTATGTTTTTTTAGGGTTTAGACAATCAGTAGGTAAATGATAATGCAGCTGCGGGATATAAAACAAGAATGAAATTATTCAGTAAAAAACATTTTAAAACCTGTCAATAACACTGACTGTTTTATAGAAAAGTTTAAAAAACCTGTCAACAAAATTTGCTTCAAAGCACCGGAAATTGGCCAAAATTAAATTGCGCGTAAAGAGAAGTAAACAAAAACATGCAAAACAAAGTGTGTTGTTACAAAGTTTCCAAAATATCTACAAGGGTCAGTTCACAACAACGATTGTCGATTGTTAAAATTGAAATGAGACCCTTACTGAAAAGTTTCAGAGACATTTGCAAGGAAATTGCTACGTCTGGATTGGGAATTGAAGTTGGAAGTCACTTTAAACGTTTTTATTTTTATTCTTTTTAACATGCTGTTATTTGTATCTACTTGGCAATAGGATAGGCTGCTAAGTTTAGGATAGATAGGTCACCTTAACAGCTTGTTACTTTTCATCTTTTTAACCGACTTCAAAAAAGGAGGAGGTTCTCAATTCGACTGTATATATATATATTTTTTTATGTATGTTCGCGCATACCTAACACTGGCAATTATGAACCGATTTGAAAAAATCTTTCTTCCATCCATTCTTCAATCCATTGATTGGGTCCCATAAAAGAAAATATTGCATAGTAATAAGTATTTCCTGAAAAACCAAGAATGGTGACTGCGCAGGAAAGTTCAGGAAAGCCTATATAGATGACTTTATGTCGCTTTTTAAGGACAAAAATGGTCATAACTCTGGAAAATATTTACCAATTTCAATGATTCTTTTTTTATTCGAAAGAAGAAACCACTGTATTGAATCTGTATGAATTTTATCACAACCGGATAAGAACTTCCTGGAGGACCATGAACAATGTGGAGGAATTTATCTGGTAAAAACCATAAAACTGATGTTCTCAATTACACTGCTCTGACAATTATGAACCGATTTCAATGATTCTTTTTTTATTCGAGAGAGTAAACTACTACGATGATTCCATGCAAATTTCATTACGACCGGATATTTTTTTCTGAAGAAACATGAATTATGTAAAACTATGTAGACGATAATGTGATCATAACCTACCTAGATCATTTTACGGTCTTCGATGATTCAATCTTTATATATGAAAATATCACTAAAAAGCGATGCTAAATAGTTTAAAAAAAAATCTTTTTTTAAAAAAATTGAACCGACTTCAATATCACTGAAAAGTATAAAATAATTTAAAAATAATTGAAGTTGGTGCCAAATATACACAGCCGGTAAGCTAACACCAACTTCAATAATATTTAAATTATTTTATACTTTTCAGTGATATTGAAGTCGGTTCAATTATTTTTAAAAAAGATTTTTATAAGTTCCCATAGCCTGATTTTCGGTCTAAAAAAATTGCTGACGGGGGAATAAAATTAGAGATTACAAACTGCAACCTTAAGAAAAACTCAAAAAAGTACGGTCTTGGAGTGAAAAGGCTATAAAGCCTCGGTATGGTTATAGGCTTCTGATAGACCCATGATAGACCCAAGGAATATTATTTCGATAGACTGACCGGACAAAATGAACTTTGAAGACTAACCACAGAACACCTAGACTCACTGTATTACAATAAATTTATTTATATAAAAAAAAATTAAGTGGTTTATTATATTTAATAAATGGTCAATAACATTAGCTGCCGTACTCACAATCGTTAATTAGCGTTAATTATAATTAAGCCTTTTTTTGTCATATTATTTGGACTCTCAGAGCCGTTTAAGATTATTTTCGATTACTGAGAACGAGATAATTGATATGTCTACTTACTATAAGCGTTTTAATTATTATTAATTGGCTTCGAGTATCAAAACAATCCGATAGCAATATTTTAAATTACCGCCACCTACCTTATCACCATCGAACTTCTCAGTCGGCTCGTCGTATATGCGGACATCGCGTTTCTCCCGAGATCCGCGCCGCGCTAGCAGCGGGGTTTGCGGTGGCGACGCTAGCGCCACGCTGTTCCTAGCACTCCCTGGCGGCGATTTTATGAACTCAATCTTCCCGCCTTCCACGCAAATGTTTGGCGTTAGTGGATACATGGGAGACATTGCCACATTCGTGTTAGCCAAATGATTGTAGTGATTCTCTTCTAATGGAAGGTTTTTTGGTTTGTTTTTCTTGCGGTACGTAGAGTCATAAGCCAGGACTTGAGTGTTGTCCTCGGGATGGACTTGCCGAACTTTCCCGGGAGGTCGATCGGGCGGTTCTGGTGATACATTTCCGTCAGTACCGGGACTCTCATCTCTTTCGTTCGATATCCTGTAACAAACAAACTCATTTAAATTTGCTATAATTTAATTACACCTAAAAGGAACGTTTAAAAGACTATTATGAAACAATTTTATTCAATTGAAAGTTATCCAGTAAAATGTTCAAAGCTTTATTATTTTAAGTGTTATTTGTATCACTAGATGGCGCTTTCACATTGGCTCGTAAACATTGTAAATAAAATTAATTTTCTGAGTTTAATGTAACATATTTTAAAATAAAATATTAATTTCTATTACATTATAACGTGTTTAAGCTAGTACCTTCACAAAAAGAAAATTAAATTACTTATTTTGAATAGAAAAGTGAATTGTTCTGAATCGCGCTAACGATATTTTTTTCACGAGTAGTATATATACTCGGGAGCTAGTCAAACGTTTGGAAGTGCATGCTCTAGTGTGATGTTACTATAGATCACTAGCTCTCGTTAGAAGGTCTAAAGCACGTGACGTCACGCGCTCGTTGCCCGGCGACGCTCCTTGGAACGTGGGCCGCGGACGCTCGCCCGCGCGGCTGCGACGGCCCGGCGGCTCACATTCCTTGGGCATAGCCATACACTCTGAACCACGCGGTTTTAGTTAACTCGTTAGCTTAGCTTCGGTTTAAAGTAGAGCACTTCCATACACAGGCGGCGAGAACTCTCGAATGCCAGTTTTTTGATAATATTAAAAACGGTACGTATGTATAGCGAATGGATACATTTTTTGTTTACCTACTCTACTTAAATTTCATGATTTTTAGGACGCGATCTCACTACCCCGGGGGTCAGTGGTGGGGGCTATAGTTAAGGCTATATTAGCGTAAAAGCCAACCATAAACGTACTTACCTACTGAAATAAGAAGGACACCAGTAAAAAATCTCCTAAGCAAAGATAAACACAAGAACCGGTTACTGACAGCGTAAAGTATACCTACATAATCTGTTTTATCTGAAGTCACCTTATCAGGTGTTGTCAGCATTTCGGTAGCGGTAAGTAGTGTGTTTGTTTAACACATTAACGTCCATTTAAAATGATCTTTACGATATCACAAGCCGAAAAATGTAGAAAAATACGAAGAACAAAAACAGCAGGAAGATGTAGGTAAGTACCTAAACTATCCTTAGTGGATTCTCTATACTTAACCCAGCATATTTCCTTACGGGTGAAGTGGAAACTGGTCAAACTGAACGTTGTCTTATTCGCGTTAATAAAAGACAACGTAATAAAACTTCTCTTACGGAATATATCGCAGTTTATTTTAGGTTTTACTCTCCCGACGTTTCGAATGCAGCACCCATGGCCACGGGCAGATAATTTCCGTAAGAGTAGTTTTATTACAATGGTCAAACGGAAGTTAAAGATACTTACCTCTTCTAGCGTTTGAAGCAAGTCTGAAGATGCTTTTGCCTTTGGTCTACTATTTCTCTACATAGCGGTACAGAGCGGTTTCTAAGTATAAGTGTGATTTTTATTACGGATACCTAGGGAAGTAACTAAGTAATTACCAGGCATTTCTGTAGAGTTTTAACTGTAGGTAAGTATAATTTTATTATGTTTTCAGTGACTTGTCTTTTGTTTGATCCATTTAGCCTAAAGACTAAAGAAAGAAAGTTCTTTTATGTTTCTCCGTGGTGTATCCGGGTAAGAATAGCACCCACCCATCACCTTCTGCTCGGTGTTCGTAAGAGGCGACTAAGGGAAATCAAGAAGACGGGCAGCAGCGTCTTTCTATTGGATTACCTACCACCTATACTGCGATCCCCAAGACGCCTGCCAAGCGTGGGGATTATGGCAACCCCTCTCTTCAAAGGGGGAGGCCTTGTTCAGCAGTGGAGCCTAAGGCTTAATTAGCACATGTTTACCAATACACCGTATCGTTAGTTTTACAAAAAAACTCAACACCCTTTTTTGGTTTATATTTTACTCGACATTATTTTTCATACAATATTCACGAAACGATAAGGGAAGTTCACTGTAACCCATTACCCGGCTTACCAAGTTGTCATTGTTAAAACCACTTCAAAGCTTGCCATAAGCCTTTCAAAGCACCAAAGATAACGGACTTACCGCGTTTTATGGTATGATTAAGCTTAAAATATTTTAAACTAAGCTTAGTATGTTTACATAGCAAGTAGGATGACTGTGTATTTTGTGAATTTGTTTGACCGAATGACTGTGATTTCGAAGATAAAACCTTATTAGTATTTAATTGGTCAGGCTTTAATAATCAAATAGAGAAGAAGAATAGAAATACCACGAGGTACCACGGCAGTGCAGTGATAGATAAGTACTACTGTGTTCCAGTGTGACGGGCACTGTAGCTGCTGAAATTACCGGACACGAGAGACTAAACTACTTACCTCGGGTGACCAGTGGCTGTAGGCAGGCGTGTCGCTAGCCACCCGGCTCAATAAAAAAAAATATAGAAAGAAATCCTACCATAGAGTTAAGTATTAGGAATAGAGTACGCGTTTGTCTATGGTCCTATTACACAAAGCGTAGGCAGATTTTCCTCTACGGGGCAGGTGAATTGAACTATTTAAAGTTATATTATAAGAGTTATGTTGATATGTAAGTGATAATTAGTAATAGGTTTGATCTGTTACGAGCACAAATGTCGATAAATACAGCTAACGGTATAGTACCTATTGTCGTGTACCTGATATTTATGTATTTTCATGTTCTTACCTGTGCCTACGGTTCTTACTTGCATTTGAGCGTTCTATAGTACTTGTACTGATTATTGTTCTGTGAATCCTACCTATTCTATTTATGTACTACGCTTCGCTTTTGCATAAGTTTGCAACATTCAAATTCAAATTAAGAACGTTCGAAATTCGAAGTGGATTTGAAACTAAGCCGAGCGCCTCATCAACGCTCGTTTGTTTTTAGACAACTTCATTTAGTTCATTCTAAATACGTTCAAGTCTTACGAACGGGAAGGAAGCATCGTTCTGTATTAAATAGTCCTAAGTACTCCGTGGTTTGAAATAAAATTAGAGTTTCCGTTAATAGTGATAGGAAAGAGTTTTGTAAAGTACTAGTAACTAGTAGATTACGTTCGTGATACGAAGATTAACATTTTCTTCGGTATGTGCTTATTATTTTTTCAAATATTCTGATGCTAGCGTAATAACTCTGTAAACTATCAACTTGACATTTTTAAAAATGTAATTTCAAAAATTTATACTTTACTGTATGTTTTATTTACCTAGTAATATAAGTAAGTACTTTAATGTAGATATAATTGTCAGCTAGTTTCTGGCATACAAACTGCTATCATTACATTACTTCAGCTTTCAGTTACCAGCGCTCTACCTGGGAAAATACCATCATCTCTAATAACATTATTATTGTAACCTTGATTTCTCAACAGAAAGTGACAGAGCTATAAAAGACGTTTATTAACGTTGATAGCTTTATTTCGTTACGTTATAATAATACTCCTTTATTTATAGGTGATAGGAGCATGAGTGGTTATGGTGCAGCTGACAGATCATCGTTCGTTCTATTTGCTGCCAACACAGTGATAGCACTGACACCCCTGATTGCGACCCATAACCCCAAAGGAAGGGGGGTCCTCTTAGCATAAGTACAAGTACTATAGAATGCTTATTTTCAAAGAACCCTAGGCACGAGTAAGAATATCGAAACGCATAATAACATATACACAACAATAGGTACCTACTCCACCGTCAGTTGTATTTATCGATATTTGCGCTTGAGACAGATCAAACCCTACTTGTCACATACATATCGATACAACTTTCAATAGTTCACCTGCCTCTTGGAGGAAGGACTAAAAAAACCTGTCTACGATTTGTTTAAGGGGACCATAGAGAAACACGCAGGTACTCTATTCTTAATATATTATAAACTTTATGGGGGTCCTTGTGTCACTGTTCATTGTATTTGTAATATAATGATTATTCTCCTTCATTCAGAACTGCAACACCACTTAGATCGGTTGAGATCGCTATGTAGTTTATATTAAGTAAGTCAGAAACAACTTAATTCCAGTATTTTAATTTATAAACATTCTTAGTACACAAACAACAACATAAGTAAGCATTAATAATAATAATATAATATCTTGGGACAATCCACACACTATAACTATTAGGTTGATACTATACTGTAGTAGGTAATATACTATAGAAAGTGCTTCTAAAAGCGTACCCCAGAGTTCCGTATTTCTTGAAACAAACTTGTCCTTTTGACAGAACACGAACGAATTGATCGTGATAGGTCAGATCATAAATCAATAACTTCGTAAGAAATTTTCCATTTGGAAATACGTCCACTTAATATTTATCTGCTGACATTTTTAGTGCAATAAGTGCTATGTTGATCTAAATTGAATAATCAAATAAGTTTACTATTGCAAGTACATATACCTCAGTGAATTTAATAGGTATGAACTTTGTAGTTCACTTTACTTGCCGTTTTGACGTTTACTTACATAAAAAATACCAAATCAAAGATATAAATCAAAATAATTATGTTTTTTTTTGTGCATGCTGTGAATACCAATAATTAAATTTATTACAAATAAGAAATACATATAGGTATGAGTAGTTAGAAATTGAGGGCATTTTCAGAGAATGTTTTCTGTTCGCCAATTAATTTAACGAGCGCGTAAGTAGCGCTTTTGCCATATAATCCAATTTCCGAACCAATTTTAAACGATTTATTTTTTGAATAAAAATATACACAAGCGCTGTTCAGTATGAAGCGCAAAAATATTAGAAACTTTTCTTAAATTAAACCACCATTACTCTTCTTCTGCACCAGTCTAGTAAAAAGTAATAAATATCTACTGCATCCATGTGATGGCATCGTGCGTGAAGAACATAACTCTGTTCAACAAATCTCATCGGCCATAACAGAAAGGCGTGTATTGAAAGTTATTTCGCAAGTCTGAAGCATCGGTGGTCTTCCGGAGACACGGATGACAGATAAGCAATCAACAGTGACATCAAAGAGACGACGTATTGGCCTCTAGCGTTTCAGAACACTTCCTATGTGCAAGATTTGAACATACCGTTACGAACCAAAAAAGCATAAGCTGGGGCCTTACCGTGAACTCTTATAGCAGTGCAGTTTAACAAGAAAAGTGACCTGTGTCCTTACCGTGTTCGCACTAATTAGTAGGCCACCCAGCTATTACGTCACTCAAACAAGTGAGTGGTCACGTGACAATAATATTGTCACGCTAATTACTGCAGTCACGGTACAAAGGACCATGCCCATCTGTGCCCCGAAATGCCCAGATAAAGTATATTACAAGATTGCTCTAATAAATAAAAACTAGAATTATGTTGTTAATTTTAAATCATATGAAGCACTGGATAAAAAAATATAATAAACTATTTAAAAAAAATTAAAAACCGACTTCAAAGTAAATTATCTAAAAAGCATAAAATAACGAAAATATATTAAAGTCGGTGCAAGCTAATCACGTTAACTAACACTATCACCAGCTGACACTGACTTCAATATATTTTCGTTATTTTATGCTTTTTAGATAGTTTACTTTGAAGTCGGTTTTTTTTTTAAATAGTTTATTTAACACTTTTTAGTGACTTATTTTACCATGATAGGTACCAGCACTATCACGCAACTCGAACGGCTACGTTACAGTAACTTACTGAAAACATAAAAAGTTTATATCTCTTAAACTACTGGACCGATTTTGATGAAACTTGTACTCTACCCTAAGTTGAAAAATACTCTAACTATTGCAAAAAGAATTTTCGAAATCGGACATGTAGTTTCTGAAAAATCCGTGGACAAACCTACATACATACATACATACACTCATAAAATTTGGTAAATTTGTTTAGAAGCCCACATAGACTAACATATATTAATATTACGCATTTTTATCAATATTACATACATACGCGTCGAATAGAGAACCTTCTTTTTGAAGCCGGTTAAAAAAAGATGTTCTGTGTTGACATTGCAGTACCAGTGTAGGTATCTAACCAAATTGTTTTCACATACATATTGACACTATACAATGGAGACAGACTAGATAATTCCAAATAACTGACATGTTTATCTGATAACATACAGATAAGTATATAAAAGCTTTTACACTGATTACGCTTAGCTTTGACACTGATCTGGCTTAGCTTATGTGATGATCAGGAAGTAGTGAAAAACTAATAGCAATGCTGTCTGTAAACGATAAAATGTATAAAAAACCAGTAGGAAGTTATCATGTTTAATGTCCAATATCTTTTGAACCGGTGCTTTATATGACATTAAATCTAGATATAATATAAATACTGTTAAAAAAATATCATATGACATAGAGCTGCAGTTTGGGCATTGCATGGCATTGCTGACTTTCAGCTCCATACTAATATGGGCATGGTCCTTTGAAGTCAGATCACTTTTCGTGTTAAACTGCCCTGCTATAAAATTTCATGGTAAGGCCCTGTTCTTTTTTTATACCCTCCTTTCCCCAACTGTATTAGGAAATCTAAAAAGTATGGAAACGAAACCAGAACTTCGCGATCTACAACCGTACTTTGCACAAAAACAAATACTCCTAACGGATAAACTTTGTGGCTATCAGACTTTAGAAGATGAGAATACCAAGATAAAAAAATCTGAGATTCGAAAAATAAAAGCTTGATCAGAAATGACTTAACAACCACAGTCATTATCATACTTATCTGTTTTGTATTAACTCTACGTAAAAGCCGTCAAACATCATTTGCCTCGTTAGCTTTTTTTTAATTAAAATAAAGTTCACATAACAGTCTTTTATTTACGCGAATACTGAACATTGTAATAAAACTATACTCTTACGGAATATATCGCCGTTTATTTTAGGTTTTACTGTCCCGACGTTTCGAATGCTGTGCAGCACCCATGGTCCATGGTCATGGTCAATCCGCCCGTGGCCATAGTTATTCCATAAGAGTAGTCTTATTTCAATCTATACTTATAATAAAACTGTAACAGGTCCAATTCTGTACATTGAAGATATTTTGAAAATTATGTTTGAAGGGCATTCTATAACCGATACTAAAGCCAAAAATGTAATTTTTTTTTATTTTTGTCTGTCTGTCTGTCTGTCTGTATCTCGGCTGAGCATCACGCCGAAACTACTGGATGGATTGAAACGAAACTTGGCATGATTTGAGTTAATACTCCGAGGTAGGACATAGGATACTTTTTATCCCGACATTCGGCACGGTTCCCTTGGGAGAGGGGACTAAAGTCAAAATGTGTAGTTGGTTATACGCTTGCTCCGATTTTAACAATTTTTCATTATAATTATAATAAATATTTATAAGGGAACTCTCATAGACAGTTGTTAACAATGTTTGGAAGTCGATTAGGTTAAGCAACGTTACGTAAAGTCATTAAATAGATGGGTGACCGTTTAACGCCATTTGAACTAAACGGCTCCATGCTTCGGAGGGCCAATACAAAGCGGGTCCAAGTTTTTAACCGACTTTAAAAAAGGAGGTTTTGTATTCTATGCGAATGTATATTGAAAGTTTAGTTAGCGTAAACAGAGCGCGAGCGGAGCTGCGTGGGTCAGCTAGTATTAAATAAAGTTACTAATTTACTAGTACAATTTATTAAAAAAGTTTAATATTTCTTGGAATAAATATAACCGCGCAACTCTACATAGTAACAACTAAGCTCCATCCAGAATTACAGTAAGCTCTAAAAATAACACACCCATCGTCGGTAACGTCGCGTGTCTGCTCACGCCCCGTCGACCGCGGCGTGAAGATAACGACATAATGATCTCGAACACCGTCATTAGGACGTCCGCACACCGTTCCGTTTTTATACTAATTAAAGTACCGCAGATTGGCAAGGTCTCTTCCGCTTGAGAGCTGAGAGAGTTGTGGTATAATAATGTCCTCCTGGCCGATACGACTACCGCTGCCAATCTTTCACAAGATCAATCTTTCATAGACAACAAGTGCAATCTCTTTCTTTTACTCTCACAATCCGATGGGACGGAAGACCGACACGACTGGAGAAAGGTCAGGCTTAGGACCGACTTTTTACATGCCAATGTTACGTATGGATCATTTTGCTTTCCAGACGGTCAGGTGATCCGCCTGCATTGTCCTAGCCAGTAAGGAACAACTACACAAATTAGAGCTGTCGCTTACCATCAGGCGAACGTCTTACTCTTCTCGTTACTAGGTTGAATAAAAAGAATCTCATCATAATCGGCATATTTTTGTAAGATTTTCTGTACTAGAAAATACGTCGTCTACATAAACTTATCTACTACTGTGTTATTTTCTAGTTAGGTTGCCTGGAAGAGATTGCTTTTTAGCGATAAGGCCGCCTTTGTACATTGATATCATCAACGTATTGTTCAATTTACATGTAACTTTTGGTGTACAATAAAGTGTATCCTCACCTCTAGTCTATTGTATCCTACCATACCTAGTACAAATAGACTGGGATACATAAGTGGATAGAACGGATATACTCCATACTGCTTTAAATATAGGAAACGAGTAAATTTATTTTGAATTTTTTCTACCATGAGGCTGTACTTATTCTCGTGGGGACTCCAAATGATTGAATTCGTTTCTAGATGGCTTCTGACACGGGCGTTGTATAACATTTTAATGGCCATTATGTTTTTAAAATCTTTGCACAATCTTTATAATGAACCCCAGGTTTCTGAATGCTTTGCTACATATATCCAGTATGTGTTTCCGGAATGTAAGATCCATCACCGTACACCTAGGTCTCGCACACTTGTCTCTCGTACCATGACTACATCTTCTATCATATACGGATATTTCAGCGGAGCCCGCGCCCGGCTGTAGCTCATCACACAGCATTTTGCTATATTAAAATCGAGTTTATTACGCGTACTCCATTGAATCACTCTATCAATATCCTGCTGATATATGTACGTATGTCCATTTCTTTGGTATGCTACAGCCTAATGGGCCATTATGTTTGTTCGCAGTCGGGATTTTTATGGTTTTATATTTTATACTTTTTATCATTCCATTCCAGGGACTATTTGTACGTTCATAATAAAATTGGCATGAGAGCATTCCGGTCGAATATTTTTTTAAATAAAAAAATCATTCACTTCGGTACATAATCACCAGAGCTACGCGCGAACACATCTCCAATTTCAAGTCTCAAATTCTTACTAACATGATACTATCGACCATCGATTCTTCTATAGAAATCTAAAAAATGCCGGATAATTACCACGCAATCACGTCCATCACGACGCGCCACGGGGTCCGTTATCACAATGAGTTTTGTTCCCGTGGGGTCAAAATGCGGCCCTACCTAACCGTTCAGTGTCAGTTTTGCGTAATATCGTGGGGTTCAATGTTAATGAACCTGTGAAAGATGTTTGACGCAATCAACCGGATGACGCAGTGGTTTAGGTTGAAAATTCGATTCGCCTCTGTCATTTAGTTATAGGCCTGTACGTAGTGGTATTCTTTAAGAACATTTAACAGACTCGAAACCTGAATCCGCGGTGAGATATCTTTGTTGAACGAATTTTATATTATTATCTCACTGCGGATTTAGCTGTCGCAGAATAACCCGTCTGTTGTCAGATCTGTCTAAGCTGCCTTTAGGCCTCTGACATGGTTTAACCACTCTGCTATCATAACAACCACCGACACAGACTTTTTGTCGTGTCCTACGAAGCACGGAGCTGTTCAGGTGAAATGACACTAAACGGTCACCCATCTAAAAACTGAGCTTGCCTGGCGTTGCTTAACCAACTAATCATTTCCCATTTCCCGTACAATGACTGTAACTGGCTATTCCCTCTGTGACGTGATGCAATCTACAATGTTTTATTTTATTATTCAGCGTAGTGATGAGGCTGGCAAGACGCACGTTCTATTGACGAGACTAAGAGAACTACGCGTCTGCCAATAGACTGCCGCGCTTCACCCGAGACCAAAGAGTAAGATTGTCTGGAAGAAATCGCAACCTGCGATAAGACCGCCCAATGTATACCATTGTATATTTTCTTTGTACTTCTTTGTTTTCCTGTATTTTTTGGTGTGCAATAAAGAGTTCTCTATCTATCTATCTATAATATAGCGTGCCCGAGTCATTCGTTATTATACCTTTCGAGCCCAATAATTTCTCCAGCTACAGTGCCCATACTGGAACACAGCAATGACTACACACTGCTTGGCGGCAGAATATGTAACACTGCGGTGGTACCTAGTGGTAGTCAAATTGTAATAGGGCACTCCGTACAGACTTCGCTTCCCTCTAGCGCCACACGCTCGGCAGAGCGCGTCCCGTGGGAGCAGAGAATGTACTTTCGCGGTCATTAGCGGTGTAACCTTTAGGGCGATAATCACTTGCACGAGCCGGCCCAAAATACGCGCGGACGGGGTAAGTGCACGTAACGTCGTTCAAACAATTTTGATTGAAACTGGTACACCGTTCGTGTCCGCGATAGTACACTTTCCTCGGCACCCCTAAAATATTCTATGACTTAGGAACATTTATTGAAACTAAATATTTACAGTTTATTTACAAATATGTATACATACTCAAACTAGGTAAAAAACTTCCGCCAAGTTGTCGCCAGTGCAGCTACAACTTGGCGGAAGTTTTTTACCTACCTGAACTTCTATGACTTATATTATACACTAGCTGTAGCCCGCGGCTTCGCCCGCGGCTTCGCCCGCGTTGATTTTGTAAGTAAAACGCGTTTTAAATCAAGGATGAAGGTTTTTAAAAATATTGTTTACACTTTTTTTAAACCTGGACCTATTATGTGTCATCGTCAAATATACATACTTGATGACATAGCCTGTATTTTTGTAACTCTGTCTGTCTGTCTGCTACGCTTTAACGCCTAATCCACTGAACCGATTTCGATGAAATTTGGTAAAGAGACAGATTAGACCTTAAGAAAGGATATAGGCTACCTTTTATCCTGAACAAAAAGATAGAAGGGGTTGAAATAGGGAATGAAATTTAGAATGGAATTTCGTCATTGTTGTAAATAATACCATGACTTTGTTTTACAATTGATAAGAAATCCTACTGTCCCTACTTCCTCCCTACTTCTATACTATCTATCTATATCTATATATCTAACACTTCTATACATTAGTATAGAAATACTAATGTATAGAAGTGTAAATATTGTAAAGAGTTTAAATTTGTATTTTTGTATGTTTGTGTGTTATAAAGTAAGTATGTGTAATCTAAGGGTAATCTTCAGAACCACTGATCCGATTTTGAAAATTATTTTGCCTGGGTTGAGCCGGATCATCGTGCTAAAGCGAGCTGGATCATTTACATCGGTCCAGGTGGATCGATGTGGATCAAGATGGACCGAAGTAGATCGAGATAAGTCAAGGTGGGTCAAAGTAGCTCAAAGTGAAATAAACTTTCGAGATGAGTCAAGCCGGATTATCAAACTGCACCAAACTCGATAGAACCGAATTGAATAACAACTGGTTTGAGCTAGATTAAACTGGATCATGCAGGATCAAGATGAATCGAGGTAAATTGAAGTGGATCGATGTGGATCAAGATGGACCGAGATGGATCGATATGCCAAGGCGGTTTGAAGTGGGTTAAGATGGAATAAAGTGGATTGAGTTAAGCCAAACTCGATCATGAAATTGCATTGAACCGGATAATACCGGATTCAGCTGAATAAAACTGGTTTGAGCTGGATCAAACCGGATCAAGCAGGATCAAGGTGAACCGAGCAAAAGCGAGCTGGATCAAAGTAAATCGAGGTGGATCGTTGTGAATCGATATGGACCGAGGTGGATCGATATAAGTCAAGGTGGTTTGAAATGGGTCAAGTTGGAATAAAGTGGATCGATATGATCCAAGCTGGATCATTAAACTGCATCGAACTTGATTGAACCGGATTGAGCTGAATAAAACTGGTTTGAGCTGGATCAAACTGGATTAAGCAAGGTGAATCGTGCTAAAGTGGGCTGGATCGAAGTAAATCGAGCTGGATCGAGGTGGATCGATATGGACCGAGGTGGATCGATATAAGTCAACGTGGTTTGAAATGGGTCTAGTTGGAATAAAGTGGATCCAAATGAGTCAAGCTGGATCATCAAACTACATCAAACTCGATTAAACGGCATAAAACTGGATTGAGCTGAATAAAACTGGTTTGAGCCGGATCAAACTGGATCAAGCAGGATCAAGCTGGTTTGAGTTGGATGTAGCTAAAGCGAGCTGGACCGAGGTAAATCGATGTAGATCAATGTGGATTGTGGATCGAGATAGACCGACGTGGATCAATATAAGTCAAGGTGGATCGATGTTGTTGTTTTATTGAAATCGGTTCATATTTGTCAGAGTAATGTAATGGAGAACATCAGTTTCATGTTTTTTAATCGACTTCAAAGAAGGAGGAGGTTCTCAATTCGTCTGTATATATTCTTTTTTTTACCAGATAAATTTCTTGACATCAATCATGGTTCTCCAGGAAGTTCTTATCCAGTTGTGATAAAATTTGTACATATTCATTACAGTGGTTCCTTCTTTCGCATAAAAAAAGAATCATTTCAATGATTGTTAAATATTTGAGTTTCACCATTTTCGTCCTTAAAATGCGATAAAGACATCATCTTTTAGGCATTCCTACTTTATCTAGTTTATATAATATATCGAAGATTCCTACAGTTTTTTCTGAGTCGCCATTTTTGTTTTTTCAGGAACTGCTTATTCGTAAGTAATTTTTTTTATGGGACCCAATCATTGGAGCGACCTATCCGTACCAGAAAGATTTTTTGAAATCGGTTCGTAATTGCCAGAGTCATGCGCTTCCTTTTTTGAAGTCCGTTAAAAATGCTGAAAATTACTTTGTTAAATTGTTGTGTTGAATTTACTTACCAAGTTTCGTGACTGTAGCTGTATTATAACTTAAATGGAAATCCTTCTGCATGCAAAATTTGAAACTATTAATTGATCTTAGGGGTTTTATTTCTCTTTGAATGCAGGAAACAGGTTTCTTAGATTCATTACAATACATAAAATAAGTCTTGTGACCGTAGGCTAAAACAAAAGGATTTGGACCCCAATTAATACCTTTTGGGAATCAAATTAAAATTGCACATGGATTACTTTAATTTCATAAATGCATCCATCAGTGCAGCATATTTTTTTTCCGAATTCATACTCAAAAACCGTGCTAAAACCCCGTCAAGGGTTGATTTTCAAAACAAATGTGTCAGACCTGTTTCTCAACTTCTTTTGATAACTAAGTTTTGTATCCGTGTGGTGAAAAATATTTTTTTGCAAACTTTGATACCCTATTTGACCCAGTTAAGGGTTGATGTTCGAAAAATGTAGAAAATTTGTTTGTTGTTATGTTGAGTTTATTTAATGAGTTTTGTGACTGTAGCAACATTATAGCTAAAATGAAAATCCTTCTTCATGCAAACTTTGCAACCTCATAAAATGACCTTAGAGATTGTTTTTTGAAGAATGCCTGAAATAAGTTTCTTAGATTATTATGAGCAATGCATAAAATAAGTCCTGTGACTGTAGGACAAAAAATATTTGTTAAACCCAATTAGACCCTCTTAGGGGTTGATTTTCAAATAAATAATAGGGGTTGATTTTTGAAAAATGGTGAAAATAAGTTTGTTAAATTGTTTTGTTGAGTCTATGTACCGAGTTTTGTTACTCTAGCTGCATTATAACATTCAATGGAAATCGTTCTACGTGTAAACTTTCTACGTGTGGAGTTAGTATACAATACTAAACACCCATTATATGACCTGAGGGGTTGTTTTTCGCTATATGCCGGAAATGGGTTTCTTAGATTCTTGTGTGCGATACATAAATTAAGTCCTATGACTGTATGTCGAAAATCATTTTTGGACCCCCATTGGACCCCTTTAAGAGTTGATTTTCTAAAAATGATTATTTATAAAATCATTGCTTTAGTTTGATTAATGTATTAGCAAAGTTTCATCAATGCAGCATGATATTTTTTTTCCGCGTTTCATACTCAAAAACCATGCTAACACCCCTTTACGGGTCGAATTTGAAAAAGATGTGATATACGTGTTTCTTAATTTCTTTGGCTTAGTACATTGACAAAATTTCTTATTAGTGTGATGAAAAAAAAAATTTACATACTAACTTTGGGAGCCCATTTGACCCACTTAGGGTTGATTTTACAAAAAATGGTCAAAATTAGTTTGTTCAATTGTTGTTTTGAGTTTATTGACTGAGTTTCGTTACTATAGTTGCATCATAGCATGAAATGGAAATCCTTCTTTGTGCAAACTTTGCAACCCCTTGTATGACCTTAGGGGTTATTTTTCGTAAAATGCCGGAAATAGGTTTTGTAGATTCTTGTGTACAATATATAAACTAAGTCTTATGACTGTAGGTCGAAAAACATTTTTTGGACCCCAATTGGACCCATTTCGGAGTTGATTCTCAACACATGATTATTTACACATAGATTGCTATAGTTTGATAAATATATTCGCAAAGTTTCATCAATGCAGTAAGTATGTTTTTTTTACGTTGTATGCTCAAAAACCATGTTAAAACCCCTTTAAGGGTCGATTTTCAAAAAGTTGTAATTTACGTATTTCTTTATTTCTTTTACATAATACTGTAACAAAGTTTCGTTTCCGTGTGACGAAAAAAAATATTTTCCATACAAACTTTGGGAGCCCATTTGTCCCACTTAGGGGTTGATCTTACAAAAATGCTCAAAATTAGTTTTTTCAAATGTTATGTTGAGTTTATTTACCGAGTTTCGTTACTCTAGCTGCATCATATGATAAAATGGAAATCGTTCTTTGTGCAAACTTTGAAACCCCATTAAATGACCTCAGGGGTAGTTTTTCGAAAATGCCGGAAATGGGTTTCTTGGATTCTTGTGTGCAATATATAAACTAAGTCTTATGACTATAGGTCGAGAAAAAATTTTTAGACCCCAATTGGACCCCTTTAGAAGTTGATTTTCAAAAAATGATTATTTGCACTTAGATTGCTATAATTTGATTAATGTATTTGCAAAGTTTCAGCAATGCAGTATGAATTTTTTTTTCCGCGTTGCATACTCAAAAACGATGCTAAAATCCCTATAAGGGTCGATTTTCAAAAAGTGTGATACACGTGTTTCTTTATTTCTTTTGTTTAGTACACTGATAAAGTTTTATGTCCGTGTGACGAAAAAAATATTTTTTTCCATACAAACTTTGGGAGCCCATTTGACCCACTTAGGTATGGAATTTCGAAAAATCCGTTCTTATTGTTCACCTAGACTATTTGAATAATGTTGGTTCCAAATTTCAAGATTGTACGTTTTATGGTTTTTGCTGTATCGTGATTCCTAGAAAACACCCTGCTCTTTTATTAATATAGATAATTCCATCAATCTTATTATATAAAAGAGTAGACAAAAACCCACTCATCACGAAATCTCAGAAACTACAAGTGCTAGGAGTCTCAAACTTTGCATGGGGGTTCCTTTTAAGACATAGGTGCTCACTAAGACTGGATTTTGCGAAATTCAACCTCTAAGGGGGTCAAACAGGGGGGCAAAGTTTGTATGGGAGAACGCGATTCCTTGGTCCTATTGACTTGAAATTTTGCACAGACATTCGTTAAGAAAATTAATTGAATTAGTATTTCATATTTTTTATAATTTATCCCTTTACAGGGTAAAAAAGAAGTATTATTACTCAACCGATGGCAGTACAAATATATTACAACAATAACATACGATAATTTGAAAGATAAAATAAAAGTTCCTTGGCCAAGTGGTTACGGAAGCGTCCTCTAAGTACGGACTGTCCGGGTTCGCTACCCCTGATCGAATTTTTTTTTTGTATTATTAAACTTTGTTTTTGATTTTTTTATTTATATTAAGATTCGATGTTTTAAATATTGAACTCATATTGACTCCGGCACTTTTTATCTCTAATATATTTTTTATATTTAATGATATTTTAAAATTTAAAATCATGCATACGTAGTTAACTTCTCTCAAATGTTATGATTTAGTTATTAGTGGAAACTGAATTGATTTTTATGTACTATTGGATCTTATATTTAGTAATAAGTGCTATCATTTGTTTGTTTCCCAAATATAACAAAATAAAAATAAAATAATGAAAATATATTTTCAAAATGTCTGTTTGGGTAGGAATACAATATGCATGCATATTGTATACCTAACTATTGTACGTATGATATAAAAAAGCCAAAACTTTATTGGAACTATTGTCTGTCTGTCAGTCAGGGTTTTTTCTATAGGTTGGCTGGTGTTGGGGACCAACGACGTCAAAGTATCTTTACATAGTGTGAAACAAAGTCGCTATCCGAGTCTGTCTATATCCGATAGCACCTCCTAAACCATGCAGCGATTTTCACCATCGGTTAGATAATTTTTCATTGAAGGTTTTAAGTTTTATCTAAGTAAATAAACTTACATAGCTTACATTGACTAAACCTAAAGAGATACATAGTTAACAATCAAGTACTAGAGAATTTCATTAATTCCATATATTATAAAGTAGGTAAATATCCGGGATATAATATACCCGCCCCCCGGCGGACTCAAAGGCAATGCACTGAGGGACAGCTGATGCAGATCCCACCGGAGAACCCCCTCTCATGTGCCGATGTGACAGCCACGAGAGTTTTAGTGGGTAAGAATCCCCCACAGGATCCCAGGGACATATTAAACGTGCCCCCCACCACCCCTTTAACTGTGACAACGGTGACAGATTCCCGGGGGGCTATAATGCGCCCCTGGCAGCGGCTTCAAAGGCCCTTGCCTTGCACTGAGGGGTACCCGGTGCAGCCCCATATTTTTTGCGGACAGCCGTTTAGAGGGTAAGAATCCTACACACCGCGGTCGACCGCCGGCAGGATCCTGGAAGCCTATTGGAGGTCTACCCGTGGTCTCCGAAACTTTGAGCATGGTGACAGGTTTTTTTTATTGTGCCCCCCGGTGGCGGGCTCAAAGGCAAGCCACTGAGGGGATCTTTTTTTTTCATTTATCCCTTAACAGGGTTAAAAAGCAGTATTATTACTCAACCGATGGCGGTACAAATATTCTCACACTCACACTCAGATTTGCTTAGTACGTAAATTAGGTACTGTACACGGATAACTTTAATACATAAGGTAAAATATCACGCATTAGGGACTGAGCAGACATATAACAAGAATATAATCAAGTAATTCGAATAATAGAAGAAGAATAGCCGTGGTCTGGAGGTTACGGAAGCGTCTTTTAAACACAGTATCCCTGCTGGGTTCAAATCTCTGTTTTTTTTGTGTAATTTTAAACTTTTTATTTTTGATCATTTTACTATTTTTTTTTATTATTTTTCACTGAAGGTTTAATATTAATTGAATTTATTTTGAAGTTGTATCTATACCGAGGTCTCATCGAAAAAATACTGAAATGTACAGACTCCACTTCGAAAAAATACTGATCAAGAGCGAGCTGGATTTGCGCACCGAGGGTTAGTTTCCTATTCATCTAACACCTCAGGTAGCAAAAAGACCAAACCGCACAACTAAGTTTGTTTGTCAAAGATTTTTAACCATTTCTAAAAAAAAATATGCACAAGTAGCGCATTTTCAAACATGTTTTATTTTGCCAAAAAAAAACATCAGCACTTATTATTACACCAGTAATCTTTACAGAATTTATGTCAATAATAAAAAAAAATGCCCAACCAATATTTTTTTAGTGTTCCCAAGGTTTGTGTTCATACACACTATATACGGATCTAACTATCCCCTCCCACATCCCCTCATACAACTAAAAACTTAAAGTCCAGACTCTGTTAAGCATTGTGTACTTAAATAACAATACAACACAGCAGCCTGTATTGTTTTGTCTCTAATTTATTGATCCACGCTCATAAATGTAATATAGAATATGTTTGGCCAAGTCCCTGAACAATTTTCGCGAGGACAACTGCTTATAATGTTAGCATATTTTTTTCCCCAATAAAAATACTGACTTCCAGCAAAATACCGATAAAAATCTTCAAAAACGACGTTAAAAAAGAGTGAAAAAGTATTAAAATACTGAATCTGGTCACATTGTATCATTCCATATAATATAAGGTAAATCTGGGATATAATATGCTTACCCCCCGGTGGCGGACTCAGAGGCCAGGCACTCAGGGACACCTGGTGCAGATCCCACCCGAGAACCCAGGTTTCCCTCTCATGTGCCGACGAGAAGGGGTTCTTATGTGCTGATTGCACTGCCGTTGGGGGTTTAGTGTATAAGAATCCTACATACCCGGTTGACCACCAACAGGGTCCCCTAAATCCCATTAAAGGCTTCCCCGTGCCCCTGTAACCGTGAGCACCATGACAGGTTCTCAGGGAGCTATAATGTGCCTTTCCGGCGGCGGGTTCAAAGTCAAGGCACTGTGTGTTATCAGCTGGTGCAGATCCCGAAAGATAGCCCAGGTCCGCCCTCTAATGTGCCGACGTGATAGCCGCGGGGGTTTTAGTGGATAAGAATTCCCCGACTGACCCCCGTTTACGTCTTAACGATGAAACCGAACAAGGAAGCCCGTATTGCTTCCATAAATTGGTTTTAAAGAAATTGTGTCCTGTTCCTGTTCCTGTCCTTAATCCACCCAAATTGTGCACCGGTACACGTCTGCAGTTTATAATAAAATTATAAATACAATTAACAAATCGCAAGCTCAGAGATTCAACGTGAGTACTTTGCCCATGGACAAGCAGCTATACGTAGCCCTTTCACGCGTCACTTCTATACATAATTTGTTCATATTGCGTTACGAAAAGTCAGCTACAAACATTATTTAACAAGAAATTCTATAATCAAAGGCAGTAACTCTAATTATTCACTTCTTTTTTTTCTCAATTACACCCGTGCGAAGCCGGGACGGGTCGCTAGTATATTATATAAGTGACAAACAAACATACATACATACTTACTTTCGTATTATAATTCCCAATATTTTAGTCGGCAATAAAATCACAATACAATCTATTAAGTAGTTATATTTGTAGCCACGGTCATTGCCAAGACGATTCGTTATTTACATAGAAACACTTCCCGCGTGACTCGGTACAATAATTAATTTTACTAATCATTTACAAGACACGCGAGCGACGCCGCGGGCGATGTCTAGTGTTGCAATAAATTCACAATGTTAGGGCCGTAGCACATAATATTATTAGCAATAGCAATTTCTATCTTTAAATGTTAATTCCTGCTTTAAGTGTAGTCAGTAAGGTGGAAAATAAAAATCATTCAGCTATTACTACATTAGATTAGTTGCGATTTCTAATGCGTGTGGTCATCGTACGATGCACTAGAGTTCCGAGACCGTCCGTCAACGATGGCCACGCTCGAATAATTTATTTTTTATATTCAAAGCTCGTATAATTTAACATAGATGGAATTGAAATAGGAACTAACTTCTGCCCATTGCGTGACCGACCCGGTTCTCACAGACAACATGCAAAGATGTGCTCTATTGACATTTGTATAACATGTTTAGGGGCTTAGCCAACCATGTAGATACAACATAAGTTCATTAAGGTAGTATACTCCATCCCAAATAAGCTTGAAGTCGATTACAAGTTCGTTTGCGGCTCAATAACTACTTAACGCATACATTGTCAACTAGGCGCGTCAGCAAAAACAACTTTGTATTACCAACCTTTTTTTGCTGCCGCGATAACGGTCAACTATACAGCGGGAGTGTTTTATGACTGCATAATAAAGTTGTAATCGCCTTCAAGCTTATTTGGTTTGGAGTGTAGATCCCATGTGCCATAGACTTATTTAGTAAGTCACTACAGTGCACTTTGGAAACGCTGGATGTTTGGAGGATGGGCCCTAGATGTCTATCGAGTTCGGCGTTGACTCCGAGGATGACGGCGGAGGTGGGAGGGTTGCAGCCCCCATCCTCGTGAGCACCGTGACGGGTTCCCGGCGGGTTATAATACACCTTCGCGGCGGGCTCAAAGGCAAGGCCCTGAGTGCTACAAATCCCACCGGAGAGTTCAGGTCCCCCTTCTCATGCCCAGATGCGACAGCCGCGGAGGTTTTAGTGGGTGAGAATCCAACATAACCGGTTGACCCGGTTCGGGGTCCAGGTTTCCCCGGGAGGGACCGACCAAGTGACGGAATGGGACTGTAACTGAACTATCGGACCCAAGAGACTCAACAACTATGTCTCGAGCAACGACGGACAGTGCAGTGAAGCTGTATTTAGGCATGTCGCTTACCATCAGGTGAATGTCGTGTTTGTCAAAAATACAAGTTATTAAGTTGTTCCTGAAACAACTTTACGGAACACTGGTTAAGTGACGGGTCGTCGGCGCATTTAGTGTCGCCACACACCTGCCACCGGACACATCCACAATCGCCGCCACTTGAAGCTAGAAGCGATTACAAAAGAAGCTGACGCGCGCGACAGCCACTTGTGGTCCATGTTGGACACTTGTGGTCGGTGGCCGCTACTTTTTTTAACTCGTGCTTGCAGTGAAATGAAGGGAGAGAGTGGTGGGGAATCGCGCGAGTGGATTGTGTCGGCGTTTTGTGGCCGAGCCGACTACTAGAGGCGAGCAGTGGCGATTAGTGGCGTGTGGCGACCACCGGCGTTTACAGTGTGCGGCGAGTCCATGCAAAATGTATGAAAACAACAGGAAATATGTCGGTGGCTGCGTTTTGTGGTTGTGGCCGGTGGCCCGTGTGCGGCGTCATTTACCGTCAACGAAACGAGATCGTTTATCGTCAACAATAAACTAGTGCAATAGACGAGTTAGTTACACACTACTACTACTGACTAGTTAGGTAGGTAGTGGTGGTTAGTTAGATATACTAGTTTATCGGTGGACTGTAAACTAGATTATTCGTGAACGAGAAAAAAATCATCGCAAAAACAGATCGTTCAGCGCCCGGGGTGGGGTATTCGTCACATAATTTTAAAGATCCAAACAAAACAAAGGCGCGTCATCCAGCTAAAAACAGTCTGACGGTAATAGTGAAAAATATAACTGCTATAGCTCAATGTGCTCCAGACTTTACCCAAACACATTTGCATTCCGAACGCAGTTATTATAAATCGGAATAGCTGCGCATGATTCACGCGATCTAGGTTATTCTATTTCTAGTTCTGTACCTAACACCGCCTCTTGCTATGCGGGTTTACAAGACAGAATTGATGTCTATAATAACTTGACGTGGCGCGAAGTTCACAGGTTGTCCAATACCATAGCGAATTGACCATTATTTTCACGTTAAAGGGAGGGCAATCGATCTTAATGGATCATTCAACTAGGGAAGTATAATGAAGTATAAAATAATGTCCTTCTGGCCAACACAGCCACAGCGGACAATCACGAGATCAAGACACCAGTGCACTCTCTCTTACTTTACTCTCACAATCCGACGGGACGGATGACCAACATGATCGCGGATAGGTCAGGGGCACAATCGTCTTTTTACGACCCATCCAACTCATGTACCTATCCATTGTCCTAACCAGTAAGGAACAGCTACACAAAGTTGTAACTCTCTGCACGATTCTAACACGCGACCTACGGCTTACAAAGCGAGCGGTTTCCCGCTACGCAACGAAGGCGGAGGCTAGTTGTAAGCCTAAGCTGAGATACATACTAGTAAATAGAAGTGAAAACAAAACAGAACCTAACACTGCAGTAACTGAGAATACAGAGATTAGTTTATTTAACACAGCAACCTCTATAAATAGAATTAATTTGAAATACGTAACTATTTACATAATGATAATTGTGGATCGATCGAAAGCAGTGCACATTAAGTTGAGACAATCTGTTATGGTCATCAATATTTAAAAGCCGTTATGTTCTCGTCACCGTATCAAACATGTTCATGAGACTGACGTTAAGAAGCCATGACAAAACGCCCTTAATGCGGTGTCCAAACATGTCATGCTCAAACGAGCTTACGATTTAAATATATTCTCTTACAGTTAATGTTATTATAATAAGATAACGGAACATTCATTGTGTCGGGTGAGAATGTAAAGTTAAAAACTATTTTATATCCTCCAAATACATATTTACACGTCAATGGTCAAATCAATCTTCAAATTTTGACTATTATGATTAATGAAACCCCATTGAACTAAGTGTCCCACGATGGCGCAGATGGTATTAATAGAGAAATATTGTCAATCAGAGAGAACAGGATTCTCAGAGACATTTTGAAACCTACAAAAAGTAGCTAGATAATACGAAAAATGGCTGGACGAAACTCTGGCTAAAACACATGTTATTTAGAAGAGAAAAGATTAGAACTATCATGCTCATAGATATAGGATGGTTGTCGTCGATATAATAAGAATGGACCAGAGTTTCAGGGAACCGGACCGACCTTGTGTTTAAGGACCAGTTGGTTGATAAAACCACTACTCGTACTCCTACGATATGGTAGAGGCATCTGTGGGCGCGAAACATCGATATAAGTTGATTAGGATACAACTACAGAGAAAATAAGTAGTAAGCTTGGTGGCATCACATAGAAATCATAACAACTCTAGATTTTATATCATATCCAGTACAATGTAAAAGATTTCTTTATTCTTTATTCATTAGGATCCTCAACAAGAATTACATAAGTCAATTAATACAAATCAATACAAAATATCATGTCACATGTATCCTTAATTATAGAAGACCACAGCATGCATTAATTTACCTTACAAATATATATTTCCTTGCAAACGAGATAAATATGCATTAAACATACAATTTTAAAAATGACTTAGGACTCAACTTTTGATTTCTGGTGCCACAGGTCTTAAGCATCAAAATTAAAAACCAGTGATGACAAACCTTATTTCTACATAAACTTTAAATCACTTAAGACAAGTTTTCGTTCACCTTGTGTTTACATCCTTTATGATTACAAGACCATTATGATTACAAACACCAACTAATCTAATCTACATTGTTAACAACTTCTGTACTGAGTTTTATTGGCCCAATTCAAATGTACGCACATCATGTCATTATATGATCCATAACAATAAATGATGATTACCCAACATTGCCGGAAATGGAATAGCCACAATTAGATATGGCCGGTAAAATGGTGTTAGCGGTTAATCATATCCTATGAACCCTAGCAATGATGAAGCCATTTAAAAATATGAGGTTATAAAAGTTGTGGTAGAGGGAAGTTAAGTTTTATAGCCGTATTATATAAATCACAAACAGTTAATTATACAGTTACAGCTTCCGTTATAATTATAAATGATATATATCTTTTTTATTATTCTGAATGTTCGATTGTTATAGAAGATACAGGAAACAGATAAAACCATGGTAAAATACTACTCATTTATCTTGTTATAGCAACAATGCTCAGCAACAACAAAATGCATGGAGCATTTTGTTATTTGGACCAAGACCTTATACCTAGGTTGAGATGATTAAGGGTATATCAAATATTATTTATCCATAAAAGTACGATTTATATTTTCAAACGTGTTAATATTAAAAAGTTAATAATTTGAAGAGAAACTAATGTCTATATAACGACAGAATATTACTACATCTTTGTTTTTGAGTAATATTACTCAAAAACAAAGATATAGTAACAAAACTAAAGTCTAGAATCACTACGGGTGAGAAGAGATTTTGCTTCCCTGTGTGTTTTCTACCGATTCTATAACGGACAGTGTTCTGAAGAATTGTTTGACATAATGCCCACGGCCACTTTTTACCATCGCACCTCTCGCCATCGGCAGGGAGTTCATTCTCACATCTTAAAAACAATGTCATCCCGCACTTTGCGGTTTCAAAGAAGTTTTCTTACCCGCACTTTGAAACTGTGGAATGAATTGCCTGCCGAGGTTTTCCCGAATAATTACAGCATGGAGTTTTTTAAAAAGGGAGTTAACAGATTTTTACGGGGTCGGCAACGCGCTAGTGATCCTACTGGTGTTGCCACCTTGGTGGTATAAAAAAAGTATAACGATTTCTAATATTTACGCGAATATTACACATTGAAATGAAACTAACTTTACGTATTACATCGGGTAGTTGTTATCACCCCAGTCCACCCATGAATTCTGTGAAGAGTTTGAAATGTCGCGATAGTAAAATCAATAAACCGCGATATAATTCGTAAAGTTAGTTTCATTTCAAAAGCAAAGTGTATGTTATAGAACGAAATCGAATATTTTGAAAGCTGCACTCTTATCAATGAGTTTCATTCCAAGGATAGTAAGTTCGTGAAAATGCAGTTGATAACGGAACTTAGGATTGAGAGTCTACTACTGATACTTCACACACATCACACATCACAGGTAAACTTTCTTCATATTTATCGTTCTGCACGCCTTATTTATCGTTTTGTAATCAGATTGAATACTTACAAAGGTGAATGAATTCACGTACAAATTGATGCTTTCACTTATTAAAAAACGATTTCGTAAATTCCAGGCAATTATGATAAGAATTAATCGGACACCAGATAGCTTGCTTTCTCCCTTTGCAAAAAGCCGAATATACTAAAATTATACTTTGTCAAGGGTTACGAAAAATATAATCTTATGAACAAACACTGTAATTTTGTTGAAAAGGCTGAACATTATAATACATGCTTTTTTTACAAATACATATGACATAGATACAGAACGTTTTTTAAACGGAATTACGGCAAAATACATTAAACTCCTTCCTTACTTTTAAATTAATATAACATAATTAGTAATTTCTTCCAGACAATTTATTTGATCAGAGTTCGAAAGAAAATTCTAATCTTCTATTCCTGTATAAATTCCTCCCAAATTAATCAAGAGAAATAAAAAAATATTATAGTTTTCTAACGTACGGAATCTGCAGAATACCATGCCATCTGCATTTCCAAAAACAATCCAAACATTTTCCTGATCAATAAATACTTCAAAGTTAACGTGATTGACTCACTTAACTGCATTTATATTGAATGTATCTTGATTCTACTATTTTCTCTTCAACGTATCATGAGAGTGTAGAATTAGTAACACAAATTTATTTTAAAATAAATCCATAGTAAATAAATGCTTTCCAACTATCAATACTGTCATTAACCTGTTTCTATGTTGATGCTAAACAGCATGTACGAGTATTTAAGCTATCCGCCGCTGCGCGAACTAATTGCGCCTGCGCACCGCATGCAGTTCAATGCACTTGCCGTAATTGAAGCACTGTGCGTTATTTTTATTGGCTCATTTGAGTGATAAAAATATGCATCTTATTATTCAATGGCGCTTGTTGTGTAGATCGATATAAGTATGATATAAGTCGTATACGAAGTTGTTTTCTTATTTTATGAGCCGAGTTATTCACATATAAGAATGGTTATTTTAGTGCATCGCGTTCAGTTGAACTACGTAGTTATAACGTTAATATAATGGATTATTGGTTCGGGTAATTTTAATGTCTGAATCTGAATGAGTTGGATTCTCCAATCTTTAAGAAACGTCTTTAAGGTTTTTTCTACGTTGAACTTCGTCTTAGCTTACCATTAGGTAACCGTGTTATCAAAATGTATAAATACTAAAGAAAAAATAAGTACTTTATAAAAGTTATTTACTTGTATATTTATTATTCGGGCCTATAAATGATACACCTAATAAAAATGTAAAAGTAGAATACAATTTCCAGTACAAACCTTTTCCCTAAAAACGACAAACCATGAATAGCAATGTGCTTCGAAAATTCAGTCCAAGTAATTTGTACAAACAAACTCGAGATTTTTATCCGCATTACAGTCAAGATCCTAATCCAGATTTCCTTGAAAGTGCAACCATAAAAAAAAACAACATTGAACCTTTTTTTTCTCACGCCCCAAATATAAAAACGCGGAAAAGACGCTTCAGATCGATTCGATTAAGACACGCTGCCGCTGGTGAGACAGTCCGTGGCCTACAAGGTTCACGCAACTCGCCGTAAATGGCTACGCGTGCGGCCACCGCCAATATGGCGATCGACGATAAACAGAAACGTCAGTTCGAGTCGGTGGACGGATGACAGATGATAGGGCAGATCGAGGCGCCCCGCCGCCGTTGTGTCCAACAAAACCGATTAGGATCTCGACTTAAACAATTTTTACTTGGATGGGCACAAAAGGGCTGACATTAAATTTAAACGATAACTGTTGGCTAACTTGTTTGTTAGTCTTGTTCTTTTTAAAATATGAAGTTTGAGTGCATTTTGTTGCGAGAAATAAAAACAATCAACCGTAAGACATTAAATATAAAGATTAAAGATATTAAAAGAATGTAAGATATAATTCTGAAAATTATGAGTCTTATGAGTTTCAAAACCATGTAAAAATAATGATTTTAAAGATTTACTAGATTGCAAGCTAATTTTATACTGTTTAATTTTATACTGCAATTCTCAACATTGATATATGCAATTTTATTTCGATACATTTCCATATTACCTACTATAAATTCTTTAATTACCATAGGTATCCTAAGATGCTTAATATTGTGTCTATCAATTGTATCTTCAATAAATAAGGCAGACTAAAGCCTTATGTGTATGAAATGTAAATTCCAATTGCTATTTCAATTGTAATTAAACTAAGTACTCTTACGGAATATATCGCGGTTTATTTTTGGTTTTACTTTCCCGTGTAGTATTCGCGTAAAATAAAAGACAACATTATACTATTTATATGTTAATAACAAAAGAGAACCAGAAGCAACAAATACTCAATAAATAGTTAATAATAAAATAATAATAGTTAATAGTTTAAATAGTAATAGTTTAATAGTTAATAGTTTGACGGGCCCGTTGGTCTAGTGGTTAGACACCCTGTCCGCTAACCGATGAGTCGTGGGTTCGATTCCCACCAAGTGTCTGGGTATTATTTATCTATTTAAGTATGTATTTAAAAAAAGGTATATAAGTATTAGTATCAGTTGTCTGGTTTCCATAGTACAGGCTCTGCGTAGTTTGGGATGAGATGACTGTGTGTGTGTTGTTTTAATCTTAAAACGATAATTGGTCAGTCAAAGATCCAATTAAATGTCTTTATAACCTAATTATAGATCTTCTTGCAATACATATCTGAGCAGTCTGCTCTCTTGTTAAATAAACAGTTCTTACATAGCATTCGTTCAGTAAATACTGGTTACCTAAGTTCTATGAGTGTACTTTGGTGTAAGTAAATAACACCACCAGACGAAGTGCAATGAATGTTTATTTAAAACTTATTGCTAAGGAATATATTATGTTTAGTCACGTTTTGGGACCGCTTCCTTTCCTTCTTCCGACAGCTTTTAACTTATGTTTGAAGAAAGAAGAAAGCTGAAATAAACATACGAAAATATAACAAAATATGGTAGTCTTGTGGCTAAGGGATCAATCACAAAGCCAGGATGGGTAGGTCAAATGTGATGTCCACTTTGTGCTATTCGCTTTCAAAGGCATCATCCGTATGTAGAATTCTTACTCACTAAAACCTCCGTGGCTTGGATGAAAGGGGACTTGGATTCTTCGGCGATAACTGCACTTGGTCACCCCCTGAGGGGTCTCAGTGCCTCGCCTTTGAGCCCGCGCCGCCCCGGAGGATAGCCCCTCGAAAAGCCCACGGTGCTCACGGGAACGGGGTTGTCAACCACGCCGCCGTCCTCCTTGGAGTCACCGCCCTCAATGGACGTCTTGAACTCGGACCTCGTCAAATTGTGGCCTTACCCCTCTTATCTCTTACGTTGTGGAGGCAAGGAGGGCTTATTCCAAGTAGTTCTTGTAGACCCTTGCCCACCTGTGGGATTTGCCTAGTTTGGGATCAGCCCAACTCGTTTGATAACTAAAGTGATGATCACTATAGCAAAGTGACCATCTAATAACTGTCAAATGATTCATTCGGTATTACCTAACTTGAGTGACAAATAAATACCATTTTTTTTTAACGCAGGGTAAATCTTCCAAAGATCCCCGGGAGCTGTGGGGCTCGACCGGGGTATGTGGGATTCTTACCCACTAAAACCCTCGCGGCTGTCGCATCGGCACATGAGAGGGACCCCAGGGCTCTCCGGTGGGATCTGCACCAGGGGCCCCTCAGTGCCTTGCCTTTGAGCCCGCCGCCGGGGGTGCATTGTAGCCCCCCGGGAACCAGTCACGGTGCTCACGGGGACGGGGGTCGCAACCCGTCGTCCTCCTCAGAGTCGCCGCTGTACTCAATGGACGTTCAAAGGAACCAACAAATACCAATGCTAACACTTTCAGTTGACATCAAAGTTCGGTGGAGAAATGAAGCTTGATCGTCACTTGGGTGGCTAAAGATACGCAATAGGTCTGCAGATGACCGTGTGTGAGTTATTTCAGGATAATAATAATAATGTATGTTTTAGGATGCTAGCAACACCAGGACGGAGGCAAGCATTTCATTATTTTCACGTAGCTAAGTGAAGTGTTTGGCATAAACATCTCATCTATCCGATACAGACAGTCAATCAACAGCTTTAACTAGAAAGTCTATTTATATCGTATTCCCTGAACCCTTTGTTTAGTCACACGTCTACAAATAATGCGATACATTGTACCGATGTGTGATACTAACGACTTTGTGGAGTACAGCGAATATGGTTTGGAGTTGAGCTCAAATAGCGGTCGAAATTCGCAACCAGTTGAAACAAAAGAAATCAATTCTTCATCTGCAACTGGCTGCAATAGATGGTTGCGAAAAAAGAAGGCAAATTATTTTGTCTAAAACATCTTTGCTTACCCCATTAAACTCATATAGTCTTATTACGAAATGCACTTTAACGAAAAACCTAGGTTTACACCCAGGTATAGGGAACAATTTCCTGAGTTTAAACCAGTTCATCGTTAAACTACTTTTTTGTAATAAGACGGTTACCGTTCTTCTTTATTAATTCCGAAATTAAAACCAGCCATAGGTATTTTCTATTTTCAAAAACCGCAACAGATACATTTTTTAATACTTATCTTTAATGTGACCAGTGTGAATGAATCACAATCAAAAGGATTCCTGGAAGCCCATTAAATGTTTAAACAAAAGCTTATGGGGCCACCTTACGTAACCAAACACCATGGTGTATGGTGTGAAATCCGGGAAATGTGACCGCAGCCATCTGTCCCAAACAAACTTGTACCACACACGACTAACTGTACATAAAAGGTATTGGGAAATACTGGACAAATAGAGTTTTGTGAATGATTCTTTTAAAAGGGTGATTGACTAGCAACGTCATTTGTGGATATCGAATTTTTATACATCTACTCGTGGGAATTATACCCCCCGCTGATAGCGGGGGGAAGGCATAATCCCCACGCGTGTCAGGTGACTTGAGGTTCGCAGTATACGTGTAGTTGGATATTAAATAGAAGTCGCTGCTGCCCGTCTCCTGGGTTTCCGTTAGTCGCCTCCTACAACACCCAACGGGAAACTGCTATTCTTACCCGGAATTATACTACGGGTACGAGTAATAACTAAATTATTTTTGTCTTGGTTTATGGTTTTTTTTTTTGGATTTTTCACCACCTTTACCGCAGATTGTTATAACCTTACTACGACATGAGATAGAGACGTCGTCAGTATACGAAGTTCTTTCTATCGAAAACTAAACTTTTAGCGGTTATGGTAAACCCTGAAAACCAAGTTTATAGACACCCTATCCATTGTACCAAAAAATAAAATCGTAAAAAGCGATCTTGGGGTATAGTTTTCACAGTTTTAAGACGTATACGTACGTCTTGGGTGTCAAATGGTAGTGCAGTTAGTTGAACTGCTGCTCTTATTATTATTATTGCTGCATTAGAGGTGGCGCTTAACATTAGGCGAACTACAAACTCGCTGTCTCCAATCTCCTATCAAAATCTCTAATTACTTAACGCGAGCTGCAAATAATATGTATAAATTGTTATCCAAATAGTTACTAATTAGTTACTTGCCCGTGGGGTGTTGGGTTAGAATTGCACCCCCCATCTCCTCTCGTTGGGTGTCGTAAGAGGAGACTAAGCGAGAACAGGAAGACGGGCAGCAGCGTCTTTCTTTTGGATTTATCTTCCACCTATACTGCGATCCCCAAACCGCCTGCCAAGCGTGGGGATTATGGCAACCCCTCCCTTCTAACGGGCCTCCCCGTTTGTTCAACACTGGACGTTTATCGGCTGATGATGATGATTAGTTCGACAATCGATGTCTGGATCGTCTTCGTGTCCAAAAAAACTTCTCCTCTCCCTTCAAGCATAACCGCAAACCAATAAATTCTACTAATTACAAAGATTAATCAGTCGCTAAAATTACACGTAAGTATAAACAAGCACTTTAAAATTGGCTATGTGTTTTATACCAAAAAATGCCTAATGAATCTACGTTTCTATGGCGTAAGTGCGATTTCTTTCTCAAAATAGCTAATAATTAAAGCATTTAAGTAGATCTAGTCATTAAAATTCCAAGTAGTAAAACTGTGCTTTCGAGATAGATACCTACCTACATGATGCGCGCGTGTATTCCTATATCACTTAGCATATAGTATAAGAGACGAAATCGACAATAATTTTTATAATACATTGACGCAAATGTACACCTAACTTTTAGTTACCCACAGTAATAAACGTCAGTGTATAACGAGATTGTAAATAATCATACCGCTTCAACCCTTAAGTGGACAGATAACGGGCCATTCAGGCCCGTCATGTTGTTTATCATTTGAGGGTTTTAAAGATAACGTAAATTACGAAGCCCGTTTGCGTATTTATATGTTACTCAAATTGAATAAGTTTATGAAAGTACGCATGAATGAGGAATAATATGAAAATAATTAACATTTATTTACTTACCAAAATTCAAATTGATTGAAAAGACCAGGAAATCCAATTTGTATTTCCTGGTCTTTTTAATGCAAATTAGTGACGTATTTCTTTACACGATCAATATCGGAACAATTTTATGTTTGATTGAACACAGAAGTGATGGCTGACCCGGTGCGGTGGTGATCAACCAAAGACAATTGACAGGATTGAAATAACATATTGAATGCCTCTTACTCCACCTAACGGGAGTGGGTGCTATTCATAAATAATCTATACTGTAATGTTTTAAATGAATAAACAAAGTTATGATTCTTACCCGGGCACCTCACGGATACACGGTACGTACGATAGACGACGGATATAACAGCGGCCATTCAAAATTCAGTCATGACCACAAGAGAATTAAATGTCATTAATTTATTATTTCGTAAACATAGATGCATAGAAATATAGGAATTGGCAACAATGTTGGTAAGATGTTACAGTTGCAACCACTTTTCCTGTTGCATTACATGTTTCAAAATTTAATATCATCTTGATAATTTATATTCTCTTTGGCGCCAGAAATTTCATTAAACGACGACAAACTTATACCGTTGACATAATAAAACTTCAATGTATGGTCAGCAGCAAAATCTAATTCAAAAAACATTATAAATATTTTTGTATTTATTTTATTTTTATTTTAAATTTTATTTTTCAAGTATATTTGTAATCACTAATATTGAATCTTATCCAAACTACTAAGAGGATCTACTATCTAGTGCACGAGATCTCCCAAGTTGGAACCACCGCAGTGTCACTAGTGTCAGATACTACTGTGGTAGAGTATTCAGCTTATCCCGGAGGTTACACTCAGGTTTTTAGAGCTATATCAGATACTTTATAGTAAAAGAGGAGCTGGCTGCTTTTACCCGAGCACGTTTTCAACTCTAGGAGATTTTCTGATAGAACAACCTAACAAAACCTTTTTCTCTCTCATTTATTTTAATTATTAAAATATTTTTCCTTAAATCCTAATATTCCTGGCTGGTATACTTAATATACAAAATTACACACATACACTTATATGTTAAGTAAGGTTATATCATGAAGGGAATAGCATATTCTATTAAAGAATGCTAATAGGTACTATTTTAATGAAATTTTATTATCTTTGACTTTTGTACGTAATATAGGATATCAATAGAATGTTTACATTCATTCATTATTGCAAACACAAAACAATTTTTATGTTTCGTAAATGTAAATATGACTTTCGTTGCTAACTGTACAAGATTAAACGTCAATGGAGCGAGTCACAGATTAAGAATGCAGATTATAAATAAAATTATACAAATCTTTTAAAATAAACCGACGAAGACACGGTCCGCATCGGTGGACAATCTGTGAAAAATTGCGCGCACGCAAACAACATACAAGCATATCACTACGAGTATACACACATACACACATACGTAGGTAGCCAATCCAATAAAAAGATTTTATGTGTGCGTGAATAAGAAACTGCATTTTGAATAAAGAACAACTATTTTAAACTAGCGATTATAAATCATTTGTGATTTCATGCGTAACGACAAAAACTATGACAGAACTATGTACATTTTTCAGCATATTTTCAGTCAAGGACATAATGCATGTCTTTGCAAGAATAATTAATGCCCTCTTGACCGATACAGCCATAGAGGCTTATGTTTGACAAGATTGTTTATGTGGGAGATATTATGGGGCTCCTCACACAGCAGTCAAATAACGTAATACAATGTTGCATAACATTTGTTGTCTAACTATTTTAACAAATTGTAATAAAAGGTATAAATACTTAGTGATTCATCTAACAAAATGTTATACAACTAATTGCAACACGATAGAACAAATTATAACTTTCGTTGTATAACAGCACTACCAGCTTTCTCGAAAGCCAGACCCAAACTGATGGTTACAGAATGATAGTATGTTAGACAACGAGTTGAACCCAGTGTTGCCAGGTCTCCTGATTTTGAGGTGCATCACCTGATCTGCTGATTTTAGGGCTGAATCTCCTGATTTTTAGAAATTGTCTACTGATGTTTGTAAAAATAATTTATAACAAAACGAACACTATTTATTCACAGAGCTGTGAAACCTATTAAAAAATCTGTGATTGTTAACTTTTCCTATTTTTCGTCATTTCTGGGAATCTACTATTAGTATTTGGTAACACAATTTGTTTGTCAGTTGATGAAGTATCATAGCCGTTCTCTACCCATAATAATCAATTATAATTTGGTTAAAGCTTACTACAAATAATGCCACCTTCAATGACATAATTTGTGTTTCTGCAGCGAGAAAAGTCATGGTATTAAATGGTCCAGCTACCAGCAGACGTTGTTGGTCGTTTCACTGCCAGCACCTACAATTATCTACTCAGATAAATTACTAAATTGGAAAAACTGCATTTATTATTAATTCTGTCAGTCATTCAGTCTATTCGTTTGTTAGCTGCGACGCCACAGACAGTCGGACACAGGCGTATGTCAAGCACCCCCTCAATTTAATCTCCTGATTGTTTGAAATTACACCTGGCAACACTGGTTGAACCAGTTTGGGATTGTTTATAACAGTAACTATATCATTCTTAACATGTTGTAACAAAATGTTACACACGGTTATAAAATGTTATCGTGCTACACAATAGGCATGATGACTGTAACTCAGTACCAATTAAACTGTGGTTTTAAGTATTAGAACAGATTGCATTGATTCCAAAAATGGATCTCATTTGCATAATAATAGAGAGATTTTCGTGATTTTTATGTAAATAAATTAGTAAAATTCAGCTAATCGCCATTTTGTATTAAATACCAATCAGAGTGAATGACGTCATACCGGTGGTGTATAACAAACAACTGTCAAACTGTAACAAACTGTAATGTCTGTTACCTTGTATACGATAAAAAATGTAACTTCAACAATTATAGTTTCTTACACCCAATATTATTTAGTAGGTTTACATCTTACTAATAATAGTATATTAGTAACTAAATAACTTACATCAAAATGATCTTCACAGAAATAAATCGACGAATTTAGAGTTAGGCAGAAGGGGTGCAAGAGTTATTGTTTTCGTGTTTGAAACATAAACATATAACTTATCAGGCGTTTTTATTAACGTGCTTTTACACAGAGGAACACCACAATACTTGTATTTAGAATTAATTTTCAGGTTCTTGTAAAAATTTAATAAAACAATTCTATTTCTCTAATAAAGCCCACAGATGGACAGATGGTTTACACCAGACTGACGTCACAAAATGGCGGCATGCACCAGCCTTCGTTTTGGAACTAAATTCAAACTGTAATTTTATAATTGAAAATAATGCTATTAATTGTAAGTTTAATACAATAATATGTATATTTTCGGCAATAGTATACCTGTAAGTACATAATAGAATATTTTTTCAAAATTAGTCATCATGCCTATTGTTAAAACGTTACAAAACTGCTGTGTGGGAGCACCACTATACTACACAAATACTCTAAGAGGCTTCGTGTGCTCTCTCTTTCATTACGCTCCAGTCTGATGAGACAAAAGACCGAAGCAATCAGAGAGAGATCAGGTGCAGTAATTTTACATACCTAATCATTCGTCGCTTAGAGCATTTACTTTTGAGACAGTCAAACCATCAGTCTATTTTGTCCTAACCAGTAAGGCACATCTACACAAAGTTTAGCTCCAAAAGCTACCCGCAAGCTTCGAACTGGTGACCTCTCGTTTATGGAGCAAACATCTTCTCGTTCTGCCATGGAGGTTACATTTTCCAAAATATTGGACTGATGGAAACAAATCTGTTAAAGTTTGATCAAATCTGGTAACTGCACAGTCAAAAAGATATAATACCACTTCTTTTTCTTTTTTCTCAATAACTAAATACAGATAAAGATAGGCCACAATGTAGTTTTATGCTTACAGCCCATCAACGCTTATCTGTATGTAGCCCATGAAAAGGGCAATTTATCGGACGTGTATATTAAAGGTTTAAATTGCTTGCGTGCCCGTGCTTGAGTCTGAGAGTGCACCGATAGCATTACGTTTTCCATATAGCGTGTTTATTTTTGCGATAATTTATTTCAAAGTGATTACATTATATTACCTCTGTTTTATTTTACATGCATGTGTATAGTCTGTAACTTACCAGATAAAAATATACTCGGTAATCGCGTGTTTGTTTTTGTTACTTTCGTTTGATGACCTAGCTTGATTATGACAAAGTCAATAAAAGAGCTTAGTATATATCCAGATAAACACATCAATCCTAAGATCATAAACTAAAGATAGCTACTTCTATGACAGACACCACAAATTAAAAAAAAAACATACCTATGTAATTTATTTGTGTGGAAATCGAAGTAGCTACCTTAGATCACACTTAATCATCGCCTTACACCACTACGCCATTCAGTAGTTGAATTATTTATACGTGTCAAAAAAAAACATAATTCACTCTTCATGCATGCAATGAATGCGAACAGAGTGACGCATCTAGATTAATTTATTACTCTCTGTCAAGAACGAGCGTGCGCGCAGCAAATAGTACGTCAATGGGCGATGTTTTCTTCAGACTCCCGAATCCCGTGTGTTTAAGTAACCTCTACAAGGAGTAGTTTAATTTTAATATTTGACTATTGCTAAGAGGAACTTAGCATAAACAATGAAGCATATTTTTAGCTTCAGATTACTTCCAATCGCGGGCGAGTTATTCCTCTTTTTCGAGTAGCAGAAGTACAGCGGACTTCCCCGATCAAAAAAATTCTCCCTAAATCTGGGGAAGTACCTCTATATTTCCATGAAATCGCAGTCACATTACACCCTAACTCAAGTGCGTGCCTATAAGCTACAATGTCGCTTGTCACCCCAGGGCTCTTGAGCACACAGCGCGGAACACACAGCAATATTTACAAATTTCTGGCTTGATATACGACTCCGCGGTACTTATACAGTCCTTTGTAAAACCTATTGTCATAAATAGTCAAATTGGGTTGTTTTAATACCAATCGCGCCGTACGGTGGCGTACTAATGCTATGAAGTTTTCAACTAACAATGAATCAAAAACAATATTTTTTTATAGCAACCCTTTTATGTAAACAGGAATATTGTAGTACCTAACCAAACCACTATGTACGTTTTTAACGTAATCTCCATTCATTCTCTTAAGCAAAACCAATAAAAAGAGATATTTTTTTAAGTTCGATTCAATTCCAGTTATCGAGGAGAATTCGCATGAAATTTATGTTTTTCTTATTGCCGGACCTACATATAAAATTCGGTAGGGAAATGCAATAAAATGTTATGCATAAGTTATTGGGTTTTATGACCCAACTTAGCCGTACCAACGAGGAATATATTTGAAAAAAACAGAACGGAAATTAATATTGCATATTAAGTAGTTTTTAGTTACAACTATTAAATGTTATACTTACTTATTTTATACAAGAAATACAACTTTTTAGCAGACGAAAACTTATTTTTAGAATAAAGCCGTGATTGTAGAAAGTCATTAACAATTATAGTGGTAGCAGATTATTGTTATGTTTGCTAAATTAAAGGTCCAAAAATTTCACTACCTATTAGCTAATTTCCCATTCATACGAGCTACAGTCACAGTTAATGTTTTCCATGGTCTTAGTGCATTGCCACTAGTTCAGTAGTATTTTATGGCATTTGACACTCTTTCTGCCTACCTTAAATCAAACCAAATCATTCAATATCACAATGGATTTGGGGTAAAGATTTATATATTGGTATTTTGGCAGCTTTTACTTAAACCACTCTCTTAAAACTACTGGCCTTTAAAAAGCTTACCACAAAAGAAAGATAACCATGAAGCTTATATCTTCATGAAGATAACACTCAACCGTTTCCGAACGAACAGTCAAAGGGATTTATTAAATTCGCGATATTATCTCTCGTTTGTCATTCAACGTTTCGTTTCTGAACGTTTTTATTGGATCGTGAAATCGCGTGAGATAAAGAGTCGATTTCTTTCATATTCACGATGCGGCCGCACGATTTCAATGAATTGAATATTATACGCGTTAACTGTCTAAAATTCTGAGACCCAAATGTGATATAAAATTTGGTAAGTATATTATATAAAAGACAGGTCAATTTATTAAGAATTTTCCTATTTATTGAATTTGTTTTAAAATTGTACAAAGAAATGACTGTTCCATGATATCAACTTTTACATTGTGGTTTCATAGCAAAATTAACCAGGATCTAGTTTACAAATTATTAACGTCTTTCCTTGAAGCCTTTCCTTTCCTGACAGAATTTGAAATACTAGTGACCACTTACATGTAATTTTATAGGTACTATCGTTGGCTTTTGTCTGCGTTTTCAGAGATCATGGGGCCTCAAGATCATTTGATCTTGGGCCTTGGGCCCTAAGAACCATGGCTAGTAGAATGCTATCAGCATTTCAGTTTAGCCATCCAAATAGAAAATGCTGCCAGTCTTCTACGAAGCAGCAACTTGAAATAACTGTTTTACTTGCAGTAACTATAAATGAAAGAACATACTAATTTCCGATCCTTGTCACGTTACGATTTATATTACTGTAGAAGCAGATCGTTATTATTTTTTGTTTATGAATTACGGAAGCACTTAAAGCTATTGAACAATGCCGGCGTGATGCGGCCACAGTCTATGAAAGTCTTTGGCGGCATCATTACCTGACCGGATTATACGAATTATTAATATAAGTCAGTTGTAATCACTCAACTCTATACAATATAATCCAGATATAATATTTAACTTTGACGGGCCCGTTGGTCTAGTGGTAAGTGACCCTGTCTGCTACCCAACAGGTAGTGGGTTCGATTCCCACCAAGCGTCTGGGTGTTTTATCTATATAAATATGTATTTACAAAAAAAAAGTATATATGTATTAGTATCAGTTGTCTGGTTTCCATAGTACAGGCTCTGCCTAGTTTGGGATCAGATGACCGTGTGTGAATTGTCCCAGGATATTATTATTTTATTATTATTAACTAAATTAGGTGTTATGGTCTGAAAAGTGGCACACTGAAGTAGCGCCTTTGTGTCGTTATTTCTTTTCAAGCCACAGGCTGACAACATTATTTTTGCCGATAGGAGGGTCGCCACTGTCTATATGAAACTGTCAAACTACACGTCATTATCATATTAAAACCGTTAATTCAAGTTTTCGCCACCAGCACAGATAAGTCTGCAACCCCGTGACCACATTTTAGATGTCATTTTGTTAGTGGATGTTTATCTAGTTTATATATTCTATCGATGGTAGCAGGAGTCTATGGGGCTTCATCTCGCTTACCATCCATCGAATATCCTGCTGGAAGACTCAAGTTGGACAACACTAATCTTAATTAGGGAGAGATATTCGAGAGTGTACGCGTGCGTGCTTGAGCATCTGTGTCACATAGGGTCAAGTGCACTGCAGACAATCCTGAACATGAACATAGATCAACACTGGATATGGCATAAATACAGGGTTGATTTATAAATATGAGTAACCTGTAAATGATAGCTTCCTAACATCGAACTGAAAAGCATTTTTAATTTAAAACTTTAATTTTTTTTGTACATATAATTTAACATCAATATAAAAAATATAAATATTAATATTCTTTAAACGGCAATAATTAAACAAGGTGGCAAAATCAATGGCAAACTCCAGTCCCCAGTAGTTTTGATCGTAAAACGGAAACAATCCTACTTTAAGTTTTCTCTCGTACATTTACCTCGTTTTCCTATAGTGTGAAACACACACACACACACACCATCACATACACAACATACATCGAGAAAAACATCAAACACTATCTAGTGCCACACTATCTAGTGTACGTCTAGAACATAATATTATATATTCGCTGCTATATTTTTTTATAAATCTAACCACGCTCTAGGATTATTTGGAGGGCACGCCTAGGTATATCCAGTAATATTATAAAATTCTATACATCTTTGTACTATTGTTTAGTGGCCTATGCCAGCATGTTTAAGAACGCCGCCACGCATTAACTTAGCAAGTTAACGGGTCTATGGAATTGACGATAAATATCATGTTAGGCGACATCGAAGGTATATAAGCCGTCAAGCCGCACCATTGTGTTATTTCGTAACTAGCGACCCCTTGCGGTTTTGCCTTACTGGCCTTACTAAACTTAACCTAAAAAGTTTTGTTACTTGATATACATCTGAGTATTTGTCGCAATCCATACACATTTTTAATTTTAAGCCAACAACTACTTTAATTTAAAATCTGTGTTAAATTGTGCAACTGAAACCCTTCCATAAAATACCCCACTTGATTTAGTACTTACATTGAAATTTGACACCCTATTTCGACCCCCAGTAAAAGAAAACAAAATATAAAAAATATTATTCCAAATTTAAAATCGATACCATTAGTAGTTTCTGAAATAAATTGGCGTGACAGACAGACGAAGTCCCACCATAAGGGTTCCTTTTTTACCTTTTAGGTCCCTAGGGGTCCATAACCCCAAAAAATAAGTACCTATTCACAGCAAAGCTTTGAATTGTCTATTTTGTACCCAGACACGGTTAAAACTTCCATAATTCAAACGCTTTTACGAGGCAAGTATTTGTTTCGTAAAGCTTATTTATTAGACAAAGATAAATTGATTTATGTTGGTATAACAAATTGTGTAATAATCAACCGCTAATACCATATATTTAGCATTAAGTACTAGATACTAAATCACTGATATTACTAAAACCTTTTAGCTGGCTTGGCTCAATAATAAATAATTTTCTTCTAATTTAAGTATTAAAAACCGCCGATGCAAGAAGTTTTTTTTGTAATCATAGCCCACTGGCTATCTTTCCCTCATTTTTTGGGTTAGGGGCAGTGACCATCTATCGAATGACCTTGCTCATGGTATACAAGGTTCATCATTCGAAGTTTGAAAAATAAGTTAATGTTTGGTAAATTCTTCTTCCTTCGGAGTCTCTGGACGTTCGGGCTGTGGACCCTAGAACTTCCATTGAGTACGGCGGCGACTCTATGAAGGTTTTGCCCACGGTATCAATGTCCTGTTAGAAGCTGAGTCAGGGAAAATTATGGTTTTGTTTGAAGAATGGACGGTGTTAGGTGGGAGAGGGAAAGGAGACTGGAGAGAGCGAGAAAAGAAGGAATTTATGTCTGTCTTTGGAGTTCAAGCAAATGTTTCAAGCAAATGGACGGATGAATGAATATTTGGTATCGGCTAATGTATTTTTCACACTCAGGCAGGAGTATAAAGACCACACAAAGAACGTTCCAAAGGCAAAATTTTAATTTTGTATTTAGAGCCCGTTTCGACAGCAGGACTCTTTCGTTACATTTTGTTATAATTTATATTTCGTTCCGCCACCTAACACCTGTCGCTACCAAATCGATACACTGGAAACGTAATTACAGCCGACATTGTATAAAATACTTTAATAGGGCATCCTTATCCAATGCACTTTTACGAACAAAAAAATACTTCCAACATTGTAAGGTAGGCAATCGTTTTAAAACTTCAAAGTAGGAACGATTTAATAAAAAAATGGTGGAAGAGCACGAGTCTCGCAGCAGCTTGCTGATTGGTTAACTTCTTGTTCCCTAATTAAATTGAAATAAACTTCATACGTTTGGTATTCATTCAGTCAGTTGAGTTGTAATTATCGTCAGAGGCAGACGTGTTTCACACCTGCCACATTGTTTGAATAAGTCATTTCTTTGACTCTTAACGCAACACCATAAATTTTACGTTCTTAATAAGCAGCTTTCAGACTTAAAGCAACTTTGTAATCCGATCTAATCAGCTTTGGAGATATAATACAAAATTTACGGCATAAAATATAATGGCAACGATTTGATATAACTGTTTATATCCTAATAATCTGATGTTGGTTCAAACCCCAATTCCGTTATTAATAATATTGCGTTTAAAAAGAGCAAAATATATACGCAGACACCTGACAACCCTTTTGACCAACACAAATAACGTAACCGTTATTTGTGTTGGTCAAAAGGGTTGTCAGGTTGTTAACCGAACGAAAAATGTTTTTATTATGTTAACACATAATAAAAACATTTTTCGTCGGTTTAAACAATATCGAGTTATGTAAAAAAGCCACGGTGTTTCCCGTTAAGAGTTCATTCAATCTGAGGAGGGTAAAAACTTGTCCAATAATTTATATCTGGCGATGATTACGTGAGAACAATCACAGGCTTGGGAGAGATTTATGCACCCGTGCAGCATAATCGTAAAAAAATCGCTTGTAGGACTGTCAAAACATATCTTTGATGACAGGCAGGTGTGACGCTTACCATCAGGCAAACCTCTTGTATTTCTCATCACATAGTTCGATGGAAAAAAAAGAACTAAAGTTCTTTTTTTTCACGACCCACAAAAATCCTGTAGGTCGTTTTTGAATGACGAACCTTAAGAAGATTTTTTTACCATTACCAACTCTACAAAACGTATACTTAACGTCTTTTAATGGTAATTCGGGAGAGACGAACCGTCTCGGCTTTCGAACAAATGAAAGATTTGGACAGACGCGGACGCGATACACCTGTACACTCTACACGACTTCCTGTCCCGCGCTTTTTTTGTACTCCGGTATTTCCTGGCGCGAGCTTTAACGACAACAATGCGAATGTTTTTTTTAATCGTCATTACAATAGGCACTTGCTATGTTGTTTTTAAAATGTTCGAAATTTTAATTGAATGGTTGGTTGTAATTGTTTTTTTTGTAAGTTTAATTATTTGTGTTTAATTTTTAACATTTGTATGAATGCATACTAACAGTAGCAATTACCAAGCCGTTGCCGCTTTGGTATAACAATTATATTGTTAAAAAAATAACCAAAGTTGACTTAACAAATATAACGACTAAAAAACATACATAGATAGATGAAAAATCAAAATGTAAAAACCTAATGGCGTCACTTATATTTTTTATATGAACTACTAGCGGGCCGTGCTTCGCTACGTATAAAGTGAAATATTAAAAACATTTAATTGGAACATCAAATTCATTTATTCAAACAAAAAATGTCAGTTTTCCTTCAATTAAAAATGAATAAATCAAATTAAAAACAAATTTCTACATTAATAGTGGTTACTATCAACGCTAAAAAAAAGTTTTAATTCTGAAAAAAGGTTTGACAGCAAAATCCCCATTTACAAAATGATCCGCCATTTATTGAATTAATTTGTTACAATAAAATCTTTTTAAAAAATAATTGAACCGACTTCAATATCACTGAAAAGTATAAAATAATTTAAATATTATTGAAGTTGGTGTTAGCGTACCTGCTGTGTATATTTGGCACCAACTTCAATAATATTTAAATTATTTTATACTTTTCAGTGATATTGAAGTCGGTTAAATTTTTTTTTAAAAAGATTTTATTTTAAACTTTTTAGTGATATTTTCATATATAAAGATTGAACCATCGAAAACCGTAAAATTATCTAGGTAGGTTATGATTACATTATCGTATACATAGTTTTACATAATTCATGTTTCTTCAGAAAAAAATATCCGGTCGTAATGAAATTTGCATGGAATCATCATAGTAGTTTACTCTCTCGAATAAAAAAAGAATCATCGAAATCGGTTAATAATTGTCAGAGCAATGTAATGGAGAACATCAGTTTTATGGTTTTTACCAGATAAATTGCTCCACATCGTTCATGGTTCTCCAGGAAGTTCTTATCCGGTTGTAATAAAATTCATACAGATTCAATACAGTGGTTTCCTCTTTCGAATAAAAAAAGAATCATTGAAATTGGTAAATATTTGCCAGAGTTATGACCATTTTTGTCCTTAAAAGCGACTAAAACGTCATCTATATAGGCTTTCTTGCAGCTCTCAGTGCGCAGTCACCATTCTTGTTTTTTCAGGAACTACTTATTATTAAGCAATAATTTTTTTATGGGACCCAATTAACGGATTAAAGAATGGATGGAAGAAAGATTTTTTCAAATCGGTTCATAATTGCCAGAGTTATGCGCGAACATACATAGAAAAAAAATATATATATATACAGACGAATTGAGAACCTCCTCCTTTTTTGAAGTCGGTTAAAAAATGTGATAAATGAAGAACCGCTCTACCGATCTTGTGCAAACTTCACACAAACTATCTACTAAATAGTCCGAACAAAGCCTAAACATTTGGTTTGGATAGGTGAGCCCGTTATTGAGTTATAAAATTACTACGAAAAGTGGCATTGATTTTTATAGATATAGATTGTTAAAACCGTTACATACATTTGGCATGATGATAATGAAAGCGAGATACGAATGTAAGTGACAGAATCCAACCCAATAAATTCTTATGATATTTCCAAACATACACATAAAAGAGCTTGGTAGTGGGTACCTCATTCGGTGACCACGTATTACGTGATCATCTATTGTCCAGTATAAATGCGTGACAATAATATTATAAATCATAGATATGTTATATACTTACTAATGCACGCCAAAAAGTGTCACCCATGTAATTCTAATATTATTTCATATTTATTTAAGGTATGATAACCCTTCCTTATTATTTACTTGTGTTCAATACTTTGTGCATTTTCTAAATAGAATAATAATAATAATATCTTGGGACAATCCACACACGGTCATCCGATCCCAAACTAGGCAGAGCCTGTACTATGGAAACCAGACAACTGATACTAATACTTACATACTTTTTTTTTGTAAATACATACTTAAATAGATAAACAACACCCAGACACTTGGCGGGAATCGAACCCACGACCCATTGGTTAGCAGGCAGGGTGTCTAACCACTAGACCAACGGGCCCGTCATCCATCATACAATTGGCATTTTACTTGTTTTTCAAAGGCACACGCCACGGTAGTTACATATGACTGAAGCGGGGCTTACTGCTAGTTGTCCCAATTGGGTGAATTTCGTGTCTTCACATTTCGTGCACCAATGGCATATCTATTGTATAAAACGTCGTTGATACGTGATGACGCGCGTGTCTGTCGCGTACTACATCCTATCTATGTTTGGACATACCATTATACTTTACATGTAGTACATTAACATAATAACACTATAATAATCGTTTCTCCGTGTGACAATTATAATGTAAACACACCGATATTAGCTGGCATTGATATCGCAATTTGTAAACATTGATCTCATTGCCGATTGTAAATTATATTATAATTTGAACGATCAGATATATATACTTAGGATCGTTTATAAAACATCTAACGGCGGATATTGAAACAAGTTTCTATAGTATAATCTTATAAAAGAACAGAATACAAGGACATTTACAAATAGGTACCTAGGAATGTACCAGCCTTAGTCAAGAATCATTATCATCAAAAACTTGTTACACATCAGTAATAACATGCGTTGACGGGCCTGTTGGTCTAGTGGTTCATACTCTGGCCGCTATCCAATAAGTTGTGAGTCGATTCCCACCAAATCAATTTTTCTATGTAAGTATGTATTTTAAAAAAAAAAGTATATTAGTATAGTACTAGCTGACCGGCGCAGCTCCGCTCGCGCAAGTGTGAATCTAAACCATTCCCGAATCCCCTTGAACGCACACAAACAATTTCATCAATATCGGTCTAGCCGTTTAGGAGGAGTTCAGTGACATACACACGTACAGTAGAATTATATATACAGTGTAAAAATACATGTGTCCGATGAGTTATATACATGTGTTTGTATTGATACACTGAATAATACCCTCGCGGATCGGACACGTTTTTTACATTCTGTATAAAGATTAGTACCAGTTGTCTGATTACCCTAGTACAGGCTCAGCCTAGTTTGGGGTCGGATGACCGTGTGTGGTAATTATTTTACTGGAACAGAAATAGCTGTAATCTATAAAAGCGAATAGCTGTCGGTAAGTGTCGCTAATCCTTAGAAAATCTTGACCGATTTGGATATTTTTTGTTCTGTGCGCTCTATGCTGTTGTATCCAAGGGTGGTTTAAAAGCAAAATCAAATTGTCTGTCAATGTAAAAAGAAGCGCAGGCGAAGCTGCCCCGGTCAGCTAGTATGTATCTAATATTATCAGTTACAGCCCATCACTAATGGCAATGGTAAGAGTTTTGGCCTCGCTTTGATCTTTACAAATGCCGTGCCCTGTAAAGGCCGATATTTATCAAGAAAATAAAAATAAGGCAATTGTTCTTTTTGACAGAATGCGATACAGAATAAATTGGTAATAATGAACCAATTATAACACGCTAATGGACCCGGCCCATTGCGATCGAACCCTAACGAACCAATCACGGCCAACCTTCGGAAATGTATCAGCATCAATCAAAGTCCGGTACAGTTAGCATAAATGTGAATGCGAATAATTTTGTGTCACTACTGCATGGTCGACAGAAATGATATTTAAATTTCATTTCCGAGTAATTGATGATGATTTTGTGAGGTGTGTTCAATAGTAAAATGTGTTTTAAGATGAATGTTTCATTTTTCATCGACTCGGTCAAAGTCAAAAAATCTTTATTTCAAACGCTAGCACTTTTGAATGGTCATTTTTTTAAAAGCTACCACCGGATTACAACGCGGCCTTAACTGAGAAGATCCGGAAAGAAACTCAGCGGGCTTGTCATTTTTTAACTTTTTTTAACCATTGTTTGTTTTGTTATTACAATTGAATCAACATTAGCGATAGTGTGTCCTGCCGTTCGAAACAGAAAGCAAGGGAGAAACGAAGAAAACAATAAATTACGACAAAAATTACAACAAACTAAAAAGCCAAAGGGATAGTAGTCGGACCAGTCCCCCAAAGCAGCACCATACATGGTGCATGGTACCATACATGGTTATTAATCACAAATCTAGATTATAATAACAAGGACTTAAACGTAAAAGAATTGAAGTTTAGGATATTGATAGTTTTATTTTATACAACCAAAGTGGTAAGCATGCGGCCTGATGGCAATCAGTCACCGCAGCCTAAGGGCGCTAGCGGCAACAAAAGAATCACTAGCGCGTTGCCAACCCTAGACATTAGACATTAAGTTTCATATTCCGATAATTTCACCACTTACAGTGCCCTTTACACCGGAGCACAGCCATGTTTACGCACTGCTGCTTGGTGGCAGAGCATCTGACACTGCGGTGGTACCGACATGAACGGTTACATACTGCTCCTTGGCGGTCCATACTCGTAGTATAAGGACCGCCAAGCAGCAGTGTGTGTGTGTAGTCCTTAAAATATTTTACTTGTCTAGATATAATTGCGAGGATTTTTTTATTATTTTATCAATGTGATTTCTGTAAAGAGCTTTAAAAAACTGTCCACTATTATCCCTAAATCTCTCATACTATCAACTTCTGTAAGCTTAGTATGTTTCAAAAAATATGAAGCTGGTAAAGGGTTTTTATTTCGTGTGAATTTAATGTGATAGTGATAGCATTTACTTATATTCAGTATTACGTGAACACCATCCACCAATGATATTATATACAATAGATATACCATTAGCGCTCGCCAGACGTTCAGCGAGTATCCCCCAACTGGGTTTTGTAGCAGTTAGTCGCACGCCGTCCCGCGTAGTCAATGCGACATCGTGACGTCTATCATTAAAAATTTAAAATGTCGTCCTGCGTATTTAATATGTGCACAAATTACCAAGACAGTCAGGGATAATATAGCACATGTAACTTTGAAAAAAATATTTGATTTTGTTAAGTATTTCAATTTTCTTAATTGTAAGAAATGATTGTAAAATATAATGTGTCAGTTGACAAGATGACACTGACTGACAAGCGTTTAACCAACGCTGACAACGGAACGCACAAAATATAGCCATCTCGTATTCTTACTTTTCCAGTTATGCATCTGTCCTTGTCAGACTATAGATAGGAAAATGTATAGCTAGGTATAGTTAACTATAAGTGACACAACTTTTATCGTGCGTTAGTAAGGATATAAAATATCATTAGTAAAATATCATTGCCATCCATCAACAAAATCAAGTAGATCTTGTAATATTTTAACATCGGCATTACTTTGAATTCGCGAGTATAATTTTAAGTCATCCGCATACATTTTAAAGTCGCATTTTAAACCATTTGCTAGGTCATTAATGAATATAAGGAAGAAGAGGGGTCCCAGATAAGATCCTTGAGGAACACCTTTTAGTATAGTCTGGGCTCGAGACATGTAACCGCGAAATGTTTAAGATGTCACAAAAATCTAATCATGTGAGGGCTAAGACTCAAAACCCTCCAAAGATCTCAAGACAAAGCCAGTCAACACCTCAAACAACAAAGCGAACTTTCCAAGAAATACCTATTTTGTAAAATTCATAAAGACAGGTCCGCGGAACAGTTGGAACTTATTATACATGCAAGGCAAAATGTTAGCCTTTTGTGTGACGTTGTACGGTACGCCGTCGGTACTGTGAATAACTAATTAATAACTTGAACGTCATTTCCCACGGTGGCCGGGCCTCGCCTCTTTTGAGGTGCGAAGGTAAAAAGTGTGTTTAAATATGAAAAGGTTTCAAACCACCGACAATGTACCGTTTCTTACGTAAGTGCATGTATTTTTGGACTGTGGTAGGTATAATGTACTCGGATAATGTATTCACCCTTAATATTTCTGTAACAGTTATCCTCAAACTGTTCTGATTTGGATGGTTCGAATCCTGAGGTAGCAACGACTTTCTGTAGTTCTTTGTGCTTATTAGTTAGGACAATAAAGGCGAATCACGTGATTGTCTGATAAGTGAGATGTTCCATGCGTCGAATGGGCATGTAAGAATTGATCCGGCCGCGTTATGATCCGGTGGTAGTTGTAAAAAAGTTGACAATTTGTAACCGCGTGACCACGGGTGCTGCAAAGCATTCAAAACGTCGGGATAGTAAAATCTAAAATAAACTGCGATATAATCCGTAAAAGTAGTTTGATTTCAAAGTGTAATATTCGCGTAAGTAAAAGACAAGATTACTTAAACTAAGTTAAAAACTTCCTCTAAGTTGTCGCCGCACTGGGAGGGAAAGGTACCTATTTGTATGGCCAAGCTTAGACGTTAGCAGAAAAGGCTACCAGCCCGACGACGGTCCTATGAGACTTCGATAACATTTTATTTTAATTATAAATTAGTGCAAGTAATTGTTTCTAATCAGTCACGTTTCTTTTGAACTTTATGCAAGAGCAGTGAATTATAAAGATAACATTAATTGCATATTAAAATGTTTATTATTTTAATTAAACATAAATGCGGTTGAGTGTTCACAATGATGTCATGTTATGCCGCCGTTCGCGTGGTTCTTTTCGATACTTAATATAATAAAGGAATATTCAACTTAATTAATGGAATAAGTATCGCACGCGAACTTTTTTTAGGAAACCATTGACGTACATTTATGTGACCTCATGACCGTACTTAACCCAATTTTGGGGTAAATATAACACATTAGTTAAGAAATAATAATATCATACATTTAAATCATTGGATCAATCCTTGAATGTGAAAGTTCTGCTTTACGGAAGACTGCGATCAGAGACGGGTTTACATATATGACGCCTATAAGCAGTAGCCGAAAAACGTGAATTGCTGAACAAAGGCCTCCCCCGTAGAAGGGAGGGGTTGCCATAATCCCCATGCTTGGCGGACGTCTTGGGAATCGCAGTATAGGTGGTAGGTAATCAATAGAAAGTCGCTGCTGCCCGTCTTCTTGTTTTCCCTTAGTCCCTCTTCCGGCACCCAACGCGAGGAAAGGGTAGGGTGCTATTATTACCCGGACACCCCACAGCTGACTATAGGCTGAACCAAATCGCAGCCTATGTTACTGTTTTTTGGATGGGCCCGTTGCTCTCGTTATTAGATGGTGGGTTCGCCTAACCTGCCCGAACCGCTCGCTATCCGAAAGGTCGTGGGTGTAAACGCGACCATGTGGTACCACCGTGAGACTCGCAGACCGGCCAGTCGCAGCCGGCAAAGTTGATACTTCCCGTTTCTGGCTGCGGTAACATAGCCGCCTACGAAAATTTGAATCAGTAGGCTATAAATATATATCCTAGCTAGCTTATTGGGAACTCCGCCTCAGACTGCAATCACACGACCTCTGATTCTTCTATCTGGTAGCTTTGTCATGCCATCAGAGGCCAAACAATACGTTAAATAACTTTTCTCAAAAAGGCACTTTTATGTGTTTTTGTGGTTTTTGTGTGTGGGTGAAGGAAGGGGCTTCGCAAGTCTGTACATCATACAGATTTGCTTTGACACAACATTTCTAAGCCTAGCAACTTACAGACAGACTGTTAAGTCCTTTTGCTACTAACCTAGCAATTTCTCTATCGTTATTAAGTTATTCCTTTTTTTTAATTCACGGCTTAACTACCCCTAAGTCCCTAATAATGTAGCACACCTAGTCCCTGAAGGGATTAAAAGGGCTTGGCCGAGGTGTATTAAGTTATGTGAGGTTTCATTTAATAAAGGGCGAGGATATTATACTGTTCTAAACTCCAAACTGCTACTGAAAAATTCTTATGGGTAAAGAAAGTTGCATATACATACGCAGCGAGTAGGTACGCCTTGCTGTACCATAATTTTATTTTAGAAGAACAAGAGATAGAGCTTATAGTCTTAAGTTCTTATATATACACGTCTCTTTGTAAATTTCTAATAATAGTTCTAAAAGGTTGTAGTTAAGTGAGCTCTCTGTGAGATTAAGTGAGTTCTCTTTGTAAGTGTTTACGTTGTTAGCTTTATATTTGCGACCTTTGCGGTGGAGACCATGGGGCCTTGGTCTCATAAGACGCATGGTTTGGTGAAAGAAATTTCATCCAAGCTTATTGAAGTCTGAGGAGACCATCGGGCTGGTAGCTTTTTCTGCCAACGTATACTAAAGCTTGGCCATACAAAGAGGTAATGACGCCAGTCTTTTAGGTACCCTTCCCTCCCAATGCGGCGACAACTTGGAGGAAGTGTTTTACCTACTTTTAGTATATTTTTGTAAATAAACTGTTAAGTGATTAGTAAGAATAACACCATAATGTCTCTATGAAAATCTGGATACGACTACGTTCATATCAAGGTATTTTATTATTTTTATTCAGATACGGTTATTTAATATTTCCTCTTTGCTTTTGTTTTGAATACCGTTACCAACATAACTGTTTCCATAAAAATGACATTTGTTATCATATCAACAAAAAAGCTGTGGAGTCGTTATTACAGCTATGTTCCAACGGCCTTTGCATTCATACAACCATTGGGGCAAAATGTGCAGCATTAAACAAAAGGTTAACAGGAAGCGTTTGAACTCGTAAACTTTAATGTGAACCGGTATAATATGGGATATACGTAGTAACACATTTTAACTGTTAATCAAGTGTATTATTAAGTCAGTAGAGCGGCTTTATGGATATTTTTTATACTACCACCCGGCAAGTAAGCAGGTACCGCAGCCTATAGACGCTAGCAAGACCAGAAGAATCACTAGCGCGTTGCCGACCCTTAAAACATTGGATATTAAGTCTATGTGTCTTCTAACTTCACCAGCTACAGTGCCCTTCACACCGGAACACAGCAATGCTTACACACTACTGATTGGTAGCAGAATATCTGACACTGCCATGGTACCTACCCGGACGGTTCCACATGAGACGTACCACCCAAGTAGTAAGAGGACGGTTCCTTGCACATGAAAAAAATGTGAAAGTAAAATTTTGGGTTTTTTTTTCATACAAAAATTGTCATGACTTTACTCCGGCCATTGTATTAAATTCTCCAGCAAATATCTATATATTACTAGGTATATAATAATGCATTCCATCTTTCATCCATCTTTTTTTAAGTTTTCTAATACCTACGTACTTTATTGTAGGTCAGATTTGGAGTTCCGGTGCACAAGTCATGCTGTAAGACGGGCCCGTTGGTCTAGTGGTCAGACACCCTGCCTGCTAACCGATAGGTCGTGGGTTTGATTCCCGCCAAGTGTCTGGGTGTTGTTTATCTATTTAAGTATGTATTTACAAAAAAAAAGTATATAAGTATTAGTATCAGTTGTCTGGTTTCCATAGTACAGGCTACGCGATATCTTCTCGTCCAAAATACCGCAGTGCCTGAAGACGAAGGTTCTTAACTAGTGTGTGTTGCCAGTGATGATATATGGTACTGAGACGTGGTCTCTAACGGCTGGCCTTTTAGAAAAGTTCAGAGTCACACAACGAGCCATGGAGAAAGCTATGCTCGGAGTTTCTTTGCGCGACAGAATCCGAAATGTGGAGATCCGCCGAAGAACTAAGGTCACCGACATAGCTCTCAGAATCTGCAAGTTGAAGTGGCAATGGGCAGGCCACATCGCTCGAAGAACCGATAACCGTTGGGGAAGAAAGGTTCTCGAGTGGCGACCACGAACCGGAAGACGCAGCGTTGGCAGGCCTCCCACTAGGTGGACAGACGACATTGTGCGCGTCGCAGGTAACCGGTGGATGCAAATAGCCAATTGTCGTTCATTGTGGCGTTCTAAGGGGGAGGCCTGTGTTCAGCAGTGGACGTCTTCCGGCTGATGATGATGATGATGATTAATTTTTATACCGTTCCCTCGTGATCATTTTGCTCGCGTATAAAGATATATGTACCTGTAACAAATAAAACGGCATGATAAGTATCGCCAGTAAAATACACAGATTATATGAAACCTCGCAAAAGATGTTATAAGGGCGATTCTCTGTAAGCTCGTAAATCGCTGTCCGAACCGATTTTTGTTTTAAATAATACAATAAAATAAAATAACTATCAATCTATAATTAAATAAAAGACTGAAACTTTACAGCGCAGTTGTATTTAGAACCATAACAAGTTTAACAATTTTTCTAGAAATTATCAAAGCTGTAAAAATACAGTCCCCTGGCTGTCCCATTCTAAGAATTCCCACATAGAAGTAATATTTAAAAGTCAGTGAGCAAGACTGCATAAATTTGGCAATTAATATCTAAAAATAGAATATTTAAGTTATAATTTGTTCATAAAACATGGTCTAAAATGTATTTTTTCGATTTGATAATGCCATGTAAATTTTGTCCGGAGTTTTTTGAAACAGTCCCCTGCCAAAAATTTAAAGACGCAATAGAATAAATCTGTTATGTCTACAAACGTAATTTGGAGTGAAATGAAACGCAATCATTCTGAAGTAAGTAACATTGTCGGCGGGACGCCATTTTGTTCAGTGTCCGAGCGTCATCTGTGAGGGTAAATGCGTCTTGGTCACTTCGACACACAGTCCTCTGATGAGTGATTTTACTGATGTTAGTTAGTGTTATTGTGTGTGTATAATATTGATTATATGTATGATTTATGTCCAAATGTAGTGGTTGCTTCGTAACAAACTATTTTTCAATAGTTTTGCAAATATTATGGAAGTAATCTGAAAAACACAGTCCCCCGGCTACAGTCCCCTGGCTGAAAATGTGGCAGGGGACTGTGAACCGCGCCAGGGGACTGTAGATTTCACATATTGGTCAATGTTTATAAGTTTTATTGGTGTAAATTCGTCACTCGTCTAAGTATAAAAAATTATATGTTTCACGTTATTAATCTTACTGAACGTAAATTACGTTACAGGATGTTAACATACATTTAAGATGCCTCCTAAAAAAATAAAGGTATCACGAGAGGAAGTCGTAGTTTACCTAAGGGATTCAATCCATTCTTTTTTCACAGTCGCTGAAAACATATCGCATTCACCTGCTGCCATTTGGACACATGTACAACCAATTTTCAGGACTCTTCCACAAGGCATAAAACGCGTACATTTCTTGAGAGATGGCCCTGTCACACAGTACCGTAATAGAACGATGTTTTTTGTAACGGCCACTACTCGCTGAAGAAATTCCAGATGTTGAAAAATGTACGTGGAACTACACATAAAGTGATCACAGTAAAGGCGCACCAGACGGCTTCGAAGCAACGTGCAAAAGAACAGCTGATTTTGTTGTTAATTCTGGGGGTGATATCAACAGTCTAAGTGTCGATGATTGATAAGTTAGAAATGGAAGCGTCCAATCAGAAGCTTTTCAAAGGCACCTTGAATGTGCATCAGGTTGCGGGTGATTATTTCAGATTCATCCTTAATTTCCCAGCTAAATGTAAACCCCTAACAATGAAAAGTCAAAAATCAAACAAACAAAGTACAACACGTTTCTAGTATCTACGGATTTCGCCGAAATCGGTTAACGGGGGACATTCTAGTGGGGAAGCGTTTGCTGTTTCCCTGGATGACAGATGGAGATGACAGAAGATGACAGCACTGTTGTGGAGAGATATATGCCGAGTGTCTGAAATTGCAGCCATCTCTCAATAGAGTGATGCCACTCTTGTGAGATTCAATGCCACCAAAACTCAAGCGTGTCTGTTGACCGCTAAAAGGAGTCCGTTCACCTCGGCTCCTTTTCAGAATGTACCCTTGGAATACACCAACCGCCTTCAGTTGTTGGGAGTTGAAATTTCCTCAAGCCTCAACTTTGGGCGGTTCATTGAGTCCAAGGCCAAGGAATCTGCAAGGAAGCTAGGTGTCCTTGCAAAGGTCTGCCGGTACTACACACTTCGGCAGCTTTTGATGCTATATAAAGCACAAGTCCGGTCGTGTGTGAAGTACTGTAGTCATATATAGGCTGGTGCTGCAAAATGCCATCTTGCAGCTTTGAACTCGGTGGAGAGTCGTGCTAAGATATTTATTGGTCACGCAGGGTTAGTAGCGGCCAATTTACAAAGCTTAGAGCACAGGCGCAGAGTAGCCAGTCTCTTAGTATTCACAGGATGCATTTTAAAGATTGTGCGCAGGACTTGCATGGCTTGATTCCACCATCCCTCTACCATCATCAGATGACGAGAAGCACGGCACGTACACGTACTTATGTGTTGAACGTGCCTTCAGTCCAGACTAAGCGGTATGTTGATGCATAAACATGGCATAGAAGTAATATGATTGATACTAATGATATGTCTTACTTCTATATAAAACAGTCCCCTGTTGCACCTAACAGTCCCCTGTTGCACCTAACAGTCCCCTGTCATGGATTTTCAGAAAATGACAAATAACTTGAAAAACTCCAATAAATTCAATTGGCCCTCTTATGTATTAACAATAATAGTTACTTTCCTAAGCAATGGTATTATATTTCTGCGAAAATGCTAAAAAAATATGCCAGGACAGTGTTTGTATGGGCCATTGCGAGCTTACAGAGAATCGCCCATAAACGTATCGAATAATAAACTATTTTAAAAAAATATAAAAACCGACTTCAAAGTAAATTATCTAAAAAGCATAAAATAACGAAAATATATTGAAGTCGGTGCTAGCACATCATGTTAACTAACACTAGCACCAGCTGACACCGACTTCAATATATTTTCGTTATTTTATGCTTTTTAGATAATTTACTTTGAAGTCGGTTTTTATATTTTTTTAAAATAATTTATTTAACACTTTTTAGTGACTTATTTTACCAAAATAGGTATCAGCACTATCACGCAACTCGAACGTCTACGTTACAGTAACTTACTGAAAACATAAAAAGTTTATATCTCTTAAACTACTGGACCGATTTTGATGAAACTTGTACTCTACCCTAAGTTGAAAAATACTCTAACTATTGCAAAAAGAATTTTTAAAATCGGACTTGTAGTTTCTGAGAAATCCGTGGACAAACCTACATACATACATACATACATACCTACATACATACATACATACATACATACACCCATAAAATTTGGTAAATTTGCTTAGAAGCCCACATAGACTTACATATATTAATATTACGCATTTTTATCAATATTACATACATACGCGTCGAATAGAGAACCTTCTTTTTGAAGCCGGTTAAAAAAGATAATTCTTAATTTGCCTCGTGCATTACACTCACTACGAAAATTCATTACTATTATTATAAGTCTTTTACAACATTTTTCATGTCAACGCTAATGGCGACTTAAATCTTATAAGTGGCGAGGCCACAATGTGGCCGCTCGCCAGTCAAGCATTATTATTACGAAGCCACATTTGAGCCGCGCGCCAGTCAAGGGGATAAGAGACTGGTAATAAATTTTAAAATAATAATAATACTTTGATAAGGCAATCATTGTACCTATAGTTGTTTCTGCCCATATCCCAACGGCCAAGAGCCTCGATAAACACCCTATGAGGCTCACGTTAGACGGCCAGATACAGAAGGCAGTGCTCCTGGAGACGGCACGCATTGTGAGGTCCCTTTCCCTGGAGCCTTAACCACCGTCTGCTAGGACACTGTTACCGCAGCCGGTTGGAAAGTGTTTTTTTATATTTTTGAATGTATTTGTGTTTTATGTTTAAAAATGTAAAGAATAGTTTTAAACAATAAATAAATGGAATAATAATTTTATACCAGCTGCTTCAGTGTCAAAAACAAATCAAAAACCACTACATGACTACAGGCATAATGAATGATCTTGTTTTCAAAGTATTGGACGTTTTACGTAACGTGTACATAATGATAATGTTTTAAATGTTAAAGTTTTGATATAATGATATTGTTTTAAATTTTAAAGTTTTGACCAAAATGTCAACCTGTATGGGGTTATCAATAATACTGATGTAACGCAGTGCAGGCGCAGCGTGCTTGGGGCGCATGCGAGTTATCGTGTGTCGACCCTAGCACACAGGCACGTACTCGGTCAACAACACAGCGACAGAAAACAACATTCTCATTAGTATCGTTTGACAACCGGCAATGGAGAAAGAATTAATAAATTTCACAAAGTAAACGGAAATCACAATGTTGTATGTAACTTATGTTGTATGTAACTTTACAACGCGTCTAACAACAATTCGTACAGTTGTTAAACATTTAATTTTGACAATCTTCAGCGCCATTGTGTTTCGACCTATTGTTGTAACTAGAATATATGTAACTCAGAATCGTTTACCCCGACAGAAAGCGCGCTTATTTCTGTCAGACTGAAGTCTGTATATACGTGACAATAGTATTGTCACGTGACCACTAACCTGTTTGGGTCACGTAATAGCTGGGTGGCCTGCTAATTAGTGCGCTCATAGCAAGACACACAGGTCACTTTTCTTGTTAAATTGCCGCCCTGCGATAAGAGGTTATGGTAAGGCCTCTACATTTTCCGTAATTTTGTGGTAGATTTGTTATAATAAATTAATTCAATAAAATAAATATGTTTTTTTATTATTTAAATATGATGTATTAACGGCACTGCTTACATGATGAAAATATACGCACTGAAAAAAAAACTGTGTTCATTTTATTTCATTACTGAGATAAGTAAGTAAAATACTCTTCCGGCTGGCGAACTGTGTGCAAACTATCTTAAACGTCAGAGGAAAACACCATCTCATATTATTATTTATTACTTAAATACATATACTTTTATAATCCGTGCCTGTTCACCCGATGATTTATTGCCATCATTCAGATACGATGCATTACTATTTACGGGACAGACGGACAAAAGCATTATAAAGGAGTTTTTTGTTCGTGCCATGCGCCGACGCACGGAATAAACTGACTTCATATAAAAATGCAAAGGTTCGCTGAAAAGGTTAAGACGTGTTGAAATATTGGCACCTCTTTTAATATTTATAGAGATAATGGCAGGTCGTTTAAATTTATAAACTTTTATTATTTATATATTTTATTTATCAACGGTACCTAGCCTAGTAGGTACATATAATATATCGATGAGGTACATAATAATAATGTCCTCCTGGCCGATACGATTTTTTTTTTGTTGGGAATGATAAACGCTGTTGGCCGCAGATGGCCATTACAGCTTCACCGGACAATAGGAGGCGAGCGCTTAAAGCACTCTAGCCACCCTCCTGACCCCATGACGGTCCTATTGGACCGGGATGCGCCGAACCCTCCCCGACAACCGTATGCTACACTAGCTATCAGACACCGGTCTCACCGGCGAGGCCGAATGCGACCGCAACGACGTGCATCACCCCACTTAGTTTCTTGCCGGTTCTTCTCAGTGGCGGCGCGTTGTGAACCGGTGGTAAACTCAGCCCTCTCTTAAGCGACAGCCCAAGCCGAGGCCGTGCCTCCCTGAGGTGCCCTTGAGCTCGTCGCTACTTCTGCCGTAAAGGATAGAGCGCTTTAAGCGCTCGCCTCCTATTGTCCGGTGAAGCTGTAATGGCCATCTGCGGCCAACAGCGTCTATCAACCCAAAAAAAAAAAATGCACTAGCCTTAACGGCAGAAGTAGCGACGAGCTCAAGGGCACCTCAGGGAGGCACGGCCTCGGCTTGGGCTGTCGCTTGAGAGAGGGCTGAGTTTACCACCGGTTCACAACGCGCCCCCACTGAGATGAACCGGCAAGAAACTCAGTGGGGTGATGCACGTCGTTGAGGTCGCATGCGTACGACCTTTCGGCCTCGCCGGCGAGACCGGTGTCTGATACGCCAATACGATCATAGCGGCTAATCTTTCACAAGACCATCATACGATGGAGATATTATGGTGCACAAGTGCACTCTCTCTTCCTTGACCGGGGAGAGGTAAGGCCCAGAACAGACTTTTTACTTTACTTAACAGACAATCAGGAGATCGGCATGCAATGTTCTAGCCAGTAAGGAAAGCAAGCGGTTTCCCCCAGCGCTACGGAGACTACACCTAATATTAAGCATACATGAGACGTCAAATATTTAAGCGAATTAGTGACGAGAAGACGTTTGCGTGATATTAAGCAACACGCCCACCCATGGACAACTGCACTGCACTGCCGCTCGTTACTCGACTCATGAGTTAATATGTCTTTGGAGACCGGATTGACACCGGAGCGCAGTAGAAAGTCTGATACTGCAGTAGTATCAACTTGGAAGGTTCTTTACATAAAGAACCTAAAAAGTAGACCATCCCCGAGAGCATCAGAGCATACCATTAAGACAGATTGCAGTTAAACACTAGCTATGATTCAAGAGAAGGCCCTAGTTTGGGCAAATAGGTACTATTTTAAGTATATTCTTTAAATCCGTGGTAGAATGATCTCTACAGATTCTCCCGTTATTTAGCGTCATGATCATCAGCAGCAACAGACGAAAGACGTAGACTGCTGAACAACCCCCCCCCCCCCACCGATGGGAGGGGTTGCCATAATCCCGACGCTTGGCAGACGTCTTGGGGATCGCAGTGCCTATAGGTGGTAATCCAATAGAAAGACGCTGCTGCCAGTCTTCTTGTTTTCCCTTAGTCGCCTCTTACGGATACCTAACGGGAGGTGATGGGAGGGTGCTATCCTTACCCGGACACCCCACGGGTTATTTAGCGTAAATTATATTTAAACCAAGAAATGCTTACTAACCAATAGCAGATCAGGGTATCATCACTGCTGATTGCAGTATTATTATAACCTTACTTTAAGCAAAGTAGAGACCAAGCCATATATGCTTTTTTTTTGTAGAAGTAGTACTGTTTGTTTGTTTGTGTTTGTTGAAGCTGTCATGGCCATCTGCGGCCAACAATCATATACTTACAAAAAAAAAGCCAAATACGCATAGTGCACTTTCTATCGAGAAAGTAAGATTATAATAATAATGGCATTAGAAAGGTAGTGGTAGGGCCCCGGCAGACTCGCTTCATTAGCCGGTCTGAATAATCGTAAAATAATCGAGATTATTATCGATAAGTCGTACCGATTACAAATCTTGTCATAATGTTGGACGCATGCATACTAATCCCTATCAGATCGATTTATCACAGTCAGTAAACCAAATCGTTGTCCGTAATAATTAGATTTTTTTAAAGTAAGTAATTTGGTGATCACCACTTTCTTTAAAATATGAGGAGAATTATGTTTTTTTATTTGTTTGTATGGAATTCCGATTCGGTATGGTGGTTATTTGGAAAAAGATGATTTAGTCAAGGAGCGGGCAAGAATTTTGTTTTAAGAAATTTAAAGATCAGATTAAATTGCTTTCTTACAAGGAATTTTAATAGTCTTGAGCTTTGGCGTTCAAATATAAATCCAATGCATAGGTAGGGTTAGTTATTACCGAGAGTTATTATTTACTTATCTGTTTAGCCGTCGCGTTGCTTTCTCAAATGTCGTTTATTATCCGACTACGGAACGGAGGGAGAGTTATGATTTTAACAAGAATGTATTTATGTATGTTCATCTGTTCCCGCATATCTTCTAATCTACTTAACATCATTTGACAAGTAGGGTGTCGTTAGAAGCGTCTTGATTGTCCGCTGGTTATAGGCTATATAATATCACATTATTAGACTGCGATTTTATCCGTAGTCGGGTTTTAGTTTTTAAAACTTTTTACTTGTTTTCGACTGTATATCAAATTTGTAAGTTTATTTGTAAGTGTAAGCTTATTTAAAACTGATTACCTATAAGTAGGTGAGTATTGTAAAAATCACATTAAAATATAAATTATGTAAGATATTATTTGATTTGATTTGAATTAAAAGTATTTTCAAATTCAAATTAAATTCTTAAAGAAGTAAAAAAAACAAAACCTAGTCATATTATTTTTTATTAATATTTTAAAAATATAAAAGTCGCTTGTTTCACGTAGCGTACCGACATTTGATATAAGCTCTCCCGCTGCGAGGGTCCTGGTGACCTCGGGTCAACGTGACTTCGTCTTTTTTTACTGAGAGCCAACACACACGACGGAATATAGCGAACTTTTCGGTACAATGACGGATTCTGTGGTTACTGACCAAATATTACACATTCACAAGCGTCAATGTACACTCCGTTATTGTCCACCGTCTGAGTTAATCTTTAGGTTATCTTTGTTTGCGACTAACGAATTGTTTTTTTTTAAGTTAATATTTTTAAACAACGAACTGCCTGGCAACATTCATTATGATTTCTTATTTTATTTATAAAGATTTTTAGCGTTGATAGCTGGCCAGCCAGATTTAATATTAATTAAAAGTAAAAAATATGGTTGGACTCAAAAACCAAGTAATAAACAAACTAAAAAAATGAGAAGAAACTCCTTTTTATGTTGGTTAAAAATAAACTTATAGAAATGTAATCCTTGCTTACTACAGACTCGAAGCTTGAACTTATTTAGGTGCCTTCGGTATTCTGTCTTTCTGTTTAGTCAAACCTTATTCTATCGTCGATTGCGATCATTTATCAAGCCTCACCATAACATCTCGCAATAAATATTCCAAATTGGCTACATCGCACGACTTTATAATCTATGTTGTTTTTGGTTAGCACCGTAGATAAAGTGGTCTATAGACAGCACTGGCCCGGTTCACAGATCGTGCGGACTTTAAATCAAAATTTAAAATAGTTAAGTATCTATGCTGCCTTCCATGGCTTTACTTAGATGCATTTTAAAGCCGTTTGCTGTACAAACCGCAGGTCCCGGGTTCGATTCTCAGCAATATTATCGTGTAGTTGTTCATTACTGGGTAGGAATCATGCGTTGAAAGTAAATATAAAAATGTGAAATTCTGTACCTCATAACTTCCTGGTTTCCCTGATCATCCGTCTCTTATCTCGTCACTAAATGCGTTAAAAGATCTCAAAAAACTACAATTTATATTTAAATTAAAGATCATAAAATCTTTTCTGTAGGATGCGACCACCACGAACAATCTTTTATAAAATTAGCTATCTAGCTATCGGATGATATTAAAGTGCACAAGTAGTTGCATAGACACAAGTGAATTATTTTTTCCTTTACTCTCACACTTCTATGGGACGAAGAAGTGGACCTCTTCGTTGAGAGCAGATCCATGCGGTGGATGGATCCAACGCATGGATCGTCTTACTATCCAGACAATCATCTGCCTGCATTGTTCTTGCCAATAAGGAACTACCGTTCAAAGTGCAACAACTCCCCACGGGATTCGTATCCGCGATCTTCCGTCTTGTTAGCGTGTGTCACTAGTCTTGTTAGCGTTCAGGCTGCGGTGACTGTTTACCATCAGCTTTCGCTGCCAAATAATAACATCTTCAATGGGGCGCTATGTTCCTGTTCCTGGTAAGGTTATATTAGGGCTCTACATATTCTTCAGAGTCGCTGAACGTTTGGGGTATGAGCCCAATGACGTCCATTGAGAGGCGGCGGCAACTCCAAGGTAGATGGTGGCAGGGCTGCGAGCCCCGACCCCGTGAGCACCGCGTCTGGTTCCCGGGGGGTGCAAAGGCAAGGCACTGACGGACTCCTGGTACAGATCCCACCGGAAAGCTCTGGTGTCCCTTCTCATGTGCTGATACGACAGGTGCGAGGGTTATAGTGGGTCAGCATCCCATATACCCCTGTTAAACTCCATAGGTCTTGGGAACCTTCCGAATGTTTCCCCCGTGAAAATCAAGGGCTTTACATATAAGGACTCTGTATTGGCGACTGAAAAACCGTTGTTTATCCCTGTTGCTGTCTGCACAGCACCTTTTCCCGGGTGCTATCAGTTTTTTTTTATCTGTATTTAAAGAGCTTTTTCGCTTAAGCGAATATGTCGCTCTGTAAGGTAACAAAAAAAGAAATACACACATAAATAGTTAAATCATTTCTAACGATCGAACATTCAATCCAAACCTTACCATTTCTAGCACCATTTAGGCTTCTTTGGAAGAAAATATTGTGGTCAAACAATATTTAAAAAAAAACATTTCCCACATCACATTTTCACATCGTTATCAGTTAGGGTCCCATGTACTGAAATTAATTATGTAAGTGTAATAAGTTTGTAGCCCAGTGTTTTGTTATTATAAACAGCATGTTCCTCCGCATCGTTAAACAATTGTTCAGTACGTGAATACTTTCTCTTTAGCGAATTAATCAATTTCTAATGTGTTTCGTTGACTTTATTCGTGATCGAATAGACTCGTAATGAATATAGATTCATTGCAGTCGACTGGATGTGCCCAAGTCCGTCGTAACATTTGAAAAGTTAAGTACTGTACTGAGTTACATATTTTGATACCAAACAAAACAACACTTACCTATGCCCACGGTGCATTAGGTTATTTATAGAAACCGCGCCGCCATTTCGCCCGATATTTTAATGTTTACAAGATAAAGCAAGCAAACAAATAGACAGACAAAAGTCGTGGACAGCGACTTTGTTTTATGCCATTTAGAAATATCGCTGAACAATCTCAATAAGTTGCATAAAAAAATTAATACGAAGATGTATCGGCGATATCAAATCAGAGATGTACTAAATACTTTACGACCGTCTAATCATTTCAATCAGTACCAACAATAAAGCGAAAATTCCTTTCTCCAATCCAATAGTACGTGTACGATAGATCGCGCCACGATCGCGGGAATCGTGCGCCCGCGCAGATACTCCGAACAATTTCAACTTGGAATAGATTGACCCTTTGTGGCGTCCTAATTGCATTGAATTTGATTGCTTCAATCTGTGATAGCAATCAATGTAAAGGTTCAGATTCTGGATGAGAAATGTTTCGTGTGAATGTTGGAGTAGCTTATTGTACTTTGTCAGCTGGTGTCTGAAGATAGTAAGTAGTAGTAGCTTTTAAAAGGCACTGACTAAGTGAAGTTTTCTTTACCAAACAGCCTCTTCCCCCGGGACGTGCTCTAGTGCGCATCTGGCGTGGGAGATTTTAAGAGTACCCAGAGACATGAAGGCCACCGGTAGGTTCTAGTAGGTAAAAATCCCACATAACCTGGCCTTCGGCCCTACGGAAACTGGGTAACTTTTCGTCACAGATAACAAAAAAAATGTGAAGGGCCGTTTACTAGGTGGTACGAATGATTGAATTCAGATATATCTTGGATGAAAAGCGGCAACGGCTATGCATATTCAAATTCAAATTCAAATTCAAAATTCTTTATTATGCATAGGCCTCACGGGGGCTCTTACATATTGTCATTTTTTACAACTACCACCGGATCGTAACGCGGCCTCCACTGAGAAGATCCGGCAAGAAACTCAGCGGGCTTGTCTTTTTTCAATTATATAAGATTTTTTTTAAACAAATTTACAATAAATATATCTTAAACTATAAGCTTGCAAGAGTACTGCAGTTCAAGCCCACGCAGCTTTATCCTCCAGGTAATCCGAGATTTTATAATAGCCCTTTTTAGACAAATGGCTCTTAATGGTAGTTTTGATTTTTTTTATTGGTAGATCTCGTATATCCTGGGGCAGTTTATTATAAAAACGTATACCTTGGCCCATAAAGGAATTGCTAATTCTGTGGAGACGCGTGGAGTGTACAGCAAGATTGTGTTTGTTCCGAGTATTTATATTATGTCGATCACTAACCTTAGCGAAAGTACTTATATTCTTTTTTACATACATCAAATTTTCATAAATGAATTGTGATATAACCGTTAGAATGTTTATTTCTTTAAATATTTGTCTTAATGAATCCGTAGGAGCCAGATTATAGATAGCTCTCACAGCTCTTTTCTGCAGAATAAAAATAGTGTTAAGGTCTGCAGAAGATCCCCACAGCAATATGCCATAAGACATAACACTGTGGAAATAACTAAAATATACAATTGAATAACTAAAATATACAATTAAATAACTAAAATATACAAATATGTCTATAAGCAGGCGTGTATAGCCTGGTGTGTTGCTGACCTCAGGCGAACATCAAGCTTTTAGCAAGCAAGACGTTCGCCTGTTTAAACTTAAAAAAGAACTCTTAAATCACTGCACCAGTAGCTAGATTAATGAAACGAACACCTTCATTTAGCAGCAACTTAAGTCCACTATTTTCGCAGTGGGAAAACAAAACACGAAGGGTATTTTTGGGGTTGGGGATGCGATTTTTTCTAAACTGGAGTTACTTCTTCAGTTGGGCTGCTACTGTACCTGTTTATTATTTTGATTTGAAGATTAATAAAAAGATTAAGGATTACATAAAGCAAACAGAAAGTAAAGCTTCGTATTGAAGTGAAATTACTTCACGGATTATATGGCGGATTATTTTAGATTTTTACTTTTAATTTTAAAGCTTAGTAGTTAAAGCCGTTCTGTAATACCCCAAATCGAATGCCCAGATTACCTACCTCTGAATGCTCTAAGATGCAGCTAATCGAAACATCGTGAACCTTCTGTTCTTCCAATTGGTTCTCATTAGTGCATCAGGCTGTGAGCAAACAAGTGCTACAGTGCTAAATCAGATCCGTAGTTAGCGCGTGATGAACGGCCGTGGGAATGCGCGCGCGCAGCTTGGGAATCGAACCGGCCGGTGTTAACTTTGTATTGTTGAAAGACTACCTTATTTATGTTTTGCTTGAATTTGAAGCATTTATAATTGAACGAGTTAAAAATTATAGTTTAAAGCATGCCTTTGATGCATTATGAAAGAGATATATTCTTTATCTTGACGTATTTTAAAGTAGGTACACACACTACACGTAAACCGTGTTAACCTGGCAAACCGAACAATTTATTTAAGTATATGAGACGATGTTTCTTAAGTTCTTAACTAAGTTTTTAGGAGAGGTAGAAGTAGGTAAAAATTTCATTGCAATATTATTTTTGAGTACTCTCACGGTCACGAACGGTGTACCTTTAGGATGATAATTGCTTGCTCGGGCCGGCACAAAATACATGCGGGCGGGGTAAGCACACGGAACGTCGTCATTTAAATGATTTTGATTATAAACTGATACAGCGTTCGTGCCCACGATAGTACATAGGCACATACATTCAAAATACACCTGGGCCCCAATTCTCTACTACCATCTCAAGATGCTATGCTCAAAACTTGGCTACGACATTTCGATTTAGTAAAGTAACTTTGTTACGAGTTATTACCAACGTATAGGTGTACATTTGATGATTTTCATCATCAACCACTTTAAAGATTTATCTTTTGATATTTTTGCAGGGCAAGAGATAAGTGCGAAACGTAAGTGGTTATAAATAATTAGAGTCCAGAATGGCAACATAATAAAATTATGGTAAAATTCTTGCAACTTAAGGTCGAGACAAAACTAGGTGGTAGGTTCCTTGTGCAAGGAACTGTCCAGGTAGGTACCACCGCAGTGTCAGATATTCTGCCGCCAAGCAGCAGTGTGTAAACATTGCTGTGCTCCGGTATAAAGGGCACTGTAGTTGATGAAATTACCGGACACAAAAGACTTAATATGTATTGTCTTAAGGGTCAGCAACGCGCTAGTGATTCTTCTGGTGTTGCTAGCGTCTATAGGCTGCGGTGACTGCTTACTATCAGGCGGACCGCATGCTCGCTTGCCACCTTGGTAGTATAAAAAAATACGCTCGCCTGATAGTAAACAAACCGCCTGTGCCCATGGACAGCTACAAATTACAATCCTCATAGATCCCCAAAGATTAAATCACATAATTATCTGCAGGCGTCATTTCGGTCGCGACAAAATACTACACAAGATTTTTTTATCCTACCAATCGCTACTATTATCTAACATGGCATCGCTGTAGCGAACCTGACCTACGCCATTTTGAGGCAGACGGCCGTAATACAACCTTAAATGGGACCCGGCAGTGGCCGCTTTAAATGTTAATAGGCTCCAAGAAGATCGTCACATCAAAGTAGCTGTAGTATAGATAGTATTTTTTTATAGAAACAAAAAGACTGCCTACGTGGGAATTGAGCCAATTTTCTTCCGTTTTTCCACTTAGATCACTGGGCTATTCGTTATCATAGGTTACATTTAGTGCCAAAATTGCTGTAAAAGATTCGTTTTCAACCTTGATGTGCACTGTACTATGAAATTTTCAAATCTCGTAGTTTTTTTTAATTATTTTTTTCACTTCGTACATCCTACATAATTATATCTATGGTTAGGGACATTATTACCATGAAGCTTATAGGTCAAAAATGGAGTCCAAACTCCAAATAGTTGATTGAGGCATACGCTATCCCTTCCATTGAGGCCGGATCTCTCTTTCTAAGTGGTCCAATGTGTGGTCCATGTAATAATTTAAATTACCCGAGAAATGGATACCCTAATATAGAAATGCTCTACTTAAACATCAAAAGATTGTTTTCCACCCGAAAACATAAAATACGATGACAATCATGGCTAATAATTTTTTTTTTGGTATTGTTCTGCGAGTACGATTAGAATAATGCTCTATTGTGTTTTCGCCAATTGTACTCAAATAAAATTTTAAATACCGATTTTAAGGGTTCGTATATTGTGGCAACACTGGCGCTTATTGTCAGCATGAAACTGTCTGTCATTTAAATCGATCCAACATTTAAATACTATAATTTCACGATAAAGTGAATTAAACTAATAAGAATGGTGATAAAATGTGTAGTACTTAGTTGCAAAAATATGTTGTACCCCTTAGATGATACCGAATATCACTCGTAAGTCCGATTTGTTCAATAATTTACCTACCGATGATTCCTTTGCATTATGCACCATATTTTCGATCAGTTCTTCTTTCGATAGGCACATAACACGTTTTCAGTTCGTTTGTTAGTATTGGGTTTAACTTTCTATTAATTTGTAGTTGAATTATCTAATTTAAAATATTTTACATTGTTTTCATAGAGTAACCATGGTAAAGGTTTTTTGAAGACTTTCCGTTTTGGGGATTTTTTTACCGCCACTTTATGATAAAAAATGTACGATGTAGGTATTTAGTTCAAAGGATTGATATGGAAAAAATATTGTATGTTCAAGTGTGTATGTAGTTTTAAACATATTATTAAAATCATATTTATTCTTGTCGCCTCCTAGTCCTGTCGCGTCTAGTAGCCTCCGTGGCGCAGTGGGAAACCGCTTTGGCCGCTGTGGTCGTATCGGCGAGAGTACCTATATCATTCTATAAATATACATATAATCACGCCTCTTTCCCGTAGGGGTAGGCAGAGACCACTTCTTTCCACTTGCTACGATCCTTACATACTTGTTTCGCTTCGTCCACTTTCATTATTCCCTTCATACATGCTCTTCGGTTTAGGGTACTCTTGACCTGGCCTTTTTTCAAGACGTCCCTGATTTGGTCTTGAAACGTCCGCCTAAGTCTACCCCTTCCAACACTTTCATTCACACTCGCCTTATACACTATTTTCGTCAATCGTTCCTCATTCATTCTCTCGACATGGCCAAACCATCTCAGCATACCTCAATTTTTGTCACAACATCTTCTTTCATACCACAACGTTTCCTTATGTCACTATTTCTTAACCTGTCACTATACCTGTCACCTGTCAATATACTTACTGTTTTATTTACCCGTGGTCAATATTAATACATTTTTTATTTTCTTGTAGATTTCCTAAAGATATTGAGCGAAGGAATATTATGACTATCCATTGTCCCATTCGAAAAGAAATTTTATGAAGCTGCAATGATCTGCAGTTGGTCCAATGGAAACCTAAATTTACTGCAAATGCTTTTTCTATCGTCTAATGTGTGGGTTATAGGTGTTTTAGTTGTTTGCTTATAATGGAAATTGCTATTCAATATCTTGTGATTAATCGGAAATCGTTAAACGTACTGAATAAATGATCTTGTAATTTCTTTTTATCATAACTTCATATGCTTTTATTTTCACAACCATTAACTTATTATTTATTTATTACTTGATTGTCTGTAAAGTAAGATGCTCCATGCGTCAGATAGGTATGTAAAATGTTGGTCCTGCGCCTGGTCTCTCAACGGTCGTGTCGGTTTTTCGTCCCGTCGTATTTTGAGAGGTAAACGGAAGCAACAAGACATATTTAATTAGGTTTAAACTTAAAGCTTAAACAAGCCAAGTAAGTCGTATTAAGCGACAAAGTTAAAAAGATGTCCTGATTTTTCATGAAACATCAAGGTTACCCTCTTAGAAAGGCAGATTCGACCTCAATGAAAGGGATAGCGTTGACCTCAGTCATGTATTTGGGAGTGTTGTCTCCACTATGACCCTATATCTTCATGATTATTACTCGTATATGTATCACCACTACACATTATTTATTATTCAGACATTCTGACTAAATTGATGGCAGGTCAAAGATACTCGTATGATATTTTTGATAGGTATTTGGCAGAGTTATAATCCAAATTAACGTGCTATATAAATATTCAAATATATTATATATATAAACCTTAAATTTTTAATTTTTATGAAGTATGATTAGGAAAACGCGTTTGAACAGTTCATTGACTTATCGTAAAAACGTGTCAATTTATAATCCTATGCTTTACATTTTTCTAGTCAAGATTTTTGCTGTTATAAGTGGAATTTATAAATATATGGCCATTACTCTGTTTACTTGGTGGTATATAGACATTTTGTATATAATAATAATACCAGCCCTTGTTTATATCCCACTGTTGGGCCCGGGCCTCCCCTCATGATGAGGGGGCTTAGGCCATAGTCCACCACGCTGGCCAAGTGCGGGTTGGTGGACTTCACACGTCATTCGAAAGCTAGTTAGGCTTTCACAGACATGCAGGTTTCCTCACGATGTTTTCCTACACCGAAAGCTACTAACAATCGCACAAAGACTATTCGCACATGATTAATTAAGAAATCAGAGGTGCGAGCGAACCGGGGATTTTGCGTATAATGTAGGTATTATTCTCACTTTATTGGCAATCGACGGCTACTGTAACTGTAATAGCTACTGTAGTCGTACTTACTATTGTAAATCTAAATGGAAATAAAGGGTTACGATGTTTATGCTATACTCGGTGCTTCTAAGCATCGTTGATTAACAATTTTACGGCTGTATCGATACTGCATCACGTATTGATACATGCTGCACGAGAGCGGTGTGATAGTATTTTTATGAGTAAGAACGACTTAACTCGAAGTGACAAAGAGAAAATAAAGCTTTGTACGGGGGTTCATAGGCACCGCGGGGGCTTTAGTGGGTAAGAATCCCACATACCACGGTCGAGCCCCACAGCTCCCGAGAACCTTTTAAAGGTTTAATTAAAGGAGAAAAACAAAAAGCTTAGTACTCGGTCACTGTATCGATCTTCCTTCGATCATATAGTATTGTATAGTCTAGGCGATTTTCCAAAAGTGACTTATGAGTTAATAGTCGAAAAAGAAAGAGGGCTGATTCACAACGCGCTCCCACTGAGAAGAACCGGCCGGCACGAAACTCAGTGGGATGATGCTCGGCGTTTAGGTCGCATACAGACTCTCTACTCCTACTACGAACCTTCGGCCTCGCCAGTGTAACATACTATAAACACAAATATAGCAGAAGTACCAGGGAAGCACAAGATACAAATATATCTCGCTTCTTGATTCATCCAGAATGAATACCGGTATCTCTGTTCTTCGATAACTTCAAGTTTTAAACGAACGTTTATTAAATATCACGCCAGTTTTATACATTTATGCACATCCGCTGTTTTTGGGCTGATTTTGATATGGGACGCCATTTACTTATCATGAATTTCAACAGTGTAAAAAACTTATCACCATTCCACTCAGACTACACTTAACTTACTTATCAACGCATCGTAAAAATACGGTGAAACAAGGAAGAGATCTTTAAACCGGAAGGGTCAGCAAAATAAGAAGCGAAATTATTTTGACCTTCGGACAACTGCTACTTTATATGCATGCATGCTAATTTTCTTATTATATGAGAACACCGTCAGCAAATAAGCGCCGGTAATAACAAATTAGCCTCGAGATATTTATGACTCATAATATTATGTAGGGTCACCACCATAACTTTTTTTTTTTAGACTACCAGTAAGTTGCTTTGATGGCAAGCAGCAGTATTCCTGCTCGTAGATAGTAAATCATAACCTGACTGGGACATTAGATACTAGGTCTCTTGAGCCCAAAAAGCCCAGCTACTATGCACTTTACACTGAGAACACATCAATGTTTATACCCTACGTTTTGCAGCTGAATTATGCAGAGATAATTGACATAAACGATGTCAAATAAAAGAACCTAGAAAGATGAAAAAGAACCTTTAGCATTTACAATTTCTCATACTTAGCAATAAACTTAGTTTTTCTGTTATTATTACATAACGAAAATAACTCAAGCAGTTGTATTATTGACTTTTAATCCTTAATCGATCCATTGATTCCTATTTATCATCGATGCATTTTCACAGACCACTTCACTATGTCACAAACTATATGCAACCAGTACGACAGCTTTCAAAAGCATCAAGCCAGAAAAATACATACTTACTTATACAAATTCCTTGGCCATAAAATACAAAAAAAATAGCTGTTAAAATGGCAATACTTAGCTAGCTTATTGCAATTTTTAAAAAAGACACGTAATCACGATCTCCAGATAATTATTACAACAGTCATTCTAACTGCTGTTCGACGATCCCATACGCATAATAATATGCGCGCGCGCATAAACGCTGTGTTTAAATAGTAATCTCGGTGTATCCTGTGCAACGTTTGACGCGTTGTCACAACGCGTGGCGTCTCGGGCGCACGGTATTAACTTATCCACTGTATTCCGGTTTTGTGTAGGGTTGGCTACAAAGGAAATAAAACAATATTATTTTTTATCTAATTATTTTGATCCATTAATTAATTTTGTTCTATTCTGACATCTGTCAGGAGTGAAAAAACCGATTGCAATGATTCGAACGTTCCTAAATTGAAATTGACAAGTAGCTAACAAAGTAATAAATTGGCTTTTTTTATTCTTCATTTCTTTAATCTACTGATTTAATTTACGCTATTATACGCAGGAAAACAACAGCATATACACACATCAAAAGTGTCTAGGGATCAAGCATTTTTGGGCAAAAAAATGGGCAGAAGAACAATGGCGTTTCGTGTGCTTTTCTGATGAGTCTCGTTTTGGTATGAGACCGGATACAAGACGTATACGACACTGGAGAACCCCTGGACGCCAACAGCGATTAAAATCCTGCCAGGAAGTCCATCCTTATAGTGGTGGAACCATCATGGTATGGGCGGGTATTTGGATCGGCGGAAGAACTGAGTTGATTTGGATCAGAGGCAACCTCAACGCTCAAATTTATGCTGAGACGATTGTATCAGACGTCATCGTTCCTCTACAAGTGCAAATCGGTCCCTTATTTCAGTTAATGCATGATAATGCACGACCGCACACCGCAAGAGTTGTAAGACAGACTCTCGCCACAGCTAACATCAATGTCCTGCCCTGGCCTGCTCAGTCGCCAGACTTGAACCCGATTGAGCATGCATGGGATATGCTACAGAGAAGAGCTCTGCCGAATATGGAGGGTATCCAGTCGCAAGAAGACCTTTTTTTGTTGTTGCAACGAACATGGGCGGCCATTCCACAGCGTGATTTGGATGAACTCATTTTGAGTATGCCAAACCGATGTTCTTGTGTTGTTAGTGTTCGCGGTAGAAACACGGATTATTAATTGTTTAAGTTACCCAATAAAATTTTAAAGAAAACTGTTATTTCAGTCTTTTTTTCGAACTTTTGTGTTAGTGGTTCAAATGTCAAAAATCCCTTTATTAGGAAAATGGCAAATTTCTTTATTAATGCAAAGGTGACTTGGTTTATCGTTACTGTGACAAACGAAAACACTTTATTTGATGAATCCTTAAAGAAAATTTTAATTAATATCAATCAGGAGAAAAGTTATTGCAAAAATATATGTTGATCCCTAGACACTTTTGATGTGTGTAGTAAAACAAAATCTATGGTATTTAATTATTTCATAAAAGCTATCCTAAAATTTGATCGAGATAAGTAAGTAGGTATACATTTAATATATGACCTCGTTACCTTAAAGTTATTGTGTTTTAAAAAATGTGTATACAACCCTGCTTTCAGTGCCATATCTCAGGATTAATAATCACATTTTGATTTTTTATTAACCTTTTTTTACGCTCTGTACCACGGCGGTGGCGCCAAACTGGCAGGTCTTTTGACTCGTTCTTTTTAGTAACTGGTTTTAGTTAAAAACTATAATTTCGCACCAGATTGATGGATTGCATTGATGGCTGTACAAATATATTGATTTTTGACGTCCGTTTTTAAATAGCTACCACCGGATCACAACGCGACCTCAACTGAGAAGATCGGGCAAGAAACTCAGCGGGATTGTCATTTTTTCACTTTTTTCTTATACAGTGTTTGTCATGTACAATTAGATCATCATCAGCGACAGTGTTCATTAAGTGTTAAGATACCTACGTTAAAAATATCAGCTAGTGAAAGGTCTTTGTTTACCCACGTAAAATTTAACGGCTTTCTGTTATTCAAAAGACACAAACAAGTTATTAAAGTGTGTTTTTTTAGAAAGTTAACACTTGTCATACGATATTCTATAAAACCCACTCGATTATACTACCTTTTGGTCAGTGAAGTAAATTTTATACAAACCTATATTTAGAAGCTTCCAAGTTCTATACATAATTATGTAGGTATATCACAGGATACATTCTTTGATAATATTATGTTTACCGACTAGCTTGTAGAAATGCTTCATACGACAATTTTTTGCGACATGATACTTGTTACCCGCCTACCTATCGTACATTTAAGACGAATCTAGATGTTCGTAACAAATTTTTTTGTTTATCACGCCGTCTAGGCTATTGGCCATGCCAACAAAAGAGACATACATACACTCAAAGAACAAACGTAACTCTCCTTGGACATATGCCGCTAATTACTAATGAACAGTAACTTGAACGACTGATATTATTAATTGTCTATAAACCCACTTTAAAACAAGAATACATAAATACCAGCATAAAGAGCCAAGGGAGCCTGGTAACGGTGTATGGGAGAAGAGAGCCGCGGTGGTCTTCTCCCGGGGACCCGCCAATATGTTCTCCGCGCGGAGACTTCGGCCCAGCAGACGACTGGCCCCAATATCCCTATTCAATCGCCCTATCCCCTGGACTAGGAAGGTAAGTACCTCGGAGTCTCCTTGGACTCCGCCATAACTTTCGGCCCGCACATTCGGTCCGTCCGCAATCGAGCGGCTTTCGTATTAGGTCGACTGTATCCCCTTCTCTGCAAGCGGAGTAAAATGTCGCTTAGAAATAAGTTGACATTATACAAAGCTTGCATTCGCCCACATTATGACTTACGCGAGTGTAGTTTCGCGCACGCCGCCCGCACCCGTATCGATAGCCTCCAGGTTATCCAAAATCGTTTCCTCCGACGTGCCGTCGGTGCCCCGTGGTACATGCGGAATGTAGATCTGCATTCCGATTTCAAGTTAGATCCCCTTCATAAGTTTCTCAAAGAAGCGTCGAAACGCTACTTTGAATCCGCGTCCCGTCACTCGAACAGTTTAAGGCTAGAGCGCTTTAAGCGCTCACCTCCTATTGTCCGGTGAAGCTGTAATGGCCCTCTGCGGCCAACAGCGTCTATCATTCCCAAAAAAAAAAAAAAAAATAACGGTGTATGGAACCACTTAGAATTTAGTACCAATACAGACAGGTAGCCACGAGGCAATGAACAATAAAATAATGAGAATTCATAAAGGAAGTAGTGGCTTACACGCTCTGATTGTTAGATCTTTGTTCATAGAGTAGACGGATTGTATTTGTAATGAGGGTAATTGATAAAGTAAAATTATCTGTAGTTTGACGTTCTTATATTCAAAGATTGAAAGAGCTTTTTGGTGAATCAATGTTTTGTTTGTAGTATTAAGCTTCGGTTAGATTAAAAGGATATAATAAAACAAATATTTTTAACTCGCACCGAGGCGCTATTGGTGTAATAATTAAAATTATAAATATGCCATGCATGACCCATATTATACAAATTGAATTTGAAATTTGAAATTAATAATTTCAAATGAAATTTCAATTAATTTAATTTAAAATTGCGACGCCCATCTTTTTTTTTTGATTTATTCTCATACAGCCTTTTTGATTTCAATGAGATTTTTAAAATGTATAAACTAGAATACTTCTTTGGATAAAATAATTAAAATCTGTTTGTTTTATTTATTCTATAAATAAGCCAATACAATAATAGCAATCACGCCATATACACCCGCTAGGATATGCCCATCGATATAATAGTATCATTGTTCAGACATTTAATATGTCTTGCACTTGTGACGGAGGTTTTTAAAATGCTTAATCTAAAACAGAAATATATAACCTCGTACTAAGTAGGGGAAGTACGGACAAAATGACAGGGTGTTTTGTTTTTTAATCTTATTTATTTATTTAATGGTATTATAATCAGTCTTAATCGTTTTGAGTAATCTTAGATTCATTGACTATCAGTAACACAGCTTTTTAATTAAGTGGGAACTATAATAAAATATATATTAAGAAAAAACGTAACTAATCACAAAAACCATTTTGTCCATATAGTACGGACAAAATGACATATAAGGTAAGGACATAATGGCATACCAATTTTTAAGAACACAGTTCACAAACAAATCGTTTGGTCTTCTTTGGAACATCAGAACATGACGCATGAGTCCAAAGGAAACAAGTCTTACATTTGCCGGGCTTAGAACGGGAAAAGAGATCATTGCAATAAATGCAAGCGCAGTCACTATCGTCGTCTTCTGTCTCGCACAATGATATTCATCGATGCTCTCAATCTCTTCTCTGATGGGAGAGCGTTTTTGCATGCAGGAATATTTATTTCATCCTCATCCAAAAATCAAGATTTTGTTCATATTGAGTGCATGTCTTCTAAGCGTCGTCTGAGGAACACCAAATGTTTTTGTGGCCAATTTCCATCCCATTTTTTTTTGCTTCTACGCTTCAATAGCCTTACTCATGGATTCTTGGCTCCAAGACTGCCGATTAGTTTTTCTTTCGTAGTTTCGTGGCATATCACCTCAGCAAAATAATAAATGTTAATCAACAGAAACTCTACGGGCAAAATGACATACTATATCGTTTTGTCCATTGTATATGTATGTCATTTTGTCCAAATGTATACAAACTCAAATAAAAAATCATACTTCCATTAAACAACTAATGATTGCAATAAAGTTAATCGAAATCACTGGGCATTGGCTTAGTTCATCGATTTTTATAGAAACAATTACAAATAACAATAAATAACTTACTAGAAAACAGGAGAAAACTACCTGTAAAAAAAACTTTTGACGGCGTGACACGTTCGAACTGGTTACTGCGTTGTGACTGTGACAATGGCGCTCAACATCTGACAGGATTGTAAATATGGCTGCCGTCACGTAATACAGTGGTGGAGACGTAACTAAAACCCGCCAATTTTTAAATAAGGTGACTATGTCATTTTATCCATACATGTCATTTTGTCCGTACTTCCCCTACATTTCGCGGAAGGGAAACAACTGTGGTAATCAAACCCGCAACGCCTCAATCGAGTTCCAAAGAACTCGATATACCGTTAAATTAAACAATGTATATTCATAAGTAATCAAATCAATAAAAAACTGCATCAGAACACGTCACGTCGCATTGTGCATGGGTTTATTATTACAAGCATTATGCACACGGACATACAGACATATGGACATACAGCCACACACAGGAACAGACAGCCACGGACATACGTGGACAGCCATGCGTCGCCGTTGGCGTATGCAGTCGCATTATCTCACGCATCACGTTCATGTCATACAATACTGGTGATAGTTGGTGTCATTCATAAGCGGTTAGCGATTTTTGTGCTTTTGATTTATTTCTGCACCATTTTTTTTTCATACATGATGTAACGCAATAGATCCGTGAAGGACTCCACGCTTGATAGAGAAAGGGAATCACTGAGATTAATGATCTCTACTACCTAGCACTTTATATTAACGTACGAATAGGCACTGTACGCTTTGGGGTATTCTGGTTTAAAGCCAAAGAAGTCAAGGTTCCCAATATCAAATCAAATTAACTAAGGGTGCAAATTTTACTAGCATAAATATTGCTGCTCTAGAATTTTTAGAATTCACGCAAATAGTGGTATTGGAAATGTCACTGAAAACTCACCTTTTTGCTCGTATACATTTTGCATTAAATATTTTACTACGAACTACAATATATGTTTACATAAGTATCCGTTGTTGGGAGGAAGTTATCAAAGCACAATCAAAAAAAGGTCCAAAAAACTTTCATAATACCACAATAATATTACCTCAACTGTACGCTGAAATCGGTTTTCATGACTATGACCTCAGATCGCTTACGCTTATCACTTAACTATAGTCTCACGGCGATATTATTTCCGAGAAGACTTTCTCTTAAAACAGCGCGTGCGCTCTAATCCCGGAGTTTCTTTGCTCGAACAACGCACAACACCGTGCTTATTGCTGCAGTGGCTTTTGCTGTATTCTCATAGTTTTTGCTATGTACCTTGTTTAGAGTATTACTTTAATAATGAGTCGAGTCAAAACCAACAGACTTTATATTAGTTCTCATGAAATCAAATCCACTTTAAGCCAATTCTGCAAGTGGTTTGGCATTTATTTCGTTTACTCCTTCTGAGATAGTTTAGGATGATATAGCGATATATGTATTAGAATATGCTATAGATTTTGTAAAGGACAGTCCTTAAACTACCCAGCTACCAGAATCGATAAACCAAGCCAAAGGTACTGGCGCAGGGACACATAATAGGAGAATTGGCAACTTACTTTATTATTTCTTAAACAGATCCTTTTCGTGATTTGGCTGGCTTCTTGCAAATCAATATCGATACTAGGTGTAATATCATACTAACTTAAGAGCGTATTTCTAGCGGAGGGGGATGATAATGCATCGCGCATTATCACCGATGGAAGATTTCTGTGGGATGCCCTAGTTATTGGCATATTCCAATACAAATTTACGAAGCTCGAATTTTATTTAAAGGTAATTTATGATGAAGTAGTAGTGTATGAAGAATTCGGTAAAAATCATTAGTAGTATGATCATGTAAATTGATGTTTGAGTTGGAGATGTAGAATTTAATAGCCTAAACAGTAGCTTTCTAACATTTACAAACGGAAGCAATTATGGCGTTATAACGGGTCCCAAGATATTCCAAACAGGTTGGGACTAGGCCCCTTTGGATAAGGAGATATGCTAATTGACAGCTCGATATGCTAATAAGTTCCTGTACACGCATTATCTGATTATCTTTTAGATGATACTTTTGTTTTGAATATTATGGAGCAGTATGCACTTGGCAGGTGGCCAAGCCGTATGAGACTAAGGGGGCTATTACGCTTTATGAACATCGACACTATGCGAGTCTTCCGTTCAGGAGTTTTACTATTTTGGTCATAAATGACAGCAATAACATTAGCACTGATAAAACAATATAACATTTATAAAAAAATATTTAAATATATAAGACCTGTGATGTTTTTGCCGGATCGTCTCAGGTGATGCCACTTATGAACCAGTGGTAGTTTTATTCTTTATAGACTGTTCAAAACTGCTACTGTAATGCCTACTTGAAATATATTTTCCTTATAGGGTGAACCGTATTTATAGCTAAATTCTCCCAATTCTGTAATCCTATTTTACTGAATTGCTACCGTTAATCGTGTAGTAACATTTAACGAGCAAGAAGATGTTGCGTTAAATGCACGCTGCGCATGCGGCTAGGACGCACTCGGGCTGTAAAATACGACAGAACACAACAGGCAATCAATTCCTGTGATACTTTCAGTGATGCGTGTTGCCAGTTTCAAGAAATTTGGACTAAAGTGAGAATATTTTATTTTATTTTAATTATAGCAGATTTTTCTTGAATTCGATTTTTCTTTTTTGTAAGAAGAATTTTACTTACATCCAAAAAGCTTAAGCTTGATTGCATTCTCACCAGATGATAGCAATGTAGTTTTGGATGGAAGTTACTTAATTATTTTAATTAACAAAATTGTATTTACCATTCACTTAAGGTCCTGCATGTCGGCTGTCGTGCCGGTCACCAAGTTATTGACGGACTGTGGACGCCTTTGCATTCGGCGTGGCATCCTGTATTTTGGTAGAAGGCATCCCTAAGAGGCATGTTCACTTACTGCAGGAATATATTCTTCGAAGGTGGCATTTCTTAGCTAAAATTATACCTACTATAATGTGAAGATGCTTTCCCAAACTTTTTATTTTTTTTTGCTTGGACTTTTAATGATGTCCAAGCATTGTCCAAGTATCGCCTTATAATGATGTATGGTAAAATTTACGTAACTGTGTCGATAAAACAAATCTTACAGACGTATTATACAGTGTTCTAAGTCTAAAAACTATCGATATATATCGTGTTGATATTTTTAAAATACATATATCAATATTGGATTCCATACATCGAGTAAAAATATCGACATATCGGTAAGACATTGCAAGGATTTTGAAAGCTTGTTTTTTGACTGATGAAAAAAATATCGTGCTTTAGAAAAAATATCGTTCTTGCTTGAATCAATTCGATACGATATTTTATGTGTCGTTTACCATCAGTCGAATATATTGTTTGTCTCGTCACAGAATAATATGGCAACACTATTCTCCATACACATACCTTCGTTCTAAAACAGTACACTCACTATAAAGTTTTTATTGCACTACCCTCCCACTCTTTTCTTGCCTCCTCAAGAGCCATTGCTTTCTCCTTCACAATCGATTTTGTGATTAAAAAGTCTGACTGGATTTATTCACTAAGTTTTATTGGAACTAGGTCGCCATGTTGTTTAGTCTTTGTTCATTGTTTAGATGGGAGATTGGTTTGTTAAATTACGAATAAGAAAGTTTGGTCAGTATTTATTTGGTCAATGCAAAACTATTTATTTACTTGACTTTTTTACTGATGGTTCCTTTGGTCTAGTGGATAGACACACTGGCCGTCGTCACCCAAAGGGTCGTAGGTTCGATTATTACAAAAAAAAAAACAATATAAGTATTAGTAGAATATCCCGCACGCAATATAATGTGCTTTGACGTGGCGTTGCGGATACCAGCCCGTTATATCAATACCAATAGTATCAGTTGTTTGGCTTTCATAGTACAGGCTCTGTCTAGTTTGGGATCAGTCAGACGACTGTGTGTAGTCTATCCCAGGTTGATCCCAGGATATTATTTTTATCTAAGTAAAAGGTAGCTTGAAATACATGTACTCAATTAAAAATAATAAGAAAAATAAAGCTACCACATGCTTAGAAATGGAATATAAAAGTAGTAGCTGTACACCGCATTATCAACATTTCCTACCTTCTTATAAAAATATTCTGCCAAGATTTCGTTCATAATATTCTCCACAAACCTGGCTGTGTCAAAGAGCCACCCCTTTGCTAAGAGCACTCCATGATAGCAGAGAGCTGCAAGCCAGCGATAAATTATGCAATCTACTTGGTTCGCTCCACTTTTCAGATATTTGTAGCCTGAAGTCGCTCATATTACCGTTAAACACTGACTTATACTAAACTACTAGGTAATAAGGTCCCTTGTGTAAGATTCTGCATAGATGGGGGAAAAGGATATTCTGTCGATAAGTAGCACTATGTAAACATTGATGTGTTCTGGTGTTAAAGACACTGTAGCTAGTGAAATTACTGGACACAGGAGACTTAATAACTAATGTCTAGGGCTAAATAACTAATGGCGGTCGCGCGACCGCCAGTTAGGACACTCGTTCGACGTCCATATGTTTAAGAATTCATCGTGCGATGGTCGCGTCGTTCGGTCGCGCAATGATCGCGTGATCGCGTTCTGTTAGGACATCGCCTAACGAGCGGCAGTGCAAAGCAGCTGTGTTTAGGTAGGCGTGTCGCTTACCATCACGCGAAGGTCTTACTTGTTTCTTCACTAGGTTGCATCAAAAAAGAACCCTACTTAATAACAATAACGGTCCTTCATCGCAGGCATAAAAAGATTAAATCTTAAAATAGCTAATAAGGTCCAAAGTCAAACATCTGATCATAAATTTTGCTCTTCATTGGAAGATTCATGGAAGTTAAAGGCTTGAGCCAATGCAAATCCAACCATAAGACCCTATCACAAGTTCCTGTTTAAGTTATCAACCTCAGAGAGGAGAAGATTAATTTTAACGACTAAGTACGGTGCAGAGGTCCTGAACCTAAAGCACATTAGCATAAATGTTAATTTAGTACTAGCTTTAACTTCATATTTATAGCTGGTGTTAGGTAAATAGGATATGTCTGAGCCTGAGAGACTGAGGAAATTTACTGCTGGTAATATATTTCTCCCCGTGGGGTGTCCGGATAAGAATAGCACCCTCCCATGTCCTCTCACCTTCCTCCCCTGAAAACAAGAAGACGGGCAGCAGTGGCCTTCTATTGGATTACCTACAACCTTCCATTGACACCTATACTGTGATCCCCAAGACGCCTGCCAAGCACGGGGATTATGCCACCCCCCCCCCCCCCCCCTTTAAGGTGGAGGCCTTTGTTCAGCAGTGGACATGTTTCGGCTGCTGATGATGATGATGAATATATTTATTACTATTCATTGGTGTTTATAGTGGCGTTACAAGAGGGGTTACCTGTTGCAGATCCCACCGAAAAGCCCGTGTTCAACGTAGGTTTCAGTAGAAAACAATCCCACATAACCTTTTTTTTTTGTCGCGGGGGAAATCTTCCAAATATCCCCGGGAGCTGTGGGGCTAGACCGGGGTATGTGGGATTCTTACCCACTAAAACCTCCGCGGCTGTCGCATCGGCACATGAGAGGGGGAACCCCAGGGCTCTCCAGTGGGATCTGCACCCCTCAGTGCCTTGCCTTTGATCCCGCCGCCGGGGGGCGCATTGTAGCCCCCCGGGAACCTGACACGGTACTCACGGGGATGGGGGTCGCAACCCCGCCGCCGTTCTCCTCGGAGTCGCCGCCGTACTCAATGGACGCTCAAAGGGCCCACACCCCGAACGTCCAGCCACTCCGAAGGAATCCCACATACCCAGGTTAACCCCCCGTAGGTCCCCGAGAATCTATTGAAGGTTTCCCCGTGAGAGCCAAAAAGACCCGACGGACGCGCCACTTCATTCGTGGAATTATAAATCAGGTCGGATTATATAACCATTGGTATCCAAAGTAACCCTGCTGCACTACAGTGTCCAGCCAAGTGTACAGGAAGTGTCCACGCACCGTGACTGAAACACTAAACCCCAGTGTCGGATGACGGACCGTTATCGTGTTAGTTGGATCGTGTGTTGACTGCTTTCATAGAACACGCTTCCGTAATTCTATTTCATGTACTTTACACCTTTTAGGTAGAGAGAAAGAAGTAATGAGATTTCTTTTTGGTAAATAAACACATCCTGCTAAACAAATGGCCTCCTTCTTAGAAGGAAGGGTTTGCCATAATCTCCACGCTTGGCAGACGTCTTGGGAATCGCAGTATAGGTGGTAGGTAATCCAATAGAAAGACGCTGCGGCCCGTCTTCTTGTTTTTACTTAGTCGCCTGTTACGGACACCCAAAGGGAGGAGACAGGAGGGTGCTTGTCTTAACCTGACCCCCACGGGTCAAATGAGGATTGGAGAGCGTATTATAGTCCGAGTTAATAGGCATGAACGCACGAGTCTTTTCTTGAGAGAAAATTGCAGCTTAAAAAATTACTGCCCTAAGAAACGTAATGAGTAATGTATTTGCTGACGAGCTTCTATGGAAATGCTTGTCGCATACTATCAGGTCTCGTATTGTCATCAAGTTGCAATAATTTGCAGTAAACGTAAATTTTCAGGATTTGTTTATACTACCAAGGTGGCAAGCAAGCATGCGACCCGCCAGATAGCCACAGCCTATAGACGCTAGCAACACCAGAAGAATCACTAGCGCGTTGCCGACCCTTAAGACAGCCTTTGTGTCCGGTAATAACACCAGCTACAGTGCCCTTCACGCCGGAACACAGCAATGCTTACACACTGCTGCTTGGCGGCAGAATATCTGACACTGCGGTGGTACACACCTGGACGGTTCCTTGCACAAGGAACCTAGCACCTAGTAAATGGTCTAGCTAGATGATACAAAGATTATTATGGGATTTCATACTTCAATACCTTATCGTTGATATCATAAAGAGAAAAAGCTGTAATTATCTTTATGATTGACCATCCTATGAATGTATGGCTGCGACCCTATAACACATGACGGTTTCTGGTTAGAAAAGTGTCCATTGTGGGTTTTATTTTGAATCTCCATTTTGCATACCTGAAACAAGAAAGACATTGGATTAAAACATTGTTGATCCCAGAAACGTTTATTAGTACATAAAATATGCTACAATACAATGATAGGTAGTTAAATTTTTTTTAAATATGTATATTTCTTCAACTCTACATAACATTACACAATACATTAGGACTTTCGTACTACATCAAAGAAATATCTACAAATATAGCGGTTAGTGTATAACTCTTCGAGTAACTATTCGTCGAAGCGCAGGAAGGTTTAACTGTTATCGGTTAGTTAGGTTATCAACATGCATTAAAGTCAGACGTCATACGATTGAATCTGGGTGATTACGACGAATGATAAGCTCTCAGTACTGATAATCCTGACAACTCTTAAGTAACCCAAGTGTGGTATCCGGTATTTATGTATTTTAATTAATTAAGCACTTTATTAAAATATTTCACGACCATTTTCCCTGAATGTCAAGCGCCATCAGTGGGAAGAAAGCGAAGATAGAGAGCAGGAACGCACTCGGAGCGGGAAGTGCCTTCACTATTTTGCTGCGTCCCACACCCCGGCAACGGAGGGGCTGCGGTGACCGCTAGTGATGCAAAGTGACACAAGTATGCAGCTTTACCGAGGCCGTGCCTCCCTGAGGTGCCCTTGAGCTCGTCGCTACTTCTGCCGTTAAGGCTAGAGCGATTTAAGCGCTCGCCTCCTATTGTCCAGTGAAGCTGAAATGGCCATCTGCGGCCAGCAGCGACTATCATTCCCAAAAAAAAAAAGTATGCAGCTTTAGGTTCGAGCTATATATTTGTGATGGAGACCATGGGGCCTTGGTCTCATGAGACGCACGGTTTGGTGAAAGGAATTTCATCCAAATTTATCGAAGTCTCAGGAGACCGTCGGGCTGGTAGCTTTTTCTGCCAACGTATAAGCTTGGCTATACAAAGGGGTAATGCCGCCAGTCTTTTAGGTACCCTTCCCTCCCAGTGCGGCGACAACTTGGAGGAAGTTTTTAACCCAGTTTAAGTATACATATTTGTAAATAAACTGTAAATATTTAGTTTCAATAAATGTCTATTGACCGATAGTAATGACGAGACAAAGATGGTCGACTAACGGTGAGCAATACGTCTGACTATAAACAGGTGCATTGTACTACCGCTCGTCACCTGAGACATCTTGTGCCCAGTAATTTCAACTGCTTCCTTCACACTGATAGTGCCATCAAAATAGTTTTAGTTAAGAACAGTAACATTTTCTACTAGACGTAAGCTGACCAGGATCACCGACATAGCTCTCAGAATCTGCAAGTTGAAGTGGCAATAGGCAGGCCACGTCACTCGAAGAACCGATACCCGATGGGGAAGAATGGTTCTCGAGTGGCGACCACGAACCGGAAGACGCAGCGTAGGTAAGCCTCCCACTAGGTGGACTGACGACACTGTGCGCGTCACAGGTTGATGTAAATAGCCAATTGTCGTTCATTGTGGCGTTCGAAGGCCTATGTTCAGCATTGGACGTCTTCCGGCTGGTGGTAATGTAAGCTGAAACTGTTGACGTAAATTTCTTGTAGTACTTTTAGTGATGCGTCGTTATTAGTAACTTGATGACTGTGACAATGACATAAATCACATGACCAGACATAGCAAATGCCTTCAAGGAACTTGTAGCTGTTCGCAATTTCATTATCATCATAGATTCGTCGCAGTTGGCATTAAAGTGCCTGCTGCACACAAGAATAATATTAGAATGTTACGAGCGACAGCCCTGTCACAACTTGTCTGATAAATGGCCACGTGGACTCAATGTTGGACCTTAACTAATCTGTAATCACTCTATGAAGAACTATTTTAATAACAATGTCAAATTACCAGACGTCTTTAATGGATTTGCATATCTCAAACCGGTCGTATGGATAGCAATTATTATGTATGGGAAGATAAATTGTCCGAAATGTGCCGCATAGACGTATCTCGAAAGGGGCAGAGTTTAACAACATTGAGCTTCAGTACCTACCTAATTATCAGAATGTAAATGTAATAGGTCTTCAGGTAATATCTAAATCTGAATACATTCAATTACTATACCGACATAATGCGGAAAGCGTGTGAAAATATAACGTTGTTTTTAAACATTATCCATTACATTATCTACTTATAGTGCTAGTTATTACGAATGGACTTCTTGCAATTGAATTATTGTAACACTCGAACATCGATATAATATATAAACTAGATTTGGTGTCACGGTTCAAAAAGTGGTAGCGAGAAATAGCGCCCTTGTGTCGCTATTTCTTCACAAGCCACATCCTGACAAATTTATTTTTGCCGATAGGAGTGTCGCTACTGTCTATATGAAACTGTCAAACTACACGTTATCATAATAGAACTGTTAGTTCACGTTTCCGCCACCAGCACAGATAAGTTTGCAACCTCCGCGACCACATATTAGATCTCATTTTGTTCGTGAATGTTTATCTAGTTTATTATATTACATCGATGCACTCGAAGCTACCCATCTAAAGACTTAACCTTGTCTGACGTCGCTTAACCATTTGATCTTTTGCTGAAATGATTAGAACTGGCTATAATAGGTACAAGCGTTGTGGTGAACAAGCCATTGTAAGAATTGACGATACAGTCCAAAGTTCTTTTAATAAATCAAATAGCTTATTATTCTAATATGTTTTTTGATGTGTGACACCTATTTAGTTTGATTGATGATAAGTAGCTTTAACTAAATTTGATTTATGTCATACATAGACTGTCGTCGTTTGGTCGTGCGTTTTTTTGCACATATTGGCTATCTGATCCCAAACTACCTGCACAGCGTGTAGGCACATAACTAGGCAAGTGATATTTTAAATGTAATAATAATAATATAATGGTCGAGACGACCAGAATTTCTAGAATTTCACAAGATCTTCTAACTACGCGGTAGATAGGATAGTGCACAAGTACTTGCGCAGACACAAGTGAACTTAATTCCTTTACTCTCATAATCCGATGAGACGGAAGATGGGCACGACCGGTGAGAGATCAGGCGTAAGGCCAAGTATTAACATGACCATCGGACGCATTGGTTATATTTCCATTTCCAGACAATTTGGCGATCGGCCTGCATTGTCCTATCCAGTCAGGAATAACTACACAAAGTTGTTGCTCTCCTCAGGATTAGAACCCGTGACCTCCGGTTAGCTAAGCAAGCAGTTTACCTATAGTCATCATCAGCAGCCGATAGACGTCCACTGGGGAGGGGTTGCCATAATTCCCACTCTTGGTATGCATCTTAGGGATCGCAGTATAGGTGGTAGGTAATACATTAGAAAAATGCTGCTTCCCGTCTTCTTATTTTCGGACACCCAACGGGAGGTGACGGGAGGGTGCTATTTTTACCCGGACACCCCACGGGTATCATTGGTAAGCAACGCTTAGACACAAGATAGACATGCGAGTAGTCACAAATGTTTGTCCTTGATGAGCATCGATATAATATATAAACTAGATAAACATTCACGAACAAAATGACATCTAAAATGTGGTCGCGATGGTTGCAAACTTATCTGTGCTGGTGGCGGAAACGTGAACTAACGATTTTATAATGATAATGACTTGTAGTTTGGCAGTTTCATATAGACAGTAGCGACACTCCTATAGGCAAAAATAAATTTGTCAGGATGTGGCTTGTAAAGAAATAGCGACACAAGGGCGCTATTTCTCGCTACCACTTTTTGAACCGTGACACCAAATCTAGTTTATATATTATATCGATGTTGAGGGGAGTCAAACCTATGACCATTTGGTTAGCAGCAAGGGAATCTAGCCCACACCAGCTGACCCTTCAGAACCTCATATATTCCACATAGAACTTATTACCAAACCCTTACAAAATCACGATCAATATAGGGGGTTGTTTAAAAAAAATATCGATTTATTGTAGTGTACTTACAGGGTGGCCTATTATATGGAGTGGGTTTTAAGAGGGATGCTCCATTGTTAATACCCCAGCTGACACGTGGGCTCAGCATCCGCGAGCTTTAGATAATTTATAACATGAGTGTATGAAGGATGTATGTCAACAAGTTTTATTTACTGAGCTTTATTTTGGAGGATTAGAGTTCATTTCATTATGTCGCTACGCGAAAATACCAATTATCTAAGGGTCGTATTACAGAACCATACTCAAGACTCAAGTACTACGTAAATCTAGTTTGAGTTGATGTTTTAATTTTAGAACCTTACTTGAGCACTGAACTGTCAAACTAGAATCATCTGAGTATTGTCAGTTCGCGATGACGTTTATGATTTTATTTTTAGTTGTTTTGCGTAAAACTATATTATCCATATATTATCAGAAATTATTTGTAATAGAAAACAGACTGATTGCAGTGTTGCCTTATATATTAAGAACTCAAGTAAGCAGAGATTAAAATCTCTACTCAAGACTATAGACTCAGTTGATTTGAGTTTGAGGATTGTTTTGTAATACGTTGGGTGCTCAAGTCTTGATCAAGCAGTGATCAGTTGAATGCAGTTTAAGAGCTACTTGAGTCAAGTTCTGTAATACGACCCGAAGTGTAGGTAGGCTTATTACCCAATATTTGGATTAGGGGAGATAATATACCTCAAAAACTCTCATATAACATCTTTATTATTTCTAGATTTTATATTTTGACAATATACTTACCACGTAGGATATATTAAGAGAAGTACGGCTGAGGGCGGTCACCAAAAAACTTCTCGCTTTACAAACTGGAGGTTGCGAGTTCGAATCCCGCTGGGAGCAACAACAACAGTTCAGTCCTTTGCTAGTTGTAGTTGTAGTTTGTTAGGGAAGGAGATGGGGGGATGCAATTTTAACCCAGCACCCCACGGGTAGGCTTACATTATTAGCTTATATTCATCATCAGCCGGAAGACCTCCACTGCTGAACAAAGGTAAAGTGCAAGCTTATATTAAATTAAAAAAAATATGTCTTGGCGCACTCGCTTGTATGGTAATGGTAACTTGCAACACAAATATAGATAATATAGAGATAGAATGAACGACCACATAATGTAGCCATTTGAAAACACATAAAATTGGTTATCAATGGGTCTGTTGAGCGCTGGCACGGCACATCGGCGCCGGCGCATGCGGGCTGCACGCATATTTGTTACAGAATTCTTTTTACCCGACCGGCACAAAAACGAGGCATATTTTTCGAGCATAAGTTTGCATAAACGTTCTTGCTTGCTTTGGCGCAGCCTGCAGCATATACTGGTTAATGTAAAGGATATTAACTTCGTGTTTTACAGTAAGGCGGATCAATTTGTCAGCGGATTTACCCAAATATATTTTAAGTAATAATTAATCATCATTACTAAATGAATCATTATTCTGGTGCACAGGTAGACCTCTCAAGTCACACCCACTCAAAATCGTAATAGGTATTGACGTGTTTATTACAAGCAGTGCATTAGTACTATTCTCTCCCATATTTCTTCTATCCTTTAATGTTATTGTGTGTAGAAAATTTAAAAAAATATTAATTAAAATAAATGCATCACTAAGATTGCAACACTTAAGAGAAAATTACAGTAGGTATCAAGAAGTTAGATAAATTACGGATTCTCTGTTTGTCCGAGTTAGAGGGATTGTCAGAGTGAGTTATTTTTTTTTCCTTAAAACATTATTATTATATAGGTACTTAGCTTGTATACTACAAGGCAGAAACAGCTCAGTGGGCAAGTGCTTGCCTTGGAAACACGGTACGCAGGTTCGAACCACGGCTCGCACCACTGATTTCTTTCATTAATCATGTCTGTGTCGTCTTTGTGCGATTGTTAAGTACTTTCTATGACGAAAAACATTGTTGAGAAAGCCTAACTAGTTTTCGAATGACGTGTGAAGTCCGCCAACCCGCACTTGGCCAGCCTGGTGGACTATGGCCTAAGCCCCGTCATCTTGAGAGGAGGCCCGTGCCCAACAGTGGGACTAAATAAGGGCTGGTATATGTATACATACATACAAACAAATACATACAAAATTTGAATCCATTTTGTTTCCAGTAGGTGGTTTTTAACCGACTTCATACAATTTACATTAAATACATATTCAATCATTAGACAAGTAAAGATAGAACAAAAAAGAGGTGTCGTAATTCAGATAGCAGTGTGTCAATTAAACTGATAACAAGTTGTGTGGGACATATCAGTTTAATGCGTCATTAACTTTGATATCGCGGGCTTGCTTAAGTAACACGTGTTAATTAGAGAAATGGAGATTTTATGTGAACGTTAATAAACATGGACGCGAAATCCGCATGTAGGTAAGCTATACAGATCAAAATATAGGCAATAGAGGTCACTCATTAGGGTGTCCTGGTAGGAATAGCGCCCTCCCATCTCTCCCCATTGCACGCGTTGGGTGTCCGTATGAGGCGACTAAAGGTAAACAGGAAGACGCGCAGCAGCATCTTTCTACTGGCTTCTGCAATCCCCAAGCCGCCTGCCGATCGTGGGGATTATGGCAATCCCTCCCTTCTAAGGAGGAGGCCTTTTGATCAGCACTGGGCGTGATTCGACTGCTGTTGATGATGATGCCTCTTCGAAGGGCATGTAAAAAGTCGGTTTCCGTTGTTGTCATCTAAACAGTGTTGGACATTCTGCCTGCAGCCACTAACCTATGATGTTTTTTGTCGTAACCATTGGTGTCCAACCTGGTGTTAGTGTTTTCAAGCTGCACTTAGGCCTCTGACTTAGCTTAACGACTGCCGTCTAGATGGCAATAGCCGGGACCGACTTTTAACGTGCCCTCTGAAGCACGGAGATGCTCAGTTCAAATGCCACTAAACGGTCACCCATCTAAGGGCTGACCTTGTCTGACGTTGCTTACCCAACTGATCGTTTACCAAGCAGTGGTTACAATTAGCTATGAACATCTAACCTATGATGAAAAACACCCACTCTCAGATAAACACTGTACGAGTAGGTATATACCTAACTACACAGTTACCACTAGAAGCGTCAAGGAAAGTGGTGCTTGATTTATGCTACCCCAATGTGAACTTTCAACCTAATTCCTTTCACTCTACGGTGTTTTCTAGCTTGTACATCTATAATTATTTCCCTTACATAAGTCGGGAAGCGGCTGCCACGTCAGGAGAATAGGAGACCACATAACTATGATAGCACGACGGCACTTAGACTGAAAATGTTTGCATATTTTTCCTGCAATTTTTTTGCCAGCGTTGTACAGCTGTTTTACTAACTACATTTATTGAATGAAGCTCTTGTTGCAAAGATGGTGCAAACTTTGCAAAGTCGCACGACAACTCCGACCCAAATATAACCGAAAATCTGTCCAGCTTTTCACGGGCGGTTTTTTTATTTTCAATTTACGCAAATGGTCATCATTTTGTACAACGTAAATTACTTATGTAACATTAATCACAATATTCCATAAATTAGTTTGGAATTCCTTTTGGCTTTGAACCCCACCCCAGTTTTGGCAGTACCAACGATCTCTGGTTAAAAAAATAATAAAGAAACCCGAAATAAAGTAAATATTTCGATCGTCTAACAGTTAAACAAAACGTAAATAAACCCTAGACATTATTCAAAAGGTGTACTGATCCTTCCAATCGGTTGCGGGATCAGGATCTAAGTAAACGGTGGGTAAGCCTCCAGGTTGGTTATACTCAAAGTTCCAGAGAGAGGAACTTCCTCACTATTCGTGCCGTCTCCTTCTAGCCCTTGATCCAGCCGCCTAATGCGACCCTCTTGAGATGTTTATCGAGGCTCTTGGCCATTAGCGAGCCATTATTATTATTATTTTTATTATTAAACAAACTGTAAAGAAACATATAACCACTAGCCCAGTTTGAGAATATTTTATCGTGGTTTAGTTATGTCATTGGAAATTTACGGGCTCCAATTCCTTACCACGCTAAAAAATAGTGTTCAGTCTAAGCATTTCCCGACACAATGCAGAAAACAAAACGATTATAGTCACATTGTTAACCGAAACCATTGTTTTACTGCGGTAAATAGGAAACGCTAACAATGCTGGCTATTAGGAGGACATCCGCGTTGCGACATTAGACTGTTTTTCTCGTAACCGACTACTAGAAATTGTCTGTTAATTAGAGGCGTAATGCTTGCTCAAAATCTGTAAGTTTTTTAACCAGTGCGTGTTGCCAGTGATCTTCATCACTGGCAACACGCACTGGGAGTCACACGCAGAGTCTCAGTATCATACTTCTATGATACTGAGACTCTGTCCCTAACTGCTGGCTTTTTAGAAAAGCTGAGAATCATACAACGAGCTACGGAGAGAGAGAAAGCTATGCTCGGAGTTTCTTGATGATGATTCACATCATGATGATTTGAAATTGTCGTCAACATTAAAAGAGGTAGACTCCAAACTAAAATGGACTCAAAATTTGACCAGTCCGTTTGGGGAAGTACTTCCCAAAAAATCGCAGCAAAATAACTCCACTTTTGAACGGTGATTGTATGGTAAGCAGTGTTGTAAGGCCTCAAGAAAAGGACCAACACGACTGGGAAGAAGTCAAGGGCAGACCTATCTTTCTACTTGCTCATCCAACGCATGGATCATCTTACTTTACAGATAATCAGATGACCGGCCTGCATTTGCAAATTTGATGCTCCCTCGAGGTTCGAACCCGCGATCTTCGGTTTACAAGCGGTTTCCCGCTACGCTCCGAAAGCTACTGAAATACATTTGAGCTGACTAGCTGAGTATAATATAATCCAGAAGGCAGTCCTGAACCAGTTAATATCTGAACAGACAAACAAATATCTATTCGAAAACCTTGCTGTCGATAACCTATTATAATACTTATTTCTAAACGTAGGCGTCAAGATTAATAGCCAATAAATATGTCGATCGAATAGGGAAGTATTCCATCGATATTTTATCTGCCGATAGTGCGGTGCTGGGTCAATGTAAGGCAATTAACTTTCTTGTTTCTTTTTTATCGATACGCGGAATAACGCGGGCTTCGTGATTTACGAGAAAATTATCTATGATAATTGAACCGTGTGGTGTGGAGAGAGGTAAAGGGCTATTTTTATTTCGTGGATGAAATATACAAAAACAATATATTATTATTATAAAAGGCGTAGGACGTGCGTGTGTGACTCCGTCTAAAGTTTTTCTGGCATATTAGCCTAGATACCCTGGTCGCTACCCAATAGGTGTGGGTTCGATTCCCACAAAGTATCTGGGTGTTATTTATCTATCAAAAAAGTACATAAGAATTAGTATTAGATGTGTGATTAGTGATTACCATAGTATAGGCGCTGCCCAGTTTGGGATCAGATGGCCGTGTGTGGCAATCCACACACGGCCATCTGATCCCAAACTGGGACAATTCCCAGGATATTATTATTAGTGTTTCTATGGGCAGTAAAGTTTTTTTTAAATTATCAATAAAGACTTCCACCTTACAGACTTGATAAGGCGTGAAAGTCTTGACAGATCTTGTTCAGTAACTAATGAAACCTATGAAAGTTGTATCATACTCTACTCCAATTTCTCTGGTCTCTAAATATTATTACACTATAAGAATGCCGCTATCCGCGTCTCATCATTCATCTGCTATGTACCTACCTACTAACGTAGATTATATCTCAATGACGTCTGTCTAATTTTTCGCATACTATCGGTGGCAGTGTGTTGCTAGCAGCAATGATTTATTACACATCATTGCTGCTTGGGGACTGGTCCTGCCCAGTGTCTTTTTTTATTTTTATCAATTGTATTTTGATTTATTTTTAATTACTTTTCTTAAAATTCCGATAGCAACACACTGACACTGATAAAAATATGTTTGTGTGAACCAGAAGTCCATACTATGTTGAAAAGAAAAAAAACATGAAATAGACTAAAAAATGACAAGCCCACTGAGTTTCTTGCCGGATCTTCTCAGTTGAGGCCGCGTTGTGATCCGGTGGTAGTTTTTTTCTATAAAATATGACAATTCAAAAGTGCTAACTTTGGTCTATTTGAAATAAACGATATCATTTCTGCTTCACGGCAGAATACCTGACACTACGGTGGTATTATTTTTTTTTATTTTCTTTATTTAGGTACAAACAGTCATTTAACAAAAAGTAAGTAACAAATTAATTATACAACATAAGTAAACTTATGACGAAGACCTAACAGTGCCCTAGAAATTGTAATATAAAACAAAAAGAACATAAATTGAGCTCTGAGTGAAAAGAACAAAAATAAATATTATATGATGATTAATATCAAAACAGAGGTGAAACAGCTGTAATAGAAAACAGGAAATGTGAGCGAATTAAATAATTTTGTTATACATTTATTAATAACAATGAGAATTTTGGTATTTAAAGTACTTTCGGAATCTCTAGATAGCTATGAGAAGGTACTTAGCAATACTGATAACTTAGTTTTAAGAGTATTTAAAGAGTTACAGAATATATCTAAATCTGAAAATTTATTGTTATATGTGTTTAAAGATCTGCATATAAAACTATTGCGTGTATAATTTTTACGTAGTCGTGGTGGTACAAATATGTTCAATTTACGCGAGGGACGCACAGGTAATCGAGCTGATGATATGAAGTTAATTTTGGATAACAAAGACGGCGAGTCGATTTGATCATTTAGAAGTTTAAAAAGAAAAACTATGTCAGACAGAGTACGTCGATTTTCCAATGATAGTAATTTAAGTCGTTTGATAGAATCATTGTATGTGTTACTCAGGTTGCAACGATAGTTAATTATATTAATGAACTTTTTTTGGACTTTTTCTATGCGTTGAATGTGTAATTTATAGAAGGGGTTCCATATGACACTACCGAAATCTAATATAGATCTAACAAAGCTGATATAAAGTATTTTTAAGGTAATGATTTTTTTGAAAGGTTTGGTAATTCTGGTAATAAATCCCAAGTTCCTAAAAGCTCTTTGTATGATACTATCAATGTGATTGTTAAATGTGAGTTGACTATCCATCACAATTCCCAGATCACGAATTGTTTGTACGCGTTTTAATCTTTTACCCATTAGATTGTAATCGTGTATGTAATCTACTTAGACGGAGCCTTGCACAAGATAACTACTCACTAGATCACTAGTGTCATAACTGTTTCTATGGTGAGTGTACTAAGTGAACCAAAATTCTGGCATGATGCCTAGAGGCGTCGTCTGTTTTGGTCCAAGATTCTTATCTTCCAATGACGTAGTGACGGCAAACGTGGGAGTACTCACGTGGGCTGGGTGAAAAAAGATCCACGTAATGATTTGTTACTATTATTGCATACTGAGGAATACTGTTTTGAAGAGGCGTTGGGAGAAAGTTTTAGATTACATCACGATACGAAGCGTATACTAATAATATTATTCTGGGACAATTCACACACGGTTATCTGACCCCGAACTAGGCAGAGCCGGTACTATGGAAACCAGACAACTGCTACTAATACTTATATTCTTTTTTTGGAAATACATACTTAAATTGATAAATAACACCCAGACACTTGGTGGAAATCGTACCCACGACCCATTGAGTAGCAGTTAGGGTGTCTAACCACTAGACCTACAGTACCCGTCAGTATATTCCTACGTATACCAGACAAGTACAATGAAACTCTACTTAATATGTCTGGTTTACTTCTTGTTACTCTTCTAACACCTTAATCAAACTTGTTACCGGTTTTAAGACAATTTAGCGTTTCCCCAGAACTAACCGAGGGTCAAACCTCGGTGTCTTCATTGGCGACCACTAACAGGAGTCACTGTGGTGGGATTAGCCCCATTTAAGATACTCTTCTAAAATAGGTTATTTACCAGTTCCAGGAGATGAAGCCATGGCTGGGCTTCCCAATGCAGGGATTGGCTGTTGAAGTGATCGATAAGGATTTACTTGAAATTAGGATCATACGACAGTGACAGATGGTAATTTTAAAAAAGTAGTAATTTTTTTATATACCACCAAGTTGGCAAGCTAGCATGCGGCCCGCCTGATAGTAAGCAGTCGCTGCAGCCTATAGACTCTAGCACGACCCTCCTGACCCCATGACGGTCCTATTGGACCGGGATGCGCCGACCCCTCCCCGACAACCGTATGCTACACTAGCTATCAGACACCGGTCTCGCCGGCGAGGCCGAAGGGTCGTACGTATGCGACCTCAACGACGTGCATCACCCCACTGAGTTTCCTGCCGGTTCTTCTCAGTGGGGGCGCGTTGTGAACCGGTGGTAAACTCAGCTCTCTCTTAAGCGACAGCCCAAGCCGAGGCCGTGCCTCCCTGAGGAGCCCTTGAGCTCGTCGCTACTTCTGCCGTAAAGGCTAGAGCGCTTCAAGCGCTCGCCTCCTATTGTCCGGTGAAGCTGTAATGGCCATCTGCGGCTAACAGCGTCTATCATTCCTAAAAAAAAGACTAGCAACACCAGATGAATCACTAGCGCGTTGCCGACCCATAAAACATTTAATATAGTCTCTTGTGTCCGGTAATTTCACCAGCTACAGTGCCCTTCACACCGCAACATAGCAATGTTTACACACTGCTGCTTGGCGGCAGAATATCTAACATTTCGGTGGTACCAACCTGGACGGAACCTTTTTTTTTTTGACGCGGGGTAAATCTTCGAAAGATGCTGTGGGGCTCGACCGGGGTATGTGGGATTCTTACCCACTAAAACCCCCACGGCTGTCGCATCGGCACATGAGAGGGGTTCTCCGGTGGGATCTGCCCTCAGTGCCTTGCCTTTGAGCCAGACAACCAACCCGTGAGAACCAGACACGGTACTCACGGGGACAGGGGTCGCAACCCCGCCACCGTCCTCCTCAGAGTCACCGCCGTACTCATTGGACGTTCTAAGGGCCCACACCCCGAACGTCCAGCGACTCCGAAGGAACCTGGACGGAACATACCGCCTAGTAGGTAATAATAAAATGTATGACCTTTATACTCAGAGTAATTAGAATGGAGCTTAGAGCTACAAATTTTTCGTGGCACTTTTGCGGGGTGCGGGAGGCGAAGTAAACACACACAGATACAATTTCACGCATACCCACACTATAATAAACTCGCAACACATTCAAAAAGATACGCACATAAATAAAGAATGACCTGACCATATGAACAAAATTTGGCAGAGGGGTTAGCGCATCATGCTATCTCCAGTGGTATCTCCTCTAAGCCTTTATATGATGTATTTAAACATAAATGATATGTGTGTATTTTATCTGTCTCTATAAAGTAGAGTCCATATTCCTCGTAAATAGTTGAGTTTTGTGTGTTTAATCATTATACTTGTCGATCCGCAATCAGAGGTACAAGACTCAACAATCTCCTAGTCAAACGTTAAAGTAAGTATAGCTATCATAATAAACGAAGCAATCCGGCGTCCGTGTACTGTTGTTGACTAGCGATATTTACTATTGCGCCGGCGCGGCCGCAGCGCGCGCCCACGCGCGCTCTCAATGGGCCCGACCCGCTGTCGCAACCCGCGATGCGTGCGCGCATACTGTGGACTGACTAACTTTGATACTTTTGCCGAACGCGTCGCAGGTAAGATGTTTCGCTCTGCCACCTTGCATGTGCGTGACTGATACAAGAAACACTAAGCCTGGCTTTTCACAACTAATATGGTTTTCAGAAATTAATCTAAATTAAATAAAAAAAACGCACTTATGAATAAAAATGAAACGCAGATACGTATGTATTTATTAACGAAATAAATAAACCTTAGTTAAATTGAGTTTACAGTGTTTTAGAAGAATCTTCTACTGTGAGACTAATCGGCGCACGGATTTTGACACTTCTAGTAAAAAAATATAATGTATTTCTTGTATTGCCCTGTCATTATAGGAGACGAGAGACTTTCCGGTCGCTACCCAATAAGTCGTAGATTCGACTCCCACCCAGGACAAACATTTATGTGCATGAATATGGCTAATGTAAGTATTTAAAAACAGATTTATATAAAATTTTTAGTTACTATATAGTACAGGTTTTGCCTAATTTGGGATAAGATTAACGTGTGTTGTTTGTCCCAGGATTACTATCAGCATCTAAACTTCTTTACCACCAATAAATTCTAATCTTGCGAGATCGAAAGCACTACACTTCCAACAATAGGATTGTAGGACCCTCAAGTATCAAAACCACTCGTTCCAAGTGTACGACCCGCGCCAGCCAGTCTAGGGAAGTGATTGTTGTTTTAATGGGACTCCATAACATTACAGCCATCGTCGATGTGCCCGTTCTTGTTATGTTTAGCTGAAATATGATTTATACATGATAACCATGTATTTATGGTGATTTTTATGAGGTCGGGTATCATATGGAGATTTGGTAAGAAAATTGTATTTATTTGGTGTTTATTATTCTGGGTCTGTAGCGTTTCCCAACAGGTGGGTCTTAAAATGAACATGGACAAGACGAAGATCATGTCACGTGAACGATACACTCGAAGTTGTTGACCACTACGTATACCTATTACAAACTATCCAGTTAGGTCGGTCCAACTTCGACAAAGAGGTCGCCCGAAGAATCCAACTCGGATGGGCAGCGTTCGCGTAACTACGCGATATCTTCTCGTCCAAAATACCGCAGTGCCTGAAGACGAAGGTTTTTAACCAGTGTGTGTTGCCAGTCATGACATATGGTACTGAGACGTGGTCCCTAACTGTTGGCCTTCTAGATAAGCTCAGAGTCACACAACGAGCTATGGAGAGAGCTATGCTCGGAGTTTCTTTGCGCGACAGAATCCGGAATGAGGAGATTCACCAAAGAACCAAGGTCACCGACATAGCTCTTAAAATCTGCAAGTTGAAGTGGCAATGGGCAGGCCACATCGCTCGGCGAACCGATAACCGTTGGGGAAGAAAGGTTCTCGAGTGGCGACCACGAACCGGAAGACGTAGCGTAGGTAGGCCTCCCACTAGTTGGACAGACGACATTGTGCGCGTCGCAGGTAACCGGTAGATGCAAATAGCCAATTGTCGTTCATTGTGGCCTTAGACTATAGAATACATGATCTAAGATTGTGGCGTTCGAAGGGATAGGCCTATGTTCAGCAGTGGACGTCTTCCGGCTGGTGATGATGATGATGATGATGATTCTGGGTCTTGATATATTAAGGTGAGTTATTTAAAAGACTTCAGGTGCGTGGTCCTAATATGTCAAATTAACACTTGAGAAGAGTCAGATAAATCTTAATAATAGGTTTTTCTTGTCCGTGTAATCCTATACCCGTGAGGTATCCGGGTAAGAAAAGCACCCTACCATTTCCTCCCATTGGGTATACGTAAGAGGCGACAACAAGAAGACGAGAAGCAGCGTCTTTCTATTGGAGTACCTACCACCTATACTGCGATCCCTAAGACGCCTACCAAGCGTGGGGATTATGGCAACCCCATAGATTTAGGTTCTTTTTCACTACTTTGGGCAACCCCCTCCCTTCTAAGGGGGACCTTTGTTGGGCCTTTGTTCAGCAGTCTAGCAAGTTGGAGGTGGACCCCGATATCGTTTACCCTAGACTAGACCATACACCACGAGGCTCGCCATCGACTGTGATTTTCTAAAAATGCTGCCGAAAATTATTTCTGATACTTACGCTAATATTACAAATTTAAATGAAACCAACTTTACCATTAATTCTGTAACGTGTTCGAAGCGCCGGGATGGTAAAACAAAAAATAAACCGCAACGTAAAGTTAGTTTCATATCAATGAGGCTAAAAAATTTAAGAATTCGCAATCGCACAGTCGAGGAATCTCTTTAAATTTTTGATACTCCTATGATGGATATTATAGTGGAAACGTTAAGTCAGTCAACGATATTTTCCTAAATTGATTCTGCAAAATACTGTTCATAGGATCCAAAGAAGACGGCCCATTATCACCAGAATCAAATAGGAAATACTCTCTTTTGACTGATTATTTTAAATCATTTTACCAGTATATATTGTATTCATCATAATATATCCTCTATCCAGGCATTTCAATTTCTCTTGTGTTTTATAAATCACTGCGATCTGTACGACTTCACACCAAATCTGATAGATTAAAAAACAGTTTTAAATTAGCATTGACAATCAGTTGCGAAAGTTTTTATTATACACGCAACTTCGCCTATTTTCGCAATTGGCAATGGGCGTATCGACCAAATTGTATTTAAAAGGAAATTGTTTCGTAATCAAACAACACGTAAACTTTCAACATTCGTTGTCTAAGATTTGTCGGCGAAATTGGGTGAAAAGGGTTTTTCCTACTCAATTCTTTTTGTATTTTTTTTTTGTCAGGAACTAGAGCAAGAGCGTTATCCGGTTGTACTGAATCCCGTGCTTCGAATTCAAATTGAAAATTTTCTTGGCTAGGAAAAGTTTTTCTAGGCATTAGTCGACATGTGCTGAATATTGAACAAAGGACCGAGATTTCCGCATCCGATTCCGAAAAATTCAAAGCAAAAGTTATTCGTTTTCGCTTTTGTCATTCGCAGTCTAAGAATTGGTGAAATATGGAACATGCTCTATCGATAGCTGGTTGTTTTCTCCTTATGAATAAGATAGACACCGCAATTTCAGAATTTCACTGTGTATAATTATACTGTGTCAGCTGTGTGTATATGTATGTGTGACCCAAGCACTTTTCTCTTGAATTTTCTTCTAAAATCTCCTAGTAATTTCTCGAAGACATATATAAACTATGATTTTAATGGCGAAGGGTAGTTGCATAAACCGTCCACGGGTGACTTGCATTTGTCCCACGGTTAATTGCATTTCCAGAATATTCCTGGATCACATAAATTACCAAATAAGCCGTCTTTCCTGAGCGTAGGAATTGCGAACAGTCGTTCAGTGACGCGTGTCCCTATAAGGCTAGCCAGGTAGCCACAATCGTTTTACTTGCTATCCGAGAAATTTAGAGCATTCTGCACAAGCACCATATTTTGACGGGTCTGTTGGTCTAGTGGTTAGACACCCTGGCTGCTACCCAATAGGTCACGGGTTCGATTCCCGCCAAGTGTCTGGGTATATGGATAAATTATTTATCTATTTAAGTATGTATTTACAAAAAAAATATTAAAGTATAAGTATAAGTGTATAGTATATATTAGTATCAGTTATCTGGTTCCCATAGTACAGGCTCTGCCTAGTTTGGGATCAGATGACCGTGTGTGGATTGTCTCAGAATATTCTTATTATCTTATTATTATTTCTATTGCAGCGATATTAATTACCTCACGCCTTTCGATTCCTCACGCAGAACTAGGTGCCCTTCATAACAACGAAACACTTATACACGTGTATTATGTACGCACATGATTGTACTATATTAACATGCGAAATGCATTAATACGACACAGGAAACACAATTAATTAATAACACAAACACAAAGGTCGAACCCGCGCCCACGCGGTCACATGCCGGTAACATACATAGTAGTACGCACAGTTCCATTACCGTTATAAAAGTAGCACAAACAAGGAAAATTATCGCAGAACATATTAACTACTATGCGTTTCAACTAAGAATGTGGCCGCGATCTTGCCATTTCAAATATATAATTACTAAAAAATGATGTTTTAACAAAAATAGATAGCAAAATAAAACATAACAATAAATAATCAAAACCGGGGCGAACTTTTCATTTTGTGTTTACTCTGCTGCCGGTACAAAAATCGTAAAAATCGAGTATAGTTCTGCAGTCGCGATCATCATGGCAGTCACATTCTTAGTTGAAACGCATAGTACATTCATTATAATGTCAGGCTTAGGTTTGTGTTTTAACGCTTTATATGCGTTTATCAAGGGTTAGCTGTAACTACAGACATAACTACTTAGGAATAGAGCGTTCTTAGAGATCCAATTTTTTACTATTAAACTTATTACCACTGCTAATAAGTTATTCAGCGTGTGGGCGCGTTACGAGTATATTTGTAAGACAAATGCCTAATTTAGCGTTGTGGGTTGTGCCTGTGATATAGAAAATCTCACTATAGATCACTAACAATAAATCATAGACATTTGGCTGTAACGGATAAGATTAGAAACCTGTTACAGCAGTTCCAGTTCAAATAAAATAACAGTTCCAAAAGCTTATTCCAAAATAACAGCCTGTTATAATCGTTCCACAGAATCAGAGTATAGACTCCGCGGCGCAGCGGGAAACCGCTTGCATTGAAAACCGGAGGTCGCAGGTTCAAATCCTACCGATGGGCATGTACAAAGTCGGCCCTGCGCTTGACTTGTCCCGGTCTGGTCGGTCTTCCGTAGCATACGATTATGAGATAAAAAGGAAGAGAGGGTGTAATTATGTCCCTGGTAGATAACTGATCTTATAAAAAATTGGCCTCTGTGGTCGTATCGGCTAGAAGGACATTAATTTATGTTTTTTTTTTGTTTTTTTTTTTTAATTTTATTTATTATATCATATTATTTATGTAATTACTATGTGTATTCTTATGTAGGTTTATATAGGTCATTTATGTAGGTGCCAACTTTACTTAACTTTCTATTCTACCTATCCTTCTTAGTTGTTGTACATTTCACTTGCTCTCACACTTTAATCTTCTTTTCCTCTACCACTCTGGGGTTTGCTGGTAGAAAACTCAATTATGGGTTAAGCTCGCCTTTGTACTTTTTTCATGTAGGTATTGTATTTTATCTGTGTTTTGTGTGTATGTGTACAATAAAGAATTAAAGAATTTTGCACTCTTGTATAAATATACTGTTAAGCGACTACCAAAGTGTAAACAAAAGGTACTTTTATATATCATTTATTTGCGTCCCACTCTCCACAAGCGGGTAAATATTTGGAAATACTTAAAAGAGGTTGCCCGATTGTCTCTGGTCATAATTCATGTGTGTTATGAATGTGAAATTATCTTCATGTTTGTTTGGACTCTAAACGAAATGCCTCCAGCCTTTGGAGGTATTTTTTGTACGTAGGGGAGATACCGTTATGAATCCGTGATAACATTATCTTTAAGTTTATGCAAATATTTATAATACATTGAGCTGCTATTGGGGTTAAATGATCATTATTAACAACAGCCAAAAGAAGTCCAATGCTGAACAAAGACCTCCCCCTTAGTAGGGAGGGGTTGCCATAATCCCCACGCTTGGCAGACGTCTTGGGGATCGCAGTACAGTAAAACAGGGTATACGTCTATAACATGAAGAAATCCAATGTCACTCCACAAAACAATAATAATACCAGCCTTTGTTTAAGTTGTGGGCTTAGGCCGTAGTCCACCACGCTGGCCAAGTGCGGGTTGAGGCTTCACACGTCATTCGAAAGCTAGTTAGGCTTTCTCAGACAAGGTTTCCTCACGATGTTTTCCTTCACCGAAAGCTAGTAACAATCGCATAAAGACGATTCGCACATGATTAACTGAAAAAATCAGAGGTGCGAGCCGGGGTTCGAACCTGCGCACCTTGTTTCCAAGGCAAGCGCTCGCCCACTGAGCTGTCACCGCACACGTATCTACAAAATACTATGCAAGGGTGTTTGTCCAAAGGAGCTAGGCGAATCTTTTTTTTGTTAGAAGTAATTTATGAGGCCGAGACAAAGGCTTGTAATCCTAGAAAAATGCAAGTGAGCTACGACGCAACTACAAACCAGTCAGCTTATAATATTAAGACCATCGATTAAATGGCCACGTAAAAATTGTGTCAATGGTTAATGGGAAACTAAAGTTGTGGCTTAAGCGGCTTAGCTCCCACGTGTGATGTTGGGTTGATTATTTTGTATCTATACATAGGTTAGTGCGGAAGGTGTAGGCGAGACCTACTGGCCTAGTGGATAATAAATATAGATCTGGTTGTGTAAGATGGACTGATATGAAACGAGTTCCTATGGCGAAATTTAAAACTTATTTTTAGGGTTCCATGCCTGAAATGTAAAAAATGAACCCTCATGGTGCGACTTCGTTTGCCTGTCTGTCTGTCTGTTACACCTATATTTTAGGAAACACTAATGATATCGATTTGAAATTTAGAATAGTTTTGGATCTTACTGGATAGGTAAGATCTAAAACTATTCTCATTGCAAAAGAAAAAAAAATATTTGATTTTCAATGGGGATCAAAATGGGGCGTCAAAATTTCAAAGTGAGACGACTATATCGAGTGGAGTATGATATGAAAGGGCTTGATTTGCATATATTAAACAGATTTTTGTTTTCAATTTTGTCACATAGGTTATGGCTTATAAAATGTCAAAAATATACCGTTCCCCCCTATATCCGAAGTTTATGTGTGAAGAAAAATCTGAAATAAGTTTATATAAATTTTACAGGAAAAATAAAATGATGTTTTTAAGTAGAAATCCTAAAAGAACGTCAACAGACAAACTTAGCAGTCCTTTTAAATCTGGAAAATGTTATACCAAATCGGTTATTTTAAAATATCCAATCCAATTATTGATAAATAAAATTATTTAGGTATTCATTATGGCCTAATTAGGTATTACTTAAATAAATTCGGTATTATTAACGTTAGGGATCACTTTCTACTAAATAAATAATATGTTTTTTTTAAACTCTTTATTGCACACCAAAAAGTACAGGAAAACAAAGAAGTACAAAAAAAATATACAATGGTATACATTGGGCGGTCTTATCGCAGGTTGCGATTTCTTCCAGACAACCTTAACCCCCTTTTTTTTTTTGTATATTACGATTTTTTTCCTTTACGAACTAAAGGGTTAAAAGAATAAGCTAGATGAATAAAAACATTATTTATTCCGTCATTTAGATTATCAAAAATATTGGACACGTGTATTTAGTAATCATGTTTTGACTCACGGGTTTACTGCCAGGATGATTACCCATGAGTCAAAACATGATTGTTAATTGCCATGAAAGTTTAAAACGTAGGTATATTTACTTTTGTGAATTAAACAAAAAATGACGAAGATATAAGTAGTGCGTTGAAATTTCGCGTAACGTCACACCTGTATACATTTGCGTGACGATACGAGCCCCCATTCCCGATCTTTGACACTCTTTATCTTTGTCAATTTCTGGTTATTTTTTTTAATAAAAAATACGTGTCCAGTATTTTTTGATAATCTACCTAACGGACTAATTAGAATTAAGCATTATTTTTTACCAATTCATCATCCGTATTGAATGTAGTTTATCTTAACCTACAGTAATAGATAGGTATCATAATACTACATAACACATACTAAGTATATATAATACCCAATAATACGTATTTTATATTATGATAATATGCGATTACTTACCTACTTATACATTGAACGCCAACAGCAAGTGTCAAAGATAAGGAATTCAACCCAGACCTTGATGGTTATCGAATATATTTGCATGCACTTGACATACTGAACTTTTGACATTGCGATGTAGATTTATAAAAAAATAACGTTTTACACATAATAAAAGCAACTCCGGAGATTATATTTTATTTTCCGTTTCCTTCTGAATTACCACCGCAGTGTCAGATATTATGCCGCCAAGCAGTAGTGTGTGATTGCTGTAGAACACAACAAATGTTGCGATATACAAAGCACTCAAGTTGGTGAAATTGCCGGGCTCAAAAGACTTATTAACTAATGTGTCGGGTTACAAGCGGCAGTGCAGTGCAGCTGTCTATAGGAACGCGTGTCGCTTACCATCAGGCATCCATCAATGTCTCCTCACCATCGATATAATATATAAACTAGATAAACATTCACGAACAAAATGACATTTAAAATGTGGTCGCGGAGGTTGCAAACTTATCTGTGCTGGTGGCGGAAACGTGAACTAACGCTTTTATAATGATAATGACTTGTAGTTTGACAGTTTCATATAGACAGTAGCGACACTCCTATCGGCAAAAATAAATTTGTCAAGATGTGGCTTGTAAAGAAATAGCGACTTATGGGCGCTATTTCTCGCTACCACTGTTTGAACCGTGACACCAAATCTAGTTTATATATTATATCAATGTCTCCTGTACCCGGCCTTTTATATGTCTATACCAAAAGGTGCATAAATAATATTCACAAATAATGTGCCCGTCGGGTGGTAAGAATAGCCCCCACCTATTTCCTCCTATTGGGTGCCCGTAAGAGACGAGGTCACCGACATAGCTCTTAAAATCTGCAAGTTGAAGTGGCAATGGGCAGGCCACATCGCTCGGAGAACCGATAACCGCTGGGGAAGAAAGGTTCTCGAGTGGCGACCACGAACCGGAAGACGCAGCGTAGGTAGGCCTCCCACTAGGTGGACAGACGACATTGTGCGCGTCGCAGGTAACCGGTGGATGCAAATAGCCAATTGTCGTTCATTGTGGCGTTCGAAGGGGGAGGCCTATGTTCAGCAGTGGACGTCTTCCGGCTGGTGATGATGATGATGAAGAGGTGACTAAGGGAAAACAAGAATACGGGCAGCAGCGTCTTTCTATTAAATTACCTATCACTTATACTGCGATCGCCATGGCGCTTGCCTAGCGTGGGTATTATGGCAACCCCTCCTTTCTAAGGGGGAGGCCTTTGTTCAGCAGTGGACGTCCTTCGGCTGATGATGATGAAACACAAATACATTTGAATGTATTAATAAATATAAACTACGCGGAAGATCGATCCATGTATTACGATAAACAATACGCCACACGGGCATTTGAAAACGGCGATAAATCAGCGTGCTGACTACTGATTCAGACCTGATTATTAACAAAAATAGACGAAGCACATATCACTAGTACATGATGCGTGAACGTTGTACTTTCAATGGTAAGTAATACCAAATCGAAGTACTAAATCCCACAATAGGTATCAACTCGAAACTCGAAAAGAACCGCCTCGAAAAGAGAAATTAATAAATATTACTTGTCCTGACTGACTGACTGACTGACTCACTGATTCAGCAACGCACAGGCCAAACCGCTGGACCTAGAAAGCTGAAATTTGGACAGTAGCTTCTTCTTATGACGTAAGCATGCACTAAGAAAGGATTTTTGAAAATTCGTCTCCTAAAGGGGTGTTTTCTTTTGTATGAAACTTTTTATTGTATGGTTCGATTGACTTGAAATTCACTGAAAAGATTCTGAGAAGAATAAAATAAATCAATACGTATTTCGCTACATAACAATTTTTTTACAGAGTTTGCCAACCCCTAACACACGTTAGGGGTTGGCAAACTCTGTAAAAAAATTGCGGTCGAAGCCACAGGAACATGCTAGTTAATAAATAAGTATGTTCGATAGTCGGACTGTAGAGAATCAGTCCTGCAAATTCTTACCGATCAGCCAATCTTTGGAATGAAATGCGTAAAAGAAAAAAGAAATTTGATGTCAATGTATTGACGTTAAAAAGACTACATTAGAAGCACTAAAACTAACGGTTTTTAGGGTTCCATACCTAAAAGGTAAAAAAGAAACCCTTATGGTCTGACTTCGTCTGTCTGTCTGTCTGTCACAAACCTATATATTTCAGGAACCACTGATGCTATCAATTTGAAACTTGGAATAGTTTTAGATCTTAATTACCCAACTCCATCGCAAATGAAAAAAATATATTTTTCCTTTTACTTTTTTTATAATGGGGGTCGAAATGGGTCATCAAAATTTCAAAGTGAGACTACTATATTGAGTGGGGTATCATATGAAAGGGCTTCATTTGCACATCTCAAAACAGATTTTTATTTTGGTTTATGTCACGCAGTTTTTGGCTGATAATAAAAAATGTCAAAAAAAATACCGTTCCCCCCCCCCCCTTATCTCCGAAGTTTGTGGAGGGAAAAATCTGAAATAATTATGGGTAATACATGTCTATCTATATTTTACAGGAAAAATAAAATGATCTTTCTAAATAGTACAGTTTTTTAGTAATCCTAAAAAAACCTCGACTAACAAACTTAGTTTTGCGGTTGTTTTTTTTTGCTATCTGAGGCGTTAGACGTATAGTAAAATAACTTTAATACGTCCAAAGATAATATGAAATGCTTGGTGCCGGAGTCCGACTAGCACTTGACTGGTTTTTAAAGTATATTTACACTTTACGAAGTCCTCGCACTTTAACTTCATTAACAAACAAACAATCGATAGGTAACAACCGAACTAAGAGATACTACGATCAACAACCAATTGGGATAAAATCACTATGCCGACAAGATAGTATATCTCAACATCACTACAACTTTAAAAATACGAACAACAATAAAATTTAACTTTTTATAACCTTTCGGGCATACTACAAACTTTGCTACAAACAAAATCGTAAATATTCTGTGAACATATGGTATTTTTATTACACCTCGCCGAAAGACAGGCAAAGGTACTCATACCATACAGCCTTGTTTATTTTTGCCACAGTTAGATCGCAATTCGCCAACGAGTCGAGGTAGGAATATTTTGTATACAATAGACATTTTTCATTACTTCTATTAGTCTGAATGATCTGAAATTTAGAACATATGTAAATCCGATGATATTAAATAAAATGGTAACCTTCACCAGGGTCTGATGATGATCAGGAAAAGGTGGTAACAGGATCTCGGCCCAAATAAACGTAAACCCACCGACTTTGGGCTCGTTAGGTAGGTCTCGACGAGTAGTTGCTAGAAAAATGGTGATCAGGGTCTGATGATGGAGCAGGAAGGTGGTCACGGGATCTCTGCACCAATAAACGTAAACCCACGGAGTTTGAGCTGGTTAGGTAGTTTTTGACGAGTAGGTGCTAGAAATATGGTGATCAGGGTCTGATGGTGGATTAGGAAGGTGGTCACAGGTTCTCTGCACCAATAAACGTAGACCCACCGAGTTTGGGCTCGTTAGGTATGTCTCGACGAGTAGTTACTAGAAAAAATGGTGATCAGTCTGATGATGGAGCAGGAAGGTGGTCACGGGATCTCTGCACTAATAAACGTAGACCTTCCGAATTTGGATTAGTTGGATAGGTTGCTGCGAGCAGTAGGTAGAAAAACTTGATCAGAGTCTGGTGATAGGAGCAGGCAGGTAGGTGGCAACAGGAATTCGGCTCCATTAAATGTAGGACCCACCGAATTATAAATCTATGGTTAAATCTTGACGAGTAGTTGGACAGATACTGATCAGGGTCTGATAATAGCACAGGAAAATCATTTTAAGATTTCGTTTACCTATAAAATTTATACTTGTAGTGCAGTTACTAAAGTACAAATAAAAGTAAAGCATGCCGTAATAATTCTGTTCTTTAATGAAAGTCAAATTACAAGAACCATCTTCCAAACACTATTATAGTTGCCTAGCAACCTTAAAATATTTATTTTGAAAAACATGCCATGGTTATTTTTTAATAGGAGCTGAAATATGGTCTGAAAATATCAAAGTGAGGCTACTATATCGAGTGGTGTATCATATGAACGGGCTTTATTTGCACATTTTAAAGCAGATTTACGTTTTGGTTTTTGATAAGTATGTAGTTATTGGTTTTTTTATACGACCAAGGTGGCAAGCATGCGTACGGCCCGCCTGATGGTAAGCAGTCACCACAGCCTATAGACGCTAGCACAACCAGAAGAATCACTAGCGCGTTGCCGACCCTCATGACATTAGATGCTAAGTCTTTGTGTCCGGTAATTTAACCAGCTTAAAATCAAAAATGTCAAAAACATTAAATAAAAAATACTCGTCTCCGACTTGTCTCCGAAGTTAGTGGAGGGAAAAATCAAAAATAATTATGAGTAATACATGTCAATAGATATTTTACAGGAATAAATCTAATTCTAATTATTAGCTTTTTAGTAATCCTAAAAAACCTCGACAATCAAACTTATTTTTGCGGTTTGGTTCATTTTTTTTTGGAAATCTAACAAATTCAGCAGATGCACAGTTTCTATATATTTTAATTAGTAATAACAAGTAACAAGTAAGGATAGACACGTCTCTTTATTTTTCACAATGACAGAATGTACTGACAAGACCTTTTAAATATAAATACATCTTACGCTATGCTCTATAAAAAGTTCGACCATGTAAAGTTATAATAAAATTATCAAATCTTAATACTTTTGTTATCTGAGGTGTTAGATTAATTGTAAAATAACTTTAATACGTCCAAGGATGGTATGGAACCCTCGGTGCGCGAGTCCGACTCGCACTTGACCGGTTTTTTTTTAGTGTGTGATTGATTTGTTCTACTATTATTAATGCTGTGGTTAGTACTTTGTTTGGTTTTACTTACTAGTATTATTCGTTCCGTCTATTATTATTATTTTGGTCTGAGACTACTGACGTAGTTGCGCACGCGCCTCGCCATTCCGCAGAACAGCCCCCCTAGACAATGTAACATTCTACAATCGCTATCGCTAATAGAAAGTGTAAAAATGTATGAGAATGACATATGTCATCGAAAAATCACGTGACGAATTATAGGGAATTGACACAGTTAGCGAATGAAGAAATAGATTCGCTATGAAGCGATTGCATCTTGTCTAGGCCCTCAGTTGAGAGCCGTTATTTTTGCTTTCAAGGTATAATCCTCAATAAGTCTCTTTGGCAAACACATAAAAAATAATCTTTTTTGTAACGGTAAATAAAAAATTCTTATCATGGAACGGTAAAGTAACTGGCATTAAAGACTTAAGTCAAAAAAACTAGGTTATAGAAAGCCTAAATTTTGTGTAAAAAAAAAACAGTTTACACTTTTCAGCGGAAATGTAGTTCTGTTTTTTATTTCAACAATTTTACTAAATTCTTCTATCTAGATAAAATAAAGCAGGTTTTTGCTGATAATTCCTTAGACTTCTTTGCAATTTCTGCATACATAATTAATAATGTATCCAATCCACTTGGCATTATAGAAATCCATTGTGCATTATAATAGAAGAAAGTAAAGAAACATACAGCGATTTTTTTTATAGAAAGAGAGCACTCTTTTTAGGTAGAGCACTCTTTTTGGGGAAGATAACCGTTGGGGAAGAAAGGTTCTCGAGTGGCGACCACGAACCGGAAGACGCAGCGTTGGCAGGCCTCCCACTAGGTGGACAGACGACATTGTGCGCGTTGCAGGTAACCCGTGGATGCAAATAACCAATTGTCGTTCATTGTGGCTTTCTAAGGGGGAGGCCTATGTTCAGCAGTGGACGTCTCCCGGCTGATGATGATGACTCTTTTTAGGTCTTTTTTTTAATCCTTGACAAGACACAAGACCAACCGCATATGAATATCCAAAGGACAAGTTAAAACATTCTCGTTTGTACGAGTAAGCTTCGTACATCGTCTTTTTCATGCAATGTATGCATTTTTGCGTTCACACGCTTCTTTCGTGTGAATATATTTTCAATACTAATAAAGTATTCAACCAAGCTGCACGCGTTCTTAATTGACATGACATATTGACAAAATAACTACTGTGTGAGGTTTATTAATAAATAACCCACAAGAGAATCAACTCGGTAATAAAATGCTGAACAGATTTTGTATCAACCTTACTTATTCGTAGATATGAACCGTCCTATTTAGGGACACGAAGAAACTATCGATATTTTGTGGCATCGAGTACATTTCCTTTCGATACCGATACTTTTGTACTCGATAATTTTACTCGATGTACTTTTTGACGGGTATCGTATCGTAATAAATCTTAGAAAAGACCTATTTAAAACTTGCTTTACGGCTTGCAAAGAGTGACTGATGAGCTTTTTTTTGGATATCACTGCTTTACCTGGAAAAGAGGATTCTCTTACAGACTGTGACGACCTTATTATAGCCATTACTGCGACGTCCAGACGTAAGTACTTGATCCTAAAAATGTACTTGATACCAAGGTATCGAGTATCATCGAAACAAAAGTGTCAATACTTTTACGAGTACGATACTTTATTTTACGATTCTACTCGTGAGTATAGTATCGACGCTCTCCATTCGATACTAGCCCTAATTAAACCAGGGCCTCAAGTCTGCTAATAGTTGTAGATGGTTAAAATGTAAATAATTTTAACGGAAACCTTTTATAACTTTATTTAACTCTAGTAAATTATACGATGGAATGAAGTATGTTTGTATAATTACGTAACAGGCCGAGTGATCTACATCTTACTTCGCGAAGATACTGTTTATCGTCTGTAAATCGGATTGTGAAACACTCAAAGTACCGAAGTATTTTAGAATGCGGATGGTGTTTGGGGATTAGTCGCTCATCTATCACGATTAATAATGTATAACAAAAAATTTTATGTAGAATTAAATCAAAATATGATACCCTACTTGATTTAGTAGTCTCACTAACGGGATCGCTGGAAGTTCGGGGTATGGGACATAGGATATCCATTGAGTACGGCGGCGACCCCGAGTAGGACGGCGGCGGCCCCTGTCCCCATGAGCACCGTGTTTTGGTTCCGAGGGGGCCGTCCTCCAGCGGCGGGCTCAAAGAGAAGACACTGAGGGAGATCCTGTTGCAGATGCCGGATAGTCCTGGTGACTCTCATGTGACGTCTCACGTTTTTAGGCTAACGTGAGCCCCCTGCCTCCCCTAAGTCTAGGTAAATATAAGCCTGATTCCTTACACAAATCAACGCATGCTTTAATGGTTCTAAAGAAGCTGTAAATCTTGATCAAAAGTGAGCTGGCCAGTTGTGAAAACACCAGCGCTCTTGGTTACTAAAATAGTCGCAATAAGGTTCTTTGCACTCGTATCCGGATAAAGCTCACTATTCACAGTCCGGCTAACGCACCAGACTCAACAACGTCTAACAGTCCCAAAAAAAAAACAACATCGCTTCACCTTCTCTATAAAAATTATTAGGTCCGATTTTAACCTACGGTGGGATCTTATACGAGTATGACTGATATACTGATTAAAATGTATCATTTTATATACAAAACAAACATCGCTTAATTTATACAGCTACGTTATATCTAATTAAAACAAGTAGGTATCTATATAAATTAAGATTATGGAAGCCATGCTTGAGAAGCCTTGCGTAAGTAATTAACATACTTAATATCCTATTAAAACACGAAGGAAGATAAAGATAAAGATATATTTATTTGTTAAAATATAGTTTGATAACATGACATAAAAAAACATTTAGTGCTTATATTTTACCAATTATTGGTGTACAAATATTGCTTATAATATAATTAAGTAACAAAATTATAAAAAATCTATATGCGTATCTAAATTCTAAATATTTTTATCATTAAGGAAGTCATCTGTATTATAGTAACATTTATTCAATAATAATTGAAATAATCTTTTTTTAAATAGGTTTATAGTAATATGTTTTAAATCTTTGGGTAATTTATTATAGATACGGATAGCCATGCAGTATGAGTTTTTACATCGTGGTACGCTGCTTGGGAATACAAAGATTTGCAGGAAATCTACAGCTTCTATTGGTGAAATCACAATTTTTTTTAAACAGATTTGGATGTTTGTGTACAAATAAACTTATTTCATATACACACATCAAAAGTGTCTAGGGATCAAGCATTTTTAAGCGGATTTCTTGAGATTGAGATGTGGCTTTGTAATAAATTTATGATTTTATAAATTTATATGGATCCTTTTTGGTGCATTTCATAATTTGAATCAGGAACTGTGAATCAAATTCGAGTAAAAGATGAAAATCAGCTGTCAATATTTTCCCTATAAAAACATACAACGCATTGAAGACATTATTAGTGCTACTGTTTCCCTACTACTGATTAAAACCAACGTTATTATGGAGCGGCGACGTCATTTAAGCAGGGAAGAAATGCTCAGAGCCGTGGGAATGATAGAAGCTGGTTCCCGGCAACGTTCTGTGGCTTTAGCTCTGAATACAAGTCAGAGTGTTATCAGTCGACTTTGGACACGTTACCGAAGCACTGGTACCGTGGCTGAGCGCCATGGAGGACGGTATCGCTGCACCACACGGAGACAAGACCGATATATTCAAATCTTAACTCGAAGAGCTCCAACAATAACTGCCATGATGTTAGCCGTGAGGCTTCATCACTCTTCAGGGAACTTAATTAGCGACCAAACAGTCAGAAACCGCTTGCATGAAGTGAACCTTCATTCCCGAAGACCGCTACGGGTACCACCTATAGCAATGCACAATCGTAGGATTCGATATCAATGGGCTCTTGAACACAGAAATTGGGCAGAAGAACAATGGCGTTTCGTGTGCTTTTCTGATGAGTCTCGTTTTGGTATGAGACCGGATACAAGACGTATACGACACTGGAGAACCCCTGGACGCCAACAGCGATTAAAATCCTGCCAGGAAGTCCATCCTTATAGTGGTGGAACCATCATGGTATGGGCGGGTATTTGGATCGGCGGAAGAACTGAGTTGATTTGGATCAGAGGCAACCTCAACGCTCAAATTTATGCTGAGACGATTGTATCAGACGTCATCGTTCCTCTACAAGTGCAAATCGGTCCCTTATTTCAGTTAATGCATGATAATGCACGACCGCACACCGCAAGAGTTGTAAGACAGACTCTCGCCGCAGCTAACATCAATGTCCTGCCCTGGCCTGCTCAGTCGCCAGACTTGAACCCGATTGAGCATGCATGGGATATGCTACAGAGAAGAGCTCTGCCGAATATGGAGGGTATCCAGTCGCAAGAAGACCTTTTTTTGTTGTTGCAACGAACATGGGCGGCCATTCCACAGCGTGATTTGGATGAACTCATTTTGAGTATGCCAAACCGATGTTCTTGTGTTGTTAGTGTTCGCGGTAGAAACACGGATTATTAATTGTTTAAGTTACCCAATAACATTTTAAAGAAAACTGTTATTTCAGTCTTTTTTTCGAACTTTTGTGTTAGTGGTTCAAATGTCAAAAATCCCTTTATTAGGAAAATGGCAAATTTCTTTATTAATGCAAAGGTGACTTGGTTTATCGTTACTGTGACAAACGAAAACACTTTATTTGATGAATCCTTAAAGAAAATTTTAATTAATATCAATCAGGAGAAAAGTTATTGCAAAAATATATGTTGATCCCTAGACACTTTTGATGTGTGTATATATAAACAAGGCAGAGGTAAAATACGATGTTTCTTAAATAACGGTACGCAACTGTCTAAATAGTCTGCTCCGCTTATTGCTCGCACACATTTCTTCTGCGCTCTGAAAGCTCTAATTAGATCTACTGAATTACCCCATATGACTATTCCATAACGCAAAACAGAGGAGATATATCCATGATAGGCGCAAAGAGTGGCATTGGTTGTAGCTGTTTGTCGTAAGCGATTCAGAACGTACACATATCTATCCAGCTTGGAACAAATTTTATCTATGTGTTGTTTCCAGCTACAGTGTTTATCTATAACGATTCCTAGAAAAGTCGTTGAATGTACCTTATCTAATGTTTTATTCTTTTGTGATATATTTAGAGGTATAGGGTTACTGTTGTAGGTCTGATATTGTATGAGTTTAGTTTTATTAACATTTAGGTTTAAATTATTATTTTCCATCCATTTATTTACATTGTTTACTGTTTTATTAATATCATCTTCATATGTATCTTTACTATTGCAGTGTATTAGTAGTGTTGTATCATCTGCATATAGAACGCATTTGTATGTAATTGAGTCTGGCAGGTCATTTATATAAACTAAAAATAGCAAGGGACCTAAAGTGCTGCCTTGTGGAACTCCGCAGTCATTTAGTTGATATAAAGACTGCTGGACAGTTTTACTATGTCCTGAAAAACTTGGTATTTCCACACATTGATAACGATAAGCAAGATAACTTTCGATCCAATGCAGTGCATTACCCCGTATACCACATTTTTCAAGTTTTCTTAGAAGCAATTTATGTGACACAAAGTCAAAGGCTTTTGACATATCGAGAAAAATAGATACGATTGGAACTTTTTTATCTAAGTATTCTGTTATAGTTTTAAAGAGAGTGAAACAAGCTAGTGTAGTTGAAAATTTTTTCCTGAATCCAAACTGGTCAGCCTTTAGAGTATCATTTTTTATTAAGAAACTGTATAATATATTGTACATTGCTTTCTCAAATATTTTAGAAATAATTGGAATCAAAGTTACAGACCGATAATTGTTCAGGAAGAGAGATTAATATCAATCAAACATATTTTTGTTGCTAATTAGGTAGGTGACGAGCCGGATGGACACTGGTATGTATCCTCGGAATTAAATCCGACATAAAATCCGATACTACGAATTGATTAACAAAGTAGTAGGAATGATTTTAATCTACAATAATAATTATATTCTGACCTAGGGCTAGCGTTAACGCGAATAGATAGTATAATAAAATCTTTTAAAAAAAAAATTGATCCGACTTCAATATCACTGAAAAGTATAAAATAATTTATATATTGAAGTTGGTGTTAGCTTACCGGCTGTGTATATTTGGCACCAACTTCAATAATATTTAAATTATACTTTTCAGTGATATTGAAGTCGGTTAAATTTTTTTTCAAAAAGATTTTATTTTTAACTTTTTAGTGATATTTTCATATATAAAGATTGAACCATCGAAAACCGTAAAATTATCTAGGTAGGTTATGATCACATTATCGTCTACATAGTTTTACATAATTCATGTTTCTTCAGAAAAAAATATCCGGTCGTAATTAAATTTGCATGGAATCATCATAGTAGTTTACTCTCTCGAATAAAAAAAGAATCATCGAAATCGGTTCATAATTGTCAAAGCAATGTAATGGAGAACATCAGTTTTATGGTTTTTACCAGATAAATTCCTCCACATCGTTCATGGTCCTCCAGGAAGTTCTTATCCGGTTGTAATAAAATTCATACAGATTCAAACAAGTGGTTTCTTCTTTCGAATAAAAAAAGAATCATTGAAATTGGTAAATATTTGCCAGAGTTATGACCATTTTTGTCCTTATAAAAGCGACATAAAGTCATCTATATAGGCTTTCCTGCAGCTCTCAGTGCGCAGTCACCATTCTTGTTTTTTCAGGAACTACTTATTACTAAGCAATATTTTTTTTATGGGACCCAATCAATGGATTGAAGAATGGATGGAAGAAAGATTTTTTCAAATCGGTTCATAATTGCCAGAGATATGTGCGAACAGACATAAAAAAAATATATATACAGACGAATTGAGAACCTCCTCCTTTTTTGAAGTCGGTTAAAAATGTATAATAATAAAATAATAATAATACCAGCCCTTGTTAATGTCCCACTGCTGGGCACGGGCCTCCCTTCAAGATGAAGGGGCTTAGGCCATAGTCCACCACGCTGGCCAAGTGCGGGTTGGCGGACTTCACACGTCATTCGAAAGCTAGTTAGGCTTTCTCAGACATGCAGGTTTCCTCACGATGTTTTCCTTCACCGAAAGCTAGTAACAATCGCACAAAGACGATTCGCACATGATTATTTAAAGAAATCAGAGGTGCGAGCTGGGGATCGAACCTGCGCACCTTGTTTCCAAGGCAAGCGCTCGCCCACTGAGCTGTTACAGCTGTTAAAATGTATAAGAATGACATAAACATATAGAAAAATCAGAGACACCGTTAGCGAATTAAGAAATAGAATCGCTATGACGCAATTGTATCTTGTCTCGGCCCTCTATACGGCCGCAGTGCAGTGGGTGAAAGGTGCACGCTTCCTATCAGATAGGATGGAAAACCGACAAACCAGGATGATCAGGCACCGCACCTATATTCACCTAATCCGATCGTATACATCCAGACGATCGGGCATCCGTTTTGATGCCAGATATTTCGAATACATGAACCTTTTAAATGTAATTGTACTATTAATAGATTTCATTATTGATAAGGGCTCTTCAAGAAAAATAAGTTATGGGTGCTTACTAGCGTATAGCGGCGTTTGTATAAAAATTGCCTTTGGTAGCCCGCACACGGTCTCAATATTGCACAATCCGCCCGACTTGACTGTGTACCTCGCTGGAATGCGACGTCACAGCGCCGCCGCCAGGTGCACAGTTAAGGGGTCGTCCATTAATCACGTGAGGCTCGAAAGGGGGGGGGGGGGTCCGAAAAAATCACGAAATGTCACCAGGGGGGAGGGGTATAATGAGACATCACGTGTATTTATATTTCGTTGAATGCACGATTTCTAGACCAAACAGCGGCACGTGGCCTTGACTCACCGTTGCCGGCAACAACTACCCCTTCAACATTTAATCTGTTAAGTACCTGTATTTAAAGATAATATTCCGAAAATTTCAATATACTTAGTTTGTACAAAAAAAATACACGTGATTTTGGGTGGGGGGGGGGGGAGGTAGTTTACCACATATCACCCAGGGAGGGGTTAAAAAGTTGCTAAAAAACATCACGTGATTAATGGACGACCCCTAAGTCGCACGGGTTGTAGAATATTGACAATATTGCAGCTAGCAGCAAGATCGCGTCGATAAGCGATGACGGATCAGCACAGGTCACTGTCTTGTCTACCTGATCGCACCCACGCCATTATGCGAATGGGATCTTTTAAGCACCCTTCTTTACTTGTAAACTTTTTTTATAATATCCTGGGACAAACTACACGGACATCTGCTCCCAAACTAGGTTGAGTAGCCCGTTCTATCACATCCAGACCACTGATAAAATTACACATACCTAATAACAAGAAAATCAGATATTTTATGGACACCTATATGTTTGTCCCTACTGAGAATCGAACCCATGACCTTTTGAGTAGCAGTCAGGGTGTGTAAGCACTATATCAACGAGCTCGTTTATAGCTTTGGACTCAGTGGAGAGGCGTGCTAAGAGGCTTATTGGTGACGCAGAGTTAGTAGCAGCCAATTTACAAAGCCTAGAGCACAGGCGCAGAGTAGCCAGCCTCTCGGTATTCTACAGGATGCATTTTGGAGAGTGTGCACAGGAATTGCATGACTTGATTCCACCATCTCCCTTTCATCATCGGACGACGAGACGCACGGCACGTACACACCCTTATGTGGTGAAAGTGCCTTCAGTCCGGACTAAGCGGTTTGCTTCTTCATTTATAATAAGGACAGCTAAGGACTGGAACAGTTTGCCTGCGTCGGTTTTCCCGCCCGATTGTAATGTGGGTGTCTTTAAGACTAGAGTGAATAGGCTTTTAATAAGCTAGTGTGTTTTGCCATCCTCGATTGCGTCGCCGCTTTCCATCAGGTGGGACTGCAGTCAAGCACTACCATATAAGTGTTAAAAAAAAAAAAACATTTTTTTCTTTTTTTTTGACGCGGGGAATATCTTCAAAAGATCCCCGGGAGCTAGGGTTCCCAACCCTCCCGGATTGCCCGGGAGACTCCGGTAATAATGGTTAATCTCCCGACCTCCCGGAGTGCAATCATTTCTCCGGTTTTCTAAATATTATGTACGCATTCGTCGCTCTCACGTGTCGCTCGCTACCGGTGTAAACCTTTTCGTCTCGCGGTCGACGTTGTCCATTCCTTGGAGGTCAATTCGGTAGGTTCTCATGCCTCCTCTACACAAAAGACAATTACCGGCGTGCACCAGGGTGCAGATCCTCTACACACAATACAGTATAGTAAGTAGCACCTCGCCCTCTACAGTGGAGGGATACAAGAGTCATAGACATACTTTTACTACTTTATCATAGTGTTAAAAGTAGAGTTACAAATACTAACTTCGATTTTTCATGGTGGTGAAAAACCGACAAATATTAGATGCTGCTCGAATGCAAGGTACATATTTAGAAATTAATAAATTATTGAGGGTTTCAACCAACCCCCTCCCCTTACCCCTCCTCTACTCGATATCATAAATTCTCCCGGGTAGGTCCTTTCGAAAGTTGGTAACCCTACCGGGAGCTGTGGGGCTCGACCGGGTTATGTGGAAGTCTTACCCACTAAAACCCCCGCACCGCGGCCGTCGCATCGGCACATCTCTCCGGTGGGATCTGCACCAGGGTGCCTTCCCTTTGTGCCCCCCGGGAACCAGTCACGGTGCTCCCGGGGACGGGACTCGCAAACCCGCCGCCGTCCTCCTCGGAGTCGCCACCGTACTCAATGGACGTTCTAAGGGCCCACACCCCGAACGTCCAGCGACTCCGAAGGAAATAATTAACACCATAAGCCAACATACTTTTAAAATGTTTCTAACAATAGGCAAACTTTAGACTTCTCATTCCGTTTGTAAACGTGTATTCAGTCGTATTACTTCAAATTGTATGTATGAATGTATAATTACAATGTAATGAGAATAAATAACAAAAAGAAATGAATATTCAAGTAGTTCCACCGTTCATTTCCCATCGCTAAGAAACGCGGTTTCATAATTACACCATCACTGACAATTGTATCAACAATGCCTTTGTTATGAAGTTTAATTGCGGTTGTTTCGGACTTCGCATGTCGAACGATGCTCTATTTATGATATTACCTACCATTCAATATTATGGGAGTGAAGACAAAAAGTAAGGATTAAAATGAAACAATAGAGATGAAGAAGTGGACTCCAATCTATAAAGTCTAGAGCACAGGCGCAAAGTAGGCAGCCTCTCGGTATTCTACAGGATGCATTTTGGAGAGTGTGCGCAGGAATTGCATGACTTGATTGCACCAGGCCCCCTTTCATCATTGGACGACGAGACGCACTGTGCATACACACCCCTATGTGGTGAAAGTGCCTTCGGTCCGGACTAAACGATTTGCCTCTTCGTTTATATAAGGACAGCTAAGGACTGGAACAGTTTGCTTGCGTCGGTTTCCCGCCCGATTATAATGTAGGTGTCTTCAAGGCTAGAGTGAATAGGCTTTTACTAAGTTAGTGTGCTTTACCATCTTCGATTGCGTCGCCGCTTTCCATCAGATGGGACTGCACTCAAGCATTAGCTTAAGTTGAATAAAAAAAAAGAAGAAAACGGATGACAAAAGAAAACGGACTATGAATTATCGGCTGACTGTATATAGGACCGTCTTGACAGCATTCAATTAAAAAAACACCGGACAAGTGCGAGTCGGACCCGCACATAAAAGGTTCCGTAAAATTTTTAATTAGTATCTCAAATTAACGAATCGAAACGAATCAATGAATTAAATTAATTATTGGAAACAAGGTGCGCAGGTTCGAACACCGGCTTGCACCTCTGATTTCTTTAATTAATCATGTGCGAATCGTCTTTGTGCGATGGTTACTAACTTTTGGTGAAGGAAAACATCGTGAGGAAACCTGCATGTCGGAGAAAGCCTAGCTAGCTTTCAAATGACGTGTGAAGTCCGCCAACCCGCACTTGGCCAGCGTGGTGGAATATGGCCTAGCGCACGTAACGTTCGTTCAAACGATTTTGATTGAAAACTGGTACACCGTTCTTGACCACGATAGTAAATGACCTTTGCCTAGTAAGAAACACATCTGCTCATAGCTGTTCATAGATAGTTGCCATTATCCTGCCACTCGTCATCCAAGACATTAGGTACTTGTTGAACCGATTGTCCTCGATGTAAACATAATGCACAGTTTTGGCAAGCCGCTGCGGTAGTTCAAGTTCGATGCTACATTGAGTCACGAATCATTGCCAAGGCGAGAGCAAGTGACGTTGCAAGCGATTCATTATATCACATTACAGTACAATAATAATAAAATCTTATGTATATTCGTAAAAGGTTTCTTTGAGCTACTCATGTTATACATTGAAATAAGTGGTAGGCCTTTTGTGTGTCTTTGGAGTCGCTGAACGTTCGGGGTGTGGGCCCTAGACTTCCATTGAGTACGGTGGCTGGGTTGCGACCCCCGTCCCCGTGAGCACCGTGCCTGATCCTCGGGAGGCTATAATGCGCTCCCCGGCGGTGGGTTCAAAGGCAAGGCATTGAAGGACCCCTGGTAGGTACAGATCCCACTGGAGAGCCCGGGGGTCCCTCACATGTGCCGATACAAGAGCCGCGGGGGTCTTAGTGGTTAAGAATCCCACGTACCCCGGTTGAGCCTACAGTTCCCGTAAAAAAACCCACGCAGTTCTCCATTTGTCGACCGCGCGGCCTTAGGTCGTGAAGTCCAAACATTTGGGGTTTTTTTGTATTTTTTGCATTTTCTGCGAAATCGTATCAGCGGTTAGCAAAAAAAATAACACCTGTAGGTACTATAAGCTCCGTTAAAGCGTGGCCGTGCAGTTTTCCATGTGTCGACCGCGCGGCCACAGTTATCCCTTCATAACTTTCTGAATAATAGATCTGCGAATTTGCGACCTTTATTGTTAGTATTTACTATGCGTTTCAACTAAGAATGTGGCCGCCATGATGATCGCGACTGCGGAACTTCACTCATTTTTTACGATTTTTGTACCGGCAGCAGAGTAAACACAAAATGCAAAATTCGCCCCAATTTTGTTTATTTATTGTAATGTCTTGTTTTGCTGTCTAATTTTTGTTGAAATATCATTTTTAGTACATAATTATATATTTGAAATGGCAAGATGGCGGCCACCTTCTTAGTTGAAACGCATAGTACTTTCTTTTACGTTTCTTCTACGATATTGTAGCCGAGCAGTCGAAACGGAACGAGCTACGGAACCCTATACGTGGGATCTCAGGAATGATAACACATTACAACAGAAGAATATCAACATACTTACAAGATTAATCTAAGGAATAAATAAACTATGAGTATGGAAATGTACTGTAATAAAATTAATTGAAAGGCATACGACTAATCGCCGCATTTGCGTAACAATAAAAGAGAATGTGTTTATAAATTGCACACAGAGAACCATGTTAAATTATTACCGTATGCAAATACAAATATCTAGGCTAGATTATAGCTACACCGGTTCGTTAGGTAATGATTCGTTCGCTCTGATTAAGAACGATGTAGCCTAACTTGAAACAATCTGCACGCTTTTTTGGATAGCAGTATAGGTGGGAGGCACAGATATAGATTTACATAAATGACGCATGTAGTTCACGTGTCCGAACCCCGACGACACGTCGGGGTTGTTGCAGTCTTGCAGCCGGTCGGCCGCAAAAACTAACGAAAATCGGCAGGGCATCGGCGGCATCGGTGTCTTTGAATCGGTTTGGACGTCGGTGACGTCACAGAAGGTGTTAAAAACTTGGTAGGTACAAAAGTCGGCACGCTTGGTTTCAATACAAATCGTGATACTTGCTTTATCTATGTAAATCTATATCTGTAGTGGTAGGTAATCCAATAGAAAGACGCTGCTGCCCGTCTTCTTGTTTTCCCTTAGTCGCCTCTTACAGACACCCAACGGGAGGTAATGGGAGGGTGCTACTTTTTCCCGCACAACCACGGCTGTTTTTTTTTACAAGATTAAAATTGGAATAATAAATGTATGAACTCGGGAGAGATGGCGTACCGGTGGCCAGCCAAAGACAATTGGTAGGGTTGAATACATAGTTTATATATTAAGAATAGAGTACGCGTTTGTCTATGATCCCCTTAAAAAAATCGTAGGCAGCCTAGGCAGGTTTCTTCATTATTTCCTTAAAGAGGCAGGTGAATTATTTAAAGTTATATTGATATTTAAGTGACAAGTTGTGATGGATTTGATCTGTCACAAGCGCAAATGTACCTATTGTCGTGTATATGATATTATGTTTTTCGATGGTGTACTCGTGCCTACGGTTCTTATTTGAAAATAAGCATTCTATAGTACTTGTACTTATACATATTCTAAGTTTGAATGTGACATATTGAATATTGTTTGTGATGGTTATCCAAGTCATTATCTATACTTTGTTTTTTTTTTACCGACGAGCATAAGACTTTATTATGTTTTTTTTTTTTTTTACTTTTTGGCGATAGTTACCACAGTTCAGTTTGCTCTTGTGTCTCTACCATTTTGCAAGATGTAGGTGTGAAGATACGTATTTATATTAAACAATTAATTCAAGTCTTCCTACATATATCAAGTGCATTTATCATCAATTTAAATTACACCCAAGGTTTTCAGACGTGCTACGTAATTACGAAGTAGCAAATTCAACACCTAAAATATGTAAGTACATTCGTATTAGAGCAATACATGTCCAGTAACAATGACCTTCCCATCCCCTCTTATCGCAAACTAACTCCACTGTACTTTAGACACATTAGTGAAGATCATAGGTCAAGATAAATTGGTTATTGTGTCGCACAAATCTGTTTGGCCGCTGTCCAAAATGTCGGATCTTACGCCATTTAATGCGATATTTATTATAATGTTCCGTTTTGTTGAATAAACGTTTGTGTGAATGTAATATGTGGTGAGTAAACGTATATTGTTGTTTTGCGTTCGTCCGGCGCAACAAAATGACGAAGCGTCGATGCAATTCGTAGTATTGCAACTTTTTACTTTTAGAGACATACGTATGTTTTGCATTGTTGTCATATGACCAATGCGATAGTAGGGCGTAAAATGTAAAATAAACCTAATTTTACGGATTATATCGCGGTTTATTAAATTAGTTTAATTTCTGGTGCTGCTGGTGTAGGATGCCATTGGTGTTGACACACTGGCTCCTTCGCATGTCCAGGACTCTAGTAAGACAGCTGGTTCTACATCGCAGGCGGCCGAAATGTTTTAAAAACACAAATACAGGGTCATCGGCTGTGAATATATTTTTATGCCTTTCGGAGTTGAGATTCTGGGTCCATGGGGTCCTTCTACCCATTCATTGTCTGTTTAATTTACTATCAAAACGGCTGCTCGACATCACAGGGGATCCAAGAGCCGGCCATTTTCTCGCTCAGCGAGTTTCTATATTTCGATACAGCGACGAAATGCTGCCAACATTTTGGGTATTTTATATTTTATTTTATTTTCAAGGGAAACATACAATCCATTGTACTTTTAGACAATTAAATATGGTAGGTAATACATAAACCAATAAAGTTTCCACAGATAACACATATCATCACACACATGATATCATGTCACATGGGCCTAATTATTTACATTTATTGTATATACATATGTATTTTTACTATTATAAGTATATTCATTGTAAATAACATTTATTGTAAGTATTTGTTATAAGTAGTTATAGTTATATTCATTGTATTTTGTAATTTTATATTTCATTTAATAAAAATAAAATTAATGTTTAATTTCAATGTGTAATAATCACGTTCAAATCAGAAATCATTGTGTAGTAAATATAATAATCAATCAAGCTGTGCACATACTTTTGATGAATCTAGAAAGTCCTTAACTAAATTAAGAATTCTTTTGACATTTACACGTTATCCAATAAGTAAGAATAGAAATTCGTGTACAAGTTTTTGTTTCCATTATATTAATATATAACGAGCCCATCATCATAAGCAGCCGAAACATGTCCACTACTGAACAAAAACCTCCTCCTTAAAAGGGAGGCAATATAGGTGGTAGGTAATCCAATAGAAAGACGCTGCTGCCCGTCTTCTTGTTTTCCCTTGGTCGCGTCTTACGGCACCCAACGGTTGGAGATGGGAGGGTGCTATTCTTGCCCGAACACCCTACGTGTGTGACTACTAGCCCGTAACCAGAATTAAATAGCAATTTGGCGATGTTTAATCTTTTGACGTTTATTTGTTTGAAAACAAAAATCAAACTGTATCATTTTAACCTCAATAATAATCGACAAAAACAGCCATCATCCATCCTTTCACAGCTCAAGTGACACTTAACTAAAACCGCCAACTGTGGCGGCGTATCGCGAATTGCAGAAATAACTGTTACAAATAACAGTTAATTTGAACGCGCTATTATCCGGTGATTTTTCGCGAGACACCGACCGTTTTATCGAAGTACGTGGTATTAAATAAATTGTACTGAAATCGAGAGCATTTTGCGCCAGTTAATGTGAGTCATACTCCGGATCAAACGAATATCTTAGAAAGGTTCCGTAGATTAGAAAATTGGAATCGACATTTGAAATCGCTATTGAAGTGAGATGCATTTTTAAACGTGACGGTGGAAATTTCATCATAGCCATTTTGAGATGATTGAAATAAACTATCTAAATTAATAGATTATGCAGATTCTTTTCAATATTTTTTGATTAGGGTTGCATAATCTGAGACCAACAGTGCCATAGTAGTGTTATTCTGTAAGAACATCGAACACTGGATCCAAGCTGTATCATGAAATTCGTATTCCGTTAAAATCGACAGTGCTGGTAACACCACACTTTCGAGAGCAAGACGAGACGAAACTGTTATAAATACTTATGTAACTTGTATTTAAGAACTTTGATATTGATACGAACGTTCGTTTTCAAAATGAGTTTTATCACTCGAAAGAGATTTGAATAGGTACTTATTGTTATTATGTTACAGAATAGCCACTACAGATAAAGAAACCCTGAAATCCACGAGGGATCAGAGCTTCAGGCTGACTAAGTTTTATTCTCTCATTATTACATACTTGTTATACCAATGATATTATGATAATACGAAAAGAGGTTTATTACAACTATGCTACACTGTTTGTTGTGAGCTTATTTATTTATTTATTTTATATTTTTTGTACACACAATAGTATTACAGGAAACACGGAAATATAGGAAAGAATGGTACAAATATACAAATAATAAAATAAAAAATAAAACCGCCAACTGTGGCGGCGTATCGCGAATTGCAGAAATAACTATAAAAACTAGAAAATTTAAAAAAATAGAATATAGGAAAGAATGGTATTTCTTAAGAAATAAGCTGTGCCTTATATGCTTATTATTATGCTTATTGTAATATTTTTATAGAAACCAGATTAGGATAGTAGGAATTACTTCATTTTATTTTAGCTTGCTTAACTTAATAATACATAATAAAAACTCCGGGATTCCGAGTACCCAAAGCAGTAGTGCAGAAAATTCAACGAACTGAACTCTAATTAAAGTGACAGTATACCTATCTACGGAGTCAGGCACGCATTTTTTGCTCTGGCCCAGCTCGTGTAAGTACAGAATTAAAAGATCAACACAGACCTACTAGACTCTTTGTCATAATAATAGTATATCCTGGGATAATTCCACACACGGTCATCCATGGAGTATTGGGAACAGCGGCCTGCACGTGCTTCAGACAATGATATTTCATACAGTAGATATGCCATTAGGGCAAAGTGAAACAACGAAATTCACCCAAAATGGGTGAACTAACAGTAAGTCACGCGTCAGTAAAATGTAAAGAACTTAACGTGTGCCTTTGAAAATCATTTAAAATGCCTTCATGCGTATTAAGAAAATGCACAAAGTACTGTGCAAAAGTAAATAATAAGGAAAGGATATCATACCTTAACTAATGCTTAAATGAAAAAATATTTTAATTACATGAGCCATAAAACCCACACTTGGCCGCTTGGCAGGCGTTTTAGGGATGGGATCAGAAAAATCATAATATTTAAACTTAGAGGAGATACCACCTGGAGAGAGCATGATGCGCTAACCCCTCTGCCAAATTTTTGTTCATATGTTCAGGTTATTCTTTATTTGTGTGCGTATCTTTTCGAATGTGTTGCGGGTTTATTATAGTGTGGGTTCATAGAAACATGAAGAGTTTGCATTAGACATTTGCAAGAGTATGCGTGAAATTGTATCTGTGTGTGTTTACTTCGCCTCCCGCACCCCGCAAACGTGCCACGAAAAAATTGTTCGGGGAATGGACGCGATACTAGCTCCATTCTAATTACTCTGTGTATTTAAACTTCAACACAATCCTTGTTTCTCTATGCTATAGAACGTAGTAAGTTATGGGTATTATACGTAGTTTTTTATAAATCTCACTCACGCCTCAAACAAAAAAAGCACAATGTGAACTGACAAGCAAAAACTTAAATTACCACCGGTTAAAAGGATCAGCCTTTTGTGGTTGCGATAATAGTAATTTGTAGCTATAATAAAGTAATTAGGTCATGTCAAGATACGAGTACCTTTTTTATGTACTTACCTGTGAACAGTCGTGAGTTATTATGTACTTTTTTTACGTACAATATTGTACTGTACTTAATTTACGATGACTTGCAATGAAAGATGAAAAAATCTATAATGAATATCGCCAATTGGTAAGTAAAATAATAGTTCCAAGCATTGATTTAATATAATATAAAGTAGATAAACATCCACTAACAAAATGACATCGCTCGCGGACTTATCTGTGGTGAAAACGTGAACTAACGGTTTTATTATGATATTGACGTGTAATTTGACAGTTTTATACAGAATGTGGTTCTGCATTCTTGCCATATTTACGGAGGTTGATATATACCTTTTACATAAATCAATCATTAAATGATAGACGTAAACTATGAATTATTTTTTATGTTTGGTACGAAAAGAAATCCCATGTGCAACCGTCACTATAAAATAACCCCGTCTGGCACCGCTGTTCGCGCAAAGCAGATAAACAAGAGTACGCGTGGTTTGCCAACCTTGGGACTGATTCTGAGCCCTCGAGAGCTCTTATTCTGGTTGAACGTTAATCGTGAATCATTAATTATCTTTTAGTTATTTATTAACCACTGAATTATTAAACTATTTTTAATCAATTAACATAATCCTTAAATGTTAGGTCTACAAATATGGCAAAAATGCAAAACCACACCCTGTATAGACAGTAGCGACACTCCTATCGGAAAAAATAATTTTGTCTGCCTGTGGCTTGAAAATAAATAGCGACACAAGGGCGCTATTTTTGTGTGCCACTTTTCGAAACGTAACACTTAATCTAGTTTAAATATTATATCGATGGTTTAAAGACTAAACTTATTATGAATGAAAAGCCTTTGTTTCTACAAAGCACCTTTATGGGGAGTCACTGTGTAAAGGATCAGGTGGTTAAGCAACGTAAGGCAAGGTCAATCCATAGATGGTGAAGTTTTCTTGCTATTTGAACTGAGCGACGACTCCGTGCCTCGAAGCGCCCGGTATAAAGTTGGTCTCAGTTGTTGTCATCTAGACAATAGTCGTTAAGCCAAGCCAGAGACCTAATGCCTACACCTAAACAAATCTGACATCAGACTATCCACTAACCACACCACAATCAAATGTTACGATCAGGGGGTTTATTATTTTAATTTTGGGTCTAATTCCATCCCTCATTCCTACCACTGCTACTCCTGTATGCGAAGATTTACAGTGGTCGCCAGTGATTAAATTCGATGCAGCTTCGGGACGGGATAGTGTTACCCGGGCCTTTACTGGTGACCACTGTAGATCCTCGCCTACAAAAGTTACATGTTGGGAATGAGGAACATGATAAAGAAACAGCAGGAGTAGAAAAGGCAATTTAAAATTACAAACGCAAATAAAGAAACACGCAATTATGAAACATTCATTCCCCGCATATTCATTATGATTTTTATGATTTAAGTGCGTGCCACACATTTCTTAACAAACTCGTAAAACTATTTTAACAACACTTAATAACAGGCTGCTAACAATAGACTGCCAACGGTTTTACAATTAATCTTGGTTTATCTGAGCTTAATAAATTATATCGATATGTTTCGGTTAACAATAACACACACATCCACACACACACACACATTTTCTTTGGTTCTTCTTGATTTTGAAATTCTACAGTATACTATACAATACTATGTTCAAATTTAGAATATCGGAATTTATCCATGAAATGGTTATACCGTAACCGGCATATCTTTTAAAGTAATAAATAATCAATGATTATAATCAATTAATCGAACTCCTTCGTAATAGATATTTTGTAAAATCCATTATTTTAATAGATTTGAAATTTCAAAATTCGGAATATATTCAAGAAATTATTACGCCCGCGCTTGTTTCTACAGAATGATAAATCAATTTTATTTCAAAATGATAAATTAGTTAATCGAATTCATCGAAATAGATAAAATTATATTTAGTACGATTATGTATAAGATTAGAAATATTAATTTCAAAACGTAACGTATGACCTACAGACCTACCCGATATGCACATAAAATATCATACAAATAGGTTCAGCCGTTTCGGAGGAGTTTGGTAACAAATACCGCGGCACGAGAATTTTATATACTTAGTCTGGCCATAAATACTGTTACAATTAAAAATAAACAAAATATTACATTTGAATTTGGAATCTGTCATTTTTATATGATTGTTCATTGAGATTTCTCATTTTGGCGCCAATACATTGTACAATATTTTGCGATATTAAAATGAAGTGGGGTGATAAAGAGAACCGAATCGCTGTGATTGCACAAAGTAGGTATGGAGCCAAAGGCAATTTTTAAAACTCTCCATACGTTTGGTATTAGTAAAATGTTTGTGTACCGGGCTATTAATAGGTACAATGAGACCTCCTCTGTTTGTGACAGAAAAAGATCTGGCCGTCCACGTAGTGTTCGTACGAAAAAGGTGGTCAAAGCAGTAAGGGAAAGAATTCGAAGAAATCCTGTCCAAAAGCAAAAGATTTTATCTCGGGAGATGAAGATAGCACCTAGAACCGTGTCGCGTATTTTAAAAAATGACTTAGGACTTGCAGCCTATAAGAGACGTACTGGTCATTTCTTAACTGATAATATAAAAAAGAATAGGGTGGTAAACTCGAAACAACTACTGAAGCGGTACGCAAAGGGAGGTCACAGAATTTATTTTTACGAGTGAGTTTTTTTTTACAATTGAGCAACATTTTAACAAACAAAATGACCGTATTTATGCTCAAAGCTCTAAGGAAGCTTCCCAATTAGTCGACAGAGTGCAACGTGGGCACTATCCGACTTCAGTGATGGTTTGGTGGGGTATTAACTATGAAGGAAGCTGTGAAGCAGTGACTGAGCCATACTTTTGTGAAAAAGGTATCAAAACATTGGCACAAGTGTATCAAGATGATGTGTACCATTCTTGAGAAGGTAGTGAAGCAACTTAACAACACCATGTTCAATAACCAAATGGTGGTCAACCAAATGGTCCTTCCAGAAAGACTCGGCGCCGGGTCATAAAGCTCGGTCTACGCAGTCTTGGTTGGAAACGAACGTTTCGGATTTCATCAGAGCTGAAGACTGGCCGTCGTCTAGTCCCGTCAAATCATAATCCGCTGGATTGTGTTCAGATTTAGAGAGTACGGCTTGCTCTAAACGCCATGATAATTTGGAGTCCCTAAAACAATCCGTACGATTGGCAGTGAAGAATTTTCCCATGGAAAGAGTGCGTGCTTCTATTGATAACTGGCCTCAACGTTTAAAGGACTGTATTGCAGCCAATGGAGACCACTTCGAATAAGATTTTTATATATTTTTTTGTATATATTTATGTACTTATTAAGCTAACACATTGTAAAAGTAATAAATGTTATTTGGAAGAGAATTTTTTCTTTGTTTCTGTCTTTATTGCAAGACTAAGTATTAAATGCTAAATTCGGTTTTGCAAAGTAGGTAATGTACCTATTGCTGTTGGATCTTAACTTAAAAATCAAACAACTACGTTAATAGCCATGTACCGAAATCGCTAGCTAATATTAAACATGTGACTGCTGTAACCTACTAATTATTACTGTCACGACTTAGTGCAACGGCAATAGTTATAATAAGTAGCTTGTATGAATCACTGTTTAACATACTCGTGTGCTATGGAGGTTAAGAGATGGGACCACACACCATCCATTGTAATCCGATCAGATTTTGCGCGCAAGAGTTCGAATATCAAATTAGTATGTGCTCAAAACAATCATTTACGATATGCAATAAAACATGTTCCAAATTCAAATGTATGCATGTTATGAATTTTTTTCTGTATATTAAAAAAAAGTTTTGTTTTTTTTTGCTTCAGGCTTGCATAATGTTGTAAGATAATAAAATAAGCCGTAGCTATATTTTTTTAATAAGAAAATAAAGACAAGCTAATGTGCTAGAAACGTGTCTTATTTTTATATAATTCTCTCAGAAACCTACCCGGTTGGGCACTACCCAAACAAGAAAAAAAAAAAACAATTTTAGATACAGTTCTAGCGCTAAAATTCAGCACACGGAAACAATTTCAAATAATGTAGCATGTAGCCCAAAATTCAAAAATACTGTACAGATTAATTAGCAACATTAGGCACGCTACCAATCACGCGAATACTTAGCGCTAAGTGTCCAAATTAAGTCCTTGATTTATGGCAGTATTACAATTCTCCATAAAACTTAAGTTAATTGTTTCCTACGTCACATAATTCAACGTTGTCCCAACTACGGGAATGATCTGTCGTAAATATCCGACCACCCAGCGTTTTACAATCAACAATTGCTGTTTCCTGAATCAATCAGCCATTCAATAAACGTTTAGAAGATGCCGTATTTAAGATCAGGATGTCCGATATTGGCCATGCCATGTGCCCTTACATGCAATATTATTGAAGACTAGCTGACCCACGCAGCTCCGCCCGCGCTGTGTTTACGTTAACTAAACTTTCAATAATATTCATATTCATATTCATTTATTCACTTTTCCATAATGTTCGTATAATTAGATGACAATTTAAAGTTCAGTTACAATTATGGACCCTGTTGGGCACAGTGATAAAGTAGTAGGAGTGAGGAAGATACCATAATTCAATAATATGTTAACGTTTGAAATTACAAATATTTATTTTTTATTATTGATTTTATTCTTTATTTAAATGTAAAATATTAATAATCTATTCAGTAAATTTGGAGAATTATTACATAGTACAAGGTACAAGACATATTTATTAAATTGCATAATAACTATTATAGATATTATAATTTATTAGTATTCAGTTTAATTAAATATAGGTTCATATTTTTTATATCTGGCATTGCTCAACTTCATTTTATTTATTATTTACATATTAAAATAAACTTTTTGAAATTTATTTGTCATATGTACATTAAAATATACTTAGGAATTATTTATTATATTTAAATCAAATATACATTCGCATAGAATACAAAACCTCCTTTTTTAAAGTCGGTTAAAAACTTGGACCCACTTTGTACTTGCCCTCCGAAGCACGGAGACGTTTAGTTCAAATGACGTTAAACGGTCACCCATCTATTTAATGACCTTACCTAACGTTGCTTAACCTGCTCGATTTCCAAACATTGTTAACAACTGTCTATGAGTGTTTCGTTACAAATATTTATTATAATTATAATGAAAAATGTTAAAATCGGAGCAAGCGAATAACCAAGTACACATTTTGACTTTAGTCCCCTCTCCCAAGGGAACCGTGCCGAATGTCGGGATAAAAAGTATCCTATGTCCTACCTCGGAGTATTAACTCAAATCATGCCAAGTTTCGTTTCAATCCATACAGTAGTTTCGGTGTGATGCGCAGCCGAGATACAGACAGACAGACAGACAGAAAAAAAAAATTGGCATTACATTACATTTTGTTACGGTTTTATTATAAGTATAGATACTTTTAAATAGACTAAATAAAAAGTAGTGACAGATCACTGAGCGAGCGCTCGTCTTGGCAACAAGGTGCGCAGGTACGAAACCCGGCTCGCTCGCACCTCTGATTTATTTAATCAATCATGTGCGAATCGTCTTTGTGCGATTGTTACTAGCTTTCGGTGAAGGAAAACGTCGTGAGGAAACCTGCATGTCTGAGGAAGTCTAACTAGCTTTCGAATGACGTGTGAAGTCCGCCAACCCGCACGTGGTGGACTATCGCTTAAGCCCCTTCGTCTTGAGGGGATCCCCATGCCCAACCAACGGTGGGACAAAATAAAGGGCTTTAAAAAAACGGGGTATCAAACTCTTTTAGTTGCGTAAGTCAGTGGTAATGAATCAAATATATATTTGAAATAATTATTTTCACTTCAAGCCAATAGTATTAATGATATGAAAGAATTTCGTACCCCATTGAGATGAAGCCAAGCGAAGAATTGCTATTTTAGCTTTAAAAAAATATGGTATTTTTATGAAGTGATAGAAGGCCATTTTTAAACAAAATTAAATTACTTGTCAGACCCCTATCAGAATATCTAATCCCCACAGTCTGACAAAGTCACTATCCGTTTCTGTCTGTTTAGATTTGAATGCGGTTTCAATTCAACTACCATTTAGCTAGAGAGTTTATGTTCGAAAGATGACACAAAACATAGTAACTCCGCCCGCGCTTTTATTGAAAAAATATTAAAAAAAAAACAAACAAAAAAAAATTATTCAACCAACCAAAATATAACAATTCCTTAAATACTAAAGAATCACAAAATTCATAATAACATCGTTATACACAATGATATTTTAAACAATAGATATGCCATTAGTGCTCGCCAGACGTTCAGCAAGTATCCCCCAACTGGGTTTGGTAGCAGTTAGTCGCACGCCGTCCCGCGTAGTTAATGCGACATCGTGACGTCTATCATTAAAAATTGAAAATGCCGTCCTGCGTATTTATAATGTGCACAAATTACCAGGCAAAAGTAAATAAACAGTCAGGAATAATATAGCACATGTAACTTTGAAAAAGTAATTTGATTTTCAATTTGTATTTCAATTTTCATAATAATATTGTAAGAAATAATTGTAAAATTGAATGTGTCAGTTGACAAGATGACACTGACAAGCGTTTAACCAGCGCTGACAACGGAACGCACAAAATATAGCCATCTCGTTTTCTCTTACTTTTCTCGTTATGTATCTGTCCTTGTCAGACTATATGTAGGAAAATGTATAGCTAGGTATAGCTAACTACAAGTGAGACAACTTTTATCGTGCGTTAGTAGGGATATAACATATCTTTAGTAAAATATCATTGGTTATACATGAATAAGTATCGATGACAGCCGTAAACTGTGTGTGACAGCTGTCAGCGTCTTCCCTCCTGAGTGAACACAAAAGTTATTATAAAAATTACATTTATCAATGTGCGTATGCCATATCTATATTAAATATACATGTATACTACACATAAACCTTCCCCTTAAATCCGATGCGTAGTTTCATAGATCTAAGCGTACAAACAGCGGGAGCGACTTTGTTTTACACTATGTAATAAATATTAACTTACGATATCTCTGTTCACTTACGAATTACGAGGATAGGATAGGTAGGGCCAAATTGGGATATTCCAAGCAAACTTAGTGCAACATGGCTAGCTAGAAACCAACGTCTTACCTAGGCCGGAGATATAATATACTATCAGTCGTGTAATTTCGTGGCACCTCAGAACCATTTCGGTTTCATACAAATAGCACGCAACATTGCGATACGAGACGACCTAATAATTTGTCCCTAAACATAATAACTACCGCGTTTATAAACATCAATTAGAGTTAATAATCATTAATCCAGTTCTTAAAATTAGATTATTTCGACAATTAATAGACATCGACTCTCTCGTACTGACTAATGGAAAATAAGCATAAACGGCTCCGAGAGTCGAAATAATTAGATTAGATAAAATGACTTAATTAGAAGGCAACAGGCAAAACTGAAGACCGGACAATGAGGCAACGGGCAAAAATTAAGACCGAGGAGACACGCAACGAGCAACACTGAAGACCGGGCAAACAGGCAACGGGTCGCTAACTTCTGTACAATTGTCAAGAACAGTGGTAAGACAACTGTGTTCACATATTCATAACATTTGAACTTGACAAGCATAAGGATTGCATAGTATTAGTAAGTGAAGCAACTTAAAGTAATATCAAATTACAAAGTAATGACCTCACTATAAATAACTTTACTATAAACGAACTCAAAAAGACTAATCACACACACACCCACAGCAAATTGATTGTAGGGCTTCAACTGTACCTATTACATTACGATACGATCTACTTTAAATGAGTACACTTCGTCTATTCTTATTTATATGGTCAAATGTATTTACAACTCGCTTAGTTGTAAATTGCTGTACAAAAAGTCGTTTCTCTGGTTAAGCTCTCACATGCAACTTTGTAACTTGGCAGGAAACGCAACTCAATATCCGAAGGGAAGCATAGGGCATACCGCGATTGGTGTACGTTGTCAACAGAGTGTTTCAAGCAATTTGAATTGCAAATTTCAATAACAATGGTCTTTGCAGTTCCATAATTGCGACGGTTCCATTAGGGCTGTGTATTACCAGTAGTGCTTGTGGTATGTGCTGTTTTCCCTATAATTACCGATTAGCCAAGAACACGAACGGGTTTTCTGAAAGTCAGGTCTTTAAAGGAAATGTAGAAATAGTGGATATAGGACTTTGGTCTTAATTGAGACAAAATAGGTTTTTTTTTCTACTACCAAGGTGCCAAGTTAGCGTACGGCCCGCCTGATGGTAAGCAGTCACCGCAGCCTATAGACGCTAGCAAAACCAGAAGAATCACCAGAGCGTTGCCAACCCTTAAGACATCATTAGATGTTAAGTCTTTGTGTCCGGTAATTTCACCAGCTACAGTGCCCTTCACGCCGGAACACAACAACGATTACACACTGCTGCTTGGCGGCAGAATATCTGACACTGCGGTGTTACCTGGATGGTTCCTTGCACAAGGAACCTGCCACCTAGTAGGTGATAAATAAGCAAAAAAATAAGATTGCATTGTGTTAGCAAATAAGGTATTCTAAGAACAGACGCTGAACGGATGGCTAAGGGACTATCGCACATAACTTTTGCTGCAGATACAGCAGCTGTGTCATAGGTATCTATAAAACAAGGTTCTTTATTTTTCTCCAGGTTTCGGGCACAAAGGAAAAACTGAGGGGTGGAGACCTGTAGGACCTGTTCACAAACTCTCGGAAATTTCTATATCCGAATCCGACAAAAACTTTACCGGTGATATCTTGTAAACGCTATACTCAAATCTAATAGTTTCTATGAAATTACATCATCATTCCAAATAAAATTGACAAAGGTCTTCGATGATGGATTCGTAAATAGGGTTTAGAAGATATCAGCGAAAATGTTTTCATCAGATTCGGATACGGAAATTTCCGATTCTTGTGAAGAGCTCCACTGGTGCAGATCTCACCGGTGCCGACTGCCGATACAATAGCCGGAGGAGTTTTAGTGGGTAATATTTCATCATACCCCGGTTAACCTGACCCACATCCCCTGTGAGCTTTTGAAGGTTAAAAAAACGGTCCTTGCCTTTTCTGTTACTAATAAACTAGTGTCCTTCCAACCTCTGCTACAGTACCATTACTCGTACCATCATGAAGAGAAAGGGTCAAGCACTAACATAAAGTAAAAAAAAAGTTATATGCAATATTAGTAGGCATTTATTCTTATTCTTTCCAATGGCACCACTCCAAACCCGTTTCCAAAGCACAAAAAGCTAAAATAGCAAGGAATTAGCACAATGCAGCGCAGTTGGGTCGCGCAGTAAAAACTGCGAATAACTATGAAACAAGAGTAGGAAACGCTGGGAAAGAACCGGCTTATATTTTTAATATGTTTGCTGAATACCTAACATAAATGTATTTAATGCTGTATGTGTAGGTACGTTAAATAACAACGATATTGTGAGCAATTTTCCTTCTCCTTTGAGATAGTACATTTTGTATTGGAAATTCTGTGGGTGATTCCCAAGACAAAGTCAAGTGAACTTAAAATATTATGTTATTCGAGGTGATTATTTTCGTGCTAAGTACTCATTGTTTTAAGAAACGATCTTTGAATGATCTTATGGGGAAATATTTTTTCTTTCTTTCTTTGAATGGGGTTGTGTTCCTGAAGATGATATATTAAAAAAAATGCCAGTGCTTTCTGAAAAGCTAAAAGCTTAGGGACCATTGATCATTCTTTTTTCTACTGATATACCGTTATTTCTTACACGTGGTATTTCCCCAAGTGCTACTAATAAGCTAGTAGGTAGGGAACTTTTAGGTGGAATCAAAACCCAATAACACATCTATACATATAAAATTACTTGTCCTGACTGACTGACTGATTCATCAACGCAACGACCTAGAATGCTGAAATTTGGACAGTAGGTTCTTCTTATTACGTAAGCATCCACTAAGAAAGGATTTTTGAAAATTCGACTCCTAAAGGGGTTAAATGGGGAGTTTTCTTTTGTATGAAACTTTTTATTGTATGGTTCGATTGACTTGAAATTTACTGAAAAGACTCTGTAAATAAAATAAATTAATACGTGTTTCGCGAATTTCCAAAAACAACCTTTGGGTGTATTAGGGGTTGGTAAACTCTGTAAAAAAATTAGCGGGCGAAGCCGCAGGAAATTACTAGTTGAGTATTAAGATATAAGACAATAGTGTAAGTATTGTTTTTTTTTAGCATAGGTACAATTCCTCCATATCTCCGATTAATTTGATGTGTCTGTAATTCTTGTTCTATTTTAATTTAATTTTTTATTTACTACATGTTATCTCCGTGCTGTAGTGTTATGCGCTAAGCAAAATAACCTCGAGTTCGACGCCGCGGCACCGGCGAATTGCGTTTTCGCATTCACTAACTTTGCTTACGCAGCACTAGCGCCACGAGAATTAACGGCGTTTTGGTGGAACTACTTGCGGTCGAATAATTTGATTGTTCGTAGGTGAAAATCGTATTCGTTAAGCAAAATTTGTCAATCGTCTTGCCCTCGACTTCGCCCATAGCCTCGACATAACTTGTCAAAATAGAAAGCTTGTATTTTGCAGCTTTTTGTAGGCGAATTTGTGAACGAATTGCCACCGCTGCTTTAAAAGTTTTTGAATTGTATTATTATACGTGGATATTTATTGTTTTTGTATTTAGAATAGTGTTAAAGTAGCTGTACGTGTGTTGTGCATCGTAGATTTACTAAGAGCCAAAAAATCTGATGATTTCCTTAAGCGTCGTCAAGTTCGTGAATTACATAATTCAATTAAAGGCTTTTTGAAGATTTACTAATATTTCAACATAGAATACTCTTTATTTGCACACCAAAGTAAAACATACAGAAAACTTAGAAAACATAATTATCTACCTCGACATAGAAGATGACTAGTGCATTAACTAATAAATTGAAGGAAAGAAGTAAAAGGGTATCTATTTGAATCTCTCAATTCGTTTTCATATAAGTAACTAACTTGTCTCGTAACTAATTTATATTTTTCTAACTCCTATATATACCTGCTGTACTGTGTACCTATCTATTTCCTTGTTCCGTTTCCCTGGGACGTGCCGTGGGTTAAACCTCGGTGTCTTCAACTAGCTGACCCAATTGTTTATTTGTATTAGATATGTTATTCAAAATATTGTGCATAACCTATCTAATATAAATAAACAATACAATGCCAGTGAATACTTACTTATTAAATGCAAAAGTACCTAAATAACTTGTTTGAGTTGATTTATGTTATTAAAATAATTACTGTTTTCAGATTCTATATAAGTATCATCTCAGGCTAATGGAACGAGGAACTTACAAGATGCTAGTGGCCACAAATGTGGATTACTACCTATATATCGCAGTCCTCTCACACAAGTTATTCATGTTGTAAATGCAAGGCTAATATTGTAAAAAGGAATTCACGAAGTTTCTACAAAATACAGGAGAGTGGGTGATAGTGGGTGGTATTTACATAAATATAAGAAAGAATTAATTTAATAAAATATTTAATATTAATTATGTATTGTTTTTTCAACAAATAAAATATTTAAAAAAAGAACTTCATACCTTATTTGGAAACAAACAAACAATAGTTACATAAACTGGTAAAATTTGTTTGTTTACAAAAATAATATTAAAAAAAATATATAACTTCTTCAAAATCTTACCTATGGAGGGCAAAGTTTAGGATTGTAGAATTCATTAATTACACCTACATACAAAAAACTACTTATATTAGTATTAACAAACAAACAATTATTATTTACAATAAAACATTTATTAAAAATATTACACAGTTAGTAGAAAAATACTTAGATTAGAACTATCTATGTAAACCCCTGTTTTTCTTTAGAAGATAAAAGTCAATAATTCATTTTCTTTCATCATTACACCTGTGTTCATACATTTATTGTGATATTGATAGCACCTAAACACAGCATGTTACAGTTGATGTCATTCTAAGATTATTTCTTATATCGACTTCCAGAGCCCGCAAAACCTGCTATGTTGTAAGAAATCCAGGCTGGTGTGATCGAAACTTTGAGCCATGCTCACCAAAATTTAGGCATGCATCAGTTCTATCGCTACACTGAATTCTTCAATAGCTTTCAGTCAAACTAGCCATTTATAAATTTCTGAGCTGGGGCACTACGATGCAATAGTCGCCGTCCTGTGTTCCTTTACAGCTGTCTCTCAAATGGATTTCCTCCACTGCAACCGCCATCAATATATGAATATATCTCAATGAAGTTGACAAGGACATCCTTCTTATCTTCCCTGTACTAAAATAAATAAATTGTATTAGTTTAGTTCAGTGGTAAATTATACCTACAGTAAAAGATAAAGAATTATCAAAACACAGCTGACCTTAGCCCATCGTTGTTAACTTTTAGTCTGTGACTAAGGTTTTGATGCAATCATAGTAGTATTCAGGATTCATTTTTCCTTGAGTACGGTGTGTGGTATGAGGAGTACGAGCAAGTCCAGTCGCCAGAACCTTATGCTTTTCTAACGTTTCAACTCGTTGTTCACTTCACGTTTTAAGAAAAAAGCCAACTTATTGCTAATTTTATCGATTGACTATACCATATCCGTTTTCCCAAAAAATTAAATGTAAACATCGATATACAACAGTTACCTAGACAGGGTATCCAGGTCCTGCATGTGAAATTTCCCCAAATCAGGTTTTATTTTTCCCCAAAAAGATACATTTTTATACAATTTTCCCCAAATTAATTTCGTATCTAATCCTTCCTTAGCTATACCTAATAATTTTATAAAACTAAAAACGAGTTAGTTTCTTAGTTTATTTGTTACGCTTTCACGTATTTGGCTGAATTTTTGTCATATAGAGATAGATGGGAACTTGTACGTTAGAAGCTACTCTTTGGCAAATAATTATTAAACTGTTCCAGAGGGACAAGAGGAACCAAAATTCACATATCTATACTACTAGTATGAGATGAAACTATAGCGGAGATTATTAAAATAAGATCTCTATCCATCAAAAAACACACCTTCCCCCGCCATTCTGACCATTAGCCATGAGTATTTTATTGTTTTACGTGTGATTCTGAAATATGTTTGATGAAACGATTTAAAATGATATAAACTTTCTGAATTAGACTTTAGTTTCTCCACAAGCTTTCGCCAAGCAAAAATGTGTTCCCCAAAATTTTCCCCATAGTTTTCGTTTCGCCAAAAGTTCCCCGAAGTTTTTATTTTTCCCCAAAATGGGAAAAAACCCCCAATCTGGAGACCCTGTACCTAGACTAGATAGACACTTGGAACGCGACATGACATTGACAATGACAGTCAAAATGTCCTGCGTGATTTTTTGAATTAAAATCAAGCAAAGGTATCGACCACATACTGCCAAACACAAATACATATCAAGAAAAAACAATGTATAGTGCATACCTGTGCCTAAAACTGAAAGTATGATATTCATTGAACCATCTTTTGCATCCAGAAATTTTATTATTGATGGCATTTCCATTAGAATCGTGTTTAAAATAAAAACCGATTTTTACCGAAAAAAACTTTGAGCAGTCCTTAACTCGCCTTAGATAACGGCAGCGAACGGCACGGCCTCCAGTTCGTCGTCGAGCCGAAATGTGATAGAGAATGCGGATTTATGCTCGACGTCGAAATGAAGACTAATTCGACATCGAGCTTGCTGTCGAGCGTAGTCACGATTAGTTACTTTAATGAATTGCATAGCTGCTTCATGATTGATTGATGATTTTCTCACACTAGTTCGTACTTACACGTTTGTTACACAACGCATTTGACGGCATTTGTCATCTTTGCTGTGATGAGCGCTGTCTTTTAGACTTTGCCTAGTTTACACGCCAGTTTTCCTGTCCTTTGTCCGTTTAAAACTATAAGTCATGTTTTTCAAAGATTATTATTTATACTAAAACCAAAGGGACATTCTCATGTGAATACTTGTGTAAAGAAAATTATCCTTAATGCCATGGCAGTATTAAATAATCAAAAAGCACGATTCACGAAGAAGATTCCGATTAGACAATAATGACTACACCAATATAAACATTATTGTGAGGATAAGTCGTTCCTTCTATCTATGTACTCTCGCGGACACAAGCGGTGTATCACCTTTAGGACGTTCAAACTATTTTGATTGAAAGCTGGTACACCGTTCGTGTCCGCGATAGTACATACTAAAGATAGAATAATTCTAAAGTTGACCCGACATGTGACGGGACACGGTATATGAGAATAGGGAAAGAAATATGAATGTATCGATTCCGATTAGCAACTGAGCATTTATAACCAACAAAAACAGCCTCCATATATTATATTGAACGTACGTATGTCATAAAATTCTGTAGTTCTATTAAAATGGTACATGGCGCAGACATTTTACGACCTGCCCGCATAGTTGCTACGCGTGTTGCTTGAAATTAGATACCTGTGAATTTGTAAAATAGCTACTAAAAATTAAGAGTATCGCCTAAAAACAGACCTAAAACTATCGTTGTATCGCTATATGTATCTTCTTCATCTCAATCATCGAGGCAACGATAGCAACAGGTGATATGGTCGTGGAATACAAGCCTATTATTAAAAATAGAGTCGCAGTGCTGGCAGCAAAATGGATAAAAAAGGGGTGTCCTGTCCCTCTGCACTGCAGCAGGACATCGAGTCTTTATCATAAGCACTGGCTTACTATTTATCCGGAGTACACAACGTCACATACACTTGTAGAAAGAAGGCTTTAGTTAGCAGCGATCTTCGGCTTCATTTCTTGGCAATTGAGCCGTGCTCAACCTAGCCACAAATAATAGAATATACGCAAAAACATTCGCAGATATAGTTGAATATTATTTGTTCCAGTAATAGATGAATGGATGACACTAAAAATTGAACCCAATCGAATGATAATCGAATTGGTCCTTCAATAAATCTATGGTTATCGAAGGACCAATTAATTACGCTGACCTCTTAAATCCATGTAAATTCAATCTATACTTATAATAAAACTGTAACAGGTCCAATTCTGTACATTGAAGATATTTTGAAAATTATATTTGGAGGGCATTCTATAACCGATACTGAGTCCGAAAATGTAATTTTTTTAATTTTTGTCTTTCTGTCTGTCTGTCTGTCTGTATCACGGCTGAGCATCACGCCGAAACTACTGAATGGATTCAAATGAAACTTGGCATGATTTGATATCTTACTACGAGGTAGGACATAGGATACTTTCTATCCCGTAATCTAGCACGGTTCTTTTGGGAGAGGGGATTAAAGTCAAAATGGGTACTTGGTTATACGCTTGGTCCGATTTTATCAATTTTTCTTTATAATATAATAAATATTAGTAAGGGAACACTCATAGAGAGTTGTTATCAAGGTTTTGTAATCGATCGGGTTAAGCAACGTTAGGTAAGGTCATTAAATAGATGGGTGACCGTTTAACGCCATTTGAACTAAACGGGTCCGTGCTTCGGAGAGCAAGTAAAAAGTGGGTCCCAGTTTTTAACCGACTATAAAAAAGGAGGTTATGTATTCGATGCGAATGTCTGTTATTAAAAGTTTAGTTAACGTAAACATAGCGCAGGCGGAGCTGCGTGGGTCAGCTAGTCTGTACATAAATACGGAAAACGCCGACTGTAGAGCAAATACAGTAACTTAACCTCAGGATAAGTTACCCACGAGTTTGGTCGAATCATACCTTAATAACTATTTGTTTATTTTGTAATTAATTCAGTCGAGCAGTACCTACTGCTCGTACCATCAGGTGTATGTAACTGCATACACCTGATGGTAGGCGATCAACAGTTGCATTGCACTACCTCTACACCTAATATAAAAATTATTAAGTCTACTGAGCCCAATAATTTCCCCAGCTGTTCCCTTTTAACCGGAACCGGAACACCCACAATGGATGGATACACTTACATTCTACGGAAGATTATCTATAGAAAATTATCGTATTGAAGTATTATTGTAGTATAATTGCTTGTAATAAAAAAAAATAAGTTATTATTTTTCTATACAGAGTAGTCACAGACTACTTGAAATAAGTAGTCACTCTACCGCAACAAAAAGTTATATGCGACTGCGCAGTCTAACAGTGCCTTTACAATTTCATTCGTCTACGTAAATATGTACGAATATACCTATAAATTAGATATACAATTGGTATTTATGAGTTTATATTAATGAGTCTTTTCAAAACTACATTTACCATGATATTTTGTCGCGACGACGCGACCATTACTTACTAATTTACAAATTAATAGGTATAATATTCGTCTAAATACAACGTCATTTTCCTATTACACAAATAACAGCCAACGAATGGAAGTTTTAAATTTAAAAATAGAATACAACACACCTTTTAGGTTTCCACCTTCGTATTAATACGCCAAACATGTTGTTAGAATCCAACTTCACTCACATCACTAGCACAATTCACCTTCACTGCGGTCCACAACACTACGCGAACATTACATACATTCGTCGTTACCAGAAATTTTTGGTTTATTTTCACTCAAACGAAAGTAGAAACTACATAGGTAAATCAACGTTAAAAATAAGCATTCCCAATTTAAAATTCACTGTTTACTAACAAACACTCACTGAAATGTAATACGGGAAATACTAGAGTAGTGATGTTCGTTGTTCAAATAATGATAATCGATTATAGTCTACTATAAACAAAAACGCTCTATACTTTTTTCTTTTTCTGTTCGATAAAGGCGCGCTACACACGTGCGCTCCGCGCAGCCAATGCACGGCGACTGGCTGGCTCATGGCTCCCGATTGCATTGCAATATGCAGCTGGTGTATATCCCCGGCTTTGTATTAATAAATTTTAGATGTCAACCGCTTCGTGTGGTAGCTGGTTAAACTTGCTAGTTCTTAGGCTGAATGGGATAGTGTCATTGCCTTTAGTTATAAGGTATGCCTTTTACAGAATTGCGAACATGATTTTATCGATTATAGCAGGTATATTAAAATATCCTACCATACCTAGTATCTTTTTAATTATATATAAAACTTCATAATTGTCAGCCTTATCTCAGCGATGTGATATCCACTACTGAATGGGGCCTCTAGCACCAATATAATAAAACACCACCACAAATGATGCCGAACTGCCTTCATCTAATCGCTTTTTGACAAGGTCATACGTACCACCGGCTATTATCTATCGGCACTATCCCCGTTGCGCTTTTAGTCCTTTTCTTCCCGTCGGTATTTTGAACTTTATAGCTTTCTTATCTATACTTATAATAAAACTGTAACAGGTCCAATTCTGTACATTGAAGATATTTTGAAAATTATTTTTGGAGGGCATTCTATAACCGATACTGAGGCCGAAAATGTATTTTTTTTAATTTTTGTCTGTCTGTCTGTCTGTCTGTCTGTCTGTCTGTCTGTATCACGGCTGAGCATCACGCCGAAACTACTGAATGGATTCAAATGAAACTTGGCATGATTTGAGATCTTACTACGAGGTAGGACATAGGATACTTTTTATCCCGTAATCTAGCACGGTTCTTTCGGGAGAGGGGATTAAAGTCAAAATGGGTACTTGGTTATACGCTTGGTCAGATTTTATCAATTTTTCTTTATAATATAATAAATATTAGTAAGGAAACACTCATAGAGAGTTATTATCAAGGTTTTGTAATCGATCGGGTTAAGCAACGTTAGGTAAGTTCATTAAATAGATGGGTGACCGTTTAACGCCATTTGAACTAAACGGGTCCGTGCTTCGGAGAGCAAGTAAATAGTAGGTCCCAGTTTTTAACCAACTATAAAAAAGGAGGTTATGTATTCGATGCGAATGTCTGTTATTAAAAGTTTAGTTAACGTAAAAATAGCGCAGGCGGAGCTGCGTGGGTCAGCTAGTACTGAATACAACAGCTATCTTATTTCACTTACTTCTTCTTAGATTTGTTTTTGTCTCCAGATTTTATGATGATAATTCTAATTATGATGTCATTGTGATAATAATAATATCCTGAAACAATTCACACACGGCCATCAGATCCCAAACTAAGCAAAGCCAGTACTAAGGAACCAGACAACTGATACAAATACTTATAAACTTTTTTATAATAGAATAGGATAGAATTTAGAGAAAGGACAGCATCATGAGAATATTTGGCGTATCTAAGTGGGTTTCATAAAACAGTAAGAGTTGTGTCATAAAAAAATGTAAAGAAAACTTCGCAATACAATTTTAGAGAAAAAAGGTATTAGATAGAAATATTTTCTCAGTCAAAATATAGACATTAATAGCATAATGTCTAACAATATGAGTATAATATAAATATAACAATAGATCTTAAATAAGAGTTTCTACTCGAATTTAACTAAAATAAATCAAAGTTTGCAAAAGGTCTGTACGGACAACGAAAATACACGATAAGCCGATGGCCTAGTTTCGAAAGTGGTCGTCGATTGGATCTATCAGTATTCATCCCAAGGGCTTGAGCCCTGAAGGGATTGGCTACGACTGTCCTAATTTTTTTGACGATCTTCCCTTGTGGATAGAATATATACCGTTCTGTGATCTTTTTTATCCAAATTGTATCTGTTTGTTCCATTTGACCAATCATGTAGGTTTTATCTTTTGCTATTGAGAGCAGTAAATTTTTCAAAGCAATCAATATTTTACTCAGTTCTAAAAACATTATAGTGTCAATTTATGGAAAACTGACACAATATTTATATATTTTTAGTTTAAAAAAAACCGATACCAATCGATATCAGCCGATAAAACTATTCAACTTCAAGCCGGGAAAAAAAGTACTTTTTTTAGTCCCCAATAAAGTTATCGCGTACATTTTATTATCAAATCGACGGTCTCATACTCGTATCAAGATCCCGTATTCAGTACGCATAACTAAACGCAACCAACTTTCGGCAAATAGTACTGGCTGTGTGGGAACATGTCTGACCTACTTCCGGGAACTACGTAACCTCCCCCTCACCTGGGACGTGATCGTGTGAATTGGATCCAATCGGTGCACAGCTGTGAGGGGTTTAGGTAACGTATCTTGAAAATAATGGTGATAAAGAAAGTTTTAGAAGACTAGTTTCGCGATGGATATTATAATGATTGGAATTGAAATAGAAAACGGTACTTCTAATCCACCGACCACTTCTAATCGTATATCTAAGTTCGGACAATAATAATTCCCAAAAAGATTCCAGAAAATAGTTTCTGAAATCTTCTAATTTTCACAATTCCGCGTTTTAAAACCGCAAAATTCTAATATAAAAAAATTTAAATCTAAGTTAAACCAACTTTACTAGCACAAAATACTTATACCGTCCATTCTCAGACAGCCATTGCATCATAGACCTCAATTTGTTAGACTACCAGTTTTGTAAGAAATTTGTATAACCGTTCATTGTTTTTTAGTTACAATACATCCCATTCACACATAACTAATAATTTATCTTTCATTGATATCATAGCCAAGTTTACTACTACGTGTAGTGTAAAAGTTATAAATCTATGGTTTAACCTGTCACTTCTGATGTGTAAACAGCCTTATGCGTGTTGCAACATGCGTTACGATATTCGATTAAGTAATTAGTCGATTGAATCGATTTGAATACAAATTAGTGTAGTAACAATTTAACGTTGTTTACGAATGAATAAAAAATATCACTAAATGTTAAGTTTCGAACTCTGATGAAGATTATTCATGGGAACTAATCAGATAAACGCCATAAATGGATTTTAATTCCACTAACGAGCAGATTGGCTTGTAATCTATATTATGCATATGTTGCTATTCCTAAAGAGATTCAATATAAGTAACTAGTTAATATGTCTCTGGTTTTACCTAAAATTTTGTTTCTGATTTAAATTGCATTAGTTACAACTATGTCTAAAACTCAAAACTTTGTTGGTTCGGTCAACCGGAGTTTGTGAGATTCTAAAGCCGCACACATACTATGATGACATTTTGTGTAAATACATTAAGTGCACTGCACTGCGACTCTAACCATACTATATGTACATCATAACCGATAAGCTCTGTCGTATAACAACACGAAACGACAGCAAAGTGTGTTTCCTGTATTACCAGCTAAAACCTCGACACCTGTTGCATCAACTCATGGTAGGGGTCCTAGGTTCTCCGATCTGTACCAGATTTGTACCATATAGGACACCTCATCATCATCATCATCAGCAGCCAAAAGACGTCCTAAACAAAAGCTTCCCCCACAGAAGGAAGTGGTTGCCATAATCCCCACGCTTGGCAGGCGACTTGGGGATAATTCAATAGAAAGATCCGTCTGTTTATTTTCTCTTAGTCGCCTCTTACAGACATCTAATGGGAGGAGATGGGAGTGTGTTCTTCTTACCCGGACACCCCACGGGTCACGCCATGGGACATCTACGTCGCGCTATTTCACGAGGAAATCAAACATGTAAACATACGAGTATCGCCATCAAACGTACCAAACGCTGTTTACACCAGTTTACATCGCGCTTCATAATATTTGGATCATCATGATTATTTTGTGACGTGACGCGCGTATCTGGCGTTAACCGTTTGATCTTGGAATTTTAGAAGTAAGTAGGTGTTAATTGAACTATTGCGCAGTTTCAAGGTATAGATTATTTCGCTTTCCATTCCATATTTTAGGCTAGCTAGTGCTTTTATTTGCTAACACTTAATATTAATGAAATTATTGATGTTTTCAAATAAAAAAGTACCTATTACGTATATCTAGGTTTTTGCTATTTAGTATTTCTCCTACGCTTGTCCTTTCAAAACCAACTATCGAAAATGTACAAGCATTAGTATACACATGCAACAAAATTTAAAAAATAATACGAAATCTATTATAACTTTTTGCTTTTACGAATTTACTGGCGTACTAGAGTCCTTTAATGGATCGTTATCTAGTTGCATCAGCGTAGATTTCAATACAAAATCGATACAAAAGAGTGGTAGGAATACTCACACTCTGGGTCGGAAACTTTTTTCAATAACTTTGTAAGTATTTAAATTCTTTTTTTTTTTTGGGGAATGATAGACACTGTTGGCCGCAGATGGCCATTACAGCTTCACCGGACAATAGGAGGCGAGCGCTTAAAGCACTCTAGCCTTAACGGCAGAAGTAGCGACGAGCTCAAGGGCACCTCAGGGAGGCACGGCCTCGGCTTGGGCTGTCGCTTAAGAGAGGGCTGAGTTTACCACCGGTTCAAGTGAGACCTTGGACGTCATGTTTGCTTTTATTTCCGCAAATACATCGCGCATTAATTCAAATTTTGCTTTCTAGCATGCTTTGCACCCATATTCATGTACCTTCTTCTTCTTCTTCTTCAGTTCACTTAGTTGTATTACCTATTAAAACATATTAATGCTTGACTTTTCAACCAAAAATATAAAATAGACCGCGATATAATGCGTAAACATTGTTTAATTTCCATCTTGTATGATATCGTCTAATTTTTTATATTTTATTAAGATACAATCGGTCATACAAAAAGATTCAGATAGAGAGATGACATTAAAGAATTCTCAACATTTATAAAATTATATAAATACATCTGTTGCTTTATGCAGTAGTTACATAATTATAATAAAATTACCAACCACTTCCAATTACATACAAGAAATGTTTCGTCCATATAAGAACTATGGAATGTCAAAATTCGCGCATTACCAACGCTTAACTTTTTAAATCCATAATGGTATACTGTAAAGGGGCTCCGACATTCCAGGAAACAGTTGTGCCCAACACCTGACATTTTCGTAATAGCATCCCCGACGAAATGCGCCGGCGGCTGCGCGCGCGCAAGTTCAAAGTTACACCGTGGCTACACGGTTATAAACCAGCCTCCAACCAAGGTCAAGAGGTTGGGGCATCCACCGTTGGCGTGCTGGCTACACAGTTATAAACCACAGGCACTAACTTGATAAAGTGGCTATGATTCCAGGAAAAATATCGATAAGTCGATATTTTATGTTTAGTAGTCTTGTGTACTACAAGAACGGTGAACGGTTAGGTACCGTTGCGCAGTGCTCACCGAATAGATTCGCTAATCGTAATCGTACATCGGACACTTGCTCTTTTAGTTCAGCTTGAACGATGAACAAGCAACCGTACGAAGTACTACGTACTAGCCTTGCGCAGAATGTGTCACTAGAATGAAAAGATATATACATATCTTTTCACTACTGTGAAGTATATCTATCTTTTAGTTCAATAGTTCAGTCTAGTCCAGTAGCTCAACAGAAATGATTTAGTCTGTTGCTCAGTTTTGGTTCATAGTTCATTGAGAGATATTGAAATGGTTGATATATTAATTATCAGTTCACTTTTTAACCAGCTTATCGCAGCTATCGAGATGAGTTGAGACATGAGTACATATCTTCCTTTAAATTTCTGTTTTTGTAAAGTTAAATAATTAAGCCATTTGTAAACATAATCCCACACAATTGGTACATTATATCTCAATGCACACAACTCATTTCAGATGTACAGTAAACTGTAACAATTATACTAAAGAGTCCCGTACTCTCGTAACATCATGTCATAAAGCTCAAAATACTCTAAAAACTTTACAGTTCTCATAACTACTCAGTAGATTCTTACGAATGAAAACAATGCGCTTTTATGATTGCTACATTTTATATTCAAGCACGTGCAAATGTGTTTATAAACTGTACATTGCCATTTTGCTTGGTAGTTCAATATCAGCTTTTCTAAATAACAAGCAATGTACAGCTACTAAAGTAACAGCACGCCTAATAACGTTCTCGAACGATTGTATTACTTAGGCCCGTAAGATCAATTGTGGTTTAAACTACTACATAGAGTTTAATCTGCTCTCTTCGATTAATTCGTAAGATCGATTGCAGTTGATCGACTGTAACGAGTTTAAACTACCGATCAGTTTAAACTTGCTCCAAGCCACGGTAAAACCATCGCGTGTGCTTAAACTGTCTTCATTTGAAGTATTTGATAGTACTATAATGTTATCATAATTGTTGTTGGTTATTTACTATACTTAAAGTAAAATGGAATATGATATTAGTAGTGATTAAGAGTCTTATAAACAACTTACAAGTTTTTACTTGGTCCAGATTCAGTAAACGTTGCTGTGTTCCGGATGACTGTAGCAGGTGGCTCTGAACTAGTATAATGCAGCTGTCTATAGGCAGACGTGTCGCTTACCATCAGGCGAACCTCTTCGTTGTCTCGTCACTAGGTTCAATAAAATAAAATAAGAGTTCTACGGTTCTATTAATAGGTGTTACAAGATACCAAGTCTTTAGAAAAACAAACAACCTTTGGGATTGCATGATACAGAACTTAAAAATTGGTGCCTATTCTGTTATTAAAATATTACTGATCTGGAAATAAAATATATTCATTAACAAAATTGGACGAAATCTACGACTCTACAAAGCTACCTGAGTTCAACCTGAACAAAGACTACGGAAAGATAATGAGACAAATGACCACTTATTGCCAAACATGTGTCAAAATGGTTTATTTTTTGCTGCATTCAGTAAAAAAAAATTAATGAACTGGGTCCGAAATAAACAATGTTGCCATACGGGAAACATTAATCGAAGATTAGCCAATCCGTTCACTTTTTTCGTTTGATATTACGACAGTGTTTTAAACGATCGATCAAATATGATCTTAGATTTGATAATCTGTGATTTAAACTACTTTTGGTTACTAACTAATTGTGGTTTAAACTATGACATAGAGTTTAATCTGCTCTCTTCGATTAATTCGTAAGATCGAAAGCAGTTGATCAACTGTGACGAGTTTAAACTACGGATCAGTTTAAACTTTCTCCAAGCCACGGTTAAACCATCGCGTGTCCTTAAACTGTCTTCATTTGAGGTATTTGATAGTACTATACTGTTGTCATAATTGTTGTTGGTTGTTTACTATACATAAGGTTAAATGGAATATTGTTAGACTTCAAAAACCGATATCAAATAAATTGTAGGTAGGATAGCCGAACGCGCTCAGCGAAGGCGTATATAAGTCACTGCTCTAGCGGCACCGCAGTCATTCGTTTCTCAGATCTCGTACAGTCAGTGCGGAAGTCTCAGTGAAGTTGCTGCGTCATGGTGATTACAATGTATTCCTGCTGCAGGAGTGTGGTAATAATTCTTCAGTGGTATGTTCAGTTTTTATTTTACTAAGGTGGTCCAGAGACAATGGTTTCTGGACAGATTCTCTTTTTTTTTTAAATAATCTTATTTAGGATTTCTAATATCAGAAGTGGGATTGGATTCTAGCCTATCTCCGCTTCGCTTTCTGATGCATTTTGTTATATTCGTTTCCATTATTTTCATGTTTTGTTATTCTCGAAAAAAAATACATATGCGGGTAGTTCGTGTTATGAAAAATAAAAATATTAATGATGTCCACGGGTTGTACGATTCATGTTGGTAATGAAAGACGAATAGGATAAGGATTATTACGATCGATCGCTAGATCAATCGATCAAAATGTAATAGTTCAGCTTATAGTTCTAATAGTACTGTTGTTAGTCCAGTAGACACACACGATGGATGGTTGAACGATCGAGCCAGTTAATCTATTTAGGTCTATAGTGAGTTCGTTCGTGGAAGTACCTAATGACCGACAAAGTCTATTGCTACGGCTAGATTAGTACAAATGAACTAGATAGATTTATTTTGTTGCTATGTATTTTTTAAGCAGTGGGTTGATTTGAGTTTTGACTGCTAGTTATAATAATAAAGTGCGATTACTAATAAATCTGGAAGTAAAGTTGTATTTTGTTATGTTAAAATATGTTTTGTTGTTAGTCTTGATCAGTCATTACAATTTGTAAAGCATTGTTTTGGGATAGTGTTTATTTTCTCGGTCGATGACTAATAATCGTATTGGAAATCTGGTTCGATCTGGATGTTTTGTGAAGGAAGGCCGAGCGACAATAGTGCTGTGGGTCGTACGGGCCTAATATATTGACGAGTGCTAATTGTGCCTATGTACTTGCTGATTTGACTACCTACCTGTCAAATTTTTAATTAGTTTTCTGCAGTTATGTTCACAGAATGTGTAAGTGCGAGTCGCCAGAGCGTTTGTGGCGTTAGTGGCTGCATTGTGGCGTTGCTGCCGCTGAGCGAGTGGCGTTGGGCGCTAAACGCAGCGCTGCCGCCCCAACGGTGGCATGGCCGCCCTAACGGTGGTGTGACCACCACACCATGGTGGCGACGGGCTGCCACACGAAGGTGGCGCTGTGCAGCCCCACTTCGGTCGCGCTGCGGCGTTGCCGCCCACATGGTGGCGTTGTTGGCTACCGCTTACATCGTCGGTCGCCGCGCAGCACACTGGTGTTTGACGCTACGTCGTGGCCATGATGGCCAGACACCGAAGTAAGAAAAGAAGCTGCAGGGTTGACTGTGTGGTAATGACAGCCGCACTGGCGTAAGTTGCACACTGTTATTTGGTAAAGGCAAGCACGTAGAGGTTATGTTCTTTTGAAACTATTTATTGGTCAGGGGTAGACTAAGGGAGCAATACGCTAATAATTTACAAGTAGCGTGGACTTAATGATCGATGAGGTGAGCAGAACAACAGATGCCCACGGAGGACTGGATCTTTATTTGACATACTGTTATGGTATTGTGGACGCTTAGTCTTGGGTTCGATTCCCGGATCTGACGGTGCTGTTGTACTTTACTGTTGGTAAATTCTTACTAACAGGCTAAATGCGATATACGTAAATGTCAAGACATCTTTGCCTTGTTTAGTGTGTCACTGATATTTTCGGATGGGGCTGCTCCGATAAGGTGCTGTGGACCCTAAATCCAAAGGAAAAGTGCTTGCGTTCTATTGTTCTGTTCGCAGAGGAAAATACAGGCACGTGGGTGCTAGATGCGGCGTGCTGAGGCCTGGCTTGCGAGGCGTGCGTGCAGAAGGATGATGGCATTTGACGCCGTATCCTGCGAGGTGCACGGTGTCCCGAAGCGTGCGGGGAACGTCGGCGTCTGTCGCAAAGTGTGTAAACAGTCGTTGGGAGACCCATGTAAAGCCATTCACGTGGTTTTGGGATGACCACGATGTGTTTGTATTCACCGTTGTGGGAGAGACTCATGTAAAGCCATGTGCACGTGGTTTTGAGGTGACCACAATGTGTGAGGGTGACGGGTTGCGTCAGCGGGGCCCACGCTGACTAGAGACCTGTGTAAAGCCTGTACGATTCGTGGGTTTCGGGGTGACCTGTTAGAGACCGATGTAAAGCCTGGTTGTGCACAGGGTATCGGTTGCGCAGGAAGAGACCTGAGTAAAGCCTATGACTGAATGTTTTCTGCTATGACTGTATATTTTACTGACTTCTTCGTGTTCGTCTGTGTTTTGTGCAGGACAAGACAAGTCAATGGAATTGGGCTATGTTCGTCGCAGCCTAGCGGGATGATATATGAATGCTGTATGGTGGAGTCTGCTTCTTCGTGTTGCTCTCAGAGAAGTCATCAAAATTTTGCGAGCCCGAGGACGGTCTCATGTCAGGAGAGGCCGTGTTAGACTCCAAAACTGGTATAAAATTAATTGTGGGTAAGATAGCCGAACGCGCTCAGCAAATGCGTATATAAGTCACTGCTCTAGCGGTACCGCAGTCATTCGTTTCTCAGATCTCGTACAGTGCGGAAGTCTCAGTGAAGTTGCTGCGTCATGGTGATTACAATGTATTCCTGCTGCAGGAGTGTGGTAATAATTCTTCAGTGGTATGTTCAGTTTTTATTTTACTAAGGTGGTCCAGAGACAATGGTTTCTGGACAGATTCTCTTTTTTTTTAAATAATCTTATTTAGGATTTCTAATAGTAGTATCATTCATTTGGATTCATTTAGTACTTCATCTTCCGCTCGAGATTTATTCGAGTATTTGATCGGACCAGTTCGTGCAGAACCAGAGTTCTGCACGAACTGGTCCGATCAAATACTCGTTGACACACTCAGAACGGGACTGAATGAGCGGGAATTATATGTAATAAAAGTACTAAAATAATAAATTATTACATTTGAAAGATTATACTAGTACGTAGCGCTCCGTTCAATGTCCGAGCAAAAACAAGCCTAGAAGATATGCATACATATTATTGATGATTAATTACGTAACGCTTGTGATTTTAATAGTTTTTGAAATATTATTGTTGTATGACGCAGTATGTAATAGTAGTTTATGCACCAAGGGGATAAAGCAGTGTCTTATGTCACGGGCGTGAAATTGAATCGCGAGCATAACGAAGGTTTCTAGTAACTCCCGAGCGTAGCGAGGGAGCATACAGTTAACTCCCGAGCAAAGCGAGGGAGTTAATGCTAGAATCCTGAGTACAGCGAGAGATTCAAGCTCGCCCAAGACAAAGACACCTTTATCCCCGAGGAGAATATACTACTTTTCACACCTACTGCGAGGTAATGAAATACAAATACTAGGAAGAGATTGCTTAGGTTATCTGGAAGCGATTGCTTTTTAGCTATAAGGCCACCTTTTTATATCATCAACGTATTATTCAATTTACATGTAAGTTTTGGTGTAAAATCTCAATGGTACAATGAAGTGTATTTATTATTAAGTAAATACTTACTGCTAGAAATAAAATAACATCAACACTCCGATTTCCAGCGTTCGCGCCCACACCTACTGCGAGGCGAGACAGTAAAATACAAAACTGAATAGAATTAAAATAATAATATCAACAGCAATGATATTGATCAACAGCGTTAGCGCCTTCTTTTTATCTATTTTTTCTTTTCTAGAACCTAGAACAAGGTTCGGCTCCAATTCGGCTCCTGGCGCTCGGTTCGATTTTCAAATGTATTTTTTTTATGCAAGTCTCTGCTTAGAGGGAGTGGTATATATACTGTAAAGAGTCTCCGTGGTAAAAAAATAGAAGAATTGGCTTAGGCATAGCTACAAATTGATTTATTACGAGATTACTTTTGACAAGGCTGTATGAGCTAGAACCCTTTGCCTTCCCAATTAGGGTCAACTAAAGGACAAAAAAAAAACAAATCACATTATTACCCAAGGGAGTTTAGTACAACATTATTACCCGGCTAGACTATAGGGAATATAATGAGCTACTTTAGGTTAAGGTTATATGACACATAATGCAACATTATCGAGCAGGTGGTGTGAAAACAAATAAAGCTAACAATAAAATCACACAGCCGGTAAGCTAACACCAACTTCAATAATATTTAAATTATTTTATACTTTTCAGTGATATTGAAGTCGGTTCAATTTTTTTTTAAAAAGATTTTTCTTTAAACTTTTAAGTGATTTTTTCATATATAAAGATTGAATCATCGAAGACCGTAAAATGATGTAGGTAGGTTATGATCACATTATCGTCTACATAGTTTTACATAATTCATGTTTCATTAGAAAAAAATATCCGGTCGTAATGAAATTTGCATGGAATCATCATAGTAGTTTACTCTCTCGAATAAAAAAAGAATCATCGAAATCGGTTCATAATTGTCAGAGCAATGTAATGGAGAACATCAGTTTTATGGTTTTTACCAGATAAATTCCTCCACATCGTTCATGGTCCTCTAGGAAGTTCTTATCCGGTTGTGATAAAATTCATACAGATTCAATACAGTGGTTTCTTCTTTCTAATAATAAAAGAATAATTGAAATTGGTAAATATTTGCCAGAGTTATGACCATTTTTGTCCTTAAAAAGCGACATAAAGTCATCTATAAAGGCTTTCCTGCAGCTTTCCTGCGCATCACCATTCTTGTTTTTTCAGGAACTACTTATTACTAAGCAATAATTTTTTTATGGGACCCAATCAATGGATGGAAGAAAGATTTTTTCAAATCGGTTCATAATTGCCAGAGTTATGCGCGAACACACATAAAAAAAAAATATATACAGATGAATTGAGAACCTCCCCCTTTTTTGAAGTCGGTTAAAAAAAAGAGATCATTAAATGGCTAAAATGCGCGGGGGGTGGCGTCTTCAATTCGAATAATGATGATGATACAGATGATGATGGTGATGATTATGATGATAGTTGTGTGATGAAAATGTGAACGATGATGATGATGAATGGTGATGAAGATGTGAATGGTGATGATGGTGTGAAAGATGTGAATGATGATGAATGGTGATTATGTGTTATAATGGTGATGAGGATGTGAATGATGTTGATGATGAATAGTGAAAATGTGTGATGATGGTGATAAACATGTGAATAGTGTTGATGATGATGAATGGTGATGATGGTGTTTGATGATGATGATGAACGGTGATGAGTATGTGAATGCTGATGAAGATGTGAAAAATGATGATTATGATGAATGGTGATAATGGTGTGCAGAAGTACACATGAAAAAATACACGATAATATACTTATTTCAATTTATAATTAAAATTCATTGGTCTATCGATTGGTAAACGTAAACGAGAAGCCTACACTAGTTTCGTCGTTGACCAAACGACAACGATAGACAACGACGTCGAAGATCAACGTCTACTGCTAAAAATATTCACATGCGTGTTTACCGGACGCCGGAGTTCTAAACACACTGAAAGTTCAAATTAGTTTTGTGTGTAGTACAAGAACCGTGAACAGTTAGGAACCATTCCGCAATGCTGATTAACCACCAACCGTTAATCGTACATAGGACACTAGCTCTATTAATTCAGCTTGAACGATGTGCAAGAAACCGTTCGATGTACTAAGTATGAGGAAGTATGGGTACACGACTATCAGATGCAAGTGGAAAACAGAACGATGAGAGGGGGAACCCCAGGGCTCTCCGGTGGGATCTGCACCAGGGGCACTCAGTGCCTTGCCTTTGAGCCCGCCGCCGGGGGGCGCATTGTAGCCCCCCGGGAAGCAGTCACGTTCCTAACGGGGACGGGGGTCGCAACCCCGCCACCGTCCTCTATGGATGTTCAAAGGGCCCACACCCCGAACGTCCAGCGACTCCGAAGGAGTTAACGTACGTACCTATCATATCATTCGTTAATAGTAGTTCTACTTCAGTTGGGCGGTGTATTGTGTACACATGGGTCTTGTTGTGGTCCAAAAAGAACTTTCGAGATTCCATACATTTGTGATCATTGCATACATTTGATAATACCTAATTATACTGTATGTTGTAGATTAAAATAAAATTACAAGACAGAAGTTAGTAAACAGGTGCAATCGTTCAGAAACATTTGTAAACTACCTATTAACTACCGTAGTACCGTACCATTCGTTCTATTCGGTCCTTAGACCGAATAGAACGAATGGTACGGTTATTGTGAACTCGTTCACTTCCGAAACTGTGCTAGTACGGAACGATCTTTCAAATCAACGAGCAGGCACACAAGACTGCTGACTGACTGGCACTGAGAAGTATTGGCTAGATTTATTGAAGAAATATCGTCGTCCATCATCGGATCCGGATTCACAATATTTCTACCACCTACTCGTCATGTCCTGTCCAGAGAGTATAAATTTTGTATGTCTACGTTTATTGGTTCAGTGATTGGGTCATTAAACCCTGGCAAAGATTACCACGTATTCTTTAGTAGCACTGGATAAACACGTGTACATTTCGTGACTTTCGGACGAATGGAAGTACTAGAAAATGTATGTTACTATCTATGTAACTAATGTATTCCTACATCTATTTAGAAAAGAGCTGATCTTTAAACAGCTGGACTGATTTTCATGACACATAGCTATGAACCCTATCCTTTAACTAGCTTTCACATAAAAAAACGCGCATTGAAACCCGTCCACTCGTTGGAGCGCTATGATACCACAGACAGACTACGTCAAACTTATAAGACCCCTCCTTTTTGATCGGTGGTTAAAAATATCGATACAACATAATTAAAATAAAAAATAAACCGCGATATAATCCGTAAAAATATTAAACTATTTTTCATTTAAATATCGATACGATGTTATATCGATACCTTATCTTTGCTTTTGCTACATCTCGTATTGGTTAGAGCTGCCGTTGCCAACGATGCTTCCCAACCGAGACCGTTAGAGCTATGAAGGTCAAACGAAATCAAAGGGTGTTAGAGCTACAACGGCCTTGGTTGGACGCCAACCGCACGTGTAACGTTAGAGATGTGCAAGAGCAAAAATAAGGTGTCGACATAACATCGTATCGACATTTTTAAAACATATGTTGCGTAAGATATATTAAATGAAAAATGTTGTTATTATTTAAAAGAATATTGGCAGTTTTCAAGTTTTAGTTATCTACCTAAGTATCACAAGAATATCAATTTTAACCGTCCAAACATTGTCAAAATAGAAAAGACACTTGGGTGGTGGGTGCCCCAACCCTTTATATCCCTCGCTGAAGACAAAGATATTGTAATCTAGACAAAAAATATTTATTTTAATATTATTTTTCGATAATTCATTTTTTATATCGATATATCTAGGTAAAATATCAAGTATGTCGATCGATGGAGATACCGAAATATTAAATATCTCGGAAAAATATCCCTCTATCTAAACATAAAATATCGACACATCGATATTTTTCCTGGAATCTTAGCCACTCTATCAAGTTAGTTCCTGTGGTTTATAACCGTGTAGCCAGACACGCCAACGGTGGACGTCCCAACCACTTGACCTTTGTTGGAGGCTGGTTAGTAACTGTGTAGCCACTCTTTTACACGAAGTAGGTAATTTTATAGCATCCCCGTTATGTTTTTAGATTGTCGGGTACTCGGTATGGTGTGTAAAGTGTTTTGTTTTACAAATAGCTTTACCATATGTCTGGGGGCACGGCAGTGTTCGCGCCATGGCGAGAATCACGGCGCACTGTAGTAGGCAACATATTTGCTATTTTTTAAGCGACTTCAAAAAGAGATATTCTCTATTCGACGCATACTTAAATTAATAAAACTGCATGGTATTCACATATTTTAGTCTCATTGTGGTAATATTTAGTAGGAACTTATTACCTCAGTCCTATATAGGGGCATCTAATCGGGGTTGCCATAATCCCCACGCTTGGCAGGCGACTTGGGGATCGCAGTATAGGTGGTAGGTAATCCAATAAAAAAAGACGCTGCTGCCCGTCTTCTTGTTTTCACTTAGTCGCCTTTAACACCAAACGGGAGGAGATGGGTGGGTGCTATTCTTACCCCTTACCCGGACACCCCACGGGGCACCCCACTCAGAGGCTTAATGTGTTCGAATTTGATCAAATTGTAGTAGTTAAGTGTATCTTGTAAGATAATATCAAAAGTTTTTTGAGTAGTCCTAGTACCGTAGTACACCAAGTAAAGTACTTTCCCAAAGTTGCCGACATGGGCACTGAAAAGGAAGGGTATTTAAAAGGATGTTGGCGCGACCCCTTTTTACGATTACTTAACTTATAAGCAGGCAGAAATAGCTGTTAACCCGAGATGTTCCGCTAGGATTTAAATCAGTTTAAATAAAAAATCATTCACTATACCGAATCTAATGAGCCCTGTACCGCATTTTTTATTTATTTGGCATGAACTTTGACTAGAATGTGATATTACTTTTCAATCTCCAGCCATAACAACAACACAATTCTACAGGACAGTTACTAGGGAACTACTTATATACATATTGTATGTACAGCCACGCAATGAAGCAATCAATACCCCTGTATGCTGAGCACGTTCGACCCTGATAACAGCGTTACGCCCAGGAGATTCACTGAGTTCTTGACGATCTGTTTCATTCAATGGCATAGATTAATTATCATGTCCACAGATCTAACTCGTCTAATAACTAGATCGAGCGTAAAACTCAGCTTTTATCATCAAGTCCTGTCTTCTCGATGATCTCTAGTCTACCTCGTTTGAGATCAATGTAACCGACTGGTTGTGATGTCAGTGTCCACTCCAAAATGCTACGCGATTTTGAAGCATATGCATCTCTGGGAAATCATTGGCTGTCTTCAGTCAATAACTCGTAGGCAGTAATGTAGGGCCAATTTAATAGATCACATTTGACATCTGTCAGCTTCTTTGTTCTGTCTGTTCCTTTTGTCACTTTGACTTCGTTGCCAGCTTTCGCAGGGGACGGACGTGTTTTCAGTGCATGCGCTCGTTTATTCCGAACCGTAGTGAAGTTGTCGGCGAGTGCAGTGTGGCCGAATATCGGTACCTCCTCGTCACTCGCGCGGTGTGTTCCATAAGAGGCCGCGGCCATCTTTAAATTTGTTCCGGGAAGAGCGAGAAGCAGCACGCCCCGAGTGAAGTTGCTGTGCAACAATCCTCGGTGGCTCTTGCTCACTCGTGGGGGGCTGCCCGTAAGGGGCGGCGGCCATCTTGGAAAACTGTATGGACAAGAAAGAGACAGCTGCGGCTGGTAAGTGTTTGCCTGTGTAAGTGCGAAATTGACGCCTACAGTGACATTGCCTTCTGTGTTTGTGTGTGCTTCGTTAGCCAAGGAACTCGGTGAGTCCAATAACAATTACTATTTCTATGTGTGCGTGTAACACGCTGTGATAGTGACACCTGTGCATGTGTTGTGTTGTCCAGTAAGGAACTCTGTGAGTCCAATCGAGAATACTTTTTCAGTGTGTGTGTTTATTATACTAATACACGAACCGGCTCAGTGGACCATCATATCTCTATCCCGCTCACTCCTACATCTGTCGGCTGGGGTTGACGGGTGTTTGACATCTGTCACCGGTTGCTGGCGGGTGAGTGGTTTCATTATTGACAGTTGACGGGAGTGCTCAGTGTTGCCAGGGATAAATAGTTATTGAAAAATATATATAGTACGATTTAGGGGCGCCATCTGGCGGTATCGCCAGGATGGCTGAGGAGGAGGCCCGTATACGCGAGCAGCAGCTCATTGAGGCGGCCATGGCTGAAAAGCAACAAGAATTGGATGCATTGGCGGAGATGGGCGGCTTCGCGCCGCGCCAGTCGCTTGCGCACACCCCGCCCAGCGGGTTTAGCCCGGCGCCGGTGCTTGCCACGCCTAAAGGCTCAAGCCAAGGGCAGCCGGAGCAGCCGAGCGCGGCAGCAGGGGCAGCGGCGGGCAAGCGCCCACTCGGGTCGCCCGAAGAAGTGCAGGAAGCGGTGAGACGCCGCGTGCGCGCCTCGGCGCGCAGAGAGATGCCGCCTGTAGGGGGCATCCTAACTGGGGACTCCACAGGTCCGGCGCCCGTAACTGCAAAGGCGACCGTGCCCGCGGCTGCGCCGCAAGCAGCCGCAACGGTGGCACCGACGCAGGCGGCTAACGCAGGACTGGAGTCGATGGGCAAGGTAGCGCTGCTGGAGAAGGTCCACATGTCCCTGCGGGGCATTGCGCAGATAGCGAACGCGGCGAACAAGCTCAACATTAACGACAAGAGCAACATTGCGGCATACAGCCAGGACGTCTTGGCAGTGGTTGCGACTCTCGAGCTGTGACTGGCGGACGCGCAGCACGAGGCCACGGCCGTAAAGCTCAGGTGCGCGTCTATGGAGTTGGAGTTGGCGGCGCGAGCGGGAGATGGCAGCGCTACGTACGTGGCACCGGCGCCGCAAATATCATTTGCTACGGCACTGAAACTCCCAAAACGGGCGGAACCTCTGGTAATGCCAGAGCCCAGCGGGCCGGTACTGGCTATATACCCGGCAGCGGAGAATGAAACTTTAAAGACAGCATCAGACACCAAAGCGGAGTTGAAAAAGTGCGTTGACCCGACTGCCCTAAACTTACAGGTCAGCAAAGTGAGAAGAGTCGGCAACGCTGGCGTAGTTGTGCAAACTACAAACCAGTCGTCGGCTGAAAGGTTAAAGAGCGCAGTACCCGCATCGCTCCGCGTTACAGAGACAACTAAGAGGCGCCCGCTAGTCTGCCTTAGAAACCTCGAGGGGAACCCGTCGTTTGACGAGATAATTGGTAAGCTACATGAACAGAACTTTGCCGAGCGTGAGGATTGGCCTCTTGAACGAATGAAGAAAGAACTGCAGGGCGCATTCAAAAAATCTCGGAAAGGAGGGGAAGCAACAACGGTAGTTTTCTACGCAACTCCGCAAATAAGGACAGCATTGATTGAAAGGACAAGAGTCTACATTGGGTGGGACGCTGTAGAGGTGACGGATTGGCTGGCTGTCACGTGCTGCACCAAGTGCCAGCAGTATGGGCATCCCGAGAAATACTGCCGAGTCTCTGAGGTAACGTGCGGCAGGTGTGGCGAAACGGGCCACAGAGCCGGAGACTGCAAAGCGGAGACCCAATGCTGCGCAACATGCAAGCGATTCGGCAAAAAGGATTGCGTCGGTCATTTCACTATGTCTCCGGAATGCCCGGCACGCCTTCACGCAGAGCAAAGAGAGCTGTCTATGACTCGATATGGATAATACGGCCATATTCAAAGTAGGACAGCTTAACCTTGCTGGTTCGGCGGTGGCTACCGGGGAGCTCCCAGCGGTAGCGCACGAACTAGGCCTGGACGCGGTCCTCGTGCAGGAACAATACCGCGGAGCCCAGTTTATTATTGGAGGCGGGCTGGAGCCGAAGGCAGGCCTATACTTGCGACGGCGGGATCTTGCCTGTGCCATATTGCAACACCTCAGCACAGAGCACTGCCTCGTGGCACACATAGCCGAACGTGACACCTATATGATATCGGCGTACTTTCAGTACAGCGAGCCGATCGACCGTCACCTGCAGCATTTGGACAAGGTTCTAGCGGCACTGAGAGGCAAAAAGATCGTAATTGGGGCCGACGCTAATACACATTCACCCATGTGGCACAGCGCCCCCAGACATTATACTGGCAGGGGCCATGAAGCTGAGCATCGTAGAGCGGCAATGGAGGGGTTCATCGCTAGTCATGGGCTCATCGTTCACAATGCGGCTGGCCAACCCTTAGAGGAGATACCACTGGAGAGAGCAGATGCGCTAACCCCCTCTGCCAAATTTTTGGTCATATGGTCAGGTCATTCTTTATTTGTGTGCGTGTATTTTTGAATGTGTTGCGAGTTTATTATAGTGTGGGTATGCGTTAAAGTGTATCTGTGTGTGTTTACTTCGCCTCCCGCACCCCGCAAAAGTGCCACGAAAAATTTGTTCGGGGAATCGACGCGATACTAACTCCTTTGGTACTTTCTCTGAGGGCCAACCATTCACATTTATTGGCCCGAACGGTGAGTCAAACATTGACCTAACTTTAAGTACGCGGAGCTCCCCAGTAGAGAAATGGTGCGTTAAACCGGACGCCAGCGTCAGCGACCACCGTATGATCACGTTCACGCTGTGCGCGCAAACGTCTAATAAATTTTTAAACAAGCCGGCATCAAACGCCAATCGCCCTTTAGAGCCGGTGCGCTACCGAGATCGCGGGGTGCCTTGGGCCCGATTCCGCGACACGATTCACGCGCGAATGGGACGGATAAACTTTAATAAACCGGCACCCGTTGTTTGCAAGGAATTTACGAATGTTATTGAAAGGACTGCGAAGCAATGTTTGGGTATGCGAGAGTCAACAACGGAAAACCGGTATGAATGGTGGAATAGTGAACTGGATAAACTTAGGCGGCAGCATTGTAAGGCGAGGCGCAAATGGCAGAGTACAAGGAGAACTGGAGGCAGAAGGGAAGAGGTAGCGAGAGACGAATTTCACAGAGTGGAAGAGGGAGTGTTTCCGGATGTATGGAAGGAGGGTCGCCTGCTCGTCTTGCCGAAAGGCAACGACAAACCGCTGACCGACCCGAAGGCGTACCGCCCGATTACGCTCCTGCCTGTGCTGGGTAAGATTCTGGAACGCATCATGCTCCAATGCGCTCCAATGATCAGCAATTAGATCTCCCCGTGCCAGCACGGTTTCTCTCCGGGCAAGTCCACCGTAACGGCGCTAAATGCAATCATATGCACCGCAAAAGAGTCGGCATCTAAATACGTTCAGGCAATCTTCTTAGATATCTCTGGGGCCTTCGATAACGCCTGGTGGCCCATGATACTGACCAAGGTAAAGCGGGGTGGTTGTCCGCCCAACATCTTTAGAATGTTGGCGGACTACTTCACCGCCCGCCGGGTCGGTCTCTTCGTGGGGGACCGGGTGAAATGGAAGGCGCTTACAATGGGTTGTCCCCAAGGCTCGGTGCTAGGTCCCGCTCTCTGGAACCTACTTATGGATGACCTGCTTCGGTTGCCTCTGCCAACGGGGGTGAGGATGGTGGCATATGCGGACGACGTAACGCTCCTGATCGAGGCCCAATCCAGGGCTCAGATCGAACAGTCAGCTCGGGACAGTTTGTACTTGGTTGCAGCCTGGGGTGCCCGTAACAGACTGGAGTTTTCATCCGGGAAGTCGGCCACCATGACGATCCGGGGGAAGCTCCAGAGGCCCCTAATAATAAAACTCAACGGTCAGCCGGTTAGGAGCATTGCGTCGTTCACAGTGCTCGGCGTCGTAATTGACGGCAGCTTGTCCTTCGCGCAGCATGCGGTGTCGATGGGGGAGCGCGCGACCAAGTGCTTTGGGAAGATGTCTCGAGTGTCGGCATCTTCCTGGGGCATTCGATATCCCGGCCTGCGCATCCTCTACAGGGGCACATACGTCGCCACGATAACGTATGCTGCGGCCTGCTGGTATAGGCGTGCGACACTCCACGTGGTCCGTAGCGCGTTACTGAGATCTCAGCGATCTAGCCTAATACTGTTGACCAAGGCGTACCGGTCGACCAGCACGGCTGCGCTTGCAGTATTGGCAGCTTTACCACCCGCGGACCTGGAGGTTATTCGTGCTGGCAAGCTGGATGAGGAGCGCCAGTCCGCGACCGGGCAGTTGAGCAGGCGAAAACGCGAATTATGGGACGAAGCGGTTCAAGCATGGCAGGCCAGATGGGAATATGAGGAGAAAGGAAGGGAGCTGTATCGGTACTTTCCCGATATAGCCGTGAGACTGCGGGCGCGGTGGGTTGAACCTGATCATCAGATGTCCCAAATCCTCACGGGCCATGGGTGTTTCAGAAAGAGATTATGGGAGATGGGTCTGGTAGATTATAGCATGTGTGAGTGCGGAATGGAAGAGGAGGACCTACACCATGTGTTGTGGTCCTGCCCCCAGTATGAAAGGATAAGGAAAGATATGATGGATGGAATCGTGCGTGATGAGGAGGGCCCGCTGTACTATGGCGATCTCGTTAGTACGCCGGCAAACTGCGAGACTGCGGAAATTCGCGCATGCATGGTACGCTATAAGGAGCCAGCTAGAGATTAGCTAAAACCGGACAGCCTGACGACGAAGCTGTACGTGTGCGTCAGCCCCAGAAAGGGGAGAGTACGACCAAGGGACATAGGAGAGGAATAGAATTTGTAGGGAGTCAAGCATTGCGCGTGGTGGACAGAGCCAAAGAGCAGTACCACGCGCATCTCCCGCGATTCGGCCCGTATGACCGGAAGGTCGGTGGGGCCATGGGTTGGTGGAGGGTCATGTTCCTTTTGTCATTATAACAATAAATATGTAATCGTAATTGAAAATAGTTGGCAATTGTGCAGTTCTAACTTATAATATATGGCCCTCTAATATTTTATGCCCGCTGTTACAGGATTACGATGTTAAAGGACCATCCCCATATTAGTATGGAGCTGAAAGTCAGAAATGCCATGCAATGCCCAAATTGCAGCTCTATGTCATATGATAACTACTTAACAGTATTTATATGATAACTAGATTTAATGTCATATAAAGCACCGGTTAATATGATATTGGACATTAAACATGATAACTTCCTACTGGTTTTTTATACATTTTATCGTTTACAGACGGCATTGCTATTAGTTTTTCACTAGGAACTTCATGATCATCACATACGCTAAATCAGATCACTTTTCTTTTATATACTTATCTGTACATTATCAGATAAACATGTCAGTTATTTGGAATTATCTAGTCTGTCTCCATTGTATAGTTTCAATATGTATAGGTACATATTGAAACTATACATGTGAAAACAATTTGGTTAGATACACTGGTACTGCAATGTCAACAGAACGTCTTATTATTTTTTTTATTTTTTATCCAGTGCTTCATATGATTTAAAATTAACAACATAATTCTATAATGATTTCTGATACTTACGCGAATATTACACATTGAAATGAAACTAATTTTACGGATTATATCGCGGTTTAAATAAAAAATCATTCACTATACCGAATCTAATGAGCCCTGTACCGCATTTTTTATTTATTTGTTAAATTAAATTAAAATCAAAAATAAACCGCGATATAATCCGTAAAATTAGTTTCATTTAACATAATTCTAGTTTTTATTTATTAGAGCAATCTTGTAATATACTTTATCTGGGCATTTCTGGGGCACAAATGGGCATGGTCCTTTTGATGAAGTGTCAAATGTGATCTATTAAATTTCTTTTTTTTTGACGCGGGGGAAATCTTCGAAAGATCCCCGGGAGCTGTGGGGCTCGACCGGGGTATGTGGGATTCTTACCCACTAAAACCCCCGCGGCTGTCGCATCGGCACATGAGAGGGGAGACCCCAGGGCTCTCCGGTGGGATCTGCACCAGGGGCCCCTCAGTGCCTTGCCTTTGAGCCCGCCGCCGGGGGGCGCATTGTAGCCCCCCGGGAACCTGTCACGGTGCTCACGGGGACGGGGGTCGCAACCCCGCCGCCGTCCTCCTCGGAGTCGCCGCCGTAGTCAATGGACGCTCAAGGGGCCCACACCCCGAGCGTCCAGCGACTCCGAAGGTTGCCCGTTGTTTATATCCCCGGGCTCAGGGCTGGATTAAATTGACTCTACTTTAAGTTCCGGCCGCTGTCCTTTATTTTCTTTTTTTTTTCTTTTGAAGTCTAGCAGCAAAATTGATTGTTGCTTTATTTACGTTCTGAAGGCAATTCACTTGAGCTTGTAAATTATTCTTGGTGTATATCTAACTTAGACGACTTGTGATAAAAGTTGGTAATATGTTAAAATGCTTCGTGTCTTGCCTGACGAGGCACTGCTTAACAGCAGAAGGTAAATGTTAAACGTGAGCCACTGTGATTTTGGATCGGTCATGCTCGCCATCGAAAATTCTTTGCTTGTGGCGGCTTCGTGTGGCGGGTCACCCCCTTCCCTCCAATATGGTTGAGGGGAGTGATGGCTGCTGCTCGAGTCAACACGTGCGCGGGTGCTGCTTGGGTGGACTGGTCCGACTACTATCGCTTTGGCATTTTAGTTTGTTGTATTTTCGTCGTATTTTTTATTTTATTTGATCTTTTGAACGGCAGGACACACTGTCGCTGTTGCTGATTTAATTGTAACAAGACAAACTTTGTTTAAAAAAAATGTGAAAAAATGACAAGCCCGCTGAGTTTCTTGCCGGATCTTCTCAGTTGAGGCCGCGTTGTGATCCGGTGGTAGCTTTTAAAAAATTGTCCGTTCAAAAGTGTTAAGCCTATTTGAAATAAAATATTTGAATTTTGTTAAGCAAAGAACCATTAGTGTCAGGGTTACTGTCACAAATAATTGTCTTGTAATAATAACAATATCTAATACTGCGCCTCCATAAACGGTTTTTCACAATGATATTTAGTAAAATATCATTGGTTTTTCAAAGTAGTTGGCGATATTTTTTCCCTTTTATATAAAAAATAAGTTTTAAAAACTAAAACCCGACTACGGATAAAATCGCAGTCTAAAAAGTAGAAAACAAGAAAATATTTCTTGTCAGATATTCTTATCTACCAACGCCTTAAGCAATTAATTATCGTCTAGTAAGTAGATAATTTTTATATTTCAATTTAACGTATTATAAGTATAATTACTATAGATTGTAGCCGTAGTCGCATGCCACCTTGCTAATGTCGAATATGGCCAATGTTATATTATCACGTTGGGAACACAAAATTCAGGATGCACTTCGACGACTAGCAGCGGGCCAGACCATTAGTTACAAATCACGTAGTATTATTAGAATTAAGTTAGTATCGCTATAATAATTACTTAGTTTTACTAAATATATTTCGTAAACACGTAATTGTGTATTTTTTTTAGGCATCTGCGTGTGAAAATTCAAGGCTCTAGTACCAACCGTTCATGAATTATAACGCTTTTTTATAAAACTTGAAACCCCCTTTTTGGACCCCTTAGGATGCGAATTTTGAAAATTCCGTTCTTAGTGTACGTTTACGTATTGTGAAGAATACACCTCCTTAATTTCAAGTCTCTAGAGCCAGCGGTTTAGGCTGTGCGTTGTCTGTCAGTCAGTCAATCAGTCAGGACATCTCCTTTTATATATATTGATGATGATGATTAAAATAACTTTAATACGTGCAAAGAAGGTATGGAACCCTCGATGCGCGAGTCTCACACTAGACTGTTTTTTTTTTTGGTTTGATTCGGTACCTAGCTCCGAACCAAAGTATCTTACCTACTAAAACGCCCAGTACTCAATGGACATCTAGGGCCCACAACCCAAACGTCCAACCGACAATTCCGAAGATTGCCCGTTATTCGTCCGGGCTTATGGCTGAGGAGCGAGGCGGCAGTTTTTTTTTTAGACGTCATATTGACGCGGGTGCGCACGGTGCAGGATACGTGCGTTTTCGAACACTCTCGACAGCCACTTATTGAATTGAAACCTTGCGTGCACTTAGAAGCCACACTCGAGCTAACGCAGCAGTTAACAAAATTTTTTAACTAAACAATATCATATTTTCCCATCACTTTTAAAATCATATCAAATTCAAATTTTAAACATTGATGTCGTATTTTAGTTTTAAAACCCATAGAAGAAGAAGAAGAAGAAACATTTATTAGCTCACTGACTTAATTACAAAGAAGGACTTAGTTACTAACAATTTTATAATATATTAATAGTCGTGGCTAAAAGGTCGCAAGCTCAGCATTATGTCAGGGGGCAAACACAATATATAACTCATACTATGATATAACTCATACCTACCGCTTATATCATAAAAACACGGTTTTCAATTACCTTTTAAAAGACACCACACGCGAGATTTTTAACTTAGGGGTCCTATTTTGACCTAAAAACCCTCATAATTTCTTAAACCTGACTTCGTCCTAATCCAATCTATCATATTGTATCGGAAAATAGTGATATGTGTAAGGAAATGGTAAAATATTTATTTTTTTACAAAAATTGAGGTCCTGTGACTTCTACTTAGAAAATTTCGAGAAATGCAAAAACACGTAATTATTCATTTTCTATGAGGAGTCAGCGTGTAAAAATTTAAGGCTCTAGTATCAACCGTTCACGAATTATATCGCTTTTATATAAAACATAAAACCCCCTATTTGGACCCCTTAGGATACTAATTTTGAAAATACCGTTTTTAGTGTGCGTTTTCGTATCCCAAATTTCAAGTCTCTAGGGTTGGGCTATGCGTTGTCTGTCAATCAGTCAGTCAGTCAGGACTTATCCTTTTATATATATTGATTATAATAACTTTAATACGCACAAAGAAGGTATGGAACCCTCGAGGCGTGAGTCAGACTCGCAATAGACCGGATTTTTTTTTGTTTGATTCGGTATCTAGCTCCGAACCGGAGTATCTTACTTACCTACTAAAACGCCCCGTACTCAATGGAAATCTAGGGCCCACAATCCAAACGTCCAACCGATAACTCCGAAGGTTGCCCGTTATTTGTCCGGGCTTATGGCTGAGGAGCGAGGCGGCAGCTTTTTTTTTTAGGTGGCAGTTTGACGCTGGTGCGCGCGTTTGCGAACACTCTCGGCAGCCTCTTATTGAATTGAAATCAATAACATTAATACGCGCAAAGAAGGTATGGAACCCTAGATTCGCGAGTCAGACTCGCCCTTGACCGGTTTTTTTTTTTGGTTTGATTCGGTACCTAGCTCCGAAGCGGAGTATCTTACGTACTAAAACGCCCCGTACTCAATGGACATCTAGGGCTCACAACCCAAACGTCCAACCGACAACTCCGAAGGTTGCCCGTTATTTGTCCGGGCATATGGCTGAGGAGCGTGGCGGCAGCTTGTTTTTTTTTTAGGGTTCAGCATGACGCGGGTGCGCGCATTTGCGAACACTCTCGGCAGCCTCTTATTGAATTGTAACCTTGCGTGTACTTAGAAGCCACACTTGAGCTAACGCAGTAGTTAGCTAAATAGTTTAACTAAACAATATGATTTTTCCCATCACTTTTGAAATCATATAAGATTCAAATTTTAAACATCGATGTCGTATTTTAGTTTTAAAACCCATGATATAACTCATGCCTACTGCTTATATCATAAAAAAAACGGTTTCCAATTACCTTTTAAAAGACACCACACGCGAGATTTTTAACTTAGGGGTCCTATTTTGACCTTAAAACCCTCATAATTTCTTAAACTTGACTTCGTCCTAATTCTATCTATCATATTGTATCGGAAAACAGTGAAATGTGTTAAGAAATGGTAAAATATTTATTTTACACAAAAATTGAGGTCCTGTGACTTCTACTTAGAAAATTTCGAGAAATGCAAAAACACGTCATTGTTTATTTTCTTTGAGGCATCTGTGTGTGAAAATTCAAGGCTCTAGTACCAACCGTTCATGAATTATAACGCTTTTTTATAAAACTTAAAACCCCCTATTTGGACCCCTTAGGATGCGAATTTTGAAAATTCCGTTCTTAGTGTGCGTTTACGTATTGTGAGGAATACACCTCCCTAATTTCAAGTCTCTAGAGCCAGCGGTTTAGGCTGTGCGTTGTCTGTCAGTCAGTCAATAAGTCAATCAATCAGGACATCTCCTTTTATATATATTGATGATGATGATTATTTACTTTACACGATCATGCTTGAGCAGCAGGGCAGCAGGAATGCACATGTGTACTTAATTTCAACTTAGTCAAAAAATATTTTTGTTTTACTTCAGACGTTTTTGTCCTGTAGATGGCGCAACATTGAATTTAATGTAATATTATATAGCCTATAACCAGCGGACAATCAAGGCGCTTCTAACGACACCCTTCTTGTCTAATTATGTTAAGTAGATTAGAAGATATTCGGGAACAGATGAACATACATACATACATTCTTGTTAAAAATCATAACCCTCCCTCCGTTCCGTAGTCGGGTAAAAATGGTGTGTATGTTGTTAGGAAACTATTTACTGTGTCATATCACTATTTGACTTATTCACACGTTTCTATAATTTTCTTGCACTGCAGTGTTTGTTACATAAGACACGACTGTACGTACGCCCGGTTGCATCATTAGCACCTATTGTGAAAATCTTATGGCTCTTAAATTATGAATTGCGAATGGAATCGTTGGTGATAATTACATTAGACGTTTATAAGTAGGTACTTACATCTTATGATTACTTGTACTGTAAACTTTTTAAATTTAATCTTTATTTAAATTCAATAGGTGCGTTTATATCTAATGGCTTGGCAAATATTATTGCTTCACGCTCGTTGGCAGAAACTGCAACAAGTAATGATTTTATTTGTCTATTTAAGTATGTATTTACAAAAAAAAATATTTTTAAGTATTAGTATCAGTTGTCTGGTTTCCATAGTACAGGCTCTGCCTAGTTTGGGATCAGATGACCGTGTGTGGATTGTCCCAAGATATTATTATTATTATTTTTAGGAATAATAATTTTATTAGGCTGAAGTATTGCCTTCGGAGTCGCTGGAAGTTCAGGCTGTGGACCCTAGGACGGTTATTGAGTACGGTGGGGACTCCGTGGAGGACGGCGGCCGGGTTGCGACCCCCGTCCCCGTGAGTATAGTGTTTGGTTGCCAGGGGTGTAGCCCCCCCAGCCGGTAGGCTCAAAGGCAAGGCACTGCAGGGCTCCTGGTACCGATCCCACCGGATCCCGGGTGTCCCCTCTCATGTACCGATATGCCAGCCGCGCGGGTTATAAAGGGTAAGAATCCCACATACCCCGGAACCTGTGGGGGCACAGGACCCGGGTTTCCCCCGCGAGAAAAAATAAAGACAAGCATTGAAGTATTGCACTACAACATAATTATTCCAATGGACTGATGGGACTTGATAACTAATGCCTCAAATAACTGGCTGGAGTGAAGTGCAGCTATCTATAGGCAGGCGAAATGCTTACGTGTCTTAATGTCTTGTCACAACGTTAAATAAAACTAAACTTTATTTCCTTGACTATTGACTTTTAAATTAGGATATCAAATCATACCGCTTTTGCTTTCACATGCTCTTTCGTAACCTGTACTATCAACCCCGGTAGATGTCAGATGATGATCACTGAATAAACTAACCCTGGACTACGAGTAGTCGCAAATAAAAGACTCTTCTTTTCATTTGAACTCTGAACAATCCGACAAAATTAAACCTACGTTGTGCTACGGAAATCTCTGATATGTGAATGGTAGCAAATACGTCTCGCATTTCCATTGTAGGTATGAGGGGAAATATGAAGCATTTCTGCTTCTGCTTGTAATAACGTTGATATTTTCCAACGGATCTAGGTTACAGTGGCCGCGGGCGAGGCACGCGGATGGTCACAGGGTTGCCACCATTGTTTTTAAGTAACGTTCAAATAGCTACACCGCGTAACTACAAAATTACTGCATTTATCAAATAAATAAAATAGAATAAAAAAATTGGAATTACAGATCAAAAATAAGAGTCTGAAAAATAAGATTATCGCGGTTTATTTTAGGTTTGGTAGATATGTTTTATTAAAATGTGTAGCATTCTCGAAAATAAAAGACAACCTTAAATAAGATTATTCTACGTTAGATGGAGCTAAAAGTACCCGGTGAGAGTAAAGGAAGAGAGTGTGCAACTGGCAATGCAATGCTGTCTTAGGTTACAACTCCCTTATATTGGTTTGTAGACTGTGCCTATACCCAGAATGTGTAGACTTTACCATAGTATAAGTACTAATTCTCCGTGTGATATTCATCTCGATTCCTTTAATACATTTAAGAGGTACATCAACGCTGCTATAAAACACGATACTAACCCTTAGTTTAGGAGCAACAAAAGTATTTATCTAATTTCTACTTATTAATAAATTTGAATTTAATCTATTTTTAACCGACTTCAAAAAAGGAGGAGGTTCTCAATTCGTCTGTATATTTTTTTTTTCTATGTATGTTCGCGCATAGCTTTGGCAATTATGAACCGATTTGAAAAAATCTTTCTTCCATCCATTCTTTAATCCGTTAATTGGGTCCCATAGAAAAATTTTTGCTTACGAATAAGTAGTTCCTGAAAAAACAAGAATGGTGACTACACATGAAAGCTGCAGGAAAGCCTATATAGATGACTTTATGTCGCTTTTTAAGGACAAAAATTGTCATAACTCTGGCAAATATTTACCAATTTCAATGATTCTTTTTTTATTCGAATGAAAAAACCACTGTAATGAATTTTCACAACCGGATAAGAACTTCCTGGAGGAACATGAACGATGTGGGGAAATTTATCTGGTAAGAACCATAAAACTGATGTTCTCCATTACATTACTCTGACAAATATGAACCGATTTCGATGATTCTTTTTTTATTCGAGAGAGTAAACTACTATGATGATTCCATGCAAATTTCATTACGATCGGATATTTTTTTTTTAAGAAACATGAATTATGTAAAACTATATAGACGATAATGTGATCATAACCTACCTAGATCATTTTACCGTCTTCGTTGGTTGAATCTTTATGTATGAAAATATCACTAAAAAGTTTAAAATATAATCTTTTAAAAATAATTGAACCGACTTCAATATCACTGAAAAGTATAAAATAATTTAAATGTTATTGAAGTTGGTGCCAAATATACACAGCAGGTACGCTAACACCAACTTCTATAATATTTAAATTATTTTATACTTTACAGTGATATTGAAGTCGGTTCATTTTTTTCTTTAAAGATTTTATTTTTGTAACGCTTTAAATATGTAGGTACTAGAGAATACAATCCCGGCCGTTTTTTGGCCCCGAAAATCCCGGGACTGCACTTGGCTAATCTCGGGATTTCCGGGATTGCCACAAACAAGTCTAGTTTGCACAGTAACAGAGAGGTACGTGTCCGATCCACGGGTTAGTAAGGCCACAATCGAGTCTCAGAGAGAGTATGGTGGAACGGTTGAATTCGACGCTGCAGTCTGTATACGAATGGGGAATCGCAAATAGGGTTGAATTCAATGCCTCTAAAACATTGGCCTGTCTCTTTTCTGCGAAGATATCTATACCGACATCCAAACATCTAGATTTATTAGGTCTCAATTTATCCTCCGACCTTAATTTCGATCCATTGAGTCAAAAGCCGAAATTTCTGCTAAAAAACTTGGTATCTTGAATAAGGTGAAGCGGTATTTCACAAGGGAACAGCTTTTGAATCTTTACAAAGCTCAGGTTCGATCCTGCATGGAGTACTGTTCTCAACTGTGGGATGGCTCTGCCAAATATCAACTTGACTCTTTGGATTCGTTAGACAGACGCGCTCGCAGGATGATTGATGTTTACGACCTAACAAATGAAAAACTGCAGCAATTGGATCATCGTCGCCTTTTTGAATATTTATCGGTTTTTTACAGAATGTTCCACGGTGAATGCGCACAAGCACTTTTTGATCTTGTACCACCATCCCTTTTCTTTTACCGGACTACCAGGCGCCGGCAGGGTGTCCACCGCTTTGTCGTTGACACTCCAACTTGCCGCACTAAGCGTTTCGCTTCATCTGTCCTCATGCGCACGGCCAAGCTGTGGAATACCCTCCCGTACAACGTTTTCCCTGATAAATATAACTTCGATGTTTCCAAGTCTAGAGTGAACAGGCATCTTACGGGTAAGCGCGGTCCATCCTAGACCACATCTTCACTTAAAAGGGGGAAAAAAATATTTTATAGTACATAGTCTAATCCTGCGATAGTCCCGGGATTCCGGTATTACGCATCAAAAATCCCATAATCCTGGGATTGAAAAACATGCTCGGGATTGTATTCTCTAGTAGGTACACATGTCGTGTTCGCCTTCGAAAGGTTGCACTTCTAGCAGTAAAACTTACTTTAATAGTATATGTTATGTCTTGTAGCATTAGTGAACGAATTGTTGTGTGAACCAATGGTGAACCAAAATAAATAAAATAAAAATAAAATAAATGCGTAAGCACATTTGCATTATTAATATGATTATAATTACCTCGTTTTTTGGCCAGATCAGTCTGTAGAAAATTATTAGCGGCTATTTCGCGCATCACCGACATAAGTTAGTATTCTTATGTAATGTGGTTTATATAGGGTTACAGGAAAAGTCGTGCTAGATCCGTTAAGGGCGTGGAGTACCCATCATTTCTGACTTATTTCACTATGAAACACCCCACCCTAAACTTAACCCTTTTCGAGATTTTCGACTTTAAATTTTTTATTGAAAATTGCCGATTTTTAGGCTATTAAATTTTATTTTGTTTAAGTTAAGTTTAAGTTTTTTTTTTTTTTTTTTTGGTTAAGTTTAGGGTGGAGTGTTTCATAGTGAAATAAGTCAGAAATGATGGGTACTCCATGCCCTCAACGGATCTAGCACGACTTTTCCTGTAACCCTGTATGCCGTGCCGCTGAAGCGGCAAAAATATAAGGTTTAATAAATTAAACCTTATATTTTAATCACATCATCATCATCATCGCCAACTGGAAGATGTCCACTGCTGGCCATAGGCCTCTCCCTAATTGGGGGGTTTTTGCCATAATCTCTACGCAGAGCAGTTTACGTAGAGATGGACCTCCCCTTAATTTCCCTTAATCCCCTCTTAAGACACCTAACCGGATGAGATGGGGGTGGTTCTTATCCGAATACCCCACAGTTAATCTTATTCCGTAATAATAAACAGAAGTAGTGTACTTCATGACATCTTGTGATCTGAAATTCCACAGTGCCTGAAGACAGAAGTTTTTGACCAGTGTATGTTGCCAGTGATGACATATGGTACTGAGACGTGGTCCTTAACAGCTGGCCTTTTAGAGAAGCTCAGAGTCACACAACGACTACGGAGAGAGCTATGCTCAGAGTGTCTTTGCGCGACAGAATCGGTAATGAGGAAATTCGCCGAAGAACCAAGTAGGTACCAACATAGCTCTCAGAATCTGCAAGTTGAAGTGGCTATGGGCAGGCCACATCGCTCGAAGAACCAATAACCAATGGGATGGGGACGAAAGGTTCTCGAGTGGCGACCACGAACCGGAAGACGCAGCGTAGGTAGGCCTCCCACTAGGTGGACAGACGACATTGGGCGCGTCGCAGGTAACCGTTGGATACAAATAACCAATTGACGTTCATTGTGGCGTTCGAAGGGGGGGTCAACGAATCTACCGTTGATGTAACGAGACCCTTTATCGTCGACGATAACCCAATTTATAAATCAGTCCAAAGTTTCATCCAGTTTATAATAATAATATCTTGGGACAATCCACACACGGTCATCTGATCCCAAACTAGGCAGAGCCTGTACTATGAAAACCAGACAACTGATACTAATACTTATATACATTTTTTTTGTAAATACATACTTAAATAGATAAATCACACCCAGACACTTGGTGGGAATCGAACCCACGACCCATCGGTTAGCGGACAGGGTGTCTAACCACTAGACCAACGGGCCCGTCAAACCAAACGTCAAACGTTATACCGTTGACGGAAAGTTTTTAGCCATCGACACCAAAAGTTGTCGTCGTCGAATAGTTACGCCCACGAAACAACATGATGTCGTTTACGATTCAACTAGTTTATCGGTGTACTATAAACTAGTCTCTTCGTTGACGACAAAAGATATTTACAATAAACTATTTAAAAAAAAATAAAAACCGACTTCAAAGTAAATTATCTAAAAAGCATAAAATAACGAAAATATATTGAAGTCGGTGCTAGCACATCATGTTAACTAAGACTAGCACGAGCTGACACCGACTTCAATATATTTTCGTTATTTTATGCTTTTTAGATAATTTACTTTGAAGTCGGTTTTTTTTTTTTAAATAGTTTATTTAACACTTTTTAGTGGCTTTTATTTTACCAAGACAGGTATCAGCACTATCACGCAACTCGAACGTCTACGTCACAGTAACTTACTGAAAACATAAAAAGTTTATATCTCGTAAACTACTGGACCGATTTTGTTGAAACTTATACTCTACCCTAATTTGAAAAATACTCTAACTATTGCAAAAAGAATTTTTGAAACCGGACTTGTAGTTTCTGAGAAATCCGCGGACAAACCTACATACATACATACATACATACATACATATATACATACATACATACATACACTGATAAAATTTGGTAAATTTGTTTAGAAGCCCACATAGACTAACATATATTAATATTACGCATTTTTATTAATATTACATACATACGCGTCGAATAGAGAACCTTCTTTTTGAAGCCGGTTAAAAATGTTAGTTCATTCAATGCCCACTCATATGATGGTGTGTTTAAATGTTTTTTTAACCGACTTCAAAAAAGGAGGTTCTGTATTCGACGCGTATGTATGTAATATTACTAAAAATGCGTAATATTCATATATGCTAGTCTATGTGGGCTTCTAAACGAATTTACCAAATTTCACGAGTGTATGTATGTATGTATGTATGTATGTATGTATGTATGTATGTAGGTTTGTCCGCGGATTTCTCAGAAACTACAAGTCCGATTTCGAAAATTCTTATTGCAATAGTTAGAGTATCTTTCAACTTAGGGTAGAGTACAAATTTCATCAAAATCGGTCCAGTAGTTTAAGAGATATAAACTTTTTATGTTTTCAGTAAGTTACTGTAATGTAGACGTTCGAGTTGCGTGATAGTGCTGATACCTATCTTGGTAAAATAAGTCACTAAAAAGTGTTAAATAAACTATTTTCAAGTGTTAGCGTACCTGCTGTGTATATTCTGCACCAACTTCAATAATATTTTCGTTATTTTATGCTTTTTAGATAATTTACTTTGAAGTCGGTTTTTATTTTTTTTTAAATAGTTTATTAGATAATTTACTTTGAAGTCGGTTTTTATTTTTTTTTAAATAGTTTTTTAGTTGTGCTAATTTGCATCATCTCGTTTTGTGTCTTGTGGCAACCCTATCATGCAATTTTCCAGCATACCTACCCGCTGAACTGTGACTTAACAAGCTTGTAGCGAAGATCTTACTCGTGCTTGCTTGAGCGCGACCTCAGGTTTATCAAAGCTATTTTTATCTTAGTTTTTTTATAATCACTCGAAAGAAGAAAATTACCTCTTTCCTCTTCTATTGCAAGGAGTAATTTGAGTATAATGTAAGAACTAGTCGATGCATTACCCTATCTATCGACCACCTAGTTCATTTGTTTCTGTATATCTAGGCCTTATTTTTATTCCGGCGGCAAGAGACTACGACTACGATTTGCGGTGTTGGCGGTGCGGTGTGGTACATGTCGGTGGTGACTACGGCTAACATTCATTACTGAAGAGGTAACATAAAAACATAAGAAGCTTTATTAAGGTGTAGGTCTCTTATGCACGGGTTCGTTAAGACAGTTACCACCGCGGAGTCGCTGGACGTTCAGGGTGTGGACTCTAGGACATTGAGTATAGCGGTGACTCCGAGCGAGGAGCATGGCGGCAGGGTAACGGTCCCCGGCCCTGTGGTCAACATTTCTGGTTCTAGGGGAGGCTACAGTACGCACCCCGGCGGCGGGCTCAAAGGCAAGGCACTGGTGCAGATCCCATAGGCAAGCTCAGGTTTGCCCCGCTCATGGGCCGATGCAACAGCTGCGAGGCTTATCGTAGGGAAGAATCCCACATCTTCGGAGTCGCTGGACGCTCGGGGTGTGGGCCCCTTGAGCGTCCATTGAGTACGGCGGCGACTCCGAGGAGGACGGCGGCGGGGTTGCGACCCCCGTCCCCGTGAGCACCGTGACAGGTTCCCGGGGGGCTATAATGCGCCCCCCGGCGGCGGGCTCAAAGGCAAGGCACTGAGGGGCCCCTGGTGCAGATCCCACCGGAGAGCCCTGGGGTCTCCCCTCTCATGTGCCGATGCGACAGCCGCGGGGGTTTTAGTGGGTAAAAATCCCACATACCCCGGTCGAGCCCCACAGCTCCCGGGGATCTTTGGAAGATTTCCCCCGCGTCAAAAAAAAAAAAAAAAAAACAAAAAGGGAAGAATCCCACATACCCCGGCCCCCACAGGTCCCGGGGACCTATCGAAGGTTTCCCCACGAAATTAAAAACCAAGGCAGGTACCACCGCACTGTACCTTGTGTTCCGGGCACAGTAGTTGCTGAAATTACCGCGCTCACGGGTCCTTAATAACTATTAGTATTATATTAGACAAAATTCTTGATTGTGAACACTAAGCGGAATAACAAAAAAGAAGGCACTGATAAAATCTTTGTCACTGTTTGGGTACGGTGAAAGTAACCTAAACCATTTAACCTAAGAATAGATTTAAGGAACCTCTCAATTTCTTAAATTAGACATTACAAAACTATACTTTTCTATTTCAAATTGAGTGTAACGAGCTCTCGTGACCGGCCGAGCGTCGAACTTGCGGTCGCGCGGTGCCATCACGTCATGCACTATAGTACTTCGTAATATCTTGTAAGTACAGTACAGTGTTTCTTTCAAAAATAGATAGTATGTGCTAATCGTATGGAAACATTACGAGATACAGGGAAACTGTATTAGGGGTTGGTTTAATGCTCTTAGTATTAGGGATCCTTCTTCTATTTTTTAAGTGCCTACAGAAAATTTTGTTCGCTTGAATATTTTTTTAAATTCTGGTTGATAAACGCACGTGGTGAACTCCATACTCATTGTAAAACAGCGTAAGCTTGTAGCAGCTTGTACACGCTAAGAAATTTCATCGCGTCTGCTGCAGATAGGACCATATTTTGTTGGATCTAGCACAAAAACCATAAAAACGTCGCGCGTCGGGTCTAGCGCAGACAACATTTTTTTTTTGTCAGCGCCAAAGCAGTGTACATATTTCGTGTGTAGAAAAGGCACGACATCTTTCATAGGCTCGGTGACTTCTTAGCATGTAAACAATGATAAACAGGTTTTCGCAGGGGTGGATTTGATACGTTGGCCGTTCTAGGCCTATGAAAGATCGCCGCCCTCCTACTCGCTGTAAAGGACGAAAAGTGAAATGAACTAGAGGAATTAAATTAATGTGGAAAAAAACTAATGTCAGTAAATGATAAAATTATCTCAATCACTGTAATAAACTTAGCATTTCTATTTATTATACACACAAGGGTTCACAGAAGGCACGACTACAAAATCAATTCCCCTTTTGCCGCCTTAGGCCCTGCCCCACCTGGCCTGTAGGGAAATCTGGCCCTGGATTAAAGAGCAAAGATTTTTTTTTTGCAATGCCAAAAGTTTGTACATCTGCCGGCAACCACAACAGGATAGAATAGAATCTGGGCCGGGGGCGTGAAACTAATAAAAAAGCGTTTTTAAGAAAATATTTGCTATAAATAAGCATTTATTTAGAGTTTAAAATTAGAATAGAGTCGATAAACGTAAATAAAATTCCGATTAATCTTAATCGATGCTGACGTCTTCATGGAATGAGGTCGAATGGTCGAACAACTCATGTTGTGAGCCTAACCTACTGGTTTTATGATATATCAATTTAAATATCGATACCAAACTAGTTTAGGTTCATCAATATTTGGAACTCAATAATTGTGAGTTATTTATTATTCGAATTTTAATATGTTTATGAGATGTGCGGCGCTAGCATAACAACGTTATTTATCTTATTAAATTATTTTAAGTGATTTAAATCTTAACATATTCAGATTTTAATCTAGCTGTATGTTTAATTATGTGGGAGACCGTAAACATAAACTTACTGAATAAAGATATAAAGCATAAAATAAAAATTCGTTGGGTCTACTGGAAGACAGAAAATACCACAAAAATATTTAATAATATAAATTCAATTTTTGACATACCCTTTTGTTTACTTGTAGAAAAGATCAGGTAGGTAGTTAATACTAGATTACGCATTGGACACACAAATATGACTCATATACATTTAATAAATAAAGCTGTCATAAATAAATGTGAATGTGAACTAGAATTGACTGTATTTTATCTTTTATTAGAATATTCGGCATATAATAATGAGAAACTACTACTCTACTACTCGAACATTAAAATTTCTAGAGTTGATAAATGTATATAACTTAGTGTGATTTGTATGTGCTCGCTAATTACCTTAGACGTTAAAAAGCGACCTAAAATAAATACATAAATAAATAAAAAACTTACTGAATATTATGTTTCCTCGGACAGTGGGAAGTCGTGGTCAACTCCTTGTGAAAAATTCAAATATTTCGCTTTATGGTCCACGCATGGGTCCGCAAGACCCGTAAATGCGGTCGCTGTGTTAATTAAATCTGGCATTTGATCGGGCAAAGTTATAAAGTTATATTGGGCTTTTCTTTAATCATTCAGGTAATCTTACTGAAGTTAGAAATTGTAACTTTCAAACTGCAATATCCCCGTAAATGGCAGTTAACATATATAGTAAATAAATACATAGGTATAATTATTATACATACATCTAATCGATTTGAACTCGCACTGCTTCAACCATAAATCTCTAGAGTTTTATTTCTTCATACAGCTACAAAACGGAATAATATTAAATATACATAACACACATTGCTTTATTCAAATAAACTTGGCTCGAAATTTATGGTTAAATCAAACGTGAGGAAAATACCAAGTACCACTTGCTTTGATTATGAATTATGTTATTAAAATACAATACGATACGTCTATGAATCAACAAATTACTGTGTGAATGTTCGAAATTCTAGTAACTCGTTGATTATTGGAATTGCATTCATAGCCTTCGAATAATGGGCAGCTGAGGTCAAAGTGACATCTAAGTAAACGCCACAGTCAAAATAAAATGATTTTTACATTTACATAGTTGGACGTGGACTACAACAAGAGATTGAAAAAGAGTATAGAGATTTGTTCGTTCCTAATTTATTCATGAAGCTCTGCATTGGATGGCTATCTTATAACCGGACCTCATAAACTGCTTCAGTTCAGATGTCTCCAAATCAGTCTTAAGTTTTTCTGTATAAAAGTAGCCCCCTTTCATAAATTGTATCTACGCAAAACATCGTAGGTTTCAATGATTACCAACAAGCGCACTTTAGCATTAATATTTTTTTTTCTAACCTTTATTGTCCCACTGCTGGGCAAAGGTCTCCCCCATGACCATCCACATTTTCCTGTCGTGAGCCATTTCAGACCAATCCTTCTTAACACTTTTTGGGCCTTCCTTGACGACAACGTCCATCCTCCGGGACCCTTTGCGTGACAACCTTGGCCCATCTGTCTGCCTTATAATATTAGGATTAAATTGTATTTATCAGATCTTTTCCGAAGTTTTTGAGTGACCTACAAACTCTCACAAATACACTAAATGTTAATAGCTGTGAAAAGTGTGTGGCTTTTACAGATATAATCTTACAAAACGTTGGTGTTAGGTGCTATAGGTTAATTTGATGTGAACACTTCGCAAATTGAGTTGTCATGTTGTAAACTTTACGAGAGCTGACAGTCCGTGTCAAGCGTTTGCTTCAAGAGAGACTCATCTTTAAATATTGATTAATGAAGTTTGTAACGCCTTCGGACTAGCCAAGTACCAAGATCTTTTAACAGTGCTTTTTTTAAAAAAAATCTAACCTCCGTAACGCAGCAGGAATGCCGTTTGCTTTTCAAACCGGAGGTCACGGGTTCTAATCCCATGGAGAGCCACTTTGTGTAGATATTCCTAACTGGTTAGGAAAGTAAAAAAAGTTAGTAAGTAAGCCACCTTTAAAATCGGTGATGTGCCTGATTTCTGTCCAGTCGTGTCAGTCTTCGGTCCCATCGGATTTGGAGAGTAAATAAAGGGAGTGTGTTGTCTACGCAAGCGCTTTTGCATTATAATATCTCCCGCGTAGATGGCAGATCTTGTCTTTCACAAGATTCTTGGCCGCTGTGGTCGTATCGGCTAGGAGGATATCATTGTCATTATAAAATCTATAGATTTCTGAGCTTATAGCTTAAACAGTCATCCAGCCGGTACAGACGTTATCGCAGTCCTAAGTCCTAACCACTTGTATCGTGATGCTCAAGGCGCACTTAAAATTTAGCAAAACTGCTTAAATACATCTTATTATATAAAAGAGTAGACAAAAACCCACTCATCAGGAAATCTCAGAAACTACAAGTGCTAGGAGTCTCAAACTTTGCATGGGGGTTCCTTTTAAGACGTAGGTGCTCACTAAGACGCGATTTTGCGAAATTCAAGCTCTAAGGGGGTCAAATAGGGGGGCAAAGTTTGTATGGGAGAACGCGATTCCTTTGTCCTATTGACTTGAAATTTTGCACAGACATTCGTTAAGAAAATTAATTGAATTAGTATTTCATATTTTTTATAATTTATCCCTTTACAGGGTAAAAAAGAAGTATTATTACTCAACCGATGGCGGTACAAATATATTACCACAATAAGATACGATAATTCGAAAACATAATAAAAGTTCCTTGGCCAAGTGGTTACGGAAGCGTCCTCTAAGTGCGGACTGTCCGGGTTCGCTACCCGTGTGCGGATTTTTTTTTGTATTTTTAAACATTATTTTGATTTTTTATTTATATTAAGATTCGATGTTTTAAATATTTCACTCATATTGACTCCGGCACTTTTTATCTCTAATATATTTTTATATTTAATACTTTTTTAAATTTTAAAATCATGCATACGTAGTTAACTTCTCTCTAATGTTATGATTTAGTTATCAGTGGAAACTGAATTGATTTTTGTACTATTGGATCTTATATTTAGTAATAAGTGGTATCATTTGTTTGTTTCGAGGGACTGAGCGGGACTGACCGGGACTGAGCGGGACTGAGCGGGACTGGGCGGGACTGACCAGAACTGAGCGGGACTGAGAGGGACTGAGCGGGACTGACCGGGACTGAGCGGGACTGACCGGGACTGACCGGGACTGAGCGGGACACACCGGGACTGAGCGGGATTGAGCGGGACTGACCGGGACTGATCGGGACTGACCGGGAATGACCGGGACTGAGCGGGACTGACCGGGACCGTCCGCGTCAGTCAGTCAGGGACACCTGGTGCAGATCCCACCCGAGAACCCAGGTTTCCCTCTCATGTGCCGATGTGATAGCCACGGGAGTTTTAGTGGGTAAGAATCCCAAATACCCAGTTTGACTTCCCCACGGGATCCCGGGGACATATTGGATGTTTCCCCCGCTACTCCCTTAAACTGTGACAACGGTGACAGATTCCCGGAGGGCTATAATGCGCCCCCGGCAGCGGCTTCAAAGGCCCTTGCCTTGCACTGAGGGGTACACGGTGTACACTCTTTTGTGTGGACAGCCGTGGGGGACACATACTGCAGTCGATCGCCCGCAGGATCCTGGGGCCTATTGGAGGTTTCCCCCGCGATCCCCGTATCTTTGAGCACGATGATAGTTTCCCGGGTGGCTTTATTGTGCCCCCCGGTGGCGGGCTCAAAGGCAAGCCACTGAGGGATCTGGGTGCAGATCCCACTGGATGGCTCAGGTCTCCTACTTATGTACTAATTTAACAGCCGTTGGGGGTTTAGTGTATAAGACTCCTACATAACCCGGTTGACCACCAATAGGGTCCCGGGGACCTATTGAAGGCTTCCCCGTGACCCCTGTAACCGTGAGCACGGTGAAAAGTTCCCAGGTGGCTTTATTGTGCTCCCCGGTGGCGGGGTCAAAGGCAAGCCACTGAGGGTATAATGATGCAGATCCCACCGGATAGCCCAAGAAGGGGTTCTTATGTGCTGATTGCACGGCCGTTGGGGCTTTAGTTTATAAGAAACCTACATACCACCAACAGGGTCCCGTAAATCCCATTAAAGGCTTCCCCGTGATCCCTGTAACCGTGAGCACCATGACAGGTTCTCGAGGAACTATAATGTGCCTCTCCGGCGGCGGGTTCAAAGTCAAGGCACTGAGTGGTATCAGCTGGTGCAGATCCCGACAGATAGCACAGGTCCGCCCTCTAATGTGCCGACGTGATAGCCGCGGGGGTTTTAGTGGGTAAGAATACCCCGGTTGACCCCCGTTTACGTCTTAACGATGAAACCGAACAAGGAAGCCCGTATTGCTTCCATAAATTGATTTCAAAGAAATGGTGTCCTTAATCCACTCAAATTGTGCACCCGTACACGTCTGCAGTTTCTAAAATTATAAATACAATTAACAAATCACAAGCTCAGAGATTCAACGTTGCAGGCTTAAACCTAAGCGTTGAGTACTTTGCCCATGGACAGGCAGCTATACGTAGCCCTTTCACGCGTCACTTCTATACAAAATTTGTTCATATTGCGTTACGAAAAGTCAGCTACAAACTGATAAATAATTCCAAGAAATTCTATAATCAAAGGCAGTAGCTTTAAATTATTCACTTCTTTTTTTTTCTCAATTACACCCGTGCGAAGCCGGGGCGGGTCGCTAGTACTTATATCTAAGCGGTCGCCAAAAATAGCATTAGAACCGCACGGATTGCTTTTTGCAACTACATATATTTTTTGTCATTTGGAGCAACTAATTTTAATATCAATATCATCACTATATATTATAAAACAAATTCCTCCGCTGCATCTGTCTGTCTGTTAGCGAACACTACTGAACGGATTTTCATGCGGTGCAATAGATAGAGTGATTCATAGGGAAGGTTTAGACATATTATTTGTCAAGATTTCGTCTAAATTGGTTGAAATATAACGATAATTGTTGGAATTATCGGAAAGAGCGCAGGCAAAGCTGCACGGGTCAGCAAGTTGATGATAAATGATGATATTAGAGAGAAAATAAAATGACTACTAGTGGTAAGGCTCAAAGAAGCTTACCCTATTAGAGGATATTATTATTATTTAAATTAACTCTATATATGGTGCAATAAAGACTGAATTGCCTAATCATGTTTAAATTTTAACAAGGAAATACCTACTACGAATGCATGCAAAGCAATTTGTCTTTTGTATTATTTACAAGCCATTAACTGATGAATTGGAACGTTAAATAGATATTGACTAAGGTATTATCGAAGGTTGGCATGCGTAAGAGTGATTGTTATAATTTACTCATTATACCGCTTGATCGTTTATTACTTACTTACATACACAATAGATTGCGTCATTATTGTGATGTATTTTTTTTATACTACCAAGAGGGCAAGCAAGCATGGGGCTGCCATAATGGCAAGCAGTCACCGCAGCCTATAGACGCTAGTACCACTAGAATCACTAGCACGTTGCCGGCCCTTAAGACGGTAGATATTAAATCTCTTGTGTCTAGTAATTTCACCAGCTACAGTGCCCTGCACACCGGAACACAGTAATTTTTACACTGCTGCTTGGCATCGGAATATCTGACACTGCGGCGGTACCGACCTGGACGGCTCCTTAATGTGATTATGTAAACATGATTATGTACTGTGTACTTCGGGGCTGACTCTTTGATTTTTAGTCCCAGGTAAATTCTTCTGGAGAAGAGAGTGGAAGCTGAGGTCGTATCGCCCAGGAGGAAAAGAGATCTATCAACTGGTTCCCAATTCTATTCTATTGTTGGTGGCTATAAATTTGGGCCCGGTAACCACCGAAAGGCACCTCGACCTAGTTGGATCCATTGTGCATGCCCTACCCCTTACTCTGTTGCTGGCGTATCCAAGAGCTCCCTCAGGTACACAACGATCGCGCCAGCTTGGAACTGTACATAATTATCTGGTGTAGGATAGGCTTCTCCCAGATGACTCAAACTACGTCTCGCAAGAACGTCGCAGCTATATTATATGTGTCGTATGGACACTTTTTCACTTTCAATTAATAATACTAAGGCAAATCATTAATATAGATAAGAAACAGAAATGGTCCCAGAATTGAGCCCTGTGGAACGCCCATTGTGACCTTAGCGCCAGGAGATTTTTTAACATTAACAACACAGAATCTGCAACTTCTTCGAGTTCTTCGTAACCACACGACTTCGATTCTCAGACGGCCTAGACAAGATACAATCTCTTCATAGCGATTATTTTTCTTCATTTACTAACGGTGTCAATTCCCTATAATTTTTGTCTCGGGATTTTTCTGTCTTATGTCAGTCTCATACATGTTTGTTTATACTTTCTATTAGCGTTAACGCTTGTAGAATGTTACATTATCTAGAGGGCCAGATCTCTCACAACAGACCCCAGGTCGTTATTCCTATCTATCATAAAGTCGCACAGAATCATTCAGATCTCATGTGGGTGTATCAATTTACTGAATTGAAGACAATAAGGTCAACGTGTGGCGCAATACAGACGGCAGATACGGTCGGTTCGCATGTATAATAGAATGATTTACATATCGCGTATCTCGTACCGCAGTCTCTATGGCGCAGCGAGTAAGTAATATGAGGGGCTCATACCCAGTTTTAATCTCTGTTCGGTAAACGATCAGTGAGCAACGTCGGCAAGGTCAGTGCTTAGGTTAGGGTTTTTTTAACCAGGTTTGAAAACTATCAGAACCCGTACTAGACCCTAGACCCCCAGTATGAATCTATTCGTTAGTTTAATTAAAATGGAAATGATGCAAAATTTAGTTTGTTTGACTACGCGTGTTTTTGGCAATGATAGACGCTGTTGGACGCAGATAGCTATTGCACTCGGTGAGCGCTAAGTAGCACTCCAGCTACACGTCAGGCTACAGGTGCAGCTTTCCTAATAAAATAATACAATACTTACAATACAAAAATTCTTTATTGTACACCAAAAGAGAAAGAAATATAAATCATGTGACTTATCTGGTTCATATACAATGAAGAACTGAAGAAGTAAGGGTTGGACAATGATATTAATATCATTGGGGTTGAATGATTTTAAGAGAACAAAGCTGGTCCACTTACTTTTTTAGTGCTCGCGACAATAGGCACGCATCCCGGCTTATACCCAAAGCGCCGTTCAGCAGGTTAATATCAGCTAATGTTTATTAAGCTATGATAATGCTCAAGTAGATGTGCCGATCTTGTTATTTGCAAGGCATTGATACTCCGAGCCGTCACTACAGATTGAAAAAGAACGCTGCCTGACCGACGAACGACCGACGAATCGACCAAAGGATCCCGCGATCGACAGCCACAGTTCTACCAAGGTCTATAAATATAACCGATGTTAACTATTAAACTATTAGATCATCGGGGCCAGTGCACACGGTCACACGTTAGCTAAATACGTTATGTGACTGATAATCTGGGGCATTAGGAAATGCTGACGGTTTGTTAAAATTAACTAGAACGATATATTTGTTTGTATTATATTAACTAAACATGCCGAAATTTCGAGTGAAATACAACTCAGTATAGTGTAGTGTTTTTAACCGACTTCAAAAAAGGAGGAGGTTCTCAATTCGTCTGTATATTTTTTTTTTTTTTTTCTATGTATGTTCGCGCATAACTCTGGCAATTATGAACCGATTTGAAAAAATCTTTCTTCCATCCATTCTTTAATCCGTTAATTGTGTCCCATAAAAAAATTATCGCTTAGTAATAAGTAGTTCCTGAAAAACAAGAATGGTGACTGCGCACTGAGAGCTGCAAGAAAGCCTATATAGATGACGTTTTAGTCGCTCGGACTCGCTCGGTCGGACAAAAATGGTCATAACTCTGGCAAATATTTACCAATTTCAATGATTCTTTTTTTATTCGAAAGAAGAAACCACTGTATTGAATCTGTATGAATTTATTACAACCGGATAAGAACTTCCTGGAGGACCATGAACGATGTGGAGGAATTTATCTGGTAAAAACCATAAAACTGATGTTCTCCATTACATTGCTCTGACAATTATGAACCGATTTCGATGATTCTTTTTTTATTCGAGAGATTAAACTACTATGATGTTTCCATGCAAATTTCATTACGACCGGATATTTTTTTCTGAAGAAACATGAATTATGTAAAACTATGTAGACGATAATGTGATCATAACCTACCTAGATAATTTTACGGTTTTCGATGGTTCAATCTTTATATATGAAAATATCACTAAAATGTTTAAAATAAAATCTTTTTTATTTAAAATTGAACCGACTTCAATATCACTGAAAAGTATAAAATAATTTAAATATTATTGAAGTTGGTGCCAAATATACACAGCAGGTATGCTAACACCAACTTCAATAATATTTAAATTATTTTATACTTTTCAGTGATATTGAAGTCGGTTCAATTTTAAAAAAAAAAGATTTTTTAGGTTTAATTTTCAGGAAAATGTTACCTTTTTGTGATGTTTCTTCTAGAGAGACAATAGAAAGGATAATGAGTGTGAGACCGAATATCAATTATTGTTGCTATTTAATAAACAAAAAAATAAGTACAGTCGAATTAAGAACCTCTTCCTTATTTGAATTCGGTTAAAAATTCTTGTTATTTGATGAGATAAAAATTCTTGTTATTTGTCGATAAACAAGCTTATTATAATGAAGACTTGAAATAATGAAGCCCGATTTTTTTTTCTATTACGTAGTTAATATTATGATTTAAAATAAAATTATAGATATTAAATTTATAGAGATACTATATCACAATTTCGCCACTATGTTCAACATCCGATATGGTCTAGTGGCTAGGATACCTGGCTCTCACCCAGGAGGCTCGGGTTCGATTCCCGGTATCGGAAAATTCATTTTGTGTTTTTGTAATAAAATAAACTTTTAGCTTTTAGAAAGAAAATATATTGCGTTTTATAGATAGATATTATTTTGTTAAAATTAAGCTAAATAATTATGTAAAATTTACTTCTAAATAAATGTCTTTATAAACAGGTTTATACCTTAACGTTATTGCTATTTGTGTACCTATATGGTTAATACTTAAAATTATTATAATAATTAATAATGGCGTGGAAGAATTTATTGACGGACATACTACATATTTAAGGTACCTTAAAAAAAAGAATTTATTTGCAACACACAGCTTATTATAAAGAAAGAATTTTATAAAAAAAAAAAATTATATAAATAAAAAAATAAATTAACTTATTAGGTGTAAAAAATTTGGCCCATGTGGTAGGGTACCCAAGATGCTGGCAGGACTTCCTCGCTGAATAGCTAAAGCCACTCTCTGAGCGAGGATAGAGGTTAATCACTTAAACTAAATCTCGTGTCGTATCTTGTAAACATCTTCAATAACCACTCGCTCGCTATGTATTTTTATTACTATTAAAATTGTAGGCAGCATATTTCTGAGACGAATGAGATGTTGGCCTGAAAGTATCGACACGTTCGCCCATGCAACTGGCATCACGTTGCGTTGCAGTTCCACTCGTCACCTGAGACATTAGCAATTGCTCAAGTCATCATCATCATCATCAGCGGTAGCCAAAAAATGTCCACAGCTGAACAAAGGCCTTCCCCTTGAAGGGAGGGGTTGCCATAATCCCCACGCTTGGCAGGCGTCTTGTGGATCGCAGTATAGGTGGTAGGTAATCCAATAGAAAGACGCTGCTGCCCGTCTTCTTGTTTTCCCTTAGTCGCCTCTTACGGACACCCAACGGGAGGAGAAGGGAGGGTGCTGGACACCCCACGGGGCTCAAGTACCTTAATGAATACCCAATAAAATATTTAATTAATAAGTCACATCTAGTTTTTCTTTTATCTTGGGACAATTCAAACACGGTCATCTGATCCTAAACTAGGCAGAGCCTGTAGGTACTATGGAAATCAGACAACTGATACTAATACTTTTTTTTGTAAGTACATACTAAAATAGATAAATAACACCCAGACACTTGGCGGGAATCCAATCCACGACCCATCGGGTAGCAGCCAGGGTGACTAACCACTAGACCAACGGGCCAGTTGGTTAATATCTATGGAAAAAAAGACATAGAAATGTTAATTACTTTTACTGTGAAAGAGAGAATTTCTTCGCTCTGTTTCACTTGTAAAAAGAAAAATCTCGTAAACGCTAATACCATTGTGTGAATAGAGAGCGTGCGCGGGCGCATGTGTTGTGCAAACGCGCGATGGATTAGCATAATTTTGACACGATATGTATAGTTTTAAAGCGCTGTTTGCTAAGACAATGATCGCTTTGTTTTGAACTGTACGTAGGCATCTTCGTACTTTTTGTTTAACACGCAAGTTAATTGAGATAATTTTTACCTGCCTGCGCAAAAAGAGGGCAATGCTTTTTGAGTGTATGTCCATTTCTTTGACTTGCTCTCTAGGCTAAACGACTTGATGGATATATGGATTGTCATTTGATTAGTTGTGTGACTGCCGCACCTTCAAACGTCAAGTATAGTCAATTATCATTAAGTAAATTTTTGAAATCTAATTATATCGACTGTCGGTGTCGGAGTTGTTTATGATTATTTTCGATTATTTGAGTATGATATAATTGATTTCTCTACTCACTATCAGAGTGTTAAGTAATACTTCGAGTGTCGAAATAATAATATTAATAAAATCTTTTAAAAAAAAAATTGAACCGACTTCAATATCACTGAAAAGTATAAAATAATTTAAATATTATTGAAGTTGGTGTTAGCTTACCGGCTGTGTATATTTGGCACCAACTTCAATAATATTTAAATTATTTTATACTTTTCAGTGATATTGAAGTCGGTTCAATTTTTTTTAAAAAGATTTTATTTTAAACTTTTTAGTGATATTTTCATATATAAAGATTGAACCATCGAAAACCGTAAAATTATCTAGGTAGGTTATGATCACATTATCGTCTACATAGTTTTACATAATTCATGTTTCTTCAGAAAAAAATATCCGGTCGTAATGAAATTTGCATGGAATCATCATAGTAGTTTACACTCTCGAATAAAAAAAGAATCATCGGAATCGGTTCATAATTGTCAGAGCAATGTAATGGAGAACATCAGTTTTATGGTTTTTACCAGATATATTCCCCCACATCGTTCATGGTCCTCCAGTAAGTTTTTAGCTGGTTGTGATACAATTCATACAGATTCATAACAGTGGTTCAATCTTTCGAATAAAAAAAGAATCATTGAAATTGGTAGATATTTGCCAGAGTTATGACCATTTTTGTCCTTAAAAAGCGACATAAATTCATCTATATAGGCTTTCCTGCAGCTCTCAGTGCGCAGTCACCATTCATGTTTTTTCAGGAACTACTTATTACTAAGCAATAATTTTTTTATGGGACCCAATCAATGGATTGAAGAATGGATGGAAGAAAGATTTTTTCAAATCGGTTCATAATTGCCAGAGTTATGCGCGAACATACATAAAAAAAAATATATACAGACGAATTGAGAACCTCCTCCTTTTTTGAAGTCGGTTAAAAAAATGGATTAATGATAAACTATAATTGACGTTTGAAGGTGCGGCAGTAACTGACGAAAAATATGAAATTTTTTCACGAATATGCAATTGTTTTTTTTTTATGATGGTCATGATCGATGTTTGTAAGTAAGTTGGATAAGATTTTTTTTCTTGGTAAGTATTTTTTAACAATAAATAATATGACGTCAAATATAACAATAACAAACATTTTTAACAGATCTCAAACATTATTGCGATTAAAAAACAAACGGAACGAACAAAACCTTGGAAGCGTTAGTATGTAGTTACAGCAAATGTTTAAACTTGCTGAAGTACTAAAACATTAACCCGGCTATTTGTATGCTAAACACTTTAAGATGACATTCACAAAGACCTTTACACAGTTGGCGGAAAGTTTAAAATCCTCTGGTAAATGCTAAATAATAACATGTTCTTTTGTATATGGAATGACATGTTGACAGTGACGTGAGTGTTACAGACTGTAAGGCAGCCGTCCCACCGTAAGCGATTTTAATTTAAAATGATCTGTAAGCTATTTAAAGTACTTATATTAACTACTACTACTGTACTTATTTAAAGGATTGACTTATTTTTTTTTCTGAATGAATTCACAATAGTGACATAACAGTCCCGAATCTACGAGTTTTTCGAAGCGGGGCAGAAAGCTGATAGTGATGCCCTGCCCGATATATTATGATTTTGGCGCCCCCTGAAATTGCCGCCCGGTTTGCCAAGATCCGGGGCTGAACTATATGTATTAATTATGTATTGTAGGTTCTTATTGCTCGGGTTAATTGGGACCGGCTACCTCCTATTATTTTTGATGGAGTTCTTATACCCTATAGTGAGGTAGTGAAGAACTTAGGTGTACTTATTGATCGAACTTTATCATGGGCTCCACAGGTTGCCGAGGTTAGCAGGAAGATGTTTGCTGCCGCTGGGTCGCTCAGGCGACTAGCTCACTTCCTACCCATTGACACCAAAATTGCGCTCTCACAATCTTTACTTCTACCATATCTTGATTACGCTGATGTCAGTTATCCTGATCTTACTGAAGAGCTGTTAGATAAACTTGAGCGACTTCAAAAAATTTCTATTCGGTTCATTTTTGGCTTGCGCAAATATGACCATGTTTCAGAATTTCGTAAAAAGCTCAAGTGGCTTCCTATTCGCTTTCGCCGGAATACTCATATTCTTTCTCTCCTCTATTCTATTCTTTATAACCCTAAGTCACCCTCCTACTTAAAGGAGCGCTTTGCATTTGTTACGTCCCAGCACCATACTCTCCGCTCTTCATGTGAACTAAGACTTCTTACTCCTGCTCATACTTCTCATGCATACACAAAGTCTTTTACTGTGCTAGCGGGAAGACTTTGGAACTCACTACCGCAACATATAAGACGAGCTCAGAGTCTACTATCCTTTAAAACTCAAGTTGCATCGTACTATCTCTCCCTTCAATAATGGTTTATAGCTATTGATCTTCTCTCACTTTCTTGGTAATAGATATGTATTAGTCTATCATAATATATTATAAGATGTAGTTTATTTTTTATTTTGTTGTTATTATTATAATTTTTTTTTTATATATATATTGCTTTTTAATCCACTTAATTTATTTATATAACTGCACCTGCCCATAAGAATGCTCTGTCCTGTACCCCAAGGTTGACTGGAAGAGATCGCTTTAGCGATAAGTCCGCCTTGTTGTTCACTGTTTTTAATTGTTTTAATTTCAAATGTATATTTCTTTTGTGTGCAATAAAGAGTATTTGTATTGTATTGTATTATTTTACCACACTGTTGCATTAGGTTACCTTGTAAAACAGAACGTTGATTTTTTAAATAAAATGAAAAAAATAATAATAGAAGACCGATTAATAACTGCGTGGTGCAGTGCTATACGAGTATAACTGGAATACTACGTGGTAGGGTAGGTTCCTTGTGCAAGGGTACCGCCAAGCAGCAGTGTGTAAACATTCCGCAGCTATCTATAGGCAGACGTGTCGCTTACTGTCAGGCGAGGGTCTATCTTCATTAGCAGCCGTAAGACGTCCACTAATGAATAAAGGCCTCCGTAGAAGGGAGGGGTTGCCATAATCCCGACGCTTGGCAGGCTACTTGGGATCGAAGTATATGTAGTTAATCCGATAGAAAGACGCTGCTGCCCCTCTTCTTGTTCCCCTTAATCACCTCTTACGGACACCCAACGGGAGGAGATGGAAGGGGGTGCTATCCTTACCCGGACGCCCCACCCACGGAATAGAATGGCCCCACCGGTGTCTTGCTTACACCGTGAGCTCGATTCTTGCAGGTATCAAATTTGGAAATCCATCTTTTTACAATATGCTCTATATACAGGGTGGCCAGAACAGTGACGTCATAAAATATTTTTTAGGTGCCTCGTGTTGAGAGTTATCTGAATCACCCCTATGTATGTTCTACGATTTTTCGTAGTTTTCAAGTTACGATTTTATTTATATTTTTTTGCAAAATTGCGACCGGATCAGTTTGAAACATTTTAAAAAACAAGTAGAAGGTTTCTTTGTTTTTTTTTCTTGCAGCTAAATCTCTATGAACTGTACATTTATGCATAAAATAAACAGCCTCATAACTTTAATGGAAGTTACTACAAAATTGAACTAAAATTGAGAATTTATGTTAAGTGAGTATCATTTAATTTTCAACTGAAAATTAAAAATCTCATCTGATAATTTCTTAGTTTCTAAGTACATAGTAGCTTCAGAGAATGCGCTATCAGTTTATACATCTGATCTGAAACCATAAATAATATTCTCTTTTACGAGCCAGGGGTTAAATACTTAATGCATTAATCATATTTTAATGTAGAATATTTGCGCTTGTCAAAATCATAGGTGCAACAGTCCTAAGGTTCGAAGGTGCATATGGCATGTCAACAATGATATTATAAGTAATAGATATAAGTTTCCTATTAAGCAATCAACGATTTAAAGTGACATAGAATTAATTTATACTTACTACTTTGCCTATAATATTGTACTAACAATAACGACGAATGCAATGTGATTTATTGATTTCTAGAATTTTTTTTTGTGTATTTGGATATTTTACATAATATCGATCGATTATTTTGATGCGATTATTCAATAAAATTCAAACGAAGTGACACTGTCAATGCTTCCGTGGGTTGTGTGCTACAGATTCCGGTTATGTTACTCAGCTCACTTTTTTCCCCCCAGTCAGATCGCCTAAAGAGACACTACCATATCATAGTTTGGATAAGTGGCGTTGGGAAACCTGCAACAGCAAACAGGCAACACGAAATCTTGAACCACTGACAACTGCTCTCTCTCTCCTCTTAGCTTAAGTAGTTTCTAAAAAGTTATGTGTAATTGTTTAACATGAATGCTTACCATGTGACAGGATGTATGTTTTTCTTCTTCTGCCACAACATGCCCGTGTTTTGCTTATTTGTGTTTCTATACACTCTTCCATAAAGCCGAAAGATACATTCGTTACTAAGTTCTATAAAAATAATCTATGACTCTGAACTACTACGAGTAGTGGTAGCTGTCCTGTTATTCGTATAATCACTTCAAACTGGCACAGCGGGTGATTATTTGATGGCGGCCTTAATTGGAGAAAATATTTTTAATTACATAAGTCAACGATCAACATCAATATTGATCAATCAATGCAGCTCGGACACCGGCTTACAACTAATTGATTATGTATCTGTAAAACTAACTCATCGAGAAATCAACTTTAATATATTTTATGTAGCTATTAAGTTGATCAACATAAATTGAGTCTTAACTTGATGATAATTAAATTGAATCAATTGAAATATATTTGTATTAGACATTGCTAGTATTATTAACTCATTATTATTGAATGTAAGAGGTTTTCTGATTAATGATAGATAGAACATAAACACGTATATGTTGTATGTTACGTAAACTTACAATATTATGTACTACCTATATGTATACGTAAGGTTGTGCAGGTATTAATATCTTTTTTGTGGCCGAGAATGGAAAAAAGCAGTTAATTTTTCACAATTTTGGCATTTATTCCAGGGCCTTACCATACACATTTATATAGCAGGGCAGTATATCACGAAAAGTGACCTGTCTTACAAATGTGTACCATGAGCGCACTAATTAGCGTGACAATATTATCGTCACGTGACCACTCACCTGTTTGGGTGACGTAAAAGCTGGGTGGCCTGCTAATTAGTGCGCTCATGGTAAGTACACAAGTCACTTTTCGTATAAAACTGCCCTGCTTTATGAGTTCATGATAAGGCATCAAGACCATGCCGCTTGCAACAGCGCCAAATATCAGAAACTTTAATTACCACTTTTTCTATGTTTCGACTCGACATATCAAGCAATAATACCAAACAACACGACAGATGGCGCCGCCACCGAATCCTGAATCTTGCAAGCGAAGTTTCAATGTTCGCTAACAATTCAAACTGAAACTCAAACTCAAAAATAGTTTATTTCAAATAGGCTTAACACTAGCACTTTTGAAAGGTCATGTATTTTTTTTTAAAAAAGCTACCACCTAATCTCAACGCGGCCTCAACTGAGAAGATCCGGCAAGAAACTCAGCGGGCTTGTCATGTTTACACTTTTATTTAAACAGTGTGTCATGTTACAATTAGATCAGAGCGACAGTGTGTCTTGCCGTTCAAAAGATCAAATAAGTCAGAAAAAAATACGACGAAAGTAAAACAAACTAAAAAGCCAAAGGGATTGTAGTCGGACCAGTCCCCCCAAGCAGCACCCGCGCACGAGTTGACTCGAGCAGCAGCCATCACTCCCCTCAACCATATTGGAGGGAAGGGGGTGAACCGCAATACAAACAACATCCCGACAACAACTGTTGGGGGCTTGGGATCCCAGGATCCACACTTTAGTAGCCGCCGACGCTTCGCTAAATCTAGATTAACACTCGCTAATCGTTAACAGTGAGACAAGGTCCTTATTACATGAAAATGGGAACATCGGAACACCTGAAGCCGATAAGAGCATTGCTCCCGGAGCAACTAGGTGTTTTTCATATTGTAAAATGTAATTTTATTTAAATGAGAAAAGTAAATGCAGAACATTAGATTTTTTTTACATTATCAATACTATATAGGGCCATGATAATGGAGATAGTTATTAGATTGTATATATAACCGATTATAAGAATCATGTATGTGTTTGCTTACTACATTCACGCTGTAAAACTTATAATAAAATAAGAAGTCTGCAAATTGATGTTGCCTTCTGTGTAATGTATCTATTAAGAGAGCAGCAACACTAACAGCTTTGCAGTTTGACCAGCGATTTACCTATAATTGCAACATCTGCCTGGGTTATTCACTCTTTAGAATTCCAGATAAAATATTTGTTTACCAACATTATTTATTATGGACACCATATGGAGCTAGATCAGGGTCTTTACCATCACCTCTATTGGCATTATTATTGTCACCTTACTTTCACGATAGAAAGTGACATAGCTATAAACCACGTATATTGACGTCTCTACCTCATGTCGATTAAGGTGATAATAATACTGTTAATAGAGGTGGTGGTAGGACCCCATAAATTATCATTATTAGCCGGAAAGACTCTTTGGCTCCATCTGTCATTTTCTATGCGGCAAACGCGCCCTATATGCGGCAACAGCTCAGTGGGCGAGCGCTTGCCTTGGAAACAAGGTGCGCAGGTTCGAACCCCGGCTCGTACCTCTGATTTCTTCAATGAATCATTTGCGAGTTGTCTTTGTGCGATTGCTACTAGCTTTCGGTGACGGAAAACATCGTGAGGAAACCTGCATGTCTGAGAAAGCCTAACTAGCTCTCGAATGACGTGTGAAGTCCGCCAAACCGCACTTGGCCAGCCACTTGGCGGGCCTATGGCCTAGGCCCCTTCATATTAAGGGGAGGCCATTCCCAACAGTGGGACATAACAAGGGCTGGTATTATAAATGTATGTACACAGGAGTGATGACTGGCCGGTGGCCAGCCAAAGACTATTATTAGTGTTATTAGTAGGGTTGAATATGACATATTGTACCCTACCAATTGACATTGGCTGGTCGCTGGTCAGCCATCGCTCCTGTATTCCTACATTCATTGCTTCGATTTTGATCTTGTAAAGAGAAACAGGCTAATCGGCACCAATTGAGGACCTTTTGGTGCCATCTGTCATCTTGTATGCGGTATACGTGCCCTGTCTAGCTGTGCACCGCTTGCCCGATGTCAATCACTAACAAAATAATATCAGGAAGGTAATTCACACGACCTTACATCGGCGCACGATTATCATGTATCCCCATTAATCAATAGATACGCTGCCTTATCGGGCAATTCCTGCTCCATCTTATAAATATTTATAGTATTAGTACATACACACACATAGTGTACATATTTCTCATTGGGTATTAAGTCACTGGTAGAAGTGATCGCCCGATCAATTAGTATTTTTTGGCAACCATAGTTTTCTAAGTTCCGTAAGTTTTGTTGTATAGGATAGACTCTTGATCGAAGGATAGATTTTAAGATCTGCATTTGATAGTGACGTTCACTGCTTAATAAAGGCCACCTCCTTAGAAGGGAGGGGTTGCCATAATTCCCACGCTAGGCCAGCGCAGCGTCTTTGGAATCGCAGTATAAGTGTTATGTTATCCAATGGAAAGACGCTGCTGTTCGTCTTCTTGTCTACCTTATTCGCCTCGATACTCTACGGAAGGGTAATGGAGTGACGAGTTGTTATTTATAATCGTTGTTATCATTTAGAATGACTGTAAAATACGCTAGATGACTAAAAAAATCTCTTTCATTGGTCATTTAGATTATCAAAAAATAGTGGACACATTTTTTTTTCTCCGGTCAATTAAACAAAAGAATACGAAGATATAGTAATAGAAATTCCGCGTGACATCACATCTACGTACACTTTTTACTAGGCGTGAACTTTGAAGCTCTTTATTAACTGACTTTAAAAAGGAGGAGGTTCTCAATTTATACTTATTGATTTGTTAAATAAAAAATTACGTATCCAATATATTTTGATAATCTAACTGCCGGACTAATTAGAATTATTTTTTTACCCAGACATCATCAACCTCACTTGTACAAGTCAAAAAATAAAGTTCGGGGGAAACGTTTTTAAAACGTCAAAGTAGTAGCACAGTCTATAAATAGTTGTTTGTACACTGTGGTAGTAGTGAACGCATTTACCGTCAACGAAAAGAGAGCGTTTATCATCAACGATAAACAGGATTATAAAAAAAAAAACAAAACAAAACAGTATAAACTTTAGACTAATTTATACTGTTGACGAAAAGTTTAATAATCGACGTTCACAGACTACCTACGTACTATCATTAGACTAGTTTATCTATGGACTATAAACTGGTTAATCGTTGAAGCCAAAAAAACAGTCTAAAGAAGCGTTCGTTCATTCAACGCCCACTTCTATAACCGGACGCTGTGTAACAATAATACATGCACATTATGCGAGTACATTGCAGTCATAATATTTTAATATACCTACATACAGAAATGCCGTTAGCAAGTGCAGTTTTTGCTTACATCTGAGTCAGTTAATGCCCAAGGTATCGCGTTCAACGATGAGAAAAAAGAACATATGGCCATGCGCGAGTCGGACATATACCTTAGTTCCTTATAGCTTTGTTATCCTTCTATTATTATGAGAATCTATTTGTAATTGAAATAGCAATCTTTCCATATAGCTACCGTAGCGACCGGACGCCGTCATGACATCTTAACGAAGACAATTTTTTTTAGTTTTTGAAGTGAAACTTCTTATGCGACTTCCAAAAATGTTATCATATAACGCGTTAAGCGTTAAATGATAGGTGATAGACGATAGGCGATAGGCGTTAAATTATAGGTGTTGTGAGGTGGGAGTGAGTGAGTGAGTGACTTCGTTGACTCCGTTGACTCCGCCGACTCCGCCGACTCCGCCGACTCCGCCGACTTCGCCGACTCCGCCGACTCCGCCGACTCCGCCGACTCCGCCGACTCAGCCGACTCAGCCGACTCCGCCGACTCCGCCTACTCCGCCTACTCCGCCGACTCCGCCGACTACGCCGACTCCGCCTACTCAGGCGACTCCGCCGACTCCGACGACTCAGCCGACTTTGTTGACTTCGTTGCGCGGAGAGGTGGAATAGAAAGAGACAGAGCGAGAATGAAGTTTCACTTCTTCCGCGCGGAGGGACTCCACGCACGCACATTTTTTTGAAGGGAAACTTCTTATGCGACGTCAAAAAAATTTATCACTTAACGCGTTAGATGTTAAGCGTTAGACGTTAAGCGTTACATTTGTTAAGGTTATGAAAGCGCTCTTAAGGTTATGAAAGCGCTCATGTGACGCCGTCACTGAGTGAGTGAGTGAGTGTTTGAGTGTTTGAGTGATTGAGTGTTTGAGTGTTTGAGTGAGTGAGTGAGTGAGTGAGTGAGTGAGTGAGCGACCGAGCGAGCGAGTGAGTGAATGAGTTGACTTCGTTGACTTCGTTAAATTCGTTGACTTCAGACGCGGGGAGATGGAATAGAAAGAGGCAGAGCGAGAATGAAGTTTCACTTCTTCCGCGCGGAGGGACTCCACGCACGCAATTTTTTATTTTTTATTCCTTAATCTTATATGTTTACTCGGGAATACATTTGGTGAGCTGACTACACATATGCGACAGCATTACTACGTATTCGGTGAGCTGGCTACGCATATGCCCGTTTATAGAAAACTACAGGTGCTTACTTTGGTATCCTTATAATAGTTGAAATTGGAATGTTTGCTAGACATTATCCACTGTTACATCCTAAGGTTAGTGAGGGTTCAAAGTATATACAAAGAGATCCAACACAATAAAAAATGGATTTGTGTAAAAGCGTTTTCCATAAAAAAAACTCACGTATGATGACTTCTAAAGTATACAATCACATACCAAGGACAATTAGAGAGCTCCCCCATAATGAGTTTAAAACTAAGTTAAAGTCTTGGTTAGTGGAAAAGTGCTTTTATACGTTGAAGGAATTCCTAGAGATCAAAACTTAAATTATTTTAGAAAAATGTGTCTTAGATTTGATAGATTGAAAATAACCTACAATAATATACATTTGCATGCTGAATAAAGTAAGCGAAACATGTCGAACTAAACGTGTAACATACCACCTGTAATTCGATGTTTATAGCAAATAAATATTCTGTTCTACATGTGGCGAGCTGGCTATGCATAATAATATGTGACAACATCACTATATATATACATGCGGCGAGCTGGTTACGCATATGCGTCAACATCACTACACACATGAATATGCATATAATATATGTCAACATCGCTACATACATGCGGCGAGCTGGCTACGCATATACGACAACATTACTACGTATATGCGGCGAGCTGGCTATGGATAGTAATATGTGTCACTATCGCTACATTCATGCGGCGAGCTGGCTACGCATATGCGGCAGCATCACTAAATACACGCATAGAGATGGCTACGCATAATAACACGTGTTAACATCGCTACGTACATGCCTATGCATGTAGCTGGCTACGCATAATCGCCAACATCGCTACGTAAATGCAGCAAGCTGAGTACGCATATGCGGCATCATCATCGCTACGTACGTTCAGTGAGCTGGCTACGTATATAGTCAACATCGCTAAGGATATGCGGTGAACAGGCTTCGCATATGCGTCAATATCGCTACGTTCATACATGCAGCAAACTGGCTATGCGGCAGTAAGCCTCTAGTGCTTAGTTACCATCCGGCGGACGTCTATAACTATAACTAAGTTGTATAAATAAATACCATTTATTTCAAAACGAATGCGGAGCCCTAAACACATTAATGCAAGTCATTTAAGCAAATTAGGTTCGTATAAAATTACATATGCAACCATGAGGACTGACTTGTGTATGCCAATATACAGGAGAAAAAAGATAATGATGATGACTAATGGTGGGAGACGGACCAATTCATGCCAATGATCACGGCAACCGCGGGTCACCCCCTTCCCTTCAATATGGTTGAGGGGAGTGATGGCTGCTACTCGAGTCAACTCGTGCGCGGAAGCTGCTTGACCCCTCAAGCAGCTTCCGCTGCTACTGGTCCGACTACTATTCCTTTGGCCTTTTAGTTTGTTGTACTTTTGTCGTAATTTTTTCTCTCTCTTATTTGATCTTTTGTACGGCAAGACACACTGTCGCCGATGCTGATCTAATTGTAACAAGACAAACACTGTTTAATTTTAAAAAAAGTGTAAAAATGACAAGCCCCCTGAGTTTCTAGCCCGATCTTCTCCATTGGTACAGTCATAGCGACTACAAATGAGTAGCTACATTTTATGATTACTAAGCCACATCGACCAATCTTTTTTCAACATCAGCCAAGTAAGCAGGAGATTAACTACTGTGGGTAGTTCCTCTTTACCGGTAAGGGCAGTATAGACTGATCATCTGACTTCGGGGTCGCTGGACGTTCGGGGTGTCGACCCTAGGACGTTCATTACGTACAGCGGCGATTCCGAGGAGGACGGCGGCGGGATTGCGACCCAGTGAGCACCGTGACTGGTTCCCGGGGAGCTACAATGGGCCCCTGGCGTCAGGCTCAAAGGCAAGGCACTGAGGGACTCCTGGTGCAGATCCCACCGGAGAGCCCTGGTATCCCCTCTTATGTGCCAATGGGTGCGTTAGAATCCCACATACCCCGGTTGGGTTACCCCACAGGTCCCAGGGACCTTAGGATGGTTTCCCCGCGAAAAAAGTCTTAACATCTGAATAATTGAATAGTAAAATGGTCCATATATCGGATGGGCAAGTAAAAAGTTGGTCCTGTGCCTGAATCTTCCCGGTCCTTTTAGTTATCCACTTGTGCGATCTCCTACGAACTTTGCTGATCTGGTGAAGGATTGGCTGCTGGGGCCGTAGCATCCAAGAGGATATTACTTTCCCTTTATTTATACTTAATGCCTGCTAATAACACTTTTCAGTCCTAGAAACACGATCCGGGGTCTAGTCTATTACGAGTTCTGATAGTTTACGAGCTCGTTGAAACTGTCAGTATTTCCCCGTAAGTACATTTTACTAGTTGTTGATAGTTACCGCTAGGGGGCGCTGGTGTGAAATATATGGAGAAAACTGACAGTTGGATCACTGCATCGCTCAGGCGTCGCGCCGCAGTCGCAACGCACCGGGTGCACAGGCTCCCACACATAACTGCGATGCGATCCGATGCGGCGCCGCATCGCAGGAATTTGTATGGAAATATTCATTTGTTTCTCGCAGATATTTGCTATGCGATACGAATTCGCAGTTATGTGTGGGAGCCCTAAGTGCATTCATGTCACAGCAAAGGTGATTCAAATGTGAGTACATTCCCAATTTCTTACAATTAAGCCGGAGATTAGGTACCTACGTTCTAAAGGTAGGTTGACACTGACGGCATACATGAATTCATATTTTCTAATCGCCTTATACGATGCTTAACAATAATCTCATTAACGAAGATTACATTACCAACGACAAAGGGCCTTAAATTAAACATGATAGTTGTCATATTATTTGTCGTATTACTGCGTCTAATGCTGACGACACGACTGCGGTTAGGTGAAAGTCACTGCAGACGGTATCATCTCTCGTAAACCACAGCATGGTAATTCATAGTTATGTCACGGTACCATGTACCAAACGTGTGTATTTATGTGTTCAAGTTTCGTATAGAACGGTGGAAAAGCATTTTTTTTTGCTATAGAGGAGGAAACTTTTAAAATTAGAATATGTATATGTACAAGAACTTTAGAATGCTTATTCTCAAGTAAGCACCGTAGGCACGAGTAAGAACATCGATAAGCATATCATATACACGACAATAGGTACTCTACCGTCAGCGTCAGCTGTATTTATCGACATTTGCGCTGGTGATAGATATAACCTATTGCTACATATCGATATAACTTTTGATCGTAGAACTAAAGAAACCTGCCTAGGCTGCCTACGATTTGTTTAAGGGGACCATAGACAAACACGTACTCTATTCTTAATGTATAAACTCAATGCCTTCAAAAGGTATCTGTAAGGACCTCCTTGATGATCTACATCGACGCTGAGACTTTGGGCCGTAGGGCTGGAGCGAGCAAAGGCTAATAAACATTGGTTTGTAGAAACCACCTTATGCTTTTCAACATAAACAACATGTTGGTTCTCACAAAGATAATTTCATCTGTGCCAATTTGTTGCTATCGGAATAAATATAAAGTAAAAAATTAAAAAAAAAAACTAATCAAAAGAGAATAAATAAAAAAACACCAACGTAAAATTATAATTTCAAGTAGGTGCTTACTAATTTTTAGTTTAAGCTAAATAACTATGTTACCGTAGTATTTTACTTGTAAGTACTTACTTTTTAAGTGGTGTCTCATAACAAATAGATATATTTATTATTAAAAAAGAAACAAAAGGACAGTTGCTGGGGGCCATTCCCCCAAAGCAGCACCCGCTCGTGCGCGGGTTACCTAGCAGCAGCCATCACTCCCCTCAACCATATTAGAGGGAACGGGGTGACCAGCCACACAAAGCTGCCACAGGCAGAGAATTTTCGATGGCGAGCATGACCATTCATCCAAGGTCACTTTGACTACCGAACATTAAATGATCCACTGTAAAATCAGACACCGGTCTCGCCGGCGAGGCCGAAGGGCCTCAACGACGTGCATCACCCCACTGAGTTTCTTGCCGGTTCTTCTCAGTGGGGGCGCGTTGTGAACCGGTGGTAAACTCAGCCCTCTCTTAAGCGACAGCCCAAGCCGAGGCCGTGCCTCCCTGAGGTGCCCTTGCGCTCGTCGCTACTTCTGCCGTAAAGGCTAGAGCGCTTCAAGCGCTCGCCTCCTATTGTCCGATGAAGCTGTAATGGCCATCTGCGGCCAACAACGTCTATCATTCCCAAAAAAAAAAAATGAAAAAAAAATATATCCACTGTAAATTTAACTTCCTAACTGCTTTCGTCTTGAAATCACTAGTGATGTAAGTAGTGTTGACTATTACACAGCTTCTATATGACTCGAATAATGTGAACGATTCCAATACAGGGCTTGATTAACTCACTGTATTACTGGACTGGATTTTTTTCATAGTATAGTTAATGGCTAACTTGGAGTCAGAGTTGTCCAAGCTATTCATAAGCCTCCGACTTAAGTCTAACCACCGCTGTTTAGATGACAAAAACCGGGACCGATTTTTAAAGTGCTAAATTTTTTATTATAATTTATGTAGGGCAGTCATAAGTAGACGAAACAAGAACTCTGTTTAAGATCGGCACATTATTCGTCGAGGATGTCCAAGATAGGGTAAGCCTGGCAACCCTAGTACTAGTATCTAAGTTTCATCATCAAACGTATTATTATCAAACTTCGATGGTCAGGCCAATGCCATTATAAAATTAGCGATGACGTAAAAGGTGTTAAATCATGGTTTTGTTGATGAATACAATCCAAGGTACAATTACGTCACATTTAATTTTAACCTGTCGTCAAGTGACCATTGATCAGATACCCCATTCGTTCAGCATCGAACCGTGACATAGGATGACTAATTTTGGTTAAACTTGAATAAAAACAGTAACGTCCATTCAACTGAAAAAGCACTAAAAATACAATTTTGTGACCTAAAATGCCAATGTCTGCCAATAAAAAGCTTTCCAAAAGACCGCTTTTGGTGTTTAAATTTTTTAGAACACGAAAACAGAATAAGTTGGCGCAAAAACATTGATAAAATTTTTAAATTTCGTTTGGATTTCGAACGTTTTTTGTGTTAAGAACGTGACGGAATTTATGTCAAGCCAGTAACATTTCAAAAACAATTTTTTAACTAAATTATTAGGTTTATTAGTACTTTTGTAGTCGAGATAGAGGCAGCTATTTCTCAAGCTAAACAACATATACATGGCTGTAATGTTAAGAGCCAGTTAAATACAATACATGTCGTACTAACTAGTAGTGGTCGTAATTGGACCTAAATGAGAATACTTAAAAAAAAACAATTTGATACCGTTCTAAATACAATGCGTAGTCCGATGAAAACAGCTTTAATGTTAATTATGAAGTACTTCATTAGATTTATTGATCATTGTTCATGAGCTAGAAGGAATGAAACCAAAACTGAAAATGATAATATTAGAACTATGAACGGATTGCTAGATAGACCAGATTTATAAAACCATTCTACTAATATCATTGATTCTACTGCGTTCTTAGGCCCATTTACTGATGTATACGATACAAACGATAGTGATAGTATCCGATTAGGATTTAAAACCGCTCCTCACGACATTTGAGAGGTTCAATTCCCTTAAAATAATAACCCTTACTCGCGCGTAGGTACTTGCCGCACAGTACCCCCCCATACTTGAACCGTAAAATATAACACAATTACAACAAATGAAGGGTTGAAAATGAAGTATTTATTAAATTGTAGTACACGATCGCAATTTAGTGAGAGAATACATGCATCGCTCGCGGGCAATAGCAATCACGCTAGTTGTCAGACGAGTAAAAAGACACGATCCTATGGCTTTGCAGCCTACGGGCACAGATCGTAATGAAGATACAGTTTATTTTAAAAACGGTCATTTTTCTTACTTAAATAAATCAAGATACACAATATACCACAAGTAAGCATTACGATAAGCAAACCAACGAATAGATTCATTATTATGGATGTTATGACACAAGATGTAAATATAAGGAGAAGTAAAAGTTATAGTTCAGATAATTATCTTAATGTGTAGCTATCAGAAATCATAAGTATGTAGTACGAATGATGAATAATACACAATCACATTAACCTTATGGGTAGGGAATAGACCCCATGTGCATGAGAAGTATAATATGGTTTAGGTATTTCATCATGAGGTTATGCCCTAAGAAATTCCCAACAGAAAAACAGTAAGCACAGGATAACATGTGAAATTATCACGTAATCTCGGACAAGAATTATAAAGAATGATATGGCGTCCCAAAATAAGAAAACTTACAATTTTTATTTATATGCCGGCACGTCTTTATTACGAGATGTCAACTGTCATGTTTGACGTGACGCCATGACATTAGTTCGGGTGATTGGTTGACAATGACATAACAAGTGTGATGGTTGGAAAAGTAGTATGGTTATGTTTGATGATGATCGTAAATTATAATGGAGAGTCTATCGTGATATTTCCTAGTGAATCAGTGAGGTGTAGCATTGAGTCCAGCGTGAGGATGCGGACGAGAGTCTACGTTCAGTTATTCGGGAAACGATCAGTGGATATTGAGAGCTAAGTACTTTGTAGAATGAACACAGTCTAGTCTACAGAGTAGTTCGTGCTGTGAGTCGTATATAGCTTGGGATCTCGTGAGAGTCAGCGTGGTGATCTCGTAGAGAGTAGTTTGTATTACGAGTAGTCTAGTTTGGGATCACGTGACAGTCAGAGTGATGATCCCGTAGAGAGTATTGCGAGTAGTACTGTGGGATCTTGAGATAGTTGGTGCGGTGACCCCGAAGGGAGTGATTTGTCCTGAATGATCTAGTTTGGGATGTCGTGACGGTCTGGTCGGTGGTCTCGTACAGGGTTGCTTGTATTGGATGTGGTCAAATATCACTGTGTGCGTGAAGGATCATGTCATCATACGAGATGATGACATGATGAGGTGCCAGGGTGTCAGGTCCACGCTGTCATGAGATGACAAACAGCTGGTCGAAGGGACGCCTTAGCCAGTGGTGGTTTGCATGAGGTTGAACATCACTGTGTGTGTGTGGAGGGTTATGTCATCATACGAGATGATGATATAGCAAGATGTCAGGTTATCAAGTCCACGCTGTCATATGAGATGATCAAAGGGAAGCCTTAGTTGGTGTGGGATTATTTGTTAAGTGTGTGTGTGTTATGGTCCTTATGTGAGGTTCGCTGGGCAAGACGGTTACAGTGGCCTCCTTGAGGAACCAGCTGGGCAAGATTGTTACACCAGTGTGTGTATGTGTGTGTTGTGGTCCTTAAGTGAGGTTCGCTGGGCAAGACTGTTACAGTGGCCGCCTTGAGGGACCAGCTGGGCAAGATTGTTACACCAGTGTGTGTCTATGTGTGTGTGTGTTGTGGTCCTTAAGTGAGGTTCGCTGGGCAAGACGGTTACAGTGGCTTCTTTGAGGGACCAGCTGGGCAAGATTGTTACACCAGTGTGTGTATGTGTGTGTTGTGGTCCTTAAGTGAGGTTCGCTGGGCAAGACTGTTACAGTGGCCGCCTTGAGGGACCAGCTGGGCAAGATTGTTACACCAGTGTGTGTCTATGTGTGTGTGTGTTGTGGTCCTTAAGTGAGGTTCGCTGGGCAAGACGGTTACAGTGGCTTCTTTGAGGGACCAGCTAGGCAAGATTGTTACAGTAGTGTGTGTCTATATGTGTGTGTGTTAGTGTGTGTTGTGGTCTTTATGTGAGGTTCGCTGGGTAAGACGGTTACAGTGATTGTTACAGTTGACAAATATGGAAACAGGGATCCGTAAAACATAGAAGAGAGTCTATGGTGAAGATCGGTGTTGGTGAGCTAACGTACTTCAGCTGTTGGTTTAGATTGTGATAGTTTCCTGTGAGATTTCATGTTGAGTAGTTGTGCAATGAGTTGTTCTCTCTGGCTCGTGTAGGTAGTCCATTTATCTAGTGGTTGCAATATAACCTCCGTTGGGTTTGGTTACTAGGTTGATAGAAGGTCGAGATAGGAAGCGGTCGGTCAGGGGTGGCTGTAAGGGGCAGGTGGGTAGGGCTTTAGTGCCTACTCGAGACTTAATGCCGGTAGTTTCCTTGTGTGTTATTCTGGTGTGCATGGGTGAGATTGTGCTTCTGTGTTCTGAAGATCATGTAAAGTTTAAAAAAAAGAATGTTAAACGTGTTTCCGACATATATGTTTAGATTGTTTATTGAAACTACTTAAATATTTAGTTTCTTTACAAATATACTAAAACCCCAATCCATTATCCCAAAAAATAAAAGGTAAACAAAGAATCCAACAATTTTCAAACTGTGGTTCGAAATATTCTGATTTCGCAGAACTCAGGTTATAAAATAATAACTTTAGACCAATTGTAATGCAAAGCAATTAAATTTTTAACAAATACAATGAAAAAACAAACACGCTACTTCAACAACATAACCTCAACCTTACCTTTTATTTTTTGGGAAAATGGATATAGGTAAAAAACTTCCACCAAGTTGTCGCCGCACTGGGAGGGAACGGTACCTAGAAGACTGGCGGCATTACCTCTTTGTATGGTCAAGCTTATACGTTGGCAGAAAAAGATAGGTACCAGCCCGACGGTCTCCTGAGACTTCGATAAGTTTGGATGAAATTTCTTTCACCAAACCGTGCGTCTCATGAGACCAAGGCCCCATGGTCTCCACCGCAAAAGGCGCAAATATATAGCTGGAACCTAGGACTGCATACTTGCGCCGCTTTACATCACTAGCGGTCGCCGCAGCTTACTATTAAAATTATTTGAGAAATCAATCTGCTATATTGCTGACCACTGGAATATACATATTAATTAAAACAAAATATTTAATCGTACGATATATTTTAATGGCCTTTAGTTCATGTATCCTATCACCACCAATGCGAGCAACCGTAACGGCATCCAGTTACATACCGTATTATTTAAATATGAAAATAAGCAATTGCTAGGGTGGCCACCCACCGTGCAGCCCTACAAGCCCAACTATTACAAATAGAGAGGGCCAATTTCCAATTAAAATCACTGCAGGTGGTCACCGCCAGAGGGCACCACTAGTGAAATAGATTGCGCCGGTCGAAAAGACCGCGCGCCGCGGGGACGGGTTTTGAAAAAGAAAAAGAATGACAAAATGTATAAATAACTTCATCAAATTAAAATACTATCTGTTAATTTGTAATGTCGTTTTTCTTTACGTTATGGAGGAAATTACGTCTTTATAATGGTGTACGCGTTTAATTATGTGTTATTATCAGCTGCGACGGTTCGATGACCGGTGGTAAAGCAATTTCTCTATTAATTTACTATATTAATTATAGTATAATTATAGGTATGCATTTGGAACTATTTTTCGACAGAAGCATCCACTAAGAAAGAAAGTAATTTATTTAATTCAACTGGATTCTAGCTAGAGTCACGACGCCAGTTATTCAATCACATCCCTAGAATTATTTACATTTTAAAAGAATACATAGGTTTCATCACCACTGTAGAGCCTTTAGACTCTACAAGTTTTATTAGAATATGATATTCGTTTAAATTGATCAAAACAAGCATGGAAGCATCCCTTGCTTGCAGCTAAAGCGATGAGACGCTCATAGCCAGTTGTAACCACTGTTCGGTAAACGATCAGTTGGGTAAGCAACGTTAGGCAAGGTCAGTCCTTAGATGGGTGACCGTTTAGTGCCATTTGAACTGAGCGTGTCCGTGCTTCGGAGGGCACGTTAAAAGTCGGTCCCGGCTGTTGTCATCTAGACGGCAGTCGTTAAGCTAAGTCAAAGGCAGCTTGAAAACTCTGACACCAGGTTGGCCACTATCCAAACGAAAAAAAAAGCTAAAACGATGACCGCTAACCGAATACCTAGAGGGGGTCTACCACCATCTGTTCAGGCAATATTATTGTAATCTAATTTGACGGGCCCGTTGGTCTAGTGGTCAGACACCCTGCCTGCTAACCGATGGGTCGTGGGTTCGATTCCCGCCAAGTGTCTGGGTGTTGTTTATCTATTTAAGTATGTATTTACAAAAAAAAAAATGTATATAAGTATTGTTATCAGTTGTCTGGTTTCCATAGTACAGGCTCTGCCTAGTTTGGGATCGGATGACCGTGTGTGGATTGTCCCAAGATATTTAAAAAAAAAAAAAAACACTCAAGAGTCAGCAATGGAGCTATAACCTGCGTATAAATACGTATCTTTGCCACATCGATATAATATTATATCGATGTGCGTAAATGTAAGATCACTTTAACACTGCCATAAGATGTTGCTAGTGATGGGATCCCTAATCGTTTTATTAATAATGCATCATCATCATCGGCAGCCGAAAACGTCCACTACTGAACAAAGGACTCCCCGTTAGGGGTTGCCATAATCTCCACACTTAGCAGGCGTCTTGGGAATCGCAGTAGGTGGTAGGTAATCCAATAGCAAGACGCTGCGGCCCGTCTTTTTGTTTTCCCTTAGTCGCCTCTTATCCAACCAAGTCCCGCCCACGGGAGGAGATGGGAGGGTGCTTTTCTTACCCGGACACCCCACGGGTAATAATAATAATGCATTGTAAGGTAAAAATACATATTCAGCTTTAGTTCACTGTCAAAGATTACTACTGGCCTATATATTTAATCTCATTTTTCACGTTCACCGTACAAAAATATTATACCAACTTCGTCCCGACATAGGCAACAAGATATACATCAACCCGTCTGCCTACATAGGAGCTAAAGGTATTTGGGGCACGTAATGTTAATTTTCGGGGCATATCGCGTTATCAGTGCGTTATCAAACGTGTTTAGGCTTAGATAACGCCACTTGGCGCCAGTCATCCGTGGAGAAGTATGGTATGAACAACCACGGGGTATTGGAACTAAAACTTATGTTAAAGTTTACTTAGGTATGAAAATAGCTACATTAGTTAAAAACTATGTTGCAGCAACTATTAACGCCCAATATCAGAAGGATTTGAGGCATCACCATCCCAGTCCCGGAAGACGTCCCACTATTGAACAAAGGCATTTGATTAAGCCTAATGTTATTAACAGCTTACACATTAAGTTTTAAGGTGAAAAATCTTAAATCTGTGGTTTTAAGCCTCCTCTGAACGTAAGTCTATTAGGATTGACATTGAAATGTAGAACCAGCCAGTTCCTGTACAGCCAGTAGTGGTATTGGCTGATATGGTCGCTAGAGAACCTCAAAACGTTAGTAGCGTTTACCAGCAGACGTATCTTAAAATGAACATTGACAATGTGAAGATCATGTCTAACGACCATGTTGCACCCGTACCAGTAGTCCTTGGGAATGATCCACTCGCAGTTGTTGACCACTATGTCTACGTTGGACAGACTGTCCAGTTAGGTCGGTCCAATCCAATTTCAATAGCTTTGAATAATAATAATAATGACCACCGATCTGAGGACACTCTTTGCAATCGAAACCTACAAATACTTGGATATGTCACAGGCGTTGGGGATCAATGAGAATGACATGAAACAATCGTTGCTTCTTGGCCCACCTGAGAAAAGTACTTAAACGTCTTTTCAGCGATCAGGCGGAAACAAGTTGCGAGCCTACAACGGTTGGGTTATGCCAGTCTTGTTGTACTCCTTTAGCATACTCAAGTGGACTCAGACTGTACTAGACACCCTGGATAGAACAGTTCGTACAATGTTAACCTCATATCGTATGCATCATCTCCGCTCTTCAGTGATGAGGTTATATATCCCACGGAATTGTGTTGGCCGGGACTTTTTAAATGCCATGACCTTACATAACCGTGAGATATATAACCTCAGGGAATACTTCCTTCACTGCGGTGGGGAGGTGCATACGGATGTGGTTACTGTGGACAATAGACTGACCCCCCTATCCTTAGCAAAAGGGAACTGGCGCAAGCCTGTAGTGCTGTAGTAGTGGCAATCGCGGGGTGGTATGACAAAGTAAGGAGTTACACGGAAGGTTCTACCGGGCTCATCATGGGCCCGATCTAAACTTCTCAGTATCCGTGGCCTGGCTACGATTCGGTGACCTCTTTGGGGAAAGCGAAGGTTTTGTCTGTGCAGTTACGGACGAAATATATCCTGAGGGATGGCACCATCGACATTTGTCGGGCATGTCATCGCCCTGGTGAATCCCTTAGGCATATTATTTCGGGTTGTTCGCGTCTGTCAAATGGTGAATACTTGCACAGACACAACCAAGTAGCCAGGATAATCCACCAGCAACTTGCTTTAAAATACCGCCTTGTGACGTCCGAGGTATCGTACTACAGATATATGCCAGAACCAGTTCTGGAAGATGGCCATATCACGTTATACTGGGACTGATCTATCATCACAGGCAGGACTATTGTCGCCAATAAGCCTGATATTGTGCTGATAGATCACACCGTATCAGCACAATATCAGGCTTATTGCAATGATTGTAGGTGTCACTGTCCCCCATGACGAGAACCTCGTGAAAGCGGAGAAAGATAAAGAATGCAAATATCTTGATCTTGCGCACGAGGTTGTCGACATGTGGCACATTGATTAGGCAATCATTGTACCTATAGTCGTTTCCGCTCATGGCCTAATGGCCAAGAGCCTCGATAAACACCTCAAGAGGCTCACGTTACACGGCTGGATCAAGGGTCAGATACAGAAGGCAGTGCTCCTGGAGAGGACACGCATTGTAAGGAAGTTCCTCTCCCTGGAGATTTAACCACCGTCTGCTAGTACCCTGTTCCCGCAGCCGCCGGTTGGAAGGTGTTTAAGTATATTTGTGTTTAAAATGTAAATAATTGAAGGAATTTCAATAAATGGTATAATAATGAGAGCCACACAAAGAGCTATGGTCGGAGTATCTATGCGCGACTTAATTCAAAATAAGGAAATTCGACGAAAAATCAGAGTTACCGACATAGATCTCAGGATTTGCAAGTCGAAAAAATATAGTTGAGTGACGACCACAAACCGGAAGACGCAGCATACCCCATATATATTCCCATTAAGTGAACGGACGACATTGTAAGTCGCGGTAAACCGGAGGATGCAAACGGCTAATTGTCGGTCTTTTATTGTGGTCATCATCACCAGCCGGAAGACGTCCACTGCTGTTGTCCTATGTTGATAGGCCTCCCTCTTTGAATGCCAGAATGAGGATAATTGGCTATTTGCATCCACCGGTTACCTGCGACGCGCACTATGTCGTCTGTCCACCTAGAGGGAGGCCTACCCGTAGGTAGGGCTCCCTCTGAGGCAGCGTACTGCGTCATCCGGTTCGTGGTCGCCACTCGAGAACCTTTCTTCCCCATCGGTTATCGGTTCGCCGAGCGATATGGCCTGCCCATTGCTACTTCAACTTGGAGATTTTGAGTCTTCTCATTACGGATTCTGTCGCGAAGAAACATAGCATAGCTCTCTCCTTAGCTCGTTGTGTGATTGAGCTTATCCAAGAGGCCAGCAGTTAGGGACCACGGGGACAGGGGGTTTATTGTGGTCAATGTGTGGACGTCGGCGTCCATGGCAGTCTCAGCATATGTTTTTTGTTCACCACATAAAAAATCTACCTAAATGTAGATCACAATATTGGCATTATTTTGCGTTTCTAAATTACCTGCATTAACATCCAACGTATACCGCGGTTTGCAATGTCGAACTGTAGGCTTAGTATAAGAAATCAGTGAGAACCACACGCGTGAGCGCGTTAATGATTTTCCATACATTTCACACCAGCGCCTCTAGCGGATACAAACCTAAACTAAAATCGGTACCACAACTTAAAATCATCAAGACACGACTCACCGTGCCTTGTGTTTTTTGCTATTCGTGAGTTGTCAAACGAATAATGGCAGTATAAAGACGCAATTTTGGCTTTACTCTGTCACGAATACGTGCGTTTGACAGTATTTCAATTCACTAATTTTTTTTGCGTGAGAGATAGGGGTGAGTGCGGCGTTAATTGATATTTTGAGAGAAAATAGATTTTCTTGTAATTGAATTTCACGTGGCATGTAGCTCCGAAGGCTGTGGAAGCTATCAATGGCAATATCGGACGATAAGAGTTAATATATGATGAGAATATAGCACGCCCTTAAAAGACTCGAATAAACACCATATTAGGAAGAAAATATCATAAAACAACATTTGAGCTTTTGTACGAATAATAATATGGAATAATATATAATCCTGACGATGTCCAGCCCCAAAAAACTCATAATTAACAAAAAAATACAGAATATTACTAGCACGCAACTTCACGCAAGGTATGTAAATATTATAGCATTTATTTGCTGGTTAAATTATTATAAATTCACAGTAACTACATAGAATAATTCTATTTAGTCATTTTTTAATTTGTTAATTCAATCACATATCAGACTAAAAGGAAGGTTGTATCTTAAAGCCATTTCTTATGGATGTACCCGCCAACACCTAAAATTGTACATTAACAGATTTTAGTATTTACATATATTATTAAGTACATACTACACCCACTCATAGGTAATAAATTATAGCATTACAATAATTATTTGGCTATTTCATAATTTTTACAGTAGGTATCTACCTACCACTTTCTTGGAGTTCGTGGATTGGTACAATATGGCTACAGTGTCGAAAAGGAACTAGGAAAACATAGTAATTTATCTTAAAATATAGTATTATTAATGTATTATGTAACATTTACTTATTACCATATCTAGCCAACTGCTTTACCATAATTTTCGATGCTTGACACATTATTAGTGTGCTAGTAAAATTGTGATTTTAATTTCAATTTATATACTTACTTACATATTATGCAGGTGACTCATACTTTTCATTGTATTGTTATTACCTAGACTGCACTCATAATACTTATGAATTGCCATATTATATTAGCTAACTAATAATAGGTAAATATATTTAAATAAATTATTTTTTTACCTATCACTAAATTGGCACCTACCATAAAATATTTCTGCACTCTAAGATCTAAAGGTAGAATAAGAAAATGCCTAAGGCATTAAGTTCGCGCCATACCATAAGTGCATTAATATTATAGCAAGTCAATGATTAAGTTAATAAATAGGTAACTCAATTATTTTTCTCTTTTCAGGTAACCATGTCAAATAGAATTCCTTGGTGAACAAATATTACCTAATGATATACTTGGACTCTAGCATACATGATTGGTTCACCTTAGAATATTTTGTAGAATATATTAGCAGCAATTTAATAAATTCTGTTTATATTTCATGTACCTAAATAAAATGTCAGTATTTTAAATAAACAATGTCTTTTCTGTTCTTTCCTACTATTTCAACTTGCTTTTTCTATGAATGTTGTGTAAGTCTTTAATTGATATATGTCTTTTGTTGGACATTTGAAATTTTAAGTGTATAATATGTATATCATTGATGTACTTTATTAAATTAAATAAATGTAAGTATTTTAGAATTTGTGTAAATATGCATGCATGAGCATGACCATAAGCCACATTCAAGACTTAGTCATAGTAAAATTTCTCTCTACTGACGGAGCAAGGGAGGATGAGAAATCTTATATCATGGTAGATTACACAAAGCAGATTAGATGAGTGCTTCAAATTTCTGGAGCATACCTAGGCTTTGTACAGCAAATGAAAAGATGTTTCATTTGCTGTTAGTAAATGGTTAATTAGATTATGTAGTGCTTAATGATTTATATAAAGTTGGATAACATTGAGGTTCAAACCAGCCCCTTTTCAGTCTAGGCAAGATAGCGGTCATCTCATATAACATTCTTAATTTATGTAAATACTATATTGACAAAGATTCTATGAATGTACCATGTCATGTTTTAGGAGCAAATAACAAAAACGAATTATTTTTTAATAAAACAATACTATAATTATGTCTTTATTTGTCTACAATCAATTATTTAGTTGTTGCTTGTATTCTTCTTAGTATAAAAATAACACTATATTCATGCCAATCTGAGATACACGGCATAATTCTTCCTCCAGCAGTATTTCTCCATCCATGCGCCATCACATGTAGTTAGATGAAGTTGTCTTCAAGAAACAAGTAGGTATTTCTGCAAATATAAAAAAATACTAAGTTTTCTCACACAATCTCTGTAAATAGTTTCAAATTAGAAAGAGTTAGCGTATAATAACATTACTTTATTTGCTTATTTAAATGAATATGGGGGAACATGAAGGTGCAGTATGCTGTATGGTAGATTTGTCATGTATACGACATGAAAATCTCAGTATACGGTGTCATTTAGATTTACAAGTTTTAGCTTACCATTTTAATGTACAGCATATCTATCTATCCATACATTATAAATTCTTGAAACTGATACGCAATTATAGGTAAATAACATTGTAAATAACGTATGTACCTTATAAATTTTAGTTTGGTAATAACATCCGAATTTCATGATTATACTTGGTTAGGCAAGGTGAGCCCGGTTTGTATTATCACTAAATTATAAACACTTGTATTGGGTACCTATTAATTTCGAACTAATTTACTGTACGTTATGTTTTCTACATTTCTATTCTATTAAATTGAGGTTATAATATAAAAGAAAATAAGAGTTAAGTAAGGATGCGAATAGTGATTAATCGAGTAATCGATTATAAGTAGTATCGAATAATCCGATATTAAGATAAGCACCCGTGTTCATTTTCCTAATATATTTATATAGAATTACAAAAGGATAATTCCAAATTCACTTTAAAAAAATATATCGCAAAAAAGTAACGATTAAAGTATGCTTCAGCTGAAATAAATAGTTACGAACCCGATTTTTTTGAGAATCGATTTGCAGCGTTCCTATGAAACGATTTTTGTTTCTGAACGTTACACATCCTTACAAGCAATAATATGAACCAATCACAAGTTATCTACAATTCTAATCTCCAATCACAACGCTTACCAGACAGACAATGTCAGTTTTGACAGGTATATTTGACTCTTTCTTTTTAGAAGTGTATAAAAGAGACAGTCATATAAGGAGTGGGGTTGGGCCATGCTGGGGCTAGTGAGAGAATCTTGGGCTCGCTGGTATTTACGTGGTTAACAGTGTAACGACTTGTCATCCCAATTATGCACAGACGCTCGGTAAATGAGAGGTTACACGGAACGTAGTGTGGTTTTCACCAATCATCTCGTACTAAGCGTACTGAATGATGGTTTATCGTGTGAATGGGAGACCGACATTATGGCTATGAAATGGTGCTCCATCGAGGGTAATCTTGTCCTGCCACTGCCCTGGTTAGGTCATAGTGATGGCCCGTCATCAGTGGCAGTGACTCATGATATAGAGGACGCATTAACTAGCTTAGAATATGTATAAGTATATATACTATAGATTGATTATTTTCAAGTAAGAACCGTAGGCACGAGTAAGAACATCGAAAAGCATAATATCATATACACGCAATAGGTACTCTACCGTCAGCTGAATTTATCGACTATAACGCTTTTGACAGATCAAACCCATGAGTACTTGTCACTGACGTACTAATATAACTTTAAATAGTTCACCTGCCTCTGGAGGAAGGACTAAAGAAACCTGCCTAGGCTGCCTACGATTTGTTTAAGTGGACCATAAACAAACGCGTACTCTATTCTTAATATATAAACTCTGTGATTAGCTACAAAGTACTATTATGTATTCTTTGACAATAGAAATCATCATGGGTAGACCAAAAATGGCTTTGAGTAGGTACCTGTCTAACAATAAAAGGTATTAGCCTTTTATTTTATTTAATCGCTCTACCTTTCAGTCTCTACTGACTCATATAATTTTCTGTAATTACTTTACAAATTACAAATCGCTTTCGGAAATTAAGATTATTAAATAATATTTCATAATTATCCCTTTATCTACCGCTTACCTTTTAGGTTTCAGCCTTTTCATAAACACGCCAAACATCTCGAGTTATCCTCGGCCGGCGCGCTTCCAATACACAACAAAACAAAAACACAAGTTGATTGATAAACGAATGTCATTGACTTCCGTTCGGAACGATAAACAATCACATGTTAGTAATATCCGAGCGATAAGAGATAGAATTGCGAGAACGCCGAATGCGTCTGACCTAGACACACTAACTTGGAACACTGTCCCACATTTTGAATCGCTAAAATCGATAATCCCTAACTAGATACGGTAAGGCATTACATAACACAAAATCGCGCAATCTCCGCAATTTCGCTCATTGAAATATTCATACGCATTTAAATCGATCGATTTATGTGTTCCAATCGAGCGAATTACACGACGTTGTTATCAGTCGGTCTCCGCGCGACTGTGTCTGTTTGAAATTGAATCATTGTCTTGTCCTAGCAACTTGGTGGTCGACCGGTTGCGCGTCAGGTGCGGTGCGGGTCGATCAGCTGCTCGTTCGCCACCATTTTGTTTACGCCATCTCGCGGTGACCTTTCTAAAACTAAGTTTTTACAACATTATTTACAATAATTGTAGGTAGGTACTTAACTACTATTAATAAACGCGACTGATTATCATGTATTAACAGGTATCACTCATAAAAATCGTCTATTTAAGATTTTACCAAACATAGCTTTGAACTGATTAAGCCATTTATCCAATATCAGCTCACTTGCTATCCATCTAAATCTGTATATTCTTTAGTTAGGGAGATACCTATAATGCACGGACAGAATTCTTAGAGGAGATACCACTGGAGAGAGCACAATGCGCTAATCCCTCTACCAAATTTTTGTTCATAATCTTAGAATAATTTCATAATTATGTTCAGGTCATTCTTTATTTGTGTGCATATCTTTTTGAATGTGTTGCGAGTTTATTAAAGTGTGGGTTCATAGAAACATGAAGAGTTTGCATTAGACATTTGCAAGAGTATGCGTGAAATTGTATCTGTGTGTGTTTACTTCGCCTCCCGCACCCCGCAAAAGTGCCACGAAAAATTGGTTCGGGGAATCGACGCGATACTAGCTCCATTCTAATTACTCTGAGACAGAATTAGATACCCGCCGCGGGTAGGGGTTTAGTGGTTAAGAATCCCACATACTTCTTTGACCTCCCACAGGGTCCCGGGCGGAGACCTATTGACGATTTCCCTCTCGCGAACAAAAGTAAAGGAATTTTAGGTAGTATTACCTCTATTTTATCAGCAGCTGAACCAAACTCCTCCCCTTTAAAACGAAGGAGTTGCCATAATCCCTACGCTTGGCAGGCGTCTTGGGGATCGCAGTATAGGTGGAAGGTAATCCAATAGAAAGACGCTGCTGCACGTCTTCTTGTTTTCCCTTAGTCGCCTCTTACGTACACCCAACGAGAGGAGATGGGAGGATGCTACTCTCACATAACTTCACTACAAGACTATTCTTACCCGGATACCCCACGGGTGGTGGGTAAGTACCACTATCTACAATGAATAAAATATTTACGTTGGTGAGTACTTATATATAAACTTAAACGTACTTATATATAAAAAAGGGGAGTGAAGGCTGCTGCTCGAGTCAACTCGTGCGCGGGTGCTGCTTGGGGGGACTGGTCCGACTACTATCCCTTTGGCTTTTTAGTTTGTTGTACTTTGTATTTTTTTATTTTTTTCTGTCTTATTTGATATTTTGAACGGCAAGACACACTGTCGCTCTGATCTAATTGTAACAAAACACACTGTTTAAAAAAAAAAGTGATAAAATGACAAGCCCGCTGAGTTTCTTGCCGGATCTTCTCAGTTGAGGCCGCGTTGTGATCCGGTGGTAGCTTCTTAAAAAAAAAAAAGCATGTCCGTTAAGCCTATTTGAAATAAACTATTTGTGAGTTTTTTTGAGTTTAAAAAAAACAAAAAGTGTGGTGGTAGGTAGGTATAGGTTGTTAGCAAGGTGTAAAGCAAAAATTGCAGAAAAAATGTGAATTCTAGCGTCAACCATTACAATATTTCTTTACTCAAGAACTAAGAAGCATTTCGTTAATTTTTTTTTGTATTTTACATTCCGCCTTTTTAAACGACATTCTTTTAAAACGTTTCTTCATATTGATTTAGGTAATACTAGAAAAGAAAACACTTGTACACACAGCATCAGGAATGGAATGCCTTTTGTTACTATTTTTGTACTTACTTAGTAATTTTCTAAATCTATGTAAGTTGTGTTAACATCGGTTCATTCACACTTGTATCAACAAATTGTGAAACTATTATTTATATTACAATTTCATAATGTATCATCTATGGTGGCTTTAGATAAAAACAGTAACAAAATTTGCTATTTTAGTATGAGCATCGATGGTTCAGTGGTAGAATGCTCGCCTGCCACGCGGGCGGCCCGGGTTCGATTCCCGGTCGATGCAATACCTTTTTCTATCGTTATATTGTTACTTTTAAATTTTAAGAGGGATTTTTTTTTTAACAGTTTATTTTAATAAGAAAATTTCTCACCTCATCGCTGTATTATTCACAATGATTATGGTTTCTGTCATCATAGTTTTTATTAAAAACAGCAGAGCCCTTTTATTTTTCTCTGTAATTTAAACACGATATTTCTGATTTATTAAAATATTGATTACAAAGCGAAATAAGTAACCGCGTTACGAAACATAGTTTTTAATTAATTACCTATAAGTAGGTAAATTATGTATAAGTATTTTTTTATATATTTATAAGTTTTAAAGCTTTATAAAAGCCGGATGGATATTGGATATATGATCTCTAAAAATATTTAGTTAGTTTAAGGTTTTTGATTTGTTTATATGTGAGCACTATCAATGGCTCGAAGAACGAATGGCTCTCAAACAGCTCAAGAATAACAAGGCGCCGGGTGAAGACGGAATCACATCAGAACTTCTGAGAGCGGGTGGAAAACCGGTACTTTTAGTCCTCCAGAAGTTATTTAATTCCGTCTTACTCGAGGGTACAACGCCAGAAGCATGGCACAGGAGTGTGGTGGTTCTTTTCTTCAAAAAAGGTGATAACACTTTATTGAAGAATTATAGACCTATCTCACTCCTGAGCCATGTATACAAGCTGTTTTCGAGAGTCATTACGAACCGTCTCGAACGTAGGTTTGATGACTTCCAGCCTCCCGAACAAGCCGGGTTCCGAAAAGGCTTTAGCACCGTAGACCACATACATACGCTCCGCCAGATTATACAGAAGACCGAGGAGTATAATCGGCCATTATGTCTAGCGTTTGTGGACTACGAGAAAGCCTTTGATTCAATCGAGACCTGGGCAGTATTGCAATCTCTCCAGCGGTGCCACATTGACTATAGGTACATCGAAGTGTTGAAGTGTTTGTACAGCAACGCCACCATGTCGATCCGACTACAGGACGAGAGCACGAAACCAATCCCATTGCAGCGTGGTGTGAGACAGGGAGACGTTATTTCTCCGAAACTGTTCACAAACGCATTGGAGGACGTTTTCAAGCTCTTGGACTGGAACGGATTCGGCATCAATATCAATGGCGAATACATCACTCACCTTCGTTTTGCCGATGATATAGTCATTATGGCAGAGTCGCTGGAGGACCTCAATACGATGCTCAGCGACCTCAGTAGCGTTTCCCAACAGGTGGGTCTTAAAATGAACATGGACAAGACGAAGATCATGTCTAATGTCCATGTTGCACCCGTACCGGTAATTGTTGGGAACGATACACTCGAAGTTGTTGACCACTATGTATACCTAGGACAAACTATCCAGGTAGGTCGGTCCAACTTCGACAAAGAGGTCGCCCGAAGAATCCAACTCGGATGGGCAGCGTTCGGGAAACTACGCGAAATCTTCTCGTCCAAAATACCGCAGTGCCTAAAGACGAAGGTTTTTAACCAGTGTGTGTTGCCAGTGATGACATATGGTACTGAGACGTGGTCCCTAACTGTTGGCCTTTTGGATAAGCTCAGAGTCACACAACGAGCTATGGAGAGAGCTATGCTCGGAGTTTCTTTGCGCGACAGAATCCGAAATGAGGAGATTCGCCGAAGAACCAAGGTCACCGACATAGCTCTTAAAATCTGCAAGTTGAAGTGGCAATGGGCAGGCCACATCGCTCGGCGAACCGATAACCGCTGGGGAAGAAAGGTTCTCGAGTGGCGACCACGAACCGGAAGACGCAGCGTAGGTAGGCCTCCCACTAGGTGGACAGACGACATTGTGCGCGTCGCAGGTAACCGGTGGATGCAAATAGCCAATTGTCGGTCATTGTGGCGTTCGAAGGGGGAGGCCTATGTTCAGCAGTGGACGTCTTCCGGCTGGTGATGATGATGATGATGATGAGCACTATCAATGGTTTTTACAAAATAAACACCTTTGATATCCAAACCTTATCAAAAAGATATCAAAAAGATCACGGCAACATGCAAATAACTAATATTATGTAGGTAAGCATCAAATAGTGATATTAACGACTTCCACCCCACAGCGCTATTAGCACCCCTTCCAGGAAGGGTTGAAATTGACCTTGAACTTTGAACCAACCCCTTTATTATGAAATCGGGGACGCGGCATTGAAATTAAGTTGGTATTTATAGATAAACGATATTACCTATGTAGGGATCGGGACGAGTATACATAAACTTTTTTTTTATTCAATCTAGTGACGAGAGAAGGAAGGCGTTCGCCTGATGGTAAGCGACAGACCTGCCTATAGACAGCTGCATTGCACTGCCACTCGTCACCCGAGACATTAGTAAGTCTCTAGGTAGTGTCCGGTAATTTCAGAAGTTATATTGCTCTTCACATCGAAACACAACAATGTTTACATATTTACTGCTGCTTGGCGGCATAATATCTGACATAGCGATGGTACCTACCTGAACGGTCACTTGCACAAGGCCTACCACCTAATGAAGCATAGATTAATGCTCTACCGAGAACCCACTTACTGATTTACGGATCTGGCATTCGTCTTGGGGACGCTATTCAACAATCTGCCGTCCACAATGAATTTCATGGAAACTACTGATTTGTGAATTGCGTTTAACCTTTTTCATTCAAAGGATACCACTGAAATTTCTTCACCAGAGATTCGGAAACGGGAATCTTTGACGGTTGTGAATAGTCCTGGAAAGTCCTCTTCCTTTCAAAACTGTCTACCGGTCAGCATCCCTGGCCAATGAGTATCACTCCCGTTTTATTTCTAGCCAGAGAGATAAACAAAAGATATAAACATGTCCACTGCAGGCCTATTATTACGTCAATTACCGAGTTGAATCGATTGAAATCTTGATCTTATCTGTATATAGATTATTTATCTGTATCGAGTCGGGAGCGCACGCGAACTGTTGAATTGCCGCGTAACTATGCCGTTTGTTGTTAAGGAAATGCCACACCTGTGAAGCGATGCGATACTATAATATAAGCCAATCTACAAAGCCTAGAGCACAGGCGCAAAGTAGCCAGCCTCTCGGTATTCTACAGGATGCATTTTGGAGAGTGTGCACAGGAACTGCATGACTTCATTCCACCATCCCTCTTCTATCATTGGACGTCGAGACGCACTGCGCATACACACCCTTATGTGGTGAAAGTGCCTTCAGTCCGGACTAAACGATTTGCCTCTTCATTTATATTGAGGACAGCTAAGGATTGGAACAGTTGGCCTGCGTCGGTTTTCCCGCCCGCGATTATAATGTGGGTGTCTTCAAGGCTAGAGTGAATAGGCTTTTAATAAGCTAGTGCGCTTTACCATCTTCGATTGCGTCGCCACTTTCCATCAGGTGGGTCTGCAGTCAAGCACTAGCTTATGTTGAATAAAAAAAAAAGTGTATAAAACGGTTTTACGTTTCTGGTCAGGAGGTTCTTACATACTGCCATCTCATAATAGTGTAATCTTAATTGTAAGTGTTTCGGAGGCACGGAATTACGCAGTTTATATACTTACTTTGCGTTCTCTAGACAAAATACGATTCCGGTAATACTGGTCGAAGTCTCGAACAGATGGTAGTACATCGCCACTCCCCAGGTGGGTGCCGTTAGGTAGGTAAAGCATTATCAGAGTTTATGCAGCAATGTTACATTGCGTAAACATTGCTCTTCCGATGTGAAAGGCGCTATAACTGTAGAAACTACTGGGCCCAAGAAACTTAATGACACGGACCTAGCAGCTGTCGGTGGGCAGACGTATAGTTTACCATCAAGCAACCGTCCTAGTTACCATTACCATAAATCGGTAACAATGCTACACACGTTTGGTATCATTGTGTTTTACAGAAAATTAAGGCTTAATGTACCTTGGACTCTACTCGTAAAAAAAAGGAATAAGAGAAGAGGCAAACAATTAACTAAAAAACCCTTCGTGTTCGTAGTTTTGACTGCAAAACATACACACAAACGGTACATCCAAATATCATCATGTAGTAATATTAATATTATTTTTCTTGACAATAACCACGAACTCCAAAGACTGGTTGTAGTCATTGCTTTGAATGCCATACTATATTTATAGTATCGCACCATGTGGTATATGATCTAGTGTTAAAATTGTAACAAGACTTTCGTAAGGTTGAGTCTACCTGCTTCAGTTTTGTAAGAGGTGTGAAGTTGCCACTTGAAATGTACAGTTACGGCTATTAGACGTTATGAAACTGTTTTAATTGGTAGTTAGGCAGATAGACGGTAACTAATTGATAGTTTATGGTGAACGAAATTCAGGCCCTAGTCTATTTACATAGATACAGGATACTAAAGCAACTTTGTTACGAGATAAGTAGGATGATCTTTTGATGGTAGGTAGGTACAGTACTCACAACGGATCTTTGCGTTTCTGAAGTTGGGTTGGGCGAACCATTGCGCAACTACAGTCTTGATTTGTCAATACAACAACACAAAAATAGTTACTGCGCAGCGTCTTGCAGCCAACTTCAGAAACACAAAGTTGTGACTACTGTAATTGACACGCCTGCCAATGCACTGCACTCCCGTTCATCACCCGAGATACTGAGCCCAGTAATTTCGCTACCTACAGCGCCTTTCACACCGGAACCCATTAATGTGGTAGTATTTATCTTCCTGAACGGTCTCTCCCTTGCACGAGGGACAATAGTGGGATTGTACGAAAGACACGATTGGCAATAGAAACCATTCTAGTTACTATTCTTAACGCATTCTGCATACTGTTCTTTACGGATGTAATGTCGATGGCTTAAAATAACTTTGCGGCTTGCCGGGATACCTATAAATTATCATTTAATTCTAAAATCTCTATGTTCGTTAGGTTAACCACAACTTAAATTTACCAATAATAATTTCTCATTACACTTTTACTAATTAGATAATTAATCGCTCCAGAATATGTGTTCTCCCGTTTTGTTATATTTTTGTCTTGTAATTAAAACTTCTGACACCTCTCCCATGTCTGATTGTTGTGACACCTCCTCCACAGGGATTTCTGTTTCCTCCTCAGCAAATTGAGTAGTTTCTTCAACCTCAGCATTAACTATTTCCTCTTCATTCTTTTCTGTTACTATCGGCTCATCTTCTGTATCAATAAGCTCATCGAGGATTTCATCTAATTTACCGACCTGTTCTTCGGTTAGCCTTTTCAGATCATCTTCCCATTTAATAATTGACCCGTTGCCGCAAACTTCTAGGCATGTGACTAAATCGGGAAATAAGTTATTCCCATTACAATCCTGCAACGCCACTTGTTTGCAGTCTTCAATGTGTGCATTGTCTTTTGTATTGTTGTGTGTGCAGATTTCAGTGTTTCCTTTTTTACTGCATTCTGGATCCATGTTGCCGCGGGCTTTAAGACATGTTAATACTTCTTTCGGGTATTCGGAATTCTCATCACAACCCTGCCAGGTAATTTCTTTGCAATAGTCTTCAGTGTATTGGTAGGCTTTTATTTCGATATATGCACAGTTATTATTAGCGCTGAGTTTTTCTATGTATACTGGTTCCTCATAGCTGCAAGCTTCAAGGCATGTCATTAAGTCTGGGAATTTATTATTCCCATTACAACCATGCCAGTTTACTTCTTTGCAGTTGCCCTCGGAGTATGTGTACACATTTATGTCTATGGAGTCATTGCAGACAGCAGTGTTAAGTATTTCTTCGCATAATACGACTTTTTTCGGCTCCAAATCTGTAATATTTGTAAACTGCATCAACTACCTGGTGCTTGCTTATTTACATTAGCTTAGGTACTGCTACTTTAAACTCTCTTATTTATATTATACAATTAGGTATTCTTTGGGTTGAATTTAGAACATAATGGTGTTAACTACTACTACTGATAATGAATAAAATCCTATAAGAGAGGAAGCGGCAAGCCTTTACCAAGCTTACTTAGAACATTTTACAAGTCTTTACTTAGAAAATTCTAGATCAACTGGGTACAGATGATAAGATAAGTTTATCTATAGTCCTATACATGTCATAGTCATCACAGCCAGTGTTCACTTCTGAAGATAGTCCTAATCATAAATTTCGCCAACTATTGATGAAGTGCCTACTGCATTAATGCATCTTCCTTTTTAGCTATCCACCTTTTTCAATAGGTCGTGTATCAATATTAGTAGTAGCCATTTCTACCTAACTGTTATCATTTCAGTACTAGTTAGTACTGATTCTTTTAACTCCCTTATTATTTTTTAACTTACCATTGGACGGTATTTCGGTCATAATGTCATCTATATTATCGGCGGCTCCATTCAAAATACCACCAGCCTTTTTGAAGCTAAATATGCAGTTGTGAGTACACTCGTATTCATTGTCAAATTTGTTGAGAGTAGGACATCCTCGCCACGTTTCTATCTCACACCTAGACCCCGGCTTGTAGTATGAGAAGACTGGGGTAGGCTTTAAGTTGCAATCGCTTCTGTTTAAGGGGTGGAGACAGTAGTCTATGGGAACTGTGAATCATATAAATAATGAATTATACCTATGTACCTAGGCATTCCTAAATGTTATAACAATTTAGTTTAATCAAACGTACCTATTACTTAATCAATTCGCTATGAATTTCCAATCTACGTAAGAGAATAAATGTATCGTTACATTGAGATTTAGGGTGACTATTGATGACTCTAACAGGGAACTCTTTGTTATAAAAGAAACAAATTCCTACCTGAATGTATTATTTCGGCGAAACATAAAACAGTTAAAACTTCGTGTAAGCAATCCTTTAACATTCTCATGTTGCACACTTCTAATCAAGTATGAGGTATATAGAATAATTAACTTCCAATTTTATCGTGGTAATTAAGGTTTAATGGGTTTGTATTGTTTTACGCACGTAAAGTAATTTAGGATTTGGTAATATAACAAAAAGGTATTTTGCATCGGCCGGGAATCGAACCCGGGCCGCCCGCGTGGCAGGCGAGCATTCTACCACTGAACCACCGATGCTTATTACTAGTAGGCAAAATTAAAGTACTATACAAATTAAGAGAGCTGAAAATAGAAGCTAGTACTCAGTATTTTGTACTAGTAGTGTGCTTGTTGTATTATGTCCAACCGTGGACGAATTTAGGCTGATGATGTTGGTACAAATTAATACCACTTTTTTTAATTTTTTTTTGCCTATGTTTTTAGGACAGTGAAATGTCTCGCACATTTAATTGGTAATTCTATGGGTAATGCATTGCATGCATTTATTTGCCAACGTATAAGCTTGGCTATACCATGGATATTCATCCATGGCTATACAAAGGGGTAATGCCGCCAGACTTTTAGGTACCCTTCCCTCCCAGTGCGGCGACAACTTGGAGGAAATTTTTTACCTAGTTTAAGTATACATATTTGTAAATAAATTAGTACCTAATTATTATGCTTACATGGCATAAAATGTTCATACGAATTCGATAGTTTTAACTGCCGCTGGGCAAGTTAAATGAAGGCAAAAAAAATAAGTAATGTGTTATTTTTTAAAATGTTAGATAGAGACATCTATTAGTTAATAATAACAAAATCTTTTGAAATAACAAACAAATGTATCGGTTTAAGTAAGGTGTAAGGGTAACAGTGTGTTAGTTGACATATAGATGGCGCTGTGACCAACAAATAAAATACCACATGTAAACAATTTATTGGAGTTTATACAAAAAAAATACAGCATTTTTATCATAAATGCAGGCATTAAAGTTATTTATAAATAGTTAAGTATTTGTCATTTTTTGATTCCTAGGTTTGAAAAGAATTTGTAGTCATATTTTTCTGTTTCTGTAAATGGCAAAAAGCGCCATCTTGTAGTAACATTGTACAAAATATAATTTTGAGATCTTCCATTTTTCTTCGATGTGGTCTTGAGGGACTGTTTTTGTCACTGTTCAACTTCAACAGATTCCTTCGGCTTCTTATTTGTTCTTATGTGTTTGCACAGTAGCGCTCCAAATATCATTAAAAGTAGCTGAAACAATAAATAAGATATAGAGATCTAATTATTTCATGTTAAAATAAGTCGCTTGTTCGGTTTTCCCCGAAAAGAGGTACGCTTCAGACTTTTTTTTTTTTTTTTGGGAATGATAGACGCTGTTAACCGCAGATGGCTATTGCAGCTTCACCGGACAATAGGAGGCGAGCGCTTGAAGCGCTCTAGCCTTTACGGCAGAAGTAGCGACGAGCACAAGGGCACCTCAGGGAGGCACGGCCTCGGCTTGGGCTGTCGCTTAAGAGAGGGCTGAGTTTACCACCGGTTCACAACGCGCCCCCACTGAGAAGAACCGGCAAGAAACTCAGTGGGGTGATGCACGTCGTTGCGGTCGCATACGTACGACCCTTCGGCCTCGCCGGCGAGACCGGTGTCTGATAGCTAGTGTAGCATACGGTTGTCGGGGAGGGGTCGGCGCATCCCGGTCCAATAGGACCGTCATGGGGTCAGGAGGGTCGAGCAGTACGTGCCGTGGTCTGCGGCGCGAGTCAGAAGGACTAGCGGCGTAATCGGCGGCGGCGCGGATTAAACTGTTCGCGTGACGGGACGCGGATTCAAAGTAGCGTTTCGACGCTTCTTTGAGGAACTTACGAAGGGGATCTAATTTGAAATCGGAATGCAGATCTACGTTCCGCATGTACCACGGGGCACCGACGGCGCGACGGAGGAAACGATTCTGGATAACTTGGAGGCTATCGATATAGGTGCGGGCGGCGTGCGCGAAAACTACACTCGCGTAAGTCATGATAGGACGCTTCAGACTGTCTCAGTCAACCCAAGCCGAGGCCATGCCTTTGAGGGGCCCTCTTGCTCCCTTACCCTTCAACATGGACTAGTTCATTCATCCATGCCCTTCAAGATTGTCCCCTAGAGCAATCCCACAGACCGCCATCTCATATCAGCTCAAACTAGACAGAGCCTGTACTATGGTAACCAGACAACTGATACAAATACGATAGTTCAAATACATAATAATAATGTTCCGGGAAAAACATTTTACAACATGTCATGTCTGATATGATCCCAAACTAGGCAGATCCTGTACTATAAAAAACAGATATAGATTTTCTTGAAAATACATATTTAGATAGATAAATAGCACCCAGACACTTGGCGGGAATCGAACCCACGACCTTCTTCTTCTTCTTCTTCTTCTTCTTCTTTCACAAGGCTACTCTTGTGAAAGATCTACGCAGGAGAAAATAATGTACGTAAAAGGGCTTGCGTAGGCACAGATGTATTCTCTCTTCCTTTACTCTCATAGTCCCAATGGGACGGAAGACCGACACGAACGGGGAGAGGCAGGCGCAGGACCGACTTTTTACATGCCATGCATCTTGGAAAAGATTGAGGGGGGTTGCTTTTGTTATTTTTACCCGGACACCCCATGGGTATACGGGTATATAATATACCTAAGTGTATTTGTCTGGTAACCATAGTACGCTTAGTTACCGCCCTTGCTTACCTTCGGACTCGCTGGACGTTCGGGGTGTGGGCCCTAGCGGCGACTCTGAGGAGGACAGCAGCGGGGTTGCGACCTTGTCCCCGTGAGCACCGTGTCTGGTTCCCGGGGGGCTATAATGCGTCCCCAGTCGGCGGGCTCAAAGGCAAGGTACTGAGGGGCTTCTATTACACATCCCACCACAGAGCCGGGTGTGGGGACACCCGGTGGTGGGATGTGTAATAGTCTCATGTGCCAATGTGACAGCCGCGGGGGTTTTAGTGGGTAAGAATCCCACATACCCCGTTCGAGCCCCACTGATCCCAGAAACCTTGCGAAGGTTAACCCCACGGAAAAAAATAAGGATAAGAATCTCATTATTTACCTCAACAATAATCAAAGTTAGAGTAACTCCCAACACCATGGAAGACGTCTCTTTAAATACGGTTAGCACCAAATCCTTGCACCCTGTATCATAGAAGGTCTTCTTCGCTTTGCAGGTCTCTCGCTCCTTCTCTTGCACCAGGTCGGAGCGGTCGGGATCGTAGGCCGGACAGCATGAAACAGGGACATCGGGAGGGAAGTAGTAGGGTAAGTTTTTGCTGCGGTAGTCTTCCGGGCCGTACACTCCGCAGCAGTTGAGCTGCAAGAAACGAGAGAAAGGTAACTTTTTTTAAAGACACTGTTGTCTCCATCGGAAAAAAGGGCCAGGATAATAAATCTGTGCTATTAGTTATTATAATATAATAATACTTACATCTAACTGCGTTGTTGCCCACAGCTTCACGTGCCTCGGGTTGTCTGTTCTGGACAACTTAAAGGAATCCGCGAGAGACTTGCCCAGATTCAGTTCATCTGAGGCGGTCACCTTCACTGATATACCAGCGATCATGGCTTGGATCACCGCTAGAACTAGTAATACCATTCCTGCCTAGAAAGAAAAGAAAAAGAGGCTTGTGAATCATCGCCTAAGTTGAGTTGACGGATCGTTTTGGTCTCGTAGATGGAGCCGAAGCCGAAAAAAAAAGCTTAGTATTCGGTCTATTTCGAAAATCGATTGATTTTGAATAACTTCTAGGTGGCAGTTAGGTCATTAAAGAAATCAGAGGTGCAAGCCGGGGATCGAACCTGCGCACCTTGTTTCCAAGGCAAGCGCTCGCCCACTGAGCTGTTACAGCTGTGAGTGACTATAGTATTTTTCTTTTATTATGATTTATGTCGTTGATAAAAAAATAAACATTTTTCTTTGTTTCTGACTATGAATAGACATTTCTTTCCGTAATAACAAAATATTTACAGTTTATTTACAAATATACCTACTTAAACTAAGTAAAAAACTTGCTCTCAGTTGTCGCCGCACTGGAAGGGACGGGTACGTGAAAGACTGGCCGCGTTACCTCTTTGTATGACCAAGCTTATATGTTGCCAGTAAAAACTACCAGTCCGACGGTCCCCTGAGACTTTGATATGTTTGGATGAAATTTCTTTCACCAAACCGTGCGTCTCATGAGAACAAGGCCCCATGGTCTCCACCAAAAAAAGCGCAAATATATAGCTTGAACCCGCTTCGGCCGTCTACGGAACCGGAGTTTCGGAACTGGTTCCGATCGCGGCTTTTTATTTCCTTGTATGGAACTGGTTCCGATCGAGGCTTTTTATTTCCTTGTATGGAACTGGTTCCGATCGAGGCTTTTTATTTACTTTTACGTAACCAGTGGACCCAGTTCACCCAAAAATGGATATTTTTTGTTAATTAGCAAAATTTGAAACTTAATTAATAGGATTCATTTGTTTCTTTTCACTTTTTTTTTTAATGTGGTACTAGGGAATTGCTAATTGGAAGTAACCCTATATAGGTATACTAACTGACACGCGCAGCTTCGCCCGCATTTTTTTCCTGCACTACAATTTTTAGTTTCTGGTATTTTTTTATATATTTTTCTCCCCCCTCTTCTATCTCTCTATTCCTGTCCCCATCTATGCTCGTAACTTTGATAAAGACTTCCGTTGTTTTTGATGATGCGTGCAAATAGTGTAATATTTTTTTCCATACAAACTTGACTAACCTCTAGCGCAACCGCGCGCGGGATATCTTTCTTTATTTTGTTCGGAAAATATTTTCAGTGAGCTTCGATTCAATCGACTCGTAAAGTTTCGAATACGATGACACCCTATTTAACCCACTTAAGGATTAAATTTCCAAAAATCACGTCACTCATGGAATCCTCCTTTATATTTAAATATAAGATATAGATTAGAAGATTTGATTTCCTGGTTAATAACTTGGTAAGACCAAATGTTAAAACAGAAATAAATGTTCATGTTTACTTTATAGTTGTATGATTATTTCTAATATACAATGGGGTTAAGTACCTACCTAGTTATTGGTTAAATCCGTTTTATAGTTTTTGCGCGAAACAAGCTTAAACATCCATCTATCCAAACTTTAACGTTTATTATATTAGTAGGAGTAGGATTATACCTTCTGTTATAGACCTGTCTGTGTCTCTACTTCAGTTATGATCACGGCTGGTGGAATACGATAATTACTTGATCGGAACCAGTTCCATACAAGGAAATAAAAAGCCTCGATCGGAACCAGTTCCGAAACTCCGGTTCCGTAGACGGCCGAAGCGCTTGAACCTAGGGCTGCATTCTTGCGCCGATTTGCATCACTAGCGGAATAGATCTTTTTGTCATTTTTGATCATCAGCCAAAAACTGCGTGACAGAAACCAAAATAAAAATCTGTTTTAAAATGTACAAATGAAGCCCTTTCATATGACACTCGATATATTATAAAAAAGTAAAAGAAAAAAAAAACATATTTTTCAATTGCGATGGGTTTGGGTATGGAGAGAGCTATGCTCGGAGTTTCTTTGCGCGACAGAATCCGGATGATGATGATGGGGTTGGGTAAGTATGATCTAAAACTTTTTTTTTTGACGCGGGGGAAATCTTCCAAAGATCCCCGGGAGCTGTGGGGCTCGACCGGGATATATGGGATTCTTACCCACTAAAACCCCCGCGGCTGTCGCATTGGCACATGAGAGGGGGCACCCCAGGGCTTTCCGGTGGGATCTGCACCAGGGGCCCCTCAGTGCCTTGCCTTTGAGCCTGCCGCTGAGGGGCGCATTGTAGCCCCCCGGGAACCTGGCACGGTACTCGCGTTCCCTTTCGGCGGCCTCCTTCTGGGACATGACAGTCTCACAGAAGGCGGCAATCGCTCCCCACGCCGCATCCCCGGACTGCATAGCCGACACTACGCTGCCCAGGGAGAGGTCCGATCCGATGACTGTGATCAGGTCTCGACGTTCCAACGACCGGCGATGCGGACCCTCGCATACATGCCCGCCAGGATGTCTAAGGGCGGAAAGCGTGCCAATATGGTCGCCGCCTCAAAGGACATCGTTCGGTATCCTCGTGCAATCCGCAGTACCATCCTCCGCTGGACGCTGTAGATTTTCGTTCTGCAGCGTCTAATGGCCAGCCTCGGCACCCAGATGGGCACCCCGTAGAGGATTACGGACTGCACGACTCCGGCGTAGAGGCGGCGAACTTCCTCGCTCGGCCCCCCGAGATTGGGGAGCAGCCTGTGCAAGGCCGCTGGAACCCTGTCGACTCGGGGGACCAGGCGCTCGAAATGCTCCTCGAAGCGCCAGCGACTGTCTAGGGTGAGGCCAAGATATTTCATGTACGGCCCCACCCTGACTTCCGACTCACCCACACGGACGCGCAAGTTGGGCGGTGATTCCCGGCTCTTAGGAAGGCCGTGGAACCACAGCGCCTCAGTTTTCTGAGGTGCTATCTCCATGCTCAACTCGCGTATTTTTGCGACGACGATTTCCGCCCCAAGCTCGGCGAGCTCTTTGGTCCTCTCGAAGGTGTCCTCACCGGCCACGATCAACGTGTCGTCCGCGTAGCAGACGACACTTACGCCGGCGGGGAGATCGACACACAGAACCGCGTCGTAGGCGAGGTTCCATAGCAAGGGGCCTAAGACTGACCCCTGCGGAACCCCTCACTCTACTTCCCTCCGGATCCTCGTACCGTCTCGATCCACGTAAAGGATGTACCTGTCGCGCAAGTAGTCCCTGATCAGGGCCTGCAGGTAGGGAGGCACTCTATGGTAGCCCAGTGCCTCCCAGATCGCATCCCAGGGTAGGGAATTGAAGGCGTTGACAATGTCGAGTGACACCGCCAACGCCACGCCACCCCGGGAGACCGCCTGATCCGACAGGGCGCGGACGCGAGTTATCGCATCCACGGTCGAACGGCCCTGTCGGAAGCCGAACTGGCTGTCAGCCAGATCAGGACCGACGCGCGACAGATGCCCGCTGAGACGAGAGGCAACTATTATCTCGAACAGTTTGCCAGTCTCGTCCAGCAGACATATGGGACGGTACGCGGAGGGAGAATCCGCATGATCTAAAACCTATTCCAAGTTTCAAATCGACAGCATCAGGGGTTCGTAAAAATATAGGTGTGACAGACAGACAAACAGACGAAGTCAGACCATAAGACTTTTTTACCTTTTAGGTATAGAACCCTAAAAACAACTAACTCGTAAGTAAAGGAATGAGAAAAGCGTTGTCTTTAAAACCGTAGAGTTTTATTTGGTAGAGATTTTATTTCTTCGGTATAATCTAATATTCGGTATATCTAGTATATGTTTAAAAAATAAAAAAGCAATTCAGTAAGCAACATGTCACAATTACATTGTGAAGTTCGCGTGATATGCCACGGGCTAGTACCGTTGAACTTGAATATAGAAAATTCCACCCCAAGGTTGGGCACGCCCGCCTTCTAATTATTTACGTTCAAATGTTATATAGCCATTCTTTTGAACTAATTTGCACTAAGATTGAAGCATTACGCTGTATATGGGGTTTGTAATATTTATTGTTCTATGAGTAATTGCTGTATGTACTGGTCTCTGAGACTCCTGTAATGCTGTAGCTCTGTCTATGTGTGGTTCAAGAACTGTTACAAGAGATAGCTTTGAAACCACAGGGTCAACAATACCCAAGTCAAGTAGTATTGCTTGATTCCTCCAAGAAAGAAAATATTTTCTCAGTGCAAAAAAAAATTCAATCACGGTCCCTTTAACGTAGGTAACTACATACGTTAAAGGCACGTGAGTGCAAAATTTCTTACGCTGGGCGTCGTCAGTCAGTTGGTATTATAGGTGTGCACGACAGAATAGACTCAGTGCGTGAGACAGTGCATTTACATGTGTATATTTTCATAGGATAGGCATAGGGGCATAAGGACATTGTATTTTACATGTTTAAAGTAGTTTTTTACAGTATTTAGATGTTAAGAAAAAATAGGATAAGGTAGTCGTATAAGAATGGTATCTCAACTAGTGAGTAGTGTAACTAGTAGAATAAGGATTTTTTGGAAAATAAAATATACTTGCTATTGTGTTTTATTTTAAAGGAAAATGATTAGGATATTGTAATATGTTTAGATATGTTTAGGTATGTTAATTATGTAAGAAATAAGTAAATTTAAGATCGTAATGTCATGCATGTGCGTGCGACGGCTCGCTATCATGGAATGGCATGCGGAGCGCACGTAGGGCGAATATTTATACTAGGACGGTGGAAGGCGAGGTCACTTAAATATCCCCGCCGCGTCCGCGCGCTCCCATTCTAAAACCAGGCAACGCCGGGTGCGCACGCATATGTCAGGAAATGTGGAATTACCTAACCTTAGACCTAGACATAAGGAAAAACCTGTATATAATATATGTAAGATGTTATCAATAAAGATTGGTCAGAGGGGGTGAGGCAGAGAACCTTCCAGAAAAACACTCGGGCAAAGTATAAAAAGGACGCTGATTGGCCGAGGCGTCATTTTAGATTCTGACCACCGACCGGTCCTAATGGAACTAGGTCCGCCACCCATTTCCCAGCCGGTCACTAGGACCGTTCTGGACTGGCATCAGCTAAACACCTGTTTAGCCGATGCCGACTCTCCGAATCTTGCCCGCTTCCCGGCGCAAATCTCGTCCCCTCAGGACACCGACCAAGCGATCGGCGCTTTCACCGATCATCTCAAATCGGCCATCAGCCAGTCCTCCCGGCAGGTTGAAGCGGACAACTTTTACGCTGTGCGCTTCAAGCTGCCCGATGACATTAGGGAATTAGTCCGCGCTAAAAACGCGGCTATTCGCGCGTACGACTCCTACCCCACCGATGCCAATCGGGTCCGCATGCGTGCTTTGCAGAGGGACGTGAAGCGCAGCATCGCGGAACTCAGGGAGGCTCGATGGGGAGGGTTTCTAGAGGAGATCTCGCCGTCACACCAGGCTTACTGGCGGCTCGCGAGATCCCTCAAAACCGACACAGTAGCTACCATGCCCCCCTTGACCCGCCCTTCAGGCGACCCACCCGCGTTCGAGGACGATGAGAAGGCTGAGGTTCTCGCTGACTCTCTAGAGAGTCAGTGCACACCCAGCTCCGCTCCCGTCGATCCGGCGCACCTCGATCTTGTGGATAGGGAAGTAGAGCGCAGGTCCTCACTCCCTCCCACCGAATCCCTCTCCCCGGTCACGCAAACCGAGGTGGAAGACCTGATCAAAGGCCTTAAGCCGAAGAAAGCACCGGGCTCCGACGGCATCTCCAATCGCGTTCTCAAGGTTCTCCCTGTCCATCTGATATGTCTTTTAGTGACTATCTTCAACGCAGCCATGTCCCACTGCGTCTTTCCTGCCGAATGGAAAGACGCGGATGTAGTAGGTATCCCTAAGCCGGGTAAGCCTCGCAGCAGCCCTGCGAGCTACCGGCCTATCAGTCTTCTCAAGTCTCTCGGCAAACTCTATGAGCGCTTGCTATTAGCGAGACTCAAAGACTTTGTCAGTTCTAATAATATCCTTATTGACGAGCAGTTCGGCTTTCGAACCAGACACTCTTGCGTCCACCAGGTGCACCGCCTCACGGAGCACATCCTGACCGGGCTCAACCAGCCCAAGCCCGTCTACACAGGCGCCCTATTCTTCGATGTTGCCAAGGCCTTCGACAAGGTCTGGCACAACGGCTTGATATACAAGCTCTTCCAGTTAGGAGTCCCCGATAGGCTCGTACTCATCATACGAGACTTTCTCTCGAATCGTACCTTTCGATACCGGGTCGAAGGTACGTTTTCTTCGCCTCATCCTATACAGGCCGGAGTCCCTCAGGGCTCCGTGCTCTCTCCCCTCTTGTTCAGCCTGTTCACGAACGACATTCCTCGTTCGAGCAGAGTCCAACTCGCCCTTTACGCGGATGACACCGCTCTCTACTATTCCCATAGGAACATGTCCTTTTTAACGCGTGCTCTTCAAGCCGCAGTCGACGCCCTGGGTCAATGGTTCCGTACGTGGCGCATAGAGGTGAACCCGGAGAAGAGTGCCGCGGTGGTCTTCTCCCGGGGACCCGCCAATATGTTCTCCGCGCGGAGCCTTCGGCCCAACAGACGACTAGCTCCAATATCCCTATTCAATCGCCCTATCCCCTGGACTAGGAAGGTTAAGTACCTCGGAGTCACCTTGGACTCCCGCATGACTTTCGGCCCGCACATTAGGTCCGTCCGCAATCGAGCGGCTTTCGTATTAGGTCGCCTGTATCCCCTTCTCTGCAAGCGGAGTAAAATGTCGCTTAGAAATAAGTTGACATTATACAAAGCTTGCATTCGCCCTATCATGACTTACGCGAGTGTAGTTTTCGCGCACGCCGCCCGCACCCATATAGATAGCCTCCAGGTTATCCAGAATCGTTTCCTCCGTCGCGCCGTCGGTGCCCCGTGGTACATGCGGAACGTAGATCTGCATTCCGATTTCAAATTAGATCCCCTTCGTAAGTTCCTCAAAGAAGCGTCGAAACGCTACTTTGAATCCGCGTCCCGTCACGCGAACAGTTTAATCCGCGCCGCCGCCGATTACGCCGCTAGTCCTTCTGACTCGCGCCGCAGACCACGGCACGTACTGCTCGACCCTCCTGACCCCATGACGGTCCTATTGGACCGGGATGCGCCGACCCCTCCCCGACAACCGTATGCTACACTAGCTATCAGACACCGGTCTCGCCGGCGAGGCCGAAGGGTCGTACGTATGCGACCGCAACGACGTGCATCACCCCACTGAGTTTCTTGCCGGTTCTTCTCAGTGGGGGCGCGTTGTGAACCGGTGGTAAACTCAGCCCTCTCTTAAGCGACAGCCCAAGCCGAGGCCGTGCCTCCCTGAGGTGCCCTTGTGCTCGTCGCTACTTCTGCCGTAAAGGCTAGAGCGCTTCAAGCGCTCGCCTCCTATTGTCCGGTGAAGCTGCAATAGCCATCTGCGGTTAACAGCGTCTATCATTCAAAAAAAAAAAAAAAAAAAAAAAAAGAGGCGTCATTTAGTCCGTTGCGCGCCCCGATCCCGATCGGTCGTGCGCTGCCATTATCCGATTAATTCGTGTGCTTGTGTTCCAGATTCCGCCGCGTGGTGTCGACACTAGTCGCTCGCGTGCTGCGGTCTCTACCCGTCTCCCTCGCACCGTCTACGACGTCTGCGAGTGATCTACGCGTCCGTTTTGATCTGCGGTTGTCGTTTTCACGACAATCTGCACATCCTCTTGTTTCTCTTATTGACAGACCGTCTTTTTAGCTTCACGGGTTGCTAAATCCACCGGTTTACGTGGTCGCCAAGGGTACCCTACGGTGACAACTGCCTTGGCGGAGCGGGACCCGAGCGCTCGCGCGGTTCGTCCCGGAACCGCGCAACTCGGACGGGATCAGGTTCACCGGCCCTGGGAGTGACCCCCTAGTCGACCCTGATCGTCTCCCTCCCACCCTCCTCTTCCTGATCCTATCCTTCGGGTGCTGTTTGGCACCAAGTCGGCTCCGGTCGGCTTGCTGTCTCTGCCCCGGAGCAGCTAGGGCTACTCACCTCTCGCACATTGAGATTGGCGAGAGACTCACGTTAGGGCCTACACGTTAGGCACTCACCCTTCCCCCACCTTCACCCGGTGGGGGAAGCCATTCAGTACACACCGACTGGGGTGTCCCCCCCAGTCGTGCGTTCCCCCCGTACTATCGAGCAGTATGGACCGTCCGGGCATGGAGTTCTTTCGCGAATTCTTTGAGTTCGTGAAAGCGCGCTGGCCCGAGATGGTCAATGACTTCGCGTCCCATACCGCGCCCTCCGCGATGCCTTCAGCAGCCGCGCCCTCCACATCCGCGATCCCCGCGACCGCGTCCTGCCCCGCGTCGACCGCGCCCGCCGCGTCCGCGACTCCGTTGCCGCCCGCCCTCCGTGCGGAGCCCGAGACGGACTCTGAGTCTGCCTCGAGCTCCGACATGGAGGTCGAGCTCATTAACTCGCCGCGTCCCACCACGCCTGCTGACGGTTTCACCGTAGTCAGCAGGAAGAAACGCGCGCTCAAGTCCCGCGACCTTCCACCGACCAAGTACATATGTACTGAGTCGGAAAGCCCAGAGTCACCACCTCGCGTGACCCCCCCCGATCCGCTCGACCCCGCCACCGACGTATTTTTCGCCGATGGCTTCTCCGGCCCCCGAGCCCCGCAATACCCCTCCGCCCACGCGGCCACCGCGTAAGTCCCCCCCGCCCCCGCCCATTGTCGTTCAAGACAAGGCCGCGTGGGAGCGCGTCAGTAAGGCGATCTACGCCCGAAAAATCTCATATACCAAGGCGATGAACACGCCCCTTGGCATTAAGGTAATTATGTCCACCGCGGACCAACACCGCGAACTCACAAAGTTTCTCCGAGCCGAGAAAATAGGTTTCCACACCTACACTCTCGACGAGGACCGAGTCATCCGCGCCGTAATCCGCGGAGTCCCTACCCAACTCAGCAATGAGTATATAAAAGACGACCTTCTGTCGCAGTCCCTCCCGGTACTGGAGGTGCACCGTATGCACCCCGGCAACCGCCCGCTTCAACCGTACGAGTTGGTCCTAGTCCATCTCATCCGTTCAGACGAGGGCAGGCAGATCTTCAATTTGAAGACTGTTTGCGGTCTTACCGGCTTCGCAGTAGAAGCCCCCCACAAACGTGGCCTACCCGGGCAGTGTCACAACTGCCAGCTGTATGGCCACTCCTCCCGCAACTGTTTCGCGCGGCCTCGCTGTGTGAAGTGCACAGGAGACCACGGGACGTCTCAATGCGAGCGCGATAGGGAGACGGCGACCGAGCCTCCCGGATGCGTCCTCTGCGGGACCATCGGGCACACCGCGAACTATCGCGGCTGCCCGAGGGCCCCGAGGAGGAACCGCCGGGTGGCGAGGCGCAACAATCTCCGCGCTCCCCCCCCGCCCCTCGGTGCCCTATGCACCAAGGGCCTCCGCCCCTCCACCCTTGGAGTCCTACCCGCCCGCGCCTTCAGCGCCTCAGGCCCCGGCGCCCTCAGCGCCTCTTACGCAGCCGCTTCCGGCCCCCCGCGTCCCCGCGCCCTCTGCGCCGCGACCGCTCTCATCGTCCCAGCCCGCAGTGCGTCCACCGAACGCGTGGGATAAGACACTGCCATACGTCCGCCCCGCCGCTGCTCCTAAAGCAACGAGCGTCCCCGCCAAGCAACCGGCCGCGCCTGCGCCTTCAGCGCACGCGTCCAGCCTCGCTTCGGACTTCGAATTGGTCCGACGCTCTATCGATGGTATTAACATCGATAGAATCCGCCTTTTCGCGAGCCGCCTTCGGTGCGCACAGAACCCCTGCGATAGAGTACAAGCTATCGCCGAATTCGAGGACGTGTACTACGCCCTGTCCCCCGTAAACTCAAATGTAGGCCCGTAAATGGATATACACCAGAGTAGGCAGAAACCCCATTCCCTTTCCCTCGCATTTTTCAATGCGCATGGCCTCTCCCGACAAAGAGATCAGGTTGCTGACTTCCTGCGAAGTCACCAAGTTGATGTCTTGCTGGTGCAGGAGACCCTCCTGAAACCCTCTCATAGGAGTCCGAATATCGCCAACTACCATCTTGTGCGAAATGACCGTGACACCTCCCTCGGAGGTGGCACTGCCATCTATTACAGAAGGGCCCTGCACTGCATCCCTATCGATCCCCCTGCGCTCACTAATATAGAGGCCTCGGTTTGCCGCCTCTCTCTTTCCGGCCATTCGGCTGTCACTATCGCCTCTATCTATCTTCCACCTGATAAGCGGCCCCTCAGGAGTGATATCGAGTCACTCCTTGACCTGGACAACGCGGTCATTCTGGCCGGCGACTTCAACTGCAAGCATGTCAGGTGGAATTGTAACGTCACCACCGGCAACGGCAGGTGCCTCGACGGCTTGGTCGACGTTCTCGACTTTGACGTCATCGCACCTATGCGCCCGACCCATTATCCCAATAATGTCAATCACCGCCCCGATATCTTAGACATGGCCCTCCTGAAGGGCGTGACCCTCCGGTTGCGCTCCTTAGAGGTTCTCCATGAGCTAGATTCTGACCACCGACCGGTCCTAATGGAACTAGGTCCGCCACCCATTTCCCAGCCGGTCACTAGGACCGTTCTGGACTGGCATCAGCTAAACACCTGTTTAGCCGATGCCGACTCTCCGAATCTTGCCCGCTTCCCGGCGCAAATCTCGTCCCCTCAGGACACCGACCAAGCGATCGGCGCTTTCACCGATCATCTCAAATCGGCCATCAGCCAGTCCTCCCGGCAGGTTGAAGCGGACAACTTTTACGCTGTGCGCTTCAAGCTGCCCGATGACATTAGGGAATTAGTCCGCGCTAAAAACGCGGCTATTCGCGCGTACGACTCCTACCCCACCGATGCCAATCGGGTCCGCATGCGTGCTTTGCAGAGGGACGTGAAGCGCAGCATCGCGGAACTCAGGGAGGCTCGATGGGGAGGGTTTCTAGAGGAGATCTCGCCGTCACACCAGGCTTACTGGCGGCTCGCGAGATCCCTCAAAACCGACACAGTAGCTACCATGCCCCCCTTGACCCGCCCTTCAGGCGACCCACCCGCGTTCGAGGACGATGAGAAGGCTGAGGTTCTCGCTGACTCTCTAGAGAGTCAGTGCACACCCAGCTCCGCTCCCGTCGATCCGGCGCACCTCGATCTTGTGGATAGGGAAGTAGAGCGCAGGTCCTCACTCCCTCCCACCGAATCCCTCTCCCCGGTCACGCAAACCGAGGTGGAAGACCTGATCAAAGGCCTTAAGCCGAAGAAAGCACCGGGCTCCGACGGCATCTCCAATCGCGTTCTCAAGGTTCTCCCTGTCCATCTGATATGTCTTTTAGTGACTATCTTCAACGCAGCCATGTCCCACTGCGTCTTTCCTGCCGAATGGAAAGACGCGGATGTAGTAGGTATCCCTAAGCCGGGTAAGCCTCGCAGCAGCCCTGCGAGCTACCGGCCTATCAGTCTTCTCAAGTCTCTCGGCAAACTCTATGAGCGCTTGCTATTAGCGAGACTCAAAGACTTTGTCAGTTCTAATAATATCCTTATTGACGAGCAGTTCGGCTTTCGAACCAGACACTCTTGCGTCCACCAGGTGCACCGCCTCACGGAGCACATCCTGACCGGGCTCAACCAGCCCAAGCCCGTCTACACAGGCGCCCTATTCTTCGATGTTGCCAAGGCCTTCGACAAGGTCTGGCACAACGGCTTGATATACAAGCTCTTCCAGTTAGGAGTCCCCGATAGGCTCGTACTCATCATACGAGACTTTCTCTCGAATCGTACCTTTCGATACCGGGTCGAAGGTACGTTTTCTTCGCCTCATCCTATACAGGCCGGAGTCCCTCAGGGCTCCGTGCTCTCTCCCCTCTTGTTCAGCCTGTTCACGAACGACATTCCTCGTTCGAGCAGAGTCCAACTCGCCCTTTACGCGGATGACACCGCTCTCTACTATTCCCATAGGAACATGTCCTTTTTAACGCGTGCTCTTCAAGCCGCAGTCGACGCCCTGGGTCAATGGTTCCGTACGTGGCGCATAGAGGTGAACCCGGAGAAGAGTGCCGCGGTGGTCTTCTCCCGGGGACCCGCCAATATGTTCTCCGCACGGAGCCTTCGGCCCAACAGACGACTAGCTCCAATATCCCTATTCAATCGCCCTATCCCCTGGACTAGGAAGGTTAAGTACCTCGGAGTCACCTTGGACTCCCGCATGACTTTCGGCCCGCACATTAGGTCCGTCCGCAATCGAGCGGCTTTCGTATTAGGTCGCCTGTATCCCCTTCTCTGCAAGCGGAGTAAAATGTCGCTTAGAAATAAGTTGACATTATACAAAGCTTGCATTCGCCCTATCATGACTTACGCGAGTGTAGTTTTCGCGCACGCCGCCCGCACCCATATAGATAGCCTCCAGGTTATCCAGAATCGTTTCCTCCGTCGCGCCGTCGGTGCCCCGTGGTACATGCGGAACGTAGATCTGCATTCCGATTTCAAATTAGATCCCCTTCGTAAGTTCCTCAAAGAAGCGTCGAAACGCTACTTTGAATCCGCGTCCCGTCACGCGAACAGTTTAATCCGCGCCGCCGCCGATTACGCCGCTAGTCCTTCTGACTCGCGCCGCAGACCACGGCACGTACTGCTCGACCCTCCTGACCCCATGACGGTCCTATTGGACCGGGATGCGCCGACCCCTCCCCGACAACCGTATGCTACACTAGCTATCAGACACCGGTCTCGCCGGCGAGGCCGAAGGGTCGTACGTATGCGACCGCAACGACGTGCATCACCCCACTGAGTTTCTTGCCGGTTCTTCTCAGTGGGGGCGCGTTGTGAACCGGTGGTAAACTCAGCCCTCTCTTAAGCGACAGCCCAAGCCGAGGCCGTGCCTCCCTGAGGTGCCCTTGTGCTCGTCGCTACTTCTGCCGTAAAGGCTAGAGCGCTTCAAGCGCTCGCCTCCTATTGTCCGGTGAAGCTGCAATAGCCATCTGCGGTTAACAGCGTCTATCATTCCCAAAAAAAAAAAAAAAAAAAAAAAAAAAAAGAGGCGTCATTCGCGGTCGGGAGGTTCGACAGTCCGTTGCGCGCCCCGATCCCGATCGGTCGTGCGCTGCCATTATCCGATTAATTCGTGTGCTTGTGTTCCAGATTCCGCCGCGTGGTGTCGACACTAGTCGCTCGCGTGCTGCGGTCTCTACCCGTCTCCCTCGCACCGTCTACGACGTCTGCGAGTGATCTACGCGTCCGTTTTGATCTGCGGTTGTCGTTTTCACGACAATCTGCACATCCTCCTGTTTCTCTTATTGACAGACCGTCTTTTTAGCTTCACGGGTTGCTAAATCCACCGGTTTACGTGGTCGCCAAGGGTACCCTACGGTGACAACTGCCTTGGCGGAGCGGGACCCGAGCGCTCGCGCGGTTCGTCCCGGAACCGCGCAACTCGGACGGGATCAGGTTCACCGGCCCTGGGAGTGACCCCCTAGTCGACCCTGATCGTCTCCCTCCCACCCTCCTCTTCCTGAACCTATCCTTCGGGTGCTGTTTGGCACCAAGTCGGCTCCGGTCGGCTTGCTGTCTCTGCCCCGGAGCAGCTAGGGCTACTCACCTCTCGCACATTGAGATTGGCGAGAGACGCACGTTAGGGCCTACACGTTAGGCACTCACCCTTCCCCCACCTTCACCCGGTGGGGGAAGCCATTCAGTACACACCGACTGGGGTGTCCCCCCCAGTCGTGCGTTCCCCCCGTACTATCGAGCAGTATGGACCGTCCGGGCATGGAGTTCTTTCGCGAATTCTTTGAGTTCGTGAAAGCGCGCTGGCCCGAGATGGTCAACGACTTCGCGTCCCATACCGCGCCCTCCGCGATGCCTTCAGCAGCCGCGCCCTCTACGTCCGCGATCCCCGCGACCGCGTCCTGCCCCGCGTCGACCGCGCCCGCCGCGTCCGCGACTCCGTTGCCGCCCGCCCTCCGTGCGGAGCCCGAGACGGACTCTGAGTCTGCCTCGAGCTCCGACATGGAGGTCGAGCTCATTAACTCGCCTCGTCCCACCACGCCTGCTGACGGTTTCACGTTAGTCAGCAGGAAGAAACGCGCGCTCAAGTCCCGCGACCTGCCACCGACCAAGTACATATGTACTGAGTCGGAAAGCCCGGAGTCTCCACCTCGCGTGACCCCCCCGATCCGTTCGACCCCGCCGCCGACGTACTTTTCGCCGATGGCTTCACCGGCTCCCGTACCCCGCAAGTCCCCTACGCCCTCGCGGCCGCCGCGTAGGTCCCCCCCGCCCCCGCCCATTGTCGTCCAAGACAAGGCCGCGTGGGAGCGCGTTAATAAGGCGATCTACGCCCGAAACATCATTTATACCAAGGCGGTCAACACGCCCCTTGGTATCAAGGTCATCCTGCCCACCGCGGACCAACACCGCGAACTCACAAAGTTTCTCCGAGCCGAGAAAATAGGTTTCCACACCTACACTCTCGACGAGGACCGAGTCATCCGCGCCGTAATCCGCGGAGTCCCTACCCAACTCAGCAATGAGTATATAAAAGACGACCTTCTGTCGCAGTCCCTCCCGGTACTGGAGGTGCACCGTATGCACCCCGGCAACCGCCCGCTTCAACCGTACGAGTTGGTCCTAGTCCATCTCATCCGTTCAGACGAGGGCAGGCAGATCTTCAATTTGAAGACTGTTTGCGGTCTTACCGGCTTCGCAGTAGAAGCCCCCCACAAACGTGGCCTACCCGGGCAGTGTCACAACTGCCAGCTGTATGGCCACTCCTCCCGCAACTGTTTCGCGCGGCCTCGCTGTGTGAAGTGCACAGGAGACCACGGGACGTCTCAATGCGAGCGCGATAGGGAGACGGCGACCGAGCCTCCCGGATGCGTCCTCTGCGGGACCATCGGGCACACCGCGAACTATCGCGGCTGCCCGAGGGCCCCGAGGAGGAACCGCCGGGTGGCGAGGCGCAACAATCTCCGCGCTCCCCCCCGCCCCTCGGTGCCCTATGCACCAAGGGCCTCCGCCCCTCCACCCTTGGAGTCCTACCCGCCCGCGCCTTCAGCGCCTCAGGCCCCGGCGCCCTCAGCGCCTCTTACGCAGCCGCTTCCGGCCCCCCGCGTCCCCGCGCCCTCTGCGCCGCGACCGCTCTCATCGTCCCAGCCCGCAGTGCGTCCACCGAACGCGTGGGATAAGACACTGCCATACGTCCGCCCCGCCGCTGCTCCTAAAGCAACGAGCGTCCCCGCCAAGCAACCGGCCGCGCCTGCGCCTTCAGCGCACGCGTCCAGCCTCGCTTCGGACTTCGAATTGGTCCGACGCTCTATCGATGGTATTAACATCGATAGAATCCGCCTTTTCGCGAGCCGCCTTCGGTGCGCACAGAACCCCTGCGATAGAGTACAAGCTATCGCCGAATTCGAGGACGTGTACTACGCCCTGTCCCCCGTAAACTCAAATGTAGGCCCGTAAATGGATATACACCAGAGTAGGCAGAAACCCCATTCCCTTTCCCTCGCATTTTTCAATGCGCATGGCCTCTCCCGACAAAGAGATCAGGTTGCTGACTTCCTGCGAAGTCACCAAGTTGATGTCTTGCTGGTGCAGGAGACCCTCCTGAAACCCTCTCATAGGAGTCCGAATATCGCCAACTACCATCTTGTGCGAAATGACCGTGACACCTCCCTCGGAGGTGGCACTGCCATCTATTACAGAAGGGCCCTGCACTGCATCCCTATCGATCCCCCTGCGCTCACTAATATAGAGGCCTCGGTTTGCCGCCTCTCTCTTTCCGGCCATTCGGCTGTCACTATCGCCTCTATCTATCTTCCACCTGATAAGCGGCCCCTCAGGAGTGATATCGAGTCACTCCTTGACCTGGACAACGCGGTCATTCTGGCCGGCGACTTCAACTGCAAGCATGTCAGGTGGAATTGTAACGTCACCACCGGCAACGGCAGGTGCCTCGACGGCTTGGTCGACGTTCTCGACTTTGACGTCATCGCACCTATGCGCCCGACCCATTATCCCAATAATGTCAATCACCGCCCCGATATCTTAGACATGGCCCTCCTGAAGGGCGTGACCCTCCGGTTGCGCTCCTTAGAGGTTCTCCATGAGCTAGATTCTGACCACCGACCGGTCCTAATGGAACTAGGTCCGCCACCCATTTCCCAGCCGGTCACTAGGACCGTTCTGGACTGGCATCAGCTAAACACCTGTTTAGCCGATGCCGACTCTCCGAATCTTGCCCGCTTCCCGGCGCAAATCTCGTCCCCTCAGGACACCGACCAAGCGATCGGCGCTTTCACCGATCATCTCAAATCGGCCATCAGCCAGTCCTCCCGGCAGGTTGAAGCGGACAACTTTTACGCTGTGCGCTTCAAGCTGCCCGATGACATTAGGGAATTAGTCCGCGCTAAAAACGCGGCTATTCGCGCGTACGACTCCTACCCCACCGATGCCAATCGGGTCCGCATGCGTGCTTTGCAGAGGGACGTGAAGCGCAGCATCGCGGAACTCAGGGAGGCTCGATGGGGAGGGTTTCTAGAGGAGATCTCGCCGTCACACCAGGCTTACTGGCGGCTCGCGAGATCCCTCAAAACCGACACAGTAGCTACCATGCCCCCCTTGACCCGCCCTTCAGGCGACCCACCCGCGTTCGAGGACGACGAGAAGGCTGAGGTTCTCGCTGACTCTCTAGAGAGTCAGTGCACACCCAGCTCCGCTCCCGTCGATCCGGCGCACCTCGATCTTGTGGATAGGGAAGTAGAGCGCAGGTCCTCACTCCCTCCCACCGAATCCCTCTCCCCGGTCACGCAAACCGAGGTGGAAGACCTGATCAAAGGCCTTAAGCCGAAGAAAGCACCGGGCTCCGACGGCATCTCCAATCGCGTTCTCAAGGTTCTCCCTGTCCATCTGATATGTCTTTTAGTGACTATCTTCAACGCAGCCATGTCCCACGGCGTCTTTCCTGCCGAATGGAAAGACGCGGATGTAGTAGGTATCCCTAAGCCGGGTAAGCCTCGCAGCAGCCCTGCGAGCTACCGGCCTATCAGTCTTCTCAAGTCTCTCGGCAAACTCTATGAGCGCTTGCTATTAGCGAGACTCAAAGACTTTGTCAGTTCTAATAATATCCTTATTGACGAGCAGTTTGGCTTTCGAACCAGACACTCTTGCGTCCACCAGGTGCACCGCCTCACGGAGCACATCCTGACCGGGCTCAACCAGCCCAAGCCCGTCTACACAGGCGCCCTATTCTTCGATGTTGCCAAGGCCTTCGACAAGGTCTGGCACAACGGCTTGATATACAAGCTCTTCCAGTTAGGAGTCCCCGATAGGCTCGTACTCATCATACGAGACTTTCTCTCGAATCGTACCTTTCGATACCGGGTCGAAGGTACGTTTTCTTCGCCCCATCCTATACAGGCCGGAGTCCCTCAGGGCTCCGTGCTCTCTCCCCTCTTGTTCAGCCTGTTCACGAACGACATTCCTCGTTCGAGCAGAGTCCAACTCGCCCTTTACGCGGATGACACCGCTCTCTACTATTCCCATAGGAACATGTCCTTTTTAACGCGTGCTCTTCAAGCCGCAGTCGACGCCCTGGGTCAATGGTTCCGTACGTGGCGCATAGAGGTGAACCCGGAGAAGAGTGCCGCGGTGGTCTTCTCCCGGGGACCCGCCAATATGTTCTCCGCGCGGAGCCTTCGGCCCAACAGACGACTAGCTCCAATATCCCTATTCAATCGCCCTATCCCCTGGACTAGGAAGGTTAAGTACCTCGGAGTCACCTTGGACTCCCGCATGACTTTCGGCCCGCACATTAGGTCCGTCCGCAATCGAGCGGCTTTCGTATTAGGTCGCCTGTATCCCCTTCTCTGCAAGCGGAGTAAAATGTCGCTTAGAAATAAGTTGACATTATACAAAGCTTGCATTCGCCCTATCATGACTTACGCGAGTGTAGTTTTCGCGCACGCCGCCCGCACCCATATCGATAGCCTCCAGGTTATCCAGAATCGTTTCCTCCGTCGCGCCGTCGGTGCCCCGTGGTACATGCGGAACGTAGATCTGCATTCCGATTTCAAATTAGATCCCCTTCGTAAGTTCCTCAAAGAAGCGTCGAAACGCTACTTTGAATCCGCGTCCCGTCACGCGAACAGTTTAATCCGCGCCGCCGCCGATTACGCCGCTAGTCCTTCTGACTCGCGCCGCAGACCACGGCACGTACTGCTCGACCCTCCTGACCCCATGACGGTCCTATTGGACCGGGATGCGCCGACCCCTCCCCGACAACCGTATGCTACACTAGCTATCAGACACCGGTCTCGCCGGCGAGGCCGAAGGGTCGTACGTATGCGACCGCAACGACGTGCATCACCCCACTGAGTTTCTTGCCGGTTCTTCTCAGTGGGGGCGCGTTGTGAACCGGTGGTAAACTCAGCCCTCTCTTAAGCGACAGCCCAAGCCGAGGCCGTGCCTCCCTGAGGTGCCCTTGTGCTCGTCGCTACTTCTGCCGTAAAGGCTAGAGCGCTTCAAGCGCTCGCCTCCTATTGTCCGGTGAAGCTGCAATAGCCATCTGCGGTTAACAGCGTCTATCATTCCCAAAAAAAAAAAAAAAAAAGAGGCGTCATTCGCAATTTGGAAGTGATTCGCAAGAACAAGTCAAGAAAAAGGAAGAAAAGGAATTCTGCCCCGCCTCCGCTGCCTCCCTACTGTTTCCAAGAAGACTGGTGTTTTATTATCAAGCTTCTCAAGATCCTGGGAAATCTATCGCCCACATTGTGTGGTCCTCGCTCGCCGGATAACTGAAGAAAGAAGACTACTACGAGAACCGGCAAGCGCCCACATTGTTGGTCGCTTGCTCGCCGGATAATTTAAGAAGAAAGAAGATTAAACAGCGCGGACTTGAGAAGAAAGCTATCGAAGGACTAAGAAGATGCCTGTCACAAGATCGCAGAAGGGAAGCGTCGCGGACACCGCAGAATCAAGACTGAATCCAGCGAATCAAGAACCTGCGAATCAAGATCCCAGCGGCTCAAGAGGTGCCGTCAGAAGCACGGGGATCGCCACAAGAAGCACGAACACGGCCAGGACGACGCGGCAGGGGGAACTTACGCACTCGTCGGAAGAGGCGACTACGGGCACCACTGCGACTACGACCACGACTTCCACCGAGAGCACCGACGTCACGACCGCCACGACGCAAGTAGAAGACGCAAGCACAGTCAAGCCGTCGAAGCGCGCCAAGTCAAGACGTTCGGACACTCAGAAGAAAAGGCTCATGGAATTAGAAGCGCAAGAGAAGATCGCCGAATTGAAGCTGGAAGAAATACGTGCGTCGCTCGCCCTCGCCCAGGCTCGGCTTGAAAGACAGCGGGCCACAGAAGAAGAAGAAGACGAGGCACCCTCCGCGTCGGAAGACGAAGAAGAATGCCCTAGCCGCGTTCAAGAATGGTTGGAAGGGCAGAAGAAGGACCCTCCCGCAGAAGACAAGAAGGAAAAAGAGAAGACGCCTGTGGAAAGTGAAGAGAAAGGACGAGGACAGGGCGCTCACAAGGACCAGGATCGTGAGCACCGGGAAGACATGGAAGAAGCCCGGCCTGCGCGTCAGCCACCGAACGTGGACGTCACTTCCCTGGCAGCAGCTCTTACTCAAGCGGTGCGAATGACAAGGGACGCGCCGAAGTATCTACAGGAACTGCCTACCTTTAACGGGCAGTGCGGCAGCTGGCTCGCTTTCCGCGCCGCCTACTATGAAACTGAAGCACTATTCTCGAAGACCGAAAATGTATCAAGACTGAGAAGAAGCATCAGGGGGGCAGCTACGGAGGCGGTCAGCAGTCTACTCATCAGCCAGCCGGATCCGGGGACAATAATGGAAGCCCTGGAAAGAAGATTCGGAAGACCGGATGCACTGGCGATGAGCGAAATGCAGAAGATGAAGACATTAGCAAGACTCAGCAACAGCCCGCGAGACTTGTGTATATTCGCCAATAAGGTGGCTAACATAGTGGCCACGATAGAGGCATTGAAGAAAGTTCACTATCTCTACAATCCGGAGTTAGTGAAGATTATCATCGACAAGTTTACGCCGATAATAAGAAGCAAGTGGTATGGCTACGCAGCGAAGAATAAAGAAGACATTCCCGACCTGAAGAGACTTGCTGCATTTTTAAATGAAGAAGCGGACAAGTGCGGCGCCTACGCGCCACCAGAAGATATCGCCATGAACACGACGCCGGAAAAATATTACAAGAAAAAGTACGAGCGCACTTTCGCAACCAACGAGCATGTCAAGAAAGAAGAACACTGTTCCACATGCAAGGGTGACCACCATCAACTGCCTGACTGCAAGCGGTTCAAAGACCTCGACGTTGGCGAGCGTTGGGAGATAGCGTAGAGACACCGCATCTGCTTCCGCTGCCTACGAAGTACACACCGCCGAGGTACCTGCCGAGCGAAGACGTGCGGAAAAAATGGATGCTCGATGGCACACCACTACCTGCTGCATCGAGACGCACCACGAACGACACCATCACCACCACCTTCGCCCGTACAAGAAATCGTGTCGGCAGTGGAACTCGTCAACAACGTTGACCGCATCGGAAATTGTCAAGCATTTATGAAAATCGCGCCTGTAACTATCACCGGTCGAAACGGCACCCGAGTGAACACCTACGCCTTGATGGACGACGGAAGCACCATCACCCTCGTCGATGAACAGCTGGCGGAGTTACTCGAATTGGACGGCCCACGCGACGAAATGTGGGTACAGGGCCTGAACGAGACCGTCAAGCACGAGAACAGCAAGAGGGTCGACATCAAGATACGAGGAAAATACAGCGAGGAAGAATACGTCATGCGAAACGCGCGCACAGTACAACGATTGATGTTCACCAGGCAGAACATAGAAAAGGAAGATCTTCTGGACTGCACTCACCTACGCGACATGGAAGACCAGCTTGTCTACAGGGATGCCTGTCCGAAGATACTCATTGGACAGGACAACTGGGAACTGCTCGTGGCACTCGAAGTAAGAACAGGAAAGAAGAATCAGCCTGTCGCTTCACGCACGCGACTATGTTAGGTGCTACATGGCTGTCGTACGTCATACCAAAAGCCTGTGGCCTTCTGTGGACATACAGTGCTGACAGGCCCGGAAGAGTCGATGGATGGCATGATGAAGAAGTTCTTCGACTTGGAAGCTCTTGGGGTAGAACCAAGAAGACAGAAGAATGACCCAGAAGAGCGCGCCATGAAGATATTAAAAGAGAAGAGTCGAAGAATGCCCGATGGAAGGTTCGAAACTGCTCTGCTGTGGAAGGAAGACGACGTCACCATACCGAACAACTACATAGACGCATACAGAAGACTGATGACGCTCGAGAAGAAGCTCGACCGCGACCCGGATTTGAAGTCAAAGTATGAAGAACGGGTCAACAACCTACTTACGTCGGGTTACGCGGTCCAAGCGAGCGCGCCTGCAGTACCGGGAAGAACATGGTACCTGCCACACTTCGCTGTATGCAACCCATCAAAGCCGAAGATACGCCTGGTACACGACGCAGCGGCAAGGTCACACGGACGAAGCCTAAATGACATGTTGCTGTCCGGCCCCGATCTTCTGCAGTCGCTACCTGGAGTCGTCATGAGGTTCCGTCAGCACCCCTTCGCGGTCTCAGCGGACATCAAGGAAATGTTTATGCAAATCAAGATCCGAGAAGAAGATAGAGACGCACTGAGATTTCTGTGGAGAGGGGACGACAGAGGCGACACAAGACCAAGAGAATACCAGATGACATCGGTGATCTTCGGTGCAACGTCTTCACCATGCACGGCGTTGTACATAAAAGACCGGAACGCAGAAGACTTCGAGAAGACCTTCCCCAGAGCAGTCAAGGAAATCAAGAAGAACCACTACATGGATGATTACATCACAAGCTTCCCGACTGAAGAAGAAGCTATCGAAGTATCAAAGAACGTGGACCACATTCATCGTCACGCTGGTTTTGTTCTACGAGGATGGGCATCGAACAAGGAGTCTGTGTTACGACACCTTAACGCAGACACGAAGACCACTGCAGTACCAATAGGAATCGACGGTGTAGAGAAGACTTTAGGTCTACTATGGGAAGTGAAAGAAGACTGCATCAGCTTTCGCTTCAACGAGAGGAAGACACCACCCGAAGTACTGCGCAGTGAACGACCGCCTACGAAGAGAGAAGCCCTGAGCGTGATCATGTCATTGTTCGATCCGCTCGGCCTGGTCTCACCACTCACTACACCGGCGAAGAGACTAATGCAAGAGACGTGGCGATACGGCACCGACTGGGACGAAGACATACCAGAAGACCTACAACCGCGCTGGACAGCGTGGTTGGCCAACCTGCGCGCTGTAACGGAGCTACGCATCCTGCGATGTTACAACGCCGGGCCACCAGTCGTCGCCAGGGAGCTGCATACGTTCGTCGACGCAAGCGAAGAAGCGTACGCGACCGCCGTCTACATACGGATGAGACGCGCCGATGGGTCCGTACACGTCGCACTGGCAGCAGCGAAAAGTCGCGTCGCGCCTCTCAAGCCTACGTCCATACCACGACTGGAGCTACAAGCGGCTCTTCTGGGTGCACGCCTCGCGAGAACGACAGAAGAGGAGCACGACTTCGAGTTCGCGAAGAAGATCTTCTGGAGCGACTCACGCACGGTTCTCGCGTGGATAAGGGCCGAGCCTCGCGCCTACAAGACGTTCGTCGCACACCGACTGGCGGAAATCGAAGAGCTGACCAAGGTGAACGAGTGGCGATGGGTACCTACGAAAGAGAACGTAGCCGACGACGCCACCCGTGAGACGCCAGCTGGATTCAACGCGCAGCACCGGTGGTACCATGGACCCGACTTCCTACGGCGACCAGAAGAAGAATGGCCGGAAGAAGTCCGCACGCCGAGTGAGAAGACCGGAGAAGAAAGGTGTCACGTAGCACAAGAGCAGAAGACTCATGGATACTTGCCTGCCATCGAAAATATCGCGAAGTGGCAAGTACTTATTCGCGCTACGGCACGTGTCTTGCAGTTCATAGACATGTGTCGCGCAAGAAGACACGTCGTCGCGGCAGCGAAACACAAGAAGACAAAGGGAAACGCGAAAAAGGACCCTACGTGGAAAACCAGCAAGACTAGGAAGACGAAAGAAGACATGAATGTGGCCACAAAGAAGACGGAAAAAAGAAGATTCATCTGCCTGGACGCAAGATATCTTATACGGGCAGAAAAATTATGGATAATGAAGGTACAGGACGACTGCTACGCGAACGAAAAAACGCGTATTATGTGCAACGCAGCGCCCTCCACAAAGGATCGTCTCGCCGCTTTAAGTGTGTACATGGAAGACGGAACGCTGCGACTACGCGGAAGGATTGCAGCGGCACAAGACTTAAGCGACGAGACAATCAACCCCGCTGTATTGGATGGACAACATAGGTACACGCGAATGTACATACAACATGTTCACGAGAAGATGGGACACGGCGGCGTTGAGTTAGTGGTGAACGAACTAAGACAGCGATTCTGGGTGACACGTATACGACCAACAGTAAAAGGGGTGATAAGAAGCTGCCCACAGTGTCTTCTGAGAAGAGCGAAGCCGATGCGCCCGGCGACGGGAGACCTGCCAGCCGCACGCCTTAGTCATCACGCGCGGCCCTTCTCCTTTACGGGACTGGACTACTTCGGACCATTGGAAGTCACCGTCGGAAGACACCGAGAGAAGCGATGGGTCGCTCTCTTCACCTGCATGACAACGAGGGCGGTTCACCTGGAGGTCGTCACATCACTCAGCGCGGACAGTGCCATCGCCGCGCTACGAAGATTCATCGCCAGAAGAGGACAGCCGACGGAGATCTGGTCAGACAACGCGACGTGCTTCAAGGCGGCAGACAAGGAGTTGACGGAAGCGATGAAGGAAGCCTGGGACGCGACGGAAGAGGAAGCCAACGCGCGTCACATCACCTGGCGCTACATACCGCCCGCCTCACCTTTCATGGGCGGCGCGTGGGAGCGCCTGGTACGCAGCGTGAAGGAAGCCCTACGTGCCACGCTGCGCGAGAAGTACCCCAGTGATGAGACTCTGCACACGCTTCTCGTCGAGGCCGAGAACATCGTCAACTCACGGCCGCTCACTCATGTGGCTGTGACACCAGAAGAGCCAGAAGCATTGACCCCGAACCACATCCTGTTGGGGTCAAACAGTCACGTGTCAGCACCGGGCCAGTTCACCGAGGAAGATCAGTCTGCGCGGCAACTATGGAGGCGCGCTCAACGGCTGGCGGACGAGTTCTGGCGGCGATGGGTCAAGGAGTACCTTCCCCTGCTCCAACACCGGCGGGAGCCTCGCACCAAGGGCGCGGCACCGAAGGTCGGTGACTTGGTCATCGTCTGCGACCCGAACCTACCGCGGAACATCTGGCCTAGAGGAAGAGTGACCAGAGTCTACCCGGGAAAGGACAACGAGGTACGAGTCGTGGACGTCACTACGAGCAACGGGCACGTCCTACGAAGACCCTGCAAGAAGATCATCGTGCTCCAAATGGGATCGCAAGCTGCGACGGCGGGAGAAATGTGCACGACAGAATAGACTCAGTGCGTGAGACAGTGCATTTACATGTGTATATTTTCATAGGATAGGCATAGGGGCATAAGGACATTGTATTTTACATGTTTAAAGTAGTTTTTTACAGTATTTAGATGTTAAGAAAAAATAGGATAAGGTAGTCGTATAAGAATGGTATCTCAACTAGTGAGTAGTGTAACTAGTAGAATAAGGATTTTTTGGAAAATAAAATATACTTGCTATTGTGTTTTATTTTAAAGGAAAATGATTAGGATATTGTAATATGTTTAGATATGTTTAGGTATGTTAATTATGTAAGAAATAAGTAAATTTAAGATCGTAATGTCATGCATGTGCGTGCGACGGCTCGCTATCATGGAATGGCATGCGGAGCGCACGTAGGGCGAATATTTATACTAGGACGGTGGGGGGCGAGGTCACTTAAAAAAAAAAAAAAAAAAAAAAAAAAAAAAAAAGCGAGGTCACTTAAATATCCCCGCCGCGTCCGCGCGCTCCCATTCTAAAACCAGGCAACGCCGGGTGCGCACGCATATGTCAGGAAATGTGGAATTACCTAACCTAAGACCTAGACATAAGGAAAAACCTGTATATAATATATGTAAGATGTTATCAATAAAGATTGGTCAGAGGGGGTGAGGCAGAGAACCTTCCAGAAAAACACTCGGGCAAAGTATAAAAAGGACGCTGATTGGCCGAGGCGTCATTCGCAATTTGGAAGTGATTCGCAAGAACAAGTCAAGAAAAAGGAAGAAAAGGAATTCTGCCCCGCCTCCGCTGCCTCCCTACTGTTTCCAAGAAGACTGGTGTTTTATTATCAAGCTTCTCAAGATCCTGGGAAATCTATCGCCCACAATAGGTTTCAAGTAATATTAAAATTACAAATGTAATTACTAATAGGTATTATGTCTATTGAAAGGCTTTCACTGAATCTAAAAATCAAAAGTATAGGTGTTTATTAATAAATAAATGTAGGTGTATTTTATTTATATAAACACCTATCGACATTATCACATTATTCGTTGAAACAGCAATAAACATAAATAATAACATTATTTAACGACATATTGTGTTACTTATCTAGTATTGTTCTATTCTAAATGCATTATTATTGAAATGATGCTATTAAAAATACATAAATGTTTCAAGTTAAACCTTTACGTGAATTATGTAAGTTCATGGGTAAAAACAACGTCAGCAAATCAGAGGGACAGTTTATTCCCTACTTTTTACTAGTTTCTGATAGTTACCGCTAGGGGCGCTGGCACAGGCGCTCGCTGATGTGATATGTATGGAGAAAACTGACAGTAGGTATCATCGAGCTCGTCATTTTCAAGAAACTTATTTTCATAATTATGTGTGTGCATTGCAATTCCGTAATATATCCACATAAAACATATATACACTTGCTTAATATATATATGTGTGTGTGTATAAATTTCTCACAACTCGTAAAGCCATTTTCATTTCTCATTCCTCCTTCATTTCATTCCATATCTTTGTGATTTTTTATCGGTTATAGCGGCTAGGTGAAATTACCGAACACAAGAGACCTAATTTATGGTTATCAACGCGCTAGTGATCTGTCTGCTGGTATTGCTGGCGTGGCGTCTATAGGTTGCGGTGACTGCTTACCATCAGGCGGGCCGCATGATTGTTTACTACCTTTATTGTATAAAAAATACTTCTTTTGCTTTCCCTATATTTTTTTCCACTCTGAGGTTAGCTGTTAGTTTGTACAAAACTATTTTAGCTGGACCGTAGGTACCTACGTATCTAGTTTTTGTGTGTGTACTGTACTACTCAAAGAATTAGGTTTAAAAATTCTTCTTAGTTCATATATGTAAAAACCCCTCATAAGACTTACCGCATGGATTGGTTTGACGTGTTTCTTGAAGACCGCCACTTCAGCGGATATGATGATGCAGGCGCTGATAGCAGCGGTCACGGCGAGGAGTACCATCGCCACCAGCCTGCTGGACTGGTGAGTGTCGTACGCTTTCGTTGCTATGGACGTCAGCACTGTGATGGTTATCATTGCGAAGGCTAGCAGCTGCAAAGAAAAAATAATATAGATAATACGTACATAGCCGTGTACATGACTACCATGAGACCACCTTAATATGTCCTATGCTACCCTGGTACTTTTGGTAAATATTGAAGCTAAGCAGTTACAGTTTGGTGACTGACACTAGATGTCACACGAAAGAGAGGAAGCCTCCTTGCCCTAGTATACTTCTGGTAAAAATGTTTAAGAATGCGCCAATTTTGCGCTTTCACGCGCTATTTCGTCACATTATATGCCGTCAGAATTCCGTCTGGAGCTACCACATGTAGTCGATATAACTAATTGGAATATAAAAAAAATATTTCCAAACTGTTCGATCACAGAAGCCAGTCGGACAGAATATGATGGAAGAAAAAATTATTCCCATCTGTCCGATGATCGAACTACTAATCGGACTACTTAGAATAAACAGCTTTTCTTTCGTTTTGTTTGATGGCAACGACGAACGGGATGTCCAAGGAATCTTTTAAGATACTACGGGTAGTTAAGGGGTCGAGTAACTTAAGAGCAGGTTAGTTAGGTATGTAAGAAGAAGTTACATGATAGGAGAAGTTCTACAATCTTAAGGGGTTCGTCTGTAACCCAATGCATAGGTATTTAAATACGTTCTGTACCCATGGCACCCCTGGAGGATACCCCTGGGGGTGCCACGGGAACTTGAATTCGGACCCGTGTCACCCCCAGGTCAATTAGTGCAGTACTTTTGAATGTATGTATCGATGAGTCAATATGGAATCAGGGCTGCCAACAATTTGAAAAGTTTCTCCCCAATCTCAAGTCAGAATAAATACCCTTAACACCTTAATTGTTTTTTCCTTGGGGTTAATGTTACAAAGTGTTTATTATCTACAACATTTGAACTAACAGCCTATACCTACTGAAATTTAATTTTTAACAAACGGTAACTATGAAAAAAGGCAAAAAGCGGCCCTTGGGCTCTGCCTACCCCTACGGGAAAAAGGCGTGATTTTATGTAGTATGTATGTGGTAACTATGTACTAAAATGCACATTCTAAAGGAGCCGCGAGTAAGTTTTACCCCAAATTTAGACTAGTGTTAATCAATTGAATTTAATATATGTATATTTGTTTATTGCATAGGTGATTAATGTATTTTATATACATTACCCTCCTAAATCTAGGGGAAAAACCCCTAGGCTGGCAGCCCTGGGGGTCATTGTAAGTTAATGAAATTGAAATTTACATCAGTTTCCAGAATAAAGCTAGTGGTCCTTCGACTTTGTCAACAGTTATAATGAAAATAATCCAAGACCAAAAGAATTCTGATACAAGACTTATAGAAGTTTGTTCAGAGAGTTTAAATCGAATGTTAAAAGTCGTACTTACAATGGCCACGATGCCAAGCATCACGAACGAGATCTTCATACATACGTTGCAGCATACTGCAGGGTCTATTCTTTTTCTTAAGGAACTGAGCTTATTATCTTCTTTTGACGATGGAGTGGCTTCTGCAGACGATGCCTCCACTTCGACCACCTCTGGGTCCTTAGCTATGGGGAAAATTGGGGAGTTCTGAATGAGTTACATTTTGTTTTACATAGTGGAAACGTTAAGTGTCAACAGACGATATTTTCGTAAATCATAGTGATATTACAACAAGTAATAAGTTTTTAAAACTAAAAACCGACTACGGATAAAATCGCAGTCTAATAATGTGATATTATATAGCCTATAACCAGCGGACAATCAAGACGCTTCTAACGACACCCTACTTGTCAAATTATGTTAAGTAGATTAGAAGATATGCGGGAACAGAAGAACTGCATACATACATACATACATACATCCTTTTAAAATCATAACCCTCCCGCCGTTCCGTAGTCGAGTAAAAATTGATATAGATATAGTTACTAGGTTAATTAGTAAAATGACATAAATTACTTGTAAAAAAATAATCTGGATATATCGAAATTTTTGCTTTAAATATTTAAATTAACGTATGTGGTTTGGTCATGCCCACCATCAAAAAGTCTTTGTGACGGCTTTGTTAGGCGGTTAACCCCTTCCTCCAATATGTTTGAGGGGAGTGCTGGCTGCTGCTCAAGTCATACCTACTTACTCGAGCGCGGCGGATGCTGCTTGGCTGTGACTTGTATGTGACTTTACTTTTCAATTTATTCTCTTTTGATTCGTTTTTATTTAAATTTCGATAGCAACACATTGGCATTGATAAAATAAAATAACTATGTTTTTGAGAACCAGATGCACATGCTATATTGAAAAGAAAAAAAATACATAAAATAGCGTAAAAATGATAAGCCCACTGAGTTTCTTGCCGGATCTTCTCAGTTGATACCAAGTTGTGATCCGGTGGTAGTTTGATAGTTTTTACGATAAAATATGATAGTTAGAAAGTGCAAATTTTGACCTATTTGAAATTTTGAAGCTGTTTTCAATTTTTTCTTAAATACTTATAACAATGCATGTTGCATACCGCAGTAACACGCCTCTACTCAATTTTGGCTATAACTTTGACTACGGTCTTCTGTAAGCACCCCAACCGAATTGGAACAAAAGAAAGAACTCCAATTCTTTCTGAGATCCTACTTTGCTCAAATCAAATTAAAATATTTAAAATCGTTTTCGGATGTAATTATTGCCACTTTTAACCTAATAATAGCGTAGACTACAATGACGCTAATCTATACTATAATAAAACTCAAAGAGCACTTTTTCTGTACATTGAATATTTTTGCATCACCAACAAGTGGAAGTGGAAAAAGAGTCTAATAAATATTTAATAAAATAAACATTAATAATAATCGCCCATTCAGACAAAAAGTCCCATTATTAAAATACATATCTATATAAGAAAGTCGTGTTAGTTACACTATTGATAACTAAAGAACGGCTGAACCGATTTGGCTGAAAATTGGTGGGGAGGTAGCTTAGAACCAGGAGACAGACATGGGATATTTTTTATAAGGTTAAGCAACATAAGGCAAGGTCATTACATAGACTGACCATTTAATTACATTCTAAGCGTCTCCGTGCTTCAGAGGGCAAGTAAAAGATAGGCCCCGTTTTGTAACCCACGTCTAAAAGGAGGTTATGTATAAGACGAGTACCTATGTATCTAATACTATTAAAAATGTGTAATACGTATTACATAATAAGCCTATGCGGGCATCTAAAAACGTGAAAAGAGCGCGGGCGGAGCTGTGCGGGACTGCTAGTAAATAGAATAATACACACATCAAAAGTGTCTAGGGATCAAGCATTTTTAAGCGGATTTCTTGAGATTGAGATGTGGCTTTGTAATAAATTTATGATTTTATAAATTTATATGGATCCTTTTTGGTGCATTTCATAATTTGAATCAGGAACTGTGAATCAAATTCGAGTAAAAGATGAAAATCAGCTGTCAATATTTTCCCTATAAAAACATACAACGCATTGAAGACATTATTAGTGCTACTGTTTCCCTACTACTGATTAAAACCAACGTTATTATGGAGCGGCGACGTCATTTAAGCAGGGAAGAAATGCTCAGAGCCGTGGGAATGATAGAAGCTGGTTCCCGGCAACGTACTGTGGCTTTAGCTCTGAATACAAGTCAGAGTGTTATCAGTCGACTTTGGACACGTTACCGAAGCACTGGTACCGTGGCTGAGCGCCATGGAGGACGGTATCGCTGCACCACACGGAGACAAGACCGATATATTCAAATCTTAACTCGAAGAGCTCCAACAATAACTGCCATGATGTTAGCCGTGAGGCTTCATCACTCTTCAGGGAACTTAATTAGCGACCAAACAGTCAGAAACCGCTTGCATGAAGTGAACCTTCATTCCCGAAGACCGCTACGGGTACCACCTATAGCAATGCACAATCGTAGGATTCGATATCAATGGGCTCTTGAACACAGAAATTGGGCAGAAGAACAATGGCGTTTCGTGTGCTTTTCTGATGAGTCTCGTTTTGGTATGAGACCGGATACAAGACGTATACGACACTGGAGAACCCCTGGACGCCAACAGCGATTAAAATCCTGCCAGGAAGTCCATCCTTATAGTGGTGGAACCATCATGGTATGGGCGGGTATTTGGATCGGCGGAAGAACTGAGTTGATTTGGATCAGAGGCAACCTCAACGCTCAAATTTATGCTGAGACGATTGTATCAGACGTCATCGTTCCTGTACAAGTGCAAATCGGTCCCTTATTTCAGTTAATGCATGATAATGCACGACCGCACACCGCAAGAGTTGTAAGACAGACTCTCGCCGCAGCTAACATCAATGTCCTGCCCTGGCCTGCTCAGTCGCCAGACTTGAACCCGATTGAGCATGCATGGGATATGCTACAGAGAAGAGCTCTGCCGAATATGGAGGGTATCCAGTCGCAAGAAGACCTTTTTTTGTTGTTGCAACGAACATGGGCGGCCATTCCACAGCGTGATTTGGATGAACTCATTTTGAGTATGCCAAACCGATGTTCTTGTGTTGTTAGTGTTCGCGGTAGAAACACGGATTATTAATTGTTTAAGTTACCCAATAAAATTTTAAAGAAAACTGTTATTTCAGTCTTTTTTTCGAACTTTTGTGTTAGTGGTTCAAATGTCAAAAATCCCTTTATTAGGAAAATGGCAAATTTCTTTATTAATGCAAAGGTGACTTGGTTTATCGTTACTGTGACAAACGAAAACACTTTATTTGATGAATCCTTAAAGAAAATTTTAATTAATATCAATCAGGAGAAAAGTTATTGCAAAAATATATGTTGATCCCTAGACACTTTTGATGTGTGTATTTATATTTTGGCTCCATTTCCAAATAATTAGGTAAACGTTATTATTTTAAAAATTATGGTCCAAAAATAAGAACCCCTACACTATTCGAAACGTTTTCGAAGAATTAGGATAATCAGCTGTCCATCTGGGACCAAAATTGAAAGCACATAAATTATGAGAGACTAAACGTTTAGCGCTTATAGTTCCAGATTTTGTCCGAAAAATAATGCAATAAGAGCCCAGAGTTTAAGGTATGTCTAAAATGTCATTAAGTACCGGTTCTAATATAATTTTCACTGTTGTGAATGATTTTGCCAAAATAACTAGCTTACCATTTGTGAACGGTGTAGGTAAGTACTATTAAGATCTACACAACCTCCAAAATTATTGGAAAGGCAAGTCTGATCCACCAAGCTGTACGTACAGCTTGGTGGATCAGACTCTTATGGGGGAAATAACTTTTCCCAGCATTGAGACAACAATGGGAATAACAGCTCTTGTATTAGTCCATGTCTGGGTACAAGTTAATGCCGTGTGTTGTATCAGCGTGTTAAAAAACCATAACCATACGAGGGTTCCATACCTTCTTTGGACGTATTAAAGTAATTTTACTATTCGTCTTACATCCTCAGATAGCAAAAAACCAAACCACAAAACTAAATTGGTTAGTCGAGTTTTTTTAGGATTACTATAAAACTGTACAACTTAGAAACATAACAATTTTATTAACTATAATTATTTCACATTTTTCCCTCCACAAAAATCGGAGATAATCGGTTACATTTACAATGAGGTTGGGTAAGTTAGATCTAACAGTATTCAAATTTTCAAATTGATAGCATCAGTGGTTCCTGAAATATATAGGCTTAACAGACAGACAGACGAAGTCGCAACATAAGGGTGTCTTTTTTCCTTTTAGGTCACTCTGAAAACACCTCCACACTCCATAACGTGCTTAAGATAGAGAGTGCGAGCTACCTTCGTTCGGATTATAAATACGGACCTAAGGTCTACTTACATTGCTTTTGTAACCCCATCTCGTCCCAGGTATATTCGGTAATGAGCTGCCCATCCGCGATACCTGCATTTATATTATCACAACAATACAACATGGCCGAACGGTTGGACGCACGGATGACACTACATAATGTCGGCTGGCTTCATTCACCATATTTTATGTGCCGTTGTGGCACGCTACGGTTGTAATAATGCCATCTCGGGAACTAGTGTTGAGCATAATACAGTGGGATATTTATTATTGTACAGTAGAACCTTTCACCCCTCTATAAATTTTCCAATTCGTCTTGTAGTCAATTCACTTTATATTCCGTATCATATTATTATTTACTAGGTGTTAGGTTCCTTGTCCGTGGGGTTCCGGGTTAGGATTGCATCCCCCCATCTCCTCTCGTTGGCTGTCGTAAGTGGCGACTGAGCGAGAACAGGAAGACGAGCAGCAGCGTCTTTCTTTTGGATTTATCTTCCACCTATACTGCGGTCCCTAAGTCACCTGCCAAACGTGGGGATTATAGCAACCCTTCCCTTCTAAGGGGGAGGCCTTTGTTCAGCTGTGGATGTCTATCGGCTGCTAATGATGATGATGATGATGAGGTTCCTTATGCAAGGAACCGTCCAGGTAGCTACCACCGCAGTGTCGGATATTCTACCACCAAGCAGCCGTGTGTAAGCATTGCTGTGTTCCGGCATGAAGGGCACTGTAGCTGGTGAAATTATCAGACACAAAGACTTAATATCTAATGTTAAGGGTCGGCAACGCGTTAGTGACTCTTCTCGTGTTGCTAGCGTCTATAGGCTGCGGTGACTGCTTACCGTCAGGCGAGCCGTACGCTCGCTTTCCACCTTGGTAGTATAAACAAAAAGAAATGATATGCATACCCAAAAGCGATACCAGAGACATTTAAGTACTTAATCGGTACTGAATTTGATCAATAATTAAATAAAATAATTTGAATTTGAAGATAATAATTTAGTTGCTATTAAAAAAAGTGGTTCTTAATATGCCTTATAGCGTATTTTGGGATTTTTTCCATACAGAAACTGTGATTAGTTTTCACAACTGCCAACTTTAGTAATTATATTAGTAACTAGCGACCCGCCCCGGCTTCGCACGGGTGTAATTGAGAAAAAAAAGAAGTGTTTAATTTTAACTTACTGCCTTTGATTATAGAATTTCTTCAAAAATAATGTTTGTAGCTGAAAATTGTTTAGAAGTGACGCATGAAAGAGCTACGACCTACGTATAGCTATCTATCCATGGGCAAAGTACTCAACGCTTAGGTTTAAGCCTGCAACGTTGAATCTCTGAATTTGTGATTTGTTAATTGTATTTTTATTTTTATTAGAAACTGCAGACGTGTACCGGTGTACAATTTGGGTGGATTAAGGACAGGAACAGAACACCATTTCTTTAAAACCAATTTATGGAAGCAATACGGGCTTCCTTGTTCGGTTTCATCGTTAAGACGTAGACGGGGGTCAACCGGGGAATTCTTACCCACTAAAACCCCCGCGGCTATCACGTCGGCACATTAGAGCGCGGTCCTGGGATATTTGTCGGGATCTGCACCAGTTGATACCACTCAGTGCCTTGACTTTGAACCCGCCGCCGGAGAGGCACATTATAGTTCCCCGGGAACCTGTCATGGTGCTCACGGTTACAGGGGTCACGGGGGACGCCTTTAATGGGATTTACGGGACCCTGTTGGTGGTCAACCGGGTATGTCGGATTCTTATTCACTAAACCCCGTTGCTACGGCCGTTAAATCAGTACATAAGAAGGAGACCTGGGTTATCCGGTGATATCTGCACCAAGATCCCTCAGTGGCTTGCCTTTGAGCCCGCCACCAGGGGGCACAATAAAGCCACCTGGGAAACTATCATCGTGCTCAAAGATACGGGGATCGCGGGGGAAACCTCCAATAAGTCCCACGGATCCCATGGGGAAGTCAACCTGGGTATTTGGGATTCTCACCCACTAAAACTTCCGTGGCTGTCACATCGGCACATGAGAGGGAAACCTGGGTTCTCGGGTGGGTTCTGCACCAGGTGTCCCTCAGTGCCTGGCCTTTGAGTCCGCCACCGGGGGCAAGCATATTATATCCCAGATTTACCTTATATTATTTGGAATGATAATGATATATATGTAGAATAAACTTCTCTAGTACTTGATTGTTAAGTATGTACCTCTTTAGGTTTTTAGTTACTTAGATAAAACTTCTAAATAAATTCAGTTAATATATAAACCTTGAAAAAATAAAAAAAATATTAAAAATAAAAAGTTTAAAAGTACACAAAAAAATCCCAATGAGAAATTTGAACCCGGACTCTGCTGTGCTTAGAAGAGGCTTTCGTAACCTCCAGACCACGGCTACTCTAATTCTATTATTTGAATTACTTGATCATATTCTTGTTATATGTCTGCTCAGCTACATGCAATAGGGATATTGCATGTAGCGTGATATTTTATCTTATGTATTAAAGTTATACGTGTACAGTACCTAATTTACGTACTAAGCTAATCTAAATGAAAATATTTGTACCGCCATTGGTTGAGTAATAATACTGCTTTTTAACCCTTAAGGGATAAATTTAAAAACAGATCCCCTCAGTGCTTGCCTTTCAGCCCGCCACCGGGGGGCACAATAAAAAAATAACCTGTCACCGTGCTCAAAGTTTCGGGGATTACGGATAGACCTCCAATAGGCTCCCAGGATCCTGCGGGCGGTCGACCGCGGTGTGTAGGATTCTTACCCTCTAAACCCCTCACGGCTGTCCGCACAAAATATGGGGCTGCACCAGGTACCCCTCAGTGCAAGGCAAGGGCCTTTGAAGCCACTGCCGGGGGCGCATTATAGCCCTCCGGGAATCTGTCACCGTTGTCACAGTTATAGCGGTGCCGGGGGACACGTTTAATATGTCCCCAGGATCCTGTGGGAGATTCTTACCCACTAAAACTCCCGTGGCTGTCACATCGGCACATGAGAGGGGAACCAGGGTTCTCCGGTGACATCTGCATACGTACAATACATGCATATTGTATTCCTACCCAAACAGACATTTTGGAAATATATTTTCATTATTTTATTTTTATTATATTTGGGAAAAAAACAAATGATGCTACTTATTACTAATATAAGATCCAATAGTACAAAAATCAATTAAGTTTCCACTAATAACTAAATCATAACATTAGAGAGAAGCTAACTACGTATGCATGATTTTAAATTTTAAAAAAGTATTAAATTTAAAAAATATATTAGAAATAAAAAGTGCCGGAGTCAATATGAGTTAAATATTTAAAACATCGAATCTTAATATAAATAAAAAAACAAAGTTTAAAAACACAAAAAAAAATCCATACACGGGTAGCGAACCCGGACAGTCCATACTTAGAGGACGCTTCCGTAACCACTTGACCAAGGAACTTTGATTTTATTCTTCGAATTACCCTATCTTATTCTTGTGATATATTTGTACCGCCGTCGGTTGAGTAATAATACTCCTTTTTTACCCTGTTAAGGGATAAATTAAAAAAAATATGAAATACAAATTCAATTAACTTTCTTAACGAAAGTCTGTGCAAAATTTCAAGTCAATAGGACTAAGGAATCGCGTTCTCCCATACAAACTTTGCCCCCCTGTTTCACCCCCTTAGAGATTGAATTTCGCAAAAACCCGTCTTAGTGAGCACCTTTGTCCTAAAAGGAACCCCCCATGCAAAATTTGAAACTTCTAGCACTTGTAGTTTCTGAGATTTCGTGATGAGTGGGTTTTTGCTTACTCTTTTATATAATAAGATTTAATTAAATACACATGAAAATAAACTGTAGTAGCATTCAGTAATTTGATCATAGTGCGATTTCCAATATCACAGTTTATAAGTAGGAGGTACCTATTCAATCTAAGAAATTGGATGTAAGTTATGGTTTGGACATATTTGAAGTGTTAAATATTAAAAAATACCAACCAGGAAAATGGTATGTCAAACACTTTCGATTTTCTCGATCACTTAAATATTTAAAATAAGCAAACGCCACTGTCATTTCACTGCATTTTTATTAAAAAAAGTACCACAAAAAAAGTTTTATTTTTAAATAAAAATCTTAATTGCCACAGTAACACAAATGTTTTTGGGGAACAGAATGTACAGTTTAATTTTTATTTTTCAATGATATAAAATTTATTTGGCAAAGGAGCTCCACGTCTTGGAGTTTAAAACCGATACTATAATATTGTGAATGTGCCGGTGGCTTCCTATGTAACTCAATTAGCGCTATTTGCAGGATGTCATGTCGTGCTAAATGATTAAAGATCACGATACAATTACACGACTTTAGACGTATCTACGGCATGAAAACATGTCACTTCCTGGTGTTTTTGAGTTTGCAACATGCAGCCTGTGGCAGATTTCCCAATAGGTCAACGGCGGCAAATTTTCTTAGATGGCAGTTACTAAGAAGGAGTACAACCTCGCTAAAATACTTATATCTCTTTAGTTCCCCAAGACGGGCCCGGTGGTCTAGTGGTTAGACACCCTGTCCGCTAACCGATGGGTCGTGGGTTCGATTCCCACCAAGTGTCTGGGTGTTATTTATCTATTTATGTATGTATTTACAAAAAAAATGTATATAAGTACTCAAACTCAAAAATCTTTATTTCAAATAGGCTTAACGCTAGCACTTTTGAATCGTCATTTTTTAGAAGCTACCACCGGATCACAACGCGGCCTCAACTGAGAAGATCCGGCAAGAAACTCAGCGGGCTTGTCATTTTTTCACTTTTTTTTTAAACATTGTTTTGTTACAAATGAATCGACATTAGCGATATTGTGTCCTGCCGTTCGAAACATAAAGCAAGGGAGAAAAGAAGAAAACAATAAATTACGACAAACTAAAAGGCCAAATGGATAGAAGTCGAACCAGTCCCCCCAAGCAGCACCCGCGCACGAGTTGACTCGAGCAGCAGCCATCACTCCCCTCAACCATATTAGAGGGAAGGGGGTGACCCGCCACACGAAGCCGCCACAAGCAAAGACTTTTCGATGGCGAGCATGACCGAACCAAAATCACAGTGGCTCACATTTAACTTCTGCTGTTAAGTAGTACCTCGACAGGCAAGACACAAAACACAGTATTAGTATCAGTTTGGTTTCCATAGTACAGGCTCTGCCTAGTTTGGGATCAGATGACCGTGTGTGGATTGTCCCAAGATATTATTATTATTATTTATTATTTTTATTTGATTCTTTGTAACACCGTAGCATAGTGCGGTGGCATGTTCATTGCTTTATTAGGTATTTTCAGTTATTTTTAGTTTTGTAAAAAATAAAGCATAGGCCGCGATTTAGTTCAGTCAGCGTATATTTGCAAATCAGCCCCTGTGTATCCTAGTTAATTTATTAATTAGGTAATCCGTAGCAATATACTCTTATCTATGATCCCTAGTAGCATCAATACTTAGTCAATCAATGCACAGCCTAATATCGTCTACTGCAAGAGAGTGAAACTCGGTCTAATATGGGCCAACATATTTTTTATAACCCATAGGTTACAACTTTTGAAATATGTAGTACTTAGACTAGGGTATGCTCTTAAATGCTTGAGTACTTATATGTTTCCAGTAGATGGCTTTACATTTGAAGCTTTTTTTATCAAAATATTTTGTTAAGTAACTTAGAAAACATAAAAAGATTCTAGTTACGTTTCAAAATTCATAATTCAAAATTTTTATTTCAAATAGGCTTAACGCTAGCACTTTTGAACGGTCATTTTTTTTTTAAAAGCTACCACCGGATCACAACGCGGCCTCAACTGAGAAGATCCGGCAAGAAACTCAGCGGGCTTATCATTTTTTCACATTTTTTTTTAAAACAAAGTTTGTCTTTTTACAATTAGATCAGCACCAGCGACAGTGTGTCCTGCCGTTCAAAATATCAAATAAAATAAAAAATACGACGAAAATACAACAAACTAAAATGCCAAAGCGATAGTAGTCGGACCAGTCCCCCCAAGCAGCACCCGCGCACGAGTTGACTCGAGCAGCAGCCATCACTCCCCTCAACCATATTGGAGGGAAGGGGGTGACCCGCCCCGTTTGCGAATAGATTCTAGATAAAATGTAATACCTTATCTTATTATCTAGTATCTTTGCACGTGCATTTATGTATGTCCTGTCCTGACTCAGGAAACTTCTGGACAAACATAGATTTATGATTTTTTGATTATAACGCTAATATTTAATTAATGCAAGTACCTGTAGTAGAGCTGTGAAATTATGTATTTTTGAGGTTCTCAATTCGATTGCATTTTATTTTAGTTTTATTAGTAAGTATGTATTTTATCTTGCACCTAACTTAGGCATTTCATAGATATAAAAAAATATTAAAAAAAAAATTAGAAGTCGGTTCAATTTTTTTTTTTAAATATTTTATTTTATACTTTTTAGTGATATTTTCATACATAAAGATTGAACCATCAAAGACGGTAAAATGATCTAGGTAGGTTATGACATCATTATGATTTCACATTATCGTCTACATACTTTTACATAATTCATGTTTCTTCAGAAACTCAGAAACAATTTATCCGATCGTAATGAAATTTGCATGGAATCATCATAGTAGTTTACTCTCTCGAATAAAAAAAATTCATCGAAATCGGTTCATATTTATCAGAGAAATGTATAGGAGAACATCAGTTTTATGGTTTTTGCCAGATAAATTCCTCCATATCATTCATGGTCCTCCAGGAAGTTCTTATCCGGTTGTGATAAAATTCATACAGGTTCATTACAGTGGTTTCTTCTTTCGAATAAAAAAAGAATAATTAAATAAGAATAAGTAAATATTTACCAGAGTTATGACCATTTTTGTCCTTAAAAAGCACCATAAAGTCATCTACATAGGCTTTCCTGCAGCTCTCAGTGCGCAGTCACCATTCTTGTTTTTTAAGGAACTACTTATTACTAAGCAATAATTTTTTTATGGGACCCAATTAATGGATTAAAGAATGGATGGAAGAAAGATTTTTTCAAATCGGTTCATAATTGCCAGAGTTATGCGCGAACATACATAGAAAAAAAATATATATACAGACGAATTGAGAACCTCCTCCTTTTTTGAAGTCGTTTAAGAAGGTTTTTTTAAAGTCATAAATTATTGCGAAAAAAATTCAATAAATGGACCGCGCTTACCCATAAGATGCCTGTTCACTCTAGACCTGAATACACCCAAGTTATATTTATCAGGGAAAAGGTTGTCCGGGAGGGTATTCCACAGCTTGGCCGTGCGCTTATGCGCAGAAAAGAAGAAGCGAAACGCTTAGTGCGGCAAGTTGGAGTGTCAACGACAAAGCGGTGGAGATCCTGCCGGCCAAAGAAAGGGGATGGTGGTACAAGGTCAAAAAGTGCTTGAGCGCATTCACCGTGGAACAATCTGTAGAAAACCGATAAACATGCAACCAGGCGACGATGATCCAATTGTTGCAGTTTTTCATTTGTTAGATCGTTATCGTCAATTATCCTGCGAGCGCGTCTGTCTAGCGAATCCAAAGAGTCAAGTTGATATTTGGCAGAGCCATCCCACAGGTGAGAACAGTACCTATTCCATGCAGGGTCGAACCTGAGCTTTGTAAAGAATCAAAAGCTGTTCCTTTGGGAAATACCGCCTCACCTTATTCAAGATACCAAGTTTTTTAGCCGAGATTTTGGCTTTTGACTCAATGGATCGTCCGAAACCTGGAGCCTATGGATACTAGCAACACCAGTAGGATCACTAGCGCGTTGCCGACCCCGTAAAAGTTTGTTAACTCCCTTTTAAAAAAACCCATGCTGTAATTATTCGGAATAACCTCCAAACATATAAAATGTTTGCCTTTTGACGTTAATAATTTTTAAATAGACTTCAAAAAATTCAAATAAAACAGCACGTTAATGCGTACTATGCATACGTACTTTTTCTGCTCGCTCAGCACGATAACAATGGTTTGTCTTACAGTTTTTCCGCCCGCATGTTTCTAACACAGGTATGACGTATATTGTGCCACGTTTTCAAAAAAGGAAGAAGGTACTTTTCAAGCAAGTGTATTATAAAATTGATTTTTAATCTACAGCGCATCACCATGACGTCAATATTGGCGTCATCACAATATATACATACGTAGGTCTGAATCCGCATCATCGCATAAACTTCGTTACGTCCAATGATATTTTACTACGTCGCATTGTGTTCCGTCTAGAACAAGCTAGCTGAACAAAGGTTACCAAACTACTTTTTTAATTTAACTTAGTGACGTAACCAGTGAGACGTTTCCTGATGGTAAGCAACTCAGGTGCCTATAAATAGCTGCACTGCACTGCCGTCCGTTACCCTCCTATTGTCTGGTGAAGCTGTAATGGCCATCTGCGGCCAAAAGCGTCTATCATTCCCAAAAAAAAAACGTCCGTTACCCGAAACCGTCCAGTAATTTCACCAGCAACAGTGCCCTTCACACCGGAACACAAGACAGAAAATCTGAGCCTGGTGCACAATATCTGAGACTGCTAGGACTTACCTGGACGGGCCATTGCAATTTTCTAGAAATATTTATAACCTGTTTTTAAACCAATTGTCCTTGGTTACCCCTAACTCCTGTGATTTTGAACATGTAAAGAGAAACAGGATATAATGTAGGGCCTAGACAAGATACAATCGCTTCATAGCGATTCTATTTCTGCATTCGCTAACGGTGTCAATTTCCTATAACTTGTCGCGTGTTTTTTCTATGTCTTATGTCATTCTCATACATTTTTATACTTTCTATTCTCGTTAACGCTTGTAGAATGTTACATTGTCTAGAGGGCCAGAACTTTTTGTGCTAATACTACTCAACTTTCAAATTAATACGATAATGACAAAACATATAACACCCGTAAGTATATGTTTTAGAAAGGGGTAAGTAAATTGCTTAGTATTAGCATTTTTTTTTCATTTCTCAAGATTATGTCAGTGTGGTTTTGGCGACTTCAGTGAAATTCTCAGGCTAGTAAAAGTAAGGGTCAATTAATTAATAACCATTTTTCTGATGACTAGGTCAGTGCAATGCGGCTGCCCGGCTGTGCATAGACGGGAGTGTCGCGCACTAACAAAAAAAAACTTGAATAAAGACCCTTCAGAATGATGGCTGTAGAATGATCGCGCGGTTTGGGGAACACTTATAGCTCAAAGTAATTTATGGATTCGTTGGTAGTACTTAGGTGAGTATTGTTCCTTTCACATCGTACAGACGCAAAGAAAAGCCATGCTTAGGTACCTACTTACTTACGTACATTGACTGCAAAATGCTATAAAACATTTTTTAATACCTGAGTGCGATCAATTTGGATCTTCATTGGATCTACTACACAATACATATAGGCTGGAAGAAAACTTTAAAAAGTAATGGAAAAAATCGGTGAAATCATTTTTAAGCTATAACGTGACCAAGGGGAATGGAGATTTATTTTTGTCCGCCCCAGAAGGAGGACTATGATTTTGAGAGTATGTATGTATGTCTGTAAGTATGTATGTACTAATGTATATTTCTTTGGCACAGCCTACAGCCTAAACGATTCGATGTATTTCAACTTATAATTATGTCGTTAGATTCGTTTAAGTTGTGGAAGTGACATAGGCAAAGTATATATTTTAAAAAAAATCGCGTCTGTCAGTCTATGTATGACATAAATAAAGCTACTTATCATGAATCAAACTATGGTCGTTCTTGTGAAAGATTGGCCGCTGTGGTCGTATCGGCCAGGAAATTATTATTATTTCACTTTCAATCGATCGACGAAACTTCTGGCAGCGACTGTCCGCTCATAGGTCATAGCCATCAAGCATGGCACAGGTTGCCACTCATTGGCCAGTCGCCATGGCAACGGAGCCACAACACCACGCACAAAGAGCGGTGACCACCACGCCACACCATGAAACGCAAGGCCACTGAAATTTGCGACCGTATTAACGGAAGTGGTTGATTGAAAGTTACAAATAATTTATATAAATTAGAGATACGCTTTAATACCCGGCCTTTTGTGTAGCTATCTGATATGAGTGCTGGCAGTTGGTTCATTTGAGGTAGTGATGAGGCAAGCAATGCGCCTGTCAATCTGCGTGCGGCAATAACTGCAAGCAAACCTCATAAAAGATAACCCTGACGGAAGCAAGTATAAATTATAAAAACTCAAAAAGCCCAACTGCGTCCTAACAAAATGTTCTTAAATTACATCACACATACATAAAACATATATACATGTATATATAGTTCAACTAGTCATGTTAAGACCTTTCGTTTGATACCAATGTTGATATTTTTGAAAGAAAAGAGAACTTTTTTTTGGAAAATACACACATCAAAAGTGTCTAGGGATCAAGCATTTTTGGGCAAAAAAATGGGCAGAAGAACAATGGCGTTTCGTGTGCTTTTCTGATGAGTCTCGTTTTGGTATGAGACCGGATACAAGACGTATACGACACTGGAGAACCCCTGGACGCCAACAGCGATTAAAATCCTGCCAGGAAGTCCATCCTTATAGTGGTGGAACCATCATGGTATGGGCGGGTATTTGGATCGGCGGAAGAACTGAGTTGATTTGGATCAGAGGCAACCTCAACGCTCAAATTTATGCTGAGACGATTGTATCAGACGTCATCGTTCCTCTACAAGTGCAAATCGGTCCCTTATTTCAGTTAATGCATGATAATGCACGACCGCACACCGCAAGAGTTGTAAGACAGACTCTCGCCGCAGCTAACATCAATGTCCTGCCCTGGCCTGCTCAGTCGCCAGACTTGAACCCGATTGAGCATGCATGGGATATGCTACAGAGAAGAGCTCTGCCGAATATGGAGGGTATCCAGTCGCAAGAAGACCTTTTTTTGTTGTTGCAACGAACATGGGCGGCCATTCCACAGCGTGATTTGGATGAACTCATTTTGAGTATGCCAAACCGATGTTCTTGTGTTGTTAGTGTTCGCGGTAGAAACACGGATTATTAATTGTTTAAGTTACCCAATAAAATTTTAAAGAAAACTGTTATTTCAGTCTTTTTTTCGAACTTTTGTGTTAGTGGTTCAAATGTCAAAAATCCCTTTATTAGGAAAATGGCAAATTTCTTTATTAATGCAAAGGTGACTTGGTTTATCGTTACTGTGAAAAACGAAAACACTTTATTTGATGAATCCTTAAAGAAAATTTTAATTAATATCAATCAGGAGAAAAGTTATTGCAAAAATATATGTTGATCCCTAGACACTTTTGATGTGTCCCCCTAGGGGGGCCTAGGGCATTCTGGCATAAATATGTTTGTGATCAAAAACAACGCAAAAACTCAAAAACAAAAATGGAACTGTCACTATAAAAAAAACAACAATAATATACAAACCCTGAACCCAAACAAAAATGAATGGAAAAAATCCAAATAAGGGCAAAACGATAAGGCTTTACGATTACACTATTTATAATACCTACTGGTTTGTAATATTATATTTGATACTCAATGACTTACTACAAGTATATTGATACATGTCTAAAATCATTTGATTAGATTTCGCTGTCACGTTAGTCTCATAAAAAATGTCTAAAATGACAAAATCAGCCTTCGAGTGAGGAACCTGATCCTACTAGTCTCAGAGTAAATAGTATATAGAGTACTTACGCGTTAGTCTATGGTTCCTTTAAACAAAGCGTAGGCAGATTTTGTTCTACGAGGCATGAAAATCGAACTATTTAAAGTTATATTATAAGAGTTATATTGATATGTAAGTGATAAGTAGTGATGAGTTTGATCTGTCACAAGCGCATGTGTCGATAAATACAGCTGACGGTATGGTACCTACTGTCGTTTACCTGATATTTATGTATTTTGATGTTCTTACCCGTGCTTACGTTCTTACTTGAATTAAGCATTCTATAGTACTTGTACTGATTTTTGTTCTGTGCTACTAGTAAGTATAACGTTGTTGCCCGTGCAAGACCGCGGAAGAGAAGAAAGAAGAAGAAATAAATTTTATTTTTTTCGCATTACACGACGCAACAGAAAATAATATATAAATATCAAAAACAGATAAAAGAAAAAGGAAACTTATTAAACTAGTCATTATTCATTATGACCCCTAAGCCATTTGACATAGATGCTGTTGACATATTATTATAGGTGCAAAGAGAATGTCACCGAATCACCAAATCGATCGATCTTTCGATCGCCGGCGCGCGCGTCTGACGTCGATGACGCGACGATTCGTCGAAGGCAATCTTTAAGTAGTCTGTGGATAAAAAGTGGAAGGTGGTGGTGGATAAACTATGTCTTTGACCTCTATGCCATATTGTTCTTGGGTGGGTAAGTATATAATTATGTGTTCTGCGGTTGGTGGTGACATACTCTTAGTGATAAAAGAAGTGAGAGTAGTTTGTGAAGAGTAGTTTGTAAACACCGCGTATCCGTGTTTGATGGTTTTACAGGACGATGAATATATAATATTTTTACGACTGATCTGACCGAGATCAGCGGGTATAAAAAGGCGTCAAGGCGTATTTAGTCAAAGTCACAATCATTTAATTCAAATAGGCTTAACGCTAGCAACGGTAATTTTTTTTTAAAAGCTACCACCGGATCACGACGCGCCCTTATTTGAGAAGTTCCGGCAAGAATTTAATTTAATTGTAAAAAGACAAACTTTGTTTAAAAAAAAATGTGAAAAAATGACAAGCCCGCTGAGTTTCTTGCCGGATCTTCTCAGTTGAGGCCGCGTTGTGATGCAGTAGTAGCTTTTAAAAAATTGACCGTTCAAAAGTGCTAGCGTTAAGCCTATTTGAAATAAAAAATTTTGAATCAAGAAACTCAGCGGGCTTGTCATTTTTAACACGCTTTTATTAGCTTGACCTGTATGTATGTATGTATGTAACTTTGTATGTATGATGGTAATGGAATCTTTTCTCTCTTCTTTTCTTCTTTTTTTTTCATTTCATTCGTATTAAAGAGTTCTTTTCAGTTTGACCATTACTGAGGGCCTGATGATGGAACTGGAAGGTGGGTGACGTAACCCTTGAATGGCTACTAGTAAACACATCGAGTTTGGGTTCATTTGATTTGTTTTAAAGAGTTCTTTTCACATTAACCATTAATCAGGACCTGATGTTGGAATAGGAAGGTGGGTGACGGAACCCTGGATTGGCTACTAGTAAACACATCAAGTATGGGCTCATTTGATTTGTTTTAAAGAGTTCTATTCATTTTGCCCAATAATCAGAACCTGATGATGGAACAGGAAGGTGGTTGACGGAACCCTGGATTGGCTACTAGTAAACCCATCGAGCTTGGACTCATTTGATTTGTATAAAGGAGTTATATTCACTTTGCCTAATAACGTGGACCTGTTGATGGACCCGGAAGGTTGGTAACGGAACCCTTGATTACTACTTGGGACGCTATTGACTTTTAGCGTACTTTCGACTGTTTAAAGGGTAAATACGTAGTGCTTTCTTAAACTCAATCAGATACCTACGCGTAATACCTAGTTTAGTTAAAATATGTTTTGCCACAACCTGCCTACGATTCAAGTTACGAACAAATCAATACTTGGACTAATTTTATCCGTAGTTTAGGCGAATATTGCTAAGACTAAAAAGTATAAAATAAATTACTAGTTTAAAAAACTAAAAGTACACGCTTTTATAAGGACTACTGCACTAAATTGCAATAAATAAATGATCGAAACCGTTCTTTCTTTCTACCCCGTGCTTGTAATTTATGGATTATATTTATGTGTAAAAGCGTGGGGTGCCTTTTCTGAATAACAGCTTAACATTTCTGTAAAATTTCAAGAACGCTAAGTATTTGTATTCACATGACAATCATTTGTAATCATTTACAGAGAAAAGGCGTGGGGCGCCTTTTCTGAATAACAGCTTAACATTTCTGTAAAATTTCAAGAACGCTAAGTATTTGTATTCACATGACAATCATTTGTAATCATTTACAGAGAAAAGGCGTGGGGCGCCTTTTCTGAATAACAGCTTAACATTTCTGTAAAATTTCAAGAACGCTAAGTATTTGTATTCACATGACAATCATTTGTAATCATTTACAGAGAAAAGGCGTGGGGCGCCTTTTCTGAATAACAGCTTAACATTTCTGTAAAATTTCAAGAACGCTAAGTATTTGTATTCACATGACAATCATTTGTAATCATTTACAGAGAAAAGGCGTGGGGCGCCTTTTCTGAATAACAGCTTAACATTTCTGTAAAATTTCAAGAACGCTAAGTATTTGTATTCACATGACAATCATTTGTAATCATTTACAGAGAAAAGGCGTGGGGCGCCTTTTCTGAATAACAGCTTAACATTTCTGTAAAATTTCAAGAACGCTAAGTATTTGTATTCACATGACAATCATTTGTAATCATTTACAGAGAAAAGGCGTGGGGCGCCTTTTCTGAATAACAGCTTAACATTTCTGTAAAATTTCAAGAACGCTAAGTATTTGTATTCACATGACAATCATTTGTAATCATTTACAGAGAAAAGGCGCCCCACGCTTTTACACATAAATATAATCCATAAATTACAAGCACGGGGTAGAAAGAAAGAAAGAACGGTTTCGATAATTTATTTATTGCTTTTTAGTGCAGTAGTCCTTATAAAAGCGTGTACTTTTAGTTTTTTAAACTAGTAATTTATTTTATTACACTTTTCTTTTAAACTGTCTTGTTACAATTAGATCAGCATCAGCGACAGTGTGTCTTAAACTAACTAAAACTTAAACTAACTAAAAAAACTAAAAGGCCAAAGGGCCAAAAGTCGGACCCCCCAAGCAGCACCCGCGCACGAGATGACTCGAGCAGCAGCCATCACTCATGATCACTCCCATATTAGAGGGAAGGGGGTGACCCGCCACACGAAGCCGCCACAAGCAACGACTTTTCGATGTCGAGCATGACCGATCCAAAATCACAGTGGCTCACGTTTAACATTTAACTTCTGCTGTTGTGTGAGTGAATCATAATTTAAGTGAGTTACGGTTTAATATTTATTAGTATGGCAACATTAACATCAAATATGAGTCTGCTATATGTATAAATGAATTGAGTATGATTGACCTAAAATATGTATCATCATACGAAAATTACAGGAATTGGGTATTAGAATTTTTTTTTTGTGATAAATGGAAAGATCATTGTTTTATACTAAAACTTTAGTGTCGTTCAGTGACGTTCAGAGACGTTCAGTGACGTTCAGTGTCGTTCAGCGTTGTTCAGAGTCGTTTTTTAGCAATAAATTTTCAATATTATTGTCTAGTCAAGTGTAATAGCCGTTGACGCTGTACTGTTATTAAATAGCTTTAACATTATGACGTCACGACTATGGTGACCAATCATGGCGCGTTTATAGTCACGTGAAATTTCATCAATTTTTAATTGTTTATAAAGAATTGATTTTTTACTTTTTTAGTTTTTTGTTTTAAATATCAATATTATTAATAACAAAGTTATAAAATATATTTAATTTTTTTTTTTTTTTCAAATACATATTTGCGAAGCATTTGCTGGAAATGCAAAATAGGAACTCCTTTTACATGAAATGTGGCCTTTTTAAAAGCTTTTATTTTTATTCCCGCAGTTACTTACGAGTATTAGCAAACAAGATCAGTCGTAAAATATGATATTAAATGGTTAAAATATTCACTGTAAAATTATCAAAACTCTGATACGCGGATGCGTTGGAATTAAAAAGTTTGTCAATCAGAAAGGATGTCCGGAGTGCACCGGCACCGAAATTGTATTATTTCGCCATACGAGAAGGAGGGTCGCATGGTAAGACATTAGTGGGAACAAGTATAAATTATAATAGCTTAAAAAGCCCGACCGAACAAATAAAATGGACTTAAATTTCTTTATACATACATAATACGTATGTACATTTCAACTTGTCTCGTTAAGACCTTTCATTTGATACCCATGTTGATGTTTTTGGAAGTAAAAAAATACAAAATAGCGACTGACGGCCGCCATATTAACTTTTATGAAAAATAATATGGCCTATGTCACCCCCACAACTGAGACGAATCTAAAGAAATATTATAAGTCAATACCCATCAAGCCGTTTAGGCTGTAGGCCGTGCCAAAGAAATAGACATACATACATACTCTCGAAAAGCATAACCCTCCTTCTTGGGCAGTCGGGCAAAAAATTAAGAGTAGTAACATTTTCTTTTAATATGAGCGAATCTCTATCGCGAATCTCTAATCTAACCCATTAAAAATCTTTTTAAAAAAAATTGAACCGACTTCAATATCACTGAAAAGTATAAAATAATTTAAATATTATTGATGTTGGTGCCAAATATACACAGCAGGTAAGCTAACACCAACTTCAATAATATTTAAATTATTTTATACTTTTCAGTGATATTGAAGTCGGTTCAATTTTTTTTTAAAAAGATTTTATTTTAAACTTTTTAGTGATATTTTCATATATAAAGATTGAACCATCGAAAACCGTAAAATTATCTAGGTAGGTTATGATCACATTATCGTCTACATAGTTTTACATAATTCATGTTTCTTCAGAAAATGATATCCGGTCGTAATGAAATTTGCATGGAAACATCATAGTAGTTTACTCTCTCGAATAAAAAAAGAATCATCGAAATCGGTTCATAATTGTCAGAGCAATGTAATTGAGAACATCAGTTTTATGGTTTTTACCAGATAAATTCCTCCACATCGTTCATGATCCTCCAGGAAGTTCTTATTCGGTTGTAATAAAATTCATACAGATTCAATACAGTGGTTTCTTCTTTCGAATAAAAAAAGAATCATTGAAATTGGTAAATATTTGCCAGAGTTATGACCATTTTTGTCCGACCGAGCGAGTCCGAGCGACTAAAACGTCATCTATATAGGCTTTCTTGCAACTCTCAGTGCGCAGTTACCATTCTTGTTTTTTTAGGAACTACTTATTACTAAGCAATAATTTTTGTATGGGACCCAATCAATGGATTGAAGAATGGATGGAAGAAAGATTTTTTCAAATCGGTTAATAATTGCCAGAGTTATGCGCGAACATACATAAAAAAAAAATATATATATATACAGACGAATTGAGAACCTCCTCCTTTTTTGAAGTCGGTTAAAAATAATAATAATGTCCTCCTGGCCGATACGACCACAGCGGCCAATCTTTCACAAGATCAGCCATCTACGCGGGAGATATTGTAGTGCACAAGTGCTTGCGTAGACACAAGTGCACTCTCTCTTCCTTAATACCTCTCACAATCCGATGGGACGGGAGACCGACACGACCGGGGGGAGGTTAGGCGCAGGACCGACTTTTTATATGCCCATCTGACGCATGGATCATCTTACTTTACAGACAATCAGGTGATCGGTCTGCATTGTCCTAGCCAGTAAGGAACAACTACACAAATTTGTTGCCCCCCGCAGGATTCGAACCCGAGACCTCCGGTTTACAAAGCAAGCGGTTTCTCACTGCGCCACGGAGGCTACTACTAGCCTATTATTTCTTCTTCTATTGCTAACGGGGAGGGACCTGTGAAAGTAGTACCTGAATTCCGTAGAGGTAAGGCTAAGTTATGTGGGATATTTAATTTTACCCACCAAACATTCCCGGTAGCGTTCATAGACGCTATGTAGAAGACTATGGTTACTCTATCTGCACCTCGCTAGATTCCCCCCAGCGTCGGACATGAAGGGGAGGTATACCTACCACCTACACCCTGGTTTCAGTAGCGTAGCTTGTCGAGACAGGCCGTGTATCAAAATTTATCGGGGGGGGGGGGGGGGAGAGAGTTTCAGTGGGAATGAGACGAGGATAACATTTTACGAACTTTTTTTCATTTTGATTGATACGGTTACGTTGTATACGGATTGATATGGCTGATACGGCGGTAACTACGCCCTTGCCTGGTTTTCTATACATATATGTATATCATTACAAGGTCAAAAAAGGAAATTATGCTTATATAAAGTATGATAAACTTGTGGTGAGAGAGAGGGCGCTGCAGTCGTGCCAGTGACAGCAAAAACGGTTTCCTAAGTGCAAATAATTGTAAAAAATTGTTTTCATCAAGTTAAAATACTGCAAGTTGTTGAAATAGTGTACAAAAGTAAACAAAAATCAATGTGAATAAATAACAAATACAAAATACGAACTCAAAACTAAGGAAAACGACGTTAAAACGCCAGCCACTAATGAATCAAAATCAGTGAATCTATTGAACAAATCAGCCTATGTGCAGCTAAACAAGTAAAATACAGAAACGATCTACAATACAAGTGAAGAAAATCGTTTTAAAAGTGAGTAATATCAATAAATTGATACTTACATAACCTAAAAAGAAACATAATCGAACAAAAGTTTAAGTAAAAACTGTAAACTAACGACATCTACCGTGGAATAGTAACCCGAATTGTTCGAACCACCTGCCATCTAGCGGTGAATAACATTTAGCGCCATCTATTAACGAGTAGAGAAAATGGAAGAAATAACTAAATTACTTATATCGATTCAACAAGACTTAGCACATCAAAAAGCAGAATGGAAAGAAATGGAAACCAATGTAATTAACAAGATAAATAGCAATATGAACCAGAAATTTCTTGAATTTGAAAACAAATACAATAATTTGGAAGCACAAGTAAAATCCCAGGAAATGCGCATTGACTTCTTAGAAAGACAAAGTAAGAGGAAAAATGTTGTTTTATTTGGGGTTAAAGAAACGGAAAAAAGCTATGATCATTTGGAACAAACAATATTTAATATAATAAATAATGAAATGAAGATACCATTCGAGAAACAAGAAATAGAGTACGCAAATCGCTTTGGAAAAAAAGGACTTAAACCAAGACCTGTATCTATAACAGTTTCTACCCTTGGAAAGAAAATACAACTACTACGAAACAAAAAGAATTTAGAAAACACAAATTACTATCTTAAAGAAGAATTTCCATTGAAAGTACTCGCTAAAAGAAAAGAGCTTCAAAAGGAAATAGTCAACTACAAACAAAAAGGTATAAAAGCTATCATAAAATACGACAAGTTAATTATCGTAGAGGATAAAAATGAGCATGTGAATAGGAATCAAAAAAGAAATTTATCTCTATCGCCAGACGCAAATATTCGCACAGGCATTAAGAATAACTTACAATCTCAGAAGAAAAATAAACAAAGCATTAGCACCTTTTTCACACCAAAACGAGACACGCCGTTTCCACAAAAAGATCGCAGCACGTCATCAACCAACATACAAACCTCAAATAGTCACCACCAGAAAGAAACATCAAGAGATTAGCAACTAGCACGAGCCCCTCTACAGACATCTCCAGTACGGCTGGTCCCCGCGGAGATATGCGACCACAACCCTCCAGAACAACTACACATAATAACCTACAATGTGAGGACCTTATCGTCTTATGAACGACTAATAGAGCTTGTAGAGTCGTTGAATAATATAAAATTTGATGTAATGGGAATATCTGAGGTAAGGAGAGTCGGAAACTCAATTCAAGAATATGATAATTTTATATTCCATTATGTTGGAGAAACCGCAGGTCTCTATGGCGTTGGTTTCATTATAAAAAAGCACATGAAAAAGTATATAGAAGCAATAATAGGATTATCAGAACGGGTTGCTCTATTAACATTGAATATCAACAACTACAAACTTGCTGTTATTCAGATCTACGCCCCGACTGAGGCTGCCGATGAAAGCATTCTAGAAGAATTCTACAAAACTATAGATAAAGCTATGATTCTGGCAGACAAGAGGAAAACAATAGTAATGGGAGATTTTAATGCTAAAATTGGACTTACAAAACCAGAAGAATACTTGATAATGCAGAAGTACGGTTATGGAGTCAGGAATAGTCGGGGAGAAAGATTAGTAGAGTTTGCATATGAAAATAAGTTTTCGATTATGAATACATTCTTTAAAAAGAAACCGAAAAATAGATGGACTTGGAGGTCGCCTGACGGTAATACAAAAAACGAACTAGATTATATTCTCTCCAATTTTCCCAAAGACTTTGAAAATATTAAAGTTTTAAACATAGAGTACCCATCAGACCATAGACCTTTAAGAGCCACAATCAAAATGCAATTACCTAAGAAAAGCAGAATTAAATATGTCAAAAATCCTACAAACTCACTAAAAACAAAAGAGCAGATATCTACTTATACTGAAACTCTACATAAAAAAATAAGAAGTCTCTTAGAAGAGCAAACAAACTACACAACCCAAGCATATTATGATAAATTGATACACACCATTGAAACTAGTATACAAAATGCCCATACTTCTAATATAGAGAACAAAAAGCCATCAATAATAACCGACCACACTAAACAGTTAATAAGACGTAGACACGAACTCCAGAATAGTAAACCAAAAACTCGAACCATGAGAAATGAGTTAAAAGCACTCTACAAATTAACTAGCAAATGTATAAAGCGAGATTATGCAACCTACAGATCACGAACTATAGAGAGACTATTACATTCAACCGGCAGTTTGAAACGAGCATACAAGGAATTAAGAACACACAAAAATTGGTTAGAAGGACTACAAGAGTTGTCAAAGACTCACAACAATAGAGACGAGATACTGAATACAGCAACATCATTTTACAAAACCCTATACAGCCACTCTACACAAGAACATTTAATAAATGATATAGATTTAACCGATACAGAATATAGCGAAGAGATAGAGTCAATAAATGAAACCGAAATTATCGAGCAAATAAAGAAAATGAAAACAGAAAAGAGCCCAGGACCGGACAAAATAACCAATGAAGTTATAAAAATAGGTCACTCATTGTTAGCAGAACCATTAGCACGACTTTTTAATATGATTATTAAAACCTCTACTTTCCCCAAGCAATGGACTGAATCAAACATAATTCTGTTATACAAAAAAGGAGATCCAAAAGACATTTCTAATTATCGACCAATAAGCTTATTACCGGTTCTGTACAAGTTATTCTCGTCAATAATAGGAAAAAGGATTGGACAAATACTAGACACTAGACAACCAGTTGAGCAAGCAGGTTTCAGAAGAGGCTTCAGCACTACCGACCATATTCATACGCTAGAACAAATAATTGAAAAGTACCAAGAATTTCAAAGACCGCTCTACATCGCGTTCGTAGACTACCAAAAAGCTTTCGATACCATATCTCACCCAGCAATATGGCAGGCACTCTACGTTCAAAATGTAAATAAAATCTACATAAAATTACTGAAAAGCCTCTACAAAAACTTCCAAAGTAGAGTTCAGCTGGAAAGCTTAGGACCACCAATAGAAATACATAGAGGAGTCCGACAGGGCGATCCACTCTCACCAAAACTTTTCATAGCAGGGCTGGAGTCGGTAATAAGTGGACTGGACTGGAGCAAACTAGGTATAAGCATAAAAGGAAAGTATCTCTCACACCTAAGATTCGCCGATGATATCGTACTTCTATCCGAAAACCACGAAGAATTAGAACAAATGATATCTACTCTACATAGAGCTAGCAAAGAAGTAGGTTTAGAAATAAATCTAAATAAAACTAAAATAATGACAAACAATATCTATAAACCTATAAAACTTAAAGACACCCAATTAGAATATGTAAATAGCTATTTATATCTGGGCAAACAAATCTCATTTAACTCACTAAACAACGAACAAGAAGTAGACAGAAGAGTTCAAAAGACTTGGAATAAATTCTGGAGTTGCAAAGAAGTGCTAAAGGGAAAGTTTTCAATGCAATTAAAGAGAAAAATAATGAATTCAAGTCTTCTTCCATCATTGACGTACGCTTGCCAAACATGGAAATTTTAAGTTAAAGACAAAATAAGAACAAGTCAAAGAGGTATGAAGAGAAGTATGATGAAAATAAGTAGAATGCAGAATATACCACATAAAGAAATTCGCGAGAAGACGGGTGTGATTGATGCATTAAGCTATGCACAGAAACTAAAATGGAAGTGGGCGGGACATGTTGCCAGATCCACCGACGATAGATGGACATTGCAGGCTACTGTGTGGCCAGGGCCCGCAGGCTACAGGAAACGAGGTAGACCATTCGCGCGATGGACAGACGACATCACACGCATAGCAGGCCGGGACTGGCTAAGCTTAGCAAATGACAGGGACAAGTGGCATTCGCTGGAGGAGGCCTTCACCTAAGAGGGGTTCTTGCAAGATACATATATAATTTTTAAACTATAATAATCACTAATTCAATAATAAAATATTTTTATGACATACTATTATTTTATGAAATGTATTTTAAATTCAAATCTGATTAGTAATTTTAATAATGTAATGAATAAAATATTAGTAATAATTAATTTAATAATGTAATGAATAAAATATTAGTAATAATTAATTTTAATAATGTAATGAAAAAATTTTTTTTTTAGTTGCAAGAAATAAAAGGCTTCTTTATTTTTATTTATTTTATAAACTTGTGGTAAAAGAAGGAAATTTAAACAAAGATAAAAGGAAGAGAGAGAAATCGGTTTCCCCAGGAAATTACAATCAGCCAAATAAACAATCTAACCCAACAGGACGTATGAACAAAACTAACAGAGCTAACGCTTTTGATTTGATGAGATCTAGATCCAATTCATGTTCTTCCTTCTTAGCAGCAAGTAAAGGAAATTAGCAATTAAACAACAGCAACTGGAAGCGGAACGACCCCAATCCGGCTGGTCCCCGTGGGGTTGATAGACCGACACCCTCAATAAACTCTCTAAAGCCAAAAAGTAATTTAAAGAATAATAAGTTATACGTAGCAACATTGAATGTAAGAACATTGATGACTAGTAATAGATTTACAGAACTTGAAGAAGCTTTAAAAAATATTAAGTGGGATATTCTTGGGCTTTGTGAAGTAAGAAGAATGGGAGAAGAAATTAGAGAATATGATGAATATCTGTTTTATTACAACGGTCAAAAACAAGGCATGTATGGAATTGGATTTATGGTTAAAAAGTATTTAAAAAAATATATAATAAACTTTGTAGGAATATCAAATAGAATTGCAATTCTAAATATAAAACTACCTAACTTCAAGTACACCTGGTCAATAATGCAAGTATATGCTCCGACTGAACTAGCTACAAAAATGGAAAAAGATCACTTTTATACGAAACTTACAGAAACAATGCTAGAGCTGCAAAAGACAATCATTATAATGGGAGATTTTAATAGTCAAGTTGGAGGAAAATTTACCAATGAAGAATATATCCTTGGTAAGTTTAGTTACGGCAAAAGAAACGATAATGGCCAGAGACTCATCGACTTTTCCTTGGAACATAATTTAAAAATAATGAATAGTTTTTTCAAGAAGAAACTCGCTAAGAAATGGACGTGGATTTCCCCAAATGGCGTAGATAAAAATGAAATCGATTATATAATCACTAATACCTCAAATATATTTAGCGACATACACACAGTAAACAAATTTAATTTTAATACAGACCATAGAATGGTAAGAGCAGCTATATATTGTGAGGGACAGAAACTTTCAAGGAAACACATTAAGCCGAGTTACAACGTGACCAATTTGCCAATTCAAGCAGAAACTTTGGTAGAATTAAAAGAATCATGGAATAACATAGATAAACATACAAACGTACAGGATAAATATAATTATTTTGAAGAGAAGTTACTAAAACTAAAGGACAAGGTATACACAGCAAAAATTAGGAAGGATAAAATTGGGCAACAGGCTAGAAATTTAATTAATCAGAGAAACACATTGATAGAAAATCGAAAAGAAAATCGCAAAGAAATTGGAACAATTAGTAAAGAAATTCTACGATGTATAAGAAAGCATAAACACGAATCTAGAATGAATGTTATAAGAGAGCAAATTAAGAAAACAGGAGGAATCAAGAAGGCACTGAAACATTTAAGAGAACATTCAACATGGATTCCGAAAATGAAAACGAACCACAAAAAAACAATAGAGTGTGATACGAATAAAAGACAAAAGATATCGGAAATTGCAACCGAATACTATAGCAAATTATACGCCGAAGATAAAAATGACAACACTACCGAAGAAATACAGGAAGAGATTAAAGATTATGTAATTCCATGCATCTTAAGTAAGTGAGTGAGGTAACGAAGGCTATACAAACGCAGAAAGATGGGAAAGCCCCCGGAGACGATAACGTTCCCAATGAACTTTTAAAAAACTCTATAGAGGTTATATGCAAACCATTCACAGATTTATGTAATGAAATAATATAATAACTGAACAAATACCAACCCAGTGGACGCAATCTACGATTCTATTGTTGCACAAGAAAGGAGACAAGAATAATATTAGCAATTACAGACCTATTAGTTTAATGTCTAACTTATATAAAGTATTCTCCAAAATTCTATTATCACGATTGACAAAACGTCTAGAGGAAAACCAACCCAAGGAACAAGCTGGGTTTCGGACCAATTTCTCCACAATCGACCATATCCACGTAGTGAAACAGATCATCGAAAAATGTAACGAATATAACATACCATATTACTTAGCGTTTGTTGATTACAATAAAGCGTTTGATTCCCTGAACCATAGATATTTGTGGACGACCCTAAAGGATCAAGGCATTGAGGATAAATATATTAAAATTATCAAACAGATATATAATAACTGCACCACAAAAGTACAACTCGAAAGATTAGGAGATGAATTTAAAGTACAAAAAGGTGTTAGACAAGGGGATCCTGTCAGAGCGCCTACAAAGCCTTCAATAGTTAATTAGCTTAATGATTCTAAGCGTCAATTTTTTTTGTTAATATTCTCTTGGCATTCGTCCGTAGAACCGAATACACGTATTGTTACAATTTAACTAGTTTTTTAATTGTGGATACACCTAGGAGTCCCTACATGGTCCATACGACCAGGATTTAATAAGAAATAATAATCATACAAGTGGATCAGCGCTAATTCGAAGGAATTATAAAATTTTCGCAAGGTTCAAAGTTCACGAGGTGATTGAAGAAAGTGGCTTGGACATTAAAGTGAATATTAAAGTTATTAAAATAATAACCCAACACTCTAGAGGTAGTATCTATATTAGTTAAATTACAAATAAGGTCAGTATACATTAATTATCATATGTATTAAAAATAGCTTTGTCATTCTGCAAGTTGACGGTTGGTTAATCGTAAAGCGTAATGTAATATTTTCTTGTTAAATTTTACCTTTACATTTATAGTTAATTAATATATTCATTAATTGTTGTATTCAATCAACGTTAATTAACTAAATTTGTTAAATTTCCGTCCTTGCATATTTTATATAAGGCAATTCAGCATATGAATATCAGTAGGTAATTACTAAAAGTTTATGTGTACTGTATTAAATTAATCAACCTTATTAACGTATTATCAGTAGTATTATTGTATTCTTGTGTATTTTTAACACGCTTTTATTAGCTTGACCTGTATGTATGTATGTAACTATGTATGTATGATGGTAATGGAATCTTGCGATGCAATTTTGACCCATTTCTACACGTCCAAATCATTAGAAATTTTGCACATGTATCGAGGACCGGTGACAATACAATAATATGGTATCATCGAGCTGGTCTGATGCTGGGGCTCGAAGGTGGATAAGAGAACCCTTGGATGGCTCCTAGTAAACTAATCGAGTTTGGGTTCATTTGATTTGTTTTAAAGAGTTCTTTTCACTTTGACTATTAATGAGGACCTGATGGTGGAACTGGAGAAGGTGGGTGACGGAACCCTGGATTGGCTACTAGTAAACACATCGAATTTGGGCTCATTTGATTTGTTTTAAAGAGTTCTTTTCACTTTGACCATTAATGAGGACCTGATGATGGAACAGTAAGGTGGGTAACGGAACCCTGGAATGGCTATTAGTAAACACATCGAGTTTGGGTTCATTTGATTTGTTTTAAAGAGTTCTTTTCACATTAACCATTATTCAGGACCTGATGATGGAACAGCAAGGTGGGTGACGGAACCCTGGATTGGCTACTAGTAAACACAGCGAGTGTGGGCTCATTTGATTTGTTTTAAAGAGTTCTTTTCATATTAACCATTATTCAGGACCTGACGATGGAACAGGAAGGTGGGTGACGGAACCCTTGAATGGCTACTAGTAAACACATCGAGTTTGGGTTCATTTGATTTGTTTTAAAGAGTTCTTTTCACATTTACTATTAATCAGGACCTGATGATGGAATAGGAAGGTGGGTGACGGAACCCTGGATTGGCTACTAGTAAACACATCAAGTGTGGGCTCATTTGATTTGTTTTAAAGAGTTCTTTTCACTTCGACCATTAATGAGGGCCTGATGATGGAACTGGAATGTGGGTGATGGAACCCTGCAATGGCTACTAGTAAACACATCGAGTTTGGACTCATTTAATTTGTATTAAAGAGTTCTATTCACTTTGCCCAATAATCAGAACCTGATGATGGAACAGGAAGGTGGGTGACGGAACCCTGGAATGATTACTAGTAAACCCATCGAGCTTGGACTCATTTGATTTGTATAAAGGAGTTGTTAAGCGTGGGGCGCCTTTTCTGAATAACAGCTTAACATGTCTGTCAAATTTCAAGAACCCTAAGTATTTGTATTCACATGACAATCAGTATATGCAGAAAAAAGGCGCCCCACGCCTTTACACATAAATATGTATAATCCATAAATTACAAGCACGGGGTAGAAAGAAAGAAAGAACTGTTTCGATAATTTATTTATTGCTTTTTAGTGCAGTAGTCCTTATAAAAGCGTGTATTTTTAGTTTTTTAAACTAGTAATTTATTTTATACTTTTTAGTCTTAGAAATATTCGCCTAAACTACGGATAAAATTAGCCCAAGTATTGATTTGTTCGTAGCTTGAATCGTAGGCAGGTTGTGGCAAAACATATTTTTACTAAACTAGGTATTACGCGTAGGTATCTGATTGAATTTAAGAAAGCACTACGTATTTACCCATTAAACAGTCGAAAGTACGCTAAAAGTCAATAGCTTTACAAGTAGTATTCAAGGGTTCCGTTACCAACCTTCCGGGTCCATCAACAGGTCCACGTTATTAGGCAATGTGAATATAACTCCTTTATACAAATCAAATGAGTCCAAGCTCGATGGGTTTACTAGTAATCATTCCAGGGTTCCGTCACCCACCTTCCTGTTCCATCATCAGGTTCTGATTATTGGGCAAAGTGAATAGAACTCTTTAATACAAATTAAATGAGTCCAAACTCGATGTGTTTACTAGTAGCCATTGCAGGGTTCCATCACCCACATTCCAGTTCCATCATCAGGCCCTCATTAATGGTCGAAGTGAAAAGAACTCTTTAAAACAAATCAAATGAGCCCACACTTGATGTGTTTACTAGTAGCCATTCAAGGGTTCCGTCACCCACCTTCCTGTTCCATCGTCAGGTCCTGAATAATGGTTAATATGAAAAGAACTCTTTAAAACAAATCAAATGAGCCCACACTCGCTGTGTTTACTAGTAGCCAATCCAGGGTTCCGTCACCCACCTTGCTGTTCCATCATCAGGTCCTGAATAATGGTTAATGTGAAAAGAACTCTTTAAAACAAATCAAATGAACCCAAACTCGATGTGTTTACTAATAGCCATTCCAGGGTTCCGTTACCCACCTTACTGTTCCATCATCAGGTCCTCATTAATGGTCAAAGTGAAAAGAACTCTTTAAAACAAATCAAATGAGCCCAAATTCGATGTGTTTACTAGTAGCCAATCCAGGGTTCCGTCACCCACCTTCTCCAGTTCCACCATCAGGTCCTCATTAATAGTCAAAGTGAAAAGAACTCTTTAAAACAAATCAAATGAACCCAAACTCGATTAGTTTACTAGGAGCCATCCAAGGGTTCTCTTATCCACCTTCGAGCCCCAGCATCAGACCAGCTCGATGATACCATATTATTGTATTGTCACCGGTCCTCGATACATGTGCAAAATTTCTAATGATTTGGACGTGTATTTGTATAAAGGAGTTATATTCACATTGCCTAATAACGTGGACCTGTTGATGGACCCGGAAGGTTGGTAACGGAACCCTTGAATACTACTTGTAAAGCTATTGACTTTTAGCGTACTTTCGACTGTTTAATGGGTAAATACGTAGTGCTTTCTTAAATTCAATCAGATACCTACGCGTAATACCTAGTTTAGTAAAAATATGTTTTGCCACAACCTGCCTACGATTCAAGCTACGAACAAATCAATACTTGGGCTAATTTTATCCGTAGTTTAGGCGAATATTTCTAAGACTAAAAAGTATAAAATAAATTACTAGTTTAAAAAACTAAAAATACACGCTTTTATAAGGACTACTGCACTAAAAAGCAATAAATAAATTATCGAAACAGTTATTTCTTTCTTTCTACCCCGTGCTTGTAATTTATGGATTATACATATTTATGTGTAAAAGCGTGGGGCGCCTTTTCTGAATAACAGCTTAACATGTCTGTCAAATTTCAAGAACCCTAAGTATTTGTATTCACATGACAATCAGTATATGCAGAAAAAAGGCGCCCCACGCCTTTACACATAAATATGTATAATCCATAAATTACAAGCACGGGGTAGAAAGAAAGAAAGAACTGTTTCGATAATTTATTTATTGCTTTTTAGTGCAGTAGTCCTTATAAAAGCGTGTATTTTTAGTTTTTTAAACTAGTAATTTATTAAACCAAAGATCTCGTTATTAAATCTTAAAGGTAGTAATTTGTATTGTTATTAAATTCCAGGATTTAACAAACGTATCCTACAATGTCTACCAAAGGTGATAAGGTGGAAATGGAAGTGGCGAAAGAAGTAGCAGACCTAACTAAGAAACGCAGTAGTTATAAAGGTCGTATTACTATTTTTTCTAATTATTTGAAATCACTAGATATTTCATCTATAACACCGAAGGATATTAGCGAATTAGAGTTACGTATTAGTAAGATTGAGTCATTGTATGCTCAGTATGACGAGACGCAAACGCGATTAGAATGTATTTCGGATGATTTGGAAATTCAAATGGCAGAGCGGGAAGAGTTTGAGTCTAGATACTATAAGGTTGTCTGTCAAGCGCAGGAGATAGTATCGATCAACAGCAAACCTCCAGTGCCTAGCGAATGCAGTTCTCGTAGTGGTAATAATAAGCCCGTCAAATTGCCTACTATTCAACTCTCCAAGTTCAGTGGATCTTATGATAACTGGCTTGAATTTCGTGACACCTTTGATAGCCTGATACACTCTAATGACGACATAGACGGTATTAATAAATATCATTACCTGAGAGCTTCTTTGGAAGGGTCAGCTGCTGTGGTAATTCACTCCATTCAGTTCTCTGCGAGTAACTATAACATAGCTTGGAGACTGTTGTGTGACCGCTATGATAATAAACGGCTTCTGATACAAAATCACGTTTCTGCATTATTTAATGTAGATGCAGTCACACGAGAGTCTTCCGCCAATTTAAAGCATCTAATGGACCAGTTTAATAAAAATCTTCGTGCACTGGAATCCTTAGGCGAGCCTACTCAACACTGGGATACTCTCCTCATTCACATTATTTCACATAAATTAGACAGTAAATCGTTTCGTGAATGGAAGGAGTACAAAGGTCGTTTGGATAAGGAACAACCAGTAGAACTACAACATTTTATTGAATTTATTAAAACTCGCACAGACCTCATAGAAACTATAGAATTATCACGTAATACACATCAGCATATAAATAATCAAAACACTAAAGTCACAAAACACAAAGCTTTGGTTTCTACGGATATCGGTTTAACATGTAACAACACTTTATCGAGTGCTAGTGCACCAAACTTATGTCCCAAATGCAGTGGCGATCACAAGCTAAATTATTGTCCACAGTTTTTAGCGTTAAGCAACGAAGCACGACTTCAATTATTGCCCAGTTTTAAGATTTGTTTTAACTGTTTTAGTCGTGGGCATTACGCTAATCAATGCAAAAAATCTGGTTGCAAGTTATGCAAGCGACGGCACAATACCCTGGTTCATGTGGGAGATAACAGCAAGACAAAACCGGTTGTGCATAGCGGGCGTGATAACGATAGGAATATCACGTCCCCCACCACTGTTGATGTGAATCCTAACTTAACACTATCGGCGAGCGTCGCGACCTCGAGTCACCAAGGACACGGTCATCGCGTTGACGTTCTGTTATCGACTGTTCTCATTAAGCATAAAGATAAGATTCACATAATCGCGAGCATATAGCACGCGCCATTCTCGACAGCGGTAGCACCTCCTGTCTTATGACGGAAAAAATGTATCGTCAGTTAAATCTGCCCCATAGCCGTATTAGTAAATCCATACTCGGAATAAATAGTGTGCAGTCGCAGATTAATAAAATGTGTGCAGTGCAAATGAAATCGTTAGACGATACTTTTGCGACTAATTTAAAATGTTTTGTTTTGCCGTCAATTACAGATAAGGTGCCCAGTCATTATATTGACGTATCTAATCTCAATATACCTGTAGATGTGCGTTTAAGTGATCCGAATTTTTATTTATCTGCAAACGTCGATCTCGTCATTGGCGCGAACGTTTATTGGGATATTTTAGGCTCACAAAGAATTAATTTAGGTATTGGTAAGCCTATATTGCACGAAACTAGGTTAGGGTGGATAGTTTCCGGCCCTATAACTAGAAACCAGTCATCTATTTTATCAAGTTCCATTCAATGTAACTTAGTTAATAATTTGACCGTCACTGATGGATTCGAAACCCAGATTCAGAACCAGCTTTCACGCTTCTGGAGTCTAGAAGAAGTAAATGCTACTTCTAGTTATTCTACGGAACATAGGTTATGTGAGGAGCATTTTATAAATAATACTACACGATTAGAAAACGGCCGTTTCTGCGTTAGAATTCCACTGAAGGATGATCCGAATCCACTCGGTAATTCTTTAAATCGAGCTAAACAGTGTTTTTTCTCTTTGGAACGCAGGCTCATGAGTCAACCTAATCATAATACATAATGTACCGCGAATTTATGTCTGAATACCAGACGCTAGGGCATATGACCGAATGTAAGCTCACTCCAGAACGTAATGCACATTTTATTCCTCACCATGGCGTGATACGTGACCAAAGTATGACGACAAAATTAAGGGTTGTGTATAACGCTAGTAGCCCTACGTCTACTGGTATCACATTAAATAATATTCAGATGGTGGGCCCAACCGTACAGATACTTTTAAGATTTAGGCAACACAAGTACATCATAATGGCTGATGTTGAGAAAATGTATAGGCAGATAGAAGTTCATTCTGATGATAGATATTTACAGCAGATAGTATGGCGTGATAACTCAAAGGAGTCGCTAAAGGCGTTTCAATTAAATACGGTAAGCTATGGTACCGCAAGTGCTCCCTTTCTGGCGACTAGATGTATTAAGCAGTTGGGCCTAGAATGCAATGACAAGACGGTTTCCGAAATTATTACACACGACTTTTATGTCGACGATCTATTGAGTGGAGGCGATGATCTAAACGAAATTAAGGACGTACGTAAGAAATTGACATCAGTTCTCGCATCTGCTCAAATGCCACTCCGAAAATGGAAGTCTAATCAGCCTCAGTTAGTCTCAGAGTCCACCGAGTCCAACCTCAGTTTAAATATAGGTGACAATGAGCCTAGCAAGACTTTAGGTTGGCAAACTAAGTCAGATGAACTGAGTTTTCCCATTGGTCAATCAATTTCTAAAGTTAACACAAAACGTAGTATGCTGTCTATTATTTCTCAGATCTTTGACCCTTTAGGCCTCGTTTCACCGGTCGTAATTAATATGAAAATGATACTACAAAGATTATGGTTATTTAAATTATCCTGGGATGAGCCATTACCGTCAGACATAGAGGAAATTTGGAATAATATAGTAAGGAATTTACACCTTCTTAACAACGTTCGCGTTCCTCGTCGTGTAGTTATTGATTCACATGAACGGATCGAATTTCACGTATTTTCTGATGCTTCAGAAAAGGCATACGGCGCCTGCTTGTATGTTCGTAGAATCAATGCGGATGGCAAAATTCTGGTCAGATTATTGACATCTAAGAGTCGAGTGGCTCCCATCAAGCCTACAACTATTCCTAGGTTGGAGCTCTGCGGTGCTTTAGTAGGTGCTCGGCTGTTTACGAAAGTCATAAGATCGTTACGACTTAAGGCTGCTTGCGTTGTATTTTGGACTGACTCCACAATCTTATTAGGTTGGTTATAGATGTTGCCGTCTAAATTACAAACATTCGTTCGTAACAGAGTAGGTGAAATTTTAGATATAACAGGCGATTCTGTTTGGCGACATGTGCCCACGGAACAAAATCCAGCGGATTACATTTCGCGTGGCACAGGCGTCGAGGCTATCCAGTCTCTCGACATGTGGTGGTCAGGGCCTAGTTTTTTGAAGACACCTAGCAGTAATTGGCCTTCTAACTTAGTCAGTACCGAATTGCTGCCAGAAACGCGTACCGAGTTATCGTGTGTTGCTCAAACAAACGATTTTCCTAATGCTAATAGTTTTATTAATTTTAATAATTTTTCTAATTTTAATCGGCTTAACCGTGCAGTGGCCTACATGCTACGTTTTATTCAAGCTTGTAAGCGGCAACCAATTAAAACTAATTTTATTTCCGCGGATGAATTGAATGACGCATTAAATGTCATCATTCGCACTTCTCAAATGGAGTCTTTTATTGAGTACGATTGTTTAATTAAAAATAAATGTCTGCCAAAGAAAAGTAATTTAATTAAATTTAATATATATTTAGATAAGTTTAATATCATGAGGGTTGGTGGTCGTCTTGATAATTCGACCTTTTCTTATGATAAGAAACACCCCATTCTATTACAGTCCACACATCGTTTCACAATATTACTTTTTGAATTTGAACACGCAAGACTTATGCATGCTGGACCTCAATTGTTGTTGGCATCAATAAGAGAGGTTTATTGGCCGATAGGTGGCCGTAACTTGGCAAGAGCTTGTTATCGTCGCTGCATTAGGTGCTCACGAATGAAGGGAAAGGTCATAGCTCCCCTAATGGTTAACTTGCCACAGCAGTGTCTCTCACCTGGCGGCTATCCTTTTGAAACCGTAGGTGTAGATTACGCAGGCCCTATCGCTGCCGTTAGCCGTCAAGGACGGGGTTGTCGTGTTGTCAAAGTGTACATTGCGTTATTTATTTGTTTTAATACTAAAGCGATACACTTAGAGTTAGTAGGTGATTTGACGAGTAACAGTTATTTATTAGCCTTACGTCGGTTTGTAGCTCGTCGTGGTAAGCCCACACACATTTACTCGGACAATGGGACAACATTTATTGGAGCATACAATGACCTTGCTAAATTCTTAAAGAATAACTCTGAGTCATTATCTAGTGACATTTCAAATGAAGGAATAAACTTCCATTTCATTCCTGCTTATTCACCACACTTTGGTGGCATCTGGGAGGCGGGTGTAAAATCCACAAAATTTCATTTACAAAGAGTGCTGGGAAATTGTCATTTAAGCTATGAGCAACTAAACTCAACCTTAGTGCAAATTGAGGCAATTTTAAATTCTCGGCCACTTACACCCTTGTCATCGCACCAAGAAGATATGACGCCTTTGACCCCTGGACATTTTTTAATTGGACGTCCCCTTACTGCCTTGCCAACTAAGGATCTTCAAGACCATAAACTGGATCATCTCAGTCGGTTCCACCGGATCGAGCAGCTTCGGCAGCATTTCTGGACGAGGTGGAGCAAGGAGTACGTGTCGGAGCTCCAGCAAAGGACCAAATGGCAAACTCCTAATAACCCCTTGAAGATCGGCGCACTTGTTTTACTTATGGAAGATCACGTGCCGCCACTTAAGTGGAGATTAGGTCGCATTGTAGCACTTTATCCCGGTTCAGACCAGATTGCTCGTGTGGCGGACATCAAGACCTCTACTGGAGTCGTTCGGCGATCTTTTAGCAAGATCTGTCAACTTCCTATGAATGACGTCGAATAATTGGTTGGAAGACAAGCTTCCAACGCCCCGGGGCATGTCAGAGCGCCTACAAAGCCTTCAATAGCAACATATGTTAATTAGCTTAATGATGCTAAGCGTCAATTTTTTTTGTTAATATTCTCTTGGCATTCGTCCGTAGAACCGAATACACGTATTGTTACAATTTAACTAGTTTTTTAATTCTGGATACACCTAGGAGTCCCTACACCTTTCACCAAAATGGTTTTCAGCAGTATTAGAAAATATATTTAGGAATTTAGATTGGGATAATTTTGGGATAAATATAAAAGGTCAAAATTTACACCACCTTAGGATTGCGGATGATCTAGTGCTATAATTTGCAGAAGAGCCAGCAACACTCCAAACTATGCTTCAGCTGATGTCCGAAAGTAAAAAAGCAGGGTTATCAATGAATGCAAGTAAAACCAAAATTATGACAAATAGGCATACACAAGAAGTTAAGGTTGACCAAGATGTAATTGAGTATGTTCATGAATACATATATCTAGGTCAAACTATATCAGCAAAAGATCAATCGACAAAAGAAATAGATAGGAGAATTAACATTGCTTGGAAACGCTACTGGTCTTTTAAAGAAGTTATGAAAAACAAAACAATACCTATTTCGGAGAAAACCAAACTTTACAATGCGTGTATCCTGCCTTGTCTCACATATGGCTGTCAAACTTGGCCTCAATCAGCTAAAAGTAATTACAAGCTGAATGTATGCCAGCGCAGTATGGAGAGAAGTATGCTGAACATTAGACTAAAAGATAGATGGAGAGCAAATAAAATTAGAAGGATGACAAAAGTAGACAATGTGTTATCAAAAATACGAAAGTTAAAATGGAAATGGACTGGACACATGATGAGGACTAAAGTAGGAAGATGGACTAGGGACGTGACTGAATGGTATCCAAGAAACGGGAAAAGAAAACAAGGTAGATCCATAAAAAGATGGGAAGACGACTTACCAAAACATTGGAGAATGTTGGCTCAAGATAGACGTAGATGGAGAGAGTTAGAGGAGGCCTATGTCTTAGGACAACCTGACCCTTGCTAGAAGGTTGCTGTTTTATTAAACTTAATGCAATTATGTAAACAGATTATCTGGGCAGCGAATAAAGGCTATTTTTATTTTTATTTTATTTTTATTTTATTTATTTTATTTTATTACAAGGTCAAAAATTAAACAGTAAATGAATGAACGCAAGCGTAATGGCTGCACGGTGGCCAGCCAAACAGGGCCAGTAGGGTCAAATATGACATATTCAAACTCAAACTCAAACTCAAAAATAGTTTATTTCAAATAGGCTTAACGCTAGCACTTTTGAAAGGTCATGTATTTTTTTTTTAAAAAACCTACCACCGGATCACAACGCGGCCTCAACTGAGAAGATCCAGCAAGAAACTCAGCGGGCTTGTGATTTTATCACATTTTTTTTTAAACAGTGTTCATGTTACAACTAGATCAGAGCGACAATGTGTCTTGCCGTTCAAAAGATCAAATAATACAGAAAAAAAAAAAAATACGACGAAAGTAGGTACAACAAACTAAAAAGCCAAAGGGATAGTAGTCGGACCAGTCCCCCCAAGCAGCACCCGCGCACGAGTTGATTCGAGCAGCAGCCATCACTCCCCTCAACCATAGTGGAGGGAAGGGGGTGACCCGCCACACGAAGCCGCCACAAGCAAAGACTTTTCGATGGCGAGCATGACCGATCTAAGATCACAGTGGCACACGTCTAACATTTAACTTCTGCTGTTAAGCAGTGCCTCGTCAGGCAAGACACAAAGCACTTTAACATATTATTGATGTCATCAATTAATTGACTAGTGCAGCAGCCATCAGTTATCCACCACTTTATATGGTGTTACAAATTGTAAGCCTTAAAATTCAAAGCTTGCATGAGTCAGGCAGTTCAAGCCCACGCAGCTTTATCCTCTAGGTAATCCGAGATTTTATAATAAGCCTTTTTCTACAATCGGCTTTTTATTTAAGGTTTAAATTTATTCAGTGGAAGATCTCGGATATCCTGTGGCAGTTTGTTATAGAAGCGTATACTTTGACCCATAAAAGATTTGCCTGTTCTGTGGAGACGCGTGGAATGCAAAACAAGATCGTGTTTGTTGTGGGTATTAACACCATGAATATCACTATATTTTTTAAAAGATCCAATATTTTTCTGAACATAAACTAAATTTTCAAATATGAATTGTGAAACAACCGTTAGAATATCTATTTCTTTGAATTTTTCTCTAAGTGAATCGGTAGGAGCCAGATTATAAATGGCTCTCACAGCTCTTTTCTGCAGAATAAAAATGGCATTAAGTTCTGCAGAAGATCCCCACAGTAATATACCATAAGACATAATACTGTGGAAATAGCTGAAATAGACAATTCTAGCGGTTTCAACATCAGTTAAGCGTCTAATTTTTTCACTGCATATGCCGCGGAACTTAGTCTACCTGACAGTTTCTCAATTTGTGGGCCCCATTGTAGCTTAGCGTCTATTGTTATACCAAGAAACACAGTCGAAACCTCAAGGTCCAACGATGCTCCATTAATTTCCACATTGGTAGCCACCGGTCTTACATTAGGTGTTACAAATTTTATACACTTAGTTTTGCTCTCATTCAGTTTTAAATTGTTAATATTGAACCAGTGGACAACTTTAGAGAGGGCGTTGTTCACTTCGTCATAATCATGGAGTTTACGCTTAACTTTAAATTAGAGAGAGGTATCATCCGCGAACAATACAACATTAAGTTTATCCCCCACGAAGTATCCATCATCCATCCATCATTAATGTATATTAAAAACAGAAATGGGCCTAATATTGAACCTTGAGGGACGCCTAAGGAAACCACAGATCCTGGGGATCTCTTACCATTTATATCAACCTTCTGAATTCTATTATTCAAATATGAAGTCAGAAGGTCTAAAGCTCTGTTCCTCAAACCATAGTGGCGTAATTTCCTGACCATCGTGTCATGATCGACGCAATCAAAAGCTTTGGATAAATCACAGAATACACCAAGAGCATCATGTGATTCCTCCCAAGCCTGGTAAATATATTTTAATAATTCGACTCCCGCGTCAGTAGTTGATCGATTTTTTCTAAAGCCGAACTGTTTATCATGAATAAAATTGTTTTTATTAAAATGATCTAATATTTGATTTAATATAAGATTTTCATAAATTTTACTTAAGGCTGGCAACACCGAAATAGGCCTGAAATTCGTAGGCTCAGCGGTACTGCCAGACTTAAATATAGGTACAATTTTGCTGTGCTTCATAAGGTCAGGAAACTCTCCACTCATAACACAGCTATTAAATATCACTGCTAGTTGAGGGGCAATTACTTCAATTATTGATGCTATTACTTGTATAGAAAGTCCCCATATATCAGCTGTCTTTTTCTGATTAAGCTGTTTGAAAGTATTTATAATATCATTAGCAGTAACAAAACAGAATTGAAAGGCTGTGCCACACTCTGGTATGTTTTCTTTTAATAAAATTTCAGCGGAAATGGACGATGAATTCAGAGTTTTCGTTATATTAATGGGAACATCAGTAAAAAATCGTTCAAACTCTGTCGCCACATCTAAATCCGCTGTTACATCTTTATTATTCACATGTAAACAAAAATCATTATTGCGTACTGATGACCTACCAGTTTCACTATTTATAATATTCCATGTCATTTTAATTTTGTTTTCAGAGTTTCTGATTTTTTGTTTTAAATAATTAGCTTTAGCTATGGAACAAGCTCGTTTAAATACCTTAGAGTATTGTTTTACATATTCTTTAAATAGCGGCGAGGAATTAACACATCTTTCATTATAAAGTTCGTACAATTTTCTCCGACTCGTATAGATACCTACGGTCGCCCAATCATTAAACGATACATTATGATTAATCGATAAAGTTTTAGGTTTAAATATTTTTCCAAAGCGATTATCGATACATTGGAATAACGAGTTATACAAAATATTTGGATCAGATATTCGGAATAAGAAGCAATAGGACCTGTTGTGGTATCAAACAAACAAGGAATAATATGTTGTTTACGATTGGCAACTTGCGTTTGTAATTTGATATGAAAATACTGTATGGTCTTAGAAACTAGCACAGTGTAGAAAATAATACAACAACGCACATAGCCAAAGTGAATTAGGTACCTAAATAAGATAAAATATAATTATGAACTAGCTTCACAATTTAAATAACACGGCACAATTAAGGATCAAACGAACTTACCCTTACGTGAAGTTCGATCATAATTATGTGAACGGTTCGGTCCTTAGCAACTTATAATGTTTACTTATTGTAGTTATGCGTCCTTACTACTAGCCTTGCACGGAATGATTTAAAGTTTTTTTTTTTTTTTTTTTTTCGGGTACTTCAATATTTTGTCACCTCACCGCCTCCTATAAGACGGCCCACCCGCAGTGTGTCTTCATTATGTTTAGAGTAGGAAAAACGTTTCACATTTTATCCTTGGGTCGGGTGATGTGTAAAAGGGAGGGGAGTATATAAGTTGCTAAGGACCGAACCGTTCACATAATTATGATCGAACTTCACGTAAGGGTAAGTTCGTTTGATCCTTAATTATGTTTCACAGTTCGGTCCTTAGCAACTTATAATGTTTACTTATTGTAGGATGTTTAGAGTCTAGATCTATAAAATGTGAATAGTTAGCTATTATGATTTGGGGGAATAGCTAATATAATACAAGTTATGCCATAAAAATCCAAATTCATTTATCTCTGTAATCACTGTAAAAGCATCACATAATATGAGGCACTAGAGTTTCCTTCTTGTTTTAAATATCAAAAGAGAGTGTCTAACTCCTTACGACTCTTACTATAACACTAATAATATAATATTACACTTAGCCAACAATAAAATCCGTACGTAAGTATTAAGTCCGTAATAAAGAAGTTTTCTTTTATATTCAATACAAGCCAGCGCCCGACCACAGTCCCACCGGGTGGAAAGCGGTGACGCAGTCGAGGATGGTAGATTATCTTCAATGACCAATCGTAATATTAATACTGCAGAGGAACCGCAAGCAAAATTATACATTAGGGTTAAGTACCTAAGAATAGATAAGTTGTATCGAGAAAAATCTCTCCTCAATCTTGTCAACAGTGGCAATTAATCATTGTCTTGTAAAACGCGCAAATGCACCTTATAAAACATATTTGAAAGGAAATATGCATAACCTCACCATTAGACAATGACTGAAATTGAAGTCTATTTTCGTAATTATTTTGTATATCCGAGTATATGTATAAAATATATATATATAAATAATGTAAGTAAATATCAGTTTGTGAACGTAAATGTTCCTAAAGGCTACACAGGCCACATAGAATAGTTAGAAAAACCTTAAATTAAGTATTTAATTAACACGGTGCACAACAGAAAACATTACTGAACATATCACCTTGTCAATAGGTAAGCATCATCATCATCATCATCACCAGCCGGAAGATGTCCACTGCTGAACAAAGGCCTCCCCCTTAGACCGCCACAATGAACGACAATTTGCTATTTGCATCCACCGGTTGCCTGCGACGCGAACAATGTCGTCGGTCCACCTAGTGGGAGGCCTGCCTACGCTGCGTCTTCCTGTTCGTGGTCGCCACTCGAGAACCTTTCTTCCCCAACGGTTATCGGTTCGTCGAGCGATGTGGCCTGCCCACTGCCACTTCAACTTGCATATTCTACGAGCTATGTCGGTGACCTTGGTTCTTCGGCGAATCTCCTCATTCCGGATTCTGTCGCGCAAAGAAACTCCGAGCATAGCTCTCTCCATAGCTCGTTGTGTGACTCTGAGCTTCTCCAAAAGGCCAGCTGTTAAAGACCACGTCTCAGTACCATATGTCATCACTGGCAACACACACTGGTTAAAAACCTTTGTCTTCAGGCACTGCGGAATTTCTGATGAGAAGATGTCACGTAGTTTCCCGAACGCTGCCCATCCGAGTTGGATTCTTCGGGCGACCTCTTTGTCGAAGTTGGACCGACCTAACTGGATAGTTTGTCCTAGGTATACGTAGTGGTCAACAACTTCGACTGTATCGTTCCCAACAACTACCGGTACGGGTGCAACATGGACATTAGACATGATCTTCGTCTTGTCCATGTTCATTTTAAGACCCACCTGTTGGGAAACGCTACTGAGGTCGCTGAGCATCGTATTGAGGTCCTCCAGCGACTCTGCCATAATGACTATATCATCGGCAAAACGAAGGTGCGTGATGTATTCGCCATTGATGTTGATGCCGAATCCGTACCAGTCCAAGAGCTTGAAAACGTCCTCCAATGCGTTTGTGAACAGTTTCGGAGAAATAACGTCTCCCTGTCTCACACCTCGCTGCAATGGGATTGGTTTCGTGCTCTCGTCCTGTAGTCGGATCGACATGGTGGCGCTGCTGTACAAACACTTCAACACTTCGATGTACCTATAGTCAATATGGCACCGCTGGAGGGACTGCAATACCGCCCAGGTCTCGATTGAATCGAAGGCTTTTTCGTAGTCCACAAACGCTAGACATAATGGCCGATTATACTCCTCGGTCTTCTGTATAATCTGGCGGAGCGTATGTATGTGGTCTACGGTGCTAAAGCCTTTTCGGAACCCGGCTTGTTCGGGAGGCTGGAAGTTATCAAACCTGCGTTCGAGACGGTTCGTAATGACTCTCGAAAACAGCTTGTATACATGGCTCAGGAGTGAGATGGGTCTATAGTTCTTCAACAAGGTGTTATCACCTTTTTTGAAGAAAAGAACCACCACACTCCCGTGCCATGCTTCTGGCGGAGTACCCTCGAGTAAGACGGAATTAAATAACTTCTGGAGGACTAAAAGTACCGGTTTTCCACCCGCTCTCAGAAGTTCTGTTGTGATTCCGTCTTCACCCGGCGCCTTGTTGTTCTTAAGCTGTTTGAGAGCCATTCTAATCTCGTACAGGCTGATGTCTGGGATGTCCTCAGTGTAGTGTCGGGTTAGTTTGGCTCGGGTGTCCTGAGCTGTTCTGGCAATGGGTTCCTGTGTTGAGGTGTATAACTGTCCGTAAAACCTCTCGAGCTCTCTCAATATCTCCGGTTTCGATGAGATGACACTGCCGTTGTCGATCTTCAGCCTGGTCATTTGGCTGCGCCCAATAGACGAATTCTTTGCGAACACTTTAGAGCCTTGGTTCCGCTCAATTGCGTCCTTAATACATGCTGTATTATAGGAACGCAAGTCGTGTCGCATGGATTTCGAGATTCGTCTATTGAGTTCGGCATATTCCGACATATCAGCTGAAGATTGCAGTCTCATCTCAGTCCGGTTTTCCATTAGCTTAATGGTTGTATTGGAGAGCTTTTGAGGTTTTGTACGGCGTGGGTTCTTATAGAACTTGGACCCCACTGCGTGGACAGTTTACACCAACCCATTGTTTATCTCGTCCGCAGTTTCGCATTCGGCGAGGCACTGGAAGCGATTATGCAGTTCGAGTTGAAAGTCTTCGGGGTTCTGGATTTGGGCGGATCCTGGACGGAGCGTGGACTTCATCAGACGAGACCTTTCGAGCTTAACATTGATATTCAATGTGCCTCTAACAATACGGTGATCACTCCCGGTTTTCACCCTGCTGATCACGGAGACATCATCGAATATATGCTTCTTGGTCGTCATGATGAAGTCTATCTCATTTTTGGTTAAACCATCGGGGCTTATCCACGTCCACTTCCTGGATGGTCGCTTCTTGAAGAAGGAGTTCATCGCAAAGAGTCCCTCCTTCTCCATGAAGTCGACCAGCCGCTGGCCCCTTTGGTTCCGCTGCCCGTACCCATATGACCCCACTCTCAACTCATCGCCATTCCGTGTGCCCACCTTCGCCGTGTGTCAATAGGTAAGCAATAATTTGTAATTCATGAACAAACTTGTATTTCATTCATAACAGTAAAAGTTATCTTTATGATTAATTAATTGCACTTTGAAAGTTATTGCTTTCTTTTTTGTTTTTTTTTTTTATAGGAAATAAGTATTGGTATATAAGTTGAGGGTAGATGAGGAGATATACCCTCCAAATGTTATTTATTGTGTCACCTACCCTCATATGTATCTATCAGCTGTCAGCTGATTGTAATGTCAATGACCGTTACTTTATCTCTTAAAAAGGATATTGCAACAGTCATACATCGAACTTAAAGTTCTTTATTTCATACTAACTATACCGCCCGTACAGGAGGCGCTAATAACTTAAAGAAGATTGTAAGCAGATCATGGTCATGATCGCTATTTATTTAGTACATTTAGGTGCTATAAAGGAAGGTAGGTATATACACAACAGTCACAGTCTTTAATTAATGCAGTCATTACCGTACGTAATTTTAAATGTATCTAGTCATTGTTCTCGATTACTGTTCCAAAAAGGATTTAAGTTCTTTATTATATATATATTTTTTTTACAGTAGTTTTAAAAATATAGGGAAAACACTTAAAGCCTCCATATTACAAACCTATCTATTTCCGGTGTACTTAATGTGTATTTTATTTTCTACCATTAAGCACCTTATCTAAGTATATGTGGGGGACTCCTGATAATTATGTACTTTTATATGGCTAATACTTAGCTGTAGCGATCCTGTATCCTGCACAGTTTCCCAGGTAACATATACTTGTAGGTCCAGGTGAGTAAATAATAAAGTCCAAGACTTGAAACACAGGTGTAATTGTTCGCACAGAAGAAGCATACACACAGTTCAGGAGAAATCACAATTAGAAGGAGAAGATAGCGAAAAGTACGAAAGAATAACAGATAGCACAGAATTGAACTCGACTCAAACATATAAGATAATTTATAATTTCTATTACAATTGTATGCAGAGCGTACGGATATCATAGGACTCTCTAAAACTACCCGCATATCGGCCGCACAACGGCCGATGCGCACACGCTTCACACCGTTCATCGTAGACAGAATCCGTTCATACATTATGGCTATTATAAAGGCTGGCCCACACGGTGTTATAACCGACTACTGTAAAGATGTAGTGTTATGGTTTTGTGTAATTATATTATTGTTGGGTAATGTTGAAGTATATATTGTATGTATGTATATAATGTATTTATAAAGTGTTATGTATAATAAATAAGTATAAATAATAAATATCTGTGTAATGTATAGTTAGGTTTTATATAAATATGGGAACAAATATATAATGTATATTATGATACTGTGGGAGTAGCCCACATCACTCCCCCCCAGAGACCTGGTTAAGGGCGATAATAGTCCGGGAAATGTACGTGTCTGCCGGACCGTGTAACTTTGTTCTGGACTGGACCAGGACTTGGGGACGGTGGAGGTAACGTTGGTGTTATCTCCTCATCTGTTAGCATATATGCAGGTTTTAGGCGGTTTATTGAAACGGTGACAGGTTTACCCTTAAAAAGTATTTTGTAAACTTTGTCACCCTTCTCTAAAACCTTGTGCGGACCTGTATAGGCTGGTTGTAACGGCGCCCTCGAAGCGTCCTCACGTAAGAAGACGTAATTCGCCGACGCGAAATCTTTAAATACAAACGCCTTATGTTTGCTGTGGCGAGAAGCTGGTGCTGGCTGTAACTTCTCGGCGAATGATCGTAACCGACCTGTAAAATCGGTTATGTCCGTTGTACCAGGTGTGGTGGTATCAAAAAATTCGCCGGGAAGCCTCAGCGGTTCGCCGTACAGCAGCTGGGCATGCTTGCATATCTTCTTTGACTGCACTACGGATGCCCAGCAGTACTAAAGGTAATATTTCTACCCAATTCTCATCAGCATGGCATGCAATGGCGGCTTTCAGCTGTCTGTGGAAACGTTCCACCAACCCATTGCATGCTGGATGATAAGCGGTAGTACGCCTGTGATGGAATCCAGCTACTTTTGCCAGATATCGAAACAGTGCGGACTCAAATTGCCGGCCGCGGTCTGTAACGATATCTGTGGGGCAACCGAACCTGGATATCCATCCAGATAGGAGAGCTTTGGCTACTGTTTCTGCAGTAATATCAGGTATTGGTATGACTTCCGGCCACCGTGTAAACCGGTCTATGGCAGTCAGACAATACCTGTAACCCTGTGAGACTGGTAATGGGCCGATAATATCAATATGGATGAACTTGAAGCGCGCACGAGGTAGATCAAAATTGTCCAAAGGGGCGGACACGTGTCTCGTGATCTTTGCGCGCTGGCAAGCCAAACATGATTGGACCCAATCTCGACAGTCCCTTCTAATGCAGGGCCAAACAAATCTTGTGGCCACCAATTTGGTAGTCGCTTTGACACCAGGGTGGCTAAGGGAGTGCAGGCTTTGGAAAACTTGTTTCCTCAAAGCCTTTGGTACAAAGGGCCTGGGAGTCAATGTACTGACGTCGCAGTACAGCGTTACTTGACTTCCAGGGTATCGTATCTTTTGGATACGTAGAGAAGTGTTGGTGTCGGCTAAGTATTCAGCCAACTCCACGTCAGTTTCTTGAGCCTGGGCGAGACTGGCTAGATAAACTGGTGTGCCCAATTCTTCGACTCGTGACAAGGTATCGGCCACGACATTACTTTTGCCGGATATGTGTTGTATGTCCGTCGTGAATTGGGCAATATAGTCTAGATGGCGGAATTGTCTTGGCGAACAGTTACTCTTCCTTTCATGGAAGGCGTAACTGAGCGGTTTATGATCTGTGTAGACCGTGAAGTGTCTCGCCTCAAGCATATGACGGAAGTATTTAATTGCCTCATATATTGCAAGAAGTTCCCTATCGTATGGGGAGTACTTTTGCTGTGTAGGGTTCAGCTTTCGGGAAAAGAATGCCAAGGGTTCCCACGTCTGCCCTTTCAGCTGCTGTAACACAGCCCCGATAGCGACATCTGAAGCATCTGTCACCAATGCTAGTTTCGCCTCGCAATCTGGGTGTGCTAGAAGAGCAGCCCTGGATAAGCTTTCCTTGACTTCTGCGAAAGCCTTCAGGGCTTCGCCACTCAAGGTTATGGGCGTGGAGCCTTTGACCGCTCCGACCAAAAGGGCATTTAGAGGTGCTTGCGTTTGGGCAGCATTAGGCAGGAAACGCCTATAAAAATTTGCCATTCCCAAAAACCTTCTTAAGGATTTAACGTCCTTTGGTGGGGGGAAATTACGGATGGCCTCTACTTTCTCATCGAGGGGTTTGGTTCCGTTCTCGGAAATATGGTAGCCTAAAAAGGTTACTGCTGGAGCTCCAAACACGCACTTCGATACATTGATGACCATACCGTAATTTCGCAGTCTGGTGAAGACCTGGCGTAGGTGGTCTTCATGCTGAGCCTCGTCCTTACTGAAAATAATGAAATCGTCCAGATAACAATACACAAAGTCCAGCCCGCGCATCATTTCGTCTACAAAACGTTGAAAGGTTTGGCCTGCGTTACGCAAACCAAACGTCATGTACGGAAATTCGAACATACCGAATGGCGTTGTTATCGCTGTTTTCGGTATGTCCTCCTTGTTAACCGGGATTTGGTTGTACGCTTTAACCAAATCTATCGTGCTGAAGACACTGCATCCTGAAATGTTAGAAGCAAAATCATGAATATGCCTAATTGAGTATTTGTCGGGAATGGTACGGGCGTTAAGCTGTCTATAGTCGCCACAGGGGCGACAGCCGTTGTCCTTTTTAGGAGCTAAATGCAGAGGAGATGCCCAGGGGCTCTCTGAAGGTCTTGCCGTACCATTGGCCAACATTGCCTCAAACTCTTTTTTGGCAATCTGTAGTTTGTCAGGTGCTAATCGTCTAGGCGAGCACGATACTGGAGGGCCGGGTATGGTACGTATATGGTGTGTAGTATTGTGTGGTATTGTTTTCAGTGTACCAGCTGGTCGAGTAATTTCAAGAAATTCCTGCAATAACAAATTGTGATATTTTGAGTTACCAGTCACAACTTTAACAGAAAAGATATTATTAGCATTATTAGCAAGTGAAGCAGGTGTAGAAAGAGTAGTAGTACAATCTATTAACTTTTGATTCTTACAATCTACAATTAAATTATAATGACATAGAAAGTCTACACCGATTATAGGTTTTGTAACGTCCGCTACCACAAAACGCCAAGAATATGTACGTCGAAGTCCCAGGTCGAGATCCAAGTGAGCGTAGCCATACGTATTGATTGTCGTCCCGTTGGCTGCAGTCAGTTGATACGTCGTCGGTGCACGTCGTTCACGAAGATGGGACCGGGGGAAAACACATAGGTCGCTGCCAGTGTCGACCAAAAATTGCGTCTTCGTGCCACGGTCCGTCACGAATAGGCGACCTGAGGATGTGGGGCAATCGGTCGTCGCTATTACTGAGTGCCCATGTCTTTTCCATCCTTGTTGTCGCGAGGTAGTATGCACTTCTTTATGACGTTGTCGGTGAATCGGAAGGCTGTGGTCTGGGGTACGCGCTGATCTTGTATACGTATCCAATATGACTGTGAGATGCTCCACCATCTTCCTCAGTTCGGCTATTTCACTGCCGTGGTCCTTGCAGCTACTCGAGGCCGAAGTTGCGGCTACGCTGCAGGGTGTAACGATGTCTTGTACCTTGTCAGCCAGGTCCGCGAGTTGCTCGAGTGCGAGTGTTGGTTGCGAAGCTATCAAAGTCTGCATGTTGCTCGGTAGGCGTTGAGTCCAAATAGTCTTTATAAAATCAGTTGGAACAGATGGTCCAGCTAAGTCCTGTAGATGACGTAGGAACTGGGATGGTTTGCGGTCACCAAGCTCCTCATGTGTCAATAGTTGTTTAACCTTCTTCTCATGGGATGCTGAAAGACGGCGTATCAGTTCGGACTTTATTTTCGCGTAGCATTCGCTAGCCGGAGGATTGATTATTATATCCTTTACTGCTTTCGCATGAGTCATATCAAGGTTTGTAATGACTTGTGTAAATGTTGTCATATCATCGCTTATATTATAATTTTTGAACTGACCTTCAAGAAGGGCAAACCATATTTCTGGATCATCTGGCGAAAACGGTGGCACCTTGAAGTTAGGGATTTGTCCTACGGGTTGCCGGTTGTCATCGTCAGAAGTATCAACGGAGCGGCGCATTTTCTTTGGACGGCGGCGTTCAGTAACGCCCGCGTCGCCATTAGCCGATTTTACAGTATGTGCTGAATCACTATCGCTCATCGTGTTCGTTCGGTGTCACCAGATGTAGTGATCTCCTGATAATTATGTACTTTTATATGGCTAGTACTTAGCTGTAGCGATCCTGTATCCTGCACAGTTTCCCAGGTAACATATACTTGTAGGTCCAGGTGAGTAAATAATAAAGTCCAAGACTTGAAACACAGGTGTAATTGTTCGCACAGAAGAAGCATACACACAGTTCAGGAGAAATCACAATTAGAAGGAGAAGATAGCGAAAAGTACGAAAGAATAACAGATAGCACAGAATTGAACTCGACTCAAACAAATAAGATAATTTATAATTTCTATTACAATTGTATGCAGAGCGTACGGATATCACTGGACTCTCTAAAACTACCCGCATATCGGCCGCACAACGGCCGATGCGCACACGCTTCACACCGTTCATCGTAGACAGAATCCGTTCATACATTATGGCTATTATAAAGGCTGGCCCACACGGTGTTATAACCGACTACTGTAAAGATGTAGTGTTATGGTTTTGTGTAATTATATTATTGTTGGGTAATGTTTAAGTATATATTGTATGTATGTATATAATGTATTTATAAAGTGTTATGTATAATAAATAAGTATAAATAATAAATATCTGTGTAATGTATAGTTAGGTTTTATATAAATATGGGAACAAATATATAATGTATATTATGATACTGTGGGAGTAGCCCACATATATTTTCTCCTTTACCTTAACGTTACTTTACATGGAAAATACAAATATCTAAATAATTGTTTGGTGTTCATATAAATATATGAAGCAAATAATTATGTATAGCGTTTAGAACAGACTTATCAAAGAAAAACCGTAGACCTTCCGTTTGGTTTATTAATCACGGTTAAAACCAGAGGTAAGATACTCATATCTGGACCTTATATAAACAAATACGCCAAGGTATGTTTTTATATTTTGTATAGACAAATAACGCTGAAGACATTTTCACGCAGACAAATCTGTTTTGCATGTGAATCGAACCCGCAACCAGGGCATAAAATAAACAATGAAAATTACCCAACAGTTTTTTTTTTATTATTTTTTATTATTATTATTACCAAGGGATGGTAATAGTAAGTACTAGTAAACACGACTAATATATTTGAGTTCAAGAATATCTCCAAAAATATAGTAACAACTAAAATTAATAGGTAGTAAAAAAATACTGATATGGTCGTTGTCAATCTCAAAAATCTTAAGAAGCAAAATACATTACAAATATCCAACAAAAAATTACATAAATATAATCGTATGGATTCTGAATAATAACATCAAAGATCAGCCAGGATGTTTTTTTTTTTAAACACGCTGTTTATAGGTTTATAGGTTTATATATATATACATATATATGCCTTAGTTAAAAAAATTATCACGTAAAAATGACCGTGTTAAGATAATACAATAAGACTAACTGTGTTTGGACAGGGTTTTTGAAACACCCTGTATATACTTTTACTTCATTATTATTATTTATTTTTGGAAAAATCGAACTTTATGAATTTACTACACAGATTTAATGTAGTATTCAATATTTTATGACCATTAAATTTAGAAACTAGAATTATGTATGGCAAAAAATTCGTCCTCAATTTTGTCATAAGTATTCAAATATTGCAACTATATTGTTCATAAAGTTAAACCATAAATATAGTCATCAAGGTCATACATTTAGCTAAATTAACGACGAATTAATAATATGACGATTGTTTTGTTCTCTAGATCAGATTTATCAATAGTTATTTTCAACTAAGTATTTATAATAAGTGTAGGAGGCGGCCGGCGGCCGGCGGCGGGGCGTACTGTCCCATAAGTTCAGAGGCTACTTACTGCAGCTCCACGGTGGTGCTCACGGATGCTCCGGCTGTAGGCCGGCCAGGATCTCGTCGAGCCTGTGGTAAAGCCCGCCGCGGCCAGTCCGCCTCGGATCTGCTAGATACCACTTTGCAGTACGAACTACGAAGTCTTATTAATTCTACTGTGAAAAAATATTAGTATTGTTATTATAACTTCTTAATTATTTACTCATCTCGTCCAGTGGCGCACGACGTATTCCGATAATTAGGAGTACCTACAGATCGAATTATATCTGACGATATTGTACGAATCCCAGGCAACTGGTGGATGGTAGTAGCAAATTACAGTTAATTGTGACGTTCCAAGATGGACGTCTTCGTATATTCAACAGTGGATTTTGTCCGGCTGATGATAATGATCGGATTATATGTTCCCAGATGTGTTGGCGGCATGCATTTCATAATAGTGTTTGCAACAATTACCCGCAATAAGGAATGCGTATCACATTTATCTGTACATATGTACATTGTAAGGGGGAGGCCTATATTCAGCAGTGGACGTCTTCCGGCTGGTGATGATGATGTACATTGTTTGTACAAATGAGACGACACGGTGTGGAAACACGCACCGTAAAGAAACATGTCATACCGACATACCAGCAGCAAGACCTATACTCACATGAACATTGTGTATTGCACAATGACTGTAAAGTTGTTCATTATCTTACGACAGAGACGACCCTGATTGTATTGGAAGCTCGCATCGTATGAACACAGCGCAAGCAACAGCTACCCGATGTTGGGTGTGTGCATCGCATGAACCGTAAATACTCACATATATACTCACATCTGCAGAGCTGACGTATCGCACTATAACGGTGAACGTGTTCATTATCTACGACAGAGACGACCCCGATTGTATTGGAAGCTCGCATCGTATGAACACAGCGAAAACAATAACTACAGGAGTGTGCATCGCTTTTGTGTAACGCACTATACGGTTAACGTGTTCAACACTACGACAGAGACGACCCCGGTTGTATTGGAAGCTCGCATCGTCTGAACACAGCGAAAACGTCAAACCCGCTGGTGGGGCGACCACTACCCGCTGGTGGGGTATCGCTGTTAACCGTAAATGTGTTCTTTATGTACGTGTGAGACGACCCTGTATGGAAGCTCGATTCGTACGAACACAATTTAAATAGTGCACGACGATCCATTTCCCGAAGACGAAGAGTCGTCCGACGTCACCACCGCGGCGGCACCTCTCCGTTGTCCCAACGTCGCGGCGTCGCCTCTCAGTTGTCCGGTTCTTGACTTTCACTTTTTCTTTAATACTAATTTAATTATTTTTATTTAATACTAAATACACTTGGAGCTTTGGATTGGAGACGTGCGAAAGCTTGAGCACGGAAACAAACATTGAAGACACACTGCGGGTGGGCCGTCTTATAGGAGGCGGTGAGGTGACAAAATATTTAAGTACCCGAAAAAAAAAAAAAAAAATAACTTTAAATCATTCCGTGCAAGGCTAGTAGTAAGGACGCATAACTACAATAAGTAAACATTATAAGTTGCTAAGGACCGAACTGTGAAACATAATGTAACTGTCAGCGGCCACTCCAACTATCAAGTTGTTTAAGTCTAAAGCACTAAATATATGTCTTGAGAACTAGGAAACACAATAACACCGAGTTTATTTAGTGAAAAAAATGTAGTAGGACATTAATTAACTATTCAAAATTAATTTTAATTACAAAAGAAAACAAGAGAATAAGAATGAGCTGTTGACCACAGGGATGCCACAGGAAAAAAAAAAAATTCAACCTTACTAATCGTCTTTGCCTTTGTCAACGCCTGCGTTCATACATTTATTGTTCAATGTTTATCTTGTAAAGAAACATAGGGTATAAAATGTTATAAGAACAAAAATAATGTAAGTATAATATAATCTTGATTACACAGAATAAAACAAAGTCACTGTCCGCCTCTGCCTGTATGTATATTGTATATAATTGTAGGATATCAACGGATTTTTAAGCGGTTTTCACCATCAGTTAGATAATTGTTCACTTAAGGTTTGTATACATAAAAACCTATAAATCATCCGTGCGAAGCCGGGCCATGTAAAGGTGCTCCTACACGGTAGTTATATAACGTTATATAACATTGTGTAACACGATAACATTTTATAACAATGTGTAACATTTTGCTACAACATGTTAAGATAAGATAAGATACATTAAATGTTATATACGCTCCCACACTTGTTCAACTCGTATCGTATCTTATAACATTCTGTAACCATCAATTTGGGTCTGCTTTTCGAGGAAGCTGGTAGTGAATGATGTTATACAACAGAATTTATAATATGTTGTAATTAGATTACATTTTGTTACATGAAGTTGTATAACATTTCTAACAATTTACCTATAACGTTTGTTAAAAGTTGTTAAAAAAGTTAGATGTTATGCAACATTTTCTAAAGTTATATTCATGCTGTGTGGGGAGCGTATATAAAATATGCATGTCTGGTACAAAGTAATTAAAGACAGGTAGCAAAATAGGTTTAGAACTTTAGACCTAGAGCTGATAAACTTGACATTATTTCGTGTGAACTTAACTATCGTTTTATCACCGGACGCGATATTACCATGCGGTATATAAAAAAATGTGACGTCAATAAAATATGGTAACTTGTATTTCTTTGCTGCTGGGTTCAGTATAATTTAATAGACTTGATAAAACCAGAAGAACCTACCATGAGATTTTTTTGCGTAATACTGGGTATCTATGGTAAGAACTAACGTTCATACAGCTTTGTGTATTCAGTACTCATTCATTTGTGATAAATTATGTTAAAAATCGTAAAAAATGTTGTTCTACCATTTTATAGACGTGAACAACTTTATAGATATGTTTTTCTACATGTCCTTTTTGACGTGTGCTCTTCAAGCCGCAGTCGACGCCCTGGGTCAATGGTTCCGTACGTGGCGCATAGAGGTGAACCCGGAGAAGAGTGCCGCGGTGGTCTTCTCCCGGGGACCCGCCAATATGTTCTCCGCGCGGAGCCTTCGGCCCAACAGACGACTAGCCCCAATATGCCTATTCAATCGCCCTATCCCTTGGACTAGGAAGATTAAGTACCTCGGAGTCACCTTGGACTCCCGCATGACTTTCGGCCCGCACATTAGGTCCGTCCGCAATCGAGCGGCTTTCGTATTAGGTCGCCTGTATCCCCTTCTCTGCAAGCGGAGTAAAATGTCGCTTAGAAATAAGTTGACATTATACAAAGCTTGCATTCGCCCTATCATGACTTACGTGAGTGTAGTTTTCGCGCACGCCGCTCGCACCCATATCGATAGCCTCCAGGTTATCCAGAATCGTTACCTCCGTCGCGCCGTCGGTGCCCCGTGGTACATGCGGAACGTAGATCTGCAATCCGATTTCAAGTTAGATCCCCTTCGTAAGTTCCTCAAGGAAGCGTTGAAACGCTACTTTGAATCCACGTCCCGTCACACGAACAGTTTAATCCGCGCCGCCGCCGATTACGCCCCTAGTCCTTCTGACTCGCGCCGCAGACCACGGCACGTACTGCTCGACCCTCCTGACCCCATGACGGTCCTGTTGGACCGGGATGCGCCGAACCCTCCCCGACAACCGTATGCTACACTAGCTATCAGACACCGGTCTCGCCGGCGAGGCCGAAGGGTCGTACGTATGCGACCTCAACGACATGCATCACCTCACTGAGTTTCTTGCCGGTTCTTCTCAGTGGGGGCGCGTTGTGAACCGGTGGTAAACTTAGCCCTCTCTTAAGCGACAGCCCAAGCCGAGGCCGTGCCTCCCTGAGGTGCCCTTGTGCTCGTCGCTACTTCTGCAGTAAAGGCTAGAGCGCTTCAAGCGCTCGCCTCCTATTGTCCGGTGAAGCTGCAATGGCCATCTGCGGCTAACAGCGTCTATCATTCCCAAAAAAAAAAAATGTTTTTCTACTAAAAACATCCCATCCGGTAAAAAAACCGTATCAACTTCTTGAACGGAATAACTCGCGCGACGTTTATCTTTCATAATCATTGAGTTCTGGCAATATTTTCCTCCTTCGATTAGAGATTATTTCAAAGTTTACTTCGATTGTTGCCCAGAATACAAGACTGAACCTCACACTCAGAAAATCAGGAACAGCCCATCGCGGAACTCAGGGAGGCTCGATGGGGAGGGTTTCTCGAGGAGATCTCGCCGTCACACCAGGCTTACTGGCGGCTCGCGAGATCCCTCAAAACCGACACGGTAACTACCATGGACCCGCCCTTCAGGCGACCCACCCGCGTTCGAGGACGACGAGAAGGCTGAGGTTCTCGCTGACTCTCTAGAGAGTTAGTGCACACCCAGCTCCGCTCCCGTCGATCCGACGCACCTCGATCTTGTGGATAGGGAAGTAGAGCGCAGGTCCTCACTCCCTCCCACCGAATCCCTCTCCCCGGTAACGCAGACCGAAGTAGAAGATCTGATCAAAGGCCTTAAGCCTAAGAAAGCACCGGGCTCCGACGGCATCGTTCGCAGGCGTTCTTAAGGTTCTCCCTGTCCATCTGATATGTCTTTTAGTGACTATCTTCAACGCAGCCATGTCCCACTGCGTCTTTCCTGCCGAGTGGAAAGACGCGGATGTAGTAGGTATCCCTAAGCCGGGTAAGCCTCGCAGCAGCCCTGCGAGCTACCGGCCTATCAGTCTCCTAAAATCTCTCGACAAACTCTATGAGCGCTTGCTACTAGCGAGACTCAAAGACTTTGTCACCTCTAATAATATCCTTATTGACGAGCAGTTTGGCTTTCGAACCGGACACTCTTGCGTCCACCAGGTGCACCACCTCACGGAGCACATCCTGACCGGGCTCAACCAGCCCAAGCCCGTCTACACAGGCGCCCTATTCTTCGATGTTGCCAAGGCCTTCGACAAGTTCTGGCACAACGGCTTGATATACAAGCTCTTTCAGTTAGGAGTGCCCGATAGGCTCGTACTCATCATACGAGACTTTCTCTCGAATCGTACCTTTCGATACCGGATCGAAGGTACGTTCTCTTCGCCCCATCCTATACAGGCCGGAGTCCCCCAGGGCTCCGTGCTCTCTCCCCTCTTGTTCAGCCTGTTCACGAACGACATTCCTCGTTCGAACAGAGTCCAACTAGCCCTTTACGCGGATGACACCGCTCTCTATTATTCCCATAGGAACATGTCCTATTTGACGCGTGATCTTCAAGCCGCAGTCGACGCCCTGGGTCAATGGTTCCGTACGTGGCGCATAGAGGTGAACCCGGAGAAGAGTGCCGCGGTGGTCTTCTCCCGGGGACCCGCCAATATGTTCTCCGCGCGGAGCCTTCGGCCCAACATACGACTGGCCCCAATATCCCTATTCAATCGCCCTATCCCCTGGACTAGGAAGGTTAAGTACCTCGGAGTCACCTTGGACTCCGCCATGACTTTCGGCCCGCACATTAGGTCCGTCCGCAATCGAGCGGCTTTCATATTAGGTCGCCTGTATCCCCTTCTCTGCAAGCGGAGTAAAATATCGCTAAGAAATAAGTTGACATTATACAAAGCTTGCATTCGCCCAATCATGACTTACGCGAGTGTAGTTTTCGCGCACGCCGCCCGCACCCGTATCGATAGCCTCCAGGTTATCCAAAATCGTTTCCTCCGACGTGCCGTCGGTGCCCCGTGGTACATGCGGAACGTAGATCTGCATTCCGATTTCAAGTTAGATCCCCTTCGTAAGTTCCTCAAAGAAGCGTCGAAACGCTACTTTGAATCCGCGTCCCGTCACGCGAACAGTTTTATCCGCGCCGCCGCCGATTACGCCCCTAGTCCTTCTGACTCGCGCCGCAGACAACGGCACGTACTGCTCGACCCTCCTGACCTCATGACGGTCCTATTGGACCGGGATGCGCCGAACCCTCCCCGACAACCGTATGCTACACTAGCTATCAGACACCGGTCTCGCCGGCGAGGCCGAAGGGTCGTACGTATGCGACCTCAACGACGTGCATCACCCCACTGAGTTTCTTGCCGGTTCTTCTCAGTGGGGGCGCGTTGTGAACCGGTGGTAAACTCAACCCTCTCTTAAGCGACAGCCCAAGCCGAGGCCGTGCCTCCCTGAGGTGCCCTTGAGCTCGTCGCTACTTCTGCCGTTAAGGCTAGAGCGCTTTAAGCGCTCGCCTCCTATTGTCCGGTGAAACTGTAATGGCCATCTGCGGCCAACAGCGTCTATCATTCCCAAAAAAAAATACACAGAAAATCACTTCGAGTTTCGAGATTTCATAACAGAAATAGGCTTCGAATTGCAGATTCGATTTCGAACGAGAACGACTGTCGACAAACTACTGTGTAGTTTGGCAGAAGATGAAATATGCTAAATGTACTGTTCTTATGTATAGAATAAATAAATAAAAAAAGAACCTAATTCGAAGAAAGCGAGAATCACCCCCCTGGTCGGTCTCAGAAAACCGTCAGACTATTAGTTTTTTCTACCAGCGCATGAGCTTATATAGCTTGACTTCAGCCCCGAATGCCAAACCGGGCACCGGCCCCGGGCGGCAGTTTCAAGGGGCGCCAAAATCAAAATATAATATAATAAAAAATAAAAAACTTGTTTCATAAACCGCCTATCATACGGAAGCCAGGTTGGTTCACCTTCGACGTGTAAGAAAAAGGCCCACACCAGAAGTTAACAAGTGATGTCGATTAAGATTTGAGTTTTTTTAAGTAATTTCTCAAACGCTGAAGGGAGGGACGCCACTGTGCTATGGAGTTTCTGCCCCGGTTCGAAAAATCGTAGATCCGGGGCTGCTTGATTTTCGCTATAATATATAAACCAGATAAACATTCATGAACAAAATTACATCTAAAATGTGGTCGCGGAGGTTGCAAACTTATCTGTGCTGGTGGCGGAAACGTGAACTAACGATTTTATAATGATAATGACTTGTAGTTTGACAGTTTTATATAGACAGTAGCGACACTCCTATCGGCAAAAATAAATTTGTCAGGATGTGGCTTGTAAAGAAATAGCGACACAAGGGCGCTATTTCTCGCTACCACTTTTTGAACCGTGACACCATCGATATACTATACCAACTAGATTAGCTGTCACGAACAAAATGACATCAAAAATGTGGTCGCGGTTATATATACTTACACAACTATACACGTACACGCAAAACAATAATATGTTCATATAAAAAGATGACTTACATACTATAAAATAAGGTTCAATAATAATTGCAGACAATTGAGCGACAGCCGTCTCCGTAGCTCTTATTTTCTTATTTTCGTGACCACTTTTCGGGTCGTGACAGCAAATCTAGTTGGTATATAGTATATCGATGCGTGACACCAAATCTAGTTTATATATTATATCGATGCTAACTTGTTTTCCATTTTGAAAACGGAACCCAAAATACATAAGGCAGTTATGAACACGTTGAACCCGACATCGTTAAGGTGTTAAACAGTGGTGAGATTTCAACCCCATGGGGTTAAAGTCCCTAGAGTTTGTTCATAATCGGTTGCCATGGTGATTCGTGTGTAAAGCTTATGTATTTTATTTGGTTGGTGGTAGAATTTGTTAGAAAATTTGGTTATTGTAACTTATATTCCGGTGAAGCTTAATCCACGTAGTCATGTTTCTATGTATTAGATACATAATAAAAAATACCTATATTTAAAAAAAAACATAGTTTAAAAAACTAAAAATACACGCTTTTATAAAGTACCTATACTGCACTAAAAAGTAATAAATAATTTATGGAACTCGTTCTTTCTTTCTACCCCGTGTTTGTCATTAAGCATAATATTTAAGTGTGAAAGCGTGGGGCGCTTTTTCTCTGTATTCACTGATTACAAATTATTGTCATGTCGATAAAAGTTCTTACTTATCTACTTGAAATTGGAAAGAAATGTTAAGCTGTTATTCAGAAAAGGCGCCCCATGCTTTCACACTGAAATATAATGCTTAATGACAAACACGGGGTAGAAAGAAAGAACGAGTTCCATAAATTATTTATTACTTTTTAGTGCAGTATAGGTACTTTATAAAAGCGTGTATTTTTAGTTTTTTAAACTATGAATTTATTTTACACTTTTTAGTCTTAGAAATATTAGTCTAAAATACGGATAAATTTGCCAATTTTTATTTATTCGTAGCTTGAATCGTAGGCAGGTTGTTGCAAAACATATATTTACAGGGTACATATTACCTACGCATAGGTATCGCAATGAGTTTGCTAAATTTAAGAAAGCACTACGTAATTCCCCCTTCCAGTCCCATCATCAGGTCCTCATTAATTGTTAAAGTGAAAAGAACTCTTTAAAACTAATCAAATGATCCCAAACTCGATGTGTTTACTAGTAACCATTCCAGGGTTCCATTCCTCACCTTCCAGTTCCATGATCAGGTCCTCATTCATGGTTAAAGTGAAAAGAACTCTTTAAAACAAATCAAATGATTCCAAACTCGATGTGTTTACTAGTAGCCATTCCAGGGTTCCATCCCCTACCTTCCAGTTCCATGATCAGGTCCTCATTCATGGTAAAATGAAAAGAACTCTTTACAACAAATCAAATGAGCTCAAACTCGATGTGTTTACTTGTAGCCATTCCAGGGTTCCATCCCCCACCTTCCAGTTCCATGATCAGGTCCTCATTCATGGTTAAAGTGAAAAGAACTCTTTAAAACCAATCAAATGATTCCAAACTCGATGTGTTTACTAGTAGCCATTCCAGGGTTCCATCCCCTACCTTCCAGTTCCATGATCAGGTCCTCATTCATGATAAAGTGAAAAGAACTCTTTAAAACAAATCAAATGAGCTCAAACTCGATGTGTTTACTTGTAGCCATTCCAGGGTTCCATCCCCCACCTTCCAGTTCCATGATCAGGTCCTCATTCATGGTTAAAGTGAAAAGAACTCTTTAAAACAAATCAAATGATTCCAAACTCGATGTGTTTACTAGTAGCCATTCCAGGGTTCCCTCCCCTACCTTCCAATTCCATCATCAGGTCCTCATTAATGGTAAAAGTGAAAAGAACTCTCTAAAACTAATCAAATACGCCCAAACTCGATGTGTTTACTAGTAGCCATTCCAGGGTTCCGTTACCCACCTTCCTGTTCCATCATCAGGTCCTCATTAATGGTCAAAGTGAAAAGAACTCTTTAAAACAAATCAAATGAGCCCAAACTCGATGTGTTTACTAGTTACCATCCAAGGGTTCCCTTATCCACCTTCGAGCCCCAGCATCTGATCAGCTCGATGATACCATATTATTGTATTGTCACCGGTCCTTGATACATGTGCAAAATTTCAAATTATTTGGACATGTAGAAGTGGGTCAAAATTGCATCGCAAGATTCCATTACCATCATACATACATAGTTACATACATACATACATACATACATACATACATACATACAGGTCAAGCTAATAAAAGCGTGTTAAAAAAGTTAACTACGACGCAACGGCATACCCGTTGCTTTTTCAATTTTTTTTGCTGCTGTTTTTTTTTCTTTTAGATCAGAGGGTTCGATTCCTGGCTATAAATATTAATTTTAAAAAATCCATGCAGTTTTAGTTTTCATCAAATTCAGGCCCGTAACTCCTTTGGGTATGTTTGCTATTCCTTAGGGTCGCCACACACGGGCCACTAGCCACATCCACAATCGCCGCCACTTGAATCTAGAAGCGGCTACAAAAGAAGCTGACGCGCGCGACAGCCACTTGTGGTCCATGTTGGACACTTGCGGTCGGTGGCCGCTACTTTTTTTTAACTCGTGCTTGCAGTGAAATGAAGGAAGAGAGGGGTGGGGAATCGCGCGAGTGGCTTGTGTCGGCGTTTTGTGGCCGTGCCGACCACTAGAGGCGAGCAGTGGCGATTTGTGGCGTGTGGCAACCACCGTCCAGGTAAGTACCACCGCATTGTCAGATATTCTGCCGCCAAGCAGCAGTGTGTAAGCATTGCTGTGTTCCGGTGTGAAGGGCACTGTAGCTGGTGAAATTACCGGACACAAAGACTTAACATTTAGATCTTAAGACACTGTCTTAAGGGTCGGCAACGCGCTAGTGATTCTTCTGGTGTTGCTAGCGTCTATAGGCTGCGGTGGCTGCTTATCATCAGGCGGGCCGTACGCTTGCTTGCCACCTTGGTAGTATAAAAAAAAAGAAGCCGGCGTTTACAGTGTGCGGCGAGTCCATGCAAAATGTATGAAAACAACGGGAAATAGGTCGGTGGCTGCGTTTCGTGGTAGTGGCTGGTGGCCCGTGTGCGGACACTTATAGTTTAGGATTTGGCCATCCACGCCCACTTGAAAAATTCATCCTGTTTATATAGAGATTTTTATATGAGCCTTAATTATGTGGTCGCAGAAAACCCTAAAGAAACAATCACATCACACACATCAGCAGCCGATAAACGTCCACTAATGAACAAGGCCTCCCCCTTAGAAGGGAGGGGTTGCCATAATTCCCACGCTTAGCAGTCGGCTTGGGGATCGCAGTATAGGTGGTAGGTAATCCAATAGAAAGACGCTGCTGCCCGTCTTCTTGTTTTCCCTTAGTCGCCTCTTACGTACACACAACGGGAGGAGATGGGAAAGAAACAATACTTTTTTTTTTCTACTTATTTACACGGAATCAACAGATTTTAACTCATATATTCAGCCGCTTTTATTATTTTCAGATAGAACCTTATAATTATATAGCCTTATCAGATATTATAACATGTTCATAATATAAATTACCTATCTTATGGTAACTGCGCATTTAAAAACGAATAACCGATCGCCAGAAACAACCGATTAACAGAGATCCCTATCAGTGCTATGCGACCTCAAATTCAGGGGTCGGAGTAAATTGGGGGTGGTTTCCATGCGTGAGTCCAACCTTCGCACGCGACTTCACACCACCGAACTCTTGGACTACTAATACAAAATCGGAACCGATATTACGGCATTCAGTCCCCGTCACTGGCCGTGACGAAACGCGACGCGCGAACGTGGCTTTAAAAAAAAGAAATATTTAAATTTATAATTGGTTAATTCGAAAAGGTCATTAATTTTTTATTAAAACATATAAACATTTTGTGACAGGCTGTGTTTTGTTTAATTATACAAAATGAAGAACTGCGGGATGAATTGTATTAAATATTTGCTTGTCGTCTTCAATGGACTGTTTTTGGTGAGTAAATAATGTTTAAAACTTTTATTTTAAAGAACTATATGCGCATTGTAAATATTCAGAAACGTGTGCCACACACTATAATCTATTTTAAAACATTTATTTTTGTCGCAGCTTTCATTAAAGACATCGAGATTCCTACTGAAACATAATGTTAAACATTAAAGATGCAGACATTTTAATTCAATATATTTAACAAACAATATTATAAAGTTATAGTCATTAAATATAACTACCTAAGCTAAAGTTATAGTCATTAAATATAACTACCTAAGCTAATCATTTCGAATTCATAAAATCTTTGCGGGGGGCATAATTGTCCATTTGGGTTACGATATGAGGACCAATTATAGTGAATATACTATTATTACTTTAATACATGCGTAATAACTATCCGAAATATGGTTAAAGGAAATAATAATGTGCGACCGACCTTTAAGAAGTTCAGCTTACTACGCAAAACATATTGTGTACCTACATGTGCTTATACAGGCACAGGTGTGGTAAAGAACAACTACAAAAAGTTCTTCTAGTAGGATTCAAACTCACGGCCTTCGTTTTACAAAACAAGCGTCTTGCCTTTGCGTCATCGTCAACTAGACTCTAACTAGAATAGAGTATATTAACGTGTACTAAGCATTTTAGTAATAAATAAAAGATGCGTTAAAATGAACAATATACCTACTCGTAAATGACATTGAGAGCTGCAAGTCACTTTTTAAAAATGATAACTATAGCTTTTGATGTTATATAAAGCGCAAGTCCGATCGTGTGTGGAGTACTGTAGTCACATATGGGCTGGTGCTGCGAAATGCCATCTTTCAGCTTTGGACTCAGTGGAGAGGCGCGCTAAGAGGCTTATTGGTAAGTCTGGGTTAGTAGAGACCAATTTACAAAGCCTGGAGCACAGGCGCAGAGTAGCCAGCCTCTCGGTATTCTACAGGATGCATTTTGGAGAGTGTGCGCAGGAATTACATGACTTGATTCCACCATCCCCCTTCCATCATCGGACAACGAGACGCACGGCGCGCACACACCCTTATGTGGTAAACGTGCCTTAAGTCCGAACTAAGCGATTTGCATCGTCATTCATAATAAGGACAGCTAAGGACTGGAACAGTTTGCCTGCGTCAGTTTTTCCGCCCGATTATAATCTGGGTGTCTTCAAAGCTAGAGTGAATAGGCTTTTAATAAATAAGCCAGTGTGCTTTACCATCCTAGATTGCGTCGCCGCTTTCCATCAGGTGGGACTGCAGTCAAGCACTGGCTTATAAGGAGTAAAAAAAAAAACACTGACATCATACAATAATATACATGATATTAACTAGAAATTTGTAAAGCAAAACATGAACACGAAGAAGCCAAAGATTTTTACTCCAGAACCCGTAGTCTACGTATTAAGGACAAAGTAGCTCTGCCGTATCTACACTAGGTTATGTGGTAAGTTCAGGCGCTTACCATGAATCAATAAAAAGTTTAATAAACTTCCGCCTTCAATAGCAAATATAGAAAATTTATCGCAATTTAAATATATTTTGAAAGATTTTTTATACTTTAAAAGAATATTATCAGTACCGTTAGAGTAATGTAGTTAAACAGAAACTAGTTATGTGTCTATAGTTTTTAAGAAGTTGCTTTTCCCCTGACAGGGTTTCTGTATGGATAAAACTATTATTGTAACATCTTATGTAGGTACTTACCTACATAAAGCAATAAATCATTATGATTATTAACCCTGCCAACTGGGAAATGTACGCTGCAAGTCGGTCTGAGTGGAGACCATACCAAAGAATACCATCTTCACTAAACGCGATGAAACAAGAGTTTGACCACCAGTCTAAGACCATTAGACCACCTGTGACCATCAGTAGTATAATATCACTCTATCAGAGACGTACTAGGGATGCTACGCATAACTCTATCAACGGCGTGCTCAAGTGTGGACGCACCTTTGCAAAAATGATTTCTTATTTTTGCGTTCCTTACAAGTCTTACAACGGTATTAAAATGGTCGCCGTAACCGAAATCGGGTGGAGAACATATGGATCATCATTGTCAACATTAATTCTAAAGTAAATTTAAAGTGTCAATAAAGAACTGCCTTCACCTTTGGCTCGCTTATTACTCGGGTGATCAAATGATCTTTAACTAAACCTACTTTAGAAACAAAAGTAAGTTTTATAAAATGGCACATAACATAATAAGGACAGCATGGAAAAAAGAGAGGTAAAATGTCTGCAGCGTCTGCAACGCGCTAGTGATTCTTCTGTTGTTGCTAACGTCCATAGGCTGCGGTGCTTACCATCAGGCGGACCGCATACTTGTTTGCAACCTTAGTAGTATAACAAAAAAATAACAAAAAAATAACAAAAAAATAACAAAACTCGATCTTCGTCCTAAAGCGACAAGCAGAAGTGGAGTACACTGTACTTTACAGACTCATTTCGCTGTAATATTTTATTTCCACTTTGATAACAAATACTAACACCAAAATCGATTAAGACATATATTATTAGGTTTAAGAATAATGTCCTGATTACCAAAAAAAAATCCCCGAAATGGCAGGTAGGCGTATTAAAATCTATGTAATAGACGTAGAGTCTCTTGCCATTTATCAGGCACAGTTCTTAATTTCGGGCTGTTGAAAAATTCCCATAACATTTTAAATGACCAGAAAATTGATCCCAGGAGTACTCTTCTTATCAGTGACTGTACTCACTCCTATTATAATGAATGGCGTGAAGATAAAATAATAAGAAATGTTATACGTTAAACTCACCCATATTAAATTTCACCAATCAAGACGATTTAAAATTCGATTTGAAACACTTTATAAACTTTAAAGAACCATTAACACATGTACTGAACATTTTTAAGAAAAAAAAGCTATATTCTATAGAAATATATAGCACACTTCCTTTCTGAGTGCGAACTTGAAACTGACTTACCTTGATTATCCAAACCACCATGTTTCCCTATTAGTAAGAAGGCGGATCGTCACTATGGGTTTTCCTTATGTTATGTATGATTTGACGTAGATTTTATTAAATTTCCCTCTGCCCAACGCGTCAAACAAATGAGTGTTCCCTAAAATATAATGTACCTTGTGTCTACGTAAGCACTTGTGCACTGTAATATACCCCGCGTAGATGACTGATTTTGTAAAAGAATGGCGGCTGTGGTCGTATCGACCAGAAGGACATGATTATTACATTGCCCGTTGCATTTAATGCATTTTCTTTCTGTCCATCCAAAGGTTCGCCATGAGTGATAAGACCTCCCGTTGTATCTACTTGTTATTTTTGCAGAATTTAGATTAGTATTAGATACTTTATCTTTAACTTTGACGGGCCTGTTGGTCTAGTGGTTAGTCACCCTGGCTGCTACCCATTAGGTTGTGGGTTCGATTCCCGCCAAGTGTCTGGGTATTATTTATCTATTCAATTATATGTTTACAAAAAAAAAGTATATAAGCATTAGTATCAGTTGTCTGATTTCCATAGTACAGGCTCTGCCTAGTATGGGATCAGATGATCGTGTCAATCCACACAGGATCCCAGAATATTAAAAAAAACATATTATTGGCCTCGTTTGTACAGCTTACGTCGTACCTAAATGTATACTTATTTTGCACCAATAGTTTTGACTAACGTTGTTAGGGCCATTGAGGTAATATGGTTAGGGCAGCTTTCTATAAACTTAAGCAGGCAATTCTTTATTTACCTTAAAGTTTATTAGTCAGACCCTATTCGATTGGCACGTTTACTATGAAGTGACGTCACATCTGAGTCATAGAACACGTCATACCATGGCTACTGTATTTGTTCTTAGGTCAGTAAATTACACATTTTACGTTGTAGTGTGTGGTCTTAATTAAATAAAATAAATCGGAATTAGAAGCGCGAAAGTTGAGTAACCTTTCCAATTTCCTCTTCATTAAAGAAGTACATAGTGTATATGACAATGGTAACAAAAACTATTGCACATTAAAATTTTTGTAGTAAATATAGTGTACGATTTAATAAATTAATAACTGTTAGAGGTTAAACTTAAATTACGAAGAGAATGTCAAGAAGAAACGCATACAGATCCATCATGCGTTTAGGAGCTACGTTGCTAGAGAGAGATACAAACATACACAGAGTCAGACGTATGCCCCCTTAGTCTTCTTTAAACGCAGTAGAACATTGAAATAAAACTACTTTTACATATACTTTTATTTATTTTTGATTATAATATAATAAATAAAAAAAGCTTTTATTAATTCCATACCATTAGCATACAAATTAAAACATAATAATACCTTACATAAAATTATATTGACAATTAAAAATTATATAATATTATGAGATTATTAATTAAAAAGAGAAATTAGTTTATTTTACATAATAAATAATTTAATAATTTAAATAATTTGCTAAATTCGATTTTTATTTTGGTATGGACCCCTTCCGAGTAAAAGCCTCCTCCAAAGAAAGCCACTTTTCTCTATCTTTTCCAATAGTTGCCCAGTTTGTTCCCGCAGTCTCTACAATCTCGTCTTTCCACCTAACGTATGGCCGGCCTCTGACTCTATGTCCTTGTGGTCCTTTCCACTGTGTTGTAACCATTGTTGTCCACCTGTTGTCATTATTTCAAGCGATGTGACCGGCCCATTTCCACTTTAAGCGACGTGAAAAGACCAATGCATTGGTAAAATTTGTTTTGTTACGTAAATCAGTATTTCTTACTTTGTCACTCAGTCTTATACCCATATACAGGATAAAGATCCTGAATGGAAAGCCATTGCTCTCTGTGCAGTCTGGATTTTGTTTTTTGTTTTGTGGTCAAACGTCCAAGTTTGGAAACCATGTGAGGCATGGTAGTATTGCTGAATCCATAACTATTTTCTTTGTTTTCAAAGGGAGCTGAGATTTTAATATTTCTTTGTTGGCCCAAAATTTCTTCCATGATGTTGCTATTCTTCTGTCTATTTCTTCAATGTTTCTCTTTGGTCTGAATGAAATTTGTTTTCCTAAATATACATATTCTTTTACAAATTCTAATGGGGTATTGTTTACTAAAATTGGTGTTGTATAGTTACCGTTGGTGGATTTTTGATTATATATTCGCGTAAATAAAAGACGTTATGTAGTTTATATTTAGCATCTGAGAAGTATTAGCCTAGCGAACTAAAGTCGTATTTCGCAAATGGTATGAACGACTTGAACGATTTACGCAAGTATAAAACGATACATATATATTATGTAGTTCTGATTGTGTAGACCAGTAACCACGATAAGCCAGTTTCCTGGGAACCTATACCACACACGCGGACATCGATGTACGACAGAATGTTTTATGATTATTTTACAATGCCTAATTGATACCCAGTATACACCATTACCTTAATTGATGCCTCAGTAATAAAAATCAATATTGACGTAAATTCTATCAACAAAGACACAAAAAGACAAATTGTGAACAGACTGTGTATTGTAGAGCTAAGTAAATCGAAAATGTAGTTCACACCTTTTTTGTTATTGGCGAGGTGGAAACTTTCAAAAGGTCCCCATCGCCATAGGGGTGGAGGCCGGGTTTTTATCTCCAACTCCGGAGTTTGCCGACACTACTTAGAGGCTGGCTACCCGTGAGGTGTCCGGGTAAGAATAGCACCCTCCCATCTCATCCCGTTGGGTGTTCGTAAGAGGCGGCTAAGGGAAATCAAGAAGACGGGCAACAGCGTCTTTCTTTTGGATTGCTTACCAACTATACTGCGATCCCCAAGCCGCCTGCCAAGCGTGAGGATTATGGCAACCACTCCCTCCTAGGCCCCCTAGAATTCTAGTAGGTACGGTTCTAGTTCGGCTGCTGATGATGGTGATTTAGAGGCTGAGCACTCCGTTAGTACCTTGCCAGGGTCTCTTCAACACCGGACACTCACTAGAGCACATTCCGGGGCAGAAAAAAACTCTGCTCTCGGCATCTTCGCGATGCCTCAGGGTCTAAACCACGTCGTTGCCAGCTTCATGCGAGAATTTCCTAAGGGTGTTGAGCCCTTCTGATCCCGATCTTCGGCTCTCCTTTTCTAGTTTCTGCCAACTGCTCTGCGAAAATCGTCAATCCATCTGTTCACAGGGTATCCTACGCTTCTCGATTCGTGGTCTCTACTCCAGAACCAGTTTAACCCTACAAAGTATGAAACATTATTATTATAATGAGCCCTAATCTATTTCGAGCTTTCTAACAGACAATTGTCTGGATTTAAATGCCACTAATTATTACGGCAAGTAAATATAACAATACGTAGTTTATTTCAGGAAAACATTTCCCTAGATAGCATAAGTACCCTACCATCAGTGGCGTAGCTTGCCTTAGATGGGCCCCGTATCAAAATTTGTTGGGGGGCACAAAATATGGCACAGGCTAAGAGATTATGTGAGAACATGGATTTAACGAATTGTTGCTTACACATGTTCGGGGCCCCTGTAGTCCGGGGGCCCCGTATCATTGATACGGCTGATACGGCGGTAGCTACGCCCTTGCCTACCCGTAAGGTGTCCGTAAGAGGCGACTAAAGGAAAACAAGAAGACGTGCAGCAGCGTCTTTCTATTGGATGACCTACCACCTTATACTGCGAACCCCAAGACGCCTGCCAAGCGTGGGGATTATGGCAACCCCCCCCCTTCTGCTGATAATTATGATGATGAGATAGGATGGTGCCAAAGACAATGTGTGAAGACTAAACATAAACCTTACGTCTTTGATTAGACACGTTATATTATATGTGTCATAAACAAATCAATTTATACGAACGTGACTTTACATCTGTTTCGATAATTACTGTGACTATATGGGTAACGTAGTGTTGGATATATGACTAACATACTCTTACATAGTATGTCATCACCTAAGTTCCTGTTTTGCCTGAGTTGCCTACAAAATTGTGTCACGCTGTTCCTTAAAAGGCTCTGCAGATATGTTTCTATAATATGCATTTGTTGAGAATTTGTAAAAAGAAAAATCCATTCAGCCCAGCAAATCCTCTTAAGACATTGTACGGTAGGTCCCTTTCTCAAGGGGCCGTCTGGATACAACCGCAGTGTCAGGTATTCTACCGCCAAGCTGCAGTTTGTAAACATTACTGTATTCATTGGTGTTTGTGTACTTACTGCTTTTTGGACCGATGACATTAAGCTGAGTGGTTTTCAACGTCATATATTTAAGTTCCTTTTATTTTTTCGCTTAGTTCTTTTATTTATCGTTGAATAAAAATGTTTTTCTTTTTTTCTTTTCTTTTCATCTTTTATCTATTATAGTCCAAAATGAATTTCAATGTTGCTGATAAAATTACCGGACTCGAGAGATTTTATACCAAATTAGTAAAAATATTTGTCATTGCTTGGACCCTTTTTTCATCTATGATTATATTGCGGTTAAGGCTGTAAAGCACTAACTTGTACAAAAAGATCTTTGTTTATACTTATTAAAAAAAACTCGTAAAATATAAAAATCTAAACTGGCCATAAATACTTATTAGCGACGCTCACAACTTATTATCATGTTAATTTATTCTTCCGCTTACGTGAGGCGCCTCCACGCATTGATATGACTCATTTCTAGTGACCGGCTAAACATATTTTGAACCAAATACAATAATATACCTGTAGCTAACCTTGGATCAAATCTCAATTTACAAAGCTCACTGGATTGAATAATCATAGTAATGTTCTGGGACAAAATACACATGGTCATCTATTACCAAACTAGAGGAAGTAGAGCATTTTTATAGAGCAAATTACAGCTAGAAAAGAGATAAGAGGCTTCTTGGTGACGCAGGGTTAGTAAAGGCCAATTTACAAAGCCTAGCACAGAAGCAGAGTAGCCAGCCTCTCGGTATTCTACAGGGATGCTTTTGGAGAGTGTGCGCAGAAATGACGTGACTCGATTTCACCATCCCCCTTCTATTATCGGACGTCGAAAAACGCAGCACCTACACACGGCAACACCTCGATCTAGACTGTTTGGAATTTGAACTATTAGATGTGAAACTAGTGGATTACTTACCCAACCTCATCCATCCATCATCATCTCATTCTTATATTTTGGGGGCCAAAATGGGGCGTCAAAATTTCAAAGTGAGACTACTATATCGAGTGAAGTATCATATGAAAGGGCTTAATTTACGCATTTCAAAACGTGACATAAACCAAATTAAAAATCTATATATTTTGGTTTATGTCGCGTAGTTTTTGGCTTACAATCAAAAATGTCAAAAAATACCGTAGCCCCTTAATACCCTTACCTCGGAAGTTTGTGGAGGCAAAAATCTGAAAGAATTATGAATAATAAATGTTTATCTATATTTTATAGGAAAAATAAAATGATCTTTCTACGTAGTAAAGTTTTTTAGTAACTTCGACAAACAACTTAGTTTTGCGGTTAGGTTTCTTTTTGCTATCTGAGGTGTTAGACGAATAGTAAAATAACTTAAAAAAGATGGTATGGAGCCCATGGCGCGCGAGTCCGACTCGCACATGACCGGTTTTTTTAACGTTCAGACGCAAGACGTCTGACTGTGCAGTCTAGGCACAAGACATACAGACACCAATGTTGTCACAAGAAAAACGCAAATATTTGCCCGGAATGGTACCTCCAACTATTGGACAAAATAAGGGTACCTAATTGATGACTGATCTTGAAGTTATTATTTTCTACGTACAATTATACTTTTAAAACTTCTTTGAAGTTTTCTACGCGTAATTCAACTAAAGGGGTTATTTTGGGCTTATTTATTCTTTATTTTCAGGCTGCAAAGGGTTTTATATATAAGGGCTTTATATATATATTAATATAAAGGACCATAGTTAAATAGGTACCTTAAAACTAAAATACATGTTAAATACACTATACAATTAATTAATATTAAAGTACACGTTCAGGCGGCGACGTGCCGCGCTGGTCTGGTGAGTCCCGCAGTCTTCCTTTGATCTTCCGGTACAGGACTCCCTTCGGCCAAAACTCTTTCTTCGTGAAGGTCTCCAGCTCGGATATAGGAAGTAGCACCACAAAGGAGTTGAATGACACTTTGTGCCGCGAGTTGAGCTTCTCGACCCCCTCAGGGTAAGCTTCGTCTTGACTCGTACGTATTCCGTGCTTAGTGGTTTATATACCTAATATTTAAACTTATTTCAATTCAAAACACATTTATATTAAGAACGTGGTCCTGAATAATAAACGTACACGTGCTTCTGCCATATCTACGACGACGAGTAACTAGTATAAGGAAAAAAAAAACAATGTTGAAAGGATTTGTTGTTTTCTGCGTATTGGTATTGAAAGGCAACAAAATATCTACCATAACATTGCAATGGTGACCTAGTAAGGGGGATCTACCTCATCAGGGCGCCAACGGGCCGATCACCAAATTATGGCGATAAAGAGTTCTTATATCATCAGTTCCTTAGGTTTACACAACCACGAGATGAAGTTTGACGAGATTGTCGCGTCACAAGCACGGTAACAGTGAGGGGGGAACAAACATCTCACCCAGTAGCTAAGAATTCCATATATCCTGACCACTGGAACAAACAACTGAATGGCATACGTAGCTCTTCATCCGGTTCGATAGCATTCTCTATAGAAATCAGGTCACGTGAATGGAGTAGGGGTGCAAGCCTGTATCCCTGAATCAGCGCGACCCAGTGGTGACCCACCGTCATTAACTAGACGGTGATTTATGAGTATCGTACCGTAAACCACTAAACAACATCAATTATTCACACAAGTTACAATCAATAATCGTTAATGCACTTTGAGTGTGGAGTAGACCGAACAACATTTCCATAAATACATTGTTATTGCACAATTTTTTCTAAAGGATATAGTATTATGAGCTTGTTTTTACATATTATTGGCTCACCTACAACCTTACTTACGGTGTGCAAGTCTCGAAAGATCAGTGTGGGTATGATGTCATAATGAAGTAGGTTTCCATATGAAAACGTCATTTTTGCACACAAAGTATATGACGTTCCATATTCCACTGCTGAACAAAGGCCCTCACCCTTAGAAGGGAGAGGTTGCCATAATCCCCACGCTTGGCAAGCGGCTTGGGGATAGCAGTATAGGTGGAAGATAAATACAAAGACGCTGCTGCCCGTCTTCCTGTTCTTGCTTAGTCGCCCCTTACGACACGAGAGGAATACCCAATAACATTCTAACCCAGCACCACACGGGTGATATGACGTTACTGCCCTGAATACTCGTATTCAGGGCAGTAACGTCATATCACCCTATTCCAAACCCATCTATCAAGACTAGCAAGCCAAGCTAAGCCAATTAAATCGGCTCATCTCTTGTCTTAACTATTGTTCTTATCGGCCACTCTCTTTGATCTCCCTCTCTCCTAGATAATTCACTCCCATAATCGCCTATCTGTCTCTCTCTCTCTAAGCTCTATCTTTCTAGATTCGGGACTTGCATTTTACACTGATTTATTATCATCATGTTAAAGCCAGAGAACTGCTGGACTAAACACAATATAATAATATCTTGGGACAATCTTCACATGGTCTTCGGATCAACTAAGCAAGCAGAGACTGTACTATGGTAACCAGACCAGGTAAATATTTATATACGTACTTTTTTTGTAAACAAATAACACCCAGTAACTTTGTAGAAATCCACGACCCATTAGGCAGAGGCCAGGGTGTCTAACTACTAGACCAACGGGCTTGTCTAGTTAATAATCGAGCAAAAACTAGCGGAATTAAATTCGAGATTCAGTGGAGTGTGGAGCACTAAGAGCTACAATTAAACTGGTATATTTTTACTTGGACATAACGAGGCCGGGGAATTGGGTCGGGCACAAGAGAATATTACATCACTTGGTATCTACTGTAGGGCTAATTTAATAGGTGATCTATTTGTCAGTTTCTTTGTTCTGTTTGTTTCTTTTGTCATTATTGCAATAAATATGTAATCGTAATTGTAAAAAGTTAATCAATTGTGCAGTTCTAACTTCGAAAAAAATAATAATATTTTATGCCCGCCGTTTCAAGGTTTCTGGTTGTTAAATTTTGATGAAGTGTCAAATGTGATCTATTAAATTGGCCCTACTTTAGACGTTATTAAAAAAATATCTATACTACATTTATTGAAACAAAATATTTACAGTTTACATCATAGACCGAATCTGCTGAACCCCCCAAAGTGCCATCATCCAGATACCAGACATTAAATTTGGAATTTAGAGTACATATGATCTGATGGATTGCCAAACTAAAGATAGCGGGACCAAGAGGGTCACCTTGTTGACATCCAACAGCTGAAGAAATAGGATGTTCATTATATAATAATTTGGATGGTTGGCCATAACATTGAAAGACATATGGGTAAATTTCTGGAATGATGTTTTGTACTTGTGTCAACAAAGCAGCTCTGTCTACAGAATTGAAAGCATTTTTGACATCCACCTTAAGCAAGACCTCACCTCCATTCTGCAGTAAAAAGGTGCGTGCCGCATGGACGGCTGCCTCACAACCACCCTTTGAGCCAAATCCGAGCTGTATAGGCTGAAAAATTTGGGATACAGTAGGGAGGATGCGACGGCAGCAAACTTTAGAAGCGATACGGCGGATGGTAGAGCCTATCGCTATAGGCCGAATGCCACCGTCTTTTTTGGATAGAGCGCACAAATTAGCGCCATATAAAACATCGGTAATTTCTGGAGGCACCTTGCCCGCCAACATTAGATTAATCAGAGCGGTTAAATTAGAAAGGAGTGACCTGCCAGCGTCCCCGACGGCGTTACTTACAAGGTCTTTGAGATGTTGAGGGGTAAGGCCATCAAGGCCGCCAGCAGAGCCACTCTTAAAGGAAGAAATGCAGTTCATAATTTCGACAGTATCCGAAATAAGAATCCGCTGATCTAAAGGGGGTGCGTCAGGGAAATGAAGACCTACTGAAGGTGAGGGATGTTTGGACATCAATGCGGAAAGCGTGTCCGCATTATTTGGAGCAATAATATCGCTGGAAAAAAGCATCCGTGCTGCGCCTTTAAAATCACCATCATTTGCTTTTGTTTCAATTTTGTGAATAATATTACCAGAGACTCGAGATCGAATAGGGGAAATGCCAAAAGACAAATCCGAAATAACATTATTCAAATCAGAACAATTTAGTTTAATTTTTTGCGTAAGAGAAATTATACTTATAATAAAACTGTAACAGGTCCAATTCTGTACATTGAAGATATTTTGAAAATTATTTTAGGAGGGCATTCTATAACTGATAGAAGGCTGAAAATGTATTTTTTTTAATTTTTGTCTGTCTGTCTGTCTGTATCACGGCTGAGCATCACGCCGAAACTACTGAATGGATTCAAATGAAACTTGGCATGATTTGAGATCGTACTACGAGGTAGGACATAGGATACTTTTTATCCTTTAATCTAGCACGGTTCTTTCGGGAGAGGGGATTAAAGTCAAAATGGGTACTTGGTTATACGCTTGGTCAGATTTTATCAATTTTTCTTTAATATAATAAATATTAGTAAGGGAACACTCATAGAGAGTTGTTATCAAGGTTTTGTAATCGATCGGGTTAAGCAACGTTAGGTAAGGTCATTAAATAGATGGGTGACCGTTTAACGCCATTTGAACTAAACGGGTCCGTGCTTCGGAGAGCAAGTAAAAAGTAGGTCCCAGTTTTTAAACGACTATAAAAAAGGAGGTTATGTATTCAATACTAATGTCTGTTAATAAAAGTTTAGTTAACGTAAAAATAGCGCAGGCGGAGCTGCGTGGGTCAGCTAGTTATTTAAATAAATTATTTTAACTAGTGACTCTATGCGTGTTATTGCGTTTTATCATCAACGACTTCGTGTCTGCTTACCATCAAATGGGACTGCCATGACTACAATGTCTTCTTTTAAAGCTATGTTATTTGTATAATTATTCTGTCCATATTAGGTAGGTACGTACATTTTTAGTGTGTCATTTTAGTAGTTTCCATGTCATGCGTAAGCCTAATTAAAAAAATATTATAATCTGAATGAGTTAACATTATTATTATTTACTGGTTTTTTTCCTAACTAATATTCGTGTGTCGCTGGCATATTTCATCAAGTTATCGCGTGTGGGTATCCTATTTACAATATTTTAATTCTAATAGTGTCGCCAATTTGAATAATTATAATGAAACAGATTTTATTCGGTCAGCTAACCTTTTTCTAGTGGCCGATAATAGGAGAATAGAACATAAGTTGAAGATCTAGAAAGATAGGGTATTTATGAAAGAAGATGAAAAAGGACTATAAAGGATATAACAATCTAAGAGAGTATAGCTAATTTAGGAAATTGACCATGTGAAAAGAAAAGACGATCTAAATAAAAGAGTAGATAATGGACTGCATAAAATAGTGGAAGATGTCGCTGGGCAGGTATTTTTTTGAAAAGAGACATTTTCCAAAGTTAGACATATTTGATGATCTGCTCAATAAATAAAACCATAAAACCCTTAGATGTTTTACTCCATCCGTATCTTTCAGCGTAAGGAACTTATACGTAGGATTATTTTAAAACGTCCATACCATTGTACAGTCTACTTCTTGATATTTTAGTCTTTATCAATGCATCTAGCATTAGATCTTACGGCTACAATCGATTTCGCGACTGAACAATATTTTCTTTCACCTTTATCGAATGGTAAGTCTATTGATTAGTATTTATAGTCACAATAAAATTGATGTTAAATTATTACCTCTTGATTGGCATTTGATCATCATCATCACAGACTACATCAGTCCACTGTTGAACATAGGCCTCCCCCAATACACGCCTTTGAGCCCGGTCTTCGGCTCTCCTCATCCAGTCAACTGCTTTGCGTAAAGATTTACGCATTTTGGCATTTGATGTAGTGTCCAAATTAGGGTTTTAAGGCAGTTTAAACGGGATCAATTCTTATTTATTTTATTTTTTATTTAAGTTAGTAGTTTAAGTAGTATCATTATTTACGTATGTGTCTTTTTAATCATCATTATCAAGATCACACAATGGATATCTAAACAGAATAATAGTACTGATGTCATGCGATGCCATCACGTCGACACTGGATCGCAACAATTACACTAATTTACTGAAACGCTCTGACGAGACGAATTTATACGAGGACACTTGAAGGTCCTATTTGTAGAAATACTCGTAATATCCTAGGGACATGTTAATTGACCTTGATTCAATTCTAATAAAACTGAATGTTCCATAGGCAGATGTTTCGTCTACCATATAAGTCAAATGAGTCGACTAGTCACTCTGTTGAAGAAACGTCGACACACACGTTTTGATAACCTGTCATAATTTTTTGTCTCTGTCCGTTACTTCACATGTCTCATTGTATCCACATAAGGACTACAAAAAATGAATCATCAAAACCAAAGAAAACAGGGTTTTCAATAAGCCAAATCTGGAAGCCAATTTCGAAAGCATAAATTACAACACAGTCCACAACTTTATTAGTCTCAATGAAAACTTTTGACAGTTTTGTCAAGATAGATTTCTAGGCGCTTATGACATAACTTGCCACCTTTCCAAATCTTTTCAAAAGTCAAAAGGTGTTACGACAGTAAATTATGTCCAGTACCTATACCCTTTTACATTCAACTACCTACCTAAAGTGGATAATGTATTAGGTCAATGTGAATACTAACCTAAACCTGAGAAACATTATTCTTAAACTCAAATTAATAAAAAAATACACTACCATTTGAGACATAATTTTAATAAACTACTATTCTTTGATTATTTTGCCCATAAGCAAACTTATTATGGAAACAATATTTTTTATTTTGTACGGGCTTGATAAAAATCCCGATGATAGGTCGCATCCGGAATGAAAGCCTTCTTCTTCTTTTAAAAAAATATGGCTTCCATCAATTATTGTTGGTTTCGCCAGTGTCAAGTAAATTTCATCATCATGAAAGCCTTATTTGAACGGAATTGGGGGTGAGATTACCATAAACATCAGTTAAATCTCCACTAAAAAAATGACGATACAACAAAGTATCGTTGTTAAAGCAAGTTCGTCTGACCACTTTACAAATTGCAACGCTATGTAACCATGGAATGGCATTGGACAATATACATAGTGCAACTATGAAGCCACCTTACCGGTCTTCATAGTGACGTAATATATTGCTGCGTATATTGACAATGTACACCATTCATTCACACATATTGCTTTAGACAAAGGTGGGTCGCTTTATTTGTTTTATAGTATTACGATAATTAGCAGTAGACTAATTCTCTGACCTTACATTTCGCGCTAAAGTCTTGTCTTGCTAATACAATGTAAATAAATGCTATCAGAGTAATATTTAATGATTTTTTTTTCCATAAAAAAAACTAGTAATTCTACAAATGCCTTGCCAGGGCCTTTTGATATATAAGCGAATTAAAGCACAGGTAGATGTCACATGGACTTGAAATCGAACGGAAAAGTTATAGTTAGTTCATTAGGTGGTAGGTTCTTTGTGCTAGAAACCATCCAGGTAGGTACCACCGCAGTGTTAGATATTCTACCATTAAGCAGCAATGTGTAAATATTACTGTGTTCTGATGTGAAGGGCACTGTAGCTGGTGAAATTACTGGACACAGGGGCCTTAATATGTAATTTCTTAATGCAGTACCGCGATAGTGATTCTTCTGGTGTTGCTAGCGTCCATAGGTATTTTCTCATTTTTGATTATTAACCAAAAATTAAGTGACAAAAATCTGTTTTGAAATGTGCAAATGAAGCCCTTTCATATTAAATTAGTCTTACTTTAAAATTCTGACGCCCCATTTCAACCCCCATTAAATAAAAATAAAAAAATAAAAAAAATGTTTCATTTTTATTCGTTATGAAATTGGTGGTTCCTGAAATAGTAAGTATATTGGTGTGATAAACAGACAGACAGGCGAAGTCGCACCATAATTACTTTTAGGTATGGAACCCTAAAAACAAGCTACATAGTAGCTTCATAATAAATATACATTCATTCATTCATTCATTCTACATAAGTCTTCTGTATATTTTCGCCAATTTATCGGTGCATTAATCTAGATTCCTAAACTATAATTGTTACCTACATTATAGCTGATCTCGTGAACAGGAAGTGCCAGAATAACACTTCACAAGGCCACACCATACAGCAACAGTGCTTATTACCATATGGCCGTTTATTAAAAAAAAACATGTACCAATCGGTTTATAAGAAATAACACGTATACATTTTTGATACAGTTTGCACCAAGGACCATCAGACCTTATTGAAAAGTACGTTTATCATGTTTTAGTTGTTAAAGTAGGGCCAACTTATTACATCACATTTGACACTTCATCAAAATTTAACAACGTAACCTTGAAACGGCGGGAAATGAAATATCATTAATTTTTTAACCGACTTCAAAAAAGGAGGTTCTGTATTCGACGCGTATGTATGTAATATTAATAAAAATGCGTAATATTCATATATGTTAGTCTATGTGGGCTTCTAAACGAATTTACCAAATTTCACGAGTGTATGTATGTATGTATGTAGGTTTGTCCGCGGATTTCTTAGAAACTACAAGTCCGATTTCGAAAATTCTTTTGGCAATAGTTAGAGTATCTTTCAACTTAGGGTAGAGTACAAATTTCATCAAAATCGGTCCAGTAGTTTAAGAGATATAAACTTTTTATGTTTTCAGTAAGTTACTGTAATGTAGACGTTCGAGTTGCGTGATAGTTTTGATACCTATCTTGGTAAAATAAGTCACTAAAAAGTGTTAAATAAACTATTTAAAAAAAAAACCGACTTTAAAGTAAATTATCTAAAAAGCATAAAATAACGAAAATATTATTGAAGTTGGTGCAGAATATACACAGCAGGTACGCTAACACCAACTTCAATAATATTTTCGTTATTTTATGCTTTTTAGATAATTTACTTTGAAGTCGGTTTTTATTTTTTTTTAAATAGTTTTTCGAAGTTAGAACTGCATAATTACTTAACGTTATACAATTACGATTAGGTACATATTTACTGTAATAATGACAAAAGAAAGAGACAGAACAAAAAAACTGACAGATGTCAATTATGATCTATTAAATTGGACCTACATTAATTGCAATAATAAAAACTTCGATATAAATAAAAATAATAATATCTTGGGACAATCCACACACGGTCATCCGATCCCAAACTAGGCAGAGTCTGTTACTATGGAAACCAAACGACTGATACTAATAGATTAAACAGTTTTTTTTTTGTAAATATAAACATAAATAGATAAACAACACCCAGACACTTGGTGGGACCTATAAATATTTCTACACATTGAAAGTATGTTTTATTTACGACCTATTTCCTTGGAGTCACTGAGGAACGGTCGTAGGGCGACCTGGCCTATTTTTATGTGTTGTGAAAAAGAACATCTGGTACGTCAGTTTGTAAAAACGATGAGGATTATTTAAATTTTAGAGCATATTATCGTATAGAACTTCAGGATGCATATTAAAGTCACACTCACTCTACAGTGGCCTTCAAAGACTGCCACTGCAGCCATTTCGAGCGACAACCAAATAAGGGTATTACACAGTGGTGACACAGAAATACTGACATAATGCATAATAAGTAAAACTTACAGCTTTGCTTTACCAAACCTCACAATATTATTCTGTTGAGGGTAGACGGACAGTTGTTGCAGTTGGCAGCTTTTAAAGGGCACTTTAGGGGATTATGCAAGTTTTACTAAGCATTCTGATGAGTTAGAAGTTCTCTACCATAATATGCTTAATTATTTAAATAATCCTCATCCCTCTTGCATCAGAAGTGGGATCTTTAGCTTATTGACACACAAACTGTAGGGTGTATGTCTAACTATTATTGGCCATCCTGATAATAGAAGTGGTTTAGGACAATAGGCTCTAAGATTTAAATAACCCTCGTGGCCTCTTACAAGATAAATGATTTCAAATCATGGGATAGCTAATTTGTGTTACATAATTAATTAAAATTCAGTTACAGTTGTTCGTTTAACTAAGGACGCATTTTAATTTATGTTCAGTCAAGTATTTTAAGTAATTGCATAATGTACATAACCTATACCTACGCATTGCGTAAACCATAATACTGGTGTTTGACAACACAACGTGACCGGTGTATACGACTGTATATAAACAGAACAGCGTTATTCTAAAAATATAAATAACAGACATTTTGAAGGGCATTGTACCTGGTGAAGTTACTGGACACATAATATCTAATGTCTTACTGCCGAACCTACAAACGTCAATTAAAGTTAATGACCATTAATCCATTTTATGAAAACGAATTATTTCGATACTCGAAGCCCATTACTACTTAATACGCAGATAGTGAGTAGAGATATTAATTATCTCATGTTCAATAAGCGAAACTAATCATAAATGGCTCCGACAGTCGAAAAAAATAGATATCAAACAGTGACTTAATTATAATTAAAGTTAATTGGCGTTTGTGAGTGCGGCAGTTAGACATATAATTCATCTAAGTCTAATGTCTTCAGGGTCGCGGTCAGCAACGCGCTTAGTGATTCTTCTGGTGTTGCTAGCGTCTAGCGTTGCGGTCTCTGCTTACTATCAGGCTGGCCACGTGCTTGCAAGCAACCTTGGTGGTAAAAAAATCGAACTGATAGAGCAGTAAGCACGTCATAATCAAAGAACCCCGATGTTGCAAAACCAAACCGTAAACATAGCATCTGGCAGTATACGAGTAAATGATCTAAATAGCTCTTAATATCATGTCATTGACCCAGTCAATGATGATGTTACAGAAGACGTAGGCGTTGAAAAATCAGAATCGAGATGTACAACGTATTATCCACCTACGTGACTTGTGGGAGTGGGACATGGTTTGTAATTTATTTAAAAAAAACTAATCGAGTACCTACCTAAAAGTTAAAAAGTTTAATTTGAAGTAGGTATCTATCTTTACTTTTATGATTAGAGAAAAATAGGTGAAGCTAATAAATTATTAAATTATATTAAGTATTTTTTATGCAATTTAGAGTATGACGAGAAGTTTAGATGTTCGATTCGATAGGAAGCGACGCGTCTTAAACAGTTGCAGTTATTATTAGTTGCAGAAACCTATAAAACATTATCAGGTATTGACGGGTCCGTGAATTCTTACAATTTTTGTAAGTGTACAAAAAAAATACCGGTCAAGTGCGAGTCGGACTCGCGCACCGAGGGTTCCATACGATCTTTGGACGTATTAAAGTAATTTTACTACAAGTAGCAAATAAAACAAACCGCAAAACTAAGTTTGACTGTCGAGATTTTTGTAGGATTACTAAAAAACTATACAACTTAGAAAGATCATTTTATTTTTCCTTTAAAATATAGATAAACATGTATTATTCATAATTATTTCAGATTTTTCCCTCCACAAACTTCGGAGATAAGGGCTGGGGCTGTATTTCTTTTGACATTTTTGATTATCAGCCAAAAACTACGTGACATAAACCAAAATAAAAATCAGTTTTGCGATGTGCAAATGAAGCCCTTTCGTATGATTTTCGTTAGCACGATTTGCCAAGACTTCGTAATCTTAACAGTTCGGTGTGGAGTATGACGTAGTTATCGACGTAGAAATCATTTTCGGTATTAGCTAGGTCGATAACTACGTCATACTCCACACCGAACTGTCAAGATTACGAAGTCTTGGCAAATCGTGCTAAGCCTGCACTTGATATAGTAGTCTCACTTTGAAATTTTGATGACCCATTTCGACCCCCATTATAAAAAACCTAACCACTAGACCAACAGGCCCGCCAATTTGTAAACATTACTGTATTCCGGTGTGAAGGGCACTGTAACTGGTGAAATTGCCAGTCTCCAGAGACCTAATAACTAATTCACGGGTCTCGGGTGATGAGTAAATGCAGTGCGACTGTTTAAAGGCAGGCGCGACACCTACCACCAGGAGAATAGCTTACCTCATCACTAAAGTGAATAAAACAAAAAAAAATACTCAAAAATGCATTTTTTTTTTCTTTTAAGATCTTCGGCGTGGTGATAATAGCGGCGGCATGTGTCGACATGGGCATGATTAAGGGTTTCGGGGGCCCGGAGGCGACCGGCCACGAGACGGACGCCGTGCTGATCGCCATCGGCGTGCTGATCATCATCATCGCCGCCTTCGGATGCTTCGGAGCTTGGAAGGAGAGCCCCAAGCTGCTGTACATTGTGAGTTTTCCTTATAGGAAGGGTAACAAGTAATAAGTTTTAAAAACCCGACTACGGATAAAATCGCAGTCTAATAATGTGACATTATATAGCCTATAACCAGCGGACAATCAAGACGTTTCTAACGACACCCTATTTGTCAAATTATGTAAAGTAGATTAGAAGATATGCGGGAACAGATGAACATACATACATACATTCTTGTTAAAATCATAACCGTCTCTCCGTTCCGTAGTCGGGTAAAAAGGGACTAATCCCACATCTGTGACTCCTGTCAGCCACGAACCTCCATGGTCACCAGTGAAGACACCAAGGTTTAATCCTCGGAAAGTCCCGAGGAAACGCTAAATTGTCTTGGAACCCGCAACAAATTTAATTAGAAAAGTATATAGGAGGAGTGAGAACAATATAGGAAGGGTAGTCATCGCGTGCTGCTACGTTATCTATTAACAAGGAAATAGGATTACAGCGGCCAACTTTTGACAAGATCAGCCAATTACGTACGAGTGCTTACGCAGGCACAGGTTCACTCTTAATTCCTTTACTCTTACAATCCGGTGGTACGACCGGGGTAAGATCAGGTACAGAATGTAATTTTTACTTAGAAAGATAGAAAATACATATATTTGTTAAAGCACGACGCATAAACCCCGTCATATCTATATCTATACTTATAATAAAACTGTAACAGGTCCAATTCTGTACATTGAAGATATTTTGAAAATTATTTTTGGAGGGCATTCTATAACCGATACTGAGGCCGAAAATGTATTTTTTTTAATTTTTGTCTGTCTGTCTGTCTGTCTGTCTGTCTGTCTGTCTGTATCACGGCTGAGCATCACGCCGAAACTACCGAAAGGATTCAAAAGAAACTTGGCATGATTTGAGATCTTACTACGAGGTAGGACATAGGATACTTTTTATCCCGTAATCTAGCACGGTTCTTTCGGGAGAGGGGATTAAAGTCAAAATGGGTAATTGGTTATACGCTTGGACAGATTTTATCAATTTTTCTTTATAATATAATAAATATTAGTAAGGGAACACTCATAGAGAGTTGTTATCAAGGTTTTGTAATCGATCGGGTTAAGCAACGTTAGGTAAGGTCATTAAATAGATGGGTGACCGTTTAACGCCATTTGAACTAAACGCTCTCCGAAGCACGGAGCTTCGGAGAGCAAGTAAAAAGTAGGTCCCAGTTTTTAACCGACTATAAAAAAGGAGGTTATGTATTCGATGCTAATGTCTGTTATTAAAAGTTTAGTTAACGTAAAAATAGCGCAGGCGGAGCTGCGTGGGTCAGCTAGTATGTATATATATGTACATTCGTGTTAATTCTATAACAAAGTTAAGAAACAGGTAGAGTCATTACACAAAGTTGTTGCTCCATGCGGGGTTCGAACTCACGACCTCCAGTGTTTTAAGCGAAAGGGGCTACGCCAACGTGTATTACGTTTAAAAAATAATAATAGGTATAGGTAACCTGCTTCTTTATGAAGTCGGTTATACATCACTAAGCTAAAATAATGACTCGCGAATTATATTTTTCCATGACCCGTTTGCCTGTAAATAAATACCCACCTACGTCACTCTAGTGACTTTCGTCTATATTTCAATGCGACCTAAAACCATAATGAGTGATATGTAAGCAGCCGATGAACCGTATGGTATAATACGCCATTGTTTTCTTATACGCGTTCCTCGTCGAATCAGATAAACTATCAATATTTGTCACATCATTTCAAAGCAGAGAAAAGGACAATAGAAATAAATAATAACGGATGACATATTTTTCTAAAGCAACTGACAAATAATTTACTTGCACTAATATATATTTAATTATTTTTCTAAATTAATAATAATAATAATAATATCTTAGGACAATCCACACACGGTCATCCGATCCCAAACTAGGCAGAGCCTGTACTATGGAAACCAGACAACTGATACTAATACTTACATACTTTTTTTTTGTAAATACATACTTAAATAGATAAACTACACCCAGACACTTGGCGGGAATCGAACCCATGACCCATCGGTTAGCAGGCAGGGTGTCTGACCACTAGACCAACGGGCCCGTCAAAATTAAGTTTTTTTTACGCTTACGAGACCGAAAGCTTGTTGTTATATTGTTTCAACAGTTTTTCCTGACCTTATGAAACAGAGTAGATTAATTCCTATGTTTAAATCCGGTAGTACCACGGAGCCTACGAATTTCAGGCCAATTTCGGTATTACCTACTTTAAGTAAAATTTTTGAAAAATTATTGCTTGATCAGATGCTAGATCATTTCAACGAATATGATCTGTTTCATGATAAACAGTTTGGTTTTACTAAGAATCGTTCTACTACAGATGCGGGAGTTGAGTTGATAAGAAACATATATGACGCCTGGGAGGACAAGCAGGATGCTCTTGGCATATTCTGCGATTTATCCAAGGCGTTTGATTGCGTACAACATGACACCCTTGTCAGGAAACTACACCACTACGGAATCAGGAACAGAGCTCTCGATCTTCTGACTTCATATTTGAGTAATAGAATTAAGGTTGATATTAACGGAACGAGATCTGTAGGATCTGAGGTTACTTTAGGTGTACCACAGGGTTCAATACTAGGCCCATTCCTATTTTTGATATAAATGTTAATGACTTACCCTACTTTGCAGGGGACAATCATAAGATTATATTGTTCGCGGATGATACCTCTCTCTTGTTTAAAATTAAGCGTGGACTACAAGATTATGACGATGTGAACAATGTTGTATCTAAAGCTGTCCATTGGTTTAATGTTAATAATTTAAAATTAAATGAAAGTAAATCAAAATGTATAAAATTCACAACACCTAACGTCAGACAGGTGAGAACCAATGTTGACATCAATGGAGCTGTTTTGGACCCTGTAAATTCAACAGTATTCTTGGGCATTACTGTTGATGCCAAGTTGCAATGGGGCCCACATATTGAGAAACTGTCGGGTAGGCTTAGCTCGGCGGCTTATGCAGTTAAGAAAATTAGACATGTCACAGATGTTGAAACCGCTAGATTTGTTTATTTTAGTTATTTTCACAGTATTATGTCTTATGGTATATTACTGTGGGGATCTTCTGCAGATTTCAACACCATTTTTATTCTGCAGAAAAGGGCTGTGAGAGCTATTTACAGTTTAGCTCCTACTGATACACTTAGACAAAAATTTAAAGAAATAAATATTCTAACGGTTATATCACAATATATTTATGAAAATTTGCTGTATGTAAAGAAAAACATTAGTGCTTTTGCAAAGAATAGTGACCATCATAATGTAAACACCCGGAACAAACACAATCTTGCTGTACACTCCACGCGTCTCCACAGAATTAGTAATTCGTTCATGGGCCAAGGTATACGTTTCTATAATAAACTACCACAGGATATCCGAGACCTACCAATTAATAAATTCAAAAGCACTATTAAAAGCCGGTTGTCTAAAAAGGGCTACTATAAAATCTCGGATTACCTGGAGGATAAAGCTGCGTGGGCTTAAACTGTGATACTCATGCGAGCTTATAATTTTAAGACATCTTTTGTAAAAGCGATTTTTATTGTTAACATAATACTTAATTGAATTAAAAAATGACAAGCCCTCTGAGTTTCTTGCCGGATCTTCTCAGTAGAGGCCGCGTTGTGATCCGGTGGTAGTTTTAAAAAATTGACAATATGTAAGTGCCCTCGTGAGGCCTATGCATAATAAAGATATTTTGATTTTGATTTTTAAATTGTCTATGCATCGATATAATTATTATACGGGCGGGGCACGCGCGGCGTGGGACGAAATAACAAAACATATCACATCCTCTCGCACGATTCGTAGCGATCAACTTCATATATTTCAAATAGTCCAGGTCGAGGTGTCACCTGTGTACATAGTGTACGTATAAATTTAAGATATATATATATATATATATGATTATATTGGTTTTAATATTGGTATTTATAATTTATAGCTATGTTTTTCTGTTATATTCTCTTTACTTTCTTTCTTCTTTTTTTTGTTTTTTTTTTTTGTTTTCTAAATATCGTAATTGTTGCACTAGCTAACTACCCCACTTTTATGTTTCATTCTCTCTTTTTTCCATCCCAAGGTTGCCTGGAAGAAATTGCGAATAGCGATAAGGCCGCCCTTTGTACATATTTCAGTTTTTAAGTGTTTTTATGTGTTTTATTTTATGTGTAGGTGAGTTTGTGTACAATAAAGAGTATATGTATCTATCTGTCTATCTATCTTATTTATAATTATTGAGGTATTTCAGTACCTACTACGTATTAGAGAGTACATCATACCTAGATTAATTTTAGAGTTCCGGCACTCAAACCTTGATAGCCTTTGACAATTTCATTTAGATTGATATGAGTGAGACAACTAAGTTTGTGCGTCGGAACTCGGAACTCATAAAGTTTGGTTGAAATAATCTAGCCGATACGGCCCCTTAATCTCAAAGACGGCTATAATGTTAAGTGTTGTAAGTATTAGGCAGTTTTGAGTTGGGGGCCTCATGATGCACGTAACCCAAAATACAAACGTACGTACTGCAATGTATCTGTAGAACCTATCGTCTATCCAGCAGGAAATTTACACAAAATGTAGTATACATTTTGTGTAAATAGTAGAATGATAAGACAATAAATCAATTAGTGATTTGTAAAAGAAGTATAATATATACAACATTTACAAATTTATTTAATACTAGCTGACCCGCGCAGCACCGCCCGCGCTTCTATTACATCTTGCTCCCCTTTTCTTCCTCCTCCCTAGATTTATCTCTCTCCATATCTCTCTATCTTATAAAAAAAATCTAATTATATGCTCTTTCTCTCCTCTCTCTTTCCCACTCCCGCTTCGGTTTCCGTCACACTCCCCCTCTGCCTCTCCCTGTTGTCCCCTCTCTGAACCCTCTCCCCCTCTCTCTTCTACGAACTTGCTCCTTCTCACTCCCCCCTTACTCCACCTAACTCCCCCGATCCCTCACCCCATCACCCCCTCCTCGAATCCCCTCTCCCTCTTTCTCCTCTCTTGCACCCTCCTCTCGTTCTATATATCCTCGTCAATCATGGTATCAGCGGCATTAAATATACTTAGTGACCTATTCTCAGACCTCCCCGATATGCACACAAAATTACATACATATCGGTTCACCTATCTATTTAATGACCTTACCTAACGTTTCTTAACATTAACCTGCCGGGATAAAAAGTATCCTATGTCTATTTTCAGCCAAATCGGTTAGGCCGTTCTTGAGTTATAGATTAAAGTTCTATAGTGATTGTATGTTCAATTTCACCGATAGATGTCGCTGTTCATAATGTTAATCACACTAACATCGTAAATTACTGTCTAATGATATTCGATAATGAAAGTTCGACTGTAATACAATACCTATACACTACCTGGACTTGGGGAGTTTCATTAAAATTTCATGAACCCCCCATGAGCCCTGACCTTGAAGCGTTTTTTGGGAGCGCTGTTCATTGTGGGTAGTGTGAATTGTAGTTGTACATTTTATTACGTTAGATTAGATCATTTCGAGTCATTTTAGGTCTTTTACCTAAGTAAAAATTTAGCATAATGTCATATTGCTATCAGCAAAGTACTTAGAACAATACAGAAATCTAATGAAAATGTCCTGTGTGTACCGGACCGGCTTACCCCTTACAAAAATTGACCCTTCGCCACTGCCATATCTTATGTAAACTAAATAACTGCTCAGTCCCTATTGTATATAGCGTAATAATACATAGGTATCTTAATGATTAACTGATCAGTCTATAATTACCCTATTCACATACAAACGAAATTACGTGGTAATATGTGCAAGTAATGTTTCACTGCTTAGACCCTATGAAACATAGCGTGATGTTTTATATACCAATTTATACCTTGACTTCTACACAACAAATCAGTGAAAGTCCTATCAAAATCCATCGGTTTTTCAAATGATACCTGGACAAACAGAACGACAGACAGACAGACAGACAGACAGACAGACAGACAATAATTCCAAAAAAATTGTTTTGGCCTCTATGTCGATAGTATAGTATCCCCACATAGAAATTTTGGAAAAATATTCAATGTACAGAAAAAGTGCTGTTTGAGTTTTATTATAGTATATAGAATAGATAGAGTGCACACGGACGCACACGAGGCGTTCTTAAGACTGAGGATACCGAGTCACATTTCTATTGGGCCCAAGGCGATGCGAGTCGCACCACCGCCTCGACTCGAGGTCTTGATTTCCTTCTGGGACATAACTGTCTTACAGAAGGACCTTCCACATGGATTCCTCTGCCAATATAGTAGATACTGACATAGCGTGGTCTAGTTGTGTCCAATCTGGATGACATGGCTCCACCGCTCTAAGTTACACCACAATGATGACAAGTCGTTGTCACTCCTCACCCAATCTCACTCAGATAATCAATGAAACACTCATACCCAGATTCTCCAAGTGAGTCTCCAAGTGAGTCTACAGGTTGTTTGCTCAGGTTTCTGTCGCAGCCAGGCTTGGAAGACTAGCAGGACAACACTGACAACTCCCTTTGCTCGCGTATGCTCATCAGAAGGCCATGAGCGTAATTGTTCAAGTGCGTGCATTATCCGCCTCCGACTGGAGTTATTTGACCCTGAAAGCGCGCCAGGACTGTTTCGCCTCATACGGAATATTGCCCACCCTTATAACGACCCGGTCAGCCATGTTGCGATGCAGGCTCAGGGTCTTTTTAGACGGAACAAGGTTTGCTTCAAGGTTGCATATTATCATTACAGCTCTTGAATACAATAATATGGTATACCAGTGGCGTGCACAGAAAGTAGGCAAAAATATCTGCGAGTTATCATTACTCTTAATCTATTCGTTAGTGTGCCACCACGAATATCCTTAAAAATGAACTAACATTAAAAACGTATCCATTTACATTTTAAAACATCACGTTTATACCCAAGAAGATTACATTTAATGTAATCTTCTTGTTTATACCATGTCAGTACAAAATATTTTTAAATTAAGATTATTTAGAGAAACGTAGGGTAGGCAAAGTCTTTTTGTTTGTATAGACCCCATGAATAATCTTATTACAGTTTTTAATTGCAAATTAATATGTCTATAGAATTTGCTAACTTATGGATATTTAAAATGGTATACTAATATACATTTAATAGGTTAAATATGCCGAATAAATTTCTTTGCCTACCCTCTGTGCACGCCACTGTGGTATACATATAATGCGTACAATTTTAGAGGACTGGGAAGTATCCTGATTGGTGAGACCTAATTGAACGATTCTCGCTTCGCATATGACACCTGAATATTAGGATCTTCGAAAAAAGAACTGGCCGATCTTGTTGAAAAAGTTGATGATTGATGAAATGATTTTGAAGAAACGCACACTAAAAATCTAATTAATGCATACTCTGTTCTTTTTCTATCTTTCTATATGCCTCTGAAACCTGGACATGCAAGCGTTCTTTGAAGAATGGATACATTGGAAATGTGGTGTATGCGCAGAATTCTAAGCATATCGTGGACCGAGCGTCGTACTAATGCATCTATTCTCGAAGAGCTTAAAATCAAGGAGTGACTTCTCACCGCCCACATCTACTATTCGGCCCATATGACCAGAAGGTGCCATAGGTTAGTACTGTAGACGGTCATGTCTGTGTTACGCGTCGTCAACAACAAGAGAAAACCGAAAACCTATAGAGGCTTATCCTGATAAGCCTAATGGATGGCAAGAGAAGCAGAGGACGTATGTCGATGCGATGGGCAGAAACTTTGAAAGCGGTTATGAGAGTGACGCTACGGGAAAGCATCCTACATAGAGCTCAAAATCAAACAGCATAGAGACGAGTGGGGGCAAAAGTCTGCAAAAATATTGTCTGTGGACATTTATAACGTTTCTATCCTGTAAAGCATTTATGTCACTAGCACAACTAAGACGAATCCAACGACATATCACAAGTCTAAATCCATTGAGCCGTTCAGGCTATAGGCCGTGCCAAAGAAATAGAAAAACATACATACATACATACCCTCGAAAAACATAGCCCTCTTTCTGGGGTAGTCCGGTAAAAATACATCACTTTCTGACCGGGGCCTCATTACTTTTTGCCGCCCCGGGCCTCCGACAGGCTTAGTCCGCTACTGATACAACGTCAACTTTATTGTCAAAATACGGTATCAATGTTATGTAATTGGGTGATAGGCACAAGAGTGTACCATACATATTCAATGGAAATAATTACTGCCGCAGCGCAGTCACATACGTCAACTAACTTTAATTCTAATTAAGTATTTTTATAACTCATTTATTATGACTTTCCGAGCATTTTATTTTTGGTTATTAATTACGAGATAATTTATATATCTACTTACTATCCGCGTATTAAGTATTAATTGACTTCGAGTGTGTAATTAATCCAATTTCAAAAAATGACTTAATGATGATTAACTACAATAGTTTGTTGACATTTGTTGGTGCTCATTTGGTGACTAAGTACTTTTGGTATTCAGTTCGCAGGGTGCCTGATCATTATCATCTTGCTGGAACTGTCAGTGGGCATCGCGGCGGCTGCCCTGCGGCCGCAGATCGAGGGTAGCCTAAGGACTCAGCTCAGAGCCTCTTTCATCAAGAACAAATCCACCAAGGAGGAGGACTCCACGTACAGGGAATTCTGGGACCAGATTCAGTCTAGCGTGAGTTCATATCGTTTTTTAAGCCTTATGATGATGTCATCATCAGGTTCGCCATAAACGGCTACACTGCACTGACGCTCGTCACTCGAGGCATTAGTGAATAAGTCTCTTGAGCTCAGTAATTTCTCTAACTACAAAGTTGTTCACGCTGAAAAGCGGTAATGTTTGTTGCTGCTTGGGTCTTATCTGCCACCTAGTTAAGTCCTTCCCAATTTTCGGGTTAAATTTTGATATTATACCTATACATAATTGGTTTTATTTTGTAAAAATTAAACGGTAAAACAAGCTGTATACTCCATCTTCTATCTATACTATAATAAAACTCAAAGAGCACTTTTTCTGTACATTGAATATTTTTCCAAAATTTCTATGTGGGGATACTATACTATCGACATAGAGGCCAAAACAATTTTTTTTGGAATTATTGTCTGTCTGTCTGTCTGTCTGTCTATCTGTCTATCTGTCTGTCTGTCTGTCGTTCTGTTTGTCCAGGTATCATTTGAAAACCCGTGGATGGATTTTGATAGGACTTTCACTGAGGTGTTGTGTAGAAGTCAAGGTATAAATTGGTATATAAAACATCACGCTATGTTTCATAGGGGCTAAGCAGTGAAACATTACTTGCACATATTATCACGTAATTTCTTTTGTATGAGTATAGGGTAATTATAGACTGATCAGTTAATCATTAAGATATGTATTATTACGCTATATACAATAGGGACTGAGCAGACATTTAGTTTGAATAAGATATGTCAGTGGCGAAGGGTCATTTTTTGTAAGGGGTAAGCCGGTCCGGTACACCCAGGACATTTTCATTAGATTTCCGTATTGTTCTAAGTACGTTGCTAATAGCAATATGACATTATATCTTTGAAAAGTTAAAATCTGTAAATCCCGAGCGAGTCCAAACTAGATCATGAAATTTTAATGAAACTCCCCAAGTCCAGGTAGTGTATAGGTATTGCATTACACTTACAGTCACAACAATAAAAGATGCAAAAAACTTAGAACTTTCATTATCGAATATCATTAGACAGTAATTTACGATGTTAGCGTGATTTACATTATGAACAGCGCCATCTATCGGTGAAATTGAACATACAATCACCATAGAACTTTAATCTATATATTTAAAAGAAAGTCGTGTTAATTACGCTATTTATAACTCAAGAACGGCTCAACCGATTTGGCTGAAAATTGGTAGGGAAGTAGCTTAGGAGCAGGAGACGGACATAAGATACTTTTTATACCTGTAGGTTAAGGTTAAGCAACGTTAGGTAAGGTCATTAAATAGATGGGTGAACCGATTTGTATGAAATTTTATGTGCATACCGGGTATATCTAATAATAGGCCATTAATTATATTTCATGCCGCTAGGTAAAGGTTAAGCAACATAAGGCAACGTAATTAAATAGATGGGTGAACGGATGTGTATGAAATTTTGTGTGCATATCGGGTAGGTCTGAGAATAAGTCGTAAAGTATATTTCATGCTGCTGATACCATGATTGACAGATATATAGAATGAGAGGAGGGTGCAAGAGAGGACAGAGAGGGAGAAGGGATTCGAGGAGGGGGTGAGGGATCGGAGGAGTTAGGTGGAGCAAGGGGGGGGGGGGTGAGACCGAGTAAGTTGGGAGAGAGAGATGGGGGGGATAGGCTTCAGAGAGGGGACAACGGGGAGAGGAAGAGGGGGAATGTGACGGGGACCGATGCGGGTGGGGGAAAGAGAGAGGAGAGAAAGAGCATAGAATTACATTTTTCTTATAAGGCTATTTTTCTTATAAATCCCGGCTGGGTCCTAAAAGAAAACGCGCATTGTTTCTTTTGGAACCACATGGGCTTGAGGGGATAATAGAGAGAGAGAGAGATGGAGAGAAATAAATCAAGGGAGGAGGGTGAAAAGGGAAGCAAAATGTAATAAAAGCGCGGGTGGAGCTGCGCGGGTCAGCTAGTTACAAATAAATTTGAAAACGATTACAATTTTATTTTGCGGTCGTAAACTACTCCCTCCGTAAGTTCACCAATGCAACGCGAATGCAAAAACGGCTTGGTAACACAAAATTCCTTTTGCTGCCACGTCAAGCGAACTAGTTATCGAGTCGCAAACAAATGCTATTGCCCTTTTCTCTTTTAGTTGGAATGTTGCGGAGTGACCGGCCCAGTGAACTACGCAGCCTCGGAACCACACCTGAACCCATCCTTCAGCTGTTGCCCCGACGACGGCACTGACCGCTCCGAGGAGATCAAGAGGTCGGACTGCATCACCTCGGAGAAGTACTACAAGGACGGCTGCGAGACCAAAGTCATGACCACCATTCACAGTGCAGGCCTCACTGTCATTGTTTGCGGGATACTCTTCTGTTTCTTGGAGGTAAGTTACCTTACTGCTGTGATTGAAGAAGTATCGATACTTCTTATCAATCAAGAAAAACCTTCGCCTGAGGGTAAACGACAACCGCGTGTCGCGATAGGCAGGCGCCTATAGACAGCTGCATTGCAATGCCGCTCGTCGCCTGAGACTAGTTATTAAGTCTCTTGTTTCCGATAGTTTCACCAGCTAGTGTTATGCAAACCGGCAATGTTCTTATACTGCTGCTTCGCGGCAAGATATCTAACACTTCGGTGGTACCTGGACGGTCCCTTGCACACCTCCTACCATATATGTATATGATGTGTTGTATCGATATTTATCGAGATCACAGAGTGAACGATATTTTTCTTTTGTCTTTAGACAGCAGTTATTAATCGTATGGCACGTTACCCATGTGTCCCTTATGTGTGAACTTTTTTGAGTTAAATTAGTCTCAGAGATATATAATTATACTAGCTGACCCCCGCAGCTCCGCCTGCGCTATTTTTACGTTAACTAAACTTTTTAGCCGACTTCAAAAAAGGAGGAGGTTCTCAATTCGTCTGTATATATATATATTTTTTTTTATGTATGTTCGCGCATAACTCTGTCAATTATGAACCGATTTGAAAAAATCTTTCTTCCATCCATTCTTCAATCCATTGATTGGGTCCCATAAAAAAATTATTGCGTAGTAATAAGTAGTTCCTGAAAAAACAAGAGTGGTGACTGCGCACTGAGAGCTGCAGGAAAGCCTATATCGATGACTTTATGTCGCTTTTTAAGGACAAAAATGGTTATAACTCTGGCAAATATTTACCAATTTCAATGATTCTTTTTTTATTCGAAAGAAGAAACCACTGTATTAAATCTGTATGAATTTTATTACAACCGGATAAGAACTTCCTGGAGGAACATGAATGATGTGGAGGAATTTATCTGGTAAAAACCATAAAACTGATGTTCTCCATTACATTGCTCTGACAATTAAGAACCGATTGCGATGATACTTTTTTTATTCGAGAGAGTAAACTGCTATGATGATTCCATGCAAATTTCATTACGACCGGATATTTTTTTCTGAAGAAACATGAATTATGTAAAACTATGTAGACGATAATGTGATCATAACCTATCTAGATAATTTTACGGTTTTCGATGGTTCAATATTTTTATATGAAAATATCACTAAAAAGTTTAAAATAAAATCTTTTTAAAAAAAAATTGAACAGACTTCAATATCACTGAAAAGTATAAAATAATTTAAATATTATTGAAGTTGGTGCCAAATATACACAGCCGGTAAGCTAACACCAACTTCAATAATATTTAAATTATTTTATACTTTTCAGTGATGTTGAAGTCGGTTCAATTTTTTTTAAAAAAGATTTTTAATAATAGACATTCGCATCGAATACATAACTTCCTTTTTTATAGTCGGTTAAAAACTTTTACTTGCTCTCCGAAGCACGGACCCGTTTAGTTCAAATGGCGTAAAACGGTCACCCATCTATGTAATGACCTTACCTAACGTTGCTTAACCCGATCGATTACAAAACCTTGATAACAACTCTCTATGAGTGTAACCTTACTAATATTTATTATATTATAAAGAAAAATTGATAAAATCGGACCAAGCGTATAACCAAGTACCCATTTTGACTTTAATCCCCTCTCCCAAAAGAACCGTGCTAGATTACGGGATAAAAAGTATCCTATGTCCTACCTCGTAGTAAGATCTCAATTCATGCCAAGTTTCATTTGAATCCATTCAGTAGTTTCGGCGTGATACTCAGCCGTGATACAGACAGACAGACAGACAGACAGACAGACAAAAATTAAAAAAATTACATTTTCGGCCTCAGTATCGGTTATAGAATGCCTTCCAAATATAATTTTCAAAATATCTTCAATGTACAGAATTTTACCTGTTACAGTTTTATTATAAGTATAGATTGGCCGTTTGAAGTTCCTCTATATTATCTATACATACAAAATTACTTGTCCTGACTGACTGACTGATTCATCAACGCACAGGCCAAACCGCTGGACCTAGAAATCTGAAATTTGGACAGTAGGTTCTTCTTATGACGTAAGCATCCACTAAAAAGGGTTTTTGAAAATTCCACTCCTAAAGGGGTTAAATGGGGTGGAAAAGAAAATAGCGGGCGTAGCCGCTGGAAATTGCTAGTATACAATATACATAATATACTTTTATTTACATATATATATTATTTATAATATACTAAATGGCCAATTATCTTATAAAATTTTGCCGATATATCGATATTGTTAGAAACGTTGAAACCGGTATTAATATATTTAAATAAAAATCATCATAAAAGACGTCCAATGAAAAGCCTCCCCTTAGAAGGGAGAGGTTGCCATAATGCCCATGCTTAGCAGGCGTCCGGGGGGTCGGAGTATAGGTGATAAACCATCAAAAAGACACTGTTGCCTTCTTGTTTTCCCTTAGTCGCCTCTTAAGACGGATGTCTTAAGAGGCGACGGGAAAATTATAAAAATTACGACCCGTAAAATATCGATACCTTTTGTCTTCTCCTTCATCCCTACGGTTACAATAATAATAATAATGTCCTCCTGGCCGAAACGACCACAGCGGCCAATCTTTCACAAGATCAGCCATGTACGCAGGAGATATTATAGTGCACAAGTGCTTGCGCAGACACAAGTGCACTCTCTCTTCCTTTATACCTCTCATAATCCGATGGGACGGAAGACCGACACGACCGGGGAGAGGTTAGGCGCAGGACCGACTTTTTACATGCCCATCCGACGCATGGATCATCTTACTTTACAGACAATCAGGTGATCGGCCTGCATTGTCCTAGCCAGTAAGGAACAACTACACAAATTTGTTGCCCCCCGCAGGATTCGAACCCGCGACCTCCGGTTTACAAAGCAAGTGGTGTCCCACTGCGCCACGAAGGCTACAATATACGTATACTTGACGTATACACAATGCAAGTAAATCGTAGTGATTAAGCGGAGCACGTATGATTAGTATTTAATTGGGTATTAAGAATGACTGGCCTCCCTGACCGCTATCTGACCGTAACGCTACGCTAACTGAAGCACTCTGGCCGCTTTGACACTCTGACATTCAGGTAAAATACTGTTGTCGGACCACCAATACGGCGCCGATGCTAGAGATATAAACTTTCCTGGGTAAAGCTACACAATTGATGCTGGTAGAGGGCAGGTGCCCGTGGGGCGTTCCTTCGGAGTCGCTGGATGTTCGGGGTGGGCTCAAGGACATCCACTGAGTACGGCGGTAGCTCTGAGGAGGACGATGGCGGGCAACCCCCGTCCCCGTACAGGGGTGGTCCGAGAGAGGGGTCGTAGGGGTCATAACCCCCTGCAAAATCTCAAACTCATTCACGTCAAATTGACATTCTTGATTTAAGACTAAACAATTTTATCCAAAATAGGTTACGCACTTGATACACTCAGTCGCAAGGTGGGAATTGAACCCACGACCTATTGGCTACCGGCCAGGGCACTAGACTAGCGGGCCCGTCAACTATGACCCCCCCCCCTAAAGTCATTGGCTGTGCCCGCACCTGTCCCCGTGAGCATCGTGTCTGGTTCTCGGGGGCTATAATGTGCCCCCTAATCAAATGCAAGGCACTGAGGAGCTCTTGGTGCAGATCCCACCGAAGAGCCCTGGCGTCCCCTCTCATGTGCCGGTGCGACAGCCGCGGGGGTTTTAGTGGGTATAAAACCCACAAACCCCGACTAACTCCCACAGGTACCGGGAATCTTATTTTTCCCCGCAAAAAAAGGTGGGGTGCTCGGGTAATATAAGCACCTACCCATCACCTCTCCTTGAATGTCGTAAGAGGTTACTAAATGAAAATGATAAGACGCGGAGACGCGTCTTTTTATTAAATTCCTACGACGACGACTTATACTGCATTCCACAAGACGCCTGCCAACCATACGGATTATGGCAACCCAGCATTATAGTACACATTAAGAAACAAAAAATAGGAAATATAGCGTAGATTATAGCAAAAACCTGTAAAAGTCTTTACTTTGTTATACTCGGCTGACTGACGGACGGGGTCATTTTATTATTACGACCCGACCTAGGTGACCTCTATCGGGCGGTCGATTTCACACGGACACCTATCTACTTATGTGTGGTAGGGTACATACATTAGCAAAAACTGCGCATAATAAGTACCAATTTGTAAGACTTAGCATTTTTACTTACTATCGAATTAATATACTTGCGGCCGTAACATCAATTTATTTTAATTTTTGTCTCAAATGACATTATCTATTTTTCACCACCACCATAACCCCGGTTATGGACCCTTAACAGTCCATTATCTTAACCTAGCTCGACACTCCCAGTCACCGTTAAGGACTGTTAAGTAATTAAATAGATAATCGATTCTGAAAAATAGATAACGGACGTCTTTTTGTCGGTGCACTTGGGCCTTACCTTTAAGGCCCGTCCAGTTCTCTAATAAGGTAATATTATTTTGCAGTATATATTATATTAAACTGAATGACTTATTATATTTATTTTTATAACAGTACGTTTAATAAAATGTCACTTAAGTAAATCCAAACCGCACTTAACTAGCGTGGTGGACTATGTCCTAAGCCCCTTCATCTTGAGGGGAGGCCCGAGCCCAACAGCGGGACAAAACCAATGGCTGCTAAAAAAATCACGTTCCATTGTAACATGATACATGATACTGTAACAGTTACAATAAGTATTACCTAAACAAAAGCCAAACGTAAATACGTATTATAGATAATTCATTATCGTATTATAGAATTATGTAAAAAAAAACGCTCACAAAAAGGATTTCCTAGAAAACCGTATAAAATTACAATACCAACCTCATTTCATTTATGTAACACAATAAATTAATGAAAAGGCACGCCTAATCCCTCCCTAATCCGAATGGCTATTTTGATAAATATGAATAATATAAGAGAAAAAAAGGTTTAATTTGTCTAGCAAAATACAGCCCCCGCCTCTTACGGCGGGCCACCCCTATAATTACATGTCCGAGTGTAGACTACTATTTTAATCTAATTCATGAGTTTATCACGCACAAACTCATTTTGATTAATGCCTGTTATTTTGAAACAGCCGTATAAAGTAACAGGGTTAATTATTTTTAACATAATGTTCTTGTAGAAATATATCACATTTCAGTTCTTTATAAAGGGCGTGTATGCTACAGGATTTTAGCAAGAGTTGATTTTAAACAAAAACGATCAAACTTACAATTTCCTTAATACATTTTAAACTAGCGCCTCTATCGGAATATATTAAAAAAGAGTAAAATGCATGTGAGACAATCGAAATGATCGTTGTAGGCATCGATATAATATCTAAGTACCTATTATATCAATGGTTGTAGGGTTCAATTTTTGGTTGGTGGGTGCTTCGGCGGCGGCACTACATCACTCATAAGTTGATACTGTTATTTACAGTAGGGTTTAATTATCTTTATTTATAATCAGTCCAGCCCGCCAACCCGCACTTCGCCAGCGTGGTGGACTAAGGCCCCTTCATCTTGAGGAGAGGTCTGTATCCAACAGTGGGACAAAAAACAAGGACTGTTAAAAAAAATAGAATGAGGCTTTTATCCTTTAGCAATCCCCATCGTAGCCGGCTCGCCGCCAAAAAATTGCTTATCTAAGTCTCTTGATCTCAATAATTTCTACAGCTACCGTGCCATACGTACATATATTATTTGACACTCGCGCCTAACTAACAGTGAAATTTTTTGCTATAGTCATTTTATTCCGGATTAAATCTTCATAAATCATCAATTTAAGGATTCTTAAATTGAAAATAATAAGTAAAATAATAATAATTGAAATAATAATATTTAATTCTTTAATTTAAGGATTCTCTGTCAGTATAATCATACTTGATTATTCGACTGAGAATGATTTATTAATACAGACCTTAAAATTTATTATTTTCCACAAAATAATCGTGCTTTTTCGCCTCTATAGCGATTCACCTCGATCTCGAATTTCCTTGAAGCAACATAGTAGGGCCTCACAACTGACGTCATAGCAGTCACGCTAGGCCACGATTGAACTAACGCAATCTTAGATCAGCCTTTCTAGGCCGGGTCATATTTTAACTAACGAACCATATCAGGAAAACTAATCTAGATGACCCCGTTACGAGTACCTGCTTACCTGTCGCAGCACCCCAAGATTAGGGCTATAGGAGTTTTATGGGAGTTTTAAATTACTTTTTTGTTACCATAAATTGCGGACAATCGCTAATCTAAGTGTTGCAGACCGAAAGTTCAGCAAGCTGAAAGTCCTGTTTAGAGTGTAAGCAAAGAAAGAGGAGGATCGACTTTTTACAAGCTCATCCAACGCATGGATCATCTTACTTTTCAGACAATTAGGTGATCGGTTGTATTGTGCCTAACAAGGAACTACTAAACAAAGTTTTAGCTCCTCGCGGGATTTGAACTCACCACTCCCGGTTTTCTGTTTTGTTTTGATTTCTGTTTGCCCGTGGGAAATCTGGTAGGTAGGAATAACCCATCTCATCCAGTACGACTATGGGAAAACAATAAGACGCGCAGCCGCGTATTATTTTTGATTAGGTACGTGCGACCTGTATGACATGATCCCAAGACGCCTGCCAAGTAGGGATTATGGCAACCCTTCCTTTCTAAAGGGGAAGCCTACGTTCAACAATGGACGTCTTTCAGCTTTTGATGATGATGATAAAATCAAAAAAAACGCAAATATCTGCGAGAAACAAAGAAATTTTTGTATCGAAAATTCATTTGTTTCTCGCAGATATTTGCGATGCGATGCGAATTCGCAGTTATGTGTGGGAGCCCTAAGTCCGCCTATGTACAATTGTGCATGAAGAATAAATAAATAAATAAATACCCTCCGGTTTTCAAAGCAAGTGGCGCCACGGAGGAAGGTGTAACCATACATACGCCTTTTACAGTAACCCGTAATAGAGCCAGCCGTTTGGATGACAGCATATTGATCAATTTAATCACTGGCTTTAATCTATTCATTTTTTTTCACAGGTTGCGGGTATAGTGCTCGCGCTATGGTTGGCACACTCCATAAAAACTGGCAAGAGTCGAGAGACAGCTTAATATGGCAACACCTAGTCTTGGCACAGCCTTATAGTATAGTTTCGTAATTGCACAAATTACTTTATATTGACTGTAAGTTACCGTATTTATTTAAATAGTTTGAGAAATACATAGTTTATTTAAATTTAAGTTCTAAATGATAACTTAGAAAGTTTTTAATTTACTTAAATACGTTGTAGAAAAAAACCCATCGCAATCTGTGAATTAAGATGGACTTAATTGTGGCATTAATTCATGAGTGAGTAAGTAGTTACGTGTTTCGGTTGGATTTTTAGAATCTAAATATCATCAGTATAAGTACGTTGGCTTTAATTGTCAGTTAAATATACCAGTTTTGAGTATATCGTGCATAAAAAGGGTTTTTGAATGTAAAGCTATACTTATAAGTGATTTTCCAATTTGGTAGCCACTAAAACAAAATTAGTGCGTTTATAGATTTTGCGCTATTGGTCTGTAAAATAACAAAAGTTTAACACATGCATTGAATAACATTGTAAGTGATAACTGCGTGGTTTTTACCTTGGATAAACTTTATCAAAATACTGTTTTTTTTGTTTGTGAAACTATTGTAATTAAGAAAATTATTTTTTATTCTCCTATAGTTACGACGTTAGTTTATCCTTAGAATAATAATAAAACATGATTTATATACTTCACAGCTCATTAGTTATATTTAATATTATACTAACAACCTTACTCTACAATGCCACTGTAAATTTTCAATTCAGAAACTTGCACGTTGCAAACGGCCTACAAGGATTTTTGGTATATATGTACTATAGAATTTGAAGGTATGAAGATTGTTTACAATTCAAGAAGAGCAATAGGAAATTGTAGTATTTTGTTATGTTTCTAATTAATATTTTATTTCAGTATTGTTCGTCGTATCTATATTATCATTAGGATCGTAACAATAAGTGCGCTTACTAGTCACTATTTAACTAACAAAACGTAGGTTTATATGTGAATAAATTCCCACCATATTAAGTAAGATAATTCATTCCTTTGATATGAGAAATGCCTTATTTCAATACTTTTTTATGTTTTAGATTAGTATACTAATTGCTTCCCATCAGCAATTTTATGACAAAATAAGTATAATAATAACTTTAAAAATCTATATTCAGTGCAATACAACATTTTAAGAAGGGTTTAGAGTTTATTGGTGTCAATTTACATATAAAGACTATTCCTAGAAACGAAAGATGTTATATTGTTTTAAACTTTTATGGCGATTTAAAATACTATTTTGACTCCTGGCAGTAAACCCATGACTCAAAATAGTATTAAAAATTTATGTTAAGCCATTTTTATAGTCTAATTCGTAAAAATATAGTTATAACCATTACGTCTTTCATGCTCAGTTTCTAAGGTATAATATACCTTATATTATGTAGCTAGCTATGTATATTTTATCTTGTTGATGGTGAATATTTTTTTTATATTACACTCATTGTCCATCATGCCGTCATAATTCCAAAACTTCGATTATTATTGGCCAGGAAATATTAAGATGTGACTATTCCTACCCAGATACCGTAATCAATGTTAGTAAGTTATAGTTTATAAGTAAGTTAGCGTTTACTACAGTTATTATTTAATACTTAATTCTATTAGTTTTTAATGAATGTTGAGATAGATTTTCTTAAAATAAATTATCTGTGTTCCCTAAAAGACTTTTATTTTAAGCGTTACCTTCATAAATTATTTATATGTTTAATAACCCTACAAACCACTCCATATTAATTAACAATATTGTATTTAAAGCTGTCCACAAAAGTGCAATATTATACCTACCCAAATTTTGCCAGCTGTTTATGTGATATGTAAACGAAAGCAAGGCTATTGCCATTTGTTGTACACAGGGCAAAACTCCAGGCTATTACGCAAAGAACTTAAACTAAGAGTGTCATTATATCCACAATATGACTATCTACTAGAACATTGATATTGCATCCTAGACATTTATACAAATAAAAGACTACATTGTACATACTGTGTGATTTATAGTTTATTCATCAATATTTCACAATTATTTATATTTATTATGTATTTCAAACATTCATATTTAATATGTACTACAAAGAGCAGATGATAATATTATATTGTAGTAAACTGCTACAATATAATATTATTGGGGGGATGCCGGCTAAGAATTTGCATCCCCCCCTCTCTTCCCGTGGGTTTCGTAAGAGGCGATTGAGGGAAAGCCAGAAGACGGGCAGCAGCGTCTTCTGTGTAATATATCCATATTTTCGAAACTGCGATCCCCAAGACGCCTGCCAAGCGTGGGGATTGTGGCAAACCAATGATTGACAATGCTCATTTACGGCCCCCAGTCCCCGGCAGCTCCTCTATTCCCCGCCTTGGTAGCGGGCGGGGTAACGGTCGAGCAGGGGGTGCGAAGAATCTCCGGCAGATGCCCCGCTACCACCCCCACCGAACTTCGGCCCTGGCAACACATAATGTCCGCACGCTCAGGACTGACGAGAAGATTATCGAGCTGGAGGAAGAATTGAGCAAGTTACGTTGGGATATCTTGGGATTATCTGAAATCCGATGAGAGGGACAGGATACGATAACCCTTGATTCCGGAAACTTACTCTTCTTCCGGGAAGGAGACCGAAAATCTCAGGGTGGTGTTGGGTTTCTCGTCCGTAAGTCCCTCATTAACAATGTTATAAAGGTCGATAGTGTGTCGAGCAGGGTAGCGTACCTTATACTCAGAATAACCAGTCGGTATTCGTTGAAGGTTATACAGGTTTACGCGCCGACCTCGGCACACCCTGACGATGAAGTAGAGGTCATGTATGAGGAGATAGCAGAAGCCATACATACCTCCAAAACACACTTCACCGTTGTTATGGGGGACTTCAACGCGAAGGTGGGCACACGGTATGGCGATGAGTTGAAAGTGGGGTCATATGGGTACGGGCAGCGGAACCAAAGGGGCCAGCGGCTGGTCGACTTCATGGAGAAGGAGGGACTCTTTGCGATGAACTCCTTCTTCAAGAAGCGACCATCCAGGAAGTGGACGTGGATAAGCCCCGATGGTTCAACCAAAAATGAGATCGACTTCATCATGACGACCAACAGGCATATATTCGATGATGTCTCCGTGATCGGCAGGGTGAAAACCGGTAGCGATCACCGCATTGTTAGAGGCACATTGAATATCAATGTCAAGCTTGAGAGGTCCCGTCTGATGAAGTCCACGCTCCGTCCGGGAACCGCCCAAATCCAAAACCCCGAAGACTTTCAACTCGAACTACACAATCGCTTCCAGTGCCTAGCCGAATGCGAAACTGCGGACGAGTTAAACAATGGGTTGGTGCAAACTGTCCATGCAGTGGAGTCCAAGTTCTTTAAGACCCCACGCCGTAATAAGCCTCAGAAGCTCTCCAATCAAACCATTAATTTAATGGAAACCCGAACTGAGATGAGACTGCAATCTTCAGCTGATATGTCGGAATATGCTGAACTCAATAGACGAATCTCGAAATCCATGCGACACGACTTGCGTTCCTATAATACAGCATGTATTAAGGACGCAATTGAGCGGAACCAAGGCTCTAAAGTGTTTGCAAAGAATTCGTCTATTGGGCAAAGCCAAGTGACCAAGCTGAAGATCGACGACGGCAGTGTCATCTCATCAAAGTCGGAAATATTGAGAGAGCTCGAGAGGTTTTACGGACAGTTGTACACCTCGACACGAAAACCCATTGCCCGAACAGCTCAGGACACCAGAGTTAGAGTACTTTTAGTCCTCCAGAAGTTATTTAATTCCGTCTTACTCGAGGGTACTACGCCAGAAGCATGGCACGGGAGTGTGGTGGTTCTCTTCTTCAAAAAAGGTGATAACACTTTATTGAAGAATTATAGACCCATCTCACTCCTGAGCCATCTATACAAGCTGTTTTCGAGAGTCATTACGAACCGTCTCGAACGCAGGTTTGATGACTTCCAGCCTCCCGAACAAGCCGGGTTCCGAAAAGGCTTTAGCACCGTAGACCACATACATACGCTCCGCCAGATTATACAGAAGACCGAGGAGTATAAACGGCCATTATGTCTAGCGTTTGTGGACTACGAAAAAGCCTTCGATTCAATCGAGACCTGGGCGGTATTGCGGTCCCTCCAGCGGTGCCACATTGACTATAGGTACATCGAAGTGTTGAAGTGTTTGTACAGCAACGCCACCATGTCGATCCGACTACAGGAAGAGAGCACGAAACCAATCCCATTGCAGCGAGGTGTGAGACAGGGAGACGTTATTTCTCCGAAACTGTTCTCAAACGCATTGGAGGACGTTTTCAAGCTCTTGGACTGGCATCAACATCAATGGCGAATACATCACTCACCTTCGTTTTGCCGACGATATAGTCATTATGGCAGAGTCGCTGGAGGACCTCAATACGATGCTCAGCGACCTCAGTAGCATTTCCCAACAGGTGGGTCTTAAAATGAACATGGACAAGACGAAGATCATGTCTAATGTCCATGTTGCACCCGTACCGGTAGTTGTTGGGAACGATACTCTCGAAGTTGTTGACCACTACGTATACCTAGGACAAACTGTCCAGTTAGGTCGGTCCAACTTTGACAAAGAGGTCGCCCGAAGAATCCAACTCGGATGGGCAGCGTTCGGGAAACTACGCGATAACTTCTCGTCCAAAATACCGCAGTGCCTGAAGACGAAGGTTTTTAACCAGTGTGTGTTGCCAGTGATGATATATGGTACCGAGACGTGGTCTCTAACGGCTGGCCTTTTAGAAAAGTTCAGAGTCACACAACGAGCCATGGAGAGAGCTATGCTCGGAGTTTCTTTGCGCGACAGAATCCGAAATGTGGAGATTCACCGAAGAACTAAGGTCACCGATATAGCTCTCAGAATCTGCAAGTTGAAGTGGCAATGGGCAGGCCACATCGCTCGAAGAACCGATAACCGTTGGGGAAGAAAGGTTCTCGAGTGGCGACCACGAACCGGAAGACGCAGCGTTGGCAGGCCTCCCACTAGGTGGACAGACGACATTGTGCGCGTCGCAGGTAACCGGTGGATGCAAATAGCCAATTGTCGTTCATTGTGGCGTTCTAAGGGGGAGGCCTATGTTCAGCAGTGGACGTCTTCCGGCTGATGATGATGATGATGAAACTGCTACATATCTGAGAGAATGATTTTCTGACATCATAATTTGCGTACACTATTCATAGAAATCGTAATATACTAATAATGAAAGAGTAGAAGTGAAGTCACTATCAAATTTTTTTTTTATCTTTACATAGTATAAAACAAAGTCGCTCCCAAGATCTTATAAACTACGCAACGGATTTTAATGCAGCAATAGATAGAGTGATTCATGAGGAAGGGTTATATGTAGGTAGGTAGTATACATAACAACTCTCTAGTATCGCATTTATATCGTTTTAATAACATGATTCCTGTGGTTCTATAACTCATGGTAAGTACTTGTATAACGTGACGTGCATTACATTTTTTTTTTTTTTTTTTTAATTTATTTAACATTCAAACAAACATTGCAATAAAAATATTATAAAGCTCGCCAAACTGCAAAGCAGTTTGTTGGCGTTGCTGCTCTCATAACACATTAGTTCGCAATGTCATCTAACACTTACATCTATAATATACTAAGTACAGTTATTACACAAGTACCATGCACTAAACACTTTCCACAACACTTGCCATAAGTAGATGCTTTCGTAGTCTTTTTTTAAATATCGATCTTGACAGTGATTTGTTATTTAATAACTCATGGGGTAGCATGTTATATATTTTAGGTATTAGATACTTTCTAGTCCTCTGTCCGTACAAGTTTCTTGTTTTAGGTACAACATATGTATTTCTTTTTGTTACACGTCTTGGCGCACGTTTATATGAAATAGGTGTTTTGAAATCCTCACATCTGTATTGTTCCACTGCCAATAGAAACCGCACTCTCTCATGTACTGGTAGTATTTTACATATATTAAATAATTGGTCATATTCTTTATTACATCTTTCTTTTGTTTTCTTATCAATTAAGTACTTCATACATCTAATTTGCAGTTGCCTTATTTTATCCAGATACGTTTTAAAAGTTCGTCCATAAATACTCAGTCCATAAGAGAGCACAGAGTCAACCAGCGCATGGTACAACATATACATAGTACCTCTATTCATACTATATTGTAGATGGTAAAATTTTCCTAATATTATTCTCATTTTACTACATGTATTCTCTACATGAATCTTCCATGTGAAATGTTTATCTATCGTGAGGCCAAGATATTTATAAGTATCAACAAAATCTATAGGACTGCAGTGACATGCTGCACCCTCAGCATGCATACATTCATAGCTGTGGCCAACAATACGTGCAGTGTTCTCCTTTTTATTGTGTGACGAGTATATATGCATGCATTTTGTTTTATTTAAATTTATGATAATTCCGTTATCGTGGGACCATTTTATAACATTGTTCAAGTCCTCTTGTAGTACATTCGCAATATTATTTATGTCACTGTCAGCATAGACTAAACAGGTGTCGTCTGCATACATATACACTCGACACCCGCGGATCACTCTGCACATGCTGTTGACGTGCATCAGGTAGCCGACGGGGCCGTACACTGAGCCGGTGGGCACTCCGTACACAATGGGCGCGCTGTCTCCCGCCACGCCGCTGATGACAGTTTGCATGGATCTGTCTCTCAGATACGCTCGTAGCCAACTAAGAAGCGGTCCACGGATGCCACACTCGCTCATGGCCTGAAGGAGCAGATCATGGTCCAGGGTATCAAATGCTTTTTTAAAGTCTATAAACAGGACCATGACCTGCTGCTTCTGGTCAAGACAGCTGTTAATATCATCAGAGAACTGGGCGAGTGCTGTGGCAGTACTACGGCCCCGCCTGAAACCGTGCTGCGCGCTAGAGAGTACAGAGTGTTTTTCCAGAAACTTACTGATTTGACCTACTATTATTTTCTCAGTGATCTTATCAATCACCGACAATATAGCAATAGGCCTGTAATTTGAATAGTCTAAATGACTACCTTGCTTATAAATTGGCCGAATTAATGACAATTTTAATTTTGATGGGTACACTCCCTTTTCTATACATAAATTGATAAACTTGGCAAGGACACTACTTATATTCTGTTTTACATATTGGATATCACACACACGTATACCATCTGCCCCTGGGGCTTTCTTAGTACTTAACTTATTTATTTCTCTGATAACATCTTGCGGTCCAATCCTAGTAAATCTCAAGGATACCTTACTTTCTTTTACATAATCAGCCCTATTTAAAAATAATTTATTACAATTATGTTTTATAGTATTTATTTCTTCTGTAAACGTTTTAGAAAACATGCTAGATATAGACATAAGGTCACTAGTTTTTCCTAAATATTTATTTATCACCTGATCTAAATTTAACTTTTTGTTTCCCATCCAATCATTAACTAATGCCCATAATTTTCTATAATCTTTTTTACATTTTTCTAATTCCTGTCGTCTATACTTATTTCTAGCAGCATTTATACATTTATTTACTTTATTTCTATATCTAGTATACTCTAGTCTTTTGCCCATATCTTTCGAATTTGTTTTCCAACATTTAAATAATGTATCCCGTCTTTTAATCATGTTTATTAGTTTATTTGTAATCCATGGTTTTTGTTTCCTTTTCTTCCAATTGTAACTATTTTTAATCTGTGACTGTGCATAAATGTTACTAAAAATACTACATATCTTCTCATACAATACTACAGGACAATTAATATGCAACAAATCGTTCCATTCTATTTTATCTAATCTTTGATTAACTAATTTAGTACTTACAATAGACTCCTGGGTAATTATGTCACTACTTTCCGTACCACTGTCACTAACACACATGTTTATTCCAATTAAATAATGATCTGAGATTTTACACTGTAGTACAAACGATAGGTGGTTGCGCCGGCTTCGAACCCACAGGTGGTCGATGCACGATGACACAACGCGCCCGTCCACTATCTCCTCACGCGTTGGTTCGCTTATCGTGCATTGCATTCCACACTCGCACAGCGCGTTCTTATAACTTGTAGCTGCCGATCCGCTGTCAATATTTTTATCTATGTTTATATTCGTATCTCCGATCAAAACAATCTCGCGAGTACAGGGAATTTTTTTAATAATTTTTTGTACTTCTTGCACAAATCTGTGTTTATTTGTATTAGGGGGTCTATATAAGGCTAGCAAATGTATGTACCTCTCGTTACTCACACTTAACTCAGCATGTATAATTTCCATAGAATGACAATGTTCATCTATCACTCGAACATTGCTATTTTTCTTAGTATATAATAGAATTCCTCCCCCTTTTTGACTTTCCCTGGTAACCCAATTAATTTCGTATCCTTCTATTTGGTATAGTGCTGTCTCATCTTGCCTTATATTAATTTCGGATAATACTATAGCATCAATCTTATGGAGGCAAGGGTTTAGCATAACCAATAGTTCGTTAAAGTGTTTACGTAATGATCGTATATTTAAGTGTATTATATTAAAATTATTATTTAAGTTCTTAAGTGCTATTTTCCATGAGTTTATATCTGTATATGTATTGCAACGATCTATCTGTATTTCTGATATTAGGTCGTTGAATTTTATAGTTAGTAAATAACCCGTATAATAATACTTGCGGTATATAACGCTACCCGCTTAGGTTTTGTTTTGTACTAAACTCTTAATATCATCCTCTGAGCGTATACAGTAGATCTTACGATTGTTATCATCACGTCTGGCTAGAATTTTTCCATTCTGGACCCAGATCCACTTAAAGGAAGATCTCAATTCTGCCTTGGTATTGTTCAGTAATTCACGTGTAGCCCTTGTTAAGTCATCGTTAAAATATACTGGGGTGTCATTGCCATTTTGGTAAATACTTTTGTTACTTAGTCGCGATTTACGCTTGGCCATCCATTGTTCCCGCGCAGTCCGTGATGCCAGCGTGACAACCACGGGCTGCGGGTTGGGGGGGGACGTGTTTTTACTCCCGGCCAGTTTATTACTTGGTTTTTCGACACCTACCCGTTTAACATCCATTATATTTTCGGGTGGCAAATTAAGTGTTTTCGCAATTGTCTGTACTACGGATACTATATTCTCATTCGGGTGCTTCTCTAACCCTACAATGATGATATTCTTCTCTTTTTCTTTAGTCTCAATCAGTAACACTCTTTCTTCTAACGCTTTATTACATTTTTCCAAATAAATATTCTTCTGCTCAAGTGCTTTCAACTTCTTATCAGTCTTTTCTTTCTCTTCCATCATTTGCTGATATTTCTCAGCGTAAAAATCGACCGATTCCGCCAGGCTGTCGAGGGTTTTTTGCATCGAATGTACTATATCAAGCTTAGCGTTTATATCTATAAGCAAAGATTCTGTAGTCATCTTCCCGGTTTCCACGCCAAGCTGTTGGGTCGGCGGCAATCTAGGCGACTGCCGACAAATACTAGCACAATCTTCACAAACTTCACTCTCTAACATCGCTTTACATTTAGATGCACACTTTTTATGATAATAAGCATCGCAATTTTTACATTTCACAGTATTTTCTTTAGTTTTAGATATAAATAACTTGCATAATTTGCACGTAACCATTTTGCGTAATTATTGCGCATGCGCAGTAAGCATAACGTGTCCGAGCACTGAGAGCGCGCGCGACGAACTGTTAACATTAGTTTACCTATTATATATAGTGCTTAAAAACGTTACAAAACTATGTTTTATAAACAATCTATTAGTAAAACTATTTTTAACACATTACACCTACACTTAAATTAGATAATTTCGCCTAAAATAATATTCAATAAGTATAAGAAACACGTTTAAAAAAAGAATTAACGATTTGTTATAGGATGTATAGCAAATCGCAAATTCTTTTTTCTCGCGATATTTATCCGTCTTATCAAGCAAGTTTTCAATCTGCAAGTTGTAAGATAATGGGCACGCCACATCGCTCGATGAACCCATAACCGTTGGGGAAGTAAGGTTCTCGAGAGGCGAACGCGAACCGGAAGACGCAACGTAGGCAGGCCTCCCACTAGCTAAGTAGATAGAAGACATTGTGCGCGTAGCAGATAAACGGTGGATACAAATAGCCAATTGTCGTTCATTGAGGCGTTCTAAGGGGGAGGCCTATGTTCAGCAGTGGACGTCTTCCGGCTGGTGATGATGAACAAGCAAGTTAAACTACTACGCGCAACGAGCGCGCGCGCTACAAGCGAGACTACTGACTTTACTTACCTTCAGACAGAACATGCTCAGTTTCTCATGAAATGTCAGTCCAGGTCTCCTTCAAAACATCTACATCCATAAATTAATGGTAAATATAAAAGTTAAAATAAAAAACGACATCTAGTTTTCATCGTACGAATAATCGTTTAAGCTAAATTAGTTTATTAAAGTAACTCAGTAGTCTACATAATTTGTATTTCTTTTTTAGTTTATGTTACGGGTTTGTTCCGTTATTTCCGGAGAGGGCCTCCGTGCGTGCATCATTGCTAACATTTTAGAACCCCAATAAATATTAATGCAACAAACCCGTAAGTGGATAGGTATATGATTAAGAAGTTTTCATTAATCTATTAAACAGCAGGTGTTTGTTTACGAATATTGTGACATAATTATTACTAATTATTTTATTGCGACGAATAATTTACTTAGACAAAATAATTTATATCAAATATACGTTAGTATACGAATATCCTTATAATTAATAATACTACGACACAGTAGAAAAATAAACTATTTTATAAAAAAAATAAAAACCGACTTCAAAGTAAATTATCTAAAAAGCATAAAATAACGAAAATATTATTGAAGTTGGTGTTAGCGTGCTGTGTATATTCTGCACCAACTTCAATAATATTTTCGTTATTTTATGCTTTTTAGATAATTTACTTTGAAGTTGGTTTTTATTTTTTTTATAAAATAGTTTATTTAACACTTTTTAGTGACTTATTTTACCAAGATAGGTATCAAAACTATCACGCAACTCGAACGTCTACATTACAGTAACTTACTGAAAACATAAAAAGTTTATATCTCTTAAACTACTTTACCGATTTTGATAAAATTTATACTCTACCCTAAGTTGAAAGATACTCTAACTATTGCAAAAAGAATTTTCGAAATCGGACTTGTAGTTTCTGAGAAATCCGCGGAAAAACCTACATACATACATACATACATACACTCGTGAAATTTGGTAAATTCGTTTAGAAGCCTACATAGACTAACAAATATGAATATTACGCATTTTTATTAATATTACATACATACGCGTCGAATACAGAACCACCTTTTTTGAAGTCGGTTAAAAAATAGAATTTATATTTATGTACTTACTAAATATTAAACGATTGTGCTGAATTTGTAAAAATGTAAACAGTGAAAAATTAACTATATTTCTATAACCTTGTATGCCATACGTGTTTTGGTCCCGTTCGGCTTTTTACTAGCCGCAGCTGTTCCACTACTTCTATTATTATCACAGTTTACAGCTAAGTGCATTATTATACACATACAAATGTAAGTATATATATATATTCTTCCAAAACCAATAGAAAAGGCTATTGAGAAAAACCACGACAGGTAATACCTGTAATTATATCCTTAAAAATCAAAGTGTATCCTTAAAACAAACTGTTGCCTTATTTTTGATTTCAGAGATAAAGTACCTATGTGTGGCAGAAATATTGCATATAACAATCGCAATGTAACTTGGCCGGCCTGAAAATAGGCTTTCCGAGCTTTGCGCGGTGATAGAAGTGCTGCGATTATAATGCCGTGTGAAAGAGATATACTACCTGACTTGGTACTAAGTTCACAGCGGCTAAGGGGCATCGTTGGTCCTGTATGTACTAAGATAATTTTAATATTAGCGTAGAAAGTATAATAGAAAAATACTTCTTAAATTAAAGTCCAATAAAAAACACGCAATTTTATCTTTTGGTTCTGAATCTGAATGATACAAAACGTACATATAACAGTGCTAAGTTTCATAATTTTTGAAGTACGTATATTGTGCTTGCGTGCTTTTAGGTTTCGAAATGTGCTTGCAAGTTCTGTTGTAGTTTTCGACGCTCGCTTCGTATCGTGCGAGCCATCCATATGGAAAGTACAATGCAGAGTATCTGGAATAAAAAAAAATATAGTAAACGAATTTGATTGCATGAATTTTGCACGAATATCCACGCAAAAAAATACTAATAGGAGAATTTACTGTTTCTTGGCTTAACTTACCTCCAACAAGGCAAAGACGATTCCGGTTGCTATAAAGATTTTTCCTTTAAATGCTTTCATCTGCCGCAACACTTCTTCACAGCCGTGCATGTAATACGTCCGCTCGTTTAGGCAGGTAGAGTGCAAGTGACGCCTGGCGGTACCATCGCGCAACGGGTGTGCGCGGGCGCAGCAAGACGGTGGGATATCACGGTGGATTATCGCGTAGTCTTGCGGACCGTCCACACCGCAGCATTCATTCTATGGACAGAAACAGTGAGCGTGATCTTTACTGTCCAGGAAGGAACATAGCCTATGTCTTATCTAGAAAAGTTAACGAAAAATGCTATATGGCTAATATTGTTGCTTGAAAGATTCCATATTACTTAATTAATATTTTTGAAGATATAATAGTTACCTCTGACTGAAGGTTATCCCAAAAAGTATAATATTTGGCCGTCTCGTCGTCTATTGTGTTGTTCCTAAAGAACTGCACTCGTAGCTCACTACCACCTCCCACCCAGGCACTCAGGACAGCCCCGCCAACTCCCACAATCAGCTCCACTGACACCAGGAATATAAAGAAACTTGCATGCTGAAAAGAGAATAATTTAGGTTACCCTGTAAAAACAGATGTGTTGAATTAAAAAAAAAAAAATAAAATAAAAAAAAAAAACATTTGGGGGTAGAGAATACTACTACTAAGCTACTGGCAAAAAATACTAATAGTGCATTGTCTTGTCTATATTATGGATAATTAAGAAATGTCCAAATATAAAAATCTTTTTAAAAAAAAATTGAACCGACTTCAATATCACTGAAAAGTATAAAATAATTTAAATATTATTGAAGTTGGTGTTAGCGTACCTGCTGTGTATATTTGGCACCAACTTCAATAATATTTAAATTATTTTATACTTTTCAGTGATATTGAAGTCGGTTCAATTTTTTTTTAAAAAGATTTTATTTTAACCTTTTTAGTGATATTTTCATATATAAAGATTGAACCATCGAAAACCGTAAAATTATCTAGGTAGGTTATGATCACATTATCGTCTACATAGTTTTACATAATTCATGTTTCTTCAGAAAATAATATCCGGTCGTAATGAAATTTGCATGGAAACATCATAGTAGTTTACTCTCTCGAATAAAAAAAGAATCATCGAAATCGGTTCATAATTGTCAGAGCAATGTAATGGAGAACATCAGTTTTATGGTTTTTACCAGATAAATTCCTCCACATCGTTCATGGTCCTCCAGGAAGTTCTTATCCGGTTGTAATAAAATTCATACAGATTCAATACAGTGGTTTCTTCTTTCGAATAAAAAAAGAATCATTGAAATTGGTAAATATTTGCCAGAGTTATGACCATTTTTGTCCGACCGAGCGAGTCCGAGCGACTAAAACGTCATTTATATAGGCTTTCTTGCAACTCTCAGTGCGCAGTCACCATTCTTGTTTTTTTAGGAACTACTTATTACTAAGCAATAATTTTTTTATGGGACCCAATCAATGGATTGAAGAATGGATGGAAGAAAGATTTTTTCAAATCGGTTAATAATTGCCAGAGTTATGCGCGAACATACATAAAAAAAAAAAAAAAAAAAAAAATATATACAGACGAATTGAGAACCTCCTCCTTTTTTGAAGTCGGTTAAAAAGTACCTAATCATGTTAAATTATTAAAGCCTTGAAAATTTAATAAAAATATTCCTTTGTAAGTCTACCCGTGGGGTGTCCGGAATAGCACCCTCCCATTTCATCCAGTTGGGTGTCCGTAAGAGGCGACTAAGGGAAAACAAGAAGACGTGCAGCAGCGTCTTTCTATTGAATTACCTTCCACCTATACTGCGATCCCCAAGATGCCTGCCAAGCGTGAGGATTATGGCAACCCCGCCCTTCTAAGGGGGAGGCCTTTGTTCAGCCGTGGACGACTTTCGGTTGAAGATGATGATGAGATTATAAGTCTAAGTACGTACCACGTATAATGTTCTCACATGTTCTCTCAAAGCTCCAATACAGCCCAACACGCCGGTCACTACTAAGCAGAGGCCAAGAGTCACCAAGAAGCCCAGCACTCCTCTGGACATCACAGACTGTTCGGGACGGGATTTCTTCGCCCTCATGTTCACCACACATATTGCCATAAGGATCAAGCCAAATAGCTGATTGAAAGAAAATAAATTCAGGTATCAATAATAGTACAAGATACAGAAAGAAAATTGCAATAAATACAATAATCTTTTTATTACGATTTCTTGGTGATGAATTAACAATTTACAATGTTACTCAGTTACTTGATCGATTCAAACATGTTTATGATTAAAATTAAAAAGATAAAGGGTTCGAAAAACTAGTAGCCGATCATACAGCCATATTTCACATAAATCTCTTTAGAGTAAAAATAGATCTAAGACACACTGCTACTCACAATGAAAATGATATTGAACAATGTCAGAAAGAACTTCATGCATCGTATACTCCTGGACTTCATGGTGAGCTGCGTCCGTTGTTCACTGGGTGGACATCGGAAGTGGTGGTTTGTGGGTGAATATCGATTAATGTGTCTGACGAGAATTACTGAAGGTGTAAGCTTTGTAATGAGCGGAGCGATTTGAGGGAATTTGATGACTGATATACGTGACGATGACGATATATGCATACTATACTATGTATAATCTATAGTTTAGATTAACCTTCGGTTTTAGAAGACGTACTGGGAGGTAGATTAGAAAAAGTGGTTTATGATATTGCAGATTTGGAGTATATCGCGTTTAAATAGTTTGTTTATACTGAATTTTTGTTCAAAAATTTGAACCAATTAATTTTTAGGATATTCTATTTACTCTAAGGCCACCAACCGCTCCGCTATTCGCTCCGCTACACTCTCCACTTATATTGTCGTCGCAATATTTGGAACGTGAGAACGCACATGTCCACTTACCCACACTTCAGGGTTCGTCTTCAGCAGCCTTTGTTTCCAATAACTATTAGCTACTTCGTATTATAGCTCTTAAACCTTTGTCAAAGAGGCTTTATTTCAATAGTTTTCCTTTGAAAATAACTGTTGGCTTCGTCAGCGTTCTACTTTCTTTGTTTCCCTATTAAAGTCATTCAAAACTCTATAGTATTGTATTGTTTTAGAGTACAAATTTATTTAGTTGGTTATTGTTAAATTTTCCAGCAGTTATATATGGAAATTAAATTGTAGTGTATCGATTATTGGAGTGCAATGCAAAAGTATTTCTGAACTTATTATGTAGGTTATCTATAATAATACTAATAATTATAATCACATCATGACTTCACATGAACCTGGGTTTTCATATAGAATCTTTGGAATGTTTCTGAAATCCTGATCCGTCCGCTAGTGTTAATCTTCTGTTTGCCTTTATACTCTAATATTTCTCCCCTATTTGACTATAGTTTGTTTTTAACCGACTTCAAAAAAGGAGGAGGTTCTCAATTCGTCTGTATATATATATATATTTTTTTATGTATGTTCGCGCATAACTCTGGCAATTATGAACCGATTTGAAAAAATCTTTCTTCCATCCATTCTTCAATCCATTGATTGGGTCCCATAAAAAAATATTGCTTAGTAATAAGTAGTTCCTGAAAAAACAAGAATGGTGACTGCGCAGGATAGCTGCAGGAAAGCCTATATAGATGACTTTATGTCGCTTTTTAAGGACAAAAATGGTCATAACTCTGGCAAATATTTACCAATTTCAATGATTCTTTTTTTATTCGAGAGAGTAAACTACTATGATGATTCCATGCAAATTTCATTACGACCGGATAAATAGTTTCTGAGTTTCTGAAGAAACATGAATTATGTAAAACTATGTAGACGATAATGTGATCATAACCTACCTAGATCATTTTACGGTTTTTTTTCGTTTCTTCGATGGTTCAACCTTTGTATATGAAAATATCACTAAAAAGTTTAAAATAAAATCTTTTTAAAAAAAATTGAACCGACTTCAATATCACTGAAAAGTATAAAATAATTTAAATATTATTGAAGTTGGTGCCAAATATACACAGCCGGTAAGCTAACACCAACTTCAATAATATTTAAATTATTTTATACTTTTCAGTGATATTGAAGTCGGTTCAATTTATTTTAAAAAGATTTTATTGAAAGTATTTTAATATTTGTTTTTACTTAACATCGATCTATTTACTAAGCGTTACTAAAAGTCATCTATTGGTCTTTGATTAACAATGTTGGTAGTATTTTCTACTACTCCTCTTTCGTACCTATTCAGTTAGGAATACAACTTGTTGTTACTAAAATTAGGTACTTAATACAATTTTTGGAATGCAAAATTGACCACTTTCAAATTTTGGAAGCAGTAGATTTAGTGATGGTGGTTACTGGACAGTAAAATAAAATGGTAGTAAAATATAATGATATCGGTGGACACCGACCTCATTATATTTTTGGTGTTACCTTTAGAATTCTGTTTTATTTTTTTAGTTCTAGCATGGTACTCTGCACTTGCAGGCTTCTAGTTACTTGACTGTATAGACATTGTAATTAATCTATGCTTACGAGTTATATCGCGATTCATTTTAATTTTCCCAACGTTTCGAATGCTTTGCATTTGCAGCAGCCATGGTCACGGGCATTCGAAACGTCGGGAAAATTAAAATGAATCGCGATATAATCCGTAAGCATAGATTAATTACAATGTATAGTGTTCGCGTAAATAAAAGACAACATTATGTATAGACTTTTTTATGTGGTGTTTATATAGCCATTGACTACTGAATTAAATACCAGTGGAGTGCCGGGTTAGAATTGCATACCCCATCACCTCTCGTTGGGTGCCGTAAGAGGCGACTAAGCGATATCGGGAAGACGGGTGGGCAGCAGCGTCTTTCTTTTGGCTTGATCTTCCACCTATACTGCGATCACCAAGTCGCCTGCGTGGGGATTATGGCAACACGGGAGGTGTTCTAAGGGCGAGACGTCTTTCGGCTGCAGAATGATGACTAAAGCCTTAACACATTTGTTGTGCTAGCGCTGTAGGTTCTAAGCTAAATGATACACTGCATCATCGAAGATAATTTTATTAACATTACAATTACATTTGTCAATATTTGACTGTGTGCTTGTACACTTGAACGCTGTTCTTCAGGTGATTCGCCATCCACATAGCGAGCAGGATATCGACCGCCTGCAAATACATGACCTATTACAATCTATATAAATGTTTCTTTAAGACTGGCTATCTTACATTATCATAATACTAGCCGACCCACGCAGCTCCGCCCGCACAAAATACACATAAACCTTCTATTGCTGAAAACAGCATTTGAATCCGTTGCATTGTTTAAAAGATTTAAGCTTACAAACAGCAGAAGCGTCTTTATTTTATACTCTGCAAACATAAAGAAGATAAAGATACAATTCAGTTCCTGTCTGCAGATCATTATGTGATGTTGCAGTCCTGGATGGACTTTAGCATATCTGCAATAAGCAGTGGCATTAAAAGTGTCGATATGAGCCATCCATATCTCCATTTAATAATAATAATAATAGCCCGCAGGGCAGCTTATGGCAGGCTGTTGGTGCGTAACGACGAAAAAAATCTATAAATCTTTTCACATACTTACAATAGTCCCTACACCTGTCAAAGTCAACTGCTGTTTATATATTATTTTCAGCAGTTGATTCTGGCAGCCGTGTTCCATTTAATTAATTCCTCCCAACAGGCCTCTACGTGTTGGATTCGTCCCCATGCAAGCCTTTTAAAAGTCCGGGTGTAAAAGCCCGTGTTATCATAAAAAGTAAAAAAAATAATAATATCTTGGTCACACACGGTCATTCGATCCCAAACTAGACAGAGCCTGTACTATGGAAACCAGACATTTGATACAAAAAAATTATATATATATATTTTTAAATACATACTTAAATAGATAAATAACACCCAGACACTTGGGAATAGCATAGTAGCAGCCAAGGTGTATAACCACTAGACCAACGGGCATTTCGACACTTACTGTCGCACCTACAAACGTCAAATATAGTTAATTGAGATTAAGTCATACTTTATAATTGGATTATTTCGACTTTCGAAACGAAATAATACTTAATACGCGGATTGTGAGTAGATATATCAATAATCTCGTAATTAATACTTAGAGATACTCATTAGAGACTCGGAGATTCAAAATAAATAGATAACAAAAAATTACTTAATTGTGATTAAAAATTAATTGATGTCTGTGAGTGCGGCATTTAGTTCTTAGTTGTTAGCTAGAATACTGGTAACTATAGTAAACTCTACGAAGGAATATTTATATGGCGGCCGTAGGTATAAGATTTTATTTTTGAAGCCTGGACCATATTATAGTTTTTTTTTAGAAATACATATGCCCCCAAATATTTCAAAATACCTCAAACCAGAAGGTTAGCAGTGCAACTCCGAGAAGCGAGTTACCATCTGACTTTAGAATATCCAAGATGACATCTTCGCAGCCGTTTTCATAATAGCTCTTGACCCTGGAGGATAGAATTAATCTATAATTTTTTTTTTCGAATAGCGTACTAAACTTATGCCGTCTTATTACGAAAAGCAGTTTAACGATAAACCTAGGTTTGGACTCAGGTTTAAGGTTCCTTAAACCTGTGTTTATTTCCTGAGTATAAACCTGGTTTTGACGTTAAACTGTATTTTTCAATAAGACGAATGAAAATTAAATCACCATAATGAACGACTTCTAAAAAAGAGGTAAGATTTAAGAACCGTAGTAGGGTCAGAACGACAGAATAAAATGGAGCCTAATAGAAAAGAAGACATAATTAACTTACTCAAGACAGGATCTATAGAGAAGTTTCTTAGCGTAGTCAGTCCTTGCCCGGAAAGCCCTCGGACAGCAAGAGACGCTGATCTCTTTGTTTAAAGCAATGTAATCCTCTGGACTGTTGAGGCCACAGCATTCGTACTGAAAATTAAACAGCACAGTTATACGTACTTTAACGTGCCCTAAGCTTTAATGATCATTTAACTATCTTGTCATGCGCCCGGTAATTTAACTAGCTACAGTGCACTTCACACCGCAATGTTCACACAGTGCTGCTTGGCGGCAGAATATCTGACACTGCGGTGGTAGTGAACTGGACGGTTCCTTGCACAAGGACCTAGCCAACCTAATATATCTAATTTTCATATTTATAATTGCCAATATTTCATAAATTCAATCCTCTATGAAAAAACGAGGGTATTAGTTTAAAGCAGTGTGTCTCTCCGTGACATCATCGTAATTCTACAACGGCTGGATGGATTCGAATGTGGTTTTATTTGAGAGCTCCACCACCCTACCATCACCTCTAATAGCAATATTATTTTCACCTTACTTTCTTGATAGAAAGTGACAGAGTTATAAACAACGTATATTGACGTCTCTACCTTGTGTCGAGTAAGATAATAATAATACTGCTAATAGAATAATACTGGTGGTGGTAGAGGCCCCGGTTTTGTCGGAATGGTTCCTACCTATGTTTGATGTTTATTGAATAATAGAAATCAGAGGTGCAAGCCGGATTTCGGCTCTGAGTGCTCGCTAAATAAATAAAATAAATGTTATAAATTAATTATTATATATAATAAGCTGTAACAGCTCTGTGGGCGAGCGCTTGCCTTGGAAACAAGGTGCGCAGGTTCGAACCCCGGTTCGCACCTCTGATTTCTTTAATTAATCATGTGCGAATCGTCTTTGTGCGATTGTGACTAGCTTTCGGTGAAGGAAAACATCGTGAGGAAACCTGCATGTCTGAGAAAGCCTAACTAGCTTTCGAATGACGTGTGAAGTCCGCCAACCCGCACTTGGCCAGCGTGGTGGACTATGGCCTAAGCCCCTTCATCTTGAAGGGAGGCCCGTGCCCAGCAGTGGGACATTAACAAGGGCTGGTATTATTATTTTATTATTATAAATTAATTCATACTAATTATAAACTAAACATGAAAGTTAAGACCGTAGTTTGCAAATCGTCCCACAGCTTAAGGTGATCCTGTTCATCAAAACTTGTCACGTTCTTGAAGAAATCTTCGCGGATCCACTCCGTGAACCTGAACTTCAGCCCGTACCGCTGGATCGACACGTATATCGTGATCATCATCTCCATAATGATTAGCATTAGAATAAAGCACACGTACTGAAAGTAAAACCAAATATTTTATTGTTAAATATTACTACAATCGTCCATAAAGCAGTCGTCAATGTTAATAGAGAAGATGGTTGGGTTAGCTCAGCTATACTCAACCTGCGGCCCGCTAGCCTTTTCTATGCGGCCCGAAGGCTAGTACGGTATTTTTAGATTAACAGTAGTATTTTATTGATAAGTGTACATAAGTAATGCAAAAAATGTCGTTCGAATAAGATTCGAATGAATAAATGTACATTTCACTCGCTTACTCTCGCAAAAGAGCGCGCACGGTATTTATTGTAAAGAAATCAATGATATAAAGAATTTAGTTAGGCTAGATTGCGGCCCGCAGGGTAAATCAGAAGCGACTATGCGGCCCGCATGGTAAAGCAGAAGCGACTATGCGGCCCGCATGGTAAAGCAGAAGCGACTATGCGGCTCGCATGGTAAATCAGAAGAGACTATGCGGCCCGCATGGTAAAGCAGAAGCGACTATGCGGCCCGCATGGTAAAGCAGAAGCGACTATGCGGCTCGCATGGTAAATCAGAAGAGACTATGCGGCCCGCATGGTAAAGCAGAAGCGACTATGCGGCTCGCATGATAAATCAGAAGAGACTATGCGGCCCGCATGGTAAAGCAGAAGCGACTATGCGGCTCGCATGGTAAATCAGAAGAGACTATGCGGCCCGCATGGTAAAGCAGAAGCGACTATGCGGCTCGCATGGTAAATCAGAAGAGACTATGCGGCCCGCATGGTAAAGCAGAAGCGACTATGCGGCTCGCATGGTAAATCAGAAGAGACTATGTGGCCCGCATGGTAAAGCAGAAGCGACTATGCGGCTCGCATGGTAAATCAGAAGAGACTATGCGGCCCGCATGGTAAAGCAGAAGCGACTATGCGGCCCGCATGGTAAAGCAGAAGCGACTATGCGGCTCGCATGGTAAATCAGAAGAGACTATGCGGCCCGCATGGTAAAGCAGAAGCGACTATGCGGCTCGCATGGTAAATCAGAAGAGACTATGCGGCCCGCATGGTAAAGCAGAAGCGACTATGCGGCTCGCATGGTAAATCAGAAGAGACTATGCGGCCCGCATGGTAAAGCAGAAGCGACTATGCGGCTCGCATGGTAAATCAGAAGAGACTATGCGGCCCGCATGGTAAAGCAGAAGCGACTATGCGGCCCGCATGGTAAAGCAGAAGCGACTATGTGGCCCAGGGGAATAAAAGGTTGAGTATGGCTGGGTTAGCTGGTGGTAACACTTTCGGAGTCACTGGACGTTCGGGGTGCGGGCCCTTAGAACGTCCATTGCGACCCCCGTCCTCGTGAGCACCGTGTCAGGTTTCCGGGGGGCTACAACGCGCGCCCCGGCGGCGGGCTCAAAGGCAAGGCGCTGAGGGCCACAGCAGACAGACAGCTCTATTCCACGGACGCTTGTCAAGCAAGCGTTACATAGCAATGTTTTTAATTAAAGGAAATGTTGTACATAGGTACAAACATAAATACACACATAAATACTCTAGAAAAACATTAGGTACCCTCCGCCTGGGGCGTTTGGGCAAAAATCAGCAGGTTGGGTTCAATATGTCATATTCAACCGAACCAATTGTCTTTGGCTGGGCACTGGTCAGCCATTACTCCTGTGTTCATACATTATTGCTACGATTTTGAATTTGTAAAGAAAAATACGAGTACATAATACAAGTGAAACTATTATAAGCGTGTTATAAAAAAGTTGGATATTGAATTGCAACAAGTCTTGCGAAACACGTTTAAACGTGTATGAATCAATTGATTTACGCACTTCGAATATATTTTTTTGATAAGATCAGTATCCTTACATTCAATAGTAAATATCCGTGACATGAAACTATTACAATTGTATGACTTTGATGACCAGATTTATGACGTAAACCAAATTAAATAGATGATTATGGAGGCAATTACATTACAAAACGCTAGAAAAATAAACTTATTCGATGTATGTCTCTAATCCGATAACCCAGGGGCGTAGCTACCGCCGCGTATCAACCGTATCAATGGCCCCCGCGCTACAGACACAGAGGTTCCGAACGTGTGTAAAAAAACATTCGTAAAATGTTACACGATCTTAATTAATCTTTTAGACCGTATTTGGATACCCCTAATTTTTAATACAGGGCCCGTGTAACGTAAGCTATGCCACTACTTAAATAAAAACTGATGTTTTGGTGCCTAAATCAAATAGCATTTTGATTACTTTATTAACAAAATCAAAAACGTCATGGGGATGACACATAAATCGATATTTTCTACAAAAATTTACATTTATAATATTTTTTCGGCCGTAATTGTGAAAATTTAAAGTGTGTGGTTTAAAGTTTTAGCAGTCAGGATTATTTGAAAATTTAAAATTTATTTAATTACCTATGTAAAAATCGTAATTACATTGAATGGATATTCAATATATTTCGTTAGTGCATTAAGCCTATTACGAAAATGACGAATATTGTGAAATGTGTATCGTGTAATATTGTTATCGATGAGTTACTTGCTTACATACAAAATAAAGTGTCGATAGCGGATGAGGCAAGCTTGGTACGAATTTGTGCATCAACATTTACTGGTGATGAAATCGAAAAATCTAAATCTTTATTACTTGAATCACTATCCACCGATCTGCGCAGAACTGTGCGGAAAGGAAAAGGAAAAAAAAACAGAATCTTGAACGACTTTATCAATATATTCATAGCGACGGATCCAGATAAGGTACCCGTTTTTGTGGCACGTGAGCTTAGCAAACTGCCGCCCATAACCTTTGATCATTTGGACGTATCGAAGCTTTTAAAAGATCTCGTATTAGTTCAGACTGAAATTAATAACATAAAGTTATGTTATGTCACACAGGATCAATTGGAAGATCATAAAAATGAATGTAAATCTAGAAAAAAGGAGTCGCAGATGGATTTCATTACGAATGTTAACACAAAGCGAGGCGCTTGCTGTGATGATGATCCCGTGGATATATCGCCACCAAGCACTGGTGAAGAACCTGAGTGTTTTGATAAGAATAAATTGAGATTATACAATAATTCTAATGTAAATCTCGTCGAGGATAAAGAATTGCCATCAGCTGGCCTGTGTGATGTGCGCTGTGACAGTGTGACGGTGGAATCGGCACGAGCATCAACTGATACATACGAAACATCGACAGATCAGATGATTGATACGTCGCAAAAGAAAACGTATGCAGATGCTATTAAATTAAATGATGAATTTACATTAGTGCAAAGAAAAGTACGAAAAAATAACTATCGTCTCACAGGAACTATGGGTACAGTTCTAGTCACGTCGGAAGATAAATTTAAAGCAGCAGATAAACGAGTGCCAATATTTATTACGAATATACATAAAGAAACAGCAGTATCAGATATAGTTAACTATATACATAAAAAGACTGGTGATATAATAACATTAGAACAAATAATAATTAAGCGGCGTTGCGAACATCATGCATACAAATTTTTTGTATCGCAATATAAAGTTCCTATGTACTTAGATGAGAAAATGTGGCCTCAAGGAGTTATCTTTCGCAGATTTGTTCATTTCAAAACAAAAATAATAACAAACACTCAAAAGGCGAGAAGCGGCATTCAAACAGATAAGTAATGGATACAGCTATTTATAAATTTATCAGTTTCAACTGTAAAAATGTTAAGCGCTCTATAGAGGATATACGTCAAATATGTACAACGTCAGATATAATAGCATTACAAGAGACATGGCTGTTGCCAGAAGAGATACCCTTCCTAAACACTATAAGTGAAGATTTTGCCTGCACGGGAGTGTCTGCAGTAGACACAGCTGCAGGCATTTTACATGGAAGACCATTTGGGGGGGTCGCCATACTTTGGAGAAAGCACCTTTTTCACGATGTTGTTATTATTCAGTGCGGTAATCCGCGTGTATGTGCCATCAAAATAGTATTATCAGATAAGTCGTTCTTGGTAATTAGTGTTTACATGCCTACGGATTCCATTTCTAACTTATCAGAATATACGAACATCCTTGGTTTGGTGAATGCTATTATAGAAAATTCTAACGTTAATCATGCATATGTATTAGGTGATTTTAATGCGCATCTTTCGGAACCATTCTTTAAGGAATTATATGAATTTTGCTGTGATAAAGATTGGTCATGCATTGACACTGAAATGTTGGGGCTTATGTCTGATACATATACTTTTGTGAGTGAGGCACATGGTTCTAGAAGATGGCTTGATCACTGTGTTGTAACTAGGGCAGCCATTAATTCTGTGCAAAAGATTTACGTTTTATATGACATCATGTGGTCGGATCACTTTCCCCTAGTAATCGAATGTAATCTTAATGCAGTAGCGCCAATAATGTATGATAATAAAGTGAGACAAAACAAAGTCACATGGGGTGAGCGAAATCAAGATGAAATAGATATTTACATAAAAGCGTGTAATGAAAAATTGAAATTAATTGATTTTCCACAAGAACTTCGTGGTTGCTGTGACGCATCATGTCTGAATTACAGTCATAGGGTTGTAATTAATCAATTGTATAAAAATATTGTACATGCTCTGAGTGAAGCGGCTATCGTGGGTCGAGAGAGTAGTAATAGGCGTCCTAGGAAAGTAGTGACAGGTTGGAACAAGTACTTAGCCAGTGCTCATAGGGATGCCCGGCATAAGTTCAGTGCATGGATGGGCTTTGGCAAACCGCGATCAGGCCGAGTCTATGACGAAATGTGCGAGTCAAGAAAAATTTTTAAATCGCGGTTGAAGTGGTGTCAAGATAACGAAACTCAAATTAAAATGGATATCTTGGCCGCACAGCATTCAAAAAAAGATTTTCGTGGGTTTTGGAAGAATACAAATAAATTACAAAGCAAGCCGGGGATCCCTGTGAGTGTTAGCGGAATCAGCGACCCTTTAATGATTGCTAATACATTTAGGGAACATTTCACTGTAAAATCTCCGTTAGGACCCTCTCGGTCGGTACCTTCTGTTGAACCTGGGGTGCAACTTGGGGTAAAGTTTAAGTCAAAGGAGATATCAGTAGCCATCAAGTCAATTTCAAAAGGTAAATCGCCAGGACACGACGGGCTCAGCATAGAGCATCTCCAATATGCTGGACCTCATTTACCTAGAGTACTGACTATGCTGTATAGTTTCTGCTTGTCACATTGTTATTTACCGAATGAGATGACGCGGACAGTGGTTGTGCCAGTGGTTAAAAATAAAACCGGTGACTTGGCTGATAAAAACAACTATAGACCGATTTCACTGGCCACGATCATCTCCAAGGTATTTGATAGTATGCTTAATACACAACTAAACAAATACATAGTACCACATGACAATCAGTTCGGGTTTCGTCCTGGACTGTCAACAGAAAGCGCTGTATTGTGTGTCAAGCATACGGTCTCTTACTACGTTGAACGTGAAACTCCTGTCTATGCCTGCTTTCTCGACCTATCGAAGGCGTTTGACCTGGTTTCTTATGACATTCTATGGAACAAGTTAAAGGATGTTTGCTTGCCTCAAGAACTAATAAATATACTTAAATTCTGGTATAGGAACCAGGTCAACAATGTACGATGGGCTGGTGCGTGGTCTTGTCCGTACAACTTAGAGTGTGGAGTTAGACAAGGTGGTTTGAGCTCGCCTACGTTGTTCAACCTCTACATAAATGAGCTTATCCGTGAGCTCAGCAGCACCAGGGTTGGTTGCCACATTGATGGAGTCTGTGTAAATAATATCAGTTATGCAGATGACATGGTGCTGCTGAGTGCATCAGTCTGTGGTTTGAGGAAACTAATGGTGCAGTGTGAGGAGTACGTTAAAAAACACGGACTCCAATATAACTGCACCAAAAGTGAAGTCATGGTCTTTGAGACTGGGGGGAAATGTACTGAAGCTACACCTTCTGTTTTAATCGGTGGGACGCCCTTACTGAGGGTATACAAAGTGAAATATCTGGGTCATATATTAAACCCCAACCTCAAGGATGATGATGACATCGAAAGGGAGCGGAGGGCAATGTGTATAAGAGTGAACATGCTGGCTCGCAGGTTTGCACGTTGCTCACATAACGTTAAAATTACCCTGTTCAGGGCATACTGCACTTCTTTCTACACGTGTAGCCTGTGGGCCAGATTCACTCAAAGAGCTTACAATGCCCTCCGCATACAATACAATAACGCGTTTAGGATACTGTTGCGGCTGCCTCGATTCTGTAGCGCATCAGGGATGTTCGCAGAAGCAGTAGTAGATTGTTTTTACACCACAATGCGAAAAAGATGTGCGTCCCTGGTGCGCAGAGTGTGGGCCAGCCCCAACAGTATCCTATCGCTAATTGCAAGCAGACTAGACTGTTCTTATGTGAATCACTGCTGCAAAATTTCTCATGGAATATTGCAGCGGTGATTCACGTATGCAAATATGTGTGTATATTATTGTTAATATTAGTCATAATCTTAGTTTATATTTTATTTACCTACCTATTTATAATGAGTCTCTGATACTTGAGTAAATAAATATTCTATTCTATTAAATTGATTAAAGTTGCCTTTATCTGTACCTATAGTTCTACGAAGAAATAATAAGTTTAATTTTTGTTTACCTAATAATCTGTTTCTTTGTTAATTAACCAATAAAATTATTAAAACATCGATACTTTGTTCACCAGAGGACCTAATATCGATCTTAAAATGGCGATTTTTTTACGTTCGAAATCGTTCATATCATTGTTTGCAATCACCAAAGGTAAACGGAAACACCATTTATTCAATAGGTCCCAATTTAATAATTGACAATGAGCATCATTATCTTAGAAACACACACATATTTTCCAATTTCATCTTATCCTTTACCAAGCATTTAAAGAACCGACACGCATTTACAAAGAAAACTAAGGCAAGTGAGTAGCACTTGGACCTTTTATTTTCTCTTACCAAGTAAAGCTGCTTGACATTGTCCCTAGCAGCGGCCACGCAACCAAAAACAGCAACAGCAACCAGCACCAAGCTGACGATGGCGATCACCAGGTCACCTGTGCTCGAGCCGGTGGAACGATCCTCGCTGTACTGCTTCAGGATGTTGATGTCCACGATCGCAAAGCCGAAGGTGCATAACGATACCAGCTATCGAAGACATAAGAGGATATTATATTACAATAATACCAGCTGTTGGGCACAGGCCTCCCCTCAAGATGAAGGGGCTTAGGCCATAGTCCACCACAATGGCGAAGAGCGGGTTGGCCAAGAGGATATACAAATAGATGAAAGAACACCGCTGAACAAAGGCCTCCTCCTTAGAAGACAGGGGTTGCTATCCTTGAACAAAAGTTTTTTTTTCTCTGGCGATAATAAACTGATATCCGTAAATAAACAAACTTCATAAACAGTGTTATATCATTCATTAAAATATGGTACTTACAATACATAGCAGATTGAGAACGATCAGTAGCCCTTTCGCGCAACTTTTCCCCAACTCAAGAATATTAATCATGGTGTGCTGAGGATTCTTCATTAAATTGAAAACTGAACATTCAAACAAAAGGATTCTACGGACTATATCACAATTTATTTACATTTGCAGTCACATGGAAACTTCTCAAACCTTTCGTGAGAACGGGTGAAATGAAGTTTACAAATTGGGTAACTTTACAATCAAATCCACAAATTCTGAACACGTAAACTTAAACCGAGAACTTCCCGGTCATAAAAAAACATTGGCTTCCTTTTTCGAAAACAACATTTTAAAAATGTTTAAAAAAATTAAATTAAATCATGATAAAATCCGATTTATTGTTTTATATTAATTCTAGGTATACTTTGAAGTAACCTGTATATATGGGACCTTTGACATTGACTAAAGCGTATGTTATGCCTATGATGAGTATCAGCCAAGCTTGATCCTTGAATCTATGGGAATGTACAGATGTATTAATTAAAGTTGAATAAGCTACTTATGTCTGTCTATCTTTGACATCGATTAATGGATACAACTGTTTATGTTTCAGTTAGATATCTATAGTAGAGGCTATATAGCCTCGAGGTTACGGGTTTTAATAGAGATAGGATACAGCGGCATTATGCTCTTGAAATTTAAACGATTGTGCATTGTAGACTGCCTTTTCATTTTTTTCTCGCGGTGGAAATCGTTAAAAAGTCCCCAGGACTATGTAGGGGGTCGACCGTGGTATGTGGGATTCTTACCCACTAAAACACCCGCGGCTGTCGCATCAGCACATGAGATGGTTTCTGGGGTTTTTGGTGGGATTTGCACCAGGCACTCAGAGCCTTGCCTTTGAGTCTATCGCTGGGGGAAGCAGTAAGCTAAGGGAAACTATCACGATTGTACAGAAAATAGCTGCTAAATATTGCCACATTGAAATACTGCACTTAAAATACTTAACAATTGATGTTTAAAGTGACGACTGGCATTGTAATGCAATCATCAGAAATAGGAATATACATATTTAGAAATTAAAGGAGAAACTCAGTAGGCTTATCTTTATTCTCTAATACGTATTTAAAATATAAACATTTTAATATTTTATAGGCGTACTAGAACCGTGCCTACCTATGTAATAAATAACAATATCTGTGCTAGGCTAAAACAATCAAAAAATTTAGTAAATAAATTAATCAATAACTTTTTTTCATTATTCTTTTTTTTCGTTCAACCGCCATTAGTAAATAAATTAAATGTTCTTTTTTACTTGCTGAGTTTATTAAAATTTTAATAATTTATATACAAACAGAAATAACAAAGGTAAGATGAAATATAGCTAGATATTTATTAATATTAATTCATCTCTAGTCTATAATTTCTGAAAATAGCATCAAATTACGATATTCGTTACGTTTTTCACCTGTATTATTATTATATTTCTTATCAAAGAGATTCAATATTGTCTTTTTTGTTCTCAATTATACACACACGGTCTTTTATTTTAAGAATTACATATGATTTATGTGTAGCTGATCATATCTAAAGAACATAGTAAAGGGATAAAAACTATAGTTTGTGCTAGGCTAGTGGCTAATTTAGAATTTCCCAGATTAGTACGAGTTCTCATAGCAGAACAAGACACCATCAAATCGTGAGTGATGATTACGCAATATTATTACCTACAGTTTTTCAATAGATTTAGGTAAGTACTATGGCCCTTGTGTAAGGGGCCAGGTAGATACCGCCGCAGCGTCTGAAAAAATTAGAATATCTCAAGCAGCAAAATGTACATTGCTGTATTTCGTTGTGAATGCCACCGATACTAGTGAAATTACTGAGCCCAAAAACTTAAAAAATAAAGTCTCGGGTGACTAGCAATAGTGGACTTATTCGTCAACTCGCGCGCGAGGAACTCGCGCGTGCGCGCGAGTTGGCACCTTCAGATTTTACCTACTTTTTTTGTCGTCAACTCGCTCGTATGCTCGTTATGTACAGTCAACAACGAAAACGTTTTAATTTTAATATATTTAATATAGGCACCTACCTGTTTAAGACACTTATTTATACAATATGATTTTGAAATAGTAGCTATATTTATTATAAAATTAAAAATAGAATAAAAATTGAAAACCGCGTATTTTTATAATAATAATCAATAAATACTATTCAAGTCAGCGGAATCAAAATAGCAAATAAAACAAAAAAAAAATTATATCACAAAATGTATGTGAAACAAAGTCCTTTATTATCCGTTTGTTGTCCGTGGTACCACCAGTAGTACCACCAGTGGTACCACCAGTGGTACTACTGGTGATACCACGGACAAAAATAATTATCCGTGGTACCACTGTTTTTTTTTCATTTGCGATGAGGTTGAGTAAGTCAGATGTTTCAAAGCGATAGCTTCAGTGCTTTCTGAAATATATAGGTAACAGACAAACAGACAGACTAAGTCTCGCCATAAGGGTTCCTTTTTTAACATTTAGGTCTTAGACTATTTGACTTATTCGTCAACTCGCGCGCGTGGAACTCGTGGTACCACGGACAACTCCGTGGTACCACGAGAAATAAATTAATCAGATTTTAATTGGTATCTGGGTTGGAAGTACTAGGGTAGCATAAAACTGGTGCACAATCTTGTGCCATGTCTTAGCTCTAAACCACATTCGCTCATGTGGTTTAGAGCTAAGTACCAGGTTAGCATAGAACTTATGGAGGCCCTTCGGAGTCGCTGGAAGTTCGGGGTGTGGGCCCTTTGAACGTCCATTGAGTACGGCGGCGACTCCGAGGAGGACGGCGGCGGGGTTGCGACCCCCGTCCCCGTGAGCACCGTGACAGGTTCCCGGGGGGCTACAATGCGCCCCCCGGCGGCGGGCTCAAAGGCAAGGGACTGAGGGGCCCCTGGTGCAGATCCCACCGGAGAGCCCTGGGGTCCCCCCTCTCATGTGCCGATGCGTCAGCCTCGGGGGTTTTAGTGGGTATGAATCCCACATACCCCGGTCGAGCCCCACATCTCCCGGAGATCTTTGGAAATTTTCCGCCGCGTCAAAAAAAAAAAGACTTATGGAGGAGTTCTCACGTCTTGTGATATCCAGAGTATGTCTGGCTTACTGGTATTGATTGCTTTCGCGAATCAAGAGGTGAGGGCTGGGAGGGAACGGATGTATCAAGAGGTGAGATATCCTTGTATCTTGTACTTCCCTGGTACTTCTGCTATAAATATGTTAACTACTACTCACTCAATAGGTACCACATGCTCAGTATATCCTGGACGTAGTTAAAAATCACATTGGATTGGAGGTGGACTTGAGGACTCTACCTTATGTCCTATGCTTCCCTGGTACTTCTAGTATAAACATGTTAGCTTAAAACCACATTCATATGCTCATAAAAGATAAGGCACAAAATTATGCACCTGCTATTTTCTGCTAACCTAGTACTTCTGGTAATAATTGGTCGATTTTATTACTCCAATTTCTACCAAATACTAAGTAAACTATTACAAAATAAAGAAAATAATGGAATATTATTTAAATCTAATTAATTTATCTCTGGTGGTACCACGGAGTTGTCCGTTGTACACCAGTGGTACCACGGACAAAAAAATCACTGGTGGTACCACGGACAACAAACGTTATTATCATCTAAATATTATAATAAAACGCAATCAACAACAAGTATAGCATTTGGTTAATTATTACTTACTTACTAATAAAATCGATCATAGTCTGAGAACTCTAGAAATCACAGATCAGGGTTTTTTTTTATATTAGAGTTATTAAAACGTTTTTGTAGCTGACTGTGCAAAAATACGTCGATTTTCACGATCAAGCGAGTTGACGACAAAAAAAGTAGGTAAAATTGGAGGGTGCCAACTCGCGCGCGCGCGCGAGTTTCCCACGCGCGAGATGACGAATAAGTCCAATAGTGCAGCTGTCTACTATCTGGCGGATCTACTATCTTGCTCTCGCAAGCAAGACGTCCGCTTGATAGTAGAGAACAAACAAACAGACAAAGAATATACTACGCTCTACTGAGAGTAGAGAGCAGTATATTCTTTGCTTGCTTGTTTCATTACTAGTTTGAAAAAATTCCCGATAGATGCGCAAGTCTGAAATGTATGGAAAAGTTTACTTTGCAAAGACATACGTACTAGGAGGAGTACAAGTATGAAAATTGTATTCGTTCACTAATGTTTACCCTTCAGGCCCGGGTGATACGTATTTGTATTATGACATAACGCACCGCAATGACTCCCTCAGGCCCGAGTGATACGTATTTGTATCATCCGCCGTTGACGGAATTCATCTTTTTTTTTTATGGTAGAAATTAATTTTTTGTATGGGAACCCTATGCTTTATGGTTACATCATAGTATCATCTTTAAAATAGACCCGTGATTCATTAATTCTTTTGACATTTTAAGTCATAAATTCAGTTACGAAAGTCGGCTGGTCTCGGTCGGACGGACTAAAAGTTGTGGTCACGGAATGTTAGTTTTAAATCGTAAGTATTCTTTTATTTCAGGTGAAATGTTTTATTTTTTGGTTTTAACGTAATAATAAAGCTGTGTAGAAGGTAGTTAGTGTGTATTTTGTCAAAATATTGTATATTTTCGAACTGAAAAAACAAAAAAATCCCCATAGGTGATTTTTTTGTTTGTTTGTTTACTTCTGGTATAATTCCGTTATTATTTGTAATGTAATTGTTGTAAATACATCGTAATTACATCATAACGATAATAACTCAAAGATAAAGTCATAAAATCCAATCTAACTATCGAAAATTTTGCATACCATGACGTCATATCGCGCAGTGACGTCATTTTAAAAAAAAAATGAGTTCATTTCGATTTTTTTGGTAGTGTTTTGTTTAAAACTTGTAAAAAAGGAGTTTGGATGCAAAGAATGGATCTTTCTTAGTGCCTGAGTCAATATTCTACCCTCAAAATCGAATTCAAAAATAGGTAAAATCAGCTTTGCCAAAAAATCACCTATTTTAGACTTTCCCTTTAAAAAATCGATATTTATAACTCTAAAAAAGCATATACTGGATAGTTAATACCTGTCTCAGTAGAACTCTGTTTACAGAACGCAAAGCGGTTAAGTGGTTGTGTTTATATAACGTTCGTAATTTGAAACCACGGCGGGCCGCCGAATAACATAAACAGTTACAGATAGCGCGCGAGTTGAATGCAGTCGGGGTCTGAGGTAAAGAGCGGGAGCATCTCCCCCCGCTATCCGCACGCCCCAACTCACGCGCCTGCAGTGTAGTGCTGTGCCATCCTTGTCAACTATCGTACGTTTGCCGTGTTATTGTGTTAATACTGAAGTTCCCGTGTTATTTTTTTTTATTTTAATAATGACTGATCCATCAAGTTCCGTTACAAAAAAACGAGCTTTTATTCATCGCCAAGCACGAGAAATGGCGAAAAATGTTTTAGACATGTGTGTTGAAGAAAGGCAGAACAAAAATTTGACATTTAATTTGAATAATGCTTTCGACCGAGCAAGCCGTTATACCGGACTTTCCAAAAGAACATTGGCTGCAATTCAAAATGAGTCTAAGAAAGGGCCTCTTTGTTCTCCTTCTAAAAAGAAAAGGCCATGTATTAAAAAGAAAAATTTAAATGTCGATGATTTTGATCGAAGTGTTATACACAGAACCATTGAAGAATTTTATATAACTAAAAAAATTGTTCCGACCTGCATTAAACTCCTTGCAGCTATTCGTGAAAAAATCGAGTTTCCATGGGGAGTGACTAGTTTAAGAAAATTGTTAAAAGACATGGGATATAAATGGCTTAAATGTCATAATAAACGCAGAATTCTGGTGGAAAGGCCTGCTGTTGTATATGCACGGTCAAATTATTTGCGGAAAATTCGTCAATACAGGCAAGACGATCGAAATATTTTTTTTCTAGATGAAACATGGATAGATAATAACCTCACTTTTAAAAAATGTTGGCGAAATGAAATGATCGACGCCGTGTTGACAGACACAAGCTCCACAAACAGGCTTATTCTTGTTCACGCGGGATCAAGAGGAGGGTTTTTAAATGGGGCAAAACTACTTTTTAAAGCTGGTACTACCTCAGGTGATTATCACGGACAGATGAACAGTGTTAATTTTGAAAAGTGGGCCACTGGTATGTTAATCCCTAATCTACCGCAAAACAGCGTTGTTGTGATGGACAACGCGCCGTATCACAGTGTGCAAGAAAATAAAGTCCCAACAAAGTCCAGCACCAAACCTATAATGTTAGAATGGCTAACAAAGAATAATGTGGAAGCTTCAATCACGATGAGAAAAGATGAGCTCTTCCATTTGGTTCAGTTACATAAACCAATAGAAAAATCATTTAAAATCGATGAATTCATCAGGAGTCATGGCCATGTCGTAGGAAGACTACCACCGTACATGTGCGACCTCAATCCGATTGAGTTGGCTTGGGCAAAAGTGAAAAGAATAGTACGGCATCACAATGTTACTTCAGATTTATCCCTAAAAAGGTTAAAAGAAGTTACGGAGCTGGCGATTTCTCAGGTTACAGAGGAAGATTGGCGTGGCTTCGATGATCACGTCAAAATTTTAGAAGAAAATTATTGGCAAAGAGATGGATTAATTGAAGATACCATAGATCGATTCGTCATTGAGGTCAGCGACGGCGAGGATAGTGACACCGATTCAACCATATCTGCCATTTCTGAATCTGATTAAATTTTTTTTATTCCGTTTTGAAATGATTATTAAAAACATGTGATAATTATGATATTGTTTTTTTTTTCATCATGTTAACCTAGTGTAAAAAATAAAATTAAACTTATAACATTTAAATTTATCGACATTCATTACTTATTGTGGTCATCAATAGGTCACAGCACTACCGCATTCCTTAGCTCTGCATTCAACTCGCGCGCTAACCGTCATCACAAAACGTACGCGCGCGAAAAGCGGCCGGGCGCGTCCGGGCCAAAAGGGTTAAATTATTTTATGAATTGATCTGCTGATAATAGGTTGGGGTTCGTTAATTATAAATACTACTTAACCATCGCATTTTTATACGGAATGTCGATTACGCCATATTTAAGTATTGTAAAACAGAGATCAGAATTAGCACAGAGTGTACTGCTGTAGTGGATGCGTCGTTTGTTCCCACCCGGCTCCCGGTCACTGGTCGTATTGTGTCCCTGGAAATAAGGGAACAATAACTATCCTCAAATTGTAAACATTAAAAAAAGATAAGTCAACGACCGCATTAAACGGCTAACAGATTTTCAACACAAGTACCTAATTTTACACTTTAAATTTAACATTTCGGACTAAACCAGATTCCGGAAAAAATTGTTTAGCATCCATCCATTCGTGTTTAAACTACGATGTCAGATGAACAGACAGACATAAAGATATGCATCGAACATAAATACAGGTGTTGACGAATCCGGTTGATTAAATCCCGCAGGTGGGAAAGACGATGTAGGTGTTTTTGAAATAGGAATGTATGAGGTTGATCGCAAACCCGTCTTGCAGAATTTTTTTCTGCAATATAAGCTGCTAGCCTTTTAGGGTGACTTAAAATTTGAATCGTGGCTGCAACGCGGCTGCAACGCTGCAGACGTTCTGCAGCCGCGCTGCAAATTTGAAATCACCCTTATATACCTACTATACGCCAATGTGGGCTCCAAATTCAGTATTTTTGATCAATGTCTATTTGTATACATTCTAAAATTATTCTTTGAGACTTTATTACTATGACATTCTGAGATATGATATCTTGAAATATTTACAATTAGGTAAGTATATTAATTATTATTATTTATCCATAATTACATTTTTTTTATTGATAGAAATAAAATACCGTATTATGTATGTACTTTAATATACTTACATAATTTTACCGTACACAGCATACCCTAAAAATCTCTTATCAAACTACATCTTTTTGTAGAATATTAAAAACTTTTGGCATCTGAATAAACGTGAAAAAAATCAAATCTATGGAATAAACCATCTATGTGTGAGACGGATAATTAATATATAATTCGTATATACCGAATTACATTACTATGTATATACATACTATATGGCTTAGGTATCACGATTCTCCATAGATGTTTTTTTTAATAAGGAAAATGAAGCTTAATCGTTTGTTTCCATACACTCATACGCATACGTACGGTACGCATTTCCATTAGATAATGTCGTGATTAATAAACATATATATTTCAAATATATTAGAAACTGGAACCACTAATATCAAGTACAGGTATATTCTAGGAACACAGAGCTGTTTCTTAAACCCAAATGAAAACAACATTTATACAAATATATTTTTATTAGTTTAGGCTGTAGATACATAGAAAGATATTGTTTTTTGGCAAGAGATGTCGTGTCGGCCTTAATAAAAAGAAAATTATCTGTGTGTTTAATAATGAAATAAAAATGCCGCAAGAATTCATAGTATTAGTTAAAGAAAATAAAAATCATATAAGTAGTAAAATATCTAAACCCAAACTTCAGTCTTGCTAGAATACAAATCTTATGAATGAGGACAAAGTTAAAACAAAGAATATAGTTATAATACAAAGTAATGTAACAATTAAAACTAATAGAGAGAAAGAACACGGTAATATAAAACACCGAAAATACGATATTGGGATGTTAATTCGAGCTTTAAGAAATCTTGAAGACAAAAGACCTTAAGGAAATCTTAAAGTTTTAGATGTAAAAAATTAAACCAATTTTTTGAGTTCAGTAACGTAACGAGTTACTAAAACTCTTGAAGAGTAGATCGAAATCCTAGTGAAGCCATATGTAAATTGATTACAAAATAGCAAATATCGGTAAGACCAGCAGTAGCTTTAAACAGTAGGTAGAGCATAAATGCCTACATGATTCCGATGACGCCGCAAGCGACGCGGGCGCCCGCGTTGCCGGTCTTCTTGGAGTCAGGGTGGTCAGTCTTGCCAAAGTCGTCCTTAGCGGCGTGGAGGACCACAGCCCTGCCGATGATGCTGTGGGGGCCCATGAGCTTCACCTGGCTGTCCACGATGTCCACGTTGGCAACCCCGGAAGCATCGAAAACGATGTTGCCAAGGTCACCCGCGTGGCGGTTCTCATCTTCTGGGTGACCGTGGTCTTTCTGAAATAAGTTGAAATAAGAAATTGAAAGGTTTCTGGAGAACTTAGTGACAAAGCTCGGTAATGATGGTCGCAGGATGGCAACGACGTAGTAGCATCCGTGATATGGCTGGAAACAACCGGAGGTTCATCATTATCACCAGCCGGAAGATGTCCACTGCTAAACATAGGCCTCCCCCTTGGAACGCCACAATGAACGACAATTGGCTATTTGCATCTACCGGTTACCTGCGACGCGCAGAATGTCGTCTGTCCACCTAGTGGGAGGCCTGCCTACGCTAAGTCTTCCGGTTCGTGACCGCCACTCGAGAACCTTTGTTCCCCATCGGTTATCAGTTCTTCGAGAACTCTCCTCATTACGGATTCTGTCGCGCAAAGAAACTCCGAGCATAGCTCTCACCCTAGCTCGTTGTGATACTTTGAGCTGTCTAAAAGCTGCTGTTAAGGACCACCGGAGATTACTGGTTCATATCTAGCGGGGAGCAATTATTTTGTGTACTTCTTCCTCATGTTCTAGCAGAATACATGATTGTATGTTAGATTATCCATGCGTCAGAAAGCCGTGTAAAGAAGTCAGCATGACCTCTCCCCGGTCGTATGAACCTTCCGTTCCATCGGATTATGCTAGTAAAGATGGTAAAACGCACCTGTGTCTGCGCTAGCACTTGTTGGTGCACAGCCTAGTTTGTTAACCACCGCGACAGGATTAGCCAGCAGAATTTTATTGTTTCTTTACATTTAATTTAAAAAAAAAAAATTTTTTTTTGACCAAAACTAAAACTGGTTTCTACCGTCTGGTCAGAACTGGGACTGACTTTTTAGATGCCTCTCGAAGCACGGAGACGCTCAGTTGAAATGCCACTGATCGATCACCCATCTAAAGGTTGACCGTGCCTGACGTTGCTTAACCATCTGATTGTTTACCGAACCATGATTACAACAGTATACTTATCCCATCTCCTCCCGATGGATGTTCGTAAGAGGCGACTAAGGGAAAACAAGCAGACGGGCAGCAGCGTCTTTCTATTGAATTACCTACCACATATACTGGGATCCCCAAGCCTGCCAAGCGTGGGGATAATGGCAACCCCTCCCTTCTAAGGGGGAGGCCTTTGTTCAGCAGTCTTTCGGCTGCTGATGACGATGATTTATCGCAAATATATTTCCATTAAAATCATCAATCAACTTACACCATCAGGATTGAAGTGTCCCTTCGCGGAGCCGCAGCCGTCGCTCAGATCACCCTTCTCGTGCACGTGGAAGCCGTACTCGCCAGGTGGCATGCCAGTAACCTTGCCAGTGATGTGGAGCTTGCCATCCTCCTGTTGGGCGAAGATCACCGTGCCATGCACGTTCTTGGCTTCAAGGACGACGACAGCACGTTTGATGACCTGCAATTGACATTTGGTGGATGAAACAATTTGAAACCTATAACGAAATACCTAGCGGTTTTAACTTTTTTTTTGTTCTCTCTCTGGAACCTGTGGGCGTCAACCGGGGTATGTAGGATTCTTACCCACTAAAACCCCCGTGGCTGTCACATCGGCACATGATAAGTGAGACCTGGGGTTTCCTGTGGGAAGTGTGCCAGGAACCCCTCATTGCCTTGTCTATGAGCTCGACGCCGGGGTGGGACATTTTAGCCGCCGGGGGGCACATTGTAGCCCCCGGGGCGCTAAAAAGCGGGGTAGAGCTGCGCGGGTCAGCTAGTTCGCAAATAAATTTAATATTTCTTATAATGTAAATTGATTATTTCTTTATGAAATTGAAGTTTATTTTCTCAGTTTCATAAGATTGCAGTGAAGTATAAGACAAGTATAATTATAAAAGCATAAAAAGCCCGACTGCAAACAAAGAAAATGGTGTTAGATTTCATTATACATACATAATACTTATATACATGTACGTATATATATGTATACAATGTAGGGAAGACGATACGACAATAAATGAAAAATCTGGTAATATCGCTACATAGGAATATTTTGAAACCGTTTAATTAAAACCTTACATAGAAATTAACAAAATGTTATTTTCGAGCAAATATACCGTAGAAAGACTTAAAATAAAACATCATTTGTAAATATCGTTCGCTAACCTCTGGTACGGGCGGCAACAACGCGGGCGGAGATACCTACTTGTTCGTATATATTCGACGCGCTCACATTGAATAGTCACTGCTCAAGTAAATATTTATGAGATTTATCACGATCACTTTTTCTGATCACCTGATAGACATTCAACTGGGAACGTCATGACGCACACGAGGTTTAATTTACTGTCGAATTATCCATCCCCAATGTGGCGGGTTTGCACATGATCAGGGCCTGCTGATCGATAGTGTAACATACGGTTGTCGGCTTGTCGGGGAGGGGTAGGTACAATGTCTTGGTCCAGTAAGGCCGACGCGGACTGGGCGCCGCAAGTCTGAAGGAAACTTCTGACGCCTACTGCGTCTCTTTAGAACGTATTATAAAAAATATATAATAACTTACTTCCCCATGCTCACAGCCTTCATGTGCCAACGCCACGGCCACCACAGCTAACAAAAACACTGCCTTCATCATTGTCTCAATATTGTATCTGTAATTAATAAAATATAATATTAATAAGATAGCCTCCTCAAACACAAAACGATGTGATATCTTTCGACCGTGGTTTTTTATATTTTTATCTGTACCTGTTGTTTTTATATTTATGTTTAAAAATGGAGTTATCTTTATTGAAACTAAATATTTACAGTTAATTTACAATTAGGTATTTGAAAAAAAAAAAGAAAACTACACTACTACACTATACTATACTATGTTTGTGTGTACATAAATTTATAAATAAATAAATAATTTTATTTATTTTAAAACTTTATTATTAATAATATTGATATTTAAAGCAAAAAAGTTAAAAAATTTTTTTTTTTTCAATTTATTATAAACAATTAAAATTTATATAAAAATCACGTGACTTTAAACGCACCAAGATTGGTCACCTTATAGGTGTGACGTCATAATGTTAAAGCGATTTAATAACAGTATAGCGTTAACGGCTATTACAGGTGACTAGACAATAATATTGAAAATTTATTGCTAAAAAACGACACTGAACGACGACACTGAACGTCACTGAACGTCACTGAACGACACTGAACGACACTGAACGTCACTGATCGACACTAACGTTCAGTGTCACGTCAGTGACGTTCACTGTCACGTCAGTGACGTTCAGTGTCAAGTCAGTGACGTTCAGTGTCACGTCCATGACGTTCACTGTCACGTCATTTACGTTCAGTGTCACGTCAGTGACGTTCGCTGTCACGTCTGTGACGTTCAGTGTCACGTCAGTGACGTTCGCTGTCACGTCAGTGACGTTCAGTGTAACGTCAGTGACGTTCAGTGTCACGTCAGTGACGTTCAGTGTCACGTCAGTTACGTTCAGTGTCACGTCAGTGACGTTCAGTATCACGTCAGTTAAGTTCAGTGTCACGTCAGTGACGTTCAGTGTCACGTCAGTTACGTTCAGTGTCACGTCAGTGACGTTCAGTATCACGTCAGTTAAGTTCAGTGTCACGTCAGTGACGTTCAGTGTCACGTCAGTTAAGTTCAGTGTCACGTCAGTGACGTTCAGTATCACGTCAGATAAGTTCAGTGTCACGTCAGTGACGTTCAGTGTCACGTCAGTTAAGTTCAGTGTCACGTCAGTGACGTTCAGTATCACGTCAGTTAAGTTCAGTGTCACGTCATTTACGTTCAGTATCACGTCAGTTAAATTCAGTGTCACGTCAGTGACGTTCAGTGTCACGTCAGTTACGTTCAGTGTCACGTCATTTACGTTCAGTATCACGTCAGTTAAGTTCAGTGTCACGTCAGTGACGTTCAGTATCACGTCAGTTAAGTTCAGTGTCACGTCATTTACGTTCAGTATCACGTCAGTTAAGTTCAGTGTCACGTCAGTGACGTTCAGTGTCACGTCAGTTACGTTCAGTGTCACGTCAGTGACGTTCAGTATCACGTCAGTTAAGTTCAGTGTCACGTCAGTGACGTTCAGTGTCACGTCAGTTAAGTTCAGTGTCACGTAAGTTACGTTCAGTGTCACGTCAGTGACGTTCAGTGTAGTCGTCCAGTGTCGTTCAGTGTCGTTGAGTGTCATTCAGTGTCGTTCAGTGTCATTCAGTGTCGTTCAGTGTCGTTCAGTGACGTTCAGTGTCGTCGTCCAGTGTCGTTCAGTGTCGTTCAGTGTCATTCAGTGTTGTTCAGTGTGCGTTCAGTGACGTTCAGTGACGCTCAGTGTCATTCAGTGTCGTTCAGTGACGTTCAGTGACGTTCAGTGTCGTCGTTCAGTGTCGTTCAGTGTCATCCAGTGTCATTCAGTGTCGTTCAGTGTCTTTCAGTGTCGTTCAGTGACGTTCAGTGTCGTCGTTCAGTGGCGTTCAGTGTCGTTCAGTGTCGTTCAGTGACGTTCAGTGACGTTCAGTGACGTTCATATTGTCTAGTCAAGTGTAATAGCCGTTGACGCTGTACTGTTATTAAATAGCTTTAACATTATGACGTCACACCCGCTTGGGTTTGTTCAGGAGCTGTCGGCGTGTTTCCGGTACTGAATTCAAAAATTATATTTTTTATTTTGAAATAACTTTTGAATTATTGCGAAAAAAAAATATAGTTTTACTATAAAACTTATATAATATGATCTTTCCATTTATCACAAAAAAAAAAAACAAATACCCAATTATATAGCCTATAACCAGCGGACAATCAAGACGCTTCTAACGACACCCTACTTGTCAAATTATGTTAAGTAGATTAGAAGATATGCGGGAACAGATGAACATACATACATACATACATTCTTGTTAAAATCATAACCCTCCCTCCGTTCCGTAGTCGGGTAATTAGTACCTTATTGCAAGTTTGACGGGCCCGTTGGTCTAGTGGTCAGACACCCTGCCTGCTAACCGATGGGTCGTGGGTTCGATTCCCGCCAAGTGTCTGGGTGTTGTTTATCTATTTAAGTATGTATTTACAAAAAAAGTATATAAGTATTAGTATCAGTTGTCTGGTTTCCATAGTACAGGCTCTGCCTAGTTTGGGATCGGATGACCGTGTGTGGATTGTCCCAAGATATTATTATTATTATTATATGCGAGTAACCAGAGCATTCTTATTCAACCGTGTGATACAGTTATTTTTTTTAGTAACAACAAAGAGGTTTTGTGACGCTGAAAATCCATAAGTATACATTTTTGTAATAAATAAATGTGTACCTACGTACTTAATTAACTCAAATAAACATTTATAACTATCAAATTATTCATCCAATCAATGGCGGATGATTCCGATCCGTATAAATATATAAAATTTTAAATCGATACAAAATAAAAGTATCAACCTAATTGTTTTTACTACTTATCTATACCTAAAACTTTTGATTTTCCTTTAACCTCTAAAAAGGACTTCTTTTTATTACAGAACACAGAAATAAAATGGAACTAAAAATAAAGAAGTCGTGACTTTTATTGCTGGAGTATGTATACGGGGCACATATTGATTTTATATGTAATTATGTAAGTACGCCTTTTTATGCACAAAACATGGACATTATAAATTTAAAAAAGATAATACCTACAGCCATAGCACCTACTATTTAATAAAACATTATATAGGCTACCTACTTATTCTAGTAGTGGGAGCTTTAAAAAAAATACCATTCAAAGTGAAGCCCATTTGAAATACTTTTTTTTTTAAATTTTTAGTTTTGTTACGTACATATTAAATTCCCGTGTAATCTCGGTGGCGAAGTAATAAACGCATTGCTTTGCACACCGGAGGCCCCGGGTTCATATAACGCGGGGAGCAACCACTTTGTATGGTTCTTCTTTACTGGCTAGGACAATGCTGGCGTATCACTTGATTGTCCGTAAACTAAGATGATCCATGCGTCGGATGGGCATGTAAAAAATCGGTCCTTCGCTTGACCTCTCCCCCGTCGTGTCGGTCTTCTGTTTCATCGGATTGTGAGAGGTAAAGGAAGAGAGAGTGCACTTGTCTACGCACGCACTTGTGCACTGTAATATCTCCTGCGATGGCTGATCTTGTGAAAGATTAGTCGTGGTTGTGTCGGCCAGAAGGACACTTATAACCCTGTCTATCTGTTTTGAAATCCAGTACCGTTATTTTCAAATAATTAAACGATCTATCTTATTATTGCTATTAGGCAGTATGCCAAATGTTTTCCGACCACTTTCAATCTTTATATAAAACAAATAACATGGATTGTTCCAATTCTAGTTCTTCTAGTAAGATAAGTAATATCTGCTTAAGCAATTGCACATTACACGAAAAGGAAGTCTTAGATTATTTACTTTCTTTAAATGATGATAAGGGACCAGGGCCAGATTCAATTCCTCCACTTTTCCTAAAAAAATGTGCCAAATACTTGGCTTGTCCTTTATCTATTCTGTTCAATTGCTCTCTGTCCACTGGAGTTTTTCCCGATAAATGGAAATTAGCATACATAACGCCTGTTTACAAATCCGGAAATGTTATGATAATGTGGCAAACTATAGACCGATATCTATTCTTTCAGCTATGGGTAAAATCATTGAATCCCTAGTTCAAAAAAAAATGTATACTCATCTTAACCATCTGTTAAGCGATAATCAGCACGGTTCCCGTCCAAAAAAATCTACAACATCCAACCTGGTTGAATATGTATCGGAATTATCAAGTTCACTGGATGCTGGTAAATAAGTTCATGCATTATACACCGATTTCAAAAAAGCCTTCGATATGGTTAATCATGACTTATTGTTGTCTAAATTAGAAAGCCTAGGAATTCATGGGTCTTTACTTCGTTGGTGCGATTCTTACATAAGGAACCGATCCCAACTAGTCAACCTCAAAGGTTTTAGGTCAAAAGAATTTGTAGTGCCATCAGGAGTTCCCCAGGGTTCTCACTTGGGGCCATTATTTTTTCTCGTTTTTATAACTGACGTAAGTAGCACAATCAACTCAAAGTTTAAGCTTTTTGCTGACGACTTAAAAATCTATCGTACAATTAATTCTGATTCTGATATAAGCCAGCTACAAATGGATATCGACAATATTTCCGACTGGTGTGAGCGTAACGATATGGCATTAAATCAAGACAAATGCTACTTTATTCGGTTTAGTAGAAAGAAAAATTTGAATCAAATCATGTACTTTTTTTTTTCTTTATTTATATTAAAAACTACTTACTTACTTTACTTACTAAACGGCGTTCCTTTGAGAGAGATTAATACTGTTAAGGATCTTGGTATTTTGATTGACAATAAGTTAAATTTTAATAACCACTTTGATGTCATGATTTCTAAAGCGTTAAAATTGTCTGGATTTCTAGTGAGGGAAATGAATATCTTTAAGGAACCAAATCTTACTATAACAATTTACAACAGTGTTATTCGTAGCATTTTAGAGTACTGTAGTCCCGTCTGGAGTCTATTTTATCAAGTGCACTCTGAAAGAATAGAGCGTGTCCAGAGAAAATGTCTTCAGATGTTAAGTTACTCTGACAATAAGCTCAGAATTTTAAACTCTTATATTTCCAGATTAACTTTCTACAACATGAAATCCTTAGTCTCACGCAGGAAAATATTAGATCTTATGTTCTTGTATAAATTACTCCACGGGAAAATAGATTCACCTGATTTGTTAGAACAAATAGACATAAGTATTCCGCGCTCTAGCAGCCGCTTACAAAATCGTAGAACTTTTTCCCCACCACAAAGACGAACTAATATAGGTCTAAATTCACCTCTAAACCGAATGCTTTCTTTGGCCAACTCTATTCGTAGCGATATAGATGTTTTCACTGGTTCCGTAGCCTCGTTTAGGTCTAAACTTAAATGTTTAATAGACTAAGCTGAACAGTGAACTCAAATTCACTATGTTCTAATCATATTCTTATAAATAACTCTCTCAGTTAATATACACTCAGCGATTTGAAACCTATTGTTTGATATGTAAGTAAGCAAGCTGTATTCACTTCTAGTAGATGTCAATCGGATTTTGTATTGTGGCTTGTATGTGTTATCATGTGTGATTGTACATCAGTTTAGTGAATTAAATAAGAAAAAAAATATATATATATTATTTAATGCACACTTCACACCCTCAATATTTAAATCAATTGTTTGGAAATTATGAAATAATGGCTAGTTTAAGGTTAATCTTATTGCAAATAAGGCTTTATTCGGAGTCAATTCACTAGTCTCAACTCTACATTAATGTCTTTAGAAACAACTAACGTAAAGAAAAACAATTATACTTGGTGTATTTCATCAAGAGTACATGTATACGATACGCGGTAGGTACTCAAGGTTTTTCACATACATATAGCCTAGAGTTAATTGAACAATGGAACAAAAACTATACAAACGGCTACCTACTGCGACGAATCATTTCACGCCCAATGGCAGACTATAACAAGTAATAAGTTTTAAAAACTAAAACCCGACTACGGATAAAATCGCAGTCTAATAATGTGATATTATATAGCCTATAACCAGCGGACAATCAAGACGCTTCTAACGACACCCTACTTGTCAAATTATGTTAAGTAGATTAGAAGATATGCGGGAACAGATGAACATACATACATACTTACATACATAAATACATACATTCTTGTTAAAATCATAACCCTTTTTTTTTTGGGAGGACAGACGCTGTTGGCCGCAGATGGCCATTACAGCTTCACCGGACAATAGGAGGCGAGCGCTTAAAGCGCTCTAGCCTTAGCGGCAGAAGTAGCGACGAGCTCAAGGGCACCTCAGGGAGGCACGGCCTCGGCTTGGGCTGTCGCTTAGAGAGGGCTGATTTTACCACCGGTTCACAACGCGCCCCCACTGAGAAGAACCGTCCCTACGTTCCGTAGTCGGGTAAATAGTAGATTTATAAATTATTTACACCCTCAGACAAAGAGAATTAGATGAGGTACACATTACTATGTAATTAGGTGAAACCACATCTAGTGTCCTGTTATCCGTACGGGGGTACGGGTCAGAATAGCAGCCTCCCATCTCTTCCCGTTGGGTGTTCGGAAAACAAGAAAACGTGCAGTAGCGTCTTTCTATTAATAATAATAATAATACCAGCCCTTGTTTATGTCCCACTGCTGGGCACGGGCCTCCCTTCAAGATGAAGGGGCTTAGGCCATAGTCCACCACGCTGGCCAAGTGCGGGTTGGCGGACTTCACACGTCATTCGAAAGCTAATTAGGCTTTCTCAGACATGCAGGTTTCCTCACGATGTTTTCCTTCACCGATAGCTAGTAACAATCGCACAAAGACGATTCGCACATGATTAATTAAAGAAATCAGAGGTGCGAGCCAGGGATCGAACCTGTGCACCTCGTTTCCAAGGCAAGCGCTCGCCCACTGAGCTGTTACAGCTATGGAGTTCTATTGGATTAACTAAATTTAACTATCACCTATACTAGATCCTCAAGACGTCTGCCAAGCGTGGGCTTTTAAGGAGCAGGCCTTTGTTCAGCAGTGGACGATTCCGGCTAATGATTAATTACGACTACACGAAAGGTAGAATGGATTAATTATGGATGTACTACGCGCAGACAATAACAAAACTTACATACTTAGTACGTAGTATAGTTAACAAACTGGACAATATGCGCAGATTGTAAAAAGGAATGCTGTTTGGATAACTCTGTCCACAGAGTACCTACTTGGTACCTACTTCATAACATATAACTACTGACCTCCATCTTGTAACCGAGTTTTTTGAAGTGAAACTTCTTATGCGACTTCCAAAAATGTTATCACATAACGCATTAAGCGTTAAATGATAGGTGATAGGCGTTAAGTGATAGGTGTTAAACGATAGGCGATAGGCGTAAATTTGTTAAGGTTATGAAAGCGCTCATGTGAGTTGGGGTGAGTTGGGGTGAGTTGGGTGAGTTGGGGTGAGTTGGGGTGAGTTGGAGTGAGTTGGGGCGAGTTGGGGCGAGTTGGGGTGAGTTGGGGTGAGTTGGGGTGAGTTGGGGTGAGTTGGGTGAGTTGGGGTGATTTGGAGTGAGTTGGGGTGAGTTGGGGTGAGTTGGGTGAGTTGGGGTGAGTTGGGGTGAGTTGGAGTGAGTTGGGGCGAGTTGGGGCGAGTTGGGGTGAGTTGGGGTGAGTTGGGGTGAGTTGGGTGAGTTGGGGTGATTTGGAGTGAGTTGGGGTGAGTTGGGGTGAGTTGGGTGAGTTGGAGTGAGTTGGGGTGAGTTGGGGTGAGTTTGGGCGAGTTGGGGCGAGTTGGGGCGAGTTGGAGCGAGTTGAGTTGAGTTGAGTTGAGTTGAGTGTGTGTGTGTGTGTGTGTGTGTGTGTGTGTGTGAGTGAGTGAGTGAGGGAGTGAGTGAGTGAGTGAGTGAGGGACCGACCGAACGACCGATCGACTGAGCGAGAATGAAGTTTCACTTCTTCCGCGCGGAGGGACTCCACGCACGCACATTTTTTTTTTAATGATCGCAATCACACAGGCAGAATTAGCAGGATGTGCAAATGTTGACAGATAAATGTGAGTATGACGTCACTATGACGTAGTATTTCACAATTTTTATATGGAGTAATGACGTTTCGGTGTGGAAAACTACGTCATACTTCACGCCGATCTGCCAAGATTGCAAGTCGTGCTAGCCCTACGGAACGTAGGTACCTAAGTAATATAGGGCCAATTTAATAGATTACATTTGACATCTGTCAGTTTATTACCCGACTACGGAACGGAGGAAGGGTTATGATTTTAACAAGAATGTATGTATGTTCATCTGTTCCCGCATATCTTATAATCTACTTAACATATTTTGAGAAGTAGGGTGTCGTTAGAAGCGTCTTGATTGTCCGCTGGTTATCTATATATACATATAAAATTAGTTGTCCTGACTGACTGATTCATCAACGCACAGGCCAAACCGCTGGACCTAGAAAGCTGAAATTTGGACAGTAGGTTCTTCTTATGATGTAAGCCTCCACTAAGAAAGGATTTTTGAAAATTCGACTCCTAAAGAGGTTAAATGGGGTGTTTTCTTTTGAATGAAACTTTTTATTGTATGGTTCGATTGACTTGAAATTTACTGAAAAGATTCTCTAAATAAAATAAATCAATACGTGTTTCGCGAATTTTCAAAAACAGCCTTTGGGGGTGTGTTAGGGGTTGGTAAACTCTGTAAAAAATTAGCGGGCGAAGCCGCAGGAAATTGCTAGTAGGCTATATAGTATCACCTTAGATGAATTATTACTTCATCTAAGAGTATCACATTATTAGACTGCGATTTTATCCGTAGTCGGGTTTTAGTTTATAAAACTTATTACTTGTTTGTTCTGTCTGTTTCATTTGTCATTATTCCAATAAATATGTAATCGTAATTGAAAAAAGTTCTAAGCAAAAGCGCAGTTCTAACTTCGAAAAAATTAATAATATTTTATGCCTGCCGTTACAAGATAACGTTGTTAAATTTTGATGAAGTGTCAAATCTGGGCCTACTTTAGGACCACATTATTATTAACTGCACTTTCAATCATGAGAGAGTTAATTATCATTAATAATTTAATCATGGTAGTACTAATTGACTGGATTAATCCAGTCAATTTGTATATACTTAAAATCGGATTATTTCTATCCTCCCATATTTATTGTAATAATGACAAAAGAAACAGAAAGAAAAAATAAACTGATAGATCTCAAATGTGATCTATTAAACTGGATTAAATATAACCTGTACCAATAGCATATTCTCTTTGCTTAGCATTAACATCAATCGTAATGGACAGGCCAGATGGTATAGTGAGACACCTTATTATTAAAATACAGCCTTTGTTAAAACTTGTTTCTCAACGAACTACGATGCTGATTTCTTGCGGGATAATATGCGTTAAGATAATATAAATAAATCACCAGTTACATCGGCTAGCTTTCAACCGGTTTTGTTTTTACGTTTGGAAGAGGTCTTATGAGTTTGAGAGATTACACTATTGCTACCTCAGTATTGCTACATACTTTTTCATTTGTTTTATCTATATCATCCTCGTTAGTAACTCAAATATATATATATTTAACGAGATAAATATACACTTACTTAATATACATATATATACTTATTTTGTCTAACAAGCATGATTGCCTGTGATTTTGTTAAGGATAGTTCGAGTTCTAAAAAGGAGAGGTTGCCTGTACTCTTGCAATGTTGGTAGAACGGTACGTCTCGTGCAATTTATTACGACAGGAAATACTTCATTTATTTATCAAGGACGATGTTTCTTTATATACTGCAGAATGATTTCAAGTCTTATCTTGATACTCCATTCTATATATCTAAACTTTTCAATATAAGTTATTGTGAGTTCGGTACATTTCGTTATTTTATATTTTGTAAGAATTATTAGTAGGTACATATTTTTAAGGTACGATCATTTTCCAGATGGTCGACCACAGAAAGGAACGGAGATTTAAATTGCGTATATCTGCGTCTCTTTCCCACGTGAAAGTAAGCTTACTTTAATACTGCTATAAGAGCTATGGGTAGGGGGACAGATACTAGCTAGAGCTTCGGTGGCCACAAATTAATGCTTGAGTTATCTTGCATAATGTTATGAAATAAGAAATACTGCTCCCAAATTAGACACATGAGCTCCGCTGATCTTTAAACATGGATTAAATTGTGTCTTAAGACTACCAATGATATTAAAAACCATCATCATCATCAGCCGGAAGACGTCCACTACTGAACAAAGGCCTCCCCCTTAGACCGCCACAATGAACGACAATTTGCTATTTGCATCCACCGGTTGCCTGCGACGCGAACAATGTCTGTCCATCTAGTGGGAGGCCTGCCTACGCTGCGTATTCCGGTTCGTGGTCGCCACTCGAGAGCCTTTTTTCCCCAACGGTTATCGGTTCTTCGAGCAATGTGGCCTGCCCACTGCCACTTCAACTTGCATATTCTACGAGCTATATCGGTGACCTTGGATCTTCGGCGAATCTGCTCATTCCGGATTCTGTCGCGCAAGGAAACTCCGAGCATAGCTCTCTCTATAGCTCGTTGTGTGACTTTGAGCTTCTCCAAAAGGCCAGCTGTTAAAAATCACGTGTCAGTACCATATGTAAGGTATGATATCCCTTTTGTGTAGAAATACGTTGTGCGTTTTAATATACACATGATTGAATTTTACTTGATTTTCAAAGGCACACCTCACGTTTGTTACATTTTACCGACGCGGGACTTCACCTAATTAGGTGGGTTCCTTGTCTTCACTTTTCGTGTAATGGTAGGTACAAAAACTACAAAATATTATTGGACACACAGTACATAAAACATAATCCAGTTCTAGCACAAAAAAACAACTGCTAAGATTACAAGGACTTTCTACAAGTTCACCACTTAATCACTTTCTCAACAGGTCATATTCCATAAGGCAGAAGTTATCTTACACAAAGAAATGATAATAAAATAAGCCATTTAAAAATATAATGTTTACAAACACAACTCACCGGGAATCTGCGCTCGCGGTGAATGGCTGCTCTTGCTCAATACAATGGAGTACAATGCTGCTTATACACGATTTATACTCAATACAAAAGCACATGCCAAGCGAACAACAGAAGATCCACTTTTAATAAAAAAAAAGAAGGAGATACGTCGAAGCGACCGTCCGTATGTGTAATCATTGCTGTGTTCCGCTGGTAAAATTACCAAGCGTAAGAGACTTATAATCTACACTATCTACACTATCTACACTAATATTATAAAGAGGAAAACTTTGTTTGTTTGGTTGTAATGAATAGGCTCAAAAACTACTGGACCGTTTTTAAACATTCTTTCACCATTCGAAAGCTACATTATCCACGAGTAACATAGGCTAAATTTTATTTTGGAAAAAAATAGGGTTCCGTAAGATATTTGGGTTTTTTCGGACACAAGGTGTAAAAAATCAACCAGAAAAGTTACTTATTTTGCGTACGCTGCCTAAACTATAAAAGATAGAACCATAAAATGTTCTAATTAATTGTAGATCTCATAAATATCTACAAAAAAGTTTGCGGCACACGCGCGTATCTATGTCGAGTGAGGCCCAACAACCATTTTTTTATTTAAAAATCTTGAATTTTGTTTGGACTCCATTTAAACGCATTTATTTTACACATGCTATTAATCCTTACCAAAATAAATTATTTCATCATTAAGTACAGTTTATGTAGATAATATTTGGTCTTTGAATGATTAAAATTGGACATTTGGTTTTGAAGTTATGGCGAAATTAAAATATTACTGCATATAAATTAAAAGATTTCTGTTGCACGGCCCGTTGCGAAGTGAGCGTCACCAAGGCGGGGGTGCGCATGCGGGAGGGGAGTTTAGATCTATGAGTAAGGTACCCGCGCGGCTCAGACAAAGGTCGGCTCCCTACGCAGCGGTCGTGCGCGAATTCTAATACTTTTCGTGCGATTTTTTTTAGATTTCTTTCTTAAAACTACACCTACGCAAAAGTTCTTCTCAGAGCTAAACAACAGTTCTTCTCAGAGCTAATCAACAGTTCTTTTCAGGGCTAACCAACAGTTCTTTTCAGGGCTAAACAACAGTTCTTTTCAGGGCTAAACAACAGTTATTTTCAGAGCTAGAATATTACACGCTATTAGCATTTTCTTAAACATTTGAAAATGCCTAAGAGAGCCAGGTCTCAACTTTCTAAACATAGTTCTCAAAAGCACGGGCAGCAAGAATACGTCGTATGGGAGAATCTTCACCTGAACGTGCACAACGCCTTGCTGAACAAAATTAGACAAACTCTCAGGTACGCGCACGAGAGTCGAGTGTCGAACGTTCGCAACGCCTTGCACAACAAAATCTGAGAACCTCTGAGTTACGTGCACGAGAGTCTGGTGAACCGATATGTATGAAATTTTGCGGGTAGGTCTGAGAATAGGTTATAAAGTATATTTTATGCCGCTGATACCATGATTGACGAGGATATATAGAACGAGAGGGGAGTGCAAGAGAGGGAGAGCGGAAGGTGATGGAGTGAGTGATCGGAGGAGTTAGGTGGAGCAAGGGGGGGGGGGGAGTGAGAGGGAGCAAGTTGGGAGAAGAGAGAGGAGGGAGTGGGTTCAGAGAGGACAACGGGAAGAGGAAGAGGGGAAGTGTGACGGGGACCGAAGTGGGAGGGGAGAGAAATAGCATAGAATTAGATTTTTATTATAAGAGAGAGAGATGGAGAGAGATAAATCAAGGAAGTAGGGAGAAAAGGGGAGCAAAATGTAATTAAAGCGCGGGCGGAGCTGCGCGGGTCAGCTAGTAGAATATATAATACCAGCCCTTGTTTATGTCCCACTGCTGGGCACGGGCCTCCCCTCAAGATGAGGGGGCTTAGGCCATAGTCCACCACGCTGGCCCAGTGCGGGCTGGCGGACGAAAAAATAAATTAAAATACAAAATACACACATCAAAAGTGTCTAGGGATCAAGCATTTTTAAGCGGATTTCTTGAGATTGAGATGTGGCTTTGTAATAAATTTATGATTTTATAAATTTATATGGATCCTTTTTGGTGCATTTCATAATTTGAATCAGGAACTGTGAATCAAATTCGAGTAAAAGATGAAAATCAGCTGTCAATATTTTCCCTATAAAAACATACAACGCATTGAAGACATTATTAGTGCTACTGTTTCCCTACTACTGATTAAAACCAACGTTATTATGGAGCGGCGACGTCATTTAAGCAGGGAAGAAATGCTCAGAGCCGTGGGAATGATAGAAGCTGGTTCCCGGCAACGTACTGTGGCTTTAGCTCTGAATACAAGTCAGAGTGTTATCAGTCGACTTTGGACACGTTACCGAAGCACTGGTACCATGGCTGAGCGCCATGGAGGACGGTATCGCTGCACCACACGGAGACAAGACCGATATATTCAAATCTTAACTCGAAGAGCTCCAACAATAACTGCCATGATGTTAGCCGTGAGGCTTCATCACTCTTCAGGGAACTTAATTAGCGACCAAACAGTCAGAAACCGCTTGCACGAAGTGAACCTTCATTCCCGAAGACCGCTACGGGTACCACCTATAGCAATGCACAATCGTAGGATTCGATATCAATGGGCTCTTGAACACAGAAATTGGGCAGAAGAACAATGGCGTTTCGTGTGCTTTTCTGATGAGTCTCGTTTTGGTATGAGACCGGATACAAGACGTATACGACACTGGAGAACCCCTGGACGCCAACAGCGATTAAAATCCTGCCAGGAAGTCCATCCTTATAGTGGTGGAACCATCATGGTATGGGCGGGTATTTGGATCGGCGGAAGAACTGAGTTGATTTGGATCAGAGGCAACCTCAACGCTCAAATGTATGCTGAGACGATTGTATCAGACGTCATCGTTCCTCTACAAGTGCAAATCGGTCCCTTATTTCAGTTAATGCATGATAATGCACGACCGCACACTGCAAGAGTTGTAAGACAGACTCTCGCCGCAGCTAACATCAATGTCCTGCCCTGGCCTGCTCAGTCGCCAGACTTGAACCCGATTGAGCATGCATGGGATATGCTACAGAGAAGAGCTCTGCCGAATATGGAGGGTATCCAGTCGCAAGAAGACCTTTTTTTGTTGGTGCAACGAACATGGGCGGCCATTCCACAGCGTGATTTGGATGAACTCATTTTGAGTATGCCAAACCGATGTTCTTGTGTTGTTAGTGTTCGCGGTAGAAACACGGATTATTAATTGTTTAAGTTACCCAATAAAATTTTAAAGAAAACTGTTTTTCGAACTTTTGTGTTAGTGGTTCAAATGTCAAAAATCCCTTTATTAGGAAAATGGCAAATTTCTTTATTAATGCAAAGGTGACTTGGTTTATCGTTACTGTGACAAACGAAAACACTTTATTTGATGAATCCTTAAAGAAAATTTTAATTAATATCAATCAGGAGAAAAGTTATTGCAAAAATATATGTTGATCCCTAGACACTTTTGATGTGTGTATAATGTATTGTAATTAAAGAATTCATATGTGTACCATACATACATATGGCAGTCTTAGCGTTAAAACAATCTCTTCCTGACCTGTTACAGTTTTATTATAAGTATAGATATATTACACGTTGTACTAAAAATTCTAGACGGAAAATAGTTCAGCCTGTTGATGTGTTCAAGTTAAATGTGAATATTCAAGTTTTCACTTCTGCCGGCACTCCCGGAGTGCAACCCGTTGTTTTTTAACTAGTATCCGCGTGTAAACAGTTATTATAATTCTTGAAGGTCAAATATTGCGCTTAATCTATTGCATTCAATTATTGCTCTTGTATGTACGAAAAATTGGCATCATGTAAATCAGTCTTTAATCTTCTTTACCATCACTGGTTTGTGACATGTGGCGCCATTCGGTGCTATTCAGGAAAAATCAACTAAATTTTACCAGCCGGTAACCGGCTCATGTAATTTCTATCGCATGGGTAACAACTAATGATTTAAATAAATAAATAAAAAAACAAAACGAAGAGAAGAAGAAGAATAATAAAGAAGCTTCATTTGTCTTTTTTGGCTTTTGGCTTTTTTGATTTGGACTACACAAATCATATAGTATATCGATGACACAAATACTGAAAATATTATAAAACTATCAGAATAACACATGCACTCGCACACACAAACACTTATACACACACCATACATACACAATATCTACAAATGCATTCAACATTCTTGTTTTTTCAGGAATTACTTATTCGTAAGCAATAATTTTACTACAGAACACAGAAATAAAATGGATCTAAAAATAAAAATTAAAAAAAAAAAAATTGAACCGATTTCAATAACACTAAAAAGTATAAAATAAATTAAATATTATTGAAGTTGGTGCCAAATATACACAGCAGGTACGCTAACACCAACTTCTTTAATATTTAAATTATTTTATACTTTTTATTGTTATTGAAGTGGGTTCAAATATTTTTTTAAATATTTTATGGTATTTTATAAGTCACTAAAAAGTGTCAAATAAACTAATTAAAAAAAACAACTTCAAAGTAAATTATTTAAAAACATAAAATAACGAAAATATTTTGAAGTCGGTGTCAGCTGGTGCTAGTGTTAGTTGACATGATGTGCTAGCACCGACTTCAATATATTTTCGTTATTTTATGCTTTTTACATAATTTTCTTTAAGGGCTCCCACACATTCTGTCATAACTGCGATGCGATGCGATGTGATGCGGCGCCGCATCGCAGGAATTTGTATCGAAAAATTCATTTGTTTCTCGCAGATATTTGCGATGCGATGCGAATTCGCAGTTATGTATATGTATGTCATAACTGCGATGCGATGCGATGCGGCGCCGCATCGCAGGAATTTGTATCGAAAAATTCATTTGTTCCTCGCAGATATTTGCGATGCGATGCGAATTCGCAGTTATGTATATGTATGTCATAACTGCGATGCGATGCGATGCGGCGCCGCATCGCAGGAATTTGTATCGAAAAATTCATTTGTTACTCGCAGATATTTGCGATGCGATGCGAATTCGCAGTTATGTATGTGTATGTCATAACTGCGATGCAATGCGATGCGGCGCAGCATCGCAGGAATTTGTATCGAAAAATTCATTTGTTTCTCGCAGATATTTGCGATGCGATGTCCTTAAGTCGGTTTTTTTAAATAGTTTATTTGTTATCATTATTTTTTAATTTTTTCACAGAACATGTTCCATATTAATTACTTACTTTTTCTGTTCCCTAGCGACGAAAGAGACTTAGCGACGAAAGTTTTCTTATTTGTTAAACACACTTTTTTGCTCAATAAAAACATTTGTATTTGTATTAAATAAATTGATCATTTCACTACACATGCATGTCGCTGCAAGTAACAAGTAGGTCTAAGTAAAAGAACCCTACATAAGAAAACGACTTAAAAGATTTACATCAAACATAGCTAAGAATCATCCCTTTCAAACTAGCTTTAAGAAACCGCATTAAAATGCATCGAATGTGAAATAAAATTAATCACATTGTGAATTGGAATTAGTTTTTCTGTCCAGACAGTTCCGTGATCAAAAGATTTTAAGAATTTGCCTGAAAGATGCTCACGACCCGTGCGATGACCTGGGAGTCTAGTATAAGTTCCGATAGTGTAGTGTTTGTATAATTTATAATCTATGGTAGTAGGGTGTTGTCTTGGGCGCACGGGTGGTGGGGTGGACAGTCTGTGGTCAACCGTCAGGTGAGCGGGAACGGTTTTTTTTTCCCCTTTAGGTTACATCATAGGCCATACAGCCATACAGCCTAAGAAGGTACATGTTACATACTGCCTAATTTTTTTAAATTAGTTTACTCCAGTTAGGCTTGGGAAGGAAAAAGACACAGCCAAAAGTACCAATTACCTAACATGCAGACAATTTCTTTCCTTTTCTAATTGGGATGGGGCTTCTAGCCCATACAGCCTAAAAAGGTTATAATAACTTGACGTACTTGATTTAACTTTTAATATTTTTATTTTTATAAAACATTTCCGATAAAAGAAGGATTACCTATGCGTTTCGTAATGAATAGAATAGAAATAATAATGCTGTGGATTATCTTAAAAAATATAATTCTTTCAGACCTATAGCAGTTGATATAAATTCCACTTGTTTTTTTAACCTCGTTTGATGTATAAATAAATACTTCTTTGACAAGTCACCTGGTTCTACCATGGTTCTACCCTGCCTGGCAGATATGAAAAAGAATCAAGTATTGAAACATAATAATTTTTACTGATTCCGGTCGTCCTGTAGCCAAACTCTATTGAACCTATTATTATAATAAAATGTTTATGCTTATAAACTAAACCAGACTAAAGTAAATATAACTTACTAAAAAAAAAAAAAAATGTATCGGGTGGTATAGACCCTCATGAAATTGAAAACTATACTTGTTTGTGTCGGGTAGTATAGACCCTCATGAAATTGAGAACTATACGTATAAGGTATCGGGTAGTATAGACCCTCATGAAATTGAGAACTATACGTGTAAGGTGTCGGGTAGTATAGACCCTCATGAAATTGAGAACTATACGTATAAGGTGTCGGGTAGTATAGACCCTCATGAAATTGAGAACTATACGTGTAAGGTGTCGGGTAGTATAGACCCTCATGAAATTGAGAACTATACGTATAAGTTGTCGGGTAGTATAGACCCTCATGAAATTGAGAACTATACGTGTAAGGTGTCGGGTAGTATAGACCCTCATGAAATTGAGAACTATACGTGTAAGGTGTCGGGTAGTATAGACCCTCATGAAATTGAGAACTATACGTGTAAGGTGTCGGGTAGTATAGACCCTCATGAAATTGAGAACTATACGTGTAAGGTGTCGGGTAGTATAGACCCTCATGAAATTGAGAACTATACGTGTAAGGTGTCGGGTAGTATAGACCCTCATGAAATTGAGAACTATACGTGTAAGGTGTCGGGTAGTAAATACCCTCATGAAATTGAGAACTATACCTATTTGTGTACGGGTAGTATAGACCCTCATGAAATTGAGAACTATAAGTGTTTGGGTTGGGTAGTATACACCCTCATGAAATTGAAAACTTTAACATTAATAACTCGGAGCCCGTTGGCTCGAATCGTAACAAGAAAAAACCGCGCAAAAAAAAAAAATAGGCCCGGGCTCCGAAGGGTTAAAAGCTATGCTTGAGGTGTGAATGGTGGCTATAGACCTTCGTGAATAGTAACCATGTAAGACCGTGTGAAACAAAGTTAGACTATTGTCACAGGTCGTCCTTATTTTCCTCGAGAAATGGCGAACTTTCTTCCACCTCTCGAAAAGCTTGACATAGATGGTGATAATGCTACAGTGGCTTTGCGTTGGGAAGGATGGAAGAGATTCTTTCAATTATACTTAGAAGCTACCGGAATCTCAGGAGAAGAAAAAATACGGGCAACTTTGCTGCTTTTGGGTGGATTAGGGTTGCAGGATATTGTATACAATTTGTCTGGAGCTTACATTGAGGCGTCTCAAAATATCGACGTTTTCAAAACAGCTATTGAAAAACTTCACGAGTATTTTCTCCCAAAACAAAACGAAAACTATGAAAGACATATATTCCGTCAAATTAAATAGGAAGAAGGCGAGAAATTTGAAAAGTTTGTTGTGAGGTTGAGGGATCAAGCAGCTAAATGTAAATTTACAAATCCTGAACAACACTTGATCGATCAAGTTGTAGAAAAATGTATTTCTTTGGACCTTCGCAAGGAAATATTGACATTAGGGGATGATGTTACTTTGGACAAAATTATAGGTGAAGCTAATACGATGGAGATAGTAGGGCATCAATTAGAAGCATATAGAAGTAAAACTGCTCCAAATGAGATAAATACCGTTTGGAAACAGCCTTAGAAACCAAATCTATCAAAGGAAAGTATAAATAATAAGAATAGAACAAGTAATTTGGAAACGAGTAAATGTTGTCGGTGCGGGTACAACACACACACTTGACCCAATAAAGAATACCCTGCTAAACGTAAAAAGTGTCATTCTTGCGAAAAAGTAGGCCATTTCAAGGGTTTATGTAGAACAAGAACACAAAAACGAAGATTTGAAGGACAGCAAGAAGGAAATTCTAAGTTAAGACGAAACAAGAGTAGTAATAATGTAAATTCGATAAGAGTGACCGAAAAATCATCAGAAGAAAATACCCATTACGTATTCAATATGAACGATGACGCTACAATTCAATGTGAAATGGGTAAAGTTAAAGTGGACTTACTCATAGATTCTGGATGTAAATTGAATCTAATTACGGACAAAACATGGGAGAGTTTGAAGCAGAGAAGGATTGAAGTTTCCAATCAAAAGAAAGGAACTAACACAACTTTATATCCATATGGTAGTAAAACACCTTTGTATGTGAAGGGAACTTTTGAAACTACGATTGAAGTAAATTACCGTTTAGAGCGCGCTACAGTATTTGTTATCAATGGAGGTTCTCGGGATTTATTGGGCAAGGAAACTGCCACTCAATTGGGAGTTTTAAAATTAGGTATTGAAGGAAATGCAGTCGTGAAAACACTCAAACCATTTCCAAAATTTAAGGATATACTCATTGAAATTCCTATTGACGAGAAATGCAAGGCCGTATAACAACCTTATAGACGGATACCAATTCCCATTGAAAAGAAAGTCGACCAGAAGATACAGGAATTACTTGAAAGTGACATTATTGAAGAGGTAAGAGGGCCTTCTTCATGGATTTCTCCTATGGTTCCCATACTAGAAGACAATGACGATATACGCTTATGTGTAGACATGCGACGTGCCAATACTGCAATCTTAAGAGAAAATCACCCGCCGTGGAACATTTCAATATATTCCTGTTCGGTAAGAAGTTTGAGCTAATCACGGATCACAAGCCACTAGAATTTTTATTTGGCCCAAAGTCTCGACCATTATGCTCGAGTTGAACGCTGGGTGCTAAGACTGCAAACATATCGGTTTGATATCAAATACAAACCAGGAAAGGTAAATGTCGCCGACCGTTTATCACGCCTTTGTGATTATCGTAGCGTTCCAACTGGTAAAATAGATGATTATGTACATCAAATTGTAGAACAGGCTTGCCCCGTGGCTATACCTTTACACGTTATAATGAAGAGCTCAGAAAAGGATCCTGAAATTAAAAACGTTAAAAGGGGGATCTACAGTAATGAATGGGACGAGTCAGTGAAAGGATACAAAGTATTTGAAAATGAACTTGGTTTTTATGACCACATTCTTTTACGAGGAAGTAGGATTGTTATTCCAAAAGAATTAAGAAGGGACGTACTTACGCAGCACATGAGGGCCACTCAGGAATAGTGGCTATGAAGAGCCGATTGAGGACAAAGGTCTGGTGGCCACGAATTGATAAGGATGCAAAGAGCATAGTAAAACAATGTAAAGGATGCACCCTTGTTGGTATGCCTGGCCCACCAGTTCCCATGAAACGCCGTTAACTGCCTACAGCCCCCTGGGTAGACACAGCTATGGATCTACTTGGACCATTGCCAAGCAACGACTACTTGCTTGTAGTTATAGATTATTATAGCAGATACAAAGAAATCAAATTCACCGAATCGATTACTAGTACACAAATAATAAAACTTCTGAAAGAAATTTTTAGTCGCCTCGGCTTCCCCACATCAATGACTGTAGATAGTGGCCGTCAATTTGTCAGTGAGGAATTTAAGGAATATTGCCGTCAGTGTAATATAAGACTGTTTAATACCATCCCCTACTAGCCACAGGCGAATGGTGAGGTTGAGAGGCAGAATCGCGATATTTTGAAAAGGCTAAAAATCTGTCAAATAAATAAAAAAGACTTGAAGGAAGGTCTGTGGGAGTACTTAATGATGTACAATTCACCACATTCAGTAACAGGAAAGTCACCTGCTGAATTATTTTTTGGTAGACAGAACAGGGATAAAATTCCTTTATTATTAGACAGTGATCACTTAATTGACGACTCAGAAGTTAGAGATAGGGATACTATACAGAAAGAAAGAGGAAAGGAATATGGAGACAGGAAGCGAGGGGCTGAGGAATCCATAATATCAGAAGGAGATAAAGTATCTATAAAAGATATGGAAAAAGGAAATAAGCTGGCGGCTAATTTCAAATCAACACCTCATGTTGTTGAACAAGCGGATCGGGCAGATACAGTAGTAAGGAATGAAGAAACAGCACAGAAACTTAGAAGGAACGTTATACACCTAAAAAAGGTTGAAGGTGATTGGAATATTAACAATGAAGTCGATGGAGAATAACAGTATGATTAACTATTCATTTATAGTATGTACCTACTAGTTATTGCTTTATTTGATTACTATGAAGGTGAAACATCTCACCATCTTACTTAAATTGAATAATAAATAAATTAAAATAAGGAAGGGATGTAGTGTTTGTATAATTTATAATCTATGGTAGTAGGGTGTTGTCTTGGGCGCACGGGTGGTGGGGTGGACAGTCTGTGGTCAACCGTCAGGTGAGCGGGAACGGAGAACTGATGTCTACTGCCCTACTGGTGTGTAACAAGCCAATATTATCACATTCATCTACGAAATTAGTAAGTACTACAGATAGTATAAGAGCTCGATCAATCTGTCAGTTTTTCCCCGTACATTTTATTAGTTTTTGATAGTTACCGCTAGGGGCGCTGGTGGTGTATGGAGAAAACTGACAGTTTAATCGAGCTCGTAAACTATCGGAACTCGTACTTAGAGGCGACTAAGAGAAAACGAAAAAACGGGCAGGAGCGTTTTTCTATTGGATTACTTACCGCCTATACTGCGATCCCCAAAACGCCTGCCAAACGTGGGGATTATGTCAAACGCTCCCTTCTACGGGGAAGGTCTTTGTTACAACCTCTTGGTTTATTTGTAAGAACCATGTTTCACATCCATAAAGACTGTTTTTGCTGTACGAAGACTGCCCGAAGTAAAGGGATATCCAATACCTATAGGTCTTTCTCTCTCTCTATATATGCATTTACAGTTTTAAAGCGATGAGCTCTGCAAAAGTCAATCCGCTATCATCTATCCGGAATGACCAAGGTAAACTCACTGCAAGTGGGAAGGAAACTCTTACGCATATGCTAAGGATGCACTTTCCGGATTCGGTAGAGATACAAAATGTGACTGGAAATGTCATCACAATGGAACAACAGACTGCGAAAACTTCCAAGGACGACTGGCGTACAGCAAAGAAAGTCGTTGACGCAGACAAGGTACGATGGGCAATGTATGATAGTTTCAGTCCTTATAAATCGCCAGGACCGGACGATATATACCCCATCTTACTGCAGGAGGGTAAAAATACTCTCATACCGCACTTATGCAGGCTGTACAGAGCATGCCTAGCCTTTGGACATGTCCCATCGGCTTGGAGGCAGTCAAAGGTAATCTTCATTCCCAAACCAGGAAAGGAGAGCTATGAGGATGCCAAATCTTATCGTCCCATCAGTCTTACTTCATTCTTCCTTAAGACTTTGGAGAAGATGATAGACAGATATATAAGAGATGGCCCACTAAGGAGACGACCGCTCCATGATATGCAATGCGCGTACCAACCGGGTAGGTCTACGGAGACGGCATTGCACCATGTAGTCAACCGAGCAGAACATGCATTGGAGACTAAAGAAATCTGTGCTGGAGCGTTTTTGGATATTGAAGGGGCGTTCGATCGAACGACCTTCGCGTCAATAAGAACCTCAGCACAAAATCATGGCATAGATGTGACAATTGTCAAATGGATAAACACTATGCTACAGGAACGTGTTATTGAAACAAGTTTATTAGGTGATAAGGTTACCGTAAAGGCAACTAAGGGATGTCCACAAGGAGGAGTACTATCTCCACTACTGTGGAGTCTAGTGGTGGACTCGTTGTTAGTAGAACTAAACAGTGGACCACTGCAAGCGGTAGGCTATGCAGATGATATAGTCATACAAGTAAATGGCAAATTTCCAAATGTAGTAGTGGACTTGCTGCAAGGTGCTTTGGGTAGGGTAGAAAGATGGTGTAAAAACAATAATCTTTCTATCAATCCCAGCAAAACCGTTACTGTACCGTTCACGAGGAAAAGACATTTAGAGGGCCTTCGGGAACTAGAAATGTACGGTACCAAATTGAAATGGGCTACGGAAGTTAAATATCTGGGGGTAACTCTCGATAGGAAACTCACGTGGCATAGTCATGTTGAAAATATAACTAAAAAGGCCTTACGAGTCTTCAATATGTGCCGTTCTGCCTATGGCAAAACTTGGGGACTCAAACCAAAGGTAATATACTGGTTATACACTACAATGGTGAGGCCTATTCTCACATATGGCAGCGCCGTATGGTGGCCTAGGTCTAAACTAAAGATCTGTAAAGATTTGCTTAGGAAGGTACAAAGAGTAGTTTGCATGGCAATTACGGGTGCCTTCAAAACAACGCCTACACAGGCTCTTGAGTGGATACTGGAACTAATTCCACTACACACTTATATCCAAACAGAGGCAAGGAAGTCTCTATACAGACTTGCAAAAGCAGGAGCTTGGAATCGTAACAAGCCCTGCACAAAACACACTTTAATGGATCCCGTGAAAGAACTGGATGATCTAATGGACATGCCCTGTGATAAGATAAATCCAGTGTTCATGTTTAATAAGAGGTATCGAGTACACATACCATCAAGGGATGAGTGGACGCGGGGACTCAAACCGGTTGATGGAACGCACCTCATATGGTACACTGACGGCTCTAAAATGGAGTCAGGTACTGGGGCAGGAATTTATTCCAAGGACTGCAGGGTCAGTCAGAGCATGGGGCATTATGCATCGGTCTTCCAAGCGGAGACCTATGCCATAATTGCCAGCATTAAAGAAATGCAAAGGAGAAATGTTAAAGGTAAAACCATTTACATTCTCAGTGACAGTCAAGCAGCTCTGAAGGCTCTAAACTCCTTCCGAGTTGACTCTAAACTGGTTAAAGAAGGTGTTACAGGTTTGAATGACCTGGGAAGACACAACAACGTCAGCCTCATCTGGGTACCTGGACACGAAGGTGTCGAGGGTAATGAGAAGGCGGACAGACTAGCAAGGGCCGGCTCACAAAGACAGTTGGTGGGTCCTGAACCATTTGTGGGGATTCCGTATGGAACGTACCACCAAGCATTATATGCGCATGCTAGGAATGAACACTTAAAGGAATGGAGGGAAGCGTCAGGCCTAAACCACTCCAAGACTTTCTCTAGCACAAGGGTGGACTGTGGGGTTAAATTATTGAAACTTAACAGATCACAGATAAGGCACCTAATAGGTGCACTCACGGGACATTTTGGCACCAATGAGCACCTTCACAGGATGAGGCTAAGTACTACTGATGCTTGCAGATTTTGTAAAGGTGAGAAAGAGTCAATGCGACACATTTTGTGTGGCTGCGATGCTCTTGCGAGACGTAGGTTGAGTCATCTGGGAGTAGCTTATCCTACACCAGGTGATTATGCACAGCTCCAAGCTGGCGCAATCGTTGCGTACCTGAGGGAACTCTTCGACACGCCAGCAACAGAGTAAGGGCTAGGGCATGCACAATGGATCCAACTGGGTCGAAGTGCGTTCCGGTGGAAACCGGGCCCAATTTATAGCCACCAATAGAATAGAATAGAATACAGTTTTTGTAAAGCTTATCGCAATGAGGATAACATAAGGATATATTAAACAAATTAGCCGGCGGGTATTCCCTCGTCCCAACGTGATGAAGATAGCACGATTTATTTAAAAAAAGTATCGGTAAAATATAAACAAATTAGTTAACAACTCTATATCACAGAACATACAATAAAATTTTTAATTACTTAGGTATGCATAATTACATGATATGAGGTTAAAATTATAACTGTACAAATCTCTTTGAATAATGCTACCGGGTGGATAAAAACGATCTAAGTCGTCATCATCATCAGCCAAAAGACGTCCTCTGTTGAACAAATTCCTCTCCCTTTAAGTAGTGGGGGAGGAGAGTTGCTAAAAATCCCCTAGGCAAGCATCTAGAGAATTTAGATACAGGAGTAGGTAATCCAATCAAAAGACGGCGCTGCCGCTGCCCGACTTCTTGTTTTCCCTTAGTCGCCTGCCTCGTGCGACACCAGGAGGAAATGGTTCGATACTATTCTAAGCCAAATATCCTATTTGTTATTTGCAATGATATTTTACTAAAGATATGTTATATCCCAACTAACGATAAAAGTTGTCTCACTTGTAGTTAGCTATACCTAGCTATACATTTTCCTACATATAGTCTGACAAGGACAGATACATAACGAGAAAAGTAAGAGAAGACGAGATGGCTATATTTTGTGCGTTCCGTTGTCAGCGTTGGTTAAACGCTTGTCAGTGTCATCTTGTCAACTGACACATTAAATTTTACAATTATTTCTTACAATATTATTAAGAAAATTGAAATACAAATTGAAAATCAAATTATTTTTTCAAAGTTACATATGCTATATTATTCCTGACTGTTTATTTACTTTTGCCTGGTAATTTGTGCACATTATAAATACGCAGGACGGCATTTTCATTTTTTAATGATAGACGTCACGATGTCGCATTAACTACGCGGGACGGCGTGCGACTAACCGCTACAAAACCCAGTTGGGGGATACTCGCTGAACGTCTGGCGAGCGCAAATGGCATATCTATTGTTTAAAATATCATTGGTTATTTGACGTAAACTGACGTATTTGACGTATCAAGATTTAAGCATGATCTGAGCTGTACAGCGGCCAATCTTTCACAAGATCAGTCATCTACGCGAGAGAATATTGTACTCAAGTGCTTACGCAGACACAAGTAGTAGTAGTAGAGTTATCCGATGGGACGCAGACAGAGTCAACCGGCAAGAGGTCAGGCGCAGGACCACATTTTACATGCCCATCTATCGGCTACGCATGGATCATCTTACTTTACAGATAATCAGTAGGCGTTCTTGACAGACGAGTGTGATTGTGACGTCATCGTCACTATGACGTAGTATTTCACATTTTTGTATGGAGTAATGACGTTTCGGTGTTGAAATCTACGTCATACTCCACAGCGGTCTGTCAAGATTGCAAGTCGTGCTAAGGTGATGGGCCTGTATTGTCATATCATAACCATTACAAATACAAAGTTCTTGCTCCCGGAATTGAATACGCAAACCTAATAGGGGTTTCCTGCTACGCAAAGCAGGCTACGGGTACGGGAACGGGAGGGATGATAATAGAAAAATAAGAAACAGTGGAAACGCGGGCTCATAGTTACTACAGCCTAACTAGGCAGGTCTTGAGTGTCTTCACTTAGAGATCGCAGAAACAACGCTACCTACGCGGGAACCAACGACTCAGACCAGTCGTTGGTCGTTTGATGTTAAAGTAGACACAGTATACGGCGGCTACCCGATAGGTCGTAGGTTCGATTCCAACTTTGCGTCTGGGTGTCCGGTTTGGTAGCAGATGACCGTGCGTGGATTGTCCCAGGATTATTATTGTTGTTCATATACTACATATACATACATATGTTATGTAAGTATTAACTACTGATATTATAACAAATATCGTTGTGGCTGGAGTCAAGGACCTTAATTAAAGCGTTAAGTTTTTTATTGATGAGAAACGATCTAGAAGCTGGCCTCTCGAAGGCCACCGCGACGATGTCTCGTACGACGCGCACACGTAATAGTACAATCAGTCGAATCGAATGAATCGAAATCGAAAAATCGAAAATCGAATTGAAATTTCAATTCGATTTGAAATTTGTAAGTAGTAGTTTTAGATATTACTTATCCTATGCAAATGCAATCAATCTTTTTATTTTAGGGTTCCATACCGAAAAGGTAAAAAAGGAACCCCTGTGGTGTGACTTCGTCTGTCTGTCTGGCACACCTATATTTCAGGAACCACTGTTGCTATCGATTTGAAACTTGGAATAGTTTTAGTCCATATCGCAAATGAAAAAAATATATTTTTCTCTTTTATTTTCAAAATTTAAAAGTGATACTACTATATCGAGTGGGGTATTATATGAAAGGGCTACATTTGCACGTTTCAAAACAGATTTTTATTTTGGCTTAAGTTACATAGTACTTGCCTTATATTTAAAAATACATCCTGATGACACTATGATCATTGCAACACACACAGGCATGCGTGCCTACTTCGAAGATCGCAGTTGAAAGAGTAGTTATTTATTTTACACAGCCTAGTGATGAGACAAGCAAGACATTCGCCAGATGGTAAGCGACCCGCCTGCCTATAGCCAGCTGCTTTGCACTGCCGCTCGTCGCCTGAGACATTATTTGTCGGGTAATTTCACAAGCCTCAGTGCCCTTCATACCGAAACACAGCAATGTTTACAATAGGTAACTCCCACGTCAAAACTTGCCTCCCAACAATTATTGTCCGGTGAAGCTGTAATGGCCATCTGCGGCCAACAGCGTCTATCATTCCCAAAAAAAAAAAAATTGTGCCTCCCAACACCAGCGCCTGCAGCGGACTGTTTTGAAACTCTAAATAACCTCGGGCATTTTTAAAAAAAAAAAATAGCTAAAAGTATGTAGTATATGCATAAGTATTATAGGCTTAAAAACATTAAAACAAAAAAACATATGGACTGGAGTATTAGCGAGGTGATAACCCTAGGTACAGCGTCTATCATTCCCAAAAAAAAAAAACCCTAGGTCGGCCATTTCAGCCACGCCTCAGGCGTACCCTGCCCTTTAAGCCATCGCACAGATCTACTCGCATGTATGTACATGTTACGCTTGACCTAGTCAGGCACACGACATCGGATACCACATGAGAGACGGAATAGCTTTCATAATGTGTGTACCTATGTAAAAATTAAACGACGAAGCTATATAAGTTTTAATTGACCCGCCATGTTCTGACGAGATATTAAACTGGCTGACCTAGCAAAGAAGCTGAAAAGGGTCAATCTTTGCGCTGAATTTCTCCTTTCTTTCTGAATTATTGTACTACTAGCTGACCCGCACAGCTCCGCCCGCGGTTTTATTACATTTTGCTCCCCTTTTCTCCCTCCTCCCTTGATTTATTTCTCTCTCCATCTCTCTCTAAAAAGTCTAATTTTATGCTCTCTCTCTCTCTCTCCTCTCTCTTTCCCCTTCCTGCTTCGGTCCCCGTCGTACTCCCCGTCTTCCTTTCTCCGTTGTCCCCTCCTAAACCCCCTCCCCCTCCTCACCCCTCCACCCTCTCTCTCTTGTCCCCTCCTCCTCTCTTCTCCCACCTTGCTCCCCCTTACTCCCCTATTGATTCACCTTAATCCCCCTATCCCTCACCATCACCCCCTCCTCGACCCCCTGTCTCTCTCTCTCTTGCACGCTCTTCTCGTTCTATATATCCTCGTCAATCATAGTATCTGGGATTCTTACCCACTTAAACCCCTGCGGCTGTCGCATCGCCACGTAAGAAGGGGGACCTAGATCCAGTGGGATCTGCACCAAATATGAACCTGGCATCGTGATCACGGGGACGGGGCTCGCAACCCCGTCACCCCGTCCTTGGAGTCGCCGCCGTCACCCATCTATGTAATGACCTTGCCTAACGTTGCTTAACCTAGCGGCATGAAATATACTTTACAACCTATTCTCAAATTCTACCCGATATGCGCACAAAATTTCATACAATTCGGTTCACCCATCCATTTAATGACCTTGCCTTATGTTGCTTAACCTAGCGGTATGAACAACGTTCACAACTTTTTTGTCATTGGTGTAAATATTAGTGAAGTTTACGTTACACAGACGAAGGGAAATTCATGCTAACAACAATTTATTAATAGTTAAATATTTCTCATAAAAAGTAAAGGATAGAAAATAGTTATTGTGGGTTATCCCTAAAAGATAAACATATACCATCGCAGACTTTTTTGTAGATCTTGTTACGGTGCACAATACTGTACCTCGTAGGGTTCAGCCAGCGTTTGCAATGTAAGCGCAAAAAAAATGTGTTTATTTAAGACATCACATTATAAACCTCTAAAATTATCAGTGTTTCTCTACTATATTATGTATGTATTATACATATAAACCTTCCTCTTGAATCACTCTATCGATTAATAAAAACCGCATCAAAATCCGTTGCGTAGTTTAAAAGATCTAAGCATACAGACGCGGCGGAGGACATTGTTTTATAATATGTATAGATATAGAAGATGCATGTGGAAGGATCGAGCTAAAACGTATTAGGATAGTTTAGTTAACCAACTAACACTTACTGCCGAACCTACAAACGTCAATTAAAGTTAATGATCATTAAATCATTTTTTATAATCGGATAATTTCTACACTCGAAGCCCATTAATACTTAATACGCAGATAGTGAGTTGAGATATCAATTATCTCGTGTTAAATAATCGAAATTAATCATAAACGGCTCCGACAGTCGAAATAAATAGTTTTTAAAAAGTGACTTAATTAAAATTAAAGTTAATTGGAGTTTATGAGTGCGGCAGTTAGTGCTAAGTTAACTTATTACCAAACAATAATATTATGATGGGGTAATCCTTAGAATGGGTAATCCACATACTGCCGCCTGGTTCCAATCTAGGCAGACTGCCTGTAGGTACTTTAGTGTCCAGACAGCTGATCACATACATACTTTTGAAATGAAACTTACGGATTATATCGCGGCTTATTTTAGATTTTACTTTCCCGATGTTTAAGAAGTAAAAGTACATTTCATTTCTGATACTCGGAAAATATGCTTGAAGTTGCTGAATCAGATCAGAGGGATTAAATTTATAAGCCAATTCAGGTCTCTTTCTTCCGCCACTATACAAGAATAAAAAAATTAGGTGCCTACTTTTCAAAAACTAATTCCTAGGCAAGTTTCGGATAAGTATAATGATTTCTGATATTTACGCGAATATTACACATTGAAATGAAACTAATTTTACGGATTATATCGCGGTTCATTTTTGATTCGTAATCCGTAAAATTAGTTTCATTTCAAAGTTTCGGATATTTGAACTTGACTAAGGGTTTCCAAACACAAAAAATTATATTAGAAATTTATCGATACCTAATTACATGTGTCATTAGTTCAAAATATGTATGTTTCTACGACTCTATTTTTGAAGTTTTAACAGATTGTTTAATGTTAGTTAGTTCGTGCGTAAATTAACTGTCCGTAAATTGGCTGTCCGTAAAATTGAAAATTGTTTTGATAAACACTATTAAATAACATTTCAATATTATCCTGATATCTTACATTTCACGGCGAAACAAATCAGGGCCAATAACCGCATTCGATCATCTTTAAAGAAGTTTGCCTGAACCGGGAATGGAACCAACTAAAAATGCAAAAAAAGACAGCCACTATTTACCCGACTACGGAACGGAGGGAGGGTTATGATTTTGTATGTATGTATGTTCATCTGTTCCCGAATATCTTCTAATCTACTTAACATAATTAGACAAGAAGGGTGTCGTTAGAAGCGCCTTGATTGTCCGCTGGTTATAGGCTATATAATATTACATTAAATTCAATGTGGCGCCATCTACAGGACAAAAACTTCTGAAGTAAAACAAAAATATTTTTTGATTAAGTTGAAATTAGGTACACATGTGTATTTCTGTTGCCCAAGCATGATCGTGTAAAGTAAATAATCATCATCATCAATATATATAAAAGGAGATGTCCTTATTGATTGACTTATTGACTGACTGACAGACAACGCACAGCCTAAACTGCTGGCTCTAGAGACTTCAAATTAAGGAGGTGTATTCTTCACAATACGTAAACGCACACTAAGAACGGAATTTTCAAAATTCGCATCCTAAGGGGTCCAAATAGGGGGTTTTAAGTTTTATAAAAAAGCGTTATAATTCATGAACGGTTGGTACTAGAGCCTTGAATTTTCACACGCAGATGCCGAAAAAAAAACAATTACGTCTTTACGAAATATATTTAGTAAAACTAAGTAATTATTAGTAGCGATACTAACTTAATTCTAATAATTCTACGTGATTTGTAACGAATTATAAAGCTCCAAAATAAATAAAATAAAAAATAAGTTTTAAAAACTAAAACCCGACTACGGATAAAATCGCATTCTAAAAAGTAGAAAACAAGAAAATATTTCTTGTCAGATATACTTATCTACCAACGCCTTAAGCAATTAATTATCGTCTAGTAAGTAGATAATTTGTATATTTCAATTTAACGTATTATTATAATACGTTAAATTGAAATATACAAATTATCGTATTATTATAATACGTTAAATTGAAATATACAAATTATCTACTTACTAGACGATAATTAATTGCTTAAGGCGTTGGTAGATAAGTATATCTGACAAGAAATATTTTCTTGTTTTCTACTTTTTAGACTGCGATTTTATCCGTAGTCGGGTTTTAGTTTTTAAAACTTATTTTTTATTTAATAAACTAATTGATAGGGATAACGATAAGAATAAAATCTCTCGAATAAATATTTACACTGAGTATACACTGTGTTTATTTTATACACTGAGTTTCTTCCTGGATCTTCTCAATAAAGGTCGCGTGGTCCGATGGTAGATGTAAAAAAAAATGTACCTAAGTGCCTTCGTTAGGCCTATGTTTTATTAACCGACTTCAAAAAAGGAGGAGGTTCTCAATTCGTCTGTATATATTTTTTTTTTTTTTTATGTATGTTCGCGCATAACTCTGGCAATTATTAACCGATTTGAAAAAATCTTTCTTCCATCCATTCTTCAATCCATTGATTGGGTCCCATAAAAAAAATTATTGCTTAGTAATAAGTAGTTCCTAAAAAACAAGAATGGTGACTGCGCACTGAGAGCTGCAAGAAAGCCTATATAGATGACGTTTTAGTCGCTCGGACTCGCTCGGTCGGACAAAAATGGTCATAACTCTGGCAAATATTTACCAATTTCAATGATTCTTTTTTTATTCGAAAGAAGAAACCACTGTATTGAATCTGTATGAATTTTATTACAACCGGATAAGAACTTCCTGGAGGACCATGAACGATGTGGAGGAATTTATCTCGTAAAAACCATAAAACTGATGTTCTCCATTACATTGCTCTGACAATTATGAACCGATTTCGATGATTCTTTTTTTATTCGAGAGAGTAATCTACTATGATGTTTCCATGCAAATTTCATTACGACCGGATATTTTTTTCTGAAGAAACATAAATTATGTAGACGATAATGTGATCATAACCTACCTAGATAATTTTACGGTTTTCGATGGTTAATCACTAAAAAGGTAATATCACTAAAAAGTTTAAAATAAAATCTTTTTAAAAAAAAATTGAACCGACTTCAATATCACTGAAAAGTATAAAATAATTTAAATATTATTGAAGTTGGTGCCAAATATACACAGCAGGTACGCTAACACCAACTTCAATAATATTTAAATTATTTTATACTTTTTAGTGATATTGAAGTCGGTTCAATTTTTTTTTAAAAAGATTTTATGAACTTAATATTTTGAATTTAATAGAATGAAAGTATACTGTAGATAGGTACCTACATGCAAGATACAATCTTGTTTCTCCGTCTGTCACTGCAAAAAAACTTGGGTTTTAAGACTCGTTTCGAAAATGCTAATCATGAAATAACATAATGGGTTTTATGATAGCGATACAATTAAAGTGAATTAAAAATCGACGTCCAAGTTTAAAGAATAAGAAGAAAAATCTTATAACCAGATTTATAGGGCAATCTCGCTTTACGTTTTTATGTTCCATAACGAGTAAATAACTTAAGAATTAAGGGGAAAATAAAAAACAAATTCTAAAGTACCTATAATTAATAAGTACCTATCATTATTCCGTCTTCTAAGAAGGTAAATAAATCTCCACCGCCAATATCATGTTAATATCCTCTTGGCCGATACGACCACATCGGCCAATCTATTTTAAAAGACCAGTCATCTTTATTTTTCGCGTGGGAAACCTTCAAAAGATGGGGGAGCTATGGGGCTCAACCGGGGTATGTGGGATTCTTACCCACTAAAACCCCCGCGGCTATCGCATCGGTACATGAGTGGGGACACCAGGGCTCTCCGGTGGGATCTGCACCAGAAGTACCTCAGTGCCGTCGGAGGCGCATTATAGCTATATTTAAGGATCAGCTGGTTAAGGAACGTCAGGCAAGTTCAGTCTATTGATGGGTGACCGTTTAGTGGAATTGGAACTGAGCGTCTCTGCCTCCCGAGGGGTGCCGGGTTAGAATTCCATCCCCCCATCTCCTCTCGTTGGGCAGCGGCGTATTTCTTTTGTATTTATCTTCCCCCTATACTGCGATCTCCAAGCCGCCTGCGAAGCGTGGGGATTATGGTAACCCCTCCGTTCTAAGGGGGAACCCTTTGTTCAGCAGTGGACGTTTATCGGCTGCTAATGATTTTTTATTTTATTTATTTATTAAATCCTTAAAACTATCATTACAGGTCTAATGCCCAATGCGACAGTTAGGACCACCATAAAACACTTACATTACTTATTATAACAAAGATTATACAACACAACCTTTGCAAACTCACTCAAAGAGCAGTAAAATATATGAACTTTCTCATGAGCATCATTTATTGTACGAATAACTCGCGTTAAGGGTGCTTTAGCCAACAGGTTGGTCCGGGCCACTGGTACCGCCAGCAGTCGCGGCCGCCGCCTCCGCCATACGTATCTAACAGGTGCGCATAAATTTAGCGTCATTAGTACTCCCGGATTGTGAGAGATACCACGCAGCAGCTCCACTAAATATTTTGCCAGTGCAAAATCCCTTCGAACTTCCACCTCATTGTACCCTACCATACCCAACACGAATAGTGTTGGATACATTAGGGGGTAAAATGGGTAAACGCCATACAACTTGCAATACAAATGCCTTGTAAACTTGTTCTGAACGCGCTCCAACATGGTCTTGTATTTTATTTCATGCGGACCCCATATGATAGAGTTGTACTCCAAAACATTTTTTACCAGAGCGCCATATAACGCCCTAACCGCCGCAATGCTGGTGAGCCCCCGTGACTGTCTTAGTATAAATCCCAAGTTTCTGTAAGCTTTTTTGCATGTCTTGATGATATGATCACGAAAACTTAATTGTGATGTCAGACAGATACCCAGATCACAAACCTGTGAAACCCGTTTAATAGTCTCCGCGTCTATCTTATACTCATAGACTATAGGTGAATGTAATCGCCTAAAAGTAATTACAGAGCATTTAGACACGTTAAAATGCAGGTTATTTCTATGACTCCATGCCACGACTCTGTCAATGTCTTCCTGTAAATGATCACAGTCAGATTGATCCTTAACATTTAGCAGCAACTTAAGGTCATCAGCAAATAATAAACAAGTAGCATGTTTCACTACGTCTGGTAAGTCATTTATCATTACTAAAAACTCGAGAGGACCCAAATTGCTACCCTGGCTAACTCCAGACCAGGTGTAATATGGTTCAGTTTCGGCGCCATTGTAATCTACGTATTGCTGTCGATCCCGCATGTAGCTAGAAAAAAACTTTATAAGCTGTGGTGTGCATCCTATTTCTGAGAGCTTAATCAATAAGATGTCATTATCAACAGTGTCGAAGGCTTTTTTAAAATCGAAGTATGCAGTGTCAACCTGTACCCCTGCATCTACCGCATCATCATGATAATGATGTCTGCTTCGAAGAGCACGTAAAAAATCGGTTCCAGTTATCACCTAGACAGCAGTTGTTAGGCTAAGTTAGAGGCCTAAGGACAAAGAGGATCTAATCGACCAGCTTGAACTTGACACCCACCCTTCCTCCAAGCATCCACCAATCAAAACTAAAAAAGCTACTTATAAAAGAAACAACGACAATAAAAAACTTTTTAACCAGTCGATAGGTAATGCCATCTGTTATCCTATTTTGTAACCATTTGTTAATCTAATACAACTGGCGATCTACATACTTACCGAGGGTGCTTACCTTATTTTTATTTATACATATAAAGTGAACTTACCTTATTCAACTCACAAAACTACTTTTTTTATTATAAACACTATTTAGTAATTTAAAAACCCCCTTAAATGAAAGATGAGTAAAACAGCATCTTACCTTTTAATATTTATCACTTCACTATAAACACTCTCTGATAAAAGATATGAGATAAATTTTAGACAACTATGTATATGTATAGTTCGGCGCGAGATACGAAGTCAACTACTGACACCTATCTACCATATCTAGTTACACAATAGCCGTGAAGGCACATAGAAGGAGTGTCAATCAATGCCGTTTAGTAATTCAAGACTAAGTTGATACTTACCTGTTGACCTACTTTGTATATGCCATTAAATGTAATCTATTTTGAAATAATTATGAATTTTTAAAACCGGTAATATGATATACTTATTATTCTAGTATTTGTGAGTGCTAACAATTTCTATTGTATATGTATCTATGATTCTATTGTGTTTGTCACTGAACTAAACGGCTGGACTGATTTTGATGATTTTTTTGTGTATTGTTAAGTGGATGTCTGGATGGTAAAAATTCACAATTGGACCCGGTAGGTGGTGCTGCGATCGGGTTCTAGTATTTTTTTTTCAGTCTGTCCAGCTTGCATCCATATTTTTAGTTAAGTACTTAGGGTACATTAATCTTAATAGGCTAATAAGGCGTTGATCGATCAATTAAACTACTAAAATAATTTGATTAAAAACCACACATTCAAGAGTAAGATACAATCTGAAAGACAAACATGATAAGGGAATCAAACTTATTTCCAACATATTTATGCTAAACAAGTATATATAACGGTCCTTATCCTAGTTTACTTGGTGCAATCATACCTCATGGTAAATGATGGTGGATGGCAGCGGAAACAGGGGAACATCAACACAGTGGTTTATCATAGAGCATATGCATGGCAATCATACTCAACACTGGATTAGATTACAGCGCCACCACATAAAGGTCGTTTGACAGCTAAGTTCTGTTAGGGACTTCCCTCGAATTGTGCCCCCAAGAACGGGCCCTGCTGTGGTCTACCACGGATTTTTTTTCGATTTAATCTAGTGACAAGACAAACAAGACGTACGACCTATATATAGACATCTGCATTGTCGCTCGTCACCCGAGACATTAGCTATTAGGTCTCCTGTGCCCAGTAATTTGACCAGGGCCCCAAGTCTACTAATTTACAAACTTTGCATGGAGTTTCGATAGTCTGTCAGTTGGATTGTTTTATACATCCAATACCATTCAACGGACACTCAATCGACACATAACTGAGTGGATTTAGCAGAATACCGAATCAGTCATAATCATAATGAAGTCTCAATGTGTCGCTGGTATGACTGTTGTCATTTTATTAAAATAAGCAGAGTTGGGGGTAGAAAGGGCATTCTAATAATTCACACCGGAATACAGCAATGCTTACACATTGTTGCTTGGCGGCAGAATATTTCACTGCGGTAGATCTACCTGGACAGTCCTTGCACACGGAGCCTACCACTACCTCGCCTTTTACATCTTGAAGTAATTTTGTTCGTGTGGAAATAAAGCTATTTAAATTTTTAACATTTATGAATAACGACATCTATTTTTTACGGTCTGAAACAATTTCTTACAAAACAAAATACTACAGTAAGAAGTGTATAGATCTTACAGATAGATGGCAGCACAAACTAAAAACTAAATTATCTTCTATAGAATTAAGTACTGGCTAAATTAAATAGGTATAAAATTGTCATTTTGTCAGAAACTATTAATCACTTTATTTGACATTGTCAAATCACACCAACACAACATTTCGGGAGACGAAGTAATATCAACAATGATGAAGTTGCGATGAACCGAGATTTCGTATTTGACCATCAGGTAAGAGGCGCCTGAAGAAATAATAGGAGCTTTAACTTTAAAATAGATACCTACATACTCAGATTTTAAGCTGGTTGTTTGTGAAAATCTAAGACTATGTAAGTACATCATTACATACAATACTTATACTTATCATGAATAAGTGTTATCATAATAGTATTTGGTCGGATTAATTGGTAAAGTTACGTACCATCTCTGGGTGTTCACGGAAGACCAGCGTTGATGCGCCTTAGGAGCAACCTGATGACTGGGTACCCTTTCATTATTTGATGAGCCCGTTGGTTTAGTAGTCAGACACCCTGGCCGCTACACAATAGGTCGTGGGTTCGATTCCGTCTGAGTATTGTTTATCTTACTATTTACAAAAAAGAAAGTATAGTATATAAGTACTTAAGTATCAGTTGCCTGGTTACCATAGAACAGACTCTACGACTCTACCTAGTTTCGGATCAGATGACTGTGTGAGGATTGTCTCAGAATATTGTTATTATGTCTGACCTGATATTATTAATGTCATAAGGTACGTCTCCACACGCCAGACGCACGCACAAACGGGCCCGCGCGGCAGCCTCGCGATCCAAATGTGCGGTTGGTGTGGACGTGCATCGGTGTCGTTCGGGCGCACGTTAGATCGGCTGAGCGTGGCTCGGGGTTGAGCCGTCAGCTGTCTGTAAACGGGACGAGCTCAGAGGTGCCTCGGTGTGCGCTATTTGTCCGGTGTGGGCGGTGGATTTTTGGCTAGTGAACCAGCCTTTAAGGATGACAGCAGATATTAACGCAACTGTCCATTTCATCGGCCTGCCTCGCGAACCACGGCTCTGGGTTTCCGGGAAATCTCTGAGACTGGCTCGCAAGCCAAAACCCCGAGGCTGCCGCGCGAGCCCGTGCGGCTGGTGTAGACTCAGCTATAGGTGTAAATTACCTTATTGTTAGTTTTAGTTACAATTTAATGACTATGTCGTTGAATATTTGTCTTTCTTGCTTTCTTATCTCTTTCTTTTCTTCCTTTTTATCATTTGTGACACAGGACAGGCCAAGTGCGTGGTCGAGGGTTGGCAGCAGGCTGAACCGGTGGCTTTGGGGCGCCCTGTGCTGCGGGGTGCCAGGCGTTCCTTGCTATTTCTGCACCTGTTGCGAGAGGCTCGACGATGGAGGGCCGGAGAGAGACCGCCCGAGGGTCAATCGTGAGTTACCTTACCACACACATAAATAAGCTTTATACCAATAAGCTATACGACTTCTCTCAGCATTTTGAAGGCTCTAATTATCGCACTCAGAGCTCTTGAAATCAGTCATTGACTTATTCGGATGTATCAGTAAAGTTTCCAATGAAAACGAAAATATAAAAAAAAAGTTGCAGCAATACTGTTCGCACACAAAACTTTTGTTGATAAGTAACCAGACACCAAATATTTCAGCAGAGAGCTACATCGACCTTCCCACCGGAAGACAGCGATGTTTACACACTCACTGCTTCTTGGCGGCAGAATATCTGACACTGCGGTGCTACCTACATGGACGGTCCCTTGCTGAGACCTACCAAGTAATACTTAGAAGTGCCTACCTACCTATTGGTACTTTTTGTCGGCATATAGAGTTACCTAGGCAACCTCTTAGGGCTTCGGAGTCGCTGGAAGTTCGGGGTGTGGCCCATAGGACGTCCATTGAGTACGGCGGCGATTCCGAGGAGAACGGCAGTGGGGTTGCGACCCCCGTCCTCGTGAGCACCGTGACTGGTTCCCGAGGGGCTACAATGCGCTCCCCGGCGGCGGGCTCAAAGGCAAGGCACTGAGGGGCCCCTGGTGCAGATCCCACCGGAGAGCCCTGGTGTCCCCTCTCATGTGCCGGTGCGACAGCCTCGGGGGTTTTAGTGGGAATCCCACATACCCCGGTCGAGCCCCACAGCTCCCGGGGATCTTTGGAAGATGAAAAAAAAAGGGACAAAAAGTAGCACACAGTAATAGCGCCCTTGTGTCGCTATTTCTTTACAAGCCACAGGCTGACCGAATTATTTTTGCCGATAGGAGTGTCGCTACTGTTTATATGAAACTGTCAAAATACACGTCATTATCATAATTAAACCGTTAGTTCGCGTTACCGCCACCAGACCAGATAAGTCTGCGACCCCCGTGACCACGTTTTAAATGTCATTTTGTTTGCTGTGAATGTTTATCTCGTTTATATATTATATCGATGTCTCTAACAGAAGGTACTGCGACAGCGGAGCGTATGTCTCGTCCGCACCGGCCTCACGCGCCTCGAGGCCGCAAACACACCCCGGAGATGCTGTCCGCGGTACGCTGCGCGCTTACACAGCTGCAAGGCGAACCAGCGCCACCGGCACCCACCAGCTCCACCGTCAAGAGACCAGAACCCGGCTGACAGATAACCGCCAGCGTCACGATATACATGAAGAATAGGCTTAGGAAAACGTTGATTTTTTTAAGTATTAATTGTCTACGGATCTGTTTCAGTAACGTCTCTACATTATTACAAGTGGACCATTCACAGTCCAGCGTGCAGTGCGTCTTGTACTGAATTGCAGGACGCTGCGTTGGATGTAAAGCCAAAAACAGTCTCGCAATGCCTTACCATCCTGCACGTTAGACCGTGAACACTTATTAGGTAACGTCGATGACGTAATGGGGACGGGCGCCGGGAGGTTTGTAGTGCGCGAGTAAAATTTTCATGTTCAATTCTATTTTTTTTTGAAATATTTTGGACTTTTCGTGAAAAACTGTCAGATCGAGTCTAGGAAGAACCTGGAAAGATATGTCTGGATTCTAGCAGTCGCACTATGCGTCTCCCATGCCATAGTGAGATGAATGTCGCCTCTGTTCTTAATAGTATTCTTTGGCGCAACTGGCACTTTGGAACGTCGACCATTGTGGAATGCTCGATTCTATAGAATGAAGGCGACTATATTAAAATCGTTCCACATTATTTCGCGATTTTGCGAAGTCGTGTTCCGACTTCACGGTCGCTCGTGTCGCGTGATCAGACGCGACCTTCTTCGGTTCCTCTAACGAAACTAATAATATTAGTCTCGCGATCATGTGAACCGACTTCCAAATAATATTATTGAACTTAATCGGTAAGATTTGTTTGTTGTAAGTTTATTTAATTTTTTAATAAAAACCTGGAAATAACATTTTAGTTTTTATCAGGCACTAACTCACAGCCACGAGTAAAATCTACGGGCTTATTGGTACTCTCGCGGTCACGAACGGTGTACCTTTAGGACGGCAATCGCTTGCACGAGCCGGTCCAAAATACGTGCGGGCGAGGTAAGTGCACGCAACGTTGTTCAAACGAACGAATTTTGATTGAAAACCGGTAGGTAAGTACATCGTTCGTGTCCGCGATACTACATAAAACACTAAACAACTTCTCGAGACTATGTTAAACTAACTATGTAACATCACAGACCTTATTCTTCTTTATTCTTCTTGATCTTTATTTATTATTTATTTTATAAATTTATATACACACAAGCATGGTTAGAAGAAGTATTAGGATAATACTTTGTACCGGCAAAGGCACTGCTATTCATGTTCTATGACTTTTTATAATTCACCAGAATTTAATGAAAATATTTAAATTGAACGCTCTAAATATTCTGAAGTCTGCCCGTAGCGAAAGAAGGCACTAGTTGGGTAAAACAAACAGCTGTTTAGTCCGAAAGGCAGGGGAGACCGCGGGGCGGTTGAACTTGACCTATGCGCCAAGCAGGCCGTCCGGGAAGTTTGCATTTAAATGCAAATGTATAATGTTTTTTGAAAAGTCGTAGAACAAAAGTTGTTGTATATTATGTTAGTAATATAGATCTAAGATGTTGTTAGAGTTTTACCAACAACCCTGTATAATCTCTACAAACGTATTGCTTGAGTATCGTAAGATTTTCTAAATTGACTATTATTGGTGGCACACTTAATGACGATGTTAATTATTAAGTACATTGAAGTTGCTATTTAAAAAAAAATCACAAGACAGGTGTTGTGTTTTTAATACATAATCGTTGTACAGTGTATTGTACCTTTATTTTTTTGTATTTGCTTATTGTATGATTAGTATTTTATCATTAAAGTTATATAACAAAATGCAACATATTTTTCGTAGTTAGTATATAGTTCGTATTTTCTATAAAAATAGCAGGCTATGCCAATATCATACCTCCGACACCTCCGATTCTATCATATTTCTACTATCCCTTTGGCCTTTTAGTTTGTTGTACCTACTTTCGTCGTATTTTTTCTCTCTCTTATTTGGTCTTTTGGACGGCAAGACAAACTGTCGCTGATGAAAAAAAGTGAGAAAATGACAAGCCCGCTGTGTTTCTTGCCGGATCTTCTCAGTTGAGACCGCTATGATCCTGTGGTAGATTTAAAAAAAAATCACCGTTCAAAAGTGCTATAAGCCGACCGTTTAACTCGCGTATCGCCTGCGCGGTAAGAAGGGAGCGGGGGCGGGTAACGCTACACACGGAGTCAATAATCCAAAGATTTATCTCGAGATAGACATTGTTGGTAAAGAATAAAATAATAAGTATCTTTTTTTTAAGTATTTATTTTTAAGTTTTACAAATATTTTATAATAGCTTCATAGGTACAAAATCATAAAACAATAATTAACTCCGTTTAAGAAATATTTAACCACAGATAAAAATTTTATAGGACTATTCGTCACTAATATTCATATCGCTTGAATCATCATCACTGTCTGTGTAGCTTGAGGAGTCAGAATCTTGCAAATTAATAATAAATCGGTCCATCTCTTCATCAACGATGCGATCGTGCAGACAATATTCATCTTCAATAGTTTGTACATGTTTATCGCAGTTAACCCATTTTTCTACAGAGGATTTGGCAAATAACTGTTCCAGTGTATTTTTCTTTTTGTCTAAATTAGAATCAATTTCAATTTTTGCGAGCTGTCCTTTGATATCCCCCCAAACCAATTCGATTGGGTTCAGGTCTGGGTGATATGGAGGCAGTCGTAAGACTTCATGACCTGCTGCCTTTAAAATTTCATCTATTTTGTAAATATTTTCTGTCGCGTGTTGTTTGATTAAATTCAATATCACATTTTCTTAGAGACGTATCAAATTCAACATTGTGTCTTTGCAGCCAGGTTTGCATGGTGGCTTTTGTGGATGTCATTGTAGGCTTTTTGTCCTCTTGTACCGAGTGGTATGCGGCATTATCCATAACAATAACTGAGCTTGGCGGTAAATTTGGCAATAGCTTTTCTTTAGTCCATTTGCTGAAGTTTACAAAATTTATATCGCTATGATAATCTCCGGTTTTGCTTTTGGATTTAAAAATTAAAAGAGCTCCATCGATAAATCCGGCTTGTCCACCAGCATGTACAATAATTAAACGTGGCCCTTTGCCAATATGCGACAGCACCCCTCGTTCTTCATTGGATTGCCAATACGCCGGTACATTTAATGAAGAATTGACATATGTTTCATCGAGGTAAACAATGTTTCTTTGATCTCTTCTGTGCTTCTTTATCGCATTAAGATAACGCCACCGCCACGATACGATGTTTGGTTGTTCAATCAGTAATTTTCTTTTTGATTGACATTTCTTAAATCGAAAGCCAAGTTTATGAATCAATGTTCTCAAATATTCTTGGCCACAATTTAAAATTCCTTCTTCTCTGAGTTTCGCATTCAAAATTTTTAATGTAGGAACCTTCTTATAAACCGTATAAAATTGAGTTATTTTTCTTCTAACAACGCCCTCTGTAAAACTGTCAACTTCAATTTTTTTCTTTCGGATTTGTTTAATTTTTTTTGGTGATTTAAAATTTACATTATTTTGTTCATCTTTCAGTTCATTTCCTTCTTTTATTATTTTACATATGGTAGTCACCGAAAGTCCTGTAGCTTTAGCAACAAGTTTGTTTAGGTTTATGTCTTCAAGATACTCTGTAGAATTATGATCTTGTTTTCTGGCTTTAAAAAAGGAATATACATTGTATGCTATTTGTTTAGCTTGCTTGTTAATTTTGTTCGCAAAACTGGAAAAGCGATTCATCTTGAGATTTATCTTGGCAGTCGTATACCTTGTGCGTTTATCTTCAAGCGTCCGTAACAAAAACACCAACCGCGCGCTGCGAGCACAGCCAGCGCACTGCCGCACTTGACGTAAGCTCTCTGCTCCGCGCACCCCTTTCACCCATCCGCTAACATCTCCCCTCGCTCCCTTCTACCCCCTCAGGCGATACGCGTATTAAATGGTCGGCCTATAGCGCCTATTTGAAATAAATTATTTTGACTTTGACTTGACTTTGACTGGGTTCTTTAATCGCAGTCAGCCTCCCTGGGCTCTAAATAAGTGGTAAACTTCGGAGTCGTTGGACGTGTGGGGTGTGGGCCTAAACCTCCTTCGAGAACGGCGACGATTTCGAGGAGGACGGCGGCGAAGTTGCTACCCTCGTTTCCGTGAGCACCGTGTCTTCTCAGAGAACGCATGGGTTCATGGTGCCACCGGAGTGTTGGGGTCCGCGGGGCCCCGGGAACCTTGTGGAGGTTTCCCTCCCAACAAAAGGTGGGATTGCAGTCAATCGTTTATAAAAACAGTACATTGGTATGTATGTTTCGTCCTCTTTTCAAATTATAACCGTAGTCGTTTACCAGCTAGGTTAAGGCTCCATTCGCACCAGAATGGCAGCGGCCGGCAGCGCACTTTCAGTGTGAAAGAATTTTAAACTTTATCTACAATACGTAAAATACCATTATCGCAGTTTAGCCGGCCGCTGCCATTCTGGTGTGAATTGAGCCTAACGAAAGTAGCTAAGGGTAAGTGTGAGGCCTCATTTACGGAGACGCGGGGCGTCGCGTGTCGCGTGTGGCGTGCACGCGACGCGCGGCGCCCCGCGAGTCCTAAGGGATATTACCATATAACCCCGTGTATTATCTCACTTGCCCAGATTTACGCATCACTAAATCATAAACGAATTATAATCAGTTAATTGAATTCGACCTTCGTTACATAGCATCGTGTACCCAGCTACCGGTCGGTCACGAGCGTGCGCTTCCTTCATTACTGCCTGCCACCCTGAGACAATGCCGTGACGAACCAGCCACGACCAGGGACGGACTTAGTCGCGTATACCAAAAACCGGCTTCATATTTCCAATTTTTAACCGACTTCAAAAAAGGAGGAGGTTCTCAATTCGTCTGTATATTTTTTTTTAATTTTTTTTTTATGTATGTTCGCGCATAACTGGCAATTATGGACCGATTTGAAAAAATCTTTCTTCCATCCATTCTTCAATCCATTGATTGGGTCCCATAAAAAAATTATTGCTTAGTAATAAGTAGTTCCTGAAAAAACAAGAATGGTGACTGCGCACTGAGAGCTGCAGGAAAGCCTATATAGATGACATTATGTCGCGTTTTAAGGACAAAAATGGTCATAACTCTGGCAAATATTTACCAATTTCAATGATTCTTTTTTTATTCGAAAGAAGAAACCACTGTATTGAATCTGTATGATTTTTATTACAACCGGATTAGAACTTCCTGGAGGACCATGAACGATGTGGAGGAATTTATCTGGTAAAAACCATAAAACTGATGTTCTCCATTACATTGCTCTGACAATTATGAACCGATTTCGATGATTCTTTTTTTATTCGAGAGAGTAAACTACTATGATGATTCCATGCAACTTTCATTACGACCGGATATTTTTTTCTGAAGAAACATGAATTATGTAAAACTATGTAGACGATAATGTGATCATAACCTACCTAGATAATTTTACGGTTTTCGATGGTTCAATCTTTATATATGAAAATATCACTAAAAAGTTTAAAATATAATCTTTTTAAAAAAAAATTGAACCTACTTCAATATCATTGAAAAGTATAAAATAATTTAAATATTATTAAAGTTGGTGCCAAATATACACAGCCGGTAAGCTAACACCAACTTCAATAATATTTAAATTATTTTATACTTTTCAGTGATATTGAAGTCGGTTCAATTTTTTTTAAAAAAGATTTTATAATTGAAACAAAATTAACGACACGAAGAAGACATAGTTAATTAAAATTAAAAAAAAAATTGTAATTACTATTACCTACTTATGTAAATCATCCAAATACACAAACAAATTTTATCAAAATCAATAAATCACATTTCCTTCGTTAGTATCTATTAAATAAATTCTGTGCCACTTTTAATCGTCGATTGCTTAGTAGCTAACGTATCTATTAAGTACTTATAATATCTTCGATGTGGTCGTACCACTACCCACCTCGCTAACCGCTTTTGTTTTAATAGGGCACCACCTGGACCATTTTTATTTTTTTTCATACGTGTAATATCTGATTCAGGTCCATCTCTGTGCATCACGTCACGGTATCAGTTCACGGAACCTTGGCGTGTGAGCACCATCTAATAACGAGACACCATAACACATACTCTAAACACAGACTACTCACTCAGAACCATTCATTAACGGAGATTTAAGACATGTCAAGTTACAATAATGTTCCGTATGTTTATTAAATTCGAATAGATGAATGTTACTTTAAAATTACTATCTACCTACGAGGCTACATATACGTATTTACATAACACACGCAATTAAACTGTAAATTATATTATTATCATTTGTTTATTGGAGTTCGATTTATATTAATTACTAGCTGACCGGCGCAGCTCCGCCTGCGTTTTATTTTTTATTGTATCTAAACCATTCTCGAATCCCCTTGAACACACACGAAAATTTTCATCAACATCGGTCCAGCCGTTTAGGAGGAGTTCAGTGACATACACACGTACAGTAGAATTATATAAGTATATAAAGATTATTAGAAAAATAACATATTTAAAGTACAAGAAGCAAATTAGGTGCCTAAGTATTTAAAGCAAAAAATATTGCATTGTTTACTTTTCAAAATTATACTACACACATCAAAAGTGTCTAGGGATCAACATATATTTTTGCAATAACTTTTCTCCTGATTGATATTAATTAAAATTTTCTTTAAGGATTCATCAAATAAAGTGTTTTCGTTTGTCACAGTAACGATAAACCAAGTCACCTTTGCATTAATAAAGAAATTTGCCATTTTCCTAATAAAGGGATTTTTGACATTTGAACCACTAACACAAAAGTTCGAAAAAAAGACTGAAATAACAGTTTTCTTTAAAATTTTATTGGGTAACTTTAACAATTAATAATCCGTGTTTCTACCGCGAACACTAACAACACAAGAACATCGGTTTGGCATACTCAAAATGAGTTCATCCAAATCACGCTGTGGAATGGCCGCCCATGTTCGTTGCAACAACAAAAAAAGGTCTTCTTGCGACTGGATACCCTCCATATTCGGCAGAGCTCTTCTCTGTAGCATATCCCATGCATGCTCAATCGGGTTCAAGTCTGGCGACTGAGCAGGCCAGGGCAGGACATTGATGTTAGCTGCGGCGAGAGTCTGTCTTACAACTCTTGCGGTGTGCGGTCGTGCATTATCATGCATTAACTGAAATAAGGGACCGATTTGCACTTGTAGAGGAACGATGACGTCTGATACAATCGTCTCAGCATAAATTTGAGCGTTGAGGTTGCCTCTGATCCAAATCAACTCAGTTCTTCCGCCGATCCAAATACCCGCCCATACCATGATGGTTCCACCACTATAAGGATGGACTTCCTGGCAGGATTTTAATCGCTGTTGGCGTCCAGGGGTTCTCCAGTGTCGTATACGTCTTGTATCCGGTCTCATACCAAAACGAGACTCATCAGAAAAGCACACGAAACGCCATTGTTCTTCTGCCCATTTTTTTGCCCAAAAATGCTTGATCCCTAGACACTTTTGATGTGTGTATTTTACTGTGTATTTTTAAATCCACAATTAAAAAAAAGTAAGCAACAAAGCTGTGTGTAGTTTTATTCGTGTAACTAAAGTATACTAAAATTAATTTTAGACTGAAAAATACGATTTGTCTGAACCGTCTCTACGTATGGCTTCGTTTCTAGACGAACGCCGCGCGAAAATATTAGCAATGAACTGCTGATTTACATACGGAACGCTAAAGAAGAACATAATTTGCAACATAACGCCGTGGTTGTCGAATCATTGATACCCAATCGCTTGTTAAGCGCACACGCGTCAAAACATACCGAGGCGGTTCTCTACCATAAGGGTTCAAGATGAATCTTCGTTTGCACGTGTTCCTATATCAATTACTCTGGGTGGTGTCGGTTCTCAATGGAAAGACCCTGCAAGGCATACCAGGGTATGGCCGCAACCTGCTCATCAAGACCCTGCCGGCGATAGAAAACTACCAGAGCAACATATATGAAGTTTATATGGAACCTTATTTGTATGTAAGTGATTTTTTTTGTGACTTGTGACTAGGCGAGCATAGGACAGACGGACTTCGGACCTAAGGATAGAAGCTTTGTACCTACTGCCATTGGACACATGAGACCTTGGTTATTAATTTTCTAGAGGCTAGTTATATCGCCAGCTAACGTGTCCTCACACCAAAAAAAACCTGATTGCTGCACCATTGCTGCTTTAGAGCAAAATATATGGCACAGCAGTAGTACCTACTTAAATGCTATCTTACAAAAGACACCTACCTGACACCTATTTTTTAACCGACTTCAAAAAAGGAGGAGGTTCTCAATTCGTCTGTATATATATATTTTTTTCTTTTCTTATTTTGTATTACACGACACCTTGGTATGGTGGTAGCGAATGTGGATACTGTAATCTTGAAGTCCCTGGTTCTTTTCTTAGGGGAGATAACCTGCTCTATAACCTATTTTAATATCTTTGCCTCTTACAATCCCGTTTGGATCTAAAGTGATATGATATTGTATACCTACTTATATCTTATGTTTGCGTAGACTAACGAAACTTCGTCTATTTATTCTTCAAATAAGAGATGGTCTGAGTAACAAAGATCTGTAATAAAGTTAGTAAAGTAACTCAATACCTAGGTTATTATTATTAATACTTTGAAATTGATATTTTTACCTAAGTAGGTCGAAAGCAGGTGGTAGTAGGTAGTTTTGATATTGAATTGAAATTAAATGTATCCACAACCAATACTGTTTTACGGTATACCGGTTACTAATACGCCCATTGCTGTGTTGGGCGTTGTAGCTGGTGAAATTACCGGACTCAAGAGAGAGACTAATGTCGGTGACCAGCGGCAGTTCGATGTAGCTGTCTATAAGCAAGCGTGTTACCATTAGTCGAACGTCTTGCTTGTCTTGTCACTAGGTTAGATGGTTAAAAAAATATATTAATCCATAACATAAGTTATACGTTCTCAGTCCTCCCGTGTTCTATCCCTTTTATTATCCCGACGTTTCGAATGCAGCACCCATTGTGCTATTAATTATTAGAAAAATATACACGTCGGGATAGTAAAATCTAAAATTAACCGCGATAAAATCCGTAAAAGTAAGTAAGTACTTAGTTTGATTTAAAAAAATATATTTTTAGAAAAGAACTTTGAATAGAAATAAGTTACGTCAATCAAGTACAAGAAACCATCATCATCGCTCAAATATTTGTTATCAACCTTAGAGCACAAATCTTTTGTAAATGAACAAAAAATTGGACTTAAGTGATTTCGTCCTTTAATGTTTTGTAGTGGTAAAAACTTAAACAGCAAAAACAACAGAATATCACATATTAAATTTTCGTTTACTTAGGTAAAGTAAAAAATCGTCTTGCCAATGAAAAGTTAGCTTTAATATGAGACCATGTACCTACTTACTTATTAGACAGAGTTTTTTAGGAGACCAATATATAATGTTATGTACCTACCTACTTATAGCGGACTGTAAATGCTGGTTTCAAAAAGTATTTTACGCTGAAAATGACAATAATGCGACATGAAAAGCGATTCATTGATTATGTACTTAGTTATCATCAAAGGAAAAGCGATGGACACAATATAGACGGGAAATAGAATTGTTTGGATATTAAGCGAGAAAATTAAACTTATACGGTTCTATTATTTACATAAAGAATAAGATAATGTAAACTGGCAGAAAATGCCTGAGCATTTTCTAAAACGTGTGTGTGTAAAACGTATAAAAAATATACACCTATCTATATCTATACTTATAATAAAACTGTAACAGGTCCAATTCTGTACATTGAAGATATTTTTTTACCGACTTCATTAACCGACTTCACCAGTTTTTAACCGACTATAAAAAAGGAGGTTATGTATTCGATGCGAATGTCTGTTATTAAAAGTTTAGTTAACATAAAAATAGCGCAGGCGGAGCTGCGTGGGTCAGCTAGTATATATATATGGTCATACACCTGCCACGTCTGCGAGTAATAAATCCTTCTGCATTGCTTGATAGGTACTTACAACGAATCCTAAAAATGGTACTAACCCAAAATTGATACTGATCTATTTTTCCTACTTATGTATTTACCTCAAAGAAATATCATCATCAGCAACCTATAGTCATCCACTGCTGATCACAAGCCTCCCCCTTAGAAGGGAGGGGTTCCCATCATCCCCACGCTTGGCAGGCGGCTTGGGGATTGCAGTATAGTCGGTAGGTAATCTATACTTGTAATAAAACTGTAACAGGTCCAATTCTGTACATTGAAGATATTTTGAAAATTATGTTTGGAGGGCATTCTATAACCGATACTAAAGCCAAAAATGTATTTATTTTATTTTTGGCTGTCTGTCTGTATCTCGGCTGAGCATCACGCTGAAACTACTGGATGGATTGAAACGAAACTTGGCATGATTTGAGTTAATACTCCGAGGTAAGACATAGGATACTTTTTATCCCGACATTCGGCACGGTTCCTTTGGGAGAGGGGACTAAAGTCAAAATGTGTACTTGGTTATACGCTTGCTCCGATTTTAACAATTTTTCATTATACTTATAATAAATATTTGTAAGGGAACACTCATAGACAGTTGTTAACAATGTTTGGAAATCGATCAGGTTAAGCAACGTTAGGTAAGGTCATTAAATAGATGGTTGACCGTTTAACACCATTTGAACTAAACGTCTCCATGCTTCGGAGGGCAAGTAAAAAGAGGGTCCAAGTTTTTAACCGACATTAAAAAAGGAGATTTTGTATTCTATGCGAATGTATATTATTGAAAGTTTAGTTAACCTAAACACAGCGCGGGCGGAGCTGCGTGGGTCAGCTAGTCCAATAGAAAGACGCTGCTGCCAGTCTTCTTGTTTTCCCTTAGTCGCCTCTTACGGACAGCCAACGGGAGGAGATGGGAGGGTGCTATTCTTACCCGGACACCCCCACGTGTAGAAAGAAATGTGCGTAAAGTATTGAAATGAGACTACAGTTTATTCTAAATAGTATATTTCATTACGAGTGCGGAAAGCCTGTCATTGCAAAGAGTTCCGACAAATGTCTACCCGAGCCGAGGTGCAGCCAAAGGCGAGGGTTGACAGTCGGAACAAGTTGCAATGACGGTTCCGCACGTGTACTGAACAACTATTTTTAATACAGTTGCGAAAAAACGAAGCAACTTAATAAAATAATAAAAATACACAACAAACTCAACTAACTTATCATTTATTTCTTATAAAAGTTATAATTCACATGTACATTGAAATTGGTACAGTTTTTAATAGTAACTGGGGAAGTTTTAGGTTGCAAATTTACTGTTTGAGACAAACTATTATTAATTTCGCATGATTGTTCATGTATATTTGTCAAAGGTGTTAAACATTGGCGTTTGCTAGTTGATGGAATAGGATCTGATGAATTATCGTTATCAACGACGGTAGATGGACGAATGTTCTCTTCAGTATTGGCATGTGAAGGAGACGGACTGGACTTTAAATTAATGGATCGTGTGATTTTTTTCCCAGTTTCTAGTTTGTTGTTTAATGAATCAGCAATATAGCCTTCTGCAACTTTGTCTGATTTCCAACCTCCTAGTCGCTTTAAGGACGTCAAATTGGCTCCCGAATCTGCCAATAATGTAGCAAAGGTCCTCCTGAAGCTGTGCCCAGTATAACACTCAGCATCCGGCAGACCAAGAAACGTAGCTATTTCTTTTGGCATATTAACAAATTTGTTTATCCCGATTGCTTGAGTTGTACACTTTCCTTTTTGATAATTTTGGAAAAAACGGTCGGTTTTTGCTTTTTGGGACCGCTGAATCATATATTTTTGCACTATTCTAAGAAAATCTCCTTCAACAACAAAGCTTCTCGGTATCTTATTTTTTGTATTCGGAATTTTGATTAGTAGCATTTTCCCATGGGTTGCAATATCTTTTAAAGTAATATTGGCTAACTCCTCTCTGCGGCAAGCTCCAACAACACCAAAAATCAGCGCAACCTACAAAAGGGATTTGATTAATATTTTTTTAAATAATATATAAAGTGTATTTTGCGATTTCGTAAACTGAATACTAAAGAAAAATATAAGTACTTATTAATAAATTAGGTAAGTACCTTTGTGGCTAAATAACGATCATCGGGAGCTTCGTTCAATAAAATCTTTTTAAAAAAAAATTGAACTGACTTCAATATCACTGAAAAGTATAAAATAATTTAAATATTATTGAAGTTGGTGCCAAATATACACAGCAGGTACGCTAACACCAACTTCAATAATATTTAAATGATTTTATACTTTTCAGTGATATTGAAGTCGGTTCAATTTTTTTTTAAAAAGATTTTATTTTAAACTTTTTAGTGATATTTTCATATATAAAGATTGAACCATCGAAAACCGTAAAATTATCTAGGTAGGTTATGATCACATTATCGTCTACATAGTTTTACATAATTCATGTTTCTTCAGAAAAAAATATCCGGTCGTAATGAAATTTGCATGGAAACATCATAGTAGTTTACTCTCTCGAATAAAAAAAGAATCATCGAAATCGATTCATAATTGTCAGAGAAATGTAATGTAGAACATCAGTTTTATGGTTTTTACCAGATAAATTCCTCCACATCGTTCATGGTCCTCCAGGAAGTTCTTATCCGGTTGTAATAAAATTCATACAGATTCAATACAGTGGTTTCTTCTTTCGAATAAAAAAAGAATCATTGAAATTGGTAAATATTTGCCAGAGTTATGACCATTTTTGTCCGACCGAGCGAGTCCGAGCGACTAAAACGTCATCTATATAGGCTTTCTTGCAACTCTCAGTGCGCAATCACCATTCTTGTTTTTTCAGGAACTACTTATTACTAAGCAATATTTTTTTTATGGGACCCAATTAACGGATTAAAGAATGGATGGAAGAAAGATTTTTTCAAATCGGTTCATAATTGCCACAGTTATGCGCGAACATACATAGAAAAAAAAAAAAATATATACAGACGAATTGAGAACCTCCTCCTTTTTTGAAGTCGGTTAAAAACCTTTCCACTTCATTAGATGTTAATATTTTCGACTTTTTAGTTGTAAAACCGTCTGATTGTCGTTTTAAGAAAGCATTTAGTTTTGGGTATTCACTTATATCCACGTTGTTCCTTATTTTCAGCATACTTTTTATCATCGAAAACCTCGACCATAACGTAGAAGGTTTTAATTTTGCTGAGAGTTCGGAGAAGTATGCCAACATAACATTTTCTGAAAAACTATTTGCTTTTTTCTCTTCTCTCCACGCAATAAATTCGTCGTATGTAGATATGTAGCGACTTTTTGACTTTTCCGGTAAAATGTTCTCCGAAGCATTTTGTGCAATTATACTGAGTTCGGGTGGTGTTAATTCAAAAAACATATCGTCGAAATTACTCATTTTGTGCAACAAGCAACTAAACTCACAACAAACAAAGTACAAGGAATTTTTTTGGAAAATGGCGCCAACCGTAAAATAATATAAGCAGTTTTTGTTTTCTTTATCCATTCTGGGTAGGCAAAGGGAAATATGCCCATACAGCCAAATCTGATACTGAAACAAATTAGTAGCTGAATCGTAAAAACTTCTATGAATTCTTTTTAGTAAAAACTTCGTGGTTGTTTTTTTTTCTCTTTTTAATAGACATTATTTTGACAGTTGGGAAAGAAAACGCACGAGTGCGGGAAAGGTAAAGAAAAAGCACTAGTGCGTAATAGCCTACATCCCAAACGCTATACATCCCTGCAATACGCCACTTTTTGAGCAACTGTATTAAAAAAGTCATTTGTATATTTAATTAATCTATACTTATAATAAAACTGTAACAGGTCCAATTCTGTACATTGAAGATATTTTGAAAATTATATTTGGAGGGCATTTTATAACCGATACTGAGGCCGAAAATGTATTTTTTTAAATTTTTGTCTGTCTGTCTGTCTGTCTGTCTGTCTGTCTGTATCACGGCTGAGCATCACGCCGAAACTACTGAATGGATTCAAATGAAACTTGGCATGATTTGAGATCTTACTACGAGGTAGGACATAGGATACTTTTGATCCCGTAATCTAGCACGGTTCTTTTGGGAGAGGGGATTAAAGTCAAAATGGGTACTTGGTTATACGCTTGGTCCGATTTTATCAATTTTTCTTTATAATATAATAAATATTAGTAAGGGAACACTCATAGAGAGTTGTTATCAAGGTTTTGTAATCGATCGGGTTAAGCAACGTTAGGTAAGGTCATTAAATAGATGGGTGACCGTTTAACGCCATTTGAACTAAACGGGTCCGTGCTTCGGAGAGCAAGTAAAAAGTGGGTCCCAGTTTTTAACCGACTATAAAAAACGAGGTTATGTATTCGATGCGAATGTCTGTTATTAAAAGTTTAGTTAACGTAAAAATAGCGCAGGCGGAGCTGCGTCGGTCAGCTAGTGAATAATATAATATAGGTAACAGCTGTAGGAAGTGCGACACAGTTTCTGTATAAATGTTCCCAAAACCAACTCTATAGTCTACATTGCTGTTTTTGTTCGCAATTATAAATCCGGGTGACATACAAAAACGTCAATGAACGTAACTAATAGAAATACTGACAGCAGTTTTATTTTCACCAAAACAGTTTCATTGAAATTAAAGTGAACGAAATAATTAGGTCGCATACGACATAACTGTATCAACATAATAATAAAAGTGTGAATTCAATTTTATAGAAGCATAGTCGAACTCTAAATAGCCTGGCTTTATATTGACTAAAGTTTGTTGACCTCAGGTATACTACTTAGGTATAATTAATTTGAATGATACGTAGAGCGTTTTCACATCATCCGATCCGATGTCGTATGCCGATGACAAATATGAAATAACTATGTCGGATTCCATATCGGAGTAGGCAACGTATTTAGACGGGTATTTTTGGTACATTTGACTTATGCCGATATCGGATCCGTCCGTCCGACAGCCTGTGGAGTGTCCAGGTAGGAATAAAGTCCTCCCATCTCCTCCCGTTGGGTGTCCGTAAAAGACGGCTAAGGGAAAACAAGAAGACGGGCTGCGGCGTCTTTGTATTGGATTGCCTACCACATGTACTGCCTTCCCCAAGACGCCTGCCAAGCGTGGGGATTATGGCAACCCCTCCCTTTTAAGGGCATCCCCTTTGTTCAGCAGTAGACCTCTTGCGGCTGGCTTGATAATGCTGATGATGATACCGGATCGGCGTCCGATACCGATATAAAAACTTAGTTCTGTTTCGCCAAAAAAAATGATACGGTAAGTATTTAGAACCTCTTTTATTTTTAAATCGGATATAAAAGCATAGCGCTGGAAAGGCCCTGTTAATATCAGAAACGGAGCGCCCAAAGTTTATGTTGCACGTAGCGTCGATGCAGTCCAGTTCACTGGGAGCATCGATATACCTATACCAAATAGATTAGCTGTCACGAACAAAATGACATCGAAAATGTGGTCGCGGTTACATATACTTACACAACTATACACGTAGCTAGAAATTGTAGAAAATAGTTTTAAATAATTCGGAACGTCGGACTAATAGAAGCCTTCACATGTAGTAATAAAGTCTAATTCTGTATGCAGTAATGTTGGCACATAAAACCTTTACATCGGAGACAAAGAAAAATCAATAAAACCGCCAAAGCTATACGAAAAAAAGTAGTTGTTTTGACTTAAACAAAAATGTACTCATTTAAAAGAAAATCTTAACCACTATAAAATAAGGTTCAAAATAGGTGTGTTTCCATTGTGTGTGTACTGACTTACAAACTTATCCGTACTGGTGACAAAAATGAGAACTAACTTTTTTATTATGGTAATGACGTGTAGTTTAACAGTTTCGTATAGACAGTGGCGACACGCCTATCGGCAACATTAATTTTGTCAGTCTCTAGCGGAGAAAATATCAAATAAATAATTTTTATTTCGTATTATAATGATATCTTACTTATATTTATTATTTAAACTAGTAGTAATAAGAACACGAAACGAAAAAAAAAATTCTCCTATGCAATTTTAGTATTACGATAAGTATATATTATTTGGACAGTTTATAAACGCGCAATAAGGAATTTCGATACATCCTGTTGGCGGCTCGTACTAATTTGCAATAGAGCGACAGCCGTCTCCGTAGCTCTATTTTCGTGACCACTTTTCGGGTCGTGACAGCTGATCTAGTTGATATAGTATATCGATGACTGGGAGGTCTTACGCGGTAAAATTCCTTCGTAACCCAGTCTCCGACCCTCTTAGACACCAACTTCGGGTACCTATAAGGTTTACCTCATTTCTAACTTCCTCAATTACATAGTCAAATACCGCAATAGCTTCCGAAGTTCCGACGCAAAAAGACGGGTGTTATAATTTTGTAACCTAGTTATTACCTAACTGCCGGTCCCAATATCCTATCGATCCCTTACTATAAGTTAAAGCAGTTACCATCGATATCTGTAATGACATATTTCCGTTTCAATAATAACATATTAGCAGCTTACTGTTGGTTGACAAATGACGCTCTGTCAGGGTTTCAGTTATCGTCCATTTCGGAGGTTTTTCGCGGGATATCGATGATTTTAACTTATAGTTAGGGATCGATAGGATATTGGGACCGGCAGTAAATGATTTAGGAAAGTTCCATTTCTACGAAAAAAGTCGGGTCTTATAATTTTGACACGCATGTCTCTACCTATGTCTGTCTATGATATCACAGCTCCCGAATTGACTGATTTGAATGCTGTTTTTTTCATTTGCAAACTGGTTTAATTACGGCGTTTGTTGTGGTGTTTCATGACTATTGATCCTAGAGGTCACAGTGTTAGTCAAGGTTAAAAGCTGATTAGCCCCAAAAAATAGTTATTTAATGAACATAATGTTTAGCCGCTTTTATAAATATTATTAGTTTTCTTTTGTGATTTACTTAAATGTTGCTAGCTTTACTGTTGCACTGTTTATAGATTCTATAGTTATTTTATTATTTGGTCAAGTGACAAATGAACAAACATTTTGTACAATAGACGTAATGAATGATACGCATTTGGTACAAAATTTAATTGTTTTTATTTAGGTCGACAATCACAGCTGATTCCTTTGTCTGTGGGTTCAAATATAAATTATGATTTATTTAATATAAGCGCTTATTACATTACCCTTTCGGCTGGACCCGCTCATAATGTAGGTATATAAGTATTAGTATCAGTTGTCTGGTTTCCATAGTACAGGTTCTGCCTAGTTTGGGATCGTATGACCGTGTGTGGATTGTCCCAAGATATTATTATAAAGTGTAGCGTAGGTCGGGTGCAGGGCTTGTACCATTTCTCCGTAACAATCAGAACGGGACTGATCAGACCCTGCAGACTTTCCTGTAGGTAAGGTAATATAAAATTAGTGACTAAATTTGGATAAGAATATGAATAACATAAATTTATTTGGACACCACAATGAAACACAATTACAAGTAAATAACAGAAATACAATTAAAGGTAAAATATTACATAATATGTGCCCCAAAGAGATAGATCCAAATGGGTCCCAGAAACCAAAACTCTAATGGTCAAGGAGATATACATAAATTTAATCCGTTTAATTCATACCTGTCTACCATGAAGTTTTCATTTACCTGTGTTATGTTTTTAAAATAATAATATTCAGAATACACCTTAATTCTCAAACCACATACTTCGGTAGATAGAGTCTTTCTTTTTTGTTCTTGCGGGGTAAGCCTTCAATAGGTCTCTGGGACCTGTAGGGATAGGTACCCACATAATGTCTGTTTCTTTTGTGTGGGAATCTATATTCCATTGATCGTCAGAATCCGCAACACCAACAATTCATTTTTTTTGGGGTTCCATACCTAAAAGGTAAAAAAGGAACCCTTATGGTGAGACTTCGCCTGTCCGTCTGTCTACCACACCTATATATATTTTTCAGAAACCACTGGTGCTATCGATTTGAAACTTGGAATAGTTTAATTAAGATCTTACTTACTTAACCAGATCGCAAATGAAAAAAAATACGTTTTCTTTAATTTTAATCTGAAATAATTAAAGCTACTTAGGTAATACATGTCTATCTATATTTTACAGCAAAAATAAAATGATCTTTCTAAATAGTAGGTACACTTTTTTAGTAATCCTAACTCCTAAGGAACCCTCGGTACGCGAGTCTATCTCGCACTTGACCGGTTATTTTTTTAATGTATTTCTACAAAATATGTAATTACTAAAGTATATATGTAGAATATCTAATGCAAAGATATTATATTTAACCCTTTTTTTAATAAAATTACTGATTACCTATAGCTATACTTAATTGATTTAAAAAATCTATCTTTTTTTTCAGGAATACGGCCACTCAGCTGTCTTTCCACCAGAAAAAAGGGCTGAAAAACAAATGGACTTGGCTTTTGTAAGTTCTTTTCTTATTTTAATAATCCCAACAATTATAATATAACAGATAAATATGATAAAAACATCTGTTGACTTAACCAAAGCGTTTCATAAAGTTCAAACGATTCAATCTTTTTTATATAAAATCCAATATTAGTAAAGCTTCGTGGTTCACGGTCCTAACACACTTCCCAGTATAAAAATTAACGGTTATGTATGCATATTTGTTATTAACAACTAACTAAACAAACGTGACTATGTTATACAAAAAACTAAGTAGGTACGGTTTTAACAGATCTGTGTAATCGGCGTATCATGTTATATTATCACGATGTAAGGATATAATATAATATACATATAAATGGTAAGTAAGGATATTCACAGATACTTATTCATATTGTGACGTCACCTGACTGACTTTTCAATCCATGAAAGTTAATCAAATGTAATTTTGACATGTTTACATTTTACACACCTATTACCATGAAGCTATCAGGGTCAAAGTGGAGGCAACACTCCCAAATACATGCCTGAGGTCAACGCTATCAGTTTCATTGAGGTCGGATCTCTCTTTCTAAGAGGGCAACCTTAATGTTTCATGAAAAATCAGGACATCTTTTTAACTTCGTCGCATAATACGACTTACTTGGCTTGTTTATGCTTTAAGTTTAAACCGATTAAATATGTCTAGTTGCTTCAGTCTGATTATGGGTTGGAGCAGCCCAAATACGGAAGAACTGTGAACAAGAAGAACAAACTGTGATTGATAGGGAAACAGATGATAAATAAATAAGGACCTCCTTCTGGCCGATATGACCACAGTGGGTATTTTGAAAGATCTCAGTCTACGCAAAATATATTATAGTGCGCAAGTGCTTGCGTAGACACAACTGCACTCTCTCTCTCTCTTCCGTTTACCTCTCAAAATACGATGGGATGAAAAACCGACACGACCGGGGAGAGACCAGGTGCAGGATCAACATTTTACATGCCCATCTTACGCATGGAGGATCTTACTTTACAGAAAATCAAGGGATAAATAATAAGCTAATGGTTGTGAAAATAAAAGCATATGAAGTTATGATTAAAAAAAATATTGTGCTATAAAATCATTTATTCAGTACGTTTAACGATCTCCGATTAATCACAAGATACTGAATAGCAATTTGCATTATATGCAAACAACTAAAACACATTTTAACCAACACATTAGACGAAAGAAAAAGCATTCGCGGTAAATTTAGTTTTCCATTGGACCAACAGCAGATCATTGCAGCTTCATCAAATTTATTTTCCAATGGGTCAATGGATAGTCATAGGTACATTCCTTCACTCAATATTTTTAGGAAATCTACAAGAAAATAAAAAATGTATTAATATTAACCAGGGGTAAACAAAACAGTATGTATATTTATGGAATGATATATGTACTCTCGCCGATACGGCCAATCCAACCACAGCGGCTAATCTTTCTCAAGATCAGCCATCATCCAGTGCACAAATGCTTGCGTAGACACAAGTGCACAAGTGTACTTTACATGCCTATCCGACGCATGGATCATCTTACTTTACAGACAATCAGATGACCGGCCTGCATTATCCTAGCCAGTAAGGAACAACTACACAAAGTTGTTGCTCCCCGCAGGATTCGAACCTGCGACCCCCGGTATGCAAGCAAGCGGTTTCCCACTGCGCCACGGAGGCTACTAGACGTGACAGGACTAGGAGGCGACAAGAATAAATATGTATCTAATAAGTTACAAAACTAACTGTACCTAAACTTAACCTACATATCTACACACTTGTAAAATTAATGAACATACAATATGTTTTCAATATCAATCCTTTGAACTAAATACATCGTTTATTTTTTGATCATAAAGTGGCGGTAAAAAAAATCCCCAAAACGAAGTCTTCAAAAAATGTATACCATGGTTACTCTATTAAAACAATGTGAAATATTTGAAAATTAAATAATTCAAGTACAAATTAATAGAAACGTAAACCCAATACTAACAAACGAACTGAAAACGTGTTGAGTGCCTATCGAAAGAAGAACTGATCGAAAATATGGTGCATAATGCACAGGGATCATCGGTAGGTAATTATTGAACAAAATCGCACTTACGAGTGATATTCAGTATTAAATACAGGATACAACATATTTTTGCAACCAAGTACTGCACATTTTATCACCATTTTTAACCGACTTCAAAAAAGGAGGAGGTTCTCAATTCGTCTGTATATATATATATATATATATATATTATGTATGTTCGCGCATAACTCTGTCAATTATGAACCGATTTGAAAATCTTTCTTCCATCCATTCTTCAATCCATTGATTGGGTCCCATAAAAAAATTATTGCGTAGTAATAAGTAGTTCCTGAAAAAACAAGAATGGTGACTGCGCACTGAGAGCTGCAGGAAAGCCTATATCGATGACTTTATGTCGCTTTTTAAGGACAAAAATGGTCATAACTCTGGCAAATATTTACCAATTTCAATGATTCTTTTTTTATTCGAAAGAAGAAACCACTTTATTAAATCTGTATGAATTTTATTACAACCGGATAAGAACTTCCTGGAGGACCATGAACGATGTGGAGGAATTTATCTGGTAAAAACCATAAAACTGATGTTCTCCATTACATTGCTCTGACAATTATGAACCGATTGCGTTGATCATAACCTATCTAGATAATTTTACGGTTTTCGATGGTTCAATCTTTGTATGTATATGAAAATATCACTAAAAAGTTTAAAAAAAAATCCTTTTTAAAAAAAAATTGAACCGACTTCAATATCACTGAAAAGTATAAAATAATTTAAATATAATTGAAGTTGGTGCCAAATATACACAGCCGGTAAGCTAACACCAACTTCAATTATCCAGTCCTTGACTCCAAGATATTCCATCACTAGTAGTACCTCGTGGGTACGATCCGAAGATATCGCACAAGTTTCAGAGGTTAGAAAGAGAAAACAACTCTTTCGTATCCACCCCGCCTCAGCCGAGCGACAGCCACCTCATTCTTGTCCGTGCGATCACGGCGTTCGCACGAGTTCAAATACAAGGGATCTTTGAAATCATGAAAAATCGAAAATAAAGAAGACATAAAATTAAAAGTAGAACATTGTTCGTGTCGCTGTTAACGAAGATGTATACTCTCGAGCTAAAGTGTACCCTTTGAATTCATTGGGAATCACTACTGTTTAATCCGTAGAATTCTACGGATATTATTGTGCCTAAATATTATTCTGCCTGCCTGCTGCTGCTGTACCTGCGAAGATTTATACGCTCGAGCTGAGTTTGTGTACCCTTTGCATTCATTGGGAAGCACTAATTTTTATTATCCGTTGTATTCTTCGGATATTATTTGGCCTAATTATCACAATGTCCTAAATACGACAGTTGCATTCATCGGAAATCATACAGCTTATCTGTTGTATTCTTCAGATATTGCATTTTTTTCTTGGCCTAACTACCCGCATTATTTACTACTACAGGTGAGTTCGTCTATTTTTAGATAAAAGCAAATAAATATTCGCTGTTGTTATAATTCGCTTCAATTATAATCGAAAGAAAATTTCTATATCTATGCATAGATACCTAATGGTAATCATCAGTCAAATGCAAACTTCGCGTGGTATCGGAATTTGTGCTCGAAGGTGCGGAGGCAACAAATCACGGTTACAAATGTTGCCACAGAATAGTCCCTGATCAGTTTTGTTGGTGTGGTGGAAGGAATCTCTAACGAAGTTGATTCACTTAGTTTTATGAATCTTCATTACTAAATTTGTAATAGCTACTCTGAACCTGGAGTTTGGCACCATGCTGATCGATAGTTATAAGGCTATTAGTCAGTAAAGCATAATTGGCTTCATGAAAGGTGGACAAGCCTCTTAAATCTTAAAAAAAAAAAAAAATATGATATGCCGGATAATATCCGTACTCTAAACGAAGGGGCCACTCTTGGCTTATTCTCACTATGCCGAAACTGATACCTGTCAGTCGGTATCATTCTACTGATCGATCAAACCTTGACAGATCCTTTTAAGATTGTAAAACAGATTTCTTTTTTTTTAGAACAAGTAAGTAGGTAGGCGATTTTGTAAAAAAAAAAAAATTGCCCACATTTCATACTTATTGGAAATTTAAACGGGAAAGGCTCCGAAAAACTATTTTTCGATTCTAGCACCAGCGCGATGAACGACAAAGTCAGTGGTCTGAAACCAGTGAAGTTTTTAATGTGCACTCTAACCGCCACCAGCGCGGCGTCGAGGACTGTAATCATCGCCTCCGCTTGACTGATTGCCGACCGTGTCCGCCACGAGTCCAAGCGTCGCAACAATTCAATGAACCTCTCAGTTTCATCATTAATTACCAGTATAATGTTTGATTCAAAAACTTCTAGTAAAGTAAGTTTTATGTTGGGTCCATACTTTTGCTTGATTTGGCGCGCAACAGATATTCTAAAAATATATATATATATACTATATATATAATTATTAATTTCATTACGACTTATAACTATTAGCAGCCGAAAGACGTCCACTGCTGAACAAAGGCCTCCCCCTTAGAAGGGAGGGGTTGCCATAATCCCCACGCTTGGCTTGGCTTGGCTTGGGGATTTGGGGAATGTTGTTATAACTATTAACTACAATTAGTATGTAATTGTACTATGTCGCTTTAGCAAAATAGATACTAAGCTCCTGCTTATATGAATGATAACTGTAATATCATTATGACGTTGACAGTGTTGACACATAGTTTACGTTTACTTTAATCGTTAATTTGATATCAAGATAAATATTTTCATCAGATTTTCACGGACGCATTTCTAACGAGTAGCGTGCTCCTCTGTAGTCAAACTCTAAAGTTAGAGCGTAGCAAGTGGTTCGTAAAAACTGGTGAGCATTGGTCTACATACAGTAATGGTAATCCATTGTTATATTGATGTCTCTGGAGACAAAAAAAAAAAAAAAAAAAAGTGACTTTCGTGTGTATACCTAATACCACTGCCTTTTCTTATTCACACAGAATAAGTAGAGTTTATTACCCTAGCTAATATTGGGATAGGCTAACATTTGGAATTGGGCGGCACATATTAACAAATTCATATTTGCATCATATATATATTCATTCTTTATTATATTATTGAGGCTGATATGATATAATAATAATAGGATAAATGCAGACACGGAACGAGAGATCGTGTGTAAAAAATAATTATTTATACATAATTAATATATATATTTATGTATAATACAATTAAAACAATAATATTAAACCAAAAAACATTGTGAATATTCGACTTAATTAGGGGGGTACCCTCATACTAAAAAAAAAAAAAACCTAATGCAAGGGTAAGAAACTAAAAATGTAATTTTTTCCAAGACTATTCTTTAGCATACGAAATGAGGCATGTATTAAAATTTAATCTTTATGAAAGGGGAAAGATTTACCTAGCCATATTCATGATTCTCTAAGTGAGTTGGAGATGGAGATTATACAAAGAAAAGGCGAGCAAGCGTCATAACCACTACCAAAATTACTACAAAAGGCGGTCTTTATTAAAAATTGACCTCAAAGAGGCCTTTATTTTATTTTCTATTTATGAATCTTATTGTAGCCTCCGTAGCGCAGCGGTAAACCGCTTGCTTTGCAAACCGGAGGTCGCGGGTTGAAATCCCGTGGAGAGCAACTACTTTGTGTAGTTGTTCCTTGCTGGCTATGACAATGCAGGCAAGATGATTCATGCGTCGCATGGGCATGTAAAAACTCAGTCCTGCGCCAGACCTCACCCCAGTCGTGTCGATCTTCCGTCTTAACGAATTGTGAGAGTAAAGGAAGATAGAGTGCACTTGTTTCTACGCAAGCACTTGTGCACTATAATATCTCTCGTGTAGTAGGCTGATTTGATGAAAGATCGGCCGCTGTGGTCCTATCAGCCAGGGGGACATTTATTTATTTATTTTATCATTTATGTACACACTAACAATAAAAGATAGAAGGAATAAAGGCAAGATACTATTCTTAATACAAAGGCACAGCTTATTTCTAAAGAAAGTTATTCCAGCAGGCCTTACATTATTATTATTATAGACATTATTATGAGTCACAATTGTAATATTTCCGCTTGTGTTCGGTTCCTATTACAAAAATATTGCAACCTTTTGTATATTGTCTGCAGTCTCAGGGTTTTTTCTTTTTATACTCTGCCGGGCAGAGTATGTTATTCCATGACACTAAATGTCATGGAAAAATCTTTCAATGCTGTGAATATTTTATAAACGCTAATAAACCTTTATTAACCTGTAGATAACGTGATTAGGAGTTATCCTATTATAGCTGTCTTAACCTTCACACTTTACATCTCTCGAGACAATTCAGTAATCCTTCGAATTAATATCTTCTTTCTTCCTCAAAATCCAACGCATTCAAGTAGTGAATGTATTGGATTCACTACATCGACATGTTTCCCTAGCAGGATGTTTGTTAGTCTGGTACATTTTCGTAGACAACACATACAACAATCAGCTTTTGAAGTTATTCTCTCCTAATTCACCCATTACTGGTAACATAAGTCTAGTTTCAAACAAACAATATTGATTTGATGATGACAATTACGTTATTTCTTTAGCAAGTTTTGGACTAGATTGTTTTTTGAATATTGTATGGTTATTTACAACCAGCTATTTCTTTGATATCCACAAATAAAATTGGCAATATTATTAGAAGCAAAAACGGTTATTTCAAGGAACCTGTAAATTGAAACCAATCTTTCCTCGCTATGTTCTACATTGCATAGGATCTAATTACTAGATTACTGAGTCACAATAACTTTAGTTACTTAAAAAACATTACATAAAGTTACTGATTTTATTAGTTTAGAAAATATTATTCAAACCAAAAAATTACATATTTATACCTTTAATTCTTTGCCTAAAGAGTAAACAAAATATGGAAATAATTGTCATTAACTAAACTATTAGAATTTACCAAATGTGTTGTAAGGTTTACACAGACTAAAAACCTTAGGTACGGAATTTGTAGATGTTAACCCATTTTAAATCTGCATCAATTCATTCAAAGACCTATTGATTTCCCACTTGTCTGGTAACAACATTAACTTTTCAGTTTTATTCTCCATGACATGGCTCACATCTTGACACCCTGTCCGCTGCCCGATGTGTGGTGGGTTCGATTCCCACCTTGTCTGGGTGTAGTTTGTCTGTTTGGGTTGATATATTTTGCAGGAAGGAAAGGTATTTAAGGTATAAGTACCTATTGATATCGTTTGTCTGGTTGTCGTGGTGCAGGCTCTGCCTGATTTGGGGACGAATGCCCGCGTGTGGATTGTCCCAAATATGGTATATTATTTGCTATACAGCAAACAAAATAAATGGTATATTATTATAAGTATATGTCTTCTCAAGCCATGGGACGATGTATTAAAGAGATATTATTTAACAACACAATCGACACTTCTAACTTATTACTTACAATACGAGACGAGCCCTGGCTTCAGCAGCTGTCCAGAACGCCTTTATTATTAAAACTATTAGAAAATTGGTCGCAAGATAGTCTGCACGATTAGCAGGCTATGCTATTTGGGATTACATGTTCAATAATGTTAATGTAAAATTTTAAATCATTGTATATTAAATAAGTTTAATTCATCAAATAATATGTTTATAAACATAATTACTTATATCAAATTAATTAATACGTACCTAGTAGGTACGTATACCTACGTGTTTATGTATTCTGCAAAAAATTGCAAAATATATTTGGCTTTATTATAACTAATAGTTTAAGCAACAAATTAAGTTAACTTTGTTTTATTCTCGAATCTCTTTAATTGCAACATTGATTTTGTATCTCTAAACATCTACTACTAGTGATGGAATATCTTGGAGTCAAGGACTGGATAATTGAATGATCAAACGAACTTACCCTAAGTGAAGTTCGATCTTAATTATCCAGTCCTTGACGAGAAGATATAAGGTCCCTCCCTACCCATTAATGACCCTGTTAAATCAATGTTGCAGCTGTATTTCATTTTACTCTAAAGAGAATGAGGTGGCTGTCGCTCGGCTGAGGCGGGGTGGATACGAAAGAGTTGTTTTCTCTTTCTAACCTCTGAAACTTGTGCGATATCTTCGGATCGTACCCACGAGGTACTACTAGTGATGGAATATCTTCTCGTCAAGGACTGGATAATTAAGATCGAACTTCACTTAGGGTAAGTTCGTTTGATCATTCAATAATATTTAAATTATTTTATACTTTTCAGTGATATTGAAGTCGGTTCAATTTTTTTTTAAAAAGATTTTATTATGATTTTAATTCACTTTATCGTGAAATTATGGTATTTAAATGTTTGATCGATTTAAATGACAGACAGTTTCATGCTGACAATAAGCGACAGTGTTGCCACAAAATACGAACCCTTAAAATCGGTAATTAAAATTGGATTTGAGTATAATTGGCGAAAACACAATAGAGCATTATTCTAATCGAACTCACAGAACAGTACCAATATTTTTTTTATTAGTCATGATTGTCATCGTATTTTAAGTTTTCGGGTATATTAGGGTATCCATTTCTCGGGTAATTTCAATTATAACTTGGACCACACATCGGACCTCAATGAAAGGGATAGCGTATGCCTCAATCAAGTATTTGGAGTGTGGACTCCATTTTGACCCTAATAGCTTCATGCATAATACTATACTTTTTCTTTCGCCTTTAAGTACTTCCTTTATGTCAATGTTAATAAATTCTCAAGTAAGTAAGTACCTAAAGTACCTACATACAGAAAGTTTATTTTATCCTATAAAAAGACCAAAATCAATATTGAACCAAATTATAGACAGGTGTGTGGCAAAGAAATAAACTTATAATAAACTAGCTGACCCACGCAGCCCCACCCGCAATTTTGTATAGCACTGAGGGACACCTTTCTAACAGTGAAAGAATTTTCAAAATCGTATCAGTAGTACCTCCCGCGAACATCCAAACTGACAAACTTTACTTCTCTATAATATTAGTAGGTATACGAGTAGATATAATATGTATCTTCATGCTTAGGTAGGGTTAAGTTAGGTTAAAAAAAACTCCCTTCGGAGTCGCTGGACGCTCGGGGTGTGGGCCCTTTGAGCGTCCATTGAGTACGGCGGCGACTCCGAGGAGGACGGCGGCGGGGTTGCGACCCCCGTCCCCGTGAGCACCGTGACTGGTTCCCGGGGGGCTACAATGCGCCCCCCGGCGGCGGGCTCAAAGGCAAGGCACTGAGGGGCCCCTGGTGCAGATCCCACCGGAGAGCCCTGGGGACCCTTCTCATGTGCCGATGCGACAGCCGCGGGGGTTTTAGTGGGTAAGAATCCCACATACCTCGGTCGAGCCCCACAGCTCCCGGGAATCTTTCGAAGATTTCCCCCGCGTCAAAAAAAAAAAAAAACAATTAGGACAATAGCAGCCATCGATATACTATCTAAACTTACTTACTTTACTTATTATATATCGATGATGGCAGCGACCTATTAATAATTTTATTGTGAGTTCACAGTATCTAATGTAAGGCCGAAATTGTGTATTATAAGCTGATAACCGACGGCAATTTGGTTAGAGATGGTTGGTTTCCGATGATTAAGAGTCTTTATGATGACATTTAAACAAACATCACTACAGTCATTAAAAAAAACCTAATCACGGACTAATAAACTTTGGAAAATTAAATTCTTAGGAATATAATATACTTAAAAGGATAGAAGGCAAGGCAATCAACATAGTTATTTATATTGGCTTTTAATTTTCGTCTTTCATCGTCGGATTTGTCATATTTTTATAACTTTATTATAAGATATAAATGTACAGTTCACAGAGTAGTAATTATAACGGTATTTATTGCGTGGGTACTTTAAACTTGGGGTCTAAAACAACTGTGTGTTCCTACTATATCCGACGATATAGGTAGGTAGGACCTTAGCTTCAGCATCTTACTCTCTTAATGATTTCTGATACTTACGCGAATATTACAGCTTGGGATCCCGTGATAAACATAGTCAAATCCAAAGACAAGCATTCCACTGCAAGACCTCAAGATACTGTAAGCTCTTTCTGCGTAGATCGGACTAACAATAATAATTAGAAGACCTGAGGGTACCCTAAGACAACTATGACATATGGACAGCTACCACCTCAGTCCGCCCGTGACCATGAATGCTGTAAAGTATTCGAAACGTCGGGAAATTAAAATCAAAAATAAACCGCGATATAATCCGTAAAATTAGTTTCATTTCAATCTTACTCTCTTTCTCGATTCTTTTACTTTCACTACTTTCAAAAATGCAGCTTCAGATAATAATAATACCAGCCTTTGTTTTTGTCCCAATGCTGGGCACGGGTATCCCCTCAAGATGAAGGGGCTTAGTTAGGCCATAGTCCACCACGGTGACCAACTGCGGGTTGGCGGACTTCACACGTCATTCGAAAGCTAGTTTGGCTTTTTCAGACAGGCAGGGATGCAGGTTTCCTCACGATGTTTTCCTTCATCGGAAGCTAGTAACAATCGCACATGATTAATTAAAGCAATAAGAGGTGCGAGCCGGGGTTCAAACCTGCGCACTTTGTTTCCAAGGCAAGTGCTCGCCCACTGAGCTGTTACTGCAACTTCAGATGTTTAAAGCATCATCATCTCCAGCCGGAACGCTCCACTGCTGAACATAAGCCTTCGAACGCCACAATGAACGATAATTGGCTATTTGCACCATGGGGGAGGCCTACCTACGCTGCGTCTTCCGGTTTATGGCCGCCACTCGAGATCTTTTCTTCCCCATCGGTTATCGGTTCTTTGAGCGATGTGGCCTGCCCATTGCCACTTCAACTTGCAGATTTTAAGCACTATGTCGGTGACTTTGGTTCTTCGGCGAATCTCCTCATTACGAATTCTATCACGCAAAGAAATTTCGATCATAGCTCTCTCCATAGCTCGTTGTGTGACTCTGAGTTTCTCTAAGGGGGCAACAGTTTAACGCATAATTGTCTTCAATTTGTAACGACTAATACATAGGTATAGGTTTAATATTGAATGGCTGAGACCAGTTGACAGGGAGCAATTAGTATAGTCCTTGAAGATCTTCGGACTGGTCATGGCAACCTATTAAATGCACGCGATGGCTAATAACAGACAGTTTATATATGCAATTAAAATTATGTGATCATCCTTTCGGATACCGCGCTAATATAACATAATCTATACAAGACGAGCCACGACGGAAAATCTTGATAAATATGTATGTACCTATTTACTTATATCAGCATCATCAGCAACAAAGGCCTCCCCCTTAGGAGAGAGGGGTTGCCATAATCCCCACGCTTAGCAGGCGTCCAGTAGCCTGATTCTCGTAAACAAAACAATAACGTTAACGTAGCGACTCAGTCGTTTAAACACTTTTCGTATTCACGTCCGTCGATTTTACTTCGACGGCAACGATTTAAAAGTCGTTCGATTAAACTATCGTTGGAGCGTATTCTGCTATAATAATCGTCGTTCAATCGTTTTATAACGTTGACTAAATGGTATTCTCGTATGAAAATGACGTCACTACCGATCGGATGCCAACGAGGAAGCGTCAAATTCCGCGATTCAAGAGTCGTTGAACAAACGTTGGTTAATTGAGACGATTTTTGCTTTTCTTCTTCTTATGGTGCGAGTCATAGTAATAAAATAACTTTTAAATGAGCCACGGACTTACGTATTTACTATCAAATTCGTCTGCACAGCAAGAAATACAAAAAGAAAGCTGATAAGTAGAAATATGTAAAATATAAATAAATACGTAAAATTTGGGATATGGAACGCGACTAGGCATGATAGAGCTCATGTTAGAGATATATTGATTGTAGCACTAAGCTGGAACATGAGAGCTAGGAGTGAGTGAGTGAGACGAAAATAGGATCGTACGCTGTGAGTGAAGAGAGTAATTAGAAGATAGTGTGAGCGAGATGGTTTTAAGGTAAATATAATTAGAGTAAGAGAGATAGAATAAACTAATAAATAGAGAAAAACACGTATTTTAATTAATAAACAATTAGTATGTTTGTGGAGGGAACGGAAACGAATTAATCTCGAGTTTCCCAAAGCCTAAGCTCTTAGCTATCTCACAAAACTCCTACCAAGACCAAAAATTGATTAGGACGACATCTATCAGGGAATAGCAAAACGTACAGAACAATGACTCGTTGACTAATCGTTTAGTTTCGATCCAATTGAGTTGAAGTCCTATCGAACTACGTATATGGTATACGAGAATACCGATTTTGGATAGGACTTCGATCTAACGACAACAAAACGTCACCGCTATTTGGACTGTTTGTTATTACGAGAATCGGGCTACTGGGGATCGCAGTATAGGTGGTAGGTAATCCAATAGAAAGACGCTGCTGCCCGTCTTCTTGTTTTCTGGAGGAGATGGGTGGGTGTTCTTCTTACCTGGACACCCCACGGGTTACTACTGTCATTATTTATACAATATTCAATTATCGCGTAGGTATATTTTTTTTGTTTAACCCAAACTGCAGTCCCACCTGATGGAAAGCAACGGTGCAATCGAGGATGGTAAAGTATACTAGCTTATTAAAAGCCTATTCACACTAGTCATGAACACGCCCAGCATTGGGCAGGAAATCCGACGCAGGCAAACTGTTCCCGTCTTATTACGAAAAGCATTTGACGGGCCCGTTGGTCTAGTGGTCAGACACCCTGCCTGCTAACCAATGGGTCGTGGGTTCGAATCCCGCCAAGTGTCTGGGTGTTGTTTATCTATTTAAGTATGTATTTACAAAAAAAAAAGTATATAAGTATTAGTATCAGTTGTCTGGTTTCCATAGTACAGGCTCTGCCTAGTTTGGGATCGGATGACCGTGTGTGGATTGTCCCAAGATATTATTATTATTATTTACCTAGGCTTAGACTCAGGTTTAAGGATCAATTTCCTAAGTTTAATCCTAGGTTAGTCGTTAAAACTGCTTTTCGTAATAATGTCGTAAAAAGACGGGAACAGTTTGCCTGCGTCAGATTTTCCGCCCAATAATGGGCGTGTTTAAGACTAGAGATAAGACGGTTCCAGTTCTTACCTGCCCTTATTATAAATGAAGAAGAAAGTCGCTCAGTCCAGGCTGAAGGTAAGTTCACCATATAAGGGTGCGTACGCGCTGTGCGACGATGGCTGCAATTCCTAAGCACGTACAACAAAATTACTGGTGCAGCAAAAGACGTCAGACAGAAATAACGGACTATAGGCAAATTGTTTTTTGTACATAACTAAGTACTAACACTAGTCTGAAATAAACTTTTTGTTTTTATAACTGAGATTTTTCGTCTCTCCATTTAACGACCCCTCTCTATAACGCCATAAAATGCACAGTCCCTTCAGTGTCGTTATATAGAGTTTACACTGTATACAAAACCTACTTCTAAACCAGGGAAGAGAAAACACTCTTCTGTGTTCTAAACCTACTCTACTTTCCAGGCTTCCAGAGGGCCCGGCCTTCAGGCCCTAGTCCATCTCCAAGCGGACGAGGAGTCTGGCGTTGAAGGCGACCTGGTGTTCACTCAGCTGGCGCCCAACGGCCCTGTCACCATCGAAGGCAACATCACGGGGCTGGCTGCGGGACTGCATGGAGTCCACGTTCACCAAAGCGGAGTTGTGAAGGATAACTGCAAGGACATTGGATCTCATTTCTTTGCGTTTTATGTAAGTAGTAATAGTCTACTGTCGCTTAAAAGCACGGAAATCTCGCTTAAGGGTGCAGGTGCATTATAATGGGCAGTTTTTGCAAATCTTTAATAGGTCCCCAGGACCCTGTAAGGGTCAACTAGAGTTTGTGGGATTTTTGCGCGGCTGTTGCATCACCATATGAGACGGGAAACCCGGGCTCGTGTAGGATCGGCAACTGGTGTCTCTCAGTGCCTATTTTTTTTTCTTCCTGCTTGGGAAGCCTATAATAGGTTCCCCTAAACCCCAGCGGGTGTCTCATAGACATATAAGAAGGGGGCCCAGAGCTTTCCGGTGGGATCTGCACCAGCTACCCCTCAGTGGCTTGGCATTATAGCCCCAGGGAAACTGTTATGATACTCACAGGGATGGGGGTCGAAACTCCGTTACCATTCTCGTTATTCTCCTCGGTGTCACCGCCGTACTCAATGGAAGTCATACCCTACCAATTAACGGACTACATTATAGAACTAAATAATCATTATGTTACTGGTCTTATCTAATTATGTAACCAAATCAATCTTTCTTGCCTGGTAACCTCGATCGGTTTTCTGTGTTTTTATTTAGCCATTTTTTGCTATCGAGGAAACCTTCACAAGGTACCCGTTCTCTCTAGGGGTGGTGTCTGATTTATGTGGGATTCCTACCCACTAAGACCTCCCCGGAGGCCTTCATAAACGCTATCAAGAGGCTCTGAGCACATCGTTCGGACCTCGACAGAGTCTGGAGTGCACGTTCCGGGTTTTTTTTTATTCACGCTAGTGACGAGACAAGTAAGACGTTCGCTTAATAGCACAGAGTACTTTGTATATATAGGTGGAAGCCATTTTGATTTTTGAAAAGTTCGCATTTCCCTTTCCGTCCGCGATGGAGACTTTTTAAATTATTTTAAAGATTGCGCCATCTCTGAATAAGTTTTGTAACGAATATAATGAGACTAAATTAAAACGCTCATAAGTCATATTCAGCTATCAATGCTTTTGAGTACTTTTAATTTTACATACTTTCCTATGTACCATATTACCCACATGCAAGTTCTAAGATTGCATACCCTGCTTAATAGTAAGCGACAGGCCTGCCTATAGACAGCAGCAGGCCTAGCACTAGCACGACTTGCAGTCTTGACTGAGGTCTTGACAGATTGGTGTGGAGTATGACGTAGTTTTCCACACCGAAACGTCAGTTTTCAGCTGCTGCATTAAACTGCCGCTCGTCACTCGAGACATTAGTTATTAAGTCTCATGTGTCCGGTAATTAACAACAGCTACAGCGCGTGTAAAGGTAAGTATAAGTACGTAGCAATAACACACTGCTGCTTGGCGGCCGAATATCTGCTATGCTGTTTTCTAACGTAAACTATCATGGCTGCACTCGACGACGAGCTTAACGCCACCGTTGAAAATCTATAGTATCTTGGTTCGACGTCGCACTGACTATCAAATTAACTGGCGCACCTACAAACGTCAATTATATTTAATTACTAGCTGACCCACGCAGCTCCGCATGCGCTATTTTTACGTTAACTAAACTTTTAATAACAGACATTCGCATCGAATACATAACCTCCTTTTCTATAGTCGGTTAAAAACTGGGACCCACTTTTTACTTGCTCTCCGAAGCCGTTTAGTTCAAATGGCGTTAATCGGTCACCCATCTATTTAATGACCTTACCTAACGTTGCTTAACCGGATTGATTACAAAACCTTGATAACAACTCTCTATGAGTGTTCCGTTACTAATATTTATTATAATTATGAAGAAAAATTGATAAAATCGGACCAAGCGTATAACCAAGTACCCATTTTGACTTTAATCCCCTCTCCCAAAAGAACCGTGCTAGATTACGGGATAAAAAGTATCCTATGTCCTACCTCGTAGTAAGAGCTCAAATCATGCCAAGTTTCATTTGAATCTATTCAGTAGTTTCGGCGTGATGCGCAGCCGTGATACAGACAGACAGACAGACAAAAATAAAAAAAATACATTTTCGGCCTCAGTATCGGTTATAAAATGCCCTCCAAATATAATTTTCAAAATATCTTCAATGTACAGAATTGGACCTGTTACAGTTTTATTATAAGTATGGATCATTAAGTCATATTTTGAAAATGGATTATTTCGACTTTCGAAGCCAAATAGTGAGTTAGATATATCAATACAATAACGTAATTTATACTCCACACACACATTAATACTCCATACATATCGCTCGAAGAACCGATAACCGTTGGGTAACAAAGGTTCTCGAGTGGCGACCACGAACCGGAAGACGCAGCGTAGGCAGGCCTCTCACTAGGTGGACAGACGACATTGTGCGCGTCGTAGGTAACCGGTGGATGCAAGTCGCCAATTGTCGTTCATTGTGGCCTTCCAAGGGGGAGGCCTATATTCAGCAGTGGACGTCTTCCGGCTGGTGATGAATTAATACTAAAAGATAATCTTAAGAGACACGGAACTAGAGGCGAAATAAATAGATTACAATAAATTACTTTGTTCTAATTAAAGTTAATTGATGTCTGTGAGTGCGGCAGTAACCTTAAGTAGTTCCACTGAAGACCGTTGTTGTGGCGCTAGTGCTGCGTAAGCAAAGTGAGTGAACACGAAATCGCAACTAGCCGCTGCTGCAGCGACAAGATCGAGGTTGTTTTGCATTAGCACTACTAACACTGCGTATAGGACACCTATCTGATCGATCCCTTGAAACCTACCCCCTAGTAAAAGTGTTCTCCCAAAATATCTTTGATCTTTGCAGGGTCGCCACGGTGGCCCGCGCGATCCTGTCCGCCATCTTGGAGACCTGGGCAACATCAAAGCAGAAGATGGCGCCACTGTCAACGTGAAAATCGTGGACTATCTGATCTCACTAGCAGGCCCGCGGTCCATAGTCGGTCGCTCTTTAGCGATTTCTAAAGGGGAAGATGACTATGGCAGGGCTAGTACGGAAGACAGTGCGCTAACTGGTAGCTCTGGGTCTGCTGTGGCTTGCGGCATTATTGGTTACTTGCGTTAGATGTAAATGTATTTGTAAAAAAGTTAAATATATATAAGTAATTAAGTACTATGTTGAATATATTAATCAGATGTGTGATATATTTCGGGTTTTTTTTTATCACCATCATACGGAAGACATGCAAGATAGGGGTTTCCATCATCCCCACGGTGGTAGGAAATCCAATAGAACGACGCTGCTGTCCGTCTTCTTCATTTCCCTTAGTCGCCTTGTACGGACACCCAACGGGAGCTATTCTTGGTTGATTGGATGCGATTCTTACCCGGACACTCCACGGGGATTTGTCCTTAATAAATAGTAATAATTTAAATACATAAAGACAGGGTCAGATTCCTAAAAAAAATCGAAAAATAACACTAGTCAGTAACCAACAAATATATATTTTTTTTAACAAAAATTCCAAATTGACAACTTTCAGTAGCACCGCACACCTCAAAAGCTAAATAAATACATGATTTCACTTGTTCTTCTTACATTAATTGTGATGATTATACCTAAATCTATTTGTGCCTAAACCATACAAATAAATACTTTATGAACGTACGTTAAAAGCATAGTAAACATTATTTTAAAAAAACGGATAGAAAATACATTTTACATTTTTATAAAAAACGTTTTTATTTTACAAAATATATTCTAGATCAGTCCTAATTATGCTAATTACTGGAGGCCGATTGAGGCGATAAGACTCTGGACTTTGGCGATGTAGGCCTTCTGTGCGTCCTCTTTGGAGGTACCCTTCCTCTTGGTCCACGCCTCGAACTTAGCCTTGCCTTTCAGGTCCAGGAAGCCAGGGGCCTCTGCAAAGAAAAAGTTATAATTTAGTTTTATTTTCGCATATTGGTTCTTAGTTGGTCCCTTGGGTAAGACAATGTCCAGGGCCTCAAGTCTACTAATTTACAAATGCTTCAATGGAGTGTCAATAGTGTGTTAGTTGAATGGTTTTACACTTTTACGGTAGTCTACTAATTTTGTAAGCCAGTGGCGTAGGTAGTTTCAAATGGAGTGTCTGATCATCCAATGATAAGCAGCAATGTGTAAGCATTGTTGTGTAAAGGTCACTATATCAAGAGGTCTAGTACTGATAGTTTACGAGCTCAATCAAACTGTCCGTTTTCTCCGTAGGTACATTTCACACCAGCGCCCCTAGCGGTAACTATCAAAAACTAGAAAAAGGTACGCGAAAAAACTGACACCCTGGTAAAATTACCGGACTCGAAACTTAATAACTAATGTCTCAGGTGACGAGCGGTAGTGCAGTGCAGTTGTCTATAGGCGGGCGGGTCACTATCATCAGACCAAAATCTGTTTCTCGCGCTAATAGGCAGGATAAAAAAAAAAAAAAAAAAACATAATGGCCCGCATTTTGCCCCAGAAGGAGGGGATGTTTTTAGAGTATGTATGTGTATGTATAATGATATTTAAGTCCATTTTGTTTGATCGCAGACAAGCCCAACTTTATGCTTTAATAATATTTAGTCTTGTTATCAATTTGAATCATACTGCACGCACGAATAAGTTCCAGTCGTAATCTCTACCGATTAAAAATTATAAAGATTGATCGATTTATCGACTAATCGATGTGTCAACATTCGATAAGTAATAGATTTATTAAATTTTTAGGAAAATTCGGAGTGATTTACTATGTAGGTACACGTGTGCTGATTAAGAATAGCACAACATGATTTTAAGATAGGAATCAACAGGTAGTTTAAAGTGTACCTACATTAATATTAAAAGTTAGTCTCTCTACATATTACTGTCCGTTTGTAAACTTTTAACGACTAACCGGAGAAACCGATCGCGATGAAATTTGAAAAGGAATCCAATCTACAACCATGCTTTTGTAACAATACAGACCTATTAAATATTGTGAACTTTACAATTTAATACACCACTTCCTAGTAGAGTTCTACCATTTTTAAGATATATAAAGATCGAGATAATTTTTTATTCAAGCCATATCTACTCGCAAAAGATTACCTCTCTGTGTACGCGAGATAAATAGGAAAGCCTGTTTAATAAATTCCCGAGCACAGCTGTTTAATCATATAATTCTATTGGCCACTATTGAACTTATAAAAGGGCTAAAAGTAGTACCACGCTTTAGTGAAAGGGGTAAGTATATGTTCGGATTAAACCGGTACGAGGTTTCCGTAGCTAGATAGAAGTACCTGACATACAGGTAATAATAATTTAAGGTTCCAAGAAAGAGGTTATTATTTCGGAGAATTGAGAACAGACATGGTACCATTGCGGTATTAGTATTATGTACTTAACCTCAATATGTGGAACAAATCTGTGGGAGTGTTAGGTTTGTACTCCACTAGGTGAATAGTAGACCTCTTTAATGTCTAGAAGGCCTATCTTCAGGGGTGGACATATTTATAGCTGAAATTATCTTCAGGGGTGGACATAATATAACTGAAGCATTGTAACTTCTTTTGATGAATGACATAAAGTGGAAATCGCATTGACGGACTGTCGGGCGATTAGACCGACCGACGCACGCGGCGAAGTCATTCGACATAAACTATTTCCCACGACTGTTCATAGCATTTGTTATTTTACAATTTCAACATTTATTTAAATATTTTGCATTTAGATAGAACGTAGAGCTTCAGCAATGAAGAAGTTGACGGTAATACGAATTAATTCGAAAAAAAATATAGTATATGTCCAATTAATTGGCACCAATGTGTTTATATTCGGTATTGTTGACTCAAGGCTCTCTGAGTCTTGCTGGCGTAACTAGCGATGTACCTCGGTAATTTAGCGGCATTATGCTAATATTGGCTGCGTAATTCCCCTTTAAAAAAACTAATACTGCCTGGCGTAATAACCACAGGCTTATGCGCGTGACGTGTTACGCCTGAGAGCATTTTGTCTTTGACCTAGCTTTTTTTAAAATAATGTATTTTGTACTATCTATATAGCTATCTGTGCATCGATATACTAATCGATGTATCTGTGCATCTTATATCTTAGCATAGATATTAAATACAATATCTAGAATCGACAAAATTCCGATTGAATAACGGACTATGCAACAATAACTAACTTTTAACGACTGTGTGTGGTTACCGGTTCTTCGAGCCACATCGCTCGACTAGGCAAAGCTTGGGAGAGTGATATTCTTGCCAAGCTTGGGAATTATGTAAAACGGGAGACCTATGTTCAGCAGTAGGCTTATTCCGGTTAATGATGATTCATTATTCGATCTAATGGTAGATACTAAATGAACTAATTTCATATTTTGAGCTTATTACATTATTTTATAAATTTTGTTACGATTATCAACAAATTGATTTAAAATAACGTACCAAACAAACACACATAACATAAAACTCTTACATTTTATAAATATCGTGCACTGTTTGCCGTGGTAATAAAAAAACCATTCAAGGGTGTAAGGGACCACGTAGGTACCAAAAAAAAAATTATAAGACGTCAAATAATGTCCGTTACAACATTACAGTAACCATATAAGTATATGGTAAATATGGTAAATGACAAATGACTAACTTGTTAATGAATATATGCGGAATAATATTTATTTTTCAAATTACATTGATAATTTTCTAAAATAATAATAGTTAATTGCCTATTAATTAATTGCTGCACTGTTTTTGTGCATAAAGGATAAATAAAAAAAATCCACAAATAATTAATTTATTGTTTTTAAAATAAAATTATGCTTTATTATTATACCAATAATGATGTTATACGAATTTTATTTAAAAAAAGTGTATTTTTTTTTTGGACAGTCATGAAAAAGCCGATGAAAAATTTCAACACTAGGATGTTCAGAATCATGTACTGGATACCTGGTATCGGTTTTCGGTACGATGTCTCCCTTACACGCTTACACCCGTTATATTATATGTGATTTTGCCGTATGTTTCATTTGAAGATATTTTTATGCAATTCAACATAACATACCACGAATTTTAAGCACTAAACAAATGTAAGCAATAGGGCCACGTCATGTCTAGCAATCGCGTATCAAGACTGGATAATTAGCGCGGATGCGTCATGGTCTGAACACTACAGAATTCCGTTTTAAATATTACCATCTACCTACGAGGCGGTAGGTACGGTAGATTCAGATACCGCCAAGTGGGTGTCAACGTAGCGTAATATTCTGTCGATAAACAGCATTGTGTAAACATGGCTGTGCTCAGGGTAACGAGTCTGCTTATTTAATACAATTACATACAATTGCCCTTCCAGTGACAAACTATTGAGACTCCGTTACGATTGTGACAAATATGGTATTCTGCTAAAATAACCGTAACCAGTGTTGTCACACCACTGAGACGCCATTGTGGGTATCAATAGTGTGTAGTACAAATGGCAATATTTTATTAAAATTATCAGCCTTGGAGCCCAGTTCAGTGACCAGCCACTGAAACGCCACTGGTCTTATAAAATTAGTAGACTAAATACGAAATGTGTAAAACCTTCCAACTGACACACAATTGAAGCGGACTTGGGGACTAGGTGTGAATGGCACTGTAGCAGTACCTAGTCATGTAACGAGGGGGGCGATATAATGCAACTTTTCATGAGCTTGTAGCTTACCATCAGCCGAGCGTCTTATTCTTCTCGACACTAAAGTGGTCTATAGTTATCTACATAAGTTTAAGCGATTAATTACTTTAGGCATTGATGATAATTAGTTACTTTTATTGTACTTGTAGCCTCCGTGGCGCAGTGGGAAACCACTTGCTTTGTAAACCGGAGGTCGCGGGTTCGAATCCTGCGGGAGGCAACAAATTTGTGTAGTTGTTCCTTACTGGCTAGGACAATGCAGGCCGAACACCTGATTGTCTGTAAAGTAAGATGATCCATGCGTCGGGTGGGCATGTAAAAAGTCGGTCCTGCGCCTAACCTCTCCCCGGTCGTGTCGGTCTCCCGTCCCATCGGATTATGAAAGGTATTTAAGGAAGAGAGAGTGCACTTGTGTCTACGCAAACACTTGTGCACTATAATATCTCCTGCGTACATGGTTGATCTTGTGAAAGATTAGCCGCTGTGGTCGTATCGGCCAGGACAATATTATTATTACTTTTATTTAGATATTAATAAATACATTTCTAAATAAAAGTATTAGAAAATAGTAGAAAGTTGTACGAATACATGAATTCTTACGAGATTGCTAGCAGCCAACGATAATGTTAGATTTCTAACGCATTAAATTATGTTTCGCTTCTTCCGAGGATAGTATCAAAAGGTATTAAGCTGGCATCTGGGATTTTCTTGGAAAGTAGTTAAATAAATTAATATCATCTTTAAGTACACTGTGGCTCGCCATCGTTCAAAGTAACAATATGAATGTTTATACTAGTTCGTATTTTTTTTACTATGTATAGTATGATAAATAAATTATCTTTCTTGTATGCTTTCTTTCTAAGAGCGGGTAACCAGTAGTTTTAGCACTCCAGAAGTTATTTAATTCCGTTTTACTCGAGGGTACTATTCCGGAAGCATGGTACAGGAGCGTGGTAGTGCTTTTCTTCAAAAAAGATGATAACACGGCCGGGTTTCGAAAAGACTTTAGTACCGTAGACCACATTCAGCTCCGCCAGATTATAGAGAAGACTAAGGAAACTCAGCCATTATTTCTAGCGTTTGTGAACTACGAAAAAGCTTTCTCTCCTCCCGTTGTGTGTCCGTAAGAGGCGATTAAGGGAACACAAGAGGACGGGCAGCAGCGTCTTACTATTGGATTAGCTACCACCTATACTGCGATCCCCAAGCCGCCTGCCAAGCGCGGGGATTATGGCAACCCAATTGACGTCTTTCGGTTGCTGATGTTACAAGATTACTAAAAATTTCGATAAGGTGTCAAATGTGATTTATTAAATTGGTCATACTTTACACGATTACATTTTTTGAAGGAAGACATTTAGTCAGTATGGGTAGTAGAATAACTACGTAAGTAGGAAAGGTAATTGTTATCTGGCATTGGCGTGTGACAAACCCAGATAAGATTTTGTATTGTATTACATTGATATGTTTCTTTAGATTTTAATTATTTATCAATAATAATGTGATTGATTGGTGTATGAATTGAAATATACAGGAAATGTGAGACATATTAATTTTATTAGGTACCAATTATGTTATCTATTCGCCATGCCATGGCCATGGTCGTGAATATCATGGTGTCACGTGATCCAACATTTTTTGTACTTTTTATATGTTTTTGTTTAATAGAATAGATTATTTATTATATTAAATTATTAATATTTAAAGGCCACATTAAGCAATTCACCTAAAAGCAATTCATGTTTGAATTTCAAGCATATCCTTAAAAATTCTACTAGCTTTTGAAAAATCGTCACACATTTTAAGTGAATCATACTCAATTCCTTTATAAGCACTAATTAGAAGATTCATATTTGGTGTTGATGCTGCCATACGAAGAAAAATTAACCCGTAAGTTACTCATATTATGTTTCACCAAAAGTGGCCTTTTTAGACCCGTGGAGCTTCAACGTGCCTTTAAGGCTAAACCTTAGTCTTCTTCGTAAACATAATATACGTAATTAATTCACATCAGATAATCCTATTTTTTTTTAAATAACTTATACCTAGGTACTTATACACTGAATGTGAAATAAAAAGCCCATAATTCAGTTGCGTATTTAGACTTAAGTGAATAACACAGACCCAGACTGCGAATGCTGACTTTGTTTTAAATATTAAGATAATTATTGTTGTAAAGCTCTAGGTATATAGTGGTATTAAAGAGAGGGTATAACTACTTACTTGAGGGATCAGAGTCCCCTTCTGTGACCTGTTTGAAGAGTCCGTACAGCTCCAGCAGGTCATCGTTGCTGGGAAGGGACTTGAGTTTCTTGACATCAGCGGCGGCTTTGTCGAATTGCTAGAATAAAGCAATAGTTAAAACATACAATATATTCAAAGAAGTCTAAGTTCGAACAGTGGGTTAGGTTATGGAATGTTGTGTGGCTTAATAATATACGTCTAAGCGACGTCTCCGGAGGCGCTGGACGTTGCGAGAGTTAGGGAAGACGGCAGCGAGATTACTACCCCCGTCCCCATGAGCAATGTGGCTTGTTTTTGGACTAAAATGCTTTCCCGACCTCAGTGGCGGGATCGAATGCAATGAATAATGAGCCTGGTGCAGATCCATACGGAGAACCTTAAACCCCTCGTATGTACAAACGCGATAGCCGCGGGGTTTGAGTGGGATAAAAATCCTACATACCCCAGGTCGCACATACCAGGGCCCCGTGGTGGTAGCCTTTGAAGGAAATAGGATATTATGCTACATGCGGGCGGAAGTATACCTCGCTAACAGATATCGTGAGTTTTAGTGTTATGCAGGTTTGATATGGTCGTCTAAACGTGTCTCGAGAGGCGCGCTAGAGTAATGTGTAAAAAAACAGTGAAATGACAAATCCATAATTTATTGAGTGGCTTATTAGCATACGGTAATCGCAAGTAATAATGACTCATCGAAATATTAAGCAGGTAACGATTATCGAACTATGCACCGGAGTACGCTACGTTCTATTCGATCCGCATAATTAATTAAACTTACGCGTTTGAAAGAGTATAGCAAGAAAGCATTAGTGCTTGGTTTGTCGTAGAAAATGAACCATAAACCAATTGTTTTCGAATCGGTTGGTCCCAAGTAGCCAAGATAATGTTTCTACTAAGCATTATGGGTCGAGTGCTGCCACCAGGGTCAGACTCAGACCTGCTGTAGCCTTTACAGAAGTCCTACGCAGTTCGCGGAAGTCCTAGGCTACGGTCACAGTTCAGAAGCTACAAAATAACGCTCTAGGAGTCTAGGACATAAGTTCCCAACAGACACGTCCCAGGGGCAGGCGTAGAGATCGCAGTGGGGCGTGAAACTACTGACGGTTTCAAAAGAAAAACCCATAGTCATAAATGACAGTCACTAAACGCAAAAATTCGTTAGTTGGGTACAAAGTGAAAGCCGATCCAGGGGGGCGTGATGTAAAAAAGGTTAGGAGCCGAGCCCTTGCTCTAGGCTAGGAACATGAGGCTTAAGTGTCCATGCATGACCAATGCTTATGTTGGATCAAACAACACACAATGGATCATTAACTTCCATACCCTACATGCTCTGACGTCAGCACGATTAAAGATCAACAACAACTCGCCAGAAACTCCTTAGGTACTGCACTAATAACTATAATTTTACTCAAAATCAAATCATTATAGCATTGATTAGAGTCATAGTCCCCGGGACATGCTCTAGCGAGCGTTTAGCGCTGGAGAACCTTGGCGAAGGTCCGAACGGACAGCCCAGTCTCTCCATAGCGTGAATGAAGGCTACCTGGGAGGTTTTGGTGGATAAAAATCCCATAAAACCCAGCTTCCACCCCCTCAGACACCAGGTACCTTTTGAAGGTTTCGTCCTCAACAGCAAAAAAAAGGTACTGGTTGGACTAAACTCTAATTTTACTCAAGTCAAATCATTTTAGCATTGATTAGTCAAAGTAAATTTTGGAAATATGACAATAGTAAGTATGTACCTGTTTATAATAATAAGCTGATATAATACTCACCAGCTCAAATCAAGGTCTTATTGTTCTAAGTGCCAATTATGCTAATGGCTGGCTTTACTGACTTGAATGTTTCAACAAATATTAAATAAGAAGTTGATTTTGCTAGTCCTAAATTCAGAGTTCCAGAATCAAGGATAAATTACATTTATACTAGTTAATATTTGTACAGGTAGTGCAATATGTGAGGGGCTAGTTTGTATACACAAATATTGTTTATTATAGTCCAACTCACAACAAACATTTGTTAGACACAGATATTTTGTTGTTTGTTTTGTGGTAAATTGTCTCTATACAACGGGTAAGGTGACTTAACGCTATCAAGAATGAAAATAAAACATATAGTTATTTGATATACTTATATAGAATTATGATTATCTGTCAATTGTCATAATAATTTTAGTCTATTTTGGGATCAAATTAATGGCTGTGTGTGGGTAGGATAAAATTATTATTGTAATTTTTAACTTTTAAATAGATTACTACAGATTTACTTACAGAGTATATGCATACCTCATATTAAGAACAAAACTAGCAAACCATAATAACAAGTGAATTTGTTTATGGCTTTATTTATATTATTATTATAGATATAAAATAAAAATACTTAGCAAATGCTTGACAATTATAGCTAGTGTCCTGAAGAGATAATTATAATCTCATAAAAATTAATTATTAATTAGTCTTGTATCTGATCAATAATGTTGTTTTGACACTAACTTGAGCTGCAAGGTCATGTATCATATTGAATATGTATGGTGCTGATGGACTTTGACCAATAAGAATTTCAGCGAATCGATGTAGATAACATACAATATGCATTGCAATGAACACAAAATTCACACACATTTAAGTAAATGACTAACACAGTCATTTACTTAAATGTATGTATAAAATTAAAATTTTAGAAAAGAATATTTATATGGTTAAAGATTTATTTTTAAAAATGAAACACATGCAAGACATCAGTTACAAGCCTCTTATAAAATATTAGGAACTTATTAGTTTTCTAGCTTTGTTATAAAAATAGCTTTTTCATTTCTGTTTAACAATGATACTTAAGTCAACAAGGCATATTGTAATTAACACACAATAATATTGGTACCTAAGTAAGTATATTAAAAAATATATTTACCTCTTGCAGAGACATGATGTGTGATGATTTGGGTAACCTAAAAACAAAAATAATAATTGCACATTAAACTTAATTGATGTGTTGTCGTTGCCGGCCCGGCTAATACATATAACCTATTTTTAAAAAATATTTCCATAATATCTCCACAAATCAAAGACAAAAATTTAGGTTAAAAAGTTCCATCCTTTCCACAAAGAGATATGTACTTAGGCCTAAGTAGTTAAGACTTTGCCTTTCCATAATTTAAAATCTCTAGCTTTCTAACTGTAAAAAAACACGTCACTCAACTTACCTACTTTTAAAATAAGCGAGTACACAACACGGGAACCTGTTAGGAACTGGATGGATGGAGGGAGGACAGAACGGCAGATTCGGTCGAATGACTTCGAGGTGCGCTGCGAACCGGAATGAACAGAACGAACGCACGATAATCAAACAATACCTATTACCTACTAGTGGGGTGACGAGTGATCGTTAGCCACGTAGAATCAACCGTCCGATTGCTCAGTGCGATTGTGATAATAAAAACAAATGAAAAGATTACTGCTGGCTGGGAAATTTAATTTATTTGAGGCCGTAAGAAAAAGCATTCATTTGACATTTGACACTTACGACTTTTTGCATTTGTCATTGTATGTCACTCTGACATTTACGTTTCGTTCATACAAGTTTTTTGCTAAACTAGTACTAAACTAAAATAACAAAGCACAAGGATTCTGTCATCGACAAGAATTGTTCACGGACGTCAATTTCCTCGTGGTTTATAAATTTCGTGTTTTCTCGTCCTTAGTTAAAGCTTTATATATACTTGTTTGTTGTGTTGTATGGTGGTAAGAGTATGTAGTTAGTAGTTAGTGTTCCTTTTTCGTGTGCCGCACTCATTTCCCGTTGGAAATGAGTGCGGAGGATCCCCCCGATGGGGGCGGTCTACCCCCTGATATAGATACCTCATCAATTCCAATGGACGTAGATCTATCTTCTAGATCAAACTTAAAACGCCTCGCAGATATTTCTAACACCAAAGATAGTAAGAAAATTAGATCCCCTGCGGAATTGTTGCAGTCTGTTTACACGAAACCTGGCTCTGAGAGTACTAAATTACACTATAGTGAGCAGGACAATGGTCCGTATGTGGTCCATGTCTCAAAAATAGAATCAGATTCCACAGTTGGGACTTCTCTGAAGGTCCTTAAGTTTGCACAAACTTTGCACAAAAATAGGGTAACAGATATTGCTGAGGGTGGAATTACTCAATATGGCAGAAACAAAGTTTCAGTTGAATTTTGTAAGGCAGAAGATGCCAACTCATTTGTCAAAAATGATATCCTATGTGACAAGTACCAAGTGACTATACCTAAATTTTTAGTTTCCAGGATGGGGGTGGTAAAAGACATCCCTACTGAATGGTCATTAGAAGACCTTGTTTGTGGAATTGTGACACCTAGACATTGTGGAGATGTAATCAGAGCCCGTAGACTTAATATCAAATCCAGAAAAGATGATGTAGTAACTTGGATCCCCTCATCCTCTGTTGTGTTGACATTTGCTGGCCAAACCTTGCCGGAGAAGGTGTTCTGTTACCATGCTTCGCTCCCTGTGTCTATCTACCAGCTGCCAACTATTCAATGTTTTAATTGTTGCAGATTTGGACATACTAAGTCCCAATGCCGGTCTAAGCCCCGGTGTTTCATTTGTGCTCAACCACATGCCGGTGATAGTTGTTCTAGCCCTGAATCCTCAGCAAGTTGCTTTATGTGTCGAGGTGGTAGTCACAAAGCCACAGATTCTAAATGTCCTGAACACTCAAGACAAAGGTCTATTAAAATGGTCATGTCCACAGAAAATATTAGTTATGGTGAAGCCTCTCGCCGGTTTCCTCCCTCTAAAATGTCATTTTCTGAAACTCTCAGCCACCCCAAACAATCTGCATATCCCAATCATTCTCAACCTATTCCTAACTATGTAATTTCTTCTCACTCGCCTTCCCCATCACCTGCTTCCTCTCCTATCAAGTCTTCATATAGGAAAACTGTTTACCTGGCTCCTAAATCTAGACCTGAGTTAGGTAAGTCCTATGATGCCCAGGCGCATAGAGACCTAACCAATACTCCAAAATCTTCCCAGCCTAATGGTTGTGCCTATCAAGACTTTGAAGACTCTACTCCATTAGCAACTCCCAATGATAATCTTGTAGAATTACTTACTTGTAGTCTCATCAATATCCTCTCCAAATTCAATGATTCATTACCGAACAATGTTACCATCCTACTTCAACAGCTCCTCCAGTCTTTTATAAATAAAAATGCTTTACAAAATCCTTCAGTGGAATTGTAGAAGTGCTATTCATAAGAAGTCCGACATAATATATCTCCTAAATATTTATAAACCTGTTGTTTTTGCCATTTCGGAGACATGGCTCAGGCCTGATTCCCGTTTCAGGGTCCCAGGGTTCTCGTGTCTCGGGGATGGCAGAAGTGATGGCTATGCAGGATGTGCCCTGCTGATTAATAGATCTGTAACCTTTTCCCAAATTCCTATCCCTGTACACGACCCTAGCTTTAATATTGTAGCAGTTAGAGCTCTTAATGTGTCCTTTGTTTCCATCTATATCCCTCATCCTAACCATTCTATAATTTTAGAACTCGAAAGTATCTTAAAGAATATTCCAGGTCCCCTACTTATTCTAGGAGATTTTAACTGCCGTCACACTTTATGGGGGTGCCATTGTAATGATGCCTCTTCCTCCTTCCTTTTAGAGTTACTTGATACTGTTAACCTTTGTGTCCTAAATGATGGATCGCCGACCCGTAGGGTCGCTCCAGCACAGAATGTCAGTATTCCAGACCTATCTCTTGCTTCCCCTCCTCTTGTTTCTCTATTGTCATGGTGTGTCTTACCTAACTCCTTTGGTAGTGATCATTTTCCTATCCTAATTGAATTCCATCAGTCTCCCTCCCCTCCTCAACCCTCTACTTGCGAACCCCTTCTCAAGTATAGAGTTTCTCAAGCAGATTGGTCTAAATTTTCCTCAATTCTGGATGAGAGAGTTAGCTCCTTCCCTTCTGTGGACTTATCCAACTTCCTATCCCTGTACGAGCAATTTATCTCCGGTTTAATTCTTGCAGCAAACCAATCTATCCCATTAAAAAATGCAACCCAAGACCGAATTCCTTCCCCTCCGTGGTGGGATTCTGAGTGCTCTGAAAGTGTACGTCAGCGCAAGGAGGCCGAGCGTTTATATGCAGCAGATTTGACGTTGCCGAATTACCTTAATTTAAAAAGAACTGGAGCTCAAACATGTAGACTACTGGCTAGGAAAAAATGTTCAGGTTGGCATAATTACTGTGACTCTCTTTCCCCTAGATCTTCACCCTCTCAAGTGTGGAAGAAAGTGAAGGCGTATCGTAGGTCGCTTTCAAGTTCTAACATCTCATCAAACGACCCTGACATTTGGCTTAATGACTTTTGTAACAAACTTGCTCCGCCCTATGTTCCTACTTCTGATTCACTTCCTTTCACTGACCCTATGCCATGCTCTCAATCCGATAGGATGAATGAGCCTTTTTCCATCTCCGAGCTATTATGTGCTCTTGATCACCTTAAAGATTCTTCCCCAGGCGCAGATGGTATTCCTTACTCTTTTATTAGGAACTGTTCTCTCAGATGCCAGGAATTCCTCCTTAAAATTTTTAATGCTGTATTTGTATCTGGCATCATTCCTGCTTCCTGGAAGTCACAAATTGTGGTTCCAATACTTAAGCCTGGAAAAAATCCCAATGACTCCTCTTCATACAGGCCTATTGCCTTATCTTCCGTTCTTTCCAAAATTATGGAACATTTAATTAAAAATCGCCTTGAATGGTTTTTAGAGAACAAAGACTTATTGCCTAATAGTCAATTCGGTTTCAGAAGAGGTAGGGGCACTATGGATAGCCTAAGTGTTTTTACCTCTGAAGTCCGGCTTGCATTCTCTTGTAATGAAAGTGTTGTAGCTGCCTTTCTTGATGTTTCCTCTGCTTATGACAACGTCCTACTTCCGCTACTCAGGCAAAAGCTGCAACAGCTGAGTATCCCCGAGAGGCTGGTTAATGTCATTTGCAATCTCCTTATGGAGCGTTCTATTATAGTCCGTCATCAAAATTCTCTTCTACCGACGCGCCTGGTGTGGAAAGGACTTCCTCAAGGTTCGGTTCTGAGCCCTCTCCTTTACAATGTTTATACTTCAGACTTGGATACATCTGTCAACTGCTTCGGTAAGATATTACAGTATGCAGATGACATTGTAATATATACTAGATCCTCTTCCCTTAATGATGCCGCGTCCCGACTGAATTCTGCAATGTTTTATTTAAATCAATGGCTGTTTGACCATGGCCTTGCCCTGTCTGTACCTAAATGCAATGCGGTCGTCTTCTCACGTAAGCGCAACATCCCAGAAATATACCTGACAGTTTCTGATGAACCTATTGTAATACAAGATAAAGTTAAATTTTTAGGCATGATACTAGATTCCAAGATGACTGGCTTGCCTCATCTTAATTACATTATTAAAAAAGGTGAAAATGGATTAAACGTAATGCGCGCGCTTTCTGGTGTAAGATGGGGCTCTCATCCGGCCACACAAAAACTGCTCTACAATGCCCTCGTCCGCAGTCATTTTGACTATGGCAGCTTCCTCCTGGAGCCCTGTTCTAAAATTGCACTCGCTAGACTGGACAGACTACAGTATAAGTGTTTACGTGTTATTACGGGTGCCATGAGTTGCTCCCCAGTTGTAGCTCTCCAAGCAGAATGTGTGGAGCCTCCGCTGATTTTGAGAAGGCAATATTTGTCGAACAGATTTTTATATAACATTGCTCAATCTAGCTCGCATCCCCTTATCTATCTTCTATCTTCTTTATCCGAACTGATAACATCCTCTCCCTACTGGACCCATAAAGATCCCCCTTGTCTAGTCATTAGCTATAATAAACTAAAAAATCTTCCATTTCCTGTTATTAATTTATATAGAAACCCAATATTTGAGACCGATTTTGAGGCACTGGTATTTAAACCTAGGGTTCTTTTAGATTTTGGCATCACCAAACACTGTCCAGGAGCCAATCTGTTGTTTAACAGTATTTTAGAGAAGGACTGGCCTGATTGGACTATTATATTTACGGATGCATCCAAATTGTCTCACGGTGACAACGTTGGGTCCGCTGTTTGGATCCCGAAGTATAGAATTGTCCTAAACTTTGCATGCCCTTCGGCTTGCTCTATTTTCACCGGCGAAGCAATAGCCTTATTAGAAGCAGTCTCATATGTCGAATCCCACTACCTAGGAAAGTCCATTATATTCTCTGACTCGTTGAGCTGTCTGCAAGACATCCAAAAGGTCCCTTTTCGTTCACGGGAAAACTTTATTATAACTCTGAAGATTAAACAAGTCTTACATAGGTGTCACAATAATAACATAGAGGTGGTTTTAGCATGGATCCCTAGTCACACTGGCATTACAGGAAACGAGAGTGCTGATTCATGTGCTAGAGCAGCAACTCAGCTTAGTTGTGATACTTATAACTCCTGCTACTCTCGCGACCTGCGTTGTCTAGCATACCCATCTCTGATGACGGCATAGAACTCTATATGGAAGGCTCAAACCCGTAACATAGCAAAACATTATGCTTCCATTCAGCCAGATATTCCCCACAAACCCTGGTTTTGTCGACATAAAAACGTAAACAAGCTTTTCACATCGGTAATCATTCGCTTAAGACTAGGTTTCGTCTGTACACCGGTATTTTTAGCCAAAATCCGAGTGAGGGATCATTCTATTTGCGAGTGTGGTCTTGACGAGGGCACGTTGGAACATCTGTTTTTTGCCTGTCCTAAATTGGTAGTACCTCTGTATGACCTTCTCCCTAACGATATCCCCCGCCCTGTTAATATCCCATTCATGCTATCCCTGGCCCATACTCCTTTTATAAATGTTCTATATAAATTTTTAAAAGTGAATAACATCATTCTGTAGCTCCCTCTCTCTTACCTCCTTCTACTAACTGTTGTACATATTTGTAATTATTATTGTTGTTATTTCTATATTCATATCTCTAACACTGTGCCGTTTATAGACTAACACTATTTATTTGTTTTGTTTCAGCTTAACTAAACCGAGCAATCATTTATTTAAACCGATCATTAGTCAAAAAAATTTTTTTTTCTCTTTTTACAACTTGTTTTTGGCAGAATCATCGGTACACGATGGAGCCATAAATTAAAAATTGAATTGATTGAATTGAACAAAGCACAAAAAATATGTGAATAAAACGGACTATAACGGACTCCATTACCTATTATTATGTACATAATATACTTACATAATGTATTATCCATAGATTTAGGATTTTTCACTAGTATTACCCATGTACTTTCAATGTTTTTAAGGCGTCTGACTACCATACTTTTGTGGTATAAAATCAATCCAGCTATTTACGCTGTAGGCTGTGCCGAACTCATAAACATACAACATAACAATTTTTCTTCTGGGTAGTCGAGTAAAAAATACCAGTTTTCATTCAATCAGAACCTAATCTACTTTTACTTTCCTTCGTTTACTCCTCGTTAGTTCCTCACCTGCTCAACCTCAAGGCAGGTAAACAGATGCAGGTTTCACGATTCCCTAAGCAATCATAGACGCCTATCATAGACGCATAGTACTTAAGAGATTAAATCACTCTTAAGCATACTCTTTCGCAAAAACTAATCGAAGGACCATGGGAATGGTCCTTCAATCAGTTTTATGTTAGTAAATGGATCTTAATGAATAGGTATATGGATCGCCAGCCTGCAGGCAAATACGACAAGTAAGGTATTTTTTTAATTTAATCCAGTGACGACGAGACTAGCAAGACGGTCGCCTGCCTGTTGAAAATCGATACGATTTAAGATCCGTTTTGTTTGTTCTAAGTCGGGCTTTGTATGCTTTTATAATTTATTTATACTTACTTGTTTCTGTTCGTTATTGTATTGTATTTTTTACTATTGTGTCGCTATAATTAATGTATCTTACTTATTTTATTTCTTTCTAACGATATTGCTTACTACCAAAGCAGCGCCACATAAAAATTGTGTAGGTAAATAGACCGCTGCAAAGTTAACGAAGGTGCATATGTCCCTCCGTTCGGAGTTGCTGGACGTTCGGGGTGTCGGCGTCCATTGAGTACGGCGGCGACTCCCGAGTAGGACGGAGGCGGGGTTGCGACCCTCGTCCCCGTGAGCACCGCGACAGGTGCCCGGGGGGCTACAATACGCCCCCTGGCGGCGGGCTCAAAGGCAAGGCACTGAGGGGCCCCTGGTGCAGATTCCACCGGAGAGCCCTGGGGTCTCCTCTCATGTGCCAATGCGACAGCCGCGGGGTTTTTAGTGGGTAAGAATCCCATATATCCCGGTCGAGCCCCACAGCTCCCGGGAACCTGTGGAAGGTATTCCCCGCGAAAAAAAAGGTGCATAAGTATGTCCCTAATAGAGTTTCTCTAGCTCTCTATCTGAGCGGATCATTAGGTTCCTTATGCAAGGAAGGAACCGTCCAGGTTGGTACCACAGCATTCATGATAATAATAATAATATCCCGGGACAATTCACACACGGTCATCTGATCCCAAACTAGGCAGAGCCTGTACTATGGAAACCAGACAACTGATACTAATACATATATACTTTTTTTTTGTAAATACATACTTATATAGATAAAACACCCAGACACTTGGTGGGAATCGAACCCACGACCTGTTGGGTAGCAGACAGGGTCACTAACCACTAGACCAACGGGCCAGTCATTGTCAGATATCTTGCCGCCAGGCAGCTATGTGTAAACATTGCTGGGGTCCGGTGTGAAGGGCATTGTAGCTGGTGAAATTACCGGACACAGGAGACTTAATATGATGTCTTTCGGATCGACAACGAGCTAGAGTTGCTGTTGTTGGTCCTAGGCTGCGGTGACTGCTTACTATTAGGCGGGCCGCATGCTTGTTTGCTCATTTAGGATTTTTTTTATTGTGTGAGCCACCTTGGTACGAGTAGTATAAAAAATACACCTATCATACTTCTAAGCCAATATCAAAATAGATGATAATTAACTAAAATTCAGTTATAATTATTTTAGAAGCCAATATTAATAAATTATTTTATTTACAAAAAAAAATGTAGCTTAAGAATTATGCGTATTTAGAGTGCAGCTTCTCAGCGATCTCAATGTACTGCTTCTTGGCATCCTCCTTAGAGATGCCCTTACGGTTGGACCACGCCTTGAACTTCGCCTTCTCCACGAGGCCACTGGGCTCGGCTGGAATAAACCAATAATTTTTTTAGATAACCCATTTAGATTTAGCATTTGTTCGAAACAATAAGAAGGCGTACGGCGAGGCCAAAGGCCATGCGCATGTCACCACAACGACGAGCATCACCCCACTGAGTTTCTTGCTGGATCTTCTCAGTCAGTGGGGGCACGTTTTGAGCCAGTACTCTCTTAAAAGACCGCCCATCCCGAGTCCGTACCTCCCCGAGATACCCTTGAGCTTGTCGCTCCCCTGCCTTTACGGCTGGAGTGCTATAAGCGCTCGCCGCTAAACTTTGAATCCCTGGTTGTCCACCACCAGCTGTTCGAACAGCATTATGGTAATCTTAATTTATGAGACGTCAGGCGACGGACCGACTTTTCACATGCCCATCCGACGCATACGTCGGATGGCGATAAGATCATCATCTTACTTTTTAGACAATCAAGTCATCGGCATGTATTGTCCTAGCCAGTAAGGAACAACTAACACAAGGTTGTTGCTCTACTACTACTTACACACTATGAAAACAAGTAATAAGTTTTAAAAACTAAAATCCGACTACGGAGAAAATCGCAGTCTAATAATGTGATATTATATAGCCTATAACCAGCGGACAATCAAGACGCTTCTAACGACACCCTGCTTGTCAAATTATACTAAGTGGATTAGAAGATATACGGGAACAGATGAACATACATACATACATACATTCTTGTTAAAATCATAACCATCCCTCCGTTCCGTAGTCAGGTAACTATTTGGCTTGACAGTACTTACAGATGTTCACGTCACCGAAGTTAGCCTGCTTGTATAAGGAGTACAGGGAGAGGTTCTCCTCGTCGCTGGGCTTAGTCTTCCAGTTCCTCACCTTGTTGGAGACTTCAGTGAATTTCTAAAGTAAATGGAAGGTTTCTTTTAAGTATAAGAGCGTCAGTAGGGAATTCTAAATCTGTGGTAATGCTTTCGTAGGTATAGGTATAGTTAGGTGCGGGAAAATTGATTACTTACGTCTCTGCCCACATGAACTGACCTAAGTACTTTTAAGTAAGTACATTTTATTGCTCATTTTATTGTTGTACCTAATACTCGTATGCAAGTATTTGTTAAGTACTTACCGCGTCCATGATGCTTTGTTTATTTTGAGATCTGTAACAAAAAAACCACTCTGTAAGTAAGTACCTATTTCAATCTGACTGCTGCACTTGGTCATTATCAATTTCTTGTTTGCGCTCTATAAACTCCTGGTACGGGTTTATAAGGTACATCAATACAACAATACATTATAAGGTGTCAAGCAACAAAAGGCCTATCGCCATTCACTAATCACAGACCAAAAATCCAGGCTACTGAGAACTTTCTTTTTTTTCGCGAGGGAAACCGGGAGCTGTGAGGCTCAACCGGAGTATGTGGGATTATTACCAACTAAAACCACCGCGGCTGTTACATCGGCACATGGCCGTCTCATGTGTACCTAGTACCCCCGGGCTCCCCGGTGGGATCTGCACCAGGAGCCCCTCAGTGCCTCGCCTTAGTGCCAGCCGCCGGGGGGCGCATTATAGCTCCCTGGTAGCCAGACACGGTGCTCATGAGGTCGGGGGTCGCAACCCCGCAGTCGTCCTCGTCCTCGGAGTCGCCGCCGTACTCAATGAACGTCCTGGGGCCCACACCCTGGACGTCCAGCAGCGGCGGACTCAAAGTAGTCAAGGCACTGAGAGGCACCTGGTGTACATCCCACCAGAGAGCCCGCGTGTCCTTCCCTCAAGTGCTGGTGCGAAAGCATCAAGGGTTTTAGTGGTTAAGAATCTCACACACCCTGCTCATATAGCACTTTTCGGTCACAGAATCATAAAAGCAGTAACACGTTGCATAGTTTCGTAACTGTTACAAAACATGGTTACTGTGTGGGGATTGGTCTCTATGTGTGGTAACAGTTCGCACACAATGTGACCAGAAATTTTTTAGTTACTATGTGTAGTCTCTGTGTTCACACGTAACGTAATCATTTGTGTCGACTTATTTTTAAACACTATGTGTTTATGTGTAGTAACGGTGTGGTAACTATGTTACAAGAATAGTAATTTAAAATATATCCTTACACGAAGTGTTGTAACGTTACGACATTGTTACTGAACAATATATTGCTAAAATGTAAATAAATAAGTCGTCATAAGACACTGTTTTTCAAACTGTTCCTACAATTGTAGTTAAAAATGAGTAAAAATCCGAAACGATTCCGTCTCACATTTTTTATGGGACCCAATTAACTTAAAGTTATTTCATGATGGATTACTGGTTCAAAAGCAAATAGTTACCATCAAAATTCGTTGCTTTATATGTGATACACCTGCGAGGTGCTTTATAAAAGGTGAGTGCAAAATTAAATATATAAGTAGTGTACCGGAGCGGAGGTACGGTGCGTTTTAAATAATGTAATATATAAGTATTTCGTAATATTTTTTATTTCAGGTACTGTGGGGTTTAACAGTTACCACGGATGCATGAAATGTACAGTAATCGGATACGATAGAAGAGGTCGGCATATGAGTTTTCCCAGAACGGACATGCCTTTGCGTACTGATGATTCATTTAGAAATCGATTAGATCCTGATCACCACTTGCCACACTTGCCACCAAATTTGCTTGTAGTCGTCATTTTATTTGTATGGCCTCCAAAAGTTTGAGAATTGCTGGAAACAATATACCATTTTGTAAATTCGGTAACTTTATAACTACTTCTGATTTCGTTCGCGTCGACATATGTCGACACAGTCTCGTAACTTAGTGACCAGTTGTGACTTAAATATTTTATTTAAATAAAAATATTTTATCCAATTATTTACCAACTTTATGGTGTATTCTTGGTTCCATAATATATAGTAATTATTAAAAGAGATTAATCTATTAAAGCAAAAGCTTCCAAGCTCTGGGAATGTAAAGACTTTTCAGTAAAAATATTGTTTACATTGTATTACACAGGTGAAATTACATTAATATGATGGCGCGTTGATAAATTTCAAACTATTTCAACAAATTACACAATGAATTTCCTTTCCCACCTCTATTTGAACGATAAAAACCAAGTAATTTAGTAATAAAAACTTATGTTGACAAAACAATGATGGCCGATAACTTTTTCTTCTTATTATTTTTTTCATTTTAAAACTTCGCTTCGTTTAACAAAAAGTGAATGAAAGAACCATGAAAGAACGAATGATTTCTGAGAAGTGGTCGCAGACTGAGAACAATGTTACCACACAGCAACGTAACTTTAAAACCAAATGTTACTGTGTCGACTGTTCCCCATTTTTAGTCGTAGCGACGGAACAAAGTCGACTCGGCGACCAGAAAATGTTACTAGAATCAATCAGTGTCGACACAAAAGTGTCGACTTGTTTCGTAACGGCTACCAAAAAGTGCTATATGGGGGTGTACCTGGGGACCTTTTAAAGGTTTCCCCGTGAGACCCGGGCAACTGGGAGGCATGCGTGACATCAAGATCAGAATGGCGGAGACTAATCAAGAGTGGAATTTGATACATTATAATTATTTATTATTATATATTTTTTTTTTTATTGTTTATTATTATTTGATTTGATTTATAAGCACGATGCGGCTTGGTTGGACATGATTAAGCAAAACAAAATTCGGAAATCTACCGCACCACCTCCAAATTCTGTATTTGTGTGTGATAAGTGAGGAAAGAATGGGTTTGTTTAGTCATAAACGCAGATGTCTCCAGATGACGTAGACAGGCGCTGCAACAAACATCTGTAAAGATGTTGTGGCCAATGATGATGATGAAAATATTCCCAGTTATGTGAAAAGACCTTTTTTTGGGACTGATAGGCGCTGTTGGCCGCAGATGGCCATTACAGCTTCACCGGCAATAGGAGGCGAGCGCTTATACCACTCTAGCCTTAACGGCAGAAGGGCAAGGGCACCTCAGGGAGGCACGGCCTCGGCTTGGGCTGTCTCTTAAGAGAGGGCTGATTTTACCATCGGTTCACAACGCGCCCCCACTGAGAAGAACCGGCAGGAAACTCAATGGGGTGATACACGTCGTTGAGGTCGTATGCGTACGACCCTTCGGCCTCACCGGCGAGACCGGTGTCTGATAGTATGTGAAAAGACCATTGAAACGTCCGCCTTTTGCCCATTTACAGTTATGTCGCATTGCCGCTCGCTACCTTTTTTTATACTACCAAGGTGGCAAGCAAGCGTGCGGAACGCCTGATGGTAAGCAGTCACCGCAGCCTATAGACGCTAGCAACACTTTTTTTAACTTCACTTGTGACCACCGTTGAGGCGAGTACCTAGTTGTTTATATAAATGTCCCGTTCACGGCAACGAACGTGATTGCTCGCGCGCGCGATTAACATTCCGGTAGGTTCAACGACATTTGCAGTGACCGAAACCATAGATAATACACTATATACTTAAGAATAGATGAGTCACTCACGTTCAACTTTTAATAAACTAATTTTACCCTCGCCAAAAGATGGCGTAACTTCACAGGAATCCAAAATGTGCCAACAGATGGCGCTTTTTTGATAATCATTTTACGTATAGGGAAATGAAGCTTTATGTTGAATTAATATTTGTAAGGAACATGTTTAAAGGCAAAACAAAGAGATATTTATTGTAAAAAGTTTACTTGGTAACCAATAACTTTATCTAAACATATCTGACGCACAATCGTACTCTTTTATTTACATATCGACGCTTGAAAGGCAATCGTATCTAAGCGACATTGAGTAAATTTTACAGGAGAGCGATTTAAAGTTCAAATTATTTTTTTAAAAAATCATAAAAAATCTCCATATTGTTCGATTTAAATTCTGTTAACACTTGTAGAAAGATCTTTTTAATAGCTATTCAAGTTATTAATATAAGAACCCTGGCCCTTTTAAAAGCACTGGTTTGTGTCGGTTATATAAAAATGACCTGATTTTATTACCAGGTAAAATTATCTAAATCAACACTACAGTGTGTGCAGCAACAAGTAAAAATAGGTAAACTTACATATTTAAGATTTTTTTAATAGGTTAATTGATCTAAAAGGTCGTGATAGCTTAAATTAAATCAAGTAAATTTTACTAAGCATTATTTTAATGCTTTTTGTGAATGAGGTAATGTTATCTTAACTAACATAACTACCCCAAACCACGCTTCGTAACTGACATTAACCAACAGCTGTATTTTATGGTGATCATTATCATGCATGGAAATAAATGAAATCAATTAGGTATTTATGAATGAATAAGTCTTTATTATTTTTATCATCAAATTCACCAATCGCCAACAATCAACAGTCAAATTATCTTAATTAAAAACGATACAATAATTAACGTACTATCGACCTTAAAAAAATAGTAAAAAAAAACGAATTATGACATAACGTTGTCTATTCTGAGATCAATAATTACTTTTTACTTGAGTATCATATTTATCAGTCACTATTTAAAAAGATAACACAATATTATCCACAAATGAATTATAATAGCACGTAAATTATAACATAACATTGTCTTTTCTCAGATCAATAATTATTTTTTTACTTGAGTATCATAATATATATCAGTCACTATCTTAAAAGATAACTCACAATTACCTATTATTATGCATTATAAACTATTAAACATAGTAAGTAAACAAACCTTATGAAAAGTCAAGAGATCATAGTGTCGACAGTAATTTATTGACACAATGTGTTAATAAGTTACTGTTGACACTACATAACAATTATATTTATATTTCTTCCTTCGTAGATAAAATCTTGTATGCAACTGCACACGTTCGCGTTGATGGTTTTTTACAAAAAAAAATGCGCAGGTATTAAAAGACCCTGCTTAACGTAACAGTTACATAAATTGCTATTTTGGCACAATTATTAATAACACTGTACTTAATTACTATGATAACCACACTTATTATTTTCACAACATAATTAGTCTCTTTGAACAATCGAGATAATATTTGTTATTATCAAAAATATAAAAATCCTTAATCTAATTGTATCTTCAAAAAAAATCTTTAATATGAGTTTATGTGATTATATATTATTAATATTTAAATTTGGTTACACCAAATCTAAATATTAATTATTATCACAATCTTCAATGTCTGATTCGGGTAGACAATCTTTGACATTTGTTGCGCGTGGAATGTTCACAAATTCCTGTTTAAAACAATTAAGAATAACATTGTCCGTGCAAAGTTTGACTAAATCGTCATATTTAGCCTTTGATATAGGAAGTTGCGATCGATAACAAGGTACAACAGATACCTTAGTTTTAGACTGAACATCAACATCAAAGAACGCCGCAGTAGGATTCATAGATGTTTAATACTTAACGCTTTGTTTGTCTTTTCTGAAAGTTATAATTCGGATCTTGCTTATCTTTCCATTTAAATTGCCTTTGAAATATTTGTCGCCAATGTTATCCCATTTATAAAAATCTTCATAACTCAGTCGTTCTACCTCGAAAGGTGCTGGTTCTTGTCTAGCAGTAATTGATGCAGTCGTTTCAATATCTGTTGTGGTACGTAAGCTATCAGCAAGAATTAAATCTTCTAAAGTGTCATTGCTGATAGGAGCTGGCTCTAACGTTTTGTTAAACTGCTTCATGTTGCTATTAGTTGAACAAGCCGCAGACTGCAAAAAAAAACAATTTGTTGGTGCTAGATTTTAATAAGTGAACCTATAAGATAAATAAATAGGAACTCAAACAAATATTAAGGAGGTAGGAAATAGGAGGTAGAGCTTAACGACGTTTACTCACTAAAACAGTGCTCGTAAGTGAAAGTACCTCCGCCCTACAGAAGACCGCAGTCACAACAGAACTATTTATAGCTGTACGAAGAATTTATGATACATTAGTATACTCGCACACAGTAAGCACATCAGACATTATTAGAAATGAGGGGAAACTTAGTACCCATAATAAAGTGTACCTACGTCTTATAAAACAAGTTAATTATAAAGTGTTTGAATCTTAATATAATTGTAACCTATTTTAATGTTGCACAAATCTCTGTCCTTCCGGTACCTTCAACTTAGGAACTACTGGGGGTAGGGAGACGTGCAATACCTTTTTGAAAAAAATCAGAATAGGGTCTGATGGTAAGCGGGTATGCGGATAGCTAGGTAGGTACCCGCTTACCCGTAGGTACTAGTACCTACCCGAGCTACGGGCCCCAAAATTATTGAATCTGTCTTACAAACATTTTAAGTTAAATATAAGGCATTATACCTACTTATAAATCATTGTGTACCTAGAAAAGATTTAATCAATTTCTTATACCAATATATCCAACACCTAGTCTAGATAAGTAGGTACTTACTTACCTAACTACCTACCTATCACCTATCAACATAATTATTTTATAAGTAGTTAATATACGTAGGTAATTACCGTAAACACACTTATGTATAGATAAACATAAGTGTGTCTACTGCTAGCTCATCGTACAAACTCGTAAAACTTCAGGATATTTCGATGGACGTCTATGCCTACTACTTAAAAAGATCGTGTCTAAGATACACATTATGGCCTTGTCTATGGGTAGTCATTTTCCACCAGGTTTGTCACAGTATCAATAAAAAAGTGGAGTAGGTACTTACTGTGTTGAGTTCATAACTCAATCGTCTTCGACACTTCGGACTATTTCTTTTTATGCCAGCATTCACCAACGCCATGTCAACTATGGATGAACTACGTCGTTTCCACTGGCGACTCATTTTTAAACTACAAAGAAAAATAAAATTAGCTTAGACTTACTGTGTACTTTATTTTTTATAACGTAACAGGGTTTAAAATAATAACTAAAGCTGTTTCGAAATAGATACCTTTACATAATTTGATTGTATACTTACCGCGTCTTTATCGAATGTACACCAAATCGTACTACGTCCACTCTAAGCAACGGCCGGTGCCGGAATGACAACCCGTATAAACGTGTCGTGTTCCGTGTCGCGCATATCTACACGATGTTTTTTAAACACCTACAGTTCATAAGCGACAAGAAAATAAAATTTGCAGACGAGTAAATTTATCCATGCGCCATACTAGGCCATTTAGTAAATCAAGTAGAATTATCTAACCGACAAAAATAATATTAACCGTTATTAGGAAAAAATGTCTACAGATAAAAAAGAACTATTTGTTTTACAAGTAAAATTATCTAAGCTCTAACAATCTACCAATTTATTTCAGGTTAACTTATACAAATGATACTGTCACAAAATATAAAAACATGTTAAATTATATAAACCACATGTATTACAATTTCATTGGGTGGGTAAAATCTACTAACTGGTTTCAAAGGAATATTTCATAACAAGTAAATATACGTAAATACAAATAAATAAAAAGTTAATACAGGTATAACCGACTAAGTTCATTATCCTCATTATTAGAATGTCGTAAGTGCTGAATAATTGAAAAATCACTTTTTTTTGGTCGTTTAGTGAGTACAAAATGTAGATTTGACCCAAATCACTCAATATCTAAACGACAACAAAACTCATCGTAGAGCTATGGGACCTAGACCAAACGACGCAGAAAAATCTGGCGATTCGAATGGTATATTTAACTCATTTTACAGATTTTTGTCGCTTAGTCAAGATTGCCTTTCAAGCGTCGATATATTGTCCAATCCCCTTAACTTGAGTTTCTTGTTTCAGTACAGCTTTGCATTAAATATTTCCAATTCAAGCCATTGTGGTTAAGGACAATGATGTAGTGGACCTGAAATAGTTCACGAGTAGTATAAATGTTATTATAAATAAATACTTATGCCATGTTCTTAATGACATGTTTTAGCTTTTAAAAATGTTTTTGTAAATAAGTACATACCTACTTAAGTAGATAAATAACACCCAGACACAGAACAAACAGAATTCTTCAAAAACATATTTGTAAATAAACTGTAAATATTTAGTTTCAATAATTGTTTATAGCTTTTTATCTTCAATGAAACAAGTATTTTTATAAAAATGACTTAACAACCTAAGTTGCCATAGTAACCGCCAAAGGCAATTTACAATACCACAGATATAGTACAATACTATACGGAGCGCGTTCCACTTGGGGCCCACACACAACAATAATCCAGCCGGCAGTTGCATAGGTATTATTACATTATGGAAGTTTAATATAAATATTCGAAATATAACATTACTCAAATAAATTGAAGATATACAAAAACAATATTAAACTAAATAAATAAAAATATATAAACTGCGTTTTTAACGCCATCTAGGCAAATTATAGTAGAATCTTAAAATTTAGTTCCTTCCCTCGCCTGAAGGTGTGCTAGTTTCCATACATTAAAATTTTGTCACCTGTTTTAAGGAGAGTGCCACTGGCATGGACCGAAACTATACAATTATTGTCTTCATGCTCGACGAGTAAAATTGGGAGAATGTCATAAGCGCGTCCGTTGTTGTAATTGTCAACATTTTATTTTGTCAAGGCCCGTTGTCAAAACATGGTCTAGATATTTTTAATGCCATGCACCATCGATAAATAAATAAATGCACATTTTTTCACGACTGTACTCATCACTTCACCACAAAAAAACCGGTCAAGTGCGATTCGGACTCGCGCACCGAGGGTTCCATACCATTTTTGGAAGTATTGAAGTTATTTTACTATCTATTCATCTAACACCTCAGTAAGCAAAAAACCAAACCGCAAAACTAAATTTGTTTGTAGAGTTTTTTTTAAGATTAGGTACTTAGATACTAAAACACTGTACTACATACCTACTTAGAAATAGTATATCGATGACTTAGAAAGGTGATTTGAAATATGCATAAGAAGTTCTTTCATATGATACCACATCGATGCCCATTAAAAACAAAAAATAAAAGAAAAAAAAATTTTTTTTTTTCATTTTCAATATGAGTGGGTAAATTAGATCCAGTTTCACATTCCTGAAATATATCGGTGTGACAGACAGACGAAGTCAGACCCTATGGGTTCCTTTTTTACCTTATGTATGGAATCCTAAAAACACCTGTTGCCTTATGTCCAAAGCTGGGAATGTGTTATGCGTATAACCATCGCGCACCCGTGGCCGCACTCAAAGAGATTACTTAGGAATCTCTTAAACGTCTTTGCGGGACCAAAGAAATTCATTATAAAAATTAGATTAGAAGAAGAAGAAGAAGCATTTATTAGCTCACTGGCTTAATTACAAAGAAGGACTTAGTTACTAACAATTTTACAATATACTATTAAAAGTCGTGGCTAAAAGGTCGCGAGCTCAGCATTATGTCAGGGGGCAAACACAATTGCGTACCCTCTGACGCTGGTATTCTGCTGCAACCTAGGCATGAAACCCGCACTATACGGCGGCACAATACCACACAATGTACGCTTACTTATATGTACTCGTATGTACTGATAAAAAAATATAGAAGATTACAAAACAAAACAGCAAAAGCAAAACGAGACCATACAGTGAATGAAATTCCGACAGCAAAGCATGTGCATATATCTGTATAGGTACATAAATGTATGAGTATATAAATATATCGGTATAGCAATCATAAGAAATAATTTATTATATATATATTTTTTATATAATTGTGTATCGACTATAAGTGATAAAATAATAAAACAGAGTATACAATAAATATAAATAAAACTATATTGCGGTAGTAGCAGGGGCTCTAATGTTTTCGTTTTCCTTTTGATGAGCCAATAAAAAAGCTTTAAGTTTATTTTTAAAAGTTATTTTACCCGAACTTTCCTATATAGGTGGTGGAATGTTGTTCCAACATTTCGAAGCTGCATAACGAAAACTGCCTCGAAATGTCTTGGTCCTATGGCGCGGGATGGATAGTTCGAGAACACGTCGTCGTACACATTCTCGCCTGCCGTATCTCACAGGCCACGACAATTTGTTATACAAATACGAAGGTGCTCGCGATTTAATGATATCGAACATAACTGTCGCTAGGTGCAGTTTACGACGAGCATTCATTTTGAGTATACTGCGTTCATTGAAATAAGGAGTGACATGCGCTCGCCTGGGTATGTTAAAACAAAAGCGAGCACATGCATTCTGTAACCTTTGTATAAGCCGATGTTTTAGATAAGAGTCTTGGTCCATAAACAGCGTCAGCGTAATTTAATTTAGAAAGAACCAGAGACTGGTGGACAGTAAAACCCGCAATTCCTCACTCAAAAATGGTCTTGCTTTATACAAAATCTTTAATTTGTAAAAACAGCTACGTATCGATTCCTGTAAATGTTTTTCAAACCGGAGGTCTGTATCCATAATGAGGCCAAGGTTTCGAGCTTCATAAACTCTTTCAACAGGTTCACCTTTCAACATTACCATGCCAGGAATATAATTAAAAGAACTTAATTACCTTTACATAATTGCATCGTTCGTCGACGAAGCAATGAAATTTAATAAGTCATACTATAATCAATAAGTCAAACTAATTATGGAACTATGGACCTAATAATCCAATGTTATAAGTTTCGAATTCAATTGACGAAACAAGGTAATTTCGCCTTAAAGGGCCTGTGATCTAGAAGTACCTAAGTAAGTAAGTACATACATAATATCAATTAAGCGACCAGCAATGACGTCTGTCACATTTTTAGAAATGTTAAACGGCAAATGTAAGACAATCTTTTATATGTGATGTGTTGCAAATTGCATAGGTACCTGCTTTAGAACAGGTGAAGGTCAAAGTCACCTAACAATACAGGTTCTTTTTTATTATAACTACTTGCATACATTACCTTTGGCTGGGTTTTCAACATAGTAATAGCAACACTTCGATCATATTGTAAATAAAGGGTGTTTTTTTTCGATGTATAGAACTTTAAGTTGCAATAAAACAACGATGGATTATTCGATTGACATGAATTTTATTTATCCGAAAGATAATCTTGTGGCATTACATTTTAAATATGATTTCTGGCATATGACCGCCACGGCTGGCAAGGATGTAGTCCAATCTGGACGTCCAATTTTCGATGACTTTTTCCAGAATTTGTGGCCGTATATCAGCAATAACACGGCGAATGTTGTCTTCCAAATGGTCAAGCGTTTGTGGCTTATCCGCATAGACCAATGACTTTACATAGCCCCACAGAAAGTAGTCTAGTGGTGTTAAATCACAAGATCTTGGAGGCCAATTCACAGGTCCAAAACGTGAAATTGGGCGGTCACCAAACGTGTCTTTCAATAAATCGATTGTGGCACGAGCTGTGTGACATGTTGCGCCGTCTTGTTGAAACCATCTCCTGGACATCATGGTTATTCAATTCAGGAATGAAAAAGTTAGTAATCATAGCTCTATACCGATCACCATTGACTGTAACATTCTGGCCATCATCGTTTCTGAAGAAGTACGGACCAATGATTCCACCAGCCCATAAAGCGCACCAAACAGTCAGTTTTTCTGGATGTAACGGTGTTTCGACATACACTTGAGGATTAGTTTCACTCCAAATGCGGCAGTTTTGTTTGTTGACGTAGCCATTCAACCAGAAGTGCGCTTCATCGATAAACAAAATTCGCTTATGAAAATCGGGAACAACGGCAATCTCGTTTTGGGCCCATTCGACAAATCTACGCCTTACGTGATGATCGTTTGGCTTCAATTCTTGCACGAGTTGGATTTTGTAAGCACGCAAACCAAGATCCTTCCGCAAAATCTTCCATAAAGTGGATGGACACAGATCCAATCCCTGTGCTCGATGGCGGATGGACTCATTCGGGTCTTCCTCAATGCTACGCTCTACAGCAGCAATAGCTTCTTCTGTACGCACCGTACGGCGTCACTGGGGGTGCAAGTTATCAATAAGAGTAAACGTGGTGCGAAAAAGTTCCATGGTTAATCGAATTAACTGCTCTGATGGACGATTTTGTCGACGATATAAAATCTTTTTTTTTAAAAAATGAACCGACTTCAATATCACTGAAAAGTATAAAATAATTTAAATATTATTGAAGTTGGTGTTAGCTTACCGGCTGTGTATATTTGGCACCAACTTCAATAATATTTAAATTATTTTATACTTTTCAGTGATATTGAAGTCGGTTCATTTTTTTAAAAAAAAGATTTTATTTTAAACTTTTTAGTGATATTTAGATATATAAAGATTGAACCATCGAAAACCGTAAAATTATCTAGGTAGGTTATGATCACATTATCGTCTACATAGTTTTACATAATTCATATTTCTTCAGAAAAAAATATCCGATCGTAATGAAATTTACATGAAATCATCATAGTAGTTTACTCTCTCGAATAAAAAAAGAATCATCGAAATCGGTTCATAATTGTCAGAGCAATGTAATGGAGAACATCAGTTTTATGGTTTTTACCAGATAAATTCCTCCACATCATTCATGGTCCTTCGGGAAGTTCTTATCCGGTTGTAATAAAATTCATACAGATTCAATACCGTGGTTTCTTCTTTCGAATAAAAAAAGAATCATTGAAATTGGTAAATATTTGCCAGAGTTATGACCATTTTTGTCCTTAAAAAGCGATAAAAATGTCATCTATATAGGCTTTCTTGCAGCTCTCAGTGCGCAGTCACCATTGTTGTTTTTTCAGGAACTACTTATTACTAAGCAATAATTTTTTTATGGGACCCAATCAGTGGATTGAAGAATGGATGGAAGAAAGATTTTTTCAAATCGGTTCATAATTGCCAGAGTTATGCGCGAACATACATAAAAAAAAAAAAAATATATATATATATACAGACGAATTGAGAACCTCCTCCTTTTTTGAAGTCGGTTAAAAATGGACGTAGTGCGCGATATGTATTACGCACAGAACCATTATTTTCGAAATAAAATTGCACTATTTGCAAGCGTTGTTCAGGCGTGAGTCTACTCATGATGAATTGCCAAACCAAATTGAGAATAAATCACTTGACAGCTGTTAAATCGGTCGCCATCTTGAACAGTAATGCCAACTTAAAGTTCTATACATCGAAAAAAAACACCCGTTACTATAGTTTCTGTAAGTAGCAACACTAGTTTTCTACCTTCCCTCGATATTTATTTAAATCTAATTAACTTATCTCAGGTTAGGTATGGAACCCTAAAAATTAAGTGTTAAATGGGTGTCAACGTAAAAAAGCGCAGGTGGTGCTGCGCGGAACAGTCAGTAATTAATAAATAAAACAATAAATGACGACGAGAGTGACGTTTTGGTTGTCTTTACTAACGTATTACGGTTGCATATTTTCGATTGGAAAAAATATAATAACAAAGTTAATATTGTCAGTTTATTGGTGAATGGTTTTACATATATATGACACAGAACATTCATACGAAACTAGTGGTTTTATTAGTGATAAACAGTTAAAAATCAAAAACAATATTATTAATCTAATAACCAGTGAAACCTACCCACTGTGATCACTTACAATTTGTTGAACTTAATTAATAATTTGTTATGTTGATTGCGTGTGCGATTGAAGAACCAGTAGTTAATTACACATCGATATAACACCTTTAAAGTACTCACAATAACAGCACCATAAAAATAACACCGTAAAACCGTTTTAACCACAGCGACATCTATCCGCAAACACTCTGTGACTGTCATATAAACTGATTTTGAACAGAAATAAAAATGGTTAAATGTGGAGCTTGTGGAAAATTTCTTTCTGCAAATGATTGCGTGCATTGTGGGAAGTGCTCAGCAACCTTTCACCGAGCTTGCGTTGCAATACCAGGGGGAGTAACGGTCAAAAGTTCATGGGAATGCCCTGGGTGCAAAGTAAACACCCCTAGGACTGATAATACTGCCACACCAATTAAGGGTTTAGCTGCAGCCTTCAACCCTGAGACTCAAAGTAGCCCCAGCAGTGTGCGGCACGATGACACGGCACATGACATCACTGAGGAGTTTAAAGTGGATCTGGCACTGGAGATACGTTCTTTTCGCTCAGAATTAAGTGCTCTGCGAGCAGAGGTTCGGGAATGTTGTAGTGGCATAGCGGATTTCAAGGAAGAACTGAAAGGCTGCCGCGATAGGATCATAAGTGTTGAGAACCGGATTGCTGCTTTAGAGCTGAAATTTGAGGAGAAGGTCCCCACAGGAATAGATCCGTTAGAGGATAACATCTCGGAGCTAAGGGCACAGATAAATGAACGAGACCAAGATCTGCTACTGAGCGATTTTGAGATTGCGGGATTGCCGGAGGAGCGCGGAGAGAGTCTGACTCATGTCGTCAAGGTCTTGTCTATTAAACTTGGCGTTGACCTCGACGACAGGGATGTGGTCCACGTGGAGAGAATTGGGTCGGCGCGGCGGAATCGCCTGGATGGTGGTGACAGCGGCGGCGGTGTCAGTAACGCTACAGAGCGGGTACGATTAATCGCGGTGCGTGTGGCGCGGCGAGCGACGCGCGATCAGGTGCTACACGCGGCCCGCGTGCGCCGCGTGCTCACGACTACTGACCTTGAGCTACCAGGTGCACCACAGCGTGTCTATATTAACGAGCGGCTTACTCGGATAAACAAACATCTATTTTATCGAGCGCGAGAAGCAGGGCGTCGCTTATCCTGGCGTTACGTTTGGACAAAGAACGGAAAAATTTTTGCTCGTCAGGAAGATGGAAAACCGGCCGAAAGAATACGAAATGAAAAAGACCTTGCAAAAACTTTTGGCACTCTTTAAATTTGCTCAAAGTATATGCATTTCTCAAATTCTATGGACACCAGGATTATTATAAAATCATCTTATCAGCCTATCAGAAGTTGTTTAATAAATCATATCAACTTAATATTAGTTACTTACTATTAGTTTGTATTAAAAATGTAATAACATGTTGTAACGACAATGTAATACGAGTTATTTACCACTGTGGCGTTATACTTATAAGTTTAAGGAGTTTATATGGAACTTTATGTTTATTACAGTATTCGAGTTATATTGATATTGGTATTATGTATATTTATTACAATATTCTGATTTTACAATATTTATACAAAATTGCACTACTTAATATATTTTTTTTATTATCGTATAAAGTATATAAAGGGATAAAACAAAATAAAAATAATTCATATACAGATCTAGTGAAAAATAGAAGGCTTATAATTCAATAAAAAAAAGAGACTTACAGTTGGATTTTTAAACGCTGGTTCACTTGGGACAAGGCATGATGAATTCATTGCTGCAGTACAACGTTACGATGTCGACATTATGGCAATTAACGAGACTTGGCTCAGGCAGGGTGAGGAAGGGCGCGCCCCCGCGGTGCCAGGCTATAGGCTGCGCCATATGTGCCACGGCCGTCATCAGTGCGCGCACGCGGTGGAGGAGTAGGTTTTTATGTGCGCCGTGAGTTCCACGTCCGAGTACTCGTGCATCCCTCCACTGCACAGGTGGAACAGATGTGGCTGGGTATAACAATTAATGGCAAAAAATTGGTTATAGGGACCGCTTATAGGCCGCCGTGGTTGAGTTTAGACAGTTTTATAGATGGTCTATCCGTCTCCATGGAAACATTTACATGGTGCCATAATATGATTCTTGTAGGAGACTTCAATATCAACTTGCTAGTCACAGTTAATAATAGTAATGTAACGAAACTGACAGATTTCTTAAAATGTTTTAAATTGACCCAGTGTGTTACCGATCCAACACACTTTACTGCAACGAGTGAAACTCTCATAGACCTGGTGTGTACGGATGTCTCCGGAGTGTCAGTGTCGGTGGCTCATATACCTAGTTTAGGCAATCACGCATTTATTACTTGTCAATTAAGTATTCCCAAGTACAGAACTAAAGCAACTAAGTTAACAAGAAGAGCTATAAAAGATATACCTACCGATAAATTTAATGAGTATTTAAATACAATAAACTGGAAAGAGTTATTGTCAGAACGCGAAGTGAATGCCGCGGTAGCTCTATTCCATAAAACATTGACAGATTTATTTGATGTTTTTGCGCCAATGAAAATGACATTACTAAGGTCAGAACAATATCCCTGGATAACGTATAACATACAATTATTGATGAAGAAGCGAGATGAGGCCTATATCAAATCAAGGAAAAGTATAGAAGGTAGCTCCACTAAGGTCTATTATAAAGAGCTAAAACGCGTTGTGGAGGAAGCTATGGCACGGGAAAAAAAAGCATATTTTGATCACTACGTTAATAAAAATTTTAAAGATAGTCGTGAACTCTGGAGACATATAAAAAAACATGCTAGAATTAAGGAGAACCCAGAGTTTCCTATTCATATATTTAATGATCCGGAAACTATTAACGATCATTTTCTGGATGTTCCGGGTAATGGAACTGTTCCGATGTCTCAGTTAACATATTATGAATTTCACGAAAAAAGTGGCGTAAACTTTAAACTACAACCGGTTAGCAGTGATGAGATTTCTAATATAATAAAGACAATAAAGTCTAATGCTATAGGTTCTGACGGAATATCTATGGAAATGATAAAACTAACGCTGGAAAAATCGTTACCCCTTATTACTCATATAATAAACAGGTCTATTGAAACTTGTACGTTCCCAACAGATTGGCAGGCCGCTTTAATTAAGCCACTACCAAAGAGTTCTTCTCCGGTAACACTAAAAGATCTTCGGCCAGTTAGTATCTTGCCTGCTGTTTCAAAAATATTGGAACGGGTTGTAGCGAACCAGTTAAGAGAATTTATGGAAAATCAAAATTTACTGCCACAAAAACAGTCCGGGTTTAGAAAGCAACACAGTACAGCTACCGCTATTGCAGATGTAGTTGATGATATCCTGTGTGCTTCTAACGATGGAGTGGACCTTAGTGCTGAATCCTAGGAAATCAAAATGTATGATTTTAGGTACCAAAAAACAAATTCAAACAGTATCTGATTTAGGTGTTCAGGTTAGAATTAAAGGGGAAAATATTGAACGGGTCAGGGAAGCTAGGAATTTGGGTCTGCTAATGGATGAGGAGCTTAAGTTTGAAAATCATGTAGCAAATGTCGCAAGAAATTGTTTCTATCGGCTAAAGGTGCTTTATCAATTAAGAAATCATGTAAGCACTGAAATCCGTATTAAACTTGTTGAATCATTAGTATTGTCAAAATTTAATTACATGGATGTGATTTATGGACCCAGACTACTAAATCGCACGCAAAAATTGATTCAACGTGTGCAGAACGCTTGTGCAAGGTTTTGTTTTACTGTTCCTTCACGAGCACACGTAACGCCTTACTTAAATAAATCAAATATACTGAAAATGCAAGCACGGCAAAAAGTTCATCTGGCTTGTATGCTATTTAATATAATTGCGAATCAGACCCCATTGTATTTGTCGCAAAAGATAATCTGGTCCCGTGACGTTATAGCATATCCAACCCGACGTTCCCGATGGGCGATAGAGGTCCCGCGCAGTCACAACGTGGCATTTAGAGGTAGTTTCAGGTTCGCCGCATCCAAGTGTTGGAATGATCTATACCCGAATCCAGAAATAAAGTCATTTTTTGTAAACAAACCGGGCACTTCAAAACAAACTTAAATTTCTTCACCAAAACAACATGAAATCTTTCCATTTATCACCACACACACGTAAAACATCCAACTGATTCGGAAAACTAGTTAAACTACTGAAAATATAATTAAAATCTTAAGATATACGAATAAATAAAATATTTTTGACATGAGAATGCCACAGATAAAATATGTCAATATATAGAACACACACTTTGTCTATGGAAATTAGTGATGTCCAATATTTAAAGATCTAAATCTCTCTATTGAATGATTTCAAATTGATCCACAACCAATCATTTTATAAAATAAAAAGTATTATATTAAACTCGGACTAAACTGAGGTAGATTCAACATAAACAGTAGGTCCGCCGTCTCAGAGTAATTAGAATGGAGCTAGTATCGCGTCGATTCCCCGAACAAATTTTTCGTGGCACTTTTGCGGGGTGCGGGAGGCGAAGTAAACACACACAGATACAATTTTACGCATAACCACACTATAATAAACTCGCAACACATTCAAAAAGTTACGCACACAAATAAAGAATGACCTGACCATATGACCAAAATTTGGCAGAGGGGTTAGCGCATCATGATCTCTCCAGTGGTATCTCCTCTAAGTCCGCCGTCCGTATTTCAAAGTAAATCGCTACTCTGTGGGCAGAGTAGCTACACGGATTATATTATGTTGATTGTAAGATAATATTTTGTATTACGTATTTAATTATTTATTTAAATAAATATCAATAAAATTGAGTCCCGAATATGAAAATGTATGCGGTTTGACAGGTTCCGGGACTTACGCCTTAGTGCTGCCACCTGGTGCACGTCATTTTTGAACACCCTCATTGTGTTATTCATAGTCATTCATTCGTCGATGTCGTACATACTGAATGGTCTCTGGTGTCTTTTCTTTAACGACTTTGCTTTCGATTTTTGGGTTTGTGTTTGCTTTGTGATTTGGACCGTTTGGCCGATGATATATTCACTAATTTCACTATGGCAAAGTCGCTGGAGGACCTTAATACGATGCTCAGCGCCCTCAGTGGCATTTCCCAACAGGTGTGTATTAGTATGAACATGAACAAGACGAAGATCATGTCTAATGTCCGTACCGGTAGTTGTTGGGAACGATACACTCGAAGTTGTTGACCACTACGTATAACTAGGACAAACTATCCAGTTAGGTCGGTCCAACTTCGACAGAGGTCACCCGAAGAATCCAACTCGGATAGGCAGCGTTTGGGGAACTACGCGAAATCTTCTCATCCGAAATATCGCAGTGCCTTAAGACGAAGGTTTTTAACCAGTGTGTTGCCAGTGATGGCATATGGTACTGAGACGTGGTCCCTAACTGTTGGACTTTCAGATAAGCGCAGAGTCACACCACGAGCTATTGAGAGAACTATGCTCGGAGTTTCTTTGCGCGATAGAATCCAGAATGAGCACATTCGCCGAAGAACTAGTCACCGACATAGCTCTTAAAATCTGTAAGTTAAAGTGGCAATGGCCGGCCACATCGCTCGGAGAACCTATAACCGTTCGGGAAGAAAGGTTCTCGAGTGGCGACCACGAACTGGACGCAGTGTGGGTAGGCCTTCCACTAGGTGGATAGATGACATTGTGCGCGTCGCAGGTAACCGGCGGGTGCTAATAGCCAATTGTCGTTCATTGTGGCGTTTTCTTAGGGAAAAGTTTAAGTTTCATAAAAAACTTTTATATTTTTACGCACGCTTTTCCATCAGAGTTAGTTTGCAGCTTGTGGCCAAAAAAGATGGAAGTTACAAAATGGTTCGCAAAAATCCCAAATGCGGGTAGCATTTGGGATTTATGCGGATTTTGACGTATTATATTCAATCTTCTAGAGAATAAGTAAAATTGCTGTACACTCAAATTAACATTTTAATACTGACGCATTTGTTAATTATTTTGAATTAAAGGGTTTCGAGGTGTTATTTGTTTAAATAAAGGTGAAATTATCAATAAAAATAATTGACAGTAATAATGTATTCTTTTTAATCCTACCGTTGCTGACATAAATATCGATACTGTAATGGATTTATCAAACATCTATGATGTGGTCAGATTCACTCGTTCATGAGGCGTCACCTCCCTAATATTGTCGATGGTTGCAATACCGCCATGTTTATTTACTTTTTACGACGGAATACTTGAATTCGAGTGAATTTGATTCGAGCCACCTCTGCGGTGCCTGAAAAGTGTAGAAACATTTAAATTTAAACTAAAGCAACACTTTCTCAATATTCAGAAGTCAACACCATAAAACATTGACTTACCTCACACTTTCCAGGCATCAGACAGACAGAAGGTGATTGAATAGTATCAGTGGACGAATATCCTGATAGCATTGAACGCAATCTGCCTCTTGGGTTTTAAATTAAATAGTAATTTACGACCACAGTTTTTTTTTTTTTTTTCTTTTTTTAAGCATGTTACTAAATTTATGTTACTATTAATATTTGTAATGATACTATTGTGTAGGTGTATTAGTTATTATAGTAAGAAAGAAATTATTAGAGCACGCAGCGCCGGCGTAACGTCTGCGCGTGTCGAGTGAGCGGCTCGGTATGGGGTGGGTGGGGAAAGACGGGACGGGAAGATAATTAGTACTTTGCGAATATTCGGTTTATTATTACTTGTTTATTATTTGTTAAAAATGTGCATGTTATGTTACTGTAAACATTGAATAGCTGTGCATCTATTTAATCATTGGGTTATGCATTTATCTACGTAAGCGCAATATATAATAAATATAGACTGATAGACTGATAATAATAACGTTAGGTAAGTACGAATCTTGTTATTAAATTGTATTTTGTACATACTTACTATAATTAGATTTCAGAACAGTTAGGGTCACTCTAAAGGGCGCACTGAAAACCAGCGTCGGGGGGTTACATCATAAAAATCCTCCGGCTTAAGCTGAGTGCGTCCTTTTGTGGTGTATAATGTACTTATTCGTGTTTCTTTTTGTTATTGTATTTTTATTTTTTGGTACTTACATCACAATAAAATTTACTTTCTTTCTTTCTTTCTTTAAATAAAATTGTTAGACTAAATAATACCAATCAAAAATATTTTCTCCAGACCTATGTCTCGTACGAATCTGTACTCAAATTCACCTGTACCACGTATTCTTAATCAGTATAATAAGTGTAATGAACGTAATATTGATATTTTTAACCGACTTCAAAAAATGAGGTTCTGTATTCGACGCGTATGTATGTAAGCACTTTTTCTGTACATTGAATATTTTTCCAAAATTTCTATGTGGGGATACTATACTATCGACATAGAGGCCAAAACAATTTTTTTTGGAATTATTGTCTGTCTGTCTGTCTGTCTGTCTGTCTGTCTGTCTGTCGTTCTGTTCGTCCAGGTATCATTTGAAAACCCGTGGATGGATTTTGATAGGACTTTCACTGATGTGTTGTGTAGAAGTCAAGGTGTAAGTTGGTATATAAAACATCACGCTATGTTTCATAGGGGCTAAGCAGGGAAACATTACTTGCACATATTACCACGTAATTTCCTTTGTATGTGAATAGGGTAATTATAGACTGATCAGTTAATCATTAAGATATGTATTATTACGCTATATACAATAGGGACTGAGCAGACATTTAATTTGCATAAGATATGGCATTGGCGAAGGGTCAATTTTTGTAAGGGGTAAGCCGGTCCGGTACACCCAGGACATTTTCATTAGATTTCTGTATTGTTCTAAGTACTTAGCTGATAGCAATATGACATTATATCTTTGAAAAGTTAAAATCTGTAAATCCCGAGCGGATCCAAACTAGATTATGTATGTATTACAGTCGCAACAATAAAAGATGCGGAAAACTTAAAACTTTCATTATCGAATATCATTAGACAGTAATTTACGATGTTAGCGTGATTTACATTATGAACAGCGCCATCTATCGGTGAAATTGAACATACAATAACTATAGAACTTTAATCTATATAATAAATCAAAGAAAGTCGTGTTAGTTACACTATTTATAACTCAAGAACGGCCTAACCGATTCGGCTGAAAATTGGTGGGGAGGTAGCTTAGAACCAGTAAACGGACATAGGATACTTTTTATCCCGGTAGGTTAAGGTAAAGCAACGTTAGGTAAGGTCATTAAATAGATGGGTGAACCGATTTGTATGAAAGTGTGCATATCGGGTAGGTCTGAGAATAGGTCATACAGTATATTTAATGCCGCTGATACCATGATTGACGAGGATATATAGAACGAGAGGAGGGTGCACGAGAGGAGAAAGAGGGAGAGGGGATTCAAGAAGGGGGCGATGGGGTGAGGGATCGGGGGAGTTAGGTGGAGTAAGGGGGGAGTGAGAAGGAGCAAGTTCGTAGAAGAGAGAGGGGGAGAGGGTTCAGAGAGGGGATAACAGGGTAGGAAGAGGGGGAGTGTGACGAAAACCGAAGCGGGAGGGGGAAAGAGAGAGGAGAGAAAGAGCATATAATTAGATTTTTTTATATGAGAGAGATATGGAGAGAGAAATCTAGGGAGGAGGGAGAAAAGGGGAGCAAAATGTAATAAAAGCGCGGGCGGAGCTGCACGGGTCAGCTAGCTTAATAAAAATGCGTAATATCTATATTAATAAAAGAGCAGGGTGTTTTCTAGGAATCACGATACAGCAAAAACCATATTACTTACAATCTTGAAATTTGGAACCAACATTATTCAAATAGTCTAAGTGAACAATAAGAACGGATTTTTCGAAATTCCATACCTAAGTGGGTCAAATGGGCTCCCAAAGATTGTATGGAAAAAAAAATTTTTTTCTTCACACGGACATGAAACTTTGTAAGTGTATTAAACAAAAGAAATAAAGAAACACGTGTATCACACTTTTTGAAAATCGACCCACACTGGGATCTTAGCCTGGTTTTTGAGTATGCAATGCGGAAAAAAAATTTCATACTGCATTGCTGAAACTTTGCGAATACATTAATCAAATTGTAGCAATCCAAGTGCAAATAATCATTTTTTGAAAATCATCTCGTAAAGGGGTCCAATTGGGGTCCAAAAAATGTTTCTCGACCTACAGTCATAAAACTTAGTTTATATATTGCACACAAGAATCTAAGAAACTTATTTCCAGCATTTTTCAAAAAACTACCCCTAAGGTTTTTTAATGGGGTTTCAAAGTTTGCACAAAGAAGGATTTCCATTTCATCCTATGATGCAGCTAGAGTAACGAAACTCGGTAAACAAACTCAATACAACAATTGAAAAAACTAATTTTGATCATTTTTGTAAAATCAACCCCTAAGTGGGTCAAATGGGCTCCCAAAGTTTGTATGGAAAAAAGAAAATTTTCGTAACACGGACATGAAACTTTGTCAGTGTACTAAACAAAAGAAATAAAGAAACACGTGTATTACAACTTTTTGTAAATAGACCCTTAAAGGGGTTTTAACATGGTTTTTGAGTATACAACGTAAAAAAAAACATACTTACTGCATTGATGAAACTTTGCGAATATATTTATCAAATTATAGCAATCTATGTGTAAATAATCATGTGTTGAGAATCAACTCCGAAATGGGTCCAATTGGGGTCCAAAAAATGATTTTCGACCTACAGTCATAAGACTTAGTTTATATATTGTACAAAAGAATCTAAGAAACCTGTTTCCTGCATTTTTTGAAAAACAACCCCTAAGGTCATATCAAGGGGTTGCAAAGTTTGTACAAAGAAGGATTTCCATTTCATGATATGATGCAGCTAGAGTAACGAAACTCAGTAAATAAACTCAACACAACAATTGAACAAACTTATTTTGAGCATTTTTGTAAAATCAACCCCTAAGTGGGTCAAATGGGCTCCCAAAGTTATTACGATTTTTTTTTTCATCACACGGATAAGAAATTTAGTCAATGTACCAAGCCAAAGAAATTAAGAAACACGTGTATCAAATCTTTTTCAAATTCGACCCGTAAAGGGGTGTTAGCATAGTTTTTGAGTATGAAACGCGGAAAAAAATATCATGCTGCATTGATGAAACTTTGCGAATACATTTATCAAACTAAAGCAATGATTGGATAAATAATTATTTTTTGAAAATCAACTCTTAATGGGGTCCAATGGGGGTGCAAAAATGATTGTCGACCTACAGTCATAAGACTTACTTTATGTGTTGCACACAAGAATCTAAGAAACCTATATCCGGCATTTTGCAAAAAACAACCCCTATGATCATTTAATGGGGTTGTAAAGTTTACACGTAAAACGATTTCCATTTAATGCTATAATAGAGCTAGAGAAACGAAACTCGGCACATAAACTCAATACAAAAATTGAATAAACTAATTTTCAGCATTTTTCGATAATCAACCTCTAAGTGGGTCAAATGGGATCTCAAAATTTGTATGGAAAACATTTTATTTTCACCAAACATACACGAAATGTCAACGTACTAAACATAAAAAATGAAAAAAACACGTGTATCACAACTGTTTGAAAATCGACCCTTAAAGGGGTTTTAACACCATGTATGTCATTTGAGTATACAACGTAAAAAAAAACATACTTACTGCATTGATGAAACTTTGCGAATATATTTATCAAATTATAGCAATCTATGTGTAAATAGTTTATGAAAATCAACTCCTAAAGGGGTCCAATTGGGGTTCAAAAATGTGTTTCGACCTGCAGTCATAAGACTTAACTTATGTATTGCACACAAGAATCTAAGAAACCCATTTCCGGCATTTAGCGAAAAACAACCCCTAATATATAATGGGTCATATAATGGGGTTGGAAAGTTTACACGTAGAACGATTTCCATTGAATGTTATAATGCAGCTAGAGTAACGAAAATCGGTACATAGACTCAACAAAACAGTTTAACAAATTTATTTTCACCATTTTTCAAAAATCAACCCCTACGTGGGTCAAATGGGGTATCAAAAATACCATGAAAAAAAAATATTCATAGCACACGGACACGAAACTTTATCAGTGTACTGATAAAAAACACGTGTATCACATTATTTTTTTAAATCAACCCTTGAAGGGGTTTTAGCATGGTTTTTGAGTATCAAGCGCGGAAAGGAAATCATGCTGCATTGATGAAACTTTGTGAATAAATTGATCAAGTTAAAGCAATTTAATTATTTTGAAAATCAACCCCTAAAAGGGTCTAATTGGGTCAAAAAAAAATTTTTTTGTCCTACTGTCACAGAAATTATTTTATGCATTGCACATAATAATCTAAGAAACTTATTACAGGCATTCTTCAAAAAACAATCCCTAAAGTCATTTTATGAAGTTGCAAAGTTTGCATGAAGAAGGATTTTCATTTTAGCTATAATGTTGCTACAGTCACACAACTCATTAAATAAACTCAACATAACAACAAACAAATTTTCTGCATTTTTCGGAAATCTACCCCTAACTGGGTCAAATAGGGTATCAAAGTTTGCAAAAAAATATTTTTCATCACACGGACACAAAACTTAGTCATCAAAAGAAGTTGAGAAACACGTCTGACACATTTGATTTGAAAATCAACCCTTGATTGGGTTTTAGCACGGTTTTTGAGTATGAATTCGGAAAACCGATGACTGATGACTCTGCGGATGCATTTATGAAATTAAAGAAATCCATGTGCAATTTTTTTTTATTTGATTCCCAAAAGGGATTAATTGGGGTCCAAATCCTTTTGTTTTACCCTACGGTCACAAGACTTATTTTATGTATTGCACATAATAATCTAAGAAACCTGTTTCCTGCATTCATCGAAAAATAAAACCCCTAAGATCAATTAATGGTTTATTTATTTATTTTATTTTATTTATTCAAACAAAAATCCACAGCTCTTAGAATAAAAAGTACAATTTGTAGACTACTTGTAAATACAGCCAATAAAAGGATTTTCTTTATATTTAATAACAATTTTACTTTATAGTACTACATTATAGTACTTTGTAGTAGTAGTAGTAGTAGTAGTGGTTTCAAAGTTTGCATGCAGAAGGATTTCCATTTAATTTATAATACAGCTACAGTCACGAAACTCGGTAAATAAACTCAACACAACAATTTAACAAACTAATTTTCAGCATTTTTAATGGACTTCAAAAAAGGAGGAGGTTCTCAATTTGTCTGTACTTTTTTTTTCTATGTATGATCGCGAATGATTTTGGCAATTATGAACCGATTTCAAAAAATCTTTCTGGTACGGATAGGCCACTCCACTGATTGGGTCCCATAAAAAAAAAAATACTTAGGAATAAGCTCCTGAAAAAACAAAAATGGCGACTCAGAAAAAACTGTAGGAATGCGTAAAAGATGATATTTATATCGCATTTTAAGGACGAAAGTGGTCAAACTCTGGCAAATACGAGTATTTACCAATTTCAATAATTCTTTTATATGCGAAAGAAGGAACCACTGTAATGAATATGTATAAATTTTATCACAACTAGATAAGAACTTCCTGGAGAACCATGATTGATGTGGAGGAATTTATCTGGTAAAAAAAGGAATATATACAGACGAATTGAGAACCTCATCCTTCTTTGAAGTCGGTTAAAAAAACATGAAACTGATGTTCTCCGTTACATTACTCTGACAAATATGAACCGATTTCGATGATTCTTTTTTTATTCAAGGGAGTAAACTACTGTAATGATTTCATGCAAATTTCATTAGGACCGGATAAAGTGTTCCTGATGAAAATATACACAGTAGGTACGTCAACATCAACTTCAATAACACTTAAATTATTTTATGCTTTTTAGTGTTGTTGAAGTTGGTTCATTTTTTTTTGTTGTGTCGTGTGCAATGTTTTATTGGAAAATCAACCCGTGGGACAAATGAGGTACCAAAGTTTGTATGTAAGAAAATATTTTTTTCAGACACGAAACTTTGTCAGTGTACTCATAAAAAAATTGAGAAATACGTCTAACACATTTGTTTTGAAAATCACCCTTAACGGGGTTTTGGGACGGTTTTTGAGTATTGAGTATACGCGAAAAAAAAATCATGCTGCACTGATTACACTGCGGATACATTCGTCATATTGAAGCAATCCATGTTATTTTTTTAAATTAACCCCTAAAAGCGTTCAATTGAATTCCTTCCAAAAAATATTTTATTCCTACAGCCACATGACATATTTTATGTACCTACTGCATACAAGAATCTTGAATAAACTTATTTCCAGCATTTTTCGAAAATCAACCGCTAAGGGCATCTACCAATGGGGTTACCAAATGGTTTCCACTTAACAACCTCATATGTTTTTTAATGGAATTGCAAAATAAGTACAGTATCTTTTTAAACAAAGAAGTAAATATTTAAGAATGTTTTGATTAGATCAGAGTTAATAAAAGAAATCGATCGTCCGAAGATCGGACCAACAATAATAACTAAGAAGACCTGAGGGTACATCGGCATAATTGTGACATAAGGACGTTCAACATCTCAGTTCTCCCGTGACTATGGGTGCTGCAAAATATTGGAAACGTCGGGATAGAAAAAGCTAAAATAAACCGCGATTAAATCCGTAAAAAGTAGTTTGTTTTCAATGTGTAATATTCGCGTAAGTAAAAGACAATAAGCTTACTATTTATGAAGCTGGCTTCAAAATACAGAAACGGTAAATGTTGTCCTTGAAAACTTGGAATGCAGGATATCAAAAAGATTATCAATGCCTAAAGGATTAATGGAAATCCACAAATACATGGACGATAGATTGGCAAGTAACAATTTATTACGAACGTTTTAACTAACGCGAATGCTACACATTGAAATCAAACTATGATGTCAATGTGTAGCCTTCGCGTAAATAAAAGACAACATTAGTGTAAACAATATTTTAAAAAACCTCGATCCATAATTCTAAACACGTTTGAGTAACAAAGTAAACGCGGGCGAAGCCGCGGGCTACTGCTAGTTCATATATGTTAGTCTATGTGGGCTTCTAAACGAATTTACCAAATTTCACGAGTGTATGTATGTATGTATGTATGTAGGTTTGTCCACGGATTTCTCAGAAACTACAAGTCCGATTTCGAAAATTCTTTTGCAATAGTTAGAGTATCTTTCAACTTAGGGTAGAGTACAAATTTCATCAAAATCGGTCCAGTAGTTTAAGAGATATAAACTTTTTATGTTTTCAGTAAGTTACTGTAATGTAGACGTTCGAGTTGCGTGATAGTGCTGATACCTATCTTGGTAAAAATAAGTCACTAAAAAGTGTTAAATAAACTATTTAAAAAAAAAAACCGACTTCAAAGTAAATTATCTAAAAAGCATAAAATAACGAAAATATTATTGAAGTTGGTGCAGAATATACACAGCAGGTACGCTAACACCAACTTCAATAATATTTTCGTTATTTTATGCTTTTTAGATAATTTACTTTGAAGTCGGTTTTTATTTTTTTTTAAATAGTTTATTAACGATAACTTTAAAACTTTTAAAAATAAATTGTCAAAATGTTACATGATATAGTCAATTTACTCAAATTATATATGTAAGTACATATTAAGTACCATAAAATACTATGAAAATACGAATGTTGAGGACGTATGTTATAAGATACAGTAACTAGCCTATAATTATCTTTAAGACTAGTACTATACGAATGCTATGTACTGTACTGTTTACGTTCCAAAATAAATAAATAAAAAATAAATACTCACCTAGGGGTAGAGAGAAGCTAGGTGGAGATCAAGATGTATACTGAATCCTTTTTAAGTCAACGCTGCAAGGTAAATTCTTGTAAACGCCGCCGCGCCGTCGGCCATGCTTAGGGTTGGCCATCGGTATATTTTTACTGATGATTACATTTTTGCCCGACTGCCCCGGAACGAGGGCTACATTTTTCAAGAGTATATGTATGTAAGTATGTATGTAGGTATGTCCATTTCTTTGGCACGGCATACAGCCTAAATGGTTCGATGGCTTTTAACTTATCATGCGTAGCGTGTGTGTGAATATGTCATTGGATTCGTTTTAGTTGTGGGAGTGACATACTTAAGTTAATTATATAATTGTTTTCTCCCCTAAGATTTTTATCAAAAAAATGTGCAGGATTATCTTAAGTATATAATAATAATATCTTGGGACAATCCACACTCGGTCATCCGATCCCAAATTAGGCAGAACTTGTATGTACTATGGGAGCCAGACAACTGATACACTTTGACACTTTTGACTTGACACTTTTATGTTTCATTCTCTCTTTTTTCCATCCCAAAGTTGCCTGGAAGAAATTGCGAATAGCGATAAGGCCGCCCTTTGTACATATTTCATTTTAAGTGTTTTTATGTGCTTTATTATATGTGTAGGTAAGTTTGTGTACAATAAGGAGTATATCTATCTATCTATCTGATACTAATGCTTACATACATTTTTTTTGGATATACCAGACACTTGGTGGGAATCGAACCCAGACGCCGTTGTCCGCAGATGGCCATTACAGCTTCACCGGGCAAAAGGAGGCTAGCGCCTATAGCAAGTGATGAGCTCAAAGGCACCTCAGGGAGGCACGGCCTCGGCTTTGGCTGTCGCTTAGGAGAGAGGGCTGATTCTACCACCGGTTACAACGCGCCCCCACTGAGAAGAACCGGTAAGAAAACAGTGAGATTCACTATCGCATTCCGGCTCAACATCGAACTGCGTTGTAGGATGTTAATTACCGTTAGGGTAGGGGCGCTGGTGTGAAATGTATAGAGAAAACTGACATTTTGATAGAGTTCGTTAACTATTAAAACACGTAATATACCCCCTGACTGTTAAACTAGTCGATCTAAAGTAAATCCACTGAAAATCTTAATTCTCGTGGCGCTAGTACGTAAGAAAAGTTAGTCAGTACGACAACGCAACTCGCGCAACAGCGTGCACCGTTGAACTCAATGTTGTGTTGCTTAGAGAATAGTCAGGACAATCTTAATCGTCTCAAACGATACTCGCAACCCTAGGCGAATAGGTACAATAAAAAGATATCGCTCAATATAACCGTGTGCTATCGCTATGCGCCTGTAATCCTCACTCAGATTATCGCCTCGTTATCCTGACAAGCCCTATGGGTCGTATTAAAAAGTTACTTAACACTTTCCGCCTACATAACATAAAGTGTGTATTTTATCAGGTAGATTAGGGACCGTAAATAACAATATACCTACATAGATTAGGTGTGTAAAGGCACTAAAAGACCTAGGTAAGTATATCTGTTTTGTTACTTAAAAAAAAAAAATGTGGTAGGTTCCTTGTGCAAGGAACCGTCCGGGCAGGTACCACCGCAGTGTCAGATATTCTGCCGCCAAGCAGCTGTATGCCAGGTCCATAGGTAGTTACTAAGAATACCCCTAACCAAACTATCAAATCTTAAGTAAGTATGTACATATGTATGTTTGTTTATATCCATAAAATACTCCCATCCATACTCTATTATTTGCAACATGAAAATACATTTACAAACCTTCATTTCCAGACGACTAAACATTACAATCGCCATGTACTGAGATAGTATCACCCAATTTTTGCACTTTATTTTCGCAATATCTAAAGACTTATCAAACGAAAATAGGTCGTAACATAAGTGTTTACATATAAAATATTACAGAATTGTCCCAGTCTCTTGGCTAGTACTGTATAGCTAGCTAGTAACTTTCCATCGACACACACCTTTGACGAAATCATAGATTACGTATAAAGAATATGTACTTTTATTTTTAACACGCTTTTATTAGCTTGACCTGTATGTATGTATGTAACTTTGTAACTATGATGGTAATGGAATCTTGCGATGCAATTTTGACCCACTTCTACACGTCCAAAACATTTGAAATTTTGCACATGTATCAAGAACTGGTGACAATACAATAATATGGTATCCTCGAGCTGATCTGATGCTGGGGCTCGAAGGTGGATAAGGAAACCCTGGATGGCTACTAGTAAACTAATCGAGTTTGGGCTCATTTGATTTGTTTTAAAGAGTTATTTTCATATTGACCATTAATGAGGACCTGATGATGGAACTGGAAGGTGGGTAACGGAACCCTGGAAGGGCTACTAGTAAACACATCGAGTTTGGACTCATTTGATTTGTTTTAAAGAGTTCTTTTCACTTTGACCATTAATGAGGACCTGATGATGGAACAGGAAGAGAATCTAAAGTGGTTCATTGGTTTAGTACTAACAATCTTTGCCTAAATGAATCAAAAACTAAATTGATTAAATTTTCCACCCCTAATGTAAGACAGGAGAGAACCAACGTGGAATTAAATGGATCTGGGATAGATCCTGTTGAGTCAACTGTATTTTTAGGAATCACCATAGATAAGAAGCTGCAATGGGGCCCACATATTAAAAAACTGTCCGGCAGGCTTAGTTCAGCGGCGTATGCAGTTAAGAAAATTAGACTTTTAACTGACGTTGATACTGCTAGGATAGTTTACTTTAGTTACTTCCACAGTATTATGTCATATGGAATACTCCTGTGGGGTAATGCCGCAGATCTCAACGCTATTTTTGTGCTCCAAAAAAGAGCCGTAAGAGCTATCTACAATCTGGCTCCCAGAGATTCGCTTAGAGAAAAGTTTAAGGAGATAAATATTTTGACAGTGGTGTCACAGTATATTTTTGAAAATTTAATGTATGTAAAGAAAAATATTAATAACTTTAAAAAGAGAAGTGATGTTCACTCGGTTAATACACGTGGTAAAGATGACCTTAGTTTACATGTTACTCGTCTCCACAGAGTAAGTAATTCTTTTGTAGGACAGTGTATACGTTTCTATAATAAGCTTCCCAATGGTATCAGAGATCTGCCTATAAATAAATTCAAATGCACTGTTAAATCTAAACTTGCTAAAAAAGGCTACTACAAAATTTCCGATTACTTGGAAGACAAAACAGCCTGGGAATGAACTGCTCGAATAGTTTTAGAATACTAATTTTAATTTTAAGACTGAATACAGCAAATGTCAAAGTGAAAAGTGTTTTGCTAGATGATGTCTTATGTACTCGTATTTTTTTTAATATATTTATTTTTTATTTCAAGACGCAAGGCTACTGGGATTTTGTTTCGGTCATGCTCGCCATCGAAAAGTCTCTGCTTGTGGCGGCTTTGTGTGGCGGGTCACCCCCTTCCCTCTAATATGGTTGAGGGGAGTGATGGCTGCTGCTCAAGTCAACTCGTGCGCGGGTGCTGCTTGGGGACTGGTCCGGCCGCTGTCCTTTTATCCTTTTTTTATTTTATTTTTTTTCTTTTGTAGTCTAGCAGCAAAATTGATTATTACTTTATTTACGTTCTGAAGGCAATTCACTTGTGCTTGTAAATTATTCTTGGTGTGTATCTAACTTAGACGACTTGTGATAAAAGTTGGTAATATGTTAAAGTACTGTGCAGGACGGGCGGACCCGAATGCACGAGCCACTGACGTCCTGTGTGTCTGTAGCTATCGCTGGTACGGTATGAACCCGCCGAAGAGTGTTGACGCTATTGGTTACAATGTAGGTTGGTTACAAGGTGTCCGTGAAATAAGAACTCCCAATTTGATAGCAAGCTTGATAGTGGCTACGACGGTGGCGCTCTTCGTACTGAATATTCTTTTCTTCTATTTATATCTTGCTTTTAGTTCCCGCGTCGACCGCTTGCTTGTTCACCGACAGTGGCGCCGAATGCGCATTTACTATCCTTGCAGGGAACTTTACCGTAACGAGAGCCCCACCGAGGCAGCCACTAACGTTTTATTTTTATTATAAAAACTGTACATTTTCGCTTATTTTACTTAGACTATTCTAGACACATACATGATACCTATACCGTTAGAAAGTGCGTGTAAGCAGCTTTCTAACGGTGTACATAGGGTTTATCTATCTATTTCTGTTAGGGAACTACAGGCCGATAAATACTGTAATAGGGGCGCGACGACCATGCTTTGGCCGCTTGTCACTTCGCCTGCGCCCTGCCCGTAGCATCCACATGCCCACAAATAGTACCGATAGGTAGCCTGCGATGTGTACTATCTGTATATCTATGATCTAGACCACCTAGGGGCCTAGGTCATAGCGAAAACCCTAGAAAACATGATATGCGATAGTACAACTGCCTATAACTATGGAAATATGTACATCAGTGCTGTTTAGGCACTTAGACCCACCAAGGCGGACCCAGATCTAGGTCCTGAGTTGGTTCCTAGATTTGGGACCCAGCTGCAAATAGCTATTTGCCGTTCATATATGTGCTTAGCACATCTAGGGCATGTGGGTACTTCTATTATACTATTACCCTACGCTAATTACAAATAGCAAGTACTATGAGACCTAGGCTAGGCTATCTATAACTGATTCAGCTCACCCCTCCTCGGGATAGTGAGCTTATACAACAAAACTATATTATAATTTATTAGGTAATTAAATCTAGGCTCTTAACTATCGCAGAGTTATAAAACTTAACTATATATTACTATAAAACACAACACTCTGTAACACAAACACTATTTTGTCCTTTCTTCCTATTGTAGTCGTCCTGAACATCTCTCCCGCCGTGCTGCAGCGCGACGGGCCGGAGCGATGCTGCATCCTCTTCCGGTGAAGGGCGACGCTTCCGGCGCTCTCGACGCTTCTATTTCGGTAGTGGCACGATCTTCTTCGTGGGGCGTTTTAAGATGCCCCCCGCAGTGCGCACCTCCACAGTGCGGACTTCTCCGTCGGCTCCGGGGTAGATTGCCTCGACCCTCCCGCGCGGCCAAGTGTTGCGCGGCAGCTGTCCGTCGGCGATCAGGACGGGATCGCCCACCTGGAGACTGGGACCCCTCCCGTGGGGCTCCCGCCGGTACTGTAGCTCGGGCAGGTACTCGCGCACCCAGCGTCGCCAGAACATGTCGGCGAGCGCTTGCGAGCGTCGCCATTGCTTCTTGCTGTCTAGGTCGCTCTCGTCGAACGTCCCGGGTGTCGGCAGCCGCGCCGACCCCCCGAGCAGCAGGTGATTGGGCGTGATGGCTTCGTCGTCCCCGGTGTCCACTGATACGTGCGTCAGTGGTCTGCTGTTGACTGTGTATTCGGCCTCGCAGAGCAGCGTGGCCAGAACCTCTTCTTGCGGGTGCTTCTCCTGTAGTACTGTGCTCAGTGTGGTCTTGACACAGCGAACGAGACGCTCCCAGGCGCCTCCCATGAAGGGCGCTGAGGGCGTTATGAAGCGCCACGCCATCCCACGACGGCCGGCTTCCTCGGCGAGTGCGTCGCGCAGCTCCCTGTCCGCGCCGTGCATGTTGGTGCCATTGTCGGAATAGATCTCCGCGGGGCACCCGCGGCGTGCCGCGAACCTTCGTAGCGCGAGCACGGCGGAGTCCGCGCTGAGGCCGGCCGCGACTTCGAGGTGTACGGCCCGTGTGGTGAGGCAGGTGAAGAGGGCCACGTATCTCTTCTGGTGTTGACGACCGACGGTGACGGAGAACGGTCCGAAGTAGTCCAGACCGGTGAATGTGAACGGTCTCTGGTGATGCGCCAGTCGTGTCTTCGGGTGGTCGCCGGTGGACGGTACTGGAGGTTGTGCTCGTCGTATGCGACATCTCAAGCAACGGTTCACGATGCTTTTCGTGACGGGCCGAAGTCGCACTATCCAATAGTGCTGGCGCACCTCGTTTACGATCATTTCTGTTCCACTTTGGTGTAGATCGCGGTGCGTCCAGTCGATGTAGAGCTGCGTGATGTAGTGATCGCCGTCTAGCACGGGCGGTCTTTTCGTCTCTTCTGTTACATCTTCAGCAGCGGCGATGCGACTTCTGAGCGTGATGATGCCGTCGTTGCGGAGTTCTATCGGCAGCGATCTCAGGCGACTGTCGATGGCGATACTGTTGCCCTTCCGGAGGTCATTGATTTCCCGTCCGAAGGACTCTTCTTGTACTACGCGGATCAGTAGTACTTCTGCTTCCCTTAGGAATTCGGCCGGTAACGTGACGAATCTTCGAGTGGTGACTGCCTTCTGTGGAGGTCTGCAGGTCTTCTGAGTCCTCTTCTGTCGTCTCCAGTCGGGATCTTGTTCCGGATTCTTTCTGGTCCTTTTGTAGCACGTTTTCGCTGTGGTTTTTCGACACAGTGCTATAAATTGAAGCGCTCTTGCCGTGGCCCGCAGTAATCGTTCCCACTTCGAAAATCTGTGCGGATCGGGAACGACTTCTCTGTGTTTCGGTGCGCTGCGAGCTTCTGTTACTGTCAGAGTCTTCTCTTCTCCCGTTGGTTCGTTGATGCTTGGTCTCTCGTTCGGCCATTGTGACGGATCTTCATACAAAAACGTCGGGCCCCGGTACCATTCGTGTCCGGCGTTGAAGTTCGGCGGCACGTCGCGGGTAGCGACGTCGGCGACGTTCATTTTGGACGGCACCCAGCGCCAGTCCGTCACCCTGCTGTGCTCTTCTATGGCGGCCACGCGATGAGCGACGAACGGTTTGTACGACCGCGCGCCGCTTCGAAGCCACGTGAGAACGGTCTTGCTGTCGGTCCAGTATGTTACCGACTCTGGTTTCGCCCGGTGTTCTTGCACGACGGCAGCAGCCAGTCTACTTCCCATTACGGCGGCTTGCAACTCAAGACGTGGGATTGACGTGGTCTTGAGCGGCGCCACCCTCGCCTTGGCGATGACCAGGCTGATTTGCGGTGTTCCGTCGAGCGAAGTCGTCCTCCAGTAGACGGCTGCAGCGTAGGCGGCTTCACTGGCATCGGTGAATACGTGTACTTGGAGAGATTCTGCGTCTGTGTATCCGGGATAGCTTCTCGGCAGACTGACGGTCTTGAGATTCTTGAGGTGCTCGACCCATTCCTTCCATTGATGCGCCAGGTCTTCGTCTAACTGTTGATCCCATCCGATTCCTCTTCTCCAGGCTTCTTGCAGTATTTGTTTGGCCCGTATTGTGACCGGTGAGGCGAGGCCGAGGGGATCGTATAGCGACATCACGATCTTGAGGGCTTCTCTCTTGGTCGGCGCGACTCTGTGCAGTATGTCTTCTGGTAGACGTGCTAGCTTTAGATTGAAGCTCAGTTCATCCTTTTCCGGCTTCCAGATCAGTCCCAGAATTTTCTCTTCTGTTGATTTGCAGCCTATACTGACTGTGTTGACTGCGTCCCGTTCTGGTTCCAGCGTCTTCTTGACGTCTTCTGAATTGGAGACCCATTTTCGTAACTCGAAGTGTGCTTCTCGGTGTATGTCACGTACTGTTTTCGCTATTCGCACAGCGTCCTCTTCTGTACGAAAACTGTCGAGATAGTCGTCCATGTAGTGATTATGGACGATTGCTTCAACCGCCTCCGGATGCTTGCTGGCATGTTTCTGTGCATTCCAGTTCTTGGCGAAGATGGCGGTGCACGGTGAGCTTGCTGCGCCGAAAATTATCGACGTCATCCTATATTCTTGCGGGGCTCCCTCCCGCCGGTGTCCTCTCCACAGGTACCTGAGCGCGTCTCTGTCTTCTGGTCTCACTTTGACTTGCATGAACATTTCAGCTATGTCCGCCGAGACTGCGACGGGGTGTCGGCGGAATCTCATCATCACTCCTGGCAGTGATTGCAGCAAGTCCGGTCCGGTGAGCAGGTAATCGTTGAGAGACATTCCTGTTGATCTTGCGGCGGCGTCGTGTACGATCCGCAGCTTCTCAGGCTTCATCGGGTTGTGGACGTCGAAGTGGGGCAGGTACCAGGTTCTTCCGGGTACGCTGTTCTTCGGTGCTATCTCTGCGTATCCCTTTTGTACGAGCGAATCCATGTATTCGCCGTACCTATTCTTCAGGTCGGGATTGCGATCCAATTTCTTCTCCGTGGAGACAAGCCTCTTCATAGCGGTGCCGTAACTGTCTGGCATCGTTATGTCTTCTTTCTTCCATAGCAGCGCAGTCTGTACGTGTCCGTCCTCCAACTGGTGTGTGTGCTTATTGAGCGTGTCTTCGGCCCTCTTCTCGGGGTCGTTCGCCGGCCGACGAGGGTTGACGATGAGAGATTCTATGGCGAAAAATTCCCTCATTTGCTCTTCTACGCTGTCTTCGCTGGCAGTCAATCTGTTCACGAAGTGGACGCGCTGACCTAATGCTCTGGTGTGCGCGCCGTGTAGCACCCATCCCAGCGGAGTGAGCGAAGCTACCGGCTGATGTCGCGGGCCTCTTCGCACGTTGCTGGCGAGAAGCAGGTGCCAGTTGTCTTGCCCGATGAGTATTCGTGGCACCGCTCCCTCGTAGGCGAGCTTCTCGCGCAGATCTTCTAAGTGTTCGCAGCCCGTGACGTCGTTCCGGTCCACGGTTTGCGGCGACAGGTGCAGTCCTGGTACGGTGCGCGCGTGTAGGTTAACGCGCTGTCCTTGCGGCCCCGTGAGCGAGACCGCAACGCGACGAGACTCTGGCGTGTCGACGATAATGTCCCCGATGGCTTCCATCTTGAGCGGGTCCAGACGTCCTTCGGCTCCCACTTGCTTGGCGATCTCTTCGTCGATGAGAGACACCGTAGACCCGTCGTCCAGCAGGGCGTACGTCGAGGTCTCTCCCGCCGGTCCGATGACTCGTACCGGAACTATCTTCAGATAGGCTTGAGGCTTCTGCGACATCCATGCGTTGGCGACTGTCTCCCTGGCTTCCTCCGCATTCCTCTCTTCGGTGGACGCTACCAACGCCGCCTTTTCGTGATGGAGAAGGCGGTGGTGCGTCCTCTTGCATCCCTTGATCTCGCACCTTCTGATCTTGCAGTGATGCTTCGCGTATCTTGGCTTCAGACAGCGAAAGCATAGGCTGTGCTTCTTCGCGAGATCCCACCTTCCATCTGAATCGGCTTCCTTGAACTTGGCACAATCTGTAATGGCGTGCCCCTCCTTGTTGCAGACCCTGCACCGCGGCGTCTGCTTCTCTGTTGCGGTGTGCGCTCTGTGCGTCGGCGTCGTCCGTAGACTGGCCCGTGGTTCGGTGATCAGCTCCGGCGGTGCGAAGGCGCTGCAGTAGCGGGCTTGCTCGGTGACGAAGTCGCTGTATCTTGCTAAGTCCGGAACTGAATTATACTTCTCGGTGAACATCTTGTACCACTGGACGCGCAGAGAGTTCGGTAGCTTCTCGGTGAGACACCGCAGTAGCTCGGCGTTGATGAGATAATATTCTTTCTTCAACGCGCGAAGTGTGACCACGCTGCTTCTGACCCTGCTTGCAAAGGTGCAGATGTCCTTCGGCGATTCCGTGCAGCGCGGCAAAGTTCGGAGTTTTTCTGTTTCCGCTTGAGCGATGGAGTCCGGACGGCCAAACTGTAGTTCCAATTCCTTCATAATGTCGTCCGGCTTCGCGTGCCCGATGAGTTCCGAGCTAACTGTTTCCAAGGCTCTTCCCTTGAGACTTCTTCTTAGTCTTGCTGTATTTTCAACGTCGTTGAAGTAGCTGCGAGTGGTGTCATATATGGCGCGAAACGATAACCACTCGGTGTGTGCTCCACTGAAGATTGGCAGGTCCATGATGACCTTCGATGCGGCGGCAACCGGCGTGACTGCGTACGTCTCGAACGGTTTGCTTCGGTCGGCGAGCGCGGCGATAGCGGACGTTAGTTCGCTGATGAACGGACGGAGTGCGTCGCCTTCCTTCGGGATCTTCACTGGATCAGCACACTTCTGTTCTTCTGTATCCGGAACCCCAGTCTTCTGTGCGGCGTCGGGATCCGGTCGATGCTCGTGAAGTCTTCTGTCTTGAGCCGGCGCGATGTCCTCCGGGCAGAGCGGCAGTGTCTGAACGGGCTGCGCGGCGTCGGCGGCGTCGGCATCCCTCCCGGTGGTCTCGTCCTCTTCTGGGCGTGGCTGTGACTCTGGTTCCGGTGCTTCTTCCAGCCAGGAACGTACGAATTCTGTCTTGGAGTGACCGTCGTCATCGTAGTCGTCCTCCGATGAGTCCTCTTCAGCCTTCTGTAGCGCTAGCTCGGCTAATTCCAACTTGAGTTTCAGTATTTCTTCACGGGCTTTCAGTATCCTCTTCTGGGATCGATGAGTCCTGTGGGACTTCGGTGGGCCGGTCGGCCTCTTCGATTCTTCGGTCCGGGTTTCTTCTTCCCGGCTTACGGTCGCTGCGTCCGGTCGGTGTGCTTCGTCGGCGGGGCGCAGCGTCGCATCTGAATGTTTTCCTGTATGTTTCCCCTTCCTCTGGCTCGGCGGCTCTGGTCTCTCTGGAACAGTCCTCGGGGCCGGCGGAGGGGACCGCCGCGGGGTCGCGGGCCGCGGCGGGTCGGTGCTGACGGTCGACGGGGAACGCGGCGGCAGCTCGTGGCGAACGGACGGTTCTTCTCTGGGGGTGGGGGCCCCCCCCACCTCAATCATCCATGCCTCGGGAGCCCGTCCTCTTGAACGCGTTATGGGCATCTTGTAAGTCTTCAGTCCAAATTTTCAGTCCTTTGGTCAAATCTTCAGCTCTTCAGCCGGTTCTTCGGTAATCCGGCTCCGTAGGACCAGCGAATGTGCAGGACGGGCGGACCCGAATGCACGAGCCACTGACGTCCTGTGTGTCTGTAGCTATCGCTGGTACGGTATGAACCCGCCGAAGAGTGTTGACGCTATTGGTTACAATGTAGGTTGGTTACAAGGTGTCCGTGAAATAAGAACTCCCAATTTGATAGCAAGCTTGATAGTGGCTACGACGGTGGCGCTCTTCGTACTGAATATTCTTTTCTTCTATTTATATCTTGCTTTTAGTTCCCGCGTCGACCGCTTGCTTGTTCACCGACAGTGGCGCCGAATGCGCATTTACTATCCTTGCAGGGAACTTTACCGTAACGAGAGCCCCACCGAGGCAGCCACTAACGTTTTATTTTTATTATAAAAACTGTACATTTTCGCTTATTTTACTTAGACTATTCTAGACACATACATGATACCTATACCGTTAGAAAGTGCGTGTAAGCAGCTTTCTAACGGTGTACATAGGGTTTATCTATCTATTTCTGTTAGGGAACTACAGGCCGATAAATACTGTAATAGGGGCGCGACGACCATGCTTTGGCCGCTTGTCACTTCGCCTGCGCCCTGCCCGTAGCATCCACATGCCCACAAATAGTACCGATAGGTAGCCTGCGATGTGTACTATCTGTATATCTATGATCTAGACCACCTAGGGGCCTAGGTCATAGCGAAAACCCTAGAAAACATGATATGCGATAGTACAACTGCCTATAACTATGGAAATATGTACATCAGTGCTGTTTAGGCACTTAGACCCACCAAGGCGGACCCAGATCTAGGTCCTGAGTTGGTTCCTAGATTTGGGACCCAGCTGCAAATAGCTATTTGCCGTTCATATATGTGCTTAGCACATCTAGGGCATGTGGGTACTTCTATTATACTATTACCCTACGCTAATTACAAATAGCAAGTACTATGAGACCTAGGCTAGGCTATCTATAACTGATTCAGCTCACCCCTCCTCGGGATAGTGAGCTTATACAACAAAACTATATTATAATTTATTAGGTAATTAAATCTAGGCTCTTAACTATCGCAGAGTTATAAAACTTAACTATATCTTATTATATAAAAGAGTAGACAAAAACCCACTCATCACGAAATCTCAGAAACTACAAGTGCTAGGAGTCTCAAACTTTGCATGGGGGTTCCTTTTAAGACGTAGGTGCTCACTAAGACTGGATTTTGTGAAATTCAACTTCTAAGGGGGTCAAACAGGGGGGCAAAGTTTGTATGGGAGAACGCGATTCCTTGGTCCTATTGACTTGAAATTTTGCACAGACATTCGTTAAGAAAATTAATTGAATTTGTATTTCATATTTTTTTAAATTTGTCTCTGATTAGAGTTAAAAAAGAGTATTATTACTCAACCGATGGCGGTACAAATATATTACAACAATAAGATACGATAATTCGAACGTAAAAACGTCTGTTCCTTGGCCAAGTGGTTACGGAAGCGTCCTCTAAGCGCGGTCTGTCCGGGTTCGCTACCCGCGAGCGGATTTCGTTTTTGTATTTTTAAACTTTGTTTTTGATTTTTTTTATTTATATTAAGATTCAATGTATTAAACAGTTTTAAATATTTAACTCATATTAACTCCAGCATTTTTATCTCTACTATATTTTTATATTTAATTCTTTTTTTTAATTTAAAATCCGGTTTACGTTTACGATTTAGTTATTAGTTAGGAAACTTAATTGATATATTAGTAATAAGTGGTATAATTTGTTTGTTTCCCAAATATATTTCCAAAATGTCTGTGTCGGTAGGAATACAATATGCATGTATTGTACGTATGATATAAAAGCCAAAACTTTATTGGAATTATTGTGTCTGTCAGTCACGGTTTTTTCTACAGGTTGGCTGGTGTTGTCCCTATCGAAGTCAAAGTATCCGAGTCTGTCTATATGATAGCACCTCCTAAACCACGCAGCGGTTTTCACCATCGGTTATATAATTTTTCATTGAAGGTTTACCTATGTACTTATATAGAAAACCTAATTCAGTTTTATGGGACTCAGCAGACATAATAACAATAATATGATCAAGTAATTCGATTAATTAAATAAGAGCAGCCGTGGTCTGGAGGTTACGGAAACGTCTTCTAAGCACAGCACAGGGTCCGGGTGCAAATCTCTCTTTGGGGTTGTTTTTGTGTACTTTTATACATCTTATTTTTGATCATTTTATTATTTTTTTATTGAAGTGAAACTTCTTATGTGACTTCCAAAAATGTTATCATATAACGCGTAGATGTTGAGCGTTAAATGATAGGTGTTGAACGTTGAGTGTTAAACGTTATGCGTTAAATTTGTTAGGGTTATGAAAGCGCTCATGTGACGCCGTCACCGAGTGAGTGAGTAGGTGAGTGGGCGAGTGGGCGAGTGGGCGAGTGGGCGATTGGGCGAGTGGGCGAGTGAGTGAGTGGGTGGGTGAGTGTTTGAGTGGGTGAGTGCGTGTGTGTGATCGTGTGTGAGTGTGTGTGAGTGGTTCGGTGTGGTTCGGTGTGGTACGGTGTGGTACGGTGTGGTACTCGGACTGACCGGGACTGAGCGGGACTGACCGGGACTGACCGGGACTGGGCGGGACTGACCGGGTCTGAGCGGGACTGAGCGGGACTGAGCGGGACTGACCGGGTCTGAGCGGGACTGAGCGGGACTGACCGGGACTGACCGGGTCTGAGCGGGACTGAGCGGGACTGAGCGGGACTGAGCGGGACTGATCGGGACTGAGCGGGACTGACCGCGACTGCCCGGGACTGAGCGGGACTGACCGGGACTGAGTGAGACAGACCGGGACTGAGCGGGACTGAGCGGGACTGAGCGGGACTGAGCGGGACTGAGCGGGACTGACCGGGACTGAGCGGGACTGACCGGGACTGACCGGGTCTGAGCGGGACTGAGCGGGACTGAGCGGGACTGAGCGGGACTGACCGGGACTGACCGGGACTGACGGGACTGACCGGGACTGAGCGAGACAGAACGGGACTGAGCGGGACAAAGCGGGATTGAGCGGGACTGGGCGGGACTGACCGGGACTGAGCGGGACTGAGCGGGACTGAGCGGGACTGACCGGGACTGACCGGGACTGACCGGGACTGACCGGGACAGACCGGGACTGACCGGGACTGAGCGGGACTGACCGGGACTGAGCGGGACTGAGCGGGATTGACCGGGACTGACCGGGACTGACCGGGACTGGCCGGGACTGACCGAGATTGACCGGGACTGACCGGGACTGACGGGACTGACCGGGACTGACCGGGACTGACTCGGATTCAGTCAGTCCGAGTCAGTCAGTCAGTCAGTTAGTCCGAGTCAATGAAGTGAATCTTCTTAAGCGACTTACGTTCAGCGCTCCTGGGGAGGGGGAATAGAATGAGACAGAGCTAGAATGAAGTTTCACTTCTTCCGCGTGGAGGGACTCCACGCACGCACTTTTTTTTTTTTACTGAAGGTTTATATATTAACTGAATTTATTTAGAAGTTTATTGAAGGTTTCCCCCGTGACCCCTGTAACCGTGAACACGTTGACAGATTCCCGGCTGGCTTTATTGTGCCCCCGGTGGGGCGGGGTCAAAGGCAAGCCACTTAGGGTATCATGGTGCAGATCTCACCGGATAGCCCAAGAAGGGGTTCTTATGTGCTGATTGCACGGCCGTTGGGGGTTTAGTGTATAAGAATCCTACATATCCGTTTGACCACCAACAGGGTCCCATAAATCCCATTAAAGGCTTCCCCCGTGACCCCTGTAACCGTGAGCACCGTGACAGGTTCCCGGGGAACTATAATGTGCTTCTCCGGCGGCGGGTTCAAAGTCAAGGCACTGAGTGGTATCAGCTGGTGCAGATCCCGACAGATAGCCCAGGTCCGCCCTCTAATGTACCGATGTGATAGCCGCGGGGGTTTTAGTGGGTAAGAATTTCCCGGTTGACCCCCGTTTACGTCTTAACGATGAAACCGAACAAGGAAGCCCGTATTGTTTCCATAAATTGGTTTTAAAGAAATAGTGTCCTGTTCCTGTCCTTAATCCACCCAAATTGTGCACCGGTACACGTCTGCAGTTTCTAATAAAATTATAAATACAATTAACAAATCACAAGCTCAGAGATTCAACGTTACAGGCTTAACCTAAGCGTTGAGTTCTTTGCCCATGGACAGACAGCTATACGTAGCCCTCTTCTAAACAAAATTTGTTCATATTGCGTTACGAAAAGTCAGCTACAAACATTATTTATGAAGAAATTCTATAATCAAAGGCAGTAACTTTAAATTACCTATTCATTTTTTTTATTCTCAATTACACCCGTGCGAAGCCGGGGCGGGTCGCTAGTCTTATTATATAAAAGAGTAGGCAAAAACCCAATCATCACGAAATCTCAGAAACTACAAGTGCTAGGAGTCTCAAACTTTGCAAGGGGGTTCCTTTTAAGACGTAGGTGCTCACTAAGACGCGATTTTGAGAAATTCAACCTCTAAGGGGGTCAAATAGGGGGGCAAAGTTTGTATAGGAGAACGCGATTCCTTGGTCCTATTGACTTGAAATTTTGCACAGACATTCGTTAAGAAAATTAATTGAATTAGTATTTCATATTTTTTATAATTTATCCATTTACAGGGTAAAAAAGAAGTATTATTACTTAACCGATGGCGGTACAAATATATTACCACAATAAGATACGATAATTCGAAAGATAAAATAAGAGTTCCTTGGCCAAGTGGTTACGGAAGCGTCCTCTAAGTGCGGACTGTCCGGGTTCGCTACCCGTGTGCGGATTTTTTTTTGTATTTTTAAACTTTGTTTTGATTTTTTATTAACCGACTTCAAAAAAGGAGGTTCTGTATTCGACGCGTATGTATGTAATATTAATAAAAATGCGTAATATTCATATATGTTAGTCTATGTGGGCTTCTAAACGAATTTACCAAATTTCACGAGTGTATGTATGTATGTATGTATGTATGTATGTATGTATGTATGTATGTAGGTTTGTCCGCGGATTTCTCAGAAACTACAAGTCCGATTTCAAAAATTCTTTTTGCAATAGTTAGAGTATCTTTCAACTTAGGGTAGAGTACAAATTTCATCAAAATCGGTCCAGTAGTTTAAGAGATATAAACTTTTTATGTTTTCAGTAAGTTACTGTAATGTAGACGTTCAAGTTGCGTGATAGTGCTGATACCTATCTTGGTAAAATAAGTCACTAAAAAGTGTTAAATAAACTATTTTAAAAAAATAAAAACCGACTTCAAAGTAAATTATCTAAAAAGCATAAAATAACGAAAATATTATTGAAGTTGGTGCAGAATATACACAGCAGGTATGCTAACACCAACTTCAATAATATTTTCGTTATTTTATGCTTTTTAGATAATTTACTTTGAAGTCGGTTTTTATTTTTTTAAAATAGTTTATTTATATTAAAATTCGATGTTTTAAATATTTAACTCATATTGACTCCGGCACTTTTTATCTCTAATATATTTTTATATTTAATACTTTTTTTAAATTTAAAATCATGCATACGTAGTTAACTTCTCTCTAATGTTATGATTTAGTTATTAGTGGAAACTGAATTGATTTTTGTACTATTGGATCTTATATTTAGTAATAAGTGGTATCATTTGTTTGTTTCGCAAATATAACAAACTAAAAATAAAATAATGAAAATATATTTTCAAAATGTCTGTTTGGGTAGGAATACAATATGCATGCACCTATTGTACGTATGATATAAAAAAGCCAAAACTTTATTGGAATTATTGTCTGTCTGTCAGTCAGGGTTTTTTCTATAGGTTGGCTGGTGTTGGGGACCAACGACATCAAAGTATCTTTAAATAGTGTGAAACAAAGTCGCTATCCGAGTCTGTCAATATCGGATAGCACCTCCTAAACCACGCAGCGATTTTCACCATCAGTTAGATAATTTTTCATTGAAGGTTTTAAGTTTTATCTAAGTAAATAAACTTACATAGCTTACATTGACTAAACCTAAAGAGATACATAGTTAACAATCAAGTACTAGAGAATTTCATTAATTCCATATATTATAAAGTAGGTACTGGGGGGCGGGTATATAATATCCGGGATATAATATACCCGCCCCCCAGTGGCGGACTCAAAGGCAATGCACTGAGGGACAGCTGATGCAGATCCCACCGGAGAACCCCCTCTCATGTGCCGATGTGACAGCCACGAGAGTTTTAGTGGGTAAGAATCCCCCACAGGATCCCAGGGACATATTAAACGTGCCACCACCCCTTTAACTGTGACAACGGTGACAGATTCCCGGGGGGCTATAATGCGCCCCCGGCAGCGGCTTCAAAGGCCCTTGCCTTGCACTGAGGGGTACCCGGTGCAGCCCCATATTTTTTGCGGACAGCCGTGGGGGGTTTAGAGGGTAAGAATCCCACACACCGCGGTCGACCGCCTGCAGGATCCTGGAAGCCTATTGGAGGTCTACCCGTGGTCCCCGAAACTTTGAGCACGGTGACAGGTTTTTGAAGTGAAACTTCTTATGCGACTTCCTATGCCGTCCGTGAGTCAGTGAGTGGGTGAGTGGGCGTTGTGGGTGAGTTCTGTGTGGTACGGTGTGGTACGGTGTGGTACGGTGTAGTACGGTGTGGTACGGTGTGGTACGGTGTGGTAGGGTGTGGTACGGTGTGGTAGGGTGTGGTACGGTGTGGTACGGTGTGGTACGGTGTGGTACGGTGTGGTACGGTGTGGTACGGTGTGGTACGGTGTGGTACGGTGTGGTACGGTGTGGTACGGTGTGGTACGGTGTGGTACTCGGACTGACCGGGACTGAGTGGGACTGAGCGGGACTGACCGGGACTGAGCGGGACTGAGCGGGACTGAGCGGGACTGCGCGGGACTGGCCGGGACTGACCGGGACTGAGCGGGACTGAGCGGGACTGAGCGAGACTGAGCGGGACTGACTGAGACTGAGCAGGACTGGGCGGGACTGACCAGGACTGAGCGGGACTGAGAGGGACTGAGCGGGACTGACTGGGACTGACCGGGACTGAGCGGGACAGACCGGGACTGACCGGGACTGAGCGGGACTGAGCGGGACTGACCGGGACTGAGTGGGACTGACCGGGACTGAGCGGGACTGACTGGGACTGAGCGGGACTGAGCGGGACTGACCGGGACTGACCGGGACTGACCGGGACTGAGCGGGACAGACCGGTACTGACCGGGACTGAGTGGGATTGAGCGGGACTGACCGGGACTGAGCGGGACTGACCGGGACTGACCGGGACTGAGCGGGACTGAGCGGGACTGCGCGGGACTGGCCGGGACTGACCGGGACTGAGCGGGACTGAGCGAGACTGAGCGGGACTGACTGAGACTGAGCAGGACTGGGCGGGACTGACCAGGACTGAGCGGGACTGAGAGGGACTGAGCGGGACTGACTGGGACTGACCGGGACTGAGCGGGACAGACCGGGACTGACCGGGACTGACCGGGACTGAGCGGGACTGAGCGGGACTGACCGGGACTGAGTGGGACTGACCGGGACTGAGCGGGACTGACTGGGACTGAGCGGGACTGAGCGGGACTGACCGGGACTGACCGGGACTGACCGGGACTGAGCGGGACAGACCGGTACTGACCGGGACTGAGGGGGATTGAGCGGGACTGACCGGGACTGAGCGGGACTGACCGGGACTGAGCGGGACTGACCGGGACTGGGCGGGACTGACCGGGACTGACAGGGACTGACGGGACTGACCGGGACTGACTCGGATTCAGCCAGTCCGAGTCAGTCAGTCAGGGACACCTGGTGCAGATCCCACCCGAGAACCCAGGTTTCCCTCTCATGTTCCGATGTGATAGCCACGGGAGTTTTAGTGGGTAAGAATCCCAAATACCCAGTTTGACTTCTCCACGGGATCCCGGGGAGATATTGGATGTTTCCCCCGCTACTCCCTTAAACTGTGACAACGGTAACAGATTCCCGGAGGGCTATAATGCGCCCCCGGCAGCGGCTTCAAAGGCCCTTGCCTTGCACTGAGGGGTACACGGTGCACACTCTTTTGTGTGGACAGCCGTGGGGGACACAGACTGCAGTCGATCGCCCGCAGGATCCTGTGGCCTATTGGAGGTTTCCCCCGCGATCCCCGTATCTTTGAGCACGATGATAGTTTCCCGGGTGGCTTTATTGTGCCCCCCGGTGGCGGGCTCAAAGGCAAGCCACTGAGGGATCTTGGTGCAGATCCCACTGGATGGCCCAGGTCTCCTACTTATGTACTAATTTAACAGCCGTTGGGGGTTTCGTGTATAAGAATCCTACATAACCCGGTTGACCGCCAACAGGGTCCCGGGGACCAATTGAAGGCTTCCCCCGTGACCCCTGTAACCGTGAGCACGGTGAAAAGTTCCCAGGTGGCTTTATTGTGCTCCTCGGTGGCGGGGTCAAAGGCAAGCCACTGAGGGTATAATGTTGCAGATCCCACCGGATAGCCCAAGAAGGGGTTCTTATGTGCTGATTGCACGGCCGTTGGGGCTTTAGTTTATAAGAAACCTACATACCCGGTTGACCACCAACAGGGTCCCGTAAATCCCATTAAAGGCTTCCCCGTGATCCCTGTAACCGTGAGCACCATGACAGGTTCTCGAGGAACTATAATGTGCCTCTCCGGGTGTGGGTTCAAAGTCAAGGCACTGAGTGGTATCAGCTGGTGCAGATCCCGACAGATAGCCCAGGTCCGCCCTCTAATGTGCCGACGTGATAGCCGCGGGGGTTTTAGTGGGTAAGAATTCCCCGGTTGACCCCCGTTTACGTCTTAACGATGAAACCGAACAAGGAAGCCCGTATTGCTTCCATAAATTGCTTTCAAAGAAATGGTGTCCTTAATCCACCCAAATTGTGCACCCGTACACGTCTGCAGTTTCTAAAATTATAAATACAATTAACAAATCACAAAACCTAAGCGTTGAGTACTTTGCCCATGGACAGGCAGCTATACGTAGCCCTTTCACGCGTCACTTCTATACAAAATTTGTTCATATTGCGTTACGAAAAGTCAGCTACAAACTGATAAATAATTCCAAGAAATTCTATAATCAAAGGCAGTAGCTTTAAATTATTCACTTCTTTTTTTTCTCAATTACACCCGTGCGAAGCCGGGGCGGGTCGCTAGTATTACTATAAAACACAACACTCTGTAACACAAACACTATTTTGTCCTTTCTTCCTATTGTAGTCGTCCTGAACAAGTACTTTGTGTCTTGCCTGACGAGGCACTGAAGGTAAATGTTTAACGTGTGCCACTGTGATTTTGGATCGGTCATGCTCGCCATCGAAAAGTCTTTGCTTGTGGCGGCTTCGTGTGGCGGGTCACCCCCTTCCCTCCAATATGGTTGAGGGGAGTGATGGCTGCTGCTCGAGTCAACTCGTGCGCGGGTGCTGCTTGGGGGGACTGGTCCGACTACTATCCCTTTGGCATTTTAGTTTGTTGTATTTTCGTCGTATTTTTTATTTTATTTGATATTTTGAACGGCAGGACACACTGTCGCTGGTGCTGATCTAAATGTAAAAAGACAAACTTTGTTTAAAAAAAAAAAATGTGAAAAAATGACAAGCCCGCTGAGTTTCTTGCCGGATCTTCTCAGTTGAGGCCGCGTTGTGATCCGGTGGTAGCTTTTAAAAAAAAAATGACCGTTCAAAAGTGACCGTTAAGCCTATTTGAAATAAAAATTTTGAATTTTTTGAAGGTGGGTGACGGAACCCTGGAATGGCTACTAGTAAACACATCGAGTTTGGACTCATTTGATTTGTTTTAAAGAGTTGTTTTCAATTCGACCAATAATGAGAACCTGATGATGGAACAGGAAGGTGGGTGACGGAACTCTGGAATGGCTACTAGTAAACACATCGAGTTTGGACTCATTTGATTTGTTTTAAAGAGTTGTTTTCAATTCGACCAATAATGAGAACCTGATGATGGAACAGGAAGGTGGGTGACGGAACTCTGGAATGGCTACTAGTAAACACATCGAGTTTGGACTCATTTGATTTGTTTTCACTTCGACCAATAATGAGAACCTGATGATGGAACAGGAAGGTGGGTGACGGAACCCTGGAATGGCTACTAGTAAACACATCGAATTTGGACTCATTTGATTTGTTTTAAAGAGTTCTTTTCACATTGATCATTAATGAGGACCTGATGATGGAACAGGAAGGTGCGTGACGGAACCCTGGAATGTCTACTAGTTAACACATCAAGTTTCAGCTCATTTAATTTGTTTTAAAGAGTTCTTTTCACTTTGACCATTAATGAGGGCCTGATGATAGAATAGGAAGGTTGGTGACGGAACCCTGGAACGGCTACTAGTAAACTCATCGAGTTTAAGCTCATTTGATTCGTATTAAAGAGTTCTATTTACTTTGCCCAATAATCAGGGTTGATGATGGAAATGAAAGGTGGTTGACGGGACCATGGAATGATTACTAGTAAACCTCGATGAGTTTACTAGTAGCTTGGACTCATTTGATTTGTATTAAGGAGTTATATTTACTTTGCCTAATAACGTGGACGTTGATGAACCCGGAAGGTTGGTAAGCCACCGAACGGCTTCGGACCAGTTATACCATTGAATTGTACCATTAATGGTATAAATGGTACTAAGTTGTCCCATTTATACCTGTAATGGTATAGGTGGTACTAGTTAATACCAGTTATACCATTAGATATCCCTTGAATACTACTTGTAAAACTATTGACTTTTGGCTTACTTTCGACTGTTTAAAGGGTAAATACGTAGTGCTTTCTTAAACTTCGCTAACTCAATGAGATACCTACGCGTAATATAAAAATATGTTTTGCCACAACCTGCCTACGATTCAAGCTACGAACAAATCAATACTTTTAGGCGAATATTTCTAAGACTAAAAAGTATAAAATAAATTAATAGTTTAAAAAACTAAAAATACACGCTTTTATAAGCACTACATAATGCATTAAAAAGTTATAAATAAATTATCTAAACCTTGCTTTCTTTCTTTCTACCTCGTGTTTGTAATTTATGGATTATATTTATGTGTAAAAAGCGTGGGGCGCTTTTTCTGAATAACAGCTTAACATTTTTGGTAAATTTCAAGAACGCTAAGTATTTGTATTCGCATGACAATAATTTGAAATCATTTACAGAGAAAAAGCGCCCCACGCTTTTACACATAAATATAATCCATAAATTACAAACACGAGGTAGAAAGAAAGAAAGCACGGTTTAGATGATTTATTTACTTATAACTTTTTAATGCAGTAGTCCTTATAAAAGCGTGTATTTTTAGTTTTTTAAACTATTAATTTTTTAATTCCACTCCACCAAAAAAGTTGCCTCTTGGTTTTAAATTAATAGGTACTTGACTGTTACCGATGATGCTGCATCGCTTATAATTAAATTACCATACGTTTAAGAGTGCGGCAATTATGCCGAACTCATAAACATTAGTTTAACGTTAATTTTAAATCATTATTTCTACTTCCCTGAAACATTCACTTAGGTAGTCAGGCTCAATAGATACTTCGCTATGTATAAACATTAAACAACATGTTTATATTAATTGTAGTAATTATTTGACTTTGACTGTGCTTTGACTCATAGATCATCCATCAGCAGCTAAGACGTCCACTGCTGAATAAAGGCCTCACCCTTAAAAAGGAGGGGTTGCCATAAACTCCACGCTTGGCACGCCAGGGCTTGGGGAACGCAATATACATAGGTGGAAGGCGGAAGGTAATCCAATAGAAAGACGCCGCTGCCCGTTTTCTTGTTTTCCGTTAGTTGCCTCTTACGTACACCCAGCGGGAGGAGATGGGAGGGTGATATAAGAATATAACCGGTACCGGTTCCGGGTAAGAATTGTAATTAAGTACTTATCTAACTTTTAAATACTTACTAAGAATTACGATAGTATTAATAACCCCCCCTCAATAAATGATAATTTCTATGTCAAATATACCTAATGGATTTTTGTTTACCTTTGATAGATAATAAGCTAAGTACCTACTTATAATAAAACTGTTACGTACAAACATAAACCTACTTACAAAAAAAAACCTGTCCAGCGCAAGTCGGACTCGCGTACTTAGGGTTCCTTAGCTTAGGTAGGTACTTACCTCCTTTGATCGATCGACGAGTTCCAAATTTTATATTATTCATTAAATTTATCAACTGGAGGATAAATCTGTACGATTCTCGCAAACATTTTAACTTTAAAAAATATAAAATGACATGTTGTGTTTCTTGCCGGATCTTCACAGCTAATTTTGCATAGGTACGTCTGAGGTACCTACCTTCGTCCGAGTATTGAGTGCAAAATGCAATGAAATTGAAACTAGGTACCTATAAAAGAATTGGTTTTCTAGCTAGAGTAAGCTGACCTTAGCCGTAGTACAGTTCTTGATCGTCCTTTCCTACGTTTTAGTTACCGCTAGAGGCGCTCGTGTGAAATGTATACAGTTTAATCGCTTTCTTTAATTAACAAACTCCTACAAGACCCCTTCGCGCTTTACTATTCGTGTTAATTTCTTCGCTTTAGTCGTTTTCTAGCGATTGTACACAGAGCGAAGTCAATTTGCTGCAAATTGTCACCTTTTAGCACGCTTCAGCTTACTCTAATAATAGCTAATGATAACTTATCTCAATCGAGTGACCGCAAAATAGCTGGGTATAAGCCCGATAACGAGTATTAAGTAATTCTCAATGTGAAACAGGTCAAACTATAAATAGGGTTTTTAATGCAACCTACTTACTACAAGGTAAAATTTTAGGATTTTTTGATGAGAATTTTGATATTTAAATAAAAACTACTTTTATTTACTTCGAACATGCACTAATAGCACAGTGTACAAACTGCTAATAGTCTAATTAGTTTATTAATCTTTGCTTCAAAATAAAGTCTTAAGACCATTCACTTATTGACATCGTTGCTTAAGACTGAGGTCTCCATACACAGTAGGTATGCATAACATTTTCAATAAGTAGGTACTTGGTCTTTTCAGATTTTGTGGTTGTTAAAATGTTCTTTTCCTAAAATTAATTATTATTTTTACATTCTGGGACAATCCACATTCGTTCATTTCATCCCAAACTAGGCAGCGCCTACCCGTAGTGTCCGGGTAAGAATAACAACCACCCATCTCCTCCCGTTGGGTGTCCGTGAGAGGCGACTAAGCGAAAACAACAAGACGGGCAGCAGCGTATTTCTATTGGATTACCTATACTACGATCCCCAAGACAAGACGCCTGCCAGTCGTGGGGATTATGGCAATCCCTCCTACCTAAAGGGAAGGCCTTTGTTCAGCGGTGAACGTCTATCGGCTGCTGATGATGAAGTCTTTTTTCAAGTGTTCGCCAGTGGCGTAGCTTGTCAGGGACGGGCCTTGTATCAAAATTTATTGGTAGGCCCAAATGAAGGTAAGGCCTAAGAGAATGAGACGAGGATAACATTTTACGGACTTTTTCTTACACACGTTCGGGGCCCCTGTAGCCCTGGGGCCCCATATCATTGATACGGCTAATACGGCGGTAGCTAGGTACGCCCCTGGTGTTTGCTCCGGGTGCGGTTTGTTAAAATACCACCTGGCGCTAATACTTTAAACATTTCATAATTTACTCGTTATCATCGCGCAGCAGATACCCGCTATCTATACTGCTATATCCTACTCGTATCTTTGTTTGTTTATAGTACCTGGCGATAGATAATCGGTGCATTATTAATACCTACATTACATAGGTACTTACAGATATTTACGGGTAATTTTGGGTCAGTTAATTTGAATCCCTGAAAGGTGTTGATGATTGTGACTTTCTTTAAGTCTGCGATATGGCAAATGAACCTACGAATTTGAATTCGTACAGCCCAAACTAGGCAGAGCCTGTACTGACAACTGATACAAATATTTATACTTACTACTTAAAAATACTTACTTAAACCTATATAGGTGAATAGGTTACTGCCCAGATAGACTAGGAATCGAACCTACCAACTGTTTGGTAACGGCCGGCGTCTATTAACCACTATAGCTAGATCATCGGGTCGCCGCGTCGTATCTCTATTCACTCAGTATGAAGTATCGATTATTTGATTTAAATAAACGGGATTAACGATCATCATCATCAACGGCCGAAAGACGCCCACAGCTGAACAAAAGCCTTCCCCTTAGAAGGGAGGGGTAATGAGGGGTTGCCATCTTCCCCACACTGGGCAGGCGGCTTGGGGATCGCAGTATAGGTGGTAGGTAATCTAATAGAAAGACGCTGCTGCCCGTCTTCTTGTTTTCCCATAGTCGCCTCTTACGAACACCCAACGGGAGGAGATGAGTGGAGTGGGTGCTATTCTTACCCGGACGTCCCACGGGATTAACGATAATAAACACTAATGGACGTTTTATGAGTGCAACCGTTAGCTATGTTTAAAGTCCACTTGTTTAGCCATTTTGTATTAGTTTGTTTTCATGTGTCAGTTGTTTTATTTTTGTGAGGATTGAGTGACCCTATGTAACTATTTTTAAATACGGCACTAGGCGATTTACTAAAACATAGTCATTAAATATTTATATGATTCCCCGTAGTTCCATTGATCTTTTTATATAAACATATACGTATTGAATATATATTTTGTTTATCTACATATGTTTTATCTTTTTACAAATTGCGAAATTGATTTTATAAGGGCTCAACACATACTTAACTGCGAATTCGCATCGTATCGCAAATATCTGGGAGAAACAAATGAATTTTCGATACAAATATTCATTTGTTTCTCGCAGATATTTGCGATACCATGCGAATTTGCAGTTATGTGTGGAAGCCCTAATTGTTTTAGAACTATTACTAAATGACTAGCATTTTTGAATTTTTTTAGAGGATGCTCACTCAATGCTCACATACACTATTTTTCTATTATAGTTGTAGTGGTTTGTAATGGAAATTACTTTTCAATTCACAACAAAATCTATGATGTACTATGCGTTTCAACTAAGAATGTGGCCGCCATGATGATCGCGACTGCGGAACTTCACTCGTTTTTTACGATTTTTGTAACCAGAGTAAACACAATATCAAAAATTCGCCCCGGTTTTGATTATTTATTATAATGTCTTATTTTGTTATCTTTTTTTGTTAAAACATAATTTTTAGTAATTATATATTTGAAATGGCAAGATGGCGGCCACATTCTTAGTTGAAACGCATAGTGTGTGTCGATATTTATGTCGTTACTTTTATTTACTTCCCACAAATTGTGCCTTTGGTCCTTTTTGTAGTTTTTCTCTCACGGACCTGCTGGAAGAGATTTCCTTTGAAATAAGCTTTGCCTCTTTATATATTTTAACCTATAACTTATGTATTATTTGTCCGTGTGTACATAAATAAATAGATAGTAAAATAAATAAAATACTAATAAATCCACAAACATTTTCATAATTTTCAATTTATTTAAAACAGCGCCATCTCTCGTCGACTACGACCTAACCCATCCGTCATTCCCATCGTAGGCCGTTTGAATCTTTTCAAAGGGCAGCATCAAAGGGTCCGTGGGCGGCATCTGGACGGTGGCAGCTAGGACCGGGGTTCTGCGACCTTCCTTAAGGAGGAGCACCTTCACCAGCGCCCTGTCGCCGCCCTGGCCGGTGACTGGACGGAACAGGACATCCGGGCTAATGTTCTCGTCGAAAACCTCTTCGATCTTCGTTGGAAACTTTAGTTTTCCACCCGGCGATAAGAGGGGTACCTGTTAAATGGTAAATATTTTAAGCAACACGTAGAGGCGGTTATATAATTACATGGGCCGCGGTAGCTAGTATCTAACTCTCACATCAAATGTTCTATACAATACAAATTATTTATTTTGACCAACAATATTGTCCAGCGTGCTAGTAAATGAAGTCTCCTTATATGCTAGTGCTTGACTGCAGTCCCACCCGATGGAAAGCGGCGACGCAATCGAGGATGGCAAAACACACTAGCTTATTAAAAGCCTATTCACTCTAGTCTTAAAGACACCCACATTATAATCGGGCGGGAACACGGCCACGGCAGCCTTCCCGGATCATGTGGTAGATACGCATGGTAACTCATCTGCAAGAGGCTATGTAATAGTTATACCATCAAGGGCCAACTCACCTTGATGTACGGGTTGGAGACTTTATAGTTGAGGGTGTGGACGTGGAACAGTATCGCCAGCCCGATGACCGCCTTCTCTCTGGACGTGTTCTCTATGATAAGGGTCACGCGGAAAACGGGGCCTAGCCCTTCTACCTGGCGGGAAACCAATACGTCACAATGGGGATGATGACGGGGTAAAAAAATAATAATTCTAATCAGTCCGTCAGTTAGATTATCAAAAAATATTCGACACGTATTTTTTTATTTGACATATGAATAAAATTTGCCAAAGATATAGAGCGTCAAAGTTCGGGAGTGGGGGCTCGTGACGTCACGCCTCAGTAAAAATTGTATACAGGCGTGACGTCACGGGGCATTTCAAAGCACTATATCTTCGTCATTTTTTGTTTAATCGACAAAAGGAAAAATACGTGTCCAATATTTTTTGATAATCTAAATGACCGACTAAAAAAATATTTTTGGTCATCTAGCCTATGTATTAAATGCCCATAGAATTTTAAGCTAGTTCAGTAACATGATGGAAATCGGCGGCGCAATACACACACTAGGTTAATAAAAGCCTATTCACTCTAGCCTTGAAGCCTCTAGACATTACAATTGGGCGGGAAACCGACGCAGGTAAACTGTTCCAGTACTTAGCTGTCCTTATTATAAATAAGGAAGCCTATCGCTTAGTCCGGACTTAGGGGCACGTTCGCCACATAAAGATGTGATGAAGCGAACTAGCTTCTAAAGAAATGTACACATGGTCAGTGGCATCACCAGAGAGTCCAAATCTGCTGAACAAAGGTACCCTTACAAGAGAGGGTATTTGGGATAATCCTCATGCTTGGCAGGCGTCTTGGGAATCATACTACTAAGCCGGCTGTAGTTTCTACGAGAACGACTCCATCCTCACTACTATGGGGAAGCTAGATAGTTCTATATTCAAAGGCAGTGTACCTCCGCCGTAAGTCTCATGGACTCCATGGTGCCGGTGCCCATGGAGTTGTCGCTCTTGACGTGCGCGTCCAGCAGAGTCTTGGCTGCGACTAGACGGAGTCTGTTCAGATCGCGCTGGAACGACTCGTGCATCGCTGCACGTGAAATTCTTTAAGTGATACACTCAAGTCCAAAAGAAATAAAACACTGTAGAAGTGCTAACATCAAAATTTTATAAATCTCCAATTTTGACTTTGTGTTAATTATCTGCTTGTCTCCCGCTTTGCAAAGGAGGGAAGTGGAATTTATGTATTTCCAACTCCTCCTATCTACCTTTTTAATTAAATTTGTTGCGGGTTCCAAGACAATTTAGCGTTTCCCCGGGACTCGCCGAGGGTCAAACCGCGGTGTCTTTAGTGGTGACCACTGTAGATCTGAGCAGGAGCAACAGTGGTGGGAATGAGTGGTGGGATAGTCCCAATAAAAAACCGATTTCGGAGATGAGTCCAAATCTGGTGTGTGTCATCATTAGAGGCGTTGCAGTTGGTAGTGCTACTACTACACATACTGCATTATTTATCTGTGGCGTGCACAGAGGGTAGGCAAAGAAACGTTTTCGGCTTGTTTAACCTGTTATATAGGATGTCCTAGAAATGGGGTATCAAGCCGGTAATGTCTAACACACAAGCAATCAATTTGTGAAAGAAAATAATGAAAATAGTCAACAGTTTCAGTGCAGTGAGCTCGGAATTATGTTCGTTATTTAACCGAAAATGAAGTAATTTCTTATTAAACAGGGCAGGCACGCATTCAATACAAAACAGTAGCTCCACAGAAGTAGGCACAATGACACAGGGCTGCTTAGGAACAGTTTTAAGACGTTATAAATATTTTTTGATGTACTATAAAATATCAATTTTTGCCGCATTTGACATTTTTTCCGGAGTCTTTAGTATCAATACTATCCATACCCTTCAGCTTGATATACCCTTTCCAAGACATCCAGTATATATACCATTTTTAATAACCATAAGTTAGCAGATTCTATAGACATATAAATTAGCATTTAAAAACTATAATAAGATTATTCAGAGGATCCATACACACAAAAAGACTGCCTGCCCTACGATTTCTCTAAATAATCTTAATTTAAAAATTATATTGTTCTGACATGGTATTAACGTGATGTTTTTAAATGTAAATGCATACGTCTGTAATGATTGTTCATATAAGAATATTTGTGGCGGCACACTAACAAATAGCTTAGAGAACAGATAACTCACAGATATTTTTGCCCACTTTCTGTGCACGCCACTGTTATTTGTATTTGTACTAGCTCCTCTCTGGACGGTTAATTAAGGCAAGCAACAACGGATAAGCCAGAGCTGAGAGTCCTGCGGGCCCCCTTCGGTATCCACTCGGCCGACGAAGCGAAGTCATGCCAAGGTGGGGGCCCTGACCGACTCTCTGGAGCGCTCGGGTCGGTGGTGTCGTTACGCACCAACAGCTCGCCACAAGCTGCCCTGCGGGCTTATTATTATTATTATATACCGTTCCGATCCGGAATTTGATCACAAGATCAAAATAGGCACGAAGATATTACTTTATACCCTCTTATATTATACAGTATTAAATATCTTCGACGTGCAGCATGCTCTGTGGTATGATACTTACATATAGCGTTCTCTCTCTCCCTCATGGACTGTTCGAGGAACAGTTTGGACTTCTTGGGGATGAGCCAGGGTCGTTGACCCGTCGGCACAGCGGGGGTAAGCTCCACGCCCGCCGCGTGCGCGTTGAAATCCACCGTACGTTTAAGTATTTTCAACATTAGATTACCACCTGAAATGGTTTTTTTTTCTTAGTGACGAGGCACTAGCTGGTATCTCGTTCCCCGTGGGGTAAGAATAAGGAATAAGCCGATAGACGTCCACTGCTGAACAGAGGCCTCCCCTTAGAAGGGAGGGGTTGCCATAATCCCCACGCTTGGCAGGCGGCTTGGGATCGCAGTATGGGTGGAAGATAAATCAAGAAAAAAGACGCTACTGCCCGTCTTCCCGTTCTCGCTTAGTCCCCTTTTACGTACAACCAACGGGACTAAATTGACTGACATAGCCAAAACCGTGGCTGAGAGGAAGTGGAAGTGGGCGGGTCACTTATGCCAGAGACAGGACAAGAGATGGGCAAAAATGGTACTGGAGTGGAGACCGCGCGCGCGACTCTAGCCATATGGTCTGATGACCTAGTTATGTTAGCCGGACAAATCTGGATGAGGAAATCTCAAGACCAAGAAGGGTGGCGTGCATTAGAGGAGGCTTTCACTCAGCATTAGGTTACAGGATGAAGAAGATAGTGCAGCTATCAGTGGGCGAGCATACCGCTTACTATCAAGCGATGTCCTAATTATAGCGTCACTATGTTGTTTAAAATAAACGTGTACTTACCTCCAGTTACTATCATTAGAACATGTTCCTCTTGTCCGAGTTGCCCGAACCTCATAACCGACACCACGTCTGAAAACATATTCTACTAATTAATGAATCTATCCAAACAAATTGATAAACATTGAAATCAAACTACTTTTGGGAGCTTAGCTTAGCTTGGCACCCATGGTCACGGGAGGACTCCTCCCGTGACCATGGGTGCCAGAAGTAGTTTGATTTCAATGTTTATCAATTTGTTTGGATGCTTTGCAGCACCCATGTGGTGCAAAGCATTCAAAACGTCGGGATAGTAAAATATAAAATAAACCGCGATAAAATCCGTAAAGGTAGTTTGATTTCAATGTGTAATATTCGCTTATGTAGAAGACAACATTAAAATGATAAACCTACAATAATTAGGGGAATTTCACATGATCTTCACACACAAACACACACACACATGCTCACGCAGCAAAATCCCAACACATTATGATCCCATCTGAGATATAAGTTATGTAAATAGAACTTTTATGTAAAATTGAAACAAATTATTTCAATCAATTTCATGAATACGAATTAGATAAATATTCATCTAACGTAGCAAAGATAGAAAATCACTATTAAACAAGTTTTGAAAAAAAAAACACTTATATTCCACCATCACTTGCAAATTGTAGGTGCTACCCTTCGATCATATAAAAGAAAGTGCTACCATGAAGTAAAAATCAAAAGAATCTGCGATAAAATCCGTAAAATTAATTTAATATCGAAATAAAATTGTACCTCTAACGAATACAGTATCCCTTTTCGCTTTGCCGTCATAAAAATGTAGATGTCCAGAGGCGAGCGCCACGGCAGTCAGCGTCACCCCGAGGTGCAGCACTGGCACTAAGGTCAAGGCCACCGGCCGGTGCTCCAAGGTCAGACACCACAATTTCTTCCCCTGAGATATTGAAGCAAAACCGTACACTATGGATTCCGGAAGACAATGAAACATTGGAAATCATCGATATAATATCTAAATACCTTTGCCGATAGGAATGTCGCTACTTTCTATATGAAACTGTCAAACTACACGTCATTACCATAATAAAACCATTAGTTCACGTTTCCACCACCAGCACAGATAAGTCCGCGACCACATTTTAGATGTTATATTCCTAGTGAATGTTTAACTAGCCTATATAATTTTAGCGATATCGGAAATACGAACCGAGCCTATAAAACCATACAGTCGTCAAACGGAGCCATCTAAACAGTACCTCTGTACGGGGTATAATATTATCAAGTAGGTAAGTAATATGAACATTTTCAACAAAATTCTGTTTTTTTTTTATACTACCAAGGTAGCTAGCAAGCATGCAGGCCGCTTGATGGTAAGCATATCATCGTAGCCAATAGACGCTAGCAACACCAGAAGAACCACTAGTGCGTAGCCGACCGCATTCCGATTTCAAATTAGATCCCCTTCGTAAGTTCCTCAAAGAAGCGTCGAAACGCTACTTTGTATCCGCGTCCCGTCACGCGAACAGTTTAATCCGCGCCGCCGCCGATTACGCCGCTAGTCCTTCTGACTCGCGCCGCAGACCACGGCACGTACTGCTCGACCCTCCTGACCCCATGACGGTCCTATTGGACCGGGATGCGCCGACCCCTCCCCGACAACCGTATGCTACACTAGCTATCAGACACCGGTCTCGCCGGCGAGGCCGAAGGGTCGTACGTATGCGACCACAACGACGTGCATCACCCCACTGAGTTTCTTGCCGGTTCTTCTCAGTGGGGGCGCGTTGTGAACCGGTGGTAAACTCAGCCCTCTCTTAAGCGACAGCCCAAGCCGAGGCCGTGCCTCCCTGAGGTGCCCTTGTGCTCGTCGCTACTTCTGCCGTAAAGGCTAGAGCGCTTCAAGCGCTCGCCTCCTATTGTCCGGTGAAGCTGCAATGGCCATCTGCGACCAACAGCGTCTATCATTCGCAAAAAAAAAAAAAAATGCGTAGCCGACCCTAAGACATAATGCTTTTGTGTCCGGTAATTTCACCAGCTACAGTGCCCTTCACACCGGAACAAGGCAATGTTTACACACTGCTGCTTGGCGGCAGAATATCTGACACTGAAGTAGTAGACTACCTGGACGTTTCCTTGCACAAATAATCTAGTGAGAGAGAGTAGGCAGTGTGCTTTTTAGAAGAATTGAGAGAAAAAGCAGACGCAGTCTAACACCCGTATTCTAAGACGTTACCTCGAAAGTTCCTCGACTCCACTCAACCTCAGTCAAGGAAATCGGTATTCATAGTTGCAAAAAGTTTCCTCCACTCGGCGTTCCTCGACATTTTTCCTCAGTCGAGGTGAGCAGACAACTGTCAAACTCAAGGTACGTCGGGACCTACCTTAAGGAATCCTCGAGGAGATTTTACGCCATATTTGTATATCTTTCATCCACATTTATAAACAGATTTTTATATTTTAGAGCCATGTATATGTATTGTTATCAAAGTTTCCAACTTTTTCTGAATTATCTTTTTGATAATCCGTACAATTATCCTGAACGGCGTGGTTATAGAATTTTACGATAGTGCAAAATTCCAAAGACGTTTTAAAAAACAAACAATGCTAAATCTGACAATATCAGAAATTAATTTAATTTCCCAACATCTAGAGAAAAAACAATACTTTTATCAGGTGCATAACAGAATTTCCAGGTGTACAGGGGTGCATGCATAGATTGTACACACATTCCTCAACATTCCCATCAAGAACCATAACGCAAACAACCACGACCTCGGCGCACGACGGACGACGAGTCATACGACACAGAATCACAGATTAAAAAACTGTAAAAAATAGCTATCCTATCTGTCAACTTGTGAGTGACCATAGAGAAAATGTTGGTGCGAGGCTGAAATATATGATTTAATGACGTAATCAATGACGTATTACCTCGACTCAACCTTACTCGAGGATCCTCCAGAATATCTCTCGACAAGCTTTAGGTATAACTAAGAATACCGATTTCGAGGATTGTTTGAAGTGATCCTTAAGGTAGCTTCGATTGAGTCGAGGTCGAGGAACTTTCGAGGTAACGTCTAAGAATATGGGTGTTAGAGACTTTGCTATAGACATAGCATAGCAACTAAATACCTATTTTCCAAAGAAACGTTCTACATTAAAAAAGAAAACCGCTTCAAACCCAATGTTTAGTTTGAGCTTGGAAGACGGAAATCGAACAATGATTTGTTTTTAGCGAATTCGACTATATACTGAAGAGAAGAGATAAATAAACAATTCTACACGAACCTTCTTGCTATAACAGGCCATGGTGTTGTCCGCGCATATAACCATGATGCTACCGTCCGCCGTCACCACTTCTATGGCGATGATATGCTCCTCCGTGCTGAACAGTATACGACCTTCCTTCCAGCCCTTCTTCACCACACACACTGATTTCTCTCTGAAAACGAGCCGAAGTTCACCAATAAGATATTGTGCCGCCAAGCGGCAATTCTTTACATCGCTATTTTACGGTGCGAAAGTGGTCTAATTACGCCTGAAATTTAGTGCTACAGTTGTAAAATCGCCCGTGGGGTGTCTGGTTGAGAATAGCATCCACTCATCTCTTCTTCTTGGGTGTCGTAAGTAACCGGACGGGCATCAGCGTCTTTCTATTGGATTACTTACCACCTCCACTGCAATCCCTAAGGCTCAATTCACACCAAGATGGCAGCTGCCGGCAGCGCACTTTCAGTGTGAAAGAATTTTAAACTTTATCTACAATACGTAAAAGACCAGAGGGCCTAGACAAGATGCAATCGCTTCATAGCGAATCTATTTCTTCATTCGCTAACGGTGTCAATTCCATATAATTTGTCACCTGATTTTGCGATGACTTAAGTCATTCTCATACATTTTTATACTTTCTATTAGCGATAACGCTTTTAGAATGTTACATTGTCTAGGCTCGCTTGAAAAGCGCGGAGACGCTGGCGTCCGCGCGCGTCCGCCTTTTGGCTTTCGCATGCCTTGTTTTTCAAGCGATACTATGTCTTTTACGTATTGTGGATAAAGTTTAAAATTCTTTCACACTGAAAGTGTGCTGCCGTCCGCTGCCATCTTGGTGTGAATTGAGCTTAAAACGCCTGCCAAACGTGGAGATTATAGCAAGCCCTGCCTTCTAAGGGCAAGGCCTTTGTTAAGCAGTCCACGTCTTTCGGCTGCTAATAATAATATTATTAATACTAAAGTCTACAAAATATTGCGAGAAACGTGCCGTGCGCGTGCCTGTAAATGAGCTTTGCATGTGCATGTAGCAAACGTTAGTGATACTAGAGAAAATACATATCGTCTCAATTAGATAGGGCCCGTCAATGAACCAGTATCTCGTCACTTACACACGCATAACATTTGCGTTACTAGATTATTATTTTGCGTACATTTCCGTACAAAATCTATACTAAGTGTCTGACTAATGTCAGTCAGACAGACTGAGTTCATATTGATTGTAACGAAATGCAATTAGGTATCCAAAATTTAATTTAAAACTAGCATACGTCTTATGGTGGTCATAAGAGACCAACGCATTACATGGCCACATAAAATTGTAGGTAGTAGGCACATCGGAATGGGGATGATGACCGGGTAAAAATATAATAATTCTAATTAGTCCGTCAGTTAGATAATCAAAAAATATTGGATACGTATTTTGTTATATAACAAATCAATAATCATTGCCAAAGACATAGAGCGTGAAAGTTCGGGAGTGGGGGCTCGTGACGTCACGCCTCAGTAAAATTGTATACCGGCGTTACGTCACGCGGCATTTCAAAGCACTATATCTTCGTCGTTTTTTGTATAATCGACAAAAGAAAAAATGTCCAATATTTTTTAGTTAATCTAATTGAAGGACTAAAAAAAAATATTAGTCATCTAGCCTATACACGACTAAAAAAAACTTAGATTTTATCCATTTATCAAACAAGATTTAAATCAAACTATGGACACTATGTTACGTTATGTATTTTAAGGCCTGTTTTCAAAAAAAGTCTGTGATATCTATATCAGTTCTGTGGCATGCAGTGTAAAGCGCCTGCGTGATATCGATAGCAACACGCAAATGCGCACCTCGTGGCCACGGTGATTCTGTAGTCGACAGAGTATAGTCCAGTCACGATCATTTGGTACGGTGTTTTCTTTACACCACATAGTTTAGCCTGAATATGGCGAGAAGTATACTAATAAAATAATAATAATGTCCTCCTGGCCGATACGACCACATCGTCCAATCTATCACAAGATCAGCCATCTACGCGGGAGATATTACAGTGCGCAAGCGCTTTCGTAGACACAAGTGCACTCTCTCTTCCTTTATACCTCTCACAATCCGATGGAAGACCGACTCGACTGGGGAGAGGTTAGGCGCAGAACCGAATTTTTACATGCCCATCCGACGCATGGATCCATCTTACTTCACAGACAATCAGGTGATCGGCTTGCTTTGTCCTAGCCAACAAGGAGCAACTACACGAAGTTGTTGCTCCCCGCGGGATTCAAACCCGCGACCTCCGGTTTGCAAAGCAAGCAATTTCCCACTGCACCACGATTTGAGAGATGTTTTTTTTTTATTTTATAGGATAAGAGATGAATGTTCCGGGTGTGGGCCCTAGGACGTCCATTGAGTACGGCGGTGATTCTGAGGAGGACGGCGGCGGGGTTGCGACCCCCATCCTCGTGAGCACCGTGACAGGTTCCCGAGGGGCTACAATCATCGAGGGGCTCAAAGGCAAGGCACTGAGGGGCTCATGGTGACCTATTGAAGGTTTCCCCCACAAAAAAAAAGGGTAAGAGATGAAGAGCAAGCGGGATTACTAAAAGGAACAGCCCAACTTGACCTCCAGGTTATAGAAGATAGAGATCGCAGTCAAATATCGGTACCACCGACATAGGATCCTTTTCTGTAGGCTGTTGATAAGCTAGTGCGCTTCCACCCATCCACCAAGTACTAAAATAATTTAGTACTTGGTGGATGGGTGAAAGGAAAAAAAAATAGACATACCATTTTTTTTTATTCAATATAAATTGAATTTAAAAAAAAAATGGTATATCTCTATATTTTTTTTACAAGTTACAAGTACCTACTGATCCAGACAAAAGCTAAAAATTATTTTTCTATTTTTATAGTAAATTACCTTTGATAGTTGCGTAAAAGCCTGAGGCTCCAACAGAATAATATCACCATCCTCTGTACCAATGACCATACAGCTCACAGCACACCGTTCTACGGAGCTCATCTTCAATGAACCAATACACACTATCTCCGCAGTACTCCTTGTGGGAAGTTGACTAGTGTGTTCCAAATACTCCAGCTGTGACTGTGGGTTGAGACTGAGGAAATTCTGCGATTGAATGCTGAGGATATCCTGTGGTATTGCTTTGAGGCTTTCGGTGAGCGGTTTAATTGTGTCTGTGTTGTGGTTTGCTGGATTTGTTAACTGAAAATATAACAGGTTGTATATTTTTCTAAATCTAATATTTGAAAGTGATCTTTCTTAGGTAGCTCTGCAGTTTCTAACATTCTGTATTAAGTTTTAATTATTAAAATCAATTTTAGAATCAGTGTAATAATCCTTTTTGAGCTATTGGACTGCAGCACTGATCAATTTTCTTTCTCTTTCACATGGTCCCATTGTTTTCGTGCTAACTACCTAGAGTCTAAGACAGCATTAAATACTAGGACATATTTTAAACCCCCATAATTTGTGATTATAATAATTATATGTATGTACTTACTTACCAAACAATAAAATAAAACTGTCATGTTTTTATTCCATTCAGGGAACAGATGAGAAAGATGGCCCCTGATAGATAGCTGCACTACACTGCTACTTGTACCATGAGAACTCACTTACTAAATCATCACACCGGCAGATAGCAATGCATACACTGCTTCTTGGCGGTAGAATATCTGACACTGCAATGATACCTACCTGGACGGTTCCTTGCTCAAGGGGAACTATCACCTAAACATTTCAACAAATATTATTGCTGGAGACAGATAAGAACTCCTTGGTTGTTCCACATCCTGCCTACACAGGTTCTTCCATAGTGATATTTATTATGTGTTTAAAAAATAGATTTTACCAAACCATTATTAATCAATTAGTTATTGTTACCTGTTTCCAAACTTCCATTTCGCACACGCTGAGCTCAGTAGATGGCAAATAATACTTATAAAACAGTTTCAAATTACGGTATATGTATACACAGGAGCTAAATGCTATGGCAATGACGGGTGTGGTGCGAGGCATGCTGTCACTTAAGTAGAACCCAATAACACCTACAGGCAAGTCGGGCAGGACCATGTCAGAAATCTGCATAGCACCTTTGAATACCTGTGAATGAGGTAAACTGTAATTCAGTGTTTGCTGGATCGAAGCCTGCAAGGAGCAACATAGTAAACGCAGTCCAAGGTAATTATGTGATAACTATTTAAGATATTCCATGTGTTGGATGGATCATGTTCATGCCTCGCATTGCATAAGATATCGAGAGTTTAATATTACAGATTGCACTTGTTGATACAAGCCATGGTATATCAAATATTTTAGCCATTGTGGCACAGTGGGAAACAGCTTGCTTTGCAAACCAGAGGTCACGCGTTCGAATCCAGCGGGGAGCAACCACTTTGTGTAGTTGTTCCTTACTGCCTAAGACAATGCAGGCCGGTACTACATCATACCAACATACCAACCATGGTAAATATTGCATGTGTGTACAATCAATGGTAACAGTCTCTTCACCATTTTTACCAGTGTCTAGTTTGGTAAATTCACCAATTTTTAATATCCGATCATAGGTAAGTAAGCTTTCCAAAACATTAAAATGAAACCAAAATCTACCGACCGTTCCCACACATTGTGCCCTTTTTGGGCGGTATTACTTTATTGATTAAGTTTTTACTAGGCTTACCTAATTATTTAGTACTTACCAGTAACCTAGGACCTTCCTCGCCGCGCCCGAGATCCCCAACAATAAGTTTGAATTCGTTATCGTTTTGTAAATCAACTACGGCCAAGTTTGCGGGCAACGTATTTAGTTCTTCATCTGTCCCTACTTCTACATCTAGCCAACGAGTCACGCTGCTCATGTCGAAATATTTCACAATTCTCAATTATTACCTACTACTTGATAGTAGTAATCAAAAAAATGTAAGTATGTATTTGTTTTGGCTTCTGTACATGCGTACGTCGCCATGACAACCACAGGAAAAAATGCCGTCATGTCATGACTCTGACTTGGGAGGAAGGAAGAAGACATGACTGACAACCTAATAGCTTCATGCTAACAACTAAAATGTGTGTAACTATTCTTCTCAATGCACAATATTTAAGCTTTTTTAGTTTTATTATTATAAATCTTTTATAGTACTTATATCTATATAAAACAATTATTCTTATTATACAAATAACTTGGGCTTCGTTTGTCTGTTGCCTGCCTAATAGCTACTATAGTATCTAATCTGTGGCCTAATATTAAATTTGTTTTCTTTTTTTAAATAGTAAAGTAGGTACATAATTCCTGTTACTTGCTTTGTACGTTCAAAAACCTTTTTTCATTATCAAAGACCGGACAAAAAAGTTTTAGATATTCAAAAATGGGTTGCCAAATGTTTAAATACAAAACTCCTTCTGATTATCTGCTTGTGCTTGATAACAAAATGTATTGTTTTATTGACTGACTATATTATTTAAGTAAAGTAAAGGTGTCTAAAAAAAACTGAAACCTATAATTCTGAATTTCCATTTCTGACATATGACGTTGACGTCGGTCTGACGTATAACCTTTTTGTTTGTTTTCTTCTGAGCAGTGTGACCGTTTTTGGTATATTCGATACCAAATTGGTAGAATTTGGGCTTCACAATTTTGATTTAGTATTTTTTTGGTATAATTTCAAATGTTAGTATATTTTGGTAAAATTTTAACTAAAAGGACATTTTGTAGTGTATTTTTTGGTAAATTTTCTGGTAGCACAAACATTTATTCATACAATTTCACTTGCGTAGTTTTGTCTTTGTCTGATGTTTACCGAAACTGTATGATTTATCTCTTTTGTACAGTTTTTAACCGGCTTCAAAAAGAAGGTTCTCTATTCGACGCGTATGTATGTAATATTGATAAAACTGCGTAATATTAATATATGTTAGTCTATGTGGGCTTCTGCCAAATATTATGAGTGTATGTATGTATGTATGAATGTATGTATGTATGTATGTATGTATATATGTATGTGTTATTTTAAAAAAAACCGACTTCAAAGTAAATTATCTAAAAAGCATAAAATAACGAAAATAAATTGAAGTCGGTGTCAGCTCGTGCTAGTCTTAGTGACATGATGTGCTAGCACTGACTTCAATATATTTTTCGAAATTTTCGAAATCTGACTTGTGGTTTCTGAGAAATCCGCGGACAAACCTACATACATACATACAGTCATAAAATTTGGTAAATTTGTTTAGAAGCCCACATAGACTAATATTACCATATATGTATTAATATTACGCATTTTTATTAATATTACATACATACGCGTCGAATAGAGAACCTTCTTTTTGAAGCCGGTTAAAAATACCATTCCCTTATCTCCGAAGTTGGTGGAGGGAAATATCTGAAATAATTACAGATAATACATGTGCATCTATATTTTTCATATATTATCCACATTTTAAAAACTCGACAAACAAACTTAGTTTACAGTATTTTTTTGCTATCTGAGGTGTCAGACGCATATTCAAATAACTTAAATACGTCCAAAAATGGTATGGAACCCATGCCCACGGTGCTCGAGTCCGACTCGCACTTGACCGTTTTTTTTTAGTATAATTTTAGTATAATTCTGCATAAATATTTAGTATTTTTAGTACTGAAATCATATTATTTTAGTTGATTACCTTTTTATGAAACGGTCACACTGCTTCTGAGGTTTTCTTTCGATAAACAAAACGAGTACAAAGACTTTGCGTCAAAAGTTTTAAACTATTCCTGTGAACTATTCTAAAGTGAATTAATTCATCTAAGGTGAATGAATTGAAAAACTATGTGAACAGTAATTTACTAGTGTGTTATACTTCTTGAACTATGTAATTAATAATCTAAGTATCTAGTATAATAGTACAAAAATTTATATTTCTTTCCCAATGACTTGTGTATAGCAAACTTAAAAATGGATTGATTAGGTAAGTACTTAATTGTCATTGATAAAACTTATTCAAAACTTTGTATAGAAATTGTCTTTTTCTGTTTTATTAATTAGTTTTTTGTTAACTATTAAGTAATTACTTTTTAATTTAATTACTTGTTTTGTTTATGATGTAGGTTCACAATTGGGATCTGATTTGATCATTATATTGAAGAATATCATAATTGATGATAGTCAGAAAAGGATTAAGATAAAAAATGTTCTATTGTATTAATTAATCAGAGCTTAAAATTTTAAAGTTGTTACTTTTCACTTTTAATAATTAATCCTCTTAAAAATAGTTTATTTAACACTCACAGACATCTGCATTAACACGCAACTCAAGAGTCTGTGTTAGAGTAACTTACTGAAAACATAAAATATATATGAATATAATGTAATAAGTGCCTATAAAATTTGAGGGTTGCTCTCTCTATATCCCTGGGATCCCATCTTTAGATCCTGAGTTGAAACCATGGGACTAAATTAAAAGTATACTCTACCAAACAAAAAATGTTTGAAATTGGTCAACAGTTGACAGAGAAATCAGTGAACAAACATAAAAAAAAATACAGTGGAATATATGTAGAACCTCCTCCTTTTTTGAAGTCGGTTAATTACTGGGCAAAATACTTTGTATTGAGTTCGCTAATAAGTTTGTTGATCACTAGGTTTCATAAAGAGTGGTGAGAGAACTCCTCCTTTCGGGCATCCCCTAAATACCACTGTGTGGGAGCTTTCGTCCCTTTCATTGTTACCGCTCTATTACCAAGTATGTTAATAATCCACTCTACCATGTCTGTCGGGCCTGTTGGTCTAGTGGTTAGACACCCTGGCTGCTACCGTAATAGTTTTTTTATTAATTTATTTATGCGTCCTGCCTCCTCCTTTAAATAGATGCAACAATTATAGTCTGGTCAATATAGACATTTGAAATAACAAAAATTCCCAGAGAGCCAAATATTGGTGGAGGGCTGGGGCTTAACATTACAAATAATGTTTTAAAAATCCCCATCAATCCTAATTGTGCTACAAAAGTTATTCAGGGTCAAAGGTCAAAATGTGAGGTTTTTTGGATTTTTCTCGAAACCGGTGAGTTTTACCGAAAAAAACCTCAAGCCAAAGTTGTAGATCTTAAAATTCTCTACAAAAATGATTCTATGTTTTTTTTTACTAAGAGTTACCATTCCTGAGATATCGCGATTCTAAGAATCACATTATACATGATATGCACACATTTCCACTCCACCTGTGAGGTAATGTACTCGGCGTGTTTTTTTTTATCGTGGTTTCCCCTGTAGGCCTACTCCACTAACTGTCATGACAATTTTAGGATAATTTAAGGGAACAATACCTGTCAAGTTCTAGATATTACCTTATTATTGATATTGCTATTGCTATTGATTATTGGATTAACTATGTTTTTGATTTCTTTGGATATTTTAATCAGATTCATACTCTTGAAAGTCTACTTCAACAGTCATGTCTTCTTCGATTTCTTCTCTTCCTCTTCCTCTTGCTAGATGTTCATAAATTGTTCAAATGTGGCTGAATCATTGGTCTCTTCTTTAAAATCACAAGAATCTTCCTCTATTGTACTCAACTTATTAATTATGTAGTATTTAAATTATTCGTAAAAAAAAGATTTGACTAACTGCGCTAAAGTAATTACAGAAATTGATTCCACACCTCAAATAATAATTACGGAAGGAATTCGCTTTCTTCTTCTAAAAAAAATTACTTGCATTGATAAATACCGATACTTAACTTTTGTAAAAAATACGCGAAACAAGTACAACTATCATGTCTTCCTCCAACATCGGCATCTGCTATTCAAAACTTGTATACTATCAAGTTCAAACATGGCTAGGCAATCAACTGAACCCAGAAAACTGGGGTTGGAAATTGATAGATAATACTTTGGAACCGATTCAAACTTTACTCCCACCTGCTCCAGAAAAACTCCTCAACACTATTTTTTGCAATTGCAAAAAAGGTTGTAGTGCCAAATGTGGCTGTAAAAAAGTCGGGTTGCTGTATTCTCCCGCGTGTACCAATGTATTGATGGTCCCCCAGCTAATAGCGCAGCAAATCCTCAAAGATCACTGGCAATCTTATTCACCGCAAGTACAAGGAAGACAATGCAACTAATTGGTTATGAACTTCTGTAAGATTCTGGCTATTCAATTTTAAGCAGAAATTCCGCTTATACCCTTACCTCTGTTAAAGTGTCTGCTCCAAATGACCAGACCATACTATATTAGAGAGATCACAGGGGGGGGGGGGGGCTGTCGTGAGACGACTGGCGGCTTCCAAACAAAAATCCATAGTCATAAATGAAATTTCGGAAGTTGCGTACAGAGCTTTAAAGGTACAAAATGAAAGGGGAGCGTAAAAAATTCAGCTATGGTCCAGAGGGGTGTGATGTAAAATACCCTCTGGCTGGCTGGAAACCTCTGCACTAGAGCGTCGTATATCCGGCCGTGACATGCATGTCAAAATAAAAAAAGATGAATTCTGCATAGCCGACGGCGTAAATAATACTGTCTTTATGTTCTGCCTATGTGTTTAATTACAGACTCTGTAATTAAACACATAGGCAGAAAATACCAGAAATTTCTCTGTAATAGGTACAGAGAAATGAATGTAATTTCACACAGAGGCACAACGTTCATAGCGTATACTATGAACAAATGTTCATAGTCTATTATTGTTTACACTACTGTGGACTGTCGACTATACCACACACAGTCGATAATCTAGTTGGGTATACGATACGAGCATAATACGTTTTGAGTGCACACATTAGTCTGTCTTTTTTTTTCGTGCACACATTCGTAGCACAGTCATGGTATGGCCCGGTTTACTAAGCTGCTTACTATACTATATTTACTTAACTTAAACTGCTTACTATAGTATCCGGGCAAGGTGAAAAGAAACACAGGTATTTACGATAGCACTGTTTATTCCGGAGCTCGCTTAAACTAAACAGCTGACAGTTGTCAGCACCAGCTACCTGCATGTCCTAACTATCAATTAGTTACAGGTACCGACAAGTATACACTACACTTACCATTACGGCAAGTTGTTTGCCCACTAGAAAAATAAATACAAACTGAAATTCCTCGATGAGTCATCCACGTAGTGAACGGAAAACTGTTACTAACTCCAATCAGAACCTGCCAGTGGCTGTGCAAGTTTGCTCTTTTATTTGGCCTCTCTGTCGCGATCCGCAGACTGACTCACAAACCCGTTTCACTATCCAATGTGGTCATTATGTTCTAGGTATATCTACCTATTTGCGATCGTTATCTCTGGTTAGTAATTTCACAGATTGGATATTACCTGACGTAAATTCAGTGAACTTTTAATTAGAAATACAACAGCGCAGTTTACAATTTAATGGAGAAGACATAGTGAAGAGAGACAGTTCAATATATTTGGAATGACATCATCATCAGCCAAAGACGTCCACAGCTGAACAAAGGAGGAGTTGCCATAGTCCCCACGCTTGGCAGGCGGCTTGGGGAACGTAGCATAGTTGGTAGGTAATCTAATAAAAAGACGCTGCTGCCAGTAGGTATTCTTTCTTTCCCTTAGTCGCCTCTTACGGACACCGGCCCAACGAGTGGAGATGGGAGGGTGCTATTTTTACCCGGACACCCCTCGGAGTATGTTTTTGGAATGTACTTTCTGCAAATTCAACATTTACACGTATATTCCATTTTCAAGAGTGGTCATTTACAATCACACTGCGAAGTCAAGCGTACGTAGCTCATTTCGAATATAAACCCTTCGAGTACTTTCAATGAACACCCAAATTCGTCATTAGAACTCGTGTTGTTAATTAGTCTTTAACAGTGACCTTCCTTTGGTCAACTACCTCGCGGACCTTGCACCGTCGCCATATTTGGTCTAACCGTCTTATACATCCTACGCACGTGGTGAACTCCATTCTCGGTAACGGAATTATCTTTTGATTGACTTTGGGCGTTGTCCTCTGTACAAAGGTTGGTGAAAAATATTGAGATTATAGAACACATGAAGACTACACCTAGAAATGAGATACGCAGTACTGGGGTGCGCTGAAAGATACTCTTCGAAGTGCGTAATTATATAGGTATATCGCATCTGACGTACCTTAGACAAATGACTTTCGGCCATAAGAGTGAGTCCTGCAAGAGATTGCCAATCTTACCAATGCGATTTATAAACTAACGAATATTCTCATAGTTTTCACCACGACATGAAAAGAAGAAGACTACCCAAAAATAGAAAATTTTCTACTCCTCCGATCTACTTTTCTAATCGTCTGGAGTCAGTGAAACCAAATTTGCAAAAGCTGCTTTTTTATCTAGTTAGTAACGAGACAAGCAGGTAAGTGAAACGTCTATCTATAGTTGGGGTACCAACAAGCACCTACACAGAATGAGACTAAGTACCGTAGATACTTGCAGATTATGTGTAGAGGAAAACGAGTCAATGTTACACTTAATTTTTGGCTGTGACGCTCATGCTAGACGTAGATGAGTCATCTGGGAGTAGCCTATCCTACACCAGATGATTATGTACAGCTTTAAGCTGGCGCATCAGTGGCTTATCTTAGGGAACTCTTCGAAACGTCAGCAATACAGTAAGGGCTAGGGCAGGCACTATGGATCCAGCTGGGTCGAAGTGCATTCCGGTAGTTACCGGGCCCAATTAATATCTACCAACAATTGTATAGAATAATAGTCGTTTATAATTAGTTGCACTGCTCTGCCGCTCCTCAGATATTAGAAATGTTTTTTTTCATACTCTTACTCGTTTAATCAACAACATTTCCAAAACCAACGAGAGCTATTAGTTTGCTGAATGAAAATAACCTCACTATAGATTACTGTAAGAATGTAGATAAAGAGAAGACGACGAAGACATCGTTACGCTAGATTATGATGATGTGGTTGGTAGCCATCACTTTAGGAATAGGTATGAAATATGCCACGGTAAATATCTTACTATTTTTGCATTGAGCCAATATGTTAAATTATGAAACTCTCTCCGAAATGGTTCAGAACACTATACTTTAATTAAAAGTATCCATATTTAGATCTGAACAAAATATTTGCAGTTTAATATACTTACTTAAGATCCTTAAAGGGTACTTAGAAGACTGGCAGCGTTATTGGTTAACATTAAAGTACTTCAGTGGCATTGGCTACTTCATATGTGGTTCTATAGATCTTAATCGACTCTCGGAATGTCATGCATGACATCACGTAGGAGCTAATCAGACCCGGTGAGAAAGCAGCCTTGCTATCAGAATTCATGATTGTGCAATAGTACCGCGACCTTGTTTTGTTTGTTTTGGAGATATTAGCACGGCGATTACTTTAGTATGTGTGTGCAAAGGCTTTAGATATGTCTTTTGACTGGTTATTAACACATTATTCTCAGGTTTGTGTCATCATTCATAAAAGACAGATGTCTGATTTCAGATTTATATACTACTGATCAATTCAAACTTTAAAGCGGTGATGTCTAATATACTCATGATGATCAAACTGAATTGAAGTTGTTAAATTAATTGTTGATTCGAGAATTCTTAGAAATTGAGCTATCAACCGGTAAATCGACCAACTAACGTGAGACCGACAGCTAATTTAAATGAAATTCTAATTTAAATTCGAATACGTTTGACCAATTTTTTTATCTCTTGAAAGATAGAAAAAATTTAATTTCCACTTACGTACATGCTAATTAAATCTGTTGCTTATCTTAGGAAACAAATTATAGGCAAAGTTGTAGGAGCACTGAAATTTTGTTATCAGTGAAATTACTTGCCTTATTTTTCAGCCACACGTCATGTTTAAAATAGAACCATGTGAAATATTTCAACTTTCAACAAGTTCTAGACAAAATGTAAATACAAAAAATCGATTCCCTAAACGAAATAAATATAATAAGCCTGATCTGATCTGACTGCTAAGACAGAAAATTCACAATTTTTCACACTCCAATTGTGCTCGTAATGTAATTTATCAATGTTGTGTAACAATTAATTATTTTGTGTGTATAATAGAAATGTTAACATTTCTAAATGAAGTTTATTGCCTGCGAAATTGGTGTTTTTTAGATCATTTTCTAACATTACGTGTCCGCCAAGGTCACGGTCTTAAAAAATACGGCTGGTGTAAATATTTTTGATCTTTTGTTGCTATCTAGCAGATAATTCTGCTTTTAGTCCCGGAAGAAAATTGAAACGCATGACTAATTTTATTCTTGGAAAAAGTTGGATAGGCATGTCTGATCCTCAAATCTGCATTTGACTTCTTCATCAAATAAAGAATCTGCATAGGTAGCAAAATCGGTAAAACGTAGACCCTGCAGCACCTGCTTATAGAGCACTGGCAGCCATTCTCCCATAAATGCATACATACATGATACGTCAATGTTTAAATGTTAGTTACTCTCGCTTTTTTTTGGACAATGTAACGTGACGAGTTATTGTGTCTGGCGTCGGGTTTTGTAGTACCGATACCAAAATATATACTTACCTAAATAAGTGTTTTCAACTAAACATTACTAGAACTTTTTTTTTCTTGTGTTAATTTCGTCATCAGTAAAACATTATCATCAGTAAAGCTTTTGTCTACTATATAAAGTGATGGCACTTTTACGTTGAGACAAATCGTCTTCGTTATGGAATCGTCATTGCATCTGCGGTCACGGCTCATTCCTGATTTGGTAGGCACATTTGCTTTCCATTATGCCATGGTATTGCCGGCTTCATGCATTCACTCCCTCTTTTTTCATATCCCTATTATTAATTGAATATACCTATCTAGCGTTTTAATCATTTTCGTCGCGTGGGCAGTGAGCGGACATAGATTTAGAACATATTTAAATTAATATATCCGTCCTAGTTTAGGACTTGATAACTTTTGTTTGAAGGCTAATGCTGGGTGTTGACGACTTCCAATCATAACGAAAGAGACATACGGTCGAATTCAAAATTGTGTATAGGACATATAATAATAATAATAATAAACCCGCAGGGCAGCTTGTGGCGAGCTGTTGGTGCTTAGCGACACCACGGACCCGAGTGCTCCAGAGAGTCGGTCAGAGCCCCCACCTCGGCGTGTCTTCGTCGGCCGAGTGGAAGCCGAAGGGAGCCCGCAGGACTCTCAGCTCTGGCTTGCCTTAATTGGCCGTCCAGAGAGGAGCTGTTAGAGCTATATGCTCCAGGGGTGGAAGTGTTAAAGGGCATAACGCCGCGAGTAACTACGGAGAAAGCGCAGCACACCTCTCGACACCCCTGAGCCGCCCACACCGGTGTTGCACTCCGTCGTCTCTAGCGGACAGCCATACGGAGAGCCCATCTAGTGGGTGGCATGTCACCGCTTGCCAAAATATAATTAGTATACTAGTTATGGCAAGTGACCCCGGCCTTTTGCAATAGCCTAATGTTCAGTCCACCAAATGCTCACAAAAAAAAACTATAAATCTTTTCACATACTTACAATAGTCCCTACACCTGCCAGAGTCAACTGCTGTTTAGATCTTATTTTCAGCAGCTGATTCTGGCAGACGTGTTCCATTTCATTAATTTCTTCCAACAGGCCTCTACGTGTTGGATTTTCACGGGCTTTTACACCCGGACTTTTAAAAGGCTTGCGTAGGGACGCCCACGCAAGCCTTTTAAAAGTCCGGGTGTAAAAGCCCGTGAAAATCAAATAAAAATTAAAATAATAATAATATCCTGGGACAATTCACACACGGTCATCTGATCCAAACTAGGCAGAGCCTGTACTATGAAACCAGACAACTGATACTAATACATATATACTTTTTTTTTGTAAATACATACTTATATAGATAAAACACCCAGACACTTGGTGGGAATCGAACCCACGACCTGTTGGTTAGCAGACAGGGTCACTAACCACTAGACCAACACAAAAAATCACAATCACCTTCCAGCATACTGTGTGATGTCCTACAATCAACATGAACGCTATTCGGCTCTCCTCCAGTTACTGCCAAATTACGATGATCATTGCTCCATACGCGTCGTACGTACGACGTAGGCTGCTCAATCATTAGGCAATAGTCCATTTACAGACATCTTGATCTACAAAAATCATCTTGAAGTTCATAATGTGAAATTCATAGGTCGGAATTACTATGGATTTACTATTTAGACAAAATCCTCGCGGCTATCGCATCAGCACATAACAGGCCGAGCTGGGCTCTCCGGTGTTGGATTTGCAACAGTTACCTTGCCTTTAAACCCATCACGTAGTACAATTTTTTTGTGCTTTCGTACAAATGCTCTAACATCAGTGAATCCGTTGCAACAACAATTGTACACCGTATGTTTACTTCCAAAACTCGTTCTGAGGATACAAGATGTAATTAGACTAACCAGTAGCTGGTGAACACGTAAACCAACCTATCCTTGGCCAGTTGTGTGCGCTTGCGCAATCAATTTCACGGCTCTTCCGTTGTTAGCGAAGGAAGTTATAGGTATTAAAACATCATATCAAGGTGACAGCGTCCATTTTGAATCCGTCATTCATATTTTTCGTACTTACTTATGTAAGAGGTCAATAATTATGACATCAGGTCTAAAATTAAAGAATTTAAAAATCGCAACGGCTAACATCTTTGACTTAAGAATTAAAGTTTTTCTCGGGACATTTTTGATTATAAGTGGTACGTATGACGAAGGCTTTTAGAAAGGTAGAGAACAAATTGAAAACTCGCTTAAAATGAAGGCAACCTGAAGTACGTGACTGGAGGAGTGCCTCTACAGAACATATGATCAAGCCAAAAACAACTTTTAAGTTGAGCTGTGTTTATGTGGTTAGCGATATTGTCTGTTGTCGTCAGAGGGCCTAGGTATGATGCAATCGCTTCATAGCGAATCTATTTCTTCATTCGCTAACGGTGTCAATTCCCTATAATTTTCGCGTGACTTTTCTGATAACTTATGTCATTCCCATACATTTTTTACTTTCTATTAGCGATAACGCTTGTAGAATGTTACATTGTCTAGGGTGGCAGTGCATCTAGGATCTAGGATTACATATAGACAATAACTTGAACTGGAAAAATCATATAGATATTTTACGTATAAAAATAAACCAATACTCTTATGCTTTATATATGTTGTCAAAAACTGTAAATAAGTCAGCGGCTCTAACAGCCTACTATGGTTTCGTGTCGTCAAACTTACGATATGGTATTCTGTTCTGGGGAAATTCAACAGACAGGGACGTAGTCTTTAAGGCTCAAAAACGATGTATGCGCTCTATATGCCATCTCCAATCTACTGATAGTTGTAGACCTGTATTTAAAGAACTACAAATTCTTACATTACCCTGCATGTATATATACGAAATGTTGATATTTGTGAAAACCAATATTAATCGATTTAAAAACTTGAAAAGTAAACGTCACAATTTAAAAATTTGTTATCCTCGGAATTCGACTGCTCTATTTAAAAAAAGTGTTTTCTGTATGGCTCCACGTATATATAATCATTTACCAAAAAGATTATTAGAAATAAATGATGTACATAGTTTTAAGAACAGTGTCAAAGTGTCGGCATTAGGGAATTTATCTTGTGATTTTAATAAAACGCCCGTTTCCAACAAATGTAAGTATAATGTGATCGTGATGGTTGAATGAATTGACAGTAGTAATAAAAATAAAAAGTTGCGGGTATTTGTTGCTTAGACAATCTCCGCCTCCTTGAAAAATGAGGACTGCTGCTTCATCTCAGTCGCCAGGAAAAAAGAGGACAGCTCCTTAAGAGAGTTCCTCAGTTATGGAAGATCGATGAGAGGGCAAATTCTGTCGATTGCTCGTCTGATGATTCCCTTGTTGCTTGTTTTAATGTCTGCTAGCCGACAGGCACCATCGGATCCTTTAAATACGGTCACGATTCTTCCCAATGGCCACTTCATAGGGGGGCTGCTTTCATCTCGGATGAGAACCAGTTGATTTGGCTTGATATCAGGATGTCTCTTCTGCCATTTCGTTCGCTGTTGAAGCTCACAGATGTAATCGCGACTCCATCGGCTCCATATATGCTGCCTCGCCTGTTCTATGAGAGCATACTTGTGGAGACGGCTAGGATTAACGTCTCGCAAATCAGGGGCAGGTAGTGACGTCAGAGGTCTTCCTATGAGGAAGTGCCCAGGGGTTAAAGGGTCATCTGAGTCAGGGGATAAAGGGACTAACGGTCTTGAGTTCAAAATTGCCTCAACTTGGCAGAATAAAGAGGCAAGCTGTTCGAATGTGAAATGAGCGTTACCTGCTACCCTTTTCAAATGAAATTTGGCTGACTTCACAGCTGCTTCGTAAAGTCCACCAAAATGTGGAGAATATACTGGTGAAAATTTAAATTTGATGCCTTCATCGCTTAAACTAGACACCGCATCTGAGCAATTTTTAACAAGAGCAGCAATTTCTCGGCTGGCACCGACGAAATTAGTGCCGTTGTCGCAAAAGATCTCGCGAGGTTTGCCACGTCGAGATATAAAGCGTCGCAAGGCTAATATAAAAGCTTCTGTGGTCAAATCACTTACCAATTCTAAATGAACCGCTTTAACTTTAAAACAAATAAACACACAGAGATAGCATTTTATTAGCCTGGCGCCGCGACCCTTTCTATCTAGAATTAAAAAAGGTCCAGCGAAATCAGTTCCTGTTATCTCAAAAACAGATCCTGGTGATATCCTTACAGAAGGTAAGTTACCCATAATTTGCTTTGCAACTGCTCCTTTCAGTCGTTTGCATCTTAGACAATTGTTACATACTCGCCTGGCTAAACATCGGCCGCCGATCGGCCAGTATTGCTCTCGCACGACTGAAAGTAGCAATTGCGGCCCTGCATGCATCAATTTCCTGTGAAAATAACTCATAAGTAACTCTGTATAATAATGTTTGCTACTTAAAATAATGGGATGTCGTTTATCAAAGCTATAATTCGAATTATCTAACCTTCCGCCGACGCGAATCAATCCTGTCTCTTCTTCAACGAAGGGCGTTAGGTTGTGCAAGGCTGGTAATGATTTATAGTTATTTTTATAAATAGTAAAACTTTCTAACTGTGAGAACTGGGCCAGCTTTAACTCACTGAACTCTAATTCTTCTACAGTCAAAGGTCCGATGACATTTACCTTTTTTCTGGTTATTGTAATAAATCTATAGACATACGCTAATGTACGACGAAGTTTTATGAAACTTGAGAATCGTTTAAAATCAATAATTGAATTCGGATTCATATCAATATTTGTAACGTGCACTCGCACTTCCGGTAATTGTGATTGTGTATTGTCACTACGCTGCTGTTCAGGCCACTGCTCTTGAGAGCCTTGCAGGTATGCAGGGCCATCCCACCACAACGAAAGGTTTGACACCTCCTCGGGATACACTCCACGCGACGCGAGATCGGCGGGATTCGATACGGACGGTACATACATCCATTCACAATTAGTAGCACACAATTCGTTTATCTCAGCAACGCGATGTGACACAAACGCACTTAACTTGTGCGGAGGAGTATTCAGCCAGCCCAGTACAACATAGGAGTCGCACCAAAAATACTTATGTTCCACCGAACAGCGCAGTGATTCTGTTACCTTTTTTGATAGACGGGCGGCTAAAACTGCTCCACACAATTCGAGCCTTGGTATGGTTAATGTTTTGAGGGGAGCTACCTTTGATTTTGCACATAAAAGGCATACCGATAAGTGTCCTAACGCATCAGTTGAACGTATATAGACGCACGCTGCGTATGCGTTCATTGATGCGTCTGAAAATGTGTGTACTTCAATTTTAATAGCATTTGGGCAGACAGCTTGGCGTGGGATGGACAGATGCTCAACGTGCTTTAAATTTTGAATAACTTTGTGCCACATATCTGCAATATCTTTAGGAACTTCTTCATCCCATCCAATCTTCTGCAACCAAAGTTTCTGTAAAATAATTTTACAAGTTATGACACATAAACATATTAGTCCTAGTGGATCAAAAATAGATGATGACACTGATAAAACTATACGCTTAGTAAGAGGCCGATCGTATTGTTCGTAACGTCTTGTGGATTTGTCCACAGCAATAATAATGGTATCACTGTTAGGGTCCCATTCAATACCTAAAGTATTTGTCACATTTGAAATTTTTAAATTTTCTTGTAAATTGTCTTTACTGCTATTTGATACTAGACGTAATAATGACTGTGAATTGCTTTTTATCTTTCGCAAATTAAAACCAGCTGATGCTAGCTGTGTAGATACCCCTATGTATATATTATTTAGTTCTACTTCACTAGAGTAACCTGTAATGACGTCATCTATGTACACATCATGCCTCATAATATTGCTTATCAACGGATCATTACACTCGATCGCTAGTTGAATTATACATCTTGTACTGAGGTATGGAGCGGACGCCGTGCCGTAAGTGACGGTATTTAATTGTAAATAACTAATTGATTCTTGTTCGCTTTTACGCCACAATATAGTCTGTAAATGTCTTTGTGATTCCTCAACCATTATTTGTCTGTACATTTTTTCTATGTCTCCTGTAAATATGTATGTATGTTGTCTCAATCTAATTAATATAGAAAAAATATCATCTTGAAGAGTAGGTCCAACCATCATTATATCATTGAGTGAGAGACCTGAACTGGTCTGGCATGAAGCATCAAATACCACTCGACATCTTGTACTTTCACTGCACTCCTTTAATACAGGGTGATGCGGCAAAAATACTGCATTTTCAGGTCTCTCAATCTTTGACAAATGACCGAGAGCTTCGTACTCATCAATAAAATCTACATACTGAGTTTTTACGTCAGGTTGTCTATGAAAACGTCGCTCCAAGGACTGAAACCTCTTACTAGCTATATAATAAGAATCACCTAATGTTCCAGGGTCCGCCTTCAAAGGCAACGTGACGCAAAACCTCCCGTCCTCAAGCCGCCGAGTGTGCTGCTCAAAATGTTTTTCGCAGTCAATCTCCTCCTGAGACATAACGGGCTTTTGAGGCACTTCTTCGAGTTCCCAAAACTTATTTAACTGGATTCTAATCTCTTGACTGAAATTACAAAACAATGTATTTTGATTACTGTTAGTTTGTTTGTTACACATGACTGGACCTGATATTAACCACCCAAACATAGAATTTTGTAATATAGGCAAACCTTTACCTAATTTTATTTGTTCCGAACATAATATATTCCAGAACAAATCTGATCCTACAAGTAAATCAATTTTCGAAGGTAGATAATAGGAACAATCAGCTAATGTTACATTTTTAGGCAGCTTTATGTTTGATATATCAATTTCCTGACTTGGTAGTGAACCCGTAATATCTCTAATTACAAACGCATTGACTGTGGTGCTAAATGTGTTTGTGCGTGACTGTATTTTAATGTTACAGCGCTTCAATGCATCAAATGAAATGCTATTGATACCTGTTACACAGACAGAGTTAATATTTTCAGTTGGGATTTGTAGTTTGTTTCTTAAATGTTCACTTATAAAAGACGACTGGCTTCCGCAATCTAGCAGGCAGCGCGCTTCTATAAACTCGTTGGAGTTGGTACTCCAAACCTTAACAATAGCGGTCGATAATAAAACTTGATTTGAACTAGATGTTGATAGTGAAATTGGACTAGCAATCAAAGACTTATCCTCTACTGTAGGTTTGTCAAAATGCAATAATGAATTGTGTTTATGAGAGCATACTTTGCAAGATCTAGCTTTGCATTGTGGGGCCAAATGACCGCTACGAAGACAGTTTATGCAATATTTTTTCTTTGCAATTAAATTAAATCTATCTTTCGGTGACATCGCCAAAAATATTTCACAATAGTAGATTAAGTGTTCCCCATTACACACAGAACAGTTTACGTTGCTGTTATTAGTCTCACAAGTAGCAGCTACAAATGACTTTTGCTGTTTATTCATTCGTTTGTATTGCTGCAACTGCTGATGTTTTTGCGATTGCTGCTGCTCAGAAGCTTGCTCCCTGCTACTTGCGGCCGTCGTCGTCGCTTCGAGAACGTCGGCTCTCATACGTAAAAATGTATAAAAGTTTTCTAAATTAGGCATATTGGACAACGACCCTTTATATTCCTCCCATTTCATACTAGTAAGGCTATCTAACTTCATTGCAAATAAATATATAATGATAGTATCCCAGTTATCAGTTTCTTCACCTAATGTATTTAACGCCCTTAAATGTTTAGCAATATGATCGGCCAAAAAACGTAGATAACATTCCGTCGTAGTGTTCTTGGTATCTATAGTTGTTTCTAATAAAGACTTAAGGTGAGTACAGACTAACTTACGTTTGTCATTAAAACGATCACATAAAAGTTTCCACGCAATGTCGTAGTTACTGCTCGAGAGTTCTAGGGATGCGATCACAGAGGCAGCTGAACCGGTGAGTGCACTTTTCAAATATTGATATTTATTAATACTTGCAATAGAATCATTATCATGAATCAAAGAAGTGAATGTATCATGAAACTCTAGCCATTTTGTTCCATCACCGTCAAAATAAGGAATTTTAATTTGAGGTAACTTAATATTATTTTTTTGGCTGGTCGTATTCGCACACAAACTTAACTCATCGGATTCAGCCTTAAGAAATTTTTCTATAATATCTTGAGCGTTAGCAATAGCTTTATAAAACCTATTTTCACTCGATTCTCTCTCAGTTTCATTTTCTGGATTATCTAACTTAATCTCTATATTTGTTTGAATCAGATCATACTCCTCAAAAAGACCCTCTAACTTTTTTAATCGTGTTTTAGTTTCATGGCATTTAATTTTACAGATAGAGGCTGATGACTTTAACTCATCAATATATTTTTCAAAAGTAGTCAACCTCCCTTTTATAGAAGATCTCTTTGCTTTAAGCTCTTTTAAATCATCTGCGCTAGTCATTGCAATGAAGGCAAAAAACTCAAATGTATATATACCTTTATCCGCTGCAAACCTTAGAAACAGCTGTTCAGTCCTCCGACACAGATAAGCACAATCGGCAGGTTAATCACGGTCGAAACCGGTCACCGGCCGATAGATAACAGTGCACTATTTCGTTCTATGTATCGATTGCACTTGTCGTCTGATTGAATAATCTGGAATGTATATTATTTATTGATTAATTACACTATTAAAAACGATTTCTCCGGTTATTATGTGGGGATTAATTACTACCTTCGCCAACTTGTCGGCATTAGGGAATTTATCTTGTGATTTTAATAAAACGCCCGTTTCCAACAAATGTAAGTATAATGTGATCGTGATGGTTGAATGAATTGACAGTAGTAATAAAAATAAAAAGTTGCGGGTATTTGTTGCTTAGACACAAAGAATTGCTTCTTGATAAACCATACTACTCGATAAATGAATATTTAAATGACAAATTATTGTAATTAATCCATATTATATTATATAAATTCAATTTGTATATTTAGGAATATACTATGCGTTTCAACTAAGAATGTGGCCGCCATGATGATCGCGACTGCGGAACTTCACTCGTGTTTTACGATTTTTGTACCGGCAGCAGAGTAAACACAAAATCAAAAATTCGCCCCGGTTTTGATTATTTATTGTAATGACTTATTTTGCTATATGTATTTTTGTTAAAGCATAATTTTTAGTAATTATATATCTGAAATTGCAAGATGGCGGCCACATTCTTAGTTGAAACGCATAGTAATTGAAATTGTAATCAGATTAATAATTTATTATTTATTTAATGTAATTAGTAGAGTGATATTTGATTAGGTCAGTCAGACTTGATTATTATAATATGACGTAGTTATAATTAGTTTAAGATGTTTTGCATGCTATTAAGGCTAATATGGTGATACTCATACTGATAATTAACAACCATGTAACCCATATTATTGCAAAAATAAATGAATTGAATTGAATTGAATTGAATCTGTACGAATCGCTATGCCGTGGCGCACGGATCTAGTACGGGTATAAGTAATCAACAAAATTGATCAAACTGTTAGTTATCCCCAACGATTTTTTCTTTCAAAAAAGATCAGTAACACTTTGAATCCAATGGATGTACTCTCTTTTTGACCTACCTTAAATAAAAGTATGTTCATAATAGCTCTCATTAACATAATTATCAAAACATTTGTCGATGGTGGAATGAAACGCTCAAATAATGCGTGGGCATATAACATTCCTGAACGTAACAGTTACATTGCCTCTAAAGTTGGACATGTAAATTGCCAACCTTCGTTATTTCGCCCACTTACTCAAGTAAGATTTAGTGGCAAGTAAATCATATTATATACTTACGTATAAGTATAAGCGAGATTAGAGTGAGATGACTTAGAGTAGTAGCAAGTAGTGAAGAATATTTTCATTAGATAGGTAGATTATTTTAATGATTTGTGAACAAGCACTACAAGCATATATACATGATATATCGTAAATTATATACTATCTTTAAGATATCTTAGTTATGCATCAATAACTACACTAGCTATAAAAACAGTTTTTGGTAACAATTCCTGTGTCACTCTATCACAATTTAAACGTCACTGTATATAAAGAAATGATTAGAGATCAATACTAACCTAGGTTTGTTCATTTGTCCACTTAACGCATTCGTCTGAAGATGTTTAAACATCAAAGCGGCGTATAATTGTCGATCGAGTGGTACGATTGCAATACACCAGCAATTGGATGCGCCTGCGCCATTGCACTTGCCGGATGTCTGCACATTGTGCGTGCAGAAAACACATATACCTAATCAAAATTTATATTCACGCTTATGAAAATATCTTCTTCCTAGCTTTCTGTTCTATTTAATTAAAAAATACATTATTGTAATAATGACTGCCCTAAACGCGACTTATTTCTGTAAGTAGTTGAAAGTTAAGACAATTTAGAAAATAATAATTAGAAAATGGAAACTGTTATTTTGTTACACGAACGTGAAGTTATACAATTTTACATCTTCCTACTTGTCGTGTTTCTATTTTATTATTTATGTTACTAATTAAAGCTGTTTAAAAGCCTTCTCTTTTATTAGCGTAACAAACTGATATGCCGCAATATGTCAAACGCACAGAACGTGTTTAGACAAATTGGACTTAAACCGACTGAGTTAGGGCTTAATATTTCCTGTGTTAACAGTATACGTCAAAATATTATTGAATGGTAGCAGCCAATTTGCTGAATTAGCGTGCGCTTGCGGCTTTAGGTTAATGACCCGCGTTTCCTTTACACAATGCAGCTTTATGCAAACACTGTTTTATACTACAATTTGTCTTAGAACGAGTGTAATAAGGACTAAAATTCATTGACTCTGTTCTGAAGTTTTATTTTATTCGCAGATTGTTTTGACGGCACAGTCAAGCCGTTATAATAAGTTTGATTTCTGACCTGTTTTTTGTTTTTTGGGGAAACCTTCATAAGGTCCCCAGGTGGGACCCTATACTATAGGGAGGTGAGGTATGTGGAATTCTTACCCACAAAACCCTCGTTGTCTCATCGGCACATAAAAGACCGACCTGGGCACTTAAGAAGGATCTGCACCACGTACCTTGCTCAAGGCAAGCCCGCCACCAGGGGCACAGCGGGAACCGTCACAGTGCTATGGGGCGGTGGAAGAAAACTCCGCTGCTGCGCTGTCCTCGCAGGCACCACCTTACTCGACGTCTAGGGTCCACACCCTAAAAGTCCAGTGCCTCCGAAGGTCCATTTCTGACCTGACTTATCCCTTTAGAACAGATATTATTATGCAGCCACCGTTTTTATTCGTAAAACTTACAAAAATAACATGGAGGACGCGCATTCGAAACTAATTTTATCTTGAGGATAACATCTATACTTATAATAAAACTGTAACAGGTCCATTCTGTACATTGAAGATATTTTGAAAATTATTTTTGGAGGGCATTCTATAACCGATACTGAGGCCGAAAATGTATTTTTTTTAATTTTTGTCTGTCTGTCTGTCTGTCTGTATCACGGCTGAGCATCACGCCGAAACTACTGAATGGATTCAAATGAAACTTGGCATGATTTGAGATCTTACTACGAGGTAGGACATAGGATACTTTTTATCCCGTAATCTAGCACGGTTCTTTAGGGAGAGGTGATTAAAGTCAAAATGGGTACTTGGTTATACGCTTGGTCAGATTTTATCAATTTTTCTTTATAATATAATAAATATTAGTAAGGGAACACTCATAGAGAGTTGTTACCAAGGTTTTGTAATCGATCGGGTTAAGCAACGTTAGGTAAGGTCATTAAATAGATGGGTGACCGTTTAACGCCATTTGAACTAAACGGGTCCGTGCTTCGGAGAGCAAGTAAAAAGTAGGTCCCAGTTTTTAACCGACTATAAAAAAGGAGGTTATGTATTCGATGCTAATGTCTGTTATTAAAAGTTTATTTAACGTAAAAATAGCGCAGGCGGAGCTGCGTGGGTCAGCTAGTCATCAATATAATACAGATAACACTACTTACTTACATTTTAAGTCAGATTGATCCTTAAGCGAATTATGAGAAAATATGACAGTTTTAATTCTATGTAAAGTTTTATTGGGTAAGGCTGGCGTATATGTACTAATTAATTTTTTTTATTGCTTGCGAAAGCTATGGAATATGAATATAGTTCGTTTGTTCTTTTTACGAGGCGACGCGACGTGCCCGCGAAAAACATTATAAGGTCAAGCACCCGTGGTTGAAGGTTTGTTGACATGCTCGTACATTTACCTTGATCTAAATAATATTTCAAAAAAATATTTGATAAGATAAATTTCATATAAAAGAAAAGAATAATATAGGGTATAATAACCCAATAGGTATTAACTACACACATCAAAAGTGTCTAGGGATCAACATATATTTTTGCAATAACTTTTCTCCTGATTGATTAATTAAAATTTTCTTTAAGGATTCATCAAATAAAGTGTTTTCGTTTGTCACAGTAACGATAAACCAAGTCACCTTTGCATTAATAAAGAAATTTGCCATTTTCCTAATAAAGGGATTTTTGACATTTGAACCACTAACACAAAAGTTCGAAAAAAAGACTGAAATAACAGTTTTCTTTAAAATTTTATTGGGTAACTTAAACAATTAATAATCCGTGTTTCTACCGCGAACACTAACAACACAAGAACATCGGTTTGGCATACTCAAAATGAGTTCATCCAAATCACGCTGTGGAATGGCCGCCCATGTTCGTTGCAACAACAAAAAAAGGTCTTCTTGCGACTGGATACCCTCCATATTCGGCAGAGCTCTTCTCTGTAGCATATCCCATGCATGCTCAATCGGGTTCAAGTCTGGCGACTGAGCAGGCCAGGGCAGGACATTGATGTTAGCTGCGGCGAGAGTCTGTCTTACAACTCTTGCGGTGTGCGGTCGTGCATTATCATGCATTAACTGAAATAAGGGACCGATTTGCACTTGTAGAGGAACGATGACGTCTGATACAATCGTCTCAGCATAAATTTGAGCGTTGAGGTTGCCTCTGATCCAAATCAACTCAGTTCTTCCGCCGATCCAAATACCCGCCCATACCATGATGGTTCCACCACTATAAGGATGGACTTCCTGGCAGGATTTTAATCGCTGTTGGCGTCCAGGGGTTCTCCAGTGTCGTATACGTCTTGTATCCGGTCTCATACCAAAACGAGACTCATCAGAAAAGCACACGAAACGCCATTGTTCTTCTGCCCATTTTTTTGCCCAAAAATGCTTGATCCCTAGACACTTTTGATGTGTGTACTTTGGACCTACCAATTACTTTGGATCCATAGTCTGTAGTTATTAACCGACTTCAAAAAAAGAGGAGGTTTTCAATTCGTCTGTATATATGTATATATATATATATTTTCTATGTATGTTCGCGCATAACTCTGGCAATTATGAACCGATTAAAAGAAATCTTCCTTCCATCCATTCTTTAATCCGTTACTTGGGTCCCATAAAAAAAATATTGCTTACGAATAAGTACTTCCTGAAAAAACAAGAATGGTGACTGCGCATGAGAACTGCTGGAATGCCTATATAGATGACTTTATGTCGCTTTTTACGGACAAAAATGGTCATAACTCTGGCAAATATTTACCAATTTCAATGATACTTTCAATCTCAATGATGATTTCAATTATTTTATACTTTTCAGTGATATTGAAGTCGGTTCAATTTTTTTTAAAAAAGATTTTGTGACTATTTAGAACGCCTGGACTAGTACAATCACTCTGTACACACCACGCAAGCCCACAAGTCTAGGTACTTCATATTTATATGATATTCGAATGTGTAAGTAACTAAAGTACTGAAGTATATACATTTTCGAATTCTCTAGCTAGACTGACCTAGACTAGAAAATAGAGTTGTGTGTGCTTGAACTTTCATAAAAGTTTTTATTTGAAGACTATAAGAATGCAATATAAAAAATCTTTTTAAAAAAAAAATGAACCGACTTCAATATCACTGAAAAGTATAAAATAATTTAAATATTATTGAAGTTGGTGTTAGCGTACCTGCTCTGTATATTTGGCACCAACTTCAATAATATTTAAATTATTTTATACATTTCAGTGATATTGAAGTCGGTTCATTTTTTTTTTAAAAAGATTTTATTTTAAACTTTTTAGTGATATTTTCATATATAAAGATTGAACCATCGAAAACCGTAAAATTATCTAGGTAGGTTATGATCACATTATCGTCTACATAGTTTTACATAATTCATGTTTCTTCAGAAAATAATATCCGGTCGTAATGAAATTTGCATGGAAACATCATAGTAGTTTACTCTCTCGAATAAAAAAAGAATCATCGAAATCGGTTCATAATTGTCAGAGCAATGTAATGGAGAACATCAGTTTTATGGTTTTTACCAGATAAATTCCTCCACATCGTTCATGGTCCTCCAGGAAGTTCTTATCCGGTTGTAATAAAATTCATACAGATTCAATACCGTGGTTTCTTCTTTCGAATAAAAAAAGAATCATTGAAATTGGTAAATATTTGCCAGAGTTATGACCATTTTTGTCCGACCGAGCGAGTCCGAGCGACTAAAACGTCATCTATATAGGCTTTCTTGCAACTCTCAGTGCGCAGTCACCATTCTTGTTTTTTTAGGAACTACTTATTACTAAGCAATATTTTTTTTATGGGACCCAATCAATGGATTGAAGAATGGATGGAAGAAAGATTTTTTCAAATCGGTTAATAATTGCCAGAGTTATGCGCGAACATACATAAAAAAAAAAAAATATATATACAGACGAATTGAGAACCTCCTCCTTTTTTGAAGTCGGTTAAAAAGCCCTCTAATTTTGTTGCCGGATTTTCTCAGTGGAATCCGCGTTGCGATCCATTAATAGCTGTTATCAAAATAATTTTCTGTAATAGCTCCCGTGCTAGGTACCTATAGTAATGATGATTTCGACTTTCACTGGAATGCTACTGTGCCTTTCCTATTATCTATATTGAAAACTATTCTAAAATGATATTATTTATTTAATTTTAGACAAAGATATTGTTGAAAGCTTAAATTTCTGGTGGCTAGAAAGGCCATAAAAATTTATACTTACCTATCTAATTTGTACCTCATTCCACTAATTTTGCATTTTATGGGCCAATTATATCGTAACGTAATATCGATTAAATGAAATTCTAGTAGAGTTTGCATAATATAATGTATCGTCTGACGCATAGTGAGTGGACAAATTCAGTCCAGCAAGGTCCTCAAATGAAACTCTTCGATGAGTACAAGAAAGTTTATTCGTGTTCAGAGAGTCTGATTTTTCAGAAAATTTACATTGATATTATGCATCTCAGGTGAACGAAACAATAGCGTGTTCTAAATATACTGTAGCGACATCTAGTTGGTAACTTTGCTAACACACGTAATAATATAAAAACACTTAATATTAGACATTCCGCCCACCAAGGACGTACTGTCCTTCAAACAACAAAAAACCGCCCACCATGAGGTCAAGGGGGTTGAATATAAACCATACAACTACATAACAACTATTAATAAAAAATACAAATCAAGTTGTAATTGGTAGAACACATAATTTACAAACGGGACGTTTGAACAAAGTATCATTACATTTGATAGTTACAACTCGTGTGATTCCATCAGAACCAGGGTGTTTCAATAAAATTCGACCTAGTAACCACCTACTTGGAGGTAGATTATCTTCTAACTAAAACTATATCTCCTACTTTGGGTTCTGGTTCTTTTTGTGTCCACTTGTAGCGTTGCATCATGCTAGATAAATATTCCTGGGACCAACGTCGCCAGAAATTTTGTGTCTTTTTTTGCAACAATTGCCATCGTTTTAGAGTATCAACATTACTATGCTCGTAACCACGATCCGGTACAAGAATCATTGGCTCTTGAAATTTCTTTATACAAACTTCTAAAGCTTTTTTTTTTAATTCTCCGCTTGTGGTATTTTTCTTTAGGCTGTTTAATCTTCAAAAATCTTCTGCAATATGCTATAACTCCAACTAGTTTTTGCAATGATGTATATTTATTCCGCAGAAGATCTTCGCCGGTTACATCCGTGGTTACATGTACGTTGATTATTTTTACAGGTCTCTTTTCTAAATCTGTACTGATTGACTTTGGCTTGGTGTAGTCAATTGATTGTTCTTGTAACCAGGTTGGACCGTGCTTCCAAAGTGATGAACATGAAAGTTCCAAAGGTGTCATACCTCGGGACGCTATATCCGCAGGATTATGAATGGACTTCACATGAGTCCATTGGCTGTTATCCAGATATGTGATAATATCAGAAACTCTATTTCCAATGAACGTAGTCCAGCGACTTGGGTAATTGCTGAGCCAGGCGAGAACAATTGTCGAGTCTGTCCAGCAATGTATATGAATTTTAGGGATGGAAAGTACTTCCGAAACTTCACAGATTAACTTAGTTAATAGAACTGCTCCCATCAACTCCAAACGTGGAATGGAAAGTTGCTTAATTGGTGCAACTTTTGTTTTTGCAGTTACTAAATTAACACTGATAGTTCCATCAGATCCAATGACTCTTAAATAGATGACAGCCGCGTACGCCATACTAGAAGCGTCGCAAAAGCCGTGTAGTTCAACAGCTGCATCATTCTCTCGAGTTTGAAGCCATCTTGGTACAACATACTCAAGTGTATTCATAAGATCTTTTCGGTAAGTTTCCCATTCTTGTAATAACTCTATAGGCAATTCATCGTCCCAATCAATCCCGGAAAGCCATAGCTTTTGGATCATTATTTTCGCTGTAACAACACACGGTGATGCCCAGCCTAAGGGATCAAAAAGTCGAGAAATGTCTGATATAACTTTTCTTTTTGTTACAGGTCCAGGTTGCAGAGAAATGTTTACTGAGTATCTGAAGGTATCAGATTCTCTATCCCAGGAAAGTCCGAGTATTTTCACAATATCATCTAATTTTATTTCCACCTTTCCTTCCTGCGTGTTTTCTTCTCCTATAAGTTCCCTTGCCAGTTCCCTGTTGTTTGTCATCCATTTCTGTAACTGAAATCCTCCCTTCTTCATTACTGTTTCTAATTGTTTCTTTATTTCCTTTCCTTCTTCTACCGAATAACATCCCATCATTAAATCATCGACACAAAACTCTCTCTTTATTTTTTCAGATACCAGCGGACAATCATCTGTTTCGTCGTGTGCGAGTTGCTGCAACGTCTTCACAGCCAGGTAAGGTGCACAAGCAGTTCCAAATGTTACTCTTACTAATCTATAATCTTTGATTTCAGATGCAGGATCACTTCGCCAAATCAGGCGTTGGAAGTGAGTATCTTCATCAGCGACGACAACTTGCCGATACATCTTCACAAGATCTGCGCATAAAACAATAGGATATAATCGCCACTTTAGTATGAGATGTCGTAATTCGGGTTGTATGGTAGGACCCACCATCAATGTATCGTTTAATGACACACCATTTGTACCTTTTGCCGAAGCATCAAAGACAATTCTAACCTTAGCCGTGCTTCTGTCCTCGCGAATGATTGCGTGGTGAGGCAAGTAAACAGCCCTCTCACGGTAAGTGTCAGTCTCAGCGGGAATGAGCTCCATATGACCAAGTGCGAGATATTCGTCAATTACTTCTGTGTATTTCCTTTTAAATTCAGGATCCTTTTTGAACCGTTGTTCAAGAAGTAAAAATCTCTTAAGTGCGATTTTTCGAGTGTGTCCATATTTACATTGTGGATCGTCTTCACGAAATGGAAGTTTTACGATATACCGACCAGTGGTATCTCGTTGTGTAGTAAGAGAGAAGAACTCTTCACATCTTTGTTCCTCTTCTGTGTATATTTTCTTCTTAGGCGAAGAAATATCTTCAATTTCCCAAAATTTCTTGAGCAATTCATTATCACTAATATGCGAATGCATACTGACTACTATCTGGTGACAATGTGCTGAGTGTGTGTTTGATCCAGATTGTGTGTCTCCAGACAAAATCCATCCCAAGGTTGTGTTTTGTGCTATTAGTGGCCCTGGGGTGTATTTGACTAAACCTTCTAGTATAACTTGACCATAAACTTCCGCACCAAGCAAAACGTCAATTTTGTTTGTTGTGTGATGTCCTGAATCAGCCAGGACTAAGTCTTTAAGTTCAGGCCAGTTGGGTACATATATTAAATCTGGTGGACTGAGTGTTGTTACTGTTTTCAAAACAAATGCTTGGACTTGAATGCTGAAACTAGGATCATGACGTGAATGTATGGTTACAATAACCATGGATCTAGAAGCCTGAGCGCTCTCGTCACCTCCTATACCTGAGATAATACTCCTAATGGGTATTTTCTTGAGTCCGAGCAATTGTACTGCTGATTCGGTTATGAATGATGCCTGGGATCCTTGATCCAATAACGCCCTCAGTAGTTGCATAGATCCGTTTCTTGTCTGTGCTTCGACAAGAGCGGTTGCTAACAATACTCTATCTGGATTAGCTTTCTTTGAGAAATGTGTAGTTATAGTTTGAGACTCTGTTTCTTGTACCGCACCGGTGGCACTCGCATGTAATGCGCGTGCTGAATCAACTGCAACTGTCCTGTCTGGATTGTTACCAGATGACGTTGTGTTTGAGGATACCTTAGGATGTAATAAAGAATGATGTTTTCGATTGCATATCTGACAAGTGGATCTAACTCGACAAAATTTAATTGAGTGATTCGAAGCTAGACAATTAAAACATAAACCGTTGGTTCGGACGAATTCACTACGAGTATCGTAATCTTCCTTACCGAATTTCTTACAGTGACTAAGTCTATGGTTTTGTGTACAAAATGGACAAGTAATGTTCATTACATTATTGACATCTGGAGTGACCGAATGCAGAACTCTTGGCTTATTGACTGTGTATTTATGCTTTGGCTTGCTGTCTAAATATTCTAATGAACGGAATCTAGATTCTAAGAATGTTTTGAATTCCTCGAAGGTTGGCAACCCTTCAGTTGAACTTATGTTTACTTCCCACTGCTTACGCGATTCACTATCTAATTTAGCACTGATGATATAAATTACAATCGCGTCCCAAGTATCAACTTTAAGTCCAACAGTTGTCAAGCCATGCAAACAATCCACAGTAGTATCCAATAATTCTTTAATAGCAGTTGATGACTCTGATACAATACTAGGTTGGTTAATTAATCTTTGTAACATAGAGTTAGACAGGTAACGCTTGTTGTCATAACGTTTGTTTAAAATTGACCAACATTCCTCATAATTAGAGGCTGTAACGGGAGTGTGCCGTAATAATTGCTCTGCTTCACCAGACAAATGTCCCTTTAAGTAGTGCAATTTTTGTACGTCATCAATTGAACTATTACTGTGTATTAACGATGTAAAAAGGTCACGAAAAGATGTCCATTCAGTGTATTTACCAGAGAACAAAGGTATAGTAACTTTTGGTAACTTTACATTGGTGTGTATATTAGCCGACTGCTTATCTACTTTATTTGTACTAGGTGTTAGTTTTACAAGACATTCTTTCAACTCAGATTTGTATGTTATGTAAGTTTCTTCGGTTGTGTCATATACTTCAGATGTGAAATAATTGTGTTCAAAATTGACAGATCTTTCAATAATATTTCTATGTGTTACCATAAAAATACTCCAATGTTGTTCCAAAGATTCGAGTCTGGTTTCCAAATACGATTGTGTTATTCTATCTTTGGGAGATTTTTTAAAATTTGTGTAACCTTTTTCTATATTCATTTTGTTACTCGACTGTACTTTTATTAAATTTTCCATTTTGGTAACAACAAATTAAATCAATGAGACAAATCACGAAGAAAGTTGAAATAAAAATAAATTAATTTTTTTTTTCTAAGTTGAAGTCAATGTAAATAATGAAAATTTTTACAAGTGTAAAAACAGCAGAATTTTTTCTAAGTTGATGAAAATTTCAGAAAAAATTACAAGTGTTTTGTAATTTTTACACTTAGAAAATTCGGGCATAGGTTCCCCGTAGTACAACTTTTTCTTAAAATTAGGCTAAGTCTAAAACTACACCAAATTTTCTAAGTCCCAGATTCTTCTAGTAATACACCAAAGTTACTCACAGTTTGTTTTCTATGTCACTGTACCATTAACGCTTTTCCACTTGATGATGCTGTCAGCCACTGGATCATGCAGCTTCTCCTTTAACTCCACTGGCGCCCTCAGCCGGTGACAATTCGCAACTTGGACACCTGGTGGCGCCCTCTGCCGACGTACAGCGGCGCTCTTCTAGCTAAGCACTTCAGAGGCGACCCACCACTGTTTTCTGTGCTGATTCAAAAATCTCGGAATGTGCTGACATAAGCACACCCATCCGAGTCAAGAAGGACCATGGACAAATTCAGTCCAGCAAGGTCCTCAAATGAAACTCTTCGATGAGTACAAGAAAGTTTATTCGTGTTCAGAGAGTCTGATTTTTCAGAAAATTTACATTGATATTATGCATCTCAGGTGAACGAAACAATAGCGTGTTCTAAATATACTGTAGCGACATCTAGTTGGTAACTTTGCTAACACACGTAATAATATAAAAACACTTAATATTAGACAGTGAGATACAACTAAAGAAATAGGGAGGAGCATATGATTTATAGAGCCACACCTTTGCCCAAAATTCTACGATCAATTATGATTATGAACCGTTTAGCCGAATACTAAAAAATAAATTCTTATGTAACATGATACAGAGAAAGTACCTCAAGTTTGCGCGTAGTTACGTAAAGTGTAAAAAGCGCCCAAAGTGGTTTCTGGATGAGCAGATGTGTTACATTTATAGTCATTTCCAATTTATATACATACCAGTTTATTATTTTTTTCACGCTCATAGCCAGTTGTAACCACTGTTCGGTAACTTACTTACTTGTCGTTACTTTACAAAACTTTTACTAAAACCTAGTATTCAAATATTTTATGTAAACATAATATGTACATTCGGAGATCTGCGTGGTCGACTGTGAGAACTGAGTTAACATACATTATTGGACATATCTTTTGTCTTTTTTATCTTTTTACAAATTGCGAAATCGGTTTTACATTTGTTTTAGAAATTTTACTGGTAAATAGCATTTTTTGAAAAACAATCAGAGTGTGTTTACTCAATCCTCACACACTCCGATCAGTTGGGTAGGTAAGGGCAGTCCTTAGATGGGTGGCAGTTTAGTGGTATTTAAACTGAGCGTCTCTGTGCTTCGGAGGGCACAGCTTGTCATCTAGACAGCAGTCGTTAAGCTAAGTTAAGAGGCCTAAGGGCAGCTTGACTTGAATTCTGACACCAGATTGGCCACTAACCACAAGTAAAAAAAAAATTAGATTCTCTTCTCAAAAACCTATTTAGGCTGGCCAAAATGTGTGTTACTATGTTACTTAAATATCCTTAGTTACGGTACAGCTTATTCATTTTTAAAAGTCTCTCAGAATGGGATTTTGGCGTAATTTCAGTGAGCTTTCTAAGGTGCGCTGATATTTATGATTCGTAAGCCGGAAAGTATAATCTTTTGTGGTACCTAACCTACCGAATGCCGCAATGATTAAAAAACTATCTCTGTATCTGTTTCAATTTAAATATCATACTTAAAAGGTAGTAACTATCTTTCCGCGTACCAACAATAACAGACTAGGTACTTATCCACTGTTTTTCTACTGTTCCAATTCTACGTTGTACCTATTAACAATCAAACTGTTACACATTGACCACATAATTTCACACACACGTTCAGCCATTTGCAATTAGAAAACATTATACAACAAACAAAACGTACGAAATGTGAAGACACGCGCAGCGATTGACACAATATCCCATAACGTTATACAAAATGTATTACGCGTAGGACATCGCGCAGCACCATTATTGTCTTGCGAAACGAATTAGCTTTCCACTCCTGCGCAAGGACATTTCGAATCCAATGATTTATCATTAGCCCCGCGTCGTGAAAACGTGATCTAATTGCACACCGTCCCTACATTTCCAGACTAAACCTACCTACCTTTGAATTATTATATAAGTACAGTTGAGGTACGTAGGTACCTACTTACTTACCTCATTGCTATCTACCTAAATACAAACAGCCTTAATTAAAAAGGCATATAGATCCAAATTCTTCATTTTTTTTTAACCGACAACGAGGAGGTTCTCAATTCGTCTGTATATATATTTTTTTTTCTATGTATGTTCGCGCATAACTCTGGCAATTATGAACTGATTTGAAAAAATCTTTCTTCCATCCATTCTTTAATCCGTTAATTGGGTCCCATAAAAAAAATATTGCTCATCCCATAAAATTATTATTGTATTTTATTATTTTATTAAAATTACTAGCTGACCCACGCAGCTCCGCCTGCGCTATTTTTACGTTAACTAAATTTTTAATAACAGACATTCCCATCGAATACATAACCTCATTTTTTATAGTCGGTTAAAAACTGGGACCCACTTTTTACTTGCTCTCCGAAGCACGGACCCGTTTAGTTCAAATGGCGTTAAACGGTCATCCATCTATATAATAACCTTACCTAACGTTGCTTAACCAGACCGATTACAAAACCTTGATAACAACTTTATATGAGTGTTCCCTTACTAATATTTATAATATTATAAAGAAAAATTGATAAAATCGGACCAAGCGTATAACCAAGTACCCGTTTTGACTTTAATCCCCTCTCCCAAAAGAACCGTGCTAGATTACGGGATTAAAAGTATCCTATGTCCTACCTCGTAGTAAGATCTCAAATCATGCCAAGTTTCATTTGAATCCATTTAGTAGTTTCGGCGTGATGCTCAGCCGTGATACAGACAGACAGACAGACGGACACACAGACAGACGGACAGACAGACAGACAGACAAAAATTAAAAAAATTACATTTTCGGCCTCAGTATCGGTTATAGAATGCCCTCCAAATATAATTTTCAAAATATCTTCAATGTACAGAATTGGACCTGTTACAGTTTTATTATAAGTATAGTCGCTTATGTCGCTTTTTAAGGACAAAAATGGTCATAACTCTGGCAAATATTTACCAATTTCAATGATTCTTTTTTTATTCGAAAGAAGAAACTACTGTAATGAACCTGTATGAATTTTATCACAACCGGATAAGAACTTCCTGGAGGACCATGAATGATATGGAGGAATTTATCTGGTAAAAACCATAAAACTGATGTTCTCCTTTACATTTCTCTGACAAATATGAACCAATTTCGATGATTCTTTTTTTATGTAGAGAGAGAGTAAACTACTATGATGATTCCATGCAAATTTCATTACGATCGGATACATTGTTTCTGAGTTTCTGAAGAAACATGAATTATGTAAAAGTATGTAGACTATAATGTGAAATCATAATGATGTCATAACCTACCTAGATCATTTTACCGTCTTCGATGGTTCAATCTTTATGTATGAAAATATCACTAAAAAGTATAAAATAAAATATTTAAAAAAAAAAATTGAACCGGCTTCAATAACACTAAAAAGTATAAAATAATTTAAATATTATTGAAGTTGGTGCCAAATATACACAGCAGGTACCTACGCTAACACCAACTTCTTTAATATTTAAATTATTTTATACTTTTCAGTGTTATTGAAGTCGGTTCAATTTTTTTTTTAAATATTTTATTTTATACTTTTTAGTGATATTTTCATACATAAAGACAGTGACGAGACAAGCAAAATGTTCGTCTGATTTTAACTGCAGCGCAGCAATGCTGCTTGGCGGCAGAATATCTGAGCTACGAGTAGTATCAATATGCTGTGGCTGTAATATTTCACGTTTTTTTCTATGAGAATGCTATCTGAACCGACTGAATGAAACTTCTTCATCAATCCTTAATTTTTGCTTGATCTAAATTAGTACTTTATCATGATGGTACATGGCGATAAATCCATTATTATCAACACACGGAAAAAGACACCGAGTCGAATGATGGCATTGCGTTTCCCTATAGACGACTGACCTTGCTTACCAAAAGAACGGCACAGAAATTGCATTGAAGCTTTAGCGTGATACAAACAAACCGAGTATGAATACAAACAACTGAAAAAAGATAAGCCTCTTGAGTTTGTTCCAGACTATTCTGGCTCGAAATACCTTTACTCTCAAACAGTCCAGTTCAAGTAATTAGAAGTTTAAATAGGCAGAGAAAATAAAACAAATTCAACATAAACCATATTAAAAATGCAACATAATAAAAGTAATGCAGAGCTGTCTCTATGTACATACAAAGATTTTCAGTTGGACAAGGAAAAATACAAAATTTAAAAATATTCGTGATACAATGTTGGAAATATTATCTGCTGTTTTAATTTTTGCCAAACTAGATGATAACGTGTTAATTGCACCTAATTATGTAATCAGTAATGAAAAAGAGCCATCGAAAACTATTTGTAATGTCTCTGACATAATAAATTGCGACAAGTTATACTGCTGGCACATATAGCGATAAGATCGGTGTTGCTCGAAATAAATTTAATAAACAGTAGTTTTTCATAAGCCATTTTCCCTTTAAAATCAATTAATATTACGATTCGTTTCCTCGTGATCAGACTATGTATAGAGCATTTATGAGCAAAAGAAACTTTGGGGAAAAACAATTAAAAAATATTGTAATGAACATACCATACTATTGCGACCATGTTTTCGTGTCAACAGCCAATTTTTCTCACAATGGCCAAACAGCCAATTTTTCTAGGGTGGATTAAGAAGCGGTGCTGAAAATTGGTGAAAAAGTATTTTTTACTGTTTAAGTTTTGCTTATTTAGTATTTGGATTCATAAAGCAGAGTGCTCAGTCATATTCCCATTAGTTACGTACCTACGTGTCAAGTAACTTAACATGACTTGTAGCATTTGTGTTTACGGTTTGGGAAACCCGTTATCTAGATTCTAGTATTATCTATATTCAGTGCCCGTTTGCACACAATGAAGTCACGGACCAAATCCAATTTCCTTTGTGTTTTGTTAAGCAAACCTATTAGCTCATCGAATATGGCGGTTAAAACTTCTGTAATGGTTTTGTAGCCAACAGGTAATGCAGCCGTAGATCGAAGCGCAATAACTTACTAACAGCACAAGAAAACGGACCCTGTATTAGAGGCGTCGATATGCTGACTCCAAAAGGGACGAACTAGGATCCATAACTACGGTGACTTATAGAGTATCGGAGATTTTATATACCGCAAGTAAAAAAAAAATGTGCGTGCGTGGAGTCCCTCCGCGCGGAAGAAGTGAAACTTCATTCTCGCTCAGTCGATCGGTCGGTCGGTCGGTCGGTCCCTCACTCACTCACACACACACACACACACACACACACACACTAACTCAACTCAACCGAAACCCACCGAAACCCACCGAACCCCACCGAACCCCACCGAACCCCACCGAACCCCACCGAACCCCACCGAAACCCACCGAACCCTACCGAACCCCACCGAAACCCACCGAAACCCACCGAAACCCACCGAACCCCACCGAAACCCACCGAAACCCCATTATTTTAAACTCATACTCATTCGCATTGGCCAAAGTGACCACTAACCACAAAGGTTGGCTCTGACAAATATGAAACGATTTGAAAAGTTCTTTCTTATACGGATAGGCCGCTCCACTGATTGGGTCCCATAATTTTTTTTACGTACGAATAAGTAGTTCCTGAAAAAACAAGACTTGCGTGTCAGAAAAAATTGTATATACGCCTAAAAGAGGACATTTTTGTCACTTTTAAGGAACATAAATGAATTTTATCATAACCGGATAAGAACTTCCTGGAGAACCAGGAACGATGTTGAGGAATTTATCTGGTAAAAACCATAACATTGATATTCCCTATTACATTATCTCTGACAAATATGAACCGACTCTGTTCTTGTTTATAAACTCAAGTTTTCAATTGTAGATACCTACTGTGTGTAGAGACTAGAGACGTCGTAAAATTAATAATCTGTTTTAATCATAATTTGCTTTGTTATGTGGATATTTTATTAACAATCCATCATCCTACAGTCTTCGTTATCATGCCAGTTGTAATTCTTTCAGAACTTATCATTTTTCAAGCATTACTATGTTCATTTTAACGTCCTGTTTTACTCGCTTTATCACAATTTGCAATACAAAGTCCACAACATTACTGTTTATTTTGCATCCTTAATTATTTGATACTCAAAGATATACGTTACCTAATCGTTAATTTGTTTTTATACCCGACGGGTAAATCTGCCTACATTAAATACAAGAATTATTGTGACTAAACCAAATGGTATTTCTATTCAATTTTCCTTGCATTACCACCGCGATTATCCAGAAAAGTTGTTTTATTTATTTATATTTATTTATTTATTTCACAACATATCTTTTAACATGAGATATCCTAATTTGACAATAATATTGTGAAAACGAGCATGTTTATAATACAAGATTAGCCGTGGTTCCACACTAGGCTAGGCCTGTCCTGTGGAACCTACTGCAAAGTAGGTCAACACTCTAATACCTAAGATTAATTAAAGTATTGTATATATAAGATAAAAACTGTTAATAATATAACAATATTATGTTTAAAAAAATAAAAGAAAAACTACAAAAAAAAACTACAATAAAATAACATTAATATTTATGTGCATATGAGGACATAGAGACATACATAGTCTTGGTGAAACGTTAGTGACTAGTGTGCTAAATATATACACATAAGTTACATCAGTGCTTTGCTCTATATTTCCAGAGAATGGCTTTCAGACCTGTCAAGCTGTGACACTGTATTGCATATCATGCGGCTCAATCACTTAAAACAACATTAAAAACCTAACACAACCAACATATGATGTGACGGAGCCACCGGTACCTGCTGGTGCTATGACCATAGTAAGAATAATAACATAACAGGTTGGATCGACGGTTCCCGTTACTGAATGATTCATAATAATCTCTCTCAGAACTTGAATATTGAGGAAAACGACTTCTTAATTTGAGCAATGTTGATATAGATTACCTATATCTTTATTTATTATAATAGTGTGTGAGATAAACATAGACGACATTTAGAATTGTCTAATTAACGAAGTTTAGTTTAAGTTCCTTAGTAATAAAATCAATTCCAACAACTTTTTTGCTTTTTGTATGAATGTCAAGACTATAGACTTCATTGAGGTCTTCTTAACGCCCTTTACTCTACATTTTCGTCTCGCAGACAACGAGATTTAGTAAAATAACTTAGTTTCTAAGCATACAGTCACAAAAATGTGTGGGTGCGGATTCGTAACGGAATCAAATTGCAGTTGAGTTTCCAGAACTAGTTCATTATGGATCGATGACATTTCTTACCACCAGTTAGACCGCATTATTGGGTAACTGCGTCAAAGCTTAGTTATTAAATAGGTTTCAGCGCGAATTGTCGACCTATTTGTGTTTTTAAATAATATTGTATCCGTTTTTTGGTAGTCCGTTTTTTAAGTTACCTGTTATTTGAAATGTCGACCTGGTGGAATAAAAATATCTAAAATAGCGTCTAAGTTTAAATATAGGTGTATTATACATATTCTCATTAATTTTCTTACGTTAGATTGACTCAACCAAGACTCAGACAACTATTTAACTGATTCTAGAAAGTATATATATCGCTACAAAAGGCAGCACTTGTTTTATTTTTCACCAATTTCGATCTATGTATCAGTATTATATCATGGTTATTAAATCTTATTATATTTTGAGATCTTATTTAAATATATCATGCGTATTCTAGTTCAGCTGAGGAGCTATTTTTAAAATGTCATCTGAAATATTTTTTATACAAGTTATATTAACGTTCTTATTATTTCGAACAGTTTTTTCAAATCTCGGTGTTCAGTATCTTGTGAATGATAAATTAACGTATAAGTTTCGTAACGTATGAATTAGGTGGTCCGTTTCTACATAGTAAGCCTGTATTTGGGGGGCTGGTCTCAATTCCCCGACGCCTAATACAATGCTGTAAATTTCTATGTGTTCGAAACCACCAAGAATTTGTTTTTATACGAGTTAAATATTCACCATAAAGTCTCCAAATCATCTTATTTAGAATTTTTTGTAGTGTGTATAAATATATTGCAATATACATTCTTTTTCACTTTACCTTTAAAAGTAATTTAATATTGGAAGTACTGTGTAGAACATATCACTGTTTCTGCAATTGATGGGATCTTGTATTACACTTTCTCCCCATTGATTGACAGTTGGTAGCGTTCCCATTGTCTTTAATTACTTCCTAACTTTCGCACGCAAATATCGTATGCTATGCGATATTTCATATCTGAAGCTCGTAAGGTAAAGACTGCACAATCGTCTCCTACATTATACGTGGATAAAACTACACAATACCGCCTAAAGTCAACCTGTTATTTTTACATACGCTTCTTTTTAACCCCCCACGAAACGAGGGGTGTTATGATTTTATAATGTTTTTACCCGACTACGGAACGGAGGGAGGGTTATGATTTTAACAAGAATGTATGTATGTATGTTCATCTGTTGCCGAATATCTTCTTATCTACTTATCCTAATTTGACAAGTAGGGTGTCGTTAGAAGCGTCTTGATTGTCCGCTGGTTATAGGTTATATAGTATCACATTATTAGACTGTGATTTTATCCGAGGTCGGGTTTTAGTTTTTAAAACATATTGCATGTTAATTTTACTTCTGTTCTAGGTCTGGCGTTTGTTCATTATCTTTAACATATTTGATTGATGATGGTTTTCTTAAAATGTCCGTGATAGCACCAAAGGCTTCACTATAATACCAGCGCTGATTGTGTCAACCATCACATCGCTGAGGTGGGAACTTATGTGACAATATTATGACTGTATTTTTTTTAATGTCTTTCTAATTACTGTTTTATGTATTTTATTTGTCACATCAAATGTTTCTTCTTCTTCTTCTTCATAAAAGTTTAACGCTTATGTCTGTATGTGGCTCTCTAAGTAGTGGACGGATTTGAATGCAGCTTTTTGAGTTGAAAGCTGATTTAATCGAGATGGTTCTTATTTATATTCATGAAAATCGGCCCAGCCGTTTCAATATCATCTGCTCTTTTCTAAATCGATGTAGAGATATTAGGTATATAATATAATTTTTTTATTACTACCATTGGTCAGAAAGTCATGAAATTTAGTAGATCCCATTTGGATCCTTCCAGCGTGAGTGCTATGTATAATTAATCCCACCTAACCCCAGAAAAAAAAAGAAATTTTACTATGGTTGTCGAGAGTCTTCATGATGACCACTCAAGATTCAGTAGGACTACCCTACCCAGAAATAAAATGAAATTATTTATTTCAAATAGACTCACCGCTAGCACTTGATTGGCCATTACTACTTTTTCTAAATCAATTTTGTGTTTGGTATCTCATACTTTTATCTTCAAATCATCGTCCAAAATCCTCAGCAATTATGTCTTTATTATATAACGCACATTGTTTTACTTATTATCTTAAATGAGATAAGATTTAATACTGTCACGACTGTGGGAATTACTTCGGAACTTTCCAACTTATTTGTGACAATGTGCAGTGTAATAGACGCCATTGTTATTTTTATTTTACTGGCAATTGAGAATCGTTACTTCACATATGAAGTTCTATATTATATCCGCTATAGATGAATGAGCTATTATGTAAATGAGTGCTGTTGTCTGTCGATAGGCCTGTGTATTTTTGTACCTATCCATCCAGTACCAGTACTTTACTTATTATGGAAGAATTGTGATGTCTTGACATGCAGCATACATCATTCCCATCACTGTGACTCCTGTAGTCAGGATCTTAAGTGGTCACCAAAGAAGAAACAAAATTTTGCATTTTCCAGGACTCGGCGAGGTGCTAAATTTTCTGGAGAGCCGCATCGAATTTACTCAGAAAAGTAAACAGGAGCCATAGGTAAAATATATTTACTGCACACCAAAAAGTACAGGAAATAGAAATACAATAATTTTATACAATGGTATGCATTGGGCGGTCTTATCGCTAGTTGCGATTTGTTCCAGACAACCTTAGGAAAACATAAAACATTTTAATCCGGTTTAACCGCAAAAAGAAATACTCTTAAAGATTGACTAACGATTTAAACCGAGATTAGAATGGCTCTCAAACAGCTCAAGAATAACAAGGGTGAAGACGTAATCACATGAGAACTTCTGAGAGCGGGTGGAAAACCGGTACTTTTAGTCCTCCAGAAGTTATTTAATTCCGTCTTACTCGAGGGTACAACGCCAGAAGCATGGCACAGGAGTGTGGTGGTTATTTTCTTCAAAAAGGTGATAATACTTTATTGAAGAATTATAGACCTATCTCACTCCTGAGCCATGTATACAAGCTGTTTTCTAGAGTCATTACGAATCGTCTCGAACGCAGGTTTGATGACTTCCAGCCTCCCGAACAAGCCGGGTTCCGAAAAGGCTTTAGCACCGTAGACCACATACATACGCTCCGCCAGATTATACAGACGACCGAGGAGTATAATCGGCCATTATGTCTAGCGTTTGTGGACTACGAGAAAGCCTTTGATTCAATCGAGACCTGGGCGGTATTGCAGTCCCTCCAGCGGTGCCACATTGACTATAGGTACATCGAAGTGTTGAAGTGTTTGTACAGCAACGCCACCATGTCGATCCGACTACAAGACGAGAGTACTAAACCAATCCGATTGCAGAAAGGCGTGAGACAGGGAGACGTCATTTCTCCGAAACTGTTCACGAACGCATTGGAGGACGTTTTCAGGCTCTTGGACTGGTACGGATTCGGCATCAACATCAATGGCGAATGATATAGTCATTATGTCAGAGTCGCTGGTGGACCTCAATACGATGCTTAGCGACCTCAGTAGCGTTTCCCAACAGGTGGGTCTTAAAATGAACATGGACAAGACGAAGATCATATCTAATGTCCATGTTGCACCCGTACCGGTAGTTGTTGGGAACGATACACTCGAAGTTGTTGTCCGCTACGTATACCTAGGACAAACTATCCAGTTAGGTCGGTCCAACTTCGATAAAGAGGTCGCCCGAAGAATCCAACTCGGATGGGCAGCGTTCGGGAAACTACGCGAAATCTTCTCGTCCGAAATACCGCAGTGCCTGAAGACGAAGGTTTTTAACCAGTGTGTGTTGCCAGTGATGACATATGGTACTGAGACGTGGTCCCTAACTGTTGGCCTTCTAGATAAGCTCAGAGTCACACAACGAGCTATGGAGAGAGCTATGCTCGGAGTTTCTTTACGCGACAGAATCCGGAATGAGGAGATTCGCCGAAGAACCAAGGTCACCGACATAGCTCTTAAAATCTGCAAGTTGAAGTGGCAATGGGCAGGCCACATCGCTCGGCGAATCGATAACCGCTGGGGAAGAAAGGTTCTCGAGTGGCGACCACGAACCGGAAGACGTAGGCAGGCCTCCCACTAGGTGGACAGACGACATTGTGCGCGTCGCAGGTAACCGGTGGATGCAAATAGCCAATTGTCGTTCATTGTGGCGTTCGATGGGGGAGGCCTATGTTCAACAGTGGACGTCTTCCGGCTGGTGATGAACGATTTAACCCCTCTCAAGGTACTACAGCCTTCCGAAATCCATTAGATTGCATTCTAATATTTTGTTTTACTAATTGTGAATGAAGTGTCACAATCATAAAGCCATAAGGCAATCGAACGTATCTACTTACTAGATAAAAAAAATCACATTCCAACCAACCTTTCAATTATGAGCTTTATATAATCTTGAACATTAGAACATATTCATTCTTTCTTACCACACACATGTCGAATTTGGTTTAAATACAAGTAATTACTCGATATCAGTATTTGTCAACGCAATGTAAACTCAAGGTTTGTTTTATTGTTCAATGAAATATTTTTCACTAATATTTATTCACCAATCTATTAGCTTTTCTTATTACTTAATTTAAAAGTGCTCGGCAGTAATCCTGATGATAAGTGGTGATAATTCTCACAATTAGGTTACTCTAATATGAAACGAGTGCACCTTTATTAAATTCAACCTAAATTTTTCTTGCTGTTTTATCCGTGAGCATTCGGGTAAATGATTAGCTGTTTGTCTCTGCGCGTGCGTTGACTTTCTCTCAGCCGCCACCATTGTGTTGGGACGTGACTTTAATTTGTTAGATTACATGTCCTTTATTCTTACTGTCACCGTTATTTCTACAACGTGATTGTGTGTAATAAACACTGATACTTAGGCCATTTATTGGTTAGCCTTAATTTCAATCAAGTCCATTGCGATATAATTATGTACAGAGAGAACCGGCTACCGATAGACTTAATATCGTAGATCATAATCATAAGGTACTTACGTTCGCCTACTTATATCCAACCTGAAGAATCGGCTCGATAAGGTTTTTCTGACTAACCAATCTTTTCATTACTGCCTGAATATGTCAACACTTAGGGAAGAAGATGAAGACTTTCAGACTATGCCCTTTATGGTGCCTGCAATCCGGTCCTACGCCATGGGACGAAAATGTAATAAGAAACGGATACTGAAGCTCAAGGAGAAATTCCTTGTTATATAGTTACGCATAAACTTCAAAGGAATTCAGTTGATTATGCAGGCTTTTTGCACACAATGCTGATAATTCGTGTGCACTTGTGGAGGCTCTAGAGATGTTATGAGGTCGTCGCTGATAACGTCAGTCGCTATTTCTAGCGGTTAGTGATGCGACATTCGGTTCGGTGCGAGGCTAGAGCGAATCGATTTGATGCGTACTAAACATTTTTTACTTTAATGACGTAGAACACACCACCACGCCCTCAACTTACACTGTCACAGTTACAGAATCTACTAAATAAATTCTTGAAGATATGTATGTCTCTTGAACTTTTTAGATTGATGACGTCAAGCTGCATTATCGAACCAGCCAGACATAAGTCCTTGAGCGTGTGTAGATAATATTTGTTTATTTCTCAATCACGTTATAGATCAATGATGATAAATGGATATTGTTGGTCACAGCACGTACGAATGTGACAAAGTTCAATGTCAGAATAAATTATTTTAATCGACATCCAAGAAAGCCAAAATGCAACAGAATCATCAATAAATTAAGTTTTAAACTTACATTAATAACCCGATATTTACTAAAATTAGTCATTATTAAAGAAATATGCAGTCATAAATATTTATCGAAACATTTCGGTGAACAAAAGACAGTTTAGAAATTGTTTTACTGTCTTCTATAAAGTCGATACTGGTTTGAAATCGTATATCTTGTATCCACAATAATTTTGGAAGTTTCCTTTCGTTACCAGACTCGTCAATTCCTTTTTGCACTGTAAATCTTTAGTTTTCCATTTGAGGATACTGTAGATTCTAGTTTAATGAGAGTATACAGTGGAGTACTTTTATGCTATAGCTTTATTAACCATCGATGAATAGCCCCTGACCATCACATGGGACGCGGTAAAGCGTCATATTAGATCATTGAGGTATAATGTATATTAGGTATACTAAGCAAAAACTGATTATGTAAAACCAGAAGAACACTTACAATAACCATTACATTTGATTAGATGAAAATGACTAGTCTCAGTAAGAGACACAGCAATTCGTTGTCTATTAATTGACGTTTCGATTTTATATTCATAAATAACATCAAAAAGTATCGAGCCAATAGGCGTCGGTTACGCAAATCGTCTGGCGACCACATCTCTAGGCGCGCAGCCTTCGATCGGAGCCTCGTCAGTCCGACTTGAATTGTGCGCGTGCGCGCTTGCGCGACCACCGCTCTGGAAATCAAAACTTGATTGGTGTGAAGTGCTCCTGGTTTGTGTCTGTGCTTACCATCTTCTCTTTATTTACTCGAATAGAGGGATAGATGTATTACCCAAGGATATTGTGAAGGATTCTGATCACAGCTGCACGCGGTATGTTGTCTTAAATGTCAAACGCGACCGTTTTTTTTTCAATTACAAGTTTATATCAATGAAGCCGGTGACGATACATTCATTTGGAAACATTGGAAGTGTTCGTCTAACCAACCACATCAATATGTGTTTATTCAGGTGTGTTTAGACCTACTGAATTATTGTTAGCGCCAATATGGTGGTTATTTGCGTGAAACCGTTAAGGTTTACTTTGACAATGTGTGCACCGTGCGTTGGTCTCATTATTCAGAATCGTGATTCTGGCCACGAGCGGGTTTGTGGCTTGAGGCCAAAGCTCTGAGTATCGATATACCATATGCCGTATATTCTCTTACTAATGTACAATCTCTGTTCAATACGTTACTCCTTGTTCTAATTCTAATGCTGTGTCGTTTAAATAAGAAAGTGCAATTAAAATTAATTAAAAATAATTCTATAAGTTGGGCAGAGATGATACTAAGTTTAACTTTAATCTCCAACTATTAACTTAAACGTAAACAAACATTTCTGGAAACTGATGTCCATGCAATTGGAGTTGAATTTCATATCCCAGAAATAACTTCCGACGCTCCGAGTTTTATGAATCCCTGATATTTTCTGAAACTTTTACCAGATACAGTAGCCTTGATAATAATACCAAATGATCCAAGCTAATAAGACAGCCAAAAAGCATTTTAAAGAGGATAAACAATTCTTTGACACACTTCAGTAAGATAAATATGTATATTAGTGCCACTTTTATTCAAATATTCTAGAACAAAAATGCAAATAGTAATACGTATTGGCTGTTGAATAATTTTACTGTAAAAGTGGAATTGTGTTCAATTTTGAGCGTGCTCAAAGTTATATAGTTCACGTTAAAAGGACATAAACAGTACGCAGTCACGAATTTATCTGTACCAAGTTACAAATCATGATAACTAACATGGAATTCAACACTATACGTGATCTAACTACCAAACCTAAAGATAGATTAAAATTCCAATCTAATATTACGAAAAATGTAATTGCCGTCCCGATATTTTTTTACGGATAGTTCTACTTTGCCAGTACCATTTACCATAAGCATTCGACTGTTTCCAAGAACTTCATAAATAGCATAGCAAGATTCATAATATTTTGTCTAGTAGGTACTTTATTTCTCCCCTGTAATTCCGGCTATTTGTTCAATACCCAACTCAAGTTGGCCCATTTGGCTCAGATTTTCAATTTAAGGTCATTAAAATCGAACCAACATCAAGTAAGGATGGCCGGATCTATTAAACTAGTCATTGATTCTATAATTCTAGTACCACATACGATAAGCCATTTGACTTGCTCATGTTACAGTAATGTTATTATGTTTGCCACGTGATTAACGTCCCAAATACCCGTAGCAAATGAGGCAGCCGAAGACACACGTGAGACGCGAGTCGTTGTTAATCCCAATTATAATGGCTTCGTGAACCAAGCCAAGTTGAGGTGGCTTTGTTCTAGCGAAAAGGGCTTTAATAGTTTGACGTTTACGTCAATTGATTAGACTAGACAACATTTTGGAAAGTAATTTAAGGCTGAATATGGTATTTTTTCGCTTCAAAATTAATTTATAAGTTTATGAGGAATGGGTTCAATAGCTATACAAATTAGGAACTTAAGAAAAATTTGGCCAAAAAAAGCTGGCACTCTAGCAAGATTACTTTAATTTTTTTCTCGGTAATAGGTAATAGTTTCTAAACGACATTTGCGTGTAGCACATATTAGATTCTACCAAGAAGCCAATCCGTCATTTCGTTTTTATTGCGCGCACGTTTATTTAAAACACTTTCCATTTCAAATGACTAAGATTTATGTATGATCTTTTTATTTATTAAGCGGAAGAACTTAGTATGTACATCATTTATTAAGTATGTATTAAATATATTTGTGATTCCAAGATTTTAATCAGACAGTAGGCAATACACAGGTAGACAACGATAACTAATTGTTGTAATTGTTGTTGTACTTATATAAAAACTTCTACGCTTGCGGGACTATTGCGTACCTCGTTGTGTGCAACTAAAGTGATGATCACTATAGCAAAGTGTCCATCAAATAACTTTCAAATGATTCCTACTATCCTAACCAGTTGACATCAAAGTTCGGTGGGCAACTGAAGCTCACTTCGGTGTCTAAATATACGCAATAGCCCTGAAGGAAGTCCTATTTCTTTAGTGAATTACAACTAAACGTATTATTTTATGATTCTTCTAGAAAATGACAACTAAACATGTAAAGACATGTAAGTTCTATTTGTAGCGATGATATACCTCTACAAGTTAGTCTACAGCAGCTGTTTATGATCGACACCTTTACAAGGACAGTTTCTAGCTACAAAAACATTAAATGTTTTTCCAATGACAGTCATTTAATATACTTAGTGATTCTTTTCTTTTACCGCACGAATTCTGCAATTCATGTTTCACGGAAACGAAGGTAGAAAGCTGCTAATTCACATGTCTTTGAAAAACAAATGGGCTCATTGCATTCGAAATCTCTTGTTGATGTTTGCATACTATTTTCTTTTCGACGCATGACATGAAATTATCTATTTACCACGTTCTACAGTTGTCTAAAACTAATTGATTCCACGTATTTTATTATATTTAGGAACTTAAAGACAGTATTTCTTGACAAACCGGCAGCTTGATGTGTAGACAAGGTGGTGTTGGGAAAAATAAAGATATGACTGAAGAAAAAAAGTAAGGTTTTATGCTCTGTGAAGGTGAAATCTGAATTCAATAGCCAAATTCGTGCTGCACATAAGAGTTTAATGAAAGTGAAGGATAGAAAATCTTGCGCTAGCTTATCAATGTTTACAGTTTTGTTATAAACGTCATTCCACAATCCCCGTAATTGTCCTATATCATTTTAAAATATACTTACCATAACCGCAGTTATACGCCTTGTCCGGGTGTAAATCGATGATGTCATTTTATATATTATACCTATATCAGGTTCATTAAAAATTGTGCCATAAAATTAAATTAAAATTATTTTCGACACAAAATGTATACATTTTTAAATAAATATTTGCTTTTTATGACAGTCAAGCGAATTAAATAAACGTAAAGTGACCAGTAGAAACATTATGAATGAATTAATTCACTACACTTATAAATAATGACGTAGGTATCTAAATACTTTTCAAAAAGTTATAATAGGTAATTTACTACTGTTGCAAATTTTAACTAGTGGAAACCAGCTCCTACTAAAGTTAATTGAAAATTGCTTAAGGCAGCGTTTCCCAAAAGGGTGCGCAAAATGATTTGACAGGCGTCAGATCACTAACATCAAAACACAAGGCTTAATAAATATTACTTTGTAATGTGTTTATAAGAGTACGCTGTGCAATAAAAAGTATATTGAACCTATTAATAAAGAAATAGAAATCAGACATTACTCGAGTTCCTAGGTTTTCCCTCCTATAAGACATATAGTCTACACTAGTGGGATTCCCGCACAGTCGACATTCGCTGCGCGCGCGTCGAACGGACATGTTGCGGTTATTAACATTCTAGCCACGCACACTGGAAGGCTTTTGAATGTCCTTTACAATACATGTTTACGGCTCTCCTCTAAAGTATTAAAATTTTGCGGTTTGCTATGTGTACCGTGCACGTTTTATCCTTAACATGTTTGATTGAGTTGGCAGTGGCATACTTGCATCCTCGTTTCCATGTTATAGTGACTGAGTGGGTCTACTATTGAAAGTGTCCTCACAGAAATCACATTGTTTAGCATACGAATCTTTTTCGGGTGATTTTTCACTTCATTGGTTTCGCTCTACTAGTTTTCCGCTGGAGGCACACTGTGGGCACACTCACTGGTATGAAATGTAAGGACATAACTCGCGCCGCCACCGGTACCACCTAGCACCTTGTCATGTTAAATCCGTAATTTTCAAAGTTCGAAGCATAATTTAGCGCACAAAACTGTCATACGCCAACGATCTGTCAAGACGAAGCCTGCAGGATCCTATATGAACTTTAGCATTTTGTGATTCCTTGATGTTCGTGGTTTGTCTGACCACACATTTACGAGCGCTAGTTGTTGACTATTTTGGTTATTTGCTTCCGTGCTCTACTAAAATTGCAACACACCGCCGTACTACTGCGATCGGTAAAACTCACGTATTTACACTAAGAATGCAGTTGCTCTTTCATTCCCGTCACGATCATGGCTGGACTGAACATTCCTTTGTAAGTCGATCTACATCCAAACTAGTATAATATGCAACTATTTGTCTCTAAAAGAACAGGTGTTTATGTTACTGCGTAATGCAGATATTTATTTCTGTCTACATTTTTTCTTTTGCAAATATAGGATTAAATGGATTAGAAAGGAAGGCTGTGTAATAGATTCAGCAAATAAATACTGAACTTTGATTTTTAAAGCCCTAAATACAGGATCTTGTTGGAATAATATTGTACCCTTTGTTTATAACACTTTCAGAATCAGAATTTCTGTTCTGAAGCTTTGTTGCACACATTTTCGCAAAGTGGCTGGCAGAAGATCTGTTTATCTTAAACATAGTAATGAACTCAGTGGCGTGCAAGGTCTTAATTAATTCATTATTCGTGATCATAATACCTTTAGCGGAAATCTTAATATGAATATACCGGGGTGCCAAAAACACTGTAAAAGTTGTCTGATGTCGTTTTTGAAAAAATAATCATCCGTATCTGATGATTTAACTCTAACATAAAGGGGTATTAGTCTTGAATACTTATAAGTAACACACAACATCCGCACGATGAGGACCGATGAGAAGATTGTCGAGCTGGAGGAAGAATTGAGCAAGTTGCGTTGGGACATCTTGGGATTATCTGAAATCCGGCGAGAGGGACAGGATACGATAACCCTTGATTCTGGCAACATGCTCTTCTTCCGGGAAGGAGACCGGAAATCCCAGGGTGGTGTCGGGTTTCTCGTCCGTAAGTCCCTTAATAACAACGTGATTAAGGTCGATAGTGTGTCGAGTAGGGTAGCGTACCTTATACTCAGAATAACCAGTCGGTATTCGTTGAAGGTTATACAGGTATACGCGCCGACCTCGGCACACCCTGACGATGAAGTAGAGGCTATGTATGAGGAGATATCAGAAGCCATACATACCTCCAAAACACACTTCACCGTTGTTATGGGGGACTTCAACGCGAAGGTGGGCACACGGAATGGCGATGAGTTGAGAGTGGGGTCATATGGGTACGGGCAGCGGAACCAAAGGGGCCAGCGGCTGGTCGACTTCATGGAGAAGGAGGGACTCTTTGCGATGAACTCCTTCTTCAAGAAGCGACCATCCAGGAAGTGGACGTGGTTAAGCCCCGATGGTTCAACCAAAAATGAGATCGACTTCATCATGACGACCAAGAAGCATATATTCGATGATGTCTCCGTGATCGGCAGGGTGAAAACCGGTAGCGATCACCGCATTGTTAGAGGCACATTGAATATCAATGTCAAGCTCGAGAGGTCTCGTCTGATGAAGTCCACGCTCCGTCCGGGAACCGCCCAAATCCGAAACCCCGAAGACTTTCAACTCAAACTACACAATCGCTTTCAGTGCCTAGCCGAATGCGAAACTGCGGACGAGTTAAACAATGGGTTGGTGCAAACTGTCCATGCAGTGGGGTCCAAGTTCTTTAAGACCCCACGCCGTAATAAGCCTCAGAAGCTCTCCAATCAAACCATTAAGTTAATGGAATCCCGGACTGAGATGAGACTGCAATCTTCAACTGATATGTCAGAATATGCTGAACTCAATAGACGAATCTCGAAATCCATGCGTCACGACTTGCGTTCCTATAATACAGCATGTATTAAGGACGCAATTGAGCGGAACCAAGGCTCTAAAGTGTTCGCAAAGAATTCGTCTATTGGGCGCAGCCATATGACCAGGCTGAAGATCGACGACGGCAGTGTCATCTCATCGAAACCGGAGATATTGAGAGAGCTCGAGAGGTTTTACGGACAGTTATACACCTCAACACAGGAACCCATTGCCAGAACAGCTCAGGACACCAGAGCCATATTAACCCGACACTACACTGAGGACATCCCAGACATCAGCCTGTACGAGATTAGAATGGCTCTCAAACAGCTCAAGAACAACAAGGCGCCGGGTGAAGACGGAATCACAACAGAACTTCTGAGAGCGGGTGGAAAACCGGTACTATTAGTCCTCCAGAAGTTATTTAATTCCGTCTTACTCCAGGGTACTACGCCAGAAGCATGGCACGGGAGTGTGGTGGTTCTTTTCTTCAAAAAAGGTGATAACACCTTGTTGAAGAATTATAGACCCATCTCACTCCTGAGCCATGTATACAAGCTGTTTTCGAGAGTCATTACGAACCGTCTCGAACGCAGGTTTGATGACTTCCAGCCTCCCGAACAAGCCGGGTTCCGAAAAGGCTTTAGCACCGTAGACCACATACATACGCTCCGCCAGATTATACAGAAGACCGAGGAGTATAATCGGCCATTATGTCTAGCGTTTGTGGACTACGAAAAAGCCTTCGATTCAATCGAGACCTGGGCGGTACTGCAGTCCCTCCAGCGGTGCCATATCGACTATAGGTACATCGAAGTGTTGAAGTGTTTGTACAGAAACGCCACCATGTCGATCCGACTACAGGACGAGAGCACGAAACCGATCCCATTGCAGCGAGGCGTGAGACAGGGAGACGTTATTTCTCCGAAACTGTTCACTAACGCATTGGAGGACGTTTTCAAGCTCTTGGACTGGTACGGATTCGGCATCAACATCAATGGCGAATGCATCACTCACCTTCGTTTTGCCGATGATATAGTCATTATGGCTGAGTCGCTGGAGCACCTCAATACAATGCTCAGCGACCTCAGTAGCGTTTCCCAACAGGTGGGTCTTAAAATGAACATGGACAAGACGAAGATCATGTCTAATGTCCATGTTGCACCCGTACCGGTAGTTGTTGGGAACGATACAATCGAAGTTGTTGACCACTACGTATACCTAGGACAAACAATCCAGTTAGGTCGGTCCAACTTCGACAAAGAGGTCGCCCGAAGAATCCAACTCGGATGGGCAGCGTTCGGGAAACTACGAGACATCTTCTCATCAGAAATTCCGCAGTGCCTGAAGACAAAGGTTTTTAACCAGTGTGTGTTGCCAGTGATGACTTATGGTACTGAGACGTGGTCTTTAACAGCTGGCCTTTTGGAGAAGCTCAGAGTCACACAACGAGCTATGGAGAGAGCTATGCTCGGAGTTTCTTTGCGCGACAGAATCCGGAATGAGGAGATTCGCCGAAGAACCAAGACCACCGACATAGCTCGTAGAATATGCAAGTTGAAGTGGCAGTGGGCAGGCCACATCGCTCGAAGAACCGATAACCGTTGGGGAAGAAAGGTTCTCGAGTGGCGACCACGAACCGGAAGACGCAGCGTAGGCAGGCCTCCCACTAGGTGGACCGACGACATTGTTCGCGTCGCAGGCAACCGGTGGATGCAAATAGCAAATTGTCGTTCATTGTGGCGGTCTAAGGGGGAGGCCTATGTTCAGCAGTGGACGTCTTCCGGCTGGTGATGACTTATAAGTTTTACAGTCGGTACTCTTGAAGGTTGCCACAATAACGCAATAGTGTCATCGCTACTCGGGAATATATTTACTATACGTGTATTGCACGGTGTTCTCGTAGCCCCAGGATTTTGCCCCGTTAGTGGGACCACGTGGGAGAACTTCTCGTTGTCCCATTGTTGTTTATTAACTTCCTTTATATAATAAGTCGCATGGTTAAAAGATAGGGTCATAGTTGGAGTCGGCTTCTAATCAAAATAATAATTTAGATGATACCGAAAATTAGTAATTAGTCTAAAGGCCTCGGACTAAACTTGTTTAACTCACGATCTTTGTTCCCCTCAAGTGAGTTCTAAATCATGATTAAAATATGAAACAAATTACAGTAATCAATCAAGCGGATGATGGGAGTGACTGAAAATCAGTGCTGCGAGTGATCTCGACCACAGTACAAGCTGGGTCATTGCCCTTTGCCATGACCGTTACGTTACCATTTAATTTTTATGTTTTTAATTATTTTATGTTCAATTTGTACGGCATTAAAAATGATTTATTTTAGTTATTTTATCACATTGGAATCTACTGCCTGGCTGAAGCCATCAACATCATGATTTCTATCTTTTAGACATTAGACCAAACCAAACCAAAACGAACCATTTTCTACTGGACTACTATCATAAATATTTGGTTTTATTGCAGCGGAAGCACATTCACTGGTCGCCATTACCAGCCATTACGCCATCTTGGCGATGGCTGATAGCAGGCGCGCGCGCATATGCGGCGTCGACATGACATATTGCATCTCGCTATATAGGCTACTCGCTTAATTTTTAACGACAGCTGTATCAAGATTGTAAGGAATTTTGTCGAGAAAGTGTATAATTACACTGAAATACTTTAAACATAATAATAGTAGTTACGTATACTGTTTTAAAAATAATATAATTGGATGTAAATGCCAGATAAGTGTTTACATCTTGATTTAAATCAAGTGTTACCAATTTCAATTGTTTTACTTGTTAATTTAGCGAAATATTGAATATACCATCTTCATCGTCTTCAGTCATATTGCGATAAACCTTGATTACCCATGTAAAAAATGACTGTAAAGTGTGAATCGCTTTTTCCCAATATAAGCACATTTCACATTCTACATAAATTCTCCATGAAAACTGTTTCAATTGACCTCATTTATTAACCTATTCTCCTACAACTTGGACGAATCTAACGATACTTCATGTTTTAATCTATCAAGCGAAACCCTTTAGACTAAATATCGTGTCAAAGAAACAGACATGCAACACTAAAAAAACACTTAGGGTAAATGTGGGATGTCGTCATGGGATCACTGCACCAATAAACGTAGACCTGCCGAGTTTGGGCTCGTTGGGTAGCTCTCGATGAGTAGTTGCTAGAAAAATGGTGATCAGTGTCTGACGATGGAGCAAGAAGGTGGACACGGGTTCTCGGCACAAATAAATGTAGACCCACCGAGCTTGCAGTCCATGGTTCTCGAGAACTACGAGTATAACACCTAGATATCTTCGGTTTATGGCAATTGGTTAGTTTTATTAGGATATTGTCACATGTACATTTTTTTAAATTTTTGCTTAAGCTTATATTTTAGTGATGGTCCATAGTTGTGTTATGTAGTGGGTGTTTTTAAAATAAATATTAAACTGGCTGTTTGTCAGAATAAAATATAAGTTATTAAAACTTAACCTAATAATACACCAAGGGAACCACAAAAAATAATAAAATAAAAATAATTTAAAAAAAAAAAAGAACCGCCTTCAAAATGCAACTAAAAAGCCTGAAATAATTTCTAAGAATTAGTGGTTTTTACATCTACATTGTTGGACTTGGACTACAACATATTATAAATACATATTTTTATCGAAGTCGGCGCCTAACGTCTAGCAAATACTTACAAGGGCAGTAGGTACCTAACTGTTTTCCAGTTTGGCGCCGTCTTTGATAGTAATATGTATTTATAATATGTTGTAGTCCAATTCCAACAATGTAGATGTAAAAACCACTAATTCTTAGAAATTATTTCAGGCTTTTTAATTGCATTTTGAAGGCGGTTCTTTTTTTTTAACCGACTTCAAAAAAAGGAGGAGGTTCTCAATTCGTCTGTATATATATATTTTTTTTTTTCTATGTATGTTCGCGCATAACTCTGGCAATTATGAACCGATCTGAAAAAATCTTTCTTCCATCCATTCTTTAATCCGTTAATTGGGTCCCATAAAAAAATTATTGCTTAGTAATAAGTAGTTCCTGAAAAAACAAGAATGGTGACTGCGCACTGAGACTTGCAAGAAAGCCTATATAGATGACGTTTTAGTCGCTCGGACTCGCTCGGTCGGACAAAAATAGTCATAACTCTGGCAAATATTTACCAATTTCAATGATTCTTTTTTTATTCGAAAGAAGAAACCACTGTATTGAATCTGTATGAATTTTATTACAACCGGATAAGAACTTCTTGGAGGACCATGAACGATGTGGAGGAATTTATCTGGTAAAAACCATAAAACTGATGTTCTCCATTACATTGCTCTGACAATTATGAACCGATTTCGATGATTCTTTTTTTATTCGAGAGAGTAAACTACTATGATGTTTTCATGCAAATTTCATTACGACCGGATATTTTTTTCTGAAGAAACATGAATTATGTAAAACTATGTAGACGATAATGTGATCATAACCTACCTAGATAATTTTACGGTTTTCGATGGTTCAATCTTTATATATGAAAATATCACTAAAAAGTTTAAAATAAACTCTTTAAAAAAAAAAATTTAACCGACTTCAATATCACTGAAAAGTATAAAATAATTTAAATATTATTGAAGTTGGTGCCAAATATACACAGCAGGTACGCTAACACCAACTTCAATAATATTTAAATTATTTTATACTTTTCAGTGATATTGAAGTCGGTTCAATTTTTTTTTTAAAAGATTTTATGTAAAAATTATTTTTATACGAATAAATAAATGTTTTCGTCCTTAATTAAGTCAAACAAACATTTATTATTATCAAATTATTCATAATTAACAATAATTTGTTATAAAATATTTGCATTTTATCACTTAAAATTATAATTTCAAAGTAGGCGCGCGCTATTTCCCATATATAATATAATAATAATAGCCTCTACGTGTTGGATTCGTCCCCACGCAAGCCTTTTAAAAGTCCGGGTGCAAAATCCCGTGTAATCAAAATCAAAAATAAATAATAATAATAATATTTTGGGACAATCCACACACGGTCATCTGATCCCAAACTAGGCAGAGCCTGTACTATGGAAACCAGACAACTGATACTAATACTTATATACTTTTTTTTTGTAAATACATACTTAAATAGATAAATAACACCCAGGCACTTGGTGGGAATCGAACCCACGACCCATCGGTTAGCGGACAGGGTGTCTAACCACTAGACCAACGGGCCCGTCAAAATACTATCCGTCCGTATACTATTACATGACATTTTATTTACTTACATAATTTTCAGTAGGGACTTATTATCGCAATATCTTAATACCTCTGTCCCATAACGACGGATACAGTCCCAGTGACCTTAATAGTCCTATCACAACTTTTAGTTGTAAACGAAAACTTTACTACGTTCATGCTTAGAATAATATTCTATGATATAAGCGTACTTTGATGCAGTTTTTAAGATATTGTTTATCTTTGAGTCATTGAATAAATCATTTTTTTCTTTATTTAAGTTTTCTCATTTGAATGGTTTTTTTACCGCTAGAGGCGCTGATGAAAAAAGATAAAAGTGATTTTTTTTTTATCGTTCATCGTAAAGAACTATCTTGTATTGGTAAGAATCTCTTAATAGATACCCTTGTTGAACTGAGCTGATAGTGTCATTATTACTCACTAGCACCTACCCCGGATTTTCCTGAAGTGCTTATTATTCGAAATTCGTGTAACTGGTTCTTTTATTTTTGTCAGTCAAAACTGAGCTAGACTTTTAGTCATCAGTGTTGTATAATAATGTTAACGTCACAAATTGCGGATCCGATACATCGCTGACCTACAAAACTGCTTATTCAGCATTGTATGAATCATAACTTTCTGGCAAGAAATGTACGAGAATCATATCATATAAATAATGTTTATTGCTATAGTGATAAGGTGCAAATTACATTAGATGGGTTTCCATTCATTGATAGAAAAATGAATGAATCATTTTGGCATAAATAAAACCAGGTTAAGTTGAGGTGACAAGGTCGCCAGTTCCTTATGTGGCAGAAGTTTTATACGACTCTTGTTACAAATCTTGTTTGTTGTTGTATTTTGATCACATTGGACTACTGGCACATTTACCAAAAGAAAAAACACATTACAATTGCTAACATAATTCAATTGCTAACATAATTAATAAAAGGACGTTTTAATACATCTAATATTAAGCACATATAAACAAACAAGACAAGATGGTTTAAAAAAACCTTGGGAATTTATCCATATCGCGTTTCACAAAACACAAAAGAGTTTCGTGACGTCATTACTATAAACACGGCCTATACCCTACACATAAGAAATGTGTTCCCATCGTAAGTATGTATGTAGATAAAAATAATTGAAAATTTATCAGCCATGTGCGAACAATGTCCCGAAAGCAGCTGTTAAGGGATTTCAATTTGATTTATATTATAAAAGGGTTATATAATTAATACTTAGTCATCAAGAAACACCGACTAGTTAAAAAAACAACGGGATGCAGTCCGGGAGTGCCGGCAGAAGTGAAAACTTGAATATTAAGGTTGTGCATTTTTGGTATTTTGGAATATTTAGGGAATAATTGTGCACGAATTGCTTTAATTATCAGTATAAAAGTATTATCGTTTTTGTTGTAAAATACAATATTCATTTATTGCGCTATCGTACACAAAAATGACAATTTATATTACATTAAAAATTTAACACTTCAGAACTATTTTTTATTCTATTACAACTCCAATTCAATTTCAATTTATTTGCATAAATGTGGTGCTTATAAAGATGGTACATTAAAAACATAGCGAGCGATACACATTTGCCATTAAGTAGCATGCAAAGTTATATACAAATTCATATTGGATTTTTAAAAAAAATGTCAAGCCTGGAAAATGTCATATTTATAGCTTAATACTTACAATGTCAAGCTATATCAATTAATATAATTTTGTACCTCTTAATAATGTTATACATAAATAATTAAAAAAAGAGATGTTAGATACCTACGAATTACGTCTTACGAATTTTCGATCAGGTCACGTGTTCTGGGTCCTGACGCGAGTTTAAAATGTTTTACCCATTACAAAAAAGTACTCCCCCTCCGTCTAACGAATTTTCGATCAGGTCACGTGTCCTGACTCGAGTTTAATTTTTTTTACCGTCTTACGAATTTTCGATCAGGTCACGTGTCCTGACGCGAGTTAAACATTTTGTACCCATCACAAAAAAGTGCACAACACCGCTAAAGAAGTTTTCACTTCAAAAATCCTGTACATACCTATTATAACTATAATATTATAACTGAATTGTGTTTGTTGATTTGCCCTTTATTAATCCAGGTATTTTTCCATAGCGTCGATGCTCTTTTTTGCATAGAGATGACTAAGCCTAATTTTTATCTCAACAAAATTCAAAAGCAAAAGCGCGTGGACGCCAAAGCTAAAGTTATCTGAAAATGTTTTTATTCACATAATTTCAAAAGTCTTCAATATCGATGGATATATGTTTTTATTTCCGGAATATTATGATGTCATTCTGCTGGACTCTGCGTGTTATACTAAGTCTTAAGTTACAAAGGAAACGGATACACTTTCATAAAATTTTGGGCCCGGGTAGAAATAATATGAATATGGTAATATTTATAGGCTAATACATAAACAAATCATTACTAACAAACTCTAGGGAGTTAATAAACTGAGAGCAGAGTTATAAGAGATTTAATAAGTGATGTGTTATTTACCTTCATCATCATCATCATCATCACCAGCCGGAAGACGTCCACTGCTGAACAAAGGCCTCCCCCTTAGACCGCCACAATGAACGACAATTTGCTATTTGCATCCACCGGTTGCCTGCGACGCGAACAATGTCGTCGGTCCACATAGTGGGAGGCCTGCCTACGCTGCGTCTTCCGGTTCGTGGTCGCCACTCGAGAACCTTTCTTCCCCAACGGTTATCGGTTCTTCGAGCGATGTGGCCTGCCCACTGCCACTTCAACTTGCATATTCTACGAGCTATGTCGGTGACCTTGGTTCTTCGGCGAATCTCCTCATTCCGGATTCTGTCGCGCAAAGAAACTCCGAGCATAGCTCTCTCCATAGCTCGTTGTGTGACTCTGAGCTTCTCCAAAAGGCCAGCTGTTAAAGACCACGTCTCAGTACCATATGTCATCACTGGCAACACACACTGGTTAAAAACCTTTGTCTTCAGGCACTGCGGAATTTCCGATGAGAAGATGTCACGTAGTTTCCCGAACGCTGCCCATCCGAGTTGGATTCTTCGGGCGACCTCTTTGTCGAAGTTGGACCGACCTAACTGGATAGTTTGTCCTAGGTATACGTAGTGGTCAACAACTTCGACTGTATCGTTCCCAACAACTACCGGTACGGGTGCAACATGGACATTAGACATGATCTTCGTCTTGTCCATGTTCATTTTAAGACCCACCTGTTGGGAAACGCTACTGAGGTCGCTGAGCATCGTATTGAGGTCCTCCAGCGACTCTGACATAATGACTATATCATCGGCAAAACGAAGGTGCGTGATGTATTCGCCATTGATATTGATGCCGAATCCGTACCAGTCCAAGAGCTTGAAAACGTCCTCTAATGCGTTTGTGAACAGTTTCGGAGAAATAACGTCTCCCTGTCTCACACCTCGCTGCAATGGGATTGGTTTCGTGCTCTCGTCCTGTAGTCGGATCGACATGGTGGCGCTGCTGTACAAACACTTCAACACTTCGATGTACCTATAGTCAATATGGCACCGCTGGAGGGACTGCAATACCACCCAGGTCTCGATTGAATCGAAGGCTTTTTCGTAGTCCACAAACGCTAGACATAATGGCCGATTATACTCCTCGGTCTTCTGTATAATCTGGCGGAGCGTATGTATGTGGTCTACGGTGCTAAAGCCTTTTCGGAACCCGGCTTGTTCGGGAGGCTGGAAGTCATCAAACCTGCGTTCGAGACGGTTCGTAATGACTCTCGAAAACAGCTTGTATACATGGCTCGCTTATTTACCTTACCTACACCAAAAAATAGCCTTTTTTTAAAGTTGAGTTACGGCTTAATTTTTGCATCTCAGCCCAGATCTCTCCGCCTGCTTTGTAACCTGTGACTGAATCCAAATCTTATTGTGATTTCCTCAATCTACCCTTCTGTTCTAAAGATGATAGGCTTGAAGATATGAGTATGTTAATTGCATATGATTTGCAAGCGGTTAATGTTTACGCAAAGCGTTTCGGAATGTTTGCGCGTCTCGCCGTAAATCGGTCAAGTACGAAACACCGTTCGTGAATTCCGTATTAGTACGAACTAACTATTTCCCATGGCTTCTTCTATAGACGGTGTTAATTTGTGATCGAAGCCAAAATAGCTTTGACATAACGATTCTGATTACACAGATGGATTTAATTTTTAACGGGCCTTTTTTTAGGTGGGGTAATCTTTAAGTATGCTTTAGGACCCTGCCACGGTTACATGGTGGATTATGTCGCACTCCTACTGACTAAACCCCCACCGTGTACTCTTTCCCCTATGTGTGGTAATAATAACAGGTGCTTTTCCTTTTTTGTTTTTTAAGCATGTAGACAGACGGGCAGCAGCTTCTTTCTATTGGATTACCTACCACCTATACTGCGATCCTTAAGCCACCTGTCAATCGTGGGAATTATGGCAACCACTCCCTACTAAGGGGGAAGCCTTTGTTCAGCAGTGGACGTATTTCGACGACGATGCTGATTCTTTTAAGAAAATAGAATGTCTGCATAAGACGCGAACTAAATAAAAACAAGTTGTCGGGCCACAGAAGTGTTTGTTTTCCAAAACGGCATGCACCGTCTGAATAATTTTAGCAAGCACAATAGCACGCTTGCCGTAAATGGCCCGTCCGGATGTAGTTTAATGATAGTCACACTTACAATCAATGAAAGAAAGTCCAAATTAGAATTAACCACATAAAAAACTTACTAACTGATGCTTCGGCTGACGAGTGGCAGTCCAATGTAGTTGTCTATAGGCAGACGTGTTGCTTACCATGATGTGAGCGTACTGCTTGTCTCGTTACTAGGTTAAATAAATAAAAAACTTTATTATCAATACATACATCATGTTGAAAGAAAACATGCAATTTTTATCTCGTACCTAAGTGATTGGAATGTGTTATTTTTTTTAAATATTTGTGTTTAATTATTTGAAATTACAATTACATAATCTTTAGTAGCTGATCATAAATGCTTAATTTAATTATTCAATTAACTTTAGGATCTTCGCCTCAGGCGGAAGCAATTGACATTTCAACGAAATTTTTAGTTGAGATAATTTATTAACATTTATCATAGTATATCGGCAACATGTGTTACCATTGTTTATAATTAAATTACTAACTTGCTGTCTGAATTTTAAATTTTAACTGTACATGTGAGAGTTCATATTTGTACAACAGTAACCCCACGGTTGATGATACAATTGAATACTTATTGTTCTTTTACGAGAACACAAAGTGACTACAAGTCTCTCACACGAGTAGATAAATGTTGTTTGCATTATCTAAGATGGCTCATGTTATATCACAATGACATATTCTTGCTTTTTTGTACTCTACATAAGCCGTAATATGCCGTTGAGATACATGTTTTGTAGTTAAACTTGTGTGATGATGTAATGATTACGCACGACAACAAAAAGAAGTTTTAATATTTCAGAAATGACGGGTTACGGTAGTTATAACTCTTTAGATGTCGCTGGACGTTCGGCGTGTGGGCCCTAGGACGTCCAATGAGTATGGCGGTGACTCCGAGGAAGACGGTGGCAGGATTGCCACCCCCGTCTCTGTGAGCAACGGGTCTGGTTCCCGGGGAGCGCCCCCCGGCGGCGGGCTTAAAGGCAAGGCATTGAAGGGTTCCTCCCGGAGAGCCCTGGTGTCCCCTCATGTGTCGTTGCGACAGTTCCACAGCTGGTAATAATACCACATACCCTGGTTGACCCCCACAGGTCCCGAGGACCATTTAAAGGTATCCCCGCAAAAAAAAGTTCATTCTAATTAACGGGATTTAAACCCGCGACCTCCGGTTCGCAAAGCAGGCGGCGGTGTCCCGCTGCGTCACGGAAGCTACACACTAAGTATATACTATGTAGGAGGGAGTGGTGGCTAGTGCTTCATCCATCACTCCTACATAGTAAATATACTTGTAGTACCAATGAACCGGTTTGACTCGACAAGTAGAAAACTAACAAGTGATAGCCCTTGCTTTCACAATCACGTGGAAAGGTCGTTGCCACAGCCCTGCGGAAACAATCGATTGATGATACAATAACATAATCGATATAAATTGATTTGTAGCCATCACAATGGCTCGAGGAACAATGAGTCCACTTCCTAGCAGCCTGCAAAACATATGCCATGACTCCAAAACGAGTGTAGTGTTTTTAACCGACTTCAAAAAGGAGGAGGTTCTCAATTCGTCTGTATATATATATTTTTTTTTTTTTTATGTATGTTCGCGCATAACTCTGTCAATTATGAACCGATTTGAAAAAATCTTTCTTCCATCCATTCTTCAATCCATTGATTGGGTCCCATAAAAAAATTATTGCGTAGTAATAAGTAGTTCCTGAAAAACAAGAATGGTGACTGCGCACTGAGAGCTGCAGGAAAGCCTATATCGATGACTTTATGTCGCTTTTTAAGGACAAAAATGGTCATAACTCTGGCAAATATTTACCAATTTCAATGATTCTTTTTTTAAGCGAAAGAAGAAACCACTTTATTAAATCTGTATGAATTTTATTACAACCGGATAAGAACTTCCTGGAGGAACATGAACGATGTGGAGCAATTTATCTGGTAAAAACCATAAAACTGATGTTCTCCATTACATTGCTCTGACAATTATGAACCGATTGCGATGATTCTTTTTTTATTCGAGAGAGTAAACTACTATGATCATTCCATGCAAATTTCATTACGACCGGATAAATAGGTTCTGAGTTTCTGAAGAAACATGAATTATGTAAAACTATGTAGATGATAATGTGATCATAACCTATCTAGATAATTTTACGGTTTTCGATGGTTCAATCTTTATATATGAAAATATCACTAAAAATTTTAAAATAAAATCTTTTTAAAAAAAAATTTAACCGACTTCAATATCACTGAAAAGTATAAAATAATTTAAATATTATTGAAGTTGGTGCCAAATATACACAGCCGGTAAGCTAACACCAACTTCAATAATATTTAAATTATTTTATACTTTTCAGTGATATTGAAGTCGGTTCAATTTTTTTTTTAAAAGATTTTATTTCAGTCTTCATCTTCGAAGCCTCTCTTCCGTTACTTCCTTTACATCAGGTTTATAAACAAGCTAGAAATATAGGCTAAAAATACGATGACCCGTATATAGGGACTGTACGAGAATAACTGTAAATTGGTTCCAACACAGAATAGCACCATTGGTATACCTGCAACAATGTAATACGACAACTACATTTATCCTATCATTTAAAACGTGAAATCGGAAGCTTATAACTCAATTCCGCGGGAATTTTGAGGAATACTAATTAACGGTGTAAATTTTAGAGATACCCTTGTGATTTGTCATTTAGTATAACATTTCCTTTTTATTGTTACAGAATCTGCGGAAAAGACGCCAGATTGTCAGGTAAGCATAATGCAACAGAGCATAATTGTGCCGGATCATTTACTATGCTAAAGCAATTCTCTCTCTAAGCGACTCTCTGAGCGAGCTTTCAACTAGTCGCTCTTCCTATCTTCTGGTGACTGGACGCTATAAGCGCTCGGCGCTGTCACCTGTCGAGTGACGTCATGGTGCAATTTATGACGTCGCGGAACATCAACGTTACCTCGCAGTACGCTCTCCACAAATATCATCTTCCCAACGCACACATAAGATGCCAACCAAATCGTGACTAGTTAAACCTGTTCGGGCTTATTTAGCGACAATCGCTGCTTCAAACGGCCGATAACCGTATTGTGAACAAATAAATAAACATCTAAACAATTTGTTGGTGCGTTTGTCTGATCGACCAATTTGCACTTAGTTTGTGTTGCTGCAATATGGCAAACTCTCAGCCCTCATAATAATGAATGGGAAATGATAGTATTATCATGAACGCATTTACTATCACCATTATCGGTACATAGGTTTAGAAGTAATTTACAGGGGATTGATTTCGCCATACTCGCCATTTGGGTTCCACAATGGCTCACTCAATGTCCACACATGTTTAAAGCAACATTGCCCAATTTAACATCAACACATCAATTTTTCGTTCGGTTTTCTCACGACTAGGGAAAGTTTAACTCGTAAAATATTTACTAACTTTCATATGTGGTAATTATCTTGTTAATGTTTACAGAAGTGCTATTAACTGTTGATAAAATGTGTTCTGAATTTCTGCGTATGTTGTTATGACGATTCGCTAAGGTCTATAACTATACACAGAGATTTGCTCGTCTTGTCGCTTATTCAATAAAGTTTTCGTAAGGCAATTCTGTGCTGGTGAGCTCTAATAGCTCCTGAATATAGCTCCTGAAATAAAACCAGTTCATCCCTTCCACCAATTCCAATCATTTTCATCTCAATTAATCGTCTTTCAAAATTACCAGATTAGACAAAGATGCACTGTTAAGACCTTAAGGTTCTCGTCTACATTTTCTTGACTCAAAATAAGGCCTGTATATTTTTCTACTTTGAAGATGTTACCAACGTTATTATAACATATATGTATCTTTGTAGGAGCTTTACATGCATGCTCGCTGGTAGCAGTTCTTACAGTTTACCCAGTTTTCTGTGCTGGTAAGCAAGAACTATCATAATGTAATGTGTTGTAATGATATCCTATTAACACATTTTTCGCAGAAAAAGGCAAATTAATATAATGCCATTCGTGTTAATTTATTGAGAATTTAGGTTTCTTTTATTAGTACTTATTCGAAAACTAATCAACTTTTATTTGGCTCTGTGCTTGTTTGAGTCTACAAAAGATATGATAAATCTTTAATGGTTAAATCTTTGGCAGTGTTCTCGCACAGTATTATTGTGTTTGAAGAGAAACCTTATAATAAAACATTTGCTATGATATGCTATATTTATAAGGTGGAGATCACGAAGCTCATGCACTTGGCTACTTAAAATTTATTTATTTCCAAATATACCTCCATAAACATGACAACGCGTGCAGAATGTCAAGGAGCTTTAACTATAGATATCGTCGGACAGCGAATATCGATTATATGATTACTTTCATCAAATGCAACCACTTAAAGAACTAGTTTTATCATAAAAAATAATTAGAAGAATAATAAATAGTAATTTTTGATAGCTAAGCTGAACTAGAGACTTAATTGGCACAAAATTGTAATAATAAAAAACAAGTTGTTATTTGCTTGATAAAACCAGTCTATTTTGCAGCTTATTTGGAAGAATTTTTTAAACACAGTCTTATGTCAAAGGAATCGTTGTGTCCATAGCAATATGGATGAATTAGGGAACCCGATCCCCAGCACATAATCTCCACATAGAGCCCTGGCAAACATACCAAAGTAGTTAACTCATTGCCAATGAGCCGCTCATAACCAGTTGTGATAACTGTTGAACGGTTAGTTGGTTAAGCAACGTCACGCGAGGTCAGCCGTTAGATGGGTGGACGTTTAGTGGACTGAGCGTCTCCGTGACTCGAAAGGCACTTAAAAAGTTGGTCCCGGTTGTTTTTATCTATACAGCAGTCTTTATACCAAATCAGAGGCCCACGAGCAACTTCAACAACTCAGACATCGGACCATCATGGGTTGGCCACTGTCTCTTGTATTCGGGTTCATTTTACGACGATGTCTGTTAATGTGGTTATTATTCCGCTATGGCACCCTACCCATACTTACTTACTTACTACGGTTAAATGGTGTACCGTATTATCCGAAATACCTGCACTTAAAAGTACGTAACCTTTGTACATACGAAGCATTTATTAGCACTTTCGCCCGACGACGGAAGGTTTCAAGCGATGCAGCTAATTACACGCACATCCGAGAATCGCAAACGTGCCTAAAGATGCTCATTTTATTGCCAAGAAGATTACTTTCTCCGGACTATTGCGTTTACATGTTATCCAATAACTGAACCTGTTTCGCTTGAACCAATTGGACGTTCTCTTGAGACTTGATGGCGTCTTATCCACGACTGGTAAATTGCTTGCGTGATTGGTTTGGAATGTCATGTGTAATGTTGTACCGAGAATGTCTGTGTGCATGTAATTGGTACGGCGACATAGTATGTTTAACCTTGAAAGGTGTATCTCGAATGTATGTCAACAGCAATTCGTACCTCTTAACGATCCTCCATGATGTTATCTGGTGTAGGAGCCATGAATTGAAGCTCTCTAGATACTAACATCGCACATCGCTCGAAGAACCGATAACCGATGGGGAAGAAAGGTTCTCGAGTGGCGACCACGAACCGGAAGACGCAGCTTAGACAGGCCTCTCAATAGGTGGATAAACTAATGTCTAGGGTCACGGGCGGCGGTGCACCTATAAGAATGATAATATCAAGGCTGTACATATAGATTTTGTGTTATCAATTTGAATCCAGCAACGATTTCTCTAGATTCAATGAAGCCGGATTAAGTAATAAATCGCTTGATAATTACGTTTATTTATGGCAAGTTTTTTACGTAATGATGTTTAGGCTTCTGTTAATGACTATATCCGGTACTCTTTCGGCACAGTAAGATTCTGTTACACGCAATTCAATCACTAGTTGTTCCCCTAAAACCAGATTAATTCGTAACATTTCACAATTTCTTGCATACATTTATGATACTGCACTTTTTTGTATGATCCGTGGTGGATCATACAAAAAACGAACCTGATAATATATATTGTATAACAAATTTTAGTGAATGATTTCTTTTATTTACGCAAATACTACACATTGAAATGAAACTACGTACCATGAACCCCGATTCATGATTAATGAGAAAATGATTAATATGTCAACTAGCCAAATGGAAGATCAACCAAATGCCACAACGTTAAGCTAAAATATAAGGTACAATCGTGCCAATTCCCGATTAAAATAAATTATGAAAATGGAAGACTTTTTTATATCTTACACTTCTCTCACGCAAATTAGTTCAAGCCCTTACGCCTCTGACTTGACTTAATGACTGATGTCTAAAAGACGAGAACCGGAACCAACTTACGATTATTATTGTCCAAAATATCGTTAACACTTGTTATTTTCTTTTGGAGTGTTCTAAATTAGTGATCTATCATTATCATTCAGTATAATATATTGAGGCTATGTTTTTCGTCAATAAGAATAGATTAATAAACACTTGATTAATTCTTAAAATGAAAAGAAGATTGCAACCGATACACAAGAAACCCATGATTCATTAAATGTCAGCGTCAGGTGGGGTGGTCCGTTGACCTGGCAACTTTCCCTTATCCCTGGGACTGCATAGTACAACCTTTTAGATACTATTGACCGGTTCGAACGGCAACCAGAGTGGACGCAAACCTGTCACATTAGCATTAAGTTTATTGACTGCAGTAAAGATGGTATATCCTGGATTGGTTTTCACTTTCTACAACAAATGTACAGTAAGATTAGTGTCAAAATTGTCGTTTAAAGTTTGACTTTTGAATACCTATCGTGTTTTTGGGAAAGCGTAGTGTTTTACTCCACTTTACGGTACTTCAATATATATGCACATTTTTAATCCCTACTTAAATTTTTTTTTTTTTTAACCAATTGAAATCAATTCTGGACAAACTTGCATCAACACGTTAGTCAAGACTGTGTCTTCCTTGTTTTTTCGTAAAGCCAGACACGTAACATTAATGCATTTTTTTTAAATAATTCAATCAAGTAAAGTACTTCGTAAATTCATTAGTTGTTATACGTTTGAATTCTTTAGATAACAATTTCTCAACAAGTATAAATAGTAAGAACAAGACGAATCAAAAATCGGCTTAATTAATAGATTTTACATGAAACATACCATGCTGACATGAGACGTGATTCCTAACTGTTGGCCTTCTAGATAAGCTCAGAGTCACACAAGGAGCTATGGAGAGAGCTATGCTCGGAGTTTCTTTGCGTGACAGAATCCGGAATAAGGAGATTCGCCGAAGAACCAAGGTCACCGACATAGCTCTTCAAATCTGCAAGTTGAAGTGGCAATGGGCAGGCCACATCGCTCGGCGAACCGATAACCGCTGGGGAAGAAAGGTTCTCGAGTGGCGACCACGAAACGGAAGACGCAGCGTAGGTAGGCCTCCCACTAGGTGGACAGACGACATTGTGCGCGTCGCAGGTAACCGGTGGATGCAAATAGCCAATTGTCGTTCATTGTGGCGTTCGAAGGGGGAGGCCTATGTTCAGCAGTGGACGTCTTCTAGCTGGTGATGATGATGATACCATTCTGACTAAACCAGCTGCTAAAAACGCATTTAAATCTATGATCTATACATTCATATGGCAGCAACGATACCTTAGTGAGAAGTAGAAATAGACATAAGCTTCATACTTATAACTTATAAAATATAAGGTCCTGGAGGACTTCTTGAGGGAATAACTTAAATAAAAACTCGGGTTCGTTGGATGTCTTCGATATTGTGTTTTACCGGCTCGCAAGTTAAAGAGAATTCAGTCAGGCGCTACTGTTCCATGGGAATCCTTCTGTTCATCAGCTATCCTTGGTCTGATGCTGTGGAGTTCCAACACCACTCTGTTTTGAGTGGGGGTTTATTAGCCACTCCCATAGTGGTATGGTCATGTTGAATGGTTGTGTTTGCGTTTTGTAATCATATTTCTCAAGTTATGTTTCCTAAGTGTTGCAAAAGTAACGTGCGAGTGGTAGCTGTGTTACTAAACCGATTGTTATACTTTTCTATTGTATCTGTTTAATTTTTTTATGTATCTGCTTATACGGTTTGTTTTATACTAAATGTGTTTTGTACGACTAATTAGTCCGTGTTTAATAATGTCGTAATTTGTGAATTACGTGATTTAAAAATATTACGCATTCTAATAGCTAATTTATAAATTATTGTTTAAGTGATTATATCACTTGAAAAATTATTATGATGACCATTCTCGTTACTGAGAACTATTTAGAAATGTTATACAATCCGACTTCCTACTGCTTGCCACACAATAGTTATCATCAAGTTTGTACCAGAATACTATTATGATTATATTATTATTATTTCTAGCAATATTAACATCTGAAAACTTCCAGTCTACATTGTAAATCGAGATGCCCTCTGAATCCTTACGCAACCATCGATTCTAATAGCAAGGAAGGAAACCCTATCGCTACCAATTCCGGCTCCCTTCTGTTAACGTATCGTTAAACAGTAACTTTACACCACAAATAGGTAATTACGACCCCGTCAATATAACTTAATACTTCAAACTTACCCAATGAAGTGAGCTTTCGATTTCCGTCAGCGATTTTCAAGCATTAATCATAGTTCAGTAGTTTTATAGTAGTAGGTACCTGGATACCTAACTGTCTGAGAAGAAAGATAATTCTAACGTTGATTAGATTTGATCTTTTCTTAGAAATGTTGGTCTTCAGTACCATCAAACTATAACAAAACAAGAAGAGGCAGTGCACATATTTATGCGCAAGTACCTTGTAGTTTTGTAGTAGGCTGATCTTGACGATTAACCGCAGTGGCTGCATCGATTAGGGGGACATTATTAAAATTATACATTTCTTATTTCCCTATATTTAACTTATCATCTGAGTATCAATGTAATTTAATACTTTACGTGACATGGATGTTGTTTGTCACTGAAGATTAAAATAATACTACAGATACGTTATGAATCAGATCGAAAACTAATTTTATCTGTTAGCTCGAATTTTGTACAGCACATGTGGTATCAACTTCAAATTTTGATTGCGTCCCGTAGTCTCAAATTCTCGATGCGCATCCCTAACGTTCTAGAGCTTATAACATTTACGTGAGGTAGTTATTTAGTTATCTTTATTGAGCTAATTGTTATAACGTGTGTGTATGTCAGGGCATAAGTCGTCAATTATCGTTAGAATATACCCGAAATCCAATTATCTTTAACATTCACGAGTGTAATTTTATTAACGTACGAATAGGTTAAACATCATTCGGTGGCATTCAGTAAAACACGTAAATAGTTCGGCCATTTTGAGTGTTGTGTAATCTGGTGGTAACATCTATACTTATAATAAAACTGTAACAGGTCCAATTCTGTACATTGAAGATATTTTGAAAATTATATTTGGAGGGCATTCTATAACCGATACTGAGGCCGAAAATGTAATTTTTTTAATTTTTGTCTGTCTGTCTGTCTGTCTGTCTGTCTGTCTGTCTGTCTGTCTGTCTGTATCACGGCTGAGCATCACGCCGAAACTACTGAATGGATTCAAATGAAACTTGGCATGATTTGAGATCTTACTACGAGGTAGGACATAGGATACTTTTTGTCCCGTAATCTAGCACGGTTCTTTTGGGAGAGGGGATTAAAGTCAAAACGGGTACTTCGTTATACGCTTGGTCCGATTTTATATTTTTTTCTATAAAATATAATAAATATTAGTAAGGGAACACTCATAGAGAGTTGTTATCAAGGTTTTGTAATCGATCGGGTTAAGCAACGTTAGGTAAGGTCATTAAATAGATGGGTGACCGTTTAACGCCATTTGAACTAAACGGGTCCGTGCTTCAGAGAGCAAGTAAAAAGTGGGTCCCAGTTTTTAACCGACTATAAAAAAGGAGGTTATGTATTCGATGTGAATGTCTGTTATTCAAAGTTTAGTTAACGTAAAAATAGCGCAGGCGGAGCTGCGTGGGTCAGCTAGTTTTTAATATAAGTGCTATTTTCTTACAAATTTACATGTTAATCACTGTGAATAAGGTCTATAATGGTAAAGCATTGACATGGTTGGTTAACATATTTTTAATAATTATTTCTTTGTTCGTTTATATGCAGTTTTTGCTATCGTCATAGCCTTGGTTTAATTGATTTGACGGTTGTTTATTACATGTTTTTAATTATACTTACATACTTGTTTGCGTAGAATCTATAAATACAGCCCATATCAATGTAGGTCCTTACTGCAAGCACCTACTAATGGTGCATTGCCACATATTGTTTTTTCCTGTTTAAAGATTTGCTAATTTGTAACTTCGGTTAGTTTGGAATAAGTTTTGTTTACTTCAGTGCTGAATGCGATCAATTATTTAATATCGAACATTTTCATTCCAGTCAATTTTATACAGTTTGTATAACAAATCCTGACTGCGAACAAAGTGGTAGAATATTTTCTTAATAATATTTTTTAAACAGTGAATTGATTGAGTGACAAAGGAAAAGTAGGCGAAACAAATTATAAAGTGCACCAGGAAACGTTAGACGCTGAAACCATTACAGCCAAGTTGTTCTTGGACCTATTCTAAAAGAGGGAATAAGCCTCAAAGACTGGGAAGTATGAGACAGACTATGGAATGTGAAGAAGAACAGGACGAGACTTCTTGGATACATAACATCTAGTAGTCAGACAAGTCTAGTCTAAAAAAACCTTTGTAGGGTAATAAATTCCAATTCGAGAACATACTCGTTACAAACATTGAAAAAATTTGATTGACGTTCACGTTATCCAGCTTGCCCATTTGTCAAAAGTTTTAAGTCGTCGAAACGCAAGTTTTTTAACGTATGTGAGGCAAACGTGACCCGAATACCTTTGTAATTGTTATTGGCTGTATGAGGTATGCCTATGCCGCGGCAGGCACCGTGTGGAACGATAAAAGATTACTCCATGACAATGTTTATTATTGTAACCTATTCAACATGCAGAATGTATCGAAGGTCGAAAGGTTTTTTGGGAACCACGCTTATTTTAGAACCGTTAAGGTCACGGGAAGTGGGTATTTCATTGTTGTCGAGCGAGCCCAATATTAAGTTGGTAGGATAAATTATATAATGAGTCACAATGATTGATCCTTTGCTTAATCAAATCAAAGGGTACGTAAATTAATGTAATACTCCATGGTAAAATTTGCCAAATACTGTTAATCACCTTCGCTTATCACAAACCCCTTTCTCCGCAAACGGACTTCTACGAATTGATTCAGGTATTTTCATTCATCAGGCAGTCTTTACAGAACGTAATTCGCCACCACGGCTGGCGGACGTACGCCTTGCCGCATTGTTTATTATACCTCCCGCAGAGAATAGTTATAACCGGCTATACATATTATCGTTCATCGTGTGGATACTGGACGTATGAGTAACGATTGAAGTTGTGATCAGTGCCTGAGTGTTTCGGATTAAAAAAAATATCGAAGGTAACTTTTTTATGCAATCAGTATGTTTATGGTTTAAACTTTGGTTTTTCCGTTTTTAATTGCATCTTTCTTATAGTGGTTAAAGCGTCTAAACTGTGTTTAGAATATAGGCTTCACACCCAGATCTCCAAAAAATGGCATTTAGAAACTATAAAATTCCTAATTACTTGAACTTTACAAAATTATTAAATAAAGTTAATATGAGTTTAAGTTATGTACAAAAATATAAAGTAGGCCATCGTATCATTTTTAATTGTCATGTATATTGATAACAACAATCTGTAGAGATGGAAAGTGGATGGAGCACTTCCCATCTCTACGGAAATAGAGGCGTAATAGGATTTTAAACAAGTAATTTCAGTTTGTGATTAATGATAAATCACTGAGTTATATCGTTAGTTCGATTTTCAAATATCTTATATTACGAGAACATAATTGATCCTTAATTATCGATTTCTGCACGTAATCGATTAGTTTTGAGTTGATGTTTTAATGGATGTAAACCTGTGGTCATTACGTAACATTAAATGCTGCTCGAATAAGTGTTTAATTAAAAGTTAAATTTGCAAAGTAGATAATAGTATTTCACAATGATTTATGCATTTATTCAATATCCTAATTAACTAATACCTATACTGATTTACTTAATTATGTATAAATATACCATATATTAAAAATAAATTAGAATACTCTTTGACCATAGCATTCTATGATACGGATTCACTGCCATTCCAACTGAAACTGAATCAAATGCATTTACATACATATTTACATTTACATTTTATACATTTTTTATTGAATTAACACAATACAAGGACCAAAGGTTGGATTGACAAAAAGTGTAGTCAATATTTTGTAATAGTTAGTCGATATTTAAATAATAATTTTCACAATGTGGTCTTTTACACATTACACATATACACATTACACACACACACACACACACACACACACACACACGAATATTACACATTTAAATCAAACTACTTTTACGGATTATATCGCGATATAATCCGTAAAAGTAGTTTGATTTCAATAATAATTTTCAGTTCATATTATGCGAAGATCTACTTACAGCTAGCAAATAATCCTAATAGTAATAACTTAGGAATTTAAACAAATAAACCCATTGAAGCTTTGATTATGATGTGATATGAATTGTTATTACTACTATGTATGTATCTACCTAACTTTTGTTTAATTTGCACCACACAATCTAAAATTCGTCTGAGAAGAGAATTTTGTAGTTCCATCAAATAAAATTCAAATTACTATAAAGCAAACCAATACAAAAACGAAGCATAGATATAAAAACTGAATCAACTCCACAAAAAATATCTATGTTTAATCAATCTATTCTTCGCGACAATTTTATAGTCTGTGACTGTGATGGTTGACTAAGCAAGCCTTTTGATTGGCGACAAGTTGATTAGATAGGTACGTACCTAAATAACCTATCACTAGAGTACTATAATATTCTGTTATGATTGTGTATGTACCGGTGAAAGTAATAGGTAGCCAAAATGTCGGCTAACATCGATCGCCCGTTAGGTGTTCAGATATGCATAATAAATAAACGTAGCTGGCACGTTTATTTTTATTGTAACGTAAGGTTAGATAACTGTCATAACTTGTAATTTATTTAGCTTGAACGAAACTTGAACTTTTTTTCATTTTTGCGACTCTACAAAAATTATATTTCAACTTAAAAAGTACCTAATTAAAAAAAAAAGATACTGATACTACTTGATATTTAAAAAAAAAAGTTTCGATCAGCCAGTACTACAAAGATATATACTTACGTCTAAACTAGTTTTTGCATGAGTTTTCGTAACATTTTTTTTCAAGCCGGCTTTAGACACGTCATCAATTGCTTTCTTAAATGCAGCCAGTACCAAATCTTGGTGTCGTGATGACCAGTGAATATTTTTTAGTTTAAGTTTTTGGCTTGGTTGTGAAAATCTTTAAGCCAGTACTGTACATCGTTATAAAGATCGGATAAAAAAAAAACTACGTTTTGGGAACCCAATCCGAACCTAGTCTCTTCATATATATTAAACAAATTTATACAGAGTGATAGCGCTATATTTTTTCAATTAAGACACACACAGTCTACGATGTAAGTCTATCCCACTACTGCAATATATTCCTATATTGGATTTCTGACTAGCTAAGAGTGAATGATACGGCTCGCGTATCTTATTTTTTGCATATCCTCTCGCATTCCTTCGCCGCAATTACCTTGTCCGCGGCTTATTTTCCTCGTAAATTCCTTCGCCACGCCACTGTGACGCCACTCTCGATTATTGTATACTTACTTATTTTTTAATTGAATTGTGATACTACAATTAGAATGTCATAGACAGTGGCCTATAATTTGATAAGGTACGTATTAATCGATTTCATGTTATGGCCAAAAATTCGGGCTTGATAACTCGTTGAAATTGATTAGACGGTTAGGATTTCCTAACTCTGTGGCACCCACAGCGCGGTCGTTTTGGCCCATGAAGTATCCGGCTTGCGGGAGATATGTCCAGCCCGGTTCCACTTCAGTTTTGCAGCTGTGCGACCAATATCAGCAATTTGCATTACGTAACGCAATATAAAGTTCCTTACACGGTCGGTAAGCTTTACTCTCAATATACTGCGCTCCATAGCCCGTTGACACACTGCAAGTGCGGACTTTTGACGTTTAGTTAATGACCAAGTATGTGCACCGTAGGTGAGATTGGGCAGCACATGACAATACCTACATAAATAATTGGTGTATTCAGATATGAAGTAAATCATCATAGTTATGGTGTGGTAACTATAGTAGAGTTGTTGAGATGTCACATACATATTAAACTTTTACTTAGGCATTACTATCCATGATGTTTTTCTCGGGAAAAACGGCCTTATTTGGCGACACTCACCTTTCCCGGGCTACCAAAAGGTTGTTTGGTTTCAATAAAGTTCTGAGATACCGTTTCATTTTTGTATCGTAACTTTTTGAAAGATAACGTTATAGCGAATCCTTGAATTTCGCCTGTCACGATATCCAATGCATTGTTTCATTAAACAATACATATTGTACAAGTAATCTATCCGGCAATGTACCTTGAGCTTGGGAATAGGGTCAGTTCAGGTTCCACTTGATAAGTTTTCTTTTGTATTCATTATGATATTGTTTACCGATAAGCTAATTCTACTACCTGCTTGTTACCTTGATTCTATTATTTTGATTCATAGAAACTTTTATCATAACGTTTCGAGTTTAACGTTCTTCCAAACCATATCTTAAAGCCGATAACTTTTAGGCTTCAACTTTCTCCAAGTCATATCTTTTCTATACATTTTTTACCGCTAAGTAACTATATTACCCAATCACATACATGCGATATTTTACTTTAACCTACTATCTATGCAGACAGTGCGACGGATAGATATTTGCGATCGCATATCTATTGCCATATAATATAATTCATATAATTATTTGAAGTGGCAGTACAAACTTCGTTCAGCATTATGATATAAAGAAGTTTTCCGACTGAACTCCAGTGGTCAAGTGCGTTACTATGATTGTAAGGTCCTAGCTGGATAATTCCTAAATTGAAAAAAATATCTATAGCAGAACATATAATCCAAGCATCCACATCGAAGGGATGTACACGAAAGCGCAGACGATATTCATATTAATACATATTTATTAATAATTGCTTTATTATTATAACATATACCAATCCGTAGCTTCCTGCCATTGTTGGCAGTCTAATTTACTATAGAGATATTATGTATACGTAGAGAGGTAGACTATTTAAGGTCTGCCCATCGGCTTGCCGTAATTGTCAAACAATGGCTGATAATGTCGTATTGAGTCGCTCCTTGTACTTATTCGTTGGGAAAGTACTTACAGTATTGTGTTACGTAGTGAGTCTCTAATCGACCGGCTCCCTAAACTGATTGCTAAAACAAAGAGCTTGGATTATACTTAATGTTCATAGAAAACTAATTTGTTAGTTTTTATTATGAAACTAGCTGACCCGCGCAGATTCGCCCGCGCTTTTATTACATTTTGCTCCCCCTTTTCTTCCTCCTCCCTTGATTTATTTCTCTCTCTATCTCTCTCTCTTTTAAGAAAAATCTAATTCTATGCTCTCTCTTTCCCCCTCCCGCTTCGGTCCTCGTCACACTCCTCCCTTCCTCTCCCCGTTGTCCCATGATCACCCATCTATTTATTGACATCACCTAACGTTGCATAACCTGTACGTTTTCCGAACAGTGATTACAGCCTGTCTATGATAGTTCCCTTCTTTCAAGTATTTCTAGTAAGTTTAAATTATTGACATATCGACCGCAGCGCCACCTACCGGGTCCAATTATATTTACAAACCATCCAGGAACTCTTTGGATTGACAAAATTTCATGTAAATCGGTCCAGCCACTTACGATTCTATAAAGGACATATACAGACAAACATTCATTTTTATATATATAGAAGATGAGAAAACATCCGCCTAACTATCCGGTAGGTAGACATTCGCTGAAGTTGGGTAAGCAATGTTTAAAACTATTCCCAATTTCAAATCGATAGCATTAGCAGTTACTCTAGTAGGTATATAGGTTTCCTTCGGAGTCGCTGGACGTTCGGGGTGTGGGCCCTAGGATGTCCCTTGAGGACGGTGGCGACTCCGAGGAGGACGGCGGCGGGTTTACGACTCTTGTTCCTATGAGCTGTCTGGTTACCGGGGGGCTACAATGCTCCCTCCGGCGCGGGCTCAAAGGCAAGGCACTGAAGGGCCCCTGGTGCAGATCCCACCGGAGAGCCCTGGGGTCCCCTCTCATGTGCCGATGCGACAGCCGCGGGGGTTTAAGTGGGTAAGAATCCTACATACCCCGGTCGAGCCCCACAGTTCCCGGGGACATTTTGAAGGTTTTCTCCGCGAAAAAAAAGCCAAAAGGTATATAGGATTGTCAGACAGACAGAGATAGTCTCACAATAGGGGTTACCTACTTTTTACCTTTTATGTACGAAACCCTAAACGCATAGAAAGTTAGTTCATTAATTTTGACATATTAATTTATTTACACAAATAATTCAAAAGTTAACGATGGCCCTTACAAAATTTGTGCGTTTTGTATAATACTGACAGAGAAACTGCAATGTTTATTCACGGCTTTGTGAGAAAATTACAGAGCAACTTTTATGTAGGTAGGTACCTACTCGTATATTGAAATTATGTGTAATTGTGCAGAGCTACTTACTTTCTTGCTTCCTCTTTAAGGGCTTTATTGCGTAAGAAATGTTTAACATAATAAAACGTCTTATTTACTGCCGGACTAGGTCTCTATAGGTCTAGGTCAATTAGAGTTAATGATGATTAATCCAGTTCTTAAAATCCGTCGATATCGTAATGTTAATATCGGATTATATCGACACACAACAACATTATTAAATCAGACATTTTAAAAGATGTCTGAAATAATTACAGTTAATAATAAACAAGTAAGTAAATTTAAAAAAGACAAAACTATGTTAAAAGTTGCACGGTTTTTTTGAAATAGTCAAAATGTTAATTTTCTTCGTCGCAACTACGGGTGACTTCTGCGCGCGACAGCAGCGCGGCAAACGCTCTTCTTTGTAAATCAAGATCATCAAGCATCTTTGGTTAAAGCTCCAAGATCGAGATAAATCAAAAACGCGAGGCCGCAGCGCTGCAAATTAGAAGTCATCCTACGTCGCGGAGACGCGTAACAGATACCTACTCTAGCACTCTACATAATAATATTATACGTATTGCCCGCGGCGCAAAGCGTTAGCACACTTAAAAAAAATCGTTGAAGCAGCAAGCGCCATCAACTGCAAAATCAACAGTTATGTACAAACTGGGCAACGAGGTTCTCACGCAGCCCATCTGCCAAAACACGCCGCCTTGGTCGTCCAATCACGCGCTGCATTGTGCCTGTAGGTTTATTTTTAAATAATAATGAAGTTGCATGAAAATTATAATAACAATTTATGACTATAATTTGACCCTCTGCTCTTTGTAACTTCTTTATTTTCCTCTCCATCCAAAGGTTGCCTGGAAGAGATCGCTTTTAGCGATAAGGCCGCCCATTGTTGCATTTTTTATTAATTTGTGTCTTATTCTTTTTGTATCTGTTTGTTTGTGCGCAATAAAGAATTGTCTATCTATCTATCTATCTAATAGTATTTGTAAAAAAAGCATTACCAAAATATTTGTTCTAAAATTGTTATTTTTTCCAAGATATTTCCTTTGAAAGTTACGTAAATTGAAACGCAATTTAACACATCACGTGACATCATCAGCTTTTGGAGTATCCGTTCTGTGACCATGAAACCTTCTTCGAGGGAATTTTCATAAGCCAACAATTGATTTGCTGAAAAATAATTATTTTTATAGGGGAATATATGCCATATTCCCCTTTTTTTTGTTTTTGATGTCTTAAAGTAATCTCAAAATCTTAATGGTGATCCAAAATATATTATATTGAATAAACATCACTTTGTTACGTACCCAAAATACCGAAGAATGTAGTCTTTTGTTCCCTATAATGTAGGTTTCTGTGTTGCCTGCCAGTGTTTACCATCCGTACTTTCTTTTCTTTACAAATTAGACCGAATTATTTACTAACAGACATGTGTACATACACTAAAAATGAAATCGCATTAGGCTTTAAGTTTGACTACTTAATGAAAAAAATAAATTATAAATTGTTTTTATGTACAAAGAAAAATATATATATGTGTATATACAGACGAATTGAGAACCTCCTCCTTTTTTGAAGTCGGTTAAAAATCTTTTTTATTGTTTCACGCAGTGGCACTCCTATAGGCCCGTAAAGTGAAGACAATCCCGTAACAATGGGTGCTGAAAACTATTTCAAAACAACTTGACTTAATTCCACCATCCCCTTCTATCATTGAACGACGAGATGCACAGCGCGTATGCACAATTAAGTGGTGAACGTGCCTTCAGTCTGGACCAAGAGATTTGATTCTCCATTTATAACAAGGACACTGGTACAGTTTGCCTGTGTCGGTTTTCCTACCAGATTATAATGTAGTTTCAAGACTAGAGTGTGTGAGTGAATAGGCTTTTAATAAGCTAGCGTGCTTTATTATCCTCGATTGTGCCGCCGCCGCCGTGTGCCAGGTGAGTTTGCAGTCAAGCACTAGTTTATATTAAACAAAAACAAAAGGTAAGAATAAAAAATGTAGAGTTAACTTTGTGTATTAACATTACAACCCGTACCAGTAATTGCAAGATGTAAAAGATATACTTAATATCCAGCCCAGCAAACCGTTTAGAGTAGATTGCAAGCCGTGCTTACGAAATAGCCATACATATTACACATGCATACGCTCGAAAAACAGTCCTTCTGGGGGCCATTACTTTAAAGCAAATAATGTTTGTTATGTCACGTTACGGGCTTAAGTAATTGATTCAATTTAATACGGTTAAGTAAAGAATAATATACAAAAACTTAGTTTGTTGCACACACACACATACATATAACACAATATTTTGAGGTCTTGCGTGAAGTTTTAACTCGCTTTTTATATAAGAAACGTCATTTAGTTTTGTGCATACAATACTATATTTTGAGGATTTTGTTTGTGGCTGCAGCAGATTCGTTAAGATTGTTGCGAATTATGTGAGTCAATGTTAGTGTAACAGTATTGAGTCAAAGTTAATAATTATATTCACCGTAATAAGAATTGAGCCTACCGGTATTTTTTCTTGTGTTGTACTTTTTAACCGACTTCAAAAAAGGCCTCCTTTTTTAAGTTTCCCTTCTCAATTCGTCTGTATATATAAATATATTGATTATTGTATGTACGCGCATAACTCTGGCAATTATGAACCGATTTGAAAAATTCTTTCTTGTACGAGTAGGCCGATCCATTGATTGGGTCCCATAAAAAAATATTACTTATGAATAAGATATCAGATAAAACTGCAGGAATGCCTAAAAGACGACATTTTAGTCCCTTTTTGAGACGAGAATGGTCATAACTCTGGCCTTACCAATTTCAATGACTCTTTTACTATCGATAGAAGGAACCACTGTAATGAATCTGCATGAATTTTATCATATATAAGGACCATGAAATTATCTGATAAAAACTATAAAACTGATGTTCTCCATTACATCAAAAACAAATCCTTTTAAAGTTAAGTAAATTGAAACGTAATTTCAAACACTACGTGACGTCACCATCCAGCATCCAGCTCTTTGAATATCTTCACGGTTGACGTGATTACTTACTTGTGACTACAGTCATAATACGGAGCGACGTCACAATCCGTCACATCACATCCGTGAGCGTTTCGAGCGATTTTTAAGAAGCCAACTTTTGTTTTACAATATATTCATTATTTTTGCATATGCTTACTTTTGTTTCTGGAATATTTAAATAAGCCCAAAATCTTTGTTAATAACTAAAAATAAAAATTGTATCTTAGGAAACAGTGGTCAAAATAAACCTTCAAGACCTGTATATGATATGTTGATTTTCTCTAAAACATAGATTAAAAAAATTTTCACTAAGTTATAAAATCCGTTCACACACAACATTTTTTATAGTTGTCACACTCTTCGACTAAGGCTAAGAGAATTGGCATGACTTTAACGAGCTTAGAACATTTCACCGGTAATTTCTTCAACAAAAAGCAATCGTAACAAACTAACTTAAAATAAAAATGGATGTCTGTTAGCAAATGTTTATTGGTCGTTTCCTGTTCGATCTGAAAGCGGGAAATGAGATTATAACTGAATAGGCACTTCGTTCCGTATTCCGCAACCCAATAAGACCAACGGCTATTAAAAACAATTGCCCTTGGATAATATGAATGGAATATTCTGAATACTTGATGATCTCGTCTGCCAATTGAATATAGCTTAATTGATGAACTTACACTTAGAAATTGTGACGGCATCGCTTGTGGTTTAGTGATTAGTGGTGCAATTTGGTGCAATACAACGTGTGGTGTTCCCAATATTTGTAAATTAAAAACCCTTTCTTCATATAATAATCTTTTAATCGTTTCGCAAAACAGTATTCCACAATCGATCACAAACGGAAGTGCCCGGATGCCTCGGAGCAGGGAAGGCGCAGTCACTTATCTGTCAGTTGACATCTGTCAAATGTCAACTGACAGTTGCGTTTAATTACACGCTGCTACATCCTTCCCTCTTCCCATAAAAAAAACAATAAAAAAAAACTTATTCAGACTTAGGTCGTCTTTCTATATAATTTTACAGTAGCACAATGTTAATTAAATCTAAAAAAAAAATATCATGAAAACTTATTCAGTTTTATCTAGCAGCCTTTTAAATAAGGTTACAGTAGCACAATGTTAATAAAGATGGAATACAAAAAAATATTGAAACTTATTCAGCCTTATATAACCTTTCTATATAAGTTTACAACTTATTCAACAACTTATTCGGCATTAGCCTGTCTACTTAAGTGTACAGTAGTACAATTATATTTTATGACAAATAAAAAAAAATAACACTGCATATTAAAGGATCCTATAGAGACCACACCCTCAGTCCGGCATGTCCACAGGCACACCAGATTATTGAGGTCTAATATGATATGAAGTTCTCGTGTAGATCACCCCATTATTATCTTTTATGCTATATGATCTAAAGTTATTGTTATTTACAATCTGACCCGGATTCCATTTTGTGGAATTCGGTTCTTTTTTAAACCAAACTTCCTGGTGTAAATTAAAATTATTTTTAATTTTAGTATTCTTATTATAACTTCTTACATTTCTGTCCTTGCTTTTATTAAATTCATATTCAACATTTAAATTTAACTTTGGAACTAGATGCTTATATGTTACAGGTAATTTCGTTTTTATATTTCTGTTCATTAACAATTGCGATGGGGTGTATTTAGTACCAGCTACTGGGGCTGATCTGTATTGCAATAAAGCCAGTCTAAAATCCGTTCTATCCTCGTAACATTTTCTTAACATTTTTTTAGCAATTTGGACTCCACGTTCAGCCATACCATTCGACTGTGGATATCTTGGGCTGGAGTAGGTAAATTTAAAACCCCATTCTGCTGCAAAGTTTCTACATTGAAGTGAATCAAAAGGAACATGATCTGCTACCACTTCTGATGGTATGCCAAAACACATAAAGACATCTATTAAAGCATTTATTATACTTTGTGCTGATTTACTTGGGATTACTTTTATCTCTAACCATTTTGACATGTAGTCAAATATTATTAAATAGTTCTTTTTATTAAAATCCATAATATCTATTCCAATTTTAGAAAATGGTAATGATGGTACCTCATGATTTAACAGGGGCTCTTTAATATTATTGTTTTGATATGTTTGACAAATAACACATTTTTTTACAACATTTTCTATATGAACATCAATTTGTGGCCAGTAATATAAAGTTCTCGCTGTTTGTTTCATCTTTGTTATACCCATATGACCTTCATGTAATTTGTTCAATATATACACTCTTAATGACTTAGGTATTATAAGTCTATGGTTCATGAAGATTAATTGTTGATCTATTGAAATATCTTGACGAAATTTATAAAAATACTTCAAATTATCAGGTACATATCTTATATTGTCTGGCCAACCATTTTTAATAAATTCACTTATTTTATTTAATTCTTCATCTTTGTCAGTTTCTAATGTTAATTTTTGTTTTAGTTCATCTGTACATTGTAAATATGTGGCAAGCCCTATACAGTGTATTACTTCATACATATATGACTGATCCTCCTCAGTCTCATTCAGGAATGATCTTGATAACATGTCAGCAATATGCATCAACCGGCCTTTTAGATATTTAAATTGAATATCATATTTTAATAATTTTAACTTCATTCTTTGTAAGCGAACTGACGGAATCTCATGTACCCCCCTTTTTAATATTGTTTCTAATGGTTTATGATCATTTAATACTACACATTTTCTACCGTATATATAATAATGAAACTTTTTTGTTGCCCATACTACACTTAATAATTCTTTTTCAATTTATCTATCACGTGATCGTGAACAATCTTAACAATCCTTGTTTTATAATTTGCCAATATATTTTCTAAGGGTCGTCTGGCGACTGCGCCATGTGGTGTTCCCAATATTTGTAAATTAAAAACCCTTTCTTCATATAATAATCTTTTAATCGTTTCGCAAAACAGTATTCCACAATCGATCACAAACGGAAGTGCCCGGATGCCTCGGAGCAGGGAAGGCGCAGTCACTTATCTGTCAGTTGACATCTGTCAAATGTCAACTGACAGTTGCGTTTAATTACACGCTGCTACACAACGTGTTCGGTTTCTTTGAATAGTAGTCATCCACCACCTTCTCTTCTTTTTTTTTTAATTTCTTAGTTTTAAATTCTTCTTCTTAATTTTTTTATCATGACAGCCTGACACGAATATTCGTCCGATAATGTGGCCGTAGCATTATGATGGTCTCGAACGGAAAAAGAATAGAATTGGACAAGCAAGTAATTTTCTAAATCCATTTTCTTGAAAATATTCATCCTTGAACACGATATGTTATTTACACACCAAACTGCAATCAAATTTCACTTTAAATAAACAAAACTTTTTCAAACACGGTGTCGTGATATTATTATGTCGTGGTTTACTAGGTGGTGGGTTCCTTGTGCATGGAACCGTGCAGGTAGGTACCACCGCAGTGTCAGATATTCTGCCGCCAAGCACTGTGTTCCTGTGTGAAGTGTAGCTGGGGAAATTACCGGATACAAAGACTTAATATCTAATATCTTAAGGGTCGGCAACGCGCTAGTGATTATTCTGTGTTGCTAGCGTCTATAGGCTGCGGTAACTGCTAACCATCAGGCGAGCCCCACGCTTGCTTGCCAACTTGGTAGTAAGTATAAAAAAAATGCTAAAATTGTGTCCGAACCCTACGTTGGCTGGCGGAGTTTTGTCGTTTAAACTTATATTTTGCAGCTAAATCCTTATTTCTGGTGACAAAGTCGCTAATTTGGCAACACTCGGACGTTCTGTTGTTCATGGATCTTACCATATTCTTTTTCCTTTGTTAGTGACGGGTATTTTTCCTTTATTAGCAGCGACATACTCAAAGCAAGTGGATGTCTTGCTAAGATTTCCATCACGTATCAGCGCGCTTTCTAAGATGCGCTCATGTGTGCGTCGCTCTCGCGTCAGATTCTTATGCCGCCGTCTGGATGCGTTGCACGTGCCATTGTGTAACTGATGATCGATCAGTATAGGTCCACTGATACTTCCGTGTTGCACTTAGTCAAAATCTCTCCAGAATTAGCAACTGCAGGGTACTCGTGTTCTCGTGTAAGAAACCTCCTCCTTTTTTGAAGTCGGTTAAAAAGCCCGACTGCGAGCAAACTAAATGGTCCTAAATTACATTATACATACATAACACGTATACATACGTATATATATTTCAACTCGTCTCGTTAAGACCTTTCTTTTGATAACCATATTGATGTTTTTGGAACTAAAAACAATACAAAATGGCGGCTGGCGGCCGGTATATTTTTTTTTTTACAATAATATATAGCCTATGTCAGTCACACAACTAAGACGAATGTAACGACATAATATTATAGGTCACTGTCCATCACACCGTTTAGGCTGTACGCCGTGTCAAAGAAATATACATACATACTCTCGAAAAACATAACCCTCCGTCTGGGGCATTCGGGCAAATAGTTTTGTTTTGTAGTGTTTTACTATCATCATCATCATCATTATCATCACCAGCTAGAAGACGTCCACTACTGAACGCTTATGTTCCTCCCCTTGGAACACTACAATGAGCTACTGTTGGCTCTTTGCCTCCACCGATTGCCTGCGACTGTCCGGTGAAGCTGTCATCCAATCTATCTGCGGCCAACAGTACTACTGCTACAAAAAAAAAGACTACTCTCACAATGTCGTCTGTCTACCTATTGGGATGCTTGCCTACGCTGAGTCTTCCGGGTTAGATGAATTATATGTCTTCCGGTTCGTGGTCGCCACTCGAGAACCTTTCTTCCCCATCGATTATCAATTCCTCGAGCGATGTGTGTTTTGCAATACAAAAACCTTAACAAAAAATGCAAATTTGCAAGCTCGTTTAAACTCTCATTCAGGTCAAAATTACTTTCATGTTTACCTTTTAATTGTTATAAGGAGTATCCAGATAATATACCGAACAATAAGGAAGTACTCTGTAATGTTACGTAATGCATCTTCAATCTATTTGAAGGTAGAAAGGAGCGACTGGTTTATGAGAAATAACTCCTTTCTAACAACCGTCTAGCCTAGCCCAGGTTTTGTAACTTTATGACCGGCCATTTTGTTCGGGCTTGATTACTACAATACGATGTAACTAACGAACTGTTTATTTTACTGTTTAATTATATACTTACTGTAAAATTAATAAATATTATCGAGATATTTTTTTAATTTAGAATGGGGCGCTCCTTTGAGCTTTATTCATTTAAATTTAATTTCTTTAAAAAACCTTAAAAAGATCAGGAGTTTCTAAGAAGTTAATAATATTATTTTAAACTTCATAAGCATTTATTAGCTGAACGACAGGTTTTCATTTTTCTTCTAACGCACATCACGCAAACATACATAGCAGCCAACCTTGCTTGATCTTGCTTGATGCTTTCCTGCCTCTAAAACTGCGCTGAAAATTGTACCCTGTATTATGCTATTCATTGATTTTTGTGTTTGTTTTACTCTAGTTAGGGAAATATACCACTGTAATCTATATTATCTATACTTGTAATAAAACTGTAACAGGTCCAATTCTGTACATCTTCTATCTTCTATTCTATCTATCTATACTATAATAAAACTCAAAGAGCACTTTTTCTGTACATTGAATATTTTTCCCAAATTTCTATGTGGGGATACTATACTATCGACATAGAGGACAAAACAATTTTTTTTTGGAATTATTGTCTGTCTGTCTGTCTGTCTGTCTGTCTGTCTGTTCGTCCAGGTATCATTTGAAAACCCGTGGATGGATTCTGATAGGACTTTCACTGATGTGTTGTGTAGAAGTAGGGGTATAAGTTGGTATATAAAACATCACGCTATGTTTCATAGGGGCTAATCAGTGAAACATTACTTGCACATATTACCACGTAATTTCCTTTGTATGTGAATAGGGTAATTATAAACTGATCAGTTAATCATTAAGATATCTATTATTACGCTATATACAATAGGGACTGAGCAGACATTTAGTTTGCATAAGATATGGCAGTGGCGAAGGGTAAATTTTTGTAAGGGGTAAGCCGGTCCGGTACACCCAGGACATTTTCATTAGATTTCTGTATTGTGCTAAGTACTTTGCTGATAGCAATATGACATTTTATCTTTGAAAAGTTAAAATCTGTAATTCCCAAGCGAGTCCAAACTAGATTAGGAAATAAATAGGCAAGGGAAAAATACCATTTCATTTCATTTAAAAGCCAGCGGTTAGGTCCGCTGCACCACCAAGGCTACATTTGTATAGGTAGGTAGAAATTGAGAATACGAAATTGCTAAATTTTTACTTAGGTAAAAGACCTAAAATGACTCGAAATGATCTAACGCAATAAAATGTACAACTACCTACAATTCACACTACACACAATGAACAGTGCTCCCAAAAACGCTTCAAGGTCATCAGGGCTCATTTCATGAAATTTTAATGAAACTCCCCAAGTCCAGGTAGTGTATAGGTATTGTATTACAGTCGCAACAATAAAAGCAAGATGCGAAAAACTTAGAACTTTCATTATCGAATATGATTAGACAGTAATTTACGATGTTAGCGTGATTTACATTATGAACAGCGCCATCTATCGGTGAAATTGAACATATAATCACTATAGAACTTTAATCTATAAATATAAAAGAAAGTCGTGTTAGTTACACTATTTATAACTCAAGAACGGCTGAACCGATTTGACTGAAAATTGGTGGGGAGGTAGCTTAGAACCAGGAAACGGACATAGGATACTTTTTTATCCCGGTAGGTTAAGGTTAAGCAACGTTAGGTAAGGTCATTAAATAGATGGGTGAATCGATTTGTATGATTTTTTTTGTGCATATCGGGTATTTCTGAGAATAGGTCATAAAGTATATTTCATACCGCTAGGTTAAGCAACATAAGGCCAGGACATTAAATTGATGGGTGAACTGATTTGTATGAAATTTTGTGTGCATTTCGGGTAGGTCTGAGAAGAGGTCGTAAAGTATATTTCATGCCGCTAGGTTAAGGTTAAGCAACATAAGGCAAGGTCTTTAAATAGATGGGTGAACCGATATGTATGAAATTTTGCGGGTATGTCTGAGAATAGGTTATAAAGTATATTTTATGCCGCTGATACCATGATTGACGAGGATATATAGAACGAGAGGAGGGTGCAAGAGAGCGAGAGGGGAGGGTGATGGAGTGAGTGATCGGAGGAGGTAGGTGGAGCAAGGGGGGGGGAGTGAGAGGGAGCAAGTTGGGAGAAGAGAGAGGAGGGAGAGGGTTCAGAGAGGACAACGGGGAGAGGAAGAGGGGAAGTGTGACGGGGACCGAAGCGGGAGGGGAGAGAAAGAACATAGAATTAGATTTTTCTTATAAGAGAGAGAGATGGAGAGAGAAAAATCAAGGGAGTAGGGAGAAAAGGGGAGCAAAATGTAATTAAAGCGCGGGTGGAGCTGCGCGGGTCAGCTAGTTGAAGATATTTTGAAAATTATGTTTGGAGGGCATTCTTTATCCGATACTAATACTAAAGCACTAAAGCCAAAAATAAAATACTAAAGCCAAAAATGTAATTTTTTTTATTTTTGTCTGTCTGTCTGTCTGTATCTCGGCTGAGCATCACTCCGAAACTACTGGATGGATTGAAACGAAACTTGGCATGATTTGAGTTAATACTCCGAGGTAGGACATAGGATACTTTTTATCTCGACATTCGGCACGGTTCCCTTGGGAGAGGGGACTAAAGTTAATATGTGTACTTGGTTATACGCTTGCTCCGATTTAAACAATTTTTCATTATAATTATAATAAATATTTGTAAGGTAACACTCATAGACAGTTGTTAACAATGTTTGGAAATCGATCAGGTTAAGCAACGTTAGGTAAGGTCATAAATAGATGGGTGACCGTTTAACGCCATTTGAACTAAACGTCTCCGTGCTTCGGAGGGCAAGTACAAATTGGGTCAAAATTTTTAACCTCCTTTAAAAAAGGAGGTTTTGTATTATATTATTGAAAGTTTAGTTAACGTAAACACAGCGCGGGCGGAGCTGCGTGGGTCAGCTAGTAATGTAATAATACCTTACTTAGACTATAGAATACTGAATAATACGCATTCCATAAAAAAAATATTTTCTGTGTTATCATTAACCGTTTCAGGACTTTCATTGGAGAACCCGTGCAATTACCTAGCCGGAGCTGTATCGTTCCGGTTCAGATTTGCCGAACATTGAGGTTTCCGGTGTTGTGAAATGTTTAAGAAAATTTGTAATAGGTATATTATTATCTGACTGGATATCTAGCAAAGCCAAACGTACATCCATACATAATGTCTCACAGAAATGTATTCCAGTGAATTCAATGAACACATCCAATAACATTATACAGCTTATAAAAGAATCATTTGTCGCGAGTGCGTATACCTATATTGGCAACAGTTTTCCTCCATTGTCTTCCATACTATTGTCATTCAAAAGAGCTGAGAGGTGCTGTATATATATTAATTACATAATTAAATATATAAGTACAAAAGTTGATAGGCATACGGACATGGCCGAATACACAAAGAATATTAAAATAAATAATAACCTGGGACAATCAACACTCGACCCCCTGGACTGATATTATAGGGAACACATGTAATTTAATTACCTCTATGTATCCTCAGGGTATGCTCATCAGAGCTACGAATTTATTATTGTTATACATGCATAATTAGATATTTTGTGAAAATAACGATGATAGAGAGCAACAATTTCTACACTTTAAGTTTTCTTTAAGTATAGGTACATATTATTTATTTATTATGACGACTACTATGCTATGCTTGCGTTGCTGTTGTGAATTATTTAATTAATATGATGTACATCTTTATTTATTTACGTACACAATAACAAATAATAATTCGCCTCACATTAATTGAGCAAGTACATCAGGCTGCTATAAAACCATTAACACTAATAATTAAGTCTATATTGTAATCCCATAATACATAAATTTTGTCTGGGTTTTCCCTATTGCCAACTCAATCAATAAAGTCAATATGTTTTTTTATAGAAACGAGTCATTCTAATAACTACATCGGAAAATACGGCTAATTGTATATTGAAATAGACATCTAATGTATATTCCATTTGAATACTTATTGTTCTACTAATTATAACCAATGAGAAAATCAGGCATTGTTTCATCGATTCCAGTATGTATACCATTATGAATGACCAAGAATTTCCATTTTCCAGCATTTCATTTCCCACATCATACATCAATTCCTGTCGAGTCATGACACATCAATTCCTGTCAGTCACACGTACCGTGAGACTTTAGGAAAACTTCATTTAACACGTAATGTGCGGAAATCGCTAAACGTACTATTAAAACAATAGGAACGTGCTGCATAATTGCTGCACAGGCAACCATTGTGATCTACATCAACAACTAAACCAGGTTTCTGATACTTCAATTAAGTTGTTCACCGTATTATTATGACATAACATATGCATAACATTGATCAATTGCCTCACGGTTATCATTCGGCTAATTGAGCATTGCGTAGCCATGCAACTTCCTGATAATAACACATATCTTATTTGTTCCAGATGGCGTAGTAAAGCAGTGGCAGATATCCATCACAAATGTTATTAACCCTAATGGAAGGCGACACGATAGCCAAGAACGGTTTAATTTCGTCAATAAAAAACTTCAATAGCGACGGCAAACAACACGGTGCTATAAAAGCTTTACTCAAAAACTTTATACTACCAGAAACAGACATGGCTATTAAAGAAAACCAAAGCAATAATAAATATGTGTATGCAATACCGGTCAAACCGCCACTACCGACGATGAGTGATAGGATGAAGTCCATGAATGACGCGAAGCAAGTGTTCTTAAATTCCACTGTAACTAGTAATCCTACGCCAACAATTCGAGACGTGAAAAAGGAAGAAGATAAAATTCAATACGCGCAAATTACCATTACTGCAGAGAGTGATGACACCAGGAGCACGGGCGGAGGGAAACAGGCTAAACCGCCACCGGACTGTGTCAAATACAAAGAAGTCTGCACTACAGTACATGCTTCTCCAAACATAAGGAGGAAAGTGGAACAGCATCAGAGGAAAGTCAGTTTTAAAATTAAAAACGCATCAACGGCGTACAAACGACCACCACTTGCGAAAACAATGACGATAACTAGCAGTAAAGTTTCAGAATTAACAAAGAAATTTAACAATATGCAAACTGAGTCTCATGCCGTATCACCTAAACAGTCTAAACTTGCAAAAACTTTAGAAGATTTACAATCAGCGTCCAGATGCTCAGTTAGCAATAGTTCTACACCATCGTCCACCCTTAGCTCAAGCCCAAATATCAAAATAGTATTACGTCCAAGACGAAGCTCCAAAAAACGTAATAACAGAAAAAGATGTTCAAGTATGGATTCAATCGACAACTATACTGTTACCGATAGCTCTAGCAAGATCCATGTGATACGTTCAAAATCTGACGGCACTAAAATACAAAAGACATCCAAAAAACGCTTAAAATATCAAGATTCCAGCGAACAACGAAGTGGATCTGATTCTGTCGATGGAAGTCCAGTAAAGTTAAAAGATAGTGATTCAAATAAAGAAACAATACCGGTAGAAAGTATAGTAGTAAAAAATGTCATTAAAAAGTTTGAATGTGAGATTATAGCTCAATCAACTTCCAATAACACTTTAAAAAGACAACCGGAAATGTCGAAAAGTACAATACCTGTTAAAGAAAAACCAAAAGTACCTGAAAAGAAATCATCATTAGTATTAACCAAAAATCTTGTTTTAAAGGATGGTATCCCAAAAATTAAAACGATCAAGCCAACTATTATTGAATCTCCAGTCACACAAAATAGTAGCAAGGAGCAATCTAAAGAAGTTCCGAAAAAGAAGGAAACGCTTTACGATCGGAAAAAATACAGAACAAGTTATATACATTCAGAGAAGTTGCCTCTAAAGGTTGTTGAAATAATTCCCGAAGATATTCAAGAAAGTTTACCAATTATAGCAAGCTCTAATAACGATCATATAACGGAAATTCCTAATATTAGCGTTATTGAACAAAAAGAAGAAAAGGTCTATCAAGAAATAAACCCGCAGATAACCCCAAACCAGTCCTTTTTATGGCGAAGAAAAAGCAGCACACAAATTTATTCAGACTCGGAAAAGTCAGTGTCAGAAAGTTCATACAGTTTTATAAGTGTAACTTTGAATGGGAGTGCGATTACATGCTCAGACGAACCTCAAGATAACTCTGTCGTAGATGAATCTCAGAGTAAAACAAATGAATCTCAAGTTAGTGTTGTAAGTACTAATGAAAGTTCTGAACCTCCTAACATGGATTTCGAAAGCAATCTTGTTGAAGCATGTAATAAAGAAATTATTATAGGATATACTTCTAAACCGAAAAAAGAAGAAGTGGAAGATGATTACGAACCGCTAGACCCCATAGACACCGATAACGTTGTAATTATTCCAGTAAAAAATATTGATAGAAGTTCCAAAATAAATTGTCCCTTACCAGAAATTCCTAAAGAGGAATCTAACGCGACCGAGGAAGAAGCTCGATCTCCAGAGGAAGAAAACATTTATCAATGTCTGTTAGAAATGAGATGCCATCCTGAGGGCGACGAAAGTAGTTTTCACAACTACGAGCTATTCGAGAACCAGCTGGAAGAAAGAACACGAGGTGATGGCGACAGTGACGATGGATACGAATATTGTAAATCCCCAATCAAACCTTACTGCTTAACATCCAGTTCGGGAATACAAATAGCTGAAGACTATCAGCCTTACTCTAAGGACAACAACAAAAACTACACAATATCAAAGTCAGTCAGCGGCACATCGACTGTTAGCTACGAAAAAATTGGTCCGGAGAGAATTTACGAGAAAATACCCGCTCGACAATTGAAATCCAAAGAAAGCAGTCCCACATACAGCAGTAGACATTCATTCATCTCCGATTACGCAGGCTACAATGATAATGAAAACATTTATGATACTATAAAACATGCCGATGCGAATTCCCTATCGCATTGTTATGAGAGTATACCGAACAGTCCCAGTATGGTGAAATTGAGCAACAGTATGAAGAAGCAGCTGGCGTCTGGTGCTCAGAAGCGTCTGTCGTTTGATACCGTGTCAAATATAAGCCATTCGACGATGTCTAGTGAGCAGAAGACGAACAGTCTGTACGGACAGAGGTCCGTGATAAGCTACAATGGGCAGGAGATCGCATTTCAAGTTCCAAGCAGCGAGACCAGTGTGAGCGACAGGAGCGACCGGAGTGATGACTGGGTTGACGTTTCTGATGAAGAGAAGAACGAACAGAAAATTATCATGTAAGTATTGGTGCAGAATACATATTATATGTAGTTGCATATTTTGTATGTTGTAGTTCCTAAATAGATCCCTGATAATAGCAAGTTTTTCTGTTCAAGTCGACTGACGTCTACACTTCACAATGGATATAAATGTGCTTTTGATTTTAATGAATTTCCTCCGGATACATGAACCTCTCTTGTGTATTAAAGATGTATGTTTAGAACTTTCAAAAGTTAGGCGTTAGCGGCGTTATAAATTTAAAACAAAATAATAGACTGCTGAACAGATTTCCTATATAGGTATCATACAAATGTAAAGAACCATTACGATTAAATCAGGAAACTGCATTGAAGTCCATCCACTCGTTTGGGATCTACGTTGCCACAGACTGACAAATATACGCATCAAACTTATAACACCCCTCTTTTTTTACGTCAGGAATTACAATGAGAAGACTTTTATTATTCTAAAGGAGGTTTTCCGAAAGAAATCTTGTATTTATAATGAGTTCGTGTCCATAGCCATACACCGAATAGATAATGTTTTTCATGACCTAATAAAAATGTTAACGGCCAGCAATAACAGTCTTCACCAAACATTGTTATCGCCACTTGATATGAAAATATTTGTTATTAGTTCAGTATGCAACATGCCGTGGAAATGGAAACATGCCGAACACTGCATTTCGCAAATACACTGTTCCTAAGGGAAAATAGAATTACCAGATGGGTGAAATAAAGTTGGGAATCTATACATATTATAAAACAAAGTCGCTCTCGCTGTCTGTCTGTCCCTATGTATGCTTAGATCTTTAAAACTACGCAACGGATTTTGATGCTGTTTTTCTTGATAGATAGAGTGATTCAAGAGGAAGGTTTATATGTATAATACATGCATAATATAATAGAGAAACACTGATAATTTTTGAGTTTTCTAATGTGATGTCGTAAATAAACACATTTTTTTTGCGCTTACATTGCAAACGCTGGCTGAACCCTATGAGATAGTTTAAAATAATGTACTACAGTATTGTTTACCTTAACAAGATCTACAAAAAAGTCTGTGATGGTATATGCTTATCTCTTAGGGATAACCCACAATAAACATTTTTTAGCCTTTACTTTTTAACTATTAATAAATTGTTAGCATGATGTCCCTTCTTATATCTTCTATACTATAATAAAACTCAAAGAGCACTTTTTCTGTACATTGAATATTTTTCCAAAATTTCTATGTCGGGATACTATACTATCGACATAGAGGCCAAAACAATTTTTTTTGGAATTATTGTCTGTCTGTCTGTCTGTCGTTCTGTTTGTCCAGGCATCATTCGAAAACCCGTGGATGGATTTTGATAGGACTTTCACTGATGTGTTGTGTAGAAGTAGGGGTATAAATTGGTATATAAAACATCACGCTATGTTTCATAGGGGCTAAGCAGTGAAACATTACTTGCACATATTACCACGTAATTTCCTTTGTATGTGAATAGGGTAATTATAGACTGATCAGTTAATCATTAAGATATGTATTATTACGCTATATACAATAGGGACTGAGCAGACATTTAGTTTGCATAAGATATGGCAGTGGCGAAGGGTCAATTTTTGTAAGGGGTAAGCCGTTCCGGTACACCCAGGAAATTTTCATTAGATTTCTGTATTGTTCTAAGTACTTTGCTGATAGCAATGTGACATTATATCTTTGAAAAGTTAAAATCTGTAATTCCCGAGCGAGTCCAAACTAGATTAGGTAAGAAATAGGCAAGGGAAAAATAACATTTCATTTTATTTAAAAGCCAGTTCATGAAATTTTAATGAAACTCCCCAAGTCCAGGTAGTGTATAGGTATTGTATCACAGTCGCAACAATAAAAGATGCGAAACATTAAGAACTTTCATTATCGAATATCATTAGACAGTAATTTACGATGTTAGCGTGATTTACATTATGAACAGCGCCATCTATCGGCGGAATTGGACATACAATCACTATAGAACTTTTATAACTCAAGAACGGCCTATCCGATTCGGCTGAAAATTGGTGGGGAGGTAGCTTAGAACCAGGAAACGGACATAGGACATAGGACTTTTTATCCCGGTAGGTTAAGGTTAAGCAACGTTAGGTAAGGTCATTAAATAGATGGGTGAACCGATTTGTATGAAAGTGTGCATATCGGGTAGGTCTGAGAATAGGTCATACAGTATATTTCATACCGCTAGGTTAAGGTTAAGCAACATAAGGCAAGGTCATTAAACAGATGGGTGACCCGATTTGTATGAAATTTTGTGTGCATATCGGGGAGGTCTGAGAATAGGTCTTAAGGTATATTTAATGCCGCTGATACCATGATTGACGAGGATATATAGAACGAGAGGAGGGTGCAAGAGAGGAGAAAGAGGGAGAGGGGATTCGAGGAGGGGGTGATGGGGTGAGGGATCGGGGGAGTTAGGTGGAGTAAGGGGGGAGTAAGGGGGGAGTGAGAAGGAGTAAAGTCAGTCAGTGGTCAGTGGAGTCAAGTTCGTAGAAGAGAGAGGGGAGAGGGTTCAGAGAGGGGACAACAGGGAGAGGAAGAGGGGGAGTGTGACGGAAACCGAAGCGGGAGGGGGAAAGAGAGAGGAGAGAAAGAGCATATAATTAGATTTTTTTTATAAGAGAGAGTGATATGGATAGAGATTAATCTAGGGAGGAGGGAGAAAAGGGGAGCAAAATGTAATAAAAGCGAGGGCGTAGCTGCGCGGGTCAGCTAGTAGTATATAAATGACAACTTTAATTTACAGCGTGCGAGAGCGGAGTCGCAGCAGGAAAAGTCCAATCAGCTGGTCGCAGAAAGTACGACATCAGTGGCAAAAGTCACCAAAACAGAAAAATGACGACAAAGGTCAGTGCCCGACTTGTGTTTTTTTATACATATAATACACGTTGTAATATCGTAAAATGATAATATATCATACTGGCAGTAAACCCGTGAGTCAAAATAGTATCGTAAACGACCATGAAAGTTGATTTTCTTCGAACTGTACACAGCGCCATCTGTTACAGGTCTAACGCACTACACATTGAATTAATAAAAATAAGTTTTAACCTCTGTCAAGAGATGGCGGTACGATTTCGATTACTTGTTAGCAATAATGTAGCACATGAAATATCTCTGTTTATTATTTCATATGTCATTAAATTTTATTTTAAATGTTATATTCATGGAATGCTAGTTTATACTAGCTGGGCAAAGTTGCGCTCATGCCCGAGATAAACTGCAGTTGCGCAAACAGAGTGGTGCTGGTGACAGGCCTCCTACGCTCGCATTCCATTGTAAACAATACCTATTCTTGTCTCATGGAAAGATTTGAAATTTCCTTTTCTAACTAAGGCAGCACAAATGTTTTTTCCCATTGTTTAACCAGCTATTAAATAGATTTACTAAAATTTCAAGATACGTTACTTTACTTTGACTATAATAACGTCATATCTATCACTAATGACAAAAAAAAATCTAAGACACTTTTCTTTACTAGCAACTAATAGTTTTAAAACAAATTCTCTAGCCTGTTTCAAATGGTACCTTTGTACTATCGCGGACACGAACGGTGTACCAGTATTCAATCAAAATAGTTTGATCAACGTTACGTGCGTTTACCTCGCCCGCACGTATATTGGGCCGGCTCGTGCAAGCGACTGTCGTCCTAATGGTGGTACACCGTTCGTGACCGCGAGAGTACATTGTGGATTAGGGAACACTGCTCTATATCCAAACTAGACAGTAAAAACATGCAAAGGTATTTAATGTATAGGTACATTAAATTTAATTGATCTGTCTATTTCTGCAAGGAAAATTATAAGTGGAGTTATACCAACCCTTTGCCTTAGACGTGGTTTACAAAAATGCTTAGGTTAGGTACTTTGCAGGCATAGCACGGTATATTGATTTCCAACCGCAAGTAGGGTGGTTCATGCCGATCGATACGATGCCTGCTGACCCACATTGATAACGTTGGCTTTGTGTTATAATACCGGCATTAGGTACGTAGTATTATCTATTGTAAATTATTTTTAGTTCTTACAGGCTACTAGGTGGTAGGTTCCATGTGCAAGGAACCGTTCAGGTAGGTACCGCGGTGTCTGATATTCTGCGACTCAGCGCCTGTGTGGAGTCCGAGTAAGAATAGCACCCTCCCATCTCCTCCCTTTGAGTGTCCGTAAGAGGCGACTAAGGGAAAACTAGAAGGCGGGCAGCAGCGTCTTTCTATTGGATTACCTACCACTACTGCGTTCCCCAAGACGCCTGCCAAGCGTGGAGATTATGGCAACCCCTCCCTTCTATGGGGGAAGATAAGGAATGATAAAGCCGCAGCGTGTAAACATTGCTGGGTTCCCGTGTGAAAGGCACTGAAGCTGGTGGAATTACCGGACACAAAAGACCTAATATCTAATGTCTTAAGGGTCGACAACGCGTTAGTTATTCTTCTGGTGCTGCTAGCGTCTATAGGCTGCGGTGACTGCTTACCAACCTTCAAGGAGGACAGCGGCATGGTATCGACCTCTGTTCTCGTGAGCACTATCACAGGTTCCCGGGGGGCAATAATGCGCCCCTCCAGCCGCCCAAAGGCAAGGCACTGAGGGGTATCCGATGCAGATCCCACCGGAGAGCCCACGTTTTTCTCTTAATTGCCGAGCGACAGCCGGCCGCGGGAGTTTAGTATATGCCACATACCCTGGTCGACCCTCCACGGAGTCCCAAGGCCTTATTGAAGGTTTCCCCCGCGAGAGCAAAAGGAAATGTACAAAGACTATATTCAGGAATAGATCGGAGTTGACCGGACATAGCTAGCAATATTTTGAAAGGCGGTAATTTGCTCCATGATCATGACTCATTGCGCCGCATATATTCGGGTTAAAGTTATTGTTTTCCAATTCCACAATAAAGGTCGGTGTTTCCAAGGCGTCGAAAGGCACGAATAGTGTTGCTTGAATTTGTAAGGCATTAAAGTCAAAAATAGTGCTTTGACAAAAAAAAACCATCTAAAACGGTAATAAAATCACCTTCTACAATGTCTCACTATCATTACGTTCTGCCAAGACCCCAAAATTAGTGATTATGTGAGGTTTAGGTATATTAAGTAACCCTTGCAATTAGCGTTTTACCGATACTGCTAGTTCACCCAATTGGGTGAATGTCGTGTCTTCACTTTTCGTGCACTAATGGCATATCTATTGTATAAACTATAAAAGTTTATTTAAACCTGTTTACATTTTGATGTCGCTTACGTTAGACAACTAATCACCTGGAATCATAAAAACTCTGTATTTTTTTAACATGGTGGAGGAGTAAAAAATTGGAATTTTATAAAGTATAAATATACCGTGTGTGGATACACCACCTCAACGTCATATATTCTGCCGCAATACAACAGACTGCAAACATTACTATCTGCCGTTGTGAAGAGCCCTGTGTCTTCAGAAATTACTGGGCAGAAGACACATAACCATTACTGCATGGCAATGGAACAATCTATTGACAGGCGTGTCACATACCATCGAGGCGATCGTTTCGTTTTTCTCATCATGAGTCCGTTTCATCAGGTGTTACAGCATCATTAACTCTCATTAGCATCTAGAAGCTGTCCATTATATATTGAACAACAGCAGTAGGTAACTGTAGCAACATATAAGTACAAGAGCATCGTATTTCGTGAAAATATTAAATAAAACAACAACTCGATATTGCACATTCGAATCGTGCGATCGATGTACGCAATGCATCGCCACATGATTAAATGACGACACGCATGACTAAGCTGTTGCGTTAAGACGAGACGCTTGTCATTTTCGTCATGCGCCAGCGATTCACGAAATGCAACACCTTGAAAGTTCCCCTATTACATCGGCCTCAGTGTATAGTTCTACACTGGACCTCCTGCCCTCTAGACTTGTTCTTTTTTCGTCCAATTCCTGCCAACTTAGCGTAAATGATCACTCGAGCTAAGCGAATAATTCATTAAGGAATTTATTTGCTAGATTGTATCATATAGGGCTGTCCTCAAGACCAACGACAACTTTGCATATCCTGTATTCAGCATAAATTGCCTTAAATGTCTATGTTTGGCTAATTACGAGTATTATTTCTTATATTGAGGAATTATTAGATTTACTACGCCTAGCCTGTCGGATGTATCGATGCCTGTCGGTGTAATTTATATTTTTATTGAAAGCAATTGGTTTTAGATTTACCTGCATGACGCAACGGAATTCCTCTTCCTCTCTGTCTCTAAAGCTGTCAAAGCAATAAATTTCACAAACATAGAAAGTTCAATTATTCTTTAGAAATATTTCATACATTTTGATCATTTTGACTAATATTTTGACATGATATTTATCTATGCTAGTTGATTTGTCGCTTTTAAATATTTTAGAGAGCAAACAGCAATGGTTGTAACTCGTCTCAATGTTAACCTTGGAATTAAGGTGAATGCAGTACTTATAGAAAGCACTGGTTAACACATTTTTTTTTGTTTTACATAAACGTAAACGGTTGCAAATATTTGGTAAAAGCATGTGGCATATAATTATGTCCAACTTACTTTCATTACAAAGATGTAGTCACCATAATCGACTTGTCTTTACTGTGACCTTATCAGTTTTCTAAATTCAGACTACCTTTAATCACCTTATCTAAATGGAAGGCTCATTATCATAATATAACGGTGACTAAGGACTGAATTAAATGAGTTATTTGTGACAATTCCAGCAATGAATTTAGAGGAGCCAGGCTGTTGATGTAGTGGCCTTTGTATTCTACCTAGCTTCTAAAATATGTTGCATTAAGCTATCAGATCGATCTCGATATTACATCATTCCATTTATCGAACACTAATAAAACAAGATGACTGGAACCCTCTATCACCACTTGATGAGTTATCGCTGTTTCAGCTTCATTGATTCACAGTGACCTATTTTAGCTGACGATAAGCGAAACCCATTGTCTACTAAACCAATACCACTAACTACCAATACAGATAGAGATAAGCCTTTGACGGGGTCAGTAGATGTAGGTACTAACTTCTACTCGTTGAATTATAAGACTGCTAGATAGATTTGCTTAAGGCATTTTACTTTAGTTACTTTAAAAATATAAAGCTTGATCTTGACACGAGACTTATTTAAAAAATCGTCGCATAGACTGACTGAACTTGATATGTCAAGTTATCTGATAGAGATATTTTGCCCAATTCCTAACTTTGTCACCTTAATGGACCGACAAGGCTTGATTTGTTAGTCAACTGTATTCTGTTTCATCCGAATAGTCTTATTATGATCTGAAAAACACAATTATTAATAATGAATTTCATTATAGGTCGACCATCAGTTTCAGTTCATGTGATAGTATATCAGCAATCGGCAGGTGCTTGCGCATTGTCTCTTCCTGTTCTGCGCGCGGAAGTATTTGCATCAGAAGCCACGGTCTAATAGCACCTTGCAATTTTCTTTCGCGAAAATACTCTTCATGTAACATGAAGATCTTATTTCCTTATTCCTAAGGAAAGAAGTGATTCGTTACAAATGTACCTATTAGAAAAAAGTTCCTTTTTTTCTCACCGAAAATTAAATCATAATAATAAAACAAGCAAATATTTTTTTTAAGTGACTTCGGTTAAATACATCAATATTATAACAAAATTTTGTTCCTTGTAAAATGTAGCCTGTATAAGCCTTGAACAAAGTTAAATCAGATAAAAATCCAAGTAAGTAAACAAGATCCGACGACAATGGCATGCCTCGTCAAGTGGTGGCATTCAAAGCATAACAAACATGCCTTCTCACGACTCCTCGTGACGCACATCTAGTATACATACCACATCATTGACCGTAAAAATATATATGGGCTTATGAACATAACTTTACATTTGTCAATCTATATGATGGCCTTGATGCTGATCTATTGCAACATGTAGGCGACAAAAGAGTTCATGTTATAATGGTCAGTTTAGATGACTTGCAGCATTACAGTGATATGGACAAATTTGAATTGGCTCGTGAAATGTAATTGATAAATTCGGTATCATTAATATGCAGAAAAAAATACCTACTTAAATGGATAAATTATTCCTATCAAATACATTTCAAATACTTTCTAAATCTAAAATGTGTGTCCTGACTAGCTGAATCAAAAAACGAACTGCTCAAATTTACAAGATACCTAGATTTAAACTAATTGGTCCTAGGGAGACCGGTCATTATGTGAAAGTAAGAGAGGTATAGCCGAATAGAACACAAAAACACCAGAACCTAGTACATATATCGTCGGCTGTGAACATTGCTGAAGAGATGCAATTATTCATTAAAGAAATTCAATGATAATTAACAAGCTATAATGGCTAAGAATATATTTTAAATACCTATTTAAAGAGTTTATTCCATACTTTATACATGTAAAAGTGACAAGGACGTATATAAATCTAAATCAAGATAAGTTGACTTTTCGTGCTTTCGACTTTTTTGCTTTTCGTAATACTCAAATACTATGTTGCAACATATCACTTACGAATTTGGTTTAGCAATTTAACGTGTGGTGGATAAATATATAATTGTGAGAAACAATTTTGTATCAGATCAGATAACAATAGGTACCTCTATTACGTTCTGCGGAGGTGTTATTGCTGCCTCGTTTACAACTTGTGTGGTCATCGCTTTACATAGCAATATCTTACATCCTTCAATTTACTGAAATTAACTACAAAGAATTAGTTATTTCGTTACAAAACTTTCGAATCTGCTACAAAATTAGAATTAGAAAGTTCTCACAGACAGGTGCCCTTTATAAATTTGCAATAACTCACGATAGAGAACAGAACGTGTCGATGGTATAATCGATTCATATAAACTTTGTCAGGTAACGTCACGCTCACTTATCAGGTGATCACTTATCTGAACTTACGTCTCTTCTGAATTCTAATTACAGGCAAGTGCACCTAAATGCAGATTCTCCGGTGTTGCGAAACAAATGCGGTCCAATTTACCGATGAAGTCGAACGTGGGATCAATTATTTACTTGTTCCACTTGTGTCGACTAAACCGGTATTATGTCACTGCTAGTAACGAGAACAACGCTCTACATTTCTCACATAATTAGCAATAGTTTACTTACGGCTTAATTTTTAGGTTGGTCTAAGACCCGCTCTACAGCATTGTCTGTCGATGTCTGCTTCGTTAATAGTGGTGATTTATAGCTTCATTGATAGCATGTTGCCCTAAATTCTAATGGACCAACTAGACGGACCAGTTTTCTAAAATCCAGCGCTTGTTGAATTGTTTTGTTCTCCGTAACCACGTACCATAAGATATTTGTTATCGTTTCCAGCTCTGTTTGCGCAAGGAATCATACTTTTTAGTTTATTATGAACCTCTTTACCGTTATTAATACCTATAAGTCGTGATGACGTGTAATTTTTTTATCAGTTTACATCATTTCGTGTCATTAAACATTAGGGGTGGTACATATATGGTGATTCTGGCATGCCTACGCGAATGCTACAGTTGGCACAAAAGGCTGCGGTGGCGTGGGAGAGGGACGGTGCGGCCGGCACGCGGTTTGCGAGTCAGCCCTGCGCCCGCGCCGCTGAACGGACGCCTCGCCGGCGCTCCACCCCGCGACACCGACAGTGAAAGTGCTACATTCGTGCTTACAGTCTGTTAGCAATTGCTATTAATATAACTTTAATTAGTTACGACAAACGCTATAATCGGTATACGCATCTGCATTATAAAAATTGTGATCATTTCGTTCGTTTTGTTGTTTCGTAAACACATCCGTGTCGCTCAACTCTACCGGCCATTGCGTTTTCTTGAAATATGTGACAATGGTTTCGTAAATTAAGCTTCTAAACGTTGTCATATTTAATGCTCACAAGCTGTTTGAGTACTTTCTATTCTAATGTGTATTTATCGCTAATTTACACAACTTAGTCGGTCACACTTCTTTCGGTTGTATTACACTCGGCATTATTCAGTCTTTAATATTTTAATGCTTATTTTCACGAGAATATTCTTATCATGTTGTTCACCTTGAGTTTTTGCTATTTGACCTGACATTATCCTTTTATTCGTTTGACACACATTAAGGCAGCGTTTCAATGTGAAAACATTGAGAAACAAATATTTCATTTTTTTTTTCCATTTTATGATCAACTTTATGTTCTTTATAGTTTATTTCTACGGTATTCTGTTTCATCAGCCAAGATTTGTCAACTATATGTTTATCCATTCTATCAATATTTATTCATATATCAGTCATTTTTGTATGGTATTGAAGTTATGTAGTTTGACCAAGATTACTTCAGTTCTTTACCCAAAATTCTATTTAAAACCTCAAAATTAGACGTTTGGCTCAACCTCAACCCACATCGGCGAGACAGCCACCCGTCCCACGGACTGCAGCCAGCCGGAACCGTGACAAGCGTAGTACGGAATTCACATTACAATACAGCCCTATTTAGTAAATCTACATTCATCGCATTCAGAATTACTCCTGTACATTTACCTATTCTATACGATACAAGATACGAACCAGCATCGACTGCTAAATATATACTTTACTTCCTACAAGCATCGGTAACGATCAGTTCTATTATTCGACGATTCGAAACGCTCGATTACATTATATTAGACAAAATCGTTTATAATAATTTATCTTTTTTCATGAATTGCCTAGCTACCCTGATTTAGATTAGGTGTCTAACCTAACTAAAAATATTCTGTTAGGTACACCCAGTACCTAACAGAATATTTTTAGATCAAACTAATCTTCCTGGAGATCAAACTAATACATATATCATTGCTCTATCACATAATCTTAGAAAATGTCTCTCACTTAATATAAAGTTTTGACATATGGAGTAATTTATGATGTAACACAAAATCGTATCACAGCATCTTGATTAGTTGAGACAGTTGTAACGTTGCGTCTTCTAACGCTTTCGCTCTCTGTAACATCAACTGCTATCTTGTCATCTCTTGTTATCTATTTGCCACCATTCTAGATTTTATTAATTGAGTACTTACACGGTATGTGGTATAAACAGTTCGTATCGTCAGCTCTCAATATGCAAACAACTGTAATAATACAGTTCTCTTTCCGCGGAACAGATTACGCGCTACGTTAGGCCTTCGTCGTTTCGCAACCCGCAATGCTCTGATTGCAACGCCATACACACTCGGCCATTTTACAAGCATACCATAAATGTCTATTCATTTATAGGAGATTGATAGTGTCATATTACGTCAGTCAAGTTAAACAGCATCATTTCCATAGCCAAAATTATCTCCAGCAATAACTTGCTGTATAAAATAGAAATCACTGGAAAAAGTGTTTGGTACATAATTCGATGTAATTTTAGCTCTGATCGCACTTGTGCATTCGAGCGTATCTAACAATTTTCAAATGCCGATTTATTTATGAGTAGGTGCATTAACCACGTCCAATGTCAGCCGGACTATTACAAATTATTGAGGCAAGTTGCAATAACGCGGCGCTTGGCAGTGGAACGGTGAAAAAACCGGCGGTTCTCAGTTCTAGTGGCGATGGCAACGACTATAGCTTACTTACGACTGTACCAGTCGACCCTGAGAAGCCCGGCAACGCAGCTGGCGACTTGATTGGTTTTTTTTTGCCTTTATCGTGACGGCACAGCTGAGTTTGAGGAAGCTAATAAATTAAATATTTAACTCTACCCCGGTGTTCGATGATTCAACAGTACGAACGAAATGTAGCGAGGTTTTATTATTCTTTGACATTATAAATGTGAAATGAAACTGCACGGAAACGTTCTTTGTCTGAAGTGAATCGAAGTGAAAAGTGGAAAAAGTGATGATGAAAAATGATCTCAGAGAGGCCTCAAGTGAACGGCGGCGTCGGACCGCCGCCGAGGCTGCGGACTTTCCGAAGGAATTGTGGCGATCAAGGTGCACCAGGCTCATTTAAATATATCGGATTATAATCCGAGTCACGATTCCACATCTAAACCGGTTCGATGTGACTGTGTTTCGAAACTCAGCCGAATATCCTTACAAACCCACAGAATATCTGTATTAGATATCGAATTCGTTTCGACATTTGCGTAACCTGCACCAAAGTAAAGTTAGAAATTCAATATTGGTGTTACGGTCGTTACCATAACCGTAGCAGTTGCACGGTATTAACTTTTGATCTCTCGGTAATCGTGTTCATGAATCGATTGATCGTAAATATTGAGTACCTGTTGTTACCTTGATCGCCGTCTGTTTTTGTAGTGTTCGTAACGTCGCCGACGAAGTTGTATCTCGACACGAGCGCCAAGTGTCCGTACTACAGCCAGAACGATGAGGACGCCAGCGGCGCCCTGGAGGACGACCTCGAAGATAAAGTTCGACTAATCGACGTACTGGAGTATACGTGCTGGCTCAATATAAGAACTGTTTCACGACATGGAGAAGTCGAAACTCAAGATCTTAGCGCATTTTTTGGTACATATTTTCTTCGATATTTATTTAAATACTCTTTACTGATAAGTATGTAAAACTCTTAAGAAGTTTGTTGTCCCCATACTACGAAATGGTTAAGATGACAATCCTATCCTAATCCTAATCCTATCGATAAACTATATATATTAGACATATCACTTTATACATTTCAACCAAACTAAATTCGACGTCGTGGAACTTTTTGCATATAATATAGCATAGCCTCTTTGTTATTCGTCGTTTTTGCCAAGTTTTTGCTCTTGTAAGCAATTATAAATCCAAATTTAGTAGTAACTGAATAAAAAATAACACAAACCACTTTAAAATAATTATATAAATTCAACAATTCTTTAAAACAGACCTGATTCTTAGTGAATTGACATAAATAACTACGAAACAATGATCACAATCGTCCGATGGATTGAATTATGAAAACATTTTCAAGCCATTCACTTGTTTGTCAATATCTTTCGGATGTCGCAGATATTGAATAGGCGATCAATTCCAACCATCATTAATATCACAGTGCAGTGTTTCATTATTTATAAGAACGTGTGTTTCGATCGCTTGTGTATACTTTTACTCGCTTTCTACTTGATAGATGACTGGTTCTAGTTCTTGTAGGTTGAAAAAACCTATTACGTGGCGGCAAGTGGAGTCAAAACTATTTGTTGTAGTTTTATCAGAGTTTACCTTGAAAACCTTACCTTCTAGTCCCAGTCCAATTGCCATAGGTACCAGAATGTCAATATTTACAAATGAGAATTGAACTTAACTCTGTTAATTAGTCAAACCTAGAAATAAGTGTCTATCTGCCACACTTACAGTTGGTTAATGAAATATAATCGTCACTTAGTCATCAACAAAATCTTCTTAGCAGACTGTGTGGCCTTTTATCCCAATGAGGCTCCTTCTTATTTTATTGGTGATCCTGCAACTGATATTAGAACATAACATTGGTACAAAAAAAATATATATTTATAACCACGTTTTCCTAATTCAGAGAAAGCTACAAAAACATTATCGCGTGTAATTCTAACTTTTTAAATAAGAATGTAAATTTTTGAACAGCATTTGCAGTATATTGACGTAATTTACTATGCTTTTCTGCATAAATTATGCATACATAATTCAAGCCTAACTCGAGATATCAGTAATACAGCTATACCCAAATTACGATTCCCTAGAGATCTAAGTAATGTTACAAAGCAAACGAAACGTCTTGACTCTTGAATCTGACCAAAATACACGATATAATCCAAAAAAACGTTTATCAGCAGACCCTAATTAATCAAGCAGTTATTCGGGTAATCTCGTAAAAATAGCATTTCTTTCTTGTAAGTTACCTATATAAAATATAGTAATTTTGAGAAATTTATAAAAACAATTAGTACGTATTTATTTATTTCTCATTATTTATCTGCATTGTATATATTTGTTTATTTTTATTTAATATATTCCTAGTACAATTGGCTAAAATATAGTAACGTGCTATATAATATAGTACGGGTGGGAACCCTAATTACATTATACATCAGCGCCTCTAGCGGTAACAACAAAAACATGTCGAATGTACTAGAGAAAACTGGACAGTTTACTTAAGAAATGTCAGGGCCTGTACGACAGAGCTATAGACCACGTATATTGACGTCTCTACCTCATGTCAAGTAAAATGATAATAATACTGCTAATAGAGGTGGTGGTCCGATATATATTCGTAATATGACGTCACAATCTATTACATACTTTCAACCATAATAGAGTCGTGGTCGTAACTTGTTAACCGGTTTTAAATGCCAATATCAATAAATCACTTGTTATGCGTTAATCACTTTGTCTACTTCCTTATGCTTTTGCAAGGGTATAAAACATTTATACCCTTGCAAAATGTTTTGGCGTTACGAGAACTTATCAATTCATTGGACGTAAAAACCTGGCAAATAATAATATTGTATATATAGGCTAAGTTTTCCCGATTAAATATGGTTTACGCTTCAGTAACTCGCCTCTTATTCAAGTACTAATAACTCTCGGAAGATCGGAACCATACATCCCGACAAAGTGTAAAGAGAGAGATTATTTTATGCTCCTCTTGCTAGCTCACAAGAACGGTACTTTATCATTATGAAAGGTGTTATTTTAGAAGTCCTAGGGTGGCCCGAAAGAGCCTCCTTGAATGACGTAATAATATAAACTCTCCACGCACACCCTAGACAAATAGCCCTAAATACCTCTTTCCATTACATATAATGAACTCTATTGAAGGATACATGTAGACTCCAAATAAAAGACAAAAACTATTTAAAAAAAAAGAAAAAAGAAAAACCGACTTCAAAGTAAATTGTTGGTGTTAGCGTACCTGCTGTGTATATTCTGCACCAACTTCAATATTATTTTCGTTATTTTATGCTTTTTAGATAATTTACTTTGAAGTCGTTTTTTTTTTTTTAAATAGATTATTTAACACTTTTTAGTGACTTATTTTACCAAGATAGGTATCAGCACTATCACGCAACTCAAACGTCTACATTACAGTAACTTACTGAAAACATAAAAATTTTATATCTCTTAAACTACTGGACCGATTTTGATGAAACTTGTACTCTACCCTAAGTTGAAAGATACTCTAACTATTGCAAAAAGAATTTTCGAAATCGGACCTGTAGTTTCTGAGAAATCCGTGGACAACCCTACATACATACATACATACATACATACATACACTCGTGAAATTTGGTAAATTCGTTTAGAAGCCCACATAGACTAACATATATGAATATTACGCATTTTTATTAATATTACATACATACGCGTCGAATACAGAACCTCCTTTTTTGAAGTCGGTTAAAAATCACTAACAGCATCGATAGCAGCGAGGCGGCTTTTGGTTGTTACATTGCTCTATGTTGGGCGAACCTGTTCAACTCACGTTTCGAAAAGTGTACATGGTGTCGTACATGCCTAACACTTTCGCAAAATTTTTAATACTTCGTCAATGATATTATAAACCATAGATATGTTATATCTCCACTAATACACGCCAAAAGTTGTGATATTGCAATTTCACAATTTATGGCGTGAATATTATGTATGATATAATGTTGTCTTTTATTTACGCGAATACTAGACATTGTAATTAATCTATTCTTACGGATTATATCGCGATTTATCTTAATTTTCCCGACGTTTCGAATGCTTTGCAGCACCCATGGTCAGTCCGCCCGTGACCATGGGTGCAAATCGCGATATAATCCGTAAGAATAGATTAATTACAATGTATGATATAGTTAAGGCACAAGGTATCCTTTCTTATTGATTACTTTTGTGCAGTACTTTGTACATTTACTAAATACGCTTGACGGCATTTTACTTGATTTTCAAAGGCACATGTCACGTTCTTTACATTTCACCCACCTTACTACTTACTGCTAGTTCACTTCATTGGGTGAATTTCGGGTCTTTACTTTTCTTGCACTTATGGCATATTTATTGTATAAAATGTCTTTGTACTTAGTATAATAACGAATGAGTTATCCTGAGGACAATTCTGTCGTATCCGTATAATACGCAACATAGCTGAATCAACATCTAATCTTCTTTAAGTCTGGTCCATTCAAGCCAAGAGTTAATATTTCTAATATGATTACCCAATGCTATTAACGTTTTCATAATACTGATTGATAGAAACCAATTGAGCAATCATTTGCAAGTCATAGAAAAACCACCGAATCATTTGGTATTGTGATCACATCGCAAATGGACACCAGTTACTTAACTACAATAATATTTATTACTCATCACACCATAATTGATGATATTTATATTGGTTAGTATTAGATGCTCCATTTCGTTATGTTTTATTTATTGGATTAGAATAAAAATAAACTTAAAAAGATCAATATTTATTTCAACCGTCCATGTCCGTATGTAGAGTCCTCCATGTTAGGTATAACCGCAGTGTCAGATATTCAGTCACCAAGCAGCAGTGTTTAAACATTGCAGACCCTGCGCTTCACCTAGGGCCCTACCACCACCTCTATTAGCAGTATTATTATCATCTTACGTGACATGAGGTAGAGACGTCAATATACGTAGTTTATAGCTCTTTCACTTTCTATCGAGAAAGTAACGTGACAATATCACTGCTATTAGAGGTGATGGTACAGGCCCTGTGCGACGATAAGCTGCGGCGCCATGAGCAGAGGTGTCGGTTGCACTTAGGTGAACGTCCTGCTCAGCTCTAGCTTACTAGCATACCTACCTTATTCTTATTTTTCTTCTAGTAATACATTTCAACAGATTTGATTTGACTGGATTATTATATCATACGCCCAGTATTATAGTTCTTATTCTCATCTATGGCCCAGTACACCACTAAATTGATTCACTGTAGGTATACCTAAGTTATATTATACTGTGCGAATCTCGAGTAACCGGTGGAACCGGTGGATGCAAATAGCCAATTGTGGTTCATAGTTATGTTCCAAGGGGGAGGCCTATGTTTAGCAATGGACATGGGCGTACGCAGCTTTTGGTCTAGGGGGGGGCAAGTTAAGATTTTTTTGCTGGTGGTCAAATTCATTAAAGCACATGTAATACACTGTAAATTTAAATGCCGCACTCATAAATGTCAATTATCTTTAACTATAATTAAGTCAGTTATTAAAATTTGTTTATTTCGACCGTCGAAGCTGTTTATGATTATTTTCGATTATTGAATACGAGGTATTTGATATCTCCTCACTATCTGCGTGTGCGAAAAATGGATAAATGAGCATTAACTATAATAAACTAAATAAACGTTTGTAGGAGCGGTTTTGTTTTTTTTGGTTGGATATTTCCTTTATCTTCATCGATATCTACACTTCTACACTAATATTATAAAGAGGAAAACTTTGTTTGTTTGGTTGTAATGAATAGGCTCAAAAACTACTGGACCGTTTTTAAAAATTCTTTCACCATTCGAAAGCTACATTATCCACGAGTAACATAGGCTAAATTTTATTTTGGAAAAAAATAGGGTTCCGTAAGATATTTGGGTTTTTTCGGACACAAGGTGTAAAAAATCAACCAGAAAAGTTAATTATTTCGCGTACGCTGCCTAAACTATAAAAGATAGAACCATAAAATGTTCTAATTAATTGTAGATCTTATAAATATCTACAAAAAAGTCCGCGGCACACGCGCGACGCTATGTCGAGTGAGGCCCAACAACCATTTTTTTTATTTAAAAATCTTGAATTTTGTTTGGACTACATTTAAACGCATTTATTTTACTCATGCTATTAATCCTTATCAAAATAAATTATTTCATCATTAAGTACAGTTTATGTAGATAATATTTGGTCTGTGAATGATTAAAATTGGACATTTGGTTTTGAAGTTATGGCGAAATTAAAATATTACTGCTTATAAATTAAAAGATTTCTGCTGCACGGCCCGTTGCGAAGTGAGCGTCACCAAGGCGGGGGTGCGCATGCGGGAGGGGAGTTTAGATCTATGAGTATGGTACCCGCGCGGCTCAAACGCGAGGTCGGAATTCTAATAATTGTCGTGCGATTTTTTTTATATTTCTTTTAAGAAAGAAATATAAAAAAAATCGCACTACACCTACGCAAAAGTTCTTCTCAGAGCTAAACAACAGTTCTTCTCAGAGCTAATCAACAGTTCTTTTCAGGGCTAACCAACAGATTTTTTCAGGGGTAACCAACAGTTCTTTTCAGGGCTAACCAACAGTTCTTTTCAGGGCTAAACAACAGTTCTTTTCAGGGCTAAACAACAGTTCTTTTCAGAGCTAGAATATTACACGCTATTAGCATTTTCTTAAACATTTGAAAATGCCTAAGAGAGCCAGGTCCCAACTTTCTAAACATAGTTCTCAAGCACGGGCAGCAAGAATACGTCGTATGGGAGAATCTTCACCTGAACATTCACAACGCCTTGCTGAACAAAATCAGAGAAACTCAGGTACGCGCACGAGAGTCGAGTGTCGAATGTTCGCAACGCCTTGCACAACAAAATCTGAGAACCTCTGAGTTACGTGCACGAGAGTCGGGTGAACCGATATGTATGAAATTTTGCGGGTAGATCTGAGAATAGGTTATAAAGTATATTTTATGCCGCTGATATGATTGACGAGGATATATAGAACGAGAGGAGGGTGCAAGAGAGGGAGAGGGGAGGGTGATGGAGTGAGTGATCGGAGGAGTTAGGTGGAGCACGAGGGGGGGGGGGAGTGAGAGGGAGCAAGTTGGGAGAAAAGAGAGGAGGGAGAGGGTTCAGAGAGGACAACGGGGAGAGGAAGAGGGGAAGTGTGACGGGGACCGAAGCGGGAGGGGAGAGAAATAGATTTTTATTATAAGAGAGAGAGATGGAGAGAGATAAATCAAGGAAGTAGGGAGAAAAGGGGAGCAAAATGTAATTAAAGCGCGGGCGGAGCTGCGCGGGTCAGCTAGTATTATATAAACTAGATTTGGTGTCACGGTTCAAAAAGTGGTAGCGAGAAATAGCGCCCTTGTGTCGCTATTTCTTTACAAGCCACATCCTGACAAATTTATTTTTGCCGATAGGAGTGTCGCTACCGTCTTTATGAAACTGTCAAACTACAAGTCATTATCATTATAAAATCGTCAATTCACGTTTCCGCCACCAGCACAGATAAGTTTGCAACCTCCGCGACCACATTTTAGATGTTATTTTGTTCGTGAATGTTTATCTAGTTTATATATTATATCGATGTTTATCTTATCCAAATCCAAACTTAAAACAATTTTTGTCTAGTTGTCACCTACAAAAACTCAAAAAGTACAAATGCTGTAGACTTGATACGGACAACATTTCTAGATTTTGGCCTTAGAATTAAATTTTTACAACGGTAAAAAAAAATCACATGGGATTTTTTTACAAGGGGTGATTTCAGTGACCGCTAAACCCCCTTTTTCTGTTTATTTTTTTTTAAAACGTTTTTGCTGGAGCTAAAATGGTTTTTGATTTTTTTGGACGCCAGCTAGATATTTATCGACCACATGATGACAGATTGTTAAAGGAAATAACGAAGCTACTAATTCTGCCTTCTGACCATTGCTTCTGACAAACATGGCCTTCTGACAAAACGAGGGAAATCATCATTAAAATCATTTATAGCCAGAGTGCATCTTATGACAATCCAATAAGCCCTAAACACGGCTAAGATACATTTTTTGTTACGGCTTCGTCATCAGATCAATTTGATGGTACTATATTCGATTTTACTATTTATTTTGCTTCATCATAGTCAAAGTCAATTCCACTTCGCCAAATGATACCTACTCTCTGACTGCAAATGTTTTTTTGTTGATAATATCAAAATCGCTAAATACATAAGTATGTCAAAGTCAAAAATATTTATTTCAAATAGGCTTAACGCTAGCACTTTTGAATGGTCAATGTTTTAAAAGCTACCACCTGATAACAACGCGGCCTCAACTGAGAAGATCCGGGAAGAAACTCAGCGGGTGTGTCATTTGTTAACTTTTTTTAAACATTCTTTGTCTTGTGTAACAATTGGATCAACATTAGGGATAGTCTGTCCTGCCGTTCGTAACATAAAACAAGGGAGAAAAGAAGAAAAAAATAAATTACGACAAAATTACAACAAACTAAAAGGCCAAAGGGAGATTAGTCGGAACGCAGCACCCGCGCACGAGTTGACTCGAGCAGCAGCCATCACTCCCCTCAACCTTATTAGAGGGAAGGGTGTGATCCGCCACACGAAGCGATGTATATACTCGTAGGTACCTATACTACTATTTTAGGAGTTTCCTCAATAACTCATGGATCCCATAAACAGAACTAGATTGTGATGCAAATTAAAATAATCTAGAAGTACTTACTTATCTACTTACAAATTTTCCAAATCGTTTAACAAATTTAGTTCTGGTTCTGAAGTAATAAAATTATAAAAAAAACTACATCCAAATTGAGAACCTCTTCCTTTTCTTTAAGTTGGTTAAAAAGGGGCAAAAAGCAATTCTTTAAAAATAGTAGATCGTCTGCAAACCGGTTACAAGGTATCCTCCGTTAAAAAATCATCCATAGTACTTACAAACATGTCTGTCATCGATCAAAATCGAGCTCGCAGCGCCGAAATTTTAATTTTTTAATTATAACATGATGATTTGTAATTAAAAAACATAAATCCCTTTTACAATTACTTTCAAATAAATGTATAAAGAAACAAAATATTGTTAGGTTAGTGAGTGATTGCCAAGTCCAGGGGGGGGCAACGGCCCCCCCCCTGCCCCCCCCCTGCGTACGCCCATGGGCCAATGGACATCTTCCGGCTGATGATGATAACGATGATGATTACTTATTTAACTAAAATAATGTAAACCGTAAAGACAGTCTGAGGCAACTAGAGAGAGACCAAAAACTAATTTACTCTCCCATGACTCCCTAACTATCTTCCACAAAATTCATAGTATGACCTCTGATTTCTCCTTTCATGCTAGAACGCTAGAAGTGGTCGCTTCTTTATTCCGTTTGTGCTTTCATAGCCATTTGTGGCCAACAATAACTTGTATCCCTCCCTAGTAGGAGTTTTGGTAGTGACAAATATGCGTTACTATCCGAGTTGTGAGACGATTTTTCTATACATTTTACACGTTCTTGCTTTCTCTAGAGGCGCACTGATGTAAAAATTTAGTATGTAAACTCGTGCTAGGGATACTCCATTCCGAAAAAATCATTTAGCGCATCCATCTTGCAATAGAGTATCGTGCCAAGTCCTAAGTAACCAGAGGGCCTAGACAAGATACTATAGCTTCATAGCGATTATATTTCTACATTAGCTAACGTTGTCAATTCCCTATAATTAGTCACGTGATTTTTCTACGTCTTATGTCATTCTCATACACTTTTATACTTTCTATTCGCGTTAACGCTTGTAGAATGTTACATTGCCTAAAGGGCCAGTGTTTCGTACTCGATCGATCGCGGTCGGCTTGCGAAAGAGTTTCCACACCGTTGTGCCCGGCTCCGGCTTGACTTATGTAACCGATGGCGATGGGGCATTAAAGACCTTGACATTCGCATGTCAGGCGGTTTTACATTATTAATTATGAGAACTCAAATGGCTTTTTAATGATCCGTGGGGATCAGTTGCTTGTTACTATATAATTATTGATTTAAAGATGATAATCATCATCATCAGCCGGAAGACGTCCACTGCTGAACATAGGCCTCCCCCTTAGAACACCACAATGAACGACAATTGGCTATTTGCATCCACCGGTTACCTGCGACGCGCACAATGTCGTACCTAGTGGGAGGCCTGCCAACGCTGCGTCTTCCGGTTCGTGGTCGCCACTCGAGAACCTTTCTTCCCCAACGGTTATCGGTTCTTCGAGCGATGTGTCCTGCCCATTGCCACTTCAACTTGCAGATTCTGAGAGCTATGTCGGTGACCTTAGTTCTTCGGCGAATCTCCACATTTCGGATTCTGTCGCGCAAAGAAACTACGAGCATAGCTCTCTCCATGGCTCGTTGTGTGACTCTGAACTTTTCTAAAATGCCAGCCGTTAGAAGAAGAAGAAGATGATAATATGAAAACGTAATAATCAATCTTTTTTTATATACATTTAGACTTTCGCGTTCCATTATCAAACTTTATTTTAATCGGGAATTAACGTGATTTACCTTATATTTTTAACCGACTTCAAAAAAAAGGAGGAGGTTATCAATTCGGTTGTATGTTTTTTTTTTTTTTTTATGTTTGTTACCTCAGAACTCTGTCATTTACGAACCGATTTGGAAAATTATTTTTTTAATTGAAAGGATATGCTTCCAGATTGGTCCCATTTTTTTCAAAATCAAGTTCTGATGATGGGAACCATGAGTAACTGAGGGAACTCCTTAAATATTATAGGCATACATATAGCGTTTGGATCCCCAAGCCGCCTGCCAAGCGTGGGGATTATGGCAACCCCTCCCTTCTAAGGGGGAGGCCTTTGTTCAGCAGTGGACGTCTATAGGCTGCTGATAATATAATAATATAGCGTTTTTGGTATTTTTAGAAACTAGTCAAGCATTTTCATTCAGAAAGTATCATTTGGTGAAGTGGACCTGATGAAGAAGGCCATAGATGGCCACCGGAACTCTGTAATAAAATTAACAATCCATCCTATCCTAGCCGTGCCTACTAAACGTAGAACTACCGAATTTGGACTCGATGGATAGTTCTCGACGAGTAGTTGTTAGAAAAATGGAGATCAGGGTCTGATGGTGGAGCAGGACGGTTGTCACGGGATCTCTGCACCAATAAACGTAGATCCGCCGAGTTTGGGCTCGTTGGGTAGCTCTCGATGAGTAGTTGCTAGAAAAATGGTGATCAGGGTCTGACGATGGAGCAAGAAGGTGGACACGGGTTCTCGACACAAATAAATGTAGATCCACCGAGCTTGCAGTCCATGGTTCTCGAGAACTAGAGTATAACACCTAGATATCTTCGGTTTATGGCAATTGGTTAGTTTTATTAAGATATTGTCACATGTACATTTTTTTAAATTTTTGCTTAAGCTTATATTTTAGTGATGGTCCCTATGGACCATCTAACAACAACACAACTATTTGTGTTATGTAGTCATAGTGGGTGTTTTTAAAATAAATATTAAACTGGCTGTTTGTCAGAATAAAATATAAGTTGTTAAAACTTAACCTAGGGAACCACTGAATAGAATAAAATAAAAATATTTTTTACAAAAAAAAAGAACCGCCTTCAAAATGCAACTAAAAAGCCTGAAATAATTTCTAAGAATTCGTGGTTTTTACATCTACATTGTTGGACTTGGACTACAACATATTATAAATATAATACATATTACTATCGAAAAACTATAAAAATTATTTTTTGGTTTGACGTTTCGTTTTTTTGTTTGAGTCTTTTCTTACGGTCGCGACTAACAGACTAAATACATATAAAGTATTTATTTGTTTCAAGTTTCAATATAATCCGATTTCAAGAAGCTTAACGATAATTAATAGAAACCACTCAGTAACCAAATGTTATTACTAAGTCATGATATCTTTCTTTGTAAAAGTGTATTTTAGCTACTTTGTTTTTGGTAGTATTTCCCAAGCTCGCAATTACGTTTAAGTGATTTATCATTGTACATTATTGTGTTAAGTATGATATAGTGCTCTACCAATCTGGTCGTAAATATTAGCTTTCAATATAATAATGATAAATCTATCAATAGATGCCGACTAAGATTAATCGAATCTAAGCTGACCTATAGCTTTATTTTTAGAAGTGATTGCGAACCCCTGATTACCTTTTTAACCGACTTCAAAAAAGGAGGAGGTTCTCAATTCGTCTGTATATATATATATTTTTTTTTATGTATGTTCGCGCATAACTCTGGCAATTGGGTATTTGAATATTTTTTTTTTAGTTGATAAATGGAAAGATCATATATAAGTTTTATAATAAAACTATTTTTAGTTTTTTTTTATTCGCAATAATTCAAAAGTTATTTCAAAATAAAAAATATAATTTTTGAATCCAGTACCGGAAACACGCCGACAGCTCCTGAACAAACCCGAGTGGATGTGACGTCATAATGTTAAAGCTATTTAATAACAGTACAGCGTCAACGGCTATTACACTTGACTAGACAATAATATTGAAAATTTATTGCTAAAAAACGACTCTGAACAACGCTGAACGACACTGAACGACGACACTGGACGTCACTGAACGTCACTGAATTACACTGAACGACACTGAACGTCACTGAACGACACTGAACGACGACACTGAACGTCACTGAACGTCACTGAATGACAGTGAACGACACTGAACGTCACTGAACGACACTGAATGACACTGAACGACACTGAACGTCACTGAACGACACTGAACGACGACACTGAACGTCACTGAACGACACTGAATGACACTGAACGTCACTGAACGTCATTGAATGACACTGAACGACAGCAATAAATTTTCAATATTATTGTCTAGTCAAGTCTGTGATTGTCTGAAAAGTAAGATGATATATGGTGCACTCATGGAACATTTTGGTACAATGAACACCTCCACAGAATGAGGTTAAGTACTGTTGATACTTGCAGATTCTGCGAAGGTGAAAAAGAGTAAATGCGACACATATTGTGTGACTGCGACGCTCTTGCGAGACTTAGGTTGAGCCATCTGGGAGTAGCCCATCTTACACCAGATGACTATGTACAGCTCCAAGCTGGCGCAATCGTTGCGTACCGGGAATTCTTCGACACGTCAGCAACAGAGTAAGGGCTAGGGCAGGCACAATGGATCCAACTGGGTCGAAGTGCGTTCTTGTGGTTACCGGGCCTGATTTTATTGCTACCAACAATAGAATAGAATAGACGATGATCTATGCGTCGGATGAGTATGTAAAAAATTGGCCCTGTGCCTGACCTCTCGTCTGTCGTGTCGGTCTTCCGTCCCATCGGATTGGAGAGTGAAGGAAGAGAGGGTGCGCTTGTGCCTACGCAAAAGATCGTGGATCCTAATATCAACAGCGTAGTTGGCGTGACGTTGACCCGTGGGGTGTTCGGGTAAGAATAGCTGCTAGCTATCCATCCACCCATCTTCCTCCCATCCGGTGACCGCAAGAGGCGACTAAGGGAGAACAAGAAGACTGGCAGCAGCATCATTCTATTGAATTACCCACCACCTACGTATACTGCGATTCCCAAGACGCCTGCCAAACGTGGGGATTATGGCAACCCCTCCTTTCTAAGGGGGAGGCTTTAGTTCAGCAGTGGACTTCTTTTGGCTGCTAATGAGCTGGCTTGGCGGTATCTACTAACTTATAAATTTGTTTAATCTATCCAGTTAAAATGGCAAGGCAAATATAGCCGTTGACGCTGTACTGTTATTAAATAGCTTTAACATTATGACGTCACGACTATGGTGACCAATCATGGCGCGTTTATAGTCACGTGAAATTTCATAAATCTTTAATTGTTTATAATTAATTGAAATTTTTCTTTTTTTAGTTTTTTGTTTTAAATATCAATATTATTAATAATAAAGTTTTAAAATAAATGAAAAGAAAAAAATATTTTTTTTTTCAAATCAATCCGATTTGAAAAAATCTTTCTTCCATCCATTCTTCAATCCATTGATTGGGTCCCATAAAAAAATTATTGCTTAGTAATAAGTAGTTCCTGAAAAAACAAGAATGGTGACTGCGCACTGAGAGCTGCAGGAAAGCCTATATAGATGACTTTATGTCGCTTTTTAAGGACAAAAATGGTCATAACTCTGGCAAATATTTACCAATTTCAATGATTCTTTTTTTATTCGAAAGAAGAAACGACTGTAATGAACCTGTATGAATTTTATTACAACCGGATAAGAACTTCCTGGAGGACCATGAACGATGTGGAGGAATTTATCTGGTAAAAACCATAAAACTGATGTTCTCCATTACATTGCTCTGACAATTATGAACCGATTTCGATGATTCTTTTTTTATTCGAGAGAGTAAACTACTATGATGATTCCATGCAAATTTCATTACGACCGGATATTTTTTTCTGAAGAAACATGAATTAAGTAAAACTATGTAGATGATAATGTGATCATAACCATGCGACCGCAACGACGTGCATCACCCCACTGAGTTTCTTGCCGGTTCTTCTCAGTGGGGGCGCGTTGTGAACCGGTGGTAAACTCAGCCCTCTCTTAAGCGACAGCCCAAGCCGAGGCCGTGCCTCCCTGAGGTGCCCTTGAGCTCGTCGCTACTTCTGCCGTAAAGGCAAGAGCGCTTTAAGCGCTCGCCTCCTATTGTCCGGTGAAGCTGTAATGGCCATCTGCGGCCAACAGCGTCATTCCCAAAAAAAAAAAGTCATCATAACCTACCTAGATAATTTTACGGTTTTCGATGGTTCAATCTTTATATATGAAAATATCACTAAAAAGTTTAAAATAAAATATTTAAAAAAAAAAATTGAATCGACTTCAATATCACAGATAAAATCTTTTAAAAAAAAATTGAACCGACTTCAATATCACTGAAAAGTTTAAAATAATTTAAATATTATTGAAGTTGGTGTTAGCTTACCGGCTGTGTATATTTGGCACCAACTTCAATAATAGCAGCGTTTTCCCTGAAAGAAAACGCATATTAAACTACTTACCTTATTCGAAGCTTATAATGAGAGCGGCACTTCCGGTTTCCCGTCATATTTCTTCCTATTGGTCTACTTCACTGTGATTTGATCGGACGTGACGTCATATTGCCAGGCGGGTGGGGGGAGCTGTTGTAAAACACGCTCACTCCATTCGTGTTCATTGTGTCGAAGAAATACCAGGCAGGTTTAAAAAGTAAGCTTCGAATAAGGTAAGTAGTTTAATATGCGTTTTCTTTCAGGGAAAACGCTGCTATTAAACCACAGTACCGTTATTCGAAGCTTATAATGAGACGTGTTTGTTATCGCCTGGTAATATCAGTAGATTAATGACGCCAATGTGATTTACGGATGTATTTTAAATATCCAAGTATGAATTTTAAATAAAAATTCAATAGATTGCATTCTTATATCTATATTTGTATATGCTAATTATTTCTTTTAGAAACGAGTAGCAGAGAAAGAGAAGAGAAGGAGAATAGAACTGTATCAGCCATTAAAATCAATATTATGGCAATTATTCATTGTGTTTTGTTAAACAATCCAGTACAAAAGTACTTTTTTTTTTTCCGTGCGGTTTGTTTTTGACTTCGCCTTTATAATACATTAAAATGTATTAAAAATCTCCAATTTCAATGTGCTAGCTATTATTAAAAACCACTACGCCTGTGACGCATGATAGGTAATTAATTAAGCTAAATTATGTTCGTGATTTTAGTCTTTTTGACCCATCAATAAAGATAAGATAACTGAATACATATACAATTTGTTTTTAAACACTCAACGCCAGGTACTGCGATGTTGTATACTTTGCAGTACGTGGCCTTCAGATTAACGCACTTCTTGGAGACGACTATGCTTTACAGAGTACTAGATGATGTTACAATGTTTACCTCTAATTATTATGCAGTGTGATAATCTTTAGCATCCAGCAAGCAACAGTGTGAAGGGTAGACTTCACTTTGTGTAGTAATAGATAAATTATATGGGATTTTTATCTAAACTCTATTAAGGCATTACTCTAGTCATTAGTCAGGGTCTTTTTATAAATGTTAAATCGTCTATACATTGCTATATATGCAAGTATGTGTTCTACATGTGAAGTAAGCTACTCTGAAAATTGCTCACTAAATCATACCCTAAATAGATGAGTAAAGGATTAATAAGTAAAATCGATTTAAGAACATGTTGCTAAGAATTGCCAAGCAAGTAACTAGACTGATCAGTATTGTACATTGTCAGAGTTAGGCAATAATAATACCAAACAACAATTATTGATGCTTGAATCCGCTATAAACTAGCAAAAAATGTGGCAATATTTCGAGTTATTTTTATTTAGTTTAGAAAATCAAGACCAGCTCATGATGATTGTAAACTACTTTGTGAATTTTTAATGTAATATTTGGTTCGATTTGAAAGGTCAAGTCTGGATTACCAAAACTCACATTTTTAAGTTTCAGAACGAAAGAATATTGTCTGTATGCGAAAACTAGGACTCTTTAAAAGTTGTGTCATATCAATAGTTGACTCAAAACTCGTTCAAGAACAGTCTGCTCTCCGAAATAATTCAGGGCCAATACGATTAAATATATATTTAATCTATACCAGAATACTTCAGAGCCAATACGAGTTAGTATATGTTCACTGAATACTCGAATAATCATACATGGAGGATGATTTGTAGTCTTTCTGCTCCAAAGTACCTTAAATATTTATGGACATATTATGTACCCCATATATCCTACTATCTGTCTCTAGAAGGATATTGTATAAAATATCAATGAAATTTGATTTGTATTAAATAACTAATTGAAAAATATAATATTCATAAGCATATTATTCATAGTTTCCCTTACCTCTGTAAAGGAAACTTGTGTTGTCACTTTGTAATAAATGCGAAATTACAAGAGATAGTAAGCAGGATTGCAAATATTTCTTTTGGTTGCAATGCAACTGCTTTCTTCATATTTTCTTACTCACGACATTGATCGGAAGTTAAATTATGGGGTTAAAAAATCTTTATTCTCATTAGAACAATTACAGTTCGTACAATTATACGCCTGTTCTCCGCAATTGTGAATGAGGACTGCATTACTTTTGGCTAATAATGCAGGCGATGCATTTTTGCCATAACTTGGTTACTTACACCCAGTTACACCCATAGAATTGAGTGATATTTTTATAGAAACTCGTGAATGATTCCATCATTATGGATCCCCAGAATTCCCAATTATAAGAGTACATACCTTTTAACTTTGAAATGGGATATAGTATAGAAAAAGTAATGGTGGTCTTCAAATAAAGGACATGTTGACCCCAAATCATATCCAGTCATTGTTTGAAGAACTTTCTTAAAATGTTGTATCCAAAACTTTGATAAACTATTAGCAGTTTACGCTCGACTGGTCCTGATATTTTAAGACAGTAAAAATAAGGGACCATGATTAGGATCCAAGACGTGACTGCAAGCCAGGGTTATGAAAATTATATATTTATATATAATTGATTCATAGAATCACGTACGTGCCATTTTGTAAAGCAACTGCAACCTTCTTCTGAAAGGTAAATCTCTGTATTCTCTCCCCGCGAGAGCGCGTGATAGTCAGAACAAACTCCCCAGAAAAAGGTTATTAATAAGACGATGTGCCAGGCACACACACACTGTTAATGTCTTAATATCTCTGCTGAATTTAACAGAAAAACAGGCTCTCTCGAAGAGCAATATGCAGTTACCACTCCTACAGGGAACTGTTACTTATTGGGGTACCCTGCGGAGGTACGTAATTGCTAAAAACACCCTGTCAATGTTACTATGCTTATAATAATAATATCCTGGGACAACCCACATACGGCCATCTGATCCCAAACCAGATACAGTCTGCACAACGGCAACCATACAACTATTATATCGATAAATAGTAACAGAAACTTGATGGGAATCGAACCCACGACCACTGAGTAGGAGTCATGGTGTCTATGAGAACGACGGGCCAGTCAAATTATTATAATGAAATGGACTTCAGAAAATAACTTTCAGACTGACAAGAATGCCTAAATTGATTTTGAAAATTAGATACGTGCTCTCTCCACGAGCTATACATGTTACTGTCCATGCGAGGGAGGCTAAATCTTTGTGTATCCACCCTGCGAGGGTGAGTAATAAAATGTGCAGTCCTTGCGAAGGACAATATACTGATGGTGAAATAGACTTCAGCCAACCACTTCCAAATTGACAAATCAAAATTGATTCTAAAAACCGGATACACTGTACGTGCTCTCTCCACGAGCTATACATGTTACTGTCCCTGCGAGGGAGGTTAAATCTGTGTATCCACCCTGCGAGGGTGAGTAATAAAATGTGCAGTCCTTGCGAAGGACAATATACTGATGGTGAAATAGACTTCAGCCAAACCACTTCCAAATAAACAAATCAAAATTTATTTTAAGTACCGGATACCTAAGAAATAAAATAAATAACTATACTTATATATACATATGTGCCATCACGGGATGGAGCTTTATTATTTATATTTATATATACATATACATATATGCCCCTGCACCACCCTGCGAGGGTGGTGGTTTGTGCAACTCCATGCAATTTAAAATGAATCTAGAAAATTTGCCACGTGATGGTACTTAATGCTGATGGTGAAGTAGAAGTCAGCCAACAACGGTCAGACCGACAAGATCGTCAAAATTCATTCTGAATCAGGTGAGTGGTCATGATCAACATACATAAGATGATACATACCATCTTGAGAGAGGTTAATTATTTGTGTACACATCCTGCGAGGGTGGGCGATAATATTTGCAAACGTTATGCAAAGGAGAATAGAAATTAGACCTCGTACCACGCGATGGTACTCTTATGCTGGTGAAGTAGACTTCAGCCAACAACTTTTAGGCTTTGACAAGATTATCAAAATTAAATCTGGAAACTAGGAGCTTGCCTTACGACGAGCAACTGTACATGTACTGCCCCCGAGATGGGAGGTTTATAATTTTTGCATCCATCCTGCAACGATGGATGGCAACTTGTGCCATGAGATAGTACTTTATATTGATTGTAACCATACGAGGCTTGCCATATATATACGTGAATTTTGTGTATTAGACACTAAAAGTTACTGCGTTGCGTACGCATGCACTGGATTTCTCCAATACAAACAGATTTGTTAATATGATAGCATCTCTACGTTTCTCAATACTCAATAATGCGTCGCACAAACTTATTGAAAAAGTTCTAAGAGATTTTAAAGAAAACCGTAATTGTATTTCAATTAACTTTGAAACAGTTATATTTCCACCTTTCTGCTCACAGACTATAATAGTAATTAACCTACATAGCCCACACAAGAAGAGTACGAAATATTGTCATGCAAGCAATGATACAATGATATTGTATATAATATCATTGCCTGCTATTTTAGCAGCACTTTTTTTTTTTTTGTTAGATACAACAAAAAATATGGTCGCAAATGGTTTCTGTAAAATTGAGGTGGCGGCCACAATTAGACTTAAATACTCCATTTGTACTAGGCTGTTTCTAGGCTTTTAATTCCCAATCCTAGGTTACCCTATGAGTATAGTTCTACTTGTCAGCACACGTGAAGTAACAGATACCGCACAATCAAAAGTAATATATTAACAAAACTCACTTGTTTACTGAATTTATCCAATTATCACACCACATTGATAACGCCTTAGCGCCTTTTCTTCAAGTACAACTAATGTCACTGTTTCACTGTTCAGATTGTATTATTGTAAATTGACCATCAATTCTGAAAAAAAGCTTAGAACTAACTGTAAGAAATGTATTATTATCGTAGAACTCGCCTACGAAATAATTCTGCAAATGCTTATAACTGCAGGTAGATGTACTATATTATCGTAGGACTTGGCTACAAAATAGTTCTGCAAATGTTTTAAACTGCAGGTAGATTACAATTTGTAATATTACATGTTTATGTGTCCGTTACTTTTTATCCACTTGGAAAACTCGCACATAAAGCTTACCCACATTAAACTTTAATAAAAATATCAATTCAGCACAAGTATTAAATAATATTTTTTAAAGTTTTAAAATATACAAATTACTGTCAGTGGGCTAAATGAAAATTGATTATTTACAAATTTATGACCAACATAGCCCAATTTACTTGCACTATATTCAAACCACACACTATTTAATAGTATAAAACATTTCATTAGGAACACACAAACAAAACGAACGGCAAACACCGTTAAAATGTTTTGTACTTACGTGCATTTTGCTCGGCTTCAACTATTTGTAGCAAATATTGTTGTTCAACATTGTATACTTTTGGAATTATTTAGATTTAGAATTTGATTTAAATTCCACAAACAGTTGTATATTGTAGCCTCGGACGGGTGTCCGTGACGGGAAACAAGACGCCAATGAACACGAATGGAGTGAGCGTGTTTTACAACAGCTCCCCCCACCCGCCTGGCAATATGACGTCACGTCCGATCAAATCACAGTGAAGTAGACCAATAGGAAGAAATATGACGGGAAACCGGAAGTGCCGCTCTCATTATAAGCTTCGAATAACGGTACTGTGGTTTAATATTTAAATTATTTTATACTTTTCAGTGATAATGAAGTCGGTTCAATTTAAAAAAAAAAAGATTTTATTAGTGATGTTGAAGTCGGTTCAATTTTTTTTTATATTTTATTTAGGCCGTAAATAAATCTTTACATAATATAAAACAAAGTCGCATCCCGCGTCTGTATGTCTGTATATCCACTAACTCCTCCTAAACCACTCAAACAATTTTAAAGCGTTTTTCAGTATTAGTTAGATAATTTATTGGCCAGTGTGATGGACTATGGCCTAAGCCCCTTTCTGTTGAGGGAAGGCCTGTGCCCAACAGAGACAAAAACAAGGACTGTTAATAGTAGTTTATGCACCAAGGGGATAAAGTAGTGTCTTATGTCGCGGGCGTTTAATTGAATCGCGAGCATAACGAAGGATTGTAGCAACTCCCGAGCGCAGCGAGGGAGTATAGAGTTAACACCCGAGCGTAGCGAGGGAGTTAATACTAGAATCCTGAGTACAGCGAGGGATTTAAGCTCGCCCAAGACAAAGGCACCTTTATCCCCGAGGTGAATACACTACTTTTCACACCTACTGCGAGGTAATAAAATACAAATATTGCTAGAATTAAAATAATAACAATATTTTGGGACAATCCACACATGGTAATCTGATCCCAAACTAGGCAGAGCCTGTACTATGGAAACCAGATAACTAATATTAATTAATAGTGAAATAACACCCAGACACTTGGTGGGAATCAAACCCACGACCTATTGGGTAGCGGCCAGGGTGTCTAACCACTAGACCAACGAGACCGACAATAATATCAACATAGTGATTTGCCGCGTTATCATCTAAATATTTTATTTTCTTTTCTAGAACACTGGGTTGTGCTCGTCGCGCTCGGTTCGATTTTCAAATGTTTTGTTTTTCGTGCAGTTCTCTGCTTAGAGTAGTAATATATAATATATATCTGTGGTAAACGTGTTGAGGAATTTTCGTTTGACGTTCGAAATTCAAACACATTATTACCCAAGGGAGTTTAGTACAACATTATTACCCGGCTAGACTATAGGGATATAATGAGGCACTTTATGTCATCTTTATATGACATATAATGTGACATTATCGAGCAGGTGGTGTGAAAAAAAAATTACACACCTCTGTGAAGCCGGGGTGGGTCGCTAAATAGGCTATAAAAAACATTGAATATCTTTTATCGTTGTTTCTGTGTAAATTTGTGAGCAGTTAACCGTAACCTCCTTACAAAAACCAAAGTAAACCACTGTCAATGTCACCGCCCCGCAACGAAACCTCATTAAAAATAAATATTTTAAAAACTTGTATTTACGTCATGTTATTGTGTTAATGGAATTTTGTTTAAACGTTGATTAAAGATTTTTTTGCCCGAATGCCTCAGAAATAATAATAATATCTTGGGACAATCCACACACGGTTATCCGATCCCAAACTAGGCAGAGCCTGTACTATGGAAACCAGACAACTGATACTAATACTTATATACTTTTTTTTAATAGGATATGTTCTTCGAGAGTATGTACGTATGTCTATTTCTTTGGCATGGCTCGATGGATTTTGACTTATAATATGTCGTTAGATTCGTCCAATGTATGGGAGTGACATAGGCTCTATATTTTTTAAAAAAAAACAATCTCGCGTCTGTCAGCCGCCATTTTGTATTTTTTTTATTCCAAAAACATCAATATGCGTATCAAAAAAGTCTTAACGAGACGAGTTCAAATATATATCTTATGTACATATTATACTTTTTATGTAGGTATGTACGTATAATATAAGACATTTTGTTTGATCGCAGTCGATCTTTTATTTACTGTGTCTTATTTTTTTTTTTATCTAATTGTTGTTGTCAACAGACTGTGACAGCAGTGACTCCGGGCACCTGTACGAGTCGCTGGAGCCGCCCGAGCTGCCGGCACCATCGCCTCCAGCCAACCCTGCGCACGCGCACCACCCACAACACATCGAAGAGGACTTCGATTCCTTCGACAGCGATACAGATTCGGAACATGAAAAGGTGTGTATTTAATTTTATTTACATTGTTGTTTATTGTTTTATTGTTAACTAGCTGACCCACGCAGCTCCGCCTGCGCTATTTTTACGTTAACTAAACTTTGAATAACAGACATTTGCATCGAATACATAACCTCATTTTTTATAGTCGGTTAAAAACTGGGACCCACTTTTTACTTGGTCTCCGAAGCACAGACCCGTTTAGTTCAAATGGCCTTAAACGGTCACCCATCTATTTAATGACCTTACCTAACGTTGCTTAACCCGATCGATTACAAAACCTTGACCTTGAAACTCTCTATGAGTGTCCCTTACTAATATTTATTATATTATAAAGAAAAATTTATAAAATCTGACCAAGCGTATAACCAAGTACCCGTTTTGACTTTAATCCCCTCTCCCAAAAGAACCGTGCTAGATTACGGGATAAAAAGTATCCTATGTCCTACCTCGTAGTAAGATCTCAAATCATGCTAAGTTTCAATTGAATCCATTCAGTAGTTTCGGCGTGATGCTCAGGCGTGATACAGACAGACAGACAGACAGACAAAAATTTAAAAAATTATATTTTCGGCCTCAGTATCGGTTATAGAATGCCCTCCAAATATAATTTTCAAAATATCTTCAATGTACAGAATTGGACCTGTTACAGTTTTATTATAAGTATAGATATAGATTAAAACGATAATTAAATCATTTACATTATTTAACATAAATTCAGAAATATACACTTACAAATAAGTTCACAGAACAGTGGACAACATCAGCAAACACATCACATTCAGGATAGGCAATCATGAGCGCTTTGAAGACCTCAACAAGAGTACGACACACCTCACACACCGGTACCACCGATTACATAACTGTTTTTTTTTTTTGTATATCTATATAAATAATGCAAATTACAAAAACACAGACAAAAAAAATAACAAATATATTTAGACAATGTCATTATAAGTACCTATTTAAGTATGTGACAAAACGTACTTGTAAAGCCAATATGAGCACAGTATAATTTATTAAGAGGCTGACAAGAGCCAAATAAGCTTTTTCAAATCATCTGTAGCCAAATCTATACAGTTTGTGGTTGCAGGAAAAATATATGTTATTCTTGAACATATTTCTAAGAATACTATAGTGTCCAAAACACGGTTTCGAATAATTTGTGTCGTTTTCCTATTTTGCAAAACCTAAAATGCTAGCTGTGAGCATGTAAATGACTGTAGCGGCGCAGAGCGTCGCGTTGCCTAAAGTGCCTTTGCATCAAGTTTAAATATTGTATCGATACTTTGCATCATCATGGGCGACAAGACAACATGGATGACGTCATTATTAGCAGTACTTTTCTAAGAAAACGTATAAACTCCTATCCAATTTAACAGTTCGCTTATTCACTATGACCACATACATTTCACGGTTAAATCTTGCTCTCCGAAAACAACGTCAGTACCTATCGCCTTTTAGTAATTTTTGGGTTTTTTTATGGTAAAGGCCATCAGTGGCTAGTAGTTACACGTAGTTTTAATTACATAAATTCATAACAAATTCCCACTTTAATAATGATAGAAATACAGTTTTCTACACAAGATTTAGGCGTGGACATTTTCTAAACAATCGATAGTTTTGCCTGATAAAAGATTGAACGTCAATGGGATCCATATTAGAGAATCCATCGATATATTATATTAACTAGATAAACATTCACGAACAAAATGACATCTAAAATGTGGTCGCGGAGGTTGCAAACTGATCTGTGCTGGTGGCGCAAAAGTGAACTAACGATTTTATAATGATAATGACTTGTAGTTTGACAGTTTCATATAGACAGTAACGACACTCCTATCGGCAAAAATAAATTTGTCAGGATGTGGCTTGTAAAGAAATAGCGACACAAGGGCGCTATTTCTCGCTACCACTTTTTGAACCGTGGCTCCAAATCTAGTTTATATATTATATCGATGAGAGAATCGAAGAGCACGGCATTAAATTATCACTATACGTCAAACTTTTAATCACTTTACGTCTAATCACTATACATTTACTTTTAATCACTTTACGTCAGATAACAGTTAAATTTTGTGTAACTACTAATTTTCAAGTGTTATAATTAAAGTCGTTATTGTTTCCAGTCGACGTACGCCCCGGCGGTGCCAGCGTTGCCAGCCTCCAGGCTCCCATCTCCCCCTTCCGGTGGACAATACACTCTTACAAAGATTGCCAGCGCTGCACAGAAAAAAATGCGACAGATCAAACGGAATCTCACCAAACGGTATTCTGGTAAGTGAAATTTGTGTCATAAAAAGATAATTCCGATACCGGGAATCGAACCCGAGCCTCCTGGGTGAGAGCCAGGTATCCTAGCCACTAGACCATATCGGATCTTGCGATTTGTGTTAAAATATAAGTTCTGTATCGAAATGACTATTCGGATTTATTTTTGCTGTTTCGAAGCAGATCAAGGTCATTTAATAGCAAATTATTTTAATTTGTTATTTGAATAAAAAATACAATATAATATGCGAACATAAATTAACAGAACGATAATATTAACAAATTCAATTATTTATTTATATATTCATTTTAAATAAAATAATGTAATGTTTCGCAATAGAATGTATATTATAGAACTATTGACCCCAATTCGATATCATATCTCGTATTATCATTATCTTCTAACAGAGTTTAAACCATTTTATCAAAACGACTCAAAATCGCATTGTTTGATTCACAGTTGCAATGGACGGGAAGCCATCATCAAAATCATCAGACACAACGAAAATATACGACACCAAACCGAAGAAAATCCCAATATACGCGAACTGCGAGAAAGAAGATCACATGTACAGCAATATCGCCTTCAACGACCCGAAGCCGGTGCAGAATAAGACTGAAACTCCCTTGACGAAAGTCTACGGGTCTATCAAAGACGAGTTGAAGACTGTGATAGGGGATAAGAGGGCTAGTAATGGGGACATTCCGCCCCCCTTGCCCGAGAAACCCCCTCCAGAAAAACCCTCAAGTCCAACCAGCGAGGGTACTAAGAAGGACAGTGGAACCCTTTCGAGAAAGGCGTACTTCTCGTTCAAGTCGCGGTTTAGAAGGGCGTCGTCACTTGCAGTGGACATGAATTCAGACGTGCCTAGCGCGTTGAAGATCACCAATTCCACGTTCTACCTGACTGATTCTATAGACGGTGACTCTGGATTTAGCAATTGGTGAGTTTCCTTTTTAATCAACTTTCACGTGATGGTAAGTGGCATGCGTGCCCATAGGCAGCTACAGTGCATGGCGCTCGTCACCCTATCAGATACCGGTCTCGCCGGCGAGGCCGAAGGGTCGTACGCATGCGACCTCAACGACGTGCATCACCTTACTGACTTTCTTGCTGGTTCTTCTCAGTGGAGGCGTGTTGTGAACCAGTGGTGGAATCAGCCCTCTCTCTTAAGCGACAGCCCAAGCCGAGGCCGTGCCTCCCTGAGGTGCCCTTGAGCTCGTCGCTACTTCTGCCGTAAAGGCTAGAGCGCTTTAAGCGCTCGCCTCCTATTGTCCGGTGAAGCTGTAATGGCCATCTGCGGCCAACAGCGTCTTATCCTTCGCAAAAAAAAGGCGCTCGTCACCTTAGACTTTAGTTACTCTCTCTCGTGCTTTCGTCCTAAGCTTATATCGACCTGTGTGATTTTTACTTGTCTTCTGCATAGACTAAGTTCAGTTGTCCACCGAACTTTGATGTCAACTGAGAGTTTGTTAACATTGGTATTTATTGCTCACTCAAGTTAGGTAAGACCGAATTAAACATTTGACAGTTATTTGATGGTCACTTTGATATCGTCATCAGTAGCCGAAAGACGTCCACTGGCTACATAGGCCTCCCCCTTAAAAAGGGAGGGGTTGCCATAATCCCCGCGCTTGGCAGGCGTCTTGGGAATATCAGTATAGGTGGTAGGTAATTCAATAGAAAGACGCTGCTGCCCGTCTTCTTGTTTTGTATTAGTCGCCTCTTACGAACACCCGACGGGAAGAGATGTGCTATTCTTACCCGGACACCCCTCGGGTATCGGACACTTTGCTATAGTGATCATCAAACGATATACACAATAGCACCACTTGTTAAATATTGGCTGCTGCTGCCTTATCTGATAGAAGAAATTCTTTTTAATGCTCGCGAATCCCATCCTGGCATTGGCTCGATCCACCTCTATCCAACTTGAACTAACTTTCTCCCTTTTTTTTGGGAATGATAGACGCTGTTGGCCGCAGATGGCCATCCATTACAGCTTCACCGAACAATAGGAGGCGAGCGCTTAAAGCACTCTAGCCTTAACGGTAGAAGTAGCGACGAGCTCAAGGGCACCTCAGGGAGGCACGGCCTCGGCTTGGGCTGTCGCTTAAGAGAGGGCTGAGTTTACCACCGGTTCACAACGCGCCCCCGCTGAGAAGAACCGGCAAGAAACTCAGTGGGGTGATGCACGTCGCTTACACGTGTCTCTGGCCTCTGTAGTCCGGAGTTTTGTTACGGCTGATACGGTGGTAGCTACCCCCCTGATTTCGGTTGTAATGTTATCATATCATAGTAGTAGTCGAATATTGAAGAATTTTAATGCCATCGACATATAGAACCCTCAAATGTTGTTATCTCTATTATGGTAGTTTTATTTTAATGCCGATAGATGGAGCTAGTAAGTAATAATTATAACTTGCAAGTCAAGTATAGCCGTGGATGCTTCTGTATCCAGAGGACAGTTACAGAGTACTATTAACTGTAAAGTTTTATAAATAAGTATGTTTTTTTTAAGGATTTGCTGATGAAACTGATATAACTAAATACCATTCATTCTAATTTCGATTTGCATTGTCAATAGGTATTTACCTATTGACAATGCAGCGCCATCTAGCGAGCTAAACGTATAAGACGCTATCCAAGGATTAATTGAGTCGTTTGGGAACCAGACATTGCCACCATTAGCAAAAATAGCGAGACGGCCCTCTAAGCTAAATACTTTAGTACTCCGCCCCGGCCTGGCTTCGCATGGGTATACTACATATTCTTTCGGAGTCGCTGGACGTTCGGGGTGTGGGCCCTAGAACGTCCATTGAGTACGGCGGTGACTCCGAGGAGGAAGGCGGCGGGGCTGCGACCCCCGACCTCGTGAGCACCGTGACAGGTTCCCAAGGGGCTACGTACAATGCGGCGGCGTAGTTTAAAAGATCTAAGTGTACAAACAGCGGGAAGCGACTCTGTTTTTTACTATGTAAATATTCTCATCTATGGTTTGTCCACAGCAGCGACAACGGTCACCCAGGCAGTACGGAGACCCTGTCCCCGGAGAGCATGCCTCGCCGGCGCGACGGTAGGCGCCGCCTCGCGGACTCCACCCCGTGCCTGTGCCCCGCGCGGCCCGCGCTGCCGCCGCCGCCCCCGCCCCCCGCACACCCGCCACCCGCCGACGACACCCCCGCACCCCCGCACACAGACTTTAGCGCTGTCAACGAAGGTAACGTACAGAAGTCAACTGGACCCGCCGCCGGTGGGTCGCGCGAGTGCGCTTCCTAACGCTAGTATTTTTGAAGGTTGTGCGATTGACTAATTTTAAAGTAGCTGGACCGTTAGCTAGTGGGGCGTGCGATTGCTAGTTTTTTTAAGGTTGTGTGATTGACTAATTTTGAAGTAGCTTTGATTGCGCTCAATATAATGTCTGGTACAGGCATTAAGTATTACGTATTAGAGAAGTATCTCAAGCAGATTGTTTTCAAAGGACTCGGGTCTAGGGCCTCTAGACAATGTAACGTTCTATAAGCGTTAACGCGAATAGAAAGTAGAAAATAAAAAAGTATGAGAATGATATAAGACATAGAAAAATCACGTGATAAATTATAGGGAATTGAAACGGTTGGCGAATGAAGAAACAGAATCGCTGTGAAGTGATTGTATCTTGTCAAGGCAGTCTGAAGTCTGGATCACTCGCTAGTGTGGCATTAAGAGTACGCTTCCTAACTGTAGTTTTTTTTAAGGTTGTGTGATTGAGTAATTTTAAAGTCGCTTTGATTGCGCTCAAAATAACGTCTGGTTGTTGGTATTATACGAGTATCTCAACCAAATTGCTTTCAAAAGTACCTAATCCAATTCTTGAAAATTAAATGGTATTATTTCCACACCCACATACACTTTTTTTTTACTCACAGCCAATTACTGATATACTCTGATAGTAAGTAAAGACGATTATCTTGTACTCAATATTACAAATTAAGCGTAAACAGCTCTGAGGGTTGAAATAATTAGATTACAATTCCAGCGCAGGTCCAGCCCTAAAAAGGTGGTGAACAATGTCACCCAATAATCCACAGATACATTGTAGTCGAGACGTTTACCAAGTGAGATATTCTGCCCAGACTCTTTTATTTAAGAATATCAGCCAATCAACCCCTAGGGTTGCGGCCAAACCCACCGTGGCCACGAGAGGAGAGGGGATCAGTATGTCACATTTATATCGCGTAGTTTTACTTAATTTTTGCACCGGATCTATTAAAGCTCGTTAGAAATAATTTGGTCAAGATGCTACCTCTAATACGTAATATATAATTTTATAAGGTTTTGTCTAGGCATACGTTGTATGAATAGTCATTTCCCAAAATACACATTAGTCACATACTGAAATCGAAGGACCAAATTGCCTCTAGTGAGACAGTACACAGTATGACTAAATATTCAATTCCCTATAATGTTTTAATTGTTTGTGAAGCCACACGCGCTAGCAGATAGGTGCAGCAGTTTCAATAATTTAATGCAATATACTAATTAGTCCTCAAAAGATAAGCCACAATGTTTGCGGTACTTCATCATCACAAAGTAATATGAACTTTAGGGAGTGTAACTTAATATCCAATTTACAATTGCTAGCTATTGTAACTATAATGCAAGCAATTACAGTTGACGTCTGTCCGTGTTATTGGAATTATGTACAGCGACCTAACGAAGACAGCGCTAAACTGAGGTCAGTGCCTACGCTCCAAATGGAATAACTATTATTTTAAGTGCTTTAAGTCATTGGCGTAGCCAGAGTGAGGCAAAGGGGACGGTTGCCTCCCCCTGGCTCATTTAACGAAAGTAATAACACCAAAATACATAGTTTTTTTTATGATAAATGAATTAGCAATATTCTTCGAAAGCAGCTTTTGTCAGCTCTTAATAAATTCACTATCCTAAATAAATGCCTTTACTTTTAAAAATTCCGGCAGGAGGAGACGGTTGTCTCCTCCTGGCTTATGTAAAAAAAGCAAAAATAACAAAACATTTTTTTTCTCTTTCTGGTCTTTGATATATCAACTCGTTAATAAATACACTATGTCAAAAAAAAAATCCTTTTAAAATTATGGCTTTTTATATCTCTTCTAAGTTTTCTAATCTTTGGTTGACCATAAACAATAAGTCAGTATGATGCTATTACATATTTTTAACGCCAATAAAAAAAGATTTAATAGTTATTCCAATGGTGCGGGGATGTCCCGTCATTCCTACTGCACTGTTCATGATACACGTTTGCACTGTCTTTGTTTTTTAATTTATTTTCTTTTTTCACTTTTCCTTGTGACTACTCATTATCTTATGCTACAATTGGTTGTGGTTAGTTCTATGTGATTTTTTAAATACAATTTATCTCTATCTTGTGGCTTTTTCTTGTTGTTAGTATGTAAAAACCCATTCAGACTAAATTCATTTAAAATACCTAGGTACTTATTACAATTTACATCTCTTATAATTATTCTGTCTTTTTCACGGTTTTGTAGTAAATTTATTATATAGTACCAACTAGAGTGAGAAAATGGTGTAAATACGCAAGCAAATTCTCATAAATTAAATTGCATAGAGCTCTTTGATCAATACGGATCCAGCCGCGAATAATACACAAGATCAGCGAAAAGGAGCAAGCAGTATTGGTAGTGCACAAATGCTTGCAGAGACACAGTGTAAATGCTCTTTACTTTATTATACCCTGATGGCGTCGCCAACTGCAGACAACCTCTACCGTATATTGAGTCAAAAAAATCTTTTGGGATAGATAACCAACACGACCAGGGAAAAGATTAGACGGCAGGAACGACTACACATTCGCTTTCGAAGCATTGATCATCTTACCTTTCAGCCAATCGGGTAATCTGTACTGTCATAACTTGACCCTTATGGGCAAGTTGTTGCTCCTCGCGAGAGTCGAACCCGTGAATTCCACAGTATACATGTATTTTATAAATTTATTAATAATAATAATGTCCTCCTGGCCGATACGATCACAGCGGTTAATCTTTCGCAATATCAGCCGTCTATGCAGGAGATATTATAGTGCACAAGTGCCTGCATTGACACAAGTGCTCTCTGTCTTCCTTTTGCGGGACGGAAAACCGACACGACCGGGGAGAGATCAAATGCAAGACTGACTTTTTACATGCCCATCCGACACATGGACTATCTTACTTTACAGACAATCAGGAGATCAGCCTGAATTGCCCTAGCTGGTAAGGAACATACACACATCAAAAGTGTCTAGGGATCAAGCATTTTTAAGCGGATTTCTTGAGATTGAGATGTGGCTTTGTAATAAATTTATGATTTTATAAATTTATATGGATCCTTTTTGGTGCATTTCATAATTTGAATCAGGAACTGTGAATCAAATTCGAGTAAAAGATGAAAATCAGCTGTCAATATTTTCCCTATAAAAACATACAACGCATTGAAGACATTATTAGTGCTACTGTTTCCCTACTACTGATTAAAACCAACGTTATTATGGAGCGGCGACGTCATTTAAGCAGGGAAGAAATGCTCAGAGCCGTGGGAATGATAGAAGCTGGTTCCCGGCAACGTACTGTGGCTTTAGCTCTGAATACAAGTCAGAGTGTTATCAGTCGACTTTGGACACGTTACCGAAGCACTGGTACCGTGGCTGAGCGCCATGGAGGACGGTATCGCTGCACCACACGGAGACAAGACCGATATATTCAAATCTTAACTCGAAGAGCTCCAACAATAACTGCCATGATGTTAGCCGTGAGGCTTCATCACTCTTCAGGGAACTTAATTAGCGACCAAACAGTCAGAAACCGCTTGCATGAAGTGAACCTTCATTCCCGAAGACCGCTACGGGTACCACCTATAGCAATGCACAATCGTAGGATTCGATATCAATGGGCTGTTGAACACAGAAATTGGGCAGAAGAACAATGGCGTTTCGTGTGCTTTTCTGATGAGTCTCGTTTTGGTATGAGACCGGATACAAGACGTATACGACACTGGAGAACCCCTGGACGCCAACAGCGATTAAAATCCTGCCAGGAAGTCCATCCTTATAGTGGTGGAACCATCATGGTATGGGCGGGTATTTGGATCGGCGGAAGAACTGAGTTGATTTGGATCAGAGGCAACCTCAACGCTCAAATTTATGCTGAGACGATTGTATCAGACGTCATCGTTCCTCTACAAGTGCAAATCGGTCCCTTATTTCAGTTAATGCATGATAATGCACGACCGCACACCGCAAGAGTTGTAAGACAGACTCTCGCCGCAGCTAACATCAATGTCCTGCCCTGGCATGCTCAGTCGCCAGACTTGAACCCGATTGAGCATGCATGGGATATGCTACAGAGAAGAGCTCTGCCGAATATGGAGGGTATCCAGTCGCAAGAAGACCTTTTTTTGTTGTTGCAACGAACATGGGCGGCCATTCCACAGCGTGATTTGGATGAACTCATTTTGAGTATGCCAAACCGATGTTCTTGTGTTGTTAGTGTTCGCGGTAGAAACACGGATTATTAATTGTTTAAGTTACCCAATAAAATTTTAAAGAAAACTGTTATTTCAGTCTTTTTTTCGAACTTTTGTGTTAGTGGTTCAAATGTCAAAAATCCCTTTATTAGGAAAATGGCAAATTTCTTTATTAATGCAAAGGTGACTTGGTTTATCGTTACTGTGACAAACGAAAACACTTTATTTGATGAATCCTTAAAGAAAATTTTAATTAATATCAATCAGGAGAAAAGTTATTGCAAAAATATATTTTGATGTGTGTATAATCAAAGTTGTTACTCCCCTCGAGAATTGAACCCGCGACCTCCGGTTTGCAAACCAAGCGATTTACCCACTGCACACGGAGGCTACACACTATAGACTTATTACTGTTTCATTGAAATCTTAAAATACCTACTACCTAAAGGTCTCGCTATCAACCAATTACCCCACTTCTTAATAAAAAGGTTTTTTTTTAAATTACATAACTACTCGTACAACAATGATTACGTAATCGACCTCCAATTGCTATATAACATATCTCTACGTATGTATGTATGTATGTATGTGCAGTACAATACAATAATGACTTATTTATTAGTTAGTCACCGGACAGCGCTCTTCTGAGATGCACGTAATTCATATCTACCGTGTTTGTGTCATTGTGTGATGGGTCGTGAGTTCTATTCTATAATATTGCACTGTTTCTTTCGCCTGTGGATACTTCATGTTCGTTTATCTTTAAGAATTGTAAATAGCATGCATGTGAATGTGTATGTACGTAATAACACGTATTAGAACTATAGCTGTCTTTTGCATAATTAGCATTTCACAGAAATTTATTTGTGTACCAACATAATGCACTGTTTTTGCAAGACTACCCCAGAAATAGAGCTATATATTAACTTTACAGGTTTAATGCCAAGGTTATTAAATATGACGACATTGACGGGCTTGTTGGTCTAGTGGTTAAACATCTACCCAATAGGTCGTGGGTTCGATTCCCACCAAGTATTCGGGTGTGTTATCTATATAAATAAATATAAATATCTTGGGACAATCCACATACGGTCATCCGATCCCAAACTAGGCAGAGCCTGTACTATGGAAACCAGACAACTGATACTAATACTTATATACATTTTTTTTTTGTAAATACGTACTTAAATAGATAAATAACACCCAGACACTTGATGGGAATCGAACCCACGACCCATCGGTTAGCAGCCAGGGTATCTAACCACTAGACCAACGGATCCGTCGTGGTATTGAGTATGTATTTACAAAAAAATACTTATATAGGTATATATTAGTATCAGTTGTCCGGTCTCCATAGTACAGGCTCTGCCTAGCTTGGGATCTGATGACCGTGTGTGGATTGTCCCAGAATATTATTATTATTATATAATATTGTAAATCGCCATGAAAGTTTAAAACAAAGTGTACGTATGTATGTTTATTTTTTACCATCTACTAAACGCCTTGACTTGATGGATTAGACTTATTACTTCTTTAGTTTCGTCTCAGTTGTGGGAGTCAAAAATCTAATTTGGCGGTCGTTGATTTTTTTTTATTTCCATAAACTCAATATGGGTATCAAATAAAAGATCTTGGGTCTATCAAAGCAAGGTTTATTTTATGACGACTTCGTATGTAGAAGAGGGTTATGTAATTAATCCGCACCATATGACACACGGGATTTTTTGAGAATACTGATACCAGGTCTTTCGTCTAATGGCAAGTGACATGCCGACCAATGTACAGTTGTAGTGCCTGGGACATTTTATGTCGTGCCCAATAATTTTCCCCAGCTACAGTGCCGTACACACAGGAACACAGCAATATTAAGTAAGTTATTGACAGTACTGGACAGAGACTAGCACAATTAATCTCCACCATAGTCAATTAACGTTAACGTTGCAATTTATTAATTAAAATAATAAAACAATAATCACATATGCAATAATTCCAAAATCGTGTGAATTAAGGTATCTTGGTAAGAACAAATGTTCCGCCCGGGTTTTAGTGGGTAAGAATCCCACATACCCCGGTCGAGCCCCACAGTTCCCTGGGATCTTTGGAAGATTTCCCCCACGTCAAAAAAAAAAAGGAGCCGCCGCCGAATATAGCATATCGATGGCTCCTACGTTAAATATCGTAAGTGTAAAACCCGCACTTTACAGGAGAACAAATTAAAGGTATTTTTCTACGTTTGTTCTTTAAATTTGAAGCTATTTGGCTGGAGTTTGTACCAACCATAGAAAATGCCGTATTTTACCTAATAGTATGAAAACAAACGTTTAATAATTAGCATAGAAAAATACCTTTACTTTGCTCTCCTGTAAAGTGCGGGTTTTACACATACGATATTTAACGTAGGAGCCATCGATATATTCGGCGGCGGCTCCTTTTTTTTTACTTACATAGTACAACCATGTAAATATTACACCTGCAATTAGTTTCTAGAGTCGGTTATAAAGCCACCTTAATAATAATATGTACATATTTACTTAAATAGAGTGTTTGTTATTTAACTTCATGTTGAAATCACATCATCGGTAATAAACAGTAACTTGAACGCAACTGCATAATTATATTCATTCGCAATATACGCAACAGGTTGTGGTAACTGTCCAAGTGATAAGAGAATTTAATGTAGGGCCAATTTAATAAATCAAGAAACTGACAGATGTCAGTTTCTTTGTTCTGTCTGTTTCTTGTGGCATTATTATTATTGCAATAATTATGTAATCGTAATTGAAAAAGTCAAGCAATTGCAGTTCTGACTTTGAAAAAAATAATAATATTTTATGCCTCCCATTACAATGCTACGTTGTTAAGTTTTGATGAACTGTCAAGTGTTATCTTTTAAATTGGCCCTACTTTAGAGATAAAACACCCGTGTAAATTTAAATAAATAAATAATATCCAAAAACATAAATAAACATATTAACCTTTTTTTTAGTTTGAAGCCATGACCAATATTCCGCCCACATAAATAGCCTAACCGAAAACAAAAATATTTATAACTAGACTTAAGTCATGCTTGCAAAAAATATCCAAATATGGAAGGTGATCCGTCCGTTTGACACAACGCTTGGTGTGTGCAGAACTGAAACGGCTGCTGCCCACACTGTCGCGCAAGGACAAGGGCCCGCGCACGCGCACGTCTTGGTACGCCGAGTGCGGTGCCGACACCTCCACTAATACTTCGAACACTTCCTGGTGAGTACCATTACCTGCAGTCCTTTTATATATATATTTACAAAACCTTGTTTGGTTTTTAATAGGAACTCCCTATCTTCTAGTGCAAGGGTGACAACTCAAAAGAACCGAACTAAATTATACTTAATTGAGTTTAGGTGGACCAAAAGCAATAAATCTTCAATATTTCCTAAAAACATAGGTTTACTTCGGAAAGTAAGATGACCTTACGTTCATCAATAGAACAAATGCAACCGTGATGAATTAATTATATACACGTATCTCTCTTTTCTCCCTCTTTCCCCCAATGAAACTTATACAACCGTAAGTTGAAAGATACTAAAACCATTACACAAAGAATTACCGCAATCGGATTTGTAGCTTTTGGGAAATACGTGGACAAACCTATACATACATACACCAAACATTTAGTACATTTCTTTAGATGCCCATAGACTTACAATTTATAGACAGATAGACAAAAATGAAAAAATTTTGGCTTCAGTGTTGCTCTCCAAAAAATATTTTCAAAATATCTTCAATGGATAGAATTGGACCTGTAACAGTTTTACTAGAAGTTTAAACTGATAAAGATCAACTTATCTTTGTCTTGACAAGAATCATCTCTGAAGCCTTAATTATAGGTCGTGCTCAAGTGTTATCCTTGACGTGACCTTGACAAGTCCTGTAGAACAATGATTTGCAATTACCTTCTAGGACAATGGAGTACTATTTCACAAGAAAATTATAAACATAAGTTATATAGAACCTGTATTATAAAATATGTTATCGTAGCGAACGCAATCGTTTAAGCGGTGACGTTATTAAAGTGAATTATGTGGTCCGTGCTACCGTGAAATGGTGTCAAGAAAGCGCTCTCGCGAAGGTTTGCGACATAACGACAGTTAAGATTACGGTCGGTTCAAGTCACAGTCGGCTGGTGTTGCAGTTCACGACAAAGGTCAAAATAACGTTCGCAATATCTATACTAGTCTAACTGGATCGCACAGCTTCGGATCGCAGAATTATTCGTCTTATTTCAATTGATAAAGAAGTTTTGTGAAATTTAGAGTTGTGGAACCTGAAATGAATTAGTATTGTTGAATCTACGATTGTTGTTTGTTCTTATACGCGAGGACTGCGAATGAGATATCACATTTTGCAAGTTTTTTTCATTTCCAGTTATACTTCGGCAGCTAGGATTATTGTTCAAAGCATTAAGCTGTCGACTATAATAATAATACCAGCCCTTGTTTATGTCCCGGGCCTCCCCTCAAGATGAGGGGGCTAAGGCCGTAGACCACCACACTGGCCAAGTGCGGGTTGGCGGACTTCGCACGTCATTCGAAAGCTGGTTAGGCTTTCTCAGACATGCAGGTTTCCTCACGATGTTTTCCTTCACCGAAAACTAGTAACAATCGCACATAGACGATTCGCACATGATTAATTAAAGAAATCAGAGGTGCGAGCCGGGGTTCGAACCTGCGCACCATGTTTCCAAGGCAAGCGCTCGCTTAATGAGCTGCTACCGCGTTGCTGTCGACTATAAACAAAACTTCTATTTATGATTTTGTATTGACATCCATAATATGTGCATTGTTTTGTGTGTCGTGTTATTCCCAGATAACAATAGAATAAAACGGAAGTTTAAAGGAAAATAAGTCTATTGTCCTTTGTGAGAATTGCAAATCAATGTGTCTGTAATATTTTTTTCTCACTACATTAAAAATACCTCTAGGGAATGGAAATTTTAATAATGTAAATATTTTAAAAATGTACTCCTTTCATCGCAACAAGTTTATATTTACCGTCTACAATATGACGAACTCCCACTTCCCATGAATTCTGGAATGTACAACTATGTCACCCGACAATAGCTCAGAACTACAAGGTATTTCCTATTCTTTACCGCATAGTATGACTCGCACACGTAAACTACAATGAAATAAAATAAATTGACGACTCTTCGCAATTGATTAATGACGTTGAACGGTGGGCAGTAGGGACTGATGACTATGTATCATTTTAGAGGTAACCGATGTGAATACGATTGTTAAGCTATAAGCTTAGTGGTCTGTGTTCCGGAGCTACCAGCAGACGTTAGTCAACCGCTGCGCGCGCGCATGACGTCCCGCATTATCCACGAAACCAATGACTCACCAAGCCTGTTTTCTGTACCACCGTTACGTGTGTCTTATTTGTTAAGTTAACAGCGATTTCGATCAACTGGATCGCATTATAATTTACAGCAGTTCGCTATTCGCCTTAACTTTCTTTTGGCTTGCTCACTTATTAACTGCATAATGCATTTCGATCAGTTTTCTCTATCATTTAGATAGTTAATTTCTTATATGTGTATAATACATATCTACATGTGTAATACTTGAACTCTATTGCGGGCAGAAGCCGCAGCAACTTACTAGCTAGGATTTTTGTATGTGAAAGCCATGAAATATTAATTTTCGTTTTATTTTTAAAATTTATTAAAACGTCAGTTTTACGGTTGTGTACCGAGATATTAGTAGGTACATAGATAAAGCCGTGTGTAGAACATAATGTTTGAAGAAAGCTAATTTCAATACGTCCGCTTAATCACCCTTACTTTGCGAATACTTATTTTGCATTAAACAATTTAAAGATTTTTGTACTTACTGGTTACCATAGTGAAAAATTAACAATTGAAAATCGCTGATCGCTTATACGTTGGCACCGCGCGTAACTTTAATCTGCCATTCTGCCATTATACCGCGCGCGCTCAAAAGAACGTTGGTCGTATTTGAATTGAACAGCCGTGCAGTTCAATACGTGCTTTATTTATTTACTTCAGTACCTTGTGTGTGGACACCGCCCGTGCTATCTGATCAGTGAATTAGTTTGGGTGCGTTGTCCTGATTCGAAGATAATAATTATTCGTGGAAGTGAAATTGTGTCTGTTTTGCTGTTATCAGTTTGAGGATTGCCTTGAAAAGGAACACGTTTTGACGGTATTTTTGTCATTTATACAGTTACAATTTCCAAGGTTTAAATACGTGTGTTATGTTATTAATGTTCTTTTTTGTTCGATATGAAAGACTGCTTAGGACGCATGATATTTTGTTAAACGTATGGTACCCTCTTTTCTTAGTAGAAATTATCACTTGCACCAAAAGAAGACTTTTAGTTTTTCTTTCTCTTTTATAACTTCTCTGTCCAGCTTTGCAAAGAGATGAGGAGGTAATCAGCCCGTAGGACTTCTTGTGATGGCTTCACCCTGCTTACGCTTTTCCGACCTACGAGTATTTTTGCGATTAAGGTGATAAACAAGCATGCAGTCTGCTTGGTGGTCAAGCTACCGAAGCTTAGTTGCTGATCCCGTCATTTTAGAATCTTGGTGCTGATGGTAGATCTAGGTGGTCCCTTGCGAAAATGGACCATTTAGATAGATACCATGGTAGTGGCAGGTTATCTAGCATGCATTAGCGATGTGTAAACAAAGCTGACTTCCGATGTGAAACCGACTTCTGCTGGTAAAAACACTGAACTCAAGAGAAACGTCACAGTCGTAGGTAGATAGGGTCATGAGCGTCTCTGGCAAGATTTTAATTTTCTGTCCCCCTATACCTTATTTTCTAGAAAAAGCAATGATTGATACAGTAACTTATAAAGTGTAATTAATTTAATCATTATAAAAATATTTGTGTTTGTGCCCCAGCGCTTACGAGCGTCTTACATCCAAGGGGTATGGCTCTGCAAAGAGAGCCCTCCTGAACCGCCTGCCTGACCAGCAACTAGCCACAACGCAACAAGAGATATCATATCTAATGTCCCGGTGACAAGAGACGAAGAAGTGCAGCTCTACACGGTATCCATAATTAGGCTTATCGCTTCATCATCCTCATAATCTGCCTACATCTGTCCACTGCTGGATATATGCCTCCCTCAAAACACACCACTGAGCCCGATCTCCGGTTCTTGTCTTCCAATTACTGCCAACCGCTCTGCGAATATCTTCCTGGTTCATGGTCTTCACTCTAGAACCAGTTTACCCCAACAATTATCGGTTCTGCAACGAGGATCACTTTGGTTCTCTGGCAAATTACTTTTGTATTCGAAAGTAACTCGTCAGATGCTAAAAAAATAAACATGCCTTAAATAAATCCAGTAAGTACCAATGTACATTTTATTTCCATCAAATACTATAATTTAACCTTTTTTCTGGTGGCAAAACCAGAAACCATCTCCGAGACCTTGTGGAGAGATCAACCGGGCTATGTGGGATTCTTACCCACTAAAACTCCCGCGGCTGTTGCATCGGCACATGAGAGGGATGACCTAGGCGCTCCGGTGGGATCTGCAATAAATACCCTTCAGGGCTTTGCCTTTGAGCCCGCCGCTGCCGCATTGACACGGCACTCACGGGATTATCGCAACCCCGCCGCCGTCCTCCTCGTAGTCGCTGCCGGGCTCAAATAGCGTCTAGGGCCCACACCCCAAACGTCCAGCGACACTAAAGGACTGTAATCTACCCTTACCTAACCATTGCGTATTTGTCACAGGTACGCAGAAGCGGGCCTGTACCAGGCGGGCAACATCTCGTCGTCATCGGGCGCGTCGTCGGGCTCGCACCCCGCCTCCCCGCTGCCGCATTCGCTGTTCACCCACGAGCCACTCTACCAATTCTACAACGCGGCCAAAGTTAAGGTCAGTCATTTTTGATTTTCGCACCTTTCCAAATTTAAATATATTCAGAATTCGTTCCTTTGAGTTCTTCTATTGGGTGCTCAGAGTAATTAGAATGGAGCTAGTATCGCGTCGATTCCCCGAACAAATTTTTCGTGGCACTTTTGCGGGGTGCGGGAGGCGAAGTAAACACACACAGATACAATTTCACGCATACCCACACTATAATAAACTCGCAACACATTCAAAAAGATAAGCACACAAATAAAGACCTTACCTGTTTCTTGCAACACTGGTGAAGTCGCTACTAGGTATTCCTTGTCTGTACGTTTTATCACGTATCGTGCATATTTATGAATATATAAACTAGGAGTACAGAGTACATAATAGTACTAGGAGTACTTTATTTTCAATGCAATGCTAGTGGTAATAAGGCATAAAATGAATAATTATTTTATTGTTGTTTTGATGGTACAAAATAAATAAAAAGTCCCACCTCGAATATTATACAATGCCGTTTGACGCACAAGCGCTTCACTTTCCCATCAGCCCGGTGACACTATTGTATTTTCCACTGTGTTTGAATAGTACCTAATAAGAATCAAAATATTTACTATTCACTTACGGTATGTCAAACATATCGATGATGTCAAAGAAAACATCGCAAAGAAACCTGAGAGATGTTGAAGAGTCCAAAAGGCTGGTCTGATTCACTGATCCACCCCATGTGAATAAACTAATCCGTCCTATGAGGTAATACGAGTTATATAGTTCACGAAAACCATCGCTATACTACTCAGAGTAAAGGCTAGACCGCACTAAGCGTCACTTCACGGCAGAGGCTCGACGCGACACTTAGCGACAAAATATTCTTTGTAAGAAATTGTATGAGGTATAACGCACTACGCAGCAGCGTTACTACGCGCCGCGACACTGGGCGACTAAGTTGACCAACTCATCAAATCTGACGCGCCGTGTCGCGTCTTGTACTTCCGCTGCCGTTAGTGCGGTATAGCAAGCGACGCGACACTTCACTTTTTTCAAGTTAGAATATGTTTGGTATGTAGTAAGACAAATTGTGTCTAAAATGGCTTTTGACGAAGAGAAATTAATTATATTAGTCAGTCAGTATCCTAAGATATATGACCAGCAAAATGCACATTACATGAATTCTTAAGGAAAAACAACATTTGGAGGGAAATTGGCGAGGAAATGGGAGCATCGAGTGAGTAAACATAGATACTTATTTCTGAGTAGGTACAAGATGATTAATTTTCAAAATAACTTTCCAATCAGTTTCTTCCATCTTCCTTAGTAATTGCCGAACGACTGACAGACAAAATTTGCTGCAAACTATCGCGGGACTGCGGTTCAAGTGCGGTATACCTAATAGTGTCGCTATGTGTCGCGTCGCGCCGCTGCCGTGAAGTGTAGCTTAGTGCGGTCTAGCCTTTATTAGAATGGAGCTAGTATCGCGTCGATTCCCCGAACAAATTTTTCGTGGCACTTTTGCGAGGTGCGGGATGCGAAGTAAACACACACAGATACATTTTCACGCATACGCACACTATAATAAACTCGCAACACATTCAAAAAGATACGCACACAAATAAAGAATGACCTGAACATATGAACAAAAATTTGGCAGAGGGGTTAGCGCATCATGCTCTCTCCAGTGGTATCTCCTCTAAGTTATACTATACCAACGAAAACGATCAAACTTTCAGTTTTCCTCCATACATTTCACATCAGCGCCTCTAGGGGTTAGCTATTAACAAAAAAAAAACACAAAAAGGTGAACATTTCTTTGCGATCAAAATTCGTATTGGTTGAACTGGTATTAATTAGGCTGGAGCAGATATAATAACATTAGCTATACTATCGTATAGCTTGAAGAATCTGCTCGTTTCTTAGGCATATCAAGTTAGACTGTGACATAGCGTGACGCCGCTATTGTATCATTGTTTCCCTTGACAATGAATAAACTATGTACATCACATCCCGAGGCAAACACGGTTATTTACTTAAGTGAGTAGGTATAAACCTACTATGTGTAATAGGTAGGATCCGAGGCTCAAGTAGGTTAAACCAGAGGCCGCCTATTCTTATTCTGCGATGAACAACAAATTTGTAAAATAGTTTTTTTTATATAAAGTTGTCTTTTACTTACGCGAATATTACACATTGAAATCAAATTACTTTTACGGATTTTATCGCGGTTTATTTTATTACCACCGGCTTGGGATCCTGTGATAAATATAATTAAATCCAATATCAATCAAAACACTGCACGGCCTCAAGATACTGTAAGCTCTTACTGCGTAGATCGGACCAACAATAATAAGTAAGAAGACTTGAGGGTACACCGGCATAATTGTGACATAAGGACGTTTAACACCTCAGTTCTCCCGTGACCATGGGTGCTGCAAAGCATTCGAAGCGTCGGGATAGTAAAATCAAAAAATAAACGATTTAAAGTGATATGTGGATCGGATGGACTTGTAAAAAGTCAGTCCAACCTGTCCCTACAGGCTTACTTCAAAAACCAATGTGAAATTCAAACCAAACCTCTTGAATTCCACCAATATCTGCCGTCCTGTCAGCGAGCACAGCACTGCAACTGGTGCTGGTTCTGGAATCTTAAGATTAAATCACTGTCATTTAGTGAGATTACCTACGTGATGTCCGGGTCAGAATAGTACACTCCCCATCTCCTCCCGTGGGGTGGCCGTAAGAGGCGACTTAGGGAAAACAAGAAGACGCAGCAGCGACTTTCTATTTGATTACCTACCACCTATACTGCGATCCCCAAGACGCCTGCCAACAGCCTGGAAGAAATAAAAGAGATGTTCCAAAATGTATGGAGCCTGGGCTAGGAATTTGTACACTATACTCTAAAATAGGGAAACACACATAAAACAGTTTTAACTATCCATTTACTTTAATTTGGCTTTATTTGCTTGTAAAACTTAAGAATTTTTACTTAGAATTGCAACACATAACATAAAACTGACATGGCGGTAAAGTGTCACTGTCATGTATCATTTTTATTATCAATGGCATTATAAGTATTTTTATTACAGTACTCTTTGTATTTTTGTTTCTGTTTTCTCATACATCATTTTAGTAATTAAAATATCAATGATAATCAATTCACTATATACAATACAAGCACACAACCAATTATGACAAGTGTGACAGCAGCAGTAGCTATTGACAGCTGGCTGGCTGACAGTTCAATTCGACATCAGTGAGACGCCATCTTAGGACGCCATGTTGAATATAGATATAAAATAAATGATAATTATAATTAAAATTACAACAAAAATAGTAATTGAAACGAAATATTTATATTTTTCCCGGATTCTATGGATTTTTCTCGATTTTTTGAGGTGGTGTACATATTCCTAGCCCATTTTGCAACAACTCCTTTGTGTAGTTATTCCTTACTAATTTGGACAATCGTGGTCTGTGACCTTTTAGAGAAGCTCAAAGTCACACAACGAGCTATGGAGAGAGCAATGCTCGTAGTTTCTTTGCGCGAAAAACTAAAGTTACCGACAGCTCGCAGAATATGCAAGTTGAAGTGGCAATTGGCAGGCTAAATCGCTCGAAGAACCGAAAATCGGTGGATTCAAAAAGCCAATTGTCGTTCATTGTGGCGTTCATTGTGGCTTATGTTCAACAGTGGTCATCTTCCGGCTGATGATGAAGTAAACAATTCGATTAAACTAATCCGAACCTTTGCCGGCAATTAATCGCGGACGTGTTAAAATGTTGGCTGTTAATTTGCGGCGCTAATTAGATGTAATTGTGGTGACCTCTAACGTGTACCAGACTTTGACCTTGCCGGTTCATCAGAAAGACTTTGACCTTGTCGGTTCATCGGAAATTATGTATCGAAATTAAACTTAAACACTAGCAGCCTTACTTATAAAAATCTCCTATTCACCGTCTTAGCAACCAAATAACTAGTTACTACATAACTCCTTAATAAGCAGTTTTATATTTTCTACTTATAAACGTTGCATAAGAGCGACATAACTAATGAACAGTTAATAAGGCAAAACATATTTTACTCTGTCAATACCGCCACGTGTTGTCAGCTTGAAATATTCCGTCTGACCTAAAACTTGGTAAAATGGCAACATTTTGTAATTCAATTCGACAAATAGAAAGCTAGGTTGTCAAATTCAAATTTTGAAGCATAGAACACAAATCAGTACTATAGAATGCTTATTTTCAAGTAAGAACCGTAGGCACCGGTAAGAACATTAAATTACATAAATAGTAGGTACTTACACGACAATAGGTACTATACCGTAACTCTAAACAATATAACTAACTCAACAACTCAACTCTCTAACTAACCAATATAACTCATATAATGTAACTTTCAATAGTTCAATTCACCTTCCCTCGCAGAGTAAAATCTGCCTACACTTTGTTTAAGGGGATCATAGACAAACGCGTACTCTATTCTTAATATATAAACTCTATGCATCGATCGATACAAATTACAATGCAAGTGCAACTGACTGAATCAGCTGATAGAGAACCGCCATATTGTTACATAACGTGCTAATAAGCTTCTAAACAAGGGTCGGCCGCTGTTTAATTTGACAGCTACTTTAGCAAGCTGTTATGCAACGTATTAGGGATAAACATCGTTTATAAGTAAAAAATATTTTTAAATAGCTATTATGTGTTGCATAAAATTTAACCATCGTTTATAAGTAAGGCTGTAGATCGCGATGACTTAATGAAAACCGAATACATTAATAAAAACTGGCTGTGCTAAATTTCTTAAGATCATGCCAATGTTTGCGGCAACAACAATATAATCTGTTTTTATAGTTTCGTGGTTTTATTCGGATGAGAATCTCCTCGCATAACTCTGGCAATTATGAACCGATTTGAAAAATCTTTCTTCCATCCATTCTTCAATCCATTGATTGGGTCCCATAAAAAAAGTTTTTGCTTAGTAATAAGTAGTTCCTGAAAAAACAAGAATGGTGACTGCGCAGGAAAGACTATATAGATGACTTTATGTCGCTTTTTAAGGACAAAAATGGTCATAACTCTGGCAAATATTTACCAATTTCAATGATTCTTTTTTTTATTCGAAATAAGAAACCACTGTATTGAATCTGTATGAATTTTATCACAACCGGTTAAGAACTTCCTGGAGGACCATGAACGATGTGGATGAATTTATTTGGTAAAAACCATAAAACTGATGTTCTCCATTACATTTCTCTGACAATTATGAACCGATGACGATGATTATTTTTTTATTCGAGAGAGTAAACTACTATGATGATTCCATGCAAGTTTCATTACGACCGGATATTTTTTTCTGAAGAAACATGAATTATATAAAACTATGTAGACGATCATGTGATCATAACCTACCTATATCATTTTACGGTCTTCGATGGTTCAATCTTTATATATGAAAATATCACTAAAAAGATTAAAATAAAATCTTTTTTAAAAAAAATTGAACCGACTTCAATATCACTGAAAAGTATAAAATAATTTAAATATTATTGAAGTTGGTGCCAAATATACCCAGCAGGTACGCTAACACCAACTTCTATAATATTTAAATTATTTTATACTTTTCAGTGATATTGAAGTCGGTTCAATAAAATAAAAAAAAGATTTTATTTCAAAGTCCGTTCGTCTTATTTCCATGTTGACACAAATATTCGTCTAGTATTGAAAAGATTGACCAATCAGCAAGATCGTATAGAGCTATTAGCTCAAGATGGTCTTGCATAGGTACCCTAGACAATTGTCCAGGCCGCGCCCGACGCCTATATGCAACTATGTTATCACGACATTCGAGGAGCCTCTGCGTGCACCCCAATAGAACATAGACTCGGCTACAAGATACTTTCAGATTTCTCTTGTATATTGTTCTATTTTTGATATTAAACGCCAGAGGTGCTACTGTCTTTACGGAGAAAAACTAAAAGTTTAAACTTATTGTAAACACCCTGTTAAAAATTTCGACGCTGAAATCTTTTATGTTTGTTGTATCTATACAGTCTGTGTGCCGGGAAACTGGTGACTCCGACTCAGACGCGTACGAGGCGGGCACGCAGTGCAGTGCGGGGGCTCCGGCGCCGGCCGCGCGGCCCTCGGCCATGGCGCTGGTGGCACCGCGCGGGCCCTCGCGCACGCTCTGGTGCGAGGTGCCCGAGGTGCTTAACTCCGCCGTGCTTAGTGAGTGCTATGCCTTGACATTTATATCTTGTTGACTTGCAGGTGCTGGTGATTAGTAAAAGGGATAAGTGATTAGTTGCAGACTACGTAGCTCAGCGTAGACCTCCGGTGATAGCGAGTTTAAATTGTCCGATGAGCAACAACATTCTGTAGTTCTTTCCTATTAAGACAATTAAGGCGAACACCTGATTATCTGAAAAGTAAAGATGAAAGGAGTCGGTCCTACACTTGCTCTCTCGTCCGTAAAGGAAGAGAAACAACTTGGTTAATGTTTGGACGCTTTGGGCGTGTCGATCAGGAGGACACATTACGCGTGATAAGTAAAGCACCACCTTATGGACTAAACTTGCTATTTTATGACAATACTTTTAATCAACGCCATCGTTGTCCTTTTTTTGAGCCTATAGACGCTAGCAACACCAGAAGAATCACTAGCGCGTTGCCGACCTTTAAGATATTAGATATTAAGTCTTTGTGTCCGGTAATTTCGCCATCTACAGTGCCCTTCACGCCGAAACACGGCAATGTTTACACACTGCTGCTTGGCGGCAGAATATCTGACACTGCGGTGGTACCTACCTGGACGGTTCCTTGCACTAGGAACCTACCGCCTAACATTGTCTATGATAATAATATAAAAGGTGCGGTGCACCCGAACTCATTGTTAACATTAGCAGCCAGAAGACGTCCACAGCTGAACCCCTTAGGCGAGGAAGGTTGCAATAAACCGCACGCTTGGCAGTCTTGGGGATCGCACTATAGTAGGCTGTAATTCAATAGAAAAACGCTGCTGTGTCGTCTTCTTATTTTCTCTTAGTGAGAGGCACGAGATGGTTGGATTCGATTCTTACCCGGCCACTCCACGGCGGTGCACTTGGATGGTTTATTCAAAACTAATGGGCCGCCAGGGTAATGTCTATACCAAAATGTATACGTTGAACCACTAAAAACTGATTTAATTATGGGTGCAACTGAATTTGGAAGTAATTACCTCGGCAGGTTCCCTCGCCCCAGCACAGAAACGTCTCCAAGAAGCCAAGTTTGAGCTGCTGACGTCAGAGGCCTCGTACCTCAACTCACTGAACGTGTTGGAGGCCAACTTCATCGCGCACCCCGCCTTCAGAGAGGCTCATATTTTGCCCCGGGAAGACTGGGAGACGCTGTTCGCTACTATATTACCAGGTAATATACATTAAAATAAATAAAACGACATAATATTTCGTGGCGGTCAGGACGTCTAACTACTTGACTAATGGGCTCGTCGTTTATGTAAGAGAAGGATAGTAATTATAGTATCGTACAGTGTTATACCTTGTTATAACTGTGTCGTGAAGTGCTAAAACTGGGTCGTACAGCGCTATAGCTATGTCGTACAGTGCTACAACTGTGTCGTACTGTGCTATAACTGTGTCGTACAGTGCCACAACTATGTCGTACAGTCATCGATATAATATTTAAACTAGATTTGGTATCACGGTCCAGAAAGTGGTAGCGAGAAATAGCGCCCTTGTGTCGCTATTTCTTTACAAGCCACAGCCTGACAAGATTATTTCTGCCGATAGGAGTGTCGCTACTGTCTATATGAAACTGTCAAACTACACGTCGTTGTCGTAATAAACCCGTTAGTTCACGTTTCCGCCACCAGCACAGATAAGTTTGCAACCTCCGCGACCACATTTTATGTGTCATTTTGTTCGTGAATGTTTATCTAGTTCATTATATTATATCGATGCGTACAGTGCTACAACTGTGTCGTACAGTGCTACAACTGTGTCGTACAGCGCTACAGTAACAATTGTGTCTTGCAGTGCGACGGTGCTCGCAGCTACTGATGGTGGAGCTGGAGAAGTGCTGGCAGGAGAACATCCTGCTGCAAGGCATCTGCGACATCGTGCGCGAGCACGCCGAGCGCCACTTCCACGTGTACGTCAAGTACTGCGAGAACCAGGCGCTCATGGTCAAAGCGCTGCAGCGGCTGCAAACTAAACCGGCATTCACTAATGCGCTCAAAAAGTGAGTATATTCTTCAGCGGTAAGTAATACGTATCGGCTTACCCAGGGTGGGCGAAAAAAACGCAAAGGACAAGCCCATCTGTGCCCCAGAAATGCCCAGATAAAGTATAATATTATATTATTAAGACGTTCTGTTGACATTGAAGTACCAGTGTATCTAACCAAATTGTTTTCACATACATATTGACACTATACAATGGAGACAGACTAGACAATTCCAAATAACTGACACGTTTATCTGATAACATACAGATAAGTATATAAAAGAACACTGATCTGGCTTAGCTTATGTGATGATCATGAAGTTCCTAGTGAACAACTAATAGCAATGTTGTCTGTAAACGATAAAATGTATAAAAAACCAGTAGGAAGTTATCATGTTTAATGTCCAATATCTTTTGAACCGGTGCTTTATATGACATTAAATCTAGATATCATATAAATACTGTTAGAAAGTTATCATATGACATAGAGCTGCAATTTGGGCATTGCATGGCATTGCTGACTTTCATCTCCATACTAATATGGGCATGGTCATTTCTTAGATTATTTAAGCAGTAAAGCCGAAATAAGTCCCTTAGAAGAGAGTGGTTGGCAAAATCCCCACGCTTGACAGGCGTTTTTGAGATCGCAGTACAGGTGGTAATCTAATAGAAAGACGCTACTGCCCGCCCGTGTTTACGGATACCCGACGGGAGAAGATGGTGGGGTGCTATTGTAACCCGGACTCACATTCAGTATAAATAGAAAATCGATAAATAACTAATGAATTGCAATTAAAGAGTGTAATTATATGTATTTAGTGTTTAAAATGTCCTATTTTCTTTCTAATAAAATAAAAAATTCTACTGGTGGATCGTTTTTTACTTATTCAATATTATAATCATTCAGAGGAGTCGTAATGTAGGCAAATTCATTTTGCCTGTAAGGATTGCATGCCACTAAAAGAGTGAGGTACCTAATCAAATAAAGTACTACTGCACACTACACGGTATTCAAGGTTTAGGGTTCGGATCTAGGTGGTGTAATAACAGTTAGCGAGTTAGGGTCCCTAATTGGGGCGCCCGCTGCGGCCCGGTCTACTGAGCCCCCTTATTCCTTACTACCGGGCAGTGTAATAGCGTTTAGGGCGCTACGGAGGTTCCTAGAAATTTCATGACACCACCCCCCCCCCCCCCCCTTCCCCCAAATTCCATATTCGTACAAGGCAAAATTGGGTAGCGGCTAAGGTGTCTAGGTACAAGACCAACGGGACCGTCACATATGACCCCCCCCCCCCCAATCGTTAGCTGCGACCGTACCTGCGTGTAGTGTAAGTTAAAGTCTGCTTCGTTGAGCTTTGTCTCTGTCACTCAGACCAAAAGAATAAGAATAAACGGTGCGCACACTACTGTTAAGTAAAACCCAGTATAGTAATAGTCTTTTACTGTGATAGCGGGAAGACTTTGGAACTCACTACCGCAACATATAAGACGAGCTCAGTCTACTATCCTTTAAAACTCAAGTTGCATCGTACTATCTCTCCCTTCAATAATGGTTTATAGCTATTGATCTTCTCTCACTTTCTTGGTAATAGATATGTATTAGTCTATCATAATATATTATAATATGTAGTTTATTTTTTATTTTATTGTTATTTTTTTTTTTTTTTTTAATATATATTTTTATTTTTAATCCACTTAATTTATTTATATAACTGCACCTGCCCATAAGAATGCTCTGTCCTGTACCCCAAGGTTGACTGGAAGAGATCGCTTTAGCGATAAGTCCGCCTTGTTGTTCACTGTTTTTAATTGTTTTAATTTCAAATGTATATTTCTTTTGTGTGCAATAAAGAGTATTTGTATTGTATTGTATTGTAATACCAAGTCGCAAAGTAATGCCACACGATTATCATCCTAATAGTAACCGGAAATATGTCTCCCTGTCCACCAGGCTGGAGAGCCACCCCTCCTGCCAGAGCCTGTCGCTGCACTCCTTCCTGATGCTGCCGATGCAGCGCGTCACGCGACTGCCACTGCTGCTCGACGCAGTACTCAAGAACCTGAACAGCGGGGACGACGAGTACCACGCCTGCATGCACGCGTTAGCCACCCTCAACGACGTGAGTACTGACAACTACTGAATAACGTACAATGAGAGATAATGATGTACTATCGCGGACACGAACGGTTTACTAGTTATCAATCAAAATCGTTTGAACAACAATAGTCGTCCTAAAAGTGGTAGACCGTTCGTGACTGCGAGAGTACCTTTAGGATGATAATCGCTTGCACAAACTGGCACAAAATAAATGTAAGTGCAGTAAGCGCAAGTATCGTCGTTCAAGCGATTTTGTTCAAGCGTTCGTGATCGCGAAAGTGCCTCAACAGCGAGGACGACCCTCGACGTAGTAACGCCTCTAATGAATATAATAATGCCCTCGTGGCAGAAACGATTAAATACAGCGGCCAATCTTTTATAGTGAGATAATATAGTGTACAGTCACTTCCTTTACTTTCACAATCCAATGGGACGACTCACTAAGGCAGCGACTGTCGCATCGGCATATAAGAGGAAACTTGGGGTCTCCGGTGGTATTTGCACCAGGTGCCCCTCAGTGCCTTGCCTTTGAACCCGTCGTCGGGAGGCACGGGGACGGGGCTCGCAACCCCGCCACCGTCCTCCTTGGAGTCGCCGCTGTACTCAATTGACGAAGAATCCCACAAAACCCTGGTTGAATCCCCCACGAATCTTTTTGAAGGAGTGTCCCGCCAGAGTTAGAAGGTCAATTTTTCAGAATTTTAGTTAAGCGTACTACATATTATTGTATTGCATCACAGTTCGTGTCGCAATGCAACGAGGGCGCTCGCAGTACGGAGCGCGTCGAGGAGATGTCCCGCCTGGCCCGCATCATAGAGTTCCCGAGCGCCGTGCGCGACCCGCCCTCGCTGTGGCCCGCCTGTGGACGACGAGACAGACGGTATGCGCGCCACAATATATAACATGATAATCGATGAATCTGTACATTATAGACATAAAGTTGAAAATAAGTTTCCATTAATAGCCATTTTGAACCGTATATAAAGGTAGATTAGATTCAAATTTGATTAATGAAAACAAAGCAATTTCACCTTTATGTTTTTCGAAGAGTTAAAATACGGGTGCGCTTATTATAGGTTGTCATGTGTTGACTCACGGGTTTACTGCCAGGATGATTAATTGTTTCTTTCCGATATTTCGACGCTGTTGCAAGGGCCATGATCACGGAATAACTCAATACTACTAAATTTAGTTAAACAACGTCGGGCAAAATCAGTCCTTATATGGGTGATCGTTTAGTGGCGTTTGAACTAAGTGTCTCTGTGCTTTGGAGGGCTCGTAAGTCTGTGCCAGTTGTTGTCACCTGGACGACGTTCATAGCAGTCGTTAATTCGAAACCGTTAAATTTTTGAGGAGCTGCCATACATAATATGCCACAAACAAACACGTAAAGAGACGTGGTCTTTAACTGAGCCCACCGCCGGGGGGCGCATTATAGCCCCCCTGGAACCTGTCACCGTTCTCACGGGGACGGAGGTCGTAACCCCGCCGCCGTCCTACTCGTAGTCGCCGCCGTACCCTCACCCCGAACGTCCAGTAACTCCAAAGGATATAGGACAAACCCTACCCCGTCTCACATATACTCAGTCTGGAAATGACGCCTGACTTTATGTATACAGTTATTTATCAGTTATTATGTCTCCCAGGCCGGTACGTTGGCTGGTCCGCTCCGGCGAGATGACGCAGCTGGTGTGGAAGTCTGACGAACTGAAGCTGACCTTCGGCAAGAAGTTCCACAAGGTGCCGCTGCATCTGTTCCTCTTCAACGATTTGCTTGTTATCACCAAGAAAAAGAGGTGAGGGAGTATGCAGTGTTAGTGTTAGATACGACTAGTGTTATTCGGTCTTATCTAAGAAATTTTTTGTTGCTGTGAGCAACATCAGACAGATGCGGAAATTTCACCAAATTCAATTGCTATTTATGTATACTAGAATGGCCCGTGGGCTGTCCAGGTAAAGAACAGCACCCACACATCTTCTCCCGTTGGGTGTCTTTACAGGCGACCAAGGGAAAACAAGAAGACGGATAGTGGCATCTTTCTATTGGATTATCTACCACCTATAGGTGGTAATAATCCGTCCGCTGATGATACATTAGAATATAAATGAAGAAATGTTTATACGTTATTTCCGGGCAGCAGAATATTCGATACCACCGTCGATACCATTTAGTCAAAAGCGTAGTTAAATTTTACTTTAGTTTTATATATCTGCGTTCCGATGTGAAGGTCACCGTAGCGGGTGTAGTTGCCGGGCTCAAGGGACTTAAAAAATAATAACTCAGGTAACGAGAGGCAGTGCAGTGAAGCTGTTAATAGGCAAGGCCGCCGCTTGCTCTTACTATATTATGCGAACGTTTTGCTCATCCCTTCATTAAGTTGAATTATATAACAACGATGGATACAAGTCTTAAGAGGGCAAACTCCTTATCTTGCCCTGGCCGCTCGTGGCCCTCATCGGTCCGGTAGCTAGACATTTTTTTTTCTAATTCAGAACATCCATTCGGAGATAAGGCTCAACGTTATATCCGGTCTAATATATCCACAGCGATGAATGCTACGTAGCAGTGGACCACTGCCCCCGCTCGCTGCTCGAGGTGAGCGCGAGCGAGGTGGGCGCGGGTGGCTCCAAGCACGCTCTGCTCATCACACTCCTCGAGAACCACTCGGGCCGCACGCTGGAGCTGCTCGCCACCTGCGCGAGCGAGACGGAGTGGTCGCGCTGGTCCGAGGCGCTGGTGGCGCCGGCGGCGGGCGCCGACGGGGAGGCCGTGTACGCGGGCTGGGACTGCCCGCAGGTGTGCGCGCTCTACGCCTACCAACCGGCGCAGCCTGACGAGCTGCCTCTGGCGGAGGGGGACGTGGTCAATGTCACCAGGAAGACCGGTGAGGGTGAGTGACCACTTTGATATGCGACTTTACTAGGATGGCAATCGAAATATACGCGAAGAGATTATACATAGGTCATTTAGGGACTTTTTTTTATACAAAAGCTGTCTGAAGTTTTGTCATATTAAATTCTTCAGTAAATAAGTGATTTTGTTATAGACATAAGCAATATTTTCTTCAAGAATATTACTAATTAGTCGTAGTATGTTTCTTCTGATTTGTAACAAGTTTTCGACTTAAATTTAAGTTACTCTTGTATGCAGCCTTTCACGTGGGGTGTCCGGGTTAGAATAGCACCCTTCCATCTCTTCCCATTAGGGGTGTCCGTAAGAGGTGACTAAGGAAAATGAAGGAGACGGGCAGCAGCGTCTGTCTATTGGATTACCTACCACCTATACTGCGATCCCCAAGCCGCCTGCCAAACGTGGGGATTATGGCAACCCCTCCCTTCTAAGAGGGAGACCTTTGTTCAGCATTGGATCTCGTTCGGCTGCTGATCATGATAATGACAGTGCCTTTCACAGCTATACTTACAACGCAGTATATCTTACATTATGATGATTCCTTTAACGGTTTTGAGACCTTATCTCGATTGTTTCTCTCCCTCTCTCGATCAATTATCCAAAGAATTATCTGTTACACTACGTTTTCACTCACCAAATATGACACTGTGTTTTTCATATATCGTCCCCGTAGAGCGATTAGTCACCAAGTCCCAAAATGGCCAAAATGTCATCAAACTCACCGTATTTTTCTCTATCCACTGGTCTAACAATATTTTCAAAAAGTCAAATAGTTTTGGTTTTAGTAAGTGCGAAAATTCACCATGTTAGCATGTTGGATCTTCAAAGTTAACGGAACAAATACCTAAGTAGACTTAATAACTTTAATCCTTTTTCTTTAAACATTTTCATCTTAGTTTTCTTTGTAGTCAAACTCACTAACACGATATAGTTAATTTTAAGATAAGTGTTTTGCGGTGTTTTGTAACAAAATGTGAAAGCGAAAACTAATTAAAGTATACTTGGTGATTTTTCAATTGACGCTTGAAGACAGTAAGCATTATTCTGCAAACGCAAAAAATAATTAAGTCTTATAATTACTTTTTTATAAGTCGAAAACTCAGTAAAAATTAATTAACTTATTTTTCTTTAAAACAAATTACTTTAATTCGATATTTAGAATTCTCAAATATGCTTAAACCAAATACCAAAAAGATAAGATTATAAATTAAACAATAACTAATGTCAAATTAAAGTAATGATTTTTTTTTTTCCATTTTTGAGAGCTCATATCTCAAATCAGTGTTTTTCGACTTAGTGACTTTTCGCTCTACGGGGACGATATATACTAAAACACAGAACTCTAGGGCCTAGGCTGACTCGAGGTAGCCTACATTTAGCATTTCGACGGGCCTGTTAGTATAGTGGTTATGACACCCTGGCTGCTACCCGATGGGTTGTGGGTTCGATTCCCACCAAGTATCTGGGTGTTATTTATCTATTTTTAGTATGTATTTACAAAAATAGTATTAGTCGTCTGGCTTCCATAGTACAGGCTCTGCCTAGTTTGCGATCGGATGACCGTGTGTGGATTGTCCCAAGATATTATTATCATGGTGTACGTTCCGCAGGTTGGTACTACGGGGAGCGGACCCGCGACGGCGAGGCGGGCTGGTTCCCGGGCGCCTACACCGCCGAGATCGCCTCCGCCCACGTGCGCGCGCGCAACCTGCGACAACGGTACCGACTGCTCGCGCTCTCCGGGACTTACCTCGGACAGAAGAAGCGGGTGCTGCCCTAGCCACCCTTGCTACCTTTACTATCCAATCTACATGGTTCCCCTTCTCCAGAGAACGAAAGGAACTTTCCGTCCGACATGTATGGTGTAGGTGACCCTAGCCGAATCGAAGGACCATTTCACTGGAATAGAAGGACCACTCTAACTGACAACGCGAGAAATCAGCAGCTGCAGGCTGCTATCTAAACTTGGTGTCGCCGGTAAAACCGAAGAATCGGAATGGTTCATAGTAATCTGACTCAACGACAGTTGTAGATCAAGTCATTGTACTGTGTATGGCTTTACGTCCAGTAAAGAGTGCTACGAAATGTTGCAGGATATTAAGTGCACGAACCGTGAATGGTGGAATTGGTGGACCTATCCTATTATCTAAATAAATTGAGTTGAAATTTAACTGAAATTAAATTGAAGTTTAATTGAATTGAAGTTAATTAAATTTAAATTGAAGTTGAATTAAATTTTAATTGAAATTGAACAAATGATCACTATAACTTTAGTTAACAATTTTCGGCGATAAAATCCAATTTCTAAGAATACGGTCTAAGGAATGATTTGTTTCGCCAACCGCAGCGAATAAATAGACCGTATTGGAATTTTGTGTAAAACATAACAACAGCGATGGGAACATTGTTCCTAGCACTTAGTTAAGATAATTTTGTTATTGGCAACAACAATGTTTTACGTTTGTCTTTTGAGAAAAAGGACATAAATTACAAAACATCACATATTATACATAATCTGCGAGTATTTGGAATGCACTATAATAATAAATTTAAAAATAAACGTCCGTCCAGTCCAGCCTTATAAGTAGGTGTAAAACACAGATAATAATATACATATTGACAATTTTATCGATATTTTTTGATTGAATCAATGACGTGTTGAATTTGGGGTGCTTTACTTTGTGATAGTTTGTAGTTACGAAAATACTGATCTAGCTCTGCCTGAAAAATATAATTATTTAATAATTATAATTTTCAACTAGTTTCTTTGTTGGGATATTCACATTAATCCCGCCAGGCGGCGCTGGTGTGTTTAGCTACCATATTTGTACGATTGTTCAACAATGTTTTGTTTATTTTCTAGTAATAATGTTTAAAAACGTACTCTGGTGGTTTTAAAAACTACTACTAAATAATATTCAAATCATAGTGTTCAGATCCGAGATAGGTGTTTCTCTATACGATATTTGACTGTTAGAACTAAAAATAATATAATTAACTTTAATTGACTTTTATGAGTGCGGCACTTATAATTTAACACATGAAACATGATAGCCAAACAGAAACCCTAAACACATTTACTTTTAGATTTTCAGAATATTTGACCTGAGCTGACCATTTATAAGATTTTAATGGAAAGATGGGAGACAGCCACAGACAGTAATTGTATATTGTTTTTCAGTTTGAATTAATAACTTAGTATGTTAATTAAATAACTGTAAGTCCGCGCACGACATAGTCGCAATCAGAGAATTATTAAAAAAAATCGTAAACACTCCAAATGTTGTTAAATTCTGCTTAAAAATATTTATAAGTTTAGAATTATAGTTAAGTTTAGTTGTGAAGTGTACAGTTACGCATGAGATTCACAGCAGTTTGTTATTGTAAATAACTTTTTAAGACATTATATACTGATTATTATTAGATTGTATCATCTATACGTGTAACGTTTCTTGCCCGCTGTTCGGAAATCGCCTAGTCATAGAAAGCGGATGAGTTTGTATGTATTATTGAATAATTAGTCGACATTCCTTGGCTAGCTAATAATTATGCACCATATTATTAACAATTAAATGTGTTTAATGTACTTAAGTAAATTATTGTGTATATAGATATAAGAAAACGAATGTAACAAATCATGGATGTTATATATTTATGATATGATAATAATAATAAAATGTAATTTTAATATTTGTTTGTTTTAATGCATTTTGGAATACTAACGCGCGCATCTTGAACTCAAGGGTAGCTGGGATTTAGTGAGCAGCTGTTTATGATTTTGAGATAACGCTCATGGTACGGTCGGCCAAGAAAGTCGTTTACCAGTTTTGACAAAACTATACTTTAGTTCATTGATCCATGATACTACTAAGCAATCAAAATAACACTAAGGTTGAACATTTCTATCAGATGCGACAATTTAAACTAGGAACACAAGGTAATGTTGACGTTAACGATAAAGAGAGCATTAGTAACTGTATGAATAATTGCAAGGGAAAATCAACCTTGTTGTTTTATGATGTGCATATAAACTTCAACTGTAGGGTGGTAAACCATATTTTTGTCTGACCGTACAAATTTGTAAGACAGGTCACTTTACGTGTTAAACTGCCCTGCTATAAGAGTTTATGGTAAGGCCATACATAAATTAAGTTACAGTCGGGAAAGATGTCGCCAAAGTGCGACAAGGAGGCGAGTCTTAAGCTTTGTGACGTCACATATATTGAGTGATATTGTTTCTTAAAATTTTCTGCTCTAACGGAAAACACATAACTAAAACGTTGAAAAATCAGCACCGTAAAACTGGAAAATAAATAGTCCTGGCAGTAAACCCGTACGTGAATGTAGTATTCTAACGGTTTTTTTGAATATTACTAACTATCTACTTATACCTACCTATTATTACTAGAAAGAAAGAAAGAAAAACATTTATACAGCGACATCAGATAAATTTTACATTGAAATCAAATTACTTTTAAAGATATATCGGATTTTTATCCGTAAAAGTAGTTTGATTTCAATGTGTAATATTCGCGTAAGTAAAAGACAATGTTAGATAAATTGTAACTAAGTACACTTAATCTAATAAGCAGAATGACGTTAAAAGGTTATTATTCATTCAGCAGAAGTTGCTCCTAGCTGGCGCAACGACGCTGATCTTCCGTCGGCACCCGTCAGCGAGAGCGAGATTTAAAGGATAGTTTGATGGTTTGAACTATTAAAATATGTGTGTGTAAAATATGTCCCAGGGAAGGGAGTCTGATCACATGCAACTAGGATGAATCCGGTTCGAAGGACCATTTGATGAGACTTAATATTATAATATAAATTAGTGCTCGTAGCTTATCCTCGTTCTATAGGTAGTTGGGAAAGTGTTGCCTACTTCTGCGGTGAAGATTTGTTGGTCCATGCGTGAACAGGGGGTCTCCAAAATCATATAAGATTAGGCCTCCTTGTGTCCAAAGCTACGCTACTTGGCAAAAAGTTCAAGTATAAAAATGTTAACTTTAAACCACATTTCATACTCGATTGCAGGAGATAATTCTCTTCGTCTAATTTGATACCCTGGTACTTTTAGGAAGCAAAGTTATGTTATGTATGGAATGCACAAGAGGTGAGGCCTCTTGGGACCAACCTCTTGGTGGTCCAGGTACTTCTGGTATAATTCCTAGTGTGTTTATTGATTTTATACACTGTCGGAAAGCCGAAGATCAAAGTCAGTGGCGTGCTATCAAGACTAAAGACATATTATGTCAAGCAGTATAGGCCGATGATGATAATAAATTTGTCTGTACCCCTAATATTATACAGGGGGTCCCAATGATACGGGTGGTGTAACTACCAAAAATGGCAGTTAATTAATGTAGCATAACAACACATGGTAGGTTTCTGAATTTTTCTTCATATACTAGATAGATACAGATAGTATAGGTCGGTGCATTTTATTTAATGCAGCTGTTTTTACTATGAACGAAAACACCTTTATATGTCATTTATATTAAAGTTTATTCATGTTGGTCAATATTTAGATACATTCCACTTAAATTCGTAAATAAATAAAACTTTTGTCAAAACGAAGTTAAGTAATCGTCCGCAAAATGCGCGAAAAATATAATTGTCTTTATAAATCAGATCTAAAATTAAGCCTCCAAATACGAAGACGTAGATAAAACTACAATATTGTACTAAAATTAAATGCGCGTCACAAAAATCTCCATAAAAATATAACGAATATGTACTACAATACTACTTTAAGGCTAAGCAAAATAAGGACAATAAATGAAGTACTACGCAAAGAAACTGTGAAGAGCTCCCCACCGCCGCTTCTAACTTTCGAGCCATTCTCTTAAATACAGCGACCTTGAAACGGTTAGGTTATTGAACGAGTGACTTCCCCGCCCAAAACCAACTATCAGGGTCTGTTTTCACTGTTCACAACGGTAAAGAGGTAGCAAACAAGTGCTTGTAAATGCAATGCAGCCTTATGCAATACGCTATAAAGTTTATTGTTCTCTGTGGCTTACATCCCTTGAGATTAAAGGAGATTAGTTTAGCGGGTGTCGAGAGCTCTCCGCAGCTTAGACGCTTAGTACTGTGAATTTAATTTTACTGTCAAAAAGAATCTCATTTTTTCTGATAACTGACTTACATTACTAGACCACATTACACTTGTTCCTCAATCTTAAAAAATAATTAAAATTAGTGTGACGCTTAGCAAGAGTTATTTTTTAATACGGAAGGGTTATGCTAACTACTGTCTATTATTATGCATCGGCGAAAAAGGCTATTATAATGTGAAAAAAATAAAAATATCTTACTTTATGTTACAAAACAGGATGTACAAAAGTTTAAAATAAAAAAAAACAGTATAACAATGAAAAATAGAGAGATCAAATAGGGAATGGAAGATCAGTCCTTGAGTACCATGAACATTAGTCTGTTTGTTAGTAGACGCACATAGGAGTTGAGAAAGTAATCAAATTCTCGTTTTAGAAGAGTTCTCTTTGACTTCAAATAGTTTTCTTAAAAAGTAGACTTGTAATGTGCCAGTGGCTGCTATGGCCAACACTTGTATGAAGGACCACCTGAAAAATGAAATATTACATATACTTATTATATTTATTGCAGGTGTGGTTCCATTCTGATGTTTTTGAGTCACCAAATTTGAAAGAAAAGTGATTTGGGTAGAAGGGTTCTCAAGATTTTAAGGGGTCAACTAGAATTTAGGGTTCAACTAAAATTTACATAATTTTAATTCTTATTATAAAAAACATTGTAATATAGGCAGAGCAATGTCATATGTAAGCTTCATAATATGTATGAGAAGTGGAAAAATCCAAATTTTTGCCAAATTATTTTAGTTCCCTTTTTAGATAGTTTTAAATATTGAGAAGTAACAAAACAATTTCCATCTTAGTAGATATTTTTACAATATATCATATAGTTTAGGAACAAGGACCAAGACATATTCTATCATTTTTCTTTTCTTTCTTTTCTATTATTAGTAATTATTTTTTCTGAACACTTAAAAAAGTGATACACTAAGTTTACTATGTATATTTCAATGAATGTATAATATAATATATATGAATGCTATATTACCTGAGTACATAGGTGTTGTTGTCCATCAACAAGTTATAGTCCCTCGCCTCCCGTGCCCTCGAGTGATACTGGTACTGCAGTATGTCATTTATGTTTCTCTCAACAAATTGAATTGCAGACTGAAATGGAAGGATTACAATAACTAAATATTGTGTCAAAATATCTTCAGTATACACAGGCCTTGCAGGTGCTCTTTCAGTGTCAATTTTGAATACTGCTACCAGATCATTAGACTCCATCCATAGAGATGATGTAGCAAGAAACCAAGCTGTATTATTGTTTTTAACCGACTTCAAAAAAGGAGGAGGTTCTCAATTCGTCTGTATATATTTTTTTTTTTTTTTTATGTATGTTCGCGCATAACTCTGGCAATTATTAACCGATTTGAAAAAATCTTTCTTCCATCCATTCTTCAATCCATTGATTGGGTCCCATAAAAAAATTATTGCTTAGTAATAAGTAGTTCCTAAAAAAACAAGAATGGTGACTGCGCACTGAGAGTTGCAAGAAAGCCTATATAGATGACGTTTTAGTCGCTCGGACTCGCTCGGTTTGACAAAAATGGTCATAACTCTGGCAAATATTTACCAATTTCAATGATTCTTTTTTTATTCGAAAGAAGAAACCACTGTATCGAATCTGTATGAATTTTATTACAACCAGATAAGAACTTCCTGGAGGACCATGAACGATGTGGAGGAATTTATCTGGTAAAAACCATAAAACTGATGTTCTCCATTACATTGCTCTGACAATTATGAACCAATTTCGATGATTCTTTTTTTATTCGAGAGAGTAAACTACTATGATGTTTCCATGCAAATTTCATTACGACTGGATATTATTTTCTGAAGAAACATGAATTATGTAAAACTATGTAGACGATAATGTGATCATAACCTACCTAGATAATTTTACGGTTTTCGATGGTTCAATCTTTATATATGAAAATATCACTAAAAAGTTTAAAATAAAATCTTTTTAAAAAAAAATTGAACCGACTTCAATATCACTGAAAAGTATAAAATAATTTAAATATTATTGAAGTTGGTGCCAAATATACACAGCAGGTACGCTAACACCAACTTCAATAATATTTAAATTATTTTATACTTTTCAGTGATATTGAAGTCGGTTCAATTTTTTTTTAAAAAGATTTTATTTTTAATACTTCAAAAAACTGACATCAAACAGACATCAAAAAACTTACAGTAAAATTCTTTATATTCATATCAAGCTCCTCGACCTCCTGGGCGTACTTCTCCCACATATCGTATCGAATCACTGATAGATACAAGTTAACCAATTTCCCTGCAAACCTCGAGAATTGGTTGTCAATGCACACTGAATAATAACCGCCCGACGAAGTCTGGTCTGCGTACTCCGCGCTTTGCCGCCACTCGTATGGATGCACTATCTGGCCATTTGGATGCCGCACAGCAAAACCGCACATGCCATCGCCACCTTTCAACACCTGTTGTCGAAAAAAGTTAACAACTTTTTAATTCAACATACGCGATGGCAAATATTATCAATTCACTTTTCAATACAAACAATGTGATCTGGAGTACAATTACAATGATAACATATGTTTTATTATAGAAACGCGGAACTAATTACCTGATAACTGGCGTAAAATGTAGCGCCCGGCGGTACGTGTTGAAAGTAACAGTCTTCCTTGCCCGCATCGATGTGTACCTTATAGTCCATGGTAACTGCGGGCAGATTTTCGTACCACGGTGGCGGTGGCGTTGAGAAAACATCGCCGACAAGTGATAAAACCGTAAATATTAGCGTTATCACAGTAAACATATGCCACGTCTGTTGTGCCATTTTTAAATGAATGGATTGAATGACGTACGTATGAGACAAGGATGGTGAGATGGAAGTGTCAATGTCAAACCCATGTCAAAACCCTCATTGGTCTGAGTCAAAACCCGATCAACGTTGTCCCAAAACCTTTTTTGTTTTTTTTTTTGTGTAGGAGTAGTACTGTTGGCCGCAGATGGCCATTACAGCTTCACCGGACAATAGGGCGAGCGCTTTAAGCGCTCCAGCCAGAAAGGTAGCGACTAGCTCAAGGGCACCTCAGGGAGGCACGGCCTCGGCTTGGGCTGCCGCTTAGAGTAAGTGAGTTTACCACCGGTTCACAACGCGCCCCCGCTGAGAAGAACCGGCAAGAAACTCAGCGAGGGGATGCATGCGTACGACCCTTCGGCCTCGCCGGCGAGACCGGTGTCTGTGTGTAGGTGTGTATTATTTGCAAGAAAGTAAATGCAAATGATATGGTCTGATAAAAAAATATAGTTTTGAGAATATGTACAAACGTTGCGCTACTACGAACAAAACGTCCAAATAAACTTTCCCCAAAATACTGTCAATGTCAATTATGACATTTCGTCAATCAGCTGAGAAAGATAACCTTACTTTTTTCTATCACTGGAACTGGTTATTTTCTTCTGTTCCTTGCAATTCTATATTTTAACTATTTTTTGAATGAAAGTCTCATTTAATTCAGCCGCTGAATATAATAATGAAAGCAAGATACCTGACGTTTTTCTCATATATAGGCACGCCTTTCAGGTACTTAAATACGAGCTAAATTAGGTAATAAATGATGAAAAACAGATCAATAATTTACAACCATTCATTTCAGAGCCTCAGAGAAGTTATGGATTAAGCAAGGACGCAACTACCCTGACCCTGATAGTATACAAGGTTTAATGGAAATAGCACTTTTGCGTCTCAGATCATTAAATTATCCTGCCCTTACTTTGTCGAGCCGGTAAGAGCAGAATACGCCTAATATTTTAACTTAACACACACTCGCTCTGTTCTACTACACAATTGTAAATTTACATAATTACTAAAAGAAAATACTTATTCAATTCTTTGAGTACCATAATATTATGATCTGTGAGCAGTTCAAGTAATGTTGAAAAATTCACCGCAGCAATCAAACCTGCTAACTTCATTTTCTTATCAATCCTGACTAAAGTCTCTCTACAAAGAGCTACCATACACAGCCATACACCATACTGAGAATATAGGTCCTTACACACCCCTTTTCTTTCCCCAACCTTCATATATTAATCTGCTTATCAGTTTTTTAAATTCCCAACAGCATAAATATTGATTGTGTAAATATAAAAAAAAAAAAAAAAATATTTATTGTACTACAGGTAAATATATAAAATTACTTGGCTATGAAATGTAGGGCTTCAATGTTACAACAGATACTGCATACATACAGTATACTTAAACATATCTATTCTTTTGTGTATATACAGGATGTCAAAAAATCTACACCCTGCAATGGACTTTTTTACTTTTTATATTCCAACAGTTATGACTTGGCCTATCACCCGGTTCTGGCTTGACATGGATTTCCAGGACATCCTGTAAAAATAAAGTGTTAAAACAAACATATTTTATTCACATAATATGGATCCATTATATTCATATTAACCCCCGACCAAAAACGAGGGGAGTTATAAATTTGACGCCTTTGTCCAGAAGTCTGTCTGTCTGTCTGTCAGTGGCATTGTAACGGTCCAGCCAGTGAACGGATTTGAATGCATTTTTTTTTATTTGAAAGCTAGTTTAAGTGAGATGATTCTTAGCTATGTTTCATGAAAATTGATCCAGCCGTTTGAAGACCATCAGCTCTTTCCCATGGCGAGGTAGGGATATTTGGTATACAATAGACATTTTTCATTATTTCTATTAGTACGAAAGATCTGAAATTTAGAACATATGTAAATCCGATGATAGTAAATAAAATGGTAACCTTCACCAGGGTCTGATGATGATCAGCAAGAAGGTGATAACAGGATCTCGGCCCCAATAAACCTAGACCCATCAAGTTTGGGCTCGTTGGATAGATTTCGACGAGTAGTTGCTAGAAAAATGGTGATCAGCGTCTGATGATGGAGCAGGAAGGTGGTCACGGAATCTCTGCACCAATAAACGTAGACCCGCCGATTTGGGATTCGTTGGATAGGTTGCTGCGATTAGTAGGTAGACAATTGTCGATCAGAGTCTGGTGATGGGAGCAAGCAGGAAGTTGGCAACAGAAACTCGGCTCCATTAATCGTAGGACCCACTGAACAAAAAACCTATGGTAAAATCTTGACGAGTAGTTAGACAGATACTGATCAGGGTCTGATAATAGCACAGGAAAGTCATTTTAAGAGTCTGTTACCTAAGTCGGGGTTTTTTATAATTTTGAAATTTATACTTGTGTACAGTACAGATGGTGGAGTGCACGCATTGCAGACCGCTGCACATGTTGACTTAGACAGATACGGACCTGGGGTCTACGACCCCCACTACATCACACATGTGCTGAACAAGTTCTTCAGCAAACAAAACAAGAGTATATATGTGAAAAAGTGCATCAGAGTGCGGGACGATTTCAGTGCTAGGTTTAATGCTATTTCAAGGACATATTTGTATAGGTAAGAACATCGATATAATATATAAACTAGATTTGGTGTCACGGTTCAAAAAGTGGTAGCGAGAAATAGGGCCCTTGTTTCGCTATTTCTTTACAAGCCACATCCTGACAAATTTATTTTTGCCGATAGGAGTGTCGCTACTGTCTATGTGAAACTGTCAAACTACAAGTCATTATCCTTATAAAATCGTTAGTTCACGTTTCCGCCACCAGCACAGATAAGTTGGCAACCTCCGCGACCACATTTTAGATGTCATTTTGTTCGTGAATGTTTATCTAGTTTATATATTATATCGATGGGTAAGAACAATAAGTTAGTAGATATCCTATGGTTACTTTTTAAACTCTAATGAAATCTGTGTAATGCTGCGGTACCACGACTCGTTACGCTCGCGCGCACCCATCATCGCTTTTGAACTTAACAACTCCCGATGGATAGGACGGGCGATGGTGAACCATCATTGGCTTTAACGGATCCCAGCCTGTCAGCCAGGCTTGGCGCAGTCTGGCCCGTAGGGTAAACGGGTCGTGGGACCACGGCATAACTTGTATAAAGTTTAGTTGTAACTTTCTGTCTGATTATGTTGTAGTTGTTTTTCTAAATAAGATGAATGATACGTTTGAATTTGCTGCCCATAAACTTGGTTTCATATTTAAGGTGTCTTAAGCAACAAGCAAGCAGTTAATCAAACATGTTTTTGGATTAAGTTTAAAAGCATTTCTGTTTTATTATAATGACCATGTATTATTTTAACTTAAAATGATAAATCTAGTAGTTGTCATTGTGTAATTTTGAGTGGTTTATTTTTATGCATCACATAAAATTTATATGATATATATTTATAAAATATATATTAATTTGCTATGTATTATTGTATGTTTATATTGCTATATAATCATAAATTTCAGATTAGCAGTGCTAAAAAAGGATGTGGTTTTGCCAGAAAATACATATTTGGCATCATATATCCCAATAGAAGAGTGGAGAAGATGCTATTATATGAGGTAAGATCTATCCTCACTTTACACTGGAAAGCTTCCTCCTAAACCAATAAACCAGGGCCTGTACCATCACCTCTAATAGCAATATTATTTTCACCTTACTGTCTCAATATAATGCGACAGAGCTATGAAGTGCTAGAACTACGTATATTGATGTCTCTATCTAATGTCAAGTAATCTGATAATAACTCTGCTAATAGAGTTGGTGGTAGGGCCCCAGTAATGATTCAAAAGCCATTAATTTATAACATTATAAAAATTATAATATTTACTCTGTGTGTGTATTTTGATGTAGGTACCTATATAATAAATAAAGCTATTTTAGTAAAACTTGAATCAGCTTGATGAAATAAGTAAATAAAATTGAAACCTTTTGTTGAAAATGTGGTGTATTTATTAAGTACATAATATCGATGGGTAAATGATAATAATCAGAGTTGTATATGAATTAATAATTAATTTATTAATAGTTGAAAAAAAAACCTAAAAGGTATAAAGAAATATTTTGTGCGGTTATTTTATGTATTTACATTGTATTGTATATTGTACAATGTCCCACTAAAAGCTTTACCTGTAGTATCATAGGCGACGACTTGAAACGTAGATAATAGGACGGTAGATTGTCTACGGTCAGATGCATTATTCGTCGATGTTAGATCCGGCTCGAAGGACCACAAAAAATGATCGCACTAGATATAAATGCGTGATCCAAAAAAAAGAAAAAGCTAATGGACTTTAGTTTACAGTCAACGTTGATGAACGGAAGGAATGGGAAGCTCGCACTTACTTGTAGGCCTTCAGTCCCTCCGCCCAGCAGTAGAACAGCTCTGCTGTCGACTCAGCTCGGCGATGCTTGCGATCACTTTCATAACACCCTTTATTATGTGAACCTGTTTTGCCTCACAATAAACCAGTGCTAAAATATTTGTTGAGAAATAAACAAAATATTTTTTTCAGGCTATCAGGTTTTGATATAGAAAAGTTCAGAGAGGGCGCCAAATATCTTGTGGGCCACCACGATTTCACCACATTTAAACGGTTTGACAAATTAAAGGAATACAAACACAACAGGCGAGAAATAAAGGCTATTACCGTGAGAGCCGGCAAACCGGTCGTCACGGGATACGGCTCGCAGGACCAAGTGTTCGATTACTGGGATATTGAGATAAAAGGGAGAGCTTTTGTACATAATCAGGTAGATATATAGGTACATTGCATTACGATAGTCTATCCGCCAAGCACCAATGAGTAAACATTGCTTTGTTCCGCTATGAATGGCACTGTAGCTGGTGAAATTACCTAACACAAGAGACTTAATATCTAATACCTTCGTCTTTAGTTAAGGGCTGTAACGCGCTAGTGCCGACCCCAACCATCAGGCGGGCCGTATGCTTGTTTTCCAACCAATTATAAAATAAAAAAGTCTATCTGTATTCGTTTATTCGAAGATCAGCGTTGTTGCTCTTTGGAGCGACGACATTAGCTAAGTGGGCACAGACTATTCTAAAAGATCACCTTTAATTGACGGGCCTAGTGGTTAGACACCCTGGTCGCGAATTTTTTTAAATCTTCTTTCTTCCTTTAATGTCATGTTGCGTGATGATTTATAAATATTAAGAACAATATAATAATTACAGATACGCCGCATGATAGGAACGCTAAACAGTGTGGCGGTAGGCAAGCTTCCCCCCGAGGAAATAAAGGTTATGCTGCAGGTCCCTTCCAAACACTCCTGGCACACTAGCATCCAGGCAGCGCCGCCGGACGGCCTGTACCTTTGCAACGTGGAGTACGACCCCCAGGACCTAGTATATGACCCCGAGACCTCGGAGAAGAAGGAAGATTGTGAGAGTGAACTGGTGACATGAATATAGTCAAAATAGGAGAGTAGAGATGCTGTTGTGTTAAGCAGTAGTGTCAGGATATTATACCTGAAAACACTTGAAAATAGATTTGGGAACTGGTTTTAAGAATAAAGACAATAGAATTGGGAACTGTTATCAAAAATAGTTAAGCAAAAAAAGTGTTATTAATCGTGCATCATTGAACAAGAATGACTTTAACAGCAGTATTTACTTTGAAAATGAAAAATAAATACTACTCTTGAATAGAGCAGCAATAATTTGCAATTAATTACCAAAAAATACTACAATAAGGAAAATCCTATGATGACAGCAGAGAGAGGCTTTTCTAAAGAATTCTGAAGAAAACGCTTAAAATATAGCTAGTATAAAAGTAACTATTAAATAAAGATTTCTTCCTCATTTTATCTTTAAATAAATACTAAGGAAAACAGTATACCAAACAAAATGAGCTTCCTTGCAGAGCTACAAAAGCAGAAGAACAAGCTGAAAGAGACAGAAACAGTGATCACTCGAGCTGATGGAAAAAGATACATAGAACGAAATTACACAGTTCAAGACATACCGCCTCACACATACGGCTTTGTCATCGATACGAAGCCAGATGATACACCCGTTTTGATCGCAGACCACTTCTACATAGGCTCTCAAGACTGCACTTCGAGTATTGTCCTGCAAAACTACAATATCGGACACATACTTAGTCTTGGCATAAATATCAATACGTCCATCGATAATCGATTTATAAATTGCCTCGATTTACCGGACACTGATATAAAGGATGTATTGAGAGAAAGCTTACCTTATATTCGTAAATCTGTGGAATCCAAAGAGAATATTTTGGTGCATTGTAATGCCGGTGTCTCAAGGACGTCTATGGTCGCGATTGGGTATCTTATGCATTTTGAACGGATGGCGTATGACGACGCTTACAGTTTGGTTAAAAGTAGAAGGCCTGCAATACATCCTAATGATGGATTTAAAAAACGATTGAAGGCTATGAAGCCTGGTGAATTACTGTGAGTGTTTTGTATTTTAGACTTTGGTGCTGTGTGTTTAGGTCGTTTTTATGTTGAGTGAAGTAATTATATACTTTAAGAGAATGGAATCATAAAATATGTTGACAAAAATGTTGTTTTTTTTCTACATACTTAGGCCACAGTACACCAAATGTGTAGACGTAATGCACGTACTGTGACGTGGTAATGTTACAGAAACTTTAGGAGACATGGCACACCGCTTGCGTGACGTAATGAATTATTAGGTACTAAGTTTCTAGTAAAATAAAACAACATTATGTACAAACAGAAATATAATAACTAATAAATAGGCAGTAAGTACATGAGCCAAAAATCTATCGGACGCCATTTGGACGTACGATCCATAGACAAAATGGAAGCTCGACCATAGAAAATTTACAAAATGTAGCACCAAGTTCAAAAGTTGTGTCATCACAACTTGCAATAACGCGTTATATAAATATCTGTGTGTACGATACATTTTATTATATTGGTTTGGCAATCGCATTATTTAAGTTTTAATCACGGGATCTTATAAACGAGTCTCCTTAGTACGAGTTTGGATTACTGTAGTTAATGTTACTGTGACTTCATTCCATGTATTTCGCATAAGCATCTCTAGCTATTGGATATGTTGAAAATATCTCCAATAATATTATTATCTCGCTACTCGGATACTCGAGCGTGTGTTTATATACCTACTACAAAAACTCGTACTAAAGTAACAACAGACTTAACACTATTGAACAACATTAGAAGATTAAAATATATAAATTATGATTATAAATGTAGATAGAATTTTCAATGTTGGGTTAATCTAAATCAATTAATAACTTCCAACACGAGAAATAATTTATGAATTCAAAATATAAAGCTCCTTGCATTCATTGGCTACAATACAGACATACACGCCAAACATCTGCTTTCATTTTGAGTCGAGGATTTAAAATAATGAGTTGATCGTTATGACGCGACGCAGAGTGGCACGAATATGCAACAACCTTTATTTTTTAATATTTGGATCACAGATATAGATTTACATACATAACGCAAATTCATGTACTTCGTGTTTCCGAATCCCGACCAAGCGTCAAGGTTGGTCGCCGCTAACTTACAGTCCGCGCGCGTCTGTTGCAGCCCTGCAGCCGGTCGACCGCAAAAAGTAAAAAAATCGGCGGGGCATCGGTGTCTTTGAATCGGTTTGGATTTCCCGTCAGTAAATTTCCGCTGCGACGTCTGACGTCTCAGTAGGTGTTTAAAATTCGGCGCGCTTGGTGTCAATACTAATCGTGATACTTGCGTTATCCATGTAAATCTATATCTGTGATTTCGGTGGAACAATCTGGTTATTAAATTAATATAAACTCTCTGAATTCATTACGATAACAATAATATATTTACATTTACAATAACGTAACTAACAAATTGTAAACTGGACGTCAAAGTAGTAATTAAAATTTAGTTAAGTCACTTAATCACCATGGCAATGAAATGTAAACTTTAAATGCTAACGCATACAGTACATTTTTTAAATGAATGTGATTATATTTGTCAGTCATTCAATGTGCAATCTTCAAAATTATACATGTTTATCTTGGTGGCGATGTACCTACCATTAAAAAAAGATAGAATTCTGATGATTATGAGATATCGTCAAAATGTACAATAAATTAAATATATTTTTAGACTTGTATTTATTTAATATTTAATTAAGTACTTATAAAAAATCGATTCTAAACGGCATCACATACGAGCTTTCTCTAATTTAATTTAATGTATCTTTTAATATAATGATTATCAACAAAAATCACGTAAAAGCGACGCAAAATAGCAAAAGAATTCTCAAAATACAAAATACCAAAAATTAACACCATGTAGTCCCAACTACTTTCATCATAAGTGTCAGAATTGTACCCAAGCACAACACACGATAAATGCATACAAAAAAGTACATACTTACAGAAACGATTTGGCTTTCCAATGAACACTCGATTTTTGGTGATATTGACAACAGGAGGAGGATCTGTATTACGGGTTTCAACCATACAGCATAGCTAAAAGTTAGTTAAAAGCAAACTTAATACATATTATAAACTTTGTTTTAAATGAAAATCGCTAAATGGCAAGTTAAGTATTCTTAATCAAAGAATAGAAACTTATTATTTAGATTTACAAAATTATTATTCAAGAATACGGGCAAAACCATGCTATAATATCAAACTTATTCGCCTGTAAACAATGTCCAAATTTCTATAAACAAACATTGTATCTCATTACTTTGCTTGTCTATCAAGGCGACTAGATACTAATTAAATCTTAAACACTAATGTCATTCGCGTTACAACCATTTATAATGATTTTTGAGACCACAAAACACAATAATTTTATTATTATATCGAACCACTGGAAGGGAATGTTAATTTTGATTAACAAAAATAAAAAAAACAATAAGGTTTCACTTTCCCTACCAATACCATTGCTAGCAGTATTATTATAATATTAATATGACACGAAGTAGACGCCAATATAGGTAGATTGTCACACTTTCTATCGAGAAAGTAAGATTACAATAACATTGCTATTAGAGGTGGTAGGTAGTAGGTCTTAAGGTTACGGAAAAACGCGTCGAATTAATAACCTAGTCTTTTGTAATCAATTTAAACGACTGGCCCTTGTATTTGAAAATCAAATTGAATAATATGTAATGCTTTCATAATGTAAAACTAGCCTATTACCTCTTCTCGTTTCTTCATATTTTTTATATAAATAAACTGAACGTCCTTAAGTACCTATATAGTTATTTAGACTTTCACCCAAGCACCATTGACCAGCGATCAGTCTTCTAACTTCACCTAACAATCTCAAATTTTCGAGCTTAATTACGAAGCTGGATTTCCGAACTTGCGTCTATTGCTTTTGAATAATGACTTCAATGAAAATAAAATACCTTCCTTTTCGACAATATTTTAAGTCATATAATATTCACACGGTTAAATTTTAGATGTTCGACGAGATAGAATAAAAATTGCAATCAACACGAACGCGAGAGTTTAAGCCAGATCGCTTTCAACAAAAAAAATGGATTCATAAAAGTTGAAAGGTTACTATGTAGTTAAAAGGTTTCAATGTAATTGAATGTGTGTTCATACGTTTCGAAACGCATGGGATTAATTAGTTGATCAAGTAAAATCTAACCATGTGAAACCGTGAAACCGACATTTTTGTCATTGGTTTACACTTCCAATACAATTCTCACAAGTCTCAACGTAATTCCATCATCCACAATTATATATTTTTTTATTATAATGATATAAGTACAAACGTTTAAGCATAGAAATATTATTATTCTACAACACGGACGGACAGTTAACTAAGTACTAAACTAATTAAAAACAAAAATATACAAGAAACTTACCTAAACAACTATGGTTTATTTACTGTATTCCTCTGCTGGGATATGTAATGCACTTAACGCTTACTATAACAATATTGTATATGTCGATTGTACTTTTAGCGCAAACACTTATTACTATAATAAAGCACTCATTTAATCTTCACGCATAAAATTCTAGGTAAAAGGGTAGGTACATTTTACTTACTGTCAAAAATACCTGCAGCACATTTGGGACGGTTAATGTGAGCTTGTGTATATACATGATCCTGTTTGAGCATTTAGGGTAATTATATTTCCAATACCGGACTGGGTCTGAAATTGTCATCGAAAGCTATCCTAAATCTCGCAATAAACTTTAAACGTATAGGCTTAGGCTGGGCACTACATGTTTTGTACAAGCTCAATTAAAAATCCATTATTAATATTACAAAAAACATTACTTTCATAAAGTGCAGTCATTTTTTATATTTAAAGATAAATATTATTGAGAGTTATTTTCTTATATAAGCGAATGGACGAAAAATTATATATATACTTACAAAAGTCTATCTGCCGCACGCAGAGTTTCTATCAACACATAAGTAGTAGTTGTAGTACCTACAATAAAGTCAATACCCAAACTGACATCTGCGTTATTACTACTCATTAACATGAATCAATAATAAGAGATGAGAAAATTATTCATTAACTGACTTAGACTGCAGCAGTTAGTAGTTATTATAATTTTTTTAAATGTACGCAACAGATCGACATAATCGGGGAGGGGACACCCCGCATACGCACACATAGGCAACTATGGGTATTCGGGGTGTCCCCTTCCCCGCGTCTCAACTCATACCCCGATTGCCACGTCGACCTGTAGTATCATGTGTTTTTCTAACGAAGTTGAATTTACTTTCACAATTGCTTAGAACCTCAACCATTTTACCAATTCTAAGAAAAACAATCTAACTGTATTTAAATTTTTTACTTAATAAAATAAAAATATCTTTTTTAACCATGCCTGGTTTATACATACGTGTCAGTGGCGTGCAGTCCAAATAGGCAAAAAGTGTTTGCCTACCCTGTGATTTCCCCAATCAGACATATCAATATAAAGTGTGCATAGTAATATTTCGTTTTCTTTTCAATTATTTCACCATTGTAAATAAACAAAAGCACGCAAAATGTTTGAAATCAATCACCTATGCGCGACGAACTTATAAATTCACTTCACACTTACTATATCTACTCATAAATGTAAAGATAGATTTCGCGCGCGGGCCACGCAAAGACACGACACGGCGGGGCCTGGATTTTCACACATTCAAAGAGATTTATTACACACAGACTCACACCGATACACGCACCCATTAATAATCTGACATGTATAATAGAAGAAATATCACGCACACAGACAAAGGACAGAGGCACAGAGAGACACTGCCTACCAAAAGTGACATTTCAATATAGTTTAGTCCCGATAGATATTTATGTTACGACATGAATGCTAATTTTACACGCTCAGCTGTTGCAACCGTAGAATATTTGGTTAGGCGTTCGGAAGCAATTCGCGAGACGCGAGTTCGTATCCTCTTAGAATCGAAGTTTCTTTTTGTAATGTTTTTTTAAATTATTTAATAGAATATAAAGCGGTACGGGTATGTACGTACTTTGCGAGAGTACGTATTTTGCGAGAGATAATAATTTAGCTATATATATAGCTATTGTGGACAAAGGGGGTGAGTTGTATTGATTCAAAACAAACAAGTCGTAATCATTTAGTCAACAAATCATATTTTTCGATAGTAGGTATGTTTATTTCTTGAACACGGTCTGCGGCATAAATGGCTGCATGGATTTTAATTTAATATACTTAGGTACTTCCTACATAATAATATCGTATTAGTTGTGGGAGTGAAATAAAATATAGTTAGGAATATTTGAGCAATTTTATGCAATAATGTCAACCCACAAAAATATAAATAATTCTGTGTTAACGCCATCTATCTCTGGTTATAGGCGCAGGCGACGTTTAAAAAAATGCCCATGTCGGTAGTACATATGTAGTAAATTTATTAAAGCTCCATCTAACAAATAAAAATCTTAATGCAGTTTGTCGCCTAGGCCTATAACAAGAGATAGATGGAGTCTTCTCAGACAGACAGTAGTTTCTAGCAGTTTCCAAGATTTTTAGTTTAGTTTTTAGTATTACAATGAATTACTCTTATATAAATTTAAAGGAAACGGTTCTGGCCACTATTGCTGCTAAGCGAATCTTTTATAAAAAGTTGACCTTGCAGTGTCATTTAAGTGACCTTAAACTATTGTTAGGCTCTAGGATACGTTACATGTATCCTGAAATCATGGAAAAGGCGGGCGGTACCACTAAAATAGATTGGCTACCGGAACCCCCTGACCCTCCTGATGATTCATGCGATTAAAGCATACAAAATAGCGACAGCGACTCGCTATAAATGTCATGTCAGTCTATCGAAGACTGGATGATTCCTCTTAGATATTAGGCAACGTAGTTTATAATCAGTATAGAATAGGCTAGGTACCAGTTAAGATTAGCCGGACCGAGGCTACTAACGAAATCATACAAGATTTCATTAGGTATGCCCATTTAGGTCAGGTATTACGTATTTTAGGAGAAAATTAGGTTAGACTGCACTAGAATTCAGATTACGTTTTAACAAAAAAAAAAAAATTTATATTATCCTTTCCCAAGTACAATTTTTTATATAGGATATATTTTTATATATTATCTATAGTAAGTACCTAAAAAAAAAGTATTCTGATATCCTTACACCCCTTTATCCATTCCTGGCAAAATACGAAGGACGATACAGGTACATAGAGGCTGAATGCCCGAAGATCCAAAAAATGGTATATTTTCAATGAAAACCATGGCATCCAGAACCAGTCGTCGAAACGAAATATTATATCCAACAACCCACTGTCATCCAGCTGAGGACAGCTCTGCAACCCAGTCAAGATTACGTTCCCGTTCAACAGGAATTTCACCATGTATTCTACCAGTTTGAGTTGATAGGCATTTCACTATGTTGAGAATTATGGACACGGAACTCATGCCTTTGGACTTCAAGACGAACGTGAATTACGAGTACACTACAATTTCAATCTACGTAATTACATAATATTCTCTGGACTACTTTTTCGGAAAAAGCGTATGAAGAAGTCGCCAATTGCTACTGTCAGCGACATCGCAATGGTCCTGAAGAACAAAGGATTTATAATGTCTCGAGCAGCGCGGGAATCAATTCAGAACAACATTCAGCTCCATTTTCGACGACAGTCTTCAATGGTCGCTGATCTGAAGGGGGAGGTGTTATGCTCCGGTGTAACAGGCGGACCGTAAATGCATTTCAGCTGTTATGCTCCGGTGTAATAGGCGGACGGCAAATGCATTTCGGAAGATTACCGGAATCCAAACGCCGAGTCAGTGGGAATTGATTGTGACATGCCACCGTCACCGGCCACCCGGCAGGGCCTGCCACCTGTATTCTTGCCACAAGCATCGGGCAATTATCACTCGTTTTTAGTTAGATTTAAATAATATTAAATTAATGTATTTTTTTCCTAATTAAATAGTTATTAATAAATCTGTTTTTTTATGTCAATCCGGCTGTGGAAACCTTAAGTAGTGCTCATTTATTCAAACAAACATCAGTAAGTACAAATAAATATACTTACTTATGTTACACTGGCAATACATACAAACAAAAACCCTGACTGCCCTGCCTACCCTGATCAAAAAGTCTGAGCACGCCACTGATACGTGTCATAGAAGTAAATTATGGTAGGTGTATATATACCACAAAAGAAAGTCTTAAATGAAAATAACTATGAGCACTTTAAACATCACACTATCACAACGCATAGCGAAAACTTGTCATTCCAAAGTGATCTCTATTGATTCTATACAAAAGTCTAAAATTAATGCACACTCTTATACACCCGAATATGTAGTGATATGCATCGAAACAGGCTTAGCGTGGCCTGATTATGTGGATTATGACGTCACTATAACGTACTTTTCAACACGGGAATGTCAAATTCATATTATTTAAAATAGGCTTAACGCTAACACTTTTGAACGGTCAAATATTTTTTTTTTTAAATCTACCACCGGATCACAACGCGGCCTCAACTGTGAAGATCCGGCAAGAAACTCATCGGGCTCGTAATTTTTCACTTTATTTTTAAACAGTGTTTGTCTTGTTGCAATTATATCAGCATTAGCGACAATGTAATTTTTATGCAGTAAATGACTAATTCTATGTTGAAAACTACGTCATGTTCCACATCCATACAATACGACAAGCACTCTGATAGTGGAAATAAACATATAAATATAATAATTAATTATTGAGCTTTTTAAGTACATTTTTACACCACTTTGACTCGCTTATAATCAGTCTAATAATCATATTGACAATGCAATATCAAATACACTGGCATCTGGATTGTTTTTCGATAATTATATATACAAACTTGAATCCCACAACAGAAATCTAACCCTGTAACCAAGTTATCATTCTACAATACGAAATGCTAAAGAATAGAAAACCAAAATATGGGAATGACATCTCTTTACGTAACTTAGCAAAGTGAGACATATCTCTTTACGTAACTTAGCAAAGTGATAAGTGGTATATTCCCATACATTTGTTTTCTAGTGTTCCGTATTGTAGAACTTGGCTAAGGGGGCTGTCGTTCGATCAATAAATCGAAAAGTATACTCCTATGCTAAATAACTCATTTGAATAATGCAATGAGGCAGCCGCTGTCACTATTTTAAATGGCTCCTAAATATATTAAGACTTGTATGAACTTAGCCGTGTTGGACATCCAAACTTAAACCATTTAACCTTTCCTATATCACAATCTACCCCTGTTCAGTAGTGGACGTTTTTAGCTGATGATGGTAATAGTTGATATTGTTAGCAGCCTCGGTAAAAAGTACATTACTCATCTTCGATGTACAAAATCAAAAAGGTCATCGTGTAAGGTAAAAAATGTTACCTTTTCTGGAGAGGAAGGGCTTCTAAAAGCTCTTAAGCGTGAGTCCTCTAGCAGGCAGGCTGTTGGCTTTCGCGGGTGCGTCACGTGCTTGAGAGTGAGCCACGGCTATAGAGAGACACTGCACCCATTCCTCTGCGTTCTTCCCGTCTTTCGGCTTCAGTATCAGGGTCTGATCGCCCGTGAAGATCTCGAACGCTTTAGGAATATTGCGTGCACCCCGGGACACCTTCACCGACCGTATCTGGTTGATGTCTATGCTTTCGCCGCCGCTCTGAAGGGAATTTTCAATATAATGTGACTTCTTTTTGAGTTTATGTTTATAAGATTTGTATGTACTATCGCGGTCACGAACGGTGTACCACCTTTAGGACGACAATCGCTTGCACGAACCGGCCCAAAATACGTGCGTGCCGGGTGAGCAAACATAAAATCGTTCAAACGGTTGTGATTGAAAACTGGTACAGCGTTCGTGTCCCCGATAGTATATCCAAAACGGCTTGTACACGGCTGAAATCATCATCGGCAAGCGGCAAGTGGACCTAAAAAGTGAGGTGTAGTACTCACCGATCCCTTGCAGGAGAGGTGCGCACCGGAGAGCGTGAAGTACCTCGTCCGCCAGCGCCGGAACAGCCGCCAGCGGCCCTTCTTCTCCTTGAGCTGCCCCTCGATGACGGGCGCGCCGTCCGCCGCCAGGAAGCCCACGGCGCGCTCCGGCCGAGTGCACAGGAAGCAGCCCCACGTCGCCTGTGCACAATGATGGACATGTACTAGCGTCCATCACTGGACCCCCACACTAGTATAGACCCCCCCACACTAGTATAAACCCCCCACACTAGTATAAACCCCGCACACTAGTATAGACACTCACATTAGTATGCAGGGGTGCACTAGTATGGAACCCCACACTAGTATAGACCCCCCCACACTAGTATAAACCCCCCACACTAGTATAGACACTCACATTAGTATGCAGGGGTGCACTAGTATGGAACCCCACACTAGTATAGACCCCCCCACACTAGTATAAACCCCCCACACTAGTATAGACACTCACATTAGTATGCAGGGGTGCACTAGTATGGAACCCCACACTAGTATAGACCCCCCCACACTAGTATAAACCCCCCACACTAGTATAGACACTCACATTAGTATGCAGGGGTGCACTAGTATGGAACCCCACACTAGTATAGACCCCCCACACTAGTATAAACCCCCCACACTAGTATAGACCCCCACCCACATTAGCATGAGCATTATATTAGTATGGAATCTGTGGGGTATCCGGGTAAGAGTCCATCCCACCCATGTCCTCCCATTGGGTGACCGTAAGGGGCGACTTACGGAAAACAAGAAGACGGAGCCGCGTCATTCTATTGAGTTACCTACCACCTATACTACGACCCTTATAACGCCTGTCAAATGTGAGTATTATGGCAACCCTTCTGAGGTAGAGGCCTTTGTTCAGCAGTGGGCTTTCGGCTGCTGATTATGATGACGAATACAAACAAGAAATGGTAATGATGTTAGAAGCAGGTAATCCAAACCTGCGTGGGTGGCAGCGCGGCGCCGTCGGTCCGCCGCGCGACCACCTCGAACACGTCGAAGAAGCCCGCCGCGCGCAACTCGTTCAGCAGCATCTCTTGCTCCTGCCGCGAGACACAAACAATCTGCCTTAATGTCGTTTTCATATAACACAATTTAAATATTTATAGAACATCAAGAGAAAATCTGCAATAGGTAGATACCCTTTCAGTTCAATATCTTCAATAGATAGGTTTTCTCAGTGACCTCATTATGAAGAGTCTCAATCGCTTGACGCTCGCTAGAGCATCGAGATTCGCGGTGCTCGCGACGACGCGAGCTTACACCGGGTCGTATTTAGTAGGGAGGCCTACAACCTTCATCCTGTGCGTCCGCGACCCACGAGCCCCCTTTAAGGTAGGGGATGACTCATCATATTTCGCATTCACTGGGATCAGCCTTCCAGACCCCATTTCGCGGCCCCCGACCGGGACGTCACTGTCTCCCAGAAGGCTACACAGCCCGCCAACCCGACTCCTCTGCCAACATAACCGACACCGCTGCTGAAAAAGACAAAGACCGGGAGACCCAGCGACGGCACACCTTGATCCCCGGGAAGGCGCCCGTGACGAGCGTGAGGAAGGTCTTGTTCTCGCACTTGAGTATGTCCCAGCAGTGCTTGAGGCTGGCGACGGTGGGGTCCCGCGAGGACAGCGCGGCGGGGTGGCGCGCCTGCAGTGCCAGGAACATGAGGTGTATCCAGACGCGCGGCGCGCGCGTGCGCATGGAGAACAGCGCGCGCGCGAACAGGCAGTGCGCGCCGCGACGACCGCACGCGAACTGCAGCCGCGCCTGCTTCTTGGAGCGACGCTCTGCAACGGTTGGACAACTCATGGAGCCTATTGGTTTTTTTTTAATTTCACGGGCACGGGCAATGATCTCCGTAAAACAAGTTTTTGTAGAAAAAATATATTTTTCCAGACAAGCTTTTAGAAAACACGTCAGTGGTACTGTAAGCTGATCAAAATGAGTCCAAACATCATCAATCAACCGTAAGTTACTGAGGAGTTTCCGTTGCCTACCTTCCGTCTCCATCATCAGATCAGCTCGCTGTCATCATAATATTGTGTCTCAATCGCACATCGGGAAGTGGGTTAAATTTAACTTGCGAGATTTGATTACAGACAACGGGACAGGTGAAACTAAATAAAAGCTTGAAATACAGAGTTATGGTATTTGGAAGAGAAAGATTAGTCTCACTTCAACCACAAAATAATCAGTGTACAAGTGTCTACATACAATGCGCGCTCGAGCAGCGCATACAAAGATATAGCTCACGAACACGATAGCGATACGTGCAAAGTGAAATCAGAAAACGGAACCATTTATTTGTAATTGTGTGAACTATTTTAGTTGTTATTGGTTTTTTATTTCCGTTCTTCCTGTTTTATTCTCAACAACAATCAAACAACTAATGTAGGGCCAATGTAATAGATCCCATTTGGCATCTGTCAGTTTCATTGTTCTATCATTATTTAAAAAAAATATATATATACAGACGAATTAAGAACCTCCTCCTTTTTTGAAGTCGGTTACAAAATAAGCAGTTGTGCAGTCCTAACTACGAAAAAAAACATTATGCTCGCTGTTACAAGGTTACGTTGTTAAATTTTGAGGATGTGTCAAATGTGATGTGATATACAGAGTGTCCCAGAAATGGGGTATCAAGCCGGTAATGACGCAATGTGTAACACACAAGCAATCAATGTGTAAAAGAAAATAATGAAAATAGTCAACAGTTTCAGTGCAGTGAGCTCGGAATTATGTTCGTTATTTAACCGAAAATGAATTAATTTCTTACTAAACAGGGCAGGCACGCATTCAATACAAAACAATAGCTCCATAGAAGTAGGCAAAATGACACAGGGCTACTTAGGAACATTTTTAAGACGATATAAATATTTTTTTTGTAATATAAAATATCAATTTTTGCTGCATGTAACATTTTTTCCGGAGCCTTTAGTATCAGATTATACATACCCTTCGGCTTGATATACCCTTTCCGGGACACCCAGTATTAAATTGGCCCTACTCTAGATACAAGTGCCACTACCACGATAGTTTTTTCGCACAAGCTAGAGTTGATAACCCTAGCGCGACCGCCGAGTGTATGAAAAGTGAGGTACATAAACTTGACTTCTGTACACTGATTATTTTTGATTCAACGTTTTTCTTTTTAACCCTCGACCAAAAACGAGGGAAGTTATAAGTTTGACGCCTATGTCCGGAAGTCTGTCTGTCTGTCTGTATGTGGCATTGTAGCGATTCAACCACTGAACGGATTTGAATGCAGTTTTTAGCGAGGTGGTTCTTAGCTATGTTTCATGAAAATTGGTCCTGCCGTTTAAAGACCATCAGCTCTTTTCCGTGTGGAGGTAGGGATATTTTGTAGGTATACAATAGACATTTTTCATTACTTCTATTGGTTCGAAAGATCTGAAATTTAGAACTATGTAAATCCGATGATACTTAATAAGATGGTAACCTTCACCAGGGTCTGATGATGATCAGCAAGAAGGTGGTAACAGGATCTCGGCCCCAATAAACCTAGACCCATCGAGTTTGTGCTCGTTAGATAGGCCTCGACGAGCAGTTGCTAGAAAAATGGTGATCAGGGCCTGATGATGGAGCAGGAAGGTGGTCACGGGATCTCTGCACCAATAAACGTAGTAGACCCACCGAGTTTGGGCTCGTTAGGTAGGTCTCGATGAGCAGTTGGTAGAAAAATGGTGATCAGGGTCTGATGATGGAGCAGGAAGGTGGTCACGGGATCTCTGCACCAATAAACGTAGTAGACCCACCGAGTTTGGGCTCGTTAGGTAGGTCTCGACGAGCAGTTGCTAGAAAAATGGTGATCAGGGTCTGATGATGGAGGAGGAAGGTGGTCATGGGATCTCTGCACCAATAAAGGTAGACCCACCGACTTTGGGCTCGTTAGGTAGGTCTCGACGAGTAGTTGCTAGAAAAATGGTGACCAGGGTCTGGCGATGGAGCAGGAAGGTGGTCACGGAATCTCTGCACAAATAAACGTAGAGCCACCGAGTTTGGATTCGTTGGATAAGTTGCTGCGATTAGTAGGCAGAAAATTGTTGATCAAAGTCTGGTAACGGGAGCAAGCAGGAAGGTGGCAACAGGAACTCGGCTCCATTAAATGTAGGACCCACTGAATTAAATATCTATGGTAATATCTTGACGAGCAGTTACACAGATACTGATCAAGGTCTGATAATTGCACAGGAAAGTCATTTTAAAGAGTTCGTTTACCTAAGGTAAGGTAAGGGGGTTTTTAATATTTTTTTATTTATATTTGTTTGAAAATCGAATCAAATAGTAATACTACGCGAACTAGTGGCATAATAGTGTACTAAATTAATGCAATTTATACCACGCGCCATATTATCGTTTCACTGAAATTCATAAAATACTACAAGGTCTGATTTTTCAATCACTATAGAGCAGTGGTTCTTAACCGGTGGTCCGCGGACCACTGGTGGTCCCTGGAAGCACCCGAGGTGGTCCGCGAAGCTATCCGGAAAAATATTAGGTATATAAAGTACAAAGTGAAATTAATAAGTCGACAAAACCACAATTTCAGCATTGATAACGTGATAAAAACAAAAAATCAATCCGCCATAACGTTGCACTGCGTTATTCATCGCCAAGTATTGGCCGCCAAAACGCTTCTAGAATGCTTGGCTATTGCGATGAAAACAGCCATAATTATTTTTAATGAAATTAATTCATTAAAAATAGTGCACTTAACACTCGCCTCTACAAACATTTGTGTTCTGGTATAAATTCTGAACACGAAACTCTGCTTTTCCACAGGATCAGGAAATTTGCAGTTGCGAGGTACGAGCAATATACCTACTCGTATTTGCTTACGAAGATAAAATCAGTGCATTTATCCCTAAAATTAAGCTATGGATACGGATACACAAATTCGAAAGACAAAACTTTTCCGCGTTTGATAGGCTGAATCAAATTATTATTAATTAAAAAATCATAATAATATGCTAAGATTAAAGGAGAAATTAATACAAAATAACTATAATAAGAATTTTTAAAACTTAAAAAAATAATTCAATTGCTATTTTCCTGTCTGCCAGGACAAAGATATTTGGAGACTAATTCGTAATCTCACTGACTATGACGTATGGACAGCTACCACCTCAGTCCGCCCGTAACCATGAATGCTGTGAAGTCTCAGAGTAATTAGAATGGAGCTAGTATCGCGTTAATTCCCCGAACAAATTTTTCGTGGCACTTTTGCGGGGTGCGGGAGGTGAAGTAAACACACACAGATACAATTTCACGCATACTCTTGCAAATGTCTACCTACACTATAATAACCTCGCAACACATTCGAAAAGATACGCACACAAATAAAGAATGACCTGAACATATGAACAAAAATTTGGCAGAGGGGTTAGCGCATCATGCTCTCTCCAGTGGTATCTCCTCTAAGTGTGAAGTATTCGAAACGGTGGGTAATTATAATTCTAAAATAAACCGCGATATAATCCGTAAAATAGTTTCATTTCAATTATTCGCAATCCTTTCAATGTCAATGTTTCTGAGGTCCCTGATGAAATTAAAGAAGAAGTGTTGAAATGCAGCACGATAGGTACTACATTTGAAGCAGGAATTAATCTGGAAGATTTCTGGAGCTAAAAGGCAATTTCTTTTCCAAAGATTCGAGTCATTGCTATATGTTACTTAACTTTGTTTCCATCGACATATTTATGCAAGCAGGGGTTCTCGGCGCTGATAATAATAAAAAACGAACACCGAAATCGGTTGGATGCCAGTGCTGGCGTGCATTTGGCTTGGGTAGTACTGAACCATGGATTCAGAAATTAGTAAAAAGTGTGGAGTTACAAAAACCACATTAAACATAATATACTTAGGTACCTACTTATCTATATATCTTATCTCTGTAGTAATGTAAAACTAAAATACTGGTGGCTTTGAACGTTTGTATACGTGTTTCAATTAAAATTGATAGCTAGAACAACCTTTTATTAATTTACATGTACTTTATATTACCTCCATACAGTCGGTGGTCCGTGGCAAAACAAAAGTTTTGTCAAATGGTCCCTCATCACTAAAAGGTTAAGAAACACTGCTATAGAGCGTCCAACCGTTTATTTTCTTTTTGACAGCACCAATAGAACGTAACTGCGTCATGTTACGCAAAAGTTCACTTTTAAAAGTTCACTTAAAGTGAACTTTTGCGTAACATGACGCAGTTACGTTCTATTGGTGTTATATTGAAATAAACGGTTGGACACTCTATAGTTCATTCATCGAATATTGTATTACAATGACAACTGTACTGTGTGTACTTTCTGATAATCTCAAAAAATACAGTAAGTACATATCACTGTCTCGTTCTTATCTGTGTATCTAGGAAGAGAGTGATGGACCACAGTCGTCTTCACTTAGGTATTTAGAGTATTGCCTCCACTTTTGTCTATAAGCATCTTGAGTTTACCCAACTGATATTTTTAATTCAATGATAAAACTAAACAATAGAGCTAAATCATGCGTTCATGATTTAGCTCTATTTTTACATTATTTTCTAAAATCGTAGCTGTACGCGCGATTAGTCGCATTTAAAATTATACTTATATCTTCTAATCACACTAAATCTTACATCTTTTGCTCATTTATTGAGCAGTAAAATAAAAAAGAATATATTAATTACTCACCTTCAATGGTACATTTGGCAGGCGGCGGTAGCCTCAGAGACACATTGTCCATATAAGCTTTAATCTTGTCCAAATGCTTCTCGCAGAAGTGCTGCACGGTATCCCTCATCGGGTACGGTTCGAACACGCTTATTCTATGGTTCGAGTTTGAATTGCCATTGTTCGAGCTCGCGTTAATCATTGTCACGCTAGTGTTGTTCGCACGCCGTGACGTCACCGTGACAGGCCCAGAGATCGAGATAGGGGGACCGACAGACTGGCCGGAACCGCAGGACTGAGTTATAACGGCAGGGCCCGAGTTAGGAGTAGACGTGATCACGGACACGTTGCCTAGTGCCGTGTTTGAATGTTGGATGGACACTGATGACGTGATGGGAGTCAGACCGTCTGCAGATTTGCCGGATGTCAAGGGGTTCACGGATATAGACTGGGGTTGGATCGGTGGTCCAGTTACTATCGTTTGATTGGTGCTCTGAAAGAAGGACGTTAGGTGTTTAGTAAGTGATAGGCCATTTGATCCCTTGTGCAAGGTAACGTTCAAGAAAGTATCAACGTAATAAAGGATATTCTGCCGCAAAGTATGTAAACATTTTGTTCCAGTGTGAAGTGTACTAAAGTTACAGAAAGTACTAACATCAAGAGACTTAATTACTGATTTTATAAAACCCTTTGATTGAATAGACCACAGCATTCTCTGAACGAATCTGTTTAACAACGCGATAAAAGGTGATCTACTTCGATGGTTTTCCTCTCATAAAGATAATAGATCACAAACGATTTTCATTAGCTACTATATGTTTAGTTAGTGTGTGGGCCGCAGTGGAGTACCTCAGGGCTCATTATTTGGTCCGCTGCTTTTTATCCATTACGTAAACGACATTACGATTATTTCTATAACTTCTATGCACTATATTATGGCTGTTAGCTTTTAGCTGTTTATAATAAAACATATTATGTATGAATGTGTGAGGATTTACCGCTGAGCTGGATGGTCCAATGAGTATGTTGTGATGGTGATGGCGGGCGGCGCGCGGCACGCTCACTGTGACGGCGCCGCGACCCGCCGGGACTGCACCAGCTGCCCACACAATTCAACAATATACACATACGTAAAATCGCACCGTGGCATCAAAGTGGTTACAAGTCATCATCACCAGCCGAAACGTCCACTCCTGAACAAAGGCCTCCCCCTTAAAAGGGAGGGGTTGCCATAATCCCCAGGCTTGGTAGGCGGTTCGGGGATCGCAGTGTAGTTGGTAGGTAATCAAATAAAAAGACGATACTGCCCGTCTTCTTGTTTTCCCTTAGTCGCCTTTTACGGACACCCAACAAGAGGAGATGGGAGGTTGCTATTCTTAAACGGACACCCCACGGGATTAAAATAGTAAGACCATTAAATATCTAAACTTCTAAATATTCAGGGCACAAATACAATGTTTGTAGTATTGGACAACTAATCTTTTTGCTGGTTCAGATATGAGGAGGTCTCAAATATTTGCCAGATCAATCATTGACCATTGCGTCGTTCGGTTAGTTATGCGCGCGTATTTCAGCGATTAAATTTTATTTAAATAGAGAAGAGATATCGGACTTTGTATAAGGTCATTATATGAATGTAGTATTATTCATACCTGCAGTATTCGTGCCATTCTGTTGCGTATTAATCTGCTGTGATGACGACAGCCTCGTCATGCTTTTGTGTAGACCACCGACAGAACCACCTGCCAGTAATGAATACAAATTCTAATCAGCTATAGGTATGTATTTCATTTACAGTAGTTTTCCAAATTCGAGTTCAATATTCACTGCTTCAATTCTCATTAAGTGGTATTCATTTCAAAAGTTAAGACCTAGAGCGGGTAAACAGCGTGGCCAAACTTTTCAATAGCTATCTAAAAATACTCGAAACACACCAAATCAAACAAGCCCGACTCACTGGATACTCCCCTCTTCCCTCTAGATTTAGAGCTAGAAATACCAACTCCATCACATAATCACACACAGCCAGCGAAGAAAGTTTCCATTAACCTTGAAGCCCAACATCCCAACGCAGTCGTTCAAATCGCTCGCAACAATTTATTTAATTTTTTTTATTTGGTTCCTTTAACTAACCTATATCTGCGGGTAAAAAGTACCACCCCATAGTCCAAATAATTTAATCATATAGCGTATAAAAGCGCCTAACATAATTATAAATGTTATAAAAAGAATTACAGTGATGACGTCAGACTGATGACAAACTGTCCTACCCTCTATTGTAAAATATCCAAAGAAAGGTTTCTCACCTGCGACATTGAGCCTTGTCATGCTCCTATGAGGGTTAGGTCCGGGGTGTAGTCGACCGGTGCTCCTTGAGTCCCCCAGCTTGGCTCGGCGCGTGTAGCCGCCCGTAGCCGGCTGTGGGGTAGGCGCCGTAGCCGTAGCCGTAGCAGTGGCTGTAGCCGTAGCCGTGGACGTAGTAACGGTCGTAGCCACCGGCGTAACGCCGTTGGCCTGAATGCCGCCTAATTTGACGATGGTGACCCCCGTGGATGTCCGGTTTACTTCGCTTTGCGGTGCACTCGATTTCGGACGGTTGCTGTCACCGAATATTTCAAACTTAAACGTTGTTTGTGCAACTGTTGTGTGCTGTATGTAATACATTTACCTGCACATGTTTCATAACTTTTAAGGTAGAATACGGTATAGATCAATTTTTTTTTTTGGACATACATTTCGTAAACCTATGCAAATAAATTATTCTGATTCTAAAACTACACGCAAATGATATAATGACTTACAGAGAGATAAGTCTCTAGTGAATTCATGTAAACTTTTGTAGTCAAGAAAAAGAGCATTTTACATTTGAAAATTATACAGGATGTTAAAAAGTGCAAATCAGGAAAACTTCTACTACTTTGTTTGTATTGCGACACCGAATAATACCCTCGGCGATCGGACAGTGTTTTATGAACACTCTGTATATCGGAGAAGTTATGACGCACCCGATAAGGGGATATAGCCAGAAACCACGTTTGATGAGGTTCACATTGAGGGCGGATACGTTATGCATGGCCGGCATGAGAAAGGCCGAGGATATGGGCAGGTGGAGATCGGTACCTGGTGTGGTGGCGCACGGCGGCCAGCAGGTTGTCCGTGAACAGCGCGGGGAAAGCGCTGCAGAGAGCCGTGGCGTCTCGCAGCAGGGCTGCTTGCTGGGCGCCGCCCAGTCGCTCCAGAACAAACTCCAGCGCTTCCTGAGCGCGCTCCTATACAAACACAACCATCTCAATGATGTTACACGGGAGTTGAAACGACATTACTCTAATGAGGAGGGCAGTGATAATTCCGCTAGTTATCTTAGAGTTACCAGATATAAGGATTTGACCTGACAGGTCAGGTTTTCTGGACTCTTGTCAGAGTTCGGATTACATATTACAATATCCTCAGCCGCGACAAACAGTATTATAATTGTTACAATAGCAGGACAAAGTTAGAATACATAACATGTCCTGGCCACTCCTATCTGTGTAATTTTTTTTTGTCGTATGGGTAGTGGTCAACCTGGTGTCAGTTTTCAAGCTGCCCTGAGGCCCCTGGCTTAGCTTAGCGACTGCTGTTTGGATAACAATAGCCGGGACCGACTTCAAAACTCAAAAGGCACTAAACGGTCACCCATCTAACGACAGACCTTGCCTAACGTTGCTTACCCAACTTATCGTTTACCGAACAGAGGTTACAACTGGCTATGAGCGTCTCTTAACGGCGTTTTGCGTAACTTAATAGAATGGACAGGAGTCAAGTCTGTAGAATCAGCGACTTGTCATGAAAAAAGTAATGTTGGTGAAACTAACCCCGTCCTAATCGAAAGGCACTGAACAAAAATTAAAAAAAAATATTTTTTTTTTATACCACCAAGGTGGCAAACAAGCGTGCGGCCCGCCTGATGGTAAGCGGTCACCGCAGCCTATGGACGCTAGCAACACCAGTACGACCACTAGCGCGTTGCCGACCCCGTAAAAATTTGTTAACTCCCTTTTTAAAAAAACCCCATGCTGTAATTATTTGGGAAAACCTCGGCAGGCAATTCATTCCACAACTTCAAAGTGCGGGGAAGAAAACTTCTTTGAAACCGCAAAGTGCGGGATGACATTGTTTTTAAGATCTCACATCTTAACGTTTTTAAGATGTGAGGATGAACTCCCTGCCGATGGCGAGAGGTGCGATGGTAAAAAGTGGCCGTGGGCATCATGTCAAACAATTCTTCAGAGCACTGTCCGTTATACAATCGGTAGAAAACACACAGGGAAGCAAAATCTCTTCTCAACCGTAGTGATTCTAGACCGTTTGAGAGTTCAGGATCGTCAACAATCCTGATGGCTCGTCTCTGCACCGAGTCGAGTGGTCCAAGTTGGTATTCAGGCGCTCCCGCCCATAGGTGACAGCAGTACTCCATATGCGGCCGAACTTGCGACTTATAAAGTAACAACCTATTGCGCGGGGTGAAGTACTTCTTCGCCCTATTAAGCACACCTAGCTTTCTAGACGCCAGCTTGACCCCGTCCACGGCTTTCCTCCACAACAGAACAAGGGATATTGGCACGGCCCGAGTAATTGGTATCAACGGTACTATCATCTGCATAGCAATGAACGCCATCGATGGATAGCATATCATTAATATGCAAAATGAACAGCGTCGGAGACAGCACGGATCCTTGTGGGACGCCAGCGTTAATCTCTATGCTATCAGAGCAACTGCCATCGACTACGGCTCTAATGCATCTGTTGGACAAAAAGCTGGCAATCCATTTGCACAAACCCTCGGGAAGTCCGTAAGATGGTAACTTCGATAGAAGGCCACGGTGCCAGACCCTATCAAACGCCTTTGCCACATCCAGGCCGATGGCCAAGGCCTCGCCTTGACTCTCTACTGCAAGAGCCCATCGGTGAGTGAGGTACACAAGAAGGTTACCAGTCGAACGGCCGTGTCGAAAACTAGTAGTAGTATATCTTTAATCCCCAACCGCAAAACTTCTGCCCGAAGTGCTCCAGCACTAGCGTCACCTGGCAACACTCACCCTGCCAGTGTATCCGAGCTGTGTGAGTATCTGCGCGACGAGCGTGACGTGCTGCGGCGAGGCGTGCGGCGGCCGGGCTGCCCTCTTCACAGCGTCGCCGTGCTCCAGCACTAGCGTCACGCGACTTCAGCTCAGACACGCTGTCACCTGGCAACACTCACCCTGCCAGTGTATCCGAGCTGTGTGAGTATCTGCGCAACGAGCGTAACGTGCTGCGGCGAGGCGTGCGGCGGCCGGGCTGCCCTCTTCACAGCGTCGCCGTACTCCAGCACTAGCGTCACACGACTCCTGCTCAGACACGCTGTCACCTGGCAACACTCACCCTGCCAGTGTATCCGAGCTGTGTGAGTATCTGCGCGACGAGCGTGACGTGCTGCGGCGAGGCGTGCGGCGGCCGGGCTGCCCTCTTCACAGCGTCGCCGTGCTCCAGCACTAGCGTCACGCGACTCCTGCTCAGACACGCTGTCACCTGGCAACACTCACCCTGCCAGTGTATCCGAGCTGTGTGAGTATCTGCGCGACGAGCGTGACGTGCTGCGGCGAGGCGTGCGGCGGCCGGGCTGCCCTCTTCACAGAGTCGCCGTGCTCCAGCACTAGCGTCACGCGACTCCTGCTCAGACACGCTGTCACCTGGCAACACTCACCCTGCCAGTGTATCCGAGCTGTGTGAGTATCTGCGCGACGAGCGTGACGTGCTGCGGCGAGGCGTGCGGCGGCCGGGCTGCCCTCTTCACAGCGTCGCCGTGCTCCAGCACTAGCGTCACGCGACTCCTGCTCAGACACGCTGTCACCTGGCAACACTCACCCTGCCAGTGTATCCGAGCTGTGTGAGTATCTGCGCGACGAGCGTGACGTGCTGCGGCGAGGCGTGCGGCGGCCGGGCTGCCCTCTTCACAGAGTCGCCGTGCTCCAGCACTAGCGTCACGCGACTCCTGCTCAGACACGCTGTCACCTGGCAACACTCACCCTGCCAGTGTATCCGAGCTGTGTGAGTATCTGCGCGACGAGCGTGACGTGCTGCGGCGAGGCGTGCGGCGGCCGGGCTGCCCTCTTCACAGCGTCGCCGTGCTCCAGCACTAGCGTCACGCGACTCCTGCTCAGACACGCTGTCACCTGGCAACACTCACCCTGCCAGTGTATCCGAGCTGTGTGAGTATCTGCGCGACGAGCGTGACGTGCTGCGGCGAGGCGTGCGGCGGCCGGGCTGCCCTCTTCACAGCTTCGCCGTGCTCCAGCACTAGCGTCACGCGACTCCTGCTCAGACACGCTGTCACCTGGCAACACTCACCCTGCCAGTGTATCCGAGCTGTGTGAGTATCTGCGCGACGAGCGTGACGTGCTGCGGCGAGGCGTGCGGCGGCCGGGCTGCCCTCTTCACAGCGTCGCCGTACTCCAGCACTAGCGTCACACGACTCCTGCTCAGACACGCTGTCACCTGGCAACACTCACCCTGCCAGTGTATCCGAGCTGTGTGAGTATCTGCGCGACGAGCTTGACGTGCTGCGGCGAGGCGTGCGGCGGCCGGGCTGCCCTCTTCACAGCGTCGCCGTGCTCCAGCACTAGCGTCACGCGACTCCTGCTCAGACACGCTGTCACCTGGCAACACTCACCCTGCCAGTGTATCCGAGCTGTGTATCTGCGCGACGAGCGTGACGTGCTGCGGCGAGGCGTGCGGCGGCCGGGCTGCCCTCTTCACAGCGTCGCCGTGCTCCAGCACTAGCGTCACGCGACTCCTGCTCAGACACGCTGTCACCTGGCAACACTCACCCTGCCAGTGTATCCGAGCTGTGTGAGTATCTGCGCGACGAGCGTGACGTGCTGCGGCGAGGCGTGCGGCGGCCGGGCTGCCCTCTTCACAGCGTCGCCGTGCTCCAGCACTAGCGTCACGCGACTCCTGCTCAGACACGCTGTCACCTGGCAACACTCACCCTGCCAGTGTATCCGAGCTGTGTGAGTATCTGCGCGACGAGCGTGACGTGCTGCGGCGAGGCGTGCGGCGGCCGGGCTGCCCTCTTCACAGCGTCGCCGTGCTCCAGCACTAGCGTCACGCGACTCCTGCTCAGACACGCTGTCACCTGGCAACACTCACCCTGCCAGTGTATCCGAGCTGTGTGAGTATCTGCGCGACGAGCGTGACGTGCTGCGGCGAGGCGTGCGGCGGCCGGGCTGCCCTCTTCACAGCGTCGCCGTGCTCCAGCACTAGCGTCACGCGACTCCTGCTCAGACACGCTGTCACCTGGCAACACTCACCCTGCCAGTGTATCCGAGCTGTGTGAGTATCTGCGCGACGAGCGTGACGTGCTGCGGCGAGGCGTGCGGCGGCCGGGCTGCCCTCTTCACAGCGTCGCCGTGCTCCAGCACTAGCGTCACGCGACTCCTGCTCAGACACGCTGTCACCTGGCAACACTCACCCTGCCAGTGTATCCGAGCTGTGTGAGTATCTGCGCGACGAGCGTGACGTGCTGCGGCGAGGCGTGCGGCGGCCGGGCTGCCCTCTTCACAGCGTCGCCGTGCTCCAGCACTAGCGTCACGCGACTCCTGCTCAGACACGCTGTCACCTGGCAACACTCACCCTGCCAGTGTATCCGAGCTGTGTGAGTATCTGCGCGACGAGCGTGACGTGCTGCGGCGAGGCGTGCGGCGGCCGGGCTGCCCTCTTCACAGCGTCGCCGTGCTCCAGCACTAGCGTCACGCGACTCCTGCTCAGACACGCTGTCACCTGGCAACACTCACCCTGCCAGTGTATCCGAGCTGTGTGAGTATCTGCGCGACGAGCGTGACGTGCTGCGGCGAGGCGTGCGGCGGCCGGGCTGCCCTCTTCACAGCGTCGCCGTGCTCCAGCACTAGCGTCACGCGACTCCTGCTCAGACACGCTGTCACCTGGCAACACTCACCCTGCCAGTGTATCCGAGCTGTGTGAGTATCTGCGCGACGAGCGTGACGTGCTGCGGCGAGGCGTGCGGCGGCCGGGCTGCCCTCTTCACAGCGTCGCCGTGCTCCAGCACTAGCGTCACGCGACTCCTGCTCAGACACGCTGTCACCTGGCAACACTCACCCTGCCAGTGTATCCGAGCTGTGTGAGTATCTGCGCGACGAGCGTGACGTGCTGCGGCGAGGCGTGCGGCGGCCGGGCTGCCCTCTTCACAGCGTCGCCGTGCTCCAGCACTAGCGTCACGCGACTCCTGCTCAGACACGCTGTCACCTGGCAACACTCACCCTGCCAGTGTATCCGAGCTGTGTGAGTATCTGCGCGACGAGCGTGACGTGCTGCGGCGAGGCGTGCGGCGGCCGGGCTGCCCTCTTCACAGCGTCGCCGTGCTCCAGCACTAGCGTCACGCGACTCCTGCTCAGACACGCTATCACCTGGCATAACCAATACAATTTTATTTTCTAAATTGATATTGATTGTCTGTTGAAGGACAAGGTAAACAAAAAGATATTGGGAAGGGCACGGCACGCTGCTGTGAACACCGCAATTTAGCTGAAAGTTTTTTCCCCAGGGATGTGCTCAAGCAAAAATTGCCCACTAGAAGTACACCACTGCCTTTCAAAGGACAACGATCTAGCAGGATTTCCATAGTGCCATACAGTTTTTGAAGGTAAAACTATATTTTTTATTTATTTACATTTTGGAAAACAGCAGCTTATTCAGTCCCTAGATTACTGTAACCTGTCAACCTGAAAATGTAGGATTTTTACCGCATCAGCACATGAGAGGGGAAACCTGGGCTCTCCAGTGGGATGTGTATGTACCAGGTACTCTGTGGTTTGCCTTTGAGTCCGCCACCGGGAGACGCATTATAGTCACCCGGAAACCAGACATGCGACTCCCGTCCATGTGAGCACCACATGGACGGGAGTCGCAACCCAGCCGCCATCCTCGGCATGGCCGCTGTGCTTGATGGACGTATAGAACCAACTCCTCAAATGTCCAGCGACTCCGAAGGCTCTAAAAACCACCTAACCCAACTAACCATCTCATTGAAATATGTCTTTTCGAAGTCTATTGCATCGGCCTCCTCTAGAAAAACCATCATAACCAAACTTAAAAATTACCATATTTAATAACATATTAAGTACCTGAAGTATATCCACGCACATGCACCCTGGATCGTTCTGGCTCGCCGTGTTAGGGCACAAATATGACAGCAACTGCGTCACACAGTTCTTTAACGCCTCCGGCTTGCGCGCAGCTATCTGCTCGAACAGCGCGAACAGTGAGTTCTTCTCCACCTGCTCGGCGTGGGGCAGGAGTGACACGAGCGCCGCTGCGTGGCCCTCCAGGGGCTCCGGTGATACTTCGTAAAGGTTTGTGAGGATGCGGCACAAGGGGTAGTTGCCTGAGTAAACGTAATGATTGTTACTATAGTTTTTGTTATTATTTGCGCCTGTTCATTGCGTCTATCTGTTTGCGATAAACTCAAAAACTACTAAACGGATTGTAATGCGGTTTTCACCCATAGATACAGTGATTCGTGAGGAAGTTTTGGATATGTTTAGAGTTTTAGATTATAATTTGGCAAGGTTTTGTGTAAATTGGTTGAAAGATAAAGTCAGTTAAAAAAAGATAAAAAAAGATTGTTGGAGGTGTCGGAAAAAGCGCGGGCGAAACTGTGCGGAATTTAAAACCAGCTCCTTAAGTGGTATCTATCTAAAACCACTAAAGACTAAACTATCTAAAAGCTAAGTACGTACGACAAAACCGAAATTTCAAATTTTCGTTAAAAATCCATCAGATTACACGCGGGATAAGATAGATTGAATAAATTCGCTTCATGGGGCTTACAATAATGGCTTCCAAGCTCTAACCTAACAATAAATACAGAATTAATTACCTGACATAATAGAGTCCATAATAGTCTGCACATGGGGTTTCAAGAGTACTGCATGGTGGACGGCTGCTAGCGATAGGTAGCGCGCCATATGCCGTGAGATTTCACGGTTGCCCTTGTGCAGGAACTGCACTGCCACTGGCAGAAACAACTCCATCACTGCCTTGTTGCCGTAGTTCTCTTTCTCTGATTGAAGGGGGAATGATACCTGTTCGTATGAAGTTTATGCATTGATGAGAACATGCCAGGATCAGGCATTTGTTTATATAATGTGTGTGTACTTATATCCTTGCTTGCTTATATGCTTAAGGAATAGGTGTGAACTAAATATATGTCTTTGCAAACTTTCATTCTGTCATCACAATAGATTTGGTTAAGCTTTACATTTTTTCTATTTAACCTAGTGTTATGTCAAGACGTATACTTGATGCCTGCCTAAAGACAGTTGTGTTACCCTGCCAATCGTTACCTGAAACTAGGGTCATCCGTCCGGGATTTCCCGGATTTGTCCTAATTTAGAGGGCATCTGGGGACTCCCCCAGATGCCCTCTAATCTAGGACAAATCCAGCCAGTCCAGCCAGGATTTCAATTGTAATCTGGGCTTAAAAGTTTTCAATGCACTCGCCACCCGTCAATATAAGGCCTCATTTACGGAGACGCGGGGCGTCGCGCGTCGTGTGTAGCGTGGTGTCTCGCGGCGCATCGGACATTTTTATTGTTTACGTAGCGGCGGCGCGTGAAGCGGCACGTATCATTGCACGCGTAAACACAAACTATAGCAATATACGATGTTGTTTATAGACGCGAGGCGGGAAGAGTGGCGGTGCCCGCCGCTGCGCCCGCATCGTATTCTCGCGAAGCACGCGGCGGGCATCGCAAGAACTAACTCACTTTTTAACATACAATTTTCTTCTAAAAATTAATCGATCATATCATACTCCATTGCGACGGTGACTACGACTGTGTTGCACGATTACCAAATAGACTGGCAGAAGGTTCCGCCACAAGCATCGCTTCATCGAGAATCGCCGCTGCGTGCGCCGCCGCGATAAACGCCGCGTGAGCCGTGACGATGCCATCCGCGGGCTCGGCCGTAAAACACGCTCCATTTCAAGCAAACGCGTGTAAAATCGCTTCTCCGTAAACGCACTCATCCAACGCCCTACATTTGAATTTAGTGCGGGCCGCGCAGCCACACGCGACGCACGACGCCCCGCGTCTCCGTAAATGAGGCCTTAAAAAACTATTCTTATTTTATTATCTAACTTAGAAAAACACTAGACACATGCGGGTACTAAGCTTAAGAATCCGGGGTTTCCATGCTTCTTGTCCTGGTTGCCAGTCTTTAGAGATGGCAGCCCTACCTGAGACATAAGTTATTGATTCTCTTGTGTCCAGTAATTTCATCAGATAAAGTCAGCTTTTATTAGTGAGATAGTAAGGAATAGAAATACAGAGTTACAGGGCAATGTGGATGGAATATAATTGTAATTCTGTTTGCTCATATTTGAGTTTTAATACAATTGAACAGTTTTTACTACAGTTGTCAATGGGATTTTTAGGATATTTATTGTACTGAATACTTTGCAGTTAGGTGTATGTATAAGTCATAATGAGAAGTTGTTATTGATTGACCAATGTTAGTTTCTATAATTATATCTGCAGTATCAGTCTATAGACTGAAATGTATGGTATGCATATGTATGGTCTATAGACTATAGGGGGTCTTAGTTCAGCAGTACTCTATAATCTGACAAATTAGATAGACACTGCCCTGCAAAATGTTTCTTGGATTACTGTATACTTACCAAAACAATGCATGCTATAATGTCAGAAGCAATCTTAGCATGAGGTGGATCATCATCTCGCAAGTGTCCAAGGGGCATCAGGTTGTGGTGCAGACAGGACTCCAGTAGGGCCACCAGGGCTCCACAGTATTTCTCCAGAGTGCCAGTTTCCTTCACACATGCTGTCACCCTTGTCACACATATTTCAATCAAAGCCTGGTCTCGATCATTCCGACAATAGTCTGGCCTCGATGAAATCTCTGTGATTTGCTTCAGCTAAAACATATAAATATATATTTTTTAATATTATCAAACAGATATCTTATCAACAATAATGATAAGAATAGAGTTGAACTTTGATTGATAAACTTGTGATAATACAATTTAATTTTGATGAATGACCTATTTTTACAGTAGGTATGTAAGAATAGATAATTTAGCATGAACATAAATTACTATAATAAATATGTTTAAAAATGAAAATAATCTGCAGTATCAGCACATTAAAAACAGTCTGACAAAAATGTCAGACGTGATGTACGTAAAAACGTATTATTATAATATTAACATTACAATAGAATAGGTGACTGTATTATGTAAATATTGTTAGCCTACCACTTCGCTCAAGTCGTCAACAATATCGGCGTCGGGGATCGCGAAGATGTCGCCGGCGCGGGTGAGATCCCGCTCCGTGAGGACATGCTTCAACAGCTCGTGCATGTCGCCTGCGCCAGCGGCTGCTGCGGCTGGACTTCACGCCGTAAACAACATTCACCCACCACCGTCTTTACACATCAACACTGACCAACATACCAGCACTTTGAATTGTTATCTAACATATGTAACACAGTTAACCAGTTAATAAATGTCTACAGTCAATTATATCGCGATCTCAATAAATTAATGGTAATAAAAATTCAGGGAAACACAGAAATATGCAATAATAAAATGCACTGCAGGCAGGCAAGGCAAAGTAGTACGTTTCGTTCGGAAACTACTAATGTCAAACCGTAACTATATGACAGTTCAGTCATTGTCTGTCACTGGTTGAAAAGTCATTGCCTAAAATAGACCAACCGTTTATTTTCTATTTGACAGATCTAATTTGACAGTTATAGTGTTGTGACCAAGTGATTATAGTGGACACGATATCGATTCATTTTTCTATCGAGTCTGTGCGGAAAGAGAACAGTCGTAGGAATGGCGCTAGTAAGTAATAGAACGTCATTCTATTATCACTTTTGTGACATTGACACGTAATAATAATCTTCCTAAATATTAGAGCGGGGTTTTTAAAACGTTCTATTACTTACCCCATTTTTTGTCTATGGGTAAGCAGTAGTATTTTTTCAAGATAGCAACACTCAATGGTCCACCGCCATTTTGTGTTTTTTCACTGTCATCCTGTCATCTGTCACTCGCAACAAGACCGTGCTAGTCATTGTTTGCTGAGTTTTGTATTGTTTTATATTCGATATAAAATGCCGAAAGGATCAGTGCTGCGGGGCTATTACGTATCTCGTTTGACAACTAAAGTGATGATCACCAAAGCTAAGTGGCTATCAAATAACTGTCAAATGATGCATTCGGTATTGCCTAACTTGAGTGACCAACTGAAATGACGTCATGAGCACCGATTCTCGGTGATGATCACCGTAGACAATATTTGACAGATGTTTCTGTATCGATAACCTATAATTGGTATTATGTAAGTAAGGTGTACATCAAACTGATGGTCACCCAAGTTGCGATGACCATCGTGAAAGCAACTAATAAGAAGCAGTGTTTTATACTGTTGAAGGTGATCGTCACTATAAGCCGGCTATTTGAAACGTTGACTAGAAGCATTATCAACGTAGGTAAAAATGTGACACCTATTTACGCAGGATTATAACTTTTTTTTGTGACCTAAAGAAAGTATTTGGTTGGAGTGTATCCTTGGGGGCTATGGTGGGGGCGCTGTGAAGTTGAGATTTAGATGAATCGGTGAAGATTTTTTTTCGTGCCGCGAGTGTACCTACTACTCTCGCGGTACGAACGATGTACCACCTTTATGATGATAAATGCTTGCACGAGCTGGCCCAATATGCATGCGGGCGGGGTAAGCGCACGTAGGTAATGACGTTCAAACCATTTTGATTGTAAACTGGTACAGCATTCTTGTCCGCGATAATACATTGAGCTATAATGTACTGAAGTAGGTACATAGTTATTTTTGATTAATTTCGGATGCTGCCTTTCTCTTGTCACTGACTTATAGTTTAGCGGCAAATGGCATGAAAAGATGTAAAACACCTCGAATTTCTTGAAAACTTTATTTTAATTTAGTGAGTTTGTTTTTTTCTTTGAGTATTAAACCAACCGGAGAGGCCACTGTCAGGCGTTCCCCTCTGTCAAAGTACGAGACCACCGGTCATACCCGTTATATAAAACTAGTTGACCCGCGTTCCACGCCATTCAACAAATCCCGGTGCGCGCGGAACGACGTAAGCTAAAAATGCCGAATGCCAGCGCGTTTTCGTGTAAAAAAATATAAGACTTATCTAGTGTACCCAAGGATAACGTTACTTTCCATCTGTAAATATTATTTCGTTTATAAATTGTCAAATAATGCACTAAATTTGCAAAAAACTAAAAAATATTATTAATCAATAAGTGTTGCCACTAAATCGTACAAAAGCGTAACTAGCGTAATTTTAAAAGTTGAATGTATTGACATTAGTTTAAGACTTCTATTTCACGTAAATTATTGTTAATACCATTTATCTCTGTAGATGCATAATTAATTAATTAAAGATTACTGTTTGAAATTCAGTATCTTTACTTGAATTTTCTACATATTTTTTTACTAAACACTTTAAAAATTATCGATTCTATGAAACTGTATGTTTATGTTTGGGTGTACTTAATTATTATAAGATATTTACGGTCGTCACTTTTATTCCGAATACTTTTATTTATTTTTAAATACATTGGCCACACCGCAGCAAAGTTAGCGCTGGGACAGCTCATAATCAAATATCGATATCGACTATCAGTATGTAATTCTGACTATCAGATATCCAAAAGAGTTTGTGTAGTGTACCGCATGCCGTGTCACTTTTTAGCCGACTTCAAAAAAGGAGGAGGTTTTCAATTCGACTATATATATTTACATTTACGTATGTTCGCGCATAACTCTGGCAATTATAGACCGATATGAAAAATTATTTTTTGTACGGATAGGCCGATCCCCTGATCGGGTCCCATTAAAAACGATTGCGATTTACGAATAAGTAGGTAGTTCCTAAAAAAAAACAAGAATGTCGCGTCAGAAAATAGTAATAACGCCTTAAGGATGAGACTCGTCGTTTTTAAGGAAAAAATGGTCATAACTCTGGCAAATGTCTTTCTTTCACACTGAAAGTGCGCTGTCGGCCGCTGCCATCTTGGTGTGAATTGAGCCTAACTTCAAATATGAACCTATTTCGATGATATATACTTTTAGACTTTCGCGTTCAATTAACTATTTCGATGATTCTTTCTTTATTCGAGAAAGTTAACTACTATAATGATTCCATGCAATTTTCATTACGTCCTGATAAATTGTTCCTGAAGAAACATGAATGATGTAAAAAAATGCAAATATGTATACTCCGTAGGTACGCTAACACCAATTTCAATAATATTAAAATTATTTTATGCATTTTAGTGTTATTGAAGTCGGTTCAATCTTTTTATATATTTTATAAAATGATCATACAATACATCTATACATACAATACATAAAATACATCTATACTCCTGCTTTTTGTGGTGTATCTATACCGACATCCAATCCTCTACATTTGTTAGGTCTCAATTTATCCTCCGACCCTAATTTCGGACGATCCATTGAGTCAAAAGCCAAAATCTCTGCAAAAAACTTGGTATCTTGAATAAGGTGAGGCGGTATTTCACAAAGGAACAGCTGTTGAATCTTTACAAAGCTCAGGTTCGACCCTGCATGGAGTACTGTTCTCACCTGTGGGATGGCTCTGCCAAATATCAACTTGACTCTTTGGATTCGCTAGACAGACGCGCTCGCAGGATAATTGACGATAATGACCTAACAAATGAAAAACTGCAACAATTGGATCATCGTCACCTAGTTGCATGCTTATCGGTTTTTTACAGATTGTTCCACGGTGAATGCGCTCAAGCACTTTTTGACCTTGTACCACCATCCCCATGGGCGCTGGCAGCAGGGTGCAAGGGGGTGCACTTGCACCCTGTCACGGAAGAATATACATAGAAAAAATACATAAGTACGCTTTTGATTAGCGTAACATACTCAATCAAATACCCGCGTGTTTTGAATTTGACATTACATTTATTTACATCATATACATGTATAATTCTATAGTTTAAGTTAATAGTAAAATGTGTAGATGCAGATGCACCCCCCTGAAAGTAACTCTGGCGGCACTCATGACCATCCCCTTTCTTTTACCGGACAGCCAGGCGGCGCCAGGGTCTCCACCGCTTTAACGTTGACACTCCAACTTGCCGAACTAAGCGTTTCGCTTCTTCTTTCCTCATGCGCACGGCCAAGCTGTGGAATACCCTCCCCGACAACGTTTTCCCTGATAAATATAACTTGGGTGTTTACAAGTCTAGATTGAACAGGCATCTTATGGGTAAGCGCGGTCCATCCTAGACCACGTCTTATCTTCACTTACCATTATGTGAGATTGTGGTAAAGCGCAAGTAAACTTATCGCATCGCTGTCGCATCGGCACATGAAAGGAGACACCCAGGCTCTCCAGTGGGATCTGCACCAGCAGCCCGTCAGTACCTTGCCTTTGAGCCCGCCACCGGGGGATGCATTATAGCCCCCCTGGAACCAGACACGGTGTTCACGGGGATAGGGTCCCCGCCGCCGCACAGTGGACGGAAAAACGAGGTTCCCTTTCAAAGGATTATTTAAAAATGAAATATTTTATTTGATACTTTCAAGTATACAGTTTTGTCAAGTACATTAAAAAATTGAATAAATGAGTAGTTACCGGTTTTTTATCGAGTCTATACCATCAAAGAATGACTTTATATATTTCAAATGTATGAAAATGGAATTAGTTTTCCTCATAACTTTTTTCTGTCTAGGATTGTAAAGCTGAAACTTTTAGGCATTGTTGCCGAGCCTATTAAAAAAACCACTTGACATTTGACCCCCCGTTCAAAAGATATGAATCAATTAAAAATGCATATTTGGACGATGTTTTAACACGCGGTAATGTACTTCAAAAATAAGTTTTGTTTTATTTTTTTTACCCTTTATTGATCCCTGATAGACAACAAACCTATATGACTATCGATCTTGACGAAAAGCGTACATATTCATAACGTATGCACAACACAACAAATAATGCGATATGAATGACTGATATTTTATATTTATTTGCAAGAATATAGGTAGCTAACATAAGTTCTTAAAATATATGGGTTCACGTAAATATTTGTACGGCTGAAATGCCGAATATAGTGAACTGGCATTTCAGCCGTAAAAATATTTAGGTTTTACATATATATAGACTCGAAAAAAAAACCGGTAACTACTAATTTATTCAATGTTTTAATGTACTCGACAAAACTGTATACTTGAAACTATCAAATAAAATATTTTTTTTTTTAAAATCCTATGAATGGGAACCTTGTTTTTCCGTCCATAGTGCGCCGTCCTCCTCGGAGTCACCGCCGTACTTAATGGATGTCCTAGGGCCCACGCCCCGAACGTCCAGCGACTCCGAAGGTAACGACTACTGTCTACAACAGCCGAGACCGAAGCACAGGGAAGCTCAGTTCAAATGTTCAAGAAAATCCAGACGACGGCTATCTATGTATTGGCCTTACTTGACATTGATTAACCAACGCTAGCTTATGTCAAAAATACAACATATTTAGCAAAATGTTTTTCCCTTTTTAGCCGTTAAAATTTTATCATAGGAATGAGTAAAGATATTTATTTCTTTTTATTGCACAAAGTTGTATATAGGCAGACTTTTCATAATATAAGAGTAAGAATGCAGCTTAGGCATTTCTTGAAGTATCAGACTTAACCATACTGACTTATCCTAATTAATCGGATTTTGACGACAACCCAAGGTTCTTTTCCTATGATCCTAAATTTAAAAATACCTTATACCTATTTAACTTTCACCAAAAATATTATCGGAACTCATCGACAATAAAATATCGATAGTGTCATGCACTATCCTCGTTTACTTAAAATTGACGTCATCTCGTGTACAGACAGTGTTGTCACTGTGTGTGAATTTACTTGTGTGCGTATAGATTATGTTAGTGTTTGATAATATTGTCGTGTGCCTGCGTAGCGACGTGGCGAAGAATGCATTAGTAGTAGATAGTATTTGTGTGAGTTACCTCGTCCCCCGCGCAGAAAGTGACAGACTTTTTCTCATAGCGAATAGTGCGCGTGTCGTCTCCTTTTGGTTTAATACTCAAAGGTTTTTTTTATAGAATTAGGATTTTTCACAATATCTTTGGTTTTTGGTTAAACTTTTGTTGTCTATGCTCCCAATATCCACTAGGCGAAAATACCTGCAAATTAAAAAGTACCACTAAATGTTCTTTGTATAATGGTTCGGGGGGAAATTCAACTTGGTCGCATAATGTCGATAAAAAAGTAGAGATGGCTAAAAGACAAGTGATGAGCACCGTAGTACACCGTAGGTTGATGTCCACCGAAAGCCATACGTAATACCAATGTTATCACACTTTCGGTTGACATCAAATTTCGGTGGACAACTGAAGCTTGATAGTCACTTGGGTGGCTAAAGATACGCAATAACCCTGCTGAAAGGACAGACGAGAGAAATGGTGATCAAGCTTCGTAATTACTTTGAAGCAGAGTATCAAAATGGCGGCCCGCTTTTACCATTGTCGCAAATGCGAGAGCGCGTTGCGGCCGCGTTAGGTATTAGTGCACCTACGGTTACAAAAATTACTACCGAAGCCTACGGAACAAGCGGCATGCAGGAGAATAAGATTCGTACGCCGAAGAAAAAACGCCAACCACGTCGTGTGACATCGGTTGACAACTTCGACGCAGACGCTATACGCCGTCATATAAATAACTATTACTTACGTAAAGAAGTTCCAACACTTAAAAAACTTGTTGTTTCTTGTGTGATTTGTTCCGAGGCCAAAAATCGTCATTGGCAAAGGTCTTGAAAGAAATTGGATTTACTTATAAAAAATCGGACAAACGCAAAATATTGATGGAGCGTCGCGACGTAGCTTTCGCTCGTTGCGAATTTTTGAGCGAAGCCAAAAAAATTGCAGATTGGTCAAATGTTGTTTCCACTGACGGACTGGACTGATGACACCGCTGCTTCCACTAGCTCAGTGCCGATGGGAAAAGGAGGACGCGTAATCATTTGCCATGCAGGGTCTATAAAAAGGATTCATGCCAGATGCTTTGTTGGCCTTTAAATCCAAAAAAACAGTTGAGTACCACGAAGAAATGAATTCTGAGGTTTACGAAAGTTGGTTTAAGGAAATGGTGCAATCATTGGAAGAACCGTCAGTCATTATTATGGATAACGCATCCTATCACTCACGCCAAATTGATACCGACCCAGGCCGACAAAAAACAAGTAATCATTGACTGGCTTCAACGACATGGTGAAAATGTTGATAACTCCTTACTAAAAGTACAATTACTAAATATATTACGAACAAAAAAATACTTCCCAAAACGATATGTGATCGACGAAATAGCTGCAGAACATGGTCATTGGGTTCTTAGACTTCCACCCTATCATTGTCAATACAATGCCATTGAATTAATATGGGCTCAAGTAAAAGGACACGCCGCTCGGAATAACACAAAACCCCCATTCACGGCAAACAAAATGTTTGTATTATTAAAAAATGCATGCGTGGAAGTAACTGCGGAAAACTGGCAAAATGTAATTCAAAAAACACAAGAAACTATAATGGCAGATTGGGATAAACACGTGGCGATAGATAATATGAAACAACAATTAATTATAAATGTCGGCGATAGCTCGAGTGACAGCGACGATGAATCTGATTTTGATTAATAAATAAATAAAAGTAAAAGTCACAATAATTGTTTCATATCATTTCATACCAATCTATATTTATACTACATTAGAATGCTACATTATACCCGTGTAAAAATAGTTAATAAACAATATCGATATCTCAATCGTAGCATCACTATGTTGATAGCCATAGAAAGTAAATTTTTAAAAACGTTTGTTATTTTATGTAATTTATAAAAAAACATCTGCACTTATGGACTCATGTCATATTTTTAAAACCTCGCATTTAAAAGAGTTATATTGATATGTAAGTGATCAGTAGTTATGAGTTTGATCTGTCACTAGCGTAATAAATACAGCCGACGGTGTGGTACCTACTGTCGTTTACCTGATATTTATGTATTTTGATGTTCTTACCCGTGCCTACTATAGGCCGACCGTTTAACTCGCGCATCGCCCGCGCGGCAAGAAGGGAGCGAGGGGAGATGTTAGCGGATGGGTGAAGGGGGTGCGCGGAGCAGAGAGCTTACGTCAAGTGCGGCACAGGGTCTCCAGATTGGGGGTTTTTTCCCCATTTTGAGGAAAAATAAAAACTTCGGGGAACTTTTGGGGAAACGAAAACTGTGGGGAAAATTTTGGGGAACACCATTTTTCTTGGCGAAAGCTTGGGGAGAAACAAAAGTCTAATTCAGAAAGGCTAAAATCAAAAATATTTCACTATCTCTCACTTAAAACAATATAATGCTGTCAACATTACTCTTACGATAATGTTCCCCTTACGGCCAAAGGTCAGAATGGCGGGTGAGGGTGTGTTTTTTGATGGGTAAAGTACAGGATCTTATTTAAATAATCTCCGCTATAGTTTCATTTTATACTAGCTATGTGAATTTCTCTTCCTGTAGTCCCTTTGGAACAGTTTAATATTTTTTTGTAGTCAAAAAGTAGCCTCTAATCTATAAGTTCAAATAAGTGTAAAACCAACATGCTTTTACTTTTATAACATTAGTAGGGGCTTAGCTTTCCATTGATTGCCAACTAGTTGGGGGTTGATATTTGTTTTACAAAAAGGTTACATCATTATAAGCACACACGCAAAGTTTCAACATGCGGAGACGCGTAGTTTTTGAGAAAAAAAATATTGAAAATCAATTATTTAGCAATTATTATTATTTTTTTTTAATTATTTCAATCCCTACCCCAGTACTACTACCCCCACTTCCTCCCAACCCCCTCTCACCCCTCAATTCGACAGCAGTTAATGTAAAGTCGTACTTAAGTAGGTGCAGATAAAGGAGGATAAGATACGAAATCAATTTGGGGAAAATTGTACAAAAACGTATCTTTTTGGGGAAAAATAAAACCTGATTCGGGGAAATTTCACATGCATAACCTGGAGACCCTGGTGCGGCAGTGCGCTCTCTTGAGTAATAGTGTTCTGTGAGTGCGCTGGCTGTGCTCGCAGCGCGCGGTTGGTGTTTTTGTTTCGGACGCTTGAAGATAAACGCACAAGGTATACGACTGCCAAGATAAATCTCAAGATGAATCGCTCTTCCAGTTTTGCGAACAAAATTAACAAGCAAGCTAAACAAATAGCATACAATGTATATTCCTTTTTTAAAGCCAGAAAACAAGATCATAATTCTACAGAGTATCTTGAAGACGTAAACCTAAACAAACTTGTTGCTAAAGCTACAGGACTTTCGGTGACTAAGTTAATTATTGTTTTATGATTTTGTACCTATGAAGCATAGACAGAATATAACAAGACATCTAGCTAGCGTGCCGGCGATAAGGACAGAAAATAACGGAAAATAATCATTCGTACACATATCACACGTTATGGATATTTATTCAAATGCGCCTATTATGTAGTATAAACGATATTTCATAATGCAATTCAATTTAAAACTCCAAAGCTAGGTCGTAAACTAGAAAATTTCATGAGTACTCGAAGAAAACGCACCGTAGGTGCGCCAGATTTTGAACACACGCTGAGGGACAAAAAATCGTATGCTCTGTTTCTTTCTTCGCCCCTTCCCTTCGGACCTCGTTCACGAGTAGACGTCTCATAGAGTGCTATTGCAATTTTTAAAAAAACAATTAAAATTTATTCTCAATAATAAAATTCTTAAAAATAATAGGAGTGCATGAAAGTAAGGAGTTCAAACGAACATCATCGAGGCGCATAGGCCTACGAATCGGAGCAGTACATCCTGGGAGAACTAGACAAAAGTATTTCACACTTCACATGTGCATCGGCCACGCCTACGAAACAGAGCAGTGCAACCTGGTTGAGCTAGACAAAAGGATTTCGCATAATTAACACTTCAATCAGTGCTTGCAAGTACCAGGCGCGCATAGATTAGATACGGAGTTATTATACTGTTCCCATTTAGATTCGCACTTTTAGTGCAACAGAGTAATTGCGCACACAGCGCAGTTTGTAACAGCGTGACCCACTGAACAAGAGAACCCGAGTTTAAATCCTCGTGGAGGAAAGAAGTAATTATTTTTTATATTTAGGCCTTTTTTAGTTTATATATTTTTTAGCTGTTAACAATAATAAACATGCCATTGAAACGTACACCGCCTCCCCCATCACCTATATCAACCTCTTCGCCTCGTGACCCTGAGCCTAACATGTCTACTAAATTGGAAGTACTAGACCCAAACATTACGTTAAGAAAGCGTAAACAAGATCAACTGGTTGATGTCAATTTAATTATGTCTGAAAAGAAAAGTTTATTTGCGGACTTTGCTCAGAAGCAAGATGAAAAATACGCTGCTCTACAAAAATCAGTTAATGAAATAAATATAGGTATTCAAAATTCGGTTCAGTTTTTATCCGAAAAATACGATGACTTGAAAAAAGAGGTTGATAAATTATCCGCGGAGCGAAAAAATAACTTATGTCAAATTCAAATATTGGAGGAAAAGATTGAGTTTTTGGAAAAATCATCTAAAGTAACTAGTTTAGAGCTGAGAAGTATACCTGCTAAACAACAAGAAACAAGAACAACATGACCTATTAAACATTATCTTAAACCTCGGCAAAGCTCTGGATGTACCAATAGCATCCTCGGATGTTTGTGATATATATCGAACAAAGTCTAAACCAGAATCTGACAAACCTATTGTTGTTAAATTTACGACAACTTTTATGAAAGAAAATGTCTTAAAGAAGGCAAAATTATTCAATAAAGTCAATAAAGACAATAATCTCTCGACGTCGCACTTGCAGATAGAAGGGTCTAGCAAACGCATATATATATCTGAAAGCTTAACATACCAGTCTAAACGTTTATACTTCTTGGCGCGAGACTATTGCAAAATAAATAACTTTGCTTTCTGCTGGACGTCATACGGGAAGATATTCATCCGCAAGAGAGAAGGAGCTGCAGCTCAGTTAATCAGGACCGAGTCGGATTTAGCAGCGCAGGATACTATCAAATGACTACATTATCCTTTATATATCGTAGTATTTATAGTTATATTATATAGAGTTCGTCAGTATCTCATTCAATGCTATTACGCACTCTACATTAAATCATGCTCTTGCCTTACACACCCACACAAATATACAAATTACACACTGCCCAATCATACACATAATTTATCTATGCATACATCTACCTTACATCACTATCACTTACTCTTTATATACATTTTGCACATATATACACTTACTATGCCTAAATTAGATATCGATATTCTATACAACAAAAAATCTAAATATAATAAGACCTACTGTCTATTTCAATGTATTCTTGACTGTTCTATTCGCCATTCATCCATATGTTACATTAGTTCCCTTGGATTAGTCACATATTTCATTAAAATACAAAATTCGATATCATAAATCTAGCTGACTCGATCGAGTCTTTTAATGTACCTAAATCTATAATATGTTCCCAAGATCAATGTACTAATTACTTAGACTTATCAAAACCAACCCTTAACATTTTGCATTTGAATATCCGTAGTATAAACTGTAACTTCGACAGACTGGCTATATTTTTACGCTCTATGGATGTGAGATGCGAAATTATCATTCTATCCGAGTGTTGGCTAAGTAAGGTTAATACTGTTCCTTCACTAGATGGTTATAATGCAACAGTATCTAAATCTTATAACCAAAATGATGGCATTGTTATCTATACTCGCGTAGAGCTAAATAGTTCTACAGTGGAACCGATATTTCAGGATGCGAACTGTTTGGTCACAAAAATTGGTACAGATATCGCTATTGTGGCGATCTATAGCTCTCCTTCTTTAAAAAAAATAGATATGTTTTTAGACTCCCTTAATAATGTTCTTACGAATCTTCAATCAGTTAGTACGGTGGCTCTAATTGGTGACATAAATATTAATATATTAGCAAACGTCCGGGATAAACTAAACTGTGACGAATACTTAACTTTGACTGCCTTGCATGGTCTATTGCCCGCTCATATGTTCCCTACCCGTGGTAAAAACTGCATAGATCATGTCCTGTTGAGGTCAAATAAAAGCGCTACTACATTAGTTTTTGAAAATTTTGTGACTGACCACGCTCCACTATTATTAAGTGTAAATACTTTAGTACCTTTAGTAAAATCCAATCGGTACACGCGTCATATAAATATGCCATTGCTTATCAATGCCTTGGAAAATTTGGATTTGTCCCCGATTTTTGCAACCACAGACCCTAACTATGGTGCCGAACTTTTAGTACATACAATAGCCACTGCTATCACTGAACATTCCACCATTAAAAAAATCCCAAACAGAAAATATATCATTAAGCCTTGGATTACCCCTGGCTTACTGAGGTGCATAAGAAGTCGTGATTTATTACATAAAAAAGCGCAACTAGATCCTAATGATATGATTGCAAATACAACCTATACACGGTATCGCAATGTCTGTAGTGAGTTGCTTAAAAAAGTTAAGTTGGACTATGACAGAAAGAAGCTTCAGAAGGCTAGGGGAAATCCAAAGGCTACTTGGGATGCTATTAAGTCTATTGGTAATCTAGGTAGTAAATCAAAATGTGTGTCTGAAAATTTGTTAAATATATGCGAAGATTCTACAGCCTCTGTTAATCATATAAATAATTATTTTGCTAACGTTGGTCACAGCCTAGCATCAAAGATACAGAAACCATCAAACAGTTGCTTCTCTCCTTCTCAAGCAAATAGCACAATAAACCGTCTTGGATCCTCTTTAGTTCTGCTTGAAACGGACGACGCCGAGGTACATGCAATAATAACAAACCTACGGAATTCTTGCGCAGTAGGCAGTGATGGTATTCCCGCTTCTGTACTTAAATCAGCGAGTCATGTTCTTGTTCCTGTATTGACCCACTTATGCAATTTATGCATATCTAAAGGGGTATTTCCAAATATTTTTAAGAAAGCGCTGGTCCATCCCGTGCTTAAGGGTGGATGTGGAGACCGGGTCGAGAACTATAGACCTATCTCTGTCCTGACTACATTTTCGAAAATTCTTGAGAAAGTCCTCAACAATAGATTAAAATCATATTTAGATAAGCACAGTCTTATTTCAAGTAATCAGTTTGGTTTTAGGAAAGGCATGTCTACTGAGGATGCTGTAATTGAGCTTACTAACCATATAGTTAACAATATTGAACGTAAGGAAAAATCTATAGCTATATTTATTGATTTAGCTAAAGCTTTCGACACGGTCTCCATTCCTATACTACTGTGCAGGCTCGAAGCACTTGGCGTACGGGGTCTTGCTTTGGATATTTTCCGTGATTATCTTACAAATCGGACCCAGTGTGTAAAGATTAACGAATTCGTTAGTTCTGATGCAACCCTTGATCACGGAGTCCCTCAGGGTAGTGTACTGGGACCGACGCTATTTTTAATATATGTAAACAGCCTCTGCCAGCTTAAAATACCCAATTGTAAAATTGTCGCTTATGCTGATGATACAGCTTTACTCGTACATGGTGAAAATTGGGAAACTGCTTGCAATTTAGCCGAAGAAGCGCTTAATACTGTTATGCACTGGCTGTCTATGAATTTACTAACTCTTAATATTTCTAAGACAAATTGTATGGCTTTTTCACCATGTACCGCTTCTCAACCACACCGCTTAGTTATCAAGGCTCACAACTGTTCCTCTCCAGGACAGGGTTCTTGTACGTGTACTGCCATAAACCACGTTTCTAAGGTCAAATATCTAGGTGTTCAAATTGACTGTATCTTAAGCTGGCATGATCATATAGATATGATGGTATCGCGCATACGCAAACTCATGTATCCTTTTAAAAAATTGAGAGACGCTGCTGATAAAGAGTTACTAAAAACCATTTACTTTGCTCTTGTACAGTCTTTGTTGACATACTGCATTGTTGCCTGGGGAGGTACGTTTAAAACTGCTTTATTGCGACTTGAGAGAGCTCAGAGAGCCGTCTTGAAGGTTATGCTAAGTAAACCTTTCCGGTACCCCACGCAGCAAATCTATGAAGATGTCTCGGTTTTGACTGTTAGGCAGCTGTATGTGCTACAGCTTATTTTACGTAGGCATTCCTCATTAACATACGATCCAATGCTTCTATCTGGTAAGCGTCATAGATACGCAGTATGCACCCAAATTCCAGCAAAAAAGTCAGTTTCTCGACGGCACTATAGATACCTCAGTAACCGACTTTACAATGTCGTTAATAAGTCCTGCAATATTTACCCACGGAATAGATCGGAGTGTAAATCAATTGTAAAAAAATTCTTGTTAAAGCAAAGCTATGACGACACAGAAAATCTTTTCGTTAAAATTGTATAGCATAGTACACCCACGCGCATACACACACACACACACACACACACACACACACAACCACACACACACCCCTAACACACATATAAACCTACAACATACACTTACAATATACTATCTCATTTAGCATTATATAATTGTTTCTCTTATTTAGTTAAAAATATTTTGTAGCATTTAATTTTTCGTCTCATCATACAAAATGTGTTATATTTGTTAGAATAAGTTCTGAAGGAGGGCGCCGATGCCTGTAACACAGTTTTAAACTAGCACAGGCATTGACGTACAGTTTGTAAGTTTAAACGCATTTTTTGTGAAAATAAAAATTTATTTATTTATTTATTTCTATCACATATAATATTTATAAATGCATCCTTTTCTTGCGCGAATGAGAAACAAGTGCCAGCTCTCTATTGGTTTCTTTCTCTAAGATTTTGACCCTATATCTTCATGATTATAGCAAGTAATGTACGCGCGATTATAGTAAGCGTAAGTCATGACGTCATGAGTGACGTTTTCGCCGCGACCACAACGACCGTGGTCGCTATGTGGAACGACTAAAGGAGCGTTTTGATCGTTGTGAGCCCCAAGTGGAACGCGCTGTAAAGGAGCGTTTTGATCGTAGACAGGTTTTGATCGTTGTGAGCCCCAAGTGGAACGCAGCCTACGTTTTTGTTGTCATTGTCAATTTGTCTGTCTGTCACCTTAAGTCTGTCACGGTCACGTTTCTGTTTTGCATTGTCGATTTCATACTAACTAAATATTTATAATTCAATCAAACAAAATCAAATTTAATTACTTTTACTAATATATCGTGTGCTACGTGTTTATTTCTGTTTAATATGCCGGTACCCTGCAGAACTGGCTGTGGGAAAAACGCTGTGCTAAAGGTTAGTTTTTGAACCTGATCATGAAAAATATTTTTATGGTACCTTGATTCTTGATTGAAAAATATAAATCATACCTTGAAAATTTTAGCGTCCTAAAACTGGCGACGCACTCTGCAAAGAATGTTTCTACCATGCCTTCGAGACAGAAATACATTACACTATCATAAAAGCTGAACTTTTCAACAAAGGAGATTCTGTAGCGATCGCAGCGTCTGGCGGGAAAGATTCTACTGTCCTTGCACATGTAATGAAAACTTTGAACCAGCGGTACAATTATGGCCTAAACTTGATGTTATTATCTATAGACGAAGGTATTACTGGCTATAGAGATGATAGTCTCGATACTGTAAAACAGAATCGTGATGATTATGGTATGTCATTGAAAATACTCTCATACAAAGACTTGTATGGGTGGACAATGGATGAAATAGTGGCTCAGGTAGGCCGGAAGAACAACTGCACGTTTTGTGGTGTGTTCCGCAGACAAGCTTTGGACAGGGGAGCTGCAATGTTGGGTGTGAAGTGCATAGCGACAGGACACAATGCAGATGACATTGCTGAGACTGTAATTATGAATATTTTGAGGGGTGATATTGCAAGGTTAAAAAGGTGCACAGCTATAAGTACAGTAAGTATTTTTTTTGAAAATGATGTAAATTAAAGTCTGTTACTGGTAGTTTTTTTTTTTGGGGAATGCGTACATGCTGTTGGCCAAAGCTGGCCATTACAGCTTTACTGGACTATAGAAGGCGAGCGCTTATAGCACTAGCCTTAAAGGCATGAAGGAGCTATGACCTGAATGGCACCTCAGGGAGGCACGGCCTCTGCTTGAACTGTCACTTAAGAGAGGGCTGATTCTACCACCGGTTCACAATGTGCCGCTGAGAAGAACCAGCAAGAAACTCAGTGAGGTGATGCATGTCATTGAGGTTGCATTCATTCTATATGTTCTATATCATCTATTCTATATGTTACAAAAAGTACAAATAATATAAAAAACAAAAACAAGAACAGCAAATCTCTTCTAAGCGACCTCAAGATAGAGGAAAATAAAATAAAAAATATATCATGATTATAATTCTGAATTCCAGGGCAGTGAGGGAACAATGCCAAGAGTAAAGCCTCTGAAATACACGTATGAGAAGGAGATAGTTATGTATGCACATTATAAGAAGCTGGTGTACTTCTCCACTGAGTGTGTGTTTGCTCCCGATGCATACAGAGGTCATGCCAGGGCCCTGCTAAAAGACATGGAGAAGATCAGGCCCTCTTGCATCATGGATATCATATACTCAGGTATCAATTGTTTCCAGTCCTGTCTGTTCTAGATATACTCATTTTTATTAAAAAACTCACTATGATAAAATGACTGAACAAGACTACAGTTCTATTTTTTTCATATGTATTTTGTATGTTTACTGAACTATTTAATATATTATTATGATTATGAAGTAATACAACAGACTTAAACGAGAATAATTGGATAGAGGCTTTGATTTATCCTATTAAAAGATTGAAATCAAACTACTTTTACGGATTTTATCATGGTTTTTTTTTTATTTGTCTATTTTTTTTGTAGTTTGATTTCAATGTGTAATATTCGCGTAAGTAAAAGACAACATTACTATTAAAAGATGTTTAGAATAATCCATAGACATACAAGTCCAGATTCTATGGGTACTCAGTTATCGCTATCCTCTTAATAAGTGCTCTTAATGTGTAAAGGACTATTTTATATTCCAGGTGAAACAATGTCAATAAAACAAGAAGTATCAATGCCATCACAAAGGTATTGCAGCCGATGCAAGTTTGTATCATCACAGGAGGTCTGCAAGGCATGTGTGCTACTGGAAGGCCTCAACAAAGGATTGCCCAGACTTGGCATTGGGAAAAGCTCGAAAGCTAAGCGGATGCTTGATGAGTACAATGCCAAAAATATGCAGAACGGCACTGTCCTAGGAGATGCTGTACAATACTTGAATGATAGTATAGGACCAGGTGAAATAAAGCCAATAAAAAGTAATAAAAAACAAAATAGCAAATGTGATAAAAGTAATTGCTGTAAAGGGAAATGCAAAAGCAATACAGAGATTGATGAAGCTACTAATAATGCAAAGCTCAATACTTTGTTAGAAGAGTATAGTTTAGATGATGGTGACAAAGCTAAAACGAAATGTAAAATTGTATCTGATCATTCTGACGATGAAAGCGGAATTTTAAATGGTGAGGTAGATGACACATGTTCAAGCTCATGTGGCAAAATAGGTTCACTTAGTATAGGTTTTTAATCAAAAACAATATATTTTTACAAACGTTTATTAATTTCATTTATCACACCTAACATAACACTGTCTTCGTCTAAACTTTTCCAAAGTTAAGCTTCTGTTGATAGGAACGCACAGTGCTGCAGTAACCGGCATAACGCATTGTCACGATGTGCCTATACTCGCCACAAACGAATGCATGGATCAATATATCACCAGAAATATTCTAGAAGTTACAGTAGAATTCATTCAGACACCATACAATTAACGCAATCCGTAAAGTTAAAGCGCCCATCAACAGTCTGTTAGTTTATAGCACACATTAAAAAAATGCAATACTTTAAAACGAAAACATCATATCTTTGCTATACAAATATGCCGTTTATGAAACAAACTATTGTTCTTTACGCCTATTCCATACACTACCGCCAAACCAAACAACTGCAATACTGGTAGCTATCAGAATATTATGCCAAGGCTCACAGCATTTTAGTCCTAAATTGATACACTATAAATTACGTATTTCTTCTGTTAGTTTACGTTATAAAAGCGGGTGCTTTGGACTCTATTTTCTCGCGACAGACGGGGCACGTGTCCGTGATGTTATCTGAACAATCCTCGCATAGACACACGTGACCGCACGGCAACAGGATGATCTGGAATGAAGATGGTTAAGTCACTTAAATTGAAAGAAAACTAACAGGAGTAAACAACCAATAGATAATAAAATGGCTTCATTTTGAATTTAAAAAAAACCGCGTCAATAGCTTCGTCTCCGCCGGCCGCGTGGGCCAAATGTGTGGTCGGTCACGTTCAGCCGAGACAACGACCCCGATGCACGTCCACACAGCTAATGAGATTTTTAAATTGTCAAGGCAAAGGCAGATTCGCGTAATGGCAACATTACGATTAGATAAAACGCTACGGGATTGCCGAGTGATGGAACGGTCTAGTGACTGTGGTTTTGTAATTGTATGGTATGGTATGGTGTATTGGACAAATGTCTTTACAGTGTGACTATTGGAACAAACCACTGCAGCAGTGATAGGTCCGGATTGTAAAGCATATACAGCTCATTTGGGGAAACGGGAACAATAAATTATGTGTTAAAACAATCCAATTACAACTTTCCCTTTAAAATGGGAAATGGACCGAGCCTTCAGTCCAGACTAAGCGATTTGCTTTTTAATTTATAGTACGTATAGCTAAGTACTGGCTTAGGCCATAGTCCACCACACTGGCCAACAGCGGGTTGCCGGACTTCACATATTGTTCGAAAGCTACTTGGCTTTCTCAGACTTCCACACGATGTTTTATTATAAGCCAAAAAGAACAGTGACGAAAACCAAAATAAAAATCAGTTTTTAGATGTGTAAATGGAGCCCTTTCATATGATACTCCACTTGATATAGTACTTTGAAACTATGACGCCCAATTTCGAAAAAAATAACAAAAAAATATTTTTTTTTCATTTGCGATAAGGCTGGGTAAGGAAGATCTAAAACTATTCCAAGTTCCTAATCGAGAGTCAGTGGTTCCTGAAATATGTGACAGACAGACGCAGTCTACCTAAGAACCTGAAGTCTATAAGGGTACCTTTTTTACCTTTTAGGTATGTAAAAAATGATGACGTTAGAACTAGCGGTCACCTCCTTAGGGTTCTCCGTGCAGACGACGCACAGCTGCACGTCGGCGAGGTTCTTCTCGCGCGCGTGCGCTCGTCGCTCGCGGCGCCCCGCCGCCAGTTGCCTCTTCATGCTGTCCTCGAGCGCGCGCCGCCGCCGCCGCTTCAGGTACTTGTACGCGATGCGACACGACGCCGCCGCCGCCACCGACCCGAATATCACTAGTAGTAACCTGCAAATAACACACATTTAAGTGTTAAGGGGCCGGGATAATCACTTTAAATGCTGGGGGATGATCTTACGATTAAAGAACTACTTTGTCCTTAGAAGACACACATCTATTTGCTGTAAAGCGCGCGACGACTGTTTTGGGTAATACGCTAAACGTACTATTCAGTTTCTGCCATAGCACCGTTTGTACACGCAAACGTTTAGGGAAAATAAAGTGCTCTTTTTTTGTCATATGGTTTGTGGCCAACCTGATGTCAGTTTTCAAGCTGCCCCGGCCAGGCCTCTGACTTAGCTTAACGACTGCTGTCTAGGTGACAATAACCGGGATAGTTTTAACGTGTCCTCCGAAGCACGGAGACGCTCAGTTCAAATGCCACTAAACGGTCACCCATCTAAGGACTGACCTTGCCTGACGTTGCTTACCCAACTGGTAGTTTACCGAACAGTGGTTACAATTGGCTATGAGCTATGGTGTACTAATTCGTAGGTAGCACCAAGCAAGGTACTTGTTTGAACATAAACCATAGAATCTAAAAAAAAGAAAATCCATAATTTTAGGTCCAGTTTCAATAACTTTTTATTCCTTCTTTAAAACACATACATCAAACTTAAAACCCCTAGAAAAACAAATAGCTTACCTCAAAAAATCCTTTGAACTGGCCAGCCTTTTCAGCAAGCTGGACTTAGTTGCTGTGGTCAGGTACAAGGGAAGTCCGTCCCTAGGCGGTTGTATCCTCATAGCGCCGGTGTTGGTGCGGCTGAGCTCCCCGATGGCTGTGATGTAGGAGCCGTCTCGCAACATCTCCTCCATCGTCTGCAGGCCACGTTGCCGCACCCCAGAGAAGAAGCCCCACACGTGGTCGATCACCCCGGGCGACATCGGCTCGAACTTGTCAGATATTACGTCCATATCTGGCATTAAAATTCATTATTCTTTTGGACCTTTAGGCCTCATTTTCGGAGGCGCGGAGCGTCCGTCGCGCGTCGCGTGTGGTGTGGCCTCTCACATCTCTCTCACTCCTACAACACTATATGTTTTAACTCAGTGCGGGCCGCGCCGCCGTGCGACGCGTGACGCCCCGCGCTTCCGTATACGAGGCATTACAGTGAACTTTTAGATAAGTATTTTTTTTTTGGTGGTAATATCAAGCAGATGAACAATTGAATTGTATTAATTTTAACACTTTTTTTTTATTATTTCAGTCATTTAATGGAAACTCTAAACATTGAACTTTCATGAAAAGCAGTTTAGCCATTTGTTAACAATACTTATATTGTGGGGTTTAAAAAACTTAAAAGAATAATAATAAAATTAATTTTCATTAAAATAAACTAGTAGTTCTCTTCTTTCAACAGGCTTGGGATTGTAGCCATAACCAGATATTTATATGTATTCAAAATCCCACTTACCAAGCAACTCAGCAGCAAGAGCATCCACCACTTCAATACTGTATTTGCCATTGTTGAGTACAAAAGGTGTAGAGTTGCACACCTCATGAATTGTGCGGGTCTGATCCGACCAGAACCCAGCCGATGTTCTGGCTATCACATGCTCTTTGATTGTCAACCTACAATAAAATAATTATCAGCCAATTTGCTTTTTCTTAATGTAGTTAAAATAGTCAAATCAACTTGTGTAGTAGGGAGGGGTTGCCATAGTCCCGACACTTGGCAGGAGTCTTGGGGATCTCAGTATACATAGGTGGTGGTAATCCAATAGAGATGATTAAAAAAAAAAAAAAAACATGACCTTTTAAAAGTGCTAGCGTTAAGCCTATTTGAAATAAACTATTTTTGAGTTTGAGTTTGATGCTGCTGCCTGTCTTTGTTTTCCTTTAGTCGCCTCTTGTGGACACCCAACGGGAGGAGATGGGAGGGAGCTATTCTTACTTGGACACCCCACAGGCTATTCATAATAAACCTCTTGTAAAGAAGAAACAACCAGAGTAATTTAAAAGGCTGCGGCCCATTGGTAGAGGCAGGACGTTGCAGAAAAAAGTTTTGCATTTGATTTCCATTCCATCCCAGACAAACATTATCTGGTGGCAATCAGTGGTGTGCAATCCGTATAGGCAATAAGACTTTGCCTACCCTAAACTTCAATGAATGATTGTAATAGAAGTATTAAGTTTCGTTTCTAAAAGTAGAATGCCTATGTGCGTAACATTCGATCATTTATGGATATTTGACGAGGCACAAAAAAAAACATTTTAGAGCTTAAGAGCGGAAATCATCATCATCTGCTGAAAAACGTCCACTGCTAAACAAAGCCGTTCGCCGTCTTAGAAAGAAGAGGTTGCCATAATCAACTACGACGGGCCCGTTGGTCTAGTGGTCACCCTGTCTGCTAACCGATGGGTCGTGGGTTCGATTCCCGCCAAGTGTCTGGGTGTTGTTTATCTATTTAAGTATGTATTTACAAAAAAAAAAGTGTATTAGTATCAGTTGTCTGGTTTCCATAGTACAGGCTCTGCCTAGTTTTCCCTTAGTCGCCTCTTATGAAAACCTAACAGGAGGAGATGGGTGGGTGCTATTCTTACCCGGATACCCTACGGGCCAAGAAATAACAGTTATTATATATTTATAATGATAAATTGTTTACTTTGTCTAACCTGTCATAAAAGTGTGTGCATGCTACTGATGGTCATAGTATAGGATCTGCTTAGTTGAGGATCGGATGGTATTAGTGATGTCTCAGTATTTAATTACAATCTAACTCTTGATAAACTAGTGATCACATATGTTCTAAGCGGAAAAACAATATGGGACTGTCTATTACCTCTGCACAACGCCAGTGACTGAATTGTTGTAGTTGCTGGTGATGGGGTTACCAAGAGGCTTGACCAGCCCCCGAATCACCACATATGGGATTGTGTTATTAGTATACTTGTTGATTTCCTTGTTCAATGTAGAATCTATGTCCAAAACAGGAGCTGTCTGGAGTTACATCAGATTATGTTATTAAAATAATAATTTTAATCCATACTAAGCTATAAATTATATAAGCCTAATCATACAAAGGGCTATGGTCATATGTTTAAAGAAGTCTACTACTAAATGGGGGAATGGTTATATGATTCAAGGTATCTTACCTGCAAGGCATTTAGGATATGTTTACATTTGCTCAGCTGTTTCACACAGAATCCTAAAATAAGGGAATCTATCCCCAATATCACGGTCTCGCCGATAATTTCAGAAAAGAATTCCATATCACACAATAATTATTATTTATTAGATGTAAAATGAAATCGGTTAACAATATAATTTGGACATTTATGCGTATATTATGTCCGTCTATTCAGCTCATTTTCTCCCGTTATATTCTGTTTTTTTTTGTAATAAAATCAGTACAATCTCACAAATTTTGATATAAGCGGATTTTGAGATTTATATTTTATTTGGTTATTTTTATTTCCACAATCACAGACAGAACCACAGAACACTATTACTCAAGAGGACAGAACAAGCCACAGAGATTACAGCAGGTAGGGATCAGTGTGACCGTTTCATAAAAAGGTAATCAACTAAAATAATATGATTTCAGTACTAAAAATACTAATATTTATGCAGAATTATACTAAAATTATACTTAAAAAAAACGGTCAAGTGCGAGTCGGACTCGAGCACCGTGGGCGTGGGTTCCATACCATTTTTGGACGTATTTAAGTTATTGGAATATGCGTCTGACACCTCAGATAGCAAAAAAATACTGTAAACTAAGTTTGTTTGTCGAGTTTTTAAAATGTGGATAATATATGAAAAATATAGATGCACATGTATTATCTGTAATTATTTCAGATATTTCCCTCCACCAACTTCGGAGATAAGGGAATGGTATTTTTAACCGGCTTCAAAAAGATGATTCTCTTTTCGCTTATGTACCTATGTAATATTAATAAAAATGCGTAATATTAATACATATATGGTAATATTAGTCTATGTGGGCTTCTAAACAAATTTACCAAATTTTATGACTGTATGTATGTATGTAGGTTTGTCCGCGGATTTCTCAGAAACCACAAGTCTGATTTCGAAAATTTCGAAAAATATATTGAAGTCAGTGCTAGCACATCATGTTAACTAAGACTAGCACGAGCTGACACCGACTTCAATTTATTTTCGTTATTTTATGCCTTTTAGATAATTTACTTTGAAGTCGGTTTTTTTTAAATAACACATACATATATACATACATACACTCATAATATTTGGTAGAAGCCCACATAGACTAACATATATTAATATTACGCAGTTTTATCAATATTACATACATACGCGTCGAATAGAGAACCTTCTTTTTGAAGCCGGTTAAAAACTGTACAAAAGAGATAAATCATACAGTTTCGGTAAACATCAGACAAAGACAAAACTACGCAAGTGAAATTGTATGAATGTTTGTGCTACCAGAAAATTTACCAAAAAATACACTACAAAATGTCCTTTTAGTTAAAATTTTACCAAAATATACTAACATTTGAAATTATACCAAAAAAATACTAAATCAAAATTGTGAAGCCCAAATTCTACCAATTTGGTATCGAATATACCAAAAACGGTCACACTGGTAGGGATGTTAAAAAATAATTGATTTTTATTTAAATCGATTATTATTTTCTAATAATCGATTTTTTATTATCGATTTTACATGTTTTAATCGATTTTTAGTAACAGCTCGTATCTATGCGTTGGGTGAAAAATCTCGAATTAAGTTCATACGTATAAGTTCACTAAATAAAAACGGCGCCACCTGTAGGTATGTATGTATGCGTGTAAAGTAGTTTCAGTGCAGTGTGACCAGGTTTAGCAGAATTCTGCTATTTTAGCAGAATTGAACTCTCATTTTAGGGTTTAGCTAATTATGTCATAAAATAGAAATATTGTTTTTAGCAGAATCTAATGAACTTCAGCAGAAATTTAACAGAATGCGGTAGTTAAACAATAATTAACAGAGTTTTATTTGAGTAGTTGCTCAAAACACGTAATTAAATATAAATCTGATTTCTATTTACGTTATTAAAATTCGTGTTAATCTAAAACTGCGCTTACCTCAATTTCTTGCTTTATATTCAACTTAAGCCAGTACGATTACGAGTACACCTGATTTAGTATCATGGGCTAATACCTATCCAATTTATAAATAAAACTGACACTAATATTTATAAACTTGTTTTTGAAAATGATAAATAGATGAATAACATCCAGATTTTTTGCATTTAGCATGTACTTTTTAATAATACAAAAAAAAATCGATTATTTCGCAGAAATTGATTATTTATTTTTATTAAAATCGATTAATTTTGAATAAAGAAAAATCGATTGTTATTTAATCGATTCTTTTCCATTAATGTCACATCCCTAACAGCTTGGAGTAATAGTGTCACAGACGTATTAGGGATAGTGTTCTGTGGATTACAGTAGGCATAGGGCATGAAGATATAGTATAAGCTTCATGGCAAAGGGCGTAGGCTTGTTGAAAAAATATTAATATATCGATAATTTCATTGTTTCGATATAAAATATTTTTTTGGGAATAGGTCAGATCTGTGGTTTTATTTTATTTCTAGCGATAAAAAGACGCCACTGGACCTTCATCATACAAGATCAGTGTCATTTCTTTACAATGAAGCCAGCCATCCATAAATAAATTACACAAAGAAAGAAAGCAAACAAAAGGTTCTCAAAGGAAGTTATGTTTCGACGCGTATATAAAATTATACGCGTCGAAACTAAAAATCCGATTCCGATTGAGCGCGAGTATTATTGAAATCGGTTCAGTAGTTTAATACATATGGATTGTTTATATTTCCAGTAAAATACTCTAGCCTAGCCGTTCGATTTAATTGTTTTGCGAACATTCGCTGCGTTATAATGATGATTTTGACTTCATGACCATATTCAAAGAAAGTATTCAGTAAAAAAATAAAACTAACAAATCGAATGTATTTTCTAAATCTTTATTATTCTTTATAATAGATCTTTAATTCCTTCTTCTGCGGACTCTCGATATCCTCCAGGCATTGGGCTCCTCGTATTTGTTATACAGAGGCTCCAAGCGTTGGTTCTTCTTGAACTTGGACAGTTTCGTCGGATCTGAGAACTTGAAGAACGCGGGCGCAAATTCTACCAGCCACTTGGGGTCGATTGTGGTCACCTCACGCATGTATTCTTTAGTTGTCTGCACTAGCTCATGATAAATTACCCTGAAGAAAAAAATAATAATTAGAAAAGCACAAAGTGGGAAAGTAAACAACACCATGTTAAATAAACTAGTTATTGATACACAATTTTTTTGTCAGTTTTGTCCAAAGTGTATCTTAAACTAGTCAGTGAGATAAATTCATCTAGTACGGTTCCATAAGTGTGTCAACACAGTGCCAGCGGGATAAGCAGGCGGGACTCCCGACGGTCAGTGAAATATTGTCCAAAAAGTATCGACATATATCACATAAATGTCAATACGATTAAAATATATCAATATATAATAAATAATAATAATTTCCAAAACAGATTACAATTTGTGTAGAATATCGGTTTCGATATATCGGAGAAAACATATCGTATCGTAAACGATATTTTTTCTATATAGATCATCGATATACTATCTAAACAAGATTAGCTGTCACGGCCCGAAAAGTGGTCACGAAAATAGAGAGGCTGTCGCTTATTTCAAATTAGTACGAGCCGACAACAGGATGTATCGAAATTCCTTATTGCGCGTTTATAAACTGTCCAAATAATATAATACTTATCGTAATACTAAAATTGCAGATGGGGAATTTTTTTTTCGTTTCGTTTTCTTATTACTACTAGTTTAAATAATAAATATAAGTAAGATATCATTATAATACGAAATAAAAATTATTTATTTGATATTTTCTCCGCTAGAGACTGACAAAATTAATGTTGCCGATAGGCGTGTCGCCACTTTCTATACGAAACTGTTAAACTACACGTCATTACCATAATAAAAAAGTTAGTTCTCATTTTTGCCACCAGCACGGATAAGTTTGTAAGTCAGTACACACACAATGGAAACACACCTGTTTTGAACCTTATTTTATAGTGGTTAAGATTTTCTTTTAAATGAGTACATTTTTGTTTCAGTCAAAACAACTACTTTTTTTCGTATAATTTTGGCGGTTTTATTGATTTTTCTTTGTCTCCGATGTAAAGGTTTTATGTGCCAACATTACTGCATACAGAATTAGACTTTATTACTACATGTGAAGGCTGCTATTAGTCCGACGTTCCGAATTATTTAAAACTATTTTCTACAATTTCTAGCTACGTGTATAGTTGTGTAAGTAAATGTAACCGCGACCACATTTTCGATGTCATTTTGTTCGTGACAGCTAATCTAGTTGGTATAGTATATCGATGATATAGATAGCTAAAATAATGTTTACAAAATCCTTACATCGTCGTACCGATATAAGTTTACGATACGATACTTAATATCTTATATCGAATAAAAATATCGACATAGAAAAATAAATATCGATATTTTTTCATCAAGCCTACTTTAGTACAAGCAAGCCTTCAAGTTCAAAGAACACCAGACATTTTTATCTCTTTGGAGTTGTCCTATTTATATTTCAATGAAAAATTTATAGCTAAAGTGGTGTTCTTGTCAATTTAAACTTAAATGCACACCATTCCGGCTGCCTGTTGAAGAGAGCACTGGATGGATGGATGTACACCACTTGGCTGTCCACCAATGTCCTGTAGCCTTCCTGTGGGTCCTTCTTAGCAGCGTTCCTGAAGAAGCCCGAGCAGATAGTCTTCTGTATGCGGACTGTGTTCTTACCGGCTGACACCACGTCTAACTTGTGCCTGTGGACGACAAAAATATAATATAGCATTGTATAATAGTTAGGTGCAAATCTAGGAGTATTTTTGGGGTTATAGTAGTTTTTAATTCTGTCCAAGAAAATATGGGGTCTGCCGATCTGTGAGGTTCCAATAAAGTCATGGGAGGATGGGCAATAGCATTCACTGAGAATATACAGCTCAATAATACCTTTACGGATTTGGATGATTTGGTCATACGTATCAAGTCCATGCAAATATTCTTGCTGGAAATAACCAGTACTAAGTAAACCTCCCACAGTGGTGAAATCTAGGCTGATGTTACAAAAATAAACAGTCTACCTCTATAAATTAATCCACCTTGACAAATTCCACTCTGTCCTAATATTTATAGAGCTTTAAATTTTCATGGTCTTTTCAGGTAGGGAACAAAATAAATTTAGTGATGAAAGTTGGTAAATAATTCTGAGAATCATCATCAGCCGAAGGACATCCACTGCTGAACACAGGCATCCCACTTGAGGGGCATAGCATAGTCCCCACGCTTGGCAGCGTCTCGGGGGACGCAGTATAGGTGGTAGTTAATCCAATAAAAAGACGCTGCTGCCCGTCTTCTTATTTTCTCTTAGTCGCCTTTTTTTTGACGCGGGGGAAATCCTCCAAATATCCCCGGGAGCTGTGGGGCTCGACCAAGGTATGTGGGATTCTTACCCACTAAAACCCCCGCGGCTGTCGCATCGGCACATGAGAGGGGGGACCCCAGGGCGCTCCGGTGGGATCTGCACCAGGGGCCCCTCAGTGCCTTGCCTTTGAGCCCGCCACCGGGGGCGCATTGTAGCCCCCCGGGAACCTGACACGGTACTCACGGGGACGGGGGTCGCAACCCCGCCGCCGTCTTCCTCGGAGTCGCCGCCGTACTCAATGGACGCTCAAAGGGCCCACACCCCGAGCGTCCAGCGATCTCTTAGTCGCATAGTGCAACACCCGATTGGAGGAGACGGGTGGGTGCTATTTTTACCCGGACACCCCACGGATGTATTACTGTACTGTCTGTTAAATAAAGATACAGATTCCTCTTCAGTCTCTCAGCTGGTAATAAAATAGCTTTAAAATAACATTGAATACTAACCTGTCCATAATACCGAGCAGTTGCTTCCTCACATCCTGTGCCCGCTTCAAGGTCCTGATCTGCACGAAGTTCTCGTAGCACCAAGCGTTGGAGAACTTATTGTTCCTCCAGCTATTATACACAGCCAGCAAGGTAAGGTGGTCTCCCTCAGGCTGGTTGAACTTGGCCTTCTTCTGGTCGGCGAGTGCTTGCTTGTCTTTGGGCCGGTAGAACACGTTCTGAACACTGAGCATCGACACTATGGTCAATATTTCGTCGGAACATTGCAGCGCTACGGACATGATCAGGATTTTGGATAGGTTCGGTTCTAGAGGGAATTCCGCCATCTGGAAAAGAGTGTTCGTGTATTATTTAACACGGATTACGCTAAACAAGGAGAAGTGATGTAAAGGCGTCCGTGTAATATACAAACTAGATAAACCTTCACTAACAAAATGACCTCTAAAATGTGGTCACGGAGGTCGCAGAGTTCTGTGCTGGTGGCGGAAACGCGAACTTATGGTTTTATTATGATAATGACGTGTATTTTGACAGTTTCACATAGACAGTAGCGACACTCCTATTGGCAAAAATAATTTAGTCAGCTTGCTTCTGTGTGCCACTTTTCGGACCGTAAAAGCTAATCTAGTTTAAATATTATATCAATATGTAAAGGCTTGTCACGGTTTTTTTATATGCCTTTTTTTAGCACCGTGACAGGTTCCCGGGGGCTATATTGCGCCCCCGACGGCGGTCTCAAAAACAAGGTACTAAGAGATTCCTGGTGCAGATCCCACTAGAGAGCCCTGGTCTCCCCTCTTATGTGCCGATTCGACAGCCGCGGGGGCTTTAGTGTGAATAAATCCCACATATATCTCCTCACAGTCCCGGGGACCTACCGAAGGTTCCCCCGCGAAAAAAAGTATTTTTAGTTGCTATGGCAGTTCAAGGATTGTAAAATATCATTTGAAATTACAGAGATAAGCGAAATAGATTGGTACAAATTCATCCTAATTTTCCCATCGCTAGTCTATGATCAGCAGAGTTACAGTCAGTGCGGAATGACAGCGCTACTTGATTGGTGAAGTTTCAAATTGCATTAGAATAAAATTAAAATTGGTTTCAACGGTCACTCACCCTTCTACCAAGCCTGGTGAGCAGGCCCTCAGAGTCGAGGGCGGAGAGCGAGTGCAACTGTTCTAAGGCCATGATGAGAGACTCCACCGGCGGCGCGTCCATGAAATCGAAGTGCAGAAGGTCGTTGATACCCATCGTCTTCAGCTGCAACACCTGGTGGGCATAACATAATGTACAGTAAAACTAATTAAGTAAGTTTAAACTTAGTGCCTCCCTAGGTGGACATTGTGCGCGTCGCAGGTAACCGGTGGATGCAAATAGCCAACTGTCGTTCATTGTGGTGTTCTGAGGGGGAGCACTGGACGTCTTCCGGCTGATGATGATGATATTCTAGATCCGATAAGGGACGGCGGCGCTCATCGCTACAGCCGCCTGCCCCCATAAAAATGTTACCAGGTAGTCCCCCTGCCTTAAAAGAAGGCTCATGGTTGGCGGTCGTACAAGAGCCCCCATCTGTTCCTATTAAATGCTTGTAAGAGGCGGGCGCTGAGGCGGTGTAGGTAACGTGCGCTACGGAGCGTCCGGATCGAACGGATTGCTCTGAATCTCTTCACAGTGCAGAGGAAAGCCACTGAGGAGGATTATGGGGGAAAAAACGCACACAACCCGGCCTCCACCCCGACCGAGACTGGGTGGGTACCTGGGCAATGTGTCTGGTGAAATTACCGAATTCAAGACATAAAAGTGTACAGTAACTGTATCTCGGGCACGGGCGTGGGCAGCATCTCGTCGCGGTAGGCGCGCTCCGTGTACAGCTGTTGTATGCCAAGTGTACGTACGGTGGTCGCGAGGTTGGTGCGCTGTATCTCGGGCACGGGCGTGGGCAGCATATCGTCGCGGTAGGCGCGCTCCGTGTACAGCTGTTGTATGCCAAGTGTACGTACGGTGGTCGCGAGGTTGGTGCGCTGTATCTCGGGCACGGGCGTGGGCAGCATCTCGTCGCGGTAGGCGCGCTCCGTGTACAGCTGTTGTATGCCAAGTGTACGTACGGTGGTCGCGAGGTTGGTGCGCTGTATCTCGGGCACGGGCGTGGGCAGCATCTCGTCGCGGTAGGCGCGCTCCGTGTACAGCTGTTGTATGCCAAGTGTACGTACGGTGGTCGCGAGGTTGGTGCGCTGTATCTCGGGCACGGGCGTGGGCAGCATCTCGTCGCGGTAGGCGCGCTCCGTGTACAGCTGTTGTATGCCAAGTGTACGTACGGTGGTCGCGAGGTTGGTGCGCTGTATCTCGGGCACGGGCGTGGGCAGCATCTCGTCGCGGTAGGCGCGCTCCGTGTACAGCTGTTGTATGCCAAGTGTACGTACGGTGGTCGCGAGGTTGGTGCGCTGTATCTCGGGCACGGGCGTGGGCAGCATCTCGTCGCGGTAGGCGCGCTCCGTGTACAGCTGTTGTATGCCAAGTGTACGTACGGTGGTCGCGAGGTTGGTGCGCTGTATCTCGGGCACGGGCGTGGGCAGCATCTCGTCGCGGTAGGCGCGCTCCGTGTACAGCTGTTGTATGCCAAGTGTACGTACGGTGGTCGCGAGGTTGGTGCGCTGTATCTCGGGCACGGGCGTGGGCAGCATCTCGTCGCGGTAGGCGCGCTCCGTGTACAGCTGTTGTATGCCAAGTGTACGTACGGTGGTCGCGAGGTTGGTGCGCTGTATCTCGGGCACGGGCGTGGGCAGCATCTCGTCGCGGTAGGCGCGCTCCGTGTACAGCTGTTGTATGCCAAGTGTACGTACGGTGGTCGCGAGGTTGGTGCGCTGTATCTCGGGCACGGGCGTGGGCAGCATCTCGTCGCGGTAGGCGCGCTCCGTGTACAGCTGTTGTATGCCAAGTGTACGTACGGTGGTCGCGAGGTTGGTGCGCTGTATCTCGGGCACGGGCGTGGGCAGCATCTCGTCGCGGTAGGCGCGCTCCGTGTACAGCTGTTGTATGCCAAGTGTACGTACGGTGGTCGCGAGGTTGGTGCGCTGTATCTCGGGCACGGGCGTGGGCAGCATATCGTCGCGGTAGGCGCGCTCCGTGTACAGCTGTTGTATGCCAAGTGTACGTACGGTGGTCGCGAGGTTGGTGCGCTGTATCTCGGGCACGGGCGTGGGCAGCATCTCGTCGCGGTAGGCGCGCTCCGTGTACAGCTGTTGTATGCCAAGTGTACGTACGGTGGTCGCGAGGTTGGTGCGCTGTATCTCGGGCACGGGCGTGGGCAGCATCTCGTCGCGGTAGGCGCGCTCCGTGTACAGCTGTTGTATGCCAAGTGTACGTACGGTGGTCGCGAGGTTGGTGCGCTGTATCTCGGGCACGGGCGTGGGCAGCATCTCGTCGCGGTAGGCGCGCTCCGTGTACAGCTGTTGTATGCCAAGTGTACGTACGGTGGTCGCGAGGTTGGTGCGCTGTATCTCGGGCACGGGCGTGGGCAGCATCTCGTCGCGGTAGGCGCGCTCCGTGTACAGCTGTTGTATGCCAAGTGTACGTACGGTGGTCGCGAGGTTGGTGCGCTGTATCTCGGGCACGGGCGTGGGCAGCATCTCGTCGCGGTAGGCGCGCTCCGTGTACAGCTGTTGTATGCCAAGTGTACGTACGGTGGTCGCGAGGTTGGTGCGCTGTATCTCGGGCACGGGCGTGGGCAGCATCTCGTCGCGGTAGGCGCGCTCCGTGTACAGCTGTTGTATGCCAAGTGTACGTACGGTGGTCGCGAGGTTGGTGCGCTGTATCTCGGGCACGGGCGTGGGCAGCATCTCGTCGCGGTAGGCACGCTCCGTGTACAGCTGTTGTATGCCAAGTGTACGTACGGTGGTCGCGAGGTTGGTGCGCTGTATCTCGGGCACGGGCGTGGGCAGCATCTCGTCGCGGTAGGCGCGCTCCGTGTACAGCTGTTGTATGCCAAGTGTACGTACGGTGGTCGCGAGGTTGGTGCGCTGTATCTCGGGCACGGGCGTGGGCAGCATCTCGTCGCGGTAGGCGCGCTCCGTGTACAGCTGTTGTATGCCAAGTGTACGTACGGTGGTCGCGAGGTTGGTGCGCTGTATCTCGGGCACGGGCGTGGGCAGCATCTCGTCGCGGTAGGCGCGCTCCGTGTACAGCTGTTGTATGCCAAGTGTACGTACGGTGGTCGCGAGGTTGGTGCGCTGTATCTCGGGCACGGGCGTGGGCAGCATCTCGTCGCGGTAGGCGCGCTCCGTGTACAGCTGTTGTATGCCAAGTGTACGTACGGTGGTCGCGAGGTTGGTGCGCTGTATCTCGGGCACGGGCGTGGGCAGCATCTCGTCGCGGTAGGCACGCTCCGTGTACAGCTGTTGTATGCCAAGTGTACGTACGGTGGTCGCGAGGTTGGTGCGCTGTATCTCGGGCACGGGCGTGGGCAGCATCTCGTCGCGGTAGGCGCGCTCCGTGTACAGTCGGTAACACTTGCCCGGCCCCGTGCGACCGGCACGACCTGCTCGCTGCTTGGCCGCTGCCTGTGAAGCAACAGATATTGTTACTTCGACAAACTGTACGCGGCAATTCGTACATCTCGCTGCTTCGACAAAATACATAGGCAAGGCGCGCGATTATGCGCAATTAAAAAATCTGTGTACGTTCGGCTGCAGCAAGGCGATTGCCTGCACGGCGCGTGTGCTCACAATATCATAAACTTTAATCAAGTGATCAATAAAACAGTAAATACTCGAGTATCATTTCTAAATTAAAGCAATCAATATGATTATCAAACTATCATGACAAGAGTTGTAGCGGTTAATCAAAGACCGCACATTTCTTTCTGGTCCTTCGAGCCGGATATTAGGCGACTATTGAACTTAAGACCGTTAAAATATAGAGGAGTCTAAGTCCACCACTCTAGATCACTTCAGGTTTTCAATGAGCTGGTATAACCATCTGATGTAGGGGCACGATTGTTAATGTGCTCACGCAAACGTGTAAACGACCCGAAGCGGACAAAATGAAACAAATAATAAAAAATGTAAGATAAAAGGTCACTCACCTGCGAAATCGGCGTAACAACCAACGAGTCCATTCCAGTCTTCGAATTGTACACCTTCTGTTTCACGAATCCCGGATCTACCACGTAATATATCCCGTCGATCGTCAACGACGTCTCCGCTATGTTAGTCGCTATCACCACCTTCCTAGACCCCGGAGGTGCGGGCTCAAAGATCCGGGTCTGCATCTCCGACGGCAACGCGGAGTACACCGGCAGAATTATAAGTTCCGGAACATCCGGGCCCAAGGACTTCATTCGCTCGTAGAGAATCTCGCAAGCTGTATCAATCTCTTCTTGACCGGTCAAAAAGAGGAGTATATCCCCCGGGGGCTCTCTCAAATGTATTTGCATAACTGTTATTAAGGACGCATCTAAGTAATCCGTTTCTGGTTCTTTCGTGTATAGGACTTCTACAGGGAACGTTCGGCCGGGAATCGTGAATATAGGCGCTTCGAAGAAGTATTGTGAGAATTTGACGGCGTCTAGTGTTGCCGATGTGACTATTAGTTTGAGTTCAGGCCGTTTTTGCACGGCTTGCTTGAGTAGACCGAATAGAACGTCTGTGTGGATAGTCCGCTCGTGGGCTTCGTCCAACATGATTACTGAATAGGTCTTGAGATCCAGGTCCATGAGACACTCGCGGAGCAACATGCCGTCCGTCATGTACCTGGTAGGAAATTATAAACAAACATGAGGAGTTAAGTTTTTGGTGCATTTTTGTTTTGAAAGCAATGCAGCAGCCGATAGAAAGGCATGGCTTTAACATTAGGCTGATTTCTGGTCACTAAGTTCTTAAAAAAAAACTAAAGCTGAAATGGAGCTCCTGAACAGGGTTTACTGGTAGATAAACAGTTTAGGAATCAAGAAAAAAAGCGTGTTAAAATACAGAGCGGAATTGAAGTATACTATAACCAGAGAGAAAGTTTCCTAAGAACATTTACAAATTAAGATTTTTAATTGGTTGAGCCTAGAAGCTTTCTCTCTAGTTCCCAGTAGTGGTAGTAGTTAGTTGTAGTAGTAGTTAGTTAGTTCTCTAGTTTGTAGTAGTTAGTTAGTTATTTGTGGTAATAGACATGAACAACCAGTGGTATAATATGTGTCATCGTAACTAGGGACTGGCCAGGCGGGCGGATGCTACATTTTATTATGATTAGATTACACGATTACATTTCAATTTTCGTTTCTTTTTCAGGAAAATAAGTAATGGGGCGGGGTGTGAAAAAAGCAAATTCATGACTAGCTAGGTGGGTATACGCCCTTCGGAGTCGCTGGACTTTCAGGGTGTGGGCCCCAGGACGTCCATTGAATACAGCGGCGACTCCGTGGAGGACGGCGGCGGGGTTGCGACCCCCGTCCCCGTGAGCACCATGACAGGTTCCCGGGGGCTACAGTGCGTCCCCCGGCGTCGGTATAGATCCCACCGGAGAGCCCAGGGGTCCCCCCTCTCATGTGCCGATGCAACAGCCGCGGGGGTTTTAGTGGTTAAAAATCCCTCATACCCCGGTTGACCCCCACAGGACCTTTTGAAGGTTTCTATCGCGAAAAAAGACATACGTACTTGATGACTGTGTCGGGGCTGGTGCAGTCCTCGAAGCGGATGGTGTAGCCCACCTCCTGCCCGAGCCGGCAGCCGAACTCCTCGGCGACCCGCTTGGCCACCGACATGGCGGCCACGCGCCGTGAACAGGTGGGTATACGTACTTGATGACTGTGTCGGGGCTGGTGCAGTCCTCGAAGCGGATGGTGTAGCCCACCTCCTGCCCGAGCCGGCAGCCGAACTCCTCGGCGACCCGCTTGGCCACCGACATGGCGGCCACGCGCCGTGAACAGGTGGGTATACGTACTTGATGACTGTGTCGGGGCTGGTGCAGTCCTCGAAGCGGATGGTGTAGCCCACCTCCTGCCCGAGCCGGCAGCCGAACTCCTCGGCGACCCGCTTGGCCACCGACATGGCGGCCACGCGCCGTGAACAGGTGGGTATACGTACTTGATGACTGTGTCGGGGCTGGTGCAGTCCTCGAAGCGGATGGTGTAGCCCACCTCCTGCCCGAGCCGGCAGCCGAACTCCTCGGCGACCCGCTTGGCCACCGACATGGCGGCCACGCGCCGTGAACAGGTGGGTATACGTACTTGATGACTGTGTCGGGGCTGGTGCAGTCCTCGAAGCGGATGGTGTAGCCCACCTCCTGCCCGAGCCGGCAGCCGAACTCCTCGGCGACCCGCTTGGCCACCGACATGGCGGCCACGCGCCGTGAACAGGTGGGTATACGTACTTGATGACTGTGTCGGGGCTGGTGCAGTCCTCGAAGCGGATGGTGTAGCCCACCTCCTGCCCGAGCCGGCAGCCGAACTCCTCGGCGACCCGCTTGGCCACCGACATGGCGGCCACGCGCCGTGAACAGGTGGGTATACGTACTTGATGACTGTGTCGGGGCTGGTGCAGTCCTCGAAGCGGATGGTGTAGCCCACCTCCTGCCCGAGCCGGCAGCCGAACTCCTCGGCGACCCGCTTGGCCACGACATGGCGGCCACGCGCCGTGAACAGGTGGGTATACGTACTTGATGACTGTGTCGGGGCTGGTGCAGTCCTCGAAGCGGATGGTGTAGCCCACCTCCTGCCCGAGCCGACAGCCGAACTCCTCGGCGACCCGCTTGGCCACCGACATGGCGGCCACGCGCCGTGAACAGGTGGGTATACGTACTTGATGACTGTGTCGGGGCTGGTGCAGTCCTCGAAGCGGATGGTGTAGCCCACCTCCTGCCCGAGCCGGCAGCCGAACTCCTCGGCGACCCGCTTGGCCACCGACATGGCGGCCACGCGCCGTGAACAGGTGGGTATACGTACTTGATGACTGTGTCGGGGCTGGTGCAGTCCTCGAAGCGGATGGTGTAGCCCACCTCCTGCCCGAGCCGGCAGCCGAACTCCTCGGCGACCCGCTTGGCCACCGACATGGCGGCCACGCGCCGTGAACAGGTGGGTATACGTACTTGATGACTGTGTCGGGGCTGGTGCAGTCCTCGAAGCGGATGGTGTAGCCCACCTCCTGCCCGAGCCGGCAGCCGAACTCCTCGGCGACCCGCTTGGCCACCGACATGGCGGCCACGCGCCGAGGCTGGGTACAGCCCACCTTGCCTCGCGCCGTGAGCCCGCACTCGCTCAGGTACTGAGTGATCTGTGTCGTCTTGCCCGACCCCGTCTCACCGATCACGATCAGGATCTGGTTGTCTGCCACCGCCTGCAAGATAAATTCTATTTAATGCTTTTGCATATTGCTCGTATGGGAAGAATAGTACCCACCCGTCCTACCGTTGGGTGTCGTAAGAGGCGACTGAGGGAAAATAAGAAGTTGGACAGCAGCGTTTTTCTATTGGATTACCACCTATACTGCGATCCCAGAGACGCCTGCCAAACGCGGAGATTATGATAACACCTTCATTCTAAGGTCTTTGACATCTTTCGGCTGATAATGAGTCACATTTAGGCACTGTTCACACCAAACGTATTGTCCGCCGCCGACTGTGAGTAGCTCACTGTCAGTCCGGTGTGAACGTGGACTCAGACTACAGTATGCGTTCTCATCTAGTATGCAGAAAATGCAGTAAGCTATCTTTGAGACATACCTTAGTCAACTCATCCCGTAGTTTATAAATTGGTAGCGACTGCCTCTGCTCCAGCAGCGACAAGTTAGTCTTCTTGCCAAAAGAAGACTTCTTCCCACCGATCACGTGCTTCTTCCACTCTGGCAGATCCTGCGGCGTGATGCCAGTGCCCCTCATATTGGCGGCCAGAGCCCTGCCATCGCTGTCTGGCAACGGATCTATCCAGTTCTTGTTCAGACCCATCGGCAAGCTCTCCATCTCTTGCTCCCGTTGCAACATCTTCTGTTCTCTCCTCTCTTTGGATAACGCTGACTGCATCATGGCTGCTTGTGCTAGGGATCCATCAGGGTTTTTCACTATCCTGACCGGGGACAGATCATGAAGCGCCCGGCCGTGGCCTTGGAGGAATGGTGGCTCTTCTTCTACTAATTCTATTTCAATATCCGCTTCGCCGTCTTCGTCTTTAGGTAGTAGACCGGTTTCTTCATCGAAGTCTGGCAACTCGCTCTTGTCTATGACACCGGATGATATCATCTGTGATGAAAATTTTGGATGTTAGATAAGAGGTTTCCTAACTATGTATAAGGCGAAGTAATACGCTGCTAGAGGATATGTACAGTTAACCTTCTCTATTTTGTTTTAAAATCAAACTACTATGTGTTATGTTTTGTTATATCTGTAGGAAGGTCTTTCATCAAAAGAGAGTTTTTGTTAAGGTAACGGTGAATTTGATGTAATCCTGAAACACGTCCTTCATATATTTGACCGCGCTGTGTTTACGTTAACTAAACTTTCAATAGTATACATTCGCATAGAATTCAAAACCTCCTTTTTTTAAAGTCGGTTAGAAACGTGGACCCACTTTGTACTTGCCCTCCGAAGCACGGAGACGTTTAGTTAAAATGGCGTTAAACGGTCACCCATCTATATATTGACCTTACCTAACGTTGCTTAACCTGATCGATTTCCAAACATTGTTAACAACTGTCTATGAGTGTTCCCTTACAAATATTTATTATAATTATAATGAAAAATTGATAAAATCGGAGCAAGCGTATAACCAAGTACACATTTTGACTTTAGTCCCCTCTCCCAAGGGAACCGTGCTGAATGTCGGGATAAAAAGTATCCTATGTCCTACCTCGGAGTATTAACTCAAATCATGCCAAGTTTCGTTTCAATCCATCCAGTAGTTTCGGCGTGAGGCTCAGCCGAGATACAGACAGACAGACTGACAGACAAAAATAAAATAAATTACATTTTTGGCTTTAGTATCGGTTATAGAATGCCCTCCAAACATAATTTTCAAAATATCTTCAATGTACAGAATTGGACCTGTTACAGTTTTATTATAAGTATAGATATAGACTTTTCAAAAATTGGCATAAAGAATACAACTTGGAAAGGTAGTTGCACTAACGTAATGATGGGGGGCCTGTTTATATTTAATACCTGTTTGATCTCCCACCTCTCCGGGCTGGAGATCCTGGTGACGCGCTTGCGGCTGGAGTCGTCGTCGGGCTCGAGCCCGCCCTGCAGCCCCGCCAGTACCGTGGCGCACGGCGGCGGCCGGTCCGGGTTGCGGCCCTCGCGCTCCGCCTGCACAAACATAACATTGTTAATATAATAAGATTCTGGGACAATCCTCACTCGGTCATCTGATCCCAAACTAGGCAAAGCCTGTAAACGAGACAACTGATACCAGACATTTGGTGGGTATCGAACATGTATGAACACTGGATTAATGGCTGACCGGTTACCAGCCAAAGACAATAGGCCCAAACTTTGACGCTATATCTTTGGCAATTTCTATTGATTTGTTAACCGGTTGGTCCGACTACTATCCCTTTGGCATTTTAGTTTTTAGTTTGTTGTATTTTCGTCGTATTTTTTATTTTTATTTGATAATTTGAAGGGCAGGACACAATGTCGCTGGTGCTGATTTAATTGTAAAAAGAAAAACTTTATTTTAAAAAAAAATGTGAAAAAATGACAAGTCCGCTGAGTTTCTTGCCGGATCTTCTCAGTTGAGGCCGCGTTGTGATCCGGTGGTAGCTTTTAAAAAATTGACCGTTCAAAAGTGCTAGTGTTAAGCCTATTTGAGATAAAAATGTTGAATCTTTGAATCTAAATAAAAAAATACGTGTCTATTATTTTTTGAATATCTGACCGCCTAATTTTTTTTTACCCATTCATAATCCTCATTAATGAATATATCATAATCAACCCTAATCACCATCCGGTCAGCCATGAGTCCTGTTTTCATTCATTTATTGTTCCATTTTAGATCTAATTAAGAAAAACAGGGTATAGAGTGAATAGGCTTTTAATAAGCTAGTATGCTTGATCCATTTTTAGTGAAAACTATACCAAATGCCTCAGAGAAAGTATCAAAGGAGTTAGTATCGCATCGATTCCCCGAACAAATTTTTCGTGGCACTTTTGCGGGGTGCGGGAGGCGAAGTAAACACACACAGATACACTTTCACGCATACCCACACTATAGTAAACTCGCAACACATTCAAAAATACACGCACACAAATAAAGAATGACCTGACCATATGAACAAAAATTTGGCAGAGGGGGTTAGCGCATTATGCTCTCTCCAGTGGTATCTCCTCTAAGACCAAATGCCCACTCACATATTGTAATTAGTGTTAATTATTACTAATCCAGTTCAGGAAATCAGATGATTTAGACAGTTTCATCCTATTGATAGTTCATGACTCTGTTAGTGAATAGAGGTATTGATTATATCATACTCTATAATGGAACATTAGCATAAACTGCACAGAGACAAAATAACCAGAAATAAATACAACTGTAACTGCCGCACCTACAAACGTCAATTATAGTTAATTGATTAAGTCATAATTTGTAAATGGATTATTTCGACTTTACAAGCCAAATAATACTTCATACGCAGATAGTGAGTAAATATATCAATAATCTCGTAATTAATACTAAAAGATAATCATAAGAGACTTTGACGTTTTGAGTGCTGTAGGTAATATAGAGGATAAGATACAGATGAATCAGAATGTTGGATAGTAGTAATTCCACCACTGCTTCACACTACTATGACTCCTTAAAGGCCAGGATTTATTTTATGTATTCTGTGCCAGGATCTACAGGGGCCAAAGTGAAAACACTGAAATTTGCCTCCAGCTAAATTGTCCTGGAACCCACAAAAAATGATGCCTGATGGTAAGCTTATAAGCCAGTCTTCGCTTTATTAGTATTTAGTATTATAGTAGTAGTAGTATTGAGTTTGCAAGTGTAAGTGTAACTAACCTCCAAATGAGCATGTGACGCTGGATTCAGATCTTTCCCGGTCTCTTGACATACATCCTTCATGGTAAGGGATACTTTTTGTCCAGTCACAGATAACACTTTAATCTGGAAATAACAAATTTTATTGCATAATATACACACACAGACAAAATAGATAGGAAGTTTAATTTGAATCTGATACAAAACTAAATTTACATTATCTGTAAATTCTAATTATTAGTGAATGATTTTGTAAAGTGTTTACCTTAACTTTATCTCCTCTATTGACAACATCAGACACATTAGTGACCCTTCCCTCGGACCTGAGTTGTGAGATGTGCACGAGCCCCTCCCACCGCTTCTTGACACCTTCAATTTGCACAAAACAACCAAACTGTACGATATTTGCCACACGGCCATTGTAGATCTGTAAAGTATATAATAAATGTGATTAAAAATTACGTTAAATTACGTCAACCCTTACGTTTTTGTTCATATAAATCTCACCTATTAGCATTAGGAAATTACTATTCCTATTGGATATGGCAACCATTTATAGTGAGAAATAAACAAGGAAATATCACATTCCCATGGGAAAATGTTTGTCAGGTCAGTAATCTCCATGAAATACTAAATCAATTTTAAATATGTTGACTGTTCTATTGGCAATACATTCAGTTTGGGCCTGTGCATCAAATGACAGTAGCAAAATATCCAATAAAAGTAGGGCCAATTTAATAGATCACATTTGACACTTCATCAAAATTTAACAACGTAACCTTGTAAGGTAGGCATAAAATATTATTAATTTTTTCGAAGTTAAACTGCACAATTGCTTAACTTTTTTCATTTAAGATTACATATTTATTGTAATAATGACAAAAGAAACAGACAGAGTATCTATAGTAGTCTAAGTGGCCCTACATTAAAGTGGGAAATGTTTGTTGAAGGTAATTCAGACTAAAAAAATATAGTGCACCACATCAGTGCATATAACGAACACCTAATCTTTTATAATGCACAAACATAGCAGCAGAAGATGGCTTAAAATTGATAGCTAGAGAAATAAGACCTAGAAGTGATTTAAAATTCATTGTAACAAGGTCTTACCTTGCCTGGTTCAGGGTCATCACTCATTTCAACCTCTGGACTCCTCTTTTTGATCTTCTTACCGTAGTCACTGTACCTATCTTTATGGTCTCTGTCACGAGATGGTGATCTCCTGCCCCCTCTCGACCGCGACCTTCTATGTCTGTCTCCTCTATCTTTAGATCGATGTCTCTGGCGACTTCGCGACCTTCGTCTTCTATCCCTGCTTCTACTTCTACGATCCCTACTCCTACTTCTGTGGTCTCTACTCCTACTTCTGCGCTCTCTGCTTTTACTCCTGCGGTCTCTGCTTCTGCTTCTAAGGTCTCTGCTACGATTTCTTTTATCTCTACTCCTGCTACGTCTACTCCTTCTGTCTCTAGACCGATCTCTCTTCTGAACATCTTTACGTTCCCTACTGTTACTCCTATCACGTTTCTTTACTTCTTCTTTCTTAACTGGTTTCTTTACTTCTTCTTTTTTAGGGCCAGACTTTGATGGAGCCAAAGCTTCCAACTCAGCCATTGCTTGATCTACAACATCGTCATTTGTTTTTGATTTTGATTCATCCTTGAATATTTCCTTTGAAGTTACTCTTTTGCTCTCTTTTTTCTCATCTGGTTCACTATCTTCGTCAGAAGAAAATACAGGTGGCTTCTCATTAGGTAAAGCTAGACCAGGAAACTTCGTAGCTAGAGGATTTTTGCTAGTATCACTAATATCTCCTTTCTCATTGGCATTGTTAATTGGTTTCATGTGTTGGATGATACGCAATAAGTTTGTCATGAACGAATCGGAGAATTCAGCACCATTTTCGATAAGTGCTGTTTTGAATGCATCAAATGAGGGATGCTTATCAGCCAGGTCAATTATGAATTCAGCTGTTGATTAAAAACAAAGGATAATGATTACAAATATGTGGAATTTCATTCTAAGTTGCCTCAAAATAGCTAATGGTTTGGAAATTAAAAATAATTTGATTTGACTACTATCACAATCACATTGCATAACATTATGCAATGTGATTGTGATACATAAATATTGCATGCACAGTGGGGTAAATAGTGTGTTTTTAAATACAAACATAAAGTCCTTGACTAGTCATTAATTTAAATTTCTAGATTACACCTAGATTGGATAAATTATATCTCAAACATTGGAACTACTGTGGAATATATAACAATGGCATGTGCAAATGGCAATAGTTCCATTGTAAGATGTGATGCCCAGAAAGAGACTCCCTGGTAATAAAATTTATATTTGTTGTGTACAATCTCTCCTAGTTCATGCTAAATAACCCTAAATAACATAGTATTTATGTAGTGATTAAGAACTAATGTTATGAGAAGAGGATAATGTAAGCAGTGGCGTAGCATGCCTTTGATGGGCCCCGTATCAAAATTTGTTGGGGTGCCCAAATTATGGTATGGCCTAAGAGATTATGTACATGTATTTACATGGATGGAGTACATGGATTTTACGAATTGTTGCTTACACATGTTGGGGGCCCCTGTAGCCCGGGGGGCCCGTATCATTGATACGGCGGTAGCTACGCCCCTGAATGTAAGTATAATCTGTCCCACAAGCCATCTACATGGGGCCTATAGCTTGACTTTATTGGATAAAATTTTAGGTAGGTATTGAAGGTAATAGATAATAATACAAGCCCTTGCTTTCGTCCCACTGTTGGGCACAGGCCTCCCCTCAAGATGAATGGGCTTATGCTATAGTCCACCACGCTGGCCAAGAGCGGGTTGGAGGACTAGCTATGATGGTGTTTACTACAAATTCGACATTTTGTGTAGGTACAGAAGCTTGCTAGGCCGCGATAGTATGCATGTCATCGAAAGCTATTGATAAACCGTCCGTAAAAGCAATGACTTACCCAAATCTTTATCATTTAGACCTAAATGATTGTCCAACTCGGTACAAACTTTTGACACAAGCGAAAGGTGTTCTAGTTTTGCAACCTCATCCATTTTATGCAGCCGTATTTTAATTCTGTTGCTAATTATATAGTTTCATTTATTACAAAGACAGGATCTATTTACTTTACTATTCTTTCTTTGCCCAACCAATATATTTTTTTACAGGAATGAAGAATGGAGAATAGAGGCCGAGCGAACGAACGATACTATTTTAATGATTGTACCATAGAGTAAGTAAAGCAAGGTGTTGCCAAGTTTTAAGCTCTGAGGTTTTAATTTAAGCGGAGACCGGAGGAGACGTGATTAGGAGCGCGTTCCACTTGGGGTCCACGACGATCAAAACGCTCCTTTTGTCGTTCCAAATAGCGACCGCGGTCGTTGTGGTCACGGCGAATACGTCACTCATGACGTCATGACTTACGCTCACGCGAAGCTCACGCACGACGCCCCATCTAAGAAGGAGGGTGGGCGTCGTGGTCGTTGAGAAAAATGGCGGCATTTTCAAAACTCAAAGTATCAAAGATGGCGCCCGTGAATGTTACGTTATTTCATGCGGAAAGAGATATTTTAGTAGAAATTAATGTTTCTGCAGCAAGACATTTTAATAACATTTGAACGTAAACTAATTAAATACACCACTAATATACAAAATTAAATTAACTAAAGAGATGTTTCAAAATGTATGGAGCCTGGGCTAGGACTTTGTACACTATAGGGAAACACACATAAAACAGTTTTTAACTATCCATTTACTTTAATTTGGCTTTATTTGCTTGTAAAACTTAAGAATTTTTACTCAAAATTGCAACACATAACAAAAAACTAGCATGGCGGAAAAGTGTCACTGTCATGTGTCATTTTTATTATCAATGGCGTTAAAAGTATTTTTACTACAGTACTCTGTGTATTTTTGTTTCTGTTTTCTCATTCGTCATTTTAATATGTGGCGACTAGAACCTCTTTGCCACTTGGAGACGTGTAACCATATTTTCTATGTCTTTTGAATGCCGAACAGCTCGATTTAGAACGTGCTGTCGGACTAGTATTTGACACATTCGTTGTTATGATCTAGTAGTGTCAACAGTAAACACATTCCATGTAAATATTTAGTGGAGAACAGTCGTGCAGATTATAGACAAATAGTCATTGTACATATTGTTAGTGATCGTGGAATCACTAGTCCTAATGTAAACAATCAGTGCTTTCAGTGCTTTACAGGTCAATAAATGTCTTGAAACCTCTACGGATTTATTTATTTGGAGCAGATAAACAATGAAGGGTCAACCGACCCTCAAATAATTAAAATATCAATGATAATCAATGCACTACATATCTCTATTACACGCACACAACCAACTGTGACAAGTGTGACAGCAGCAGTAGCTATTGACAGCTGGCTGTTTGACAGTTTAGACATCAGTCAGTGAGACGCCATCTTAGGCCGCCATGTTGAATATAGATATAAACGATAATTATATTTAAAATTACAACAATAATAGTAATTTAAACGAAATATTTATATTTTTCCAGGATTCTATGGATTTTTCTCGATTTTTTGAGGTGGTGTACATATTCCTAGCCCATTTTGCAACAACTCCTTTGAAATTTTTTGAAGGGCCTGTTGGTCTAGTGGTTAGACACCCTGACTGCTACCCGATAGGTCGTGGGTTTGATATCTCGCCGACCGTCTGGGTGTTATTTATCTATTTAAGTATGTACTTACAAAAAAAAAGTGTATAAGTATTAGTTTCAGTAATCTGGTTTCCATAGTAAAGGCTCTGCCTAGAGTGGGATCAGATGACCATGTGTGAAATTGTCCCAGAATATTATTATTATAATTTATAATAATTTTTTTTTTTTTTCAATATAAAACGATTGAAACAATAAAACAATAGTATTATTTACCTCCACGCTCAAAACGCTCTGTAATCCATTCCACTTGAGTTTACGACCGTAACGCTCACAAGCAAGTGGAACGGGAAAAACTGCGGTCGTGAGCGTGATCGTTGAGAACGTCAAGTGGAACGCAGCCTATATTGTAGAATGATTGCTTTACTCTATGGTTCAATCATTAAAATAGACTCTGCCTTCATTCAGCGCTCGATCGATTTGTATTTTTCTAGTGAGTGAGTTTCCTAATTTCGTGTTAAAATTCATATCGTAATTATTTCTATGATGGAAAATAACACAGATCACTCTGATCAAAATAGTTTTAGTCCCTTAACTGTGCAAGACGTAGATGTAGACTTTTTACCAATTGTTTATGAAATAATACGAAGGTACTGATCGCGTAGCCTTTTGTATTTTTAGATTTGCTTATTTAACACATCACGCAGGTACACGTTACACTAATGAGTCTCTATTTTTGTTTAGCGTTGAGAGAGACTTCCACGATAACACTGCGAAAGCTAGGGAATCCCAAGATTGCAGCCAGAAGGTGCTTGAACTACAAAAGAAATTTGAAGTTGCTCGTTCACAGGTACATATTTCACTTTTATATAATAATCTAAATCGCACGACCTTCTGGTTGTAGTCAGGGTGTTTAACCACTCACTACTTGACCCACCTGACTATTGTACACACGGCTACGCATCAATCTCGATACCCTATATAACGATAACTACGCTACATATGGCCGGTGGGCGCCGTGGGACGAAATAACACCAAATCGCAGTGTTCAAAGTCCAAACAGCCTAGGTTAAGGTGTCGCCATGTGTACACATTGATTTCCATCTATTTGTAATATCTCTATACTACGTATACCTAATGTGTATAAGATGTACAATTTAAGATATGTACCAAAGTATGTACACCACTAGCTACCCAAATATTTGTTTCTTCTTTTTAAGGTTTTGGTTGTCTGGAAGAAATCGCTATTAGCGATAAGACCGCCATTTGTATCTAATTTAAGTTATTTCTGTATGTTTTACTTTGGTGTGCAAATAAAGAGTATTCTATTCTATCTCTTCCACAGATAAAAAGGCTGCCTGGCATAGATTTCAATAAACAGGACCAACTAAAGCAATTTGAAATACTGAGAACACAACTCAGACTGAAACAAGAACTACTGCAGAAATATCGGAATATGTGTTCATTTGAAACATCCCTAAAGTGATTTTATAAACTAAAATGCCACTCCGAGCGTTACTAAGGTACTTGGCAAACAATGAACATCTGGTGCAAAGGCTTGCCGAGTCATACCCAGTGCGACGCGCAGCCCAACTTGCAGTGTCAATATTTTACAGAGGAAAGGAAAAGTTACATGATGTGGACCCCCAGAAAGTGAATAGGCTGATAATATTTTTAAAAAAATTCAGGGAAAACCTTAAAGAAGGCATTCAAGATGCCAAAAAACAGGTTAAGAAATGATGCTATGTACCTATAAAAATTAGTTAAATGTTGCTAAATTATTATACTTTAGTATCAATTTTGACAGTAGCAATAAATAAGGCAACAGTAATACTCTGAGCTAGTTTTATTTCACTCTGAACAAACCATAAAAATATCCATTTACTTAAACTACAAAAATCACATTGTTAATGGTACTGTAAAGTAAACCAATACTGTATAATGATATGAAGAGCAAAGCAGCCTCACTTATATATTGCATTGTGAAGTGCCTCAGTATACAAAAATACAACATATTAATTCCTTGTCTATTATCTCTACTACTGAGTGATCACATAATGCAGTCATGAAAACCACCTAGCCTAGCTAGATAAACATAGACAAAAAAACGGATTAAATTTCTCACATAAAATAATCTGAAATCAATTTGTAACTAGAAATAATTTGGCAAACAGAAAATAAACGCTGTAATCAAGGTCAAATAACTTCCAATAATTTCTATCACCGCGTTTGGAGTAGGTACTACCGCGGTCACGAATGGTGTACCACCTTTAGGACGATAATCGCATGCATGATACGGCTCAAAATGCTTGCGGGCGGGGCAAGTGCACATAACGTGGTTCAAACGATTTTGATTTGAAATCTGGTACAGCGTTCCGTGTTCGCGATAGTACGTAAAATAAAATCACAATAATAAGTGTTATATCTTCGAATTAGCGATAGGGTTCAAGACAAACAGGTAATTTATTTACATCTAATTTTATAGACAATATAAGAATAGTTTTAGTCAAAAATATTAAACTATTTCAGATTGTGTACTCAATAGTAAACAGTTTTGTGTAGGTACACGAGAATGGTTCCCAAGACTCAGTTTCACACAGAACTAGGACAACATTGAGAACATTACCTGCAGATCTAAGAACATTGTACTTCAATGCGAGCACTTCCAATGCTAGGAAGGCTCGAATAATATCTTACGCCTAAGTAAAATATTTACAGGAAAAAGTTGAAAAATCGAAAATAGAAGTATTAAATCGTCAAATTGTCGTAATAATTTCACGACTGCCTAGCGTGTTTCTATTATTGCTTTCTATCGATATAGACGGAGTGTGCGGGCAGTAAGTTCAGTTGGCGGCGACGATGGGCTGGTCGGGCGGTTTGTCGTGCGGCTTGTCGTGCAGTTTGTCGTGCGGCTTGTCGTGCAGCTTGTCGTGCGGTTTGTCGTGTCGCTTGCGAGGTCGTCGACCTCCGCCCCCGCCCCCGCCCCCCGCTCCCGCGCCGCGCTTGTCTGTCTGCACCTCGAACGGAGAGTCCGTTGCTGTCACGTCGCTGTCTTGCTGTACCCAACAAAATTTACATTTTTTTTATTGAACTTATGTTATTGCCTGTCTGTAGACATATACAGGCTGAATGGTAGAACTTGAGACATTAATACAGGGCGTTCAGTACTCGATTCTCGTCCTAAAGATGGAACAAAAATAATTACTTAATACTTGTTTACAATGGGCTCTATATAGATTTTCGGTACGTAGCAATAAGTTATAATACCTATTTATTTGTTTACAACGGTTCCGTCGGCTATCATTATTTGAAAAAAGCCTCGTAACGACGGAAGGCATTTTTTATTGTCGCGTGAGAAATCTTCGAAAGATCCCCGGGAGCTGTGGGGCTCAACCGGGGTATGTCTGATTCTTACCCACTAAAACCCCCGCGGCTGTCGCATCGCCACATGACAGGGGACCCCAGGGCTCTCCGGTGGGATCTGCACCAGGGGCCCGGGGCGGCGGCGGGCTCAGTGCCTTGCCTTTGAGCCCGCCGTCACCCCGGGAACCAGTCACGGTGCTCACGGGGACGGGGGTCGCAACCCCGCCGCCGTCCTCCTCGGAGTCGCCGCCGTACTCAATGGACGTTCTAAGGGCCCACACCCCAAACGTCTAGCGACTCCGAAGGGATGGAAGACACCTAGTGCAAGGATGCACATTATCGTAATTTTTTTATTTTTTTTATTTATTATTTTTCTATAAAAATGTACAAATAACTCTTACTCTAAATACAAGGAACAGTTATAATAGGTAACTAAGTTGTACACTATCGTAAGAGTAATTACGGTTGTTTTCTTTTTTATTTGTATAACTTTTTTATACCGACCTTGAATTTTTCTCCTTGAGTATGTCCCATGTTCACCCAATCAGTACATAGATATAGCAACCTTAGAGGAGATACCACTGGAGAGATCATGATGCGCTAACCCCTCAGCCAAATTCTGTTCATATGTTCAGGTCATTCTTTATTTGTGTGCGTATCTTTTTGAATGTGTTGCGAGTTTATTATAGTGTGCGTATGCGTGAAATTGTATCTGTGTGTGTTTACTTCGCCTCCCGCACCCGGCAAAAGTGCCACGAAAAATTTGTTCGGGGAATCGACGCTATACTAGCTCCATTCTAATTACTCTGAGATAGCTACACGTCTGCCTGTAGACATTCAGTAACAGAGAGGCACTGATCAAAGAATATACGGGTAGGCAGGAACTGGATGAGGAAAGCCAAAAATAGGGGCCGGAGCTAAAGGACGTGCAACCACAGAAGCGTATAATATCTGAGTATAGAAATATGACGGTGTGGGTGCGTACCAGGTGCGCGTTGTTGGCGTTGTTGTTGTCGCTGTGGGCGTTGTGCGCGTTGTGCGAGCGTCTCTCGTGGCGCACGGCGGCTGCTCGCGGCTGCGGCTTGAGGGCTGCGGGCTCTGGCCTCAACACGTTGCCCACCGCCTTGGTTCGACCCTCACGGAACACCTGGACCATCACACAGATAATATTCATAGCATAAATAATCACAAACAAAGTGACATACAAAACGCGCGTACTTTGTATTCTTATTCTAGACTAGCTGACCCACGCAGCTCCGCCTGCGCTATTTTTACGTTAACTAAACTTTTAATAACAGACATTCGCATCGAATACATAACCTCCTTTTTTATAGTCGGTTAAAAACTGGGACCCACTTTTTACTTGCTCTCCGAAGCACGGACCCGTTTAGTTCAAATGGCGTTAAACGGTCACCCATCTATTTAATGACCTTACCTAACGTTGCTTAACCCGATCGATTACAAAACCTTGATAACAACTCTCTATGAGTGTTACCTTACTGATATTTATTATATTTTAAAGAAAAATTGATAATATCGGACCAAGCGTATAACCAACTACCCATTTTGACTTTAATACCCTCTCCCAAAAGAACCGTGCTAGATTACGGGATAAAAAGTATCCTATGTCCTACCTCGTAGTAAGATCTCAAGTCATGCCAAGTTTCATTTGAATCCATTCAGTAGTTTCGGCGTGATGCTCAGCCGTGATACAGACAGACAGACAGACAAAAATGAAAAAAAATACATTTTCGGCCTCAGTATCGGTTATAGAATGCCCTCCAAATATAATTTTCAAAATATCTTCAATGTACAGAATTGGACCTGTTACAGTTTTATTATAAGTATAGATTCTAGTACTAAAATAAGTTGATGATAGTCAATGACACAAAAATACAAAAATAATAAAACACACAAAACAACACTAAAACAAATACAAAAATTCATTTGTTTCTCTCAGATATTTGCGATGCGATGCGAATTCGCAGTTATGTGTGGGAGCCCTTTGTAAGTTGTATGTATGTATATGTTATATTCACCATCCTCTGTCCCCTCCTGAGGTACTCCGGATGCTTGATGAACCGGAACCTCACGAGCGCCTTGTCCCCGGTCCGCAGGCAGTCGCGGGACATCGACATGATGGACGCCGTCTGTCTGATGCTGCCGCAGTGAACTGCGCCGCGATATACAATAACATGAATATGGATAAATAATTCTAATACATAGGTCACACTAAAAGTTTCCGGAACTGGCCACTTACAAAAACAATATTTAAAAAGTAATTACAACATTTTAAAATGGAACTCTTTGGCTGTAGAATGCAGTTTGTTTCATCTGACTGTCATTTGTTTTTACATTGTGGTGCCATTTTAAAAATTGCGTGTCTACATTAACATGGATTTAACTCGGGAAAATTTTCGTAGTATGATTTTCTGCGATTTTAAGTGTAATTTGACAGCTCAACACAGCATCGCTCGGCTTCAATCTGCTTTTGGCGATGAAGCACCATGCAAGACGACTATTTATAGTTGGTTTGCAGAAATCAAGTGCGGTCGTGTCAATCTCAGTGACGAATCTCGCGATTGTCGCCCGTCTACCGCTGTGAACAACAAAAACATCGATGCTGTGCGCCGTATGATTGAAACAGACAGGCATGTGACCTACCATGAGATTCGCGCATCCTTAGACATAGGCTTGAGTCAAATACAATCAATCCTACACAAACATTTGGGTGTGAGAAAGCTGTGATCACGGTGGGTCCCACACAATTTGACCGAGGCTCAAAAAACGGACCGCGTCACTTGGTGCAGTTCCATGGTGGTGTTAGCGTACCTGCTGTGTATATTTGGCACCAACTTCAATAATATTTAAATTATTTTATACTTTTCAGTGATATTGAAGTCGGTGCAATTTTTTTTTTTTAATATTTTATTTTAAACTTTTTAGTGATATTTTCATACATAAAGATTGAACCATCGAAGACCGTAAAATGATCTAGGTAGGTTACGAGGCCTGCCTTTTAAGTTATGTTGTTTCCATATTTCCCGGCAATTTTGAATTTGGAACTGTTCTATATTCGAATGTTTAAATTTTGAATCTCAAAACAGTTGAAAGTATTAGGAGTTTTATTAATGCTATTGTTTAGTCACAGCGTCGATTGGAATGTGTCAGGTTACGTACGAAAATGAATCTTTCTAAGGAAAATCTTCGTGCAATAATTTTCTACAACTTTAGAAGAGGCCTGACACGGCTTCTGTGTTTTGAAGTGCTAACATCTGTGTTCAGTGATGAAGCCCCATGACTGCGGAATGTCGAACGCTGGTATTTAGAATTCCAGCGTGGACATACTAGTGTTAGTGACAAATCTCGCGAAGGACGCCCAAAATCCGCCTTCACTGAAGATAACATCATTGCTGTGAGACAACTAATTCTCGAAGATCGTCATGTGACGTATCGAGAGACAGAAGCTCTATTAGGCATCTCAGGGACAACCATTCAGAAGATCTTGCATGAAGCGCTTGGTGTGAGAAAGCTAGTTTGCCGTTGAATACCGCATCTGCTTTCAGACGATCACAAGGCGGCCCGCGTCAGATGGTGTAAGAAAACTCTGCAAAGGTTCAACCGAGGAGAGTCAAATCACGTCTACGACATCATCAGTGGTGACGAATCTTGGATCTATGCCTACGATCCTGATTCCAAACAACAATCTACAATCTGGGTCTTTCAAGACGAGCCAAAGCCGACTAAACTTGTTCGTTCTCGAAGCACTTCAAAGAACATGGTGGCCACGTTCGTTGGAAAAACCGGCCATGTTGCGACTATTGCACTTGAAGATCGTAGAACGGTTAAGGCAAAGTGGTATACCATAGTTTGTTTACCACAAGTCATCGCCGAACTTCGAAAATCTAACTCAAAGCGACGCATCATCCTGCACCACGACAACGCAAGCTCACACAGCGCTCGTCACACGATTGCGTATTTGAAGCAGGAAAAAGTAGAAATTCTTGACCATCCTCCATATAGTCCTGACCTAAGCCCTAACGATTTCTTTACATTTCCTTTAATTAAGAAAAGTCTTCGTGGTCAAAGGTTCCAGTCCGGTGAAGAAGCAGTCGACGCTTTAAAGTCAGCCATTTTGAACACCCACACTTTAGAGTGGAATAAATGTTATAATAACTGGTTTGAGCGAATGGAAAAGTGTATTAAGCTACGTGGTGAATACTTTGAAAAACAATAAAAAGTACTATAAGGTTCTAGTTGTGTTTTTTTCTTCAAACGAAAAAACTTAAAAGGCATCCCTCGTAAGCATTAACCCACTGAGAGCGCCGATAATTTGACATCTATACTAAGTAACGAGATAGGATCAATTAACCCACTGTAGGTTTGGCCGTTAATATCCAGGACTCAAGGGCCAAGGTGATTCTTCTGGTGTTGCTAGCGTCTATACCGGCTGCTTCGCAACTTCAGCTCAACAGCAGCGAAACTGCAGCTCAACTGCTGCACAAAAGTTGCACAACTGCAGCGCAACAGCTGCGCGACTGCAGCGCAATTGCAGCGCAACAGCTGCGCAACTGTAGCTCAACAGCTGCGCGACTGCAGCGCAATTGTAGTGCAACAGCTGCGCAACTGTAGCTCAACAGCTGCGCGACTGCAGCGCAATTGTAGTGCAACAGCTGCGCAACTGTAGCTCAACAGCTGCGCGACTGCAGCGCAATTGCAGCGCAACAGCTGCGCAACTGTAGCTCAACAGCTGCGCGACTGCAGCGCAATTGTAGTGCAACAGCTGCGCAACTGTAGCTCAACAGCTGCGCGACTGCAGCGCAATTGTAGTGCAACAGCTGCGCAACTGTAGCTCAACAGCTGCGCGACTGCAGCGCAATTGTAGTGCAACAGCTGCGCAACTGTAGCTCAACTGCAGCGCAATTGTAATGCAACAGCTGCGCAACTGTAGCTCAACAGCTGCGCGACTGCAGCGCAATTGTAGTGCAACAGCTGCGCAACTGTAGCTCAACAGCTGCGCGACTGCAGCGCAATTGTAGTGCAACAGCTGCGCAACTGTAGCTCAACAGCTGCGCGACTGCAGCGCAATTGTAGTGCAACAGCTGCGCAACTGTAGCTCAACAGCTGCGCGACTGCAGCGCAATTGTAGTGCAACAGCTGCGCAACTGTAGCTCAACTGCAGCGCAATTGTAATGCAACAGCTGCGCAACTGTAGCTCAACAGCTGCGCGACTGCAGCGCAACTGTAGTGCAACAGCTGCGCGACTGTAGTGCAACTGCTGCGACTACAAACACCGTGACAGGAGATCTTTATATATAAGAAGAAAAAAAATAACCCAGACACATGGCAGGAATGAAACCACGACCTAAAAAATGTTGTGTAGCAGTCAGCGTGTCTTACTACTAGACCAACGGGCCCGGCTAAACAAACAGATGTACAATAATATTATGAGATATAAGAGACAGTTCCGGCGGCGCTCACCCATGGCCTGGTACCGCGAGGAGATGGTGGTGGGGTGGTGCAGCACGAGGATCTCCCCCTCGAACTGCCAGCACGCCTGCGGGTTCACCGCGGGGGACACCATCACCATGCCCTTGCGGATCTGTGACCGCTTTATCTGAACACAACCACGATTTTATGCTTATTAATTCCTCATAGTCTTAGCTGTAAAAGAGCATAAATTTTAAAATTAAAAAAAAACCGACGTCGGTTAACAAACTCTTAAAATGACTTTCCTGTGCAATTATGAGACTCTGATCAGTAAATGTCTAACTACTCGTCAAGATTTATAATTCGGTGGATCCTACATTTAATGGAGCCGAGTTCCTGTTGCCACCTTCCTGCTTGCTCCCATCACCAGAATCCGATCAACATTTTTCTACCTACTACTCGCAGCAACCTATCCAACGAATCTAAATTCGGTGGGTCTACGTTTATTGGTGCTGAGATCCCGTGACCACCTTCCGGCTTCATCATCAGACCCCGGTTACCACTTTTCTAGCAACTACTCGTCGAGACCTACCTGACGAGCCCAAACTCGGTGGGTCTACGTTTATTGGTGCAGAGATCCCGTGACCACCTTCCTGCTCCATCATCAGACCCTGATCACCATTTTCTTTCTAGCAACTACTCATCGAGACCTATCCAACGAGGCCAAACTCCGTTGACTGGTTAGACCGCTACGATGCCACAGACAGTCATACATACAGACAGACAAACGGACAGACTTCCGGACATAGGCGTCAAACTTATAACTCCCCTCGTTTTTGGTTGGGGGTTTAAAATCGATTATAGGAAGACTAAATTCATAAATGTCTGGCTAACACACAAATGCCCGTTACTAGACAGTTAATCTATGGGTATTGGTATAGCCGGTTGTTATCCACGGGTGGGATTTGATTGATTCGATCCACCCTAGCCACTGGACACCCGAGAATGCAAATCGGTCTAATGTGGTCCAAAAGTTTAAAACTTATCTGGATTCAGCCTTTATTAGTCAATTTTAAAGTGAACACTAAAGTTACATTGGCAGTGAGCAATGATATTATAAACCATAGATATTCTAAAAACATCACACTCAGCTGCAGCATTTGTGTTAAACTCTATGGTACTGATAACAATAAAGACAGAACTAATCATTACAAAGATTGATTATGAGGTCTCAGTTAAGGATCTGGAAACAAAAGATTTTTCTTTTATAAATAATAATTCTGATTGATTGAATTAAATATTCGGCTACTTTTGATATTTTTGTACCAAGGTGGGTAAAACCAAAAAAAAAAGAAGCATCTTTATTTTTCAACAATTTCTTATCTAGGTGGTAGATTCCTTGTGCAAGGAACCGTCCAGGTAGATCACCGCGGTGTTAGATATTCTGCCGCCAAGCGGCAGTGTGTGGGCATTGCTGTGTTCCGGCGTGAAGGGCACTGTAGCTGGTGAAATTACCGGACACAAAGACTTAATATCTAATGTCTTAAGGGTCGGCAACGCGCTAGTGATACTTCTGATGTTGCTAGCGTCTATAGGCTGCGTGTCTGCTTATCATAAGGCGGGCCGCATGTTTGCTTGCCACCTTGGTAGTATAAAAAAAAAAGAAAACTTCAGCTAAACTTAACAGGAAAGATAATAAGCGTTCAATTGATACCTTTTTAAGCGCGAAGCTAGCGGTCTGGCCGCCGCGCACCTCGGGCACGGGCATGCGCTTGCGGTGGATGCTCTTGACGGTGATGGGCTGGAAGCGGCCGAGCGGGTCGGGCCCCAGCAGCAGCGTGTCGTTGAGGCGGATCACGCCCGCCAGCGTCGTGCCCGACACCACCGTGCCCACGCCCTTACAACGATACGAGTGGCGATGTCATCTATACTTCCATACTAATATTGTACTGGGTGTAAGGGACATCGTACCGAAAACCGATACCAGGCATCCAGTACATGATTCTGAACATTCTAGTGTTGAAATTTTTCATCGGCTTTTACATAAATTTCATAAAAAGATGCCGCTTTTTTAATATAAAATTAGTATAACATCATTATTGGTATGATAATAAAACCTAATTTCAATTTAAAAACAATAAATTACTTAATAATAATAATCCTCTCTCTGGAGCCTTAACCACCGTCTGCTAGGACCCTGTTCCCGCAGCCGGTTGGAAGCGGTTTTTTATATATTTTTAAATGTACTTGTTTTTATATTTATATTTAAAAATGTAAAAAAATCAGTTAAAAATGAATAAATGGAATAATAATAATAATACCAGCCCTTGTTTATGTCCCACTGCTGGGCACGGGCCTCCCTTCAAGATGAAGGGGCTTAGGCCATAGTCCACCACGCTGGCCAATAAATTACTTATTTGTGCAGTTAGCTAGAATTAAAAAATATATATATTATTCCGCACGCATTCATTACATGCTCGAAAATTAATAAGTTAGTCATTTGTCATTTTCCATATAAATGGTTCCTGTAATGTTGTAACGGACATTATTTGAAATCTTATATAAACTTTTTTGGTATGTACGTGGTCCCTTACACCCTGTATTGTACAGGTAAAGTTTGTGAATTCGGATGTTCGAGGTAATCTACGGTAATACTGATCCGATTTTGAATTTTTTTTCACTGTTTTCGAGAACAGGCATGATGACTAATTTTGCAAAAATACTCTATAATGTACTTACGGGTCTACTATTGCCGAAAATAATAATATTTTTGTATTAAATTTTCAATTAACCGCAATATTTTCAATTTTTAAAATAGAGTTTGAATTTCATTCCAAAACGATGGCCGGTGCATGGCGCCATTTTGTGACGTCACTAAGGTGTAAATAAACATCTGTCCTAGGTATAAAAGTGAATCATTGTATGAAAGAAAAAGTTGAGATGACAGTTTGACAGTTGTTTATTTACACAGGATTGACGCCATTCACTCTGATCAGCGTTTATTACAAAATGGCGATTAGCTCTATTTGAGTAATTTATTTGCTTAAATATCACGAAAATCTCTTTATTATTATGAAAATGAGATGCATTTTTGGAATCAGTGCAATCTGTTCTAATATTTAAAATCACAGATTTATTGGTATTGTGTTGCAGTCATCATGCCTATTAGCGCGATTTACGTTATAACTTGGCTTGCGTTTTCACAAGCAGGTAAATCGCGCTAATTCCCAATTAAAATAATGTTCCATACTGTCATAATCTCTTTAATGTTTGAATCTGATGTGGTACAGTATCTAAGATCTTATGATGGAGAGATGTGGTATTGTGCCATTCAGTGGAACTCTACAAAAGGTCGCAAACTAAACGATGCCATGATTATGAAAGACGTCCACTGCTGAATAAAGGCCTCCCGCTTAGAAAGGAAGGGTTGCCATGATCCCCACGATTGGCAGGCGTCTTATGGATCACAGTATAGGTGCTAGGTAATCCAATAGAAAGACGCTGCTGCAAGTCATCTTGTTTTTCCTTAGTCACCTCTTACGGACACCCAGCGGGTTAGACGTGTATATTACATCTATACTTATAATAAAACTGTAACAGGTCCAATTCTGTACATTGAAGATATTTTGAAAATTATGTTTGGAGGGCATTCTATAACCGATACTAAAGCCAAAAATGTACTTTTTTTTATTTTTGTCTGTCTGTCTGTATCTCGGCTGAGCATCACGCCGAAACTACTGGATGGATTGAAACGAAACTTGGCATGATTTGAGTTAATACTCCGAGGTAGGACATAGGATACTTATTATCCCGACATTAGGCACGGTTCCCTTGGGAGAGGGGACTAAAGTCAAAATGTGTACTTGATTATACGCTTGCTCCGATTTTATCAATTTATCATTATAATTATAATAAATATTTGTAAGGGAACACTCATAGACAGTTGTTAACAATGTTTGGAAATCGATCAGGTTAAGCAACGTTAGGTAAGGTCATTAAATAGATGGGTGACAGTTTAACGCCATTTGAACTAAACGTCTCCGTGCTTCGGAGGGCAAGTACAAAGTGGGTCCAAGTTTTTAACCGACTTTAAAAGAGGAGGTTTTGTATTCTATGCGAATGTATATTATTGAAAGTTTAGTTAACGTAAACAAAGCGCGGGCGGAGCTGCGTGGGTCAGCTAGTTAAATATAAATGGAATAAACTTTTATACTGCACACTAAGACAAGATGTTGTTTGAAGTGCTGCTTCCTAAACGCACATGTCTCTCATCCTTCCTTTAGTAGGGGTGATCTCAATATCAGCCAGACAAGAGCAAATTACTAAGGTATTGTTTTTAAAATTAATTCTGCATAGTAATAAACTAACCAAACCCGCGACCTTCGTGCTGCGGTGTGACCCAACAGCTGGCGAGAATAGGTCGAGTTTACACAGGTGTATTTTATATTACATAACTCATAGTACTACACAACTACATTGATAGAGAAATATTATTATTGGTCAACTGCAGATAGTCACAACTACATAATTATAATCATTTTAATATTAGAAGCGATGACTATAAACCATATGTCTTAGGTGATAAGATCAAATCTCCTCTGTCCTAAAATGTATGAGTCATACCTACACTTTGGCGTCTACGCTCAAGGTCATTGGAAGATCACGTTGAATACAAAAAAAAACTCTTTATTTCCTCTAATTTAATGGTTTATAGTTTTCAGTTCAACCTCGTCGTGTGTCCGTACTCTGCCATCTCCTCCCGTTGGATGTCCGAGTAAGGGAAAACGAGAAGATGGGCAGCAGCGTATTTCTATTGGATATTAAATAACACCTATATTGCGATCCCGAAGACGCCTGCCAAGCGTGGGGATAATAGCAACCCCTCCCTTCTAACGGGGAGCCTTTTGTTTAGCAGTGTACCTGTTTTGGCTGCTTTTCTCCAAGTGTTTTAATAGTTACTCACAGGCACAGAGTATGTGTCATCGATCTGGAACTCGGCCGGCTTGTCGTCGTGCGAGGGCATCCTCGTCTTCAACAGGTTCAGGAACATTTTCAGTAGCTCCAGGTTCTCTCCCGACACGTTCGACACTTGGAATATTGGACACAGCCTGCCACAAACATTGACAAACGTTGGCTGCAAAGCTTCTTGCAATAAGTGTGCAAAAGTCAAAAAATCATTATTATGCATTGGCTGAGGTCTATGCAATAATAACGGAGGCACTTATAGAAAAAAACATTATTAGAGACTACCACCGGATCGTAACGCGACCGCTACTGAGAAGATCCGGCAATAAACTCAGCGGACTTGTCTTTTTTGTCATATTTGTTGAAACTTATTACAAGTGACATATACATATGTTAGTAGCCTTAAAATTCTAAGCTTCTATGAGTTGAGCAGTTCAAGCCCACGCAATTTTATCTTCCAGGTAATGAGAGATTATAAAGTCTTTTTTGACAATCGGCTTTTTATTAAAGGATTTTTTTTTAATATTCTACGACCACACGGTCATCTGATCCCAAACTAGGCAGAGCTTGTACTATGGAGACCAGACAACCGATACTAATATACATTTTTGTAAAATACATACAGATAAAACACCCAAATACTTGGTGGGAATCGAACCTTCGACCCTTGGCCCAATCACTAGACCAACAGGAAAATTCACTCCGGTTATTCACACCGGTGTGAAGAGCACTAAAACTAGAGAAATTGCTGGCCTAAAAGTTCAAAGTAGTGAAATATCTAACTATGTATAGATAGGCGTCTTAAACGTCAATATGATCATCCAGTTCTTGAAATCATATTTGATTCCTAGTCTAATGAGTAATCAGTCTCAGCCAGAAGAGATATCGATTATTTCGTTCTCACGAAATAATTTGACAAAAACAATGGCTTAACTGCGTGCGGCAGTATCATAAACAATAAAAATGCCGGGCCACTAAAAATTTCCAATAAATTTTTATATAGGCATCGAGTAACCTCTGCGAGACGAAGTTGGTGGCGCTGACGATGACGTCGTCCCTGGTCTTGACCATGACGGGCACCTTGCGGCAGCCGGAGGAGCGCAGCACGCGCACTAGCAGCTTGAGGTTGTCCGCCAGCACGTTGGGCGGGCACATGTCGATCTTGGTCACCACCACGAACACCGGCACCGACAGCGCCAGCGCCAGGCCCAGGTGCTCCTTGGTCATGCCCACTATGCCCGCGTTGGCGCCGATCTATAGTTTATACCAGTTTATACTTTATTACAATTTGGTACGCTCGATATTAATTTTGAGCAAATAGGATACAATTTACGATTGAGCAAATGGGGTAATTTTGAAGTGAGATCTTGTACAACCCTGAGTCACAGAACACAAATCACTATGAGTACTATAGAATCCTTAACTCGAGTGAGAACATGTAGCCATGAGTAAGAACATCAAAATACATAAATATCAGGTACACGACAATAGGTACTATACAGTCAGCTGTATTTATCGACATTTGCGCTTGTGACAGATCAAACTCATCACTACTTATCACTTACATATCAATAAATAGTTAAATTCACCTGCATCTTAGAGGAAAATCTGCCTACGCTCTATTTAAGGGGACCATAGACAAACATACTCTTAATAATATAAACTCTATGCCCTGAGTCTATTTGTTACAGGTTCCAAGACAATTTAGCGTTTCTCCGCAACTCTCCGATGGACAAACCCTGATGTCTTCGCTGGCGACCATTGTAGATCCTGCCTTACAGGAATCTCAGTGGTGGGAATGAGTGGTGGAATTAGTCCCACGGGATTAGTCAGGGTTTCAATCAGGGTTACCACTCAAGACACTGAGGTGTGACTAAATTGTTCTGGAACCCGCAACAAATTTAATTAAACTGGTAGATAGCAGGAGTTGGAAAGAAACCCTTAGTCTAATGGACTTGAGAGAGTGGACCCTGGCAGTTTAGGATTTGGTGAAGTCAAGAAGGAGAAGGTAAATTGGCTCTTTCTGGAATCCTCCGAAATATGGCGTCTGAGGATGATGGAAAATATTACTTTTCACACTAAACGCACAGTTCCATACATATTTTTGATGAGTAAAAAGGCAGAAAAAAAGAGAAGCAATTATTTATTTTTATCATCTTGGTCTCCACGATGATACAGTTTTGCGTTCACACCCAAGATTTCACATAAGCAAGAGACGAAAATATGAATATCTTACAAATTTTGAACAACTTTCTCAGTCCTAAACTTAGCTATATCTACAACTCACCATGAGCATGCCGAAGTCTGGCGCGTGTCCCGTCATGCCGAACACGGTGGTCTTGAGGTACCGCTCGTGGCCCGCCAGGTCGATGAACGTGATCACCTTGGACGACTTCTCACAGATCTTCACCCAGTCCAGCGTGCCGTGGTCCGGCTTGTTCACCACGTTGCCTTCAATGAAGCATCAAGAGGTTAATCCTTCATCAACAGCCGAAACACGTCCACTGCTAAACAAGAGCCTTCCCTTAGAAGGGAGGGGTTGTCATAATCCCCGCGCTTGGCAGAATCGCAGTATAGGTGGTAGACAATCCAATAGAAAGACGCTGCTGCCAGTCTTCTTGTTTTCCCTTAGTCGCCTTTTACGGACACCCAACGGGAGGAGATGGGAGGGTGCTATTCTTACTCGGATACCCCACGTGTAATCCTTAGTATGCCCCTGTTACTGTTTCCAGACGGCCGAGAATCCGGAATTTTATAACTGATCCCGGACTAGTAATTGCACTTTTGTCTCAAAATTCCCGATTACTAGCTTGTTTGTTCACAAACTACGATTACGAAGCCAAGTATGCTGTGTCCGCGCCGCAATCAAGGAGATCAGACTCCCACTACCTGCGCTCTACTTTACAGTCTGTCCAACAATTAAAGACTTGGACTCTGACTAAGCTCGTAATCCCAGAAATGTCCAGAATTTATATATAACGATTAATCCGTGTCCCAGGTGATGAGCAGCAGTACAATCTGTCAATGGAAAGACTTACCAGCCGAAAGTCTTTCTAATCTCGCTACTTAGTGAGTAGTCCAACACCGTATCTGTGTACGACATATGACCGGCACATACCCATGACTAGTAGCCCAGGATCTCGTTGCTGACGGAGCTGATGCGTCCGCTCTCCATCTCGTCGACCACATTGTTGCCCACGAAGCCAGGCCATACCCATGCTGTCGAAGCCCAGGATGTCGTTGCTGAAGAAGCCGGGACATACCCATACTGTGGAAGCCCAGGATGTCGTTGCTGAAGAAGCCGGGACATACCCATGCTGTCGAAGCCCAGGATGTCGTTGCTGAAGAAGCCGGGACATACCCATACTGTGGAAGCCCAGGATGTCGTTGCTGAAGAAGCCGGGACATACCCATGCTGTCGAAGCCCAGGATGTCGTTGCTGAAGAAGCCGGGACATACCCATGCTGTCGAAGCCCAGGATGTCGTTGCTGAAGAAGCCGGGACATACCCATGCTGTCGAAGCCCAGGATGTCGTTGCTGAAGAAGCCGGGACATACCCATGCTGTCGAAGCCCAGGATGTCGTTGCTGAAGAAGCCGGGACATACCCATGCTGTCGAAGCCCAGGATGTCGTTGCCCACGGAGCTGGTCCGTCCGCTCTCCATCTCGTGCTTGTGTCGGAATAGCCGCTGTCGCGCGTAGCCTCGTCCGTTGTCCAGTTCCCCGTGGGTGAGCACGCCCAGCAGCGTGGACTTGCCCGCGTCCACGTTGCCCACTACCGCCACCCTAACCGGCCAGAATTACCAATTTTAGTTTAAAGACTAGAGACGCATTTGAAGACAATCTAGACATTTGGGAAAGATAGGGGACAGTGGAAATAAGAGTCAGAGCACACCGAATACGTGTGCAGCACGTACACGTGTCACGCGCGTAATGACGCCGTGTACACGCGCGTGCCCCTGACACACCCGGCTCTGTATACGTCATGCTGCACACGCAACTCAACCAGTACTTGCGTAGGTACTCAGCCGCCAGGGATACCAAGCAGACGATTTCCCTCATAGATTTAGGCAGAAAAAAATTATGTAGGGTATTTTACTTAGGCGTTATTTCAACTACGCGTTGCGACCTATGTGACGAGTCGGAGTTCGGTGGGGCTACGTTAAAAACATGCCTTTTTTAATAATTAATTCTTACATTGTGTTACAAACTAGGCTCAAATGTTCGTTGTGTCGGTTCAAATGTTCCACAGTATTACATTTTACTCTAACGAAAACTTTTTGGGGTTTACCACTGCAGTGTCAGATATTTTGCCGTCAAGTAGCAGCGTGTAAACATTTCTGTTTCCGTGTGAAGGGCACTGTAGCAGATAAAATTACTGGACACAAGGGACTTAATAACTAATGTCTCCGGTAATTAACGGCAGTGCAATGCAGTTCATAGGCAAGCGGGTAGCTTACCATCAGGCGAACGACTTGCATGACTCGACACCTGCTGCAGGCTTAGCACGATGTGCAAATCTTGACAGACAAGTGTGAGTATGACGTCACTGTGACGTAATATTTAACATTTTTGTATGGAGTAATGACGTTTCGGTGTTGAAAACTACGTCATACTTCACACCGAACTGTCAAGATTGCATGTCGTGCTAAGCCAGCAGGTAGAAGAATAATAACAAAAGATAATAGATATTACAGAAGATATTTCAGAAGGACATCTCTTTGTTGGAAAAAGTACAAAGACGAGCAACAAAAATGGTACCTACTCTCCGAAATAAAGAATATGAGCAGAGATTAGAAGAATTAGGGTTGACATCACTGGAAGCGCGGAGACAACGTGGAGATCTAATAGAGACGTATAAAATCCTGACAGGACACTACAATGTTCCAGAGCTTGATAAAATATTTCTACGAAACAGAAATGTAACATTGAGAGGACATTCACTAAAGCTGTCACGCTCCTTAAGCGCTAGCAACCCTAGACACCACTTCCTAGGCAATCGTGTAGTGACAATGTGGAACAGTTTGCCCGAAACAGTAATCAGTGCGCCCTCAGTTAATGCATTTAAAAACAGACTAGATAAACACTTGAAACAAATTAAACACAAGTGAACAGTGATATGCACGCATCAGCTTTAAGCTGCTTGTGCATTAACAAATAATAATACAGTCGCCTGGTGCCCGTCTCACCTGATCTCCATGAAGTCAGTGTGGTCTAGCTCTGTGCGGAGCAGGTACTGCCCCGTGAGGCCGGTGCCGCAGTCCCAGCGACGCAGCTCCACGCACGACACGCGCTCGCCGCTCACCAGCGAATGGAGAGTCGCCACCGACGCACTGTACTCGTCCTCGCTCAAACCGCGCCCGTCTAATAATAACGCTAAAGTAAGCTTATAGAAATATTGTTATGAACTTCCTTTTGCTCGATATAAGTTAGTGCTTGATCGGGATCCAGCTGATTGTAATAATAATAATGATCTGGGACAATTCCACACACGGTCATCTGATCGCAAACTAGACAGAGCCTGTACTATCGAAACCAGATAACTGATACTAATACTTATAATACCTTTTTTGTAAATACATACTTAAATAGATAAATAACACATACACACTTGGCGGAAATCTAACCCACTACCTATCGGGTAGCAGCCAGGGTGTCTAAACACTAGACGAACAGGCCAGTCAAAGGTAATTAGTATTTTTTAACAAACTTTATTGAAAATCTCTTTTATTGGACTTAGTCATCATCAGCAGTCGAAAACCGTCCACTGCTGAACAAAGGCCTCCTGAACAAAGGCCCTTGCCATAATACGCTTGGCAGGCGTCTTGAGGATCAGTGTGACCATATTTAGCAGAATTCTGCTATTTTAGCAGAATTGAGCCCTCATTTTGAGGCTTAGCAGAATTTTACTTGGATAGTTCCACAAACCACGTAACACGTACTGCTTTTTATAAAGCATGTAATATCAAATAAGATTCAAGCATGACATGTATTTTAGTTATATAGGTTTTAGAAGATACATATATTCCTTTAATAGCACAAAAAAAGTATTATTGGACATTCTGGACAGTCACCAGTCAGTTAATATGCCTGCTCTTATAAAATTATTTAATATTTTTTATACATTTTAGTGTTTTTATTTATTTTCGATGGGTAATGTAGGTAATAACATGAATTAGCAGGATCTTAGCATTTTTTCAAAATGTTTAGCAGAATTTGGCATGGCGGCTAGCATAATGATCAATTTTAATCTGGTCACACTGTTGAGGATCGCAGTATAGGTGGTAGGCAATCCAATAGAAGACGCTGCTACCCGTCTTCTCGTTTTCTCTTAGTGCCTCTTAAGACACCTAGAGGGGGAGATATGGGAGGGGGAGAGATGGGAGGGGGAGAGATGGGTGGGTGCTATTCCGGACACCCCACGGGCTGCTTACTTGAACTTAGATCTATGGCAAGAAACTTAAGGACAGTTAGCGATTACAGTATTTTTATCAGTATTACATTTTCTTTAACAAACATCTGTTTAATAAATGACTTAAAATAGACCTTTTTAACTAAGTATTGTTTAATTGTAATTTACAAAAACTTGAATTTTATGGCTGTGTCATTGTCATTTGTGGTGATATAAAATGAGCGATAAGATTATAAATGCAACTTGTGTCTGTTTTTATCTGTTTACAAAATGTTAGTGAATGGTTCTTTCTTGCGACGATTGTGTGTTTAGCAATGGAAGTTAACCAATACAAGGAACTATTGTTTATACTCGTACAATATGTGACTGACAAAGTAAACTGACTGAGACCGCCAGGTGCAGACCTACAGCTATTTAAAAAAAACCACATATTTTTTTTGTCGTATGGTTAGTGGTCAACCTGGTGTCAGAGTTTTCAAGCTGCCCTTCGGCCTCTGCCGTAACTTAACGACTGCTGTCTAGATGACAATAGCCGGGACCGACGTTCAACATGCCTTCCGAAGCACGGGACGCTCAGTTCAAATGCCACTAAAAGGTCACCCATCTAAGGATTGACATTGCTTACCCAACTGATCGTTTACCGAACAGTGGTTACAACTGGCTATGAGCGTCTAACAAAACAACACAATATTAAGGTACTCCCACACAGCAGTTAAATAACATTAGAAAATGTTGCATAACATTTGTTGTCTGAACTGTCTGTTTTGTAACAAGTTGAAACAAAAGATATAAATTGTTAGTGATGTGTACATCACACATCACTAACAAATGATATCTTTTATTTTGTGAAACAAAATCTTATAAAACTAATTAGAACATGATATAACAAATAAAAAATAAGTTTTAAAAACTAAAACCCGACTACGGATAAAATCGCAGTCTAAAAAGTAGAAAACAAGAAAATATTTCTTGTCAGATATACTTATCTACCAACGCCTTAAGCAATTAATTATCGTCTAGTAAGTAGATAATTTGTATATTTCAATTTAACGTATTATAAGTATAATTACTATAGATTGTAGCCGTAGTCGCATGCCACTGATGCCTGATGATCCGTCGTGGCGTTGTCGTTTATACATAAGTCGGCGATCTGTCCCCCTAGACAATGTAACATTCTACAAGCGCTATCGCTAATAGAAAGTTTAAAATTGTATGAGAATGACATAAGTCATCGAAAAATCACGTGACATATTGTAGGGAATTGACAACATTAGCGAATGAAGAAATAGATTCGCTATGAAGCGATTGCATCTTGTCTAGGCCCTCTGGTCAGCTGCTAGTCGTCGAAGTGCATCCTGAATGTTGTGTTCCCAACGCGACAATATAACATTGGCCATGGACATTAGCAAGGTGGCATGCGACTACGGCTACAATCTATAGTAATTATACTTATAATACGTTAAATTGAAATATACAAATTATCTACTTACTAGACGATAATTAATTGCTTAAGGCGTTGGTAGATAAGTATATCTGACAAGAAATATTTTCTTGTTTTCTACTTTTTAGACTGCGATTTTATCCGTAGTCGGGTTTTAGTTTTTAAAACTTATTTTTTATTTTATTTATTTTGGGGCTTTATAATTCGTTACAAATCACGTAGAATTATTAGAATTAAGTTAGTATCGCTATAATAATTACTTAGTTTTACTAAATATATTTCGTAAACACGTAATTGTTTTTTTTTTCGGCATCTGCGTGTGAAAATTCAAGGCTCTAGTACCAATCGTTCATGAATTATAACGCTTTTTTATAATACATGAAACCCCCTATTTGGACCCCTTAGGATACGAATTTTGAAAATTCCGTTCTAAGTGTGCGTTTATGTATTGTGAAGAATACACCTCTCTAATTTCAAGTCTCTAGAGCCAGCAGTTTAGGCTGTGCATTGTCTGTCAGTCAGTCAATCAGTCAGGACATCTCCTTTTATATATATTGATGATTAAAATAACTTTAATACGTGCAAAGAAGGTATGGAACCCTCGATGCGCGAGTCAGACTCGCACTAGACTGGTTTTTTTTGGTTTGATTCGGTACCTAGCTCCGAACCAAAGTATCTTACCTACTAAAACGCCCAGTACTCAATAGACATCTAGGGCCCACAACCCAAACGTCCAACCGACAACTCCGAAGATTGCCCGTTATTTGTCCGGGCTTATGGCTGAGGAGCGATGCGGCAGCTTTTTTTTTTTAGATGGCATATTGATGCGGGTGCGCACGGTGCAGGATACGTGCGTTTTCGAACACTCTCGACAGCCACTTATTGAATTGAAACCTTGCGTGCACTTAGAAGCCACACTCGAGCTAACGCAGCAGTTAGCAAAATAGTTTAACTAAACAATATAATCTTTTCCCATCACTTTTAAAATCATATCAAATTCAAATTTTAAACATCGATGTCGTATTTTAGTTTTAAAACCCATAGAAAAAGAAGAAGAAATATTTATTAGCTGACTGACTTAATTACAAAGAAGGACTTAGTTACTAACAATTTTATAATATATTAATAGTCATGGCTAAAAGGTCGCAAGCTCAGCATTATGTCAGGAGGCAAACACAATATATAACTCATACCTACCGCTTATGTCATAAAAACACGGTTTTCAATTACCTTTTAAAAGTCACCACACGCGAGATTTTTTAAAATTTCGAGAAATGCAAAAACACGTAATTATTCCTTTTCTTTGAAGAGTCTGCGTGTGAAAATTTAAGACTCTAGTACCAACCGTTCACGAATTATAACGCTTTTTTATAAAACATAAAACCCCCTATGTGGACCCCTTAGGATACTAATTTTGAAAATTCCGTTTTAGTGTGCGTTTTCGTACCCCAAATTTCAAGTCTCTAGGCTAGCGGTTTGGGCTGTGCGTTGTCTGTCAATCAGTCAGTCAGTCAGGACTTATCCTTTTATATATATTGATTAAAATAACTTTAATACGCACAAAGAAGGTATGGAACCCTCGATGCGTGAGTCAGACTCGCAATTGACCGGTTTTTTTTGTTTGATTCGGTACCTAGCTCCTATCCGGAGTATCTTACCTACTAAAACGCCCCGTACTCAATGGACATCTAGGGCCCACAATCCAAACGTCCAACCGACAACTCCGAAGGTTGCCCGTTATTTGTCCGGGATTATGGCTGAGGAGCGAGGCGGCAGCATTTTTTTTTTTTAGGTTGCATATTGACGCGGGTGCGCGCGTTTGCGAACACCCTCGGCAACCTCTTATTGAATTGAAATCAATAACATTAATACGCGCAAAAAAGGTATGGAACCCTCGATTCGCGAGTCAGACTCTCACTTGACCGGTTTTTTTTTGGTTTGATTTGGTACCTAGCTCCAAAGCGGAGTATCTTACGTACTAAAACGCCCCGTACTCAATGGACATCTAGGGCTCACAACCCAAACGTCCAACCGACAACTCCGAAGAACCTTATTTGTCCGGGCGTATGGCTGAGGAGCTTGGCGGCAGCTTGTTTTTTTTAGGTGTCAGCATGACGCGGGTGCGCGCGTTTGCGAACACTCTCGGCAGCCTCTTATTGAATTGTAACCTTGCGTGTACTTAGAAGCCACACTTGAGCTAACGCAGCAGTTAGCAAAATAGTTTAACTAAACAATATGATTTTTCCCATCACTTTTGAAATCATATCAGATTCAAATTTTAAACATCGATGTCGTATTTTAGTTTTAAAACCCATGATATAACTCATGCCTACTGCTTATATCATAAAAAAACGGTTTCCAATTACCTTTTAAAAGACACCACACGCGAGATTTTTAACTTAGGGGTCCTATTTTGACCTTAAAACCCTCATAATTTCTTAAACCTGACTTCGTCCTAATTCTATCTATCATATTGTATCGGAAAACAGTGAAATGTGTTAAGAAATTGTAAAATATTTATTTTACACAAAAATTTAGGTGACTTCCACTTATAAAATTTCGAGAAATGCAAAAACACGTTATTGTTTATTTGCTTTGAGGCATCTGTGTGTGAAAATTCAAGGCTCTAGTACCAACCGTTCATGAATTATAACGCTTTTTTATAAAACTTAAAACCCCCTATTTGGACCCTTTAGGATGCGAATTTTGAAAATTCCGTTCTTAGTGTGCGTTTACGTATTGTGAAGAATACACCTCCCTAATTTCAAGTCTCTAGAGCCAGCAGTTTAGGCTGTGCGTTGTCTGTCAGTCAGTCAATAAGTCAATCAATCAGGACATCTCCTTTTATATATATTGATGATGATTATTATTTACTTTACACGATCATGCTTGGGCAACAGAAATTCACATGTGTACCTAATTTCAACTTAATCAAAAAATATTTTTGTTTTACTTCAGAAGTTTTTGTCCTGTAGATGGCGCCACATTGAATTTAATGTAATATTATATAGCCTATAACCAGCGGACAATCAAGGCGCTTCTAACGACACCCTTCTTGTCTAATAATGTTAAGTAGATTAGAAGATATTCGGGAACAGATGAACATACATACATACATACATACATTCTTGTTAAAATCATAACCCTCCCTCCGTTCCGTAGTCGGGTAATTATAAATTGTGTTGTATAACATCATCCAAGTGACAGCGGGATTTTGCGAAATGTCGCGGGGAGGAGGTTGCCCAGAACTGATGGTTACAATGTTATACAAGTTGAACCAGTGTGGGAGCATTTATAACTAGGGTATAACATATATAAGTAACATAGGTATAACATTCTTAACATTTTATAACAAAATGTTACACACTGTTATGAAATGTTATCATGCTAAACAATGTTTTAAAACGTTATATAAATGCTGTGTGGATGCACCTTTAAAAAATAAATTTACTAGGTGGGATATTCATTGTATTTACATCATACCTATAATGTAGAAAAACAATGTGGGGATATCCAGGTTTCATGGTATTTATTTTACTATAATATTTACATAAACATTTATTTCCTGCAATTATTTCAGATTTCTTCCAACACAAACTTGGGTAATAAACTGGTTCTAGCTGTAATTTATGTATTTGATTTTTTTTTTTATTACAAGGTAAAAATTATGTGACCTAATAATCAAATTAAAATAAAATAAGAGTTTTGAAATGTGCAGACAGACAGATGAAGTCACATCACCTTTTAGGCCCTTTTAGGCACAAAATCCTAAAAGCGGCAGCAGCAGAAAGACGTTAATTGCTGAACAAAGGCCTCCCCCTTAGAAGGGAGGGGTTGCCATAATCCCCACGCTTGACAGGTGGCTTGGGGATCGGATAACACTTCAAACTATAGGTTTTCAATGATGCTCACCTTCACCAAGTCCAATGTCATAAATGATCTCTCCATTGCCAGCCTCCAGTCGCTCCAGCATTTGTTTGCGGAGTAGCTCATACTCATCGGCCGTTGGACTCACCATTGTCATCTTAAATTTGTTACAAAATATATTGTTCTAAGGTTTCATAGAAAAATACATAATTTATATGGTTTAACCGAAATTATTTTATGTTTAGATGGCTAAAAATACTTGATTTGCCAATTTTTTTTATAAATATATTTTGATGCCAGGTGTAGGGACTGTTGCAGAATTTATTGTTGTAATTAGATTATATTGTTTAAGATACCTATAACATTAGGTGTTCATTATGAGTACATTACTAAAATACCACACCAACCCCCTCGCAAGAGCTCTCGTTGTAAACCCTTGCACAACAAAAGGGTTAAAACGGTGGCATGTCCTACAAAACTAATTCTAAAAAAAAACGAAAGGACTAAAACCCTAAACTTATCTTTATTTGCTTATAGCTGCTGCTTAAGACTGATTGCAGATTCCTACAGAAAAAAAATAAGTACATTGATTTTAGTGCAATTTGTGCCAATATAAATACAAGAGAAAACGTGTTGAGATGATAACATATAACACTAATCCAAATCATTATGTTACGATATGCATACACACACACATACAAGTTACATTATACAATGGTATAAGTTTATGCAGTAGGTATGTAATGATTCACTGATTGATGCAACATGATCTGAAATTATGATAATAGTAAAAAAAAACACATTTATTAAGAAATAAGGATTTGATCAATACAAGATTATTGTTGATGAATGAATAAAGAACCTGGAGCATTTTGTACATTGTCTCTATCTTTTTATTTGCAATAAGTGATGCAACCACTTGCAATAATGGCTGGATAACAATATTTTTGTAACATTGTGAAATATATATTATCCATATAATATGGATAAACAAAGTTTAAATTGCAATAAAATAAAATACAGATAAAGTTATAAAGCAGTTACCTAACATCTAAGCAAAGTTTTGTACCAAAAATATTTTATTTATACCTAACAAAAAAAAAAAGAATTTTTATAAAGGAAGGATTTTAAGACCCAAAAATGCATTATGATCATATAGATTTATTTCCGCTCTAGTATTAGAAGACCTGCACAAACACCAATTTAAGGATTAAACATTAAAAATGCGCCATACCTATATTAAGGCGGGAACAATATGTTAGTAAACACCAAACACTTTTAGACTTACCTTGCCCCTGATGCTTGAGTAATCAGTCTCACTTTCCATGAAGCCCTCAGGCTCTGCCAGAGGGCTCATTATTACGGGTGACTCCGGTATATTGTCCATGTCTAGCTCAGCTTTTTTCGATTCGAGGAGAACGTCAATAACACAGTCAATATTTACGCCATTACGATATGAGTGGACTGTACTTTTGTAATAATACTCGTGATTCTGCAAAAATCGACGCCAAGGCAATATGAATTACTAAAACAAAGAGAAAGAAGATTTAAATTGTCAATTTGTTAGTAGCTTCGACATAACAGCTACAAGCTACAAGCAAGCAGAACAGTGAAGGGGACATAATCGCGAAAGACAATTGTATATGGCATTAGATATTGAAACTTATTAAATCTTCCTATTCCTGATAGTTTAACATAAAAATAACAAAATATACCTGAGTATTCCGCAAACTGTTATGAAAATAGATTTTTTTATTTTAGTAAAACAGATGGGGAAGTGCTGTGCTGCCAACTTTTTGACAACTCACAACTTTGTATTGCCAGATTCCCAGATTCACTAGGCTTGTTGAAAAAATGTCGATACTTCGATATATCGACATTTTTTCCTTCGATATATCGATATCTTCATACGTCATATATATTTCGATATATGTATTGATAAATCGATATAAAATATTGCGAATCGATAACGTATCAAAAACGCCATTTATTTCGTGAATAGATCAGATCTGTGTTTTTTTATCTATTCTTATTTTATTTCCATAGCCCTTTGGACCCGGCCGGGCCCGGCCGCTTTTCGCGCACGCACGTTTGTGATAAAGTAATTGTTTATGTTATTCGGCGGCCCGCCGTGGTTTCAAATTACGAACGTTATATAAACACAACCACTTAACCGATTTGCGTTCTGTAAACAGAGTTCTACTGAGACAAGTAGCTATCCAGTATAACTATGCTTTTTTAGAGTTATAAATATCGATTTTTTAAAGGGAAAGTCTAAAATAGGTGATTTTTTGGCAAAGCTGATTTTACCTATTTTAGAATTCGATTTTGAGGGTAGAATATTGACTCAGGCACTAAGAAAGATCCATTCTTTGCATCCAAACTCCTTTTTTACAAGTTTTAAACAAAACACTACCAAAAAAATCGAAATGAACTAAATTTTTTTTTAAAATGACGTCACTGCGCGATATGACGTCATGGTATGCAAAATTTTCGATAGTTAGATGGGATTTTATGAAAGTCATAAAATCTTTGAGTTATTATCGTTATGATGTAATTACGGTGTATTTACAACAATTACATTACAAATAATAACGGAATAATACCAAAAGTAAACAAACAAACAAAAAAATCACCATAGGAATTACGGGTTTGGGGGGCGCCGAATACAGGAACTCCAATAAAATAAATGATATAATGAATAAAATTGTATAATAAATCTTCTACAAGTTATATGTTAATTTAATATATTACTTAATATCTAATCTTAATGTCTAAGCGTCTGTTCCCACCGATGTTAGGTAAGGAAAGCGTTCCCACCAAGCCGTGACGTCATGAGCTCGGTGTCCGATGCGCGGCAAATATCCCACGGTGTAGGTATATGCTGACGAGGCATGCTGGCTCGTAACACCTCCCCTACCGGATGAGCAACTATTTGGTGACAATGACGCCAAAAGTTGCGGTACTTTCTCCTAATTCCGTCATCTGAGGTCTATCGTGATATCCGATGTCGTGATGGGTGTGCGGTATCGATGAACAGGTCTAATGCTCGGTACTGCTGGTCCTTTTTCCATCCGTAATAATCTGCTTCTGAACATGTTAAAGACTATTCATATAAGGTTATTATATAATATTGGCTGTCCAGCTCGGTCTGAGCCTCCTTGGTCAGTGAGATAGGCGTGGTTTTACACGTTGCATCTACCTCCTGAGTCTGTTAAGTTTCTGAATTTGTTCTCTAATGGTCCGGTTCAACTATCACCTCGTGAACGATCTTCTGTCTGCTCCACATATGTAGATGCCAGGTGTTGACCTTCGGGCATTCAGCCACTATGTACACAAATTCCTAAGAATTAATTGCTATATAAGGTGCAGGTGGTACCTACTATTACTATGCAAAGGACTGAGGCATAACTATACAGAAGATAAGACGTACTAAATGTAATTGGAAACCTTATGACCGCTACGTAAAATATGAAGCTAAGCTAATAATTTTGTAATAGTTTCTGATGTATCTGATCTAAATTATAAAATTTTTGACTAGTATGCTTTATAAATATTGAACAGGAGGTATCTAATCTCATATATTTCGAAAAAAAAAAAATGTATACTTTCTATCTTATATAATTATTTCACTCAAAAGTTCTTGTGCATTTTTGCCTAATATGCGAAAGTTGCACAAGGTGAGCAAAGTGGATTATTCGCTCATTATCATATTTGTCATGTTAATGACAATAGAAAGAGCTTTGTCTAATTTTCTTTGATTACCGGAAAGTAATATTAGTTTGGTTGGATGGTAATTTCATTAAATAAAGTGAACTGATACACTGATACAATTTTGAAAGGCCAATTTAATTGTGCTAGCGCTAAGCTACATGTTAATAGGTTTAGTGCGAAAAATGAGACAAGTTCTCTGTTTGCTTTACGTCGGGTCGTTATCACTTGGCGGTTGGACAATGCAGACTCATGACTAATTTTATAAGCTATCTCTATTATATCACGATATTCTCTTAAATTAGGTATGTTTTAAGATATAGGTTTGTCAAATTTTCTTATTTCCTACTAAATATCTATACTAGCTTAAGATTGGAGTCACTCCGCGCGATGCGTAGTTTATGTCTAAAATTCCTAAAAATACTATTCTTACTACCTAACTAACCCTATGTTTTATTTGGCGTAAGTTCGCGCGATGTGGAGTTAACATTGCCTACTAGAATTATAATTCCTAAACTTTATACTTAAGTAAAACTTCATTTTTTTTCTACTAATATACATTTGGCGTAACTTCGCGCGATGTGAAGTATATATCGCCTACTAGGTCTAAAACTTCTAGAAATTTGTAAGTGGAACTTCATATTTCTCTTCTATTATCTACTAGGCGTAAATTCCTAAAACTATGTGGGTGAAAAACTTTAATAAGTATATAGTACCCTGCCATAGAAATATAGCAACTAATAATAGGAGTTCATGTACTTACATGAATTACATTGCTGGCGAGCGACATATCATCAGCGATTGATGAAGATCTTCTTCCAGTGGTAGTTTCTGCGACGGGCCTCCAGTAGGTTCATCGTCCGGGATCGGTGTCGCGATTGCCTGATTTTTAAGAAGACTCGCGACGACACTAAAGTCCAAACGAATCGAAGACTGCGCCAATTACGGGTTTGGGGGGCGCCGAACACAGGAACTCCAATAAAATAAATGTTATAATGAATAAAATTGTATAATAAATCAACAAGTTATATGTTAATTTAATATACTACTTAATATCTAATCTTAATGTCTAAGCGTCTGTTCCCACCGATGTTAGGTAAGGAAAGCGTTCCCGCCAAGCCGTGACGTCATGAGCTCGGTGTCCGATGCGCGGCAAATATCCCACGGTGTAGGTATATGCTGACGAGGCATGCTGGCTCGTAACATAGGTGATTTTTTTTGTTTATTCAGTTCGAAAATATACAATATTTTGACAAAATACGCACTAACTACCCTCTACACAGCTTTATTATTACGTTAAAACAAAAAAAAATAAAACATTTCACCTGAATTAAAAGAATACTTACGATTTAAAACTAACATTCCGTGACCACAACTTTTAGTCCGTCCGGCCGAGACCATACAAATACGTATCACCCGGGCCTGAAGGGATAGTTAAGCGTGTTTTATGGACTTTATTTCTGATTTTTTAGTAAGTGACACACCTTTGTATAGACAGCTGAAAGGCATTGCCACTCGCGAAGCGTTTTTTTTTGTTCCGTCAGTAGGATACAATTTTGTTCGCGATATATCGTTTTTTTTTTCGATATCGAAGTCAATAACGATATATTTTAAAAATATCGTTTATCGATATATCGATATTTTTTGGCATTTCCATCCAACATCCCTTATTCTTCGCAATCTTTCTGATCTAATCTTTCGCAAGATCAGCCATCATCCAGTGCACAAATGCTTGCGTAGACACAAGTGCACAAGTGTACTTTACATGCCTATCCGACGCATGGATTGTTAGCACCCCAGCCGGTGTGCCTATATAAACGCGGTGCAAGCTGAGACGAGGACATTCATACAGCGGTCACGGGACAGTAGCTAGCTACTAGTATCTAATCTGTGCGGGACAGTCAGCGGTCTACGCTCGTCAGGATAACAGTACGGTTTGAAGAATTAAACTTGTAAGTGATTTATTATTATTCTCTTTATTTTGTGTATTTGACGATATGATATAATATTATGCTAAAGATTTAAATAATCGTCGTGCCTCTTACATCAGAAGTGTGATAAGTAACTCGCTAGCCCACAAACTATAGCTGTTTTTATTTTTCTTATATATAATATACTTTTGTTTTTATGTTAAATGGTTAAAGGTATTTTTATGGTTAATACATAGAAACTGATTAATTGCAAAATTTACTACCCACATCTAATAGATATCGAATATCGGCGATTGTTGTTTTTATGAAATGTAAACTGTATCACGTTAACCCACTACTATAGATGTGTTTATCTATCTTTTGATTTAATTTTGATATTTATGACCGTGCTAAAAGAATTTTAAAGTTTAGTACAGAAAGAAAGTGAATAGTTGCAGAAGTGCCTAATGATAGAATCTACTTCCCACATATAATAGATATCGAATATCGGCGATTGTTATTTTTGTGAAGTGTAAACTGTAACACTTTAAGGCACTACTATATTTGTGTTTGTCTATCCTTTGATATAATTTTGATATTTTTGACCGTGTTAAAAGCAATTAACTTTTAATACAGAAAGTGAATAATTAAGTGCTTAATGAAGGAATCTACTACCCACATCTGGTAGATATCTAATAATCGTAATTGTTTGTTATACGGAAACTGTGAGTATTCATAACTGCAAATATACGTACCGCATGTTGTAGTGATGTATCCACGTAATTTCTATAATTAATTATTGTTTAAATAATTGAAGTGCTTTAAAATTAACCTGGTAATTTGTCATGATAAAAAGAAAATTATAAAGTTTGCAGGTAGAAAGCAAATTGTGTTGAAAATATTTACGTTTGAACTAGAAAAGAATGGTTCTTCGTGGTAATATTTATATTATGTGCATTTTCGTCAAATATCTACCTACTAGTTATACGAAATGGTATAATAACTTGTATAATGACGGCACCTACCTTTACCATTATAAAATACTTTACTGGTTATTATATATGGTTATGTTTAGGGGACGGCCGAACGGTTGATAAGCGGTAATAGTTTTCAATTATAACTAAAAGTTATTAATGATAATAAATAAGAATCTCAGTAGAGTTAAATCCTTGTTAATTTTATTAAGAGTTTTTAATATTTTGTGGATATATATATATATATATATATATTGTTACATTTCATTAAGACAATGTAGTACGTGTATCTGCATTGCAAGTGGGAGCGCAATGGCGGAGAAGGCTATAGTGTCTTGGTGATATATACTGTAACATCCCATCGGGACAATGTAGTGTATGTCTGTATTGCGACAATGTGTAAGCGCAATAGCAGGGATAGCTACAGTGTCTTGGTGATATATAGGTACTGCAACATTTCATTAAGACAATGTAGTCGCGTATCTGCATTGCAAGCGCAATGGCGGAGAATGCTATAGTGTCTTGGTGACGTGTGCTGTCATTTAAGACAATGTAGTTGTGTATCTGCATTACAAGTGGGAGCGTAATGGCGGAGAATGCTATAGTGTCTTGGTGACATATACTGTGTCATTTGATTAGGGCATGTAGTCTTGTAGCTACATTGTGACAATGTGAGCACAATGTCTAGAGGAAACTACAGTGTCCTAGTAATGTCTGGATAATGTTGTAATGCAAAATTATGTTTTACAGAAAGTTGATATGCATTGTATCTGGCCCACTCAAGCTCATGGTGCCTGAGGGCAGGCACCTGTGCAGGAGGGCCGTGTTAGCACCCCAGCCGGTGTGCCTATATAAACGCGGTGCAAGCTGAGACGAGGACATTCATACAGCGGTCACGGGACAGTCAGCGGTCTACGCTCGTCAGGATAACAGTACGGTTTGAAGAATTAAACTTGTAAGTGATTTATTATTATTCTCTTTATTTTGTGTATTTGACGATATGATATAATATTATGCTAAAGATTTAAATAATCGTCGTGCCTCTTACAGGATCATCTTACTTTACAGACAATCAGATGACCGGCCTGCTTTATCCTAGCCAGTGAGGAACAACTACACAAAGTTGTTGCTCCCCGCAGGATTCGAACCTGCGACCCCCGGTATGCAAGCAAGCGGTTTCCCACTGCGCCACGGAGGCTACTAGACGCGACAGGACTAGGAGGCGACAAGAATAAATATGATTTTAATAATATGTATCTAATAAGTTACAAAACTAACTGTACCTAAACTTAACCTACATACCTACACACTTATAAAATTAATGAACATACAATATGTTTTCAATATCAATCCTTTGAACTAAATACATCGTTTATTTTTTGATCATAAAGTGGCGGTAAAAAGATCCCCAAAACGGAAAGTCTTCAAAAAATGTTTACCATGGTTACTCTATGTGAAATATTGAATGTGAATAAAAAAAAAATATTGAATGTGAATGTGAAATATTTTAAAATTAAATAATTCAAGTACAAATTAATAGAAACTTAAACCCAATACTAACAAACGAACTGAAAACGTGTTATGTGCCTATCGAAAGAAGAACTGATCGAAAATATGGTGCATAATGCACAGGGATCATCGGTAGGTAATTATTGAACAAAATCGCACTTACGAGTGATATTCAGTATTAAATACTGGATACAGCCTTTGATTATATATACGTCTAGATAGTAAGTCGTCTTAAAAGTGACGTTCACACTGAATTAGAGGTGGTCGTTGCGCAACGTATATGGTTATTGAAACTATCTATCGGCACAATAGCGGATAGATAGTTTCGCCGTTCTGGAATAACCTGCTATCCTGCTAACATCTATTAACTCGATCACGTCTTCACGTGTTCACGAAACAACGTTATTGACAAACGGTCGGCTATATTCGTTTCGTTAGCTCTCGCTATCGGCTTTCGGCAGCTATCGCGATCGCGGCAACGGCACACAACAACGCGAATATCGGTTCGATGGTTTGACTGAAATGAAATATTTTGTCTCTTTCACGTACTCGACCGTGCTGTATTTGACTTTGGCCCTTACAGCCCTTGAGATAAAATGCATAATAATATTTTTTAAGATTTATTTGTCATAACTGAGAGCTGTTAGCTTGGCTGCTACGGAATAATCTGTCAACCGTGTCTATATTATTATGTAAATTGAGACCTTATTTTGTTGTAATACAGATGAAGTTTGTTTGAATCTTTATAAAAGCAAGACGCTTTTTTACGTTAGTTTACAACTAAAAAACCCGCTATTACTCGTTACTGAAATAGCGCGTTTCAAAACCCGCTACTGATATTCGATAGATAGATTCGTTTCTTTAACGAAAAATTCCGCTACAGCCCACCGCTACACTGAATCACTACTCCATTATCCGCGTGTGCGTGCAGGCCTCGTACTACACTAGCTTTATCTGTGGCTGTGTGCGTGTTTGGGGATCTCCAGTTATAAATATTTTTCCCATAAATAGCGATAGCGTTGTGGGCTATGCATTGATATATACTGTGTAAATAGAATAGAATAGAATGGAATAGAATGGAATAAAATGGAATAGAATGGAATAGAATGGAATAGACTGGAATAGACGGGAAAAGACTGGAATAGACTGGAATAGACGGGAAAAGACTGGAATAGTCTGGACTAGACTGTACTAGACTGGAATAGACTGAAATAGACTGGAATATACTGGAATAGACTGGCATAGACTGGCATAGAATGGAATAGACTGGAATAGACTGGACTAGACTGGAATAGACTGGAATAGACTGGAATAGACTGGCATAGACTGGAATAGACTGAAATAGACTGGAATATACTGGAATAGACTGGAATTATTGTAGTAGGACAAAAAATAAAGTATGTGGCAACACAGTTTCCGTACAGTACAGACGTGTTTTATTTTATAGGTTATGGGCCCAGTCCCAATATAATTAAAAATAGCTTAAAATAGGGCAGTAAGAAACGCTTTTTCGAATAGGTTTCGTATTTATTTAGTTTTTACTTGTATCGCGTTTGTACGGAAACAGTTCTTTCAGGATGAGCTCAAGTTTTGTGGTGAATGTGCCCAAGTTAAAGGGCCGAGAAAATTACCAAGAATGGGCGTTCGCGTCCCAAAATCTACTTGTGCTGGAAGGAATGGATGATTTCTTAAAAGAAGAGACGTCGAAAGAAACTGCAGCAAATGACGCTAAAGCCAGAGCAAAGTTGATTTTAACAATTGACCCGTCGTTATATGTACACATCAGGGAGACAAAGTCCACGAAAGAGTTATGGTCGAAATTAAAAAATTTATTCGATGATTCAGGATTTTCGAGGAGAATTACTTTGCTCCGCCATCTTATTTCAATAAGATTAGACGGATGTGAGAACATGACGAGCTATGTCACGCAGATTGTGGATACATCTCAAAAGTTAAGTGGTACAGGATTTTGCATTAATGACGAGTGGGTAGGTTCATTATTGCTAGCCGGTTTACCAGAGCATTTTTCACCAATGATTATGGCCATAGAACATTCCGGTATAGCTATAACAGCGGATACGATTAAAACCAAATTGTTAGATATGGAATATCCTGAAGGAAGTGAAACTGAATGTTCAGCTCTAGCCACTAAACATTGGCAACGGAATTTTAAATCCAGGAGCGGTAAAGTTGGCAGTACTGGCAATAAAGGCGGACAAATGCCACCACCACATTCCATAATGTCAAAAGTGCCTAATGTCATGGCAGAAAATAAAAAGGTTATAACTTGTTACAAGTGTAAAGAAATTGGGCACTATCGCAATCAATGCCCTCAGATTATTAATAAACCCGTCAAGAAACAGTCTAACGCATTTAGTGTTGTTTTCTTAAGTGGGAAATTTAATAAGAGTGATTTTTACATTCATTCAGGTGCTAGTATGCACATGACGGCAAATGAAACATGGATTAAAAATAAGAACTATGACTGCATTACAGAAGTAGTTATTGCAGACCAGAGAAAGGTTCCAGTATCATGTTCCGGTGATGTCGACATTACTACAAGTTTAAATTATGACATAACCATAAAAAATGTCCTGTGCGTGCCAAGTCTCACAACAAACTTATTGTCAGTGAGTGAATTAATAAAAAATGGAAACAAAGTCACATTTGATTCGGACAGATGCTATATACAGAATATGCAAGGTAAATTGGTTGCAGAAGCACTATTAGTCAATGGTGTGTATAAATTACAGATGAATAAAGGGCAAGATTGCTTAATAGCTACTTCCGTAGTGACTAGTGACATATGGCACAGGCGCTTAGGACATATTAACACTAGTGACATGAATAAATTGAAAGAACTAGTGGAAGGAATTAATTACCCAGTAAGTTCAAACACATTACCTTGTGAGGTATGTTGTGAGGGCAAGCAGGCGAGACTACCATTTAAGCATCAGGGTACTCGGGCTTCTCAGGTACTTCAATTAATTCATTCAGATATATGTGGACCCATGGAGTCCAGTTCAATTGGAGGTGCTAAATATTTTATTTTATTCATTGATGACTACAGCAAAATGACATATATTTATTTCTTAAAAGCCAAGAGTGAAGCATTAGGCTATTTTAAAGAATTTAAAGCAATGGCAGAAAATACACATGGTAAAAAAATTAAAATATTGAGGACAGACAATGGATGTGAATATTGTAGCAAAGATTTTGAGAATTATCTTAAGTGTGAAGGCATCATACATCAAAAAACAAACCCTTACACACCTGAACAAAATGGATTGTGTGAACGGGCAAATCGGACAATAGTCGAGAGAGCGAGATGTCTTTTATTTGAAGCAAATTTGCCAAAGAAGTTCTGGGCAGAAGCTGCGAACACAGCGACATACCTTAAAAATAGATCTGTGTCATCTGGCTTGGATAAAACTCCATATGAGATCTGGACTGGACAGAAACCAGATATGGGACATATCCGCATCTTTGGCAGTACCGCTATGGTACATGTGCCAAAAGAGAAGAGATTGAAATGGGACAAAAAATCTAAGAGGCACATTCTTGTTGGCTTTTCAGAGAATGTAAAGGGATATAGGATATATGATATGGTTACAAATAAAGTCACTACGAGTAGAAATGTCATAATATTTGAGAAACCAAGAGAATCTGAGTATAATGTGAACATCCCGTTAGAGAATGCAGATTCAGTGGGGGAAGATTCACAGGTGAAGCTAGAACTGCATGATTCAAGTTCTAATGAGTCAGACTATGCAGATGTTGATAGCGATATAGAGGAAGTCTTACCTGCACCTGATGTTACCGTTGAAAATGAAGAAAGAGTACAGGAAGTGTCCCAACCAAGGCCACAAAGACAAAGAAAGATACCGGATAGGTATGGATTACTCAGCACATGCACTTTTGATACTCCAGATGATCTCACATATGCAGAAGCAGTTGCAGGGCCTGAGAGCGAGCAATGGAGACAGGCCATTACCTCCGAGTTGAGGTCTTTCGCTGATAATGAGGCATGGGAGCTTGTTGATGTTCCAGATGATGTAAGTGTAGTAAAGTGCAAGTGGGTATTAAAAAAGAAAGTGGACAGTGAAAATAATGTGCGTTATCGTGCAAGACTGGTAGCCAAAGGCTTTTCACAAAAAGCTGGCATTGACTATGTTGAAACATTTTCTCCAGTAATCAGACATTCAAGTTTACGATTATTGTTTGCTCTAAGTGTACAATTATCTATGGACATTACTCATTTAGATGTTACAACTGCTTTTCTTAACGGTCATTTAAATGAAACTATTTACATGTCATTACCAGAAGGTTATCCCGTTGATAAAAGTAAACAAAAGGTTTTAAAGTTAAAAAAGGCAGTTTATGGTTTAAAACAATCATCTTTGGCATGGTATAAAAGAGTGGATGAAACCTTGTGCAACTTAGGTTATAAGAAAAGTAAGATAGAGCCTTGTGTTTTCATAAAAGGTGATAATAGTAATAAAAAGACTATAGTAGGTGTTTATGTCGATGATTTTTTAATTTTTTCTAATGATAAGCAGGAGACTGATAATTTAAAGTTAGCTTTAAGCTCTGAGTTTAAGATAAAATATCTAGGACAAGTTAGGCAGTATCTAGGTATGAGAATAAATGTTACTAAAGAATACATAACTATAGATCAACAGCAGTATATTGAAAATTTGTTAAAAAAGTTTAATATGTCTAATTGTAAAACTATAGCTACTCCTATAGAAAGTAAATTAAATATTAAGAAGCCTGAAAATTGTGATCATAGCTTACCTTATCAGAATTTAATAGGTAGCCTAATGTACCTATCTATAATGACTAGACCTGATATTTCTTATTCAGTAAGTTATCTAAGTCAATTTAACAATGCACATTCAAGTACACATTGGAACTATGCTAAGCGCATTTTAAGATATTTGCAAAGGACAAGTGATTATTGTTTAAAATATTCTATAAAAGATAATACTAATTTAAAAGGCTATGTAGATGCCGATTGGGCCAATGATGTTATAGACAGACGATCCTATACAGGATTTTGTTTTGTTAAGTCTGGTTCCGCTGTCTCATGGGAGAGTAAGAAACAGAGAACTGTTGCTTTGAGTAGTACAGAAGCAGAGTATATGGCTCTTTCTGAAGCATGCAGAGAGGCTATATATTTGCAAAAGTTAGAGTCAGAAGTTACTGGTTCTTTACATAAAATTAAGTTGTTCAATGATAACCAGAGTGCGTTGACATTAGCCAATAGTCACCTGTCACACAAGCGCTCAAAACATATTGATGTTCGTTATAATTATATAAGAGATGTCATAGCAAGTGGTGGAATTTCTACAGAATATCTAGCATCTGCAGAAATGCCTGCCGATTTGTTAACCAAAGGGTTATGTGCAAAGAAACATTACATGTTTATGAAAATTCTAGGTGTATTAAAAAAATAAATATGATTGTGATTGTTAATGAATATTTTTTGTAGTGGGGGTATTGTAGTAGGACAAAAAATAAAGTATGTGGCAACACAGTTTCCGTACAGTACAGACGTGTTTTATTTTATAGGAATAGACTGGAATAGACTGGAATAGACTGAAATAGACTGTAATATACTGGAATATACTGGAATAGACTGGAATAGACTGGACTAGACTGGACTAGACTGGAAAAGACTGGAATAGACTGGAATATACTGGAATATACTGGAATAGACTGGAATAGACTGGAATAGACTGGAATAGACTGGAATAGACTGGAATAGACTGGAATAGATTGGAATATTCTGGAATAGACTGGAATAGGCTGAAATAGGCTGAAATAGACTGCAATAGACTGCAATAGACTGGAATAGACTGGAATAGAATGGAATAGAATGGAATAGAACGGAATAGAATGGAATAGAATTGAATAGAATGGAATAGAATGGAATAGAATGGAATAGAGTGGAATAGAGTGGAATAGAGTGGAATAGAATGGAATAGAATGGAATAGAATGGAATAGAATGGAATACAATGGAATACAATAGAATAGAATATTAAATTAAATTACATTAAATGGCGTGTCCCTTACGATCAGGTGAACGTCTTATTTGCCTCATGACCAGGAAGAAAAAATATACTTCTAATTAAGTACTTACCTATATAAAAGTAATTAATTTATCAAAAAAAAAATTAAAATTATTTTAATTAATTTATTTAAAGTTTTGGTCACTATCTACGTATTACGTTTAATTGAATTCATTTTTGCTAAAAGAAAAATTACCCCAGACTTAAGATATATTCCCCCATTATTACCTAGCAACACCAGTCTAGTCGGACAATGTACAAATAGTCGTAAAAAACAATCGAGTTTTTATAATAATCCTTCACAGAATCTTAAGACTTATCAATGGAAAATTACGTTAGGATATTTATTAATTTTACTTAGTTAATATTTTCTCGATTTGATTACACAATTCGGCATGTTTTTTTTTTTTTTGCGAGCACAAACCATTGGTACAGTTCAAGTGACACTAAACAACCAAGTCGACCAATTTGATGTTTTGGTGTACCTGATATTGTCAAGTGTTTGAACATCGAACATGCTATCTAGACGTATATATAATCAAAGGATACAACATATTTTTGCAACCAAGTACTGCACATTTTATCACCATATTTATGATTTTAATTCACTTTATCGTGAAATTATGGTATTTAAATGTTTGATCGATTTAAATGACAGACAGTTTCATGCTGACAATAAGTGACAGTGTTGCCACAAAATACCAACCCTTAAAATCGGTAATTAAAATTGGATTTGAGTATAATTGGCGAAAACACAATAAAGCATTATTCTAATCGAACTCGCAGAACAGTACCAATAAATTTTTTATTAGACATGATTGTCATCGTATTTTAAGTTTTCGGGTATATTAGGGTATCCATTTCTCGGGTAATTTGAATTATAACATGGACCTCAATGAAAGGGATAGCGTATGCCTCAATCAAGTATTTGGAGTGTGGACTCTATTTTGACCCTAATAGCTTCATGATAATTACCTACTTTACTTACCGGAAATCAATAAAAACACTAAAAATTTTAATTAATTTTATAAGATCAGGCATATCACACTAGACTGACTGACTCACAGACTGTATCACAGAACACTGGACCAGTGGCGGTCCTATCAATATTTTTAAGTGGTGCGAGATCTAAAAGTGGCGCCCCTTCTATATCTACACTATCTACACTAATATTATAAAGAGGAAAACTTTGTTTGTTTGGTTGTAATGAATAGGCTCAAAAACTACTGGACTGTTTTTAAAAATTCTTTCACCATTCGAAATCTACATTATCCACGAGTAACATAGGCTAAATCTTATTTTGAAAAAAAATAGGGTTCCGTATGATATTTGGGTTTTTTCGGACACAAGGTGTAAAAAATCAACCAGAAAAGTTACTTATTTTGCGTACCCTGCCTAAACTATAAAAGATAGAACCATAAAATGTTCTAATTAATTGTAGATCTTAAAAATATCTACAAAAAAGTCCGCGGCACACGCGCGTATCTATGTCGAGTGAGGCCCAACAACCATTTTTTTATTTAAAAATCTTGAATTTTGTTTGGACTAAATTTAAACGCATTTATTTTACTGATGCTATTTATCCTTATCAAAATAAATTATTTCATCATTAAGTACAGTTTTATGTAGATAATATTTGGTCTTTGAATGATTAAAATTGGACATTTGGTTTTGAAGTTATGGCGAAATTAAAATATTACGATTTCTGCTGCACGGCCCGTTGCGAAGTGAGCGTCACCAAGGCAAGGGGGTGCGCATGCGGGAGGGAGTTTAGATCTATGAGTAAGGTACCCGCGCGGCTCAGACGTGAGGTCGGCTCCCTCTCGAGTTTTTTAGGATTTCTTTCTTAAAACTACACCTACGCAAATAGTTCTTCTCAGAGCTAAACAACAGTTCTTCTCAGAGCTAATCAACAGTTCATTTCAGGGCTAACCAACAGATTTTTTCAGGGGTAACCAACAGTTATTTTCAGGGCTAACCAACAGTTCTTTTCAGGGCTAAACAACAGTTCTTTTCAGAGCTAGAATATTACACGCTATTAGCATTTTCTTAAACATTTGAAAATGCCTAAGAGAGCCAGGTCTCAACTTTATAAACATAGTTCTCAAGCACGGGCAGCAAGAATACGTCGTATGGGAGAATCTTCACCTGAACGTTCACAACGCCTTGCTGAACAAAATCAGAGAAACTCTCAGGTACGCGCACGAGAGTCGAGTGTCGAACGTTCGCAACGCCTTGCACAACATAACCTGAGAACCTCTGAGTTACGTGCACGAGAGTAGGGCGAACCGATATGTATGAAATTTTGCGGGTAGGTCTGAGAATAGGTTATAAAGTATATTTTATGCCGCTGATACCATGATTGACGAGGATAATATATAGAACGAGAGGAGGGTGCACGAGAAGGAGAGGGGAGGGTGATGGAGTGAGTGATCGGAGGAGTTAGGTGGAGCAAGGGGGGGGGGAGAGTGAGAGGGAGCAAGTTGGGAGAAGAGAGAGAGGAAGAGGAGAGGAAGAGGGGAAGTGTGACGGGGACCGAAGCGGGAGAGAAATAGCACAGAATTAGATTTTTATTATAAGAGAGAGAGATGGAGAGAGATAAATCAAGGGAGTAGGGAGAAAAGGGGAGCAAAATGTAATTAAAGCGCGAGCGGAGCTGCGCGGGTCAGCTAGTACTATAATAAAACTCAAAGAGCACTTTGTCTGTACATTGAATATTTTTCCAAAATTTCTATGTCGGGATACCATATTATCGACATAGAGGCCAAAACATTTTTTTCTTTTGGAATTATTGTCTGTCTGTCGTTCTGGGTGTTCAGGTATCATTTGAAAACCCGTGGATGGATTTTAATAGGACTTTCACTGATGTATTGTGTAGAAGTCCGGGTATAAAATTGTATATATAAAATCACGCTATGTTTCATAGGGGCTAAGCAGTGGAATATTATTTGCGCATATTACCACATAAATTCTATTGTATGTGAATAGAGTAATTAAAAATTGTCCAGTTCACCAATAATAAGATATGTATTATTACGCTATATACAATAGGGACTGAACAGACATTTAGTTTGCATAAGGTAAGGTTGAGTTGCCATGTTGAGTAAGTGTTCCGTGGTCGAGTGGTTACGGACGCTTCTAAAAAAATATCGTAGGTCTCGGGTTCGCATCCCACTCGGGGTTATATTTTAACTTATCTTTTTTTATTAATTATATTTTTGTTTTTAATAATTGTTATTACTAAATAATTTAGATAAGAATTAGGTACTCTTTTCCCGAAAAATTGAAGGGTTCGTGCAGGACGGCGCATCAATATAGCGCAAAATATATAGGATGATTTTGATATAATTTGTGTAAATCAATCGAGCCGGATCGGGTGGTCAGACGGGGTTGGATCGAGTCGGATTGAGTTCCTTCGGAGTCGCTGGACGTTCGGGGTGTGGCCCTTACTTAGGATGTCAATCCAGTACGGTGGCGATTCCGAGGAGGGTGGCAGCTGGGTTGTGACCCACGTGAGCACCGTGACACCGTGAACGCTCAAATGCAAGGCACTGATCCCTCTGGTGCAGATCCCACTGGATAGCTTTGGTGTCCCCAGTCATATGCCGATGCAACAGCCGCGTGGGCTTTAGTGGGTAAGAATCCCACATACCCTGGTTGACCCCCATAGGTCCCGAGGACCTTTTGAAGGTTTCTCCGCGAAAAATAAAAGGGTCGGATCGAGTCGGACCGAATCTGATCAAGTTGAATGGAAATGGATCGTGATATGCCGAGTTTGATTTCATGAGTATAACGCGAAAATTAGCTACCTACTGGCTGCGTGCAAAGCCGCGGGTACAGCTAGTCAAATATAAAACTGTATTCGATTTGACATTTGTCACACACGGTTTTAGTCGCCATAACCATACATTCGATGTATAAAATAGTAACAATAAATTTTATGATTAACAAGTTTTATTTATTTTGTTCTATTCTATTGTTGGTGGCTAAAAATTGGGCCCGGTAACCACCGGAACGCTCATCGACCCAGTTGGATCCATTGTGCATGCCCTAGTCCTTTCTTTGTTGCTGGCGTGTCGAAGAGTTGCCTTAGTTATGCAACAATTGCTGCAGCTTGGAGCTGTGCGTAATCATCTGGTGTAGGATAGGCTACTCCCAGATGACCCAACCTACGTCTCCCAAGACCGACGCAGCCACACAATATGTGTCGCATTGACTCTTTTTCACCTTTACAAAATCTGCAAGTATCTTAGCCTCATTCTGTGAACGAAACAAAAAAAAAATTTTGTTCTTCGGAGCCCGGGCCTATTTTTTTTGCGCGGTTTTTTCTTGTTACGATTCGAGCCAACGGGCTCCGAGGTCATTTACTGAAACTTCGTTCTCCTTTGACGTCAGTAACAAGTAAGTACAGTAAGCAAGATACGAAGCGCTGTCCAAATATCAGGGAAAATATCTTGTCAATCATTTCTTCTTATAAGTTGAAGAACTGCTGATGGAAGATCTTTTAATAATGGATTCAGGCTCACAAGTTCTTCAACTAATTCATGTCCAGATATATTATCACATTTTTCGCCATCGGTTAAAATTATTTGCAAATCAGCACAGCCTTTTTCCAACATGGATATTTCTGGAATTATTTTTATGTCGTAAGTATATAAAATACCATGTATAATTGAACTTTGACAATTGTTGAAAACGGGTAACCATGTACCTACTTATTCTCAATTGTATCTATCAATTAATTCGTTTTGAATGCTGAAATAATGGATATTAGTCTCTTTCTTTGCAATACGGCGGAGGTGCCCCATCGTCACAGTATCAAATTTTCCTAGTAGTTGCACAAGACCAAAAACGTTGCCATTATTAGGAGTATATAAAATTTTAGAACCAGAGCTCCCTCTAAATGCCAAATTATTGCTTGCCAAGAAGAACATTCGGGACATCATTCTTTCGAGAATAGCGACCCATCTCGATTTCTCATCTTCAATCTGTTTTTGTGTCTTCCACTGAAATTTTTCAATCTCATCGACGCTTCTATCCAACTGTTCATAGCACGGTGATCTGTGGATATTTCGTGAGTTTTGATACACGATTCGCCCCGCGCCCGTCCGATCTTAGCGTCGGATGATTTTGGCGCCCCCCTATGATGGCGCCCGGTGCGGTCGCACCGCTCGCACCGCCTTAGGACCGCCACTGCACTGGACTGTATGTCCGGAATATCCAATAATACTTTTTTGTGCTTTAAATAGGGTCTGATATGAATCTGATTATCTGATCAGAAATAAAGTCCATAAAACACCTCCACTTACCATTTCAACTTAATCATTTAGTCACTACTATTAACTCAAACAAATATAATACAACAAACAATGTATTCGTGCAACCAAAGATACTAAATTACCAATACCAATCAACGAACGAACGAACGAGATAAATACGAATTATTTTGTGATGAAATCAAAGAGAATTTAACGCAAAAGGGCTAAAGACAAGACATAAACTTGACAGACAGGTGCATAAACTTAAAAGAAGCTTCTTGCTTGACTAGAGAGAACCTTTTGTTTGCTTTCTTTTTTTTTGTGTAGTTTGCCTCTTGAGGGCCGGTGGTGCATTGGATGGCTGGCTTCGTTGTAAAGAAAAGACCTGATCTTGTGTGATGAAATCCAGTGGAGTCTGTTTATCACTAGAAATAAAATTAGAAAAGAAAAAAAATCCACAGATCTGATCTATTCCCAAAAAAAATATCGTTTTCGATACTTAATATTTTATATCGATATATCGAAAAAATATATATCGGGCGAAAGTATCGATATATCGAAAGTAAAAATATCGATGTTTTTTCAGCAAGCGTAAAGGAAAGTAAAAAAAAAAAATCTGCTTGCTATGCTAGCCGTACATATTAAATGCTTTTTGTGTATCTAAAGACTGAATTAAGTTAATTTTAACAGTGAATTACTCAGCTTGAACTCTGTATAGTTTCTGCACCGTGCGATTTATTTCTATATTATGATCCTGTGGATACCGCTGTCCTTAAACAATCAATATGGGTGATTTAAATTCATCAGATTGTTCCTGGAAGAAAATGGTGATAGGAAAAGCAAACAACGAATGGGTCTCAACCATAAAATCGGAGCTGGGTGACGTAAATAGTGGTATGAACTCTGCAGGTACCGATTTGCAGCAGGACCTTATAAATTATGACAGTATAAAGAAAGAACACGACGCTGGTGGAGAAGATTATGAAATAGAAGAGCCGGTTGGAATGTTGCAGGAAACTGATCCGCTTTCTTTGCAAAAACCGCTTAAAAGGAAACGACGTAAGAGTTCTATACCAAAGAATGAATCTTCTGAAGAGAGAGCTGCGCGCCTCGCGAAAATGTCCGCTTACGCCGCGCAGAGGCTCGCGAATGAAACTCCCGAGCAGCGCGCACTGAGGCTGAAACGCATGTCAGATTATGCAGCCAGGAGACTTGCTCATGAGACAAGCGAGCAGAGGGCTAAGCGGCTTGCTAGAATGTCTGCGTATGCTGCTAAAAGGCTGGCCAGTGAGTCGCCAGAGCAAAGGCAAGCAAGGCTTACTAGAATGTCTGCTTATGCAGCACGGAGGCAAGCTCAGAAAAAGGTGTCCAGCCCGGGCACTTCTCAGGACCTACAGACTTACAATAAAACAAACATGATGCCTAACCAAAGCTGAGAATATTTCTTTGTATTGAGTCAATCAATGTACAAGTACTGAAATTTCTTTTATACAGACTTTTTACAAATAGATAAATATAATTTTTTTTACTAGGTATACTATTTAAATGTAAGTAATTAAGATGCCTGTAATATGCCCTTATAAGCTTTATATTAAGTTTTGTAAAAATAGGTTTTAGTTTAGTTTTATAACAGATGTATTATGTACCATCACATTAAAAGTTATGTATTTTAACTTTGCTTTGTTGTAATAAAAATACTTTTACAGAATATAGTGCAGTATATTTTAGGTTTTACTTTTCTGACGTTTCAAATGCTTTGCTTTGTTATTGATTTCATGGATAAAAGTCGCACTATCTATCTATTAGGTTGTTTAAATATTGATATAAAACAAAAAATATTTTAACTTTTTATTTAATTTAAACAACAAAACTCTATTGCATAAATATACAAGTTACATCTTACTTTACCAATTAGCATTGGTTCTATTTAATATTTAAAAATTAATATTAGGTATTGTACATAATAAGATAACACTCCAAAGTCAATACTCCATATCAAACAAACAGCATTACTTCTATTCTGATATTTAAGTTTCACCAATGTGTGGAATGCTCTGAATAAAAAATTTGGTTTAGTAGCTTATAAATTATATTCCTCTCATTTAATAATTACGGAACAAAAGCAAGATACATTTTAAAATATTATAATAATCTCAAATAGTATTAAACATTTTAATTTGGCAACATTAACAATTTTGTAACTAATACACATTGTGTTAGAGTACATTATATCTCAATGCTAATACATGTTCTCGTAAAAATTGTTTAGAGTAGGCTGAAGTGATCTTAAATAATTTATATTTTGAGATTCTAAACAATAAAGTTGTGGAATGTTTATCAGTCTATAAAATAGCCCTACACCTATTATATTATACCATCTTAGACTATAGAATACCTTTATATGATTGAAGTATACTATACACACGTTTTGAGAAAATAGTGTGTATCTATCTATGTATAGTTAAGGGCAATAATTTGTATACACTTTAGTACTTTCTCATACCTAGGAGTAACGAGTTGGTAAAAGCACAAAAATGTGTAACATTCTTTTCATAACAACTACAGATTAGTTTCTCCAACAAGATATAAAAGTGTATATATTTTATTGTCCTTCACTGTACTAAAAAAATCTTACAGCACTATATAATACATTGAAATATCTATGATTTTTTAGGTAATACTAGACTATTTGAAGATTATTGTTTAAAAATTTAACAATACAATGACTATCCAATGATTGTATAATATTGCAGATATATACAGTACTAATAATCAAAATGCACCCCAGTATTGTGCTGCTAAGAATAGAATTCATGAATATAACATGATCATCTTGTTAAATCCAGCTTCACAATAGCGAGACTATCATTTTCATCAATACAAATTTTAGTTTCATAACCCCTTTTCAATGGATACCCATAAACTTTAGAAGCGAAGTGTTTTATCCCTGTTTTAGGATGCGGACCTAGGACACTCGGAAAAGTAAAAGACATGAACACGACTATGTAACGCACATTATTAGAGCAGGTAGCGCGTTTATTGACCTTCTTTATTAGAGAGAGAGAGAGTAGAAAGAAGTAGAACATGCAACATTCAATGACTGGACATTAATACTCCAAGCCCTTATCAAAAATGAAAACAGTACAAAATCACAAACGGAATACGCGTAAATACGTTACAAGCTTCGCTTCTGTCGGCCGTCGTACCTCTCTATTTCTATCTATCATAGCATGCCCGAGCTGTATCACAGAACACTATTACTCCAAGAGAGCTGTATCGTCTCAATGTTGTTTGGCTAGCTATATTAGGTCATAAGTAGGGTTGATTGACTGGGCACATTTCCTAAGTCAGAGTTATACAAGCTGCCAATGGGCCTTTGACTTGGCTTAACAGATGACTGCCACACCAGGACTGCCTATTTACGTGACACAAAGACACATGCTTAAATCCCACTACACGGTCACCCATCTATGAACTGACTTTACCTGACGTTGTTTAACCAACTAATCGTTCACTGAATAGGGAACCAGCACCAAGTACCACCTTTTTTTATTGTTGTCGAGGACTAAGGAGGTAACCTTCAAAAATCCCCCAGTATTAGGGGCGGAGGCCACCACCGAGTAAACTTCGTTGACGATTACATATCTAGTAGTTATACAACGTGTTAACGAATTAACGCAAAACTTGAATCTAGTTTGTTCAGTATCAAGAGCAGAATTGATTACACTACATTTTAATAACGAGTGTTAATAAAACCATATCCCATCGCTGAGGGTTTATTAGGTCTCGCAATATAATCATATGTATACAAGTCATTTATTGAATCATCAAATCAATCTCATAAATATTTTTCTTGGTTTCTACTAACAATGCGAATGGGACACGGGTTTTTAACAGCCTGTATAGGTTAATTACTATATTTCTATTGATTTATCATGACGAGTCTAAAAGCAGAGGCGGTCGGTCTACTAGCGGTAAGAGGTTATTAACCTTCAACGAGCGTATACGACACATAAATAATAATAATATGCAATATACAACAATCACCTAATCCCAAACTAGGCAAAGCCACGGCAACCAAACAACTAATACTAATACTTTTATTGTAAAAACTTGCTTATATAGATCACACACATCCAAGGTGGGCAGTAGCCACTAGCTAGACCAACGGGCCTGTCTATACCATCCGTAATGAAATGAGCATTAATTACAAACAAAATGTCTGACAATATTTTCAATTAAAAAAAAGAATTGTGTCTCAAGGTTAGCGTTACTTCATTGACACGTTGTATATCTATGTAAGGCCGGCTGCGGCCCGGCTTCGGTTCCTGTATGTGTATGTACTTGTCTTGAGCTAGCAAGCTGTGTCAGCGAGGGCGGCGCCTCCCGCGGCCGCAAGCAACTGTCGCGTGGACGACGTCGAGCTGTACGAGTCACCAGACGACCGCACACTCGACTGACTCAGCGGGGTGCCTGCACAAGACATCGATACACGAACTATATTACCACACACCTCCTCCAACTATTTCACAATTTAAGTTTTAACTGCCGAACCTACAAACGTCAATAAAAGTTAATCATCATTAATACATTTTTTGAAATCAGATTATTTCGATACTCGAAGCCCATTAATACTTAATACGCAGATAGTGGGTAGAGATATCAATTATCTCTAGTTAAATAATCGAAATTAATCATAAAAGACTCAGACAGTCGAAAGAAATAGATATCAAAAAGTGACTTAATTAGAATTAAGTTAATTGGCGTTTGTTAGTGCGGCAGTTAGATTTAGGAAGCTTCTCTGCTGTTTCTTGTACAGTTACCACGCTAGGTGTTAGGATCCTCGTGCAATCCAGGCAGGTGCCACCGCAGTGTCAGATATTCTATCGCCAAGCAGCAGTGTGGAAACATTGCTGTGTCCCGGCGTAAAGGGCAATGTAGCTGGTGAAATTACCAGACATAAAGACTTAATATCTAATATCTTAAAGGTCGGCAACTCGCTAGTGATTCTTCTGGTGTAGCTAGCGTCTATAAGCTGCGGTGACTGCTTACGATCAGGCGGGCCACACGCGTGATTGCCACCTTGGTAGTATAAAAAAATGCACTAAGGGCTCCCACACATAACTGCGAATTCTCATCGCAAATATCTGCGAGAAACAAATGAATTTTTGTATCGAAAGTTCATTTGTTTCTCGCAGATGCGATGCGAATTCGCAGTTATGTGTGAGAGCCCTAAAGCACAACTGTTGATCATGAGTAGCCATTAGCACTGTGATTTTTTAATAATTTACCATTGGGGCATATCCGGACACCCCACGGGTCTCCCCCGTCCGGGATGTCCGGATAAGGATAGCAACCTCCCATCTCTTCCGATCGGGTGTACGTCAGAGGCGACTAAAGGAAAGAAGAAGATGGGCAGCAGAGTCTTTTTATTGGATTACCTACCACATTTGCCTACTGCGATAGCCAAGACGCCTGCCAAGCGTGGTGTTTATGGAAACCCCATTCTAAGGGGATAGCATTTCTTCAGTAGTAATGATGACGAGTTTTGATGTACGATTATATGTACCGGGTAAGGATGTGACGTGATGTGGCAGTGCCCAGCGCTGAGGTGCACAGTCTCCATTGCTGGTCGGCTCCTGCAACAGAAGACCGCAATAGACACAACAAAATCACCTACTACGCTATTAAATTAAACGCATCTTGGAGCTAATCGTGCAGAAATCGTATAATCGTTGGTACGCGGTATGGGCAGTATCTGGGAGGAGAAGTGTTAAAATGTTCTTACTGTCATCAACGCTGGCATAACATCGCTTATCTCGCTCACTCTAACGGTTGCCGAATAAGCAAGAAAGAGATACAATAACCATTACAGGCGCTCATATTCGAACTAATTCTCATTTTAAATACACGCATGCGCAGTGAAGCGTTAACATTTCATCTCCACCTTGAGCTATATTAGACAGTTACAGCGGTGCATATCATGAAGGTATAGGGTTAAAATTGGAGAAAACACACTGAATACACCTGAAGCAAAGATCTAATATCACTATCCCGCTATCTGTGGTCCGAGCTCTCTTTCTAATAAGGTAACCTCGCCGGTATGAGAAAGAGACTTCGGACCACCGAGAACGGGATAGCGATATTAGACCTAGAGGTGGTTAACACAACGCATAGAACCATAACTAAGCACGCTATATTCACTCAACGAATATCGTACGCTATTTGTATTTTCGTTAAGTGCTAAAATCGCACCACGCTATTTAGTCATAGTAGTCGAACGGACTGAGCGCAGTATCGCTGGCTGGTACTCGCAACATATAGTAAATAGCATCAAGTCGTCAGTCAGTACCGACTGGCGCGTGTTAGTGCTCGCGTAAGGTTATCACGACGTCGCGTCGCGCGCGATTTATACACACGCTATGTGTGCAGCATGCTATAACATAGCGTGTAAATTAGCATGCTAATTATCGTCAGAACAGTTTTTTTCATTCGTGTCTGTTCCAACTATGATGATCATATTCGCAATCACGATCTCGATATAACTTGTACCAGTCCTGAAGCGATGTGAAGGGAGCTAAACTGTATATTCTTTGAAACCACTTATTTGAATTCTCACTAATGGGTATTGATAGAGTTATTGTAATGTGTATCTACTGTATATTTTATTAATGAACAGTTCTATCCTATATATTTTGTTACTATAAATGGAGACTTGTCAATAGCTCTTTTGTTACTAATTTACATTTTTCATATTGCTATTGTTGTAGCCGGTAGTCGTCCTAATAAATAAATAAATGCTAATATAGCTTAATGTCAATAGCATGCTGCCATAAAATAGCAGATTCGAACAATAGTAATTAGACCTTTGCTTCAGGTAATTCAGAGAGTTATCTCCACTTTTAACCCTATATCTTAATGGTGCATATCTCTTGTGGTCACCGGCACATCTTGAACACAAACAACGTTAAATATAATGCTGACAAATGAATGCAGGTGCAACATAAATACACGACGCTCAAATTAAAAAGGAACGCACAAACCAAAACCGATGTAAAACACGCACACAAAGCTGGATGACGCACGTCACGAACTACGATGACAACATGAGGCCTAGAGTTGCTGTCGTTCCGGCGAAATTTGAAATTTGGACCGTTGCGAGTTGGTTTAATACAGATTATTTTACAAACATTACATTTAAATTATATTTTTTAAGTAATAAAAGCAATGTTGTTCCACTGGGTATGTATCAATATTAGATATATGTATGTAACTCAATTGTTGAATATCCAGCAAATGAGTTACATACATACCTATATGTAATTATATTGATACACTGAATGGAACAGCAAGGTTTTGTTACATACTGTATAAATTGTATATATACCATGTGGGGAAGACGATACGACAATTAATGAAAATTTCAGTAATACTGGTACATAGGAATATTATGAACAACCGTCAAATAAATCCTTCAAAATAGATATTCCCAACCATAGTCACTAGTGACGTCCACACACTTTTAGCATAGACAAAACAAACTGAGACCAAAAAAAACGCGGCAAAAATTCAAATTCAGAACGGAACGAGCGACGGTAAACCTCGTGATGCAAGATGGCGCCACTTACTGCGAGCTTGTTCGTCTTTGGTACGGTCAGTATCGTGGTGTTGGTATCTTCTGGCGTGAAATAATCAGAGTCTTCGTTGACGGCCGGCGACTCGGCGCCGGCCCGGGACCGAGTCCCGCTCGCTGCGTGCGAGACACCACCACACACGGTTATGAGCCATTCGTGATACTACATCTACGAGTATCTATTGGAAACTTAACTTTAAGTTCGCTAACAGATAAAATAACAATGCAATTCAATCGGTAACAAGCTGGCTTTATTGCATGAACGTAGTCCTTGCTTTCTTTATTTTATCTTTGCAACGTATCTTTTAATGTCAGAAGGGAAGTTCAGTCTAGAATAGAGATACCTACTTCGACATTTTTGCAGTCTTGCCTAGCGACAAAGTAAGTCAAAATGTCCACTATAGCGAGCCGCAGGTATAGCTTGTGTTACAGTATTAGGTATAGGTTGTTACTAAGAAATGTACTGGATATAAATAAATGATGATTCGCCAAAAATTTTAACTACTCTATGAACGAATCTCAATAAAGCAAAGCGATTATGATTTTGTTGTGATATTGTGACGACGACTTATTATTGAAATATCAACAGTACAGTCAGCAACATAAGTGTATAAATTTATATTGTACCTACCTAAATTGTTTCAGCCAATGAAATCATTGAGATTTTTTTTTCTCTTTTTAATAACATTTTATTGTCTTTTATTGTTGTCTGTACATACAAGAGTAGTAGATACAGTCCATGCCGCACAGTATAGCTGAGAATTGTACTATCAGTAAACACAGTTACATTAAAAACCTGCTACAAAAAACCTTGGTACAAATGCTGTGAATATTAGTGGTTAGTGTAACTGTAAGTGATAGCGCGCACGAGTTATTTTTGCCTCGATCACTTTTTGATAATTCTTTTCTGGCAGAGAATATGTATAAAGATGCACGCACATTACGTTGCGATAACCTGGTGGCATTGGTGGTGGTATTGTAATTAAAACATGGGGATGATGAATGGGTAAAAAAATTATAATTCTAATTAGTCTGTCAGTTTTTTTTTCAGATTATCAAAAAAATATTGGGCACGTATTTTTTTTTATTTTAAAAATCATAGCCAAAGAAATAGAGCGACAAAGTTCGGGAGTGAGGGCTCGTGACGTAAAATATTAAAGTACATAGTAAGTAAAATTGTACACCCACTATATCTTCGTCATTTTTTGTTTAATTGACAAAAGAAAAAATACGTGTTCAATATTTTTTAATAATCTAAAGGACGGACTAAATATAATGTTTTAGTATTAATATATCATTGCATGCCTAAAAGGTAAATTATGCAGTTCATGTCATTCACATCAAAACAACTTTTGCACCACAATTAAGTCACTAAACTATTTGAATTTACATCTTCTCCATCCATATTCTCAAACCTGCCAAGAGTGACAAAAAGTGACCGTGACAAGTGACTCGTGCGCGCTAGCACTAATAGTGTTGTATACTGACAGTCTAGTCGGCGGTCTGGCTCCTCGGAATCAGTGTCATCGATGTGCGCGAGCGCAGGCGTCGCGAGCCGCAGCGCGTCTGCTGCCGTAACGCTGGCCACACTCGCAACGCTCCCTACGCTCGTTACGCTCCCCACGCTTGCCACGCTCGCCACGCTCCCCACACCTGCTACGCTCACCACGCTTGCCGATAGTGACGGCGATGAGCGAGCGCACGCTGCGCTCTTTATCATCTAATAAATATTTCAATCTATTAGATACTTTAACTAGGTGATAGTAGGTTCCATTTGCAAGAGACCGTCTAGGAATTACAGCAGTGCCAGAGTCGCAAAGCAGAAGTGTCTAAACATTGAAAATGAAAGTGAAAACATTGCTGTGTTCCAGCACTATTTCTGGAGAAATTATTAGGCTCAAGATAAGTACTCATTAACATATCTTATATGGCAAATGGTGCACTGCAGCCTTCCATTGGTGAGCTGATCGCTTGCCATCACGTAAACGTCTTATTTGTCTCGCCATAAGTAGAATGTAATGTTAAAATGCCTGTCCGATTTGTAAAGCAAATATGCACATTGCTGGTACATTCCAGGAAAAATATAACGTGTGTAAGGGTCGTACCGAAAACCGATACCAGGGATCCAGTATATGATTCTGAACATCCTAGTGTTGAAATTTATCATCGGCTTTTTCATGAATTGCCAAAAAAAAAACACTTTTTTAAAATAAAATTAGTATAACATCATTATTGGTATAATAATAAAGCCTAATTTTAATTTAAAAACAATAAATTAATTATTACGGAATTATTTTTTATTTATTTATTCTTTATGCACAAAAACAGTGCATAGGCAATTAACTATTATTATTTTAGAAAATTAGCAATGTAATTTGAAAAATAAATATTATTCCGCATATATCATTATATGCTCGAAACTTAACAAGTTAGTCATTTACCAATAAATGGTTACTGTAATGTTGTAACGGACAATATTTGACGTCTTATAAATTTTTTTTCGGTACGATGTCCCCTAAAAAAAATTTCGTTAAGTGGTCTCTTACACCCTGTATGATAGTTTCAATAAGAGTAATATACATTTCCCCTCAGTGACTGCACTAGGTTTTTTAACATCCCTGTATAAGAAAGTAAAAAGAATACCAATTTAATTTAACCACTTGTAAGTTTTAAATGTGACAGAGTACTAATCATATTGAAGTGTATTTAATAGTTGAGATTATCCTTATTGGTATAAACTAAAACATTACAACATTTTTTATTAAGAAAATGTTGTAATTAAAAAAAAGAGAATAGTTAAGAGCGTAGTAGTAATAGTTTAGAACTTTAGACTATGTAGTCACACTAAATACAGCTAATGATATTACACAACCAGTCGATCATTATGATCGACGAGATACGTCAGTTTTCAGGTCGATTACGATTTAAATTAGATTTAGTTTTATATTTTAATAAGTATGTACTTTATCTGGCAAGTAAAGAAAAAATTATAATAATTAAACGAAGTCTGTTAACAAATTATAACATTTTAGTCAAAATACAGAAGGGCTATTTTTCAACAATTTAAGTAACGTATCACGAGCTGATTCACTCCATATAATCTTGCAGTTGAGTAAATCCGTACGACTCACCCCATTAGCGGGCAGGTGTGCGAGCAGCGGCGAGAGTCGCTCGCAGTCGCTGTCGGGCTCGTGGTCGCCGGCGCGCGGCGAGCAGCCCTCGTCCTCGGAGCCCGAGGCGGAGCCCGAGCCCGAGGGCGCGGACCTCACCTCGCCCGAGTACTGCAGGCTCAGGGACGACTGGCGCATTCAATATGAACATCAACTCCGGGACTTGGAGTCGCCGCCAAAATTATACATTTTCGGTACTACAGAATGTTAAAAAATACCCTGTCCGATCACTGAGCGTGTTATTTGGTTTAGCAAAACAATTATACTTCCATAAAGGTACTATTTTGTTGATATCCTTATATTGTTTTCTCGAAATGTAACATTTCAGAAAAAAATTAGATATTAAAAAAGAGTAATAAACTTAGATTTGTACTGCGACACCGAATATCGATCGGATAGAGGTTTTTTTAACACTCTGTATAGTGCAACCGGATAACTCAGTCCTCGCCTGCGACGAGAGGGGGCGGGCCTATATTGCAGTGATGTGCGATGCCGTCCGTCCCGCGTGATATACTGACTTCATCTCTGCTGTAAGTCGTAATCGTGGAATGACTTATCCGGTAGCACTTTAATCAATATCGTGCAACATCGCTAGACGCTTGTCTAAATTTTTAATAAATTGATCGTTTAACCGCCGAATGACATTATAACAATAAACCAGGTATCCTGGAAAGGTTATACCATACCAATAGTAAAGCGTGAGACGGCCCAAAAAAAATATCAAACACAAAAAAAGTAAGGAAAAGTAAGCATTTTCAAATACCTTAAAATCGTTTCTAATCAACCCTAACTTATACTGCACACACTTATGAAGTGATGGTCATTAGTCGTGCATAAGTCGGCAGTTTTAAGACATACTAATTTATGAGCTAGATTTTAATCATTACTTGAGAATTACCCCATTTCTGGGGCACCATGTATGCATTACCTTGGACATCTTGTCCCCGTTGACAATCTTGTGATTGTACAGCAGTGGGCTGTGTGCAGCGGCCTTCTCTTCGGCGCGCTTGGCGCCTTCCTCGCGCGCCAGTAACACCGACATGCGGAACTGACACATTGAGATATCACTCTGGTTAGCTTGGACCATCTAGTCAAGTGCGCTGAATGACCAAACTCGTACGAGTAAAATCATTAGAATTTGCTATTTATATTTATAGAAAAGAACTGTACCAACATCATTGAAATCAAACTACTTTTACGGATTTTATCGCGGTTTATTTTGGCCTGTTATTTTGTTTTGTTGTTGCTGTTATTTTATTTTTTATTTTGGTTTATTTTGCACCGGCTTGGGACCTGTGATAAATATAATTAAATACAATATTAATCAAAACACTGCACGGCCTCAAGATACTGTAAGCTCTTACTGCGTAGATCGGACCAACAATAATAACTAAGAAGACCTGAGGGTACACCGGCATAATTGTGTAAATGGGTGCTGCAAAGCATTCGAAACGTCGGGATAGTAACATTATGAACCAACATCAAACGAATCTTAGAGTAATCATACTTGAAGTAAGTGGTACCATTATCTTCAAAGTCCTGCTTCGCAAAGCTGGACCTTCGTGGTGTGGGCCCTAGGTCGTCCGAGGAGGATGGCGGCAGGGTTGGGATCACCGTCCAAGTTAGAAGGGAGGGGTTGCCATAATCCCCACGCTTGGCAATTGGGGATCGCAGTATAGGTGGTACGTAATCCAATAGAAATACGTTGCTGCCCGTCTTCTTGGTTTCCCTTAGTCGTCTCTTACGACACCGGGAGGAGATAAGATGGATATTGGTAACAAATAGATATAGGAAGCAGAGGGTTGAAGTTTATTTTAAAATTGTCGTGTTCCTACCTCGGGTGTGATGGTTTGTGCGGCGGAGCGATCGCGGACACTCTTAACGTCGTCTTTGGAGCCACTCTTGGCCTTCCTACTGCCGCTGCTGCCGAGGCTCGTGGACGAACTGCGCTCCAGGTTGCAACGATTCAGAATTTCAGCGGCCTGGCAGATCAATCAGGATCTTATACATACTTATTTGTATTTTGTTTGCACAGTAAGTGTCGCTTAGGTTCCGAAGGTAGGGCTGGAGCAATAAATGTCGCTTAGTTTCAGAAGATATAGATATTAAATGTCGCTTAGATTCCGACGGTAGAGAGCATTAAATGTCTCTTAGTTTCAGACCATAGAGATAATAAATATCGCTTAGTTTAAGCAGACAGGGATATTACATGTCGCTTAGTTTCCGACGACAGCGATATTAAATGTAGCTTAGTTTAAGCAGACAGGGATATTACAAATCGCTTAGTTTCAGAAGATATAGATATTAAATGTCGCCTAGATTCCGGCGGTAGAGAGCGTTACATGCAGCTTAGTTTCAGAAGATATAGATATTAAATGTCGCCTAGATTCCGACCGTAGAGAGCATTACATGTCGCTTAGTTTCAGCCGACAGGGATATTACATGTCGCTTAGAAGTTTCACATGACAGGGACATTAAATGTCGCTTCGCTTGTTAGGCGATCGTTATTCGTTAGTATGAAGCATCCATGCTCGAGCCATTTGACACTATTTCCAACTAAAGTAGCATCGTCCTGACGGTAGAATTGTCCATCTTCATTCTGTGGAGTGTGTTCCTGGAATAGTAAATACCTGTGACGCGGTGTCGGTGTCAGGGCTCGCGATGGTGGGCGCAGGCCTGACGGGCGGCAGGGCCCGCGCGGGGTGCGGTCCGTTCAGCGCCTCGAGCAGCGACACCGGCTCGTAGCCCGCCGGGATGTTCTCTGAACTACCCTGCATTCAAGATTACAACCTCACATTGAAACCTCAAAATTGGGATTCAAAAGTAACTATTTTCAGCCCACGGCCAGTTGAATTTGGAGCTACCCGACTGGGGAAGTAGAACAGAGTAATCTTGTACACCAGAAGTACATTTACAATGAATGCCTCCGTCTTACAGAAAATCGAAGCTAAATAATGCCACTTCTAATAACGCCTGCGGTGAGTAAGTCTGCCATGCCATGTAAGGAGTACCTGTGATGGACTGAGGAACTATTGTTTCTCACATTTGCTGCGAATACAGCGATACATCTGCTACAGCCCACAGGGTCCTTTTTTTGTGTTTCTGATATACTAGTGCGTCGCCATACACTGCTCCATCGCCACGTAGATGGAGATATGTTGACCATGTAAATCTCAGGTAATGGGAGTCGCTGGACGTCTAGGATGTGGCACCGACCATCGAATAGGCCGGCAGGGTTGCGACCCCCACCCACAAGTGTGTATCATGACAGTTTTCCGGGGGGCTACAATGCTTCATCCAGCGACGGGCTCAAAGGCACCGGGGCACCCTCCAAAGAGTCCAGTTGGATGGTCTTTCCCAGGATTCTTATCTTACATACGCTGATCGACAACTGGTCCCAGGCAGTGGCGTGCACTGAAAGCAGGCAAAAATATCTGCGAGTTGTTTATGCTTTATGCTATTTGTTGGTGTTCCAGCACAAATATTCTTAAATTAACCAATAATACCAACACATACATTTACATTAAAAAAAATACGTTAATTCATGTCCAAACTAAGATTTTTTTAAATTAAGCCTGTTCAGAGAAATCCTAGGGTAGGCAAAGTATTTTTGTCAGTATGGAGCCGCTGAATAAACTTATTATTGTTCTCAAATCCAAATTAATATGTCTATAGTATTTGCTTGCTAATGGATACTTGAAATGGTATAATAACATACTTAAAATAGGTGAAACAAGCCGAATACGTTTTTTTGCCTACCCTCTGTGCACGCCACTGGTCCCAGGGACCGTTTTAAAGATTCCTTCGTGAGAAAAAAAAAGACAGATGGAAGCACGTACCGTGACGTCAGTGCTAGGCTGCGGGGCGGCATCGGCCCGTCGTTGCAGCGCCCGTATCTGTAGCAGCGCGCGGAAGGGCGCGCGGCATATGGGGCAATTGTTGGCCTGGTAGCGCAGGGAGTCCGCGCACGAGTTGCACAGGCACAAGTGGCGGCACGGCAGGATCAGAGTGTCACGCACGTCACACATGCAGATCACGCACTCCGACCCGCCGTCCTCCGTCTCCTCGTCCGAGGTGGGCTGTTGTATTTATATCCTACTTAATGACGAGATAAGACGATCGTCTGATAGTAAGCGATATGCCTGCCTATAGACTGCACTCACAAATCACAGCAGATCTTTGTGTGTCTGAAGTTGGGTTTGGGGAACCATTGCGCAACTACAGCCGTGAGTTGTCAATACAAAAACACAAAAATAGCTACTGCGCAGCGTTATGCAGCCAACTTCAGATACACAAAGATCTGTTGTGGCTACTATAATCCTTTAGACAGCTACACCACACTGCTGTTGTTCAGTAGAGCTTCAGATCAGTACAGGAACAACATAGCAATGTTTAAACACAGTTGCTTGGTGGTAAAATATCTGATAGTGGTACCTTTCTGGATGAACGGTTTGCACATGGGACCTACAGAAACGAAAACACGTGGGAGTGTGTCCACCACGTTAGGATAAGAACAGGGTGACACACCAGCCGTGCGCCCTTACACGAAACATTTTCAAATGCCACCCACCAAAACTCAAAATTAACATAATCTAAAAATTGTTTCATCATCATCACCATCAGCCAAAAACGTCCAATGCTGGACAAAGGCCTCCGCCTTAGAAGGGAGGGGTTATCATTCTCCACGGTCGGCAGGGGTCTTGAGGATCACACTATAGGTGGTAGTCCAATAGAAAGTCGCTGCTACCCGTCTTCTTGTTTTTCCATTGTCGCCTCTTACAACACCCAAGTTGCTATTCGTACCCGGACAGCCCACGGGAAAAAGACTATTTACTGTTCTAGAAATCCTGTTACATCGTCCTGGTATCGGTATTGTGACAGTTTATATCGATCTGCATCATAAGAATTCACGCTTATCATCGATATTTCAATGCTTTTATTATATTTAAGAACACAGGCTCATATCCGGCTCGAAGGACCAGTATGAAGACGTTACGTTTTATAGGTCTCGTTCTCCGTCCCAACGGACCACCATCGTAACTTAACGCTACAAATGATTAACATGCTCTTACAACAGTATATCAAAGGAAGTCTTAAGTATGTATATACCTTAGTGTCAAGACTTTTGTTTTCGATTCCATAAATCTCTTGCAGCAAATAGCATAGTCCATCAACAAACAGTTTCTGTTTGAGTGCCTTTAGCACATAAGTGCCATCTGAATGCTTCTCCACGACAGCTATAGTTGTGTGAGATTGTCTTATTTCTAAAACAAATGTATAATATCAATACCACAAATAAACATCCTAGAAACAAATGTATGTAGTTGAACTAACACTCACTTTGTTGCAAATCATCAAAGACAGAATTAAAGTCAACATCCAATTTATGTCATAAACAATTACAATAAACATATATTTTTAAATTAAAATCTATCTTATTCTAAATATACAAACGGCTACTAATTATTTTATAACGTTACCTTCTTGTCCCTCATCAACAACGCAATAAATGGCGATCGGTATGATCTCCCGGTCCGCATTGTACAAGAGGTCTTCCTCAGGGTACTTGGAAGGGTCAAAAACGTGAGATATCTGGCAGAACTGCTGGTTTGCACCCTTCTTGTAATGGTAAGTTTGTGAGCTCATAGATGGGTCACGCGGGTAATAACTGCAAATAGAAGGTTTTATTGAAACTTAACTAACTACTTTTACCATTCTCTTTTTTCGTCTAGTCTTGATAGAGAATCAAGACAGTGCAGGAGATGGACTGCATTCAGAGTCGACACTTAATACACACACCCTGCAAATAAACTGAACCTATATCATAGTAATAAAATAACTGTGTAGTACGAGTTTAAAATACGAATCTTATGGTGCTTTAACAGTAAAACAATATTCTAGGAAAAAAATAACACCATCTTCAAATTATGTATCTTTAACCTAATATGCAAATATTGGATCTACGGTATTCAATTAAATTCAATCAAAAGGACCCAAATGGAATCATTAACACTGCTGATACAATTCGGGAAGTATACCTTTAAAATTTCACTAAAGGATAACATATTATAAATAATTATATGGTTATACCGGATAATACCCTCACTGACTGGACAGGGTTTTTTCACACTGTGTATATATATTAAAATAAACCTAAACACTTACACCACACCAGCTGGAGTCACTTCTTCAGTACAGAAATAGAAAACAGTGATAGCGCATCTTGCATCGCAATCAAATGTGAACTCAATATTATAGTATGTCCCCTTGCCATTATTGTCCATTGATTTAATCATACCATCACCAATCTTATTTTCTGCTAATTTCCCCACTGGCTCAGGACATCGGACAAATCGTAATGATTCCTTGCGAATGTTTACTAGACTCTTCAATGTTTTTGTTGGTTCATTTGATTGTGGAGGTGGATATGGAAACTGAAATTAAAAATATATAAGGTAACATTGTTTTAAAAACCAATTTATAACTTAAACCATTTCTTCTGCACACATTTTGCTCTACAGAGTATGGATTTACAATACAACTAACTAAGCATTGTTCTGCTAGATAATTTTGTTGATTGCTTGAGATAGAAGACATCTTCTTCCTTTGTAAAATATAGTAACTTTTCTATAGAAAGATCAAAACATGGACAGGAGATGTGGCTTTAAAATTACAACATTGTATTTAATAGCCAAATGAAGCACATAAATAAATTTTAATAGTAAAATAAGTTGGTGACTCAATTAACACTTTATCTAAAATGTTATTAATAATACAAATAAAGATGGAATATATATAATACAAGTGATAATTATAGAAATTTGAAAAAAAAAATATGCTAAAAAGTAAAATCTTATAATGTGTTGTTTGGTTTGACAGTTCTTTGTTAACAACACTATGTATTATACAATGGTACACCTCAAACTTCTTAACTGTAGAAGTTTAATGTATGGAGTTTTTGGTGCATCGTTTGCCAAATTGATTTGGCTGAAAGAAGAGGTCATTTGCTACATCTTTAGGCCATAAAACTCATTACTTGCCACATCAGCTTTTTTTATTACAACTCTTTCATGTTATTTTGATAAATTCCAGAATTTAGCATTTAAGCTTAAATTAAAATCAAAGATAGTGCTATGGTGTTCAGATTTCATTTTATTTCTTAAATATACTGTTGTATGGTTCTACCAGATACAAAATCACTTGCTAGTAACATCTAGATTTTTTAAAATATCTAACAATGTTGCTGAAAAAATAATAATAATATTTCTTTATTAACCAATAAATTTTCACAATTAGGATGAATGATTAAACATTAAGTTTTCATATCTAGTACTTAGCATCTGTTGCTGTACTAAGCTTTTTAAAGCTTGTATTACGGCTTACAGCGCCAAATCCCCGCGACACTCCAACAATCAGGTGATTAGGTACTTCTAACTAATAAACAAAAAAGAAAAAATAACTTTAAAAGTACTAAACAATAAGTAACAAAAAATTAATAAAATTAATAAACTGTGAGTGTAATTTGGACCTTTCTTATGGCTACATAATGATATTATAACATAAATGTGAAGCACGCATGTTTGTGCTGATGGTGTGTTAGTGTGTGTGTTAGTGTATGTGTCAGTGTGTGTGTATGTGTGCTACTGTATAAGAGAAAGAAAGGGTGTGTGAATACTGGCAGAAATAAAATAAACATAAATAAAAACGAATTTGGTAAATAAATAAACTCAAAACAGATTCTATTGTTGTACAAGCAATAATTGCTCGGTTTCATCATAACTTAATTGTTGTAACCACTTTATTACAATATCTTTGCATGAATATTTATTTAAAGGATACATATTTAGTAAAGCATTAATTTTATTGTAGGTATAAGGACCAAGAAAAAGTAAAAACTTTTTGGCAAACGCGGTGTTATGTTTACGGTTATAGCTGCACACGATGTCTTTTCGACGTTTATTTAATATAGAGGGATCGAATGTAAGTGTACTGTGTTGTCTCAAAATCACTTGTAATATGAACAGTTGGCGAACTGTACACACATTACAGTCTTTATAAAGGTCAGAGGTAGGTAAGAAGAATGGTCTAAAAGTACAAACTTTTAAAATAATTCTCTGCGCAATTTCAGCTCTTTTTAAAATTGTCTTGGATGCACCACTCCAACTAACAATACAATAAGTAATAAGTGATTGTGCGAGTGCTAGATACACTTGTTTTAACTGAGGCCAGTCGAGCGCATGTCTTAAATTTTTAAATACAAACAAATGTAAGAAAAAAAAGAAAAACAAATGTATAAAAAACTAAATTGTTATAAATAAAAATTAAAAGAAATCGGGATCTTCAAATTCTTGTAAAAACTTCTCGAGTCTGTAATCTTTTATTTTCATTTAAGCTTAAATGCTGAATTGTGGAATTTTTCAAAATAAAAATTAAAAAGTTGTAATAAAAAAAACTGGTGTGGCAAGTAATGAGTTTTATGATTGGTTAATCTCAAAGACTTAAGACGAAATGGAAAAACTGCTCAAAGTTTCAATGTTATAAAGAATTATAATACACTCACACATACACACACACATACACACACACACACACGTACACATACACTCGCATACACTTACAATCTAATATAGCTACGAATTGAATTGTGCAGTAATTCTGTAAGACTGTATGGCTAAAGATAAGCATTGAGCGAGAGCCCTGGTACTCATAACACAAGTTAATTCTTACATTGGGTACCAGTGGTCAACAAATAAATAATGTTTAAGTTTAATATAAGGCATACTTAAATTTAGTTCTAAATGATGTATCATTTGTTGCTAATAAAATATTCTATTCTATTCTATATGGTCTAAAGAAGTAGCAAATGACCTCTTCTTTCGACCAAATCAACTTGCAAACGATGCACCTAACACCCTGTATAAAGCTAAAAATTGAGTAGTCAACTTATTAACATGCAGTACTAATTAAAGCAATATTTTGTGACAACAAAGTGTATTCTTACCACTAACTCTGCATGTTTACTTACAGGGGTGGGTCGGCTACCGAGAAAGTTCAAGTCAGCATTCTCACCAAACAGATAAGCTTCTGGCTGAGGGGTGTCAAACCTCTCCCCACCCATGATAAAGTGGCTGCCAAAGTAGTTTCCTACACAAATTTTATTCATTATGACCATTTTCATACAGAAATTGCTTCTGCCTACATATTTACTAAATTTTTCAGTAAATATACAGAATACTTATGATATTAAATGTCAGTAAATTTATCATAGTAAGATTTGCAATACCAAGGCATGTTCCCATCAAAAATAGTTTTTTTTCTGCTTAGTAAAAATGAAATACCCTGCAAAGATTTACACACGGTCATCTGATCCCAAACTGGATTAAGCCTGTACTATAGCAATCAGACAACTTAACTAACACCCAGACACAGGTTGGGAATCCACCCCCCAACCTATTGGGTAGTAGCCAGGTTTCTAACCATTAGACTAACAGGCCCATCAAGGAATTAATGTCTTATCATCATCAGCCAAAAGACGTCCACTACTCAACAAACGGGAGAGGTTGCCATAATCCCCACACTTGGCAGGCTTTTTAGGGATAGCAGTATAGTAGACGCTGCTGCCAGTCTTCTTGTTTTCCCTTAGTGACCTTTTACAACACCCAGAACGAGGAGATGGGTTGGTGCTATTCTTACCCAGGCACCCCATGGGTCATTGGGAATGTGTTATTGTTACTTTTATTATGTAGCTATAGCCAGTCTATTCCTTAGTGCATGTATTTATGATGTCTTTGTTGATTACACACTATAATACATGTTTCTCTCTTTTTTTAATGACATACTATTACACTGTTTCCTACATTGTCATTTGTTATGTAGTGCAATCATCGATATACTTAAAGTTATTAGGCTGTAAGACTTCATGTCAAATGAAATTAAATACAAAACTAAATTCACACAACTTTTGGACATACACATTGGGCTTTCGGCTAAAGGCCTTGTTTTTCATTCATAGTGAATACACTTATCTTTAATAAAACCGGGATAATTAACGTTATATCAACGACTTTCGTAGCGTGGAGTGTCATGAAAGGAATACATAAAGTTATTGTTTTTAAAGGTCAGGTCGCAATTACCTGATCTAGGTGGGTACTTGTAAGCATGGTTTGACACAACATCAGCTTCTTCTATACCAGCATTCTGTCTACTCGTTAGAGCACCCATTATTTGCAATTGTATTCTACGTTATAGTCCACCGAAATGCAAAAATAAGTGAAATAAATTTGACTATCGCCTAACACACATCACACAGTTGACATTTTTGTTTTTTTTTTTCATAAACAAATGTTGACACTCCAGTAACCGCCTAGAAACAACAGGTAATTATTATAAATCCTTTTAGTGATTTTAAGAGATTTATTCATGCTTTTTTTTCTAAACTATAAGAAATATTTTATAAATATGACTAATTGCATTAGTGAATTTGCATTTGCATGAAATTAATATATATTTTTTACTATATTTTTTATTATTATATTTTTTACTTGATGTCAGAAGATAATTCGTTCAGAATTCATGCCGGAAATACGGGCTTTCAAGTGGTTACATACTCTTTGGTCGTTTTTAATAAAGTTGCCCAAAGTTGCCTCTAGTAGCAAGGTTTAGATGTAAATAAAAATAAAATGTGTTGGAATAAATAGGTATGTAAGCTTTTATTAAACGTTTATTATAATGCTACTTCGGTACAATTACGTCCAAACGGATTTTATAACGAAATGCAAAAGTATATTATTCAAATAGTTTTTTTTTATACTAGCAACACATAGATATAAAAGTCAAAGTCAAATTTACCCAACTTCCGTCTGTCTTTTCGAAGTTACGGTGTCACTTTGTGAAGGTGCTTATAAAATTATAATTTAAAATCTATTAAAATCGTGAAAAGTGTATTATATTTCATTGTGATTTGGCCAAGGTATATTGTGTACATGTTACTGAGTTAATATTTTTATTTATTTCAGATCACAATGGGGCGCCGACCAGCGAGATGGTAAATAAATTGTAACCTTTCGCCAGTGCTTATATCGTTGTTTATTGCACAAATTTATTAATGTAATTATTAATTTGCAGCTATCGGTATTGCAAAAACAAGCCGTACCCAAAATCACGGTTCTGTCGTGGTGTGCCCGACCCTAAGATCCGTATCTTCGACTTGGGTAAAAAGAAGGCGACAGTGGATGACTTCCCGCTATGTGTGCACCTTGTCTCGGACGAGTACGAGCAGCTGAGCTCTGAGGCGCTGGAGGCGGGCCGCATTTGCTGCAACAAGTACCTCGTCAAGAACTGCGGCAAAGACCAGTTCCACATCCGAATGCGGCTTCACCCATTCCATGTTATCCGCATCAATAAAATGTTATCGTGCGCTGGAGCTGATAGGTAAGTCAATTGAAATATTACTTTAAAACGAGTACTTAATACCTACCAATCTGTTAACACCTGTGTGTTGTGTGGTGCTGTTTGTATTCATGGAATACTTCATATGAGCTGCCTTAAATTTTGTAATGTTTCTATTGTGCACCATGGAGAATCAGCCCCTATAAGATTTGCGGATTAACCAATCCTCCTACAATAACATACATTTCTGCCTGATTGATATTGCCATGTTATATGCTAACCCAATTACTACTACAGGTTTGCATACATGTTTATGAAGCGCAACATGATTGTTTTAAGACAGTCTTATAACGCACTAGCAGTTCCCTGCAGCTACGCCCGCTATTTTTTCCACCCCATTTAATCCCTTTTGAAGTGGAATTTTCAAAAACCATTTCTTCGTGGATGCTTACAACATAAGAAGAACCTACTGTCCAAATTTCAGCTTTCTAGGTCCAGCGGTTTGGCCTGTGCGTTGATGAATCAGTCAGTCTAGATAAGTAATTTTATATGTATAGATTATGATTTGATGAGGCCAGACCTGTTGTCTGTTTTTGTTGCAATTTTTTAGTTTCTCTAGGGAGGGTTTAAAATTGTAAGGATTAGGATTAAGAGATTGTTTCTGGCACCAAGTATTTAACTACTAATTTCCAGAATCAGTATTAGGGTTGTTATGAATATCGGTATCTGCTGATATTGATCTGAAAAATCAGCATCTGATAATACAGTAAAAACCTGATCAGCAAAAACTGATCACTTCAGTAGCAAATAAATATTAAATTGTGAATCATATTAATGACTTGTATATTTAATGCTAAGATAGTCCTGATTGCACAATATTTAAAAATAATGAATAATATGTTTAAAACAATGTCTCCTCATCATTCCTCTAGTATTAAACAATATCTTTGTGTCTTTTCACTTAGTGCGGCGTGAAACAAATGAATTTTCAATACAAGTTGCAGGAACTTGTATCGAAAATTCATTTGTTTCTCGCCGCATCGCATCGCATTGCAGTTATGTGTGGGAGCCCTTAGTCCTAAACACAGTTTTCCTGTCATGTAGAGGATTTTTTATGTAAGGCTTGGGTATGGACTTTAAAAAGGCCAAAAGAGAAGCAGCATATCATTAGTATTAATAAGAGATTTAATCTAGCCCCATTTATCAACATTGATAAAGCCCAATAAAACATGATTATAATGTGGATATTCATATTTTTGGCAAGTCATTAAAAATAATACAAGTACTTTTTAATTTGAATTGATTTGATTGAGGCTCACACCTACCATGACTGTCAAATTACCTGAAACTGATGATAACAAACCATCCCCATCTCATGTTGTATCCATTATAAATGATTAACAAAATGCTTGATCCAGACTAAGAGAACTGACTATTTTGCATCTGGTTGCCAATATTAAAAACGTAAAGTTCAGTATCCTGTCATCTCATTCCTGTGCACACTCCAAAATTTATCTTGTAACGTATTTGTATGGCTCATAACAGGCCTCCTTTGAGTCTGATGTCGAGTTTTCAAATGTATTGTAATCTTATTAGCAAATTGATGATGTTCCTTGAAATTGCAGGCTCCAGACCGGGATGCGCGGTGCGTTCGGCAAGCCGCAAGGGACCGTGGCCCGCGTGCGCATCGGGCAGCCCATCATGTCGGTGCGCTCCAGCGACCGTTGGAAGGCGCAGGTCATCGAGGCTCTGCGTCGTGCCAAGTTCAAGTTCCCTGGTCGTCAGAAGGTATGCAGTTGGTTGTCTAATTGTCTGCATATTCAAAACCCATCATATTTGATCAGAATGATGTGAAGAACATTATATGATTGCCTGATGCCCTAAAAATTTTGCTGATATGCATTCTTTCAAATATACAAATGACTGCAGCACAAAGAAAATTGGAATCTTTAATTTAGTTGTGAAATCAACAGCCGAATGATACCCACTGCTAATCAAAGGCCTCCCCCATAAAAGGGAGGGGTTGCCATAACCTCCACGCTTGGCAGGTGGATTGGGGATCTAAAACATTTATACATTCAATATTCTCCATACCATTCATATTGATGTTAAAAAAGGTTAATTTTTTAGCTTATCAATAAAGCTAAAAAAATAAAAAAATTTAACTATCAGCTCATATTACTGGACTAGAACAGTAAACAGGCAATAATATGCCTTCACTATGTGTACTCCTGTGAGTTTATGTAATTTCTGCATACATTTACTGAGCAGTCTTGACAAGTTTTTGTCATTTCTGCATATATTTACTGAGCAGTCTTGACAACACTATTGATTCCTAAGTCAATTTAAAATTGTAAATGTGGCTTAATGATATTAACACACCAGTAAATTGGGTTGGGGAGGTATTTAAGTAATCCAAACTAAATAAATTGTTTTGTCATCAGATCTATGTCTCCAAGAGATGGGGATTCACCAAATACGACCGTGATGAGTTCGATAAGCTGCGCGACGAGGGCTGGCTGACCAACGACGGATGCAACGTCAGGTACCGCCCTAAGCACGGACCTCTTGACGTATGGAGGAAGCTGCAGACTGAGATCCACAATGTGTAAATCTTCAGCAAAAATATATCATATTAACAACATTTACTTGTTTTATTTCAGTTATATCCCTATATTACATTAATGAAGTTTTAAAAAATATCTACTTAGCTATCTAAAAAAGGAGTCAATAGGTCTACTGCAAGGCATTTTTGACTTTTTCACTGGTGATATAGACTTTTTTCGTTTAACACTACTGCCAGTGAACTGTGGATGGTTCTTCCTATTTAATTGTCTACTTAATTTTTTAGCTTCATGATAATCCATATGTTCACTAAACTTTTCCAGAGGCACTTTTTTACCACACTCTGAACATATGTCTGTTGGAATGCTATTGTCGACTTTTACTAAAAAGCTTGCCATAGATGATGTTTCATTCTTCATATTGTATGGCACTTTAGATTTCTTCATAACTCCTGCACATTTATTCTCATATTTCTTTCTTAGTTCTTTACGAACTTGATGCCTTTCTTCATCTCGCAATTGTAATGCAAGATGGTAATCCGAATGTTCTGCTACCATATCAACAGCAATTGTTTTTCCACATTCTGAGCATTGAAATGTTTCGATGTGTGAAGTTTGATCGACTTCTGGCGGTATTACCACCTCTGCATTAGTAATCTGTTCAGGTTCTGAAGCAGCCTCTGAACCTTGATCATTGGCTGGTTTAGAAATATTCAATAGCTCTCTAATGTTGCTTATTCTGGATACATCTTGAGGGTCATCTTCAAATAAAGCGATGCTTTTATTTATTTCCATGTTGATGGTTGATCCAGAATATTCTGTATCATTACTATCTTCTCCACATTTGACGATATCACATAAGGGTGTTGTCGGGCGTAATTTTAGATTCTCTGTTTCCATGTGCTTAGGAATACTTTTTAGATTACCATTTAACATTTTTGCAAAAAATGATTCCTGTTTATCTAAAGTAGTTTCAATAACAGCATCATTATCAATGATTGGTTTGTCTGAAATTTCATTTTTCAGGTCAATAGAAGATTTGTTTGAGATCTGAAGGAATTTATGCATTATGTAATCTTTGCCACTCTTTTCTTTAGGTTCTATTTCTTTCTCACAATCTTCTTTACTGTCTTTGAGTTTGTCTGATGTTGCTTTATTAGATCCTGCACTAAAGTAATCTAAGATTTTCTTGGTTTTCTTTGTTTCAGAGTTATCTTCAAATTTTCCGACACTTATGCCTAGAAATTTGATTGGTGCTCTTAACCTCCTGTTGCTTTCACCATCTGAAATTAAAAAATACACAGACGTTTTAGACTCATGAAATGAAGTGCGAGATCGAGATTAAAAATTAAAAACTACCTTTTACTTTAACGCCTTCAGAACTTTCCATTAGCAAATCCAAGGCTTTATTTGAAAACAATTCTCCACATAATTCATCGTCTGCGGTAAAATTGTACGATCTCGAGCTACTAGCATCCCTGCCGTCCGGAAGCTGTGCAGAGTAGCTGACTACCATTTGTTTAGGTGTCCTATTGTTTTCTAGCGCGTCCTTCTCCAACCTATCATCAATTTCGTCGCCGAGGTCTTTGAGCCACTTCCGTAAGCTGTCCAGGTCCAGGAGAGCGGATTTGCCTCGAAATTGTTTACAGCATCCAATACTTTTGGGATTAAATCTGGCTTGTACTGGCTCTAGGTCGACACCTCGCGCAATATTGTACAGCCAAGACCTGAAATATGATGAGTACATATTTTACTTAAAAAAAAAAAAATACTTGTTAGATTGCAATCCTATCTGCCTGATGGTAAGCGATCCGCGATTACAGATGGTAATATCGATAGCACAGTATCACATTTCTTGCTTTGGTCGCAAAAGGAACTGAACCCGGTCCCATCCATAGCCACCAGCATAGCCACTCCTGATAGAGCGAGTGCGAGAGCGAGATTCGCTCTCATGTATCTAAGTGCAAAAATATCATTCATCATTAGCAGTCGAAAAACGTCCACTGCTAAACAAAGGCCGCAAGAAGGTGGGGATTGCCATAATCCGCACGCTTGGCAGGAGTCTTGGGGACCGCACTAGGTATAGATGGTAGGTAATCCAATAGAAAGACGCTGCTACCCGTCTTCTTGTTTTCCCTTAGTCGGCTCTTACGACATCCAGCGGGAGAAGATGGGAGGGTGCTATTCTTACCCTAACGGGTAACTTGCCACAAAATTATACTGATCTTTAAATTTACCCTACCAAAGGGGGCCAAATGGGGTTATTACTTGTGATAAAAATATATAGTCAGATACGTCTTGTGAGAGTGCCATACGCTTTTTTAGGTTGGATTTAAAAATTGATATAAGGCGACCGTCACTGCATAGCAATTTTGTAATATTTTATTTACAAAATGAAATCAAGCAAGTAGGTCTTAACGAGGAGAGTTCATTAAATTATTAATACCCACCCGTTCTTTTCATCGAATCGCGTCTGCAGTTCTTTTTCTGAGAACTCTTGAAGTTCACACATCTTATTGATTTTTAGTATTTCGCAAACTGTGTCGCCGAACTTCCCGCCGAGATGTTTCACTTTCTTTATTGAGAGTGTTCTAGATAAATAGGGAAAATAAATTAGATCATGACAAAATGAAGAAAAGTAATACTTGCGTCAAATATATACATACTTGTATAAAATATTTATTGAATGCTTAGGTAGAACAGTCTGCTTATTAGGTTTGTTCATACCGCAAACAAGTTTTGCCAGAATTTTGTTGTGCGCTATGCCTGCAGAGCACCTATAGCCTGAGAACCAAAAACAATAGTGAAGTGAAATATCAAACCTAATTTAAAAAAAAGCTTGATGATTATAGCAACTCCTCCTTTCTAAGAGAGAACCTTTGTCCAGTAGTGGGCGTCTGTCGGCTGATGATAATGATGCTATAAGCTTAGTACACGCCTTTTTCTTTACATTTTTCGCCATTTTAACCCCCCGACAGAAAATTCGCTATAAAGAAGTGGAGGCCTATATCCATCGATATAATATATAAACTAGATAAACAAAACAAAATGACATCTAAAATATGGTCGCGGAGGTTGCAAACTTATCTGTGCTGGTGGCGGAAACGTGAACTAACGATTTTATAATGATAATGACTTGTAGTTTGACAGTTTCATATAGACAGTAGCGACACTCCTATCGGCAAAAATAAATTTGTCAGGATGTGGCTTGTAAAGAAATAGCGACACAAGGGCGCTATTTCTCGCTACCACTTTTTGAACCGTGACACCAAATCTAGTTTATATATTATATCGATGCCTATATCAATCAGCAGTCTTAGCACGATTTGCCAAGACTTCGTAATCTTGACAGTTCGGTGAGGAGTATGACATAGTTATCGACGTAGAAACGTCATTTTCGGTATTAGCTAAGTCGTTAATTACGTCATACTCCACACTGAACTGTCAAGATTACGAAGTCTTGGCAAATCGTGCTAAGCCTGCTGTTCGTGGTATCGTAGCTCCCAAATGACTAGGCGGATTTGAAAGCTGTTCTGTTTATCTTACAGCTGGTTTGATAATCCATGGGGTGTCCGGGTAAGATTAGCACCCTCCCATCTCTCGTTGGGTGTTCGTAAGAGGCGACTAAGGGAAAACAAGTAGACGGGCAGCAGCGTCTTTCTATTGGAATACCTACCACCTATACTGCGATCCCCAGGACGCCTGCCAAGCGTGGGGATTACGGCAACCCCTGCCTTCCAAGGGAGCGACCTATGTTCAGCTGTGGACATATTTCAGCTGTTGCTGAAGATTGAAAATCTGGTCTGGAGGGGTCGGGTGAATCGATTTTTTGAAGTGAAACTTCTTATGCGACTTCCAAAAATGTTATCACATAACGCGTCAAGCGTTAAATGAAGCACCTTAACGCGTTAAGTGATAGGTGTTAAACGATAGGCGATAGGCGTAAATTTGTTAAGGTTATGAAAGCGCTCATGTGACGCCGTCACTGAGTGAGTGGGTTTCGGTGAGGTTCGGTGGGTTTCGGTGAGGTTCGGTGGGGTTCGGTGGGTTTCGGTGGGGTTCGGTGGGGTTCGGTGGGTTTCGGTGGGGTTCGGTGGGTTTCGGTGGGGTTCGGTGGGTTTCGGTGAGGTTCGGTGGGTTTCGGTGGGGTTCGGTGGGGTTCGGTGGGTTTCGGTGGGGTTCGGTGGGTTTCGGTGGGTTTCGGTGAGGTTCGGTGGGTTTCGGTGAGGTTCGGTGGGTTTCGGTGGGGTTCGGTGGGTTTCGGTGGGGTTCGGTGGGTTTCGGTGGGGTTCGGTGGGGTTCGGTGGGGTTCGGTGGGTTTCGGTGGGGTTCGGTGGGGTTCGGTGGGTTTCGGTGAGGTTCGGTGGGTTTCGGTGGGGTTCGGTGGGGTTCGGTGGGGTTCGGTGGGTTTCGGTGGGGTTCGGTGGGTTTCGGTAGGGTTCGATGGGGTTCGGTGGGGTTCGGTTGGGTTCGGTTGGGTTCCGCGGTTGGGGCCGACCTGTCGCTGCCCGCCGTGGTCCAATCCATGGTGAGCAGCGAGAGGTCGTGGTCGGCGGTGGTCTCCTTCTGCGAATGCGTAATGTCGCAGAAGGAGGCAGCGGAGCGGGCCAGGGAGAGCGATCCTCTCGCTGACCCGCGACGCAGGAGGAGGCCCGGGCGCAGAAGGAGGGCCCACGCCGACCTGATGCCCCCATAGCGAGGTAGTGCGGGCAGCGGAAACGGGGGAACTGCTGCCTTCGCACAGCGATTTATCGCCCTCGCGGAGGATGGCGTGCCGGTGTGTCCGGGCACGCCACCCGGTTGTGGGTCTGCGGACCTTTTACACCCGCAGACAGGTCCGTGGGCTTTACACCCGCGGACGAGGAAGAGCTCGCCGGAAGGCGAGCAGCCGCTGACGGGACCCGGACGAGTACCATGTACGTTCCCGGGGCCCGTCGACACAGCGGGTTGAGGACACCGTGGGGTTTTAGTCGGTAGCTGACAAGCTGTCAGTAGTCCGACATAACCCGCACTGCTACCCCCGTGGCGGTGCGGGTATCCGTAATGGATTTCCCCACGTTAAAAAAAAAAAAAAAAAAAAAAAAGGGTTCGGTTGGGTTCACCCTGGGACTTGGAGGCGGAGCAGCACCTCCGCCTCCAAGTCCCAGGGTGAACCCAACCGAACCCTTTTTTTTTTTTTCCGCGGTCTACCGGCAGCGCGCAGAAGCGCGTAGCCGGGGCGGAGCACCTCCCGGTGAGGTCCAGCGATGGCGACAGGAGGCACAAGAGGCCGCCTTCGCAAGGTGGGAAGATCGGCTGGCGGAACCAACCGCCGGCTATCTGACCATAGCGGCGGTGCGCCCGGTCCTAAAGGACTGGGTGCACCGTAAGTTCGGCACGATCACCTTCCGGCTCGTGCAGATCCTGTCGGGGCACGGATGCTTCGTCAGGTCACAAGATTGCCGGAAGGGAGGCGACCCCGGGCTGCCACGACTGTGGCTGCGCCGAAAATACGGCGCAGCACACACTCGAGGCTTGCCCGGCGTGGGCGGCGGAGCGCAGCTTGCTGCGCGCCGCGGTTGGCTGCGCGCCGCGGTTGGGGCCGACCTGTCGCTGCCCGCCGTGGTCCAATCCATGGTGAGCAGCGAGAGGTCGTGGTCGGCGGTGGTCTCCTTCTGCGAGTGCGTAATGACGCAGAAGGAGACAGCGGAGCGGGCCAGGGAGAGCGATCCTCTCGCTGACCCGCGACGCAGGAGGAGGCCCGGGCGCAGAAGGAGGGCCCACGCCGACCTGATGCCCCCGTAGCGAGGTAGTGCGGGCAGCGGAAACGGGGGAACTGCTGCCTTCGCACAGCGATTTATCGCCCTCGCGGAGAATGGCGTGCCGGTGTGTCCGGGCACGCCACTCGGTTGTGAGTATGCGGGCCTTTTACACCCGCAGACAGGTCCGTGGGCTTTACACCCGCGGACGAGGAAGGGCTCGCCGGAAGGCGAGCGGCCGCTGACGGGACCCGGACGAGTACCATGTACGTTCCCGGGGCCCGTCGACACAGCGGGTTGAGGACACCGTGGGGTTTTAGTCGGTAGCTGACACTTTGTCAGTAGTCCGACATAACCTGCACCGCTACCCCCGTGGCGGTGCGGGTATCCGTAATGGATTTAACCACGTAAAAAAATAAAAAAAAGGTTCGGTTGACTTGAGTTGAGTTGATTTGAGTTAGTGTGTGTGTGTGTGTGTGTCTGTGTGTGTGTGTGTGTGTGAGTGAGTGAGTGAGGGACCGACCGACCGATCGACTGAGCGAGAATGAAGTTTCACTTCTTCCGCGCGGAGGGACTCCACGCACGCACATCTTTTTATTTTAACTGGTTGGTCTTCTTAATTTGGTCCGTTTGAACGTACCAGTTTCATTATAAACAGCGGCTCTGATCTCGCTAACGATGACGGCGCCGACGAGCAGCCGCTTCGCGTGCTCGTAGTCGAACTCTATGTTGTCTGTGCCGCACGCGTGCACGTCGCTTAGAAACTCCTGCACACAGTCGTATCCGAGGGCGAAAGTATTAACCATGTGATCCAACGTGATCGTGTTCACGTTTAGAGTCTTTATTCTTTCTTCTACCTACAGAAAATAGCAAATTTGATCTGATATACTCCATTTCAAATAAACTTGAAAACGATTACAACTTTATAATGCGCTCGTAAAACACGCGTCTTCCGTGTACTTGACAACGCAACGCGGCAGCAAAAACAGCTTGGTAATACAAAAATGTTTTTATTGACATACTTAGTTAGGTACAAGTTGTATAATTTCATTCGAAGTCTCAGACCACACATAGTGATTATATTATACTCAATAAAGAAAGAAAAAAAAATCGTAATCATAAACAGCTCCAAGAGTCTAAATAGTCAGATTAAAAACATAACCCTCCGCCTGGGGCATTCGGGCAAAAATATGACTAAATGAGAAAGGGTAAATTCACACCAATTTGGCAGCGGCCGATTTTTACCCGACTACGGAACGGAGGGGGGGTTATGATTTTAACAAGAATGTATGTATGTATGTTCATCTGTTCCTGCATATCTTCTAATGTACTTAACATAATTTGACAAGTAGGGTGTCGTTAGAAGCGTCTTGATTGTCCGCTGGTTATAGGCTATATAATATCACGTTATTAGACTGCGATTTTATCCGTAGTCGGGTTTCAGTTTTTAAAACTTATTACTTGTAAACTTTATCTACAATACGTTAAGGACCAGTCCAGTATCGCTTGCCGCGGGCGGCCGCGCTGATCTTGGTGTGAATTAAGCCTTAAAGCTAATTATCGTTTGTGAGAGGGCCAGTAATTAAAACAGGTTCAGTATGTTAAAGAAATGTTTGTTTGACCATTTTAAAGGAGAAAATTTCTCCTTTAAAATGGTCAAACATGGATAGCCATTTTTACTACTTATGGAAATTATATGTAGCTCACAGGTGCAGTGATGTCCAGGTAGGCTTCATCGATAGATGCCCTCTCCAACAGTGGTGTGAACTTCTGCAGCACTCTGGCTACTTCTTTGCCTGCATCTCTATACCTGTGGAGTATTCTTTCGAGATTAATAAGTTCAATCATTTGCTGTCTTATTAATAAAAATCGCTTATTTTTCTCTTACTACAAAGTTACATCGGAAGTAGTTAATTCTAGACTAGTCACGGAATAGCTACGTCTTAATAACGGTATTAATAAATACGAAGTAGGTTCGGACTAACAATACAATTCTTACACTGAGACTAAGGTGTATGTTATGGCAACCCACTGAAATTAAAAGTAAAAAAAATGAACAAAATGACTAAAAAGACACTGGCAGTTAGGTAAATTTTGATATTTGACACTTTTATTTGACAATCACAACTTTCACTCTATATTTATCTTACATCATAATATTCTATATTTCTCTTACATCATAATATTCTGTATTTCTCTTGTTGAATTCAAGATAGTGGTTTTAGAATTTGTGTTTTTTTATTAGCAGAATATTATCTATAAATCAAGAAAGTATATAACAAGTAGGCCGGGGATCTAGCCTGTTACACACCGTCCCTAACAAGAAACTACAGTGCACCTCAAAAAACGCGTGTAAGAGCAGAAACCACGGTGGGCCTCAAGCACGAGCCGGCGCGTGTAATGCAAAACTTGCTGACAATGCAACCTATCCAAGAACAGAAGGGCTATTGTATGGACGCATCCAGCATGTGTACCGAAAACCAGCTGATGACGCACAACTAGATCCATTGTATGGACCCATAGCGACGGAATCGGCTCTTCACTTAGCTTCTAACATCGAAGCGGTCACTACATATTTAAATTAGATATTAAAAATGTAATTTAAATTAATAAAAATTAGTTTTAAAATCTGTTCTAAGTTATTTCTGAATCATCCGGCTGTAGCCTACATAACTAGCCTAATAGTTTAGTTTATTGAGATAGTTTATTTACCTCTCCACGAGCCCAAGTCCTTTTTGCAGCTAAAACTTTCAAGTGAGGTGGTATAAAGCCTTTTTTTTTTTTGACGCGGGGGAAATCTTCCAAAGATCCCCGGGAGCTGTGGGGCTCGACCGGGGTATGTGGGATTCTTACCCACTAAAACCCCCGCGGCTGTCGCATCGGCACATGAGAGGGGAGACCCCAGGGCTCTCCGGTGGGATCTGCACCAGGGGCCCCTCAGTGCCTTGCCTTTGAGCCCGCCGCCGGGGGGCGCATTGTAGCCCCCCGGGAACCTGTCACGGTGCTCACGGGGACGGGGGTCGCAACCGTCCTCCTCGGAGTCGCCGCCGTACTCAATGGACGCTCAAGGGGCCCACACCCCGAGCGTCCAGCGACTCCGAAGGTTGCCCGTTGTTTATAGCCCCGGGCTCAGGGCTGGGGAGCGAGACGTTGGGCGGCCGCTTGACGCGGCCTGCGCCTTCGTCGCCGAGCGGGATCAGCGCGTTCGCGTTCCCGCTCAGCGGCCTCCTTCTGGGACATGACAGTCTCACAGAAGGCGGCCATCGCTCCCCACGCCGCATCCCCGGACAGCATAGCCGACACTACGCTGCCCAGGGAGAGGTCCGATCCGATGACTGCGACCAGGTCTCGACGCTCCAACGACCACGCGGGGCAAGCCTCCAGCGTGTGTTGGGCGGAGTCAGACTGGTCTCAGTGGAAGCATCTCGTCGTCGCTTCACGTCCGATCTTATGCAGATAATCACCGAAACAACCGTGACCGGTGATTATCTGCGTAAGCCTATAGGTGAGTCGTCCGCTCCGTCGCTGAATCCAGGCTTCGAGAAGCGGCAGGAATGCCTCAACGACGCGTTTGCGCGCTATGTGCTCCGGCTGGAGCCGCTCGCGTCAGTGGTATAAAGCCTACTGCATCTCCAGCCAAATCATTCTACCATTTCAGTAATGTAATATGCAGTTGAGCGTGTAAATCTATATTTATATTTAAACTCGTCTTCAAGGTCTTCAAAAGGGATATTGCGAGGTTTATACAATTAGGTTATGTTTAGTATATATAATTATCTCAATGGAAGTTAGAATACAAATCTATGCTTACTCAAACGTTAAACCATGGGGCTCCGCGGAGTAACTTTTACTCCGGGACTACATTTTGATTAGTTAACTCCGTCCTTACTACTAGTTTATTAATACCATAATTGCCTAATCTTTGCGTAAGTCTTGGAGTAAAGTTGTTCTGACGCTAATCATAGTTTATTAATAAGGCTGCTAATGTTTATCTTTCTTTCTTTCCTTGTCAAGCCCTATTGCCTGATGTGAAGGAATGGCATAATAGCCTTTTGGTTGACTCATTGAAGGGCTTGTTGCTTATTGGCCAAGCGTCTATTGAGTATGGCGGTGACTCCAAGGAGGACGGTGGCGGGGTTGCGACCCCCATCCCCGGGCTATAGCACATCCTCCAGCGGCGGGCTTAAAGACAAGACACTAGGGGCCCTTGGTGGAGAGTCCAGGTCTCCCCTCCCATGTGCGAGGGCCAGAGCGATACGACAGCCACGGCGGTTTTAGTGGGTAAGAAACCCACATACCCCGGGTGATCCTCACAGGTTCCAGGGACCTTTTGAATATTTCCCCCGCATGAAAAAAAGCGATAGGATTGTAATTGTTGTTATATTATATGTATTTTAAAATTAAGGTAAAAGTATATTTAAAAAGTCTAGAATTGTACAACATTCCAGTGGGCTGTAATCTATTATATTGTAAAGTTAAAAAATAAATATAATAAAAAAAATATATATAAAATAAAATTCCATAAAATCTCTATAAAACAATATATAATTCAACATACCTATAGATTTGATAAATAAATGCCTTATGGTTAAAGATATTTAAAGTTTTAATCCTACAAATAATATGTTATTTACTTTGAAATATCAGCTTTGCCTCTTGAACACGGCACTGATGGTAACTCGATCTCAGGACATTTCTCCTTCGCCTCATCTCCTCTCATGTGACGAGTGACACCCATCGCCCGTGCCACATAGTTCACAGCAATTATTCTGATAAATAAATATTATTGGAATCATACTTAAAGTTTCATTAATTGATATAAAACATTTCATGAACAATAAAAATACATGACACGAAAAACTTGCTCATAAAGGTTGAACACATTGTTATCAAATGTAGTAAAGAATATGAATTACAATTTACATTAAACTAGATAAAAATTCATTCAACCCTATTTGTTTGGAAGCAACAATATCTACAACACAGACAGGAAACAATGTCAAACTTAGAACATCCCTAATTACTTAATTTTAAAAGGTGAGTAGCATTGCATACAATGGTGTCTTTTCACCCCATATAGGGTTTAATAGGGACAAAACTGGCTAATAGATTTCTATTTCATTTTTTTTTTTTTATAAAATCCGAGTCCTTCCATGTTTGCCACAAACTATAAAACTTAAATGTTCAAATCTATTCACCACTTTTTCTCTGTGCGTTATTTATAACAGGTTGTATACATACATACATAAAAGTGCTAAGTAATTATATGTTCTAATCGTAGTTGGTATTAGAAAATTGTAAATGTCTACTTACCCACCCCCCTTCCAAGGGTTGTATTGTACCACAGCTATAGGCTTCCCCTTCAGTTCAGGGTTCAGTTTCTCCTCAACTTGGCAATAAAAACAGTCCATGTCTATGAGGACGACAACACGATTCCCTTGATCCATTTTGTTTGTTGTTGTTGCCAAATTGTTGCTCTACTTTACTGACTGATATTACATGAATTACGTCATGGTAATATAAAATATTAATATTATATAGTACGGATTATAGAACAAAAACAAATCCAATACATGGCGGCAAAATATCAGTATAATTTCATAATATTAATAAACAAACTGATGTCTGAGATGACTGATGATAATAATAATTATAACCTATAAACTCACGCAATATTTGATTGATTGAATTTGACACTTTTGACAGTTGCAATCAACTGTCCTAATGTTTTTTAATTTTATTTTATGGCTCTAGATACAAGCCCTTTTAAGCCTTACAGTTCAGTCCGAATGCCTTTGAGTATATGCCGATAGGAAACTCACAAATGGATTACACGTAAATGCATGTATGATAGTCTGTCTACTCAATAATGTAAGTGAATTTGCAAATTGCATACATATAGTTTACACTCTGTCAAGACACACAGCTAGATAGTGCTGCAACCCAGAGGGTAGAGGCAACTGGCAAATCCATCGCTCCGTTTAGGCCACCGAACGTGCCAAAGAAATACATTACAACTACACTCAAAAACCTCCTCCTCTTCCTCGCGTCGATACCTCAATGCTGAGGGTCGTGGCCTATTGTTGCGGATGCAGATAATAGTACGGACGACGGTTTTCCATTTAACACGATCCGAGGCATCATGGAACGCTACGTGCAATGTATTCAAAAACCTAATAGCTAGGTTATTTTCCTCTTTGAGGCAATCACGTAAAGATAACTACACAGTGTACTTACTACACTTGTACCTAGTCATCTGAGTCCAAATTCGGTGGGGTCCACGTTTATTGGTGTAGAGATCATGTGACTACCTTCCTGCTCCATCATCAGATCCTGGTAAACGTTACCGCATATTCTTTAGAGTTCAGCCCATATTATTATTCATTTATTGACAGGTCTTGAAGACCCATAAAAGAAAATATAATTACAAAGACTGTTAGTAAAAGCTTAAAAACTAAGTGTTAGTTATTCTAATACATAATACGGTTTTGGCCAACCCTTTCCACATGCATCTTAATGCCATAGATATAGAATTTTTCACTACGTTCAGCCTGATAATAAATAACCCGAAAAATATATTGAATAATTTCTAGGTACCTACATAAATACGCACGAAGTAATAACAAAACCTTGTAGAAATGGTTGATGTTTAAAAAAAAACTTAAATCTGTTATGGCATAATTTTATTAAAATCCTTGACCATAAGTTGTGTTCCACTTCACATATTGACCCAAGTCGTCCTGGGAGACACTAGGCTTTACTCTTTGCAAGGCATTTATAAAGTCTTGTACACACACAGGACGAACCTGAAATTAATGATATAGTTATGGTATCATAGATAAAGTGAATTCCAATAAAAAGCCACCACCATGGGAGGAAAAATTCTTAATATTACGTTCCTGCTCCATTATAAGACCCTGATCCTAATCTGTACACCAACTATTCGTCAAGACCCGCTCCATCATCAGACTCTGATCACCATTTTTCTACCAACTACTCGTCGAGACTTATCCAACGAGTCCAAATTCGGTGGCTCCATGTTTATTGGTGTAGAGATCCTGTGATCACCTTCCTGCTCCATCATCAGACCCTGGTAAACGTTACCGCATATTCTTTAGAGTCATCGGATTTACATAATGTTCTTATTTTCATGTCTTTCCGACGAATGGAAGTAAAAGAATGTATATAGTAGGTATACTTAAAGGCAAGAGTTGCTGGTATTTAAACGGCTGAACCGATTTTCATGAAACATAGCTAAGAACCGACATCGACTCCCCATATTTATTGTCTAAACTAAACCTACATGTCCCTGGTAGATCGGTACGGCGTCCTTATTATTTATCAGCTCCTCGCTCTTGCACTAAATATAGACAAAACTGTTTCTTTAATAGATCGGTAAACTTTTTCAACGCTCTTGTTACATACCCTGAACTTGACTTATTTACGTCAAACACTCATACTTTTAAATCGTTAATTACAGCGCACTGGTTCAAAAACTAAAATAATACCTGTTGTACGTAACATAACTATCATTATGTTGCATATGTTGCATTTAACTATAAGTATTTGAGTAACTGTGTACCTGTTAAGTACGTAAGTAGTATTTTAAGCAAGCTAGCAATTAGATTTTTAAATGCGGAAACATTAGAATAGTGTATCGCTTCTTAATCAGTATTTTTTAAGTATCCCACTGTTTGTTTTCCAAATAAATTAAAAAAAAAACCATCTCGATAAAACCACTATTGAAATAAAAAAAACCTAATTCAAATCCGTCCACCCCGTCCAGAGCTATGATGGTACATACAGACAGACAGACGTCATAATTATAACAAAACTTGTTTTTGGTCGGGGGTTAAAACTGGTAGAGGTTGCTTAACTAAACAGAGTAATCCTTTGAGCCTGCAACAACGTGCAAATCTCGACGACAACATCGAGTTCTCTACGACGTAGTACCACAGCGCTGTGCAGGCTATCCTGACATGCAATTCCTTGCGGAGTATTCAACAAGGAAAAGTCATTTTTATTTTAGAAAATTCCGCATATTCCCAGTGGCCGAGCTCTCAGTAGGTTAGCTGGCTATAGTCAACTGCGCGGCGGCCTATCTCTCTCTATTTGATTATCAGAAAACACAGGCGGCGATTCGGTTCAGCCTATAGGCGGCTTATCTATGGATCCGCATCTGCATATTCTAGATCAACTTCCCAACCTCCAGGCCCCCGGGCGGCGAGAGATCGTCGATCGTAATGGGTGCATGAAACGATTGAAAATTTCACTTTTCCCCTGTTCTCGACTGATCTGTCAAGACTTGCAAGACAAGCTAGGCCTGCAAAAGAAGATTACCTTATCACAATCGATGCTGACAATCTGCGACAACGGCACGGACCGTATCGGGCCCATCGCCGCCTCTGAACAAAGCGACTTCATATCCGCGCCCGAATAGCCTTCCGTTAAGTTTGCAATCTCGGAGATTTGTTGGCTCGTTAGTTCGTTGTTTTCGTTGTTTAATAGGTTGGCTATTATCTGCTTCCGTGCCTGTCGGTGTTGCCAGCAAAAATAGTAATTAGTAATTAGTTTATTTTGCAAATATTATTAAGTTAAAAGTGTTTGCCCACTACATAGGGCCATACTATGACGTGCTATGAACGTTTCAAAAACGGAAAAAAAATGACGGAGACTACTATGCACTCAAACCCGCCCGTAAGTTTCCGGCACCCCAAATGTCGACCGTATCACAGTGTACCTAAATAATCACACAATGAACAAACTGTTCTCTTACACATACAGACTATATACGGTACTGTGTAGCGGAACGGCAACGTCGCGTCGCCACACTATAAATATGATACATTTAATATCTATTAAGATATTGTTTTTTAAATTTCTAATTTTGATAGCTCGTGCATGACACGGCCGAATACGCGACGGGCTAGTGGGCGTTCCTTCATACAATGAATATTTGTTCATCTGGTACGTTCATAGCACGGTCACGGCCGTAGTATGGTCCGATCATATGGACAGAATTGACAGTTTAAGCAGGTGCAGCAAAAGCAGCAAACTAAGGAAATACCTCCACCTCAAAGAAGATCGAAGGAAAACAATGCTACATTTAGTAGTATCTTGTTACAGAGGCAAGTAAGCAAGTAGGCTGTCATTTATTCTATGAGGAGCTGTTCTGACGACTAAGGCAACATCGTCCGAGTTGGTGTACTCGCAGAAAAATAAAACTAAAGACGTGCGATATTGCTAGCGCTAGACTAATCTGACGAATAAAGCGTCATAATATGATTTCTATTAATCTTTTTTTTTCTTGGGACCATCCACATACGGTCAGATACGGACAGATAAATAACACTCAGACACTTGGTGGGAATCGAACCCACGACCCATTGGGTAGCGGCCAGGGTGTCTAACCACTAGACCAACGGGCCCGTCATTAATTAATGAATAGCAAATAATAATGACTGAATTGATTTTCATTAAGCATTCTAAGAACGATCCCGAATACGACAGATATGTTTGGGAGCACTGACAGACACACACACAAAATGATACGAGACATCCTCATCAGCCAGAACACGTCCACTGCTGAACATAGGCCTCCCCTGTAAAGGGGGAGGGGTCGTTGCCATAATCCCCATACTTGGCAGACGTTTTGGAAAGTGAGTATAAGCGTCAAGCTTATACAACCGTTATTGCATCAGGAGTTCATAATCGTTTTACAAATGTGAGCTGTAAGGGTGTAAACGTATGTATTGAAATGCAATGTCCTCACGTCAGCGTCAGGTAGCGGTATGTACAGTCGTTTGACGAGCCGCCGCCGAGCCGCCTCGTCCAGTTCCTGGGGCCGGTTGGTCGCGCCCACAACCAGCAGCCGGTCTTCCTCACCTGGATATAAATGTGCTTATCTGACGCAACCATACAAAAAGACTGGGAGTGAAGTCGGAAATAGGTAAATCCCATCCCATCCCATCCCATCCATCCCATCCCATCCCATCGTCCCATTTCTTTTTTTTTCAACTCTCCACTCGCAGGCCTGCTGGAAGAAATTTCTTTAGAAATAAGCTGTGCCTTTGTACTATTCTTTCCTATTTTTCCGTTTTCCTGTAATTTTATTGTGTGTACAAAAATTATAAAATAAATACAATGAACAAGAATCGCGAAATCGAATTATTAGTGGTTTTATAAAATGTGGACAATTTTGTTTTTATGGGCTATGTACACAGTAGTGGGCGTGATGTTGTGTGTGTAGGTATGTAAGATTCTACGTACGAGTTAGGCAAATACTTTATAGCCCTTTGCTGTGCATATTTTCTTTTATAATTTAAAAAATCCGCATATATGGGGTGTCCCCCACATGCGCTTCCCGGCTTATGTGAGGGTATATGCTTATGTTAGGTTATGTGAGATTTTTACCCACTAAAACCTCCCCGGTGACCTTGGTGACCTATCATGGCAGTTAAACTGGGCCTGTGACTGTAACTGTGATTTTCCCCTATTTTTTCCTAAGCGGCACATCTCTATATTTTGTGTGGCCTACTGGCTGTTGGGGTGTTCAGAAGTAATATGTGCGCCAACAAATTAACAGTGAAAGTAATATTTTATCATTTGCTGAGATTGCGACTCACACTTAGATGCTTACGAGTGCATTTTATTTGAAAATTTTAGACATTTATTGCGCATATATAATTGATTAGAGAGCCACTTTTCGCGGTGGCTGCCTGCATGTACCTATTACGTCGACAGAATAACAATGATGTTGTATAATTACCAGTGGCCGCTCCATCGAACTGCACCAAGAATTCAGTTTTGATCCTCCTTGTTGCTTCGTGTTCCGTGTCGCTCCGCTGTGTCAGTAGGGAGTCTATCTCGTCTATAAATATCACCTGCACAACACGAGATTTATCATTATGTTATAATTACTTTGTTATGGACTTTATTTCTTCACAAAGTGACAACAGATTCCTTACTATACGGCTGTTTATGAACCATTATCTCGTTCCTTAGTATAGGTATATCTTGTATTGAGATCAGCATTAAAGTATCGAAATAATGGTTCACTAACGGAGTCTAATACCCGTTTTCACAAACAATGCTCGACGGGACCCATGACAGTTAATATGAATGCGGGGCGCTGTGGTTAAAGTTAGCACCTACAAAAGCCAATCACAGCGCCACTTTTAATACTAAGTGCCAGCAAGAGTCTGTGAAGTGCCAATTCAAGCTAAGTGACGAGATAAACAATAGGTCATACAATGATGGCATTCACAAAAAAATACTTAGAGAAATACATATTAAATGAAGTCTGTTAAAAAGATCAGGAACCGAAAGCCGCTGCGTAGGCAGTACTCCCACTAGATGGGCATACATTGCCGGTGGATGCAAATTGCCAATTGTCCATTGTGGCGTTCCAAAGGGTAGTCCCATAATCAGTAGTGGACGTCTTCCGGCTGATGATGATGATATTAAAAATATACAAACAGCTGGCTGATGGCAGCGGGCGACCGCGAACAGGGCGCGCACCATCTTCTCGCCGTCGCCGATCCACTTGGACGTGAGCGACGACGCAGAGATGCTGAAGAAGGTCGCATTGCACTGAGCCGCCACGCACTTGCCTGACAAACAACCCGCCTATTCACATCTATGTTTCCGCCGGGCTACTTCTACTACAACATATTAATTTAGCCCGCCTGCCCAAGAAGAACTCAGCACGTAGAAATATACTTTAAAATAAAATCTTTTTAAAAAAAAATTGAACCGACTTCAATATCACTGAAAATTATAAAATAATTTAAATATTATTGAAGTTGGTGTTAGCGTACCTGCTGTGTATATTTGGCACCAACTTCAATAATATTTAAATTATTTTATACTTTTCAGTGATATTGAAGTCGGTTCAATTTTTTTTTAAAAAGATTTTATTTTAACCTTTTTAGTGATATTTTCATATATAAAGATTGAACCATCGAAAACCGTAAAATTATCTAGGTAGGTTATGACCACATTATCGTCTACATAGTTTTACATAATTCATGTTTCTTCAGAAAATAATATCCGGTCGTAATGAAATTTGCATGGAAACATCATAGTAGTTTACTCTCTCGAATAAAAAAAGAATCATCGAAATCGGTTCATAATTGTCAGAGCAATGTAATGGAGAACATCAGTTTTATGGTTTTTACCAGATAAATTCCTCCACATCGTTCATGGTCCTCCAGGAAGTTCTTATCCGGTTGTAATAAAATTCATACAGATTCAATACAGTGGTTTCTTCTTTCGAATAAAAAAAGAATCATTAACATTGGTAAATATTTGCCAGAGTTATGACCATTTTTGTCCGACCGAGCGAGTCCGAGCGACTAAAACGTCATCTATATAGGCTTTCTTGCAACTCTCAGTGCGCAGTCACCATTCTTGTTTTTTTAGGAACTACTTATTACTAAGCAATAATTTTTTTATGGGACCCAATCAATGGATTGAAGAATGGATGGAAGAAAGATTTTTTCAAATCGGTTAATAATTGCCAGAGTTATGCGCGAACATACATAAAAAAAAAAAAAAAAAAAAATATACAGACGAATTGAGAACCTCCTCCTTTTTTGAAGTCGGTTAAAAAATTAAACTATATTAAAGTGTAGCAAGTTGGGTGTCCATAAGAGGCGACTAAGGAAAAACAAGAAGACAAGCAGCATCTTTCTATTGGATTATCTACCACCTATACTGCGATCCCCAAGACGCCTGCCAAGCGTGGGTATTATGGCAACAACACCCTTCTTTGTTTAGCAGTCGACGACATTCGGCTGATGATGAAAGTGTACAGTAACAATTCTGCTCTTGATACTTCTGGTCTCGAGACATGCACAACTGTTTTTATTGAGGAAAAAATACTTGTGAGAGGGAAATTAGCCTTTTTTTTTTGACGCAGGGGAAATCTTCAAAAGATCCCCGGGAGCTGAGGGGCTCGACCGGGGTATGTGGGATTCTTACCCACTAAAACCCCCGCGGCTGTCGCCTCGGCACATGAGAGGCGCCCAGGTCTCTCCGGTGGAACCATCACCGCCGAGGGGCGCATTATAGTCTCCCGGGAACCAGTCACGGTGCTCACGGGGACGGGGGTCGTAACCCCGCCGCCGTCCTCCTCGGACTCGCCGCCGTTCTCAATGGACGTTCTAAGGGCCCACACCCCGAACGTCCAGCGACTCCGAAGGAGGGAAATTAGCCTAGTGTATGGTATATTACCAATCAACGTCTTTCCAGTGCCAGGAGGTCCAAACAACAGGATTCCTTTTGGTGGTCTCCGCAAGCCGGTGAAAATATCAGGCCTCAGCAACGGCCACACCACCGCCTCTTGAATCACTGACTTCGCCATCTGCAGTCCAGCTATGTCGTCCCAACCTACACAACAGTTTAGTATTGATACCAATTACCAACTTAAATACAAACGCACTAAACGAAAATGAAATTGTTTATTAAATTAGGCCAAAATTAGCACTTTCAAATTGTCATATTTTGTCGTAAAAACTACCATCGGATCACAACACAGCCTCAACTGAGAGGATCCAGCAAGAAACTCAATGGGCTTGCAATTTTTTATTTTATGTATTTTTTTCTTTTCAGCAATCTCACAAACTACCTACCTATTGGTGTTCCTTTATCAATAATTTCACTTTCAATTAGTTCTACCATTTTCTGATCAATGTGTTTCAGTCTTTCATCTGTTATTTCTGGCTCCACAGTCTCATTCTTTTCTCTATAATGGAAGAGTAATAAATAATAAACAAATAAAAACAACAACCATAAATATTGCTCATTATTATACTTACTGAGCTCCAATCATTGGTGATACAAATCTTGATTGGGCTTTCCTAGAGGTACCCAAAGTTCTTTTGGCAGCTGGATTGGAAGACAACAGTTGTTCCTTTGCTGTTTTAAAAATTATTTTGGATGTATTAGCTTTTGGATGGCTGTCTTCTTTACCTAAATCATCTTCAGGACTCAATGTTACTGGCATGTTTGAATTTTTAGAAGCAAACTTAGCCCTACCAAATCTAGGTTTAAAAATCTGTCTATGGTCTTCCCCAGAGTTTGTTTCCTGGCTGGAATGTTCTGAATTTAATTTTTTCACAAATGTAGATGTTTTAGTTTCTTGGATGTTGTTTGAATGTTTAACAACTTCTGTGATACCTATGTCACAATTGCATTCATTTTTCAAGAAATGATCTAATCCAGTGTTTGGTGACTTAGTATTGCATTGTGAACATTTTGGTATAGACCTCTCAAACATAATTTCAGGATCCAAATTACTAAAAAACAAAACAATATTGAAATGACTCTAGCAGGTCCAAGCAGCTTGTACAATCCTCCTTATGCTAATTTCAAAAGTACTTACCCCAAACAGCTTTTCCAAGTTTTCATGTGACTTGTGTCAGCACTCTGTAGTAAAACAGTGGCACTGTTAAGAATTTGATGGACAGCTTTCTCATTGAAGAGCTCATTATTTGTTTTCCAAATATCTTGAAGCAAAATGTTAGAAGATAGATTTGAAGCACTGGAAAAGTGATATACAGATAAATTACTAAAATATCTGACGGGCACGTTGGTCTAGTGGTTAGACACCCTGTCTGCTAACCGATGGGTCGTGGGTTCGATTCCCACCAAGTGTCTGGGTGTTATTTATCTATTTAAGTATGTATTTAGAAAAAAAAAATGTATATGAGTATTAGTATCAGTTGTCTAGTTTCCATAGTACAGGCTCTGCCTAGTTTGGAACCAGATGACTGTGTGTGGATTGTCCCAAGATATTATATTATTATTATATTTAGTTAAAACTTATATACCTTTGAATTTGCTATGCTGTATATGGTGACCATACATATTCACAACCTGATTACTAGCTTAACAAGAACCATATCAAAATAATTTTATTCAGAGTATACAATTGTATATTTATATGTGTGTAGTGTAAGTATATATGAGAGGTTTATCTATGTAAGTGTGAATGTGGTATTGTAGCTCTGAAAGAAACTTTTTTCTTAAGTGATTAATTGTGATGGTCTTAGCTAGAATAATAATAATATTCTGGGACAATCTACACATGGTCATCTGATCCCCTAGGTAGAATGGAAATCAGACAACTGATACTAATACTTACACTTTTTTTTTGTAAATAAATACACACTTATATAGATAAATAACACCAAGTGTGTGACTTGGTGGGAACCAAACCCACAACCTATTGGGTAGAGGCCAGGGTGTCTAACCGCTACAGCAACAGTCATGTCAAAATCAAATGTTTGATCAAAATCTGTTTAACTGTTTATTATAAGTTAATACACTTGTGGCAAAAATAAGTTTTATGTACACTTGTGTACTGATGAATCAGATAAAATGAATTTACATGCACATCATTTTTCCTCTTTTGTTTGGTCCACCTCACACCTACAGTACATATATTATAAACCACCCCATTTATTTAATATGTACAGTCATAGAAACTAAGTGTACAGTGTATTTTTTTGAGTGCACCATGATTGATGGATGATAAACCTATAAATTAATAAAAAATAAATAAGTGATCAAAACATCGTGTAAATAGCACATACCTTTGCACAGCAATTTTATATTGCTGTAAGGATGACTTATTAAAAGTTGATAAGTGATTCTCAACATTGTTTTCTTGAAATAAACAATTTATTTGATCCGTTTCGTACATCTTTATTAATTTTATTTTGTTCGCAGTAAAACGGGTATGTGGCTTGTTATAAGTTTATATATACGTAGTACCCCTTAATAGTCCTTGATTAAAGTAACACTTTGGTTACTAAATTATACAAATTACTCGACAATATTCATTAGAAAGAAAAAAAATATCGAAATCGTTGGAGGTTAATGACGTATTTATTAGTAAACCGTAGACAAACAAACAAACAACAAGCAAGCTGAGTCTATTTTAATGATTGAACCATGGAGTAAAGCAAGGTGTTGCAATCATTTTAAAATTTTCCCCCTAAACTCACGTCAGAAATGGGGTATCATTTCTAGGGGGCAGGAGATATCAATGGAGAGAGCATTACGCGCTAATTCTGCTTCCAAATTTTTGTTCATATGTTAGGTCGTTATAAATAAACTAGTTCACGGACGATTTTTGTACAGTCCGAATCAAGTCGTCATGCAAGCTCCATGAAAATGATTGCAACACCTTGCATTACTCTATGGTTGAATTATTAAAATAGACTCGGCCAAAATTGACAAGTAGCTTTTGGGATTAAATGCGTTTACTGAAATAAAACCAAAAAATTCTAACTTATTTGTGAATAAATATGTGTTAAACATTACCTCCAAAAATTAGCATTTAAAAATTTGAAACGTAAGAATAAAATGTGGGATTGTTCAAAAGGAACGCGGTAAATGGAACAAAACGAACGCGATGAACTCAAAAACAACAATATATCATGAAAAACAAGTTAAAGAATTATGCGCATTGCATGCACTCAACAACTTATTTCAGGTAATAGTCGTCTTTATAACCGTTGCTAGAGTACAACCTTGATGCTTGATGTACCAGTTCTATGGTCGTTTCGCCGCTTAATGTATTGCCTGTGTTTACTCTTCTTATAGATGGTTTTCCTTTATTTTCAGATGCGCGGCACATATTCAAAGTCCGAGCTTGATGCAATATGTAGTAGATTGTCGCCTAATGTGTGGATAAACCCACACAGATCACTGCTGGGGCTCGGAAATTATGACATCAATGTTATAATGGCTGCATTGCAAAAGAAAGGCTGTGAAGCGGTCTGGTTTGATAAGAGGAAGTGTGTAAATTACTATATTTAGAACTATTTGTACATAGTAGGATATTAGTTGTTTGAATAACACTTAACATCTTTACACATTTTATATTCAAGGTCATTTTTTGTAATAAATGCTAAGATGTTCAAGTCCAAACCCATTGTTCTTCAAGAATATTCATGCATACTGATTAGTGTGCTTGAAAATTTGAAAGTATTGTTTCATCACTTTAAAATTATTTCAGTGTAAAGTACCTATACCCTGTTTTTCTTTAAGATTGTAGAAATAAATGCATGAATACAGGAGTGCTGGCTGACTGTTAGCCAGCCAAAAACAATTGTCTCGCTGGCCACCAGTAAACCCCTACTGAATAAACCCTCTGTAGAACAAAGAACATGTGAGATATGTAGTTATGGCCTATGTTCAGCAGTGGACTCTTCCAGCTGGTGATGATGAGCTTTGTAGTAAAGAAAGGTAAATAATAAAATGTGCAATATTTTTAGGGATCCAGGGTGTTTGGATCTTTCGAACATTTGTGGATTCATCCTTAATGTGCCATCGGACTACAAGCTGGGGTTTGTGATGCTGCCACTGCGACGGCGACACTGGATCACCATTAGACAGATCCAAGGCAACTTCTATAACCTTGATTCCAAGTTGGACTCACCTCAGCTAATAGGAAGAGTAAATATTATTTTATTATTGCTGGCAAACAATATTTGAGTTTAGTACTATAGTGAGATAATTAAATGTATTTTCACTATGGCTATCCTATCCTAAATACACTGGAGTATTTTAAAAAAGATAGCAGAATAAATGGTCCCATATGCAAAAAGATTACAGTACAAGTTGTATCTATTTGAAGAGTTGTATCTATTCTTTTATACATAAATATATTAATTACGATATTTTATTTCATGCAAACTATTCAATAAATTGATTCAATTGTTTTTTTTTATTTCAGAGCAGTGATCTGATAGCCTATTTAAAAGAACAACTAGACAGTAAAGAGAAGGAACTATTTGTTGTGGTGAGCAAAGAGGTTGAGGAAAAGCAACTTTGGATGCATCACTATGCATTGCAGAACAACCACCAGAGCTTGCAGAGCACATACAGTAGCCAGCCTGAAGCAAACCACTGTGACAGTCCCACCGACAGCATATCCTCCATGGCGCAGTACGACTACAGTAACCGTGACGCGGAGTGCCTCAAAATAACTGAAGTGAGGAACTGTATTGCCAGTGGAGAAAATAATTTTTAGGGAGTGGAACTTTTTGACATGGCAATACTTTTCTATAGACCGTTTGTGGCCGCATAGCAAATCATTGTGTTCACGATTTTTCATTGTATGTGTGTTGTGTATTTATGAAGATTTTATAAGCCTTTCTATTTTACGAAGGTGTCCGTCTCAGACAGCAAAGTATGTACTTTGTTAAAAGTACTTAAAAAGTATTGCAATATTATAAAACTATTTAAATTTTAATATATTATTTTGTTTTTATGTTGCACTTTTGTTTTGCACAAATTTTGTTGATTGCTGTCTACTGTTATTTTGTTTTTATAATTAGTAAGGCCTGGCATTGCAATTAATACAAAATACTAGATTTATTCTTGCCTTTTGAAAACTTACAGCAATATTATCTAAGACTGTAATCAATGTAAGCAATTCAAGTACGAAAATGTCTTAGTGATCTTGGCATAATTTTTCATAAACGCTACATAGCTTAGAGGCAATAGGTCTAAAGTTACTATCGCATTAATGGTACTGCAATAATATACAATGTGATTTTAATACTTTGCCAAATATAGGAACCAAACTGTTGTCTACTTGATTACACAAAAACTAAACCAAATAAGTAGCATATAATTACAAGAATTATGTTAATAAATAGGTACATATTTCATTCCAGTAAACAATAAAACTATAAAATTACACATTTTAGGTTGGTAGCGAAATATGTTTCGGTTTTAGTTTTTAATGCATAACTACTTGCCATCACATGGCCCCGTAACTTGTGCAGATGAATCATGCCATGCTTGGTTTGGATTGTCTATGGAACGGGGCCTTCGCTCGTTCGCTCGCCGCTTGGTGACTAAACAGATCACACTTTTTTAATCATCTTTGAAGGTTTTAAACTACTCACAAGACTATAGTTTTTACTATGTGAAACTTTTATTGTAAATATAAGATATTTTTTCAAAAAAATAGAAAGTGTCACGATGGACTTTGGGTTTTATTTCTGTTTTTATATTCAACTAAACTCAACTGGTGACTGTCTCGTCACTAACGTAAACGTCTTGCTTGTTTAAGCAAGACGTTCGCCTCATGGTAAGCGTCACGCGTGCCTATAGACTGCACTGTACGGCCGCTCGTCACCCGATACATTAGCAGCGTTGTCAGAACGGCCATGGTTTCGATTCTCGCCCTTTCATGCAACCATGTAAAAAAGAAATAGACATGCATACATTCAAAACTTATCTCTGCATCGGACGCAGTCTGGTGATATTTTATTTTCCAATGTCGGTCTTTTCTCCCGAAACAGCTTTCGGCCATATTTTGATTCATCTGCTAGCAACATTGCCATCAGGTAAAAAAATGTTCCTAATATTATAATTTAAAGGCTTAAAAGGTTTTGTACCCAGAGCCGTAAAAAATAATAATAAAAAATGTTGAATAATGAAACTAAATTGGTAATTTAATGTCTAATGATTTATTGCGTCGATCTGTAGCTGCGTGCAGTTGGTGCTCTTGGAGAGTATGAGTCGGTCAGGGTCGAGCCGCAGCTCCTCCATGATGGCGTACAGGCGCGCGCGCACGCTCGCCGAGATTTCGCGCCGACGACCCAACACCCAGATGTGGTCTGCACAAATTCAAAATACTCGTTAGGGAAGACTGGTCCGTAGCGTAGGATGCTTTGTGACCAGGTGGAATGACGATATACGCAAAGCACTTGGCAGTTACTATCAAAACCCGTACTAGACTCCATGTTTTGCCAGAAACCGTCCTCGCTACAAATATGGGCCTTGCCATGAGCCCGCTGCCCCGCTGGGAACCTGTCTCGCTGCCCATGGGGACAGCGGTCACAACCCCGCGGCCGTACTCCATGGAAGTCTAGGGCCCACACCACAAACGACCAGCGACTCCAAAGGTTGCCCGTTATTTAGAGTCACGGGCTCAGAGCTGAAAACCACACTTAACTAAATTAAACCAGTCTCAGTGGACTTAACTATCTGCCCAGTGGCGGTCCGAGAGAGGGGGGTTGTAAGGGTCATGACCCCCCCCCCCCCAAATCTCAAACTCATTCACGTCAAATTGACATTCTTGCTTTAAAACGACTAAACAATTTTATCTAAAATAGGTTACGCACTTGAAACACTCAGACGCAAGGCGGGTATCGAACCCACGACCTATTGGCTAGCAGCCAGGGCACTAGACCAATGGGCCCGTCAACTATGACCCGCCCCCCAAAATCGTTGGCTGTGACCGCACCTGTATCTCCCCTTCGTAAAAGGCAACTAAGGATTTCCTACCACCTACTGCGATCCCTAAGACGCCTGCCAAGCGTGGGGATTATGGGAACCCCTCCCTTGGGGAAGGCCTTTGTTCAGCCGTGGACGTATTTTGGCTGCTGTTGATCATAAAAGAATATAACCATCTCTTTCCACTACCACGTACCCGAATGTGCAACGCTGAAGCTAGAGCAGGACCACACGATGGCGAACTGGTCGTAATCTGTGAAGAGCACGTTGTACTGGCCTGCGCCGGGCATCATGCGCCCGATGATGTACGGCACGCGGTTGTTCAGCTTGTACCGGAAGATGGACGAGCCGTTGTAGTTCGGTATTCCCAGGCCGTACGTGGTCGCTGGACTATGGGTCCTGGAAGCCAATAAGGAATTATTAAACTTAATGAATCCTAGCAGCGGCGGAACCCCGGTGCATAAGGGACTTGCACGGACAAATTGAACGCGGCCTCAATGCTTTCGGGAGGCCCTTCCGATCATAGCAAAAGATAACAAGCAAACTATTTCTATTCTAAACCCTCCCACCTTCCACTTGGACCATACCAGGGGGTCTATACGAGCTCTGATAGTTCACGAGCTCAATCAAACTGTCAGTTTTTTTTCCGTACATTTTACTAGTTTTAGATAGTTACCGCTACGAGCGCTGGTGAAATGTATGGAGAAAACTGTCAGTTTGATCGAGCAAGGATCGAGCTCGTAAACAATCAGAACTCGTACTAGACCCCCTCAGTGCCACATTAAGACAGTGCGGGGCCCGCGCGTAGCAAATCATATATTGAATCCTCCCGCAAGGCTCTGGACTTGCATTAGGTATTAAAGTTTAGAGGTATAATATGGCCGTGCGGGGCCCCCAAGGCGCGGGCCCCGTAGCGTTTGCTGACTCCTGCTATATGGCTAATCCGGCACTGGACACCCTGGACTAGGCTACCGCGTGTGAGAGTCGCCCTCTCCCTCTCCTGCTCCGCCGTCTTCTCGTGTCCCTGAACCTAAGCATGACTGTCTTACAGAAGGGCAGGTCCGATGGTCACTGGCCGCTACCCAATAGGCAGCTTGGGATCAGATGACCGTGAGTGGATTGTCCTTTATTATTTATAATTCCTGTGGTGTGTGGGTGCACACACCGAAAACACTTTAAATGAGACTGTTCTGTGAAATATTATCTGAACTTTTGGACGCTATTGTCAAAGTTACTGATCTTGAAGAGATAACTGTTCTAAAGAAATTACACTTATTTATTATCTCAGTATGGCATGAAAACGTCAGTTGAGAGTAAATAATAATAATATAATATCTTCAAACGGTCATCTGATCCCAAACTAGGCAGAACCTAGTTGCCTACTATGGCAACCAGCTATAACCGATACCTAGGTACATAATTTTATTTGTTCGAAAATACAACTTATACCTACTTAGATAAATAACATCCAGACAAGCGGCCAGGGTGACTAAACACTACTCCACTAGTTACTTGAGTCTATTGGAAAGTAAACTATTTGTGATAATAATATGCCCTGGCCCTGAAATTTTTCTTCAATTTGTTACTAAGCGGTACTTAGTTTATTTGAACACCGTAGCATACTGGTTAGTAGAAATCCTGTGTATATAACTAGCGTATAAAATTGTATATTTTATACGTTAACTAATTTTAGTGACGTCATCGTCACGCTTACGTACCTATCATCTACCTACCTAGGTACCTCATTTCAATACTGCAAAAAATATATGAAAGCGTAACGTAATTCATTAACGATTGTGTGTAGAATTTGTATGGTAATTAATTATTAAATACATTTTATCTACCTATCACTTTGTAACAGTAAGTATGTAGGTAGTGTAGAAAAAAAAAATCACCAAATTATCGATGCCAAACAGTCATGATTTGTGTCTGCATCGCCCTAAGGTAGACTGGTAGAGAATGCCTCTGGCATTAAGTCCGCCTATGTACTGTTTTTGTGCTTTAAGAATAAATAAATAAAAATATCAGTAAGTATTTATTCAGATTTTTTTTCAAGTGTTTGTGAATCGCTAAATCCGAAACTAAAAGGAATAGCGAAAAATACTCAAAGGAGTTAAATATTCAATTTTGATGTAAACTAAAACAGCTGCATCAGTGGATTTTGAAAAATCATTAGTTAGAAATTTCTAAGTCAGGAATAGAAACCGATGATTTTGAAAAATATACACTCTATGCTATTCTTACACCATCCGATAGTGTCACTAAAGGTACACGTCCATTGGCCGGCGCCGGACGCACCGCACGCACGGCACGCAACGGATTTTAGTTTGCTTTCTATGATTTTGACGGCCCGCATCGGAAAATGCCGGCGCGGATAATGGACGCAGCGCTATGTAAAATCATACAAAGCAAACTAAAATCCGTTGCGTGCCGTGCGTGCGGTGCGTCCGGCGCCGGTCACCCCAACTCAGCCCAACTCACCCACTCACTCAGTGACGGCGTCACATGAGCGCTTTCAGAACCTTAACAAATTTACGCCTATCGCCTATCGTTTAACACCTATCACTTAACGCCTATCACCTATCATTTAACGCTTAACGCGTTATTTGATAGAATAACATTTTTGGAAGTCGCATAAGAAGTTTCACTTCAATAAATTACGAACCGACTAATCTTTCTACCCCCTTTCTCAGTCTATGGCTACTACTGGAACTCGAACTCGATTGGAAAAAACGACAAAATACACTGACAATATCACTTTCTTTTCCGAGTCCACTTTGAAAGACCGAGCACTATTTTAGCTGCAGTAAACCCTGAGTCAATATATTACACTTACTGCCGGTCCCAATATCCTATCGATCCCTTACTCTAAGCTAAAATAGTTACCATCGATAGTTTTATTGACATATTTCCGTTTCAATAATAACATATTAGCAGCCGACTGTTGGTTGTTCAAATGACAGTCTGTCAGGGTTTTAGTTATCGCTCCATTTCTGAGGTTTATCTCGGGATATCGATGACTTGATCGATGATTTTAACTTATAGTTAGGGATCGATAGGATATTGGGACCGGCAGTTAGTCTATGTGATACCAGTAGGTACAAAGAAGTTGTCCGTTTACAGATATCCGTTTTTACTACAGACCGAGTCCTTACCATCTGTTAAGGCTGTGTATGTTGATCAGCAGGTATCCTCGCTCGTTGAGCGCCACGTCTATCTCCACGCAGCTCGTGGCTATCTCCACCAGGTAGAAGGACCGTTCTACTTCATACCATGTGCCTGTTATCTGTTGACAGTTAAGTAACAAAGACTTTTATATTTAACCTAGTGACGAGACGTGCAAGACGTTCGCCTGATCGTAAGCGATACGCCTGCCTAAAGACAGCTGCAAAACACTGCCGCTAGTCATCTAAGACATTAGTTAGTAGGTCTCTAGTGTCCGCTAATATCACCAGCTACAGTGCCCGTCACATCGGTACACAGAAATGTTTACACACTGCTGCTTGGCGGCAGAATATTTGACACCTCGGTGGTACCTACCTGGACAGACCCTTGCATAAGAGATATCTATACTATCTAGGTAGGTACCTAGAGAGTACTGAGCGATCTCGTAGGAAAACTAATCTAGTAGATACCGCTTAGGTACTGCCACAGATATATGTATCTGTGGGTACTGCTTATAAAATACTATGTATTATACGTGGATGTGGATTATTTCTAAGTGATCTCTTGTCTAGGTAGGTAGGTGAGGTAACTCTCCTCGAAGTTCATTAAAAAATATGGAGCTTAAAGTGTCGTTCAAACTTGCGCGGCAATATTTGAGACCGGTTGCGCTGTTTTTGCTGACATTTAATATCTGTTTTGCATCATCATCATCAGTAGGTATACGCGGAGATGGATTTTAAACAAATAAGACGCTGCTGCCCGTCTTCTGGTTTTGCACAAACAATTAGGTACCGTGTACATGATAATCTATTAGGTATACTATCTATATAGGCTTTAAATGGGCACCGAATCGCACTTCGGCCCATTTGGATTTACAAAACTCTGAATTATTTTTCAATTGTAGTACTTAACTATAATATTTTAAAATAAGATTAAAATGTTAAATGTATTATTTATGTTGGAAAAAGCAGCCAACAATACAAATAATCGACTTCAGCGCTGATGCCTACAGTGAAACATTTAGCGGCGGAAAGTCATGATAAGGATTTCTACATGATTTGAAGAATCGACTTTAGTGTGCACATTCCGTCGGGCATATAAGTCTAGTGGTTAGACACCCTGGCTGCTACACGATAGGTCGTGAATTCGATTCCTGCCAAGTGTCTGAACTTTGTAACTTAGTAAGATGCCGAGAACAATTTACTGAAACGGTCTTATTTCAAAATATAAGAAAGAAAAGAAAACGATAGTCCTAACTTTGAACAAATCTAAATCTACAAGTCCAATCGATTTTCTCCTAGTCCTATTTCTTCCACATCCCAATTGCCGCGGGCGCGCCCACTCACCCTCTGTATATCGAAGTTAGGCAGCGGCGGGTACACGGGACACTTGCCGAGCCCCGTGCTGATGACCGCGCGGACGATGGTGCAGAACAGCACGCAGTACACCCTCGACGCGGCCGTCGTCCTGAACTCCCCCATATCACTGCACCGCACACCAACGACCGCTAACAGCTTGTTATGTAAACACTACACATTATTTGTACAACATTCAGAATGACCGTTCGACGCCCGATCGCACTTCGCACTAACCGATGGTCGGCTTTGAACAAATTATTCAATTAGTCCCTCTGACTTGTGACGGCGACGGGACGATCACGACGCGAGGCGAACAATTTTTTGAGGAATGCAGCAGTCCTTACTGATGAACTTAGTTTGTTCATCATTAGCCAAGAAACGTCTACTGTTGAATAGAGGCCTCTTTAGAAGGGAGGGGTTACCATAATTCCCACGCTTGGCAGGCGTCTTGGGGATCGCAGTATACGTTGGTGTTCCCAGAGAGCTGTGGAGCTCGACTATGTGGGATTCTTACCCACTAAAACCCCCGCGGCTGTCGCATCGGCACATGAGAGGGGACCCAGGTCTCTCCGGTGGGATCTGCACCAGGGACCCCACAGAGCCTTGCCTTTGAGCCCACCGCCGGGGGCGCATTGTAGCCCCCCGGGAACCTGACACGGTGCTCATGGGGACGGGGGTCGTAACTCCGCCGCCGTCCTCCTCGGAGTCGCCGCCATACTCAGTGGACGTTCTAAGGGCCCACACCCCGAACGTCCAGCGGCGGGCTATTCTTATCCGGACACCCCGCGGGCAACTTTGTTTGTTGATAGGTAGGTACTCCTTATTCAACGAAGCAATGGAGGAACGGATGAAGTAATTTTGCATAAAGATTGCAGAGACCAAGGCTACTTATTATCCTGGAAAATGTACGAGTGCAATGCTCTCAAGTTACACTCCTCAAAACTTCCCGGTGAGTTCACCAGCTAGTGGAACAGCATCGTTTTCACATAGCAACTTGATGGCAGTATACCTGACACAATGACGTTTTTTTTTTTTTTGACGCGGGGGAAATTCTTCGAAAGATCCCCGGGAGCTGTGGGGCTCGACCGGGGTATGTGGGATTCTTACCCACTAAAACCCCCGCGACTGTCGCATCGGCACATGAGAGGGGGGACCCCAGGGCTCTCCGGTGGGATCTGCACCAGGGGCCCCTCAGTGCCTTGCCTTTTACCCCGCCGCCGGGGGGCGCATTGTAGCCCCCCGGGAACCTGTCACGGTGCTCACGGGGACGGGGGTCGCAACCCCGCCGCCGTCCTCCTCGGAGTCGCCGCCGTACTCAATGGACGCTCAAAGGGCCCACACTCCGAGCGTCCAGCGACTCCGAAGACCTGACACAATGACTGGCCAACCTGGATTGTCCCTTGCCAAGGAACCTACCACTTTTTTTTTTGTTTTCGGAAAGGAAAACATCAAAAGATACCCGTTCTCCGTAGAGGTGGCTGGGTTATGTGAGAATTATCTACCTACTAAAATGATTGCACTCATCGACGCTATAGACTCTATTTCCACTTCGCCAGAATCTCCTCAGCGTTGGATGCTCAGTAGAGCACGTCCTGAGGGAGCAGAGAATGCTACCTCCCCCCCCCCCCGTTTTAGTTGGGAATGGCTGGCAAGGAAAAAGGAACTACGAAGATTATTGTGTTTCTATCAAGTCGCGATGTATAAAAAAGTATTAAGTTTGAATACCGTAAGTGACAGTGCACAAGTCACATGCGGCCGAGACACGCGGGGTCACCGCCGCGTGGCTCACTATTAATTATTTATATCGACTCACTTGCATAGTAATACGACGGGGCTAAGTAAACAAGCCGTTTTTTCAAACAATTATATTGTTCCAATTTTGTTCTTACAATATTTATTTACAACTATCAAATATACATCGTTTTAATCAAGATCTCGGAATGATCGTTCAGAGTAGGTACACCGGGCTAAACTTAACTAGCGACCGTTTGACGTCTTAAAACTAATATAAATATTATACATATAAAGCTTCCGGAGAAAACTGTACAAGAGCTGTGTGCTGTGTTGAAAAAGCTGGTAAAAACCGCATCAAAAACAATTTGCTAGTTTACAAAAAGTAAGTGACAGATAGACGCTGGTAACTTCTTTGGCGTCGCCTTTTCCTGTCACGCGGGGTCGGCTTTCCTAAGTATGAGACCAGGGGCGTAGCTTGCTTTAGACGGATACTGTATTAAAATTTCTCTGTGGGCTCAATGAATCAGTAGAGGGCCTAAGGGTGATTTCAAATTTGAAGCGCTGTAGTCGCGCTGGAAACTTGAAGTCACCCTAAGAGCGAGATTTTGGAAAAAATCTTACGAATTTTTGCTTACACACGTTCGGGGCCTCTGTAGGGAGGGGGCTTGTTGGCAACTTTGAAGCTCCTTCTAATATTTTCGTTGTGCACTTTGTCTCCGAGTGTGACCCTCCGTCCCATCACAGCATACGCATTTCTGTCTTGTTTGTTCTTTTATACTATTTAAATCGGTAGATAAATAGAAGATATATTTTTATCCAATATAAGCTATAAGCTTGATTGCATTATCACCTGATAGACGCGCAATATCTTATTAATAACAAAATATAGAACCCGTGTCAGTAATCGCAGTGCCGGAAACAAATGGTTCCCAGCAAGGGCGACATTCCTCATAAAGCATTGACAAAAATAAATAAATATATATTATGTACTTATAGTAATTATCTAAATATACATTATACTAAATAGTGATTGGCTAAGCTTAATACTACCTTTATAGGCCCTTGAATTCGAGAGGCGAATACAAAAGACTACAACTGAACCGTTACTACTTCTACTCCTCGTGCACGAATATCGTATCTAATCACTGCCTCAATTCAGGTTCATAACTTTGTATATCACAACCTCGTTAGCAAATGTAAAAAGAGCCAGCATCGCATAGGTAAGTAGAATGAAGCACTACCCCGTAGTTTCCAGAGCTACTCTAACTGCTGCATCTACAAACGTCAATAGGCTAGACGACAAAATAAATTTTTTTAGTCCGGTATTTACAACAACTATATAAACATAGTTGCGAACAGGCTCGACAGCCCAATGATGCGGCACTGGGTGACGACGCATTGTCCGTCACTCAGGTGCTGTTTCATAATTTAATTGATATATTTACCTAATAATATTGTATAATTGTGCATGCTTCAGAATTAATTTAAAAATCATTTTGTTTTATGGACCAAATGTCTGAGAATAAATTATTATTTATTTAGATTATCAAAAAATATGGAAAGGTATTTTTTCTTTTGTCGATTAAACAAAAAATGACGAGGTAAGGGAAAAGATTAGAGGTTCCGAGCGTCGAAATAAATTGATTTAAAAAATTACTTAATAACAATTAAAGCTAATTGACATCTGTAAGTGCGGCAGTAAGACGCCTAGACGACCTAACTTACTTTTCCTAGGATTAGTTTCAAAATCCCGTGTAACGTCAATGACATACAAATACCCCCCTTTTAAGGTCATTCACCACTTAATATTAAGCGCAACATCTGATTTCTCAACGGCATGGTAAGCAGTGTGGAGCATGGCCCGGGCCTTGTCGGAGTCTCGGCCGTCTAACCACTCGGCGTACAGTGTCCGGGTCAATTTGTTGTCCCGGGGATTCGCTAGCGGCAGCTCGGAGTACATCGCCTCGAGCTGCAAGACCAGGTCGCGACCACTCTCCCCGGACACAGGTCTCACTTGAGCACCGCCGTTTATACAACCTGGAGAGAGTGAGGGAGTGATAACGAAGACATGAATGTTATGGCAGTTAATTTTATTGACTGTTACAGATGCTTCCACTTGCTACAGCTTGGCTTTTAAGGGACGAATTTTTTAGATTATAATATCCTGGGACAATCCACACACGATCATCTGATACCAAACTAGGCAGAGCTTGTACTATGGAAACCAGACAACTGATACTAATATGTACTTGTATACTTTTTCCTCTTTACTTTCTTTCTTTTTTGTTTTCTAAGTATCATAATTGTTGCACTAGCTAACTACCCCACTTTTATGTTTTATTCTCTCTTTTCAATCTCTCCATCCCAAGGTTGCCGGGAAGAAATTGCGAATAGCGATAAGGCCGCCCTTTGTACATATTTCATTTTTAAGTGTGTTTATGTGCTTTATTTTATGTGTAAGTTTGTGTGTACAATAAAGAGTATATCTGTCTATATTTTTTGCTCAACACATAGGTACTTAAATAGGTAAATACACCCAGAAACTAGGTGGGAATCGAACCCACGACCTATTGATTAGCGGCCAGGGTGTCTAACCACTAGACCAACTGGCATGTCAAAGTTAATAAAACTAAAAAAACGCTTTCTTAAGTCAAAAACCCTTCAACAGGATATTCTTGGTGTTAGTTTGAAATTATCATATGATCATCAATCTTCAGTCCTCTTATTAACTTGAAATTTAGAAGATGTCTAGAAGCGAGTGAAATTACATCGTGTGAAGTGTTCCAAACATTCAATCAAACATACTTAAATACAGATGGCTTTAATAAAAGGCCGTTGAAATGCCTCTTACCTGAAGGGCACGCCATCACCTCCACATAATGGTAAGGAGATTTGCCTCTCTTCAGTTTCTGCACCAAGTTCTGTATATTCCTGAAGCCGTTGACGATCGCGAACCTCAGCACCTCCTTGCCGTCCATTTCTAACGTCACCTCCCGGAAATCTGGATTCCTGCACCGACAAGATCACTTTCAATCAGGTCATTTCCGAAGGTCTAAATGCTGGCTGGAATTTGTGCCTAAGTTGAGAGGTTCATACTAATAGGTAGTAATAAAGATTATGTGAAAGTGTTTTGTGTCTTGCCTGTCGAGGTACTACTTAACAGCAGAAGTTAAATGTGAGCCACTGTGATTTTGGTTCGGTCATGCTCGCCATCGAAAAGTCTTTGCTTGTGGCGGCTTCGTGTGGCGGGTCACCCCCTTCCCTCCAATATGGTTGAGGGGAGTGATGGCTGCTGCTCGAGTCAACTCGTGCGCGGGTGCTGCTTGGGGGGACTGGTCCGACTTCTATCCATTTGGCCTTTTAGTTTGTCTTAATTTATTGTTTTCTTCTTTTCTCCCTTGCTTTATGTTTCGAATGGCAGGACACAATATCGCTAATGTCGATTCATTTGTAACAAAACAATGTTTAAAAAAAAATGTGAAAAAATTACAAGCCCGCTGAGTTTCTTGCCGGATCTTCTCAGTTGAGGCCGCGTTGTGATCCGGTGGTAGCTTCTAAAAAATGACGATTCAAAAGTGCTAGCGTTAAGCCTATTTGAAATAAAGATTTTTGAGTTTGAGTTTGAGTTTGAATAGTAGAGTGGTAAAGAAGGTGAAAGATGATCGAAAAGCGTGACGAATTCTATACACGGGATGAACTAGAAACGCCTCGCGAATTTTAGGAGTGAGGAGTAGACTGATTGACTGAGTAGCAGAAAGTAATACATTAAGACATGCGATAATTGACATGCGGACAGACAGCCTACCCCAAATTTTAATGACCCCTAAAATTTTGAGCTACGCTCCTACCGTTTATTTTTTGTTCTCCCGGAGGAAACCTTCAATAGGTCCCCGGTACCTCAACCGGAGGTATGTGGGATTCTTACCCACTAAAACCCCAGCAGCTGTCGTATCGGTGAGCTCTCCGGTGGGATCTGCACAAGGAGAGCTCAAAGCCTTGACTTTGAGGCCACCGCCGCCGGGCAGCGCATTGTAGTCCCCTCCCCCCGGGAACCTGACACGGTGATCGCGGGGAAAGGGGTCCTTTTTGGAGTCACCGCCGTGGTCCGATCGCACCTAGACAATAGGCGTAGCCGAATAAACTCACCTCAGATTTCTGTACGTCAACTGTGCGTTGGTCTGTCCGAACAGTTGTTCAGCGGCGTGCAGGAACACGTGGTCTGCGTAGCCCCCGGAGCCCGAGCCCACGTGGCGGCGCAGCTCGGAGGCCACCCCCCGGTCCCCCCACGGACTCGCCAGTTCCGAGGCCGGCGCCTCGCTCAGCGAGATGCCGCTGCCGCTCAGCATTTGCTCCAGTTCAACTTGGGAGACAAGACTATGACAGTTTTCGGGGTACAACCTTTTTGAGAGGTCAGTAAAAGTGCTTGATTCTATTCTATTCGCGGCTGTGACTTGGGCCCGGTGACCAGAACGCACTTTGACCCAGTTAGATCTACTGTGCTTGCCCTATCCTTACTCTGTTGCTGACGTATCTAAGAGTTCTGTTGGCGACAAGACCCAGGCTGGACATTAGGGCGCAACTAGTGAGTGTCTAGCCAGTTAAAAAGTGAAAGTGTAAGATATGTTGACTTTCTAATTTAATTCTTGTAAGGACTTTATTTAGCAATATTCAAGTTAATAGGTATCTCAATGATGTTATTTCAATATAATTGGTAATTTTCTGTAGAAATGTTAATATTTTAAAATTACGTAGTTTGAAAATGAGAATTTTTGTTTATGTAAATATTAAGATTATTTTTATGGTGTTTGATAGGAGTTCTTGTAAAAATGATATTTCTGTTTGACTCATGCAAATCGGATAAGAATTGTAAAAGTTATGAGACATTTTCGTTATGAACATTGATTTTAAGTTAGGATTTTTACAGTTTTTCTTCTAAGAAGTTTTTACTATGTTCAATTTTAGTTAATATTATTATACTGTTTAATAGTATAGAATAAGACGGATAAAATAATGTATAATTTGTAAGGATTTCTTTGGGAAATAAATATAAAGAAGGGTCTAAAGATTTCGGGATGGTGAAAATTGCGCGGAAAAAGAGCAAAAAAGATAGCCAATTAGAGGCTTTCGGTAAAGTAATTCGGACCGCTATAAAAGGCGAGCTAATAGTGAGTCAGTAGTCAGTAGTTAGTAGGCAGTCGCAGCCTAACCGTCTAAATGGTACAAGTAACACCCGAAATCTGGAAGACCAAGGAAGAAAAGGAAAAATAGTGTTTCATTGAAGTCGTGGTTCAAGACACCGTGCGCCGTAACCAGGTCGGCGAAGACCAACAAGTGGTCCATCGAGAAGCCGTGCGTCGTACCCAGCATACGGTACGCATTTAGGGGTGCGTGGGACGGGTGCTACCAGCCTAGAAGGAGCACGCGTCATATACGAGGGAGAAGTCCCTACCGCGGTGGTTACGGGTGCTGGACGTGCCCCAGTCGCCGCGACCAACAAGTTCCTTAGGCACGCCGCGTATGCGCCAGCTTAGAGCTGTACATAATCATCTGGTGTAGGGTAGGCTTCTCTCAGATGATTCCAAAGCGCTTGATAATGCGTGGCTTATTATTTTTTTAACGTAAGTTTTAAGAAACTTAGTGTGCCAAACTTTATTAACCAAATTGTTTGTCTGAAAAAACAAGTTGGCTTATAAACAGTTGCATTATCCTGTCGATGGTCATCTAAAGATCTAATGCATTAGTTGTTAAATCCCTGGAGCGCAGTAAATTCATCCTCTACAGTGTCTTGCACATCGAAACACAAATGTTGACACACTGCGTCTGTTCTTCATACTTTGCTGGAGAGTCTTTTGCAAAAATAACTACCTAGAAGAAGTTATTTCAATAGGCGTCGATTTCATTAGCGTCGATGTTTACGTCGCCTTTTAATTTCTACCCTTAAAACCTTTTTAAACGTATGATACAGCAAGATCATCCGTTTCAAAATAATTGGAACAGCTCGCGTACAAAAGTACCTCCACCCATAAGATCGGAGTTTACTAATTGTTACCCAAGTAGCTAAAATAATGAGTCACCCGTTTAGTACCTACTCTTACTTTCGAAGGAATTACGGCGAAACCTAAAATTACATAAAAAAACACGCCAAGATCCTCGCGAAACAGCCAAGAGAACCTGTTTTGTCTTTTTTTTTTTGACGCGGGGAACATCTTCAAAAGATCCCCGGGAGCTGTGGGGCTCGACCGGGGTATGGGGGGGGGGGGGGGGAAGTCGTCCACTCCGTTGCTTTATCCAGGCTTCGAGAAGCGGCAGGAATGCCTCAACGACGCGTTTGCGCGCTATGTGCTCCGGCTGGAGCCGCTCGCGCCACGTCGAGAGCGATGTGTCGTTCCTGCCGCTTTATAGGTTCGAGCGCCACCGGCTCGCCTCCGCCACTCTGGCGGGCGATGCGGATCCGGTCATAGACCCTCGCATACATGCCCGCCAGGATGTCTAAGGGCGGAAAGCGTGCCAGTATGGTCGCCGCCTCAAAGGACACCGTTCGGTATCCTCGTGCAATCTGCAGTGCCATCCTCCGCTGGACGCTAATGGTCAGCCTCGGCGCCCATTTGGGCGCCCCGTAGAGGACTACAGACTGCACGACTCCGGCGTAGAGGCGGCGAACTTCCTCGCTCCCTGAGATTGGGGAGCAGCCTGTGCAAGCCCGCTGCAACCCTATCGACTCAGGGGACCAGGGGCTCGAAATGCTCCTCGAAGCCCCAGCGACTGTCAAGGGTGAGGCCAAGATATTTCATGTACGGCCCCACCCTGACTTCCGACTCACCAACATGGACGCGCAAGTTGGGCGGTGGTTCCCGGCTCCTAGACAGGCCGTGGAACCACAGCGCCTCGGTTTTCTGAGGCGCTATCTCCATGCCCAACTCGCATACCTTAGCGACGACGATTTCCGCGCCAAGCTCGACGAGCTCTTTGATCCTCTCAAAGGTGTCTCCACTGGCCACGATCAATGTGTCATCCGCGTAGCACTTACGTCGGCCGGGAGTTCGACACGCAGAACCGCGTCGTAGGCGAGGTTCCTGCGGAAGAACCTCTTTTGTCTATTCTAACACCAAAATCATCAACACATAATAATTTATATTTAACTCACTGGCAGTGATTACACAATCGACGTCATGACATCCAAGTATCTCGCTATAGAAGTCTTCCCTCGACGCCTCCAGCTTCTTGTCGTAGCACGGCATGACCGTCACGTGGTATATCTCGCCGGGCGTCAGCTCCCGACTCTTGGACAGGTAGTGCTTCACTAGAGAGCCCATGATCTGCTGCGGCGACTTGGTGCTCGATATGTATGGGAGGATGAAGTTACCGTGGGTTTTCTCCGCGTAGCATACCCAGCCTGGGAGAGATTTATAAGGTCAAAGGCTTATAACGGCAGGCGTGTCTGAACCAGCAATGACCACTTGGCCCGTATGGTGAATTATGGCTATTAAATCGAGTCTCTCTTGATAGATATCATTTCTTCATCATCATCAGCCAAAACACGTCCACTGCTGAACAAAGGCCTTCCCCGGAGAAGGGAGGGGTTGCCACAATCCCCACGCTTGGCAGGCGGCTTGGGATCACAGTATAGGCGGTAGGTAATCGAATAGAAAGATGCGGCTGCCCGTCTTCTTGTTCTCTCTTAGTCACCTCTTACGGACACTCAACGGGAAGTGATGAGTGGGTGATATACTTACTTACCCGGACACCCCATGGCGGTCGATTGTTTCTTTAATAGTACCGTAATATTATTGATAATGTTTTCTTTTGTCAGTAATAAAAAACTGATTATTACATAGAGAATTGTTTAGAAGCTATTCATTGACAAAATGATCTTTATTTTATTCGAAACAAACTGTTTTCAGCTTTTCTGTCTATCATTTGTACTTTGACCTGTGGTTTATATATAATATAGGTTTAATTCTGACGACATCCAAACATAGCTTCTCTGTTTTCCACATAGGTATAATGTTTACATGAGAGGAAGGGACTCCTTCCCTCCATAAAGAGAAAACTACTATGTAGTTGTACATAATTATTATGTGAAGTTGCTTTACAAATATGCACTGTTGTTGCTAGCTCTCAATATTCGAAGAGTCGAATGATTTTATAAAGACGACATATCACCTGCACGAAGTGTTCCAAGGCGAACATTATTATTTAAATCATGAATATTGATTGTATTTTAAATTAAATACTGACACTTCTTTATTTAACTAATTTACATAAAATGTACAAATTTTAAAAAGCAAAAGTGTTTCAGGATTTCCCCGCGCTTTCTACATACACACATCAAAAGTGTCTAGGGATCAAGCATTTTTAAGCGGATTTCTTGAGATTGAGATGTGGCTTTGTAATAAATTTATGATTTTATAAATTTATATGGATCCTTTTTGGTGCATTTCATAATTTGAATCAGGAACTGTGAATCAAATTCGAGTAAAAGATGAAAATCAGCTGTCAATATTTTCCCTATAAAAACATACAACGCATTGAAGACATTATTAGTGCTACTGTTTCCCTACTACTGATTAAAACCAACGTTATTATGGAGCGGCGACGTCATTTAAGCAGGGAAGAAATGCTCAGAGCCGTGGGAATGATAGAAGCTGGTTCCTGGCAACGTACTGTGGCTTTAGCTCTGAATACAAGTCAGAGTGTTATCAGTCGACTTTGGACACGTTACCGAAGCACTGGTACCGTGGCTGAGCGCCATGGAGGACGGTATCGCTGCACCACACGGAGACAAGACCGATATATTCAAATCTTAACTCGAAGAGCTCCAACAATAACTGCCATGATGTTAGCCGTGAGGCTTCATCACTCTTCAGGGAACTTAATTAGCGACCAAACAGTCAGAAACCGCTTGCATGAAGTGAACCTTCATTCCCGAAGACCGCTACGGGTACCACCTATAGCAATGCACAATCGTAGGATTCGATATCATGGGCTCTTGAACACAGAAATTGGGCAGAAGAACAATGGCGTTTCGTGTGCTTTTCTGATGAGTCTCGTTTTGGTATGAGACCGGATACAAGACGTATACGACACTGGAGAACCCCTGGACGCCAACAGCGATTAAAATCCTGCCAGGAAGTCCATCCTTATAGTGGTGGAACCATCATGGTATGGGCGGGTATTTGGATCGGCGGAAGAACTGAGTTGATTTGGATCAGAGGCAACCTCAACGCTCAAATTTATGCTGAGACGATTGTATCAGACGTCATCGTTCCTCTACAAGTGCAAATCGGTCCCTTATTTCAGTTAATGCATGATAATGCACGACCGCACACCGCAAGAGTTGTAAGACAGACTCTCGCCGCAGCTAACATCAATGTCCTGCCCTGGCCTGCTCAGTCGCCAGACTTGAACCCGATTGAGCATGCATGGGATATGCTACAGAGAAGAGCTCTGCCGAATATGGAGGGTATCCAGTCGCAAGAAGACCTTTTTTTGTTGTTGCAACGAACATGGGCGGCCATTCCACAGCGTGATTTGGATGAACTCATTTTGAGTATGCCAAACCGATGTTCTTGTGTTGTTAGTGTTCGCGGTAGAAACACGGATTATTAATTGTTTAAGTTACCCAATAAAATTTTAAAGAAAACTGTTATTTCAGTCTTTTTTTCGAACTTTTGTGTTAGTGGTTCAAATGTCAAAAATCCCTTTATTAGGAAAATGGCAAATTTCTTTATTAATGCAAAGGTGACTTGGTTTATCGTTACTGTGACAAACGAAAACACTTTATTTGATGAATCCTTAAAGAAAATTTTAATTAATATCAATCAGGAGAAAAGTTATTGCAAAAATATATGTTGATCCCTAGACACTTTTGATGTGTGTATTTTAAATTAGTTTTAACTAAACTAATTCTATTCGGGGAATCACCGACTTATCTACTCGTAGATAGATAGATGGATAGACAATTCTTTATTGCGCACAAACAAACAGATACAAAAAGAATAAGACACAAATTAATAAAACATGCAGCAACGGGCGGCCTTATCGCTAAAAGCGATCTCTTCCAGGCAACCTTTGGATGGAGAGGAAAATAAAGAAGTTACAAAGAGCAGAGGGTGCGCGCACTAGACATAAATAGGTAACATTAACACAAAGACACATAAAAACACATATGCTGTAAACTATAATAATATATATTCATATGAGTATAATATATAAACATACATCAAATAATACTATTATAAACATACATAAATCAGTACGTACTAATATAACATGAAAATTACACAAATACCGATTAACTTATTCCGCCAAATAACTTCTTTACCAGATCTTTGAAAATTGGCAGTGACGAAGCACGCCTTATAGAAACGGGCAAGGAATCCCACAGGCGAACCGCCTGCACCGTGAAGGATTTGTCATAGAAGGAACTGCTATGTAAGGGCATCGTAAGACAAAGGTTTTCCGAGGACCTAAGACTATAGGTGCTAGAATTCGACAAATAATCGAAACGTTCCCTAAGATAAGAAGGGGGTGGACGGGTTAAACAATATATTATAGAGAAGAGATAAAATGTGAAGATTTCGTCGGAGACGAATGGGTAACCATTTGAGTTTTGCACGGAATTGGGAAATATGGTCAAATTTACGCAAGCCAAATATAAACCTAATGGAGAAATTTTGCAATCGCTCTAGCTTATTCAATTGATCCTCTGTCACGTCCAGATAACAAACGTCAGCATAATCTAGTATAGGGAGAAGAAGTGATTGTGCAAGTGCAACTTTAGTGGCAGTGGGTAGAAAATTACGAAGCCTTTTTAAAGAGGCTGCCGAAGCAAACATTCTGCGACTAATGGCATCCAACTGTGGGCCCCAATTAAAACACCGGTCCATTATAACACCAAGATTCTTGACGGAATCACTATAAGGAACAGCAATACCGCCAAAATTATTTTGCGGCAGTGTCTGGTAATTCACCTTAGAGATCATCCGAGAGCTACCTATAATAATGACTTGTGTTTTAACTGGGTAAACTTTTAGTCCATAAGATTTGCTCCAATTAGCAATACGATACAGATCAAGATTTACAGCTTCTATAGCTATATCCAAATTAGTAAGTGAGGTCTGGGAATAAATTTGAAGATCGTCTGCATATATGTGGTAGGAAGAAGTAAGATGATGAGATATGGTGTTTATGAAAATTGCAAATAATAAGGGAGATAAAACGCCGCCTTGTGGTACGCCAGCAGAAGAGTTACACCAGGTAGAGAAAGACTCTTCCAGACGAACACGCTACCGACGACCATGCAGATAACTGCGAAACCAATCTATTACTGATGGAGATATGTTAATTGAGTGAAGTAAAGCAAGTAGTATATCAAAATTTGCGGTATTAAAAGCATTACTAAAATCTAGCAATGTTAGCACAGTTAACTGACCGTTCTCCATACCAAACCGTACATCATCTGAAATTTTAACTAGCGCAGTAACCGTGCTGTGCCCAGGGCGGAAGCCAGATTGGAAAGGATTAGGTTATTTTTAGAGAGATAGAGACTAAGCTGCCTGTGGACAAGACGCTCTAACACTTTAGATAAAAAGGGAAGGATGGAAATAGGACGATATTCTGAATAGGACTTAGGGTTTGGTATTTTAGGTAAAGGTATTATTTGAGCATCTGTCCAGACTGCAGGGAACACGCTACTTAAGATAGAATTGTTAAGAATGGTACAAAGGACAGGAAAAATGAAATCAAGGATGAATGACAGAATGCCGAAATTGGAGGTCCCGTGGGACGGGGCCAAGGTGGCGGCAGAAATTAATAATAGTAATAATATCTTGGGACATCCCACACACGGTCATCTGATCTTGCCATGCCAAACTAGGCAGAGCCTGTGCCTAGTTTGGGATCTGACTGTGGAAACCAGACAACTGATACTAATACTTATATACATTTTTTTGTAAATACATATTTAATAGATAAATAACACCCAGATACTTAGTGGGAATCGAACCAACAACCCATTGGCCCAATTGTTTAGACTTAGATAACAAAGATAGGTGTTTTAGGTTCTAATAAACTAATGTAAATATTACCAGGGCAGGAACTGGCGAGCATTGGCAGGTGATGGGATGATGGATCATTCTGTTGATTCTGATATCTTTGCAGGAACTCCTGCTGAGCTTCCAGCAGCGAGAAGTCTTCCGCTATAGTCATGTCCAGCACTAAATCAGCACCAAGGCTTTTGAAGTAACCTAAAAAATAAAATCAATTAATTAAATGGTTACACAATTTCACATGGGAGCTTTATTTTCTGGATCGTCTTTTCTAATGTGCTGTATTTTCAGTTTTTTTTTGTCGTATGGTTAGTGGCCAACATGGTGTCAGAGTTTTCAAGCTGCCCTGGCCAGGCCTCAGACTTAGCTTAACAACTGCTGTCTAGATGACAATAGCCGGGACCGACTTTTAACGTGCCCTCCGAAGCATGGAGATGCTCTGTTCAAATGCCACTAAACAATCACCATCTCAGGCCTGACGTTGCTTACCCAACTGATCATTTACCGAACAGTGGTTACAACCAGTGGCGTGCAGTCCATATAGGCAAAAAGTGTTTGCCTACCCTGTGATTTCCGGAACATTACATGATAACAAAAATAATTTAAGTGCACAATAACATTTTGTTTTGAATTATTTCATTATTATAAATAAACAAATTCGCGCGACATGTTTAAAATAAATCAGCTGAGCGCGCCGCGTCAAAGCGGGCGAGCGCGCAGCAAGTGCAATGAACTATTCCTAAGTACGCGGAAATTTAAAGTTGGCGCGTTCGAGCCGCGAGGCCCGATCAAAAAGGCAAAATCTTAATTTGCACACATTCAAACGATAAGTTACTCACACCTGTAGGCACGCCGACCATGCGAACAGAATAAATGTCACGCACACATGCAAACATGATACTCTAAGATAGGCATAAGATAGGCACTGTCTTTTCGGTGACAGTCGATCCCTGATTGGTCGATCCAATATACTCTTTTAGATGAGTCAACCAATAAGGAGCCCGATGCGTCGAACGAACGCAATACGTTATACTACAAATTATAAAATACCTAGTTTGTTCAAACTTCAATATTTTATAATGACATCCATTTTTTGTTGGTTTTTATTTTCATTTATACGATTGTTTTCGGTGCAGTATGTTCGAAAAAGTGACTACTCCGTGTATTATTATTTTATTAGTGTTTCCAAATTAAAAAACTTACTAGTAAATGGAAGTGGTAACGTGTGTTCGATGTTCTGGCCAAGTGTGTATAGAAAAATTAAAAAATCACGCATTTTCGTCCCTTTCTTACGAAATTAAAAGAAAAATAATTGAAGATGGCCGTTGTATGCCGAATTTGGAATTAATTCAGGTCAAAGGTAAAGTCACGCGAAAATTTATTAATAAAGAATATGATAATTACAATTGGTTAGCCGGCTGTAAACATAGAAACCGTCTGTTTTGTTTTCCGTGTTTATTATTTTCAAATAATAAAAATGTCTGGACCGACACCGGCTACGTAGATATACACAATTTTAAAGTCGCTGCAAAAAAGCACGACCAGTCAGAAAAGCATTTAGAGTCCTCTTTAAAATATCACACATTCGGGAAAAATCGTATTGAGACGAGTTTAAATTCTCAATATAAAATAGATATTGATCGACATAACGCGAAAGTTGATCGTAACCGTAATATTTGTCAGACAGACAGACGTATAGATTTAATATATAAATGAAATTAGACAAATCAGCATATTAAATTAAATTTTGATTTGTATAAACATTTGTTACACATAAACAATTATAAAGTACATCTATTCATTTTGCAACTGATTGCAGTCACTTTTTTGTTTGTACGCGTACCAATAAGCAATCGGGTCTTTATCAAGGCCACTTCGTGTATCCTTAAATTAATTTGTCTATAAAATCAGTTAATTTTTGGATATTTGAGGTGGCATATTTACAATCATCTTAGTGTGTGTGTACATGTGTGTAACTCGCAGTCTCTCTCATATTGGTAAGTTTTTTTACTCTACTACAAGAATAGAAGGGTTATGTTTTTAGAGTGTGTATGTATGTCTGGTACTTCCTAGCTACGTACTCATTAGTAGTGGAAGTGAAATAGAATATATATTTTAAAAAAACAGTAGGTATTAGTTACTCAACAAACAATTAAGTAGGTATGTTTCTTTTGTGTTCACATCATTAAATTAAAGTCAATTTAGTTTTGCCTACCCTGTCATATAACCCAGTGCACGCCACTGGTTACAACTGGCTATTAGCGTATTTTAACAGTAAAAGTACACTTAACAAAAGAACTGTGTAACTACGCCTAAAAGATTAATATATTTTTTTATATATGATTCATTTATTTTTACTACTTATAAGCTAGTGCTTGACTGCAGTCCCACCTGATGGAAAGCGGCGACGCAATCTAGTTTGGTAAAGCAGACTAGCTTATTAAAAGCCTATTCAGTCACATTATAATAAGTCTAACTGCCTCTCTCACAGTCCATGTTCCTTAGCTCATCCCTTAGTATAGTTTTGTATTGAAATATGTATACACAAGTGTGCTGTGAGTGACGAGACAATTATTCATTATACATATAATATTAATCGTGAATCTGATTGTGGCATTAGACAACATGTAATTAATATAATGATACCATTGGTATAGTACATATTAAATAGGCATAGCCTCCGTGGCGCAGTGGAAAACCACTTGCTTTGCAAATCGGAGGTCACGGGGTAGAATCCCGTGGGGAGCAACAACTTTGGGTGGTTGTCCAGCCGATTGTCTGTAAAGTAAGATGATCTTTGCGTCGCTTTCCTCTCCCCGGTCGTGTCGGTTTTCCATCCCATTGGATTGTAATAGCTATAAAGGAAGAGAGACTGCACTTGTGCCTACGCAAGCTCTAGTGCACTATAATATCACCCACATAGATGGCCACTGTTGTAAAAGATTGGTCGCTGTGGTCATATCGGGCTGGAGGACATTATTATTATTACATAAGTATTCTTTACGTTAAACAGACCTGCTAATTTTTTAGTAGCTTCCTCAGGCTTGAGCTTGTACCTGGCCGCCAGGGAGAGCACGGGCTGCGGTGACAAGGATATCACAATGAGACTTACATCTTTTGTCACACCCTTGTTGTCTGTATACTTCCGCTCTGAAAATACCCTGTAGACAATGTGTAATAATTTGTTATAAATTATAATTGAATTTGAGCTTAAACATTTTTATATGGAATGTTAAAACATTTATTAATCATAAATCCTGGGCATTTCTTTAATTATTTATTCTAAATATTTACCCAGTTTGATATTTTGGAGAAATGATCAGAACTCAGATAATAAAAATCTAATTTATTTCTTTTGCACATAGCCATTATTAAAAAATAGACAAGCCCATTAAGTTTCTTGCCTGATCTTCTCAGTTGAGGCCGCATTACGATCTGGTGAGTTATAAAAAACGGAAACTATGTAAGAGCCCCCATGAGGCCTATGCATAATAAAGAAATTTGAATTTGAATCATGACATGACAAAAAGATATGAAAGACAATAGATACTTCTAAAATTAAAAGGTTAACCTAATTCACATATTATCTATTTAAATAACTTAAATTATGAAATCACCTCAGTAACTCCTCTTGGCTCTGGCGCGTGACGAGCACACTCTCTGCGGACGTGATGCAGCCGCTGCACGCGAGGCAGTCCGCGAGGGTGATCTCCACCTTCTGCAACTTCTGTTCCCCACCATTCGACACATCGAAGTACCCATCCTCACCTATTTTGATTTTGGCGCCGGTTTTAGTCTTTGTCTTTTCGATCTTTACTGGCTTAATGCATTCCTGTAAATATTTGAATGATGTTATAATGAATAAGGTACGACGATTGCTATGAATTAAGACTCTGAAGCAAAATTACTGAGTACTTTCGACTTGTTTGTAAACTATGATTTTAGGTTATTTACTTGTGAAGGAGTGATAAAATCATCAAGATCCGTTAATTGCAATGCACCACTAAATCGGGAAGCCATTGTTTGAGCTTAATTTAATAAGGAAACACCGAAAAATCTCAATTTTTATACAATAAAGCAAATAAAAACAAAGTCAAGTCAAGAAAGAAATAACACAGCTGATTGAACGATGGAACTGACATTGACATTTTGCATTTGACAACAGCTCAATGTTGCTAGTTTATGATTTAAAAAAATTACTTTACTTAGCTTTTGTGTAGATAAAACTACTACTAGACTACTACGGCGCGGCGGCGGCTTACTCGTAAAAAATGACGCTACATTTGTGGTTATCTTATAGCGACGCGATGGAGCGAGGAGTACCACAAACACCACGACAGACGGCGCCAATACCTAATCCTCCACAATACAATACAACATACCAACATCAACTTTTGGCCCTGACCGAGCATCACACTTCGCACAATCGGAGGATCCCCCATTACAGTGGCGTAGCTTGCCTTAGATGGGCCCCGTATCAAAATTAGTTGGGGGGCCTAAATAATGGTACTTCCGAAGAGATTATGTGAGAACATGGATTTTACGAATTGTTGCTTACACATCTTCGGGGCCCCTGTAGCCCAGGGGCCCCGTATCATTGATACGGCTGATATGGTGGTAGCTACGTCCCTGCCCCTTTAGCACCGCCATCGCTCCTCTACATTGAATACACAGCTTCCTCTTCTCACAACAACACAACCAGCGGAGTCACTTATAAGCCAGTCAATTGTCCCGGGCTTATCGGACGCCCAGAGTATCATAGTTGAAGTTCTTTGTTCTACTAATAAGTACCTACTGTAATGTGCCAGGGTCAGAAAACAAAACTCGCGAAAATTAGGTATAACTGTTTAGGTATTTATTTATTTATTTATACTCTTTATTGTACACACATAAAAATAAAATAAAAAGGACTTGAAGAAATTTGTACAAAGGGCGGCCTTATCGCTATCCGCAATTTCTTACAGGCAACCTTGGGATGGAAAAAAGATTGCATGGAATACGAAAAGTGGGGTAGTTAATATGTGAGACAATATACACTAATAAAAATACATATAATAAGTTTACCTATTTACATATAATATATTAATATACATACAGATAAATATAAATATTTCTTACATACCAACATATATTCAATATACTTATATATATATATATATATATATATATATACGAACTATAAATATATGTATTATATATAGAAAAAATCAATTCTGATTATGATTTTAGGTACTTTTTTTTTTTTTTTTTTTGGGAATGATAGACGCTGTTAACCGCAGATGGCTATTGCAGCTTCACCGGACAATAGGAGGCGAGCGCTTGAAGCGCTCTAGCCTTTACGGCAGAAGTAGCGACGAGCACAAGGGCACCTCAGGGAGGCACGGCCTCGGCTTGGGCTGTCGCTTAAGAGAGGGCTGAGTTTACCACCGGTTCACAACGCGCCCCCACTGAGAAGAACCGGCAAGAAACTCAGTGGGGTGATGCACGTCGTTGCGGTCGCATACGTACGACCCTTCGGCCTCGCCGGCGAGACCGGTGTCTGATAGCTAGTGTAGCATACGGTTGTCGGGGAGGGGTCGGCGCATCCCGGTCCAATAGGACCGTCATGGGGTCAGGAGGGTCGAGCAGTACGTGCCGTGGTCTGCGGCGCGAGTCAGAAGGACTAGCGGCGTAATCGGCGGCGGCGCGGATTAAACTGTTCGCGTGACGGGACGCGGATTCAAAGTAGCGTTTCGACGCTTCTTTGAGGAACTTACGAAGGGGATCTAATTTGAAATCGGAATGCAGATCTACGTTCCGCATGTACCACGGGGCACCGACGGCGCGACGGAGGAAACGATTCTGGATAACTTGGAGGCTATCGATATGGGTGCGGGCGGCGTGCGCGAAAACTACACTCGCGTAAGTCATGATAGATCTGTTTAGGTACCTTACCACCTTTACCTCTCGTCTCCTACCCTACCTACAAGGTTGTAGGTCGTTAGTGTTTTACTGAGTTATAGTGACTACCAGTCCATTGTAAAGTTATTGGTTATTGTTTAATCAGATAAACTGAGCGTGGCAATCTTGATCTTCCGAGAAAATGATGCTGTGTTTTGTTTAAAATTAGGTAAGTAATAAGTTTATAAAGTGACGTGACCAAGGTGACGCCAGCGCTGCCTCCCACACCAATTATTTACTACTATTACAGTAGACAGCAAAGAGGATGGTAGACTGGTACACAGTGACCTCAGAGACAGTGACACTGGCTGACCGCAATCGGACCTGTGCAGTGCATCGCATTGAGAAAAATCAATCGAAATCTTCCCGCCTCTGTCGGTTGCCACGGTAACGGGTAAACAGTGGGGAGACGTTGCACCGAGCGGTCCGCGAAGCACAGTGTTTCGATTCTTTATACTTACTAATCCGAATTAGTGATTGTGATTATATTATAATTTTTATTTGAGAATTTTAATGGACAATGGCAGACGAAGCAGCGGCTCCAGGAGCAGGTGCTGAAAAAGTGATACACACATATCCTCTAATCAGGGTGAGTATTTTTATTCCGTGGACAGTATTTTCGGTATACTGCTCACTAACTGTTGTTATTTTTTTATAGCTTCGGAGTACTTGTTTATGTACTTACTTATTAGGTTATATTACCTACATAAAACATGTAATAAATAATAATCACGTCCTCCTGGAGTCCTGGCCGATACGACCACAGCGCTGCGACCAATCTTACACAAGATCAGCCATCTACGCGGGAGATATTATAGTGTGCACTCTCTTTTCTTTTACCTCTCACAAACTGATGGGACGGAAGATCAACACGACCGATGAGAGGAAGGGCGCAGGATCGACTTTTTACATGCCCATCCGACGCATGGATCAATTAGATCATCTTACTTTACAGACAATCGGCCTGCATTGTCCTAGCCATTAAGGAACAACTACACAAAGTTGTTACCCCCCGCAGGATTCGAACCCGCGACCTCCGGTTTGCAAAGCAAGCGGTTTCCCACTGCGCCACGGAGGCTACACATAATCGATGTACCTACCGAACTATTTAAACACGTGCGAAGTTATTACTATCAAATTAAAAATTATTTTCTTTTTTGTAAATATTACAAATACCTACCTATTATACTAGCTTAGTGGGCTTAACTTATTAAACAAACAAGTAAGTAGGAACTTAATACATATACTTAGTATACATAATAGATACATGTATGTAGTCTCAGTGGCGCAGTGGGAAACTGCTCGCGTTTCTAACCAGAGGTAGCGGGTCCAAATCCTTCGGGGAGCAAGAACTTTGTGTGGTCGCCTTACTGGTTTTGATAGGCAGATCACCCAGTGGTCTGGGACATCGATATATAATTATATCGAGGTTTGGGAAGTACGATCAATCTCTTATACCTAATATCTTCGCGTAGATGGTTTATTACATAGTAATAAGTACACTTGTTTTAATCTCTTAGAATGTCTAATGTAGACTTGTCGGCGACACTATCCCTACCATTAAATTTTTATTTCACGGAGGAGACCTTCCAAAGGTCCCCGGGAACTGTGGGGCGCAACCGGGGTATGTGGGACTTTTACCCATTAAAACCCTCGCAGCGGCACATCGGAGGGAACCCCAGGACTCTGTACCAGCAGCCCCTAAATGTCTTGCCCGCGTTGAGCCCGCCGCCGGGAGGCCGGGGCGTTGTCATTATAGCCCCCCGGGACCCAGACTCGGTGCTTAAGGGGACGGGGGTCGTAACCCCGCCGCAGTCCTCCATGGAGTCGCCGCCGTACTCACAGGACGTCCTAGGGCCCAAACCCCGAACGTTCAGCCAACGACTCCGAAGGTGCCTTTCTATACCTAACATATTTTTTGCTATCGTTGTATGTTAACGCAAACCGATACCTTTTATTAGGTGTCCATTGAATTGGTGGTATTATACGGTATCAAATTTTGGCACCGTCAAGGTCCGAGAGCGGTTCGACTTGGCCATAGGATCAGTCAACCGGAACACGCTTACCGTGTCGAGTTACCCGACGTCGAACCGACCCACAGTGAGAGAGAAAAATAAAATGAGGCCTCCAGCACACAGTGAGCAATCTCGGAGTCGAATTGAGGTCGCCTGATGGTCTAAGTCAAGGTTTTCAGCCATTTTGCGTGGATTATCCATATTTTCATTTATTTATTTATTCAATCCTTCCTTAAAATATAATTACATACAGGTCTAATGCCCAATACGATAGTTTGGACCACCATAAACACTTACATTACCTACTTATTATAACAAAGAATATACAACACAACCTTTGCAAACTTACTCAAAGAGCAGTAAAATATATCAATTTTCTCATGAGCATCATTTATGGTCATCATTTATTATTGGCGGGCCTGTTGGTCTAGTAAGACACCCTCTCCGCTGACCAATAGTTCGATTCCCACCAAGTGTCTGGGTGTTTTATCTATATAAGTATGTATTTACAAAAAAAAGTATAGAAGTATTAGTTGTCTGGTTTCACTATGGAAACCTGCCTGTACTATTACAGGCTCTGCCTAGTTTGGAATCAGCCGTGTGTGGATTGTCCCAGAATATTATTATTATTTTACTAGCTGACCCACGCAGCTCCGCATGCGCTATTTTTAAGTTAACTAAACTTTGAATAACAGACATTCGCATCGAATACATAACCTCATTTTTTATAGTCGGTTAAAAACTGGGACCCACTTTTTACTTGCTCTCCGAAGCACGGACCCGTTTAGTTCAAATGGCGTTAAACGGTCACCCATCTATTTAATGACCTTACCTAACGTTGCTTAACCCGATCGATTAGAAAACCTTGATAACAACTCTCTATGAGTGTTCCCTTACTTTATAGAAAAATTGATAAAATCGGACCAAGCGTATAACCAAGTACCCATTTTGACTTTAATCCCCGCTCCCAAAAGAACCGTGCTAGATTACGGGATAAAAAGTATCCTATGTCCTACCTCGTAGTAAGATCTCAAATCATGCCAAGTTTCATTTGAATCCATTCAGTAGTTTCGGCGTGATGCGCAGCCGTGATACAGACAGACAGACAGAGAGACAGACAGACAGACAGACAAAAATTAAAAAAATTACATTTTCGGCCTCAGTATCGGTTATAGAATGCCCTCCAAATATAATTTTCAAAATATCTTCAATGTACAGAATTGGACCTGTTACAATTTTATTATAAGTATAGATTTTCACGGGACGAATCCAACACGTAAAGGCCTGTTAGGAAAAATTAATGAAATGGAACACGCCTGCCAAAATCAGCTGTTGGAATAAGATAACAGCAGTTGACTCTGGCAGGTGTAGGGACTATTGTAAGTACTTATGTGGAAAGATTTCTAGTTTTTTTTTATGTGAGCATTTGGTGACTGGCTATTGCAAAAGACCGTACCATAATTAGTGTACTAATTATATTTTGGCAAGAGGTGACTTACCACTCACTAGATGGGCTCTCCATATAGCCGTCAGAAGACGACGAAGTGCAACACCAATGTGAGTGGCTCAGGGTAGCTCAGGTGTCGAGAGGTGTGCTGCGCTATCTCCGAAGTTACTCGCGGCGTTATGCCCTTAACACTTCCACCCCTGGAGCATATAGCTCTAACAGCTCCTCTCTGGACAGCCAATTAAGGCAAGCCAGAGCTGAGAGTCCTGCGGGCCCCCTTCGGTTTCCATTCGGCCGACGAAGACACGCCGAGGTGGGGGCCCTGACCGACTCTCTGGAGCACTCGGGTCCGTGGTGTCGTTACGCACCAACAGCTCGCCACAAGCTGCCCTGCGGGCTTATTATTATTATGGCACGAATAGCTCGCGTTAGGGCGCTTTAGCCAACACTAAAGCGGCCACTAGTACCACCAGCAGTCACGGCCGCTGCCTCCGCCATACGTATCTATCAAGTTCGCATAAATTTAGCGTTATTATTAGTAGGGGTAAGCAGGGGGAATAGCGCTCACTGGGTAATGGCGCACACCTCTGTAACTTTGTCAAAATGGAAGATAGAAAAACGACTAAGTACTCCCGGATTGTGAGATATAATACGCAACAGCTCCGCTAAATATTTTGCCAGCGCAAAATCCCTTCGAACTTCCACCTCATTGTACTTACCCTACCATACCCAACACAATTAGTGTTGGATACATTAGGGGTAAAATAGGTAAACGTCATACAACTTATTACAAATGCCTTGTAATCTTGTTCTGAACGCGCTCCAACATGGTCTTGTAATTTATTTCATGTGGATCCCATATGATAGAGTTGTACTCCAAAACATTTTTTACCAGAGCGTCATATAACGCCCTAACGGCCGCAATGCTGGTGAGCCCCCGTGACTGTCTTAGTATAAATCCCAAGTTTCTGTAAGCTTTTTTGCATGTCTTGATGATATGGTCACGAAAACTTACAAATTGTGATGTCAGGCAGATACCCATATCACAATCCTGCGAAACCCGTTTATTAGTCTCCGCATCTATCTTATAGGTACTCATTGACTATAGGTGAATGTAATCGGCTAAAAGTAATTACAGGTCATTTAGACACGTTAAATACAGGTTATTTCTATGACTCCATGCCACGACCCTGTCAATGTCTTCCTGTAAACGATCACAGTCAGATTGATCCTTAAGGTCATCAGCAAATAATAAACAAGTAGCATGTTTCACTACGTCTGGTAAGTCATTTGTCATTACTAAAAACTCGAGAGCATCCAAATTGCTACCCTGGCTAACTCCAGACCTCGTGTAATATGATTCCGTTTCGGAGCCATTATAATCTACGTACTTATAGTATTCCTTTCAATATAGCCTAATTATGTATTGAAAAACGACGTAAGTACCTAAGGTGATTCTTTATTTACATTAATAACTAAATATATTCTCAGTTTATTTACGAATTAATAATTAAACTAAGTAAAAATCTTCCTCTAAGTTGTCACCGTTCTGAGAGGGAATGTAATTCTTGCCGTTTTGGAAAAAATGTTTATTTAGCATGACTTTCAGGGAGTCTACTACCATCTGATAGAGCAGTATTATAGTAATATTATTTGCGAGACAGAAAGGAACAGAGTTATAAGCTATATCTGCGTCACTTTCCTTCGGAAAAGTTAGATTATTTTAACATTACCTACCATAAAAGGTGATGGCCCCAGACTGATTGTTCAGGGTGCGCCCAGTGAACACATTATTATGTTAATATAAGTAACTGCGTCCCTATTACAATAAAGAAAAAAGTAACAACGCTTTTTAACCAAGTTCAAGCAGCAGAAGCTTCTATCTATAAATTATCCGGCAATTCGTCAACAGTCTGCCGACATCAGTTTGTTTTGGCAGATGGATCCACGCGTTCCCTTCCCATCTCACCGTCCATTTAGATTTGTTTGGATTGGATAATCGATTTCGTAAACCATTGTGTTTTGAACGTATTATTAGAAATTGAGATCTGTGGATAGCTTGTAGGTAATGGTGCTCATTCTCATCACCCGATCTACCTTAGATAATATGCTTGGCATCATAATCTATAGAAAAATGTTTAGATTATTATTCTTCAACACATTTGATATTTTAGTCTACATCAAAATACCAGTGCTATCTACTATTTAACAGCAATTCCTTTTAATTATCCAAATCAAGTTTTGATCTGGTCGATGTTAATCCCACGGTACATCTAAGGGCTCCCACACATAACTGCGAATTCGCATCGCATCGCAAATATCTGCGAGAAACAAATGAATTTTTGTATCGAAAATTCATTTGTTTCTCTCAGATATTTGCGATGCGATGCGAATTCGCAGTTATGTGTGGGAGCCCTAAGGTGTACCGTGCGGGGGACTATTTATGTTGTAGAAGAAATATTGGTCAATCAGCAAGTTATTCTAGGGTCGATTCTCTAATTTCAGCGTTCACTGAGGCTTATCTTCTCCGTGTACCCCGTCTTGAAATCCTAGTAGGTATCAATTATATGATAAGTTTGCGAGATGTTAACTAAAAGGTGGCGGGCGGCTATATTTATTTTTTACACTCTGATAAAAAATGGACAAGGAATCGTTGATTAGTATTTAGGAAATTTGTGAGAATTGTAGCATGTATCTATTTACGTGGTTATTTTGTCAACAGCACTCGGATATGTCCGAAGAGATGCGAATCGAAGCGGTGGAGCTTTCAGTGACAGCTTGCGAAAAGTTCTCACAGAACAACGAGCTGGCCGCCCGCATGGTGAAAGAGTCTATGGACAAGAAGTTCGGACCTGCGTTCCACGTCGTGGTGGGAGAGAGCTACGGCTTCGAGATTACGTATGAATGTACCACTATTTGCTACATGTACTTCGGCGGGAACCAGGCGATCTGCATATGGAAGTGCTCCTGAATATGTTTTAATTAGAATTAACAAATAAATATTATATTTTTAGTTTTGTAAATGGTATTATGTGTGGTCAGTGTGGTCGGTCACAGGGCTTCTCGGAAGAGAATAGAATAACGGAATTCGTATTGGATAAGGGTCATCTACGAAATCGATAATGAATACTATAAACATTGTCTAAATACATAATATCTAGTGAACACATAATTTAAGGGATATAAATAGTATTTATTTACCTACTTCAATTGTTATACAAAGTCGGACGTCTTGCATCAGGCCGCGCACTACATTATTCATTTGGTATTTCATGTTTGGCTCTATTCTAAAAACATTGAGTTCACATAGTAAGTAAGTATTTCATATTTATGTAAAATCCGTTCTTGAGTTGACATGCAACACAAACAATTCGAGGTATTAATTAGCATAAACGCGTGTTAAAAACGGAAAGCCGCAATTACCATGTTTTGTGTTGTGGAGTTGCTTAGTAGAGCAGCAAGCAAGACAGTAGCAACTACTCGATATATTACTTACATGAATAGTGCCTGTAAACCGTAAGGTATTAAAATGCATTTATTAATCATAGAGACTAGGTAGCAATGAGTCGCCGATATATCACACAATGGGCTTGGTCTATTGGTTTGATAGTCGAGGGTCTATCCGATAACTCCAATAAGTAGTGAGTTCGATTCCCAGGGCAAACGTTCGTACGTACAATTAAGCATGATCATGCATGTTTGTCTTGTTTCTGGTTGTTTGCCTCTGTATAAAATAACCGTGGATGGATTGTCCCAGGATATTATTATTAGATAATATTGACGAAATTTTTTAATTTTTCTGTCACACGTGCACTCATTATTATACCTACATAAACCGAGGTTACTAACTACCTACTTACTTACCTACCTATTTGTGTTACGCACGCACGTAACTCGAAAAAAATATACGATCCGTTTCCGTCACAAATTAAACTAAGTAAGAAATTAAACGTTAACAACCGGTGCAATTAGACTATTCATTGAAATTGTCATGGTGCATTACTTACGTACAAAATTAGTTTTTTTCTTAAATATCCACGGACTTACCAAGCTGATGCAATATATCCGTGCCCAAGCGGCTGCGAGTTCTCCCTCTTGAGTAGGGTTCCCAACCCTCCCGGATTTCCCGGGAGACTCCGGTAATAATGGTTAATCTCCCTAACTCCCGGACTGCAATCATTTCTCCGGTTTTCCTAAATATTATGTACGCATTCGTCGCTCGCACGTGTCGCTACCGGTGCAAACCAGCCGCCCTAGACAATGTACCATTCTACAATCGTTATCGCTAATAGAAAGTATAAAAATGTATTAGAATGACATAAGTCATCTAAAAATCACGTGACAAATTATAGGGAATTCACACCGTTAGCGAATGAAGAAATAGATTCGCTATGAAGCGACTACATCTTGTCTAGGCCCTCTGTTCGTCTCGCCTTCGACGTTGTCGATTCCTTGGAGGTAAATTCGGTGGTTTCTCATGCCTCCTCTACACCAGACACTCTACACACAATACAGTATAGTAAGTAGCACCTCGCCCTCTACAGTGGAGGGCATATACAAGAGTCATAGACATACTTTTACTACTTTATCATAGTGTTCCTACAATCGATTAATTAATCCAACACAATGAGGTTGGACTTTTGCGTGAGATGCAACCACAGCTCGTTGAAGAAATTCGAGTGGATTTACGCTGGGTTGACTTCTTTACGAAATCGAAAGACGTGTGTTAAAAGTAGAAAAGTAGAGTTACAAATACTAACAAACTTCGATTTTTCATGAAAAAGTTTTTATGATTTTGTGGTGAAAAACCGAATTAGAAATTAATAATAAATAATTGAGATTTTTCCGTCACAAACCTTCCAACAACAAACCCCCCCCCCCCCCCCCCCCCCCCACCAACCGATTTCATAATATTCTCCCGAGTCTCTCCTTTCGAGTGTTGGTAACCCTACTCTTGAGGTATGCGACGCCCGGGCGCCCCTGACAAGCCCTGTTTGTATAATGGCATAGTTCTTAGGTAGGTACCTAACAAAATCAGACTAAATCCTATTGTCAATTAAGTCACAACCTTAGAACATCTCTGCAGTTATTTACAAAACCAATTTTGTCAATTACCTACTACACATGTCTTATTTTTTCTTGTAATTACACGACATTACAAACGAGGTTCCTATTCTTATTTCACATGTTTTTTGTCGACTATGTAACGTAACCACTGAGTGGCTGTGTACAAGATAAATCGAGGCCACCATTCGTACCATTATTTAACTAGAACTATGAGCTACGTGACCATGGAGAAATACCACATAATAATAATTGTTATTATACTGGCGTAATTGTAATAATATTAAGGTAATTATGTGAGCGTGTGAAAAAATTATAATGAAGTAAAGCTATATTTTGAAATTTTATTGTTTCATTTTTACTATTATTTACAGGATGGGGCCACGAGAAATAGTTCTCTCTCGTTGACCCATTGTGATTGTCTGTACCTACATGCGCGGATGTAAAAAGTCGGTCCTGCCTGAGCCGGACATCTCTCCGGTCGTGTCGGTCTTCCGACCGTAAAGTGCTTGCATCACAGAACAATACTATAAGCTTGTATACGTACCTACCTTGCGTGTGATTCTTAACTTCCGAGAACCATAATTTACTTACCTTTGCTCAAGTAGGTAATCATTAGGAACCGGATTTATATGTACTTATTTAAAATGCCGAAATATGTACATAAGTATAATATGGACTAAAAAAACGAAAATATGGACTAAAAAGCGAAAATATGGAGTTAAAATATACATAAGTTTCAGGTACAGGTTGCAGTACATGGAGCTCATGTTTTGTAACTCCCAATGGAAAAAAGGCATGTTTAAGTTTGTACGCTTATGTTTCTCTGTCTGTCTGTGGCATCGTAGCTTCCTAACGTATGGATGGTTGAAAATTCAAGGTCGTTCTGTTTGGTCATAATAAGGCTTGGTACTGGCTGAATAATCTTTCAACATTGCAGTATGTGACTGGCCTCCTGTCGTAACCTCAGTGGCGCAGTGGGAAACCGCTTGCTGTGCAAACAGGAGGTCGCGGGTTCTAATCTGACGGACCGCTATTCGCGACAGTGATTTTATAAAGGTGTATTTATAAGGTGAATACGGGGAAAGTAGTGGGTGAATAGGCGCTGAATTTAGCGCCGATAGCTTACTGTAACGACCCGTGACTGCGATGTGACACGTTTAGAGAATAATAAATATTTTGCTCATTCGCAAATAGTTCCTACCCCGTATGAACATTTTTTTTTGTGATTTACCTACGCTTATCGTAAGTACTTTGCTGCGTATTTTCTACCCTTTGTACAGAAATATATTACTTTTTGTAAAAATATGGACTTATCTTTGAAATATGCCAAAATATGGAAAATAAAAATTGCATTTTCAAAAATAATTTATTTCAAATAGGCTTAACGCTTTTGAAAGGTCGTGTTTTTAAAAAAAAAAGCTACCACCGGATCACAAACGCGGCCTCAACTGAGAAGATCCGGCAAGAAACTCAGCGGGCTTGTCATTTTTTCACTTTTTTTTTAAATAGTGTGTCATGTTAAGTACAATTAGATCAGAGCGACAGTGTGTCTTGCCGTTCAAAAGATCAAATAAGGCAGAAAAAAATAATAAAATGCGACGAAAGTACAACAAACTAAAAAGCCAAAGGGATAGTAGTCGGACCAGTCCCCCCAAGCAGCACCCGCGCACGAGTTGACTCGAGCAGCAGCCATCACTCTCCTCAACCATATTGGAGGGAAGAGGGTGACCCGCCACATTAAAATTGAAATTAAAAATTATTGCCGCCGTATTGAAATTAAAAATATGTATTTACATATAAATCCGGTCCCTAGTAATCATGTTAAAACTTGAGGATGAAACACATAAGTAGGTACCTACAGAACACGACAGGTAGAAATGGCGATTGGGGTATGAATTGAGATGCGGGGGAGGGGACACCCCTCATATCACCCGCGCCTCCTTTCCTCCTCCGCCGGGGATGTCGCGCCTCCCTGATTGCCATATCGACCTGCCGCGTACTGTAGGTAGATGTTGATGAGCTAACATGGACTGCGACCCTGCAGTCGTTAATTGGTCACGCATGCAGGGCATTACGTGGCACCACCAACGCTGCGCCGCGAATAATCGTGACACTGTTGATATCGCATAATTTAATATCATCTTGAAATTATGTCCCTGTTACAGAAATGAAAGTATTGACGCGGTTATACTTAACCCACCTGCGCCGCGCGCTACGCATACGCGAGCGGGCGCGTTCTTTTTTTGCTCTTTAGGGTCCGTCACACAGACCGGCTCAGAGAGCAGAGCAGATTTTGATTGCAATTAAAATAGAGTTTTGGATGATTGAAACAAGGTTTATTTTTACATTTCACTTCTTTTGTTATTAAGAATGCTTACGAGCCAACATAACGCGCCTAGTGTAAAATAATAAGAGCAGCCGACCGGCTCCGTTTGTGTGCTCTTTCAAGCTCGCGCAGTCGGCCGCCGCCGTTTTGATAGCAACGATTGGACGTAACAGGCGTGTACTAGTGTAAAACATGGATGACGAAGCATTAATTTACTCTCAAAGAATTTACTGCTCCGAGCGCATACGTCCGGCTCCAAGTGCATCCGCTTTGGCAGTGCTCTTCCAGCTGGTCTATGTGAAACGGCTGGGTCGGCTCCAAAACGTATAGCTCGCGCCGGTCTGTGTGAATAGAAAAGCGCCGTCCGATGCTCTCCGAGCCGGTCGGACGGACGGACACTTAGTTAAATAAGTTTCCCTGTCAGCCTTCTAACTTAGCTTATAGACTACTGCCTAGATGAGAACAGAGGGACCGACACTTTATACGTACCGGAGGGTACGGAGACGATGAACTGGTTGCATTTGACAAGGCGAGGTTGAAGAGTCGGAGCAAATATTTTGAAAACTGATATAGACGGGGATGATGAGTATTTTAAAAACTTAGGCATATCAACTTCTGTTTTTTAAAGCGCAATTATGACCCCTATTCACAGCTTGTGCGACTGACTTTGAGTGAAGGTAAGTTAGTGACGCGTTATAATATTCTAATCGCTGGAGTAGTAGCACACGACAGCCAATTCTGTATGGAAGTTGAAAAAAATTACGACTATCAATTTTAAATAACTTCTGCAATAATTATATAACTATAAATTTATATTTCAATATAGTAATGGGATTTAGAGAAAATAAAACAATTCATTATTTTCAATATTAATATAATAATATTTTTTTTATATTGTTAAACGTTAAAATTTTATTAAATTTCATATGAATCAGCTCGAGATCATGTTTCCATAGGGTAGCTCAATTCATCTGTCCTACCCCTGCACTTGATGCCATCGAAGTCATCAAAGTTTCAATTTTTTATAATGGAAATCTATTATTTTTATTGAACGGAATACAATACAGAAACATGATCTCACAAAGTGCTATATCTAAACTACGTCTTTTACATAAACATTGGCACATAAAGTGATCACATAATATTCATACGTATATATTCCCTAATAATAGGTACGAAAGCTAACGATGGTTAAATCCACCGTTCAATAACCATACAAATACCTATCTAACAACGTAATATAGATTATTATGAAACGCTCATATAAAATCTACAAAACCGATAAACCACCGTCTATTTATTAACTAACAAATGTATGAATATAACATTTTTAGGCACAATTTATATCATGTTTAGTATGTACTGGGAACTAACGCACACTGGGGTGGACAGGACAATATTACAAGCACCAATATACACATAAATATTGCAAGAAGTGCGAAAAAGCTAGAAAAACATTGTGTTGACAGTCGCTCTGCCTATCCCATAAGGGATTTGGCGAAATGATAATTAATAACTTAATAGTGTCGACTCCGAGGTTTTGAAACACGCGAAGCTACAGAAAATAATCACCGACGACATATTAGGCTGACATTTGACAGACCCGTTAGTGTAGTAGTTAGATACCTTGGCTGCTACCGCAAGGGTCATAGGTTCAACTCCCATCGAGAACAAAGTTTTGTGTGTGTAATTGGGTAGCAGCCCCAACCCGCATAGTACAGCGTGATATCAAAACACCCTGAGATAATGTTGGATTTTTAGCTTAAAAGTCACGAACAGAATGGCGGCTTAGAACGTGACTTGTTTTTGCTGAAACAATTTTAAACCTTATCTTAATATCATTAGTATTAGTTTCCCTGAGCATGAGACCATCCAGGTAGTGTAAGATATTCTGCCGCAAAACAGCAGTGTATTCCAGGGTGGATGGCACTGTTTAGCTGGATAAAATATGTACTGGATTTAGGGACAGGGAACAGCTAAGATCTGCGGTGACGAACGGCAGTGCAATACAACTGTCTATGGACTTCATTAAGTTGTTTTAAAATTAGAACCCGACGCATTCTTGAACCAACCCAATATGAGTAGGTACTAGTTTACAATAATAGATCATGATGGCAGTGGCGTGCACTGAAAGCGGGCAAAAATATCTGCGAGTTGTTTATGCTTTATGCTATTTGTTAGTGTTCCAGCACAAATATCCTTAAATTAACCAATATTACAAACACAACCATTTACATAAAAAAAAATTACGTTAATTCATGTCCAAACTAAGATTTTTTTAAATTAATACTGTTTAGAGAAATCCTAGGGTAGGCAAAGTATTTTTGTCAGTATGGAGCCGCTGAATAAACTTATTATTGTTCTCAAATGCAAATTAATATGTCTATAGTATTTGCTTGCTTATGGATATTTGAAATGGTATAATAACATACTTAAAATAGGTGAAACAAGCCGAATACTTTTTTTTGCCTACCCTCTGTGCACGCCACTGCATGATGGTGATAAAACAAGGTTTAAAATTATTTAAACTTAAAAAATCTTTTCGTGTGCCATTGTCACCACACCAGACTGCGGGAAACTAATAACTATAAATAGAAGTATGCATTTCCCTTGTCTGGGAAGTGGCATGTTCCTCACGACTCGGTCATGTAAATAAATTATGAAAATACATTTCTTAGAATATAAAATAATAGATAATTGTACAGTTTTATTTCTTAGTATCTTGTTAAGTTAATATTCGCTATTATATTAAAATACTGAACAAAAAAATTAAAATTAGTAATCGAAGCATTATTTATCCTAGAGTCAACTACAATATACAAGAGAACACATCGAATGGAATGACACATTGTACAGGTGGAGAAATATAGTTTTGTGACAAAACAATAGCTTAAATAGAAGGTACAGCAAAATAAAATGTATAACTGAAAATGTACGATAAATGCTTTAGAAATTAGGACCTTTTTACAGTAACCGGTTAAAAAAAGAACATTAATTAATTTTTTTTTTTGCTACGGCGTACGCAATAAAGCTTATAATATGTTGTACAGTCGCGGACTGAAAATATTTATCAGATTTTAAATTCGGTTCTATTTCACTGTGCACAACAATAAGATTAAAAAAGTAAGCAAGTTGGAATGACTTTTTGGTTATGTATGTACAGTCAATTATTAAATTATTAAGACGAGAGCACTGTGTTTACCTATAACTATAAACATTTTAGGTTTATTTTGACTAGGTTTAAACTTAGGGCTGGACTGACAGACTGGCGGGACTGATTGTTTTTATTTTATGTGTACCAATTGTTCTTTGTGTTTACTTAGTTAAATAAATTTATTTCTATTCTATTCTATTTTCTTATCTTTGCTACCTAGTACATTACTTCTTTAAATTATTTTTCACTAAATATAATCCACTTCCATCAATAATCATTTGATATTTATAGTCAAGTTATGAATGATGAAAGCAATATAGACCATAAGGTACTAAACATTTTTAGTCCCCGACTGTACAAGTGACTGAACATAGGTGACGTAGCAATGAAATTATTTAAATAAACCATATAAAAGTTGGAAAGTCAAGAAATGTATCGAATGAATACCTATATCCCTAGTTGAAAACCCCAAAATACACTAGAATTATAAACGCGAAAGCAGAAATTTTCTTTATCTGTTTGTTATCATTGAACCACTGATTCGACTTTAGATGAAGACAAGGAACTAAGAAATAGTTTTCTTTATCTTATTAAATAATGAATGAAAAATACATTTAATACAAATAGAGATGCTCCATCTCTATTTGTATTAAATGTATTTTTAATGTATGTTTACATCGATATAATATTTAAATTCACACATTCAGATACATTCACTAACAAAATGACATCTAAAATGTGGTCGCGGACTTATTTGTGCTGGTGGCGGAAACGAAAACTAACGGTATTATTATGATAATGACGTGTAGTTTGACAGTTTCGTATAGACAGTAGCGATACTCCTATCGGCAAAAATAATTTTATCAGCCTGTGGCTTGAAAAGAAATAGCGACACAACCGTCTCGGGGGCGCTATTTATTTCTGTGTGCCACTTTTTGGGCCGTAACACCTAATCTATAGGCCGACCGTTTAACTCGCGAATCGCCTGAGGGGGTAGAAGGGAGCGAGGAAGGATGTTAGCGGATGGGTGAAAGGGGTGCGCGGAGCAGAGAGCTTACGTCAAATGCGGCAGTGCGCTGGCTGTGCTCGCAGCGCGCGGTTGGTGTTTTTGTTACGGACGCTTGAAGATAAACGCACAAGGTATACGACTGCCAAGATAAATCTCAAGATGAATCGCTCTTCCAGTTTTGCGAACAAAATTAACAAGCAAGCTAAACAAATAGCATACAATGTATATTCCTTTTTTAAAGCCAGAAAACAAGATCATGAATCGATATGAATATTAGTGACGAATAGTCCTATAAATTTTTTATCTGTGGTTAAATATTTCTTAAACGGAGTTAATTATTGTTTTATGATTTTGTACCTATGAATCTATTATAAAATATTTGTAAAACTTAAAAATAAATACTTAAAAAAAAGATACTTATTATTTTATTCTTTACCAACAATGTCTATCTCGAGATAAATCTTTGGATTATTGACTCCGTGTGTAGCGTTACCCGCCCCCGCTCCCTTCTTACCGCGCAGGCGAATCGCGAGTTAAACGGTCGGCCTATAGTTTAAATATTATATCGATGTAAGTTTACTTAAAGTTCCGCCAAATATTTACTGTCTTGAGTGATTTTGTTCCTGTGTAGGGTATTTCGCCAACCCGAGTGTTTGCGTTTAAATGAACTTAATATCTACAAATTATTTTAAACCTCTTTACTAACCACTTTGAACAATATTCTTAATACTTTATTTATTATTACATATCGTCACTTACAACTATTCCCCCTAGCATTGTACTACCTAGGTCTGCTACATCATTCACGACCTTAATACCTTTGCGCTATAATTCAAAATAGCACACTCTTATATAAATTAAAACAAATTATTTTTATATATTAGCTAGCTAATAAGCGACGCAGTAACAAGGTACATCAAAAGCTCCGAGCAATTTTTAATATATAATTTCTATTTCCATGATAAATGTGTAATGATTTCTGATATTTACGCGAATATAACACATTGAAACGAAACTAATTTTACAATATAATCCATAAAAATAGTTTCAATTCAATGTATAATAATTGTGCTTCTGACGATATTTCTATATTATACTTATTATTTGAATAAACTAATATAACTTTCTTTCAAATCTGTTATAACTGATTCAGTATCTATATTTTGTTAAATACAAAGGTTTTTACACGAGACCGACGCTTTTTCTTTTCCACACTTGGCTTATACTGTTGTAAACTATGAAATAGTGTAGCTAATACCTTTATAGTTAGTGGTTACTAGCCAGTACATACAGAGTGTAACTACAAAGGTATTAGCCAACAGCTGCTACAATAGTTACGTGATTATCCAAGACTCATTGACCTTATTGTATAATATGGACATTATTATCTGTGTACATCATATCTAAATCATTTGAGACCCGTTTCTTCTGCTCATTGTTACATATAGTTATGGTAAATTGTTCGGGAACTTGGAGTAGATGGTGATGCTTGGTCTTCTTCGTTTAATATATATATGATTTCTTTCAATGATATTTAAGGTTGAATGTTATTAGTATTAATTGTGTGTTTTCTCCTGATAGTGTGTATGTGATTAATTAGAGTTTCGTGTATTTTAGTTAATTAATTTAATAATTAATATTTCAATAGTAGTCTAACATAATCTATTGTCTGTACCAAATAAAACAGAAAACGTTTACAGCTTTATTATGCAGTCTTAAAACACGCGCGCCTCATATACTTGATAATGCGACGCGGCACCAAAAAAAGCTTGGTAATACAAAGTTGTATTATGTAGTTATTGAACCGCAAACGAATTTGTATTCCTTTACAAATTCATTTGAAGCGGAGTATAACTGGTAAGTGTAGGAATAGCAAAATAATGATTTATTATGTATGATATTCTGGTTGTACCGTATTTCACAGAAATACATATTAACACACGATACTATGAATTTCTTAGTAATTACATATAGAAACATAAATTTTATTTCCTTAATATTTATTATTAAATAGATCTTTATAATTAAATCATTCTGCGGGCTACAACCAATGTTCAGGAAGACAATAAACAATATTTTAAGCATAATTAATATCCTTATAGACTTAAGTTCATTAGAATTAATATGACTTGGACACTATGCATACTGATTTTAGGAAAGGAAATTAAAGAGTTACAACTAATATTCGGCCATTATTCAGTATTCGGCCTCGCGGGTTATATTCGGCCGAATACTGAATAAGTACAACTTCTGTTGATTAAGTTACTCCAATCAAACAGATAAATAAAAATAAACTATAGTTTTTATGAGGAGTCAGACTTATTATTTTCAGTTGTTAATTTGTTTTTGTGATATCTTAATTCATTCAATCATCAGCCGGGTGAAGTCCACCGCTGTACATAGACCTCCCTATGGCACGCCACAATTATCGACAATTTGCTATTTGGATCCAACAGTTGTGCGAATTCGTAATCATTTTCAAATATATATATTTTTAATTACAAACAATGATTTTCGTCGCATAATCCAAGTACATTCTAACGTGTTATTAACGTTGACAAAAAGTTGAAAATGCAAAGCTGGCAGCCGTAAATTGTTGATTGCGACCCAATCTCAGGACAGAAGTCCATTAACTGACTGACCTAACGCGCGCCATTTTGACCGATTATTCGGCTATGCAACCAAATTTTTCACCGAATATCGGTATTCGGCTATATGCAAATAAACTATTCGTTGGAATCTTAGAAATTAGTTTATTTGCTTGTATGTGTGTTATGCGTGTGTGATTAATTTTGTGAGATTTATTAAATTTAGCATATCTGTTAATTTTTACATTTATATAATTGTAAAATAACAATATTATGCTTATGTAGTCCAATACTTTAAAAAAAAAATTGTAAAATTGTACAAATAAAAACAAACAGAAAAAAATAGAAACACGAACATACAACTCTTTTCCACTTTCCCGATTCTTCTTATGCATAGCTCTAGCAATAACACTAGGATAAATACCACGTTTTATATCATCGTATATCACTCTCGATAGGTTCATCAACAAATCTTCAAACAAGTTCATCAACACGTGACGTGTTTTGCTCTACACTGTCGTGTAGTAGCAGAGTGGTGATCGCTATGAGTCCGGTTGGAAGTGTGTTACTAACTGCTTGGTGGCCTTCGCGAGGTCGTACGCGGCCGCACGTACCTCGTTAAGCGGGGAGGGCACGGAGCACGCGAGGGTCACCTCCTCGCACGCCGCTCGGAGCTCACCCAGGACTAAGTTTAGTTTTCTGTCGCTGCACGTCTAGGAAAAGATAACAAACATAAAATTATAATACAGATTTATGCAAATCAGGAGTATCACGAATGCCCCTTATGACAAGTTTAATGCTAATCTTTGAATATACGACGTAGCGTTACTTGTAGTAGACATATGATATACCATTAAAGGACATCACAAGTAAAAACGAAGAACGCACGAATAACTATTTCGGTATTGAATATCTGCGACACGCTATGGTGTTCGGTATTATGTTAGACTTTTTTGAAGTGAAACTTCTTATGCGACTTCCAAAAAGAATATCGCTTATCGCGTTAAACGTTAAACGACGCGTTAAACGTTAAACGACGCGTTAAACTTTAAACGCTACCATGGAGGGGGTATGAAAGCGCTCACGTGACCCAGTCATTCACTCTTCAGTCATTCCGTCATTGTGTCGTTCAACGTCGTTTAGTGTCGTTCAGTGTCGTTCAGTATCGTTCAGTGTCGTTCAGTGTCATTTCAGTGTCGTTCAGTGTCATTTCAGTGTCGTTCAGTGTCATTTCAGTGTCGTTCAATGTCGTTCAGTGTCATTTCAGTGTCGTTCAATGTCGTTCAGTGTCATTTCAGTGTCGTTCAGTGTCGTTCTGTGTCATTTCAGTGTCGTTCAGTGTCCTTCAGTGTCATTTCAGTGTCGTTCAGTGTCATTTCAGTGTCGTTCAGCGTCGTTCAGTGTCATATCAGAGTCGTTTCAGTGTCGTTCAGTGTCATTTCAGTATCGTTCAGTGTCATTTCAGTGTCGTTCAGAGTCATTTCAGTGTCGTTCAGTGTCATATCAGTGTCGTTCAGTGTCATTTCAGTGTCATTTCAGTGTCGTTTAGCGTCGTTCAGTGTCATTCAGTCGCGGGGAGGGGAATAGAAAGAGACAGAGCGAGAGTGAAGTTTCACATCTACCGCGGAGGGTCTCCACGCATGCACATTTTTTTCTGCTTCTGTTCGTGGATGTTGACACTTCAGTTTAAAGAAACAGTAATAAATCATTCCTTCAGTTGTCAGTTTTTCCAAATCAGCATGGAGATGACCAGCAGGGAAACAAAACAAGTGTCGGGGCGCTATAGCTTCCTGCAGATATAAATCAGGTGTCTATCTATAAGGAGGGAAGCACAGAAAATTCGGCAAGTATTAAGTATTGGGCGAACATTGAGTAATTGTAAAATCAAATATAGGTATTCGGCGAATATCGAGTATTCGGCTTCCAGTTGTTAAATATCGCGCGCGGCGTCCCACAGCTCCTGGATGTCATGTGTCGTGGGGTCAGTGTCGTGTCGTCACCTGCGGGAAGAGCGCGAGCAGCGGGCGCACGGCGCGGCGGATGGCGAGCGCGCGGTCGGCGAGGCGCGGGTGGTGGTCGCGCGCGGCGTCCCACAGCTCCTGGATGTCATGTGTCGTGGGGTCAGTGTCGTGTCGTCACCTGCGGGAAGAGCGCGAGCAGCGGGCGCACGGCGCGGCGGATGGCGAGCGCGCGGTCGGCGAGGCGCGGGTGGTGGTCGCGCGCGGCGTCCCACAGCTCCTGGATGTCATGTGTCGTGGGGTCAGTGTCGTGTCGTCACCTGCGGGAAGAGCGCGAGCAGCGGGCGCACGGCGCGGCGGATGGCGAGCGCGCGCTCGGCGAGGCGCGGGTGGTGGTCGCGCGCGGCGTCCCACAGCTCCTGGATGTCATGTGTCGTGGGGTCAGTGTCGTGTCGTCACCTGCGGGAAGAGCGCGAGCAGCGGGCGCACGGCGCGGCGGATGGCGAGCGCGCGGTCGGCGAGGCGCGGGTGGTGGTCGCGCGCGGCGTCCCACAGCTCCTGGATGTCATGTGTCGTGGGGTCAGTGTCGTGTCGTCACCTGCGGGAAGAGCGCGAGCAGCGGGCGCACGGCGCGGCGGATGGCGAGCGCGCGCTCGGCGAGGCGCGGGTGGTGGTCGCGCGCGGCGTCCCACAGCTCCTGGATGGCGCGCGTCACGCACTCGGAGCGCCGCTGCACCATGTCGGCCGACGGCAGCGCCTCGTCCTCGAGCGCGCCCGCCGTCAGCGACCGCTCTAGGCTCGACAGCGTCGTCAGCTACGAGCCAGGGATACCCACCGTTAACAACTTTGTATTGGTACATATAATAATGTTGTACCGTAAACCATCGATCTATTGTTTATATTAGGGTTAACAAGATTTCGAATTAGTTTAGGGCTCCCACACATAACTGCAATGCGATGCGATGCGGCGCCGCATCGGAGGAATTTGTATCGAAAGTTCATTTTTTTCTCGCAGATATTTGCGTTGCGATGCGAATTCGCAGTTATGTGTGGGAGCCCTTAGTCCATCCATCGCCCAGGTAAGTACGCTTTGGACGTGTTAAAGTCATTATAATCCTCGGCACGTAAGTTGGCAAGATTTTGGCGTAGTGGGGGAAAGTTCGCGCAAGTGCACTTAGTTGCAACAAAACATGGTTAATATAATATATTGCAATTTTATTGCCATATTTTTAGTCATGTCATAAAAATAAGGAAAACAGAGGAATGATTGAAATATAATGAGGTGTAATAAATGAAATTCATAAAGTTAAACTTACTTAAGAAATGTATTTTAAAATAAAATATTGTTATAAAGTAATTACTGATTTAATGCTTGGCGGCCGGCAGGTTGCAGGATGAAAAGTCGGAATCTACTTATACTCTGTCCATTTTATTATTGTTTTTTTGACAGCTGACGCCCATAAAGTTTCGTATTGTTAAAGTTACAAATTCACAGAAATAATATTGTACTTCATGGACGCGTACCGCACTTTAGTGAGTTGCCACACATAACGATTACTACGATTGTGCCACAGATTACAAATAATCGATAGAAATAAATGCTAATATGTAAATAAGGTGTAATATGTTTTCATTACTTTCATTCATTTTATTTTGAGGGCCTCATGCATAATATAACAAAGAAAGACAACATTTTAAGATTGAAACATTAACATGAGTCGTCAGAATCAAAAAATATTTAATCGAATGTACATTTTTCGATATCGATTCTTTCATTTACTTACTATGTTCACATTCCTTTAAACTTCAAACGTCGAACTGTCAAAAAACCAACAATAAAATGGACAAAGTAAAGAGTGATAAAATAACATTTTCAAAAACTTGTAACAAATACTTAACAAAAACAAACTGAACTATTTTAGTGCACGCATGTTTACTCGGGAGTGAACGGGACGTAGACGAGGAGTTGCGGGGAGCAAGGCTCGACCGGCTAACCAATAGCGCGCCCGAAACGATGTTACCTTGTTCCCCGCGTCCCGCTTGATAACCAACGAGACCTAAAAAATGACTTCTGCGCATCTAACGAATCTAGCCAAGTTACGTGCCGATGGCTATACTATTCATGTAAAATCTCAAGATAGCAAAGAAAACAAACCGCAGAACTAAGTTTATTTGTCGAAGTTTTTTTTAGGACTACTAAAAAACTATTTAGAAATATCGTCTTATTTTCCTGTAAAATATAGATAGACAATGTACCTATTACCAATGTACAAAAGAAGCCCTTTCATATCCCACTCAATATAGTAGTCTCACTCTCAAATTTTGAAGCCCCACTTCATTAAAAAAATATCATTCCATTTGCGATGAGGTTCGGTAAGTAAGATATAAAACTATTCTAAATTTCAAATCGATAGCATAAGTAGTTCCTGAAATATATTAGTGTGACAGACAGACAGACAGAAGAAGTCGCACCCTAAGGGTTCCTTTTTTTGCCGTTTAGGTATGGAACCCTAAAAAATAACAGTCTACGTTTAGCGGCGCAGTAGCGCGTTATCAAATGTGAGTATTTACGAACGAACACATCATTTTAGAGTTGCGAGAATATTCGGCTAAGTACTATCGAGTATTCGGCCTAACTTTTCATTCGGCCGAATAATTATTTTTTCTGCTGATTTTGAAATACCAATAATTTCTATTGAAAACTGTAGGGAACTGTAGGGATTCAAACCAGGCAAAGGAACATAAAAAAAACATATCATTTTATTACTTTACGTCTATCTCTCTCTCCAACTTAAGAGCTGGGCTTTTGTCGGTGAAGCAATTTCCAATCTGATCTATTATATGCTTTCATTTTGACCTCCTGATACGACATTCCACCCACTTTTTCTGCTACCTGCTTCATAAATCTTTAAACTATAAGGGGAAGAGGAAGACCCAGACGAAGTTTTACGTCTATCTATACATATAAAATTTATTATCCTGACTGATTCATCAACGCACTAGGTTCTACTTATGATGTAAGCATCCACTAAGAAAGGGTTTTTGAAAAAACCCTCCTAAAGGGGTCAAATGGGGTTGGAAAAAAAATATAGCGGGCGTAGCCGCAAGGAATTGCTAGTTATTTTTTATTTACAAACTAGCTGACCAGCGGAGCTTTGCCCGCGTGTCATTTTTTTTCACTATCACTTTAATTTCTGAACGTTTTTTTTTAAATATTCTCCTCCTTTCGTAAGTACGTACATACATATACGTGTTATATAATGCCATTACGTTTCATTACCAGTGATGGTACAAAAATATCAATACACTCAGTATATTTTTTTTTAAAGTTATTGTTCCTCCGCAAAAAATCACTTTATTTCGCGGTTCTTTACAATTTGGGCGCGAATGTGGAGCGGAGCTTGCATCAGTGGCACTGATACAAAAACTTTTTTCTAAACAAAGCAAGAAAAAAAAAATGTGCGTGCGTGGAGTCCCTCCGCGCGGAAGAAGTGAAACTTCATTCTCGCTCAGTCGATCGGTCGGTCGGTCCCTCACTCACTCACACACACACACACACACACACACACACACACACACACACACACACACACACACACACACACACACACACACACACACATACACACACTAACTCAACTCAATTCACCCCAACTCACCCCAATTCACCCCAACTCACCCCAACTAACCCCAATTGACCCCAATTCACCCCAACTCACCCCAACTCACCCAACTCACCCCAATTCACCCCAACTCACCCAACCCAACCCACTGAAACCCACTAAAACCAACTGAAACCCACTGAAACGCACTGAAACCCACTGAAACCAACTGAAACCCACTGAAACCCACTGAAACCCACTCACCCACTCACTCAGTGACGGCGTCACATGAGCGCTTTCATAACCTTAACAAATTTACGCCTATCGTTTAACGCCTATCACTTAACGCGTTAAGCGATAACGCGTTAAGTTGATTCATTTAACGCTTAACGCGTTATGTGATAACATTTTTGGAAGTCGCATAAGAAGTTTCACTTCAAAAAGACTTCCGACTTACTGACACTGATATAAAATGCGCGCGCATAAACGTACCAAGTTGAACTTCTATTACATTTATAACATAAGAAAGATTATGCAACAGGTTTCAAATTTAATAGCATATAATGTTACATAACCAAATCAAGATGCCATATACGAAACAGTCATTTCGTCTTATAGAGCAACATTTTCATTTAGTTACATTCCTCACTCATTCATTCATTCAAAAGCACTAGGTCGGCTAACTAGCTATTTGTATTCTGCAGAGAACAGGAAAAGAAGATGCTCCATGTTTATATTATGATTAAATAATAACAGCTCAGTTAATAAAGTCTGTTAAAAAATAGATTGTTATCTGCATGTCCAATGAAGACCGGCCTAAATCTTATTGAAAGATGTTAAATTATACACTAGAATTAGATTATACCTGAATTACTAGATTAGTCATCAATCTATTACTTATACTAGATTAAGAGTGACGCCCATAGATCCATAATTTATACTAGATTAATGAGCAAAATGTGGTAAAAACCCAAAATATTGTAACAGTTTCATGTATACATAAGCTTTAAAATATAAAACTCAAATTAATTTAAAAATAAAACTTAAAACTACTGAATAAGGTTCAAATCATTTATGTTTGCAGATAATTTGAAGTAAGAACTCCAAATAAGGACACGCGCGTACTTTTGGTTCATATTTTCTTGACCAACTGCAAACGCAAACATATATTATGTATCTATACTGCCTACATGTGCAACCGCTACCGTTTTTGGATTTTATTTTCTTTACTAATTAATCTAGATAAATCTAGAATAAATAATAGATCGCTACGATTAGTATATACATCTAACTAAATTAGTAATCAATGCAATTAGTACCTGGTGTTTAGTAACCTGCCAGTTATTCTTTGGGCCCTGTCTAGTCTCATACATACTGACCGGTCTTTGGGCGGCCTTCATTGACAATTTCACCTCAGATTCCTCCGTTAGACCGTCTGTTTCTAAACTCTTTCCTCTCTCCGGCTCTTTGGAGAGCATGTCTGTGGTATTCGAGCACTCGTTGGAAGTCTGTGACGTCATACTCTGATCGTCATCGACACTACTCGTTGTCTTTAAAACACTGTTCTCTTTCGTCAGCTGTTCGACTATTGTTTGTAAGCTTTTCAATTGATTTTTCAGTTCTGTAATGGTGGAATCTTTGGTGTACAGCTCTTTTCTGAGGGTTTCCACTTCGTCCTTCTGTTCGGGCACTAGTGAAAGGCTGGGGGATTGCGTCCGTCGCGCGTCGGTGCTTAGAGAATGTTCCACAGGCAGGGAAGGGTTGTATGTGGAAGACACTGTTTCGCCCGGACGGGGGACTATTGATAGCTGTTGAACAAAAAGCGATTGTAAATATAGCCAAGCACACAACGCCTCTCCAGCCCCAGATCTAGAAGGGCGGGGGGGTAAACTTGCCAGTCCCCAGTAAACTTGCTCCACCAGCGCCCAGCATACTGAAGCCTGGTTGGCTCACCGTAAACTGGTAAGTAAATGGCGCGACACGGGCCCACGGCACAAGTTGACTTGTGGACTCGAGATGCCGCTTTTCTTGATTTGAATTTGTGAAACGCTGGAGAGGGGCGCCACCATCAAGTTTCTACCCCTGTTTGAAAAATTCGTAAATCCCGGGCTGCGCCTCTCCAAGTTGGCGTTCCTTTTTGATGTGACAAGCCATCGATATAATATATGAACTTGATAAACATTCACGAACAAAATGACATCTAAAATGTGGTCGCGGACGTTGCAAACTTATCTGTGCTGGTGGCGGAAACGTGAACTAACGGGTTTATTATGACAACGACGTAGTTTGACAGTTTCATATAGAGAGTAGCGACACTCCTATCGGCAAAAATAATTTTGTCAGGCTGTGGCTTGTAAAGAAATAGCGACACAAGGGCGCTATTTCTCGCTACCACTTTCTGGACCGTGACACCAAATCTAGTTTAAATATTATATTGATGAGACAAGCGTTAAGTCCGCCTCATGGTAAGCAACACACATGTCTACAGGGTGTTAAAATCCCTGCCTGATGTGTATATTGTTAATCGCATTGTTCGTACAAATTAGAAAAAAAAAATTATGACACATTCCAGAAATGAGTTATATACATATGATTGTATTGCTACACGGAATACATACATTAGCGTTCGGACTTGGCGTTATTAACAATCTGTATAGACAGCTGCTTATAGGGTGTCCGGGTTAGAATATCACCCACCCATCTCCTACCTTTGGGTGTCGTAAGAAGCGACTAATAGAAAACAAGAAAGCGGGTAGCAGCGTCTATTGTTTTTTTTTTACTACCAAGGTGGTAAGCAAGCGTGTGGCCCCCTGATGGTGCCTTCATACTTGAATACAGCAATGTTTGTAAACTACTGCTTGGCGGCAGAATATCTGACACTGCGGTGGTACCTACCTGGACGGTTCCTTGCACGAGGAACCTAGCACCTAGTAAACCACGAATACTGAGATCCCCATGACTCCTGCCAAGCTTGAGATTATGGCAACTTGGCAACCTCTCCCGTCTAAGGGAAAGGCCTCTGTCCATTACTGGAAGTCTTTCGGATAATGATGATTTAATGTATAGTAGGTACATACATCGAGGTCGATAGGAGCGAGCGCTGCGTAGTCCTCGTCGGACGCGACCGAGTCGTAGAGCGGCTCGTCGTCCGACATCTGGGACAAGTGCTTCAGGTGGCTCGCTGATAGCAGCGGGTTTAATACACCCGTCGGGGCTGGAACAAACATACCCAAAACTGGTATTATAAACGCATTAACTGAACGAAAAAGCAATCTATTTGAACACCGCAAAATATTGAATCACAATTTAGACACACTTTAGATAAAAACGTAGGCAAATAAAAATAAAGATAAAAAGACAGCAAAATTCTATGTGCCCCAAAGAATAAGAATAAGAATAATTTATTAGCCATAAAGAAAACATTGCAGTTACAAGTGTACAAAAACAAATTTCAACAGTATGTTTCTTAGGAGTAGAATACATGTATTCTGTGCCTGAACTAGGAAAACCTATATCTCAGGCAACAGAGCTCTTTCTGATTGGATCAACTGTAGCAAGAATGGAGTAACAGAACAACTACAATAGTAAAGTAAAAGAAAAATTATATAAAAACATAAAGTAAAACTAAGGTAAAGAATTGTAATATGAGCCTCTCGTTGAGTGTGTGAGTGGTTGTATGTGTATGTGACATGTGTGTGTGTGTGTATGTGTGAAGAGAGGTGTGTTATACGTCTGTAATGGGTTAAGTTACAAACGGATAGAACTGCAGAACTGATTATTAATCTTTGAACAATTTAGGACTGAACATGCAAAAGATTTACAGTTTCGTCATAAGAGAGTATTATAAGAAAATTTGTTACAGTCAATTTCACATTTTTAAAATTTAATTGGTAAAACACTAATTGTTTACATAATTTGTTGTAAAGACATGGAACGAGGAAAATAAAGAATTTTTTTATGGAAGCATGCTTAGTTTTTGGCATAGAACAAAATGCATCTTTTCTGCGTTTCAGGAGTAGTTTAGGGTCAAAAATAATCGAAGCATGTTGTTTTAGAACAGTATGTAAAATGAATAGTTTTCGAACAGATAAAACATTACAAGACTGGTATAAAACAGAAATAAAAAGAGGCGGGCCCAAATGAGTCCCAGATCAGCTTATTGTCAAGCGAATGCCTGATGCTGGTTTACTTTCGTTTGTTAACTTTTCACAACTAATAAAAGCAGAAGAGGGCTAAGTATCGTGCCTTGGGGAGACTCCCAGCAGTGGATTGATGTGGCCGATTATGAGGATGATGATAAATAATAATATACTACTTTTTTTTTGCAAAATATTTACAGTTTATTTACAAACATGTTGTCGCCGCAGTGGGAGGGAAGGGTACCTAAAAGACTGGCGGCATTACCCCTTTGTATAGTACTTATATATATATATTACACGCTCATAGAAAGAAGAAAGGAAGAAAGGTAATCTTATTGGTCAAGCAACATTAGGCAAGCAAAGTCAGTACCATAGATAGTGATCATTTAGTGGCATTCGAACTGAACGTATCTGTGCTTCGGCAGCACGTACTAATTCGGTGCCGGTAAAATCTTGTAAGATGCTTAAAATATTGTGCAGAGTTAATGACAGTTACCCCTCAGTGCATCCGATTAAGCCCGCCGCCGGGGGGCGGATTACAATCCTTAAGGAACCTCTCACAGTGCCCACGGGGACGGGGCTCACAGGTGTCGTAGTCCTCGAACTCGCCGCCGTACTCGATGGACGCTATGGCCCACACTCCAAACGTCCAGCGAGTCCAAAAGGGACCAGTCAAGTCCTGCCAAACCGCGCGACTCCTGGTACACCACTCACCCCTGGGCGTGAGCGTGGCGATGTGCTGGCGCCTGGTGGCGTCCACCAGCACGTCCCGCAGCAGCGTGGCCATCTCCCACTAGGTGCACTCACCCCTGGGCGTGAGCGTGGCGATGTGCTGGCGCCTGGTGGCGTCCACCAGCACGTCCCGCAGCAGCGTGGCCATCTCCCACTAGGTGCACTCACCCCTGGGCTGCAGCGTGGCGATGTGCTGGCGCCTGGTGGCGTCCACCAGCACGTCCCGCAGCAGCGTGGCCATCTCCCACTAGGTGCACTCACCCCTGGGCGTGAGCGTGGCGATGTGCTGGCGCCTGGTGGCGTCCACCAGCACGTCCCGCAGCAGCGTGGCCATCTCCCACTAGGTGCACTCACCCCTGGGCTGCAGCGTGGCGATGTGCTGGCGCCTGGTGGCGTCCACCAGCACGTCCCGCAGCAGCGTGGCCATCTCCCACTAGGTGCACTCACCCCTGGGCTGCAGCGTGGCGATGTGCTGGCGCCTGGTGGCGTCCACCAGCACGTCCCGCAGCAGCGTGGCCATCTCCCACTAGGTGCACTCACCCCTGGGCTGCAGCGTGGCGATGTGCTGGCGCCTGGTGGCGTCCACCAGCACGTCCCGCAGCAGCGTGGCCATCTCCCACTAGGTGCACTCACCCCTGGGCTGCAGCGTGGCGATGTGCTGGCGCCTGGTGGCGTCCACCAGCACGTCCCGCAGCAGCGTGGCCATCTCCCACTAGGTGCACTCACCCCTGGGCTGCAGCGTGGCGATGTGCTGGCGCCTGGTGGCGTCCACCAGCACGTCCCGCAGCAGCGTGGCCATCTCCCACTAGGTGCACTCACCCCTGGGCGTGAGCGTGGCGATGTGCTGGCGCCTGGTGGCGTCCACCAGCACGTCCCGCAGCAGCGTGGCCATCTCCCACTAGGTGCACTCACCCCTGGGCGTGAGCGTGGCGATGTGCTGGCGCCTGGTGGCGTCCACCAGCACGTCCCGCAGCAGCGTGGCCATCTCCCACTAGGTGCACTCACCCCTGGGCTGCAGCGTGGCGATGTGCTGGCGCCTGGTGGCGTCCACCAGCACGTCCCGCAGCAGCGTGGCCATCTCCCACTAGGTGCACTCACCCCTGGGCTGCAGCGTGGCGATGTGCTGGCGCCTGGTGGCGTCCACCAGCACGTCCCGCAGCAGCGTGGCCATCTCCCACTAGGTGCACTCACCCCTGGGCTGCAGCGTGGCGATGTGCTGGCGCCTGGTGGCGTCCACCAGCACGTCCCGCAGCAGCGTGGCCATCTCCCACTAGGTGCACTCACCCCTGGGCTGCAGCGTGGCGATGTGCTGGCGCCTGGTGGCGTCCACCAGCACGTCCCGCAGCAGCGTGGCCATCTCCCACTAGGTGCACTCACCCCTGGGCGTGAGCGTGGCGATGTGCTGGCGCCTGGTGGCGTCCACCAGCACGTCCCGCAGCAGCGTGGCCATCTCCCACTAGGTGCACTCACCCCTGGGCTGCAGCGTGGCGATGTGCTGGCGCCTGGTGGCGTCCACCAGCACGTCCCGCAGCAGCGTGGCCATCTCCCACTAGGTGCACTCACCCCTGGGCTGCAGCGTGGCGATGTGCTGGCGCCTGGTGGCGTCCACCAGCACGTCCCGCAGCAGCGTGGCCATCTCCCACTAGGTGCACTCACCCCTGGGCTGCAGCGTGGCGATGTGCTGGCGCCTGGTGGCGTCCACCAGCACGTCCCGCAGCAGCGTGGCCATCTCCCACTAGGTGCACTCACCCCTGGGCTGCAGCGTGGCGATGTGCTGGCGCCTGGTGGCGTCCACCAGCACGTCCCGCAGCAGCGTGGCCATCTCCCACTAGGTGCACTCACCCCTGGGCTGCAGCGTGGCGATGTGCTGGCGCCTGGTGGCGTCCACCAGCACGTCCCGCAGCAGCGTGGCCATCTCCCACTAGGTGCACTCACCCCTGGGCGTGAGCGTGGCGATGTGCTGGCGCCTGGTGGCGTCCACCAGCACGTCCCGCAGCAGCGTGGCCATCTCCCACTAGGTGCACTCACCCCTGGGCGTGAGCGTGGCGATGTGCTGGCGCCTGGTGGCGTCCACCAGCACGTCCCGCAGCAGCGTGGCCATCTCCCACTAGGTGCACTCACCCCTGGGCTGCAGCGTGGCGATGTGCTGGCGCCTGGTGGCGTCCACCAGCACGTCCCGCAGCAGCGTGGCCATCTCCCACTAGGTGCACTCACCCCTGGGCTGCAGCGTGGCGATGTGCTGGCGCCTGGTGGCGTCCACCAGCACGTCCCGCAGCAGCGTGGCCATCTCCCACTAGGTGCACTCACCCCTGGGCGTGAGCGTGGCGATGTGCTGGCGCCTGGTGGCGTCCACCAGCACGTCCCGCAGCAGCGTGGCCATCTCCCACTAGGTGCACTCACCCCTGGGCTGCAGCGTGGCGATGTGCTGGCGCCTGGTGGCGTCCACCAGCACGTCCCGCAGCAGCGTGGCCATCTCCCACTAGGTGCACTCACCCCTGGGCGTGAGCGTGGCGATGTGCTGGCGCCTGGTGGCGTCCACCAGCACGTCCCGCAGCAGCGTGGCCATCTCCCACTAGGTGCACTCACCCCTGGGCTGCAGCGTGGCGATGTGCTGGCGCCTGGTGGCGTCCACCAGCACGTCCCGCAGCAGCGTGGCCATCTCCCACTAGGTGCACTCACCCCTGGGCGTGAGCGTGGCGATGTGCTGGCGCCTGGTGGCGTCCACCAGCACGTCCCGCAGCAGCGTGGCCATCTCCCACTAGGTGCACTCACCCCTGGGCGTGAGCGTGGCGATGTGCTGGCGCCTGGTGGCGTCCACCAGCACGTCCCGCAGCAGCGTGGCCATCTCCCACTAGGTGCACTCACCCCTGGGCGTGAGCGTGGCGATGTGCTGGCGCCTGGTGGCGTCCACCAGCACGTCCCGCAGCAGCGTGGCCATCTCCCACTAGGTGCACTCACCCCTGGGCTGCAGCGTGGCGATGTGCTGGCGCCTGGTGGCGTCCACCAGCACGTCCCGCAGCAGCGTGGCCATCTCCCACTAGGTGCACTCACCCCTGGGCGTGAGCGTGGCGATGTGCTGGCGCCTGGTGGCGTCCACCAGCACGTCCCGCAGCAGCGTGGCCATCTCCCACTAGGTGCACTCACCCCTGGGCTGCAGCGTGGCGATGTGCTGGCGCCTGGTGGCGTCCACCAGCACGTCCCGCAGCAGCGTGGCCATCTCCCACTAGGTGCACTCACCCCTGGGCTGCAGCGTGGCGATGTGCTGGCGCCTGGTGGCGTCCACCAGCACGTCCCGCAGCAGCGTGGCCATCTCCCACTAGGTGCACTCACCCCTGGGCGTGAGCGTGGCGATGTGCTGGCGCCTGGTGGCGTCCACCAGCACGTCCCGCAGCAGCGTGGCCATCTCCCACTAGGTGCACTCACCCCTGGGCTGCAGCGTGGCGATGTGCTGGCGCCTGGTGGCGTCCACCAGCACGTCCCGCAGCAGCGTGGCCATCTCCCACTAGGTGCACTCACCCCTGGGCTGCAGCGTGGCGATGTGCTGGCGCCTGGTGGCGTCCACCAGCACATCCCGCAGCAGCGTGGCCATCTCCCACTAGGTGCACTCACCCCTGGGCGTGAGCGTGGCGATGTGCTGGCGCCTGGTGGCGTCCACCAGCACGTCCCGCAGCAGCGTGGCCATCTCCCACTAGGTGCACTCACCCCTGGGCTGCAGCGTGGCGATGTGCTGGCGCCTGGTGGCGTCCACCAGCACGTCCCGCAGCAGCGTGGCCATCTCCCACTAGGTGCACTCACCCCTGGGCGTGAGCGTGGCGATGTGCTGGCGCCTGGTGGCGTCCACCAGCACGTCCCGCAGCAGCGTGGCCATCTCCCACTAGGTGCACTCACCCCTGGGCTGCAGCGTGGCGATGTGCTGGCGCCTGGTGGCGTCCACCAGCACGTCCCGCAGCAGCGTGGCCATCTCCCACTAGGTGCACTCACCCCTGGGCTGCAGCGTGGCGATGTGCTGGCGCCTGGTGGCGTCCACCAGCACGTCCCGCAGCAGCGTGGCCATCTCCCACTAGGTGCACTCACCCCTGGGCTGCAGCGTGGCGATGTGCTGGCGCCTGGTGGCGTCCACCAGCACGTCCCGCAGCAGCGTGGCCATCTCCCACTAGGTGCACTCACCCCTGGGCTGCAGCGTGGCGATGTGCTGGCGCCTGGTGGCGTCCACCAGCACGTCCCGCAGCAGCGTGGCCATCTCCCACTAGGTGCACTCACCCCTGGGCGTGAGCGTGGCGATGTGCTGGCGCCTGGTGGCGTCCACCAGCACGTCCCGCAGCAGCGTGGCCATCTCCCACTAGGTGCACTCACCCCTGGGCTGCAGCGTGGCGGTGTGCTGGCGCCTGGTGGCGTCCACCAGCACGTCCCGCAGCAGCGTGGCCATCTCCCACTAGGTGCACTCACCCCTGGGCTGCAGCGTGGCGATGTGCTGGCGCCTGGTGGCGTCCACCAGCACGTCCCGCAGCAGCGTGGCCATCTCCCACTAGGTGCACTCACCCCTGGGCTGCAGCGTGGCGATGTGCTGGCGCCTGGTGGCGTCCACCAGCACGTCCCGCAGCAGCGTGGCCATCTCCCACTAGGTGCACTCACCCCTGGGCTGCAGCGTGGCGATGTGCTGGCGCCTGGTGGCGTCCACCAGCACGTCCCGCAGCAGCGTGGCCATCTCCCACTAGGTGCACTCACCCCTGGGCTGCAGCGTGGCGATGTGCTGGCGCCTGGTGGCGTCCACCAGCACGTCCCGCAGCAGCGTGGCCATCTCCCACTAGGTGCACTCACCCCTGGGCTGCAGCGTGGCGATGTGCTGGCGCCTGGTGGCGTCCACCAGCACGTCCCGCAGCAGCGTGGCCATCTCCCACTAGGTGCACTCACCCCTGGGCTGCAGCGTGGCGATGTGCTGGCGCCTGGTGGCGTCCACCAGCACGTCCCGCAGCAGCGTGGCCATCTCCCACTAGGTGCACTCACCCCTGGGCTGCAGCGTGGCGATGTGCTGGCGCCTGGTGGCGTCCACCAGCACGTCCCGCAGCAGCGTGGCCATCTCCCACTAGGTGCACTCACCCCTGGGCTGCAGCGTGGCGATGTGCTGGCGCCTGGTGGCGTCCACCAGCACGTCCCGCAGCAGCGTGGCCATCTCCCACTAGGTGCACTCACCCCTGGGCTGCAGCGTGGCGATGTGCTGGCGCCTGGTGGCGTCCACCAGCACGTCCCGCAGCAGCGTGGCCATCTCGGCCGTGGACAGCCGCGCCAGCTTCTGCCGGCCCTGGTTGCGAGGAGCCGACAGCGCCGGGTTCACCGGGAGGAACGCTACGCCGCTGCGCTCCAACCCGGTTGCACTCGTTTGCCATACTGTAGAAGACAATAGGAGACTTAGTATCGAGTCAAGCGAGAGGATAGCTGCGATGCAATGCCGCTCGTCACCTGGGAAATTACTTATTAAGTCTCTTGAGCCCGGTAATTACACCAGCTACGGTGCTTCCCCTGCTGGACTTTTAGAGAAGCTCAAAGTTACACAAATATGAAAAGAGCTATGCTCGGTTTCTTTGCGTGGTAAAATCCGGAATGAGGAGATTCGCCAAAGAACTAAGGTTGAAGTGGCAACGGGCATGATAACCGATGGGGAAGGTTCTCAAGTGGCGATCACGAACTGGAAGACGCAGCGTAGGCAGGCCTTCCACTAGGTGGACCGACGATATTGTACGCGTCACAGGTAACCGATGGATGCAAATAGCAAATTGTCGTTCATTGTGGCGTTCCAAGGGGGAGGCCTATGTTCAGCATTGGACGTCTTCCGGCTGGTGATAATGATGATGACAGTGCTCCACGTCAAAACAAAGCAATGCGAGCATCCGGCGCCGGAGAGACTCTAGCAAGTTCAGAACGCAGTGCCCAGTCTACCCAAGATTTACAAAAAGGCGGTGTTACTGCGAGTGCCGACATCAGCTTCGCACTTTTGCTGTCAGCGCTACACTGACACCAGTTCCTTGTGTCCTTCTGCGCTTGGCCATCTACAATTATATCACCACTTACCATCAGATACTAATACTAAATACAAAAATGTGCTCACTCGCTTCGGTTTCTCTGCGGTCGATTTCATCGTAGATGTCCATTACAAGCTCTTCGAATAAGTGGTTTGGTAGCTGAAATTAAATGGAATATTACAGAGAATTTTGTTGCTATTACAGAGAATTTTGTTGCGAGGTTCGTCTAATGCCACGCCTGCCTACATACAGGTGTATTACATGTCACCTGAGACATTGGTTACTAGTTTTCGTGAGACCAAATAATAATGGCTTGAAGAGAAAATATATGTTTAAAGATAGAGCCTGTGGGTATTCTCATGTTCTCCCTTTTTGTACTTTACTAGATGGTCCAAGGCAGTAGGTCTCTTTCACAAAGGTACAAATCACAAAGGTCTAAATAGGTACAACTGCAGTATCATTATGTTCCTGTGTGATGAACACACAGTGGAAAAAAACAAATATATATACACACACACACAGTTTGGCTCAGTGCTCACTATTGCTGGTGAAATTAGCCTTAAAAAGAGAGAGAAAAAATTAATAGTTTAAAAAACTAAAAATACACGCTTTTAGAAAAAGCGCCCCACGCTTTTACACATAACTAAGTATAATCCATAAATTTCAAACACGAGGTAGAAAGTAAGAAAGAACTGCTTAGATAATTTATTTATTGTTTTTTAGTGCAGTAGTCCTTATAAAAGCGTGTATTTTTAGTTTTTTAAACTATTAATTTATTTTATACTTTTTAGTCTTAGAAATATTCGCTTAAACTACAGATAAAATTAGCCCAAGTATTGATTTGTTCGTAGCTTGAATCGTAGGCAGGTTGTGGCAAAACATATGTTTACTAGACTAGGTATTACGCGTAGGTATCTGATTGAGTTTAAGAAAGCTTTTAAACAGTCAAAAGTACGCTAAAAGTCAATAACTTCACAAGTAGTATTCAAGGATTCCGTTACCAACCTTCCGGGTCCATCAACAGGTCCACGTTATTAGGCAAAGTGAATATAACTCCTTAATACAAATCAAATGAGTCCAAGCTCGATGGGTTTACTAGTAATCATTCCAGGGTCCCGTTAACCACTTTTCATTTCCATCGTCAACCCTGATTATTGGGCAAAGTGAAAAGAACTCTTTAAAACAAATCAAATGAGCCGTAACTCGATATGTTTACTAGTAGCTATTCCAGGGTTCCGTCACCCACCTTCCTGTTCCATCATCAGGTCCTAACTAATGGTTAAAGTGAAAAGAACTCTTTAAAACAAATCAAATGAGCCCAAACTCGATATGTTTACTAGTAGCCATTCCAGGGTTCTGTTACCCATCTTCCTGTTCCATCATCAGGTCCTCATTATTCATCAAAGTGAAAAGAACTCTTTAAAACAAATACAATGAGTCCAAACTCGATGTGTTTACTAGTAGCCATTCCAGGGTTCCGTCACCCACCTTCTTGTTCCATCATCAGGTCCTCATTAATAGTCAATGTGAAAAGAACTCTTTAAAACAAATCAAATGAGCCAAAACTCGATTAGTTTACTATTAGCCATCCAAGGGTTCCCTTATCCACCTTCGAGCCCCAGCATCAGATCAGCTCGATGATACAATATTATTGTATTGTCACAATGTGTCCTTGATACATGTGCAAAATTTCTAATTATTTGGACGTGTAGAAGTGGGTCAAAATTGCATCGCAAGATTCCATTACCATCATACATACATACATACATACAGGTCAAGCTAATAAAAGCGTGTTAAAAAGAAAGAATACGACGGAAAAACATCTTAAATCAGTTGGTTGGTGGTGGTTAAGGGGACGTTTTGACGCATTGTTTTTATAGTTCATAATTTATAGAATGTTGTGTATATCAATTCATAATTTCTGCTCACCAATTGCAGTTTGCCCCTGGCGGCTTTGGCGACGTCTGTCATTTCGTGCGTGTCGTGAGCCCGCGGCACTATGTAGTGTCGTCCAGACGCGTGGTCCGGCCGCTCGCCCGTCAGGAAGTAGATCATGCGGTCCGTGGCTTCGTACACCAGCTCGGTCATACGATCCGCGAGTTCGGTATGACCACCTTGCCTACACAAAATGTGGAGTTTAGAAATTGATTTATTTATTCTTCTGGTAGCATTCTAATAGCACTGACAAGATTATAGAATTACAATAAATAATAATAATAATAAGCTCGCCAATAGCTGCCCGCAGGGCAGCTTGTGGCGAGCTGTTGGTGCGTAACGACACCACGGACCCGAGTGCTCCAGACAGTCGGTCAGGGCCACCACCTCGGCGTGTCTTCGTCGGTCGAGTGGAAACCGAAGGGGGCCCGAAGGACTCTCAGCTCTGGCTTGCCTTAATTGGCCGTCCAGAGAGGAGCTGTTAGAGCTATATGCTCCAGGGGTGGAAGTGTTAAAGGGCATAACGCCGCGAGTAACTACGGAGAAAGCGCAGCACACCTCTCGACACCCCTGAGTCACTGACACCGGTGTTGCTCTCTGTCGTCATCGGACGATCATTTGGGGAGCCCATCTAGAGGGTGGCAAGCCACCACTTGCCACAAAATAGTTATGAATGTAATTATGGCAAGTGACCCCGGCCTTTGCAATAGCCCAATCGCCAGTCCACCAAACGCTCAACCCCATAAACCTAGACTTCTTTTCATATGCTTGCAATAGTCCCTACCACCTACCGAGGTCAACTGCTGTAAGGTCATCATTGTGGCAGTTGACCCCGGGAGGTGTTTTACACACCATTTTCTTCTTCTAAAACGGGCCTCTACGTGTTGGATCCGTCCCCACGCAAGCCTCTAAAAGACCGGGCTAAGCCCGTGAGTAAATAAAACATGAAAATAATAATAATAATATTCTGGGACAATCCACACACGGTCATCTGATCCCAAACTAGGCAGAGCCTGTACTATGGAAACCAGACAACTGATACTAATACTTATATACTTTTTTTTTTTGTAAATACATACTTATATAGATAAAACACCCAGACACTTGGTGGGAATCGAACCCATGACCACAATAATCATAATATCTAATGTCTTAAGGATCGGCAACGCGCTAGTGATTCTTCTAGTGTTGCTAGCGTCTACAGGCTGCGTTGACTGTTTATCATCGGGCGGGCCGCATATGTGCTTGCCACCTTGGTAGTATAAAAAAAAACATGCTTAACGCAGACGAATGAACAGGAAAGATTGAGTGCGTGAAGGGAAGGTGGAATTTGCAGATGGCGATATGATCTTGTTGTTGGTTGCCTCCGCGCACGTTGCTAATTAACAAACATAATTGACCTATACAGAAAAATGGTGTTCAACTTGCAAGCGAGCACCTTCAATTTATTATTTGTAGTCTCCTTGGCGAATCGGGAAGCCACGTTGCTTTACAAATACCGAGGTCACACACTTTGTGTAGCTGTTACATAATGGTTAGAACAATGCAGGCTGATATGATTGCCTGAAACCATGTGATGATCCATGTCGGATGGGCATGAAAAGACCTTAATGACCTTATTTTTATCATAGGGAAATCCTCATTTATACCCGCACCGTCACGGGAATAGCGGCGCGGGTTAGGTCGGACTCCTACCGACTCCGCTGTTCCGCTTTTTGAGCAAGTCGCGGGAACTTGCTAGCGGTTATACCTTTCGGCGAAACAATCTCGTCTGTGGGTGTATAGAATCCACGGACGATTATGGGTATATCGAGCTCGCAGACGCGTGCCGGGAACACTTCCGCATAGTTACAATCTCGTGCCCGCTAAAGATAGACCTACCACCGCCGTTTGTTGTCATCCTAGTAAGTAGTTCTTTCGACCCAATGAAGATTAGCCGCTGTGACTTCGTCCGTATGGAGCAAATTACTTTTTGATTCCCCATTCGAACGGGTGACAACCGGGGCGACCTAGTTTTAGACAATCGAACAAGTCTTTGTCTATCAAAAGAACTAGGACGTACTAGTTGATAACAATCTGGGACATTGCTTCGTTATCTAGGGTTATCATTCTGCTACCTATTACTTGATGTGCATGTGTAACGTAAGAGTTAGCTTAGTTACCTAAATACTTGATTGATAACATTTTCGCCAGACAGCAAAACTTATAGATTTGTTTTAATTCGTCCCAGACAAGCACTACAAGATATGTAAAGGCTATTTTTTTCTAATGTGTTATGGAAGTGAATCTGCACCAGACGGCCTTGCTACGCCATATGTATACGTAAAATTAAGGTCACGGGTAGCTGAATCAAATATCAAGTGTGTGGGTAGTCATTCATAATATACGCGAATAGGGTTGCTACAATTGTACATTCATTTTTCCTTAATTATTATTTATTTTTAACCGACTTCAAAAAAGGAGGAGGTTCTCAATTCGTCTGTATATACATTTTTTTTATATTTATAGACAACACTTTATTTATTCGATACGAAAAGAAGACCTTTTTGATTACATCTTAATATGTATACTTTAACACATATCCAGACCACTAGCAATCAACGACACGTACCGAGGTGTCGCTATCTGCAAGGCCCCAGGTATGGATAGTTACTTACAAATTATATTAAGCATGAGAACGAGGGGGTGAGAGAGAGGGATAGAGAGAAAGATGCTTCAATATCTCGACACTAAAATTTGACCCGTCGTGTAATACAAATACAGTTGTCAACCCTAGTCAACCAAGAAGATACTATCCAGACCGCGACAGAATTTGCACTAATAATCACCCGCGTAAATTGTGGCTGACCTATATCTACGTGCAGTGCAAGCTATCTTATATGTTACGAAAATAGATATTACGCCGATTATTAAACTAGTTACCGTTGCAGAGGCATTATGTCATAATATTACTTTGATAATGAATCGAGTGAATGGTTTTCTTTTGGACAGGAGTTCGACGCATCCACTTGCAGAATTTTTTTTCTAGCTGTTTTTGGCTTAACAAAAATAATTCTAAAATCTGGGATTACCTCGAAAATAAAACTTAGTTCTAAAGCGTTAGTATCAGACCAGATGTTTAAATGTGACAAAGACGGTGCCACGCGGAGGAGTCTCCAAAAATAATGAAACTCGTGAGATTCGGTATAACAGGCTGGTTTCGCTAAACGCTTGTTGCTAACACATAATCAAAGGTCCTCATTTCTAGTGACAAACACATTTCTTTCTTCCAACTTTCCACACACAGGCCTGCTGGAATAAATTTCTTTAGAAATAAACTGTGCCTTTGTACTACTCTTTCTTATATTAAATACTAGCTGACCCGCGCAGCTCTGCCCGCGCTTTTATTAAATTTTGCTCCCCTTTTCTCCCTCAAAGTCAAAAGTCAAGTCAAAGTCAAAATATCTTTATTATGTATAGGCCCCACGGAGGCACTTACACAAAAATCATTTTTACAAACTACCACCGGATCGTAACGCGGCCGCTACTGAGAAGATCCGGCAAGAAACTCAGCGGGCTTGTCTTTTTTTGTCATTTTTTTTTTAAAATAATTTTACAAATTTTACTTATGTCAGCCTTAAACTTCTAAGCTTGCATGAGTTGAGCAGTTCAAGCCCACGCAGCTTTATCCTCCAGGTAATCCGAGATTTTATAATAAGCCTTTTTTGACAAACGGCTTTTTATCAAAGGTTTAAATTTCTTTATTGGAAGATCTCGGATATCCTGTGGCAGTTTGTTATAAAAGCGTATACTTTGGCCCATAAACGATTTGCCTGTTCTGTGGAGACGCGTGGCATGTACAACAAGATCGTGTTTGTTCCGGGTATTAATATTATGTGTATCACTATACTTTTTAAAAGAACTGATATTTTTTTTAACATAAACTAAATTTTCAAATACGTATTGTGACACAACCGTTAGAATATCTATCTCTTTGAATTTCTCTCTAAGTGAATTAATAGGAGCCAGATTGTAAATGGCTCTCACAGCTCTTTTCTGCAGAATAAAAATAGTATTAAGTTCTGCAGAAGATCCCCACAGTAATATGCCATATGACATCACACTGTGAAAATATCCTCCTCCCTTTATTTATTACTCTCTCTCTCTCTCTCTTTCCCCCTCCCGCTTCGGTCTCCGTCACACTCCCTCTCTTCCTCTCCCAGTTGTCCCCTATCTGAACCCCCTCCCCCTCTCTCTTCTCCCACCTTGCTCCCCTTTACTCCACCATTGCTCCACCTTAATCCCCCTATCCCTCACCACATCACCCCCTCCTCGAATCCCTACTCCCTCTCTCTCCTCTCTTGCACCCTCTTCTCGTTCTATATATCCTCATCAATCATGGTATCTGGTATTCTTACCCACTTAAACCCCTACGGCTGTCGCATCACCACATAAGGCCCTCCAGTGGGATCTGCACCAAATACCCCTCAGTGCGCATTATAGCCCCCGGAAACCTGGCACCGTGATCACGGGGACGGGGCTCGCAACCCCGTCACCGCCCTCCTCGGAGTCGCTGCCGACACCCATCTATGTAATGACCTTGCCTAATGTTGCTTAACTTAGCGGCATGAAATTCACTTTACGACCTATTCAGACCTACCCGATATGCACGCTAAATTTCATACAAATCGGTTCACCCGTCTATTTAATGAACTTGCCTTATGTTGCTTAACCTTAACCTAGCGGTATGAACAACGTTCACAGCTTTTTTGTCAGTGGTGTAAATATTAGTGAAGTTTACGTTATATTGAAGAATGGATAAATTCATGCTAAAAATTTATTATGAGTAATTATAGGATAAAAATGGTTATTGTGGGTTATCCCTAAGAGATAAACAGATACCATCATTAAGGTGTACAATACTGTAGTAAATTATTTTGATCTCGTAGGGTTCAGCCAGCGTTTGTAATGTAAGCGCAAAAAAATGTGTTTATTTACGACATCACCACGACAAACCTATATTATGCATGTAATATACACATAAACCTTCCTCTTGAATCACTCTATCTATTAAGAAAAATCGCATGAAAATCCGTTGCGTAGTTTTAAAGATCTAAGACAGACAGACGCGGCGGAGGACTTTGTTTTATAATATGTATAGATATAGATGTATAGATATTTTTTTTTTTATTTTTTTTTTATTTATATTATTTATTCAATATAACACCATTACAGAATATCCAAATCGATGTTATACTTATAATACATTTCAATATCTCATTACATAAAACATAGATTATACTATAGAATATTAATACTATAAGTACATAAACTTTATTTAAATATTTAACAAAATACTATACATACATAACAAAGTGTCAAGAAGTGGTTATTGACATAAAAAATATTTTACTTACTATTCGTTCCTATCGTTCGTTCGTTATATTTTGGTTTCAATAATGCACTATCAACGTTATTAACTAAAAAAATATTTACCTCAAATTTAACAAACTATCCGTGATACAATTCAGTGGGGAACTTGCACAATTTTTCTTTTTTAGCGTATTATAAAGATTTTAGGCTAGCTTAGATCAAAACACAGAACAAAAACAAAATAGTTAAATTATGCACAAATTATATAGTTATTGCAAAGCAAAAGTTGACTTTTGACCACGTTGGCGGGAAAATGCTCACTGACAGCTGTGACGTCATTTTTTACTTGACGTAAGAGTATGTAAATATTCATGGCGGGTCAATGATTAAAATATCATTGTGGCGGGTATTTAAAGAAACGACCACTGAATAATAATAATGTTACACTTTTGACGACTAATAAAATCAGAATGATGAGATGATCCCTAATATTACCGGTACAGAGAAAATTAACACTGTCCAAAAAAAAATATCAGTCATGTACTTAGTTGGATGAGTTCGTTGGTCTAGATATCCATTAACTACTTACTTATTAAAAAAAATATTTTTCTATTGTAAAAGTTAGTAAATGATTTGTTAGGTAGTAAAATGCATTTCTTTAAAATTCCAAATTTAATTCCAAACAAATGTATTTATACTTAATTGGATAAGGATTAATGATTTGCTTAAAAGAAAATTGCCTAAGCGTAAAATTGCTTCGTAAATAAGTCATTATTTTTCATAAAAAGTAAATGATAAAAAATGTTTATTGTGGGTTATCCTTAAGAGATAAACATATTATACCATCGCTGGCTTTTTTTTAGACCTTGTTAACGTGTACAATACTGTAGTACATTATTTTGATCTATCTCGTAGGGTTCAGCCAGCGTTTGCAATGTAAGCGAAAAAAAATGTGCTTATTTACGACATCACATTAGAAACCTCTAAAATTATCACTGTTTCTCTACTATAATTATGCATGTATTATACATATAAACCTTCCTTAAGAAACACTCTATCTATTAAGAAAAACCGCATCAAAATCCGTTGCGTAGTTTTAAAGATCTAAGCATACATAGGGACAGACAGACAGCGGGAGCGACTTTGTTTTATAATATGTATAGATAAGGAAGTAGAGTACACACAAGTAAATTAAGGAAAGAAGAAATTTTCTTCTTTCCTTAATGTACTTGTGTACTCTCGCGGCCACAAGCGTGTATCACATTTAGAACGATAATCGCTTGCACGAGCCTGGCCTGGCTTGCGGTCGGAGTGAGCGCACGTAACGTCGTTCAAACGATTTTGATTGAAAACTGGTACATCGTTCGTGTCCGCGATAGTACATAAATTATAAATAAAGACGCAAAATTGAGATGGACAGATCAAGTGTCCGAATATCTGGACATTCCCTTGAGTACGGCGATCCACACAGCCGAAGACTGACAACAGTGGAGGACCTCGACAGAGACGGCAGTTGGTAGGAGTCACGATCCTCAGCAATGGGGTACCGACTAAGGAGGGATAGCATACCTGGCGCAGTCAGCGGGCGTGGCTCCGGCGCAGTCCCGGGCGGTGGGGTCTGCGCCCCACGCCGCCAGTAGCTCGGCCTGCGCCGGCTGCCCCGCGCGACAAGCCACGTGCAAACACGTTGTGCCCTTCTCCTATACAACACAACGCTATATGTATTATCTAGCTGACCCGCTAAGCTCCGCTTGTGCATACTACATGTAAACCTTCCTCTTGAATCACTACCTATTGCTGAAAACTGCATAAAATCCGTTTACTAGTTTAACTTAGCGGGAGCGACTTTGTTTTATACTGCGTAAAAATAATACATTTATTTTAATGAATCCAGGACAATACGCCTGTCTGTAGACAGTTATTGCACTGCCACACTAATGTTTGAAGAAGCAATTTTTATTCCTACATAGTTGCAAAGTTTTTTTTGACCTATGTACATGAAATAAGTTATTTGATTTGAAAAAACTTCCACGAAATAACAAGAATAGCGATATGATAGAATGAAACAAATGTTAAAGGGCCAGAATAACATGCTGCAGATATGGATGGATAACAACTTTTTTATGCTAATTACTGACCCAATTTTTACTACTAATACTTTAGTCAAATCCAAATTTCTTTATAATGCATAGGCCTAACGGTGGTTCTTACATATTGTATTTTTTTTTAAAACTACCCCATTGGATCATAGTGCGCCTCCAAACTCAGCAGGCTTGTTTTTTTTAATTGCATTTTTTAAATAATTTCACAATAACTATATCTTGTGCTATTATTTATTTTGATACTTATTTATTATCTGTCTATCCTGACTGTAGACTTAAATGAAAATTGAAGAATATGAGATAACACACAAATTCCTACCTGATTATAATAGTTAGGATCGGCGCCCTGAGCCAGCAGCCTCATGGCGGTGTCCAGGGAGGAACTCCTCACAGCACTGTGCAACTGCCGGCCCAGTTCACTTGCTGGCTCGTCTCTTCGCGCTCTTAATACATAGGCTAGTCGAAGATGTTTGGCTAGTATAAATTCTGATTTGACTGGGCTACAACAAAAAAAAACAACAATATTGACATAATAGTCCTGTCTGATGTAATTTTTATGATAGAGGTACAGGTAGAGTGTTCTTTGCCCTTATGAAGTAAGAGTATCTGTGAGTGTGTAGTTTATCTATTTAAGTATGTATTTACAAAAAAAAAGTATATAAGTATTAGTATCAGTTGTCTGGTTTCCATAGTACAGGCTCTGCCTAGTTTGGGATCGGATGACCGTATGTGTGCATGTGTGTGTATTACTCTGTAGCGTGAGTAATAATAATATAATAATAATATCTTGGGACAATCCACACACGGTCATCCGATCCCAAACTAGGCAGAGCCTGTACTATGGAAACCAGACAACTGATACTAATACTTATATACTTTTTTTTTGTAAATACATACTTAAATAGATAAACTACACCCAGACACTTGGCGGGAATCGAACCTATGACCCATAGGTTAGCAGGCAGGGTGTCTGACCACTAGACCAACGGGCCCGTCATGTGTGTGTGTGCACACCGGACATTCCAAGGACCTGTGCTGTTTATGATAGTAGTAGGAATTGAACCTGGAGTTTACAACATTACCAATTTACCTAACACGGTATTGGAAAATATCAATATATCAATACATCAATACTTGTGGAAATGTCACATTTGTTACCTGACAATAATACCTACAGAAATACAATACAATTATAAATTCAAAATATATTGATTTCAAAAGGCAAATCATGTTAAGTTTTCCTGCAGTGAGTCAAAACATTGTTTCTATTTCCTCTATGGCTACTTATTTAAAAAGTATGTGCATTGTATTAAAATTACCTACTTTACATTTATATAATATTTTACGTATATAATATTACATATATAATATGCTCATATTGTTACTGACCATTATGATTATTTCTTAGGATCCCCCTCGATACAGGTTCGCCTAGTGCGAGGTCCATTGACATTCATTATGTTTAATGTAAATGTATTTTTGGTTCAATATATATTTATTAACTGAAAAATCATATTCAACCTTCATGAGTTGGCTTTTGAAATTCCTAATGATAGAATTAAATAAAAGAATGTTAAGCAAAATAATCTTACTGTAATGGGTCTTTAGGTTGAGGTTTCTTCCGTAAGTGTTTTGGTGCTGACGTATCGAGTAGTGAATGCTCCCAAATGCTGTTAACATTCTGCGAAGTCAACGCTTGCACCATCTGTCCAGTCCATGCCGAGAAAAATATTAATATTGACATAGAACTATGACGTTGACTATATTTAACTATCACACTCAAAGTCCATGAATCTTGTTATGAAAAGATTTCAATACAGAACAACTTAGAATTTGGCAGTACAGTGAAGACGTTGTTCATTTATTTAACATATTATTATAAACAATCCTATTTTGTTGTCATTACAAATAGATAGGTACTACTATGAATAATCCTCATCGGTTTAGTAGAACATCAAAGATTATTCACATTCATTAACACTTAACTAAAACCATTTATTCAATTAAAACCAATTATGAAACAAGTGGCTAATTAGAGAGACAGTAAATAGAAAATTATCATACATACAGAAAATTATATTGGATGTTTCATACCAGGAATGTACTCACAGCCAATAAAGAAGGCGGCCAAGAGCCTTGCCGCAGAGATTTAACGTGCGATATATGCCTCCCCATACTACGATGAACACTACAGCATTCGGCACAGAGCAACAGCCCACGGTTGATCGACGCCCACGACGGATCTGTATCCACAAAACGGTGCAAATATCACTCATAAATTACCACCGAAACAATTAAAACAGTTAAGTAAAACTAGAGCATCGCTCAAACCTGAAGCGCCACAGTCGGCGCACACTTCCACCGTCGAGCGGTGTTTAGATCGCGATATAATCATTTTGTTTACACTTATGGAAGACTAATTAGTCGTAACGACTACACTGCACAATTCACTACACTTATTTAGCTACTTCCACGAGCAGTAGATTTTCGATACAAAAATAAATCATTTTACGAAACGTCAATCAAAATAAATTGACGCCACAGCAAAAAAAATATCAATGGTGCCAACTGCCAACTGTAAATCTTGCTTGGAGGAAGGAATAAAATGGAGAGGGCCTAGGAATTCGAAACTCGAAACCGTAGACAGAATATAATACAGACACATACCAAGCGTGCCGCCGATAAGGACAGAAAAATAAGTACATACTAAATTTAGAGTTGCCACGTAAGGGAAATTTTACCCTTTGTGTAAAGCAAATACGGAGGTTGTTGTAAATTATATTTTCTTTCCTAACCAAAAACCACTTTTTTGACACAACATTTACTTTTCTTACATTATATCGTCTTAATCTATGACAGTCTGCAAAAAGTACGAAAGTGATTGTTATAATAATGTCCTAGCCGAAACGACCACAGCGAATCTTTCACAAGATCAGCCATGTACGCAGGAGATATTATAGTGCACAAGTGCTTGCGTAGACACAAGTGCACTCTCTCTTCTTTTATATAATAGGTACCTCTCATAATCCGATGGGACGGAAGACCGACACGACTTGGGAGAAGTTAATCCCAGGACCGACTTTTTACATGCCCATCCGACGCATGTGTGGCGTATCTCGGATCACGGTTTCGGAACGCCAAAGGGGCTGTCAAAAAGATGACAGCGCGCCAGTATCTATGGCAGAGACATGTTTTAATTATTACGATTACTCCACTGTATTATAAGTTGTTCTCTCTCAATTTGATTATAAGTGTTTATTACCAAAGCTCGGTGTTTTAATTTGACGGACAGGAGTCGGGCATACGTCCTATCGTAAATCCCGACACATGGATCATCTTACTTTACAGACAATCAGGTCATCGGCCTGCATTGTCCTAGCCAGTAAGGAGCAATTACTCAAATTTGTTGCCCTTCGCAGGATTCGAACCCACGACGGAGGCTACAAAGTGAATGTACACTTAATATCATATATGCTGTAGCAAAGGTCCATTCCACATTGTTCACCTGGGTGATATCACGTGGTGATTAAAGTGGCTAAGAGCTGTAGATAATTATTAGCCTCATACAAAAAAGTTAAGAGATAAAAACAATAATATGCTATTTCCCAGAGAGGTAGGCAAAAATTGGCTTTCTTATAACTTAATATAATACATACTATGGCCATTTACCGGGTAAGTTTTAGTAAATTTCTCCAATATAAAAATCTATAGTACTAGTATCTTGGGACAATCTACGCTTGACCAATGACCACTTGATCTCAATCTACGCAGATCCTTTAGTAAGGTAACCAGATAAATGATTACAAATACGGCGAGGCCGAAGGGATCCGTACGCATGCAACCTCGACATGCATCCCCTCGCTGAGTTTCTTGCCGGTTCTTCTCAGCGGGGGCGCGTTGTGAACCGGTGGTAAACTCATTTTCTCTAAGCGGCAGCCCAAGCCGAGGCCGTGCCGCCCTGAGGTGCCCTTGTGCTAGTCGCTACCCAAACCTTTCTGGCTGGAGCGCTTTAAGCGCTCGTCCTCTTGTCCGGTGAAACAGTACTATTCCTACAAAAAAAAAAGTGATGATCACTAAAGCAAAGTGACTATCAAGCTTCAGTTGTCCACCAAACTTTGATGTCTACTGAAAGTGTGTTTGGTATTTATTGGTGATTCAAGTTAGGCAATGCCAAATGAATCATTTGATAGTTATTTAATAGTCACTTTGCTTTATTGATCATCACTTTAGTTGTCAAACGAGATAGGTACATAATAGGGGGGCAAATGAAACAAACTATTCAACGTCGGTACTATTTATTTATAATTCAGACGAATTTAACAATAAATTGTAACCAACAACATACATACATATATTTAAACAACATGCATATAGTAAAAGCACGATTAAATGTACAATGACCATTGTGCCTATAAATAACGAATGAATACGTCCTGCGCAGCCTTGGACGAATTACTTGAGCGCTTACGTTATTTCTGAATATTTAAGCATTCGGGAATAACTTTTAGCAACCTAATTAATTCTTTTTGTTGCTGCTATCCACAGTATACAAATATCCATATTTTCAGGAAATCATAAAAATAAATTCGGGAAATCTGAGAAATTCTTCGATGCACCCAGCATGTGGGATCGTGTATGATGCACTTAATAATAATTTACCACTTATTTATGGTAGTCTCTCTTTTATACACTGGCAACACTGATAATGGCGATCAATAAACTGAAAATTTTAGGTTATGGATTAAAAACAAGAATTTATCGATCTTACACGTAAATTTCAAGTAAAATAGTAACTACTTTAGAGCAATAAGATCTAAATAAGTCGTTTACATGTATTAGTTTCTAAATGTAATCTCTAAATTGGCCATAATAATTCACGTTTACCTGTGAAACGATACTCCACTAATTTTACGTTCACTGTCACTTTTACAGCCTATAATACTGCACTGCACGATTCTTATAGGATTTCCACAACACACAGTAATGTCACAGTTAGTTTTTTATTGAATTTTAAGTTATTTATTTAAAATTAAAACCACGATAAAATTGTCACGGAGCAAAGTGGGAGCAAACGTCAAATTTGTTTCGCACCTACGGCGCGGAAAAATCGAACACATGCTGAGGGACAAAAAATCATATACACTGTTTCTTTCTATCACACGTAACCTACATAAACGCATTCTTTTCTTGCGTGAATGAGAAAGAAAGTGTCCAGCCCTCTATTGTTTTCTTCCTCTAAGCTCGAAACCAACCACTTAGGCTGCGTTCCACTTGGGGCCCACAACGATCAAAACGCTCCTTTAGTCGTTCCACATAGCGACCGCGGTCGTTGTGGTCACGGCGAAAACGCCACTCATGACGTCATGACTTACGCTCACGCGAAGCTCACGCACGACGACCCATCTAAGGTGGGTCGTAGTGATCGTTCCACTTGAGTTTACGACGACGGTAACGCTCACAAGCAAGTGGAACGGAAAAAACTGCGGTCGTCAGCGTGATCGTTGTGGGCGCCAAGTGTAACGCGCTCTGTGTTCATACTCTTTTCCCATATAGGACATGCAGCAAGACAAACAAGGACACATATATATTTCTTAATTCGTCATTTAGAAAGGTTGTACACAATTTTAGAATTTACATCAAGTTAGTGGTGTCCATGCAAGCATACACATAAAATATCTCAGAGTAATTAGGATGGAGCTAGTATAGCGTCGATTCCCCGAACAAAATCTTTCGTGGCACTTTTCCGGGATGCGGGAGGCGAAGTAAACACACGTAGATACAATTTCACGCACACTATAATAAACTCGTAACACATTCAAAAAAATACGCACACAAATAAAGAATGACCTGAACATATGAACAAAAATTTGGCAGATAGCGCATCATGCTCTCTCCAGTGGTATCTCCTCTAAGTAAAATATCGATATTATTACTCTCTTAGAGAAAGAAAACAATAGAGAGCTGGCACTTTCTTTCTCATTCACTCAAGAAAAGGATGCATTTATATATATAATATATGTGATAGAAAGAAACAGAGCATATGATTTTTTGTCCCTTAGCGTGTGTTCAAAATCTGGCGCACCTACGGTGCGTTTTCTTCGAGTACTCATGTTTTCTAGTTCACGACCTAGCTTTGGAGTTTTAAATTGAATTGCGTTATGAAATATCGTTTATACTACATAATAGGCGCATTTGAATAAATATCCATAACGTGTGTTAAGTGTACGAATGATTATTTTCCGTTATTTTCTGTCCTTATCGGCGGCACGCTAGCTAGATGTCTTGTTATATTCTGTCTACGATTACTCTACATTCTTAAGGTTTGTTTTTCGTTGACACAAGTCAAAGTAGAAAAACGAGCCGAGTGAGATAGCTCAAAAGTAGATGTGTGTCCTTGTCTGCCCCCTTGTCAAGTAAGTTGCCAACGCAAAATATGATTCTTTTTAGTAGTGTTAGGTAGATTTCTTAAAAGTTGATTACATTTGCTTGAAAGTTTTTCGTGTAATAAAACATCGAAATATAATATATCTAGGACGATGAACTAAACTTTAAACTACATTCTTAAGGTTTGTTTTTCGTTGACACAAGTCCCAGCAGGTTGAAACGGTGGACCCTTATGTCCAACGCTTCAAACTGCCGGCCGACGTCAAAGAATTGGTCCGAGCCAAAAACGCAGCTATCCGCGCTCACGACTCCTACCCCACCGCAGCCAACCGGATCCGCATGCGCGCTTTACAGAGGGATGTAAAGCTCCGCATCGCGGAACTCCGGGGGGACCGGTGGGACGGTTTTCTCGAGGGTATCACTCCCTCTCACCAAGCCTACTGGCGGCTAGCGAGGGCTCTCAAGTCCGACACGGTAGCCACCATGCCTCCCCTGACCCGCCCTTCAGGCGCCCCTCCAGCTTTTGACGACGAGGAGAAAGCCGAGGTCCTAGCAGACTCTCTAGAGAGACAATGTTCTCCTAGTGTCACAATTTCAGACCCCCCCATCGCGATCACGTAGATAGTGAAATAGAGCGCAGGGTTTCTGCCCCGCCATCCGACACGCTCACCCCGGTCACCCATTCCGAGGTAGAAGACCTCATCAAAGGCCTTAAGCCTAAGAAAGCCCCCGGCCCTGACGGCATCTCGAACCGCGTACTAAAAATCCTTCCCTACCACTTGATCTACCTCTTGGTAGCCATCTTCAATGCCGCCATGACGCACGCTATCTTCCCTTCGGAGTGGAAAGAAGCAGAAGTCATCGGTATTCACAAACCCGGTAAGCCACGTGACGATCCCACGAGCTACCGCCCCATAAGTCTCCTTAGCGCCCTGGGCAAACTCTACGAGCGCTTGCTTCTCGCAAGACTCAAAGAGTTTGTCATCTCGAAGGGCATACTCATACACGAGCAGTTCGGCTTTCGAGCTGGACACTCTTGCGTCCATCAAGTGCACCGCATCACGGAGCATGTCCTCTCCGGGCTCAACCAGCCCAGACCTATATACACCGGAGCCTTATTCTTCGATGTCGCCAAGGCATTCGATAAGATCTGGCACAATGGCTTGCTTCACAAGCTCTACCTCATGGGCGTGCCAGACCGTCTCGTTCTCATCATACGAGATGTTCTCAGGAATCGTACTTTTCGATATCGTGTCGAAGGTACGCGATCCACTCCCCACCCTATTCAGGCCGGAGTCCCTCAAGGCTCTGTGCTCTCTCCACTCCTGTTCAGCCTGTTCACGAACGACATCCCTCGTTCGGACAGGGTGCAACTAGCCCTATACGCGGACGACACCGCACTATATTTCTCACACAGAAATAAGGCTTTCCTGACGCGCACTCTTCAAGTCGCCGTCAACGCCCTAGGCGAATGGTTCCGTAAGTGGCTCATCGATGTGAACCCGGAAAAGAGCACCGCGGTGTTCTTCTCCCGGGGTACCATCAGATCCCACACTGCGGGCCATCCCAGTCGTCGTTTAGGTCCGATCACCCTCTATGGGCGTCCCATCCCCTGGACCAGAAAGGTCAAATATCTAGGCGTCACCCTAGACTCCCACATCTCATTTGGACAGCATATACGGTTAGAGGTGGGATAAACGGCTTATAATTGACAACGCGTTTCAACGTTATGCTTATTTTTGTAAGCGCGTTTATAAAAGAGCTTTTTGCTTAAAACGCTTTTTTTATAAAAAAATTTAGTCGTTGAAGAAAACGTTACTACGTCTTTTAAACGCGGATGTCTGGTATTGAAAAAGCGTACCAATGCTGATATTCATACCGTCACAACTATATTTTATACAATAGATATGCCATTAGTGCACGAAAAGTGAAACTTCGAAATTCACCCAAATTGGGTGAACTAGCAGCAAGTCACGCGTCGGTAAAATGTAACGAACGTGACGTGTGCCTTTGAAAATCAAGTAACATGCCTTCATGCGAATTTAGAAAATACACAAAGTACTGTACAAAAAAAAAGAAAAGGATATCATACCCTTCCTATATTAACCTCAGAAAATATTTTAATTACGTGATTCACAAATTTTGGCGCGCATTAGTGGGTTCATATCTATGATTTTTAATATCATTGATTCACGCAATATTTATTCCCCAACTGTTGGGGACGTTGTTATAATGCAACGCAACACCCAACGTATGATCGCGCGCGAAAATATTTACAACAAACGATGCTTACACGTTGACAGCGCAAAGCATACTAACGTTGTAAGTATAAGCATCTAAAAAAGCTTAATGCTTAAAAACGTAAACTGTGTTGTCCAACGTAATTTTGCCGTTTATTTATTGTATTTTGTCGTTTTTAAATTGAGTCTTATATCTATTAGAATAAGGTTGTTTTTCAATCATTGTAAGGCCAACGGAAGGATTAGTTTGTTGCAACATAGTTGCTATCAACTTATAACGAAATCGGCTTACACTTTTAAGCGTGCTTATGCGCTTTTTTTGAATAGCAGACTTTTTAAATAGCTTTTCGTTGAAACGACCACCTCTATATACGGTCAGTACGCAACCGAGCGGCCTTCGTCCTTGGTCGGCTCTACCCCATGATCTGTAGGCGGAGTAAACTGTCGCTTAGAAATAAGTTGACACTTTACAAAACCTGCCTCCGTCCCATCCTAGCTTACGCCAGTGCCGTATTCGCACACGCGGCTCCCGTCCACATCAATAGCCTCCAGGTTATTCAAAACCGATTCCTTCGACATGTCGTCGGTGCCCCGTGGTACATGCGGAATGTCGACCTTCATTCTGACTTCGGTCTAGTCCCTATCCGCAAATTTTTCAAAGAAATGTCCGAACATTACTTTGAAAAAGCGTGCGTCCACCCAAACCCGCTAATAGGCGCCGCTGCCGACTATATCCCCGACCCCGACCCTGGTCCTGGTCCCTCAGTTCGTCGAACTGCCGTACATCGCCGCCGTCCGCGGCATGTACTGCTCGACCCACCCGACCCGATGTCCGTCCTCCTGGACCATGACACTACACCAACACCAACACCGACAACGACGTCACGAGTCGTACACACATCAACACACAGACACCGGTCTCGCCGGCGAGGCCGAAGGGTCGTACGCATGCGACCTCGACATGCATCCCCTCGCTGAGTTTCTTGCCGGTTCTTCTCAGCGGGGGCGCGTTGTGAACCGGTGATAAACTCATACTCTCTAAGCGGCAGCCCAAGCCGAGGCCGTGCCTCCCTGAGGTGCCCTTGAGCTAGTCGCTACCTTTTTGGCTGGAGCGCTTAAAGCACTCGCCCTCTTGTCCGGTGAAGCTGTAATGGCCATCTGCGGCCAACAGAACTACTCCTACACATAAAAAAAAATCGTTGACACAAGTCAAAGTAGAAAAACGAGCCGAGTGAGATAGCTCAAAAGTAGATGTGTGTCCTTGTCTGCCCCCTTGTCAAGTAAGTTGCCAACGCAAAATATTATTCTTTTTAGTAGTGTTAGGTAGATTTCTTATTACATTTACTTGAGTTTTTCGTGTAATAAAACATCGAAATATAATATATCTAGGACGATGAAATATAATATCATAAATTAGCACACGAACAACATGCAATACTTTTATTAACAATAATATTAGTAACAATTTATCATTATGAAGGTAGCAGCACTGAGCTGTTGTGTGATTGTCGACAAGTTGTAGACATTGTCGTAGTAAGTAACCGGTGTCGCGGTATACTGTTAGAGTAGGGTGACCATTATTATGTATGGCGTCGCTTCGGTCGTCTTGGGTGATGATTTCCATACAAACGTTGGTTAACTAAACCTGAATTGTGGAATGAAATACAGATATCCGGAAGAAAACGATAGCTAGGTATTACCACAAATTCAAATTATTTATTGTCTTAATTGTGGTAAGTACAGCAGATCTTATATGTAATGACTGCGGACTTCCATTAAATTCCATCCAATTATAAAATACAAATAATAATTATAATTAGTATTATGTCACCAAAATTACGATTTGAACGCAAAAATCGTCTCATGCGGTGCGCCTCACACTCTTGACGGAGGTCACGCAAGAGCACCGATGTGGCACCGCCCGTTTGTGACCCGATCCGCCGCCAAAAGGCCTTAGAAGTGAAAAAAAGAATCCTTCCACATAGTAATGCGTGGACACCCTATTAGACAGAGATACACTACTACTTTCGGACCTCTCATTCGGCTCGTGATCTTTAGTAGACTGCGCTGTCCAGTTATAATATAGGTTCGTGACCACAGGTACTTAGAGTTTGTCTAGTCAAAGTTGAGTGGAAAAGGGCGGCAAATTTAAAAAAATTAGGTAGTGCAACCCTGTTTAAACTAGGAATAATCATACTTGATACTTTAATATATTTGTTATACTTTAGAAGCCCAAGGTCTCTATTGTGTCGATGAAGGCCACGTTTTAATGGGTAAAAGTCTCAAATAACTGTGCCTCCACCCCTACGGAGACCGGGGCTTTTTTGAAGGTTTCCTCCCCGACAAAAAAAAGGTGATAGGTCCCTATGCAAGGGCCTCCAGGGTACCCTCCAGGTAGGTACCAAAGCAGGGTCAGACAATCTGCCACCAAGCAGCAATGTGTTATATATAGCTGATATAATACTCCTTCTGCGGCAGTCTGGCAAAAATTACCACCTCAACAGACTTAATAACCCATGTCTCGGGTGATGAGCCGCAGTTTCATATATAAAACACTATCTGAGAAGCAGTAAAGTGTAGCTGTCTATAGGCACGTATGCCGCTCACCATCAGGCAAACGTGTAACTTGTTTCGTCAATAAGTCGATTAAAATAAAATAAATAAGATAAATAAATGTCAAATATTATTATTTCAATACTGGATTGCATCGTATACTTATTGCTTATCATTATTCTATGCATTAGAATAGGATAAAAACAATATAGAACAAGTTTTTTCTAAATTTGTTTAATTTATTAATCGTCATATTACAGGATTTTAAACTGGATTATTATTAACGAGACACCGTTTTATCATAATATTTTCTTTTATTCCTGTCTTCGCAATTTCATAAAACTCCTTTTTCATTTACCCTTTGATTATATATACGTCTAGATACCTATTAGTCTTGTAACGTTACGTTAATAAGCATCGCAACCTCATTATTCGTGTGTGCGTGCAGGCCTCGTTGTACACTCGCGTCATCTGTGGTTGTGTGCGTGTTTGGGGATCTCCAGTTATTAATATTTTTCCCATAAATAGCGATAGCGTTATCGAAATAAAATAAAATAAATGATTTGATTTGAATTGAATTGAAAAGAATTGAATTGAATTAAAATTTAAATTAAATTAAATAAAATGGCGTGTCCCTTACCATCAGGTGAACGTCTTATTTGCCTCATGACCAGGAAGAAAAAATACTTCTAAGTACTTACCTATATATAAAATCTTTTTTTTTTAAATTGAACCGCCTTCAATATCACTGAAAAGTATAAAATAATTTAAATATTATTGAAGTTGGTGTTAGCGTACCTGCTGTGTATATTTGGCACCAACTTCAATAATATTTAAATTATTTTATACTTTTCAGTGATATTGAAGGCGGTAAAATTTTTTTTAAAAAAGATTTTATTTTAAACTTTTTAGTGATATTTTCATGTATAAAGATTGAACCATCGAAAACCGTAAAATTATCTAGGTAGGTTATGATCACATTATCGTCTACATAGTTTTACATAATTCATGTTGTATGAAATTTGCATGGTAATATCATAGTAGTTTACTCTCTCGAATAAAAAAAGAATCATCGAAATCGGTTCATAATTGTCAGAGCAATGTAATGGAGAACATCAGTTTTATGGTTTTTACCAGATAAATTCCTCCACATCGTTCATGGTCCTCCAGGAAGTTCTTATCCGGTTGTAATAAAATTCATACAGATTCAATACAGTGGTTTCTTCTTTCGAATAAAAAAAGAATCATTGAAATTGGTAAATATTTGCCAGAGTTATGACCATTTTTGTCCGACCGAGCGAGTCCGAGCGACTAAAACGTCATCTATATAGGCTTTCTTGCAGCTCTCAGTTCGCAGTCACCATTCTTGTTTTTTCAGGAACTACTTATTACTAAGCAATAATTTTTTTATGGGACCCAATTAACGGATTAAAGAATGGATGGAAGAAAGATTTTTTCAAATCGGTTCATAATTGCCAGAGTTATGCGCGAACATACATAGAAAAAAAATATATATATATATATACAGACGAATTGAGAACCTCCTCCATTTTTGAAGTCGGTTAAAAAGTAATTAATTTATCAAAAAAATAAATTAAAATTAATATAATTGATTTATTTCATGTTTTGGTCACTAACTACGTATTAAATTTCATTGAATTCATTTTTGTCAAAAGAAAAATTACCCCAGACTTAAGATATATTCCCCCATTATTACCTAGCCACACCAGTCTAGTCGGACAATGTACAAATTGTCGTAAAAAACAATCGAGTTTTTATAATAATCCCTCACAGAATCTTAAGACTTATGAATGGAAAATTAAGTTAGGATCTTTATTAATTTTAATTAGTTAATATTTTCACGATTTGATTACACAATTCGGCAAAAAGTTTTTTTTTTGCGAGCACAAACCATCGGTAGAGTTCAAGTGATACTAAACAACCAAGTATACCAATTTGATGTTTTGGTGTACTTGATATTGTCAAGTGTTTGAACATCGAACACGCTATCTAGACGTATATATAATCAAAGCATTTACCATAGAGAACTTATACAAAACATGAAATGGTATTTTATTATAATTCATTTGTATGCCAACAGATCATACCTTACTTGTAATATCTGAGATTCCATCAACAGACACTTATACAACACTTTACATTATCCCAACAGACATACATAAAAACAAAATAGTACTAGAAAGCGTAATAAAATAAAAATCCTATAATCGTTCTGTAAGCTGTAACAGCTCTTGCCTTGGAAACAAGGTGCGCAGGTTCGAACCCCGGCTCGCACCTCTGATTTATTTAATTAATCATGTGCGAATCGTCTTTGTGCGATTGTTACTAGCTTTCGGTGAAGGAAAACATCGTGATGAAACCTGCATGTCTGAGAAAGCCTAACTAGCTTTCGAAAGACGTGTGAAGTCCGCCAACCCGCACTTGGCCAACGTGGTGGACTATGGCCTAAGCCCCTTCAACTTGAAGGGAGGCCCGTGCCCAGCAGTGGGACATAAACAAGGGCTGGTATTATTATTTATTATTATTAATCGTTCTGTATTTTTCTCAAATGTATGTACCCAACTATCAAGCCAATAAGGAATTATAGAAACATTTTAATTACGATAAGATATTCCGCTGTATACACAACTTAGTTCCACATTAATAACAGTTATATTCATATAATACAACAATATCATACAAATCCTCAACAATTTATTAGTAAGTATCAAGACTAACCTGCAATTTCCGATGTCGATATAGGCAATTTTACGTTTTCATGAAATACAGCATCCCTTTTCATTTGATGGTATTTAACTATAATGTCGTATAACATTTTTCTGACACTGTTTTTAGTAGTTTAAGATAATATTTAATTTATAATACGCAGTAATATTCACAACACAATTCACTTTAGAGGTTATGTAAACAACAAATGACATTTTGTCGCAATGTTGTCAGTTACTAAAACCGTAAAACTAGTAGTGTCAACAAAAACTAGACAGACTTCTATCTACCAATCTTACCATAGATATTAAGCACTATATTTTATTTACCTTATTACTCTATGGTATTTCTATTTACGTACGTCTTAGAGGAGATACCACTGGAGATAGCTTGTTGGGCTTGTTGGTCATTCATTATTTGTGTGCGTATCTTTTTGATTTGGTTGCGAGTTTATTATAGTGTGGGTATGCGTGAAATTGTATCTGTGTGTGTTTACTTCGCCTCCCACATCCCGCAAAAGTGGCACGAAAAATTTGTTCGGCGAATCGACGCGAAACTAGCTCCATTGCACAGAGTACATTATTGCTCCATTCTAATTACTCTACTCTGAGAGTTCTGAGACGTACGTACACGTCATTCAATCGAATTGTGGTTATTTCGGTAAAGTTAAAAATGAAGTTTTCTATTATTTTAGGAATTATAACATGTTTTTCTGTAGTAATTGCGGAACAAGAAACTCTAGTCCTTGTTGACAATCTCAATATAAGGGAAACACATTCACAATTCTTTAAATCTTTGCAAGGTAAGTTGCGAATTGATGTGGCGGCCTCACCGGTTTCTTTGCACACAAGTCGTAATATTGCATAAAATACGTTATAAACACGTTATTCTTATCTCATTACTTTTTTGAAAAACGATTTATGTATATATTTTACAGATCGTGGGTACACTCTGACTTTCAAATTAGCCGACGACGCTAATCTAGTCCTCTCAAAGTATGGAGAGTATTTGTATAAGAATCTGATCGTGTTCTCGCCTTCTGTGATCGAATTCGGTGGACAGATCGACACAGAGGCTGTCACCAAGTTCATTGATGATGGAGGCAACTTGCTCATCGCTGGAAATGCTGCCGCTGGCGACGTGTACAGAGAGGTTGCATCTGAATGTGGTTTTGAGGTGAGTAACCTGTGCCAGATATTTACAATATACTTCTATTCTATTCTATTGATGGTGGCTAAGAATCGGGCCCGGTAAACCACCGGAACGCACTTCGACCCAGTTGGATCCATTGTGCATGCCCTAGCCCTTACTCTGTCGCTGGCGTGTCGAAGAGTTCCCTCAGGTACGCAACGATTGCACCAGCCTGGAGCTGTACATAAACATCTGGTGTAGGATATGCTACTCCCAGATGACCCAACCTACGTCTCGCAAGAGCGTCGCCGCCACACAATATGTGTCGCATTGACTCTTTGCCACCTTTACAAAATCTGCAAGTATCAATAGTACTTAGCCTCATTCTGTGAAGGTGCTCATTGGTACAAAAATGTCCCGTGAGTGCACCTATTAGGTGCCTTATTTGTGATCTGCTTAGGTTTAATAATTTAACCCCACAGTCCACCCTTGTGCTAGAGAACGCTTTGGAGTGGTTTAGGCCTGACGCTGCCCTCCATTCCTTCATGTGTTCGTTCCTAGCATGTGCATATAATGCTTGGTGATATGTTCCATACGGAATCCCTACAAATGGTTCGGGGCCAACCAAATGACTCTGTGAGCCGGCCCTCGCTAGTCTGTCTGCCTTCTCATTACCCTCGACGCCTTCGTGTCCAGGTACCCAGATAAGGCTGACGCTGTTGTGTCTTCCCAAGTTATTTAAACCTGTGACACCTTCTTTAACTAGTTTGGAGACAACTCGGAAGGAGTTTAGAGCCTTCAGAGCTGCCTGACTGTCACTGAGAATGTAAATGGTTTTACCTTTGACATTTCTCCTTTGCATTTCTTTAATGCTGGCAATTATGGCATAGGTTTCCGCTTGGAATACCGATGCATAATGCCCCATGCTCTGACTGACCCTGCAGTCCTTGGAATAAATTCCTGCCCCTGTACCTGACTCCATTTTAGAACCGTCAGTGTACCATATGAGGTGAGTACCACCAACCGGTTTGAGTCCCCTCGTCCACTCGTCCCTTGATGGTATGTGTACTCGGTACCTCTTATTAAACATGTACACTGGATTTATCTTATCACAGGGCATGTCCATTAGATCATCCAGTTGTTTCACGGGATCCAATAAAGTGTGTTTTGTACAGGGCTTGTTACGATTCCAAACTCCTGCTTTTGCAAGTCTATATAGGGACTTCCTTGCCTCTGTTTGTATATAAGTGTGTAGTGGAGTTAGTTCCAGTATCCACTCAAGAGCCTGTGTAGGCGTTGTTTTGAAGGCACCTGTAATTGCCATGCAAACTACCCTTTGCACCTTCCTGAGAGAATCTTTACAGATCTTTAGTTTAGTCAATATACTTAGTGATAATATATGCAGCATGTTTGATATTGTTATCTCTTGAGGCCATTACACAAGGTACAAGCCCTTTGCATTTAATAAAGCAATGTTCACATTACACCTAGTATTAAACATAATAACAAACAAGGTTTCAAGTCTGCAAAGTACTTACTGTAAGAAGTAGCATTGTATATTGTTAGTAACCATTTTTAGATAAGTATAAACAAAATCTCCTATGTGTCTTCAGAAATATACACATGGCTATATATGAACCTTGACACCCTATATAACGATAACTACGCTACATACAACACAGAGACTTGTTGGAAAGGGATGGGACATGTGGTGCCTATTGGGATGAAATAACAACTGCAACTGAAATAACAACAACATATTGCACCGTCGCGCACAATTCGTAGTCTTCAACTTCTAATAGCTCAAAGTCAGAACAGTCTAGGACGACTGTCGCCGTGTGTACCAACAAAATCTGCAATGTGTGGATGCTGGGACGACTATACTACATTTTATTAATTACAGATGGATGAGGAGTCAGCTGCAGTGATTGATCACTTCAACTATGATGTATCTGATGATGGAGAACACACCAGGGTTGTGGTGTCGCCTAAAAACCTTATCAAATCCTCCACCATTGTGGGTGATCAGAACACTAAACCGTTGCTGTTTGAAGGCACCGGCCTGATCTTGGACAAGGATAATAGCTTGGTGCTGCCTATTCTGTCGGCTGATTCTACTGCTTACAGTTACAACCCTAAGAATCAGGTTAGATGATTAATGTATTCTAAAAATTCTTTATTGATTTGATCAGATCATAAAGGTTGAAAGTACCTCGGGTTTATATAAACTATCATATGATAGTTTCGACGTGTCCGTCGACGGCGACTCCCTTACATTTGTCTTCGTTCATGCGCACGTACATGACTAGCAAAACCGAACTTCGTCTTGAATGAACGGTCACAAATAGCACAGTACAGTTGCCCCAAGCTGTTATACATATAGATATAGTGCGGCTTTGGTTGGGTCTTCTTGAGCGAACGTTTTGCGTCTAGATCTACGAGACGCTGCTTTTCAAAGGTTTCAACCCCTTCATTTACAATTCGCCGCCAATCCGAGCGTTGGATGATGATGCTGAAGAGTTGATGCTAAAGGCTATTAGCCATGTCCCTTATAAGCCCACATTGTGAAAAGGCGACCTGACTTATACTGAAAACCATGTTATTTGGGTGCATTCTTTTGGAAATTGGAGGTACTTCACTAATGGGGCTGCTCTTATATTGAGCAAGCATTCCTGTTGCTGGTCTCTCCCATTCGCTAATTTCTCTTAAAACATTTGTATTAAGAATTGTTAGGATTTTAGACCAAATAATGTTAGTAAGTATTAACTTCAAATGATTTCTTATTTCAATTGTAAGACTGTATGGTTAAATAAGCTCTGTGCGAGAGCCCTGGTACCCATAACACAAATCAATGTTACCATGGGTCAACAACAATTAAATGTCTAAGCTTATGAATTAAAGGTGTACTTAAATTTTGTTTTAGTATTGAAACAATATTTTTTTTTAATAAAAAATATTCTAATAAATAATATATTTGTATAGACAATAATTACTTAAGCAATAGTAAATTTGTTTTTGTTATACTACAATAACCTTTTTCTTTTAAAGGTAAAAGAGTACCCACATGCTGTTGGTCGCAAAACCGTTTTGATTGCGGCTCTGCAGGCCAGAAACAATGCACGCATCGTTTTCAGTGGATCTCTGTTCTTCTTTTCTGATGAAGCCTTCAACTCACCTGTCTCTAAAGTCCATGTAAGTTCTTACATCTAATATTAAAGACCTTTCTGTACCATTTATAATGGTAATGTTAAATATAAGCAATAGAGACTTGAAGTATATATTATGTTGTTAAGGAAAGAGTGTTGACTGCTTGCTTTTTCGTTATTTCAAACCTTTTCAAACTTACTGAACCCTGCTACGTTTTGTCATGACTATTTAAACTTTATTATTGACCCACCCAGCTTCGCATGGGTATACATACATACAACGTGTTACAAAATACCTCATAAAAAATATAATTAATTATTAAAGCCAAAAATTTTGCCAGCCCTTGTAAGGTTAGGTCTTAAAATTTTTGTAGTTCCGCGAATTACATTCTGCGTAGGTAGTTTACTTTTTAACCGACTTCAAAAAAGGAGGAGGTTCTCAATTCGTCTGTATATATATTTTTTTTTTCTATGTATGTTCGCGCATAACTCTGGCAATTATTTAATTTAATTTAATTTATTAAGGATCGCCAACATTACATACATTATCAAAAATTAAGAACATGAGCACAGAACATGAGTTAAATGTTGTAATCATTATAGGTGACCACGACATGCGCAAATACAAGTGCGATAACAACCTGGATAATAAAATAGTTATGAACCGATTTGAAAAAATCTTTCTTCCATCCATTCTTTAATCCGTTAATTGGGTCCCATAAAAAAATTATTGCTTAGTAATAAGTAGTTCCTGAAAAAACAAGTATGGTGACTGCGCACTGAGAGCTGCAAGAAAGCCTATATAGATGATGTTTTAGTCGCTCGGACTCGCTCGGTCGGACAAAAATGGTCATAACTCTGGCAAATATTTACCAATTTCAATGATTCTTTTTTTATTCGAAAGAAGAAACCACTGTATTGAATCTGTATGAATTTTATTACAACCGGATAAGAACTTCCTGGAGGACCATGAACGATGTGGAGGAATTTATCTGGTAAAAACCATAAAACTGATGTTCTCCATTACATTGCTCTGACAATTATGAACCGATTTCGATGATTCTTTTTTTATTCGAGAGAGTAAACTACTATGATGTTTCCATGCAAATTTCATTACGACCGGATATTTTTTTCTGAAGAAACATGAATTATGTAAAACTATGTAGACGATAATGTGATCATAACCTACCTAGATAATTTTACGGTTTTCGATGGTTCAATCTTTATATATGAAAATATCACTAAAATGTTTAAAATAAAATCTTTTAAAAAAAAAATTGAACCGACTTCAATATCACTGAAAAGTATAAAATAATTTAAATATTATTGAAGTTGGTGCCAAATATACACAGCAGGTACGCTAACACCAACTTCAATAATATTTAAATTATTTTATACTTTTCAGTGATATTGAAGTCGGTTCAATTTTTTTTTAAAAAGATTTTATTAATTTAACTGTAATAGGGTTTGCACATCAGTGAAAATAATAATATTTTTTTGTTAATTTTTTACGAGGTATTTTGTAACACGTTGTATACAGTTATTTATACATGTAAACCTTCAGTGACAAATTATCTATCTGATGGTGAACACCACTTATAAATCTGTTGCGTAGTTTAGCAGGAGTTCGCAGTTATACAAACAGACAGGCAAACGCGAGAAGCTACTTTGTTTTATACTATGTAAAGAAAGATAAAGATTAAAAATGCAGGTATTTTTTTTTTTGACGCGAGTGGAACCTTCAAAAGGACCCGGGAGCTGTGGGACTCGACCGGGGTATGTGGGATTCTTACCCACTAAAACCCTCGCGGCTGTCGCATGGGCACATGAGAAGGGACTCCAGGGCTCCGGTGTGATCTGCGCCAGGGGCTCCTCAGTGCCTTGCCTTTGAGTCCGCCGCCGGAGGGCGTTTTGTAGTCCGCCGCCGGGGGGCGTATTGTATTATTAGAGTTATGGGCCGAAATGAAACGAGGGAATTTAGATATTAATTATTCAATATTATATTATTGATTTTAAATGCAAGGAAGGTTGTACGTCTGAGACTTGTCAACGCACAGTACGAATGACAGACAACTGACAGGGAACTCGCCCAGATCAAACAATTAAATACAAACAACGATGCGGTACTTCCGTTAGATTAATTTTTGCAAGTCAAATTCAAATATGCCAACATATTGTAGTCCCCCGGAACCGGACACGGTGTTCACGGGGACGGGGGTCGTAACCCCGCCGCCGTCCTCCTCGAAGTCGCCGTCGTACTCAATGAATGTACAGTGACTCCGAAGGATAAGTGGAGGTTGCCCTAACCTTGGTAGATGTTGCCTATAAATAATAGAGGTATTTTGGCTTTTAATAAATGAGTCAAAACTGTGCATTTTCTGTTTGGTAATGTTAATATTAAGCTGACAACAAATCAAAGTCAAAATAACTTTAGTATGCATAGGCCCCACATATACAAATATTTTTTTATTTTACAAACTACCAACTTAATCGTTTCCAGGGTGACAAACTCAAATCCGATGTATCAGGCAACAAAGACTTGGCTATCCGACTCAGCGAGTGGGTGTTCGGTGAACGTGGCCGGCTCCGAGTTCGCAGCGTCAACCACAACAGGAAGGGCGAGAAGGAATCTTCCAACACATACACCATCACTGACACAGTTGTATGTATTGTGTATTGCATATTTTTTTATTTTTTTTATTTAAAGCACAATACTATGCGTTTCAACTAAGAATGTGGCCGCCATGATGATCGCGACTGCGGAACTTCACTCGTTTTTTACGATTTTTGTACCGGCAGCAAAGTAAACACAAAATGAAAAATTCGGCCCGGTTTTGATTATTTATTGTAATGTCTTATTTTCCTATCTATTTTTGTTAAAACATCACTTTTAGTAATTATATATTTGAAATGGCAAGATGGCGGCCACATTCTTAGTTGAAACGCATAGTACACATTATATTACAAAAAAAACTAAATAACATAACAAATAGTTTTGATCTAGAATACAATGTAGGAATATGTGCTCATAACTAAACATAATAACTATTAACAGAGTAGTTATCTGAACTACCGTACATAAAACCGAACAATGGATATGGAATGGAGGATATGGAATAGCTGTTTTTATGTTCTCATAACACTAGGTTGAACTCAGGGAAGCTACATAAAATATTATAATGAGGGTTAATTAATCTCAATAATAATCATGCTCTGCCTAGTTTGGGATCAGATGACCGTGTGTGAATTGTCCCAGGTTATTATTATTTTATTATTATCATCATCAGCCGGAAGACGTCCACTGCTGAACAAAGGCCTCCCCCTTAGACCGCCACAATGAAAGACAATTTGCCGTTTGCATCCACCGGTTGCCTGCGATGCGAACAATGTCGTCGGTCGGTGGACCGACCGACGACCGACCTAGTGGAAGTCCTGCCTACTTAATTAATAAGGCCATTTAGAATTCATAGTAAACAGTAAAATTGTATCATTATTTGCACAGGTGTACAGAATTGAAATTGAAGAGCTCAAAAACGGCAAATGGCAACCCTTCGAAGCGAACGACATTCAGTTGGAATTCGTCAGAATAGATCCATTCATTCGTACCACATTGAAGAAGAAGTCGAATGGAATATATGAGGCGGAGTTCAAGGTGCCCGACGTGTGGGGTGTTTACCAATTCAAGATAGATTACGATCGAGTTGGATATACAAGACTTTATCACTCCACACAGGTTAGTTAAATCCATTCATTCTTATGCCGGCTGTACCCGCTCGTAGAAACACCATGAGACACGCAGAGTACGAGTGTGTTCTCTCGCGGTCACGAACGGTGTACCACCTATAGGACGACAATCGCTTGCACGAGCCGGCCCTAAATACATGTGGGCAGGGTAAGAGCACGTAACGTTGTTCAAACGATTTTGTTTGAAAACTGGTCGTGTCCGCGATAGTACATAGTGCCCTAGTCGTCGCCCTCGTTAACCCCAAAGGGTCTCGCGAGGTCTCGCGAAGATAATAAGAGTGGGACAGTACAAACTCGTTCGTTAAGTTGCCCACCAAATAAAAAACTTGTTAACTACGGCGACTTGTTACATAACTAAACAAAATTGGTTAATTGAAAATGCATACTGTACAGTGTTGAATTATGCTTTTTTATATGGCCGATATTTTATACACCCAATCCAATGGATGGATAAACTACAGAGCTAATTTTCAGTCTGGCTTTCCTGTACCACTATACAGTACCTGTGGTTACATAATAAACAATCTGAATCTGTTTTTTTGTGCAGGTATCGGTTCGTCCACTACAACACACTCAGTATGAGCGCTTCATACCGAGCGCGTACCCGTACTACGTGAGCGCGTTCTCCATGATGGTTGGAGTGTTCCTCTTCTCCTTCGTATTCCTCTACTACAAGGAGGAGACTCCCAAGTCCAAGAGTGAATAATTTAATTTTCTTAAGATGTTAGTGTGAATAAGTGAAATAATTCACGAGTGTGTATGATTGTGAAGATTGTATATCCATTGTGTAATAAATTGTCTACTAAAAAATATTGTTTTTTTGTTCCTGGCTACCCTTGAAGGTGGATTATGTTTTTCGACTGTATTTATAATTGGCTCGCTTCTTAGTATAAACAGATTTGAATGAGGTTTCAATAGTCTTAGTTGTTGCAAATGAGTATAAAGAGTAACAAGTGTAGCATCTCTATTGCATATCTGTGCATCTAACTATACAGTGATTTTTTCAAGTAGGCTTGCTTGACCATATCTGAAACGAGGAATAGCGATAGAAATACTCAAAGGAGTCGCAGCCCTGATTTTGATGAACAGTTAAAGTGCATCACTGAATTTGAAAATAAAATACACCTAGGTACCAAATAGGAACAATATTTGGTAGGTGTATTTTTCTCAAATTCTGGGATGTAGCGCTTTGAGTATTAATCCAAAATGTAGCGTATCTATTACATCCTCTTTGGCGTAGGTAATGACATGAAGCTATGGTTAATGAACTATGGCAGATTAGAAAAGAACCATAGATTTAGGATTTTGTTTCACTTGGAAGAGCTTTTTTTGGTTCTTACAACAAGCAAGCATTGGTTTTGCTGCAGGGTATATGTGTTCTGTGTTTTGCTGTGACCCTGTGACTTGTGCCCGCCGATGCTGACCTGTGACTTGCCTGTAACCATGGATAAATGATTTATCCATGCCTATAACCAAGCCTGCCTGTGTGATACTCAGAGTAATTAGAATGGAGCTAGTATCGCGTCGATTCCCCGAACATATTTTTCGTGGCACTTTTGCGGGGTGCGGGAGGCGAAGTAAACACACACAGATACAATTTTACGCATAACCACACTATAATAAACTCGCAACACATTCAAAAAGTTTCGCACACAAATAAAGAATGACCTGACCATATGACCAAAATTTGGCAGAGGGGTTAGCGCATCATGATCTCTCCAGTGGTATCTCCTCTAAGGTGTGATATGACCTCGCTAGAGTAATTTGTTCTGTGCTTAGAGGAAGAAAACAATAGAGGGCTGGACACTTTCTTTCTCATTCACGCAAAAAAAGAATGCGTTTATGTAGGTTACGTGTGATGGAAAGAAACAGTGTATATGATTTTTTGTCCCTCAGCATGTGTTCGATTTTTCCGCGCCGTGGGTGCGAAACAAATTTGACGTTTGCTCCCACTTTGCTCCGTGACAATTTTATCGTGGTTTTAATATTAAATAAATAACTTAAAATTCAATAAAAAACTAACTGTGACATTACTGTGTGTTGTGGAAATCCTATAAGAATCGTGCAGTGCAGTATTATAGGCTGTAAAAGTGACAGTGAACGTAAAATTAGTGGAGTATCGTTTCACAGGTAAACGTGAATTATTATGGCCAATTTAGAGATTACATTTAGAAACGAATACATGTAAACGACTTATTTAGATCTTATTGCTCTAAATTAGTTACTATTTTACTTGAAAGTTACGTGTAAGATCGATAAATTCTTGTTTTTCATCCATAACCTAAAATTTTCAGTTTATTGATCGCCATTATAAGTGTTGCCAGTGTATAAAAGAGAGACTACCATAAATAAGTGGTAAATTATTATTAAGTGCATCATACACGATCCCACATGCTGGGTGCATCGAAGAATTTCTCAGATTTCCCGAATTGATTTTTATGATTTTCTGAAAATATGGATATTTGTATACTGGATAGCAGCAACAAAAAGAATTAATTAGGTTGCTAAAAGTTATTCCCGAATGCTTAAATATTCAGAAATAACGTAAGCGCTAAAGTAATTCGTCCAAGGCTGCGCAGGACGTATTCATTCGTTATTTACAGGCACAATGGTCATTGTACATTTAATCGTGCTTTTACTATATGCATGTTGTTTAAATATATGTATGTATGTTGTTGGTTACAATTTATTGGTAAATTTGTCTGAATTATAAATAAATAGTACCGACGTTGAATAGTTTGTTTCATTTGCCCCCCTATTATGTACCTATCTCGTTTGACAACTAAAGTGATGATCAATAAAGCAAAGTGACTATTAAATAACTATCAAATGATTCATTTGGCATTGCCTAACTTGAATCACCAATACATACCAAACACACTTTCAGTAGACATCAAAGTTTGGTGCACAACTGAAGCTTGATAGTCACTTTGCTTTATTGATCATCACTTTTTTTTTTTGTAGGAATAGTACTGTTTCATCGGACAAGAGGACGAGCGCTTAAAGCGCTCCAGCCAGAAAGGTTTGGGTAGCGACTAGCACAAGGGCACCTCAGGGAGGCACGGCCTCGGCTTGGGCTGCCGCTTAGAGAAAATGAGTTTACCACCGGTTCACAACGCGCCCCCGCTGAGAAGAACCGGCAAGAAACTCAGCGAGGGGTTGCATGCGTACGGATCCCTTCGGCCTCGCCGGCGAGACCGGTGTCTGTGTGTTGATGTGTTTACGACTCTTGACATCGTTGTCGGTGTTGTGTCATGGTCCAGGAGGACGGACATCGGGTCGGGTGGGTCGAGCAGTACATGCCGCGGACGGCGGCGATGTACGGCTGTTCGACGATCTGAGGGACCTGGCCGCTGCCCAATAGGATATGGGTTCGATTCCGAAAGATTCCGAACAATTGTCTGGGTGTTATTTACCTATTTAAATATGTATTTATACAGTTTACAAGTATTTGTAATCATTTATCTGGTTACCTTAAGGATCTGCGTAGATTGAGATCAGGTGGTCATTGGTCAAGCGTAGATTGTCCCAAGATACTAGTACTATAGATTTGTATATTGGAGAAATTTACTAAAACTTACCCGGTAAATGGCCATAGTATGTATTATATTAAGTTATAAGAAAGCCAATTTTTGCCTACCTCTGTGGGAAATAGCATATTATTGTTTTTATCTCTTAACTTTTTTGTATGAGGCTAATAATTATCTACAGCTCTTAGCCACTTTAATCACCACGTGATATCACCCAGGTGAACAATGTGGAATAGACCTTAGCTACAGCATATATGATATTAAGTGTACATTCACTTTGTAGCCTCCGTCGTGGGTTCGAATCCTGCGAAGGGCAACAAATTTGAGTAGTTGTTCCTTACTGGCTAGGACAATGCAGGCCGATGACCTGATTGTCTGTAAAGTAAGATGATCCATGTGTCGGGATTTGCGATAGGACGTATGCCCGACTCCTGTCCGTCAAATTAAAACGCCGAGCTTTGGTAATAAACACTTATAATCAAATTGAGAGAGAACAACTTATAATACAGTGGAGTAATCGTAATAATTAAAACATGTCTCTGCCATAGATACTAGCGCGCTGTCATCTTTTTGACAGCCCCTTTGGCGTTCCGAAACCGTGATCCGAGATACGCCACACATGCGTCGGATGGGCATGTAAAAAGTCGGTCCTGCGCTTAACTTCTTCCCAGTCGTGTCGGTCTTCCGTCCCATCGGATTATGAGAGGTACCTATTATATAAAGGAAGAGAGAGTGCACTTGTGTCTACGCAAGCACTTGTGCACTATAATATCTCCTGCGTACATGGCTGATCTTGTGAAAGATTGGCCGCTGTGGTCGTTTCGGCTAGGAGGACATTATTATAACAATCACTTTCGTACTTTTTGCAGACTGTCATAGATTAAGACGATATAATGTAAGAAAAGTAAATGTTGTGTCAAAAAAGTGGTTTTTGGTTAGGAAAGAAAATATAATTTACAACAACCTCCGTATTTGCTTTACACAAAGGGTAAAATTTCCCTTACGTGGCAACTCTAAATTTAGTATGTACTTATTTTTCTGTCCTTATCGGCGGCACGCTTGGTATGTGTCTGTATTATATTCTGTCTACGGTTCTGTGGATGTGGCTCTGCGAGTGAAGTGAACAAAGAGTATTATTGAATCAAGAAAAGAAAATAATACCCGTATGATATGGCAACACTCATAACAAAATACAATATTTTGAAGAATAAAATATATAATTAGGTGCTAGAAAATAAAACCAAATATTAATTCATAAAGATGTCAGTTGTTACTAGAATCGAATGAATAGGTTGTGTTACTAAAGTCATAAAATGCAAAATGTGATTTATTTGTGTGATGCGTAGACAGAATATAATACAGACATATACCAAGCGTGCCGCCGATAAGGACAGAAAAATAAGTACATACTAAATTTAGAGTTGCCACGTAAGGGAAATTTTACCCTTTGTGTAAAGCAAATACGGAGGTTGTTGTAAATTATATTTTCTTTCCTAACCAAAAACCACTTTTTAGACACAACATTTAACTTTCTTACATTATATCGTCTTAATCTATGACAGTCTGCAAAAAGTACGAAAGTGATTGTTATAATAATGTCCTCCTAGCCGAAACGACCACAGCGGCCAATCTTTCACAAGATCAGCCATGTACGCAGGAGATATTATAGTGCACAAGTGCTTGCGTAGACACAAGTGCACTCTCTCTTCCTTTATATAATAGGTACCTCTCATAATCCGATGAGACGGAAGACCGACACGACTGGGGAGAAGTTAAGCGCAGGACCGACTTTTTACATCAACACACAGACACCGGTCTCGCCGGCGAGGCCGAAGGGATCCGTACGCATGCGACCTCGACATGCATCCCCTCGCTGCGTTTCTTGCCGGTTCTTCTCAGCGGGGGCGCGTTGTGAACCGGTGGTAAACTCATTTTCTCTAAGCGGCAGCCCAAGCCAAGGCCGTGCCTCCCTGAGGTGCCAAACCTTTCTGGCTGGAGCGCTTTAAGCGCTCGCCCTCTGGTCCGGTGAAACAGTACTAGGGTGATGTGGTAGCCAATGAACCACCAAAAGTTTTAAGAGCTGTATCACTATTTCTATGAGAGATTGTACAAATATTTTTAGTCTGGGGCCTAGGTAAATTAATTAACTTTCATTATGAATACTTCAATTTGGTTTATATTTAATACGATCGCGCTACGGTGGTTTTTTAAAAATAATGGTAAATTGGTCAATGCGTACACCCACTGGTATAGAATGAACCGGGGGGATTGTAGCCAATGAACCATGTAGTACACAATGAATCATGGTCCTGAATATATCTAATTTATGCTTACATTTATACCAAATAAAACAAAAAATCATGTTTTACTTTTATTAGGCTTATATTTCAAAACGTAGCGACGTAGCGTAGATAAGGTAAATTTGGTAATAAGGTAAATTTGCCTCTTTTGCGGCTTTTTGGGGGCTCAGTCCCTTAAGATGAAGGTCAACCGTTTTTTTACTTCGTCTGGAGTGTGAGCTCCTTTTTTTCGAAACTCTGCCTTCTGTGTTTCGACCCATACTGAAAATAATAACATACCTACCAATGTTTTTTATAACAATTTAAGAATGCTATTAGGTACCTGAAAAGTCTAGTACCCAGTGAACCAGATGCAGTACTCAATGAACCATGGTTCATTGACTACTTCGATCAAATGGTTCAATGGAAACCACCCGCCTCTCCTAATATTTGAGGTTAGATTACTTTTGATAGAATTACACTATGCTCACAAATTATATTGGCAAATAAGCAGAACATCACCGGATTAAAACCATGAAAGACATAAAATAACCACAAAAGAAAAGTTAGTAACAAAAATTAATTCACATTTTTTTCGTCGTTTTTCTAGCCGAAAACAGACTGACGAGTCTAACGTGGCCACTCCTTACAACAAACGGCCGTCGACTAAGTAGGAAAGCTTTGATCGGCGAAACGGTTCGAACGCGTCAAATCGTACAATCTGGCAACGTAGCGTTTGGTCTGTACCTACTATTTCCATAGGGTACTCCTGGTTCATTGGCTACCACACCACCCTATTCCTACAAAAAAAAAAAAGTGATGATCAATAAAGCAAAGTGACTATCAAGCTTCAGTTGTCCACCAAACTTTGATGTCTACTGAAAGTGTGTTTGGTATTTATTGGTGATGTTTATTGATGATCAAGTTAGGCAATGCCAAATGAATCATTTGATAGTTATTTAATAGTCACTTTGCTTTATTGATCATCACTTTAGTTGTCAAAGGAGATAGGTACATAATAGGGGGCGCGCTTACGTTATTTCTGAATATTTAAGCATTGGGGAATAACTTTTAGCAACCTAATTAATTAGTTTTGTTGCTGCTATCCACAGTATACAAATATCCATATTTTCAGGAAATCATAAAAATAAATTCGGGAAATGTGAGAAATTCTTCGATGCACCCAGCATGTGGGAACGTGTATGATGCACTTAATAATAATTTACCACTTATTTATGGTAGTCTCTCTTTTATACACTGGCAACACTTATAATGGCGATCAATAAACTGAAAATTTTAGGTTATGGATGAAAAACAAGAATTTATCGATCTTACACGTAACTTTCAAGTAAAATAGTAACTAATTTAGAGCAATAAGATCTAAATAAGTCGTTTACATGTATTCGTTTCTAAATGTAATCTCTAAATTGGCCATAATAATTCACGTTTACCTGTGAAACGATACTCCACTAATTTTACGTTCACTGTCACTTTTACAGCCTATAATACTGCACTGCACGATTCTTATAGGATTTCCACAACACACAGTAATGTCACAGTTAGTTTTTTATTGAATTTTAAGTTATTTATTTAATATTAAAACCACAGTAAAATTGTCACGGAGCAAAGTGGGAGCAAACGTCAAATTTGTTTCGCACCCACGGCGCGGAAAAATCGAACACATGCTGAGGGACAAAAAATCATATACACTGTTTCTTTCTATCACACGTAACCTACATAAACGCATTCTTTTCTTGCGTGAATGAGAAAGAAAGTGTCCAGCCCTCTATTGTTTTCTTCCTCTAAGGTGTGATGTGAACGCTTCTGTACCCTTATTTGACATTCCAGCAACTTGTTCTTGAACGCAACGGTTTTAAATGGCAATGGCAAGCATGTCATGTAAAGCTTTTGTAAAAATTAATTTAGAAGAAATGGTTTGATTTACGATATTTTCACTGTTTTAGATACATAATTCATCATAAGAATTTAATACTGTGCCAAATAATCGGGATAAGTGTGTGAAAACTGTGAATGCGTCTAGTAATTTATGTGAATTGTGTAGGCCGTGAATTGGTGTCGCCGTATTTCTCCAAAAAACTGAAAACTTTTTACGTCCTTTTGTGCTTTATTGTCGATTAGCATATTTGTGCGGTCGCGACGGGACTGATGACCGATAAGTAGGTGATAGTGCGTGTTGCAGTGATGTGTTTACATCTGTAACTGTCCCAGTAAGTATGCTATGATGTCATTGCAGTCGCTACCCTAAAAACACTATGTTGGCTTTGTGCCCACAATTTTCCTGCTAGATTTGACTCCAATACGGTTTTGAGGAAACGTCCACGCGGGAAGAGCGTAGTGAACCCTTTAGGTTATGCTAACATGTTTATAAATGTAGGCTAATTATATTATTCTGATTAAGATTTGGCACTCTGTTTACTACGGTTTTTGAAGAATAAAATGAACACTGAGCATTTTGGTTTTGTTGCTTTAAGTTGGTCCTCAGGTGTTAAAATAAATTATTAACTTTATAGAAATAAGTTTTTGTAAACTTTCAGACAAAGCAGATTCAGAAATTCAGACTTTTCTACAAATCACATAGTTTAAAAAATGTAATTAAAGTTTTATTGATCAATTTTTTTATTAAAAAAGTATGTATAAGTATAATGTAATGTATTCAACTTAAACAGTTTTGTTTTCCTTAGGTGTGACTACATGAGGTATTTATCAGTGGCGTGCATACACTTTTATAACAGGGTAGGCAAAAAAGCAAAATTCTTGAATTATTTACTGTAATGATCATTTAGAGAACTCGTAAGGTAGGTAAAGTCTTTTTGCCTGTATGGACTGCACGCCACTGGTATTTATGGTACACTTATACACTTCTAGTCATCGATATACTATACCAACTAGATTAGCTGTCACGAACAAAATGACATCGAAAATGTGGTCGCGGTTACATATACTTACACAACTATACACGTACATGCAAAACAATAATATGTTCATATAAAAAGATAACTTACATACTATAAAATAAGGTTCAATAATAATTGCAGACAATTGAGCGACAGCCGTCTCCGTAGCTCTTATTTTCGTGACCACTTTTTGGGTCGTGACAGCAAATCTAGTTGGTATGGTATATTGATGCTTCTAGTACTTATGACAAAATGTTTATAAGGCAAATAATGAAAACTGAATCTATAATATATAGAATATTATCACAGTGCTAGTAGTGTGATAATAGTCTATATATTTTTCTTATGTTGTTTATCAACAATTCCAAGTTTTGCATAATCATAATATGAAAAGAACAGTTAAGTAATAATTTTCTCTTAATATTGAATATCTCAAAAAAAATAATTGAACTATACCAACCCTTTTTTTCAATAACTTCTAACTTATAAATAGTAAACCATTAAAACCATAGCCTAACAATTAATATTCCAACACAAATGATAACCTTGTTAGCTACCATTAATGCAGTGATAAGAGTTGCACATCTGCATTGGCTTTGCAATGATTAATTCAAGGTTACATCACTTGGAGCTGGGATGTCACTAATCAATACTGTAACAAGCAATTGACTTAAATTTTTTATCTAAATTGCTAAGCAATTAAAAGTATGTCTGTAATTAGTTTTTTATTCTAAACAGCTTATTTTATCTGTTTGTGTTTCAATTTGAATTTAGAATAAGGACAAAATAATTTATTTGCTATTTTGTTGTTACTGTTACCCTGTATAACTGTGTGTATGTAATACTTCAATAAAATCATAATTGAAGAGTCAGTTAGTAAGGCATTAATATTACAATATTTTTATGTAGCTTATTAAAGTAGTAGGTATCACTAATACAGTTCTTAAAATTAGATTCTTTTGACATTTGAAGACAATTAATACTTTATACCATGTTGTATTGTGCGAGTAGAGCTATCAATTATCTCATATTTATTACCGGCTGTCTAAATGATGCCGAGAATGCAAATAATCATATTGAACATAATGGCTTAAATGTTTGTGAGTGCTGCAGAAAGCCTTTTATTGCTAACAATTAATACATTTTTATTTTCATTAGTAAATGCATACTATGATAATCTAGATTATTCGACCTTGACATTCAGTCTGACGGTCATATGACCTTGTAGGTCAATTTATGTAATAAATTCATGTCATTTCTTAAGTAGGCTACTTTAGAAACTCCAGCTTCTTCCTATGTTCCTTATTTGCTGCTAGTTTTGAAATAGTGGTGCTGAGTTTTTTTTGAGATTGTCAGAGAATCTGTTTCTAGTATACATTGTATTGGAGGAAAATTGTGATATTTATTGTACACTTTATTTTCTGTTAGTAAATTGTAATTGAGATTTATACTTGTCGGCAGAGTGTGAAGTGACAGTGCGGAGATGGATCCGTCGCGGCGGCAGCGCACTCAGACGAAGGCCACTGCGGAAGAGCAGGCACTTGACCAAATAGCGAGAGAGGTGAGTAGAACATACCCCTTACTAGATGGTAAATCCCTTGTGGGTGCCATTGCAGTGTCAGATATTCTGCCGCGAAGCTGCAGTGTGTAAACATTGCTGTATTCTGGTGTGGAGGACACTGTAGGATATTACTGGACACAAGAAACTCTGTAACTAAGATTTCGGGTGACCAGAGGCAGTGCAGGTGTGTTGCTTGCCATCAGGTGAGAGATTCACCGCTTGCCTTGCTTGTCTCGTTTCTAGATTTAATAGTGATAAAAATATATTATAACAGTAGTTTGTGCAAGCAAACATGCCTTATGTCCTGAATCATACGTATAAGTGAATGCTAGTTATATAAATATGTATGTATGTCCTAAATTCACAATCGACAATGATATGTATACATATAGACAATGATATGTATACATATAGCCAATGGTCATTCTGCAAATATGATTATAATTATAGAGGTCATAAGAATTAGCTGGGTTAGTGTCAATGTGATGTTTTCATGTTTTATAGTCCCATAAATACATTAGAGCTACTGTTAGAACTACATCAACAGATGGCGTGTTACAGTTCAAGTATTGTAGGTATGGCGATAAGTTAACCCATATATAGAGTTTGTATTGAAATCTACACTTAAGTGCTGAGATAATGATTCATTAACGGACTCTGAGTGCGGCAGTTACGACCTAACACTGTCTAATGATTATAAATACAAAACTTGATAGCAGTAACAGCTGGTGCAGGCAGGTGCGCAGGTTCGACCCTTGCCTCGCACCTCTGATTTCTTTAATCAAGTGCAAATCGTCTTTGTGCTATAGTTACTAGTAACAACTTTCGGTGAAGGAAAACATCGTGAGGAAACCTGTATATCTATAAAGCCTAACTAGGTTTCAATTGACGTTTGAACACCGTCAACCCGCACTTGCCCAGCGTGGTGGACTACGGCCTATGCCCCTTTATCTTGAAGGGGCAGGCCCGTGCCAAACAGTGAGACATAAATAAGGGCTGTTGTTATTAAATTCAAATCAAAATGTATTCATAATATTCATATGTTTACTTACTAGGGCTATTTTATAAATTAGTGGGCACAGTATATCACGGTGTCCCTTCCACTGATATAGGTGATTACAGAATATTTATATGAATTATATTTGTACAAAGTATGAACTGCAAATTTTCACTTTGAATAGTCTGTATCCCTGAAGCACTGATGCAATTATGCATTAATCAGATACTGTATTTTACTCGTGATAAGATTGGAAACTCATAATCGGTACATCGATAATATTCGATACTTATTGTCGCTGATATTTGCTGGTTCTATAGGTACTTTTGAAGTTACGCTAAAACAGTTATTTAGTTATAGTAGAGGTAGATATGCGTTTAAACATTAGCTCACGAAAAGTGAAGACACGAGATATACCCAATTGGAACCACATGCAGTTAGTCTCGGGTTTCAGTATATACTATTCTTATCTATGGTCTCGGGTAAACAACGCAACCAACGTGACGTATGCACAAAGTACTACACAAATTAAATAATAAGAAAGGGAGGAAGGGGTAAATTATATAAGAGGGATTATGTAGTCGTTTCGTTTTCTCTCATTGTTGTCTTTACGGTTTCTTTCTGTCCCTATCAACTAACTATCATTCGTCCTTTGTCCGCGTAACGGGGAAAGGCGAGGCAAAGACGAAGAAGACCGACAAACAGCAAGGGTGCTTCGATACACTTCTGCTTTAGTGCTTTACCAATTACTGTCATTCGGGATCTTGACCTAATAATTTATATTTAACAATAAACTATTTTATAAAAAATAAAATCCGACTTCAAAGTAAATTATCTAAAAAGCATAAAATAACGAAAATATATTGAAGTCGGTGTCAGCTCGTGCTAGTCTTAGTTAACATGATGTGCTAGCACCGACTTCAATATATTTTCGTTATTTTATGCTTTTTAGATAATTTACTTTGAAGTCGGTTTTATTTTTTCAAAAATTGTTTATTAGATAATTTACTTAAAAGTCCATTTTTATTTTTTATAAAAGTTTATTTTACACTTTTTAGTTACTTATTTTAACAAGATAGGTATCAGCACTATCACGCAACTCGAACGTCTACGTTACAGTAACTTACTGAAAACATAAAAAGTTTATGTCTCTTAAACTACTGGACCGATTTTGATGAAACTTGTACTCTACCCTAAGTTGAAAAATACTCTAACTATTACAAAAATAATTTTCGAAATCGGACTTGTAGTTTCTGAGAAATCGGCGGACAAACCTACATACATACATACACTCATAAAATTTGGTAAATTTGTTTAGAAGCCCACATAGACTAACATATATTAATATTACGCATTTTTATCAACATTACATACATACGCGTCGAATAGAGAACCTTCTTTTTGAAGCCGGTTAAAAATGTAGAGTTAACGAGAAGCATCTCTGATCCACTGAACCGCCTGTAACAAGGATCGTGGTATGCTTAACCTCTTAGGAAAGAGTAAACGATACAAAAGTCTGGGGTTAAGAATAGACAGCCAGAGGCCATAGCCAACTTCACGTGACTTAGCGAGGAGATATGTAATTCCCCATTGATTTCTATTCTCTAGCGTTTCGTATTGTAGAATGACTACTTGGCTAAGGGGACAGTTATAATAAAAATTACTGATCATGACTGTTGTAGTTTCGTTAAATACTGTTTAGCTTAAATACTCGTAACAATACTTTTACAATGGCTATTTGTATCATGATATTAACTGTTATTGGATTTGTTATAATAGGCATGATGACTGTAACACAATACCAATAAATCTGCGGTTTTAAATATTAGAACGGATTGCACTGATTCCAAAAATGCATCTCATTTTCATAATAATAGAGAGATGTTCGTGATATTTAAGCAAATAAATTACTTAAATACAGCTAATCGCCATTTTGTAATAAACGCTGCTCAGAGTGAATGACGTCAATCCTGTGTAATTAAACAACTGTCAAACTGTCATCTCAACTTTTTCTTTCATCGATGCATACAATGATTCACTTTTAACTTTTATACCTAGACAGATGTTTATTTACACCGCCGTAGTGACGTCACAATATGGCGCCATGCACCGGCCATCGTTTTGGAACTAAATTCAAACTCTATTGTAAAAATTGAAAATATTGCTATTAATTGTAAATTTAATACAAAAATATGATTATTTTCGGCAATAGTAGACCCGTAAGTACATTATAGAGTATTTTTTCAAAATTAGTCATCATGCCTATTAGTCACAGGTATGGTGATCAAAATACTCGTATATGACACAATAATGAGCTCACCTGTGTCCCCGCTCGTTCAATATTATGCACTGTTGTGTGCCGGCCGATGCGTCTCCGCAACACGGACAGAACAGTGTGCCGATCAATGTATATTTTAAGACAAAATAAACACCTACTCGTTCATAGTATTAGGCTAATATAGTGACAGCTATAGCTTTTTAAAATTCTTCATGAAGAGAGCAAACATTAAATTTCATCCGTGAAAAATTACTTAAAAAAAAATTGTTGTGTTTTTTATACCCCGACGAAAATGATAAATTTAACACCTACATATGGCTGGATGTGATGTCTGGGTATGGTATGGTAGTATTCGTAGTTCCCAAACGAACGGTCGGATTCGAATGCCTTTTGTTATTTAAAAGCAGGTTTTGGACCCTTTGAACTCATAAGAGTTCGATAAATTACTTTTCTGTGAAAACTACGTGTTTTGTTTACACCTATCTATCAAGACGTACAGGCTAGATGTGTAGCTAGGCATGGTTCTGTCCTCTATCATAACATAATGAGAAATGAAGACTTAGTAAAGCTAGCCTTTACGCACGCCGTGTGCAGATCGGTAGGTGGTAAATTTTATGCAACAAGTTAAATGAGACGTCCGCCTCATGGTCAAGAACACCTATCAATAAAATGTTAGTTTAACTTAGGAGACATCCATCGTATGAAATAAACGAAAACAACCTTCGTTGTCAACTGTAAAACAAATTATAAGATTTTTTTTTTATCAACACTGGTTCGGTCGATAGATAGAAAAGCTTAAGTTATATTGATCCCAATGCTTCGCCGAGAAACTTGTAATTTTTGGCTCAAACTCAAAAATAGTTTATTTCAAATAGGCTTAACGCTAGCACTTTTGAAAGGTCATGTTTTTTTTTTTTAAATAAGCTACCACCGGATCACAACGCGGCCTCAACTGAGAAGATCCGGCAAGAAACTCAGCGGCCTTGTCATTTTATCATTTTTTTTTAAACAGTGTGTCATGTTACAATTAGATCAGAGCGACAGTGTGTCTCACAGTGCAGCTCACTATGCAGTATGCCACTTATAAAGGTCGTTGTAAAAACACGACGCGATCGAAATAGACTTCCGTATGCAACTTCTCTTAGACAAGCTGAACCCTGACTCGCCTTTGATGTAATATGCTACTTCAAAGGGTACTTAAATGTGTTCAGTCCGTATGTCTCCAAACCCTAAATGAAAATGATTCTGGAAAGGTGGGATCTAGTCGCCCACCCAAATACTCATCGAGAGAACTACCTTTTATTTCGTTGTCGGGGAGGAAGCCTTCAAAAGGTACACAGTCTCCGTAGGGCGTCCGTCTCCTACGGGAGGCCGAGTTATGAGGGATTTATACCACTAAAATCTCCCCGGTGGGCTTCGAGCGCAATGGAGAAATTGACGCAATGGACTTCTCCATGGCACTCCATTCGAACCTCGCCACAGTCTGTCCAGCTCCAGAACCTTTCTAGAGCACGTCTCTCTCGATTGGCAGAAATGCACGCTCCCCCAGCACCCTTGAGGTGCGGCAGAAGTACTTACCAACATTTTACAAGTGGGCATTTTACAAGTACAAGTGGGCAGGCCAAGTGAGATTGCCAGCGCCTGTAAGGGTGATGATGTGATGGCGGCTGTGGGACCAGCGTCCCTTTTTTTACCATGTACTAATAGAGGATCCTTTTCTTGGTGTTGTATTAAGGTAGCGCAGTTTACCTTCTACGCCGCTTACCTTCAAGTAAGTCATAAGTCATACGTCATAAGTCATTTATTCATTTGTATAACATAGGTATAAATATGATGTAGGTCTTCATGAATGCAAGTGAAACGCTATGTTATGCCAGACGGCGTACAAAAGTGTTGTAAGATCGCAGTAAGGTATTACCTTAGGTACCTAGTAAGCACCTACGTAATTTTTTGCTATAATTTTTTTTTTAAATATATCGAGTGTTGTTTCTGTTTTTTGCATCGTTGTTTCGTTACAAAACTCCTGGACGCTATAATTACATCCAAACTATTTCCCTCGACTATCCATATCCATCCTAGGTACTGTGGTTTTGCCGGATGTTCTCAGTTGGGGTGGATTGTGATCCGGTGATAAAACCAGTACCAGTACCGTAAGCGACAGCCCAAGCCGAGGACGTACCTCTCTGAGGTGCTGTTGATCTTATCGCGTTCCTTCTCTTCTCGTTAGAGCGCTTTAAGCGTCTTCCGCCTTTGTCTGGTAAAGGTGTCATAGTCATCTGCACCCAAACTTAATTAAGAAAAAAAACTGGCATAAAGATCTAGTTCTTGATATTTTATTACGTTACATCGTTTTCAAGATGTAGTCTGATTCTGGTGTTACCATTTAAATAATGTCAGTGAGGGGTATTAAACGATGATATAGTCAGAGTCTTAACTTGGATCGTGTAAGTCTTAAGAACATTCCTAGATGTCTTAATTCAGAGCTTTAATATTTACAAGATTACCATGTCACGGTTTGGACAGATTAATCTTTTACTAGCTTCGAGCGTTGTTAGTTCTTTACAAAAGTGATAACGAATTTTTAGATGATAATAATGACCTTATTTTCTCAGTGTTAGTAACTGAGTTTTTTATTTTACCTCTTTTCAATTAATCAATGAATTAGGGACAACCCTGAGTAGGTAATCTATTTATGCGCAAGTGCATGTAGCGTGCAACGCGGCACGCGGTGGGAAACAAAACGACATCGCGAGCGACAGTGGCGTGGAAATAGATGCTTCTGCCACTCCTGCGCACTCGGCCCTACCTCGCTCGCGCTATTTACGCTCTCTGGGACCCTTCAATACACTGCGGCCGTCAACGTGACGCCAACTTTGATTGATGGACTTGAAGTTTTCACAGAAAATATCATTAAATAACGATATGATGAATTCAATAAGAGTTAGGGTATAGCTAGAGCGACTATTTAAAGGTGGAGTAACACAACTGGAAAGTTCCTACTGGAAAATAATGCCGTTAGTGTTGCGTTGTGTTCTGGCGATGACTGAAGAGGGATCGTTGTGCTGATGGCTGAGACACACTTTGTCCCTTTTACAAGGGTGTAACTTAGTGCGGTTTACCATCCACAGCATCACTGCTCAATTTAGCTGGGTCAGTCTAGCACTAGGTAATAATCCTAAAAATATTGAAAGAAGGTACTGTAAGATTCTATCAGGTATTTATTTTTGTATATCCAAGCTGGATTTTTGGCCTTCCTGTTATTCTGAAACAAATTGGAATACACTTGATTTAATTAATGCCGTTCGTTGCACTGACTGTCAAATTTACTAAATATTACAACCTACCTCTACTCTAGACTCTCTATCTCGAATTCAAGAATTCCGTCGTAAAAAGTAAATAAACATGGCGGTATTGCAACCATCGACAATATTAGGGAGGTGACGCCTCATGAACGAGTGAATCTGACCACATCATAGATGTTTGATAAATCCATTACAGTATCGATATTTATGTCAGCAACGGTAGGATTAAAAAGAATACATTATTACTGTCAATTATTTTTATTGATAATTTCACCTTTATTTAAACAAATAACACCTCGAAACCCTTTAATTCAAAATAATTAACAAATGCGTCAGTATTAAAATGTTAATTTGAGTGTACAGCAATTTTACTTATTCTCTAGAAGATTGAATATAATACGTCAAAGGGTAGCATTTGGGATTTTTGCGAACCATTTTGTAACTTCCATCTTTTTTGGCCACAAGCTACAAACTAACTCTGATGGAAAAGCGTGCGTAAAAATATAAAAGTTTTTTATGAAACTTAAACTTTTCCCTAAGAAAACGCCACAATGAACGACAATTGGCTATTAGCACCCGCCGGTTACCTGCGACGCGCACAATGTCATCCATCCACCCAGTGGAAGATCCATCTACCCACACTGCGTCCAGTTCGTGGTCGCCACTCGAGAACCTTTCTTCCCGAACGGTTATAGGTTCTCCGAGCGATGTGGCCGGCCATTGCCACTTTAACTTACAGATTTTAAGAGCTATGTCGGTGACTAGTTCTTCGGCGAATGTGCTCATTCTGGATTCTATCGCGCAAAGAAACTCCGAGCATAGTTCTCTCAATAGCTCGTGGTGTGACTCTGCGCTTATCTGAAAGTCCAACAGTTAGGGACCACGTCTCAGTACCATATGCCATCACTGGCAACACACTGGTTAAAAACCTTCGTCTTAAGGCACTGCGATATTTCGGATGAGAAGATTTCGCGTAGTTCCCCAAACGCTGCCTATCCGAGTTGGATTCTTCGGGTGACCTCTGTCGAAGTTGGACCGACCTAACTGGATAGTTTGTCCTAGTTATACGTAGTGGTCAACAACTTCGAGTGTATCGTTCCCAACAACTACCGGTACGGACATTAGACATGATCTTCGTCTTGTTCATGTTCATACTAATACACACCTGTTGGGAAATGCCACTGAGGGCGCTGAGCATCGTATTAAGGTCCTCCAGCGACTTTGCCATAGTGAAATTAGTGAATATATCATCGGCCAAACGGTCCAAATCACAAAGCAAACACAAACCCAAAAATCGAAAGCAAAGTCGTTAAAGAAAAGACACCAGAGACCATTCAGTATGTACGACATCGACGAATGAATGACTATGAATAACACAATGAGGGTGTTCAAAAACGACGTGCACCAGGTGGCAGCACTAAGGCGTAAGTCCCGGAACCTGTCAAACCGCATACATTTTCATATTCGGGACTCAATTTTATTGATATTTATTTAAATAAATAATTAAATACGTAATACAAAATATTATCTTACAATCAACATAATATAATCCGTGTAGACGTGGGCAGAGTAGCGATTTACTTTGAAATACGGACGGCGGACTTAGAGGAGATACCACTGGAGAGATCATGATGCGCTAACCCCTCTGCCAAATTTTGGTCATATGGTCAGGTCATTCTTTATTTGTGTGCGTAACTTTTTGAATGTGTTGCGAGTTTATTATAGTGTGGTTATGCGTAAAATTGTATCTGTGTGTGTTTACTTCTCCTCCCGCACCCCGCAAAAGTGCCACGAAAAATTTGTTCGGGGAATCGACGCGATACTAGCTCCATTCTAATTACTCTGAGACGGCGGACCTACTATTTATGTTGAATCTACCTCAGTTTAGTCCGAGTTTAATATAATACTTTTTATTTTATAAAATGATTGGTTGTGGATCAATTTGAAATCATTCAATATAGAGATTTAGATCTTTAAATATTGGACATCACTAATTTCCATAGACAAAGTGTGTGTTCTATATATTGACATATTTTATCTGTGGCATTCTCATGTCAAAAATATTTTATTTATTCGTATATCTTAAGATTTTAATTATATTTTCAGTAGTTTAACTAGTTTTCCGAATCAGTTGGATGTTTTACGTGTGTGTGGTGATAAATGGAAAGATTTCATGTTGTTTTGGTGAAGAAATTTAAGTTTGTTTGGAAGTGCCCGGTTTGTTTACAAAAAAAGACTTTATTTCTGGATTCGGGTATAGGTAAGTGTGAACCAAAAGTATGTTATGCATAAGAATGCTGCGTTGTATTTAGTGCAGTAAATTATCATTAGCAACCCTAACGCGCGACTGCATGCCGCATTACAGTTCTTACTAATTGCGTCTGGTATGTCGCAAGAATATACAATACGAGACAGATTTGCTACATTTTAATATCCCACAGACGCTGGCGCCTAACGACCGAATGTCATATTCAGAGGACGTCTTTAATACATATGTCTTTTATTTATGCCAATTATACCTACTTAATCGTTGAATTTCGAAGAAAAAATAATAAAGAAAGATGAATTCACTTCTGCACACGACTTTTTCTTTACAATGAGAGTTTTCTTCTTCTTCACCTTGTGCAAGATTAATTTTAGTACAAAACGTGTATGTCTTGACATGGCTAGGCTAGTAATGAGTGGCTACAAATTGCGATTAGCGGAAGCTCTTGATGGAAGCAAGGACATCCAGTATCCATCTATATAGGCCGACCGTTTAACTCGCGAATCGCCTGCGCGGTAAGAAGGGAGCGGGGGCGGGTAACGCTACACACGGAGTGAATAATCCAAAGATTTATCTCGAGATAGACATTGTTGGTAAAGAATAAAATAATAAGTATCTTTTTTTTAAGTATTTATTTTTAAGTTTTACAAATATTTTATAATAGCTTCAAAGGTACAAAATCATAAAACAATAATTAACTCCGTTTAAGAAATATTTAACCACAGATAAAAAATTTATAGGACTATTCGTCACTAATATTCATATCGATTCATGATCTTGTTTTCTGGCTTTAAAAAAGGAATATACATTGTATGCTATTTGTTTAGCTTGCTTGTTAATTTTGTTCGCAAAACTGGAAGAGCGATTCATCTTGAGATTTATCTTGGCAGTCGTATACCTTGTGCGTTTATCTTCAAGCGTCCGTAACAAAAACACCAACCGCGCGCTGCGAGCACAGCCAGCGCACTGCCGCACAGTGTTGCCAACTCAATTTTTAAAAGAAAGCTAGATCAGCAGATAAAAATAGCTAAAAAATAGCTAGATGTTTGAAAAAAATAAAGCCAACAGTTTTTGATGGGTTTTTTAACCGACTTCAAAAAAAGAGGAGGTTCTCAATTCGTCTGTATATATTTATGTTTTTCTATGTATGTTCGCGCATGACTGGCAATTATAAACCGAATTGAAAAAATCTTTCTTCTATTCATTCTTCAACCCATTAATTGGGTCCCATAAAAAAATTATCGCTTACGAATAAGTAGTTCCTGAAAAAACAAGAATGACGACTGCGCAGGAAACCTGCAGGAATGCTAGCTGCAATTTTAATGATTCTTTTTTTATTCGAAAGAAGGAACCACTGTAATAAATCTGTATGAATATTATCACATCCGGATAACTTTCTGGAAGACCATGAATGATGTGGAGGAATTTATCTGGTAAAAACCACAAAAAAGAGATGTTCCCCATTAAATTACTCTGACAATTATGAACCGATTTCGATTCTTTTTTTAATCGAGAGAGTAAACTACTGTGATGATTTCATGCAAATATCATTACGACCGGATAAATTGTTTCTAAAGAAACATCAATTATGTAAAACTATGGAGACGATAATTTGACCACCTAGATCATTTTACCGTCTTCGATGGTTCAATCTTTATGTATGAAAATATCACTAAAAAGTAAAGTGCAAAATATACACAGCAGGTACGCTAACACCAACTTCTATAATATTTAAATTATTTTATACTTTTCAGTGTTATTGAAGTCGGTTCTATGTCCGCTATATATATATAAATTAATAATATTTTATACCCGCCGTTACAAGGTTCCGTCAAAAGTGATCCAATTAATTGGCCCTACTTTAGTTTAATATAAAACACTTATTGCAACTTTCAAATTTTTCTGTTTTCGGAGAATAGATAATGAACCATCCGCCACATATCCGGCAAGTTACCTTTTACGTTACTCTACGGTCACCGTGTCAGTTTCATTATGATGCGTACGTGGCATCTGTATAATATTCTAGTACGTCTGTGGTTTCACTTGTCGCTATAGGTCATGATTGTATCTTTCTTGAATACTATACACGAGTAAATAGTAGTAGTTTTTATACGAGTAAATAGAAAAAAGCTAAAAATCGTAGATAAAAATAGCTTAATAGCTAGATCGAATTATTTGTAGCTGATGAAGTTGATTTATAGCTAAATCTAGCTATAAAAACACTGAATCGGCAACACTGCTGCCGCATTTGCCGTAAGCTCTCTGCTCCGCGCACCCCTTTCACCCATCCGCTAACATCTTCCCTCACTCCCTTCTACCCCCTCAGGCGATACGCGTATTAAATGGTCGGCCTATAACTATCGGGTCCCAATCATGACGTATAATACAACAGTACTAAATTAGTTTCATATAATTTCAATAGTCATTTATTTCTCCGAGCGGCCGCCGTTAGAGTAGTCAAGAATGTCGTGTATGCACAACTAAATTTATTTCACCGCATATCAACTATGTGATGCGTGTTGATTTAACTTAGTAATATAAACATCACATAATTTAGTCTGCTACCTTGTAGAGACAATTTAGTTAAAGTTTGGAACGTTGGTAAAGAGATATCATTAATTAATGTTTTTTTTTGGATTATTATTTTGTGTGAAGAAACGTACAACGCTGTCAGACTTAATGAACTAACTTAAATGATTCGTCTATGTTAATGAATGTCATCTCAGCTACATAGTTCAACCCAGTCTATGGCTGAAACTAGGCCTCACATATGCATTTCGATCGCAATAGTTGGCATCGTAACGGCTGTCAGTTTTGTGGCCAACATTAACTGATATTAATCCCTAGTCCTTAATTTAACTGTCATGTAGAAAAACATTTTAAACTACAGTCAATTGTTACTGTTATGTTTTTAACTGACTTCAAAAAAGGAGGAGGATCTCAATTCGTCTGTATATATATTTGTTTTTTTTTAACCGGCTTCAAAAAGAAGGTTCTCTATTCGACGCGTATGTATGTAATATTGATAAAAATGCGTAATATTAATATATGTTAGTCTATGTGGGCTTCTAAACAAATTTACCAAATTTTATGAGTGTATGTATGTATGTAGGTATGTATGTATGTATGTAGGTTTGTCCACGGATTTCTCAGAAACTACAAGTCCGATTTTGAAAATTCTTTTTGCAATAGTTAGAGTATTTTTCAACTTAGGGTAGAGTACAAGTTTCATCAAAATCGGTCCAGTAGTTTAAGAGATATAAACTTTTTATGTTTTCAGTAAGTTACTGTAACGTAGACGTTCGAGTTGCATGATAGTGCTGATACCTATTTTGGTAAAATAAGTCACTAAAAAGTGTTAAATAAACTATTTAAAAAAAAATAAAAACCGACTCCAAAGTAAATTATCTAAAAAGCATAAAATAACGAAAATATATTGAAGTCGGTGTCAGCTGGTGCTAGTGTTAGTTGACATGATGTGCTAGCACCGACTTCAATATATTTTCGTTATTTTATGCTTTTTAGATAATTTACTTTGGAGTCGGTTTTTATTTTTTTTTAAATAGTTTTTTCTATGTATGTTCGCGCATAACTCTGGCAATTATGAACCGATTTGAAAAAATCTTTCTTCCATCCATTCTTTAATCCGTTAATTGGGTCCCATAAAAAATATTGCTTACGAATAAGTAGTTCCTAAAAAAAACAAGAATGGTGACTGCGCAGGAGAACTGCAGGAATGCCTATATAGATGACTTTATGTCGCTTTTTACGGACAAAAATGGTCATAACTCTGGCAAATATTTACCAATTTCAATGATTCTTTTTTTATTCGAAAGAAGAAACCACTGTAATGAATCTGTATGAATTTTATCACAACCGGATAAGAACTACCTGGAGGACCATGAACGATGAGGAGGAATTTATCTGGTAAAAACCATAAAACTGATGTTCTCCATTACATTACTCTGACAAATATGAACCAATTTCGATGATACTTTTTTTATTCGAGAGATTAAACTACTATGATGATTCCATGCAAATTTCATTATGACCGGATAAATTGTTTCTGAAGAACAATTATGTAAAACTATGTAGACGATAATGTGATCATAACCTACGTAGATCATTTTACCGTCTTCGATGGTTCAATCTTTTAGTATGAGAATATAACTAAAAAGCATAAAATAAAATATTAAAAAAAAAATCGAACCAACTTCAATAACACTGAAACGTATAAAATTATTTAAATATTATTGAAGTTGGTGCCAAATATACACAGCAGGTACGCCAACACCAACTTCTAGTCGAAGTTGAAGTCAAACCAAAATAAGATAAATCATGAGTGGTGTACTGGTGTAGCCAGGTTGGCTGTATTGCCATAAACATAAGCCGTGGGCAATGGGAATATCGAATATATAGGTCACTTGGCATCTTGCGTTCGGTCGTCGACCCACGGGCGATCGATCGGTGTCCCACTTCGGCACAGCCTACCGGAAGCCAGCCTTACCTGCAGTCCCGGGAACCAACCCCGCCATAAGGGGTTACATTTAAGGACTGACAAAAACTGTTCTGATGTTAGCTATTCTTAATTTGTAGTTAATATAAGCCAGTAGTGGTGATACAGGCTGAGGTGGTAAAGCAGTCTTCGGGACCAGAGTAGGTGATGGAGTTTCTGTCGTACTTCTATTTCGACGAACATTGACGAAAGAAACTATGTATTAGAAAACAAGAATTTATTTTCCTAAATTCATTAGATCCCTGCTATTCTGTTATTGGCCAAAGAGTACTTAAACCTTTTGCGATTGGTGGACTACATCCGTACCGATTTGTGCTATGCACAGTCTTACTTTGTTGGGGCTTTAGAAGAGTAATTGTTGTAGCTCTGATACTAATTCTGATATAGCTGACATTCTCCTATTCTCATCAAACAATTTATTTAGCGCACTAAAGTCCAAATCTTTTGGTAATAATGAAAAAACATGTGCTACGAACTTAGAGGGCTACGATCATACTGAGGCTCTTTCAACGTATTCAGCTTCATGTACTATTAATCCAAAGCGACTGTTGTTGTAACAAATGCGAAGGACCTTGTTGGTGTAACAAATGCGAAGGACCAATAAAATGTTTATTACGTTCTCATGATTTAACTTTCAAGGAACCAATATTATTAAAATTACGACAGTGAATTTCTTCCGGGTTAGTATTATTCAATTTGCCAATGAAAATGTAGCATACCATGTCTTCCATTCTTATTGATTTAGGCATAAAACGAAAACCTAGAAAGAATTTAGTACAGAGCTAGTAAATCTCCCCCAGTTTGGCTTCTGACGTCAGCAACATCGATCTGTCTGCGCCCCAACCCCTAACCAACTCCCGATTTTGGCTGATGCAACCTTTGAATATTTTGCTACTACCGTTTGAGAAAATTTGTATCGTAAATTCAAATTCAGTAAGTACTTTATAAATTGTTGCTATATTATAAAATAACTATCTTGAATCCCACAACAAATTGGCTTGTGGTTTACATTCTTAAAAGGTTTAATCAAAGGATTCGTGTGAGTGCAATCGTGCATCGTATATTGCATTTTTTTTCCTAGCCATGTTGCCGGGTTCAAAGGCCGGTGCATGCATCGATCCTGCTGGCTCCTGGCGCAGTCCCCGCCTCCCGACCAATCCTGTAGTTTCTATACTTTAGGAATACACGTGCTTTCACACCCCCTTCTTCCTTAATTATGATGCAAAGAGCGTCTACATTCTCCTCCTATGTACATATTAACTTCTCTTTATTTATTCTTTTAAAATATGTAAAAGCAGAACATAGATATTTTCGGCCGCTGAATGAAAAAATATGGTCATGACAGGAAACATTAAATTTCTGCACATTTATAGGTCATTTTGTTCCTTGTTCTACAACACAATCTATTTTAGTAGGTACCACTTTGTGTTTATGCAATATTGCCCTTAATGTTGATATTCAACCGTTATTTTTAAACATTACCTCGAGCGAACACCATTTATTGCATACATGTCTGACCCAGTTTACGACACGAGATTGCGCTAACGGTACTGAAAGTCAATCATTTTGCGGCCCAGATCCGATTCGATACGTCTCTTTGAAGCTTCCAAATTTTTAATTACCAAGAAAGTTACGACGGGATGTCATTTCGCGCGACGGTCTCTCGCGCACATGTCCAGGGGGGTTGTTCCCTTTGGGCGGGCGGCTGGAGGGGAGCCCTGGGCGGCCCCGCGGAGGGGGACTCCAGCGTCAACGACCGCCACTCGCCTGTCTACGACCGCGAGAGAACACCGTCCCATGCTGCATCCGGATTAATCAACTTTCAACGTTTCGGAAATTTCGCGTATAGTACGATTTTGCTGAGTGCACGCCCGGGCGTATAGTGAGGCAATCTTGCCAAGAGTTACGCGAGTGAATTGCAAAGATTCGTTTGCCATAACGAGGCTAGTGACCGTTGGGCGCCTCTGTATCGGTTGTCCATTGTCGTTTGGCACGCTGGCGACTTTTGGCCTCTCCCGTAATAACGTTATCGCGGATTATTGACTCGTCTTAAGACACGTGGGACGCTTATGCGGCTTTACGTTGCCGGGTAATCCACGACGTCCGCTCGCCGGGTCTCGGTGACACATAGTCAGTGTGAAAGTGTGTGACACTGCATTGATCTAAAATAGACGCTTTTTATTTACGAACAATGCGCCGCTAGACACCAGACATTTCCTAGTGCAGTGACGTAGATAACAAACTATGTTTTTTGTGAGGCTTTGAACTGCCATAGTCCATTCGTTTGACGAGATGGTTCGGTTGGGACTTGCGATGGTGGTTGGGGTGGCTCCGGCGCTGGTGTCCTGGTGGCGTAGCCAGGGCTCGTGGCTGCCGCCGCCGTTGGTCAGCCCTTCGTCGAGCTCGGAGAAAATTCCAAAAGCATGGGCACAGCGACGTTCGCCGTCTCTCTCTGATTGTCTAGAGAGCAGCAGCGATGAGGAATCAGCCCGATCGATTGTTTGTCTCGTCAGACCCAAATTAGTGAGTATCAATTAACATAGGTATAACTCAGCTTAGTAGAACATTATGTGATATTACAATCACACTGTGATGTAATACGTAAAAATATTATTAATACTACAAGATTAAATTCGTCTACATGACATTTCCGACTTATCGACAGACTTGTCATCATGTTATTTGCCAACAAAAAAGCAATAGGTAACGTAACATACCGGTATATTAGCGGTGAAATTAAAAGGATACACGAACCATTACAGACTCTATTCCGCCCACATAAAGATGCTGCAATAATCCGCGGATGTGATGAACTGTGCAGAATCACGACCGGTTCCAAGTGAAAGCACAATATTTGCATAATCTGACACATTTTCGTCCAACGTCGGCTATGTAAAGGATTCGTTTCGTGACGCGTGTGCGTGTGGGCCCACACAGGCTCATGAATCACGCAGGACACTTCAATAATATCTAAAAATACGTGTCATAAACCTCTCCTGTCGTTGTTTGTGATTTAGAGCCGAATAATAGTTGTGTTAATTGACTACGGTTGTCTAAATCTGTTGAGATATTACCACTAAAACGTGAGGCTTATTATATTTATACGCTGTTGCGTTATTTCGTTAACCTCACGTCAATCTTCTTTATTAGTATTAGCTGTGGGGTTTCGACTTGAGGCTATTTAACCTAGGTTGCGTGCGACAAATGATCAACATTGTGATCTTGACTTTTAACTTTATTGACTTTACTCCCACATTGAAAATAATACTTGTTGTTCCCAGTTGATATATCTTATTGATAATTGACTTTAAAGCGATTATACCGCTTTTTTGCTCGATTATCTTAAAAAATTCAAGATTGACGATGACAGCAACCGGACATATGTATAACTCAATGATGATGATGATACGTTATTTCTACGAGTATTTCAATTAACTAGCGGTTATTTGGAATCAGGAAAAACTATTTATCTTCATTAAGTATGTAGATCAGACATCGATCATTCACCTTTGCTATTATGAAAGCATATCTCACGTGCGTTGGCGTACGCTCGGCTGCATAGCAGATGCGTCGCAAATGTCACGGATATTTAAGTCCGCATTACGACGCGTGCGCAACTCGTCCATCGATCCTGTTCGATTTCCGAACAGTTGATCGTCCGCGTTCAGTTTTTACCTTGCTCCATGCGGACTGTCGCGTGGTATCAATGATTTGTTGCGTGAAGCGCGTGCGTTTGCGCAGGTTGTGCGCCGTGTCATACGTTTATCTGCCTTCTTGTCAGTTCTTCAGTGTTGGTCAGTTAGTCGCTCGGTTTGCTGCGTCCCGCACAGAGGCGGCACGGCACAGCGTCGTGTGAGACAATCAAATCTGTTTTTACTTAGTAGCAACTCCTATCATGCAAGTTTATTGACACGGATCGGCTATTCTAATACCTAAACGTTCACAAATTGTGCTTGGTTATTTTTTGTGTACACGTAATAATTTGGTGTCAAAATGATAAATGTGGCAATAGTTTTTAATGATTCTTTATTCTTTTATAAAGACTTCGTTTAAGAAATTAGTTATATAATTGCACTTTATGAATATACCTATAATGATCGTTAAAAATTAACAGCAATTAAAATACCTCGCTACTTTTTTAGAACGATATTGTGGAACTTATTTTACAACAATTGTCTATCTACTTATTAAAACCAATTATGTAAGATTTCTCTGAAACCGAACGAGGATATGGCATTCGTCACATTCCTACCCGTTCTTAAATTTCTAACGCGAAGAACTTTTTGGTGGATGTGATTTTGAACTTTCGTGGAAGGTAATAAGGGCTACCACAACAGCTGTGCATTATGGAAAGTACAATGTAGCATTGTTGTGAGGATATAGGCGTGACGTCCTTGCACCTTTGTCTAGTGTCGGTTGTGTGGTCGAGATCAAGTCCACGGTAGTCATGCAGGCCGCAGAAAACGCGGAAAAAAAGATTTGTTTTCTTCTAACCTTTACTTTTACGTTACCGTTACACTGTTGGGTTAAAATCTCCCCCGTAACTTTCTGTCATTGGCCGTTTTAGGACAATTTGACTGTAATACACCTTAACCAGCGCGCTACCGTTTTCTAGGCTCACCCCGGCGACTGCGCTAGTTTTCCGGCACCAATCCGTAGGCTTTGGATATATTAGAAGAGTATTACTCACCGTAAAATTGAAAAGTCGCTTATTCCGGTGCACAACAATGTGATCATGTTGACATAATATATGAGGAATCTTCTAATCTACACGTATTCTACTTCTAAGTTCATCATGTTTTATCCGTGGGTCTTTTCTGCTAAACAACGTTTCTTCCGTTTTGACCAAATATTGCGCAGTTTTTATCTTCTTTTTTTTACAGCAAAACCAACACCACTAATCGTAAAAAAACCGCGGCTGTCCAAATTATCATGTCTGAAATAGTTTAGTTTAATGACCGCACCAGATACTGTTTGTTTTTATAAGCCAGTGCTTAACTTAAAGCGTGCTGGTGGTAGTCGCCAGAGCCCGAGTCCTTTCCCGTCATTGTCTTCAGTCAGTAGCGCTTCTTCAGTATGCGGCTTCTTTAAGTTGGTCTGTACATCGTGCTGGTGACTGCCACGTGGCCACTTGCCAATTACCAAAAACGATAAGAAAGGAAAGGGGACGTGTCCGCCCGAAGTTGCTGCAGCCCAACTGGGTAAGCTGAACAACGCATTTTTACCTATTTTGGCCACATTATGAGTAAGGAGGATGCGAGCTTTTCCAGGCTGCAGCAACTTCGGGCGGACACGTCCCCTTTCCTTTCTAAAAATATTGTTTAAGGTTAGTTTGGTTGGAGTCTCAATTGCACAACACTTTTCGTAATATTACGGTCATTGCAAGATGGTGAAGTCCGTGCCTGTTTTTATTGGTACTGAATAGACTGTCTGGAGCAATCTGGCTGGGGTAACTGCTTGATTGCTTATTGCAATGATTTTGATTGACTGTCGACATTGTATTGCTTGCATAGTAGTACATTTGCAATATACGAAACACGAGTTTTTTAATGAAGGCATAAAAGAGAATTTATTCAAACATCGTCTTTTTTTATTTCTAATATTCTTTATTAGCCAAGTCAGCTGATTTGCAAATGCAAACAGGTATCAATAGTGTGTCAGTTTGATGGTTTTGCACATTTGGTAGTTACTAATTTTATAAGACCAGTGGCGTGTCAGTGGCTTGCCACTGAGCTGGGTCCCAAGGCTGCTAATTTTAATAAAACGACAAACAATTGCCAAAATGTCGTCTCAATGGTGTACCACCACCGATTATGGTTATTATAGCAGAATACTGAATTTGTCACAATCGTAATAGAGTTTCAGATCCATCCAGTATGTCGTTGAAATAGCAATTGTATGTAATTATTTTAAAATTAGCAGACTTGGAGCCCAGGTCATCGCGTCGCTGCCTAAGGACTCCAAAATGTCGCTCTGTGGGCCCACAGCTCGTCCGACTGTCGTCTTTCATGAAGTGTTTCATGGGTCGGTAACTCTTCCCGGCAAATTCGGTACGTCTTGCGACTTCTTTATATCGCCTTACCTGGAAAGAAACTACATGTCCCAAATAGACATACTCATGGACGTAATGTATGATCGCCATATCCACTTGTACAAAGTTGTACAGTATTAGGAATGTACTTGTTGGTCGCTCATAACTTTGGTCTTTGAAATATTCATCTTCAGTCCAGCCTCAAAGGCACGTTATTATTTTTTTTTATATTATTAGGTTCCAGTATGATGATTTATATAACGATATTTGTCTAGGTTTTATTTGAAAACTAGTCAAGCTTGAAATTACAACGCAAAGCTTTTCGTAAGTCAAATGAACCTTAGCTATGTATTTTCGGGGAGCGTATAGTTTGGTACAACGTAAATGGCAAGCTTGTGCAATAAACATTTAACAAAAGGTTATTTGCGTTTATCAAAATTATTTGCAATATTTTGGCGCCTCTTCTACTGTATTCATGGAACTAAGGCCGATAGTTTGTTGTTTTGATTGAATCACACATAAAATAACGATGACGCCCAGCTCTTATCGATACGTACATACTCGTAATAATACCATTGTGGCACATTTTTCCTGTGATAATTTCAATGTCAAATTATTGTGTAGGAAATAGATATTTATTTATCTATTTATTTATACTCTTTATTGTACACACATAAAAATAAAATAAAAAGGACTTGAAGAAATTTGTACAAAGGGCGGCCTTATCGCTATCCGCAATTTCTTACAGGCAACCTTGGGATGGAAAAAAGATTGCATGGAATACGAAAAGTGGGGTAGTTAATATGTGAGACAATATACACTAATAAAAATACATATAATAAGTTTACCTATTTACATATAATATATTAATATACATACAGATATATATAAATATTTCTTACATACCAACATATATTCAATATACTTATATATATATATATATATATATATATACGAACTATAAATATACAGATAGCACTCCAAAATCATAATAACGACCAGCAAAGTATCAATGAGCTATAAAGTAAGGTAATGAGCTTATTTATATGACTTTTAAAAGAATATTTATTTTTCTGCTCGTTTCATATATTATTTTGAAATGATAAGATGACCGGTGGAATATTAAAACCATTTATTTTATGCTTATCTTAACCTCAATGACACCGCAACTTAAATATATCCATGCCACTATAAAAGCGAAAGGCGAATCGATTTACTTATATTTGAATTTTGTGGTTTATCGTTCACCGGAAAAGCATTCATAAAAGTGTACGTCATCATATCGTTTCCTCATTAATCCAGCAGCGTAGCAATACTCGTTAAAATTATTATTAGTTGTACGAATCTTGTGGAATATATACACACTGGCATAGCGACGACGTGACCACTACATTTTTTACCAGTCGTGTTGATATTCAATGATTCATCGGTTTAGTGTCATTAGAAGCCAACGGGGGATTAAAGAATGCACCTTATGAATATTCAGATGGCCAGCACATTTGCAGGGAAAATAAACATACCTTGTCACTTTAAACAGCCTACGTAATAAGAGAAATTGCCTTGCTTTAGTGTAGTCGTAGTCGGTACCGCAAAAGTGAAACACACCACAGTTATGAACAGTCACTAAGCTGTCAAAAGAGCCTTCATAGTTAGTACGGTGCCGTTGGGCATATTTGTAACACACGCCGTGCCTTACCATTTCCGAGAGTATGATTAGCAGCTTCCGTGAGTTTTTCCGCAAGCCTTGCCGTAACGGTACGGCTTAATTGCGAAACCGATAGCTTACACCACGGTGTGACGTGCGGCCCAAGAATGGCGGCAACTCGCAGTCGCTCGGAGACGTCGCGGCACATACACGTGTGGTCGTACCCTAATCACGTTTTCTTCACCCGCGATCGTGTCATATAAACTTGCATTTTTGTAATGACTCAAGATTGTTCTAGCTATTGTTCGTAAAGATATGTGCTTACAAACAAATCGTAAATGCGATAAATATATTTTTCAAGTATCGGTTCATAGACATTAGTGTAAACATAACAATTGTTGAAAACAAAGAATGTTGGTCAAGGAGCGACTTTTATTAAAGTGTAAAACATCGAAGATAAGATAAAGCGCTGCGGCAATAAAATTTATCGCAATTCGGTGTGGAGTGCTGTTCTAGAAGCCGGTGCAGAAATTGCTCCCTTCCTATCTGCTCGAGGCCCGGAGACGATGCTGCAATCTAGTCGTCAACAAATCAAGACCATTGCTTGTTGACATATAACGCAGTATACAGAAGCAAGAATTCAAAAACAGCGTGCGAGTTTGTTTGTGTTCTACGAATAAGTGTTACAATAGACGTTGATAATCAGTTACTTCGGCCATGGGACATCGATCGCAAATGGCCACCCCTGACAATAGTGACGATGAGAGCGGCGATGCCTTCACTGACGGGGATTTTGGAGATTCCGATGATGACACCCTCGTGGAGCGTCACGATGAAACGAAACCTTCACTTATCCCAATTAATGAAACGTTAAATGAAAGCATTCAGAAAACTAATTTCACAGCAAATGGTCATTCTCCGGGTATTGAGAAATTAAATGACGATTCCAAGCTTAATGGACGTAAAAATAGTGAGACCCAATCAAGTGATGTAGAAAATCAAAGTCTTGTAATATCAGATCTCAGGAGAGACTCTCACGGGGAACAAAATCCATCAATAGTTGGCATTCTTGGAGATCAACAGAATCATGTATGTATAGTTTTGTCATTTGAATGAGCCATCTTCTTTAAATAGATTTAATAATTCGTTAAATACGAAATATTTTTTTGGTTCCAATATGGATTCAGTAATGAGTCATGTTTGCCATCTGCTAACTGTGGAGTCCCTTTCCTTTTAGGTACAGAATACATGTGTATGTAATAGCTAATTTTAAAGGTTGCATTAGTTCATGGCTTGATAACTGAGGCCGAGATTATCTTAACTCATATGTACCATTACGTTCGGCGTGATTTTGGAGGCCACAGTCTTTATAGTTGTCTCAGGTGAATACTGTTTGCTTTGTTATCAGTTTTTTACAATGTACGATTCATGTGTTTCATATAAATCGCCATTATTTTGAAGTTTATTCTGACTTAAGCATGAGATTTATTTCGTGATTGGAATGTCATTGATTCTTATAAGTGTTCAAATAGATGAATAAACTGTGCTAGTTAGAACTCTGTGATGGACTTGCGCGCGAGTTGCGGTGGGATGACCTTGTGACGATAGATTGCATCGATGTTATGACGTTTCCGGAGAGCTTGTTAGCGCTCACCTGTAGAGTTCTAACTCTTTATGTAAGTTAACACCATCTAGTTTCTCGAGCCACTGCTTGAATTGTCTTTGATCATTCACATTATGCCATTCAATTTCCTTTTTCCTGCCGTTTAATATTGGAAGAAATGTAATTATTGTTTGCGAAAAACTTGTCAGTAGCCGTGCGACATCAGCTTTGAACACTTGTGCCGTATTGTAATGGTGTTGTCCTATCCGGTGACCTCATCTATAGACGAAGCCTCGACATGCCAACGCCAGAACTTTTTTTCCACATAGCTGTGCGTGTATTTATACTCTACGTGAGTATAATGTCATTTGTAACAATAATTATAGTCTGGACTAGGTTTCGCGCGGGCATATTAATTACATGACTGCTGACAGGGAGACATTTCGACAAATGGTCGCCGACCTCCGGGATGGAGATGGCACGTGAAAGAAGAAGATATTAATTACCAATATCTTGTATCTATTAGTCACAAATGTCCTTTTATGAGATGGCCTTGATCGTCTATGTAAATTATTTATGCTTCTCTAATTTGAATCTCATAAATCACTTCCTCCTGTCTTCAAAACAGGTATCTATAGTATCATTATAATGAGTTCATCAATCTAGAATGTGTTAATTCTTCGCGTAGGTGTTTATTTTAACTACAAGTCTATTGTGTCGTTGCACGTATTGAATGGAAAAACTCCGATGTTTTCATTCAGCACGTGCCTTATTATTTTTGCAAATAATTTTGTGATATTTTGTGCTTGCTTTTGCTGCTCATTCGTTTCCAACGAGGATTAGCCTGTAATAACTACAGAGTAAACATCGAAAATACCGTACATCAGCTAATATTGTTCTATTGTCACATTGTATTCGCGTTCTTTTACAGATCTTCACAAACTTGAGAACAATTCGCCTCACCAGACAACTTCTATTAGCAATTCACAACGAATTCTAGTCACTATTATTTTCGCAATATCGATTTGATTTAGGTAACGCGCTATTTAATGCATCATAATGATTATGCAACAGGTGAGGTGATTAGTATGAGTAAGATATTTTGTTCCGTTAATCAATCGAAAATGTACAATTACCGGAAACGATACACCGTATCGAATGTGGCAACAAATTGTCGGTTTGTGTTTGATCAGCGTTACGCGACGCTTTGTACTGTCTAAATTAAAAACATAATACAATTCACCGTAGTAGGCTATTACAGGCTATAGGCTATATAGCGATAAATATAATGGGACCAATGGTTTTATCTCCCAACCGCTTTGAAGTGCATTACCAATAAAAGTATGGAGAGATTTGTAAACATAGAAGATTGTGGCGACCCGTCCAGATTATCGCTCTTTGACCGTTATACTAAACGTTGTATTAAACATATACATGACCCGTATCAGAATACGTCTGACTATTCCAAATAACCCCAAGTCAATTTGTTGTCTCCTATTGATAATTCATCTCCATCAGGCTTTACAATCTCAATAAATGAAGTATCTGCAATTTAGAAGGATTGTCCTGGGGAATGACCTTGATGTCCTTTGCGCATTGTATCTACTATGGATGATGTCACCAACGGTTCAGACAAAATTTATTTGCTTTGAGCCGTTCGCCACGCCATATGTTGTGAATCATATTTTTCGTACATTTTGTCTTCCAAATATTTTGTTTGAGTATATTTTAAAGTAATACCTCGGCAGACTACAATTGTTATCGCATTTTTCTGTTATCACGCTTCGGTGAGCTCATTCTGTAATCGATTCTAGCATTAAGTCCATGTGACATGTTATTGTTTCTTGGTTTAAGAAAATGCATACGTTTATTGCATATGTTCCAATTACTTGTTGTTTTTAAGGGACCTAAATTTGATCTATTAGATTTGTACCATATTGTTAATATTTTTAGGAATCTATACTTAAGTGGTTATCACTAATCTACCGGTATTGAAATGCAATTATATGTTTATTATACCATCAGTAAAACAACGATAATTTCTGATAGACATAAATGCATTACCTTAAAAACATTGACTTCGTGATTTGTATTTTCGTCGAGGTCGTATATTGCACGTTGCATTAAAAGGCTACTTTTATTTTATTTATTTAGTGAGAGTTTTAATCAAACCAATTTTCAAGCATTATCAATTGAAATAAAGATACGTAGTACATACTCCACTGTATGTTTGTCTATAGCTCTTCCAGTAGTTGTGTGAGGTAGTAAACCGCAGTTAATTTGCACTAACAGTGACATCGGTATGTCGGCATATAAGGAAAGGTCTGTTATCGTGTATAACGACATCGTTGCTTCCCGTCGCCCGTATCTAACGGTTTCTATTAACTTCACACCCGTATAGGTTTGAGGTCGCCTACATTATTTCCAAAACTTACCAAAAATTCTTGACTAACACACAAAAATTTTTGTGAAATTGAGTTTCAATCAATTGTGTTGTTATAAGCTTCAACAACAATTTATTATAATAGGTATACCAATAACACTATTAATATTTAATTCCGCTATATGTATGCAACCGCAAACTTAACAAGCATATCTGTTCAATATTTCTGTGTTAGTGTGATGGTTGATTGTTTAGCCTGCAACTGTTCAGCTTTTGGTCTATTCAGCGCGTCATCTATTACGAACAAGCACGTATTTACCTCATTTGTCATAATTATCGTGTCTAGACGAGGGGTTCCCCAGCCCATGAGATACTGAGCAATTATTTAGTCGGGTTAGACAGAGCGGGATGGGCCCACGCCCACGCATGGCGGGGATGCTTTATTGACCGTTCGCCATTCACTGCCTTATTGCACGCTACTGAATACTGGATGATGATATCAAAACATTTCCCTCGCAATAAACTCTTTAATTGATTGTAATTAGAAACTATATGTCGATGACTTCAAGGTATATTAATGGGTTTAATTTGGCACGACTTCTTAGCGCACATATTGATATGCATGATGATAGAATTACTTTTGTATTTCCAAATAAAACTGCCATTAAAATTTACACACGTTAATTACTGAAGAATGTTTACTAGAGACGAGTTTTCTCTCGCTGTTCTACTTACCTAGTAGGCATTCTTGTATTTTTTATGTATACGTCAGAATAATTGACTCCACGTTCTGACTGACCATATGAAACGCGTCATCATCGTCCTCCGCTAACAATAAGGTGTCCATATACTACTCGCATTCTCTTTGAAGCCTTTACGTATGTTCAGTTTTGACGTAAACCTGTCCACGCCTTGATCTAATTCGAGAAGCAATTACGTTGATGTTTCACTTTAGATGTCTACCCATTAATTTTATAAAGCAGATAGTGAGGGTTGGACGTAATAAGGCCAATGCTCTTTGTACGTGTTTATATTTGATAGGTAAATGTAACGTGTTTGGTTAAGTTGTTTGATCACTTCGATTAAAATTTTGGCAGAAACTTATGATTGTTGAGTGTTAAAGGAATTACAGTCGTGTTTAGTTAGGATATTCTTAGTTTATCTATACTATTGTCATTTGTATGACCTCTTCTATATCTTACGTATCTAGCCGTGTACTCTGCGTCAGTTTAATTATCGCTTGAATTGTGCAATGTGAGAACAAGCATCTTTATGCCACCTACGAACATTGTGCAACTTTGGCATCGCGGTGTTGTTTGGCAACATCTTCATAATTTACAGTATCGTAACTAATCGCTGTTAGTTTTGGATTCCTTTAGTGAGATTACTTGCCAAGTGAAGTAACGTTAGTTTGAATCACCAAGTATACAAGGCAATGTCAGTTCTCTATTACCTCTATTCAGTCATCTTCATCGTTGGTTATCATTTAGTATACCAGTAACAAAGATTTAATTTTGTGCAACATCAGTTTCTAAGTACGATTTTATCTATTACTTAGATCTATTTCTGGTGATTTTGCTGTACATACGAGTAGAGTCGTAATAGTTTGTTGTCAACGCACCATCGAGTCTTGTCTCACAGCTACGATACTACCACATTTTGCAGGGTCACTGCTGAGCACCTTGGATTTCCGATCCTTGATGTAACGGTCATGATAAGAAATCAATTATAATTCTATGTTCTATTGCAGGCAGAGCAGCGGCTAGCGGCGCGGCGCGCTGCTCGTGCAGAGGCTCGTGAGATACGCATGCGCGAGCTGGAGAGACAGCAGCGCGAACAAGAAAACAATGCAGACAAGGCGTACGATATGTATGCAGGTGGGTCACACCTGGCCAGCGCCAGGATACCTATCAAAATTTATTGGGGTTTCACTAAACCCCTTTGCTACTTTCAACAAAGCTGCTGGTGCCGTTCTTACCATATCTTTGATAATCTGTATGACATCGAGACTATCTGATGCTTCGTTGTCAGCCTTGGGTGGTCCGCCTGTAAGAGAAAGAAGGAGAGTGTAGTTTATATCTTTCCAACTCCTCCTTCCTTCTTAATTATTTTTTTGCGGGTCCAAGACAATATATTAATTAACTAGCTGACCCGTGCAGCTCCGCCCGCGCTTTTATTACATTTTGCTCCCCTTTTCTCCCTCCCTAGATTTATCTCTCTCCATCTCTCTCTCTCTTATAAAAAAAATCAAATATATGCACTTTCTCTCCTCTCTCTTTCCCCCTCCCGCTTCGGTTTCTATCACACTCCCCTTTTTCCTCTCCCTGTTGTCCCCTCTCTGAACCCTCTCCCCCTCTCTCTTCTACGAACTTGCTCCTTCTCACTCCCCCCTTACTCCACCTAACTCCCCCAATCCCTCACCCCTCCTCAAATCCCCTCTCCCTCTTTCTCCTCTCTTGCACCCTCCTCTCGTTCTATATATCCTCGTCAATCATGGTATCACCGGCATTAAATATACTTTATGAGCTATTCTCAGACCTCCCCGATATGCACTCAACATTTCATACATATCGGTTCACCCATCTATTTAATGACCTTTCCTTATGTTGCTTAACCTTAACCTAGTGGCATGAAATATACTTTACGGCCTATTTTCAGACCTACCCGATATACACACAAAATTTCATACAAATCGGTTCACCCATCTATTTAATGACCTTGCCTTATGTTGCTTAACCTTAACCTAGCGGTATGAAATATACTGTATGACCTATTCTCAGACCTACCTGATATGCACACTTTCATACAAATCGGTTCACTCATCTATTTAATGACCTTACCTAACGTTGCCTAACCTTAACCTACCGGGATAAAAAGTATCCTATGTCCGTTTCCTGGTTCTAAGCTACCTCCCCACCAATTTTCAGCCGAATCGGTCAGGCCGTTCTTGAGTTATAAATAGTGTAACTAACACGACTTTCTTTTATATAATATAGATTAAAGTTCTATAGTGATTGTATGTTCAATTTCACCGATAGATGGCGCTGTTCATAATGTAAATCACGCTAACATCGTAAATTACTGTCTAATGATATTCGATAATGAAAGCTCTAAGTTTTTTGGGAGCGCTGTTCATTGTGGTGTGTAATTGTAGTTGTACATTTTATTGTGTTAGATCATTTCGAGTCATTTTAGGTCTTTACCTAAGTAAAAATTTAGCAATTTCGTATTAGGGATGCACGATTTTTCTCTTTGAATCGATTTTTTGGATCGTAATGGATCGAAGGCCTCTGAATCGATTCTTGGATCGGATCGTATTCTGTTGAATCGATCTCTTAAAAATCGATTCAAAAATCAAATCAAACTTTGCAATAATTTCAACAAATAAATCATTTCTTTTTATTAAATACAAAATTTAATGAAATTGACTAAAATATAGGAAAAAACATTGGCCTTGAAAATTGACTTTTTTTCAATCTATAGGACGATGATAAAGACAACAAATTACGCTTTACGTATAACGAAACATATAAGTTACTAGTATTAGAAAACCTTTGTTTTATTAGTAACTTGTATGTTGTCTTTTCATATGGTTAGAAAGGTGTGGTGTTACTTTTTGTTTTTACGATACAATGACATATTTTCCATTTTCCTCCAATATCAGTCTTTACGAAATTAGACCACACACTGGATTTAATATGTGGAGCCATCGGTAAAATCACAAAAGGCACAATTTGTAAAACACGGTACGTACGGCACAAACGACTAAAGCAAAATAAAATCAACGAGGACTTGTTAGAACTACCTGCATCATGTTTCATTATTTTTGCCTATCGACTTGCTTCGTTTTGTACCGTCATAAACATTGCAAACTGATAATGTAAATAATATAGTGTCGGCATTCGTTTGTAATCTATCTTTCTTCTTAACAATGTTTTTAAAATACCTACGATCTAAAGGATTCGATTCACTTAACTTATGAATCGATTCGAATGAAGATCGTATTGAAGTGAATCGATTCAAGAAATCGTTAGATCGTATTCAATTGAATCGATCTTCATAAAAATCGAATCGTAACGTACATCCCTATTTCGTATTCTCAATTTCTACCTACCTATACAAATGTAGCCTTGGAGGTGCAGCGGACCTCCGCTGCACCACCGGTTAGGTAACCGCTGGCTTTTAAATGAAATGAAATAGTATTTTTCCCTTGCCTATTTCTTTCCTAATCCAGTTTGGACTCGCTCGGGATTTACAGATTTTAACTTTTCAAAGATATAATGTCATATTGCTATCAGCAAAGTACTTAGAACAATACAGAAATCTAATCAAAATGTCCTGGGTGTACCGGACCGGCTTACCCCTTACAAAAATTGACCTTTCGCCACTGCCATATCTTATGCAAACTAAATGTCTGCTCAGTCCCTATTGTATATAGCGTAATAATACATATCTTAATGATTAACTGATCAGTCTATAATTACCCTATCCACATACAAAGGAAATTACGTGGTAATATGTGCAAGTAATGTTTTACTGCTTAGCCCCTATGAAACATAGCGTGATGTATTATATACCAATTTATAGCTTGACTTCTACACAACAAATCAGTGAAAGTCCTATCAAAATCCATCCACGGGTTTTCAAATGATACCTGGATAAACAGAACGACAGACAGACAGACAATAATTCCAAAAAAAATTGTTTTGGCCTCTATGTCGATAGTATAGTATCCCCACATAGAAATTTTGGAAAAATATTCAATGTACAGAAAAAGTGCTCTTTGAGTTTTATTATAGTATATAGATAGATAGATATTTTAGCGGGTTCCAAAACAAGGCCTATGTTCAGCAGTGGTCGTCTTCCGGCTGATGATGATGAAGATAATTTAGCGCTCCCCGGGACTCGCCGAGGGTTCAGCCCCGTTGTCTTCAGTGGTAACCACTGTATATCCTGACTTACAGAAGTAACAGTGGTGGAGATGAGTGGTGGGATAAGCCTCAAAAAAAAAACTTCGTGATAAAATATTGCAATCATGCAGTTTCTATCTTATAACACCTAATTAATTTTTGGTTTAACGAATTAATCAAGATTCATCATCAGCAGCAGCAAAAAGACGTCCACTGCTGAACAAAGGCCTCCCCCTTAGAAAGGAGGGGTTTTCATAATTCCTACGCTTGGCGGGTAATCTAATAGAAAGACGCTGCTGCCCGTCTTCTTGTTTTCCCTTAAGGTACGCGTCCAATGGCACGCACCGCACGCACGGCACGCAACGGATTTTACTTTGCTTTCTATGATTTTGACGGCCCGCATCGGAAAATGCCGGCGCGGATAATGGACGCAGCGCTATGTAAAATCATACAAAGCAAACTAAAATCCGTTGCGTGCCGTGCGTGCGGTGCGTCCGGCGCCTGCCAATGGACGCGCACCTTAAGTCGTCTCTTACGGGCACCCAACGGGAGGAGATGGGAGACATCTGAATTTCACGCTATTGTTATATTGGATTATTCGTGCTAACAATATTATTGTTGCTGCCAAATTAATGGAATCCCACACATTAGCATTGTTTTATACACAGCAATTTGGAAAGTACTGATGTGTCCATAAGATAATCTTTGTTTTCAGATGGGTTTCTTTGATAAATATGTTTATGTATTGTACAATGCACTGGTTGCAATGAATATAAAGGAGTACTTGATTCAGTGTGACCAGTTTACGAATAACTGTTTTGTAGTTTGCTCTTTCTGTTAAAAGTAAGGGTTTTGAAAGTGAATGATAGCCCAATTTAAAAGGTGCACTTCAGTACAGTCCATGTAAGCAATCAATTAAATCAGTCTAATGGAGAACTTGTTTGAACATTTTTTTTTATGTTTCATTGTTTATTAAAGAATTTGGGCTTGCTTAGGTACCAAAAACAAAAAAATTTTTTTTTTTATATAACCAAGGTTTGCTACTGTGCGGCCTGCCTGATGGTAAGCAGTCACCGCAGCCTATAGGCGCTAGCAACACCAGAAGAATCACTAGCGCGTTGTCGTCCGTTAAGACATTAGATATTAAGTCTTTTGTGTCCGGTAATTTCACCAGCTACAGTGCCCTTCACATCGGAACACAGAAATATTTACAGACTGCTGCTTGCCGGCCGAATATCTAACACTGCGGTTGTACCTACCTGGACTGTTCCTTACACAAGGAACCTAGTAAATATATGCAAAAATAATTAGTTTACTGCAAATTAAAAGTTCGTTTTGTCCACTCTGAACCTTAAAAATGCTGTGCGAGCCGTACTGAGTCGCTAGTGATATGATGAAGTCAACAATGGCATGGCATCATGCCACACGCGTTTGTAGAAATATAATGTATTGAGTGTGTGGTTCTCAGAGACGGTGGGTCGGCGCGGCGGCACGCGACTGGCGGCGCTGAGTCCGGCCGCCGTACACTCGCCGCGACGCAGCTCCGAGGACTCCGCAGACGACACATTCAGCGTCAAGGAGCTTAGGGTAGGGCTTCAGAATATGACACTGTCATCCGTGCCTTCTCCGGGATATTATACTTAATTTTTCCGCATTTTGCTAAATTCCTTGTTACAAATCATTGCTTCAGTTCATTGCGTATAGAATCGAAGTAGTACTGCTATAGATTAAGGAACTCGTGTACTTACTTACAGCACGAGCTTAAAGAAGTCGAGGAGAAGTTCCGCAAAGCGATGATATTAAACGCACAGTTGGACAACGACAAGGCGGCGCTCGGCTACCAGCTCGAACTGCTGAAAGACAGGATAGAGGAGTTAAACGAGGAGTACGTGCAGTTGCAGGTGAGTTCTGTCAATTGTATAACTAAAGGGAATGAAGACGGTTGATGATTTCGAAACTCTTCAGAATTGAATGTAAATATGAGTTAAGGTTTTGTGGCCGATTCAAACGAATAAACAAATAAATTATTAAGTCTTATTGTTTATTTAATTTAGTTACGTTTTATCCCCTTTACCAATCGACTGAGAAACTAAGAATAGTAATGTTTATCGCCTCGCGTATTCTCTATACAAAAATTGATCAATAGATGCAGGGTTTAGCAATAATCTGGTGGTACAAGAATATCAAGTAGAGGCAGGTCTGACGTCCACGGGACTTCAGCATTTAAATATTAAGAGATTTGTTTATTTCGACAGCGGGAACACAGGGAGAAATGCTCGTCGTACGAGCGTCTAAAACGCGAGCACGAGTCCGTATCGCGTGAGCTTGTTGCCGCTCGCGATGCGGTGAGAGCGAGGGACTCCGCCGCGGGCGCCGCGGGCTTCGCCTTCGTGGAGGCCGCCGAGCTGGCCTCCACCGCGCCCGCCGGCACGCAGGTGGGGGCTGTGCCCCCGCTAGCCCTCGTCTCGCACTCCGCCGAGAAACTGCTCAATGACGCCGGCGAAGGGACGCTAGGTGAGCTATAGTTTTGTTCTATTCTTAATGGCTGGATAACTTCTTGAAGGAAGGGTTGTGACACGAAAAGGGATGCGTAAAATGTATGTGGGTGACCATCGATATAATATTTATACATATATCGATGTGAGTGACTGTTATAACTAGCAGGAATTGGGGTTTGAATTTATGATTTTGTGTTTTAGAGAGTTAGGTTAAACTCCTATGGTTGCGTCATTCGAATTTGGCTTAAGAAATTGGTATTGAAAGGTTTAATATCTGCAATTATGCATACTAGATTATGTTCAATTCCTGCGTTTTAAAGATTCCAGAAAACTTACACATTTTTATTTAAAGCTGGATAAAGTTGTTCAAATAGATGTGAATTTTTCCACAGATGTTCGGTTGCAAAAGCTATTAAGCTCGAAGCAATCACTAGAGTCGGAAGTACGAAAACTGAAGTTACAGCTGAACGAAGAGCGAGCCGCGCGACAGAACGGCGTCGCCAACCATCACGACGACGAGTACGAGAACGAAAGTGAGTAAATATTCTTACTGAATATACTATAGGTAGTCGTATTAAATAAAGCTGAAAAAACTAACGCGAGTGCAGTAAAGATAACTTCACACGAACAATCCTGAATCGCGCTACTAGCGATGTTTCAACGTACATGAATTATACAGGGTCAATTTTTGAGATGGGACCTTAAGGGCAGGTATCTTAACCGTTATAGATAAACATTCCTATAAGACCATCCATATCTTTTTGAGATATTCTGAACTGAATACATAGATTTTGGAAAAAAATTACAGTCAGGTAAAAAAATGCTAAACTTCAAAAGAAGAATTTTTAGAACGGAAGTTCTTTATCGCAAGTTCTGATATTTGCCTGTTGAGGGGCTAGAACGAAAAAAGTGTAACAATGAAAAGCGACACCAAAAATATTTTAATAACTTGTATAAAAAGCTGTCTTACCATTATAAAGCTTCAAATTAGAACTATATATCAGCAATATAAGGTCTCAATTTCTTTGAAAATATAGACACGGTTCACAAATTATTGCATGGCAGCTCTCCTAATAGTATATTTGTTTTTCGGGACGGTATTGTGTGTGCAATTGGCTCGCTGGTCTATGAGCGTGACGTTAGACGCGGGTTCAAGTAATATTGTAAATGAATTACAAATTACATGTATTACATTGAATGAAGTGCTTCAGTGTGGGTGAGGCAGGGCAGGGGAGAGTAGAGGGGGCAGAACAAGAAAGGAACTCCGTCCTAAGCGGGTGTCCTTAAGACACCTCTCAATTTTTTTTCGACAATCGATCCTATTTCATGTAGCGATCAATAGACTCTATGGGACCATATATACCATTTTTATGTTTGTGGTGAGAAAAGTCTAGTTGTAATTTATGAACTTCTTGTTAAACAATGTTTTCAAATAGCGACCGTCGTTTGGACTTAATTTGCGTAGTAGTGCAGTCCCGATCTAACGCCTCTCGATTTTTACATAGCTACCTGTCTTCTGTGGTCGGTGGAGTAGCTCACGTGATTGTGTATTGTCCCAGTGGAGAGCTTGCGCAAGTCGGCGGGCGAGGCGAAGGCGCGCGCGGCGCGGGCCGAGGCCGAGGTGGCGCTGCAAGGCGCGCACGTGGCCCGCCTCGAGGCGCAGCTCGCGCGCCTGCGGGCCCGCCAGGACCACCAGGACGAGCACGAGGAGCAACTCAAGCAGGAGCGCCGCCGCCTGCAGAGGGAGGTCAGTACGAGGTGGCGCTGCAGGGCGCGCACGTGGCCCGCCTCGAGGCGCAGCTCGCGCGCCTCGAGGCGGGCCCGCCAGGACCACCAGGACGAGCACGAGGAGCAGCTCAAGCAGGAGCGCCGCCGCCTGCAGAGGGAGGTCAGTACGAGGTGGCGCTGCAGGGCGCGCACGTGGCCCGCCTCGAGGCGCAGCTCGCCGCCTGCAGAGGGAGGTCAGTACGAGGTGGCGCTGCAGGGCCCGCCAGGACCACCAGGACGAGCACGAGGAGCAACTCAAGCAGGAGCGCCGCCGCCTGCAGAGGGAGGTCAGTACGAGGTGGCGCTGCAGGGCGCGCACGTGGCCCGCCTCGAGGCGCAGCTCGCGCGCCTCGAGGCGGGCCCGCCAGGACCACCAGGACGAGCACGAGGAGCAGCTCAAGCAGGAGCGCCGCCGCCTGCAGAGGGAGGTCAGTACGAGGTGGCGCTGCAGGGCGCGCACGTGGCCCGCCTCGAGGCGCAGCTCGCGCGCCTCGAGGCGGGCCCGCCAGGACCACCAGGACGAGCACGAGGAGCAGCTCAAGCAGGAGCGCCGCCGCCTGCAGAGGGAGGTCAGTACGAGGTGGCGCTGCAGGGCGCGCACGTGGCCCGCCTCGAGGCGCAGCTCGCGCGCCTGCGGGCCCGCCAGGACCACCAGGACGAGCACGAGGAGCAGCTCAAGCAGGAGCGCCGCCGCCTGCAGAGGGAGGTCAGTACGAGGTGGCGCTGCAGGGCGCGCACGTGGCCCGCCTCGAGGCGCAGCTCGCCGCCTGCAGAGGGAGGTCAGTACGAGGTGGCGCTGCAGGGCGCGCACGTGGCCCGCCTCGAGGCGCAGCTCGCCGCCTGCAGAGGGAGGTCAGTACGAGGTGGCGCTGCAGGGCGCGCACGTGGCCCGCCTCGAGGCGCAGCTCGCGCGCCTCGAGGCGGGCCCGCCAGGACCACCAGGACGAGCACGAGGAGCAGCTCAAGCAGGAGCGCCGCCGCCTGCAGAGGGAGGTCAGTACGAGGTGGCGCTGCAGGGCGCGCACGTGGCCCGCCTCGAGGCGCAGCTCGCGCGCCTCGAGGCGGGCCCGCCAGGACCACCAGGACGAGCACGAGGAGCAGCTCAAGCAGGAGCGCCGCCGCCTGCAGAGGGAGGTCAGTACGAGGTGGCGCTGCAGGGCGCGCACGTGGCCCGCCTCGAGGCGCAGCTCGCCGCCTGCAGAGGGAGGTCAGTACGAGGTGGCGCTGCAGGGCGCGCACGTGGCCCGCCTCGAGGCGCAGCTCGCCGCCTGCAGAGGGAGGTCAGTACGAGGTGGCGCTGCAGGGCGCGCACGTGGCCCGCCTCGAGGCGCAGCTCGCCGCCTGCAGAGGGAGGTCAGTACGAGGTGGCGCTGCAGGGCGCGCACGTGGCCCGCCTCGAGGCGCAGCTCGCCGCCTGCAGAGGGAGGTCAGTACGAGGTGGCGCTGCAGGGCGCGCACATGGCCCGCCTCGAGGCGCAGCTCGCCGCCTGCAGAGGGAGGTCAGTACGAGGTGGCGCTGCAGGGCGCGCACGTGGCCCGCCTCGAGGCGCAGCTCGCCGCCTGCAGAGGGAGGTCAGTACGAGGTGGCGCTGCAGGGCGCGCACGTGGCCCGCCTCGAGGCGCAGCTCGCCGCCTGCAGAGGGAGGTCAGTACGAGGTGGCGCTGCAGGGCGCGCACATGGCCCGCCTCGAGGCGCAGCTCGCCGCCTGCAGAGGGAGGTCAGTACGAGGTGGCGCTGCAGGGCGCGCACGTGGCCCGCCTCGAGGCGCAGCTCGCCGCCTGCAGAGGGAGGTCAGTACGAGGTGGCGCTGCAGGGCGCGCACGTGGCCCGCCTCGAGGCGCAGCTCGCCGCCTGCAGAGGGAGGTCAGTACGAGGTGGCGCTGCAGGGCGCGCACATGGCCCGCCTCGAGGCGCAGCTCGCCGCCTGCAGAGGGAGGTCAGTACGAGGTGGCGCTGCAGGGCGCGCACGTGGCCCGCCTCGAGGCGCAGCTCGCCGCCTGCAGAGGGAGGTCAGTACGAGGTGGCGCTGCAGGGCGCGCACGTGGCCCGCCTCGAGGCGCAGCTCGCCGCCTGCAGAGGGAGGTCAGTACGAGGTGGCGCTGCAGGGCGCGCACATGGCCCGCCTCGAGGCGCAGCTCGCCGCCTGCAGAGGGAGGTCAGTACGAGGTGGCGCTGCAGGGCGCGCACGTGGCCCGCCTCGAGGCGCAGCTCGCCGCCTGCAGAGGGAGGTCAGTACGAGGTGGCGCTGCAGGGCGCGCACGTGGCCCGCCTCGAGGCGCAGCTCGCCGCCTGCAGAGGGAGGTCAGTACGAGGTGGCGCTGCAGGGCGCGCACGTGGCCCGCCTCGAGGCGCAGCTCGCCGCCTGCAGAGGGAGGTCAGTACGAGGTGGCGCTGCAGGGCGCGCACGTGGCCCGCCTCGAGGCGCAGCTCGCCGCCTGCAGAGGGAGGTCAGTACGAGGTGGCGCTGCAGGGCGCGCACGTGGCCCGCCTCGAGGCGCAGCTCGCCGCCTGCAGAGGGAGGTCAGTACGAGGTGGCGCTGCAGGGCGCGCACGTGGCCCGCCTCGAGGCGCAGCTCGCCGCCTGCAGAGGGAGGTCAGTACGAGGTGGCGCTGCAGGGCGCGCACGTGGCCCGCCTCGAGGCGCAGCTCGCCGCCTGCAGAGGGAGGTCAGTACGAGGTGGCGCTGCAGGGCGCGCACATGGCCCGCCTCGAGGCGCAGCTCGCCGCCTGCAGAGGGAGGTCAGTACGAGGTGGCGCTGCAGGGCGCGCACGTGGCCCGCCTCGAGGCGCAGCTCGCCGCCTGCAGAGGGAGGTCAGTACGAGGTGGCGCTGCAGGGCGCGCACGTGGCCCGCCTCGAGGCGCAGCTCGCCGCCTGCAGAGGGAGGTCAGTACGAGGTGGCGCTGCAGGGCGCGCACATGGCCCGCCTCGAGGCGCAGCTCGCCGCCTGCAGAGGGAGGTCAGTACGAGGTGGCGCTGCAGGGCGCGCACGTGGCCCGCCTCGAGGCGCAGCTCGCCGCCTGCAGAGGGAGGTCAGTACGAGGTGGCGCTGCAGGGCGCGCACGTGGCCCGCCTCGAGGCGCAGCTCGCCGCCTGCAGAGGGAGGTCAGTACGAGGTGGCGCTGCAGGGCGCGCACATGGCCCGCCTCGAGGCGCAGCTCGCCGCCTGCAGAGGGAGGTCAGTACGAGGTGGCGCTGCAGGGCGCGCACGTGGCCCGCCTCGAGGCGCAGCTCGCCGCCTGCAGAGGGAGGTCAGTACGAGGTGGCGCTGCAGGGCGCGCACGTGGCCCGCCTCGAGGCGCAGCTCGCCGCCTGCAGAGGGAGGTCAGTACGAGGTGGCGCTCAAATTGGATCCGGAGGGAAGATCAAATCGTTCGATTGTGGAATCCGACTTCACCAAGTGTAAGGCCACACTGTACTCCGACCAAAGTCAAAAAGTAAAGTTCATGAAAGGTAGTCGTGGAACTTGATGTTATATCAATATTTTATGTGAAGATGGCTGGGTCGGAAAGTTTTTAGATGTGACAATTTGTGACGCATCGGCAATGTAATGCCATGCTGGTGTTTGACGAAGATCCCACCTGATGGTAAACGGTCATGTCGTCGTGGGTGATAAAGCTCACTAAGTCATTAACAACATCAAGGTCCCGTGTCAAATGAATCGCTGCGTTGACAGCAAAATCTAAGTCCAACAGCCAACAGCCACCCGCCACCGACCCGCTCAGCGTCTCCTTGTTCAGGATATACATGGTTTAATTTGCTTTTCAGGAAGTCGTTGACTTCTGGGCCGTTATCAATAATGGCGATAGTTAACGGTACAGTTGCCCGACCCCCGAGTGTGACACCTCAGTAATATAAACAATGTGACCCTTTAATCCACACTGTGTTATTCAAACAGCTGAATGTTTAACAATACTGTAAATACTGCCAATATTACTCACCAGTCTCTCCTCATATGCGCGATATACATTGCTTTAGTTTAATTTCACGACACAGAATATGTGTATAGCAACCGTGCATCGGATATGTTAAATTATAGAAGCCGGTTCCTGATCAATATAGTGGTGTTCAATTGGAGACAGACTATGTCCAACTATGTCCAAGCAACAGGCTTATAGTGATGACGATTAAATAGGGGTTTATTTTTAGACAGCATCTTGACATGTTTATGCCAATATATCTTCTTAGTCGAGCTTGCAATTCTTTTTGAAGGTAGTTTGGTCCCTTAAGCCGCTTCATAAAGCTAAGGCCAGATTTCTCTCTATGTACACTGGAAATAGATTTTTTTAAGAACACATGCATAAGCATTCTGAACTTCTAAGCCTGGTAATTCATGGTTATGTGTGGTCCGGTCTTTAGTCCTCTAAAAAGTAGTCCAGGTCGTGTCTCACTGAGGTGCCCTTAAATTAGTCTCTTCTCACGCTACTCCTAAGCCTAGTAATGAAACGTTTATTGAACTGGTTGTAACTTCAGTCCTGTTTAAAGGGCAGACGAAGCTGTGTTTCTCTGACTGCCCTTGAGTTAGTCACTCCTCACGTAATCCTAAGCCTGATTTTGGAAGATTTTGTGATTCATTGAGGTTTTTTTTTTGGAAGATTTTGTAAATTCAGACCTCTGTGAAGGGTGGTCAAACCGCAACACCCTGAGATACCCTTGAGTTTATAGCTCCCTACAAAACTCCAGGCTTACGAGTTTTGTAGGGAGCGATTAACATAATGGTGGTTTTGTGATTCAATGGTAATTTTTTATGTGACGTTCATTCCTGTACTGTCCATAACAGCATGCTATGTATAAATAAATAAATGTATATACTACCAACATATCACTGTTAAATAATTGGACTATCAATGTTCATCTCACTCGCACCTTATAGGTAGAATGAGATGCCTTCCCTTCTTGCAGGATATCAACCAATATTTGGTCACTTTGTGTCCCTTAAATGTAAGATGATAAGAACCGACGGATGTAAAAACGATACCACCGACTGGACTCAAAGAGAAGCAATAAAATTTAAGCTTTATACAATGTTAATACAGTAAAAAATTCATTGTAAGTACTACCCATGCGCAATAAGTTGAGACCTAAGCGCGACGACGTCACAGACAAATTAGCGTTGCCTACAGTACAACGTGGCTGCTCGAAGGGAAATGAAAGGGGTCTCAACTTATGGCGCACGGGTAATAGTACAAGACAAGTGTAGCAGGCGTTGACTACGCATCGTGCGTCCCAAACTAACTATGGCACTGTCATTCTTGATCGTCCAATTGCTTACTGGTCGACCAAATTACCCTCTTCACGATAACTGTCCGCTTACGGCTCTTACGTTGCCAGGTAATAAAGATCTGCTAGTTGACGCCGAGTTCTAGCCGCATTGGCAACGCGTTGTCTACTCGTTGATTCGAAGTTGAAGTTAAGTCAACCGTGGAAGTATTATGACCAAAAAAGACAAGCCCGCTGAGTTTTTTGCCGGATTTTCTCAGTCGCAACCGCGTTACGATCCCTTGGACACGCCGAATTTTGTTAAAAAAATATTTTTGTGTAAGAGGGTACTTACACAAAAATATATTCTGACAAACTTGGGTGGGACCTATACATAATAAAGATAGTTTGACTTTGATATGTTATAGATTACAGCTTTGACGGTATTTTGAAGTTGATGCGATGTGCTGTGTTTTGAGTTATATGTTTTTACCGGTAATGTCCTACTATTGGGCAAGGGTCTGCTCTCCTGTTTGATAGCCCATAATCCACCACGCAGGCTAAGTATATATTTTCATTCGGCAGGCTCGAGAAGCTCTCAACCGAGTGGAAGAATTGGAGACAGAGAACAGCCACCTGACGAAACGCCTCGACAAACTCAAGAACGCCAAATCCGCACTCCTCAAGGACCTGTGACAGAATTGAACGCGATGCAACATATACAATGCTGAGTATTAACCGCTACGGAGCGCCCACGACGGTACACAAGCAGCCGTGTATGGCGATGTGTGCTGGTAGGTCGTCGATAACGTGAGTGCGAGTCGCACGGTATACGAATTGTGGATATCTAAATAATTATTTACAAATTAAATTGTGACATTAAATTTTATTGCGAGTATATCGTAAGAACTACTCAATAATTATCTTCCATTCTTTTGTTGTAACAAAATAATCAATTTCTTTTTAAATGCTGGCATTTCTAAGGAGTCTGCGCGAGGATCTACGTATTTCTTGTTAGATGGGAAACAGAGGGCCTAGACAAGATGCAATCGCTTCATAGCGAATATATTTCTTCATTCGCTAACAGAGTCAATTCCCTATAATTTGTCACGTGATTTTTCGATGACTTATGTCATTCTCATACATTTTTATACTTTCTATTAACGATAACGCTTGTAAAATGTTACATTGTCTAGGGGGGCAGGAAAGCTTAGGAGAAAATTTTGAGACCGGTACCCTTTTGCCTAGATTGGTGTGAGGTATATTATATGATTTCTATGATTAAACTTGTATAATTATAAAAGTCATGATATTATTGAATTATTCCCTCGCACTCGCGAACTCAATGGAAAGACGTCCACCGCTGAACAAAGACCTCCTACTTAGAAGGGAGGGTATGCTATCCCCAAGCTTGGTAGGTGTCTTGGTGGTCGCAGTACAGATGATAGGTAGTCAAATAGAAAAACGCTGTCATCCGTCTACTTGTTTTCCCTTAGTCGGCTCTTACGACAACCAGATGGAAGGGAGGGGGGGGGGGGAATGGTTATCCCGGACACCCCTCTTAATGGAATGCAAATATGGTTGTATTATTCGTTCATAACCATTTATTACCTTGTAAATCGCTTTATAATAATTAAAATATTCCCTGTAAATTATAATAATAATGTAATATAATGTTTTTGTTTTATTGATTTAAATAAATATAAATTATTTATTTTAACGATGTTCGTATTTTTCTGTATAGTTATTGTGTTTAAGTCGTATTTAGGCTGCCGTTATGGTTTATATTATTATGGCTTTCTTACTAATTGGTAGTGATTTACTTGCCATTGCAATCATACAATTTAATTAACCTATAATATGAAATACGCGACGTGAATTATTTACTAGTGCCGTACGATGGTACAAGAAAAGCTTACTGTAGATAACTGTTGATTCAACGATATAATATTGAAACTAGATTAGCTGTTACGGTCCGACAGTGGCACACAGAAATAGCGCCCTCGTGTCGCTATTTCTTTTCAAGCCACAGGTTGACAAAATTATTTTTGCCGATAGGAGTGTCGCTACTGTTTATATGAAACTGTCAAACTACAAGTCATTATCATAATAAGACCGTTAGTTCACGTTTCCGCCACCAGCACAGATCGTGACCCCCGCGACCAAATTTTAGATGTCATTTTGTTCGTGAATGTTTATCTAGTTTATATATTATATGGATGTGTTGATTGCATACATTTTAGCTAATCATTGTGCCAATGTACGGTGTCGCTATTTTTTTGTTCAACGCTTAAAAATGTATTAATATAATTGCTCAAAATTGTAAATCCCTTTAATAATGTGATAATCTATTTTCGAATATAAACGTCCAATAGGATAAGTTGCACCGACGCGATTAGTTTCCGTGGGGCTGACGACGTGTATTTTTATATTTCGATATTTTTTATTCACGATTTCACATAGTTACCAATTACCATGCTGTTTAATGAAACATTTTTCTTTATTAAATTATTATATGAGCTCTTTACATTATTATTTCGATTGTCGATCTTGTTCGGATGTAACTATTGAATTTTAAAATTAGGGAGCGTTCAAGTATTACGTAACGAATTTGTGTGCTTCGCAAACGTTACGATGCGTTACATGTCGTTTGAACTAAACGTTACGTCGATACGAAATCTCTCGCTTTTAAAAACGTTGAAACAATTGAAATGTCTTTTCAATTGTTAGATTAAAACAATAACATAGGCTACTTTCCGTTACTTTACGCCACACAATGGTGACTTTCAGGTAAAAATGGTCACTTGGTAGTGGTTACGTAATGTTCTACTAGCAGGGAAAGGGGGTTACAGAAAAACGTTACGGCGCGTTACATTGGGGGAAGGGGTTCAAAAATTGCGTTACGTAATACTTGCAACGTTCCCTTGTGTATAGGTGATTATAATGTCGCTTTTATATTAGCTTAGTGATGCTCACTTAAACATACAGTGCCATGGTGCACCAAAACGTATTATTAATACAATAATTCGATGTGTAGTTACGTATAGTGAACGATAATGCGGGTAGTTTGGCTCGATCTTATAACGCGGGCTTCCCATGTGCGTGCTTGTTACGGAAAATTAGGCTTCAAGGGATAAGGAATAGAGTCCGGGCGCCTAAACAAACGCTCACCTATGGAAGCCTCCTACACGCTGTGCGGTGTAGCATGCTACCTTCCAGTGACATTAAACAAACCATTTATTAGTAGCTTAAATTTTTAATCTAAATATCACAGTCGTAAACATGGAATCAGTAATAGTAATAATATCCTGGGACGATCCACAGACTGTCTTCTGATCCCAAATTAGGCATAGTCTGTACATGAATAACCAGATAACTAAAACAATTTTTTTTTGTAAATACATACTTTAATATATAAATAACACCCAGACGCAAGGCGGGAATCGAACCCACGACCTATTGGGTAGCAGCCATGGTGTCTAACCTAGTGGTTGGTTGATCTACTGACCAACAGGCCCGTCAAGATGTCACCCGCGTCATGATACACTGCACAGAGTATAATAGCAAATGTTGATTGCATGCGTAAAGTGTATGTATATGTGTAGAATTATTACAAAGTTACTAGTACGCAATGAACAGTAATTAGGGTAATAGATTTGCAGTAATTTTGTATAAAGATAGCGAAACATTATAGACTTGCGAACCACCGAATTCACATAAATTCAAGGCGTGTATGTAGCAGAATTAACGCTCAACATTATATAATAACGTCATTTTAATTTGCAATACAGTGGACCCCCCGGTAATCCGACAAACGCTTTGCAGTGCAGTGTCGGACTATCAAATTTGTCGGATTTTAGAGTACTGCCTAAGTAAGACCCTATAGTCCGGTTTTTTTTTAGAAAAGAGTACCTTGTAATCCGACAAATTACAGATCAAAATAATTAAGTTTCTATCTGAACTACAAATTTTAATACAATGCAGGCATGTCGGATTGCAGGGGCGCCGGATTAGTCAGGAGGTGTATTATCGGAGGTCTACTGTATAAGTATTTTACTCTAAATTAATTGTATAACAATGCTATACAGGGTGTTAAAAAACTCCTGTATTTTTTTTAGGTTTATAGACATTTATTCTCAAAGAAAGACAGTCACTTACTTGAGAATTACTTGAGAACAATATTCACATATAACTATAACAGTCTTAATGTTTATGTACGTAATTTTTAAGGAGAATTTTCGCATTGCTAGTAAAAATCAAGAGAAATGTTTATGCGTTATTCAAAAAATGATAGATAATACGTATGACTGTATTGCGAGACTTATACTCTCGGCGATCGGATAGGGTATTTTTAACGTCTATACATACAATATTTTATCTTTGCAAAATTCTCCAGCCATTTTTCGGTCTAATTTGAGCTGTCTGGTTGGTCTGATTATACAATGTGTCAATGTGATGACGCAAACCTTCAGACACCCGAACTTAATTTGTTTTTAAATATTAATTTATCACACTATTATTTAATTTCATAAATATTCGTTGAAGATATTTGTCTGTTTTTTTCTAGTATCATATCTATTCTGTTTGTTTATAACTCTACGTGTGTCGAATGCGCTCGCAGGGGGTTGATAAGCTCTCACCGCCTCCATATTGGCAGGACCGCCTGAATTTTTAGACTCGGCATAATAAAATAAAAAAATATTAGTAAAATAAATCACCTACAGGGTGTAAAAAAACACGTGTCCGATCCGTGAGGGTCTTATTCAGCGTATCAATACAAACACATGTATATAACTCATTTGTTGAATATCTCATTTTTTTTTTCCTACTTTGTTCCAGAAAAACGAATCTGATCTTGTATTTTTGGTACAAATTAGAAAAAAAAAATTGGGATAATTAACAAATGAGTTATATACATATGTTTGTATTGATATACTGAATAATACCCTCGCGGATCGGACACGTGTTTTTTTACATTCTATATATTTAAAAATAGTGTATTCAATTCTGCTCTCGATACACAACAAACTAGTTTCAGGGTTTGCGTAAATTTTTTTCCACGTTGTATAATACCTACCTACATTTCATTTTAGACTGCCCAATCGTAATTCTAAAGGTGGTGTATTTCTGCCTTGAGCTGAGAGTTCCCTTAATGTTCAATCGTATATAAATAAGTAAGTATATGTATTTCAGTTATATAATTCACAATTAGGAAATTTTTGAAGATTAGTTAACTAATGGCTTACATGAATAATTGATCTTGGTCTACAATCTTACATAATATAATTACCTAATCAACTAATCCATCATTTAAATCAAATAGGAAGAAACAAACTGGCTACTGGTGGCGGCCGCCGGATAGTTTTTCACTGACTGGCCCGAGGATGGCTATGTTTTTCGAGGAAATATTTGCAATATACTTTAGCAGGCTCTGTAAACTCAATGGCTAGTCGATTAAAAAATTTGTGAATTGATCCGAAAACCCAAGATTTTGGTAAAGATCAGTAATTCATTTCGACTATTTTAAAACGTACGTACTTCCCTGAATAGTATCATCTGTATTATGTATTGGTGTGCGTTCAATATCCACCGTATTCGCGCGAGTATAAAGCACAAAATAACTTAGACTGCAAAATACCAACGAGTAGTTTGGATTAGCCGGGTAGTCACTGCATAGCGTTCTGCGATATACAGATCAATTGTAATTTTATAAGTAGGAATGTAATTTGTAAGTACGATGTTATGTATTTTGGTGCTGCATTACTAATTTATTTTGTTTTCGATTTAACTATGAATGACCAACTGTCTTTTTTATATGAAGCGAAAAACAGACGTAATATTGTATAAATTTGGATATTTTGAATAAATTTCGCTCTGTAATGATTGTTTAATTTTTTCCAATACCTACTACTACATGACGTCCGTTGTGTCCGGGTAAGAATGGCACCCCCCAATCTCCCGTTGGGTGTCCGATAAGGTACGCGTCCATTGGCCCGCGCCGGACGCACCGCACGCACGGCACGCAACTGATTTTAGTTTGCTTTCTATGATTTTACATAGCGCTGCGTCCATTATCCGCGCCGGCATTTTCCGATGCGGGCCGTCAAAATCATGGCGCGGGCCAATGGACGCGTAGAGGCGACTAAGGGGAAACAGGAAGACGGGCAACAGCGTCTTTCTATTGGATTACCTACCACCTATACTGCGATCCCCAAGACGCCTGCCAAGCGTGGGGGTTATGGCAACCCCTCCCTTCTAAGGGGGAGGCCTTTGTTCAGCAGTGGACGTCGTTTGGCTGCTGATGACGATAATGACTACATGACCTGGCAAGTGGCAGTCTCAACACAAATATTGAATCATAGTGGTTATGTTTCAGTGATCACATAAGGCTCAAGTCACACCAAGATGGCGCGGCGCGCACTTTCAGTGTGAAAGAGTTTTAAATTTTATCTACAATACGTAAAAGACCATCATCATCATCAGCCGGAAGACGTCCACTGCTGAACATAGGCCTCCCCCTTAGAACGCCACAATGAACGACAATTGGCTATTTGCATCCACCGGTTACCTGCGACGCGCACAATGTCGTCTGTCCACCTAGTGGGAGGCCTGCCTACGCTGCGTCTTCCGGTTCGTGGTCGCGTGGTCGTAAAAGACCAGCATCGCTTGAAAAACTCAAACAGGCCGCGAGCAGTCGCGCGGCGACTCGCGTTTGGTCAGCGCGACCGTAGGCGGCTTTTGGAGCGGAGTTTCCTTGTAGAAATTACGAACTAAACTCAAGGCGCGCGGTCGTACGCAGCCGCTGCCGGCCGCGTCGCGCCTCTTCTGGCCGCTGCCATCTTGATGAGAATTGAGCCTACTAAGGCAGGCACAGGAGCAACATCCGTTAGGTAGGTACACGAGGTGTTCATGGCGATTTTTCGAAAAAAAATACGTCGTTCTCTTCCCCACGTGAGATTGGGTGAGGTTTGGCTCGACCCCCACACCCGCCTAAACGGCTCACGTAAATTAATGGACGGACGTCCATAAACTGACCCCCTCACGAACGATGTATAGGCAGGCGTTCCACTATGGAGTACGAGATTACAAGAACCTTGAATTACTTAGTACGTAATACCTCCATCAATGCAATGGAACCGTACCTACTATAAAGTGTTTCTGTATGTATGCTAACCAGTCGCCCACCGATATCGACCTTACGTGGAAGGCGTAAGGTCCATTTCAGATTAACAATAACAAAGAGGATCATGGATTCGACGTTTTCCCTAGGTACCTATATCAACAGCACGAAAGACGTCTACTGCTAAACAAAGGCCTCTCCCTTAAAAGGGAGGGGTTGCTATAATCCCCACGCCTGGCAGGCGTCCTGAGGATCGCAGTATATGTGGTGGTAGGTAGGAAAGACGCTTCTGCCCGTCTTCAAAGGTAGGTAGTAATCCCAATAGAAAGACGCTGCTGCTGCTGCTCGTCTTCTTGTTAGATATCCTTGAGTCGACTTACTCCATGGCGCAATGGGAAATCGCTTGCTTTGCAAACCGGAGGACGCGGGTTCGAATCCTGCGGGGAGAAACAAATTTGTGTAATTGTTCCTTACTGGCTAGGACAATGCATGCAGGCCGAGCACCTGATTATCTGTAAAGTAACATGATCCATGCGCCGGATGGGCATGTAAAAAGTTGATCCTGCGCCTGATCTCTCCCCGGTCGTGTCGGTTTTCCGTCCCATCGTATTGTGAGAGTAAAGGAAGAGACAGTGCACTTGATCTACGCAAGCACTTGTGCAGTATAACATCTGCTTAGCAGGCGTTTAGAGTTTGAGAGAGACGCTGCTGCCCGTCTTCCCTTAGTCGCCTCTTACGTACACCCAACGGGATGAGATGCGAGGGTGCTATTCTTACCCGGACACCCCACGGGTAAGTTGGTTGTCTGGAAGAAATCACTTGCGATAAGACCAACAATGTTGTCTATCTACTTTTTGCATCGTAGGAACCAATGCGTACAAAGCTATACACTATTACTCATTAAAATTATCATGTAGGCATCCATCTTATTCACTTGGCACTGAAGTAGTGCCCCCATGAACACCCATCACGCACTAAGCTGATGTGTATAGTATACACTTCAACCCAATTCAAGCTATTTACCGTAATCGATATAAATTAAATAAAACAACAATAAACATTCTATCAAATTTATTACGACTATGAGAATGGTACCTCTTAGAAATTAAATTAAGAACAAACAAAAATGTGTATTTACAGTGATTGAATTATGATTACATATTAGGAAATATGAAACGAAACTAGGAAAAAGATAAAAGAAAAGTCCTAACTACTGCATGATTTATCTTAGATTAAGGTCAAGCCCAAAGAGAACAAATTATACAGTTATGCAGTATGCACCAAACTGCATTGCTGTAAAACTTATAATAAATAAAATTATAATTTGAAGCCTTCGTGGAGGCCGCAGCTTGACCATTCGGAGATCGCAGGTTCGAATCCTGTGGGGAGCAACAAGTTTTTGTAGTTGTTCCTTGCTTGTTAGGATTATTGAACACTGTGCGTAGTTGGCTGACTGGTGATTAATTGGCTGTTGCGGCCGTATCAGCCAGGAATGGACAATATTATAATACACAATTTGCACAGAACCAAGATTGGTAACTTAAAAAGAAACTAGAGCAAAAACGATTGTTACTTAACTATTTTATTTTTTTTGATTGGAGTGATAAAGTAGTAATAATCGTGAAATCACCCGGGAACTAGAGAAGCCTATTAACAGTCTTTCCATATAGCTGCAGTGATCACAGAACAAGGACACAACACGGTAGAAGCCATAACCGATGATTACAAATCAAAAGGTGACATTTGTAATGCAGTCTTTTGACTACTGTGGGTCATTTACAAAGTTAGAATGATATCAAATGATTAACGGTATGAAGGCCGTCGCACACGTCATTAGAGAACAATTTACCATTGGCATAGATGCAGCCTGTGGCCGCTTAACTAGTGCATTTAGATGTGTAGGATTGTCCACCTCATAAATAAATTCTGAATCACAGGTGAGCAGCCAAAATGCAAGTCTATGGCAGATAAAATCATATACAAGAAAAATATAGCTTTAATTTTTTATACACCTTGGAATTTTTCTTGAAAAATTGTAAACATCTTCCCTTTCAACTTTTCTGTATGAAAAGTATATCAAGATTTAACCAAAGCGTATACAAGGTCATTGGTCAAACACTAAAAACCTCTTAGGACTAAATTACTAACAAAATAAACATCAACTTTTGTTCGGACTTTTTAAAAAAAACATAATACATTTACCAAATGAACTCTTAAGACGGCCACCCTTTTTAGACTTTGGAATATTTAGACTTAGAGCATCCAATTTAAGTATTTATAACTATGTATGAAAATCTGATGAATTAAATTCTGGTGAATTATTAAGTCACAGTAGAACAAAGATTGTTGTTTATGATTTTACTAATATAGTCCCAAGAGGTTGCTCTTTTACCAATGACCCTGTAGGTTTAACAACAGGAAGGGCTCTGTTAATAGCGTAGTCTCTTTGGGCTCAATACTTCTTACACACTAGTTGCCAGGCTACGGCAAGGGATGCTGGCTGGGTGTGAGGCCACCATGTTCAGGGCTGTGTTTCTGTTTTTTCCGCTTCTTCTCTTTTTTCCTTTTCTTCCGTTCTTTGTCATCATCATGGCGTTTCTGCTTTTTGTGTTTCTTCTCATATGTATCAGGATTTGAGGAATCTGTAGACATGTATTTATGTTAGGAAACAAAGTACAAAATCTAGGTGTCGTAAGAAAACAACACCTAGAATTTGTACTTGTTCTTAGGCAGGTGCCTACCAGCTAACGACACCTAGATTTTGTACTTGTTCTTAGGCAGGTGCCTACCAGCTAACGACACCTAGATTTTGTACTTGTTCTTAGGCAGGTGCCTACCAGCTAACAACACCTAGATTTTGTACTTGTTCTTAGGCAGGTGCCTACCAGCTAACGACACCTAGATTTTGTACTTGTTCTTAGGCAGGTGCCTACCAGCTAACGACACCTAGATTTTGTACTTGTTCTTAGGCAGGTGCCTACCAGCTAACGACACCTAGATTTTATATACCTATATACCACCACAATATTAGATATTCTGCCGCCAAGCAGCAGTGTGTAAACATTGCAGTGTTCTAGTGTGAAGGAAACTTGTAGATGGTGAAATTACCAGACTTAATATGATGATGAGAGCCAGTTCAATTCACCTGATAGTCCACCTGGTAGTGGTACCAGCTCATGGACAGGAAGTGTGAAGTAATTTCTCCACACAGTGCTCTTTGCACTGGAACACAGCACTGTTTACACACTACTGCTTGGCAGAAGAATATCTCACACAGTGTTGGTACATATTTGGACGCCGCCTTGCACAGGGGCACCCACCAACTAACACATAATATACATTTTATTTATATAACATGTACTTAGGTACTTATTAACACAGCAAATAGTTTATGATAGTTTAATATTTATTTGAATTGGAAATTGTAGGCTGTTATATAATATTGGTTTTCTTGCACTAAGAATTAATATAATAATAAAAGATCTTTATCAACAACTCCAGTAAATTTAAAAAAAAACGAAACAGTAAATGATAGAATGAGCTTAAAATTACCAAGGGATCCCAAACTAGACAAAGCCTGTATCTTGGCATACCAATTTCTAATCAAAATTCAAATGTTAAACATAATGAGGTCAGGGCCTTAGAATGTGGACAGTGTGTAGGGTGTATGTGCCAATAAGTGAGTGTATTATGGTGTGTGGTGTAAGTGCATGTGTATGATATGTAATTAACGTAAATGTATATACCACAACACTGAAAATAGGGCTTAAACAATACAAAAATTGAGACAGTGATTAAACTTATACCTTGTAAAGGAGTTTCTTGACCTGCAGGCACACCGTCTTTGTGCTTATGTTTCTTATGTTTGGTCTTGTGTCGCTTTGGTGGTGCTGAACTAACATATCTATATTGCTCCGGCAATGGTCCTGGATGCAGCCGGAACCCCGCCAGCTGAGCACTCGTCAACGGTAGCAGCTCCTTGCCACCGATAGGCCTCTTAGCTATCACGGAACCTAAAGTACTATTGTCTTCTTGCCCTGGTCCATCTAAAATCCCAGGTAGATTGGGAAGGAACGATGACAGGGACTCCTTCAGTTTCTTGCCATTAAATTTACTATACGAGTGCTCTAGCCCATAGTATGCCATCAAATTCGTCGCACCCGTGAGATCACATTCTCCTGTAACCAAATTTACTGTATTATAAAATATTAGGTACTCACATTCTAGTCGCATATCCGTTAAACTAATGAGCGTGTACCTTGAGGTTCTTTCATCAAATAGAATGGTCCACTATGCACTATAGATGGATTCTTCCCTAGCGAGATTGTGGTTTTGAGCGTCCCAGTGGAGTCCTGACGAGAAACCACTGGTGACCTCCCGCCTCGAGGCGAGGACTTTGGGGAATAAGATTCTACCTTCCTGAACTGATCAGACATCATCTTGAATCCGCATTGTCTACATAACAAACGCAAAGAAATTAATTTCACTAAATAAACGAGAAGAAAATTAAAACGACACCCTCACTCCAAAGAGCACTTTGACAACTCTGCAAAAAATATCTAACTAAATAGGCATGTTCCGCGAAAAATTATTTAGTCGATTCTTGTAAATCAAGTCTTAAATCGATAATTATGAGTTAACTAAAAGTATAACATAATATTAAATTATTAAAAATAAAATCTTGCTCCCTTATACCCTCCCTTTGGCTTCACACGGGTAAAAAAATATTTTAAAGAACTTTTCTTTAATATTTGGATTATAATCTAAAGATACCTTTCTGTCATACGTGTCATACGAATAAGGCCTTTCTCTATCAATATAATAATAGTAGATTATGAAACAAACTTTCTACCCCAATTTTACAACTATGGTGATTTTTTTTCCGGGAAGTACGGTATGTGAGATTATGTAGACCATTTTACGAATTTTTGCTTACACACGATCGGGGCCCCTGTAGCGCGGGGGCCCCGTATAATTGATACGGCTGATACAGTAGTAGCTACGCCCTTGCCACACAACTCGACTCCTAATTGGAGTGGCATTTTTTATAGTGCCACTGGCCCTCCAAAAACTTTATTAATTTATTTTATTTTAATGCTACCTACTTAACATATTCCTGAGGAATAATAATTTAATCATCATTGGAGAGTGCGTAGCCCTGCCGCCTATTTGAGATATCAATACAGTGAATCGATAACAATGTAAGTTATTGATTGAAATTCAAAATTTTTCTTAGAGTAGATTTGGTAACAGCTCTATGAAGTGAAAGGACTGACTAAGGCGGCGTTCCACTTGGAGCCCACAACGATCTAAACGCTCGCTCCTTCAGTCGTTCCTTATAGCGACCGCGGTCGTTATGGTCGCGGCGAAAACATCAGTCATGACGTCATGACTTACACTCACGCGAATCTCATGACGACCCATCTTTTTAGATGGGTCGTGATGGGTCGTCGTCTTAGAGAAAGAAACCAATAGAGAGCTGGCACTTTCTTTCTCATTCGCGCAAGAAAAGGATGCATTTATATATATTATATGTGATAGAAAGAAACCGAGCATATGATTTTTTGTCCCTCAGCGTGTGTTCAAAATCTGGCGCACCTACGGTGCGTTTTCTTCGAGTACTAATGAAATTTTCTAGTTCACGACCTAGCTTTGGAGTTTTAAATTGATTTGCATTATGAAATATCGTTTAAACTACATAATAGGCACATTTGAATAAATATCCATAACGTGTGTTAAGTGTACGAATGATTATTTTCCGTTATTTTCTGTCCTTATCGGCGGCACGGTAGCTAGATGTCTTGTTATATTCTGTCTACGGTCGTCGTAGTGATCGTTCCACTTGAGTTTGTGACGGTAACGCTCACAAGCAAGTGGAACGGGAAAAACTGCGGTCGTGCGTGCGTGAGGGCTTAGAGGAGATACCACTGGAGAAACCATGATACGCTAACCCCCTCTGCCAAATTTTTGTTCATATGGTCAGGTTATTCTTTATCTGTGTGCGTATGTTTTGAATGTGTTGCGAGTTTACTATAGTGTGGGTATGCGTGAAAGTGTATCTGTGTGTGTTTACTTCGCCTCCCGCACCCCGCAAAAGTGCCACGAAAAATTTGTTCGGGGAATCGACGCGATACTAACTCCTTTGGTACTTTCTCTGAGCGTGATGGCGATCCATAGACAGAATATAACAAGACTTCTATCTAGCGGCCATCGATATACTATACCAACTAGATTAGCTGTCACGAACAAAATGACATCGAAAATGTGGTCGCGGTTACATTTACTTACACAACTATACACGTAGCTAGAAATTGTAGAAAATAGTTTTAAATAATTCGGAACGTCGGACTAATAGCAGCCTTCACATGTAGTAATAAAGTCTAATTCTGTATGCAGTAATGTTGGCACATAAAACCTTTACATCGGAGACAAAGAAAAATCAATAAAACCGCCAAAATTATACGAAAAAAAGTAGTTGTTTTGACTGAAACAAAAATGTACTCATTTAAAAGAAAATCTTAACCATGTGGGCTACACCCTTATATTAAACATATAAATATATCAGTTATTTATATCTTCTATCTACAAATTGAATATATATTAAAGCACTAAATTACATTATATTTACATTCTTAATTACATATACAACACATCCATATTTACAATAACGCAACACACTACATTAAAATTACTAACTAAAATAATAAACCTATATTTACAAAACCACGATAATTATCTCGTGCTATGAAAACGCACGGCCAAGCCGGCCGGTGGTTCTTGTTTTCATATATGTAGGTACATAGCCGTCGATGCGCTTGCGCAGGGCGAACCGCGCATCGCGCCAGTCGAGATACCGTTCTACGACGCAAGGCCCGTGTCGCCTGCTAAACCGACGCTTGTGCTTTATTATCGCGAACTTGCTGTTATATTTGTTTATGTGCTGTTTCTAAGACTATCGCTTTGATCTATCGTTACTCCTTCTATTTCTGTGAACTATAGCTTTTCTAGTGTGTTGTGTAAACTGTTTCTTCTGTGGATTGTACCAGCGTACGTATTAAACTTCATTAGTGCCTACCTGGACTTATTAGCACTACTTAGCAACCACCTACTACTACTACACATACCACACCCTGCCATAACGGGAGTTATAGATTACGGTTGACATACCGCCTCACCGGCATACCTACCACTATAACTCCAGCCTTACAACTATTACTGGCACCTCCTACTATAACTGGTATCTTGCTATAACTGGTGACCTCTAAGAACACGAAGATCACGATGAGCGATTCAAGCAGTGACACCGCGAAAACAGCTGGTTCGAATATTACTACACGTCCGAAAAAAATGCGCGTTTCCATTGACGCACAACGAGAAATTTTCGAATCTCGGAAACATCTTTTGAAAGTGCCTCCATTCTCACCGGAAGATCCAGAGATATGGTTTGCTCTTCTGGAAGCACAATTTGACAGCCTGGATATTACGGAAGATTTTTCGAAATTTACCAGTGTCGTCAACAATTTGGACATACAGCATGCGAAGTCGGTAAAGGATGTAATTTTAAATCCTCCCGCTAAACAAAGGTACGTCAAAATTAAAACCGAGCTCATTAGACGTTTATCAGCTTCTCACGAGAAGAAGGTACGACAGCATCTCACCCACGAGGAACTTGGCGATAGGAAACCGTCGCAATTTCTTCGACATCTTCAAGACCTTGCTGGAAGTACTGCTCCCGAGGACTTTATTAAGTCTATTTGGACTAACCGCCTGCCTACCGCTATCCAGACAGTGTTAGCTTCCCAGCCCACCCACTCACTGGAACAGTTAGCGGAACTAGCGGACCGGATCCAGGAGCTGACGTCACTAACACAGACACCGGTCGTCGCAGCAACGTCGTCAGTGACTGCAGGTTCGTCACACACAGCGACTTCTCACCAATCAGAGATTGCTGAATTGAAGCATATGGTAGAACGGCTCGCGTTGAAGCTCGATGAGCACACCCGTAGTTCCGGCCCTATTTATAACCGCGCTAGAAGTTCCAGACCATCACTACGCCAAAGGACACCTTCTCGTCAGCGAAGTCGATCGAATTCGAGCTACAGACGATACCCCATTTGTTGGTATCACTCGAACTTTGGAGAGAAAGCCCGTATATGCATTACTCCTTGCGATTACAAGACGGCGGGAAACGCAGCGGGCAATCGCTAATGGCGACAGACGACTGCCCTGCTACTTCGGGTCGCCTTTTCGTTTTAGATCGTAACTCAAATACCCAGTTTCTAGTGGATACTGGCAGTGACCTTTGTGTTTACCCTCTTAGTGCGCTTCGCGAACGTAGATGTAAAAGTAAATATCAACTTTGTGCAGCAAATGGTTCTGTAATTGATACTTACGGCTTCATAGACTTAGATTTAAATTTTGGCTTAAGACGTAGCTTTCAATGGCGATTTGTTGTAGCCAACGTAACTAAAGCCATTATTGGCGTAGATTTTCTAAGTTCTTTTCATTTAATTGTAGACTATAGAAATCAACGCTTAATAGATAATACTACATCATTGTCGTCGCAAGCTTCTATTGCTAATGTTGATATATTTTCTATTAAGGTTTCAACAGGTGACACGAGGTATCATCGTATCCTAGACAGGTATCCCGAGTTGACACGCCCGTCAGGTACACAAATAACCCCTCGCCACAACACTGTACACCACATCAAAACTACGCCCGGCCCTCCAGTATCATGCACACCCCGCAGGTTAGCCCCAGACAAGTTGAAAATCGCCAAGCAAGAGTTTCAGCTAATGCTTAATAATGGCGTTGCTCGTCCTTCTAAGAGCCCCTGGGCCTCACCTCTGCATCTTGTGCCTAAGAAGGATAACGGCTGGCGACCTTGTGGTGATTACCGAATGTTAAATGCACGGACAGTGCCAGATCGTTATCCTATTAGGCACATCCATGATTTTACTCACAGTATTACTGGATGCAAGGTGTTCAGCAAAATAGACCTGGAGAAGGCCTACCATCAGATTCCGGTTCACGAGGAGGATATTATGAAGACAGCCATCACAACCCCGTTTGGCCTGTATGAGTTTCCTTTTATGACCTTTGGTTTAAGGAATGCAGGTCAAACGTTCCAAAGGTTTGTTGACGAGGTCACAAGAGGCTTAGACTTCTGTTATGCGTATCTGGACGATTTTCTGGTGTACTCGCGTACTGAAGCTGACCACGAAGTCCACCTCCAGCAACTCTTCGACCGCATGAAAGACTTTGGTATGTTAATTAACACTTCAAAGTGTGTTTTTGGTGTTAGCGAAGTAGACTTCTTAGGGTACCATATTTCAGAGGCTGGAACCAAACCCCTGGAGTCTAAGGTTCAGGCTATTAAGGAGTTCCCTGCCCCCACCACTGTACGGAAACTCAGACGGTTTTTAGGGATGGTTAACTTTTATAGGCGATTTATTCCCCACGCCGCTAAAATTCAAGCCCCCCTTAATGCTTTGTTAACCGGTTCGGTGAAGGCGTCCCATCCCGTAGACCTGACAGGTGAGACACTTTCCGCTTTTGAGCAGTGCAAGGAAAGCCTAGTTAATGCTGCATTACTTGCTCACCCAGATTGTGACGCCCAGCTTGCTCTGGTAACAGATGCATCTGATTGGGGAATGGGTGCAGTACTGCAGCAACTTAAGAATGGTAGCTGGCAACCACTCGCGTTTTTCTCGAGAACTTTTAGCCCGGCTCAAAAGAAATACTCGCCGTATGATCGCGAATTATTAGCGCTTTACGAGAGCATTAAATACTTTCGCTTTATGTTAGAGGCACGACATTTTGTCGTTTATACTGACCATAAGCCGTTGAGTTATGCTTTTCGCAACAGAAAAGATAACTGCTCGCCTAGGCAGTATCGACATCTCGATTTTATATCGCAATTCACGACAGATATTAGACACATTTCTGGGACAGACAATACTGTTGCTGATACCTTGTCCCGTGTCGAAGAATTGCAGATGCCTATTGACTTCGACTTACTTGCTATGTCACAAGCTTCTGACCGAAAACTGGCTCAACTCTTAGGCAGCGAATCTTCACTTCGCTTGGAAAAGTTGAAAGTACCCGGCAGTAACGCGGAAATTTACTGTGACGTGAGCATGAAATCACCAAGGCCTTTCGTGACAAAATCGTTACGGAAACAGCTATTCGACAGTCTGCACAATTTTAGCCACCCAGGAGCTAATGCCACCGCTAAGCTAGTCGCTGAGCGCTTTGTATGGCCTGGGGTGCGGAAAGACTGCCGAGAGTGGTCACGAAAATGCCTGGCCTGCCAACGCGCCAAGGTCCATCGTCACGTGTTTTCATCTATGGGCACGTTCGATTTACCTCGCGCTAGGTTCGCGTTTATTCACGTGGACATAATCGGCCCCCTTCCACCTTCACGAGGATATAGATATTGCCTCACAGTTGTGGACCGTTTCACACGATGGCCGGAAGTTACACCGATGGTCGACATTACCGCAGAAACCGTAGGTAGGGCATTGATGTCGTGGATATCCAGATTTGGATGTCCAACTGACGTCGTCAGGGACCGCGGACGACAATTTGAATCCACGCTCTTTCAATTTCTGGCAAGAGCGGTTGGATTCAAGCATCGTCGTACAACTGCATACCATCCAGCGTGTAATGGCCTCGTGGAACGGTTTCACCGACAACTGAAAGCCGCTATTATGTGTCACGCTGACACAAATTGGGTTGACGCATTACCGTTGGTACTTCTCGGTATTAGAACTGCTTTCAAAGAAGACATACAAGCTTCGTCGGCAGAGTTAGTTTACGGGGAGCCATTGCGTATGCCAGGAGAATTTTTCCAGGCAACACCACCTGATTCCACCGACATATCCGACTTTACCACCCGGTTACATAATGTTGTCGCGAAGTTACAACCGACACCTGCCGCGCGTCATAATAGCAGCAAAATTTTCATTTACCGCGATTTAGCCACATCGTCCCATGTATTTTTGAGGGATGATACAGTACGAGGCGCTTTACAACCTCCGTACTTAGGCCCTTATGAAGTTGTTGATAGAGGAGACAAGACCTTTAAATTACTTGTCAAAGGGAAACTTGTGACAGTATCTATAGACCGACTCAAACCGGCCTATGTACTTGTCGATCCATCACCTACAACCTCTACTTTGCCTACACCTAAACCACCTCCTGTTCTATGTAATAAACCTACTTTAATCACCTCGTCTATTCCTACTAGTAGGCCACTTCCAATTCAACCTACAGATCCCGTACAGTCACAGCCGTCTAAAGAACACATTCAAAAAACTCGTTCTGGGCGGACAGTACGTTTTCCTAATTATTATCGACCGTAGTAACGGTCTCGGAGGGGAGTGATGTGGGCTACACCCTTATATTAAACATATAAATATATCAGTTATTTATATCTTCTATCTACAAATTGAATATATATTAAAGCACTAAATTACATTATATTTACATTCTTAATTACATATACAACACATCCATATTTACAATAACGCAACACACTACATTAATAAAATTACTAACTAAAATAATAAACCTATATTTACAAAACCACGATAATTATCTCGTGCTATGAAAACGCACGGCCAAGCCGGCCGGTGGTTCTTGTTTTCATATATGTAGGTACATAGCCGTCGATGCGCTTGCGCAGGGCGTCCCGCGCATCGCGCCAGTCGAGATACCGTTCTACGACGCAAGGCCCGTGTCGCCTGCTAAACCGACGCTTGTGCTTTATTATCGCGAACTTGCTGTTATATTTGTTTATGTGCTGTTTCTAAGACTATCGCTTTGATCTATCGTTACTCCTTCTATTTCTGTGAACTATAGCTTTTCTAGTGTGTTGTGTAAACTGTTTCTTCTGTGGATTGTACCAGCGTACGTATTAAACTTCATTAGTGCCTACCTGGACTTATTAGCACTACTTAGCAACCACCTACTACTACTACACATACCACACCCTGCCATAACGGGAGTTATAGATTACGGTTGACATACCGCCTCACCGGCATACCTACCACTATAACTCCAGCCTTACAACTATTACTGGCACCTTATTATACCCATTCATTCGTTCATTCTTCGCACAGAGCGGAGCGCCTGCACGTCGTATCGCCGCAGCACTCGAGCGCATACTGCGTAGAAATCAGTCCCGATTTCGCTACACACGAGCCGACAACGCTCCCTAGACGATAATCGCCCCTAAATCGGGAGCTCGCCCGAACCGATTTCAGACCCGATTTCTAAACAATAAAAATTGGATACGATTTGCCTATACACGAGGGACGATTTAGGGTCCTCCCCACCACTGTCCCGATATTGCCAATGATTTTAGTGCCGTGTGTAGGGCTTTTAAAAAGGTGGGTCGTAGTGATCGTTCCACTTGAGTTTACGACGGTAACGCTCACAAGCAAGTGGAACCGGAAAAACTGTGAGCGTGATCGTTGTGGGCGCCAAGTGGAACGCGCTCCTAAAGTACATAATAGCCGCTAGCATCGATATATATAAAATAGGGATGCACGATTTTTCTCTTTGAATCAATTTTTTGGATCGTAATGGATCGTAGGCCTCTGAATCGATTCTTGGATCGGATCGTATTGTGTTTAATCGATCTCCTAAAAATCGATTCAATAATCAAATCGAAATTTGCAATAGTTTGAACAAATAAAACATTTCTTTATATTAAATACAAACTAAAGAAATTTAAAAAAATAGGGAAATAACATTGGCCTTGAAAATTGTTTTTTTTTTTCAATCTATAGGACGTTGATAAAGACAACAAGTTTCGCTTTACGTATATTAAAACATACAAGTTACTTACATTTTATCCAATGCATTTTCATCTTGATTTTTCGTTTCATTACTTTGCAAAAGATGATGTCTTTTCATATGGTTAGAAAGGTTTGTGGTGTTACTTTTTGATTTAACGATACAATGACATATTTTCCATTTTCCTCCAATATCAGTCTTTACGAAATTCGACAACACACTGAATTTAATAGGTGGAGCCATCGGTAAAACCACAATAGGCACAATTATTAAAACACGGGCGATCAAAGCAAAATAAAATCAACGAGGAATTTTTAGAACTACCTGCATCATGTTTCATTATTCTTGCCTATCGACTTGCTTCGCTTTGTACCGTCATAAACATTGCAAACTAATAATGTAAATAATTATAGTGTCGGCATTCGTTTGTAATCTATCTTTCTTGTTTACAATACAACAGCTTTTATGATACCTTAGGTATTACGATCTAAAGGATTCGATTCACTTAACTTATGAATCGATTCGAATGAAGATCGTATTGAAGTGAATCGATTCAAAAAATCGCTAGATCGTATTCAATTGAATCGATCTTCATAAAAATCGAATCGTAATGTACATCCCTAATATAAAATAAGGTTCAAAACAGGTGTGTTTCCATTGTGTGTGTACTGACTTACAAACTTATCCGTGCTGGTGGCAAAAATGAGAACTAACTTTTTTATTATGGTAATGACGTGTAGTTTAACAGTTTCGTATAGACAGTGGCGACACGCCTATCGGCAACATTAATTTTGTCAGTCTCTAGCGGAGAAAATATCAAATAAATAATTTTTATTTCGTATTATAATGATATCTTACTTATATTTATTATTTAAACTAGTAGTAATAAGAAAACGAAACGAAAAAAAAATTCCCCATCTGCAATTTTAGTATTACAATAAATATTATATTATTTGGACAGTTTATAAACGCGCAATAAGGAATTTCGATACATCCTGTTGTCGGCTCGTACTAATTTGAAATAAGCGACAGCCTCTCTATTTTCGTGACCACTTTTCGGGCCGTGACAGCTAATCTTGTTTAGATAGTATAACGATGCTAGCGGCTATTATGTACTTTAGGAGCGCGTTCCACTTGGCGCCCACGACGATCACGCTCACAGTTTTTCCGGTTCCACTTGCTTGTGAGCGTTACCGTCGTAAACTCAAGTGGAACGATCACTACGACCCACCTTTTTAGATGGGTCGTCGACCATCGTGAGCTTCGCATGAGCGTAAGTCATGACGTCATGAGTGACGTTTTCGCCGCGACCACAACGACCGCGGTCGCTATGTGGAACGACTAAAGGAGCGTTTTGATCGTTGTGGGCCCCAAGTGGAACGCAGCCTAGACAATATTTCTAGTGCCTGGAGATAGCATGATGCGCTAACCCCTCTGCCAAATTTTGTTCATATGGTCAGGTCATTCTTTATTTGTGTGCGTAACTTTTTGAATGTGTTGCGAGTTTATTATAGTGTGGGTATACGTGAAATTGTATCTGTGTGGGTTTACTTCGCCTCCCGCACCCCGCAAAACTGCCACGAAAAATTTGTTCGGCGAATCGACGCGATACTAGCTCCATTCTAATTACTCTGAGAGTGCAATTCAATTTAAAAACACCAAAGCTAGATCGTGGCCGAAAAAACTTCAAAGTATACTGCACCGACGGAGCGGTTTTTCATCGAGTTCGCGATAAATGCTGAACACTCGCTGAAGGACAAAAAATTATATGCTCTGTTTCTCTCTATCACATGTAATATATATACATGCATTCTTTTCTTGTGCGAATGAGAAAGAAAGTGCCAGCTCTAAAGATTCTTCCTATAAGGGGCAATCGTTGTGGGCGCCAGCCAAGTGGAACGCGCCCTAAAGGTACGCGTCCATCCATTGGCACGCGCCAGACCATAGATTTAGGATTTTTCACTACGTCGCCGGACGCTCCGCACGCTCGGCACGCAACGGATTTTAGTTTGCTTTGAATGATTTTACATAGCGCTGCGTCCATTATCCGCACCGCCCGCATCGGAATGGACGGTCCGGATAATGGACGCAGCGCTATTTAAAATCATACAAAGCTAATTAAAATGCAATACGTGCCATGCGTGCGGTGCGTCCGGCGCGGACCAATGGACGCGTACCTTAAGAAATTCGGATACGTATTTTCTGTACGTAGCAATTAATTAATAGAATAATAACTGACTTCAAAAACTAGATAGTATAGTAATGTTCGCTCAGGGCTCGAAACTTGAAAACGTGAAAACTTGAAAACCAGCAAGTAACGTCACTTACCGATAATTTGTCCGACAACCGACTGATTGTTGAACTCAGCAAAACCAGCGTCGGATTGATGGTATATGTATGAACAATATCAGCTACGCCGACGATATGGTGTTGCTGAGTCCATCGATCGCTGCTTTGAAACACCTCTTACGGGTATGTGAGGCGTATGCCGTGGCTCATGGGCTCAAGTACAATAACAAAAAGAGTGAGTTACTTGTGTTTAAAACTGGCAACAAAGGTTACTCGATAGAGCCACAAGTATCATTATACGATGACCCCCTGACGCAAGTAACTAAATTCAAGTACTTGGGTCACTGGCTTACGGGACATTTAAGTGACAATGTTGACATTGAAAGAGCACGCAGAGCGCTGGCTGTCCGATGCAATATGCTGGCCCGCAGATTTGCACGATGTACCCCACAAGTTAAGATCACGCTATATAGAGCATACTGTCAGTCACAGTACACGTGCAGTCTGTGGGTTCCTCAGACGAACGTAATAGTTCGTCTGAGGTGGGTTCGGTATACGCAGAGGGCATACAGCGACCTGCGTGTTCAGTACAATAATGCTCTTAGGGTGCTGTTAGGGTTGCCCAGATTTTGCAGTGAATCAGGCATGTTCGCTGATGTTGGGAGGGATTGACGGCTTTCATGCCGTCATCCGAAAAAGCTGTGCCTCCCTCCTGCAGAGGGTACGTGCCAGCCCTCACAGCATCCTCAGAACATTATGTGATAGATGGGACTGCCCTGTGCTGGAGCATTGGATGCAGCTACATTCTCCTGTAGCTAGGTGTGCAGTGCTCTAGCTCATGGCCTTCCTAGATGTGGATGTATTATAATTTATATTATTTAATTTTAACACTAGTATTTTTTTTTTTGATGTTTGTACTAACATTATGGATCTGTCTGGTCTGAAATAAAACATTTTATTTATTTATTTATTTTGAATGTAATACTAACGTTAGATTCAAATGATATTTTACATTAGCGTTAGTTAGCGCTGCTGGCTGCGGTCCCCCGTAAGTAACGATATAACATAATCGTAATTTGTTAGCCCTCCCTACCTTGGATGGAGGAAGTAATAATTGTCTATGAGTAAAACACGTTTATGGTTATCGCCTCTCTACTCAATGCGTTTAAAAAAATAAATTTTAAGAAATAAAAAGGTTATCTATGGTTCATGAATTAGCTTCTCGTAATACGCTACGATTTTCGATAATGTGTTTGGAAATAAACAGTATATTGGAATTAATTTGAATTTGTTTCTGTATAATTATATTGAACAAAGCCTTTAAAATGTTGGTGTACTGTGATTTATGTGGTACAAATATGGTGCAACGCTTTTGATATTCATTCCTCGCTCTGCGAAGTGACGCCATTTTACGGGAATGATCAGCCCGCGGCTGCCTCATATTGAGCCTGATGTAAGGATTGCTGTGCTAAAACGGATGCATGGAAACGAATCTATATTCTTGCACTCGTGCTGGACGGACGATTTCCGAGGTAAATATTGTGATATTTACACTACTGCTAGTACGATGATTTAATTCAAATCATGTTTCGATTTCCTCTTGTTTGAGAGTCTTTTGTTTCCTAGTAGTCAAAAGCACGTGTTTGTATTTTTCCAGAAAACTATGGAAGATGGTAATAATGTCAATACAAAAGATGATAAAATCACAACAACACCATTGACAAACTTATACGGAGAACGCCCCGCGAAATTAACCGCTAACGGGCATGAATTCGCTGGCGAGTCCTCCAGTCCGCCCGACGAGCCCTACCAACAGCGCCGGTCCTCCGCCGACACTAGTGCCGACGACAAGTTTAAAAAACGCATCAATCCACTCAGGATACATCTTGGCAAGAGACCATTTGTAGATAGTTCCCTCCAATATTACAGCACATGCAAAAAAAGGAAACCTGCAACAAACAAAGCTTGTGATCCTGCCCTCTCTGTACCCAGAGTGCCCAAACTAATACCGAAGCACATAGATCGTAGTCAGTTTCATAATGTTACATCACATGCAGACAATGAGGTCAATGAGCGAAACAAACCAGTGCCTCGGCTGGTGCCTAAAAGCCAACTGCACCAATTCAAAAAAGGTAAAACTGAAAAGGGACCCCAGTTGAAAGAATATGCACAGAGTTTAGGGCTACAGCCCATGGTTAAATTCAAATGCCGAAAGTGTTGCTCTATGTCATTCAAGACCTTGGCTATGTTAAAAGAACATCAGTTGGTTTGCAGAGCTCAAGTTAAAGAGCCAGCCCTTAGCCCTGAAGCTGCTCCGAGTACCGATACTGATACTGGTGGGCCATCCAGAGTGACCCGAAAGGTTTACTTGTGCTCAGCATGTGGAACATACTATGAGAATTGGAATCTGTTTTTGCACATGAGAGAAGTACACAATAGACACATATGTTTGTTTTGCCTTGGAATGTTTTCGAAAGCAGAGAAATTATCATCACATTTAACAAATAAACATAATGTAAAGGAGTTCAACTATGATAACAAAGAGCAATTCTTCAATGTGTACAGTGGGACTTTTTATCTGATGTGCTGTGCTTGTGATGAAATCTGTAGTGAACAGGATGACTTTTTCAACCATGACTGCAATAATGTTAAGCCCAAACCTGTGCCTGTACTCATTAGTAAAAATGCTGTCAAGCCTAATAGTATAAAGAACTCTGGTAAAAATTACAGCGAAGTCTCAACAAATGGACCTAAGAGTATAGCTAAGAATTTAACAAAACCTGTTATTGATAAAAAAGACCCTAATGAAAGAAGGTTGGAAACAGTCACCTCTGAAACAAACAAAGCTACACCAGACACAACAACAAGTGAGCCAGCCATTAGTGACACAAGTATAAGTTCTGACAATTCATTAGTAACTAATAAAGACACAAGCAATACAGTTGATTCTGGAATGGAATTAGAAAATTCAGACCACAAACCTCCATCAAGTCCTATACGAAAAAATGCTTTTAGCCCTGATAAGTGTAAACAAATGGTACCAAATGGGGATGAAACTTTAGATCATTCAGATGAAAGTGATTCACTAAATGCAGATGAAAATCCTGTACCTGTTAAAGATGTTTTGCCTGCCAAATTTGAAGAGGCAGTCAGCTCATCAGGTGAAAAGGAGAAGGAGGGTGGTATCAAATTAAAACTTAGTTTAAATAATGCAAATTCACCTGTTATTATCAACTCTACTGTGGATCCTACTATTGGTCAGCAGAAAGTCCAAAAAAAACCATCACGAGTTAGAAGACCACCAAAACGATATGAAAAAGAACTACCCCCTTATCCACCGCCTGCTCCTGTGCAACTACTACCTAAAACGCCCACTATTAAAATGACTATTTGTGATAGAGCTGACAGTCCATTTGTTAAGACCACAATCTATGAGAATAACAAGGAGACAACTTTAAAAACATTGTTGAATAATAATTTAGAATCAGCATCAAAAACCCCTGAAGCTAAAACAGAAAACAGCATAAAATCAACAATTTATGACAATAAATTGGAAGATATCAATACACTAAATAGGGTACCAAAGTTGACTGTGAGAGTTCCTAAAGAACTGTTGGATAAGGATTCATCTAGTGATTACTCTTCAGATAGTGATGCCAGTGACAAGCTGACAGTGGATGAGAATAACACTACTGCAGAGGAACCAGAGCAACCCAAAGCAGAGGCACCAACCTTGCCACAGCCGACAGCCACAGCTGAACCAGTAACACCTCCAACACAAGTTAATGATGAAAAACCACATCAAAATGAAGAAACATTAAATGTAACAGATGATGTGGATGTTGATATAGAATCCAAGACTGAACCTGCTACTGAACAAGATGGAAAGCCTGCTGAACCAGTTGTTGAAGAACCTTCAATTCCTGTTACAGAATTGTCTTTGGATAGACCATTAGATAAATATCCTTTAAAAGATCTCTTGAAAGTTTTCGTAGCCTCAACAGTTTATGGTTGTATATATTGCAACCATGTACGAAAGATAGCAACCAATTGTGAACAGCTTGCTCTTCATATGGTGGCCCAGCACCGTTTCTCAGCTAAAGTTAACAGCATCACTGCTGAGGAATTGCTGCCAGAAACAATTACTGCTAAGCTAAGGAAAGGTGCCTCTGAACTTAGTTCCGTTTACATTAATTTGGACTCCTATGACAGTGTAGACAAATGTGAAGATGTACAGTATGACTATATCTTTGAATGTTTTCAGTGCTACTTTAAAACTGCTGTCCATAAAGATCTCTATTTACATAATCGTAAAATGCATCAAAAAACAATTTTATTGTGTGTAATGTGTAAATCTAATTTTTATAGTTATAGTGAATTATTATGTCATATATGCCCAGGAACATATGATTCTGATTTTGAAATTAAGTTTAGATGCTGTTTGTGCAATGTAGACTCTATACCGTCACCATTTAGATTAATGGTACACTTGCGCAAGATTCATCACACATGCGATGTGTGTTTGGAAATGTGTCATAACCAGGCACGTCTCTCCAACCATGTCTGGAAACACAAATTGCACCATTTGTGCTACAGATGTGGCATTGCTTACAGAAACAAGCCAGACATCACCAATCACTTATTTTGGAAACATGGCACTGAGAGTGTGCTGTGTAAAAAATGCATGCAGAAAAAATGGCCACATGTGTATCACTTTTGCACTCCCCCAGCGATATTTGTCTGTGATGAATGTGCTCTTCAGTTCACTAGAGCTGTCTATTTAAAAGTACACAAAAGGTTTCATTCTGGTGAATATCCACATGCATGTGCAGAGGAAGGCTGCACAGAGAAATTTGTTTCTAAGAAACTTTTGAACAAGCATCTTGATGAACATAGAAAGAAACAATTGGCTTCAACATTAAATGAAGAAAATGTCAGTTTTCCAAGTGATGCACCAGCAGAAGTAGCTAAGGAACCTATTCCTGTAATTGATTTGGTAGATGATAAAACAAAAGAGGAGGCTGGTTCCTCTGAGATAAAAGCTGAGGCTGGTACTGAACAGCTAACCAAAAAGGAAAAGAAAAAGAAACAAAAAGACAAGGATGCCTTGCTACTTGATGTCAATTTACCAGCATTAAACCTCTCAGAAAGTGATAGTAGTGATGAGTCTGACAGTGGAATCCAACCTGTTACTAAAGAAGAACAGCTGGAGGAAAAGATAGAAGAAAAGCCTAAAGAGGAAATTAGCATAAAGATGGAACAAACTGAAGCAAAAAATGTCTCAGTTGCAGAAAGTACTATCAAAGTTGAAGAGAAACCTGCAACTGTAGAGGATAAGCCAAATGAACAGCAAGTTTTGGAGATTTGGGATAATTTCAAAAAGTATCAAGCCAAAGTGGAAAAGCATAAAGAGAAGACACCTCCATTAGTACCCATCAGAAAGCATGTATGTGAATCTGACCATGACTATTGCTTGATACCAACTGACATGAATGGAGATGAGGATGTGTTTAATTCCAATAAGAAGAAAAATAAGAAGACACCGAAAAAACATCGTGGTGGCCTTTCCTCTTCTAGTAGCAGTAGCAGTGACAGTGATTCAAGCTGTTCTTGCGGCTCCAACTGTAGTTGCTCATCAAGTAGTGGATCATCTTCCTCTAGCTCCTCTGATTCTGATTCCTCTGATGATTCAGGAAACGAAAAAAAGAAAATCAAGCGAATTAAGAAAACACTGCCTAACAGAAGGCTTAGTACAGGTTCCAATGTGGATGTCATGGGCATGTCTGAGACTCCAATTTTAATTCCCGAGAAAACTGAGCCACCTATAGCAGAAACTGATCTCGAAACAGATGAAAGTGAAACAGATGAAGAGTTCTATGATGAAAATCCCCAAAGAGCAGTCAATAAACTGAATGAAGAAAGAAGAAATCAGAATGCACCACCCTCATCAGCCGCACCTGCGGACGGTGGTTCAGGTATTTCGGGTGAACATAGTCGACCAAACACACCCATTAAAGGAGAAAAGGATGCAAAGGTTGCTTACCCTGAACCCGAACCTGAACTGGAACAAGATATAAAAATTAAATCGACGAGCGCTAAAAAGAAAAGTAAAAAGAAAAAGAAGTCTAAGAATTCCAAAAAGCATGGACCTATTAAAATTAACATTCCTAAAGACGTTATTGCAAAAACAGAAGTGTCTGAGACTCCGCCGTTACCTTCCAACAAAATAACTATATCCTTACAATCCAATACAGTACAAATACCAGAGGCTGCGAAACCGTCGCCCACGGTGGCACACACCAATACGCCCACGACGTCAGATAAGAAACGAGCGTCCAAACGGAGAAGAGTTCCCAACAAATTTTATGGCTACTCCAGTGATGAGGATGCACCTCAAACTCCCACATCGGCACTAAAACCCCAACTACCACCGAAACTAGAGTGGAGAAAAGAAGATTTGCCTTCCCCAGTGACGCACAAGGCAAAGAAAGAAGTACCTTCGACCGTAACACCCAGTAGATTGTATAACTACACGGACCCGATTAGACTGACGGCACCCATCCCTGACCCCGAGCCTCCACGTATCCTGATGAATTCAGAATCTATGGAATCCAGTGACTCCGATTCGAGTGAAGAAGGGAATCTTGAGATATATCAGCCGAACAGTCAAAGCTATGTGCCGCCGCCACCTACGTATTTGAATTCGGGTACGTCTAGTCTGCCGTACGCCTTTCAGAGGCCCGCGGTGCGCGAGGCTCGGGAGGGTGAAAGCGTGTATTGCTACTGCCGCTGCCCCTACGACGAAGTGTCGGAGATGATAGCGTGCGACGCCGAAGGATGTCCCATTGAATGGTTCCATTTCGAATGCGTCGGTATCATGGTACCGCCTAAAGGCAAATGGTACTGCCCCGAATGTAGGAAAAATCAAAGTTTCTCAGGTTACAGATAATTATAATTGAAATTTAAATGTATATAACATTTCTGTATTGTTATTATTTGTATATAACTTATTGACGATTGTAGATAATTTAGGCTTTACCTGTATATCTTTGTAGTTAGTTTCTGTAAGTTTAGGCTAATTAGGTCCGAAGAAATGTATCATTGTTATAAAAGTACACGTTATGCTTGATACCGGCTGAGCCACCAGGCGGCCACCTCTGTAACCTGGCAAATTGTTAATGACATTAAATCTACTGCAGCAAACGGAAATATAAATCCGATTTTTGATACCAATTTACGCAATTTCATTTTAAACCAACTCCATATTAGAGCTGTGCTCGCTTAGCCTCGTTTGCGATACGGGGGTTTTCCCAATAGCTAGTAAACCAGACATCCGCATTGTCTGATAAAGTAGGTAATTTTGTTCGGTATGTATGTGTCATATCATTTTGGTTTTCATGAACATGCACAGCACAGTCACGAAATAATGACAGGGCTATATTTTTTTTTAAGTGCGATCAGGCATTCAGAGAACGTTAATGAGTCATTATCTTAATAATAGATTTTGTATTGAAATCTATGCAAATTGATGTGATAATGATTCATTAACAGACTCTGAGTGCCACAGTTCGTTTGTTGTCTCAACTTTTTATAACAAACACGACAGCTGCGTATCGTTTAGTATGCTAGCGATGCTATGCAGTAATTGAGTCGAGCCTTTTAGCACTTAGTTTCGTGTTAATGAGTGCAACCACCATGGGTCGCAGATATTAAGACAAATGTCCATTTCCGCACTCGGCCTGCCTCCAGAGCCACGGCACGTGGTTTCCGGGAAAACGTGTGGGAAAAAATATTCCCGTTCCTCCTACCAATCGGAGTTCCGATCGGAGGACTGGGAAAACCCCAAAACCACAAGGCTGCCCATGCCTGCAGAGAAATAGTAAAGTCCTACTTTACGATTGCTTTTGATAAACTCTACAACCACCAACAGCAATACGACTATGGATTATGTACTAAGTAAGTACATAATTTTATTCATTTAACATGATTTAACCTAATGGAAGTCAGTCGGACAGATGGGAATTTTGAAGAAAAAATTATTCCTATCTGTCCGATGATCGAACTACTTGGAATAAACGGACTAGACAAGCGTTCGCCTCAAGTTCGCCTGATGGCTAGACCAAACTGCGTATATTTATCTAATTCCAATAGTCTTCTAGTTAATTGATTTTCATTGTTGATTAGTAAACACCTGCTGTGGTACGACGGTTATGTCTGTAGTACCCTCAGTGATACGACCAGTTGTGGTACCATGGTTTCAGTTGCCTCCGTGAATTTTTGGTCCATATGGATTTCCCTAACGATAACTCGTACGAAGAGCGAGGCCTTCCGGCTGATGATAGGTACCTTATTATGTGCTCATGTAGCCAGGTAGTAAGTACAGGTTACCTCAAAATTATAAAAAATGAATTATTAAAATTGATTTAAAACCTGTTTAGAGATCATTTCTTGCAAATACTTTACTTCTTTCCACAGACTAAGTACTTGTTCTTGCTTTTCTCCTTTGGAGCTTTTCTCTGTAAGCAATAATGTCAAAGGATATGTAAGTCAACGTGTGTAACGCGGTAACAAGAGATTTATTTTGTAAAAGATCGCGATTTCTAAACATCTGCATAACATAATAATATAGAACTATGGACATCATACATGAATTGTGTCCTCATAGGGAAGAATGCAGTAAGTTCGGTAAGATATAAATTAATTTATTGGCCTTTGCTCAATGCCTTTCTTTGACTAATAATTATTTGTAATAATGATTATGTTATACTAAAGGAGGCTTTAGTTAGAGCTCACTTCACGTAAATGAAGGGGACGAACAATTGTTCTAGGCTTGCTAGGTGGTAGATCCGTGGTGTGGTGCAATAACCGTCCAGGTAGGTACCTACCACCGCAGTGTCAGATGTTCTGCCGCCAAGCAGCAGTGTGTAAACATTGCTGTATTCAAGTGTGAAACTGTATCTAGTGAAATTACAGCTCTCGAGATAGTACTTAATGACTGCATGTAGTATAGTATATCGATGACTGCATGGCTGAAATGCAGTGTAGCCCACAAATGTTAGTCTAAGCTAAGGTCGGAATCGAACCCATGATATTTGGTAGCGGCTATAATGTTTAAAATTCATAGGCATCAACAAATCCGTCAGCATAACCATCTATTGGAAGGAATGCCGCGTATATTCTAGTTCTTATATTTCTAGAAGTAGCAACATTTCCTCAGTATAAGCAGATGCACCCAGTAGCGGACTAACGGGGGGGCGGAGGGGGCGGTCCGCCCCGGGCCTCGGGTCCAAGGGGGCCTCCAATCTCCAAAGTTCTTTTTAATCATTGAGGTATTTAAGTACCTACTACCTACATATTAGAGAGTACATCATACCTAGATTATTTTAGAGCTCCGGCGTACAATCTTTCTTAGTCTATGCGACTTTTAGATCCTGATTTGTGATAACCGAGTTTGTGCATCGGTAATCTTAAAGCTTGTTGGAAATTATCTAGCCGATATCTCCCCTCAATTAGATCTCAAAGACGACTATAATCTTACATGTTTAGAGTTGGGGGCCCCATGATGCACGTAACCAAAATACTAACGTACCTGTAATGTACTTGTGGTGGATGTGGTCTATTCAGCAGGGAATTAACAAAAACTGTACATTGTAGAATGATAACTCAATCAATCAATTAGTCATTTGTGAAGGGTAATAAGTATTATACGTATATAGTACAAAATTGACAAATTAAATTATTGCAGACTGCAGCCAGGTTTTACTAAAAACAAAAAACCAGATGTCTGCTGGATACAAGAAAGTTATAAGTTTATATAGGGTAGCAAGCACATTGCTGGCTAGATATGATTATTGGATATGAATATGCCAAGTACCTACACAAGAGCACCTTGAAATTAAGTGATTATTTACTTCAAATAGGCTTAGCGTGCTTAACACTTTATAAGTGCCTGTCAGTATTTTTTTAAAGTTACTATCGGTTCACAACGCGGCATCAACTGAGAAGATCCGGCAAGACAAACTCAGCGGACTTGACATTTTCCTTTTATTAAACAGCCTATTTCTTCCTGTTGCCATCAGCGACAGCGTGTTTTGCCATTCGAAAGATAAAAAAAAATACGAGTCATCCTGAGTCTGGGAGCAGGAATGTGCGCTCCCTCCTGCTTGTGGTTGCTCCCAAAGAAGGACCCAGTTCCTACCTCGAACGCATCGTCACCTACCAAGGGGTCGTATTTAGTTAGGACTTCAGAATAGTACCTAATGCACACACAGCCCCGACCCAGTGCGTCCGCGTTCCACGAGACCTCTTTAATGCAACGGATATCTGTTCACATTTCTATTGGACCCCTGACGATGCAAGTTGGCGCCCCAATGCGTCGTCTTCGTTTGTTTGCTCTCCTTCTGGGACATGACCTTCTCACAGAAGGACCCTCCCGCATTTCTCTGCCTATATAGTAAATACTGTTGCTTTCAGAGAGTTGTCGTGTCCAGTCCGGCTGACCAGAATGTGCCACTCTTGCCCTCTTATCTCAGTGAGTCTACAGGTTTTTTGTCGACCTTTCTGTCACAGCCAGGCTTCAAATATTGGCAGGACAACACTGTCAACTCCCTCGTGTTCGCTTATCAGCAAGCCATGAGCTTAATTGTTGAAGTGCGTACTGTCTATCCTCCAACTGTAGTTAATTGAGTGCAGGGGTGCACTTTTACCCCGCTAGCAGTGGACGTGGATTCGATCCTTGACCCCTGCGTCCATTTCCTCCGGGAGTTTCAGGGCCGGAAAGCGCGCCAGGACTGTTTCGCCTCAAACAGGACATTGCGCTTGCCTTATAGCGATCCGGCGCTGCAGGCTTAGGATCTTTATAGACGGAACAAGGTGTGCGTCAAGGTTCCATACTATCACCACAGCTATTTAAACTTATTGGAATTAGAGGGCTCACGGGCAGTAGAAAACCGGACAGGCTAGAGAGGCTTATTGTAACAAGCCAAATGGACGGCAAGGAAAAGCAAAGGATGCATGCCGATGCGATAGGCTGACACTATCACAGCGGTTATGAAAACAACGCTACAGGAAAGCATACGTAGTGCTTATGATCGAGCAGCATAGAGAAGAGTAGTGGCAAGAGTCTGCATTAGTCACGTCTCTCAGTCATGACCACCGTCAAAATATAACCTGTTAACATTTAACTTTCCCACTCTGTACCTATCTATGTTGTGGTATTGACATAGGCTATATATAGATATAGCCTATGTCAATACCACAACATAGACGAATCTAACAACATGTCACTAGTCTTTTTTTTTTGTAGGAGTAGTACTGTTGGCGGCAGATGGCCATTACAGCTTCACCGGACAAGAGGGCGAGCGCTTAAAGCGCTCCAGCCAGAAGGGTTTAGGTAGCGAGCGACTAGCACAAGGGCACCTCAGGGAGGCACGGCCTCGGCTTGGGCTGCCGCTTAGAGAAAATGAGTTTACCACCGGTTCACAACGCGCCCCCGCTGAGAAGAACCGGCAAGAAACTCAGCGAGGGGATGCATGTCGAGGTCGCATGCGTACGACCCTTCGGCCTCGCCGGCGAGACCGGTGTCTGTGTGTTGATGTGTTTACGACTCGTGACGTCGTTGTCGGTGTTGGTGTTGTGTCATGGTCCAGGAGGACGGACATCGGGTCGGGTGGGTCGAGCAGTACATGCCGCGGATGGCGGCGATGTACGGCAGTTCGACGATCTGAGGGACCAGGGTCGGGGTCGGGGATATAGTCGGCAGCGGCGCCGATTAGCGGGTTTGGGTAGACGCACGCTTTTTCAAAGTAATGTTCGGACATTTCTTTGAAGAATTTGCGGATAGGGACTAGACCGAAGTCGGAATGTAGGTCGACATTCCGCATGTACCACGGGGCACCAACGGCATGTCGAAGGAATCGGTTTTGAATAACCTGGAGGCTATTGATGTGAGTGGGAGCCGCGTGTGCGAATACGGCACTGGCGTAAGCTAGGATGGGACGCATGCAGGTTTTGTAAAGTGTCAACTTATGTCTAAACGATAGTTTACTCCGCCTGCAGATCATGGGGTAGAGTCGACCGAGGACGAAGGCCGCTCAGTTGAGTACTGACCGTATATGCGGTCCAAATGACATATGTGAGTCTAGGGTGACACCTAGATATTTGACTTTTCTGGTCCAGGGGATGGGACGCCCATAGAGGGTGATCGGACCTAAACGACGACTGGGATGGCCCGCAGTGTGGGATCTGATGGTACCCCGGGAGAAGAAGACCGCGGTGCTCTTTTCAGGGTTCACATCAATGAGCCACTTTCGGAACCATTCGCCTAGGGCGTTGACGGCGACTTGAAGATGTCACTAGTCAAATTCCATTGAGCCGTTTAGGCTGTAAGCTGTGCCAAAGAAATATACATACATACATACTTACATACAGACATACATACATACTCTCGAAAAACACATAGCCCTCCTTCTACGGTAGTCCGGCGAAATACGTCACTTTCTGACCGGGGGCCTCATTACTTGTTGCCGCCCCGGGCCCCCGACAGGCTTAGTCCGCCACTGGATGCACCCATGGTCTATCGGGCAGACTGTAGGTAAACATAGTTATGGTAAATTTACTAATGCATTAGTCATTGCGCTCTTTGTTTAGTCGCATACACAGTCAATGCGAATAGGTACGAACTAGTGTACCTTGTTTTGCTGTCGGGAAGGAAATCTTCGTTTGTAGGGTAAAAAATACGGGTGGACCCTACGGAGACCGTTTGGTCTCGGTAGGGTCCACCCTTATTTTTTTTTATACTACCAAGGTGGCAAGCAGGCGTACGACCCGCCTGATGGTAAGCAGCCACCGCAGCCTATAGACGCTAGCAACACCAGAAGAATCTCACGTTGCCGACCCTAAATACATTAGGTATTAAGTCTTGGTAATGTCACCAGCTACAGTGCCCTTCACGCCGGAACACAGCAATGTTTAGGTACACACTGCTGCTTGGTGGCAGAATATCTGACACTGCGGTGGTACTTACCTGGACGGTTCCTTGCATAAGAAACCTACAGTAGTCACAACGGATCTTTGTGTGTCTGAAGTTGGCTGCAAGATGTTGCGCATTGACTATTTTTGTGTTTATTATATTGACAACTCACGGCTGTAGTTGCGCAATGGTGCGACAAACCCAACTTCAGTCAGACACACAAAGATCCGTTGTGAGTACAGTACCATCTAGTAAAATGTGTATGTGGGATTTTTACTTAAAACCTCCCCGGGGGTTTTCTCCGAAGCTGTGGGAAGACTCTGGGCACTCGTTCGGACCTCCCTATAGTCTCTCTAGCGCCAGACGCTCGTTTGCAGCACGTTCCGGGGGAGCCAATATGCACGCTCCCCTCGGCAGCCCCGCAGTGCTCGCGACGGCACAGGGCTTACACTGCGTCGTTGCCTGCCTCGGGGGTCGCATTTAGTATTGCCGCACAGAGCCCCACCCTGTGCGTCCGCGACCCACGAACCCCCTTTAAGGGTCGTTATATTTGTATTGGGCTCCTGACGATGGGGCCGGAGGCCCGGAGTGAGTAGCGCCGCCGCCGCACCGACGATGTCACCTCCACCAAGCGGGATCGGCCCTATACCGCAAAGACAGCGAGCGTCGCGTCGCCCTTTCTTCCGCACGAACTAGTGTAGTATCAATGTTCATGCTAGCATTTCATATTAACCGGTACGAAACCGAAGTAGGTATTCCGGATGGTAGTAGTTTTCAATTGGGACAGGTTTTCGAGTAAGAGACTCTTAGAATTTAGTACAAATAAATACCTCTTATATCGCTGGTTATCTTACAGAGCAGTGAAGTAAGTAGGTACTTAGGTACCTACGCTTGTAAACAATTACTATTTTTTATTTACAATTTGTAACACAGGAAGAATGTCCTTTGTCCTTTTTCAAAGACTCTCAAAAGATTACCTCTAAGACGCTAGGAATGTAAGTGGTCATAGACAATTAGTGCAGATTGTAAGCGTAAGCGGCAATGCAATCTGATTTTTTAAGCGTACCATTCGGAGTCCTACTGTAGCCACCACATTCCTTACAGACCAGCATTGCCGACCTTACCGTATGTCGAAACGTGGTTGAAACATAATACTTCACTTCCAGTCGGGTTCTTATTTTATTTTTAGAATATAGGCAAATTGAGAACACCCGTGATCTCGCTTTGCCTTCTCTCTTTCTTCTCTAAAACCAGAAGGAATAATCAAAATAATTACTCTTCTAGGTAAACTAGCCAAACTGAACACAAAGAGCTCTATATCGAAGACATACAAGCGAGCACCTTGGGAGGGTAAGTAACGATAAGGTAAGATTTGTGATAAGCTGTGTAAATTATAAACGCCTGCGATATTTTTTATGGCAAAACGCTTGAGAAGCACTGTTATGTAATCACATGATTGAGATTGAATTAAACTAAATGCCGTGTCCTCGATTTCGTCGATCCTTTGTCCTACAGGCTAGACACTAGCCTCCAAAGCCGCTAGAGTATTCTGAGCGCACTCCTAGCTGGTGGAGCTAAACTAATTTCAAAACGCCGGCTCTGTCACATTTTGTACCGGAATGGCAAAACAAGTTTATGAATTTTACCCAGTCTTTTTTGCGGCCCGCCTGATGGTAAAAGCAGTCATCGCAGCCTATGGACGCTAGCAACGTCTAGTAACAACTTCCAGAAGAATCACTAGCGCATTGCCGACCCTTATGACATTAGATATTTAAATCTTTTGTGTTTGCGGTAATTTTACCAGCAGTACCCAAGTCACACCCGACCACGGCAATGTAATGTGGGCTTGCTCAAATCGTGCTAAAACTTCGCCGTGAGGGCGTTGGAGGACTTCACAGGGGTGGGATCCTTCAGACTCGCGTCGCAGGCCACGGCACCAATTGCTCGATCCCCAGACCAGATGTCTGTCCTATTTGGACCACGACATTGCGCCAGTACCGCTGAAATGGCCATCTGCGCCCAACAGCGTCATCATCATCATCATTAGATTAGCAACCGATAGACGTCCACTGCTGAACAAAGGCCTGTCCCTTAGAAGGGAGGGGATTGCCACAATCCCCACGCTTGGTAGGCGGCAGTATACCTGCCGCCTACCAAGGTGGAGTATAGTAGATATATCGATAGAAGATAAATCCAAAAGAAAGTCGCTGCTGCCCGTCTTCCTGTTCTCGCTTAGTCGCCTCTTACAACACCCAACGAGAGGAGATGGGGGATGCAATTCTAACCCAGCACCCCACCGCGTTATATTGCAAAAAAAAACAGGGGTGGGAGAAGTTTCAAAGAATATTGGGGGTCGTTATTGTCAAGGACCGACTTGTCGTTATTGTAACATTAAAAAAACGTGTTAAAACAAAAATTGCAACAGCTGTATACACCGTAAGTGTTGAAATCAAACTACTTTTACGGATTATATCGCGGTTACCTAGGATGATTCGTGAGGCTATAAAATCAAAAAACATCCTAATTTCAATAGAGAAGATGGTTGGGTGTTACCACCGGCTTGGGATCCTGTGATAAATATAATTAAATCCAATATCAAGCAAAGCACTCCACGGCCTCAAGATACTGTAAGCTCTTACTGCGTAGATCGGACCAACAATAATAACTAAGAAGATCTGAGGGTACACCGGCATAATCTATAAGTACTTATAATACAACTGTAACAGGTCCATTTCTGTACATTGAAGATATTTTGAAAATTATAATTGGAGGGCATTCTTTAACCGATACTAAAGCCGAAACTGTAATTTTATTCATTTTTGTCTGTCTGTCTGTATCACGGCTGCGCATCACGCCGAAACTACTGTATGGATTTGAACGAAACTTGGCATGATTGGATACTTTTTATCCCGTAATTCAGCACGGTTCCCTTGGGAGAAGAGATTCAAGTCATAATGGTACTTGGTCATACGCTTATACGCTTGCTCCGATTTTAACAATTTTTCATTATAATAGGCATGATGACTGCAACACAATACCAATAAATTTGTGGTTTTAAATATTAGAACAGATTGCACTGATTCCAAAAATGCATCTCATTTTCATAATAATAGAGAGATTTTCGTGATATTTAAGCAAATAAATTACTCCAATACAGCTAATCGCCATGTTGTAATAAACGCTGATCAGAGTGAATGACGTCAATCCTGTGTAAATAAACAATTGTCAAACTGTCATCTCAACTTTTTAACCGACTTCAAAAAAGGAGGAGGTTCTCAATTCATCGTGTATGTATTTTTTTTTTTAATGTATGTTCCCTCATAACTCCGCCAAATATGTACCGATTTGGATGATTCTTTTTTGTACATAATGGACGTTCCATCAAGTTGGTCCCATAACATTTTTATCCCTTATGAACCAGTAGTTTCTGAAGAAACATGAATGGAATGTTAGAATTATCTGGTAAAACGCCTAAAAATAGATGATGTTCTAATCAATAATGGTTATAACTCTTACAAATATTTATCTATTTCGGTGATTCTTTTTTTATTCGAAAGCATGAACCATTAGGATGGTTCGGTCTGAATTTCATCAAGACCGGATAAGAACTTTTTCGGAGAACATGAGTGATGGGAAGGAGATATACCTGGAAGAAACCATAAAATAGATGATGTCTTCGTCTACAAAATGGTCATCCAGATCATCCTACCGAATTCAATGGTTCCGTTTGAACCCCCGACCAAAAGCAAGGGGTACAATATGTTTGACGCCTAAAGCGGTGGGGGGGTGTTGGGGGGGGGAATAATGTCGTGTCTGTCTGTCTGTCTGTGGCATCACACACACCGCTCAAACGAGTGGACAGATTTGTATGCGTTTTTTTTATTTGTAAGCTAGTTTAATCGAGATAGTTCTTAGCGATATTTCATGAAAATCGGTTTCGCTATTTGAAGACCATCAGCTCATTTCCATGTCCAGGTAGGGATATTTCGTATACAATGGACATTTTTCATTACTTCTATTAGTCCGTAAGATCTAAAATTTAGAAGATATGTAAATCCGTTGATACTAAAGAAAATGATAACCTTTACCAGGGTCTGATGATGGAGCATGAAAGGTGGTCACAGGATTTCTGCACCAATAAACGTATACCCACTGAGTTTGGGCTCGTTGTGTAGGTCTCGACGAGTAGTTGCTAGAAAAATGGTGATCAGGGTCTGATGATGGAGTAGGAAGGTGGTCACAGGATTTCTGCACCAATATACGTAGACCCACTGAGTTTGGGCTCGTTAGGTAGGTCTCGACGAGTAGTTGCTCGAAAAATGGATATCAGGGTCTGATGATGGAGCAGGAAGGTGGTCACGGGATCTATGCACCAATAAACGTAGACCCATCGAATTTGGTCTCGATGCGTAGGTCTCGGCGAGTAACTGCTAGAAAAATTATATTCAGAGACTGGTGATAGGAGCAAGCAGGAAGGTCGTAACAGGAACTCTGCTCCATTAAATGTAGGATACACCGAATTTTATATCTATGGTTGGGGGTTTTTAGAAATTTTAAATTTATAACCGTTAGTGATAAAACTATATATTATCCAAATCGGTATATAGTTGAATAAAGACTACTTAAGAGAATATGACTAAAAATAATAAAATAAAAATTTTATAAAAAAAAATAAACCGACTTCAACAGACACCATGCACACTAAAAAGTGAAAAATAACTTAAATATTATTGAAGTTGGTGCTCAAATAAACACGATACGTACGCTACCACTCGATTCGTCTGACCAGCACCAACTTCAATAATATTTAAGTTATTTTTCACTTTTTAGTGTGCATGGTGTCTGTTGAAGTCGGTTTATTTTTTTTTATAAAATTTTTCTTTCATACAATGATTCACTTTTATACCTAGACAGTTGTTTATTTACACCACAGTGACGTCACAATATGGCGCCATGCACCGGCCATCGTTTTGGAACGAAATTCAAACTCTATTTTAAAAATTGAAAATATTGTTATTAATTGTAAATTTAATACAAAAATATGATTATTTTCGGCAGTAGTAAGTAGACCCGTAAGTACATTATAGAGTATTTTTTCAAAATTAGTCATCATGCCTATTATAATAAATATTTGTAAGGGAACACTCATAGACAGTTGTTAACAATATTTGGAAATCGATCAGGTTAAGCAACGTTAGGTAAGGTCATTAAATAGATGGGTGACCGTTTAACGCCATTTGAACTAAATGTCTCCGTGCTTCGGAGGGCAAGTACCTTAGACTATATGATCTAAGGCAAGTACAAAGTGGGTCCAAGTTTTTAACCGACTTTAAAAAAGGAGGTTTTCTATGCGAATGTATATTATTGAAAGTTTAGTTAACGTAAACACAGCGCGGGCGGAGCTGCGTGGGTCAGCTAGTTGTGACATAAGGACGTTCAACATCTCAGTCCTCCCGTGACCCGTGACCATGGGTGCTGCAAAGCATTCGAAACGTCAGGATAGTAAAATCTAAATAAACCGCGATATAATCCGTAAAAGTAAGTAGTTTGATTTCAATGTGTAATATTCGCGTAAGTAAAAGACAACATCACCGTAAGTATGTTTAAAATCGTGTAATCGTGTGTATATGTCTTAGATCATATTAGTCTAAGGTAAGTATATGTGTAATAACCGGGTGGGCTCTACTAGTTTTTTATCGTTTTCGACTAGTTCTAATGTTTTTTTTTTATTAAATAAGCTCCGGGAAACCACTTACATTTTAAACCTGAGTTTTATACAGCTACAACTTAGCTGTAGTTCTTCCGCAGCATCAGATTGTGAGAGTGAACGAGGAGTGTCTGCGCAAGCACTTGTGCACTATAATATCAGAGATCATTCAGCATCAGCAGCCAAAAGACGTTCACTGTTGAAAAAAGGCCTTTTGGAAGGGAGGTGTTCCCAATATCCCTACGCTTGGCAAGCGTCTTGGGGATCGCAGTATAGGTGGTAGGTTATTCAATAGAAAGACACTGGTGCCCGTCATCTTGTTTTCACTTAGTCGCCTCTTAAGGGCACCCCACGGGAGGAGATGGGAGCAGGCGCGGTCCCAGCCAAAGTTTTTGGGGGGGGTCATATTTGACGGGCCAATTGGTCTAGTGGTAGACACTGGCCACTACCCAATAGGTCGTGGGTTATCTATATAAATATGTTATTACCCCTTTTTGAAGTTGCTACAACCCCCACCAAACTTTGGCTATGGTATTTTTTTTTTGGGAGGACAGTCGCTGTTGGCCGCAGATGGCTATTACGGCTTCACCGCGCAAGAGGGCGAGCGCTTAAAGCGCTCCAGCCAGAAAGGCAGGGAGTGACAAGCTCAACGGCACCTCAGGGAGGCACGACGTTTCACAACGCGCCCCCACTGAGAAGAGCCGGCAAGTAACTCAATGAGGTGATGCTCGTCGTTGAGGTCACATACGTAACGACCCTTCGGCCTCGCCGGCAAGACCGGTGTCTGTTTGATAGTGTAGCATACGGTTGTCGGGGAGGGACAGGTTCAATGTCATGGTGCAATAGGGCCGACATTGGGTCTGGGGGGTCTAACAATACGTGCCGCGGATGGCGGTGCGAAGGTCTACAGCTCTGGCATTATAAAACGTCCGCCCACAGAGGGCCGACGAGAAGATTATCGAGCTGGAGTAAGAATTGAGCAAGTTGCGTTGGGATGTTTTGGGAATATCTGAAATCTGAAGAGTGCGACTGGATACGATAACCCTTGATTCCGGCAATATGCTCATCTTCCGGGAAGGAGACTGAAAATCCCAGGGTGATGTTAGGTTTGTCGTCCGTAAGTAACCGCTCGGTATTTGCTGAAGATTTATGATCTTCAGGTATAAGGTCGACCTCGGCACACCCTGACGAGGAAATAGAGGCTATGTATGTTGGAGATAGCACAAGCCATACATACCTCCAGAAACATAATTCAATTCCTTAGTATGGGGGACTTCAATGCGAAGGTAGGCACACGAGTAGGGTCGTATGGGTATGGATGTCTGGACCAAAAGGGGCCAGCGACTGATCCAATTCATGGAGAAGGAAGGAAAGGAAGGAAAGGAAACCTTCCTCAAGAAGCAAACATATTGGAAGTAGACGTGAATAAGCCCCGATGGTTCAACCAAAAAAATGAGATCAACATCACCATTACGACCAAGAAGCACATATACATGATGTCTCCGTGATCGGCAAGGTATAAACCGGTAGCGATCACCGTATTGTAAGCTATCAATGTCAAGCTTAAAAGTCACGTCAAATGAAGTCCACACTCCAACTGGGATCCGCTTAAATCTTGAACCCCAAATACAAAATCATTCCACTGTCTAGCCGGATGCGAAACTGCGGACGAGTTAAACAATTGGTTGATGTAAACTGTCCACGTAGTAGGGTCCAAGTTTTTAGGACCCCACGTCAAAAAAAGCCTCAGAAGCTCTCCGATAAAACCATTAAGTTAATGGAAAACTGGACTGGGATAAGACTGCAATCTTCAGCTAATATGTCGGGAATCGGGATATGATAAATACAATAGACGAATCTATAAATCACTGCTACAAGACTTACCTTCTACGGCATGTATTAAAAACTCAATTGATCGAAACGAAAGCTAAAGTGTTTGCAAAGAATTCGTCTAATAGGTGATGCAAATGACCAAGCTGAAGATTGACGATGGCAGTGCCATCTCAACGAAACCGGAAATATTGCGAGAGTTCGGAAGGTTTTAATGGACATTTATACACTTCGACAGGGAAACCCATTGCCAGAACATCTCAGTACACCAGAGCCAAACTAACCTGATACTCCATTGGGGGCATCTGCCAACCTGTACGAGATTAGAATGGATCTCAAACAGCTCAAGAACAACAAGGCATTGGATGAAGACCAAATTACATCAGAACTACTGAGAGTGGGTGGAAAACCGGTAATTTTATTATTCCAGAAGTTATGCAATTCCGTCTTACTCGAGGGATACGCCAGAAGAATGGCACACGAGTGTGGTGGCAATTTTCTTCAAAAAATGTGATAACACCTTATTGAAGAATTATAGACCAATTAGAATTATCTTATTCCTGAGCCATGCATGCAAGCTGTTTTCGAGAGTCATTACGAAACGTCTTCACTTGTATGCAGATTTGATGACTTCCAGCTGTAGACCGCATCCATACGCTTGACCAGTTTATACAGAAGACCGTATAATTGGCCATTATGTCTAGCGTTTATGGACGACCAAAAAGCCTACGATTTAATCAAAACCTAGGCGGTAGCCAGCGATGCCACATTTACGGTAGGTATATCGAAGTGTTAAAGTGTTTGAACAGCAATGCGACCATGTCGATCCGACTACAGGATGAGAGTACAAAACCAAACCAAAACCAAAGTCGATGATATACTCACTAAGGCGGAGTCACTGGAGAACCTCAATACTATGCTCAGTAATCTCAGGAGCATTTTCCAAGAGATGGGTCTTAAAATGAACATGGATAAGACAAAGATCATGTCTAATGTCTACGTTGCACCTGTTCCTATAGTCATTGGGAACGACATACTCGAAGTTGCTAGCCACTTTGTTTACCTAGGATAGAATATCCGTTGGAACGACCTAGCTGGTTGGTCCAACTTCGGCAAAGAGTTGAAAAACGTTCACTGCTGAACAAAGACCTCCCCCATAGAAGAGACAGGTTGCCATAATCCCGCAGTATAGGTGGTAGGTAAACTAACCGAAAGACGCTGCTGCCCGTGTTCTTGTTTTCCGTTAGTCGCCAAGAACTGGGAGGGTGCTATTGTTACCAACAAAGAGACAGAAATGACAAAGAGGTTGCCCGAAGAATATTTAAAGGAGCTAAACCTTTCAACCACCTTTCTAACATGGTTACTCTCATCCAAATTTTTCAAAATGATTTTGATAACCTATATTTTCAATTTAATTGTTTAGGCACTGCTTAATTGCTTAGCAGGAAGTTGAGTTTGTCAGTTTGACGTGAAAGATTTTGGGATTTTGGGGGGGGTCATGACCCCTACGACCCCCCCTCTCGGACCGCCACTGGATGGGAGGGTGCTATTCTTACCCGGACATCCCACGGGACATCCCCGGAGATCAGAGATCATTACGTATTTATTATTATAAAAATGAAAAACCGCTTCCAAACTACAGATTAAAAATGATTTCTGATACTTACGCGAATATTACACATTGAAATGAAACTAATTTTACGGATTATATCGCGGTTTATTTTTGATTTTAATTTCCCGACGTTTCGAATACTTTACAGCATTCATGGTCACGGGCGGACTGAGGTGGTAAAAAATCAAAAAAAAACCGCGATATAATCCGTAAAATTAGTTTCATTTCAATACAGATTAAAAGTTATAATTGTGGTTGTCTACTGGAACCTAAGTATTACGGTGTGGGAGGACCCATATTGTTCAAGATTCGTTCCCTTATGTTTACGAGGGTGCAATTCATAATGTGACATTATTAAATTAAAATATTTAATGAGATAAAAAATAAAACGCAAAGTTAATGTAAGTAATTTATTTTTATTTCCCTTTCCTTAGACCATAACGCGATTTACCGCGACTTATTTTCCCTGTACCAGTCTCATAATTTCATCTCTTCTCAAAATATTCTTGTAATTACCAAGGCAACTCGGTGCCGTCGTATTGAAGGAACTTCCCAGAATCAGCTTCGCCTAGTTTGTCTATGGTACTAAATATTCCATTGACACTGGTCTCAATGTCCAGAGGTGCGTTTTTGCCGCCCATATCAGTTTGTACCCAGCCGGGATGCATAGCCACTACCATAATGTGATCTTTCTTCAAATCGATGCTCATTGATTTGGATGCTGCATTCAATGCTGCCTGTAACGGGAAAATATATAAGACGACCGATAAACAATATTATTTCCAAAATGGCCGGTACATATTCTTAGTATTTCCGCATCAACTTTTTGCCAGTTTATGTGATAAGGACAATAGTGTCCCGTACCGAAAACAATCCTAAATCCTAAATACTGGGAGTTTATTAAACCTAATAACACTTTGCCCGACCTCGGAATCGAATCCAGCAACCGGTAACTTCCCGATTAGCATTCGCACTTACGAACACCAAGCTACGGCACTAGAGCACGTAGGTATGTTAGTAACAAACAATCATCATCATCAGCCGATAGACGTCCACCGCTGAACAAAGACCACCCCTTCAAAACGCCAAGAAGTGAGGCGCCAAGCGTGGGGATTCTGGTCATTAGCAGCCGATAGACGTCCACTGCTGAACAAAGGCTTCCCCCTTAAAAGGGAGGGGTTGCCATAATACAACTTAGCTGTAGTTCTTCCGTCGCATCAGATTGTGAGAGTGAACGAGGAGTGTCTGCGCAAGCACTTGTGCACTATAATATCAGAGATCATTCAGCATCACCAGCCAAAAGACGTTCACTGCTGAAAAAAGGCCTTTTGGAAGGGCGGGGTTCCCAAAATCCCTACGCTTGGCAGGCGGCTTAGGGATCGAAGTATATGTGGAAGATAAATCCAAAAAAAAAGACGCTGCTGCCCGTCTTCCTGTTCTCGCTTAGTCGCCTCTTACAACACCCAACGAGAGGAGATGTGGGGATGCAATTCTAAACCGGCACTCCACGGGTGGATTATGGTAACAAACAATAACTTAAAAAAATATTAATTGGCTTTTAGGGTCTAGGACTTCGATCGATGGTCTAGGGAGTAAGGCGCGATCGGTAGTAAGACGACAGCCAACTGGGCGGGTCGCGGCGCGGTTCTTGTTGGTAGGCTGGTGACAAAGCTATTTTCTATAATACAAAATGACCAAGCGCGGACAATTACCGATTAATTCTGATCCGCTGTTTCATCATAGTCTCTCTTTCTATATATTTCACATGTATTCAATAGATTCCGCTAGAGGCGCTCTGATGTATTATTATTAGAATAGATTCAGAGTCACAGCGCGGCGGTGCGAACTCTTAATGGTTGGCCACAGTGAACGCGCGGTGACTTGAGCCTAGCGCGGGCGCGGGCGGGCGCGCAGGGTGGCCACAGTGAGTGGTCGGCCACACTGCAGGCCTAGCGCGGCGGCGGCGGCGGGCGCGAAATATCAAACATATGAAACCGCCGCTTGCGGCCACACTGAAGTGACTTAGGCGGCGGCCTAGCGCGACCGGCTTGAGCGAGTTAGCGGGCGTACTTTTCAAACGTTCCTATCCGCTCGTTCTGGCCACACTGCGGGCCTAGTCAACAAGCGACCGATCGCGCGGCTGGCGGGATATCAAACCATTTCGGTCTTGTCGCTCGTTTGAAGTATTTTTTTATTATTAAATAACTTTAAATACATGTATAAAAAGGTTTTTTTGGACATTTGAAATTGTAAGTGTATAATAATTATGTATATTGTTGATGTGCCTTATATAAAGAAAATAAACTTTTTGACTACAATTTCAATTCTTAATATATATTTTTTTTTAAATCTCCATTCATTTAACTGTTTTTAGTTATTTCGTGCGCACCCAGCACACCATCTCTTATGATCAACGCCTCCCATCTCAGGATTGGCCTATCCAGTAAAAAATACAGATTCCTCATAAAAGGTTTGCGATACCTGCAATAAGTGTTATCGCCACAACAGCCCGCGCGTCACTGTGGCCACCCTGCGCGCCCGCCGCCGCGCCCGCGCTAGGCTCAAGTCACCGCGCGTTCACTGTGGCCAACCACTAAGGCCTCGTTTACGGAGGCGCGGGGCGTCACGCGTCGCGTTGGGCGGCGCGGCCCGCACTGAGATAAAACATATGGCGTTATAGGAGTGAGAGAGAGATGCGAGACGCCACGCCACACGCGACGCTCGACGCTCCGCGCTTCCGTAAACGAGGCCTTAGGTCTCATTAACGTATTGTTAAATTTACATGTAACTTTTGGTGTACAATAAAGTGTATTTATTATTATTATTTCATTTATTTATTTTATAACAATTGTTTTACATTTTTAAATATAAATATAAAAACAAGTACATTTAAAAATATAAAAAAACCGCTTCCAACCGGCTGCGGGAACAGGGTCCTAGCAGACGGTGGTCAAGGCTCCAGAGAGAGGAACTTCCTCACAATGCGTGCCGTTTCCAATTATTATTATTATTATTACGGCGACGCGGGGCGTCGCGCGTCGCGTGTGGCGTGGCGTCTCGCGGCGTGTCGGACGTTTTTATTGTTTACGTAGCGGCGGCGCGTGAAGCGGCACGTAGGTATCATTGCACGCCTAAACACAGATTTATAGCAATATACGATGTTGTTTATAGAGACGCGAGGCGGGAAGAGTGGCGGCGGCAACGGCGGTGCAACTCAATTTTTAACATACAAATTTCTTCTAAAAAAAATCGATCATATCATACTCCATTGCGATGGTGATTACGTCTGTGTTGCACGATTACCAAATAGACTGGCAGAAGGTTCCGCCACAGGCATCGCTTCATCGAGAATCGCCGCTGCGTGCGCCGCCGCGTGGGTGGTTGGCCACAGTGAACGCGCGGTGACTTGAGCCTAGCGGGGGCGCGGCGGCGGGCGCGCCGGGTGGCCACAGTGACGCGCGGGCTGTTGTGGCGATAACACTTATTGCAGGTGTCGCAAACCTTTTATGAGGATTCTGTATTTTTTACTGGATAGGCCAATCCTGAGATGGGAGGCGTTGATCATAAGAGATGGTGTGCTGGGTGCGCACGAAATAACTAAAAACAGTTAAATGAATGGAGATTTAAATTTTTTTTTATTAAGAATTGCAATTGTAGTCAAAAAAGTTTATTTTATTTAACATCAACAATATGCATATTATACACTTACAATTTCAAATGTCCAAAAAAACCTTTTTTATACATGTATATAAAGTTATTTATTAATAAAAAAATACTTAAAACGAGCGACAAGACCGAAATGGTTTGATACCCCGCCAGCCGCGCGATCGGTCGCTTGTTGACTAGGCCCGCAGTGTGGCCAGAACGAGCGGATAGGAACGTTTGAAAAGTACGCCCGCTAACTCGCTCAAGCCGGTCGCGCTAGGCTCCCGCCTAAGTCACTTCAGTGTGGCCACAAGCGGCGGTTTCATATGTTTGATATTTCGCGCCCGCCGCCGCCGCCGCGCTAGGCCTGCAGTGTGGCCGACCACTGGGACGTGACGATGCCATCCGCGGGCTCCGCCGTAAACCACGCTCCATTTCAAGCAAACGTGTGTAAAATCGCTTCTCCGTAAACGCACTCATTCAACGCCCTACATTTGAATTTAGTGCGGGCCGCGCAGCCACACGCGACGCGCGACGCTCCGCGTTTCCGTAAATGAGGCCTTACTAGTGGTACAGGAGAGGTTGACTAATTTCCCAGCTTTTACCAGCTACAATTATGTAGCGGTATATTGACCCTCCATCTCCTGTAATCTTGGTCTGCACAAACCACTGCGGACCGCAAGCATATAGAAAACCTCGAGGATATCCAAAATTATTTTTTCTGTGTCTATGGGTATAATATACGGCAATTATGATTAGATCTCATGATAAATTTTATCCAAGATGCGACAAAACGTTAGTTTGAAAGCCCCACCGCCCGAACCCATCAAAATCGTAACCCGATTATCCTTCCCGATGGTCCTTCCGACCTTTATACAAATCATTGCCATCGTCCGTGGCATGTATTGATCAATCCCCAGAACCACTGACGCTACCTACTAGACCACAATTTTACCATGATAAAATAATTTACGTCATTACGAACCGTCTCGAACGCAGGTTTGATGACTTCCAGCCTCCCGAACAAGCCGAGTCCCGAAAAGGCTTTAGCACCGTAGACCACATACATACGCTCCGCCATATTATACAGAAGACCGAGGAGTATAATCGGCCATTATGTCTAGCGTTTGTGGACTACGAAAAAGCCTTCGATGCAATCGAGACCTGGGCGGTATTGGAGTCCCTCCAGCGGTGCCACATTGACTATAGGTACATCGAAGTGTTGAAGTGTTTGTACAGCAACGCCACCATGTCGATCCGACTACAGGACGAGAGATCGAAACCACAAAATATATATTTTGTGACGAAACCAATCCCATTGAGACAGGGAGACGTTATTTCTCCGAAACTCAAACACATTGGAGGACGTTTTCAAGCTCTTGGACTGGTACGACGGATTCGGCATCAACATCAATGGCGAATACATCACTCACCTTCATTTTGCCGATGATATAGTCATTATGGCAGACTCGCTGGAGGACCTCAATACGATGCTCAGCGACCTCAGTAGCGTTTCCCAACAGGTGGGTCTTAAAATGAACATGGACAAGACGAAGATCATGTCTAGTAGTTGTTGGGAACGATACAGTCGAAGTTGTTGACCACTACGTATACCTAGGACAAATTATCCAGTTAGGTTGGTCCAATTTCGACAAAGAGATCGCCCGAAGATTCCAACTCGGATGGGCAGCGTTCGGGAAACTACGAGACATCTTCTCATCAGAAATTCCGCAGTGCCACTCCAAAGGCAGTGCCTGAAGACAAAGGTTTTTAACCAGTGTGTATTGCCAGTGATGATATATGGTACTGAGACGTGGTCTTTAACAGCTGGCCTTTTAAGAGAAGCTCAGAGTCACACAACGAGCTATGGAGAGAACTATGCTCAGAGTTTCTTTGCGCGACAGAATCTGAAATGAGGAGATTCGCCGAAGAACCAAGGTCACCGACATAGCTCGTAGAATATGCAAGTTGAAGTGGCAGTGGCCAGGCCACATCGCTCGAAGGACCGATAACCGTTGGGGAAGAAAGGTTCTCGAGTGGCGACCACGAACCGGAAGACGCAGCGTAGGCAGGCCTCCCACTAGGTGGACCGACGACATTGTTCCCGTCGCGGGCAACCGGTGGATGCAAATGGCAAATTGTTCATTTTGGCGGTCTAGGGGGAGGCCTATGTTCAGCAGTGGACGTCTTCCGGCTGATGATGATGATGACAGTAGCTCTTACTAATATTTAGGATTTACGGCTCCCACACATAACTGCGAATTCGCATCGCATCGCAAATATCTGCGAGAAACAAATGAATTTTCGATACAAATTCCTGCAATGCGGCGCCGCGCCGCATCGCATCGCATCGCAGTTATGTGTGGGAGCCCTTAGGCCCGGGAAATGGTAAACACGTGTGTGTTACCAATGCCGAGGCCTTTAATTTTATTTTTAATTTACGTTAAAGTTACGTATTTACGTTAGTTACGTTAATTTAAGTTAAAGTTCTATTGTGAATTTTATGAATGAAGCTAACTAATAGGCTCCAATGGCTCTATTTGTCTATTTGATATTTATTTCAAAGTGTTGTACCTTAGAACATCGATAAGGATAGAAACCTCCTTTATCGTTTTGTGCTATTGAGCCGAGAATTGAACTGAAGTTAATGACAGCAGCTCGTTTTACTCCCATAGGCGCGTCGCTATTCAAATTAGCAGCTTGCCTCAATAACGGCAACAGGGTCTGCAAAAAAGATATTATTTAATTTATTGTGGACAGTGAAATGGACTTAAATTGTTTTATTTTTTAGAGAATTAAATACAGTATTAAACTATAGTGAGTACATATTCAAAATGTAGTCGTTAGTGTATATTTATTTTATAACAACTCACTGTGTATTATATAATAAGAGATAGACAGACATAACGGGAGCGTTCTTTGAATATAATTGACGGGCCTGTTGGTCTAGTGGCTAAATACCTTGGGTGGGATTAGTCCCAAAAAAGTGTCTGGGTGTTTTTTTATCTATTTAAGTAGGTATGTATTTACAAAAAAAAAGTATATAAGTAAGTATTTGTATCAGTTGTCTGGTTACCATAATACAGGCTCTGGTTACCATAATACAGGCTCTGCCTAGTTTGGGATCAGATGACCATGTGTGGATTGTCCCAGAATATTATTATTTTTAATATTAAAGCTATAATAGGACAGGAGGTGTCTTCACAAGATTGCAGTCAAATAATGCTTCCTTCGAAACCTGGTATTCTTTCGGTGTATAAGGTTGGCGGCGCCCTATCAGTGTGCTAGTGGATGAAGAACCATCGCTCTTCACTTTTGCTGCCAGCGCAACGATACCGCAACGTGTTCCTTCACAGTAGAATAGATTCATGGCATACGTCTATGTAAAATAATAGTGATAAAACTAACCTTTGTAAGTATAATCGGCGCAACTGTATTAACGGTCAAATTATTCAACAGCTGCTCGGGTTTTACCAACTCTAGTTTGGTAAATTTTGTAGTGACACCAGCATTATTTATTAGTACATTCAGACCTCCATCACCTACAACTTTGGTCAATTGTGATGTGAATTCTTCAAAACTTCCTGTGTTTGTGACATCTGTAATCGATATCAAATTAAGTATCTTGGCACTATACTGTTAGTGTCAGATGGTATAGCGTTTTAATACCTAACCGGGATGGTAAGTTTGTACTGCTACAATATAGGCACATACATGCATGCTATGACTAAACTCGGAAAGCCTGCCTACAGGTCTGTTACTATAAACATAGTATCAGTGTTTTTACTAGACTATCAAAGTTCCATTACAACGCAATTTACGCCCCAGCCCGCTGCCGTCGTTGTATTATCTAAAACGCTAGTTGTATTTCTTGCTTTCGCAACTAGCGTCATTAAGTAAGAATTAAATTAAAAAGAAGTTCATCGGTGCATTTACGTTGGTATCCTGAGCCAATAAAGACAGGCAGAACGTCATTACTTATACTTAATTAAATAAATAACGATTAATAAAAACATAATAAATTACCTAAATTTAAAATAGTAATATTTTTGTTCTCCACTGATAATGTTTTAAGATCCTGAAAATGTTTAAAAAAAATTCATAAGAATCATTATTTATATTTGAAAGATACAGTTGTTATATAAAATTGGATAGATTAGCGTCGAGTTCAATATTTTTCATAATTTCCCAATATTTCATAAGAGTGTATCATTCACAGTGTGTGACATCACTATCGTCATGACACGACGTTTACTGCTCTGACGTATGCTACGTCAATAACGTCATCATCACAATCTTTCGGTACCTACTATCTATCTCTTTCGCACACCATATAGTTAACAAAAAGCACTTTACGCAGCCAGCGAAAAGTATTTGATCGTGTATTCTCAGTGTATGCAGTGTTAATAAACTACATTTTGAAAGTGGACTATCTTGTTCTGTGATAAATTAATCGACCTTTGGAGCTATGGCACCCATAGGTATGTCAAAATTCAATTCACCTCGGACACCGTTCGGCACGTTGCAATTATTTGTCGTGAGTCGCCCTTCTTGGCGAGGTATTTCACCATCCCGAGCCCGAGGCCTCTGTTGGCACCGGTGATCAACACGGACGTCATATTTTGCACTGAATTAATTCTACAGAAATCACAACAGAAGTTCTTTGACATTAACTAGCGAGAAGTTTCTTTTACAACCTTCTTATCGGCAACCGTGCACTTATTTCCTTGTCTCTGTCATTCATTTTTACGTCAAAATGACAATACTGAGTAATTTTGTAAGGATAAATAATTTTTTGAATCCGCTCAAAGTGGCGGACAATGTAATATTTTTGGCTCGGAGGACATTCAGTGCTAGTGAGTTAATGCAAGTAATTACTTAGACACGTCTTAGCCTTGAAGTGCAGATAATGGTCTAACCTCAAACCTCACTCTTGATTGGGCAACTCACTCAGGCAAACAACCTACTTTTTTGTGACCAACAATTAATAATTCCTTTCAATCACTTTAAATTATGCCCATGTACCTTGGGATGGTGGAATAAAGTTCAGTCATGCCTATTCACACTTCATGTGTATTGTACAAAATGAATATTTTCCCCCTACATAGATTATAATTACAATTTAAATGTAATAATGGCAATTTTAGCAATTAGAAAGTATTTAAATTGTAGCAATGTTATAACTGAGTTGGTTATAACAATGGTTATTATATTTTTGTTATTTTATTCTGGTCATGTCAGGAGGCTGGATGTGTTGTAGCCGTAAAGCCCAGTCAGTTGCACCTATTGACAATACCGTTGAAGGTATGGATTCAAAGTACTGAAATTTATATATTTGTTTTATGTTTGGTAAAGTTCTACAAATGTTGTGCTGTATATTTTGAGGGTTTTGTGAAGGTCGGATTAATAATAAATGGTTTAAACATTATTATTTTTATTATTTTACTGTGGCAATGCCACTTTAAAGACTTATCTTAATGGAAGCAAGTAAAATTTCATATTCTACACATCCTCATCAATTTGAATATGCTTGAATTTACCAGAATTATGTTAAATAATGAGTAGGTATGTTGGAATGTACAATTTGGAGAATGGCTAATAGTGTCATATCGCCGTCATGCTGCCAAAACCGATTATCTGCAATTTTGGTCAATTATGAGTTAAAAATACCAATCGATTCCGTTTTTCTGGCCGGTCGTCTACCAATATCGGTTAAACGCATAAACCCATTAATTGCAGAGATACTCTGTGCTAATAAAGGGTAATGTATCCATTTGTGTAAAAAGTCGCCATACAAAAACGGTTAAATTTGTTTAACGATAGGTTTTTCGATATTTCGCTTGCTAAATAATATTAAACTCGTTTAATTGATTTTCTCATTTATACACTGGAGCAGGTGCACAGATGATTTATTCTGCCATAATATTTCAAATGCCGTTAGCCGGTTTTGAAAAAAGATACTTATAGAAAACTTTAATAGCATACGTAAGCAAAAATTAAATTATTAACTTTAACTCATTTTGGCCCGTGCTCATAACATGCAAGATGAAATAATGTTTTTGTGATAAAAATAATTATATACATTTAATTAATTTTGAGTAAAGTTACTACGGGTTCTATAATTTGAAACGTCTCTGCAGCCAAAAGCGATTAAATGATGATACCTATAGTTGCCAGAGATTCGCGTTGGCGTGCGGCGCAGTTAGTTCGTTCATTCATTCATTTTTAGGGTTCCATATCTAAAAGGTAAAAAAGGCACCCTTAGGTCTGACTTCGTCTGTCTGTCTATCAGTCTGTCTGTCACACGTATATATTTCAGGAACCACTGACGCTATCGATTTGAAACTTGGAATAGTTTTAGATCTTTTTTATCCAACTTTTTAGTTTTTTTTTAACGAAATGGGTTTATCAAAATTTGAAAGTGAGACTACTATATCGAGTGGGGTATCATATGAAAGGGCTTCATTTGTACATTTCAAACAGATTTTTATTTTGGGTTATGTCACGTAGTTTTTGGCTGATAATCAAAAATGCCAAAAAGCACCGTTCCCCCTTATCTCCGAAGTTTGTGGAGGGGAAAATCTGAAATAATTATGGGTGATACATGTCTCTATATTTTACACGAAAAACAAAATAATCTTTCTAAATAGTACAGTTTTTTTAGTAATCCTAAAAAAACCTAAACCAAACTTAGTTTTACGGTTTGTTTTTTTTGCTATCTGAATTGTTACATGAATAGTAAAATATTTTTTTCTATCATGTATTACGCAAATGAGTCATAAAACTCAATATTTTTGTATGTAGAAAATTCAACTGGATATAAATACATTAAAATATATAGCCCGTCGGGTGCCGGGTTAGAATAGCATCCCCTCATCTCCTCTCGTTGGGTGTCGTAAGAGGCGACTAAGCGAGAACAGGAAGACGGGGAGCAGCGCCTTTCTTTTGGATTTATCTGACACCTATACTGTGATCCCAAGCCGCCTGCCAAGCGTGGGGATTATGGCAACCCCTCTCTTTTAAGGGAGGCCTTTGTTCAGTACGCGGACCTTTGGCTGCTGATGAAAATATAAGACGTTTTAGTTTTTTATTAAGATAATCAGATCGCTAGATTTTTTAAATCAATTTTGGGCACATGGCTGTTTATTTTTGAGCTGTAAATACCGTTAAGTAATGTCTTGTTATATAGCGGGATTAGTCTTCTTCTTGACTAAACTGAGACCAAACTGAATAAAACCCAAAACTAACATTATAAAAAATTTAACTCAAAACTAATAAGTATTTTTAACAATTCATAAATAAATAAACCAAACGGAAGACATCCACTGCTGAACAATGGGCTAATTTGTTTAATTTTGATACGTCTATAATTAATAATCTATAGTACTTAATATCAAAGTCGAAGCCCTTTTTTCGCGTGACTGTCTCATTAACAATGAACGACAATTGGCTATTTGCATTCATCGGTTACCTGCGACGGGCATAATATCATCTGTCCACCTAGTGGGAGGCCTGCCTACGTTACGTTTCCACTGGAGAACCTTTCTTCTCCAACGGTTATCGGTTCTTTGAGCAATGTGACCTGCCCATTACCACTTCAACTTGCAGATTCTGAAACCTATGTCGGTGACTAGTTTTTCGGCGAATCTCATTCCGGATTTTATCGCGCATAGTAACTCCGAGCATAGCTCTCTCCATAGCTCGTTGTATGACTCTGAGCTTCTTTAAAAGGCCAGTAGTTAGGGACCACGTCTCAGTACGATATGTCATCACTGGCATCACACACTGGTTAAAAACCTTTCACTTTAGGCACTGCTCGTATTTCGGACGAGAAGATATCGCGTAGTTTCCCGAACGCACGTCTTTGTCGAAGTTGGACCGACCTACCTGGATAGTTTGTCCTAGGTATACATAGTGGTCAACAACTTCGAGTGTATCGTTCCCAACAACTACCGGTACGGGTACCACATATACATCAGACATGATCTTCGTCTTGTCCATGTTCATTTTAAGACCCACCTGTTGAGAAACGCTACTGAGGTCGCTGAGCATGGTATTGAGGTCCTTCAGCGACTCTGTCATAATAATATAGTTATTATGGCAGAGTCGCTGGCGGCATCGCTGGAGGCATCATCGGCAAAAGGAAGGTGAGTGATGAATTCGCCATTGATTGTTTTGTCTGGCCTGCTGCCTGAACCCTTTAAGTACTCTCTTAATGTGTTCAGTGCTAGGCTGTCGATTGAAATTTGTTTGCTCCCACTGAGCTCCAAGTGACGGACTTACTAAAGTCACAGAAACCTTCAGTAGTTTTATCAGGCTGGAGTTTGGTGAGGACAAATGTGCAGTTATGCATGTAAAGTGGAGGAGCGTGGTGGAGTCTAGGAGTGTACAGCTTTCAGACTCCACTGACCTGAGGACACACTCTGCAACCGAAACCTACAAATACTTGGATATGTCACAGGCGTTGGGCATCAATGAGGCTAACATGAAATAGTCAAGCGGGAACGCTTCTTGGGCCGCCTGAGAGAATTAATGAAAAGTATTTTAGTCATGCCAGTCTTGATCCACGCCTTTGGCATATTCCAGTGGACCCAGACAAAACTAGACACCTTGCATAGAACAGTTCATACACTGTTAACCACATGTCATATGCATCACCCTCGTTCTTTAGTGATAAGGAAATGTGGTGTTCAGATATTAACGCGTAGAGTCAAAACGTATAATGAGTATAAAATCAATAAATGAAAAATCCTTAACTTTTTCTTCAGGTAAAACTAGCTAAAATTATAACTAACTAGTCTAACTCTTTATTCTGATACATTCAATAGACACAACATTTTCTACATTATGTATGATGGTAAAATGAATATCTGCTTCTATGCATTATTAAAATTGTTAGACCTAAAGGTTCAATTTTAACAAAAGACTATTTTTGATAATTGGCAGCCAAAAGGGATTAAATGCGTTCCTCTCGGAGATATTTTGTTATTTTTATCCGTTTCTATAAGGATAATCTAATCAACTAGTCTTGCCTAATACAGAAGGATAAATAATGCATCAGAAAAGAACTAAAAATATTAATGAAAGCTAGTATTTAACAAAACAATCTACAGTAAACTTTCAAATTGATTTATCTCAAATTGGATTATTGTGCATTTAGCCGACTTTGGCAGCATGACGGCGATATCCATATATATGAATATATATACATACATTTTATCATAAATACTTAAATAACATAAATAAATAAATAGATATGGGTTTTGATGTAACACCTATCAATATCAAATATGACTTAAATAATTTAAATTTTAAGTGTAACATCACGGAATATCTCAAAATATGCACCACATTTGTAGTATGTATGGGGTTGCCATAGTGATTGTTAGTTCCTGGAATCCTGGATGTTTTCTAATGGCAAGAATAGTCTATTAATGATAGACCAAATCAACAGACCAGACATGTTGCCAGATATAATAATAGCTATTGGTGTTGCCATGGGTGAATTGTTTATTAAACATTATTTTTGTTGGTATTATTCAAGGTACATTGTCTGCACTTTCATTGTTGAGATGATATAGGGTACTTATTCATAAGATATGGTGTTTGGTTTCATATTGCTTATAAGTTAACATGGTTATCATGATTCAGAATGTTTGCACCCTGTGTATGGTCTAAATCTGGTGATATACAGATGACACTTGTATACTAGACACCTCTCTCTAAAAGCCCTTCGTTGGTGCTGTCATCCCTTCAGGTCTGTTCAGATTTAGATTAGACATAGAGTGTCAACATTAATACATTGCTTTGTAGTTCGTGACTTATGCAAATGAGGCATTTGCAATTGGAGGTATCGGATGCATCTGCTTAACAAATATGCAGTAGTAAGACTACTTGGGATTACTAAGCGATGCAGGGGATTAGCACTATAAGTAATATTTAATTACATACTCCAAACACTTAGGCATCATATTGTTGTTGAAGATATGTTAATGTATAATTTCAAATTGTATAATGAAAAATTTGTCAAAAAAAGAGTACAGAAATCGGAACAGCAGCAGGCTAATATTAATTTTCTTTTTGAGAAAAATGTGTTTTAGATAACATAAATTGGTATCCAATATTGTTATCATCAATAATATCCAAAATACTAACCATCTGACTGTAGCTTATGATTTACCAGTATATAAAGCAGTTTCTCTTGATTTTTTTCGGAAATTTGTCATAAACTTGAACTGGCAAACACTGTAATCATTTCTGGGTTTGACAAAAATTAAGGAATAAATCGTTAAGATTATACCAACTTAAATGCACATTATAGATGGAAATTTCGACTATGACTTGGCGGTTATCGGTGGTGGGTCCGGGGGGCTCGCGTGTGCTAAAGAGGCCGTGAACCAGGGTGCTCGCGTCGCCGTGCTCGACTATGTGACCCCTTCGCCGCAGGGCACCAAGTGGGGGCTGGGGGGCACATGCGTCAACGTCGGATGTATACCCAAGAAGCTGATGCACCAAGCCGCACTACTCGGAGAGAGCATACACGTGAGTTCTTATTGATATTAATGGGTTTGTGTGGTAATACTTATCACGACAGACTAGTGAGTGTATAGTAACTGTGATAAAGTTATGGAGATTACTATGTACCTAAGTAGGTACTCATGTGACGCGTAATCGTGTCTGCTATTTTGATATTGTCTGTAAATGGTGTTGGTTTGCACACGGAAAATTGATTTGAATGCTTGTTTCGAACTTTAATTATGAGTTTTAACTTAATTAGTGTATTATGTGTATACTAAAGCCGAAACACTGAAGATTGATTTTATTTAAAAAAATAGATAAATAAAATAAGTCGTAAAGAAAACTCACCCTGCCATTAATAGTCACCATGTGAAAATTGGATACGAATGGGGTGCGCTTCTAAAGCAGCTGATTTAGGTATAATGGGTAAACAACGTGAATAAATTGGTATAAAATATTACAGGTTGTAATCGGTTTTATTACCAATTCTGAGCAAAATCGGGCCCGACGGGCCGGGACGGGCCCGTTGGTCTAGTGGTTAGTGACCCTGTCCGCTAACCGATGGGTCGTGGGTTCGATTCCCACTAAGCGTCTGGGTGTTATTTATCTATTTAAGTATGCATTTACAAAAAAAAAAAAAATGTATATAAGTATTAGTATCAGTTGTCTGGTTTCCATAGTACAGGCTCTGCCTAGTTTGTGATCAGATGACCGTGTGTGGATTTATAAAAAAAAAAAAATGCTTTCTGCTTTAGGTATACTAAAAATAAAGTTGCATAAGTATTGCCACATAATTACAATGTCAGTTTTTGCATCTTTGGGAATGTTTGTAAGAATGCTTTGTTATATGAACCATATTTATTCCAGAAGTTGGTAAGTGGTGGTGCGTCTGCACTCATTGGCTTCTATTCAACTCTCACTCCAACATTTTGACACTCAGAAACTCGGATTATTCTTGGCTCCAATTGGTTACTTTTTGTTTTTCTTTTATTTTTATTTTTTTAGTACTGTACCTACCTATTGCTATTGAACGTAGAATATCACTAGAACAAACAAATTGGGCTAGTTTATTTGTCATATTGACCACACCAATTCAGAGACCATATAACTATAACTCATCATCATGCCTGATATTGTACCGTTTTTCAGAGCGTTACAATTTGACTATTTATAGAGGCGTAGATACACATCAGTCCAAAGACACCTCCTATTGTCCGGTGAAGCTGCAATGGCCATCTGCGGCTAACAGCGTCTATCATTCCCAAAAAAAAAAAAAAAACAGTCCAAAGAACGCCAACGAACTGGTTTGGTTGAACCTGTCCTGTCTGGACGGCGAAAGCGTTCGTTGATCAATCGTTCGTTGGGTTACTTTCGTATATTAACCAAACGAGCCCATTGAAGGGGTCTTGGCCTTCATTGGTCCTTTTTGGATGTTTGGCGAATACCAACGATCGTTCTTTGGCCTTCGTTTGCCCGGTGTGTGTACGCAAAGTTTGCATACGATAGTGCATTCATTCATAAACAGGTGTGTCGCTTAGGTAAGGCGTACTTATGTCGTCACTAAGATAAAAAAAAAAAAACTATCAATGAATATATTGTTACGACCGGGAGATAAAAGTGTTAATTACTCCGTTAATTATTACTTAATTGCAATGATCTCAAAACGCATTGTTAGTCTATAGGTCTACTATCGATTCGTACCGAAAGATCTCGAATTCTCAATAGAAAGTAGTTCCCTCCAATTCGGCAAGTAGGTAGCCTACGCGCTCGCGCTCGGTTCACTGCCCCCGCCTATTGTTAGTTCATTCTCGAAAGGTCACGCCGCTATTGTATCTCGCGAAAACGATAGAATAGGTAGGTTCATACGAGTTCATTCGAGAGACTTCCACCCCTCTGTTAATTTAGGTATATAAGCCGACGCATAGTGGCGTTCGGACAGTTTGTGTTTACAAGCGACAGCGAAAACATCTTAAGGAAGCGATCGAAGAGAATTGTACCAGCGACCCTTGCGACGTCTTTGGACTATTGTGAAGTACTGTGCGACTCGGACTACTGTACCTTGTATACTGCGTGTATAGTGTATACAGTGTGAGTGTACGTGGAATAAAATCTTCTTTGACGTTAATCGGCATTTTAATACCCACCCGCACGTAACAATTGGTGTCAGAAGCGGAATGCCGATTCTGCCGCGAGAAGAAGAAGCGCGTACTCCGCGAACAAGGAGACAGGTGGAGATGGATGCTGCACGTCTCCGTGGTCAAGAGGAGGAGGTCCAGCCTGAGAACGCTACCTCGTCTGGTACCGCACCACCGGGGGATTCGACGGAGCTTAACTTGTCAACCCTGCTGGCCGCTATCCAGGGTATGCAGGAGGCTACTCGCCGCGAGATCCAGGCGAACCAGGAGGCTACTCGCCGCGAGATCCAAGAAGCTATTCAGGTAAATCAGGAGGCTACCCGCCGTGACATCCAGGCTACCCAAGAGGCCACCCGCCGTGACATCCAGGCTACCCAAGAAGCTATCCAGGCCAACCAGGAGGCCGTTCTGGGTAAGATTGATGCCGGCATTACTATACTCGGTGAGAAAGTTACGAAACTGGAAGCGGACGTCAAAGAGGTTACTCTTAAAGCGGAGAATCTGGAAGGTCGAATTGATGACCATGACCACCGCATCCGTAAACTGGAAACTCGCCAACCACTAACCGTGGCTTCACCTTCACCATCAGCAGCGAAACTCGACCTTCCGCACTATGATGGGACTTCGTCGTGGACAGCCTTCCGCTACCAATTCGAGACACTGGCCAAGTGGAATGGATGGAGTGATGACCAATCCTTCATGGCTCTGGTGCTTGCCCTACGAGGTGACGCTCTGCTCATACTGGAAAACCTGTCACATGAAGATCGGACGTTGGATGCTCTATTAGAAGCATTGGATACGCGTTATGGTGAGGGTCACCTGGAACACGTATACCGAGCACAACTCCGCGAGCGTACACAGAAGGTTGGTGAAAGCCTTCAACAGTGGGCGCTTGAAGTGGAAAGGCTGGTTCGTCGTGCGTACTCTTCGGCACCGGCGACAGTTGAAGTGACGCTGTTGCAAGCATTCGTCGACGGCATACGGGACGCGGAAGTCAGAGCTGCTGTTCGTCTGGGTCATCATTCGACTTTGAAGAGCGCTCTGGCCCATGCTCTCGAAGTGGAAGCTGTACGACGGGACACTCGGCTATATAAGATCCAGGAAGTGGTGCCGGATGAGACAAGGCCCCGGTATGTTCCCACTTGTTATGGCTTTGGAGCAAGGGGGCACATAAAGCAGAGTTGCCCTGTAGAGAAGACCAAAAGTTTTTCAAGTATTGGGATACAGGTCGAACCTGTGAAGCAAGATACGCAGGCACATAGGGTAAGTGAGGTTGTAGCCGTCCGTCGACTCGGTATCTCGCGACGTCCGAGTTTTGGGCCCCTATGTTATACCTGCGGGAAAAGGGGACATATACAGCTGGAGTGCCCGAACCGGAAAAGGAAAAGTGCCTTATATGCTGCACCCCAAGGGGATGACTGTCGAGTAGTACGATGGCAAGAGCAACCGCAGAATGTCTACCATGCAACGGAACATCGCAATGGGAATGGACATAGCAACGTGGAAGATGTGATGCGAAGACCTTGTGCCAGCAAGCGCTGTTCTAAGAATGAAGTCCGAGAAGAAGTCAGGATTATAAGGACGCATGGCTCAGAAGACGAGTGGACTGGTACCAATATGAAGAAGGCACAAGCAGAGGATGATGACCTTGGTCCTATATTACGCTGGAAGCAAAGTAGGAGCAAGCCCCAATGGAAGGATGTATCTGTTTGCAGTGCAACTACTAAAAGTTATTGGGCACAGTGGGACAGCTTAGTCTTAGAAAACCATTTGCTGTGCAGGAAATGGGAGACCAGTAATGGAAAAGAAGTAGTCATGCAAGTAGTGATACCAAGAGTTATGGTGGCTTCTCTTTTACGGCACGTTCACGATGGCGTATCTGGTAAGCATCTTGGAGTCAAGAAAACCCTGGTGAAAGTGAGACAGCGGTTTTACTGGCTGCGATGCCGTAAAGATGTCGAAGACTGGTGCCGTAAATGTTTGGTGTGTGCCGCAAAAAGATCACAAACTGGAAGCAAAGTGGAAACAAACCCCAATGGAAGGATGTGTCTGCTTACAGCGCGACCACTAAAAGTTATTGGGCTCAGTGGGACAGCTTGGTTCTGGAAGGCCATCTCCTGTGCAGAAAATGGGAATCCAACGATGGAAGGGAAATCACTATGCAAGTGGTAATACCACGAGTCATGGTGGCACCTCTGCTACGGCACGTCCATGATGGTGTCTCTGGTGGGCATCTTGGAGTCAAGAAAACCCTCGTTAAAGTCAGACAGCGGTTTTACTGGCTACGATGCCGTGAAGATGTCGAAGATTGGTGCCGTAAATGTACTGCTTGTGCCTCGGTAAAAGGCCCGCAAACCAGAAGTAAGGGACAGTTGAAGTTGTACAACGTTGGGGCACCATGGGAGCGCATCGCGATTGATGTTGCTGGGCCGTTTCCACAGACTGACGATGGGAACAAGTACATAATAGTAGTGCAGGATTATTTCGGTAAGTGGCCTGAAGTGTTCGCAACACCCAACCAAGAAGCAATAACGGTAGCCAAGAAACTGGTCCAGGAGGTGATATGTCGATTTGGTGTACCCATGGAAATTCATTCGGACCAGGGACGTAACTTCGAATCTGCCGTATTTCAAGAAATGTGCAAACTTCTTGGGATCCACAAGACCCGTACGACACCAGCACATCCACAATCAGACGGAATGGTCGAGAGATTTAACAAAACTCTAGAGAATCACTTGGCCAAGGTAGTGGATGATCATCAAAAGGACTGGGATCAGTACATCCCTTTGTTCCTGATGTCCTATCGTTCTGCAGTACATGATAGTACGGGGAACACGCCAGCCAAAGTGAACTTCGGGCGAGAGATGAGACTTCCGGTAGACGCAATAACGGGTACCCCACCTGACAGTCCTAAACCCGTTACGGACTATGTGTGCGATCTTCAAAATCAGTTGGACGAAGTGCACAAGAGAGTGCGGGAGAACAGTCTGAAGACTAGCGAGGGGATGAAGACCCGCTACGATCGAAATGCGAATACCAACGATTTCGATGAAGGAACGCTAGTGTGGTTTCACAATCCGCTTCGCAGAAAAGGGAAGTCTCCGAAACTTCAAGCCCGCTGGGAAGGGCCCTTTACTGTTATTACGAGGATCAACGACGTCACCTACCGCATCAAGAAGGGACCCCGAGGCAAACCTAAGATAGTTCACCTGGACAGATTGGCACGTTATTATGGTGATAATGATGCTCGGGACGAGCATAACTAAGAGGGGGGTAGTGTTACGACCGGGAGATAAAAGTGTTAATTACTCCGTTAATTATTACTTAATTGCAATGATCTCAAAACGCATTGTTAGTCTATAGGTCTACTATCGATTCGTACCGAAAGATCTCGAATTCTCAATAGAAAGTAGTTCCCTCCAATTCGGCAAGTAGGTAGCCTACGCGCTCGCGCTCGGTTCACTGCCCCCGCCTATTGTTAGTTCATTCTCGAAAGGTCACGCCGCTATTGTATCTCGCGAAAACGATAGAATAGGTAGGTTCATACGAGTTCATTCGAGAGACTTCCACCCCTCTGTTAATTTAGGTATATAAGCCGACGCATAGTGGCGTTCGGACAGTTTGTGTTTACAAGCGACAGCGAAAACATCTTAAGGAAGCGATCGAAGAGAATTGTACCAGCGAACCTTGCGACGACTTTGGACTATTGTGAAGTACTGTGCGACTCGGACTACTGTACCTTGTGTGTATACTGCGTGTATAGTGTATACAGTGTGAGTGTACGTGGAATAAAATCTTCTTTGACGTTAATCGGCATTTTAATACCCACCCGCACGTAACAATATAACAGGTCTAGTGAATCATGGGTAACAGGTATAGCAATCACGTATAAAATTGTGTTATAATCTATTAATTCCGCTTAGTAATACGTCTAGTAGGTAGGTACCTCCGAGAATATACCTCACGGATTTGTAATTGTGGTCTGTAGTGTAGGTACCTATAATTACTAGTTAAATACTTAGTATTTTGAAACTGTAGTGTAAGAGGTTCGTTTTTAATTTTATTTCAATAGTATTAGAATACTTAACTAAATAGTTTTCGGTATTTAGTCTACCTTGGCAAAGTAAAATTTTGAAATTGTATGTCGTGTTTTTTACACCAGATAGTTGAAAAAAATACTAGGTGGTAGGTTCCTTGTGCAAGGAACTGTCCAGGTAGGTACCACCGCAGTGTCAGGTATTCTGCCGCCAAGCAGCAGTGTGTCGCAAGCATCGCTGTGTTCCGGCGTGAAGGGCATTGTAGCTGGTGAAATTATCGAACACAAAGACTTACTAATATTTAATATCTTAAGGGGTCGGCAACGCGCTAGTGATCCTTTTGGTATTGCTAGCGTATATAGGCTGCGGTGACTGCTTACCCTCAGGCGGGCCGCACGCTTGCTTGCCACCTTGGTAGTACCAAAAAATATGTAAAGTAGACAAATGTTTTAGCGACCGGTCTAAACCGTCAGACGACGTGACCGACGCGACGGACAGACTTAAAATTTTACGTGGTCTAAGATATTATTTTTCATACTAAACAACTGTACAAGTCGCAAAAGTAGTCCTTGAGTATTTTGCATCCATTCTATAGTTTATAACATAGTTCATTACTAAGACTAAGCGGCGTGACTTATCATCTAAATGGCTATTTATTGGTGTTTAGTGCAGTGTCACGTGCCGTTATGTTCTATTATAACAGTCGTACTAGGTAATTAGAATTACATATGGAATAATAATAAATTGACCATAAGGTAGCATGAACATGAAAATAAGAATATAGGCATCAGTTTCTTTCTATTGGCTCCGATTATCACATGACATCTCATGTGATGAGGGTTAAGGTTTAGGTCATATACTGTTTGGTGCATCATTTGCCAAATTGATTTGGCCGAAAGAACAGGTCATTGGCTACTTCTTTAGGCCATAAAAATGAACTTGCCAAGCCAGATTTTTTGATACGAGTTTTTTTTTTAAATTACAGAATTCAACATATAAGCTCAAATTAAAATAAAATATATTAGTATGGTGTTCAAATTTCATTTTGTTTTTTAAATGTACAGTTGTATGGTTCTATCAAATCAGAATCAAATACAAAATTACTTGCTAGTAACATTTAGTTTTTTTTAAAATACCAAACAAAGTTACGGAAAAGTAAAAATCAAATCTAAATTAATATAAAAAAAAACTAAAAGCAATCGGGATCTTCGAATTCTTTAAAAAACTTCTCTAGTCTGTCCCCTTTCTAACGATATGAAATATGCCCAAAAAAACTTGTATTAACTTCACTAATTCGCTAAATTTGTGTATTCATAGAAAATAACACGCGCGAAACAGGGTAAACTAACAGGTTTTCCTTCATTTTTGATAACAATCCTACTACAACACCTACCTCCTGCACAATGGCATTCCTCATATTCTCTTTTTATCATAGGGGAAAGCCGCAAACTGAAACCAGCGAATCGTTGTTTTGTTAATGTAATTTTCATTTCGTTGTGTATTATGAATAATTGTGTTAAATTTAATTAATTTAATTTGTCGTTTTACAATGGCTACATTCTCTAATGAAGAATACGCTAACATTTGATGGCTTAATGAAGAGCCGATTGTGTTCCTCGTGAAGCACAAAGAATTTACCAGGACCGCTTTTCTAACAGACGACTATCTTCCCGTCACACTTTCCAGAACACTTATCGATGCTTACGCTAGATTTACATACTGGTTATTTGACTTATAATGAACCAACAGCGTGCCGGGTTACCTGTGGGGTGCCAGGTTAGAATTGAATCCCCCATCTTCTCTCGTGGGGTGTCGTAAGAGGCTTTTAAGCAAAAACAGGAAGACGGGCAGCAGCGACTTTCTTTTGGATTTATCTTCCACCTATACTACGATCCCCAAGCCACCTGTCAAACGTCAACGTGGCAAACGTGGGGCAACCCCTCCCTTCAAAGGGGGAGGCCTTTGTTCAGCAGTGGACATATTTCGGCTGCTAATGATGATGATGAACCAAGAGGGATTGTTATGTGATTATCAAAGTGTTGATTCTCGAGACCTACAGCAAATAAAATACGCGTAAAATGTATTAAGTACTTTCTCCAAAGAAGCATTTTTACTAGACTAGATTTTTACAAGATACACAAATTTAGCGAATTAGTGAAGTTAATAAAAGGTTTTTTTGGGCATATTTCATACCGTTAGAAAGGGGACAGGCTAGAGAAGATCCAGATTGCTTTTAGTTTTTTTTTATAACAATTTAGATTTCATTTTTACTTTTCCGTTTCTTTTTAACCGACTTCAAAAAGGAGGAGGTTCTCAATTCGTCTGTATATATATATATATATATTTTTTATGTATGTTCGCGCATAACTCCATCTCATCATATTTCTTCCATCCATTCTTCAATCCGTTGATTGGGTCCCATAAAAAATTATCGCTTACGAATAAGTAGTTCCTGAAAAAACAAGAATGGTGACTGCGCAGGAGAACTGCAGGAATGCCTGTATAGATGACTTTATTTCGGTTTTTAAGGACAAAAATGGTCATAACTCTGGCAAATATATACCGATTTTGATGATTCTTTTTTTATTCGAAAGAAGGAACCACTGTAATGAACCTGTATGAATTTTACCACAACAGGATAAGAACTTCTTGGAGGACCATGAACTATGTGAATGAATTTATCTCGTAAAAACCATAAAACTGATGTTCTCCATTACATTACTCTGACAAATATGAACCGATTTCGATGATTCTTTTTTTATTTGAGAGAGTAAACTACTATGATGATTTCATGCAAATTTCATTACGACCGGATAAATCGTTACTGAAGAAACATGAATTATGTAAAACTATGTAGACAATAATGTGACTTAATCTACCCAGATCATTTTACAGTATTCGATGGTTCAATCATTGATTGAAAAATATCACTAAAAAGTATAAAATAAAATATTTTTGAAAAAAAATTGAACCGACTTCAATAACACTAAAAAGTATAAAACTATTTTAAAAAAAATAAAAACCGACTTCAAAGTAAATTATCTAAAAAGCATAAAATAACGAAAATATTATTGAAGTTGGTGTTAGCGTACCTGCTGTGTATATTCTGCACCAACTTCAATAATATTTTCGTTATTTTATGCTTTTTAGATAATTTACTTTGAAGTCGGTTTTTATTTTTTTTTAAATAGTTTATTTAACACTTTTTAGTGACTTATTTTACCAAGATAGGTATCAGCACTATCACGCAACTCGAACGTCTACATTACAGTAACTTACTGAAAACATAAAAAGTTTATATCTCTTAAACTACTGGACCGATTTTGATGAAATTTGTACTCTACCCTAAGTTGAAAGATACTCTAACTATTGCAAAAAGAATTTTTGAAATCGGACTTGTAGTTTCTGAGAAATCCGCGGACAAACCTACATACATACATACATACATACATACAAACACTCGTGAAATTTGGTAAATTCGTTTAGAAGCCCACATAGACTAACATATATGAAAATTACGCATTTTTATTAATATTACATACATACGCGTCGAATACAGAACCTCCTTTTTTGAAGTCGGTTAATTAAAAATAATTTAAATATTATTCAAGTTGGTGCAGAATATACACAGCAGGTACGCTAAAACCAACTTCTATAATATATAAATTATTTTATACTTTTCAGTGTTATTGAAGTCGGTTCAATTTTTTTTTCAAAAATATTTTATTTCAGAAACTTTGTTTGGTATTTAAAAAAAACTAAACGTTACTAGCAAGTAATTTTGTATTTGCTAGAACCATACAACTGTACATTTAAGAAATAAAATGAAATTTGGACACCATACTAATATCTTTTATTTAAGCTTAAATGCTGAATTCCGGAATTTATAGAAAAAAAAAGTTGTAACAAAAAAACTGGTGTGGCAAGAAATCAGTTTTATGGCCTAAAGATGTAGCCAATTACCTCTTCTTTCGGCCAAATCAATTTGGCAAACGAAACGCATTTTTACCCAGTTGGATCTATTATGCCCTATCCCTTACTCTGTTGCTGACGTATAGAAGAATTCCTGAAGGTGCGCCACGATTGCACCAGCTTGGAGCTGTACATAAGCATGTGGTGCAGGATAAGCTATTCCCAGATGATTAAAATTTCAAACTACATCCTGCAAGAACGTCGCAGCTACACAATGTGTGTGGAATTGACTCTTTTTCACCTCCAGAGAATTTGCAAGTATTTTCATTAGTACGAAATGAGGACACTGGGGATTTAGTCGTTAAAATTCCGAAACCGAACCGATTCTCTGTGGTGGAGACAATGTCCCCCATGAAAAAATATGCATTAGATCTTCATGAATACAAACATACAATACTTACGACTTGTAATTAGGCTTCGCAATGTAGTTACCTTAGTTAATCGATTGGATCGAACAGTTAATGGGAGTTTGCGACTGGCCTTGCGTCGGTCACGTCGAGTCACGTGTACCTGAAGGCCGCACCGGTCGATCCTACATGAAATTGTGTGAATGACTAAGCACTTATAATTGAAGGACACTATCGTGACTAGACCGTATCGATTTGCCGGTCGATAGTAGAATTCGCTTTCACTATACGAGTTACGTACGAATGTTATTCCTCCGATTTAAGGGTGACTTCAATTTTTTGTAATAATAATACCAGCCCTTTTTTTATGTCCCACTGTTGGGCACGGGCCACCCCTCAAGATGAGAGGGCTTAGGCTAGTCCACCACGCTGGCCAAGTGCGGGTTGGCGGACTTCACACGTCATTCGGAAGCTAGTTAGGCTTTCTTAGACGCACAAAGACGATTTGCACATTAATTAAAGTAATCAGAGGTGCGAGCCAGGGTTCGAACCTGCGCACCTTGTTTCCAAGGCAAGCGCTCGCCCATTGAGCTGTTCGCGTCGCGGATGCAGTGCTGCAAATTCACCCGAATCACTCACGCGAAACGTTATCCGTCGACAGTTTAAAACATCATAGGACCGGCTCAACATAGAAATATTACTCTGATCTGTTAAATTTAAAACAACACCTTTTGAATACAAAGTTTAAAACCGCGTCTCCTACACGCTACTCACAACACGACAAACATTATTTCTTTATTTTTTGTTGCTTATTGAGCAGGAGACGGCATGTATAATTAAAATAATGTATTGCGTAGTTGTGTTTGTGTAGTGTGTAGGACAACACAAACACAAACCTGTAGTTTATTTAGCTGGGCGTCACTGAGTACTGAGTTCGATCATTGCCTCTCCATTGCAGTTTCTGTCACCTTGCAAAGTTCATCGCACCATATAGCTCAAGGGCGCCCTACGCTACGCCCTAGACTCTAATGAATGTCAAAACTGAACAACTAAGAGTGCAAGCCCATCAGTTTGCTAATTTTTATCAAGTTGGGTTAATATAATCTTAAAATTGTATACATAAGGATTCAGAACAAATAATGTTAACCCTGGGATCCTAACTAGAGTTCTGCCCTGACCTTAATGATTCAAGAAGAAGAAGATGGAATTTATGATGCTTACGTGCTGAAATTATTTACAATTCTCTGAGGACAAGCCTGAATTTAGTAAAATACAAATCCCGCATTTATAAATGTATCTACATAATCTGGCTTAATCCAAAGATTACTATTACAAAATATACATGGAACTGATGTCAAGTGAGCCAAATAACAAAATATAATATTTAATGTTTTCATTTTATGATAGGGGTTTACCCGACGCAAAAGGAAAGGTGTTATATGTTGAAATTTTTTAAACCTATGTCTGTTTATGCGTATTTTTATCTAGGGCGTTGAGGCTCCCAAAGAAATAGAAGGGTTTAAATGAGTTTTTTTTTTTATATCTGAAAGCTGTGCAAATCCGGATAGTTCCTAACTATGTTTTTGATGAAGTTCTGTACATCGATTTACCTGTGGATTTACTATGAATTGTAGAAATTTATCAGTGTTTTAAGACTTAATTTTGTTTGTCGGGTTTTTCGGCTTTTTTGTATTTACTTGTTTTGCTATCAAAAGATACATGGCTGTGGAGTACATAATTGTTCGGCCACTATGACGTAATTTTGTAAGTGGGTGACGTAATCAACAAATTGCCAGTCATTGTAACGTTATTACACGTGACACGGTAAATACATCTATTTGATACAGTATTTAAATCTAGGTTTATGTTATGTTAGACCAGCGTGGCCAAGCGTTTGTGAAGCTTTGATCAGCTAACGTTTTTGCACCATATTTATTTTATAATAACAGTCTCCGCCCGATATTCATTCAACACCGTGTTTCTAGCGTCAACACACTTCCGAAAATCAATGCAGCGTGTCATCATACACTTTCGTAGGCAAAAGACGAAATAGAGTTAAAACCTGATACAAGTGTCTAGGCGGTCAAAGTATTGATTATACGTTTAAATTCAGGAGCAATTCTAAGAGAAGAGATGAATTAGAATAGAACTCGTGCTACGGCGGTATTATCCGGCGGATCTAATTATGTAAGAACTAAGTAAACGAAGGCCAGTCACTTAACACTGATTGTATGAGTAATGATTGCGCACTCCGTAACAACTTGACATGTTATATTTATCGCTAATTTTTTAAAATAAACATCGCAGCCTATTCGTGGACGGTAGAACACCATACTTGTGGGTTGTCGACATCGTGATTATAGTAAAAGCAGTCTATGGGCTCCCACACATAACTGCGAATTCGCATCGCATCGCAAATATCTGCGAGAAACAAATGTATTTTTCGATACAAATTCCTGCGATGCGGCGCCGCATCGCATCGCATCGCAGTTATGTGTGGGAGCCCTAAGATCGATCATCTATGGCACCAGCAGACTTAGCACGATTTGCCAAGACTTCGTAATCATGACAGTTCGGTGTGGAGTATGACGTAGTTATCGACGTCGAAACGTCATTTTCGGTATTAGCTAGGTCGATAACTACGTCATACTCCACACCGAACTGTCAAGATTACGAAGTCTTGGCAAATCGTGCTAAGCCTGCAGGACGATCGAAGGCGCGCGGACCACCACGCACCCCGTTCGTTCGTAAATACCAGCAACGAAGTAGCACCAGCTACGGATTGCAATATTGAAACTCGGGTTTCTCAAACCTACTATAGGTGGCGTTAGTTGGCTGGTGTGTTCCCTAGGGTGAAGGTCCTCTACTCTCGTCCAGTCGAGCTCCAGAGAGTTCCTGATCCTGATGTACCTTAAGCATCATAAAAGCTTCTTGGCAGGTCAAGATATGACGTCGGTTCCGGTGATCCGCCCTCGCACCGAGGACTGGCTTAACAAATGTTTTTCGCCTTTCCGCTGCCCGCTTCCGATTTGCACGCCGCTGTCACCGTATTCCAAGAATTCCAATTATTATATTTCCTACGTGCGGTATATTTGAATGTAATTTAATTAATGAACTGATTTAAATATGACGTATGGAGTATTGTCTGTCCATGAATCTCAATAGCTCCGGTATAACGTCCTGTTGGCGACTTACCCTTGATTTTATCAATCGAAGATAATTTTGATAATGTTTTTCGTTGTAACACGAGTATGAATGAAACGGACTATACATTTTTTGGAGTAATTTTTTTCTTTGCAGTGGAGGTTTCTTCCGTGAATTAATTACTTATTGAAGGAATGTTACAGAAAACGGCCAAGTAATTCTCAGCCAAGAATAATCCGAGTATTGCCAAGTGTCTCGTATTTCAAGAACCGTGCCATCATTTACCAATACGTGAAAATATAACACTGTATTTATTTTTGTCGCCGTTAAATTATAAACCCACTTAAACTGTTCTAATAAAATATCCAAAAAAGTTATTCAAGATTAGAAAGGAAGGAATTTAGAGACATTTAGTCTATGAATTTCTGCTGAAGAACCTTTAAAACAGCAACTGAGCATGCGTCCAAAAAATTATTTACAGGAAGCAGTAGCTTACGGTTGGCAAGTACCATCATTGGAGTCCATCAAAATAAGCTGGCCGGCGCTGACCGAAGCTGTTCAAAACCACATCAAATCTGTCAACTGGGTCACAAGGGTTGACCTTAGGGACAAAAAGATCGACTATATTAATGGATTAGGGGAGTTCAAAGACCCACACACGATTGTCGCGACGATGAAGAATGGAAGCAAGAAAGAGCTGACTGCGAAACATGTGGTCATCGCCGTTGGTGGCAGACCACACTACCCGGATATACCGGGCGCGATGGAGTACTGCATCAGTAGTGATGACGTGTTCAGTCTAGGACACCCGCCTGGGAAGACGCTAGTCATTGGCGCTGGATGTATCCTTTTATATTTAATGGTCAATAGTCATCCTTTATTATAGACTACATAAAGGAGGTACCATATGTAATATTAATAAAAAACACGTACTATTCACGTATGTTAATCTATGTGTGCATCGAAACAAATGTACCAAATTTCATGAGTACATACATACACTCATGAAATGAAACGTTGGACATACATATTTTATGTCCAACGTTTTCTTAAAAACTACAAATCCGATTGTGATAATTCTTTTTGCAATATTTTGAGTATCTTTCAACTTAATGAACATTATAAGTTTTATCAAAATTGGTTCGGTAGTTTAAAAGATATCACTTATTTAGTTTTCAGTAACGTACTCTAACAAAGAGGTTCGAGTTGAGTGATACCTAGTAGTGATACCCCTCTTGGTAAAACAAGACACTAAAAAGTGTTAAAAATCTAAAATACATAGTTTATCGAACATAAGTTTATCCAGTTAGGCTTTACTAGATTAATTACGTGGCGTATTAGACATCTTTATCATCACCAGCCGGAAGACGACCACTGCTGAACATAGGCTTCCCCCTTGGAACGCCACAATGAACGACAATTGGCTATTTGCATCCACCGGTTACCTGCGACTCGCACAATGTTGTCAATCTATCTAGTGGGAGGCCTGCCTACGCTGCGTCTTCCGGTTCGTGTTCGCCACTCGAGAACCTTTCTTTCTCATCGGTTATCGGTTCTTTGAACGATGTGGCCAGCCCATTGCCACTTCAACTTGCAGATTCGGTGACTTAAGTACTTCGCATTTCAGATTTTATCGCGTAAAAAAACTCAGAGCATAGCTCTCCACGGCTCGTTATGTAGTTAAGTAAAAATAAATATTTTTATTTTTAACCGACTTCAAAAAAGGAGGAGGTTCTCAATTCGTCTGTATATATATATATATTTTTTTTTTCTATGTATGTTCGCGCATAACTCTGGCAATTATGAACCGATTTGAAAAAATCTTTCTTCCATCCATTCTTTAATCCGTTAATTGGGTCCCATAAAAAAATTATTGCTTAGTAATAAGTAGTTCCTGAAAAAACAAGAATGGTGACTGCGCACTGAGAGCTGCAAGAAAGCCTATATAGATGACGTTTTAGTCGCTCGGACTCGCTCGGTCGGACAAAAATGGTCATAACTCTGGCAAATATATACCAATTTCAATGATTCTTTTTTTATTCGAAAGAAGAAACCACTGTATTGAATCTGTATGAATTTTATTACAACCGGATAAGAACTTCCTGGAGGACCATGAACGATGTGGAGGAATTTATCTGGTAAAAACCATAAAACTGATGTTCTCCATTACATTGCTCTGACAATTATGAACCGATTTCGATGATTCTTTTTTTATTCGAGAGAGTAAACTACTATGATGTTTCCATGCAAATTTCATTACGACCGGATATTTTTTTCTGAAAAAACATGAATTATGTAAAACTATGTAGACGATAATGTGATCATAACCTACCAAGATAATTTTACGGTTTTCGATGGTTCAATCTTTATTTATGAAAATATCACTAAAATGTTAAAAATAAAATCTTTTTTAACAAAAATTGAACCGACTTCAATATCACTGAAAAGTATAAAATAATTTAAATATTATTGAAGTTGGTGCCAAATATACACAGCAGGTACGCTAACACCAACTTCAATAATATTTAAATTATTTTATACTTTTCAGTGATATTGAAGTCGGTTCAATTTTTGTTAAAAAAGATTTTATTATTAATTATTTTAATACAATTTGAATGTGATCAAACTATTATTTAATGTTATCATTAAGCGATAGTAGTGTAGATGAAAATGTAATTGAATTGATAAAAACCTATAATCATTTATTGACTCGATCAGAGAAATTTTATTTTGTCCTATCAGTTTATCATTTCCAAGTATTTTTTCATTATGTGGTATCTTTAGACTAACTGTTTTACGATTTTGTAAGTCCTATGAGAGCTCGTCGGTCTCCCTATTTTAGCCTCCGTGGTGGTGGGAAACCGCTTGCATGGCGATCCGGTGGTCGGTGGTACAAACGCGCGGGGAGTAACATCTTCGTGTCATTGTTCCTTACTGGCTAGGAAAATACAAGCTAATCACCGCTGTAAAGAAAAATGATCCATGCGTCGGATAGGCATGTAAAGTTAGTTCTCCTAACTTGTAAGGAACAGCTGCACAAAGTTGTTGTTCCCCCGCAGAATTCGAACCCGCGACCTCCGATTTGCAAAGCAAGCGGTTTCCCACTGCGCTGCGGAGGCTATTTGTATATTCGCAAGTTTGTGCTCTATAATATATCCCGCGTAGAAGACTGACTGATCTCGTAAAATATTGGTCGCTGTGGTCGTATCGGTCAACACATTATTTTATATTAAACTTGTTTTATTCTGTCAATGGTTTCCCTAACTAAAGCCGTACAGACATTGGTCTCGAGTGCGCCGGCTTCTTGAACTCGATGGGCTACCCGGCGACGGTACTGGTCCGTTCGGTGCCGCTCCGAGGCTTCGACCAGCAGATGGCGAACATGGTCGTCAACGAGATGGAGGAGAAAGGAGTCAAGTTCCACCACAAGTCCGTGCCACTGTCCGTGGAGAAACTGGAGACGGGCCAGCTGAAAGCGCGGTGGATGAACACGGAGTTGCAGCAGCAGTAAGTAGACTTTTAGAACTGCGTCTCTTGAAATTTGGTTTTCTGGACTAGATTTAGGTCATGTTCCTTCCGAGGCGCTGGACGTTCGGGGTGTGGGCCATAGGACGTCCATTGTGTACGGCGGCGACTCCGAGGAGGACGACGGCGGGGTTGCGACTCCCGTCCCCGTGAGCACCGTGACAGGTTCCCAGGGGGCTACAATAACCAGGCCCTCTAGCTAGACAATGTAACATTTCAACTTAGCTTTAACGCAAATAGAAAGTATAAAATGTATGATAATGACATAAGTCATAGAAAAATCACGTGACAAGTTATAGGGAATGGACACCGTTAGCGAATGAAGAAACAGAACCGCTATGAAGCGATTGCAACTTGTATAATTAGTCTGGTGTAGTGGATTGTGTTGCTTTCCATGGCAGGTTTGAGGACGTGTTCGACACGGTGCTGATGGCGACCGGCCGGTACGCGCTCACGAAGGCGCTTAACCTGGAAGCTGCCGGCGTTAATGTGAGTTTCTAGAACTTTTTATTTCCTTTTTGAAGTTCATCAGTTCAGAACAAGGAACCTATTCTGAGAAAGAATCTATTTTAAAATATGCAAAAGAATCCCTTCATAGGATACCCCACTTGATATAGTAGTCTCATTTTTAAATGCCGACTCCCCATTTCGGCCCCTAATACAAAGAAAGTAAAGAAAGAAAAATATTTCTCATTTGCGATGAGGGTGAATAAAACTATACTTTCAAATTGATATAATATACAGCATTTGTTGAAATATACAGGGTGTCCCAGAAATGGGGTACCAAGCCTGTAATGACGCAATGTGTAACCCACAAGCAATCAATTTGTGAAATAAAATTATGAAAAAAGTCAACAGTCTTGGTGCAGTGAACTCGATATTTTGTTCGTTATTTAACCGAAAATGGATGATTTTTTTATTAATCAAGGCAGGTACGCAATCAATAAAAAACAGTGGCTCATTAGAAGTAGGCATGATGACACAGGGATGTTTAGAAACAGTTTTAAGACGATTTATATTTTTTTTTTCCGTTATTCAAAAATCGTTTTTTGCCGTTGTTGACTTTTTTTTTTGGGATCTTTACTATCAATACTATACATAACTTTTGGCTTGATTTGAAAAAATAATAGTGTGCTTAATTAATATCAATAAATGAAATTAAATTGGTAGGGTAGTCGACAATTTTGTCTATATCTACTGCACGCCACTGAGATGTACTTATAGTTTAATATATCTGCCAGTGCGTGACCGCGAGCGGCAAGATCTCCGCGGAGACGGAGCAGACGAACGTGCCCCACATATACGCGGTGGGCGACGTGCTCGAAGGCCGGCCCGAGCTGACGCCCGTGGCCATCCACGCGGGCCGCCTGCTCGCCCGCCGCGTGTTCGGCTCGGGCACGCAGCTCATGGACTACGACAACGTCGCCACCACCGTCTTCACGCCGCTAGAGTACGGCTGCGTAGGACTCAGCGAGGAGACCGCCGTGCAGAGGTGACCTGACGATCTATTATATTGTATTATAGGTAATTACGTCACGACCACCGTATTCACGACGTTAGAGTACGCCTGCGTCGGGCTCAGCGAGCCGACCGCCGTGCAGAGGTGACCTACCGAACTGTTATATTGTATTATAGCAAATTACGTCGCCACCACCATGTTCACGCTGCTAGAGTAAGGCTGCGTCGGTCTCAGCGAGGAGACCGCCGTGCAGAGGTGACCTGACGATCTATTATATTGTATTATAGGTAATTACGTCATGACCACCGTATTTATGACATTAGAGTACGCCTGCGTCGGGTTCAGCGAGCCGACCGCCGTGCAGAAGTACTGAACTAGTACGATGTATTATGGTATTTTTATTACGCCACCACTGTGTTCACGACGCTAGAGTACGGCTGCGGCGGGCAGCGGGTAAGCGAGGGGACAGCCGTACAGAGAGAAACTGTTTTTTTAGGCATTAGTGTTTCGACACATGTATAATGGTCCTATTAATCCGATCTCCGAATCACGGCAATTCAGCTATTTTATACTTTCTGTGTTTGGGAACAACCCCAGTCTTGCATCTTGCGTTGGGACACTGTTAGTGAAAATCGCATCTATTGCGCAGGCATGGCGCGGAGGCCTTGGAGGTATACCACGCGTTCTACAAGCCAACAGAGTTCTTCATCCCGGCGCGCTGCATCCGCCACTGCTACCTGAAGGCCGTGGCGCTCCGCGAGGCGCCGCAGCGTGTACTGGGCCTGCACTTCGTGGGGCCCGTCGCCGGGGAGGTCATACAGGGCTTCGCTGCCGCCATGAAGTAAGTCCCAGTTACACCTCGCTCGACCATACGGACATACAGGCACACCCTGCACGATGAGACTTGTACACAGGCACTACTTGCACGACCACACTCGCACACAGGCACAACTTGCACGACGATACCTGTACACAAGCACGCCTTGCACGACGATATCTGGACCTAGGCGCACCTTGCACGGTGACACCTGTACACAGGCACACCTTACACGGTGACACCTGTACTATCGTGAACACCAACGGTGAACCAGTTTTCAATAAAAATAGTTTGAGCGACGTTACTTGCGCTCACACCGCCCGCACGTACGGTCGGCCAAGAAAGTCGTTTACCAGTTTTGACAAAACTTCCTATGCAATCAAAATAACACTAAGGTTGAACATTTCTATCAGATGCGACAATTTAAACTAGGAACACAAGTCAGTATTGACGTTAACGATAAAGAGAGCATTAGTAAATGTATGAATAATTGCAAGGGAAAATCAACCTTGTTGTTTTATGATGTGCATATGAACTTCAACCGTAGGGTGGTAAACCATATTTTTAGCTGACCGTACATATACGTATTGTGCCGGCACGTGCAAGCGATTGTCGCCTTAAAGGTGACTGCTTGTGACCGCAAGTGTACATAGGTGTACCTTACATGGTCCCATCTGTACTATACACAGGCACACTTACACGGTGATACCTGTACACAGTTCTCAACCCTCGTGCCCTTGTATCAACAATGAATATATCTTCAGGTGCGGCATCACAATGGAACAGCTGACGAACACCGTCGGTATCCACCCCACGGTAGCCGAAGAGTTCACTCGCCTCAACATCACCAAACGCTCCGGCAAGGACCCCAACCCCGCCTCTTGCTGCAGCTAAACACTCGATCCTATCGCACCACACAGCGGGACGGCGTATACGAGAATCGATACATCGGTATAAACATCGATAACTTCCCAGATCTGTCCGTAGCCCAATCCCATAGACTAGGTAGAGAACATGCCTCCCTGGTTCGTTAAATTGTATGTAGTACGTAGCTGATCGAGAAATATATGACTTTAGTTGATACTTAAAGTGTCAGTTACATTATGTGTGAGCTCAGACTAAAATAATCAAGAAGAGACGGGGCGTACAGTACTCGTGAATACCAAATACTAAATCGCAAAGTAATGTAATACTAAATCGCACAGTGTAAATAAAATAAAATAAAGTAGGTACAGTTGTGTACACCAAGAACAAAATGCTATGCTGTTTCCTTTTATTTTTTTTTATTTTTTTTTTAACGTAACCTATCTTTGCTGTACTCGTCGGCGAGCTCGACGTCGGGCCAGCCTTGAATTTGACATTGAGCTTAACGCTGTTAAAATCCGTATTCACTATCCTTATCGACGTCGAGCTGATTGGCAAACTATTCGAAAACCGGAAATTCTCGTGGCACTAATGTAGGGCCAATTTAATAAATCACATTTGACATCTGTCAGTTTCTTTGTTCTGTCTGTTTGTTTTGTCATTATTACAATAAATGTGTAATCGTAATTGAAAAAAGTTAAGCAATTATGCAGTTCCAACTTCGAAAAAAAAAATTTTTTTTTGATACCCGCCGTTCAAGGATATTTTGTTAAATTTTGATGAAGTGTCAAATGTGATCTATTAAATTGGCCTTACTTTTTTTAGTGCAGTGATAGCGTTTTTTTTTCTTCCACCGCAAAGCGGGCGATGTTTACGCGTGAACAGCCGTTGTTTCTAGTAAGTTCTTCAACTGTGTTCTTCACAGTGCAAAGCACTGAGGTCTGACTTTGCGATTTGTTATTATTATTATTTTAGATGGCTTATTTATTAGTACTGTGCTGTCGGTCTATTCTTAATATTTTGTCCTGAGTGTGTGACTAATTTATTTTTACAAAATGTATGAACAAATTTATTTATTACGATACAAAATGATGGATTGTATATATATATAAATGAATTCATGCAATCGTTTGCGGGATCTATTAAGTATTGTTAATGTTATCACAAAAAAAAACTATTTTCCATTTGTTCACCTCATTGCTGTGCAGGTATATTTAAGCGTACAGACAGACGCTAGGTCATTGTTTTATACCATTCAGAAAATACATATTCAATTGCAAGCTGTTCATTTATTGGATCAAGATCATTTATCAAAAGAGAGGTAGAAGTATATTCATATGCTACTTAATAACTTCACGTATAGAGCCAGGCTCTTAAACATGTATCGATAAACTCATACAAAAAAACGTATCGACAATTTGTCATAATTAGGCTCAATTCATACCAAGATGGCAGCGGCGTGGCGTGCACGTTCACTGTGAAAGAATTTTAAACTTTATCTAGAATCCGTAAAAGACCAGTATCGCTTGAAAACATCGATATAATATATAAACTAGATAAACATTCACTAACAAAATGACATCAAATATGTGGTCGCGGAGGTTGCCAACTTATCTGTGCTGGTGGCGGAAACGTGAACTAACGATTTTATTATGATAATGACGTTCGACAGTTTCTTATATACAGTAGCGACACTTCTATCGGCAAAAATAATTTTGTCAGGCTGTGGCTTGGTAAAGAAACTGAGACACAAGTTTCAACAAGCACAACTCTCTCGAGTTTCCTTGTAGAATGTACGAACTAGACTCGCGGCGCTCGGCCGCTTTGCGCCTCTTCTGGCCGCTGCCATCTTGGTGTGAATTGAGCCTTATTCTCTACTAGACTATGGGCACAGCCTTATCTTCTTGTAATTATTTTACATAAGTAACCCAAGAAACAACTCGACTCTGATTTAAACAAACAAATATATTACCGTCCTTGTCACCCTTCTCATATACTTACTGAAAAAGACTAATTCATTTTAGCCTACTGCACAAACTTGTGTGAAAGATTTTTTACGTGACGTGACGTGTGTGTGATGCTATATTGTTTATGGAAAACATTGTTTTTTTTTTCTAGAAAATAATCCTCGTATCGATTGTTCTATATAGGCGTTATTATTACTCTCCACTGTCTTAGCATTTTATTTCACTCGATATAACAGTAAAATCTGAACTCCCTAGTTCCAGGATGTCTTACGAACCAATTGCATTTATTTATACGATCCAAGTGAGAATTATATTATCCGCGTTTTGTAGTACTTTTCTTTTTACTTATTTTTAATATTTTTTTACCCGTCTTATCATTAGAGTCCACCATTGCGATGATAGTCGTCAAAGACAATAAAATTTACATAATTGATTTTTTCCATTCACCTGAAAAATGCTAGTATCATATTGGATATTTCTCCGATTTTTTATTAGATATTCAGCCAAGATATTTGAATAAAATATTAAAAAATAATGTCCACCTGTCGATACGTCCACAGCGGCCAATACTAATATCAGCCATATACATAGGAGTGCTTGCATAGACACAAGTGCACTCTTTCTTTACGTCACATGAGGTCAGGCGCAGGACCTACTTTTTAGGCCTGCATTGTCCTAGCCAGTTAGGAACACCTACACAAAGTTGTTGCTCCCCGCGGGATTCGAACCCGCGACGTTCAGTTTGCAATGCAGTTTCCCAGTGTGCCCCGGACGCTACTAATTATAAAATATTATAGTTTTATTGCACCTTTATGATAAACTTGTAGCCAGCAAGCTACGATTATAATAAAAACACGCTTTACGGTACTTAAATACAAAAACGACACCCCTACCGGTGAGCCGTGGAGGTTCATAACGGGTAGATCGAAAGAACAGTTGCGATTAATTATCGTGTTTTCATTATACTTGATACTTTATTTTTCAATTACTTTTTAACTATGTACTTGACACTAGCGTAATCATCGTTACTAAAATTGATGATTGCCATAATTTTGTAAAAGAAGAATTCACGTATAGTTATGTTTTTTGTGCAGTACTTACAAAAGCATGTTTTAACACGTTTTTTTAAACTAGTAATTTATTTAATAATTATTGTATTCAGCGTAAAGGTTAATAGGTAAGTATATTTGGTTTCTCTCTTCAATTTATTAAATAGATGGATAATGCCAGATGCTTTATAACACTTGCCACTATTTAAAAAATGTGCACGTATGTACAGTCTGTGTGATGAACTTCACCAAGTGTCAAGACTTGTCGCACGTAGTATACCTACAAATAGATTGCCTTCTAAGATGGTTCGGTGCTTACGCTCGTTAAATTTAAATTTGTATTGTTCGAAAGAATTATTTATCAATAATGTATGTATAAATTGTTGTCTCAAAGTTATGAAAATATATTGTTATGATGACGGTAACAGCGCAGTATTATTAGTTGACCAATCTCTAATGTCCGTACGACGATCACATTCCTGGCAATAAAACGAAGAAACAATATGTACAAATCCTTTTTTAATTTGTGATTTTGAAGAGTTCAATAAAGTGATATATTTTTATTTTTGTGGTTTTATTTCTAGTAGTTTATGCACCAAGGGGATAAAGTAGTGTCTTATGTGCGGGCGTGAAATTGAATCGCGAGCATAACGAAGGATTCTAGTAACTCCCGAGCGCAGCGAGGGAGTATAGAGTTAATACTAGAATACTGAGTACAGCGAGGGATTTAAGCTCGCCCAAGACAAAGACACCTTTATCCCCGAGGAGAATACACTACATTTCACACCTACTGCGAGGTAATAATAAATGTGTGCGTGGAGTCCCTCCGCGCGGAAGAAGTGAAACTTCATTCTCGCTCTGTACTGTACGACACCGTTCGACACCGTACCACACCGAACGACACTGAATGACGGCGTCACGTCAGTCAGTCAGTCGCATAAGAAGTTTCACTTCAATAAAATACAAATAGAATAGTGCTAAAATATTATATACTAGCTGACCCACGCAGCTCCGCCCGCGCTGTGTTTACGTTAACTAAACTTTCAATAATAATTATACATTCACATAGAATACAAGACCTCCTTTTTTAAAGTCGGTTAAAGACTTGGATCCACTTTGTACTTGCCCTCCGAAACACGGAGACGTTTAGTTCAAATGGCGTTAAACGGTCACCCATCTATTTAATGACCTTACCTAACGTTGCTTAACCTGATCGATTTCCATAATGTTAATTAAACACAAATATTAATTATAATGAAAAATTGTTAAAATCGGAGCAAGCGTATACCAAGTACACATTTTGACTTTAGTCCCCTCTCCCAAGGGAACCGTGCGGAATGTCGGGATAAAAAGTGAAAATCCTATGTCCTACCTCGGAGTATTAACTCAAATCATGCCAAGTTTCGTTTCAATCCATCCAGTAGTTTCGGCGTGATGCTCAGCCGAGATACAGACAGAGAAAAAAAATACATTTTTGGATTTAGTATCGGTTATAGAATGCTCCAAACATAATTTTCAAAATATCTTCAATGTACAGAATTGGACCTGTTACAGTTTTATTATAAGTATAGATATATAAACTTTAATTATTTAGTTTCAATAAATGTCTATACAATATTGCTAGAATTAAAATAATAATCTTGGGACAATCCACACACGGGCATCTGATTCCAAATTAAGCAGAGCCTGTGCTATGGAAACCAGACAACTGATATTAATTAAATAGGTATATAACACCCAGACACTTGGTGGGAATTAGACCCACGACCCATCGGATAGCGGCCAGGGTGTCTAACCACTAGACCAAAGAGACCGTCAATAATATCGACATAGTGATTTGCAGCGTTAACGCGTTAACATCTATTTTTTTTTCTAGAACACTGGCTTCTCATTCTACTCATCGCTCCCGGTTCAATTTACAAATATTTTTTTTTTCGTGCAGTGGGTCTAGTACGAGTTATGATAGTTTACGAGCTCGATCAAACTGTCAGTTTTTTCCTGGTTTTTTCCCGTACATTTTACTAGTTTTTGATAGTTACCGCTAGGGGCGCTGGTGTGAAATGTATGGAGAAAACTGACAGTTTCATCGAGCTTGCAAACTATCGAAACTCGTACTAGACCCCCTGGTCTCTGCTTAGAGTAGTATTACACCAGTATTACAATAATACCAGCCCTTCCCCGCAAGATGAGGGGGCTTAGGCCGTAGTCTACCACGCTGGCCAAGTGCGGGTTGGCGAACTTCACAAGTCATTCGGAAGCTAGTTACTTAGGCTTTCTCAGACATGCAGGTTTCCTCACGATGTTTTCCTTCACTGAAAGCAAGTAACAATCGCATCGATTCGCATATGATTCATTATAGAAATCAGTGGTGCGAGCCGGTGTTGCAAACCTGCGCACCTTGTTTCCAAGGCAAGCGCTCGCCCACTGAGCTGTTATGGCGTGCCTACGCTGCGTCTTCGGATTCGTGGTCGCCACTCGAGAACCTTTCTTCCCCATCGGTTATCGGTTCTTCGAGCGATATGGCCTGCCCATTGCTACTTTAACTTGCAGATTCTGAGAGCTGTCGGCGTTCTTCGGTGAATCTCCTCATTCCGGAGTTTATTGTGCAAAGAAACTCCGTGCATAGCCTCTCTCGATAGCACGTTGTATGACTTTATTATTCTTCAGATTAACCTCGTAGAATAGACATGATGACTAATTTTGAAAAAATACTCTATATTGTACTTACGGGTCTACTATTGCCGAAAATAATCATATTTTTGTATTAAATTTACAATTAATAGCAATATTTTCAATTTTGAAAATAGAGTTTGAATTTCGTTCCAAAACGATGGCCGGTGCATGGCGCCATTTTGTGACGTCACTACGGTGTAAATAATCATCTGTCTAGGTATAAAAGTGAATCATTGTATGAAGAAAAAGTTGAGATGACAGTTGTTTATTTACACAGGATTGACGTCATTCACTCTGATCAGCGTTTATTACAAAATGGCGATTAGCTGTATTTGAGTAAATTATTTGCTAAAATATCACGAAAATCTCTCTATTATTATGAAAATGAGATGCATTTTTGGAATCAGTGCAATCTGTTCTAATATTTAAAACCACAGATTTATTGGTATTGTGTTGCAGTCATCATGCCTATTAACATGGTCCTTCAAGCCGTCTCGGGCGGGACCTCGCAAGTTTTTATATAGGGAACGTTTTGCCTTAGGAATCAAAGTGTATTTAGCGCCTCTAACGGTAACTATCAAAAACTAGTTAAATGTCCCGTAGGTACATTTTACTATAACTAACAGTTTAATTAGTGTATCAAGACTCGTACCACTAAGCCCCCAGTTTCCTATTTCACTTATTTAGCATATTATATTTGTCACCTAAAAATCTCCTGCCGTGTAGGAAATCCTTCCGCCTCACCTTGCCTAAAAACCATGCGGAAGATTTTGGGAATTAGCGGAGGGGTAACTGAGGATTTTAAAAATAAGAACTAGGAATCACTAAAGTACTTAATTAGCAATTTATTTAATCCATAATTAATTTTTGTCATATTCGAGAGATAAGTGCACTAGTCGCGCGAAACACGTTCACATACACGCATCGAATCGCCACTATTTTACTAATAATACGGGATTACAATTGGCATTACAGGATTGTCCCGCTTGGTGGGCCGTCTTAAGCTAACTGGCTGCGATCACGGCCCATCGTTGGTGATGTATCTGTTCATGTCCGGGGTGGAGTCACACGCGAACCAAACCTGCGCGGTGGGCAGCGGGTAGTACTCGTGCGCTTGCACCAGCGTGTTGTCGAACCGCCAGAAACGAGGCCCACGGAAGAAGAACGTGTCTGGAAAGACAAATGTTATGAACCTCCCGACACACTAGGTGGAGTAGGTGGTAGGGTTCCTTGTGCAAGGAACCGTCCAGGTAGGCACCACCGCAGTGTCAGATATTCTGCCGCCAAGCAGGATTGTGTAGACATTACAGTCTTCCGGTGTGAAGAGCAGTAGCTGGTGAAATTACCGGACACAAGAGTCTTAATACCTACTAATATCTAATTTGTTTAGGGTCGGCAAGGCGCTAGTGATTCTTCTGGCTTTGCTAGCGTAGCGTGCTAGCGTAGCTAGGCCGAGTGGCTGCTTATCAGGCGGGCCGCATGCTTGTTGCCAACTTTGTGGTATTAAAAAACAAGGATAATTTAGATTTTCAGAGATTGTGATTAAAGACAGAACCATCTTGATTAAACCAGCTCATATAGAAAATGAATTTAAATCCGGTAGGTACATTTGGCCGCTGCCAAACGCCGAACGAATGTACCTACCGGATTTAACGGTTCTTCCTTCTAGCGAGAAGGAAGGACTAAAGAAGTTCCGAATCTTGGAATACAAAAGCTTAAAGCGCGTTACTTCAATCTCTTTGGTGTGAGGGATTGTCAGCACTTGGTAGCGCATCAAATTAAAAGAGGAAGACGAATGCTGCCTCGCTTATACTAAAAGCATAAAGGCTGGTGTTGGTGTTCAAGTAGATAACGATACCAGAGATGAGAAATGGAGAGAGTTGTAACTTACAATGATGACCGAAATACTAACTAAAGAAAGGAAAAAAGAAAAGCATCTATAGTATTTACCTCCTTTCCAAATAATAGCAGCGTCCACCGGATATGGAAGCTGTCTCCACGCAGACATGTCCTTAGGGTACCCTTCGTCCATCATCCCCGTCGCCTCATCAAACCGCCAGTACCTTTCCTCTTCAATCAGATACGTCTTATTGTTGTAGTTGGATATGAACACGGTCGTCAGCTCAGGCACCGTGTCCGGTATTAGATACTCTGATATATCGCCTTCTCTTATGAGGTGGAATGAAGTATCAAACTCCCAAAAGTTTCTTCCTGGTAAAAATAGGTAGTAAAAATTTAAACGACGAATTTAATATAATGAGAGTAGAAGGGCAGTGTAGCTGTATAATTACTGGACACTGAAAATGGGTTAAAGGTTGGCAACGCGCTAGTGATTCCTCTGGTGTTGCTAGCGTCTATAGGCTGCGGTGACTGCTTACCATCAGGCGGGCTGCATGCTTGCTTGCAACCTTGATAGTATAAAAAAAGTTTTTCGACACTGGTTTAAGATCTGATGATCGCACTGAGGCCGTTGTAGAATGTAAATACATATATGTCTCTCATCGTTATGACTTCTCAACAATGTTGTATAATTTCCTCTTTACCGATTCGGAAAAAGAAGTATTACAAATTAACGGGTTAGCATGCGAAGAAATAACTACGATATCGTGAGACAAAACATGATCTATATTTGATCTCAAAATGACTCCATAGTATTTGGCAGATATGGTGTACAGGTCTGTGCTTATTTTTATGTCCGTAGGTACACTTTGCTACTGGCTCTGCTGGAGGTAGTCTTATGTTTCCTAGAATGGTACCGAAATATTCTAGGGACAGAGTCCAGGTACCTTTCTATATACTATTAGGATGCTAACAAATGGGCCTAACACTATGTGCTTAAATGATGCGGCAACCAATAAAGCACGTGGCCACTAAAAATCGCGCCATGCATTTCCGGTCAATTGCAATAGCGGCCGGATGTGAGTGTTGCTGCTTTACTACGAATAACATTTCATATTTCTTTGTTCAGGTATTTACGAGTCCTACCTCTGAATATCACGACATTGCCGTTATGTTTCTCATAGATGGTCTTGATGACATTGAAGTCGCTCGGGAGGCCCACGAACACTTCGTGGAACTGCTGCGGGTAGCCGTCCTCCTTCACGTTCCTGTCACGAAGTACCCACATCCACTGTTGACAATATTGATGATATTTACGGCTGTACGGAGCAGTTATTAATTATGATTTTACTAAGTATTTATCAAATAACTGACTCCTTGTGAAAGCTAGAACAGTACAGATATACTGCCTAGGGGCAAAATCGGTCATTATAAATTACTTCATCATCATCATCATCATCATCATCATCAGCCGGAAGACGTCCACTGCTGAACATAGGCCTCCCCCTTAGAACGCCACAATGAACGACAATTGGCTATTTGCATCCACCGGTTACCTGCGACGCGCACAATGTCGTCTGTCCACCTAGTGGGAGGCCTACCTACGCTGCGTCTTCCGGTTCGTGGTCGCCACTCGAGAACCTTTCTTCCCCAACGGTTATCGGTTCTTCGAGCGATGTGGCGTGTGTTCTTCTAAATTACTTGTTCACTATAAATTACTGCGTCTTATCGCGAGCTTAAAGAGCGCTCAGGACGGGAGGGGGCGCTCAGGGAGGGGTTATAGCAAATTATCATTTATTTTATAAGACACACATAAAACAGATAAAAAGGAAACTATAGATCTGTTTGATATAATTGTTCAAGATGCAGCTTTGTGGTTAGGACAGTTCGTTAAAAAAAAGATGTGGAACATCTGGGCCCACAGCCACCACAGCTTCCAGCGTACCTAATAATCACGTCTGATCCTGCGTGGTACTGCCACCCAGTATGTCACGTCACACGTATGGGTAGCCTCCTCCGGGCTGCACTAGGAACCCGCTTGCTTTGCAAACCGGAGGTTGCTTGTTCGAATCCCGCGGGGAGCAATAACTTTGTGTAGTTGTTCCTGACAGGCTAGCACAATGAAGACTAATCACCTGATTGTCTGTAAATTAGGGAAGATGATCCATGCATTTTATGGGCATGGAAAAAGTCGGTCCTGCGCCTGAACTCTCCCCGGTAGAGTCGGTCTTCTGTAACATCAAATTGTGAGAGGTAAAAGGAAGAGAGAGTGCACTTGTGTCTACGCAAGCACTTGTGCACTATAATATCTCCCGCGTAGATGGCTGATCTTGTGAAAGATCGACCGCTGTGGTCGTATCGGAGTACATTATTTTCAGTCGTTTTTGTTGCAGCAGCAGAGCAAACTATCCTTGTTCAAATTGGTATGGCTCACCTCTTCTTCGAAGACGTAGATCTTTCCGTGGAGCACCTGCAGCGTGTCGTAGTTAGCCATGCATAGGTCCGGCATGTAGTTCTCTTCCAGCTCGTCGCTGTCCGCCTTCGTGAAGCGCGGCACCAGCGGCGAGTGGGTCACGGGTTCTTCTGGTGGCTGGTCTTTGACTGTAGCAGAAGGAGCCGCGTGTTACTTTGTCAAGGGTTACAAATAGGTCAATACTTTACCGACGCGGGACTTACTGCTAGTTTACGCAAGCAGTTTTCATTTTTCGTGCGCAGTTGTATCTATTGTACAATATCATTGTACTACCCTAAAATTAACTATTATTTTTTATTGATCTTTGCTTTTATTTTTTAAATATTTTGTTTATTATTTGTGCTTGGCATTCCGTGATGCCAGTTTTAGGTACTGCCACAAGTGCCACAATACCAGCGCTGCTCTAATAAATTAAGTGTTGGGTAAATAAAATGCTTTTCTGCTTCTTCTTCAATCGGTAATGGAACTCAGGCTTGCTGGATTTGATCATGGTACTGGTATGGCGGATTCAATGATTATTGAACGGGCTGAGCATCGTGACCAGAGACGTGGAAAGCCCACTATTGAACTAAGAACGGTTACCGGCTGCTGATGATGATGACGATGACGATGTTAACTGTGCAGGAATTTATAAAATCTAAAATATATAATTATAAAATCACCCCACCCTCCCATCTCCTCCCGTTGGTGACTACGGGAAAACAAGAACACGGGCAGCAGCATCTTTCTATGGGATTAACTACCACCTATACTGCGATCCCCAAGACACCAGCCACGCGTGGGGATCAGTAGTCTATAGTCTAAGATGGGGAGTGGGATTATATTATGGCAATCCCTCCCTTCTAAGGGGGCCTTTGTTCAGCAGTATTTCGGCTGCTGATGAAACGTCTCGGTAAGTACCTACACATTTTCCCTTAACCTTATTTGCTAAGTGAGCTTCATTTGCTGCTAAAAAATTATAATTAGCTTCGCCAGTTTTACTCTGTCTTACCAAGCGGCGAAGCTCCAAAGTCCAGTCGTCCTGGTCAAGGAAGATCTCTCTATATTATAGGTTCAGTAGTTAAAGTCCTTGGACATAATCGAATCAACAGAACAGAAACCAAACAATTACGATTTTTAATGGCATCCATGCACCGCAGCCTATAAATAGATTGGTTGACATTCAATACTCACAGTACAACTCCTGCATGCCCAAGATGTCGTCAGTGTGAAGCCGCTCGACGGGCACCTGGTAGTACGGGTACATGACAGACGCCTTCACGTTGGAGTGCGACAGGCCGAGCGCGTGGCCGATCTCGTGGATGGCCACGGCGAAGAAGTCGGTGGAGTCTTCCTCGTCCTCCTCAGGGTTGTCGCCCCACAGCTCGTCATCGTCGAAATGCATCGCGCCGTGAGGGGGAGGGAAGGCGTGGGCCACCACACGGCCCGGCCCGTCGAACGGGAAGCTTTCGAAACAGATAAGATGATGTTTTGATCTTTGGTGACGGATTCACTAGGTGGCAGGTTCGTCAGTCAGTTGGTGGCAGTGTCAGATATCCTGCCCTCAAGCAGCAATACATTCTGTTCCGTGTTAGCAACCGGGTTAACGCTATAGACTGAACTCAGCTCCTATTAGCTCTCTTAAAATCGACAAATACAGTTTAATGAAACTAAATATTTACAGTTTATTTACAAATATAAGTACTTAAACTAGGTAAAGAATCTTCCTCCAAGTTGTCGCCTCACTGGGAGGGAAGGGTACCTAAAAGACTGGTAGCATTACCGAGCTGTATGGCCAAGCTTATACGTTGGCAGAAAAAGCTACCAGCCCGACGGTCTCCTGAGACAATATATAGCTGGAAACTAGGACTGCATACTTGCGCCGCTTTGCAGGTAAGGACTGGAACAGTTTGCCTGCGTTGGTTTTTCCACCCGACTATGGACACCCATGTGTCTTCATGAATAGAGTAAATATAGGCTTTTAATAAGCCAGTGAGAGTCCATCAGGTGGGACTGTAGTCAAGCACTTGTCTTATCATCATCATCATCCATCAGCCGGAAGACGTCCACTGCTGAACAAAGGCCTCCCACTTAGACCGCCACAATGAACAACTACCTATTAGCCATTTGCATCCATCGGTTGCCTGCAACGCGCACAATGTCGTCGGTCGACCTAGTGGGAGTTTTGCCTACGCTGCGTCTTCCGGTTCGTGGTCGCAACTCGAAAACCTTTCTTCTCTCCGAGCGATGTGGCCTGCCCAATGCCGCTTCAACTTGCACACGGAAAAAAAAAATTAGCTGCAGCTACTAAATTTTAGGTGCTATTGCAAATTTTCTTACGAACTATAGGGACAGCGAAGTTTGTAGCAGTCGTTGCAAAGTGTTTTTAGCTACCAGAATTTAGCCAAGGTAGCGAATTATTTTAATTAAAATTACTACATGTCATAGCTTACATTAGCCGTAGCGGCGAATATTATTTGCTATATTTAGCTGTGGCTGCTAACAATATTAGCAATATTTAGCTGTGGCTGCGAATTGTTTTTGTGACTCCACCAAAGGATTTTAGTTGCGATACCAAATAAATTTATGAGTGTCAGCTAATATAATTCGTAGTATTGTAGGTTTGTTTTAGCAGTATTAGCTAAATTAATTTGATACTGTATCGTATCACCTTAGCTACAATTGCCAATATGTTAGCTGTGGCTACGAATTGTGTTTGTAACTCCACCCAAGGATTTTAGTTGCGACACCAAATACATTTATGAGTGTCAGCTAATATAATTAGTAGTATGATAGGTTTGTTTTAGCAGCATTAGCTAACTTAATTTGTTACTGTATCGTATCACCTTAGCTGCAATTGCCAGTATGTTAGCTGTGGCTACGAATTGTGTTTGTAACCCCACCGAAAGATTTTAGTTGCGACACCAAATACATTTAACAGTGTCAGCTAAAATAATTAGTAGTATGATAGCTTTGTTTTAGCAGCATTAGCTAACTTAATTTGTTACTGTATCGTATAACCTTAGCTGCAATTGACAATGTGTTAGCTGTGGCTACGAATTGTGTTTGTGACTCCACCAAAGGATATTAGTTGCGATACCAAATAAATTTATGAGTGTCAGCTAATATAATTCGTAGTATTGTAGGTTTGTTTTAGCAGTATTAGCTAAGTTAATTTGATACTGTATCGTATCACCTTAGCTGCAATTGCCAATATGTTAGCTGTGGCTACGAATAGTGTTTGTGACTCCACCCAAGGATTTTAGTTGTGACACCAAATACATTTATGAGTGTCAGCTAATATAATTAGTAGTATGATAGGTTTGTTTTAGCAGCATTAGCTAACTTAATTTGTTATTGTATCGTATCATCTTAGCTGTAATTGCCAATGTGTTAGCTGTGGCTACGAATTGTGTTTGTGACTCCACCAAAGGATTTTAGTTGCGACACCAAATAAATTTATGTGTGTCAGCTAATATAATTCGTAGTATGATAGGTTTGTTTTAGCAGTATTAGCTAAGTTAATTTGATACTGTATCGTATCACCTTAGCTGCAATTGACAATGTTTTAGCTGTGGCTACGAATTGTGTTTGTGACTACACATAATGATTTTAGTTGCGATATCTAATTAATTTATGAGAGGTAGCTAATATAATTCGTAGTAGCATGTAAAGTAATTTTAACAGTACAAGCAAAGTTAATTTGATACTGTATAGTATTAATGCAGCTACAATTCCTACGATGACATGATTATAATATGATAAAAAAATATATCACAAAATTGAATTAACACTATCTCATGTTGCTAGAAGTATGTTTGAAACGATAGATTGTCCTTATTACACTTGATGGCAACAAAACAAATCTTCAGAAGACGAATAATGAGATCATTTACATATTTAATTAAAGCAATTCAACATCTTTAACTATTAAAAAGAATGTGTAAATGGTTACCGGTTACATAGCTTTAAATATGTTACGGTTATGTTATTCGTTGTTATGTTGTTGCCATCAAGTGCGTAAATACATATTTTTGTATTGAAATACTTATAGCAACTCAGGATTATTAGATATTTTGTGATACTTTATTTATCATATTCTATTCATGTCGTCATATCAATTGTAGCTACGATGATACGATACAGTATCATATTAACTTTGCCTCGACTGCTAAAATTATTTTCCATGCTACTACGGATTATATTAGCTACCTCTCATAAATTTATTAGATATTGTAACTATAATCCTTAGGTTTAGTCACGAACACAATTTGTAGCCATAGCTAAAATACTGTCAGTTCTAGCTAAGGTGAAACGATACAGAATCAAATTAACTTAGCTTTAACAGCTAAAATGACCTTCCATGTTACTGTACATTAGCTTTTTCAAATAAATGTAATACATAACTGAAACGAAATCCTTAGATGAGCAAACAAACACAACTAACATTTACACTTAAAACACTGTCAAGTGCAGCTACAGTGATACGATAGAGTAATAAATTACCTTAGTTACTAGGTACTGCTTAAACTACCTAACATGCTACGAATTATGATAAATTAATCACCATTCTCAATTGTTACATGAAGTCAATACAAAACAAAATTAAAGAAAGTATATATTTATTGAAATCACAAAAAAGTTACTCCTAAAACAAACATTAGTTTGGATAATTGAGAAGAAAAGTTATATACATAATATTTTTTACTAACAATTTTATGTAACACTGGTATAAGACAGTAATTCCATCATATCAACTTTTATAAGTACAAGTGTTAACTAACTTGATCATAAAATCACTATCTGATAAAGTGACAATAAGGGCAAAGTCAATTTCAATTTTTTTCAATACTATACTATACTATATATAATCGGAACAACAAAGAAATACTATACTATAATCGGAACATTAAGCTTATACAGGGTTACAGGAAAAGTCGTGCTAGATCCGTTAAGGGCGTGGAGTACCCATCATTTCTGACTTATTTCACTATGAAACACCCCACCCTAAACTTAACCCTTTTCGAGATTTTGGACTTTAAATTTTTTTATTGAAAATTGCCGATTTTTAGGCTATTAAATTTTATTTTGTTTATTTTGTGTGTATTATTATTATTATTATTGCATTTTTACATGTGTAATAAGATGCTTTAGGACGTCAATCATTAAAATAGTGCACAAGTTAATTGAATAGGCCGTAGTAGACAAGTGAAAGTAAAGAAATTACAAAAATAATTAGCAGGTTTATTTTTCTCTAAGGAATATCTAAAAAAAATATTATGGCAGTTGTTCGGCAGATGTGTTTTAAAATATCTACGTTTCATCAGCTTTCTGACGAGGTATAACTATCTAGGGTTCGTATTAAATTTCGTGGAAAAAAACCTTAGTTTCATAGGCGACAGTGGTGAAGAAAGTTAATACTTAGCCCTAAAAAGTAAAGTAAAACAAAAACAGGTAAGCATGAAATGTCATTTACTAAATCAGGTTTTCACACAACTTTTTCTTACTCTACACTCTCTACAGTTCATGTTCAACATGGCCACCTCTATTTCTAACACATTGTCGCATCCTTCTACGGAGACCAGTCTTCACTACTCCAGTGGTCAACGTTGTCCTCATTTGATTTGCTGCATCAACAATCCTTTCTCTTAATTCTTCCACAGACGAAACTGGATTTGGCTCGCTGTATACAAGACTTTTCATGCGCCCCCATACATGAAAATCCATGGGGGTTAGGTCCGGACTTCTTGCTGGCAGTGGCAACGGCCCACCTCGTCCTATCCATTTGTTTGGATAATTTGTGTCCAGCCAGTCTCTGACACTTCTGAAATGGGCAGGGCAGCCATCATGTTGGAACCACATGTCCCTTATTAAGTTGAGTGGCAGATCATCCAGCAAGTCATTCAAGTCTCCTCTCATAAAGTTTTCGTAGTTTTCCCCATTTAGATTGTCCGGGAGAAAGTAAGGTCCGATCAAATGATTGGAGATAATGCCCATCCACACATTCACGCTAAATCTTCGTTGGGACCCCGTCACTCTTTTCTTATTGGTATTCCTTAGTTCTTTTGGGGCCCAGTAGTGAGCGTTCTGATAATTAGTTATGCCATCTTTATCAAATTTGGATTCATCTGTCCACAAGATATTTCTTAGAAAATCTGAGTCTTCTACGTCAGCATTTAGCATGAATCTGCAAAAGTCCAACCTTCTCGCGGAGTCTCCTTCTTCAATAACGTGTACCGGCGTGTAATGGTACGGGTATAGGCCAGCAGTATGCACTGTAAACTACACTCTCCATTGCGAAAGTCCCAGATCACGGGCAACAATATTAGTGGAAGTAGCTGGATCCGCTCGAAAGCGTTGCACTATCTCATTGTCCTGTTCTTCGTTGTCATCAATTTGTGGTCTTCCCATGTCTCTACTTCGTCTCAAAACAGAGCCAGTTTCTCTAAGTCTTCGATAAACTCTGTCAAAAACGGCCACATCCACAAACGGACACACAATCGCAGTATCCATAACAAATAAGCATATCAGCATATTCCTCAGGTGTGGAGGACGTCATCTTCAACACTTCCGTATCACAAGTACAAATCAGAGTCCGGTTAACAAGCACAGTAGTCACAAATCAGAAGAAATAGTCCAGAATCACAGCCAAGTCGAGAAAAAGCAAAACGATATCACATCTACTATGTACGAAGCACAAAAGCAGACTGCCAACCAAAACAATATCCTGTGTTGTATTACCAGCCCTTATCAGTCTCTACACATTTTTTCTTTCATTCACACCTGCATAAATCGTCACTTGTCTCGCTCGCACGGTGTGTCCCAACTTGAAGGACAATAGATGCGGGACCGTTAGAACTGCTACCTGAAGCGTCCCAACTACTTTTTTTCCACGAAATGTAATACGAACCCTAGATAGTTATACCTCGTTAGAAAGCTGATGAAACGAAGATATTTTAAAACACATCTGTCGAACAACTGCCATAATATTTTTTTTAGATATCCCTTAGAGAAAAATAAACCTGCTAATTATTTTTGTAATTTCTTTACTTTCACTTGTCTACTACGGCCTATTCAATTAACTTGTGCACTATTTTAATGATTGACGTCCTAAAGCATCTTATTACACATGTCAAAATGCAATAATAATAATAATAATACACACAAAATAAACAAAATAAAATTTAATAGCCTAAAAATCGGCAATTTTCAATAAAAAAATTTAAAGTCGAAAATCTCGAAAAGGGTTAAGTTTAGGGTCGGGTGTTTCATAGTGAAATAAGTCAGAAATGATGGGTACTCCACGCCCTTAACGGATCTAGCACGACTTTTCCTGTAACCCTGTATATTAATTTAAAATATGCAATACTTAACCCCCTATTAGGGTAAATGCACATGATCTGCTTTTAAACTGCAAGCTAGTTATACAATTGCAGTTTTGGTGCAGTTGAAATAACTACATCGAAACTGTTGACCGACTATCCCACTGTCCGTATAGTGAGATAAGTCAACTGCACTAATACCCCGACTAAACCACAATTCTGCAGCTAACTTGCAGCATATACAAATTGAGACTAACAATAATTTATAGCCTATACATTATACTTAATATAAATAACGATTACACATAAGGGTATAAAAACACTTATACACTACTACAGGGAGCATTGGAAAATGTTGGCAATATTTTAACCTTTGCTTCTACATAACATTAAAATGATAATAGGTACAACATTTAATGAATCACTACAGATAAATTCTCGTATTTCAGAATGATAGTCATCATATTTTATACGCAAGTCAAGTCCTCACAAAAATCCCTGACATTTATTTTAATTAAACTTTTTTATTCCTAAAATGATTGTACTATGGATGCAATTCACATGCAGAAGCATAGTCTTAAGTATTGCCGATGATTTCAAATCCATATTATATACAACATCGATACACTAGGCATACATGTAATATGTATTTACTAGAACCTTTACAGAATATGGTTATAATATAAATACTGAGTAAAATCATATAATATGGGATTCATAAATCAGTACCACTTACAAAATACATACACAATATTTGCTGGAGTCGTCTCCATGCAGTTGCATTTCAGCATCAGTAGAGAAATTTTTAAAATCGATTTCCAGCTGTGGACAAATAAAAAAAATGAATGATATAGATTGGGTAAGTATTATTTGATATAATTACAAAATTTCTAATATTTACAAGATATAATAACTGAATCTATAATTTTATTTCATATCAGTTGATATAATAAACGATTGATATAATTTTAAAATAACTATTTTTATTAAGCATAACATACATTGATTACAAAACCATTTTAGAATATATAAATGTTATATGTAAAGAAATTATAGCAACAGTTGGTATATCTCACGTTTATTAGATCTTGTGAACGTTATTGAAATGAAAATAGACCAAATAAATTTATATAAAATGGGACGCACCCATATAGATTGAGTTTCGTAGAAGTTAGTTAAAACGTTCGTAATAAATTGTTACTTACCAATCTATCGTCCATGTATTTGTGGATTTCCATTAATCCTTTAGACATTGATAATCTTTTTGATGTCGTGCATTCCCAGTTCTCAAGGACAACATTTACCGTTTCTGTATTTTGAAGCCAGCTTCATAATAAATAATAGGCTTATTGTTTCTAGGGGCCATAGTTGCCTGCAATAAAGGTTTTATTATTATTTTTCATTTTTGGTTACTCGGGCTTTTACACCCGGACTTTTAAAAAGCTTGCATGGGGACGAATCCAACACATAGGCCTGTTAGGACAAATTAATGAAATGGAACATACCTGCCAGAATCAACTGCTGGAAATAAGATATAAACAGCAGTTGACTCTGGCAGGTGTAGGGACTATTGAAGTATATGGAAAGATTTCTTGATTTCCTTAAGTGGGCATTTGGTGGACTGAACACTGGGCTATTGTAAAAGGCCGGGGTCATTTGCCATAATTAGTAGATACACTAATTATATTTTGTCAAGCGGTGACTTGCCACTAACTAGATTGGGCTCTTCATATGGCCGTCAGAAGACGACGGAGTGCAACACCGGTGTGGGTGGCTCAGGTGTCTAGAGGTGTGCTGCCATTTCTCCGAAGTTACTCGCGGCATTATACCCTTTAACACTTTCACCCCTGGAGCATATAGCTTTAACAGCTCCTCTCTGGACTAGCCAATTAAGACTAGCCAGAGCTGAGAGTCCTGCGTGCCCCCTTCGGTTTCCACTCGGCCGACGAAGTCACGCCAAGGTGGGGGCCCTGACCGACTCTCTAGAGCACTCGGGTCCGTGGTGACCTTACGCACCAACAGCTCGCCACAAGCTTATGTAAAATGGAAGATACCTTTTTTTGACGTGGGGGAAATCTTCGAAAGATCCCCGGGAGCTGTGGGGCTCGATCGGGGTATGTGGGATTCTTACCCACTAAAACCCGCGCGCCGGATCTGCACCAGGGACCCTCAGTGCCTTGCCTTTGAGCCCGCCGACGGGGGGTGCATTATAGCCCCCCGGGAACCAGTCACGGTGCTCACGGGGACGGGGGTCGCAACCCCGCCGCTGTCCTCCTCGGAGTCGCCACCGTACTCAATGAACGTTCTAAGGGTTCCACACCCCGGACGTCCAGCGACTCCGAAGAGCTTATGTAAAATGTAGGGTTTAGTATAAGTGGCCGAAAAATTCTTTGTGAAATATTAGCACATTTTCATATAATAAGGCATATGTAGGACTGCTATTCTGTTCAATTAATTACAGGCAATTATAATTTATTATATTGTACTAACCTTTGAATGTATCAATGACTGGTTGGTCATAAACCCAGATTTCCAATAATTTTGTAACGTCCTTCCTTGCACAATAACTTCACCGTCTATCCTATCACCACATCACAGATCATGACTATGATCACGCGTCTGTCAGCATTCGAAAAACTAACTACCAAGCAATGTTGCCAGTGCTGTCAAAAAAATACAGATGAAACTTTTCTATTAAAAATGTAATTTCTATCAAATAATATATTTAACATTTTAACATTAAAATGTAAAAAATAAAGGTTAGTAATGTACATGCGGAAATCGACATCAAGCCAGGACCGGGTGATAGGCTAAGTCATAACTGTTAACAAAAATATATGAAAAAATCTTAATTAAGAACTAGCTGTACCCGCGGCTTCACACGCAGCCAGTAGGTAGGTAATTTTCGCGTTATACTCATAAAATAAAACTCGATATAACACGATCCATCTCCATTGAACTTGATCACCTTCGGCCCGATTCGATCCGACCCTTTTATTTTTCGCGGGGAAACCTTCAAAAGGTCCTCGGGATCTGTGGAGGTCAACCAGGGTATGTGGGATTCTTACCCACTAAAGCCCACGAGGTTGTTGCATTGGCACATGAGTGGGGACACCAAAGTTCTCCGGTGGGATCTGCACCAGTGTGATCAGTGCCTTGCATTTTAGCGTTCACGGTGTCAAGGTGCTCACATGGATGGGGGTCACAACACCGCTGCCGTCCTCCTAAGAGTCGCCACCGTACTGGATGGACATCCTAAGGAAGGGCCACACCCCGAACGTCCAGCGACTCTGTAGGAACTCAATCCGACTCCATCCAACCCAGTCTGACCACCCGATTCGACTCGATCGATTTACATAAATTATATCAAAATCATCCTATATATTTTGCACGTTACCCTTATATTTTGATGCCCCGTCCTGCAGGAACCCTTCAATTTTTCGGGATAAAGAGTCTCTTAGTTAAGCGGTCAGCGGAGCACCACTTACTTTGCAAACCGGAGGTCACGGGTTCCATTCCCGCAGGGAGCAACAACTTTGTGTAGGTAATTGTTTCTTACTGGGTAGGACAATGACGGATCTTTTTGTCTAGAAAGTAAGATGATCCATACGTCGGATAGGTACTGAGGGGCTTGGATGACATTATTATTATTATGATGACAGCTACGATGGCGATTATGTGTAGGTATGCCACATACAAAATATTACTATTTTGTCATTACCTAAATTCATTTTTCCATTTTACTACTAAGTACCCGTACATCCGTAAATCTATTGTTCAAGTAACCCTGATCTTGTTTGTAAGCTGTCTACACGATAAGTGTCAAGCTGCATATCGTGATCTACTTGCTTTTTGTTCTCGCGGGGCACACATACAATAGGTCCCGGGACCTATGGGGTCAACCGGGGTATGTGGGATTCTTACCCACGGCTGTCGCACTACACATGAGACGGGAGGCGTGGACGCTCCGGTGGGATCTGCACTTGGGGTTCTGGGGGTTGCCTTTAAGCCCGCCGCTGGAGACACTTTATACATCCACCAAGCAAGCTGTCGTACTTGTTAGACATCTAGGGCCACACACCTCAAACTTTCTGAAGGAGCTTTATTTTTATATATTGAAGAATGTTATTGTAAGTGGTCAATAACATCTTATATTTTTTTATTAAGTACTTCTACTATCTTATGTATTTCAAGATCAATGATTCAATGATTTCGATATCTATCACATCAACGTATTTTACAGAGGTTTAGTTTGAGATTTCATGGAACCATTATATTTTTTAACACTATGACTCAAAGTTGATAACTTTGTTGAGATTTCAAAAATAAAAAAGTAAATTCAAAAACTATAACCCAACTAGCGAAAAATCACCCTATGAAAAGTATAAAACCATATTTATTATAATTTTCAATATTTATCGCCTATTAAATAAACAACTAACACGTTATATTATAGCGTTTCATCGAGTCGTAAAGCGAGCTGCAAAGTCTTAGTGAATTGATGTGATTAAGTGAATCGTCACTCTGGCAACACCTGCAAGAACCGTTATTTCATTTGTCCGCGCAAAACGCGAATAAATTTGCTACCATCGCAAATTATTGTATGCTACTGCAGCGAATACTATATTTGCAACAGTCGTTAAAATATTCGGGCTCGTTTTAAAACGTTTGTTTTGTACCTATTAACTCGCTTTCTTGTCTTACGAAGAACATACCTACTTACTAATATTGGACCATAGGAACATTAGGAATGGTGACCATTGGAACTACTGAAATACCCAAAATAACCCCGTCGTGTTTAGGCTAGATGTATTTGTCTTGACAAGTACTAAGCCTGTATCTGCTGTCTGTGTGTTCGCCATAATATGAGCAGCTAGCTTAAACGCCTTTTAAACGCGCTTTTATTAGTTTCACCTGTAATAAGTACGTAGGTATATATGATGGTACTTAATAGAATATTGCCACTCCATTTTCACCCCCTTCTACACGTTCAAATCGTTTGGAATTTTGCACATGTGTCAAAGACCCGTGACAATATATTAATATAGTATTATCGAGCTGATCTCATGATAAAGCTCGAATTTGGATAAGGGGGAACCCTTAGATGGCTACAAGTAAACTCACCGAGTTTGGACTCATTTGTTTTGTTTTAAAGAATTCTATTTACTTTGACCACTAATGAGGATCTGATGATGGAACTGGAAGGTGGGTAAAGGAACCCTTGAGTGGGTACTAGTAATCGCATCGTGTTTAGGCTCACTTGATTCGGCTTTAAGAGTTCCATTGACTTTTCCCAATATGAGGATCTGATGATGGAGCTGGAAGGTAACCCTTGAATGCGCGAAAGTTTGGAGAGCCTAAAGCAATATCTCAATGGACTTAAGCCTAATGCATACTAATCCATCGGACGTGTAAGTAAGGAAAGTCTGTCTAATAACCACAGATCTTGGATTCGTATATCAACTCTCAAAATTGACAACGATACATCGATGGTTCCTACGTTAAATATCGTATGTGTAAAACCTGCACTTTACAGGAGAGCAAATTAAAGGTATTTTTCTATGCTTGTTCTTAAAATTTGAAGCTATTTGGCTGAAATTGGTACCAACCATAGAAAATGCCTTATTTTACCGAATAGTATGAAAACAAACGTTTAATAATTAGCGTAGAAAAATACCTTTAATTTGCTCTCCTGTAAAGTGCGGGTTTCACACATACGATATTTAACGTAGGAGCCATCGAAATTCGAAACGATATACTTACGATATTATTCCGAATGTATCATACCTACTCTAACAAATATTCGAACTCCTCATCGTTTATCGTACCTATCTATAGAATTTTTGGTCCTCGGTACGATTCATTTGGTCCTTTTTTATTTTTTTCATTATTTACAATGAACTAAAGACCACGCGCCAACCCGCACTTGGCCAGCGTGGTGGACTATGGCCTAAGCCCCTTCATCTTGAGGGGAGGCCCGTGCCCAACAGTGGGACATAAACAAGGGCTTGTATTATTATTATTATTAAAGACCACGCGTACAAGTCGTGGGCACTGCTGATGTTATCCCGGTTTTACTCACTGTGGGACATATCAATGTTTAAAACCCATCTCAGAGACCGAGTGAATACAGTCAAATCCATTTGTTCACTATTTTGGCGGATTCCATAAACCAATCTGGTATATCTGGTAATACTTTTAAAGGCCCGTTATCTGAGTTAAACACTAATCTTGTTAGCTGTACTGGCAAATTATTCTATGGTATTGTTACAAATATAATATTTGCAAAAGTCGCAAAAAAATTCGGGCTCGTTTTATAATTCAAACTAAAACGCAAGTATTTAATAGGTAGTAAATGCCTATTACTACATAAGATTGAGTAACCGTAAACAGTGTTTTATTATTATCTTAGGTATTATATCCATAATAATCGGCAACAAGTAGATATGTATACCTAAATATATAAAACCATCCACGAAATGTATGATCATCAGCAGCCTAAAGTAGTCCACTGCTGAACAAAGGCCCTTAGAAGGGAGGGGTTGCCATAATTCCCTCGCTTGGCAGGCGTCTTGGGGACCGCAGTATAGATGGTAGGTAATCCAATAGAAAGACGCTGCTGCCCGTCTTCTTATTTTCCCTTAGTCACCTCTTACAGAGTCCCAACGGGAGAAGATGGGAGGATGTTGTTCTTAGCCGGACACCCCACGGATTAGATGCATGTATGAAGTACATACGTGTAAAATCGAGATATTTATTTTAATCAACAGAAGTCAAGAAAATTTGTCAAAAAGCATGCCTTGAACACAAGAGTCCCATGTTCAAACAACGTCTTGCACCTCGGAGATTTTCTTATTTCATGTCATCTTAATTTCAATATTGATTATCACTTGTCTTATGGTGCAGTGTACGATGTAAGTACACATCGTGTGGAAACCTGCACATCATTCAAAAATAGACGTGTGTAGTTTGCCAACCCGCACACGGCCAGCTGGTGGGCTATGTCCAGAACCCCCTCCATATAGAGGGGTGTGTCGATATAATGGCTCACCCCTTACACTATGCCTTGATCGCTTGGGTTCGTAATGCAAACCGTCCGTGAAACCGTTAGTTTTGAAAATTTTGATATACATTTAACTTTACGTGACTGCATAAAGAACACTGGCCGTTGTGCGTTGTTGTAACTTGCTGTAAAAAAAATAGTTGTAAAATTTAGAACAATTAGATAAAGTTCCAAAATGATCTTATAAAACTCACGCAACTCTAGTTTGCTACCCCTGACAAGGTATTATTATGGTTCACTGTTAAGTTAATTTGAAAGTATTAATAAGATATTTCGCTATATAAAGACATATAATTAGCGACCAGAGCTCGAAATATTAGTTGTGGCGTTTAAAATAATGTGGAAGGCTTACTAAGATTTAGAAAACAAATTTAGTACTTGTTGCAAAATCATTTGCAGTGATTGCAAAGACCGTTTAGCTATATGAAGACATTATAATTAGCAACCAGAGCTCAAAATATTACTTGTGGTGTTTAAAATAATTTGGAAGGGTTACTAAGATTTTGAACAATATTAACAAATGAAACTTAACAGATTAATCTGCAAAAACATTTAGTACTTGTTGCAAAATTATTTGCAGGGATTGCAAAGAACATTTAGCTGTAGGAAGACATTAAAATTAGCCACTACAGCTAAAAATATTAGTCGTGTTGTCTAAAATAATTTGGAAGGGTTACTAAGACTTTGAACAATATTACTAAGATATTACCAAATGAAACTTAACAGATTTATCAGCAAACAAATTTAGTACTTGTTGCCAAATCATTTGCAGTGATTGCAAAGACCATTTAGCTATAGGAAGACATTATAATTAGCAACCACAGCTAAAAATATTAGTTGTGTTGTTTAAAATTATTTGGAATAGTTACTAAGATTTTGAACAATATTAGCAAATGAAATTTAACAGATTCATCTGCAAAAAAATTTAGTACTTGTTGCCAAATCATTTGCAGTGATTGCAAAGACCATTTAGCTATAGGAAGACATTATAATTAGCAACCACAGCTAAAAATATTAGTTGTGTTGTTTAAAATAATTTGGAAGGGTTACTAAGATTTTGAACAATATTAACAAATGAAACTTAACAGATTTATCAGCAAACAAATTTAGTACTTGTTGCAAAATCATTTGCAGTGATTGCAAAGACCATTTAGCTATAGGAAGACATTATAATTAGCAACCACAGCTAAAAATATTAGTTGTGTTGTTTAAAATTATTTGGAATAGTTACTAAGATTTTGAACAATATTAGCAAATGAAATTTAACAGATTCATCTGCAAAAAAATTTAGTACTTGTTGCAAAATTATTTGCAGTGATTGCAAATACCATTTAGCTATATGAAGACATTATAATTAGCAACCACAGCTCAAAATATTAGTTGTGATGTTTAAAATAATTTGGTATAGTTACTAAGAGTTTGAACAGTATTAGCAAATTAAACTTCACAGATTCATCGGCAGACAAATTTAGTACTGGTTGCAAAATCATTTGCAGTGATTGCAAAGACTATTAGCAGGACCGATACAGACATGTCTTTGCTGCTTAAGGCATCTATCTTTTTGCAATAGTGACGAAGTATTTATCCATAAATGGTAATAATGATTTGTAGCCACAGCTAAGGGCAACCCCTAATGTTGTTTTGATGATATAGCGAAAAAAGTTTGCGATAGTTGTTAAACAATTTGTAACACCTGTTAATTTTTTGTAGTACTTATAGCTAAATGTCGTTATCAATAATAGCTAAGTGGTCTTAGTTGTAATACACAATGCTTTGCTGATGTACCTAAGATATTATACAGAGCAGCAAATGAATTGGCAGCAAAACCAATTTAGCGACCACAGCTAAACCATTTTTTTCCGTGCAGATTCTAAGCTATGTCGGTGAGCTTGGTTCTTCGACGAATCTCCTCATTACGGATTCTGTCGCGCAAAGAAACTCCGAGCATAGCTCTCTCCATAGCTCGTCGTTTGACTCTGAGCTTCTCTAAAAGGTCAGCTGTTAATTACCAAGGAAGCACTAGCCTATCAGTAGGTAATAAAACAAAACTTAATTTTTCAATGAATTAGAAGTTGTGATATCCACTTGCTCACCCGTCCCCGTGGTCTCCAGCCACGAAGCTGACTTGAATGTTAGCTCGACCCTCATCCTGCTTGTGGAAGCTTAAGCTGCCGTGTGGAGCCCACATCGACAGACCCACAGCCATTAGCTCTTCCACCCTGGACTTATTCAGAGTACTCGACCCGTTCACCACCCTATAATAATAAAAAAAGTGCTGGGCACGGGCCTCCCTTCAAGATGAAGGGGCTTAGGCCATAGTCCACCACGCTGGCAAAGTGCGGGTTGGCGGACTTCACACGTCATTCGAAAGCTAGTTAGACTTTCTCAGAAATGCAGGCTTCCTCACGATGTTTTCCTTCACCGAAAGCTAGTAACAATCGCACAAAGACGATTCACAAATGATTAATTAAAGAAATCGGAGGTGCGAGCCGGGGTTCGAACCTGCGCACCTTGTTTCCAAGGCAAGCGCTCGCCCACTGAGCTGTTACAGCTTAGCACCACCCTATAATTGATTGTAAAAATATTTCATATATTTTGTAGCAATTATCCCCAGGATATTTCCGAAGGCATAAGAGGTGGTTGACCCGTGGGGTGTCCGGGTAAGAATAGCACCCATTTCCTCCCGTTCGGTGTCCGTAAGAGGCTAAGGGAAAACAAAGGCCTCCCCCGTATAAGAGAGGGGTTGTCCATACGTACTAAAAAGTCTATGGGGTTGTCATAATCCACACGCTTGGCAGGCGTCTTGGGGATCGCAGTATAGGTGGTAGGTAATCCAATAGAACAACGCTAAATTATACTAAAATATGATTAAAAATAAAAAAACTCGCTCCACAAAGCTCCTAGCATACGGAAGCCTGGTTGGTTTGACTTGTAAGAAAAAGGCGCCACACAGGCTCACACCACAAGAGAACTTATGATGCCGATTTGAGATTTGAGTTTTTTTCTCAAACGCTGAAGAGAGGGGCGCCACGATCAAGTTTCTGCCCCGGTTCGAAAATATCGTAGATCCGGGGCTGATAGAACAGTAGGATTGATTGGGTGCGTTTGGGGATTTTCTTTTTGCCCGACTGCCCCAGAAGGAGGGTTATGTTTTTCGAGAGTATATAGGTATTATGTAAGTATGTATGTCTATTTCTTTGGCGCGGCCTACAGCCTAAACGGCTTGATGGATTTTGACTTGTAATATGTCTTTAGATTCGTCTCAGTTGTGGGAGTGATATAGGCTATATATTTTTTCAAAAAAGTTAATATGGCGGCCGTCATGCCATTTTGTACTATTTTAATCCCAAAAAACATCAATATGGGTATCAAATGAAAGGTCTTAACGAGTCGAGTTGAAATATTATACACATATGTATAGGTATGTATTATGTGTATGTATGTATAATGATATTTAAGTCTATTTTGTTTGTCGGGCTTTTGATACTTGAATATAATTTATACTTGTTAGCCGGCAGTTTGCGTGCTATATTTACTTACCTGTAACTGATGCTTCGTTTATTCCATCCTTGTTGCAGGATGTATCTGCGGTTTCTAGTAGTAGGCGTGTCAATTATGTCTTTCACACCACACCGTTTTTTTGTAAATAGCTGGAAGTTAATAATTCAGCTTTGGTTAAAGCGATCGCGAACATTAAATTGATTTAAAATGAAATGTATTTAACGAATAGGTGTGGATTAAAAACGTTTTCTCTCTCTCAAAGATAACATACATAAGTTTTGGGTCGAAACTCCCAGGAGGTTGACACTGTTCCCGATAAATGGCGATAGTTGATCCCTAACTTAACGCCTCTTAAGCTGATTAGGTTTGATCGTAGTGTAGAATATTTAAAATTAGAATGCTACAAACGTAATGATAACAACTTATTATATACTATAACTTATTAAGTGCAATCGGTGTTATTTCCATCCCACACGTTCCATTTTTGCTAACCTCTTCAGATAAAGATGCAATGCTACGCTATGATAACGTACGTTATTTCCAGAGTGGACTGTTTTTATACTTACCACCATTGAGAAGCTGCGCATTCTTGCTCTGCAGACTTCGAGCTGTATCCTAGCGATAATAGCTGGCCAGCGTGACTGATTCTACATGAGTCATTGCACTTGGTTGGATGCATGTGGAAATGGTTGAGTCAGCACATAGTCGTTACTATAAATAGTTTACTTAACGAGATGTTTTTATAATATGTAACGGGACTAATCCCACCACTCATTCCCACCATTGTGACTTCTGTCAACCAGGATTTACAGTGGTCGCCAGTGTCGAAATAATCCGATTTCAAAATATGGATTAATCATCATTAACTTTAATCGTCGTTTGTAGGTCTGCCGAACCTACAAACGCCTACTTCGACACTCGAAGCTTAATACGCAGTTAGTGAGATATCAATTATCTCGTGTTCAATAATCGAAATTAATCATAAGTGGGAAGCCACTTATGATTAATTTCGAAATAAATAGATTTCAAAAAGTGACTTAATTAGAATTAAAGTTAATTGGCGTTTGAAGTGCGGCAGTAAGTTACTAGATTAAACGGGACCTACCTTTAGATTTGTAATGGGACTTACCTTTTTGGTCTCCGGGTCCATGGTGCCGGTTCTCGGTAGTCCGGCGAAGGCTTGCATCTTGGACAATGCCTCGGATATCGACTGTTCAGTGTACGTGAAGTCCATTCCCACTTCCCCCTCTTCCATGTACCCATATTTCTTTAGGAATGCTATCTGGTGGGTTAAACAATTCAAACATTATTTTAAATAGCCACCTAGTTATTATATTTTGACTCAAATTATTCAATACAGAAGCATATAGCTTTGATTTCCGTTTCTAAAACTTATGTATCGCAGGTCTTCTAAACAACAGCTAATCTTACTAGTATTATTAGATAAGTGCATGTCTAATAATACTTTGTTATGGACCTAAGTAAGTAATAATGTATAACATATTTTGCAGAAGCTAAAAATCAGAAATATTCATAAATATCATCATCCAGATCTTTGTTTCTGTAACAACAATTAGACGATGCCTCATAACATAGGATAATATAGGTAAGAATTCCCTGCTATCAACGATTTTGTACAAGTCACAAAACAAAGACTACGACGACTTATTAAATTATAAATGAAACAGATCTTGAAAGTACTGATAACACCACTGACCTCTTCACTCGTAGGTGTGTTCAATTCCAAATATATAGTGTGTGGGATACTCCTACATTTCACAGCACTGTAACAAATTATGTTGAGCGCGCAAATAATGTATTTAAGACTGAACATGGCGGGGTTTGAGTAAAAATGATTGATAATATTCAATGTTTCGAACCGGGGTGACCTCTGACTTCAGATAGTGAATCATGTTTGACGCCTCGTGTGATCTGGTTAACGACCTTCGGCGGAAGATCATCAGTAAATATAGGACAACATGACCAGGCTTTTATAAATAATGCAACAAAGACTCTTTGTTTCATTTGGAAAAAATTGTTATCTGCGTGTACTTTCACGAAAGGATTTTGGAATCTTAAGCTGACTATTCAAGGAAGGAAGGAAGCTAAATAGAGCAGCCTAGGTCGCCGGTTTCATTCCGTACAGCAGTGGTATTCTGTAAGAACATTTAGCAAACTCTAAAGCTGAATCCTCGGTCACCGCGCAGAGCTCACCGGGGATTCAGCTGTCGAGTTTGTTAAATCTTCTCCTCTGTTTTGAAAAGATCTTTCGTGTTTAAGACTAACGATTTAAGGGTCGGCAATGCGCCAATGATTCTTCTAGTGTTGCTGGCGTGTATAGGCTGCGGTGACTGCTTACCATCAGGCAGGCCCATAGATTTAGGATGTTTTTCATTTTGGGCCGCATGCTTGCTTGCCACCTTGCCACATTGTTAGTATAAAAATATATCTGAATATTTGCATAATTAAATCCTCCATGGTTGCCAGCCAGCTTATAATCCCGTAATCTCCTTGCAAAGTTTGGCATTAATTGACAAAAGTGTCAATAACACAAAGAAAGTGACGTTACTACACATTGTTTATCAATACTTTGTGCATAATTTTATCAATTGATTGAATATTGCATATAATAGCGATGTCTATGTCTATGCCTAACATTCGTCCCAGTGTTACTGAAAACATAGATGCGGGTCGAATGTACAGTTTATCGCTTTCAGAGTTGAGGAGACACAGTGAATTTGCTGACTATCGTCATAAGCCTTCTCCTTTCGTAAGCATTACTTCATCTATCTATATTATACAAGGTTATTAGGTGGTGAGCAGAGAACAGTTCAAGTAGATACCACCGCAAACTCTCAGTGCCGGATTAGCTATATAGCAGGAGTCAGCAAACGGGACCTTTGCCTTGGGGGCCCCGCACGTAGGTGCGTACCCAAGGAATTTGCATAAGTCTTACATTAAACCTATAAACTTTAGATAGATAGATAACTGTTTATTGCACAATCTACATAAAACATAACAAAACAAGAAAATAAAAATACAGCACATGTACAATTGGCGGCCATTGATCACTCGTAAGTAGTAGTGATCTCACAAATGAATTTTCGATACAAATTCCTGCGATGCGGCGCCGCATCGCAGTTATGTGTGGAAGCCCTCAATACAAGTAAAGAGTCTTTCGGGGGGCTCGCCGTCTGATTTGCTACGGGCCCCACGCTGACTTAATCTGGCCCTGAATCAAATATTCTGTCCAAAGCAGCAACGTGTAAGTATTGCTGGGTTCCCATGTTAAGAGCACAGTAGCCAGTGAAAATACTGGGCTCAAGAGTTCAAACTTTTTGTCGTAGTAGTAGTAGCTGATATCAGAGCTGTTGAAACTGCTCTTAGGCCTCTGACTACTTCGGCGTCGCTACACGTTCGGGGTGTAGGGTCTAGGACGTCCATTGAGTAGGTACGGTGGTGACTCTGAGGAGGATTGCGGCGGAGTTGCGATCCCCGTCCCCGTGAGCACTGTGAGGGCTATAATGCGCCCCCCGGTGGCAGGCTCAAAGTCAAGGCACTGAGGGGCTCGTGATGCAGATCCTACCGGAGAACCCCTCTCATGTGCCGATGCGACAGCCGCGGGGGTTTTAGTGGGTAAGAATCTCACATACCCCGGTAGCGCCCCACAGCTCCCGGAGACCTTCGAAGGTTTCCCCGCGAAAAAACCCTCTGATTTGACTTAACGACTGCTGCCTACCGGAACCGATTTCTTTCGTGTCCTCTAAAGATACTAAACAGTCACTCATCTATGGACTGATCTTGTCTCCAACTGATCGTTTACGGAACAGTGATCATCAGCTATGAACGTGTCTCTAGTAATGAGCGACAGTGTACAGCAGCTATCCAAAGACAGGCGTGAAGCTTGCCATCAACTCAAGCTCGTCTCACCACAATATTGCTTTAAAAAACTTTCTTTCGCTTGCTTTGCATTTGCATAAAGTGGTCTCGTGCTTGTTTTTGGTCAACAATGTTATTTTCGACGTTTCATAACAGTCGCCTAGACTGTCATCTGATGCTCTCTCCTGCAGAATCTGCGTTGGATCCATGGGTACAACCACAGGGTCGGCGTGATCAACCTGAACAAGGCGGGGAGCACCATCGCCTTCTACGCCGCCTCCAACTGCGCCGTGCTGTACAACTGGACCACTAACCGGATGAAGATACTGCAGGGACATGTGAGACATTCCAAAAATAGTTTCGACTTCGGTCAAATGTGAGGGTCTAAGCGTCAGGGCATCATAAATCTTTATTGGACGAAAACAACCCGTTTTTATTGATCTCTGATATGGGTCAGAAAGCCAGGTCAATTAAGCCCAGTCAATTTTGGTTTGCTCCTCACCCTGTAAAATGTCCAGCCACGCAATAGATAAAACATATAGCTTAGGGTATGAATAAGCTAATAAAGTAATACAGTCGTAAGTGTAGATACGAAGATGGCATAATAAAATAAATAAATTTTTATTTCAGACCAGACAGATCCATAGTGTTAGTACAAACATCTTAAAAAACTAGTGTTAAAATTAAATAATATAAATTATAACACATCCACATGTAGGAAGGCCATGAGCTAGAGCACTGCACACCTAGCTACAGGCGAATGTAGCTGCATCCAATCCAATGCTCCAGCACAGGGCAGTCCCATCTATCACACAATGTTCTCAGGATGCTGTGAGGGATGGCACGTACCTACCCTCTGCAGGAGGGAGGCACAGCTTTTTCGGATGACGGCATGAAAGCCGTCAATCCCAACATCAGCGAACATGCCTGATGCCCTATTTTCTTTATTTATATGATCGAAGACACATATTTAGTACAACTACTTAATATTTTCGGAAATACATCATCATCATCATGAACAGCCAAATAACGTCCACTGCTGGACAAAGGCCTCCCCGTTGGGAGGGAGGAGTTGCCATAATTCCCACGATTGGCAGGCGACTTGGGGATCGCAGTATTGATGGTAGGTAATCCAGTAGATAGACGCTGGTGCCCGTCTTATTATTTTCCCTTAGTCGCCTCTTACGGACACCCAACGGGAGGGAGATGGGAGGGTGCTATACCCGGACACCCCACGGGAGGGAGATGGGAGGGTGCTATACCCGGACACCTCACGGGGACAACAACACAACATGTTCGGAAATACAATGAATAGTGAAGAAGGGTAGCAAAGCAAAGACACACTATCGCTAATGTCGATTCATTTGTAACAAAACAATGCTTAAAAAAAAAGTGAAAAAATGACAAGCCCGCTGAGTTTCTTGCCGGATCTTCTCAGTTGAGGCCGCGTTGTGATCCGGTGGTAGCTTTAAAAAAATGACCATTCAAAAGTGCTAGCGTTAAGCCTATTTGAAATAAAGATTTTTGAGTTTGAGTTTTGAGTTTGAATAAGTAAGTAGGTAGTCAATTTTAGTGATAAGGAATGACACTGAAATTATTTGTAAACAGTTTTTTCGTAATGAATTGTACATGATAAATATTTAACGACGTAATGCGTCAGATCAGAGTTATCAATCAATATATTTGATAGGAATTCGTCCGTTGTGTGTGCTATATAATATTTGAATTCAACAGGGGCATAGCTACCGCCGTATCAATTATAGGTATGGGGCCTCCGGGCTACAAAAGGCCCCGTTTACCCTTCATTTGGACACATGGGCCCCCCACATTTTTTCATACAGGGTCCCGTATGGCAAGCTACGCCACTGATGCAACATAATGAAACGAGACAAGAGACTAGAGACTCGTCTGATGGTAATCAAGGCTCGTACCCGTGAACAGTTTTGCTGCTCGTTATCAGAGCATTAGATTTCACCCGGTAATTTCACTTGCTACAATGTCCTTCACACGCTGGTGTTCCGGACACAGCAATGGTTACGCATCGCTGCTTTGGAGTAGGTTATTTGACACTGCGTGGTACCCATGGGTGTACCCAGCAATTGCTTAGAGGTGGAGAAAAAGTAAAGAAACTCGACAAGTAAATGGAATTTAAATAAAAATATTGTTTATTATAAAAACATTTCATCCCTTATTTCATAATCTACAAGGGTTCTGATGAAATCTGTGGCACAGAATACATAAGTCTGTGGGTTTATACCACAGATTAGATACTAGTAGGTTTATACAAGTTTCATAGTTAACGTTTGTCGCCATACATAATAGTAATTTTTTTATAAGTCTAGGGGTTTATTATGTTTCTCTCTCTCATTTTCTAGTTAGGTTGCCTGGAAGAGATTGCTTTTTAGCGATAAGGCCGCCTTTGTACATTGATATCTTCAACGTATTGTTCAATTTACATGTAACTTTTGGTGTACAATAAAGTGTATTTATTATTATTATTATTATAATGATGATAAAAAGATCTTCTACGACTATTTGTCCAGGTTGCACCGGGCAAATGTTATTTTAATTTGCCTTACAAGGAGGCTATATTCATGCACCATATTGCAACCGGTAAAAAGTTTATGTATTTCAGAAAAACATGGTCACATGTCTAGCAGCGGACGCAGGGGGTAATTGGCTCGTCACTGCCGATTCGGGTCCAGAGAACGTCCTTATTATCTGGGACATCAGCGACTGCTTCCCGCAAAGAACCCTGTTCTCACCGCATGGGTCGACTAAGATCGCTAAAGTGGCCATAAGTGCTGATGCCAAGTATCTACTGACTTTGGCGTACCCTGATAAGGCGATGCTGCATTGGTGGATATGGTCTTTTGGCGAGGAGGATCCACATGGTAGAATTTATTTTTCAATTAATAGTTATGTAACGGTTGAGTGCTCTAGGGAATTAATGTGACAGCGGCAAGAGTATCGGGATACCCTCAGATGCCAGCTAAGCGAATCTCCACAATCCCCATAGCCTTATATAAAGCTTTAACAAATTCTCGCCGCAGGAACTCATGACTGCACTTCAAGTTTAAATTGGTTTTGGCTGCGGCCCTCTGTAAAGTCTTAAATACTCGTAGAATATATAGTATTTCCCACGTTCAGCTGCCTCTATTCCTTTTTTGAGGTGGGTAATCTTGCGTCTTCCTAAATCTCGTAGAGTAAATTTAATTTAATCTAGAAGTTGCTTGGAAAATAATTGTTGATGTAGATTAGAATTATGCCTTTTTAAATATAGGGTGGGGTGGTGATTACTATATGGATATCATAGTATATCGACTATGGATATTTATTTTTTATTTATTTATTTATTATAAAGGAAAACCTACAGCTATTACAAAGGAATGACAACAAAAGAGAAAACAGAGAGCCATTTCTAGGTTCTCACGACTATAGAGAGAGATATAGAGAGAGGACATGACGTGGTCAAGCCTTTTGTGTGCTTTTGTTAACAACCTGACGTATCCATAATCCAACGCCGGGCTTCTACACGTAAAACGAATCAACACTTTAACCATCACTCGCTAATCTGCATTGAGACTACACCGCTAAGGCAACCAATATAATAGACTTACTTATAGCAAAATTTTAACTGAAAGTTATTTTATGCTTTGTATAATAGAGTATTATTTCCAGCGACGCTGGCTGTGGACCTCCCGCGGGAATCCGTGCTGGAGATGGGATTTAATCCTTACAACTCCAACCAGTTCCTTTTAATGACCAAAATTGACATTTTGATCGGAGTTTCTGGGGTAAGTGGGTGCTAATAATCTAGGTATATCTCAGATACGCTATGTAGCTTAACAAACTCTATGAAGTTAATAACAGATAAAGGGTTGTTAGATTAGTTGCTAAATAATCGAATACGTATCTTTCTTTTACATGATTGAATAGCGTAGTCATAAACTGATCACTGTCACCAGAATGAACTGAAATTAACGTTACGCAACACTGTCATAATAAAAACTAGTTAATAAAAATAATAAATAAAAGTACTATAGGTAAAGCTTTTGTGTCCAGTTTACGGAGTGACTATGGAAAACTATTTCAACACAAGATGCAATCGCTTCATAACGATTCTATTTCTTCATTCGCTAACGGTGTCAATTCCCTACAATCTGTGACGTGATTTTTCGATGTCTTATGTCATTCTCATGCATTTTTATAGTTTCTAATAGCATAACGCTTGTCTGTGAATGTTACATTGTCTAGACCCTCTGGACTATAAACTGACTGAAGCACTATTAATGTTGTTAACACTTTGTCACTGTCGATCGATTATCTTAAAAACAGGGCGACAAAGAATCTTCTAGTTTTTGCGCTAACTTATTGTAGTTAATCATTGCTTTGCTAGGGCATACGACGGTGTAAATAATAGATATTTGTAATACTAAGTACACGTTACAATCTATATAATTTTACAGAAAATATTTTTAATGGAAAGAGGTCTGCTCAAGGAGACCGATGCATACGAGCTGAAAATCCACAAGCCTGATAGAAATATTAATTCTGACTACGGCCGATTCGTGGCTTATACCTTTGTGGACAGCACATCTCAGATCCTAGTGGCGACGAGCAGGGGCGCCGTGCTTCTATATGGATACACTTTAGAGCACCAGACGAATGTGGATGCGAAGAGTTTTGAGAACTTACGGTTCATCAAAATGCTGAAGATTGAGAAACACGGCATAAACGTTATAAAAAATGTAGACGGGTTAGTAGTGGACACTTTAACCCCTCAAGCCCGTGTTGTTCCAAAAGGAACAATGCGCGTGTTCTTTTAGGACCCAGCCGGGATTGAAGCCTTAATAGGATAGGAAAGAATGATATAGTAGTAATTTTGCTTGCCGTAAGTTTGGAACCCGTAACCTCCTCCATTTTGCAATACAAATGGCTTCCCGCTAGAGTAATAGATTATGGTCTAAGTCTCATCTCTCATGACGAGTAGTATAGAAGACCCTTGCCCAGCAGTAGGCATTGGCAGATTTCCCAATAGGCTAGCTAGGCTACGCCTACGGCTGCAAATTTCTCGTAGGTGGCACGTTTTTTCACACACAATTCCACAATATGTACTTACCACGGCAGTGGCTACCACGTGGAAGAGTGCAAACAAACGTGTTCATGTACACACATGGCTATCCTGGGTGTGAATCAAATTCACGACCTAATAGCTAGGTAATGGCCACAAAATCCGTCTAAAAACCATCAAAAATACACCATAGTCGGCGGTTTGGTTCAGCCTATATGCGGCATTTTTGGAAATCCGCCACTGAGTGGGTCATTATGGGTTACAAATAAAAAACAGTTATCCAATGCAGCATTACTCGTGGGGTGTCCGGGCACCCTCCCATCTCCTCCCGCTGGGTGTCCGTAAGAGTCGACTAAGGGAAAATAAGAAGACGGGCAGCAGCATCTTTCTATTGGATTACCTACCACCTGTACTGCGATCCCCAAGACGCCTGCAAGCGTGGGGATTATGGCAACCCCTCCTAAGGGGGAGGCCTTTGTTCAGCAGTGGACGTGTTTCGGCTGCTGATGATGATCCAATGCAGCTGGAAACAAATTTAAAGCATACTGTGATATTTATGTTAGTCATACAATGCGGTCAAAGTCTGCCTACCAAAACCCTGACATTTCTTCAGCGTGATAGTGACCGGCAACAGCGGCGGCGAGATACACTTCTACGACGACCAGCTCAAGATGCTATACTGGGTCCATGGGTTCCTAGTGGACAATGTCAAGGGGCTCAGCTTCAATGTGTCTCCCAGGAGCTACATGATATTAGATCCAAAATGTAAGAGAAAACAAATTTTAGCTTAGAATTACGCTCGGCCCTAGAGCATAATACCCTAACTAAATGGTTAAGCTTGGTGTAGATTCCACCGATGAATCTAGGGCCTTACGGCCTCCCCCTTAAAAGGGAGGAGTTGCCATAATCCCTAAACTTGGCAGGCGTCTTGGGAATCTCAGTATACACTGCTGCCCGTCTTCCTGTTTTCCCTTAGTCGCCTCTTGTAGGGTATCTTTGTTAGAATAGCACCCTCCCATCTCCTCCCGTTGGCATCTGGTTTATTTGTAAACAAATACTTTTTAATGAAGGTATGTGTATCAAAAGGTAATAAGCAGTGCTTGTGCTGGGAGCGGGTGGAGGCAGACATCGACCCAGTGACGGGCCATTCGTGTCAGAAGCTGCTGAAGTCCAAGCTGCCCCAAGATACTACCACTGGTGGCGGCAAGCCGTTCGTCGTCAGGGATTTTATTGTTTGTAAGCTATTTGAATACCCTATCTTCTTATCAACATTAGCGAAAGGACTTAGGTAGTAGGCATACAGATGAGATTCTGTCCACTAGGCTACGACTAGGTAATCGTAGAGCTCCTAAACGGTGGACGGGTTTATTAAATTCCTTTTCCTTTTAAAAATATAAAGCTGGTTTAATTAAAATGATTCTTAGCTATGTCTAAGGAAAATCTGATCGTTTATTTTATTTACGTTTTTATGGGTTTTATGGTATTTTATTTACGTTTTTACGTTTCTTAATGGTGCACTCTGGTTGTCGTGAGTCTACCGACTGCTAGTAATAAGATAGATATTTACATCGGTAAAACGCGTCTTCACTATTCCAGGTTCTCTTAACCAAGGTGTTGGTTTCGTTGACTTCGTCACTGAGAAACTATCTCCAGTGCTGGACAATAAAATATCACACGTGCTTGCATTGTCAGCGCACCCCTGCAAGTGAGCTGATCAATTTAAACCTAGCTAGACTATACAGATTATGATAATTAGTTGCGATATACACTAACTTGTGATACAGATACTTTTTTGTGATGCAGCATACTTGTATATTGTTGAAAAATAAAGATGCGTCTTTTTTTGGGTTTACCCACCTTGGTACAAAAATAACAAAATAACTTCACTTGAAAGTATCCACAACCAGCGCAATGATCATGGTCACGGAACGCCCGCATTTTGTGGTGGATTATTTAATAAATGCAAAAAATATGTTTATTATTTAAATACAATCTATTAACACGTTAAGTGCGAAACAGGGCTTGAAACGCCCTGTACGTGTCTTGTCTTTATAGCGGTAAGGAAAAACTTAAACTTCTCTGTCGTGCGCGAGGCATAACTTCCATCTGGTTCAGTATAGGAAAGAGATAACTATATATCTGAGATGTGCTATTGATTCCTAGTTCTATGGTATACTTATTTTAATACCGGGTTTCTTAGACCTCGTGCCGCACTGAACAAATAAAATTCTAACACAGTGCGGTAAGAGGTTCCGAAAACCTCGTACCCCCGCGCACCTCGTACCGCACTCTACGCTAGCTTCACGCGGTTAGTGTTGTGCAACGCATGCCAGGCTGCGCACGCGACGAAGAACTGCTGTCGATTATGTCGAAACGTTGCCGAAGAAAGTTAATTAAAGAGGATGATGAAGAAAAACCGGGTGGTGAATCTGAGTCAAAATCGCTGATGATATTTCAAAAACATAAATATACCTACTCCGAATAAATAATAATAATATAGATGAAATAATTATGTATTTAATAAATAAATTTCAGCTAAATAAGTACGTTAATTTTAAAATATTGTGTATAATATTGTATACTATGTATAGGGAGGGACTCCCAGCAGTGGGACTCGATAGGCTAGCTGTATATCTGTATAGTGAGAAATTATATTATAATCACGCTTTCTGTCCTTGTTCAAAATGTTCAGTAGGTATATAGGAGGATTGATACAGGAAACGTAGGTAATTGATATCCTTTTAAGGTAATTGTCACAAAACTCCGAGGACTTTTTTTTAATACGTCAGATTTGCTAGTGGGAATAAGTAGTTCTACTAGTCAACCTCTCTGATTAAGTGTTTAAGTGAGTTTTATGATTTTTTATATCCACAGACAGTTATTATGAATTAACTACATTTTTATTTTGTTTGTAGCGATCTAGCATAAATATTACGGTATTTAACGGATCTGTGAGTACGTACTGAATAGTTGGAGTGGTGCTTTTAAGTTAACTGAAAAACATCCATAACTTTGATAAATAAATACAATTAAATAAAATCGATATTTATTTTCCCATCACTAAATAATATGAAAATCTGCTATTTTTCAGTGCGGTACGAGGTACATCAGACCCCACATTTTATTTTACCTATAGAATCTAAACTAAATAATCTAACCATAGGCGGCGGCAGATATAGGTTAATGAACTCATTGTTAATAATAATCGCGATAAAAGCTGTACAATTTGTCATATTTGGCACCAAAAAAAGGATTTTGGTCTCCTAAGGGCGGTGGGGTTTAATAAGCCTCGTGCCGCCACAATGTCTGGTTTAAGACAAGGTTTTAAACGCCTCGAAACGCAGTAATGGAAAGTACAGATCAATCTGTGCCGCTGGGAACGTGTTAACGACTCTGATTACATGATAAAAAATTATGCTCTGATAAAAAAATTACCTGTATTAGGTACTTAAGTAGTTCCCCCAAATATACCTTACATATAAGTTGCCTGTGGTTGAAACCACTGCTTGAAGGCAACAAAATTTTTAAACAACTCAGTGATGAGACATGCTGGACGGTTACTTCATGCTAAGCGTCACCACAGTAAATGGAAATGGACTACACTGCTGCTCATCACTTGACTCGTAATAGTTATTAAATCTCTTAAACCAGGTTGTTAAACCAGCTTTAGAGCCTTATACAATGGCACCCAGCAATATATGCACATTCTTTGTTGTTAAAACAATGGTCGGTAAATTTGGAGAACATTTATCATCTACACCTACAGGTAGTTGAATTCATACATCGTTTCTAGGCCGTTTGTATGTCTGGGCTTCGCGGACGGGATTGTGGAGCTGTTCAACTTTGTACAGCACAAGATATTTGTGAGGATATTCCTTCGTGATCATTTCAAGGTCGTGATCCCGCCCAACGATGATTCTATCAACTGCAACGTTGATGTGAAGATACCCTTGTACTCCGTCACATGTCTCAAGTATTCGCCGTCAGGTTGGTATATCCATAACTGACTGTTTCTGTTATAGGTTTTTTTATTCTCTTGCTCTTTGCTGTGTTTAATTCCGATAAAAAAAACCTATTTATCTGTCTAAAAATGATGACATAATCGATGTAAGTTTCTGCTAAGATAGAAGAGACCCTATTTGAATTGAGGCATCGATATGATATGTACTTATATCGATGAGTTGAAGCATCGATTTCTAAGAGGAAAAATTTTAAGCGTATTCTCTAGGTACTAATTCTCTACGGGTGATTTTTGTACTCTTATGTAAATATAGAACTATGGCAGCATCTTTTTAGTGACTGACTAGCAAACTTTATTGCAGGCTTGCACCTGGCCTGCGGGCTCAATACTGGCGAGCTGCTGTTTCTTGACCCCACCACAATAGATATACTCACTGAGCCGCCGTACAAGGATACAGACTACGAGATTAGCCTGATGGACTACAGCTGTGATTCACTCACTTTGGCTCTTGCGGTAACTTGTAAAACTTTACTTTCGCAGTCGATTCATCGTAGAATTAGGTGGAGAATATGGCTTGTGCATTGTGCATTTCAAAATGCCCTTGCATTGGCATGATAAAATTCCTAAGCAGCATTCCCAATCCCAAAATGGCGGACAGCCGTATCGATAAATGCAATGATTTATAACTATGTAATATTAGGTACATTTATTTACTGTGCTATTTTCAATGAAATGTAAGCTAATACTTTGAGCTGAATAATTTATAGTACCGATTCTGGTACCCACTACTTTTCGTGTTAAAAACACCATTGGCACAATATTGATAATTGTTGAGTCAGGTAGAGTCGATAGGTACCGTTTGCAATTAGATGCTCCACAAACAGGATCCACCAACCTGGTCTTGGGCCGCATGATTGTTTAAATTATCAAGTCTTTTTGTTCTTAATACACAAAAAGGTGTCCAAATATAGTTTCATGAGACTGTGTGTGTGGATTGTCCTAGGATATTGATATTCTTCGGAGTCGCTGGACGTTCGGGGTGTGGGCCCTTTGAACGTCCATTGAGTACGGCGGCGACTCCGAGGAGGACGGCGGCGGGGTTGCGACCCCCGTCCCCGTGAGCACCGTGATGGCACCCGGGGGACTACACTGCGTCCCCCGGCGGCGGGCTCAAAGGCAAGGCACTGAGGGGCCCCTGGTGCAGATCCCAGCGGAGGCCCCAGGTTCGCCCCTCTTCATGTGCCGATGCGACAGCCGCGGGGGTTTTAGTGGGTAAGAATCCCACATACCCCGGTGGAGCCCCACAGCTCCCGGGGATCTTTGGAAGCTTTCCCCCGGGTCAAAAAAAAAAGGATATTGATTCCTAGGATTATGTATATTGTCAACTAGAACACATTGACCATTTCGACAAAAGTTCAAAACTTCATCCAGTTGCGTAGTTTACCTTAGATGGTCCCTGTATACAATTGTTGGGGGTCCAAATGTAGGGTAAGCGTAGCCTGTGTAGTCCTGTATCATTGATTGCCCTTGACTTCATCCAATGAATTAAAACATATAGAAAAATATATTTAATGTAATTAGTTTACTAGGATGTCGGCAAAACCGTATGCGTTTACAAATACGACTGCGAGAAATTGGTCTGGGTGTTCATCGGCAAGCACCGGGCGCACTACAAGGACATCACAGCTGTCTTCTTCCTGCCAGCTAAGAACAGTAGTGGAGATTACAAACTATTGTCTCTGGGAGCTGATAGGTAAGTTTTTTTTTTTTTTTAGTCATTTATTCATAATAAAAGAAATGGTTACAAAAAGTTGGTATAAAAATTACAGCGAGAAAAATCAAGGTGATTTATGTATCGCTGCTTCACTCGCTAGAATGTTTAAATTGACAGATAATTAAAGCGATAAGAAATAATTTAGTTAGCTATAGCTAATAATAATAATAATAGTAATATATTACGTAGTAGTAGTACCCACAGACAACCACACACGGATAGCAGCTAGCAATCACCTGTGTGTACAACTGTACTTATTAGACCTTCAGATGTTAGCACAATAGTTACTGCTATTCGTCTGCAGTTGTCTGTAAGATCCCATGTGATAAATACACTGACTTGAGGAACGTTCTACACCTATCCGGTTTACATAGGAGTTCATCAAGCACACTGTGTGGTAATTCGTTAAGCAACATTGGTAATACATATTCCCAATTTCGTTTACCATATGTATTTTTATATGGTGGTAGTACATACCTAGGTAAATATGATAGGTTACGTAAATTAGGCAAACGAGTCGTTGGACGTAATGCAGTTGCATTTTGAAATTCATCACAAATAATGTACATCTTTGTTTTGTTATATATATCTATGATTTTACAATAATTAAATAAGTTAATAATATCATTTCTAAATTTGTTTTTAATATTCTGAGGTACAATCGTTTTTAGCAGTTTTATTTGTAGTTGGAAAATATCATTCAAGTATGTTTTGTACGTTCTACCGTAACTGCTCAGTCCGTATCCTATTACTGAATCTGCCAATGCGTTATATAGCATTCTTAGCGTCTTATAGGGTAATTTAAACTTAAGTAGAGATAAGTTAGATAACACAGCTCTTAATTTATTACATACATAATCAACGTGTGGTCTCCAGCTGAATTTATCGTCTATTATAAGCCCAAGGTACTTATACTGAGATACTGAATCTATTTTTTGACATCTACAATTATTATTCATAAATTCATTAGTAGTTTGATGATGTAGACATTGATGTGAATGCGCTCGTATTGTTGGCTCAAGTATAGACTTATTATGGGAAGAATGAATATGCATTAATTTAGTTTTTTCATAATTTATACTTAAGCCAGCGTCGTGCGCCCATTTACACAACAGATCAAAGTTTATTTGCATTTTGTTTTGTGCATTGGTTAAATTTTTATCGGCCACAACAAGGCATGTGTCATCAGCAAATTGGTATACAGAACCCTCCTTAAATATATTGCACATGTCGTTACAGTACAGTAGGTACTCTGTCGGGCCTATGACCGATCCTTGCGCTGTTCCTACCTCAGTAGGAATGAAGTGGCTAAACACTTTGTTTATTTTAACGGTGGTTTTTCGGTTTGAATGGTAACTTTTCAGGAAATTTAGAAGAGGGCCTTGTATACCATTTTGTGAGAGCTTTGTGTACAATGTAGAAAATTTTAACGTTTCGAATGCTTTACTAAAGTCAATGAATACAACAAGTACATGTTTTTTATCATTTAAATAGGTGTTCACTTCATTTGTAAAATTACACAATAATTGAGACGTGTTTCTGTTTTTTTGAAAACCATATTGTCGTTTATGTATTACACTATTATCAATTAAATATTTATTAATTTCATTTCCGATATATTTTTCGATTATTTTATCAATACAAGAGAGAATCGTTATAGGTCTATAATTATTTATATTTTTGTAAGTGCCTTTTTTGTGTACTGGCCGTATTATACCAATTTTTAACTTATCGGGGTACATAGATTTCGTGATACAGGTATTTATCAGATGAGATATAATAGGAGTTATTTGTGGACATATATATTTTATATCAGAAGCACGAATGCCATCAAAACCTGGACTCTTTTTCTCATTTAAGTGTTTGATAATTGATATAATTACCTCATCCTGGGCCTTTTTTAGTCTCATTGTTAGCTCAGGAGTATTTATATATGTGTTTTCGTTAACTAATTTTTTATCACAAGAGTAGCAAATATTTTTGACATTATCTCTAAATTCACTGGCGAAGTTATTTACAAGGTCTGTCAAGGAATATTTTTGAAAAGATTTAGTTATTATTTCATCTATGGATTTAGTTAATTTCCCACATAATTGATTTATTATTTTCCATACCTGCTTAGGGTTGTGGAAATTACTAATGACATCATTTTTAATACTATTATTTCTCAAATTATTTATATAATTATTTGTTTTGTTTCTATATTTATTATATAGCAATCTATTTACTTTATTACTTTTATCATACATCCAGATTTTGAATAATTCATCCCTCTTTGTGCACATATATAGCATTCTATTATTTATCCATTTACACGTATTACGCTTATTTCTATTTATTTTACGACTATATCTAGATTTCTCATATACTTCATCAAATTTATTTAAAATAAATATTAACACATCATTGGGATCATCGTAAGTGAGCGCAGGGCTCCAGTCTATATCGCGCAACAACAACTGGACCTTATTATTATCGAGTTTAAGTATCGATTCACTTTTACCCGTAGAAGAAATCTTATCAGCTATAACTAAGTAAAGACGGTTTATTGAATAAATTGCGGACTCTCGACCAATCAGTGCAGAGATCCAATATAAATGTCCTGTCCGATACGTAGGTGCGGCCACAGTGGCCAATCTGTCACAAGATCAGCTAAGTGCTTGCACTGTCACAGGTGCTCTCTCTTTATTGGTTAACTACTTCTGAGGAAGACTGACACGGCTGGAGAGGTCAGCTGCAGGACCGACTTTTTACATACCCATCAACGCATGGCTCGTCGTACTATTTGGACAATCAGGTATATCCTATGTTGTCTTATCAAGAAATCTATACTCCTACTGCCTCAAATGGTCCCGCAGGATGTATACCCTTGTCCTCAAGATTGTGAAGCGAAATGAATCGCGTTGCGCCACAGAGGCTCTCTGATATTACTCATTTTCACGCTTAGCTCCTTACGGGCTAGGCAGAGAAAACAGATGCCTAATATTTGGTCAGGTGCATGGTGGAGTACGACATCCGCTCCAGCTCCGAGGAGTACCTGGAGATCATGAGCTTGGACCGGATCGACCAGACGGCGGTGCCGCTCACTGGCATCGCGTGGCCCTCACCGACAGACCTCGACCCTGAAGAGTACAGGACTGATCTACCGACAATACTCGTGCCTAATAATGAGGTCTTTATGCTATTTAAGCTAAGTATTTCTAGCTTGTTAATAGGTCTCATATATTACTGGGCCAAAAGGTCTCACCTTTCGTGCTTTGGTCTAGTAGGTACCTCTGCCCTAAGAAACCCTGTCAAAGTCGTACTGACAACTGCTCCGCGGTCTATCTCTACTTCGATGCCGTAATCATTAAAATGCCTTCTTGATCACCGAAACCAAAATTAATTGTTATTTCATATAGGCGTGAATTGCCAGAGCCCTGGGCAAAAATACCTTAAAATCTTAGATCAGACTTGTACATAGGTATACTTATTGTTCCTAAAGCTATTTGAAGAACCTTTGTACTTAGGTCTAAGTATATATAAAAATATGAGGATATCATTGACATTCTATATCTCTATCTATCGCAGTATAGATAGGTGGTAGGTAGGTAATCCAATAGAAAGACGCCGCTGCTCGTCTTCATGTTTTCCCTTAGCCGCCTCTCACGGACACCCAACGGGAGGAGATGGGAGGGTGCTATTCTTACCAAGCGGATAACAATACTCTCCCCTCTGGCAGTACAAATACAAAGTGATCAACTACTCGAGCACGATGACGCTGGCGACGGTGCTGGGCCCGCGCTACGAGAGCCCGGCGCGCCGCGTGCAGCTGGTGCGGCGCCGCGAGGACGGCCAGCACCGCTCCTACCTGGTGTTCGCCACCAGTGACGTCATCGGCATACAGAAGATGCCGCTCGACGGGAATCCATGGAAGCACGTCGGCGTGCTCGCACATCCGATCATGGTAATATAATACCTCCTCCTCCTCGCTTCGTATTTCCTCATTGCTGAGTTTCGTGACTACCCCCAAATGACACACTAGACAAATTTGACGCCATCTTTTCCTGCCCGCGGTGTTGTGTAGCGCATTAAAGATGTTGGAGTTGCGGATCTGGCATGGGCAGTCTCATGACCGACCGGTGGTCCATTTATCAGCTACTTTCCCAGTTACCATGAGCCATTCCACGTTTTCATTCAGCCCCGGATCTACAATGTTTTCGAAACGGGGCAGAAACTTGATAGTGGCGCCCCTCTCTCCAGCATTTGAGAAATTACTTAAAAAAACAAATCTCAAATCGGCATCACGAGTCCACTTATGGTTTGGGCCTGTGTGGTGCCAACCAGGTTTTCCGTATGGTAAGCGGTTTAGGGAGCAAGCAAAAATTATTTATTTTTAATCGTATTATATTATGATTTTGGCGCCCCCTGAAATTGCCGCCCAGGGCCGGTTCCCCGGTTTGCCGCCTGGGACCGGTGCCTCTGAATAGATCCGGGGCTGTTTTTATTGCTTCGTCTGGCAATGTGGGCGAAATTAACCATAACCAACTTTCAGTCAGGAGACAGTCACTGGACAACCTTGTTGTTATGTTGAGCTCGCGCAGAATGGAGTTGTTTGTGCGGAAGGCTGTCCACGGAATCTGCAGCATTTTTCGCCAGCACCACATTTCAACAGCATCGATGCGGTCACGATCTTCTTTCTTCAACGTCCATGTTTCAACCCCATAGTTAAAGGCTGAGAACCAAGACCTGAGAATAACGACTGACCAGGGTGTTAATAAGCCTTACTTTGGTCTTCCTTGAAATGTTTATGTCTGCCCAAACTTTATGCAGCTATGTCATTGCGTTTTTGGAGATCGCTGGAATATAAATACCACAAACAGGTCTGGGGCTCTACCGTCAGTTTTTATGGCAGTGTTAAAAAGTCTTACTTTTCCGTAGGAGAATGACGCAGATACGCAGCTCTGTTTCTTTCTCTCGCGAAATTAATATTAGAATAATCCTGCTCTAACATATGGTGGTAGACCTGGTCGTTGCAAGAATTCGCTGATGTACCAATTGTAGTGGCTTGTCAATCTTAGTCCTACATAGCGACAGTTAGATTCCTGTTTTTATATGCAGGTTCTTGAAATGTGTTTCCGTGACGACATCGGGATACTATTCACAATAGGCGCCAAGGACTCAACGATGTTCCAATGGGCTGCCAACTACAAGTATGTTTTTTTACTTTTGCTCCTTTAAAATATCCTTCACGTTTATACCACTTCCTACTTCCTAGAATTTTATTATCCGCTATTTCTTGGGCAGGACAACAAATTACTTATCGTCCGAGGTCACAATATTTGTTTTGTACCAAACTACAACTTGCCGAAGAGACGTGCATTACTGAGCCTGACGCCAAGCGCAATCCCCTGTCCCCGGGAATTGCTGTAGCGAAAGTCCAATGCCTGAGAGACTCTGACAAGATTCAAACGGAGTCTTCACGTCATCGATGGAGGCCACCGGGAAGGGTTTAATGTGGTTGTTTGTTGTTTATCATATGGTTAGTGGCCAACCTAATGTCAGAGTTGTCCAAGGTGACCTAAGGCCTCTGACTTGGCTTAAAGACTGCTGTATAGATAGACAACGACCGGGACTGACTTTTTACGTGCCCTCCGAAGCACGGAGTCGCTCAGTTCAAATTCCACTAAGCGGTCACCCGTCTATGGATTGACATCGCCTGTCATTGCTTAACGAACTGGGGGTCTAGTACGAGTTCCGATAGTTTACGAGCTCGATCAATCTATCAGTTTCTTCGCATACATTTTACTAGTTTTTTATAGTTACCGCTAGGGGCGCTGGTGTGGAATGTATGGAGAAAACTGACAGTTTGATCGAGCTCGTAAACTATCGGAACTCGTACGAGACCGAATCGTTAGGCGAAAAGTGATTACAATAATCACCTCGCGCCTTAGTTTGGGAACAGATGTCGTCAAATAAAACTTAGACTAAACTGCCAAATCTTAGATCGGTGGAAACAACGACTCGTATGGGTGGATCGGAGCTGGATCCATACTACTGCCTGGTGGAGGACGGTCGGCCAGGCTGGCTGTTCCAGGAGGTCCGGGACCTGTTCTACTACATCCAGATCCTTTGCCAAGGCTCCTTCTCGCCGGCGATGCGGCGCGTCAAGGATTACATTCCAATAGATTCCTTGCCTGATCTCATGAGAGCGCTGGGGTTTTTTCCGTCTGAGTATGAGGTTAGTTAGATATTTTCTTGGGAGATAGATAAGGGAAAACATTCGGTAGTATCATGAATTTAAATAACTACCTTTGAGATTTATACCAAGAAGTTATATTATTTAATTATATTAAAACTGCTTATAGCATGTATTTGTACCGCATAATTTATTGCTCTTTCCAAATTCACCCTACACAGCTCGATCTTTAGCTTCTCGCTTTCAGTTCCTTGAGATAATCATCAGTCCACGGACCCTAAAAATGCTTCTGCGAATGTCGCTTGTTAGTCTACACGCACGCTTCACTCTTTACCAGGTTGAGAACCTTCTAATAGAGGCAAAGTTCAAGATCTATCTGCGGGAGCCAGTGACGGAGATTGACTTCGACGAGTTCGTGAAGTTGTACTTGAACTACCGGCCGGCCTTCGGCGAGGACTACAAGAGGCTCAGGAACGCGTTCTGCAACTTCGCATCCATGAGCAAGGGGAACTTCATGATGCAAAGGGATGACTTCATCGATATGCTATCGGATTATGGTATGAAGAGAAGGCAACTTCGCTTCCCTTTTTAACCGACGACTTCATTTGACTTCTACTCTTTCATCAGTACCCAAAAGATGTCCACTACTGAACAAAGAGGTGGCCCTATAGCAGGGATAATAACATAATCCCCACGCTTGGTAGGCGTCTTGTGGATCGCAGTATAGGTGGTGGGCAGGTAATCCAATTTAGAGATGTTGCTGCCCGTCTTCTTGTTTTCCTTTACGGACACCCAACGGGAGGAGATGGGAGGGTGCTATTCTTACCCGGACACCCTACTGGTAAACCTCCTACTCTTTACGTGATGATAAATAAGAGAGACTGAAAATCAGGACTGCGTATAATCAGTGCCAGATTAAGCCAGCGCGGCGCCCGTAGCAAATCATATATTAGGTATTAAAGTTTAGAGGTATAAAGTAAGGCATATGCTAATTCCTAGGGTACGCACCTACGTGCGGGGCCCGTAGCATTTGCTGACTGCTGCTATATGGCTAATCCGGCGCTGCGTATAATCGCAACAGCAAGCTTAATCACTTCAATGTTTTTTTGGAGTGGAGGGTTTGTTCGTAAACGATAGTTTACTACTTAGAGGCACTGATGTGAAACATATTGAAGAAACAGCAGTTTACAGCAGGGAACGTTTTAGTTAGATGGTAGGTCACTGTGATAGATATTCTGCCGCCAATCAATAGTGTATTGCTGTGTTCCGGTGTGAAGGGCACTGTAGCTGGTGAAATTACCGGACACAAAGACTTAATATCTAATGTCAAAAAGGGCGACAATGCGCTAGTGATTCTTCTAGTGTTGCTAGCGGTGACTGCTTACCATCAGGCGGGCCGTACGCTTGCTTGCCACCATGGCAGTATAAAAAAAAATGGTGACATTGACGTTCTTTTAGCTAGACCAAAACTTACACGCGAAATGTAAAAGGTCATAGAGAATTAATTAAGGCCTTAATTGGACAAAAAAGTGAATAAATTAATTGCTTTATCGCTTAATTGCACTCTCAAGATTGAAGTGCAGCTGTGAGTTATCAATGTGAAGGTATTGGACGTAGTTACCTATATCTAATTAAAGGTGGGATACCACCTTTAATTAGGTATCTAAGGCAGTATAAGGTTGTTATTTAACATTATTCTGCCGTTGCCATGACCAGGTGAACACTTTTCCCGCGAGTTGTCCTGGTACCTGCTGTCCATACTGACGGGCCACAGCTTCGAAGATAGAGCCGCCATGGCCGAGGATGACTTCTCGTTTCTACCGCAGGTAAATACACTGCCATACACTTCATTTTATAGCTTTCCATCCACTGCTGGCTGGATAAAACTCTCCAAATAGCGTCTTCCTCAGATTCGTTGACGCAGAACACGTTCGGACGACGCGAGGCGTTTCAAACGCAGCAGAAGCGATGCGAGCGATGTCTCCTTCATCACCAGCTGGAATACGTACACTGTTGAACATAGGCCTCCCCTTCGGACGACAATTAGTTATTTTGCAACGCGCATAATGTCGTCAGTCTACCTAGTGCGCCTACATGCGCTGCGTCTTCCGGTCTGTGGTCGAGAATCTTTCTTCCCCATTTGTTATCGATTCTTCGAGCGATGTGACCTGCTCATTACCAATTCAACTTGCAGATTCTGAGAGCTGTATCGGTAACTTCAGTTCTTCGGCGAATCTCCTCATTTCGGAGTTTATCGCGCAAAGAAACTCCGAGCATAGCCCTCTCTCGTTGTGTGGTTACGAGCTTCTCTAAAAGGCGAGGGCTTAGGGATCACGTCTCAGTACATCCTTATTCTATCTAAATACCCAATTCATCACTATGATTTCGGCTACATCGCAGACTCGTCCACCTACCTAAGTTGATTCTGCGCATGGGCGTAGATGGGCCCCGTATCAAAATTTGTTGGGGGGCCCAATGATGGTACGGCCTAAGAGATTATGCGAGAACATGGATTTTACGAATTGTTGCTTAGACATGTTCGGGGCCCTTGTAGCCCGGGGGGGCCGTATCATTGATACGGCTGATACTGCGGTAGCTACGCCCCTGATTCTACGTCTGCGATATGAATACTATAAACATTTTGGCATTGATCCTCTGCATTTTAATCCAGTTCTTGCATGCCTTTACTAAGCCCGTATGTCCTTACATATAGTCTTATGATATTTTACACCACGTTTACAGACTCCTGGACCTACCCATCCAGTTAGGAATCAATTTGTAAAAACGCAACGTGCTAAAGCCTTTCTGTGATATTCGTTCCAGGTGATCACTTTTACGGAACTAGTGACGTATATAATAGGCATAGAAGAGCAAGAAGATTTGTCTGAACAACACTCCGGCTCCGTGGTATCCCAGTCTATGTCAAGTTTCGGATCGGTCAATAGATTTAATTTTTATTAGTGTAAACGACGCCGTCATTGTAATTTATTGAAATAAATTTGTTTATATTTGCTCTTTCGCATTTTTATTATCAATTTTAGGATACATTCTCAGTTATGGCGCGGTCCCACCAGCCCGTTGTTCGACAGGCCAGACCGGGCCGACAGCAGTGTGACCAGATTAAAATTGATCATTATGCTAGCCGCCATGCCAAATTCTGCTAAATATTTTGAAAAAAGGATAAGGTCCTGCTAATTCATGTTTATTACCAACATTACCCATCGAAAATCAATAAAAACACTAAAATGTATAAAAAATATTAAATAATTTTATAAGAGCAGGTATATTAACTGACTGGTGACTGTCCAGAATGTCCAATAATACTTTTTTGTGCTATTATAGGAATATACGTATCTTCTAAAACCTATATAACTAAAAGACATGTCATGCTTGAACCTTATTTGATATCACATGCTTTATAAAAAGCAGTATCTATTACGTGGTTTGTGGAACTATCCAATTAAAATTCTGCTAAGCCCCAAAATGAGGGCTCAATTCTGCTAAAATAGCAGAATTCTGCTAAATATGGTCACACTGGCCGACAGGCTGTGGGACCCGTCGCGTCCGTTGAATGGCGCGGTCCCACGACCTGTGTACCAAACAGTCCACGGCACCAAAATAACGACGGTCTGTAGCCACGACAGGCGTTGCAACGGCGGCGTCGTGGCCTGTCGGGTAAACGGGCCGTGGGACCGCGCCATTATACGCCCATTGTGTTCATGAAATACTAAGTTTTCACGTAGCAGCACGCGTTATCTCAGAGGCGGATTTAGAAATGTGTCCTATAGGCTGGACCCAATCGCCGCCTATGGTTGGTAGGTACCATATTTTTTACGGGCTCGTTGTTAGACACCATGGCCGCTAGCGACAGGTCAGTGGGTTAAAACTAGCCAGCTGCGATCATACGGAACCACCGTGACGCCTATACGAAAATTTGCCGCCGTAGACTGACTAACTAGCCTATTGGGAAATCCGCTACTGAGGGATCTAAATCTTTTTTATGCGGCTGATTGTGTACCTACTCATCTAAATTTAAAGCCTCAAAACAACTTCCGTTTCGTTAGTTTTCCGAAAACGATACAATATATTTTTTAACAGTCCTTGTTCTTGTCCAACTGTTGGCCACGGGTCTCCCCTCAAGATGAAGGGGCTTAGGCCATAGTCCACCATGCTAGCCAAGTGCGGGTTGGCGGACTTCACACAGTTTCTACACGATGTTTTCCTTTACCGGAATCGTGACGATTCGCACATGATTAATTAAAGACAGCCCCGGATCTACGATTTTTTCGAACCGGGTCGGGTTTGATAGTGGCGCCTCTCTCTCCAGAGTTTAAGATAAATTACTTTAAAAAACTCGCAAATTTAAATCAGCATGGATTTAGTATCATAAAATTAATTAATTAATTTTTTTTTTTTTTTTTTCGGGTAGGCTGTTGAAGTAAACGTTAAAAGTTTTTATCAATTGAATATTATTAAAATAAATTATATATTTGTGCTTAAAACTACATTAAATGTAATTTTCATGAGTGCTTAGCACCTACCTGCTAGCTACAGAAGTATTTAAGTGTTTACAACTATCACAACAATTCGAATAAGGCGAAGTAACTATGGAAGCCTTACAGCATTCAGTTTCAGCTTTGGCACTAACTTTTCAAAAGCAAATGGATGACTTCCGATCTCAACTAAACAAGAAAGAGTCGCCGGCCACCAGCTCCACCACATCTATAGCCCTTGAGTTTAGTGCTTTCAGAGATTTTATTTTAAATGCACTGGATGCCTTACAATCGCAAATTTCTATCTTGTCAAGCGAGCAAGACCGTCTGGAAATGCGCGGAAGACGTAAAATCTTACTTCTGCATGGCGTGCAGGAACTGCCGAATGAAAACATCATGGACACAGTGGTCAAGGTAGTCTCCAGTAGCTTGAAGATAACAAATGTTGGAGTCACTGATATCAGCCGGTGCCATCGCTTGGGTCACTCGTCAGCTAATAAGGCAAGGCCGGTTCTGGTTAAATTTAAGGATGTTTCAACTAAAGATAAGTTATGGTACAATAAAGTCACTCTTAAAGGTACGGGGATTACAATGTCAGAGTTTTTAACAAAAGAGCGACATTCTGCATTCCTGGAGGCACGGCAAGCCTTTGGCTTGTCTAAGTGCTGGACTAGGGATGGATGTATAATCATTTTGGGGCCTGATGGAACGAAGCACAAAGTGAAGTCAACCGCTGAACTTCGCAAAGTACAATCACTCCAGGCTCCAGCCGCATCCTCAAACAAAGAAAAAACTTCGGTGCAAGGGCTTAAGTCTTCTGACGCAAAGCCCAAAAGGACAACGAGGAAGTAGTCGCACGCACAGTCAATACCACTTTTTTGTAGCTAACAAAGCTTTTAATTTTATAGTAGTACTTAATGTAAACAAACTTTTCATTGTTTCGCAATGTAAGTATAAACTATTTTTAAAAAATAAAAACCGACTTCAAAGTAAATTATCTTAAAAGCATAAAATAACGAAAATATATTGAAGTCGGTGCTAGCACATCATGTTAACTAACGCTAGCACCAGCTGACACCGACTTCAATATATTTTCGTTATTTTATGCTTTTAAGATAATTTACTTTGAAGTCGGTTTTTATTTTTTAAAAATAGTTTATTTAACACTTTTTAGTGACTTATTTTACCAAAATAGGTATCAGCACTATCACGCAACTCGAACGTCTAAGTTACAGTAACTTACTGAAAACATAAAAAGTTTATATCTCTTAAACTACTGGACCGATTTTGATGAAACTTGTACTCTACCCTAAGTTGAAAAATACTCTAACTATTGCAAAAAGAATTTTCAAAATCGGACTTGTAGTTTCTGAGAAATCCGTGGACAAACCTACATACATACATACATACATACATACCTACATACATACATACATACATACATACATACATACATACACTCATAAAATTTGGTAAATTTGTTTAGAAGCCCACTTAGACTAACATATATTAATATTACGCATTTTTATCAATATTACATACATACGCGTCGAATAGAGAACCTTCTTTTTGAAGCCGGTTAAAAATGTCAATGTCAAGTCAAGTTTGACAACCGATGAGTGTTGTCACATTCAAGAGTTTCTTTTTTTTTTTTTGCTTGCGTTTTATTTCTCAGACAGTGTAAAAGTTTCTGATATTTGTTTTGGTTACATTATAATGTTAGAGCACTGTTATTATTTTATTGTTGTGTTAATTAATTAGTTTTCTCTTTGCCAATTCTACTTCTGCTGGCGGGTACATGGTGAACAGATTTATTTATTTATAACATAGTAATATTATTATTTGTTTTGAATTATTTTATTTATTTATTAGTGTTTTTTTTCCAATAGCATTATGTCTAGTTCTGAAGAAGACTGCAATTTTTTTCACTCATTTGACATATCTTCGGATAGCTTGAGTAGTAGCAGTAGTTACCATAGCATCACTCCCTCTCTTATTGATACTTTAAACTCCCATTTTGTAGATGTTCCAAAGAATTTTAATCTCATACATATAAATGCTCAAAGTATTCCGGCTCATTACCCCGATATGCTGACGTCACTAACTCACACAAATATTCATGCAATTTTTGTTTCCGAATCGTGGCTTAAGCCCTGTATGCCTTCCTCTTCCTATTCGTTGCCAGGATATCACTTGATTCGCAACGACCGGGTTGGCAAGGGTGGTGGCGGAGTTGCCATTTATCTTCGCTCTCATATTCCTTTCACTATTGTCTGTATGTCATCCCAAGCTTCTGTTGGCGCTGAATATATTTTCATTGAAGTCATTATGTCTGGTGTTAAAACCCTTCTCGGTGTACTCTATAGCCCGTCACTTCTTGTTAACTACTTTTCTTCTCTAGAATCTGTCTTAGAACAGCTGGTTCCACTATATAGTCACACTATCCTAATGGGAGATTTTAACACATGTCTCCTTAAAGCTGACCATCGCTCATCCCAACTAAAGTATATTGCAGAAGCTTGCAACTTAAACATTCTTCCACTTAATGCTACTCATTTCTTTCCACACTGTGACCCTTCTCTCCTTGATTTAATAATAGTTTCGTCTATTGACCATGTAGCGAAACACGGCCAGTGCACTGCTGATGCTTTTTCTTTTCATGATCTTATTTTTCTTTCTTATAAGGTACGCCCACCAAAACGTAAATCTAGGATTCTTCTCCAACGTAATTTTGGTGGCATCGATACGGAGCGTTTAGTCGAAGATGCGCAGAAGATTGATTGGACCATAATCCAGGATGCCCCTACGGTGGATCAAAAAGTAGAGTTATTTAACTCACTTTTAATACAACTCTATGATGTACACGCTCCTATTAGACCAGTACGTGTAAAGCATCTTCCTGCTCCTTGGCTTACTGATGAGATTAAAGTACTACAAGCCAAAAAAAATCTTGCTAAGTATAAGTATAAAATTAACCCTGACAAATATAAAGAAAAATACAGACTGACGCGGAATCACTGTAATAAAGTGTGTAGAGATGCTCAACGACGCCATATTCACAAATCTGTTGAAAACGGAGATCCTGCTAAAATCTGGAGGTTTCTTAATTCAATGGGAGTTGGAAAATCAAAACATGTTTCAGTTTCAAATCATCTTGACTTGGATAACCTAAACCAACATTTTTCTTCTTCTGTCATTTTTGATGATGTTACAAAATTAAATACTTTGCATGCTCTTTCTTCCACCAAAACTCCCAATTGCCCACCTTTCTCTCTTAATCAATTTACCGATGGTGACGTTAAGAAGCATGTTCTCTCTGTTATCTCGAATGCTGTCGGTGGTGATGACATCAGTCGTAAGATGATTCTTCCTCTTCTGGATGTTCTTACTCCAACATTAACTTATATATTTAACAGTTCTATAACCTCTTGTGTTTTTCCTTCTCTCTGGAAAGAAGCGTACATTATTCCTCTCCCGAAAAATAGCAATCCTGCCTCTTTCTCAGACTATCGCCCTATCTCTATTTTACCATTTCTCTCTAAAGTTTTGGAACGACTTGTACATGACAAACTTAGTTCTTACCTTTCTGTAAATTCTCTTTTAAATCCTTTCCAGTCAGGATTTCGTCCTGGTCACAGTACTGTAACTGCGCTATTAAAAATTACAGATGATATTCGAGCTGGTATTGAGGAAAGGAAACTAACCGTTCTATCATTGCTAGATTTTAGTAACGCATTCAATACAGTAGACTTTGATGTGTTATTAGCCATTATGCGCACGCTTAACATATCTCCATCGGTTATTAATTGGTTTCACAGTTATTTATCGGGGCGTCGGCAGTGTATTAAGGTTGAAGACACTCTATCCTCCTGGTGTAATACTTCTGCCGGAGTCCCTCAGGGTGGCGTCTTATCTCCACTTCTCTTTTCTATTTTTATTTCTTCAATTACTGACAGTGTTTCAGTTTCTTCTTCCTTCCACCTTTATGCAGATGATCTCCAAATTTATCGACAATCCTCTTTGTTAGAACTTCCTTCTGCAATTCAACTTACTAATAACGACTTATCTGTGATATCTGACTGGAGCAATCGTTTTGGGCTTAAGGTTAATCCGACAAAAACCAAAACTATTATTATTGGCAGCAAGGTTCTTATTGCTCGGGTTAATTGGGACCGGCTACCTCCTATTATTTTTGATGGAGTTCTTATACCCTATAGTGAGGTAGTGAAGAACTTAGGTGTACTTATTGATCGAACTTTATCATGGGCTCCACAGGTTGCCGAGGTTAGCAGGAAGATGTTTGCTGCCGCTGGGTCGCTCAGGCGACTAGCTCACTTCCTACCCATTGACACCAAAATTGCGCTCTCACAATCTTTACTTCTACCATATCTTGATTATGCTGATGTCAGTTATCCTGATCTTACTGAAGAGCTGTTAGATAAACTTGAGCGACTTCAAAATTTTTCTATTCGGTTCATTTTTGGCTTGCGCAAATATGACCATGTTTCAGAATTTCGTAAAAAGCTCAAGTGGCTTCCTATTCGCTTTCGCCGGAATACTCATATTCTTTCTCTCCTCTATTCTATTCTTTATAACCCTAAGTCACCCTCCTACTTAAAGGAGCGCTTTGCATTTGTTACGTCCCAGCACCATACTCTCCGCTCTTCATGTGAACTAAGACTTCTTACTCCTGCTCATACTTCTCATGCATACACAAAGTCTTTTACTGTGCTAGCGGGAAGACTTTGGAACTCACTACCGCAACATATAAGACGAGCTCAGAGTCTACTATCCTTTAAAACTCAAGTTGCATCGTACTATCTCTCCCTTCAATAATGGTTCTTCTCTCACTTTCTTGGTAATAGATATGTATTAGTCTATCATAATATATTATAATATGTAGTTTATTTTTTATTTTATTGTTATTATTATTATAATTTTTTTTTTAAATATATATTTTTATTTTTAATCCACTTAATTTATTTATATAACTGCACCTGCCCATAAGAATGCTCTGTCCTGTACCCCAAGGTTGACTGGAAGAGATCGCTTTAGCGATAAGTCCGCCTTGTTGTTCACTGTTTTTAATTGTTTTAATTTCAAATGTATATTTCTTTTGTGTGCAATAAAGAGTACTTGTATTGTATAAAAGAGGTAAAATAAAGACATGTAACTGACTCAAATCATTATAATTATTATTTGCACTGCAACATCATTTAACTTGCAAAATCATTTAAAAATTCCCGCCGGTTCAATGATAATGCAGGTTTTAATTCTGCCAATTATTATCAAATTAATTACTAAACTTATCGAATAATTTATACTTCTAGTATAGTCTTAAGTCGCATAACAATAAAAATATAAATAATATTTACAATAGAGTTTTATTTGAGGTATTACACATTTGTAACTAAATGCCAAATGCCATGGAAATTAGCCATTTTGTGTAAACTTACCCTGTTTTTCTTTAAAAGATCAAAATCGAACCAATAAATGTATGTATTTTGAATACGTCATTATTATACTTATACGTCATTGTCTTTGGCTGGCCACCGGTTGGCCAACACTCCTGTGTTCATGCGTTCCGATATATTGTTCCGATTTTGAACTTGTAAAGAAAGAACAGTGTATAAATGCCTTTAGAGTTATAATGAAACTAGATGGCCAGGGACGAATTGTATTGGTGGTCCCTCGGTAATACAGTGTTAATAAACCCCTGTTCGATTGAAGAGGGCATTATTTAGTGTTTCCATACAATCATACATATATAATTATCATTTTTTTTTTTAATATCTCATAAATAATTTTCTGATTTGAACCAGCAATGTGAATATTCCCCATACAAATTGGATAGGGGTTTTGTAACACCTCTATATTGAGACTTTACACACACACAGACAATTTACATACATTAAGTATCCACATTTGGTTTCAACCTGAAACAGCTGATCTCCTTTGATCTGTTTTAACTAAAAGGCAAATAAGACCTGCTGTATTTGCAGAACACTATGAAGTTTGCCTCATTCTTCCCTCCTCATTGTTTCATGGAAGAGGTAGCTTTATTTAAAGAAACAATTATTTCTTCCTCTAAATTATAGAAAGCAACAGTGATAGAACAAGACTGCCATCATAGTGTGTCGCAGATATAGAGCTATGGCTATTTTAAATGACTTATCTGTTCATTTGTTAAGGTATGTGCAAGCATAGAGCGACAGTCGCGCGCTAAGTGGCGGGCGCGGGCCACTCCTTTGTACCGCTTAACACAAATACCACTCTCTTGTTATCTTCCTGAGTTAGCTACTATATGTTTGGATATACTTTACCAGTAAAATAAATAAATTTTCCCTAACTATGAAAGTTCTTTAAACAAATATTTACTTATTTTGTCAGCATTTCAATCATACACAAATAATATGACAATATTTGTGAACTGGCAATAAGCACTTACTTTTCTAAATAATTTATATCAATTGAGACAGAAAGCTATGAAATTATTAAAATTATTCACATAAAAAATCAGTAAAGTAAAATTATTCATGTAGTTTTTAACATGCTGAAAATTTGTCAAACAACATAAGCAATAATTGCCAGTTCACTTAGATCATATATTTAAAAAAACTATAATTGTAATTGAACTATTCAATTAATATCCTAAATAATGACTTGAACACATACATTAATATGTCTTAATATTGAAGTTTGGGTATCAATCTTCAAACCTGCTAACATACGTAATATACACTGCTATACAATAGATGCACTTGAAATAGTATTGCTTTATTAGTATGACCCAATGTAGATAGCAAGCTTGAAATTAATTTGGAGAGTATTGTATTGTGCAAGCAAGAGTACTTAGACAAGTTCAGTTCCTGGGATAAAGTTGTCATTTTTTATGTTATTAATTTAAATTTCGTTTCTTTCTGAATTTATTCACTAGTTACAAGCTGTATTTTTTGTATATATTATTAATAATATCCTGGCACAATCCACACATGGTCATCTGATCCCAAACTAGGCAAAGCCTGTACTATGGTAAACCAGACAACTGATATTAATACATATATATTCCTTCATCATTTCACTAAAACACTAAGGGCTGTCCTTTAGGCTCTCATCACACCCTGAAGGGCTCATTTACGCACCAAGTCTCAGTCTGTTTTTAATCTTTTGGCCGGTGTTGTGGTACCGCTGCTCTGGGAATTGGAATCCTCGGAGAAGTTCATTGATGTTGATGTGAACTCTGTGGGACCCTGCGAGTCACTTACTGTTGAAAAACCTGCAAGAATGTTATTATACATGAGAAATATAAAAAGTTTAGAATTGAAATTGTTACACTGTGTATTCCTATGCTCAGTGGTTGCAACCACTACAGCAGAGCTGTAAGTACAATTTTATAATGCTTGTAATGTTTGTTATAGTCCTGTCTGTTTCTTTTGTCATTATTACAATAAATATGTAATAGTAATTGAAAAAAATGAAGGAATTCTGCAGTTCTAACTTCGAAAAAAATCATAATATTTTATGCCTCCTGTCACAAGGTTATAATAAAAATAATAATAAAGCCTTTATTCAAGAAGAGTACATACAGAGTTTGATTTTAATACATTATTACATAAAGTCTGTCTTCTCCCCTTGTTTGTCCGGAGATAAAGGCCACCTCCAGAGTTCTCCACCTTGTCCTGTCCCTTGGTTAGGTTGTTACATTTTGATGAAGTGTCAAATGTGATGTATTAAATTGACCCTACTTTAGTAGCAACCTAGTAAGCAGTGTAGTGTATTTGCAAAAAAAAAATCTAAGGCACCATAGATTTCAGCCCTGACCTACTTGTAGCATAATAATTTGCTTGTTCAATTTGGTTAAGATCAAGGACAGACATTCTATCATTAGCATAGAACTATAAAATATATACTTACATGTGTTGGAATCTTCAGCCATGCCGAAGTTTGAGTTAGACGAGTCGTGAACCTTTTTTGGCGTATTTTCTTTATTTTCCCGTTTGGTCGCATGTTTCTTCTTCTGTTCATTCGTCGATATCGGTACCCATTTGTAAATTTTCATCGTCGTTTCTCCAATTGTCACCCATTTCTTCTCCCTGAACCCAATATAACGTAGCGTATTTCTTATTAGGTAAACGAATTACGATATATACATACTGTGCAAAATTTCTCATACTTACCAATGGCGAACTTTTTCTACAGCTTGCATGACTCGTTTGATATCATCTTTGACACGATTCCTGGTTTCCGCGCGAACAGAACGAGACATTTTCAATTAATAAAATTGCACGTTTACAACAAATTCAACAGTTACGCACAGAAAAGTACACACATTTAGCTTAAAAGTTTAAAACTTTCGCTTCAGTTCAGCGCCAGGGGCCGCGTTCAATTTTTCTTTCATGCGCCGCCGCCATGCGTGCATCTGGCATGCCAACTTTGACATTTGACAATTGACAGTCACACACAACACAGTCACAGATGATTTTTAAAAACGTTTTATTATATTAAACTCGTATATTTTTTACAATAGTATTTTTTTGGATTAAAGAATTCACCACAAATTTTATTTAAGTCCAACCAAAATACTTTTATTGAATGAGAATCCACTACAGCCGATGAGGATAAACTTATCAAACCCTAAAGCGTCAGGGAATAAACCAACAAAATATAGAATAAGCGGAAAACAAAACGTAACAACCAACGTTTAGTTTGGAAAAAAGTAAAATATAAATTTATTTGTGAACGCTAAAAATAACCTTCAAATCTATTATTGAAAGGTTTGTTAGTATTGAAGGTATTTATTTCATTATAATAAACAATTTAATTAATTAATTGAACATAAACAGTGACCACACACAATACAGCAAAAGCGTTGGCGTTATCTGAGAACAAAAACTAAACGAAACTTCATGTTTCTATAGAGCAGCATAAGTTCGTTCTGATTGGTTAAAATTGACGTAGTTATTATTATTGACCAATAGCAATTTTAGGAAAAGGACAGCAATAAACGACGAGAGAACTAAAAAAAAATCAGTCTATGAAAAATTGAAAACAGGGAAAAAATCCATGAAAAATTCTATTCGTAATTCTGCCGAAATTATTTGTAAATAAGCAGTAAAATGATTAAAATGGTACTTTAAAGCACAACAGGTGAGCTAATTAACGTGCCTGTTATGTTTCTAATGTAGCACATTTTTAAAATGGACATTTTTGCTGGATTTTATCACGAGTCAATTTTGACTTATATTTAGCGGCTGTCAGTTGTTTTACGTCTCATTGTATTTTGCTCATATTGTGATATTTCTATAATTATTCCTATAGTATACACTATTTTTCACGCGGCTGCTTCAGAAGGGATGTGCATCAATTGCGATGATGCAACGAGATGATAAGGTGCAAATAATTTGCATATAAATTACGCTTATTATGATTTTTTGCTTTTCTGCACATTATTTCGTTTTACCTTCAATATCAGCTACACTTAACTCTTTATGGGACCACAAACATAACCTCTAAACCAATGCCCTTTACTTTGATATTTTTCTTCCTAGTGGTTCCTGTGTTGCTAAGTACCTGCCTATGCTACTTGCATTCTAGTGGATAGAGGCCGTGGGTTAGGCCACATTATATTACCAGTACTGTACTGTATACACCCTTTGAGAACATATAAACATACATTAACTCTTGATTTAAATTCTTTTGTAATATGACCATCATATTTACATAGACGGTAAATATTTACTTCCCACAGTATGATATAATAATATCTACTGACTGAGTCTTTAATGGAACTTGTATTTTAAGACCAGTGCAGTAGGTTTAATGTCCTTAAACATTCATTTCATTATGCACATTTAAATGCCTTATTATTTTTTGTTGCAGTTTTACAGTGCATGTATTGTTCTAACTGTAGAACTGGTCCAGTGACTATATTGTTGGCATTATCCGCCATAAGGTCCACCTAACGACAACCGTGCATCTTTCCTTCCCGTATGGCTGCATATGTTAACCGAACTATATCAATGATGGCTGGCGACGGGCCCCACAACGTTGCGATGCTGAACAACGGCGCTGTCCGTGTGAACATGTCCAACGTGGACTCACCGCTCCAGATATTTGTCAGAGCCAAGAAGAAGATCAATGATATATTCATTGAGATTGATGATTATGTCAAAGATGCCGTCACTTTTATGCATGGTGAGTAAAAATGGTGCAGTTATATTCATTGTAAAGCTACATGTTAAAAGTCACCCCTGTGAGACCCAAAAATGAATGAAATACTACTGACTTTTTTGAGCCAATATATGGTCATTAAATCATACTTATGTTCAAACTTCTGACAAAACTTTAGTGCTTTAAAATGGCCTCCATACAATTAGTTCTTTTCATGTCACCATAAATACCATAGTCAAAGTCAAAATATATTTATTGTGTATAGGCCTCACGGAGGCACTTATACCAAAATCATTTTTTACAAACTACTACTGTATCATAGTGCTGCTGCTACTGAGAAGATCCAGCAAGAAACTCACTTGTGTTAATGTTATTATTTTTTTAAAATTAAATACGAATTAACTAGATGAAATGCACATGTTGGGGAAAGATTGGTCAGTCATTGAGATTTTCTAGGGCCAATGGTTCAGGGGGTCTGGTATGGGTTTTGATAATTATCGAGATCAACCAAACTCTACTCGACCAATCAACTGTTGGATGTGGGAGTGTTCTATACACTGGCAGCCAATTTTCTATTCAGGTTTATTAAAATTATCAGACACTGATTATAAAACACTGTCAACTTGGCACTTTACTATTTTTAGAATAAAACTATAATTCCCCGGAAGTAACACCTTATTATGACATAGGTAACAATAAATAATTGGTGAATGAGACTTACATAATAACATCTACACTGGAGGTCACATGAATGTATTTGTTCTAAGGTCACTGTCATTAATTTTTATTGGTTGTAATAATATTAGTTTAAGCAGCTATCTAACAGTATTTCATTATACCCTGTTGATATTTCCCTGTTGGATAAAATTTCTAAATGTGTAATTTTTGAAAAAGATTTGTTTTCTTTATATGATTTTAGGAACAGTTATAGTAATAATATCTTGGGACAATCCAAACATGGTCATCTGATCTATCCAGACGACTGATACAAATACATAAGTACTTTTATTTTGTAAATAAATACATTCTTATATAGATAAATATCACCCAGGCACTTGGTGGGAATCCAATGACCAGTCTTTTGTTATTGTTTAATCATGCATCACATAAAACTGCTGAAAGTATTTTAATGCAATTTTCGCTGTTATTTTAAGCAAAACTACAATAAAAATAGAGTTATAACAAGTATAAACAATAAAAGCACAAAAACCCTAATCTTACTGCAAACAAACAAAATAGTCATAGATAACTATATTGCTTGTTTGATAGATATTAAAAGTAAAAAAAATACAACATGGCGGCAGACGGCTGCCATTTTAATTTTTTTGTAAAAATATTTACTTATATGCCTATGTTACAACCTACAATTAAGATGAATCTAACGACATTATTATCATAAGTCAAAATCGAACCAGCCGTTTAGGCTGTAGGCAGTGCCAAAGGCAAAGGCATACATACATACTTATTTTTCGATGTTGTCAAGGCCTTCGACAAGGTCTGGCACAACGGCTTGATATACAAGCTCTTCCAGTTAGGAGTCCCCGATAGGCTCGTACTCATCATACGAGACTTTCTCTCGAATCGTACCTTTTGATACCGGGTCGAAGGTACGTTCTCTTCGCCCCATCCTATACAGGCCGGAGTCCCTCAGGGCTCCGTGCTGTCTCCCCTCTTGTTCAGCCTGTTCACGAACGACATTCCTCGTTCGAGCAGAGTCCAACTCGCCCTTTACGCGGATGACACCGCTCTCTATTATTCCCATAGGAACATGTCCTATTTAACGCGTGCTCTTCAAGCCGCAGTCGACGCCCTGGGTCAATGGTTCCGTACGTGGCGCATAGAGGTGAACCCGGAGAAGAGTGCCGCGGTGGTCTTCTCCCGGGGACCCGCCAATATGTTCTCCGCGCGGAGCCTTCGGCCCAACAGACGACTGGCCCCAATATCCCTATTCAATCGCCCTATCCCCTGGACTAGGAAGGTTAAGTACCTCGGAGTCACCTTGGACTCCGCCATGACTTTCGGCCCGCACATTAGGTCCGTCCGCAATCGAGCGGCTTTCGTATTAGGTCGCTTGTATCCCCTTCTCTACAAGCGGAGTAAAATGTCGCTTAGAAATAAGTTGACATTATACAAAGCTTGCATTCACCCAATTATGACTTACGCGAGTGTAGTTTCTGCATTCCGATTTCAAGTTAGATCCCCTTCGTAAGTTCCTCAAAGAAGCGTCGAAAAGCTACTTTGAATCCGCGTCCCGTCACGCGAACAGTTTAATCCGCGCCGCCGCCGATTACGCCCCTAGTCCTTCTGACTCGCGCCGCAGACCACAGCACGTACTGCTCGACCCTCCTGACTCCATGACGGTCCTATTGGACCGGGATGCGCCGAACCTTCCCCGATAACCGTATGTTACACTAGCTATCAGACACCGGTCTCGCCGGCGAGGCCGAAGGGTCGTACGTATGCGACCTCAACGACGTGCATCACCCCACTGAGTTTATTGCCGAATATATCCCGAAATACTCCCGAAAAAGAAAAGTTAGTCTGCCTCCTATAGCAAGGGAAAAATTAAAGAAAGATTGATGTATTTTGTTATTTTTATTTATTTTATTTTCTTTATTAGGATCGCCAACAAGTGATACACTTTACAAATAAAATAATCAATGTTAAGTATCTCGTCTCGTGCTCACCCAGTTACAGGCAACCACAACTAACAATACAGAATCGTCGCAGTAATTAAATGATTATCAATAGGATCCAATGTATTATCACTGTAGCTGTCCACTGTATTGATTACTTCCGCCTATTAAATAGAGTCAGTTATGTAATGTTATAAGCTATTGAATCAATGAATAAATGCATTTACAAACAATCACAGCGTACAACAGTAAAGCTATATTTTAAGACCTCATTGTTCCCGCTTGAAGGTCAAATTGCCCTCTGTCGTCGTTACAGCCGTGTCCGGGGAGAATGGCGTCGCGACGACCCAGGACCTTGCGAATGTGGAGGCCTACGTGTCCAAAGTGCAAGCCATACGGGAGGTGCTCAAGCGGGATCACATGAAGGTGGCATTTTTTGGCAGGTGAGACAGTCAATTCATAGGATTTTTTTAAGGTTTCATACCTAAAAAGGAACCCTTATGGTGTGATATTTATTTTTAAATTTTTTATTATCAAACTAAAACTATGTGACATAAAACAAAATAAAAATCTGTTTTGAGATCTGCAAATGAGGCCCTTTCCTCTTGTATTCACTTAGTTTGGATAAATGTGCCTGTACCCCTACATACACACTATCCCTGACGCTCACTTACCTCACTTGACGCTTTATCTCACTTTGTCTCTGAGGATTTAAACTCCTAGGCCACGTCCGCGGCTCACAGGGTAGGATATCCTCCACAAAATAGGCAGTGATGACGAGGGCCCTTCCTCAGAACGAGCAACGGCAAGAGCACCGTGATCAACGCGATGCTGCACGACAAGATCCTGCCGAGCGGCATCGGGCACACCACCAACTGCTTCCTGCAGGTCGAGGGCTCCGACACGGACGAGGCGTTCCTGCGCACCGACGGATCCGAGGAGAAGCTCAATGTGCAGGTAACAGATAGAGACAGGATGATCACTGACGACAATATTCTCCAGGCTGTATTCGGCCGCGTTGTCCTATCTTTCATTTTTAACAGTAGTACCTATTTTTTTTCTCGCGGGGGAAACCTTCAGAAGGTTGGCCGGGGTATGTAGGATTCTTACCCACTAAAATTCCCGCGGCTGTCCCATCGGCACATGAGAGGGGGACCCCAGGGCTCTCCGGTGGGATCTGCACCAGGGCTTTGCCTTTGAGCTCGCCGCCGGGGGGGCGCCTTGTAGCCCCTTGTAGGGAACCTGTCACGGTGCTCACGGGGACGGGGGTCACAGCCCCGCCGCCGTCCTCCTTGGAAACAGTAGGTTCCTATAAGCATGACATATTTTGCTGATGCACTGCCGCTCTTCCGAGACATTAGTAACTGTTTAACAATGACCTTCACATTAGAACACGGTACTGTTTACAGATTGGTGGCAGAACATCTGATACCGTAGTTGTATATCTGGACAGTTTTATTTATTTCATTTTTATTTATTAAGGTATCCAAACAGCAAAGTTTACATTATATGGATAAATCAAAATCTTATATAACACATCTTAGCCAACAGAGGATACCATAAGTGCATCCAAATACAGAACAAATAAAACAGTGAACAGTTCAGCAAGTAATTAGAAGAGTACAACAATATACAAAAATAAGTAAAATTAACAATATGAAGAGCTAGAAGTTATGTTGTTTTAAAATTCATACAATATTGAAGGCAGACTATAAATTTAGTAAGTATAGAAAATAAAAATGTAAATGGTATAGTTTATCTAAGCGTGAAAACTAAACTAACTAGAAAAAAAAGCAAAGGGGACCCCCTTTCTTTTTCTATCACCTAGTTCTTAAAACCGGGGGTCGAATGTCACCGTGTTCGTAGGCTATGCTCCTGAGCCCCCACACACACGTAACCCCCTAAACGATGACATTTTTCCGGTGGTAGGTTTCGGCCGTGGCGTCAAAGCAGAGTCCCTAATGTAGGTTTCCTTTACCTCCGCACTCAGGTTTTAAAGTTTTGTCCTCCGTCAACAACAGTAAAATCTTCGCTTTTTCAGAAGGCTGTCCGTGCACTCCAAAAGGTACATTTATACATAGATAAATATCACCTACACACAAGGTGGGAGTCAAACTCAAACTCAAAAATCTTTATTTCAAATAGGCTTAACGCTAGCACTTTTGAATGGTCATTTTTTAAAAGCTACCACCGGATCACAACGCGGCCTCAACTGAGAAGATCCGGCAAGAAACTCAGCGGGCTTGTCATTTTTTCACTTTTTTTAAACATTGTTTTGTTACAAATGAATCGACATTAGCGATATTGTGTCTTGCCGTTCGAAACATAAAGCAAGGGAGAAAACAAAAAATTACGACAAAAATTTCAACAAACTAAAAGGCCAAAGGGATAGTAGTCGGACCAGTCCCCCCAAGCAGCACCCGCGCACGAGTTGACTCGAGCAGCAGCCATCACTCCCCTCAACCATACCAACCGTCGAACCCACGACCTATTGCGTAACGACCAGGATGTCTAACCACTAGACAGATTAATTGCAGTCCCATATAACACGGCCTCCATTCCTCTCGGCCCTTTTTTCTTCCCCATCAAGAGAAGAAAATCTGTCTGTGCACTCCAGAAGACTCCAAAAAGAAGTAAGGTATAAAGGTGGTTTCTCATTGTGCGGCAGTCGGTGTCGCAGCTGGGGCACGCGCTGTGCGCGACGAGGCTGCAGGAGTGTTCGCTGGTGCACGTGTACTGGCCGCGCGAGCTGTGCGCGCTGCTGAGGGACGACGTGGTGCTGGTGGACAGCCCCGGCGTGGACGTGACGCCCAACCTGGACGAGTGGATCGACAAGTACTGCCTCGACGCTGACGTGTTCGTGCTCGTCGCCAACGCCGAGTCCACGCTCATGGTCACCGTGAGTACCTACCACACCACACCTCAATAGCAACGGAAACGCGGCCACTGTTGAACAAAAAGCCTTCCGCTTAGAAGCGAGGGGCTGCCATAATCCCCTCGCTTGGCAGGCGTCTTGGGGATCGCAGTGTGGGTCCTTCTGACTCGCGCCGCAGACCACGGCACGTACTTCTCGACCCTCCTGACCCCATGACGGTCCTATTGGACCGGGATGCGCCGACCCCTCCCCGACAACCGTATGCTACACTAGCTATCAGACACCGGTCTCGCCGGCGAGGCCGAAGGGTCGTACGTATGCGACCTCAACGACGTGCATCACCCCACTGAGTTTCTTGCCGGTTCTTCTCAGTGGGGGCGCGTTGTGAACCGGTGGTAAACTCAGCCCTCTCTTAAGCGACAGCCCAAGCCGAGGCCGTGCCTCCCTGAGGTGCCCTTGAGCTCGTCGCTACTTCTGCCGTTAAGGCTAGAGAGCTTTAAGCGCTCGCCTCCTATTGTCCAGTGAAGCTGTAATGGCCATCTGCGGCCAACAGCGTCTATCATTCCCAAAAAAAAAAAAGTGTGGTAGGTAAAGATACAATAGAAAGACGCGCTTCGGCCGTCTACAGAACCGGAGTTTCGGAACTGGTTCCGATCGAGGCTTTTTATTTCCTTGTATGGAACTGGTTCCGATCGAGGCTTTTTATTTACTTGTATGGAACTGGTTCCGATCAAGTAATTATCGTATACTACCAGCCGTGATCATAACTGAAGTAGAGACACAGACAGGTATATAACAGAAGGAATAATCCTACTCCTACTAATATAATAAACGTTAAAATTTGGATAGATGGACGTTTATGCTTGTTTCGCGGAAAAAATATAAAACGGATTTAACCAATAACTAGGTAGGTACTTAACCCCATTGTATATTAGAAATAATCATACAATTATAAAGTAAACATGAACATTTATTTCTGTTTTAACATTTGGTCTTACCAAGTTATTAACCAGGAAATCAAATCTTCTTATCTATATCTTATATTTAAATATAAAGGAGGATACCATGAGTGACGTGATTTTTGGAAATTTAATCCTTAAGTGGGTTAAATATGGTGTCATCGTATTCGAAACTTTACGAGTCAATTGACTCGAAGCTCACTGAAAATATTTTCCGAACAAAATAAAGAAAGATATCCCGCGCGCGGTTGCGCTAGAGGTTAGTCAAGTTTGTATGGAAAGAAATATTACACTATTTGCACGCCTCATCAAAAACAACGGAAGTCCTTAACAAAGTTACGTGCATAGATGGGGACAGGAATAGAGAGAGAGAGAGAGAGAAGAATATATATAAAAAAAAGAAAATGTGCGTGGAGTCCCTCCGCGCGGAAGAAGTCAAACTTCACTCTCGCTCTGTCTTCTTCTATTCCCCCTCCGATGACAGCGAACGACACTGAACGATACTGGACGACACTGAATGTCGGAATGACGAATGTTGCTAGATCATTTGACGGATGATGTTGATTTATTCATCTAACAATTATTAAGAAAGAGTTTTCTACCATAAACAGACGTGTCAAGAGTTTTAGGTGAACTAGGTCCACTGGTTACGTAAAAGTAAATAAAAAGCCTCGATCGGAACCAGTTCCATACAAGTAAATAAAAAGCCTCGATCGGAATCAGTTCCATACAAGGAAATAAAAAGCCTCGATCGGAACCAGTTCCATACAAGTAAATAAAAAGCCTCGATCGGAATCAGTTCCATACAAGGAAATAAAAAGCCTCGATCGGAACCAGTTCCATACAAGTAAATAAAAAGCCTCGATCGGAATCAGTTCCATACAAGGAAATAAAAAGCCTCGATCGGAACCAGTTCCATACAAGTAAATAAAAAGCCTCGATCGGAATCAGTTCCATACAAGGAAATAAAAAGCCTCGATCGGAACCAGTTCCATACAAGTAAATAAAAAGCCTCGATCGGAATCAGTTCCATACAAGTAAATAAAAAGCCTCGATCGGAACCAGTTCCGAAACTCCGGTTCTGTAGACGGCCGAAGCGGAAAGACGCTGCTGCCCGTCTTTTTATTTTCACTCAGGCGCCTCTTACAAAACCCAACGAGAGGAGATGGGGGATGCAATTCTAACCTGGCACCCCACGGTTAATACCATCCACTATAGTACTATGAAATTAATTATTTCAAAACATCGCACTATAATAAGGCATTTGGCTGTATTAAAAATATCATACGAGCTGGTGTAAGGCCTCATTTACGGAGGCGCGGAGCGTCGAGCGTCGCGTGTGGCGTGGCGTCTCGCATCTCTCTCTCACTCCCACAACGCCATATGTTTTATCTCAGTGCGGGCCGCGCCGCCCATCGCGACGCGTGACGCCCCGCGCCTCCGTAAACGAGGCCTAATGCTTAAAGATTGAAACGTTTAAAAAAAAATTGTTTTTATTATTTAAGGCTGTTCTGTCCCACTGCTGGGTAAAGGCCTCCCTCCTTTACCTCCATCTAAGTCTATTACGCACCTCTATCTAGTTCTGGGTGGGAATCGAACCCACGACCTTTTGGTTCATCATCATTAACAGCCGAAAGAAGTCCACTGCTGAACAAAGGCCTCCCCCTTAAAAGGAAGGGGTTGCCATCTGATGTGGTGCGGGAGCGGGATAGAATGAGTGATCAGCCATAATCCCCACGCTTGGCAGGCAGCTTGGGGATCGCAGTATAAGTGGAAGATAAATCCAAAGGAAAGACGCTGCTGGCCGTCTTCCTTTCTTTTGGTTACCAGCTTGCATTTAAGCACTACACCAAAGGGCCTGTCTGTTAATTGTTTTTGGCATCATTTTTATAATACTTTTGTTTCAAGTAATTATGATCACTAAAAAGATACTAACAATTAATGGGAAAAAATAAATATGTATAGCTAAATCTCTATTTTATCTTGATTAAACATGACTTGAATGTGTGTATATTAGTCATAAACAACGTAAAGTTAGATAAATTAGGGACTTCGTATAAGTTCTTAATATGTTTCCTTTTTCTCCACAGGAAAAAAACTTCTTTCACAAAGTATCTACAAAAATATCGCAACCGAATATATTTATATTAAACAATCGATGGGACGCATCCGCCTCGGAACCGGAGTACCTCGATCAGGTGGGTTTATATTATTATGGGTAATATACATTATTATTTATTTTAGCCTTATTTTAACTTTTACTCATCTTACTATTTTTACGCAGATAATAAAAATAGCTACATGATTCCTAGGATTCCCCACACAACAAAATACACTTTCAGTCAAATTGAAACAATAAAAATGGATTCAACAAAAGTGGATTCAACACTTATCAACTTTTGATTCAAATTATTATTGAAAGCGATTCGACCCGTTAATATCTGATGTCTTCGTACTCTCCTCAATTTTATGCCGACATTGTAACTATCATAAATCATCATCATCACCATCCGGAAGACGTCCACTGCTGAACATAGGCCTCCCCCTTCGAACGCCACAATGAACGACAATTGGCTTTTTCCATCCACCGGTTATCTGCGACGCGAACAATGTCGTCCGTCCACCTAGAGGGAGGTTAGCCTACGCTGCGTCTTCCAGTTCGTGGTCGCCACTCGAGAAACTTTTTTCCCCCATCGCTTATCAGTTCTCCGAGCAATGTTGCCTGCCCATTGCCACTTATAAATATTGAATGTATTTTAGTTCAACCGTCATTGTGGCCATTCAATAGGCATGATGACTGTAACACAATACCAATAAATCTGTGGTTTTAAATATTAGAACAGATTGCACTGATTCCAAAAATGCATTTCATTTTCATAATAATAGAGAGATTTTCGTGATATTTAAGCAAATAAATTACTGAAATACAGCTAATCGCCATTTTGTAATAAACGCTGCTCAGAGTGAATGACGTCAATCCTGTGTAAATAAACAACTGTCAAACTGTCATCTCAACTTTTTCTTTCATACAATGATTCACTTTTAACTTTTATACCTAGACAGATGTTTATTTACACCGCCGTAGTGACGTCACAACATGGCGCCATGCACCGGCCATCGTTTTGGAACGAAATTCAAACTTTTTTTTAAAATCGAAAATATTGCTATTGTAAATTTAATACAAAAATATGATTATTTTCGGCAATAGTAGACCCGTAAGTACATCATAGAGTATTTTTTCAAAATTAGTCATCATGCCTATTTTTATTTACCAAAGTTGATCATGTCATAAAGATGTATAAAATGAATGTATCTTGTGTATAGGTCCGCACTCAGCACGCGAACCGATGCGTGGACTTCCTCTCGCGGGAGCTCCGCGTGTGCTCGCCCAAGGAGGCTGAGGAACGCATCTTCTTCATCTCCGCCAAGGAGGCGCTGCTCACGCGCATGCGCGAGCGAGAGAAACCAGTCTCCTGTGAGTCATACTTATGAATTATGAACATACATTTATATTTTACTAGGTGCTAGGTTCCTCGTGCAAGGAACCGTCCAGGTAGGTACCACCGCAGTGTCAGATATTCTGCCGCCAAGCAGCAGTGTGTAAACATTGTCGTATTCCGGCTTGAAGGGCACCGTAGCTGGTGAAATTCTCGGACACAAAGACTTAATAACTAATGTCTTAAGGGTCGGCAACGCGCTAGTGAGTTTTCTGGTTTTGTGAACGTCTATAGGTTGCGGTGACTGCTTACCATCAGGCGGGCCGTACGCTTGCTCGCCACCTTGGTAGAATAATAAAAAAATACATAATACATATCCCAGTGAAGTGCGCAATTACAAAAAAATAGCAGCTTTCTTGGGCAGGAATCGAACGACGACCTGTTGGGTAGCGGCCAGGGTGTCTAACCACTAGACCAATGGGCACTGTTTAACATAGTACAACAGTGGTATTTTTTGTTTTCGATAAGCTAGTGCTTGACTGCAGTTCCACCTGACGGAAAGCGGCGACGCAGTCGAGGATGATAAAGCACACTAGCTTATTAAAAGCCTATTCACTCTAGGCTTCTAGCCTTGAGGACACCCACATTATAACGAGGCGGGAGCAGGCAGGCAGGTGTTCCAGTCCTCAGCTGTCGTTAGATAAATAATATGAATGATATAATAGGGATATATTCTCTATTTATATTTATAAGTGGTATGTTCGGTGTCCAGCGCCGATCTTGGCGGAGGGCCACCAGGTGCGCTACTTCGAGTTCGTGGACTTCGAGCGCAAGTTCGAGGAGTGCATCAGCCAGTCCGCCGTCCGGACCAAGTTCGCGCAGCACTCGCGCCGAGGGAAGAACATCGCCGGGGACGTCATGGCCGCGCTGGAGCAGGTGCCTGACCCCCTCCCCCTTCTCCCTGACCCCTCAACGATTTTGAAATCAACATTTTGTAATCGCCGATTACCATCGCCACCGCGGGTAGCGACAACTTTGTGTAATTGTTCCATACTTGCTAGGACACTGCAGGCCATTTTTTTTTTTTGTTTTTTTTTTTTTTGACGCGTGGGAAATCTTCGAAAGATCCCCGGGAGCTGTGGGGCTCAACCGGGGTATGTGGGATTCTTACCCACTAAAACCCCCGCGGCTGTCACATCGGCACATGAAAGGGGTGACCCCAGAGCTCTCCGGTGGGATCTGCACCAGGGGCCCCTCAGTGCCTTGCCTTTGAGCCCGCCGTCGGGGGGCGCATTGTAGCCCCCCGGGAACCTGACACGGTACTCACGGGGACGGGGGTCGCAACCCCGCCAATGGACGCTCAAAGGGCCCACACCCCGAGCGTCCAGCGACTCCGAAGGGGGACAGTGAATAAGAATAAGAATATTTATTGCAGTGCAGGCCTATCACCTGATTGTCTTGGAAGTAAGATGATCCATGCGTCGGATAGGCATGTGAAAAGTCGGTCCTGCGTCGGAGATCTCCCCGGTCGTGTCGGTCTTCCGTCCCATCGGATTGTGAGAGTGAAGGAATAGAGAGTGCACTTGTGTCTACGCAAGCATTTTGGCACTATAATATCTCCCGCGTACATGGCTGATTTTGTGAAAGATTGGCCGCTGGGGTCGTATCAAGCCATATTACTACACCCCCTGCCAAACTTAGCAGCATAGTCTTGATACGTTTTTGCCTGAGATCTAGTTTCGAAATTCCGGAAAAAAAATCTATCATTTTATAATGCCGGAAACTCGGTGGCGTATCCATATTAACATAAGCGTTTGACGTCAGTGACCTTAAATCAATCTAGCTATCTATCTTTACTATTAAAATGCATAAGGGCCCCACTTTATGAGATTGCTTTGTCGTCGACACTATGACAGTTTGCTTTTAGATTTCCCGTAAATAAGGGAAGTAATTATGATTGAAGATGATTTATATGATAAAGTGAATTCATCGCGGGCAGCTTGTAAATGCAACTGAACCGAAACTATTGTCACCTTACTCGGCCAGATGAAATGACCAAGTAATTTGTGGTATACCTCCAGGTGTACAATACCGCCACGGACCAGAAGTCGAGCAAGGTGGAGAAGCAACGCGTCCTACACGAGCAGCTGTCCGCCATCGAGGACCAGCTCACCACCATCACCAGGCAGATGAAGGACAAGATCAACCGCATGGTCGAGAGCGTCGAGCACAAGGTAAACACCGCCATCGAGGACCAGCTCACCACCATCACCACCATCACCAGGCAGATGAAGGACAAGATCAACCGCATGGTCGAGAGCGTCGAGCACAAGGTAAACACCGCCATCGAGGACCAGCTCACCACCATCACCAGGCAGATGAAGGACAAGATCAACCGCATGGTCGAGAGCGTCGAGCACAAGGTAAACACCGCCATCGAGGACCAGCTCACCACCATCACCAGGCAGATGAAGGACAAGATCAACCGCATGGTCGAGAGCGTCGAGCACAAGGTAAACACCGCCATCGAGGACCAGCTCACCACCATCACCACCATCACCAGGCAGATGAAGGACAAGATCAACCGCATGGTCGAGAGCGTCGAGCACAAGGTAAACACCGCCATCGAGGACCAGCTCACCACCATCACCACCATCACCAGGCAGATGAAGGACAAGATCAACCGCATGGTCGAGAGCGTCGAGCACAAGGTAAACACCGCCATCGAGGACCAGCTCACCACCATCACCACCATCACCAGGCAGATGAAGGACAAGATCAACCGCATGGTCGAGAGCGTCGAGCACAAGGTAAACACCGCCATCGAGGACCAGCTCACCACCATCACCACCATCACCAGGCAGATGAAGGACAAGATCAACCGCATGGTCGAGAGCGTCGAGCACAAGGTAAACACCGCCATCGAGGACCAGCTCACCACCATCACCAGGCAGATGAAGGACAAGATCAACCGCATGGTCGAGAGCGTCGAGCACAAGGTAAACACCGCCATCGAGGACCAGCTCACCACCATCACCAGGCAGATGAAGGACAAGATCAACCGCATGGTCGAGAGCGTCGAGCACAAGGTAAACACCGCCATCGAGGACCAGCTCACCACCATCACCAGGCAGATGAAGGACAAGATCAACCGCATGGTCGAGAGCGTCGAGCACAAGGTAAACACCGCCATCGAGGACCAGCTCACCACCATCACCACCATCACCAGGCAGATGAAGGACAAGATCAACCGCATGGTCGAGAGCGTCGAGCACAAGGTAAACACTATGAGTCCCGACAATTTTAGAAAGCTCCCACGGATCGGAAAACGGATCTCGGATCTCGAGATCTTTTAACTCATTACACTAACACGTTCTGTACTTTCCAACATTACATTCCAATGCTCTCCAGACCTTGAGACCCCATACTCGCGATCTTTTAACTCATTACACTAACACGTACTGGACTTTCCAACACTACATTCCAATGCTCTCCAGACCTTGAGACCCCATACTCGCGATCTTTTAACTCATTACACTAACACGTACTGGACTTTCCAACACTACATTCCAATGCTCTCCAGACCTTGAGACCCCATACTCGCGATCTTTTAACTCATTACACTAACACGTACTGGACTTTCCAACACTACATTCCAATGCTCTCCAGACCTTGAGACCCCATACTCGCGATCTTTTAACTCATTACACTAACACGTACTGGACTTTCCAACACTACATTCCAATGCTCTCCAGACCTTGAGACCCCATACTCGCGATCTTTTAACTCATTACACTAACACGTACTGGACTTTCCAACATTACATTCCAATGCTCTCTAGACCTTGAGACCTCACACTCGCGATCTTTTAACTCATTACACTAACACGTACTGGACTTTCCAACACTACATTCCAATGCTCTCCAGACCTTGAGACCCCATACTCGCGATCTTTTAACTCATTACACTAACACGTACTGGACTTTCCAACACTACATTCCAATGCTCTCCAGACCTTGAGACCCCATACTCGCGATCTTTTAACTCATTACACTAACACGTACTGGACTTTCCAACACTACATTCTAATGCTCTCCAGACCTTGAGACCCCATACTCGAGATCTTTTAACTTATTACACTAACACGTTCGAGACTTCCAACACTAATGTTAAAATTCAAAGTCATAGTCTTACAGGGGCTCTTAACATATTGGCAACTTTTTTTAACAACTACCACCGGATTACAACGCCGCCTCTACTGAGAAGATCCGGCTCAGTGGGCTTGTATTTTTTTTTTCAATATAATATGATTTTTTTAAACCGCTGTAGCGCGCAGTGTGTATTACAAAACAATAATAATCTATATACATATTATAAAACAAAGTCCTCCGCCGCGTCTGTCTGTCCCTATGTATGCTTAGATCTTTTAAACTACGCAACGGATTTTGATGCAGTTTTTGTTAATAGATAGAGTGATTCAAGAGGAAGGTTTTTATGTATAATACATGCATAATATAGTAGAGCAACACTGATAATTTTAGAGGTTTCTAATGTGATGTCGTAAATAAACACATTTTTTTTGCGCTTATATTGCAAACGCTGGCTGAACCCTACGAGATAGATAATGTAGTACAGTATTGTACACCTTAATAAGATCTGCAAAAAAGTCCGCGATGGTATATATTTATATCTTATAGATAGCCCACAATAACCATTTTTTATCCTTTACTTTTTATGGGAAATACTTAACTAATAATAAATTGTTGTTAGCATGAATTTGGCTCTTCTTCAATGTAACGTAAACTTCACAAATATTTACACCAATGACATAAAATCTGTGAACGTTGTTCATACCGCTGGGTTAAGGTTAAGCAACATTAGGCAAGGTCATATAGTCATATAGGTCAATAGACGATTTGTATGAAATTTTGTGTGCATATCGGGTATAATCAGAGAATAGGTTGTAAAGTATATTTCATGCCGTTAGGTTAATACATAGAACGCCAAATGGATTTTTGTATTGGCATAATGCCTGACGGCAGTCTAAGGGTTAGGCAAGGTCATTACATAGATGGGAGACGGCGGCGACTCCAAGGAGGACGGTGACGGGGTTGCGAGCCCCGTCCCCGTGATCACGATGCCAGGTTTCCGGGGGCTGTATTGCACACTGAGGGGTATTTGGTGCAGATCCCACTGGAGGGCCCCCCTCTAATGTGGCGATGCGACAGCGTCAGGGGTTTAAGTGGGTAAGAATCCCAGATACCATGATTGACGAGGATATATAGAACGAGAGGAGGGTGCAAGAGACGAGAGAGAGGCGGAGGGGGTGATGGGGTGAGGGATAGGGGGATTAAGCTGGAGCAAAGGGCGAGTGAGGGGGAGCAAGGTGGGAGAAGAGAGAGGGGGGAGGGGGTTCAGAGAGAGGACAACGGGGAGAGGAAGAGGGGGAGTGTGACGAGGACCTAAGCGGGAGGGGCAAAGAGAGAGGAGAGAGAGGGCATAGAATTAGACTTTTTTAGAAAGAGATGGAGAGACAAATAAATTAAGGGAGGACGGAGAAAAGGGGAGCAAAATGTAATAAAAGCGCGGGCAGAGCTGCGCGGGTCAGCTAGTAAACAATAAACATATATCTTAAAATTATAAACTCGCAGTTTAAGCCTACGCGGCTTTATCCTCCAGGTAATCTCCAGGGAGATTTTATAGTAGCTATTTTTTTATATTAAACTTCTTTTACGGATAATATAATAATAATTTTTACTTTCCCGATGTTTCGAATACTTTGTAGTATCCATGGTCACGGGAGGACTGAGATGTTCAACGTCCTTGTTGGGGATATCCTGTCGTTGACGGTATCCCGGTTGTTGTAGTATGTAGATCACACCAAAACCACTGATTATTGTTTATACGTATTTATTTATAGTTATTGCCTACGGCTATGTTTAGTGTCTGAGTCGCACCTTACGTAATGTTTTTGTAGTTATTGACACATTAGCGCGTGACGGAGGTTGTAGCACGACTGCTCGTCTATATAAAGTAGGTTAATTATTAATTTGCTGTATGAGCATTATTGGCTCGTACATGCTCCCGAGGGAAAGATGAAGGTATGTACTCAGATCACCAAACATGTGTTACAAGTTGAAATATAAGTTATAAGTTAAATGTTAAAAATGTAAAAGTATAAAAATAGTAAAAGTTATAATAAGTAAAAAATATTAAAGGCAAAAAACCACAATAAGCAAATTATAAATTAAAGTTGGAAGTTTGCTCCCGCTGTTGGTCGCGACTGAGGATTCCTCTTCGACCGTCCATATTCTACTTCAGCGTAGGTAGCAATCTCCTCCAGTTCAATATCTTCCATTTTCTCCGAGGTTCTCGGTAAAGTCTTTTTTGCTGTTGGCTTCTTGCTTCTTTTGTTCGAGGAGCAGTATCTTTTGAACTGCCATACAATGATTGTGATGACAATTCCTCCCACCAGCAAAGTACTTATTGTGTAGTTGCCGATGTCGTGGATACTTAACTCGCTGGGTAGAAACTCGCGTTCTTTTTGTGTGGTTATTTTTCGATCTAATAATCTTTGTTCATAAGACAGGTTTAATTTGGGTAGTATAATGTTTGTATTTTTATACATTTCCCACATTCCATCGTTTGGCGAGTCGATAGTCGGCACTTCTAAATTTATACCTACATTAGTTTTGCTGCTAAAAACATTATGCGAGTACATGGTAGCGTCTCTGTATTGAATTACACAGTCCTGACCTAGGGCAAGGAGGCCCGCCTGTTTAATCATTGTTGTTGTAATCTGATTCTCGCATACGATGTGGGTCGGGCACTCGTTGATGCAATTATATAACCATATGTTCGGTCTTTGTAACTTCGTCCATTGGTCAGAGCATTGCCGTGGTGTCCAATCGCAGGTGATGTTTTCATTTTGACTTATCATTTTAGCTACACAGGATGCTGCGGCTCCATGCAAGTTTCTTATCGACGTGTAGGTGTGGCATATAAAGTTATCCGCCATCATTGTTGTACACTGATGAAGATCAGCCTCTTCTATTTGTATATAGGTGTTCTTTGCGAAATTCACTCCAATATACTTTGTAGTTACCGCTATCCCCAGACATTGGTTAGACGCGCGTCGTATAGTGATAGGTATATTTTGATATAATTTATACTCGTCATCACTTGACAACGGTATGTGTAATTCGAAGAGAAGGTATTGTTCGGTCAGCCGGGCTTTGACATAAATAAGTTTGTAAATATTTTGAATATTCGCTTCGTTAATGTTTTCAATCGGTAATGTTAATCTTTTCGATATAATGCCGGCAATGTAATTGAGTTGTTCCGACAGTTGCTCCGGTGTAAATAATTTCATATCGAGATTTCCTCTGTAGATTTCTGACAGTGAATCTAAGAGCATTTGTTGGTTTCTTTTCAGGACAGAGAGCAGTAAGCTTGCCGTCAACGCTCCAGCGTTAACGTCGTTCATAGTTTTCATAATTTGAAACCTGTTGATCAGCATTTCTGTGTTCTGTTTAGTTTCGTTTATATAACTTTGTATTGTTTCCAGCTGCGTTTTCACAAAGTCTTCATTTTTCTGTATGATATTGTTTTCGCCTTCGATGATAAGTGTCTGGTTTCTTATCAGCTGTAATAAATACTGTTCGTTTGTTTTTATATTTTGTATGTCTTGAGCGTATTTTTCGGCAAAATCGCTGTCTAGGACTCCAAAAAGCGTTCGTGCAAGGTTTCCTACGCCATTGACGTAGCCACGTCGCCGTCGTTGCTGATGCTGAGAGAGAAGCAACTTGTTATATTGATCCAACTGGTTCATTTCAAATTTTAGTTGTTGTATAGTTGAGTGGCATGGTTCATTAGGCATTGTAGCGCATGTTTGAGCTAGATGATTAATGAATTTCTCAACTTCAATCGTACTCTGCCAGAACGTTGTCAAGTTGTAGTATACAAGAAGTTTCCATTCATCGTGTATGAGTTGAATTTTTCCGACAGGGTCAAAGTAGATCGGTTGGTTATTAGTTAATCTTGTTATTTTGAAATGTTGCTGGGGTGTCGTTTGCCCACAGGTGAGTGTCGCAAACACTACAAGTAACACCATCAGCAAGCTGTAAACTTTCTTCTTGGTTTTAATAGCTGGTTTAGCATATTTGTAGTTCTTAGTTTCAAAATTTGTCTTCTGTGCTTCCGTACCCTCACATGCCTCGTTAATAGGTAGTGGGGCTAGTTTAGTTATGGGTCTTTTCAGTACTCCATTTTGCGTCTTGAGTGTGACTACTCGTACTAGATCGTCACTGCCTGGATGCAAGTCCACTACACGGCCCATCGCCCACTTGCCTGGAGGCAGATTGCTTTCCTTTACGAGTACTAGTTGTCCCTTGTGTATATTGTCTTTAGTTTGCTGCCACTTGTTTCGGTTTTGTAATAAGTGAAGATATTCTTTTGACCAGCGATCCCAGTAGTGTCGGCGCATAAGTTCAATGAGTTTCCAGTTGTTTCTGATGTCGATAGATTTTAGTTGTTCAGGTTCATTGAGTGGTAGTCCAAGCGTCGGGCCCCCAGTGAGGAAGTGACCAGGCGTCAGATAATCCAGATCTTCTACATCTTCAGATAACGGGCTTAGTGGCCTGCTGTTCATACATGCTTCGATCTGTGTAAGAAGTGTAGAAAATTGTTCGTAGGTTAGCTTCTGTTGTCCAATAACTCGCTTTAGGTGGTTCTTCATGGAGCGTACTGCAGCTTCCCACAACCCTCCTGCCGATGGCCAGGATGGTGCGTTAAAGTGCCACTCTATTTGCAGGTCATTGATTTCTCTAAAGAACTCTGAAGACAGCATTGTTCTGTATAGTTGGAATTCTTCATTTAATACTTTTGCAGCTCCGACGAAGTTGGTTCCGTTGTCAGAATAAATATGTTTTGGAGTGCCTCTTCTGGCGCACATTCTTTTCAGTGCCGCTATAAACGTTTGCGTTGACAAATCCGAAACGAGTTCAATATGTACTGCTTTTGTGCTCATACATATGAATATGGCTATATAACCCTTGCAGGTCTTTATCCCGCGGCCTTTGTTAATCTTCACTTCCACGTGACCCGTAAAATCAACACCAGTGTGAGAAAACGGCCGTGATGGAGTAATCCTTTCTTTAGGAAGGTTGCCCATCAACTGTTCAGTTTGAATTGTTGCGTAACGACGGCACCGGATGCACTGACGTAGTGTTTTCTTGACGGTTCTATTGCCACTGACGATCCAGTATTTGTTTCTAGTGTGAGCTAGCGTTAATCTTGCTCCACCGTGTAATGTACGCTGATGCGACTTTTCAATGATAAGTTGAGTCAGTCTCCCCTCTCCTGGGATGAGAATGGGGTGCTTAGTTTCTTCTGGCAAATATGAATGTTTAAGACGCCCTCCGATGCGTAGAACTCCGTTAGAGTCCAAATATGGATTGAGTTTCAATATGGTGCTCCTTTTTGGAAGTTTTCCGGTTTTGTTGAGGAATTTTATTTCATTTTCAAAATAATTTCCTTGTATTGATTTGATAATTATACATAATGCATTGTTTATGTCATCCAAGCTAAGTTCGTTGCACTCATTTGACCTCTGTTTGTTTTGTAATGCATCGGTGAAACGTATTGTCCAAGCGAGTATTTTTGTAATACGATCGATGTTGCTATGCCGCTCAAGTAATGAGTTAATTAATTCATTTTTATTTGGTGTAGGTTCCGTAGTGTTTGTCATGTAACAATTTGTTACTAAACATTCGTTCGTTGTATAAGTTTCAGTTTTTGTAAAAGTTTGGTTTTCTTGTTCCTTGAGCCATTGAGGTCCTTCCCACCACAGAGAAAAGTTGACTAGTTTAGATGGTGACAGTCCTCTTGTTGCACAGTCGGCTGGGTTTTCGCTACTCTTCACGTAACTCCAGTTTACTGCAGGCACGATGCTTGTAATCTGTGTAGTTCTGTTTGTGATATACTTTTCGTATTTAGTTTCACTTCCCTGAAGCCATGCTAAGACGACTTTAGAGTCGGTCCAACAAGATATCCGCAGATCGTACTCTGAAAGTATCTTAGTTATTTTTTCTAGAAGTTTCGCTAACAAAACAGCCGCGCATAGTTCCAATCTCGGTATCGTGATTTTCTTTTTCAGTGGTGCCACTTTAGTTTTCGCTGCGAGTAGAGTAGTTTCGTACGCGCCGGTCTGTGATGTAGTTCGGCTGTAGATGACGCATGCGTAGGCTTGCTCGCTCGCGTCACAGAAGGCTTGCAATTCGATCGTTTTATTGTGTTCGTTGCGGATCCATCTTGGTAAACGGATATTGTTTATGTTTGGTAACTCGGACTTAATTTTTATCCATTTCCTTGTTACGTTATCAGGCACATTTTCGTCCCAGCTAATATTTTGGTAGTTTACACACCACAATTCTTGAAAAATTAGTTTAGCTTGGATGGTCATTGGAGCTAACCAACCAAGGGGATCGTATATCTTGCTTATTTCTGATAATAGTCTGCGTTTAGTGTACGCGACTGATATGTTTTTGTCAGGCGTTTCGCTAATGAAATGGAATGCGTCGCTTGCATCATCCCATGCGAGTCCGAGTGTTTTGCTGAACTCTTGTTGCTTAAAATTAAAGTTGTTTGCGTAGCTTTTCTCTTTTTCTTGTAAATCCTGGAGAATGGATGGTTCGTTAGTAGCCCATTTTCTTAAGATGAAACCCCCTGTTTTCAGTAACTCGTAGAGCTCCTGTTGTAGCAATTTTGTTGCTTCGATTGTATGGTGGCCTGTTATGACATCATCCATATAAAAGTCATTTTGTAAAGCTTTCTGGGCTAAGGGGAAAGCGTTGCCTTCATCTTGAGCTAATTGTTTTAGAGTCCGCATTGCCAGGAATGGTGCAACTTTTGTACCGTAAGTTAGGGTACAAAGCTGCATCTCTTGAAGTGGTTCTCTTGAGGATTCTCTCCAAATTATTTTTTGAAGATATTGTTGATCTTGATGAATGAGGATTTGACGGTACATTTTCTCGATGTCCGCCGTTAGAACATATTTATAGCTTCTCCATTTGATGATTAAAGATATTATGTCCTTTTGTAAGTTAGGCCCCTTTTGCATCAAGTCGTTTAGGCTGTAGCCAGAGTCTGTTTTCATTGATGCGTTGAACACTGCCCGAAGCCTAGTTGTGCTTGAGCTTTCCCTTAACACGCCATGGTGTGGAAGGTAAGCTTGAACTTGACTGTCTGTCTTTGTAGCTGGTGTCATGTGACCTAATTCGATGTATTCACGTATGAATTGTTTATACAACTTTGCGAAGTGTTCTTGTCTTGCCATTTTCTTTTCTAAATGAAGAAACTGTGCAACAGCTTGAGGTTTGGAAGTTCCAAGGTTTTGTTCGAAGTCAGTTTTCATAGGCATTTTAACTACGTATCGCCCGTTCTTTAATCGCTCCGTCGTTTCTGTATAATATTTTTCACAGTATTCGTCGTTTGTAGAAAATTCGGGTTCCGAAGGGATTTCTTCTGTCTCCCAGAATTTTGATAAACTGTCTAACTCCATTAGAGTTACTAGGCAGTTAAGTTGCTTTGTAGTACCGCCGCTTAGTATCCAGCCCAACTTGGTTTGTTGCGCTACTGGCGAATTATTGTTGTGTTTGAGTACTCCTTCTAGGATAATCTGCGAGTAGATTGCTGCATCTAGCACTAAATCGATGGGCGCTGAGATGTGAAAGTCCTTATCAGCCAACTTGATGTTATCAAGGTGCGGCCAGGTCTTCGCGTTGATTGTTGAGCTAGGTAGGTTGTTGATAAGTTTCCGCATTACTAGTGCTTCTGTTTGGAATGTATAATCAGAGTGGATAGATTTGCATTCCAGTTTAACCATTCCTTTGCTTGTGCCCATGATAGTGCCAACGCCAGTCACAACCGTGTTGGTTTTGTTCCGTGGTAAGTTCAATCGTTGTGCGGCATTTTCTGTAATCAGTGTTACTTGCGAACCTTGATCGAGTAATGCCCGAAGGATGACGTAATCTCCTTCTCTGTTTTTGACTTTCAGCTGAAGAGTCGTTAAGAGTATCTCTTGTTCACCGTTAATGTGATTCGAAGTTCGCTCAACCGCCGTTGTGGCGGATGACCTTGATTGTTGCCCTTTTAGATTGTCATCATGCAGAAGAGAATGATGTTTTAGGTTACACGTGTAGCATCGCCTCGTTGAGTTGCATTTATTGCCGCCGTGACTAAACAAGCAATTTTTGCATAAGTCCAGTTTCTTTGTTGTTTGGTTACGCAATGCGACATCCATGCTCAAAAATCTAGAGCACTGCCTCAGAGCGTGATCGTTTTTGCAGAGAGGGCATTTTTGGAGTGAAGCATGATAGGTTTTTGTCCAGTTTTCTGAGCTGTTAAAGTTCGTTGACTTGTAACTGTTATAATTTTTATGTTGTATATTCGTTGAATAATTCTGTTTTTGACCGCCTTTTTTTGTTCACGCCATTTCTAATGACATAAACTTCAACTCTACGAATTCCATAAACTCGTCTAAGTTTGGAAGTTCTCTTGACTGTTTCATACTTTGTATATATTCGCTGTAGGTGACGTCATCCAGTTTTGATGATAGTAAATGCACGATGAGCGGCCCCCATACACGGACGTCTATGTTGAGGTTTTTTAGCGCATTTAAACACTCTTTTGTAGTATCATGCAGCTTTTTCAAGTTAGCTGAGTTCGGTTTATCGATTGATGCTTGATTGAGAAGAGTGTCTATGTATGAGGTGAAAAGCAACCGTTTGTTATCGTAGCGGTGCTGGATAATCTCTAGACATGAGTCATAATTCTCCGCATTTACAGGTAGATGTTTGATTAATTTTTCTGCTTCGCCTCTTAGTTTTTACTTGAGAAACTTCATTTTTTGTGTCTTGTTCAGCATTGGGTTGTTATGAACCATCTCAAAGAATAAATCTCTAAAAGAAATCCAATTGGTATAAGTTCCGTTGAACTCCGGCAATTCAATCCTTGGCGTTGTTTTTTCATAGTGTGATGTTTCGAAGATTTTTCGATTTAAGTCTTCCTTTAGGGTGTCGTAGACTTGTTCCCAATAGTCGAACTTCACTTCATAATCTTCGTCATTTCCTTGTAAAAGGTAGCTAAGTTCCCAGTGGATCTTATCGATGGATTCCCACTTGGACTGTAGTATATTAAGTTGGTCTTGAAATTGCCATTTTTCCTTCATTTCGTCGAGATTAACTTTCGAGATTGCTCGTTTTAAGGCGTTGAAGTTGCACATCTGATGACGTAATAGCGTAGATAGAAGCTTGTCTGTCTCATCTGCCGTTGGTCGTTGCAAGCTTGAATCAAACTGCGGTGTTCCGGGAGCGTCTGGTGATTTCGATTTTGATATTCCCGAACATCCAGGCTCACTTAATAACTCGTTTTTTCGTTGAGTCATTGATTGTTTTGTTTCGTCGAACATGCTTCTTGTTATTTCAAAAATGTTCTCTTTAAAATAGTCATGATCTCTTTTTGCTGACTCATACTGCATCAGGATCTCATGATTTGTTTGAAATTCATCCCAGAGGGACTGTAGAACTTCTATGCGTTTGTTAAGGTAATCTATGGTTTTTCTACTCACAGAATCCTTTTTGAAGTTACTTTGAAGAGTTTTGATCTTCTCGTAGCTGTTTTGTTGCTTGGATATGAGCTCCAAAAATTGATACTCTCCTTTGGACATTGTTAGTAGTTAGTGGTTGGTGCGTATGTCTTGTGTTTCACAAGAAGTTGGAGTAGCAGTAGACGTTATCTCCGCTATGTTGTTGTTGCAGCAGTAGACGTTATCCCCACTGTTGTTAAGTTTGAAGCGTAGCAGTAGACGTTATCTCTGCCTTTTGTGAAGTTTGAAAATAGCAGTGGACGTTATCCCCGCTGTTTAGAAGAGTGGCAGTAGACGTTATCTCCGCCCTTATGTAGTTTGAAGAATAGCAGTGGACGTTATCCCCGCTGATTCTTATTTTGTTGAGCAGCAGTAGACGTTATCTCTGCTGTCTGTAGTTTATTTTGTAGCAGTGGACGTTATCCCCGCTGGTTCGTTACTTGCTGGCACTCAGCGCAGTCTTCCCTCTCTTCGTGATGGGGAAATTCCACACTAAGCACTTCGCAGATATGTCACGAAGAACTCGAAGACGGTCCCCGTGATTCCAATGTCGAAGGACCACGCGATGTTGGGGCTATCCTGTCGTTGACGGTATCCCGGTAGTTGTAGTATAGTTTACACCAAAACCACTGATTATAGTTTATACGTATTTATTTATAGTTATTGCCTACGGCTATGTTTAGTGTCTGAGTCGCACCTTACGTAATGTTTTTGTAGTTATTGACACATTAGCGCGTGACGGAGGTTGTAGCACGACTGCTCGTCTATATAAAGTAGGTTAATTATTAATTTGCTGTATGAGCATTATTGGCTCGTACAGTCCTTATGCCACAATAATCCCGGTCTACCCTGAGCTATTCTTAGTTATTATTGTTGGTCCGTAATGATTTCATTTTAATGTGTATTATTCGCGTAAATTAAAGAACGTTATTATTAACCTTTATTTCGGGCATCAATGGCCCATAAAAACAAATACCTTCTCTAAGGTATTTGATTTAACTAACATACATAAAAGTTATATTATTATACATATTAAATAACATGTCGAGACGTCTTCGTGTCGCGCGCGGTGCTCTGTACGAAACGCAACACCTTTCGGGCAAAATTCCTCCTTCAAGAAGGTCTACAGATGGGCGGTCGGTATCCTCACCACAAGGAATGTAACTATATATTATACATATCTTTTTACTTGCAGGTGTCGCTCACCCTGAGCCAGGAGATCCGTCGCCTCTCGGCGCTGGTGGACGAATACGAATCTCCGTTCCGCGCGGACAGAGCCGCCCTGGAGCAATACAAGCGCGCGCTACACCGGCACGTGGAGTCGGGCCTCGGCTCGCGGCTCAAGAAGCGCCTCTCGGCGGACATCGGACACGAGATGGACCAGGCGCAGAAGGAAATGGCCGGTAATGTACTACGTTTATATACAATTAATGTAGGGCCAATTTAATAGATCACATTTGACATCTGTCTGTTTCTTTTGTCATCTATACATATTATAAAACAAAGTCGCTCTCGCTGTCTGTCTGTCCCTATGTATGCTTAAATCTTTTAAACTACGCAACGGATTTTGATGCGGTTTTTATTAATAGATAGAGTGTTTCTTAAGGAAGGTTTTTATGTATAATACATGCATAATATAGTAGAGAAACACTGATAATTTTTGAGGTTTCTAATGTGATGTCGTAAATAAGCACATTTTTTTGCGCTTACATTGCAAACGCTGGCTGAACCCTACGAGATAGATCAAAATAATGTACTACAGTATTGTACATATTAACAAGGTCTACAAAAAAGTTCGCGATGGTATATGTTTATCTCTTAGACATAACCCACAATAACCATTTTTTATCCTTTACTTTTTATGACAAATAACTATTAATAAATTGTTGTTAGCATGAATTTGTCCCTTCTTCAATATAACATAAACTTCACTAATATATACACCAATGACAAAAAAGCTGTGCATGTTGATCATACCGCTAGGTTAAGGTTAAGCAACATAAGGCTAGGTCATTAAATAGATGGGTGAATCAATTTGTATGAAATTTTGTTTACATATCGGGTAGGTCTGAGAATAAAATCGTAAAGTATATTTCATGCCGCTAGGTTTAGCAACGTTAGCCAAGGTCATTACATAGATAGGTGGCGGGCGGCGGCGACTCCGAGGAGGACGGTGACGGGGTTGCAAGCCCCGTCCCTGTGATCATGGTGCCAGGTTCCCGGGGGCTATAATGCACACTGAGGGGTATTTGGTGCATATCCCACTGGAGAGCCCAGGTCTCCCCTCATATATGGCGATGCGACAGCCGCAGGGGTTTAAGTGGGTAAGAATCCCAGATACCAGATACCATGATTAACGAGGATATTTAGAACGAGAGGAGGGTGCAAGAGAGGAAAGAGAGGGAGAGGGGATTCGAGGAGAGAGTGATAGGGTGAGGGATAGAGGGATTAAGGTAGAACAAGGGGAGAGTGAGGGGAGCAAGGTGGTAGAAGAGAGAGGGGGACGGGGTTCAGAGAGGGGACAACGGGGAGAGGAAGAGGGGGACTGTGACGGGGACCGAAGCGGGAAAGGGGAAAGAGAAAAGAGAGAATTAGAATTAGATTTTTCTTATAAGTGAGAGAGAGATGGAGAGATAAATAAATCAAGGGAGGGGGGAGAAAAGGGGAGCAAATTGTAATAAAAGCGCGGGCGGAGCTGCGCGGGTCAGCTAGTTATTATAATAAATATGTAATCGTAATTGAAAAACGTTAAGGAATTGAACAGTTCCGACTACAAAAAGAAAAAAAAAATTATGCCCATCGTTACAATGTTTCGTTGTTAAATTTTGTCAAAGGCCCTATAGGTATAACGGGCTGGTTTCCGCAACTCCACGTCAAAGCGCGTGGTAAGTAGGGGTCTACCCAACACGGAAAAACATGGCAAGTGGTCTACGATACAAAAAAGTTTGGGGAACTCTGGTCTAGTGGTTAGACATCCTGTCCACTAAACGATGGGTCGTGGGTTCGATTCCCACCAAGTGTCTGGGTGTTATTTATCTATTTAAGTATGTATTTACAAAGAAAATGTATATAAGTATTAGTATCAGTTGTATGGTTTCCATAGTACAGGCTCTGCCTAGTTTGGGATCAGATGACCGTGTGTGAATTGTCCCAAGATATTATTATTTTTGTGTCCAGTAATTTCACCAGCTACAGTGCCCTTCACACTTGAATACAGAAATATTTATACACTGCTGCTCAACGGTAGAATATCAGTCACTGGTAGTACCTACCTGAACGGTTCCTTGCACAAGGAATCTACCACAGAGTGAAAGAATAGCACCCTCCCATCTTTTCCTTTCGGGTGTCGTAGGATATGCCTAAGGGAAAACGAAAACAAGACGGGCAGCAGCCTCATCTCTGTGATATCCAACCACGTATATACTGCGATCCCGAAGACGCCTGCCCAGCATGAGGATTATGGCAACCCCCCCCCCCCCCCCTAAAAGGGAGGCCTATGTTCAGCATTGGATGTCTTACGGTTGATGATGATGAAGTTTACAACAAATCCGTACATCCCCAGACCGCATGTACAACATCCTGCCCCTCCACAAGCGCGCGGCGGCCGCGTCCATCATCACCCCCCACCAGCAGCCCTTCGAGGTGCTCTACCGCCTCAACTGCGACAACCTGTGCGCTGACTTCACCGAGGACCTCTCGTTCCGGTTCTCGTACGGCATCACGGCGCTCATACAACGGTTCCAGGGGAAGAACACCAACAAAATTGCACTCAAGAACCCACCACAATATACTCCGGTATGTTTTTATCCATCTTCATCGATTTCTCAAAGGAGACAAACATATGCATTGAGGAACGTAAGAATCTTAAGACAGTATTGAAAAATAATTGGATGGACTGGACTAATCCAGTCTGATTACGGTCGAAGCCAGTTTTATAGCCAGTTTTGGGACAGTCTGGCGCTGTCTCGCACAGTCACAGTTCATGCATAATCTGATTACATTCGTGCCCACTCAGATCACGTTCGTGCCAAGTCCAATCACGTTCGTGCCCAGTCCGATCGCGGTCGTGCCCAGTCCGATCACGTTCGGGTTGAGTCCGATCGCGTTCGTGTCCAGTCTGATCACGTTCGGGTTGAGTCCGATCACGTTCGTGTCCAGTCTGATCACGTTCGTGCCCAGTCTGATTACGTTCGCGCCCAGTCAAATTACGTTCGGGCTCATTCCGATCACGTTCGTGCCCAATCTGATCACGTTTGCGCCCAGTCTGTTTGCGTCCAGGCCCAGTCCGATCACATTTGTGCCCAGTTTGATTACGTTTGTGCTCAGTCCGATTAATAACGCGTCCAAGTAAAATGTGCAAAGGGCAAAGGAAACATCCTGTGGGATACTGTATAGCTGACAGCGTGTGTGATTTATTTTACAGATCCCACCTTCAGTGAGTTCCATCCCGTCATCTCTGGAAGTAGCGCGGGCGCCCAGCAACGGGCCAACGCTGGGCGTGGGCAGCATGGGGCCTCTCAGCGCCGAGGAGTGGGGGCTGGTGTCCAAGTTCGCACTTGGAGCTCTCACGTCGCAGGGCACGATGGGCGGCCTGCTGCTCTCTGGACTTGTAAGTTGATTTTTTTAAGTTATAGATTCGAGTTTTCTTACAATATAATTAAAAGCAATATACTATCTGAAAAAATTGGCAAACATGCCGGCGATCAGATTGCTTTTGAGGTATTTTAAACCTGCCGGCATTCTGATTGGTTTTGAGATATTTTAGCTAACTTTGTCACGAAAGCAACATGATACTAATCGATTAAGGACTACGGGCACATCACTGGGATAGATAGTGATAGAGGCTATGACATATCGTCGGCTTAAAGTGTAAACCTGCTAACTAACTTCAACATAATTTTACAGGGCAGACAAAAAACTTCTTATAATTTATATTTGTAGCGTATGAACCAAACCCAAAATATGGGTGATTTATTATGTAATATTCTATAGTATAAACTATAAATTAATAAATGTTTTTTTGTATTTACTGGTTTATAAGCGATTTTGCGACATAGCAGGTTTTATTATGTTTAAGTTGTACATTGCGATGTAATTTAGCAGGTTTTCTTGTTTAAATAAAGAACTACGTTACTATAGGAAATAAGTATAATCAAGAAATATAGTTAAGTTTTCATTCAATTAGACTTCCATAAATAAAAACAATCATACATATAAACAAAATATTTTGGAAATACATAATAAATTAAACAAGTTTTGGTTTTATAAAGATTAGGTACTTTATTATTACTTTTACGCGTACTTAGTTACTGTTGAGGAACAACGGTTTGATGGGCCTGTTGCTCTTGTGGTTAGTCACCCTGGCCGGCTGTTACCCAATACGTCGTGGGTTCGATTCCTGCCAAGTATCTGGGTGTTATCTATTTAAGTATACCTATATTTACAAAAACTGTTCCTATATAAGTATTAGTATCTGCCTAGTACAGCCAGCAGCCACTACCTAGTCTGGGATCAGATGACCGTTATTTTATTATATCGTCAAAATGTAATTAACGACATCTGTAACAGAGAGCACGGCAAATAGGTACTTATTGTCCAAAACATTAACCTTTAGGTAACCATTTGGTTGATAAATAAAAATAATATTTTGTTATAATTTTATGTACTGATTTCTGATATTTACGCGAATATTACAAATTGAAATGAAACTAATTATACGGATTATATCGCGGTTTATTTTTGATTTTAATTACCCGACGTTTCGAATACTTTACAGCATTCATGGTCACGGGCGGACTGAGGTGGTAGCTGTCCATATGTCATAGTTGTCTTAGGGTACCTTCAGGTCTTCTAATTATTATTGTTAGTCCGATCTACGCAGATATAGCTTACAGTATCTTGAGGTCTTGCAGTGGAATGCTTGTCTTTGGATTTGACTATGTTTATCACGGGATCCCAAGCTGGTGGTAGCACCCAGTCATCTTGTCTATTGAAATTTGGATGCTTTTTAATTTCAATAGCCTTACGAGTCATCCTTGGTAGGTAGCGCTGTTCTTTAGAGGATTTGTGGTTTGTCAAATCTAATATAATGGCGGGTGCGATCCTGAACATGTTCACAGACTGCAGACTTCATATAGCGTCGAAGTTTAACGTCAGCTATATGTTCTTTTACACGGGTTTTTACCGATCGTTTTATTTGCCCGATGTATGAGAGCCCACAGTCACAATCTAGTTTGTATACTCCTGCATCACTTATCTCTCTTCTGCGTCGGGTAATTAAAATCAAAAATAAACCACGATATAATCTGTAAAATTAGTTTCATTTTAATTTGTTATGTACTTTTAAAGTCGGGTGAATCTCCAAGAAAATGTTTAGAGTAGACATAAAAAATACTAGCAAAGTCTCAAAACTGTTCAATAGTCTATAAAAAACTGGTAACAGTGCAACAGGAGCAGTTTAAGTATTCTATTTCAAACCAATGATATTATAAGTAATGGATACGTTACCTACGAAGCAATCGACAATTAAAAGTGACACAGAATTAATTTAGAAGTAATGAAATGTGATTTATTAATTTCTAGTTTTGTTTGTGTATTTGGATAATTCACATAAAATTCGTTATTTATATAGTGTTTTCGATAGTTTCGATGATCGATTATTCCATAAAAGTCAAACGAATTAACAATACTTCAGTGGGTGATGTGCTACCGATTCAAGGTGTGCTCACATTTAGCTCACCTTTTGCTGCAGCTTTCAGATCGCCATGACCTATTTTTACTTATAGGTAATATTGTTAATATTGTTGTTGGTAATATTGTTTCAAACCATATTTTTACTAAAATATCAATGAGTTCATCTAAAATAAAACTGAGATAAGTAATAGGTACCTATCTACCTTTGCAAATATCTGTCATCACGTATTAGAACACGAAATATACTATTTTGTAGCGGAGTAACAAAACGACGGCAACACCGCAATACAAAATAGCGGTGGTGCTGGATTTAGCTGTGAATATTTGAAGTGACTCAATTTAGCAGTTTTACTCATCACACTTTTTTTTACACTTACAGTCTTAGATATAAGTAGCCGATTTGTTTGGACGATGCGGCGTCTCTTTCTCTTTCGAACGGTATTAATAAGTAAGAAATGATAAAAAATGGATTTGGTAGGTTTACACTCTAAGCCGACGATATGGTAAACTCAAACTCACCATCTATTGGGAGGCCAGTACAATTATTTTGTAAAAAAAAATTGCTCTTTCCTTTAGTTTATTTGATGTTTTGAACGGCAAGATACACTGTCGCTCTGATCTAATTGTAACATGACACACTGTTTAAAAAAAGTGAAAAAATGACAAGCCTGCTGAGTTTCTTGTCGGATCTTCTCAGTTGAGGCCGCGTTGTGATCCGGTGGTAGCTTTTTTTTTTTTAAAACATGACCTTTCAAAAGTGCTAGCATTAAGCCTATTTGAAATAAATATTTTTGAATTTTGAACTGTGGTAGTCACCGGCTATGTTCTGTAGTGGATGTCTTCTGGCTGACGACGATGATATATTATTCCAGCTACTAAAAACGGTGGGTTGGCGCATAGTGGCGGTGACGGGCGTGTTGTACGGCGCGCTATACGCGTATGAGCGCCTCACGTGGACCACGAAGGCGCAGGAGAGGCTCTTCAAGAAGCAGTACGTCGCGCACGCCAGCAAGAAGCTGCGGCTCATAGTCGACCTCACGTCGGCCAACTGCAGCCACCAAGTGCAGCAGTGAGTACACACCAATACATTCATTGTACGCCTACGAGCGCCTCACGTGGACCACGAAGGCGCAGGAGAGGCTCTTCAAGAAGCAGTACGTCGCGCACGCCAGCAAGAAGCTGCGGCTCATAGTCGACCTCACGTCGGCCAACTGCAGCCACCAAGTGCAGCAGTGAGTACACGCCAATACATTCATTGTACGCCTACGAGCGCCTCACGTGGACCACGAAGGCGCAGGAGAGGCTCTTCAAGAAGCAGTACGTCGCGCACGCCAGCAAGAAGCTGCGGCTCATAGTCGACCTCACGTCGGCCAACTGCAGCCACCAAGTGCAGCAGTGAGTACACACCAATACATTCATTGTACGCCTACGAGCGCCTCACGTGGACCACGAAGGCGCAGGAGAGGCTCTTCAAGAAGCAGTACGTCGCGCACGCCAGCAAGAAGCTGCGGCTCATAGTCGACCTCACGTCGGCCAACTGCAGCCACCAAGTGCAGCAGTGAGTACACACCAATACATTCATTGTACGCCTACGAGCGCCTCACGTGGACCACGAAGGCGCAGGAGAGGCTCTTCAAGAAGCAGTACGTCGCGCACGCCAGCAAGAAGCTGCGGCTCATAGTCGACCTCACGTCGGCCAACTGCAGCCACCAAGTGCAGCAGTGAGTACACACCAATACATTCATTGTACGCCTACGAGCGCCTCACGTGGACCACGAAGGCGCAGGAGAGGCTCTTCAAGAAGCAGTACGTCGCGCACGCCAGCAAGAAGCTGCGGCTCATAGTCGACCTCACGTCGGCCAACTGCAGCCACCAAGTGCAGCAGTGAGTACACGCCAATACATTCATTGTACGCCTACGAGCGCCTCACGTGGACCACGAAGGCGCAGGAGAGGCTCTTCAAGAAGCAGTACGTCGCGCACGCCAGCAAGAAGCTGCGGCTCATAGTCGACCTCACGTCGGCCAACTGCAGCCACCAAGTGCAGCAGTGAGTACACACCAATACATTCATTGTACGCCTACGAGCGCCTCACGTGGACCACGAAGGCGCAGGAGAGGCTCTTCAAGAAGCAGTACGTCGCGCACGCCAGCAAGAAGCTGCGGCTCATAGTCGACCTCACGTCGGCCAACTGCAGCCACCAAGTGCAGCAGTGAGTACACACCAATACATTCATTGTACGCCTACGAGCGCCTCACGTGGACCACGAAGGCGCAGGAGAGGCTCTTCAAGAAGCAGTACGTCGCGCACGCCAGCAAGAAGCTGCGGCTCATAGTCGACCTCACGTCGGCCAACTGCAGCCACCAAGTGCAGCAGTGAGTACACACCAATACATTCATTGTACGCCTACGAGCGCCTCACGTGGACCACGAAGGCGCAGGAGAGGCTCTTCAAGAAGCAGTACGTCGCGCACGCCAGCAAGAAGCTGCGGCTCATAGTCGACCTCACGTCGGCCAACTGCAGCCACCAAGTGCAGCAGTGAGTACACGCCAATACATTCATTGTACGCCTACGAGCGCCTCACGTGGACCACGAAGGCGCAGGAGAGGCTCTTCAAGAAGCAGTACGTCGCGCACGCCAGCAAGAAGCTGCGGCTCATAGTCGACCTCACGTCGGCCAACTGCAGCCACCAAGTGCAGCAGTGAGTACACGCCAATACATTCATTGTACGCCTACGAGCGCCTCACGTGGACCACGAAGGCGCAGGAGAGGCTCTTCAAGAAGCAGTACGTCGCGCACGCCAGCAAGAAGCTGCGGCTCATAGTCGACCTCACGTCGGCCAACTGCAGCCACCAAGTGCAGCAGTGAGTACACGCCAATACATTCAATGTGCATACGCCTCAACGAGGGCCCGATGAAGCCTGAATTGGTTGCGTTGAATATAACATAACTATTTAAAAAATTAAAAACCGACTTCAAACTAAATTATCTAAAAAGCATAAAATAACGAAAATATTATTGAAGTTGGTGTTAGCGTACCTGCTGTGTATATTCTGCACCAACTTCAATAATATTTTCGTTATTTTATGCCTTTTAAATAATTTACTTTGAAGTCGGTTTTTTTTTTAAATAGTTTATTTAACACTTTTTAGTGACTTATTTTACCAAGATAGGTATCAGCACTATCACGCAACTCGAACGTCTACATTACAGTAACTTACTGAAAACATAAAAAGTTTATATCTCTTAAACTACTAGACCGATTTTGATGAATTTTGTACTCTACCCTAAGTTGAAAGATACTCTAACTATTGCAAAAAGAATTTTCGTAATCGGACTTGTAGTTTCTGAGAAATCCGTGTGGACAAACCTACATACATACATACATACACTCGTGAAATTTGGTAAATTCGTTTAGAAGCCCACATAGACTAACATATATGAATATTACGCATTTTTATTAATATTACATACATACACGTCGAATACAGAACCTCCTTTTTTGAAGTCGGTTAATAATAATAAGCCTTTAATTCAGATTTTCTGTTTTAGTGATTGTTGTATAATATATCTCAATTTAACGTGCCTCAAGCCAACGTGGCAAAGGCCTCCTCTCCTCTAGCAATTTGTATTGCTCTCTTTCGCGGGCCACTCTCCTCCAGTCTGGGGCCTGCCGTGAGTTTTAGCTCGTCCTCCCATCTCCTGTATTGTCTTCCCCTGTTTCGTTTACTGTCTCTGGGGTACCAGTCAGTCACAATTTTACTCCATTTTTCTACTAATATGACATATTGAACCCTACAAATTATCTTTGGCTGGCCACCGGTAAGCTATTACTCCAGGTTCAACCATTTAATGCTACGAGTTTGATCTGATAAAGGAAAACAGGGTATTCATCGAACAAGGTCAGTCTATAGGTGGTGGACTGTTTAGTGACATTTGAATGAAGTGGCTTTGTGCTTTGAGGGGACATCAAAAGTCGTCCGGTTGTTGTCCAGCAGTCTTTAAGCCAGGTCAAAGGCCTAAGGCTTTTACAAACACGAAGTACGCCTAGATGCTTACGGGATATATAGAGAGAACATGTTCGATGATTCCTTAGCGCTTACCAATACAAGTGTGTTTCTTTTAGTTTTTACCACTTTCCTGGTGTACAATTACATTGGTTTCACGGAAACGTAAATAGATGTCGCTACATCCGAATTACATCGCGGTATGGGTTGTAATCGCGGATTACATACATTGCTAAGGTTTTTATGGATTTGTTGTCTCTGCACTGCATACCGAAATATACAGTATAGCTCTCATATCATTGTGGGTAGTGTTGAACGTCAGACGTATGTCGTAATGTGTGCCACTATTTAAATCCCTTAATCGCTAAAAGTTTAACTTTCACAGTATAGTTTATACAGTAGTGTGCCTTTCCATCACTGCTACAAAGTTGAGTAAACATAACGGCAAAATATTAAGTGATATGACTACCAGAAGTAAAAAATAAGGTTATAATTTCTTTATATGAAGTATCAAAACAAAGCACCGTGTCGACTAATTGGAAAGGATCGCGTTCTGTGCCGTTTGTGTCTTCCGACCCCGCGCGCGCTACCGCTCTGCTGCACTGTGCCACGCAGCTGGAAAGGATCGCGTTCTGTGCCGTAGCGTGTCTGCCGATAGTTGTTTACTGGCCGCAAGGCGATACAACAATAAAAGGAAGAAAAACAATCGTCAGCGTTAACTATTATTGTTAAGCATTTTCTGCTGTACGATCAAGATGCCTGCCACCTGCAATGCTTGTAAGAAATATATACAGTCGCTTAACTATATGGAATGTTATAAGTGCAAAAAGATTTACCATCCACCGTGTTTATCTATCTCACTTGAGAGCTTCACAATATTAACCGATGACTACAAGAACACCTGGACATGTCCTTCGTGTGTAAGCTTGCTTCCTAAAGGAGATAACAGTTCAACCCCGGTTCGTCCTGCGCCCACGACTGGTCGTAATAAAACGCATTCGGAAAACGATAATGTGAACACCACTAGAGGTAGCCGACCAAAAGAATACACACCTACCAACACAGTGACCAACACAGATGACATTTCTTCCCTAATCTGTGAAATACGTTTACTTAGACAAGAAGTGCAAGAACTCAAGACGCAAAATATGGAAATTAGTCTGCTGCGTCAAGATGTATTAGAGTTGAAAAACCAACTATCTACATCGTCTACATTGCTTAGTAAAAAAACGGAAGAATTAGCAGCACGGGATCTTGAAATAGCTAACCTGAAGAGTTCTGTGTTGCAACTGCAGGTGGTGGTCAATCAGCAAGAACAGAATGCTTTGCGTAACGATCTTGAGATTATGGGAATTCCGGAACAAGAGGCTGAGAATTTACACCATATTACTCTCCTAGTTGCCAAGAAAATTGGAGTGGATCTTAATGATGACGACCTAAATGAAATTTCTAGAGTAGGTACAAAACGACCTGCGGCATCTAAGCTTCCCCTAAACGAAGACATCAAACCCCGCCCGATTGTGTTAAAATTATTGAGGCGATCAAAGCGGAATGAAATTATAAAGGCCGCAAAAAGCAGACGAGACCTGACGACCGCGGATATAGTTACTGGTCCGGCAAAGAAAATGTTTATTAACGAACGACTCACCAAGGAAAATCGTCACTTATTTCGAGATACAAGACTCCGCGCAAAACAACACGGTTTTCGTTTTTGTTGGATCCGAGATGGATCAATTTATGTTAGACAAGCCGAAAAGAAACCCGCGATCCCCATACGAAATACCGATGACCTGGAGCAGCGTGTTGGTTCAGCACTCACGGAGACTAATATCTGAAGCTGCGAAACTGAATCTGAATTCAGCTACCAATTTGTCTCTTGGTTATCATTCCCTGGACAACAAAGTTGTTTTTTGTCCTTTTTACATACATTGTTATCATATTATTAAAGATATTGCTTCTTTACACAAAATACCAGCTACATCACATTATACACACAACTCATTACACTACATATATGCAATCATTTTTAAAATCCATCACAGCACTATTTATAAATTTTTTGTCATAAGTTGCACACATAGTTTCGCTATTTTTCATGGAAAATGTTGCTTTCATGCGAAATTGCTAAATCCCAAATCTCCTCAAATTGCTGCGAACATATTTTTATCAATAAAAGAACTTATTGATGCTTCCCGCTCTATTCATCACAACTGGTTAGATACTTCCAATAGCTCTTATTTAAATCATATTCAATATTAATTTGGGTACGTTGGAGGATTTGGATAATGCGTATACAATAGAGTGCGAAGCAATTAATTTACCAGAAGATTGTAAAAATGTTCTAACCCCGGAATATAATTTCAAGACACTGACTTTTAATATTCGTAGCATACAACATAATTTCGATTCATTTCTCGTAGTCCTAAAAAGGCTTAACATCCCCTTTGACGTAATTGTTCTAACTGAATGCTGGCTTGCAGGAGGTGCCATAGTTAGACAAATACCAGGCTATCATTCTTTCTCTACTGAGAAAAACTTGAATAGAAGTGGAGGCGTTGTGGTGTATGTTGCTGATAAATGGAGTGCTACAGTTAGAGAACCATCCATAGTAAATGCTGAATGTCTAGCCGTCGAATTGTCAAATTCTTTTTGTATTTTAGGTATCTACAGGTCTCCATCAAATAAAGAGATTGATTCGTTCTTAGCTTCCTTACATACAGTTTTAAGCGAATTTAACAGTAAAAGTAATGTTTTTGTAGCGGGGGATATAAACATTAACATTATTTCTGTGTTGGAGAAATCCAGTTCAGACTATCTAAGTTTATTGGCTGAGTTTGGTTTTATTCCAGCCATCACAAAACCAACTCGTGGAAAAACGTGCCTGGACCACATATTCGTTCGGAGTAATAAACATAAACGCATAGGTCTGGTAGTTGACACGGATATAACAGACCATATGATTGCTATATCGGGTCTAGTACATTTAAACACCAGCTCGAGGCGATGCCAAATCATTACCAAAATTAATTACAGTGGTGTATCAGAAGAACTCCAACTAACTGATTGGACAAAAGTCGTTAATACAAAAGATGTCAATGAAGCCGTAGAAGAATTCGATCGAATATTGTCTGAAGCTACGCTGAATAATACATCGGAAAAACGCGTGAGTCGTTCTAAAACGATTTTCAAACCGTGGATAACACCGGGCCTAATCAAGTGTATGAACCACCGTGACAAACTTCACTTAGATCTAAAAAAACACCCAAATGATGCAAATAAGAAATTAATATACATACGTTACAGGAATTCGTGCATCGACCTCCTTCACAGGGTTAAACATAATTATGAAAAACAACGACTTGAAACTAACAAACATAATACAAAAAAGCTGTGGAAGACTATCAAAGAGATAACAGAAACCCCAGCAAATAATGCTAAAACACTTGACTTGTTGAAAGCTGATGAAAGTCCAAAAAACTCGGTAGACTTATGTAACAAATATTTTGCTTCCATAGGAACAGATCACGCAAACAAACTTCTGCTTCAACAAGCAACCACACAAGAGTCGATAGCCCGGAATATAAAATTAAGTACCCATAAGCCCTGCACATTTTACATGCAACCCACTGATATTCTTGAGGTAGATAGTATTATTTCACAGCTTAAAAGTGATAGTGCTCCCGGCGCGGATGGACACAAAACAATGCTAATCAAAGCAGTAAAAAAAGAAATTATAGCCCCTCTTACTTACATATTCAATCTCAGTATATCCACTGGACGTTTTCCCGATGCCTGGAAGAAAGCAGTTGTAGTACCTATACATAAAAGTGGCTCCAAAACCTGCGTAGAGAATTATAGACCCATATCGCTTCTGGGAGTCCTCTCTAAAATATTAGAAAAGATAATTAACAAACGGCTGCTTAACTACCTTGATAAATATAACTTAATAACTGATAAACAGTTTGGATTTCGGCGTGGCAAATCAACGGAAGGTGCAGTTGAAACTTTGGTTAATCTCATCTCTGGATATGTTGACAATGGCCAAAAATGCATTGGCATTTTTCTAGACCTTGCCAAGGCATTTGATACCGTATCAATCCCAATTCTTTTAAAAAAACTCGAGTGCCTAGGAATACGCGGTTTACCTTTGGCCTGGTTCGAAAGCTACCTAACAAGTAGATTCCAATTTGTTAAGATTGACTCCTATCACAGTGAAGAACTTCCAGTAACCTTTGGCGTGCCGCAGGGTAGTGTGTTAGGTCCGTCCTTGTTTACTATTTATATAAATGACCTCGAGAGAACTATTCCAGCAGGCGCGGACATTGTATGTTATGCAGATGACACTGTTGCGATTTTTCATGGTGCCAGCTGGGAGATCACAGCTAATCATGCAGAACTTGGCATAAGCAAGATAAAACAATGGCTAGACAACAATCTTCTCCACCTTAACACAAACAAGACCAAATATATGTGTTTCCGAAAAACCAAAATATCAGCAAGGGAAACCCCAGCAACCTTGAGAGTACTCTCTCCACTTTCAAATAACAACAATGCCTGTGACTATTTAACTAAAGCTGAAAGTATTAGGTACTTGGGTATAGAGCTGGACGAAGGCCTCACTTTTAGAGCTATCATAGCATATCGCTATGGTAACCCAGAGAACTAGAAAGTTGATACATGTAATAAAACTGCTACGAAACTCCGCAAATGGTGAAATTCTGCATCTAGTGTACCATGCTTTATGCCAATCCGTTATAAGCTACTGCATTTCTGTCTGGGGTGGCGCGGTTGTGTCTATAATGATTCTTGTTGAGAGGGCACAGCGTTCCGTATTAAAAGTCATGCTAAAAAAACCGTACCTATATCCAACAACCACACTTTACTCTGAAGCTAAGGTACTTAGTGTAAGAAAGCTGTATATCCTCAAGAGCTGTCTATTAATGCACAAACGAGTGCTAGATTTGCCAACTTTCAAAGACTTAATAAAAAAACGTGTTTTTAGAGTCCCATGTCCCACTACCAAATCTTCTTTTGCTCAAAGGCACCCCAAATTTAGGCAACCATTTATTTATAATCAGGTGCTCAAAGCCTGCAATTCTATAGACTATTCTACTAGGAATGCTAAGATTGCTCTAACAAATTGGCTGCTTACCTTGTCATACCAGGATACTGAGAATTTGCTTAAAATTACAGCCTAAAAACTTGATCAATACGTGTATACACACACACACACACACACACACACACACACACACACACACAACATACAATATAATACACAACATACAATAGTGCTACACTCAATTCAGCATCCATATACATTTATAAAATAAGTTTATTTAGTTAATTAACTATTTTAGTATCAACATTAAGAATAATATAATAATTAGAATAATTTTATATAAATAAGAATTTAAATAAGAATAATTTTAGTTTTGTTAAAATATTCTAATATCTGCTAATAATTTGCTAAAGTAAAATAATTATTGGGCCATCGGGAAAAGAAATAACTTTTCATAAAATCTGGATTTTGGTTTAATACTCAAAGATCTGGATATATGTTCTGACTGACTAAACTACTGGAATTGTACCAGGTCCCCACGAGACAGGTTTTACCTAGTGTGGAGACCAAAGGAATATGTTTCACGCTTATGCACTAAAACAGTACATAGGCAATTAATTATTGTTATTTTAGAAAATAAGCAATGTAATTGGAGAAAAATAAATATTATATTATTATTATTAGCTATACGTTGGCTTTTATTGTATATCACTCACCACCGGACCTAGGAATTTATACATGGTCCTAGAGAGCCGGATGGGTGTTCGGTAATTTTTGGTCATCGTTGGTGGTGGATGACCACCTGTTCGTCGGACTGGACTGCGTTCCGGAAGTATCCCTGCAGCAGCGCGCCAAGGGTGGCGTGACAGAAGCAGAGGATCCGCCTGAGGAGGCTGGAGGAGCGACGAGCAGGAGGAGCGGTGGAGGTTCCTGAGTGGAGACGAGCTTCGGAGCAGCAGGCAGCCTATAGGGGGCGCCACTGGAGCAGTTCGTAGCTAAGTGTCAGTGAGTGTGCAGTGAAACTGTAAGTACATTACATTATCAGTCAAGCCTTATTATTGGAAGTAACTTCAAGTCGGTCACAAGTCGGAAGACTTAACTGAGAAAAATTCAAATTAGGACTTGTAATAGTTTTAAGGGCAACTGGCAAAACCAATTTTTAAATATTTGACAAATAGAATTCCAAAATAATTTTGAACTTAGAAAAATTTTCACTGAAACATTTTTTCAAAAAGTTTGTATTTGATAATTGTTTGTAAACATGGAGGCGCTAAACAATATCCAAGAAGATATTACAGCCAATATGTTGAAGTCTAGAACTAATTTTAAAAAATGTCCTAAAGACCGTTTAACTTATTCATATATTGAGACACGTTTAGATAATTTAGAACAGCAGTGGCAGTTATTTTCTAGAACTCATGTAAAGATATTAGGTGAAGTTAAACGGGAAGATTTTCATAACTCTAATTATTATAAAAATGGTGTTTACGATGAAGTTGAAGAATTTTATATTCAATTTAAAACGGATCTTAAGGATATGTTACCTAGCAAACAACCATCAAGTGGCACTCAAGGTTCGAGCACTACTCAATTAGTGCATAATATTAAGTTACCGGAAATAAAAATTCCTATGTTTTCAGGCAAATATATTGAGTGGCAGACATTTAGAGATTTGTTCACTGGTCTAATACATAATAATAAATCTTTAGATGATGCACAAAAATTGTACTATCTCAAGGGGCAGTTAACTGGAGAGGCTGAACAATTGTTAAGGAATATCGACATAACAGCTGAAAATTATCAACATAGTTGGAAAAAACTAGAAAGTATGTACAATAATAAAAAGTTTTTAGCTAATGGTGTATTGAAAAGATTGTTGAGTCAAAAGGCCTTAACATTTGAGTCAGCATATGAAATAAAGCGGCTAATTAGTACAACTTCGGATTGTTTAGATTCTATTAAGAAGTTAGGGGTTGATGTGTCGTCCTGGGACATACTTATTATACATTTAATTAGTGCAAAATTAGATAGAGAGACCAGGAAGGCTTGGGAACTAAAGGTTTCATCAGATAAAACTGATGATTTGCCAACATATGCAAATTTTACAGACTTCTTAATTGGTCGTTTTAGAGGTTTGGAGAACTTAGATAGTTCGCGGAATGTTGACAGACCACATAAGAGTTCTCATTCATTTCATGTAATAAAAGACAAAAAAGAGTTCCCATGTGTTTATTGTTCTACGGTTGGTCATAAAATCACTGCATGTAAACAATTTCAAAATGAATGTAATGACACTCGTCGTAATTTCGCTCAGGTAAATGGGTTGTGTTTTGTTTGTTTGGGTAATAACCACACTGCTAAAATATGTAAGAACACCTGGAAATGCCAAGTTTGCAAAAGACGCCACCATACTTTACTTCACCCTACTGGTGATTCTGGGTCTGTTGGTGAGTGCACTAATGATAGTGCAGGTCATGTAGCATCGTTGCCACCTGGAAACAAAGATAAGGTGACAAGCGAAGGTATACTGAATATCAGTAAGACCGCCACTCAGGCGGAGGGGTCAAATAGACCAGTTGTGTCGTGTTTTTCGACAGGAAGCTGTAAGGAAACAGTCTTGTTACCCACAGCATTAATTGAAGCGGAGGCCAAAGATGGTTCTTACCGCGTAGTACGCGCTTTATTGGACCAAGGGTCGCAGGGATCTTTTATTACTGAGGCTACAGCTCAGTATCTGGGTTTAAAGAAATCAGCATCCAAACACCTCGTTACAGGAGTAGGAGGTTGTAGGTCGGTTGAATCTAAGTCTACCGTGACTTTAAAGATACAGTCTCGAGTTGATCCAAGTTTTGTAATAATTGTAAAGGCTTACGTTTTAAAGTCCATCACTTCACTTCTTCCGGTAGTGAAAACATCAAAAGTAGAATGGGAAGACTTGAATGATGAAGATCTTGCTGACAAAGAGTATCGAAGACCTAATAAAATAAACATCTTGTTAGGTGCGGCAATTTACAGTAAAATCATTTTGGATGGAATTAAAAGAAACCTTGATGGATCACTCGTAGCGCAGAATACTAAATTTGGATGGATTATCTCTGGGCTTGTAGATGCTGACAACTCATCACATGCTAAGGTGTATGCAGGTATTACTGTAATGCATTCTAATATTCAGATGGATGACCTTCTGAAGCAGTTTTGGGAGATTGAAGCTGAACCTGTCGAAGCGGAAAAAATGCTTACTAAAGAGGAAATAGCATGTGAAAAGCTGTTTACAAGCACCACAACAAGAGGTAAAGATGGGCGATATATTGTGAGACTTCCTTTCCGTGAAGGAGATCGCAGTTGTCAGGATGGTGAATCTAGGCTGATAGCTGAAAAAAGATTCAAGAGTTTAGAGTTAAAACTTGCAAGAAACATTAAGTTAAACGATGATTATACTAAGGTGATACACGAATATTCAGATCTTAATCATATGGTGAAAATACCAGAGGAAGAAAGAAATAAAGGCTTATACTTACCTCACCATGCGGTAATCCGAGAGGATAGAGAAACAACAAAGGTTCGGGTTGTTTTTGACGCATCTTGCAAGGGGACAAACGGCGTGTCCTTAAATGATAATCTGATGGTTGGTACAACTTTACAGTTGGAACTTCGTCATATAGTTATACGCTGGAGAAAGCATGCGATATGTTTAGTAGCTGACATAGTAAAAATGTATCGCCAAGTGTTAGTGAATAGAGAAGATACAATGTTTCAACGGATTCTTTGGCGAGATAGTCCTGAAAAGGAAATAGAAGAATTTGAATTAGTTACAGTAACATTTGGCACGGCGTCAGCACCGTTTTTAGCAGTACGCGCATTACAACAAGTTGCGTACGATGAATGTGAGGACAATTCAGATATCGCAAATATCATTCTGAAGGATTTTTATATGGATGACTTGATGACGGGTTCTGAAACAGTAGAAGACGGATATAATATTTATACACAGATTAAAAAGGCACTAGCCAAAGGAGGATTCGAGCTACAAAAATGGAAGAGTAATAGCAAGGATCTATTAACAAGAATAAAGGAAAATAATATGGATAAAGATGAGCATATAGAGATAAAAATGGATAATGTAACTAAAATTCTAGGACTTACCTGGAATCCGAGAGCCGATGCTTTCCAATACACTGTAGATCTTCTGCCGTTGACGCAACCTGCAACAAAAAGAAAGATTATTTCGGATATCTCGCGATTGTTTGATCCTTTGGGATGGCTAGCACCAAGCACTATTCTAGCAAAAATATTAATTCAGAAGTTGTGGTTAGCGGGTATCGATTGGGACCAAAAAGTTCCAAGCAATTTAGCGCAAGAATGGATAACTTACCGCAATAGTTTGAATTCTTTATGTAATATAAAAATCCCTCGATGGATACATACCTCTTCTTCCAGTTCTGATGTGGAACTACATGGATTCTCGGATGCATCCAAAATGGCGTATGCCGCGGTTGTGTATATAAGGGTAGTTGATAAATTAGGTAATGTTCACGTATCCTTAGTTGCTGCGAAAACTAAAGTGTCTCCTATAAAGCAAGTCAGCATTCCACGGCTGGAACTTTGTGGAGCTACACTGTTGACAAAGCTAATCACAGAAGTAGCTGCTGTTATGAATATACCAAAACAAAGTTTGCATGCGTGGACAGACAGCGAGGTAGTGTTAGCATGGCTTAATAGTCACCTATCTCGTTGGAAAACTTTTGTGGCTAACAGAGTGTCGGAGATTTTATATAAATTAGATGCTACAAACTGGTCTCATGTCTCGTCTAAAAATAATCCAGCAGATTATGCATCTCGGGGTGTATTCCCCGCTGAACTTAGTAATACTAAGACATGGTTTGAAGGTCCAGACTTTCTTGGACACCGAGTTGTTGAATTTAGAAAACCGAAGAATTTTGTGTCTAATTTAGAAGAAATTAAGGTACATACAATTATATTTGAACTTTCAGTATGGCATAAGTTCTCATCATTGTCGAAACTCATACGTGTTATTGCTTACTGTCGACGATTTTTAAGACTAAGGAGGCAATGCACTAGAAACCAAGTAAAGGATTTATCTCAAGAAGAATTGGCAGTAGCAATGAAAATATGTTTAAGGAAATGTCAGGAAGAGGGGTTTTCTGAAGAAATAAATGAATTAAAGATTAAAAGGAAGTTGGATACAAGTGGAAAGCAGCTCAAATCTTTAAATATATTTCTGGATACTGAGGAAATTATAAGAGTTGGAGGGAGACTTGAAATGTCTCAACTGGATTATAATAGAATACATCCAATTCTTATACCTAAGGAGTCTTTTCTGACTGGGCTTTTGATTGCGGATGCTCATCAAAAGACTATGCATGGAGGACCTCAGTTAATGTTAACTTATTTACGAACACGGTATTGGATTGTTGGAGTTAAGAACTTGGTGAAGAAATGTGTAAGAAGTTGTGTAACTTGTATTAGATACTCATCAAAGATGAGATCTCAACTGATGGGGCAAGTACCATCTCCACGGGTGACAGCCAATAAACCATTTTTATGCAGTGGGGTTGATTATGCCGGTCCTATAAATATAAGGGTCTCGAAGGGTCGCGGCAATAAATCATATAAAGGCTACATTGCACTTTTTATTTGTATGTCAACACGGGCAGTGCATTTGGAAGTAGTAAGCGAGTTGTCCACTGCAGGGTTCTTGGCTGCTTTTAAAAGATTCGTGGCACGACGTGGTAGATGTGCTGAATTATATAGCGATAATGCTACTAATTTTGTGGGTGCTGCTCGCGAATTACTCTGCATCTTTAATGAGGATAAATCTAATTTATAACCCGAATTGGCAGAGTATCTCTCAGGAAATGGTATTAAATGGCACTTTATTCCGCCTCACGCACCGAACTTCGGTGGATTGTGGTAGGCCGGAATAAAGTCGACCAAGTACCATCTTAAGAGAGTCGTGCAAAATTCAACTTTGACATATTCGTGCGTGCGTGCCTTAATTCAAGGCCACTGTCATATATCGAGGACGCCAATGAGCTCACTATATTAACACCTGGCCATTTTCTGGTTGGAGAACCACTAGTTTTAGTACCGGATTGGAACTATGAGAAATCTCATGTTCACACTTTAAGTCGATGGCAACTCCAACAGAGAATGATGCAAAACTTTTGGCGTCGTTGGTCACATGATTATCTTCATCAGTTTTTGCAGCGACATAAGTGGACTCATCAAAGCCCGGAACCATCAGTCGGGGATGTGGTATTGATAAAAGAGGATGATATGCCTCCCGGTAAATGGCTGTTAGGTAGGATTGAACAAAAGCATCCGGGTCCTGATGAAATTACGAGAGTAGTCAGTCTTCGTACCGAGCATTCTCTGATAAAGAGACCAGTGTCTAAGATATGTCTACTGCCTGTGACCAAATAATTATTTTAGTGTTAGTTTATTGTTTTTCGTTAAGAAACATAACTTTGTTTGATTTATATTTACATAAATTGTAATTGAGAGCTTATAAGTTGGTTCATAAGATATCATATGTAATGATAGTAAGCGACAATGTTAACCACCAAGGATATATCATTTTTACAAAGTCCGACCCTTCATGGTGGGCGGGTCAAGTTGTTAATTGAAGGACATTATGCAATATGTCCTTGGTGGGCGGTATGTACAATTACATTGGTTTCACGGAAACGTAAATAGATGTCGCTACATCCGAATTACATCGCGGTATGGGTTGTAATCGCGGATTACATACATTGCTAAGGTTTTTATGGATTTGTTGTCTCTGCACTGCATACCGAAATATACAGTATAGCTATACGTTGGCTTTTATTGTATATCACTCACCACCGGACCTAGGAATTTATACACCTGGGATAGTATTACATAGGTATGTTGTTTTATTTTCTCTCAGAGAGCTGTCGACGATGTTCGCCCGCCTGTGTCGTCTCATCGACGAGGCGACGACGGAGATGGACGGCGAGCTGTCCGAAGTGAAGGAGGCCATCAAAATGTTGGAGCACGCCTCCACTTCCGCCAAGAAACTGCGCAACAAGGCCAACTACCTGTCCCACGAGCTCGAGCTGTTCGATGACGCCTTCCTTAAGAATAACTAGGGGAGAAGTAATTAAGGTAAGAATAACTGGGGGAGAATTAAGGTAATAATAAATAGGGGAGAAATAATTAAGGTAATAATAGCTAGGGGAGAAGTAATTAAGGTAAGAATAACTGGGAGAGAATTAAGGTAATAATAACTAGGGGAGAAGTAATTAAGGTAATAATAACTAGCGGAGAAGTAATTAAGGTAAGAATAACTGGGGGAGAATTAATTAAAGTAATAATAACTAGGGGAGAAGTGATTGAAGTTAACTAGGATACAAATACTTACCATTACCGTACATGCCCTGCCTAGTTTAAGATCAGATTACAGTGCATAGATTGATTGCTGAACATTATTGTTATTATTAATTTGCAGCGAAGGTACAAGAAGCCCAACCGTCACTAGCACACATCCCAACAGTTCAAGGGCCCAGGAAACCACCGTCACATGATTGGCTCCTGCAGAAGTCACAATACATGCAACAAGTATACAGTGTTAGTTTACCTGATCGGGAACAAGTTCGTGCAGCTAATGCTAGTGAAGTGTTTGTTTGTGATTACGAGTGTAATAGTGCGCGTTGAAGTGGATTGAAATAGTGGGCGACGTCTTCAGTCTGTAAGTAGAATCATGTAACCTCATTGCTTTAAGAGGAAATTATTTTACATGGCAATCACTATTGTATTGGTAATGTTGGAATTTCCCCCTTGATGGGGCGTAGTAAATCTCATGAATGTACTATTTCAATTGACTGGGCCCCGGGCGTCTGGCATGACAAGTGAAGGGTCACCATCAATACCTCTAGGAAGGTAAACATGGTGTGATATCCTCCGATGTACAGTTTCAATATACCTCTATAATTGTAAATTAGAGAATTTGTTGTTGTTTTAAAAGTTCTTTATCAGTTTTTACATGTTGTAACTGTATGAAATCACGCGAAGACGATCGTCTAAAAACTTGTTATGACATTAACTTGTTGTATTGAGTTGTATTTTAGTTTTATATGGTCCCTGACAATTTTTAATTTATTTTTGATGTTTACCTTCCCCAATTATAAAGAAACCTGCGTCCTGGTGCTAATTTAGGATGTCAAAAATAATAAAAAAAATTGTAAAATCTAACAAATTGTTAAATTGTTGAGAAATCTCGACACACTTCATGAAATATTTACTCCTCTGTTAACTGAAGTGTTTCAATTGCTATGTCTATATGCTTTAATGTCTCTGACTAGGATATAATAATATGTTGGCTATTTATACTGTATGAATGCATATAATATATTAAGTATTGGATACCATTGTGATTCCACCTTGATTCATCTGTTTAGTTACCATTACTGACATTTGTCCATCGAAGCTCCGCAATATTGACTGTTGCAATATTAGTTTTATCTGTGATATTTACACACAAAATACCCTCACAAAATGGGTAGCTCGGCTAAATATTTGTCACAATGTCACTAGAAACTGAAACTTGTATCAACATTATGAAGGAGGTTCCATTCACTTAAAACAATATATCATGATCTGGATCACATTAAAGTTCTCACATTTCAAATTGACGTGACGAAGTTTAAAATAGTTTTTAGTTAAATAAAATCCCTTCAGCTTTTGTATTTGACACAAGCTATTGAGTGTGAACTGTGAAGGGCATTGTTCCATCTTGAAATTGAAGATTGCTTCAATTGGAGTCACTTATACAGTATGAATTACAATTATCGTCTAACTTCTCCCTTTTTATCGTTCTCTAAGATTTTTAAGGGAAAATATTGTTTGTTAATCTATACATTCACCACTGTTGTTGAAGTCGAAATATTTTTCATATTAATTCATACACAGTAAAATATTATGTTTACAAAACTGTTTTTGTGCTGACAATTGATATACAGGAACTATTTGATATGAATACAATTTGATTTACGAAATAAGCACTAGAAAGTCAAATGCTAGTTTTATTCAATGGCAAGAGTCAAAATTGCGGATACCAATGAAATTGTTGCAATTATCTAATTTATTTATACTTTAGCGAAGCGGAGTGTGGTTCCTGAATGTTTGAGATGTAACTAGACTTATATACATTGCTGTTCCCGCCACTTGTAGTAAGTACATGGTTAAAGAAATTTATTTGTATTTTTAAGATTTCTTTAGGTGTTATAAAGAATAACGTATTCTGCGACGCAATTACGTATCAAACCTGCATTGGAAATTAAGTTTCAAATAAAACGAAGCAAGTCTTAAAAGTTCAGACCTCTCATTAGTGACAGTCAAGCAACATTCTTATTAACAGAGTTTAATAAATTAATCTCTGGACACTGTTAGATTAATTTTTCATCAAGTGGCAGACCGTGTGTGACTATTGTAGAATCACGGTCACTTCAGGGAGTCTTGAATTCTAAACTAATCACTTGGTGAAAAATCAGCCCAAGAAACTTCTGTTACATTTCTTTAACAATGTATAACATTATTTTGGCTATTTTTTATATTATTATATAAAAGCATGAACGAATTATTTGGTCACTATAGTGATAGTATTAGGAAGGTATGCAAATACAATGAATTGGATACTGGGAGCCATGCGACCATTTGATATTAGATAGATTTTGTTGTCCACTGTAATTAGATAATGGATTATTAGGAGAATTTTCTTATGTAAATAAATAAATAAAGAATTTCTTTATAGATCTGTATAGTTTTTATTTTGTAAATAACATAATTCATTGAGATCGTAACATTATTTGGTATATAAAAAAATATACTATTTATTTACTAGAGTATGTTAGAATATTTTCAATATCTACATTGAATATCGCTCTTAGGTCTTCTACTTTGGTTTTATGCTGAAAGAAAAAAATATCTGTTAAGGTACCTATTGCTTATTGAGCCGATCTTAAAGTTCCAATTAGAATTTGGATTATATGGATAATTAATAGTTTGTCCAAAATTGGAACAACAGCAGCATTAATTAAAAAAGTGATAAACAAATATTTGTTTTTGTTTGAAAAAGCATTTGTCCAACAATAGAAAGTGTTTCAAAAAACTACAACCCACAATAAAATTATACACTGTATGTGGGGTGCCCGGTTAGAATTGCATCCCCCATCTTCTCTCGTTGTGTGTCCTAAGAGGCGACTAATCGAGAACAGGAAGACGTGCAGCAGCGTCTTTCTTTTGGATTTATCTTCCACCTATACTGCGATCCCCAAGCTGCCTGCCAAGCGTGGGGATTACGGCAACCCCACCCTTCTAAGGGGAAGGCCTTTGTTCAGCAGTGGACGTCCTTCGGCTGCTAATGATGAATGATGATGATGAGAACATAAAAAAATAGCAATATTACCAGCACCGCATCTTGTCTAAAGTCTCCTTTATGGAACCGAACAGCGTCCGCGTCCACCGCAAGTCCGTAGTGAACGCACGCTGACGTCATCTCCTGGGTGGTGAATCGAAGCCAAGTCGCCAGTGTTGCGGCGGGCACTGTGAGCCGCTTGCTGTTGTAAGCATGGCTCATCACTTGGAGCGCGTGCCTGGGATTGGAGTATTGACCGTTTAATGGATACGTGTGCTATAACAAAATTATTAGGACAATACCGTATTGGTGTAAGTAAACTATGTATATTGAAATCAAGGACTACCTCTCTCCCTCTCATCGATTGAATATATGTGATAGAAATAGTGCTGGTAAATATTGGTCAAGCAGGCAGGTTCTTAGGCTGATTATACAGGGTGCGCCCAGGGAAACATATTTCAGCATTCGATAAGGCTCTTTCTACACACCCATCTAGTTAGACTCATAAATTACATTAGTCAGCAGTGAACAAGACCTCTCCCTTAGAAGGGAGGGGTTGCCATAATCCCAACGCTTGGCAGGCATCTTGGTGATCGCAGAATAGGTAGTAGTTAATCAAATACAAAAACGCTACTGCCCATTACATTAGTCAATCATCAAAATTGGTTTAGCAGATTTTAAGTAAATCGCAAGCAGTCACACATACAGGTTGTATACAGAACCTTCTATTCTGAAATCTGTTAAAAGCCGGTTGGTCCGGTGTACAAGTACATACAAATAGTGACGAGACGGCCGATCTGTTGCCTGATGGTAAGCGACAAGCCCGCGCATGGACATTGGACTGCCCTTCGCCTGAGACTGCCCTTCTTGTCCCAAGTAATTCGCGGCAGCGCACTTTCAGTGAGAAACGGCGCCGCTCACGGCCGCTCGCGCGCCTCGTTTTTCAAGCGATGCTGGTCTTTTACGTATTGTAGATAAAGTTTAAAATTCTTTCACACTGAAAGTGCGCTGCCGGCCGCTGCCATTCTGGTGTGAATTGAGCCTATAGGTACAATGCACTTGGCGTTGTATCATAAACGGTGGTTTGCTCGCTATATGTAACAAAAATATAATGTTTACCTCTGCAATGTTGGCAGGTACGTACTCAAGGCACAGTACGTCAAAGGGCACAACTGGTCCATGAGTCTGCAAACTTTAATGTAATTGCCTTGCAAATTGGCCACGGCTACTTTGTATGCTAACTGTAATGTTGGCGATCTGCAATGCAATCAGAGTTATTTTTTGTTATAATGTAATAAGTCTGGTATTGAAATTGTATACTTAGCAGTATGTATGTATGTATGTTCAATTACTCTTCTATAAGTGGATGCATCTATAGAAGATCTCTATAATTAATTTTGATACAATGTTTAATGTTATTTAGATAATTTCTACCAGAAATTAGTGTTTAAAACATATGGGTTATAAACATGACTCACTTAATCATATGAAGCTGCAATGGGGAGCTAGTTATTCATCATTTGTAGTTTTATAAACTACGACATATTTCAAAATGGTTAGGTCCAGTGGTAGTTTGTAAAAAAATATTTTTGTGGCCTCCATGAGGTCTATACATAATAAAGATATTTTGACTTTACTTTTGGTTTGTTTGATTTAATTTATAAATAACTTCATAATTCTGTTTTTTGTTTATAAATTGTACATATAAATATTAGAGCCAATATAACTTACTGTTTCAACTCCTTTGACAAAGCAATAAACCTGAACAGTGGGTGTACATTGTCCAAATTACACAATATATACAGAGCCTCCATCAACACCCTGTCGCATGCCAGCTGACTCCGTTCTTCCTTCTTCCAATTTAAATCCAAACAAGCCATATAATCCGATAACTTGTCCACTCTCCCCTTAGCTTTATCGATTGTGTCACAACAGTGCAGATACCACTTGATACATTCTAATAGATATTTCTTGTTGAGCACTGGGTCATAATCTTTGAGAGGCAAATCAGATAATCTGAAATCATTTTTATAAGTAAGAAGTACCTCTAAAAAATTGAAGTAAGCATGGTTGCTACCAGTGCTCTATATGGAGCATGTATTATTTATATTAGGTTAAATGTAATGACTTGTCAATGGTCAAACAAAAAAGGAATTCTGCAAATACTTTGAACCTTATTTCATGGTAATTAAAATAATTAATGAATTATAATTGTATCTTTAAATGCTGCTAACACATTTTTAATGTCATTTTGTTTGTCAATTTATTTATTATTTATTTATACTCTTTATTGTACACACATAAAAATAAAATAAAAAGGACTTGAAGAAATTTGTACAAAGGGCGGCCTTATCGCTATCCGCAATTTCTTACAGGCAACCTTGGGATGGAAAAAAGATTGCATGGAATACGAAAAGTGGGGTAGTTAATATGTGAGACAATATACACTAATAAAAATACATATAATAAGTTTACCTATTTACATATAATATATTAATATACATACAGATATATATAAATATTTCTTACATACCAACATATATTCAATATACTTATATATATATATGAACTATAAATATATGTATTATATATATATATAAATCAATTCTGATAAATATACAGATAGCACTCCGAAATCATAATAACGACCAGCAAGGTATCAAAGAGCTATAAAGTAAGGTAATGAGCTTTTACAAGATTTTTAAAAATGTTTAAAGAATGTCAATGTTAGTTATTTCCTGCTAGCTCAGAGATGCCCCTGTGCCAATGTGAGTAAAGGTCATAGTCCCTTCAGGACACACATAGAGGGTCAACTAGTGCCTTCATCATAGCATGCTGATCTTTATATTTAGCATCCTTACGTTCAAATTAAATGTTTGATATGATTTTGATGTACACAAAAACTATTTTTGTAGTCTTACCTATAGCCAAAGAAGACATAAAACCTAACCATGGGTTCCAATAAACAAGCACACTGCTCTGGAGGAAGTCTCTGTATGGTCATGTCTTGGCGCACTGCTCTGAGCCTATCATTGACAAAATCATACACTATTGATGTTGGGACGTCTACCCTCCTAGTTACACTAAAAAGAAGATTAATGAACTGTCAATCATAAAAAAACACTTTTTAAATCTGAAAGTGTTCTTAATTTAGATGTACTTTTGCAAACAGGAACCAGTCTACACAATGCGAAAAAATAGTTTTTGTTAAAATATGGTGTATAAAAAATTTAACATTAAAAATATCAGAGGGCTGAATTAGTAAAAATGTATACTTTTTTGATATTTGTTTAGTTGACAAAAGCTGTTAAAAGCAGGTTGATTCCTGTTTGCAGAGGAATGTCCATTAAATTTGATCTTTGATGTTACATGAATAGAAGAAATTGGAAATCATACATACTCAAGTAACAGGTATTGCACAGTCTGTGTTAGAACAGAGTAAGGCCTCAGGAGACGAGGTATGGCCATGTTGGAGTCTGCGGCCGAGCGGCTATAGCTCTTAACCAGTATCCTATTGGAGCCCACTACTTCTAAAGTATGTACCAAGTGTTCCTTCTCCCGCCTAAAAAAATGGAAGTAATAAAAACATACCATTAGGTACCTACGGCGAGGAATAGTTATTATGACTTATTAATTATACGGAAATGCGTATAATAAAGTTAAAAAATAATATTTACAATTTAACTTCGTCAGTAGGACACATTGTGTAGCAAGCGCCTTTGATTGATTCCGTATCTTGGGTGCTGTCATTTTCAACGTTTTTACAGTAGAAATCAAAATACGAAGACATCTAAATGGTATAAACCAATGATATTATAATATAAATAAACAAAGAATAAAATAATTTAAATACAATGATGACTACGTTTTCACAACTTTTTATTTTTTTATGAGTTTGACGTTGACATGACAGGACATGACTAGGAGTGTTCGTTATATTATATAACTGATATAATAATCCACTATTTATAAATAATCAAATCGCTTATTATTTGATATCTTAGGCAAGCGTTATTTAAATTACATAGGTATTGCACGAACGCCGCATGACCACAGCCGCCTGCCACGACGCGGCGACGATACTAAAGTACGGCATACACGCGCAGGTATACCTGACAGGTATACCTGTGCAGTTAAACTGTACAGGTATAATTGAGCTCCATAGAGACCATACACGTAACGGTAAACCTGCACAAACTCTCAGTTGAAACCATGGCCCCGACAGCGGCGCATGACTGCGACGCAGTAGCGTTAATAGATTAATAGTTTGTTTTATTAAAGAAAAGGATATTAAACGACGACACCGTGAACAGTGGTGAAAAGCAAACAGTACTCTTATGTCGACTTATTGAAGGAATTGAAATTTAAACCGAATTATTATTACCGCAATTATCTACGAATAATAATAATATTCTGGGACAATCCACACAGATCACAAATTAGGCAGAGCCTATACTATGGAAACTAGATGACTTTTTCTTGTAAATACATACATAAATAGATAAATAACACCTAGACACTTGGCAGGAATCGAACCCACTACCTATTGGGTAGCAGCCGGCGTGACCACTAGACCAACAGGCCCCAATAAGATGAAAAGACTTTTCTCGATGATTTTTTTCTTACGATTTATTATAATTGCTGCTACTTTTTTATTTTTAAAAGATTAAGAATCATTATTTGTCAGCATATTTTTATGTTACAATAATAGATGGTACCAAGTATTCTACCGTTTCCGGCGTACAAATGTTTTATCGTTACAGGGTGACATAATCATGTCAAGGAATAAAATTATTTAAATTTTATCGTGATAATCTTTACACCTAATATGCCAAAAACAATGCTCCGACTTGTACATGTTTATAAATTCTTCCATTACTACATTCCGCTTACGAGACGACATACTGTATTAGAGCGCCGCGCGTCCTTTCCCTCTAACAGTCATCGGATAACTGACGCCTGCGCAGGCGAGCGCCATACACGCTCAGTTTTGCCTGCACAGGTAAACTGCACAGGTATACCTGCGCAGTTAAAAATATGAAAATTCATATTTTTTGACTCGCCTGTACAGGCGTGGAAACCTGCACAGTTTTGCGGCATACACGCTCAGGTTTACCTGCGCAGTTGAACTGTACAGGTATACCTGTCAGGTATACCTGCGTGTGTATGCCGTACTTAACGAAATATCGTAAAAACTATTATATTCATTTCATTACTGGACACTGATTCAAATATAGTTCTTAAGTAATTGTCTTAGAGTATTAATTGGCACGTGACTCGTCATCGTGGGCCACGACTCAAGGACCAAGGTCAATTTCAATTTGCCGTATAATATTTTGTCACGAGTTGCATGCCAAATAATACTTTAATACAACTGCTTAAGAACTATATTTAAATCAGTGTCCAGTAATATCTAACGTTTGCACGTTAGATGATTTCCAACGATATTTATCTTATTTGTTCGTATCATAATTATATCGTTCGTTAGTTTATTTTCGTTTCGTTGAATCAATCAGTGCGGCTTACTGGCTTGACCTTGTATGACGTATTTATTTACGTACGCGATTATCGTCTGTCGTGTTTGTAAGCGATTCCGATTTGTGTTTTTTTTTTCAAATAAAGCATCGTGTTGGTTTGTTTACTGTATTAAAACTGTAAATTAAAGTTAGTTTTAGTTAAGTGTTTAAAATATAAATAATATTAGATTAGGCAATTTTTGTAAAAAGTTTTTTGTAGTTATAGTTAAAATGTCACGAAGAGGACAAATGTGGAACTATTTTTCTGTGGTGGACGATAATACTATAAAGGCGGAGTGTAATTATTGTAAAAAGATTCTTTCATTTAAAACCACAATTTCTAATTTAAAAAATTGTTATTCTTAAGTCCACATAGCTATTAAAATAGGTAACGTGCGAACGGCGCGACGATAATCCAAACGCGACGTTAGGAAGCGAACTGATATATTATAGCGTACAAAATAACATGCGTTTTATAAGTAGCATATCGTTATAACGCGTTTTTAATATATAGCCGTTGCGAACACTCTTAGACATGACCACAGACGTATTAGGGATGCTACGCACGGGACATGACAATTGTCGTAGCACAGAGTACATTAATACAGGGCTGCCCCAGATTAGGCGATTTATCGTCATTTAGGCTACTTCGGGGGGGTCCAATGGGGCGACCAAAAAATCCAATCGGCTACTACCACTAGCCATTTAGGCTACCTGGAAAAAAGAAAAGGGGCTACTACAGGATTACCCAAAATTTATTAAATAATTTCTTGATAATTGTATGCTTTGACGAAACGTAATAAGCACGTCCAACGTTCTTTCGTCACGGAAAGAAGTCTGAGTAGTTGTTATGTTCTTTAAACTAGCGAGGTGCAAAGTTCCCGAAATGTTAAAAAAAAAGCAGAAAATTTTATTTGTGAGTAGTCACCTCGGAATTATTCCGCCTTGCTCGCACTTAAATTTGACACAAGCCCCTGTTTAAGGGCTTGTGTCAATTTAAGTTACTCATTCAAACTAGCTGTATGAAAGAGAACGAAAGAGACGAACAGTATCAGTCTCTTTCTCTCTTAGGGTTCCATACCTAAAAGGTAAAAAAGGAACCCATAAGGTGAGACTTCGTTGGTCTGTCTGTCTGTCACGCCTATATATTTCAGGAACCACTAATGCTCTCAATTTGAAATTTGGAATAGTTTTAGATCTTACTTACCCAACCTCACTGCAAATGAATTTTTTTTACAAGCTTTTATTTCTTTTAATTTTTTTTTTAATGGTAGTCGAAATGGGTCATCAAAGTTTCAAAGTGAGACACTACTATATCGAGTGGTATCTTATGAAATGGCTTTATTTGTACATCTCAAAACAGATTTTTATTTTGGGATATGTCACGTAGTTTTTGGCTGATAAACAAAAATGTCAAAAAAAAAACCGATCCCCCCTTATCTCCGAAGTTTGTGGAGCGAAAAATCTGAAATAATTATGGGTAGTACATGTTTATCTATATTTTACAGGAAAAATAAAATAATCTTTCTAAATAGTATAGTTTTTAAGTTATCCTAAAAAAACGTCGACAAACAAACTTAGTTTTGCGGTTTGGTTTCTTTTGCTACCCGAGGTTTTACATGAATAGTAAAATTACTTTAATACGTCCAAAGATGGTATGGAACCCTCGGTGCGCGAGACCGACTCGCACTTGACCGGTACTTTTTTTGAGTTAAATATACCTAGCTCGAAATGTTAGGTGAATTAGGCTATTTGTCAAATTTGGCAAAAAATATTAGGCGATTTAGGCTACTCGGGAGGCAAAATAAGGCGAATTGAGTTAGCTAGCTGATATCTGGCAACCTTGCATACGTAGCATCGTAGCATCCTTGTTTGTAGCATAGCAATCAGTGATTATATACTCATTGATAGCAATTAGCTAGCATCCCTGCTTGTACCTTGTAGCTTGTATTGTTCTGTGGCTTGTACCTAGGGATGTTGGAAATTCCAAAATATATCGATATATCGAATATCGATATTTTTAAAATATATCGTTATCGACTTCGAATTATCGAAACAAAAAATATCGATATATCGGGAGCAAAATTGTATCTTATTAACGGAACAAAATAAAAAAATTTCGAGTGGCAATGCCTTACAGCTGTCTATAGAAAGACGTGTCGCTTACCATCAGATCGGAAATAAAGTCCACAAAGCAACTGAATTTCAACATAACCTTAATTATTTAGTAATTAAACTATTTAATTGAACTCAAACAAATATAAATTAACAAGCAATGTATCCACGCATGCAACCAAAGATACTAAATTAACAATACCAACCAACGATCGAACGAAATATTTTTTGATGCAATCAAAGATAACGCAAAAGGTCTGTCTGTTGTAAGGGCTAGAGGCAAGACAAGAGGCATAACATAAACATAAAATAAGCTTACTGCTTGACTAGAGATAACCCTTCTTTTTTCTTTCTTTTTTTTGTGTAGTTTGTACAAGGATGGCTGGCTTCGTTGTAAAGAAATTACACTGATCTTGTGTGATGAAGGTCCAGGGTCGTCTTTTTACCGCTAACAAAAATTTTGGAAAAATAAAACAGATCTGCCAGGGTTATTGCGTATCTTTAGCCACCCAAGTGACTATCAAGCTTCAGTTGTCCACCGAAATTAGATGTCAACCGAAAGTGTGATAACATTGGTATTACGTATGGCTTTCGGTGGACATCAACCTACGGTGTACTACGGTGCTCATCACTTGTCTTTTAGCCATCTCTACTTTTTTATCGACATTATGCGACCAAGTTGAATTTCCCCCCGAACCATTATACAAAGAACATTTAGTGGTACTTTTTAATTTGCAGGTATTTTCGCCTAGTGGATATTGGGAGCATAGACAACAAAAGTTTAATAAAAAAAAACCAAAGAAATTGTGAAAAATCCTAATTCTATGAAAAAAAACAAACTCACTAAATTAAAATAAAGTTTTCAAGAAATTCGAGGTGTTTTACATCTTTTCATGCAATTTGCCGCTAAACTATAAGTCAGTGACAAGAGAAAGGCAGCATCCGAAATTAATCAAAAATAACTATGTACCTACTTCAGTACATCATAGCTCAATGTATTATCGCGGACAAGAATGCTGTACCAGTTTACAATCAAAATGGTTTGAACGTCGTTACCTACGTGCGCTTACCCCGCCCGCATGCATTTAGGGCCAGCTCGTGCAAGCATTTATCATCATAAAGGTGGTACACCGTTCGTACCGCGAGAGTAGTAGGTACACTCGCGGCACGAAAAAAAATCTTCAACGATTCATCTAAATCTCAACTTCACAGCGCCCCCACCATAGCCCCCAAGGAAACACTCCAACCAAATACTTTCTTTAGGTCACAAAAAAAAGTTATAATCCTGCGAAAATAGTTGTCACATTTTTACCTACGTTGATAATGCTTCTAGTCAACGTTTCAAATAGCCGGCTTATAGTGACGATCACCTTCAACTGTATAAAACACTGCTTCTTATTAGTTGCTTTCACGATGGTCATCGCAACTTGGGTGACCATCAGTTTGATGTACACTTTACTTACATAATACCAATTATAGGTTATCGATACAGAAACATCTGTCAAATATTGTCTACGGTGATCATCACCGAGAATCGGTGCTCATGACGTCATTTCAGTTGGTCACTCAAGTTAGGCAATACCGAATGCATCATTTGACAGTTATTTGATAGCCACTTAGCTTTGGTGATCATCACTTTAGTTGTCAAACGAGATACGTAATAGCCCCGCTGATCTTTTCCCAAAAAAAAAAATATCGTTTTTGATACGTTTTCGATACTTAATATTTTATATCGATGTATCGATATATCGAAAAAATATATATCGGATGAAAATATCGATATATCGAAAGAAAAAATATCGATATTTTTTCAACAAGCATACTTGTACCGCCGCGCCGGGCAGTGTTGCCAGATCGGCCCCTGGGGGGCCGATTCTCGGCCTTTTCGAAAGTATGTCGGCCTTTACCTGCCATCGGCCCTTCATCGGCCTTTAAACCTCCGACAGCCAATCCATCGAAATCATTGGTTCGGTTGACCAATTCCTATTCTAAAAGCATAGCACTTTATATAAAATGAAAATAGACTTAAGTCTTACGTTCTAAACATTAAAGATTAAAAGTTAGAGATGAAGGATGGGCTCTTGTAAAACAGAAAAACGAAAATTTTCGATGTTTTTTTTTGTTTTACATCTCTTTTTTCCCCGTTTTCTAGTACCGTTTCTGATGGAGACGGCTCCCCCCTTTCCCTCAAAAAACAAGGGGGTGACCCTTGTTTTTTACAAATATTACTAATTATGATTCATAAAATGAGGAAAATTTCCTCAGAATTAAAAATTTAAAATGTCGTAAATGGGGGGGCTCCGAAACTTTTCCTTTAAAGGGGGTGGGGGTAGTACAAGTCCCCCTGCCTCCCCCAACCCCTCCCACCCCTCAATTCTACGGACGTCAATGGAAAGTCGTACTTCGGCCTTTACTGCCTAAAATCGGCCCCTGCCAGCACTGCTTTCGGCCCATTCTTAAACTGTCTGCTGGCAACACTGGCGCCGGGTCACAGAGTACTTTGTATATATAGAAATTATAAATTGTTTTAAACTCCGTCCGTGAAAATGGTTTCTTGTGCGATATATAAGTGTAAAAATCGATCAGATACCGTGAATCGGCGGGAGCATGGAGTTTCCTATCATTTGTAAGTATTGTTTTTTCAAATAAGCTTGTATTTAAAGAATACACATCAAATATTGGTTATCTCTGTATCAAAATTTATTTACCACAGACGTTCTAGGTAGTTACAGCGTAGTGCGAAGACAGCGTTGAACGAACGAAATTTTTTAACCGACTTCAAAAAAGGAGGAGGTTCTCAATGCGTCTGTATATATATATATATTTTTATGTATGTTCGCGCATAACTCTGGCAATTATGAACCGATTTGAAAAAATCTTTCTTCCATCCATTCTTCAATCCATTGATTGGGTCCCATAAAAAAATTATTGCTTAGTAATAAGTAGTTAAGTAGTTCCTGAAAAAACAAGAATGGTGACTGCGCACTGAGAGCTGCAGGAAAGCCTATATAGATGACTTTATGTCACTTTTTAAGGACAAAAATGGTCATAACTCTGGCAAATATTTACCAATTTCAATGATTCTTTTTTTATTCGAAAGAAGAAACCACTGTATTGAATCTGTATGAATTTTATTACAATTGGATATGAACTTCCTGGAGGACCATGAACGATGTGGAGGAATTTATCTGATAAAAACCATAAAACTGATGTTCTCCATTACATTGCTCTGACAATTATGAACCGATTTCGATGATTCTTTTTTTATTCGAGAGAGTAAACTACTATGATGATTCCATGCAAATTTCATTACGACCGGATATTTTTTTCTGAAGAAACATGAATTATGTAAAACTATGTAGACGATAATGTGATCATAACCTACCTAGATAATTTTGCGGTTTTCGATGGTTCAATCTTTATACTTATATGAAAAAGTCACTAAAAAGTTTAAAATAAAATCTTTTTCTAAAATAATTTAACCGACTTCTATATCACTGAAAAGTATAAAATAATTTAAATATTATTGAAGTTGGTGCCAAATATACACAGCTGGTAAGCTAACAACAACTTCAATAATATTTAAATTATTTTATACTTTTCAGTGATATTGAAGTCGGTTAAATTTAAAAAAAAAGATTTTATTTAGTTCATTCTGGGTCATGGGTCAATGTAATAAATTCTAATATAATACCAACCCTTGCTTAAGTCCCACTATTGGGCACGGGCTTAGGCCATAGTCCACCACGCTGGCCAAGTCCGCCAGACTTCACACGTCATTCGAAAGCTAGATAAGGCTTTCTCAGACATTCAGGTTTCCTCACGATGTTTTCCTTCACCGAAAGCTAGTAACAATGGCACAAAGACGATTTATAAATTCTATTAATTGCTAGTTATTTAATATATTGAAGTTACTGTCTTTTAAAAATATCAATGCATCGATAGTCTGGTCAATCTAGACATACGAAGGTGCATAAAATCACAACAAGCTGAAAATCAGTTAAATTGTTTAAAACATAATTAAAAATAATAAAGAAGAGGAAGAATATTGTTTTATTTATTTGTGCTAAGTACAGTACACTACCTCATAGGTAGCGTGGAAACGTGTGCATATTATGACGATAACAACTTTTACAACTTTTTGAATTGTTATATCTCTGACACTCGGTGGCTCGTAGGAAAAAAAGTATTGATACATTTTTTATAGATAATTTTATGATCTACAATTTTTGTCTGGGGTACTTTTATGATAAAACTTACCGATTTACTGAAAATAGCGGAAAACGTATTTTTTGACCTTTGACCTCGAGTATTTTTTTTCCATACACTGGAATGATGGGGAACTTAAATTTTTTATTTATAAGTAACTAGCTGACCCGCGCAGCTCCGCCCGCGCTTTTATTACATTTTGCTCCCCTTTTTCTCCCTCCTCCCTTGATTTATTTCTCTATGCATCTGTCTCTCTTGTAAGAAAAATCTAATTCTATGCTCTCTCTCTCCTTTCTCTTTCCCCTTTCCCGCTTCGGTACATTCGTTACACTCCTCCTCTTCCCCTCCCCGTTGTCCTCTCTCTGAACCCCTCCCCCTCTCTCTTCTCCCACCTTACTCCCCCTCACTCCCCTTGCTGTACCTTAATTCCCCTAGCCCTCACCCCATCACCCCCTCCTCGAATCCCCTCTCCCTCTCTCTCCTCTCTTGCACCCTCCTCTCGTTCTATATATCCTCGTTAATCATGGTATCTGGGATTCTTACCCACTTAAACCCCTGCGGCTGTCGCATCGCCACATAAGATGGGGGCCCTGGGCCCTCCAGTGGGATCTGCACCAAATACTCCTCAGTGCGCAATATAACCCCCAGGAACCTGGCACCATGACCACGGGGACGGGGCTCGCAACCCCGTCACCATCCTCCTCGGAGTCGCCGCCGTCACCTATCTGTGTAATGACCATGCCTAACGTTGCTGAACCTAGCGGCATGAAATATACTTTACGACCTATTGTCAGACCTACCCGATATGTACACAAAATTTCATACAAATCGATTCATCCATCTATTTAATGACCTTGCCTTATGTTGCTTAAACTTAACCTAGCGATATGAACAACGTTCACAGCTGTTTTATCATTGGTGTAAAATATTAGCGAGGTTTACGTTATATTGAAGAAGGGACAAATTAATGCTAACATCGATATATAATAAGTATATCGATGCATGCTAACAACAATTTAATAGTTAATTAATTATTTATCATAAAAAGTAAAGGATATAAAATGGTTATTGTGGGTTATCCCTAAGAGATAAACATATACCTTCGCGAACTTTTTTGTAGAGCTTGTTAAGGTGTACAATACTGTAGTACATTATTTTGATCTATCTCGTAGAGTTCAGCCAGCGTTTGCAAAAATATGTGTTTATTTACGACATCACATTAGAAACCTCTAAAATAATCAGTGTTTCTCTACTATATTATGCATGTGCATTATACATAAAAACCTTGCTCTTGAATCACTCTATCTACTAAAAAAAACCGCATCAAAATCCATTGCTTAGTTTTAAAGATCTAAGCATACATAGGGACAGACAGACGCGGCGGAGGACTTTGTTTTATAATATGTACTAGCTGACCCGCGCAGCTCCGCCCGCGCTTTTATTACATTTTGCTCCCCTTTTCTCCTTCCTCCCTTGATTTATTTCTCTCTCCATCTCTCTCTCTCTCTCTCTTATGAGAAAAATCTAATTGTATGCTCTCTCTCTCCTCTATCTTTCCCCTCCCGCTTTGGTCCACGTCACACTCCCCCCCCGTTGTCCTCTGCCTAAACCACCTCCCCCCTGCCTCTTCTCCCACCTTGCTCCCCTTCACTCCCCCCTTGCTCCACCTAACTCCCCCTATCCTTCACCTCAACACTCCCTCCTCAAATCCCCTCTCCCAGTCTCTCTCCTCTCTTGCACCCTCCTCTCGTTCTATACTATATCCTCGTCAATCAAGGTATCAGCGGCATGAAATATACTTTATGACCTATTCTCAGACCTATCCGATATGCACACAAAACTTCATACAAATCGGTTTACCCATCTATTTAATGACCTTACCTAACGTTGCTTAACCTTAACCTAGCGATATGAAATGTACTTTGTGACCTTTTCTCAGACCTACCCGATATGCACACAAAATTTCATACAAATCAGTTTACCCATCTATTTAATAACCTTACCTAACGTTGCTTAACCTTAACCTAGCGGTATGAAAAATAGATATCGAGGACTTTTTTGTAGACCTTGTTAAGGTGTACAATACTGACCTACATTATTTTGATCTATCTCGTAGGGTTCAGCCAGCGTTTGCAATGTAAGCGCAAAAAAAATTGTTTATTTACATCATATTAGAAACCTCTAAAATTATCAGTGTTTCTCTACTATATTATGCATTTTACTGATTTTCAGCTTGTTGTGATTTTATGCACCTTCACTCTCATTTTTTGGTCTAGATTGACCGGACTACGAGGATATCGCGATAAAACCCAACTAAGTAGAACTAAATAAATTACTAGTTTAATAAAATCTTTTTAAAAAAAAATTGAACCGACTTCAATATCACTGAAAATTTTTATAAAAAAAAATAAACCGACTTCAATAGACACCACACTAAAAAGTGAAAAATAACTTCAATATTATTGAAGTTGGTGCTGGTCAGTTGATTCTGGTGTTGGGGTAAGTATCGTGTTTATTTTAGCACCAACTTCAAGAATATTGAAGTTATTTTTCACTTTTTAGTGTGGTGTCTATTGAAGTCGGTTTATTTTTTTTTTATAAAAATTTTATTTTATTCTTTTTAGTCATATTCTCTTGAAAAGTCTTTATTCAACTATATACCGATTTGGATATAAAGCTTTAATACCAACAGGTATAAATTTATTTTAATTAATATCTCCCAACCCAACCACAGATCTAAAATTCGGTGGGTCCTACATTTCATGGAACAGAGTTCCTATTAACATCATACTGTTTGCTCCCATCACCAGACTCTGAACATCATTTTTCTAGCAGATACTCGTCGTGACCTACACAACGAGCCCAAACTCAGTGGGTCTACGTTTATTGGTGCAGAAATCCTGTGACCACCTTCCTGCTCCATCATCAGACCCTGGTGAAGGTTACCATTTTCTTAATACCAGTTTTTTAGTATCAACGGATTTACATATGTTCTAAATTTCAGATCTTTCGGAGTAATAGAAGTAATTAAAAATGTCCATTGTATACGAAATATCCCTATCTCGACTTGGAAAAGAGCTGATGGTTTTCAAAGCTAAACCGATTTTCAAGAAAAATCGCTAAGAACCATCTCCAATAAACCAGCATACGCCAATCTGTCCACTCGTTTGAGCGCTGCGATGCCACAGACAGACAGACACGCCCCCCCCCCCCCCCCCCAAACTAATAACACCTCGTTTTTGGTCGGGGGTCAAAAAGAAACCATCGAATTCGGTACGATGATCTGGATGGCGTATGACCATTTTGTAGACGAAGACATCATCTATTTTATGGTTTCTCCCAGTTATATCTCCTTCCCATCACTCATGTTCTTCGAAAAAGTTCTTATCCGGTCTTGATGAAATTCATACCGAACCATCCTTAGGGTTCATGCTTTCGAATAAAAAAAGAATCACTGAAATTGGTAAATATTTGTATGAGTTATAACCATTATTGATTAGAACATCATCTATTTTTAGGCGTTTTACCAGATAATTCTAACATTCCATTCATGTTTTCTCAGGAACTACTGGTTCATAAGGAATAAAAATTTTATGGGACCAACTTGATGGAATGTCCATTAGGTACAAAAAAGAATCATCCAAATCGGTACATACACACATCAAAAGTGTCTAGGGATCAACATATATTTTTGCAATAACTTTTCTCCTGATTGATATTAATTAAAATTTTCTTTAAGGATTCATCAAATAAAGTGTTTTCGTTTGTCACAGTAACGATAAACCAAGTCACCTTTGCATTAATAAAGAAATTTGCCATTTTCCTAATAAAGGGATTTTTGACATTTGAACCACTAACACAAAAGTTCGAAAAAAAGACTGAAATAACAGTTTTCTTTAAAATTTTATTGGGTAACTTAAACAATTAATAATCCGTGTTTCTACCGCGAACACTAACAACACAAGAACATCGGTTTGGCATACTCAAAATGAGTTCATCCAAATCACGCTGTGGAATGGCCGCCCATGTTCGTTGCAACAACAAAAAAAGGTCTTCTTGCGACTGGATACCCTCCATATTCGGCAGAGCTCTTCTCTGTAGCATATCCCATGCATGCTCAATCGGGTTCAAGTCTGGCGACTGAGCAGGCCAGGGCAGGACATTGATGTTAGCTGCGGCGAGAGTCTGTCTTACAACTCTTGCGGTGTGCGGTCGTGCATTATCATGCATTAACTGAAATAAGGGACCGATTTGCACTTGTAGAGGAACGATGACGTCTGATACAATCGTCTCAGCATAAATTTGAGCGTTGAGGTTGCCTCTGATCCAAATCAACTCAGTTCTTCCGCCGATCCAAATACCCGCCCATACCATGATGGTTCCACCACTATAAGGATGGACTTCCTGGCAGGATTTTAATCGCTGTTGGCGTCCAGGGGTTCTCCAGTGTCGTATACGTCTTGTATCCGGTCTCATACCAAAACGAGACTCATCAGAAAAGCACACGAAACGCCATTGTTCTTCTGCCCAATTTCTGTGTTCAAGAGCCCATTGATATTGAATCCTACGATTGTGCATTGCTATAGGTGGTACCCGTAGCGGTCTTCGAGAATGAAGGTTCACTTCATGCAAGCGGTTTCTGACTGTTTGGTCGCTAATTAAGTTCCCTGAAGAGTGATGAAGCCTCACGGCTAACATCATGGCAGTTATTGTTGGAGCTCTTCGAGTTAAGATTTGAATATATCGGTCTTGTCTCCGTGTGGTGCAGCGATACCGTCCTCCATGGCGCTCAGCCACGGTACCAATGCTTCGGTGACGTGTCCAAAGTCGACTGATAACACTCTGACTTGTATTCAGAGCTAAAGCCACAGTACGTTGCCGGGAACCAGCTTCTATCATTCCCACGGCTCTGAGCATTTCTTCCCTGCTTAAATGACGTCGCCGCTCCATAATAACGTTGGTTTTAATCAGTAGTAGGGAAACAGTAGCACTAATAATGTCTTCAATGCGTTGTATGTTTTTATAGGGAAAATATTGACAGCTGATTTTCATCTTTTACTCGAATTTGATTCACAGTTCCTGATTCAAATTATGAAATGCACCAAAAAGGATCCATATAAATTTATAAAATCATAAATTTATTACAAAGCCACATCTCAATCTCAAGAAATCCGCTTAAAAATGCTTGATCCCTAGACACTTTTGATGTGTGTATTTGGCGGAATTATGAGTGAAAATACATTAAAAAAAAAAAAAAAAAAAAAAAATACATACTCGATGAATTGAGAACCTCCTCCTTTTTTGAAGTCGGTTAAAAAACTAAAAATACACGCTTTTATAAGGACTACTGCACTAAAAAGCAATAAATAAATTATCGAAACTGTTCTTTCTTTCTTTCTACCCCGTGCTTGTAATTTATGGATTATATTTATGTGTAAAGGCGTGGGGCGCCTTTTCTCTGTAAATGATTACAAATGATTGTCATGTGAATACAAATACTTAGCGTTCTTGAAATTTGACAGAAATGTTAAGCTGTTATTCAGAAAAGGGCCCCACGCTTTTACACATAAATATAATCCATAAATTACAAGCACGGGGTAGAAAGAAAGAAAGAACAGTTTCGATAATTTATTTATTGCTTTTTAGTGCAGTAGTCCTTATAAAAGCGTGTATTTTTAGTTTTTTAAACTAGTAATTTATTTAATACTTTTTTAGTCTTAGAAATATTCGCCTAAACTACAGATAAAATTAGCCCAAGTGTTGATTTGTTCGTAGCTTGAATCGTAGGCAGGTTGTGACAAAACATATTTTAACTAAACTAGGTATTACGCGTAGGTATCTGATTGAGTTTAAGAAAGCACTACGTATTTACCCTTTAAACAGTCGAAAGTACGCTAAAAGTCAATAGCTTCACAAGTAGTATTCAAGGGTTCCGTTACCAACCTTCCGGGTCCATCAACAGGTCCACGTTATTAGTTAAAGTGAATATAACTCCTTTATACAAATCAAATGAGTCCAAGTTCGATGGGTTTACTAGTAATCATTCCAGGGTTCCGTCAACCACCTTTTATTTCCATCATCTACCCTGATTATTGGGCAAAGTAAATAGAACTTTTTAATACGAATCAAATGAGCCCAAACTCAACGAGTTTACTAGTAGCCGTTCCAGGGTTCCGTCACCCACCTTCCTGTTCCATCATCAGGTTCTGATTATTGGGCAAAGTGAATAGAACTCTTTAATACAAATTAAATGAGTTCAAACTCGATGTGTTTACTAGTAGCCAATCCAGGGTTCCGTCACCCACCTTCCTGTTCCATCATCAAGTCCTGATTAATGGTTAATGTGAAAAAAGCTCTTTAAAACAAATCAAATCAACCCAAACTCGATGTATTTACTAGTAGCCATTCAAGGGTTCCGTCACCCACCTTCCAGTTCCATCATCAGGTCCTCAGTAATGATCAAACTGAAAACAACTTTTAATACGAATGAAATGAGCCCAAACTCGATGTGTTTACTAGTAGCCAATCCAGGGTTTCATCACCCACCTTCCAGTTCCATCATCAGGTCCTCATTAATGGTCAAAGTGAAAAGAACTCTTTAAAACGAATCAAATGAGCCCACTCTCGATGTGTTTACTAGTAGCCAATCCAGGGTTCCGTCACCCACCTTCCTGTTCCATCATCAGGTCCTGAATAATGGTTAATGTGAAAAGAACTCTTTAAAACAAATGAAATGAACCCAAACTCGATGTGTTTACTAGTAGCCATTCCAGGGTTCCGTTACACACCTTCCTGTTCCATCATCAGGTCCTCATTAATGGTCAAAGTGAAAGAACTCTTTAAAAGAAATCAAATGAGCCCAAACTCGATGTGTTTACTAGTAGCCAATCCAGGGTTCCGTCACCCACCTTCTCCAGTTCCACCATCAGGTCCTCATTAATAGTCAAAGTGAAAAGAACTCTTTAAAACAAATCAAATGAACCAAAACTCGATTAGTTTACTAGTAGCCATCCAAGGGTTCTCTTATCCACCTTCGAGCCCCAGCATCAGATCAACTCGATGATACCATATTATTGTATTGTCACCGGTCCTTGATACATGTGCAAAATTTCAAATGTTTTGGACGTTTAGAAGTGGGTCAAAATTGCATCGCAAGATTCCATTACCATCATACATACAAAGTTACATACATACATACAGGTCAAGCTAATAAAAGCGTGTTAAAAAAAAAACAAAATCTATTTTTGCAAAGGTAACGCGTTTTTAGGAAGCTATCTAGCTACAGTATTTTTTTCTCTTGACTTTAAGACCTACTGCCGCACTCACAAACGCCAAATAACTTTAATTCTCATTAATTAATTTTTCAATCTATTTATTTCGACTTTAAGAGCTTATGATTATTTTTGATTAATGATTACGAGATAATTTATATATCTACTCACTATCAGCATATTAAATATTAATTGGATTCAAGTGTAGAATAATCCGATTCCAAAAATGGCCTAGTGATGATTAACTATAATTGACCTTTGTAGATGTGGCAATTAATGTCCATCGGGCCGATACGACCACACCAGCCAATATTTCACAAGACCAGCCATATACGTACGCGAGAGATATTAAGGTGCACTAGTACTTGCGCAGACACAAGTGACCTCTCTCCTTATTTTTACTCATAATCCGATGGGATAGAACACCGGCATGACCAGGAAGAGGCCAGGCGCGGGTCTGACTTTTTAACATGCCCTTCCGACGCACCGATCATCTTACTTTCCACACAAACAGATGATCGGCTTGCCATTTACAAGCCAGTAAGGAATAATTACACAAAGTAGTTACTCACCGCGGGATTTAAACTGGCGACCTTTGGTTTGCAAAGCAAGCGACTTCCAGCTGCGCCACGGATGCTACAAACTAGGAGACCTACAACTTATGTCACACTCTCTCCTTCTCAGTGTTTCAAATAATGTCTTATTTTATCAGATTTCCTAAAGATCCAGAATTAAAGGCTAAATGGCAAAAAGCTTGCGGGCGAAAGAAATTATGGAATCCAACACGAACGTCCGCTATATGTTCAGTACACTTTACCTGGGACAATTTTCAACAAGTTTTTGATAAGAGAATATTGGTTGATGGAGCCATACCGACTATGGAATTATGTACTACGGTTTGTATTGTTGTGAATTTTGTAGGGAAAATGCTTCACTTACGACCTTGTATATTTAATTAAGTAAACTGTCAACCTAAGCTTCTGTGCATGGTTTTCTTCCAGAACCAAGCTTATTACTAATGCAATCAGTCTCTTGATCTATTTTATCGACCATTTTATAGACTCCTAAATATAATATACAGGCCCGTTGGTTTAGTAGTTAGTGGCCCTGGCCGCTGCCCAATAGGCCGTGGGTTCGATTTCCATCTAGTATCCGGGTGTTATAATATATCTAAAGAAGTATGTGTTTATAAAAAAAAAAGAATATACGTAGTAGTAGTAAACAAAAGTTTTAGTAATCTGATTATTACAGGCTCTGTCTAGTTTGGGATGAGATGAACGTATGTGGAGTGTGCCAGGATATTATTATAATATTATTATTATTTATCTACCGTGACCGTACCGTTTCATTGACCCATAGGGTGTCCGAGTAAGAATAGCACCCTCCCATCCCCTTTCGTTAGGTGTGCCGGCACACAGAATAACCAGAATTACCATTGAAATAAAACTAATTTTACGGATTATATCATATCGCGGTTTATTTATGATTTTAATTACCCGACGTTTCGAATACTTTACAGCATTCATGGTCACGGGCGGACTGAGGTGCACAGTGTGGAATTTGGCCTTAGTTGCGGCCATCTCTTTTTATGTATTGTTTGAAAAGATAACCATCAAACTAAACTACTAATAAGACTCCGCCGGCTCTATGTGTCATAGTTTTAGAGATATTGAGATAATCGAGAAAAGTCCATAGAAACCATAGAAACCAATTATCTCTTTTTCTGATATTGATTTTTCATTAAATGATTGACTGTATGATAGATATCTTCTAAAAGTACCAGTATGTTGAAAAAAAAGGTAATAAATTATGCTCTTTCAGGCAATAAAGTCCATTTTTCTAAGATTTTCTAATATTTTTTTTCTACTTTATCTCTACAAAGTCGCATTTTTTTTCAAAACGCATGTGTTAAGGACACTAATAAGTATTACCACAAAAAAAAACAGATGCTATAAGCCCAGGACTTCGGAGATATTTCGTTTCAAAATTTGAGGTTAGGGTTGTCAAATAATGTACCTAGTCAGTGGTGGTGGTGGTAGTCAGTGGTGGGTAAGTTATATTTGCAACATGCAATATTTCAGATGTTTGATCGTGTCTATAGGCGTCCCTTAGGTAATAATATAACTAGGTCGCGAAAATCATCAATTATTAACCGACTTTAAAAAAGAGGTAGTTATCAATTCATCGCGTAATCTATTTTGTATAATGTATGCTCCTCATCATTCCGCCAAATATGTACCGATTTGGATTGATTATTTTTGCTATCTAAAGTACACTGCCATAGAAATTTCACTACCAACGAAGAATTAGTTCCTGAAAGCACATGAATGACACGTTGAAATTACCTACTAAAATGGGTAAAGATGATATTCTCAGCAACAAAAAACGAATAAAACTCGTCAATTTATTTATAAGATTATTTTTTTATTAGAGAGCATTACAATGAACTTCTTCGAGAAACATGAATGATGAGGACGAATTTATCTGGTAAAACCATAAAATTGGTGTTGTTTACTACATTACTCTGACAAATATATTATGATCCATCTTAGATAATTATATGATCAAAAATTTCAATATCTATCTAATCCATATAGGTATCCAATCTTTTCTATACAGCGTATAGCGTATTATACTATTGTATAAGACTTTCGTATCGGGCTCAGTGGCGTGCCTTGGGGTCCAGCAGTGGACTGATGTGGGCTGATGATAACGAATATACATTACACTAAAAAGTAACTAAAAAACTGAAATATTATTGAAGTTGGAGCTAACTAAACACAGTACTTACGTTTACATCAAAATCAACTGTCTATCACTAACCTCAATAACATTTGTTATTTTTCACTTTTTAGTGAACAGAAGACGTTTAATTTAAGAAAATTATAAGTCAAATAAACTGATTCTTCATTCATCATCATCATCATCATCATCAGCCGGAAGACGTCCACTGCTGAACATAGGCCTCCCCCTTAGAACGCCACAATGAACGACAATTGGCTATTTGCATCCACCGGTTACCTGCCTGCCTGGATTCTTCATTGTACTTACATAAAAGGATGCAAATGTAATTTACCACCATTTTAATCAAGTGTTATTATTTATGTATCTATGTACATACTTTTATTCAAGTTGTAATATTAATCTGCATAGAGCGCTTTTAACATAAAGGCCTTTGTTTTCTATTGGTATTCATATAAATATTTAAATAGCACTACTTTTTGAGACAACCCTATTTCCATAGAAACCTGAAAAAAACTTAGAAACACATTATCTCAGAGATCTCGCTGGATAGATGTTCGGTAATTTGTCAATTCGAAGATAAATTACGTTAGTGTATTTCAGTGGTAGAAAAAAATGCTACTATTAAAAGGATAATTTTATATTAATTAATTATTGAAATTTACAAAATATTTTTTTTCTCCATTCTGAGTGCGGTTAGGGACTTGATATTTTTCTATCTGAAATATTACATATCAACAATCAATGTGTATTTTTTATAAGAGTGGGCTTCCTTTATTACGAGAAATACAGCCGAAAACAGATTTCATGGAGGCCAATGACCTTTTAAAAAATGCTCTGTATCTTCTAAATTAAGTGAAATATCTAATCCGGTATTTTTTATAATATGTATATATAGTATGCTTTATAATAACTAAATCTATTGAATTCTAAAATAAAATGAGGATGGCCGCTACTAAGGTCAAATTCTACACTGTGAGGTGGTAGCTGTCCATACGTCATAGTTGTCTTCGGGTACCCTCAGGTCTTCTAATTATTATCGTTAGTCCGATCTACGCAAAAAGAGCTTACGGTATCTTGAGGTCTTGCAGTGGAATGCTTGTCTTTGGATTTGATTATATTTATGACGGGATCCCAAGCTGGTGGTAGCACCCAGCCATCTTCTCTATTGAAATTTGGATGTTTTTTTAATTTCAATAGCCTCACGAATCATCCTTGGCAGGAATCGCTGTTCTTTCACGAGGATTTGTGGTTTTTCAAATCTAATATAATGGCGGGAGCGATCCAGAACATGTTCACAGACTGCAGACTTCGTATAGCGTCGATGTTTAACGTCAGCTATATGTTCTTTTACACGGGTTTTTACTGCTCGCTTTGTTTGCCCGATGTATGAGAGCCCACAATCACAATCTAGCTTGTATACTCCTGCATCTTGTAGAGGTACATGGCACTTGACTGCTGGTAAAAACTGACTAATCTTTGGTGGCTTGAAAAATGTTTTAATTGAAGCTCGTTGTAAGATATAGCCAATCTTGTCCGTTACCCCTCTAACATATGGCAACACAGCAGGCATACGTTCGACTGTGGATGGCTTGACACGTTCACAGTAATTAAAATCATAAATAAACCGCGATATAATCCGTAAAATTAGTTTCATTTCAATGTGTAGTATTCGCGTAAATATCAGAAATCATTCCCAGAAATACCCCTTAACTCTAGATGATATTTAGATAAATAATTAGCAGCAGCCTAAAGACGTCCTGCGACGACGACTGCTGAAAAAAATCCTCCCCCTTCGAAGAGAAAGGTTGTCATAATCCTCACGCCTGGCAGGCGGCTTAGGGATCGCAGTTTATTTTGTAAGTAATCCAATAGAAAGACGCTGCTGCCTGTCTTCTTGTTTTCCCTAAGTCGCCTCCTACGACACCCAACGGGAGATAGGCGGGTGCTATGCCTATCCAAACAAACCACGGGCAAGCAGAAGATATTTCATAAAAATACATAAAAACCGTGACTGGTACGGAATCACTCAGAACTTTATGTTTCCCACTACAAAAACTCTGCCAAAATTTAAACAATTTTTTTTGGAAATGAGTGTTTTTAACACGAGATCTCCAGCTGGTGATATCCTTGCTTAACCTAGCCATCTGATCTATTGTTTTATTATTTTTTTAATGTTACATATTAAATTTATACAATACAAATACTCTTTATTGCACACAAAAGAAAGATACATTTGAAATTAAAACAATAATAATATTTATAATTCGTGAAAGTAGTTTTAAATGTAATAATAATGATGTAAATAAAATACAGTATTACATATAAATCATTGCTTTTCAGGATCCCGAAGAGAAAATCCACACAGAAGCACCCGCTGTAACTAATACTCAGATAGCACTACAAGTTGAGATGCTCCGTAGAAGAAAACATAAAAGGCAGATGCATTTAAAAAATATTAAAATACGCCGATTACAAGCGCAAAATAGATATTTAAAGAAAAAGGTAGCTGTATTAACATATTTGTTACAAAATTTAAATGGAAATAAGGATAAATAAGGACGAAAACCTCGTGATTATAGAAAAAAAATGGAGTAAACGAAAAGGAGTTCATAAGACAACTGATGAAAAATGGTACGAAATTACCAAGAACTAAATATTACCCAGTAGTGATGGACTAATTAGCATTCACATTCATTGTTAGCATGCTAATGCTAACTTGGTCATCATCAGATCTGTAGAAATGCTAATATGATGATGAGAAAAAATGATAATATTAGCTCAATAACAGTAAAGATTGTATGAAAACAGCAGTCTTCTAGCTACTATAGATCTCTAGTTGCACGAAGTGTTTACCAGAAGTGACCTTGGTCATAATCAGACCTTCAAAAGTGCTAATGTGACAATAGCCTCTAGCTGTTATTGACCCTGAGATTGACGCAAAGGAGTTCCAGTGGCCATCGATAGCCTTCTTCATTAGAGCCACTTCACCAAATGATACTTTTTAAATACAAATGCTTGAATTCTTTCTAAAAACAGCAAAAGCAACAATCTTCGCACTAGCAGGGTTGAAAAACATATCTAAATCGGTACATACAGCACGTAATAATATTATTTACGGCCTATCATCAATTTGCAGTATGGTACTGAGACGTGGTCCTGAACTGCTGGCTTTTTAGAAAAGCTCAGAGTTACTCTACCAGCTTTGGAGAGAACTCGGAGTTTCTTTGAGAGATTAAATCCAGAAGACGACATTTTTGCGCGTCGTAGGCAACCGGTGGATGCAAATAGCTAATTGTCGTTTATTGTGGCGTTCCAAGAGGGAGGCCTATGCTCAGCAGTGGATGTCTTCAGGTAAATGATGATCATCAATTTGCAGAATTATTATTATTCAAGATTTCTATGCTACTTATTCGAGGGTTTACTCTCTCGAATAGAAATAAATCAACCAAATCGGTCATGGTTTGCGTAATTATGAGTGGACCATAGAGTAGTCTGTGAAGTGGGCATACACCATGTGTAAGGAACTGAGATGGAACTGAGAATCTCCTCCTTGAAGTCGGTTAAAAATAAGGCGCCCACACTTGAAAGGACCTTTTTGAAAAAGAGGTGTTGATTTAATTCTTTAAGTTTTATGTTGTTTTTTTTTATTAAAGTACTTAAGCGATTGAAGTTTGATTTATTTTACATTTATTTACCCATATTATCAACGGTATATTAATATACAATATCAACATTATATGTTCCAACTAGAGATTTAATGTTGAGAAGACAGGGGTCTAGTAAGAGTATTATAGCTAATGAAAACAGTCAAACTTTCTCCATACATTTCACATCAGCGGTAAGTAACAAAAACTGATAAATATTGAAGATAGAACTACTTACTTAAACCAAATAAAAAAAATGTGCGTGCGTGGAGTCCCTCCGCGCGGAAGAAGTGAAACTTCATTCTCGCTCAGTGGATCGGTCGGTCGGTCCCTCACATACTCACTCACTCATTCACACACACATACACACACTCAACTGAACTGAAATGAACCGAACCGAACCGAGCCGAACCTACCACTCGCCTACCACTCACCCACTCACCTACCACTCACCTACCACTCACCTACCACTCGCCTACCACTCGCCTACCACTCACCTATCACTCTCCTACCACTCGCCTACCACTCACCCACTCACCTACCACTCACCCACTCACGTACCACTCACCCACTCACCTACCACTCGCCTACCACTCACCCACTCACCTACCACTCACCCACTCACCTACCACTCTCCCACTCACCTACCACTCACCCACTCACTCAGTAACGGCGTCACATGAGCGCTTTCATAACCTTAACAAATTTACGCCTATCGTTTAACACCTATCACTTAACGCGTTAAGCGATAACGCGTTAAGGTGACTCATTTAACGCTTAACGCGTTATGTGATAACATTTTTGGAAGTCGCATAAGAAGTTTCACTTCAAAAAACTAAAAGGTATGAAAATTTTCATTTGCGATTAAAACTACTAGGAATACAGAACCAAGTTATGACACTGACTTATTTAAAGCAAATCTCTTTATGCATTTGAGTAAAAAAATGTGCGTGCGTGGAGTCCCTCCGCGCGGAAGAAGTGAAACTTCATTCTCGCTCTGTCTCTTTCTATTCCACCTCCCCGCGCAACGAAGTCAACAAAGTCAACGGAGTCGGCGGTCACTCACTCACTCACTCACTCTCTCACTCACTCACTATCCACTCACTATCCACTCACTATCCACTCACTATCCACCTCACTATCCACTCACTATCAGTGGATAGTGAGTGCACTATCCACTCACCCACTCACTCAGTGACGGCGTCACATGAGCGCTTTCATAACCTTAACAAATTTACGCCTATCGTTTAACACCTATCACTTAACGCGTTAAGCGATAACGCGTTAAGGTGACTCATTTAACGCTTAACGCGTTATGTGATAACATTTTTGGAAGTCGCATAAGAAGTTTCACTTCAAAAAACTAAAAGGTATGAAAATTTTCATTTGCGATTAAAACTACTAGGAATACAGAACCAAGTTATGACACTGACTTATTTAAAGCAAATCTCTTTATGCATTTGAGTAAAAAAATGTGCGTGCGTGGAGTCCCTCCGCGCGGAAGAAGTGAAACTTCATTCTCGCTCTGTCTCTTTCTATTCCACCTCCCCGCGCAACGAAGTCAACAAAGTCAACGGAGTCGGCGGTCACTCACTCACTCACTCACTCTCTCACTCACTCACTATCCACTCACTATCCACTCACTATCCACCTCACTATCCACTCACTATCAGTGGATAGTGAGTGCACTATCCACACACTATCCACTCACCCACTCACTCAGTGACGGCGTCACATGAGCGCTTTCATAACCTTAACAAATTTACGCCTATCGTTTAACACCTATCACTTAACGCGTTAAGCGATAACGCGTTAAGGTGACTCATTTAACGCTTAACGCGTTATGTGATAACATTTTTGGAAGTCGCATAAGAAGTTTCACTTCAAAAAACTAAAAGGTATGAAAATTTTCATTTGCGATTAAAACTACTAGGAATACAGAACCAAGTTATGACACTGACTTTTTTAAAGCAAATCTCTTTATGCATTTGAGTAAAAAAAATTCAGTTTCAACCATTGTTTTAAAATTTTTCAGTACGGTTTCAACCATGAAGCTATTAGGGTCAAAGTTTCAACAAAGGTTAGGTGCATACATTCTAATTGTTTATCCTAATATACTACTAGATGCTTGGAGTTTCTTTGCGCGACAGAATTCGCGAAGAACCAGACTTACCGACATAGCTTTTAGGATTTGCAACTTGAAGAATCGATAACTGCCCATCAGTTATCGATTCTTCTTCTTCGAAGAAAGGCTCCTTAGTGGCGACCACGAACCGGAAGACGCAGCGTAGGTAGGCCTCCCACTAGGTGGGCCGACGACACTGTAAAAGTCGCGGGGAACCGATCGATGCTAATTGTTAACAGTTGTTAATATAATCTCTATTATATCAATATTTATTTTTTAAAACATTCTATTCATTCAACAAATCTCATTCATTATCGGTATTTGTATGCACTACACATCTACTACAATTTACTACATCACTACAATTAACGTCTGCGGACGTGTATCGGACAAGGCTCAGACTCAGAGGACATGGAACCATGAAATCTTTGTTTCTGAGCCTATATTTTTGAATGTGTTGCGAGTTTATTGAAGTGAAACTTCTTATGCGACTTCCAAAAATGTTATCATTTAACGCGTTGGTTAGGTTAAAACCTCACCACATATCACGAGAAGGGCTTTCACCCTTCTCGTGAGGGGTTAAAAAGTTGCTAAAAAACATCACGTGATTAATGGACAACCCTTATGCGTTAGACGTTAAGCGTTATATGTTAAACGTTGAGCGTTATGTGTTAAACGTTGAGCGTTAAATTTGTTAAGGTGTGGAAAGCGCTCATGTGACGCCGTCACTGAGTGAGTGGGTGTGTGGGTGAGTGGGTGTGTGGGTGAGTGGGTGTGTGGGTGAGTAGGTGTGTGGGTGAGTGAGTGAACGATAGTGAGCGATAGTGAGTGATAGTGAGTGATAGTGAGTGATAGCGAGTGATAGTGAGTGATAGTGGGTGACAGTGAGTGATAGTGGGTGATAGTGAGTGATAGTTGGTGATAGTCAGTGATAGTGAGTGATGTTGAGTGATGTGAGTGATAGTGAGTGATGGTTAGTGATAGTGAGTGAGTGCGTCCTGCTGCATTGCTGACAAAAGAAGTTGTTGTGATTGATGCGGAATCACTATGATGGTCTCTCTTGTCAGCGATTCGAGTGCCCTAAAGCTGCATCGCAAAACTTGCAACGCTAAACCGCTCCAATCTGTCCGTTTTCCAGCGAGTTCCTCCCAGTTAGGGTCATCAACGTTAAAAGCAACCATGTTTCCTTATAACGAAATAAGTAATGGCTTTCCGACGTCTCTTTTTGCATTCGCCATTTCACTTAACAGGACCGTTGTGACAATCTGGAGGAAGGAATCCATCCTGTCCTGATCGTAGCAAATTCCTTGGTCCTGACACTACCTATGATCTTGTGCACGTGCCCTAGCCAACGAAAGCGCCTTTGCCTAAAGGAGCGCGATGGGAATACGCAAATATGTGATACCCTCTCCTTATTCGTATGATAAAAATTAGCTAAGGATTCCCACCTTTCATTGTCTTAGTTAGTAAAATAAATTTCTAATAAAAATATATTAGGGGACACCCGGGTTTGAACCGGGGACCTCTCGATCTGCAGTCGAATGCTCTACCACTGAGCTATATCCCCGTTGTATAAACCAATAAAAAAATCATGTACCTGCTTATATAAACAAGAAATGAATCATGCTATAAATGCTGACACCACGTTGCGCTGACGGTGCTGACGTAAACTTTTACCTAAGTATGATTGGTAGTACATTAATAATTATCTGCCCACCTACTTACGTACGTGCAAAAGAAACAAAATCTTACAAGTTACGCCACACACATGGTGGTAGAATTAATTAACGACGACACTGATATTAACTAAATAAATAAATAATGTAAATCCGTTTTTGGCTGCTGTAACACAGTCTCAACTTGTTTACCTACTATATGCATCGATATAGTTTATAAGAGCTGTGGATTTTGTATTAAAAAAAAAAGTACCTAAGGGTGATATTTCAATCGTCTACATACCTCGGTTAAGCCTAATAGGTCCCCGGGACCTTTCGGTTTTCCCTGCAAAAAACAAACAAAAAGGAGTGTCCTCCAGGGGTGCCTTGGGACCGGAATGATATTTGTGCAAGATCCACCCTTCTTCTTTGGGGCTGCTGTTTTGACATGGTTGGATACAAAGCACAACTGATGGTCAAAGCTACTGGTTACAATTGCAGTCAGATATATCGCAAAGAAAATGCACGCAGCTCCTCGCTATGATTAAGAATATGCGCTTTACACCATCGTTTTAGTCTTCCAGAAGGTTTTTGGTACATAAATAAATAAGGTTGATAATAAATAGGGTTTATAAAAGCAGTGACAGCTCAGTGGGCAAGCGTTTGCTCTGGAAAGCTAGGTGCGCAGGTCCGAACCTCGGCTCGCACTTCTGATTTCTTAAATTAATCTTCTTTGTGCGATTGTGGATTATCCATGCTGGTTGCATGTCTGAGAACGCCTAACTACAATAGCTTTCGAATGAAAGTTTGCCAATCCTCACTTGGCCAGCGTGGTGGACTATGGCCTATCTTTTGTGGAGAGGACCGTGCCTAACAGTTATCACTGTTGGCCACGGCAAAAACAAGGTCTGTTAAAAAATAACCGGTCAAGTGCGAGTCGGATTCCCGCACTGAGGGATATTTGGACCTATTAAAGTTATATTCGTCTAAGACCTCAGATAGCAAAAAAAAACGCTAAACTAATTAAGTGACATACCCAAAGCAAAATAAAATTCTGTTTTGAGATGTACAATGAAGCCCTTTCATATGATACCCCACTCAATATAGTACTCACTTTGGAATTTTAAAGACCCCAATTACAAAAAAAAGAAAATAATGTATTTTTTTCAGAGTCCCACTGAGTATCGATTGAAACTTTAAATAGTTTTAGGTCTTACTTACCCAACCTTATCGCAAATGAAAAAAATATATTTTCTTTTTTTGTAATTGTGGTCGCAAGGGGTCTTTAAAATTCCTGAAATATATATGTGTGACAGACAGACAGATGAAGTCAGACCATAAGGGTTCCTTTTTTACCTTTTAGGTATGGAACCCTAAAAAGGTTTGCGGGCGAATCGATAGCGATCTCTAGTTGCAAATAAAACAATGTGCTAATTACAGTCACTGACAATTTTTACTAGACATTTATGAAATAGCAATCACAGGTCATGATTCACGGCCATCACAGTTGTATTATTTTCTCTTTTAACTCTTTTAGTTCCTTGGCGTGCATCCACTTGATGCCTGTCGCTGAAGCGGAACTCGGCGGCCTACTGATGCACCTGTCATAAAATACAATGTTTTAGTCATCATCATCAGTTGGCAGACGACCGCCTTAGAAGGGAGGGGTTGCCATTATCCCCACGTTTGGCAAACGTCTTGAGGATCGCAGGTAGGTAATCCAATAGAAAGACGCTGCTGCCCGTCTTCTTGTTATCCCATATTCGCCTCTTATGAACACCCAATAGAAGGGTTCTATTCTTACGCGGACTCTCCACCGGACAATAGGAGGCGAGCGCTTAAAGCACTCTAGCCTTAACGGCAGAAGTAGCGACGAGCTCAAGGGCACCTCAGGGAGGCACGGCCTCGGCTTGGGCTGTCGCTTAGAGAGGGCTGATTTTACCACCGGTTCACAACGCGCCCCCACTGAGAAGAACCGGCAAGAAACTCAGTGGATTGGTTGCTACCTAACTTGGTTTTATCTTCATACTTACTTTACATCATTTGTGCTACGTCGTAGATGCAAACTCATAATATACCTAATATTATGAGTTTGCATCTACGATGTAGCACAAATGAATGATATATGTAAGGTAGGTAGCAAATGGAGCTCCTGGAAAGAAGGCTCCGTGCCTGGCAGGTCTAGGTTTCATATAATTTGTGCTTGGCCGTAAGATGAAAATAGTTTTAGATATAGTTACAATCAGTGGCGTAGCTTGTCTTATACGGGTCCAGTATCAACATTTTTGGGGGCCCAGCCTAAGAGTATAAAGTGAGATTTTAATATCTTACGAATTTTTGCGTTCGGGGCCTCTTTAATTTGGGAGCCCCGTATAATTTATACGGCAGTAGCTGCGCCCCTGGTTACAATAGTATGTTTAAAATTATCAGACCCGTAAATTACCTCAACGCTACCCATAATAATAAACAAGTAATAAGTTTTAAAAACTATAACCGGACTACGGATAAAATCGCAGTCTAATAATGTGATATTATATAGCCTATAACCCGCGGAGAATCAAGACGCTTCTAACGACACCCTACTTGTCAAATTGTGTTAAGTGGATTAGAAGATATGCGGGAACAGATGAACATACATATGTACATTCTTGTTAAAATCATAACCCTCCCTCCGTTCCGTAGTCGGGTAAAAAGAAGAAATAGGAACTTACTGAATCTTCTTCCCGAACAAGTTGTCGAGGCGGACTTTGCAGAAGAGCCAAGGGCCCTGGTTCTTGTGCTCCTCCTGGCAGAAGTACACCTTGGCCTTCTCGTAGCGGCAGAACTCCTTCAGTACGATGTCGTAGGGGAAGGGGTACAGCTGCTCGATGCGGCACATGGCGATCTTGTCTTCCAGCTTCTTCTCTTTCCGGAGCTCGTCGATCGTGATTGCCATTTTGCCGGAGCAGAACAGAAGTTTCCGGACGCCTTCTGGTTTTTGAGACGCGGGGCCGCTCTCTCTAATCGCTCTGTGGATGTAAGTATAAATACAGTACGCGACAGGTCGACATGGCAATCGGGGTATGAGTTGGGACTAGGGTTCCCACCCGTACTATATTATATATATACCTTACTATATTTTAGCCAATTGTAGGTACTAGGAATATATTAAATAAAAATAAATAATTATATAAATTAGTACAGATAAATAATGAGAAATAAATAAATACGTACTAATCGTTTTTATAAATTTCTCAAAAGTAAGTACTTTAATTTATATAACTTACAAGAATAAAAAGCAATTTAAAAAAAAAGGTGGCAACCCTAGTTGGGACGCCGGGGTAGTGGACACCCCGCATACCCGCACATCGCCAGCGCCACCTTAGGCCTCATTTACGGAGACGCGGGGCGTCGCGCGTCGCGTGTGGCGGCGCGGCCCGCATTAAATTCAAATGTAGGGCGTTGTATAAGTGTGTTTACGGAGAAGCGATTTTACACGCGTTTGCTTAAAATGGAGCGTGTTTTACGGCGGAGCCCGCGGATGGCAGCGTCACGTCCCACGCGGCGGCGCACGCAGCGGCGATTCTCGATGAAGCGATGCCTGTGGTGGAACCTTCTGCCAGTCTATTTGGTAATCGTGCAACGTAGTCACCAGTAGACGGAGTATGATATGATCAATTTTTTTTTGAAGAAAATTGTATGTTAAAAAGTGAGTTGCACTGCCGTTGCCCGCGGCGGTGCCCGCCGCGGCCGTATATTGCTATAAGTCAGTGTTTACGCGTCCGATGATACGTGCCGCAAAAACGTCCGACGCGCCGCGAGACGCCACGCCACACGCGACGCGCGACACCCCGCGTCTCCGTAAATGAGGCCTTACGCGGCCAATGAGTTGTGCGTGTGCGGAGTGTCCCCTCCCCGATTGCCATGTCGAACTATCGCGTACTATACCTTTATCGATATAATATATTAGTGTCTCTGACGATAGAGTGGTTTGGCCGAGCTCCAGTATCATTTTCAACATTTGATAATGGCCCGTTTTAGATTCGTTTAGTCGAAATTGGTTTATGGAAAATGGTTTACACAGTACTAAACCATCTCGAGAGCCTCTTTAACACCCCCTAGACCGTTTTTTTTATTGTGTAGGACCTAGGTCTAGTGGCGTACCAATACCGCTGCGTTGGACATTGTACAGCAGAGCAGCAGTGGGTAACTGGCAAAACATTGGTTCTGGTGTAAGAACTTTACACATACAGTAAAATTCAGTCAGTTTAAGAGATATGCATAGGTTTTTGGTACCATTATTTTCTTTACAAAGATAATAGGATTAACACATTTCTACAATTTTCTACAGGGTTAGATCTCTTACCTTTGGAACGAGGTGCCCGGCAAGAACTCTGAGAACTTGGACCTATAGTAGGGGTGCTTGAGGCCGATTTTCGGCGTGAACAGTATGAGCGGCTTGCGGAAGGGCAGTGCGATCTGTCGCCGGATCAGATGGAAGTAGTTCGCGGGCGACGTGGGCTGAGCCACTATCCAGTTGCACGCGCGGAGCTGCTTCACTGCACGTTCAAATATTACCAGATATCAACCATGCTCATTAGGCTTTTTCAGTCTACTGCTGGACCTTGCCTAACACGCCATTGAACCCGATCTTTGTCTACCCTCATGGTAATCTTCTTCAATTAGCTGGTACCATAATTGCACATTAATGGAGCAATCAGTGTAAAACAGGAGGATATTGAGTTTAGACGGTGTCAGCTCAAAAAATTGGGACCTAGCAGATTCCACATCCTTTACAAATACATTTTTGTTCCCAATCATAAGGAATAATCATCAGTTAGTTGAATCGAGGTCAATTACAGAGACAATCAAATAGCTTGCCTACAGCAAGATACGAATATTCATCAAGGAACTATTCAAAATTCATTTTTTTTTATTTCAAATAGGCTTAACGCTAGCACTTTAAAACGTTAAATTTTTTAAAAGCTACCACCGGATCACAACGCGGCCTCGACTGAGAAGATCCGGCAAGAAACTCAGCGGGCTTGTCATTTTTTTTTTTTAAACTGTAGCATAGCTACATTGTTTTAAACTCATTTCAGTAAATAAATAGGTAAAAGACAGCTGTTTTAACAGGACGTTGAATTACGCCTATAATGGTAGTAATAGCAACGCATAGTAATCTTACTTATTAACTAATTATTTTTGACTAGGCGTTTTGTTTTAACATACGGCCCTTCTATATTGATTGGGGAATGCTATGTTCTTATTTTAGTTATTTCTGGTAATAGGCGATGAAAGCTGCATCAGGCATTCCTATTATTTTCATTGATAGAACCATAGGTAATATTTAGATACCTAGGTAAGAATCACTTTTTAATAGAGGGTATTTGATTTAAAATAGGCGGAGTCTACCGAGGGCGAGACGATGCGATAAATGCTCAGTACCCGAAGTCTAAAAGTGACGACCAATCGTAGGCGGCCACCGAATTAGGTACTGGTTTTTCTAGACGGTTCGACGCCATCTCCACTCGATAGGTTTCGTTTTTGACTCAGGAGTTGAGCCAGCCATTGCCGTCTGAGCTGAGCAACGAGCCACACGCCAAATATCATTTTAGCCCAATACTGCCAGCGGGTTCAACGGAGTTGTTTATTGCTAGTCTATTATAATTAAATTCATTAAAGTACAATCTTAGTTGTCCAAACCAGAAAACCCAGTATTACTGGGTTCTCCCTTCGGGCGAAGAGTTCTCCCTTCGGGCGAAGAGTTCTCCCTTCGGGCGAAGAGTTCTACCTTCCGGCAAGAGTTTCTCCCTTCGGGCGAAGAGTTCACCCTTCGGGCGTAAAGTTTCATCCTTCGGGCAAGAAGTTCACCCTTCGGGCGTAAAGCTTCGCATTTTTTTTCCGGCCACAAGTTCGTGGCTGTGTTACTGACGACCGGGTCTAGTCCAGACTCCGCATCCGTGGCGTGCCTGGCCACTCCAAGGAGAAGACCGCGGGAATCGCCTTTGCGTTCCCTAACGACCCCTAGTTAAGTTACAGCTATTTTTGTTATACGTGCGAACAAGCTAACTAGTAATCGACCTCCCCCTGTATCGTAACTTTCTTCTCGTTTTTTTTTATTATTTAATAAATTTGTGTAGCCCTTCTTTTGTGTTATTATTTCTCTTGCTCGCCGACTAGGCTACAAAACAAAGTTTGTCTTTTTACAATTAGATCAGCACCAGCGACAGTGTGTCCTGCCGTTCAAAATATCAAAAAAACAAAATACTACGAAAATACAACAAACTAAAATGCCAAAGGGATAGTAGTCGGACCAGTCCCCCCAAGCAGCACCCGCGCACGAGTTGACTCGAGCAGCAGCCATCACTCCCCTCAACCATATTGGAGGGAAGGGGGTGACCCGCCACACGAAGCCGCCACAAGCAAAGACTTTTCGATGGCGAGCATGACCGATCCAAAATCACAGTGGCTCACGTTTAACATTTACCTTCTGCTGTTAAGCAGTGCCTCGTCAGGCAAGACACGAGTTACAAGCAACACATATTTTCCAATGCACTTTACACGTGTTTACATTATTGCTGCTTCGGGTCCGGGTCTTCGTAGATTGAAATGACTTAAAGATGGTTAATCTTACGGGACTGGGATAAACATAGTGGAATTAAAATAGTACCAATAAAGAATTAGGCTCTACTTACATGCCATATCTTTATCATCGAGATCAGGTATCTTGTCTTCGTCATCGTCGCACATCGTCAGATACCTCTCGATTCTCGCTGAAGAGTGTTCCGGACCCTAGAACAGAATTTTTAACCGATCAAAAGGGAGGCTGTGTACTCGTATTCGACGTGATGAATGCAATATTAATAAAAATGCGTTGTATTCACAAATAAAAGTCTATGTGGGCATCTAAACAAATGTACCAAATTTCAGGTGTGTGTATATAATCTTCCACGGATTTCTTAAGTACGGCATACACGCGCAGGTATACGTGACAGGTATACCTGTACAGTTCAACTGCGCAGGTAAACCTGAGCGTGTATGCCGCAAAACTGTGCAGGTTTCCACGCCTGTACAGGCGAGTCAAAAAATATGAATTTTCATATTTTTAACTGCGCAGGTATACCTGTGCAGTTTACCTGTGCAGGCAAAACTGAGCGTGTATGGCACTCGCCTGCGCAGGCGTCAGTTATCCGATGACTGTTAGAGGGAAAGGACGCGCGGCGCTCTAATACAGTATGTCGTCTCGTAAGCGGAATGTAGTAATGGAAGAATTTATAAACATGTACAAGTCGGAGCATTGTTTTTGGCATATTAAGTGTAAAGATTATCACGATAAAATTTAAATAATTTTATTCCTTGACATGATTATGTCACCCTGTAACGATAAAACATTTGTACGCCGGAAACGGTAGAATACTTGGTACCATCTATTGTAACATAAAAATATGCTGACAAATAATGATTCTTAATCTTTTAAAAATAAAAAAGTAGCAGCAATTATAATAAATCGTAAGAAAAAAATCATCGAGAAAAGTCTTTTCATCTTATTGGGGCCTGTTGGTCTAGTGGTCACGCCGGCTGCTACCCAATAGGTAGTGGGTTCGATTCCTGCCAAGTGTCTAGGTGTTATTTATCTATTTATGTATGTATTTACAAGAAAAAGTCATCTAGTTTCCATAGTATAGGCTCTGCCTAATTTGTGATCCGTGTGTGGATTGTCCCAGAATATTATTATTATTCGTAGATAATTGCGGTAATAATAATTCGGTTTAAATTTCAATTCCTTCAATAAGTCGACATAAGAGTACTGTTTGCTTTTCACCACTGTTCACGGTGTCGTCGTTTAATATCCTTTTCTTTAATAAAACAAACTATTAATCTATTAACGCTACTGCGTCGCAGTCATGCGCCGCTGTTGGGGCCATGGTTTCAACTGAGAGTTTGTGCAGGTTTACCGTTACGTGTATGGTCTCTACCATAGAGACCTCAATGCTCAATTATACCTGTACAGTTTAACTGCACAGGTAGCTTAGAGGAAGAAAACAATAGAGGGCTGGACACTTTCTTTCTCATTCACGCAAGAAAAGAATGCGTTTATGTAGGTTACGTGTGATAGAAAGAAACAGTGTATATGATTTTTTGTCCCTCAGCATGTGTTCGATTTTTCCGCGCCGTGGGTGCGAAACAAATCTGACGTTTGCTCCCACTTTGCTCCGTGACAATTTAATCGTGGTTTTAATATTAAATAAATAACTTAAAATTCAATAAAAAACTAACTGTGACATTACTGTGTGTTGTGGAAATCCTATAAGAATCGTGCAGTGCAGTATTATAGGCTGTAAAAGTGACAGTGAACGTAAAATTAGTGGAGTATCGTTTCACAGGTAAACGTGAATTATTATGGCCAATTTAGAGATTACATTTAGAAACTAATACATGTAAACGACTTATTTAGATCTTATTGCTATAAATTAGTTACTATTTTACTTGAAAGTTACGTGTAAGATCGATAAATTCTTGTTTTTCATCCATAACCTAAAATTTTCAGTTTATTGATCGCCATTATCAGTGTTGCCAGTGTATAAAAGAGAGACTACCATAAATAAGTGGTAAATTATTATTAAGTGCATCATACACGATCCCACATGCTGGGTGCATCGACGAATTTCTCAGATTTCCCGAATTTATTTTTATGATTTCCTGGAAATATGGATATTTGTATACTGTGGATAGCAGCAAAGTAGGGAAACATTCAAATTTAAACTAAAACAACATTATTTAAATATTCAAAATACAGTTTAATAAAAACTTGGCTTACCACATGTTCTCCAGTCATCAGGCAGGGGCGGCGAGGCTCGGGGTATGAATCCCCACCATTTATATCACTCGTTGCGTATAATTTGTTACGTTGTTATGTTATTAAAGATTATAGGGGAAAAACAGGTAGCGCTGTTAATAGTATTATTTATAATATATAATATGTGATGCTATTCTATTGCATATATTTTATTATTTATTTTATTAGTATCCGCACTGTAATAGAATTAGTTATATACTTAAGTAACTATTACTTAAAATAAATATCATGGCCTTGTGTTGACTTTATGTTGTAAGTTTCATGTATGTAGGTATAATAACTGTTTATGTATGTATTATGTATGTCATTTTTGTATTTGTGTTACATATGTTATAGGTACGTATTTGTAAAGTCGCATTTTACTAGGTTATACATATGCAATTCTTAGTAGTTTGGTATTGTTTAAGTTATAGTTATATAGAACAATAGAATAATTATTTTTAAATTGTTATTTAGTGTTATTTGTTTGTAATAGTCACTCACATAAGGGCGCACTGAAAACCAGCGTCGGTGGTCACACAAGACCTCCGGCTTGAGCTGAGTGCGTCCTTTTGTGACTGATATGGATATGTATATTTCTTTTATTTGTATGTCTTTGTCTGGTTGGTTATTATTTGTTTATACTTTTCGTTATTTTGTAATCATTAGGTAGGTATCTATATCAGTCCAATAAAATTATTTTTCTTTCTTCTTTTTCTTTCTTTTCTTTCAACAAAAAGAATTAATTAGGTTGCTAAAAGTTATTCCCGAATGCTTAAATTTCAGAAATAACGTAAGCGCTCAAGTAATTCGTCCAAGGCTGCGTAGGACGTATTCATTCGTTATTTATAGGCACAATGGTCATTGTACATTTAATCGTGCTTTTACTATATGCATGTTGTTTAAATATATGTATGTATGTTGTTGGTTACAATTTATTGGTAAATTTGTCTGAATTATAAATAAATAGTACCGACGTTGAATAGTTTGTTTCATTTGCCCCCCTATTATGTACCTATCTCGTTTGACAACTAAAGTGATGGTCAATAAAGCAAAGTGACAAATAACTATCAAATGATTCATTTGGTATTGCCTAACTTGAATCACCAATAAATACCAAACACACTTTCAGTAGACATCAAAGTTTGGTGGACAACTGAAGCTTGATAGTCACTTTGCTTTATTGATCGTCACTTTTTTTTTGTAGGAATAGTACTGTTTCACCGGACAAGAGGGCGAGCGCTTAAAGCGCTCCAGTCAGAAAGGTTTGGGTAGCGACTAGCACAAGGGCACCTCAGGGAGGCACGGCCTCGGCTTGGGCTGCCGCTTAGAGAAAATGAGTTTACCACCGGTTCACAACGCGCCCCCGCTGAGAAGAACCGGCAAGAAACTCAGCGAGGGGATGCATGTCGAGGTCGCATGCGTACGGATCCCTTCGGCCTCGCCGGCGAGACCGGTGTCTGTGTGTTGATATGTTTACGACTCTTGACATCGTTGTCGGTGTTGGTGTTGTGTCATGGTCCAGGAGGACGGACATCGGGTCGGGTGGGTCGAGCAGTACATGCCGCGGACGGCGGCGATGTACGGCTGTTCGACGATCTGAGGGACCTGGCCGCTGCCCAATAGGACATGGGTTCGATTCCGAAGGATTCCGAACAATTTTCTGGGTGTTATTTATCTATTTAAATATGTATTTATACACTTTACAAGTATTTGTATACAAGTATTTGTAATCATTTATCTGGTTACCTTACTAAAGGATCTGCGTAGATTGAGATCAGGTGGTCATTGGTCAAGCGTAGATTGTCCCAAGATACTAGTACTATAGATTTGTATATTGGAGAAATTTACTAAAACTTACCCGGTAAATGGCCATAGTATGTATTATATTAAGGTATAAGAAAGCCAATTTTTGCCTACCTCTCTGGGAAATAGCATATTATTGTTTTTATCTCTTAACTTTTTTGTATGAGGCTAATAATAATCTACAGCTCTTAGCCACTTTAATCACCACGTGATATCACCCAGGTGAACAATGTGGAATAGACCTTAGCTACAGCATATATGATATTAAGTGTACATTCACTTTGTAGACTCCATCGTGGGTTCGAATCCTGCGAAGGGCAATAAATTTGAGTAGTTGTTCCTTACTAGCTAGGACAATGCAGGCCGATGACCTGATTGTCTGTAAAGTAAGATGATCCATGTGTCGGGATTTGCGTCGTATGCCCGACTCCTGTCCGTCAAATTAAAACACCGAGCTTTGGTAATAAACACTTATAATCAAATTGAGAGAAAACAACTTATAATACAGTGGAGTAATCGTAATAATTAAAACATGTCTCTGCCATAGATACTAGCGCGCTGTCATCTTTTTGACAGCCCCTTTGGCGTTCCGAAACCGTGATCCGAGATACGCCACACATGCGTCGGATCGGCATGTAAAAAGTCGGTCCTACGCTTAACTTCTCCCCAGTCGTGTCGGTCTTCCATCCCATTGGATTATGAGAGGTACCTATTATATAAAGGAAGAGAGAGTGCACTTGTGTCTACGCAAGCACTTCTGCACTATAATATCTCCTGCGTACATGGCTGATATTGTGAAAGATTGGCCGCTGTGGTCGTTTCGGCTAGGAGGACATTATTATTACAATCACTTTCGTACTTTTTGCAGACTGTCATAGATTAAGACGATATAATGTAAGAAAAGTAAATGTTGTGTCAAAAAAGTGGTTTTTGGGAAAGAAAATATAATTTACAACAACCTCCGTATTTGCTTTACACAAAGGGTAAAATTTCCCTTACGTGGCAACTCTAAATTTAGTATGTACTTATTTTTCTGTCCTTATCGGCGGCACGCTTGGTATATGTCTGTATTATATTCTGTCTACGACAGGTAGGGTGGTGTGGTAGCCAATGAACCAGGAGTACCCTATGAAAATAGTAGGTACAGACCAAACGCGACGTTGCCAGATTGTACAATTTGACGCGTTCGAACCGTTTCGCCGATCAAAGCTTTCCTACTTAGTCGACGGCCGTTTGTTGTAAGGAGTGGCCACGTTAGACTCGTCAGACTGTTTTCGGCTACAAAAACGACGAAAAAAATGTGAGTTAATTTTTCTTACTAACTTTTCTTTTGTGGTTATTTTATGTCATTCATGGTTTTAATTCGGTGATGATGTTCTTATGCTTGTTTGCCAATATAATTTGTGAGCATAGTGTATTTCTATCAAAAGTAATCTAACCTCAAATTTTAGGAGAGGCGGGTGGTTTCCAATGAACCATTTGATCGAAGTAGTCAATGAACCATGATTCATTGAGTACTGCTTGTAGTATTGTTCTGAGGAGTACTGCATCTGGTTCACTCGGTACTAGACTTTTCAGGTACCTAATAGCTTTCTTAAATTGTTATAAAAAACATTGGTAGGTATGTTATTATTTTCAGTATGGGGCGAAACACAGAAGGCAGAGTTTCGAAAAAAAGGAGCTCACACTCCAGACGAAGTAAAAAACGGTTGACCTTCATTTTAAGGGACTGAGCCTCCGAAAAGCCGCAAAACAGGCAAATTTACCTTATTACCAAATTTACCTTATCTACGCTACGTCGCTACGTTTTGAAATATAAGCCTAATAAAGCCTAAAAACATGATTTTTTGTTTTATTTGGTATAAATGTAAGCATAAATTAGATATATTCAGGACAATGATTCATTGTGTACTACATGGTTCATTGGCTACAATCCCCCCGGTTCATTCTATACCAGTGGGTGTACGCATTGAACCATTTACCATTATTTTTAAAAAACCTCCGTAGCGCGATCGTATTAAATATAAACCAAATTGAAGTATTCTTAATGAAAGTTAATTAATTTACCTAGGCCCCAGACTAAAAATATTTCTACAACCTCTCATAGAAATAGTGATACAGCTCTTAAAACTTTTGGTGGTTCATTGGCTACCACATCACCCTATACCTGTCAGGTATACCTGCGCGTGTATGCCGTACTTTAGAAACTGCAAAGCCGATTGTGATAATTCTTTTTGCAATAGTGTTAGTGCGAAAGAAATAGACATATAAATATTGTATTATATATATATATTAGGTTACACGCGGCCTCGGTCATCGCGTTTCTCGTTCTTTTCTATGCAGACCGACAGTGATCGCATGGATGGACTGCTATACGGACGTATGCCACTTTGCTCCGCTGCCCGAGAGGGCAACGAACGGCGAGAGCCATTGATTATAATTTGAGCAAATTTATTTATGTAAATATATTATTTGGTTTATCAATAAGTTATAAAAAAAATGCTTGTACATATTACAAATAATAATTACTTAACTTAAATTAATTGATAAAGAAAAATGCCAGAGATCAACCAAATATTTGTATATAACTAACAAAAACTAAGTAAAGAAGTGAGAAACTAAGTAAAATGTTTTAATATTATTGAAATGTAGGTATTTCTGATATACTGATTATTTATAAATTTATTTACTGATAAGTCTGCACAACATTGGAAATGAGTATTCTGTGGAACGCATACTTTAAATTCACTATAAACTGTAAAGTTTCCTTGGTCTAGCGGTACTGTGTATAGATTAAATAGCCACGAGAACAAGATAAGACTCGGGTTCGAATCCTAGTGGTGATATTTTTTTATATTATTTATTTATTAGTGTTTTGTTTATAGTTTAAAAATAATAATAACGTCTTTTGGTATATTGCTTTACTTTATTACTTTGTTTATATTTTTGAAATAATTTGTTATTTACTTTACGGTAAAAAGATGCGTTTGGCGAACAGTATATAAATGTAAGAGAATGCCATGTCATCGAAAAATCACGTGACAAATTATAGGGAATTGACACCGTTAGCGAATGAAGAAATAGATTCGCTATGAAGCGATTGCATCTTGTCTAGGCTCTAAGTGAACCGACATTGGAAATGAGTATTCTGGGGAACCCATATGTACTTTAAATTCACTTCAAATCGTAAAGTTTCCTTGGTCTAGCGGTATTGTGTACAGATAGAATGTGCACGAGAGGAGTCTCAGGTTCGTATCCCAGAGATTGATTTCTTTTAGTATATTGTTCATTTATTAGTTTATTGTTTATAGTTTTTATATAATATTAATGTTTTTTTGGTATATTGCTTTATTTTATTAAACTTAGTTTATATTTTTGAATTAATTTGTTATTTACTTTACAGTAAAGATGCGTTTGGCGAACAGTGAGAATCAAGTGAACCGTCTGAGATTGGTGCAATAAGTTCATGTACTTGCTTAGATAAATCGATAGTAATGATTTTCTTAGTAAAATTGTTCATGTTTTATACTTCTTCAATCTAAGGGAAGTAGGTACTCACTTCCCCCGGGACGTGCTCTAGCAAGCGTTTTGCACTGCAGAGACTGGTGATTATCGCTAAGCATATGTGTTTTTATGAAGAAGGGATAGTATAATAATTTTTTTATAGGGTATATTATTGTTGCAGAGAACATACCAAGTGAGCACGAAATATAGTGAAGTGAGCCCGAGTGATAGGCGTTCTAGGATTGTCATAGACTTATGGCAATTTTACATTAGAACTGGCTTATTTAAAGACCTCGTAAACGTAACAAAAATAAATTTATATAAGATATCGTGATAGAGTAAATAAATTATATTAATAAGAAATATAATTAAATCGATAATTTAAAATACAACTTCCATTAAAAATTACATTAAATTATAGTAATTATATTGGGTACATTTTTTTTTGTCTTCAAAAAAATGTGGCAGTTGCAGGAACTTCAGAAAGTAATTATTACCTATATTCTACAGGATGCATTTTGGAGAGTGTGCACAGGAATTGCATGACTTGATTCCACCATCTCCCTTTCATCATCGGACGACGAGACGCACGGCACGTACACACCCTTATGTGGTGAAAGTGCCTTCAGTCCGGTCTAAGCGGTTTGCTTCTTCATTTATAATAAGGACAGCTAAGGACTGGAACAGTTTGCCTGCGTCGGTTTTCCCGCCCGATTATAATGTGGGTGTCTTTAAGACTAGAGTGAATAGGCTTTTAATAAGCTAGTGTGTTTTGCCATCCTCGATTGCGTCGCCGCTTTCCATCGGGTGGGACTGCAGTCAAGCACTAGCTTATAAGTGTTAAAAAAAAAAAAAAATACTTAGTTCCCTCTGAAAATGTTCCTAAGTAAGTACCTGGGGTCCTACCACCACCTCTATTAGCAGTACTATTATGATCGGGTTCGAATCCCACCAAGTGTGGGTGTTTTATCTATTTAAGTATGTATGTATTCACAAAAAAAAATATATACAGTCGAATTGAGAACCTCCTCCTTTTTTGAAGTCGGTTTAAAAAGTATGTATTATTATTTTTTCTGGTATCCATTACAGTTTCCAGTACAGGCTCTGCTTAGTTTGGGATCGGGTCGTTATACACCGTGTAAAGTTATTTTTGCAGAGAACAGTCACAAAAGAGCCGAGCGATAAGCATTCTTGGATTGTCATAGACTTAGGACAATTTTAGAACCACTTTAGAAAAAACTCGTTGACGTCAGAAAAATACAATCGAAACATCAATTATTATCAATTATAATTATAAAAATATAATTATATCAATAGCTACTACTTTCATTAACTTGAAAATTATAATCATATTATTTGCAATTTTTTTCAGTTTATAATATGTATCAGTCCAGGGAACGTCTGAAAGTAATCCCGTGAAAATGTTCCTATATAAGTACCTGTACTGTACATATAGCTATCTAACTTTATTATTTATTATATTATGCTTCTGGGAATCATACTTATCAGGTTTGAACAATCGGGAAAGGAATCGTGTGAGGTCATAGTATTATTGATCTAGAATCAAATATATCCCAGTATCTAGAATTAGATATATCTGAATCCACCGCTGATCTTCCCGAATTCTAGGTATTTACAAATTCCGCATAGTTTAATTGTATTAAATAATAATACAATTAAACTATGCTAGAGCTTAATTTTATTAGAATGAGACACACAAATGCAGGACAGTTTATTCTCTGACGAGAGTTGTACAACGAACAAATGACATATTTTTCACAGTAACGGCTACTTTTATACTTTAAACAAAACAACGGATTGTTATTGGCTGTCGCGACTACCCTCATGTTTTCATAAATGAATGAACAAGGATGCAGATTTTGAATTCATCAGTTTCAGTTCATTCATCATTCAGTCATCTGTATAATCTGGGCATATGAATGTGGTCTAAAGCCTTTTCGGAACCCAGCTTGTTCGGGAAGCTGGAAGTCAACAAACCTGCGTTCGTCACTGTTCATAATGACTCTCGAAAACATCTTGTACACGTGGCTCAGAAGTGAGATAGGTCTATAATTCTTCAATAAAGTGGTTATCACCTCTATTGAAGAAAATCAGTACCACATACTTCAAGCGTACTTAGTACCCTCGAGTAAGATGGAATTAAATAACCTCTGGAGGACTAAACGTCTCGGTTTTCCACTCGCTCTCAAAGGTTCTGTTGTGATTCCGTCTTCTACACTGAGGAAATCCCAGACATGCCAGACCAGCTTGTACGAGATTAGAATGGCTCTCAAACAGCTTAAAAACCACAAGGCGCCGGGTGAAGACAGAATCACAACAGAACTTCTGAGAACGGGTGGAAAACCGATACTTTTAGTCCTCCAGAAGTTATTCAATTCCGTCTTACTCGAGGGTACTACGCCAGAAGCATGGCACAGAAGTGTGGCAGTGCTTTTCTTCAAGAAAGGTGATAACACCTTAAATTGGAGAATTATAGACCTATCTCACTCCTGAGCTATGTGTACAAGCTGTTTTCGAGTCATTACGAATCGTCTCGAGCGCAGGTTTGATGACTTCCAGCCTCCCGAACAAGCCGGGTTCCGAAAAGGCCTTAGTTAGTACCACATTAATACGCTCCGCCAGATTATACAGAAGACCGAGGAATATAATCGGCCATTATGTCTGTCGTTTGGACTACGAGAAAGCCTTCGATTCAATCGAGATCTGGGCATTGGAGGACGTTTTCAAGCTCTTGGACTGGAACGGATTCGGCATCAACATCAATGGCGAATGCATCACTCACCTTCGTTTTGCCGATGATATAGTCATTATGGCAGAGTCGCCGGAGGACCTCAATATGATGCTCAGTGACCTCAGTAGCGATTCCCAACAGGTGGGTCTTAAAATGAACATGGACAAGACGAAGATCATGTCTAATGTCTATGTTACCCCGTGGTCGTACCGGTAGTTGTTGGGAACGATACAATCGAAGTTGTTGACCACTACGTATACCTAGGACAAACTATCCAGTTAGGTCGGTCCAACTTAGACAAAGAGGTCGCCCGAAGAATCCAACTCGGATCGTTTGGGAACTACGCGATATATTCTCGTCCGAAATACCGCAGTGCCTGAAGACGAAGGTTTTTAACCAGTGTATGTTGCCAGTGATGACATATGGTACTGAGACGTGGTCTCTAACGGCTGGCTCGCTCGAAGAACCGATAACCGTTGGGGAAGAAAGATTCTCGAGTGGCGACCACAAACCAGAAGACGCAGCATTGGCAGGCCTCCCACTAGGTTGACAGACGACATTGTGCGCGTCGCAAGTAACCGATGGATGCAAACAGCCAATTGTCGTTCATTGTGGCGTTCTAAGGGGGAGGCCTATGTTCAGCAGTGGACGTCTTCCGGCTGATGATGATGATGATGACTCGGTGAGACGTATCCAATGAGTCCAAAATTGGTGGGTCTACGTTTAATAGTACAGAAATCCTGTGACTGTGTTCCTGCTCCATCGTCAGACCCTGATCACCATTTTTGTATCAACTACTCGGCGAGACTTATCCAACGAGTCGAAATTCGTTGAGTCTACATTTAATGATACAGAGATCATGGGATCACCTTCTGCACTATCATTAGACCCTGATCACCATCTCTCTACCAACTATTCGTTGAGACCTATCAGCGAGTTCAAATTCGGTGTGTCCACGTTTATTCGTGGAGAGATCCTGGGTCCATCATTCCATCATTAAACCGTGGTGATGTTACCACTTATCTACTCTTTAGTATCATCGGATTTAGGTACTCATGAATTTTTAGTGGCTTTCAGACGAATGGAAGTTATAGAAAATGTCTTTTGTATATCTAATATGTCTGCATCGATTTGGAAAAGAGCTCATGGTCTTCAAACGGCTAAACTGGTTTTCATGTAACATAGCTAAGAACCATCTGGCTTAAACTAGCTTTCAAATAAAAAAAAAAAACAGTATTCAAATCCATCTACTTGTTGGAGCGCTACGACGCCATATACAGACAGACAAACAGACATAGTCATCGGACTTATAACACCTTTTTGGTAAGTGTCAATCCGTTTAGGCCGAAAAGTATTTTATAGTAGTTGTAAATAAAGTCTTAAAATTATTACAAATTTTTTTTTTCGCCATGTCTAATTTATTACTTGCTCTACTTACAGGATAAAAAAACGAACCGACTTCAATTCTTCGCTTCATTTTTTTTTAATATTTCTATTTTACGGCGTTTTTACAATTTTTTCTGACACGCCTTTTTTGTTTTTTCAGGAACTATTTAATAATTCAGGAATATTTTTTGTATGGAATATATTTTCAAATAGGTTAATAATTGCCAGTGTTATGCGCGTACATTCATAAAAAATATATATACAGTGGATTTGAGAAACTCTTTCTTTTTTGAAGTCGGTTAAAAATAAATTATTACAACAATGAATGCACGACGGGCCTGTTAATCTAGCTGTAAGACCCTGCTACTCAATAGGTCGAGAGTTCGATTCCCAGCAAGTGTGTGGGTTTTATTTATCTTTTTTAAGTATGTATTTCCAAAAAAAAATAAGTTTATAAGTATTTGTATCAGTCAAGCGTCTGAATATTATTTATCTTTTAATGTATGTATTATAAAAAATATATATATTATTAACAGCGCCATCTATTGTTTAAATTCGATTTATTGATCGCGGCAATGCGTTCGTCAGCTTCGTACCTAGTTCATTATTTTACCGCAAATGGCATCGCGCTGGATTATCGGAGAATAAGAGGGCGTGACACGGGGGCGTGACTGAAACATCGAAACGTGGAAAGTTTTTAGGTCTTGTCAGCCTCTTAACTACATACTTACATAAATACTCTAAAAATTTATCCGTCCTCCAGGGGCATTCGGATAAAAACCGTTTATTTCGTTTTGGTCTCAATAACTAGACACTCAATAGTCCTCATAGACTGTAAGTACATCATGGTGCCGCCTATAGAGCTTTAATGCTCTAAAGGTGGGTTTAGACCAAACGAACAAAGAGCTAGAGCTAGAACAAGAGCATTCTTTCTTGATCTTAACGTGTAAACGAAAACTCGTATTCAGCGTTTACATATGACGAACAAAGAGCTAGAGCCAGAACACAAGAACGCTTTGAAGAGACCGCTCAGGGGCGCGAACACGTCCGAACACGCAAGAACGCTCTAAAGCAACTGTTCGCGCGCTCTAGCGCCGTTTACATCGAGCGAGCGAGCATTCTTAGAATATTACATAGAATCCTTGCGAACGCACTAAGAACAACGAAAGAATGCTCTACGCCTGTTTACACTAAAATAATTTGATATAGTGGGGATAGAATGAGCATTCGCTCGTCTGATGTAAATCGACCTTAAGGTGACGCCCGGTCCGTACGAGCGATATCGATCATAAGACTCGAGGAAAAGACTCACAGCTCCGTCGATGCCATGAGGCAGCTGCACCACGAGGCCTGATTGGCACACCCACTTGCTCTCTCCGTTGGCTATGAATGTGTCGAACATGGGCTGAGCCGTGTCCGCGAAGTCACCATACTGAGCCTCCCATAACGTGAGCACGTACGGACTTGAATAAGAGTAGCCTGTCTCGAAGCCCAGGATACCTGTAATAATGAAAATAATGTTTGGTAGCAAGCAGTGGACTTTATTTTATATTGGAATAGATTCGGAGTTTCTTTGCGCGACAGAATCTGTAATGAGGAGATTCGCCGAAGAACCGAGGTCACAGACATAATTAAAATTATTTATTTCAAATAGGCTTAACGCTAGCACTTTTGAACGGTAATTTTTTTTAAAAGCTACCACCGGTGCACAATGCGGCCTAAACTGAGAAGATCCGGCAAGAAACTCAGCGGGTTTGTCATTTTTTTTTTACTATTTTTATACAGTGTTTGTCCTGTTACAATTTGATTAGCATTAGGGACAGTGTGTCCTGCCGTTCGAACAAGAGAGAGATAAACAATATGAGGAAAATACAACAAACTAAAAGGCCAAAGTGATGAGTTGTGCGACCAGTCCCAGACCCCCCCCCCCCCCCAAGCAGCATCCGCGAATGAGTAGGTATAACTAGCTCATAGCTCTTAGAGGCAGTGGGCAGGCCACATCGCTTGAACAACCGATAACCGTTGGGGAAGAAAGGTTCTCGAGTGGCCACGAACCGGAAGACGCTGCGTAGGCAGAGGGCCTAGACAAGATGCAATCGCTTCATAGCGAATCTATTTCTTCATTCGCTAACTCACTCAATTCCCTACAATTTGTCACGTGATTTTGCGATGACTTATGTCATTCTCATACATTTTTATTCTTTCTATTAGCGATAGCGATTGTAGAATGTTACATTGTCTATGGGGGCAGGTCTCCCACTAGGTAGACCGACGACATTGTGTGCGTCGCAAGTAACCGGTGTTCATTGAGGCAATCTAAAGGGGAGGCCTTTGTCCAGCAGTGGACATCTCTCGACTGCTAATGATGATGATGGTGACCGTGCGTGGACTGTCCCAGTAGGTATATTATTATTATAGTGGTTCTTACCAAATTCGGAGAGTGAGCTGTTGTGTAAGGAGTACTTGGCCTGGTCGGGGTAGATGGTGTCGAGCACGCGGTGCGTGGCGCCGTCCACGCCCTGGTGGTGGTACACGTGGTGCCTGGACACAATAACATTTGCCACTATTCGGTACGATATGGGATTCAGTAATACGACCATTGGTGCTTTGAAATATCAGACAAGAGTTGAGTCATGTTAAAGGTTATATGTAAGGTAATATGTAAGTAGAATCATCATCATCATCATGATGATTCTACTTACATATTACCGGTGTATATGTAAGGTAATATGTAAGTAGAATAAAAGCGTAATAAAACCGTTTTTTTAATTTTTTTTATCATTATAAGTAAGTATCATTACGAATAGGCAATTCTGTTGATGTAGTGGTAAGTAATAGGTACTGAGAAATAACAACCAAAATTATTTTGTAAGTAAGTATATTTTTCTTTGAATTGTCTCTTAATTTTGGTGGTGTCTAAGTAAATGGATTTATTTCTATAGCAGTGGATACCTGGATATCTTACCCACCACCTAGTTGACTGATTGATAAAAGGTAAATATAAATAAGGAAAACAGAATTGTGGTAGGTAACCTGTGTGCCATGGTGCCCCGCTCGACATCCTCGCCAGTGAAGCGGATATGGATTTGTTCACGCAGCAGCGAGCCGTAGGCTAAGGTCTCACCCATCGCCCAGTCTGCGACGCCTTCTTTCACCTGCGTCCAGTCCAGTGCCGGATTAGCCATATAGCAAACGTCGGCAAACGCTACGGGACCCGCGCCTTAGGGGCCTCGCACGGCCACATTATACCTCTACACTTTAATACATTACTGTATAGGCCTCAATATATGATTTGCTACGGGCTCCGCGTCTGGTACTGGTTCAGTCATTTCTATTCTAGCCACGCAACGTAATTTAGTGTACCTACTGGCAACGCAGCTTGCCAGATCATGTCTAAGATAAATTAGTAGATACCAAGCTGAAAAACAATCGGGGATTCAAAACCGGACACTATAGTGTGTTCTCGATTGGCTGATGAGCTGGAATTAGGATATTTGGAGTCCCAATATATCTGGGTCGGGGCGTCCGGCACCGGTTACTATTTTAAAGCTGCCTGTTCGGTTTAGGAACAAATAATTTGTGCTCTACCAGGGTTACCTTTTAAGCCTTTATCAAGAGACTGGTGTCGCCGAAAACTTGGTATAGTCGTTATGAAATCCCCTTCGGAGTCCCTGGACGTTTGGGGTGTAAGCCCTAGATGTTCATTGAGTATGGCCGCGACTCCGAGCAGCACCGTAACTGGTTCCCGGGGACTATATAATAATACACCACTGCACTGAGGAGTTCCTGGTGCAGTTCCCACCTGGCCGACAACTTCGGGGGTTTTACCTAGTGGGTAAGACTCCCACATAACCCGGTTCACCCCCACACTTCCCAAGGACCTATGGAAGGTTTCCATCGTGACCAAAAAAAGGCGTTATGAACTCCACGTGTGAGGCTCTATTTCTCACTGCTACATTTAATATGCGTTGATATAAGTACTATATATCATCATCATTATCAGCCAAAAACGTCCACTGCTGAACCAGGCCTTGCCCTTAGAAGGGAGGGATAATCCCCACGCTTGGCAGTCGTCTTGGGAATCGCGGTATAGGTGGTAGAATCCAAGAGAAAGACGCTGCCGCCCGTCTTCTTGTTTTCCCTTAGTCGTCTCTCACGGACCCCCAACGGGAAGATATGGGAGGGTGCTATTCTTACGCGGACACCCCGCGGGGGTATATATACTATCTCTATACTATACTCAACGACCGTAACGTACCATAGCTACTTACGAGTACCTATATCAGGATACCGGAGTTGTAGGAACATCGCATGTCATAGTTCGTTGAAGTTGTAGTATAGGGTTGGTACTCGTTGGGTGTCCGTAAGAGTCGTCTAAGGGAAAACATGAGGACGGGTAGCAGCATCTATAATGATGTACTATAGGAAGATATGAACCATTTTTTCCCTATTAGCAAGTATCCTGTGGATGCCCTTGTGCAGTTCGAACGCCCACATCTCGGGCGGCTTGCTGAAGTGCTTGGATATCGTCGCTATCGTCTGCTCGCTTATGCCAGTATCCTTGATCTGAAAGTGACAAATTTAGTTTCACAAGAAGACAAGTGGCTTGCAAGACCACATTAAGTGCATTTATTAGCCAGAAAATTCCGTAACCAAATATCGGTAAAAATATCCTTATTATGCATGGTACGTACCCTATAAAGTTTACCTATTCACTGGTATTTTTAACTTCTTCAAAAAGAAGGTTCTATATTCGACGCGTAGTATGTATGTTAATAATAACAAAAATACATTTAGTTTATGTGGACTTCTAAACAAATTTACCAAATTTTACGAGTGTATGTAGGTTTGTCGATGGATATCTCAGAAATTACAAATCCAATTTTGTAAATTCTTTTTGCAATAGTTAGAGTAATTTTCAACTTAGGGAAGAGTACAAGTTTCATCAAAATCGGTCGAGAATTTTAAGAGAGATAGATTTTTTTATGTCTTCAGTAATTTACTGTAACTTAGACGTTCGAGTTGCGTGATAGGAAAAATAGGTATCAGCAGCATTTTTTTTGGTAAAATAAGTCAAGTAAAAAAAAGAAAATAACGACTTCAAAGAAAATTATCTAAAAAGCATTAAATAACGAAAATATATTGAAGTCGGTGCCAGCTGGTGCTAGTGTTAGTTAACATGATGTGCTTGCACCGACTTCAATATATTTTCGTTGAAGTCGGTTTTCTTTTTGTAAAAAGTTTTGTAATTACCTTCTTAGGATCGGTGGCCTCCCAAAACCCGGTCCAGGGTGTGTCGATCCAATCCATGATGCTGAGCTTGGTGATCTTCTTGGCGAGCTCGAAGTGCTTGTTCAATGTGTCCACGTACTCCTTCTCCCAGCCCTTGATGTCCACGTCCGTCACCACACCTTCGGCCTTCAGTTGCTCCGCATATATTGTGTCAACTGTCGTTGAATAAACAATAGATTGTTGGTAATAAATGGTCGTACAATAGGTACTCACAACGGATCATTGTGTGTCTAAAGTTGGGTTTGGCGAACCCCATATAACACTCGTGAAACTCGATAAAACTCGTTGAAATGAAACTAATTTTACGAATTATATCGCGGTTTATTTATGATTTTAATTACCCGACGTTTCGAATACTTTACAGCATTCATGGTCACTGGTGGACTGAGGTGGTAGCTGTCCATACGTCATAGTTGTCTTCGGGTCCCCTCAGGTCTTCTAATTATTATTGTTAGTCCGATCTACGCAAAAAGAGCTTACAGTATCTTGAGGTCTTGCAGTGGAATGCTTGTCTTTGGATTTGATCTAATCAAATCCTCGTGAAAGAACAGCGATTCCTGCCAAGGATGATTCGTGAGGCTATTGAAATTAAAAAACATCCAAATTTCAATAGAAAAGATGGCTGGGTGCTACCACCAGCTTGGGATCCCGTGATAAATAAAATCAAATCCAAAGACAAGCATTCCACTGCAAGACCTCAAGATACTGCAAGCTCTTTTTGCGTAGATCGGACTAACAATAATAATTAGAAGACCTGAGGGTACCCGAAGACAACTATGACGTATGGACAGCTGCCACCTCAGTCCACCAGTGACCATGAATGCTGTAAAGTATTCGAAACGTCGGGTAATTAAAATCATAAATAAACCGCGATATAATCCGTAAAATTAGTTTCATTTCAATGTGTAGTATTCGCGTAAATAACATCATTATTCGATAAAACTCGTGCATCGTAACATTGTGCATACGAGTAAGTATATGCAATATTTTTTACTACGGACCACTGTGTCAGCAAAAAAGTATTTGTATTTAATGCACTCACCAGTCTTCATGCTCCTGATCTTCTTGTACATGAACGGCTGCGTGAACATCGGCTCGTCTTCCTCGCTGTGGCCGAAGCGGCGGTAGCAGACCAGGTCGAGCACCACGTCCTTCTTGAACTTGCAGCGGTACTGGATGGCGATGCGCGCCACGTGCGACACCGCCTCGGCGTCGTCCCCGTTCACGTGCAGTACTGGCGCGTCCACGCACTTGGCCACGTCTGGTGGATGATTGACAATTTTAGGCTGAATTCCACTTCTTATTATGCATAGATCTTACACAGTGTCATCTTTTTTACAAACTACCACAAAAGCGAAACTGCTATGAAAGCGAAATTAATATTGGAAGGATCCCTCTTTCTTCTTATTTGATTTCTCAATGAGGATCGTAACTATATTGTTTAATCCAGTCCGCGATTAAAATACACCGCATATTGCAGCTAGCTAGGCGATCCGATTTGCCCATTGAGTTCGTCTTGTGCCAAACGAACCACTCCCAAGTGGAGATATTACGCATATTGAACAAAATCTACGTTCCCGTACCTGATATTAATTAAGCTCTCTTACGACAACCCGAAGGATGGCCTACTTAGTTGTTACAATGTGACTAAGTACATGTTTCCTTTATTTTATTCACGCGGTCCCCGCACCTTCAAAAGGTCCTCGGACCCTGTGAGGTGTCAACCAGTGTGTGTGTGATTCTTGCCCACTAAAACCCCCGCGTCTGGCGTATGGGCACATGACAGGGCATGAGCTATTCGATGGCCGATGTCAACCCCTCCCTTCTAAGAGGGAGGCCTTGGTTCAGAAGTGGACGTATTTCGCCTACTTCTGCTCCTGATGATCCACTTATTCAAGATCGTTCAAAGCTATGGTAATTTAGGATGACATACCGGAACAATAGGGGGAACTCCTGGAGAACCTAGGCTCAGTGGTGTATCCAATCTGGTTGTTGCACACGATGTGTATAGAGCCGTGCGTGGTGAAGGCGGGCAGCTTGCCTAGGTGCATCGTCTCGTACACCACCCCCTGACCGGCGAACGCCGCGTCACCGTGCATTATGATAGCCATCACCTGGCCATCACAAATTATTGATAGAGAGGACTACTCTGCTTTTCAGGCACCGCGTGGGAAAGGCGCGAGAATTACACTGAATACCCAATGGAATAAGCACTCGTGGTGTGTCCGGGTAAGAATAGCACCATCTCCCCCTCCCATCTTCTACCATTGGGTGTCCGTTAGAGGCGCCTAAGAGAAATCAAGAAGACGGGCAGCAGTGTCTTTCCTACCACCTATACTGCGATCCCCAAGCCGCCTGCCAAGCGTGGGGATTATGGCAACCGCTCCCTTCCAAGGGAGAGGCCTTTGTTCAGCAGTGGACGTCTTTTGGCTGCTGATGATGATGATGAATGCAATAAGTAGGAGCTTATGCTATTTCCTCATGTTTTCTATGTTACGTCTAACTTTAAAGAGTAGGAAGTTTAGGTGATTAAGAACCGTATGTATCAATTGGGGACATGGGCTCTTCGGTGGGATCTGCACCCCTCAGTGCCATGTCTTTGAGTCCGTTGCCAATGACGCAACTACACAACAGCATTTATCAATCAACTCCAATTCTTTCATTTGCATTTTTTTTCTTACCTTATCACCGTTATTGTCCCCTTTCCAGTGCTGTTCAGCACGCGCCTTCCCAATTACAACTGGGGAGACCACCTCCAAGTGAGAGGGGTTCGCGCTCATTGAAACCTTGATGTACCTGTTGGTGCGACGGATGAACCGGTGGATGTACGTGCCGAGATGGTATTTAATATCGCCAGAGCCCTGTACATTGAAAATAAAAAAATAAAAAGTCGTAACAGATGTACAGACATCAGCAAGAATGTGTTGTGTTCTAGACTATTAAAATACTTTTGAATAATAAAAAACTTTTACAGTAATGCTTGGCGGCAGAATATCTGCCACTGCGGTGGTACCTACCCTACCTGGACGGTTCCTTGCACAAGGAACCTTTTTTTTTTTTTTTTTGAAGCGGGGGAAATCTTCGAAAGATCCCCGGGAACCTACCACCTAGTGAAACCTACTAACACTTAATTTAAACAGATCCCGGTGCCCTACATAAGGAATATAACAGTACCCTAACATATATTGCAGTTTCTACCCGGTAAGCTTTGTACGCTAGCTGATTAGCAATTTATCCCCCGTGATACAAACGTTTGGTACAACTACAGTACTACTCTAGAACATATTTCTCAACCATGATACAGATTCGACTTACATGTTCTTTCGGCTCCAGCGGTTTGAATTGGGCAAAAATGTCAACCATTTGCTTGCGACACACATTCACGAGCATATTCAGACGACCTATATAAATAAAACACGGAACGTTATGACCTAGACTTAAACAATTTAACATTGAATCGATTACGAAACTTTTTAAATGAACACGGTTAAATCAGAAGAGGGATGGAAAGGGAAGGACCTCGATGCTGCATAGCCATGACAATGGACTCCACGCCGAGGCTCGTGCTCGTATCGACGATCTCTTCCAGCATCACGATCATGCTCTCGCCACCTTCTAACCCGAACCGCTTCTCCGCTGGCCACTTGGTCGCGAAGTACTTTTCTAGGCTGGTTATAAGACAGAGAGACAATTGAAATAATGAGCGAATTCGATGAACTATGGCGAATTTGTTACTTTAATATTATAATTATTCGAAAGCGTAAATGTGTCTAGTAAATAAACCAATATATATCAGTGTGGCAAGCTGCTGTTTGAGAAGCAATATAATACACTTATCTCTCTCCCTCTCGATACATCAAGTAATTGTTGTAGGACATATTAGACGAATGTCTGTGGCAAAAATATACCACTACAAGTACCAGAATTTTGGTTGTGTCCTAAATGAAAACCATACTTTGCTCGACATCGAAAATCGACTAAACCCATAAGATATACCCTAGGAATAACTTGTTTTCTACAGAAACCAAATGACTGTTTCTTATTACTACTATGGCTACTTATAATCCACAATACTTCACGACGTGTAACTCACAACACAGCTTTAGTCAGTCGCCTCATAATAATCCTTTTCTCTTCTGGCGTCTTGTCGAAAGCGCCAGGCGTCTCCATTCGCTCCCTGATGAACTGTAGCGCGTCGATGTCGTATACGTGCATATACTCCGCGCCGATGGACCGGCAGTAGATGTTCTCTAGCCGGTAGATGATCTCTCTGAGGTCATCATTCCATAGTTTATGGATAACAATTGTATAGGAAATCAGGTGGCGCATAGAAATTCCATAGAAAAGATGGTCATGATTTAAAATATTAATTTTTGTACAGCATGTGGGACATTGTAGTAAGGTTAGTATTTTTAACAGCATTGATATGGCAACTGTTCACTTTGAGTCTAACATTTAAAGATCAGAAGTGGGATAAAAGAGCATTAATATAAAAAACAAACCTTAGTGTGAGAGACTTTTCTTTTCCGCCTATATTAGTTCTATCCGGCAATTCAAACACCATATCCATGTGTTTTTCACCTGAAATAAGTATATAGTTATCTATATAAATTGCTTATCGTCACATAAAACAAGTTTCAAACTGCCTAAACTCTAAATAGGCTTCTTCGTTGTCTAGTATTCGTTTAAGTGGAGTTTGAGAAAGTTCGGAAATATTTTATGCAACCTGTTGGAATTCGTTAATGGGTCATTATCTCATCTTAGTATATACTTATGTATTTTGTATTGAACTAAATACAGATATAACCAGGACCTTGAACACTTAGCTATGAGGTCATTTCAACTCCGTTATGTACATTTCTTGCTAAACAGCGAAACACTGCAACATATTATAATGTTGCGGTAGTACCTACCAAAACTATCTTCAACAATAGCACAAGAAGATTTCCACCTAGTAGGTATACTTACATAGGACTGATCCAAGCTCCCTGGCAACAAACATGCATTCCATTCCTTTCATTTCCGGAGACAACCCTTTATTTTTTGCCACCATGTGGACGGGCATCCCGAGGCTCAGAGGGTCCACTTTCGCCAGTAGGTGACCTCGAGACTTGACAGCAAAACAATATATAATTTATATAATGCTGCAAACTTGATCGAATGAAAAAGGAGTCAGCAGAATCTAATTGGCTATGTAAATTATTTCAGCAGTAGAACATTAGGTATCGGCTTGAGAAATGATAATAATTCACAAAAACGTGAAATATTCTACACCACATATTATAAATAATACCTGATAGCTCCTAATTAAGTTTGCAACGGCTAAATGCAAAATGATATTCTCCTTTTCCTTTTCTTTATCCTTGGCAGTAGAATCTGATTTTTGTTCTGAAAAAAAGCGTGTAATTTCGAAAACGGTCCTTTATCGGTCGCAATGCCTTGATGAAATAAGTATAAAACTAAACAAAAATAGTAGATTATCCTACACTAAGTAGGTGGATGGACTTCTGCTATGCTGTTAAATGGAAACACGTCTCGGCAAGTATATGTAGATGCACTTTCAAGGTAAGTAGACCAGCAATCTTTGCAAGGTAAATGAAGAGAAAAATCAAGTTTTAATATGACCTACATTCACGGTAGGTCAACGCACTTTAAGACTCTATTATGAGAGAAAATTCAATTATTGTAAGACACCTTCAAGCAAGGTGAAGTGGGATCTTTGCGACGATGGTAAGTGAGGATGAGAGATGCCTAGGGCCGGGGGATAGGGAAAGCGATCATCAATCTTTGAAAGGTATATCTGCTTATATCCCAAAAGGTCCAAAAGTGAACTAATATTTGTTGGCCATCGTCATGGACTCAGGGCAATTTAACAAGTAGTTAAAAATATCGAATAAAAATAATGTATGCTAGGAATCCGAAATGTGGAGATTCGCCGAAGAACTAAGGTCACCCACATAGCTCTCAGAATCTGTAAGTTGAAGTGGCAATGGGCAGGCCACATCGCTCGAAAAACCCATAACCGTTGGGTAAGAAAAGTTCTCGAGTGGCGACCACGAACCGGAAGACGCAGCGTTGGCAGGCCTCCCACTAGGTGGACAGACGACATTGTGCGCCGCGTCGCAGGTAACTGGTGGAATTTGCATCCACCGGTTACCTGCGACGAGCTAATTGTCGTTCATTGTGGCGTTCTAAGGGGGAGGCCTATGTTCAGCAGTGGAAGTCTTCCGGCTGATGATGATGATGATGCTACGCATCGATATAATTCTATGATTAGGTATTTATTCGGAGACTTACTGACAGTGGTGGGACTAAACTCATTTTCAAACTCTTCTATCTTGAGCGACGGCCCGGAGAGACTGTCGTAGAATCCATCCCACGACTACGAATTTAATGATAGAATTAATTCCTTGGAAGCTGCCGCAAGGTAAAACGTGTGTTACGTGCGTGTGTGTGCTATGTAAGGCCTATTGTAGCTGATGATGAAATGACTGAACCCCAGAGACAACGTTTTTGTCACAACTTTACACCCCTATTGGCAATAAATAGGACTTGATTTTTTAGCGTAAGCCACCGTCCTGAAATAGAGGCTAGAGAATACCTGGAGTACTTAGGTCTAGTGGTGTGTGTGGTGGTGTGGTGGTGGTATTTTAAAGACATTTTTCGCCAATCCTCATTTTGTTTATGCGTGTGTATTGCGAATTGAATAATCGGTTTCTAGAAGGTCTCATGACAAAGGTAAAAATACTCAAACGGGCAATAAGGGCACTGTAGCTGTTGAAATTACCGGACACAAAAGACTTAAGATTTAATGTCTTTAGGGTCAGTAACGCGTTAGTGATTCTTCTGGTGTTGCTAGCGTCTATAGGCTGCGGTGACTGCTTACCATCAGGCGGGCCGCATATTTGCATGCTACCTTGGTAGTATAATAAAAGCTTTCAAATTAAATATAATCTAATTATTATTGACGGGCCCGTTGGTCTAGTGGTTAGTGACCCTGTCTGCTAACCAACAGGTCGTGGGTTCGATTCCCACCAAGTGTCTGGGTGTTTTATCTATATAAGTATGTATTTACAAAAAAAAAGTATATAAGTATTAGTATCAGTTGTCTGGTTTCCATAGTACAGGCTCTGCCTAGTTTGGGATCAGATGACCGTGTGTGAATTGTCCCAGGATATTATTATTATTAATTACGAGAACCACTTACAGAATCTATAGTGCCTTTAGATTTAGCCCAGTCCAAGTACTGAGCTTCGAGGAAATTCGCATTCGTGCCGGTGAGGAATGATTCAGCGCTAGACGAGTAATCGTTCCTTATCTTTATCATGTAGTCCGACCGAGGGCGATCGTGATACTTTAACAGAGAAACATGAAACAATATTGGTCTATACAGCCATGGCGAGCGTCTCCAGCACCTTGCTAATTAAGAAAATAGCGTATAATGCGTGAATATATAGGTAATGCGATTGGAGTTAGTCTTCAGGGGGTCACTGATTTTGACAGTTAACGAATTCGCGCCACACACAAGCGCCCCTAGTGGTAACTATCAAAAACTAGTAAAATGTAAGGGAGAAAGTTGACAGTTTGATCTAGCTCGTAAACTATCACGACCCTTATACTAGACCCGCAGTCCTACAAGCATCTGCCTCATACCGCCACACATCTTTATCATCATCAGCCGGAAGACATCATTACTGAGCAAAGGGCTCCCATTAGAACGTTACAATGAACGACAGTTAGACATTTGCATCCATCTGGTTGCCCGCAACTTTTACAGTGTCATCGGTCCACCTAGTGGCAGGCCTGCATATGCTGCGTCTTCTAGTTCGTGGCTGCCACTCGAGAACTTTTCTTACCAATCGGTTATCGGAATAGACCTTCGTTAAAATCAGCCACACGACAGTCTCTTCTGTAACTATGCGGGTTTTTCGCAGTTTTGAAGATTCATAGCGCGATCACTGTCCATGTACAGGTCCGGATCTACGATTTTTTCGAACCGGGGCAGGAACTTGATAGTGGCGCCCCTCTCTCCAGGGTTTGAGAAATTACTTTAAAAAACTCAAATTTCACGAGTCCTCTTATGGTGTGGGCCTATGTGGCGCCTTTTCCTTACATGTCGAAAGTGAGCCAACCAGGCTTCCGTATGATAGGCGGTTTACGGAACAAGTTTTTTATTTTTAATCATATACTTATTATGATTTTGGCAGCCCCTGAAACTGCCGCCCGGGGCCGGTGCCCCAGTTTGCCCCCCTCTAGATCCGGGGCTGCATGTCTATTATAGGTGCGCACTATTTATTATTACCTTTGCGTTGCGCGTATCAGATAGTACTTTTATCGTTGTTGTACTACAATATTTCTGGAGTTTTGATGGAGCGAGTTATGGCTGACGAGAGCACTGTATCAAAAATGTAATAAGGTTTAGGGAAACTTACCACCGGATTACAAACGCGCCAATATGGTGTAGTATTCCGAAATAAATGTATAGAACGTATCAAAGACATTGTTAGTTACCTGGAAAAGTCATATTAGTCGGGGCTTTGCGTTTTACTTTACGTACCTAACTAAAAATCTTGGATACTTACAGTTTTCAATGAAGAATATTTTTTTTATAAAATTTATATTACGATCATCACAATAATACTTAAATTAATTTTGTAGTAATATTTATTGAATAATGTGAATTGTAAATATTTAAAAAATAAATTATTTACAAATCTGAAATTGAAAGAATATAAAATGACATTTTGTCTATGTTCTGGAACTCTACAGCGTTTTTTCTATTTTTAAGAAGAGAATAATTTCCAGCCGGGATTATAACAACTAAGTACCTAGTTTTTTTACAAAAAATAAGAGTTCAATACACCCAAACAACTTATATTCTATTTTCCCCAACCCTGATCAGCAAACCCGTAAAAATTTAGATTAAGCAGTGTACAGTCACTTCAATATCGTACAAATAATGTCCTCCTGGCCCATACGACCACAGCGGCCTCTTCGCAAGATCAGCCATCTACACTGGAGATATTATAGTGCATAAGTGTTTGCGTACACACAAGTGCACTATATCTTCCTTTTACTTCTCACAATCCTGGGACGGAAAACCGACACGAACGGGGAGAGATCAGACGCAGGACCGACTTTTTACATACCCATCCGACGCATGGATCAGCTTACTTTATAGGCGATCAGGTAATCGGCCGGCACCCGCATTGTCCTAGCCTGTAAGGAACAACTACACGAAGTTGTTGCTCCCCGCGGGATTCGAACCCGCGACCTCCACTTTGCAAAGCAAGCGGTTTCCCACTGCGCCACGAGGGCTACAAAACTAGAAATATAATTATTATATCGATGACTTGTTACTCAACAAACTCTGCTGGGGTAACCATCAGGTTGCCCTTGTAGAGTTTGCATCTGGACTAGACTAGCTAGACGCTTGGGTTGTGGGCCCTAGACGTCCATCGGGGACGGCGCAAGGGTTGTGCGACCCCCGTGCCAGGTTCCCGAGGGGCTATAACAGATGACAGAAATAAAAAATACAAACATCATGGTATAAAATTTATTTGATCTCTTCATCTCACGTCTGATATCACATTAACGTTGTATTTAAATTATCACAAACATTGGTGAATAGGATAGCCTTATATTAAGCATATTTTATCATCATAAACTTGAGCACAAGTTATGTTGACAGAAAGTTGATTTGTTTACATTATAAAACAAAATCATTTTTGTGTTAATACAATATCACTTGACCATTTAAAATGCACTTTATTCTTACGCGCATAGAGATGAATTTAAATGCTGTTTAGCAAGAGCTGAGGTGTGTCCTCTACATAAAAAGATTAAATTCTGCTAAAATATACAACCTCATAACATCAATTCAAAATTGTAAGCAAAATATCAACAAGATGCATACAAATAAATTAAACAAAAATAGGTATAACAAAACATCCTATTATTCATACGTACATTATGTTACATAAGTTTATATAAACATACATTTAAATAACTTATAATTTATATGTTTGAATGCAACACTGGCTTAAAACTCATGTAAGTATATGAGAACATGTACTGCAAATACAAAGCAATAAAATCATGTATTCGATAAGTCGAATGAACAAAAAAATTTTGTCGAATTAGAATTAAAATTATTTCATTTTCATAAATATATAAAAAATAGTTTTAGTCGGTTTCTTGATCAATGGAACTACTTTTTTACAAAATCTTAATATTTTTATATACTTACCTACTTAATTAGTCAATCTTTAGGCATATAATATTTAAAAGCCAGTTGATATAGTCTATCTATGTGGTCAACTATTCTTGTAACAGTTTTACAGGTGTCTGCAACTATACTATAACTGATAACAAGCAAAATCGACTAACCTAACCAATCGATATTGCATCGATTAAAATATCGATACTTAAACAGTAGGTATAGCTAGTGAAACAGTAGGTATCATTTTTAAAATAACTAACGAAGCATTTTTGAGATTTAACTATTTAGTTCAGTCAGTTTTCTTCGCTTTGATTTTAGTCTTTTCCTTGCCCTTCGGCTTCGAGGGGTAGATCACGAATAGGGCTAACTGGGACGTACATAGTACTACGGCTACTAAGTTTTGTATCTGAAAAAAAAACAGTATTTAAGTGACTAATTGCTATCCTGTCTGTATATCAGGCGCTCCCTAAGAATGGGGAACGTGCATGATTCCAGAATAACCCTAAACAGGTCAAACGCTAGGCGATCATATACTTGGCCCCATCGTCCAATAGAAATATGACAAGGCCCCCCTGCCTTAAAGTGGGCTCATGGGTCGTGGATTCACAGGGTAGGGGCTCTGTGCGACCCTATTAAATGCGACCCCGAGGCTAGAAGCGACGCGGTGTAGGCCCTGCGTCACCATGAGGGTGCCGGGGGGATCTGCTTCCCCCGGAAAGTTTCCTAGCGGGCGTCTGGCGTTGGAGAAATTCTAGCGAGGATCGAGCTGAACGCCCATAACGCCATGATGATGTCTACCGGAGAGGTTTTAGTGGGTAAAAATCCCACATAACCCAGCCTCCACCCCCCACGGGGTGTTTTGAATGACCCCTTCCAGACAACAATAAAAAAAGGCCATCATATTACCACATTTAAATATTCATATACCACATATAATTCGTGGTTCTAGACTTTCTTAAGATATCGTTAAAACTCTCAAGTTTGAAACATTTTACGATTTGTTGCCGTTCACACAGTCCGATAATAAGTCATTAACAGCTGCTGTCGCGTCATAATGGAGCTAATTTGTTATTATCTTAGTCAGTCACGATAAAAATGATAATTAACATGTATGGTAGCGTACAACTGATTAAACAATTTATCTGAAACCATTATTACCTACGTGTGCGTAACTCTTCACATACCTTACTAATATGTACACAATAGACATCTTATTACCTTGTCAGGGTAACTAAGTTGAAAGACGTCCTCTGTTGAGCAAAGGCCTACGCGTAAGGAAGGAGGGGTTGCCCGAACCCCCACGCTTGGCAGGCGGCTTGCGGATCGCAGTATAGGTGGTAGGTAATCTAATAGAAAGACGCTGCTGCCCTCCCTCTGTCGCCCCTTATAAACAACTTTTTTTTTTGACACGGGGGAATCTTCGAAAGATCCCCGGGAGCTGTGGGGCTCGACCGGGGTATGTGGGATTCTTAACCACTAAAACCCCCGCGGCTGTCGCATCGGCACATGAGAGGGGGAACCCCAGGGCTCTCCGGTGGGATCTGCACCAGGGGCCCCTCAGTGCCTTGCCTTTGAGCCCGCCGCCGGGGGGCGCATTATATCCCCCCGGGAACCTCTCACGGTACTCACGGGGACGGGGGTCGCAACCCCGCCGCCGTCCTCCTCGGAGTCGCCGCCGTACCCAATGGACGCTCAAAGGGCCTACACCCCGAGCGTGCAGCGACTCCGAAGGCCCTTACAGACACCTAACGGGAGGAGAAGGGACATGGCTATTCTTACCCGGACACCCTACACCCGTAGGCCGTACACACCTACTAAAACTATAAATCGTTACAAATTGAACTAATAAGAAACTGTTAAGATTTTAATAGGTAACAACCATTTTGATTAAATCAGCTTTAAAATTAGAAAAAAAATTAAATCAGTCTGTTTGTGAAACTACAATTCCATAGAAACATATAGACATCAATATTATAAAATTAGTGCTTTTGGCGTGTTCAAATGGCGAATTAGTTGCTATCACAATGTAAGAAAGAAATAAAGAAACATTGCCATCCTTCAACAACAAAGTTAAATTTAACTCAAGGTTGTATGAAGTGTACAAAAAAGAGCGTATACATATACCACACGTAATTAGTAACCAGTCGATATGCTAATACTCACGATAAGGAATTTGTTCCTAAGTATGATGCCGTACAGCAGCCACATGATGGTGACCACGGAACCGGACAGGATGATCGGGAACGGAAGACCTTCGGTACTTTTCGTGCGGATAATCTCCTTCTGCAATCGCAAAAGAAATATTCTAGGTAATAGGTGCCTTGTGTAAAGAACCATCCAGGCAGGTATCCGCAGTGTCAGATATTCTGCCGCCAAGCAGCAGTGTATAAACATTGCTGTGTTCCGATGTAAAGGGCACTGTAGCTGATATTATCGGCCACAAGAGACTTAAAAACTAATGTTTCAGGGTACGAGCGGCAGTGCAATGCAGCTGTCTATAGGCAGGCGTGCCGCTTACCATCAGGCGAATGCCTTAAAACTTTAAAACTGAGGATTTATTGGGAACTAATTCCCAATATACAACTATAATAATCAAATAACGAGTTAACTAATTACAGAAAACAAAAAAAAATATCACATTAGACAATACATATACATACACACAGCAATACTCCATTACACATAAAAACCACTACACTACACACAGCAAATGTACAAAGCTAGTTATAAAAAGTCATAACATTTTACAATATTTTTATTTTACCATAATATTTTATTTTGAATGCGTTTATGACTTTCTTTTTTAATAGTTTTTATTAAATTTAATTTTATAACATATTGTTTACAACCTATCGTACTCACTCAAAAGAAGAATTGTAAATTTTACTCTAACTTTTTTACATATACTATACCAGATTTAGAAATTACCCACATTAAAAATGTTTCATATTCTCACAATATTTATAACAAAAAATATTCTCACACAATATGTATACAAATTCATTAAAAATTGTTATGGTTTTTTGAAGACGGGGATCCCTGACCTACCGTGAGACAGTTTTTACTAGTACGGAGGACAGTGTGATCCATAATCAAACAACCAACTGTTGAAATTTTGTAAGTAGATTACTTCTGTTGTCACAATTTTACTAAGGTTGTTCCAAGGTTATAAGAGTAAATAAATTGATTGATTGATTACTTGTTTTGTCACTAGGTAGAATAAAAATAAATATAATAATGTCCTCCTGGCCGATACTACCACGGCGGCCAATCTTATACAACAACAGTTATCTACGCGAGAGATATTATATTGCACAAGTGCTAGCGTAGACATAAGCGAACTCTCTCTTTCTTTACTCTCACAATCAGATGGAACGGAAGACCGACTCAACCGGGGAGACATCAGGCACAGGATGGGCTTTTTACATGCCGACCCGACGCATGAATCGCCTTACTGTACAGGCAATTAAGTAGGTGATCTGCCTGCATTGTCCCAATAAGCAACAACTACACAAAATCGGATTCAAAGCCGCGTCCTCTAGTTTGTATATCCCACTGCGCCACGGAGGCTATGAACAATTGACAATAGAAATAGAAACAGTCCTTGTATATTCTGTTACAAATGAATTTGATGTCCTATACATTGTCAACTTCTCGTGACATATAAATAACTTTTTATTACCAAACCGTTTTTGCCGTCACGTTGCATTCTTAGTACGAGTAAGTATATGGAAGGTAATCGCCTGCAATTTAATTAGAAACGAAGTTTCCTTGCAGAATGATAAATTCTTACAGAACGCGACGTACATTTTTAGTTATTTTGAGCCATTGGAGTTCGAAATTAGTGGCGTAATCTTATTAGACGCACATAGAATGACCTCGCGTGTTTATATGCAAGGCTTTGAAATAACTTAACGAATTTTGATGCGGTTTTGAATGCACTTAGCCACCGATATACTAGTTTAGATAGTATATCGATGCACTTAGCATATTATTTTGTACGGGATGTACTTGAAGCTGAGAGTCCATCATTCATTATTGTCAACACATCGATACTTCAGACACAGGGTCTTATTAATTATGGCTCCGTCATCACTAGTACAATCTAGGTCCCCGGAGCAGCACATGAGAAGGGGGACCAGGATTCTCCGGTGGGATCTGCAGCAATGCCTTGCCTTTGATCCCCTCTCACGAGCGCATTATAGCCCCACGGGAACCTGCCACGGTACTCACGGGGAAGGCTAAAGATCACAATATTGCAATAGAGATCCGCGAGAAAAACATAATTATCGCAAAACATGCGGATATTTATTTTTTTAGATACTATGTCTATAACGTCTCGAGGTCAATCAACAAAAACGCTAATCAAGTGATAATAATGAAGGTATTGCGTAAGAAACGATACGGTAGAATTATACACTATTGTTTTTACTAACACGTAGCAACGTTGGTATTTTGTCCAGAAGTATTATACTGCAAAATTAAATATTATCGATACCTCAGTTGTTCGGGATAATATACAATCTCTTTAAACCTTTATTTGTTCATATATTAGGCGTTAAAGTACCGTGCATAAATAAGTCTATTGCAAATTCACTGCCGCACTCACAAACGTCAATTAGCGTTAATTAGCATTAAGCCATTTTTAGGGTAACGTACCCGAAAGGTGCCAGCGGGACACTATTGGTACTAAGCCGCTATCGGTTCGTCCGTCTGTCTGTCAGTGGGCTGTATCTCATGAACCGTAATAGGTAGAGAGTTGAATTTTCACAGCGTTTCTATTTCTAGTGCCACTATAACGACAAATACAAATTTTATTGATACTAATTAAAAATGGTACGGAACCCTTTATGTGCGGGTCCTACTCGCATATCACGTTTTTTTTTCGGAATTAGTGATTATTAAAAAGTAACGTTAATTTGACGTTTGTGGGTGCGGCAGTTAAGGACAGACCAAGTACATGGAAATCCAGCTCCTAACTAGACAAGTTAGCAGCATTATAGAAGTCTGCGCGCTTGACATGGATGCTAATTCTTGGCATTTAAATACGTCTAAATCTAAGTATGACATTGCAATACAGGAGGTATTGCAGGACATACCGTTGCGTAGACAGAAGACCTCTACACTGGTACAGTAATGAATGACACGAGGGCGTCAAACACTACAATCCCCTCGTGACCATGAACGTTAAGTAGGCACCTATTCTAAACGAGAACGTACATCTACACTAATATTATAAAGAGGAAAGATTTGTATATTTGGATGTTTCAAACGAATAAACTCAATAACTACTCGACCGATTTCAAAAATTCTTTCACCATTTGGATGCTACATTATCCTTGAGTAATATAGGCTATATTTATGACTAGATAAAACTAGGGATCCCTACTAAAACTTCAATAATATAACTAGAATATTTTGAGAGAGAGAATATAATCAAAGTTCGGGCGGAGCTGCGCGGGTCAGCTAATATACTAAATAAACCACACTAATATCCGTATAATTAGAAGTTACTGTGTTTTATGTGCACAGTGACAAGACACGTAGGAATTTTGCCTAATCAATGGGCAGCTGCATTACTGCCGCTTCTCAATCTAGACATTAGTTATTTAGTCTCTGGTGCCAGTTAATTTCACCAGCTACAGTGCCCTTCACATCGGAACACAGCAATGTTTACACACTGCTGCTTGCCGGCGGAATATGTGACACTGCACTGCGTCAGCCTTACCAGGTAACCTTATTTAACAATTAATATTATTCAGTTTTTTTTTTGTGTTTCCTTAAAGCAAATTGAGATTTATTTTAACGTTGAGTATTGGAGTAAATGATGGCTGGTGTCCTAGAAACGAGTTCTCATTAATTAAGTTTAAACAAAAGGAAACTTATCTTTTCAGTCGCGGCAAGAGCAACGCTACGAATGATCTGAATCCAATCACGTAAGCACGATGACGAGGCGTCTTACAAATAATAATACCAGCTGTTATTTTTGTCTCACGGTTGGGTACGGGTCCCCCTCAAGGTGAAAGGGCTTCAACCTTAGTCCACCACGCTGGCGAAGTGCGGGTTGGCGGACTTCACACGTCATTCGAAAGCTAGTTAGGCTTTCTCAGACATTCTGGTTTCCTCACGATATGTTTTTTTCCTTCACCGAAATACAAAACAAAAATTACAAATAGTTTTATGACAATATTTACTACTTTTCCCGTGTTTGAATTTTTTAGGGCTGTCGCTATCGATATTTTAACATATCGCCTCTTTACAAGAGCAACGTGACATCTCATAGAAACGTTTTTTTTTATTATTTGATATTCAAAACCGCGATGTTGAATTTTATTTTCTACAAAAACGCGGCATTTTAAAAGTGAATGTTCGAGGAGCTATGAGCGAAAGAGACGACACGACCGTGGCAAATGGCGTTATCACGTTGTCTCTTTCGGTGTGGCGCACGACTTCGACAACGCGACGTGTTAGTTTGCCCCACATGCGCAACGAGTGAAGTGCTCCTGCTTTTCACAACAAACGTGGTATTACGAGTATACCGCGTTTTTAGGTGCAAAGGTATGTTTCTTGTTGTTATTTACTTTAACTTGAATAATGTGATATTAGTTATTTATCTCGTTTTTGTTATAAAACTCGTGAGTATTGAGAATGCGATAATGAACATTGTCACATTATTGATGAAAAAGTTACAAGTTATCTTTGTGATATCTTTGAATGTAACCATGTTGTTGATGAATCATTTTCAAATACTATGGGTTATTTTATTTTACACCATTATTTTTGAAAACCTTTAAGTTTGGGTGTATTATTATGCTAAAATGTTACATTATACATGCTAAAATAAAGTAACTTTTACGAATTGGTTTCACAGATGGCATCACGATCTAGGAAGTTAGTTCAATTAGCTACAGGCGTTAAAAATAATTTAAGTGTACAACTAAGTGATTCAAACTCTCAGATAGATATTTTTAACACAAGACGAGGATGAAAATGCCAAAAGCTCGACCAATACATTGCAGACATCAACAGAAGGTATTTTTTTTTTACTTGTACTGATATTTTTTTGTTCTAGTTATGTTACTATAATTTCATTATTTCAATCCTCTTTGTAGACAAAGACATCACAGTAGATTCCATCCGACCTCGTAGTAATTCGACTAGTAGCAGCGGTTCCTCTAGTTCTAGCAGTTCTTCGAGTTCTAGCAATTCTTCAAGCCGTGGCCCATCTATGTAAGTTCATTTATATCCCACTATTCTCACAAAATCCGACTGTAATTGATCAAACCAATACCACACCACTACACTTCAAGAAATTGATTGCATTTATAACGTTTCAGTCAGCGACGACTCAGGAAAGGATCCTGATTATGAAGCCTAACCAACAAAACGTCAATGTACACTTACGGAGTCAAAACTCTGTGAAATCTCAGATCAATTACACACAAGTATCATAAAGGACATACGCAGAACGAGGGCGATTCAGCTCACTCTCAAATAGAGAGAGAAGTTAAAGGCCACTGAGATCAGGGCCAATGTATACACCTGACGCATTTATCGGGGCAGGCGGCACGGAAAAAAAATAAAATTTTTAAATTTAATTTTTTAGAAATATTTAATTGCTACATTTAAAATGATAGTGTTTTTATTAGTATTGAGAGAATTTGTGATTCTATGTTTATGAAGGGTGATAGCAATGTTCCTATTTTAAATTTCTAAGTAGGTACTATAAAACTGGGTGCCATAATTTTGTTAAAAGACGTTAATTACTATTAGATAACTTTAAGTACAGTTAACTTTGAAATCAAACTACTTTTACGGATTTTATCACGGTTTATTTTAGATTTCTATCCCGACGTTTCGAATGCTTTGCTTCAAAGCGAGCTTCAATCAAAACTTATTTTAAGCCACCAAGGAAGATTAGTCAGTTTTTACCACCTGTCAAGTGCCATACTAATACCTCTAAAAGATGCAGAAGTTTATAAACTCGATTGTGATAGTGGGCTCGCCTACATCGGGCAAACAAAGCGTTCAATAAAAACTCGCGTTAAAGAACACATTGCTGATATGAAAAACCGACGCTGTACGAAGTCTGCAGTCTGTGAACACGTTCAGGATCGCACCCACCATTATATCAGATTTGATAAACCTCAAATTCTCGCAAAAGAACACCGATTCCTACCTAGGATGATTCGTGAGGCTATTGAAATCAAAAAACATCCTAATTTCAATAGAGAAGATGGTTGGGTGTTACCACCGGCTTGGGATCCTGTGATAAATATAATTAAATCCAATACCAAGCAAAACATTGCACGGCCTCAAGATACTGTAAGCTCTTACTGCGTATATCGCACCAACAATAATTACTAAAAAGACCTGAGGGTACACCGGCCTAATTGTGACATAAGGACGTTCAACATCAGTCCTCCCGTGACCATGGGTGCTGCAAAGCATTCGAAACGTCGGGATAGTAAAATCTAAAATAAACCACGATAAAATCCATAGAAGTAGTTTGATGTCAATGTGTAATATTCGCGTAAGTAAAATACAACATTATACAGTTAACTTTTTGATTTTTTTATTAGAATGAAAGTAATTTTTTAGTTACCTTATAATTTGAATTAAAGCGAGTACTAAGTACTGTGTGATTAATTGATCTCTTGTTGATTATTGTGCCTTAAATTAATTTCATGGTGTAAGTAAGCCATTGTTTTCGTAAATATACTCGTATATTTTTTTAAATACAAGATCTTTATTTTGATAGTGTGTTTTATTTAACTTATCACACAGCGATACACCTAAATTTAACATCTTCAATGTGATAAATCAATATGTTACAAGCATTTTGTGACATATTTTCATTAAAAACGTTACATGTGTGTCTGAGTTTTTTTAAATCAATTTTTTTACTTATTTCATATTGAACTGAGTTCTTTTTTGCTTATTTTCAGAAAGCACATTAATTACCGCAACAATTTAATGGTTTTCCTACAGTTAAATGATCAATATTTTAGAATTTATCAACGCTTAAATGTTTAAAATTGCTCTCCTGTAAAGTTGTGGTTTAAAAAATATCACATTGTTCTTGTAAAGAGGCGATATATACTCTTACGGAACACCAGGTATAAATCATTACAACACTTACCAAGCCGAGCAACGGCGATGCGATCAAATAGAACATGAACGCGGTGATGATAGTCCCAAATCTGCTTTCCACCAGTTCAGGGTCCTCCATCTCGGCGTACGCTATGAGGCCCGCTGAAAAGGCACCCGAGAGCCCTATCTGTCCCCACACCTTCATCTTCTCCTCGGCATAGTTGAAGAATATCATCACATATATGATGTTCAGGGCCAAACCCACCAGGTTGACTTGGATCATTGTGTCGTCGCGAAGAATGAAGCCGAATTTGAGATTGAGAACGCTCCTAAAGAAAAAGGATATATGTACGTAAGAATAGCACCCTTCCATCTCATCCCGTTGGGTGTCAGTAAGAGGCGACTAAGGAAGAACAAGAAGACGAGCAGCAGCGTCTTTCTATTGGATTACCTACCACCTAAACTGCGATCCCCAAGACGCCTGCCAAGAGTGTGGATTATGGCAACCCCTCCATTCTAAGGCGGAGGCCTTTGTAGTGACCGTCTTTCAGCTGCTGCTGATGATGATGATGATGATGATGATGATAGAAGCAGGCGTAGCGGGTCAGTCCCTTCCTACCTATCACTGTGTAGTTCTATTCATTACAAATGTTAGGTAGCGTACGGCTAATAAATGATAATCTACACCACTATCAGAAGTGATTATGGAGACCATAACGTGGAAGATATTATGGAGGTATTAACACATCGATATAATATTATATATCGCACAAAAATTAAAATGGGGATGGGCAGGACATGTGGCACGACTAAGAGACCAGAGATGGTCTAAAAGCGTAATATCATGTAATGGCCCATTAGGGAAAAGAAGAAAAGGACGACCCGTGACAAGATGGGACAATGACATTAATAAATTAATAGTTTAAAAAACTAAAAATACACGCTTTTATAAGGACTACTGCACTAAAAAGCTATAAATAAATTATCTAAACCGTGCTTTCTTTCTTTTTACCTCGTGTTTGTAATTTATGGATTATATTTATGCGTAAAAGCGTGGGGCGCTTTTTCTGAAAACAGCTTAACATTTTTGTCATATTTCAAGAACGCTAAGTATTTGTATTCACTTGACAATAATTTGTAATCATTTACAGAGAAAAAGCGCCCCACGCTTCTACACATAAATACATATAATCCATAAATTACAAACACGAGGTAGAAAGAAAGAAAGCACGGTTTAGATAATTTATTTATAGCTTTTTAGTGCAGTAGTCCTTATAAAAGCGTGTATTTTTAGTTTTTTAAACTATTAATTTATTTTATACTTTTTAGTCTTAGAAATATGGCGAATATTTCTAAGACTAAAAACTACGAATAAAATTAGCCCAAGTATTGAGAAAGCACTACGTATTTACCCTATAGACAGTCGACAGTACGCTAAAAGTCAATAGTTTCACAGGTAGTATTCAAGGAATATCTAATGGTATAACTGGTATTAACTAGTAACACCTATATCATTACAGGTATAAATGGGACAACTTAGTACCATTTATACCATTAATGGTATAACTGGTCCGAAGCCGTTCGGTGGCTTACCAACCTTCCGGGTCCATCAACGTCCACATTATTAGGCAAAGTAACTCCTTAATACAAATCAAATGAGTCCAAGCTACTAGTAAACCCATCGAGGTTTACTAGTAATCATTCCATGGTTCCGTCAACCACCTTTCATTTCCATCATCAACCCTGATTATTGGGCAAAGTAAATAGAACGCTTTAATACGAATCAAATGAGCTTAAACTCGATGAGTTTAGTAGTAGCCGTTCCAGGGTTCCGTCACCAACCTTCCTGTTCTATCATCAGGCCCTCAGTAATGGTCAAAGTGAAAAGAACTCTTTAAGACAAATCAAATAAGCCCAAATTGGATGTGTTTACTTGTAGCTAATCCAGAGGTCCGTCACCCACCTTCCTGATCCATCATCAGGTCCTCTTTAATGGTCAAAGTGAAAAGAACTCTTTAAAACAAATCAAATGAGTCGAAACTCGATGTGTTAACTAGTAGCCATTCCAGGGTTCCGTCACCCACCTTCCTGTTCCATCATCAGGTCCTCATTAATGGTCAAAGTGAAAAGAACTCTTTAAAACCAATCAAATGAGTCCAAACTCGATGTGTTTACTAGTAGCCATTCCAGGGTTCCGTCACCCACCTTCCTGTTTCATCATCAGGTCCTCATTATTGGCCAAAGTGAAAAGAACTCTTTAAAACAAATCAAATGAGTCGGAACTCGATGTGTTTACTAGTAGCCATTCCAGGGTTCCGTCACCCACCTTCCTGTTCCATCATCAGGTCCTCATTAATGGTCAAAGTGAAAAGAACTCTTTAAAACAAATCAAATGAGTCCAAACTCGATGTGTTTACTAGTAGCCATTCCAGGGTTCCGTTACCCACCTTCCTATTCCATCATCAGGTCCTCATTAATGGTCAAAGTGAAAAGAACTCTTTAAAACAAATGAAATGAGTCCAAACTCGATGTGTTTACTAGTAGCCATTCCAGGGTTCCGTTACCCACCTTCCAGTTCCATCATCAGGTCCTCATTAATGGTCAAAGTGAAAAGAACTCTTTAAAACAAATCAAATGAGCCCAAATTCGATTAGTTTACTAGTAGCCATCCAAGGGTTCCCTTATCCACCTTCGAGCCCCAGCATCAGATCAGCTCGATGATACCATATTATTGTATTGTCACCGGTCCTTGATACATGTGCAAAATTTCAAATGTTTTGGACTAGTAGAAGTGGGTCAAAATTGCATCGCAAGATTCCATTACCATCATACATACATACATACATACAGGGCCTCAAGTCTGCTAATTTACAAACGCTTCAATAGAGTGTCGCTGGCCGGTCAAAACCACAATTTTACATATTTGGTAGTCTACTAATTTTATAAAACCGAGTGGCGTGTCAGTGGCTTATCACTGTCCCGCCATTCAACCGCCATAGCAATATTTCGTAGTCTGCACCTAAAAAATGTATCACTGGAATTGCAATGGCTTAAGTAACGGTAGCCTACTAATTATTTGACGTTTCTCTCAATGGCCTTAGAATGTTATTTTAGTAATTGAGCCACCATTATACAAACACACCTTTTGTGGACATGTTGCATAATTACACATACTTGTAATTGTTAAATATTATCTAAAAAAACGTGTTTCAAATAAGGCCGCCCGTGTCAAGATTACGTTGGCGTATTTTAGAAACGCCGACACCTTTAGCGTCGTCAATTCCGTGCCCTAATCGTGCATATAGAGACGGTGATGTGGATCCTTTTCGAAGCGGAATTACTGAAGACTTCGGTCTCAAACTCATCGGTGAGTTAGGACCTTACATTACAAGACCTCGGAGATGTGACGGAATATCACAGGAATGGAGGTTAGTAAAAATTAAATTTCTTATTTATTAACTACGTGATATCTTCTCATCTAACATTCCGCAGTGCCTGAAGACGAAGGTTTTTAACCACTGAGTAGTGGTCTTTACTGGAGAGGCTCTGTCACGTAACGGGCTATAAAAAGAGCTATGCTCCAAGTTTCTTTGCGGACAGAGTTACCGGCATAGCTCTGACGATTTGCAAGTTTAAGTAGCAATCAGCAAGCCTCATTACTCGAAAAAAACAATAACCGATGGGAAAGAAACGTTCTCGAGTGGCGACCACCAACCGGTAAACTTAGCGCAGGCAGTCCTCCCACTGAGTGGACAATATTCAAAGCCTACGTCCAACGAGGAGCATATTATAGTCGAAAAGAGTTCCATTCCCTTAATGTAATGATTTCAAGTACTTTATAAAATGGTTTGTTATTGCTTTACCAGGATTAAATGCTTAAAAGCTTTCAAAAATAATAAAAGTAATAATATCCTGGAAAAATCCACACATGGTCCCAAACTAGACAAAGCCGGTACAATTGTAACCAGACATAATGTTCTTACTAAACTCATGTTTCAAACCTATTACAGATATGTGGTGCAGAAGTTAACGTTTAATAGATGCAAGCAGCCCCGGTTCAAACCATGATAATAATATGGCAAAACCATCCACTGACTTGTCTAATGTTGGACAACAAGTCCTATTGTTAGGTAAGCAAGACAAATAATATGTACTTTCATGTAAGTTGACTTAGAGAACTACATTTTGATTACATAGAACCTTTGCATTATTTTCCTATGTGGTAGGTCTCTTGTGCAGTAGGTAGGTACCACCACAGTGTCAGATATTTAGCCTCCAAATAACAGTGTGTAGGCATTGCTGTGTGAAGGGCACTGTAGCTGATGAAATTACCGGACACAAGAGACTTAATAACTGATGTCTCGGGTGACGAGCGGCAGTGCTATGGATCTGTCTATAGGCGGGCGGGTCGCTTACCATCAAGCGAACGTCATTGATAGCCGACGGCTTGTTACAGGTTTGGTCTTTAAATAAATGTAGACTGATAATCAAAATTCTTTAATATATACTTTTAACTAATTCAATATTTAAAGTAAATGTTAACAAATTTAAACTAAAATCACATACACACATATAGAAACAATCATGTTTATTATCAATACGAGTAAAAACTGTATTTGCTACTTGCACTAGAATAAAAACCACTTGAAAGTTTTAAGATTTTGGATTTTTTGTAAAGAAAATTGTATGTTTTCAGATGTTTTCTCCCAGTGCATGCTTTTTATTGCAATCCCGTCACAGCAGGGCAAGTTGTGAGTCCATGCAGCTTTTCAACCATGTCAACCCAGAGTTACAGCGAAGCTAGGCATTGTAACAGGCTCTCGATAGACTGTGGAGAGGAAGATAAAAAAAAATTAAGGAAGACATATTAATAGTTGTGTTTATGTTGATAATATTTAACATAATAAACATTGTCATTTAAGATTTCTGTATTTTTATGAATATTGATATTCATTGGTTAGACATTTTGCTAATACCTAATTGGTAGTGGGTTTGATTCCCACCTTATTTCAGAAACAAGTATGTACTTCAAATGTATATGAATGTTTGTATCAGTTGTCTGGTTACTGTAATACAGGCTCTGTCAAATTTGTGATCAGACAACCATGTGTGGATTGTACAATTTTGTATTGATGCTTTGTACTTTTTCTTCAACACCTAAAATATACAGGATACTAATGTTCTAATAGTTGTGAATCTCAATCCCATATTCCTTAATATGTTCCAGCACCAGACGTCTACTTATTACTCATTTTGTGTACTTCTCAAAGTGACTACTTCACCCTGGTGTCTATTTAGCAAAGAGCCAATTTTTATTTAATTTCACCTGGCGCAGGAACCACTTACTTGACCCTATTAAATAATACTGCAGTATCGAATCTTTAGAAAACTACAAGATTCCATAGAACGACATTGAATACTTACTCTAGCTCGTAATAAACTTTACAATGCGATCACAATGGGCCCCTGCAGCACAGTCACTTGCTGTTGGCTTCACTGACTGTGTGTAACTATTAAGTTGATTAGTTGAATAAGTTGGTCGCTGCGTGGCTGCGGCACTCGTCAGCTCAAGACTTTCCAACCAAGCCGTAGCCTCATACATTTCAGAGGATGGCGTCAGTCATTGTTCACTTGGTTAGTGCGGAGCAAAACAAACACGAAAAGATACTCTAATTTATTAATTTACGCGAAACAAATTGAAACAATATTTATTATATTTGTAAGCTCATCTAATTCCAGGGTTGCAAACTGCTTTAAAAGTCTCCCCCCGAACTCAAGTCAGAATATATATTCTCGTTAGAGTTAATGCTACAACTGCTAAATCCCTGCAAAATTGGAACTTACAGTCTATTCCGAAGTTTATTTTTAACATAACAGTACACACATAACTTCAAAGAAAATTACTTAATAATAAAATATTTAAAAAAATGTACTGACTTCAATAACACTAAAAAGTATAAAGTAATTTAAATCTTATCGAAGTTGGTGTTGGCGTACCTACTATGTATATTTAGCACCAACTTCAATAATTTTTAAATTATTTTAAACTTTTTAGTGATATTTTCATTCATAAAGATTGACCCATCGAACATCACCACCATACTAGTGCGAATTATTCAAATGTAACATATCGGTTTTTAAAATAATTTAAAATCTGATATTTTAAGTATTCAGAATACCAACTACCAAACCCCTATAAAAAAATATTTTCCCCCTAAATCTAGGGAGATAAACCCCAAGTTGGGAACCCTGGCTAATACTGCCAGCTGTCACCTGTCATCGCCGGCTGACTTGACTTTATTCTTTTTAATTTTGTGCCGTTAATATTATTCCTTTAAGCCGTTTTAATTATTTATTATAACATTTTTGTCACTCAGCTCACGTTAGTATCAAAAATAAATATAATTTGTTAACGTTATCGTTTTTTAGTGTCAATTTATAATAAATTCAAAGATTTTGTGGATGAAAAACGAAAAAAATATTTATTGAAAATAAAACAACTTATGGTAGAATTTAATAGGCAACACCAAATTAATCTACCAAATAATTCAACTGAGACTCATGCGACACTCCATTGGTATGGTACTACCGATTTAGCAGAATGCCTAATTTGTTACAATCCTAATGGTAGTGTCATCAGCAAGTCGTTAGAATGGCAATTATATGTAATTTTATTACAATTAGCAGACTTGAGGCCCAGGTCAAGCTAATAAAAGCGTGTTAAAAACATTGCTGGCCCAAATTGGCTGCATGTCTCAGGATCGCAAAAAATGTGTGTCTTTGGAGGAGGCCTTCACCTGTGAAGACGGGGTTCTTGCAACTTGATGTAAACCAACAATTATTCACTTTTTGTAAGCACACTTCTTGTAAATTATTGCAAGAAATAAAAGGGTTTTTTTTTAAATTTATAATATTATATCAATGTATTAACAGGTTTATCATTCAATACCTAGACGTTAGCGTGGACCCATCGGAAGAAGAATTTGGAGTATAATATGCTTAGAAAGGAATTTGAAGATAAACAGCTGGCCAAACTATCTGGAATGTGCTGACTTCAATGATATTTGCTGACTTCTATCTGAAAACCACCTAAAACTAAACTAAGTCTTAATAATTTCTACTCACATGATAATACCGCCAGCGAACGGCATGATGCCGATACCCCTTGTGTTCCCCTGCTTGTATATGTCCCAGCAGATGAAACTGCCGGAGAACATCTGGCCGATGGTGACGATAGCCGCCAGGGAGCCCACCAGCTCCTTGTACGGCTGAAGCACATCTGCTAGCGCGTCCAACATGATGTGTCCTGTTGAAATATAGGAAGCCTATACGGGGTGTAAGGGACATCGTACCGAAAACCAATACCAGGGATCCAGTACATGATTCTGAACATTCTAGTGTTGAAATTTTTCATCGGCTTTTTCATGAATTTCCAAAAAAGAAATGCCGCTTTTTTAATAAAATTAAGATAACATCATTATTGGTATAATAATAAAGCATAATTTCAATTTAAAAACAATAAATTACTTATTTGTACAGAATTAGCAATCATCAGCAGCCGAAAAGCCCACTGCTGAACAAAGGTCTTAGAAAGGAGGGGTTGCCATAATCCCACGCTTGGCAGGCGGCATGATTGAAATTAGCAATGTAATTTGAAAAATAAACATTATTCCGCACGTATTCATTACATGCTCAAAAATTAACAAGTTAGTCATTTGTCATTTTTCATATAAATGGTTTCTGTAATGTTTTAACGGACAATATGAGAAATCTAATAAAAAAGTTTTCGGTACGTAGTCCCTTACAGCCGTTATATCCCTCAGTGTTTAGACGGTTTAGCGTATCGATGCAACCACAGATAGCCACCCAACACAACACCCGTAAGAGCAGTTTATGACGATGATGTGCGGATACTATGATTAGCAGAAAGAAAACAAAGAAAGATGAAACAAAAAAGTTTTCTGCTTTTCTGCTAATTAATGATGACATAGAGTAAGTACCTCGTGAGAAGGCTATGCTATAACATTTTATGATTTGCAAATATGTTACTTGTCTACAACTCACGACGTGAAATTTATCTACTACGATTGATAAGATACAATGCATGTCAATGATTGCACAGAAAATCTATCAAATAATACCCCTTGTTTTTGTCCCACTGTTGGGCATGGCCTACCCTCAATATGAAGGAGCTTAGGCCATACTCCAACACGCTGGCCAAGTGCGGGTTGGCGGACTTCACACGTCATGCGAAAGCTAGGCTATCTCAGACATGCAGGTTTCCTCACGATGTTTTTCACAAAGATCGCAAATGATCAGAGATGCGAGCCGGGGTTCGAACCTGCGCACCTCGTTTCCAAGGCAAGCGCTCGCCCACTGAGCTGTCACTGCTCCTATAAGCAAAACTATTGAAAAAAAATAAACATTTATTTAGCAATAGCAATTCATTGCCAAGATAATTTTTTAATTTCCAATATTTTGTCGCTGCTGCAAATGTAGCTCCTGTAACCATAGGTAGGTAAGCAGTATAGTATTACTAACAATAAATCAATCATATCGTGAGTATGGATACTGCTGCGCCGGCCGAGAAAACGGTGAAATCATCATGTAAAAATGGCTCAACAGATTTTTATGCAATTTTCACTAGATATTAAGTTAAGCAAAAGTAAATTATAGGCTACAATAAATGAAAGAAATGATGTCGAGGGGCTCAAATTACACACACACGGAGTCGCGAATACCCTAGCTAGGTCTTACAATCGGAGCATAATGCCTCATTTCACGAGCACAAATTAGTATAAACAAAGCCGATCCATAATAAAAAAATAGGCACGTACCTTGAATATACGATCAATCAAATAACAATCAATTTTACACTGTCTTTTTTGCAAGTTACACTATTTTAAATACAATAGGTAACTGAAACTAAAATGTGAGCACCAACTGTGCTCTACGACCTACAACTATTGCAATCTCTGTTAAGATTATGGAAAGCAGAACATAATATTAAATAATATTGAATTTATTATTTAGCAATTAGTGACAATTATGTTATTAATATGTATCCATGGTTACCAAAAATATATTGCCATAGAGGTAGTCTACTTAACATCCACTCTTCTTTTAAAGACTCATACCGAGGCTTGTAGTCAGTTTTTCAAACCTGGGTCCATAAAGGGGCTTCGTTAAACAGTCAGCCAATTGGGCTTCAGTCGTAACTTGTTTAACTTCAACAAGTCCATCTGATACACACTCTCTAACAAAGAGATTTCTTCTATGTATGTGTTTTGTACGGTTATGTTGCTCATATGGTGGATTGTATGCCAATCTTATGGTAGACTCATTGTCGATGTAAAGACACGGAGGCTTTTCAATCTCAGTAATTTCTTCTAGCATCTTCTCTAGCCACACTATCTCACGTGTAGCTTCTGAGGCGGCTACTACTTCCGCTTCTGTTGAAGATAAAGCAATGGTCTTTTGTTTTTGGCTTTGCCAGCTTATTGGACCATAATAACGGCATAATATTCCAGATGTTGAATGGGAAGCTGCAAAATCTGCATCACTGTAACAAATCAACTTATTTATTGCATTTTGCTTACTGAATACAAGGCCTTTGTTCATAGTGCCTTTTAAATACCGTAATATTCTTTTTACAGCCATAACATCTGCTTTACATGGATTATCTAAATTTCTCGAAGCAGAGCTGACTGCAAAATTAATGTCTGCTCTTGTAGCAACCATTAAATATGCTAAAGATCCTACAGCTTGTCTATAAGGAAACTTTTCTTTTTCATTTGACGAGTCTTCTGTCCCAGGGATCTCTTTTATGATTGGAGTTTTCACTGGTTTACATTCAATCATATTATATTTTTCCAAAACTTTCTTTGTATAAGCTTTCTGACTTAGTGTAATATTCCCATTATTAGACTTTTCAATTTCCAAACCAAGAAAATATGATGCAGGCTTCGTCACAATTTTAAAACGATTTTGGAGTTCCTGGATAAACCTTTCTCCTTCAGTTTCTGTCGTTGACGCCACTAGTCCATCATCAACGTAAAGTGCAATCAGCACTTTAGACTTTCCATTTTCTCGAATGTACAGGCATGGATCAGTAGAACTTTGCTTAAAGTTTGAACTTACTAGAAATTCATGTATACTGGCGTTCCAGCATCTAGGGGCTTGTTTAAGCCCATATAAACTCCTTTTTAGGCGACATACTCTATTCGTTCCATCGCTGTATCCCTCTGGCTGTTTCATGTATATTTCTTCCTCAACTTTACCATTTAAAAAGGCTGTAGTCACATCAAACTGGCAAAGGGATAAGTTCTCCTTTACCGCTATAGCTAGTAGTGCACGGACGGTAGTAAGGCGTACTACAGGACTAAATGTTTTATCATAGTCTACGCCTGGCTTCTGAGAAAATCCTTTTACTACTAATCTTGCCTTATATCTTTCGATGCTACCGTCTGGATAGGTCTTTACCTTATATACCCACTTGCACGGTAATGCTTTCCTATTCTCTGGTAGACGAACAAGTTCCCATGTCTGGTTCACGTTTAGGGAATTGATTTCACATAACATTGCTTCTAACCATTTCTCTTTATCATTTCTTTCCAATACTTCTCGAAATGTTTCAGGTTCTTTGTAATCGCGGAATTCTTCTCCTGCAATATTTACAAATTCATCAAACCTGACAGGCTTTTTGAGACAGCTACGATCACGAAGTATTCGCTGTTCATTAGAGGGTTCAGTCGGAATATTGTCTCTTGTATTTACTTCTTCAATAACTTCAATAACATTTGTATCTGGGATAGATATTTGATCGTTTTCATCTTGTATTGACTCATAATCACTACCATCATCTTCTTCAAAGAAACTTATTTCTGCATAGCATTTAGCGTTATTTTCGTTTGAAGATTCAGCAGTATTAATGGTTGATTTTGTAGTCTCAGTGTAAAATAATTTGTTAGTAAACTTAACATCTTTAGCAGTTATTATTTTCTGCTTAGTAGGTACCCAAATCCTGTAGGCTTTTGAGGTATCTGAGTAGCCAACAAACATCCCAGGTATAGCTTTTGATTGAAATTTATGTTGCTTTTTATCTTTAAGAAGAATAAATACCTTTAATCCAAATTGATGCAAGTGGAAGACGCAAGGTTTTCTTTGAACCCATTTTTCAAAAGGTGTCGTAATTGTACCAAAATGTGTAGAAATAGTTTTGTTGACACTACGATTGGAAAGGTAGTTAGCAGTTTGGATAGCTTCTCCCCATTGGTTCTGAGGTGCTTTCGATTCAACCATCATGCTTCTAGCCTTTTCCAGCAAGGTACGATTTTTACGTTCTGCTATTCCATTTTGATGTGGAGTATATGGCGCTGTTAAGCGTCTAGTAATACCACTGTCTTTTAGGAATTTATCAAAATCTCGGTTGCAATATTCCAAACCATTGTCTGTTTGGAGACTGATTATTGTATCGCCCGTGAAATTTTCCATTTCTGCCTTATACAGCTTGAACTTTTCTAGTACATCGTTCTTATTTTTCATGCAGTATACGCGACTATATCTACTGAAGTCGTCAATAAAAGTCACAAAATATTTATTACCATAATGGGTTTGTGTCTTCATTGGACCACAGACGTCGCTATGTACTATTTCCAGTCTTTTTGTAGTTCTTGGTGAAGTTTTGAATTTACTAGGCAGTCTTTTTATCTTTGCTTGAATACATATTTCACAATCTCCAAGACTCTCTTTTGGATTAAAATCCAAACCAACTAGGGTCTCATTCTTTAAGGCAAGCTTCATATCAGACTCATTCATATGCCCTAAGCGTTTATGCCATTTTTGTATATTGGTTTCTTCTTCTACTAAATTACACCTATGCTTGTTTCGCCTATATGATGCTGGATTTATATAGTACAGACCATCTTCGTCCCTTGACGCATTAAGAATAATACCTTCTTTATGATGTCTCACTGTAGCTTTTTTGTTATTAAATAATACAGTACATCCAGATTCTGTAGCTTTACCAACAGATAGTAAATTTGAACACAGGCTTGGTACATATAGAGTGTCTTTTAGAGTAATTTCTCCACTCTTGTTAGCACCACTGTCGTTAGCATTTACGTTGAGAGTGATTTTACCTTTACCTTTAATTTCAGCCGTTGCTTCTGTTGATGCTAATCTCAGCGACTGATGGTTCGGTTTACCGAGTTCTTCAAAATATTCCTTATTATGTGACATGTGCGATGTACAACCGCTATCAAGAATCCACTTGTTATTTTCTTCGTGTGGGTTCTTGTTCTTAGAATACATACATACACCATACGAATTTTTAGGTTCTTGCAATATGGGCTTATTCTTCTTTTTGTATTCTAATTTTCTGCATTCTTTAATAACATGTCCTTTTTTTTTACAAAATTTACATATTTTTACATAGTAAGACTCTTCTTCTTGTTCTTTAATGTTTGAATTATTGTTTACTTGTCTTGCTTCTGCCTCTTCCAAAATTTTTATTTTCAATTCTTCGGGTGTGGGAAGTGTGTCTCTGGACTCAATCGCTACCCGGAAGTTGTCATATTCTGATGGAAGACTGTAGAGCATCATGACTGATAGTAGATCATCATGAATATGAATATCCATATCTTGCAATTTGTCTACTATGTCCATAAATTTATTTAGGTGATCTCTGACATTTCCATCCTGCATTTTGGAGAGTATCAACTGCTTAAGAAGGGTTGCCTTTCTAGCAGGCCCCTTACTAGCATATATTGCTTCTAGTTTTGACCAAATATCATTTGCAGTTTTACAGTTTTTAATTTGCTTAAGTTCGCAAGGCGAGATTAAAAGTACTAACTCTGATTGAGCAAGGAGGTCTTTTTCTTTCGTCTGCTCGTCGGCTTTTTCAAGATCTACTGGCTTCTGAATACAAGTCCATAATTTATTTTTAATAAGTATGGCTCTTGCTTGAATTTTCCATGTCTCGAAATTTTCTTTGTTTAGTGACTCAATTTTAGTGCTTGAGCCTGAAGCCATTATTATCATATACTATTTTGTTTTACTCTGCTACCATGTTAAGATTATGGAAAGCAGAACATAATATTAAATAATATTGAATTTATTATTTAGCAATTAGTGACAATTATGTTATTAATATGTATCCATGGTTACCAAAAATATATTGCCATAGAGGTAGTCTACTTAACAATCTCAATACCAACTAGTTAGTGTATATTGTTACAAATTGATTTTAAATTCCACTTGACGTCACACGCACACCCACTGGGGGGCGATGACGTCATACATACCTTACTAAACACGTGGAGACACAATTAAGGCAATTGAAATGCAATGCAACAATACAAAGCGTAAGACTGATATCTCTTTGACTGATATAGTCCAATTAAAAACCAAGGTAATATGATTTAGTTAGGTTTTAGTTTATGAGTTTGATTTGGTAGGTTAACATTCTTTTTTATCCGACTTCAAAAGGGAGAAGGTTATCAATTCGGATGTTTATTTATTTTAATGTTCGGGCATTACTCCGTCATAGATAGACGGATTTGCAAAATTCTTTTTTGTTCGAAAGGGGCTTATTTCAAAATGGTCCCTTTTATATTTCATATAGATCTGATAATGAGTTTCGGAGACAGACAACGGAACTCTTCAAAAAATGACAGCAAATCAACCGCGATTGCTGCTATCGCGTAAATATGCATTGTTTACGCAATCACACAAAATAACATCACGCCTGTTCACTCGAAAGGGTTACACAGATGTATTCAGTATATCAGGGTACGCCCCATTTTATATCAAAGTTAGTAGTAGTTGAATATTTTTCGCGACTGAAAGCTAGTTGCATGTACATAGTACTTATTCAAGCTTGATTTTCAATGTATGACAATAACCCTAAAAATGGTAAAATAAAATATTAAAAAAAATTACCTACTGCAACAACACTAAAATGTATGAAATAAATACAAAATAAGTATAATTGAAGTTGGTGGCAGCATACCGCATGTGTAAATATCTAGCAGCAACTTCAATAATATTTAAATTATTTTATACTTTTTAGTGTTGTTGAAGTGGGTTTAATTTTTTTTTTTTTAAATATTTTATTTAATCAACCTTATGACGAGACAAGCAAGACGTTTGACGTAAAAAAGACTTGTTGGTCATTTTTGCATGATTTTGTTGTTCGCTGATTATACTTTTTTTTTTACGGGTCCGTTGATCTAGTGGTTAGACACCCTGACTGCTACCCGTGGGTTCGATTTCCACCAAGTGTCTGGGTGTTATTTATCTATTTAAGTATGTATTTACAAGAAAAAAGGATTTATGCATTAGTATCAGTTGTCTGGTTTCTATAGTACAGGCTCTGCCCAGTTTGGGATCAGATGACCGTGTGTGGATTGTCCCAAGATGTTATTATTTTCAAAATCTGATTCTGATTCAGAATATCTCAAAAATTATGGATGGTCTCTTAGGAAGATTTTTCTGTAACTACAACAGTAAGGAACCCGCCCTTACTGTCCTGTCTCAAAAATCCACCCTGTATAAAAGGCAGTTTACATTAATACTAAGCAATGACATTTTGTATTATGATACTGACATACTATTATTTGTTATTATTATTTATTATTAAGGCACACCACCAGTATACATATCAAACATTAATTTAAAAATATTACAGTAAGCACAATTCCTATATGTACACCAATAACAGGTATGCACAGCATTTACCAACTAACATTAGCAAAAATAATATTTAAAATTAGAAAAGAATAAAGTTAATATTAAGTACATACTTAAGTAAAAGAAGAAAAAACAAAATTACGTTAATGAAAATCACACGAGATTTGTGCGAATGATTTCAGTACCATACTTTTAAATATTGAAATTGATTGGCTGAAAATGTCTATATTACCAATTTTGACATTTAATAAATTGTACTCGCGACACATTCTGACTACTGGAGAGCTGAGGCCAAGGTTGCTTCTTACGATAGGGGTATAAAAGGTTTTAGTAATATGAAATCTAGGAATTCTGGGAGGCACTGTAAGTGAGACACGGTTGACAATGTCCGGACAATCAAGACAGTTGTTACACACTTTGTACAGGAATAGCAAGTCATGCATCTTATGTCGATCGGACAAGGAGACCATTTTGAAATATTCTAGCCGTAGATTGTAACTACTCCGATGACTAAAACCTTGGCATGTAAAAGCAATGTGACGTGTAAAAGCGCGTTGGATGCTTTCGATGCGTTGTGAGTGAACACTGTAGAATGGACTCCAAACAATACATCCATACTCTAAGTAGTATTATGTGAACTTGTTCTATTAAATTAGAAAATTCTTAACTTCACTATTATATTCACTTGCCTATTATAGGCTAAATTAAATGGATGTAAATTTGTATGTACTAGATCTAATTTTGTACTTCATTTAATATGAATAAATGTATCTGATTTGATTTTGATTTAAAATCTTTTTAAAAAAAAATCGAACCGACTTCAATATCACTGAAAAGTATAAAATAATTTAAATATTATTGAAGTTGGTGTTAGCTTACCGGCTGTGTATATTTGGCACCAACTTCAATAATATTTAAATTATTTTATACTTTTCAGTGATATTGAAGTCGGTTCGATTTTTTTTTAAAAAGATTTTATTTTAAACTTTTTAGTGATATTTTCATATATAAAGATTGAACCATCGGAAACCGTAAAATTAGCTAGGTAGGTTATGATCACATTATCGTCTACATAGTTTTACATAATTCATGTTTCTTCAGAAAAAAAATATCCGGTCGTAATGAAATTTGCATGGAAACATCATAGTAGTTTACTCTCTCGAATAAAAAAAGAATCATCGAAATCGGTTCATAATTGTCAGAGCAATGTAATGGAGAACATCAGTTTCATGGTTTTTACCAGATAAATTCCTCCACATTGTTCATGGCCCTCCAGGAAGTTCTTATCCGGTTGTGATAAAATTCATACAGGTTCATTACAGTGGTTTCTTCTTTCGAATAAAAAAAGAATCATTGAAATTGGTAAACATTTGCCAGAGTTATGACCATTTTTGTCCTTAAAAAGCACCATAAAGTCATCTATATAGGCTTTCTTGCAGCTCTCAGTGCGCAGTCACCATTCTTATTTTTTCAGGAACTACTTATTACTACGCAATAATTTTTTTATGGGACCCAATCAATGGATTGAAGAATGGATAGAAGAAAGATTTTTTCAAATCGGTTCATAATTGCCGGAGTTATGCGCGAACATACATAAAAAAAAATATATATATACAGATGAATTGAGAACCTCCTCCTTTTTTGAAGTCGGTTAAAAATATATTATACCATGTACTTTAATATTAATTAGTATTATACCTATTTTATTTAATATGTATTTTAGTTTAAGGTATTTATCTATGTGCCTATGCAGTCCAAAGGGAACAAAAAAAAACCCTAAGTCCTACTTAGGATAGGGATTTTTCAACTTATAACCTTATATTATACATATGGATATAGCTAGCAAAATTCCTAATTAGGACTTAGGGATTTTCCGAATTGGAGCACCTAATTCAAGTGGCTACATAATGAAGGATAAGAACCAATAATAATAAGCACTAAGGTCCAAATTAGTATTACTAGTTCTACATAAATGATAGACATCATAATAATATAACCATATGGATAGCCTTCTTAAAGATTATTGTCTAATAATCTTTAAGAAAGCTATCCATATGGTTATATTTATTTAACAATTATTTAATCAATGTTACATATTTAGTTCATAATGAAATTTTAATACTGATATGCAAACTTAATATTTATTGTGCAATTGATTTATTATGCATATTTAGGGAAAAATATACATTTTATTAACAATTATTTATCCAGTGTTGTACCTAATAATTGCTCTTATTTTATATTTCACATAACACTTTTATTCGGCCAATGATTTATAAGTAAAAGGAAGCCTATTGCATTTAAACTCACCTTACGAATCTCGAACCACTGTGGGAAAGTATCTATTTACTTATTTTAATTCTATGATTAGATATGTTATTAAAGAACCGCTCGGTTTTACTTAACTAATTTTTAATATAAACTTGTCATTTAACTAGAAAAGAAATGAGGAAACAAAGATTAAAATTCCTAAAACTTCTCCAGCCGGCAGCCACCAGTCCAACACCAGCTGTGGGGACGGTGAGGTAGGGAGGTAGTGCGGAGATGGGGGGGGGGAGTGAGGAGTGGCTTGCCTGACACTGACAGTCTCACACGTAGGGACACGAAAAAAGTATCGATTCTTTGTGCTTTTTAACCGACTTCAAAAAAGGAGGAGGTTCTCAATTCGTTTGTATATATATATTTTTTTCTATGTATGTTCACGCATAACTCTGGCAATTATGGACCGATTTGAAAAAAAATCTTTCTTCCATCCATTCTTTAATCCGTTAATTGGGTCCCATAAAAAAATTATTGCATAGTAATAAGTAGTTCCTGAAAAAACAAGAATGGTGACTGCGCACTGAGAGCTGCAAGAAAGCCTATATAGATGACTTTATGGTGCTTTTTAAGGACAAAAATGGTCATAACTCTGGTAAATATTTACCAATTTCAATGATTCTTTGTTTATTCGAAAGAAGAAACCACTGTAATGAACCTGTATGAATTTTATCACAACCGGATAAGAACTTCCTGGAGGGCCATGAACAATGTGGAGGAATTTATCTGGTAAAAACCATAAAACTGATGTTCTCCATTACATTGCTCTGACAATTATGAACCGATTTCGATGATTCTTTTTTTATTCGAGAGAGTAAACTACTATGATGTTTCCATGCAAATTTCATTACGACCGGATATTTTTTTCTGAAGAAACATGAATTATGTAAAACTATGTAGACGATAATGTGATCATAACCTACCTAGCTAATTTTAATATATGAAAATATCACTAAAAAGTTTAAAATAAAATCTTTAAAAAAAAATCGAACCGACTTCAATATCACTGAAAAGTATAAAATAATTTAAATATTATTGAAGTTGGTGCCAATTATACACAGCAGGTACGCTAAAACCAACTTCTATAATATTTAAATAATTTTATACTTTTCAGTGATATTGAAGTCGGTTCAATTTTTTTTTAAAAGATTTTATAGAAAAACTAGCTCACGAACGATTTTTGTACAGTCCGAATCAGGTCGCCCGGTCGTCATGCATGTGAAAATGGTTGGTCGTGCGATATTTGACTGTAAAAATCGGGTACGTAATTTATGTTCGATTAATAAAATATATATAGACGAAACAAGTATATACTTATTATTTACCAGTCATTTCGTATAATATAATATAAGTAAGTACCTTTGTTTGATCGAAATTCAAAACAAATAATTTCAAATGAAAACTTAAAAAAAAATAACAGAAATAATATCTTGGGACAATTCCACGCACGGTCAACCGACCCTAAACTAGGCAGAACCTTACCTATGGAAACCAGACAACTGATACTAATACTTATATACATATTTTTTTTGTAAATACATACTTAAACAGATAATTATCACCCAGACGAATGGGGAAAGGTGGGAATCGAACCTACGAACCATCAGTTAGCAGCCAGGGTGTCTAACCACTAGCTAGACCAACGGGTCCGTCAGGTGGGTGTATATAGGTATTCTAATTTGTTGTTGTTGTTCTAACTGTGTTGTTTAAAATCTAGCTGGTCTGTACAAAATATGCATCGCACATTGCACCATCACCACCTCTATCATAATGTATTGTGATTTTTAATGATGATGAGAAACAATAAAGAATATTGTATCGATTTGGGTTATCGTGTTGTAAACATCGGGTGAATTCGATGCATCGATTTATATCGAACATCCATACTGCTAATTGACATTTGACCAATTTGACATTTTGTATTTTTTTTTGCTGTGATCTCTGTGGGATTTTTCATGAAGATTTTAAAATTTCACGAATTTTCAGCCGTAGCTGTTCTATTTTAAGTCAAATGACTGACAACAGTATTTAAGTTTTCCGTGTTATCTTCGCATGCATCATACATGCCCGTTGAAAGACGTTATGTACCTTTCACAATGAGAGCCCATATTTAAAGAATTCATAATAATTATGAACTAAATTATTTAGTGTCGAAAGTCCTGGGATAGACTGTTTAATAATAATGCAATGGAAATGCAAGGGTTGGAAAGGGCGATGGCTTTGGGCGATGCTGGTGATCGCCCTGTGTCCCCTGCTAGCTGCCCAGAAAATCGGTGACCCGTACAAAATTTTGGGGATACACCGCCGTGCGACCCTGCCGGAGATACGAAAAGCTTACAGACAATTAGCTAAAGAGTGGTAAGTTGTAATATTTCGTAAGGATTATTAATTTTAAAAAAAATCAAAATTCAACATATTTATGCATAGGCCTCACGAGGGCACTTACATATTGTAAATTTTTTACAACTACCACCGGATCACAACGCGGCCTCTGCTGAGAAGATCCGGCAAGAAACTCTGGGCTTGTCATTTTTTCATTAATAAGGATTATATTTGCACCCTGATTAAATACCATGAACACATAAAATTATATTAATTTGCTTTTTACTGGCATATGTCCAGGTTATCAGAGTAATATACAATTTAGGTTAATTCCTACAGTAATGAGTATTGATATTTAGTTAGAAAACATTGAAATAGGTATTTCAAATATGGCTTCTAAGGTATTATAAATGTTAAATTCTAGTGTTTTATATGTATATAACATTTCTAGCCTTGTGACCTTTTAAAACATGTATTAGCAAATATGTTTTCAATATTTTTTTTGTTGCTAGATTTTAACCAAGCAAAAAATTGGAATTTTTCTTCTTAGGTTTATATATTAAATTGTTAGAATTTTGATATCAATCAACATAATATCATATACCTAATGATCTTCTGGGATATTATGTATATTATACTTAGATAGATTTATTTTAGAACTGCATAATAATATAGTTTTTGATTTCATTTGAAGTGTTAATTAAGTTTAATAATAATTTCCTATTTATTCATACTTATATGCATGGAAATAATGATACTATAACCTCTATATTTATCTACAAAATACACTAATACCACAACCAGTAAATTCCGTAACTTCTAGAACCAGGATTCCCACCCTGTGTCTGTGTGTAATTTATCTACATATTTATGTATTTACAAAAAAAGTAAGTATATAAATATTAATATCAGTACTCTCGCTGCTATAGTACAGGCTCTGCCTAGTTTGGGATCAGATTGTCGTAGGATATTATTGTTATTAATGATAATTATACCAGCTCTTGTTTTGACGCACTGTTCAGTACGGGCCTCCCTTCAAGATGAACGGCCATAGGGCCATAGTCCACCACACTGGCCAAGTATGGGTGGCCAGACTTCACACATCATTCGAATTATTATCATTATTTAAGAATAATTTATGTTATGTATTTGTACTTATTCCAAATTATACTTCGACTTATGAGGTTAGCACTCAGTCCCATCTGTCACATAAGTTCGAGTATAACTGTATAAAAAAACTACTAGCTAAGTACAGTAAATATAATAGTTTGCAAAATGCATGTTTATCACATTAAAAAAATATATTTTCTAGGCATCCAGATAAAAATGAAGATCCAAATGCAGAAACTCGTTTTGTTGAGATCAAACAGGCTTATGAACTTCTAGCAGACACAGAACGGAGACAAGCGTATGATTTGTACGGCATAACAAATGAAGATGACCATCTTTACAAACCCAGACATGACTACAGCCAGTATGCACGATTCAGGTATATGTTCCATGTGTTTGTTACCAACCTATTACACACACATACAGAGTAAATAGCAGTGGCGTGCACTGAAAGCAGGCAAAAATATCTGCGAGTTGTTTATGCTTTATGCTATTTGTTTGTGTTCCAGCACAAATATCCTTAAATTAACCAATATTACCAACATATCCATTTACATTTAAAACATTACGTTAATTCATGTCCAAATTAAGATTTTTTTAAATTAAGACTAGAGATATCCTAGGGTAGGCAAAATATTTTTGTCAGTATGGAGCCGCTGAATAAACTTATTAATGTTCTCAAATGAAAATGAATATATGTCTATAGTATTTGCTTGCTTATGGATATTTGAAATAGTATAATAACATGCTTAAAATAGGTGAAACAAGCCGAATAAATTTTTTTGCCTACCCTCTGTGCACGCCACTGGTAAATAGGTGAAATTAAAATTTTGCTATAAAAATTAGTAAAGACCAGCCTAGATAATCAGCCTTCATCTGTCCACTGCATTACCCAAACCATGTCACTGAGCATGTCAGATTGATGCTGTATCTGCAAATTAATTGTATTTTTAAATGTATTGAATTATTTACTAATGTTTTATATCTAAAATAATGTTTATTAGACAGAAACAGACCTATGATTACAGTTTCTACATTTTAAAACAAATATGCATAATCATCACAATAAACATGTTGAATCCCTTCATTACAGACAGTAAGTCACATGATATGTATATCATCATCATCACACAGGACAATTCTTCGAGTATTAAAAAAATATGTATATAAGTAATAGTATCAGTTGTCTGGTTTCCATAGTACAGGCTCTGCCTAGTTTGGGATCAGATGACCGTGTGTGGATTGTCCCAATATATTATTATTATTCCATTTATTTTCAATTGAACCACATTACTTACATTTTAAAATATAGATTATAAAAAAAAAATATACATTTAAAAATATAAAAAACGGCTCCCAACCGGCTGCGGGAACAGGGTCCTAGCAGACAGTGGTCAAGGCTCCAGAGAGAGGAACTTCCTAACAATGTGTGCCGTCTCCAGGAGCACTGCCTTCTGCATTTGGCCCTTGATCCAGCCGCCCAACGTGAGCCTCTTGAGGTGTTTATCGAGGCTCTTGGCCATTAGGCCATGGGCGGAAACGACTATGGGTACAATGATTGCCCTATCAATGTCCCACATGTCGACAACCTCGTGCGCAAGATCAAGATATTTACATTCTTTATCTTTCTCCGCTTTCACGAGGTTCTCATCATGAGGGACAGTGACGTCATTGCACGACGCTCGGTGCGATCTATCAGCACAATATCAGGCTTATTGGCAACAATAGTCCTGTCTGTGATGATAGATCGATCCCAGTATAACGTGATATGGCCATCCTCCAGAACTGGTTCCGGTACATACCTGTAGTACGGTACCTCTGACATCACAAGGCGGTATTTCAAAGCAAGTTGCTGGTGGATTATCCTGGCCACTTGGTTGTGTCTGTGCAAGTATTCACCATTTGCGAGACGCGAACAACCGGAAATAATATGCCTGAGGGATTCACCAGGGCGATGACATGCCCGACAAATGTCGATGGTGCCATCCCTCAGGATATATTTCCGGTAGTTGTTCGTCATCACAACTTCGTCCATAATTGCACAGACAAAACCTTCGGTTTCCCCAAAGAGGTCACCGAATCGTAGCCAGGCCACGGAGGCTGAGAAGTCTACATCGGGCCCATGAAGAGCCCGGTAGAACCTTCCGTGTAGCTCCTTACTTTGCCATACCGCCCCACGATCGCCAGTGGTGAGCACCACAGGCTTGCGCCAGTTCCCTTTGGCTAAGGATAGAGGGGTCAGTCCATTGTCCACAGCAACCACATCCGTATGCATCACTCCGCCGCAGTGAAGGAAGTATTCCCTGAGGTTACATATCTCACGGTTGTGCAGGGTCTTGGCATTTAAAAAGCCTCGGCCACCACATTTCCGTGGGATATACAACCTCATCTCTGAAGAGCGAGGATGATGCATACGATATGTGGTTAACAGTGTACGAACTGTTCTATCCAGGGTGTCTAGTTCAGTCTGAGTCCACTTGAGTATGCCAAAGGAGTACATCAAGACTGGCATGACCCAACCGTTGTAGGCTCGCACCCTGTTTCCGCCTGACAAAATACTTTTAAGTACTTTTCTCAGGCGGCCCAGGAAGCGTTCCCGCAACGACTGTTTCATGTCAGTCTCATTGATGCCCAACGCCTGTGACATACCCAAGTATTTGTAGGTTTCGGTTGCAGAGAGAGTCCTCAGGTCGGTAGAGTCTAAAAGCTGTACGCTTCTAGACTCAACCATCCTCCCGCGCTTTACATGCATAACTGCACATTTGTCCACACCAAACTCCATACTGATAGAATTACTGAAGGTTTCTGTGACCTTCAGTAAACCCATCAGTTGGAGCTCAGTGGGGGCAAACAGTTTCAAGTCATCCATGTAAAGCAGGTGAGATATGACCTGACCACCTCTCCGCAACCGACAGCCTAACCCTGAACCCCTCAAGAGAGTGCTTAAAGGGTTCAGGGCTAGACAAAACCACAAGGGACTTAGACTATCACCCTGGAAGATACCCCGTTCTATCCTTATTGGATCACCGTTCCCAAGGATCTGTCGAGATCCTGGATAGAGAAGGACTGTTCTCCACTGCCTCATACACGATGCCAGGAAGGTACGTAGAGTTGGATTTACTTTATACAACTCTAGCACCCTCATGAGCCATGTATGAGGCACAGAGTCATAGGCCTTCTTATAATCTATCCAGCACGTCGACAGATCCTTCCGGTTCCGGCGAGCCTGCTGGCAGATGGCCATATCAATGAGGAGTAGCTCCTTAGTACCACGGGCCCCACTCCTACATCCATTCTGAGATGCAGACATTATGGAGTTGTCCTCAACATGTCTGTAGATTTTTGCTCTCAGAATGGATGTAAGAGTTTTATAAACTGTAGGCAGACATGTGATCGGCCTATAGTTTTTTGGGTCCGTGGTACAACTGGTCTTGTGGAGCAGGTGGGTTATTCCCATAGTCATAAATTCCGGCAGCGACCCAGATTCCAAGGCTGATTGAAACAAAGATGCCAAGCAAATATGCGAGCTACGTATCCATTTGAGCCAGAAATTATGCAGTCCGTCTGGTCCTGGTGCCTTCCAATTAGGCATAGGACGGACTGCATCTGCTACATCTTGGGGCCTGATGGTAATGGCCCCCATTTCTGGCAATGGCTCACATATTTGCTCAACATCCCTCATCCAATCACCCTCGGAATGAGTGACGGGCACCGACCAGATGTTGCGCCAGAACGTGGTCATGGCGCTATCATCCGGCCGCCGCCCGTCACCCTCAATTTGACTAGATCGCTCCCAGGATCTATAAACCCACCTTTGGTCTCTTTGGAACATATTATTCTGGGAGTATCGGTCCACACGCGCCTTATACCTGCGTATCCGATTCGCCCATGCACAAACTTTCTGCTTCAGAAAGTCGATGCGCTCTGTGACACGTGAAAGATATTCCCGGGGATCGATGCCGGTCCCCGAGAATGCTCGCCTCACAAAGCGCATCACTCTAGGGCGCGTATTGCCCTCCCTGAAGCAGTTGAGCTTGCCTATGAGTACCCTAGCCTCGCCAATGCGACACTCTATCCTGAACTGCCAAGCCGGTACAGCAGGTCTTGGTCGCGTAGCCGCGTCAGTGCTAGGAAACTTGACGCGAGCTACGCGACATGCCGTCATGGCCGCGCAGTACAGGAGAGAATGTGCATCAGCAAGGTCTTCACTACTGTCAAAGTAACTTGACAATAGTGAATCTAGGGCACACACTAGCGCTCTATTTCGTTTGTGCATAGGCAAACGGGGCAAGCGAGGTCTAAGGTTTAGCGGCATGGTCCGATACTCCCGAACAACATCCTCCAAAGTACTCCTCAATTGGGTATTTAAGTTGGTACTTACGTCGGTAGTCATGTCGTCCCTATCATCGTCGCTATTAGTTGCGGGCCGTGGCGCGGGCACGATGTTAACCGCTGGGGCCACAGCTTGCGACGATGGTATACAGGGGGCGACACGGCTACCTTGCACCTCCGAGCGTAGCCGATCAAGCACAGCGTCATCCAACATGTGACCACGTTGGATGGCGCGCACTTGATCAGACAGTCGTTGCGCCGAGACGTTGACAGCTGGCTCAAGCGCCTGAAACAGAGATAATAATTATTATTATTATTCTTATGATTCATAATGATGACTACATCTGAACTTACTAACTATAAACACAGAAATATTCATAATTAATTAATAATAATATTAACCATGAAAATACTCAATCAAAACCTAACAACAACAAAAAATACCCTAAGTATTGACAAACACATCAATTGATTCTATTCTATTGTTGGTGGCTATAAAGACCCAGTAACCACTGGAATGCATTTCGACCCAGTTGGATCCATTGTGCATGTCCTAGCCCTCACTCTGTAGCTGGCGTATCGAAGAGCTCCCTTAGGTACGTACTTAACGATCGCGGCAGCTTGGAGCTGTACATAATCATCTCGCGTATGATAGGCTACTCCCAGATGACCCAACCAAGATAGACAATTCTTTATTGCGCACAAACAAACAGATACTAGAAAAATAAGACACAAATTAATAAGACATGCAACAATGGGCGGCCTTGTCGCTAAAAGTGATCTCTTCCAGGCAAGGCAACCTACAACATCAATTGATTTTCAGAGAAATATGTTCAGGTTTCATTTCGAAATAAATTTATTTGTAATACTGTGTATTTATTTATTCATAAATATTGTTGGTTACAGCAATGATCCCTTTGAAGAGTTCTTTGGGACACACTTCCGAACCCAAGACCAAGATATAACATTATTTCACAAACTGTCTGTCACAGCACGGTGAGTTCTGTTTGTGTAGCTTGATAATTGATGTTGTTTGCAGAAATTATAGACATTTAACTTGGATAATGCTTGTGTAAGTATACCTTAATTCAGGGCCAATTTAAAAAGATTACATTTGACATCTGTCAGTTTCTTTGTTCTGTTTCTTTTGTCATTATTACACAGGAATGTGTAATAGGAATGTAATAGAAAAAAAGGTGCAGTTCTAACTTTAAAAAAATCAATAATATTTTATGCCACTATGAGGTTTCATTGTTAAATTTTGATCAAGTGTCAAATGTGATCTATTAAATTATGTCAGTTTATTATTAACCTTAACCTATTAAGACTACTAGACTTGAGTTTTACCCTTGACACAACAATGAGGGGTGTTATACTGCCGTCATAAGGAAAAAAGACGTGACATTTTTTTCATAATTGAGTTAAATACGCCATCGGGATCAGAAAAAAATGACGCATCTACCAGTATTTTTTTATTCTGGCTTTAATAACCAGAACCATATAAATCTCACTATTAATTAAGACGCTTCTGCTGCAAGTCATAATGTTTACGAAGTAAGAAAGTCATTTCTTTATTTTTATTTTATTAATAAGGCACACAAAACAGAACATAGTTAATGTATTTAGACCGGTTTTACATTCAATTGATGACACTTAGTGCTAAACCATGCTCCTAACTATGTGTACACAGCATGATCAAAACTTATTCAACAGGTAGGACACTGTAATCTGAATTTTTAACTCATCGAACTATATTTATACTACAACTATTTTAACTTTAATCATAAAGTGACGCATTACTGCTTTACTGAGGTTACAAAAAAACAAACTAAAAAATAAACAATATTCTAATGCAATTACATTGAGTGAGAAACTTTTGACATAATGTGTCTAACAACATTTTTGAATTTTGAAAAGTTACTGTTAAATACGTCTAGGATATCAGCATACGTAGGTAGCAAGTCGTTATACAGGCGACACATTCTGACAATAGGATTGAAGAAAGATGTGTTGTTTATGTGAACATACAATGTAAAACTGTTAATGTGCGGGTGACGTGCTCTGAATTTTATGTTGAAATTTATCAGTGCTAGCAACTCTGGGCAATCAATACTAGAATGAATGATCTTATGTAGATTGGTAAGGAAAGAACATTTGCGGCGGGTTTCGAGAGACATTATTTTAAATTTGGCCAGCCGGTCGTTATAAGATTGTTTAACTCTTTTAATCCCAAATCTATAATTAAGTACTCTAAGACACGTTTTTTGAACTCTTTCTAAGCGATTTATAAGAACATGATAGTGGGGAGCCCAAATTAATGAATTGTATTCCAAGATACAAAGAATGAAACTCTGGTAAAGGTGAAGTAAACTGTATGGATTCTGAAAGTCTTTAGTAATTCTGATTATAAACCCAAGAAGACTAGATGTCTTGTTTATAATATAGTCATAATGATGATGAAAAGACAATTTCTCGTCAAAAAGTATTCCAAGATCCCTGACCGTATTTTTGCGTTCGAGGATATAGCCATTTAATGAATAATTGAAAAGAAGTTTATGTTTCTTGTGAATGAAAGACATTATACAGCATTTATCTGCATTGAGAGACATGCGGTTACCTGTGCACCATTCGGCGACAGTATTTAAATCTGCTTGGAGTAATTCAGCGTCCTGGACATTATTTATAACAGAAAATATTTTAAGGTCATCTGCGTACAGTAGACATGGACTATTAATTTTTTCAACGAGGTCATTGATGAAAGCTATAAAAAATAATGGGCCTAGATGTGACCCTTGAGGGACACCAGAAGTAGCAATAAATGGTGCAGAATAGTCTCCTTTAAGTGACATTTCTGACATATAATAAGTTGAAAAGACGCATTTACGTAGAACCGTCTTATTTGTTTGCACAATAATGTATTTAATCATAAAATGAAAAGACGTTACTGCATTTATTTTATCTACGGTCTATATTAAAAACTCTACAAATCATGTGATTACACGATGAATAATAATTCTAACATTAATGTTATAGCCTGTTTTGGTACTGTCTATACGAGTGCAATGTGGACATAAGAGTACCAGTTACATAATTGTATTGCATTTAGGAGGGTGGCCTGCTCGAAATCACATCCCACTTAGCATCCAATACATGCCTCCTTTGCTCCTCGAACACCTGCACCAGGCCATGTACTTTTTGTCTTCATGTACTTCGTTGCTTAGCCAAATTTTCCTAGTGAAGGTGATCCACTCTACATCCCTTCATGTCTTTATACCTGAGAAGTTAGCCACATTGTTTCCGCTTACCTTCCTCTAGTTCAGAATAAATGATGCGTTTTACTACTCTATCGTCCGACATCTTAACTACGTGGCCACTCCAGCGTAAATGACGTTTCATTAGATACGCCTAATCCCGTAAAATTTACCTCGATGCAAAACATTGGTGTCTCACACGATAAGACCAATGAAAGTTCATGATTTCACGGAGGCACTTGAGATGAAATCTATCCAATGTTCGTATGTCTGCAATAAATTATCCACGTCTCCGAGGAGGGTAAGTTGAAATATTTAAGAATTGAAGCGTTGAGCCGTATATACGGCTATAATGGAGTAGGAAATTCTGTGTCCATACACATAAATTCTATTTTTGTTATACTCACCTATTTTTAAGCCGAATCTACGAGTCGAGAGATTTCGTTTCTCCATCAAATCTTGAAAGGCATTCGAAGTTTCCGCCACATAAGAAGGATCATCCGCATACCAAATCTCTGTGCCTGTGAATATATCATGGGAGACCATTCTTTGAGGTTTTAGCAAGGATAAATAAAAAAGTTTGCCATTAGTAAGCGCGATATCAAATGTGTGAATTGTTGGCTGTTTTTAATGTATCTACACTAAAAAGTACACTGCAAATAGTATTGGTGCCAAAACGCAACCCTGCTTCACTCCACAACTCACGGGAAAAAAATCTGTCCGCTCACCGTTTACATAAACACAGGTTATGTTATCATGTAACAGTCTTAACATCCGTGCAAACTTTTCTGTACAGCCAAGTTTGAGTAGCAGAATCCAAAAAATTACACGACGCACACTATCAAAAGTCTTATCGAGGTCTACCAAACAAAGAAATGGTGCTCGATATTGTTCTTTTCTCTTGTAATTGACCAATCGAAATATTGCCTCTATTTAGACGAAAGCCATATTGAGGTTGGGGAAGAATATTTTCTTTTATCATTTATGAGACGGTTGGGGAGTACTCTGGCCAAGGTTTTTCCGAAAGCCGTGGGAAGTGAGGTACCTCTATAAGAATTTCAATCAGCCGAGTTACGTTTATTTTCATACAGTGCAAAGATTTTTAACTCTGTGAAGTCTTTGGGAACTAGTTCAACATGCCACATTTGCTTAAAAAGTTTTTGTAGCTGAATGGCGGCAGTAATTTCGCTGATAGAAATTGGTTTGTCTAGAGCTATATCTATGGGAAATTCAGATATTTGTTTTATTGTAATCAAAATCAGCTGAGCGATCAATATTAAGAAGTTTACTACAATTTTCCGCCCAGAACCTTAACATTTCACGTTTGTTGGTGCCTTGGTGGTATGAGTGAGTACCATCAAAAGTAGTTTTATATTTCATTTTTATTTTATGATTAAATTTATTTCAGTTTAAATATGGGCTGTTAATTATCTGACAGTTAATTATGCAACATTGGCGTTTCTACAGGTAGTATTGTACGTTCACCGACTGTAGTTAAGAATCACTAAGTTGAAAAGTAGTAAATGGCTAAATACGTCTATTTTATTTAGGCAACGACAACCTAGTTACCCATTATCGCTAAGTAAAAAAGACGTTTCATAAATTACTAAGTTGAAAGGAAGTATCTAGCCAGAAACGTCTTTTCATTGCAGTATCATGTATATTCTTGTAATTTTTTTACTAAGCAAAAAGGGAAAATGTAATTTATTTAATATATAAAATCTATTTTAATAATATTTGCATCTTTAATTCAATAGACCAAACTTTAATTCATACTTTTTCACAGAAAAAATATTATTTTTATTATTTTCTTGAGCACAGCGAATTTTTTACTTTCAAAAATACTTTTTATTTTATTTCTCCGTTTCGAACTTTAGGTAGATACGTCCTTTCGTTTTATGACGGCAGTATATGTTTGTCGCCTATTCATCTGTCGCATCTAGCTTTCAAACGAATGGACAGACTTCAGAAATCATTAGATTTGTAATGCAAATGAATAATTTGCTCTTCAAGTGGCTTGAGTTGTTAGAAAAAGCTTTGAATATGTAACGTAATACATGTAAACGACGTTGTTCACTTTGGCTTTAATAGTACTTATAGAAAAAAGAACTAGACTTATTGCCTTAGAGGAAGAATCCCTAGAGAGATGGGTACTTTCTTTCTCATTCACACAGGAAAAGAATGCGTTTATGTAGGTTACATGTGATAGAAAGATGATTTTTTGTCCTTCAGCGTATGTTCAGCATCTGTCGCGAACTCGAAGAAAACCGCACCGATGGTGCAGTTTTTTCGGTCACGATCTAGCTTTAGTGTTTTTAAATTGAATTGCACTAAGAAATATTGTCTAAAGTACATAATAGCCGCATTTGAATAAATATCCATGACGTGTGTTTCATGTACGAATGCTAATTTTCTGTCCTTATGCGGCACGCTAGCTAGATGTCTTGTCATATTCTGTCTACGCTTATTGCCTTGTTTTAAAGACCCATCTATCCGACGCTCTATCATCCTTCACTACGTGTTGAAAAAAAAGAACTGATTACATTAAATTAAAAATTTTTTTTTTTATAAATTAAATTTTTATTTTCACAAAAAATGCGTTTAAACTTACAAACTGTACGTCAATGCCTGTGCTAGTTTAAAACTGTGTTACAGGCATCGGCGCCCTCCTTCAGAACTTATTCTAACAAATATAACACATTTTGTATGATGAGACGAAAAATTAAATGCTACAAAATATTTTTAACTAAATAAGAGAAACAATTATATAATGCTAAATGAGATAGTATATTGTAAGTGTATGTTGTAGGTTTATATGTGTGTTAGGGGTGTGTGTGTGGTTGTGTGTGTGTGTGCGTGTGTGTGTGTTGTGTGTGTGGGTGTGTGTGTGTGTGTGTGTATGCGCGTGGGTGTACTATGCTATACAATTTTAACGAAAAGATTTTCTGTGTCGTCATAGCTTTGCTTTAACAAGAATTTTTTTACAATTGATTTACACTCCGATCTATTCCGTGGGTAAATATTGCAGGACTTATTAACGACATTGTAAAGTCGGTTACTGAGGTATCTATAGTGCCGTCGAGAAACTGACTTTTTTGCTGGAATTTGGGTGCATACTGCGTATCTATGACGCTTACCAGATAGAAGCATTGGATCGTATGTTAATGAGGAATGCCTACGTAAAATAAGCTGTAGCACATACAGCTGCCTAACAGTCAAAACCGAGACATCTTCATAGATTTGCTGCGTGGGGTACCGGAAAGGTTTACTTAGCATAACCTTCAAGACGGCTCTCTGAGCTCTCTCAAGTCGCAATAAAGCAGTTTTAAACGTACCTCCCCAGGCAACAATGCAGTATGTCAACAAAGACTGTACAAGAGCAAAGTAAATGGTTTTAGTAACTCTTTATCAGCAGCGTCTCTCAATTTTTTAAAAGGATACATGAGTTTGCGTATGCGCGATACCATCATATCTATATGATCATGCCAGCTTAAGATACAGTCAATTTGAACACCTAGATATTTGACCTTAGAAACGTGGTTTATGGCAGTACACGTACAAGAACCCTGTCCTGGAGAGGAACAGTTGTGAGCCTTGATAACTAAGCGGTGTGGTTGAGAAGCGGTACATGGTGAAAAAGCCATACAATTTGTCTTAGAAATATTAAGAGTTAGTAAATTCATAGACAGCCAGTGCATAACAGTATTAAGCGCTTCTTCGGCTAAATTGCAAGCAGTTTCCCAATTTTCACCATGTACGAGTAAAGCTGTATCATCAGCATAAGCGACAATTTTACAATTGGGTATTTTAAGCTGGCAGAGGCTGTTTACATATATTAAAAATAGCGTCGGTCCCAGTACACTACCCTGAGGGATTCCGTGATCAAGGGTTGCATCAGAACTAACGAATTCGTTAATCTTTACACACTGGGTCCGATTTGTAAGATAATCACGGAAAATATCCAAAGCAAGACCCCGTACGCCAAGTGCTTCGAGCCTGCACAGTAGTATAGGAATGGAGACCGTGTCGAAAGCTTTAGCTAAATCAATAAATATAGCTATAGATTTTTCCTTACGTTCAATATTGTTAACTATATGGTTAGTAAGCTCAATTACAGCATCCTCAGTAGACATGCCTTTCCTAAAACCAAACTGATTACTTGAAATAAGACTGTGCTTATCTAAATATGATTTTAATCTATTGTTGAGGACTTTCTCAAGAATTTTCGAAAATGTAGTCAGGACAGAGATAGGTCTATAGTTCTCGACCCGGTCTCCACATCCACCCTTAAGCACGGGATGGACCAGCGCTTTCTTAAAAATATTTGGAAATACCCCTTTAGATATGCATAAATTGCATAAGTGGGTCAATACAGGAACAAGAACATGACTCGCTGATTTAAGTACAGAAGCGGGAATACCATCACTGCCTACTGCGCAAGAATTCCGTAGGTTTGTTATTATTGCATGTACCTCGGCGTCGTCCGTTTCAAGCAGAACTAAAGAGGATCCAAGACGGTTTATTGTGCTATTTGCTTGAGAAGGAGAGAAGCAACTGTTTGATGGTTTCTGTATCTTTGATGCTAGGCTGTGACCAACGTTAGCAAAATAATTATTTATATGATTAACAGAGGCTGTAGAATCTTCGCATATATTTAACAAATTTTCAGACACACATTTTGATTTACTACCTAGATTACCAATAGACTTAATAGCATCCCAAGTAGCCTTTGGATTTCCCCTAGCCTTCTGAAGCTTCTTTCTGTCATAATCCAACTTAACTTTTTTAAGCAACTCACTACAGACATTGCGATACCGTGTATAGGTTGTATTTGCAATCATATCATTAGGATCTAGTTGCGCTTTTTTATGTAATAAATCACGACTTCTTATGCACCTCAGTAAGCCAGGGGTAATCCAAGGCTTAATGGTATATTTTCTGTTTGGGATTTTTTTAATGGTGGAATGTTCAGTGATAGCAGTGGCTATTGTATGTACTAAAAGTTCGGCACCATAGTTAGGGTCTGTGGTTGCAAAAATCGGGGACAAATCCAAATTTTCCAAGGCATTGATAAGCAATGGCATATTTATATGACGCGTGTACCGATTGGATTTTACTAAAGGTACTAAAGTATTTACACTTAATAATAGTGGAGCGTGGTCAGTCACAAAATTTTCAAAAACTAATGTAGTAGCGCTTTTATTTGACCTCAACAGGACATGATCTATGCAGTTTTTACCACGGGTAGGGAACATATGAGCGGGCAATAGACCATGCAAGGCAGTCAAAGTTAAGTATTCGTCACAGTTTAGTTTATCCCGGACGTTTGCTAATATATTAATATTTATGTCACCAATTAGAGCCACCGTACTAACTGATTGAAGATTCGTAAGAACATTATTAAGGGAGTCTAAAAACATATCTATTTTTTTGAAAGAAGGAGAGCGATAGATCGCCACAATAGCGATATCTGTACCAATTTTTGTGACCAAACAGTTCGCATCCTGAAATATCGGTTCCACTGTAGAACTATTTAGCTCTACGCGAGCATAGATAACAATGCCATCATTTTGGTTATAAGATTTAGATACTGTTGCATTATAACCATCTAGTGAAGGAACAGTATTAACCTTACTTAGCCAACACTCGGATAGAATGATAATTTCGCATCTCACATCCATAGAGCGTAAAAATATAGCCGACACTTTGCACATTGCAGACACTTTGAAAACAACATTGTAGAGAAGTCGGTCCACACGCCGGCACTAATTCTCTTCTATACCGACTGGTGTTTCGACTGCGTCCGCTCGGCCGCGGCCTGGCGGCGCCTGGTGGAAGCCCTGCAACCCCTCGGCGTTACCATGGCAACGGTGCACGCGGGCCACGAGGCCAGTCTCGCGAGGAGGGTCGGCGTCCATGGAGTACCGTGCCTGACGTTCGTGTTAGATAAGCAAGTGTATCTGTATAAGGAAGGGCTCTCGTCACTGCCAAAGATATTGGGTAAGTTATCGCAGTAACCGTACTGAAAATTCGCGCTATTTTTTCCCCTGACCCAATGTCGGTCCTATTGGATCACGACATTGCACAGACCCCTCTCCGACAACCGTATGCTGTATACTAACAGACACCGGTCCCGCCGGCGAGGCCGAAAGGTCGTACGCATGCAACCTCAACGACGTACATCACCTCACTGAGTTTCTTGCCGGTTCTTCTCAGTGGGGGCGCGTTGTAAACTGGTGGTAAAATCAGCCCTCTCTTAAACGACAGCCCAAGCCGAGGCTGTGCCTTCCTGAGGTGCTCTCGAGCTCGTCGCTCTCCCGTGCCCTTAAGGCTGGAGTGCTATAAGCGCTCGCCTCCTCTTGCCTGGTGAAGCTGTAATAGCCATCTGCAGCCAACAGCGTCATTCATCATTCGGTTAGTAGTGTCAGAGTTGTTAAGCTGCATTTAGGTCTCTGACTTGGCTCCCCGACTGCTGTCTAGATGACCACAACCGGGGTCGAGTTTTGATTTGCCCTTTGAAGCACAAAGACGCTCAATTCAATGCCACTAAACGGTTACCCATCTAAGGCCTGAGCTCATCTGACGTTATTTAACCAACTGATCTTTTATCCTTGATATGCGGTTTGTCGTGAATTTATGGATAACAGCATATACCACCAATACAAAATAATTGCTGGGTGCTATTTCATAAATTAATCATGTTTGGAAGAACTATTTAGGAGAGATAAAGGTAATGGTTTAATATTAGACCCCCACTAGAGAAGACCAAATGCTTAGAACACACTATAGTTTAATAAGGGACTTAATATATGCCCCGGGTGACAGAGAGAAAGCATTGAAGCTTGCAAGTTAAAGTAATCTAACCTTTATTATTAACCCCGCAGAGTTCATGCGCTGGAAGTTTCCATACAAACTGGTGCGCTCAATCAGCGACGGGAACGTGGAGTCTTTCGTATCTGACTTCGAAGACAACAAGGTGAAGGCGCTGATTTTCGAGGAGCGGCAGACGATCCGGCTCCGGTACCTTATCACAGCATTCCATTATAGAGATAGAGTGGCTTTTGGGTGAGTAAATTTGGTGTCTGTTAAGTTATTTATCTGATTTTATTTGCTATTGACCTATTGGTTTAAATGCTCTTAGTTTTTTTTTTAATATTAAATTTGTACCTGCACTTGGCCAGCGTGGTAGACAATGCCCTAAGCCCCTTCATCTAGAGAGGAAGCCAGTACCCAACAGTGGGACAAAAACAAGGGCTGGTATTATCATTATTATTAACAAATACCCACATAACTAAAATCCATCCCAATTACACCAGATTACAGTAAAGGAGATGCGATTAAACAAAGACATCAGTCTTACTTCTTACTAAGTAGATGGTCCCATGTGCAAGGAAGGGAAAGATCCCTAATACATGGGTATATTAGATTAAATAACCACCATTGCAGTATTAGATATTCTTCTACTCTAATGTCTTCAGCAGTGCAATATGGTCCACGGTAATGCAAGTCGCTTACCATCCAGTGAACGTCTCACTCCTCTATTCAATATTTGAAATTTTTCGATTCATAGGCTTCGGCTACTAACCAAACAATTAACTTCCCAGCTTCGTAGACATGCGAGCATACGACGCGCACAACGTGACCGCACGGTACAAGGTGCAGAGACACATGGACACCATGGTTCTCTTGAAGGAAGACAGCGTAGAGCCGGCTGCCACGGTCAGCACCACAGAAATACCGACTCCGACGTTACATCAGCTGATCGACGCTAACGGGATGCTTACGCTGCCTCGACTGTCCTCACAGGTAGGGTATAGACGGCGTAGCCTTTTTAAAGCAGCAGGAATCCGTTTAGTGTTGAGTACCTGTGAAAATAATAAAATTTACAAATAGGCTTAGCTTAAATCTACCACCAAATAACAACGCGACCTCAATTGATAAGAGCCGGAAAGGAATGCAGCAGGCTTGTTATTTTTTCCTTTTATTAAACAATTTTTTTCTTGTTACAATCATATCATAAATTATTCATTAACGACAGTGAGTTTCGCCGTACTGATCTTCCGTATCATCGGATTGTGGAAGTAAAAGAATAGAGAGAGAGTGCATGTTTGTCTGTAGAAGCACCTATGGTTTAAGAAATTTATTTAATAAGTGAATTATGTACTGTAATATCTCCTGAGCCGTTAGCCGATCTTGTAAAAGATTCGTAGAATCGATCTTGTAAAAGGAAGAGAGAGTGCACTTGTGTCTACGCGAGCACTTGTGCACTATATTATCTCCCGTGTAGATTGGCCGCTGTGGTCGTATCGGCCAGGAGGACATTATTATTGAGACATGGGTATTGTGTCGGTGGTGTAGAGCATGCTGGACAGCGTGTGTCCTGTGGAGTGGCGCGCCGCGCGGCGGCGGCTGTGCTGTGTGCTCGTGTGTGGGGCGGGGGGTGGCGCGGGGGGCAGGGGGGCACGCGCGCAGCTGCGGATGCTAGCGCGCGCGCCGCCCGAGCGGACGCACTACGCGTACGTGTACACGCACAAGCAGCCCGACTTCCTGCACGCGCTCGCTAACGGATCAGGTAACACTATATTACATTGTATACATTGACTCGCTTTTTACTCACACTGACCTATCTATACATTTGATATTACTTGCCCTGACTGATTCATCAAATCATAGGCCAAACCGCTGGACCTGTGAAAGCTGAAATCTGGAACCCTGTCCAGATTTCAGCTTCTTCTTATGACGAAAGCATCCACTAAGAAAGGCTTTTTGAAAATTCTACTTATAAAGGGTTTAGATGGGGTGTTTTATTTGTATGAAACTTTATATTTTTATGGTTCGATTATCTTGAAGCTTAGTTAGCTCTCTTAATTCTCTAAATAAAATAAATGAATGCGGTGTTTCGCTAATTTTCAAAAACAACCTTTGGATGTGCTCTAAAAGTTTTTTTTTTTTTTTTTCAACATAAGCTAGTGCTTGACTGCAGACCCACCTGATGGAAAGTGGCGACGCAATCGAAGATGGTAAGGCGCACTAGCTTATTAAAAGCCTATTCACTCTAGCCTTGAAGACACCCACATTATAATCGGGCGGGAAAACCGACGCAGGCAAACTGTTCCAATCCTTAGCTGTCCTCAATATAAACGAAGAGGCAAATCGTTTAGTCCGGACTGAAGGCACTTTCACCACATAAGGGTGTGTATGCGCAGTGCGTCTCGACGTCCGATGATAGAAGGGGGATGGTGGAATCAAGTCATGCAGTTCCTGTGCACACTCTCCAAAATGCATCTTGTAGAATACCGAGAGGCTGGCTACTTTGCGCCTGTGCTCTAGGCTTTGTAGATTGGCTTCTACTAACCCAGTATCACCAATCAGCCTCTTAGCACGCCTCTCCACAGAGTCCAAAGCAGCTAGATGGCATTTTGCAGCACCGGCCCATATATGACTACCGTACTCCACACACGACCGAACTTGCGCTTTATACAACATCAGAAGCTGTCCCGGTGTGAAGTACCGCCGGACCTTAGCTAGGACACCCAGCTTTCTTGCAGCTACTTTGGCTTTGGACTCAATGAACCGCCCAAAATTTAGGTTTGAGGAGACTTCAACTCCCAACAACTGAAGGCGGTCTGTGTATTCCAAGGATGCATTCTGAAAAGTAGGAGCCAAGTTAAACGGACTCCTTTTGGCGGTGAACAGACACGCTTGTGTTTTGGTGGCATTAAATCTCACAAGATTGGCATCGCCCCATTCGGAAACTGCCTTAAGTGTGAGATTCGCACGCTCTACCATGGCCTCTCTTTCAGACTGGATAATATCCTTACCGGCCCGAGTACCCGGCAGATATCTTTCCACAACAGTGCTGTCATCTGCATACCCATAGATACCGGGTATCATCAACAGATCATTAATGTGCAGCAGGAAGAGGGTTGCGGAAAGAACGGATCCCTGAGGAACTCCGGCATTAGTTATCATCGGCTCCGATGAGCAGCCGTCAATAACAACTCGGAGAGACCGTTCACTCAGGAAGTCCTTTATCCAGCCGATCAGACCTGGGGATAAGCCGTACGCTGAAAGCTTGCTTATCAGGCCAGCGTGCCAGACTCTATCGAAGGCCTTCGAGACATCCAGGGATACAGCAAGCGCTTCCCCATTTTTCTCGAGGGCCTCGCCCCATACATGCGTGGCATACACTAGAAGGTCCCCTGTCGATCGATTTTGGCGAAACCCGTACTGTCGGTCGCTGAGGAGATCATTTTGCTCTAGGTATGCTATGAGGCGCGAGTTCAATATACGCTCCATAGTCTTGCAGAGTATGGAGGTTATTGAAATCGGCCGATAGTTAGTTGGATCAGCACGACTGCCTTTTTTGGGCACGGGCTGCACGTTGGCAAGCTTCCAGGATTTGGGCACTATTCCAGTCCTAAATGAGAGGCGGTACAATCGCGTCAACACTGGAGACAACTCGGGTGCACATACCTTGAGTACTATCGCTGGTATACCATCTGGTCCACTAGCTTTGTTCACGTCTAGATGACACAGTGCACTCAACACCTCCTTGTTCTTAATGCGAACTTCAGTCATTGACGTGTCGCGTTGAGGCAGTTGAGGTGGAGTAGCACTGCCAGTGTCTAGACGTGAATTACGAGCAAAGAGAGAAGCAAATAGTCCTGCCTTCTCTCTTGCCGTATGAGCTAGAGTCCCGTCAGGTTTTACCAGTGGAGGTAGTGAAGGCCGACAAAAGTTTGTTTCGACCGACTTGGCTAGAGACCAGAAAGCTCTACTCCCTGATGGCTGGGCTGAGAGCTTTGTGCCAATGTGGTTTATATGGTCGAAACGAGCTTTCTTCAGTGCCTTTTTGCAAGACCTAGCGGTTTGATTAAAGGCTTTCTTCTTTTCACTTATGTCCGGAGTTTTGCGGTCACGAGCGTCAGCCCAGGAAAGATACGCCGAATGCTTGCTTTTTTCAGCTTGAGCACATTCAGCGTTGAACCATGGGCGAGCTTTGCCACCGATAGGTACATCAGCATGAGGTATGAAATAGTCCATCGCTTGACGCACCACATCGGTTATAGCATCCGCACAACTCGACGGATCTTCAGAAGAAAAGTAAACCTGCTGCCAAGGATAAGACGCAAAGAAATGCCGCATCTCGTCCCAATCTGCTGAGTTGTATCGCCATACTCGCCGTTTCCCGCGGGAGTCATAATCAGGGGGGGAATAGCAGGATACAGACTTCACCAGACAGTGATCCGAAGTTCCCAATGGGGAGGAAACCTTAACTTCGTACCTGTCTGGATCAGTTGTCAGCAGAAGGTCCAGGCAATTGGCTGTATGGCCAACTACGTCAGGTACCCTAGTCGCTTGTTTTACTAGCTGGAAAAGGCCCAGCGTCAGCGCAAAGTTCCGCGCTTTTCTTCCAGCGTGATCAGTCCTCTGGTATGGGAATAGCCAATCCTGGTGGCAGGCATTAAAATCCCCCAGAGCGACTAGTTGTGCATCAGGGTAGCGGAGTAGGGCCATATCAGCGGCTTCACTAAGTTGGCGAAATAACCGAGTTGTCTCCTGGTCACCACTGTGCGATCGGTAGACACAGGCATAGACAATTCTGTCTATGCCTGTGTCTACCAACATCCAGAGCGTAGACAAAGTGGGGTCTTCAAGATGACGGAGACGCTGGCAGCAGATGTCATTGCGGACGTACACACAGCCTCCGGCGCGCTGGTGGAAATTAAAAGTAAGTAAAGTAAGTTGGTAATCTTTGTATGGGAAAAGGGGGAAAGGGAATTGCTAGTATTTTATAGGTACGCATTGTGACTTTTTTACTCTCTGTGATGAGGAGATTCGTTGAAAAACTACAGTGACTGACACAGCTCTCAGAATCTGCAAGTTTAAGTGGCTATGGGCAGGCCACATTGCTTGAAGAACGTATAACCGATGGGGTAGCAGGGTTCTCGAGTGGAGACCACGAACCGAAAAACGCAGATTAGGCAGGCCACCCAATAGGTGGACTAACGACATTGTTCGAGTCGCAGGCAACCGGTGGATGCAAATAGCCAATTGTCTTTCTTTGTGGCGTTCTAAGAGAACCAAATAATACTCACCATGATCGGCCTTACATGTAATGGCATCGCTCAAAGTGCGTCATACTAAACCTATATCAAGTCCTACGTAACAAGTTATAAGCCTATACCATTTAATAAACAGGTATAGACACATCTCAAATGGAGCATCGGATAGTGGTAATATGGCGTCGGGAGCCCACCCGAATACAATACGAGTGGTTGAACGAGACGTGGCCGGTATGTGCGGACGAGCACTCTGACACTGACCGTTATCCCACCGACCCGACAATCAGGGAAGAACTTATAAAGTATCAGCAGAGGCTGAACGAGACCAAGAGGGCGTTGGAACAGCTGATCAAGAGACTTTTGAAGCCAACTGAAGTTATGGCATATGAAGCTCATGTTCAAGTAAGTTAAAAACTACTTTTTTTTGGAAAGTTGAGGCTTCTTAGCCGTCATCTGTTAAGTTTCGTAACAAGGCTTGCTCTGGAAAATCAATTCCAATCGAATGCTTGCCGTTTTTGTACTCGTTGTTCGGTTCATGATTGGATACAATTATGGATAGAACCGCAGCGCCACTCGGTTAAACTTGGTTTAGACTAAAATTGACTTTGGTTTTCAGCGTAAGCCAGTTACTTGAATATAAACGGTTTTCATACGATGCTACCTATGTTAAAAACAAAGAAGCTAAATTCTCTTTTCGCAACTAGTTTCATATAAAGAATATTAAATAGCTCCCAATGCTGCTATTATGGCAACTAGGCGATGACAGATGATCCTAGCTTCGCTCGACTTTTCTTATTTACTCTATTATACTGATTTTACATTAGGTCACATGGACACTCTTGAACGACAGTTGTCCTGTAGTACATATACGCTGATACAAAGTTGTGTTATTTAGATGTCCTTAGTATTACCACAGTGTAAATAAAACACTGAACGCCTTTGATTTATGCGAAAAGATGGTATTGGCCTCAGCACTTTAGCGTTCCGAGCATGGACCACTTATTCCATATAGGGCAAATGGGGCAAAGGTCTTCGAGATCATCTAACTGAGGCATATGAGTGGGCTCCTTTCAAGTGCGATTCAGTGGTTAAAAGGCGAGCTCATCGTGTTTTTTGACAAATATTATTTAAAATTAATGCCAATTCACTCTGTTGTTGTTGACAGAATTTTATGCTTCAAAACGTTCAACTAAGAGCGGGCTTCTTGTGTTTTAGGCAGGTAGCAAGCACTATGATACAATGCCAAAAGTTATCATCGTAAGTGTTCCGCTCACTAGGGTAATTCAAATTAACTACCTGGCACACAGTTCTAACAGATGATCTGACTCATGATATAGATGTGGAAAGGGAATGCAGAGCATTGGCGGTTACGTCTTGATTCGTTAGTTTGTACGGTGTACAGAACAACTTTTTAGAGCATACTGCGAATCCCTGTACACGTGTGCCCTGTGGATTAATTTAAATAAAGATTGTACAATGTCCAGTATAAGCCAGTCCAGCGCCTAAACGCCTTCAGAATGATATTGGGACTGCTCCACTTTTGCAGTGCGTCAGCTATGTTTGCGGAATTCAGCGTACAAGACTTTTTTCGCTATAATAGTTTTCGCAGAACTAGTTATGACGTACTTTTATCACTTTCTACAATTCAATCACAACGCGTTGCAGCTCTTTCGGAAATTAATTCGATGTAAAACCTTTATGCGCAGTCCATGTGATAAGTGGTGTCCATGCTTTTGGGCTGTCAATACTCGGGCGATACGGGTGTAGCAAACTCGCGCATCTCCTCTTACGGCTCCCACTGATTGTACTATTTAGACCGCTTAGTTGAACGATTATATGGATTTATAGGTTGTGGCATCACTATCATCCTATTGTTATCCTAGTAGATCAGGGGTGACGAATCAAACAACGGCCACAAGAAGAAGAAGACGCGTGTGTTTTGGATTTGATCATTATCATCGTCATCAGCCGTAAGACGTCCATTGCTGAACAACGCCTTGTGATCCCCACGCTTGGCAGGCGTCTTGGGGATCGCAGTATAGGTGGTAGGTAATCCAGTAGAAAGACGCTGCTGGCCGTTTTCTGGTTTTCCCTTAGTCACTTCTTAGGGATACCCAACGGGAGGAGGTGGGTTGGATTCGATCGACGGGTAATTATTCCACTCGCAGGAGTTGGTGGACGAGGCGGCGGCGCGCGGCGTGTGGCGGCTGGCGGCGGTCGCGTGCGAGTGGGCCGAGCGAGCCGCGCACGCGCTCCGCACGCAGCGCGCACTGCACGCGCTCTCCGTGCTCGCCACCGTGGCGCTCGTGCTGGCCGCCGGCTACCTCATGGCCTACCTCATGTGAGTAGCACTGTACACACCCGCGCACTGCACGCGCTCTCCGTGCTCGCCACCGTGGCGCTCGTGCTGGCCGCCGGCTACCTCATGGCCTACCTCATGTGAGTAGCACTGTACACACCCGCGCACTGCACTCGCTCTCCGTGCTCGCCACCGTGGCGCTCGTGCTGGCCGCCGGCTACCTCATGGCCTACCTCATGTGAGTAGCACTGTACACACCCGCGCACTGCACGCGCTCTCCGTGCTCGCCACCGTGGCGCTCGTGCTGGCCGCCGGCTACCTCATGGCCTACCTCATGTGAGTAGCACTGTACACACCCGCGCACTGCACGCGCTCTCCGTGCTCGCCACCGTGGCGCTCGTGCTGGCCGCCGGCTACCTCATGGCCTACCTCATGTGAGTAGCACTGTACACACCCGCGCACTGCACGCGCTCTCCGTGCTCGCCACCGTGGCGCTCGTGCTGGCCGCCGGCTACCTCATGGCCTACCTCATGTGAGTAGCACTGTACACACCCGCGCACTGCACGCGCTCTCCGTGCTCGCCACCGTGGCGCTCGTGCTGGCCGCCGGCTACCTCATGGCCTACCTCATGTGAGTAGCACTGTACACACCCGCGCACTGCACTCGCTCTCCGTGCTCGCCACCGTGGCGCTCGTGCTGGCCGCCGGCTACCTCATGGCCTACCTCATGTGAGTAGCACTATTATATACACGCTCGTTTCAAACACCGCGATCAAGCATTGCTGTCGTAACCAAAATATCATCCAACTAAAATATAATTCCGTCCATTCCAGCGAGCGAGCTTTCTATGGCGCGCTGAAACACAGACGGAGCGGTCAACAAACCAAACAGTAATCTCGTAAATATAAATAAGCCGTAATGCGTATTTACGAAATTTAGGCGCTTGAATTCATCACTTCTAATATATTGATTATAGGCCATGGACAGATCGATTTTACTAAAAATGTGAAATACATTTTAGAAGTGTAGTTTAGCTAATAGGTCATTCTATAGGTGAGGTTGAACTTGCGAATCGTTTGTTACCCAAAAGCGGCGCCGCACTAAGTACACATATAACAAGCGTGTGCGTGCGCGTTTTACGCTGTCGGTAACATAATTTAACCGATGATTTCAATATTTTCGCCGTGGCTGACAATTTTTGTTGTCTTAAATAGGTATTGAAGTTTTGTCAGTAATTTTACTAACCATTGATAATCATACTCTCGGCTAGCTTACCCCCTACCTCTACTTTCTAAGGTAAGGCCTAGTCACCGGCGTTTAAACATTAAATAAAACATTTTGACAAAACGAGCGAAATATCTTGTTGTATACAGTCGCGTGGAAGAAGAATCCGTGCAGAGGCAGAAGGAAGAGAGGAAGAAACAAAACGGCAACGGTAAGAAAAATAACAACGAGCCACAGTCGGAGCTGCGACTGCACGAACTGCGCGCCGAGAAATACAACGGACTTGTCAGGTGACAAGCTTACATTTGAAATACCTTGCCTTATGACCAATAAATTCTAGAGTGTGCAATATTGCCTGAATGACCCAGGTGGAGGATTATGTTTTAATGTATGTATGTCACGCCCTACAGCCTAAACACCGTGATGGACAATGACTTATAATGTGTCGTTAGATTCGTCTTAGTTGTGGAAGTGACATAGGCTATATAATTTAAAAATAATTACATTTTGTATTTATTTAGTTTTTGTTTGCAGTTGGGCTTTTTAAGCTTTTATATATACAGGTTTATGATAAACATTTTTAAATGGCATAAAGTGACAAAATATCTTTCCCTCTTTCTACACCTTCTCTGTCTCCCTTTTTCTCTATCTCCCTTCCTATCTTTCTTCTCTGTCATTATTCTTCCAAATTACTTTACCGATCGTGTTTCTTTGCAGGATAACTCGTTTTATAAACATTTTGCATAAACCAAACACAGCGAAACACCACTTTTGAATGGTTTAGTAAAGTTACTTGTGCTTCATTATGAGACGCTGTTTTGGTGGTGCAGGATCGACTTTGGCTCCTTTTGCTGCCGACACAACCATCGATACCTCTGACACATGTTCCTCTATCCATATATTGTTAATAAGGAAGAAGTTGCGCTTCCATCCACAAATATTTCTGATCTTTCTGAGAGTATACATTGTTTGCAGGTTATTGAAGCCGGGCTGTCGGACTATTGTCTTACTCGTGGACATGCAGAGTCGCGTGCAGTTGCTCTCCAAGTTCCACAAGATCGTTTGGCCTTATCGCAAGTAAGTAAAGCTCAATTTTGTATATCGTTGTTTCCGTGGTATTGCTACGAATTGTTTTAGCTCTACTGTACCTTATTACTGGGAGTAAGTCATTGAGTTTTCGTCTGTTTGCCGGCGCTTTGATTTTTTCAGAGTTGCAGTCGTAAACGAACTACATACTTTCTGTTCGACGAATTATTATTATACGACAATCTCAGAGCCTGGACTATGTAAACTTTTACTGAACCGATTGCACCAGGCGAACATTTCGCCATTGGAGAAGAATTCTTTCACGCACACCAGTACACACAGTTCCCTTAGTAAAGTTTTAGCTTTGCCGCACCGTACCAACTTATTATTGGCACATGATATTTAGGTAAGGTAGAAATCGCATCTCCTCTCGTTGGGTGTCGGTAAGAGGCAACTAAGGGAAAACAAGAAGACGGACAGCAACGTCTTTCTATTGGATTACCTACCATCTATACTGCGATACCCAAGACGCCTGCCAAGCGTAGGGATTATGCCAACACCTCCCTAAGGGGAGGTCTTTGTTCAGCAGTGGAAGTTTTTTAGCTGCTAATAATGATGATGAAGGTAGAAATACACTAGTCTCACGTACGCATTTTTGAGTCGTATATCCACTTATCCCTGTAACAAAACAATTCGCACGTGTCTTGGATGAATCTTGAAATACGCCAAAATGGTCCAAGGGCCTAGTTTCTACCTTCAATGTCCCTGTTTTTTTTTTACAATATCAAATGTATGAAGAAAAGAGTAATGGCTGACCGGTGGACAGCCAATGACAAGTGGTAGGGTTAAATATTGATTTGATGTGATGTTGGACCTTACCAATCGTCTTTGGCCACCGGCCAGACACAACTGCTGTGGACGGATTCTGCTTAAAATATTAGCAGAATCTGTGGTGCCTTACGGGTGGACTAGCCTTCGTTGGTCCGCCTGTAAGTCTTCCTTTTTGAGGTTGTATCGACCGTTTATTAATTCTTTGCTTGTCTCCCGCTTTGCAAAGGAGGGAAGTGGAATATATGTATTTTCGACTCCTCCTATCTGCCTTTTTAATTAAATTTGTTGCGGGTTCCTAGACAAATTAGCGTTCCTCTGGGACTCGCCGAGGGTCAATCCTCATTGTCTTCAGTGGTGACCACTGTAGATCCTGGCTTACAGGAGTAACAGTGGTGGGAATGAGTGGTGGGATTAGTCCCAATAAAAAATAACTCCTGTGTTCATACATTCATTCATTGGTCCGATTTTGATCTTGTCAAGAAAAACAGGATATAGCTGACTACGAGCTTCATTATCCTAGACATCGGTAACATTGTCTTTAGGAACAAGACGCTAGTGTTCGCGTACCTGTGCGTGGAGCGCAACATCGCGTGGTTCAGGCGCGTGCTGCAGCTGTCGCTGGGCGGCGGCGAGCTGCGGCTCAACGCGCGCAACTGCGTGGGCACCGTGCTGGCGCTCAACCCGCACCGCAAGTACTTCTGCATCTACCACGCCAAGCACCCCGAATGCGCCAAGCCGCACAAGGTAACCTACTCTGGCTATTTCTATTATAACATTTTTAATCGAACCCGATAGTCACCGGAACGCAGTTTTCGTGGCGATACCTTCAAACGGTCCCCGGGACTTGATGGAGTCAACCGGGGTATGTGGGTTTTTACCCACTAAAACCCCCGCGGCTGTTGCATCGGCACATAAGACACCAGGGCTCTCCGGTGAGATCTGCACCAGAAGACCCTCGATGCCTTGCCCTTATAGCCTCCGGGGAACCTGTCGCGGTGCTCACGGGGACCGTACTCGATAGACGCGTACTCTTAAGCTAAATAATTATGTTTAACTTAGATGTTGATGGTTTGTGATGTGTGGGTCAGCGTATGAGTCGCATGACGCGGTCACTGGGGTCGGGCGCGGACGCGGACCCCGAGGCGGGCGCGTTCATCGGCTTCCACACGGAGCCAGACTCCTCGTCCGCGGACGAGGCCGTCGACCCGCCTGTACTCATGCAAGGTCAGTACATACAGTACAGATTAAACATACAAAGTACTTACACCATTATCATTATAAAGGCCTCGCCTTTTGAAGGGAGGGGTTGCCATAATCCTCACGCTTGGCAGGCGGCTTGGGGATCGCAGTATAGTTGGTAGGTAATCCAATAGAAAGACGCTGCTGCCCGTCTTCTTGTTTTCACTTAGTCACTTGTTACGGACACCCAATGGGAGATGGGTGGGTGATATTATTACCCGGACACCCCACAGCACGTGTAATAACATAACCGGTCTGTTGATCTAGTGGTTAGATCCCCTGGCCGCTGACTAACAGGTCATGGGTTCGATTCCCATCAAGTGTGGGTGTTTTATCTATTTAAGTATGTATTTACAACAACAACAACAAAAAAGTATTAGTATCAGTACAGGCTCTGTCTAGTTTGGGATCAGATGACCGTGTCTGGATCGTCCCAGAATATTATTATAGTATATTAAATTAAACCCCAAGTACAACAGCTATTCCAAAGCAATTCTCCAGGTATTAATGAAGCACGTTTTTTTGTCGTATTGTGTCAAGCTGCCCTTAGGCCTTTGACTTAGCTTAACGACTGCTCTCTAGATGATAATAGCCGGGACAGACTTTTAACGTGCCCTACGAACCATGGAAACGCTCTGTTCAAATGCCACTAAACTATTTTTTTCGCGGGGTAAACCTTCAATAGGTTCTCGGAACCTGTGAGGGACAACCAGGGTATGTGGAATTCTTACCCACTAAAACCCCTGCGGGTATCGCATCAGCATATGAGAGGGGGGCACCAGGGCTATCCGGTGGGATCTGCATAGGAACCCCTCAGGGCCTGGCCTTTGAGCCCGCCACCCCCCAGGAACCTGTTAAGGGGAAGGGGGTCGCAACCCCACTGCCGTACTCAATGGATGTCCTAGGGTTCACACCCTAGACCGCCTAGTATTATAAAGGAAAGGAATAGAATGGAATAGAATATATTGTATTTAGTTGTACGCTCAATGGTCTTATAAAACATTTATATTTTCTGTAGAGAATCTCCTAGACGGGCTAGAGAACTGGCTGGATCGTCTCTTCGAGGGCAGCACCCACCGATACTACATCAACTACTGGCCGGATATGACGACCAAGTGAGCTTCCCGCGCCGTCCACGCCGAGGACATTGGCGCTGGTGGGCACGGCGGCGGTACATGTTTTGTTCCTGTTTACTATTATATGTTTCGACGTGGTTAGAGAGCTGTGGGATGTAAGTGAAATAATATTTATGGAATAAATTGTTGCGTTTACGTTGTCTCGCTCTTTCTTTAACGTTCGTATTGAGCTAAAGTGAGGGAAGGAAAGGGACAGACGTTTGTGTGACTAACCATACTCTTTATTATTATACTGTTACCATTTACTCTATTTATAATTTTGAGACAAAATTGAGCGAGTCCTGGTATAAGACAGATAACTATCGATTGTGATATCCTACAGAGGTGGACGGTTTTCTGAAGACACAATTTGTGACCACTTTACACGAAAATAAGTCTTAGAAGTATCTACGAACAGCACCTCCAGTCGACACCTCCCCCCCCCCCCCCCCTTCCTCCGGTGTTCGACTTACATTGTCCTGGCAGATATCCAATGATACTATTTACATAAAATATAAAATCAACCCAAAACGTTTGCTATACCATAGCAAAATCCGCTCAAGAGATGCCAATGCCCATTTTCCGCCTGTTTGGGGAACAGAATACATTTATTTATCAGTTAACTAGCTGTAGCTAAGCTGTAACTTACCTTTTTAAATAATAATTTTACATCGTTAACGAAATGGCTTTACAGACCGTTCACCGTAAGATGTCCCCTGGCGTGATGTTGGCACTATTGCTTTTACATTGTCATGACAACATCAGGCACATCAATTAATCAGCAATTTGTATCATTTTCTTTACGATCGAAATGCGAACGCAGCTGCAGGCCAAATTGCCTTAGTGCCTAACACTAACAAAGGATGAACTGATTATATATTCAGTAGACATTAGCTAAATTGTAGCTTGTATTTGATTATTATCATTTTGTATATAGAGTCCGGTATAAATGTACTCCGAACGTGATACTTGACATTTATTAAAAGAAATTATATAAAATATATACTCACAATAACTCCCTAAACAGAAAAGCAGGCAGGCATAAAAAATATTGAACGCACCTATTTTTAAGCGAGTTTAAGAAAGTAGGCTCTCAATTTTTTGGACGATAAATTTAAATATTGCTAGTAAAAAAAGGCCTCCTAAACCGATCTGTTTATCGCATAGTTTTAAAGAAACTATCTGCGCAGTGCAAAGCCTTGTTAACAAGTTAGTGCGTTTAACGTCCACCACTACTTATACTACAGACGAGGTCGCGATCTAGCACTAACATAGAGTAATAATAAATCCTCTAAATAAGTCATTCGGTAGAAAATTATCCAAACGCACGACTTATTCGGAGGATAATGCTCGTAGGAGTTTTGTCGAACTGGTAACGGTTTTATTTATACCGGATTCAAACAAACGTATATCCACACTTTTATATATTATACAATTAGGTGTAAATTAGTCGTTTGTCTTCACAAGTGTCACAATAACTAGTCGGTAAATTAATTACAATGACAGTATTATGTCGAAGCACTTCATAGTTACGACCAACAGGCGAAATCGATAACAGATTTTAATCAAAAATCTACTACCACCTGGCTCTTTATACAGGAGACCTATCAGGAAGGTCCCAGTGCAGTGTTAGACATTGCACCGTCAAGCAGCAGTGTGTAAACATTGCTGTGTTCCGGTGTGAACCATCGCGCGAACAGGTGAATGACGTGCTTGTCTCGTCATTCACAAAGATGCTGGAAAATCAAATATGTAGTTCGCATTTGCAATGTCATTCCCACAAAAAAAAACGCCTGGAATGGCAACAAATAGCAAAACGATAGATTTTTTATTAAAATTATTATTAATTTCGCCTAATAAACCTAAAGATTTTAGATTAGAAAAGAAATATTAACATAAGCCACAGGACTATATGTTAATATAGACATCATTGAGCGTAAATTTGTCTCAGGTAGTTTATAATGGTTAGAGCTTAGGGTAGAATGGGAACGTCCAGATAAAACCGGAACAATCCGACTGGGGGAGGAACAATCCAAATAAAGAAGATAACAGCTAATAACGTCATCTTCCATCTGCGTTGTGATCCTACGATACGTATGGTGCTGATGCTATATAAGGTCTAGCTGTATTAGTGGCAGTGTGGGACCAACAATCCTTCCTTTTGCAGCCGACACAGCGATATCTCTAACACAGGGTCTCCTGTGTTTCTCTGTTGTTATTATGCTATTGTTATTTTATCCACCGGCTGGATCACTGTTTACTAATAATTGAAATCGCCTTCAAGTATCGAGAAATAAAAGAAAATTATAAAAGTATGGAAAAATTTAAACTACAGCTTGATCGTGATTGCTTCTCATTTATTCTGAGGATTAATGTAACTCTAGTTGAATCAGCACTAAATTGATAGCTAAATTCTTGATTAATTAAAGTAAACAGAAACAATGCTAAAAAAAGACAAGTCTGCTGAGTTTTTGCCGGATGTTCTCAGTAGATCATGTCGATCAGGTGGTACTTATAAAAAACTTTTAACTTTATATTTATACTAGCTGACCGGCGCAGCTCCGCCCGCGTTTTTATTGAATCTAAACCATTCTCGAATCCCCTTGAACACACACAAACAATTTCATCAACATCGGTCCAGCCGTTTAGGAGGAGTTCAGTGACATACACACGTACAGTAGAATTATATATATATTTGTTTATAAAGCAAGAATCTAAAGCATCATGATGTCTATATTAATAATATTGTCTAAAATTTACACTTTTTAATCTTTATACATTCTAATAAGATCTTTTGGAGTTTGCTTTGTAATTACAAGCGCTAGCTAACGCTTTATATTGTACCATGAGTAATTAATTAAATAAGAACGGCCCTTATTAAATACATTTTGTTGACTGCATATGAACATATAAAACTATAATATATATTATACATATGTTTTTATATAATATACTGGCAACCTGCTCCAACTTCGTTCGGGTGTAATTTAGAAGACTGTAACAAAATATTTTTATTTCTACTTAAATAAACTTAATTAGTATTTTTTTATACATATAAACCTTCAGTGTAAACTTAGCTAACTGATGGTCAAAATCGCTTGAAAAACCGTTACGTGGTTTAGGAGGAGTTAGCGAATAAACAAACAGACGCTAAAAGCGACTTCGTTTTATTTTATGTAAAGAAGATAAAGATTTCCGAAATAATAACTTGTTCATGCGCAGTCCAAATATAATAAATCACCAGTAAGAACAGTAGAATTAGTCTGTTGTCCAGTCAGTAAGGATGCCAGCGCCAAGTGATTGGTGAAATTTAAAATTGATTTGATTTTACATTGGCTTCCAGACAATGATATTTTATACAAAGATATGTTATATCCCTAATAATGCACGCCGACATTTGTGTCCATGTAGTAGCTATACATATACTTACGTAGAAACGTGTGATAGAGACAGTAAGCGTCACAGCAATGAAAGAAAACGAGACGACTATATTTGTTTTAGTTCAGTGGGTGGTCCTTCGTCGTCGTCATTACTCTGTCTCTTTCTACCCCTATAACATTGATTTTTTGTAGAATATTACGACAATAATTGAAATACATTACAGAATTAAAATATTTTTTCTTATAAAGATAAGGTATGATATTATTTAATTTTGTGCTGCACTTTGTGCATTTTCTAAACACGCACGACTGCATTTTACTGAATTGATTTTCAAAGACAAACATCACGTTTGTTACGTTGCGTACGCGGGACTAACTGCTAGTTCGCCCAGTTGGGGGAAACTCGTGCTTCACGATTCGTGCGCTAACGGCAATCTATTGTATAAAATATCATTGCTTAGTAAGGATTTTCAATAGTAAGGGTCGATTCTAACTATACGTGTAAAAGTAATCTTACGTTTTATATAGAAAACAAATGATTTATTAATAAATATTATTTCGTGTTACTATAATTGTCCTTGCATGAAAGTCTGGCGTTGTATACTAGTCATATTTATTACCAAACGTTATAATTTAGCTATAAATTACATAGTCGATAAAAAGGTATTATTCTTTCGTTTATTTATCGTGTACAGTCACATTAGTTTTATTCTGACCTTTTAATGTTCTTTTTTGCCCGAAGTTGGTAAACGAATTTAGTGACTATTCTATAAAATAAGGTATAAATATTTTTCTTTAATAATTTACCAACATGGGCAACATTGTTTGTTCCAATCAACAAAATGTTTATAAGTTAATGTGACTGGAAGTGGCAATGGGCAGGCCACATCGTTCGAAGAACCGATAACCGCCGGGGAAGAAAGGTTTTCGAGTGGCGACCACGTACCGGAAGACGCAGCGTAGGTAGGCCTCCCACTAGGTGGACAGACGACATTGTGCGCGTCGCAGGTAACCGGTGGATGCAAATAGCCAATTGTCGTTCATTGTGGCGTTCTAAGGGGGAGGCCTATGTTCAGCAGTGGAGGTCTTCCGGCTGATGATGATGATGATGGTGATGAATGTGACTGTACTATTGTGGTATTTCTTTAATTGTAAAAAACAATTTATGTAAACCTATCTAATAATTTGTTATACTTTGGACATGACATTTTAAGTATATGGACATGATTGTTAATTTTACAATTACACACTCGAGTGCATTTTATGGAGAAATAATAGAACCGTTATGATAAAAAAGACAAATTTGTATTAAAATAACAATCATTTTTAATGTTGACAATGTTATTGTGTATTGGTGGAGAAATACTTGCGTAAATGTTATTTCGTCGTATTATATTGTCAAGTTCTCAGAATAATGAGGTCGCGGGAAGAGATTTCCTTTTAAGTATCGATTTCACGGCCTTTACACTTATGTGATAATGGTGCCGATTCTGTTGTCACCACTACACTAAACTAGACTAAATTTTAGTTTAGTGGTGTCAAACGATGATTAAGTGCTTAATTTGATTTCGACAGCTACTAAGTTGAGTTGATAGTGAGGTTTTCATTGGTCAAATCATGTTAGTTGAAAACAATTCTCTTGTTCATCTGATTACACTAAACTAAACTAAAATAATTCTCCGGCTACGATACTTACATTAATATTAATTTTATTTTAATATTTTTTTATATTAATATTTATTTATAAATAAAAAATATTTCATATTTTAATATTTATTTTAATATATGTTTAAATATTTATTTAAATATTTGTAAAAATATTTATTTTAATATTTATTTCAATATTTATTTAAATATTTTTAAATGTTTTTTTTATTTATTAATATTTGTTTTATTAATATTTATTTTTATTTTAATATTTATCAATATTTATTTTTTATATTTATTCTAATATTTATTTTAATATATATTTATATTTATTTTATTTTAATATTTGTTAATACTTTTTTTTATTTATTAATATTTATTTTATTATTTATGTTTTTTTTATTAATATTTAATTTTTTATTAATATATTTTTAATCATTATTGATATTTATTTCAATATTTATTAATATTTATTTTATTTTAATATTTTATTTTTTAATATATTTTTTTTAATATCTATTTTATTATTTATATTAATATTTATTGAAATGAAACTAATTTTACGGATTATATCGCGGTTTATTTTTGATTTTAATTTCCCGACGTTTCGAATACTTTACAGCATTCATGGTCACGGGCGGATTAAATTAAATTAAATTAGTTTCATTTCAATGTGTAATATTCGCGTAAGTATCAGAAATTAATATTTATTTTTGTTATTTATTCTAATATTAATTTTAATATTTATTTCATTCTATTTTAGTCTATTCTATTTTAATCGACATCTTTTAGATGCCGACTAATTTGATCTAATTTTAGTTTGAAGTTTCTAATATTAGGCATAAATGACGTAAACTGTGCACAACAGAATAGCAAAATACGTTTAAAACTAAGTTGAGTAACTAAAACCATTATATTCTATCAAACTATACCTAATTTAGTTTAATTCATGGAACTCTGAATAGGAAAGACACGACTAAACTAAAATTTAGTCTAGTTTAGTCTAGTGTGTGACAACAGAATCGGCACCAATGTTTGCAAGGTCCAAAGTAAGGCTGGAGTACCGGTACCGACGGCCGGGCTACAGGGACATATGAATCTCCACCATTACATAATAACTGGTATAATTATATGTGTTGTGAAATAAATGTTGCCATAATTTATAATTATTACCACCATGTTGGTTGTTTGTATATGGGTTGTTGGTAAAGCTTGTCTATCCATACTAAAAGTATATTATTGTATTTAAATTATTTTTACTGTTAAGATACACTAAATCTATCCTTTGTCTTTAATTCCAGTATTGATTTGTACAATAAATTATATTGTTCTGTATTAGCATTTTTTTTCTTTGATATTCCTGAGCGGCACAGTTTTGAATCAAGTCACTCGATGCTCTAGTAAAGTAAATATACAAACCGATGGATTAACATCACACCTTTTATTCGATGCGGCAGAGGTAAACAACCCGTGTCGCGCTTATAGGTATTTACTGCACTGTTCAGAAAAATGTGGGCTGTGGACAGCAAGATTCGAACCTAGAACTTTTTGACTGCCAGCCACCGGGTTAGCAGAGATCTGGAACCTATATAATGAACTGTTTCTCAACACATTCTCCATAATAACTTGACTGATTTTATTTGTTTGCACATAGCCAACTACTTGTTGAATCTGTTTTTTTTTCTTAAAGATAGGTATCCCACAATGGTAGTGATATAAATTATTTCTTCTCAGAGTTGTAGTGTGCATATGTATAAAGTACACAAGTAATGAATATGAGTAGGTAGGTAGTAATAGAATATGTTTATTAAAGAGAAACATTATTTTTTGAAAGAAAATATTTTGCAGTTTATTCCCTGATTAGAGCTGTACTACTGCACGGTAATTATTTTAGCAGCCGTTCTCATCATGGCTTACCTCTCAAAATAGTAAAGCAGGATAATCGCCAAAAAAGGGGCAAAATCAAACTTTCGTTTTCCAGCAGTCCTTAGCCAATGAGGTATTGAGTACTACATAATATAAGAGAGACCATGAGTTCTAGTTTACAAACTCAGTCTATATCATACAGACATAGTCTGAGTATGTGCACTAAAACTAAACTAGATTCAAATTGGATTATTTAAAATATCACAGCTATCTAGCTACATACATTTAAATAGTATGTACTTAATACCACAATGTACAAAAGAGTGGATTATATCCTATAAAATTATAATAAAAGATGTTCATAAATAAACATAATTTATTACATAATAATTATTTGTACAACAAAATTACAATATTCTCTAAAATAATGTCTACAGCATCCTGTGGTGTTGACAAGAAGCAAGGAGCTGATGACAAATTTCTATGCTTTGAGGCTGCAAAGAAGAAAACCCTTATAAAACAAAATGAAGTAATATTATTTGATTAAACATCCAAAGAGTGCTGAGCGAGTCAAATCCAAAGCAATTTAACTTAAGGAGCAGTGATCCTATCACATCGTTCTAAGCTTTGTGCCTACCTGACAATTGTAGACCCTAAAGTAAAAAAAGTTCCTATGCAGCATGTTTCTTTTTAGGATTTAATTCATACTCGCAGTTAGCCCATGCCAGGCCTATGCCCATGCCCATCCCGGCGATGACTGGCCACCTCCGTCGACCAAGGAACAACACTGATGTTAGAGCTCCAAGCACCACTCCACTGCCTGGAATTAAAAAATTATGAATAAAGAAGCTTCTTTGTGATAGAATAAATGATTGTTATCGAGGTAAGCACCTAACCTAGCTTAAAAATACATTAATAAAGTACTCCATCAAGTACAGTTGGGTCAGACTTGTTTACTATAGCACCCGAAAGTAAATATGATTTATTATGTATTTATGTCTTCTAAACCCAAAATTAAAGGTACCTGTTTTTACAATGCCATCAGTGATACACATATCCAATTTGGCCGCTAATATTTCTTCAGGATCCTCTTTCTTTTGTCTACTCATGGTGAGTTTATACTTATAAATTGATTACGATGAACACCCGTTGCTTCAGAAAAATAAATAAAATTCAAGACAGGCAGACACACTTTTACATAATTCAGCGAACAAAAATCGTCATAACTTATTAATTTGACAAATGACAGCTGGCTGCTGACCAGTGTGACCGTTTCATAAAAAGGTAATCAACTAAAAGAATATGATTTCAATACTAAAAATACTAATATTTATGCAGGATTATACTAAAATTATACTAAAAAAAAAGTCAAGTGCGAGTCGGACTCGAGCACCGTGGGTTCCATACTATTTTTGGACGTATTTAAGTTATTTTAATATGCGTCTGACACCTCAGATAGCAAAAAAATACTCAAAACTAAGTTTGTTTGTCGAGGTTTGAAGGGAAATATCGTTTTATTTTTCCTGTAAAATATAGGTACGCATGTATTATCTTTAATTATTTCAGATATTTCCCTCCCAGTGTTGCCAGCAGACAATTTAAGAAAGGGCCGATTTTAGGCAGTAAAGGCCGTAGTACGACTTTCCATTTGACGTCTTCGTTTCGTCCGTCGAATTGAGGGGTGGGAAGGGGTTTAGGGGAGGCGGGGGGAGGTGTACTACCCCCCCCCCCCCTCTAAAAGGAAAAGTTGCAGAGCTCCCCCATTTTCGAGATTTTTAAGTTTTTACTTTGAGGAAATTTTCCTCATTTTATGAATTAAAATTATTAATATGCGTAAATACCAAGGGGGTCCTCCCTTGTTTCTGGGGGGGCGAAGGGGGGAGCCCTCACCATCAGAAACGGTACTTACTAGAAATCGGAAAAAAGCAATGTAAAATATATATTTATTTCCAAAATTTTCGTTTTTCTGTTTTACAAGAGCCCATCCTTCATCTTTAATTTTGTTTTGAACGTATGACTTATGTCTATTTCTTTTTATACTAAAGTACTATGCGTTTACAATAGGAATTGGTCAACCGAACCTCAGAAACCGAATCAATGATTTCGATGGATTGGCTGTCGGAGGCTTAAAGGCCGATGAAGGGCCGATGGCAGTCAAAGGCCGACATAGTTTCGAAAAGGCCGAGAATCGGCCCCCCAGGGGCCGATCTGGCAACACTGTTCCCTCCACCTACTTCGGAGATAAGGGAATGGTAATTTTTTATTTAAAGCCAAAAACTACATGGCTTGAACCAAAACAAAAATCTGTTTTGAGAAGTGCAAATGAAGCTCTTTCACATGATACCCCACTCGATATAGTAGTGTCACTTTGAAATTTTGATGACCGCTTTCAACCCCCATTATAAAAAAAGTTATAAGTAAAAAAATATTTTTTTTCCATATAAAAGAAGAAGAAGAATAATTTTATTTGACCAACACACAAGTTAAATAGAACAATTACAAATGAAAAAAAACAGCTAGTTGTGTGGGGCCAAACAAGATGCGGCCTCAGCATATTGCTGTGCCGTAATAAATTACAACACAGCGCTGGTATTCTGGCAGCACCTTAAGGCAGGCAGGCAGCACCATCAGAGAGCGGTGTCACAAAAGAACCCATGGATTTATTTTCTATTGAAATAAAACCTACATAATTTAGGGCAATTTATTATTCTTACTATGATTACAACGATGTTATATCGATAACTTTTTATTTGCTCTTATTACATCTCTTAACAATCGGGATCGTTTGTTGCCAACCGAGTGCCGCAGTGTTATGATGTTCCATCCATTAATTACCCACCCGAACGTGCAAGAAATAAGTAACACAACAACGAATTACGCATTATGGAACTAAAAGTAAAATATTAATATAAAAACTGTAAGTACAAAAGAGATAAATCATACAGTTTCGGTAAACATCAGACAAATACAAAACTACACAAGTGAAATTAAATGAATGAATGTTTGTGCTACCAGAAAATTTACCAAAAAATACACTACAAAATGTCCTTTTAGGTTAAAATTTTACCAAAATATACTAACATTTGAAATTATACCAAAAAAATACTAAATCAAAATTGTGGAGCCCAAATTCTACCAATTTGGTATCGAATATGCCAAAAACGGTCACACTGCTGCTGACAAACCGACCGACACCGGGGCCGGCTGGCCTGGGCCGATCATGAAGCTAATAGGTCAATAATGGAGTCCAAACTCCAAATACTTGATTGAGGCATACGCTATCCCTTTCATTGAGGTCCGATGTGTGGTCTATGTTATAATTGAAATTACCCGAGAAATGGATACCCTAATATAGAAATGCTTTACTTACACATCAAAAGAATGTTTTCCACCCGAAAACTTAAAATACGATGACAATCGTGTCTAATAAAAAAATTATTGGTACTGTTCTGCGAGTTCGATTAGAATAATGCTCTATTGTGTTTTCGCCAATTATACTCAAATGAAATTTTAATTACCGATCTTAAGGGTTCGTATTTAGTGGCAACACTGTCGCTTATTGTCAGCATGAAACTGTCTGTCATTTAAATCGATCAAACATTTAAATACCATAATTTCCCGATAAAGTGAATTAAAATCATAAAAATGGTGATAAAATGTGCAGTACTTGGTTGCAAAAATATGTTGTATCCAGTATTTAATACCCAATATCACTCGTAAGTGCGATTTTGTTCAATAATTACCTACCGATGATCCCTGTGCATTATGCACCATATTTTCGATCAGTTCTTCTTTCGATAGGCACATAACACGTTTTCAGTTCGTGTTAAGTAGACTACCTCTATAGCAATATATTTTTGGTAACCATGGATACATATTAATAACATAATTGTCACTAATTGCTAAATAATAAATTCAATATTATTTAATATTATGTTCTGCTTTCCATAATCTTAACATGGTAGCAGAGTAAAACAAAATAGTATATGATAATAATGGCTTCAGGCTCAAGCACTAAAATTGAGTCACTAAACAAAGAAAATTTCGAGACATGGAAAATTCAAGCAAGAGCCATACTTATTAAAAATAAATTATGGACTTGTATTCAGAAGCCAGTAGATCTTGAAAAAGCCGACGAGCAGACGAAAGAAAAAGACCTCCTTGCTCAATCAGAGTTAGTACTTTTAATCTCGCCTTGCGAACTTAAGCAAATTAAAAACTGTAAAACTGCATATGATATTTGGTCAAAACTAGAAGCAATATATGCTAGTAAGGGGCCTGCTAGAAAGGCAACCCTTCTTAAGCAGTTGATTCTCTCCAAAATGCAGGATGGAAATGTCAGAGATCACCTAAATAAATTTATGGACATAGTAGACAAATTGCAAGATATGGATATTCATATTCATGATGATCTACTATCAGTCATGATGCTCTACAGTCTTCCATCAGAATATGACAACTTCCGGGTAGCGATTGAGTCCAGAGACACACTTCCCACACCCGAAGAATTGAAAATAAAAATTTTGGAAGAGGCAGAAGCAAGACAAGTAAACAATAATTCAAACATTAAAGAACAAGAAGAAGAGTCTTACTATGTAAAAATATGTAAATTTTGTAAAAAAAAAGGACATGTTATTAAAGAATGCAGAAAATTAGAATACAAAAAGAAGAATAAGCCCATATGGCAAGAACCTAAAAATTCGTATGGTGTATGTATGTATTCTAAGAACAAGAACCCACACGAAGAAAATAACAAGTGGATTCTTGATAGCGGTTGTACATCGCACATGTCACATAATAAGGAATATTTTGAAGAACTCGGTAAACCGAACCATCAGTCGCTGAGATTAGCATCAACAGAAGCAACGGCTGAAATTAAAGGTAAAGGTAAAATCACTCTCAACGTAAATGCTAACGACAGTGGTGCTAACAAGAGTGGAGAAATTACTCTAAAAGACACTCTATATGTACCAAGCCTGTGTTCAAATTTACTATCTGTTGGTAAAGCTACAGAATCTGGATGTACTGTATTATTTAATAACAAAAAAGCTACAGTGAGACATCATAAAGAAGGTATTATTCTTAATGCGTCAAGGGACGAAGATGGTCTGTACTATATAAATCCAGCATCATATAGGCGAAACAAGCATAGGTGTAATTTAGTAGAAGAAGAAACCAATATACAAAAATGGCATAAACGCTTAGGGCATATGAATGAGTCTGATATGAAGCTTGCCTTAAAGAATGAGACCCTAGTTGGTTTGGATTTTAATCCAAAAGAGAGTCTTGGAGATTGTGAAATATGTATTCAAGCAAAGATAAAAAGACTGCCTAGTAAATTCAAAACTTCACCAAGAACTACAAAAAGACTGGAAATAGTACATAGCGACGTCTGTGGTCCAATGAAGACACAAACCCATTATGGTAATAAATATTTTGTGACTTTTATTGACGACTTCAGTAGATATAGTCGCGTATACTGCATGAAAAATAAGAACGATGTACTAGAAAAGTTCAAGCTGTATAAGGCAGAAATGGAAAATTTCACGGGCGATACAATAATCAGTCTCCAAACAGACAATGGTTTGGAATATTGCAACCGAGATTTTGATAAATTCCTAAAAGACAGTGGTATTACTAGACGCTTAACAGCGCCATATACTCCACATCAAAATGGAATAGCAGAACGTAAAAATCGTACCTTGCTGGAAAAGGCTAGAAGCATGATGGTTGAATCGAAAGCACCTCAGAACCAATGGGGAGAAGCTATCCAAACTGCTAACTACCTTTCCAATCGTAGTGTCAACAAAACTATTTCTACATATTTTGGTACAATTACGACACCTTTTGAAAAATGGGTTCAAAGAAAACCTTGCGTCTTCCACTTGCATCAATTTGGATTAAAGGTATTTATTCTTCTTAAAGATAAAAAGCAACATAAATTTCAATCAAAAGCTATACCTGGGATGTTTGTTGGCTACTCAGATACCTCAAAAGCCTACAGGATTTGGGTACCTACTAAGCAGAAAATAATAACTGCTAAAGATGTTAAGTTTACTAACAAATTATTTTACACTGAGACTACAAAATCAACCATTAATACTGCTGAATCTTCAAACGAAAATAACGCTAAATGCTATGCAGAAATAAGTTTCTTTGAAGAAGATGATGGTAGTGATTATGAGTCAATACAAGATGAAAACGATCAAATATCTATCCCAGATACAAATGTTATTGAAGTTATTGAAGAAGTAAATACAAGAGACAATATTCCGACTGAACCCTCTAATGAACAGCGAATACTTCGTGATCGTAGCTGTCTCAAAAAGCCTGTCAGGTTTGATGAATTTGTAAATATTGCAGGAGAAGAATTCCGCGATTACAAAGAACCTGAAACATTTCGAGAAGTATTGGAAAGAAATGATAAAGAGAAATGGTTAGAAGCAATGTTATGTGAAATCAATTCCCTAAACGAGAACCAGACATGGGAACTTGTTCGTCTACCAGAGAATAGGAAAGCATTACCGTGCAAGTGGGTATATAAGGTAAAGACCTATCCAGACGGTAGCATCGAAAGATATAAGGCAAGATTAGTAGTAAAAGGATTTTCTCAGAAGCCAGGCGTAGACTATGATAAAACATTTAGTCCTGTAGTACGCCTTACTACCGTCCGTGCACTACTAGCTATAGCGGTAAAGGAGAACTTATCCCTTTGCCAGTTTGATGTGACTACAGCCTTTTTAAATGGTAAAGTTGAGGAAGAAATATACATGAAACAGCCAGAGGGATACAGCGATGGAACGAATAGAGTATGTCGCCTAAAAAGGAGTTTATATGGGCTTAAACAAGCCCCTAGATGCTGGAACGCCAGTATACATGAATTTCTAGTAAGTTCAAACTTTAAGCAAAGTTCTACTGATCCATGCCTGTACATTCGAGAAAATGGAAAGTCTAAAGTGCTGATTGCACTTTACGTTGATGATGGACTAGTGGCGTCAACGACAGAAACTGAAGGAGAAAGGTTTATCCAGGAACTCCAAAATCGTTTTAAAATTGTGACGAAGCCTGCATCATATTTTCTTGGTTTGGAAATTGAAAAGTCTAATAATGGGAATATTACACTAAGTCAGAAAGCTTATACAAAGAAAGTTTTAGAAAAATATAATATGATTGAATGTAAACCAGTGAAAACTCCAATCATAAAAGAGATCCCTGGGACAGAAGACTCGTCAAATGAAAAAGAAAAGTTTCCTTATAGACAAGCTGTAGGATCTTTAGCATATTTAATGGTTGCTACAAGAGCAGACATTAATTTTGCAGTCAGCTCTGCTTCGAGAAATTTAGATAATCCATGTAAAGCAGATGTTATGGCTGTAAAAAGAATATTACGGTATTTAAAAGGCACTATGAACAAAGGCCTTGTATTCAGTAAGCAAAATGCAATAAATAAGTTGATTTGTTACAGTGATGCAGATTTTGCAGCTTCCCATTCAACATCTGGAATATTATGCCGTTATTATGGTCCAATAAGCTGGCAAAGCCAAAAACAAAAAACCATTGCTTTATCTTCAACAGAAGCGGAAGTAGTAGCCGCCTCAGAAGCTACACGTGAGATAGTGTGGCTAGAGAAGATGCTAGAAGAAATTACTGAGATTGAAAAGCCTCCGTGTCTTTACATCGACAATGAGTCTACCATAAGATTGGCATACAATCCACCATATGAGCAACATAACCGTACAAAACACATACATAGAAGAAATCTCTTTGTTAGAGAGTGTGTATCAGATGGACTTGTTGAAGTTAAACAAGTTACGACTGAAGCCCAATTGGCTGACTGTTTAACGAAGCCCCTTTATGGACCCAGGTTTGAAAAACTGACTACAAGCCTCGGTATGAGTCTTTAAAAGAAGAGTGGATGTTAAGTAGACTACCTCTATAGCAATATATTTTTGGTAACCATGGATACATATTAATAACATAATTGTCACTAATTGCTAAATAATAAATTCAATATTATTTAATATTATGTTCTGCTTTCCATAATCTTAACAGTTCGTTTGTTAGTATTGGGTTTAAGTTTCTATTAATTTGTACTTGAATTATTTAATTTTAAAATATTTCACATTGTTTTAATAGAGTAACCATGGTAAAGATTTTTTGAAGACTTTCCGTTTTGGGGATTTTTTTACCGCCACTTTATGATCAAAAAATAAACGATGTATTTAGTTCAAAGGATTGATATTGAAAACATATTGTATGTTCATTAATTTTACAAGTGTGTAGGTTAAGTTTAGGTACAGTTAGTTTTGTAACTTATTAGATACATATTATTAAAATCATATTTATTCTTGTCGCCTCCTAGTCCTGTCGCGTCTAGTAGCCTCCGTGGCGCAGTGGGAAACCGCTTGCTTGCATACCGGGGGTCGCAGGTTCGAATCCTGAGTGAAGCAAAATATTGAGTGAAGGAATGTACCTATGACTATCCATTGTCCCATTGGAAAATAAATTTGATGAAGCTGCAATGATCTGCTGTTGGTCCAATGGAAAACTAAATTTACCGCGAATTCTTTTTCTGTCGTCTAATGTGTTGGTTAAAATGTGTTTAAGTTGTTTGCATACAGGGTGTAAGCGACATCGTACCGAAAAAAAATTTATAAGACGTCAAATAATGTCCGTTACAACATTATAGTAACCATTTATATGGTAAATGACAAATTACTAACTTATTAATTTTTGAGCATATAATGAATATATGCGGAATAATGTTAATTTTTCAAATTACATTGCTAATTTTCTAAAATAATAATAGTTAATTGCCTATTAATTAATTGCCTATGCATTGTTTTTGTGAATAAAGAATAAATAAATAAATAAAAATAAAATAAAAACACAAATTTTTAATTAATTGTTTTTAAATTAAAATTAGGCTTTATTAACCAATAATGATGTTATACTAATTTTATTTAAAAAAAGTGAAATTTTTTTTTGGAAATTCATGAAAAAGCCGATGAAAAATTTCAACACTAGGATGTTCAGAATCGTGTTCTGGATCCCTGGTATCGGTTTTCGGTACGATGTCCCTTACACCCGTTATAATGCAAATTGCTATTCAGTATCTTGTGATTAATCGGAGATCGTTAAACGTACTGAATAAATGATTTTATAGCACAATATTTTTTTTAATCATAACTTCATATGCTTTTATTTTCACAACCATTAGCTTATTATTTATCCCTTGATTTTCTGTAAAGTAAGATGCTCCATGCGTAAGATGGGCATGTAAAATGTTGATCCTGCACCTGGTCTCTCCCCGGTCGTGTCGGTTTTTCATCCCATAGTATTTTGAGAGGTAAACGGAAGAGAGAGAGAGAGAGTGCAGTTGTGTCTACGCAAGCACTTGCGCACTATAATATATTTTGCGTAGACTGAGATCTTTCAAAATACCCACTGTGGTGTAAAAATAAGGACCTCCTTCTGGCCGATATGCGGCCAGAAGGAGGTCCTTATTTTTATTTATCATCTGTTTCCCTATCAATCACAGTTTGTTCTTCTTGTTCACAGTTCTTCCGTATTTGGGCTGCTCCAACCCATAATCAGACTGATTAAGCAACTAGACATATTTAATCGGTTTAAACTTAAAGCATAAACAAGCCAAGTAAGTCGTATTATGCGACGAAGTTAAAAAGATGTCCTGATTTTTCATGAAACATTAAGGTTGCCGTCTTAGAAAGAGAGATCCGACCTCAATGAAAGGGATAGCGTTGACCTCAGGCATGTATTTGGGAGTGTTTCCTCCACTTTGACCCTAATAGCTTCATGGGGCCGATCCTATTCCAATGATAGACCCATAGAGTAAAGCAAGGTGTTGCAATTATTTGAAAAAAATCCCCCTAAACTCGTCAGTATACCCCTAAAAAATGCACACAAAAAATATTTTCGTTGCAGTAATTACAAACAACATACAATAATTTACTTAGATAAAAAGTAGGTTTTAAAAGGGCCATGAATAAAATCAACCCAAATAAAGACTATTGCAATCAATCAAATTTAGCTGGAGGTCATTTTTTTTTTCAACTATGTCATTAATTTGGTAGCTAAAAATAAGAAAACCCCTTCTTTCCTAAATGTAGGGGTAACCCCAAGTTGGTAGCCCTGATTTATGTTTTCGTATCTGTCAATCCTGGAAATAGGTGATAGTTGCCATAGTTACGGAGACCTAGCGGCACATGAGCGGCACAGCTGATTTTGACAGTGGACACCACATGGACTATGGATGGACTGACAGTGACAGTTCGTTCGCTTTTGCTTCCACTTCTTTTTTGTTTGCCTTCTCGCTGTCTTTCTTTTAGTTGTTGTGTTGTGGTGGAAGTGGAAGGCTTTTGAAATGCTAAGTAAAATGTAATTTATCTCAGTTAAAAATTTAAAAACCAAAGAATACGATGTCAGCTCGAATAACCGCTCGCCGTGGAAACCAAGGATTTACCTTTTTACTACGTTACACAAGTACCACGTCAGATGCGAAATCAATCCAACCACCTAATCCGAAGAAGATTAGCTCTGATATGGTAGGACCCCCTGACCCTGTGTCTAATTTAAGAAGAGTTATCTTTAGAGAACCACCGAATGAAACGCAATTGGAAAAGAAATATAGAGAAATGAGATTGGAGGTACAAGAATGGAATCAGAAATTCTGGACGGAACATAATTCGAGATTTTATCAGGTAGGTATCATTTTAAATATTTTTATACTTTTCTTTATTGTAAGTATAGGCATATACACCTACTATTCTTTATTTTTAAAATACGCATTTTAAATTTTTAAATGCAACAATGGTAAGAAAAGAGGACAAGTGTGCCATGGGATATTTAATTTTTAAAATCAGAATTTATTACATACAATCAGGTTAAATACTTTATTTCAAGTAACTGGACTCAGTAGTTAGATAATTAATTGGTATGATATAAATTATATTAATGAAGCATTGCTTTAAAATTCCCGCAGAAATTTTGGAGCAATAATTCACAATGCAGCAGTTTATCGGTAATCATGCCCATAATGCTGTTGGAGCTTGCCCACACACTGCACCAGGAATGCGTGCCTTCTACGCATTATTGCATAAAAGCAGTCAACATGCAATTCTGCAAACATCCCTGATGTGCTACAGAAGATTAAGTAAACTATTTATTTATCACCCAGAATAGCCTACTATAATGGGATTACTGATTGTGGAATGTTGGACAGTCCCAGTATTAAACATTTAAGCCACATAATTACTTTAGTAAGAAAATATGAGTTTTGATTTAAGCCTACTGTCATACTAATGTAGAATAGAATATGTACTCTTTATGTGCACACCAAAGTAAAACATACAGAAAACTTAGAAAATAACTTAAATTAGGTACAAATGGCGGTCTTATCGCTAATAGCGATTTCTTCCAGACAAACAAACATAATAATGTATTTGTATTCTTGTGCACCTATACCTTCTTACATATTAACTTGGTGATTTATATGTGCCCTTACAGTGGATTATAGGAGGCTACATCCTCAGTGTAATTATATTTAACATTTCAATAATCTAATGTCATGGTCTTTGACCCTTTTTATCTGTTGAAGTAGATAAAACATCTGTTCAATTATGTTCAATATGATACAAACACTTTATTCTTTTTTTTTTTTCTTGTTAGAAGAGATAAATTATGAAGAATAATAATGTTATAATAGCATCAATTAGTACTTTTATTTTCTGTCTTTCTTAAACCTAGAGAACTAACTTGAGAAAGTTATTTTTTTCTATTTTCATACTTACAACAATTTTGTAACTTTAATATTGAATCTACTTGGCAACTTTTTATGTGCAAAAGACCCAGATATTACCTAACTAACACCAGGATAAGAAGATTATTTCATTTTGTATTATATTTTATAGTTTGATTTAAAATAGATTTCTTTTTTTTTCATATAGAGCAATATAGGATTATGATAGTATAAATAAATCAAAGATATGACAAGATTTCAGAGTGTTTAACTAGTGCTATGCTTTCATATTTCAGGAAAGAGAGGAGTATCTGAGAAAGAACCTGCCAATAGACAAACAGAATTTAACAGCAGATGAAATGAGTGTGTTCTACAAAGCATTCCTGGACAAGAATTGGAAGTCTCACATCAACTACAACTACGAGTGGTACAAGAAGAATATAACACTGTTAAGTTTAGCTGTACAAGTTAAATTGAGGCAGATATTTAGGTTAAAGGAATAAATATTTTTAAACATATTATTTCTTTTTGTGCTATACTTACATGGTCTGTGCTGGTGGCTAAGGTTCCTCTACCTTATCGTTGTGAATGCACGTTCATTCGCTTTCCAGTTCCACCACTTACCATTAAATCAGATGTATCTGATCTAATTCCAATAACACACTGGCCTATTTGGAGTTCAACCTTTTTCTCATCAGTATTTGCAATGCAATAATGTTTAGTCATACATATCTGCATACATATCATGAAATATATTATAATCAATGATATTAAATACTATAGATATGCCATTAGCGCGCGCCAGATGTTCAGCGAGTATCCCCCAACTGGGTTTTGTAGCAGTTAGTCCCACGCCGTCCCGCATAGTCAATGCAGCATCATGACGTCTATCATTAAAAATTGAAAATGCCGTCCTGCGTATTTAATATGTGCACAAATTACCAGGCAAATTTAAATAAACAGTCAGGGATAATATACCACATGTAACTTAGAAAAAATAATTTGATTTTGTTAAGTATTTCAATTTTTCTTAATAATATTGTAAGAAATAATTGTAAAATTGAATGTGTCAGTTGACAAGATGACACTGACAAGCGTTTAACCAACGCTGACAACGGAACGCACAAAATATAGCCATCTCGTATTCTCTTACTTTTCTCGTTATGCATCTGTCCTTGTCAGACTATAGGTAGGAAAATGTATAGCTAGGTATAGCTAACTACAAGTGAGACAAATTTTATCGAGCGTTAGTAGGGATATAACATATCTTTAGTAAAATATCATTGATTATAATCCTTCCTTCTTGGGTGGTCAATTAACGCCGCCGCACTGCACCGGGTAACCTTTTTCAAACTTAGGTAATTTAACGTCAATAAAATCAACTATACTAGTTCAAGAATGATACTAAAAATAAGCATAATAGACAATAATAAGACTTTAAACTCATACTTACTAGTTGTATAACGCAGCAGTGTTCCCATGTAATCATAATAAAAATTAAGGATTTAAGGAATCAATAAATTACGTTAGGTATTTACTCAGGGGATTCCCCGTAATAAAATAAAGAAGGGTTGCCAACAATCTAAAGTAGATAAAAAAATTGGGAGAATTTCCTTGTACTTAGATAGGTATTCCAATTGTTTATTCTTTTCTAAAAATTGTGCGAATATTGCCTCTATTCGATAGGAAGGATCACACCACAGAAGACTATCACTCCACAGTCCCATGATACTGATATAGTTGAATTTGATTTAAGGATTAATTATTGATTTATTAGTATCAAACAATAGTTAAGCCAAGATATCCGTTGCCGACAAGTTTCTTGGTTGCAGACATCGATATACTATACCAACTAGATTAGCTGTCACGAACAAAATGACATCGAAAATGTGGTCGCGGTTACATATACTTACACAACTATACACGTAGCTAGAAATTGTAGAAAATAGTTTTAAATAATTCGGAACGTCGGACTAATAGAAGCCTTCACATGTAGTAATAAAGTCTAATTCTGTATGCAGTAATGTTGGCACATAAAACCTTTACATCGGACACAAAGAAAAATCGATAAAATCGCCAACGCTATACGAAAAAAAGTAGTTGTTTTGACTTAAACAAAAATGTACTCATTTAAAAGAAAATCTTAACCACTATAAAATAAGGTTCAAAACAGGTGTGTTTCCATTGTGTGTGTACTAACTTACAAACTTATCCGTGCTGGTGGCAAAAATGAGAACTAACTTTTTTATTATGGTAATGACGTGTAGTTTGACAGTTTCGTATAGACAGTGGCGACACACCTATCAGCAACATTAATTTTGTCAGTTTCGGCATGGCAGTTGCGAACTACTAGCGGAGAAAATATCAAATAAATAATTTTTATTTCGTATTATAATGATATCTTACTTATATTTACCTCCTCCAGGCCTCCAGGGGTTAAACTAGTAGTAATAAGAACACGTAACGAAAAAAAATTCTCCATCTGCAATTTTAGTATTACGATAAGTATTTGGACAGTTTATAAACGCGCAATAAGGAATTTCGATACGTCCTTACGCTAGCTGTTGTCGGCTCGTACTAATTTGAAATAGAGCGACAGCCGTCTCCGTATCTCTATTTTCGTGACCACTTTTCGGGTCGTGACAGCTAATCTAGTTGGTATTGTATATCGATGGTTGCAGACGTGTATTCTGTAATCGGGTAAGTAATAGGAATTAGCTAAAACCTTTGTTCTATCTACAAACCATAAAAAATAAAACTGGTTGGCGGTTATCAAAAAACATACTTCAAAAAAAGGTCCATAAAAATGTCATACGTTGTCGCAGGTTTTTTAAATAATAAAGTATGTTTTCGATAGAATGTTATAAATTATTGGTAAAACATCTGTGGGGAAATCGGACTATATTATATTTATAATAGTTATTTCCTTTAGGAAATAGCCTGTGGCGACTAGAACTATACTAAAATGTACATCGCGTTCAAGTGGCTGGTAAGCATGGCATTTGCTATGTGGTTAGTTATGTGCGGGATAGACTTTTACATTACTAAATACTTGGATATTAGAAGAGAAGGTAAATTTCATTTGTATTTTATGCACATAAATCGACTTATTATATATAATATGTTTGGCCTAATAATTTAACTTGTTGTCACCTATTTTATTCTGTAAAAATCTGTGCTAATCTTATTCCAGGGAGTTACAGTCTTAACTAAATAAGATCACTTTTCAGATAATCATACCAATATATTTGCATACTTATACAAGAATAAAACTGTAACGCACAAAATGGAGATACTTAACGATAAATATTCAAATCAAAAGCAGCAAGGAGTCGCCGTTTTCCATTTCTTTATATTTCTGTCAGGCGCTCTAGCTGTATCGGTATTCAATAAAAAACATGAAATCATTACGTTCACGAGAAGAAAAATACCAAAAATGAATGTTAATGAAGCTGTTCAACGAGTACGAAACATTTTGAATAGTACGAATAACTTGATAATTATGGCCAAGAAAGTAAGTGTGGTCACTGTGATGAGATTAAAAAAGTTGTGGAACATTACTTTAGAAGAAATGTATACATTTTATTATAAATTGTGTGTTCTAATGAAAAGAGATAAATCTCAAAACCGGTCAAATATAAATTTTGTGTTGCTCCAAAAGTTGAAGGAGATTGGGGAGCAGAGAAGGAACTTAGGCCATCTATTGATAGCAGCTATTCATGAAAATAAAAATATAAGAATGCATTATCAACTAGAGAATATGGCGAAGAATAGACTCGTCCGTCATATTGAAAACACGCAAAAGGAAATGAAGGAAACTAGATCCAGATATGTAAGTTTCCAGCAGTTATATCTCGTTACTCATCAAGAGAATACCTATTTAAAATCACGCATAAGAAAACTGGTCACGGACAAAGAAGAGGCGGAGAAAAATCTCATGGCATTAATGAATGAAGTGTACAAATCGAAAAATAACGAACTCAAAGCTTACTGCAGTCGCTTCATAGTCAGAACTAAGGACAATTTGTTGAATACCGATGTTGGAGCTGAGATTGAAAAGTTTTTACACAAGTCTCAGCGACCATCCACATCAAGCTTTCAGTTTTCCGACTTTGATCTTTATTATTCAAGAAGTTGGCCTACTCGAGTAACAGAAACAATGCAAAGTGCCAGCTTCTATCCTCTGGTATCCGATGCTCCAAAACTTAAAGGGTTGCCTGGCGAATACGTTTGGACGGTTAAAGATAAACACGGCATGATTGAAAAGCTATACGAGTATGATTATGAATCTAATCTCAATGATGATACGATAAAGAGAATTCGACAGTATTCTGTGTATTACGATAAGGATTGCCTATTGGATTTTTCAAAGTATGTACTGTTTGATTTCCATAAATAATGTCAATTTTGACTTTCACCACTAAGTAATCTAGTAGGTAGGCATACAACCTATTATAATGTAATACCTAATTGAAACCTTGATTTTATTTTCAAAAAATGATCTTGGACACTACTCTTTATTTTCTTAAATCAAAGTTGTCTTTATTACTATCGTGTTCTGGTTTTTTTTTGGAACTCTACGCTCTTTACGTGCACGTCGTATTATGCTGGCTAGAGGTCAGGGGCGTAGCTACTACCGTATCCGCCGTATCAATGATACGGGGCCCCCGGGCTACAGGGGCCCCCGGGCTACAGGGGCCCCGGATATGTCTAAGCAACAATTCGTAAAATCCATGTTTTCACATAATCTCTTAGGTCGCACCATCATTTGGGCCCCTCAACAAATTTTGATACGGGGTCCATCTAAGGCAAGCTACGCCACTGCTAGAGGTTAATAAACTCTTGCCGCCTTAGTATTAAGTAGAATGCCTATGCTTTTAGACTCGGCATGTTAAATAAATAGATATATAGTAAAATATAAATAAACCTTTAAGTAATAATAAGTATAAAAAAGTAGTGTAAGCACATCGATATACCTACTTAGTATATCGATGTGTAAGCATTTCTGTTCTCAATACAAAACTAGTTTCAAGTTTTGCGTTAATTCTATAACACGTTGTTTAATACACCAAAAGCCGCGCGACGACGGCAAAAGCAGTTGGTGTTTTTAAAAAGTAGGTTTTATCAAGAACACTCACTCAAAATTAGAACATCTCACCTGGGGATTTCCCCAGAAGTTTGTAGCACAGAGTGCCGTGTTTCCGAGGCGAGAAAAGTTATCAGTGGCCTTGATTCAAGGTCTTGATTCTCTTGATACTATTATTACTCGACACGAAAAAAAAATTGAAATCCCAAAAGAAGAATCATCAGCAGCCGAGACACGTCCACTGTTGAACAAAAGGCCCCCCTTAGAAGGGAGAGTTTGCCATAATCCCTACGCTTGGCAGACGTATAGGGGATAGTTGGTAGTTAATCCAATAGCAAGACGCTGCTGCCCATCACCTTGATTTCCCTTAGTCACCTTTTACGGACACCCAACGGGAGCAATAGGGAGGGATGAGAGGTTGCTATTCTTGTCCGGACACACCACGGGCAAACAAAAGAAGAATGTTACATACCTAGTAACTCTTTCATCCTTGCTAAAAAAATTGAGCAATAATCGTTATATTTAAATAATAACAGTGCAAGCGATGCAAGTTAATAACTTAATCATACTTAGTTGCAGATCGAAAACTGTTATCAGTGAAGTGACTGTCGAACCACCTAGAGAAAAAGATGTTAATATATGCGTGGACTATCCCTTGACCAGCGGGCGATTTTTGACGGGTTCAGAAGCATTCCAGAAGTTCTTGGAAAGTAACAAACACGTTGTTTCAACAACGTCGAGATCGCACACCCCCAGACCCACATTGCTATGTGGTTGAAGTATAACCAGTTGACTTTTTGAATTGTGTTATTTGAGAATAAAATATACTTTATTGAACCTTTTTTGTCATTCACCACTTACCTACGTCTCCGGGGATACCTCGAGTTAAACTTACCAAAAATGCTCCTTCCAGTATATTGACTATTCATATTTTCCAAATTAGTTCTTACATACAAACTGTAAAGCAGTGGACTAAGGTAGGGATTACGACCTTATCTGACGTTAAGATCATAATTCTTATAATATTTTTATAAAACCCGCGAAATCGGAGAAATAAAATAACTTTCCTGATCATCGATATAATATATAAACGTTTATATATTATATCGATGTTCCTGATAGACCGTGATCCATAATAAATATACCTACTACTCTTTGGGACCTATCCAACAAGTCCAAATTCAACGGGTCTACGTTTAATGGAGGAGGGTTCCTCTGTGACTATATTCCTGCTCCATCATCAGATCACCATGTTTCCATCAACTACTCGTCGAGACCTATCCAGCGAATCCAGATTCGGCGGGTCTACGTTTATTGGTGTAGAGAATTCCTGCTCCATCGTTAGACCCTGGTGAAAGTTACCACATTCTTTAGTATCATCGATATACATATGTATTGAAAACTGTCTTTCAGATAAGTGGACGATATAAAGTTGGAAAAGGGCTAATTATGTTTAAACGGCTGAACCGATTTCCATGAACACATACCTAGTTAAGAACCATATCGATTTAAACCAGCCTTCAACAAAAAAAAAGGAAACTGATATTCTACACTCCTTACAGAGCTACTTAATGTGCAAGCATTGTGTTCAAAGGAGGAAAAATAGAAAATAAATCACGCGGGAGAAAGAATGAAGTAGGCAACACTTACCACCACACAGTTTACAGTTCATCACGCACGTGCTCTTCACGTTTTTTGAATTTGTGTTGTATTTCTTAACAATAATTAACCGCACTTAATTGATTTGTGAGACAGCTTTTATTTAGTGATCAAGGATATAAACAAATAAATAATACGTTAAATTTTTAGTAAATACAAATGATTGATTTTGATTGAACAAATGACATTCCAAGTGTTGCTACACTGCTGTTAAATAAAATACCCTACTGAATTTAAAAAATGAATAATTTAATGAAAATCGACGTAAATTCAGTTAATTGGAGAATAATAAAACAAGATGGACTCAATCTGGAATACTCAGTGCCAATACCAAAGACAATAGCAAGTAATTTATTCAAAGAATTAGAAGACACGTTGGAATATTTCACTGGCGATTTGTCTAACGTAAAGTAAGTGACGAGCGACAATATTATTATTTATTGTATTGTGGGTAGTATTACCTTGTCCCTCCCTAAAGATCGTCACTCACTTATCAAACCGGCGGCACCAGACCAGCCACAGGCAGCCAGACAGCCATCAATTCCAATTAATCAATCAATCAATTCATCAATTTATATGTAAATTCATACTACATGACTACATGTGCACTCACTTAACCACGCCCCATAACTTCACCGTATCCATAAGCGGACGGCGAGTGGATCATTTGTTGACCGCGGTTAAGTGAACTGCGCGTTGACAGTTAATCGCAAACGCGCTGGGGCCATACTAGGTACCACCCTTGAGTAATAGTGTTCTGTGGTACCACCTCTCAGAACAATATTGTTTTCGCATTACTTCCTCTATAGAAAGTGACAGAGCTATAAACTACGTATATTGACGTCACTAGCTCGCGTCAAATAAGATGTTAATAATGCTGTTATTAGAAGTGGTGGTAGAGGCCCTGGTCCCACACAGTGATCCGCGAGCGAGAGTAATAGCTAAGAGAACTAATTCATGGTTTGTAACATTAGACAATACGAAACGATGCTAGTAGAGCTGATGAAGTTCGCTACAACCATTTTCTCTTGTCGGCCGCGACACGGCGTTCATCCGTTGGCCACGAATGGTCGTTAAACGGTGAGGCGATACTGGGGCGCGGAGTTGATAAGTGAGTGAAAACCTAAAATCTTGACTATAAATCGAAAGCAATAACAAATCGTGTGTAATTCATTGCAGGGGCGTAGCTACCGCCGTATCAGCCGTATCCATAGGGTTTATATATTAAGAATAGAGTACGCGTTTGTCTATGGTCCCATTAAACAAAGCGTAGGCAGATTTTCCTCTACGAGGCCGGTTTTTTGAACTGTTTAAAGTTTTTAAGTATTACAAGAGTTATATTCATATGTAAGTGATAAGTAGTAATAGGTTTGATCTGTCACAAACGCAAATATCGATAAATACAGCTAACGTTATTGTACCTATTGTCGTGTACGTGATATTGATGTATTTTGATGTTCTTACCTGTGCCTACGGTTCTTACTTGCATTTGAGCATTCTATAGTACTTGTACTGATTTGTGTTCTGTGGCCGTATCAATGATACGGGGCCCCCAGGCTACAGGGGCCCCAAACGTGTGTAAGCAAAAATTCGTAAAACGTTATCCATAATCTCACTTAAACACTTGGCTGTACTTCCCGAAAAAAAAAATCATATCTATTTGTAAAATAGGGGTAGAAAGTTTGTTTCGTAATCTATACTAATATTATATTGATAGAAGAATGGAGGAAGGTATTTTTGCTTTAGATTTAATCTAAACATAAAAGAAAAGTTCTTTAAAATATTTTTCTACGCGTGCGAAGCCGGGTCGGGTAGCGGCCCGATCCGGCTTCGTATTATTGTATACCTACCATATAATAGGCGAGTACTGACAGTCAATGCATAGCCTACATCACTGATTCCCAAGTTAGTTAGTCTTTTCGGGGTCGAATATAACTGTCAAGAGATACTCAGCGGCAGTCCCATGTTTTGCAATGCGGCTAGTATTTCTATATTACCAACCTAAGAACAAACGAAGTCATGGGGAATCTGCTAGTAAATATATATAGGGTGTTTGCATCGTTTGCCAAATTGATTTGTCTGAAAGTAGATGTCATTTACTACTCCATTAGGCCATAAAACTCATTAGGTACCTGCCACACCAGTTCTTTTTGCTATAACTTTTTTATTTTAAAAATTCCAGAATTCAGCATTTAAGTTTAAATTAAAATAAAAGATATTAGTGTGGCGTTCAAATTTTGTATTTGCTAGAACCATACAACTGTACATTTAAGATATAAAATGAAATGTAAACACCATACTAACATCTTCTATTTTAATTTAAGCTGAAATTCTGAATTCTAGAATTTTTCGAGTCAACTTTGGGGGACTGGTCCGACTACTGCTATCCCTTTGGCCTTTTAGTTTGTTGTAGTTTCGTCGTAAATTTTCTTTTTTTCCTAAAGTTGATAAAATGACATGTCCGCTTAGTTTCTCTCTTGCCGAATCTTCTCAGTTGATGCCGCGTTATGATCTGGTGTTAGCCTATTTGAAACAAATATTTTAGAATTTGAATTTCAACATAAAAATTAAAAAGTTGTAATAAAAAAACTGGTGTGGCAAGTAATGAGTTTTATGGGCCTATTCCCAGTAGTTCTACATTTAGTTCTACATGTATGACTACTAAGAAAAAAAATTCCTCTTAGTTCTACACTCATGTAGAACTAGTAAGAATGCATTAAATATTATTTTTTCATTCCCAGTAGTTCTACACGATGACGTATTAGAAAATTAGAACTTTATTAGTGAGCAGAATATTTTTTATTTGTACACGTCGGAGAAACCTTCGATATATAGGTTCGCCCGGTGGCGGTCAACCAGGGTATTTCAGATTAGTATCCACTAAAAAACTTGTGCGGCTGTTGCATCGGCAGCTGAGATGCCATTATTCATGAGGCTTGCTTATGTCCTATGCTACCCTGGTACTTCTGGTGAAATTGAAGCTTGGATAACAAACAATGGTTTTACCTCTTAAGTGACGTCTAGCGTCACTTAAGAGGTAAAACCAATGATGGTAAAACCCAATCTCCTCTCCTGCTCTAGTAGTACCTACTTCTGGTATGTACGTACTTTTTTTTTGCGATAGATTTATTTTCATGGATGACCCGCGCACGGCCTACTATGCGCGGGTGATGTTAGACTCTTACTGACTAAAACTCCACCAGGCCTTCCAGCACTCCCGCTATAGGTGGGCCCCGGGAACGTACATTGTACTTCATCCGGTTCCGGCCAGCGGCCGTTCGGCTTGCGCCAAACCCACAACGGCTCGACCAAAATGGCCAAGCTGGAGCCTCTGCAGGCTCTCCCCCCGATGTCACATGTGGTGCCCTCCAGTCCAGTCTGCTCAACAGAGAAGTATACTATACTACTCCTACCTTCCTCGTCCTTTCGGCCCTAAGATTGGATCGAGCTACCGGCCCCCATACCCCGGTACTGCCGGCGCCCATATAGATCAGAGCGGTTGCTACGGTGCCCCCGCCCTAAGGCCTTTCGGCCCCGACTCCACCCTGCACCACCACAGCGCTCAACCGACGGGTCCAATCGGGAACAGCTGTAGCGGTGCCCCCGCCCTACAACCCCACTGCGCCTTTCTGCTGCTCAACCGGCACTCATATACCTGGAAGAGCAGTTCAGACCCCCCCCCCCCCACTAAGGCTTCGCCACCGAGCAACAGCTGGCCACCTCAGAGTGGAGATATTACCCGGTGCCCAGTGTACAACGTCCCAAGCCCATTGTCCTTCCTCTGGACGTATTCTCTGGAATTACAATGGACCGGGCACTCGAGGAGGAGATGCCAGTACCCCGGTATGTACGAACCTAAGGTAAGAAATGGTAAGGGCAACTTGATATCACAAGAGAGATGATACCTCTTTGTGCCCTCTGTTGTCCTAGTACTTCTGGTATAATATTTTTCTTATATCTGATAAGAATGAATTAGAGGAAAAAAAGCAAACACTTATAAAATCTTTTAAAAAAAATTGAACCGACTTCAATATCACTGAAAAGTATAAAATAATTTAAATATTATTGAAGTTGGTGTTAGCGTACCTGCTGTGTATATTTGGCACCAACTTCAATAATATTTAAATTATTTTATACTTTTCTGTGATATTGAAGTCGGTTCAATTTTTTTTTAAAAAGATTTTATTTTAACCTTTTTAGTGATATTTTCATATATAAAGATTGAACCATCGAAAACCGTAAAATTATCTAGGTAGGTTATGATCACATTATCGTCTACATAGTTTTACATAATTCATGTTTCTTCAGAAAATAATATCCGGTCATAATGAAATTTGCATGGAAACATCATAGTAGTTTACTCTCTCGAATAAAAAAAGAATCATCGAAATCGGTTCATAATTGTCAGAGCAATGTAATGGAGAACATCAATTTTATGGTTTTTACCAGATAAATTCCTCCACATCGTTCATGGTCCTCCAGGAAGTTCTTATCCGGTTGTAATAAAATTCATACAGATTCAATACAGTGGTTTCTTCTTTCGAATAAAAAAAGAATCATTGAAATTGGTAAATATTTGCCAGAGTTATGACCATTTTTGTCCGACCGAGCGAGTCCGAGCGACTAAAACGTCATCTATATAGGCTTTCTTGCAACTCTCAGTGCGCAGTCACCATTCTTGTTTTTTTAGGAACTACTTATTACTAAGCAATAATTTTTTTATGGGACCCAATCAATGGATTGAAGAATGGATGGAAGAAAGATTTTTTCAAATCGGTTAATAATTGCCAGAGTTATGCGCGAACATACATAAAAAAAAAGAAAAAAAAAATATATACAGACGAATTGAGAACCTCCTCCTTTTTTGAAGTCGGTTAAAAATATCAAATTTTTGAAGAAAAAAATATCCTTTATAAGTTACACTAGCACTAGCACACTCACTAATAAAGTTTATGTAATATTTTTTGCAGTACGTCATCGTGTAGAACTACTAGGAATGAAAAAATAATATTTAATGCATTCTTACTAGTTCTACATGAGTGTAGAACTAAGAGGAATTTTTTTTCTTAGTAGTCATACATGTAGAACTAAATGTAGAACTACTGGGAATAGGCCGTTTTATGGCCTAAAGAAGTAGCAAATGACCTCTTCTTTCGGCCAAATCAATTTGGCATACGATGCACCAAACACCCTGTATATTTATTTTAATTCAATGTGAGCGTTTCTGTTTCTTTTGAGAAAAACTTTAACTTCCGCCACCAAATTTTGATACAGGGCCCCATTAGGGCTAGCTACGCCACTGATTCATTCGGTGTGATAGTGGGAGCAAGCCCAAATTGCAGCTGCTACAATGCCACATACAGAAATAGTTGCAAAACTTATAACATGCCTTTCTTTTGCATCTAAATTTAATAACATAAGATCGTGCACTGATGAAAGTAAATTTAGTAGGGCTCACTTTCACAAAGAGTTTCTCGACTCGAATATGCGATAAAAAAAAAACTCTAATCGTGTAAGCTATATGAACGATATTGGCTTTAGATATTGGAGGACTTCGTGGATTATTTCGTACCTTCGCCTTGAACCCCCTTTTTTTTTTGACGCGGGGGAAATCTTCCAAAGATCCCTGGGAGCTGTGGGGCTCGACTGGGGTATGTGGGATTCTTGCCCACTAAAACCCCCGCGGCTGTCGCATCGGCACATGGCTCAGGGCTCTCCGGTGGGATCTGCACCAGGGGCCCCTCAGTGCCTTGCCTTTGAGCCCGCCGCCGGGGGCGCATTGTAGCCCCCCGGGAACCAGTCACGGTGCTCACGGGGACGGGGGTCGCAACCCCGCGGCCGTCCTCGGAGTCGCCGCCGTACTCAATGGACGTTCAAAGGGCCCACACCCCGAACGTCCAGCGACTCCGAAGCGCCTTGAACTTCCTCCATCTAGGGGTTTCACGGACACTCGCAATTCCTCTTGATCCCATAGGGGTTCCACGACACTCACTCACTAACACATCAAGGAGTAGGTATAATTATTTACTTTAAGCAGTAATAAGATGTCTGTAACCGAGAATTTTATTTCAAAATTTTGTAATATTTTTTTATTCTATTAATGTGGTGTGGTAAGTAAACGCCTCCACTCAACAAAACTCCTCAGTTTACCTCTCTACTTCGATGACCACGGCAGCGAGTGTAAAGTGTAAGTAAACGCATGTTATAATCATGAGACGATTATTGTCCAGCCACGAGAATATCATACGAGCTGTTGAGTGAAAACGGGCGAGAAACTTTTCATGTAAATGAGCAATTATTTGATCTACATTTTTTTCATATACTTAATTATTTTTTTAATCCGGGCCTTACATTATACTTAAACCAAGCTTAAATCTTGATGCAAGGTTAAACGCGTTTGATTAAATTCGTTCGAGGCGTTAGGATAATCGTACATACTTTAATAACCAAGTATACTTTTTTTACCAGGGTGTTTGGTAAGGTTCATCCTTTGCCGCGCCAGCAAGTTGCGTACGGAGATCCAGGTATTACATACAAGTATTCAGGGACAACCGTTCCTGCTTTACCGTGGCCAGCTCCAGTTTTAGCTTTACGCAACTTCCTAACAACACTCAAAGGAATCAAATATGATTTCGTTTTAGTAAACAGGTAAGTTTCAGGGAGCTAACGAAAAAAATATATTAAAACCCACTTAACGAAATACAATAATCTTCGTTTATCTACGTTTAATGTGGGCCGGATCTTTTATGATGGCTACACTTTAGCATAAAATGTTTAATAAGATAACAATGTCGTAAATTTTATTTCACCGATTGTATTTATTACGTAGATATAGAAATGGTTGCGATCATATGGGCGAGCATAGAGATAATGAAAGAGAGTTGGATCCTACTTATCCTATAGCTTCAATTTCTTTCGGTCAAGAGAGGCCGTTTGTGCTGAAACACAAGGATGCTAGGAAACCCGGGAAAGAAAAAATACCAATACCTCCAGGTAAGTTTATTTCAAATCTTCGTACTTATTGATAGTAACTGAATCATCGATGTTCTTGAGTTTGTAGAACATATAGCGTAACAAGCGTGCTTCGTAAGTGACAGTCTGTTTAGCTTTAGTGTGTGCATCTTCGTCTTGAAATGGACTCTCGATGACTGTGCTAACTCTTCGGCCGTAAGTCTCGCAACCTTCAAGAAACTGCAAACAGTCTTTTATTGTATTATCTTTAACCACGATCAAGTGTTTCGCCAGATTTTCCAAGAATGATATAAAGCAACGCTTCGCGTAAAACCATGTGTCGGTCCCCAGCCGCTTGTTAAATGGCTCCAAGGACTTTATAACCCTGGATATTCCGAATTCGTAGTTTCCTTTGGCGCAGTATAATGTGCCGATGACTAAGTTCACTATGCATAGATGATAAAATTTCTTCTGAGGGTCTTCAAAGATTTGTTGCTCTTCTTCCTTTTCTATTTTGCGCATTATATCCTCGGCTTCTTCATTCTGGGATGTCATTATGTAGGATACACATAAATTAGCTAAGACTACTGCGCTTATATCTAAAATGTTATCGTACTGCTTCTTAACGATAGGCTCATAAAAAGTTGCAGCTTCCTTGTATTTGTTCTCTTGCATGAACAATACGTGAGCTACGTTTAGACGCCATACGTCAGACTCGTTGCAGAATTCAACTGATTTACGAAAAATTTTCTCTACTTGTCCATAATTCTCCTTATCCCAGTAGATCTTAGCTTGAGCCATAACTACAGGAATATATCGTTCTAATGCCTCCTCATATTCTACTACGGCTTTTTTGACTTGATCGTTATCACCTTGGGATCGACTTTCTTGCACGACTTTAGTCAACTTTCTCAGTTGTTCTGCATGTTTCGAAGCAATATCCTCGTACTTTTGAAATGCTTCTTCCGGAGATGTTTGGCTAGTGATAATTGCATCCAAGAAATCATACAAATATGGAGTTAAATATTTATATGTAAATTGAGCGTTTTCAGCTAAAACATCAGCTGCTAGGTCGTAATACTCGAACTTGCAGTATAACAATAACAAATTGGCGAATGTCTCCGGTGGAAATGGGTCTTGTTGAAGAAGGAAATGAAGTTTCTCGAATCCATCCGTAGGTTTAATGTCGATTGAGGTTAGAGCCATATTATGCAATGTTATTGCGTCTAATTCATGTTCTTGTCTCGGAGGCATATCACTCAAAGCCTCTCGAGAAGCTTCGATGTTTTTTAATTGGTATTCAATAGCTGCCTTAAGATTAAATACTTCAGTTAGTGCGGTTTCATGCAATGTTAGAGTATTACCAACTGATTTTACTTCAGATGTCTCCGCTTGCATCCCTACAGCTAACTCTGGATGGTCGCGAATCCCTTTTTCAATTACAAGGGTTATATGTTTCAAAGCTTGTGGGTATTCCTTTAACTTAAAATAACACAGAGCAATATTGTAATGAAGATGAGCATTAAATCCTAGCACGTTGAGACTCCTTGAGAATTTTTGTAAAGCCTCTTCATATTGGTTCTCTTTATACAGTAGACAACCAAGGTTTATATCTTTATCGGAATCTTCCTGAGGGTATGAATCGACGAGACCTTTAGCAGTAATCGTGTCTTCTTCCCCATATTTTATGGCTGATTGCAATTTGACTACTTTCCTTTCCAGTTCAGGTGCTGTGATTTGCATTGTAACTTTGTATGCTTCATCGAACATTGAAGCCTCATGCAGAGCTTGCGCAAAGTATAGCTTGTACTCCGGTATATCGGGATGCATAACAGTCAATTGCTCATAGCAATTAGCTGCTTCCACAAACGATTGCGTTCTAAAGTAGCAGTACCCTAATAGAGATAATCCAGCCCTGTTTGGGTTAAAATTGATTGCGTCATTAAGTGCCTTTATAGCGTCTTCGTACCTCGCTTCCTTAATCTGAAATCAGAGGAAGACATTTTAAAATTGCATTTGATTGATCATTGAAGTACTTATTTGATTAAATCTGGAACATGAAAGGACAACCCTGTAGCATGCCGGTAGCGAATGTTCCCCTTCATCGTTTATCGGTGCGATTGCGGCGTACAGTGATAAGTCGACGCATGGATGTCCTTTTATGTATTAAAATAGGTTATCTGTTCGTCATCCTTAACTTAGGTGTTTGCAGCGTATTTGTCATCAACAAGAGGCATTCCTTTTTCTAGAAATTATCGTGTATTATTCTTGTGTTGATTGGATGTTATGAAATAAATAGCTTCAAGGCCGCATGAACTCAACCATTTCTAACTCGTTATTATCCATTATTTTTTTTATTGAAACTTGAGTCGGGGCTTTTTCTTTGAGTGCACCAACCTCATGGTATCAGGCGTGGATCCGGAGGGATCAATGGATGTATTACAACACCAACTGACTGACTCTTCTAAAACCTTAGCTCATTCCGCACTCACACCTATTTTATTATTGACTGGGACAAACATACCAGTACCCATACCAGAAGTCTTGGATATCAGCAGTACTGTTGCATAATAATGTCGTCTATCATAAGTATTGTGTGTATTATAACGTGTATAACTCTCATAAATGCTCATTGCTAAGCCTGAGTGAAGGTATAATTTATATAGCAAGAGATTCCTAAACTGGGTTGAATGCACAACGCTATCATTTTTCTGTCGTTAATCTAATCTTCGGTTCGTTAAACGTACGTATTACGCGCGCCAAATGCATTGTACCTATTATTTATTTTGTTATCAGCAACGAAACGCGCAGATAATTTTCGTTCATTGCGAATATTTCAGCCAGCCTTGAAATATGTTTCCTAGTTGATTCTATAAATTGATGGGTTCGGGGTTGGGCTGGCTTGTATCATAGATATCGATTTGATTGAGCAATAGAAGGTGCTTTTATCGTTCAAAACTGCGGAATTGTATTTCATTATAATTTTATCATCGTCTAATCTTCATTGTGAAGGTTGCTGTTAAGAATGAAGCGATTTGTTTTCCACATGACTTGTTTGACTATTATGTCTAACATAAGTATATTAATACAACAAGACAGGCAGCAGCGTATTTCTATTGCATTACCTTTCATTACATTTCTTTATTTTTTGAGGCGGAAACCTTCAAAAGAACCCCCGGGAGTTGTGGAGCTCGACTGGGGTATGTGGGATTTTTACCCACTAAAACTCCCGCGTCTGTCGCATCGGCACATGAGAGGGTACCCCAGGGCTCTCCGGTGGGAGTTGCACCAGGGGCCCCTCAGTGCCTTGCCATTGAGCCCACCGCCGAGGGGCGCATTGTAGCCCCCCGGGAACCAGCCACGGTGCTCACGGGAGCGGGGGTCGCAACCCCACTGCCATCGTCCTCGGAGTCGCCGCCGCCGTACTCAATGGACGTCCTGGGGCCCACACCCCGAACGTCCAGCGACTCTGAAGGGCTATTGCATTATCTACTACTAATTACCTACCGTGATCCCCAAGTCGCCTGCCAAGTGCCTGCCCTGGGGATTATTGAAGACGGAAGGGGTTGCCTTTGATCACTGCAGTGGACGTCTTTCGGCTGATGATGATGATAATGAATAATCAGAAAATCAAAGGGAAACCTTTATCTTACCATCGTATAAATGGTCTTTGTGTATTGACCATCCTTTATTTGCAAATAATCCATTTTAATATCAGATACAAGAAATAGCACCGTTGAACTTTCAATATTGTTGGTTCTTTATTATTGTCATAGCAACGAGCGATAGATCGATAGATTAACTGGCCTACAATCATAGGCCTACAATTGCCTACAATTTATATTATGCTATGTGACGTCCCTAAACAAAATAGATTATGCAAGTAATTTGTTACAGTTACAGTTCATTTGGAGCATGGCAGCGTTTTACTGATGAATCCGCCGACAAATGTAATATGGTACCATTCTTTACCGACACGGAAAAAATTACAAGGTGTAAGAATTAATCTGACTTTTAGAAAAATGAGGAACGGCTAGTTAAACAAGTATATTAGTTTCAAATAATTTAATAATCTTGGGATATGATAACGAATCAATAAAAAACACTTTTGTGAATGTGAATAATTCTGAACTAAATGACAGTGTGTCAAAAAAAAAACAAATGTCAAACAAAATTGTCATTTGTCAAATGAAAATAATGATTTGTATTTGTTGTGTGTGCTGTAGTAAAAGTGTTTTATTTTACTAGTTTTATTACAATCTAGCTCAAAATCTAGAACTGCCACGAACCGGTATCAAAGGTGAGTATTTACTATGCATATATTAATCATATTACATTGTCGTGGACGACAACTACGTAATTACGTAAATAAGCCTACAGCCTGGCACATTCATTTGGTTATCAGATACTCAAGTAGGTACATTTTCATGATAAGACCCGACTATATAACGGTGGAAATCGTTCAACGGCCACCGTTAGCTTTGTAAATTGAAATGAACACTGTTTTACGCGCTACATCACGATTCGTAGTCGTACATTCACAAAGATGGGCTGAATTCAATGTTAACGTGATCATTGGAAGATTATTTGAGTGCAGAGCGCTAAAAGTTGATTAAAGTACAATATAAATACTCTACAGGCGTTGTAGCATACAACAAGTTCGATACTTGTGGTGTTTGTTTAATCTTACTGGTAATATCCAAGTATAATGTGGTTTGGTCCAAATTTGCAGAGATCTTATAGGTATATGATGTTTGCATCTAAGATGCCGTCGTTGCGGATAGACCAGAGCGACTTGAAGTGTAAAAATGGCTGTGATTACTATGGGAATCCTCAGTGGCAGGGGTATTGTTCGAAATGTCACAGAGAACAAATGCAGAGGCAAAGAAAAGCTGGTAAGTCAGAATTTTGTCTACTTATTAACATCCTTGTACCAGGCTAGGGCTAAATCTTTATAACATGAGTTGAGTGGATGTTTCTCAATCTGCCACACTGTTGAATTTTGAACTGTGTATTAAACATGTCTTCCATACATGTAGTTATAATAGTAATACTAATATCTTGGGACAATCCACACAGTCATCAGATTCCATATAAGGGCAGAGCCTGTACTGTGGAAAACAGACAACTGGTACTATTTCTATTCTATTCTATTGGTGGCTATAAATTGGGCCCGGTAACCACAGGAACGCACTTCGACCCAGTTGGATCCATTGTGCATGCCCTAGCCCTTACTCTGTTTCTGGCGTATCAAAGAGTTCCCTCAGGTACGCAACGATTGCGCCAGCTTGGAGCTGTGCACAATCATCTGGTGTCCCCAATCATCCCAGATGACTCAACCTACGTCTCGCAAGAGCGTCGCAGCCACACAAAATGTGTCGCATGACTCTTTCACCTTTACAAAATCTGCAAGTATCAGTAGTACTTAGCCTCATTCTGTGAAGGTGCTCATTGGTACCAAAATGTCCCGTGAGTGCACCTATTAGGTGCCTTATCTGTGATCTGTTAAGTTTCAATAATTTAACCCCACAGTCCACCCTTGTGCTAGAGAAAGTTTTGGAGTGGTTTAGGCCTGATGCTTCCCTCCATTCCTTTAAGTGTTCATTCCTAGCATGCGCATATAATGCTTGGTGGTACGTTCTATACGGAATCCCCACAAATGGTTCAGGACCCACCAACTGTCTTTGTGAGCCGGCCCTTGCTAGTCTGTCCGCCTTCTCATTACGCTCAACAACTTCGTGTCCAGGTACCCAGATGAGGCTGACTTTGTTGTGTCTTCCCAGGTCATGCAAGGTAGGTACCACCGCAGTGTCAGATATTCTGCCGCCAAGTAGCAGTGTGTAAGCATTGCTGTGTTCCGGCGTGAAGGGCACTGTAGCTGGTGAAATTACTGGACACAAAGACTTAATATCTAATGTCTTAAGGGTCGGCAACGCGCTAGTGATTCTTCTGGTGTTGCTAGCGTCTATAGGCTACGGTGGCTGCTTACCATCAGGTGGGCCGTACGCTTGCTTGCCACCTTGGTAGTATAAAAAAAAAAAAAAAAAAAATGCAAACCTGTAACACCTTCTTTAACCAGTTTAGAGTCAACTGGGAAGGAGTTTAGAGCCTTCAGAGCTGCCTGACTGTCACTGAGAATGTAAATGGTTTTACCTTTAACATTTCTCCTTTGCATTTCTTTAATGCTGGCAATTATGGCATAGGTTTCCGCTTGGAATACCGATGCATAATGCCTCATGCTCTGACTGACCCTGCAGTCCTTGGAATAAATTCCTGCCCCAGTACCTGACTCCATTTTAGAGCCGTCAGTGTACCATATGAGGTGCGTTCCACCAACCGGTTTGAGTCCCCGCGTCCACTCATCCCTTGATGGTATGTGTACTCGGTATCTCTTATTAAACATGAACACTGGATTCATGTTTAATAAGAGGTACCGACAACTGGTACTAATACTATACTTTTTTTTTGGAAATACCCAAATACTTTATATAAGTGATACCCAGACTCTTGGTGGAAATCAAACCCGCTACCTATTGGGTAGCGGCCAGGGTGTCTTAACTAACGGACCAACAGGCCTGCCATGGACACGATTAACAAAATATGTGTACTTAAGACATTAAACAATAACAATTGTATATTTCCAACTTGTCTTGTTAAGACCTTTCATTATATTAGGGTTTTTAGAATTTAATAATATTCTGCAAAGATTCACACATGGTCATCTGATCCTAAACTAAGTAGACCCATGCCATGTACTATCGCGGACACGAACAGTGTACCAGTTATCAATTAAAATCATTTGAACGAAGTTATGTGCGCTGACTCCCTCCCGCTCGTATTTTGGGCCAGCACGTGCAAGCCATTGTCGTCCTAAATGTGATACACAGCTTGTGACCGCGAGTGTACACACCTGCCATACCATTATTCAAATTAAAATTTCTAGATTTGCATGAATATTGTTAGATTTAGTGTTATGTCATTACAATCGGTCAGAATATTTGCCCTAAATAGGACATGGAAATTGTTGTACAGTAAATGTATAAGTACATATTTAATACTAAAGATGAAGAAGAAGAAGAAATAATTTTTTTTTCTCACAACACGTGACGCTACAAAAAATAATATTAAAAAAAATCAAAAACAGATATAAGAAACGGATTGTTGCTACAATAGCAAACATAATTCTAACTAGTCTTAATCTTATGGTATAGACTAATAGACCCCTAACCGTCGAAGGCAGTATCTAAGTAGGTACCTAATCTGTGGACAAAAGTATGACATGAAGCCAACCATATTAGCGGGGCTACATCTGCGCGCTTCGGCGAAGATTCGCGTTATCGCGACAAGTGTGACCAAACAGTTCGTGCTAGCGCGATGTATTCGGGCGAACACGAATGCCTTCGTGGTGTTGTCGGTAAATTGACACGCATCAAAGGATTTTGTCGCGACAAACTTCGCCGAACCGGCTACACTTCGCCTTTGCAGTTGCAGCAACGTTGCCATATTATTAACACAAATTCAATTAATTATCAACCAATCTTTAAATTATTGTAGCTACCTACTGTAATTAAAATATATGCACCACTAATCCCAAGAGTTTGCTACATGTGTAGTCACATAAGGAGGGCTATGTTTTTGTTCTGGTGTGTCCGGTTGCCATTGTACAGGCTCTGCCTAGTTTGGGATCAGATGACCATTTGTGTTGATGCCGACTCTCCCAATCTTGCCCGCTTCCCGGCGCAAATCTCGTCCCCTCAGGAGACCGACCAAGCGATCGGCGCTTTCACCGATCATCTTAAATCGGCCATCAGCCAGTCCTCCCGGCAGGTTGAAGCGGACAACTTTTACGCTGTGCGCTTTAAGCTGCCCGATGACATTAAGGAATTAGTCCGCTAAAAACGCGGCTATTCACGCGTACGACTCCTACCCCACCGATGCCAACCGGGCCCGCATGCGTGCTTTGCAGAGGGACGTGAAGCGCAGCATCGCAGTACTCAGGGAGGCTCGATGGGGAGGGTTTCTCGAGGAGATCTCGCCGTCACACCAGGCTTACTGGCGGCTCGGGAGAGCCCTCAAAACCGACACAGTAGCTACCATGCCCCCCTTGACCCGCCCTTCAGGCGACCCACCCGCGTTCGAGGACGACGAGAAGGCTGAGGTTCTCGCTGACTCTCTAGAGAGTCAGTGCACACCCAGCTCCGCTCCCGTCGATTCGACGCACCTCGATCTCGCCGAAGAAAGCACCGGGCACCGACGGCATCTCCAATCGCGTCCTCAAGGACATATCAGATGGGCAGGGTTCTCCCTGTCCATCTGATATGTCTTTTAGTGACTATCTTCAACGCAGCCATGTCCCACTGCGTCTTTCCTGCCGAATGGAAAGACGTGGATGTAGTAGGTATCCCTAAGCCGGGTAAGCCTCGCAGCAGCCCTGCGAGCTACCGGCCTAACAGTCTCCTAAAATCTCTCGGCAAAATCTATGAGCGCTTGCTACTAGCGAGACTCAAAGACTTTGTCATCTCTAATAATATCCTTATTGACGAGCAGTTTGGCTGTCGAACCAGACACTCTTGCGTCCACCAGGTGCACCGCCTCACGGAGCACATCCTGACCGGGCTCAACCAGCCCAAGCCCGTCTACACAGGCGCCCTATTCTTCGATGTTGCCAAGGCCTTCGACAAGGTCTGGCACAACGGCTTGATATACAAGCTCTTCCAGTTAGGAGTCCCCGATAGGCTCGTACTCATCATTCGAGACTTTCTCTCGAATCGTACCTTTCGATACCGGGTCGAAGGTACGTTTTCTTCGCCCCATCCTATACAGGCCGGAGTCCCTCAGGGCTCCGTACTCTCTCCCCTCTTGTTCAGCCTGTTCACGAACGACATTCCTCGTTCGAGCAGAGTCCAACCCGCCCTTTACGCGGATGACACCGCTCTCTATTATTCCCATAGGGACATGTCCTATTTAACGCGTGCTTTTCAAGCCGCAGTCGACGCCCTGGGTCAATGGTTCCGTACGTGGCGCATAGAGGTGAACCCGGAGAAGAGTGCCGCGGTGGTCTTCTCCCGGGGACCCGTCAATATGTTCTCCGCGCGGAGCCTTCGGCCCAACAGACGACTATCCCCAATATCCCTATTCAATCGCCCTATCCCCTGGACTAGGAAGGTTAAGTACCTCGGAGTCACCTTGGACTCCGCCATGACTTTCGGCCCGCACATTAGGTCCGTCCGCAATCGAGCGGCTTTCGTACTAGGTCGCCTGTATCCCCTTCTCTGCAAGCGGAGTAAAATGTCGCTTAGAAATAAGTTGACATTATACAAAGCTTACATTCGCCCAATCATGACTTACGGGAGTGTAGTTTTCGCGCACGCCACCCGCACCCATATCGATAGCCTCCAGGTTATCCAGAATCGTTTCCTCCGACGTGCCGTCGGTGCCCCGTGGTACATGCGGAACGTAGATCTGCATTCCGATTTCAAGTTAGATCCCCTTCGTAAGTTCCTCAAAGAAGCGTCGAAACCCTACTTTGAATCCGCGACCCGTCACGCGAACAGTTTAATCAGCGCCGCCGCCGATTACGCCCCTAGTCCTTCTGACTCGCGCCGCAGATCACGGCACGTACTGCTCGACCCTCCTGACCCCATGACGGTCCTATTGGACCGGGATGCGCCGAACCCTCCCCGACAACCGTATGCTACACTAACTATCAGACACCGGTCTCGCCGGCGAGGCCGAAGGGTCGTACGTATGCGACCTCAACGACGTGCATCACCCCACTGAATTTCTTGCCGGTTCTTCTCAGTTCACAACGCGCCCCCAGCGTTGTGAACCGGTGGTAAACTCAGCCCTCTCTTAAGCGACAGCCCAAGCCGAGGCCGTGCCTCCCTGAGGTGCCCTTGAGCTCGTCGCTACTTCTGCCGTAAAGGCTAGAGCGCTTTAAGCGCTCGCCTCCTATTGCCCGGTGAAGCTGTAATGGCCATCTGCGGCCAACAGCGTCTATCATTCCCAAAAAAAAAAACCATTTGTGTTGATTGTCCCAGAATAGTATTATAAAATATGGGTCACATTTTTTGAAGTCTTAGATAATCTCTAATCTTACAGCTAATAAATTTACTAATCAATGAATATCATTAAAAATAATAACGGGTTTTTTACCAATATCTTAAATTTATATTCTGACAATATGACTGCATGATAATATATTATGCCTAGTAAATTCTAGATATATCTATATAATATAGATAATATTAGTGGTTATATTTGGTTAACCGAAAAATGGAGGTTAAAATACTATCATAGCTATTGTAAAGCTACAACATTGTTTCTTTATATTGTTAGTGTTATCACATAATATGCTTTGTATTAAACATTCCTAGTGAAGATTTTGACCTCTTATAGAAGTTTTATTTCAATTTAATTTTAAACTAACACAGTTATAAAATCAAATCTATCAATAGTATCAGTAAAATCAATGAAGTATATTTTTAATCCAACTCTGATAATATGAACTTCACCTTCCCATGGATATATCTGATAAAAAAAAACATTTATTTTATTTTACAGAATATATGATAAAATTGTATGAACCTTCAAGGTAAATGATCAATGCTTAGGTGTAAGTAGACGTTAGTATTATGATAAGGTGTACTTGGCTAGTTAGAAGCGATGACGCCCATGACCCTGCACTCATAGTTTATGTACTTAAGATTGCATAAGTGGAGACTGTTATAGCTGAATTCTAGAAATAGTTGTATGTGTCTTATAATCATTTTCAAAAAACTACAGAACACATATTTTGATCATGTATCAAAATGTGTTAAACATGCAACATCATATAAAGCCACCATGGCTTGGTATCTAGGTACAAATAATTTTAAGATGTAATTCATCCTGGGTTTTATAATGTTTTTTGTATTTGCATGTATTTTAAAGATGATGTTATGACCTGATTAAAAATGAGGTAACCTCACATAGTATGTTTATTTTGATTAGATATAAAACGACAGCCGGTCAAAAGTCCAATTATTTAAATTACAGGTGGCATCAAATTTGCGGATGTTTCTTAAATAGATTATTACCCTTTTGCACCATAGACTAGAACTTCTCAGTGGATGTGATGATTCTCATATTTGGATGCACCTAATTATCTAAGTCAGAAATAAGACCACATATGGCGTAACTTAAAACGCAATAATATATATATATATTTTTTTATTAGTTCACTAAACTGGACGTTACACATTAAACATTTAAACAAAAAATAACACAGAGAGAAACATATACAAGTGCACGACCTTCTCGAAGTGAACATAACATGCTAACTAAAAAAAAGTATGAAAAATCAGGGAAACGAATACATATGGGAATGATACATACAAATCAAGAAACCGCATTACACATCAAAAACAATATTACTAGCAAAAAAACGCTTAATTGAAATGACAGATGCACCGAAAATATCCAAATCATGACAAAATTTATTATATGAAGAAAACATACGATTAATTGGCGACTGTTGACCATAATTTGTACGACAAAGTGGAATGCTGAATTTATATTGAATTATTTATTTGATGTAGAAAAAGCCTCATCGGCAACGCTACCAAAGCCGGAAACGAAGAAGAAACCGGAGCGAGGATTGAAGCTGACATCACACTCCTCATTCTCCAAGTTCGAGGAGAAGCGGCTCCGGCAGAGCGAGACACTGAAGAAAGCCAACTTACTCAAGTTTAGCGTATTCAAGAAAAGTAGTACAGGTATACAACGTGGTAACGAACTAACCCAAATTCTGATACAAAAGTTTGTCTAATTAAATTTGATAGTAAATAATGGCGGAATTTAAAAAAATAATGAACGGTGGCATTTGCTTTGAGCTATTACAGAGCTGCTTTATTACATAAACTTTATGGAAAATCTGTCTTTGTAATAATAATACATCGCTGGAAAAACGGAAGAAAGGTTCTCGAGTGGCGACCACGAACCGGAAGACGCAGCGTAGGCAGGCATCCCACTAGATGGACTGACAACATTGTTCGCGTCGCAGGCAATGGCAAATTGTCATTCATTGTGGCAGTCTTAGGGGAGGCCTTTGTTCAGCAGTGGACGTCTTCCGGCTTATGATGATGGTGATGAATAATGGTACTGAAATCCGATCCAGTCCTCAATTTAGGGTAGAAATAAACCATTCCACAGATTAATGCTTTTAAAAAAGTCAGAATTGAACAGACTGCTAATAGGCATTCATAACGACAAATATCTTTTATCCTTAGATGACCACGACCACACACCAGAGAAAAGGCCACCAGAGTTTAAAATCCCGGCTATGGTAAATGAAGGCATGAAATGCGACTTCAGAGTGAGGTTCGCGCGGTTCCCGCCACACGTGGACCGCGATTGCCGTCTGTTCGTTCAAACATTCATCATGGACGTGATCAAATGTGCCAATGTGATGACCGTCGATGAGTTGTCCGAGAGAGTGCAGAGACAGTACCAGGTGTGATTTTGTTTTAATTGCAAAACTTTCCCTAGAGCTTCGGAGTCGCTGGATGTTCGGGATGTGGCCCTTAGAACGTCCATTTAGTACGGCGACGACTCCGAGGAGGACGGCGGCGGGGTTGCGCCCCGTCCCCGTGATAGGTTCCCGGGGGGTTATAATGCGTCCCCCGGCGGCGGGCTCAAGGGCAAGGCACTGAGGGGCTCCTGGTGCAGATCCCACCTTTTAGTGGGTAAGAATCCCGCGGTATACATACCCCGGTTGCGCCCCTCAGTTCCCAGGGAAATTTGGAAGGCTCCCCCGCGAAAAGAAATGTTCCCTAGGGCTAGTGACTGTCCAGATAGTTTCCACCAGATAGTGTCAGATATTCTGCCGCCAAGCAGCAGTGTGTAAACATTGCTGTGTTCCGCTCTGAAAGGCAATGTGCCGAGCGGCAGTGCTTCGCATCTGTCTATGGGTACGCGTCTCGCTTACCATGAGGCGGTCTTGCTTGCCTCGTCAGTAGGTGGAATAAAGAAAACAATACATACAGTAGACGCACTACAAACATATAGTTGTTAGTGCTACACACACACACATACACACTTAGCTCGAGTTTCGTTATACAGTTGTTGAAGCTACTGAGCGAGAACATATAATTTATACTGTGCTTCTAGTGTTTATGGCGGAAGGGGGTAGTGCATTGGTGTAGCTGACCAGGTGGTCATCCTGCTAATCACTAAGCCGAAAAGAAGGCAACCGCAGGAAGGCATAGTCAATTCAGCTAAATAAAATCATTACATCTTTTTGTTATCAGCGCTTCATGAAACACATGGATACGTCGCCACACTTCGCGAACGTGGACTCCGATACCAAGGAAGTGCTCATGGACTTTGTGGAAAAACACGCCATGACATATTTGCACGAGTAAGTTTAAAATTAAATTTATGCATTTTTTTTTAAGTTAGAAAGGACAAGCTATGCTGGCGCCCTCTGTACTTTATTAATATGTCATAATCACGGTTTTTTTAAATAAGTTTTTCTAGTCTATAATTTTCAATACATATTGGTTTGTTCGCTTCAGGTTGCCATCTGTGGTATTTTCACCGACTGGCACTGAAGATGAGCGGCTAGACCGCGCCATGTCTGAACGCATCCAACAGCTTAGCTGGGTCGGCGAGAAGCATTTGGAATGCAAGCTGGACCGATCTAGTGCTGAATGTAGACAACTGTTGTACAAAGCTATAAGTGGTAAGTGTAAAGACAGCTTTCCATAGCCGCTGAATTAGTAAGGATCACTAAAATGTAATTACAACAGTGTATAACGTAGCTTGGCAGCGGTAAAATGAAAGAGTGATTTGAGATTTTGGAATGATGATTGTGCAAGTGATCTTTCTGATATAATCGCTTTGTCAGATATTTTTCCACAAAGCAGCTGTGTTCCATTGTGAAGGGTAATCGAAATTACTGGGGTTAGGAGACTGATTAACTATTTGTACAGGTGACGGGAGGCAGTATCTCGTAGCTTTTCTGGGGTATATCTATCGCTTACCATCAGGCGAATGCCTCCCTCTGTTAGTCACGCAAAATGCATTAAAAGATATAGATTGTGTACAGTGGCAGTGGGACAACTGAAAATTGGAGAATTACGATTGGGGAACTATCGTCACAGTACAGGAAGTTTACAGTCGAATAACGCCAAACGCTAGAGGTCTGCGTTGTAATGTTGTGTTGAGTAAGATTGCCAGTGCTCTATCAGAAGTTACTGGTCATTGAGGGACCATCACTTGTCCTTTTACTGCTTGCACAGGGACGTAAAATATAATACTTTATAGTTGTTTTATACTGTTGTTGACTGGTTCACTTTAGATCAAGGCAAACCCCCTAGCTTGCTTATAATAAAGTATATATAAAGTAAAAAATACCCTAATGAACCTGGAGTTAAATTATTTGAATCCCTATTGAAAATATTCAAGCAACGCGAGCGAATCTGCTGACGAAATCTATTGGGCACCTAGTCCAGTAAACAACAGAGGACTCAAACGCGAACCTTGGAGTATTTTTCAAAGACTGGAGAACCAGTTCGATTTGTAATCTTGCAGAGCTAGATCATGTGTCTGATTTTCTTTGTACAATCAAAACCAACGATGTAAGTCACTGTATATGTGCACCTCTAAAATCCTTAGGAAGAGTACTTGAAGGTTAATCTAGTCAACACTTGCTAAGACTTTTTTTCACATTATATTTTTTATTTATTTATATTATTATGTCGTGATTCAACCCCTAAATCATCATGAAGGCGAGTCTAGTATTTGCGTAGAAAGAAATCAAAGCTCGTTGTGGTTTATGTAACAGCAGCTGGTGCCGTCTCGCCAGCTTCAACTGGCGGAATGTTACTTGTAATCGCTTCAGGCAGTTTCTATCCATCCATACAGTTTAATTAAACACCGTTCCGATCCTGAACAATAGCGGCCGTCTGCTGAGTTTGATTAATTTCTCCAGCCTCTATCAGCTTTCATTCTGTGTCGGTATCGGCGTTGTTAGGCGTCAGTGGACCGCACGGGCTGCCGTCTCTCTACCGGGTCGCGTATCGCGTGGATAGTGAGCGGTCGGTCTGTGTGCAGAGCTGCTGGGCATGGACAGCGCGGCGTCGCCGGGCGGCAAGCTGGCGCGCGTGCGGCGCTGCTGCCGCCACGTGCTCGCGCTGTGCGGCGCGCCCGCCTCCGCTGACGACCTGCTGCCCGCGCTCATCTTCACCGTGAGTATATATATATACTGCGATATAGGTGGTCACTAGCGCCGCTGCCGCCACGTGCTCGCGCTGTGCGGCGCGCCCGCCTCCGCTGACGACCTGCTGCCCGCGCTCATCTTCACCGTGAGTATATATATATACTGCGATATAGGTGGTCACTAGCGCCGCTGCCGCCACGTGCTCGCGCTGTGCGGCGCGCCCGCCTCCGCTGACGACCTGCTGCCCGCGCTCATCTTCACCGTGAGTATATATATATACTGCGATATAGGTGGTCACTAGCGCCGCTGCCGCCACGTGCTCGCGCTGTGCGGCGCGCCCGCCTCCGCTGACGACCTGCTGCCCGCGCTCATCTTCACCGTGAGTATATATATATACTGCGATATAGGTGGTCACTAGCGCCGCTGCCGCCACGTGCTCGCGCTGTGCGGCGCGCCCGCCTCCGCTGACGACCTGCTGCCCGCGCTCATCTTCACCGTGAGTATATATATATACTGCGATATAGGTGGTCACTAGCGCCGCTGCCGCCACGTGCTCGCGCTGTGCGGCGCGCCCGCCTCCGCTGACGACCTGCTGCCCGCGCTCATCTTCACCGTGAGTATATATATATACTGCGATATAGGTGGTCACTAGCGCCGCTGCCGCCACGTGCTCGCGCTGTGCGGCGCGCCCGCCTCCGCTGACGACCTGCTGCCCGCGCTCATCTTCACCGTGAGTATATATATATACTGCGATATAGGTGGTCACTAGCGCCGCTGCCGCCACGTGCTCGCGCTGTGCGGCGCGCCCGCCTCCGCTGACGACCTGCTGCCCGCGCTCATCTTCACCGTGAGTATATATATATACTGCGATATAGGTGGTCACTAGCGCCGCTGCCGCCACGTGCTCGCGCTGTGCGGCGCGCCCGCCTCCGCTGACGACCTGCTGCCCGCGCTCATCTTCACCGTGAGTATATATATATACTGCGATATAGGTGGTCACTAGCGCCGCTGCCGCCACGTGCTCGCGCTGTGCGGCGCGCCCGCCTCCGCTGACGACCTGCTGCCCGCGCTCATCTTCACCGTGAGTATATATATATACTGCGATATAGGTGGTCACTAGCGCCGCTGCCGCCACGTGCTCGCGCTGTGCGGCGCGCCCGCCTCCGCTGACGACCTGCTGCCCGCGCTCATCTTCACCGTGAGTATATATATATACTGTGATATAGGTGGTCACTAGCGCCGCTGCCGCCACGTGCTCGCGCTGTGCGGCGCGCCCGCCTCCGCTGACGACCTGCTGCCCGCGCTCATCTTCACCGTGAGTATATATATATACTGCGATATAGGTGGTCACTAGCGCCGCTGCCGCCACGTGCTCGCGCTGTGCGGCGCGCCCGCCTCCGCTGACGACCTGCTGCCCGCGCTCATCTTCACCGTGAGTATATATATATACTGCGATATAGGTGGTCACTAGCGCCGCTGCCGCCACGTGCTCGCGCTGTGCGGCGCGCCCGCCTCCGCTGACGACCTGCTGCCCGCGCTCATCTTCACCGTGAGTATATATATATACTGCGATATAGGTGGTCACTAGCGCCGCTGCCGCCACGTGCTCGCGCTGTGCGGCGCGCCCGCCTCCGCTGACGACCTGCTGCCCGCGCTCATCTTCACCGTGAGTATATATATATACTGCGATATAGGTGGTCACTAGCGCCGCTGCCGCCACGTGCTCGCGCTGTGCGGCGCGCCCGCCTCCGCTGACGACCTGCTGCCCGCGCTCATCTTCACCGTGAGTATATATATATACTGCGATATAGGTGGTCACTAGCGCCGCTGCCGCCACGTGCTCGCGCTGTGCGGCGCGCCCGCCTCCGCTGACGACCTGCTGCCCGCGCTCATCTTCACCGTGAGTATATATATATACTGTGATATAGGTGGTCACTAGCGCCGCTGCCGCCACGTGCTCGCGCTGTGCGGCGCGCCCGCCTCCGCTGACGACCTGCTGCCCGCGCTCATCTTCACCGTGAGTATATATATATACTGCGATATAGGTGGTCACTAGCGCCGCTGCCGCCACGTGCTCGCGCTGTGCGGCGCGCCCGCCTCCGCTGACGACCTGCTGCCCGCGCTCATCTTCACCGTGAGTATATATATATACTGCGATATAGGTGGTCACTAGCGCCGCTGCCGCCACGTGCTCGCGCTGTGCGGCGCGCCCGCCTCCGCTGACGACCTGCTGCCCGCGCTCATCTTCACCGTGAGTATATATATATACTGCGATATAGGTGGTCACTAGCGCCGCTGCCGCCACGTGCTCGCGCTGTGCGGCGCGCCCGCCTCCGCTGACGACCTGCTGCCCGCGCTCATCTTCACCGTGAGTATATATATATACTGCGATATAGGTGGTCACTAGCGCCGCTGCCGCCACGTGCTCGCGCTGTGCGGCGCGCCCGCCTCCGCTGACGACCTGCTGCCCGCGCTCATCTTCACCGTGAGTATATATATATACTGTGATATAGGTGGTCACTAGCGCCGCTGCCGCCACGTGCTCGCGCTGTGCGGCGCGCCCGCCTCCGCTGACGACCTGCTGCCCGCGCTCATCTTCACCGTGAGTATATATATATACTGCGATATAGGTGGTCACTAGCGCCGCTGCCGCCACGTGCTCGCGCTGTGCGGCGCGCCCGCCTCCGCTGACGACCTGCTGCCCGCGCTCATCTTCACCGTGAGTATATATATATACTGCGATATAGGTGGTCACTAGCGCCGCTGCCGCCACGTGCTCGCGCTGTGCGGCGCGCCCGCCTCCGCTGACGACCTGCTGCCCGCGCTCATCTTCACCGTGAGTATATATATATACTGCGATATAGGTGGTCACTAGCGCCGCTGCCGCCACGTGCTCGCGCTGTGCGGCGCGCCCGCCTCCGCTGACGACCTGCTGCCCGCGCTCATCTTCACCGTGAGTATATATATATACTGCGATATAGGTGGTCACTAGCGCCGCTGCCGCCACGTGCTCGCGCTGTGCGGCGCGCCCGCCTCCGCCGACGACCTGCTGCCCGCGCTCATCTTCACCGTGAGTATATATATATACTGCGATATAGGTGGTCACTAGCGCCGCTGCCGCCACGTGCTCGCGCTGTGCGGCGCGCCCGCCTCCGCTGACGACCTGCTGCCCGCGCTCATCTTCACCGTGAGTATATATATATACTGCGATATAGGTGGTCACTAGCGCCGCTGCCGCCACGTGCTCGCGCTGTGCGGCGCGCCCGCCTCCGCCGACGACCTGCTGCCCGCGCTCATCTTCACCGTGAGTATATATATATACTGCGATATAGGTGGTCACTAGCGCCGCTGCCGGTTTATGCACTGTAGCTGGTGAAATTACCGGACTCAAGAGACCTAACATCTGATATTTCGGCTGACGAGCGGCAGTGCATGTAGTGCACTGTCGCTCGTCTGCTGTCTGTAGACAGACATACGTAATATCAGGCGGACGTCTGGTTTGTCTTGTGACAAGTTGAATAAAAAACAAGATGCAACAGCCGCCAGGACTGTGTGTTCAACGCCACTGTACTTTAGGTCGTGCAACAGGTTGCAGGTAGCGATTTTGCTATGCGACTAAATATAAACTGGTCTAAGCTAGTGTCCAATCGCACTTCAGTATAAGTCGTGAAACATTTGCACGACCTGTGTGTGTTCATCAAATGTAGGTTCACTCTTGTTACAAATTCCACCGCCATCCGCCGCCATTGGTCTCAACAGAATTCATACCTACTAATAGTCAATCTTTCCCGTGTGGTTCCCGGGTAAGTATAGCAGCCTCTTGTCCTCCCGTTGGGTGTCCATTAAGAAGACGGGCAGCGGCGTCTGTCTATTGAATTAACTACCATCTATACTGCGATCCCCAAGACGCCTGCCAAGGGCGGAAATTATGGCAACCCCTCCCCTTTTTAAAGGGTAGGCCTTTGTTCTGCAATGGATTTCTTTCGGCTGCTGATGTTGAACTAGTCAATCAATACCGGTTCCTGCTGCTAGACCTCCTAAAGACCTGATATTAATCATTTTCTGTCTCATTAACATGGCGTTATACGTCATAAATTTGGTCGTTATTGTAACGTTACTCGAAACCATTGGTTGAGAAAGTAAATATTACCCTTACAGGTGCTAAAAGCGAACCCGCCACGTTTAGTGAGCAACATCAACTTCGTGACGCGTTTCTGCAACGCCCAGAGGCTCATGACTGGCGAGGGAGGATACTACTTCACGAATCTGGTAATTATGATTCTTTCTATTATTGCCACGTCGCTCGGAGAACGGATAACCGTTGGGGAAGAAAGGTTCTCGAGTGGCGACCACGAACCGGAAGACGCAGCGTAGGCAGGCCTCACACCAGGTGGACCGACGACATGGTGCGCGTCGCAGGTGACCGGTGAATGCAAATAGCCAATTGTCGTTCATTGTGGCGTTCGAAGGGGGAGGCCTATGTTCAGCATTGGACGTCTTCCGGCTGGTGATGATGATAGACTACTGAGGCTTTATCTGCGAACAACTTTCATTGCTGATAGCGTATAACAATATTGCTGCACTGACTCCCTGAGAAAGGAATCTTCATTCTTCTGTGAGTTTTTCTCTTTGAACCTTTCATACAATATTTCTTATTATTCTTTTCAGTGTTGTGCAGTGTCTTTCATAGAGAACTTGACGGCGGAATCTTTGAGCATGGACAAGAAAGAGTTCGACTGCTACATGGCCATGCCGGCGTCTATAGGCGGCAGCTCTTGGGTAAGCTTTATATTATGATTTCTTGTTAACATCTCTACCATGCGCCCGTCTTTTAGTCCCACTGTTGGGTCTGTTGGGCACGGGCATCCCCCTCAAGGTGAAAAGGCTTAGGACATAGTCCACCACGCTGGCCACGTGCGGGCTGGTGGACTTTATACGTCATTCGAAAGCTAGTTAGGCGTTCTCAGACATGCAGCTTTCCTCACGATGTTTTCCTTCACCGAAAACTAGTAACTATCGCACAAAGACGATTCATTATTATAATTATCGAAGAATATTTGCTTGTATTCAAAGCAATGTGAAATATAATATACAGTGCAGTATTCAGTAATCGAGTTTGCTATACAATTCCTAGGATCTATTTTCTTGTCATGGAGTTAGGCTACCTTCTTCTTTTCGTGTCTATCTGATAACATTAAATGTGATCAGCCCTTAGCGCTCTTTTGTTTGCTTGAATCAAATCCTCCCTAGTGCAGGCGGGACACTGGACACTGGGGCAGATGGTAAGATGTGCCATGGTCTGCTGTACTGCACCACAATTACAACTTAGGTATACTTTTATTTATTTAGTTTGTACTTGCATCGACCAACCTGGAACGCAATCTATTTAAAGTTTTCCATGTTGGCCATGACTTCTTGAAACCTGGTGGCAGATTTTCTAAAGAGAGAGAGCATAAAGCTATTGTGCGTGTGTACCATAAAGCTTAATTTTTTTTGCCCAGTCCAACATTGAAGCCATCACAACGTTTTCTGGTTTGTTTCAGTCAGTTACAACATGGTTGGAAATGCTTCAAAGGTTTCGTAGGTTATTTGTAGGGCTTCTCTATATAAATCTCTTGCGCACACATGCTAAGGAAGCGAATTGTTGATGGGGAGGTCGGTTGATCATTTGTGTAGATGGTAAAAAGAATAGGTGCCAGCATGCTCCCTTGCGGCAGACCATTTTTATGCGATCGCAATCTGCTTTCTCTTCTTTAAGATGCACTCGGAAGGCTACCTTTGGATAGTTTGTTTAATCATAGCGGTTATTGCAGGCGGCGGCGCTTTCGTTGTGTGGCGCGGCTCGCGAAGCAGACGAACAGTTGTCTCTGGCGCGACGTCTGCTCGCACACACGCGCGATATACACGCACGCGCTGAACATCTCGCACTAACCGCCCACACGTTTGAGGTAACGTATTCCCCGTGAGTTAGAAAATAATACCATAACAGACGATAGACGTCCACTGCTGGACAAAGGACTCACCATTAGGGGGGTGTCATAATCCTGGGTGTCTTGGTGCTCGCAGTATAGGTGGTGGATAATCCAATAGAAAGAGTCGACTGCCCGTCTTCTTGTTGTCCCTAAGGCGCCTATAATGACACCCAACGAGAGGAGACGGGTGGGTGCTATTACCCAGACACGCCATAGGAATAAAATAACATGTATTTATTTATTTTTTATTTTTTTTATCACCATGGTGCATGCTGCCCGCCTGATGGTAAGCAGTCACCGCAGCCAGTGGACGCTAGCAACACCATAATCACTTGCGCGTTGTTGACCTTAAAGACATTTGTTGTTAAGTTTATTGTGTCCGGTTATTTCATCAGCTACAGTGCCTTTCAGAGAACACAGCAATGATTACACACTGCTGCTTGGCGACGAAATATCTGACACTGCGGTGGTAACTACCTGGCTGATTCCTTGCACATGGAAACTACCACCTAGTCCTCAAGGTATACTTTACTGCCAGTGGAAGGGCATATATACGAATACAAAGCGACTAAGGGAAAATAAAAAGACGGACAGCAATGTCTTTCTATTGGATTACCTTTACTGCAAATCTCCAAGATGCCTGTCAAGCGTAATAATTATAGCAATCCCTCCCCCGTTAAGGGGTAGGCCTTTGAAATGTAGTGGACGTCATCCAGCTGATGATGACTGTAAATACACTATGAACATACACCAATCTAACCGCGGCGTGGACGCAAACAAGCGCCGCTACAAAAGTTAAACATATTGCTTTTATTTGTCAACAGGAACAAATAGCCAAGAAAGTACATGACGTACTAGCAAAAACTCCATTAGAAATAAAACCCAGAAGAGAGTTACCACGGATCGGGAAGTTCAAGGACATCAGTACCGCGCCACTCATCGACTTGGGCACTAATATTTCAGCTAAGCCAATAACAGAACCAACGCATCAACCGGGACTAACGCGTCAACCAGAACTAGCGCATCAATCGGAACTAACGGGTCAACCAGAACTAGCGCATCAAACGGAACTAACGCGTCAACCAGAACTAGCGCATCAATCGGAACTAACGCGTCAACCAGAACTAGCGCATCAATCGGAACTAACGCGTCAACCAGAACTAGCGCATCAATCGGAACTAACGCGTCAACCAGAACTAGCACATCAATCGGAACTAACGCGTCAACCAGAACTGTTGCATCAATCGGAACTCACGCGTCAACAAGAACTGTTGCATCAATCAGGACTCACGCGTCAACCAGAACTGTTGCATCAATCGGAACTGACGCGTCAACCAGAACTGATGCGTCAGTCAGAACTAACGCAACAATCGGAACTTACGCATCAATCGGAACTGACGCGTCAACCAGAACTAATGCGTCAACCGGAACTAACACATCAATCAGAAATAACACGACAACCAGAGCTACCGCGGCAACCAGAATTAACACATCAACTGGAACTAAGGCGTCAACCAGACCCAACGCCAACATCAGACCCAAGGGTAACCGTCCGAACAGAAGAACCTAAATTAAACATTCTTGGCTTCGAAGTTATTGACAAACCTTCCCCATCTAAATCACCAGAAATCCTCGACCATTTATGGGATTTGAAACAGACCAGCTCCCTTGAACTGCTCACCCCATCGCCTCTAGGATTCACCCCATTCGATTCCAGATCGATTGATGAGCTGATGACTCCGGACGAATTCGGATCGGATCACTTAGCTCCCGGACTGAGTAACATAAACTACGACATAGATCTATCAGATTTCAGTGGCGACAACAGTATAGCAGAGGACGCCCCAAAACCAGAAGCGAAAGACCCCTTCAGTCCTGAAGCGTTGAAGAAACCGTTTAATCCGTTCGCGCCGCAAACGTCCCGAGACCCATATAGCAGAGTTTTGGACCCGTTTGATGAGTTTAGTCTCGTTGATGCGAAGAACAAAGAGACCGATCCGTTTGAAGTGGTACACAGATCGAAGGATCCATTCAGTCCGGTGGAGTTAAGAGTCGATTTGGTAAGGAATCCCTTCAGTCCTGACAAGAAACCTACTTCAATATTGGATGATAATGAGTCACCCACGTCGGCTTGTCTTCTACCATCGCCGTTGCAACCGCAGAATACCAAGAAACCTTAGCTCATCGTTGTGTCAGATCCAATATTGGTCGGTGCTAAAATGTTTAGTTAATTATTTGACCTTATTGTTCTTGTTATTTATTTCATTCTTTATGTAAGTTGTCCCAGTTGGAATAAAGTGTCGATGAAAAGTTTTATTTTTATTTACTTACATGAAGACATCCAGAGTCGCAAAATATATGTAGTTTTTTTTACAAAGATTCGTCAAAACAATGATATGATGTCGAACTTTAAAACTGGTAGGTAACTGTTAATAATGCAGTTAAAGTAGGTCCTTTTAAAATTATTTAATAAAATGGTGGCGAGACCGACGGAACGGAACCAACAGATTAACCAGAACTGACGCCTCAACCAGAACTAATGCGACAACCAGAACCAACGCATCAATCCAGAACTAGTACGATATTTCGAATGTTATTTGTTACCCGTGGGGGTGTCCGGGTAAAAATACTAAACTTCCATCTCCTCTTGGGTGTGAGAGAGGCGAGGCGACTAAGGGAAAATAAGAAGTCTTGTAACAAGACAAGCACTGTTTAAAAAAAAGTGAAAAAATTACTAGCCTGCTGAGTTTCTTGCCGAATCTTCTAAGTTCAGCCCGTGTTATTATCCTTTAGCTAGCTGGTAGCTTTAAGAAAAAATACCATTCAAAAGTGCTAGCGTTAAGCCTATTTGAAATAAATATTTTTGAATTTGAACTGGCAGCAACGTCTTTCTATTGGATTACCTACCTGCGATTTCCAATACACCTGCTAAGCGTAAGGATTATGCCAAGAAGCTTATAGTACAACGCTATAAGCTTCTTGGATAATGCCAACCTCTTCTAAGGGGGACCAGCAAGATGTTCGCCTGATAGTAAGCGTTAAACGACACCTAGACATCTAAACTCCACTGCCGTTCGTCACCCGAGAATTTTCTATTAAGTCTTTGAGCCCGGTTATGTCACTACAGTTCCCTTCACGAAAGTTTACCTTGTTGCAGCGCAGAATACCTGACACTAGACGGCCTCTTGCCCAAAGTAGGACGACATTATGTTCCTCTTCGAAGTTCATAGTAAAGATCAAGGTATATTTTATACTTTTTACATCAGCGCCTCTAGCGGAATCTATAAGAAATGTGTAAAATATGTGGGGAAAAACACGATCCACATTTAATGAGTACCTACAATTTATTTCACTGTCGGATCTCATACTATGGGTACAGGTCGCGCAAAGCTTCTACAAGGTGTCGCGGTGTTAAATAACAAAAGCAAAACGATGTACATTACAAAATTTATTTCAGCTAGAATTTCTCATAATATTTTATCAGTTTTATATTCTTAGATATACATACATAGATGTTTAAATACAACGTTAGCGCCACCGGCGGGCGACGTAACTGAAAATAGAAGTGATACAGACAAGGCAATTAAAACTAGATACGCAATTAAGTAACATGACTTTTTATAAATAATACGAATCTAGACCTAACTTTCAGAACGACCGGTACAAAATACCGATACTATAACATAAACCATAACAGGCACGAAAACAATACGTGGTAATCTTGAGCTATTGTCTTCGGATCAAAGTTAATAGGGCATGACAAGTTTTAGTCTTTGCTAGTGCTGTATCTAACTTAGATATCTCTAAGACAATCTAAGATAGAGAAGATCTAAGAAGTTGTTAACTTAAAAAAAAACTTAATGCCAAGTGCACCGACAAAAAAAAGTCTGTTAATTTTAGCAAAGAATCGATTATCTATCTAACTATTTAACAGTCCTTAACGGTGAGGGGGGGGTGTCGAGCTAGGTTAAGATAATGGACTGTTCCATAACCGGGGTTATGGTGGTGGTGAAAAATAGATAACGGACGTCTTTTTGTCGGTGCACTTGGGCCTTACAAGTCTATAATAGCTTTTATTTTTTTTTCATAACACAAAAGCAACAGTAAAAAATTGTAGAGAATTTAGTATGAAATTGTAGGACTTAGTTTTTATAGATTTTTTTTATACTAAAAATTGCCAAGTACCCTATTTAGCAAATACAATGACGAGCATGACAAATTCGCTATGGATTTCTCTATAAAATATTGGCAAGTTCTAACCTCATCCGAAAACATCGTTTTGGAATGTATGCTTCATTATATTGTGGCAATATTTGTAATAATTATACAGTATGCTCGCCATCGAAAAGTCTTTGCTTGTGGCGGCTTCGTGTGGCGGGTCACCCCCTTCCCTCTGATATGGTTGAGGGGAGTGATGGCTGCTGCTCGAGTCAACTCGTGCGCGGGTGCTGCTTGGGGGGACTGGTCCGACTACTATCCCTTTGGCCTTTTAGTTTGTTGAAATTTTTGTCGTAATTTATTGCTTTCTTCTTTTCTCCCTTGCTTTATGTTTCGAACGGCAAGACACAATATCGCTAATGTCGATTCATTTGTAACAAAACAATGTTTAAAAAAAAAAGTGAAAAAATGACAAGCCCGCTGAGTTTCTTGCCGGATCTTCTCAGTTGTGGCCGCGTTGTGATCCGGTGGTAGCTTTTAAAAAATGACCATTCAAAAGTGCTAGCGTTAAGCCTATTTGAAATAAAGATTTTTGAGTTTGAGTAAAAGAACCCCAACTGCGAATAAAATGGTCTGGTCAAATTTCATTATTAAAACTATACACATATTTGAACTAATCTTGTTAGGACCATTGATTTGACGCTGGAATTTCTCGATAGATCTGAAAGTTACCGCGACTAACCAAGGCACAAAATGAGCCAGGCTACAACAGTGTTGCCTTTTTGACCACTCAAATCAAAATATGCATAAATTCATGAACTATACACGAAAGGTACAAAAAGGCACCCAGTCTTAATTTTTAATTAATGGCTTTTATAGGGGAGTCAGTATGTACATCGTTTCTAAGTGCCAATATTGTCCCAGCATAAGACGAAAATTCTGTAGTCGACAGTAAATTGTAATTACTGGACATACACATTATCAATACCAAAATTTCAGGACAATCCTCGATTTCCCGGCTATATGGCAACCCTGTTTGTACCCACATTTTGCAGAATAAAAAAAGCAAATTTCAAAGAATCTAATGACACATCCTATGTTAAATAAATAAAGTTGTTGAGGCTGCAGGCTGTGCCAAAGAAATATAAATATATAATGGTCAAGAAACACATCCCCTTTTTGGCAGTCAGGTAAAAGCGCTATTAACTTTGAAGGTGTGGTCTAGCGCCATTTGTTTGCTCGTAACTGTACAATATGTTAAAACTTAAACAATAAATTGAAAACTAATGGTGTGATGAGTTTTCTCCAGTAACATTCATTCCCGACATGTTTCAATCCAAAAAACGGGTCTTGTACTTGATACATCAACATGCACTTAAAAATACATATTGGATTAAAAATATATTTAGTTTAGGGTAACATTACTGTGAATTGCTATGAGGCCTATTTTATCAAAGAGACTTATAATGTGGAATTGTAGATAATCCATAAAATCAAAAAAATTAAATAACTTACAATCTGTGATCTGGTAACCACTAGACTAATCTAGTCTAGGTAGTCTAGTGACAAGATTAGAAATAAGAATGTATTATAGTATAAGTACTGAAATAGTATTGCAAGATGTTTAGTCTACTTCACATAGGCATTTAAAACATTGTGTAAGAGTAACATGCAACTGCTAATATGACATTTTAACCATGTCTAGCCAGTCTCATCTGTGAACAAGAAAAATGTTTATGCAAACAGAATATATTATGCCGAAGGCCTCTCACATGCTCATGTGAAATCACTAAGATAACAAAATGGCATTATATGATAAGGGTCCTTGTGTCAGTCAACTTGTGACCTTATTATAACTTAGTTGGAACCAGCACACAAGTCCAAAGCAATATCACTCAAAATGCTTCTATATACATATTATTATGATTAAATGTTAGTACAAATTTGTTCAATGTTTGGAATAAAATAATCACTTTCTCTCATTGGAGATGTCATAATTTCTTTATACTTTATGTTCACAAGGCTTTCTGCTACTTAAATTCTAAAGTTGAACACACATTTACAAAGTAATGAGAAATAAAAAAATATTATTTTTGGCTCACTTTGATGTTGATTATTTAATAAATTCAATACAAAATTATGTCAAGATAAAAATAAACTGTCAACACCAAAAAATCACTCAAATTTAATGCAGTTTACTGTTATTTTGTTACTGTGGTAAACGTTCATTGACATGAAAATATAATTAGATTATCATGGACAGCCAATGAATCAATTCACTTAGTTCAATGTAAATTATAATAATGCAGTAATGATTAGGCAATGGATATTGTGACGTTTATACCCAGGTTCCCATTATCTGCAAATAGTTGCGCAAGAGATGTGTCAAACACAAGGCAATCTGAGTTCATGATGGCAGAGGAGACTCCTTCATGGATCGAGCGCGGCATGGCCTCCCACGTGAGCCTCCTACGGTGCCCATTCAGCTCCAATCTATATGCAAAATTCTCTGCTTCCTTACGAGATCCTATAAGTTGTACAATGGCAAAAAACTGTTGATGTCCATCAAATTTCTCTTGCTTTTCAAGGACTAACATAAAATGGTGATTAAAACATGACTGCATCATCACCCAGTCTACAGCTCCAGGCAGATTAATATCCGTTGCAAGGAACACTATGTCCTCACCTTGGAGGGTGGTGATACTTTTATGCGACATCATCAAGTGAGGCATGACTTGGTCGAGGCCACCCTGCCACTTGCACGATGCGCCTGGGCACGGACAAGAGTATGGCCTGAACTCGCAGGCCTCCTCATGCTCGGCCTTCTCCGTGTGCACGAGGGTCACAGTACAGCCGGTGTTGGAGTGTTTACAGGGGAACATCACATTGCTAGCGACCTTCTCCATAGCGAGGTTGCGGATGTTGCCGAGTGGGCCGCGGCACGTCGGGCAGCAGGACAGCTTGGGCCGGCAGCTGGAGCACACCAAGTGCCCGCTCTGGCATTGCAGGATCGGTGGCAGCACATAGTCGAAGCACACGGGGCACTCGAACAGGGAGGCTAAGTCCGCCGACATGGCGGTCGGGGCGTTCACGAGAGCCGGCACCCCAGGGACAGAACAACTGGAACCGCTAGCTCCACGCCGTTTGTTGTTTGTGCTCATGTCACGCGCGCACAAAACCCGCCTATCGACGATCACTTCACCTCCGCCACAAGTTCCACCACGATCACCGCGTCAATTCATTTGTAACCTTCCACTGCTGATCCTTTCCGTCTAGAGGTCGCGGTGAAGTAAGTTTCCATCACAAATCTTGAGGGCAATGTTATTTAGTGCATGCGACGTGAACGCTGGGAACTAATATCCGTGGGATTTAGGCCAATTTGATTATCAGCAGATATCTTGAAGGGTTCCTATTTATTACATACTTGGTTCGTCAAGGTTTTGTAAATAAAATTAATTAAATTGCGAATGTTCTAGTTCATTACAAAAGGATAAAATTCGTCGTAAATCCCAAATGACTGATGGACAGTGTGACCGTTTCATAAAAAGGTAATCAACTAAAATAATATGATTTCAGTACTAAAAATACTAATATTTATGCAGAATTATACTAAAATTATACTAAAAAAAAAAAAAAAAAACCGATCAAGTGCGAGTCGGACTCGAGCACCGTGGGCGTGGTTCCATACCATTCTTGGACGTATTTAAGTTATTTGAATATGCGTCTGACACCTCAGATAGCAAAAAAACACTGTAAACTACAGATCCATCTAGACTCATCATTTTTTCTTCTTCTTTTAAAACATGGGTCACATTTTGCCCACTGTTCCGCCCCTATCCGCGCCAAACTATCTTTCAGCATTACCTTAACATCTTCCATTTTAAATGTTTTATTATTTCTACCCACGTAACCCTTTACTTGTGCCCATATCAGTTCTATTGGGTTTAGCTCGCAGTGTGTGGGAAGGCGCAAAACTGTAATATTTTTTTATGCCGCTAACTCGTCAATGTAATTTTTTTTTAATCTATTTTAGCGACTAGTTCCGCTTTAATTTCCGTCTCATTAAATTCGTCTTATTAAATTGAATTTCTTTATCGCGCAACCAGTTTTGTATGGTTTCCTTTCGCCAATTCATGTTAGGAACCTTCTCTATTTGACGCGAATGATAGGGCGCGTTGTCCAGTAGGAATGACTGAACTGGACTGAACCAGAAGGAATTTTTAGCAAATTGTTTTCAAACCACTTCTCAAAACTGTGAGCATCCATCTCACCGTGGTAATCTCCTTCAGCTTTCTGTGCTTGTAATATCCATTCTCCTTCCTACCTTCAACAAATCCGTCTTCGTTTCCAATATGGGTTATAATTAACCGTTTACATTTCTGCGGATTTTCAGCCCACAAGAGAGTCCTCTTAAAAAAGCATCTCTACTGGATGTTATACTATCGTCGACCCATACATTGTTTTTTTTCTACCTACATTCTAAATTTTATCATAATACCGCCCCACGTGTTTTATGACCACCGAGATTCCGAATACACCAAATGTTAATTACCTGTAACCGAGTTTGCCCATTGTTTTCTTATTGCCGTCTAATACTTTCAACCACTATACAATAGGTACATAATATGTACATGACCAAAAATATAATTTTTGGACGGTAGGAAAACATTTCAATGTGTCTATTATATGAACACATTATTGTTAGATTTTTAGTTACGGAACCTATGTGTTTTGGATATATATTTTGATACTAGCAGTCCCGCACAGCTCCGCCCGCGCTCTTTTCACGTTTTTAGATGCCCGCATAGTCTTATTATGTAATACGTATTACACATTTTTAATAGTATTAGATACATAGGTACTCATCTTATACATAACCTCCTTTTTGAAGTCGGTTACAAAACGGGGCCTATATTTTACTTGCCCTCTGAAGCACGGAGACGCTTAGAATGTAATTAAATGGTCAGTCTTTGTAATGACCTTGCCTTATGTTGCTTAACCTTATAAAAAATATCCTATGTCTGTCTCCTGGTTCTAAGCTATCTCCCCACCAATTTTCAGCCAAATCGGTTCAGCCGTTCTTTAGTTATCAATAGTGTAACTAACACGACTTTCTTATATAGATATGTATTTTAATAATGGGACTTTTTGTCTGAATGGGCGATTATTATTAATGTTTATTTTATTAAATATTTATTAGACTCTTTTTCCACTTCCACTTGTTGGTGATGCTTTACGCAAATCGTCGTTACGAGTAACGGTTAACTGTAACGATCGATTATGATTCGTTAAGTGTCTACGATACCACATCACTAGTTAGTTCGTCAATTCATAGACAATTCCAATGTTAGTAAACATTGGAACTTCGATTGAAAAATAGTTTAGGTTTGTTTGTCGAGTTTTTAAAATGTGGATAATATATGAAAAATATAGATGCACATGTATTATCTGTAATTATTTCAGATATTTCCCTCCACCAACTTCGGAGATATTTATATATATATTTTATATTAATACATATATGGTAATATTAGTCTATGTGGGCTTCTAAACAAATTTACCAAATTTTATGACTGTATGTATGTATGTAGGTTTGTCCGCGGATTTCTCAGAAACCACAAGTCGAATTTCGAAAATTTCGAAAAATATATTGAAGTCAGTGCTAGCACATCATGTTAACTAAGACTAGCACGAGCTGACACCGACTTCAATTTATTTTCGTTATTTTATGCTTTTTAGATAATTTACTTTGAAGTCGGTTTTTTTTTAAATAACACATACATATATACATACATACACTCATAATATTTGGCAGAAGCCCACATAGACTAACATTTATTAATATTACGCAGTTTTATCAATATTACATACATACGCGTCGAATAGAGAACCTTCTTTTTGAAGCCGGTTAAAAACTGTACAAAAGAGATAAATCATACAGTTTCGGTAAACATCAGACAAAGACAAAACTACGCAAGTGAAATTGTATGAATAAATGTTTGTGCTACCAGAAAATTTACCAAAAATACACTGCAAAATGTCCTTTTAGTTAAAATTTTACCAAAATATACTAACATTTGAAATTATACCAAAAAAATACTAAATCAAAATTGTGAAGCCCAAATTCTACCAATTTGGTATCGAATATACCAAAAACGGTCACACTGCTGATGGATGGCCAATCGAACAAAACTCACGGATGACATGACATGACATGACAGCAATCATGATGTCATACCATAGAGAAGCTCATCATAGTAAAGTCATAGACTAGATGGTTTTGTTATGCACGCTCTAATATCGCGGGCGAATCACGCGTGCTTGAACATAGTGTGAAAAGTCCTATAACTATGAGTGAAACCTCAGAGTAATTAGAATGGAGCTAGTATCGCGTCGATTCCCCGAACAAATTTTTCGTGGCACTTTTGCGGGGTGCGGGAGGCGAAGTAAACACACACAGATACAATTTTACGCATACCCACACTATATTAAACTCGCAACACATTCAAAAAGTTACGCACACAAATAAAGAATGACCTGACCATATGACCAAAATTTGGCAGAGGGGTTAGCGCATCATGATCTCTCCAGTGGTATCTCCTCTAAGAGTGAAACCAATTTGTGTCTCAGAGTAATTAGAATGGAGCTAGTATCGCGTCGATTCGCCGAACAAATTTTTCGTGGCATTTTTGCGGGGTGCGGGAGGCGAAGTTAACACACACAGATACAATTTCACGCATACCCGCACACTATAATAAACTCGCAACACATTCAAAAAGATACGCACACAAATAAAGAATGACCTGACCATATGAACAAAATTTGGCAGAGGGGTTAGCGCATTATGCTATCTCCAGTGGTATCTCCTCTAAGATTTGTGTATGCTGCTTCGTGGGCTTCTTGTTGCCCACACAAATTTTTATAAAACTTTTCATTGATTTGAAAGGTAGATCAAATCGAAATTATTTCTTGAAAGATTTCAGATGTTTTTATTTCTGAATGTTATCTAGCAATCACTATAGGCCGACCGTTTAACTCGCGCATCGCCTGCGCGGCAAGAAGGGAGCGAGGGGTGACGTTAGCGGATGGGTGAAAGGGGTGCGCGGAGCAGAGAGCTTACGTCAAATGCGGCAGTGCGCTGGTTGTGCTCGCAGCGCGCGGTTGGTGTTTTTGTTACGGACGCTTGAAGATAAACGCACAAGGTATACGACTGCCAAGATAAATCTCAAGATGAATCGCTCTTCCAGTTCGTTGATGAAGAGATGGACCGATTTATTATTAATTTGCAAGATTCTGACTCCTCAAGCTACACAGACAGTGATGATGATTCAAGCGATATGAATATTAGTGACGAATAGTCCTTTATAAATGTTATCTGTGGTTAAATATTTCTTAAACGGAGTTAATTATTGTTTTATGATTTTGTACAATATTTGTAAAACTTAAAAATAAATACTTAAAAAAAAGATACTTATTATTTTATTCTTTACCAACAATGTCTATCTCGAGATAAATCTTTGGATTATTGACTCCGCGTTACCCGCCCCCGCTCCCCTCCCTCCGCGCAGGCGACACGCGAGTTAAACGGTCGGCCTATAGATCTGGGCAATCCATAGATTTAGGATTTTTCACGGGCAATCATTAAACGGGTTGCCAAAGCATTATTTTTAGTCTGCGTAAATACCACGTCGCAGAAATAAAGAGTTGGTAGAGCCCATGAGAACTAGGCAATTCTTCTCTAATTCACGATACCGTTCTAGGAAGCGTGTGTGCAAAAAGAAAACCAAAGGGGACTTTAAGCACCAACTTACATCGAAGAAGTGCAGGCAACAGCAATGGGTGGATTGCCAAATCGCTTCGTGCGTCAGGTATCCCGGAAGAGAGTCTGCGAGTTCTAAAAGCCCGCAGATTGTCTGTGATCTTTAGACCCACAGACCAATCTAGCATTTGGTTGGGTAAACGTTAGATAGAATTTTATCGCAAGCCAGATAAGCAAATGGTAGTGATGATGGGTATAACAAATCAAAAAACGTAAAGTTTAGTCCCAAATAAAATTTATTATTAAAAAAAGTACTTACTAGATGCACTGTTCCATCTGGGGTAAAAACGTTAAGTTCTAAGGCTGAATTCACACCAAGATGGTAGCGGCCAGCAGCGGCCGGCAGCGGCCAGCAGCGGTTAGAAGAGGCGCAACGCGGCCGGCAACGGCGTGAAGCATCCGCCCGGCCCCGCGAGCAGCCGCGCGCGGCCGCGCGCTGCCTCGCGCCTTGAGTCAAGTTCGTACATTCTACAAGGAAACTCCACTCCAAAAACCGCGCAGCTTCTTTGAGCTTTTCAAGCGATACTGGTCTTCTATGTATTGTAGATAAACAATGGATAAAGTTTAAAATTCTTTCAAAGTGAAAGTGCGCGCCGCGCCGCTGCCGGCCGCTGCCATCTTGGTATGAATTGAGCCTAAGGGAGTGTCCTAATAGAACGCGATCACGCGATCATCGCGCGAACGAACGACGCGGCCATCGCGCGATGACTGGCGAATGTACTGGCGCCAGTTTGGACACTCGTTCGACGTCCATATGTTTGAGATTTCATCGCGCGATGGTCGCGTCGTTCGTTCGCGCGATGATCGCGTGATCGCGCTTAGTTAGGACATCGCCTAAGAGTCACCCTAGACTCCACCATAACTTTCAGGAGCTTTCAGGCCGCAAGTTCAGCAGCTTTCAGGCCGCAAGATCTATGCGCAGCAAACTTTTACGGCAAGCATTCCAAACTCAAACTCAAAAATAGTTTATTTCAAATAGGCTTAACGCTAGCACTTTTGAAAGGTCATGTTTTTTTTTAAAAAAAGCTACCGCCGGATCACAATGATCACAACGCGCGGCGGAAACTCAGCGGGCTTGTAATTTTTTCACTTTTTTTAAACAGTGTGTCATGTTACAATTAGATGTGAACGCCGGTGTGTCTTGCCGTTCAAAGGATCAAATAAGACAGAAAAAAAAATATGACGAAAGTACAACAAACTAAAACGCCAAAGGGATAGTAGTCGGACCAGTCCCCCCAAGCAGCACCCGCACACGAGTTGACTCGAGCAGCAGCCATCATTTTCTGTCCTTATCGGCGGCACGCTAGCTAGATGTCTTGTTATATTCTGTCTACGCATCACTCCATTTGTAGCCTCCGCCTCCGTGGCGCAATCGGAAACCGTTGCTAACAAGATGATCACGAGTTTAAATAATGTGGTTGCTACCCACATTATTTAAACTCGTGATCATCTTGTTAGAGAACTTACGAAAAGGCAGAACTTTACGAAGTTCTTTCTTACTGTTCAGGACAGTGCAGAGAGTTCACTTAGTTCTCTAAATCGATGCAATTATGATCCACCTTGGATGGGAGTGTAAGAAGTTGGTCCTGTACCTCATATCTCCCCCCCAGCCCCAGTTATCGTCCGATATCGGTTCCATTGGCCCAAGTACTTTTGCACTTTAAAATATCCTGTTTTAATGAGCTAAATAAAGATCAACATTGGTGACTTGAACAACCTGGGGAATTATTATTATTTGCATTTTAATTTTCACTTCAGAATAGATTGTACCTAGGTACCTACTTACTTATTTAATGTTTCGCTCAAGAAATACCTTATTTTTGATTTTGATATCGATCAGCACATCCATATGCTCGATGCAGAGGGACGTGAAGTGCAGCATCGCGGAACTCAGGGAGGCTCGATGGGGAGGGTTTCTCGAGGAGATCTCGCCGTCACACCAGGCTTACTGGCGGCTCGCGAGATCCCTCAAATCTGACACGGTAGTGACCATGCGCCGTTTGACCCGCCCTTCAGGCTACCAACCCGAGTTCGAAGACGACGAAAAGGCTGAGGTTCTCGCTGACTCGCTAGAGAGTCAGTGCACCCCCAGCTCCTCTCCCGTCAATCCAACCCACCTCGAGCTGGTAGTAGTGGATAGGGAAGTAGAGCGCAGGTCTTCACTCCCTCCCACCAAATCTCTCTCCCCGGTCACGCAGACCGAAGTGGAAGACCTCATCAAAGGCCTTAAGCCGAAGACCAGCACCGGGCTCCGACGGCATCTTCAACCGCGTCCTCAAGGTTCTTCGCGTCCACCTGATATGTATTTTTGTGACTATTTTCAACGCTACCATGTCCCACTGCGTCTTTCCGGCCGAGTGGAAAGATGCCGATGTCATAGGTATCCCTAAGCCGGGTACGCCTCGTAGCAGCCCTACGAGCTACCGGCCTATCAGTCTTCTCAAATCTCTCGGCAAACTCTACGAGCGCTTGCTGCTGGCGAGACTCAGAGAGTTTGTCACTTCCAATAATATCCTCATCGATAAGCAGTTTGGCTTTTGAGACACTCTTGCGTCCACCAGGTGCACCGTCTCACGGAGTCCGCCTACACAGGCGCCTTATTTTTCGATGTTGCCAAGGTCGACAAGGTCTGGCAAAACGGCTTGATATACAAGCTCTTCCAGCTAGGAGTCCCCGATAGGCTCGTACTCATCATACGAGACTTTCTCTCGAATCGTAACTTTTGATACCGGGTCGAAGGTACGTATTCTTCTCCCCATCCTCTACAGGCCGGAGTCCCCCAGGGCTCCGTGCTGTCTCCCCTCTTGTTCAGCCTGTTCACGAACGACATTCCTCGTTCGAACAGAGTCCACCTCGCCCTTTACGCCGATGACAACGCTCTCTATTATTCCCATAGGAACATCCATATGCCCGAAAACCTAAACCCCACCGCTCAGTTCAGTCTGGCTTCAGGCTTCAGTTGTATTTTCAAAACGGACAGCCTAAGCTGAAGCCATATTTCCTTGAAATCATCGCTTCCCATCTCTTCAGGCCTCAGGCGTACATATTCTACGTGCCAGTGTCTTATCTATAGATATCTTAGGTAGATATACCTATCCAACTTATCTGCTTTTTAGGATTAGGACAAAGCGAGAGTTGTGCCCGTTCAAAACGTTTGACCTGGCAGACGGGGCTGCTTGTACAGTACGGGACGTGTTCTAGCGAGCGTCTGGCGTTGGAGAAACTCTCAAATGAATGAAAGCCCGAATGAAGTTCCTAACCTAATACGTTCAATTCCTTGTTTTTTTTTTTAAATCGATGATATTGAACAAAAAAACAGTAGGTATTTATTATACCAACCTTCCTCCAAGATACCATTATAGTATAGTCTGTCTAGTCAAACTTGAGAGTGGAAACTTTCATAGTTTCAGGTAATATTTGAAATACGCAGAAATATTCACAAACAGATTTGCTCTAGAGGTTATTATAAACAACAAATGACATTTATCGCGATGTTGTCAGCTTTTACAAGGAACCTACCACATACTCCACATTTTATTTGATGAGGCCTCTTAATCATAACCCCAACAGAGAAGAGTCGCTCCACAGGGGCGGAGAGGTGACATTGACATTTTATATGAATAATTAAATGTCTTGGTGTGCAAGCCCGAGAAAGTAAGGATTATATTCTGGGACTATCCACACACGGTTATCTAAGCCCAAACTAGGTAGAGCCTGTACTATGGAACTCAGATAACTGATATTAATACTTATATACTTACTTACTTTTTTTTGTAAATAAATACTTAAATAGATAAATAACACCCAGGCACTTGGTGGGAATCGAACCCACGACCTATCGGGTAGCGGCCAGGGTATCTACCCCTAGCAAGACCAACAGGCCCGTCAATGTAATGTAATTTAATTAAACATTAATCAACAATCCATAGATTACTAAAAGTATTTTATGAAACAAAGTAAGTATGTACTTATTTACAAAATACTAAGATACCGGACAAAAAGTACTCCAACTTTGATAAAGAGGTCGCCCGAAGAATCCAACTCGGATGGGCAGCGTTCGGGAAACTACGCGATATCTTCTCGTCCAAAATACCGCAGTGCCTGAAGACGAAGGTTTTTAACCAGTGTGTGTTGCCAGTGATGACATATGGTACTGAGACGTGGTCTCTAACGGCTGGCCTTTTAGAAAAGTTCAGAGTCACACAACGAGCCATGGAGAGAGCTATGCTCGGAGTTTCTTTGCGCGACAGAATCCGAAATGTGGAGATTCGCCGAAGAACTAAGGTCACCGACATAGCTCTCAGAATCTGCAAGTTGAAGTGGCAATGGGCAGGCCACATCGCTCGAAGAACCGATAACCGTTGGGGAAGAAAGGTTCTCGAGTAGCGACCACGAACCGGAAGACGCAGCGTTGGCAGGCCTCCCACTAGGTGGACAGACGACATTGTGCGCGTCGCAGGTAACCGGTGGATGCAAATAGCCAATTGTCGTTCATTGTGGCGTTCTAAGGGGGAGGCCTATGTTCAGCAGTGGACGTCTTCCGGCTGATGATGATGATGATGATCTGTATTTCAGATACCTCTATCTTAGATAAGTCACATCTATGCTAAGTAAGTATTTGCTCACAAAGGGAAACATACATAATATTTGGCAAATTAAAAAAATTGAAGGTTCCATCCCTATCTATTTAGGAAATGTTTACAGTGAGCTACCTGGAATTTTAACCTATTCAGGATTTTCCATGTATGCCACGGCTCTAGGCAGATTTTGTACTAGCAGTAAGTACAGAAATTAAGTATATATCTCTTAGAGACTTGACTACTATCCCTTTGGCTTTTTAGTTTGTTGTAATTTTGTCGTAATTTATTGTTTTCTTCTTTTCTCCCTTGTTTTATGTTTCGAACGGCAGGACACACTAGCGCTAATGTTGATCCAATTGTAGTTTATTGCCGGAATTTTTCCGTTCGGGTCGCGTTGCGATCCGGTGGTAGCTTTTAAAAAATTGACCATTCAAAAGTGCTAGCGTTAAGCCTATTTGAAATAAATATTTTTGACTTTGACTTAGATCTTGATGACTAATAAAGCTGCAAAGCTAGACAGGCAGTGCTAGCACATCTCTGTATGCTGCGGTAGGAAAATGACTGTCCGTAGCCTTCAATTATTGTGCAAGCCTAAGTAGTTTTTATTGATATCTCTCAACAAGATTTACACAACCGTTCTACCAATCGTCTTATCATTTTATCTGCTCTCGTAAACGAGCAAAAGTAATCACTTAGATACGCAGACCGTTCGCAAGATACTTGCTCGTTTTGATATGATAACGACTAGTCCGCAATGTTTTCCTTTCAATAAATGGATAGCTCTAGAACAGTTCTAGTTGCATACTTACTTACACAGAAAATATTTAATTTTCAGTTTTTCAAAATTTATCAAAACATCCAAACAACGATTTCTGGGAACGTTTAAACGTTGATATTTAGATTTACACTATCTATCCTATCGTTTATAACTACACTTACGTGGTTCCTAATGAAATGAAGTAACGTCACAAACACGAGTGGCGACCACGAACCGGTAGACGCAGCGTAGGCCTCCCACTAGGACCGACGACATTGTGCGCGTCGCAGGTAACCGGTGGTGGATGCAAATGGCTAACTGTCTTTCATTGTGGCGGACTAAGGGGGAGGCCTTTTTTCAGCATTGAACGTCTTCCGGCTGATGATGATGATGATGAACCACTAGCACATCGACCAAGTTGGATTCATTGTTCATACCCTAGCCCTTACTCTGTTGCTAACGAATTCCCTTCGGTATGCAACGATAGCGCCAGCTTGGAGCTGTACATAATCATCTGGCCTTTACACCGGAACACAGCAATGTTTACATATAGCGTGAGGGTAGAATACCTGCGGTGGTAGCACCTAGTGGACGGCCCCTTACCCAAGTGTCCTATCTCGTAGTAAATTGTAATACGTAAAATGAAAGGATCTCAGAAATGCAAGTTATTTCTAGTTGTTTTACTACTGTACCTACAGACGTCACTAATACTTAGTTAATTATGATTAATCCATTTCTTGAAGTGGGATTATTTGGACAGTTGAAGTCAATTAATTAATATGGGCTCAAGTAAAAGGACACGCCGGTCGAAATAACACAAAACCCCCATTCACGGCAAACAAAATGCTTGATTTATTAAAAAATGCATGTGTGGAAGTAACTGCGGAAAACTGGCAAAATGTAATTCAAAAAACACAAGAAACTATAATGGCAGATTGGGATAAACACGTGGCGATAGATAATATGAATCAACAATTAATTATAAATGTCGGCGATAGCTCGAGTGACAGCGACGATGAATCTGATTTTGATTAATAAATAAATAAAAGTAAAACACAATAATTGTTTCATATCATTTCATACCAATCTATATTTATCCTCGTAAGGCCCACAGGCCTTCTTAAAAGAATAAATAAGTTGTGTATTCAGACCCAACATCAACTCTGGTTAATACTTCATGTAGACCCAAGTCCTTTAGAAAGGTCCAAATTTAAAATCACGTTTTGTGAATTCAAATAGCCCGCTAAATAGATGTTTGACGTTTAAGGGGCAACTATAAGACATAATTTTGATCTATTACCGGAAGTTCAAATGATTGGTTCAAAAATGACCATGTGACGCCATTTCTTTTTTAACGCAATGGCAGGCGGGAGGACACGGAGTAAGTAAATCTTTATTTATACAAGTAATCAATGATATTTTACCAGTTTGGTATGTAAAAAAAAGGATTTTGATATGTATCAAGTAATTATATAAAGAAATTTTATCAAGTTTCGATCGAAAATGATGTATTTCATTGTACAAAAGCTTTTGATACGTTAAAAAGTACCGTGGGCTTTTATACCAAAAAACCGCTGTTATTTTAGACCTTTACAAAGGTATTTGGGCTTTTATGTTTACTTTAAATTATATGCATGAAAATTTGTTTATATGTATTTTAATTTTTGTTACAACTTTTTAGGAGTAAATGACGTACAAATAGCTGAACTACTTAATGACTCAGATATAGAAGACCTTGAGATTGATGCCAATGATATTTTCGATGGTGTAGTAGCAACCACGTCTAGTATATTAACACAGGATGAAGATTTTTCAGACACAGGGACATCAAGTGTCAGGAGATCGGATTTGGAATCAAGTGATTCAGATTCAGAGTCAAACCTTAGCGATGAAGATATTATTCCCACACCCCCATTGGCTCCAAGAGGACGCGGTCGTGGCATTCGACGAGGTAGATTACAACGTTTGCGAGGCGTTTCTTCAATAATAATCGGAATCCATCAGCGTCCTCTTCCCTACATGCAGCACATTGTGGGTGGTCAATCAAAAATCAATCAGGTTTTCGTCCAGGATGTAGTTACTGCAACAGCGTTAGTGAAAATCACAGATGATATTCGAGCGGGTATAGATGATAGAAAGCTTACAGTTCTAACTTTATTAGACTCTAGTAATGCATTTAACACCGTGGACTTCGATGTTCTGTTAGCCTTACTTCGTACTCTTAACATATCTCCATCGGTCATTGACTGGTTTCGCAGCTATCTGTCAGGTCGCCGGCAGTGTATTAAGGTAGATGAAACTTTCTCTTCCTGGTATAATACTACTACTAGGGTACCCCAAGGGGGCGTTTTATCTCCACTTCTATTTTCTATTTTTATTTCTTCTATAACCCAAAATATTTCCTCTTTCTACCACCTTTATGTAGATGATCTCCAAATTTATAGACAATCTTCTCTATGTAATTTACCTTCTGCTGTTCAAGCTACAAATGACGATCTAACGGTAATATCTGACTGGAGTAACAGTTTTGGTCTCACTGTTAATCCGACTAAAACCAAATCAATCATTGTAGGTAGTAAGGCTTTAATTTCTCGGGTTGACTGGGTCCAGTTACCTCCAATTATGTTGATGGCGTTCTAATACCTTACAGTGATGTAGTTAAAAATTTAGGCGTTTTAATTGACCGAACGTTGTCGTGGGCTCCACAAGTTGCAGAAATTAGCAGGAAGGTGTTTGCTGTTGCAGGATCGCTTAGGCGATTACGTAACTTTGCCAATTGAGTCCAAAATTGCGCTCGCGCAGTGCCTACTTTTAACTCACCTTGATTATGCCGACGTCAGCTATCCAGATCTTACAGAAGAGCTATTAAATAAACTTGAGCGTCTTCAAAACTTTTGTATCCGGTTCATATTTGGTTTGCGCAAGTATGACCATATTTCTATCTTTCGTAACAGGCTCAAGTGGCTTCCTGTCCGCCTTCGCCGGAATGCTCATTTCCTTTCACTTCTATACACTATTCTTCATAACCCGCGGGCACCACAGTATTTGAAAGAGAGATTTAATTTTTTCACCTCTGGACATCACACTCTACGCACCTCTTCTGAACTGTGTCTCCTTACTCCTTCCCATACATCTCACACTTACACTAAGTCCTTCACTGTCCATGCTGGTCGTCTTTGGAATGCTTTGCCGCAAAATATAAGAAGAGCTCAGTGTTTAAATGTCTTCAAATCTCAGGTTACTTCTCACTATCTTTCCTTGCAGTAAACTTCTACTATTTCTGTTTATTTATCATCATAATACGTGTAGTATGTATATTTATCATTTCTATATTATGTTATATATATATATGTACTGATTATGTATGACACACCTACCCTTCCATATTCTGTCCTGTACCCCAAGGTTGTCTGGAAGAGATCGCTTTAGCGATAAGACCGCCTTAAATTGTCACACTGCAATTTTACTTTTCCCTTTTAAGTTGTATCTTCTCTTTTGGTGTACAATAAAGAATATTTGTATTGTATTGTAATTGACGATACCTAGTGTGGTTATTAATAAAAATTATTGTTTTTTTTATAATAAAAAGTTGAATTGTTTCAAAAAGTTTTGTTTTTTATTTACACCGTAACAGCCCATAGTCCTACATAAAGTATCAATATTTGGCACCTATTTATCTAATATTAGCCCAAAGGCCTTTATAAAGAATCAAAGATATAGAGTTCAAACTCTGCACGTAAGTCCATTAGTATGTTATAAAGTTACCCTAAAACTACAATTCAATGAAAAACTTATTGCAAAAAAAAAATATGCGATTTTTTATTTTGGGCTTGACTATCATTAAAAATTAGTCTTTTTTAAAGGACCTGTGGGTTGTAATTTAGGCTATAAAGAAATAGTCTTGGGCCTTACGAGGATATACTACATTAGAATGCTACATTATACCCGTGTAAAAATGGTTAATAAACAATATCGATATCTCAATCGTAACATCACTATGTTGATAGACATAGAACGTAAATTTTTAAAAACGTTTCAAGTCAAGTCAAGTCAAAAATAGTTTATTTCAAATAGGCTTAACGCTAGCACTTTTGAAAGGTCATGTATTTTTTTTGTATGTTATTTTATGTAATTTATAAAAAAAACTACTGCACTTATGGACTCAATTTGTTAAAGATGATTATTATACGGGATCAAGGAGCAAACTTAGGCAGTTGTCATATTTTTAAAACCTCGCATTTAAAAGTGAACTTTTGCGTAACATGACGCAGTTACGTTCTATTGGTGCTGTCAAAAAGAAAATAAACGGTTGGATCTATTATAGTACTTATTTATTATAAGTATCTATACTTATAATAAAACTGTAACAGGTCCAATTCTGTACATTGAAGATATTTTGAAAATTATGTTTGGAGGGCATTCTATAACCGATACTAAAGCCAAAAATATATTTTATTATTATTTTTGTCTGTCTGTCTGTCTGTCTGTATCTCGGCTGAGCATCACGCCGAAACTACTGGATGGATTGAAACGAAACTTGGCATGATTTGAGTTAATACTCCGAGGTAGGACATAGGATACTTTTTATCCCGACATTCGGCACGGTTCCCTTGAGAGAGGGGACTAAAGTCATTTTTTTTTTCCTTTATTACCATAGAATCAACAGCACATTCAGTGGCGTGCACAGAAAGCAGGCAGAAATATCTTCGAGTTGTTTATGCTTTATGTTAATTGTTCGTGTTCCAGCACAAATATCCTTAAATTAATCAACATTATCAACATATCCATTTACATTAAAAAAAAATACGTTAATTAATGTCCGAACTAAGATTTTTTAAAATTAAGATTGTTTAGAGAAATCCTAGGGTAGGCAAAGTGTTTTTGTCAGTATGGAGCCGCTGAATTAACTTATTAATGTTTTGAAATGCAAATTAATATGTCTATAGTATTTGCTTGCTTATGGATATTTGAAATGGTATAATAATATACTTAAAATAGGTTAAACAAGCCGAATACATTTTTTTGCCTACCCTCTGTGCACGCCACTGAGCACATTGTATTATTTAAAATATATATAGATATCCTACCATATTGCCAGTAACAGATTCTTACTATTTAGTACCAGTAGTTATAATTGCGCTTGAAGAGCTCGACTCTCATACAGAAATTACAAATCATCATCATCATCATCATCAGCCGGAAGACGTCCACTGCTGAACATAGGCCTCCCCCTTAGAACGCCACAATGAACGACAATTGGCTATTTGCATCCACCGGTTACCTGCGACGCGCACAATGTCGTCTGTCCACCTAGTGGGAGGCCTGCCAACGCTGCGTCTTCCGGTTCGTGGTCGCCACTCGAGAACCTTTCTTCCCCAACGGTTATCGGTTCTTCGAGCGATGTGGCCTGCCCATTGCCACTTCAACTTGCAGATTCTGAGAGCTATGTCGGTGACCTTAGTTCTTCGGCGAATCTCCACATTTCGGATTCTGTCGCGCAAAGAAACTCCGAGCATAGCTCTCTCCATGGCTCGTTGTGTGACTCTGAACTTTTCTAAAAGGCCAGCCGTTAGAGACCACGTCTCAGTACCATATGTCATCACTGGCAACACACACTGGTTAAAAACCTTCGTCTTCAGGCACTGCGGTATTTTGGACGAGAAGATATCGCGTAGAAATTACAAATAATTGAATGAAATTACTTAAATAATAACTAACAGAAATATTTAATTTTTAAGCTACGCATCTGAAAACTTGTAAGCATTGTTTGTGTGTGTGTGTGTGTGCCGTATGTGTAAGACTAGGAGTGTGTACGTGTGTGCGGTAACATAGTTAACAATGATGTTGTATGGACAAATTGTAGTGGTGACATTTTCATTGATCAATTGCGAGTAAAGGTTAGTGCGACTTGTTTTTTAAAAGATGCCTTACTATGATGGAAGATATCAATTGCCGAAAAATCTTTATTGTAGCTACTTAAAGTACAATTCGTTATTGAGTTTTGAGCATAATTTGTGCGGTAAAACGGTACGTGAAACAACGATGTGTGTCTAGTACGCTTCAAAGGTGCTTTAAGCCTAAGAAAATCCATTGTAAGTTCAAGACAATTAAGTCTATCGTGGCAGATGTCATGTAGAAACAACATCTGCAGTAAAGTCCGTCTGTCTTTTAATTGTAATAGATTATGATATTTACACGATTCAAAGTAAGTCTTGTGATTGTTATTAGTTCTATAATTTAATACTTTAACAAATTTCATTTGAATTTTCTCTATGTTCTGTATGTATATAATGTAGTTCGGGCTCCACACGTTACAGCAATATTCCAACACACTTCGGACATAAGCAAAATATAATACTTTAATGCACTCTGGATCTGTAAATGGGCGACTCACACGGAGTACGAAGCCTAGGTTTTTATAAGCTTTCCTACATACTGCATCTACTTGTTCAGACATTAACATTTTTGAATCAAAGGCCACGCCAAGATCGATGTTACACTTTGTTTGACATCCAGAGGTACATTGTATAATGCATACTCAAAATTAACTTTGTTTTTATTACGAGTGAAACTAATTTGGAGGCATTTTGAGATGTTGACACCGATACGATTCTCCTCAAAATAGCTGCAAAGTCGATTTAAGTCATTTTGGAGTTCATGTGCGTCAGCCGCTGTTTTGATTTTTGCGTAAATCTTAGTATCATCGGCATACATCAGGAAGTTGGCGAACTGGACACAGTCACCTATATCATACAGATATGAAGCGTACAGCAATGGGCCTATGGGCCCAATGGGCCAAAATGTGTACTTGGTTATACGCTTGCTCCGATTTTAACAATTTTTCATTATAATTAATTATAATAAATATTATGATTTCTGATACTTACGCGAATATTACACATTGAAATGAAACTAATTTTACGCATGACATGTTCACATGTTCAGGATCGCACCCGTCATTATATTAGATTTGACAAACCACAAATCCTCGCAAAAGAACAGCGCTACCTACCAAGGATGATTCCACCAAGGCTATTGAAATTAAAAAGCATCCAAATTTCAATAGAGAAGATGGCTGGGTGCTACCACCAGCTTGGGATCCCGTGATAAACATAGTCAAATCCAAAGACAAGCATTCCACTGCAAGACCTCAAGATACTGTAAGCTCTTTCTGCGTAGATCGGACTAACAATAATAATTAGAAGACCTGAGGGTACCCTAAGACAACTATGACATATGGACAGCTACCACCTCAGTCCGCCCGTGACCATGAATGCTGTAAAGTATTCGAAACGTCGGGAAATTAAAATAAAAAATAAACCGCGATATAATCCGTAAAATTAGTTTCATTTCAATATAATAAATATTTGTAAGGGAACAATCATAGACAGTTGTTAACAATGTTTGGAAATCGATCAGGTTAAGCAACGCTAAGTAAGGTCATTAAATACATGGGTGACTGTTTAACACCATTTGAACTAAACGTCTCCGTGCTTCGGAGGGCAAGTACAAATTGGGTCCAAGTTTTTAACCGACTTTAAAAAGGAGGTTTTGTATTCTATGCGAATGTATATTATTGAAAGTTTAGTTAACGTAAACACAGCGCGGGCGGAGCTGCGTGGGTCAGCTAGTAATATAATAATATTCTGGGAAAATCCACACACGGTCATCTGATCCCAAACTAGGTACAGCCTGTACTATGGAAACCAGACAACTGATACTAATACTTATATACTTTTTCACACCACCTGCTCGATAATGTCACATTATATGTCATATAAAGATGACATAAAGTGCCTCATTATATCCCTATAGTCTAGCCGGGTAATAATGTTGTACAAACTCCCTTGGGTAATAATGTGTTTGAATTTCGAACGTCGTCGAACGAAAATTCCTCAACACTTTTACCACAGATATAATATATTACTACTCTAAGCAGAGAACTGCACGAAAAACAAAACATTTGAAAATCGAACCGAGCGCGACGAGCACAACCCAGTGTTCTAGAAAAGAAAAGAAAATATTTAGATGATAACGCGGCAAATCACTATGTTGATATTATTGACGGTCTCGTTGGTCTAGTGGTTAGACACCCTGGCCGCTACCTAATAGGTCGTGGGTTCGATTCCCAGCAAGTGCCTGGATGTTATTTCACTATTAATTAATATTAGTTATCTGGTTTCCATAGTACAGGCTCTGCCTAGTTTGGGATCAGATTACCATGTGTGGATTGTCCCAAAATATTGTTATTATTTTAATTCTAGCAATATTTGTATTTTATTACCTCGCAGTAGGTGTGAAAAGTAGTGTATTCACCTCGGGGATAAAGGTGGCTTTGTCTTGGGCGAGCTTAAATCCCTCGCTGTACTCAGGATTCTAGTATTAACTCCCTCGCTGGGCTCGGGAGTTGCTAGAATCCTTCGTTATGCTCGCGATTCAATTAAACGCCCGCGACATAAGACACTACTTTATCCCCTTGGTGCATAAACTACTATTTTTTGTAAATACATACTTATATAGATAAAACACCCAGACACTTGGTGGGAATCGAACCCACGACCTATTGGTCAGCGGACAAGGTGTCTAACCACTAGACCAACAGGCCCGCCCAAAGTAAAAAAAAAGCCCAAAGTATGTGTAGAGTTACTAGTAGAGCGAGCTCTATTGGCTTTGATTACGGATATGGTTGGGTTACATGGCCAGCATTTTCGGCCAGCCTTTTATAGAAAAGGGTTGAAGTCTGTCCACAGAGAATTATTAGAAGTAATTTAAAAAACTAGATATTGAGCCCCTGCAACCTGCGCCTTCGCCAAATAAACGAGTAATAACTTAAAATTCGTTAAAATATAAAAAAGGTTTAATTGTGTCATAATTACATATTACTTTAATAAAACTATAACAGCCTAACGCATAGTTACAGAAAGAAATTGAATAAATATTACGTATGCGTATGGGCGTCAGTTATTTATCTTAGAAGGCTTGCACGCGTGCGGCTACTCTGAAAATAAAATTAAACTGATTAGTCTATGAAAAGCGCCGAGCTCGAACGCACGTTGTGCCGTATGGCGGGAAAACCTGATAACAGAAAAAAATCGTAACTACGAGAATTAGTTTCTTGTGAGTGCTGTTGTTTGAATTATCAGTGTTTGTGTGAGAAATAATTGTTTTATTTTGGTTTTTGATTGTGAATCGAGTAAAATATTTCAGGTAATAAGTTTATATTTTTATTACGCTTTTCTTTAAGTGATTTGTTTTTTATACCTTGAACTATTTAAACTATATGCTATATAATTTAAAAAAAAACTGTTTTTATGGATTTTCCTTATTTTATTTTTATTTTTGCCGCCCCTGGTTTAGAGCGCATAAAACAAAGCTCAAGCCGTTTCGGAGTTTTAGCGAGACTAACGGACAGATATCCATTTTTATATCATAGAACATTTAGAATACGCCAAAGACACTTAGTGGATTTTTACCAATTAATCTACATACTTAATAGGTTTAAAGAAGGAGCCGTCTTATCGCCCGTAACGCCTGGGTAGAAACAAAATAGATACTTACAGGATTTAGGACTATTGGTCCTAAATCCTGTAAGTACAGTAGTTTAAAGTGCAAAGAGACCTAAATGCTAAATAAACTTTTATTATTATTTTAAGTACATTATATCTCAATGTTACTCAAACTCAAAAATCTTTATTTCAAATAGGCTTAACGCACTAGCACTTTTGAATCGTCAAAGCTACCACCGGATCACAACGCGGCCTCAACTGAGAAGATCCGGCAAGAAACTCAGCGGGCATTTTTTCACTTTTTTTTTAAACATTGTTTTGTTACAAATGAATCGACATTAGCGATATTGTGTCTTGCCGTCCGAAACATAAAGCAAGGGAGAAAAGAAGAAAACAATAAATTACGACAAACTAAAAGGCCAAAGGGATAGAAGTCGGACCAGTCCCCCCAAGCAGCACCCGCGCACGAGTTGACTCGAGCAGCAGCCATCACTCCCCTCAACCATATTAGAGGGAAGGGGGTGACCCGCCACACGAAGCCGCCACAAGCAAAGACTTTTCGTTATTATATTATATCTATACTCTATACTTATAATAAAACTGTAACAGGTCCATTTCTGTACATTGAAGATATTATGAAAATTATGTTTGAAAGGCATTCTATAACCGATACTAAATGCCAAAAATGTATTTTATTTTTATTTTTGTCTGTCTGTCTGTCTGTCTGTATCTCGGCTGAGCATCACGCCGAAACTACTGGATGGATTGAAACGAAACTTGCCATGATTTGAGATCTTACTACGAGGTAGGACATAGGATACTTTTTATCCCGTAATCTAGCACGGTTCTTTTGGGAGAAGGGATTAAAGTCAAAACGGGTAGTTGGTTATACGCTTGGTCCGATTTTATCAATTTATCTTTATAATATAATAAATATTAGTAAGGGAACACTCATAGAGAGTTGTTATCAAGGTTTTGTAATCGATCGGGTTAAGCAACGTTAGGTAAGGTCATTAAATAGATGGGTGACCGTTTAACGCCATTTGAACTAAACGGGTCCGTGCTTCGGAGAGCAAGTAAAAAGTGGGTCCGAGTTTTTAACTGACTATAAAAAAGGAGGTTATGTATTCGATACAGACATCCGTCTGTTATTAAAAGTTTAGTTAACGTAAAAATAGCGCAGGTGGAGCTGCGTGGGTCAGCTAGTAAGAAATAAGTAGGTACGGTTAGTTTATATTTTGATGCGACGATCAATTTTTTTTTTACTATGCTATAATGTCGTCCCCGTGGGGTGTCCGGGTAAGAATAGCACTTGCTCATCTCCTACTGTTGGGTGTCCGTATGTAAAAGGCCACTAAGGGAAAACAAGAATACAAACGGCAGCGTCTTTCTATTGGATTACCTACCACCTATACGACGCGATCCCCAAGACGCCTGCCATGCGCAGGGAAAATGGTAACCCCTCCCTTCTAAGGGGGAGGCCTTTTCTTCGGCTGCTGATGAATATCGTCATTGGTCTAGGAGGCATTGAACTGAAACAGCGTCATTTTGTCATGAAAATACAGAAGTGCAATAACTGATTCTTGTTACGTAAAGGTATGGTCATAGATTATGGCATTTAATAGGTATTTACCTTAGGTTTGAGGTAGCCACAAAATGTGGTAAATGGTAAGTACTTACTGCTAAATAGTAACATTTCAGTCGATGGTCGAAGAACCGATAACCGTTGGGGAAGAAAGGTTCTCAAGGGGCGACCACGAACCGGAAGACGCATTGTGCGCGTCGCAGGTAACCGGTGGATGCAAATAGCCAATTGTCGTTCATTGTGGCGTTCCAAGGGGGAGGCCTATATTCAGCAGTGGACGTCTTCTGGCTGGTGATGATGATGACTGCTAAATAGTAACATTTCAGTCACAATCAGGTTCGCGGTGAAAATAATGGCAAAGGGTTTTTCTCCCATTGTAATGACTGCAATCACTATCATTATCAACAATTATTTTGTTAACCATTGTATTAGCCGGATAGAATATAATTATATATTAATAATAGATAATTTAAATCTTCACCAATTTAACACACGTTGGTGTAGCCCAGAGTTCCCCAAACTTTTTTGTGTCTTAGACCACTTGCCATGTTTTTCCGTGTTGGGTAGACCCCCTACCCTACACGGAACCCTTTTTTTCTCGCTGACGTAGACCCCTTGCAGGTTGTCATAGACCCCTAGGGGTCGACATAGACCACTTTGGGAATCACTGGTGTAGGCGGATCCATATCTTCGGAGTTGACTTTTGGGGTGTGGGCCCAATACGTTGACTACGGCGGCGGGGTTACGACCCGTGCCCGTGACCACTGTGACTGGTTCCTGGGCACACTATACCGTACAATACGCCCCCCGGTGGTGGGCTTAATAGCAAAGCACTTTAGGACACCTGGTGCAGATCCCAACGGAGAACCCAGGTCCTCACCCCTCATGTGCCCATGTGACAGCCGCGGTTGACTCCGGAGACCTATAGAAGGATTACTCCACGAAAACTATTAAATAAGGTGGATACTTATAGGTATTTGCTCGCCCATAGTAGACCATTCAGACTTGAAAACTAATGTCTTATGTGATGAGCAGATATGCAATAACACATATGGGAACTTGTGTCTCTTACCTTCAAGCGTCGCCATCTTGTCGATAAGTCACATCTAAAATATTTCATATTTTGTGAGTGTTTTATGATTTATGACAAGTTTCTAAAAAGATTTATCTTATAGTCAGCTGCGAAGCTGTCCTATTCTGGGTTCATATAAATCATTATCAATTTTTATATCAATTCATATAAATTATACCCGGCGACTACACGATATTCAATGAAAACTAATACGTCATGCGGAAAATACATCGTTTCAAGAAACGTTGCACTGATACACGGAAGATCATGATTATATTTAATTATATACCTTTGTCTATACTTACCTGGGTACCACCATTGATGTCGAGACAGGTGATTAAATTATCGGTTATTGTGACTGTCTTTGGTCTAAGGCTGCATGGGCTAGAACTCTTTGCATTCTCAACTAGGGTAAACTAAAGAAAAAAAATTGATTTGGACTGGTGCATGCCGGACTCAGGAGGCACCGCTGAGTGTGGGTTCATGGATACTTTTTTGTAGTTTACTTGTTGAACTTCAATGCATGAAGTAAATGTACATAAGTATACATAATTTTCTAAGCGTTTTGTTTATCTTCTTCTCACTAATAATACACTAGATTTAAAGTGGCTTATTAGTACGGACATACATTTAATAACACTATTTTGCATTTATTTACAAAAACTCGAAATATAATAATCCTTAGCTAATATTGTAGTTTTGGACAATCTAGCTGTTTGAGCAATCTTTCCATCGCGTAATAATCCTGTAGTATTATGTTGAAGCGAAGAAAATATAAGAACTGGTAGGGGTCTCTACATTTTTTTCTAACCCTGGGCACGGCATTGTCTGGTCGGTTTTTCTTTGGAAAACATTAAAATAATTTAATTTTTATCGTGCACGAAAAAAATATTTAAAAACTGTGCCGGAAAAATTAAACCCAATATTTACAACGTAAACATGGCAATAATATAATGAAACTATATCATTATTTATTTCCTTTCATTTATATATAAGTACAAGCAAAGAGTTTCGTTTAAAATTATGCAAGAATGTCGTCTTATTTTCACCCCGACTCATTCATGACTCAATGGAGATATGTGAAGGTAACTAGGCTTTAGTTTGGGATGACGTTGTTATAACCAGCCAAGTCTCTATACTAGTTTCGATAGCTTGTTGTCGGGTGCGTGCGGCCTTTTGTTGTCACTACATCAAATAGATTCCATTATATGTAAATTAAGGATCCGCCCTTACTTCTTGAAGGTTCACCTTCGAGGCTTTTAGTTGAGATAATGTATGCTGCTCGATGTAGACCTTCGAGTTTGAGGGTCAATTGATTGCAAACATATTTAAGATCACTATCATCATTAGCAGTCGAAAGACTTTTACTGTTGAACAAAGGCAAACTTAGAAGATTAGGGTTGCCATAATACCCGCGCTTGGCAGGTGTCTTGGGTATCGCAATATAGGTGGTAGGTAATAGGCTGCTCGCAGACGAGCAGCGTATTTCTATTGGATTAATAAGGTATGCCTTACGTAGCTAGAGAAAGGCAGGAGCAGTGTCTTAAAATTGGATCCACCCGACTTAAGAAGTACCTTCTCGACCTCTTTGGCGATTTCTACTCTTTGGCTGCCAACCTACCTATGGACCTACAAAATAACCTTTTCCTTGTGATGCTAATAAGGTTACATTACATCTACGGCTGTATCTCTTCCATCGGGTGATATCACAGTCAAACACCACTTTATATTAAATAATTAGGACCGCTAAGGATTGGAACAGTATGTCCGCGACTAGAGTGAATAGGCTTTTAATAAGCTAATGTGCTTTACCATTCTCGATTACGTTGCTGCTTTCTATCAGGTGGGACTGCAGTCAAGCACTGGCTTATATTTAGTAAACAAATAAGCATTAATCCCTTTTCCTTCCTAGTAATTAGTCCATTGCTATTTTCATGTCTATTACCAGAACTGAGAAGCTTAAGGTCAAAAGACGCGCCTTCAAATAAAATCATATTGCATGCTTGGGTTTCATTACGACGTAAAGTATGTACCTAGGTATGTATAGAACGCTTATCAGTTCAAATCACGGTGTACGGAAGGTATGGGGTTGAGCCACGTACATCATTGCGTGTACGAGTTAAATGTCTATAAAAAAGTATATTTATGTATAGAGACTATAAAGTGACAGAATATATAAAAACGTTATTTTTTTATATTTTAAACTCGTGTTTATCTTGACAGTTTAATGTGCTTATAATTAGTTTAAACGGCAGTTAATATATTTTTAAAATGCCAACAGCAGAACATTATTTTATTAGTACAATTTAATATATTGTCTTCAAACTTAAGCTCGTGGACGAGCACGAGCGTAAGTTTGAACGAACTATGAAGTTCGTTAGTGATTCATTATCTCATTCCATTGAAGTTCACACTCTACATATAGGAAGTATAGGTTTCAGGGTTTCTGTTGAGAGCGTAGTGAGAAAAAATCTAAATTTATAGTTAAGAGGGTGCAGCTAAAATCATCACATCATCAGCCCACATCAGTCCACAGCTAGACATAGGCCTCACCCAAAGCACGCCACTGAGCCCGATCTTCGGCTCTCCTCATCCAGTGTCTCCCAACCCCTCTCTGATATCGGTGCTCCACCTGGTCACAGGGCATCCTAAACTACCCTATTCGCGGTCTGCACTCCAGAACCAGTTTACCCCAACAGTCATCGTTTCTGCGGTAAATATAACCAGCCCACTGCCACTTCAGCTGGCTAATCCTTTGAGCTATGTCGGTCACTTTGGTTCTCTGGCGAATAACTTCATTTCGTATTCGGTCCCTTAGGGAAACACCCAGCCTAGCTCTCTCCATAGCCCATTGAGCGACCTTGAATCGGTGGACTAGTCATACTGTGAGTGCCCATGTTTCGACTAAGCGCCGCATAGCATTTAAACCTAATAGGTGCTTAATGCCGCACCCTCCCACTAGCGTAGATAATGACTTGGTATACTGTAATAGGTTTCTATCATCGCATTTGGCCATTTCTATCCCAGGATCTAAAGGTGAAACACTGCGCTGACTAAGTTACAGCTCTACATATACAGAGCTAAAGCGCTATATTTTGTAGTTAAATTAAATTTGGTTTGTGTAATTTTAGTAGTTTTCGTGGTGCAGCGAAATGCCATCTGGCAACTTTTGACTCGTTAGGAGTTAGGAGGCTTATTAGTGACCCTGGGTTAGTAGAGACCAATTTACAAAGCCTAGAACACAGGCGCAGAGTAGCCAGCCTTTTGATATTCTACAGGATGCATTTACGAGAGTGTGCGCAGGAATTACATACCTTGGTTCCACTATCCCTCTTTTATCGTAGGACGACGAGACGCACGGCGCACACACACCCTTATGTGGTAAACGTGCCTTAAGTCCGAACTAAGCGATTTGCTTCGTCGTTCTGAATAAAGACAGCTAAGGACTGGAACAGTTTGCCTGCGTCAGTTTTTCTGCCCAAATATAATGTGGTTGTCTCCAAGGCTTGAGTGAATAGGCTTTTCACCGTTTCCATTAGGTGGGACTGCAGTCAAGCAATGGCTTATAATAAGAAAAAAAACCTGAATATTTCTTAAGGTATGATCCAAATTAATCCTTTACTTTATATTAGAAATCTGTAAGTGTGTTTGTTAGATTGTCGTTCCTTCCACAACAACTACATTTTAACAAATAAACGTATCTTTAGTTTCACACAGCAGTGACTCTACGTCATTTCTTGTCGTAGGTCTAGTTTATGATCCCGAGGGTATGTAGATAGAGTAAAGTAGATAGATATAGTTTTTTATATTTAAATACGCACGGGTTGTTAGAAACCCCTATACATCTAACAATATGTACCCTCCGTGGCGCAGAGGGATCGGAATCGTTTTGCAAACTGGAGATCGCGGGTTCAAATCCTACGGGAAGCAACAACTTGATGTTTTTTTATTGGCTAGGAAAATAAAAGCTACATGCGTCGAATGGGCATATAAAAATTCAGTCCTGTATCTAACCTCTTTCCGGTCATGTTAGTCTTCCATCTCATCAGATTGTGAAAGGAAGGGAGAGAGTGTAGGTAGTACATGAGCTTGTGCAAGCACTTGTGCACTATTATCTCTTACGCATACACTGTTTTTCTTTACAGTTTTTCTTTAAAGTTTTTGGAATACTAAATGTAACTAAAAGTTCAATACGTCATATTGAACCCTACTAAAGGTCTTTGGCTGGCCACTGATCAGCCATCACTCCTGTGTAGGTACATTTATTGTTCCAATTTTGACCGTTTAGACAAAAACAGGATATAGTTGGTTAATTTAGTTAAAAAAAAAAGATTGGCCAACATGGCCGATCTTTAGAACTGTTCACACTGTTAGAACATTATTATCGCTGATATGTTCGATTTCAGTTTTTGTTGCAAAAAATACACTATTTACCTGTTCATTAATTATTATGGAAATTCATTTATCAATGACCGGACATCGTTAATAGTGTGCTAAGGCCCTGTTTTTTTAATAGTAATTTACTACGTATTGTACTAGTGACAAGAGAAGATGTTAAATGACATACCTGCCTTGTCACTCGAAACGTTAATTCTAAACCTCTTGTGTCCGGTAATTTCACCAGCTTCCTTCACACCGAAACACAGCAGTGTTTACACACTGCTGCTTGGCGGCAGAATATGACACTGCGGTGGTACCTTCCAGGACGACGCACAAGCGCTGGCGCTGGTTGCATTTGGTGACCAGCACATGCTGAGTCAGGCACCTTTTTGACGCAAGTATATTGGAGTCGCATAACGCACAATCAAGTATATTTTAATTGCGCTTATGGCTGCTGCTCGAGTCAACTCGTGCGCTGGTGCTGCTTGGTCCGACTACTACTATCCCTTTGGCCTTTTAGTTTGTTGTATTTTCGTTGTGATTTTTGTTTTTTTCTTTATCGTGTTTTATCTTTCGTACGTCAGGACACACTGTCGCCGATGCTGATCAAATTATAACAAGACAAAAACAGTTTAAAAAAAAAGAGTGAAAAAATTACAAGCCCGCTGATTTTCTTGTCGGATCTTTTCAGTTAAGGCCACGTTGTGATCCAGTCGTAGCTTTTAAAAAAAATGACCGTTCTAAAGTGCTAAAGTGTTAAGCTTATTTGAAATCAATACTTTTGAATTTAAATTCTATTCTTTTTCGTTGCTTACTTACACAAGGGACCTATCACATAACAACAGGTAGAGTTAATATAAGGTCCGTGTACAAGACTTAATGAGGAGGAGAAAGTAAGTCAAGTACTCGTAGTTACTGGTATTATTTGTCAAGAAACCGGCTCACATATTGCCATTATTTTCATTGATCGACATTAACCTTTATTGCCTTAAGATAAGAGTTAGTCAATGTTATTAGTTCTCTATGTGCATAAGTTGATGTAATAAGTCGATAATGGTACAAAGTACAATGTAATAGTACGCCAGACTATTGTCGCTTGCTATACACATGCTTGTGAATTCCTAGAATAGTACCGAGAATGTAGAGGAGAGAGACTTCATACTTCATAAATATTCTAGGCTTCATACATTTTTAGATAAAGTCCTTTCAAAGAATATAGTTGAATTCATAGTGAAAAATTATATGTTTGAATTATTCTAACAAGTTCTGTTAAAGACTCTTTTCTTCTTGGTTATTTATTGCAGTCAATTCGTGTTGGCAAAGGCTTGGAGGAAGGAGTAAAGAAGGCAAAGGCTTTTATGGGTTACCAGTGCTCTGCACCTTCTTTTTGTAGTTCGGTGAGGAAGCTTTCAAAATTTGCCTGATCTCCGTAGTGTGCAGAGGCCGCGTTATGTGGAATTCTTACCTATTAACACCTTCCCGGTGGCTTTAATCAATTCCATGTAGAGAGTGGGCATTCGGATCTCGCCAAATTCTCTCCAGCAGGCTTAGCACGATGTGCAAATCTTGACAGACAAGTGTGAGTATGACGTCACTATGACGTAGTATTTGATATTTTTGTATGGAGAACTGACGTTTCGGTGTTGAAAACTACGTCATACTCCACACTGATCTGTCAAGATAGCAAGTCGTGCTAGGCCTGCAGCGCACGACAATCGCTAGACCATGTCCCAGGGGGAGCAGAGAAAATACGTTCCCCCCAGCACCCTCGCGCTCGGTGCTCGGTGTGGGCCTTGCGTAGACGCCTGCCTCAGGATTCCCCGCCCTGTGCGCCCGCAACCTACGGGACTCGCTGTACGGATATAGCTACTGGTGGCTGAGACTCTGAGAGACAATTAGTTAGTGGCTCGCTCTTACTATCGACACACAAGGATAGCAGTCACTGACACGGATTCCTTATGCTTTGTTAGCAGTAAAGGATGGATTATTCGACCCTTTTGCTGCTAGCAGGGCGATACTTCCGACACAATGTTGTTATTGTAGGGCCAATTTAATAGATCACATGTGACACTTCATCAAAATTTAACAACGTAACCTTGTTACAGCGGGTATAAAATATTATTATTGAAGTGAAACTTCTTATGCGACTTCCAAAAATGTTATCACATAACGCGTTAAGCGTTAAATGATAGGTGATAGGCGATAGGCGTTAAGTGATAGGTGTTAAACGATAGGCGATAGGCGTAAATTTGTTAAGGTTATGAAATTATGAAAGCGCTCATGTGACGCCGTCACTGAGTGAGTGGGTGAGTGGGTGAGTGGGTGAGTGGGTGAGTGGGTGAGTGGGTGAGTGGGTGAGTGGGTGAGTGGGTGAGTGGGTGAGTGGGTGAGTGGGTGAGTGGGTGAGTGGGTGAGTGGGTGAGTGGGTGGAGTGGGTGAGTGGGTGGAGTGGGTGAGTGGATGGAGTGGGTGGAGTTGGTGAGTTGGGGTGAGTTGGGGTGAGTTGGGGGTGAGTTGGGGTGAGTTGGGGCGAGTTGGGGCGAGTTAGGGTGAGTTGGGGCGAGTAGGGGTGAGTTGGGGCGAGTTGGGGTGAGTTGGGGCGAGTTGGGGCGAGTTGGGGCGAGTTGGGGCGAGTTGGGGCGAGTTGGGGCGAGTTGGGGCGAGTTGAGTTGAGTTGAGTTGAGTGTGTGTGTGTGAGTGAGTGAGTAAAAGGGACCGACCGAACGCGAACGACCGATCGACTGAGCGAGAATGAAGTTTCACTTCTTCCGCGCGGAGGGACTCCACGCACGCACATTTTTTTTTTTCGAAGTTATAACTGCACAATTGCTTAACTTTTTTCAATTACGATTACATGTTTTGTCAAAACAAAGGAACTGACAGATGTCAAATATGATCTATTAAATTGGCCCTACATTAATGAGGTTTTTAACCATAGTTGCATCAATACAGTAAAAAGGATTGACATAAAAATCAAGAACATTGAATAATATGATAGACACCCAGGTTACTACCCAATAGGCCGTGGGATCGATTCCCACCAATTACCTGGATGTTATTTATCTACTTATGTATGTATTCCCAAAAAAATGAATATGTGTTAGTATTTGTTGTCTGGTTCCGGCTCTGCTTGGTTTGGGATCAAATTATCTTGTGTCCCAGGATATTATTACGAACAAATATGTATAAAAGTATTGTCCAATCTTCTGAATCCACAAAGTATTAATCAAACAATTGCAAAAACCGTGTGAATATCTTGTAGGTAATTGCGGTTGTTAAACTTTTTACGTGACGCGTTCCTGCTTCCCACGGTCTTCGTTTGGTTAAAATATTCTGTAGCGTATTGTTTTAGACTGTTCTGTCTTTAAGGTCAGGTTTTCTTATTATATATGTATTGTATATTTATCTTATATTCTTGGTAAGTAATATTTTATGGGGTCCATGGCGATCGTAGAAGAATCTCATTGAATGCTTTTTTAGATAATTTTCATTAGTCAGTTGTTAGTTTTTAAAGAAATATTTTATGCTATGGCTTCCATTTGTTATACAGATTTCTTTATCGGAATCTATGAAGGTTCTTTGTTGATAATAACTTTAACTGGAAATGGTTTGTGTTTTGTTTACTAATAATTATCACTGTGTATATATTTACACACGTACATTATTATGTTTACAATATGATAACAATTGCGAAATATGAATCAATCGGAATGTATGTAATAATCGTAATTAATAAAAATCCCACCTTACTTATAAATGTAGAGTGTAATGTAGAGAAGCAAAAATAAAAAATAAAAAAAAATGTCCGTCATGGCCATTGGATAGAACTGCCTATTCCATAGGAACATTATGTAATAATTATTGTTCTATTAGCCTAATTATAATAAAATCCTAGTTCGTTCCACTCACTGCCATTTGATACCTAACTAGGCAGAGACTGTACTATGGTAACGAAAATACTGACACAAATACATATACTACAATGAGCAGGAATCTAACCTGTTGGGTTGCAGCAAGTGTCTATCACTATATAAAGAGGCCCGTCAATGAATGCGACAAGCATCAATTAATTATCATCATCAACTGGAAGACGTCCACTGCTGAACAAAGGCCTCCCCCTTAGAACGCCACAATGAACGACAGTTAGCCATTTGCATCCACCGGGTGCCTGCGACGCGCACAATTCGTCGGTCCACCTAGTGGGAGGCCTACCTACGCTGCATCTTCTGGTTCGTGGTCACCACTCGAGAACCTTTCTTCCCCATCGGTTATCGTTACTTCTAGCAAGTAGCCTACCCACTGCCTATTCATCTTGCAGATTATTAGAGCCATGTCGGTGACCTTGGTTCTTCGGCGAATCTCCTTATTTCGGATTCTGTCACGCCAATATCAATTACATTTTTTAAAAACATACAATTACAATGTAAAAACGGTTGAACTTTTTATCGTAAACTAGCTGACCCACGCAGCTCCGCATGCGCAACGTAAAAATAACGTTAACTAAACTTTTAATAACAGACATTCGCATCGAATACATAACCTCCTTTTTTATAGTCGGTTAAAAACTGGGACTCACTTTTTACTTGCTCTCCGAAGCACGGACCCGTTAAGTTCAAATGGTGTTAAACGGTCACCCATCTATTTAATGACCTTACCTAACGTTGCTTAACCCGATCGATTACAAAACCTTGATAAGAACTCTCTATGAGTGTTCCCTTACTAATATTTATTATAATTATGAAGAAAAATTGATAAAATCGGACCAAGCGTATAACCAAGTACCCATTTTGACTTTAATCCCCTCTCCCAAAAGAACCGTGCTATATTACGGGATAAAAAGTATCCTATGTCCTACCTCGTAGTAAGATCTCAAATCATGCCAAGTTTCATTTGAATCCATTCAGTAGTTTAGGCGTGATGCTCAGCCGTGATACAGATAGGCAGACAGACGGACAGACACAGACAGACAGACAGACAGACAAAAATTAAAAAAATTACATTTTCGGCCTCAGTATCGGTTATAGAATGCCCTCCAAAAATAATTTTCAAAATATCTTCAATGTACGGAATTGGACCTGTTACAGTTTTATTATAAGTATAGATAGATAGATAGATAGCCGTCATATTAGGGTTTCACCTGTGAATGAAAGATAATAAGCTGTAAATTGGTATAAACCTTCGTTTTGTCGTTCTAAATGTTGTCTCTAAAGTCACAAGTGCTATCGTGTCCGCGTCTTAAGATATTCAAGGTCAAAGGTCGTAAAAATCGGTTTTTCATGAATATCTCGCTTTCCATTGCTTAAATAAGATTTGCACTTAGTAGAAAGTTGTAGAGTATAAAATTCTCTACAACTTTTGTTTGAACTTTTTTTTCATACGATCAACCGTTTTTGCGGTAGACCGCGAAGAGTGCACCGCGTACCAGTCATATATGGCCTACTGCAAGGTCAAGTGTGAGTTACGGTTATCAGTACGTTGCATAAAGTTAATTATTTATTAAAAAAAATATAATTATTAAACAATGCCCATTATTTATGTACTAATTATTTATATTTAATTAATATAAGTGACTTAATTATTTATATTTAACTATAGTATATTATTAATTTTGGATTATATATTTTAATTATATTTTAAGTTAAAAATACAGTAAGTAAGTATACATATATTTATTTATCATTAAATATAGCATATTATACATTTATTGAAATGTGAGTTGAAATATTAAAATATTTTTTGTAGATTTTAATTATAATAAAATTGTAAATGGAAGCTAGTTATCTTCTTCTTCTTCGTCGTCTTCTTCTTGTTGTGTCTCTCGAAAATGTCCAATTCATTGTCATCATCCTCATTATCGGTCATATTCATCTCCAAACCTTCCAGAATTTCAGGATCGTATGCGCTTTCTTCATCGTGATTACTTGAATATAGTGAAGCGTTGAGGCAAGCTTGTCCATTGCACCGGCCACAAACTAAAGTACATAGTATTTTCTGCATCCACAGCGGGAACCACAACCGTTTTTGCAATTGCAAAATATTATATTTAGTAGTTTGGCTGGTGCTGGAGGCAATAACGTTCTTATGGGCTCCAGGATTTCATTTTCAAGCTTCCAGCCCCATTCTTGAGGTTCTAAGTCTTTCCCTAACCACGTTTGAATCTGGTAGTAGACACGATTTATATGTTGATGAGCTGCTACACTGGTTGGTGGAAGTGTTGACAATTGTACAGGTTTATTTAGTTTCGTTAATTTGATGAATTGCGTGTAGCGGAAATGATCAATGTTGTCCTCAGATTTTGGAGCATTATATAATGCCAACAAGATACGCACTCCATTTTCAAATAATGTTTGAACGGGGGAGTTTTCTTGTTGGAATACTTCCACCAGTTTATCCAAGTTTACACGTTTTAAAGAAAACGTATATAATGTCGTTTTAACTTAAAATATAACTAAAATATACAGTCCAGAACTATTAATATACTATAGTTAAATATAAATAATTAAGTCACTTATTTTAATTAAATATAAATCATTAATAATTAGTACATAAATAATGGGCATTATTTAATAATTATATTTTTTTGTAAATAATTAACTTTATACAACGTACTGATAACCGTAACTCACGCTTGACCTTGCAGTAGGCCATATATGACTGTACGCGGCGCACTCTTCGCGGTCTACCGCAAAAACGGTTGATCGTATGAAAAAAAAGTTCAAACAAAAGTTTTAGAGAATTTTATACTCTACAACTTTCTACTAAGTGCAAATCTTATTTAAGCAATGGAAAGCGAGATATTCATGAAAAACCGATTTTTACGACCTTTGACCTTGAATATCTTAAGACGCGGACACGATAGCACTTGTGACTTTAGAGACAACATTTAGAACGACAAAAGGTTTGTACCAATTTACAGCTTATTATCTTTCATTCCGAGGTTGACCCCATTTTTTACCTAAAATGACTGGGCTAAAAGAGTGAAATGTATTTCCATAACATGTTTCTGCGCCAAATAATAGATGTATGGTTTGCGTAATGGGCGCATTAGTCGGTGTCAGATGCATCTTTTACATTCATATTGTTTTCTGTAATACGTCTATGTCATGCACGTCGAGAGAGCTGAGTAGCTGCTAGCCATATCTCACGGCAGTATCTACGTTGCATGCTAAAATAAGTCGCATTAAGTCGTTACGACATACCTACTGACGCCACTTGCTCGCACTCAGTCTGAGCCAATGATATTTTGTATAAAATATCATTGGTCTGAGCCCTTTAGGTAATAAGGCAAGTGCACACGCACGCGAAAATAGCTGGATTGACTTGTAAACTCGTTCCCACAAGACATTCGCGTGAGAAAGAGCGCACGTAATATAAAGTTACGAAATAGCATTTAAGAATGCACGACGCATTCTTTCCAACTCCAATACTGCACCCTCCACTCCTGTTGGTTTACTTTAGAAACCAATCCAATATCAAATAACACCTAATTTTTAAATTCTGAGTAATGAATACTGAGTAATGCTCCCGTCCGGTCAGTCAGCACATACAACATTTAAAATTAATTTGGATTTAGATACTGTTACTCGGGGAACTAATGTCAATTACTTCCCCGAGTAAGTCTACTAATGGGGCTAGTAATCTTGAGTAAAAAATTTTATATAAAGGGAATGAATCAGTCTAATCGCAGCGCGATACTTTGCGCGCCACCAATGCTGTGTAAATAGCTCTACATAATTATGTACTTATTAGAGAACAAAGTCACACAACGAGCTATAGAGAGAGCTATGCTCGGAGTTTCTTTGCGCGACCGAATCCGTAATGAGGAGATTCGCCGAAGAACCAAGGCCGTAGCTCTCAAAATCTGCAAGTTGTTTTTTTTTATACTACCAAGGTGGCAAGCAAGCTTAAGGCCCGCCTGCAGTGCATGGTAAGCAGTCACCGCAGCCTATTGACACTAGCAGAACCAGAAGAACACTAGCGCGTTGCCTTCCCTTAAGACATTAGATATTAAATCTTTGTATCCGGTAATTTCACCAGCTACGGTACCCTTCACGCCGGTACACAGCCATGCTTACACACTGCTGCTTGGCGGCAGAATATCTGACACTGCGGTGGAACCTACCTGGACGGTTTCTTGCACAAGGAATCTACCACCTGTCAAAAGTAAGCCTAGTTAGTTACAGTGGCAATGGGCAGGCCACATCGCTCGAAAGACCGATAACCGATGGGGAAGATAATTTCCCGAGTGGCCACCGGCCTGAAGACGAAGGTTTTTAACTAGTGTATGTTGCCAGTGATGACATATGGTACTGAGACGTGGTCCGTAACTGTTGGCCTTTTAGATAAGCTCAGAGTCACACAACGAGCTATGGAGAGAGCTATGCTCGGAGTTTCTTTGCGCGACAGAATCCGCAATGAGGAGATTCACCGAAGAACCAACGTCACCGACATAGCTCTCAGAAACTGCAAGTTGAAGTGACAATGGGCAGGCCACATCGCTCGAAGAACCGATAACCGTTGGGGAAGAAAGGTTCTCGAGTGGCGACCACGAACCGGAATACGCAGCATAGGTGGACAGACGATATTGGCGCGTCGCAGGTAACCGGTGGATGCAAATAGCCAATTGTCGTTTAGTGTGGCGTTCTAAGGGGGAGGCCTATGTTCAGCAGTGGATGTCTTCCGGCTGATGATGATGATGACATACCTTTAGCTATATATAGCACAAAATATTTGAAATAGATATAATAATGTATAAATAGTCGACGCGCGGAGAAGCGTCGTACATATTTAGTAAATATTATCATTGCTCGCGATCTCATATTTCCGTCGGAGCTTACAGTATTAGTCGCGCTTCCTGTCGCTAATCAAAGGCGGTGACGTCACCCGCACTGTTGTTTATTACGTCTGCGTAAACCTCACCTGAATTCCGAAAGTCAATTTAATATTAGAATCCTACGAAACATCGGATTTACTGTGTTGGATGTCTCCACCGCGGCCCGGGATTTGATCTTCTAGGATCTCAATCTTGCCCAGTTTGACGATGACAAATTTTCAAGAGCCCACCAAATTTTGATCCATACGCCATAAGAAAATAGGTATCATATTTCTTTTTACATATATTGTGTTACTGATTTCAAACCTAACACTGTAAATAAGCCGTAATTTTTTTTTCTCAATTTTTTTTATACTACCAAAGTGCCTAGCAAGCATGCGGCCCGCATGCTTGCTAGCCACCACTGATGGTAATCATACACGCAGCCTATAGACGCTAGCAACATCAGAAGAATCACTAGCGCGTTGCCGACTCTTAAGACATTAGATATTAAGTCTTTGTGTCCGGTAATTTCACCAGCTACAGTGCCCTTCACGCCGGAACACAGCAATGCTTACACGCTGCTGCTTGGCGGCAGAATATCTGACACTGCGGTGGTACCTACCTGGACGGTTCCTTGCACAAAGAACCTAGCACTTAGTGAAAGCATATTTTTCTCCTTTTTACGAATTCATATTCACCCCTTTCTTCTACAATCCTCAAATTTCCCACTTTGAGAGACTGCTTCAGAGTGATTTTACATTTGTATACTAGCCTTACCGTAATAAATATCAATCAGATATGCATCGCTAAAACAAAAAATGCAAGGTGCTTTGTACTAACGAACCTGTAAACAACATCATACATCACATCAGCCGGTAGACGTCCACTGCTGAACGTAGGCCTCCCTGAGGGAGTAGATGTAATCCGCACGATTTGCAGGCATCTTGGAGATCGCAGTGCACGTGTAGTTAGATAATACACAGAAAACGCTGCTGCCCGACTTCACCCAATGGGAAGTGATGGGAGGGTTAGAGGGTTCTAACGGGTAAGAAAGAAGGGTTTCTTTCTTACCCGGATACCGCACGGGGAATGAACCTTTATAAGTTTTTTTTTGTTAAAGATAATCTACTAATTCTATCTAGCATAGAATCAGTTCTACGAGTACATAATTAGTCCTGTCTTTACCTAGAAATCAACCAGATAATTATCACAATGCTATGGTCATACCTTGTTGAGTCACCAATCTCAATGAGTCTGACCTTAATAATGAGCGCCCAGTCGAATTAGGTATTAACATTGTACGCATTCGATACTTACTATAATTCGAAGAGATAGCCTTTGATCTTAATAAAATGTCTTGCCATTTTAGTTGTTGTGAAGACACGAGATTCACCCAATTGGTTTAACTAGCAGTAAGTCCCGCGTTGGTAAAATGTAACGAACGTGACGTGTGCCTTTTCAAAATCAAGTAAAATGCCGTCATGCGTATTTAGAAAATCCATAAAGTACTGCACAAAAGTAAAAAATAAGCAAAGGATTTCATACCGTAATTATATATGAAAATATAGTTTAATAACATGGGTCACAATTTTTGGCGTGCATGCATTGGATATAACATAAATAGTATATGATATAAAATATCATTGCAATACATTACATTATAATAACGAACCACATTAGTTCCACCGACCCTCTACTACATTTTTTTAAGTGTCATATTTGCATAGAGCCTTGTAAAATATAATACATTTATTGAAACAAAATATTTACAGTTTATTTACAAACATGTACACTTAAACTAGGTAAAAAACTTCCTCGAAGTTGTCGCCGCACTGGGAGGGAAGGGTACCTAAAAGACTGGCGGCATTACCCCTTTGTATGGCCAAGCTTATACGTTGGCAGAAAAAGCTACCAGCCCGGCGGTCTCCTGAGACTTCGATAAGTTTGGAAGAAATTTCTTTCACCAAAGCGTGCGTCTCATGAGACCAAGGCCCCATGGTCTCCACCGCAAAGGGCGCAAATATATAGCTCGAACCTAGAGCTGCATACTTGCGTCGCTTTGCAACACTAGCGGTCGCCGCAGCCCCTCCAGCCGCCCTGCAAGTTGCCGGGGTGTGGGACGCAGCAAGTGTGTCGACACATGTCGCATCCCACACCAGCGGCTTTCCATGTTGCCATGGTATTAAAGTGACACCATCAGGCCTCTTGCCGTCATCTCGTGTAATGCCGACTGGTTCCAGTACGGCAGGGACACCGGCAGTGACAAGCCCCCTGCGAATAATATCATTAAGGGCGGCATGGCGTGACATACGGCCAGCGCTACGCGAGCAAGACAGCCCTTTGCCTTGTAAATAATTAAAATTACAACTATTATAGTGTTTATTGACTTTTTAATGCTAGCTCGGCAATCGCTAACTGTGATTGTAAGAGTTAAGTTGAAGGCCTTTTGATTCTACTAGCTTAAAGTAGTTGTGTGCGTAAGTAACTTAGGTAACTCGGCAAAAAAGTAAAGATCCGTAGATTAAAGTGGTAAAAACTCAAAACAAATGCTAGATTTTTATTAAAAAAAAAAAACTTACTCTTAAATAATTTACGTCTAGTAGTACCTAGTAATGTGCGCAAGTAATTATGTGCGTAAGTAACTCTCGGCAAGTAAAGATCCGTAGATTTTTATAAAGACGTAAAAACTCAAAACAATTGATAAATTGCTAAAAAATTATGTTTTTCTATATATCCAACAATCCAGTGCTTTCATTGCTGTTGGTTTGGACACACTCGTACACAGTGTAGGAGTAATCCTAGGTGTTATAAATGTCGAGAGCAACATGATGGGGCATCTTGCAATATATAATATACGTATAGTAAGTAGTAGTTACCTAGTAATATGCGCAAGTAGAGTTACGTGCGTAAGTACCTAACGATTAATAGATTTTTTTAAAGTCGTAAAACCCAACACAATTGATTTTCTTAAAAAAATATAGATAGGTACCTAGGTATTACCTAGTAAACTTTAAACCAATAAACTTATTATTATAAAAATCTGCTGTATAACATGCAGTTTCTTGATCTCAACTATAATTGTTCTGACTTAACCTTTGGCCTCGTCTTCTCGTCTTATTGACTGCAAGGGATGCCAGTATACAGAAAAAAAATACAAATTCTTTAATTATAACAAAAATGTGTGTCTTGCAACAAATGAAAGTATGTTTTTTTTTGTCAAAGTAAATTGCAGAAGCCTTGGCCGTTTTTTTATTCTATGTCTATATATATAAGTCTTTTTTTACCTAAAATTGAACATTCTTAAAAACATGGCGTTTTTTGTAACCTGCCCATATATAACATAATAACATTTGCCAACGTCAACGTTTTGCAATCCGTTACGTATGAAAAGATCGTACTAAATATGACAGTAAAAAATGTAGCTCTGAGATGATTGACACAAAATCCCGGTTCAGAAATGAACTACACGTTCAATTAACCGTACCTTGAGGTAATGCTTTACTTTCAACCGCATTGTTTTGTTAAGGCGCGGCAGCCCTGCACTCACGGCCGCAATTATGACGAGATATTTTTTTTGCTGCGTCCAGCGTTGTATACAATGCTTGCTACCGTAGTACCAACTGAATACGATACGCTTCGTTACTAGTAAGCCATTCACATTGCATATCTTGGCTGAGATAATACCTTGAATTTCATTGTTGGATATGCATGAATAAGTTCCGATTTTGTATGCTCTTTACACATTATTTTACAAATTGATATTTTGTTAATTATCAAGTCTTAATAAGGCCTCAATTTAGTTAAAAACAACTGCGCGAAAGCAAAGTCATTTGCCCCTCGGAAGGTCTCCAGCGCACATCATCGTGCGTTCTACAGTTTTAAAATATAAACAAAACAGAGCTATACCTTTTTTTTTTTTTTTTTGACGTGGGGGAATTCTTCGAAAGATCCCCGGGAGCTGTGGGGCTCGACCGGGGTATGTGGGATTCTTACCCACTAAAACCCCCGCGGCTGTCGCATTGGCACATGAGAGGGAGGACCCCAGGCTCTCCGGTGGGATCTGCACCAGGGGCCCCTCAGTGCCTTGCCTTTGAGCCCGCCGCCGGGGGGCGCATTGTAGCCCCCCGGGAACCTGTCACGGTGCTCACGGGGACGGGGGTCGCAACCCCGCCGCCGTCCTCCTCGGAGTCGCCGCCGTACTCAATGGACGTTCAAAGGGCCCACACCCCGAACGTCCAGCGACTCCGAAGGAGCTATACCTAACCTAAGCTATAAAGCTAATGACACGGAGAGACAATTCTACTAAACTCGCAACATAATCTACATATTGTAATTAAACTACTCTTACGGAACATATTGCGAATTATTTTTGGTTTTACTTTCCCCAAAAAGCAAACCAAAACCGCTATATATTCCGTAAGAGTAGTTTAATTACAATGTGTAGTATTCGCGTAAATAAAAGACAATATTATAATTTACATATTCAAATCAAAATCAAAATGTCTTTATTTCAGAAAATATTATCCATACCATTCATTAAAAATTCATTAATATTTCAAAATAAACTGTTAAAATAAATAAAATTCAGTTGTACGCTTATAATCTAGCAACCGTCCGGGCGTCGCACGGGTGGACATTTGTTTTTCTAGTAAAAAATATAGCCTATGAGGGATAATATAGCATTCTTCGGTCCAGTAGTTTTTGAGTTTATTCAAACTGAAACTCAAACTCAAAAATAGTTTATTTCAAATAGGCTTAACGCTAGCACTTTTGAAAGGTCATGTTTTTTTTTTAAAGAAGCTACCACCGGATCACAACGCGGCCTCAACTGAGAAGATCCGGCAAGAAACTCAGCGGGTTTGTCATTTTATCACTTTTTTTTAAACAGTGTGTCATGTTACAATTAGATCAGAGCGACAGTGTGTCATTCGTTACACACATCCAAAAATACAAATCTTTCCTTTGTATAATATTAGTGTAGATAGTGTAGAGGTAGATAGAAAGTGAGATTAGTATAATCTGAGGTTTGCTAAAATTCTTGTTCATGTTCGGAAGACCTTATTAATTCCGTCAATTGGAGCAACCAATAAAGTCATTAATAAATCTTCAATGGCGTTGTTTTTCTCCGGGGAGTAAGGTGGCTAGTAGTCAATGAGGTACAAGAGATAGGCTATGGAACCTTCGTTTGATCCTTTTGTAACGACACAGTGAATTTTCTTTGCGTTTTAACGGTCGGGTGGGCTTCCATTCACGGATACATGGCTACTATTCACCAGAAGCAAAAAACATTGATAAAAAGTATAAGTCTGGCGTCCAGCTGCCGGAAAACGTCCACTGCTGATCAAGGCCTCCCTTAGAAGGGAGGGGTTGCCATAATTCCCACGCTTGGCAGGCTGCTTGGGGATCCCAGTATAGGTGGTAGGTAATCCAATAGAAAGACACTGCTGCCCGTTGTTTTTCCTTAGTCGCCTCTTACGAATACCGAACGGGAGGAGATGGCTGGGTTCTTACCCAGCCACCTGACAGGTACTGTGTTTTAAGTAGTCTAATAAACTTCATGATATTGACAAAGGCGAGGACGTCTCTCTAGACACGCCATTCCAGTGGCCAGCCATGTGGCTCGCGTCGAATAGTGTATTCACTTTCATTTAGCTTGTAAATGTTTCTTGGCGACTTTCAACGGTAATGAAAAAATACGTGTGCCGCAAATAATTTCCAATTAATTGCCTGTTATGATTGTATGTGATATAATGTGTATTTCAATCATTATCATGTCGATAATTTCAGTCAATTGTTGGCCTTATATAGTTACGTAGTTCTTATTTTTTTTATTATACCGTGACAAAGTTTCAGGTTAGACATTAGTAGATTTCTCAGACGCGCAGATTTCCTGTCAATGATTCGCCTCACCTAAGCATATAATAATCTGTGATGATAATCTGCACATAGGTTGGAAAATGAATTGTTTATGACTGGCTGTTAAAATTCCAACAAAAAGATGGAGTTTTATTTTACTAGCTGCACCTGTTTCGTACCAATAAAATCGTATCGGGATACGAAAAGCGAAATCAATCCTCTGTTTATGGTATGGTGTTCTTGTCTTGGCGTCCTCGTTTGTGAGTGCATTGCCCTTTCCACAGTGAGTGTTTTATTAAATTCTGTTCGCACTCAGGATTCACCTTTACTGATAAAGGTTCATTCCTTACTATTTAGTCTATTAGTCAATAGTTGTTAATATCAACATCTTCCTCCCGTTCATGTTCTAGTTGTTAACTAAGGAAGATTTCAACATTGTCTGCAGTCCACGGGCTATTGAACCTTTCAATTTTATTTTAGCCATTTGCATCTTCGTCCTCATCTGACGTCAAAACTGTCACCTTTCCGGGATCAAAATATTACAAAAAAATAACCGCAAAGAACGTTAACCTCACTGTTGGCCAAAAATTGAAATACGTTTTTTATTATTGATAACTTCCGGTTATAACTGCATATAAGCTTCGTTCACATAGTATCAATGCATTCCTTGAGAAGCGATGCAAAATGTACGTCTGTTCACTGTTTATGAGCTGAAATAAATATACCGAAAAATAAAAACGACCATAATATTATCCAGCATAAGATTTCAATTTACTTAGACGGTTTTGGCGCTTATGTTGCAAGGTGACCACTGTAGCTTACACCATAATTAAGTGAAAGGAAAATTGGCTTATTATGTTTTCAACAGTGTTTACTGGTTTAATTATTGCGATACAATCTTACATTAGCTCATGCTCATACCGTAGTCACGCTAGATGAGACTGGGGTAGGATAAGTAAGTAAATATATGAAATGAGTGGTATGTAGTTTTAAAGAAAATAATAATGAAGAGTTATACACGGCTCCAAATATTGTGTAACTCAGCATAGCGTTTTGCTACTTTTGTTTTTATTATTGGCTAGAAGATACCTATTATATCTCTAAAGTAAACTTTCGGCAATAAAATAAATAATAATGTCCTAATCAAGATATTCCTCCTAATACCCTGGAATAATCCACACATGGGAAATAACTTTCTCTTGATTAAGCTTTGTCAACTTAGAACCGGAAAATAAACCTCTGACCTCAGGGTAATAAGCGAACCATGCCAACAAATACAAAATTATAGACAAGCAACATCCATTAATCAGTCATTTATAAAGCATTCCCTTATGGGACAACACCATAAAAGAGGCTCGTTCAATAAAGACATGAATCGCATAATGTACTTTTTTATTCGGATGTTACCATATCTGGTTGTATCGATTACAAATTCCTTTTGATAAATGTTTTATTATGGACAAACTTATTGATTAATGTGTACATAAACATGTATAGATTGGAACTCTAATCTAGTCAGTCGGTAATTTGTTGTCTATAAATTGGGCCCGGTAACCACTGGAACGCATTTCGACTCAGCCCTTACTCTGTTGCTGACGTGGCGAAGGTTTTCCTAAGATATGCTAGGAGTGAGCTATACAGAATCTGTAAGTGTCTGTAAGTACTTGTCCTCATTCTGTGTGGCTGTTTGTTGCTACCAAAATGTCCAGTGATCTGCTTAGGTTTATTTTTTTATTAGGTTTGTTCATTCCTAGCGTGTGCACATAATGCTTGGTGTCACCAAGCCTTGGTGATATGATCTGAAATCCCTACAAATGGTTCAGGACCGGCTAGATGTATTTATGAGCTAGCCTTCAATACCTGAGACGCCTTTGTGTCCAGGTAGCTAGATAGGGTTGATGGTATTGTGTCGTTTCAATTTGTGCCTGTAACACCTTCTTTGACCTATTTGGAGACAATTCCGAGGAAGTTTAAAGCCTTCAGAGCTGCCTGACTGTCACTGCGAATGGAAAGGGTGGTTCTTTTTTCTTTAATGCTAGTAATTATCCCATATTATTTTTTCGCTTGGAATGTTGATGCACTATGCCTTAGTTATGACTGATGCTGCTGTAGCTGACTCTATTTTAGAGGTGCAAAATGTTTGCCGAAGATATTTTATAACATCAGAAATGTCAGTGATATTCACATATACACTATAAGGTTGGTGTACTGAGACACCCTGGTGTTTAAAAGGTCGATTTACGGGATCGATTAACACCTAGGACAAGTCTTTGTGTGCATGGACATGTTTGTTTGTTTTGTGTCTGGGTGTTATTTATATCTAATAGGTACACATTAAAGTAATATATATACCTATTTATTTGACGTACCTGTTGGTCTAATTTAGACACCCTGGCCGCTGTTGTTGGTTCGATTCTCACCAAGTGTCTGGGTGTTTTATCTATACAATAAGTATGTATTTCCAAAAAATGTACCTACGAGTTGTCTGGTTTCCATAGTAAAGGTTCTGCCTAGTTTGGGATCAGATGACCGTGAGTGGATTGTTAAAATATACTGGGTGTGGTTTTGCATTTTTGCCATATTTGTAGACCTAACAGTCAAGGATTATGTTAATTAATTAAAAGTAGATTAATAATTCAGTGGCTAATAACTAAAAGACAATTAATGATTCATGATTAACGTTCAACCAGAATAAGAGCTCTCGAGCGCTCAGTATAGGTCCCAACGTTGGCAATTCCGCGCGTGCTCTTGTTTACCTACTTTGCGCGAAGAGCGGTGCCAGACGGGGTTATGTTATAGTGACGGTTACACACGGGATTTCTTTTCGTACCAAACATAAAAAATAATTCATAATTTTACGTCTATGATTTATTTATGTTCTTTAAAAGGTATATATCAACCTCCGTAAATATGGCAAGAATGCAGAACCACATCCTGTATAATATGTATATAAAGTATACTAGTACTCTTGCTGTCATAATACAGACGATTGCAGTGTATAGATTATTTCAGAATAACAATGTATTCTAATATCTAAAGTGAATGGCTTGTCTAGATGAAATCGTCAGTCACAAGTAATTAAAAAAATAATACAAAAATGTGCGTGCGTGGAGTCCCTCCGCGCGGAAGAAGTGAAACTACATTCTCGCTCAGTCGATCGGTCGGTCGGTCCCTCACATACTCACTCACTCACACACACACACACACACACTCACTCACAAACACACACACACACCCATACACACACTCAACTGAACTGAACTGAACCGAACCGAACCGAACCGAACCGAACCGAACCGAGCCGAACCGAACCGAACCCAACCGAACCTAACCGAACCCAACTCACCTACCACTCGCCTACCACTCGCCTACCACTCGCCTACCACTCGTCTACCACTCGCCTACCACTCGCCTACCACTCGCCTACCACTCGCCTACCACTCGCCTACCACTCGCCTACCACTCGCCTACCACTCGCCTACCACTCGCCTACCACTCGCCTACCACTCGCCTACCACTCGCCTACCACTCGCCTACCACTCGCCTACCACTCGCCTACCACTCGCCTACCACTCGCCTACCACTCGCCTACCACTCGCCTACCACTCGCCTACCACTCGCCTACCACTCGCCTACCACTCGCCTACCACTCGCCTACCACTCGCCTACCACTCGCCTACCACTCGCCTACCACTCGCCTACCACTCGCCTACCACTCGCCTACCACTCGCCTACCACTCGCCTACCACTCGCCTACCACTCGCCTACCACTCGCCTACCACTCGCCTACCACTCGCCTACCACTCGCCTACCACTCGCCTACCACTCGCCTACCACTCGCCTACCACTCGCCTACCACTCGCCTACCACTCGCCTACCACTCGCCTACCACTCGCCTACCACTCGCCTACCACTCGCCTACCACTCGCCTACCACTCGCCTACCACTCGCCTACCACTCGCCTACCACTCGCCTACCACTCGCCTACCAGTCGCCTACCAGTCGCCTACCAGTCGCCTACCACTCGCCTACCACTCACCTACCACTCACCCACTCACCTACCACTCACCCACTCACCTACCACTCACCCACTCACCCACTCACTCAGTAACGGCGTCACATGAGCGCTTTCATAACCTTAACAAATTTACGCCTATCGCCTATCACTTAACGCGATAACGCGTTAAGGTGCTTCATTTAACGCTTGACGCGTTATGTGATAACATTTTTGGAAGTCGCATAAGAAGTTTCACTTCAAAAATATCCTAAACCTATGACATTAGAGTTACTTTGTGTTTCAAAGTGGATATTTTTCCTTCATCTTTTACGATTTCTTTGTTCCAGTGAATCATTTCTGATAATGAAAGCGTTCGTTGGAAATTTTCAAATAATGATTCAGACGTTTATCTTATCACACATACATAAAAAAAATATCAACGGTCCTATTATATGAGGACAGAATTTAAATCCAGATGATAAGTAAATATCTTATTTTTCAAACTATCATTATATCAGGTGTTGTCGCACAACTACGAGTATAAGTGAGGAACTGTACCGATAAAGCAACGTCTTTTAAAAGAACTAGGCTCTGTTATTGAAATTTTACTAGAATTTTATAACCTATAAAGTTATACACATCGCCCGACTCCCCAATTCTACAAAATGCCCTTCCGAACCGTCGCAAAGCGGCGTCAAGACGAGCATCGCTTGTTAATTTTTAACCGACTTCAAAAAAGGAGGAGGTTCTCAATTCGTCTGTATATATATTTTTTTTTTTTTTTTTTTTTTTATGTATGTTCGCGCATAACTCTGGCAATTATTAACCGATTTGAAAAAATCTTTCTTCCATCCATTCTTCAATCCATTGATTGGGTCCCATAAAAAAATTATTGCTTAGTAATAAGTAGTTCCTAAAAAAACAAGAATGGTGACTGCGCACTGAGAGTTGCAAGAAAGCCTATATAGATGACGTTTTAGTCGCTCGGACTCGCTCGGTCGGACAAAAATGGTCATAACTCTGGCAAATATTTACCAATTTCAATGATTCTTTTTTTATTCGAAAGAAGAAACCACTGTATTGAATCTGTATGAATTTTATTACAACCGGATAAGAACTTCCTGGAGGACCATGAACGATGTGGAGGAATTTATCTGGTAAAAACCATAAAACTGATGTTCTCCATTACATTGCTCTGACAATTATGAACCGATTTCGATGATTCTTTTTTTATTCGAGAGAGTAAACTACTATGATGTTTCCATGCAAATTTCATTACGACCGGATATTTTTTTCTGAAGAAACATGAATTATGTAAAACTATGTAGACGATAATGTGATCATAACCTACCTAGATAATTTTACGGTTTTCATGGTTCAATCTTTATATATGAAAATATCACTAAAAAGTTTAAAATAAAATCTTTTTAAAAAAAAATTGAACCGACTTCAATATCACTGAAAAGTATAAAATAATTTAAATATTATTGAAGTTGGTGCCAAATATACACAGCAGGTACGCTAACACCAACTTCAATAATATTTAAATTATTTTATACTTTTCAGTGATATTGAAGTCGGTTCAATTTTTTTTTAAAAAGATTTTATTACTTAAATGTTAAAAATAAATAAACAGGGATAGTCTATTTAATGTTATTAACTATTCTAATAATATGCTGCAGCACACACGATGTTCCCAAGGGGTGTCCGGGTAAGAATAGCACCCATCCATCTCCTCTCGTTGGGTGTCAAAAACAAGAAGACGGGCAGCAGCGTCTTTCTATAGAAAGTCGCTGCTCGCTGCTGTATAGGCTTGCCTATCACATAATATACTGCGATCCCCAAGCCGCCTGCCAAGCGTGGGGATTATGGCATAAGCGGCAGGCTTTTAATCAGCAGTGGACGTCTTTAGGCTGACATGACACACGATGCTTTATCGCTGCTAGGGGTGATTTATGTTTTGGTCCTTACAACCAATACTAATCTTAGCCCCGACTTCCTAATAAGAGAGATCTTAGCTCTTACAACTACACACATCAAAAGTGTCTAGGGATCAAGCATTTTTGGGCAAAAAAATGGGCAGAAGAACAATGGCGTTTCGTGTGCTTTTCTGATGAGTCTCGTTTTGGTATGAGACCGGATACAAGACGTATACGACACTGGAGAACCCCTGGACGCCAACAGCGATTAAAATCCTGCCAGGAAGTCCATCCTTATAGTGGTGGAACCATCATGGTATGGGCGGGTATTTGGATCGGCGGAAGAACTGAGTTGATTTGGATCAGAGGCAACCTCAACGCTCAAATTTATGCTGAGACGATTGTATCAGACGTCATCGTTCCTCTACAAGTGCAAATCGGTCCCTTATTTCAGTTAATGCATGATAATGCACGACCGCACACCGCAAGAGTTGTAAGACAGACTCTCGCCGCAGCTAACATCAATGTCCTGCCCTGGCCTGCTCAGTCGCCAGACTTGAACCCGATTGAGCATGCATGGGATATGCTACAGAGAAGAGCTCTGCCGAATATGGAGGGTATCCAGTCGCAAGAAGACCTTTTTTTGTTGTTGCAACGAACATGGGCGGCCATTCCACAGCGTGATTTGGATGAACTCATTTTGAGTATGCCAAACCGATGTTCTTGTGTTGTTAGTGTTCGCGGTAGAAACACGGATTATTAATTGTTTAAGTTACCCAATAAAATTTTAAAGAAAACTGTTATTTCAGTCTTTTTTTCGAACTTTTGTGTTAGTGGTTCAAATGTCAAAAATCCCTTTATTAGGAAAATGGCAAATTTCTTTATTAATGCAAAGGTGACTTGGTTTATCGTTACTGTGACAAACGAAAACACTTTATTTGATGAATCCTTAAAGAAAATTTTAATTAATATCAATCAGGAGAAAAGTTATTGCAAAAATATATGTTGATCCCTAGACACTTTTGATGTGTGTAATACTAATCCTAGTTCCGACTTTATAGGAGAGATCACAATAACACTTAATGTTATTTTATGTTAGTTAGAAAATGTTAGTCCAATTGATTACATTTTCCGGGAAATTGGATGTTCGGTTTTATTTCACAGATCGTGAGGTCACAATGACGATTGGTCGGAACAGTGTCGTAAAACGCGTTTATCTAGCAGTGAGCTGCGCCCATATACTTAGGCCGCAGCCCCTTTGCGTAATTCTGTGATACATTGGATTATTGGTAGATTATGGTACTATATATACATCGTGTATGTACAATCGAAGTAACTTTATGTAAATTACTGGCTACGCGTAGCGACTTATATGCGCAAAAATTTACCGGCTATGCGTAGCGGCAAAATTTAGGCAAACGTTTGTACAGAATTCGTGTTCGCCAAATACGCGTGTTTAATTAGTAGTTTAATTCGTAGGTCACTTTAACAAATCTGACATCCAGTTGGTTACTAATCATAAAAAAATATGGCCGGTAGTTGCTTTATTCTGCAGAATGCGCTCTATAAAGTTCTCTAGAATATAGAGTTACATGTTGGTATACTAAGGCATATTTTTAAAAGCTGCAGTGTTTAACAATTTGTTTGTGTTATGTCTATAGGCAGGCGTATCGCTTACCATCAGGCGAACGCCTTGCTTGTCTCGACACTCGGTTTTATAGAAAGAAACCTTACAAAGTATATTTTTCCAAGTTATACTTTGTAAGAATTTAATTTCACGACAATAATAAGCATTATAAATGAAATTTTCGCTTCAGTTATTCGCTGATATTACAGTCTTATCTACGAATATGATCTATAACTGTTTATATAAATCATGATAAGCAGAAGGACTGTGTCTGTAGTCTAGTATATCATCTTTCATATAATAATCTCGTGTCACGGTGTTTGTGGTTGCACCACTCCGAAACGGCTCAACCGATTTTTATGTATGTTTTATGTATATTTGGTAGGTATGAGAATAGGTCGTAAAGTATATTTCATACCAGCAGGATATATAAAAAAGGGTGGAGCTGCGCGGGTCATGTGGTAATAAATAGTGTTGATTAAAAATTAAAAATAAATTTCTAATTAAGAAACCGCATTCAAAAACATCTCTGTCCATTTTACGCGAGGGTTATAAACAGCGCTATTGGAAGGTGGGACCTTCAAAGATTGATATAATAAATAATGTCCTCCTGGCCGATACGACCACATAGGCCAAGACCAGCCATGTCGCGGCAACATCTACGCGGGAGATGTTATAGTGCACAAGTGCTTGCGTAGACACAAGTGCACTTGCTCTTCCTTAACTCTAGCTCTTCTCTCTTTTCCTTTAATCTCACAATCCGATGGCACGGAAGTCCAACATAACCGGGGAGAGGTCAAGCGTAGGACCAACTCATTACATGCCCATCCGACGCATGGATCATCTTACTTTAGAATAGAATAGAATGCATTTTATTCCACACAGAATACAACAAATTTAACTATAGTACATTATTAAATACACGTCGTCTGTGTGAAACAGGGCTCCCACTCAGCTTAATGCTGTGTTGAGGAACAAGCCACAACACAACGCTGGTTTTCAGGGGCAAGCCCTAAGTGACCCCACGAACGCAACCCTAGATCACCAAAAACAATAACTTAAACTAACTAAGAATATTTAGTATGCTAACTTAAAACTAACAAGACAAATGGATCAAACAATTAATTTTAAATAAAATCTTTTAAAAAAAAAATTGAACCGACTTCAATATCACTGAAAAGTATAAAATAATTTAAATATTATTGAAGTTGGTGTTAGCGTACCTGCTGTGTATATTTGGCACCAACTTCAATAATATTTAAATTATTTTATACTTTTCAGTGATATTGAAGTCGGTTCAATTATTTTTTAAAAAGATTTTATTTTAAACTTTTTAGTGATATTTTCATATATAAAGATTGAACCATCGAAAACCGTAAAATTATCTAGGTAGGTTATGATCACATTATCGTCTACATAGTTTTACATAATTCATGTTTCTTCAGAAAATAATATCCGGTCGTAATGAAATTTGCATGGAAACATCATAGTAGTTTACTCTCTCGAATAAAAAAAGAATCTTCGATATCGGTTCATAATTGTCAGAGCAATGTAATGGAGAACATCAGTTTTATGGTTTTTACCAGATAAATTCCTCCACATCGTTCATGGTCCTCCAGGAAGTTCTTATCCGGTTGTAATAAAATTCATACAGATTCAATACAGTGGTTTCTTCTTTCGAATAAAAAAAGAATCATTGAAATTGGTAAATATTTGCCAGAGTTATGACCATTTTTGTCCGACCGAGCGAGTCCGAGCGACTAAAACGTCATCTATATAGGCTTTCTTGCAACTCTCAGTGCGCAGTCACCATTCTTGTTTTTTTAGGAACTACTTATTACTAAGCAATAATTTTTTTATGGGACCCAATCAATGGATTGAAGAATGGATGGAAGAAAGATTTTTTCAAATCGGTTAATAATTGCCAGAGTTATGCGCGAACATACATAAAAAAAAAAAAAAAAAATAATATATACAGACGAATTGAGAACCTCCTCCTTTTTTGAAGTCGGTTAAAAACTGTCTAAATAATAAGTAATAAAAGTAAAATTTAACCGCACCTTGATCACCTGGCGCCTGGCGTGTGCGGCGCACGACATGAACACATGACGCTCTCACTCGCTCTCACCCCACCAGCCAATTCAAGATTAACAATCCGCAAGGGTTACTTCACTGAACGGGACGCTCGAGGTCAGGTGACATTTACAGCCGATATTATAAAAAAAAAATAACTACTATCAAACTACTTGACTAAAAAACACAACAACACACAACAGGACTAAAAAATAAAATAAAAACTATTTTACTACATTATGAAACAACTTATAAATAAACTCAAAGCCAAAACCACTAAATGGCCGCCTACCGCTTGCGAAACGCTGCCTATCCAATAAGCACAAACAAGTAAGTACCTAATGCCAATTTTCAATTTTAGTTACTTTTTACAGATATTCAGGTGATCGATCGATCGTGTATTGTTCCAAAAGGTAAGGAAGAACTGCATAAAGTTGTTGATCCCGCAGGATTTGAACCCGCGGTCTCCCGTGTCCCAATGCGCCAGGAGGTTACTTTGTGATAAGTATACAAAGTCCACGGCAATGAACTTGCAAATATTGATCAGCGTGAATAACAGACCATAGATTGTGTAGGAAAAGTTCCGAAAGCCATGGTTTATTTGACGTGAGACCGTAACTTGTGGAAACGTATGCCGTTGCGTGTCCCTCGGGACTTGATTGGTGGCTGTGTTTGTTTATGAGTGGCGTTATTGGGACGTTGGTCCCAGCTCTGTGGTCGTAAGACACAGCTGGTATTTCCACAAACTTTGATAATTTATAAGAATTTCTTTTTACCTAACCTTTAACTGCTGTTTTGGAGAAATTTGCAATTTTCCTGTGAAAATTGGTTCCATTAACCTTAATAGTTTATGATTCAACACCCTATTGTTTTTTTATTTGTGTTTATTTGAATATGACGTATTCAACCATACCAATCGTCTTTGGCTGGCCACCGGTCAACCATCACTCCTGTGTTCATACATTTATTGCTACAATTTTGATCTTGTAAGTTGTAAAGACAAACTAGTATAAAATCGCATTTCCAGTCGTAGGTATATACTGGATGTGGTTCTGCATTCTTGCCATATTTACGGAGGTTGATAAATATGGCAAAAATGCGAGGTCGAGGTTGTGTAAACACACAACTACTAAACAGTAGTGGGCGTCTTCCGGCTGGTGATGATAGTACAAGTACGTACAAGACAATTGGTAAGTTATATTCAACCCTATCTACCAATTGACTTTGACTAGCCACCGGTCGGCCGTCACTACTATGTTCATTTATTATTCAGAATTTGATCTTGTAAAGAAAAACAGGGTCAAATAAATCCAGAACATGACACTCCACTTCTGGTATTACTGATAACGTCGTCGTGTATAACTGTATTTGCAACGAAATTGTCGCCAGGCTTGATATTAGCGAGTACATGCGAGTTTGACAGAGACCTACATACAACAGCCAGCTAAATACTAATATTTAGATATCACGCCGAAGTTACGTCACTGCAGTGCCGTTTGAAGGAGACGTCAAAAAACTTCTACTAAATTAAAAATAACTTTATAGGCCGTTGTTTCATTGAATAGCATACATACTTACTCTGATTAGAGAAAAATGTGTAATAACCCAAAAACTTCGAACGATCATCTGTAAGATTATTCACAGCCTTCTTCCTCTTTTCTAGCCATTTTCGACCAAATATTTAGCGTAGGCCTTCTTTAGTCCTCTTTAATCAATTCTATCTTGGGCAGTGAGTGTCCATTGGCTGCCCGTCACCTTCACTATATCGTCCTTCCACCGCATTTGTGGCCGTCCTCTTGGTATTTTCTACCCCCATGGTCTCCAGTCAATATTTTTTTTACATAATATTATCTTTTCTTTCCGGCCACATATCCAGCCCACTCCCACTTCAACTTTGCATTTCTCTCTGTGTTTGTCACTTTGCTCTGCTTTCTTAGCCATATATTGGTCTTTATGGCCCTTAGTGTTACTTGTACTATCCTTCTTTCCATAGTCCTTTGCATAATTTGCAGTTTATGCACAATCAATAATCAAAAACTCCTGATCCCGATTCTAAAACAGAAAGGTTAGCGAATCAGGTATTCTTGGCATTGCTATGTTAGAATTTTTGGATTTAATTTTGTTTCTTAATTTAGTTTAATACGAGTTTTGGATATATAACTAAAAAGACTCCGAAATAGAACAAACGAAATTATTAACTCTAAGTACGAAATATTAAAAAAAATTAAGGATCAAGTAAGCTTTGTGAAGAATAGTAGAAAAATCCTAGTTAAACCTGCGAATATCAATCCATAGACCTTAAAGCTGCGTTTTAGCAAATTGAATAATTACAAGAATTGATGTAAATAAATAGAAATTTGAACGTTCCCCAATTTAGGACTATTTCACCTTGTGTTAAGTTATAAATTGCTTCTATCCCTATATTGCAACACAATATCACAATCGCCAAAATCTAGTCTATATATGGTTTTGTAGTTTTGAAAACCATTTTTTTTTTATCTAGACGACATGTTAATTTTTCTTTGATGATGTGATGGATTTTTCTTTGGGCACCCCCAATATACGCGCAGAGATTTCACGAGTAGCTTATAAGCTTAGATTCTACCAGTTAAGATATGTTTTGTAGAGCTGCCATTTTCAATACCATCGTATTTTTTAATTGCGGAATTAGTAAGAGTAGCGATAACAATCACTAATGGAGTGTAAAAACGAAACGAACAGGGTCGTGCTGACGTATTTGTTTGTACGTCTGTTTCCCCATTTCCGCATAACGGACTGGAGTTCACAATACGTCACATTTACAAATATTAGATGCAAGGAAATCCTAGACAGTGTTTCGATGTTCGCACTAGATTACTCATTGAGGACTTTTAACGTCACGAGACCGACCATTGTGACTGTAAACTACAGATAACAGCAGGCTCTAAGTTATTAAAAATATTTGAATTACTTTTTTACAAAGAAAAAAAAAACAGTGGTGGGTTCCCAGCTACGTCACGACTTCTAATTAATTAATTTCTCCGCCAACTTTTGATCGTTTTTTTTTCTTTTGTTTGGTAAGGTATAGTTGAAATTTGGTTCAATTATCACCAAGTTGGGATCTGATGATGGGATACCGGGGAAATCGAGGGTAACCCTCTAATTATATGGGCATTTATTACGTTTTGCATGTATTTTTTATGTTTCCAGTAAGTTACTTTAACACAGACGTTCAAATTGCGTGATTGTGCTGATACGTATAAAAAAATATGTAAAATGAAAGAAAAGTGTATTTTACATCTTTTTTTATACGCGAAATTATCTAAAAAGCATTAAATAATGGAGATATGTTGAAGTCAGTGCCAGCTGGTGCTGGTGTTAGGTAACACGATGTGCTAGCACCGACTTCAATATATTATTTTTATGTATTGTTATTGTTCTATACTGTTCTTTAGATCATTTTCATTTCAGTCGGTTTTTAGTTTTTTCTAAAAATATATAAGTAGTTTATTATTTATTCAATCCCTATTTATATAAATGTAATAATTCACTGGTAGGTAACAACAATATTGAATAAAGAAATCTCCTTCAAGATAATAGTTACATTTTATTGTGCAATGACGTTATAAATGTGTCTCTGGCAAACAAGGCTTGTCATAGTGAAATGAATCATTGGAAGATAAAGATAAAGCACGTGAAAACAACATTAGAATGTGTGAAGTATAAACGCCATATTTTAAAGTTATGCGAATTTCCTCTGCATCAATAATTACAGTTTGAGTGTAGAATTTTGGCTTAGGACGAGTACCATAGTACTTATCTATGTTTTATAAGTGTTAAACATTCTGTCGAACCATATTGGTACCTCAATGGTCCAATTATCATTTGGTTTAACCGTAGACAGAATATATACAGACATATACCAAGCGTGCCGCCGATAAGGACAGAAAAATAAGTACATACTAAATTTAGAGTTGCCACGTAAGGGAAATTTTACCCTTTGTGTAAAGCAAATACGGAGGTTGTTGTAAATTATATTTTCTTTCCTAACCAAAAACCACTTTTTTGACACAACATTTACTTTTCTTACATTATATCGTCTTAATCTATGACAGTCTGCAAAAAGTACGAAAGTGATTATTATAATAATGTCCTCCTAGCCGAAACGACCACAGCGGCCAATCTTTCACAAGATCAGCCATGTACGCAGGAGATATTATAGTGCACAAGTGCTTGCGTAGACACAAGTGCACTCTCTCTTCCTTTATATAATAGGTACCTCTCATAATCCGATGGGAGGGAAGACCGACACGACTGGGGAGAAGTTAAGCGCAGGACCGACTTTTTACATGCCCATCCGACGCATGTGTGGCGTATCTCGGATCACGGTTTCGGAACGCCAAAGGGTTAGTATCTATGGCAGAGACATGTTTTAATTATTACGATTACTCCACTGTATTATAAGTTGTTCTCTCTCAATTTGATTATAAGTGTTTATTACCAAAGCTCGGTGTTTTAATTTGACGGACAGGAGTCGGGCATACGTCCTATCGCAAATTCCGACACATGGATCATCTTACTTTACAGACAATCAGGTCATCAGCCTGCATTGTCCTAGCCAGTAGGGAACAACTACTCAAATTTGTTGCCCTTCGCAGGATTCGAACCCACGACGGAGGTTACAAAGTGAATGTACACTTAATATCATATATGCTGTAGCTAAGGTCTATTCCACATTGTTCACCTGGGTGCTTAGAGGAGATACCACTGGAGAGAGCATGATGCGCTAACCCCCTCTGCCAAATTTTTGTTCATATGGTCAGGTCATTCTTTATTTGTGTGCGTGTATTTTTGAATGTGTTGCGAGTTTACTATAGTGTGGGTATGCGTGAAAGTGTATCTGTGTGTGTTTACTTCGCCTCCCGCACCCCGCAAAAGTGCCACGACAAATTTGTTCGGGGAATCGACGCGATACTAACTCCTTTGGTACTTTCTCTGAGCCTGGGTGATATCACGTGGTGATTAAAGTGGCTAAGAGCTGTAGATAATTATTAGCCTCATACAAAAAAGTTAAGAGATAAAAACAATAATATGCTATTTCCCAGAGAGGTAGGCAAAAATTGGCTTTCTTATAACTTAAAATAATACATACTATGGCCATTTACCGGGTAAGTTTTAGTAAATTTCTCCAATATACAAATCTATAGTACTAGTATCTTGGGACAATCTACGCTTGACCAATGACCACCTGATCTCAATCTACGCAGATCCTTTAGTAAGGTAACCAGATAAATGATTACAAATACTTGTAAACTGTATAAATACATATTTAAATAGATAAATAACACCCAGACAATTGTTCGGAATCGAACACATGTCCTATTGGGCAGCGGCCAGGTCCCTCAGATCGTCGAACAGCCGTACATCGCCGCCGTCCGTGGCATGTACTGCTCGACCCACCCGACCCGATGTCCGTCCTCCTGGACCATGACACAACACCAACACCAACACCGACAACGATGTCAAGAGTCGTAAACACATCAACACACAGACACCGGTCTCGCCGGCGAGGCCGAAGGGATCCGTACGCATGCGACCTCGACAGCATCCCCTCGCTGAGTTTCTTGCCGGTTCTTCTCAGCGGGGGCGCGTTGTGAACCGGTGGTAAACTCATTTTCTCTAAGCGGCAGCCCAAGCCGAGGCCGTGCCTCCCTGAGGTGCCCTTGTGCTAGTCGCTACCTAAACCTTTCTGGCTGGAGCGCTTTAAGCGCTCGCCCTCTTGTCCGGTGAAACAGTTATATTCCTACAAAAAAAAAAGGGATGATCAATAAAGCAAAGTGACTATCAAGCTTCAGTTGTCCACCAAACTTTGATGTCTACTGAAAGTGTGTTTGGTATTTATTGGTGATTCAAGTTAGGCAATGCCAAATGAATCATTTGATAGTTATTAAATAGTCACTTTGCTTTATTGATCATCACTTTAGTTGTCAAACGAGATAGGTACATAATACTGCAAATGAAACAAACTATTCAACGTCGGTACTATTTATTTATAATTCAGACAAATTTACCAATAAATTGTAACCAACAACATACATACATATAGTAAAAGCACGATTAAATGTACAATGACCATTGTGCCTATAAATAACGAATGAATACGTCCTGCGCAGCCTTGGACGAATTACTTGAGCGCTTACGTTATTTCTGAATATTTAAGCATTCGGGAATAACTTTTAGCAACCTAATTAATTCTTTTTGTTGCTGCTATCCACAGTATACAAATATCCATATTTTCAGGAAATCATATAAATAAATTCGGGGAATCTGAGAAATTCTTCGATGCACCCAGCATGTGGGATCGTGTATGATGCACTTAATAATAATTTACCACTTATTTATGGTAGTCTCTCTTTTATACACTGGCAACACTGATAATGGCGATCAATAAACTGAAAATTTTAGGTTATGGATGAAAAACAAGAATTTATCGATCTTACACGTAACTTTCAAGTAAAATAGTAACTAATTTAGAGCAATAAGATCTAAATAAGTCGTTTACATGTATTAGTTTCTAAATGTAATCTCTAAATTGGCCATAATAATTCACGTTTACCTGTGAAACGATACTCCACTAATTTTACGTTCACTGTCACTTTTACAGCCTATAATACTGCACTACACGATTCTTATAGGATTTCCACAACACACAGTAATGTCACAGTTAGTTTTTTATTGAATTTTAAGTTATTTATTTAATATTAAAACCACGATAAAATTGTCACGGAGCAAAGTGGGAGCAAACGTCAAATTTGTTTCGCACCCACGGCGCGGAAAAATCGAACACATGCTGAGGGACAAAAAATCATATACACTGTTTCTTTCTATCACACGTAACCTACATAAACGCATTCTTTTCTTGCGTGAATGAGAAAGAAAGTGTCCAGCCCTCTATTGTTTTCTTCCTCTAAGGGTTTAACAAAACAATTATACGTACACGCGCATCGATATAATCTGTATCTAGATAAACAGTCACCTGCAAAATTTCATCTAAAATATGATACTGATTGTTTAAATTTAAATATTCAGTATTAACGTAAGCGCCCGAGTCACTCTGAAGGCAATTCACTTGAGCTCGTAAATTATTCTTGGTGTGTATCTAACTTAGACGACTTGTGATAAAATTTAATATGTTAAAGTGCTTTGTGTCTTGCCTGACGAGGCACTGCTTAACAGCAGAAGGTAAATGTTAAACGTGAGCCACTGTGATTTTGGATCGGTCATGCTCGCCATCGAAAAGTCTTTGCTTGTGGCGGCTTCGTGTGGCGGGTCACCCCCTTCCCTCCAATATGGTTGAGGGGAGTGATGGCTGCTGCTCGAGTCAATTCGTGCGCGGGTGCTGCTTGGGGGGACTGGTCCGACTACTATCCCTTTGGCATTTTAGTTTTTAGTTTGTTGTATTTTCCTCGTATTTTTTATTTTTATTTGATATTTTGAACGGCAGGACACACTGTCGCTGGTGCTGATTTAATTGTAAAAAGACAGACTTTGTTTAAAAAAAAAAATGTGAAAAAATGACAAGCCCGCTGAGTTTCTTGCCGGATCTTCTCAGTTGAGGCCGCGTTATGATCCGGTGGTAGCTTTTAAAAAATTGACCGTTCAAAAGTGCTAGCGTTAAGCCTATTTGAAATAAAAATTTTGAATCTTTGAATCTTTGACTCGTCCAGGACTGCGCAGGACGTAAACATTCGTTATAGGCGCAGTGTCATTGTACATTAAATCTTTTGTACAATGCTGCATCAATATTTACGTACAAAAACAACGATGTATATAGCGTAACGCATATTACTATACCTATATAAACGCATAAATATTATATTGATGTACACGCGTAAAGCGCAATCATGTCTTTTCTCATGCCTATCTACATATATTACATACATATAGATCACCTTAGACAGTCTGTATTGTTCTGATTCATCATCATCACCATCCGGGCACCGACGGGCCCGTTGGTCTAGTGGTTAGACACCCTGTCCGCTAACCGATGGGTCGTGGGTTCGATTCCCACCAAGTGTCTGGGTGTTATTTATCTATTTAAGTATGTATTTACAAACAAAAAATGTATATAAGTATTAGTATCAGTTGTCTGGTTTCCATAGTACAGGCTCTGCCTAGTTTGGGATCAAATGACCGTGTGTGGATTGTCCCAAGATATTATTATTATTTTTTTATTTACTCACGGGCTTAGCCCGGTCTTTTAGAGGCTTGCGTGGGGTCGGATCCAACACGTAGAGGCCCGTTTTAGAAGAAGTAAATGGTGTGTAAAACACCTCCCGGGGTCAACTGCCACAATGATGACCTTACAGCAGTTGACCTCGGTAGGTGGTAGGGACTATTGCAAGCATGTGAAAAGAAGTCTAGGTTTATGGGGTTGAGCGTTTGGTGGACTGGCGATTGGGCTATTGCAAAGGCCGGGGTCACTTGCCATAATTACATTCATAACTATTTTGTGGCAAGTGGTGGCTTGCCACCCACTAGATGGGCTCCCCAAATGATCGTCCGATGACGACAGAGAGCAACACCGGTGTGAGTGACTCAGGGGTGTCGAGAGGTGTGCTGCGCTTTCTCCGTAGTTACTCGCGGCGTTATGCCCTTTAACACTTCCACCCCTGGAGCATATAGCTCTAACAGCTCCTCTCTGGACGGCCAATTAAGGCAAGCCAGAGCTGAGAGTCCTTCGGGCCCCCTTCGGTTTCCACTCGACCGACGAAGACACGCCGAGGTGGGGGCCCTGACCGACTCTCTGGAGCACTCGGGTCCGTGGTGTCGTTACGCACCAACAGCTCGCCACAAGCTGCCCTGCGGGCTTATTATTATTATTATTATCCGAAAGACGCCCACTGCTGAATTAAGGCTTCCCCCTAAGTCCCTGATTAGTAAGTCGCAATTCCCTCAGGTTTAAAAAGCAAGCAGTTTCGTTGCTATATCTAACACGTGTTCTTATAGTTATGATCTCAATATCATCTTCAGATCAGAGTGGAAATAAGTCTGATAAGTCTGCTGAGCATATTCTACTATTCACATTATATACGATAGTAATTATGGCACATCGTTAGGCCGGAACAAATGCGGTTTGAACTGAAGCCAGGCACCGAGTTATTCGCATTACGGAATGATCTTTATGACTCGCTTTAACCGCACTAGATTTATATTTAAAATATTATATTTACTTCAGCAGTGAGGCTACTTGACTATCGAGCTCACGTGCTTAAACATAATAATAATAATATACAAGGACAATGCACACACGGTCATCAGATCCTAAACTAGGCGGAGCCTGTACTACGGAAACCAGGCAACTGATACTAATACTTACATATATAGGTACACCTACTTTTTCTGTAAATACATACTTAAATAAATAAACACACAGAGACTTGGTGGGAAACGAACCCACGACCTATTGGGTACCCTACAGGGCGGTCAAGATCAATGGAACGGTTTCTATTTTTTCAACGACCTTGAGAAAAAACCCCTTTTGGAAGGATATCAGTGTACTTACCTCATCGTAGGAATACTAAGATACTTTAAAATAACTAATACTAATAAGGTTGGGATAACATCCCTACTAGAAACTGAAGAAAAATGGATTTAATTTTCTTTATTTAACTATAGCAAAAAGTACTACTTATGGTATTGTATCAACTTGGTATCAATAAACGTTCAAGGTGACAATAATTATATCGTTAGAAAAGTAAGAAAATATAGTAGGTATTTAATCACTAATAAGTTAACACATTACTAATTTAGTAACAACGGTCCCTGCACTAGGCATACCTATATCGCAGGCGTCCAATAAAGATTTACTTAAATATTAGACAATTATTAGTAATAAGTGAAAATAATATGTACAAACAAATTGTAAATTTTCACGAAACTCCGAAGAGTAAAGAAAAGAAAAACCTCAAAACGCTCATCATATCGACTGGCAAATATAGATGTTTACATAAAACGACAATTAGCTGAATTTGCAGTTGAAATAATACTATTATGCAAGCTATCTTGCAGTTGTAAAAAGAAGTAGGTTATGCTTAACTGAATTATTTTCTGCGGCATCTACACATATCAACTTTTATCAAGATAAACATTTGATTTGATATTGTTTAATTTTTGATTTTTTGCACACGCAACAAAAATGTCATCTCGATAAATGTTTAGAACGAGTAACAATCTGATTGAAGTATTTCAAAGCACATGAGTACCATCTAAATTAGGTATAAGTACTTGCTTGTAGGTAATAATAGACCAGCATTTTATAGTAGAGGATTATAAACTACATATATACGGATACAACCGAAGTACCTAAATATACGTATACTTACCTAATTGTCTTTGTATTGCCGCAGAAAATTTGACCAATGAAATTATAGACCATAGATATGTTATATCCCTACTAATGCACGTCAAAACATGTGACCCATGTAATTTAAATATTTTGTTATGATATCCCTTTCTTATTTACTTTAATGCAGCATTTTACTTGATTTTCAAAGGCGCACGTGACGTCCGCTACATTTTACCGACGACGCGAGACTTGCTGCTAGTTCACCCAATTGGGTGAATTTCATGTCTTCACTTATAGTGCGCGTGGCGTATCTATTGTATAAAATATTACTGCCTTTGACAATGTTCATTTCATCATGATAATAAAACAGTCTTGACCTTTACTATTGGGCTTTTTTTCTAAACTAATGAAAACCAATGACGTATAACAGTACGATCATTTCCTTCGATTAATTGTTCGCAATCACGCCAACAGCGTTCGTCAGCCACAGCTCCCAATTATGTACATCGTAAAATGATTCAACCAATTAGTAATCCTAAGACTGGGTATTGGAGTCCATAATCCTTTGCGATATTCAACGACCAATGGTATGATTTAGAATCTTCTTTATGGAGGAAACTGTGGGGTGTTAAACTGTCAGGTATCTGGCGTTGTTGTGGGTTGCGGGCGGTTGGTGAATCAAATTTAATGTGTGGAATATAGAGCCAAAGTATCCCGTCTTTGTTCACATTTAATTATAAAACTTCTCAGTCGTTACACTTTTGACTTATGACAACTACGACCAGAGTGGTCGTGGTTGTCACAAGGGGTGGGTGGTGTAGTGGGTTGTGTGGTGGCTATTCTTGCCAGGACACCCCACGGGAATGAAAAAATAACTTACTACAAATGAATGCCAAGGATTCGATTCCAGCACAGAGCAAAATTTCGGATATGATCTTTTGTAATATGCTCTTGCTTGAAAGTACCATTGCGTCACTGCTAAATTGGCCTTTATGTATTTTGGGATATCCATATTTAAATTATAATTAAATTTTGGACCAGAGTCAAGATTTCGGATATGCTATATATGGGAATTCTCGACCTTCCGTGTCAGAACCTTGTCAATTAATCATTAAATTGTCAATTGACATATAATTAACTTATATCCCTTGACTTATCAGAAATCTACTTACTTCCTAAAAGTTCATATCAGTATCGATATAATGAGGGTCTTATTATTTTCAGATATATCCGATTGAGGAATGAGGCGATCGAGAAAAGGGATAATGAGCTCTATGTAGAGGAAGATAGAGTCGTGAACGAGTAAGATGTGCCGTGGAGGACTCAGCACTGTATACGCCCAGGTCACTTAAACGAATTGAAGGTGAATAGAGGTTTTTTTTGTTAATTCGTTAAATTTTAATGTCACTAGTTGTTCGTGACTGTGGTTATTTAATTACTTTTGTTTTATCTCTTTACACTGGTCCCGTAAAAACTGGCTTAGTTTGTATCATTAATCAACTCTATAGGTTTACATTTTGAAATTATAATAAAATTAACATTGTAACTAAATTTTGGATTTACTGAACTTTATAAACATAAAGGCAATGTATTGTTTTTTAGATCGAATCACGTGAATCCTGTGTAATAATTGCAATTACAAATCGTTATCTTATTTTTTTATTATTCAATATAAAACTAATGCTTGACTGTAATCTCACCTAACGAAAGCTACGCAATCGAGAATACTGAGGTACACTAATTTATTACAAACCTATTTACGCTAATCTTGAATACACCCACACAATTATCGGGCGAGAAAACCGACGCAGGCAAACTATACTAGTCCTTAGCTGTAGTAGGTATTATAAATGGGAAAACAAATCGTTTAGTCTGGATTGATGGGACGTTTTACAACGTAAGGGTACGTAGTAGCTGTGCGTCTTATCGTCCGATAGATGATAGAAAAAGGAAGGTGGAATCAAGTCATGTAATTCCTGCGCACAATCTTGAAAATGTGAAAGGTCCTGCCCACATTTTTGAAAATGTACCCTGTAGAATACCGAGTGGCTTGCTGCCCTACCTCTCTGCTTTAGGCTTTGTAAGTTAGATCAAAATAAACTTAATGACGACAGAGCATTCGCCTAATGATAAGCGACATGAAAGCCCATGGACAACAGCATGGCCTTGTTACTCGCCAAACAAGATATAATTTTTCAAATCTCTTATATCCGGTAATTTCACCAGATAAAATGCCCTGTACACCGGAATGCGATTGAACCTTGATTTAACTATAAAACATCTTTCATATACATATATAAAAATCTCCGGTCACGGTGTTTGTGGTCGCACTCCTCCGAAACGGCTTGACCGATTTTTTTTATGTATGAGGATAGTAGTAAAGAGATAGTAGTAAGGGAGACGTTATTTCTCCGAAACTGTTCTCAAACGCATTGGAGGACGTTTTCAAGCTCTTGGACTGGTACGGATTCGGCATCAACATCAATGGCGAATACATCACTCACCTTCGTTTTGCCGACGATATAGTCATTATGGCAGAGTCGCTGGAGGACCTCAATACGATGCTCAGCGACCTCAGTAGCGTTTCCCAACAGGTGGGTCTTAAAATGAACATGGACAAGACGAAGATCATGTCTAATGTCCATGTTGCACCCGTACCGGTAGTTGTTGGGAACGATACACTCGAAGTTGTTGACCACTACGTATACCTAGGACAAACTGTCCAGTTAGGTCGGTCCAACTTTGACAAAGAGGTCGCCCGAAGAATCCAACTCGGATGGGCAGCGTTCGGGAAACTACGCGATATCTTCTCGTCCAAAATACCGCAGTGCCTGAAGACGAAGGTTTTTAACCAGTGTGTGTTGCCAGTGATGACATATGGTACTGAGACATGGTCTCTAACGGCTGGCCTTTTAGAAAAGTTCAGAGTCACACAACGAGCCATGGAGAGAGCTATGCTCGGAGTTTCTTTGCGCGACAGAATCCGAAATGTGGAGATTCGCCGAAGAACTAAGGTCACCGACATAGCTCTCAGAATCTGCAAGTTGAAGTGGCAATGGGCAGGCCACATCGCTCGAAGAACCGATAACCGTTGGGGAAGAAAGGTTCTCGAGTGGCGACCACGAACCGGAAGACGCAGCGTTGGCAGGCCTCCCACTAGGTGGACAGACGACATTGTGCGCGTCGCAGGTAACCGGTGGATGCAAATAGCCAATTGTCGTTCATTGTGGCGTTCTATGGGGGGGAGGCCTATGTTCAGCAGTGGACGTCTTCCGGCTGATGATGATGATGATAGTAGTAAAGTATATATTTCATATCGCTAGGTGAAATAAAAAAGCACGGACGGAGCTGCGCGGGTCAGCTAGATCTCTATAAAATTGTCAAAATTTTAATTTTCCATTTGGATTCAAATATAGAATTCCATCACTGCTGTATAATTTAAAAGAAAGAAAACATTATCAAAACTCCAATTAACGACGGCGTTGTGCCTGCGCAACTGAATAAATATATTTGAATACTAGCTGACCCACGCAGCTCCGCCTGCGCTATTTTTACGTTAACTAAACTTTTAATAACAGACATTCGCATAGAATACATAACCTCCTTTTAGACAGTCGGTTAAAAACTGGGACCCACTTTTTACTTGCTCTCCGAAGCACGGACGGACCCGTTTAGTTCAAATGGCGTTAAACGGTCACCCATCTATTTAATGACCTTACCTAACGTTGCTTAACCCGATCGATTACAAAACCTTGATAACAACTCTCTATGAGTGTTACCTTACTGATATTTATTATATTATAAAGAAAAATTGATAAAATCGGACCAAGCGTATAACCAACTACCCATTTTGACTTTAATACCCTCTCCCAAAAGAACCGTGCTAGATTACGGGATAAAAAGTATCCTATGTCCTACCTCGTAGTAAGATCTCAAATCATGCCAAGTTTCATTTGAATCCATTCAGTAGTTTCGGCGTGATGCTCAGCCGTGATACAGACAGACAGACAGACAGACAGAAAAAAATTAAAAAAAATACATTTTCGGCCTCAGTATCGGTTATAGAATGCCCTCCAAATATAATTTTCAAAATATCTTCAATGTACAGAATTGGACCTGTTACAGTTTTATTATAAGTATAGATATACACAATAAACTGAACCTTGAAGTTTACATTACAAAGACGGCCAAACTATTGAACAGTTACGCGTACAACGAAACAAATCCAGTAGTATTAATTTAAATCTAGATCTCTACTTATAAAAACCCGTTTCTTTTCCATAACTGTCAAATTAGATCACAATAGCGCGCACCCGATTGTATTGCTCGTGGTGAAATTCGAAATTACCGAAACATCGATACCTATATATAATTATTTTAACATCGATGTGCCAAAGGCAAGATTCTTATTCTAAAACTGCTACTGCTAATACGCAAATTTTGAAGGCCTTGGTCACGGTCACACAAAATCAGCCAAGTAAGAGTCTGACTACGGACTAGCTCACGATGCAAGGCTTTCCTATAATGAAGACCATTAGAAAATGGGACGGGCTGCCAACTCTGGAAATAATTTGGTCGTACCTAGTAGATTTTCAGAGATATGACAAAATTGAAAAAAAATGACTGGAAAACTTATATTACTGTTCCTTCGCAGAAGTTCTCAAACAAAAATAATTCCCATCTTTCTTTGATACTGCGGTTAGTAACGCCATTTCTCAGTGTCTTTGTGTTCCTGCAGTTAATAACGCCATTTTGCAATGTCTTTGTGTTCCTGCGTTAAATAACGCCATCTTTCAGTGGCGATTATTAGATAGAGATGTGTGGTAGGAGTAGATGTAAATAGGTTTGTTTCTAATAATTGGCTCTATTACAGCTGTTATCGAGAAACGAAATCATATAACAGTAGGTACATGTCCATAGATCGCCATATAAATATAGGAAAATGGCAGTTGATGGCAGTTGAAATTCTTTACCTACTAGAATTACACGCATCGTGAATGTACTCTGACACTCAATCTCGGTTGTTTTCTTAGATTCGGTAATAAAGATTAAATGAAGTCATTTGGAGTGATCGACTGGAACGGAGCGCCTTGGCTGAACTTGCTAGCCGTAACGTCGGGCCACTAAACTCGCTAGACTACAGAAACAGTATTATGTCACATACTATGTGTGTATGTACATGTATGTATATATTGTTCTCAGTACAACTGGGAGCAATATATTTTATTTTGCTCAATAATGACGTCGGATGCATATACTCGTAGATTAGTGTATGACTGAATGCAGATGTCACGGATAGTCCACACTGACTTCGTTTCACTGAGTGTATCAGTCTACATATTATATACAGGCTGACTGGTTAAACGTGCGACATACTCAATGATATATCAATTCAAGATCCTAAGTAATATATAAAAAAGTTTATTAAATAAATACTAATAAATAACAAAGAATAGCAATATAATAATGTGTAACCTTGCACTAGGTTTTTCCGCCGTCATGTGGCTAATTACAAATAAACTATTTAAAAAAAAATTAAAACCGACTTCAAAGTAAATTATCTAAAAAGCGTAAAATAACGAAAATATATTGAAGTCGGTGCTAGCACAAATCATGTTAACTAACACTAGCACCAGCTGACACCGACTTCAATATATTTTCGTTATTTTATGCTTTTTAGATAATTTACTTTGAAGTCGGTTTTTATTTTTTTTAAAATAGTTTATTTAACACTTTTTAGTGACTTATTTTACCAAAATAGGTATCAGCACTATCACGCAACTCGAATGTCTACGTTACAGTAACTTACTGAAAACATAAAAAGTTTATATCTCTTAAACTACTGGACCGATTTTGACGAAACTTATACTCTACCCTAAGTTGAAACATACTCTAACTATTACAAAAAGAATTTTTGAAATCGGAGTAGTAGTTTCTGAGAAATCCGCGGACAAACCTACATACATACATACATACACTCGTAAAATTTGGTAAATTTGTTTAGAAGCCCACATAGACTAACATAATTATATTAATATTACATACATACGCATCGAATAGAGAACCTTCCTTTTGAAGCCGGTTAAAAAATGAAGACATCAGTTTAGTCCAAAAGGTCGGGAGCACCTGGTTTATCATAAGGCGGATAAACTGTATCCTTTTAGTAAGTTTAATAAAAAAAAACCGGTCAAGTGCGAGTCGGACTCGCGCACCGAGGGTTCCATACCATCCTTGGACGTATTAAAGTTATTTTACAATTAATCTAACATCTCAGATAGCAAGAGTATTAAGATTTGATAATTTTATTATAACTTTACATGTTCGAACTTTTTATAGAGCATAGCGCCGCTTTCCATCAGGTGGGACTGCAGTCAAGCACTAGTTTATAAGTGTTAAATAAAATAATAAATAATAGCGTAAGATTTGTATTTATATCTAGAAGGTGTTGTCAGTACATTTTGTCAAAATAAAGAGACGTGTCTATCCTAACTTGTTATTACTAATTAAAACAATTATATAGAATATGCTCATCTGAAATGTGCAAATAAAGGCCTTTCATATGATACCCCACTCGATATAGTAGCCTCACTTTGATATTTTGAGACCACATTTCAGCCCCTATTAAAAAATAACCATGGCATGTTTTTCAAAATAAATATTTGTTAAGGTTGCTAGGCAACCATAAAGGTGTTTGGAAGATGGTTCTTGTAATTTGACTCAATATAGAACAGAATTATTACGGTATGCTTTACTTTTATTTGTACTTTAGTAACTGTACTAAAAGTATAAATTTAATAGGTAAACGAACTCTTAAAATGACTTTCCTGTACTATTATCAGACCCTGATCAGTATCTGTCCAACTACTCGTCAAGATTTAATCATAGATTTATAATTCGGTGGGTCCTATATTTAATGGAGCCGAATGTCTGTTGCCACCTTCCTGCTTGCTCCTATCACCAGACTCTGATCAAAGTTTTTCTACCTACTTCTCGCAGCACCCTATCCAACGAATCCAAATTAGGTGGGTCTACGTTTATTAGTGCAGAGATCCGGTGACCACCTTCCTGCTCTATCATCAGACTGATAACCATTTTTTTAGTGACTACTCGTCGAGACCTACATAACGAGCCCAAACTCGGTGGGTCTACGTTTATTGGTGCAGAGATCCCGTGACCACCATCCTGCTCCACCATCAGACCCTGATCACCATTTTTCTAGCAACTACTCGTCAAGAACTGCCAAACCAGCCCATACTCCGTGGATTTACGTTTATTGGTGCAGAGATCCCGTGACCACCTTCCAGCTCCATCATCAGACCCTGATCACCATTTTTCTAGCAACTACTCGTCGAGACCTACCTAACGAGCCCAAAGTCGGTGGTTCTACGTTTATTGGTGCAGAGATCCCGTGACCACCTTCCTGCTCCACCATCCGACTCTGATCACCATTTATCTAGCAACAACTCGTCGAGACCTACCTAACGAGCCCAACGTCGGTGGTTCTACGTTTATTGGTGCAGAGATCCCGTGACTACCTTCCTGCTCCATCATCAGACCCTGATCACCATTTTTCTAGCAACTACTCGTCGAGACCTATCCAACGAGTCTAAACTCGATGGGTCTACGTTTATTTGGGCCGAGATACTGTTACCACCTTCTTCTTGATCATCATCAGACCCGGGTGAAGGTTACCATTATATTTAGTATCATCGGATTTACGTATGTTCTAAATTTCAGATCATTCAGACTAATAGAAGTAATGAAAAATGTCTATTGTATACAAAATATCCTTACCTCGACTCGTTGGCGAATTGCGATGTAACTGTGGCAAAAATAAACAAGGCTGTATGGTATGAGTACCTTTGCCTGTCTTTCGGCTAGGTGTAATAAAAATAAAAAAGCCATATGTTCCCTATTCATTCCCTATTATGTTCACAGATTATAGGATTACGATTTGTTGCATGCGCGAAAGGTTATAAAAAGTTAAATTTTATTGTTGTCCGTATTTTTATAAATATTTATGTGATGTTGAGATATACTATCTTGTCGGCATAGTGATTTTATCCCAATTGGTTGTTGATCGTAGTATCTCTTAGTTCGGTTGTTATCGATTGTTTGTTTGTTAATTAAGTTAAATTGCGAGGACTTCGTAAAGTATAATTATACTTTCAAAACCAGTCAAGTGCTAGTCGGACTCCCGTACCGAGGATTTCATATCATCTTTGGACGTATTAAAGTTATTTTACTATTCGTCTAACGCCTCAGATAGCAAAAAAAAACAAACCGCAAAACTAAGTTTGTTTGTCCAGGTTTTTTTAGGATTACTAAAAAACTGTACTATTTAGAAAGATCATTTTATTTTTCCTGTAAAATATAGATAGACATGTACTACCCATAATTATTTCAGATTTTTCCCTCCACAAACTTCGGAGATAAGGGGGGGGGAACGGTATTTTTTTTGACATTTTTGATTATCAGCCAAAAACTGCGTGACATAAACCAAAATAAAAATCGGTTTTAAGATGTGCAAATGAAGCCCTTTCATATGATACCCCACTCAATATAGTAGTCTCACTTTGAAATTTTGATGACCCATTTCGACCCCCATTATAAAAAAAGTAAAAGAAAAAAAATATTTTTTTCATTTGCGATGGAGTTGGGTAATTAAGATCTAAAACTATTCCAAGTTTCAAATTGATAGCATCAGTGGTTCCTGAAATATATAGGTTTGTGACAGACAGACAGACAGACGAAGTCAGACCATAAGGGTTCCTTTTTTACCTTTTAGGTATGGAACCCTAAAAATAGGATGTGCATCGCACGCGATTTAAGTGGCCCGCCCTTGAATAATTATTTAGCGGTCCTCGGTACGCAATAATGGACGCAAATAAATCTGGTTGACCCGAACTTCACCCGGAGAAGTCGATTTTGGTCGATATAAACAAGACGCGAACAAGGCGGTAGTAGAGGCTGACAAATCAAACGGTATTTCATGGAACACATTGTGTAACGGCCGCTAGCTCCCTTGCTACAAGCTTCGATTAGATATAGCTTTCGTTTTAAATGTTTTTCTCATAGAAAACATTGAGTTGATGCGAAGATTTTTGATTACTGGTAGACTCTGTGGTGCTAGATCTTACTTATAGGGCAAATTTTTCAAAACAAAACAGTTTATTAATAAATGGTTGATACCTAAATAATAACAGCGATTAGAGTTTATGAAATTAAAAGATGCATAATATATGAAAGTATGGCATAAGTTTTTTTTAAACTATACTATGAAATGATTACTACACACGAAAAATAGGCAAAATTGTCATTCGAATTCCGCCCAATCAGAGTAGATAATGTATGCGTATCTGTAATAGCGGTAAGTGGTCGTTTGTCAGAATTATCTCTGAATATCGAAGCGGATTAGATTAGCCGGTCGACCATACGGAAATATCTATCTATCTATATACTATACATATACTATTATTATAGTATATATACCTATATATATATTATAACCTACGATCAAGCGACAAGTTGTAGATATGGTACGACGATGCAGAATAAATAGCATCACAAAATCCAATTATACACTAATAGCAAGCAACACTTATTCTACAAGTATGGGCGCATTCAAAATAATAAAGAGAAATTCTACGTTTCCCTCATTGCCATTGAAGTTTTCCAAATCATGAAACGATTGAACGAAAATATTGTGGCTATGTCATTAAGATCTCGATATGGAGTGGCATTTCTTTTTAAAGTTTTACTGAATTAGTCCTCCTCAAAATACTAAATTCCCATATGTAACTTTATAACCATAACCAATGGAAAATAAAGGTTCATATGTGGTGACCGCGAACCGGAAGATGCAGCGTAGGCAGGCCTCCCACTAGGTGGACCGACGACATTGTAAAAGTCGCAGGCAGTCTATAATGGCTAATTGTCGTTCGTTGTGGCGTTCTAAGAGCCTCCCGCTTTGTTCAGCAGTGGATGTCTTCTGGCTGGTAATGATGATGATTTACTTTTCTTAATTTTCTGAGTGGTGATTTTCTTAGTTTTCTCAATTTTCGAATGTCAATATGACCACGTAATTATCTATTCCTTTTGAATAATTCTGATTCTATACACTTTGTTTATTTTATTTCAGATGGTTCTACTCCATCGTAGCCCCATAGCAACAACATTAATACTCCTACTATTACAAACTTTCCTCGAAGCAAAGTCTAAACCATTATGCCCAATCGGATATCAGTTAGCCTACACTGTCACCAAAGGGGACCCGATATGCTATCGGTTGAAGGGACCAGAGAGCTTAGGCGAGACGTATCGAGAGTGTGCCGGTAATTTGTACAACATTGAATTGTACAAAGATTTGAATATTAGCAACACAGAATTGGTGCTTTGGACAGAATATAAGACTTCGTATCTAGGAGGACCTTTCATTGATTGGTCGTTCACAGAATCTACAGGAAAACTCTTAGATACAAGGAATATTAACGTTACCTCTTCAATGTCAGATGAATTTGTAGATCATTGTGTAGTATTAAACCCTGAAGGAAATTACGAGTCCAGAGAATGCGATGGAGGAGGTGGTTACTTCAGATATTGCTTTATCAAGCCGTATCAGAAAGAAAGAGAGATGTCTCAGGAAGGTTGTAAAGATCTTGCAGATTCCGTGAGGTTTTGGTCCCCGACGCCCACATGTTTGGTGGCTCTAAAAGGAACTGGAGGTGGATCTGTCAGAGCGACGTGGAGTCAAGCTGAGAGAATGTGTAAGAACAAAGGAGGCACTCTCTTGAACAGAGGTTGGAGATACTCAAATATTCCATGGCTCCATGTCTCTGGGGCACTAGAATACCCTGAGTACCCACTTGGCGTGGTTTACAACCCTAACCATACTCTGACCAATTCTGACGGTGGCGTGGTAAGTTGCATATAATGTTTTTAGTAAAATAGTATAAGGCTAGGTTACTAATTGTTCTGTCGATACATCGCCACTTTAAGCACCCGTGATTTAAGCCACGAACAACTCAAGTAGATGTTTTATGACACTAAGATTCTTGTTGTATAAAAACGATTAAGTATATTAGAAAAGTTATTTTTATGTCATCTACTGGAGTTTGCCGTGTTGGTTCTAATTATATAAGGGTTAAAAAATATTAATTAATTAAGATATCTCTCATAGGGCTACAGAGATTGGCCTTGAAGAGAAAAGGCCTGTGACTAAAAGTGTCAATCGTAGGCTGGATAGTTAAATAAATAAAATTATCACCATCCAAATCACTACCGAATTTTGGAATGTTGTTTTTACTATAGAGAATATGGGTTCGTGTTATAAGAAAACCAGCCGCCTCACTCAAGAAGTATGAGGTACGGAGATCAGCAGCTTGCAAATTTGGGTTGACACTCACATCCTCCCCGTCGCCGTCAAGATTAACGATGCTACCGTTGTGGGACGTGATAGTGATGGTTGGAACATTACTTTGACTCATTTTTGCTTTATGCATGGATTCAATGTAGCCAGATAAAATTCGCCTTGTAGTTAACTACTTGGTAGTCAAATCTGTTAACCGTTTTTTTAGCTGACTTATTGTAAACACTGCTGCAGATCTAGGGTCTACAACTTGATTAAAAATATCCTCATCAATAGCAACTCATCCATTAGAAGTCTACCTCCTCATCTTGCCAAAGAATCCCATTATAGGAAGGAGGAAACTGTCTGGTACTTTTCCACCAATGGCACCAATAGAAAAAAAAACCTTTGGTTTGAAATTGTTTCAGTTTTGAACGGAACTGAATAAATGCACTTAATATGAATATACAATAAAGGTACGCGTACATTGGCCCGCGCCGGACGCACCGCACGCACGGCACGCAACGGATTTTAGTTTGCTTTCTATGATTTTCACGGCCCGATGCAGCGCTATGCGCATGCAGCGTCCGGCGCGTGCCAATGGACGCGTACCTTAAGAGTATATTATTAATAAAATTTAATAATAATGTCCTCGACGCGCAATACTATAATATTATAGTGCGCAAGTGCACAAGTACAATCTCTTTTCTTTTACTTTCACTTTCCGTTGGGACGGAAGACAGACTTGACCAGGGAGAGGTCAGAAGCAGGACTGACTTTCTATATGTAAATTCAACTCATGGACCATCTTCCAGACAATCAGGTGATCGGCCTGCATTGTCTTAACCGGCAAGGATTAACGGAAATATATGTAGCTACTTTCTATTATTCTACTTTAATGTACTCGTCGTCGGTTTAAACTAAAATAATTAACGTTTATATGTATGTAGTTGCATGAGGTTATACTTGTTTAAATTTCCTTTCTATGTGTTCTAGTTCGTATTTAGTATTCTATAAAACATTTAGGTGTTACATAGTTAACTATAGTATAGTCTCTAACATACATGACGCACCGTCATATACTTAACCTTGGACAAGTTTAAATACTCGTAGATTACGATTCCAAGTTGGTCGATGCAAGCACAACCTAAATAAATGGGGGTACAGGAGCAGCACCAGTATTAGCTGCGAGTGTGGTGTAGCCCAATAGACCATGACACATCTTGCCATGTATCTCGCGTGTCCAACCTGTACTAGGGATCAGGGATTTGCTTCAGGCCAACAAAAGAGCAGTGGATGTTGCTACATAATGGGCCGATAAAATTTAATGTTATGTCGACAGGAAAGCAGAAGAAATTCTAGTTAACGCCATTCTCCATTTATTGGAAAGTGGAATTTAAATTTTTCTCACTCCTCCATATATAGGAGGAGTATATGAACCCGAACAAAAATTAAAACAGTATACTGTTTTAATTTTTGTTCGGGTTCCAAGACAATTCAGCGTTTCCGGTTTCTCCGGGACTCGCCGAGGGTCAAACCTCGGTGTCTTCGCTGGCGACCACTGTAGATCCTGATTGACAGGAGTCACAGTGGTGGGAATGACTGGTGGTCTTCTTTAGTCTCCATTTATTGGGATAAATCAGCAGCCCTGTTATTATTTCCAATGGCGTAGAGATGTCTTATCATATTTGTCGATCTTTACAATCGCTCTCCTTTCTCACCAACTCCAAAGAGATGTACTAGATTGGTCTTATTCGGACCTTCAGTTGTCCAAAGAAGTTGGCAGAGGAGCAATATATGCTTTACCAATTGCCAGGTCAAATTTAAGGGAAGAGGGGATGTTTCTTTTTATTTACATAGGACCAGTTACCATACTACGGGCCCCTACTGTGGTGAATGATTTAAATCTTTTTCTTTAAGATACCGTTCGCTGAATGGAATTTTGCAGAAAACTTTCCCAACGAGACGTCATATGGTGTAGTGAGCAACGGCTTGTGGCATTTAGTGAATTTTTCTCATATATTTTTCGATGTTATCTGCGAGAAGCCAGTAAAGCCCAAAGTAGTTGATTTGCAACTCAAAATTGATGAGTAAGTAATAAAATAGCATCATTAACATTTTCCTCAAACCAACATCTATTTTATTTTTATATTTTTTTATTATTTTAACTTCACTTTCTTTTCAGGGGAAATGCTTTAATTTTGCTAACTAATGACACTATAGACAAAAAAAGCATATCTTGCTTCACCGATTCCGAGAAATTCTACCCGACGCCAGTTAAGATCATACGTCAAAATAAAACGAAATTCATACTAAAACCAATCGATGATGGTTACTATTGGTGTATAGTTACAGACTCTCTAAATTATATACCAACAGAATCAAACAGAGCTCTCTTTATTCGCGTCAAAGAATCACTTCATAGATGGTACGCCGTCAAAATTGCTTTAGACAAAGTTTATAATATTGAAGACGTGGAAAAGTTGGACGGTTGGAAGAAGAAACTTCAGGAGTATATATATTATTATACTATGTACACTAAATTACACGGTGAGTTGGATGAAAACCTAGATTTTGAAAGCAAGGAAAGAATCTTGGAGGAATTCAAACAAACGATGCAGTTGGATGTAAAAGAGAATGAAATAATTCTTGATGCTAAATTGAAGCAAGTTTATCGTGATTGGTCTAAGATATTGGTCCACATAGAGCTTAAGCCGCAGATGAACCTGGTGCCACCAGGCATTTGGAAAAATATGACAGTGATGTTTATGAAGCCGACATACTATTGCACGCGAAATGGACGCAGCTTTCGTAAGTATTTTTAAGCGTAGTCTCCTAACAGGTCCATCCACTGATGGCTCGCTTTTAAATGGTGTGTTTTGATATATCCAGATGACTCGCTAACGATAGACTGCGAGAATTACAAATGTTCAGGGAGCTTTAATGAAGGGGTCAACGACCTGATCACTAGGAGTCATTCGTGCGCTACCTCCACCATGGAACCTGTCTTGAGAAGGCATCAAGAATTCGAAAATGTAATGCCAACTGCTATGGTGCCAGCAAATACGGTAAGTGTTGGAGCACAAATATTTATATTTCCACTTATTGGATGCATTTCACCACCACACGTTGGTATCACCACCGCAGTCACAGGTATTCTGCCGCCAAGCAGCAGTGTGTGAACTTTGATGTGTGCCAGTGTGAAGGGTACAGTAGTTGGTTAAATTACCGGACACAATAGACTTAAGAACCTCGGGTGACGAGCGGCAATGCAATGCAGCTGTCGCTTTACAGGCTTTCAGGTAAAAGTCTTGCTTGTCTCGTCACTAGGTTAAAAAAATAAATACCAGGCAAGTGCGAGTCGGACTCGCGCACTGAAAGTTCCATACTATTTTTAGACGTATCAAATTAATTTTACTATTCATGTAACACCTCAGGTAACAAAAAACTAAACCGCAGAACTAAGTTTGTTTGTCGAGGTTTTTTTAGGAATCCTAAAAAACTGTACTACTTAGAAAGATAATTTTATTTTTCCTGTAAAATATAGATAAACATGTATTTCAGATTTTTCCCTCCACTAACTTGGTAGATAATGGGACGTTACTTTTTTTCGACATTTTTGATTACCAGCCAAAAACTGCGTTACATAAACCAAAATAAAAATCTGTTTTAAGATGCGCAAATGGGGCTTCATTTGCGCATCTTAAAACAGATTTTTATTTCATACGATACCCCACTCGATATAGTAGTCTCACTTTGAAAGTTTGATGACCCATTTCGACCCCCAATATAAAAAAAAGTAAAAGAAAAAATATACTTTTTTTTTGTTTGCGATGGGGTTGGGTAAGTAAGATCTAAAACTATTCCAAGTTTCAAATGGATAGCATTAGTGGTTCCTGAAATATATAGAGGTATGACAGACAGACAGACAGAGGAAGTCAGACCATAAGGGTTCCTTTTTTACCTTTTAGGTATGGAACCCTAAAAATTAAGCCTTGTCATGCTGATGTTTGTTCATGTTTTAAAAACCTGCGTTATTATAAACGAAACGTTGATGGGTTAATGTTTGATAAATGATGAATGAGTTTATTAATACTTTCTTCTAAGATTAAATTAAGATTGTTTCATTCCTGACGCACCCAAAGAATGAATTTACAGCACAATGCTATTTAGCTTTTATAATAATAATATCTTGGGACATTCGAGTTTCAAGTCAAGGTTCACGGTTAAGGTTAGCTTATAAGATTTTAAGGATCAGTTTTTAAATTTCCATCTTAGTGTCATAATGTTATTAAACATTACATCGTTAATTTCAAGTTCAATTAAGGCTCTCCTAATCTCTGCTTTAGAATTAAAATGGCTGAATTAGGCTTATCTAATGGCTAAATTTTGTAGATGTCAATGCCTCTATTAACATTATGTATAGATCAAATAAAGGCAATTAGTTTGTCGAGTATGGTGTTATCGTTGATAGTATTAGCTTATCTGTATCCCACGCCAGTGCTTGAGTTGCTGTAACATCAATACTTTTTGATGAAATTATAAGCGCACCTTCTCAAACTCTCTTATAGTTCTTAAAGAAGTCCAAGGTACTGTTAATTATATTTGATTTGTTTTGCATGCTATAATGCTATATATTTGTTTTTGTGAGCAGATTTATTTTGTAGTATTTATTGGATGAAAAATTACAAACCGTCAAGCACCAGGAGACATAGGTAAACATTAGTAAATCCCTGGGTAGCAAGAATTATTGTTAACAATCTATATTAAAATAATCATGTTTCTAACATTACTAAGTAAAGTTACTAAAACTGTTACAGATGAAAGAACTTTTTTTGGATAACAAGAGCGACAGTTCCGAGGAGATTACGGAACGTGATCCTAAACCAACCAAACCTGTACCGGTAATCACTACGGATTTACCACCATCCACGACTCCGGAGCCGACTGAAGTGATCACAGTTAACACCCCCACTAGGCCTCCACCGACAACTACTACAGATGTGCCTACAACATACCCACCATCAACTACAGATGTACCTACAACATACCCACCAACAACTACAGATGTGCCTACAACATACCCACCAACAACAGCTCGTCCTAAGCCACAGGTATTTTCTAGATGTATCTGTTTACCTTTGCGTTCATTGTTTGGTACCTAGTTTTTTCTTTGTGATTTTCTTTGTGATTCCTAGTGATTGCTTCGGCCCCCCTATATCTATAAGTACTTTTTTTTGTTATATCTATTGAGACTTATTCGACTTATTACGTTATTCGTTTGTATGTTCTCTATCTGTACGTGGTGTGTATACTGTTTTAAGTTTTCTTACGTTTGTTTGGTTTAAGTTTGCTTTGTATGAACCTTTTAGAATAACACTACAGTCTACTTTTCTTGGCGATTTACAATACTGGTTTTTAATAGTTAAGTCTGTTGTTGTTATTTCTTAAACTGCGGTTTGTTAATGTATTTAATTTTCTTTTCACTAAGGGTTTTTCATCGGGTCTAAAAAGGTCACCTGATACCTCGCACACTAGGTGCGAGCGGTGCGACTTCACTAGCTCGTATTCGTACAAGTCCAATCCGTACTAAAAATTCATCTAAAGTGCAACCGGTATTACGTCCACTATTTCTTTTATTTTAAGCACATTTACTTTAAACGTGTCAAAGCAGAATGAAATTGGACCTTATGTAATAGCCGCCTCATATGCATGGTCTATTTTTCAAGCACTCCACATTAGATTACAGACTACCTTAGTTGACTAAAAATATTTGCTTGCAGCCCGAAGAACAGCTTCTGCAGGTCATGGAAGACCTAGAATCGCTTCTCAATAATGAGGCCGGTGCAGTGTCTGTGGATAACATCAGCGGTACATTTGATCAGGTAAAATTCATAAATAACGATAAATTGGAGCGCTTTATTGACTTTCGATAGTAAAACCGAGTATATTTTGTACAAAAATACGATGCTTAGTGGAATAAATAAAATTTCATACAAGATTTGATTTATTAGAGACTACATTGCGTGTTGAGTTATGACATGCCAATTTGCAGTGTAGCACGCAATAGGCAAGCCCAGATCACCTAGCTTCCTACAATCTATGATGTCACCCATATCCCCGTACTTTGAGAGTGCTACGTCCGTTACTGTATTAGTCATGCACGGGAAGTTAGCCTCATTGTAAAACTTTATAAAACAACGTTAATACTGAACATCTTTTTTCGTAGATAGAAACAAATAAAATATGTTTCATTGAATACTGCTATCATTTTTATCGCCGATGCTAAGACGATGATTCTTTATCTCCGATATCTTTACCTATAGACGTCACTGTTTTTTTAGGATTCGGTTTTTTGATAATGTTGAGTGTATTGTTATCAAAAGTTTTGATAACGTTTGCTTTTGCCACCTTTTAGGGCCTGAATTCTTACCCGGTCTATCCGATAATATTTTCCAAGATGTGATATGTAGTTATCTGTATTTATTTATCTTCTTAAATAATTGAGTTAAAAAAATAATAACACTTTTGCACCACCAACCAAAAACTTCCAAGCAAAATTAATTATATATAAGGACTAGCTGACCCGCGCAGCTCCACCCGCGCTTTTATTACGTTTTGCTCGTCTCTCTTTCCCTCCCACTTCGGTCCTCGTCACACTCCCCCTCTTCCTCTCCCCGTTGTCCCTTCTCTGAACCCTCTCCCTCTCTCTTCTCCCAACTTGCTCCACCTAACTCCCCCGATCCCTCACCCCATCACCCCCTCCTCAAATCCCCTCTCAGTCTCTCTCCTCTCTTGCACCCTCCTCTCGTTCTATATATTCTGGTCAATCATGTTATCAGCGGCATAAAATATACTTTATGACCTATTCTTAGACCTACCCGATATGCACACAAAATTTCATACAAATCGGTTCACCCATCTATATAATGACCTTGCCTTATGTTGCTTAACCTTAACCTAGCGGTATGATGTATGATATATACTTTATGACCTATTCTCAGACCTACTCGATATGCGCACAAAATTTTATATTAATCGTTTCACCCATCAATTTAATTACCTTACCTAACGTTGCTTAACCTTAAGTTACCGAGATAAAAAGTATCCTATGTCCGTTTTCTGGTTCTAAGCTAACTCCCCACCAATTTTCAGCCAAATCGGTTCAGCCGTTCTTGAGTTATAAATAGTGTAACTAACACGACTTTCTTTTTTAAATACAGACATTAAAGTTCTATAGAGATTGTATGTTCAATTTCACCGATAGATGGCGCTGTTCATAATGTAAATCACGCTAACATCGTAAATTACTGTCTAATATTATTCAACAATGAAAGTTCTAAATTTTTCGCATCTTTTATTGTTGCGACTGTAATACAATACCTATACACTACCTGGGGTGGGGTACCTTGGGGTTTCATTAAAATTTCATGAAAAACCCCCCTCCCCTGAGCCCTGACCTTGAAGCGTTTTTTGGGAGCGCTGTTCATTGTGTGTAGTTAGCAATTTCTTTTTGTTGTAATTTAGCAATTTCGTATTCTCAATTTCTAATTTTCTACCCACTTATACAAATGTAGCCTTGGTGGTGCAGCGGACCTAACCGCTGGCTTTTAAATGAAATGAAATGTTATTTTTCCCTTGCCTATTTCTTTGCTAATCTAGTTTGGACTCGCTCGGGATTTACAGATTTTAACTTTTCAAAGATATAATGTCATATTGCTATCAGCAAAGTACTTAGAACAATACAGAAATCTAATGAAAATGTCCTGGGTGTACCGGACCGGCTTACGGCTTACCCCTTACAAAAATTGACCCTTCGCCACTGCCATATCTTATGCAAACTAAATGTCTGCTCGGTCCCTATTGTATATAGCGTATTAATACATATCTTAATGATTAACTGATCAGTCTATAATTACCCTATTCACATACAAAGGAAATTACGTGGTAATATGTGCAAGTAATGTTTCACTGCTTAGCCCCTATGAAACATAGCGTGATGTTTTATATACCAATTTATACCCTGACTTCTACACAACACATCAGTGAAAGTCCTATCAAAATCCATCCACGGGTTTTCAAATGATACCTGGACAAACAGAACGACAGACAGACAGACAGACAGACAGACAGACAGAGAGACAGACAGACAGACAGACAGACAGACAGACAGACAGACAGACAGACAGACAGACAGAGAGACAGACAGACAGACAGACAGGCATACAATAATTCCAAAAAAAATTGTTTTGGCCTCTATGTCGATAGTATAGTATCCCCACATGGAAATTTTGGAAAAATATTCAATGTACAGAAAAAGTGCTCTTTGAGTTTTATTATAGTATATAGATTTTATCCAGATTTTGCCAATACCCTTGCAGATTGTTATTGCAATAAGGAAGGAAAGGTCAGATATAAAAAAACATTTTGTATACCTACTACTTATCTATTTTTTTCTTAAAATTTCCCCACCCTTGCAATTGCGTGCAAGGGTTGCAAAGCAATTGCTGGGTAAGCCCTTGAGATTAGGGAACCTAGTTGTATGTTTGTATATTTTTGTCTTCTGAATATTTTTTGTTTGATTGGTACAATGTTATTGAAACTTCTCGGAATAATTCGTTTTACATTTTCTGCTACTAACTAATTAACCTCTCTATTTCTGATAGTTAAGGTAGTTTAGTATCTGATTTTTTATGTCTTTAGGTGGATGAATTATTAGAGAAGAACGTAGACCTGGATATACCCGGGACCCTCCTTCACTTGCTTGATGGCATCGGCGCCAGGATAGACTTGAATGGGTCAGGAAAGGCAACGGCCATCCGCAGTAACATAGCACTTCTTGTAGCTGATGCTGAACCGGACTTGCCGGTCAGAGGTCTGCGGATCGCAGCCAGAGACAACGACATCTTTACAGAGGATGCTTTTGAAATTATACGACGTGAGTAAATTATTTTATGCTATAAAATAGTACAGTCAGTACTTATAGATGTGGCGTTGTAATTAGTAGTCACAGATGAAGCTTCGCTGAAACTAATTGAGTAAAGGGCAGTTTGATATAAACAAACAGCATCACTCTCTAATTCACAAACATCGCCAAAACGGAACAGCAAAGAGCAGTGTAATACTTAGTAACAAACTGCAGCACTCTACTATTTTTTTCTCGAAGTGATTTGACGCACATTTGAATACACAAAATTCCGGCCTTCAGAATGCATACTTAACTCCCCTTGAGTTGAAATGTGTATTGATAATTCATTTTCTAATGTTTATATTTCATTTGTCTTTATCTTTAATTAATGTGCAGTTGTATACTTTGTCCACGGCGGAATCTTAGAACTTGCGTCCAAGGGTTATTGGGTCATACTGATAATTATAATTAACGTAACTTATTCGTGCAAAATCCTCAATTAACATAAACTAATTACAGAAGACGTAAACGCATCCCATTTAAATTCGGACAAGAGTGAAGTGGTTGTGCAGCTCCCGGAGTCGGTCAGCGCTTCAACACGTCGCATCAGCTTCGTGGTGTTCCGTAATGACCGAGCCTTTCAGAGTAGCCATTATTCTGTCAACAGCAGAGTCTTGAGCGTTAACGTTGAGAACTTGACGCAATTCGAACGTAACGAGGTGAGAACAGTAATTATCGCAAAGCTTAATGTAATAATGGAATCATGAAGTCATGAATTCATTATTCATTCATTACTAGCTGAAAGATGTCCACTACTGAACAATGGCCTTAGAGGGGAGGGGTTGCCATAATCCCCACGCTTGGCAGGCGTCTTAGGGATCGCAGTATATGTGGAAGATAAATCCAAAAGAAAGATGCTGCTGCCCGTCTTCCCGTTCTCGTTTAGTCGCCTCTTACGACACCCAACGAGAGGAGATGAGGTGATGCTATCCGGCACCCCACGGGCAAGTCATGAATAACCCCATGGTATTCATGTCGACACGAAAATAAGAAGATAATAAGAAGAAATGTACATCTTATCTCTTTGTTAATTAGTAAATCCACAAAATATAGGCATATAATGAAGTTAGTATTCTCATATATCTTACTTCGAAAGGAAAAAAGTGTGGTTCAAATATTTATACTTAGACCACAATTATTTCCTCTACAGGTCTTTGTTCAGTTTACCATATTGGAATCTGATAATGTGATTTCACCTATACCTTAACGAAACTCCCTATTTTCATCAGTAAACTATATAATATATGTCTGAACTTACATTGCTTCGTTTGCTATCGACAGGTCGTAGACATTCACTTCACACCGTTCACTGGAAACCCAAATCGCAACGAGAGTCGAACGTGTGCGTACTGGCAATTCCTTGAAGGCGGCAACGGCTACTGGTCACAAGAAGGATGCACATTCATCGAGGCTACGGAAGTCGGCACTTTAGACACTTGCAGGTGCGACCATCTCACTCATTTCGCGGAGATATTGATCCCAAGAGCTGTGTTCTCAGAAAAAAATGAAATAGCCCTGGAACTGTTAACAGTAATAGGTTGCTGTCTATCAATCCTAGGTTTGGTTATCGTTGGACTAACAGCTTTATTATTCAGGTCTTGGAGGCGAGATTTCAGCAACAAAATATGGCTGCAGTTATGCGTATCGATATTCTTGCTTGTTCTCTGCTTCTTAATAGTAGTGCTGGTCAAATTCGATACATATAATATACCGTGTATGTTGATAGGGGTCGCTCTACATTATTCTGTGCTAGCGTCGTTCTGTTGGATGTTAGTTGCAGCGGTTCTATCGTACAGGAGATTAGTTTTAGTATTCAATAGGGACGCTTCGCATAAACTGCTCAAAGCGGCAGCTTTTGCTTGGGGGGCTCCATTCGCCGTAGTCGGTATCTTGCTTTCAGTCGACCCGCATTCTTACGCGGGTCGTTTTGAAGAGAAATCACCGACCGGAGCCTTCTGCTATCCTTCTGGGCTCGCACTGTGGCTTGCCGTGTTCACGCCTATAATCATCATGTTGATCGCAAACTGGACGCTATTCGTTCTGATAGTGCGCTCCGTGTTTGCTTCTAGAAGGGTTCAGAGGCATGGCGACTCGCACAACGAGGCGTTGAGATGCGCCTCGGTCAGCTGTTTACTTGTCTTCCTGTTTGGTCTACCTTGGGTTTTCGGTGCGTTCTCTTTCAACATCGTAGCCGCTTTCTTGTTCACGTTAACGGCGACGTATCAAGGCTTCATTCTGTTTTTATTCTTCGTTCTCGGGAACAAGAAGACTAGGGACCTTTGGCTTAACAAATTGAAGATCAAACAGACCAGGAAGGTACCAGTTACGTCATCGACGTATACTAACAGAAGCACTTCTGGCAGGCCAATGGGTCCGGCTTCTAGTGAAGGCAAAGTGCAGAAGCCTAGATCTTTAGCGTCGTCTGACGACTCAAGGTTCTCTTGACGAAAACAAGAACCTTCAGTGAAAGGCTGGTACATTGGTAGTTATGAGTCGTTTCAAATGTAGTGCGTGTGCTGGCGTGAGAAACAGACTCTGGTAGACTTTTAGTTGCATTGCAGAGCTAACGGGTTAGAAACCGAAAGATATGCCTGCACGTCTGGCTCTTGTTGTCTGTAGGCGATTAGCGTTCGACACAAGTATTATGGCTTATATTGTTAGGAAAATAAAGGTTAAAATTGTCAATGCATTTGCTATGAGTGAAGTTACGCTGGCAATTCTAGAAAATATGCTTTAAGAAGGCTAGTAACTAGTCTGGTACGTCAATTGGCCAAATAATTTTATATTCCTATAGTTTAGTAGAAGATTATGATACCGACATATCAGTAGAACTGAAGTCCTAGTCTATACGAATAACCCAACCTATGGTTGAACGAATTTCTATTTTATTTGTGTTCATTTTATTATTTTCAGACATAATTTATTTTCAGTATATTTTATAGCCGAATAAAGTCGTGTGTGACCATCCCACTGGGTACCGATGAAGGCGGGGTGAGGAACCGCGGGATAGGGGGCGGGGATGGAACCTTCCCCGCCGATGTTCCGTGGCTACATCACCCCCGCCTACGTTTGTATCCCGCAAGAGCGTCACGCACGACATTGCCAGGCTATAATTTAGTTTATCAAAAATAGGTTGGAAGGATAAAGTAGTTATCTAAGTATGGCAGATATAAAACGTGTTACAAAATACCCCGTAAAAAATAAATAAAAGAATATTATTATTTTCACTGATGTGCAAACCCTATTTCAGTAAAATTAAAAAGTAAACTACGCAGAATGTACCTACATTTCTACCTAAATCGCGGAACGACAAAAATTTTAAAGACCTAACCTTACTAGGGTTGACAAAACTTTTGGCTTTGATAGTTAATTATATTTTTTACGGGGTATTTTGTAAGACGTTGTATAGGATCATTGTAATCTATGGAGAATTATAACTGTTATTATAAAAACCCCCCTTTGAGTTTGTTTAATTCTTATAAATATAATGCAAGTATTAGGTAAGGTACATTCAACTTAGGTAGGTATGTTAAAAATTGTATCACGCGACACTTGAATTTCCTAATAGCGATTCGTACGCTGTTTTCTAGTTACATAGAAAAATTATGCGATTCTATGGGTGATTTTTTTTACCTTCCCTCATTTCGTCCCATAATATCTTTGGTGCCTAGTTCCAGAACCCAAAAATTAATAACTAATATTATTAAGTTGTTTAAATTTAGAGGCTTGTAAACTTAGATTAGTACTATTATTATTGTATATTTTAAAATATATAATTATATTCCGTTTAAGCTTAAATCCCACCCAAAAAAGGTAAGCACAATAATAATTGTGCCACAATCTGTAATTGCCTCTGCAAACATGGGAATGCTCTTCCTAAATAGTTTTAAACTTTTTTTTCATACTCAATCATACTCTCATATTGAGAGTCATTCACGTTGATTCTATTTCAGAATAGGTACAATCGTAATCAAAGAATATTTACCATATTCAAAATCATACTATTCTCATATCGCGCGTAATAATCTCTAAGATGTCATCAAAGAAAATATCAGTAAATTTTCAAAATGCGACTGTTCCGAACCTAATGTTTTTAATTAGACATTTCATTTCATATTTATTTTTTAATACAACATTTATCATTATTATTACTGTAACTTTTTTTGTAAAATGTACAGTATACCATGTGCCTTGATCAGTATTTTTACATTTTCTTTTTAAAAATATTTTAGGCTAAGCAATATACCAAATAAATTATTAATATATTATATTAAAGTAGAATTGTATGATACATAATTAATTGATTGTATATAAAGAACAAATTAAGTTATTATACAATAGATTTTTATCTTAATATATGTATATAGACTTTTAATCTAGAATAATATAACTGAGTTGCGTTATTTACAGAGGCTTAAGTAGACTAAAATGAATTATTATTTTATTTAGAATCCGAATTAGAAAGAAAAATAATAATTTTGATGTTAAAATAAAAAAGTTTATTGATTTGAATAATATTTTTATTATCCCTTTTTATGTTAATGTTTGATTTTACTGTCCAGAGGATATTATGTAATATCCAAAATAAGGCTGAAGTTACACAAGAATAGTTTCTCGAACGCCAGCGACGAAAAATCGTAATCGATTATCGTATGTGACAAAATATCATGGACACTATCACTAGCTGTTCGAGCAGTATCGTAGTAAAATAATCTTGCCCACAGTCATAGCTTAGGTGTGGCACTTTCTGGCAGGGCCACGGTGATTGATCTTAATTCTGATTGAACAGGCATTTAGTCGCTAATTAGTCGAAATTAGTTGTAAAATTTGAGAATTAGTCGGTCCGTGGTTTAAAAGTTATAAGGGTACCCCAGTGGCCCTGCCAGGGAGGACTCTTTCTGGCAGGGCCACCGCTAGATCTCGACAACCAAAGCACCCCACGAAAATCTAACGACGCTCAGATTTAGTCGCTAATTAGTCGAAATTAGTCGGTCAGTGGTTTAAAAGTAATAGGGGTACCCTGGTGGCCCTGCCAGGGAGGACTCTTTCTGGCAGGGCCACCAGTATATCTCGACAATCGAAGCACCTTGCGGTAATCTGCCGGCACGTAGATTTAGTCGTTAATTAATCGAAATTAGTCGTAAAATTGCAGATTTAGTCGTATCTTGGTTAAAAAGATATAAAGCATTGTTTTTTATTAGGAGTAGTCTAAGAGCCAGAGTGGGTTACTTTTCGAAAGAATGGATAAACACGAAAAAATTATTTTAATATCCTGGTGGCTACAATTTTAAAGCTTTAAAGCTTCGCTGTCAAAGAAATACAAACCGGCTATAAATAGACCGCTGAACTTGACATTATTGTATTTTAGAGTCAAGCAAAGTAATACAAATTTTGTCGTTAATTAATTTATTCCCACTCCTAGACTATTCGCTGCCATCTTCTTTATGCGTACAGTCGCGTGCAATTGTGTATCAGAAATAATAGGATAGCAAATAAAATCAGTATCATTAGGTTGATCACTGTAAATATATTTCCTTAAAAAAATAAATGCCAATTTTTTAATGTCAAGAAGTAAAGGGAAAGTAATGTAAATTCTAAAAAAGTACTTTAGAAAAAAAAACTTAGTTATGCGGTTTGATATTTTTGTTATCTGGGGGTGTTAGAAGAATAAAAAAGTAACTTTTATAATGTCAACATGGTACGGAACGCTACCTAATAGGTCGTGGGTTCGATTCCCACCCTGTGTTTGGGTGCTATTTATCTATTTATGTAAGTATTTATTTACAAAAAAAAGTATATACGTAGGTAATGATAGTAATAATATAATGCTAGTATTCTGGGACAATCTGTCATCTGATCCTAAACTAGGCAGAGCCTGTATTATGGAAACTAAACAACTGATTCTAATACTTACATTTTTTTGTAAATACTTATATTATTACTTACTTATACTCAGACACTTGGTGGGAATCGATTAGGTATTAGTATTAGTTATCTGGCTTTCATAGTACAGGCTCTGCCTAGTTTGGGATCAGATAACCGGGTGTGGATTGTCCCAGAATAAAAAGAAACTCCAGACAATCCGGTGATGGGCCAGCATTGTCCTACCTAGTAAGGGAAAACTACACAAAGTTTTTGCTTGCCACGGGATTGTAATCTGCGACCTCCGCTTTGTAAAGTAAGCGGTTTCCCGCTGCGCCGGGCCACGGAGACCTCTTTATAATAATAATAATGTCCTCCTGGCCGATACTTCCACAATGGCCAAACTTTCACAAGATAAGCCATGTACGCAGGATTCCTGCGTACATGGCACAAGTACTTGTGTAGACACAATTACAGTCTCTTTTCCTTTTACCTCTTACAATCTTAAGCGACTGAAGACCGACACGACCGGAGTGAGGTCAGGAGCAGGACCAACTTTTTACATGCCCATCCTACGCCGGGATCATATTACTTTACATTGCATTATCTAAGTCATAAGGACCAACTACACATGTTTGTTGACAACGGGGTTCGAGCCCGCGACTTCCGGTTTGCAAAGCAAGTTCTCGGCAAGCTGTTTCTCACTACGCCACGAAGGCGCCAGAGGAAGTATATTTAATTTCATCAAATACTTAGTAGGTTATACCAAAGTATTTTCTACTCACCTGTACCCAATGTATGGAGAAAAAGTATTCATCAATATCTTTTTGTTTACTTGCCGACTAATTCTGTAACTTTGCGACTAATTTAGACTAATTAACGACTAAATCTACGTGCCGTTAGATTTCCACAAGGTGCTTTGATTGTCGAGATATAGTGGTGGCCCTGCCAGAAAGAGTCCTCTCTGGCAGGGCCACTAGGGTACCCCTATAACTTTTAAACCACTGATCGACTAATTCTCAAATTTTACGACTAATTAGCGACCAAATCTGAGCGTCCTTAGATTTTCGTGGGGTGCTTTGGTTGTTGAGATCTAGCGGTGGCTCTGCCAGAAAGAGTCCTCCCTGGCAGGGCCACCGGGGTACCCCTATAACTTTGAAACCACGGACCGACTAATTTCGACTAATTAGCGACTAAATCCCTGTTCAATCAGAATTAAGATCAGTCACCGTGGCCCTGCCAGAAAGTGCCACACATAGCTTAGTTTGTAATGTTTTTTTCATAATCATAAATAAAAAAGATTGACCCTTAATTGAAATATTTTGTATCAACACCAATTAACATTTTTTTTATTACATGTTAAGATTTTAATTGAAGAGTTTTTTTCCAGTCAGTGAAAATAGTAAGCCAATTATTTTTGATGCGTGTCTCGCAACACACAACATACTTAGTATTGATGTCTTTGTTATGGTTACCTACTATTTGTAGTTATTTATATTTGTGTAAATACATATTATTGTATAAAACTGCTGGAACACGAGACTATTCGCTATATTTACTAGCGCAGAGGCATTTATTAAAATATTATATTACTTATTAAACACAATTGAAGTAAGTAACAGTTTTGTTGTATTATTTATGACCAGCTTGCCATTTATTTTACAGCGGGTGACAGCTAAATGGCGAGCTCTTGCGTACCCTAGCTCGCACCTCTGTTTTATTGTGCGATTGTTAGTAGGTTTCGGTGAAGGAAAACATCGCGAGGACACTTGTGTGTCTTAGAAAGCCTTACTAGCTTTCGAACAACGTGTGAAGTCCGCCAACCCGCGCTTGGCCAGCATGGTGGTCTATGGCCTTAGCCCCTTCATCTTGAGGGGAGAACCGTGGCCAACAGTGGTGATACGTCAATGAAACACGGAGATTATAAGCTGACTGTTTATTGCATATTTACGCCTACCCACATACAAAACGTATTGTTAATAGACCGATACCTTACATCTTTTCCTCCCTTAGAAGGCAATAAGTGCAATACAACTTTATAAACGTAAAGCAATACAAACTAACATAACGTAACTTTAACTTAATCTAACTTACATATTACATTCTTTACTACGTGCCCGTACAAGAGCACGCAATGCTCGCTCAGAAACACCCTGTGGAGGAGTAGCGGGTCGCGGCTCGGAGGCCGGACTCGTTCGTCGCCTGTTTCGCCTGTCTGCGCGCCGTCAGACGCATCAGAGGCATCCTCAAATGAATCTTCCGCCTCGCTAGACCTTTCCTCCCCTTTTTTAACACCCATACTGGTTCTAGCCAAGGAGAAACAGGATTTATTTTGGACCGGTATGATTTGATCACGGTGCCTTCGCCAGTCGACCTCATTACCCATGTCAACACGATATGAGACAGGTCCTGTAACTTTAGTCACCGTGCCCTTAGCCCACTTATGTGGACTAGAAGTATAATCGCGTGCTAGTACCGGTTCCCCTACTCGAATGGGTGGGCGAGGCGTGCCCCCTGCATTATCTGTCTGCTGCTGCTGGGCTGCTTGTACTACCGAAGCCACCTGCGGGCGAAGAGCGTCGAGACGTGTGCGCAGGCAACGCCCCATTAGCAGTACTGCAGGTGACACGCCCGTCGTGGCATGTTCACAATTACGATAGTACAATAAGAACTTACTTAGGGCTTGCAAAACATTTTCTCCCTCATGAATAGCTCTCTTAATAGTCTTTTTGATTGTCTTAACGGCACTTTCAGCCGCCCCATTGGTTTGGGGCCTGTACGGAGCTGAAGTTACATGTTTAATACACTGAAAGACACAATAATCTTTAAATTCTTGTGCAAAGAATGGTGGCCCATTATCAGTGACGAGTTGAGAAGGTAAACCAAACCTACCAAAAACTGACATTAAGGCTGTAATTGTTGCCTGCGCATCGGTCCGAACCATAGGTAACACCTCTATCCACTTGGAGTGCGCATCTACTAAAACTAAATACTTTTTGCCTGCGTATTCAGCAAAATCTGCATGTAACCTTTGCCACGGGAACAAAGGAAACTCCCATGGATGTAATTTCGATCGTGGAGGTGCGTCACGGACTGCACGACAGGGCTCACACGACCGACAAATATTTTCCAAAACACAATCTAAACCTGGCCAATATACATAATTGCGTGATAAATTTTTCATTTTGTTAATGCCTATTTAGGTATATAAGTTTTAAAGGAAATTCATGAAGGCCATTTGGCCTTCATGAATTTCCTTTAAAACTTTATTCTGTAGTGTGGGAGGTATAACAACACGATATTTATAAATTAAACAACCAAAATCTACAGTTAGATCACATTTTCGCGCAAGGTACGGTTTTTCTTCTTCGCAACTCGATACCGATGGCCAGTAGCCCACTATCTTGCTTAACAACGTGTCCTTATTGGTCTCTTTACTTACGTCAAGAAAATTGACAGGCATACAATCTTGTACTACGTTAATATAACTGTAACACATATGTTTCAGCTGAGGTACCCTCACGCTGCGTTGATAACGGTAAACGAGACAGTGCATCGGCCGGTCCGTTTTGAGCAGAATTAATAAATGTTATATTAAAATCATATGCAGATAAGCGCGCGGCCCAGCGTTGTAAACGGCTCGCGGCTGTTTGTGGTATGCCCATTTTTTCGCCAAAGATATAGCTAAGGGGCTTGTGATCAGTACGCAGCTCGAATTTTCTGCCGAATAGGTACTGATGGTGCCTGGTGACACCGTAGAATATGGCCAGGGCCTCCTTGTCGATTTGGCTATAATTTCTTTCTGCGTCATTGAGCGAACGCGACACAAAACTAACCGGCCGCTCACTCCCGTCGGCATAGCGGTGCGCCAATACTGCGCCTAGCCCGTACGCACTGCTGTCGACCGACAACACTAGCGGACGCCCCTCATTACTTATTACAGCACTTCATTACCCGTTAGTGCATTTTTTGCTTCCTTAAAAGCCTTATCACATTCTGTGCTCCAATTCCAACTTTTTTCCTTAACAATTCATGTAACGGATGTAACAAGATACTTAATTTTGGAATAAATTTGCCGTAATAATTTAGCAAACCTAAAAAACTTTTCAATTGTGTCGTATCTTTGGGTTGTGGTGCATTCCTGATCGATTCCACTTTTCTTTCATCTGGATGTAAACCGTGCTGGTCAATGACATACCCTAAGTAATTAACACTCTTTTGTAAGAAGCTACATTTACTGAGTTTGACCGTTAACCCCATATCTGTTAGTCTACTAAGTACTTCCTTTAAGCTGCTTAGATGGTCACTCCTGGTGGGGCCCGTAATGTAAATATCATCGCAAAATACTGCAGTGCACTTTACGCCCCTCAAAGTCTCTTCCATAAATTTTTGAAACTTTTCTGGAATGCACTACAATCCGAAGGGTGTGCGGCGATAAACAAACGTACCAATATGTGTATTTATCGCGGTACAGGGTTGCGAGTCCTCTGTCAAACTGGGCTGAAGGTAAGCATCGGTCAAATCAATTTTTGAAAATTCTTTACCCCCACTCAAGGTGGCAAACAACTCTTCAATCCGGGGAAGTGGGTAAAACTCGCGCTTTAGCTTACGATTAATAGTAACCTTATAGTCACCACATATACGAATATCACCGTTTTTCTTTATAACTGGTACAATCGGTGTACCATATTCCGAATGTTCAACTCGATAAATGGTTCCTTCGGCCTGGAGGCGCTCCAACTCCCGTTCAATGCGAGAGCGGAGCGCCACCGGCACAGGCCGGGCGTGAACGTAAACCGGTTCCTTATCAGTCAGTTGTAATTGGAGTAGTTTTTTACAATTCCCTAACTTTTCCGTGAATACTTCCGGAAACTCGGTCGTTAATCGACTCACACAGGCATCAGTAATAACATTATTAATGTTTATTTGATTTATATTGAGCGCCTTTATCCAATCTCTTCCTATGCGGGGACGTCCACCATTTTTAATTATATAAAGAGCTAGATCCTTAGTATTGACATTATTCAATTTGACACTAACCTCAATAAATCCTATGGATTCTATGGGCGTACCCGCGTAGCACCGCAACATCAAATTATCAGAATAAATGTTTTTATGCGCAAACATCAACTGGTAGAATTGTTCGCTAATCGCCGAAATGCGACTCCCGGTATCCACTTCACACGTAATTACGTAACTGTCAATGTTTACATCAATAAAGAAAGGCTTGTTACCTTTTGACGTCAGCTGGATGTTGAAGAGGTCCTCGTTATCGGAATGATCATCACTTACGTAATTCTGCCTGCCGAACCGGGCACCACCGCGCACGTTTCCTTTCTTACACATCACTTTTAGGTGACCGCGTCGATTGCATTCGTCACAATTATAATTAACGTAACGACATCTATCTGGCCGATGCGCCTTGCCACACCGCCAGCATTGCTGTGACGTCGTCGCCGTCGCGCGGCCGGTCCGCGGCCCGCCCTGGCCGCCGCCGCCGTCGCTTGCGCCGCCTCGCGCCGGCTCGTCCTGTGCAGGCCCTCGCCCGCCTCGCCGCCAGCACCGGTGCTCGAGCACGCGGCGGTCGCCGCGCTAACCTCTGCGTGCCTCTCTGCGGCCTCCAGCGCCAGAACCAGCTCCACAGCCTCCATGTATGTGTGATGTTCTTCTCCGCGAAAATTCTAGATCTCATCGCTATGTTGGATAAACCAGACACAAATTGTGGCGAGGTGTTTTAAATCCTGTAAATAATCCGTCATGGTTTCGCCGGCGCGCTGCCGACGTAAGCGATTTCCGATCTCTGAGGTTCCAAATGTTCGGACACTAAACGCACCAATTCATCGAAAGACTTGTTCTAGGGATTTGTCGGAGCACACAGATCGCACATCAATGAATACGTACTTTCACCCACGACCGTAATTAACAAAGGAACGCGCAAGTCGGTTTTAATTTCATTTAACAAAATATATTGTTTAACGCGACGTATGTAAGCCGGCCACTGCTTAGAGCGGACATCAAAGGGTTCTAGATTCCCAATAGGCATTTTATAACGCAATTTACACGCGAACTGGCTTCAAAATTATCTCCCGTCGCCAGTGATACGTCAATGAAACACAGAGATTATAAGCTGAATGTTTATTGCATATTTACGCCTACCCACATACAAAACGTATTGTTAATAGACCGATACCTTACAAGTGGGACATAAACAAGGGCTGTTTTTTTTATGCAGACACGATGCTCTCAGGGATAGCGGTCGCAACTCCGATGCTGTCTTTGCCGTCCGATACCTACTTACACGCTGGCTACACGGTTATAAACCACAGGCACTAACTTGATAAAGTGGCTATGATTCCAGGAAAAATATCGATATGTCGATATTTTATGTTTAGTAGTCTTGTGTACTACAAGAACGGTGAACGGTTAGGAACCGTTGCGCAGTGCTCACCGAATAGATTCGATTCCCTAATCATAATCGTACATCGGACACTTGTTCTTTTAGTTCAGCTTGAACGATGAACAAGCAACCGTACGAAGTACTACGTACGAAAGAGTCCGGTCCTCATCTTGCGGATGTTGTGTGTTGCCAGGGCCAAAGTTCGGTAGGGGTGGTAGCGGGGCATCTGCCGGAGATTCTTAGCACCCCCTGCTCGACCGTTACCCCGCCTGCTATCAAGGCGAAGAATAGAGGAGCCGCCGGGGACTGGGGCCCATTTGCAAGTCGTGTCTGTCATTGTGTGTTTAGGGGGGAGTTGCCATAATCCCCACGCAGGTGTCTTGGGGATCGCAGTATATATGATGAGATGAATCTCAAACAAAAGACGCTGCTGCCCGTCTTCTTGATTTCCCTTAGTCGCCTCTTACGATACACCCAACGGGAAGAGATGGGGGGATGCAATTCTAACCCGGCACCCCACGGGTATTTTAAACTACATATGCAAAATTCCTGTGACCAGCCCCAAACCATGTGATGATAATGATGATCGTTGTGTGATGATGATCTTCATCACCAAGATATGAACGAAGTTGATGATGTGTGATGATGATTTATCTTTTCATGTGTACTTATGTATACATGAAAAATACACGATGTATTTATTTCAATTTGTAAATAAAATTCGTTTATTAATCGGTTGGTAAAAGTAAACAAAAAGACTAAACTAGTTTTGAGGTTGAAAAAACGACGGATGCATCGTCAACGATTGACAACGACGTCGACAGCTAAAAACATTCTGTTTACGATATAAACTAGTCGAAACTTTAGACTGTTTTATAAACTAGATTATCGTGGACGATATTACTAGTTTATCGTCGACGATAGACTTGTGTAGTACATGAGAGAACTATTCCTTTTCATTTTTAGTACAACACTCTTTTAGTACTTCGTCTTTCGGTATGTATTCGTAGTCTCTGGCTCTATGAACGAATAGGAATAGCTGACCAGTTATTACAGATAATAACTGGTAAGCTATTCCTATTCGTTTTTAGTACATCATTCATTTGGATTAATTTAGTACTTCGTCTTCCGCTCGAGATTTATTCGTCTCTGGTTCTGCACGAACTGGTCCGATCAGTTACTCGTTGACACATAGAACGGGACTGAATGAGCGGGAATTATATGTACTAAAAGTACTAAAATAATAAATTTTTACATTTGAAAGATTATACTAGTACGTAGCGCTCCGTTCAATGTCCGAGCAAAATAATAAATAAATCTTTATTCATTAACCAGAAAGATTACAAACTTCAAAACAAGGTTGGAATCGCCTTTTAAGTGTAACACCTGTGCCAGACGATTCCGCTCTCCCATAGCCATATGTATTTATACATTTCAATAAACCTAGCAGTAAATTGTGTGTTATTGTAAATATTAACATTAACAGACAAAAAATAAAGAAAAGGTAAGTTTTTTTTTGTATTCTGTATCTGAATGTATGTTTGCCTATGTGTGTGTGTGTTTGTGTGTAGGTGTGTGTGTGCGTGTGTGACTGTGTGTGTAGTTGTGTGAGAGAGAGAGTGTTGATATTTAACTATGTATAAGTATAAATATAATCCAAAAACGTCTCATACGAATGATTCAAATTCATGATTTTTAATTTTTATTATAGGTACTTACTACAATATAAATTACGAAGATGATTGTAATAATGTTTCTGTATCTTCATATGTTAAAGATTTTAACCAATTAGTTATCCTTAATTTACAAGTACGAGTATCCATAGGATAGATGTTTAAGATTTTATTAACTTTATTATATAAGAGGGCCGATTGTTTAATATACTGTCGTTGAGCAAAAACAGTTTTGACATTGTCTATAGTGAAAACGATATCTTTCCTCCTTTTAGTTAAAATACTGGGATCAAAGACTACAGATTTATGCCTTTTCAGTACTACAAATAAAATATACAATTTTCTGACGGTCAATAAATTACTTTCCATGTAAAGCTCATTTGTGGGGTACATGTACGGCTTAAAATACATCACTTTTAAGAGCGCCCTTTGAGCTCGTTCCACTTCCAAAAATTTTATTTTGGATGCCCCACCCCAGACAGAGACACAGTAACCTAACACAGACTGAGCTAATGCTAAATATATTCTATTCAAAAGTGATTCAGAGGCTACATATCTTAATGTTTTAAAAATCCAAATTAACTTTCTTATTCTGGTAGAAACTAAATCTATGTGACTGTGCCATGATAATCATTACACCTAGGTATTTAGTCGAAGCTACTTTATTAATTGTAGAGCAATTGCAATTTATTTCAGGTGATTAATGACAAGTATGTAATTGAATACTAAAGTTAGTAGCAGGCTGGGTACGAATATTTTTTGAAAAACATATATAGTTAGTCTTCTCACTATTGAGCGAAAGAAGGTTCATCCTTAACCAATGAGCCACCTGCATAAGTGCCAGTTCAGTATCGTTATGATCGTTCAGTATTCCATGAAGAACCATTAACAACCAAGACTGTGTCATCGGCATAGCAAAATATATTAGCACCTTTAATTTGTAAATTACACAGCCCGTTGATATAAATCAAAAACAGCGTCGGGCCCAACACACTGCCTTGTGGCACTCCGTAAGAAATATGTGTGTCATCACTGACATATTGTCCAACTTTTACTTTCTGTTTCCGACCACTCAAATAGTCTTTGAAAAGCAGTAGGGGGGTACCCCTGATGCCTATGTTCTCAAGCTTTTGCACCAGAATGGGGACAGAAAAGGTGTCAAATGCCTTTTTTAAATCTAGAAATACAGCAAGACTCTTGTATCCTTTATCTAAATGTGTTAGCTTAAAGCTGAAGGGTGCTGCTGTAGCTTGCGTGTTCGTAGATTAAAAGATTGTTGAGTCGGAAATTGGGAATGCTTTATTGATTATAATACAAATATATATACAATTAAATTATTCTTACACTAGTGCTTAACCTACTGAGTAATAAATATTTATTTACAAATCGCACATCGCCGTGCGAGTGTTACGTGCGGTGTGTGCGCGGGCGCGCGGGGCGGCGGCAACTCGCGAGCCGGCTGACGACGGGCGAATGGTCCGCCGCGGCGCGCCAGTCGATAGCGAGGTAGCTAGCGAGCGGCCGTGTCGCTGGGCTGCGCGTGTGAGACGACGCACGGTCTTCGCGCGTCGCGTAGTGAGGTGTGCTGATGGCCGGACTGCGCTGCGGTGTAACAAAACGACCTTTTCAGGTCGATCATCTTGTTTTCCATTGACCGATCGCTAGGTGGTATATGCATCAGGGCCTCCGGGTTCTCTCGACCGTTTCCGTTGAACAGATCTCTAGATGTTGTACTTCAAAACCTTCGGGTTTTGAAGGAGGTAATGAATTAGTTTTGATAACGGTAATCAGGTACGGTTGTAGGTAACGGTGAGTATGGTACCCTACAAGGCTCCCCCTCAAGCGAAGCGTACTGGTCTCCTGCTGGTGCGCCCGGTTCTGGTGACGTACGAGGGCGCAGACGACGAGCTTGGTTCGTGGGCTTCTTGGTGCGAATCGGTAACCGTGTTTTGAGGTTCGGTTACCGATTCGTTCAAAGTATAGGCCGGCTTGAGACGGTCGATTGACACGATGACGTCACGGCCTGGCATGCGAATCTTGAACGTCTTCTCTGTCCGATGTAAAACTGGAAACGGGCCATCGTACGGTCGCTGGAGGGGTTTCCGGACGGCGTCGACACGTAGAAACACGGAGTCGCACGTACTGAGGTCTTTGTGTACGAACGTGTCGTGTTTTTGGCTATGTGGTTCGTACACGGGCGTCAGTGCGGTGATGTGCTGATGAAGTTTTTCTACGTAGTCGTGGTCCATTGAATGCGATGTGTTAGTAGGACTAACAAAGTCGCCCGGCAGTCGCAGCGCCTGCCCGTAGGTTAGTTGGGCAGCGCTAGTGTTCGTGTCCGTGCGGGCGGCGGCTCGTAGTCCTAGTAGCACGGTCGGAATTTCATTTATCCAATGGTTATTGCCGTTGAGCCGAGACCTTAGTGCGGCCTTAAGCGACCGATGCCAGCGTTCTACGATCCCGTTGCTTTGTGGGTGATAAGCAGTGGTGTGGTTTCGTTGCACGCCGAGTAGATAAGCCATCGAGTTGAATAGTTGGCTTTCAAACTGACGACCTTGATCCGTAGTGATGGTAGTAGGGCATCCGAAACGACATATCCACGTCTCGTAGAACGCTTTGGCAACGTTTTCTGCTGTGATATCTTCCAATGCTATTGCTTCGGGCCAACGAGTTTTGGTGCGGGCCAACGGTCGATCATGGTGAGCAGGTAGCGGTGCCCACTGGCGCTGGTTGTGAGCGGGCCTACGATGTCGATGTGGACGGCTTGGAATCTGTCGCAAGTAGGGAACGATGCGACGGTGCTGTGTGTGTGTCGTTGAACTTTGGACTGTTGACACGGCACACACGTCTTCGCCCATGTTCCCACGTCGATATTCATCGATGCCCAGAAATATCGGTCTCGCATTAACTTGCGTGTTGTTCGTATGCCGGGATGACTGATACTGTGGACTGAATCGAAGGCTTGCCGTCTGAATTCTTCCGTTAGGTACGGTCGAATGTTTCCCGTTGATGTTTCGCAGTATATTTCAACATTGGACCCGGGAATCTTGAGTTTCTTCAGTGCGATATTGGATTGTTGCAGTAATTTGGTAAGCATGCTGTCTCGCTCTTGGGCCGTTGCTAGTTTAGCGTAGTCGAGTGCCGTAGGTAGGTTTATTGCCTCGATGCGTGATAATGAGTCGGCTACCGAGTTGTCCGTTCCGCTGACATGACGAATATCGCTTGTGAATTCGCTGATAAAAAGTAGCTGACGAATTCGGCGCTGCGTGTCATTATCCGATGGCGGTTTGTTGAGTGCGTAGATCAGCGGTTTATGGTCAGTGAAGATAGTGAGTTCTCTTCCCTCGAATATCTTCCTGAAGTGCTTGACTGACATGTATATGGATGCTAACTCGCGATCGAAGGTGGAGTATTTCTGTTGTGCCGGTGAGAATTTTTTTGAAAAATACCCCAGTGCCTGCCATTTCCCGTCTATTTTTTGTTGTAGGACTGATCCGGCCGCTTTGTCCGATGCGTCGCAAAACAAGGCAATGTGGGCGTTGTGAGCAGGGTGCGCTAGTGTCGCCGCGTTTTTCATTTTAGTCTTGCAGGCTTCGAATGCTTCCGTGGCTTCGGGTGACCATTCGATTTTCGTCTTGTCTTTTTTCTTGGAGTTGTGCAAGTATGAATGTAGTGGTGCTTGAACTGTAGCGGCGTTTGGAATGCTGTCACGGTAAAAGCTTATCATTCCAAGGAATCGGCGTAGTTCTTCTATAGTTTGCGGCTTCGGAAAATTAGTGATGGCTTCGACCTTTTCGTCTAAGGGTTTGATACCTTCCGGCGACACATGGTATCCCAGGAACTTCACCTCTCGCATCCCGAGGTGGCATTTTGCTGGATTTATGGTGATGCCGTATTTGTCGAGACGTTCTAGAACGGTGCGTAGATCTCGGGCGTGGCTTTCTTCATCGGGCGATGCTACAATTACGTCGTCAATGAAGGGAAAGACGTTGTCCAGGCCTGATAAGACTTGGTGGATGAACCGCTGGAATGTTTGTCCGGCATTTTTCAGTCCTGGGCACATTTTCGGACATTCGAAAAGGCCAAACGGTGTGATGATGGCTGTTTTCTCGATGTGCTCTTCAAGTACCGGAAGTTGTTGGTAGGCTCTGTTTAAATCGAGGGTCGAGAAAACCTGCATGCCATGCAGCTGGTATGTGAAATCCTTTAGTCTTGGTACTGGGTAGCGGTCTGGTTTTGTTACGGCATTGAGACGTCTGTAGTCGCCGCATACGCGGATGTCGCCGTTCTTCTTGGGTACCACGTGCAGTGGACTCGCCCAAGGGCTTTTGCTTGGTCTGCATAGGCCCTGCTCCATCATCAGCTCGAACTCCTTCTTCGCCGCTTGGTACCGATGAGGTGGTAACGGGCGGGCTTTGGCGTACAACGGCGGTCCGGACGTCTCGATATAGTGCTCGACGTTGTGTTTGGGGCTGGTCTTCGTTGATGATGGTCTGGTGATGTCTGGGAAATCGGCGAGAATTTCATGGTATTTGCTCCCAGCATCAATGGTGCGCAACGTAGGTGCCGACGATTTGCATATCGGTGCATTGACGGACAAGCTCGTGACCTTGTCGGTGATGTTGCGACTGGCGATATCGATGAGTAGTTTGTGGTGGTTCAGAAAATCAGCCCCAATTATCGGTTTGCTGACTGCTGCGATTATAAATTTCCACTTGTATGGTCTTCGCAATCCGAGGTCCAGTTCCAGATGCTTTTCGCCGTACGTGGGTATCCGTGTGTTGTTCGCCGCGTAGAGGCAAAAATCTGTCGGTGACATCTTCACTCCGGTGCGTCGTGGTATGACTGATATGTTGGCGCCGGTGTCGATGAGAAATGTCAGTCTGGAGTTTTTGTCGGTGACGAATAGGCGGTGGGATAGCTCTGATACGCTGGGTTCCGCCACTGCCAGCGTATTTTCCGGATTCTTCCATCTGTACGAGCATGGGCTGGCACATTGTCTTGCTTTTTCCCTGAAGCGACGGTGGTAGTAGCAGAATGATGAATATGATGGTGAGTTGCTTCGATACCGACGGGATGGTGAATGTGATCGTGAGATTGGTCGACGCCGTTGGTTCTGTTCTTGACAGGGACAGTGTTCGTTGAGGCGTTGTGGACTTCTCCGTAGCTCAGCGACATCCAGCGACAATTTTTGGATTTCCTCTAGGAGGGATAGTGTGCCGGTGTTTCTTGCTGATGGTGCCGCCTCTAGTGGGTTGATCGCCGTGACAGATGCTATTTGTGTAGCATTTTCCATCATCTTGTCTGCAAGAATGGCGAGCTCGTCGAGTGAGGTTTGCGTGCTGAATGTTTCGCTCACAGCCAGGACGGATCGTATGTGTGGTGGTAGATGACTTGTCCACATCAATCTTAGCGTCTCTTCTGGCTCTTTTTCTCTCGCGAGACTTCGCATGCGCCGTAGCAGTTGTGTGGGCCTTTGTTCCCCGAGCTCAATTTCGGTCAGCAACCTCTGCAGCTGACGGCTGTCTGACTCCTCGTAGGCGGAGATAAGTCGGTTTTTCAACGCCGTGTATTGGTCAGCGGCAGGTGGCTTGTAAAGCAGGTCGGCGATCTGTTCAATGTCTTGTTTTTCGAGTTGAGCTATCACCATCTGCGCCAGTTGTGCTTGGTTCTTCTTGAGGTCGTTAGTAGCCGCCTCGAAACTGTAGAACCATAGTCTTGGTTGGTCGCGCCAGAATGCAGGAATCCGCATGGACAGGGCTATTCCTGCGATCTCTTGTTGCGATTGTTCCATGGTTGAACGTCGGGTGTAACCACTGAAGGGTGCTGCTGTAGCTTGCGTGTTCGTAGATTAAAAGATTGTTGAGTCGGAAATTGGGAATGCTTTATTGATTATAATACAAATATATATACAATTAAATTATTCTTACACTAGTGCTTAACCTACTGAGTAATAAATATTTATTTACAAATCGCACATCGCCGTGCGAGTGTTACGTGCGGTGTGTGCGCGGGCGCGCGGGGCGGCGGCAACTCGCGAGCCGGCTGACGACGGGCGAATGGTCCGCCGCGGCGCGCCAGTCGATAGCGAGGTAGCTAGCGAGCGGCCGTGTCGCTGGGCTGCGCGTGTGAGACGACGCACGGTCTTCGCGCGTCGCGTAGTGAGGTGTGCTGATGGCCGGACTGCGCTGCGGTGTAACAAAACGACCTTTTCAGGTCGATCATCTTGTTTTCCATTGACCGATCGCTAGGTGGTATATGCATCAGGGCCTCCGGGTTCTCTCGACCGTTTCCGTTGAACAGATCTCTAGATGTTGTACTTCAAAACCTTCGGGTTTTGAAGGAGGTAATGAATTAGTTTTGATAACGGTAATCAGGTACGGTTGTAGGTAACGGTGAGTATGGTACCCTACAAAGCTATTAGTGAGCTTAAAGCTATGACGGCATCCTCTGTCGACTTGTTTTGCCTAAAACCGAATTGCGAATCAGATAAAATGTTATATTTACTCAAATAATTGATTAATCTTTTGTTCATTACTTTTTCTACTATCTTAGATATAGAAGATAGTACTGAAATAGGACGATAGTTGTTAAGATCGTTTTTGTCACCATTCTTGTATACCGGAGTAATAAGAGCTTGCTTAAGCATTGCAGGAAATACGCCCAGTTTGAAGCATAGATTGACCAGATGACATATAATTGGAGTAACTTCGTTTATGGCAAGTTTTAAAAAACTAGAAGGTATATTGTCCCAGCCTGGAGCACTGCTAGATTTCAACGAATTAATCACATCATGTATTTCCATTGGGTCTGTGTCCAGTAAGGCAAAAGATGAAAGCTGAATATGACGCTGGACGTCGCTGGACGTTCGAGGTGTGGGCTCTTTGAACATCCATTGAGGAAGGCGACGGGGTTGCGTCGACGCATTTTCGGTTGACGAAACGAGGCCGTTTATCGTCCACGATAAACTAGTTTATAATACAGTCTAAAGTTTCGAGCAGTTTATATCGTAAGCAGAATGTTTTTAGCTGTAGACGTTGATCGTCGACGTCGTTGTCTATCGTTGTCGTTGTCGTTTGGTCAACGACGAAACTAGTGTAGGCTTCTCGTTTACGTTTACTAATCGATAGATCAATAACTTTAATTACAAATTGTAATCAGTATATTTTCGTGTAATTTTTCATGTGTACTTCTGCACACCATCATCACCATTCATCATAATCATCATTTTTCACATCTTCATCAGCATTATCACACATCATCATCATCATTATTCACATCTACATCACCATTCACATATTCATCACCGTTCATCATCATCATCAAACACCATCATCGCCATTCATCATCATCAACACTATTCATATGTTTATCACCATCATCACACATTTTCACTATTCATCATCATCATCATTCACATCCTCATCACCATTATACCATCGTCATTGTCAATCGTTGACGATGCATCCGTCGTTTTTTCAACCTCTACACTAGCTTAGTCTTCTTGTTTACTTTTACCAACCGATTAATAAACGAATTTTATTTACAAATTGAAATAAATATATCGTGTATTTTTCATGTATACATAAGTACACATTAAAAGATAAATCATTATCACACATCATCAACTTCGTTCATATCTTGGTGATGAAGATCGTCTTCACATCATCACACAACGATTATCATCACATGGTGTGGGGGCGGGGTTTTTTTACTGGTCACAGGAATTTTGTATATGTAGTATAAAATACCCGTGGGGTGCCGGGTTAGAATTGCATCCCCCACCTCTTTCCGTTGGGTGTATCGTAACTAAGGCGACTAAGGGAAATCAAGAAGACGGGCAGCAGCGTCTTTTGTTTGAGATTCATTTCTTCATATATACTGCGATCCCCAAGACGCCTGCCAAGCGTGGGGATTATGGCAAATCCCTAAACTAACACACTAAACACACAATGACAGACACGACTTGCAAATGGCCCCTAGTCCCCGGCGGCTCCTCTATTCCTCGTCTTGGTAGCAGGTGGGGTAACGGTCCAGTAGGGGGTGCTAAGAATCTCCGGCAGATGCCCCGCTACCACCCCCACCGAACTTTGGCCCTGGCAACACACAACATCCGCAAGATGAGGACCGGACTCTTTCGTACGTAGTACTTCGTACGGTTGCTTGTTCATCGTTCAAGCTGAACTAAAACAGCAAGTGTCCGATGTACGATTAAGATTACCGAATCTATTCGGTGAGCATTGCGCAACGGTTCCTAACCGTTCACCGTTCTTGTAGTACACAAGACTAGTAAACATAAAATATCGACATATCGATATTTTTCCTGGAATCATAGCCACTTTATCAAGTTAGTGCCTGTGGTTTATAACCGTGTAGCCAGCGTGTTAATGGCAGTGGCGTGCACACACTTTTATGACAGGGTAGGCAAAAAAGAAATTTTGTATATCTACTTTATAGAAGTTAAACTATGAACTAAGATATAATATTAGGTAGGTATACCAAAGTAAGTACCAGTTTCGCATACGATATACTCGTAATAAGCTCTTGTTTAATGCAGTATTTTTTTTATATACTACCATGGTGGCAAGCAAGCATACGGCCCGCCTGATGGTAAGCAGTCACCGCAGCCTATAGACACTAGCAAAACCAGAAGAATCACTAGCGCGTTGCCGACCCTTAAGACCATAGATATTAAGTCTTTGTGTCCGGTAATTTCTGTAATATTGTTGTTTGGAGATACCATACATATGTATTAAAAGTATTAGGGTAGCATGGGAGATGAGGAGAGCTCATCAGTTGTGCCATCCTCTGGTCTGCTCATCATAATTCATCAGCTAAAAGACGTCCACTGCTGGATAAAGGTCTCCGTATTGGCTGGACATTCACAAGACAAGGCACAAGATTATGCACCTCCTGTCTGTACATTTTAAAATAACAATAAAGTATTTAACAAAGTGTATTGTACAATTTTATTCTTAATATTACCAACCGAACTGTTGCTACTAAAGAGTATCAATAGTTCAGTGCTATATTTCGACCGAACTACTGCTACTGAAAAGTTGCACTAGTCCGGTCAACCGGACTAACAACCGGACTACTGCTACTAGAGGGACTTTTCGGCTGCTGATGATTGCTAATTTTGCACAAATAAGTGATTTATTGTTTTTAAATTGAAATTAGTCTTTATTATTATACCAATAATGATGTTATCTATATCTATACTTATAATAAAACTGTAACAGGTCCAATTCTGTACATTGAAGATATTTTGAAAATTATAACCGATACTGAGGACGAAAACGTAATTTTTTTAATTTTTGTCTGTCTGTCTGTCTGTATCACGGCTGAGCATCACGCCGAAACTACTGAATGGATTCAAATGAAACTTGGCATGATTTGAGATCTTACTACGAGGTAGGACATAGGATACTTTTTATCCCGTAATCTAGCACGGTTCGGGCTAAGCAACGTTAGGTAAGGTCAATAAATAGATGGGTGACCGTTTAACGCCATTTGAACTAAACGGGTGCGTGCTTCGGAGAGCAAGTAAAAAGTGGGTCCCTGTTTTTCACCGACTATAAAAAAGGAGGTTATGTATTCAATGCGAATGTCTGTTATTAAAAGTTTAGTTAACGTAAAAATAGCGCAGGCGGAGCTGCGTGGGTCAGCTAGTCCTAATATAATTTTAAAAAGCGGCATTTCTTTTTTCAAATTGTTTTCAAAATTTCTTCACTAAAATGTTCAGAATCATGTACTGGATCCCTGGTATTGGTTTTCGGTACGATGTCCCTTACACCCCGTATAATATAATTATCACAAGTTTAAATATCCAAAAGAACAGAGTCCCGGGTAACGGCTGGTATTTATTAAAAACATTGAGGTATTATGGTAATATACAACCTCAATGTATTTTTACCCCCGAGATTAAATCAATAATCCGACTTATCGCCACTTCACTGACTATCTGGAACCTTCACGATATTAATTAATTAATGCTTGCTATAGCTAGCCATAGCAGTGATCCTTGCAAACAGCACTGCAAACCAGCTGGTCAACTAGCGTGTAACATATTACATGCCTGGGTATTGATATATAAAATACGACATACAAAGAGCCGAGAAATAAATAATAGGGTAGGTTAGGGGCCTATTTTTGAACCCAAACTCTAGGTTGGTAAAAAAATTGCTTAAAGTTTTTCTAAATATTCTCGATTTTTATACTTACCTACCACCTTATGATGACACGCGTGATACGTTTACCTAATAACAAGCGAGGTCTGCCTACAGAATGTAGCTTTGACTCTTTCGGTAAAATACCTTAAAAAGGGCCCTGGGGGCCACAAGGTCAACCAGGGTGTGTGGAATTCTTACTCACTAAACCCTCGCGACTATCGCATTACCACATGAAACGGGAATCTGGGTTCTTCTGCAGGATCTGCGCCAGGTGCCCCTGAGTGCCTTGCTTTTGAGCCCGCCGCGGGAAACTGTCACGGTGCTCGCGGGGACTAGGATCACAACCCCGACGCTGTCCTTCGGAATTGCCGCCGTATACCATGGGCGTCTAGGGCTCATACCCCAAACGTCCAGCAACCCCAAAGTGTCAACTGAAACCTAAGTTTAAGTCTTTAGAGCCCAGTAATCTTTCCATTTATGGACTTTAGAGACTACCTGTGTCATTCATCATCATTCATCATTAGCAGCCAATAGACGTCCACTGCTGAACAAAGGCCTCCCCTTAGTAGGGAGGGGTTGCCATAATCCCCACGCTTGGCAGGTGGCTTGGGGAACGCAGTATAGGTGGAAGATAAATCCAAAAGTAAGACGCTGCTGCCCGTCTTCATTTTCTCGCTTAGTCGCCTCGACTAAGCGAGAAAATGAATGTCGACACCCAATGAGAGGAGATGGGGGGGATGCAATTCTAACCCGGCACCCCACGGGTAATAGGTGCCTTAGAGCGGGGTTACAATGAAATATAGAGTCATGTCGCTTACTATCAGACGAACATCTTGCCCTTCACGTTACTGTTATAATAAAAAAATCTAAACAGAATCCTACACAATGTATTACCACCTTTATTTATCACGAAGGCTACCGGCAGGTACATAAATAGATGGTTGCCATAGAAACACCCTTTCCTCCAATAAACACGCTCGAGCTCCCGTCACCATGACAATGACATTCAGTCTTCAACACGCGACGCGACAACATGTTCTGGGGTATCAGTCCAGCGTTGGATCTGCAGGAGGAGTACTTGAAATATGGTGATAAGAACGCCTACGAACTAAATTTTCTAGTTATCGGAGGCTGTGATGGACGACACTTGTTGAAAACCCTGGCACAAGCGTACCGTCACACAAGACGGTACATGAACATATTTGTTATCGATGGGTGCCCTGAACTCGTCGCTAGGCAGCTCCTCCTCACATCTTTGGCACTTGAAAAGACCACGAGATGCGGGTTGTTGGAGAAAACCAGACGATACTTGGAGGTGTACGGAAATTTACTCCTTCGACCCGCAACATCAAGGTACATTATTGCGAAAGCACGTCAATTAGTTGGAATGATCACAAATCCTGAATTTATGAATTGCCTCCTTCCGTGTATCTCAATAGAACAAATGAAGTACCGCGAAAGGGACTATATGGAGAATCTCCTCAATTTCTGGACTACAGGGAATACTAATCAATTCAATGCTTGCCAACTGTGGGAGCATCGTTTGAGGCACAGCCTTGGCATGAGATATGACAATCGATCAGGAGTTTTCGACTGGGATTATCATATGAGGTTGAAAGAAATCGGCAGTCAAATTTGCTTTCCAGAGTACAAGCATTTCAGAGAGCATGGTGTGGCATTCACCTGGTTGGAGACAGAAGTTTGTCGCCCGAATGTAAGTCTCGCTGCAGGAGTTTACAAATGTGGTGATAGATACCTTCACAGGGGCTATTTGGGTGATTTAGTGACGTCGCCATTCATAGCGTACGGATTACACTGCGAAGACGAAGATATGCTGAAATCATCCCACGGCGTCAACTACAAAAGAGCGACAGATATCGCTGAACGTAATGTTCTGAGGATGCTATACGAAATTGAGAATCGCCAAAGCTTCGACGCAGCCGCCTTCAACTTGGATAACGAACAGAATTTGGGTATGGTGGTGCTAAGTGAGATCGATGCTAAGATATCAGAAAGTGGACCGGAAGCTCCATTGATGCTCCGCGAAGATCGTGACACATACATAAACGTAGACTACGGGAAGGTCCACTTCCTGTCAGTTTCAGCTTTAGATCATTATCCTCATAAGACGCATTTCCAAGGATTGTTCCACGGTGTGTTTCTTGGACACAATATGCTCCCGCGAGTGAAACCGAGTATTTGGTCTATGGCTCGGGATGATGCTGTTGTTTTGATGGAGTCTAGAAAGTATTTGGTGGAACAAAAAAGGGAGGATGTAAGAGCTTTTGGAGATCAGATACAGCAAACAGCCACCGCTGCTCAATGCGAGAAGATCTCTCCATTTGACCCTGAAAAGGATGATTACGCAAGATTCGTGATTAAAAGGAGTAGTTTGAGTACTGACGTTTCAACCTAAATAGTTTTAATATATTTATAATGAATTCTTAAGACCGATTGTTTCATCTTTAATAATGGAAGCTGCACTGTGTTGTCATCTGGAAGATGAATGATTGATTTTGACTCTAGCATATATTCTATATAAAGTTACTTAATAAATGTTTACAAATAATATCACTCATTTGTTTTAAAAAATTGCAATGCCTTTAAAAACCAAACAAATGTATCTATCTTTCTGCGCGTACCAATCAGCTTCCTAGAATAGCTGTACTCGTATGTAGTTTTTTACTTATTTAGCTCTTTGCTTCCTTCCTGATGGTAAGTGGTGACTCAGGGATGGTAAAGTGCACTAGTTTGAAAACACTCACAAAACTAGAGTACCTACTCAAGTTCTGTCGTGGCCAAGACTATTTATTAATAAAACAACCAGTAAAATTTGTGTTCATCTATTTTTTCATTAATAATATGTTACATTCATTTAGTAAATCATATAGCAAATATATTTACAAGGACCAAATCAAACGGAAATGTTACAACGTCTCAACGTTTTTTTTTTCGTTTAAAATTCGTATTTTTATAATTTACATAATATCACTTAACTTTAACACTTCTACATCAGTAGTTCGGCAGTGGTGAATAGTTTCGTACGAATTGTCGTAACTTCGTTCAGTAAAAGTGTTTTGAGCGTTCTTTAACCATACAGCTGAAGCATTTTTTAGTAACACACCTTTTGTTTCATTTTCAAGCATGTTATGACTACGAAATCAGGCTAAACAGTTGCCTTTATCAATATACCTTTTTAAAAACTCACTATCACATTATCTATGACGGTAGTCAAATCTAGTAACAAAATACCCATTTCCAAGTTACGAGAATTCGTACAAACAACAGAGCACTACCGTGAGCAATGGCGGTGTCCGGCGCCGTTCGCAATTGACGTGTTAGGCCTACGCGTACAAACCTAGCTTGTGCGGTTGATCCAATGATTTGAGACTTTACGACGTGGCGATAAAGAGTGTGTCGACCGCACAAGCGTGTTTGGTTGAATTAGAACGCGCGCACGTGACGCCCACTGGGTGCAGTTTCTCGTTCCGACGGCCGACAATGCAATGAATAGTCAAACTTGTCCCGGTAATTATAGAACGCATGTGTAACATACATCGTGCATGAAACCAGCCCCGAAGTACGGTATCCATGAATCGAACGATTTGTTTCGGGATAAATTTTACGTTCGCACAGATGCGAGCACCACACCCAGTATCAGAGTATTGCAATCACATCTACCCTGTACGTGTTCATAGTATCTATTTAGACTTACATAAATTTATAACGAATATCTATGGGAGTAATTATTTGGAAACAGGGCGCGGGGCCTCACAGCGCCAGTGAACATCGTACCTGAGTGACCGCAGCCGTTCTGGGCCACATGTTATTCATTATTTAATAATCTAACTGTAACGTTTAACTACGAGTTACATCCGTGGCCGTGCCACCTAACCTAGCGTAAACGCGAATCAAACGATAACCTCCTAAATTGTCACAATAAAATAAACCTTGAAAACTATAACATATTATTTCCATTTTTTAACATACATCTTTGCACATATCAGTTTATCGGCGTAAATTCGTTTTAATACAATACAATAATAATAGATATTCTGATAAAATCGAAATAACTTTTATTCACATTAAGTTTTTAGAATATGCGTACGTTATGGGCTAGTCATATGAAATAATCGTGCACGGTTGTACGAGATCTCTGTTAATATTTAAACTACGTAAAATTACTCAAACTCAACTGTACATAACATTCATGATTTAAATAGGATGTTCGTCATTGGTGTTCATTTTGATAAAGGCGTTCTCGTGATACGGAACACGAAGCTGGGCGTTTATTCGGAGAGGTGATGACAGTATGAAAGCGATTGATTGTATACTCTCCGGGGACGGTTGCTGCCCGCTCCTACAGTGTCTCGTCTCAGTGGCCTATTTGCGCTCGGAACTCATGTTATTTAAACTAAGCGGTCAAATTATAAACTGACAAACATCCACGGATCTAAGTCGACGTCGAGCTCGTCCGCCGCGCGGCATCCGCCGCCGCTCGAACTAACACATGTTACATTAAAGCTTCGCCTATGATTATTAGCTCAATTTGTTAATCGCCTATCTAATTTGCAAGCTACTTGAGCCTCGTCTGTCGGAAATCAAAGCGAACTCGACGTCTAGCAGGACCTCGGCACCGTACAACTTCAACCTTAACACTACATTCATAAAACGATGAGTCTTATATATAGTTTAGACATATAGACCGGCTCGCGGCCGCCGGGCTCCGAGAATAGATAAAGAGTTATAAAGCGTATCGATTGAATGGAACGAACGAAACGAATGAGAACGAACGAGAACAAAACCGAGAGCGCCGGCGGCCACGCGCCGGCGACACACCTCGCCGACGACGCGACTTACAATCAACAGTTACTCTAATCGTTCAAATACTATTAAGTTCAGTCATATCGTTTATATACTGTGCATTTAATACTTCATAGGTCAATATTTACAACTCACTGATTCGCTAACGATAACTACGTATTCACAAGCTGCGGGCCGGGGCCCGCACCGATTCACTAAACCTTTAGTTAACTACGAGTGAGAAGATTTTATCGTGTTCCTTACTAACGGTTAAACTATTCGTTAACGTGATTACCCTAACAGTGCATACGGAGCTCGGTGGGAGGGGCGACTAGCGGCGGCGGTGGCGGCGGGTGTCAGTGCTTGTACTCGGGGAAGGGCTGCGAGCTCGAGCCGCTGCCCGGCGAGGGCACCTGCTCGCGCGGCGCCAGCGCCTCTTCACTCGCCCACCGGGCTAACTGTTGTTGAGCTTGAATAAATTCATCACTAGAAAATGATAGAGAAGAGGAACGGGAGTCGAGCGCGCGCTCGCCGGCGGCCCGGGCCGCCCCGCTGCGGTCCGGAATTAGAGTTACCAGATAAAGCGTATCATCTACGATTACTCCATAGAACTAAATATTGCCGGGCTAGTCGAGGCTAATAACCTAATGGCTAATGGACCGGGCTAAAACTGTGTCCTTGTTTCATTTTCAGTCGCTCGTTCTTGCATGCTTGCAAAGTTACAAAAAAGGCACCGCACCTATTTACTTAACATATCGGGGTCATTGAATGAAAATTGTACATCGTCGTTAATATTCAAAATTCTGAGACAGTATAATTAGCGTACACAAGACCAGACGCAAAATTCCGGGACAGTCCCGTTTTTCCGGGTCACCTGGCAACCCTAATCGAAGTAGACTTGTCGGAACGCGCGGGACGGCCGGTCGGGAGCGAGGCGGAGTGATCGCGACTCACCTCTCGCTGTCGGGTGCGTCGCGCAGCCGCTCGGCGTCGGCGGTCTCGTAGAGAGCGTCGTCATCGGGTGGCGCGCGCGCTCCGTGCGGTGCGTGAGGCGCGTGTGAGGAGTGCGGCGCGTGTGAGGAGTGCGGTGAGTGTGACGCGTGCGGCGCATGCGCGATGGCGGGCAGAGCGGGCGGCGGCGCGGCGACGGCGCCTGCGCCGGGGTACATCGGCCCGTGGTGGCGCCCGCTGCCTCGGAACCGCGGGTACCCGAAGCGTGACTCCTCCTCACCGCTGATGCGCCCGCGGCACCGACTGCGCGACGTTTAGCATCAGACTACGATAGTAACTGTCGTCCGTCGGCATCCGAGCAAATACTTTGTTGTCGGGGGGAATCTTCAAAGTACTCGGTCTCCGTAGGGATGGAGCCCGGGTTATGTGAAGAAGAAGAAGAAGAAGAAGAAGAAGAAGAAACATTTAATGTGACAAAAAAAACTTAAGTAATACATAAAACAGTAATTTGAAAAACAACAAAATATAGTGGATATTATAAAAAAAAAAAAAAAAACAAACAATACAGTCTTAATGTTGTCACATAAGGCCCCACCTCAGCGATGTGCTGGTTGACACAACCAGCGCTGGTATTATGGTGAAGCCTTTGGTGCTATCACGGACATTCTAAGAAGACGATCAGCAAACAAATATGTTAAAATAAAAAAATAAAAAAACAAACGCGCGATCTAGAACAGTGGATAAAACAAAAATAGCAGATAAACTAATGTCTAGAAAACAAAATTTTTAGAGTACACATTAACTTGATACTTGTAGATAATACTAATTGTATTTTGATAGGATGAAAAAAAAAACATTATAATGCTGCCATGAGGCACCGTGAATAACAAAATTGTTCAAAATGGCGATTAACGAAAGGTACCTACAAGTTCACTCTCGGCTAAAATACACACATCAAAAGTGTCTAGGGATCAACATATATTTTTGCAATAACTTTTCTCCTGATTGATATTAATTAAAATTTTCTTTAAGGATTCATCAAATAAAGTGTTTTCGTTTGTCACAGTAACGATAAACCAAGTCACCTTTGCATTAATAAAGAAATTTGCCATTTTCCTAATAAAGGGATTTTAGAAATTTGAACCACTAACACAAAAGTTCGAAAAAGGACTGAAATAACAGTTTTCTTTAAAATTTTATTGGGTAACTTAAACAATTAATAATCCGTGTTTCTACCGCGAACACTAACAACACAAGAACATCGGTTTGGCATACTCAAAATGAGTTCATCCAAATCACGCTGTGGAATGGCCGCCCATGTTCGTAGCAACAACAAAAAAAGGTCTTCTTGCGACTGGATACCCTTCATATTCGGCAGAGCTCTTTTCTGTAGCATATCCCATGCATGCTCAATCGGGTTCAAGTCTGGCGACTGAGCAGGCCAGGGCAGGACATTGATGTTAGCTGCGGCGAGAGTCTGTCTTACAACTCTTGCGGTGTGCGTTCGTGCATTATCATGCATTAACTGAAATAAGGGACCGATTTGCACTTGTAGAGGAACGATGACGTCTGATACAATCGTCTCAGCATAAATTTGAGCGTTGAGGTTGCCTCTGATCCAAATCAACTCAGTTCTTCCGCCGATCCAAATACCCGCCCATACCATGATGGTTCCACTACTATAAGGATGGACTTCCTGGCAGGATTTTAATCGCTGTTGGCGTCCAGGGGTTCTCCAGTGTCGTATACGTCTTGTATCCGGTCTCATACCAAAACGAGACTCATCAGAAAAGCACACGAAACGCCATTGTTCTTCTGCCCAATTTCTGTGTTCAAGAGCCCATTGATATCGAATCCTACGATTGTGCATTGCTATAGGTGGTACCCGTAGCGGTCTTCGGGAATGAAGGTTCACTTCATGCAAGCGGTTTCTGACTGTTTGGTCGCTAATTAAGTTCCCTGAAGAGTGATGAAGCCTCACGGCTAACATCATGGCAGTTATTGTTGGAGCTCTTCGAGTTAAGATTTGAATATATCGGTCTTGTCTCCGTGTGGTGCAGCGATACCGTCCTCCATGGCGCTCAGCCACGGTACCAGTGCTTCGGTAACGTGTCCAAAGTCGACTGATAACACTCTGACTTGTATTCAGAGCTAAAGCCACAGTACGTTGCCGGGAACCAGCTTCTATCATTCCCACGGCTCTGAGCATTTCTTCCCTGCTTAAATGACGTCGCCGCTCCATAATAACGTTGGTTTTAATCAGTAGTAGGGAAACAGTAGCACTAATAATGTTTTCAATGCGTTGTATGTTTTTATAGGGAAAATATTGACAGCTGATTTTCATCTTTTACTCGAATTTGATTCACAGTTCCTGATTCAAATTATGAAATGCACCAAAAAGGATCCATATAAATTTATAAAATCATAAATTTATTACAAAGCCACATCTCAATCTCAAGAAATCCGCTTAAAAATGCTTGATACCTAGACACTTTTGATGTGTGTAATAGACTACTGGGAAAAAGTAAGTAAAAGTAATATGTATGAAGTTGAATGAATCCTTGAAGTATTATAGAACACTTATGTCATGCTTAAGCTGCTCCTGTTTATTCTGTTGGTCAAATATGAATGCTTTTAACTTTGTCCTAAAGCTATTTATATTTTGCAGGTTTCTAATAGGCGGGGGAATATTGTTCCAACACTTTGTTGCAGCATAGCGAAAACTACCCCTAAAAGCAGCCGTCGAATGTCGCTGGCTTGCAAGCTGAGCAGAACACTGCCTTCGTGCAGACAAAAACGATAGCTTATCATAAAGATATTTAGGGGTTTTGGACTTTAATATGACTTTAATATATACTATGTGGGATTCTTATTTACTAAAACATCTTAGGTGTGGCTTTCATAAATGTTATGGAGACACTCAGGACACTCCGTTCGGACGTCGCTAGAGTCTTCCTAGCGCCAGAATCTAGAGTACGTCCCGGAGGAGAGCAGAGAAACCGAGCAAGTACCTTCAGAACATTTCTATGCGCGCTCCCAACTTTTCAATGCAGGAGCGCAATACTGATTGAAAATGACATTATTTAGTTGTACCGACGACTTTACGTAAAGTCAAAGTACTCTTTTCAAATTGTGCTCACCCACAAGTTTGCATCGCTCTATACAAAAAATGTATAATTAATCGAGGTCCTGCCATATAGCTCGAAGGACCATGTAGGTTCTATAAAGTTTTAACTTCTACTGACCGAAAATATGAGAATGGCATATTATGTTTATTTTATGTCGTGATAACGCTATTGTGTTACGTAAGACACGAATTTTAAAAAATCCACCTTGTCTGGGTAAAATCGTAGAATGTAATGTGTTTTTATCTAGAAATCGATCACTGGAGTCATTTCAATTAAAAATCAAGGAATCATGGACACATTTTCGTATTACCCTTCTAACCTATTTGTCGATAAAGCAATTAAAAAACTTACGGTGGAATTTCCGCTGGTTCAATTCTATAATGCCTATCAGCCTCAGTCTCCGACATCCTGATATCTTCAGAGCCTGACGGACTCATGTGCCTGCTCGAGTGGTGCTCGAGCTGCCGGATCAAGTCCTCTAAGTTCCTGATCCTGATGGGCCCGCACTGAGGTGCCTCCTCATCCTCCTCCTCGCCTCTCTGCCTCCGTATGTCTATCTCGTGGATCTGCTCAGCACTAGGAGCCCGTTCCCTTTGGTACTCGTACTCCTGTAAGGCTCGAAGGTCGACCCCGGAACCTCCTGCCCCACTTGAGCTGGCTCTTTGAGCTGCTGCAGTCTTCAGTGCCACGATTATGTTTTCGTGGTAGCCGTTCAGATCCTGAAATTAAGATTATTGAACATATAGACACATATGGAATGGAATACCTTAGACAGCGCGGACTATGAGGTGGATCGACCAAATTAAATCTGCTGTGGGCGGCCCTTACTTGAGTGTACCAGAATTACGACCAGCGAACAGGGAGTAACGGAAAGATATCGTGGGACACGTGACATCTGCTCCCAGTAATATTAGATCACGGCCACGACCGTTATTTCGAGTAAGAGCGTTTCGACAGAGATGCTAAGGTACCATCTCTGGGAACTTAAAATGTTTGAAGTCGTTTTCTCTTTAATATCCTCTGATTTTCCCCTGAACTCCTCGATGGAGCGCGAAACCGATGCAAAATTCCAGTGACTGATAAATTTAAAATGTTTTACTGTTTAGCAGAGCCTCGTTAGGAAAGATACTAATGCGTTTCAACAAACTATTCTATTGTCACCAAATTATAAAAAAACTACCTCTATACTTAAACCAAAATACTTCAAGCAATATGATACACACGCATCAGCTTTATAAGCTGCTAGTGTGCTTACTAAATAACAATAATAATAATACCTTGATTTTTCCCTATTCGGTGAAGGAAAACATCGTGAGGAAATCTGAGAAAGATTAACTAGCTTTCAAATGATGTGTGAAGTCTAGCAACCAACACTTGGCCAGCAAGGTAGTAGTCGGGTAGTAGTAGGGAGACCCGTGCCCAACAGGGGATAAACAAGGGCTGTTAAAAAATGACCTTGAACTTATACTCCATATCAGCAACTGCACCAGCAGGTTCTTGTCCATCGGACTGCGAGCCTGCCTCGAGCTGCTCGGACTGCGAGTCATCTGCCCACTTGTCCTTGCCATCCACCGCTCCATACCCGTGCTTCTTGAGGATACCCTTCTCAGGCAACTTCGCCATGGAGTTGGACGCCACGTCTATAAATGCTATGTCTTCTTCACCTGAAAATGTATATTCATTTCGTTACATCATAGGTCGATCTAATTCATTGTTATTCGCGATTTGACCTCAGACGGCCGTGATCTGTTATGCTATACTCTAACGTAACCTATCATGGCTGTGCTCGACTGCGAGTTCTACGTCGATCAGCGCCGGATTAGCCATATAGCAGGAGTCAGCAAATGCTACAGGCACCGCGCTTTGAGGGGTCCCGCACGTAGGTGTGTACCCTAGGAATTAGCATATGCCTTACTTTATACCTCTAAACTTTAATACCTAATATATGATTTCCAGTCAATCTAGTCTTGAAATCGACGTCGAGCTTAACGCTGTTAAAATCTTTCTTCACACATATCTGTATCTGTATTCAGTTTGAAGTCAAGCCGAAATGCTAAAATAAGTGATCCATACGTATGATGAGTAACTAAATGTGATTGTGATCAACATTACTTTCCCGTGCTTCTTATCTAACGTTCTTATAATGATTACTAGTAGGGGAAGGCCGGGTAATCACGAACGCTGGGTAATCCCGAACGCAGCGATTTTACTATGTTAGAAAGACATTCCAGCTTTTGACTCTTAGCCATCTTAGAAATGACGCTGTTACTAGTGCCAAGCGTCTAGCGCAGCGCTATGGCTGCACACAACGTTCAAGGTATGAATAATTGAAATATTTCGTCATCTTCGTTAAAAAATTTACATAAATAAAACTAAGTGTAACTTATCAAGTAATGGTAGTTCTAATATGGCATTGATAGGCATTCAAAGTTAGTAGTCGAAGATTTAATTATGATTGTTAGATGGGCGGCCGCCCAAACATAACCTAATGATATAAAACTTTTTTTTGTATTATTACCATAGAGGGTATTGGCGAACGAATTGAGTGGGTTAATCTCGAACGTTCGGCATTGCCACACTATAGTATAAAAATTGGAAACCTTTCACTTGTTTGGGTAGTATTCTTTTTGTAACAATTATTATGTTATTTGTTTTAGATGCCTCGCAACTATTTACGAAAATCCGATAATGTGGGAGATTTTATAAGAGTTAAAAATGTTAATAGCAGAATGTTCTTCTTTTTCTTGTGGTGCTATCTCCTACCGAAGGTTGGCGACCATCATGGCAATTCTTATTTTGTCTACTGCTGCTCTACACAGTGACTTAGTGCTCAATGCAAACCATTCTTACATTTTTGAGCCAAGATATTCTTCGTCGTGTAAACGAACAAAATATTATTATTATTTTATAAATTAAATGTTTTTTTCCTGATACTGAAAATGACAATGAGAATATAGGAAAATTAATTTTTATTCCATTTTTTGAATTGAAACATACGTGAAGAAATGAAACTTCTTTAGGCGGGGGCCTAAAGAATCTATTGAAGCGAGCGAGTGCTATTATTATGAAAAGTAGGCCCATCAAAAATGTACAGACGGCCAATTGTCTTCCTTAGGTTACCATTGTGAGCTTTGTCACACAATACGATCAAAAATCTTGACTAATCTGTCCTCCATGACCTAATTCTTAACCTAGTCTGGTTCAATGACGAACGATCGCAATTGCCCCACTAGGTGTTCGTGATTCGTGACCAGTGTCGGGTAAACACGAACACTAAGGGTTTTGTTTTTGTTAAAAAATTTGATTATATAAAAATAAATTAATAATTTTGATTGTTATAGCCTAAAATATGATAATCTACCTTACAGAAAATGTTATTAAAGTTAACCTAAATCTAGTATCTTTTGAGATATTTTAAAACTCGCTTAAGTGTTCGTAATTACCCTGCCTTCCCCTAATCTAAAAAGGTAAAGAGAAGAATGAAGCTGGCAGAAGTGTTTTCTTTTGGTATTATCCTTCTAATGATGCGCATATACAAAAGAGCGATAAAGGATTAGATTTAAAATTAAAGAGAAGTGATTCTTACCTGAATGAGTTGGTTCATCTTCGCTGCCGGAATGAACTCGTTTCATTTGTTTGTGGTCTCTGGAATCACCATACCATTATTATATTTTTTGTAAATAAGGCCAAAAAACAAAAACAGAGACAACCGTTTCATTGCCTTTATAAATAAATAAAGAAGCGTGTCGCTCATGTGTCTGTGCGTTAACGTATTGAGCACACAAAAAAAAAACAAAATTTGCCTAGTGCAATCAATAAATTTTCAATTATTTAATTTATGTATCTGGCTGCACTCATAGCACCCAGTTGTAAACAGTGTTTGGGAAACATTCACAAATGTCGGAAATTTTCGAACCCAAACTAGATGAAAGAATTTTGGGTGATATCTTGTAAAACCTTTTTACGAATCCATTATCAAAGAGTTTTATTAATTCTATTTGAAACGAGAATGTAATTTTATAGAAAACTACCGTATTTGTGCATAGCATTTACAAGATATTACCCGAAATCATCAAAATTTTCACCGAATTCGGAAATTTCTGACAGTTGTGTTTAGATTAGAATTAAAGACATACTGGGCAGTGTATTTCTTCAAGGGACCAAGTAGTTTTCTAGAGAAATTTGGATTTCGTCATTGCGATTGCTCTCTAGAAAAACGCTAATACTTACGGATATCTACTTGAGTTGCCAGCTCCGGACATATGGTTACCATGTCTGAAGATCACGCGCTGCGAGTCTCCGCGGCTAGAAGAGTAATTTTGAATTATTACCTTATATTTTTCATTGATCATGATATCGATGTTTCGTAGTCATGAGGTGGGAGCATGACTAGCAAATTAACTTAAACGGGTTTTGGACTTAGAAGCTTAATATGTTTCAACATAATAAAGTTATCCAATGGTTAAGATAATGGGCGATAGTCAATCGGTGGTAGTTGAAAAAAAAATGTCGATGATAATATGTATGCAAGACATTTAGAACTTATTAAAATTTAATAAAAGTTACTAAGCGCTATCAATGAAATACGCTAAGCAGCGTTTTGATGGCGTAAAGGTGACAGTCAAAAAATATTACTGGCCTTGATCCAATTTTTTTTATGATTAGACAATTTAGTCGTTCGCCTCTCGTCACCTGAGTTATTGAGTGCTTTTAACACAGTAATTTCTACAACAGAATTCACTTTTACGGTGTTGTTTCACAGAAGAATATCTGAGATACCTACCAACCTAGACTACTTGGATGATGCAAATGGGCATCTAGTAAAAGCCACTTTAGAGGTTTTCTATGACATAACATTTTAAAAGATAGTCTAATCATAAGATTTTGCTATAAACACTGGTGAACAATTTACTTAGGTATTGTATATACATAATTATCTAGCAGAGCTCTGATAAAATCTTAGCTTTAGCTGTGCGAATACATGTACAACATCACTTGAATTGGTTGGTTTTCTATTGGCCATTTGTATTTGTAACTTTTATGTGCTATCTCCACGCGGAACAAGAAGTATCCGAACGGTAGACTACGCTAACTAGTGCGGGTAGTGATGTGTGACCATTTTCGTAAAATTTGTCACCTAGTTATTGTAATCTAATAAATAAATAAAGAAGCGTGTCGCTCATGTGTCTGTGCGTTAACGTATTGAGCACACAAAAAAAAAACAAAATTTGCTTCATTATACACTATAGTCCTAAGCGTTTTAGGATGTAGCTCCTTAAGTGTGGTAAAAGCGCAAATCGTGTAAATCAGCAGAAATAAACAGCGGTGCACAGTCCAAGATTGATTTCACGCGAAGCTTCAGACGTACCTTAAAAGATTTCTGAGTAGACCAGTCCCATAAAAAGAGGAAAGAAAAATTTAATGTAAGATTTTATGTATAAAGTACAGTTACCCATTTAACTAGAATATAGAATAATGATTTTCAGAGTTTGTACTTAAAACATTAACACGTTAAGCCGCACCACAAATCTGACTTTAAGTGGAGTGGCTCAATCCGTTAATTGCCGGCACTGACCGCCAAATTGACCTAGCTCCTCTTGCTACCAATTTGAAATGGGGAAGACTTTGAGAAGAGGTTGGTCATATGAAACTTTGAAAATAATTTAAGTCAGTATTGCCATAGTAAAAAATAGCCCCAATGGGCATGGGTAACGGTACTCAGGAAAATCATAATACTGAATTGAATAATTTTTACTACTAACATAGCTGTTATTTAAATAAACTTTAATTGAGGTAGTGTTTAGGTTAGGTGTACATAAAGTTATAATAAATAAAAAATATGTTTAATTTATTTTACCATTAATAGGTACTTGCAACATAATATTTTAATTTACCTGAAGGTATTGTTGAACGAGTGCATTTTGCCACCATCCAAAGAGATGTCTTCTTGAGAATTATTGGAAGTGGTGGACCCTGCAGCGAAGCTCTTGGCAATTGGTTTCTTCACATAAGGGGGGTCGTACTTCCGGGTTGTGCTTTTTTTCCTGAGGCAGGCGTGGCGTAGGAACGCACACTCAGATCAATCGATAAAGTTTACGAAATTGAATAGATCGGTGGCGATACACGATCGATGATCGTGTTCTCGTAACCGATTTTGGATTTAAGAGAGATTCTGAGGAGCAAAATATGACTTTGATATTAATATCATTTTTATATATTATGCACGGAATATAATTGAAAGTAAATTAAACACGACTTAAATTTTTTAACTTTTTCTTAACATTCAAGTTTTGTTCCTCAAAATGTATTTAAAATTCTGAATCGATTGCAATTACTGGTGCTTTTGGATATTACAAAATAGTTTTGAATTTAATTTTTGAATTGGACAAGATAAATTTTAACTTTTCGTTTCATTCCTCATGGGAATTTGATGTCACATGACGTTTACACCAAAGTTTTTCATCTTAGCATAATGATATTGCGATTCTTTCCAGTAAATACTCTAAATATCCAATTTGAACAGAGTTTTTAAAAGACTCAACACTTGAAACTGCTGACAATTGTAAAACTGAGAACTCTTCGTAAAATTGCGATAACAGTTTACTGGAAAGATATTAAAGTCTTAAATGTAACATTAGGCGTTGCTAACTAGATAGATAGGTAGCTGCTTGAAAGAAGAATCCGTGCATCGCACATTCGCTTCTCGTGCAAAAGTTTATAGAATTTAGTGGTAGTGGTAGTGATTGGTGACGGTTGGTGTCGAGCGATCTATATCTTCTCCAGTCATAAATATTAATGTACATACCTCGGGGCGTGGCACAACGCCACGTACCGTCTCGATGCGTATCTGTAACTCGCGATAATTGACATGAATCTCGGTGTATCGGAAGATATAGACGCGATCGCGCCGCCGGGCCGCGGTCCCGGTGCCCGGTGACGCTCTCCGACCAAGAAAGGAAACGAAAACGAGTCACAGTTCACATAAGCCAATGCATACATCCAAGAGCCCAGAATCTTAAGGGTTTGAGTCGAGGTGTTTCGAATACAACGAGGAAAGCCTTGTCGGCATGCAGCGAGGCGGTCGGACTGCGAGGCCTCGCGAGGCGGCGCGTGCGCGTGGCGGGCGCGTGGTGGCGGCGCGGCCGTGGCGTGGCTATGACGTGGCCTTGGCATGGCTGTGACGTGGCCGTCACGTGGCCGCGCGGCCCGGCCGCCGGCGCGGGCACAGAACCACAGATCAAATGCAGTTGCGGCGCGCCGACACACGCCGACGCGCCACCCGCCATCACTAGCTCTACCACAAACTTAAACGACATAAAGGATATGTCCAAAGTAAAAAACGAAAATGATAAACCAATCGTCGACGATAAACAACGAACAGAAACACCAACGCTAACTTCTAAAATAAACATACAAGTAATACGAAGGTGACGATTTAAATTTCTTCTTAAAGACTACCTTTGGTCTGTTTTCTGCTCACTAACCTTAGGCACAGGGAGAAGTTTTTGTGTACTACGACTGACCTGTAGCAGAGAGCGCTCAGGGCAAATACTATGAATACCCCCCCTACCACAGACATGAGCACCGCCACGAGGAAAACCGTGTTTGAGCCGTGGTAGTTGTCTGCGCCCAAAGAGAAGGGTGTGAGTGAGGCCGGCGCGGTCGCTGAGGTCACGGGACGCGTGACGTCAGTGAGGCGGGCGGCCGGCGCCGGCGCCGCGGGGCTCGCGGTCGGCGTACAATATACGACAAGTGAGACACGACAGGCACGAGCGAGAGGCACGAGCGACAGACAGTGCGACAACACCGAGTTACCGGCCGTTACCTGAAGCAGTACGCCATCCAGGCGAACCCCACGAACACGGACAGCACGACCGCGAGCAACAATATCACCATGTTCATGGTGCTCATCTTATTCCCCTGGTGCTCACCTGCAAGAGAGGGGTCCCGCGCGTTAGCCGGCGCCGCCCGCGCCGCTTGGTGCGCCCGCTCCGAGCATTGCCTCGAGTCGCGGCCCAGAGACGTTGTACGCGACGCGCGATTATAAACGCGATAATCACAGCGACCCGTATAAGCTCTTATTCACGATACAATAAATTATCGAAAGATTGTCAATATCCAAAAATTATCATACCAGTAACGATTGACGACAAGAATGTCAAAAGTAACATTTGATGTCAAAATTAACCGTAAAACGGGGTAAATTTATTTCCACACAACCCGTAATTTTGACAGGTGTCAAATAAGTCAAATATTTTTTTATGGTGAATTGAAGCTTGTTGGAGCTTATAACAGGCACATGTGACCAAGTCTTTTTAGAAACGATCGCAGTGTATTTTTTGAATCAAAGATTTTATTTATTAGATACGCGACGCAACGTGGCGATGTTATTTTATATTAATTTTGAAAAGCAGTGCTCGGATCCGTTGGCCAATTGTTTATAATTTTATATTTAAAATGTAGGGGGAATATTAATAGATACAGTATTACAGACACCTGAAAACATAAGAATACGTTATAATTTGGATAAGATATTTTGGGGATCTATTTTTTAATCGTTTACCATCATCGCTATTTCCATCCAGTGATTTTTTAACTGTTTTCAAAATGGCGTCACAAAATCGCATAGATAATGCATGACTAAATATTTATGAAAGAAAAAATGACAAAGTTTATTTCATTAGCACATTGAGCGTAATAAGGCGACATCTATAACCGTAATCGACTCACCATACGGCGTTTCCTTCTTTGTCATGTTGTAGGCGGCTTTAGTGGCGTTGTCTGGGACGTATGGGGTTGGCGAGGGAGGTATTGCGTCCGGATGGGAACAGTCCGGCCCTGTCCAGCCTCGACCGCATACGCATTTGTTGAGGTTCGAACAGACCTGCAAAGAGACATAATTACAGGAAATTAGAGCACATTGGAAAAATCGTCAACAATTACGTGGATAGTGAACTAAGGAAATGGTCCAAGGGACCGTCCAGGCGAAGGGTCAAATACGCCATCAAGTTGCTGTGTTGCGGTGTGTAGGGCACTGGTAGCTGGTGAAATTTCTAAACTCAATAGACTTCAATAACTAAACTCTCTTGTAGCGAGACGCAGAGCTGATGAGGGATGGCGTGTTACTTCCCATTAAAAGGACTTTATTGCTTGCCTGATCATAACTAAGTTTCTTAAAACAAAAGATCTGATCAGAGATTTGAATAGGAGCATCAATCAGACGATTAGATCTCATTTGTTCGACAGTAAATAGAACATATAACGTTACGAAGGATTCACACAATATACGACTTTCAGTAGTGAAGACGATTTTGAAGACAATTATTGGTTTCAACTATAGATGATTCAATATTTCTTCTTTCTAAATAACTTAAGAAAGACAGGATCTCCAAGAAAACCTATTTCTCGTCCTACAAACTCACTCTTTCATCATCATCAGCAGCTGAACAAAGGTCTCCCCTTAGAAGGGAGGGGTTGCCATAATCCCTACGCTTGGCAGGCATCTTGGGGATATTAGGTGATAAAATTCAAAATTCCATTTTTTTATTTCATACAGGCTTTACGCTAGCACTTTTGAACGGTCAATTTTTTAAAAGCTACCACCGGATCACAAGGCGGCCTCAACTGAGAAGATTCGGCAAGAAACTCAGCGGACTTGTCATTTTTCCACATTTTTTTAAACAAAGTTTGTCTTGTTACAACTAGACCAGCACCAGCGACAGTGCGTCCTGCCATTCAACGGATCTATTATCGTATAAGGAGAGGCTTAATTATTTTGAGTTGTCCACATTAGCAAAAAAAAGAGAAATTCTTGACGCAATGTTTATGTTAAAAGTTGTTAGAAATAAGATAAGGAGTCCACAACTACTTTCAAAGATTAAGTGTAGAGTACAGCAAAACAAGACATTACATTATATACCTAATCAAAACCGAGGCGAATTTTGCATTTTGTGTTTACTCTGCTGCAAGTACAAAAATCGTAAAGATTGAGTGAAGTTCCGCAGTCGCGATCATCACATTCTTAGTTGAAACCGTAGACAGAATATAACAAGACATCTAGCTAGCGTGCCGCCGATAAGGACAGAAAAAATATATAAATGCATCCTTTTCTTGCGCGAATGAGAAAGAAAGTGCCAGCTCTCTATTGTTTTCTTTCTCTAAGGTTGAAACGCATAGTACTCTCGACTGTTCCTTATTATCTCGCTGTCTGAATTGTTTGAATAATGTTGAATTTTATGTATTTAGATTAGTATAAAGTACCCTGCATTTTTTTTCTTTAATTGATTTTAAAGTACATTGCCGAAAAGTACATGTGGTATCTACTTATAATTGATTTACACATTTTTGTTCTTGTTTAGTTCCGTTAATAAATTCCTGAGTATATGTTAGTGTGTAAGTTGCTGGTAGATTAATAAATAAATAATTAGAAATACACTGCTGCCCGTTTTCTTGTTTAGCCTTAGTCACATTTTACATACATCCAACGGGAGGAGATGGGAGTGTGCCATTCTTACGCGGACATCCCATGGGTAATATGACTCTTTACTTGGACGAAATGTACGATTTTAATCATGTTTAAATTGGTTTACACTCAAATATGAAGCCTGCAAATATTACTTAGGTACTCCAACAAAGATTCAAACCCCTTCCATCCCCCTCGGGAGCTAGAACAAGTTTTAACTACATTACGGGAATTAATTTCGTTGTAGAATCGAATCCTATTACTTAACTACCGCAAATTGGAGTTGGATAACCACTACCAACTGTTTACAATAGACTTTTAAGTAAATAAACAATGATTCGACAGGCCCGTTGGTCTAGTGGTTAGACACCCTGGCCGTTACCCGATGGATCGTGGGTTCCATACCCACCAAGGTGTCTGTGTGTTTATCTATATATAACTAAGTACGAAATTTAAAAAAAATAAGAAAGGTGGTATTTGTATCAGTTGTCTGGTCAGCATCCACAGGTTGTGTCTAGTATGGGATCAGATGACCGTGTGTGGATTGTCCCAGGGTATTATTATTTGTTTTATAAGGTATTGGCAAGGCATCACAAAGATGTCATTGTTTAAAGCAGAGGTTAGCTGGTTCTGTTGGACCCCCTGCAGCTACGTATCTACCATATTCTTAAAAACGTCCGACAAACAATGTGAAGATTAGATCTAACTGGAAACTTGCGCCTACGTAGACACCCGTCGAGACTCCTGTGGACCCTGGGAGTCCACCTGGACCACTATGAGAACTAAGGGTTTAAAGAATACCACGAATCATACTCATCATCAATTAACAAGTATAAATTTAATTTTTTTAAATAACACGACAGGTGAACGAACTCTTAAAATGACTTTCCCGTGCTACTATCAGACACTGATCAGTATCTGTCTAGTTAGACAGAAGTAGTAGTAGTCTGGTGGTTACCAGACTACAGGCCCTGATCATCATCATCCATCATCAGGCCCTGATTACCATTTTTCTAGCAACTACTCGTCGAGACCTATCCAACGAGCCCAAACTCGATAGGTCTACGTTTATTGGGGCCGAGATCCTGTTACCACCTTCTTGCTGATCATCATCAGACCCTGGTGAAGGTTAGCATTTTATTTAGTATCATCGGATATACATATGTTCTAAATATCAGATCTTTCGGACTTAGGCCTCGTTTACGGAAACGCGGGGCGTCGCGCGTCGCGTGTGGCGTGGCGTCTCGCGGCGCGTCGGACGTTTTTATTGTTTACGTAGCGGCGGCGCGTGAAGCGGCGCGTATCATCGCACGCGTAAACACAAACTTATAGCAATATATGATGCTGTTTATAGAGACGCGGGACGGGAAGAGTGGCGGTGCCCGCCGCTGCGCCCGCGGCGGGCACCGCCGCGTGCAACAGCGGTGCAACTCACTTTTTAACATACAATTTTCTACTAAAAAAAAAATCGATCATATCATACTCCATTACGATGGTGACTACGTCTGTGTTGCATGATTACCAAATAGACTGGCAGAAGGTTCCGCCACAGGCATCGCTTCATCGAGAATCGCCGCTGCGTGCGCCGCCGCGATGAACGCGGCGTGAGACGCGGCGATGCCATCCGCGGGCGCCGCCGTAAAACACACTCCATTTCAAGCAAACGCGTGTAAAATCGCTTCTCCGTAAACACACTCATACAACGCCCTACATTTGAATTTAGTGCGGGCCGCGCCGCCACACGCGACGCGCGACGCCCCGCGTCTCCGTAAATGAGGCCTAATAGTATTAATGAAAAATGTCTATTGTACCTATACAAAATATACCCTACCTTGACTCGGAAAAGAGCTGATGGTCTTCAAACTGCTGGACCGATTTTCATAAAACATAGCTAAGAACCATCTCGCTTAAACTAGCTTTCAAATAAAAAAAACCGCATTAAAATCCGTTCACTGGTTGGACCGCTACGATGCCACAGACAGACATACATACAGACAGACAGACAGACAGACAGACAGACAGACAGACGGACAGACTTCCGGACATAGGCGTCAAACTTATAACTCCCCTCGTTTTTGGGCGGGGGTTAAAAATTATTGCAAGAGTACATAACAAGATTATAATTATTAAGCATGTTTTCCACAGCACAGAGTTTTAAATAATAATAAAATATAACTATAATAATGTGGCCTTTGGATATGGAAGTCAGTAATTTATTTTTTTACACTTTTTAGTGATATGTGTGAGTTTTTTAGTGTTTTTGATTTGGTATGCAACTACTACCAACTTTAATAGAATATGTGGGTATACCATGATATACCTACTGAATACATCTGCGTAACCCTTTCGAGTGTACAGGCGTGATGTTATTGTGTGTGATTGCGTAAACAATACATATTTACGCGACAGCAGCAACCGCGGTTGATTTGCTGTCATTTATTAAGAGCTTGTCCAGAAAGGGCGAATTCGCCGCGATTCTCTCGCGCGTATTACGCGCGACCGTTGCGTCCACAAGGTGCGTACCAACGCGCGAGTATTGGGGAAGAATTCAGTACGAAACATGGAGTTGAACGAAGCACTCGCTCTAGAGTTCGCGCGTTAACTGGACGCAACAAGGCGTCCCTAGTATCTACGCCAGACTCTCGACTCGCGCGTATTGCGCGCGTAGAGTCTGGCGTAGTGCACGCGATTTACGCGCGTATTTTGAATTCGCGCGATGCTTGTGGACGCGATGTATTGGTGTCTAGTATCTCACTAACGCGCGAATGACTTCGCGCGAAACGTTTCGCGGCGAATTCGCCCTTTCTGGACAAGCTCTAAGTTCCGTTGTCTGTCTCCGAAACTCATCATTAGATCTATATGAAATTTAAATGGGACCATTTCGGAATAAAACCCTTTCGACAAAAAAAAATGATTTTGCAAATACGTCTATTATATGACCAAACATACATAAAAAACACCTACAAACATCCAAATTGATAACCTCCTCCTTTTTGAAGTCGGTTAAAAGTAAGAGAGCGTAAAGTCAGTGCGATGTGAAGGACATTGAAGAAGGCAAATTTGGGGAACGAATTAGACACCTCACGCACGGGTGACATTTGTCACCATGACTGTTTCGTCACTCTTATCAAGTCCGTGGATATGTATGGAGATGCGCGCATGTTACGACGTGACATTTAGGTCTTCTCCATACATATTCAAGGAGTGACGAAACAGTCACGGCGTCAAATGTCACCCGTGCGCGCTAAGCCTTACCCTTCTTCAAAATGTCCTAAGCCTGCACCGGGAGAAAGAGACAGAAACATTGTTATTGCTTCGATTATTTAATGTCAATCGAGTTTTCTTCGAGTTTATCTAGTAACGATCCACGTGGATCGAGTTTAACTAGATGACTAGCAACTGCGGAATTGGTTTCCACACGGATCGATGCTGAACTAAGGATGGTGATAGAAGTTTCTATGCTAATAATGTGACGGGCCCGTTGGTCTAGTGGTTAGACAACCTGGCTTCTACCCGATGGGTCGTTGGTTCGATTCCCACCAAGTGTTTGGGTGTTATTTATCTATTTAAGTATGTATTTACAAAAAAAAAGTATGTAAGTATTAGTATCAGTATTGTCTCCTAGATAAGGCATACCTACTATTCTGTTAACGATTACTTATTGATCATTTCAATTTTAATGTTATTATAGTATTTGTTTGTTTGTAAAATCTATTTATATTAAGGACGTAGACTTTTATATTGTGAAATTTAACATTCAGGTTTAACAATCGTAATTTATTTGGAATGTTTTTAAATCATAAAATATCACAATTTTATATTTTATTTAATTGCATGCCTCAATGGGTGAACATCACGCATGTTCATTTCTAAGACCCTCGGTATCTATCCATATTTATGTTATAATAAACTAATTGAATTGAACTTAAATAATAAGTTAATATTTAATCCAAACGATACATCATATGTCATTACTTTTTCACGCAATATTGGTTATAATGAATTTAACGACCTCAGTAAGAACGGCAACATCACAGAATTTCTTAGTTGATAATACTTGAAAACGTGCAGAACGGCGGGGGTGGAGAGTCAAATTTTCACATACATAAAGAAGAAGAACAGACACTATTGTTCTTTTTCTTCTATTACATGACATATCATTTCAAAGTTGCAAGAACTAAGAACTTGTCCTGTGGTTTATAAACTACTTGCACATATGAAATTGTTATTTGGTGGATGACTTTGGAATGGTATATTGTGTAAATGATTTTATTTAATTTCGTCATCATTTTAATATTTAGTTTGTAACTATATTTTAATATTAAATAAGCAACATCCCGTTGTCAATGGGATAACAGCAACCAGTAATGCTCTTCGCTTTATCACTAGCTAAATACAAAATTAAATCAGCAACTTCTGCAGCATCTGAAGACTTTTTCATCACCGTAGCTTTCGTGTATTCATCTCTACGATCTTCTAATCCCACTGTTGATATCATATTAGTTAAAACAGGGCCAGGACTAACAGCATTGACTCTTATTCCTGTAGGTCCTAGCTCGGAAGCAGATAGCTTTGTAAACGCATCCACACCAGCTTTAGCAACACTATAAGTACCAAACATTACCCCTAATTTGTACACCATTGAAAATGCACTTGCTACATTGACAATAGAACCTTTAGTCTCCGCGAGATATGGTGCAGCGAAGGTCGTTAATGACATTACAGCTCTCAAATTTGTGTTCATAACAATATCGTACGATTCCATCAAATGTCCGTCCAAAATAGAACCTCTTTTAATAATCGCAGCGTTGTTTATTAATGCATCGAGCTTGTGAAATTTATCAAGAGTTCTTTTGATAATATCTTTAGTTTCAGATTCTTTGGAGATGTCGGCTACAATCATTAGTACTTCATTGCCGAACGATCTGCATTCTTTTTCAGTATTCTTAATCGTCTCTTTGTTATTGTCGAGTATGACAACGTTAGCTCCTTCTTTAGCAAACGCGATTGCTGTGGCTGCCCCAATACCTTGTCCTGCTCCAGTTATAAGGACAACTTTATTATTGAAACTCATTTCAATGTCGTCGAGTTGCGTGCTGGATTCTATACTGTGAACGAGAATAATGTGAGGAATGGCTTGATATAAACAATTTTTTCCATTTATATAATTGTTCTGTTGAAACTTTTATGGTAGGATTATTTTTATCTATGTAATCTTCAATATCACATTAGTTGCCTGAACCAAATAACTGTAAACAAATGTATGTACCTATATGAGGTAATAATTTTGTCAGATAGCTGCAGTTAATAATTTTTGATCTCGCCTGAATCTTTCCAACTAGTTATACGATAATCAAAAACATCGGTAAATATATTATTTTATTAAATGAAACAACATTTAATAAAATAATATATTTACCGACCAAGATGGAGGGACAGGAGGGGAGGGAGGGAGGCCTTTGCCCAGCAGTGGGACAGAACAGGCTGACATAATAATATATTTACCGATGTTTTTGATTATCATATAACCAGTTGGAAAGATTACATTTGCACATACATATTATGCACGAGATTATATGATTACATAATATTATACGTATCTAACAAAGCAAGCGTACTCCATAGTACAAGACTCCAATCAGGATATTTCATAGACACTAATGTGCAATTTGCGGAGTGGAGTGGTAATATCAAAATCGCTTATTGTAAATAAAATGTCATTAACCGTGTCTCCACACGCGCGGCAGCCTTGCTGTCAGTCTGGATATGGCTCGAGGTTGTTCGGGCCCACGTTGGCACGGCTGAGCGTGGCTCGACCGACCACACGAGGAAACCGCGCCAACCCGCGCGGCCGGTGGAGATGCAGCTATTGGTTGGTCTTAGTAATGCTGCTGTATCTCTTGTAAGTAAAGGGGCACCCTACATTTACGCGCATTTTAAACATAAGACTGAAAATAAAAATAATCATAGAAATAAATCTTAATAGTGGTTATAATGATACGTTGTTTGTTTGAACAATGAAGTAGAATATTGTAATTGTTTTGTAACGACATTAAGTAGAGTTAAGTCGGTGAATTATGTTGACGCTTACTTACTATCAGGTACCTATAGTATAGATAAGCAATAGTTGCGATGGTAACTATAACGTTAATTGAAAATTTGAAACATTTTAAACGTTTTCGGGTAATTATACCTACCTATATAAGTCAAGCTGTAACAGCTCAGTGGGCGAGCGCTTGCCTTGGAAACAAGTTGCGCAGGTTCGATCCCCGGCTCGCACCTCTGATTTCTTTAAATAATCATGTGCGAATCGTCTTTGTGCGATTGTTACTAGCTTTCGGTGAAGGAAAACATCGTGAGGAAACCTGCATGTCTGAGAAAGCCTAACTAGCTTTCGAATGACGTGTGAAGTCCGCCAGCCCGCACTTGGCCAGCGTGGTGGACTATGGCCTAAGCCCCTTCATCTTGAAGGGAGGCCCGTGCCCAGCAGTGGGACATTAACAAGGGCTGGTATTATATAAGTCAAAAAGTATTGTAAAAATAAATGCTTTTAACAAATAAATAAGTACTGTGCCCTAAAGAGTGCGGGGAATGTTCAAAACCTCGGTACAAACCGACTATAATTTGATCTCCAATTGTTATTTTATTACTTGACACCTCGGTGCGATAATCGATTTAACATTAACCTAAATTACAATTTCTTTAGGGCTGTCTTTCATAAGAAGGGATTGAGGGTAAAGTTTTTCATGCACCTCTTCACGATGAATTGACTTGACCATTGACCACATTTACTTTGTCTCAATTGTGCGTATTTAGATATCTCAATTCTGCTTAAAGCGGTGTTCTAGATAAGCTATCTAGTATAACATGGATTAAGGCTTGCCAGACGTCCTTTAATTTATAGGACGTCCTCATTTTCAGCCCTAAATATGAAGGGCAGCAGCCAGCACTTATATGCTCTATGTAAGTGTCCCTTATTTAAAAATAAAGATTAGAGGACGATACTTAGTCCTTTAATAAAAATTATAGAAAATGAAGAAGATCTCAAAGAAGCAAAAAGTAATATTAAGTACTAAATACAATAAGTAATTTTGTCTTTGTTTTATGACACGCATAATTGCATGTTTATTTGATTTTTTTAATACCTTATTTTAATTTAGTATCAAAATAGTCATTTTATTATTAAAAATCTCTACTGACACCATAACCGAGGGTTATATTGAAAATAACATCATGTCCCTTAATTCCGTCCTAAGTCCTATAATTTATACTAAAGAATCCTCTACAATACAAAACAGGAGCTGGCAACCCTATATGAAGTACACATAAGAAGCACCATAAAATAAGAAAAGTCTTGCTATTATTGAACAAGCAGTGTTTATTGTACACGCACCAGAACTAAAACTAACAAATATTCCGACGTCCACATTAGTGGCTTTTGAACGAACCACATTTAAGTTCTCTCGCATCAAACAAATTAACGTTACGCTGTCAAGTCTCATTGATAATTAAAATCTTCATAATATGAATATTTATAGAGAAGAAAACAAAAATACACACACATCATTTGGTTTATTGCTAAATAATATTGTTTTTTTTTTACAAACTGAAAAAGATACATACTTATCAGAAGTCGTGATTAAATGCTTAATAGTGGATGTTGGTAATAATCCATGACCTTTTGTATATTTATCTCAACCCTTCACCCTTGTCTCGCGAAAAGCATCTCAATAATGGTGTGTCGTTTGAATATGCGGGTAACTTTAACTTTTACAACTGAGAATCAACCTCTCTAGAGTGTCAAGAGGTTTCCGTAAGACAATGCCGACAAAAATGAAGGCATGTACAATGTTATTGATTTACACATAGATACAGACAGAGACATGGAGACAGAAATGGACGTTATACAAATCATACTACCACGATGTTGTGTGGTGGGTTATTTAAATTAGTACCAATTTGACTTGAACATAAGCAGAAACAAAGCATTTTAGTTTAACAACATCCCGTTATCAATGACGTAACAAGAGCCGGTGATACTTTTTGCCTTATCGCTAGCCAAATATAGCAAAAGATCCGCGATTTCACCTGGCTCTGACATCTTGCAGAGCGGTAATTCATCAATATAGTCTTCTAACTTATTAGGAATTCCAGAAACCGTTATAGTATTTGTGTTAACAGGTCCTGGCGCAACCGCATTCACTCTCACACCTGCTTTAGCCAATTCAAGAGCAGCTGTTTGGGTTAATGTATTAACTCCAGCTTTAGCGATACAATATGCAGGACATTTGGTAGCATGTTTTATCCCAAATGGTACGGCACTCGAAACATTAACCACATTGCCTTTGCTTTCAATTAGATGTGGAGCAGCAAGACTTGTTATCAGAACTGCTGCTCTGAGATTAATATTCATTACTTCATCGTATGATTCCATTATTTTACCATCTATAATGTTTCCCACAATAACTGTTCCTGCATTATTGATTAAAATATCCAACTTTCCAAAGGTATCGATTGTTCTTGCAATTATTTTCTTCGCTTCCACATCTTTCGTCAGGTCTGCAATAATTACAAGGGCTTTTTTCCCGATATCTTCAACTTGTTTACCTGTCTTAATTGCACCAGCTTCATTTTTATCTACTATGACTATATCAGCGCCTTCTTCAGCAAAAAGTATTGCTGTAGCAGCCCCTATTCCTGATCCGGAGCCAGTTATCAAAGCCACTTTGTTCTTTAAACTCATTTTATTATTTGTAATTTCTTGGAAAATATTTTTCGAAATTGATCAACTACCTGCGAGTACTGAACTGATACTGTCTCATAATTACAAGTTCGCGGTTTTATTTATACACCAACATGCAGTATTGTTTACATTTTTGATAAGCAGAGGTCAGTGTGGGTCATGGCTTTAATTTGTAATTAATGGCTATGTTGCTTAGTCCTATACGGTAATCGAAAAATTCCTAAGTATCAAATCCTGCAGGAAGAAGCATGTTTCAGTATTATTTTTTTATTGAATGCATCTGATGATCTATAAATCAGTTAAGCATTGAAAAAAATTATCTCCTTTCTATTTGACCTTATTGGAACTATTGTTATTTTGTTTATCATTTAGAGCAGTGATTCCCAAAGTGGTCTATATCGACCCCTAGGGGTCTATGACAACCTGCAAGGGGTCTACGTCAGCGAAAAAAATTTGGGGGTCCATGAAATGAAAATTGGGGTCCACGATAGTGGATCTCAACACATACACTGATAGTACCTATTTTTACATCATACTATCTTATAATATCAAGACATATACATTATTTATAAAATTACCTATGAAGTAAAAAAATTATTATATATGGCATATGTTCGTTTTATTATGAATCAAGAAATCTACGAAGAACTGCTCTTCGCAAGAACTTTGATAACCGACACTAAAGGTGAATCAATATTTCATGTTTTAAATTTTAAAGGATTACTTCATTGAAAAACCAATTCCTTTATCAAATATAATATCATTAGCTACAGATGGAGCACCTGCCATGGTTGGACATTATCGTGGATTTATAAGCTATTTAAGGGGGGGGAGGTAAGTAGGGGGTCTACCCAACACGGAAAAACATGGCAAGTGGTCTACGACACAAAAAAGTTTGGGGAACTCTGATTTAGAGGCTAAACTGCTGTCAGAGTTATTCAAGCTGCCCTAGACATCCAACTTGGCTTAACGACTGCTATCCAGGTGATCATAACCAAAACCTCCTTTCTATTTATGTCCTCTGTTCACGGAGGTATTCAACATGGACTTGGAGTGTACCAAGATAAGATTCTGGAGATGACACTTAAAGCCTCTTTACGACTTGTTCAATAACTAAGAATGGACTTTTCAACGTTACTAAGCATCAGGGCATGTAGCTCGATCAATATAGCCTAGTCCTGGCTGGCAGGGATTTTTTCCGAGTTCAACCGAGTTGTAGAAGAGAGCGTGGTGACCATGATTTAGAAATTTAAAACTTTTTTTGAAGCATGTATATTTGCCGGATGGTAAGCGTTCATCATCAGCGGCCAAACCACGTCCACCGCTGATCAAAAGGCATCCACTTAGAAGGGAGGGGTTTCCTATAATCCCCACGCTAGGCAGGCGTCTTGGGGGTTGCAGTGTAGGTGGTAGGTAATCCAATAGAAAGACGCTGCTGCCCGTCTTCTTGTTTTCCCTTAGTCGTCTTTTACAGATACCCAACGGAAGGAGATGGGAGGGTGATATTTTTACCCGGACACCCCACGGTCTGCGTTCAGACGAGATTAAATGTATTGACTGTTGATAATGAATAAACTACTAGACCGATTTAAAAAATTCTTTCACCAAATTTTAATTCAATAATATTTATTTCAAATATGCTTAACCATCACCATTAGAATACTACATTATCCCTGAGTATCATAGGCTATAGTAGAGGATCCCGTCATAGAACGACCTTCACCGAGCTGGTTAATGGATAAAACGTATTTTTTATATTCAATTTAACATGTCAATAAATATATTGCATATGGGTTGCCTAAAAAATTTCAGTCCAGGATATGATTAATTAATAATTTAAAAAAAAAATTATTAATCATTTCACCGGTTTGGTTAATAGACAAATTCCATACCAATCGAAAGTATAATGCCCATAGAATATGAAAACGTTAGGTTGCCTTTTTTCCAGTCACAACTCTCGGATAGGAAGGTTTAAATAGGTAAATCGATACTAGTACTAACTTGCACCGGTCTGGTTAATGAATTAAAATTAAATGAAAATAAAGATTATTTCATTACGAACACGGTGGTATAGGGTTTAGGTGTTAATTCTTATACCTACTACAGTTATTTATTAAATTATACAGGGTTACAGGAAAAGTCGTGCTAGATCCGTTGAGGGCGTGGAGTACCCATAATTTCTGACTTATTTCACTATGAAACACCCCACCCTAAACTTAACCAAAATAAAAAAAAAGTAAAAAAATAAATAAACTTAAACTTAACTTAAACAAAATAAAATTTAATAGCCTAAAAATCGGCAATTTTCAATAAAAAATGTAAAGTCGAAAATCTCGAAAAGGGTTAAGTTTAGGGTGGGGTGTTTCATAGTGAAATAAGTCAGAAATTATGGGTACTCCACGCCCTTAACGGATCTAGCACGACTTTTCCTGTAACCCTATACATGTACTGACTAAACATAGTATTATTTTATTATATTTAACGTATTCTATATTTTTATTCATTATTTTAATGATTAAATTTATAAAATATGACCGTAATCGTATTCGTGTAGGCATTTAACACGGAATGCTAGATAGGCACTGAGCTATTAGATAAGTAAGAGTATTTTTAAAGACAGGGTTGTTGGCCTAATAGATAACAAAGAAGGCCTCTGATCCCAATTTATTCAACAATCATTTTATCTTAATTTATAATATATTGTTTAATGCGTTACATATTTATAGTTTGAATAATAATAAATGATGTGATGAATGAATTTTATATGTATAAAAGTTACTTGTCCGGACTGACTGTCTGATTCATCAACGCACAGGTCAAACCGCTGGTCCTAGAAAGCTGAAATTTGGACAGTATTTTCTTCTTTTGATGTAAGCATTCATCAAGAAAGGATTAATGTTGTCTTTTACTTACGCGAATATTACACATTGAAATTAAACTACTTTTACGGCTTATATCGCGGATTATTTAGAAGCAAAGCAAAAAGCTCAAAGCATTCGAAACGTCGGGTTAGTAAAATCTAAATAAACCGCGATATAATCCGTAAAAGTAGTTTAATTTCAATAACAAAGGATTTTTGAAAATTTCACTCATAAAGAGGTTAAATGGGATGGGTAAAAGAAATAGCGGGCGTAGCCGCAGGGAATTGCTAGTGGCATTATAAACTACGTACCGTAGTAGGTAGTAGGTACGATAATAGATGTAGTACTTACACACCCTGATACGCTTTGGATTACAACCGAAAAGGTTATGGGTTTGATTTGCATTGATCACAAAAATAGTGTTAACAAACACAAAAATCTAACTTTGAATGTTTATGCGAAAAAACTTGAAGTTGAGCAAGTCTTTTTGATTGCTTACTTAGAGATGGAAAAAAGAACTCTGCCTCCATCTCTACTAGTAGAGGAAGTCGATTTCCTACCGCGCCAGAATCATCACTGATCATTATACAATAGATGCAAACTATTGGAGATGAACTTCAATAGTTTCGTTTATCAGGTCGCTGTCCCAATCGTGGTTGAATAAAACCAATTACCTAAATATTATTTAATTTCCTTCGCAGTCCTTGCGAAAATACTAAGCTCTTAACAAAGAGATTACATATCTGTTAGGCTATATTAAATATCCGGGGGGAGCCTGCAATTCCTCTCCTTGCCCGGGATGTGCTCAAGTGACAGGCGTTGGGAAAACTCTAGCGAGGTCCAAACGGACTGCCCAGAGGATCTCCGCCTAATTCTATGTAATTAAATGTCTTTGTTTCTAAATAGCCGCGTCTCCACCGCGACCGGCTTTACGGGCACGAGGTGTTGTGTGGGCGCAGGTTGCCTCGGCTGAGCATGCCTCGAGTACTCTCATTATTTTGTGCCTCGAGGTCGAGCCGTCGGTAAACGGGACGCACTCAAAGGTGCCTCGGTGTGCGCTGTTCGTCCGGTGTGGACGATGGTTTATAGTTTCGCGAGCCAGCTTTATGGAAGAGAGTAGATATTAACGAAACTGTACATTTCATTGCCTGATGGCTCGGCCTGCCTCGCAAGCCACGGCTCGGGGTTTCCGGGAATCTCTGAGGCTGCCTATTAGAAATAACATAGGTGTCTGCTGTCACTGGCTGGATTGGGGCGCTTCAAGCATGTCAGCTATAAGGCTCTCATCGCATATGTTTGCTTTCTCTAAAACGCTAAGCAGTCAAAACTATTTCAACTATTTATCCCCCCGGTCCTGACCCCGGCAGGACCGTTCAACTATGAGGACCGTGTAACGTAATTCGGGACATGGTGACGTTGTTGGAAATCCGATTTGCCGCCGAGAGTTGGCCACCTCTGACGGCTGTACCGAGATTTAGTTAAGTTACTTTCGCTCGACACGGTATGTTTGGTATGCTGGGATCGCAATACACAATATTCTAAATGCAGGTGTTTTATTTTTATTTTAGTCATTTCCTAGTGTTAGTTCCAAATGCAGGTAGTTTTTAATGCGTAATTCGATCATTTTAGTTTTTCTTTAATCGAGTGTACCTACTCGTAAGTAAGAGATATATAGGATGTTAAATTTTCTTCAAAAATGTTTCCAGTATTATTTAATATCATGTAGATGTGATAATGTAAAGTCGAAAACATCGGGAAAGTAAAAATAAAAATTAAATCGATAATAATCCGTTATATTCGTTTTATTGTATTGATCGCGTAAATATCTGAAATCATTATTTAATATGTAGACTTGACAAACTCGCGGAGTCTCCGGGTAATAATATCACTCTCCCATATCCTCCCGTTGGGTGTCCGTAAGAGGCGAATAAGGGAAAACAAGAAGACGGGCAGCAGCGTCTTTCTATTGGATTACCTACCACCTATACTGCGATCCCCAAGACGCCTGCCAAGCGTGGGGATTATGGCAACTACCCCCTTCTAAGGGGGATGCCTTTTGTTTAGCAGTGGACGTGTGACGTCGGCTGCTGATAATTATGACACTAAGCAGCACATACTACATATTGGTACTGTTGTTGTGTAGTAGTAATTAAAAAAATGTGCGTGCGTGGAGTCCCAACCGAACCCAACCGAACCCAACTCACCTACCACTCACCTACCACTCACCTACCACTCACCTACCACTCACCTACCACTCACCTACCACTCACCTACCACTCACCTACCACTCGCCTACCACTCGCCTACCACTCTCCTACCACTCGCCTACCACTCTCCTACCACTCTCCTACCACTCACCTACCACTCACCCACTCACCTACCACTCACCTACAACTCACCTACCACTCGCCTACCACTCGCCTACCACTCGCCTACCACTCGCCTACCACTCGCCTACCACTCGCCTACCACTCGCCTACCACTCGCCTACCACTCGCCTACCACTCGCCTACCACTCGCCTACCACTCGCCTACCACTCGCCTACCACTCGCCTACCACTCGCCTACCACTCGCCTACCACTCGCCTACCACTCGCCTACCACTCGCCTACCACTCGCCTACCACTCGCCTACCACTCGCCTACCACTCGCCTACCACTCGCCTACCACTCGCCTACCACTCGCCTACCACTCGCCTACCACTCGCCTACCACTCGCCTACCACTCGCCTACCACTCGCCTACCACTCGCCTACCACTCGCCTACCACTCGCCTACAACTCGCCTACAACTCGCCTACAACTCGCCTACCACTCGCCTACCACTCGCCTACCACTCGCCTACCACTCGCCTACCACTCGCCTACCACTCGCCTACCACTCGCCTACCACTCGCCTACCACTCGCCTACCACTCGCCTACCACTCGCCTACCACTCGCCTACCACTCGCCTACCACTCGCCTACCACTCGCCTACCACTCGCCTACCACTCGCCTACCACTCGCCTACCACTCGCCTACCACTCGCCTACCACTCACCCACTCACCTACCACTCACCCACTCACCTACCACTCACCCACTCACCCACTCACTGAGTAACGGCGTCACATGAGCGCTTTCATAACCTTAACAAATTTACGCCTATCGTTTAACACCTATCACTTAACGCGTTAAGCGATAACGCGTTAAGGTGACTCATTTAACGCTTGACGCGTTATGTGATAACATTTTTGGAAGTCGCATAAGAAGTTTCACTTCAAAAACCCGTTAGTATTAAGATAACGTAACTATCAACCACGAACCTCAAAACCTGTACGTGACTATTACTAATAAAACGATAATTTCAAGGAAATGTTGAACTAACTACCACTATCTCTATAGAGGGGTAAAAGAGAGATAAAACAATATGTTTATTCAGCGACCGAGCGGATAACTTTAGTCGGCTGTAATTTTACAAATTCACTACGCCATGCTAATTATTAGTGTTCACTAGCACATAGGCGTGTGGTGCAAATGACAAGAGGTAACGTTGCCAGTATATTAGGAGGAATCCCTGCTGTTGACTATGGGCGTACCCATTTGCATAGGGGTGGAGTATTAGGGAACATTAGATAAGTAGGCAGTGGAGGTCTTACGTCTGATGAGGTTGATTATTATCATATCAAAGTAAAAAGTAGCAAGAATTAAAAAATGTGTTTTATTTAATGACCCTTCCTTACCCGCCAGGGTTCAGGCAAAATCTGGTTAAAATTAAATTAATAGGTAATTTTATTTTGGGCTCCTAGAACCTAGGTTTGTTACTACGGTCATTAGCCAAGTCTTTACTCTGCGTAGAGTATATTGAAGGGTCTTTCGATAGTGTGAAATGTTCTTTTATAAATCTAATTAAATAATTTTGTGAGAATATTTTAACTGTCTCACTTACACTTAAATCATCCTGGCAGTAAGCCCGTGAGTCAAAATATTATAGTAAATCGCCGTGAAAGGTTAAAACAGTGTTTAAAATTATTTTATTTATTTATTTTATTTTACAATTTTTGGAAGACTATCAACTATGAGTAACTTAAATAGGTAATACAATAGAAGCAGACAGTTATTAAAAAGTCTCCACTAATAGACCTAGTGTAGCTATAATGATCCGTGTAACAAAATGGTATTTAATCGCATGCATAACAAATACAAACTAAAATGATATTTATTGTTCACTAAAAAATATAGCATTCAGTCGACTCCGCAACATAGAAACACTGGTCCCTAATATATCTAGGTCATGATTATGTATCAGTTTATTATAACTAGCACAAGCACGGTTGAGATAGCTATTTTGACGATAGTTCGTAGAAGCCAATGAAGGAATAAAGAGTGGACTACGTCGAAAAGCATGCCTAGGCGTGTAAAGAACTTGGCTGCAAATAAATGTTTTATCTATCTATCTATCTAAAGGTTAAGTTTGCTAAGCAACTCTGGGCAGTCGATGGAGGTCGAAGTAACAATGCGCGCAAGTAATAGTACATCTGCAATCTCACGTCGTTGATTAAGCTGAAGAAAATGGTGTTTTTTGCATGTTGCATCGTAATCACGTATGGGTGATTTTATACGGTAATTCAAGTATCTCATAAACTTCTTTTGAATGTTCTCTAGGCGTGAAATGTAGATGCCATATCTGGGATTCCAAATTTGTGATGCATACTCCAAATGACAGCGCACATATGTGGAGTATAGAATTTTCAAGGTCTAATAATTAAGGTATGATAATTTATAATATTTTCGTCCTCCTCAATTGGGCCCGACCGTTAAGTCCTGCTCCAAAAATATAAGTATTCACCAAACCGCTTAACGTCTAAACCTTAAGCCCCATTAAGACCAAGGGTACACTAAGTTATAATCAACGATGGCCGAACTGCAGTTCGAGCGGTCAATTAAATGATATTGAATTAAAATCATCCCCTTTGTTAACCACCCCTACGTCGAATACATTTGTGTCTCAATTATAAGGGTCATATTTATAAGGGTAAAGTTAGGAGTTAGAAGTGGACAAGTTTTGTTGAATGACGAGTTTAGGCACAAGTTTTTTTTTTATTAATTATTGGCGTTATGATGTCATTTGTACTTTATTAGAATGATTTCACGAAATTTAATTACAGTGACAATAAGGATTTCTGATTATTTTTGCGAATTTTACAACGTGATATATATAGCTCGTTGTGTGACTCTGAGCCTATATAAAAGGCCACCAGTTAGAGACCACGTCTCAGTACCATCACTGGCAACACAAACTGTAATACAGGTTTATTAATATACGAATGTCAGGCACCGGTACTTCACAAACCCTGTAAATTTAGAAAAAGCACAATACTTTGTGATGAGAAATAAAAAAATAAAATAAATATTGTAATGTATGTCTGTTCGATGACAAACTAAAGAACTACTGAATGTATGCGTTTATCACCAGTAGATTCACAAGAATGGTTTAGACATATAATTTGTCAAGGTTTTGTAAATTTGTTGAAATAGAACGTCAATTGTTTGAAGTATCGGAAAAAGCGCGGGCGAAGCTGCGCGGGTCCGGTAGTGTTATTTAAAGTATGAGTGAATCATATAACAAAGTGGATAAAATTGAACCCGTTACCTACTTGTCTCTTTATTTTGCACCGTTCGAGGCCGCGAAGATAAGTTACTTCTTTTCAAAATAAACAATATAATAAATAATATTATATCATGTCAAGTCCTCAATACTATTAATAAACAGTGATCAATACTATAGTTTATTTCCACTGATCTCATTATAATTAACTCTTGTCAACACAATGGTATGTGAAGCTTTTGTTTAATGTGCCAGTAATTGTTTATTTTAACTCTCAACATGTATTTTTTTAGTCCAATGATTAATGAAATGATATGTACATTTTGTATTTATTCATTGCGATAAACAACTATCTATCTATATGTTTACGCGTCTGGCCCTCTAGACAATGTAACTCTACAAGCATCGATATAATATATAAACTAGATAAACATTCACGAACAAAATGACATCTAAAATGTGGTCGCGGAGGTTGCAAACTTATCTGTGCTGGTGGCGGAAACGTGAACTAACGTTTTATAATGATAATAACTTGTAGTTTGACAGTTTCATATAGATAGTAGCGACACTCCTATCGGCAAAAATAAATTTGTTAGTATGTGGCTTCTAAAGAAATAGCGACACAAGGGCGCTATTTCTCGCTACCACTTTTTGAACTGTGACACCAAATGTCTACAAGTATTAATGCGAACAAAAAGTATAGAAACGTATGAGAATGGCATAAGACATAGATATAAACCACGTGATAAATTATAAGGAATTGACACCGTTAACGAATGAAGAAAGAGAATCGCTATGAAGCGATTGTATCTTGTGTAGACCCTCTGTTGGTCTAGTGGTTAGACACCCTAGTCGCTACCCAATAGGACACCTGGTGGGAATGTAATTTTCTTTTGTAAATTTACAAAAAAAAGTGTTATAAGTATTGATATCAGTTGAAGCGCTCATAGCTGGTTGTAACCTCTGTTCGGTTAAACGAACAGTTGAGTAAGCAACGTCAGGCAAGGGCAATCCTTAGATGGGTAACCGTTCAGTGACATTTGAACAGAACGTCTCCGTGCTTCGGAGGGCACGTTAAGGGTCGGTCCCGGCTATTGTCATCTAGATAGCAGTCGTTACGGTAAGTTAGAGGCAGCTTGAAAAATCTGACAACAAGTTGGCTACTAACCATACGACAAGAAAAAAAAAACAGTTGTCGGGTTACCATAGTTCAGGCTCTGCCTAGTTTGGGATCAGATGACCAGTGTGTGGATTGTCTCAGAATATTATTATTCTATTTATTTTTAATCTAACAACACTATTTAGGTACATTTTTAAATACAGATTATATAATGGCTCCCACCGCGGGCGACACTCGCAAAGCGCGAGGGCTACCGACCGCGATCCGCAGCCCGTAGCTGGACCCGCAAACAACCGCGCACTCCGCGGGAGTAAACTGCGTCATGAAATTTTCTATCGACATTCCATGTACTTGAGGCGCGGGAGCATTCCGCGCCGTGAGTTCCCAGCCTTACGCTGTCCATTCCCGCTACTCGCGCAGCTAGCAATGTGTTCACATACTGAAGGTAGTATAACAAAGTTTAAAGCCATCACAAATTGAATAACTCCGCTCGCTGTTGCACTTAAACTATTAAAATGCAACCCCGATGTATCGTAGACGATATAAAAATCTTGGTTCCACCCACGGAACATGGTAATAAGTAGAGACACCATACACATTACATTATTATAAACATGAGGTGTCTGGGTAAGAATAGCACCCTCCCATCTTCTCTTGTTGGCCGTAAGAGGCGACTAAGGGAAAACATGAAGGCAGCAGCGTCTTTCTATTGAATTACCTATCACCTATACAGCGATGACGAAGACGCCTGCCAATCGTGCTCACCGCGCTCTTTTTATATAGCTCTGCTGAACCCAGAAAAGTTCCCTGCCAGCCAGGGCTAGGCTATATTGATCGAGCTACATGCCCTGGTGTCTAGTAATGTTGAAAAGTCCATGTTTGGTTATAGAACAAGTCGTAAAGAGGCTTTGATGTTATTACCATAATCTTATCTTGGTACACCTAAGCCCATGTTGAATACGAACCCATATTGACAATGAGAAAGTCGGTCTAGGTTATTATCATCTAGACAGAAATTGTTAAGCCAAGTCGGATATCTATGACTTGGTGGCTTGAATGACTCGGACACTAGGTTGGCTACTAAATGAGAAATAAAAAAAATTCCCATATGATCAAATGGAATTCCCAGATAAAGCAAAAGAGAGTTTTTTTAGATGCCAATCAGATTCATAGATCATATTTCATTGTGACAGGTGCTTGCCATAATCAATCAAAATTAAGTACTTCTTCCTGCAGGACCCGAACCTGCGAACAGTAATACTCTTCGAGGTAACGTGCGCGTTACAAAACTTTACTATTTTCGATGAACAAGCGACATAGCCATCAATTAAAAATTAAAGCCATGACCCACACCGACTTCTGCTTATCAGAAATGTAAATACTGCATGTTAGTGTATAAATAAAGACCGCGAAGTTGTTATAAAGAGACAGTATCAATTCAGTACTCGTAGGTAGTTGAAACATAAATTTCGAAAAATATTTTCTAAGAATATCTCAAGAAAATACAAATAATAAAATGAGTTTAAAGAATAAAGTGGCTTTGATAACCGGCTCCGGATCAGGAATAGGAGCTGCTACAGCACTTCTTTTCGCTGAAGAAGGCGCTGATGTAGTGATAGTAGATAAAAATGAAGCTGGTGCAATTAATACAGGTAAAGAAGTTGAAGATACCGGGAAAAAAGCACTTGTAATTATTGCAGACCTCACGAAAGATGTAGAAGCAAGGAAAATACTTACAAGAACAATCGATACATTTGGAAAGTTGGATATTTTAATCAATAATGTAGGAACGGTTATTGTGGGTAACATTATAGATGGTAAAATAATGGAATCATACGATGAAGTAATGAATATTAATCTTAGAGCAACAGTTCTGATGACAAGTCTTGCTGCTCCACATCTAATCGAAAGCAAAGGCAATGTGGTTAATGTTTCGAGTGCCGTACCATTTGGGATAAAACATGCTACCAAATGTCCTGCGTATTGTATCGCTAAAGCTGGAGTTAATACATTAACCCAAACAGCTGCTCTTGAATTGGCTAAAGCAGGCGTGAGAGTGAATGCGGTTGCGCCAGGACCTGTTAACACAAATACTGCAACGGTTTCAGGATTTCCTAATAAGATAGAAGACTATATTGATGAATTACCGCTCTGCAAAATGTCAGAGCCATGTGAAATCGCGGATCTTTTGCTATATTTGGCTAGCGATAAGGCAAAAAGTATCACCGGCTCTTGTTACGTCATTGATAACGGGATGTTGTTAAACTAAAATCTTTTGTTTCTGCTTTATGTTAAGTCAAATTGGTATTAATTTAAACAATCCACTACTCATCATGGTGATATGAGTTGTATAGGTCCATTTCTGTATTTATGTCTCTGTCTGTATGTATGTGTACATCAATATCTTTGTCCATGTCTTTTTTTTGTTGGCATTGTCCTACGGAAACCACTTGACACTCTAGAGAAGTTGATGCCCAGTTGAATAAAGTAAGTTACACCGCAGATCCAAGCGACACATCACTATTGAGAAGCTTTTCGCGAGACAGGAGGTGAAGGATTGATATGAGATTGAGAAGAGGATTCAAAATACACTAAGGGTCATGGATCAACAACCAACATCCACTTTTAAACATTAAATCACGACTTCTGATTAGGTACCTTTCTCAGTTTTCAGAAAAGAAATCTTTCATGTTATTATTTATCAATAAATTACATTAAGTGTATGTTTTTCTCTTTTTCTTTTTTATAAATATTCATATTATGAGATTTTAGTTTTTATGGTGCGTGTACAGTACTACTTGGTCATTATAAACAGGACTTTTCTTATTTTATGGGGCTTCTTATGTGTACTTCTTCTTTTAAGAATAGAATAAAATTTTTTTTGAACACCGCCAAACCTTGAACCACAATTTTAACATACTTAAGATATTGTTACGTGCGGGTGGGTAATTAAATGCCGATTAACGTAAAAGAAGATTTTATTCCACGTACACTCACAATGTATACACTATACGGCACAGTATACACACAAGGCACAGTAGTCCGAGTCGCACAGTACTTCTCAGTAGTCCAAAGTCTTCGCAAGGGTCGCTGGTACAATTCTCTTCGATCGCTTCCTTAAGATGTTTCCGCTGTCGCTTGTAAACACAAACTGTGCGGACGCCACTATGCGTCGGCTTATATACCTAAATTAACAGAGGGGTGGAACTCTCTCGAATGTAGTCGTAAGTACTTGTATAGTCTAGTACTTTCGAGCCGATACAATAGCGGCGTGACCTTCGAGAATGAACTAACAATAGGCGGGGGCAGTGACCCGTGAGCGAGCGAGCGGTAGGTACTTACACAAGTACATGCAAATTGGAGGGACCTACTTTCTATTGAGAATTCGAGATCTTTCGGTACGAATCGATAGTAGACCTATAGACTAACAATGCGTTTTGAGATCATTGCAATTAAGTAATAATTAACGGAGTAATTAACACTTTTATGTCCCGGTCGTAACACTACCCCCCTCTTAGTTATGCTCGTCCCGAGCATCATTAGCTCCATGATAACGTGCCAATCTGTCCAGGTGAACTATCTTAGGTTTGCCTCGGGATCCCTTCTTGATGCGGTAGGTGACGTCGTTGATCCTTCTAATAACACTCCTTTACACCATACTAACTTCCCTTCATCGAAGCCGTTGGTATTGGCGTTCCAATTGTTGTGGGTCTTCATCCTTTCCCTGGTCACCAGGCTACTTTCCCGTACCCGTTTGTGCACTTCTTCCGGCCCAACAGTTTGCGACTTAGGTCTTCCTCTACTTCCGGTTTGTGATCTTTTTGCGGCACACACCAAACATTTACGGCACCAGTCTTCGACATCTTTACGGCATCGCAGCCAGTAAAACCTCTGTCTCACTTTCACCAGGGTTTTCTTGACTCCAAGATGCTTACCAGATACGCTATCGTGAACCTGCCGTAAAAGAGGGGGCACCATAACCCGTGGTATCAGTACTTGCATGACTATTTCTTTTCCATTGCTGGACTCCCATTTCCTGCACAGCAAATGGTCTTCTAAGACTAAGCTGTCCCACTGGGCCCAATATTTTTTTGTAGTTGCGCTGCTGATGGTGATGATGAAGCCACGGCTAGTGGTTGGCGAGTCTCTAGTTTCGTTACCTTATTAGTCAGTACATGAATACGGCTATCATGTTCATCAATGCGGCCTTCCAGGTTTTCCGTCTTAAGAGTAACCTCTTTGACGTCCACTTCCAGTTTTGTGACTTTCTCGCCGAGTACAGAAATGCCAGCGTCAATCTTGCACAAAACAGCCTCTTGGTTGGCCTGAATCTCGCGGCGGGTAGCCTCTTGGGTAGCCTGGATGTCACGGCGGGTAGCCTCCTGGATAGCCTCTTGGGTAGCCTGGATGTCACGGCGGGTAGCCTCCTGATTTACCTGAATAGCTTCTTGGATCTCGAGTAGCCTCCTGCATACCCTGGATAGCGGCCAGCAGGGTTGACAAGTTAAGCTCCGTCGAGTCCCCCGGTGGTGCGGTACCAGACGAGGTAGCGTTCTCAGGCTGGACCTCCTCCTCTTGACTACGGAGACGTGCAGCATCCATCTCCACCTGTCTCCTTGTTCGCGGAGTACGCGCTTCTTCTTCTCGCGGCTGAATCGGCATTCCGCTTCTGACACCAATTGTTACGTGCGGGTGGGTAATTAAATGCCGATTAACGTAAAAGAAGATTTTATTCCACGTACACTCACAATGTATACACTATACGGCACAGTAGTCCGAGTCGCACAGTACTTCTCAGTAGTCCAAAGTCTTCGCAAGGGTCGCTGGTACAATTCTCTTCGATCGCTTCCTTAAGATGTTTCCGCTGTCGCTTGTAAACACAAACTGTGCGGACGCCACTATGCGTCGGCTTATATAACTAAATTAACAGAGGGGTGGAACTCTCTCGAATGTAAGTACTTGTATAGTCTAGTACTTTCGAGCCGATACAATAGCGGCGTGACCTTCGAGAATGAACTAACAATAGGCGGGGGCAGTGACCCGTGAGCGAGCGAGCGGTAGGTACTTACACAAGTACATGCAAATTGGAGGGACCTACTTTCTATTGAGAATTCGAGATCTTTCGGTACGAATCGATAGTAGACCTATAGACTAACAATGCGTTTTGAGATCATTGCAAATAAGTAATAATTAACGGAGTAATTAACACTTTTATGTCCCGGTCGTAACAATATTAAGAAAAGAATGACATATACACAAAAAAAAAAACATTAAAAAAATAGTACATAATAGGAACTATGTGTCCCAAAGAGACAGGTTCAAATGGGTCCCAGATCAGCTTATTGTCAAGCGAATGCCTGACGCTGGTTTTCATCTGGGCCCTGTGTTCCACGGACGTCATTCAGTGGTAATCCAAAATTTTTATGTATAATATAAAAAAAAACACATTCAATAGCATGCGATGAATAAAATAATTAGTACATATTATTTACATTATATTATTATTTATATTTATACATATATATATATATATATTTATGTTGTATTTATCCTGCCCTCCATTAATGTCTCTTTCGCCCCAGGTTGTCTGGAAGAGATCGCTTTAGCGATAAGACCGCCTAAAATTGTAACACTAAGCTGTAGTAATCTAAGTTTAAATGTATTTTTGTTATGGTGTGCAATAAAGTGTATTTGTATTGTATTGTACATTATAAACTAATGTTATCTTTTATTAACGTTATTGTTTGACGGGCCCGTTGGTCTAGTGGTTAGTGACCCTGTCTGCTACCCAATAGGTCGTGGGTTCGATTCCCACCAAGTGTCTGGGTGTTTTATCTATATAAGTATGTATTTAAAAAAAAAAAAAGTATATATGTATTAGTATCAGTTGTCTGGTTTCCATAGTACAGGCTCTGCCTAGTTTGGGATCAGATGACCGTGTGTGAATTGTCCCAGGATATTATTATTATTATTAAAAATTTCATAAATATTCATGATTATAATATATTTAAATAACAGATAAATTATGAATGTTTACGTCACCAAAATCACCGATGTTCACGCAAATGCTTCCTGAAAGTGATGATGAACTGCTCATTTGCCTCAGATTTCGGCCGCAGCGTAACGGAAACTCCCTCTAAACGCTGCAGAATTTTGTCTAGGGGTACACAGTTGCTGCGCACACTGTCTACTTGAACATTCTCTACTAAGTATAAGGAGGATGGCTCTTCATGCTTTACAACCCCGAATAAGAGACATGCCAGATGAAGCTCATATATAGATATGAGCCGAGTCTATTGGCAAGAACCAGTCATCTTATTCAAAGATAACAGAATGCGTGTTGCCGGTTTGGCTTTAATCATGTAACACCATTTTTAAACCAGCATTGTCTGCTCAAAATGAAGCTGCACGGCAAGCTTCATCTGGCAGACACTATTGTCTGCATAATTTAGTCTAGACAATACTAACGTCTCTACAAGCTGCACACGCAGTGCTTCCGAATGGTAAGGTATCATTCTGTATAAAATTTTTAGCCTGTAAAAGCAACTCTGCACTGTACTCGAAATATGTTTCAAAAAACTTTAATTGGCTATCAAAACACAATCCAAGGTTACGAACTTAGTGCACCCTTTCAATAGCCTGACCCATGACTGCAATATTATGCGATGGTGGCAATGCCTCCAATTGCTGCTTAGTTCCAAACAACATATATTTAGTTTTTGCTGTTTTGTTGAATCTTTCATCTAATCAGCCCGAGAAATCGGCTATTATAAGATATAATACTATAAGCTGTATCTATGTTGCCGCAATTCCGTCTGAAGACGATATTTCCCTTATAAAAATATCTTGGCAACAAATCCGATTATGATGTCCAATTATTTTGATTTTCCTCAATAATAGTGAATCAAGGAGATGTATCGCGTTTATATTGCGTTGAAGGACCCTTTCGTTTAGTGGTTAGAGACTTTAGCTGCTATCTAGAAGCTTGTGGTTTCGATTCCCACCTCGGACAAATAAGTACATATTTGTGTGCATAAATGTCTGTTTGTGTTGTGTCTAGGTGTGTTATCTATTTAAAACTATTTATGTTCATATGATGTTCATTGTTCATTTTGTGGTCCGGTTACCATTGTATATAGGCTTTGTCTTGTTCGGATCGACTACTATGTTTGGATATACCTATTATTACTATACTTCTGCTGTTGCCTTATAATAATGACTAATTTTAATTCCTTCTATTTATTTAGGACAAATAGGCTTGAATAACTCGGTTTAAACATCAGGCAAGGTCATTCCTTAGATGGGTGTCCATTTAGTGGTATTTAAACTGAGCATTTCCGTGCTTTGGAGGGCACGTTGTTGTCATACAGACAGCAGTTGCTAAGCCAAGTCAGAGGCCTAAGGGCAGCTTAAGGCCCTAAACGCCCAGCAGTGAAATGCCAGAATTCTGGCCTATGATAAGTAATAAAATCTTTTTTTTTTTAAATTGAACCGACTTCAATATCACTGAAAAGTATAAAATAATTTAAATATTATTGAAGTTGGAGTTAGCGTACCTGCTGTGTATATTTGGCACCAACTTCAATAATATTTAAATTATTTTATACTTTTCAGTGATATTGAAGTCGGTTCAATTTTTAAAAAAAAAGATTTTATTTTAAACATTTTAGTGATATTTTTATATATAAAGATTGAACCATCGAAAACCGTAAAATTATCTAGGTAGGTTATGATCACATTATCGTCTACATAGTTTTACATAATTCATGTTTCTTCAGAAAAAAATATCCGGTCGTAATGAAATTTGCATGGAAACATCATAGTAGTTTACTCTCTCGAATAAAAAAAGAATCATCGAAATCGGTTCATAATTGTCAGAGCAATGTAATGGAGAACATCAGTTTTATGGTTTTTACCAGATAAATTCCTCCACATCGTTCATGGTCCTCCAGGAAGTTCTTATCCGGTTGTAATAAAATTCATACAGATTCAATACAGTGGTTTCTTCTTTCGAATAAAAAAAGAATCATAGAAATTGGTAAATATTTGCCAGAGTTGTGACTATTTTTGTCCGACCGAGCGAGTCCGAGCGACTAAAACGTCATCTATATAGGCTTTCTTGCAGCTCTCAGTGCGCAGTCACCATTCTTGTTTTTTCAGGAACTACTTATTACTAAGCAATAATTTTTTTATGGGACCCAATTAACGGATTAAAGAATGGATGGAAGAAAGATTTTTTCAAATCGGTTCATAATTGCCAGAGTTATGCGCGAACATACATAGAAAAAAAAAAATATATATACAGACGAATTGAGAACCTCCTCCTTTTTTGAAGTCGGTTAAAAATATCACAATAACTGTTAATATATTCCGTAAAGAAAATAGAAACGTTTGTTAAAGATTTGATACATGCTTTTAATTGAATACTTACCTAATCATGTATTTTTTGTCACCCGATTTCTAGGAAATAAACCTAAAAAGGACGCATTTTTAATCGGCACATATTGTGTATCGGCATCGGCATATATTTGTAAAACCACAAACGATTGTGTTGGTGTTTACACAGAAAAAAAGTCCTAAGAATATAAATATTCCTAATTGGAAGTTTTATTTTTATCCCGCACTTTACAAGAGCAAATATTAATTTATTTCCCCGTGGGGTGTCCGGGTAAGAATAGCAACGAACGGGAGGTGCCAGATGGGTGTCCGTAAGAGGCGACTAAGGGAACACAAGAAGACGGGCAGCAGCGTCTTCCTATTGGATTACCTATACTGCAATCCTCAAGCCATCTGTCAAGCGTGGGGATTATGGCAACCTCTCCCTTTTACGGGGGAGGCCTTTTTTCAGCAATGGACGACATTCGGCTGCTGCTGCTGATGATGATGATGATGATGAAATATTTATTTTTGACACAATTTGTTCCGTCGCCCTACAATTCCCTGTTAATTGCGATCTCCGTTTTGCCAAGGTCATTCAGTGTTTTAAGGCCTAAACATTGAAAACAAGTTGGACACTAAACATACAATAACCTGGCTTAAGATCAACGAAAACCCTGCAAAGAGGTATAGGTACACCTTGGGAGATAAAAAATAGGTTTTATTGCAAAGCCATTCAAGTAACTAAATAAATAGAAATAAAAAAAAACTTACCCCTTTGCCAGAGCACTCGTTGTTGTTGTGGTCTGTAGGGCACTTGGTGTGGTCTATGAACGGGAAGATCGAGGTGCAAGTCTGGTTCACGCAGACCAGGTTGTCGCCGCACGGGGTCCCATCCCGCACCAGGCCCAGTGGTGAGATCTCCGCGTGCTTCGGCAGGCCGGTGGTCGCCCTGGAACATGTTATAGACCTTTAAGTTGGAGTGATCCACTTCTTAATATGGCAGGAGTTTTATTTAAGCGTGTTTCGAAATAGGCCATTTTGTTCTGATCCTCAGAAGTTTCTTGAAGAAACCAATGGAAATTAGAAAGGGAATGTTCTATTAAATCTCCTTCCATAGCAGTTTTTTGAAAGGATCTTTTAGTGGAGGATCATGTTTACAAGCTATACCATCGTATCTAAGGTATGTGCAGTTTCTATTCTATTATTGGTGGCTAAAAATCGGGCCCGGCAACCACCGGAACGCACTTCGACCCAGTTGGACCCATTGTGCATGCCCTAGCCCTTACTCTATTGCTGGCGTGTCAAAGTGTTCTCTTAGGTACGCAACGATTGCGCCAGCTTGGAGCTGTACATAATCATCTGGTGTAGGATAGGCTACTCCTAGATGACCCAACCTACGTCTCGCAAGAGCGTCGCAGCCACACAATATGTATCGCAATGACAAATTTTGTTAAATGTAGGATATCAAAACATGGCTTCTGGACAAAATTACTGTAATCGAATTAGTTGTGAGATGACATTGATGCAGGCATTAGGCTGATGGTAAACGACACAGCGGCCCGTTAATAGCTGCATTGTACTCATCAATCATTAGTTAATAAATCTCTTAATCGCGATAATTTCACCAGCTTCAGTACTCTTCAAACCGAAACGCTTTAGCAGCAGAAAGTCTGTCACCGCGATGGTACAGTTTACAAGAGGTACAAAAACCTTAACAGGGCCAATTTAATTCATCACATTTGACACTTCATCAAAATTGAACAAAATAACCTTGTAACGGCGGGCAGACTTTTTTTTCGAAGTTAGAACTGCACAATTGCTTAACTTTTTTTCAATTGCGATTATTTACATATTTATTGTAATAATGACAAAAGAAACAGACAGAATAGAGATACTGACAGATGTCAAATGCAATCTATTAAATTGGCCCTACATTAGTCCATAATTTATCACAATAATATACATTGAATTGAGACTCATTTTGCGACCAAAAAAATAGGCAAACAAAAAAAACAGATTTAGTTCACAAAGGTTTTGGATCTCGCTCCACAATACTCACTTGCACTCATACTCGTTACCCTTGATGGTGATCACTGTTCTGGTATAGTACTCGTCCATCCCGGACACCACAGGGTACCTGTTGCCAAGCTGGCACTGCAGAGAGCCACACCGAACGTTCCTGCAACATATCGGTTTACTGTAGTTTCTGTTGTCGAGCATAACTGTTATGACAATTGTTGGTAACAGTGCCCACAGAAGGGTGGCACGAGCTGCGAAGACTAGGTACTATAGTGGACACGAACGGTGTACCAGTTTTCAATTAAAATCGTTTGAATAACGTTAGGTATGGTTACCTCGTCCACACGTATTTTGGGCCGGCTCGATTTTCGACCTAAAGGTGGTACACCGCTTGTGACCGCGAGAGTACAGTCTATCGAAATTCCTTCGGGTGTACCCATCAGGCTCGTAAGATTTGGTGAAAACGTGCTTCCTTGTATTGTTGTTGAAGAGAGAAAGGGCAAAGTGGAAACGTTGACTCTATGTATATTGGAGCGGCCCAACTGAGAATGTATTTTAACTTGATCATCCCCACCGGGTGTCGGGTTAGAATTGCATCCCCCCATCACCTTTCGTTGGGTGTCGTAATAGGTGATTAAGCGAGAACAGGACGATAGGCCGCAGCGTCTTTCTTTTGGATTTATCTTCCACCTATACTGCGATCCCCAAGCCGCCTGCCAAGCCTGGGGATTATGGCAACCCCTCCCTTCTAACGGAGAGGTCTTTGTTCAGCAGTGGACGTCTATCGGCTCCTAACGATGATGATGATTACGCACCCATTCATAACTGATGCACCGCTTACCATCAGGTAAGATCAAGGCCAAGCACTAGTTTTATTGGAGTAGAAAGAAATACTCACTCCATCTCGCATTTAATGAAATTTCCACTGCTATCCTTTCCACAGTGTCCCGTCAGTGCCCCTTTTGAGTTGAACTGTTCAAAACACTCCTTATCAGCCCCCACAGTGCCAGGTCCCCAAATCCTCTCGCACTGCAGGGATAGAGTGGGGCATTGGCCGGAGAAGCAGTACCCCTTGTTGTCTTCACAGGACTCGCCGTTCTTGCGATGGGAGTCGGGGGGACAAGCGCCTGATAGACCAGTGCAAGTCTCTTCAAGGTCGCATTCGTTGGTCGCGTCTCGGCAGACTACGCCTCGAGGTTTGAGCTGAAAAGGATTACTGGTTTTATAAAATATCTTTTGATAAGCGAAACGTCGAAGTACCAGGCACTAATCAAAAATAATCTTATGGGTTGGTGTGGGTGTATGAATCCTTCGTAGTCACTGGACTTTCAGCGTGTGGGTCCTAGTGGCGGCAACTTCGAGGAGGACGGCGGCGGGGTTGCAACCCCCATCCCTGTGTGCACCGTGACTGCTTCCCGGGGGCTACGATACGCCCCCCGGCGGCAGGCTCAAAGGCAAGTCACTGAGGGGCTCTTGGTGCAGATTTCACCGGAGAGCCCAGATGTCTCACATACCCCTGTCAAGCCCCACAGCTCCCGGGGAATTATTGAAGGTTTCCCTTGCGAAAAAAAGGGTGTATGGACACAGGATGTATTCTTACCGGACACCCCACCTGTGGGTGGTAAGAATTGCTCCCCCCCCCATCTCTTCCCGTCTCGTAGGAAGCGACTAAGGGAAAACCATAAGATGGACAGCAGTGTCTTCCGTTCGATAACCAACTCACCTAAACTACGATTCCCAAGCTCCGCCTTCCACCCTCTTAATGGGTCAATATTTGAATTTTGTTGTGTGTTAGGTATTTCCTGGTTAGCTGTAACAGCGAGCGCTTGCCTTGGAAACAAGGTGCGCAGGTTCGAACCTCGGTTCGCACCTCTGATTTCTTTATTTAATCATGTGCGAATCGTCTTTGTGCGATTGTTACGAGCTTCCGGTGAAGGAAAACATCGTGAGGAAACGTGCATGTCTGCGAAAGCCTAACTAGCTTACGAATGACGTGTGAAGTAAGCAAACCCGCACTTGGCCAGCGTGGTGGACGATGGCCTAAGCCCCCTCATCTTGAGGGGAGGCCCGTGCCCAACAGTGGGACATAAACAAGGGCTGGTATTAGTAGGTATGCCCTTTGGGTCGTCCTTTTTAGATAGGTGAAACTTTTTTATATAAAAATATGTAAATGGAATGTAAATAATGTATTTTGTATCGAATGTAAAAGCCTCGTATTTGAATATTAAGCGTCAGTCTCAACAATTTGAATTTCAGATAATAATACCTAATTACTTTTTCCGAGAATACCTTTACCTTTGAAATATAAAAGCCTGTAATATTTTCATATCATAAATCTAAAATAATGAAGTCAGTTCTTGATTCTAAGAATCACAAAGGTAAATTTACCATGTATTCGTCAAGTAAATTTGAAACTTATACCTATGCTTATTAGGTCTATAATGACAAATTGATGTTATCTAACTTTCGCCCTTATGCGAGCAAACTGATTTTTTAGAAAACGTATTTAAATATCTTATTTGTTGCAGTATTTCATCATCATCATCAGCAGCCGAAAGACGTCCACTGCTCAACAAAGGCCTCCCCCTTAGAAAGGAGGGGTTGCCATAATCCCCAAGCTTGGCAGGCGTCTTGGGGATCGCAGCATAGGTGGTAGGTAATCCAATAGAAAAACGCTTCTGCCCGTCTTCTTGTTTTCCCTTAGTCCCCTCTTACAGAAACCCAACGACAGGAGATGGGAGGGTGCTATTCTTACCCGGACACCCCACGGGTAATTACGAACGATTCATTTAATCTCACCAGGCATCTCTCACAGCACTCCCCATTCGCGCACTGCGCTTCCTTGGTCAGCCGACAGGTGAACGGGTCGCAGCATGGGTTGAGTTTCTGGCATTCAGCGATGGTCCCGCAGTCACACTCCTCGCCTTCATCCAGCTTCCCATTGCCACATTGTTGATGGATAACCAGCTACAAACAAGAAAAAATAAACGTAGATTAAGTTTAATTAAGATTAATCTCTTTTTTCGCGTTTAATATTTCCGCGGGGGGAAATTTGAGTGAGGTGAGTGGTCACGTGACAATATTATTGTCACGCTAATGAGAGCACTCATGGTACAAATTTGTAAGACAGGTCCCTTTTCGTGTTAAACTGCCCTTCCATAAGAGTGTGGGATCTGCACCAGGAGACCCTTAGTGTCTTGTCTTTGAACCCGCTGCCAGGAGGTGCATTATAGCCCCCAGACACGGTGCTCAGGGGGACGGGGGTCGTAACCGCGTCGCGTTCTTCCTCGGAGTCGCCGCCGTACTCAATGAAAATCGTAGGGTCCACATCCCGAACGACCAACCACTCCGAAGTAATCGCAGACCCAAGACTAACGGGCCCGTCAATAAACAATAATAATGACATAGATACCAAAAAAAATCGATGAAAAGTAGAGAAAAGCATTTCCTTCCAATCATCCCCGATAAATATGTAAACGAAGTCGATGGGCCATGGTAGCCGGCACGTAGCATTATTATTCCCGTGCTATGCAAATTTATTCCAATAAACGTGCGACGGCAAAACCCCCCCCCCCCCCCCCCCCCCCCCTCACGGTTATTATTCGTCGGGATAATACCGGACCAGTTCACATTAACATAAGTTTTATTGGAGGACTAGTTCTTGAGTATAATAAATAATTGGACACTGTGGCGCTGATTAATTTCGCCGTGGGATTGGATTAGGGAATGCCCCCGGGGCGTCCGGGTAAAGGTCGTAGCTCACTTATACGACCCCGCTCCTGCACAACACCGCCTTAAAACGAAGGTGACTACTCGCTGTTTACGCGCCGACAGCTAGCAGGCCACCAGCTATTCAAGAGCTTACAGCCATCAGATAACTAGCTATCCACTTACAGCTAGCAGTCAACTTCACTGTCGACGCGCCGATTGACACAGTGATCAGTCTCCATTGAAATTGGTTGTATTGTACCGCGTACCAACAAGCTAGCAACGTGCTTCAAGTGAGCAGTCGGTGTGCGTACATCGCGCGGGTAAGCATGCGGTAAGTGAGACAACAACAACCGAGTGGTATGAAGAAAGTCAAAGTAAAGTATGTAGACTTACTTGACAGACAGAGGACACCCTAAAGTTCACATTTCAATGAACATTATTTTGCCGTGTGGTAGCGATGTTGTATAAGTCAGCTATGACCTTTAGAATGAAGATAGAGTGATTACCTGAGAATATGTATACGTACAAGTACTATAGAATGCTTATTTCAAGTAAGAACACGTAGGCACGAGTAAGAACATCAAAATACATAAGCAGCAGGCATGGGCGTACGCAGGGGGGGGGGGCAGGGGGGGCCGTCGCCCCCCCTGGACTTGGCCTTCATCGACTAAGCTGACATGATTTTGTTTAATTATACATATAGCAATTTTTACACAAGCTCAAGAAGACCTTAATACCTTACATACTTGGTTCCAATATAATTTATTGACTATAAACGTAGCAAAGACCAACTACATGATTTTTTGTGCTAAAAATAAAAGAGTCACAGATTATCAACAATTACATATTAATAATGAACCATTAACTAGAGTTGAGTCTGAAAAATATCTTGGTCTAACCCTTGATAGTAACCTAACATGGAAGCCACATTTAGAGAAATTACGATCTAAATTATCTTCCCTAATGGCTGTTCTTCGAGGTACCGTGAGATGTTTTCCAGATTCTGTTAGGTATATCATATATAATTCCCTCATAAAATCTCACTTAACTTATCTTATTGAACTATGGGGCTCTGCTGCTCGGACTAATCTATCGCAGTTGCAAAGTGCTCAAAATAAAATAATAAAGTTACTTTTCCACCTAAACTACTATACTCCAACAGAAACTGTTTATGTCAAGACAAATCTGATGACACTTGGTCAAATATACAGATACCAAACCTGTTTACTAATCAGGAAAATCCTTGCGAAAGATATACGCTCACAAATAACTTTTACAACAAAATCACAATATCAAACTCGACTAATGAGAAGCGCTAATAATATCTGTTTATATAAACCACGAACCAACTACGGTAGCAGAAACATTCGATTTGAAGGTGCCAAAATGTATAACGACTTACCAAAGGATATTAAAGAAATACGTTCCTTCCCATTGTTTAAAAAGAAATTAAAATTCCACATTATGAAAAAAAAATGAAAAAAAATAATAATTAAAATCTGATCGCCATATATTGCTTTCAATATACTACTTACTTATGAATACATTTCCGATACGTAATAAAGCCCTCGCATTCACTAGTCGCATTCTGTTGCATGTTGATAAAACTTTCTTGTAAACCTACCCACAAAAAATAGTATATCATTGGTTATAGTAATAAAAAATAAAATGAAAAATAGTGCTCTAATAATAATAACTAAGTAAATAGTGCTATGTGCAATGTTATAATGAAATAACTATAACAAGTTTCTGTATCTCGCTCCCAGTATTTTGTAAGTGTTCTCGTGTTTCTCATTGTAAGTGAATTGTATTCTTTTTGAGAAATAAAAGTCTTAAACCATATGTTTGTTAGAAATTAAGTAAGGGAAATATATTTTTAATTACAAATCATCATGTTTGTGAATTAGAAATTAAAAATTCCGCCTGGTCTTGGTCCGTGTAAGCCATGTTTGTGAGGACTATGGACGATTTTTAACGGATGTTATCTTAAACCTTAAATTTGCAGAGGTTTCACTAAATTACTTTTTAATGCTTTTTGCTTTATAAGGAACTGAAACAAAAGGAATTTGTTCTCAATTCGGATGTAGTTTTTTTAGTTTTATTAGGTACTTCAGAACCAGAACAGAGTTATTTAACTTAACCGATTTGAAAAATTCTTGTTTTATTTGAAAGTAGATACTTCTGGATCCATGAATCCATGAGGTTGCGGGAACTCCTCTAATATTAAAGGTATACAGGGTGTCCCAGAAATGGGGTATCAAGGCGGTAATGACGCAATGTCAACAGATTCAGCTCAATTTTTTTTCAAATTTTTTTTTGAAAATTAATTAATTTCTTATTAAACAGGGCAGGCACGCAATCAATAAAAAACAGTGGCTCCATGGGAGTAGGCACGATGACCCAGGGTTACTTAGAAACAGATAAGTATAAGACGATATAAATATTTTTTAATGTTATTAAAAATATCAATTTTTGCCGTATATTTTTCCGAGTCTTTACTATCAATACTTTTTGGCTTGATATCCACTTTCTGAGACACCCAGCGTATTTATTGATTTTGGTATTATCAACAACATACACTGAAAAAGGGTCGGTTAGAAAATCTTCCATATCTTCAAAAGTACTGGACCTAGCTTTATAAAATAAAGACTAAAAAAATATTTTAATGTGCTTAAATGAAAAAAAATCAAGCTTTTTATTTTTAATAAATGTAAAATATATAAAAATGCGTACTTTTTTCAGTATTTTCGTAAATGTAGATTGGTTACAGATGTGCTGTTTACACGCATTTTAGTACTTTTGTTGCCTCCGCAAGCTCGCAATACTGCTGTTATGCGATTGGTATACTTTCTACTAGATTTTTATGGCGATGTTGCGGAATATATGCCATTCCTCTATTTGAGCTTCTTTCACTTCACGTAGCGTGATTGGAGGCGGATTCCACAGACGTGCACGTCGTCCCAGTTCGACCCATGCATGCTCAATGGGGTTTAAGTCGGGGCTGCGTGCTGGCCACTCCATATGTGTGACTTCTTGAAAATAAGCAAACACTATCTGAGCTGTATGCGGGCGGGCATTATCTTGCATAAAAACGGCATTCTCACCCATGTCCACTGAAAATGGACCAACGTCATTCAGAACCCCAGTGACATATCATTCTGCAGTTAAAGTTCGGTTTTCTATCACCACTAGCTCAGTGCGGCTTTCGTGAGAAATCCCAGCCCACACGTAAACAGAGCCTCCGCCGTCTAGTACTTTTTCTTCTATACAGGCTTGGATATAGCGCTTTCCCGGTCTTCTGCACACTCTTTCTATTCCGTCGTGCTTGTATAAACAAAATCTAGACTCTTCTGAAAACAAATCTTGAGAGAGTCCAATTCTCGTGTTCTCTATCGTAACTCAACCTTGAGTTTCTGTGGTCTTTCTAGTTTTGGGCCATTTGCAGGTATTAATGGCTTTAAATTTGCTTCAGCCAAATGCCGCCTTACTGTATCCGTACTCAGATTGTTTCCTCCAGTTACGTACTGGAGGAAACAATCTGAGTATGAGTAATGCTAAATGATGATTCTTTACTTCAACAGCCGTAAGAAAGAGATTTCTCAAAATCGTTGACACCATATAACGATCCTCCCGCGCTGGCGTGCACCATGTTCGGCCTGTTTCTTGTCTTCATAGATAGGATCCGGTTTCATAGAAACGCTGGAGTACTCGCTGAACTGTAGATAGAGTCACACTAACAGTTGTCGCTGTTTTTCGATGACTGTGCCCTTTTTCATGCATTGTCAGGATCCTAGTACATTCTTTAGGAGTTAACGACATGATGACTTCAGAATAATAAAATTTATAAGGTAGAGACATCATATTCATAACTTTTTTATAGAAAAGCTAAAAGAAACGCAATACAATGATTTGAATTTAATGGAAAAAAATTCAAAAATTACCATTATTTTACATTTTCAGATTTTTTTATACAATGATCAAAAATAAATAAAAAAGGTTCTTATATTATTTTATGTACCATTAAATTTTCTTTAATTTAGTCTTTATTTCATAAAGCTAGGTCTAGTACTTTTGAAGATATGGATGATTTTCTAACCGACCCTTTTTCTTTGCGGTTCAGTGTATTAAGCATTTGCGGCAAAATCCTTTTATTTATTTTTTAATTAACCGACACAATGCTCTGGGGCCAGAATAGGCTGACTAGCAACTGTCAAAATTGTCCCTTGAGAATTGTGTATTTTCTAGCATGATCCTATCCAAAACGAAAAAAAATGGGTTTAGTGATCGTTAAAATTACCTAATTACCTAAACATTGTAAAAAAAAAAACACGTGGGAAAGAGATATTTTACGGCGGTAAGAAGTAGCCTATGTTGATCCTAAGGTCACAATCTAGAAAAGGTATAACTTTCAAGTCTTTAGCATTTGTACTTTTTGAGTTTGAAAGGGACAACTAGACAAAAATTGTTTAAATTTAGGTTTAGGTATCTTACCTAAACCTAATAAAAAACCTAAAGATAAAGGAAACACGCGAAAAACAATATATACTTACCTAAAACTTTTAAAATCATAATCAGATACTTTCTGCCGCAACTACATTTAGACACTCGGAGCCAAATAATACTTAACACGCTGATTTTGATCAGATATATCAATAATCTCGTAATTAATAATCAAATATAATCGTGACCGTGACGCTCTGAGACTCGAAAAAATAGATTACAAAAAATAGACTTAATTTGAATTAAAGTTAATGGACGTTTGTGAGTGTGGCAGTTTAATTGTATAGATTAGTGCTTTGATGGATTTGACCACCAGCAAGAAATTCTTACTGTGCCCCCCCCTAGACCAAAAGCTGCGTACGCCCATGGCAGCAGGTACACGACAATAGGTACTATACCGTCAGCTGTATTTGTCGACATTTGCGCTTATCATAGACCAAACCCATCACTACTGGACACTTACATATCAATATAACTCTTATAATATAACTTTAAATAGTTCATTACACCTGCCTCTTGGAGGAAAACCTGCCTACGATTTGTTTAAGGGGATCATAGACAAACGCGTATTCCAATCTTAATATATAAACTCCATGGTGATTACGTATTTGAACCCAGTCGTCAAATCTTTTAACGGCTGATCGTTTGTGAAGTCATCAGCACCAGAATGACACTTATCCCTCCCATAAATCCGAGTTTCCACTGCGTTCGATTTCGATTCTTCGCGTTAATTAAAGCACGGTAGCTTCGGCAAACTTTAATCTAATTAATCCAAGATTGACTCGCGGAATGGGATGCTAATGAGATCGCGAGGTATTATGACTAGGGTTTGAGGGTTTTGGAATTAATACGATTTAAATTTAGAATCTGGCATTGACAGCACAGTTAGTGAAGCATTCGCCTTTGAGACGAGAAGCTCGATTAATACGAGTTCGCTTTCATTATTTTCTCTGTGGGTTATGATTAGTTGGATATTTTTAGTCATTACCCTTTTTTAACCGGCTTCAAAAAGAAGGTTCTCTATTCGACGCGTATGTATGTAATATTGATAAAAATGCGTAATATTAATATATGTTAATCTATGTGGGCTTCTAAACAAATTTACCAAATTTTATGAGTGTATGTATGTATGTAAGTATGTATGTAGGTTTGTCCACGGATTTCTCAGAAACTACAAGTCCGATTTTGAAAATTCTTTTTGCAATGGTTAGAGTATTTTTCAACTTAGGGTAGAGTACAAGTTTCATCAAAATCGGTCCAGTAGTTTAAGAGATATAATATTTTTATGTTTTCAGTAAGTTACTGTAACGTAGACGTTCGAGTTGCGTGATAGTGCTGATACCTATTTTGGTAAAATAAGTCAAAAAAGTGTTAAATAAACTATTTTAAAAAAAATAAAAACCGACTTCAAAGTAAAAGACTTAAAACCGACTTTAAAGTAAATTATCTAAAAAGCATAAAATAACGAAAATATATTGAAGTCGGTGTCAGCTGGTGCTAGTGTTAGTTAACATGATGTGCTAGCACCGACTTCAATATATTTTCGTTATATAAAGTAACTCAATAATGAAGCTAGTAGAATGATCAATTCTATTATTTATTTATTAACATTAGGCCAGCCATCAACTGTTTACACCATTACTTGCTTACGCAAATCATACGTATTTTATACAATGCTAAGTGCAACAATCACTTACAGGCTAGCACCACATACACTATAAACAATAATGTCTTAACATGTTACATTATAATGAAAACTCAGTTAAATATGGAAATCTACTGAGATCGGAAACTAAATTTACATTGATACATGTCTAAGAACCGTTTTAAAGAAACTAGTTAAACTATCCCAATTTACATCTACAAGGTGACTACAGCTATTGATAGTTTTACAAAATCTTGAGACTGGAGAATTCGAACCCAACACGGTTCTTCTCAAAGGAGGACATAGTAGTGGATACCTAGATGGGGCGCGAAATTTAATGCATTCTAACAATCGAGGACAGTCTGTTATATTTCTTAATAATTTAAATGCAAATAACGCATCAATTACTTCCCTACGTTCTGCTAATGAATCCATCTTAAAATATTGCAATCTAATCCTATAAGAGGGAAGATGTTTTATCTTCCCCATTGAAAATGAGAGATGCCACATAAATCGTTTCTGAATGCGTTCAAGTCTTAAAGAATGAGTAGCATAATGTGGCCGCCACACTACACTGCAATATTCTAGAGTGTTCCTAACGAGGCTACAATAAAGCATTTTTTTAGTACTACTCTGCTGAAAGTTTCTAGTATTTCTTATCACGAAGCCTAGCATTCTAGATCCCTTGCTAATGATACGGTCAATATGAGGCAAAAATGTGACCTTTTTATCGAAAATTACGCCAAGATCTTTTATTGAGTTAACTTCTGCAATACGATTTGTATGTATATGGTACTCATAGTCAATAACATTTGTTTTTCTTATAAATTTAATGTGGAAACATTTGTCAATGTTTAAGTACATTTTATTAGAACTGCACCATTGTGTCAATCTATTTAGATCTTCCTGCAAAAGATTACAATCATTTAAAGATTCAATTGTTCTAGCAAATTTGAGATCATCTGCAAAGAGGAATGGTCGAGAAAAATGGAAACAGTTGGGAAGATCGTTAATAAATATGTTAAATAAAGTGGGTCCTAAGTGTGATCCTTGAGGAACGCCAGATGATATATTTTGGCTAGAGGATTGAAAACCATTTACAACCACATAAAAACGTCTATTTGACAAATATGATTCAAACCACTCTCATAGAGAGCCTGTAATACCAAATCCAGATAATTTGTACAATAAAATTTTATGGGATATTTTATCGAATGCTTTGCAGAAGTCTGTGTAAATTAGATCATATTGCTTATTTAAATCGACTGTTTCTATCAATGATTCTGTAAACGTTACTAGATTAGTGGCCGTAGACCTAGAGTTAATGAATCCGTGCTGATGTTCACTAATATAAAGACTAAAATGACGCTGTACGTGAGGACAAATAATAGACTCAAATATTTTTGCAAAACTTGATAGAATTGATATAGGTCTATAATTGGAAATAATATCCTTGTTCTCTGCCTTATGCACCGGGACAACCTTGGCTTTTTTCCATTCCGTCGGAAATTTACCGCTTGCTAATGACTTATTATATATCATACTACGCGGAGTCACGAGGGTGGAGGCACACGCAGAAACAAATATAGGAGGGATTCCATCTGGGCCTGCCCCTTTTTTGACGTCAACTGTTTTCAATTTATTAAATAAGGTACTACAATCAATTGTAATATTTGTTAGACATATGCTATTGTTTTCTAAATAACGCAAGTTTTCAGAACACTCTCCGATTTCAATATTATCTTCCACTGAATACACTGAAGCAAAATAATTAGCAAAGAGATCGCATATTTCGTTTCCATTAGATGTTGTTCTTTGTGCATCAGTCATTGTCTGAGGGTAATTACTACTGCCTCCCCGCTTAGATTTAATATATGACCAGAATAGTTTTGGATTTAATCTAATGTCCTCTTCTATTTTAAATATATAACAATTATACAACTGTTTAGCCAATCTATCACAGCGCTTGCCTAAAAGTTTCAATTCAAGTTCATCCATTGGATTTTTATAAATATTATATCTTTTTCTTACTTTATTCTTTTCATTTAAAGATTTTATTAGTTTTTTGTTAAACCAGGGGGGGTATTTTTTTTTGCTACACTTACTATATGGAACGAACTGCCGAATAGCACTACGTAGGACTTCATAAAATTTATTTAGCATATCATCAACATCGTGTAAACCCTCAAACAAAATTTTCCAGTCTTGGGTGTCTAAGAAATTACATAAATCTTTATAATTAGTTTTGTAAAAGTTAGGTCTACTTATAGACGTATTATATGATAGTTTAGGTTCAATTTCCAAAGGAAGTAAGATATCAAGCGGAGGGTGTAATTTATCAATAGTGCTCAAAGGAACTACTGCTGCATCAACTGTACACGACTTTTCACTAAATAGTACTAAGTCCAAAATCCGGTTTAAACTATTTTTTACGTTATTCAGCTGGTTGAGTTTACAAAGGTTTATAAAATCAATTAAGGAATGACAAATAGTTGGCAGGGAACTATTATCGGATCCTATGTCCCAAGTTATCTTGCCCAAGTTAAAATCTCCAACAACAAAGATGGGGTAATCGATCGCATCAACAACTAAATTACAATTGTTTATAAAGGATTCCAGTGTTATAAATCCAACAGGTGGCGGGAGGTACACTGCACAAAGAGCTATTTTATGAGTTTTATTGCTCGCTGAGACATTTAAGATAACCCAGAGATCTTCGCATTTACTCTGCCATCCGTCTACTCGAATAGAATTAATTTTTTTACTAACTGCAATCAAAACACCCCCTCCATCCTTCCCACTTTGGAAACTCGACATCTCTCTGTCTCTTCTGTATACGACGTATCTATCGTCGAAAAGCTCGTTACTGTGTACATTGTTGTTAAGCCAAGTCTCAGTTAATATGATAATATCATAACTACTACAACACAAATTACTATAACGGGTGTAAGGGACATCGTACCGAAAACCGATACCAGGGATCCAGAACACGATTCTGAACTAGTGTTGAAATTTTTCATCGGCTTTTTCATGAATTTCCACAAAAAAAATATCTTTTTTTTAAATAATATTAGTATAACATCATTATTGGTATAAAAATAAAGCCTAATTTTAATTTAAAAACAATTAATTAATTATTTGTGTTTTTATTTTATTTTTATTTATTTATTTATTCTTTATTCACAAAAACAGTGCATAGGCAATTAATTAATAGGCAATTAATACCATATAAATGGTTACTGTAATGTTGTAACGGACATTATTTGACGTCTTATAAATTTTTTTTCGGTACGATGTCCCTTACACCCTGTATAAGGAACTTGTTTTAGTACGTAATCCTCTTACATTTTGGTAGTATAATTTTAAGTTAGCGAATGTACATTAGTTCATACCAATAAAATCCAAATACGAAATAAACAGTTAGATAATTTTACTTAAACTATCCATGTTTCTAACCAACAAATAATCCGAATCCTCAGTTTTTTTGACAAAAATTCTACCATTTCGGATCCACACAAATTTATACGACATTTCCTTAGCTTTGATCCTCGTGGCTGCATGCAATGCTTTGTTTTTTGGAGACAGGTGCTCGGTGACATAGACTGGAGTTCTTATGGCCGAGGATCCCAAGAGTGCACTGTGCAGTTTGTCTTGCGGATTCGCTTTATTGTATTTTATTACAGATGTCAGAAGCTGATCACGGAGTCTCGGTGATGCCAGCTGCACAATGATAGAACGAGGACGACTGCTAGTTTTAATATTCTTAGCAACGCGTGTACAATGCAAGATGTCCCTCTCAGGTATTTCACACTTGACCGCCTTCCCGAGCAGCGTAACAATGTCATATAAGTTTTCCTGCTTCCTTTCAGGCATACATTGTATTTCTAAATTATTTGCTCTTGGTTGCTGCTCTAAATAATTCAGCAATTGTTGGCAAGCGGCATGTCTGCCTTTGGTCATGTTCTTTTATTAATTTAGTATTGATTTTATCTTTGTATATGAAGACATTTTTCCAGTCGCGCTACTTCAAAGTCATAATGAGAGTTTCTGAGACTCTGTCACTATCTCATTCTCAAGTCATCAAGTGGGAATGAGTCGAAAGATAATAATATAATAATAAGATTCTGGGAAAATTCACACACGGTCATCTGGTCCCAAACTAGGCAGAGCCTGTACTATGGAAACCAGACAAATGATACTAATACTTATATACTTCCTTTTTTTTTTGTAAATACGTACTTAAATTGATAAATAACACCCAGGCACTTGGGGGAATCGAACCCACAGCGTATTAGGTGGCGGCCAGGGTGTATAACCAGTAGACTAACAGGTTCTCTTTTTTTTTTGGGAATGATAGACGCTGTTGGCCGCAGATGGCCATTACAGCTTCACCGGACAATAGGAGGCGAGCGCTTAAAGCGCTCTAGCCTTAACGGCAGAAGTAGCGATGAGCTCAAGGGCACCTCAGGGAGGCACGGCCTCGGCTTGGGCTGTCGCTTAAGAGAGGGCTGAGTTTACCACCGGTTCACAACGCGCCCCCACTGAGAAGAACCGGCAAGAAACTCAGTGGGGTGATGCACGTCGTTGAGGTCGCATGCGTACGACCCTTCGGCCTCGCCGGCGAGACCGGTGTCTGATAGCTAGACCAACAGGTTCATCTATTCATATCTCCTTCCTCGCGAACTTGAAACTACAATAATGATGTTCAAAAATATTGTTGTAGATCCCATAGTGTGGGCAACTATGTCATATTAAAGTGGTTATTGACATACCTCATTAGGCTTATTAAGCAAGCAAAGCCCCTGTCCGATCCTCAGCTCGTTGATGTAATCATTCTTGGAGCAATCAGAGAACTTGTAGGGTTGTACGTTGTCAGATCCGACGATAGACTGCGCCATGATGCAGCCGTGCCAATCTCGGCAGAAACACTGCTCCCTGCCGTCGTCATGGCCCATACCTGGCATAAGAAAAAATAATTACATATTAAAAGGGCTCACAGCCAGTTACAAACACTGTTCGGTAAACGATCAGTTGGTTAAACAACGTCAGGCAAGGTCAGTCTTTAGATGGGTGACCGTTTAGTGGCATTTGAACTGAGCGTCTCCGTGCTTCGGGGAGTACGAAAAAAGTCGGTCCCGGTTGATGTCATTTAGACAGCAGTCGTTTAGCCCAGTCAGAGGGTAAGGGCAGTTTGGACAATTCTGACACTAAGTTAGATACCAACCGTAATATGACAATTAGATATTGAAGTCCTACTGTAGTGCGACAAAGTCGTTTGGTTTTATGCGGGCAGGTTTTAGCGGATAAAGGAAGGTGCGATTTGTGTAGATAATCTTCGCTTGTCCTCAATATACCGAGATCTGGAAACTTGGGACTTACGAGGTAGGTTCCTTATGCATGGGAACTTCCAGATAGGTACCATCGCAGTGACAGTTATTCTACAGTATGCGACGGGTCGCAGTAGTCCGGTTGTTAGCCCGGTTGACCGAACTAGTGTAACTTTTCAGTAGCAGTAGTTCGGTTGAAATATATCACCGGACTACTGATACTCTTTAGTAGCAACAGTCTGGTTGTTAGTCCGGTTGACCGGACTAGTGCAACTTTTCAGTAGCAGTAGTTCGGTTGAAAACACACAAGTAACACAAGGGACAACTAGATATAAACATAATAATTAAATTGAGGATGACAAACAGTATAAAAACTGAATTACTAATGTCTTGGGCGATCGCCTGCAATATGGAGATAGTTGCTAACCATCAGTCAAACCCCTTGCTTGTCTCGTTACTAATGAAATTAAGAAAGATATTTTCATAAAGAGCGAATTACGGGTTCTGCTCGGCTGGTATTCCTTCAAACATATTTTAATGAATCTATATCAAATGTTTGCCATACTCACCAATGTTGTGTCCAATCATGTGTGCCATCGTCCCCGCTAATAAGTGGGGCTCGTACGTGTTCGTGTCGACCGAAATGCCCACGGATTTAGGCGTGCACAGCGTATCCGGGACAGAAATTCCGGACTCGCCGCCGGGAAACGTCAGTCCGCTGTAAAAATCAGAGGCAATTGTGGGTATACCGAGGCACAGGCTTATGAGATAGGCCCGGATTTATAAACTTTTGAAGTTTATACACGTTGGTTAACAAAATGATTGGACACATGAGTAGTGCAGTGCAGTTGTCTATAGGATGGTGTGGCGCTTTCCACCAGGTTAACGTTTTGCTTGTTTTCTCAATAAATTGATTAAAAAAAATGGTCTCTAGTCACTTTACTCTAATTAGAATTACCTTTCGGTAAACAGCATAGCACACTTACAAACAACATTTCAAATTTTCATTTTTTTCTATTCAACATCTTTTAATTTTCAATTATCAGCCTTTGTTTACAATTCCTATAGAATTGAACATCTAAAATCAGATCAGAATAATTTGGGACAGTTTGATCACACCTTTAGATTCTCTTGCAAGCCCTTTAATAAGGGATATAATTAAAAAATAAAGTCATATTACTTAATACGATCTTATAACGAAGCTGGGACCTCTAAAAACGATTAGGTCCCACAGTTGGGTCGTAAAAATTATAATTTTCAGTCGTTTTACAGTCATTACGCCGTCGCTGGGGCATATTAAGACCACGTGCGGGGTATTCTCTTCGCATTTACGTAAATAAAATATTACGGTATAATATGAAACGGGTTCTGATATAATATTAATTGGAGGTTCATTTTGGAAGGCCAAAAAAGGGCAAACGGTACGAATGAAGGCGAGAGAGATGAATAGGCTATACTAATATTATAAGTAGGGAAGCAAAACAACTTGACATAACCTGTTTTTACGGGTCTGAAGTGTCTTTGTTTGGGACTAATCCCATCACTGTGTTATTCGATTGGTCCCTCTTTGAAATGAACTCTACAGAAGTCACTAGTGAAGATACTGATAATGTATTTGAGAGCCAAGTGTCTTGGAACCCTAGTGAAAAAGGAGGACCCGGAAGAAACCGAGGATTACAAGGAGAAGTATAAAAGTTATAACTAGGAGTAAAATATAGGTATAGTAGTGGTGTTAATCCGAAGTCAAGAGAGTTTATTTCGTACTAGCTGACCCGTGCAGCTCCGCCCGCGCTTTTATTACGTTTTGCTCCCCTTTTACTCCCTCCCCCCTAGATTTATCTCTCTCCATATCTCTTTCTCTTATAAAACAAATCTAATTATATACTCTTTCTCTCCTCTCTCTTTCCCCCTCCCGCTTCGGTTTCCGTCACACTCCCCCTCTTCCTCTCCCTGTTATCCCCTCTCTGAACCCTCTCCTCCTCTCTCTTCTACGAACTTGCTCCTTCTCACTCCCCCCTTACTCCACCTAACTCCCCCGATCCCTTACCCCATCACCCCCTCCTCGAATCCCCTCTCCCTCTTTCTCCTCTCTTGCACCCTCCTCTCGTTCTATATATCCTCGTCAATCCTGGTATCAGCGGCATTAAATATACTTTATGACCTATTCTCAGACCTCCCCGATATGCACACAAAATTTCATACATATCGGTTCACCCATCTATTTAATGACCTTTCCTTATATTGCTTAACCTTAACCTAGTGGCATGAAATATACTTTACGGCCTATTCTCAGACCTACCCGATATGCACACTTTCATACAAATCGGTTCACCCATCTATTTAATGACGTTACCTAACGTTGCTTAACCTTAACCTACCGGGATAAAAAGTATCGTATGTCCGTTTCCTGGTTCTAAGATACCTCCCCACCAATTTTCAGCTGAATCGGTTAGGCCGTTCTTGAGTTATAAATAGTGTAACTAACACGACTTTCTTTGATATAATAGATTAAAGTTATATAGTGATTGTATGTTCAATTTCACCGATAGATGGCGCTGTTCATAATGTAAATCACGCTAGCATCGTAAATTACTGTCTAATGATATTCGATAATAAAAGTTCTAAGCTTTTCGCATCTTTTATTGTTGCGACTTTACAGTCAGATAGGTATTGTATTACTACAATACCTATCTATACACTACCTGGACTTGGGAGTTTCATTAAAATTTTATGAACAGAAATCTAATGAAAATGTCCTGGGTGTACCGGACCGGCTTACCCCTTACAAAAATTGACCCTTCGCCAATGCTATATCTTATGCAAACTAAGTGTCTGCTCAGTCCCTATTGTATATAGCGTAATAATACATATCTTAATGATTAACTGATTAGTCTATAATTACCCTATTCACATAAAAGGAAATTACGTGGCAATATGTGCAAGTAATGTTTCACTGCTTAGCCCCTATGAAACATAGCGTGATGTTTTATATACCAATTTATACCCCTACGTCTACACAACACATCAGTGAAAGTCCTATCAAAATCCATCCACGGGTTTTCAAATGATACCTGGACAAACAGAACGACAGACAGACAGACAGACAGACAGACAGACAGACAGACAGACAGACAATAATTCCAAAAAAAATTGTTTTGGCCTCTATGTCGATAGTATAGTACCCCCACATAGAAATTTTGGAAAAATATTCAATGTACAGAAAAAGTGCTCTTTGAGTTTTATTATAGTATAGATAGATAGATAGATAGAAGATAATTTGGCAAGCCGCTTGTCATTTATGGGTTACAGCGCTTCAACTCTTTCTGATCAAAAGCCCATAAAATTTTACAAGATCTGAGTATAGAAGTCATCTATATAATATATAAACTAGATATGGTGTCACGGTTCAAAAAGTGGTAGCGAGAAATAGCGCCCTTGTGTCGCTTTACAAGCCACATCATGACAAATTTATTTTTGCCGATAGGAGTGTCGCTACTGTCTATATGAAACTGTCAAACTACAAGTCATTATCATTTATAAAATCGTTAGTTCACGTTTCCGCCACCAGCACAGATAAGTTTGCAACCTCCGCGACCACATTTTAGATGTCATTTTGTTCGTGAATGTTTATCTAGTTTATATATTATATCGATGATAGAACCCTATTTATATACTATATCGATGATAGAACCCTATTATATGGATGGTTCTCATCACAATAGCCTCCTTTGCCGCAGGACCACAGCGACATTAAAAAAATCAGGGACTTTGTCGCTACTTACTTTCAATTTTCTTTCATGACGCTCGTTTTGAACTCATTCTAGCATCCATTGTCACCTTAGGACTGAAGCGTACGACGACGTGATATTTTTTCGAAATGTATTTATTGTTTTATGTTTAGTATTTATTTACAACCCGCACTTGGCCAGCGTAGTGGACTATAGCTTAAGCCTTTTCACCTTGAGGGACAACTTTGCCCAACAGTGGGACAAAAAACAAGGGCGTGAATAAAAAAAAAATACCCGTTATTTGATTATCGCACTTGAATTTTCATAAAACAGTGATCTTGGGCAATAAGAACAGTAAATGTACTTAGAAGTCCTTTTATTACAATAATTACTCATTTTACTGGTTCAGTTCTAAAAGGATTTTATATGAAAATATTACCGCTTATCGATTTTCAAATCAAAAGCGATTTGACAAACTCTATAACGAGTTAAGATAACGCCGGAACTTGTGGAGTTATGAATTGAAAACATACGAATTAGGACATTGAACGTTTACGTCAGGCTTTACTCGTGTAGGGTAAACAGGTGCGGTCACAGCCAATGAGTTTTTTTCATAATTGACGGGCCCGTTGGTCTAGTGCCCTGGCCGCTGGCCAATAGGTCGTGGGTTCGATTCCCACCTTGCGACTGAGTGTTTCAAGTGCATAACCTATTTTGGATAAAATTGTTTAGTCGTTTTAAAGCAAGGGGGGGGGGGGGTCATGACCCTTACGACCCCTACTTACATTTAAGATATATTTGGAAAATACCAAAAGAATTCAGGTACAATTTTAAATGCCAGATGAAAAAACGACCAGAAGAATCGCTAGCACGTTGCTGACTCTTAAGACATTAGATATTACCTAAGTCTTTTGTGTCTGGTAATTTTACCAGCTACATTGCTCTTCACAGTAGAACACAGTGTCGGTAGCAGTTAGCGCGATTTATATTATAATTACAGTTTCGCGTTTTACTTAATTTGAACTTGTATGTTTCCACGCTTCAAGATATACTAGTTAAGCGCTCACCGTAGCAACTTTGAAAGGAACAGTTGACTCTCAAAAGCGGGGTGTACTTCGAAGAATCGATTCTAGCCGGATATCGGGAAATTATATCCGAATTACTTCGCGAACTACTGATAATGACGTCAGACGTCGCCATCTTTGATGGAGCATTGACGTAAGAGGAGCTCAAAGGAATTGCAAAGAAGCGGAAATATTTTTAGGCGTGACTTCCAAGTCAGAGATTATTATTGGCGTCCTTATGGAAAGTAGCAGCAGCGTCTTTGTATTGGATTACCTACCGTCTAGGTATACTGCCATGAGGCCTGCAGAGCGTGGGAATTATGGCAATCCCTCCATTCTAAGGGAGTTTGATCACACCTTTGGCCTTTGTTCAGCAGTGGACGCCTTTTGTCTGCTACTGCTGATGATGATGATGATGATGGTTACCCTTGGACGCCCAAAAAGTGTTAGCCTCCAAATGAATGGACAGATTTTTATGCGTTACTTTTTTTAAAGCTGGTCTAAATTCAGAAAGGTTCTAAGCTGTGATTGGTTATTAGGGCAATCGCTTACTTTAAGGAGACTCGCCTTCGTCCATTGAGTACGGCGGCGACTCCGAGGAGGATGGTGGCGAGGTTGCGACCCCCGTCCCCGTGAGCACCGTGACTGGTTTGGGGGGGGGGAGGCTAAAATGCAGGCACTGAGGGGCCCCTGGTGCAGATCCCACCGGAGAGCCCTGGGGTCTCCCCTCTCATGTGCCGATGCGACAGCCGCGCGTGTTTTAGTGAGTAAAAATCCCACATACCCCGGTCGAGCCCCACAGCTCCCGTGGATCTTTGTAATATTTCCCCCGCGTCAAAAAAAAAAAGAAGAAAAAGGACACTCGCCTTGTAACTAAGGACTCTCACACCTGAAATTTTCATAATCTATAATGCTAATAATTAACTCCTTAATACTTTTTCAGAATCCTCTCCTCTCCAGGCTCCTTCGTCTCTTGATATATTGTGAGGTGATAGGGCTAAGGCCTATATTACACCTCGCAGCATTTATTCGATTAAGCCATTGATTTGCACTTGGCAAATCAATGGCTTAATCGAATAAATTCAAAAGCAAACCTGGGTTTCCTTACGATTTCTCTCAGTGTTCAACTTCATTTCAAAATAGCTTGCGTATTCTGTTTAAAAAACAACTCCCTTTGAGCGATCATAACTATTTCTGACCTAAAGTCCAATATAGATCTTAAGATACGAGTATACCTAACCTTATTAGAGATTCCTTATAGGTTTTTAAGCAGTTTTAATTTCAGTTCAGCTAGTTTAAAATCTTCTTGTGTATGCGTTATGTCTTTTTTGATTTAGGGTGTTTATGCATGGGGCAGGGGAAGGGTAGGCAGGCGCGACATGATTCTATCACGATCGTACAAAATGTTTACACAACCAAGGTAAGGAATTAGATAAAATTCACGTGTTTGTGAATCGGGCTGCGGGCGTCGGGATCTATCCTCGAAGTCTATTTAATTTGACCTCCTCTTGTTATTAAATTAGGCCTGTTTACGTTGCCCCGGTCGGCTCTCCTTGAAACCGGAAGTGTGCAAATTAAGTGAGGAAATTGATTTTATTTTGTTGAATTTCGTTGATGTGATAAGGCCGCCTTTGTACATTGATATCTACAACGTATTGTTAAATTTACATGTAACTTTTGGTGTACAATAAAGTGTATTTATTATTATTATTATTATGTGTGTTTTGGTGACTTTGGGGTACTTGGGGCGCCTTTGGTGTGGAATAGTAAACATCAATATATAATATAAAGGAGCATCAAAGGCAATATTTTTTTGTTACTTTGGTAACGGTAGTTGAAAATTTACGGAAATCTAACGTAGCCGAGCAGCCATAATTGAGCTTATAAGAATGTAGAACGCTAAAAAACTCTGAGTTCAGTCACAAACTGTCTTTTTGTCTACTCAGCATCCGTACTTCGTGTTAGTATAGGCAGGTACTCATTTTCTGAGACATCTCATGTACCTACAAATTAAGTAATCGTAAATAATGATTGTGTTATGCAATTCTTGGTCTCTTAGTGAAAGAATATAACATTTGTCAAATAACGCTATAATGATCTCCAAAAACCTATATAGATTTGTATCTGTTGGAGATACAAAACCAACGTCAATAAACATCACACCACCATTGTTTGATTGTCACTTTACACCCGAGTTCTTTGCATCCCCCGAGGGTACAAGCCGACTCCATTTCGGTGGCACTCTTCGTAAATATTTGAAAGGCATCAATCATTCACACGACAACCTCAGAACATATACCCGAAGGATTTGCATCAGAATAGAACAGTAACGCAACACGATCGACGTGCGACCCTGCGGATGACACATTGAATTATGACATGATAACCGGGCGTCCTACCCCCTCCACTCGCCTTCTGTTCGAGGCATTACCGCGGATTTGCGCGCAGTAATTTGTTAAATTAGAACGATAATAGCCGATGATTTTTCGCTGCGTGCCAAAATGACATGTCACGTTAAGGTAATACGGCTCAAAATAAGGATCTGCGATCGCAAACGGTTTCGTTTATCGCACGAATTAATTCTCAACCTCGGTTCGCTTTTGAGATTAATTTTCGAGTTGTTTAGCGCACTGGCAACTGTCTATCTTGCAATTTCGACGGTTCAAAGTGGAAAGGGCTGTTGTAAGCAGATTTACGGAGCTCGAGCCGCGGCCTCTACTCTTGCGAAATATTTGTATTACTTTACAAAATGCAAGCGTAACCAGCGCTTTTATATAATGCAATGTAAGGAGTATTATGGAACTCCGAAGGTTGTATGGAACTCTGCAAGGTTTCTAAATTTTCTGTCGAGTAAGTTGCGGTAAATTTATATCGGAATTTATTGTCAATAAATTAGAGAAATTGTTTTTCATAATTACGTTTGTCGTCATGTTATAATACTTGTAAATATCTTCACTTAGCTTTAAAAATAAATTAATAGTAATATAATTGGAAAAGATACATACATACATTAATAACCAAATACGGACCATTAATTGCATATTGTAAACCGTGCGTCACTATTAATTATTTTATTGCTTCAAGAAAATAATGCCAAATAAATTGCTACTATTTAACATGCCACTCGCAGACGCAACTTTTGCTATTATTTAGCAAAAAAAAAAACGAAAATAATATGTACTTCTTACCTTATTATATCAAACATTAGGTACCTATTTAGCTAGTTTCAAAAATTATAAAAGAAAAAAATTATGTGTCCGATGATTTGAATTTGGAATTTAAACAAAAGAAAAGTACGAACTTACTATTGAAAACGAACTTACTAGCTCTAACCTACAATATTCTAACACAGATTACGATACAATCAAAGATTAAACTGAAACCACATTTATGCGGGCCGGCAGATTCGGTTCGGCAGTATTTGTGAACTTGAACGGCAATGCATGCCGGCCCGAAGCAATTACTACACATATTGTATTTTATTCGGTGCCGATCGGGTAATCTGTTCGGGCTATATGCCGATCGGCTTTCGGTTCGGCAGTATTTGTTAAACGACAAGCGAAGCGGCCGGCGGCGGAGCCGAGCTGCTTTTTTCTGCCGATCGGCTGTGCCGACTAATGCCGCAAATATCTAGCGCCCCGGTCTAAGCCCTTGTTCTCGAACATTTATCTACAGAATGTTAGATTTTGTCGCTCGGGTGTGCCGATTTGTGCCGCTTAAATATGCCCCGCCTCTTAGACAGTAGTTAATTAGTTTTAATTTTTCACTCTTATTATTATTAGGACTTACGTGAGCAATTGCGTAGTGTCCTTTTCTATTTTGAATAGTTTCCGTGCAGTGTAGTCGCTGAATTTGTGTATTGCTCTGGTTATGTCTTGTTTTCTATCGATGTCGGCCTGGTCCGCACTTTGCCACGACTCGATGTACACCAACGATACCCTCGTGTTCAGCGTTCGGAAATACTGTGAAAAATGATAGAATTTTAGATTTATGAAACCGGTCAAGTGCGAGTAGGACTCGGGCACAGTGGGCTCCGTACTTTACTTGGACGTATGAATGTTAATTCGCTGTTCATCTAAAACCACAGGTAGTACAAAGATCAAATCACATATCAGCTAAGGATTTTTGTCAAAGTTTATAAATGATTTCTAGAAAACTGTGCTACCTACTTAGAAATGTAGTGTTATTTTTTATTAGTAAATTATAAAATTTACATACACATTTAATACATTTCATTTTCGAATACCTATCCAAATTGATGGATTTTTTCACTTGCAATGAGGTTGGTTACAAATATTTAAAACTGTTCATCAAATTGATAGCATACCTATTGCCATATATACCCGTGTAACACGAAGTAGCGTTATAAGGAATACTTTATTGCCTTTTTTGGACGGAACCCTAAAAATATTTTCTTTTTAAGATATTCTTGTAACATAAAAAAATAGCGATGACCTCGTCACCTGTCACATTAGATGCTAAGTTTAACTCTACTCATCCTATATATGATAAAAAGCGCGTGAGACACGTCTGTCAAAATGATATATTACAAATAAAAGCATCTTTTAGTGACATTTCAACTGGATAAATAAAGATCCATTCCAGTTTTTATGTCTATCTCAGACAAGTGTCACTGTCAACCCTATTATATTTTCCTTAATACTTTTTTATCGTCGCTATGTTTTGAGGGTTGACAGACACTGATATATTGTCTATACGACATCTCGAAATTATACTGTAATTTGAAATGGTGAAATTTCTTTTTCTATTAAGTATAATTATTTGGGTCTTAATATTTTCCAACAATATATTGGAAAACAAGAAGACGGGAAACGTCTTACTATTAGATTAGCTACCACCCTGTACCACTTCCCTCCTAAGGGGGAGGCCTTTGTTTAGCAGTCGCCGTCATTCGGATGTTTTTTTTTGTCATATGGTTAGTGGCTAACCTGGTACCAAAGTTCAAGCCCTTAGGCCTCTGACCTAGCTTAATGACTGCCGTCTAGATGATAGATAATAACCGAGACCGACTTTAACGTGCCCTCCGAAGCACGGAATAAGATACGAAATAACTGGTTGTAAGCTAATAGAAGACCAAATGTTCATGACTAATTAAGATACCTATAAGGAACTATCATTTATGAAGTTTGCTCTGACTAGGAATTGAACTTGCATTCCAGGGTTCAGATTCCGCTTCGCACCTCTACTTTTTTCAAGTAGGTACAATTTAGTACAAACATTACTTTACTTTACAAAATGGAGGACGCGAGATCAAATTCAGCGGGAAATCAGCGTGGACATCCATTATTTGAATTAAAAATAATAATTTGACATTTAATACTTCTCGTTGTTTTTTTTTTTGCGAGCCGTCCCAATTGGATCTCCCATCGAAGAACTAAACTTAGGTCACTTTTGCGCGAATAGACCTCATATTGATTATCAGGGTGACTTCTTTGCAGCGCGGTTGCACGGCGACAGCAGCGCCGCTGCAGTGCTACTTTGTATATATATCCTGCTAAACCTGGTCCCATTTACGTGGCGTCAGCCTTCCTTGTCCACAGTTTGCTATGTCCTAGCTAACCTAGCTTCTTTCGGGTCTTTTTCAACCGTCACGCGCCAGTACCGCAGCTGCAGCGCTGCTGTCGCGCGTTTTGATTTACAAATCAGATCGTCTGCAGCGCTGCAGTTGCGCTGAAAATTTAAAGCCACCCTTCACTCACCAGGTCAGCAATATTGGCGACTTGGATCGCGTCATGCACCACTTCCGACCTGGTGCTCCCGTTTCTTCTATCAAACATCGCCTTGTCGATCACCAGGGCGGTCTCTATGTACTTCGTGGTCTCTCTGACGTCACGCCTGCGGCGGTTCAGGGCCCGCAGACCAGCGTCCTGCCACCATCGCCACGCTCTCTGCTCCTTGGTCCGGCTCGCTGAGTTCCTGAGAAAGAAAACATTATGCGTTTTAATAAAAAATATATAAACTTCAGATAAGGAAATGGTTACATTAGAAAAACGACTGGTTACCACCACCGAAGTACCAAATATTCCGTAGCAGCATTGATAAGCATTATTTTTATGCATCTCATCTCTTCTAGGCCTTAAAGCAGTTGGATCTAATATAAAAAAAAACCGGCCAAGTGCGAGTCGGACTCGCGCACCGAGGGTTCCATACCATCCTTGAACGTATTAAAGTTATTTTACAATTGATCTAACACCTCAGATAGCAAAAGTATTAAGATTTGATAATTTTATTATAACTTTACATGTTCGAACTTTTTATAGAACATAGCGTAAGATGTATTTATATTTAAAAGGTCTTGTCAGTACATTCTGTCATTATGAAAAATAAAGAGACGTGTCTATCGTAACTTGTTATTACTAATTAAAATATATAGAATCTGCGCATCTGCTGAATTTTGTTAGATTTCCAAAAAAAAGAACCAAACCGCAAAAATAAGTCTGTTTGTTGAGGTTTTTTAGGATTACTAAAAAGCTTAGAGAGCTTTAGAAAGATTGTTTTATTTTTCCTGTAAAATATCTATACACATGTATTGCCCATAATTATTTCAAATTTTTTCCTCCACTAAATTCTGAGATAAGTGGGAGAGAACGGTATTTTTTATTTAATTTTTTTGACATTTTTGATTTTACGCTGGTGAAATTACCGGACACAAAGACTTAACATCTAATGTCTTAAGGGTCGGCAACGCGCTAGGGATTCTTCTGGTTCTGCTAGCGTCTATAGGCTGCGGTGACTGCTTACCATCAGGCGGGCCGTACACTTGCTTGCCACCTTGGTAGTATAAAAAAATCCAATAACTACATACTTAGTTACTTACCAAAAACCAAAATAAAAATCAGCTTTAAAATGTGCAAATAAAGCCCTTCCATATAGTAGCCTCACTTTGATATTTTGAGACCACATTTCAGCCCCTATTAAAAAAATAACCATGGCATGTTTTTAAAAATAAATATTTGTTAAGGTTGCTAGGCAACCATAAAAGTGTTTGGAAGATGGTTCTTGTAATTTGACTTTCATTATAGAACAGAATTATTACGGTATGCTTTACTTTTATTTGTACTTTAGTAACTGTTCTACAAGTATAAATTTAATAAGTAAACGAACTCTTAAAATGACTTTCCTGTGCTATTATCAGACCCTGAACAGTATCTGTCCAACTACTCGTCAAGATTTAACCATAGATTTATAGTTCGGTGGGTCCTACATTTAATGGAGCCGAATTCCTGTTGCCACCTTCCTGCTTGCTCCTATCACGATACTCTGATCAAAGTTTTTCTACCTACTGCTCGCAGCAACCTATCCAACGAATCCAAATTCGGTGGGTCTAAATTTATTAGTGCAGAGATCCCGTGACCACCTTCCTGCTCCATCATCAGACTGATCACCATTTTTCTAGTAACTACTCGTCGAGACCTATCCAACGAGTCTAAACTCGATGGGTCTACGTTTATTTGGGCTGAGATCCTGTTACCACCTTCTTCCTGGAGACCCTGGTGAAAGTTACCATTTTATTTAGTATCATCGGATTTACACATGTTCTAAATTTTAGATCATTCAGACTAATAGAAGTAATGAAAAATGTCTATTGTATACTAAATATCCCTACCTCGACTCGTTGGCGAATTGCGATGTAACTGTGGCAAAAATAAACAAGGCTGTATGGTAGGAGTACCTTTGCCTGTCTTTCGGCGAGGTGTAATAAAAATAAAAATACCATATGTTCACAGAATATAGGATTACGTAATATTTACGATTTAGTTTGTAGCAAAGTTTGTAGTATGCGCGAAAGGTTATAAAAGTTAAATTTTATTGTTTTCCGTATTTTTAAAGTTGTTTATGTGATGTTGAGATATACTATCTTGTTGGCATAGTGAGTTTATCCCAATTGGTTGTTGATCGTAGTATCGCTTAGTTCGGTTGTTAATGATTGTTTGTGTGTTAATGAAGTTAAAGTGCGAGGACTTCGTAAAGTGTATTATACTTTAAAAACCAGTCAAGCGCTAGTCAGACTCCCGCACCGAGGATTTCATATCATTTTTGGACGTATTAAAGTTATTTTACTATTCGTCTAACGCCTCAGATAGCAAAAAAACCAAACCGCAAAACTAAGTTTGTTTGTCGAGGTTATTTTAGGATTACTAAAAAACTGTACTATTTAGAAAGATCATTTTATTTTTCCTGTAAAATATAGACAGACATGTATAACCCATAATTATTTCAGATTTTTCCCTCCACAAACTTCGGAGATAAGGGGGGGGGAACGGTATTTTTTTTGACATTTTTGATTATCAGCCAAAAACTGCGTGACATAAACCAAAATAAAAATCTGTTTTAAGATGTGCAAATGAAGCGCTTTCATATGATACCCCACTCAATATAGTAGTCTCACTTTGAAATTTTGATGACCCATTTCGACCCCCATTATAAAAAAAGTAAAAGAAAAAAAATATTTTTTTCCTTTGCGATTGGGTTGGGTAATTAAGATCTAAAACTATTCCAAGTTTCAAATTGATAGCATCAGTGGTTCCTGAAATATATAGGTTTGTGACAGACAGACAGACAGACGAAGTCAGACCATAAGGGTTCCTTTTTTACCTTTTAGGTATGGAACCCTAAAAACAATAGCTAGATAGTTATATCTATGGTAGACGTATCTTAAAGCCAACGCAGTGTCATATTTTGCCATAAGCAGCGTACCTGCTATGTTTCCAGCGTCAATGTCACGGTAGCAGGTGAAATTACTGGGCTCAAGAACTAATAACTAAGGTTTTATGAATTGGGCAGCATTGCAACACACCAGTCCATGGGCATGGGCGCTTTACTACAGACGACCTGATCTTCACGTCAATAATAAACCAAAAAACCTTAAGAGCGCGTTCACACTATATCGTACGTATCGGTTAAGTTATCGTTGGACGACTATCGTCCATAGCCGTCCCATTGGATCGTGACGACATTTTATCGGTTCACAGCTAAACACGTGTAAATGACCAGACGATATTTTATCGTGGATAAAAATACATGGTAACAACGTCACGGTTGTTTTATCGTTTTACGGCTGTCGTGCTAGGCGTTCACATTATCTTGGCAATCTGTCGTCATTATCTTGGCAGTTTCGAACCCCGGCTCGCACCTCTGATTTCTTCAATGAATCATGTGCGAATCGTCTTTGTGCGATTGTTACTAGCTTTCGGTGAAGGAAAACATCGTGAGGAAACCTGCATGTCTGAGAAAGCCTAACTAGCTCTCGAATGACGTGTGAAGTCCGCCAACCCGCACTTGGCCAGCGTGGTGGACTATGGCCTAAGCCCCCTCATCTTGAGGGGAGGCCCGTGCCCAGCAGTGGGACATAAACAAGGGCTGGTATTATTATTATTTTCTGTCGTCACAGCAAAAAATGTCGTGGACGACAGTTACACGTGCCGTCCTATATGCGAACACCTCCATTTAAAGATAGAAGCCACGACGCTTCAAGCTGCGTGACTATCTGTCGTTACGACGTAGGAACTAGGCCTAACCGTCCGTGCGTAGCAATGTAAATGTAGTTTATAAATAAATCGTTAAGACATATCTTTAGCAACTAAGCTAGGCAGAGTGACTAATCTGCTTAGCTCACGCAACGCCGACCTAACCCCCTCCACCCCTCGGCCCTTGGAAACGCTCCCTGAAGGGATTAATCCTTTGCGTTGGACATAAAACATATTTTTGTACTATTGTGTGCGAGTTATTTCTGGTCGTATGAATATTAATAATAAATAATAATAATAATACCAGCCCTTGTTAATGTCCCACTGCTGGGCACGGGCCTCCCTTCAGGATGAAGGGGCTTAGGCCATAGTCCACCACGCTGGCCAAATGCGGGTTGGAATATTAGGTGGATTAAATTAATAACATTCCATATAAGTCATATAAGCCATCACTCACTCGGCTTTAGTATGAAAAATAATGCAAGGGATTTTTGAAGTGAAACTTCCTATGCGACTTCCAACAAGTTTAACGCTTAACGCGTTAAACGTTTAACGCTACCATGGAAAGAGTATGAAAGCGCTCGCGTGACGCAGTCATTCAGTCTTCAGTCATTCCGTCATTCAGTATTGTTCGGTGTCGTTTAGCGTCGTTCAGCGTCATTCAGCATCGTTCAGCGTCGTTCGGCATCGTTCAGTGTCGTTCAGCGTCATTCAGCATCGTTCAGCGTCGTTCGGCATCGTTCAGCGTCGTTCAGCGTCGTTCAGCGTCGTTCAGCGTCGTTCAGCGTCATTCAGCATCGTTCAGCGTCGTTCGGCATCGTTCAGTGTCGTTCAGCGTCGTTCAGTGTCATTCAGCGTCGTTTAGTGTCGATCAGTGTCCTTCAGTGTCATTCAGTGTCGTTCAGTGCCATTCAGTGTCGTTCAGTGTCGTTCAACGTCGTTCAGTGTCGTTCAGCGTCGTTCAGTGTCATTCAGCGTCGCTCAGTGTCGTCTAGTGTCATTTCAGTGTCGTTCAGCGTCGTTCAGTGTCGTTCAGAGTCGTTCAGCGTCGTTCAGCGTCGTTCAGCGTCGTTCAGCGTCTTTCAGTGTCATTTCAGTGTCGTTCAGCGTCGTTCAGCGTCGTTCAGCGTCGTTCAGCGTCTTTCAGTGTCATTTCAGAGTCGTTCAGCGTCGTTCAGCGTCGTTCAGTGTCGTTCAGCGTCGTTCAGTGTCATTCAGCGTCGCTCAGTGTCGTCTAGTGTCATTTCAGTGTCGTTCAGCGTCGTTCAGTGTCGTTCAGAGTCGTTCAGCGTCGTTCAGCGTCGTTCAGCGTCTTTCAGTGTCATTTCAGTGTCATTCAGCGTCGTTCAGTGTCATTCAGTGTCGATCAGTGTCATTCAGTGTCTTTCAGTGTCGTGGGAGGGGGAATAGAAAGAGACAGAACGAGAGTGAAGTTTCACTTCATCCGCGCGGACGGACTCTACGCACGCACATTTTTTTTAATTCCAATTTTGTAATAAGATGAGCAAGACGTTCATCTGGTTACGTACCTACTTTGAAGCCTATGAGATAAATCGTCACAGTCTATGAAACAGATTTTTATTATCCAATCTATACGAGACCAGCAAGACATTTGCCTGATGGTAAGCGACACGCCCGCCTCGAGGGGTATCCGGGTAAGAATAGCACCCTCCCATCTCCTCCCGCTGGGTCTACGTAAGAGGCGACTAAGGGAAAACAAGAAAACGGGCAGCAGCGTCTCTCTATTAGGTTATCTATACTGCAATCCCCAAGCCACCTGCCAAGCGTGGGCATTATGGCAACCCCTCTCTTCTAAGGGAGAGGTCTTTGTTCAGCAGTGAACGTCTTTTGGCTGCTGATGATGATGAAGCGACACGCCTGTCAGCTACACTGCTTCAATAGGACCTGTGGGGATCAACCGGGATATGTTCCCACATAAAACACCCATCCACCTGAAATCCCCGCGACTGTCGCATCGGCACATGAGGGGGGGGGGGGGGTGAACCTGGACTCTCTGGTAGGATTTGCTCAGCGCCTTATCTTTCAGCCCGTCGTCGGGATACATTCATTTTTTATAAGACCCTATCAATGTCGTATCGGCATCGTGTCGTATTGTATAATAACACCCGTTCCCGGAAGCAATCAGCTTTTGCCCGGGAATATTTCCCTAGTTCGGAGTAAGTGGTTCGAACGAGTGTCTGATAAACTTGATTAAGGGCTGCACGAGAAGGGCTCGATAAAAAAATCCTGCCCGTAATAGCTTTAAAGGAACATCTTTTACGCGAGCGTTGTTGAGTAATAACGTTCTGTTTAACCCGACCGAAGTAAGCAAAAGAAAGTTATGATTTTAATAAGTCAATGTGTCGTAATTGCTGAACGATTCATTGTATTTTAACAAATGAATCACGTCTCGTGTCTATTGTAAACACTGTTCAGTGACAGATCAGCTGGTTAGTAACGTCACTGGTAAGGTCAGTTATTATATGGGTGACCGTTTAGTGTTATTCGAGTTAGTCTACGTGCTTCGGCGGACACGTAAACGGCAAAATTGGATAGCGGCTAGGATGTCTACGTACAAGACCAACGGCAACGGGACCGTCAAATATGACCCCCCAAAATCGTTGGCTGCGACCACGCCTGGTAAATAGTCGGTCCTGGTAGGATTGTTATTTACAAAGCGTTATTGTTACCGGAAACTAACGCGATTTACCTTATCTTTTGGCTTTTCGATACAAATAATGTACCACCATACCAATGTTAATGGAACGCGAAAATCTAAAGGCTATATCCAGACAGCAGTCGTTAAGCCGGCTGTGGGCAGGGTAAGGACAGCTGGAACAACTCGTGACACCAGCTTGGCCACTAACAAAACCACAAACAAACAAATAACAAAAACACACGTTATAAGTCCCGATACATCCACATATCATGCATTTGAAGTCCTGATTGGATGTATACGGCAGATTTCATAATAACACACCACAAAAACAACATAAGCATGTCTTAAAATAAACAACATAAACATATCATGTTTTAAAATAAACCACATAAACGTATCATGTTTTAAACTAAAGGTCTTAATAAGTATATTCCAAATATACTTACATATACATATCCTATGTCCAATTTCATCAAAACCTACTAAGTAATTTCTACGCAATACTTCAAAATTATTACCTACTTGGACCCGACCCTTGCGAAAAGAGCCTAACCAACACTATATTTTTTTACTCCTGCACCTGACTGTTTTGGTGGTCCAGTGGATTTAGGATTATTGTTATCGTGAGATTCAACTCTAGGGTCAAGTTTTTTTAAACAGATATCCTCCATGGTTGAGGAGGTAAGGACTGGTACCTGGTAAAGGCTAATGGACTTGAACATAGCTGATGACACAAAACATCTCTCTGTCATCCCCTACAGGTTTCTTTTTTATTATTACGATCATATAAATGTGTCGGTTAATATCAAAATCGGTAAAATCCACTGTGGGTCAAAATATATTTTTTTTGCCAACACACCTCTACTTTTTGTAAGGCATTAGACGTTGTTTTCAGAAGTGGTAAAATCCATTGCTACTCCATAGTAATTTAGGCCTAAAGTTCGACAGCATATCAAATTTAGCAAAATCCAGATCATAAGTTGTTTCAATGTTGGCAATATCCACTACGGCCAATCACGGGGCTGCATTTTTTCAATATGGCCAATAGTTTATACCGAAACGGTCGGATATCACTATCAAGGTAGATCAAAATTAGTTATATCCATCTATGAGTTACTTTAAAACCAGTAAAATCCACACGAGTATAACAAACTTGGTTATATCCAAACTACATTTACGTTTTTCCCAAAAGTTATGTACATTCAATCATGCTAAACTACTTAAAATGATATTAATAGTTCTAAATTACCTAGATTAAATTCCTCTTAATGATAATTCGCATTGTATTTAGGCGTTTTAGAATTTTGTTAACCACGCAAAAAGCGTTAGCTAGGATATAACCATTTTTGATATTAACCGACACAAATAAACATTCACTAACAAAATGACATCTAAACTGTGGTCGTAGTGATCGCGGACTTATCTTTGCTGGTGGCGGAAATGTGAACGAACGCTTATATTATGATGATAACGTGTAGTTTAACAGTTTCATATAGACAATAGCGAAAATCCTATCGGAAAAAATAATTTTGCAGGCTGTGACTTTAAAAAAAATAGCGACACAATAAATAGGGCACTAATTGTGTGTGCCGCTTTTCGGACCGTAAAGACCCTAGTTTCTAGTTTAAATATTGTAACGATGATTACCATCCTTCAAAATAAGAAACACCACTAGCTAACCCGAATTCCCATGCGGTATCCAAACAGAGGCTTCAATGAAATAAAATCCTCGATTCCCCGCAGATAGCACCCCTTTCCCCCCTAATATTAAGGGGGTTGCCTTTCATCAGGCGCCAACAAATTGGGTTCGACTGAATGATTTATGAGGTGTGAGTGGCAGATTCCGTGCACAATGGCGGGGATTCGGAAGTCTTTGAAATCCCTCCCTTGTATTGTAAATATAGATTTTTTGTGTGTACGTTGGTAACAACTTTTGCTATTGACCTTTTCTGATATTGGGGCTTTTATATACGGATATATTTTTAGCCTCACAAACTATTATTTCTTAACAGACCTTGTTTTTGTCCCACTGTTGGGCACGGGCCTCCCTTCAAGAGAAAAAGGCTTAGGCCTTGGTCCACCACGCTGACCAACGCCATTCAAAAACTAGTTAGGCTTTTTCGGACATGCAGGTTACCTCGCGATGTTTTCTTTCACCGAAAGCTAGTAACAATCGCACAAAGACAATTTGCACATGATTAGTTACAGAAATCAGAGATGTGAGCTGCGGTTCGAACCTGCACACCTTGTTTTCCAAGACAAGCGCTAGTCCACTCAGCTGTAACTGAAAAGTTTACATAAAGTATACATAAAAATGTATACTTCTGCAGCTTATATTCAGCGAAGCTCCGATCTGGGAATTGGATCACGCCTCGTACCGCGATGTCCGTGAGTGTCAATAATTGATTCAAATTAACGAACCGATGACAGACTGGTGCCAACAACCCTGACTATAGGTACATGTGTACAAGCATGGTGTGTGTAGGGATGAGATTATTCGAAATCAGGTTTCAGTGTTCCTGAATTAATTTAGTAGAGAGTGAAGCAGATACTATCGATAGTTTTGCTATAATAATAATGTCCTCTTCGCCGATACGACCACAGTGGCTAATCTTTCGCAAGATCAGCCATCTACGCGGGATATATCATAGTGCACAAGCGCTTGCGTAGACACAAGTGTACTCTCTCGTCCTTTTACCTCTTACAATCCGATGGGACGGAAAACCGATACGACTGGGGAGAGATCAAGTGCAGGACCGACTTTTTACATGCCCATCCAACGCATGGATCATGTTAGTTTACAGACAATCAGGTGATCGGCCTGCATTGTCCTAGCCAGTAATGAACAACTACACAAAGTTGTTGCTCCCCGCGGGATTCGAACCCGCGACCTCCGGTTGCAATCGCAATTTCTCACTGCGCTACAGAGGCTACAACGCATAATGTCCCAATGTCCCACTACTGGGTGAGAATCTCCTATCATCTTCGTCATGGGAGATGAAGGATCTTAGATCATAATCCACCACGCGGCTCAAGTGCGCCTCGAATAGATTTTAGGGCAAGCTTAGATTTCTTCACGATGTTAGGATGGCGTGAGATTTAACTTCAGAGTCTCTGGACGTTTGGGGTGTGGACCCTAGATGTCCATTGAGTACGGTGGCTACTCGGAGGAGAACGGCGGCGGGGTTGCGACTCCAGTCTCCGTGAGTACCGGGACAGGTTTCAGGGGACTCCCCGGCGGCGGACTCAAACGCAAGGCACTGAGGGACACCCACCAGAGAAACCTGGTTCCGCTCATGAGTCGATGCGACAGCCGCAAGGGCTCTAGTGTGTAACAATCCCATGTACCCCGGTTGACCCCACCTATAGAAGGTTTCCCCCATGAAAACAAAAGATGAAGTTTGAACCGGCGACTCACTGTGTTCTAAGCAGAACTAGGATACCATCGCCTAGAAATAGCAGATAGAAAACTTGAAAATGGTCGGTAAAACTCATGTCTGGCATAAAACTGAGGATTTCTATGCCACGTGCAGATGACAATTTGAATAATGCAGACTTGCTACAGTAGAGACGAAATTCAGTGAGAAGTTAGAATTTTAAATTGGAGATGCTACGTGTATATAGAATCTTGTTAAATGAGTTGAATTTCCTATTTATACTCTACAATTTAGAACTAGAAATCTCTGTACTGATTAGGTACTATCAGTATAGGAATTTCTAGTTCAAATCACAGTTTAAGACATTCGAACTCTCGCATTCTGTTCTGGGTAAAATAAATTCGCATAAATTATTCTCTGAGAAATATGGGGCTGAGAGCTGCATAAAGTATTTCGCTTTGTCGTAGAAAGTTTGAATTATTTTCTCAAACAAAACTCAAATAGAATTCATAATGGGGGAGTACATTGTGTTGCCTCGGAATCGGCTAAACTGGAAAAAAGTGGACAAGCCAGAGTTGAAGAAATGGATGATGGTTCAATCTTAATTTATTTATTTATTTAGGTACCTTTATTTTACATTGTAATATGTAGAAGTCGAAATCTTAATTGCCTTTTTATAAATCTAAGGGTAAAAAATAATAATTATAATTTGTCCGTCAGTCAGATCGTCAAAAAATATTGAACACGTATTTTTTATTTATTAAATCAATAGAAATTGACAAACATAAAGAGCGTCAAAGTTCGGGAGTGGGGGCCCATAACTTCACGCGTGAGTATAAAATGTATCAGGCGTGACGTCACGCAGAATTGAAACGCGCTATATCATCGTCAAAAGTGTAGAAAACAAGCTCAAGGAACTGATAAAAACACAAACAAATAAGAGTAAAGAATCCTACCTAAGCGAAAAAACTTTAAAACTAATTGAAGATAGAAGAAATTTATTATTACACAAGGATAAGAAAGAAAACCAAAGAGGAATCTCTAAACTTAGCAATCAGATTCGCGAAAATATGAGGAAAGATAGGAAGAATAGAAGAATCAAAACTCTGGAAAACCACATTAACAAAACGGGAGGTACAAGAAAAGCACTCAAAGAACTTCGAGAAAAGGGTAAAGAATGGATAACAAAGTTAAGAGACAAAGAACTGTTAATTACCTCTCGCAGTAAAATCCAAAAAATAGCAACAAACTATTATCGCTTACTGTATTCAAATAAGCCAAACACACAGTCTCCTGGTGGAGAACATAAACAAAAATATATGATCGAAGGTAATGAAATTATACCAGAAATACTAATATCGGAAATAGAAAAAGCTATAGTAAGTCAAGAGATGGAAAAAGCCCCGGCCCAGATAGAATCACAAACGAACTTATGAGAGGGTCAATCGAAGAACTATGTCCGATACTAACAAAGGTTTTTAATGAGATTCTATATACAGGCAGCATCCCAAGCCAATGGGCAGAATCACATATAATACTTCTACATAAGAAAGGTTCAAAAGACGATATAGGAAATTATAGGCCCATATCACTTATTTCAAATGTATATAAAGTTTTTGCCAAAGTCATTCTAGACAGAATATCAATAAGGCTCGATGAAAATCAACCTGTGGAACAGGCAGGGTTCAGGAAAGGCTTCAGTACAATTGATCATATACATACAATGAAACAGCTTATTCAAAAATACAATGAATACAACAAGACCTTTTACTTAGCATTTATAGATTACTCCAAGGCATTTGATAGCCTCAAACATGAATTTGTATGGCAAAGCCTAAAACAGCAAGGGATCCAAAACGCTTACGTAAACATCATCAAAAATATTTACAGCGAAAGTAAAGCTAGTATCAGGCTGGAATCTATGGGAGATGTTTTCCCAATCGATAGGGGCGTCAGGCAAGGTGACCCACTCTCACCGAAGCTGTTTACAGCAGTACTAGAACAAATGTTCAGAAAGTTCGAATGGGAGAATCTAGGGCTAAACATAAATGGATCGCGATTGAACCATCTAAGATTCGCAGACGACTTAGTTCTATTAGAAGAGGACCCACTACTACTGGAATGCATGATACAGACCCTAGCAGACAGAAGTAGAGAAGTAGGTCTTGAAATTAACTCGAGCAAGACTAAAATGATGACAAACTCAATACCCACAGACATAACCATCGACGGACAGAAACTCGAATATGTAGAGGAATATGTATATCTAGGTCAGATAATATCGCCCAATGACCAAATAACCAAAGAAATAGACAAAAGAATTGCGACTGGGTGGAAAAAATATTGGGCCTTGAAAGAAATCATGAAAAGCAAGGAACTGGGCATTACAATCAAGAAGAAGACTTTTGATACTTGCATCCTACCCTGCATCACATATGGCTGTGAAACCTGGGCTTTGACGAAACGACATAGGGACAAACTAGCAAGATGTCAGAGAGCTATGGAAAGGAGCATGCTAGGTTTGAAACTAATGGATAAAGTAAGAAGCATAGACATCAGGCGCAAAACGAAATTAACAGACATCCTGTCACGTATTGATCAACTTAAATGGAGGTGGACTGGACATATCATCCGCTGCAAAAAGGAGAAATGGAGTAAACAGGTGACAGTTTGGTACCCAAGAGATGGCGCTAGGAGCCGAGGTCGCAAAGCAAGAAGGTGGGAAGACGAACTGAAAATGACCGCGGGACCCCTTTGGATAAGAGTAGCGGCAGACAGAAAGCAGTGGAAAGAGTTGGAGGAGGCCTTTGCCGTAAGGCACACCGAAAAAAGAGATATTTTGTAGTATAAGTTTCGATTTTACATTTACTGTACCCATAATTTACTGTACATAAATACTATACAGTTATTATTTGTTAAAATTTTCGGGAAATAAAGGCTTTATTATTATTATATCATCGTCAGTTTTTATTTACTTGACGAAAGAATTTTTTGATAATGTAAATGTCGGACTAAATATAATTTTTCAGTCACCTAGCCTAGAAACAAATAGGTATAAATTATAAATTTAGAAAAAAAAAATAGACTGAATAAACCAAATTTCTAATTAAAGAAGTCAGTAAAAAACTAACTTAATCAACTCTATTTCCCAATATGTAGCTACCATGATAGGTATACATTGTAAAATTAAAACACGCCTTATTTTGTGTCGGTAGTTAATAAAACATGTGTGATATCGTCGCTCAGACAAGGAAGTTTCGAATTGTTATTCAGAATGCGGAACCCTGAATCTTAGAGTTGGTAACTCCGACCGCTGCATTATTCACTCCTCACTCGCTCCTGACGTACCTATGATTAATAACTTGCCTGGAACAACTTTTCTATACTTTTTGTGTGCTTTCCTTTATTATTTAAGAGTTGAGCGAAGTTTCTTTGGACATTTTTTTCTGCTGTGACGATGGTTTTAATAGTTTGCGAACTTGCACTCACACTACAACATAGTTTAGTGTGGTTTTTAATGCAACAGTAACGAGGCAAACAAACGTTCGTCTAATGGTAAGTGACACGCCTTCTCAAAGACAGTTATATTGCACTGCCACTCGTCAACTGAGATATTGGAGTTCAAGCCTCTTGAGCCGTCATCACTGAAACATTAGATATTAAGTCCTTTAAGCCGGTTTACTGCAGTAATTTTCCCAGTTACCCTTTACGCGTGAACACAGCAATTTTGATGCTGCTGTTGCTTTGCTGCCGATATTAGACCTGTACATATACTGTACCGTATCGTTAATGCCAGAATTCTGGATTCAGCTGGGAGGCGGAGGCCGGGATATGTGAGAGTTTGCCCAATAAAGCATCCCCGAGGGACATCGACTCTATGGGGAGAATCTGGTTGCTGCATTTGGAGCTCGATAGTCTTCCATATGAAGTAACTTACTTTCACTGGGTTTCCCGACTGTGTAATAATAATAATAATAAATACACTTTTTTCTCTCTTCACTCCCATTGTACACCAAAAGTTACACGTAAATTGAACAATACGTTGAAGATATCAATGTACAAAGGCGGCCTTATCGCTAAAAAGCAATCTCTTCCAGCCAACCTAACTAGAAAATGAGAGAGAGAAACATAATGGGCAGTTGATGGTGCACTTCAATAAAAATAAAATTTTATTGTTGAATAGAAGTAGAAGAAGAAAATAGAAAATATCGATACCTCGGGGCTCAAAGGGCGTAAGCACCAAAACTCGACTTTTCAGGAGAGCCAAAAAACAAAAAAATAATTTTTATTTTTGACATAACTTTTTTGGTTTTTGACCTAAATAAGCCATTTAAACACCAAAAGTCTCATTTTTTTCTGATGCAGAACACAGTAATATTATATTTGGAATAAATTTAAAAATAACAAAATTAGCTTTCCTATACGCCCCGAAAAATTGCATGTTTAGGGCGGTTACACCCCAAAAATCAATGAATGTGTGATGAGTTATGGTTGTAACCGCCAATTTGCCTACTAATTCTATCAGTTTGTAGACAGTTACTTTGATTTCTATAGTTGATTAAATATAAATTGCAATTTTATATGGACTTTATCAACACTTTATCAACGTAGCATACCTATTTATCAGTGGCGTGCACTCCAGACAAGCAAAGACTGTGCCTACCCTCTTCTTAATGACTATTATTTAATAACTATTCCAAGAAATTTTCTTTTTTGCCTGCCCTGGCAATGTATGCACGCCACTGCTATTTATTTATTAACTGCTATTTATACAAATAATTATTGATATTACCTAGCCCAGTAGTTAGTTGCATGTCTTACCTACAAACTATTCAAATTAATATAATAAAGCTGAAGAGTTTGTTTGAACGCGCTAATCTCTGAAACTGACAGTCGGATTTGAAAAAAATCTTTTTGAATTAGATAGATCAATTCTTGAGGAAGGTATTTAACATCACGCTACGACCTTCGGGGGTGAAGCAAAAACGTTTCTCGTGGATGAAGATGACATAGAACAGCTAGTTTTCATTTTAAAAGGAAAATGATAAATAAAAATCACATTATGTAGGTAATTTATTAAATAATTTAGGTATCATCAAATTTAGCACTAAGAACCTAACCATCCAGATAGATCTCATTTAATATTTTATATGTATTCTTTTTATAGTATAAGTTTATTTATTTTATTATAAATATAATAATATGTATGTGTTATTATTATATTTCATTTTTATTAATTGTATACTTGCTCCTATCTTTTCATTGTTTCTTCTTTCCTTATAGGAGCCTGCTGGGAGAGAACTCATATTAGGTTAAGTACACCATTGTACATAATATTGTGTGTTATTTTGTATTTTAAAACTGTGTTTGCAATGTGTACATAAAGTATGAATACAAATAAATAAACAAATCTTGAGATCATATAATTAACCTTTTTTATTCTTTTGGTGGCCGGTTATTAGGTAGGTAACTACATAGGTATACTTAGGTATTCATAAGTCTATGTAGATTTAAAGTACCCACCTACTAACAGGTCACCAAAAGACTTAAAAATTACAATAATTGATCTCAAGAGTTCCTTGTTTTTTTTTTTAAGATGGTTAGTGATGGTTAATAGTGTTAAATTTTGTGGCAATACCTAGGTTGTTTGATAAACAATATTTTTATTATGTAAAGTGATCTTTATTTATCATTTTTTTTTATAATAAACTAGCTGTTCTGGATGGAACAGCTAGTTGATTTATTATATAGCTTTATTATATTAGTACCTACTTATAAATAAAATGTGTTATTGAATAGTTTTTGGGTAAGACAGGCAATTCAAAATTCAATTTTTTTTTATATCAAATAGGCTTAACGCTAGCACTTTTGAACGGTCAAATTTTTAAAAACTACCACCAGATCACAACGCGGCCTCAACTGAGAAGATCCGGCAAAGAACTCAGCCGGCTTGTCATTTTTTCAAATTTTTTTTAAAAACAAAGTTTGTCTTTTTACTATTAGATCAGCACCAGCGACAGTGTGTCCTTAGGTATAAGTAACATAATTATTTGTATAATTTGTTATCTGAGTTGATAAATAGGTATGCCAAGTTAATAAAGTCCATAATATATGTTGAGGCATTGCTGGTTGAGTCTTTTCGCTCACCCAATCACAGGGCTGCATGCGCCACTAGCGCCTCTCGGACGTCGAAGGAAACATTAATAACGAACAGACGATTGTTGGCTACCTACTCGGAATCGGAGCTTGAGGCGGATAAATAATTCCACATCAATTTTGTTCGAATTAAACAAATTCACACCGCGCGCGGTTAAATAAGTAAAGACAATTGTGAAAGCTAATACTTAAAGGTACGAAGAATAACTCTTGTGTGTGCTGTGTGTGTGGTGCGGTGCTTTGATCGAAGTTCAAGAATCAGGCCGCCAGCTGCTCAGAAAAGGTGAGTGAATTGCTCTTTCGGTAATGCCCTCAACTTAATCTATTTACCTTACATAGGTTTCTGTTCCTTCGAGTCGGGTTAATTTTTTTTATATAGACATATTAAATTTTTTGCTGTGTAGGATTTTTGGGTGTCATTTGAGGGTACAAAATGGCTGCGAAATCTTTGGAAGTCAAATTTAAAATTGAAAGGGAGTGGTTTGCTAGTACGGTTGATATGATGAAGTCAAAAGAATATTCATCATCGGTACTGTCGGCTCGGTTAAGAAAATTAGAAACACATTATTCGAATTTATTATCGGCTTATGAAAGTCTTCTGAATGTTATGACTGATGAGGAGGCTATCGATACATTAGATGCGCAATTTAAAAAGGCCAGTTTGCACTATAACGAGCTGGAAGCGGTTTTGTTAAAATATCCTAAAAGCGACGGCAGCTATGTTACGACAGAAAGTGCATCTCAATCGAACCTACCGCCAATTCAACTCGCACAGTTTGCGGGAGATATGTTTGAATGGTTTAGCTTTATTAGCCTGTACAACTCACTCGTGTTAACTAGAAAGGACCTGTCTAAAACGGAAAAGTATCATTATTTATTTTCAAATTTGCAAGACGAACCACGTATGCTATTACAACATTTACCGATGGTAGACACGTCGCTAGACACTGCTTTAGAAATACTTAAGTCTAGATACGAAAACAAAAGAATACTTATCGATAAACACTTGGCTAAGTTACTATACCTACCTCCATTAAACGATGAACGTAATCTACGCACTGCGATTTTGAACCCTATTTTGGAGTGTACAAGAGCGCTTTCCAATTTAGGTCTAAACAACGTTGAGAATTATATGCTTTTATACATTATGTTGCATAAATTGCCCTCCAGTTTAAAGTCTAGATTTGAGCAAAGATACGGTGGTTTGAAAGGAGATTTACCTATTTTTGAAAATCTTATTGAGTTTCTTCAAAATGAATCATATTTCATTGAGACAGCGAATTTCTCACCGGCGCACGTATCAGCTGATAGCAGGCGAGTTGAACGACCGCTTCGAGTCGAAGCGTGTGTATTTTGTTCATTCACAGGACACAAAATTGTTGACTGTCGCAAATTTAACAGCTTATCAATTGAAAATCGGCGTGCGTTCGTGAGGTCCAAAAGATTATGTTTTAAATGTTATGGCATGCATTCAGCTATTTCGTGCACTCGCAATACTCCGTGTGCATCTTGCGGTAATACGGGTCACCATAAATTAATTTGTACCTTTTCACGCGGTGATAATATCGGTCAGAATAATAATTTTAGTAAATCTTTCAGAATGAATAATAATGACACGTATACTTCTAATAGACGTCACGTATCTGTCGGTTGTTTAGACGGGCAGCAGCCTCTAAATGATTACGAGTATCGGTGTAATAACAATACCGAATTTTCCCATGAAATGATGCAAATGGCGCACCCGGGAATGGAACCGGCGGCACCCTCGCGTTCATATGAAGCTACCTCAAATGTCGTACCGGTTCCGTCCGGTAGTAGTGGGTATGGAAGCGGTGGCGCCGTCGGTCGGGGTGGTGCCAGCAATATAGCAGCTTGTCCCACTCGCACGATGTCGGCCACGGGAGCGAACGAGTCGGTAGACAGACCCCCACCGGCGGTGCCAGTATACGGTTACGAGTGCCACAGTAGCTCGCCTGCGCATAACGCGCATATGCAATAGCAATTAACTTGCAGTAATGTTGCTTCTTCAAATGACCACAAAATAAATCTAAATTCTAATATAATCTTACCGACAGTTATTGTTTATGTAAAGTCAGCGTATGGAAATTTAGTGCCTGCACGAGCTTTATTGGATTTCGGATCACAAATTACGATAATAAGAAGTGAATTTGCAAGGTCTTTGAGCTTACCGCGACATTACTGCAACATACCCATAAGTGGAATCGGCGGAGACGGTACGAAACTTGTAAATCGTATGGTTATGCTTAATTTTACGTCAAGGAATAATACGGATCTTGGGTTAGCGACTCCGGCGGTTATAATGAAAACTCCAACTAGTTATTTGGCGGATCGGTTTAATTCGCCTGTAGGTGTTTCGGATTACGGTTTCTCTAATTTATCAAAAATCGATGTAATTTTCGGCTGTGACATTTTAGGGGAAATTTTAAAAGGTGGAAAGATAACCTTAATGTCGGGCGGTCCGTATGCTTTGGACACTATTTTTGATTATGCGATATTTGGCCCAAACGGGTATATAAATGAAAACTCGGATATTCATTCAGATGCGGTTATTTTGAACTCGGATAATACAGTTTCGGATACTCACTCGGTTGCAGCCATTAGTTCGGTTTCGGATTCGGACAATAGTTTTAATGACGGTTTATTATTTTCGGGCAGTACTTTAATAGATATTGTGGAACGGTTTTGGGCTACAGAAGAGCCTCCTTCGGCGGTCATTAAAGATCCTTTAGACATCCAATGTGAGACTTTATTTTCAGAAACTACGGTTCGCGGTTCGGATGGAAAATATACAGTTCGACTTCCTTTACTTCCGGCTCACTCTAGACTCGGTAACTCGAAGCAAATGGCTTATCGGCGGTTTCAAGCCTTGGAGAAACGATTTAAATTACAACCAGAATTCAAGAAAAAATACTTTGATTTTGTTAATGAGTATATTAGCCTCGGACATATGAAAAAATCGGATTTTTGTAATTACTCGGACGAACATTATTTTTTAGCTCATCACGGAGTATTTAAATCCTCGGGTGATACTAATAAAATTAGAGTAGTTTTTGACGGCAGTGGAAAGACATCGAATGGAATTTCTTTGAATGACTGTTTGTACGCGGGAGAAAAATTACAGAACGATGTCACAAAAATAATAACTAATTTTCGATTTCACAAATACGTTTTTACAACGGATGTTAAAATGATGTTTCGTCAAACATGGATACACCCTTTGGATAGGAAATATCAATTAATTTTGTGGCGTGAATCAGACCCACAGCCTATACAGGTTTTTGAACTAACAACTAATACTTACGGGTTGAAATCGAGCCCCTTCGTGGCTATCCGGTGTTTGCTGCAACTTGCTGAAGACGAAGGCGACAAGTTCCCTCGAGCGGCTAATATTATACGTTATAATACTTACGTGGATGATTTACACGGTGGTGCTGATTCAATCGAGGATGCGCTGGAAGTACGGAACGAGTTGATCGCATTAATGAAAACAGCTGGTTACGATCTTCGTAAATGGTCATCTAATCACCCAGATATTTTAGTCGGTTTGCCTCAAGAACACTGCGACGCTCACTGTAATTTTGATAGGGACAACAAACTAGGTTGTCTAAAGGTTCTAGGCATTAAATGGGATCCCAAGTCAGATTGTTTCTCCTATGAAATTAACATTCCCACCGAGTCTCGAGTCACTAGAAGAACCATATTGTCAGCTACAGCCAAGTTGTTCGACCCATTGGGCTGGATTTCCCCAGTAGTTTTCCGGGCTAAGCTGTTGCTTCAAACCCTCCTGAGTAGCACATCCAATAACGGAACTATAGATTGGGACTCCCCTGCACCTGATGATATCGTTCAGGCATGGCGGGCTATTTTGTCGGACTTTTCGAATTTAACTCAGATTTCTATACCACGATTTATGAGGCCTCTTGGTAATAACCAATACACTCTTCACGGATTTTGCGATGGGTCTTCTCTTGGTCACGGTGCAGTTGTGTATTTACGTGCGGAACAAGCGGACGGAAATGTTTCAGTTAGTCTTCTGATGTCAAAATCCCGGGTGTCCCCTTTAAAAAAGAAAATTACTATCCCACAATCGGAACTGAATGGTGCAGTCTTGCTGTTGACTCTGCTATGTCACATTTATCAAACACTGGTCGAAGAATTACGTATAAAAATCAAACAGGTATACGGCTGGTGTGACAGCACTATTGTTTTAGCTTGGATTAAGACTCCTCCACATAAATTACAAGTTTATGAAGGTAATCGAGTCTCCAAAATAATCACTTCCAAATTGCAAATATTATGGAGACATGTACCATCGGAGCTTAACTGTGCAGACCCTGCTTCTCGCGGTGCTGCCGCCGCAGATTTGATTACCGAAAGTTTGTGGTTCAGCCCTAACTGGCTACGTACTGCACCCAGTGACTGGCCTGAAAGAATTGCAACTTATCCTGATACTTTACTGCCAGGTATAAAGTCAAAAGTCGTTGCTAACGTAACGCTAACTGAAACACAAACTCAACCTGTCTCGGATCTTTTCGGTAGATATAGTTGTTTACAAAAACTCCTTAATGTCACTAGTTACATGCTCAGATTTTTACATAATATTAAAAATAAGGATTCACATATTTCGGAAAAATATATAACGGTTTGTGAACGTAGGCACGCACTTTCTCTTCTAATTAAACTGGTTCAATCGGAAGCATTCGAAGTGGAAATAAAAGCATTACAAACTAAATCAAAAATTAACTCTGCTCTTAAAAAACTTAACTTGTTCCTTGATAATCAGGGTCTGGTGAGAGTAGGGGGAAGAATAGGGAACTCCGACTTGCCGTATAATGCGAAACACCCTATTTTGCTTCCGGGGAAGGGTCACTTTGTGCAACTTTTAGCTGAAAGTTACCACAAAACATACTGTCACGTCGGCGCGAATACACTGTCAGCTATTTTATCTCGGAATTACTGGATACTGTCTGCGCGTCGGCTAACACGAAGTGTAACTTTTAGATGCGTTCATTGCTATCGAGCGCGACCACGGCTGGTTCAACCTTTTATGGCTGATTTGCCCCCGGATAGGGTAAAATGTGCGCGGCCTTTCCTAGGCGTGGGTACGGATTTTGCGGGTCCGTTCTATATTCGGACAAGTTTGCTTAGAAATGCTCGGGTCGAAAAGTGCTACTTGTGTGTTTTCGTCTGCCTTGCAACGAAAGCAGTTCATTTAGAGGTTGTATCCTCGTTGTCAGTCGAAGCTTTCGTTGATGCTTTCACTAGATTCGTGTCAAGACGAGGGTTGCCCGCGCTTGTCAGATCGGACTGCGGTACCAATTTTACCGGAACTGATAAATATTTAAAGGAGTTATACGGATATCTACGGGATCACAACAATGAGATCGGTAGAGAACTTAGCAAGTCAAATGTTACTTGGTTGTTTAATCCACCCAGTAGCCCTAATATGGGCGGTCTTTTTGAAGCAGCAGTTAAAATAGCTAAAATGCATATGCGTAGAGTTTTAGGTGAACAAAAACTAACGTTTGAACAAATCACCACCTTTTTCGCACGTGTAGAGGCAGTCATGAATTCTAGACCATTGACTCCTCTTAGTAGAGATCCCAAGGATATGGATATTTTAACTCCCGGTCATTTTCTTATAGGCGAGCCGCTAGTGTCGTTGCCTGAGTATAACTATGAGGATATCAATGCGGGTCGGCTTACCCGTTTCCAATTACTCCAAAGACTTTCGCAGCACTTTTGGGCTAGATGGCGAAATGAGTATTTACATACATTACAATTAAGACACAAATGGAACGATCTTACAGATCCCCCTCAAATCGATGAGTTAGTCCTTATAAAGGAAGATAATACACCTCCCTTAGACTGGAGACGGGGTAGGATTATTAAACTTTTGCCGGGTAAAGACGGTATAACTAGGGTAGTCGAAGTTCGGACACACAAGGGCTCCTTGTTGCGTCCAGTCTCCAAGTTGTGTAGGCTTCCAGTACAGTAGCACAACCAAGGAGAGCCTTGGTTCTGGGGGGAGGATGTTGAGGCATTGCTGGTTGAGTCTTTTCGCTCACCCAATCACAGGGCTGCATGCGCCACTAGCGCCTCTCGGACGTCGAAGGAAACATTAATAACGAACAGACGATTGTTGGCTACCTACTCGGAATCGGAGCTTGAGGCGGATAAATAATTCCACATCAATTTTGTTCGAATTAAACAAATTCACACCGCGCGCGGTTAAATAAGTAAAGACAATTGTGAAAGCTAATACTTAAAGGTACGAAGAATAACTCTTGTGTGTGCTGTGTGTGTGGTGCGGTGCTTTGATCGAAGTTCAAGAATCAGGCCGCCAGCTGCTCAGAAAAGGTGAGTGAATTGCTCTTTCGGTAATGCCCTCAACTTAATCTATTTACCTTACAATATAAAATTGTAATTGATATTTAATCAACTGAAGAAAACAAAGTAACTGTCTACCAACTGATTGAATTAGTAGGCAAGATGACGGTTACAACCATCATTCATCACACATCCATTGATTTTTGGGGTGTATGTGTCCTTTATTTTAGACCAACAGAAATTATTAAGGGCGTATCGGGCAAGTTGATTCTTTAAAAATTGATATGTTCGGGCGTAAGCACCATAATGTTACTAGGTATGTCGTTTACGACCCAAAACTAAAAATATATCGTTGAAAATTGTTAGGCGTAAAAGCATTTGTATAATCTACGGTGGCGTTTACTACCATCGCGTTTATGATGATTAACAGTGGTTGCTGTTACGACACAAAAACTAAAAATTTCTGTTTTATTTTCTACAAAAAATGGGGTCGTAAACACCATTTATTGGCGAATTGGAAGATTTTAAATATACAGATCGATAGAGCAGAAAAAACTGAGTAGGGCTGCATTAAAAAGTCATTTTCGCCAAAATGGTGGTTACGCCCTTTGAGCTCCGAGGTATCGATATATATAATAGTAGTATATAATATAAAATAGAAAAAAATAATTAATTACGATTATAAAGAGAGATAATGTTCTCCGATGTTGTGTTTCTCCGATGTTGATAATGTGTGTACCTATTGCTATACATGTAGCCTCCATGGCGCAGTGTGAAATCGCTTGCTTTGCAAACCGGAGGACGCGGGCTCCAATAACGCGGGGAGCAACAACTTTGTGTGGTTGTTCCTTACAGGCTAGGAAAATGCAGGCCGATCACCTGATTGTCTGTAAAGTAAGATATCCATACTCCAAGGGTTGGATGGGCATGTAAAAAGTCGGTCCTACGTCTGATCTCTCTCCGGTCGTATCGATTTTCCGTCCCATCGGATTGTGAGAGGTAAATGGAAGAGAGAGTGCACTTGTGTCTACGCAAGCACTTGTGCACTATAATATCTCCCACATCTGATCTTGCGAAAGATTGGCTTACTTATAGAATAATGGTAAATTCCAAGCAGCAGCCAAGCAGCAGTGTGTGAGTATTGCTGTGTTCCGGTGTGAAGCGCAGTGTAGCTGGTGAAATTACTGGACACAAATACTTAATATCTAATGTCTTAAGGGCCGGCAACGCGCTAGTGATTCTTCTAGTGTTGCTAGCGTCTATAGGCCGCGGCATACCATCAGGCAGGCCGCACGCTTGCTTGCCAAATTGGTTGTATACAAAAATACTCACATGGTTCCAGGGTCATCAGCGAGAGGGTCTTCAACGTAGGACACGTGCTTCGTCCGCCTGCTTTTCGGCCTGAACTCGAGCTTGTTGGCACAGCCTTTATTGGCCTTTGTCCGCGCCTCGAATATCACATGTGGGTGTTTCTGCTGAAACAAATGTATAGGTAGGTAAAACGGTTTCTTTTTAGTTATTTTTTTTTATTCATACTTAAGCTAGTGCTTGACTGCAGACCCACCTGATGGAAAGTGGCGGTGCAATCGAAGATGGCACACTAGCTTATTAAAAGCCTATTCTCTCTAGCCTTGAAGACACCCACATTATAATCAGGCGGGAAAACCGACGCAGGCAAACTGCTCCAATCCTTAGCTGTCCTTATTATAAACGAAGAGGTATATCGTTTAGTCCGGACTGAAGGCACTTTCACCACATAAGGGTGTGTATGCGCAGTGCGTCTCGACGTCCGATGATAGAAGGGGGATGGTGGAATCAAGTCATGTAATATTCTTTTTATATTGGGGTAATGTATAGAACCCGTGGGGTGTCCGGATAAGAATAGTACCTCCAATTTCCTCTCGTTGGGTGCACGTAAGAGGTGAAAAAGGAAAACAAGAAGACAGGCAGCAGCGTCTTTCTATTGGATTACCTACCGTCTATACTGCGATCCCCAAGACGCCTGCCTACTAAGAGGGAGGTCTTTGTTCAGTAGTGGACGTGTTTCGGCTGATGATGATATATAGATTGGGATTAGTAAGATAGAGACGGGACAAGGAAACACATCATCATAATCATCTGACGTCCAATGCTGAACATAGGCAACCCCACATTGGAACGCCACAATGCACGCCAATGTCGTCAGTTCACCTAGTGGGAGGTCCGCCTATGCTGTTGTGATTGCAAGTCGAGACCGCGGTCGCACCTCGAGAATCTTTATTCCCCGTCGGTTTTATCGGTTCTTCGAGTGATCCCATAGAAATAATCGTTTAATGCCCTTAATGTAGGTATCATTGACCCGTACGGGGTGTGGGCCCTTCGAACGTCCATTGAGTACGGCGGCGACTCCGAGGAGGACGGTGGCGGGGTTGCGACCCCCGTCCCCGTGAGCACCGTGACTGGTTCCCGGGGGGCTATAATGCGCCCCCCGGCGGCGGGCTCAAAGGCATGGCACTGTTGGGCCCCTGGTGCAGATCCCATTGGAGAGCCCTGCGGACTCCCTCTCATGTGCCGATGTGACAGCCGCGTGGGTTTTAGTGGGTAAGAATCCCACATACCCCGGTCGAGCCCCACAGCTCCCGGGGAACTTTGGAAGATTTCTCCCACGTCAAAAAAAAAATATCATTGACCGTTCTGAGGAAAGGTTCTAATGCTAAATATAACTTAACAAGTATAATAAGATATATTTTTTTAGAAATTTCGTGTTGTAGTGACGAAATTAGTTCGAGGTCCACTTAGGCCACGTGTTCACGCTAAGAAAACTCGCCAGGCCTATGTAACAATTCGTGTAGTTTCTACACACGAACTATGTGCACTGCTTCGGCGCTGACCTAGAAAAAGTCTCATCTGCGGTAGACTCGACGCGCGAAGTCACTACAGTGCGGTAGGTGCGATTGATCTTGTAATGAAAAACAGCATAACTTGTACATAGCCACACAAGCAAATCATATTTATTAGAGGTATCGATTTTTAACACAATAGCTAAAATATTATATACACAAATTAAATAGGTTAATTATTAGACCATTAATTTCCGACCGGTACTGAAAAAAAATCCTAACAAGACAAAATTAGAGTGTCTTCAGAAATCAGCTGAGCGAAAACAAAACAAGCTTACGCAAGAAAAATTTTCAGGCTTCCGGTGTTTTCCCCTGGAATTAGTTTCATTAATCACATTTCAGACGTCCGCCGCGACGGTCCAACGCTCGCTAATTTAAAATGCCAAAAGTACGCGATTGAATGGAAAATAACATGGAAAATATGGAAAAGGTTTTTTAGACTTTTTTTATACTAACAAGATGGCAAGCAAGCATACGGCCCATCTGATGGTAAGCAGTCACCGCAGCCGATAGACACTAGCCACATCAGTAGAATCACTAGCGCGTTGCCGACCCTTAAGACATTAGATTATCTTAAGTATATAAGTCTTTGCGTCCGGTTATTTCACCATGTACAGTGCCCTTCACGCCGGAACACAGTAATGCTTACACACTGCTGCTTGGCGGCAGAATGTAAGCACCTACCTGGACGGTACTACCACCTAGTAAAAGTAGGTGGTAGGTGGTTTTTGTAAAGAACTAGATGTGACGCCTGTGTCCAGCAGTGGAAGACTATAGGCTATGATGAGGTGGATTTTCTTTCTATAGGCGGATTTTCACTATTTCTTGGAGAGTGTACGCAGGAATTATATGACTTGATTTCACCACCCCCGTTTCTATCATTGAACAACGACACGCACGGTGGCTATGCACTCTTACGATGTGTGTGTCCCATCAGACCGGACTAAGCAATTTGCTTCGTGATTTTTAATACGTACAGTTACGGACTGGAATAGTTTGCCTTCGTTGGTTATCCCGCTCGATTATAATGTGAGTGTTTTTAATAATAGGCTTTTAATAAGCTGCATCGCCGCTTGTCATCAAGTGAGATTACAAATTCAAATTATTTATTTCAAATAAGTTTAACGCTAGTACTTTTGCATGGTCAATATATTTTTTTAAAGCTACCACTGGATCACAACAGTCAAGCACAGTCGCTTGTTTGCTTTTTTTATTATGTGCTAGTGCTTACTAGCACATAATAAAAAAAACATGTTACTCAAAGGTGAAGTCTCCTCCCCTAGCCTTCTTGTTCCACTTTGAACTATAAACAGACGTGTAGTTCGCAAATTTGTCTCACCATTAAGTTGCAAAAAACACCCATCTGGAGCATTACGTATTTAATGACCTGTTTTTTAACCATATCAAAATCGTAGCAATAATTTTTTGAATATAGGAGTGATGGCTGACCGGTGGCGAGCCAAAGACAAATGGTTGGATTTAAATTTAACCCTACCAATTGTCTTTGGCTGGCCACCGCTCAGCTATTACTCCAACATTTATTGCTACGATTTTGATCTTGTAAAGAAAATCGGGGTGTAAATGCCCATGGCACAAGGAGCGAATGGCACCACCTGAGCTCGATTGACGCTGAAGTCTGTGGACATTATAGGCTTGTAAAAAGTGGCTATCTACGTGTATGAATAGAGAACTCGAAATGATTTCCTCAACAATTTATTTTCATTCAGTATCGAATGAGATCAAAGAACGGTACACTGAATGATCCGATTCGTTCAAATTGGTAACACAATGGGACTAGCTTCGTTCTCGCATCAAAGGTAGAAACAAAAAAAACCGAGGAATTTATTGGAACGGAACACAATTGGATCTCTATGGCATTAGTGTCATGTTGCTTTTAATTAGTTAAAGTAATTACATTGGACGACTTCCGGTGTTGTATCAGGTTTTGACGGTAATTTAAATTTTGAATTTAGAACTTGTTCGCTTTCGTTTCAACTAAGAATGTGGCCGCCATCTTGCCATTTCAAATATATTATAATTAATATGATGTTTGAACAAAAATACATACCTAGCAAAATAAGACATTACAATAAATAATCTAAGCCGGAGCGAATTTTTCATTTTGTGTTTACTCTGCTGCCGGTACAAAAATCGTAAAAAACGAGTGAAGTTCCGCAGTCACTATCATCATGGCGGCCACATTCTTAGTTGAAACGCATAGTATAATGGCTTCAGTCAGCAGGTTTTTTTATCTATGATATGATGACGATATTTGAAGCTAACTTGCTGATACTTATGGCTACACAATGGAAGTTGGAAGAAGCTGTGTTAGGTAAGCTTAGTAACTTCGGAGTCACTCGACGTTCGGGGTGTGGACCCTATTGAGTACGGCGATTCCGAGGTGGACGGCGGCAGGGTTGCATTTCCCGTCACCGTGCGCACAGCTGTATCAGTTTCCCAAGGGTCTATAATGCGCCCCCAGCTGCGGGCTCAAAGGCAAGGCACTGAGGGGCTCCTGGCGCAGATCTCACCGGAGAGTGGGTAAGAATACCAGTCGAGCCCCACAGCTCCCGGGGACCTTTCGAAGGTTTCCACCGCGAAAAAAAGGTAAGCTTATTGAACGCCCTTGCTTAGATCAGAATTTTAATTTGTCGACGCTTATTGGCGCATGATCCGTCCACTGTATGGAAGTTAACGGGAATTACCAGTACGGTATTTGTGTGTCAGAAGTTGGGTTTGGCGAACCGTTGCGCAACTACAGTCGTGAGTCGTCAATACAAAAACACAATAATAGCTACTGCGCAGCGTATTGCGGCCAACTTCAGACACAAAAATCCATTGTGACTGTTGTAAACGCTGTAAAGTTGTCTTCGCTGGCTCTTGTCTTATCTGAACGCGTTCAAAATCGTCATAATCAATACACGAAGATATTATTATACAATGGCGGATAAACAAGTAGTGCATCGCGAAAAATAAGCAAACTACGAGTACCTTTTTCTGAACATTTACAAAACTTTCTCTCGTTACACAGTGCACGTTATGTATTTTTCAATTTTGTTCATTTTATGCCAAGAAACCATTACCTGACTTATGCTTTATTTACACCGTTATATACGCTTTTTTATTGAAATATTCAAATTTTAGCAGCACATATTTCAACAGTTTAACGTTCGAGGTCTTGATGGCTTTGTTCTTGAATAAATAAATAAATCCTTTACTGCAACAAAAAAATAAAATTTTTTTGAAACCCGCCAATTTGTCGGCGGTATCCACCTTTGGTTTTAAGTTGACGGATTTAATATGGATAAAAAGCCTACTGCTATTTGTTTTCTAAATCTCGTTGTAATGTCATCGTCGATAAAGTTCAACATTGAAATTTGAAGATGCCGCGTCCCAGACGACCTTGGCGCCACTCAGTTCTGAAGATCACTCCCTGAATCGCGTTCCGATACAAAGCCACAGCAAGTATGTTCTAGTTTTAATAAGGATCTTGTATTAGGGTTGGTACCTACGCATTTGTTTTTAAAGAGAGTTGGTTTCTCGTATTTTATACTATGCTAATAATTCGCTTTAGATCCGATGAGAAGCGATTTTATCAAAAAGATTAATAATGTAGCTTATAGAGTGTCCTTTGGGAACAAAAAATGCCTGGGGGTCTAGTCCGGGTTTCGATAGTTAACGAACTTGATCACTGTCAGTTTTCTCCATACATTACAAACCAGCGCCCCTAGCGGTAAATATCATAATCTACTAAAATGAACGGGGGAAAATTGACAGCCCGTAAACCATCTAAACCCGTACTAAACTCCAGATTTTTATTGTTTTATTGCCATGCACATCTACCAGACAAGTATGTATGACTTATTGCAACTTGGTAAAAAGTTTCCAAAAATAATTTCCTAACTTTGGCATATCTACTAATAAGTACTTACTTAAATGACGTGCGATTTTATGGTTTTTAAATCATCAATAATTTAATAAATTTCTGTATATTTCTAGGTCGATCCAATTGCTGCACTGGGTGGAAGGAAGTCGGGGTTCCTCAGGGGCCGGTAATGACTCTACTCTTATGATTGTTAACTGGTTATTTGACTTTCTTCAAATACACCATTCACGGGTTTTTGCAAAGCAGCAGCAGCAACGTGCAAGATGCCATGCTGGACGCAAAATCATACAACCCTGCATTAAGTTGGAATCCTGCACGGTGGTCAGCATGCAGCACCATGAATAGTGGGCACTAACGAGCCTGCTGTATACTTCAAGTCTTTTCAGCTATGCACCAGTTTTGAAGCGTTATCCTAATTTGGTTAAGGCGCAAAATACCTTTTTTTTTTTTTGACGCGGGGGAAATCTTCGAAAGATCCCCGGGAGCGGTGGGGCTCGACCGGGGTATGTGGGATTCTTACCCACTAAAACCCCCGCGGCTGTCGCATCGGCACATGAGAGGGGGGACCCCAGGGCTCTCCGGTGGGATCTGCACCAGGGGCCCCTCAGTGCCTTGCCTTTGAGCCCGCCGCCGGGGAGCGCATTGTAGCCCCCGGGAACCAGTCACGGTGCTCACGGGGACGGGGGTCGCAACCCCGCCGCCGTCCTCCTCGAAGTCAAGGCGCAAAATACCTAACCTAACCTAACTTAATAGAAGTTAAATTCCAGCTGAAATGTCATATAGTCTACCGTTATTATTATACCTATATAATTGAAAAGTGGGGCAGCCCTACTCGTAATTAAAATCAGGGGGGCGATTCTCGCTTACTTCGAATCGACTTCGATTTCGAATCTGCAATACGAAGCCTATCTCTACTAAGAAATCTCGAAACTCGAAGTGATTTTCTCGAATCTTGTATTCTGGGCAACAATCGAAGTAAACTTCGAAATAATCTCTATTCGAATGAGGAAAATGTTGCCATTATGAACGTTAAATGTCCCGCGAGTCATTCTGTTCAAGTAGTTGATACGGTTTTTTTACCGGATGGGATGTTTTTAGTAGAAAAGCATATCTTTTAAGTGGTTCACGTCTATAAAGTGGTAGAACGACATTTTGTACGATTTTTCACATAATTTATCACAAATTAATGAGTAATAAATACACAAAGCTGTGTGTTCTTACCATAGATTTTTATAAATCTATGGTTCTTACTTAGTAGTCTGTGGCTGTATGATCCTAGTACCTTTGCCTCTCTTTCGGCGAAGTAAAATTAAAACAAAAATACCATATGTTTATGTATTTATGTTTACGATTTTGTTTTAGTATGCCCGAAAGGTTATTTATAAAAAGATAAGTTTTATTGTTGTTGTCCGTATTCTTAAAGGCGTTTATGTGATGTTTAGGTGTATATACCTATATAATTGGCTGTCGATCGCAGTATCTCTTAATTAATAGTCTGTGTTGTTGATTGTTTGGTAATGAATTAAGTTTTAATCAAGTGCGAGGACTTCGTAAAGTGTAGTTATACTTTAATAAACTATCCAATAATGTTATTTTGAATAAAATAATCTAGGAATACGGTACTCATCTTAAAATTATAATCATATTATACGGTAAGGTTTGACATTTGTTGTGATTCGAACTCGAGATGACGATTCGAATGGTCTTGACCAGTCGAAGCAGTTCGAGCGGCTAGCGTTCGAAATAGGTTGGGCTCGACATGTCGAGAATACAATTACGTGATTTTTAGTCGCCAATAGTTCGAATTCGAATATTTTTTCGAATTCGTGATTGATTCGAAAGTGCAAGAATCGCCTCCCAGAGAATAATGCTTTATTATACAAGAGATTTAGCTGAGTGAGATGGAATTAAGGCAAAACTAAACTAAAAGGAATAGCCAGTACTAATATGCGAAACGTCTGCCCGTGGGGTGTCCGGGTAAGAATAGCACCCCCCCATCTCTTCCCATTGGGTGTACGTAAATGGCGACTTAGGAAAATCAAGAAGACGGGCAGCAGCGTCTTCTGTTTTTGTGATCCATCTCATCACTTAGAAGGGTAGCACGGGACAGAACCCAGTGGAAAATGTTGGAGGAGGCCTATGCCAAGAGGCACACTGAACTACGGGACATAATTTAGTTAGTTAGGAATAGTAGTATTATTAAAATGTGTAATTAGTAGTTTAGAATAAAGGGCTCAATCAATCAATCAAATCATCACTTATACTGCGATCCCCAAGACGCCTGCCAAGCGTGGGGATTATGGGAACCCCTCCCCCCCCTCCTACAATGACAGAAAATATTTGCAGATGGCCCCCAGTCCCCGGCAGCTCCTCTATTCCTCGCCTTGGTAGCGGGTGGGGTAACGGTCGAGCAGGGGGTGCGAAGAATCTCCAGCAGATGCCCCACTACCACCCCCACCGAACTTTGGCCCTGGCAACACACAACGTCCGCACTCTTAGGACCGATGAGAAGATTATCGAGCTGGAGGAAGAATTGAGCAAGTTACGTTGGGACATCTTGGGTTTATCTGAAATCCGACGAGAGGGACAGGATACGATAACACTTGATTCCGGAAACTTGCTCTTCTTCCGGGAAGGAGATCGAAAATCCCAGGGTGGTGTTGGGTTTCTCGTCCGTAAGTTCCTTATTAACAACGTGGTAAAGGTCGATAGTGTCGAGCAGGGTAGCGTACCTTATACTCAGAATAACCGATCGGTATTCGCTTAAGGTCATACAGGTATACGCGCCGACCTCGGCACACCCTGACGATGAAGTAGAGGCTATGTATATGAGATAGCAGAAGCCATACATACCTCCAAAACATACTTCACCGTTGTTATGGGGGACTTTAACGCAAAGGTCTCGGAATAGCGATGAGTTGAGAGTGGGGACGTATGGGTATGGGCGGCGGAACCAAAGGGGCCAGCGGCTGGTCGACTTCATGGAGAAGGAGTGACTCTATGCGATGAACTCCTTCTTCAAGAAGCTACCATCCAGGAAGTGGACGTGGATAAGCCCCGATGGTTCAACCAAAAATGAGATCAACTTCTTCATGACGACCAAGAAGCATATATTCGATGATGTCTCCGTGATCGGCAGGGTGAAAACCGGGAGTGATCATCGTATTGTTAGAGGCACATTGAATATCAATGTTAAGCTTGAAAGGTCTCGTCTGATGAAGTCCACGCTCCGTCCAGGATCCGCCCAAATGCAGAACCCTGAAGACTTTCAACTCGAACTGCATAATCGCTTCCAGTGCCTCGCTGAATGCGAAACTGCGGACGAGATAAACAATGGGTTAGTGCAAACTGTCCACGCAGTGGGGTCCAAGTACTATAAGACCCCACGCCGCACAAAACCTCAAAAAATCTCTAATACAACCATTAAGCTAATGGAAAACCGGACTGAGATGAGACTGCAATCTTCAGCTGATATGTCGGAATATGCTGAACTCAATAGACGAATCTCGAAATCCATGCGACATGACTTGCGTTCCTATACAGCGTGTATTAAGGACGCAATTGAGCGGAACCAAGGCTCTAAAGTGTTTGCAAAGAATTCGTCTATTGGGCGTAGCCATTTATGACAAAGCTGAAGATCGACGACGGCAGTGTCATCTCATCGAAACCGGAGATATTGAGAGAGCTCGAGAGATTTTACGGACAGTTATACACCTCAACACAGGAGCCCATTGCTAGAACAGCTCAGGACACCAGAGCCAAACTAACCCGACACTACACTGAGGACATCCCAGACATCAGCCTGTACGAGATTAGAATGGCTCTCAAACAGCTCAAGAATAACAAGGCACCGGGTGAAGACGGAATCACATCAGAACTTCTGGGAACGGGTGGAAAACCGGTACTTTTAATCCTCCAGAAGTTATTTAATTCCGTCTTACTCGAGGGTACAACGCCAGAAGCATGGCACAGGAGTGTGGTGGTTCTTTTCTTCAAAAAAGGTGATAACACTTTATTGAAGAATTATAGACCTATCTCACTCCTCAGCCATGTATACAAGCTGTTTTCGAGAGTCATTACGAACCGTCTTGAACGTAGGTTTGATGACTTCCAGCCTCCCGAACAAGCCGGGTTCCGAAAAGGCTTTAGCACCGTAGACCACATACATACGCTCCGCCAGATTATACAGAAGACCGTGGATATAATCGGCTTTTATATCTAGCGTTTGTGGACTACGAGAAAGCCTTTGATTCAATCGAGACCTGGGCAGTATTGCAGTCTCTCCAGCGGTGCCACATTGACTATAGGTACATCGAAGTGTTGAAGTGTTTGTACAGCAACGCCACCATGTCGATCCGACTACAGGACGAGAGCACGAAACCAATCCCATTGCAGCGTGGTGTGAGACAGGGAGACGTTATTTCTCCGAAACTGTTCACAAACGGATTGGAGGACGGTTTCAAGCTCTTGGACTGGAACGGATTCGGCATCAATATCAATGGAGAATACATCACTCACCTTCGTTTTTCCGATGATATAGTCATTATGGCAGAGTCGCTGGAGGACCTCAATACGATGCTCAGCGACCTCAGTAGCGTTTCCCAACAGGTGGGTCTTAAAATGAACATGGACAAGACGAAGATCATGTCTAATGTCCTTGTTGCACCCGTACCGGTAGTTGTTGGGAACGATACACTCAAGTTGTTGACCACTACGTATACCTAGGACAAACTATCCAGGTAGGTCGGTCCAACTTCGACGAAGAGGTCGCCCGAAGAATCCAACTCGGATGGGCAGCGTTCGGGAAACTACGCGAAATCTTCTCGTCCAAAATACTGCAATGCCTGAAGACGAAGGTTTTTAACCAGTGTGTGTTGCCAGTGATGACATATGGTACTGAGACTTGGTCCCTAACTGTTGGCCTTTTGGATAAGCTCAGAGTCACACAACGAGCTATGGAGAGAGCTATGCTCGGAGTTTCTTTGCGCGACAGAATCCGGAATGAGGAGATTCGCCGAAGAACCAAGGTCACCGACATAGCTCTTAAAATCTGCAAGTTGAAGTGGCAATGAGCAGGCCACATCGCTCGGCGAACCGATAACCGCTGGGGAAGAAAGGTTCTCGAGTGGCGACCACGAACCGGAAGATGCAGCATACGTAGGCCTCCTATTAGGTGGACAGACGACATTGTGTGCGTCGCAGGTAACCGGTGGATGCAAATAGCCAATTGTCGGTGCTTGTGGCGTTCGAAGAAGGGGGAGGCCTATGTTCAACAGTGGACGTCTTCCGGCTGGTGATGATGATGATGATGATGATGAATATGCGAAACGTACTTGGTAGGTTCATTGTGCAAACGACCATCCAAGTAGGTTATCACGCCGCCAAGCATCAATATTTCCGTCTTCCGTGAAGGGCACTTTTTTGTTGTACGGTTACGGTACGGTACGGTAACGGCGTGCTATCTCTTACCGGAGTTTGGATACCATCAAAGGGAATTCTTATTTTGTCTACTGCTGTTGTAAACAGTGACTTCAATGCAAACAAATGTCTCTAATTTGAGCCAAGATGTCTTCGTCGACCGGGTTTTCGGCGTCCTTGTATTTTCCCTTGCATTATGAGATTTAAATGTATGGTATTCAAAACTTCAGCTTTTTTTAGAAATTTATCCTACAGATACATAAATGGCTTTCAGCAGAAATTTCAAATGAAACCACCCAGTCTATAAACCTTGAAACGAAATTTTCTCATTATAACGTGAGCTTACTATGTAATTTGGAAAACGCAAGCGAGTTTACGTATTAAGTATGTATAGCGAACTCCAAATTACTCGCCATGTTTTCTAACCGAATTAACGACCCCACAGAACAAAATAAACACACGTTTACACCACTATCTAATCTAATTTGCTTGGAAACGCACCGACAATTCGCCAAGTCGTGTATTGATGGGCCGGCCAAGCGCGGCCAACATTGGAAGCTTAATGATCTAATAAAATACGACTGGGTCATGAAACGTGAAGCGGGAGACAAGTGGGGCGCAGACGTTGGTAAACTGGAAGCGGTATGAAGATTGGTCGTACTTGCGAAGAATGGACCATGGTTGGCCAAAAAAGTAATTCCATCGTCAAAAACTCCCCGGGGGCCGGTAAGTTGTGTGTGCATCGATGCTTTGGAGAGAGTTTGGGCACTTACTGCCGAACCTATAAAGGTCAATTTAATGTTAATGATCATTATCCATTTTTAAAAATCGAATTATTCCGATACTCGAATAGTGAGTTAGATATATCAATAATCTCAAATTAATACTAAAAGATAATCATAAGAGACTCGGAGAGGCGAAATAAATAGATTACAAAAATGAGTTAATTGTAATTAAAGTTAATTGATGTATGTGAGTGCGGCAGTTAGATCGGATCGAGGCTGCCCTGGATGATCACTAAAGCACGTCCCGGGATGAGCAGAAATGCACGCTTTAATGTGGTAAGTATTTTGATGTTGGAGTTACTTTTTTGGCCAACGTTTTTCGGCAGCTAAGGCACTTGTGACGACAAGTGCCTTAGCTGCCGAAAAACGTTGGAGGACGAGAAACAGCAAAAACGTAATGAATAATTTCGGCAGAAATCTTTTAGTATTATATTAAAGACTTGTAAATCAGCAATAAAATTTTAAGCAGTGTTCAAACCAGTACCTTGAAGGGTTCTTAAATGTTAGTTAGTCAATTAAATACTTCGTATTCAAATACTTTTAACTACTTAGGAATAGAACGGCTTTAGCGAGCAAAATGTTCATCAAAACTTGTTACATGTGTAATAAGTCAATAGAAATTATTCCCAAAGGCCGCTGTATGACCTATATTATTATCTTTGTTCGTAGTAATTGTTTAAATGCCAATTCAATTTCGAAGCAAGTCGCATCCAGCTGCTATATTGCTCCGTCCGCTTCAATCATAGTTTTAGACAAGGCGTGGATGATGGATGAGCTCTCCGTGCAGTTACGAAAATTGATTAAGAACATCGACATTTTTAACGGAACTTGAATTTAAAAGAAAAACTGATATTTCGGCATTACTGCTGTAAAGTATGCATTAATACATAATACATATAACGTATACACATGAATATAAATTTCTACTTAACTTTCAATTGATACATACCCCTATTATTGTTCTTGGCGGACTCTTTCATGTTTTAGAAAAAATATAATGTCCTCCTGGCCGATACGACCACAGCAGCCAATCTTTCACAAGATCAGCCATCTACGCGGGAGATATTATATTATAGTGCACATGCGCTTGCGTAGACACAAGTGCACTCTCTCTTAATACTTCTCACAATCCGATGGGACGGAAGACCGACACGACCGGGGAGAATTTAGGCGCAGGACCGACTTTTTACATGCCCATCCGACGCATGGATAATCTTACTTTACAGACAATTAGGTGATCGGCCTGTCCTAGCCACTAAGTACTACAACTACACAAAGTTGTTACCCCCCGCGGGATTCTAACCCGCGACCTCCGGTTTGCAAGGCAAGCAGTTTCCCACTGAGTCACGGAGGCTACATATAGAAAAAAAATAGTCTACGTCACTCACCTACATATTATAAGTCAAAATCTAGGCCGTATAAAAGAAATAAACATACAGATTCTCTCACATTATTTTTCTCTGTTCCCGATTCACGAAATCACGATTGTAATAATTCTACTGTTTGCTAAATAAGAAGTGACTAGTGATTTTCCTATGTATTTATCTTCCACATACATATTTCAGAAACTCTAGATACCCCATATCAACTCTACTACAAGAGCCAAACTTTACAAAAGTGACAAAAGATTTATTTGATTTTCATTAAATAATGCCTCAATGCGCGTAGCATAGTAACGCGTAGTAGCATACATACAATTCCCACTGTCTTCTCGAGTAGGCACTTCCTCTTAGAGATCATCTCGTCCCCCATGTACAGCTATAAATAGAATATATAGCGTCATTAAATACCAAGTGTATACGACGTCGCGAGATTATTTCCTACGTTTGCTTCCAACAAAAGATCATTTGAGTTCGCCCTGTGCCCGCAAATAAAACAGGGAAAGGCGCAAAACAGAAAACTCCCCCCTCGCGCGAGGTTTAGCGTGAGAAATATCCAATTTAGCCGAGTTTGCCCTGTAAATCGACGCCATTTTTCATTTGGAACGGCCGCCATATTGTCCAGTGGCGCCACCACAGCCGGCCGCGATTTTAGTGCAGGTGTCCTAGACTGTCGTAAGATTTAAATATATTTATAAAATGTTGTCTTTTTTACGCGAATACTACACATTGAAATAAGGCTACTTCTGATATAATCCGTAAAAGAAGTTTTATTTCAATAAATTACTCAAGTATTTCATGTTCTTTGGTCCTCCAGTGCGAACGGTCGGTTTTCCCCGCGCGATGATAAGATTCGTGTCTTGAAAGCTTGAGTGATACACGTACCTATAGTGAATATACTACTAGGTAGGTTTACTAAGTGTTAGGTTCCTTGTGCAAGGAACCGTCCAGGTAGGTACCACCGCAGTGTCATATATTCTGCCACCCTGTACCAGCTACAGGGTTTCCCCAGGGAAACTATCGGGCCTCAGAGACTTAATACCTAATGTCTTTAGGGTCGGCAACGCGCTAGCGATTCTCCTGGTGTTGCTAGCGTCTATAAGCTACGGTAACTGCTTGCAAGTATCAAAAAATAGGCTTTTAATAAACTAGTGTGCTTTACCATTTCCGAAAGCATCGCCGCTTTCTATAAGGTGGGAATGCAATCTTATATCGAGTAAAAGACGTGACTGCTGCAACCAATGTGTAATAATAATTGGAAACTGTATTGCCAAAACAACTCGCGTTCTAGACGTGATTGAACTTTTATTTTGCTTCATACCTGTGAACCAACTAAACGAAAAGGTCTGAAGTTTCTATAGATACATCCCCAATACCCCGCAACTGTATTCGGTCGTGTAATACTCTTTATTTATTGCACCCCACCTAATCCTATTTGTTGAGGGGCGCTTTTGAAAAACCTGAATTTATCAATGACGTACCATTTTTTCGGAAACAGCGGTTAAATATGGGGACCGTTTTGTAAACCTAACGCGAATAAGGAGTTTTTGAGATGCGATTTTCATTGCTATTGATGGCATATTACCCCGTGGGGTGTCCGGGTAAGAAAAACACCTTCCCATCTCTTCCCCTTGGGTGCCTGCCTTGTGTGGGGATTAAGACAACTCCTTTCTACTAAGGGGGAGTCCTTTGTTCAGTAGCGAATCTCTTTAAGCTGATAATTCAAAATTCAAATTCAAATTATTTTTATTTCAAACTTTACAAGTCCATATTATTAATAACATTATTATTTTATTTAATGACGATTGTGAAATGAGGGAAGATTTGATATGTCTATAACGTCCGCTGAACCAAAACGGACACAATGGCCTATCTTCAAAGATCAGCCATTATACCGCAGGTATTGCACAAGTGCTAGCGCAGATACACACATGTGAACTATTTCTTTCTTTACTCTCACAATCCGATGGGACGGACCCATCCGATGCAGGCTGATCAGCCTGCATTGTCCTAAGCAGTGAGAAACAAATACCTACACTTAGTCCTCCCACCAAGTTATTTCTTCTAGAGTGGTTGTAGACATTTTTTTTATCCATTAATAATTCGAACCCTCGGGGGGTGAACCGGGGGGAACATTATGAGGGATTCTTACTCACTAAAACTGTCGTGCCCCGCGGCTATCGCACGGGACATGAGAGGGGAATTCTTGGCCTTTCTGGTGGCACCAGGTGTCCCTCATTGCCTTGCCTTTGAGTCCGCCGCCGCGTGGAGCATTGTAGCCACCCAGGGATCTGACACGGTACTCACGGGGACAGGGAGTCGCTTCCCCGCCGCCGTCCTCCTCGGAGCCGCCACCGTACTTTATTAACTGTTTAACAGCAGGGCGGACAGTATCTTTGCCATATCAGTAGCATAAAACCTGAAATTGCTTTCATTTAGGTAGACATATTGAATGTTAGACGAATCATATCGAAGATGCTTACGTCACTTCCGATTGCCCTCACTAAGAGTTGACGCAATTACGAAACTCGTGTCAAGCATGAAAGTTGTTTTAATGAGAAAACTTCACCAAGGACCAGCGAGCATTATATATTTTTTATGTGTATTATAACCGACAATAATATTTTGCGCGGTTTGCGTTAAACTTGTGATTGAACGAAGTTGGATTTTTTACGGTCGCAATTTTTTTTGCGGTCGCCTATGTAATATAACAGGGTGTAAGGGACTACGTATCGAAACTTTTATATATGATTTCTCATATTGTCCGTTACAAAATTACAGACACCATTTATATGGAAAATGACAAATGATTAACTCGTTAATTTTGGAGCATGTAATGAATCCGTGCGGAAATATATTTATTTTTAACCGGCTTCAAAAAGAAGGTTCTCTATTCGACGCGTATGTATGTAATATTAATTAAAATGCGTAATATTCATATATGTTATTCTATGTGGGCTTCTAAACAAATTTACAAAATTTTACGAGTGTATATATGTATGTATGTATGTATGTATGTATGTATATATGTATGTAGGGTTGTCCGCGAATTTCTCAGAAACTACATGTCCGATTACAAAACTTATTTTTGCAATAGTTAGAGTATTTTTTCAACTTAGGGAAGAGTATAAGTTTCATCAAAATCAGTTCAGTAGTTTAAGAGATATAGACTTTTTGTGTTTTCAGTGAGGTATGTCGTAGACGTTCGATTTGCGTGATAGTGCTGATACCTATTTTGGTAAAATAAAAGTCACTAAAAAGCGTAAAATAAACTATTTTCACAAAAATAATAACCGACTTCAAAGTAAATTATCTAAAAAGCATAAAATAACGAAAATATATTGAAGTCGGTGTCAGCTGGTGCTATTGTTAGTTAACATGATGTGCTAGCGCCGACTTCAATATATTTTTGTTATTTTATGCTTTTTAGATAATTTACTTTGATGTCGGTTATTATTTTTGTGAAAATAGTTTATTCAAATTACATTGCTAATTTCAATCAAGCCGCCTGTCTAACTGTGAAGATTATGGGAACCCCTCCCTTCTAAGGGAGAGGCCTTTGTTCAGCAGTGGACTTTTCGGCTGCTGATGATTGCTAATTTTGCACAAATTAGTAATTTATTGTTTTTAACCAGTAATGATGTTATCCTAATTTTATTAAAAAAGTGGCATTTTTTTTGGAAATTCATGAAAAAGCCGATGTAAAATTTAACACTAGAATGTTCAGAATCACGTACTGGATCCATGGTATCGGTTTTCGGTACTATGTCCCTTACAACCCGTATATAAAGCCTCCGTTCTGGCCTCCGTGGCGCTGTGTAAACCACTTGCTTTGCAAACCGGAGGTCGCGAGTTCGAATCCCGCAGGGAGCAACAACTTTATGTACCTAATTGTTCCTTACTGGCTAGGATAATGCATGCCGTCTACGTAAGCACTTGTGCACTATATCTCTGATGTTCTTGCGAAAAATTGGCCATTGTGCTCTTATCGGCTAAGAGGACACGATAATGATGATATATTTGTATTTATTTTTAATAAGTAGGTATTTTCTTGCCTCTTTACTTTCTTGATTTCTATTTTTTAAAGTGCTTACTGCACTTTCTAGCTACCGCACTTTTTAGGATTCCAATTCATCTTTGTTCCATCCAAAGGTTGCCAGGAAGAAATCTCGAATAAAGATAAGGCCGCCCTTTGTATATATATACTTCATTTTTAGTCTATTTATGTGCAAGTCCGTGAAATCAACAAAGAGTACATAAATAAATAAATATTTAGATAACCATAAAATTATTATTATTTATTACTCTCTTTAAAAAATTTGAATCATTACAATAGATATTGGTCCCACAAAACCGTCATTTGGAAAATAGCCTTTTACTGTTGTGATTTAAAATATATATCCAGTCCAGTATAAAATATCATCATCATCATCAACAGTCGAACACGTCCACTGTTGGATAAAAGGGCTTCCCCTGAGAAGGGAGGGGTTGCCATAATCCCCACGCTTCTTGGGGATCCCAGTATAGGTGGTAGGTAATCCAATAGAAAGACGCTGCTGTCCGTCTTCTTGTTTTCCCTTAGTCGCCTTTTACGGACATCCAATGAGGGTGCATTTCTTACTCGGACACCCCACTTGTTATAAAATATAAGTCCACTCAAAAAGGGTACAAAACACCATAAAAGACTACACGGAAAATATTGCATCAACAAATTTTAACGGTTATGGCTTGTAATAAATCACCATTTTACAACAGGTCAACAGCTACAGCAAATTTAGCAAATAGAAAAATAAATCTTGTTTGTTAAAATCAAATCAAATCAAATTTATTATTGTTGTTGCAGGTGTTATTATTGTTAAACTTTACGATTCTCTGTAAACGCACCAAAATCTCGTATTATTTGAAATTGGAACCTGCACCAGCATTTAAAGTTTACAACGCCAAAGTAGTCTTTATCTATACTTATAATAAAACTGTAACAGGTCCAATTCTGTACATTGAAGATATTTTGAAAATTATATTTGGAGGGCATTCTATAACCGATACTGAGGCCGAAAATGTATTTTTTTTTTAATTTTTGTCTGTCTGTCTGTCTGTATCACGGCTGCGCATCACGCCGAAACTACTGAATGGATTCAAATGAAACTTGGCATGATTTGAGATCTTACTACGAGGTGGGACATAGGATACTTTTTATCCCGTAATCTAGCACGGTTCTTTTGGGAGAGGGGATTAAAGTCAAAATGGGTACTTGGTTATACGCTTGGTCCGATTTTATCAATTTTTCTTTATAATATAATAAATATTAGTAAGGGAACACTCATAGAGAGTTGTTATCAAGGTTTTGTAATCGATCGGGTTAAGCAACGTTAGGTAAGGTCTTTAAATAGATGGGTGACCGTTTAGCGCCATTTGAACTAAACGGGTCCGTGCTTCGGAGAGCAAGTAAAAAGTGGGTCCCAGTTTTTAACCGACTGTAAAAAAGGAGGTTATGTATTCGATGCGAATGTCTGTTATTAAAAGTTTAGTTAACGTAAAAATAGCGCAGGCGGAGCTGCGTGGGTCAGCTAGTTAGAAATATATTTTAACGTCAGTAATAAAAAAATACACCCGATGAAAGCAAAAATGGCTTATATCGCTCAAGTTATAGAGTGCATGTATACCTAATGTAAGGAATTTGTGCATTTTAAGCAGGGAATAGAATAATATTAATATTTGTCTGCCGGCGAAGGTGAAATTTAAAAATATTATTCTGCGTTCGATATTCAAAAATATACTTTCATCTATGACATATCATTTATCACCACCATATTATAATTGCCAGCAATAAAAAAGAAGAGCCAGCATTTTTTCTTTGCCGCCAAAGTATATCGATGGCCGCCAACCACAGCTCATCAGATTTGAACCATATATTTACGTTCCGTAGTTCTATTATTTTGATCGAGGTTCGGGTTCGATGCGGTTAGATATAAGCTTGGCTGTTTAAAATCACACAGCTTGCTAAGTCTTCTCTCATGAATATTTATGTTAAGGAGATTAGCATTTTAAGATTAATATATTTTATTTTGTTCAATTGTCCCTGACCCTGTGGGGCAACCGTGGTATGTGGTTCTTACCCGCTAAAACCCCGGCAGACGTCGCTTTGGAACATGGGCTATCCGATGGGTTCCACACCAGGTATCCCTCAGTGCCTAGCCTTTGAGCCTAACTATAAGCAGTGAGCTGCAGGCTTGAAAAGGTTATTAATGGCTGGTAGAAAAGCAGTTATTTTCTACAGATAATTCTCCTCAAATTACAATTTGGTAAGCTTTTTAAACAAGTGGTTTTAAATACCATTTTATTTTTATTTCGGCCATTGAGTAATGTGGTTTTCTACGAGCGTAGATCTCAACCTGAAATTACAAAAGTCAGAAAACTACAGCTGAAAATTTAACAAAATAACAGGTAAGTTTAATCCGTGTACAAAATTGTTGAGTTTCAAATTGTTGTGCAAATTAAATGAGTGTAATCTAACAAATAGTTATTTTTAGAAGATACATTATTCACGAAGTGAAGTTTCACCGGCAATAAATGTGCCACAGGTGGGATGGAATGGAAGCAAAAGCACCACTTAGATCCACTGTTCCCTACCAAATTACATTTAGTGGGCCCCGAACAGGGACGGACTAACATTGGCAGACAAAAAAAAAGGACTTTTATTGGTATAAGGAGGCAAAAAAGTATGTATAAGTAGATACCTATTAAATCTCCTGAGTCCGGTAATTTCACTGGCTACAGTGCTCAAGGAGGCACTCAGCGGGCTTGTCATTTTTTCACTTTTTTTTTAAAACATTGTTTTGTTACAATTGAATCGACATTAGCGATAGTGTGTCCTGCCGTTCGAAACATAAAGCAAGGGAGAAAAGAAGAAAACAATAAATTACGACAAAAATTACAGCAAACTAAAAGACCAAAAGGATAGTAGGTAGTCGGACCAGTCCCCCCCAGGCAGCACCCGCGCATGAGTTGTCTCGAGCAGTCATCACTCGTCAACCATATTAGAGGGAAGGGGGTATGTTTGACTTGTTTAATAAAAATAATATCCTGTGACAAACCACATACGGTCCTGTGATCCCAAACTAGATAGAGCCAGTACTACGACAATCAGACAAATGATTTATATTCTTCGGCTGTAAATTGAATCTACGGAATGCACCTCTTGGACCCGTTTATATTAATTAAATTTTTATATTTTTGATATAAGTACGTATATTTTCACGTGTTGCACTAAATTTGATGATCTTAATAAATAATAATTAATGACTACTCTTATAATATTGCTTTTCTTATGTGAATAATCTACCCAAGAATTCGAGAACGCACTAATACGTCGCAGCCATCAATCTGTTATGGCCCGACAATGATTATTTCAAGCAACAATAATAACCCGTGTTGCAACGAAAATACCGTGCAACTCTTTTCTGCCTCGATCCGTCCCTGTAGTGTAAACTGATTCACCCCTGCACCAGCGAGCGTCTCGTCGTCGCAAGTCTTCAGAAACATATTGGGGGATGCATAAATCAAACTGTTATTTCTTCATATTTGCAAACTATTCAGAAAAAAAATTGGTTAAAACATTATTTACAATGTATTTTTAACCGACTAAAATAAGGAGCAGTTTCACAATTCGCTGCATATATTTTTATCACTGAGGTCAAGGTTGTTTGAGGATCAGTTCGTTACTATAAAGGTATACTTAAACTTGTTGCCTTCAAGGAAAAAAGGCGTAAATAAAAAAATCCATCCAATTTTCTCTCATAATTTCAAATACCATTGGGAGGCCTGGAAAGAGCCTTATCGAATGGAGTTGTAAATAAATACCTGCCGGTCGCGTCCTCGACAGTCAACTCAAGAAGAACTTGCTAATCAATCAAAATTAATCAAAATCAATCAAAATTAAAGTAGTCAAAAATTTAAATGAAATAAATTTATTCCGTCAAGCACTGTACATTACAGCTCACTTATCCTACATTCATCATCATCATCTTCACCAGCCGGAAGACGTCCACTGCTGTATATAGGCCATAGGCCTCCCTCTTGGAATGCCACTATAAAGGACAACTACCTATTCGCATTCACCGGTTGCCTGCGACGCGCACAATGTCATAGGCCCACGTGGTGGGAGGCGTCTTGAGTTGCGTCTTTTGTGTTCGTCTTTTCATGCCAACACGAGAAGGAAGTATAAGAACTATAGGACTGAACTTATCCAAATCAAACGCTAAGTTTATGGTAAGGTATGTCTTGTATTAGCTCAACTCTTGCTAGGTTGTTAAACCAAGCAGTCATGAAAAGTACTTAATAAAAAATCTAGTTCAGAACTTCTGGTTGTCTACTTTATACATAGCACAGAGTCCTAGCGAATATTGAATACCAATCATTACAAGGTCGCTTACGTTTTCTAAACGCATATAAATCCCCAGGTAATACCTACCCAGGGGCAATTTATTGCACCCCATTTGTAGGGATGGGATACTGATTTTGAATAGTTCCGAGATATTCCGAACGATTTATCGTTTCACGAACCGAATTTAACACCGCTATTGTCATATTATCGTATTATCGATAAGGGGAATCGATACTTAACTATGTAGACACAGGGTTGAATATCGCACTTGAGTGTGAGAGTAAGGGATGGGCGCTCGAAATTTGATTAGGCATATCTAAATGCCTACATTTTTTATGTTTAAGAAAAGGGAAGCATGGAACAGGACTCCCTGTGGAGTGTCTAGGTAAGAATAGCACCTTCCTATCCCTTTCCGTTGGGTGTCCATAAGAGCCGGCAAAGGGAAAACAAGAAGACGGACAGCAGTCTTCTATGTAATATCCAACTACACGTATAGTGTGATCCCAAAGATAAAAAAAGCCTTTGCCCATCACATAATATACGTAACATAATTATATAAAAACAACAGATAATCTTCAGTTGTGTGCAGACAAACAGGGCTCTGCAACAGCATAACGCTGCACTGTAGTATACAGAGTGCAGCGCTAGTACTCTGGCAGTACCTATGGCAAAACCCCCCCAAGGGGAGGCCTATGTCAGCAGTGGACGTCTTCCGGTTGATGATAATAATGCTGTAAGCATGGGTAAGAGATGACCGTACGCTTTCCTTTCCATTCGATCTCAAAGTTGCTATCAATGTCACGGTATTTTTTATAAGGAATGGTGCGTATTGTTGACAGTGATTTTTGTGCTCAGCCTGAAAAACAGGGCAACGACTTGATCATTGTACGTTTTCTTATTTCTCTATAACTCTACACGGATTTTAGCGTAGTTTTCACTGTAATTTAGAAAATAGTTTCTGGAATTGTTTAAGTCTATACGACACGGGAAATAAAGATTATTTTATTGTAGCAGCTCATTGGGCGAGCGCTTGCTTTGGAAACAAGGTGCGCAGGTTCAAACCTCGGCTCGCACCTCTGATTTCTTTAATTAATCATGTGCGAATCGTCTTTGTGCAATTTTTAATTACTTTTGGTAAAGGAGAACATCGTGAGGAAACCTGCATGTCTGAGAAAGCCTAACTAGCTTTCGAATGACGTGTGTAGTCCGTCAACCCGCACTTGGCCAGCGTGGTGCACTATTGCCTAAACCCCTTCATCTTGAGGGGAGGTCCGTGACCAATAGTGGGACAAAACAAGGGCTGGTACGATTATATCTGAAGACAAGAAGTGTACATGATAAAATGTGTGAGTTTACTTAAAACGGTGTTAAGTAAATTACGCCAAGGAAAATTCAATTCCAGTAACGGTATACTTCGCGAGGAAGGCTCCGCGCCTTGAACCGGTGCCGACTCATCCGTGAACCATAAATCTTTGGATACTTTGACACTTGCCCGACTCCGCCCGAGAGCCGACTTCCAAGCTTAAGTGGTTTAAATCAAGAGCCTTGTACTGGCTCGTTATGCTTGATAATTGTAACCAAATTATAAGACTATTTTATTGATTACTAGGTCCTTTGCCTGCTTTGCAATCCGGAGGTCGAGGGGTCAAATTCCGCAAGGAGCAACGGCCTATGTGTTGTTCCTTAGTGTAATAAGTGTAAGTAATAATGCAGGCCGATCACCTGATTGTCTGTAAAGTAAGATGATCCATGCGTCGGATGGGCATGTCAAAAGTCGGTCCTGCGCCTGACCTCTCTCCGGTCGTGTGTCTTCCATCCCATTGGACTATGTGAGGGAAAAGAGAGTGCACTATAATATCTCCCGCGTAGATGGCTGATTTTGTGAAAGATCAGCTGCTGTGGTCGTATCGGCTAGAATGACATTAATAAGCGTGTAATTCGTGTAGTACTTGTTAAAAGAAATAATAATAAATACAGCAAAATTAGCGATCCCAATGAAGTTTAGTTCAACCCACAGACATAGAAAACCGCAGAATCCTTAAGCGACTCAGTAAGCCGGTATTTAATTGTCCGGTACGTTAGCGTGCCGTCCGGAACTTATTCAGACGGTGTCCGGCGCTCTCTCGGCTTAGACTAAATTAGTTTAGTTTTGCGGGCGAACCTCTACACTAATCAATGCACTAGTATTCGCTCACAGAATAGATACCGCAGTTTAAAAAAGAAAAGTAACACGTTCCTCTAAATACCAGGTAAGTAATATAAAATAACGACATTATCCGTGTCTGTTTTATCTATTGGATTTTGTAATAGTTTTAACTCTCATTCAGAGAATTTCATCTAAAAAAAATTGTTTATTCCTCGTAGTCCGATTAGAAGGCAGGATGAACTTTTATATTTTGAGCCTAAAAAAGCCGAGTCGATGTTGTTATCTTTATCATGTCAATGATTCATAATTACTTATTACTAAACAAAACTCTAGCAAATCGCTGGTATAAAATAATATAAGCATAAACACATCCGTCACCTTTTGGTATTTTTTAGTATCCGCGTAAAGTTATAGATCTCTATTATCATTTTAACGGAAACACTCATGAGCGTTGATAAAAGGATCATAAGTACAAAAAATATATCAAATAAAATATTGCCAAGACTCTTAGTGAAATATCATAAAAACATCTCAGCTAGAGCTCCCTAATCTAAATCTTAATTAGAGTAACGACTATTTAGAGCAGATATCACATCACATTATGCAAAAATAAATATGCCAGCATCGTGATTCATTGCACCTTGGTACCTTTCATCCAAGCCATGTAAAATTCTTTAATCAAGATCAGTCAAAAAAGTATCAGTTGCAGGGACTTAGTAGAAGAATATCTGACGCTGTTACCCAAGTAGACGATTTATCACATCAGGGGTTTACACGTACCACCATTGCGATTCAAAACTGCTCTCTAGCGTCTGGACTTTTTTATTCTATGCTCTCGTTTGGGTCCTGTTAATACAAGAGGCTAATCTAAAGAGCAAGCAGTGGAGTGTTTGTGTTACTAAATAGCCAGCCTGGAGCTGTGCGGTTTTTGTTCCAATGGTAGCGAGCGCTGGCAACAAAAACGAATAAGAAATGAAAGGTTCATTCAATTTGCTCATTGGAACGAGCGGCAGATAAGATAGTTGTTTCACAACGTTTTAATAACGTTATTTCCTTTATTATTTGAGTGCAAAGAAGTGTCAGGAATCGTTGGAATGAAAATGTTATTTTCAATCTTGTTGTGTATAAACTGAGAGAGATCTTTAGCAAGTCCCGGGGTACCCGTTAATTGTCTTTGGTTTGTAGATTGGAAAGATGTTCCACGATCTCCTTGAAAAACTGGAGACAGGCAACCAGTTGCATGGGTTACGATAAGAACAGACTACAAAATCGCTGGAGGCTTGGGGGTATGGTCTCTAGGCGTCCGTCGAGTATGGCGAACACTCCTAGGATCACGGCGGTGGGGCTGCTTACCCTGTCCCCGTAAGCAACGGGACCCGGTAGACGTGGAACCCGGTAGACTATAACGCGTCTCTTGGTGTCGGGCTAAAAGCAATAATAATAATAATTATTATCCTGACCTGGCCACAGCGGTCAACAATACTATACAATACAAATATTCTTTATTGTACACCAAAAAAGAAGATACAGTTTAAAAGGAGAAGAAAATTGCAGTATGATAATTTAAGGTTGTCTTATCGCTAAAGCGATCTCTTCCAGACAACCTTGGGGTGCAGAACAGAATGTTGAAGGCCAGGTGTAATTACAACATTAGATAGGTTTATATATAAATAAAAATATAATAACATAAAATGTATATTAAAATGTATAAATTAACAAATAATGAAATCCATGATGTAGCTCTATACAATTAAATACTAATACTATAAATTGTAGAAAGAATATATTTACGGAAGAGAAAGATAGTAAGAGGTAACCTGTGTTTTAAATGATTCCAGATTCTGAGCTCGTGTTATATTCTTTGGCAAGGAATTCCATAGACGGCCAGCTTGAACAGTGAAAGATTTCGTGTATGCATGAGACGTATGAAAAGGTGTAACTAGACGCAATTCGGAGGAAGGCCTAAGGGATGTTATTGGGAAGTAAAACACATAAAACGCTCCTTCACCCAACCTCAACCTTTCACAAGATAAGATATAGATTTGCAGGAGATATTATAGTACACAAGCGCTTTCGTAGACACAAGTGCACTCTCTCTTGCTTTATACCTTTGACAATCCGATGGGACGGAAGACAGACACGACTGGGGGAGAGGCGTTAGGTGCAGGACCGACTTTTTATATGTTCATTCGATGCATGGATCATCTCACTTTACAGACAACTACGCAAGGTTTTCCCCTTATTTTGTTAATGAGCAGGTTTTTCCGCTGTATTATCTTATCACTGACTTTATTATTTTATTTTATATTTTACACAAAAAAAAAAAGGTTGATTTATTACGATAACCAGAACGAAGGTAGAGATTAGTTGCAGACCAACAAGGACTGACTTTTCACAATAGTCCATTCAAAATTTAACGATATGCCTCTTTTGTACTAAGCAGTAAGACACAAATGCATAATGATAGCACAGGGTATCCTAGTTTGGGACCTGACTCCCACAAATTATTGTCACACCATTAATTATCAATAATATTAAAATGTATTTTTTACTAGATTTTAGGTTCCTTGTGCAAGGAACCGTCCAGGTAGGTACAACCGCAGTGTCAGATATTCTGCCGCCAAGCAGCAGTGTGTCGCAAGCATCGCTGTGTTCCGGCGTGAAGGGCACTGTGTACAGCTGGTAAAATTACTGGACACAAAGACTTAATATCCAATGTCTTAAGGGTCGGCAACGCGCTAGTGGTTCTTCTGGTGTTGCTAGCGTCTATAGGCTGCGGTGGCAGCTTACCATCCACCGGTGAGTCACATGCTTTCATGCCACCTTGGTAGTATTAAAAAAAAATTAAGTTTTTACTATATTAAGGGAGAAAAATAAACGTTATTATTAACACGTTGCTTCCTGCAATATATAGAGCGTGAGATTTTATCTGGGGTGCCTCAGAGACTTTAAATTTAACCAAAGACAATATTGCTTGATTGAGCTGCGACAAAACGCAATGCGACAAAATAGTCGCACGACCCGCGTAATTGCAATCAGAATAGGGGTGGGAACTGGTTCGCGCTGCGTTTGTAACTATCGAACGATTTTGAACATTGCCAGCGGTTATTTCTGTCGGCTACATTCAATATGCCTGGGACACAAAGTAGGTTAGGCAAAGAAATTTAAGCCTAATTAAAACGATATGACACATATTATGAATGTGTCTTACAAATCGTCGTAAAAATGTTAATCATGACAAAATTTATATCGTAATGAATCCAATCGACATCTTCACAAAATTGAAAGATACTTAGGTTCTAATGTATAAATAGTACTGCCTATACACTATCACGCATACACATATTCACACGTACTAACACACTAACACACACACGCACACATTCTATGGAATAAAATGCAATTCGAAGAAGATTAGATTACGCTGCAGTCTTGTTTGGTTTGGGTTTCTTTTCTTTCCTTTTTTGGTTTCTTTCTCTTTTTAACCGGCTTCAAAAAGAAGGTTCTCTATTCGACGCGTATGTATGTAATATTGATAAAAATGCGTAATATTAATATATGTTAGTCTATGTGGACTTCTAAACAAATTTACCAAATTTTATGAGTGTATGTATGTATGTATGTATGTAGGTATGTATGTATGTATGTAGGTTTGTCCACGGATTTCTCAGAAACTACAAGTCCGATTTTGAAAATTCTTTTTGCAATAGTTAGAGTATTTTTCAACTTAGGGTAGAGTACAAGTTTCATCAAAATCGGTCCAGTAGTTTAAGAGATATAAATTTTTTATGTTTTCAGTAAGTTACTGTAACGCAGACGTTCGAGTTGCGTGTTAGTGCTGATACCTATTTTGGTATAATAAGTCACTAAAAAGTGTTAAATAAACTATTTTAAAAAAAATAAAAACCGACTTCAAAGTAAATTATCTAAAAAGCATAAAATAACGAAAATATATTGAAGTCGGTGTCAGCTGGTGCTAGTGTTAGTTAACATGATGTGCTAGCACCGACTTCAATATATTTTCGTTATTTTATGCTTTTTAGATAATTTACTTTGAAGTCGGTTTTTATTTTTTTTTAAATAGTTTTTCTGTTTATGTTCCTTATGGTGGTGGCCACTCTCTCTTTCCTTTGAAACTCCTGCTCTTTAAGCGGAAGAGAAGAGATGGAGGTGACTGAAAATCAGCGCTGCTAGTGATCTCGATCGCCAGCAGTACAAGCGAGTCACTGCCCTTTGCCACGACCGTTTATTTTTAAGTTACCTTGTTTGTGTTTTAAATCTTTTTATGTTATGTAAGGCCATAAATGTTATTTTATTTATTTATTCTATATTTTTACTTATTTATTTATTCTTTAATATTTTTTAGTAACTAATTAACGTACATCTGTTTCTATTTACAACTTTGGGTATTTTGTCACGGCAGTTGTTGAACTTCGAAACATTTTCTGTATAGTGGCGGATTAATTTGATACAATTAAATACTAATGATACGCCTGAAATTTCGCGGAATCAGGTTACACGAAATGATGAAATTGTCTGTAAATTCCAGTATTGTTTACGCTATGTATTGTGTTCGCGTCATTTGCCTGTTATTATCTACTAAAAATTACTGTTCTACATACGTTGTTGAATTGTTTATTTCTAATACTAATATTTATACTGATGTGGCGGCGCGTAGGCTGTGGAACGGTAACGTCGCCCGTGCATCTTTTTAATTTTGACAGAAACGTGCATGGTGAGACCGGATACGCGACGTTCTTCATACAGTGTCATATGATTATTTTTGCCTGATACGTTCATACCATGGTCATGGCGAGTATAGTGTGGTCATGATGAGAGACTTTGAGGTGTAGGCAGCTGTGCTCGCAGCTAAGGTACTTTATTCCTTCTACTGCGAGCGCAATCACTATCTATATCGTCTATGCTTGTAATAAAACTGTAACAGGTCCAATTCTGTACATTGAAGATATTTTGAAAATTATATTTGGTGGGCATTCTATAACCGATACTAAAGCCATAAATGTATTTTTTTTTGTCTGTCTGTCTGTCTGTATCTAGGCTGAGCATCACGCCGAAACTACTGAATGGATTGAAACGAAACTTGGCATGATTTGAGTTAATCCTCAGAGGTAGGACATAGGATACTTTTTATCCCGAAATTCGGCACGGTTCACTTGGGAGAGGGGACTAAAGTCAAAATGTGTACTTGGTTATACGCTTGCTCCGATTTTAACAATTTTTCATTACAATTATAATAAATATTGGTAAGGGAACACTCATAGACAGTTGTTAAAAATGTTTAGAAATCTATCAGGTTAAGCAACGTTAGGTAAGGTCATTAAATAGATGGGTGACCGTTTAACGCCATTTGAACTAAACGTCTCCGTGCTTCGAAGGGCAAGTACAAAGTGGGTCCAAGTTTTTAACCGACTTTAAAAAAAAGGAAGTTTAGCTAACGTAAACACAACGCGGGCGGAGCTGCGTGGGTCAGCTAGTCTAATAATAAAGTCCTTGCATTGTTTGACGTACCTACTAGACGTCTTATTATTCATCACACAGTCGCAGACAGAACCACTGATGTTAAAGCACAAGTAGACTAAGTCAGCGCTTCGCCTCTCTGCGTATAAGCGTGGTATTAAAAACGCCTAAATTTCGCGACTAAATTGCTAGTTGATGCTAAAAATGTACCAGATTACGAGCTCATCCGCTGTACCAGACATAGTAAAGCTGTAAAGCGATTAAATCGCTGACCGCTGAAGCTATAAATTGGAAAACAAACCTGACACAAGACGAACTCTTATTGTAGAAAAAAAACAAAAAAATAAAAAAATATAACTTGTGCGGTAATGTCATTACGCACATTTGTGTTATAGATAGGTTTACGACCCTAAAAGCGATGTACTCGTAATAAGGCTCACTTTACCAGCAAGTGTGTTGAAAAAGTAATTAATTCATAGTTCAATTCAATTCCCTCTTTCCTTCTTCTATGTAGTAATATTTCATTTAATTTCATTTCATAATGTTTTCTTGTTTTGAATTCTTCAACTACTGTTCAACACACATTCAAGTATCATTGTTTTGTTATTTTCTTTCATGCTAGTATTGTGTAAGTAATTGTTTAAGCCCCTAGTTTATTTCTATTTTTAACCGACTTCAAAAAAGGAGGAGGTTCTCAATTTGTCTGTATATATATATATATTTTTTTCTATGTATGTTCGCGCATAACTCTGGCAATTATGAACCGATTTGAAAAAATCTTTCTTCCATCCATTCTTTAATCCGTTAATTGGGTCCCATAAAAAAATATTGCTTAGTAATAAGTAGTTCCTGAAAAAACAAGAATGGTGACTGCGCACTGAGAGCTGCAAGAAAGCCTATATAGATGACGTTTTAGTCGCTCGGACTCGCTCGGTCGGACAAAAATGGTCATAACTCTGGCAAATATTTACCAATTTCAATGATTCTTTTTTTATTCGAAAGAAGAAACCACTGTATTGAATCTGTATGAATTTTATTCCAACCGGATAAGAACTTCCTGGAGGACCATGAACGATGTGGAGGAATTTATCTGGTAAAAACCATAAAACTGATGTTCTCCATTACATTGCTCTGACAATTATGAACCGATTTCGACGATTCTTTTTTTATTCGAGAGAGTAAACTACCATAATGTTTCCATGCAAATTTCATTACGACCGGATATTTTTTTCTGAAGAAACATGAATTATATAAATCTATGTAGACGATAATGTGATCATAACCTACCTAGATAATTTTAAGGTTTTCGATGGTTCAATCTTTATATATGAAAATATCACTAAAATGTTTAAAACAAAATCTTTTTAAAAAAAAATTGAACCGACTTCAATATCACTGAAAAGTATAAAATAATTTAAATATTATTGAAGTTGGTGCCAAATATACACAGCAGGTACGCTAACACCAACTTCAATAATATTTAAATTATTTTATACTTTTCAGTGATATTGAAGTCGGTTCAATTTTTTTTTAAAAAGATTTTATTTTAAGCATGTCGCGTTCGTTACATTTCACCGACGCGTGACTTAGTGCTAGTTCACCCAATTTGGGTGAATATCGTTGTTTCACTTTTCGTGCGCTAATGGCATATCTATAGTATAAAATATCATTGGTTACATTGCAACATTAACACGTAACTTATAACTAGTAACTTGATGCAATTTCCCTAATATTACATTATACTCTACCGTTCCATCATTTTGATTAAAGCGCGTGAATTCCAATCGGACCAGAGTGTATCTGGAATTTATTCGCTGGTGGAATTAGCGGACTTGTACCACATTTATTTATGTGACGTTGCATTGATGGAGTACCGATGAGGAGATGGATATCGCTATCGCAGCAGGACTGTGGCAGGACAAAATTGATAGATAAAATAAATGGAAACTATATACTTACATATATGTATCGAGAGCAGCTTTTAATAGGGGAACTTACATCATTTTTATTTTTAGTGTAAGTATACCTAATGTAGGGTCCATTGAGTACGGCGGCGACTCCGAGGAGGACGGCGGTGGGGTTGCGACCCCCGTCCCCGTGAGCATCGTGACTGGTTCCCGGGGGGCTACAATGCGCCCCCCCGCCAGCGGGCTCAAAGGCAAGGCACTGAGGGGCCCCTGGTGCAGATCCCACCGGAGAGCCCTCATGTGCCGATGCGACAGCCGCGAGGGTTTTAGTGGGTAAGAATCCCACTCACCCCGGTCGAGCCCTACAGCTCCCGGGGATCTTTGGATCTTTGGAGTATTGCCCCCGCGTCAAAAAAAGGTACCCGTGGGGTGTTCGGGGAAGAACAGCACCCTCCCATCTCCTCCCATTGGGTGTCCATAAGAGGCGACTAAGGGAAAACCAGAAGATAGTCAGCAGCGTATTTCTATTGGATTACCTACCACCTTTACTGCTATCCCCAAGACGCTTTCCACTGTGGAGGTTATGGCAAACCCTCCCTTCTAAAGGACCTTTGTTCAACAGTGGACGTCTTCGGCTGCTCCAGATGATGATGATGATACCTAATTATGGGTTCCGTGTCACTTAAATTTAGCTTTTAGTACCAATATACCAAACAACTGGCGAAATTGTTGACGTTCGGAGAGGCAAATTAATGAAAAGTCAACGGCTAAATTGTTTTTTTCAGAAAACCATGTTCAAGCGAAAACATTTCTTGGATTATCAATTTTGGATAATAAATAATCTATGTATATAGTATAATGGTGTCTTTTAATTAATGAAACTATTTTTACGGATTATATTAGGGACCTTTTCTTTATTCAAAGTTATATTTTTTCAATAACTGTATCCTCGAAATGACGAGATTTAAGTGTAGGTGTACTGCTTACAAATGGCATTAAACAAAAAACTATGACGATACGGAAAGTTTATTAGAAATCCTTGTTTAAATTATTGCAAATAAGGTAACATGTGCAGCGGAGTGTAGTATAATGTATAGTTGTTCAGTTTACTATGTATTCTGGTTATGGGAATTTCAAAAATTAATATATGTATTAAATTATTTAATTTTCTCTTTACAGGTCTAATTGTTTTGGCAGTTTACTCATGATATTTCTAAATTTATTTACTTAAGTACTATTAATATTGGGAAGACACTGGCCTCCACGACACAGGGTATCCTAGTGTGGAGCCCAGTGATCTATTAAAAGGTTAGAACTAAGTAATATGTACTTGAAAAGTTGTATATTTTATTTCTTTATATTTTTACCTGTTGTCATTCGTACCTAACATATTTAAGATTTGGCTGTGTGTTTTAATGACCGGCCGCCTACCAGACGTCAATCCTTCTCAGGATTGAGCAGTAGCCCCTGAAACTTAAGGGCAAAATTTATAAATCGGTTATTAGACCAGTTAAGCTCTATGGTGCGGAATGTTGGGCCGCTAAAGCGCAGGACGAAAAGCGTGTTCATTCTGCCGAGATGAGAATGTTAAGATGGGTGTGTGGATTGACGCGAATGGATAAAGTGAGGAATGTGTATGTAAGAGGAAGTATGAAAGTAGCACCTGTCACCGATAAAATTCGGAGTCGGAGGCTATCTTGGTTTGGGCATGTATTGAGGAGAGAGGAGACGCATGTCACGAGAAGAATGATGAGCTTGAATGTCGATGGATATAGAGCGCGCGGAAGGCCGAAGAAGAGATGGATGGATTGTATTACGAATGATATGAAAGTAGCTAGAGTGAGTGTGGAAATGACTGCAAATAGAGATGAATGGAAGGATAAAACATATTGTGCCGACCCCAGTTGATGGGATAAGGTAAGGAGAATGATGATATTTTTACCTGTTGTACTAACTCTTGAGATAAATAAATATCTTTATATATTTATTTATATCGCGGTTTACTACAAAATATGTTACTCGGTTTTATGTATATAGTTAATTTAAATACGTCTAATTATATAAACACCATTCAGGTTTCTAACTAAGTATATCTTACTTGATCGGCACCCTACAATAAGATGGGGCGATTGAGTAACGCCTATATACGTTGGTAAACTAAATTACTGAGTCTATCGTTCCCATGGTATCTAAATTACGGACTATTCACGGGTGTAAGTTGCGGGGTTCGTGATGGGGTGTGAATTAGTGAAAATGCTGATTAAGAGTATTGATAGTATTAAGGTGGATACGGTTGGGGTGATTGGTGCTCTGATAAAGGTAACCATAGCAATACTTATTATGACTGCTGGCCAAAAGTAGGTTTGCCACCAAGGAAAAATATTTTTGACAATTTTTACTGTCGATAATTTTCGATTAGATTAATGTTAATCGAAAATTAGCGCGATTTTTATCTTATATTATTATTCATTGAAATGAAACTAATTTTACGGATTATATCGCGGTTTATTCTTGATTTTAATTACCCGACGTTTCAATGTGTAGTATTCGCGTAAGTATCAGAAATCATTATATTATTATTATTTGTATTTATTACAACGTAAAGCTAAAATATAATGTAAAAAAATCGTGCTTATTACCTGTTAAAATAATGTTCAATAATAATATTCTGGGACAATCCACACACGGTCATCTGATCCCAAACTAGGCATAGCCAGTACTATGGAAACCAGACAACTGATACTAATACTTATATACATTTTTTGTGACACTTGGCGGGAATCGAACCCATGACCTATTGGATTGCGGCTAGGGTGTCTAACCACTATACCAACAGAGCCGACCTCCAGGCTCTGTGTTTCTAAGTTCTAATTTTATTTTCTGACTGACGACTTGACATAAATACCCGGTAATGGCCAGTGGCGTGCACTGAAAGCAGGCAAAAATATCTACGAGTTGTTTATTCTTTATGCTATTTGTTCGTGTTCCAGCACAAATATCCTTAAATTAACCAATATTACTAACATATCCATTTACATTAAAAAAAATTACGTTAGTTCATGTCCAAACTAAGATTTTTTAAAATTAAGACTGTTTAGAGAAATCCTAGGGTAGGCAAAGTATTTTTGTCAGTATGGAGCCGCTGAATAAAGTTATTAATGTTCTCAAATGCAAATTAATATGTCTATAGTATTTGCTTGCATATGGATATTTGAAATGGTATAATAACATACTTAAAATAGGTGAAACAAGCTGAATACATTTTTTTGCCTACCCTCTGTGCACGCCACTGGTAATGGCGTATGGGTAATTATTAATTAATACATATAATATATATCCTGATATAAACATATATATTACATAGTATATTTCTATACTCTTTTATATATATAGATACGTATATAACAGAAGAGTCACATCTTTAAACGTACGTTGTCGCTGGGAGCTGTATCAAATCGCAGCTCTCCGGCAGACATACGCACTCACTTTTTAACACCAATGATAACGTGAGCATGACAAAACTTTGAGAAACAAATTATTTTATTAAAAATAAAAAAATGGCGTATGGGTAAAGTAAAGTAAGTAAAGTTTATTAATCATAATAATAGGTTTACAGAGTATCGATAGCGGTAAAATATCCTTATTTACGTAACATGTTCGTCTGTTTTTCAATTGGAACTCTTAACAAACATAATTTGTTTAATGCTATCGTTTCTTAAAGGTATTGGTGTTGACTTATATTTTTTTCAGTGTCATACATAAGTACCTCGGGTAGAGAGAGCCGCTGCTATTTTTCACCTCGCTCACACCTACAGCAAACTTGTTTGGATACCCCGATTACCCGTACGAGCCAATACGACAACCTTACGTCAATTCAACTTCGTTCGACATGAGCTTGCAGAGAACACCGCCCAGCAACACGCTGATAAGCGGAAGCGAAAGCGCTAGCGGATCGGCACCAAATCTATCCAGCTATGGTGACGATAGTGCCAGTATTAATTTGAAATCAAGGAAAAGGAAGGAGCGTACGGAGGAACACGATTATAAAATGAATTTTGCAACTTTCCGTTCGGATATAATGACTTTTCTCGAAGAATTTGGCAGAACTCAAAAAGAAAGCCTATCACAAATACATGAAGAAATATTTGAAATTAAAAATGAAATTAAAACAATTAAATCGGCGACAGAAAATTTTACGGAGCAATTAAAATAAGTTGTGAATTAAATAATATTAAAACTGACAACACAACGACTCAAAATAAAATAAAGGGTCTAGAAAAGGAAATATCTCAGATAAAAGACCAACAGATCACCAATACTGACTTGTCCAAATCGCCTTTCTGCGCCCACGAAAACCTCATCCTCGAATTAAAGGACCGTTGCGAACGCGAAAAAAACATTGTTATTGTGGGTATCGTAGAAAAAAATGATAAAAATTATCATTCACGGCAAATACACGACGAGGCAGAAACTATGAAACTATTGGAATTAATTTATAAAGAATGTCCCAGACCGATTAAAAGTATGAGACTAGGGAAATATATGGCAAATAAGAACCGTCCTCTAAAAATATATTTTAACAATACTGATACACCGAAATACCTTTTACGTAATAGGAAGAATCTACCTGAGAATATACAGATATATTCTGATCAAACCCCAACCCAAAAGAATTTTTTGCGTTCTGTTCAGGAGGAGTTACGTAATCGTATAGAAAGCGGGGAAAAAGACCTCATTATTAAGTACATTAAGGGAATACCTACAATTGTTACCAACAAATCTTACCAAAAAAACTAGTTACTAATTTACCACAAAATATAAGTCGTACGTATACTCCAGACAGAATAACGAATCAGGTTGTTAAATTGTACGAAGACATACCTTTACACTCCTCGTCACTAAGATTTCTGTATGCTAACTTGCGCAGTATCCGTTCCAGTGGAAAGTTTGACGAAATAAAGTGCATAATAAAATCCATACCTGTTACTATTCACCTGCTGATATTTACAGAGACGTGGATTAATTCTGATAGCGATGGTAAATTGTATCAACTACCAGATTACGTGCATATTTACAATTATAGAATGAATAGTAAGGGAGGCGGTGTATCTATATATGTGCATAGAACTATAAACTATGAAATAACAGAAGATATTGTTGAAAATGGAAACCACTACCTCTGGATACATATTGACAAACTAAATTTAAATATAGGAGCTATATATAAACCCGGTTCAACAGACGTAAATGACTTTCTGGAGAAATACTCTTTACAACTGGAGCAGCGACGAAGAGCGGTAGTTTTCGGGGACTTTACCATAGATTTGCTTAGCACTAGTGGTCACTCCACCCAATATATACGCGAGATAAAAACAAATGGATACCAATTACTAAACAAGATTAATGAAATGTATAGTACTCGCGAAACTAGTAATACAAATACTATTTTAGACCATGTATCTACCAACATAAGCAACCACTCGTTTAGTATGTCAATAATTGAGTCGTCCCTGTCCGATCACAAACAGATTTTCCTTGAAATAGGAAAATTGGCTCCACAGGTGAACGCCAAAGTACAGTATAAGGCATTAAACTATGAAAACCTATACAGTAAGGCATTGGAAGCGAGCTATCTAAATGAAGAGAATGACTACGAGCATCTAGAAAACTTTATTTCCAAATTAGTTGAAGAGAACAAAGTAGATAAAACTAAATTTCTGAATCCACCGCAAGAGGACTGGGTTAATAAAAATATAATTGACTCAATAAACTTAAGAAATAACCTATGGCAACAACTAAAAACAAATCCTGACGACGAGCACTTACGAAGAAACTTTAGAGAAGAACAACAGAAAGTAAAAATGATGATCAAGAGTTTGAAGGATAATTATTACTACAATATGTTCATGAATAGTTACAGTGACCCAAAGAAATTGTGGGAAGTTATTAATAAATTAGCATTAAATAAAGTAAAAAGCAGCAGTGCCTCCCTCAAATTAGTATCGAATTCTGGACTCATAATCACAGAAGGTAATGCAATTTGTGATTTATTCAATTCATTCTTCTCATCAGTAGGTGTGGATTTAGCGAACAAAATACCAAATAAATATCACTTAAACGACGGAAATATGCTAACGTATGATAGTAACTATATACATGAAACAAAATTAATAGAGTTTTCACCGTGTAGCATAAATGAGATAATGAAAATAATAGATGATCTAGATAGTAATTGTAGTACAGGATTGGATGGAATTAGCACTAAAGCTATAAAATGCTTAAAACCTATAATTGCTGAGAGGCTAACGAGCTGTATTAATACGTGTTTACTACGTGGTGTTTTTCCTTCTACACTTAAACTTGCCAAAGTTAGCCCTATTTACAAATCAGGTATAAAATCGGATCCAAGCAACTATAGACCGGTATCGGTGTTGCCAGTTATTTCAAAAATTTTTGAGCGAGTTTTGTATACGCGTCTTAATGAATATTTGACTGGGAAAAGGTTTTTTACTGATCAGCAATATGGATTCCGTCCGAAATCAAGTACCCTCACAGCTGCAATAGATTTAATTACTAAAATAAAAACCTGTATAGATAAAAAGGGCTTGGCTCTGGGTATTTTTATTGACCTGAAAAAGGCATTTGACACAGTAAGTCACAAGAAGCTACTACAGAAACTAAGCAATATAGGTATTTCGGGTACAGCTTTTAAGATGTTCGAGTCGTATTTAAAAGATAGGCGTCAAGTTGTCAAAATAGATAATAATAAGTTTACTAGCTCTTCACAAGATATAACTTACGGAATTCCCCAAGGATCTATTCTTGGGCCGTTAATGTTTTTGATTTACATTAATAATATTAGCAAAATAGGGCTAACTGGGTACCTAACACTGTATGCGGATGACACCTGCCTTTTCTATTTTGATAAATCTATACATGACATTATAAGAGATGCTCAAAAAGACCTTGACGTTCTTAACGAATGGTTGAAGTATAACTTATTAACAATTAATACCTCAAAAACATCATTTATGGTTTTTGCAGCAAAAAATAAACCCATTCCAGAGATAACACCGCTTACAATAGAAAATGTCGTAATACAACGTTCGGATAAAGAAAAATATTTAGGTCTCTGGATTGATGATAAATTAACATGGAAAGCGCATATCGACCATGTTAATACTAAATTAACAGCTACTTTAGGGGCATTGCGTAAGATATCAAACTGTATTCCTAAAAGAGTTCGTACTATTATTTATAACTCATTAGTAAAATCGCATCTTGAATATTTAATTGAAATTTGGGGCTCTGCAGCCGCAACAAACTTAAAGCCATTACAAAGGACACAAAATAAAATCATTAAAGTACTTTTTCACTATGATTACCTTACTCCGACAAAACTTTTGTATGAAAAAACCAAATTACTAAATCTGACACAAATTTACACATACTGCACATGCATCCTTATTAAAAATATTATAACTAATTCTATTCAATCTAACATTAAATTACACAAAAAAGTATACACACACAACCTTAGGAATAAATATAATCTTCAACTTAGTAGTGTTCGTACAAACTATGGAAGGAAAACGATTCTGTTTGAGGGAGTACAGCTGTATAACAAGCTACCGAATGACATGAAACTATGTGAAAACGTAAACACCTTTAAGAAGAAACTGAAAGAATATGTACATAAAATATAACGTAAATTAGAGGCAAGAAATAATTAATGTAATGCATGTTTTATCTCATTTTAAGAAAACTTTCTGTAAGTTTTATGAGAATAAATTCTTTAAACCTAAGTACAAGTAAAATAAAGAACTTCTCACTTATTCATATTGAAGGGAAGGGGATAACCCGCCACACGAAGCCACACGCAAAGACGTTTTGGAAGGTGAGCATGACCGAACCAAAATCCTAGTAAAATATTACAAATAAACCGTTCAAAGTCGTAAAAACAATAAGCATTCTTCCAGTAGAATACTTTCCACTATAATACATAACGGGTGTAAGGGACATCGTACCGAAAACCGATACCAGGGATCCAGAACACGATTCTGAACATCTTAGTGTTGAAATTTTTCATCGGCTTTTTCATGAATTTCCAAAAAAAAATTTCACTTTTTTTAAATAAAATTAGTATAACATCATTATTGGTATAATAATAAAGCCTAATTTTAATTTAAAAACAATTAATTAATTATTTGTGTTTTTATTTTATTTTTATTTACTTTTTTATTCTTTATTCACAAAAACAGTGCATAGGCAATTATTTAATAGGCAATTAACTATTATTATTTTAGAAAATTAGCAATGTAATTTGAAAAATAAACATTATTCCGCATATATTCATTACATGCTCGAAAATTAATAAGTTAGTCATTTGTCATTTACCATATAAATGGTTACTGTAATGTTGTAACGGACATTATTTGACGTCTTATAAATTTTTTTTCGGTACGATGTCCCTTACACCTGTATACTTAGATAAAACACCCAGACACAAGGTGGGAATTGAACCCACGGCCTATTGGACAGCGGTCAGGGTGTCTAACCACTAGACCAAGGGGCTCGTCAAATAAGGCCTTAAACGTTATTATTGCGAGCGAAAGATACGCAAATGTTAACAAATATTTAGCCAGCATAGTCCCTGCATACTGAGACGCGGTCGCTGGCTGTGATTTATCGTAGCGGAGAATTTGCGGTGGACTCGCAAATATGTCTTAATGTGTCTTTTGCGCCGCAAGGGATTGTCCCTTCGCGGGCGATTGACAGGTATAAACTGAGCTGGATGCCTTTATTGACCGAACCAGCTATTTGAGGGTTGTTGTGTCTTCCAAGACAGGATTGTGTAATCTAGAGGAATTCCATAGGTATTCTTTAGATGTGTTTTTTTAATGAATTTGGTGTGTACGCAGGTTTCCATATTTGGCTGTGGTGATGATTTTCCTGGCAAATATTTACCAATTTCAATGATTATTTTTTTATTCGAAAGAAGAAACCACTGTATTGAATCTATATGAATTTTATTACAACCGGATAAGAACTTCCTGGAGGACCATGAACAATGTGGAGGAATTTATCTGGTAAAAACCATAAAACTGATGTTCTCCATTACATTGCTCTGACAATTATGAACCGATTTCGATGATTCTTTTTTTATTCGAGAGAGTAAACTACTATGATGATTCTATGCAAATTTCATTACGACATTCATGAATTATGTAAAACTATGTAGACGATAATGTGATCATAACCTACCTAGAACATTTTACGGTCTTCGATGGTTCAATATCTAATATATAAAATTCTCGTGTCACAGTTTTCGTTGCCATACTCCTCCGAAACGGCTTGACCGATTTTGATGAAATTTTTTGTGCTTATCCGGTATCTATGAGAATCGGCCAACATCTATTTTTCATCCTCCTAAATTTTTTTTATTTTATGGCAAAACAACGTTTGCCGGGTCAGCTAGTTTATATATGAAAATATCACTAAAAAGTTTAAAATAAAATCTTTTTTAAAAAAATTGAACCGACTTCAATATCACTGAAAAGTATAAAATAATTTAAATATTATTGAAGTTGGTGCCAAATATACACAGCAGGTACGCTAACACCAACTTCTTTAATATTTAAATTATTTTATACTGTTCAGTGATATTGAAGTCGGTTCAATTCTTTAAAAAAAGATTTTTTTCACTTTTTTTTAAACACTGTTTGATTACAATTGAATCGACATTAGCGATAGTGTCTTCTGCCGTTCGAAACATAAAGCAAGGGAGAAAAGAAGAAAACAATAAATTACGACAAAAATTACAACAAACTAAAAGGCCAAAGGGATAGTAGTCGGACCAGTCCCCCCAAGCAGCACCCGCGCACGAGTTGACTCGAGTAGCAGCCATCACTGCCCTCAACCATATTAGAGGGAAGGGGGTGACCCGCCACACGAAGCTGCCACAAGCAAAGAATTTTCGATGGCGAGCATGACCGAACCAAAATCACAGTGGTTCACATTTAACTTCTGCTGTTAAGCCGTACCGAGGTACGGCTTAACAGTCAGTACCAGTACTTAGTGACGAGTCACTACCATGTAAAATATAAGGTCATCGGTGTAAACAAGAAACCCAGTTCGAGCTATGACAAACGACTTGTCGTAATCCGCTCGCCTTCCAACATTTGCTTAAAGTTTTATCCGCTGTGACATTTCGTTACATTGTACAAATATTATGACTGACAATATGGTCTGAATGGCACCGTGGCTAGGGGCAGTCAGATGGTTTCCTTCACCGAAAGCTAGTAGCAATCGCTCAAAGACGATACTTAACAACAACATAATACTTACTTCAATGTTTGCACACGATTAATTAAAGAAGTGATGGCTGCTGCTCGAGTCAACTCGTGCGCGGGTGCTGCTTGGGGGGACTGGTCCGACTACTATCCCTTTGGCCTTTTAGTTTGTTATATTTTTGTCGTATTTTTTTATTTCACTTGTTTTATCTTTCGTACGGTCACACTGTCCCTGATGTTGACCAAATTGTAACAAAACAAAAACTATTAAAAAAAAGAGGTGAAAAAATAATAAGTTGGCTTATATTGCATATTGGCATATTGCCGGCTGAGTTTCTTGGCGGCTCTTCACAGTTGAGGTCGCGTTGTAATCCGGTGGTAGCTTTTAAAAAAATTGACCGTTTAAAAGTGCTAGCGTTAAGCCTATTTGTAATAAATATATTTGAATTTGAATCAGAGATGCGAGCCGGAGTTCGAACCTGCGCACCTAGTTTCCAAGGCAAGCGTTCGTCCACTGATCTGATACTGCTATAGTACCTACTGCTATAGTGCTTTAGTACCTATCTATACAACATAATAATCAGATCGGTCGAATGAACCAGATTCAAGCTTGAGTTGTTACACGTCGATTTGCGTCAATTGCTCTGACAGAGGCGATTGTTGTGTGTCGCAAGGTGTAAGCGTCAAGCGTGCTTAATGGAGCGTGTCTTATCAAGACAGACGACGTTCATTAGTGCCGTGACGTAACGAAAGTGACGTACGAAGGGAGTTAGATAGACTCAAAATAAAATGCCTCAAGATGGGAGTTAGAGACTCAAAAAAAGTGCCTCACGAAGGGAGTTAAAGTGACGCATGAAGGGAGTTAAAGAGACTCTAAAAACTATATAATTATAAACAGTACCAGCCCCTGTTTATGTCACTGTTCACTGCTGGGCACGGGCCTCCCCTCAGGGTGAAGGGGTTAGGCCATAGTCCACCACGCTGGCCAAGTGCGGGTTGGCGGACTACACACGCCATTCGAAAGCTAGTTAGGCTATTTCAGACATGCAGGTTTCCTTACGATGTTTTCCTTCACCAAAAGCAACACTTATGCACTTCAAAAAACGTATAGGTGTTAATAATATGGCGTAAAAAAGGTTTTAGTATCACCAACAAACTGGAACGATCTCCTCTAAAATGGAAATTTCTTCAGGAGGTACTTACCATCCGTACAATGCAAAACTTAAGCCACCTCATATTATAGGTTAAGAACAGATCAGACTAAAAACTCTGACTCAAGGTAACACTTTCGGTGGTCATGACGACCACCAGCTGAGTAGCCCTCAGCCAGTAGATGAGAAGACGTGAAAAAAATCCTTTCGAAGAAAAACTTTACTGTTGGTGACATCTTACTGTCTGTTAATCTTGTAGATACAATTTGATTATTACGTCTTACTCGCAAAACCACAGATACAAGCTTCCTTGAACGGCATCGTCACGTTGACGTCTCATGCCACAGCGTGCCAGCGTGCCAATGTCGAGTGCGGTTCGAAGTTTAACGATTCAATGCTCAATCGAGTCCGATTCGCGGTACGTTTGACAATCGAGTAATGCAATCCGAAATATCGTTGCTCTACATTTCGTGATAGACGAGTTGATTGTTTTCGATTTATTCCATGTTCAGAATATGTTTATTTTATGATATTCGTCAAAATGAAACAAGTCTTAACAAGTAGCTCGAACCTTTTTTTTTGTTCTCATGGGAAAACCTACAATAGGTCCTAGGGACCACCCTGTGGTCCACCAAGGGTATTTGGGATTCTTATCCTATAAAACCCTCGCGACTTTCGGATTGTCACATGAGAGGGAGGGACTCTCGGGTAGGAACTACATCAGGTAACTCTCAGTGCCTTACCTTTTAGCCCGCCACTGTGGGTATATTATAGCCCCCGGGAACCTATCAAGGTGCTTACGGGGACGAGGGTCGCAACTCTACCACCCACCGTCATCCCCGGAGTCACCACCATATTCGATGGATGTCTAAGGCTCACACCCTAAGCGTCCAGCGACTCCAAAGAGTTGCTTAACTTGAGCAAAATCGGTTCAAACGAAAATTATTTATTTACTGAAATATTACGATCTTTTAATCGACCTATTTACTAGTTACTATTTAGTTAATACGCTGAGGAACTAAGATCACAGACATAGCTATCAGAATCTGCAAGTTGTAGTCGCAATGGTCCAGGCCACATCGCTCGAAAAAACGATAACCGATGATGCAAAAACGTTCTCGAATGGCGACCACGAACCGGAAGACGCAGCGTAGGCAGGCCTCCCACTAGGTGGACAGACGACGGTGTGCGCGTCGCAGGCAACCGATGGATACAAATAGACAATTGTCGGTCATTGTGATGTTCAAAAGGGGAGGCCTATGTTCAGCAGTGGACGTTTTCCGCTGGTAATGATGATTATCATTTACTACAGTTAGGTTAAAAACATAGTGATCTATACTTATAATAAAACTGTAACAGGTCCAATTCTGTACATTGAAGATATTTTGAAAATTATATTTGGAGGGCATTCTATAACCGATACTGAGGACGAAAATGTTTTTTTTTTAATTTTTGTCTGTCTGTCTGTCTGTCTGTCTGTCTGTCTGTCTGTCTGTATCACGGCTGAGCATCACGCCGAAACTACTGAATGGATTCAAACGAAACTTGGCATGATTTGAGATCTTACTACGAGGTAGGACATAGGATACTTTTTATCCCGTAATCTAGCACGGTTCTTTTGGGAGAGGGGATTAAAGTCAAAATGGGTACTTGGTTATACGCTTGGTCCGATTTTATCAATTTTTCTTTATAATATAATAAATATTAGTAAGGGAACACTCATAGAGAGTTGTTATCAAGGTTTTGTAATCGATCGGGTTAAGCAACGTTAGGTAAGGTCATTAAATAGATGGGTGACCGTTTAACGCCATTTGAACTAAACGAGTCCGTGCTTCGGAGAGCAAGTAAAAAGTGGGTCCCAGTTTTTAACCGACTATAAAAGAGGAGGTTATGTATTCGATGCGAATGTCTGTTATTAAAAGTTTAGTTAACGTAAAAATAGCGCAGGCGGAGCTGCGTGGGTCAGCTAGTATATAATATATATATTATGCCGCAAAACAGAAGTGTGCATAAATTATTGTGTATAATGTGTATAAATTATTCCGCGGTCGGTCTGAGGGGTTCTCTCTGTAGCTACAGAGGTATAGCAGGTAATATGTAAGGTGATGAGCAGTAGCACAATGCAAGTTTCTAAGTGAATAAATCAACTTCTTCTTTTCACGTTGACAACAGATCCTGCCCGCCCAGTACTTTGCCACTCGTACCTACTGCGTTTTCACTTGGATTTATTAGTTCCTGAATAGTACAGGAGTGGATGCACGCTGGACAGCACAAGAAATGGGCCATACTTGTTGGGGAGAACCCACACTTACAAACGGCCGATTTGCTATATCCCTAACTAGGTATTCTTTATACCGGCGAACATGTGTACGTAGTCTATTTAAGCTTTTCCTAGTTAACCATGGCAGATGATGCCTCGGAGTAAGTTTTTTGGAGGGAGAAATAAAGTTTGCAAGAGGATATCTCTTCTTAATCTATGGGGAACTGCAGTGTGTTGATGCAGACGTTGTCTGTAGTCTTGTTCCGTATTCACTCTTTTAATAGCACTCGCGACGTCTGGAGGAGCAATACCTGAGAGTGCATATAGCTTCGCAAGCGAAATCGGTTTTAGTAAACTCGTGATTAGTCAGCACGTCCCGTTCTTCGTTTTTTTTAACAGCCCTTGTTTTCGTCCTTCTGTTGGGCACAGGCCTCCCCTCAAGATGAAGGGGCTTAGACCATATCCCACCACGCTGGCCAAGTGCGGGTTGGCGGACTTCACACGTCATTCGAAAGCAAGTTAGGCTATCTCAGACATGCAGGTTACCTTACGATGTTTTTCATCACCGAAAGCTGGTAATAATAGCACAAAGACACATAATTAACTAAAAAAATCAGAGGTGCGAGCCAGATTTCGAACCCATTCACCTCGTAATCCAATTCAATTTACTGAGATGTCACTGCTGTGTAATCGTTCTTCGTTAATTAACTAAACACTATCAAGCTAAGCAGCAACTTCATTTAACCATTGAGCTGACACCAGACTAGGTCAAAGTTATAAAAAAGGCATACTGAAAACTTAATAAACTTAAATTTTAACATTCAAAAGAGCTTCAATTTTAATTAAAACTACAAAAAACTTTAATGAGTTACAAGGTTAGGTTAATTCTTTAATGTAATATAACTAGACTTTTCAATTAAAATTCTTAAAGTAAACAAATATTTCACTGAAAAACACAATATTGTACAGATCACTCGAACTTATTTATCTCGGTCTCAGATAAAGGCCGGGGCTCCTGAAAAATACGAACACCCGGCTAGAGACATCCACTATTTATTGGGGCATACTTCAAGTAAATGGGGCACTTAGAGGGCCCTTACGGGGGCACTAACGTGAATTGTTTATTTTGTTTATAATGTGTGGGGCGCTTTACAGCTGTCGTGTGGGAAGATTGAAGTACGGACATACTTCTTGGTGGGTCTAAATAACCTGACTATCATTATGTCTTTTCAAATAGTTATGAATCCTCTTCTTGCCCATGCCACCGGTTGCTAATCATAGCGCATTATGTTGCCAACGCACTAGGAATAGGTAGCCCATACGCTTGTCACGATATGAAAGCATATCCAAAAGTGATTCGCTCTTGTTTTCCGTCCAAACTAAAACATTGTTTAACTATCCCAGCTGGACGACGACGACGACGAGACTATGAGCCAATACTGATGGGGGATAGACGGCAAGTCGGATATACGGTTATGGCCCTGAATATTTCAGTACATTTTATGTTAGGTTGAAAACAGATTTTGATAAAACGCGCATTGCACCGCGCGCGGTATTTTAAAATTTTCATCGCTGCGCATACACTAAGCTTGCAATTGCTTGCAATCATTACTTATGAGCTTAGGTCATAGCGCGTTTTATTATATAATTCCCGACATTTACAGATGATCCCTGTTTCCTCCAAAGCTGTGATTGGTAATTCGGGTGCCGGGTAAATAATTCGTATTTCTGGACGTTGAGTACGTGAACGAAATGTTTTGTAAGTCTATACGTAGACATACGATGTATTAACAATTCCCACATTACAATCACCATCATACATACATACATAAAATCACGCCTTTTTCCCGTAGGCAGAGCCCAAGGGCCGCTTTTCGCCTCGGTGAGAAACGAGACGTGATGGGTGATCATCATCATCAGCAGCCAAAACACGTCCACTGCTGAACAAAGGCCTCCCCCTTAGGGAGGGTTGCTATAACCCCACGCTTGGCAGGCGGATTAGGGATCGCAATACAGTAGGTGGTAGGTGATCCATTAGAAAGACGCTGCTGCCCGACTTATTGTTTTCCCTTATTGGTGAATACTCTTACGGACACCCAACGGGAGGAGATGGGAGGGTGCTATTCTTACCCGGACACCCCACGGGTCTCATACATATACGACGTATTAATAATGTCCCACAGATAACGGCATAATATTACAATTTGTACATACATCTTCAAATTCAAAATGGCTCTCGTTGCTCGGCTGTTTCCGTATCTAACTGTAATTTGGGGACATTACGGCGCCTGATCCCGCGGGGGAGCCACTATTTGTGATTTCCCTTGGTACAATTCAAAAGCGAGCGAGTGCGTGATAAAAAATTATTTCTCCTACATATTATCTCACTATAATAATCTATGTATATAAAAATTAATGTTTGTCTGTATGTCCTTTAGAGAATCGTAAACTATGCAGTTGATCATGTCATGATCTTCAACAAAGTGTTGTGCATGAGCCCAAAAAGGTTTCTGAGTTAGTAATAAGAGCGCGGGCGGAGCTGCGCGGGTCAGCTAGTTATGTTTCTGTATACGAGTATACACATTAATATAAAAAATTGCCATCACTGCAAACAGAAGTTTTTATTTTATAATTTCGCTGAAATCAACTCAAACTTAAGGGCGCACTGAATACCAGCGTCGTGGTTAAACACGGCTTACTGCTGAGTGACAACACGAGTTTAGGTCTAATTATTAAAGTAAATTATTTATATTGAATGTTCTTTAATTAAGTTATATTTTATAATGGTGGTAAGTTTTTGATTTGTGTGGTGTTTCATAATAAAAATACATTCATTAATTCAAATGTTTCAGAATAAGAAATACGGCAATAGCGTAACACACGTCCTCGTTGGGTTGACGCGTTTATAAATATTAAAAAAATGTGATTGTAAATAAATTGTAAAAGTCATAGTAGATAGCATAATTTATACTTCAGCGTCCTCATAAAAGCATCTATCTATCTATACTATAATAAAACTCAAAGAGCACTTTTTCTGTAAATTGAATATTTTTCCAAAATTTCTATGTGGGGATACTATACTATCGACATAGAGACCAAAACAATTTTTTTTGGAATTATTGTCTGTCTGTCTGTCTGTCGTTCTGTTTGTCCAGGTATCATTTGAAAACCCGTGGATGGATTTTGATAAGACTTTCACTGATGTGTTGTGTAGAAGTCAGGGTATAAATTGGTATATAAAATATCACGCTATGTTTCATAGGGGCTAAGCAGTGAAACATTACATGCACATATTACCACGTAATTTCCTTTGTAAGTGAATAGGGTAGATAATTATAGACTGATCAGTTAATCATTAAGCTATGTATTATTACGCTATATACAATAGGGACTCAGCAGACATTTAGTTTGCATAAGATATGGCAGTGGTGAAGGGTCAATTTTTGTAAGGGGTAAGCCGGTCCGGTACACCCAGGACATTTTCATTAGATTTCTGTATTGTTCTAAGTACTTTGCTGATAGCAATATGACATTATATCTTTGAAAAGTTAAAATCTGTAAATCCCGAGCGAGTCCAAACTAGATTAGGAAAGAAATAGGCAAGGGAAAAATACCATTAAATTTCATTTAAAAGCCAGTGGTTAGGTCCACTGCACCACCAAGGCTACATTTTCAAGGTCAGGGATCAGGGGGGGGGGGGGGTGTTATTCATGAAATTTTAATGAAACTCCCCAAGTCCAAGTAGTGTATAGGTATTGTATTACAGTCGCAACAATAAAAGATGCGAAAAACTTAGAACTTTCATTATAATAATAATATAATAATAATATCTTGGGACAATCCACACACGGTTATCCGATCCCAAACTAGGCAGAGCCTGTACTATGGAAACCAGACAACTGATACTAATACTTATATACTTTTTTTTTGTAAATACATACTTAAATAGATAAACAACACCCAGACACTTGGCGGGAATCGAACCCACGACCCATCGGTTAGCAGGCAGGGTGTCTGTCTGCCAACTAGACCAACGGGCCCGTCATTATCGAATATCATTAAACAGTAATTTACGATATTAGCGTGATTTACATTATGAACAGCGCCATCTATTAAAGGTGCGGTGAAATTAAACATACAATCACTATAGAACTTTAATATCTATATTTAAAAAAAGAAAGTCGTGTTAGTTACACTATTTATAACTCAAGAACGGTTGAACCGATTTGGCTGAAAATTGGTGGGGAGTTAGCTTAGAACCAGGAAGCAGACATAGGATACTTTTTATCTCGGTAAGTTAAGGTTAAGCAACATTAGGTAAGGTCATTAAATTGATGGGTGAAATGATAAATATAACATTTTGTGCGCATATCGGGTAGGTCTGAGAATAGGTCATTAAGTATATATCACACATCATACCGCTAGGTTAAGGTTAAGCAACATAAGGCAAGGTCATTAAATGATGGGTGAACCGATTAGTATGAAATTTTATGTGCATATCGGGTAGGTCTGAGAATAGGTCGTAAAGTATATTTCATGCCGCTTGGTTAAGGTTAAGCAACATAAGACAAGAAAAGCTCATTAACTAGATGGGTGAACCGATCGATATTTATGAAATTTTGTGTGCATATCGGGTAGGTCTAAGAATAGGTCATAAAGTATATTTTATGCCGCTGATAACATGATTGACGAGGATATATAGAACGAGAGGAGGGTGCAAGAGAGGAGAGAGACTGAGAGGGGATTTGAGGAGGGGGTGATGGGGTGGGAATCGGGGGAGTTAGGTGGAGCAAGTTGGGAGAAGAGAGAGGGAGAGGGTTCAGAGAAGGGCCAACGGGGAGAGGAAGAGGGGGACTGTGACGAGGACCGAAGTGAAAGGGAAAGAGAGACGAGCAAAATGTAATAAAAGCGCGGGTGGCTGCGCGGGTCAGCTAGTGTTTCATAATATAATCCGCTTTCCGCTTGTACCTTGTTCGGTATGAAGTATTAGAATGCTTATCTCATGTTATATTTGCTCTGAACGATCCCACACGCAATCGAACTTATGCGATGAAGAAATGAGTTTTATACTTCTGTATTTAGCATTGTTTTCGGGAAATGTTCAGATTAAAACTTTATACCATTATTTCCCATTATTTTTGGGGTAGAGATTATGAATTATTATATACTGTTTGTATATCTATATATATATAAAAGAAAGTAGTGTTAGTTACACTATTTATAACTCAAGAACGGTTGAACCGATTTGGACACTGATATAGGATACTTTTTATCACACAGCACAGCCATACCCAGCTGCCTTGCAGCAGTATATTTGAGACTGCGGTAATGTCTGCAAGAGAGGTCTGTAACACATAAGGGGACTTAACGGTACGGTTTTGGATTCACTGTACATTTGGAGTGTGAGTCGTCCAAATACGGCAGCGACTCCGAGGAGGACAGCGGCAGGGTTGCGACACCCTTCCGACATTTTGACAGGAACATAATATGTGTGGGAACTTGTTCCCAGGGGCCTATAATGAGGCCCCGGTGGCATGCTCAAAGGAAAGACACTGAGGGATACCTGGTGCAGATTCCACTGTAGAGCTCAAGTTCCTCGTGTCATGTGAAGAAGAAGAAAAGGAGTCCCCGCGAGGAAAAAGAAGGGGACGGACCAGGTATTGAGGCCCAAAGGAAATGGTGCAAAATCTGATAAATCATTCAACATGGAAAGCATCGAAAGATTCTCCACACTGCTCAGCGCTGACCTTCTGATTTAGGGCGCTGTAAACCGGAGCCAAACAGGCCCAAACCGGTTCAAACCGGGCCGTAAGTCACACGTGTTCCGGCATCAAAGTTATTTATCGCGCTATGATTGGACAGCAATGTCCCACATGATATTTACGTCCCGCGGTCCATTATTCACGCGTTATTAAAAGGCTAATGTTGTGTTCGGCATTGAATTTATTGTTTTGTTCACTGCGTCTTTACGTGCGGTTTTTTATTTGTGCGTGTAATTGAAAAAGCTTACGGAAATTTACGAATTTTCAAGTAGCTGGCAGCAATGTCGGCCACTGTTAAATGACTGGCTCTTGTGGCTGGTTCTTTCCTAGCAGCGTGACAATCAAACGTCACAAAATATTTGACTCCTCGTTGCCGTGCATGTTATAAGACGAAAAGGTTATTGAACAAAAAATATTTATCTGTACATAAAATTACTTGTCCTGATTGACTGATTCATCAACGCACAGACCAAACCGCTGGACCTAGAAAGCTAAAATTTGGACAGTAGATTCTTCTTATGACGTAAGCATCCACTACGAATGGGTTTTTAAAAATTCCACTCCTCAAGGGGTTAAATGGGGTGTTCTCGTTTGTATGAAACTTTTTATTTTATGGTTCGATTGAATTAAAATTTACTATAAACATTCTATAAACAATTAATAAATTCGTGTCTCGCGAATTTTTAAAAACAATCTTTGGGGGTGAGCTAGGCGTTGGTGAAAAAATAACAGCGGGTGAAGCCGAAGGGTTGTTAGTTTAAGAATAAAGACAAAAAGTTGCTTTAAAGAAATCACACCTGATGTTAAGCGGTGTTACAGTCATGCATGGTATACGGATAGTAGGTAATAATAGTAAGTTAAAAAATCACTGTTTTGCTTTTGGCAGTATTTAATAAAAATATCAGCACCACTAAAGAAAAGATATGGTCTCCATAGATTAAAGTCGATAATTTTCCCAACAAAATACACTCCTTTGCAAAAAAAAAACGGGCACCTTACAGTCATTGGCTTTTCTATGGATAATATTAATATTTTTAGTATTTCATTAGCTTAGATGCATCTTAGATGACTAGAAATTTCTTATTATCAATGAGAATATAGGTTTTAACACTTAAATCCTGGAATTGGTGTTTCAGTTAATGAAAACAGAGAGCCGTGTTAAAATTAACATTTTTATGGGTATAGTGAAATTAAGACTAAGATATTTTTTATGGAATTTTAATAAAAATAGACATTAAATAATAATGAGTGTGACCTCCTCTTGCAGCGATTACGGCATGTAATCTTCTTGGCATGCTTTTCACTAGACTTTTGATGGTGTCCTGTGTCCCACTCAGCCGAGATCACACGTTTCAGCTCCCTGATGTTTTGTGGAGGTGGTTGGACAGATCGTACTCGCCTTTTTAGGAGGTCCCAGACGTGCTCAATGGGGTTAAGGTCGGGACTCCGCGCTGGCCAATCCAAACGACGAATACCGACCTCTTGCATATAAGCATCTACAGCGCCAGAACGGTGGTCCCTAGCATTATCGTCCATGTAAATGGCATCTTCACCAATTACAGCCAGTGCGCGTTGTGCATGTTAACAAATGATTTCTGTTATGTACCTTTGCGCATTTAGTGAGCCATTTTCAATGAATATTATCTCAGTACGACAGCTAGAACTTACACCCGCCCAAAACATAACGGGCCCCCCACCATAAGGTGTGATTTCTTCAAAACACACGTCTGCATAGCGTTCTTCTGGTCTTCGTAACACTCGCCGACGTCGGTCCTCACCATGCAGACAAATTTGAGCCTCTCCGAGAAGAGTACGTTACTCCAGTTACGTAGTGTCCAAGATAGGCAATTTCTAGGGAACCCCAATCGAGCAATGCGGTGCTCACGGAGTAACTTAGGGGCCCGCGCTGGTCGTCGACTGCGTATATCAGCTTCTAAAAGCCTCCTCCTCACAGTCCATAGGCTAACTTGCGTTCCTCGCACCTCTTGAAGGTTTATTTTGAGGTCTATGTAACTGCATTTGCGGTTCCTCAGCGCCTGAGTCACTAAAAAGCGGTCGTCTCGTGGTTGTGTGCAACGTTTTCTCCCAGAACCTTGCCTTCTCTGAACGGAACCTGTCTCTTGGTATCGAGTCCAGTTTCTTTGGACGGTTGAACGACTCACGTTTAACCGCTGTGAGACGTAACACTGGCTACATCCCTCTTCCAGCAGCGCTATAATTTTACTAGCTCTTATTGTTTTTTCTGCCATTGCAATCGACACAAAGATATTTGTTTTAAGTCACAAAAAGGCAGAATTATGCGCCAAATATAAATTATTCTACTAAAAAAAAACCAAGAAGTTAATTTTAGTTACCTTATAACCTTTTACCCGAAAACCCGCGAAAAGTAAGTAATAATTCACAAACTGAAAAAGGGATTATTATTTTTAAAAACAAAGGTTTCGGATTTGGAATGAACTTTTTTTCATACGCAGACTGTTTATTAAGTTCCAGTAACATAGTTTGGCTATTAAAACCTTAGAACTAAATTATTACCAATAATGTAGAAAAATCAAAACCGCCCGTTTTTTTTGCAAAGGAGTGTAGTTTTTATTTCAGGGATTTAGATTTTATTATCAATGGGTTATTCAGTGAGGAGTGTGGTAACTTATAGCTTCTTGCTGGTAACCTAACCAAGTAGTAACCAAAAGTTTCTTGGTAGTAACCATGCCGTATTAGACGGTAAGTATTGCTGTCAGTTTTGACATTATTGTGCTAACTGTACCTGTACTGCGGCCAAGACTGTGGCATTGGCGGCACCTCAGAGGGTGGCACTGTAATGAATGACGGATTATCTTGGCTGATGTTGACAGTGGCAAAACTACGGCAAAACTGACAGCAAAATCTGCCATCAAATAGATGCCTCACCACGTCGACAGCAACAAACCCTAGATATCAGACTTCAGATACCCAAACACAACCATTTGTCCATAAATAAATCTCGCGGTCGTAATTAAGCCGGCGACCGGCGTTATCGGGCGGTCCCATCGCATATTTTTCAGTCAAACGTAGATAACGCGAAACGTTATTTTATTTCACTGTTTATTTTGTACGGATATCGTTCCGCGTTGGGAGAGTCGACCATATGGTATATTTTGGTAGAAAGAAGTAGAGCTGCAGCTACTGACGCCAGATAAGCTGACAGAGAATAGATACTGAATCGATTTCTTAATATTTACAATGTTCTTCAGGCAATGATATTATAAACCATAGAAATGTTATATCTCTACTAATGCACGCCAAAAATTGTGACCCATGTAATTAGAATATTTTTTCATAATATCGTTGCGGTAGGTATGATCCCTTCCTTTTTATTTACTTTTGTACAGTACTTTGTACATTTTCTATAGTTACTCCTTATTTGATTCGAGCGAAGCCGATGGTAACCGCTAGTTCAAAATAATAGCATTTACATAATATCCAAGTACTTTCCTATACCACGTATGGAGTCAGTAAATAATAATAACTCAGCAAAAATGCCGTCACTCGAGGATTTACATGGCAACTTCATAATTTCACATAACATCTGGCCGGGGGCCCCACCGAACTCATTTCCTCAATAAATCCCCCAGAGAGCCGTGAACGGGTTGAATTAATGTTGGACGGGGCAACCCCGTGCAAGATCGTTTCTGGGTTGAATGATATATCGTTACCTATAGGTAACATGGGTGTATTGAATTTACTTAAAATATGCGTGATGTTTAGGTAGGACACCTTACAGAAGGTATACAGTATGTAGCACAACGAAATTCAAGCCGTGAAATAGTTTGATGGGTAGGTGAAGGATATAGTGGTACACTTTTTATCACTATTCATCACAAACGTCGATCACAAAAGTACACACTCAGATTATGCTGGAGGTCTTGGATGACATCTGACACTGGTTTTCAGGGCACCCTTAAAGAAATAATAGTAATAATGTCCTCCTGGCCGATACGACCACAGCGCATATTGCAGATATTATAGTGCATAAGTGCTTGCGTAGACGCAAGTGCACTCTCTCTTCCTTTACCTCACAATCCGATGGGACGGAAGAGTGACATTGCCGGGGAGAAGTCAGGCGCATTTTACATGCCCATACGACGCATGGATAATCTTACTTTACTGACAATCGGATCGGCCTACATTGTCCTAGCCAGTAAGGAACAACTACACAAGGTTATTGCTCCCGGCGGGTTTCAAATCCGCGACTTCCGGTTTGGAAAATCAAGCGATTTCCCACTGCGCCACGGAAGCTACAAATTAAAAGAAATAAGAAACCATCAAAGGAATAAATAAAAACTAGCATTTAAACTTTACAGCGAAGACAGCTGAATAATAAAATGCTTGCTGACAATGCCTCATAAACTACAACAAAGTGGCTTATACAAAGTGTTCGCGAATAACTGCAAAATCAAACACTACATTATTCAGTGTCAATTTTATATACACAGGTGTTTTTTTTACTAAATTTTTATTTATTTATCATAACGAGTCTTAAAGTTTGTCGGTCTGTCTGACCAATATGCTATATGTTTGGCGGTTAGAGGTTATTAACCTCCAGCGAGCACGCTCGTGTGAGAAGTATGAGTTAACATGAAAAAGACAAATATCATCGACGATAATCTATGAAAATAAATATGAATAAGATAATACATTTTTTTTTAAATAAAGTTAAGTTGGCATGTCTAAGGCTTTGCGTTATTAATAATAATTATAATATCCTGGGACAATCCACACACGGTCATCGGATCCCAAACTAGGCAGAGCCTGTAGTATAATGACCAGACGACTGACACAAATACTTACCACCAGACCACAAGGTTAGTTACTTTATTACTTTAACGCGTTGTATATTAAGGTACCTACCTAGTTTTTATGTCAAAGTTGTCTCAAGGTCCCCTAAATCTAAATGTATATTTATGTGAAAATCTGAAATTATTTACGAGGAATCTTCTATTTATGGGCACCTCGCAAATTGCTCAGCGGTGGGTGGAGCTTAAGGGGATACAATTTTACGGCTCAACTTCTAGCCTTTAAAGGTTCATCTTTCACTAACTTTTAGCTGTTTGTCTTCGGAATCTTTTGGTTTTATTGCGCTCATGTATACTTTATGGGCGCAATGTTGTAGCGGTTACAGGTGTGGTTTATGGTAGCTCACGATTTTGAGACGTTAAGTGTTCCTAGGTTAAGTATTATATTATAGAGTATAGTACTAGGTATTACAGAGTTTATATTCTGATATAAACTTTGATTAAAGGTCTAGGATGACATAACATAAAAAAATATTTGAAATAAAATTACTTTTACGGATTAAATCGCGGTTTATTTTAGATTTTTACTTTGCTGACTTTTCGAATGCTTTGCAGCACGTCCATGCTGCTGGAGCACTGAGATGTTGAACGTCCTTATGTCACAATTATGTCGGTGTACTCTCAGGTCTTCTTAGTTATTATCTTCGTTCTGGATTATTTAAAAAAATGATAATAATCTGAAAACCCAATTTAATAAATTGTTTTAAATGCTTTAAGTGTTATAAAAATACATCTATATAAGTCCGATGTTCAAATATGAGGTCTTAATTGCCATGCCCGCTAATTAGTATCAGTCGGCGGGTCACCGGTGGCGTTAAACCGATTTGCAGAAGATTCACAAAATTATTTATTTATTTATTCTTATTGTACACAAAGAAACACATACTGTAATTAAAACATAGTAAATGCATGTAAATACATTCGCGAGCTTAACTCAAATATGAGTTTTCTAACAGCAAACCAATTTATAACGAGAGATTTGTAATGGGGTACAATTACTTTTTAAACATTTGCTTTTTGCGCCTTTTTTAACCGACTTCAACAAAAGGGATCTCAATTCGGATGTAGATTTTTTTAGTTTTATTACCTTAGAAACAGAACTGAGTTATTTTACCGATTTGGAAAATTCTTGTATTATTTGAAAGTAGATATTTCTAGGTTGTTTCAATTTTCATCAAAATCCCGTTCTGTTTAAGAATCCATGAGGAATTAGGGGAATTCCTCATAGTGATTTTGGTATTATCGACATTTTTTGCGGCGGGGTGCATTTAAAAAAAAATTGCCTGCCACAATACTCTAATGCCAAAATGGGCTGACTAGCAACTGTTAAAATTGTCCCTTGAGAATTGTGTATTTTCCAGCTTGTCCCTATCCAAAACGAAACTATGTCTTAAAATAAATTATTTCTAGGTCCAAAAGGAAAGTCCATAAGTCTATAGAACAGGGCAAAATAAGCGTAAAGTGGTCTTTGAAATTACCCCTTGTAAAAAAAACCGTGCGAAAGATATATTTTACGGCGGTAAAAAGTAGCCTATTATGATCCTAAGGCCATAATCTAGAAAAGGTGTCAGTCTTTAGCATTTGTAGTTTTTGAGTTTGAAAGGGACAACTAGACAAAAATTGTTTAAATTTCGGTCTGGGTAAGATAATGGAAACACGCGAAAAAAAAAATATAAACGTTTATTTTATTTATTTATTTATTTGTCTTCAGGATAATTAACAGATATACAATCAATTAAACCTAGCTTCTTATGTACTTAAAAAAAAAACTTATTGTATACCCAACACCACACAATATTATTATCTACAAAATATTATAAGCTGCTAATTTTAATTTAAATAAACTATGATAATTTCCATAAATAAACTTAAATGTAACTTAATGCAAGTACCAAGTGCCACTGAATTTACAAATCAAAAAGAAGAAAAAGAATAAACGAAATAAGAGCAATCTAGATCAATACGTTATTGAAATATAGCCATTGATATTATATTTTAGAATCAAAAACCCCTACTTTCTGCCGCAATTACATATTTCGACACTCGGAGCCAAATAATACTTAATACGTTAACATAGAGTAGATTTATCAATAATCTCGTAATTAATAATCAAATGTAATCGTGACGCTCTGAGACTCGAAAAAAAAATTACAAACAAAATGACTTACTGACCTACTACACTTTAATTCGAATTAAAGTTAATTGACGTTTGTGAGTGTGGAAGTTTAATTGTATAAATTTGTGCTTTGATGGATTTGACCACCAGCAAACAAAAATTCTTAACGTGCCTCCCCCTAGACCAAAAGCTGCGTACGCCCATGGTACCAGTAGTTGTAATTTGCATGGCACATAGCTGACGCGAAATATTTTGGTGAAACCGAATGATAAATCATAAAAAAAAAATAGAAAATTTTTTTTTTTGAATTAAAGAAAAAAGTTACATTCGTAAACAAGAATATTTGTCAATGGTGAAGTGGAGTTAATTTTTACTTACATGATGTCCATGTTACTACTTTTTAGTTAGAAAAATTCACAGGACTAAAACTAATACAAAATATTTTTTTAGCTTTAGTTTGTTCCTAGTGGGTCTGATTTAGCTCGGTGCTAACTGCACTAGAGCTATTGTGTTGTATAACGAAACTTCATCTCACAGCTTGCCAACGGACGGAGCTAATGCAAATTAGATTTGGTGAACCAGTTGCTAACGTTACTTGTTTATATGATAATTCTGAACTCATACTGTTTTATTATGTATACAATATTCTATGACTGAGTTGTTTTTTTTTTAACTTAATAAGCAGTTCACCAGCTACAGTGTCCTATAAACCGCAACAAAGACCGGCTGCTGCCTGCTTGGTGGCAGAAATCTGACACCTGAACGGACCACAAGGGATCTATTACTTAGAAAGAGTACTTAGTTTTGTTTTGCTTGGCCATACAAAGGGGTAATGCCGCCAGTCTTTTAGGTACCCTTCCCTCCCAGTGCGGCGACAACTTCGAGGAAGTTTTTTACCTAGTTTAAGTGTACATATTTGTAAATAAACTGTAAATATTTTGTTTCAATAAATATTTAAATGTTTTGTTTAATATACATATAATCATAATGTTTTTAATTAATTAAAAATGTAGGTAAAATAAAAACCAGGAAAAGCACAGTTTCCTGGTTACAGATGAATTCTAAATGTTTGCAACATAATGATGGGAATCTTATAATGATATAAATATTCTAATTCAATTCCGATTTAGTTTTCTAAGAATTAGGGTTGTTACTTTTACATGACAGGAAATTTGTTTTAATGAAATTATGGCTATGGGAACTCACTGCGTTTTTCGTATGTGTGTTCCACGTATAACAAAAATGGTAACCCTATAACATATTTAACAGCCTGTATTCGATACTAAACAATGAGATACGGGCCATTACGGGCCCGATCGGCTCAGATACTCAGCTATGAGCCAATAACGGCTCATCATGGCCATTCACGGCCATTTAGTCCCATTTCGGGCAATAAGTTTTCGGTATCGTAATTGCCTAATGATCAATATGATTTTTTTTTATCTGATATGTGCTTGATTTTATGGGTTGGTATAGAAACATTGTGAGCACCTTCGGAGTCGCTGGACGGAGGTGGTCATCGAGGTGTGGGCCCTAGGGCGTCCATTGAGTACGGTGGCGACTCCGAGGAGGACGGCGGCGGGATTGTGACCCCCGTCCCCGTGAGCACCGTCACTCGTTGGCACTGAGGGCTCCTGCTGCACCTCCGCACCGGAGAGCCTGCGGCTGTCGCATCGGCACATGAGAGGGGCGCATGTGCCGATGCAACAGTCGCGGGGTTTTAGTGGGTAAGAATCCCACATGCCCCGAGTCCCACAGTACCCTTTTAAATGTTTCCCCGCGAAAAAAATAAGTATTGTGAGCAAACCTTAATAGAAATCCTGAAAACACTATAAATTCATATGCACCCCTAATAGTATAACGAACGTAATTTATATGTACTTACACTTCGTGAACTAAAATACCTATCTTAAAACTGTTTATAAGCATTAATTGATTATATTCAATGCTGAATAAACATATCTCTGCGGTCGCAATTAAATTCAATTCAAATTAAAACACCCGAAACAATATTCTTGTGTGTGAAATAATTAAAAGAGTCGTTAGGTACCTGTCATTCATGTGTGGACTTTTGGGACGCTCATCCCACAGCCTTATAGAATAAGGAAAACTACATAATAGTGATTAACAAATTCAAAACAGAGCCATTGCCGTATTGTTTATACCTACCTGAAAATAATAATCATGGCAAGAGTTTGTTCCTGTCTTTATAATGTTTTTTTTTTTCTATTTCCTTCATAACATATTAATAAGAACACACTAAATAAAGACAGATAAGAACTTTTATTTTTAATCGACTTAATAAAAAGGAGGAGATTATCAAGTCGGTTGTATATTTTTTATGTTTGTTACCTCAGAACTCCTTTACTTATAAACTTGGATATATAAATTTGGATAATTCTTTTTTTTATCTGAAAGGATAGATATATTCTAGTCGGTCCCATTTCATGGGACATGGGATACTCATCCCAACTTACCTGTCCGGTAGTTGTGGTATAGTATACGGATATGCGACCCCGGCTTCCCTAGCTATTACTGTTCCATCCCTTGCCTTCCTGGGCGGTAATATCCTACTTTTCCTATTTCCCCTTCCCCTTGCCAATCTTACTTTTCACAACACCTATCCTTCCCTTTCCCTCCTTATTCGTGAGAACGCAATGGTCAATCATATAAATAAATAAATTAACCAAAATCCATCACGTCTCGTTTCTCACGGAGGCGAAAAACGGCGCTTGGGCTCTGCCTACCCCTACGGGAAAAAGGCGTGATTTTATGTATGTATGTAGGTCCCATTTTTTCGAAATCCAGTTCTAATGAGAAGTCCGTGCTTAATCTTTATCAAAGACGTACAAGGACATTGGCACCTAATTTTTTTCCAGTTTGGCGCTGACTTTGATAATAAGAGAGAGATAATAGTAATTCCTTATTTATTGTTAGTCCACGCCTAACTATGCAGATGTAAACACAAATATTTTTCAAAAAATATATCACACTTTTTAGTTTAATTTTGAAGGCGATTCTTTTTTTGTAAAACTTGTTTATTTGTATCTAAAATCTATGTACATAAGAATCTTAATATTGCCTAATATATTCGCCATATTTCGATGCTTATAAATAAAAATAACAATAAATAAAAGATCGATGATAAATATTGATGAATATTATTATGAGCAATTAATTATCGTTGAATGTACGTCGTGCCTAATCGAGTGAAAACGCCGTTCTAGGGTGAGTGCGCCAACTTTCGGCCAGTGTGAAGACGTGATCGAGTGACAGGTGGGCCGGGACACGTGAATCATTTGCATTTGGGAATTTGATTTAAATAAATTTGGCTTGTAATGCGTTTAGTTCACAGGGTTGGACGATTTCGAAGTTTTGGAATACGTAATTTCGGGTGCCAAAAGGGACGAAGTCTAGCCACATTAAGTGACAATGGCGTTTTGCTAGATGACATATGTAAGCTTATTTGTTGCTGGAAAGACTACTGATAAAACCAAATCAGCGTGACTAATTTCTAACGTATATTATGCTGATTTCAACAATGTGTTTTGACTTGAATTAAGTTCTTATTTTTTTTTTACAAACGATATTCTTGTTTGATGTAACAAGCGATATAAGGCTTGGGATCCTGTGATAAATATAATTAAATCCAATATCAATCAAAACACTGCACGGCCTCAAGATACTGTAAGCTCTTACTGCGTAGATCGGGCCAACAATAATAACTAAGAAGACCTGAGGGTACACCGGCACAATTGTGACATAAGGACGTTCAACATCTCAGTCCTCCCGTGACCATGGGTGCTGCAAAGCATTCGAAACGTCGGGATAGTAAAATCAATAAATAAACCGCGATAAAATCCGTAAAAGTAGTTTAATTTCAAAGCGATATAAACTTAAAACCTAGATGTTAAAGAAGATAACTAATTATAATTCAAAATCTTCGGATGTCTGTTTAAACCACTGTCTTATTTGAGTTCTTTTTTCTGTGAGAATGATATTTCAAATGCCAGCTAAATCTACGATTGTAGATCTTGACAAGATCTTGATCTGTATTATTTTGTAAACCCAAATCAATCAACTCCACCCATTTTTTAATTTTACCAACTGAGTGGCGTTGCATGCTAATATGTAGCTTCATGAGTACACTATAAGTATCAATTTATTATAATAAACAATTATTGACGAATAGTTTTCGTTATGATTCGTTTGTCTGCCTGACAACAATTTGTATTAGTCCACGTGCTAGCCAGTTGAATGCACAACAGCATTACAGAAGAATAATATCAAATAATGAATATTTAAATTTATTCCAACGTAATATACAAGACAGAGGTATGTGTGAACTCACGTCTGAAGTAATTCAAATCAAACATACCGCATTCGGTGCCGGATCTAATTTCCCGCTCGGATTAAACGTCGTCGCGATACGAATCGGATTAGCGGTGTGGTAAACATTTGGTGCGCTTACCTCACTTAGCGGGTATGTGCAAATAGGGGACAGTGTTTGTTGCCGTCCGTGTTGTGCAAACTAAATTGAGAAAAAAATAAAACTGGTGCCGTATGACTATTTCTAATACCCGTATTATTATAGTTACTTTCTCGATAGACAGTGACAGATCTATAAACTACGTATACTGACGTCTGTACCTCGTGTAAAGTAAGATTATAAGCCAGTGTCAGATATTCTGCCGCCAAGCAGCAGTGTGTAAAAATTGCCGTTTTCCGGAGTGAATGGCACTGTAGCTGTTGAAATCACCGGACATAAGAGACTTAAAATCTAATGTCTTAAAGGTCGGCAACGCTTTCGTGATTCTTCTAGTGTTCCTAGCGTCCATAGGCTTCAGTGACGGCATACCATCAGGCTGGCCGCATGCTTATTTGTTACCTTGGTGGTATAAACAATATAATGGAAAACTGATTAATGTGTGTTTAGTGTTATTAGTGTTAAGGTAGTAGAAGTAGTTGTGATCTCGGAAACCTAATTATTATCATTTTAGCGTGTTGTTTCGAGATCGCAGAATGCTTATTTTGTACTCGTATGGATATAATTTTTTTAAAGTTGTCTTTTACTTACGCGAATATTACACATTTAAATCAAACTACTTTTACGGATTTTATCACGGTTTATCGCGAGGACTGAGATGTTGAACGTCCTTATGTCCCAATTATGCCGGTGTACTCTCAGGTCTTCTTAGATAATATTGTTACCGATAAAATCCGTAAAATTTATCCATGGTAAAAGTATTAATAATAATTTTAATAAAAATTAAATATTATAATTTAAATTATAATTAGTAATAATTTTATTTGTTAGGTGACTAAGCACACCAATGCCACTATTAACTCACAATGGATCCAATTGGGTCGAAGTGCGTTCCGGTGCTCACCGGGCCCAACTTATAGCCAGAATAAAATAAGTATATAATAGTAAATAGTAGTGTCTATTTTTTATTTAAAAATAAACTTTTCGCATTTATATGACAGCGACGTCGACACCTTGTTGTGGATATTGTGGATGTCTGCATTTCATTACTTAGAGTGGCGGCTTACGATCTGATATCTTTTTTATTTTTATTTTAAAAGCAATTTGTTAAGAGCGCTCAATGGTCGATTAGATTTTATTTTAACGACCCTTTTATCTCTTAATTGCTTTCTAGGAGTCATATTTGTAATTACTGGCATTTGAGGAGGATTTTCAAGTGAAAGTTGATAATTTGTTTTTTAATTCATATCGGCAGGTAAATGAGAGAGAGAAGTACTTGTTTATAAAAAGAATAATATAAATATCAAATAAAATAACCCACATTCAGCTCGATCTTTCTTGAAGAGCTACGATGAAATACATACAAAGAAGGAAAACAGATATATCGATATAGCTTTAGAAATAGTTATATGAAGAAAGACAAATTTAGATTTAATAACTATTGAAAATAGGAGAGGAAAAATGATTAGACACTTGATACGATAGGACACCTTCTTTAAAACGATAGTGAAAGGTGAAATAGAAGGAAAAGGGGGAGGAACAAGACCAAGACGAAGTGTGATGCAACAGGTAGAAGAAGAAGAAGTACATTTATTCGGCGGAAAGTAACACCCACACAGAAATATACAAAATAAAATAAAGTATACAGACACATACAAAAAGCGAAAGAAAACATTACAAAAAACTTAAAAGAAAAAAAGGTAGTAGAAAAAACGGGAGGAGTGTGGTATCAAGAGGTCAAAATAAAAGCATTAACAGTAGATCGGAGGAAGACACATTATTTTTGCGTTGGGATCGAGATTTGGCTCTAAAATAGCCCAATTCTGAAATTGAATACTCACAAGGTTAAACAAGAAAAAACAAAACACCAAGAAACACAGACATTGAGAGAAAGAATAAAGTTTTTTTTTCATTCACATACCTAATATTTTTCTTCGAAACAAGACTGTCCGAAAAAATCAATTTAAAAAATCCATGGTACACTCACGAAAAAAACGCATCAAGCCGTTCGTTAAGAGTTTTCCCCGGGGCGAGCGCGTGATTCGCTTGAAAAAATATTTGTAAAATCTCTGTACTTCGAAAATAAAGGTAAAGCGAGTGAATTTGGCAAAATTGCTGCGGGGCCCTGGGACATACACGGAGTGAAATAGGACGGAATAATTCTTATAAGAGCTAAACCATCTATGGGATAGACATCTAGGTCAGCACTAGTTAAGGCCCACACCCTGACTGAGACAATTAATCCACGCACACGATCAAATCTAAAAGCTAGCTAGTTTAATCTAGGCAAGCTAGTTTAAGATGTGCCTGTACTATAGTAACTAGATGACTAATCCGTAATATATTTAGACAGAGAATTACTACCTACCTATTTTCTGTAAGTCCCTACCTTGTGTTTTGTGACTTAATCGAACTACCATCCCAGTGGAGGTCTTCCGCTGCTGTCAATCTTCGACTGAGTAGATCGCTGTGATCTGCTCATCTCATAGAACTACTCCGTCCATGATCTTTTTCCCAATAGCTATTATGTAACTAGCAGCTTTGCCAGATTACCAGACTGCTCTTTTGATTCTACTTAATGATGTAACAAGAGAAAGACCAGCCTATAGACAGCTACACTGAATTGCTGTGCGTCATCCGAGACAGTTATGGCCCTTAATGAGTTCATCAGCTACAGTGTCCTTCACATCGCAACACAGCAATTTAGTAAATTTAAATTATGTTTGGTAAATTAACATCAAAGTAAAAATTTCTTTATCATGTAAAGGTCCCGCGGAGGCACTGACACAAAAATATTTTTTACATACTACCAACGGATTGTAACGCGGCCACTACTGAGAAGATCCGGCAAGAAACTCAGCGAGCTTTTTTTGTCATATCTTGAAGCATTTGTTTAAACAGTATTCTAAATTACATAATGAGTAGTCTAATTCTAAGCTTTCATTAGTTGAGCAGCTTTATCTTACAGGTAATCCGAGATTTTATAAAAAGCTAGACACATTATAGACAGGTATAGTGGTGGTTGTATTGTAGCCAGGGTATTAAAACATAACACGAACGCTTCTAGCCTGAAGAATGAACCCCATACCACCATTTACGAACACTCTAAAATGTCGTAGGGTACCTTTTAGCCCAGATCCATTAAATAAAAAGTTTCGTATTTCAATAAATTGGAAAAGGCATTGCCGAGGATAATTCAATCTTTCTTAATGACGTCACCGAGATTGGCGTACGAGATGGGATGCTGACTCGGAATAGGCAGATTGCTTTCAGGCACCGGGACTTTTTTAAGAAAGGTGCCTTTAAGTTCTTTAAAATGGGCCATCAGGTCATAGGACGAAAATAAAGCGAATCTGCTTCCTTGTCCTATATTACCTATACATATCCTTTCCTACCAATATGGTTGAGGGGAGTGATGGCTGCTGTTCGAGCTATAGTTGTACGCGGGCGCAGCTTGGAAGAGAGGGAGAGGTCCGACTTCCATCTCTTTGACAATTTGGTAGTATTTCCCTCGTATTTTTGTTGTTTTATCTTTCATACGGCAAAACACACTCTTGCTAATGATATGTAGTAAGAACAACTGTTCAAAAAAAAGGAAAAAATTACAAGCCCGCTGAGTTTTTGCCGGATCTCCTCAGTTGAGGCCGCGTTGTGATCTGGTGGGACCTTTGAAAAATATTGACCATTCAGAAGAGCTGAAGAGCTAGCCACGCCTATTTGGAGTTAATCATTTCATATATATTTTGCAATGGCGTTTCACGAGTTTATTTATTTAGTCACCAATACAAAATATACACACAAAAGGTTTTTTATCGTATGAGCTATTAAGAGCAGATATGATTATCATAATTAAATTTAATAATAGATACCTTTTAAAATATCGTCCCAGCTAACAAATACTTTGAAAAAAAATATGGTCTCCAGTATTTGAAAACAAAAATAATGCTCTTCAAAATAGTCTATAGGTTATTTAGAATCTTTCCTATTTTTATGCCACGTTGTCTAGTACAAAAGTCTTTATTTATTATTTATTTACAGCCATTAATACATGTATATATATATAATGTATAATTACTCATTGAAGGTCACCCGTATCTGATTCGATACTTATTTTCCTATAAATAGAAAGCAATCAGAGGTATAAATCAGGGCACGAGATCTATTACCTTAAGGTCAGAGGTAATGCCTTATTCTAAGAAAAGAGGACTCTACGTATAATATTTCAATATCTCTATATTTAGAAAAATACGCAGAAATAAAGAAGTTTTTTTTAATACTATCAAGGTGGCAAGCCAGTATGCGGCCCAAAAAATGGTAAGCAGTCACCGCATCTTATAGACGCTAGCAACACCAGAAGAATCACTAGCGCGTTGCCGACCCTTAAGACATTAGATATTAAGTCTTTGTGTCCGGTAATTTCACCAGCTACAGTGCACTGCTTCTTGGCGGCAGAATATCTGACACTGTAGTGATAGGTACCTACCTGGACGGTTCCTTGCACAAGGAACCTACCACCTAGTAAAAAATGAGTAAGTATTATTAGAAGGAAATTAATTTGGTCCTCCTATGATATGCCCAAGAAAGTTCTTATAATAAGAATTCGGAAGACGTACCTAGACTTACTGGGCCTAAGTTTTAATAAAAAATATCATCAGTGCAATCAGACTCACCTATATTGCAACTAAGTTGTATAAGTTAAGAAATTACAGATTTCTAGAAATCTATCCTTATCTTATGTCTTTTATAATTTAATGTCGTCTTCGCGTCATCATCGTGCGGAAAACTTCCACTGCTAAATAAAAGACCTTCCCCTTGTAAAGCCATAATTAATAATAATCGACTATCTTCTTTCAGCAGTTGCCTGCGACTTGCACAATGTCACCAGTCCGCCTAATGGGAGGCTGACCTACACTGCACCTTCGGTTCCTGGTCGCCGATCGTGAACCTTTCTTCTCCATCGGTTATCAAAATTAAGAATCAAAAATGTTTATTTGGTAACCAAAATGATTTACATAAAAACATGGTAGAACAATGGTACCTGCATAAGTATATAATACTGTGTCGCAAATATCAACGCCCCCTCACCGCAAAATGTATCCAAACTAAACAGAAAAAACTGAAAACTGATATGGAATATACAAATAAAAATAGAAAATATGTGTATTATGTGTACTAACCAACAAAAAGTAGACAAAAATATAAATAAATTACAGAGCTTAGTTGTGTGTGTGATTATGCGCGCGCGCGCGCGCGCGTGTGTGTGTGTGTGTGTGTGTGTGTGTGTGTGAGCATGTGGTTGTGTCTGTTTTCGTGTGTAAGTGTGTGATCTTCAGTATCTTTCTAAGACAAAGATAGCAGCCAATTAATGCATTGAAGTTTGCATTGGTACAGTGTTAGAGGATAAATATCCAATGTCAACATGGCCTTTCCATTGCTACTTCAACTTGCAAATTCTGAGAGCTAGTAGATGACTTTAGATCTTCGGCGAATTTCTTCATTCCAAAGAAACTCTGAGCATAGCAGTCTCAATCAGCTTGATGTGTAATTATGAGCTTCCCTAAAAGGCCAGCTGTTAAGAACCACGTCTTAATACCTATGTCATCACAATGCACACAGATAAGCTAACCACGCTAAAATTAATCAAGTTTAAAACAACTAAATGAAGCAGCTGAATTAATATCGACTGACGTACTTGGCAAAGACAGATTACAGAAACTCGAAAGGAGTACTAAATAATTTAGTCTCGAACAAATTGCTGCTAAATCATAGTAATTATAATCAATCCGGTCACCGACAATTGTGCGAACACTGTCTGCTACGAGAGGCTTATCAAAACCCACAAATCATCCGCTGGAGCAAAGGCTTGAGACAATAGCGTCTCGTCACAAAGAAACTGTTCTGCCAAAGAAAGGATAAAGACGACCAGGGTTGATCTTTCGTACTTTATTATAACGTTAGATAACACAGATAATATCTATTAAAAGGCACTGATGGCTATCGTATTTCATTATCAGCTGGTTAGAAGGGAAGGGTAACCATATACCCCACGCTTGGCAAGCGTCTTGCGGATTTCAGTTGGTATAGGTGGTAGGTAATCCCTTTGGAGTCGCTGAACGTTCGGGGTGTGGGCCCTTTGAGCGTCCATTGAGTACGGCGGCGACTCCGAGGAGGACGGCGGCGGGGTTGCGACCCCCGTCCCCGTGAGCACCGTGACTGGTTCCCGGGGGGCTACAATGCGCCCCCCATTGTAGCCCCCCTTACCCACTAAAACCCCCGCGACAGCCGCGGGGGTTTTAGTGGGTAAGAATCCCACATACCCCGGTCAAGCCACACAGCTCCCGGGCAGCATCTTTAGAAGATTTCCCCCGCGTCAAAAAAAAAAACAAAAAAAAAAAATGTGGTAGGTAATCTAATAGAAAGTCGCGGCGCCCATCTTCTTGTTTTTCCTTAGTCGCTTCTTACGGATACCCAACGGGAGGAGATGGGTGGGTGCTATTCTTAGCTCGCTTACTTATAATCAATTCGCCCACACAAAGCCGCCTAACCTTTGGTCTATAGACCGCCAACACAATAGTGAGGATAACAAGCAACCGAATGGCTCTCATATTTACAATAGTGTATATTAATTGACGCCTCGGAACCGGCTTGGCTTTAATTAATTCTCAGTAATGCACACAGACGGTGCCGGGCCCTCGGCAGATTGAATTACTGCTGCTATGATGCCAGACAACTTTCGATTCGACTCGAACCGCGCCTTTCATCAATTTGAGGCAATGAAGTTCGTTTTTTCCCGAGCGGATTCGCTGTTCGAAATATTATGCGAATAGCGAATAAATATTTTTTGTAGAGAAGTAGATACTTTTTGTATTTGTAACAAACGCGTTTCCCTTGAAGAATGACGCATTAAATACACACGGTTAACGTATACCAAAGTGAAAAAAATCTTAAATCTATGACGTATACATATATTTTTGATTCTAATTTGTCAAACAGAGCAATATGCATTAAATAATTACCGATAACATGATCTCTGAAATTGATCCAGAAGCTTAATCTAAAATTTTCTTCTTTTTTTTTAAATAATCAGAATAAGCTGAAGACAATTGTAGTTACTTTTACAATCAGCGTATTATGTAAATTATTTTTAATGAAATTTGTAACAACTGTACCAATTCTATTTTGTCGTTGGTATTAAGCCACACAATATTTGTAGCATTTAATATTTTTTAACAATAGTAACGTTAATTTTGTTTTACCGTGCTGTATATGGTTGAAAATTTACTAATTATTTCGTACTTCAAATTCAAAAATTCTAATTATTTATTTCAAATAGGCTTAACGCTAGCACTTTTGAACGGTCAATTTTTTAAAAGCTACCACCGGATCACAACGCGGCCTCAACTGAGAAGATCCGGCAAGAAACTCAGCGGGCTTGTAATTTTTTCACATTTTTTTTTAAACAAAGTTTTTCTTTTTACAATTAGATCAGCACCAGCGACAGTGTGTCCTGCCGTTCAAAATATCAAATAAAATAAAAAATACAACAAACTAAAATGCCAAAAGGATAGTAGTCGGACCAGTCCCCCCAAGCAGCACCCGCGCACGGGTTGACTTGAGCTTAGATTTCGCATATTTTAGTTTCGTGGCCATACCTAGTTTAGAGGTACGAAGTAGCTACGAGTAGTACACGCTCGTAGCAGCGTAACGGCTATGAGCGTGTACTACGAAGCTACGAATACACATTAATGTTAACCAGATTACAATAATAGCTTAGTAACAGCTCAGTGGGCGAGCGCTTGCCATGGAAACAATGTGCGCAGGTTCGAACCCCGGCTCGCACCTCTGATTTCACTATGTAATCATGTACGAATCGTCTTTGTATGAGTATTACTAGCTTTTGGTGCTGGAAAACATTGTGAGGAAACCTGCATGTCTGAGAAAGCATAACTAGCTTTCGAATGAAGTTTGAAGTCCGTCAACCCGCACTTGACCAGCGTTGTGGACTATGGCCTAAACCCCTTGAGGAGAGGCCTGTGCCCAACAGTGGGACAAAAACAAGAGTACCAGCTAATAACAATTTATTAGATTACAATTTAATAATTTTGTTTTATTGCTGAGCCGTTAATCAATAATTATGATTATTTAAGATCACTTGATTATTACCTTACCCTGTGCTACTAACATTCATTAGTTATTAATAGTTTCAGTAATTTCACCAACTACAACGCCCTTTACATTGAAATCAACAATGCTTACTCATTGCTGCTTGGCGAACACCTATATTTTGTTACTTACATTCATAGCAAATAAACGATTCTGATTCTGATTCTGATAGAATTTGTGACACCGCGGTGATATCTACATAGTCGGTCGATAGCACAAAATGGCCATCTCTAGCAAAAAATACATCTAAAGTGTACTGTACAAAGCGTATTATACCGAGCGTGACAAATGTTTCCACCGTGACAGGAACACGTGCTCTATAATACGTCACGCTGTTATTACGTCACACCGGCAGTGACGCAGTTATTTCACGATATTGTTCTTAGGGTCCACATTTTCATTGCTACTGACAATAAAATACGTTATTCAGGAGCTAAATGAACTATTAATCGGCTGCTTAAGGTTGAGCATTTTTGTTAATTAGGTTCCTTTATAATAGAGGTTCACCTGTTGGTTGGTCTGGTGTTTAAAAGACCTAGACACTCGGTGGGAAGCAAAACCCACGACCTTTTGGGTAGAGGCCAGCAGGGTGTCTCACCACTAGACCAACAGGTGAACTTTTATTATGAACATAAATAACAAAAACGCTAACAACAAATACTAAAGTATGTATTAACAAAATAAAATACATACATATATATAAGTAGTAGTATCAGTTGGCAGGTATACATAGTACAGGCTCTGTCTAGTTTGGAATCGGATGACCGTGTGTGCATTGTCGTAGAATTTTTTTATTATTATACTAGTCATATTATTAAAAGAAATATATTATTTTATTGTTTTTGAAAACCAACAGCGCCAATACGATTCAAACATTAGTGGAACACATCACCATTAAAGGTGGTGGTGGTGGGAAAAGGTCTTCACAAATATCTATAAAATAGACATATAACCTAACCTAATCAGGTGTTATTTTATACTACTAAGGAGGCAATCAAGCGTGTGGCCCGTCCAATGGTAAGTAGTCACCGCAGCCTATAGACACTAGCAACACCAGAAGAATCACAAGCGCGTTGCCGACCTTTATGACATTAGATATTAAGTCTTTCTGTCCGGTAATCACCAGCTACAGTGCCCTTCACCCCGGAATACAGCAATGTTTACACACTGTTACTGTCCGTAATAAACTGCAATCGTTGCAAAGATCTTTTGCCGTTAAGTCCATCAGAGGTTTCAAAACCATTTCTTCAGCGGCCGCTATAGCTCTAGCCGACTACATACCGCTGGATATAAAAATTATCGAAATGGCAGAAATTCAAAAAGTTAAACGAAGCGGTATCACAAAGTTCCTGCCGGACTGTTTATTTTTGGATAGACCGACGCATCATTCCTGTCTCCTCCATCCTGCTGAGCGAATTGATATACCCATTGGATATGTTAATAACTCACATGAACTGGATAGTTTTCTAATTCAGGGCTCCATATCAATATACACTGACGGAAGTAAATTTGAAAACTTCGTTGGTGCCGCTTTTGTGGCTTATTTTCCGTCTGGTCATAGTGTTACCAAAAAAATGAAAATGCACCCTGTTTATTCCGTTTTCCAAGCTGAAACTTTCGCAATTGAACAAGCATGTCATTACGTATTTCGTAACAATATACGAGATTATGCAATATTTTCTGACTGCGAATCAGCTCTCCTCGAACTATCCAACAGAAATAGCACTAATTCCATAATAGTGAAAGCTCATCAACACATTCACAATATTCAACTTACTGGCTCCATAAAATTTGCATGGATTAAATCGCATACTGGAATCATTGGGAATGAAGCCGCAGACCAAGCTGCAAAATCGGCCGCTACACAACATAAAACCCTGGAATTTTCCTTGTTCCCACTGAGTTACGTTAGAGAACCTGTTAGAGGAATCACTGATAGCCAGTGCCCAAAGATACCTCACTGCCTCTGAGGGTGCGCACACGCGCGACTGGTGTCCAAATCCCTCAATAATCCGTGAACTTCGCAAGCACACTCGGCCCACATTCCATCTTACCCAAATTTTAACTGGCCAGGGCTTCCACCTAAAATACTTAAAAAGATTTCACATCACAGACAACGATGCGTGCCCATGTGATGGAACCACAGAACAGTCAATAGACCACCTTTTAAAGCAATGCCCTAAGTTCTGCAGCTTCAGGCACAGTCATGAAGCGTTGTGCCATTATTTTAACACAGAGCCATATTCGATAATAGAATTACTTAAACCAAACAAAGAATCATGTTTTAAATCTTTTCTAAATTATATAACAATTATTGTAAACAATTTAAAACAATTCAACGGAACGTAGCTACAGTTAACGTGAGCACCATCACCATATACTATTTACAAGATGACATCTTTTAAAAAACCCAAATTACAAGACCCCAGACTCGTCGCCCGTATTTGTAGCGAGCGGCGTTTCCTGGTAAAAGGAAAATACAACGAAAAAAAAAAAAAAAAAAAATTTTACACACTGCTGCTTGGCGGCAGAATATCTGACACTGCGGTGGCACCTACCTGGACGGTTCCTTGCACAAGGAACCTACCACCTAGTAAAGTATTACTGACATCTTTCTTGTCTCGTTAATAATAAAAGACCTTAACGTAAATAACAAAATAAACTTTGTTTTATTTTCAAAACTTAATTAGGTTTGAAACTTGAAGCAGTCTAGTCTACACGGCTTCATCAAATTATAATACAGCCAGAGGCCCGAGACAGTCTAATAGACTATTACTACTTAAAAAATATAGGTATTTAAGGTAAAACATAAATTAAATTATAAGATATGCGTGGTGAATTATGGTGAATTATGGGCTAAATATTGTACCTATTATTATTTTTTTTTAAATAATATATGAGCGCTATGTTATTCAAGATTAAATGTATGTCTGTTTATTTATTTGGCAAGTGCTACAGCCTAAATGGCTTGATTGACTTACGTTCTATCGTTAGATTTGTCTTAGTTGTGGGAGTGATAATTAAAAAAGAACTTTAAAGTGGACTTTATATTTCTATAAGCATGACCTATTTATTTTTCGACCAAAAAAAACATGGGCAACGCACTGGCAACACATGGCTAAATTTTTTCATAAAGCGTTTCTGCCATAGTCTATCTCCCTATACGTGTAAATATTTTATTTATTCGTGTATTTAAGCAATCCACATTGGCATCGGCAAAATAATTGGATATACAATACAGAATTTCATACAAGAAAATGGTAGAATGAGGATGTAGCATATAAGTACACACGTAGATTCAATTTCCGGCTTAAATTGTTCCGATATCCAAACACAGCTCATAATAAATACGTATGTATACTGTCGAAATAAACATTTATGCAAAAATATAAGATTACTTATTAGATAGTTATGTTCTTTGGATGTTTGTTTTAATGGTTTCATACTTAAAAGGCAAAAAAGAAACCCTTAAAAGTGGGACTTTGTCTGTCTGTCTGTCACATCGAAATATTCCTGAACCACTGATGCTATCGATTAAAAATGTTTTTTTTTTCTTTTTAATGGGAGTCAAAATGGGACTTCAAAATTTCAAAGTGTCTAATATAGATTAATGTATTGAGTGGGGTATGATATGAAAGGGCTTAATTTATACATTTCATATACATACAGATTTTTATTTTGATTTATGTCATGGGACCGTTTGAAGGTTTACTTCCAAACAAAAAAATAACGTAGGGACCTTGTGCAAGGTGCAATCATCCAGGGGCACAAGTCTGCTAATTTCTTCAAAAACTTCAATGAAGCGTCGATAGTGTGTCAGTTGGATGCTTTTACACATCTGGTAGTCTACTCATTTTATAAGACCAATGGCGTGTCAGTGGCTTGTCACTGACCTGGGCCCCTAGGCTGATAACTTTAATAAAATTTGAAACCTACCTAAAATTTCAGACCTAAAACCATAATACTCAGTGGTGTGACACCATTGGTTACGGTTATTTTAACAGAATACCAAAGTCACAATCGTAATGGAGTCTCAATAGTGTGTCGCTATGTGGCAATTGTATGTCATTTTAAAAGTAGGAGACTTAGGGCCCAGATAGGTACCACCGCAGTGTCAAATATTCTCTCGCCAAGCAGCAGAAGAAGAAGAAGAAGAAGAAGAAAAAATTATTTGTGACACGCACAACACACACGAAATGCAAAACAGTAAAACAAAGTACAAGTAAAAGACATGTCACAAAAAGCTCCTAGCTCAGCAATATGCTGCATGCAACGCAGCATGTAAACGTTGCTGTGTTCTAGTGTGAAGGACACTGTTGGTGATAAAATGACCAATTTCAAGAGGCCATTATGGTATTAGGTCTCAGTATTGTGCAAAATTAGCAGGCCAGGTCATTGGCAAGACGCTGACACGCCACTGGTCTTATAAAATTAGTAGACTACCAAATGTGCAGAACCATCCAACTGATACACTATCGACACTGTATTGATTTGAGTTTGAAAATTAGCAGACTTGGGTCTAATTAAATCTATATATCTATATATATTATAAAAATGAACCCCTATTTTTACCCAACTACGGAACGGAGGGAGGGTTATGATTTTAACAAGAATGTATGTATGTATGTTCATCTGTTCCCGCATATCTTCTAATCTACTTAACATAATTTGACAAGTAGGGTGTCGTTAGAAGCGTCTTGATTGTCCGCTGGTTATAGGCTATATAGGGGAAAGTGGTCACCCTTCGTACACGGGGCACATTCATACAGTAAGTCTAGAAGAAAAACTAAACGGCACACAAACACGTCTTTGCTTGTGTGCATAGACATACCGGCCACCATGTTACTAACGGAACTTCGGGGCAGTCGCGTCACGCTGTATGAGCTGACAAGACGTTAAGTATTTCCGCGTGTGGTGAGTAATTTTACTTACTAAAGTTTAGTTCGTAATTGTAGGAAGAATTTTTATGTTTTTGACTAAATAGTGATGATTAATTAATGTTATTGTTGTTTATTTTGAGCTTTAATTGTAATATTTCTCATACTAAATTAGAATTTATATGAAATTGTAATTTTAATTTTAGAGTTAGGCCTGGGGCACATTCGGACAGTACTGCAGGGGGCACATTCGTACGTATAGGAATGCTCCCCCCTTAATATCTTATTTACCGCCAGTACATCAAATATCATTTTTTTATGAAATGTATACAATAGGTACGTCAAAAATTGTTTTAAGCATATTATAATTAAGGTACTTTTTATGTATATAGATCAGAAACCTTTAATTTAGCTCAGCTGCTTAGTTTTATTATGTAAATCTTTTATAAAATATTTTCTTACAGAATCATGGCGTGGAAATATAAAAAAGGGTACGCAAACCGAAGAGCTAAAAGTATCTTATCTTCGGAAGAAACCAGGATCATCATGGCGATTATATTACCCTGATATAGAAGATATACATACTTTCTATTTTGGAGGCATCGCCATGATCCTCCCTGATCCTTCGATACGAGCAAATTCTACACCTAGAATGGCTAGACTTTTTACTTTTACAGTTAATTTTAATGTGCAATAAGTTCTAAAGTTACAACCAAATGTTTATTATACCTACTTTAAGTTTCAATTGTCAAAGATTTATTACAAAGATCTCACACATATTGATTATAGATCTGTTACAGACTGATAGTAAATTTTAGAATTATCAAAAAGTATAATATTTTATTTTTCGTTTTTTTTTACGGAAGAACAATTGATTAATTATGAGTCAAGTGAAACATTATTAAGTTAGTTTTATGATAAAAACATTATTCTTTGTGATTTAATAAAGTTATCGAGTTTAATAGGCTTTTTAATTACCCTGTATCAATCTACCCCATGGTGTATGAAAGTACCCCACTCGCTGTATGAAAGTGCCCAACCTGTGGGGTGCGTTTGTACAAATATCTTATTGTAGAAAAATGGCTATAACCCTTTAATCGTCTGACATAATAGTTTCAAAGTTTTTAGTAACTAACTATGATATATTTGTCACCCGTAGGTGCATAAACTAGGTAATTTTGACAGTTGATCAAAGAGTAAAAAAATAATATGTAAAAAGTGTACGAAGGGTGACCACTTTCCCCTAATATCACATTATTAGACTGCGATTTTATCCATAGTCGGGTTTTAGTTTTTTAAAACTTATTACTTATTACTGGTCACGCTATAACTTGAGAACGGCTTTAACGTTTTGATTTATCTTTTTTTTATGTTTTATAATACTTCGTAGAAGGTTCTTACATAAAAAAATTTAGAAATATAATTCCAAAGAATTTCGTCCACTAATAATAATTCATACTCGTATAAACCTACATAGCTTACGGTAAAAATAAAACTACCCTATCTTCGCACGCCCTAAATACAGAGGGTGATAATACGTAAGCACAATGGCGGAGGGACGTTTTGTCCACAAAGAGATTACGTCGTAAGAGGATCACCGGCATGGAGAAATAATATTTGCGAAATTAGTTTTCGTGTTCTATTGTTGATTGTTACGCTTTTGTACCGATGTGTCTTTGGTGCTAACATGTCTTCACAATTTCATAACAAATATATACCGGTAGCGGTGTTGATAACAACTGTTTCTTTTTATCACTAAGTGATGAGTCTAGCAAGACGCTGATGGCATATGGACGCATATAGACAACTGCAAAGCTTTAAAGCAGCGATAGTTCACTGGGCGAGGGCTTGTAGGTTTGGACTCCGGCTCGCACCTCTGATTTCTTTAATTAATCATGTGCGAATCGCCTTTGTGCGATTGTTACTAGCTTTCGGTGAAGGAAAACATTGTGAGGAAACCTGCATGTCTGAGAAAGACTAACTAGCTTTCGAATGCCGTGTGGGGTCCGCCAACCCGCACGTGGCCAGCGTGGTAGACGATGGCCTAAGCCCATTCATATCGAGGAGAAGCCCGTGCCTAACAGTGGGACAGAACCAAGGACTGTTAAAAATAGACAACTGCAGTTTACTGGTGGTCTATACCAGAGATATTAGTTATTGCGTATGTTAAGTTTGGAAATTTCACCGGCTATTATTACGTATGTTAAGTCTGGAAATTTTGACCATATTACTCTTCACATCGCGATCGGGAACAGTGTTGACACAATGCTTGACGGCTAAATATCTGCCACTATGGTGTGGCTAGAATACTCCACGAAGACTCCAGAAAGCCCACCGCTGAGCATAGGCCTCCCCCTTCTAACGCCACAATGAACGACAGTTGGCTATTTGCATCCACCGGTTGCCTGCGACTCGTACAAAGTCACGGCCTACTAGTGGGAGGCTTGCCTACGCTGTGCCTTCCAGTTCCTGGCCGTTCGAGAACCTTTCTTCCCCATCGGTACTTATCACCTAGTAATCAGGGCCCTACCTCTCTTTAATAGTTACAGTCCAATAAAACCATTAGTTAGCAAGCTGAAGTTACTGAGTCACGCAGTAGGATTCGCACCGGTAGGTCAGGTCGAGGGCTCATCTTAAAGTTTCTAAAACGCTGTATCATCAACTTCTTTTGCCATGATTAATGTTTAGGTCTTTCGTGTTTTGCTCGCGTACGGTCAGGAACAAAAGTGTATTTTTTTTCAGCTTAGTGACGGACTAGTATTAGTGTGTGCTTACTACACCTAACCATATTATGACCAATGGCCGTGTATGAATTTATCAGGCAAAAAATATTCTTTATATGAAATAATATAAAACAATGCCTACAAGACTGTCGCGTATCTGGCCGTGCCATAGACGTTCCTGCCAAAATTTAAAAAGGTCTTCTGCATGCAGGCGACGTTGCCGTTCCACTAACTGCCGCCACAATATAAATAATACTGTCTATATTGTCTGTAAATATGCGGCCCGCCCCCCGGAACACCAGGAAAATCAATAGCACGTTGCCGATCCTTAAGACAATAGATATTAAGTCTTTTGTGTCCGGTAATTTCACCAACTACAGTGCCGTTCATACCGGAACACATCAATGTTTACACACTGCTGCTTGGCGACAGAATATCTGTCACTGTGGTGGTACCTACCTGGATTGTACCTTGCACAAGGAACCTACCTCCTAGAGAAGTAATGCTAACATTGTTTACTAAAATAATATTCGTGTGGGGAAATATTATGACCATTAATTTTGTTGCTGTCTGTACATTCGCGTGTAAAGTTGGCAACTGGGTAAAAACATATGAATAACCGTTGTAATGGTAATTTAGTTGTACGTTCTAGTAAAAACATGTTACACAATAAATTATTTAGGTAAGCAGAGAGAATTGTTAAAACTGATTACGCTGACTAATCACTTTATAGTCGAATATATTCGTATTATATTTTATTTTCTAAAACATGTATGGGTATCAATTGAAATGTATTATTGAGATATTTATGCATTTGTATAAAATTTCTTACGTACATAGTTCTTTCTATGTATGAATTCATATTATTTCCGTGGATTTAGCTCATCAAAGTTCTAAGTTAGATTATTATTATCAATAATAATAATTTAATGTGTGTACTATAGAAGTGTGTCTGTGCCTGTACTATAGAAATCAATGGATTATAAAATATACATGACGTCACTGATACGTGCAATATATTGTATAGATACGACGAATGGTAAGTCATAAGCTTGTATACATATATTTTAAATTTCCCCTTTTTAAAATAATAATTAATAAAACTTACACATTTTAGTAAAGCCTAGGATTTCATTTCATATCATTTATTTCATAAAATGTTTCCCTTAAGACTAAAACAATATTTGACAACAATATTATATATTGGATTCTTTTTAATATTTTTTTTTAACATGTGTCAGTAAAACAACCTATTACTGTAACATTAGAAGGTTATATTAATCAGTCATAATTAGAATTTCTATTAATCTCCTTGCATGTTATAGGTACTATTTTTATGTACTTCTGCTAATACCTACCATAAACTATAATAAAACCCCTCGTGGCAGGGAGCTACTCTACTATCATAAACGGTATTTCTGGAAGGATAATTGCAAGGATTATTTCTTATTAGTCCCGGCTCACAGTCAATCCTCGGAAGTAAATAGAAAACATAGTATATTATATTAACCGTAATAAGTACAGACTTATTATATACGATACGTAAGGTGAGGACCTATGAGGTCTATGTATAATAAGATGTTTAGAAATCGAATATGAATAAAACCCGTAAAATAATTAAGGGATTTCTCAATTGCTCTTTTATTTATATTGGCATAAATTATTGCTTTCAACCATTGATATTTTTTTCAACTCATAAAAGAGAGAAGTCTAGAGTACACCTTTTATTTTTTGCTATATACTACTTTACCCCGATAACCGATGAGGAAGTAAGGTTCTCGAGTGGCGACTACGAACCGGAAAACGCAGCATAGGCAGACTACCTAGTCTGCCTATGCTGCGTTTTCCACCTGGACAGAAGACATTGTGCGCGTCGCAGGCAACCGATGGATACAAATAGCCAATTGTCATTCATAGTGGCATTCTAAGGGGGAGGCCTATGTTCAGCAGTGGACGTCTATAGGACAACGGCATTTGGCTATTTGCATCCACCGGTTACCTGAGACGCGCATAATCCCGTCAGTCCACATGGTGGGAGGCCTACCCATGCTACGTTTTCCGGTTCGTGGTCACCACTCGAGAACCTTTCTTCCCAATCGGTTTTCGGTTCTTCGAGAGATTTAAATATGTATTAAGTTATTTATCATCATATTTATTGGTCAGCGAAATGACTGAACCGTACTGACCCCACCGTTTTCAGCATACCTCCCGGTCCGCATAATCTCGGTCTAATTGATGTCACGCGTATTCCCCTTGATCTTTCAACAAATTGTTGGGTATTAGCCACCCTCCATTATTTATGGTCAATAAAATCGTGGGCTATGCCAGGAAAATTTGGCGACCGGGAAAATTACCTTTGAGGTCTTGAAGTAGGGTTTACAAGACCTTATGATTTGTCCTGACTACTAAAATTAGGCATTTGGAGTCGAACTTTAAAACGAGATGTGAGATGACGCTTGTTCATGAATTACTCACTTGAGATAATAGGTTATCAAGTATCATGAACTCAGTAGTTTCTCCAACTACAGGGTACTTAAAACCAGAACAAGTAGGTATAGAATAGAATATTTATTTAATCAAGTATCAGAGACTCATTATAAATAAATAAAAAATATAAACTTCTAAGATTAAAACTAATATTATACAAACACATTTGCACACGTGAAACACTGCTGCAATATTCCATGAGAAATTTTGCAGCAGTGATTCATATAAGAACAGTCTAGTCTACTTGCAATCAGTGATAGGATACTGTTGGGCCTGGCACACACTCTGCGCATCAGGGACGCACATCTTTTTCGCATTGTGGTGTAAAAACAATCTACTACTGCTTCTGCGAACATCCCTGATACGCTACAGAATCGAAGCAGCCGCAACAGTAAATGACAAGCCCGCTGAGTTTCTTGCCGGATATTCTCAGTTGAGGCCGCGTTGTGAACCAGTGGTAGCTTTTTTAAAAAAAAATACATGACCTTTCAAAAGTGCTAGCGTTAACCCTATTTGAAATAAATTATTTTTGAGTTTGAGTTTGAGTAACCTAAACGCGTTTTTGTATTGTATTGTATGAGGGTATTGTAAGCTTTTTGAGTATAAATTTAAAATTTAGCACAGACCCTGACATGGTGGAACAGACTTATCAATCGACTTTCCATTATTAGACCCTGATCACTATTTGTCTACCAACTACTCGTTAAGACCTATCCCTCAAGTCTCAACTCGGTGAGTCTATGTTTATTGGTGCAGAAATCCTGTCAACATGTTCATGCTTCATCATCAAACCCTGGTGAAGGTTACCATATATTCTTCAGCATCATCAGATTTACTTTTGAATTAAATTTCATGTCTTTCAGACGAATGGAAGTAATAGAAAATGTCTATTGTATAACTAATATCCCTACATCGATTTAGAAAAGTGTCGATGGTTTTTAAACGGCTGAACCGATTTTTATAAAACATAACTAAGAACCATCTCGATTAAACCAGCTTTCAAATAAAAAAAAAAGTATTCAAATCCGTCCACTTGTTGGAGCGCTACGATGCAACAGACAGACAGACATAGGCGTCAAGCTTATAACAGCCCACGTTTTTTGGTCTGGGTTTAACAAAGGAATGTTAACACAGTGCTACCTTGCGTTAAAACCTCTAGCACTGAGGGACCTACCTCGCTAGTATAGGTAGTAGTATACACATGGTGACGCCTCAACCTAGACTGTTTGGATTTAGAAGTATCATAATCATAATAATTTATTCACAGGAAATAGAGTACAATGGGTAAAAATATATAGAATAAAATCTTTTTAAAAAAAAATTGAACCGACTTCAATATCACTGAAAAGTATAAAATTATTTAAATATTATTGAAGTTGGTGTTAGCGTACCTGCTGTGTATATTTGGCACCAACTTCAATAATATTTAAATTATTTTATACTTTTCAGTGATATTGAAGTCGGTTCAATTTTTTTTTAAAAAGATTTTATTTTAAACTTTTTAGTGATATTTTCATATATAAAGATTGAACCATCGAAAACCGTAAAATTATCTAGGTAGGTTATGATCACATTATCGTCTACATAGTTTTACATAATTCATGTTTCTTCAGAAAATAATATCCGGTCGTAATGAAATTTGCATGGAAACATCATAATAGTTTACTGTCTCGAATAAAAAAAGAATCATCGAAATCGGTTCATAATTGTCAGAGCAATGTAATGTAGAACATCAGTTTTATGGTTTTTACCAGATAAATTCCTCCACATCGTTCATGGTCCTCCAGGAAATTCTTATCCGGTTGTAATAAAATTCATACAGATTCAGTACAGTGGTTTCTTCTTTCAAATAAAAAAAGAATCATTGAAATTGGTAAATATTTGCCAGAGTTATGACCATTTTTGTCCGACCGAGCGAGTCCGAGCGACTAAAACGTCATCTATATAGGCTTTCTTGCAACTCTCAGTGCGCAGTCACCATTCTTGTTTTTTTAGGAACTACTTATTACTAAGCAATAATTTTTTTATGGGACCCAATCAATGGATTGAAGAATGGATGGAAGAAAGATTTTTTCAAATCGGTTAATAATTGCCAGAGTTATGCGCGAACATACATAAAAAAAAAAAAAAAAAAAATATATACAGACGAATTGAGAACCTCCTCCTTTTTTGAAGTCGGTTAAAAAGTGCTTAGATCTATTTCGCCTAGCAAGGCATGTGAATATCACGAAATTTAATTAGAATAGTAATAGTGTTTAGTTAGTAGTAGTAGTAGTTAATTAGATTAGTATTAGAAGTTGAACACTACAAATCGTGCGAGAGGGTGCGATATGTTGTTGTTATTTCGTCCCACTTAGCGCGTGCAGCCAAGGGGTGGCCTGCGCCTGCCGGCCGCCGCGTGCCCCGTCCTTTTCTAATTCTCTGTGTTGTTTAAAGCGTAGTTATCGTTATATAAGGTGTCGAACCTGACGTGTAGCCGAGTGTACGCTGTTAACTAGAAAATGATATAAACATAAATACGGTATTCTTAATGTGACTTATCAATCTTACAGTAATTTATTTAGTCATTAAATAGTTAAATGCTCACTACACTGAAGTCTCCACAGTTAACCCTCCTCCCATTATTCTAACGTGGCCATAGAGTCATTATATCGTATTTATTTAGCAGTTTAAAACCCGTAAATTAATGCAGAACCGCAGAGAAAATTACGGTTAATTACGAAATTGTAATTTAGTGGCGTGCTGTGCGGCGCGCGAATTATGGAATATTTATAACTAAGGCAGTTCACGTTTGTAATGTTTTTTTAACTTTGCAGCTTTTGCAATTTTTAATTAATTTAATTTTTACTTTATTATGACACCAACAAGATATAAGCTTTACAAAATATAATGCTCCCGTTAGCCACTGCTAAATAATTTGGCACCCTCATAGTCCATTCAACCATTATCTCGTCACTAAATGTAGATTTTAATGTTTGTTTGTAAATACGCAGTCTTGGGGCTCTAATCGTTTGCCGAACAATATAAAAACTATATTATGTTGGTATGGTATGGTTTATAGCTATTGATCTTCTCTCACTTTCTTGGTAATAGATATGTATTAGTCTATCATAATTATTATAATATGTAGTTTATTGTTTTTTTTTTATATATATATTTTTTAATCCACTTAATTTATTTATGTAATTGCACCTGCCCTTAAGAATGCTCTGTCGTGTATCCCAAGGTTGACTGGAAGAGATCGCTTTAGCGATAAGTCCGCCTTGTTGTTCACTGTTTTTAATTGTTTTAATTTCAAATGTATCTCAGTGGGCAGGCCACATCGCTCGAACAACCGATAACCGATGGTGAAGAAAGGTTCTCGAGTAGCGACCAGGAACCGGAAGACGCAGCTTAGGCAGGCCTCCCACTAGGTTTCAGATAGGTGGTAAGTAGGTTACCTTGATCACTTGGGTGATATCACTTCGGTAATTTTTTTTTATTTTTTTTTTGTCGAGTGGTTAGTAGCTAGACTGGTTTCAGAGTTTTCAAGCTGCCCTTAGGCCTATGAGTTAGCTTGACGACTGTTGTCTAGGTGACAATAGACTGTACCGATTACCACTAAACGGTCATCCATCTTAGGACTTGCCTTGCCTGACGTTGCTTACCCAACTGATCGTTTATGAACAGTGGTTGCAACTGGGTATGAGCGTCTAGCGTTAGGTAATTTGGTACCGAGGTGATCATAGTAAACGAATGGATTCAACTTTGATCAACAGGTGATATCATTCTGGTGATCAAAATCTTGAAATTCGAATTGAATTGAAGTTGTGTCAAAATCACCAAAATAAGTAGTATATTTATAAACCTTTCGTTTTCAACCAGACGTATATACATTGTATTCGTGACGTCACAAAACGTCAAATGCGCGGAACCCGGATAAGGGTGCGGTTCATCCGGGGCGGGGTGACAGCGGCCGGGACTTACCGTCTGCCCGTTTGACACACACTTGTTACTAGTTGATGTGTGTTCATTACTATTTAGCAATTATGGGAAGAATGTTATGTATTAATTGTTACATCGCGTCGTTTGGTTGGTGGCCTGCAGATATTCTGCTGGTACGCAGTAATATTTGCAACTTCAATACCTAATTGGCAGTTCCCTTGCACGTGTATATTAATTACTTACTGCCGGTCCCAATATCATATCGATCCCTAACTATAAGTTAAAATCATCGATCAAGTCATCTATATCCCGCGATAAACCTCCGAAATAGAGCGATAACTTAAAAAAAAACTCAAAAATAGTTTATTTTAAATAGGCTTAACGCTAGCACTTTTGAAAGGCCATGTTTTTTTTTTAAAAGCAGCTACCACCGGATCACAACGCGGCCTCAACTGAGAAGATCCGGCAAGAAACTCAGCGGGCTTTTCATTTTATCACTTTTTTTTTAAACAGTGTGTCATGTTACAATTACTTAGATCAGAGCGACAGTGTGTCTTGCCGTTCAAAAGATCAAATAAAACAGAAAAAAATAAAAGAAATACGACGAAAGTACAACAAACTAAAAAGCCAAAGGGATAGTAGTCGGACCAGTCCCCCCAAGCAGCACCCGCGCACGAGTTGACTCGAGCAGCAGCCATCACTCCCCTCAACCATATTGGAGGGAATGGGGTGACCCGCCACACGAAGCCGCCACAAGCAAAGACTTTTCGATGGCGAGCATGACCGATCTAAGATCAACTAAAACCCTGACAGACTGTCGTTCGAGCAACCAACAGTAGGCAGCTAATTTATGTTATTATTGAAACGGAATTATAGCTATCGATGGTAACTATTTTAACTTATAGTAAGGGATCGATAGGATATTGGGATCGGCAGTTAGTGACTCAATAGCTTATGGGTCGTTGAAAAACAGGTTAAGTTCCTGCTTTATCAATAAACATAATCCACACTACAGACCAGAAATAAAATAATGTAATCATCAGCTGCAGCCGAAAAACGCCCACTACTGTACAAAGGCCTCTCCCTTAAAAGGGAGGGGTTGATATAATCCCCGCGCTTGGCAGGCGCCTTGGGGATCGCAGTATAGGTGGTAGTTATTTCAATAGAAAGACGCTGCTGCCCGTCTTCTTGTTTTCCCTTAGTCGCCTCTTACGAACACCGAATGAAAGGAGATGGGTGCTACCCGGATACTCTACGGGTATAATAATGTAATACAACAATGAAAGTATAATTATTATTACTAAAAACTCAATAATGTATTGTAATATTATAATGAAAATTTTAATTATATGTTAATTGTAATTAATTATACCTAATTCAATTACGCGCCGCTGCGCTAGCAGTCACTTACGTATATAATTGTAAAGGCGGAAACATAATTATCTTTTCAAGTAAGCTTTTTACATAAGATATCGTTATAATAATAATAATAATATCTTGGGACAATCCACACACGGTCATCCGATCCCAAACTAGGCAGAGCCTGTACTATGGAAACCAGACAACTGATACTAATACTTATATACTTTTTTTTTTATGGCCGTATGCAGCAGTAACATCTCAGTGGGCGAGCGCTTGCCTTGGAAACAAGATGCGCAGGTTCGAACCCCGGCTCGCACCTCTGATTTATTTAATTAATCATGTGCGAATAGTCTTTGTGCGTTTGTTACTAGCTTTCGGTGAAGGAAAACATCGTGAGGAAACCTGCATGTCTGAGAAAGCTTCGAATGACGTGTGAAGTCCGCTAACCCGCACTTGGCCAGCGTGGTGGACTACGGCCTAACCCCCCTCATCTTGAGGGGAGGCCCGTGCCCAACAGTGGGACATAAACAAGGGCTGGTATTATTTTATTATTTAATATCGTTATGGCAAAAAAGGGTTCAGTCCCGGTTGGACCTTTATGTATGAATTTGAATGAGCAAAAGTTTAATGAAAGAATTTGTAGTAAAAGAAATGTGAATTTTAATCCATTTGGATCCTAATTATTTGGAAGCATAAAGTATTACAAATCCAATGTAAGATTTTTAGATTTTATTATTCTCCTCGCAGTATTTTATTCAGTTTAAGTGAATTTTTATACAAAAGAGAATACTTAATTGCTTTCGGGAGAAACTAAATGCCCTCCAGGAGGTGATTGACATGGGAGAGTTAGCCCTCTCCCTATAGGTCATACCTATATTTCATTTTGTGATCTAAATATCTTATAATAAAATATTTATTTCCATCTATTTTAGTTCACTGGATTAATAATGAATAACACAAAATTACTCGTTTATATATAAAATAAAAAAATATTTTTTCATATGAAAATATTTTTTACATGGTTGATATATATATATATAAATATATATATATATATATATATTATGCTTTATATTTTATCAAACGTTTACGCAACATATCATGACTTTCGTGTGCGTAATATAAAATGAAATATATCGGTAGGTACCGCAATATACCTCTATATATTTATGTGTTAGGTGCCGTACAATCACAGCTCCATAAAGCAGGAATGTGTAACACTTGTCAACGCCAAATTTGCCAGTGGCCCTAATAAATTCAGCTCTAGCTTAAGGCACAAGCGAAAGCGATAAGAACCGACATTTAAGTACTTTAATATAAACGTTACTTGATTAAACGCATTACTTTAAACGCATACATTTGAATGACTTGAAAAACTATTAAGCCATTAAGGTCATGTTAAATAGATAATACAATACTACAATGTAAGCTCAGTTTAAGATTTTTAAGAATAGTTGAGTTTGCCAATGGTTCTCCTAAATATAACGAGCATTTGTTTATTTATAGCTAATTTCTCTTAATTTTATAATATCTAAGAAGAAAGTACTTGAAAAACAAAACTACTAAATTCTACATAAAGTTTGTAAGAAACGATTCTTGTTGTTATAGAATCCATGATGGGTTTCAATTATTATAATTTGTAAGTACAAAAAAAAACTTTGTTGCTATGTGCTAAAGAACAAGTGTTGTTATTTAGTAACATACAGTGTGTTTTCATAGCTTTTCAAAAATAACTAAATCTAAGTAAACATGGTCTAAGTAAACTAAACATAATTAAGTTTTTTGTAACGGCGTTTAAAAAACAATATTTTGCAACCAAGTCTTCTAAATTACACCCTATTTAATATAAAAAATAAGATTCATATTTATCTGAACATCGAATGTGTTAATAATCGCTCTCGCTTATGCTTTAGACTAAAAAATCACTAGAAGCGTATAAATGCAAAGCATTTTTTTATCGAAAGTAGCAACATGAAAAGATGTTTTGTCGTTAACGCAAATGTCCCAAAATAACGTAAATAACACTTCACCGTCGTAGCTAATGGTAACTGGATGGATGGTAGATTTGGATTATTATTTGATACCGCATCTTTAAGTGTAAGCGGATACAACCACACTTTATTTTTGTCAAAAGATGCAGAAACTTTTATAACTTAAAATAACTAAACTACTGTCAATATTTGGAGCCAGAATGAAAACCATGTTAACCTGAAGAAGAAGAAGAAGAAATAAATTTTATATTTCTCACAAAACGTGACGCTACAAAAAATAATATTAAAAACATCAAAAACAGATAAGAAACGGATTGTTGCTACAATAGCAAACATAATTCTAACTAGTCTTAAACTTATAGCATAGACGGTATAGACCAATAGACCCCTAATCGTCGAAGGCAGTATTTAAGTACCTAGTCTGTGGACAAAAGTATGACATAAAGCCAACCATATGTCAAACAAATGTCATACGCCAACACAAACAAAACACAACCAAGAAGCAATAAGCATTATACCTACACAGATTAACTCTCAGCAACATAAGTACCCACATATCCGACAAATGACAATACTTACTACTAAAAATAATCTAAAACGCATATTCTTTGCCGGGGTCAAATTGATATACCGACATAACCTCATATCAGATAAAAACAAATAACAAAATTAAAATTAAAATATAAACAAAACTGGAGTGGTGCGTCGCATGTGCGGAAAAAAACAGGTCACTGCTCAGCTTGATGCTGCAACACCGGGTGGACCTGATGTCAGCAGCGCTGATTTTCAGCAGTAACCTCTCGAGTAACGTTCCCGATTCCCACCAGCGAGAACCCATAACCATTCTATTTCTTATGAAAAAGTACCTGCCTAGTTGAACAATAGGTTAGTACTTATATAATTATATATTTCAAATTCATTTATCATTATTTTCATACCAGACAAATGTAAGTAGGAACATAATAATGTATTGCAGTGCCGGGCGTAGTCCGACATGCTCATTATATGGAATATATATATATATATATCAAAACAAATAAATTACTTAATATGTGCAGCTTAGTAGGTAAGTATACAATTTGTTAGTAGGCATAGTAAAGTAAAAGTTGACATATCCTTTTTTTATTCTCCCCCATTCATCTGATTAATAAACCATTAATACCAGAAGCCATAAACCATGAGGTGAGAATATTAATATTATAATTTTTAAAGTTATATTGTAGACTGCTGAACTTGCATTAAACGTTTTTTTAAATGTGTTAAAAAGGTTTTCTTTGATTTCAGGCTCCGTATTGGTGGTAAAAGACTGTTCCAACACTGTGTGGCTGCGAATCTAAAACTTCCCCTAAAGGCCAGTAAAGGCTTCCCCTAAAGGCCAGTAAACCTCGGTGGTCCAGCTGTGTAATTTGATATAAATCAGTAATTTAAAAAAAGTGGACTGACTTTCTAGAACTTTCGCCTAGTAATGAGTAGGCAAGAGTAGATAAAATGCTATTTGAAAAACCACAAGACAAATTACACAGCTTACTTAAAAAAAATTGTTGAGATACAGTGTACATGTACGTGTATGTACTAGACATAAGACCGAAGGACTTATTACCGATTGGTAAAAATTTTTTGGGCGACAATTTGGTTCACTTTGACATAATATTTATATGGTATATCTCTCTGGCAATTTAAACTCCTTAAAAGCGAAAGCGAATTCACCGAAAGGTAAAAGTGCACTTTATCAACGAACTTTAGTGAAATGTTCAACCAACATTGGTTCCAACGTATAGTCAAAAAACTCTCAAAAGGCTTTCAAAGGCTCTTTTCTGTGGCAAAACAAAATACACGGACAAGATTGATCGACGAATTACTTGTCCTTGAATGTACTGCTGAAAGGACCTGAGTTTTAAGGATATTACATTTGACGCGTACAAAGCTTCTTGTGTATGGCTTTTAGGAAGTTAATAAATAAAGTTTTATTAGTAATTTTGTGCCCCAAAATTGGCACTCAGGATTTTGACATGTTATTTAATGTTGCTTTTTAAAAGTAATAATAATAATAATATCTTGGGACAATCCACACACGGTCATCTGATCCCAAACTAGGCAGAGCCTGTACTATGGAAACCAGACAACTGATACTAATACTTATATACATTTTTTTTGTAAATACATACTTAAATAGATAAATAACACCCAGACACTTGGTGTGAATCGAACCCACGACCCATCGGTTAGCGGACAGGGTCACTGACCACTAGACCAACGGGCCCGTCAAAAGAAAAAAGAAAAAAGTCCAAAAGTAAGGCAGAACGTTTATTGGAAACATTTGGTACATATACAATAGGAAATTCAAGTGAAACTGGTTGATAGGTAGGTGAAGTAAATTATAATGGTATACTTTTACCACCATTCATGCTGTTCACTTTATGTATAAGTGTTCGAAAAATACAATTACTGTTTAGTTTTTCTGTCACTGGCATTCTGTTTTGTTTCTGTTTGGGGTAATGAAGTCCACGGAAAATCAGCGTCGTTGTGCCAGCTAGGAGCAACGACACATGCTGAGTGGATAACCTTTCAACGGCCTTCTAATAATTGTCATCATTCCCATCATGGTTGAGGGGAGTGATGGCTGCTGCTCGAGTCAATCCGTGCGTGGGTGCTGCTTGGAGGGACTGGTCCGACTACTATACCTTTGGCCTTTTCGTTTGTTGTACTTTCATCGTATTTTTTTTTATCTTTTTTTTTCTCTGTCTTATTTGATGTTTTGTACGGCAAGACACACTGTCGCTCTGATCTAATTGTAACATGACACACTGTTTAAAAAAAAGTGATAAAATGACAAGCCCGCTGAGTTTCTTGCAGGATCTTCTCAGTTGAGGCCGCGTTGTGATCCGGTGGTAGCATTTAAAAAAAAAACATGACCGTTTAAAAGTGCTAGCGTTAAGCCTATTTGAAATAAACTATTTTTGACTTGACTTGACTAACCTTTCAACGGCTTTCTAATCATTAGTTTAAGTGTACTAGGCTAGTTTACTGTACAAGATGCCATTGAATAAATGTTTCTTTCATGGAAACTTTGTTAGTTCTGTAATCCAGTCTAACTTACCATTACGTTACGTACGTTAGGTACCTAGCATATAGAAAATTTAATAATTAGGTCAAGTTTAAGATTGAACATACATAAGATCATTTTGGTAGAGGTTAAAACAAATCTTTTTTTCTTCAATACTAAGAAACAGCAATACTTGAAACTACGCCTTAGTTACATGAAACTACATAAAATAAATTTATATTTTTTTACAAAACGTTAGCGTGCATTTCATTTTCGTAGAAAAATAACAAAAGGTTTCTAAGACAGTGTCTAAAGATTAAAGATTCTAAAGATTAAAGATTCTGAACTATGATTTCCTAGCATCCGTATAATGATGCCAATACGTCTAACTCCCGTCGCCCGTGTGGTGTCCGGGTAAGAATAGCACCCCTCCGTCTCCTCCCGTGTGGTGTCCGGGTAAGAATAGCACCCACCCATCTCCTCACGTTGGGTGTCCGTAAGAGACGACTAAGGGAAAACAAGAAGATGGGCAGCAGCGTTCTATTGGATTACCTACCACCTATACTGCTATCCCCAAGACACTATCCAAGCGTTGTGATTATGGCAACCCCTCCCTTCTAAAGTGGAGGCATTCGTTCAGCAGTGGACGTACATATTTCGGCTACTGAAGATAATTATGACGTTTAACTCTGATAAGTTTGGGATCAAATATCAATTATGTGGTCTCTTTTAAAATAACTACTACTACTAGGCACCATCCAGGTAGATACCACCGCAGTGTCAGAAATTTTACCACCAAGCAGCAGTGTGCACTGTGCAAACATTGCAGCGTTCCGGTGTGAAAAGCACTGAACTGGTGAAATTAACTGGGCACAAAAGACTAACTGCCGGTCCCAATATCCTATTGATCCTTAACTGTAAGTTAAAATCATCGATCAAGTCATCGATATCCCGCGATAAACCTCCGAAATGGAGCGATAACTAAAAACCTGACAGACTGTCATTTGAACAACCAACAGTAGGCTGCTAATATGTTATTACTGTAACGGAAATATGTCAATAAAGCTATCGATGCTATTTTAACCTATAGTAAGGGATCGATAGGATATTGGGACCGGCAGTTAATAACTAATGTCTGGGGTAATGAGTAGCAGTGCAATGCAGCTGTTTATAGGCCGGCGTGTCGCTTACCATCAGGTCATACTACTTGTCTTGTCACTAGGTTAAATAAAAAAAAACAAGCGTGAAACTTTTATAATACGTTTCTTAGGCGCAAGTTAATCATCTATTCCAAGTACGCTATTAGCGAGATAGATCGTAAAACTGTCTTCTTTTTTTACCTGACTTAATCGTAATTAGGTTAATTTGTGGCTGAAGACACCCCAGGGCCACCTGCGATTATCCCGTAGAATAAACTTAATTTGTATTAAAACAAAGACATTTAACTATTTAAGAATAAACGGGTTTTAGAGAGCTAAATCATCACAGAATTTGTTACTAGTGGCGAGAAGTTAGTAGAAATGTGTGTATCAAAGAACTAACAACATTTAACTACTAGTAATATATTCCCATATGTATAGTTAGGTCCCATGGCAATATAGACCGTAATCTTCTAATCTGAAATACCGTAGTGCCTGTTGCCAGTGATGGACATATCGCACCCCTAGATCTAAAGCTGTTGCAACTCCAAAAAGCACTTTTTTCACAATACACGAAAAATTTATGTTTGGAAATTGATCCGATGTAATGATTTTTTATGAAAATAATGGTTTTATGATGTTTTTAAATATATACAATATGTATTACTTTGCCTATAGGGCTGATAAATTTTGATTTTTTTCACTTAGGTACTACAATTTTGTGCTGTTAAATATGAAATTAATAATTTACTATTTTGAGTTAATACAGTTTTATTATTTTTTTTTAATCAGATCACAACACTCCCGCCTAGGTAATTTTATGAGATATCCGAAAATATAGTTAACTCCATAACGCTCATTTTTGAGTTTAATACGGTTTTTGATCTAGGCGTGCTATATTGTATTGATTGAGACGTGGTCCTTAACGGCTGGTATTTTAGAAAAGCTCAGAATCGCACAACGAGCTATAGAGACAGCTATGCTCAGAGATTGTTTGCGCGACAGAATCTGTAATGACGAGAATCATTGAAGAACCAAGGTCACCAACGAAGCTCTTAGAATCAAGTTGAAGTGGCAGTTAGCACCGATAAAACTACCAAGCGTCTATAGACAAAAACCATGACCAATGAAATGCACAATTTGTTGCCCATGCACAATATTTAGAATATTCTGAAACCGTGAGCACCGAGACAGGTTCCCGGGGAGCAATAATGCATCCCCCGAAGGCGAGTTCAAAGGCAAGGCACTGACGGATACCAAGTGCAGATCCCACCGGAAACGCGGGTCTTCCAACTTATGTGCTGATAAGCTCAGAGAAAGTACCAAAGGAGTTAGTATCGCGTCGATTCCCCGAACAAATTTTTCTTGGCACTTTTGCGGGGTGCGGGAGGCGAAGTAAACACACACAGATACACCTTCACGCATACCCACACTATAGTAAACTCGCAACACATTCAAAAATACACGCACACAAATAAAGAAAGACCTGACCATATGACCAAAAATTTGGCAGAGGGGGTTAGCGCATCATGCTCTCTCCAGTGGTATCTCCTCTAAGGCTGATAAGTAATCCGCGCGTGTTTGAGTAGGTAATAATCCCACACACTTGTCCCCCACAGAGTCCTGGGGACTTACTAAAGAGACCGCGAGAACAAAACTCATTTATCATTTAATCGGAATAATTTTTCTATTCTTATGTCACCTTCAGATACAATCTTCATTTAGCCGTAATAATTATGTTGTAATATCTTAATCATAAAATATTTTATGTGGGCTAACTTAATTAAGCCGAATGAACGGTGGTCTGCGGGGACTACTAGTATGGCTGTAACTTCAATATAACGTAAGGATATTTCTTAAACCGTCAAGCCGTAGTGCTATATAATGTTATACAGTGTCATTTGTATTTTGGTAGTCCATTTAAGGCGGTGCTTGAAAGCAATCTTACATGATGATAAGTGGTGCTGTAGCATTGGATGGTAATACACTAGTTTATTAACAAGACAAAGAAAAGATACCTTTGTCGGAGGATTTCTAAACCAACGGTATAATAAACTTAAGAACCATCCTTGGGCACTAGTAGGTACCACATCTTCTACAACCTTGCATCAGCTAGCGTTTGTTAATAATAAAAAAAATATAATCTACGAGTACATCTACTCCCGCTGAAATAAAATCCGAACCGCAACCTCCAGATTGGATAGAATGCAGTATCCCTACGGAGGCTACAAGTAGGGTTGAATATGTCATGTCATATTGAACTGGGTAAATAAATCTAATTAGTTAGATTATCAAAAATTATTGGATACGTATTTTATTATTTAACAAATCAATAGAAATTGACGAAAGATAAGGAGCGTTAAAGTTCGGGAGTGGCGTCACGCATAGGCACTTTAGTAAAAAAGTATATGTAGGCGTTACATCACACGGAATTTTAACGCACTATATGGGCTCCCACACATAACTGCGATGCGATGCGATGCGGCGAGAAACAAATGAATTTTCAATACAAGTTGCAGGAACTTGCTGTGTTCATACATTTATTGTTTCGATTTTGATCTTGTAAAGAAATACTTGGTAGAAAGACGGGGAACTCTGAATGTCAATAATAAATTTATTCCTACCTACCTACTTGTCTTAAGCTCATACTAAAATAAAGGTATCTCCATTAACTACAAGACCTATAAAACTTCAGATTTATTTACACAATAAACAGTTTTCATTACTCGTTTAGTGTCCTAATAAGAATAGTTAAGGATCTAATTAAAGTTGTTAAGGATTACTCAGAAACGTATAAATACGTAATTACGGCGAAGTTTGGAACGTGCCGTTGGTTCCTTCCAAAGATAACAAGGAACTGCCTACTTATTTATTAAATATCCTGAAAGTAATAAATAAATAACCAAAAATGTTAAAACGCCTCGATGTCCGTCAACCCGTCGGTACCGCTTTTTAATTGTACGACTTTGTAGCAGTCATATCTACTACAAAGCAATTTACGCTAACAAAAATAGCAACTAGACTTGGGTACATAAAATATTTATAGTAAACATTTTAAGTACATAATTTCAATTTTTAAGTATAAAGACCGTGAATACTCACAGAACTGGTATTTTTATATTAAGTAATGTTTCCGAAAAAATATGTTTTTGTATGTTTTGTAGCAAGGATCTATATTTAAAAAAATATCAATAGCATATTTCCAATGATAAGTCACGACGTTAGTACGAATAGCGACTTTTTAACGCACCCCACTGCACTGTAGTAGAAAAATATATACACCATTATATTAATTTGACCTAATTAACGCCCGCTTTAATGATGATCAGCACTGTAAATATCGAATATGCTTCAGAAGAAGAAACATTAATTGTATCCATAAAACAGTTGTAGTAAGCAGAAAATCCGACTTTGTAGTAACAGTGACTGACTACTACAAAGTCGTTTAAAACATAAGCATGCGTTACTGACCGACAGATCGCCGCCATAGAAAGGATGAATGACGAAGGTCTCGTTGCCAATATGAATCACGCCGGAGACGCCGTTGCACGTGTGGAAAGCAGCTGACGCCCCTGGGTAGTCCTTCACCGTCCCATGGTAGTAGCAGTGTTCGATTTCCTGATAGAAAAAAACACTACATTATATTTCGCATTAAATAAGTTAACTACGGGCAAGTTTTAAAAGGAGAGTGGAGAGTATTTTTTTACTGATTTAGTTTAGGATGGATGTGCTTGATGGTAAGCTACACACCCGCCTATATACAACTGTAATGAACTGCCACTGGTTATCCAAGATATTGTTGATTAAGTCTAGTTTCCTGAAAGTGCTCTTCACACAGAAACGCTGACATATTGCTGTTTGGCGGCTGTTAATAACCAGTCCTAACGCACGGCAGGAAACGCGGAAATCTCGCGGTCACTAGCGGTGTATCACCATTAGGACGACAATCGCTTGCACGAGCCGGCCCAAAATACGTGCGGGCGCGGGCGGGGTAAGCGCACGTAACGTCGTTCAAACGATTTCGATTGAAAACTGGTACACCGTTCGTGTTCGCGATAATACGTTACCGGTGGTTCTTGTTTAATTTTCTCAAGATATTTTTTTTTTCACAAATTCCAAATATTCTAATATAGACCGTAAGTTCATAGACATAGAGTAATATAATTTCTTAACAATTTTATGCAGTCACTTTTCAAGGTATGTAAGACATATTATGCAAATTCCTTGGTTTGGTGGCAGTAGGTATTTTTTTGGGTTTTCTTTTGTTAATAATACTCTACGTGACATTTCAAAGCTATATTAAAATCGACGGCTCCTACGCATAAAGTCGGAACACATTTTTTGAGTAAAATTGTATTTTTGTATTTTTAGAACCATAATATACCACTTTAAATATTCCTGAATTCAGAATATTAATATCTTCTATAAATTATGAGTTTTTGAATTGATAAAAGTCTTATCATTTATACGCTCCCGCGCATACAGTCGTGCTGCTAGTACCGACTATGTGCTCCGATCTTTTGGACCGCATCGTTTCAATCAGAGCACAGTTCCGGCGTCGTATGTCATGAACGAAGTCTCCGTTTTGAATGTTCAAAAAATATTATTGGACACAAGTATAATGGCGTGTTGGTTTTGTTTCCTAATTGCTATTGTTCCAGTTCGAAATGAGTAACGTAAATTCCTCAATTTTTTTAAAATTACTATTAGATAAACCCAACCCAAACAGCGAAGTATTAACGGCCGGTGAACATCTTGGAAATGGTAAGTTTTATTGCATTTTTGTATTATTATTAATAAATGTACTTGTTTATCTATACTATATTAACATACACATAAATAATATTAGTATGTGATAATGTTTAATAGGCCTCGACAAAAAATAATATGGTTCCGGCGCATAACGTCGGTACGTCTATGTTACGACTGTATGCGCCGTTTTTAATCACCAGCAGTGGTTTGTTAAGACTTTATACTGCGCCACAATTTTATTTTAGGAGTCGTAACTTGTACTAACGACCATATGCGTGGTTTCAATTTCAATATTAATAAACGAACAAGGTCGTATCATAGACATAAAACTTTATGCTTTGTTACTAAATAAAGTTACAACTTTCTTTTTCAATAATAGCTAAAACATCATTAAAATTGGATTTATAAGCTATGTATTACTATAATTGTATTTTGCAATATGTATTTTAATAATAGGACGTGTTTGGTTTCAGAATCACCGTTACCACTTGAAGCTGAATACCAGTGGGATTTGTACAAGACGATGTTCGGCCAACCTTCTAATATAAGTACCAGAAGTATTGACATAGTTAAATAACAATTATTCACGAGGTAACACCTATTTCAGCTGAAATTTTACCCTCTACTTCGTCTTCTACCCTAAACCCTCCGAATTCAGAGCCATGTGCTGTGCACCAATATCCTCCACCCCATAACAATTTTTCCGAATATGTTGTGGCTACTTGGACTCCATTAGGAATTCATTTATTTATGATGTTGATAATTGTTCCTCTAGTACAACCATACTCAACCTTTTTTTTCCCTGGGCCACATAGGCGCCTCTGCTTTACCCTGCGGGCCGCATAGTCGCTTCTGCTTTACCCTGTGGGCCGCAATAATCTAGCCTTAATTGTATGTTTAATTATAACTACCCTAAGTATATTAAATACGAGACATCAGGCCGCATAGAAAAGTCTAGCGGGCCGCAGGTTGGTTATGGCTGATCTAGTAGTAAAAGAAAATGGTTCAAAAGTTTAGGCAAGACGTGTTTGAGTAGAAAAGGAGTTTGTAGGGATGCAAAGATTTCAAAACAACTATGTCCAATTACTTGTCATCTAATATGCTGTCAAAAGTTTAATGCACAGAAACGGGAACGTATTTCATCTTTTTGGAAAAATGGAGATTACTGAGACAATGGGATAACATCGTATATCATAACGAGTAGGCGACACTAAGTATCATTCTACGTCAAATGCTGTGTCTAGACGTAAGAAATTGATTAAATATTACTTACTGATTGAACCCAACTCTGATGTCCCTAATAAGGTGTCTATCTGCAAAACGATATTCCTAAACACACTCGCTATAGGGTAGAGAACTGTTTAGTTAGACAGTGTTGGCAAAATAGCGCTTAGGTGATGGGTCTATTTGTCCTGACCGGCGTGGTTGTACCAGAAGTATTGTTAGAGATGATGAAGTAAAACAGGGAGTTTTAAGGCATGTCACCAACTTTTCAGCCGATTGAATCTCATTATGTGCGCAGATTCTACTAAAATTTACCTAGACAGCGACCTTACATTTACAAAAATGTTTTCTTTGTACAAGTAGTGCTGTGCTACTAAAAATATAGCTAAAAAAGCAACGATGCTACACAGTATAGTGATCATATAAATCAAAACTTGAATATTTAATTTTATAAACCGAAAAATAACATCTTTAAACAGGCCCGTGGAAATGAAAATAGTTTATCCATTACAAAAGTTATGTAAATATATATTTATTTATTGTGATCACATTATGTGGCCCTACGCGTACATATTTAGTATGCTAGGCCGGGCTGAGAGTTTGTTACCCCAAGAATGCCACTCGAACTTTAGGATAGCTAAAAATACATAACGACTGATATAACTTATACAATACAAATTCATAATTAATTTATTTATTTTTAATTTTTTTTATTTTTTGACGGGCCCGTTGGTCTAGTGGTCAGACACCCTGCCTGCTAACCGATGGGTCGTGGGTTCGATTCCCGCCAAGTGTCTGGGTGTTGTGTATCTATTTAAGTATGTATTTACAAAAAAAAAGTATATAAGTATTAGTATCAGTTGTCTGGTTTCCATAGTACAGGCTCTGCCTAGTTTGGGATCGGATGACCGTGTGTGGAATTGTCCCAAGATATTATTATTATTATTATAAATAAAAATAGAATTACTGAAGAAAACAAACAAAAACACGAATATCATATGAGAAACAAGACTAAAGCTAAAAAAATGAAGGAAAGAATAGTTACGCCGCGTTTTGATTTCAATACAAATACAGGCGTTTTGGATTCCTGTTACACTGATCAATTACCTGTTACTTAAGCAGAAATCAGAAATCAGAAATCAGAAATCAGAACAATTTATTTGTAAAACATAGGTGTACAAGATCTTAAAATTAAAGTAATATGCGCTATGTTTGGTCATAAATGACGTACAAAAGTTAAAAATTGAATAAGTACTAAAAATTATGTCATATCAAATTATTATAATTATAAATTAAAGTTAATGTCAAAGACGCATAGAATTTATGTTATTATATAATATTAAATGTTACATTTTGTCACTTAAAAATTCTTGAACAGTATAATATGTCTTTTCCACCAGTAACATAAATAGGTTTTTTTTAAATACATTTATGTCATCCGCCTCTCTAATACATTTGGGTATTTTATTATAAATTCTTGGAGCCATACCTAAAATACTCTTTGAAAATAAAACAGTGTTATGATGATAATTCGATATGTCCAAATTTCGTCTTTTTGAACGAAGTTTCTCAAATAAATGTAAATTGTTTTTAACAAATATTGCCACTTCATATATATATAAACATGGTAATGGTAAAATATGAAGTTTCTTAAAAAATGGCTTACAACTGTCAGTGGTTTTTAATTGGCAAATTGCTCGTAGACATTTCTTTTGAGCCTTGAATGCAATAAGTTTATCAACTGAATTTCCCCAATATATTAGTCCAAAACGCAATATTGAAGTCACGTAAGCATTGAATGATACCAACACAGTAGCCTCATTTGCAACTTTTGTTAGGTTGTATAATGCATAGGAATATTGATTTAGTTTCTTACATATAGAGTCAATATGGTATTTCCAATTTAAATTGCTGTCCAAAAATAGTCCCAAGAACCTTATATTATTAGTTTGATTTATAATTCCATTAGTATGTGATATGTCAAGATTTAAATTATTATTAGTGCGTTGATAGAATGTCATTATTTTAGTCTTATCTAAGTTCATTATTAAATTATTCATTCTTAACCAATTCATTACAGACTTAAAGGACAATTCAATATCATTTTTAAATGTTTCCAAACTCCTGCTCGGAACAATCAAAGTGCTGTCATCAGCAAGCAAAAATTAATGATTTATTAAATTTTTGTCCAGGACGTAAAATGCCTCAAGAGTTTTTAACATCCGTTATACTGTCAAAATATTACGTACAAAATAATTTGTAAGTTGTTTTTATTACATTTTGCAGGCGTTATTATTTTTTATTCCGTTTAAGTTACATACTATTAGTTACAGTATTATGTTTTGTAGACGGTATGTTACAGTGCAGATTTTTTTTTATTTATTTGTATTTTCATCGTGAACAAAAATATCCTATCTTAAACGCATCCAAAGTGCGGCCAAAGATTTATTTCAGTTCAAGTTAATTGAAATTATATTTAATGCCAGTGGCCAGTTTTAACTTTGTTTAATTCTTGAGTTTTTTTAATAACAGTTTATTTTAATGATCATGGTTATTTAAGAAAACTGAATTAAGGACTTCTGTGATAATAGTTATTTTAATAAACATGATTTGAGCTAAAATTTATTGTGATTTTTGTTTATCAAGTATCGTCATACGACCCTTTTTTTTAGATATATGCCAGTTTACACGGAACATAAAGTCGTAATTCAAACATACGACTGTATGCGCGTTGTCTATATCAACCTGATTAAAAGCATAGGGTCGTAACAATAAGATACGACGTTTATGCAATAAGTATAAAGTCGTAAGTAACTAAAAAGAGTTATTTTTGTGTAAATATGTTTTTTTATTCCATTCATAGTCTGGTATTATGTTTATTTTGTTATGGTATGGTATTCTGGTATTATGTTAATTTATGTTTATTAAACACCGATTAAATATGTATCACAAACGAACTTAAACAGTAACGTTCCCAAAAATGGCTCTCCTGAAAAATGATGTTTTTTGACTTACGACCTAATGCGTGGGAGCCGTCGAAATATGAAATTCTTCTGAAATACGATGCCGATACCAATATAAAACGGTAAAATTCAATAAAATATTTTGGGCTCACAATTTAGCTATAGCGAGATTTTCTAATTTGTCATTCACGAGTATCGTCCCATAATTCGAGGGACGGAAAAAGATGCTACGTAAGTGTATGGGCCATGAGGCGAGCGATTAGAATAAAACGAATAAAAAAGGGATAATTATTTAAATCATTGAAAATAATATATTCTTGATTCTGGTATTGCGGATTCGATATAATTGTAAGCTCAAATAATAATAATAAAATAATAATTGTAATTCGATATAGGACCTGTTACAGTTTTATTATAAGTATAGATTTGTTAAATCAACATAATTCTGGTATTTCCTGTTACATTCCACTCAATTACATGAAGCCTAAGGGCAAAACATGGGTCGCATCGTGTCCAACAAGACACACTAAGATTTCTCCTCCAAGAAATGTTATACTACGAAGTAATAAGAGCTGAAGTTGGTAGTATATTCGTGTTGTAAACGTGGGGTTCACCGGATTCAAAATAATTTTGTTCTAATCAGAATAACTATTATTACGGCGAACCAAAATTTCGTCAGAAAATGTTACATTATAGTGAACCCCGCCAGGCTTAGCACGCATGTTTAACGCCATGTTTCGCTATGGAAACAACGTGGAAGCTTGACGTTGGTGATATTATTATTTAGTTAGTTACATAATGTTAACATTAGTTTGTAAGTCTTCCTAAAATATATAAAATAAAAACATTTATCAAAGACGATTCTAAACTGCAAGCTACTACTGAGATTCTTTTTATAAAAAACCAACAAAAAAAAACACAAAAAACAGACCCAAGACTAGAAAATAAACCTGGAACGTTACATTATTGTATTGTACCAAACACACCTATTCCTCGATGGTGTACCATCGGACCACAGAGGAATAGGTACTGAATATAGCTTAAAAGTCTCATTCGATGTTGTCTTTTACTTACGCGAATATTACACATTGAAATCAAACTACTTTTACGGATTTTATTTCTACCTAGGAAGATTCGTGAAGCTATTGAAATAAAAAAACATCCTAATTTTAATAGAGAAGATGGTAGAGTGTTACCACCGGCTTGGGATCCTGTGATAAATATAATTAAATCCAATATCAATCAAAACACTGCACGGCCTCAAGATACTGTAAGCTCTTACTGCGTAGATCGGACCAACAATAATAACTAAGAAGACCTGAGGGTACACCGGCATAATTATGACATAAGGACGTTCAACATCTCAGTCCTCCCGTGACCATGGGTGCTGCAAAGCATTCGAAACGTCGGGATAGTAAAATCAAAAAATAAACCGCGATAAAATCCGTAAAAGTAGTTTGATTTCAAAGTCTCATTCGAATAAAATTGGTACCTCTGCGTATCCTAGCATAAATAAGTATTCATCATCAGCAGCCAAAAGAAGAGAGGGGTTGCCGTAATCTCCACGCTGGTATGGCATCTTGGGGATCGCAATATACATACATACTATAGTAATAGCCAATAGAAATACACTGCTGTCAGTCTTCTTGTTTTCTCTTAGTCGCCTCTTAAGGATAACAATCGAGAGGAGGATTTGAGTGTTAGCACCCTTCCATCTCCTCCCGTCTTACCTAGGGATGTTAAAAAACAATCGATTTTTATTTAAATCGATTATTATTTTCTAATAATTGATTTTTATTATCGATTTTTATAATAATATTAATCGATTTTTAGAAAATCGATTATATAAATTACGTATTTAAATCGATTTTTAGAAACAGCTCGTATCTATGCGACGGATGAAAATATCTTGTAGTAAGTTTCAATTCATAGCCGGAAGACGTCCACTGCTGAAGGCCTATGTTCAGCAGTGGACGTCTTCCGGCTGGTGATGATGATGATGATGAAGTTTCAATTTTATAAACAGGGCCACCTATGCGTTGGGTGAAAAATCTCGAATTAAGTTCATACGTATAAGTTCATTAAATAAAAACGGCGCCATCTGTAGGTAGGTATGCGTATACATAGTTTCAGTGCAGTGTGACCAGATTTAGCAGAATTTTGCTATTTTAGCAGAATTGAACCCTCATTTTAGGGTTTAGCCGATTATGTCGCAGAATAGAAAATCTTAGCAGTTTTTAGCAGTATCCAAAGAACTTCAACAGAAATTTAACAGAATACGGTAGTTAAACAATAATTAACAGGGTTTTATTTGAATAGTTGCTCAAAGGTACACGTAATTAAATATAAATCCAATTTCTATTTACGTTATTATACTTGATTTAGTATCACGGGCTAATACCTATCTAATTTATAAATAAAACTGATACTAACATTTATAAACTTGTTTTTGAAAATGGATATGTGCATAAATAGATGAATAACATCCAGATTTTTTGCATTTAGCATGTATTTTTTAACAATACAAAAAAAATAGTTTTTTTTCGCAGAAGTCGATTATATATTTTTATTAAAATAGATTTTTGGCAAATCGATTAATTTTGAATAAAGAAAAATCGATTTTCATTTAATCGACTCTTTTCCATTAATCTCACATCCCTAGTCTTACCCGGACGGGTCAGAACAAGTTAAGGCACAGAAATGTATAAAAAGAGAACAAAGTAAAAACGTAGCGTTTCCTCCGCTGTTTTCGCGGCCGCCATCTAAAAGCCTCGCTCGCAATTAGGCCGCGTTCTCTTTTTCGCGTCGCCGCGAATGGAACGAATGAAAGAGCGGACCGCACGCTCGCAAGAAATCGAATAGGATTCCATTCAGTCATTTATTGCGAGTGTACAACGCACGAGTCATGTTGTCTAGTCTTTGCCTAAAATGACTATGCTCATTGTTGATTGATTATACTTCTATAACTAATCCTAAACTCAAACTCAAACTCGTGAATACTACCATCAAATGCTTGGCTTTGCATTAGAAAAAAAAAACAAAATGAAACGCGTTATTATCCAAAAAACTAGTTTGATTTCAAAGTTAGAAGTATTTTATTTTTTATACTACCAAGGTGGCAAGCAAGCGTACGGCCCGCCTGTTGGTAAGCAGTCACCGCAGCCTATAGACGCTAAGAATACCAGAAGAATACCATTTAATTAGATTGCCTCTGTGTTCCAGTAGGTACTCTTACTTGCTGTTACTATCATCGTGAAATTTTAATTTCAATTCTCAGGTTAATAATGTTATTTAGATTTCAATAGAATTACTATGTCCGAAAAATGGCGATAAGCTTGCCCCTGTTACATGTATCAGAGTAACAGAGACTAATTTTTAACAGACTAATAACCTGTTAGTCAACCAACCATTCCGGCTTAAAGCATAATAACATTAAACATTTTGTAACCTCAACCACATTAATACCTAAATGAAAAATGAAACTATGACACACTGAAATTTATCTTCCAGGCACCCTCAATATCACCCCCTCTTATACCTCACACCCCACACAAAGTACGACAATGGCGGTTGCGATAATTACGCCAAGGTGCGAGATGAAAAATGAACCGAATGTAGCCCGCGTCTGTCTTAAAAATGTTTTCTTAGCAGGCTTTATCTGACGTCCATTGAACGTACAGTGTGATCAATTTTGTTGCCTATTTTCGTTCGGAAATTCTTTGAAATTAAAATGATGTGTTGCTAAATAAATAAAACCGTTACCTACTTTAATATATGCATTCTAGCCGCTACCTAATAGATTGAGGGTTCGATTCGACCTAACGTCTCTGTGTCATTTATTTGTGTACTAGTGAGTGACCCTCCCGGGCTTGGCGCGGGCGTAATTTAGAAGATTTGATTACGCATCGATAGGTACATGTAGCCAACTCGCCACGTTAAAAACGTTGCCGCTCGCACCATAGGTTAGTGACCCACTATTTACAAATGGTGTTTTATTTTTATTACGTTTTTCTGCAATATAGTTTGTTCGAATTTTTTTTATTTTTCTGTGGAAGGATTTATTTGACGGTGTCTAAATATTCCTATGTACCGGTATTACCAGTCTTTTCATTAATTGTCGTATCGTCTTCCCCACATGGTATACATACCTTTAGAGAAAAATCATCTAATCAATAGTGTAAACCACTTAAAGATCCGTTGCGTGGTTTAGGAGTAGTTATAGGAGTATACAGACAGACAGACGTTAAAAGCGACTTTATTTTATACTAAGTATAGAAGTATTTCATCATCACCAGCCGTAAAACATCCAATGTTGAACAAAAGTCCCCCTTGGAAGGAAGGGGTTGCCATACTCCCCACGCTTGGCAGGCGTTTTGGGGAAAGCAGTATAGGTGGTAGGTAATCCAATAGAAAGACGCTGTTGCCTCTCTTCTTGTTTTCCCTTAGTCGCCTCTTACTGACACCCAACGGGAGGAGAAGAGAGAGTGTTATTCTTACCTGGACACCCCACAGATATGTATTTACAAAAAATGTACTTTCATAAGTTTTTGCAAATAATTGTCCTACCTAGTTTAGGATCTGTTGACCGTGTGTGAACCAGGCCATTATTATAAATATTTTCTACGTTATGTGGTGTTTTTAGCCCATTTCATAGATAGAGCACAGTTGACAGCAAAGTTAACAGTTCAGTCCTATGCTCTTCTAAAGTATAAGAAACTTTCCCATTTAGGCTACCACTTGTAATTTCTTATAACTTATTTTGTACCTACTTTGTAACCACATTACAATGTTATTGTATGTCGCAATGTATACGCGTATACCCAAACACCGTTCATCAAAGTCGTTCAAACCGTTTTAACTTCAAAGAAAGTGCTGTCAAGATATTTCAACAGCCAAACAAGGTTCCAAAAAGGCTGTAACTAAAAAAACCCTCCAACACGGCGTTATTGTGTTAAAGAAAAACACCGTTCTTGCCACTACTTGCGGAATGATTGATGGGCGCGCGAGCCGTCTGGGCCACGCGGAATTTCATATAATAGCAGTCCCTAGTGTGGCGTATCTTCATAGAGAATTCGGCGTAAAAACCTTTTATTTCCGCGCTAATTTTGCGGAATATCTTAATAATATTAAGATTATTATTATTGATTTATTATTATTTTTATTTTTGTGGGTTCGATTCCCGCCAAGTGTCTGGGTGTTGTTTATCTATTTAAGTATGTATTTACAAAAAAAAAATTATATAAGTATTAGTATCAGTTGTCTGGTTTCCATAGTACAGGCTTTGCCTAGTTTGGGATTGGATGACCGCGTGTGGATTGTCCTAAGATATTATTATTAGTATTATAATATCGGGAATACGAGGACAATCCTATTAATACGGTCAAAACATTTCATCTTTATGTAGAAAAAATCATAGTGTAATAAAGTTCAATTGTTACATAAACTATGTATGTAGTAAGTATATTTTTGAACTAGAGGGGAGCTAAGGGATCTTCCACCAAGATACCATCACAATGTCAGACATTCAGCAATGTGTAAATATAATTGTGTTCCGGTGTGAAGGGCACTGTAGCTGGTGAAATTACCGGGGACTCGATAAATAATGATTCGGTGACAAGCAGAGGTGCAGTGTATAGGCAGGCCAGTTGCTTACCATCAGGTGAACGTCTTGCTTGCCTCGTCCCTTAGTTAAATAAAAACAAAATTTCTTTGCAACTCGAATTTTATATGAATAATTGTCATGATTATTTATTACAATATTTATTTATTTCAGCATGTATATTTACGTACAAACTATCTTTACAGGAATAATTAAATTTTAACGGTAATAAAAATCCAAGCTTTGTCATTATTTTGAATGCACACATACCTATTGAGTCAACCGCTGCTCAGTATGTTTATTGTACGCGAGTTGAGTCCAACTTCTTTCACTTGTTAGAAATTCTATTACAGTCGTTTAAATTTATAAAAAAATATCCCTGTTTCCCTTGGTCACGGCATCGCGCGCGAAAGGCTGGACCAATTTTGCTAATTCTTTGTTGTCAAGTCAAAGTAAAAAGTCAAAATAATTTATTTCAAATAGGCTTAACGCTAGGACATTTGAAAGGTCATGTTTTTAAAAAAAAATAAAGCTACCATCGGTTCACAACGCGGCCTCAACTGAGAAGATCCGGCAAGAAACTCAGCGGGCTTGTCATTTTTTCACTTTTTTTTTCAAAACAGTGTGTCATTTTACATTTAGATCAGAGCGACAGTGTGTGTTGCCGTTCAAAAGATCGAACAGGAGAGAAAAAAAAATACGACGAAAGTACAACAAACTAAAAGGCCAAAGGGATAGTAGTCGGACCAGTCCCCCCAAGCAGCACCCGCGCACGAGTTGACTCGAGTAGCAGCCATCACTCCCCTCAACCATATTGGAGGGAAGGGGGTGACCCGCCACACGAAGCCGCCACAAACAAAGACTTTTCGATGGCGAGCATGACCGATCTAAAATTTTGTTGATTTTGTTAACGTTAGGTTCTTAGGCAAAAAAGAAAGCTGCGCAGAAAATAACGAGGTCGGAGCTGCTCGAGACAGCTAGGTACTTACTTAGATCAAATAAAAGCTTTTAAAAAGACAATGATTTCCCAAATTATTGAGCTGCCTACTAAAAAAGCAAAGCAGGTTCTCACGGCAAACCTTTCTACAAAGTTACATCGATATCAGATGGATGGGTGAATCGGGCGGCCACGACGAATTTATGAGAACTTTCTTTTGAGCTACGGAATCCCTGCGGTTTGAAATTTCCTAGTTTTTCTAGCGTAGATTCAATCAAGGGAAACGACATACGATCTCTGGTCATTATTTTATCATGAAACATTAGCTATTTAATCAAAATTTAATGGATTTACTTATAGTATATAGATGTTGGACCTAATCTATTAATAATAATAGATGAATAAAAAAACTGGAATAATAATAATAATCTTTATTTTGTTTTATTTTATTATATCTTTCACAAGATCAGCCATTTACGCGGGAGATGTTATACCTAGTGCACAAATGCTTGCGTAGACACAAGTGCACTCTCTCTTCCTTTACCTCCCACAGTCCGATGTGACAGAAGACCGACACGAACGGGGACAGGTCAGCAACAGGACCGACTTTTTACATGCACCTCCGACGCATGAATTATAGTTGATAGACAATCAGGTAATTGGCCTGCATTGTCCTAGTCAGTAAGTAACATTTACACAACCTTGTTGCTCCCTGCGGGATTCGAACCAGTGACCTCCTGTTTCTAAGCAAGCAGTTTCCCTCAGAACCACGGAGTCACATTATTACTATAAAAAACAAAGAGCCGATAATTCTCGAATATAAAATTCATTAAAATTCAAAGCCACCTTCGTTGACGTCAGCCACGCAGAATCTTTGAGATCTTAACGCACAAGAATCAGAGGGTATGGAATAAATTGCACAGAGGCCCTTGGAGCGGGAGCTGGGGAGGGGGACAAGGTGAGGAGATTCAAATAGGATTGAAGGAAGTTTAGATTGAATTGAATTTTTTCCGGCACCTTGTTTAATTTAGTATAAGTGAGGTGATACGGGCAAGGAAGAGAATTGGTGTCTGGTTCGGCCAGTATAAAGGCTTTTTTGTTGCTCATTTTTTAAGCACAACTCGAATAACTTATAAAAGAATATGGATACACAGGATTATTATTTAGGACAGACAAGAATACAGGTTTTGAAATATGATATCTGCTACTAAAGTTGCTGTTATCGTATGTAAGTGATTGTTGTTAGTGTTGTTACCTAGACAACAGTCGTTAAGCCAAGTTGGACGCCTAAAGGTAGCTTGAACTGGTTGGCCACAAACCGGGGAACTGCTGCCTGCGCACAGCGTTAAATCGCCCTCGCGGAGGATGGCGTGCCGGTTTGTCCGGGCACGCCACTCGGTTGTGATGTGAGTCCGCGGGCCTTTTACACCCGCAGACAGGTCCGTGGGCTTTACACCCGCGGAAGAGGAAGGGCTCGCCGGAAGGTAAGCGGCCGCTGACGGGACCCGGACGAGTACCAAGTACGTTCCCGGGGCCCGTCGACACAGCGGGTTGAGGACACCGTGGGGTTTTAGTCGGTAGCTGACACTCTGCCAGTAGTCCGACATAACCCGCACCGCTACCCCAGTGGCGGTGCGGGTATCCGTAATGGATTTCCCCAAGTACAAAAAAAAAGGTTGGCCACAAAACGTAAGAAAATAAAGACACCTGTTTAGTCAGAGCCGGCAAATTGTAGTTTTATTGCTACTGGTAGGGGAACCTGGGGATACTTGTTCCCTTGAGAGACTAGTTCTCTTATGATTTTACAATTTACTCTAATAGTTATCAATATTTGTGGCAAATTTATTCAGCTCTACCAAACGGAATCACCGAATGTCATTTTGAAAGTTCTGCGACGTAAACTTAGCGACGGTGACGTGTTTTTGTTTTCAACGACTGTTAATCTTTTTTCGTGAGGATTTCAACTATTTTTCACCCACTTTTTAAACCTTTTAAACTATAAGGTCATATAGTTATCTAAAACTTATTTAGTTTTGATTGTGGGATTCATTTTAGATTTAAAATAAAATGTGACGTGTCTGTAAAAATTATGATTTGAAAATATTACCTCAGGGTAGACTTGTTCCCTATCACGTGAGGGACTTGTTCCTGGGAACAACTACCCCCTAATTATTTTTGTTGAGTTTATACTAATGTAGAAAATGCCAAGGGTGTACAAACTCAAAGAAAGGGCAAAACAAAGGACCCCATTAGATGCAGAGAAACTAAAAGTCACACACTAAAACATATTTTTTTGAGCTAATTGGCAATTTCTTTGAAGTACAAGGCTTCGTAGGTAGTGGTAGGGCATTGGCCATGTTGACCAAATTTTGATGATTTATTAGCCTGATTCACTTTTTAAGCCGTAGCATAATACTATTAATATTTTTTGTTGATTTAAAATAAAAAAGTAATGTTTTTTTCTTAATTTAACGAAAAATGTAAAATAATCATTTGAGTTTTCTCCAAATTTTCCTACAAATTGTTCAAAAGAGTACTCTTGTTTCTCTGGGATCAAGTCTACTCATACTTGGGAACAAGTCTCCCTGAATAGGACATTTGTTCCTTTTGACACATTTTAGAAAAATTATTATATCTTTTTTTATTTTCAATATTTTCCCAAAATGCCTTTGAATTGTCATTAAGTATTAAATTATCTATGACAATAATTAAACTTTGATGGAATTTTATTGACAATTACTGAGATATAAGGCAAAAGAAAAAAGGGGATCAAGTATCCCCAGGTTCCCCTATTGACTGGTTCTACATTACAAATTTCACATAAGTTTTAACTGCAGAGTATTGTATTTTTTTTTTGCAGTATGTATAATAAAGTTGGTTGGCATCATCATCATCAGCAGCCGACAGGTTCACTGCTGAACAAAATGCCTTGCCCTTTGAAGGGAGGAGTTGCCATAATCCCACGCTTAGCAGACGTCTTGGAGATGAGTGTTTATAGTGCTGAAAGTAATTGAAAAAAAAAACAATGAAATGAAAGACTTAAATACTTAAAGACGAAATAAAACGAATTCCGCAAACTTTAAGTATTAATCAATTACAGGATTTTAGGCCTTCAGCCGTCACGGGTTGCTTCATAAATCACGTTATTTCCTTTACAACTAACAATATTGGATACAAAAAGTGAATTGACATAGAAAACTACTTTTAATATCGACACCATTTATCACACAGAAAGATTTATCGGCGAACTAGAAAAAATGTTTTCCGCCATTTAAAAAGCCTTCAAGTTCTTGACTCAATAAATTAAATGGCCGCCAAAATTGTGGGCCACTAGCGGTGACGTTTCACACAATACGAGCCCCTGACGTACGGTAAATGCCCTATATAATTTATAACTACCCCTTAGTCGCTGATAAATCGGCCACTTTTGCCGGCGAAATACGGGAGAGCCGTCGGGAGGGAATTCCGGGAAATTTGATTAAACTGTCAATCTGTACAACGCGGACAGCCATGTTCGATTGGCCCGTTGGTCTATTCGACGCCATAGCCGCTGCCCAATTGGTCATAGGTTCAATTTATTTGTTTTTTATAAAAGATATTAGATGTTGTTACAAAATGTATACAAAAACCTGGCCGTGACACCGGGCGGTGCCGAACACTGGGCGCCGTCGCGCAATCAGATACTTTTCGCTCAGCGGACGAGACAGACGTTTCACGTAAACACACATTTTGTAACGTGGGGTCGACCGTTCCTATTTTGAATTCTGGAGAATAATTATAGTCTCTTAAATAAAGTTGTCGCATTTTCATTGTATGACCACACCTAAGGATACCACGCGCCCATCCACCCGTCCATGTAGCCGGTATTTCTATAATAACTACCTATGCGCGAACGAAATTGCAAGGAAACTGTTAGGTTTATCATCAAAATATATACTAATTATAAACTAATGGCTAAACTAACTTCTTAAAGCAAAATATTTTTTTTTTAAATTACGCGCAAACCTATAAATACAGACTTCAATAGATCCACCCAGACACTTGGTGGGAATCGAACCCACGTGGATTGGGTAGTCAGAGTATCTAACCAATAGACCAACAGGACTATCAATACCATTGTATTGGATGCGAAGACTGTATACTTATATAAAATGGTATACATTATGAAAGCGAAAGAGTGTAATTTTATCATTGAGTGAGCATTGTGCAAACCTGCGATCTATTCTACGAGATCATTTCTATACTTATAATAAAACTGTAACAGGTCCAATTCTGTACATTGAAGATATTTTGAAAATTATATTTGGAGGGCATTCTATAACCGATACTGAGGCCGAAAATGTATTTTTTTTAATTTTTGTCTGTCTGTCTGTCTGTCTGTCTGTCTGTATCACGGCTGAGCATCACGCCGAAACTACTGAATGGATTCAAATGAAACTTGGCATGATTTGAGATCTTACTACGAGGTAGGACATAGGATACTTTTTACCCCGTAATCTAGCACGGTTCTTTTGGGAGAGGGTATTAAAGTCAAAATGGGTAGTTGGTTATACGCTTGGTCCGATTTTATCAATTTTTCTTTATAATATAATAAATATCAGTAAGGTAACACTCATAGAGAGTTGTTATCAAGGTTTTGTAATCGATCGGGTTAAGCAACGTTAGGTAAGGTCATTAAATAGATGGGTGACCGTTTAACGCCATTTGAACTAAACGGGTCCGTGCTTCGGAGAGCAAGTAAAAAGTGGGTCCCAGTTTTTAACCGACTATATAAAAGGAGGTTATGTATTCGATGCGAGTGTCTGTTATTAAAAGTTTAGTTAACGTAAAAATAGCGCAGGCGGAGCTGCGTGGGTCAGCTAGTGTATAAATAAAGCACATTCCTTTAAGTTTGTAATTCGTATCTATTTAATAAAGTCTAAGCTGTAAACTTGAACCCTATTCACTTCGGAATTCATCAATCAAAATAAACGCGAGGAATCCTGTGTATAAATCCATCTTCATCCCGTCAATACTAAATCCAAAACTAAGACAGAACGCGACTAAGTCCTATTTAAAAGACAGGTCATATTGTCTAGACATCCAAACTTGGCCTATTCATCAGCGAACACAATCAAAGTATTGGAGAAGATTTTAATTGAGTTCTTGAATTTTATAATAAGTAAGTTATACTGAATTAAGCCGCGTTCGGACTCCGCTATTGTTTTTCGATAATACGTATTTTGGTTACCGATGCAGATTTTATGAAGCAGGCAGACTGAATATGAGTTAGATCGAATTGATTTTTAATGATTTTTAGAGTTCGATACCTAAAAGGTAAAAAAGGAACCCTTATGGTGAGACTTCATCTGTCTGTCACACCTATATATTTCAGGAACCACTGACGCTATCTAGTTGAAACTTGGAATCGTTTTAAATCTTACTTACCGAACCTCATTAAAAATATATATTTTTTCCTTTTAGTTTTTTGTTAATGGGAGTCGAAATGGGACATCCAAAATTTCAAGCGAGACTACTACCTTATATATCGAGTAGGGTATAAACTTAGTTTTGCGGTATGTTTTTTTTTGCTGTCTGAGGTGTTACTTGAATAGTAAAATGTCCATAATACGTCCATAGATGGTATGGGACTCTCGGTGCGTGAGACCGACTCGCACTTGACCGGTATTTTTTTAAATATTCCTGATCGTTGATCAGTCAAGTACACAAGTACTAGCGTAGACACAGTTACACTCTTTCTTCGCGGCGCGAAGGCGCAGCGCAGGACTGGATTTTATCCTATATTCAAAAGGCTTCAAAAAGAAGGTTCTGTATGCGACGCGGATGATACATACATATTAATAAAAATGCGTAATATTTACATATGTTAATCTCATAAGTGTATGTAAGTACCTACTTGTATTAAGTTTGCCCCCAATTTCTCAGAATCTATAAATCCGATTGTAGTAATTCTTTTTGCAATAATTTTAGTATCTTTCAATTTAAAAATGCGTACAAGTTTTATCAAAATCGATTCATCATCATCATCAGCAGCCTATAGCCATTCACTAATGAACAAAGGCCTCCCCCTTAGAAGGAAGGGTTTGCCATAATCCTCACGCTTGTCACGCGGCTTGGGGATCGCAGTATAGTTGGTAGGTAATGTAATAGAAAAACGCTGCTGCACGTCTTCTTGTTTTCCCTTAGTTTCTTACGGACACCCAACGGGAGAAGATGGGAGGGTGTTATTCTTATTCGATCACCCCACGGGTAAGTAGTTATAGGATATGTTCAGTTAATGTTTCCAGTAAGTTACCTAGCATAGACGTTTGAGTTGCGTGATATCGTGAACGCAATATATAATGATGAATAATTGGTGAATCGCATTTAGCTTGTCATTTTTTGGACTTCACGACCATATTTGGGTAAAGGGTAGCCATTGATTTTTGTATACAGTTCATATTATTTTATTTGATGTAGCTCATGTAATGCTGGATATCTTGGCAACATAAATTTCACTCAAAAGTGTGAAATAAAATATTTTCAGAAAAAATAAAAACCAAGTTAAAAAAAATTGGTATGTAAAAGTATCAAATATCGAAAATATATTGAAGTTGGTGCTAAAAATACCGTTATGACGTGTTGACTAATATCAGCATAGACTTCAATATTTTTTCCTTATTTTATATTTTTTCTGAAAATATTTTTTTTAGTCCTTTATCGTAAAACTTTAATCCGCTATTGCCATTATCTTGCAAAAATGAATCTATAAAAAGTCATGGCCTCGACTCGATAATCTTATTCAACTTTTGAAAAAGGGTTTGGAATCGTAGTCCATGCCAAAAGATAAGCTGCATGTTATTAAAAAAAAAACAAGGAACCTTTAGTGAAGAAGTTAAAAGAAAGTTCCAGTATCTAAATATCGTCGAGCAATTGAAATTAAATAGCGCCTGTTTCAAGTTGAAATCGTTAAACAAAGAGCTTGTTACAACTTGGATATAACTTAGCACTTAGCTCGAGTCGGTTTTGTTAGGCTACGCATTCTGTAATCGAAAGAGCGAAAAGATATTTTGCAAACTGACCAGAATTTAAATTTGAAATTCGAATTAATTTTTTTCATTGAATTTTTATTGATAACTTAAAAATGAACAGCTATATTTTCCATCTCAATTCATCTAAATATTTAAAGACAGCTAGAAAATTATTTTTATAAACTTAATAAACTACACCAGTAGTTAAATGAATTAATATTTAAATTTAATTTTATTATAGTTTTAAAATATTTATGTGTTTATTTCGTTTTACTTTTTTTGCTTGCACCTACCATGATTTGTCTGAGAGTGCCTCTGGCATTAAGTCCGCCTATGTGCTGTTTTTGTGCATAAGGAATAAATAAATAGGTAAATAAATATTTGAAATAAATTAATTAAAGAAGAGAGAGAGGAGCAATTGTCTCAAGAGATCGCAGATATTCAATAAGGGTAAATGTATATTTTCTGCAGGTCGTGATGTCAAAGTTAAGGACAAGGCATAGTTTGGATATTTACTGTACATGGGAAAAGCAAAGAAAATTTGTTCCTCTCCCATCTACTTACAACAGTAGGCCACTCTTGAAACTTTATAATACTCATTTGTTGAACCTTTATATTTTTACTTGATACTGATGTTAAGCGGAGATGGAGTTGGAAATGGTAAAGCTTACTGGCCTAACCTAATTCTCTATGCCCACTTACATACCGCGCTTAAGTCATGCTCTGCTAAAACAATGTAAATATTGCCTAATAGAGTAATATTTAATGATTCATAAGTTAAAAGCCGGTAGTTGTACCTACACTTCGTTTATATATTCATAACAGATTGAACTTTATTTTAACATTATAAACATGATTTGTGTCTACACGATCATAGTGTGGAATTTAAAAACGGTTATAGAGAAATAAAGGCCCAAGTTAGCGAGGAACAAAGCGAGCAAGGCTTTATTTTATGTAGATAATTGCTTTTCGGTATACTTACTACACTGAATCATGAATTTTCCGCTACCGCCTCCGCTGATTAGAGTTTCTCAGTCACCGCCTGTACGATGTCACTAGTGCTACGTCAGTTAAAAACCCGTTGGACTTTGACAGGACAGCAAAGTTGTAAGTACACGACCGTTTATTTGCGAATTGACTTTATTATATTCTTGAACATCAAAAACAAATTAAAAAGAGTATTTTTCTATGTAAGTAATCTATATTAGTATTCTAGTAACTATTTTAAAAGAGCACAGAGAGGAAGTCAGAGCGGGGTAAGTACTATCTAAGGTGGTTCAAACTGGTCATTACGCATACGAAGCCGAGTGAGTTTTTACTACCTCTCAAGTGCCATTTAACACTCAAATGTACAGAAAGAATTATATAAAATGGAGTGTGCGAGTGGGCTCTCCCTTACATCAGGCAAACAAAATGGGCATCACAAACTCGCGTTATAAATATAGCTGATGTGAAACACCGACGCTATTCGAAGTCTTCAGTCAGTGAACACGTTCAGGATCGCACCAACCCTTGTATCAGATTTGATAAACCTTAAGTCTTCAAAAATACACTGATTCCCGGCAAGGATGAATCGCGAGGCTACTGAAATAGTAGGTAGGCTAACACCCCACTAACTAAACCCGATAGCACAGCGGCGCCACCTCGTGGATTTATAACGAAACTTTTAAATAGTCCGGCGCTCCGCAGACAGTTTCAACTACAAGATTAAGTGAGCGGAGAATGAAATGTTTCCTCTTGTAAAAGTTGCTTGGAACTGCACTCAAGATGAAATAGTTTACTTCAAGAGTATCGTTCGTATAAACATTATAAGGCGCCGTTTTCATAACACCAGGAATACGCCGCGAGTTTGCCGTCATCACAGGATGCCCGCCCGGTGGCAGGACAATCTCTATTAATGAGGTGATAAATAGTTACATTCAAAATTTTTTTATGGCACATCATTTTCAGCACGGGCAGTATGTTTATGGAATACCTAGTAAGGTATTCCATAAACATACTGGGCGTATACCATAAACATACTGCCCGTGCTGAAAATGATACAGGTAAGTACAGTACAGGTAAGTAGTACATGATTACAGGTATGTAATGATAAGGCAATCTAAATTTATATACATTTTTAAAAATCTTTTAATAGCATTATTACCTCACTTTGTAGCTCATAGTTATTTTGATGGCCTGTATTATGATTACATAGTGCTATCAGTAAGTATATTTATAAGAATTCATTTATATATATAATATACATATATTAATAATTCTCTTCGTATGTTTATATATATATACTAGCTGACCCACGCAGCTCCGCCTGCGCTATTTTTACGTTAACTAAACTTTTAATAACAGACATTCGCATCGAACACATAACCTCCTTTTTTATAGTCGGTTAAAAACTGGGACCCACTTTTTACTTGCTCACCGAAGCACGGACCCGTTTAGTTCAAATGGCGTTAAACGGTCACCCATCTATTTAATGACCTTACCTAACGTTGCTTAACCCGATCGATTACAAAACCTTGATAACAACTCTTTATGAGCGTTCCCTTACTAATATTTATTATATTATAAAGAAAAATTGATAAAATCGGAAAAAGCGTATAACCAAGTACCCATTTTGACTTTAATCCCCTCTCCCAAAAGAACCGTGCTAGATTACGGGATAAAAAGTATCCTATGTCCTACCTCGTAGTAAGATCTCAAATCATGCCAAGTTTCATTTGAATCCATTCAGTAGTTTCGGCGTGATGCTCAGCCGTGATACAGACAGACAGACAGACAGACAGACAGACAGACAGACAGACAGACAAAAATTAAAAAAAATACATTTTCGGCCTCAGTATCGGTTATAGAATGCCCTCCAAATATAATTTTCAAAATATCTTCAATGTACAGAATTGGACCTGTTACAGTTTTATTATAAGTATAGATTATATGTAAGTAGGTACACATCATAAGTATAGTCTTACTAGTGTATTTTGTCTCACATATTAACTACCCCACTTTTTGTATTCCATGCAATCTTTTTTCCATCCCAAGGTTGCCTGGAAGAGATCGCGGATAGCGATAAGGCCGCCCTTTGTACAAATTTCTTCAATTCCTTTTCTTATGTTTATTTATGTGTGTACAATAAAGAGCGTAAATAAATAAAATAAATAAATAAATGAGAAATCTTATAAAAAAGTTTTCGGTACGATGTCCCTTACACCCCGTATACTTACCTAATTACATCTTATTAACAAAGTCTGCGCCAAGCCGGAAAACAATAATTGTTCCTAGAGGTCTGCGTAACTCGCTCCATCTCATTATGAGTTTTATGGGACCTATTTAAGGGGTTACCTAAATCGGTATGACTGAGTTATTAGGAAAGCTAAGTATATTAAAAATACATACAGGGTGGAACAAACGAACGGGACACTGAACGGAAATACATTAAATAATTAAGATATCCAAATTCTCCGAAAGGAAACATACTTTTTTTTTTAATAATAATAACCTCTAAGACTCTCTCTTCTCTTCTCTCTCTTAACCTCTTAATAATAATATCTTGCCTGGAAGAGATTGCTTTTTAGCGATAAGGCCACCTTTGTACATTGATATCTTCAACGTATCGTTCAATTTAAATGTAACTTTTGGTGTACAATAAAGTGTGTTTATTATTATTATTCAAACATCAAGAAAAGCTTGTATGAGCTGGGAATTGAACCAACTCAAAGTTCAACATATTATCAGTCACTATTGTTGTTAAATTTCAATGTTTTGATCCACGAACTGATAACCTCATCTTATTAGAAGTCCGTTAAAACACCTGAAGTGCATTTATTGAAGAGACAGTTGTCCTGATTCTGCCCATTGACCACATTACTCTACGCTCGTTAACTGGGATACTAAATATAAAATTTTTTTGAGCCTATAATATGTATCTTCAGGTCCAAAATGAAAACAGATTTGATGCTCTGCGACGGCAGAATATCAGTCTGTTGCTAAGGTAACAATAGTTACCCCTACTAACGCTTTAAAACGTTATAAATGCTATAAAATAGTTCAGTAACGTCATAAATGGCATAAAATAGTTCAGTCGTTTTAAATTTCAGTTGATTTTGCTTTTGGATATGAACCAAACTAAAATTGTATGCAATAGGATTGTTTGCAGTTTTGTCGTAAAACTTCACATAACGACCGTCCAAATAAAAATGGAATGCTTGAATATTGAAGTATAGGTATTTTTTGCAAACGAGTAGCGTGATAGGTTTTTGTTCCAATTAGTTTATTAAATTGAGTCACGTTGACGTATAGAGTAATATGCTGATACTGATTGACGGATACATATAGGTTTCATAGTAAATTCACAACGATAGTGTCTGTTTTGTCTCATCTTTCCTTATAACTATTGTCTTGTTATTAGGGAAATCTAAGTATTTTTTAGTATAATATATATAATACCTATGTATATTTTTATTTTTCATACAGCATACTGGGCAAGTAGTTTGGCATTGCCCGCTTGGATCCATTTATTTTATTAAGGTGGACTGCAACGTCTTTCTATTGGATTATCTACCACATAGTATACTGCAATCCCCAAGACGCCTGTCAAGCGTATGGATTATGGCAACCCCTCCCTTCTAAGGAAGAGGCCTTTGTTTAGTAGTCTTTCGGTTGCTGATGATGATGGTTAAGATGTTGCTCAGAAGTTTATAGATCACCTGTTTGATAGTAATCTATACCAGTGTGATATTCATAATTAGATTTTTATTTCGTACTTACCGTTCTGACGTCGCTCTCGGCACCGTTAGCTAAATACTGAGTTTGTTTCAAATTTGGCGCTAGCAGTTGCCTGGAAACAAGGAGAAAACACAATTAATATGATAGTAAATTAATTCATACACACTTTTTATGTAGTATTTTGTGACCACGTGAAATGTACGTTTCTCTTTTTAAAAAAGTTTATATTCGTGACGAAGGTTGATTTATTAATATATCGATGTCGATGTGTATAGATAGTAGCGACAAAATCTGTATTGTTAGTCTTTTCAGCGTGTCAGGTGTGTGACTTACATATGTTATTTAAGCGTGTAAGTGCAATTTGACTGTGCAAGATTTATATTGTCAGGCTAGTGCCTGAGAAGTTAGGTAGGAAGGCTGGTATACGGTAGTCCGTATACCAGCTGTAAATGAACTGTTATTATTTGGTTATATTTCATAGAATGGTTGAAGCAAGTACCTTCTAGGCATGGTTCTCCGTTAAATAATGTTATTCTTGCTCTATGCTGTGTTGCCAGCTGATAGAATATCGTTTGTACCTTTTACTACCTCCGATATAGGATCTTGGGGAGGTCTAGTACGAGTTCTGATAGTTTACGAGCTCAATCAAACTCAGTTTTTTTCTCGTACATTTTACTAGTTTTTAATAGTTACCGCTGGTGTGAAATGTATGGAGAAAACTGACAGTTTTATCGAGTTCGTAAACTATCATAACCCCCCTGTTCCTTGTGTTTTTAACAAGCTCGATCGCTTCTATACACGGCTCCATTTACTATCTAGTGAGATCGCGGTAAAGCAATAGCTTGTATTAAGTAAACCATCATGTTTTTTTTTTATATTTGGCGTCTCCGCTAGTATTTATGATTTGGGCCCACTATATCAATGGCTGACCTACATAAAGTTGATCACAAATCACATCTCCAACAATATGAAACTGTGATATTTCTTGAAGCGTTACGTTTACTGCCAAAAAGACGTGGTAAACAATTTTCGACAACATATTTTTCGTCCATAGCATGGTGCCGCCTTTACGTATGCGGTGTAAGTCATAAAATACTAGCGGTGACAAATAGCATATACATAACTTTTGAAGCGGTGTTTTTTTGTAGTAATTTTTATAATGTCTCATCACCTTATCTAACAACGGACAATGCTATGTGAGTGTCCATAATTAAACAAATAACTCGCATACCATTTCCTCTTTCTTCCACGAAATGACGTCATCTAGTCATCTCGATATGGTAAGCAGCAGCAGTAGCCAAAAGTCGTCCACAGCTGAACAAAGGCCTCCCCCTTAAAAGGGAGAGGTTGCCATAATCACCACGCTTGGCATTCGGCTTGGGGATCGCAGTATAGACGGTAGGTAATCCAATAGAAAGACGCTGCTGCCCGTCTTCTTGTTTTCCTTTAGTCGCCCCTTACGAACACCCAACGGGAAGACGAGAAGGTGCTATTCTTAACCCGACACCCCACGGGGGATACGGTAAGATGAAATACGAATTGAAGGTATTTTTAATGTATATTTTCTCAAGTATTTTAAATTTTATTTCAATCGCTTCATCTTATGACTTACCTATAAACCTTGTCTGCATATTTCACGTGTTCTTCCCCCATCGCCGAGGGCTACGTAAGGTCGGGGAATCTCGCTAAATTTATGCCAAATGTAAATGGTTTCTGGCGTTTTTTAAAGTTATGACGTCATATCCGGCTGTAGCGTCGACCTGGGTATATAGGAAACGGGGGAGCGATTCCGTTTAACTATATTGCCGTGGATTATTTACGATGGGAGATTTTATTGAGCGGTGATCAGGTAACACCGAATATTGCTTAGAAAAGTAGTTGCTGATATTGTTATATGAGAATTCTCACTAAACTGGAAATCTTTGATGATGTAGGTATTTGATGAAAAGCGAACAGCAGGTCAAGATTGGATATTGGTTGTAGAGTTTAAAGTACTTAAACGTAAATATAGTAATATTATCATGTCAGGAATTTTCTTAAAATAATGATATCTGGATTGGCAAAGATCGTTTTAAGAGAAGTAAAACTTAACGCAAAATTATAATCGGAGGTTTAAAGGAATAGGAAGGAGGTGCGTTGCTAGCAAAATGGACGAAACGCGAGTCATTCTCAATCGTTGGTTTTATAAATTACTTGATAAGCGGCGAGCGTTGCAAAAACGAACTTTTTTTTTATTGGGACTAATCCCACCACTCATTCCCACCACTGTTACTCCTGTAAGCCAGGATCTACAGTGGTCACCACTGAAGACACCGAGGTTTGACCCTCGGCAAGTCCCAGGGGAACGCTAAATTGGCTTGGAACCCGCAACAAATTTAATTAAAAAGGTAGATAGGAGGAGTCGGAAATACATATTATATTCCACTTCCCTCCTTTGCAAAGCGGGAGACAAGCAAATAATTAATAAACGGTCGATACAACCTCAAAAAGGAAGACTCTTACAGGCGGACCAACGAAGGCTAGTCCACCCGTAAGGCACCACGGATTCTGGTAATATTTTAAGGGACCTATTTGATTTTTCAAACTTGTTACCAATAATAGGTATGGCAAAAACATTTGAACGCACGGAAGTTCTCCTTAGTCGCCACAAGGTCCATGTAATATACGACTCCAGATATCACAACCAAACTGTCTAGCATAAGGCTACGCTCATGTTGCCAGAGACTGCACTCCCAAAGTATATGATGGGCAGATTCTTCGTACTCATTATTTAACGTAGAACACTGACAGAGAGGCGAAGGCACTAGATTAAAAGAGAATAGTTTACTCATAAAGTTGCCATGTCCCGTCAAAAATTGTGCGACACAGTGGTCCACCTCTATCCACGCTCTAGCAAGGCGTTCACGCACATTCGGGAAAAATAAGTACAAATGACGTCCCTTCGAAGTCGAATCCCATCTGCTTTGCCATTCAGTTAGAAGATCTTCATTAACTACCAATTGAGAATTAAACAAACGCGAGATCTTAGCGCGATCACATGTTGGTAGGCAAAAACGAACTGTTTATAAAGGTCGTTTTTTTATTAGAACCGTTTTACGTTATGAGTCTTCATCCTGCAAACCAGTGTCAAGTAATGAGAACTAATTTTTACCTTACGATAGTGGCAATACATTAGAGAATGCAATATTCTGTCGACGCGATCCGTAAATTATTTTTGGTACTCTTTCTAGCAAGCCTTTAGTAATACGTATATACGATTTTTTGTCAACTAAATACAGTCAATATGTTACTAGTAAAAACCAGTTGTCGACGTTGCCATTGGTGACACGAAGGCTAACCTTAAATTGTTATGCCTAAACCGCACAGTGGCGGTTTGTCGCAAGCCCCGAGTCACTACAAACTCTACGCTTGCTACGATTGGCCTACGTGGCTTGCGTCCATACGCTTGCGCTTATACTCGTACTTGTTGAGGTTTGCTAAGCGTCCACAAGGGACTAATTTTTGTTGCCGGTAAAACAGCAGCCTTTCTTCAGAAAATTTTATAACGGCCCATCACTTGTTCTAGTAATATCAATGGATATTACCCCGCTATTTGCTACCCATGTTCAAAATTTGATAACAACTTAATCAACTTGCTCGATATCTTTGACAGATAAAAAACCGAATCTTGTGAGTTTTATATTATTTTAGTTTCTTTCCAATTAAGTTTACTATGTTACTGTCTTCGCTTCGATCACCATGTTAACCTATTTAAGTGTAATTAAGATACTCGTATGATTACCTACTCATACGAGTATCTTAATTCGCGGGAGACCTTCCCGCGATACAGGGCGGTCCCAACCTATTGCGGGGAGTACTGGAATAAGGTGCCTAATTAATGTAATGCAATTGTATGTTAAGTAGTCTACACAAATTGTACCTAATCAGTTTCGGAAATAAATATTACTTATATAATATTATTAACTTTTCACATACACGATTTAAAAGTACCTATATTCTAAAACAGTACAATTTTTATTTAATGCGGTCGGTAGTTATACAAATGATTATATATAACAGCTCGTCAAAACTTTGTTAGCGTGATGCAAACACGTTGTTACACGAGTTGTTCGCATCAATAAAGACGAAAAACATAAAAATCGTGTGTAACAAAGAGTAATGGGTTTCATAAAACATAAATCCGAGCGAGTTGTGAAGAGCACGTTCTAGTGGCACAAGTTCACTGTAAATAGGGTCGTATTTCAAATTAACGTAAAGATATTTTTTAACTTCCAAACGGTTCTGTAGAAACATACAATGAGATTTTTTTAATACAAAATTGTTTATTTATAATACAAAATCTATACTTATAATAAAACTGTAACAGGTCCAATTCTGTACATTGAAGATATTTTGAAAATTATGTTTGGAGGGCATTCTATAACCGATACTAAAGTCAAAAATGTATTTCTTTTTATTTTTGTCTGTCTGTCTGTATCTCGGCTGAGCATCACGCCGAAACTACTGCATGGATTGAAACGAAACTTGGCATGATTTGAGTTAATACTCCGAGGTAGGACATAGGATACTTTTTATCCCGACATTCGGCACGGTTCCCTTGGGAGAGGGGACTAAAGTCAAATTTGTGTACTTGGTTATACGCTTGCTCCGATTTTAAAAAAAATTCATTATAATTATAATAAATATTTGTAAGGAAACACTCATAGACAGTTGTTAACAATGTTTGGAAATCGATCAGGTTAAGCAACGTTAGGTAAGGTCATTAAATAGATGGGTGATCATTTAACGCCATTTGAACTAAACCTCTCCGTGCTTAAACGTCTGCGTGCTTCGGAGGGCAAGTACAAAGTGGGTCCAAGTTTTTAACCGACTTTAAAAAAGGAGGTTTTGTATTCTATGCGAATGTATATTATTGAAAGTTTAGTTAACGTAAACACAGCGCGGGCGGAGCTGCGTGGGTCAGCTAGTTGCTAATATAAGTGAAACAGAAATAACAATATATTACGTATCAAAAACTAAAAAAAGGAAATTAACAGTATTATACAAAGGTGTAAGTTACTTAAAATTAGTAGGTACATAACTTGATTTTTTCAGAAATCTCACTATATAGAAATTCCTGTGCATATTTTCTATTCTAATTTATGACAACACTTCTGTTGGTGAACCCTGCTAATGGATACAGGGAAACTTATTAAATAGAGGTATAATTATTAAGTTCAGTTTATTTGTTTGAGCTTGTTTAGTATATGTGTTACATTTTCAATGAATGATGCGATTGTATGAGAACTTTTAGTTAGACTACTTAGGTTGTATGGCTTTACGTTTTGAAACTAGCATAAAGACTCGTGTGCGTATCTAGTTTGTGAGAAGATGGGGCATTGTTGAACCATAAAATAAGATCCGCTTTATAACGCTACTTTCTTAAGTAGTGATGCACGCTGTTATGGGTTTTGGCCTGATTTTTACCCGTGGCGTGACCGAGTAAGAATAACAACCTCCCATCTCCTCTTGTTGGGTGTCGTAAGAGGGGACTAAGGGAAAACAAGAAGGTGGGCAGTATCGTCTTTCTATTGGATTATCTACCACCTATACTGCAATCCCAAAGGTGCCTGCCCGGCGTGTGAATTATGGCAACCCCTCCCTACTAAGGGGAAGGCCTTTTTGTTTAGGCTGCTGATGATGACGAATAAGTTAAGTGTACTACACGCATTGATCTTAAAACAATAATAAAATATTTTCAAAAGAACATTGTAGAACAAGAACAAAAAACCTCTTTGTAGGACCCCTAAGTATAGCAAAAGAACTGTCTTTAATTTCAGGAGTAACAGCTCAGTGGGCGAGCGTTTGCCTTAGAAACAAGGTGCTCAGGTTCGAACCCCGGCTTGCACCTCTGATTTCTTTCATTAATCATGTGTGAATCGTATTTGTGCGATTGTTAATAGCTTTCAGTGAAGGAAATCATCGTGAGGAAACCTGCATGTCTGGGAAAGCCTAACTAGCTTACGTTTTGAATGACGTGTGAAGTCCGCCAACCCGCACTTGGCCAGCGTGGTGGACTATGGCCTAAGCCCCTTCATCTTGAGAAAAACAAGGGCTGGTTTTGTTATCTCTAATTTCATACTGCGGTATTTCAAATATGAGTCTTATTCTCTTCAGTACAGGTTTGGTCTACTCATTGCTAGGTCTAGATAGTCAAACAATTTTTGTATTAAAATTACCCTATTGATAATATTTAATCTTTTTGCTATTATGTACACAACTTTAGTAACAAAACCACCATTTAGTTTTGGATAAAAGCCTGCCATTTAACTAGTATTAACACTTGGTTGCAGTCCCCGTGAACAACAAACAAGTATTTAAGTCACACACGCGTCTACCTAGCGGCTCTTAAATTTGTATTCCCAAAAGCTTCCCTGTATAACCGGCTTTTGAAACAGCGTATAAATTCAAAATAGCGACGCGTCTCAAGCTATTTTATGGCCCATGAAGACATGGCAAGGTGGGTCGCCTTAATTCGAGTGCTAAATCTCTGCTCAAAGTTGTTGCAGGTTGACATTATATGAATTATATATTCATGGTGAAGCAAAAGCTTTGTTTATTATAGAAATTGCTTCACTTGTATAGTCGCGATATGGTTACTGGTTCACTAGGTGATGATAACCGGCTAGGAATCACAGTGTTGGATATTTTGAGCGCAACAGGAGTGTGAGCAGCTTTGCGTTCGGATATCCGAGTTGCTTACCTTCATTCAGCCTTCTTGTTTAGTATAAGACAAACGTGTTTTTTGACTTAAGCTTTTAGACAGATTTAGAAGGAATATAAAAGAATTTGAATTACCAGTATTTTAGCAAAACGATATCACAGAATCTCATTAAAGATGCTCAGAGTCAAACAAAGAGCTATGGAACGAGCTACGCACGGTGTTTCTTTGCACGACAGAATCCTAAATGAGAAGATTCGCCAAAAACTAAGGACACCGAATCTGCAAGTCAAAATGGCGATGGGCAGGCCACACTAATCAAAGAACTGATAACAATTCGACCAGCGACCACGAATCTGAAGACCTGCGTCTTATCATAGGCAGGCCTCCCACTAGGTAGACAGACGACATTGTACGAATCGCAGGCAACCGGTGGATGCAAACAGCCATTTGTCGTTCATTGTGGTGGTGCAAGGCCTATGTTTAGGAGTGGACGTCTTCAGGCTGATGGTGATAATGATGAACGTATTGTAACAAGGACAAGGAGATAGTACAAAGTAAGTGCAAAGTACAAAGTAAAACTTAGTTTAAAGTCTTTGTTTCAATTTCAAATTAAAATAGATGTAATCCTAGCCAAATAACAGGAGCATCTCTTAGCGTGTTCTTTTGATGAGCAGACTGCTAGTGCTCCCACGAAGAAGATCACTGCCAGTGACTGAGGGATTATCGTTTGTCCCGCTTGTCATGTAAGACTGTATACTGACTGAATAAATGTTATCATCATCATCAAAATCTTCTGTAAGGCTTCATCACCAATTCACAATATTCTATCATATGGGATTGGAACCAGTCACTAGCTTAGGTATATTGAGTAAAAAGATAAAGAACTACCTGACCGGATTTCATGTTAATTTGCACCCGGCCCGCCACTTAATATGGTAATCTCGACGTTACCAGTTCAAGACTTTTAATGAGAAAGCGAGGTGTTGCGAGGTGTTGCAACATACACACGGAATCTTAGAATAACTAACTAAAGAGCATTTCTTGCTAGCACTCTGAAGGGTCGTTAGGTTGCAACTCTGCAACCTAACGACCCCCCGACGAGCAGCAGAGGAGACGAGCAGTGGTCACTTACTCAAGTGACCGCTGTTCGTCTCCTCTGCTGCTAGACTGATTAAAACTACTGTTGCATTAACCATTTCGAATTAGTGTAGTGGATCATCATCATAATCAGCATACATCAGCCTATTGTTGTACCATAAGTCACCCCTAAGTTACACTATTAAACCCGATTATCAGCCACTTTGCGGATTTGACCTGTCTAACTAGTCATGGTCCTAAGCTACGTATTCCAGTTAGTGGTCTTCTCTAATAATCAGTCTACTCCAATGATCATTGGTTCTGTGTAAAATATGACCAGCATTTCAACGATCATCGGTTCTGCGGTAGGGGAGACCAGGTATAAAAGTAACACGGGATGAACGTAACAAATGAATTTTTGAAAGAGTTATGTTGACTGCATTGATGGTTGATTCAGCGATATGCGCCATTTTGGATCCCAAATCACCTGAATTTGCGCTTACGGCGCTGTGCCGTCAGGTTGTGGACGTAGCGAGTCAGTGCGTCAAAAATACCTCCAAAGTAAGTTTTAACCATTTATTGCAACTGCGTTTATTTTTAATAAGGTAAGTTCAATCTTGCATGTGAAGTGTCAGTTAAATAGCGTAACTATTCAACTTACTATTTTAGTGTTTTAATGGTATATCCTCCAAAATCCTGCAAAATGGTTGTCTGGAAGAAATTGCTTATAGCGATAAGACCGCCATTTGTACATTTTATGTTTTAGTTCTAAGTTTATATTGTAAATATCTTCTTGGTGTACAATAAAGAGTATTCTATTCTATTCTATTCTATATTTCTAAAGTAGTTTTTAGATTATAGGCATATGATCATCGTATTCTGGGAATTTTCAATGTTGGGATGAAAGTAACAATTTGTTACTTTCATCCCAATATCAGGATGACACGGTTTAGCCCCTTTGAAGTTAAAGTTAAATCCCTACCTTTTGGTAGGACCCAGAAAGAATAATGGAAAGGGAAGGAAATGCAGAAAATCGTCAATAATGACTGATATTCCAAATAAGCTTGAAATTCAAGAACAAGAAAATATAAGAAAGTCCTTTAAGTACCAAAAAAGTTAGAAATTCATTTTGCAGAATGCTGCTGCGACAAAAAAAGCCTAAGACTTTAGTTGTTATGAAAACTATAAAACAGGTAAAAAGGCACAAAAGAAGAAAAACGATGCTAAAATAAAGGAAGTAAAGGATAGTGATGATTCTGACAGCGGAGATTGCATTTGTATAGTTTGGGATCCTTTTCAAATAGCAGGTCAAATGAAAAATTGTTAGATATAGTGCCTTAGAGTGTCAGCTGTGGGCTCACATTGAGAGCACTAATAACGAAATCAGCTATGTGTGTCATAATTGTTAATCTGATTGAGATCTCATTTTTGAATAATTTTCATTAGTTTCAAAGACTATTGAGTTGTTAAAAATTTAAATATATAGAAATGTTTAATTTTTTTAAGCGATTTGATACCTACTAATGTGAAACCCAAAAGGCAGATTCCAAATAAATATATTGACCATGAAAGTAATTTTATTAACAATGTTACAAACATCCCTTTACCCTGTTAGGCTGTTACAACCAACCCTAGGGGTAGGGATGGTTGTAACAAATTCCTCTTCAAATATTTAGTCGTTTTTCTCAAAATCTGTAATATAAATTCCATTGGTGTTAAAAGATAGGTGAAAGATCAATCTATCATGTGTATTAATTAGAATTTAAATATTCAGAAATCTCTGTGAGATATTACAGAAAGATGAAAAATTGTTACGTTCATCCCTGGTCTCCCCTAAACATGACCAGCCCACTGCCGCTTCAGCCAGGTTTGCCGTTGGGATATGATCACTTTGGTTTAGTGACAAATTATTTCTTATCGTATTCAGTTCCTCAGAGAAATGCCGGGCATAGCTGTGACCCTTCTGCGGAACGAAAATACCGAGGAACTTGAAAAGTAAACTGTTTAATATATTTAAGGGGGTAAAAATACATACAAATCTCAAAATCACGATAAATTACATGAAATTTGCAATAACAAAAAACATCCTTTTTTCTCACCAAGCAAATATGGTTGAAGACAAAGAGGATCTAATGGTTGAGGACCCCGCGCCCATGCGTCCTAACACACGTGATCCTCCGTAGCACAACTGATTTTTAAACTAAAAAGGGGTAAGTACAAGAACTGGCAGTAAGCAACGGTATGTTACAGATCTCTTTTAGCTCGTGAGGACTATACAAAGTTGTTTAGTGTAAATAATAAACTTATAAGAAAAAAATCTTAGTTTTTTTTTCAACCTTTCAGTTGGTTAATTTAATCGGTAGTGTGTATCGCCTGAAAATACGAGAGCCCCCATACATCGTTGATGATACATGCAGGAGGTCGGCGGCTCTAAGGAGGAATTTTTGAATTTTAAGGAAACGCCTGTTGTGGTCTTTTGAATTATGATAATATGCAGAAACTTTGATCTTTTATTAAGCTGTACACCCTTGTACAGAATAAATTACAGTTTTTGAATTTAATTATTCAGATCATGATGACTTTTATATTTAAGGCCGTCAGGACAAAATTAATCTAAGCTAAGCTGTTTAGTTAAGACGATGGATATTATGAATGGTTATGGAGATGGAAATATGCGCTCCATATTCGCTGTAAACTTGATTTAATGGTCTGAAGATTTGAGCCAATACAGAGAGAGAGAGTTGGTTATTTATAGTGATTTAAAACTAGCTTATTTTTTTATTTATTTTTTATTTTCTGTAGTGTCGAGACTAGCAAGACTTTCAAGAAATTACTTACGCTAATTAAATTCAGTTGTCAGGTACTAAAATAAGCCGATTTTATGATTTATCACGTTAATACCGTACTTGGAATGGATGATTACCCTAAGCTTAAGAAACTAATAAAAGCTGAACACTTGTTTTACTTATTCCACCTCACTAGGTGTAAAGTCTTACTGTCTCGTCACTACGAGACTGTAAGACTTTCGCCTGATGGTAAGCGACTCGCCTGCCCATAAACAGCTGCATTGCACTGCTGCTCTTCGCACGTAACATAAGTTGTTAAGTCACTTGTGTCCGGTAATTTTACCGGCACCGGAACACAGCTATATTTACACACTGCTGCTTAACTGCTTGCTTGATTAATATCTAAACAATAATTAATTGGAATAACAGTTTACGACATATCAGCAGATGATGATATTTTTATTTTTGTAGAATTTCACAGTAACTTTTCCTACAGAGTCAGTTCTATACTTCTTAAGCGCCCACTAGAAGCCAAAGGAAATTAAGTCATCATCATCACCAGCCGGAAGACGTCCACTGCTGAACATAGGCCTCCCCTTTCGAAAGCCACAATGAACGACAATTGGCTATTTGCATCCACCGGTTACCTGCGACGCGCACAATGTCGTCTGTCCACCTAGTGGGAGGCCTGCATACGCTGAGTCTTCCGGTTCGTGGTCGCCACTCGAGAACCTTTCTTCCACAACGGTTATCGGTTCTTCGAGCGATGTGGCCTACACTTCAATTTGCAGATTTTAAGAGCTATGTGCGTGACCTTGGTCCTTCGGTGAATCTCCTCATTACGGATTCTGTCGTGCAAAGAAACTCCGAGCATAGCTGAAATTAAGTAATATAACGACGCGCAAAAGACCACCGAAAGCTAACTAATAACAAAAAAGTCTAAAACACTCACAACTCATTAAAGCAACTCGAAAAACAAATCGTTCGGACAACGAATCATAAAGTCTCGCAAAATGAACTAAATACGGAGCGCTCCGTAAAACGGAACGTACCGTAGTGGTGCTCGACGAAAGCGCGGGAACGGACCGCGTTCCGTTTTTAATAATGTTTACCGCACGCAAACCCGGCGGAATAAAAAAATACTGGTTATGCTTAGGGTTACCACATACGGGAAAACAGAGACTTGAAAGTAAAAACTGAAGACCCACAACTAATAGGCATGATGACTAATTTTGAAAAAATACTTTATAATGTACTTACGTATTTACGTACGTTGTACGTATCATATTTTTGTATTAAATTAACATTTAATAGATATTTTCAATTTTCAAAATATAGTTTGAATTTCGTTCCAAAACAAAGGCTGGTGCATGGTGCCATTTTGTGACGTCACTACGGTATAAATGAATATCTGTCTGTATGTATAAAAGTGAATCATTGTATGAAAGAAAAAGTTGAGATGACAGTCTGATCTGTGTTTATTACAAAATGGCGATTAGCTGTATTTAAGTAATTTATTTGCTTAAATATCACGAAAATCTCTCTATTATTATGAAAATGAGATGCATTTTTGGAATCAGTGCAATCTGTTATAATATTAAAAACCACAGATTCATTGGTATTGTGTTGCAGTCATCATGCCTATTTAATTAATAAATTGTTAATGAATGATTTAGAAAATAAGATGTAAGATTACAGACAACTTATGATTCATCATCAGCAGTGGATATATATCAGCTGTTAATGATGAATGATGATGTATGTATGTCTATTTCTTTGGCACGGCCTAAAGCCTAAACGGCTTCATGGATTTTGACTTGTAATATGTCTTTAGATTCGTCTCAGTTGTGGGAGTGACATAGCTTATGTCACTCCCGGCGGTTATGGCGTACACCCCACGGGGAAACTTATCATTAAAGAGGATTAATTAAATATTTGGATAAGGAGTAATAAATATTTTTTATCCATTATTAAAGGAAAACATTTTTTTTAAAATAATATAATTTATAACATGGATAAACTAAATGACAATATCAGACCTAAGTCCATAAAATATTAATAAAAGATAAAGTCTTCTCATAATACAGACCCCTTTCGGTTGCACGTATAAATAAACGTACAATTATAATGATTCCGCAGAAAAACAGTGAGTACTTTTTGTCACCGAAATTAAAAACTGCCAGCCCTAGTTATGACGAAAAACGAAAAACATCGAAAATGAAACAATCCACGTTTGAATTTAGAACGCCAGTACGTTCCGTTTCAAGTGAGTACTAAGCGGAGCAGTTCGTTAGAGATTTTAATCTATTTTTAATTTTGTTTTGCAGCGTCTAAAGAAACGTCTTTGGCCGTATTAAATAAAGTCTTTTTTCATTCTAAAAATGTAAAACAAAATAAATCACGAGCAACTAAATGTCTTAAAAAGATTTGTTATTAATTTCAGCTAATTAAGTACCTTTATTTTATTTTATATATCAACACAGATCAACAATAATCACCATAGATTTAAGAAAATATATAAATATTAATATCATTTGTCTGGTTTCATTGTACAGGCTCTGCCTAGTCGGGGATCAGATGACTACGTGTTGTTTGTCTCAGAATATTTTTATTATTATTTTTGGTGTGTCATACATTTTTGGGCTGATTTTAATAATACCCAGATCAAAGCTAATGATGAAGAAATCATTTCTGTTCATCATATACAAGCTACACATGTAATATTTGCAACCTTGAAAATGTACCTACACATACTGTAGTTAATAAAGGTAACGTTAATTACAAGCATCTCATAAAACATCGGTAATCAAACTTCACCCACAACTATAACTCATCGCCGTAACCGAGGTAATTAAGCGAAATAACAGTTCCTGTAACGTTATTTATGACCTGTTACGGGAAATGTTAAGGGGTGTAGCAGTTACATTTCTAATCATTGATTTACATTTCATTGGCTTTTAGATATAACTAGATAAATGAAGTTATTTAGACCTAACCTGTTTTTCTTTGCAAGATCAAAATCGAAGCAATAAATGTATGGATAGAGGAGTAATGGTCAAAGACACATGGCAGGGTTCAATATGTACCACCCACCATCTTTGCTTTATTCACGGCGATGTACAATAATATTTTGACCCACGGGTTTACTGATTAATTATCATTTTCCAATATTTCGACGCTGTTGCAAGCGCCTAGCGCCGTGATCGTATCCCGTGATCACTAATTGATCACTAATTATGATGATGACTAATTATGTATGAACACAGAAATGAAGGCTGGTGCCTTCACTTCTGTGTTCATACATAATTAGTATGATATCGGAAAGGGTTAGGTAGAGCAACTTCCATCTGCTGAAGATTTAGGGTGTGGGCTCTAGAAGGCCCTCCCCCTCTGAGACCCCAGTTGATCCCCCACGGGGTCCCGGGGAGCTATTGAAGGTTCCTCCGCGAGAACCAAAAAAAGGTAGAGCGCCTCATCTCCGAGTGGCATGATGTATCCTCTTGTTTTCTGGTCGTCATCATCTTCAGTTACCTTCAATTCTCATTTACCCACTTCGTTCGTATATTTCGACCCTCGGAACCTTTTATGCCTATGTTCCAATAATGAGTAGGAGATTATTGATATCGCTACCTTTCCTTATTATTTACTTTTGTACAGTACTTTGTGCGTTTTCTAAATACACATGAAGGCATTTTACTTGATTTTCAAAGGCACACGTCAAGTTCACCCAATTTGGGTGAACTTAGTTGTTTCACTTTTCGTGCGTTAATGGCATATCTATTGTATACAATATCATTGGTGCAGTAAATGCAGCATTGTTATACTATTTTGTTATCCGTAACACAGTATCGTGGTTAACAAACACCGCGCTCCACGTTCGCACGGTGTCGACGCAAATTAACTAGTTACAACAAGCCCTGCGGCGTGACACGCCAAACTTGACAAGTTGACTAATTATTTTAGTTTGACATAAGTGCGGGATCAGACCGGCACAGTGAACGTAGCCAGTACACACTTGCAAGTTTAATGTCATGTTTAGTTGTGAGTTGCCCAGAGTTACTAAAATTTTCACATATTTACGTGATAACTGTGGAAATACGGGAAAACTGAGTGAGCACAGAATATCTAAGGAACACACCAATTTATCTATTTAATTGGTCTTTCGCTTTTACTACACGTACTACTGCAACTCAGACTCGAATGGAAGCAACGACAGTGGTTTTCATACAATTTTCAATATATTATAATAATATCATTTAGTATTATTTTCTACCTTGTATACAAAAAATCTGAATAACCACACCAACATATTGTTTTAATAAAAATCATTTCGTTCCCTGGGTATCCAAACCTAACCAACTAAAAATGTAACAAATAGACAGTGAGACAATCAAACCTTTGGATCTACGATAAGGAGGAAATCTCTGGAATAAACATTGTAGGTACCTTACAATTAAGTACCTAATCCACGGGACAAAAGAAGGTATTTTAGCATTACTATATCCCAAAAACTTCGTCAGACCCCAGTGACAGTCTCCGATATACTTACCTCATTTAAAAGTCTCTACTTACTTAGCACATCTAAATTTATCAATGAATTTTTCAATATCAATACTTATTTATTACACTATCAAAATGTTTACAGTAAATAAATTTTCCACGTGTCTGAACCCGCCAAATTTCTATATTTATCCTTGGTAAAATTTACTTGCTCAAACCTCTTCGTGATTGGCTTTGAAAATATCAGACACTACTCGTATCCTTTGAACTGTTCAAACTACACTGACTGTTTATTGTTGTGATAAATTACTTTTAACTTTATAAAAAAAGCCTTCAATAATTAGATACATACACTAAACCAATAAGCTGTTGCTCTCCGCAGTTTCTGAACCCGCGACCTTACCTTTGAAAAGCAAGCGGTTTCTTGCTGCGGAGGTTACTTACGGTACTTTAAACAGATCTCTGATTCTACTGACCTCTGTTAATCCAGCAAGTTTTGTATTAGAATCGCCTATTTATCTTCTTTCTTTGCATAGTAGTTTAGCGATGCATCGGAGGTGCTAAAGGGAGGATTCTCCTACCGAGCGAGGTGTGATGCTCGGCCAGGGCCGAAGCCCCCGACAGTTGTTGTCGGGATGTTGTATATATCCTTAAAGTTTGAGAAACTTCGCTTTCGAGATTCAGGGTTCAGAGGTGGCGCCATCTATCGTGTTATATGTGATAATACTTGCTTCTCATCGCGTCGCTGTACCACATGTGGCGCCTATCTGGTTATCTCGAGTCGCCACAGTAGTATAAAACTTCTTTCTTTACAAAGTTGCTTACTCACTAGTCGCTAGTCGCTCCTAATTCGTTAGTATAGCCCCCGTGCGAAGCCTGGGCGGGTCGCTAGTTTTAAATATAAACTAGACAGTATAATCCAATGGCTCAAGGAAATATGTTTAAGTAAAGCTAGTATCGGCTGAAACGAGATGATTCGATTTGTCCCTGAAAGAAATTATCTACACAGGAAAGGAGGACCCGAAACATGGGAGTACACAAAGGCAGACTAAATTAAATTTATCTACATAGATATTCGCTTTACGGATCCTTGGATTTCTAACTTTGATTCTGCGTAGCGCGTGTAATACATGAGCCACAATAGATGTTTCGAAACATAATTTTAGTTATTGGCGTTTAAGTTAGTAAAATCTTTAAAAAAAAATTGAACCGACTTCAATATCACTAAAAGGTATAAAATAATTTAAATATTATTGAAGTTGGTGTTAGCGTACTTGCTGTGTATATTTGGCACCAACTTCGATAATATTTAAATTATTTTATACTTTTCAGTGATATTGAAGTCGGTTCAATTTTTTTTTAACGATTTTATTTTAAATCTTTTAGTGATATTTTCACACTTATAGATCGATCGAAGACGGTAAAAGGATCTAGGTAAGTTTTGATCACATTATCGTCTACAAGGTTTACATAATTCATGTTTCCTCAGAAAAATTATCCGGTTATAATAACATTTACATGGAATCATCATAATAGTTTACTCTCTCGAATAAAAAAAGAATCATCGAAATCGGTTCATATTTGTCAGAGTAATGTAATGGAGAACATCAGTTTTATGGTTTTTACCAGATAAATTCCTCCACGTCGTTCATGGTCCTCCAGGAAGTACTTATCCGGTTGTGATAAAATTCATACAGATTCATAACAGTGGTTTCTTCTTACGAATAAAAAAAGAATCATTGAAATTGATAAATATTTGCCAGAGTTATGACCATTTTTGTCCTTAAAAAGCGACATAAAGTCATCTTTACATAGGCATTCCTGCAGTTATCCTGCGCAGTCACCATTTTTGTTTTTTCGGGAACTACTTATTCTTAAGCAATATTTTTTTATGGGACCCAATCAACGGTTTAAAGAATGGATGGAAGAAATATTTTTTCAAATCGGTTCATAATTGCCAGAGTTATGCGCGAACATACATATAGAAAAAAAAAATATATATACAGACGAATTGAGAATCTTCTCCTTTTTTGAAGTCGGTTAAAAATAACAATATAACAAGCAGCTTTTTACATTTTTACTAATATTTTTAAGAGATAAAATTTATTTGCTCGTACGGAGAAAATAATATTTTAAAGTGATACCAAATAGTCGAATAGTTTAACAGTCGTTCGACGTTACGGCGACGTTATATTTTTGATTTTGATTTGAGTCGATAGCGAATATGGATTTTCACAATGTTAAGCTCGCCGTTGAGCACAGCTACGATGATTTACATTAGAGAATAGCATAGCTGAACAAAGACCCCTTAGATTGGAGGGGTGGCCATAATCCCCATGCTGTGCAGGCGTCTTCTGGATCGCAGTATAGGTGGTAGGTAATCTAATAGATAGACGCTGTTGCCCACGCTTGTATGCCCGGGCTGCTTATTTGTCACCTTGTTAATATGATACCCAGTTTTTGTAGGAGAGGTCAGACTATGTGGGAGTATTATGTACTAATACCGAGTGGCCTTCATCGATATTCCCCAGTGGCCTTCATCGACAATCAACAGACCTAACCATCGATATAATATTTAAACTAGATTAGGTGTTACGGTCCGAAAATTGGCGCCCAGTAATAGCGCCATTGTGTCGCTTTTTCTTTTCTAGCCACAGGCGGACATATTAAATTTTTGCCGATAGGAGTGTCGCTACTGTCTATGTGAAACTGTCAAACTACACGTCATTATCATTATAAAACTGTTAGTTCATGTTTCTGCCACCAGCACAGATAAGTCCGCGTCCACATTTTAGATGTCATTTTGTTAGTGAATGTTTATCTTGTTTAAATATTATATCGATAGGCCTAAGTACCACTTAGACTAATATTCCTTTATATTCACAACATCGAATAATCCTACTGAAATATACAGAAATGAAAGTGCTACAGACAAAATCTCATCAATCGTTCGAACGTTATCAATCACAATACATCCACAAAAGAAGGGAAAAGAAAAACACCGCAGGATCCAATCAGCATGAATTTGCAAGCCAAAGTTCATCTTAACATAATCGAAAAGTTATGTTTGGATTATCTTTTCGAGGGGGTGGCACACTGAGCGTTTTATGAGCGATTGTAAGCAAATGTCACTGCAAATGTTACTGGACACTATCACGGATTTTTTAATCCATCGCCGCAGATGTAGGATTTTATGCTTAACCGTGGTTTAAGTCTATTTGGTTGTAACTTTGAAACCGTGGGGTTTACCCTAGGTATAATTTCGACTAACATCAACAGATAAAAAATCATGACGTTAAAATAATTCTTATAAATTTGAGGGATGTGAACGCAATTCCCAAGTCGCCTGCCATGGGCTTCATGGCAACCCCTTTTTTCTAAGCACTTCTTTCGGCTGTTGATAATGATGATGATAATTAAAAATATATTGAGGTTTACTAAGATTATTTTTTTGTTAAACGACTTTATAAATTGATGTTAAATTTATATCTTTCTCTCAGTGATATGTTAGCAGAAAGCTATTTCATTCTTGGGCAACGTGACACAATAGGAGCTGAACAGTATCGAGAAATGTATACTGGCTAGTCACGTGACGGTAAAAGAAGGTACTGAAATCTGTGTATCCACTTCCAATCTGAAATTCAGGCTCAGAACAGAGCAGCATGGAGTGCGCTGACGCAGTAAGCTACTTATTGTCGACCCCACCCTTAGCTTTGAGAAATAGGAATGTCGGGCATTTTAAAGCTGATGTTATTCCCGCTACTACGTTTTGCCTTGCTTATATTCCTAAACACGTAACAGCGGGCGAATCGCATAATCCGACCGCGCCCTAATTTGACCGCACCTCGAACGCTAGTCGACTTCCTTATTTTGTTTACATCCCGAAACATCACCAATAATATTTTTATTATTGGAAGGTTAACCTTTTGATGGGGGTTGTTATTTTTACGGTGAATCGTTTTCGGTTTATTACGAAGATGCATTAAGGAATGTGAAGCTTGGTTTAGCACCTTTTACTTTTATATTGAAAGTCATTTCAGGAAGATATACAGTCACAATCTCTGACTATTATAACATATGGTACTGACTATCTTAAGCGTACTTAAAGTAAATGTATCCTGAACTTTAATAACTGCATCAGCAAACGTGCTACGCCAGTCTAGATCTATCGCTGTTCCTCGAAAATTGATCTATAATCTAAGGCAAGGTTCAAATATTTTCAATGTGTACGAAAAATTTTACACAAAATCTTCCGCCACTAAAGAGGCTTCAGCGGAAACTAGTAAAATAAAACTAAAAGTTAAAACTATAAGCATGAACGTTTTCATTTAAAATCAAAACTTATTAAATTGGTACCATTCCGTAAAACTATCGCGCCGGTCTCCCCGAAGCTTTAGTCCGACCTATTTCCGCGAAACTCATAATTAATTACCTTCCTAAATGTAATACATGTATTAGTTATATATTCAAACACTCGTCAGTACTTCGAAACAAGGGTTTACATTATTTAAAACACACGAGTCTGAGAACATTGTTACGGCGCCCTGAGAATAAAATTTCAATAGCCAATTATAAGTTCCATCGACTTTGTGCGAGGGAGCAAGCGTTATGCGTTTATATGTGTGTTAGATAGAGAGATTAAAAGGTTTTGCTTTCGTAGGTCAAGCTAATTTGTAACTTTTAATGGATGGCTTGGGTTCAAATTGAATTATTATCTTCAGGAATTTTTGTATATTTTATATCTAAATTTTTGCGTGACCAAGATTCCAGGTAACGGAAATTGGTGATACCAACCGTATATGGAGGCATTCTAGCTTATTGAAGCTTATGGAAAAAGACCCTCTTGTTATAGGTACCGCTGTGCCACCAAATTTAGGATACGAACACGAGACACAAGTTCTCTATTAAGGTTTTCTGCATAAAATCCAAATACCAGGAAATACAATGATATTAAAAAATCGCATAACTTTAACGCTATCAAAATAATGTACGCTCCGCTATTATAGTAGAATTCGAAAGAGAATGTCAAAAGGCTAAGCTGTGGAATATTGTAATGTTTTAGATATGTTTTAGACTCCGCTTAAAATACGAAAAAAATGTCAAATTAAAAATGCAGTTGTTGTACGTTATATATTTAAAACTGCATAATGCTTTTTGTGTAAGTAATTTCTTGCTGTTATATTTTTTTTTAATCTGTCGCAAAAATTCACCACAAATCGATTTGTAATAAGTATGTCCCGATTTGCGATAATTATTTCAGGATATTCATATGTAAGCTTATTAAAGCTTACCCATCCATATTCCATATTAGGTATTATTGTTGTACTACAACATTGTCATTACAACAAATCGTGATTGAATTGCCAAGACTTTTTGACAAGTATAAATTATAAACGCGTAAAAAACCCGACTGCGACCAAACAAAATTGATTTAAATTTCATAATACATACATAATACATTATATATATACATGTACTTATATCATCCCCTCCCGTTGGTTGTCCGTAAGAGGCGACTAAGGGAAAACGAGAAGCCGGGCGCAGCGTCTTTCTTTTAGATTAACTACCACCTATACTGCGATCCCCAAGACGTCTGCCAAGCGTGGGGATTATGGCAACCCTTCCCTTCTAAGGGGGAGGCCTTTGTTCAGCAGTGGACGTCTTTGGGCTTCTGCTGATGATGATATATATCTGAACACGCCTCGCCTACCTTTTATTTGATATCTTGATGTTTTTGAAACTAAAAAAATACAAAATGGTGACTGACAGCCGCCATATTAACTTCGTTTAAAAAAAAAATAGGCTATGTCACTCCCACAACTGAGACGAATCTAACGACATAATACAAGTCAAAATCCATGAAGCCGTTTAGACTGTAGGCCGCGCCAAAGAAATAAACAAACATACATACACACACACATCATACATCCATCACACACATCACATACATACATCATTCATCATTAGCAGCTGATATACGTCCACTGCTGTACAAAGGCCTCCCTCTTAGAAGGGAAGGGTTGCCATAATCCTCACGCTCGGCAGGCGGCTTGGGGATCGCAGTATAGGTAGAAGATAAATCCAAAAGAAAGACGCTGCTGCCCGTCTTCCTGTTCTCGCTTAGTCGCCTCTTACGAAAGGAGATGGGGGATGCAATTCTAACGCGGCACCTCACGGGCACATAAATACTTACAAACGTACATACATACACTCGAAAACATAACCCTCCTTCTGGGGTAGTCGGGAAAAAAGAACTCAGTTCTGGTATACATATGCCTTGGATCAGAATCGGCATCATTTTTAGGTGACAAAGAATTATTGCCAAAAGCAACTCTCGAATATAGCCTCGTCCTAACATTTGATTGCGGGACGCGGTTTCGCGTCACCGCAGCTACGTTGGTCGCGGGTTAAACAACCTTACCCGCAGCGGTTACCTGTAACGGAAGCGGTTTCAATCTGCCTGCTATGTGACATACAAATCGCTTTTAGTAACGCGATGCAATAAACCCATACGAGTGAATAGATTTATGATAGCGTATTATTATTTTTCTTATTTAAATAATAACGTACTTCATTACGACGACACACGACTTCTGTTTTGTTTTAAATGTTGCCAGTACCCTACAAGAAGCGGGATGACCTGGAATCTTATGAAGATAATATTTAATATTACTAATATATTATTATAATATAATAATATTTTATATAATAAGATTATTAATATAATATTGCTATAGGCTTTCTCAGACTTGAGATTTCCTCCCGATGTTTTCCTTTACCGAAAGCTAGTAACAATCCCACAAAGAAGTGCCAGGCTGTGCCAGCGAGCCAGGCTCAAGCCTGCGCACTTTGTTTTCAAGGCAAGCGCTTGCCCACTGAGGTATTACTGCCTCATACTATCTACGAATAGCATATCTATTGTATATATTATCATTGCCTAGACTAAAAATCTAGTTGTGACAGGTTTCCTCATACGTAAGTACCTAAAATATGTATATAACCATAATATATAGGTATCAGTTTCATGGATTCATCGCGTTATATCTCGTCAAATGGTTACAGCAGGATATCCGGAATATTGCAATAAAACATCAAAAGCCCCATAAAATCATGCACCTTGTATGTAAATGGGACCATTAATTTCATTTTCCACTTTGAACCGATAAAATCTGCGACCGATCGTATCGCACTTTTATCGTCGAAAATTTACATAATTACGCGGTGTGTTTTTTTTTCCATTAATACATGCGATTTGGATAATTTTCTTTACACAGGAATCCTGTTTTAAATACCTTCCCTAGGTGGTAGGTAGGCGAGCAAGGATCAAGGTTTGAATGGAGTGCCCAGTCATCCCACGGCGCTGGACGCGAGATCGCGCGTTCGCGCTTCACCTGTTAACGTGATGCGGATCCGAATACACACTCGGTGGTTAAAAATCCTACATAACCCGGCCTCCGCCCCTACCAGAGATCGGGTCCCTTTTAAATGATCCTCCCCGATGGCAAAAAAGGGTCCTAGCAAGGAATCCAGGAAGGTAGGTAGTGTTACTGTTGTTATCTAGCTCGAAGGACCAGAAGGTAGGTATCACCGTAGTGTTATTGTTGTTATCTGGCTCGAAGGACCAGCAGTAATAGTGTCGAAAACCCCACGGGTATACCGTTGCAGAAATAGAGGATAAAGTAAAAGAGTACACACTAAGATGGTACGGTTATTTACTTCGATGAACAGATGATCATGTCGTGAAAATAGCCTCTCCATGGGTACAAGGAAGGGGGGAAGAGAAGACCTCAAATCACGAACAACGAAGGTCCAAAAGGACATAAGAAAGATGGGACTCTCGAAATATGACCCACAAAACAGACAGATAGACCAAAAAAGGGCGTATCATGTTTTTTATACTACCAAAGTGGAGAGCAAGCATGCAGCCTGCCTGATGGTAAGCAGTTACCGCAGCCTATGATCGCTAGCAACACCAGAAAAATCACTAGCGCGTTACCAACCCTTAAGACATTTGATAATAAAGTCTTTTGTGTCAGGTAATTTTACCAGCTACAGTGCCCTTTACACCGGAAAACATCAATGTACACACACCTTGGCGGCAGAAAATCTGACACTGCGATGGTACCTACCTGGATGATTCCTAGATCCCTACCACCTAGTAAAACACGATTGGGACACCCGCGTAACAGGTTATGGCGAGGCCTAAAAAGAAAAAGTTTGTATGTCTTTTACTGCCTGTTCTATGACCCCTTTGTAGTATTAGGGCCCAAGTGCACCGAAAAAAAGACGTCAGTTTATTTTAGCAATGAATCGATTATCTATTTAACTACTTAACAGTCCTTAACGGTGACCGGGGGTGTCGAGCTAGGTTAAGATAATGGACTGTCAAGGGTCCATAACCGGGGTTATGGTGATGGTGAAAAATAGACAATCGATTCTTTGCTGAAATAAACGGACGTTTTTATGTCGGTGCACTTGGGCGTAACTTATGTTACGCATCATATTATATGGTAATCGATATGTCAGTGACTCATCCAATTAATGGTCGATTCCATTCCATATCAATGTTACATCAGTTAATTACGTTTTCCGATCTGTTCCGCCGCACTCAGACGCGTCGCAAACGGAATTTATGTTAATCGCACATTATTACAAATTGCGATTATCCGTATCGATACCTACTGGAATCGATTTTAATTCAATGAGTATATTTTTACAGGGGCTTATAAATTATTCTTAAACTCCTATCCCGTAAGACTGAAGAGCTTTATTTTATTGTTCATATTTATCCTTCTTTTTTTGTAGTAGTAGTACTGTTGGCCGCAGATGGCCATGACAGCTTCACTGGACAAGAGGGCGAGCGCTTAAAGCGCTCCAACCAGAAGTCATATTTATCCACGACTACACCAAAGGGTGATTGATGGCTGCTGCTCGAGTCAACATGTGCGCGGGTGCTGCTTGGTCCGATCCAACTATCCCTTTGGCCTTTTTGTTTGTTGTAATTTCGTCGTATTTTTTTTCTCTCTCTTGTTTTATCTTTCAAATGACAGGACACACTGTCGCTGATGCGGATCTAATTGTAACAAGGCAAATACTGTTTAAAAAAAGTGAAATGACAAGTGCTGAGCTGAGTTTCTTGCCGGATCCTCTCAACTGAGACCGTGAAGAGATAGGTATTTCAGTATGTTATTCCAAAACATTTTTTTTTCTATTCTCCAGCGTTCAAGCACGAAGCTGCAGGGTTTAATCAGTGATATTTTATACATTTTTTTTTTTTTTAATATCTTGGGACAATCCACACACGGTCATCCGATCCCAAACTAGGCAGAGCCTGTACTATGGAAACCAGACAACTGATACTAATACTTATGTACTTTTTTTTTGTAAATACATACTTAAATAGATAAACAACACCCAGACACTTGGCGGGAATCGAACCCACGACCCATCGGTTAGCAGGCAGGGTGTCTGACCACTAAACCAACGGGCCCGTCACAATAATTATAGATATGCCATTAGCGCACGAAAAGTGAAACAAAGAAATTCACCCAAATTGGGTGAACTAGCTGTACCTAAGTCACGCGTCGGTAAAATGTAACGAACGTCACGTGGGCCTTTTAAAATCAAGTAAAATGCCTTCATGCGTATTTAAAAAATGCACAAAGTACTGTACAAAACTAAATAAGGAAATATGAGAAAATATTTTAATTACATGAGTCACAATTTTTGGCGCAAAGTAGGGATTATGGGTTCAATATTGGAGAACTACAACTTGGCTAAGCTTGCTATACCCACTCCAGCAAAAGGGGTAGGTAAATTGTACTCATTTAATTAGCTTAAAAATGCTATCAATTAATATGAAATTCGTCGAGGCACGCCATTGCCAGGCGATTATTCATTTTGAATAATGACAATACCGTTGAATGGGAGTAAAATAATAATACCATCATTAATGGAATGATTTATTGCTCATGAGACCTGTTTTTTGACGGGCAGAACAGTAGAAGGCTTCATTATATCTGCATGAATATCTATAGGAGTGGAAAATCGATAAATTCAGTGTTTTTTCCACCTACTGAAGGTTTGGTATAAAATATAACATTTCCAAGCTGGTCTTCGCTGGAATGGAAGGAAATAATTCGTAGGTTTTTAAAAAATAATTTTACTATGTTCTTTTCATTAAATAATAATTTTAATATACTTACTATTTTTATCTGAACATATGTACATATATAAGTGAGGTCTATAAAAATTACATTACTCAAACTATTTCTGTAACTAAATTTTCGCCCATTATTTACGGAATAACTAGTGTCCAATAACCCATTCAGTTTCCCATTATTCTAGCCACAAAATTCTCAAAATAATAGATTTATTTAAAAAAATAAATCTTTAATTAAAAGCAGACGGTAGAGAATATCAAACAATAACATATTTAGCAAAAATTCTAAGAGCAAAGACAAAAATGAAGTGCTCAAATACCGTAAAAAGAACAACACATTTTCTTGCGTTCGCATTGTCTCACGTCAGGAAAGGATATGAGGTAATTCATCTGTCCCTAAATGGGGTCACGTGGGGGTCGTCCCGCTCCCAATACCCTTGGACCCCAACTCAGTCGAGCTACGGAAATAATAAATAAAAGCACGCTGAAACTGGTTACCATCCGGTGTCACCGAAGTAAATGTACCATTTTTAATTGTGATGAATATTTTCGTTTTTGTTATTTTCTTTGCTGGGGAGATAAGCGTTGTTTTATCTGAGTGTCGGTTCTGGACAAAGGCGTAAAGGAGTATAATTATTTTTTATACAAACAAAGACATGTAACTACTTAGGTTAGTAATAGATCGGTCATAGCAAGCAACATATTCATCAAAAAACTTATAACATTTTCGATTCGATACCCATGTTGGTATTTTTTGTTTTATTTCTGGAAAAAAATCTGGAAGCAAGTAAACTGTTTTTTTATTAGAAAGTAAACAAATACTAAATGGCGGCTGACAGTCACCATATTTTTTTAATGGTCACTGCCAAAACAAAGACGAAACTAACAACATTAACATAAGTCAAAATCCATCAACCCGTTTAGGCTATAGTTCGAAATATACACTCCCCACTAAATAAACACACATACAGGTTTTATTTTTTTCAGTGCGTATATTTTTATCACTTAATCAGTATTGTTAATAGATCATATTTACACAATTAAAAAAAAAACATTTTTTTTTGCTTAGGTATATTAAATTATCCACAACACACACAGTCGGTCACCATAGGCACGGTAGATGGGGGCAGGCGAGCGGCGAACGACCGTGACCATGATCCTCGCGCTTGTTGTGGATACTTTCAAGTGAAGTAATTTTGATATTTTTGTACCAAGGTGGGTAAAATCAAAAAAGATGCATCTTTAAGTTTCAACAATCTACAAGTATGCAAAATTTACGCATCACAATAGTATATTTCATTACGAGTGCGGAAAGCCTGTCATTGCAAAGAGTTCCGACAAATGTCTACCCGAGCCGAGGCGCAGCCGAAGGCGAGGGTTGACAGTCGGAACAAGTTGCAATGACGGTTCCGCACGTGTACTGAACAACTATTTTTAATACAGTTGCGAAAAAACGAAGCAACTTAATAAAATAATAAAAATACACAACAAACTCAACTAACTTATCATTTATTTCTTATAAAAGTTATAATTCACATGTACATAACGTAGAAGGTTTTGATTTTGCTGAGAGTTCGGAGAAGTATGCCAACATAACATTTTCTGAAAAACTATTTGCTTTTTTCTCTTCTCTCCACGCAATAAATTCGTCGTATGTAGATATGTAGCGACTTTTTGACTTTTCCGGTAAAATGTTCTCCGAAGCATTTTGTGCAATTATACTGAGTTCGGGTGGTGTTAATTCAAAAAACATATCGTCGAAATTACTCATTTTGTGCAACAAGCAACTAAACTCACAACAAACAAAGTACAAGGAATTTTTTTGGAAAATGGCGCCAACCGTAAAATAATATAAGCAGTTTTTTGTTTTCTTTATCCATTCTGGGTAGGCAAAGGGAAATATGCCCATACAGCCAAATCTGATATTGAAACAAATTAGTAGCTGAATCGTAAAAACTTCTATGAATTCTTTTTAGTAAAAACTTCGTGGTTGTTTTTTTTTTCTCTTTTTAATAGACATTATTTTGACAGTTGGGAAAGAAAACGCACGAGTGCGGGAAAGGTAAAGAAAAAGCACTAGTGCGTGCGTAATAGCCTACATCCCGAACGCTATACATCCCTGCAATACGCCACTTTTTGAGCAACTGTATTAAAAAAAAAGTTAAGCTGTATAAACTTTCGCAAAACATAGCTCTCCTTCCAAAAGAAGCGATTTTTTTTGCAGAAAGATCCGAACTGAGTATGTCGCTTCAATATTTTATGAAAGGGTTTCCTGACCTACTCTGTCGTAGCAACTTCCTATAAAGTTATTCTTTCTTAACCAACATTGTGAATTTTCCTTTGAATAAATTTCATTTCTAAGCAAAGTATTATCCAGCCTTGTTAAGATAAGGAGTGGCATTAATTTGGATTCATCTCATTACGGCGTGCCCAACCACTTGTACCGAATAAATTATGAACGTTGAGACACGCGAAAATGGTTTATTATTCTTGACGGTCTTCCGTCTTTTTTCCACTTGGCATTTTAAACACGGGCGCGAGAGGGAGAGGCGTATGAGGACCGAGGTTTCGTTGAATATATGCATCACAGTTTTCAGAGTGGATATTCATATTGCTTTCTTTAATTTTGTTTATAAAAGTAAATGAAAAGCCTGATGTAGAAAAGATATATATATTTATATAGGTATATTTTTTATTTTGACGGGCCCGTTGGTCTAGTGGTTAGACACCCTAGCTGTTACCTGATGGGTCGTGGGGTCGATTCATACCGATTGTCTGGGTGTTATTTATCTATTTAAGTATGTATTTACAACAAAAATGTGCATAAGTATTAGTATCAGTTGTCTGGTTTCCATAGTACAGGCTCTGCCTAGTTTAGGATCGGATGACCGTGTGTGAATTGTCCCAAAATATTATTATTACTATCAATAGAAATTTGTTTGCTCTCCAATTTAGGCAATAATTATGTTATTGAGTTATCTTACCTAGAACACTGTGAAAATACATTCACTTTCTCTGATCTGGTTACAACTGACCGTGGAACCTGGGATATGAAATGTAATGATAGATTTCTTAATATATCTAAGGATCTCACGGTCATCTCTCATTCATCAATCAGTGCGTTCGGATAGTCATGATAGTCATTGTTATGCCTGACCTTTTCCATGCAGTGAGAAAAAAAATCTAAATGCCTTTTTCCCGAACGCGTTTTCTCTGTTTTCTATCCACTGAGATTGTTAGTGAGTGCACTTATGCACAACAATATCTTCTGCGTAACTGTCTAGCTTAAAGCTACTACATTTATATAGTACAAGCCTCCTTAATACAGGCCAATTCAGTATCCTCCTTAATACAAGCCAATTCAGACATGTATAGTACATGTCTATTTACATTCTTCCTCATCCATTCATCCTTCTTTTGCTATTTGATCGTTCCTTTCCATCCTAAGGTTGTCTGGAAGAAATCGCAACCTGCGATAAGACCGCCCAATGTATACCATTGTATATTTTCTTTGTACTTCTTTGTTTTCCTGTACTTTTTGGTGTGCAATAAAGAGTTCTCTATCTATCTATCTATCTACATTTTACAGGAAAATTAAAATGATCTTTCTAAGTACCTACTACAGTTTTTAGTAATCCTAAAAAAACCTTGACAAACAAACTTAGTTATGCGGTTGGAAACACATGGAAACCTCGGCGCGCGTGTCCGACTCGCACTTGACCTTAAAACGGCCTTACTCTGCAACACAGCAGTGTTTTTTACACTGCTGCTTGGCGACAGAATATCCGAAATTGAAGTACGACCTACCTGGATTATGTCTTATAACACCAGCCCTTGTTTAGTCCCACTGTTGGGCACGGACCTCCCCTCATCATGAAGGGGCTTAGGCCATAGTTCACCACGTTGGCCAAGTGCGGATCGAAAGCTAATTAGGCTTTTTCAGACATGCAGGTTTCCTCACAGTGTTTTCCTTCACCGAAAGCCAGTTATAATTGCACAAAGACGATTCGCACATGATTAATGAGAGAAATCAGTGGTGCGAGCCGTGGTTCGAACCTGCGCACCTTACTTCCGAGGCAAGCGCTTGCCCACTGAGCTGTTACTGGTGTGTTTGTGCTGGATTATGTCCTGTACCTAGTGAAATCGAAACAGCGTCTTTGATACTCACATTTTTATATCCAAGAAAGCTTTTAAGTTTGCAACTGAAGTAGGTACCACAATAGCGTAACAAACATAATAAAAAGCTTCGAACGGCCCCATAGCTTCAGGGGCTCTGTTTGCATGAGACTACGGCTTTATTGAGCTGTATTGTTTTTCAATCGAACCCCCGTCCCCCGAGACTGATGAGATGACGTCATCGCGAACAAGATGGCCGCCGCTCCAGACAATGTTTTTGCAGAATTACGCTTATATTGTTGAGAAATTAATCCATGACGGGGGTACTCTCACGAATATTTTTTTGGGAGATGAGAGTGATTTTTTTTAAGAGAGCGTATTTTATGGGGTGCTATTACTTTTCGTTAGAAAACCCGTTTGAATCTTGTTTGCTAATAAAGTTGTTGAAAGTTTATTGAATTTTTACGAAGTTCCTATCGGGTATTGGGTTTTATGTAAGTACGCTACTTGTTACCCATAAAAAAATACATCCTACGTGGTTTGTGTGGGTGCCTGTAATAATAAACAAACATATAAAAGAAAAATATGGCACATTTGAAGAGGTGTTTAGTTGAATGTTTTGATCAGTAAGTAATTTATAAAATAAGTTAAATAAACAAGTATAAATTTTAAAAGCACAAAAAGCCCGACTGCAAACAAACAAAATACAAACATACATACATAAAATCACGCCTTTTTCCCGTAGGGGTAGGCAGAACCCAAGGGCCGCTTTACGCCTCCGTGAGAAACGAGACGTGATGGGTGGCGAACCACATCGCCACCATTTTGGTTAATTAAATTATTTATATGATTGACCATTGCGTTCTCACGAATAAGGAGGGAAAGGGAAGGATAGGTGTTGTGAAAAGGAAGATTGGCAAGTTAGAGTGGGAAATAGGAAGGATATTACCGCCCAGGAGGGCAAGGGATGGGACAGTAATAGCTAGGGAAGCCGGAACAAACAAAATGGTCCTAAATTACATTAAACATACATTAAAAGTGTACCTAAACATATATATTTCGACTCGTCTTATTGACACCTTTCATTTGATACCCTTATTGATATTTTTGGAAGTAAACAAAACACAAAATGACGGCTGGCTGCCGCCATTTTTTTTTTTGAAAACTATTATTACTAAACTACATAAGCCTATTTCACTACCACAACTAAGCCGTATCTAACGAAATACCTATTATAAGTTACTGTCCATCAAGCCGTTTATGCTGCAGGTCATGCCAAAGAAATAGACATAAGTACATACATATGTACATACTTTCGAAAAAGATAGCCCGCCTTCTGGAGCATTTGGGCAAAGATCTACTACGATAAAAAAAATCTACGGAGTCACATCTACTCTTCAATCAAGTCTTCAGGCACTGGAGCGAGACTCGTGTTGCCCTCATTTTCCAATTCGGGGCTCAAATTCTGAGCCCTTTACTTTGCTGGCAGCGCTACGGTACTACCTCGTCTAGATTGGGACGCGAACCAAGGTATAAGAATTAAGCGTTGTTGTTTAAGTTAGATTAAGTATGCTGTAGAAATGTAATTGTAGGACGCATATTTATAATAAAAAAAAAATTAGTATCGCGTGGATGTTTTATAAGTTAGTACTTAATTATTTTAGGGAATTCAGAACTTCAATTATTTAAGTGAGTTTTGACGAAGAGGTAGTTTTAAAATAATTGATTAAGAAGAAAATAACTCGAGAATAGCTGATAATAATGCCCCTCTTAATATAGAGTATATCCTGTGGGTGCTATTAACCGGCTTCAAAAAGAAGGTTCTCTATTCGACGCGTATGTATGTAATATTAATAAAAACGCGTAATATTAATATATGTTAGTCTATGTGGTCTTCTAAACAAATTTACCAAATTTTAAGAGTGTATGTATGTAGGTTTGTCCGCGGATTTCTCAGAATCTATAAGTCCAATTTCGAAAATTCTTTTTGCAATAGTTAAAGTATTTTTCAACATAGGGTAGAGTATAAGTGTCATCAAAATCGGTCCAGTAGTTTAAGAGATATAAACTTTTTATGTTTTCAGTAAGTTACTGTAACGTAGACGTTCGAGTTGCGTGATAGTGCTGATACCTATTTTGCTAAAATAAACGTCACTAAAAAGTGTTAAAAACTATTTAAAAAAAAAAACCGACTTCAAAGTAAATTATCTAAAAAGCATAAAATAACGAAAATATATTGAAGTCGGTGTCAGCTCGTGCTAGTCTTAGTTAACATGATGTGCTAGCTATTTGTAATAATAAAACTTCATCATCATCGTAAGCAGCCAAAAGATGTCTACTGCTGAAAGGCCTCCCCCCTTAGAAGGGAGAGTTTGCCATATTCCCAACGCTTAGCAGGCGTCTTGGGGATCACAGTATAGGTGGTAGGTAATCCAATAGAAAGACGCTGCTGCTCGTCTTCTTGTTTTCCCTAAGTCGCCTCTTACAGACAACCAACGGGAGGAGATAGGAGGGTGATATTATATCCCGGACACCCTACGGTTAATAATAAAAAAAAATACATACAGAAAATTTCAGAACCTCCTCCTTTTTTGAAGTAGATTAAAAACTTAGCTAAGCGATATTAGATAAGATTTATTTAGTCTGTCTTGTGTTTGTGTATACATAAATTGTTAATTATTTAAATTGACCTCAAAATTAGTACTACGAGTAGTATGGTTTCACCCCTTTTAAAGGAGATCTAACGGTAGTAAGATAATGTTGTCTTTTACTTACGCGAATATTACACATTGAAATTAAACTACTTTTACGGATTTTTTTTGATAGTAAGATATTTGCCTCTGCCTTAGGAGAAAAGGCGTGATGCCGCTTGTCATCAAATATAAATAGCTATCTGCAGTAAAAGAAATAAGCTAAATAATAAATAAAAACTATCCAATTAACAAAATAATAAAATAAAAGATATTCCCCCGCTGTTCGCTTGTGACAAACTCCACACGAGGCATGTTCACCCGCCGCTCCGCCGACGACAACTTCATTAAAACCGCCTCACAAACAAAACGCAACGCTTGCATGTTGCCGGCGACATGCTCTTTGTGTGCCAATCAAATTTTTGTTGTCACCATGAGTGTAATTTCACCGAGTGTGGATTTTCATATGTTTTACAATCAAGATCTTGTTCGTGTAAATGTGCCTCCTGTTGGTGTAAATATACCTACATATCATATTGAAAGCGAGATTGGGTTGGGTTAAAACTCAGTCTTTGATAAATACTTTTTTTAATCGAGCTCTTGGGACTATAAAAGTCTCAAAGAAAAGGGTCCGAATCGCCGTTAAAAACGATAAAGGAAGATAGCGGGCATCAAATTTCAGGAACGGGACACTTATTGGTCAAGAAATAGAACAAGAAAAAAGTAACAACGATGTATTCCAACTACTTGTACAACACAAGTGTAAAGAAAGAAAGAAATTTATAACACAGGCAAAAAATGGGCTTTAAGAATACACAAAAAATATTCTTTATACATATTTTGTACACCAAAAGAGAAGAAACAGTTTAAAAGGAAAACAAAAATTGCAATGTGACAATTTAAGGCGGTCTTATCGCTAAAGCGATAAGACTTTCCTTTTTTAACATGTTTTAATAGAATTTCGGGTAGATTTAATCCATAGCTAATCCAAATACAGTCCAGCAGACGCTTACAATCTTGGTAACTAAGCCAGGCAGGCCCATTAGTTTGATATATATCCAAGAAAACTTAATAAAAAGAATGCAAATTTTATAAACCTAGAGGAGTTTCAACCTGTACCTATCGACAACCTAGCATTCCTAAAAAAGTTAGATAACATATTGATGAGCAATATATATATATAGCTAGTGGGGTAGTCGGATAAGAATAAATTTTATAAACCTAGAGGAGTTTCAACCTGTACCTATCGACAACCTAGCATTCCTAAAAAAGTTAGATAACATATTGATGAGCAATATATATAATATAGCTCGTGGGGTAGTCGGATAAGAATAGTACCCGCCTATCTCCTCCCGTTCGTTGTCGTAAGAGGTGACTAAGGAAAAACAAGAAGACGGGCAGCAGCGTCTTTCTATTGGATTACCTACCACCTATACTGCTGTCCCCAAGACCTGCCAAGTGGGGATTATGGCAACCCCTCCCTTATAAGCAGGAGGCCTTTGTTCAGCAGTGGATGTCTTTCGGTTAATGATTATGATATATTCTATAGTATTCTTAAGATAACGAATGTGGGTACGGGTGGGTTCCTTGCTACATGAGTGTAAAACTAGTAAGATTTTTTTTTCCTAGTAGTCATACATACATCTAAATGAAGAACTACTGGGAATATGCCGCCACGTGCTTGGGTAATCAGGCCACTTTTTAAGCTTATCTATGTAACAGTACAATCATTCCCGCAGCAAACCTTAAAGGCATACCTAGTTTTTCCATGTTACGAACAGTGAACGCGTTGTCATTCGTAATTGTTTTCAGCAACCAGAGTTCAGTAACTGGCTTCCGGTTTGTTGAAATATACGTGACGATGTTTGTTACATGGAGTTAGTGTTACTAGGAGACTATTTGCTTTTCTGAAGCTAGGTATATGGAGAAAAGAACAACACGTACGAAAAATTTGGTTTAAATCACCAAAATAATTGTTCGTGAGTGAGAGTTCGTGTTTGTCTGTTCAGTACTTTCCTTTAGGGGTTTGCCCTTAGAATATGTATAAGTACAAGTACTATAGAATGCTTATTTTTAAGTAAGAACTGTAGGCCCGAGTAAGAACATTAGGTACTCTACCGACATTTGTGCTTGTGACAGATCAAACCAATCACTACTTGTCACTTAGATATCAATATAACGTTAAATAGTTCACCTGCCCTGCCTCTTGAAGGAAGGACTAAAGAAACCTGCCTAGGCTGTCTACGATTTGTATACCATAGACACACGCAGACTCTATTCTATATAAACTCAATGTTGTATCCTTAATTTTATTTTTAAAGAACTTTAATGTAGGAGCTACAAACAATAAAATACGATAAGAATATATCATGAAGAAACAAAATCAAGAATGTACTTAAATAAATATTTTTTCCATCATACAACCTCTTGAAGTACTCAAGTTACAAAAAATCTAATACATGTATCACTTAACTACATGATATTTTTACCAGTATATTGTACACACATTGTCTACGTGGGGTCCCGAACATGGTTGCAAGGATCGCAATATTGGATATCCCGGGGAACGTTCACGGATATTATAATATATGTATACATTATGGAGCTGTATGTTCTGTAGTATAATATTCTCAATATTAGAACCAATCTTCTATTAGTCGATGAAATCTGGTTCCGTAACACTTGGATAGAACTGCTGTAAATTGTAGTTTTGTGAAGTTACCTTTGTATTAGGAATGAACATTTCTCTCATACTAATTTACTACAGCTTACTGCCTTACGTTACGTTACAGTAGTAGATGAGAAAACTGTTTTCCCGTACATTTTAATAGTTGTTGATAGTTACCGCTAGGGGCGCTGGTGTGAAATGTATGGAGAAATTTGTCAGTTTGATCGAGCTCGAAAACTATCAGAACTCGTATGACTACTGCAGATCCTGGCTAAGAGTTCTTACAGTATTGTAAATAACCATTTATATCTAAACTCGCGACACCACTACCATTTTAGATATTACGATCGTGTGTAGGGCCAATAGCCATGGTTTAAAGTTGCAGGCATTAGTGACGTAAATAAACTGATGCTATACACCGCAGTCACTATTGCAGTGATCACTCTGGATGTTATTACTTCAATGCTGTAATTACAAGTTCTGCTGTGTGGCCGCATTGTTTTAATTAAAAAATAAACACATAATTATTCTTTGACGTCCGAAATGCAACTAAGAGCCTGCTCATAATTGACTACAGTGGCCCTATAGTATACTCTGTATTTATTTACTGGACATTATCACTCCTGCAGTGTTCATACATTTATTGCTACAATTTTTATCTTGTAAAGAAATCACGTGTTTCCCCTGGGGGTGTCCGGGTAAGAACACCCTCCTATCTCCTACCGTAGGGTGTCCGTAAGTGGTGACTATGAGATAACAAGAAAACGGGCAGCAGCATCTTTCTATTGGATCACCTACCACCTATAGGTACCTACCTACTGCGATCCCCAAAACGCCTGCCAAGCGATTTTTATTCTCTTGTTATTTATATTTCTGTGCCCCGGAGTAATGGCCACGTGATGTATCTTTGACACTAGACTCGTAGCTTATCAAAGTTGCATCACTTGTCTGAGTAATTAGCGTGTACAAGAAACGGCTAAAATGTCTCCATGTTTAAGTAATTAGCTTGCCCGAGCAACGGCTACAATGTCTTCTTTAAAACATTTTTCTGCGCTGCGGCGCGGTAAGTTGCAAAGAGATAAAGTTTTTATCTCGATTATCCACGAAAGCAGTCAGTTTATTTTGAAAAAAAATATGTGAATTAGCATTTTATTGTTGAATTCGTTATTTATAGTAGTAGACATACAAAATTTGGAAGTTCATGAGACGATGGTATCTGTGTAATACATCGCTTTTGTATGTACATATTTGATTAAATATTATTTATATTTAGGTAAGTATAAGTGGACTGAAGTTTTATGTGAGAGCTCGAAAAGAGAGAAGATTTTCAATCACTCATAGTACGTTTATCATCCACAAACTTTATAGTAATCATTGTTAATTATGAGTATCGATCATATTTAGAACAGTCTTTCTGTCAGTAAGCTTTAACATGTATTTTTTTTGCTGTATGGTGAGTTCTTGTTCAAGCTGTCTTTAGGCCTAACTTGGCTTAACGACTGTTGTTTATATGACAATAAATAATCGGGACCAACTTTTTACGTGTCCTCCGAAGCACGGAGACGCTCAGTTCTAATGCTACTAAACGGTCACCCATCTAAGGACTGACCTTGCCTGACCAACTCATCGCTTACGGCTTAGTGATTACAATTGGCTATGAGCAAGTATTACTACAATTATTCATTTACTGGTTTAATAAACACCGGCCTAAATTCAACATTTCTATACCTACATATACTTGACATATAATATTTTTCACTTAATCGCAAAAAACTTTACATGCAAAAACTCAAACCAATTTGTCGAAAAATAAACACTGAGGATCGGACCCAAAGAAAATCTCTTTCACTGCAAAACGAAAACAAATCGTAGCAACTCTTGGGAGAAGTTCAAAAACAGTTTTGGTGAGCACCATAAATGAAATATAAGGGGACGGAACCCGCAGTGATGGCGACTTATGGGACGTGGTGAGCCTGAGGGGGATCGAGCTATCGGGATTTGCTGAGGATAGAAAAGGACAGGTTTAAGTCTAAGTAAACTCATTCAAAGAGGTGTTATTACGAGTTGAATTTCTTTCGTTTATAGATAAGCCGGCTGTAATGTCAAGTTTGTAAAGTTTCATATTTTGGTGATATTATGCGTGTATTGTTATTTTTAAGGCTGTTTTTTGTGACGAGACGCCACAACACACCGCTGGCGTTCAATGCATTTCCATCATTCAACTCTAACGGTTTTGTATATCATACTTAATCGAGCCGATGATATTTATCATAATATGCGAACGATTTTCGAAATTTATAATCGAAACATGGCTCTTTTAAATAACATAACATCAAAGGTCCCCTTTAATGTAAGTGGCACAGCTGATCGTATCAGACGAGTCACAGTTTTGAGTCGAAACCATTAATTTACTTTATCGCCCTTATGAGTGAGCTAGATCGTTCATAGTCTTGGTTCTTCGATCCAGATTTGAACCAGCGACCTATGGATATGACTATAAACATAGTTTTTATTCCTTATTACTGCAATTATAATTCTGTTACAAGCTAGAAGTGACTACTATTTAAAAATATAAACTCACGTGTTAAGCTCCAGGTCCAGTCTGAACTTGTGATTGAAAGCTTTGATGAGAAGTGATGTCCTGTGAAAATGCTTCCCGGTCTGAAACAATGTAAACGATACTTATATATAAAATGTTACATTTATTCACAAATATTTTATTAATACTATACATAAATAATAGATCTCTTGTGCATGGAACCGTCCAGGTAGGTACCACCGCAGTGTCAGATATTCTGCCGCCAAGCAGCAGTGTGTAAATATTATCCCGCTGTATCCCGGTGTGAAGAGCACTGTAGATAGTGAAACTACCGGACACTTATTTGCTAATGTCTTTAGGGACAGCAACGCACTAATGATTCTTTTGGTGTTGCTAGCGTATATAGGCTGCAGTGATTGCTTACTATCAGGCAGGCCTCATGCTTGCTTGCCACCTAGACTTGGTGGTACCAAAAAATGTACAGAATAAGGTACACAACATGTTAATTAATTAACCCAAAACCTGAAACAATTTTTTCCAGTATCGAGAGCAGAATTCATTACACTATCCCTAATGGGAAGTAATTTTAAATATACCTATTTCCATTTAGTTATATCATGCCGATTTTAAAATTCATGCGGTCTACTCAATACGTAGATTATTAACCTCCAGCGAGCGTATGCGACACGAGTGCAATGAACACGTTAATTAAAAAAAAAGGTTAGTAAAGGTTAGCCACTCCATAAATATGATTAGGATTTTTCAAATTGGAAAATAAAATTGCTAACAAAGTATACTGTATATCAGTATAAACAAAACTGTATCGCAGAGACCACGCCTACTACCGAATAACATTAACTTAATAAATCAATATCCACCAAGCCGTTTAGCCCGTGCCAAAAAATAGAAACCTATACATAAATACGAACACTAGAAAAAACACAGGTAGTCTGGCAAAAAGCCCCTACTTGATAATTTGTCAAAATTACAAAAGAAAATCCATGCCATTAACTCACACCTAATTAAACTACCTCGCATTTCCTACACCTTGAAAATAACACTATAAAACCTTAGGTGAAATTCCATTCATTCCACGCCCACATAAATCCCGTCCCCAGCCCATGGCGTTCACAAACAAAGCCCTATAGACAGCCTACTTGATAATTTGTCAAAATTACAAAAGAAAATCCATGCCATTAACTCACACCTAATTAAACTACCTCGCATTTCCTACACCTCGAAAATAACACTATAAAACCTTAGGTGAAATTCCATTAATTCCACGCCCACATAAATCCCGTCCCCAGCCCATGGCGTTCACAAACAAAGCCCTATAGACAGCCTGCTAATGGGTATCCCCAATCCTGATAAGGGTCACAAATTGTGAAAGATCCATTCATGTTATTATTTACCTTTCAATAATGTTTAGTGTCCGATAGGCAGTGTGTGGGTTGATGACACACAGCGGGGGTTAGACAGGTACTGTACCGTGTTTCGATAGTGATAAGTTAAGGGGGTTGAAGTGGGTTAATGATGTGCTTGAGAATTTGGATGACTTGTCTACTTTATACACAACTTATTGAATAGGCATGATGACTAATTTTGAAAAAAATGCTCTATAATATACTTACGGGTCTACTATTGCCGAAAATAATAATATTTTTGTATTAAATTTTCAATTAACAGCAATATTTTAAATTTTTATAATAGAGTTTGAATTTCATTCCAAAACGATGGCCGGTGCATGGCGCCATTTTGTGACGTCACTCCGGCGGTGTAAATAAACATCTGTCTATGTATAAAAGTGAGTCATTAGTATCATTGTATGAAAGAGAACTTAAATGTTGAGATGACAGTTTGACAGTTGTTTATTTACACAGGATTGACGTCATTCACTCTGATCAGCGTTTATTACAAAATGGCGATTAGCTGTATTTGAGTAATTTATTTGCTTAAATATCACGAAAATCTCTCTCATATTATGAAAATGAGATGCATTTTTGGAATCAGTGCAATCTGTTCTAATATTTAAAACCACAGATTTATTGATATTGTGTTGCAGTCATCATGCCTATTGAAGCATCCGTAGTGCAGCGGTAACCCGCTCGCTTTTCACTCCAGAGGTCACGGGTTGAAAACCTACGAGGAGCACCAACTTTGACACCTGATTTTTTGAAAAGTTAAATGATCAATGCGCCTAACCTCTCCTTGGTTGTGACGGTTTTCCGGATGTCGTTATAAGTTTTAAAAGAAAATTTAAGAACTTGTGCACTTCGCTTCCTTTTTCCACATACGCACAGCCAAGCTATGGAATTCTTCGCGAAAACCGTATTCCTGGCCATGTAAAACATGGGTATGAGGTGCTTATAGCCAGTTAATCACTATTTGGTAAACGAACAATTGGTTAAGCAACGTCAGGCAAGGTCAGTTCTTAAACGAGTAACCGATAAGTGCCATTTGAACAGAACGATAAAATGCAACATAACATATTACGTATATCCAAGTTTAGTAAGTGCGATCCATCCTAGATCACATCTTCACTCACCATCACGTGAGATTGTGGCCAAGTACAGGCAGGCAGTATTATTAGAATAAAATCCCAATCGTATTGAAATGCGGTATACCGAACCCTTATTTTGCGAAGAAGGTGTAAGAAATCAGGTCATTCTGTAACAGATATAAGTAGTGACGAACCATTGGAGCGAGCACTTTATATCTGTCCGTCGACGGGTCGGAACCATTTCACCAGAAAAAGCAGGGAGGCAAACGTAATTACGTAAGGTTGACTTTGTGATTGAATTTGCCAGTCCAATTCGTGCGATTCCCAATTTCGGTGCTATACAATTTTTCCTTGAAGCATCGATGTAAATAGGGAAGGAAATATAGTATGGTTGCTTGAAGAAATTATAAAATTCGTTAAATAAACTAATGGTAAACGATTTGTCATTTGAGATATTTTAAGGAAGTGGTAAGCATAGCGATAAAGGCTGGTTCAGAAAGTTTGATTAGCCCGACAGGGGAGAAACTCCACCGAGCTGCCAACTGCAACTACTGACAACCCGTGCACCTGGCTGCATGCAGTTGGCCGCAGCGGCACGACTGCTTTTTACGTATTTCTTCTATGAAATGGCTTCCGAGCGCCGGGGCGTGCAGCTGCCGACGACTGCACGCGTAACTACGTTTTTTGAGTGAGGATATAAATGTACCTTCGGAGTCGCTGGACCTTCCAGGTGTGGACACCAGGACGTCCATTGAGTACGGTGTCGTCTCCGAGGAGGACGGCGGCGGGTTGCGACCCTCGTCCCCGTGAGAACCGAGTCAAGTTTTCGGGGGGTTACAATGCGCCCCCCGGCGGCCGCACTGGCAAGGCACTGAGGGGCCCCTGATGCAGATCCCGCCCGGAGAGCCCTGGGAGCCCCTCTCATGTGCCGATACGACAGCCGCGGGGGTTTTAGTGGGCAAGAATCCGGTCGAGCCCCACAGCTCCCGGGGATCTTTTTAAGATTTCCCCCGCGTCAAAAAAAAAGGAGTACCAGTCTGGGATGGGTGAAGAAATGGGATGAGATGTCCTAGGATGATGATATAGAACAACCCTTTAATTTTATTGAATAATCGCATCTAAACAATCGAAAAATACTATTAAGTAAAAAAATCATATTTCACACAATTAATTCTGTGCCACTGGTAATCGTCGATTGCTAGATAACGTATCTATAACTTACAATATCATTGGGTAATATAGACGTAGGTAGGTACAATATAATAAGTATTATGAGTAGTAACCAAAATCTATCTTCTATATCTATATCAATCTATCTATACTTATAATAAAACTGTAACAGGTCCAATTCTGTACATTGAAGATATTTTGAAAATTATATTTGGAGGGCATTCTATAACCGATACTGAGGCCGAAAATGTAATTTTTTTAATTTTTGTCTGTCTGTCTGTCTGTCTGTCTGTCTGTATCTCGGCTGAGCATCACGCCGAAACTACTGGATGGATTGAAACGAAACTTGGCATTATTTGAGATCTTACTATGAGGTAGGACAAAGGATACTTTTTATCCCGTAATCTAGCACGGTTCTTTTGGGAGAGGGGATTAAAGTCAAAATGGGTACTTGGTTATACGCTTGGTCCGATTATATCATTTTTTCATTATAATTATAATAAATATTTGTAAGGGAACACTCATAGACAGTTGTTAACAATGTTTGGAAATCGATCAGGTTAAGCAACGTTAGGTAAGGTCATTAAACATATGGGTGACCGTTTAACGCCATTTGAACTAAACGTTTCCGTGCTTCGGAGGGCAAGTACAAAGTGGGTCCAAGTTTTTAACCGACTTTAAAAAAGGAGGTTTTGTATTCTATGCGAATGTATATTATTGAAAGTTTAGTAAACGTAAACACAGCGTGGGCGGAGCTGCGTGGGTCAGCTAGTCTATAATAAAACTGTAACAGGTCCAATTCTGTACATTGAAGATATTTTGAAAATTATGTTTGGAGGGCATTCTATAACCGATACTAAAGCCAAACATGTAATTTTTTTTTTATCTGTCTGTCTGTTTGTCTGTATCTCGGCTGAGCATCACGCCGAAACTACTGGATGGATTGAATCGAAACTTGGCATGATTTGAGTTAATACTCCGAGGTAGGACATAGGATACTTTTTATCCCGACGTTCGGCACGGTTCCCTTGGGAGAGGGGACTAAATTAAAAATGTGTACTTGTTTATACGCTTGCTCCGATTTTAAAAATTTTTCATTATAATTACAATAAATATTTGTAAGGGAACAGTCATAGACAGGTGTTAACAATGTTTGGAAATCGATCAGGTTAAGCAACGTTAGGTAAGGCCATTAAATAGATGGGTGACCGTTTAACGTCATTTGAAGTAAACGTCTCCGTGCTTCGGAGGGCAAGTACAAAGTTTTTGACCAACTTTAAAAGAGGAGGGTTTGTATTCTATGCGAATGTATATTATTGAAAGTTTAGTTAACGTAAACACAGCGCGGGCGGAGCTGCGTGGGTCAGCTAGTTCGAAATAGAAAGAAAGAGTTTATTCAATATCATTAGGCTATACTAGTAGAAACCTACACTAGTGGTTTAAAACGTTGAAATCAAATTTGACATTACGTTTTGCAAATTCGAACCAAACTGAACAGTTCCCCTCTAGCTGGCTTCAAATAAATATAAAAGCAATATCCGGAATTTCTTAATGTTTACCAAGTAAGTAAATACAATAATTTGAATACTGCCAAAAATACGCAAAAGTTTCAAAGGGAGGCTCATTTTTCAGGATATAGCCGCGGGAAACATTGAAACGCCTGAAGCGATGGATTATTAAATTTCAGCGATGGCCTGCAATAATCTGATGCATCGACCTGGCCCCCCCGACCTCCCCTGGCTTCCCCCCGAGTTCGGATCACTCCCCTGGGGGTGGTTAGAGCAATTCTCGTTGTATTATCACGTAAACTGGCTGTATTGACGTGCTGAGTCAATATCTCTTGTTAGTAATAAAACGACGAAAATGTAGGTCGGTAATATTTGCGAAGTTCATAGACAGGATTATCTGCATATAAGGCATAACTTATGTGTGAAAAATAGCAGAATTAAATATTATTTTTTCAATTTCAAATGAAACTGAAACATTATAAATTTGCATGAAAATTATAATAAGAAATTATGATAATACATATTTTAATAATATTTAAGTACTTAGTAGGTTATTATAAACAGTGTTTTGCTATAAGATTTGTTCTAAAATTTTAATATTTTTTAAACATACAAAATAGCAAAATATTTCAGTTATAAGCTACGTAAATTAAAACGGAAATTTGGCATAAACCAAAGATTTAGATTTATTTTTTCACTAAACCCTGATCGGAGCCAAGGCTATCCAAGGTGACTGCTCTTGTCAGCCATTTGCATTTATCCCAGATTCTTACTTCGTAAAAAAAAATAGTCATGGGATACTCATCCCAACTTACCTGTCCGGTAGTTGTGGTATAGTATACGGGTATGTGACCCCGGCTTCCCTAGCTATTACTGTCTCATCCCTTGCCCTCCTGGACGGTAATATCCCAAAAAAAAAGGTAGAAAAAGTAGGAACTTTTCCTATTTCCCACTCTAACTTGCCTATCTTCCTTTTCACAACACCTATACTTCCCTTTCCCTCCTTATTCGTGAGAACGCAATGGTCAAATATGAAAATAATTTAATTAACCAAAATGGCGGCGATGTGGTTCGCCAACCATCATGTCTCGTTTCTCACGGAGGCAAAAAGCGGCCCTTGGGCTCTGCCTACCCCTACGGGAACAAGGCGTGATTTTATGTATGTATGTATGTAAAAAAAACCCCGCCAAATAGTAGTGGGTGAGCATTTTCGCGTAAACGCAAAAACGTCAACATTGAATCTATCTAAATTATTTGTGCATTTTTTTAACATTGATTTACTTAGTTTTCGGTCTTTTCATAGAGTTAAAAATTAAAAACTCATTTGCACATTCTAAAAGCTCCCACGAGCTAAGGCGCTAAGGGCGTCGAAAATTTTCATCGAAAATTTATTTGTTTCTCGCAGATATTTGCGATGCGATGCGAGTTCTCAGTTATGTGTGGGAGCCCTAAATTCAATCATAATTATGTGTCTATAGAACCAATGGCAATTGCCATTAAAAAAAAAGAACCAATTGCTAAGGTTTACGATCGCGAGACGCTAATTGAAAAAAAAATCACATTTGTACGTTCTGAAACCAAACTGTTTTTAAAGAAGTGCCAATGGCTAAGGTTTTCGAACGAGGGTAGCTAATTTAATAAACAATTACTGTTGGGTTAATTAGTGTGTGTTGTCAGCGAGCATGTCTCTGTCGGGTGCTAAGCAGCATTGATAGATTGCGCCCGGTAATTGGATTAGTGGAAAGGGTTCCAGTAAAAAGGGATTCGAAATTGACGTGGATAAAGGGACTCGGGGTATGTTTACATTGGTGAAAGCTTGGATTTTGTTGATGATGGTGAAATATTCTTAATCTCTGCGATACTTCTTTTTTGTTACCTATTTCATAACTCACCAAATATAATCGTAATAATAATAATTGTAATCCCGTGATGTGAATTAAAACAAAGCTCAGCAAGATAACTGCTTTTTTATTCACGATTCAAAACATAAAAAATAAATTAAAATCATATTTTTTAAACAGCCTGTAGCTTTGAACACTATTACGTTGCTTTTTTACTGGCGTGACCGCCATGCATGCATCGGGTTTGCGGGTGTGACCTTATCTCTGTGGGTAGTTTTAAAAGGTTACTTGTTTGCATATCTTTTGATAAAAATATTTGTTTCTATTATGTAACGTTTTAAATTGTTATATTTTTTTTTAGATATTGCGCACAGAATGTACTTATTACGATCTGGACAAACCTTCGTGGTTTTTAGATTGTAAGTTGATCATTCCATAAAAATTGTACTGCTTGTAGTAAATAAAAAAAAAAAAAAAAAAATTTCACCCATTGTTAAAATTTGAATTTGATTTTATTTCATTTGAGTAGTGTTGCCACAACTATCTAAAGTTTAGACTTATTTGTTTATGAATTTATTCGCCCAAAGATAGTTCGGAACCCACGGTGCGCGAGACCGACACGCACTTGACCGGTATTTTTTTTTATGAGTGTTCCCTAAGACACTCGCAGGATAGAGCGAACAACACAAAACGTATATTATTCAATTCGGTGAAGTTTCTGACTTAGCGAGACTATCAGACAGCTATTCATTTTTTTAGATAAATATAATACGCAGTAATCTAAAATTTCCAGGTACTGAAAGATACGAATAAAAAACATGTTTTTTTTCCTCCATCGTTAATACAGCTAGAAATATCTTCTCCTGTCCACTTTTTTAAGTACTGGCAATACTAAGGTCAGCCATGTCACCATGTTAGCCGCTTTCCGTTACCTTGGTAAATAATGCCTTTGATACAGCAGGATCCATTCCTTATGCTTAGTTAGTGTCCTTCTATCTTTAGCTGTTTCAGTTATGGGATTAAGATCAAGCAATAATATCAATGTTCGGTAAACATTCATTAGGTTAAGCAACGTCAGGCAAGGTCAGCTTTTGGTGCAGATCCCACCGGAGAGCTTGGGGGTCCCTTTTCATATGCCGATGCGACAGCCGCGAGGGTTTTAGTGGGTAAGAATCCCACATACCCCGGTTGAGCCCCACAGCTCCCAGGGAGCTTTAGAAGGTTTCTCCCGCGAAAAAAAAAGGTCAGTCTTTAGATGGGTGACTGTTTAGTGGCATATTGACTGCACGTCTTCGTACTTCGGAGGGCACTTAAAAATGTCGGACTCCCTTATTTGTCATCTAAACAACAGTCGTAAGTCCAGTCAAATGCTTGAACAACTCTGGCACCAGCCTGGCCACTATTAAGACAAAAAAAACGTAATGCGTAGGGTTTATTGGCTACTAGCAACCCGCCCCGGCTTTGCACTGGCCTACTACATAAGAATAAATCACTTTATATATTGCTTGAAACGGCATTAAAATCCATTGCGTACTTTAAAAGATCTAAGCGTACAAACAGTGGAAGCGACTTTGTTTTATTTTATATACTTTTAGACTTTCTCGTTCCATTATCTAACTTTATCGCGTTGCGTTTTTTTTCGCGTTAATTCCCGATTAGAATATAGTTGTTTTATTTTATTTTAATAATCTAGAAAACTAACAGCTAACATACATTAATATATAAGAAGTCAGACAGAATAAGATATTATGACAGAGTTAAGGGAAATTTATAAGAAAAAAGGATTACTAAGATCTCTTTAATGTTTTGAAACACATTTCTATGTAAAGAAGTTTCTCAAATGTTTTCATGTCACGTGTCGTTCATCGCACTCTATTGACCTATTGGTGAAGCTGTAGGGTTGTCCAATCTCTGTCATTATTTACATAGGTCCCACGCCCACTTTAAATGCCGGTTTAGTGGTCGCTTCGACGAACTATAACCCTTTGGGATGGGGTGGGGTGCGAGTGATAGCTGGGAGTAATTTCTTGTCATATAAAGATTATTTATAATTCTAAGATTTTTTTTTCATCTTAGTGATGGGACAAGCAAGACCACCTGATGGTAAGCTACACGCCCGCCTAAAATCATCTGTACTACACTGCCGCTCGAAACATTAGTTATTAAGTGTCTTGTGTAAGGTAATTTCACCAGCTACAGTGTCCTTCACACCGCGGGTTGCTGATATTATAATTCATCATGTGCACATGTAAATTTTATAAGTGCGAGAGTCATATTATATTTTTAAATTTCACATTTCGGTCATGTATCTGTTGCGCCCTTTTTTATGATGGCCGTAAAATATACTGAATAATACGGAGAGTTATAAGCATCTCAAGGAAACACCGTGCTTTCTCTCAAAACTACGTTAAGATGTATGTCCCATTTGTATTTATTATTATGAGGAGTATTGAGGAGCATAAATACATCGATATAATTTTTAAACTAGATATTGTGTTACGGTCTGAAAAGTGGCACACAGAAATTAAAATAGCGCCCTTGTGTCACTATTTCTTTTCAAGCCAAAGGATGACAAAATTATTTTTGCCGATAGGAGTGTCGCCACTGTCTATATGAAACTGTCAAACCACACGTCATTATCATAATAAAACCGTTAGTTCACGTTTCCGCCACCAGCACAGATAATTACGCGACCTCCGCGACCACATTTTAGATGTCATTTTGTTAGTTTATCTAGTTTATAATATTATATTATATCGATGTATAGAAAGCTAACAATTAACTTAAAGAATTAGTAGCTGTCACTTCATATATAGTTTTTTAATTTTTAGTATAACGCACTGGTCATTCCTAGGTATTGCCTAAAAACTGGAGTTATATTAGAAGGTTTTTTTGTCTTTATAGTTAGTGGCCAACCTGGTTTTGGAGTTGTTCAAGCTGATCTTAGGCCCTGATTGGGCTTTACGACTGCTGTCTAAATGAAAGCAACCTGGACCGACTTGTTTCGTACCCTCCGAAGCAGTGAGACGCTTAACTTTGCTTGACCAACTGATTGTTTACTGAATAGTGATTGAAACTGGCTAGAAGCGCCTCCAGTAATTTATTAATAGTACTTAGATTGTTATACCTACAAGGGATGAATGGGACCTGAGGACGCCAATAGTTTGTGTACCTAAATAGGTCTTTCACCCGAGATTAACACTTTGTTTTTCATTTCGAATATGAGGAAAGTAAATAATAATCTGATTTGTTAAACAAACAATATTTTATTAAAACATAAATAAATAATATTTTCACACCACCTGCTCGATAATGTCACATTATATGTCATATAAAGATGACATAAAGTACCTCATTATATCCCTATAGTCTAGCCGGGTAATAATGTTGTACTAAACTCCCTTGGGTAATAATGTGATTTGAATTTCGAACGTCAAACGAAAATTCCTCAACACTTTTACCAAAGGTGTAATACTACTCTTAGTAGAGACCTGCACGAGAAAAAAAAAAACGAATATCGAACCGGGCACGACGAGCAGAATGCAGTATTCTAGAAAAGAAAATGAAATAGATGTTAACGCTGCAAATCACTATGTTTATATTATTGACAGACTTGTTGGTCTAGTGGTTGGACATCTTGGCCGCTACCCGATGGGTCGTGGGTTCAATTCCCACCAAGTGTCTGGGTGTTTAACTATTTAATTAATATCAGTTGTCTGAACTTGTCTGGTTTCCATAGTACAGGCTCTGCCTAGTTTGGGATCAGATGACCGTGTGTGGATTGTCCCAAGATATTATTATTATTTTAATTCTAGCAATATTTGTATTTTATTACCTCGCAGTAGGTGTGAAAAGTAGTGTATTCTCCTCGGGGATAAAGGTGGCTTTGTCTTGGGCGAGCTTAAATCCCTCGCTGTACTCAGGATTCTAGTATTAACTCCCTCGCTATGCTCGGGAGTTAACTCTATACTCCCTCGCTGCGCTCGGGAGTTGCTAGAATCCTTCGTTATGCTCGCGATTCAATTTAACGCCCGCGACAAAAGACACTACTTTATCCCCTTGGTGCATAAATTACTATTTTCTAAGATTACATTTATTTAAGAGAAATATTAAAATTATAACAATTATTAAATGTAAAGGAATGTAAATTATAAGTATAAAGTCGTGTTACAAAATTGTTGATAATATTTATTAATTACAATTTTACGCCACGATTTAACTTTGGCTATATAAAAAGTTGGGACATGGTTTGCACTTTGCACAGTTTTTAATTTTTTTTAACAGCAAGGAAAATCACTTCCCAGGGTCATAAATACTGTTTCAAAGCGTACTTTAGTTAGTAAATGAAAAAATATTTTGTATTTATTTATAATTATTTGTGCATTTTGTTGCCGACACAGCGATATCAGTCCTGCGACAAAAGGACCATGAGATTATTTTTCATCTGAAAAAAAAAGATCTAAGGGCCTTAAACCACCCGCTGTTTGCTACAGTTCCACCATTCACCGATTGAGACGCACCATAAGCCTCGGGTTACGAAAAAAAATTATTGAAAATTTTAAACAAGAGCAAATAAAATTACTGATATGGGTTTCGGGACCTTTTCTATACAAAACATATGTAAGTCTTAGTACGGAGGTAGGTTCTATAGAAATAAATAAGGACGCTGAGAAATTCAAAAGGTTTACTGCCTACTTCAATTGAGCAATAGGAGTCTAAACGTTATCATTAAGAAATTTAAGTAGGCTATGGAGTTTCGGTAATAAAAACTTATAAAAGGCATGAATATTAATAAAAGGCAATCCAGAGGATTCATCTGTAAATGGAGTATTCAAGATGGTAAAGTATCTCTCAAGAGTCAAAGTGTACACTACATAGGTATGTTCTCCCAGCCGATCGGACTATGATGGCCAGTCTTTTAAGAGATTAGACAATTGCGTACAAGTTTTACTCTCTTTTGTTTCGAAATCCGGAAGACGATAACGACTGGGGAGAGGTCAGATGCGGCAAAGAATTTTTACAGCTTACAGCCTTTTTAGATAATCAGATAATAAGCCTGTATTGTCCTTACCAGTAAGAAATAACTAAGATATAATGTTTCCCGTGGGGTGCCGGGTTAGAATTACATCCCCCCGTCTCCTCTCGTCTGATGTCGTATGAAGCTACTATCGCGGAGCGATGCTAAAGGGAGGATCCTCCGACCGAGCGTGGTGTGATGCTCGGCCAGGGCCGAAGCCCCCAACGGTTGTTGTTGGGATGTTGTATATATACTCAATGTACTTCGAAATTTCCCTTGCGCGATTCAGGAACATCTTTATTTTTGTACTCTCATATGTAGTAGTAGGTTGCTACACTACTAAGCGAGAACGGGAAGACGGGCAGCACCGTCTTTCTTCTGAATTAATCTTCCACCTACTGCGATCCCCAAGCCGCCTGCCAAGCGTGGGGATTATGGCAACCCCTCCCTTCTAAGGGAGAGGCCTTTGTTCAGCAGTGCTCTTTCGGCTGATAATGATGATGATGAATGTTCCTCGCCCGTGCCCGGGTAAGATTATCACCCACCCATCTCCTCCAATGTCTTAAGAGGCGATAAAGGGAAAACAAGAAGAGAACAGCGTATTTCTATTGTTTAATCTACTACATATACTGCGATCCCCAAGACGCCAGCCAAGCGTGAGGGTTATGGCAAACCGTGTTTCAGCTGATGATGAAGATGTTACTCGCAGAATTTGAACCCGCGACCTTCACTTTGCAAAGCAAGTAGTTTCCCACTGTGCTACGGAGGCTACTAGGGTATGGTTTAAATCTTACGGTAACAAGGGACCTAACAGGGACCTTACATAATACAATATCCTGCCTTCGCTCTAAACAAACTTCCTATCCCTAACCCGGGTCAAAATCAATTCAAGGGTACCGATTTAAGTAGGGTCCCGTAACCCAACGAATATACGAACAATCTTTTTAATTAGCTGAAGAGGTTCCCTACACCATTGTTCTCGGAAAATATGTGAAAAGCCTTTTTAGGGGTTGAAAAGAAAGGCGAAAGTTTTTGCTTGCATGTGCGGGGGCTGTTTTTATGGGGTTGGGTTTCGTATTGTAGTTGGCGGACGAGATTTTTCAGGGGTTGGTATGAAAAATAAAAAGAGATGAATGGAGGATGAATAGTTTATATCAAATAATTTGTTTATTTTTTAATATTTATGTTAGTTGAATTGAAATTAAAATTTCACGCATTAAATCGCGGTTTATTTTTTATTTTACTTACCTGATATTTTATGTTACATAATGCCGAGACAAGTAATACGTGAACCTGATGGTAAGCGACCCGCTTGCCCGTAGACCAGTTGCGTAGTGCGGTTTATACCCACTAAGGCCTTGGATCTCCGGTGGGATCTGCACCTGCCGCCGAGGTCGCATTATATTCCCCCGGGAATCTGACACAGTGCTCACGGGGACGCCGCCGTCCTCCTTGGAGTCACCGCCGTGTTCGATGGACTAGGGTGTTCAGACTCTGAAGAAGCAACATGCCTGCCCTTAGACATTTGTTTTGCACAACCGTTCGTCATCTGAGCCATTACTTATCAAGTCTTGTGCCCGTTTATGTATCCGTCTCATGATCCTCATAAGTAATTTTAACAGTTACAGTGCCTTCCCACTGGAACACATTATTTACACATGCGGCAGAATTTCTGAAAGGTACCTAACCTACCCAGACAGCCGTCTGTACAAGGTACCTACCACCTAGAAATATCATATTTCTATGTTGACTTGAAGGCCAGCTATTTAGTACACGTGACCTCAACACAAGACTGTGATGGGAGACAGGACCGGTATTTGACGCGTCCAGTTTTTACAAAAACAAAATGTGTCTATCACTCTCATAAAATGTAAACGATGTAAATACTATTTGAAAGTTTATTTACTCGTGTTCTGGACGTGAAAACAAACAGTTAAATCCTGGAATAGCGGGCGGAGTGCGAATCACTTAGAGATAATATATTGCCGTTGTGCTAATGCACGCCTCTGTACAGTGGCGGCCGAATTAATGGCACCGCTATTCTTTGTTTCAGAAAATTATTAGAAAGAGCGAAGAATAAAATGTATTATTTGAAAAACAAAAAAAGGAATACTTAATCCGTACAGCAAAATTGTTTTTATTTAGTATTAAGGTAGTGCTTGAGCTACCTGTGGTATGTCCAGGTTATTACCCGGACAGTACCAGTTATTATTATAGGGTAAGAATAGCACCCACCCATCTCCTCCGTAAGAGGTGACTAAGGGAAAACAATAAGACGGGCAACAGAGTATTTCTATTGTATTACCTACCACCTATACTGCGATCCTCAAGACGCCTGCCAAACGCGGGGATTATGGCAACCCCTCCCTTCTAAGGAGAAGGTCTTTTCTCAACAGTGGATGTATTTCGGCTGCTGGTGATGTAATAGGAAAATGATGGTTTAATATGCATATTTCATTTACTTATACGCATTTGACTGCCTCAGGTGGTCTGGAAAATATTTCATTCTGCACACTTGCGCTAATAATTCAAAGTTTCAGCTACATTGCAATAGCTTTTGGTCGTAAATCAAAGTAACATATAGCGCTTACAGTACATACAATAAATGTCTTGGTGCACATTTGTGATTGCAGGGGCTGGCTAAAATATTACATTTAATTGTCCACAAATAAAATAAAGATTATATGGAGATACACAATATGAACATTGCGATTTCAGTCTGAAATTATTCAAAAGATTTTAATTATTATTTTATTTTACGAAGTTAGAACTTTAATTTCCCACGGGGGAGTCTGGGTAAGAATAGCACTCGCCTATCTCCTCCTGTTAGGTGGGTGACTAACAGAAAACAAGAAGATAGACAGTGGCGTCTTACTATTGGATTGCCTACCACATATACTGCTATCTCCAAGAGCTAGCCAAGCGTGAGTATTACGGCAACCACTTCTAAGAGGGAGGCTATTATTCAGCAATGGACGTTTTTCTGCTACTGGTTATTATAAGAACTTTAATGGAGTGATTACCACTATTCAAATAAAATTAATTTTGAAATAAAATAACTTTCATATCTGTCGTCATAACGATCCAAATATTTTATATAACTCTTTATTCCAATGTATCGATAATCGCTTTGGAAAAATATTTACACCTAAAACTATATCGATTAATGATCGTGTATCGTTTAATGATTGGGCGACGATAGGTATTCATACGAGCCGGAGAAAATTGTACGAACTTTATAATGAAAGATCTGTTAATATCTCGCCGCTATTTAAAGAGTACGTAAAACATTATTCTAAGTTATTTAAACGAGTATGTTCCATAGCTAAAGCTAATTATTTAAAGAGTAAAATCAGACACTCTGAAAACAAAATTAAGATGACATGGAATATTATAAATAGTGAGACTGGTAAGTCATCAGTACGGAATAGTGATTTTTGTATACATGTTAATAATACAGATGTAACGGCGGATTTAGATGTAGCGACAGAGTTTGAACGATTTTTTACAGATATTCCTATTAATATAACGAAAACTCTAAATTCCTCGTCCACTTCCGCTGAAATCCTATTAAAAGAAAATGTACCAGAGTGTGGCACATCTTTTCAATTCTGTTTTGTAACTGCCAATGACATCATAAATACTTTTAAACAGCTTAATCAGAAAAAGACAGCTGATTTATGGGGGCTTTCTGTACAAACAATAGCGTCTATAATTGAAGCAATTGCCCCTCAATTGGCAGTGATATTTAATAACTGTGTCAAGAGTGGAGTATTTCCTGACCTCATGAAGCACAGTAAAGTTATACCTTTGTTTAAGTCTGGCAGCACCGCTGAGCCTACAAATTTCAGGCCAATTTCGGTGTTGCCAGCCTTGAGTAAAATTTTTGAAAAGCTTATTCTATGTCAAATACTGGATCATTTTAATAAAAATAATCTTCTTCACAATAGACAGTTCGGCTTTAGAAAGAATCGCTCAACTACAGACGCGGGAGTCGAATTATTAAAATATATCTACGAGGCTTGGGAGGAATCACGGGATGCTCTTGGTATATTCTGTGATTTATCCAAGGCTTTTGACTGCGTAGATCACGACACGATGGTCAGGAAATTACGCCACTATGGTGTAAGGAATAAAGCTCTAGACCTTCTGACTTCATATTTGAATAATAGAATTCAGAGGGTCGATGTAAACGGTAAGAGATCTCCAGGTTCCGTGGTCTCCCTGGGCGTTCCTCAAGGTTCAATATTAGGCCCATTTTTGTTTTTAATATATATTAATGACTTACCCTACTTCGTGGGGGACAAACTTAATATTGTATTGTTCGCGGATGATACATCTCTTCTATTTAAAGTTAAGCGTAAACTCCATGATTATGACGAAGTGAACAATGTACTTTCTATGGTTGTCCATTGGTTCAATGTTAACAATTTAAAACTTAATGAGACCAAAACTAAATGTATGAAATTTGTAACTCCTAATGTGAGACAGCTGGCAACCAATGTAGAAATAAATGGAGCAGCGTTGGACCTTGAGGCGTCGACTGTGTTTTTAGGTATAACAATTGACGCCAAACTACAGTGGGGCCCACAAATTAAGAAGTTGTCGGGTAGGCTAAGTTCCGCGGCTTATGCAGTCAAGAAAATTAGACGTTTAACTGATGTTGAAACCGCTAGAATTGTTTATTTCAGCTATTTTCACAGTGTTATGTCATATGGCATATTACTGTGGGGATCTTCTGCAGAACTTAATACTATTTTTATTCTGCAGAAAAGAGCTGTGAGAGCCATTTACAATCTGGCTCCTACTGATTCACTTAGAGAGAAATTCAAAGAGATAGATATTCTAACGGTTGTGTCACAATACATATTTGAAAATTTAGTTTATGTTAAAAAAAATATCAGTTCTTTTAAAAAGTATAGTGATACACATAATATTAATACCCGGAACAAACACGATCTTGTTGTACATGCCACGCGTCTCCACAGAACAGGCAAATCGTTTATGGGCCAAAGTATACGCTTTTATAACAAACTGCCACAGGATATCCGAGATCTTCCAATAAAGAAATTTAAACCTTTGATAAAAAGCCGTTTGTCAAAAAAGGCTTATTATAAAATCTCGGATTACCTGGAGGATAAAGCTGCGTGGGCTTGAACTGCTCAACTCATGCAAGCTTAGAAGTTTAAGGCTGACATAAGTAAAATTTGTAAAACTATTTTTAAAAAAAAAATGACACAAAAAGACAAGCCCGCTGAGTTTCTTGCCGGATCTTCTCAGTAGCGGCCGCGTTACGATCCGGTGGTAGTTTGTAAAAATGATTTTTGTGTAAGTGCCTCCGTGGGGCCTATACATAATAAAGATATTTTGACTTTGACTTTTGACTTTGACTTCGTGAACTCTGTCTTATCGATACTAAAAGTAGTGACAGATTTCCTATCAACCTCTAACAGTTTCAAGTGAAATAGCCATATAAATATATAGTATCTCTTACTAATCTGTGTTTATATACAAAATAATATGATGATATTTACAGAGTCTAGAGTTTTTTCTAACTATCAACACTATTAATCACTATGTTTTTCTCACTACAATAGTGCGATATTTTTTATCGGCCGCGAGTGTAACGCAAAGTGTTTACGTGTTTTTAGGTAAAATGGTTTCTATGTCCGTCTAGGGTGAGATCCGGGCGCGGACCGCCATTGATGTACCTCATGGGGGCTATGTGTTTTTGTATTGCAACCCCAAAATGTTTGGTCATAATTCTTGATTGTGCGGAACATGTTTTTGTATTTTATCATTGAGGTAATATACTTTGTACTGTACTAGACTTATTAAAAAAGTCAAATAAGCTTTTGGCGTTCGTCAACACTATGGGTACTTATTTCCGACCAATCTATTAAACCTAGTATCTTCTTAAAAGAACATAGTAGGTATATGAAAATCAGAATGATCAGAAAACGTACTAATGTACTTTTTAGCGCCGACTAGTTTAATAACTTGTCGCGTGATGGCGCTTCGCGTGTTAACATGATGCAGATCGGAATTATTGGTCGTTGAGCATTTAATTACTTAGGAATAGAACAGCTTAAGCGGGCAATTTTTTCATCAATAACTTGTTACACGTGTAATAAGTCAATAGAAACGTACGTAGGTACGCTCTAAACTCTAAGCTAACGAATAACATTGATGAATATAATATGCCAAAGTAATTTCGTATTGAAAAATTGCAAATCTCACTAATATAAAATCTTTTTAAAAAAAAATTGAACCGACTTCAATATCACTGAAAAGTATAAAATAATTTAAATATTATTGAAGTTGGTGTTAGCTTACCGGCTGTGTATATTTGGCACCAACTTCAATAATATTTAAATTATTTTATACTTTTCAGTGATATTGAAGTCGGTTCAATTTTTTTTTAAAAAGATTTTATTTTAAACTTTTTAGTGATATTTTCATATATAAAGATTGAACCATCGAAAACCGTAAAATTATCTAGATAGGTTATGATCACATTATCGTCTACATAGTTTTTCATAATTCATGTTTCTTCAGAAACTCAGAACCTATTTATCCGGTCGTAATGAAATTTGCATGGAATCATCATAGTAGTTTACTCTCTCGAATAAAAAATGAATCATCGCAATCGGTTCATAATTGTCAGAGCAATGTAATGGAGAACATCAGTTTTATGGTTGTTACCAGATAAATTCCTCCACATCGTTCATGTTCCTCCAGGAAGTTCTTATCCGGTTGTAATAAAATTCATACAGATTTAATAAAGTGGTTTCTTCTTTCGATTAAAAAAGAATCATTGAAATTGGTAAATATTTGCCAGAGTTATGACCATTTTTGTCCTTAAAAAGCGACATAAAGTCATCGATATAGGCTTTCCTGCAGCTCTCAGTGCGCAGTCACCATTCTTGTTTTTCAGGAACTACTTATTACTACGCAATAATTTTTTTATGGGACCCAATCAATGGATTGAAGAAAGATTTTTTCAAATCGGTTCATAATTGACAGAGTTATGCGCGAACATACATAAAAAAAAAAAATATATATATACAGACGAATTGAGAACCTCCTCCTTTTTGAAGTCGGTTAATAAAATGACTGAAAGAGATATAGGTATTGTAATAAAACTACTCTTACGAAATATATCGCAATTTCGTAAATAAAAGACAACATTATGAAAAATATATATATCTATAGATTATTTCTATAATATTTTGTATATGTATTTACCGAATTATTAAATACATGGTTGTAAACAGTGATGACATTATTTGTATGAAAAAATCAAAACCATAAGCCGCTCTTTAGCATATCTTTAATCTCTTTGTATCAGAATCAAAATCGAATTTTATTACAAATACGATATACTTACATACAACATAAAAGCGGCCAAACTGAGATAATTTTAGTTCAACAACAAAAACAAAATATAAACTAAACTATTTGTGGTTATCGTGAAGCCATTATAAATTGAAAATGCAGGGTGGGATTACACGGTATTCACAGTTAAATGCACGGGTTAATACCGTTAATACTACCGTTGTTGAAATTTTAACCACTGCCGTAGGTATTTAACTTTTTATATTAATTTAAATAGGTAAAACTTAATTTCAGTTCGCAATTTTAGAAAAACAAATAAAAATATTTAATAAAATAAATAATAATACCAGCCCTTGTTTATGTCCCACTGCTGGGCACGGGCCTCCCCTCAAGATGAGGGGGCTTAGGCCATAGTCCACCACGCTGGCCAAGTGCGGGTTGGCGGACTTCACACGTCATTCGAGAGCTAGTTAGGCTTTCTCAGACATGCAGGTTTCATCACGATGTTTTCCTTCACCGAAAGCTAGTAACAATCGCACAAAGACGATTCGCACATGATTCATTGAAGAAATCAGAGGTGCGAGCCGGGGTTCGAACCTGCGCACCTTGTTTCCAAGGCAAGCGCTCGCCCACTGAGCTGTTATAAAAATATTTATCAAAAAGATATTACGAACTATCAATACCAGCCTTGAAACCACATCAAAATCCATTATTATAGTTATTAGGGTTCTAAACATATAAGGTAAAAGTGGTATGACTTCGTCTGTCTGTCTGTCACACCTATATTATACTTCAGGAACCACTGATGCTATCAATTTGAAACTTGGAATAGTTTTAGATTCTACTCACCCAACCTCAACGCAAATGAAAATCATTCTCTTTTCTTTTATTTTATTTTCTTTTCAATGGTGAGCGAAATGAGTAGTTAAAATTTCAAAGTACGACTACTATCTCTGTTTTGGCTCAATGACTCCCTGTCTATATGACAACAACCGGGACAGACTTTTTACGTGCCTTCCGAAGAACGGATAAGTTAAAATGCTACATACAAAACAGTCACCCATCTAAGGACTGATCTTACCTGAATTTACTCAACCAACTGATAGCCTTACCGAATATATGTAGATTACACTGACTATCAACTCATTATATAGTTTTCGTGACAAACGGTTTTAAAACTTTTCTATCGTATAATAAATTTCCTGCAAAATAATCTGGGTATCTTTAATCAGGTCAGCTTAAAATCAGAACGTGAGGTTAAACTTTCGAGAAGTGCTTTTGAATTGCAGGAAAATATAAAAAAAAAAATTTATTAATTACTTTTAAGATATTTTTAATCTGATCGGATGAAGCATCGATATACTATACCAACTAGATTAGCTGTCACGAACAAAATGACATCGAAAATGTGGTCGCGGTTACATATACTTACACAACTATACACGTAGCTAGAAATTGTAGAAAATAGTTTTAAATAATTCGGAACGTCAGCCTAATAGAAGCCTTCACATGTAGTAATAAAGTCTAATTTTGTATGCAGTAATGTTGGCACATAAAACCTTTACATCGGAGACAAAGAAAAATCAATAAAATCGCCAAAGCTATACGAAATAAAATCTTTTAAAAAAAAAATTGAACCGACTTCAATATCACTGAAAAGTATAAAATAATTTAAATATTATTGAAGTTGGTGTTAGCGTACCTGCTGTGTATATTTTGAAGTCGGTTCAATTTTTTTTTAAAAAGATTTTATTTTAAACTTTTTAGTGATATTTTCATATATAAAGATTGAACCATCGAAAACCGTAAAATTATCTAGGTTGGTTATGATCACATTATCGTCTACATAGTTTTACATAATTCATGTTTCTTCAGAAAAAAATATCCGGTCGTTATGAAATTTGCATGGAAACATCATAGTAGTTTACTATCTCGAATAAAAAAAGAATCATCGAAATCGGTTCATAATTGTCAGAGCAATGTGGAGAACATCAGTTTTATGGTTTTTACCAGATAAATTCCTCCACATCGTTCATGGTCCTCCAGGAAGTTCTTATCCGGTTGTAATAAAATTCATACAGATTCAATACAGTGGTTTCTTCTTTCAGATAAAAAAAGAATCATTGAAATTGGTAAATACACACATCAAAAGTGTCTAGGGATCAAGCATTTTTAAGCGGATTTCTTGAGATTGAGATGAGGCTTTGTAATAAATTTATGATTTTATAAATTTATATGGATCCTTTTTGGTGCATTTCATAATTTGAATCAGGAACTGTGAATCAAATTCGAGTAAAAGATGAAAATCAGCTGTCAATATTTTCCCTATAAAAACATACAACGCATTGAAGACATTATTAGTGCTACTGTTTCCCTACTACTGATTAAAACCAACGTTATTATGGAGCGGCGACGTCATTTAAGCAGGGAAGAAATGCTCAGAGCCGTGGGAATGATAGAAGCTGGTTCCCGGCAACGTACTGTGGCTTTAGCTCTGAATACAAGTCAGAGTGTTATCAGTCGACTTTGGACACGTTACCGAAGCACTGGTACCGTGGCTGAGCGCCATGGAGGACGGTATCGCTGCACCACACGGAGACAAGACCGATATATTCAAATCTTAACTCGAAGAGCTCCAACAATAACTGCCATGATGTTAGCCGTGAGGCTTCATCACTCTTCAGGGAACTTAATTAGCGACCAAACAGTCAGAAACCGCTTGCATGAAGTGAACCTTCATTCCCGAAGACCGCTACGGGTACCACCTATAGCAATGCACAATCGTAGGATTCGATATCAATGGGCTCTTGAACACAGAAATTGGGCAGAAGAACAATGGCGTTTCGTGTGCTTATCTGATGAGTCTCGTTTTGGTATGAGACCGGATACAAGACGTATACGACACTGGAGAACCCCTGGACGCCAACAGCGATTAAAATCCTGCCAGGAAGTCCATCCTTATAGTGGTGGAACCATCATGGTATGGGCGGGTATTTGGATCGGCGGAAGAACTGAGTTGATTTGGATCAGAGGCAACCTCAACGCTCAAATTTATGCTGAGACGATTGTATCAGACGTCATCGTTCCTCTACAAGTGCAAATCGGTCCCTTATTTCAGTTAATGCATGATAATGCACGACCGCACACCGCAAGAGTTGTAAGACAGACTCTCGCCGCAGCTAACATCAATGTCCTGCCCTGGCCTGCTCAGTCGCCAGACTTGAACCCGATTGAGCATGCATGGGATATGCTACAGAGAAGAGCTCTGCCGAATATGGAGGGTATCCAGTCGCAAGAAGACCTTTTTTTGTTGTTGCAACGAACATGGGCGGCCATTCCACAGCGTGATTTGGATGAACTCATTTTGAGTATGCCAAACCGATGTTCTTGTGTTGTTAGTGTTCGCGGTAGAAACACGGATTATTAATTGTTTAAGTTACCCAATAAAATTTTAAAGAAAACTGTTATTTCAGTCTTTTTTTCGAATTTTTGTGTTAGTGGTTCAAATGTCAAAAATCCCTTTATTAGGAAAATGGCAAATTTCTTTATTAATGCAAAGGTGACTTGGTTTATCGTTACTGTGACAAACGAAAACACTTTATTTGATGAATCCTTAAAGAAAATTTTAATTAATATCAATCAGGAGAAAAGTTATTGCAAAAATATATGTTGATCCCTAGACACTTTTGATGTGTGTATATACAAATATATCTCCTCCCGTGGGTGTCCGTGAGAGGCGACTAAGGGAACACAAGAAGGCGGGCGGCGGTTTTTCAATCGGATTACCTACCAGCTATACTGCGATACCCAGACGACTGCCAAGCTTGGGGATTATGGCAATCCCTCCCTTCTAAGGGGGAGGTCGTTGTTCAGCAGTGGACGTCTATCCGCTCCTGATGATGATGATTACAAATGGCCATGAGCTCCTTATTATTCTAAAATATTTAGAACTTTATTTACTTGTGAGTTACAATCACTTCGTGTTATCCAGTTGGTCTGAATCCGCACCTTGTAACAAAGATAAGCCCTTCAATCAAGCTATCATCTTTTTATATCAATATCCTAAGAAATCAATGTTAAAATATAAGACAGCAAAGCAGTATTCCTACGTCTTCATTCCAATTGGTTTGTATACGAGTATACGTCCTATTCTGTGAATCGCTGGCAATCGCACCCGTGCTGTCGGGTTGGGGCGGATCTTCACAATAAAACAGCACTCGCGATCGCGAATAGCCGCGATTGGAATCGATTCTCGGCGAATGTAGTCGTTTATTTTATATCGATGCTGGTCTGATGGCGAATTGTGACCGTAGCGACGTGCGGACGTAACTATCGATTTTGTAAAGATAAACTTAACTATCTGTGTCTGTATATCCACTCACTTCTCATAAACCGTCCAAAAGATCTGCAAGTGGTTTTCTCCATAGGTTAGACAATTTTTCACCGAAGGTTAATGTATATGAAAAGCCTAGTTATGATGTATGTTACCTACATAAAAATAATATTTGAGTCGAAATCACACCGGTCCGAAGCCGGGGCGGGTCGCTAGTTGTATATAACGTTCAGTCTATTTTCACGTTTACCTACGATTTAATAATAATAGCATCTTCATCCCATCGATATACTATACCAACTAGATTAGCTGTCACGACACGAAAAGTGGTCACGAAAATAGAGCTACGGAGATGGCTGTCGCTCTATTTCAAATTAGTACGAGCCGACAACAGGATGTATCGAAATTCCTTATTGCGCGTTTATAAACTGTCCAAATAATATAATACTTATCGTAATACAAAAATTGCAGATGGAGATTTTTTTTTTCGTTTCGTGTTCTAATTACAACTAGTTTAAATAATAATTATAAGTAATATATCATTATAATACGAAATAAAAATTATTTATTTGATATTTTCTCCGCTAGTAGTTCGCAACTGCCATGCCGAGACTGACAAAATTAATGTTGCCGATAGGATGTCGCCACTGTCTATACGAAACTGTTAAACTACACGTCATTACCATAATAAAAAAGTTAGTTCTCATTTTTGCCACCAGCACGGATAAGTTTGTAAGTCAGTACACACACAATGGAAACACACCTGTTTTGAACCTTATTTTATAGTGGTTAAGATTTTCTTTTAAATGAATACATTTTTGTTTAAGTCAAAACAACTACTTTTTTAACCGACTTCAAAAAAGGAGGAGGTTCTCAATTCGTCTGTATATATATATTTTTTTTTTTTTTTCTATGTATGTTCGCGCATAACTGGCAATTATGAACGGATTTGAAAAAATCTTTCTTCCATCCATTCTTTAATCCGTTAATTGAGTCCCATAAAAAAATTATTGCTTAGTAATAAGTAGTTCCTGAAAAAACAAGAATGGTGACTGCGCACTGAGAGCTGCAAGAAAGCCTATATAGATGACGTTTTAGTCGCTCGGACTCGCTCGGTCGGACAAAAATAGTCATAACTCTGGCAAATACACACATCAAAAGTGTCTAGGGATCAACATATATTTTTGCAATAACTTTTCTCCTGATTGATATTAATTAAAATTTTCTTTAAGGATTCATCAAATAAAGTGTTTTCGTTTGTCACAGTAACGATAAACCAAGTCACCTTTGCATTAATAAAGAAATTTGCCATTTTCCTAATAAAGGGATTTTTGACATTTGAACCACTAACACAAAAGTTCGAAAAAAAGACTGAAATAACAGTTTTCTTTAAAATTTTATTGGGTAACTTAAACAATTAATAATCCGTGTTTCTACCGCGAACACTAACAACACAAGAACATCGGTTTGGCATACTCAAAATGAGTTCATCCAAATCACGCTGTGGAATGGCCGCCCATGTTCGTTGCAACAACAAAAAAAGGTCTTCTTGCGACTGGATACCCTCCATATTCGGCAGAGCTCTTCTCTGTAGCATATCCCATGCATGCTCAATCGGGTTCAAGTCTGGCGACTGAGCAGGCCAGGGCAGGACATTGATGTTAGCTGCGGCGAGAGTCTGTCTTACAACTCTTGCGGTGTGCGGTCGTGCATTATCATGCATTAACTGAAATAAGGGACCGATTTGCACTTGTAGAGGAACGATGACGTCTGATACAATCGTCTCAGCATAAATTTGAGCGTTGAGGTTGCCTCTGATCCAAATCAACTCAGTTCTTCCGCCGATCCAAATACCCGCCCATACCATGATGGTTCCACCACTATAAGGATGGACTTCCTGGCAGGATTTTAATCGCTGTTGGCGTCCAGGGGTTCTCCAGTGTCGTATACGTCTTGTATCCGGTCTCATACCAAAACGAGACTCATCAGAAAAGCACACGAAACGCCATTGTTCTTCTGCCCAATTTCTGTGTTCAAGAGCCCATTGATATCGAATCCTACGATTGTGCATTGCTATAGGTGGTACCCGTAGCGGTCTTCGGGAATGAAGGTTCACTTCATGCAAGCGGTTTCTGACTGTTTGGTCGCTAATTAAGTTCCCTGAAGAGTGATGAAGCCTCACGGCTAACATCATGGCAGTTATTGTTGGAGCTCTTCGAGTTAAGATTTGAATATATCGGTCTTGTCTCCGTGTGGTGCAGCGATACCGTCCTCCATGGCGCTCAGCCACGGTACCAGTGCTTCGGTAACGTGTCCAAAGTCGACTGATAACACTCTGACTTGTATTCAGAGCTAAAGCCACAGTACGTTGCCGGGAACCAGCTTCTATCATTCCCACGGCTCTGAGCATTTCTTCCCTGCTTAAATGACGTCGCCGCTCCATAATAACGTTGGTTTTAATCAGTAGTAGGGAAACAGTAGCACTAATAATGTCTTCAATGCGTTGTATGTTTTTATAGGGAAAATATTGACAGCTGATTTTCATCTTTTACTCGAATTTGATTCACAGTTCCTGATTCAAATTATGAAATGAAAATGCTTGATCCCTAGACACTTTTGATGTGTGTATTTACAATTTTTCTCCATTACAAAACTTAATTTAGTTTAGGTTATGTCTTTTTGCATTTTCTGCAGAATCTGGGATTTAAATGCTGGTTTCAAAATAATAAATAATAATAATATCTTGGGACAATCCACACACGGTCATCCGATCCCAAACTAGGCAGAGCCTGTACTATGGAAACCAGACAACTGATACTAATACATATATACTTTTTTTTTGTAAATAGAAATAATAAAATAATAGATAATGTAAATGTTATTACCATTAAATGTGTAAGAAGTTGTGGTTCGAGAGAAGAATTTGTTTTTTGCGTATTTAATTCTACAAGCCGGGGGGCATGAAAGACTCTGTGCAATGAATGACGAGGTAGGCGAAAAGGAATATGCAAGTGCAGAGAGGAGATATTAATAATCTTTACTTCAGTACTATTTTGACTCACAAGTTTACTGCCAGTATATTAATTTCAACTAAATGGGATTGTAGTACATATGAGTAAAATAATTTATAACTAAAATATTACATTATACATTACAAAATAGTGGGAGTACTAATACGTCTAGCTAGGTTACTGAATAACCTGTGTTAAGTAAAACATTATAGTGCTGCCCCGACTGTAACATTCTATTAAAAAAACACCTAAAAATATAGGGTACAATTAAACATTTAAATTAATTAATATCTAATAATACAATGATTGATCAATTCAGCAGCCAATTTGAATTTCGGACCCTTCTTTGCCCTAGTTCGGCAGACTTTTAATTTTAACGCTTTATTTAAAGTCCTAAATATACAAGAAGCCATTTTGAACTGGTTAGTCAGTGGGTATCTAATAACGAAGAAAATTCGAAAATATTGATTTCAGATATTACAGCCGAATTTTGTGAGGCAGAATGTTATTTTATAGGCAACTTAATGACGAGATATTTTTTTTATTTGGAAAACCACCAGTGCCTAACATACAATAAGTAACAAAGTGAGTAACAATATGGGTAATTGGGTACATTAAACACCTTTACATGTTTCCACATATAAATAGCTAAGGGCTTGTTTGTTGAGTGTTTGATTAAACGGTTATTGTTAGAATACAAAGGTTTAAATAGGAGTAGAAGAAGAAGAAGAAATAATTTATTTCTAAAACTGTACATATAGACAATGAAACAAGGATCAGTACCTAATTAGTCATAATTTTGAACGCTGCCATGTACAGTTTTCAAAAAGGTAGAAGGCTCAGCATATGCTGCAGATAAATGTATCTACCGCGCAGATTTTCAGATGAAACAACAAATAAGTTTATAAATATATTAAGTGTAATTTTTTATGTATCCATATATAATAAAGTAATTGGAAAAAGATAACGTGAATATAGAAATATAAATAATTGAGAGATAAAACCAAAAATAAGTAAATGTATAATTATATATATTTAACAGGCCAGACAGTTTGTGTTTACAAGCGACAGCGGAAACATCTTAAGGAAGCGATCGAAGAGAATTGTACCAGCGACCCTTGCGAAGACTTTGGACTACTGTGAAGTACTGTGCGACTTGGACTACTATGCCTTGTGTGTATACTGCGTGTATAGTGTATACAGTGTGAGTGTACGTGGAATAAAATCTTCTTTTACGTTAATCGGCATTTTAATACCCACCCGCACGTAACTGTATTTTAGATTTGTACTATTTACTTATTTAAATATTTTAATATTGTTTTCTTTTTTAAGTAATTATTGCTGCACAAGCTTAGCTTAACTTACTTTTATGTTCATAGCTATCTTTTTCCATCCCAACGTTGCCTGGAAGAAATCGCGGTTAGCGATAAGGCCGCCCGTTGTACAATTAACATTAAGATATGTAGTATGCTTTTATTTATGTTTTTAGTTTTTAGTACAATAAAGAGTATAAATAAACATAAACATATTATAAAACAAAGTCCTCCGCCGCGTCTGTCTGTCCCTATGTATGCTTAGATCTTTAAAACTACGCAACGGATTTTGATGCGGGTTTTCTTAATAGATAGAGTGATTCAAGAGGAAGGTTTATATGTATAATACATGCATAATATAGTAGAGAAGCACTTATAAATTTATTGGTTTCTAATGTGATGTCATAAATAACACTATTTTTTTGCGCTTACATTGCAGACGCTGGCTGAACCCTACGAGATAGATCAAAATACTGTACTACAGTATTGTACACCTTAACCAGGTCTACAAAAAAGTCCGCGATGGTATATGTTTATCTCTTAGGGATAACCCACAAGAACCAATTTTTATGCTTTACTTTTTATGAGAAATATTAACTAATAATAAATTGTTGTTAGCATGAATTTGTCCCTTCTTCAATATAACTTCATTATTAGGGATTTTCACCACTGACAAAAAAGCTGTGAACGTTGTTCATACCGCTAGGTTCAGGTTAAGCAACATAAGTCAAGTTCACTAAATAGATGGGTGAACCGATTTGTATAAAACTTTGTGTGCATATCGGGTAGGTCTGAGATTAGGTCGTAAAGTATATTTCATGGTTAAGCAACGTTAGGCAAGGTCATTACATAGATGCGTGACGGCGGCGAGTTTTGAGCCCCGTCCCCGTGATCACGGTGCCAGGTTTCCTGGGGTTATAATGCGCACTGAGGGGTATTTGGTGCAGATCCCACTGGAGGGCCCCCCCTCTCATGTGGCGAAGCGACAGCTGCAGGGGTTTAAGTGGTTAAGAATCCCAGATACCATGATTGACGAGGATATATAGAACGAGAGGAGGGTGCAAGAGATGAGGGATAGGGGATTCGAGGAGGGGGTGATGTGGTGAGGGATAGGGGGATTAAGATGGAGCAATGGTGGAGTACGGGAGAGCAAGGTGGGAGAAGAGAGAGGGGGAAGGGGTTCAGAGAGGGGACAACGGGGAGAGGAAGAGGGGAGTGTGTCGGGGACCGAAGCGGGTGGGGGAAAGAGAGAGGAGAGAGAGACCATAGAATTTGATTTTTCTTATAAGAGAGAGAGATGGAGAGAGGGGGAGAAAAGGAGCGCAAAATGTAATAAAAGCGCGGGCGGAGCTGCGCGGGGCAGGTAGTAAATAAATAAATAAGGGCTGCTTTAACAACTTTGATATCAGGTTGGCCAACGACAAAGAAACTACTATTTATGATATGATTATAGTTGTACTAAGTAACGTGCTTTGTTTATTTTTTTGTGTTTGGAATGTAAAGTTCATATTATATTGCTTGCACCATAGTCGGTGTAGTAACACCGACTATGGTGCAAGCACCATACCCTTACCCTTACTAGGGTTAAACTGCCCTGCTATAAGAGTATAAGGTACAGGTGTAACTGTACAATTAAACTGTACGGGTAAACCCGAGCGTGTATGTCACAAAGATGCATCGAAAGTATGGGTGATTACTTTGATTAACAGAAAAAAAAACTTGATAATTATTTTATAAGATACGGCAATTTCATAATATATATGTCACCTTAATAATATATTTCAATATCACATATATTATAAGCATTTAGAGAATTTCTTATACAGGAATGTCACTGAAAATACATAGTAGTAGTTAGTAGTATAATAAATACAAATACAAATACAAATAATTTATTCGATGAACAAAATTGTACAGCTTGCTAGTAAATGAAGTCTCCTTTTAAGCAAATAATGCCTGTATTAGGAGACTCCCCTCTTCCATAACTTACACATAATAGTAATGCATTTTGTTCAAGGTGAGACAATAAAATTTACTAATTTACATAATAACAGAACTTAACATAAATATAGTTGTGTGTGTAAGTGTATGTGTGTGTGTGTGTGTGTGTGTGTGGTGTGTGTGTGTGTATGTGTGTGTGTGTGTGTGTGTGGTGTGTGTGTTATGAAATATGTTGCAAAAGAGCTTCCGTGTCAGCATAGGTAAGTGATTTTACCCATGTAGTTAAGAGTTTTTTACACAGATATAAAGGTTTAGTGTAGATATAGATTTCTTTATTTATTTTATTATATAGCTCAGAAGATCGTCTATTGTACTGCATGCTACCAAACCTAGTTTTAGTTTTAGGAATTTGTGCTATTAAATCTTTCCTTCTCTTCGACAGTATACAAGCATTATATGGTAAGGTTTTATGCTTTTTTAAAACTATTTGCAATACATATAGCTTTCTTACGGTTAGCAAATCACTAATATGATAAAGATTTTCAGTGGGGTACCTTTTATTTTTAAAATACATGATCTTTATAAGTGCTCGTTGTGCTCGTTCTACATCTATAAATTTGGATTTTGCTGCACCACCCCAGATAGGAATACAATACGCCAAGACAGATTGCACCAAGGCTTTGTATAAAATGTATGCTAGTCTTTCTATAAAAATAAGTTCATAAGTACACTGAAACATCAAGGTATATCGTAGTTTTAATAAGTGAGCACTGGAACGCAACTTCCGGTTCAACTTTCAGGAAACTCTTCCCGGTATGTATGCAAGTTCATGCTGCGCGCTAGAACTTCAGTTTCCAGTTAGTTAGAGCTAAAGCGCGCTGCAGATGTTTTTCAGCGGAGTCCCGCTTGCTTTGTTGAAATTGGCGGGGATAGGTGCATGTGTGGAAAAGTTAAACAGAGAAGAAAAACATTCATTATCTACAAGTATTATATTGAAAACTTACTGCGTAGATTCGGTTTTTCTTTTCAAACTTATCTTTAATATCTTTGATGCCCCTACCTACACCATTACAAAAGGTCTCCCTCAGAGTGGACATGAGCGTGGATGTCGTAAGAAAGATTTATTCTACATTCCTAGTAGTAGAACGTATTATTTTAAGAATACATATGTAAACACTTTTTAACCGACTTCAAAAGGAGGAGGTTATCAATTCGGTTGTATGTTTTTTTTTTTTTTTTTTTTTTTTTTTTATGTTTGTTACCTCAGAACTCTGTCGTTTACGAACCGATTTGGAAAATTATTTTTTTAATTGAAAGGATATGCTGCCAGATTGGTCCCATTTTTTTCAAAACCAAGTTCTGATGATGGGAACCATGAGTAACTGAGGGAACTCCTTAAATATTATAGGCATACATATAGCGTTTTTGGTATTTTTAGAAACTAGTCAAGCATTTTCATTCAGAATGTATCATTTGGTGAAGTGGATCTGATGAAGAAGGCCATAGATGGCCACCGGAACTCTGTAATAAAATTAACAATCCATCCTATCCTAGCCGTGCCTACTAAACGTAGAACTACCGAATTTGGACTCGATGGATAGTTCTTGACGAGTAGTTGCTAGAAAAATGGAGATCAGGGTCTGATGGTGGAGCAGGAAGGTTGTCACGGGATCTCTGCACCAATAAACGTAGATCCGCCGAGTCTGGGCTCGTTGGGTAGCTCTCGATGAGTAGTTGCTAGAAAAATGGTTATCAGCGTCTGATGATGGAGCAAGATGGTCGTCACGGGATCTCGGCACCAATAAATATAGACCCACCGAGTTTGGGTTCGTTGGGTAGCTCTCGACGAGTAGTTGCCAGAACAATGGTGATATCAAGGTCTGATAATGGAGCAGGAAGGTCGTCACGGTATCTCGGCACCAACAAACGTAGACCTACCGAATTTGGACTCGTTGGATAGGTCTCGACGAGTAGTTGCTAGAAAAATGGAGATCAGGGTCTGATGATGGAGCAAGAAGGTGGACACGGGTTTTTGGCACAAATAAATGTAGACCCACCGAGCTTGCAGTCCATGGTTCTCGAGAACTACGAGTATAACACCTAGATATCTTCAGTTTATGGCAATTAGTTAGTTTTATTAAGATATTGTCACATCTACATTTTTAAAATTTTTTGCTTAAGCTTACATTGTAGTGATGGTCCATAGTTGTGTTATGTAGTGGGTGTTTTTTAAATAAATATTAAACTGGCTGTTTGTCAGAATAAAATATAAGTTGTTAAAAGTTAACCTAATAATACACCAAGGGAACCACTAAAAAGAATAAAATAAAAATATTTTTTACAAAAAAAAGAACCGCCTTCAAAATGCAACTAAAAAGCCTGAAATAATTTCTAAGAATTAGTGGTTTTTACATCTACATTGTTGGACTTGGACTACAACATAATATAAATACATATTACTATCGAAGTCGGCGCCTAACGTCTAGCAAATACTTACAAGGGCAGTAGGTACCTAACTGTTTTCCAGTTTGGCGCCGTCTTTGATAGTAATATGTATTTATAATTGTTGTAGTCCAACTCCAACAATGTAGATGTAAAAACCACTAATTCTTAGAAATTATTTCAGGCTTTTTAGTTGCATTTTGAAGGCGGTTCTTTTTTTTGTAAAAAATATTTTTTTATGAGAGTGATAAATTAGCTGACATAATATACATTTTGTTCTAGTGTGCGATCTTTAAAAAAAGCCTTTATCTCAAACAGTTAGTAAGAAATTATACTTGATTTTGCATTACTATAATGTGTAGTTATGAAAGAGCCTCCTAATACATAAACTAATTTTCTTTTTTTTTAATAATATAAATATTTTTCTGCGTTTATTTAGGTTTGTATTTGTGTTATTAATTAAACTATAGGTCTGTTAAGTATTATTGTTTAGATGTATTTTTTTTGTAAATGACCGTTTGTTTCTTAATAAAATAAATAAAAATTGCTTGACTTGATTCTACAAATTTATTCTTCTGCTATAGTGATGAGACGCTAGACTAATACACACAATTACGTAGTGAGTATGCCTTCAATTCGGACAAAGCGATTTGAGTTGAGAAAGGACGGACATATATCTGTCTACCTGAACTAGGTGAACAAAGACGTCGAGCTGGTCGGGTCTGCGTGACAGAACCTTCTCGATTAGTAACAGTACGGAAACAGTATTACTTCCTAAGTTCTATACTGTATAACAAAGTAAATAAAATTCTTAATATTTACCCACTTACATTACATAATTGTAGGAAAACTTTAGATAAATGGCTGAAGTCCCTCACTTACAATGAGCTTGAAAACCATCTACAAGTTTAACTCAGTATTTTTCTTTAATTTTTTTTTGTACGAGTGCACACACACACACCCACACACACACACACAAAGACTCACACATACATACACACACGCGTGTTTATATAGAACTAACTAGACATGTTGATAGGCTGATTCTTGACAAACATACTCTACATTAAAAAAACTGCCTATAGTTATTTTTAAAAGGCAGCTTAAGGTATGGCTACTAGATAAAATGTTTTATACTGTGAATGACTTGTTTAAACAAATACAATAAAAAGCAGTTGTAGTCAATAACAATAAAAAATGACATCAATACATAAAAATTAAATATTACTATACATTCTGACATATTTTTTGAAATTTGTATTATATTACTCAATAATGACACTGTATTATGATATTGACATATGAACTTGATTTATTAAATTAATTGTTAACTTCACCATTATATTCACATGCCTATTATAGGCTAAATGGAATGGACATAAATTTGTATACATGTACTAGATCTAATTTTGTACTCCATTTAATATGAATAAATATATTTGTATTTGTATTTGTATTTGTAATTTACCTATTCTTATCTTTTAATTTATAATATTGTGATCTATGTTACTATGTAATGGTTGGAACGCTGACGCCTAAGGTTAATAGCTGCGACACAGTTTTAACTAATGTAGCTATTATCGTACTTATGTAAATGCTAACATCTGTTTTAGTTCCAATAAAATATGATTTGATTTGATTGACTAAGCGAGAACAGGAAGACGGGCAGCAGTGCCTTTCTTTTGGATTTATCTTCCACCTATACTGTGATCCCCAAGCCGTCTGCCAAGCCTGGGGATTACCCTCCCTTCTAAGGGGTGACCTTTTATTTAGCAGTGGAGGTGTTTCGGCTGATGATGATGATGATTCTTATTTTACTTTAACCTGCAGCTACTTACTCAAAATAACCTATTTTTGAAAAATTTATATATCCCAACGTATAACCTCTTTTCCCTTAAGACTGAAAGGGAAGCGATAGATTTGTCTGTACCTAATTTAATCATCACCCGCATCATACAAAATATATCCCGTGATCGCTTGAAACCGCGCCAACCTGGCAGTAAGCCTAACTACAAGCCCGACTAGTCAATACAGTCATGACAAAACAATTAAATAATTTACATATTAAGTACTCGATATTTATTTTTATTTTATTTATTTTTATTTATTGAAGGTATCCAACAGCACATTCCATAGAATACAGACAATTTAAAACTAGATAATTAAGCTAAGCCAATATAGGATACCATAGATACGAATATTAACGATACAAGTAATTTAACAGTAGGTTGTTATTGCTAAAGTTTAGAAAGACTAAAAATAGAAAGGATCTTTTTAAGAAAAATGAGTAGAAATAGGTTAAAAATTAACATAAAAAAGAACTTAACGGTGTAGAAAAGGAAATGCTAAAAATTACAGCTTCAATTGCAACAATTACATACAACTTAAAATTTTAAACATACAAATCCTTAGCTAGTTACTCAAGAGCTGCGCTATCTAAAAAGCAAAAACCAGTTATGTAGTATTAGATTAATTAAATATAGTAAGTATATAAGAATAAAATTGTGTGAAATAATGAAATAATTGTTGTATTTAATTTTAAATTCGATTTCTAAATTTAATTTTACATTACTAATTTTACTAATTTTAATTTTAATTCCCCCAATGCAATCATCATATTCACAGCATGTTTCATTTTAAAGAGCAGTAATATATATATAATATATATATATATATATCGTCAACAGCAGCCGAAAGATGTCCAGTGTTGAACAAAGATCTCTCCCTTCGAAAGCAGGGGTTGCTATAATCCACAAAATATTATAAAAACACTAGACTACTGATCACATAATGTTTTTTTCACTCCCCCATCTCCTCGCACTCCATTAAAAACCGTTTGTAGCCATATTGGTTGTCGTTTACCAGCGCTTTCATGTTTGCTTTGTCCTCCGCACACATCGTGTGTTTGGTGTAAACAAGCCCTTATACCGCGTTTCAAATATGTTCAATGTGCAACCCGCTTTACTGACATTTTTTTTTTACTGAGCAATTTTCGTAACCTTTTTTATCTCGATCTTTTTTTTTATTCTAGAACAGAAGCCTAATGGATGACGTTAAAGATAATCTGTCAACGTGATAAGAGAACACGATGAAAATAACGTGTGAAATTTTACACGTAAGGTATTTTCAGAAGTAAAATGTATTTGAATGATGGCGACTAATCATCAGTATACAAGCTGTTAAGTCCTGTGTTTAGCGACTCTATCGAAGTTCTAATAGAGAACATTTCTCCATAGCGTTTATGAATTCCACGGGTTTTAGTGGGTGAAATTCCTCCTCGGCCTTCACCCCCTCAGAAATGAGATCCTTTTGAAAGTTTCATCGCCTATCTCTTTTTGCAGTATCCTGCACTAAGGAACACAACATTGGTTAAATATTGCTTCTTTAGGGCTAAATGTCTGACACTTTGGTGGTGGTATCTATCAGAGCGGTCCTTGGACAAGTCCCTCCATATAATAATCATTAATCTTGCCACAAAATTGCAGTATATACTTCAATATAATTTTCCAAGTGGTATTTTGCTTGTGTCCTTTAAATATCAAATTTGATACATGAATAAAAAAAAAAGCTACGATATAATAAGTAAAAAATACTATAATTTCAATATTTATTCCAATGTAAGTGATATTCGCCTCCGAATACCCTTTTGTCAAATAAAAAAGTGTGTCAAAGTGAAAAAAGGCGAGGCAGGTGCGGCCCAAAGCCAGTGAAGCATGTTCTTGCACATTTCCAAGCGAATGCACACATCATTTATTGGAAATATATAAGAGATGTTATTTAGCTTTGAATGTTTATCGAATTTTAGTAAAGGAGTTTAAAAAAGGGTGTCGTTTTGAAATTTGAAGTTTACTTTGCCCTTGTGTGAGGCCACTTTAACGACAGTATAGTAAAGCGTGTCAACAACAAGAAAGTTGTGTCTTACGGTCTTACGTCAAATAATATTCTGGTAAATTTTTATTATTATGTTACCTCTTTTATCATACTTTTACAAAATAGAAAAAGAACATCCCTAAAGTTAGTACCTACAATAAGATTGAAAACCTTATGAAATAAAACCGAAAAGATACTCCACCGCTATAAAAAAAGATTCAGCTTTAGCACAAATAAAATAAGGATAAAAATAGTTTGTAACTAAACCGATCCATGAATGTTACATACTTAAAACGAGGCAAAGTCAAAATAAACTCTAATGCGCCGTGAATAAGTTCTAAACTTATTCGTAGTGAGGTGGCAGCCCCAGTTGTCGGCCTAGCGTAGTTGTCAGCGTGATTTAGTGATGGCGGGTCGGATGAAAAATAGGCGGCAACAGGGCACAAATCATCTGAGCGCCTATAGACGGACAGACAATAATTTAGTGTCCACTCTGATATTTATGCCTCGCTCATGGTTAGATTGTTTCGATAATTGGGACGCTTACACTAATTACCAGGCATCATTGTTTTTTGTTTTGTGTTACTTATTATCGTTAGGGAAAAATTGGTATATTTATTGTACGTACCAACCTACGTAAGGTTATATGAGATATTATTTTTATCTCTTGAAATAATAATAGGACAATCCTAGGACAATGGGGGGCTGGGGCCTTACCATGAACACTAACAGTAGTTTAACACTGTATTTAAGTATAACATTATGAACATTTTGGCTTAGCTGTAAGTTCATAATTGTAATTGGAATAAATAAAATAAAAATATAACTATAATATATATATATATATATATATTATAGTTATATTCTAGTATTAGTCTATCATAATATATTTTAATATGTAGTTTATTTTTTATTTTATTGTTATTCTTATTTTTTTTTTTTAATATATATTTTTATTTTTAATCCACTTAATTTATTTATATAACTGCACCTGCCCATAAGAATGCTCTGTCCTGTACCCCAAGGTTGACTGGAAGAGATCGCTTTAGCGATAAGTCCGCCTTGTTGTTCACTGTTTTTAATTGTTTTAATTTCAAATGTATATTTCTTTTGTGTGCAATAAAGAGTATTTGTATTGTATTGTATAACACGAAAAGTGACCTGTCTTACAAATTTATACCATGAGTGCTCTCATTAGTGTGACAATAATATTGTCACGTGACCACTCACCTGTTCGGGTGACGTAATAGCTGGGTGGCCTGCTAATTAGTGCGCTCATGGTAAGTACACGGCACTTTTCGTGTTAAACTGTCTTGCTATAAGAGGTCATAGCAAAGTCCTAGCCTGAACGTGTATGGCCAGCTTAAGGCACGTTTCCACTCTGTTTTCTTTTTTTCCTCTCACTATCTGATGGGATAGATAAGACCAGCAGGCAGCACGAGGTGCAAATCTTGAAAGATAAGTGTGCGTATGTATTTTTGTGTAGGAAGACGTTGTGAGGTTGAAAACTACGTCTGTGCGATCTGTCAAGACTGCAAGTCGTGTTAGGCCTGCAGGGAGGGATAAGGCTCAAAACCGACGCATGGATCATTTTTTTCAGTTCCAAACTCCACAAAGCTGTTCCCCCCCGCAGGATTTGAAGCAGTGGCTTCCCGCTGCACCAAGTATACAGCCTTAAAACAGTGCCAGCGGGAAGAAAAAACACAATTTAATGTACATTTAATTTTAAATTCACTAGCCAATGGTTAGTGGTAGAGGATCTATTCGGAATTACTGGGATACAATTATTTATAAACTTATATAACTAAATACATACATGAATGAATAACACCCTTGCCCATGATATGTCCAGGTAAGAATAGCAGCCACCCATATCCTCCCGTTCGGTGTCGTAAGAGGCGACTAAGGGAAACAAGAAGAGCGGCAGCAGCGTCTTTCTATTAGATTACATACCACCTACATTGTACCCCGGCTAAGGCTTAATAAAGGCTGTGTTTTAAGCGCGTGCTACACGGTAAGCTAACAAGCATCCCGACTAAAGTGACCTTGCCGTTTTCCAACCATGTCAACAGTGGTGTTCACCAAAGTTTAATCAGAGAGCAGTTGGCGAATTCCTATTTTTTTTTTGTAATATATTTTGTTACACCTGGCTTATGATATTCAATATTTTACAAGAAAAAAGAACCGTCCGTTAGGGCTACATTTTCAAAGAACCTTCATCAAATTTAATTAGATTTGTTTGCATGTCAACAGTTACACGAAGATTAGACATGATGGGCTTATTTCGATACAAGGAGAGTACTCAACAGAAGTACCAAATCATTGCCTGCCAATGTACACCGGGTCGTCGCTACGGTAACGTCACAGTTGAGAAGGGGCCCACGTCACGCGGGCGCTGCCCACCCATAACAGGGGGACAAACAATAATATTTATTAAGACGGATGGATAATGGAATTCTTTTGGGCGTATCCGCTTCACTACCGGTTACATCCGGTTACAAACAACGAAAAAAATGTAATTCGAATATCAAAACATACCTTGGATACGCAATACGTACGGTTCTCACATTTATTTATACCTATGTATATAAAAATATGTTTATACAGAATGTTACAAACAAAAACCCTGTTGCATCCAAAAGATTCATACCGCTTCCAGGATGGCATTATATATTTTTCTGATGTTATCATCAAAACTAAAAAAGAGTAACTACATATTATTTTTACTAGAGGCAGAGCATAGCCTCTTAAAAATTATTTATCATTCAGAATATGTAGATAAATTGTGCATCAATAGTTTGCGGTTCAAATAAATTGCTTTTATTTCTTTCTGTTTTCATTCTTTCTTTTATAGCTGATTCGTGCTACAACGGTCAGTTAACGATAATTTACGATTGGTATGTATAGTATCTAAAAATGCATCGGGTCACCGTATCTGGGGGTCTAGCACGAGTTCTGATAGTTTGCGAGCTCGATCAAACTGTCAGGTTTTCTCCGGAATAATCGGTTGCTTTTCTTTCTTAACAATTAGTTTGCTGTATACGGGCTAAAATAGTAAATTCAAGAAACTTAACTATTGTCTTAGGTCGTGTGACGAGGGGCAGTGGCTGCTGCCATCAGACCAACGACTTTCTTGCCTCATCACTAAGATGCTTAAAAAATTGGTTGAATACAAATAATTGTATTTACCCTCCGTGACGCAGCAAGAAACCGCCCGCTTTGTAAACCGGAGGTCACGGGTCCCAAACCCGCGGGACCTGACATAAGACACCTGATTTCATGTAGGTCTTTCGTCCCATTGGATTGTGAGAGTAAAAGCTTTTCTTTTACTCTCCTCACTCACCCTACCCGTGTCTGCTCAACTACTTGTGAACTATAATATTTCCTGCATAGTTGACTATTTATTCATGTTATCGTAAAAGATGTTTTGACTAGTTGGAGCATCTTAACCAAGTTCCCTCTTTACCCTCTATCCAAATAAAGCTGGAATTCTATAAAATAAATAATTTTATTCCAGTCACAGACGAGCGAGCACGTCATAAAACGTGTTACGCGTCACGACACGTGTTACAGACACGCCGTGACACCAACGTCATTATCCGCAAGATTACGCACAAGGACGTACCGAGCGGTTTGTGTAATGAAGCACGGACGGTTCGCGCCCGCTCCGCTAAGCCATGTAATTGGTTTGGCTAAGTGACGTGTGTGTAGAGCTTTAGAATTGCATTTGACCAGATTAGGTTGTATGACCTAAATACCGTGCTAGTATGCTAGCAGTAATATTTGCAGGCATCTACAGTTTATTTATATCTCATTCGGAATGGTAGAATGATACAATATAGATTAGTATATAAATAAATAATATCTTGGGATAATTACACACACGGCCACCTGATCCCAAACTAGGCAGAGCTTGTACTATGGAAACCAGCTGATACTAATAATAACAAACAACTGATACTAAAACATTTAATGTTCTACAATTTCTTTGTAAACACATACTAATATGGACATTTGGTGGGAATCGAACCCGTGACTCATCAGGTAGCGGTCATGGTATCTAACCACTAGACCGACAAGCCCGTCGAACGTCAACCTCAATTAAAATTTAAAATTTCTACAAAATTCTTCGGCAAAAGAATTAAACAGATTTATTTAGACAGACAAACATACGGTTTAGAGCCTTAGATTCTAAGTTTAGAGCTATGTTTTCTCATATTAATTCCTGTTAACAATCAAAAACACATCCGTGTTTAAATAAGAATTATAAATACATTCAAATGTTCCGCATGAATTTAGGAGCTCCGTTGCCACAGAAATGAGCGTCAAATGCATAAGAAGACTGGTAACTGTATTGAAAATTAAAATTTTAAAGAAATGAGATGGTGGAAGTTCTACTCACATATCAGTACTATGCGTTTCAACTAAGAATGTGGCCGCCACCTTGCCATTTCAAATATTAAATTACCAAAAATTATGTTATAACAAAAATAGATAGCAAAATAAAATATTACAATAAACAATCAAAACCGGGGCGAATTTTTCATTTTGTGTTTACTCTGCAGCCGGTACAAAAATCGTAAAAAACGAGTGAAGTTCCGCAGTAGCGATCATCATGGCGGCCACATTCTTAGTTGAAACGCATAGTATATATTATATCAGTATGAGGATATAACGTTGTCTCTTTCTCCAATGATATCATGTCAAGTTTCTATGAGCCATTATTGCAAATGACACCGACTTGTGTTGCTAAGCTTCAAACCATTACTAGCTTCATGCTTCAAACCAAACAAAAATCCTAAATCTATGCTTCAAACTAAATCAGTCAGAATCATAGATATAGATTCTTTTTCACTATGAAACAATTTTAATGTTTTTGCATTTATCATACGGCTCGCAAATACTCCAACAAAAAGTTATATCCTAGACCGCTTAACCAGAAGACTCAAGCGGCGAGTCAATAGGCTCACAAAATAATTATACTTACAACGGTAGCTTTGTTCCACTATCTCAATGAATGATGAGCCAACTATTGACCACGCTGACGGCTCGCATGATGAATCGCCCAGCTTCCAGCAAAAAAGGCAGCCTCGTTATATTAATGATAGAAATTAGACCATGTCTCAGACAACGGAACGGATGATAAAAGTCGACTCCCTTAGTCCAAGCTTTTGTTTCTTGGGAAGATTTGACTTAAGATTACAACATTACTAGATGTACTGAACTGATAGTCTTTTAAGCGAGAGTAATGGATTCTACTGTTAACTCAAAAAAAAATTAAAGTGATGTAGATCTAACACTAATAATTCTATATCAAATGCGAAAGTTATGACAAGACGGACATAATCTTTGCATGATGCGGATACCTAATGAGAGTTAGTTAGTTGCTATTGAATTGTCACTCAGATGTCTTGAATCCAGTAATTTCCCAAACTTCGGTACGCTTCATACTGCTGCTCTGTTGTAGAATATATATTACCACGGTGGAACTTAAACCGACCTAACCGTAACCGGCAAAGAAATCGCCAAATATAATTAATTCCACCTTGAGTGGCATTTTTAATCATAGATATGGTATTTTACAATTTAAGTTATCAATTTACTTCAAAATGCTGAGAAGAAACCGGACCACGTCTCCAAATAGTTTAATCTATAAAATCTCTGCATCGTCATAAAAATATTTGCATTTCCATTTTGTCCCAAGAAATTTCAATCTCTCAAGATATTGAAAAAACATTTTGCTGAACATCGGACCACTCGATACCAATCCTCCACCCGATATCTGAGATAAGGTCGCGACTTCATTCCGGGGCACAATGGATATTGCTAACCGATAAAGGCCGCCTTTGTTTGCACCTTTATATATTCTAGATATTCAGGGAAGTCAGATTCGACGGTATTAATTTTAACACGTAGGTGCACACCGAATTCCTTGATAAAACAGGGTTTAATGATAATGTTCATTCAAAGTTGCGAATTTCCAACTTTATCATCAGTGGAATTTTAAATTACCTACTTGGGCAGATTTATTGGATTTTAAAATAAGTACATTATTATATATCTCCCTGAAGTGTTTAACACTTAGCTTACTTAAATTTTAGAAAACTAGAAATCTGAACGAACTACAATCAAACCTACATTGGAATTATCCTCTTTAGCGGGATCATTGAAATCAATATACCATTGAGGTAATAATAATACATGGGTTAAATTTCAAATTTGGTTCAAAATTATACAAGAGCAACATTTCTTATGAATCCTTGCTTAGGTTGGTCTTCAATGGTTTTGTGGATATATATGTAGATTACTCTTGAATTGATGTTTCGATACCACAAGTAATAGTTAGGGTAAACTCACTGCTTCGTTTATATTACAATAGTGCCATTACTACGCTGATATAAATCTACTCTACTACACTAGTATTCAATAAGCTAAATAAAGTTTTCTTCTAAATGCATAATTTTACTCAGTACTCGACCGCGATTCTAACTGATGCATACGATATAATTTAATGGTAATAATTTTAATGATTATTATAAGGTTTCGAAACATTAACAAAAAAACTACTTCCAGAATGATATATTCTCCGTGTAATACAATGGATATTTTACTAGGACAACATAGTCGAATCGATCGGGGAGGAAAAACTATTTAGATAACGTCAGGAGCAGGTCTCGCTGCCGGCTGCCTGGTGAGTGCGAATAGCTAACAAAGCTTAGCGCTTGGGAAATGTGATGAGAATTTAGTTTATCAATATAAAAGCTTAAGTTGATGGTATCTTGCTTTTTTCATTGCAACGCAACAATTGAAAAACACGTCATTTATTTTTAATTTTGTTAAATCATCTTACAGAATAACCATGCTAACCAAGAAGTGTTGTATTAAGATCTTACAAAACAGTAATGATGTAAACATAGCTAAACACAGCTATCGTTGTGAAAAGCGTTGCAGCAAATAAAATTTACTGGACTCTAGAAATTAATAACCTAAACATTTAATGCAATATTATAGGACAGAGTGTCACTTGATGACAAACATCTCATTGTATTATAAGAAAATAAACACAATTTGAATGTACGCTAAGCAATTTACAAAGTTCAATGAGTTGCAACCAAATTATATGTAGGTTTTATGGTGATGACTTTCCGAAAAAAAATCTAAGCAAAATCTTGCATTTCAAAAAGCTTAAATTTTTATATCTTTCTGAAATTATTTTAATCCTCCTTTATATTGTTAATATTAGTTCTTTGCCACCTAAACTCTGCTATGCTAAACTGCAGTTTCGCTCACATAAATTACGCGAGATTTCTTTCGCTGTAAACTTGGCAGAATCCACGAGATTCAGAAACTTCGTACAAAGAATTTATAATGTTCTAAGTTGAGATTATTTATGCACAATTTTATATGAAGTTTTGACGGCAAAATGAACATTTCATCTGTTAATAAAGGCGTACTTTGGTGTAGCGGTAAACACGCCGGAATCTGGTAGTTCTGAATTTAATACTGCAATTTTGTAATTCTTTGGAGTAGTTGATAAAGTTTGGATGTTTAAGTTACCTAGTTCATCTACTAGTAAAAGTTTGTTTAAGTGCTTGCTTACTGAATGAGAGGTTTCGAAGTACAATTCAGATATGGTGAACCAATATACTTAGTAGTACAGTACGCGACAGGTCAACATGGCAATCGGGGTATGAGTTGAGACGTGGGGATACCTGCACGTCACCCGCGCCATCTTACACAAACGATGCGCTGGGATGCGGGGTGTTACCTCCCCGATTGCCATGTCGACCTGTCGCGTACTCTTTTCTGTTAGGAAATACTTGTCTAGTTCATGTTAAGTAAAAAAGATATAAATCTTTGGGCCTAAAAAGGCCACATTAAGCATTTTATCTAAAAGGAAATTTGTATTCAGCATTGCCAGCAGATTCTTTGCAATTCCTGTAATTTTCGTAAAATGATCACACATTTTAGGTGAATCATACTCAATTCATTTATTAGCACTAATTAGCAGACTCATATTTGGTGTTTATGCTGCCAAGCCAATAAAAATTAAACCGTAGCTTACTCATATTCATAATATTCACCGCAAGTGGCCTTTTTAGACTTGCTTGTCATTCTACCTTTTTCTTGTTTCTTAATATAGTATAAAGTGCAATGATTCCCCTCTGAACGAAACTACTAATAGATAGGTACATCTATAATTGAAACTTTTTCTCAAACACGGAAAAATAACGTAAAAAGGAAATAATTACGAACCGGAAGGGCGCTGCCCCCGATCACGTGGGGAGGGAGAGACGTAATTAAGGGGTGGGGAGGAGTGGCTGGAGGCCAGGACTGTTTTCCCTTAGGTGTGCTATTATTCGCTTGAACTGTAATATTCTAAGCCAAAAACATCGAGACGTTTTTGCAAGTGTTAGCAAATATGATGTAGAAATATTTGTAACCGAGGCTAATTTCAGCAGGGTTGACTAGTTTTTATACATTGCTTGAAACCCTTCTCGTCTTTGCCAGGCGCATAGTGTACAACCAACTCTAGAAGATTTAACTGCGTTACCAACCTTTCTTTTATGATTATTTCTATTAGAAAAAGATAACTTACAATACTTCAGGTAGGTCCCGTTATCAGCTTGAATGATTCATTTGTTCATTCATGCAGCCAAAACACATCCACTGTTGAACAAAAAGCCTCCCCCTTAGAACGGAGGGTTTGCCATATTTATTGACAGGTGGCTTGGGGATCGCAGTATAGGTGATAGGTAGTCCAATAGAAAGACGATGCTGCCAGAATTCTTGTTTTCCCTTAGTCGCCTCTTACGGACATTCAACGGGAGGAGATGGAAGGGGGCTATTCTTACCCGGACACCCCACGGGCTTGAATTATATAAAAGGTATAATATCAGTACCACGATTAGAACAAGTATCGCAAGTTCATAACGAGCTATTGCTCGGAGTTTCTCTGCGCGATAAAATCGGGAGAGGGAAAATTCGCCAAAGAACTATAGTTCTCAAAATCTGCAATTTGAATTGAAAATGGGCAGGCCATATCATTCGGAGAATCTATAAAAGATTAGGAAGAAAGGTTCTCGAGTAACAACCATCAACCAAAAGACGCAGCATAGGCAGGTCTCCTACTAGATGGCTTAACGACATTGGGCGAGTTGTAGACAACCGGTGGTTGCAAATAACCAATAAATTAAATGTCGTTCATTGTGAAGTTAAGGGGAGGCCTATGTTAGGCAATGGACGATTTCCGGATGGTTAATATCAGAAGAGTTGATGATATTTCATGTGAATTTCACTGCTAGTACAGTATTATTTGCTGTCCATATTAAAGCAAATACTCTTACAAATGCATTGCCGCTTTCCTCCAGATGATTTTATGTCTGAAAGTAGCTTTAGGAAAAATGAAGCCAAACATTATTATATCCTACAAAATAATTAAATCCCAAATGAGAACTCCAAATTCATTAATATAAGGAAAATACCCGTACTAATGAGACCACCCTAATTATAGGTGTATAAGGGTGTATCATTTGGCTGGTGTCGTTATCACTCCATGAATCCGAATAACATAGATACCCAAAACGTCCATAGGGATTCGATGAGGGAAATTTGCTGCCTAATTGTCAGGGTTGTAATGAAATCTTTGTTAACGAGTATTATGAGCGTCAAAGTTTTACTTTAGGCCAAATAATATTTTTTTTGGGTTGAAAAATAAAGGATTATGATTTGAACAATGAGAATTTACTACAGAAAATTTTAACCAATCGTTGATCACTACAGGTCCCTGAGTACTCGTCCTATGGGTATTTTTAGTGCGTACAATGATTGCACTTAGAAGAATAGTGAGAATATGTATATTACTATAAACAGGCTGAATAGATTTCTGTAGTGCTGGCCACAAAATAACGGAGTAGTATTTTAAGGCATGGAAAGTTAATGCGACATCTTTGCTTTCTACAAACGTTACATAAAAAGCATGGGCCACTTATTGCATAATAATCATTTTGACAATAGGGGAACTATACTCTGATCTGAATGCAATCTCCGAAGCGAATGAAAAAGGAAAGATTAGATCGAATCACAAAAGAAATGTTAAATCTCCAAAATTAACTCTGCAGAAATGGAACTTGTAAACTGCAGGCCTGGTGCCCTGATTCTAAGAATTGCGGTACGGATAAACCCCAAGAAATTGAGTTCAACCACAATCACTTTTTTCTCTCATTCTTACGACTCCCCGATGAGGGCAAATGAGATGCATGTAATACCAGACCAAGCAAAACTCCCCTCTTGTATTCCAAACAAGAGGAACGTAATCTTTACTTAACATGTAAATCATGCTGCTAAGATCCGGGCTATTGACAAACTTGGCTTCGACAACACGTGGAACGTATAAAGCCATTTGTATGCGAGTGGGTTAAGGTATTTTGAGCCCATAGCTTAGAGTTTCACAAGTTTTGAAATGGAAATAAATCTCGTTTTATGTACGAAGACTGTACCTAGTTGATACTTTCATAAGAGGCATTCATTGACACAGCGAGAAATTCAGTTCCCATGAATTATAAATTGGCTGGCTTTGAAAAAAAAGATTCAAAAACCGTCTAGAATTCCGCCTCTGTAATTTCTCTCAATTTCACAATATTCTATCACTGCTCACCAAAAGTAAAGTTATGGTGTAATAATAATCAGTCCAAATCCGAACAACTTAGATATACTAGGATTGTTTAATTGGTCTCGGATTTTAACGAATTCTCTCACAGTCCTTTGAGGAATGTATACTATCATTACATCATTTACCAAGCCAAAGAATGAACGATGAAAGAATTTATCCATTACAGCAACAAAGGCTTTTTAGTACATCCACTATATTCAGTAATGAGTAGTACGCACAAGAAGGTTGGATAACATCCGTGATCTTCCTTAATTTATGCTACCCGTTCAGATGATATTCAATGTTTTAGTCAATTTTTGGGTCTATCTTCGTAGTTCGTGATTTGGCCTACTGAAATAAATTTTGATTGTACACTTACTGCTAGAAAATGCTTCCTCTCTATCATGACAATTGCAAGAGTTAGAGTTCAACACCCCCAGGAAAACAAATGTGGATAAGTAGACACGCTTTTGTAAGACATTCTAGAGGATGTCTGTGTAGTCCTAGATATCCTCTAGAATTTCGTTTTAGTCATCGCAATAAATAAATTGAAATGTTTTGATTAGTTTTTAAGATACGTACTTTCTAGCTGGTGCTTTCCGAAATCAGATCATTAAAAGCAAAGTGTTTTCAGACATTAATGATATGAAAAATCATACACAGACCTTTGGATTTTTGAGTCTGTGACAGGCCCGTTGGTTTATTGATTAGACATCAGACACCCTGGCCGTTACCCTTTATCCCTGGCCGCTACGTGTGTTCGATTCAAACCTTGCGTCTGCGTTATTTATCTATAAAAGTATGGATTTACTAAATAAAGGTATATAATTATTTGTATTAGGCTACCTATTTTGGGATCAGATGGCCGTGTGAGGATTGTCTCAGGATATTATTAAATTATAACAGATACGTAAACTGCTACTACAGCGTATAACTCAAAAGCCTAGTTACCAACTGCCCAACGAGCAGTTACATCATTCCGTGTATACATAATGTATCTTTACGTAATACAATACAGTCTTCAGGTGCACCTGGGAACAGCGTTGTGTTGTGTCTCGTTTAGTATTCAGCACAGTGGCTCGGCTTAGTCCGTGTCTGAGCTCAGCTGAAGCAATTTCAGCCGATTTTGAAATTAAACTTTCCTTCGTGATGTATCGTAGCGTTATCGTGTAAGTTTAACGTCCTGGGTTCAAAATGGTTTTAAATTACCATCTGGTACTTAACAACTTAATTGAATTTTATGCACTTTTAAGCCCTAAACTAAAACTAAGTTTCCGTCCGTCCGACGGTTTTGTCCGTTCGTTTGACATAGGATACTTTTTATTCCGTAATTCAACACGGTTCCATTGGGAGAGGATTAAAGTCAAAATGTTTACTTGGTTATACGCGTGATCCGATTTTATTCATTTTTCATTATACTTATCATAAATGGTAATAATAAAGAGACACATGCAATTGCCAAACATTGATAACAACTTATACTTTTAGACTTTCGCGTTCCATTGTTAAACTTTATTTTAATCGGGAATCAACGCGATTTACCTTATATTTTGGCTTGACGTATTGATAACAACTGTCTATGAGACAGTTATTATCAAAGTTTGGCAATCGATTAGGTTAAGCAACGTTAGGCAAGATCTTTACATAGATGGTTGACCGTTTAATGAAAGAAAGAAGAAGAAGAAGAAAGAAAAACATTTATTCAGCGACATCTAAATCTAACTTATCTATTACAATTTTTATTTTAAATAATGCCGCTGAAGGGTTATCCACTCAGCATGTGCCGTTGCTCCTATTTGGAACAACGACGCTGATCTTCTGTGGACACCCGTTGACGAGAGCGCATCTGAGCGCAACAGCATACACCGCACATAAAATACTTAAGTATAACAAAGAAAAGAAGGTAAAAATAAAATAAATAAATAAATAAAATAAATAAACAATAAACAATCACAAGCAAACCAGGAGACATACAAGAACATGGAAGTAATCAATTATTTAAAAGTGACGGTTTTAGTCTATATAAAATTAAATTTAGTGGCGAAGTAAATGAAGTAAATCCCGTGGTTAAATGTATGTAGTATGATAGATGTATATAAAAGAGTGTGAAAGTATGTATGTAGTGAATGTAATGAATAAAGCACAGAACGACTATTGAGTTATTTTTTGTTGTGAAAGTAAATGCATTTTAAACTTATATTTAAAAGAACTAACAGCGGACAAGCTTTTGAATGGTGGAGGGATGTTATTCCAACATTTCGTGGCTAAGTAGCGGAAACTGCCACGAAATGCAGCCGTACTATGCTTTGGACAAAGTAAACGCGTACCCAGTCTCACTCGACGTTCTGAAAAATTCAGTTTATTATAGAGATAGATAGGACTCTTATTTTTGACGATTCCGAACAAAAGGCAGGCGAAGTGAAGTGAACGTCGGGACTCCATAGTAAGGAAATTACCTTGATTTAGATAGGGAGTGATATGGGATCTAGGTGGTACTGGAAAGCAGAATCGAATACATGAGTTCTGAACACGCTGAATCAGTCTCTTGGTATGACTAAGAATACAAGCCCCAATAACAGTATCTGCGTAGTTTAGTTTTGACAGTATTAAGGATTCACAAAGATTGATTCTAACTTCAACTGAGAGAAACTTACGCACCTGATAAAGGATTTTTAACCTATAAAAACAGTTCTTTACTACTCCTACAATATGATTATGAAATTTTAAACCACTATCCATGACCACACCTAGATTTCTGACTTCTTCAACTTGTTCGATTACTTTGTCTCCAATTTTGACCAGGGGAACATTACTCTTAATAGTGGCAGTCTGCAATTTGGAACCTAATACAAGATATTTTGACTTTTGTGGGTTTAAAACTAAGCTATTTATATTTGCCCACCCAGCTATTCTCTCTAAGTCTTCATTAAGATTATTAACTGCACTGGAAACTTCATTAGGCTTGAAGGAAATATAAATCTGAATATCGTCTGCGTAAATATGATACTTAGAGTTATGTATGCAATTTATAATATCAGCGCTGTACAATATAAACAAAATCGGACCCAGAATGGAACCCTGTGGGACACCACGACAAACGGATGAGTTCTCAGAAACAAATGTTATACCTTCATTACTATTAATCTCTACTCGCTGGGTACGACCACTGAGGTAACTAGAGAACCATTTTAACGCAGCACCATCAAGGCCATAGTATGCTAGCTTGGAAAGGAGTAAGTTATGATTTATGGTATCGAAAGCACGGGAAAAATCTAATAAAACCAATATTGTTCCTTCTCCTACATCAACTCCTGCCAGAACATTGTCGACGACATCGAGAAGCGCTGTCGATGTACTATAACCAGTACGGAATCCGGACTGGTTTTGAGGTAGAATGTTATTAGCATCTAAAAACTGTACAAGTTGTTGGCAGACAACCTTTTCGAGGATTTTGGACATAAATGGTAAAATGCTTATGGGGCGAAGGTCCTTTAAATCATTGGGGTTATAGTTTTTCGGAATAGGTTTAATCAATGTTCCTTCCAACAAGACGGAAAGACACCCGTTTGGATGGATTGGTTGACAATAGCCGTTATAATCCCTAGTGTTTGAGGTAGTGTTACCAAAATCATGTCTCGTGAGATACCGTCAATCCCTTGCGCATTAGTCGAAATATTCATAATAATTTTTGATATTGTAGCTTCATCTACTGTATGGAGACTAAAGCAAGCCGAGCTGAAACGGTTGTGCTCAAAATAGGTGAGGTCTGAGATTGTAACAAGATTATTACCAGGCACATTAAAAAAATGTTGATTAACAAGATCCGGGTCTGACAGGCGGGGAGGAAGGGCTTTTTGTACTGTTTTAAAATCAACGACATTCCGCTTGATATTCTTCCAGAGTTCTCGTGCGTTAGTAGAGTTACTATTAATATTATGACGAAAAAATACAGCCTTTTCGGTAAACATAGCCTGACTTACAACCCCTTTTAAATCTTTATAATACTTTTTATCGGACTCTTGTTTTGTCTTACGACTTTTGTCATGAGCCTCGTCTCGCAACTTCATCATATCTCTGACAGTAGGTGTAATCCAAGGGTAACTATGATGTTTGATAATGGACGTTTTTACTGGGGCATGTAGATCATAAATACCTAAAATGCAGGCATTAAATAACAACAACGAATCATTTACATCTTTTCCTATAATGCGATCCCATGCAATGTTATTAATGTGCTTATTAAATTCTACAATATCAATATCTTTAAGTGGCCTATACGTTATCCATCGTGGAGGTAATTTTGGTTTTTTCACGCAAAGTTCACAAGAAAGAAAAGCATGACTACTAAGGTCCGGAATATAATCAATAGTGATATGAGAAACAGTGACTCTGCTACAAATGACATCAAGTAACGTCTCCGAGTGATCTGTAAAATGGGTTGCCCGAGTTATATATTGTTTTAAATGCATACATTGAAAAAAAGCTGTTAATGCCATTTGAACTAAGCGTCCCCGTGCTTCAGAGGGCAAGTAAAAAGTGGGTTCCAGATTTTAACCGACTATATAAAAAGAAGGTTATGTATTCAACGCAAACGTATGCTATACAAAATTTAGTTAAGTAATGTAAAAAGAGAGCGGCGGAGCTGCGCGGGTCAGCTAGTCCAATATAAAGACGCTGCTCCCGTCTTTAGGATTTCCCTTAGTCACCTCTTACGGACACCCGACGAGGAGATGAGTGGGTGCTATTCTTACCCGAACACCCCCCGGGATTTATATTAGTGCAATTTATTTATTTGTAAACTTGTGTCATTGAGACTGTTCTAAGCTTTGTATTTTTAAAAACTTGGTACACTCTCACTCAGCTGACCCGCACAGCTCCGCTCGCGCTCTTTTTACTCAGAAACCTTTTTGGGCTCATGCACAACACTTTGCTGAAGATCATGACATGATCAAATGCATAGTTTACGATTCTATAAAGGACGTACAGAAAAACATTCATTTTTATATTATTTAATATCAGGGGTTTTCAAAATGTTTCATTTATTTATACTTTATCTTTTGTTTCCTTGCTGTTCAGATGGCTGTCTACGGTACAGCATGGTATCAGAACCACTCATAGTATTCCTAAATAGCTGACCGCTTAAAATATTGTATACCTACACAATCTGCTACGACCCTAACTAGCTTTATTAGAAGATATTATCATAACCTCATGTTTACAATCTCTGCTAACAATTTGATATAAAATTACCAATATCCCAAGTTCGTAACAACAACACAGACATAATAAACAAACATAAACAACAAACAATAACAACATACCTACAATTGTAAACATCGTAACTGCCTCCGTAGTGTATCGTGGCAAACGAGGTTTATACCTAGCAAGGTCAATTATTATGTACGGCCACTTATATCTTGACGTCTTTTCAAATGTTATCTATGTCATGTAATTTTTTGTGATAAATGAAGATTATTATTATTATAAGGTCAAGTTGGTAGAAGATTTTTGAAGTTCTTTTTCACCAACTACAGTTCCCTATACACCGGAACACAGCAATGTTTTATACACTGCTGGTTGATGGTACAAGTTTTTTTTTAATTTAAATTTTGTAAATGTCGTTCATCTTTGAGATTCGGTCATAAAATCTTTTAGTTTGAATAGTAGAAGAGATCGTCTCATATTACAAACCATTATTTTCACTAACCCGTGTTCCACTTGATATTAAGATTTTCTTTTCGTTTCAGTAAAAAACCTACTGGCTTATAACTAGTTAGTTAGTAGAACCTCCTCCTTTTTGAAGTTTCAAAAAGGAGGAGGTTCTACTATAGGCCGACCGTTTAACTCGCGCATCGCCTGCGCGGCAAGAAGGGAGCGAGGGGAGATGTTAGCGGATGGGTGAAATGGGTGCGCGGAGCAGAGAGCTTACGTCAAATGTGGCAGTGCGCTGGCTGTGCTCGCAGCGCGCGGTTGGTGTTTTTGTTACGGACGCTTGAAGATAAACGCACAAGGTATACGACTGCCAAGATAAATCTCAAGATGAATCGCTCTTCCAGTTCGTTGATGAAGAGATGGACCGATTTATTATTAATTTGCAAGATTCTGACTCCTCAAGCTACACAGACAGTGATGATGATTCAAGCGATATGAATATTAGTGACGAATAGTCCTATAAAAAATTTATCTGTGGTTAAATATTTCTTAAACGGAGTTAATTATTGTTTTATGATTTTGTACCTATGAAGCTATTATAAAATATTTGTAAAACTTAAAAATAAATACTTAAAAAAAAGATACTTATTATTTTATTCTTTACCAACAATGTCTATCTCGAGATAAATCTTTGGATTATTGACTCCGTGTGTAGCGTTACCCGCCCCCGCTCCCCTCCCACCGCGCAGGCGACACGCGAGTTAAACGGTCGGCCTATAACTAACTAGTTATATGTTCTATAGGTTCTATATTCCACTGTATATTTTTCTATGTATGTTCACCGATTTCTCCGATAACAGTTAATCGATTTCCAAATTTTACTTTCAATTTGGCCCCTTTGTCACCAAGTCAGGATCTGATGATGGGATCCCAGGGAAATCGAGGGCAGCCTTTAAATTTTATAGGCACTTATTACGTTTTTATATATAGGTTTTTTTTTTGTAACTTCTACTAAAAAAGAAGTTGGCGTTGAGGTACCTACCTTCTGTGTGTTTTAACACCAACTTCAATAATATGTAAATTATTTTATAGTTTTTAGTGTTATTGAAGTACCTAGATTTTTTTTAATATGTTATCACCGCTACTTAATAATTCGCCAAAATATGTATACACCTTTGCCCACGATTTCGAGAGAAACTATCGCACGAAGCATATTCTTCGCAAGCCTTTACAAAATGTTCAACATTTCCACCGAAATTAACAATCTCCGCTAATTGGGATATCGCACAGAGCATCTCTGAAAACATGATGCAATTTTCTCTCGTGAACTGGGATTAGGTCTTCAGCTGAAATTGTAACTTCATGCTTGTTGCATAATGGAACTAGATATATTAATTAAGTTTAGCGTTGAGATTGAATAGGAGCGGGTAAATAACAATTATTAGCAAAGCGAGTTTTCTTTAGTAGGTATAAAGCTAAGCCGATAGAAATGTGACCAGCTACACTATTCTCTATTGTGGCTGTTCTCGACAGCGAGCTTGACGCCGAGCCAGCGTTGAATACGACGCCAATCTTGACGCTGTTAAAACTCATATTCACTATCGTATTCCGGTTCAACGTCGAACTAACTGTTAAACTATTCCACCTTAAGTCATCATCATCATTAGCAGCTGATAGACGTCCACTACTAAACTAAGGCCTCCCGCTTAGAAGGGAGAGGTTGCCAAAATCCCCACGCTTGGCTGGCGGCTCGGGGATCGTAGTATAGGTAGAAGATAAATCCAAAAGAAAGACGCTGCTGCCTGACTTCCTGTTCTCGCTTAGTCGCCTATTACGACACCCAACGAGAGGAGATGGGGGGGATGCAATTCTAGCCCAGCACCCCACGGATACCACCTTAAGTAGTTCCACAGAAAACCGTCGAAATATTTCCGAAAACCTTTCAAAAATCTATAGTCTTTGTATAGTTTAATCTTATAGGATCAAGTGCTGTTAGTTTTTTTACCCTCAGCTCATAGGTAGGTTTCGTAAAGGTGTATTTTTAAGTTTTTTTTAAGTAGCCTTATACTCACGATGAGTGTGTTATTTTCTCATTATAAGGATCTGGGATTAGCAGTTTCACCGTGAAACAGATAGGGTTACATTCTACCATATAAAATTAGAGGACTACCACCACGAAGTTATTGCCATCATATTATACAAATTGCCCAATAAATCAACATAAACATTAGATATAAACAACGTGCGTTTGTTAACCCATCCTCGTAGCCACTTGACATGGCGTTATAACGGGAACTCCACCCGATCACAGCGATAAATAACACCTGCTGCCAAGAGTGTATTACTTTCAGACCTGTTTAGAATTGTGATCTTTTGTTAAATTCCAAATATCTTTGTTACGCATAGGCCCCATGGAGGCTATTACATTTTTTTTTTTTAAAGCTATCATCGGATGCCGCTGGATCTTCTCTGGATTTACTTTACTTTACTTCTGGATTTACTTTGTTTAACATCAGTAGGTATATGTACGGTGCAGCGCAACCGTACAATTTGATGCGTATGCATTTTACTTGGCACGCGTAGCCTAATTAAACTCTTCAACATCAGTTCGCATATATCGGTGGCAAGAAAACCGCGCGTGCTCACTAATTCATTTTCATACAGTTCATTATTTTAGTTAAATTATATAATAAATTCAGTTGTTATCTTAACTTAGTTTATCATTTCCAAAACTTTGATATTGTATGGTTTACCAAGAAATCATACCTAATTAAATGGCCCTTCGCCGTCAAGGACTCGCGTCGTAATTTGCCACTATTCGGGAACGTTACCGCGTGAGTCGAACCATCTATCTACCAAGTGATAACTACCAAGTGTTATTAAGTCTCAGTGATTACCAAGAAATCATACAGTATATCAGTATCACAATCTCAAATTATACCAAAGAAGAAGACTGAATAATATGAATGAAAAATATACAAGATATTTTTTGTGCTTACGTAATCCCACTACGTAGACCCAATGCAATATTTTAAACATCGTGTTATCTTTAACAACTTGATATACATTATGTGACTATCTAGTCATGTGAAATCAAACTTAAATAGATATAAAAAAAATAAAAAAATATAATACTCAGTACTCACCCTTGCGCGTGACCTTGTGCCCTGCTGGTAATCGTAGCCTCTGCCCTGGAAACAAAATTAGACAGATTCAATACTAAAGTTACACTTTCCACAACCCCTAGCAGGTCCTGACCATTATATCCGAAACTAATTTGTTCGGATAATATTTACTCATTTTACAACCAATTTCAGCCTATTGGGGCCGGACGCGAGATCGCACGTGCGCGCTTCGCGTGTTACTTGATGCAGATCAGAATCATCGGCTTTTGAGAGGTTGGAAAGTAGGATATCCATTACCGTTTTCAAAGAAACATTTTTTTTTATTAGCACTCGACAGCAGCGTTTAGCAGCATTCGACTTTGAATTTGATTCTTGTTTTCAAGATTTCGTATACATTCCCTATGGAATGATCCCTATGGAATCCTATGATGATCATCAAGAAACTTCCATTAAAACATCAATGTATTAAGTGTGTTTACTTTTGTATCCCTACTTCAAATTAAGGTACTAGGGGTAGACTCCAATGCATTAAAATGACAAAAGTGCATCAACAAGAGAAACCTATAAAAAAAATTAACGTTTCAATGTTTCTTTTAAAGATGCGCGACTATGAATGATTTCATTCGAATTATTCGAATATAAAAATCATTCGACTTATTCGAATGATTTACGAAGTTAGTAACTAATTTGATACTTGCTCGACTTTGATTATTCGCTCCTTATTCGGCGGATTGAATGATATGATTTGATAGGCACTGACATTATTTGTTCCGTGACCGGAACGGAAAATAATACATTCATATTTCATTCCAAAAACTGTCGACTGACTCGCGAACAATCTAGTTCAAACGCCGTTAGTAGTTACTAATTAGTAGTGATTATTCGACTATGAACATTAGTATATTACTAATATTCAAGTCGAATGCGTACATTAGTAGTTGTAGATTATTCGAATTGTCGAATTAGTAACAGTCACGCATCTTTAGTTTCTTTATGGAATTAAAAGTGTTATAAGGCAGCTTTATAGGTAAAATACTAATATGCTTTTTATACTCGTCAAAGATCGTTTTGATAGAATTTAAAAATCTTTAAATCTTCATTATCATTATCATATCTGTCTATTGCTGGACATAGGCCTCCTCCCATCTTCGGCTCTCCTCATCCAGTTTCTTGTAACCACTCTGGGAATATCATCGCTCTAATTACAGGTCTAAAAAGGCCACATTAACCAATTCACCTAAAAGCAATTCATGTTTTAAATTTCAAGCATATCCTTAAAAAATCTACTTGATTTGACAAAATGGTCACACATTTCAGGTGAATCATACACATTAGCAGACTCTTATTTAGTGTTAATGCTGCCATACGAAGAAAAAAATAACTGTAACTTATTCATGTTATGATTCACCGAAAGTGGCTTTTTTATTTTGTTTATTTATAGACAAACTATTTTGCATAATGGAAATTATGACGCCGATGGTTATAGGACGTCCTGCGCTACGCTTCCCGATTCGCGGTCTCCACTCCAGAACCAGTTTACCTCAACGGTCATCAGTCCTACGGCAAATATGACCAGTCCACTGCCACTAAAATATGTAAATCCTCATTATGTAACAAAAATTAATCAAACTTAACACTTTCACCGTTTCACCCATAATACCTACCTCGTGTAAGCCAAAATTGTTATTTTATGGTATTTAAATATTATCTAGCTACACAAACAAGCTGGTTGAAACTAACAACATAACATAATACAAAACAAACTTGAACTCATGTAATCCCGGAATCCCCGAATCCTGGAATCCCGCGAAATCCCTGTGACCCGGCCAGTACCAACTATACGGTAGTTATTACGCATGTAACGTGAACAGATTTAAACTTGAAATCAAACTACTTTTACGGATTTTATCGCGATTCACGGTGATTGTATCGCGATAAAAAATAGTTTGATTTCAATATGCAGTATTCGCGTAAATAAAAAGACAACATTATCAGATTTAAATTGTTAATAGTGCTTGTTAAGACTATGTTACGTTTTGGACAGACTTCAAAAATTAGGTTCCGTATTCGGCGCATATTTAAGTAGGTATGTAATATTAATCCAAGTGATCAAGATTGAATTGTATTATTTTTCTTGTACCTATTGCTGTATAGCATTTGTATCATGCGTCTCTTATTTTTAAAACTACCAAGGTGGCAAGCAAGCGTGCGGCCCGCCTGATGGTAAGCAGCCACCGCAGCCTATAGACACTAGCAATACTAGAAGAATCACTAGCGCGTTGCCGACCCTTATGACATTAGATATCAAGTATTTGTGTGCTTCTTCCCTTCACGCCGGAACACAGCAATGCTTACACACTGCTGCTTGGCGGCAGAATATCTGTCACTGCGGTGGTACCTATATGAACCTACCACCTAGTAAAAGTATTTTGGTAATAATACATATGTTCGTATGTATGTTTGTAGATGTGTTGTAATAGTTTTAGTAGGTATTTTTCAACAATAGTACAAATTTCATGGAAATCATTTCAGTAGTTTCAAAGATAGGGACTGTTTATGTTTTCAGTAAGTTACTCTAGCATAGCTGTTCGAGTTAAGTGATAGTTTCGCTAGCATTCGGAGAGTTACAATGATGGAAGTCACTAAAAAGTGTTAATTGACCATAATACTAAAGTTTATACAGTTAAATGCCCGAGGCAAAAACGTATTCTGACCATTATATGTCTGTGACATAGTAGGCTCACAAACTAGTGAACAAATTAGAACTAGTGATTTTTTTTAATATTTTTATGTTAGATGAATCTGTAAAATAACGAAGCTACGAACTAAAGTTATTAAGGGGGTAACATGCGCCAATGACCTTGAGAATCTGGCCGCTGCGGCCGAGAGTTGTCATCGTAGAGGGCGCTACCAGCAAATATGAATATTACATTTGAAAAATCATAGACTAAAAATATGTAGATGTGTCGAATGGAGTTTTGTTAATTTTGCCTATTCCGTTATAGTATGAAACTTCAATAAAATTATATCTATTGCAAATATACTAAATAATATAACTTTTGAATGTTTTGTTGATTATGTATACGTAAAATAAATGACTGATGAATTATTTAAATGCATGATAACTCTGTTAAAATCGGTTTTTATCAAAGCAAAGCTTTTTGTCATTTCATAGTGGCATGGAAAGAACAAGACTCATGCAGTTTAAGAACGGTAACCCACTGTTTTATATCTTGATTTATACCTTGGCATGCCACCTTGGGATCTTGGGATTATCTGAAATCCGGCGAGAGGGACAGGATACGATAACCCTTGATTCTGGCAACATGCTCTTCTTCCGGGAAGGAGACCGGAAATCCCAGGGTGGTGTCGGGTTTCTCGTCCGTAAGTCCCTTATTAACAACGTGATTAAGGTCAATAGTGTGTCGAGTAGGGTAGCGTACCTTATACTCAGAATAACCAGTCGGTATTCGTTGAAGGTTATACAGGTATACGCGCCGACCTCGGCACACCCTGACGATGAAGTAGAGGCTATGTATGAGGAGATATCAGAAGCCATACATACCTCCAAAACACACTTCACCGTTGTTATGGGGGACTTCAACGCGAAGGTGGGCACACGGAATGGCGATGAGTTGAGAGTGGGGTCATATGGGTACGGGCAGCGGAACCAAAGGGGCCAGCGGCTGGTCGACTTCATGGAGAAGGAGGGACTCTTTGCGATGAACTCCTTCTTCAAGAAGCGACCATCCAGGAAGTGGACGTGGTTAAGCCCCGATGGTTCAACCAAAAATGAGATCGACTTCATCATGACGACCAAGAAGCATATATTCGATGATGTCTCCTTGATCGGCAGGGTGAAAACCGGTAGCGATCACCGCATTGTTAGAGGCACATTGAATATCAATGTCAAGCTCGAGAGGTCTCGTCTGATGAAGTCCACGCTCCGTCCGGGAACCGCCCAAATCCGAAACCCCGAAGACTTTCAACTCGAACTACACAATCGCTTTCAGTGCCTAGCCGAATGCGAAACTGCGGACGAGTTAAACAATGGGTTGGTGCAAACTGTCCATGCAGTGGGGTCCAAGTTCTTTAAGACCCCACGCCGTAATAAGCCTCAGAAGCTCTCCAATCAAACCATTAAGTTAATGGAATCCCGGACTGAGATGAGACTGCAATCTTCAACTGATATGTCAGAATATGCTGAACTCAATAGACGAATCTCGAAATCCATGCGTCACGACTTGCGTTCCTATAATACAGCATGTATTAAGGACGCAATTGAGCGGAACCAAGGCTCTAAAGTGTTCGCAAAGAATTCGTCTATTGGGCGCAGCCATATGACCAGGCTGAAGATCGACGACGGCAGTGTCATCTCATCGAAACCGGAGATATTGAGAGAGCTCGAGAGGTTTTACGGACAGTTATACACCTCAACACAGGAACCCATTGCCAGAACAGCTCAGGACACCAGAGCCATATTAACCCGACACTACACTGAGGACATCCCAGACATCAGCCTGTACGAGATTAGAATGGCTCTCAAACAGCTCAAGAACAACAAGGCGCCGGGTGAAGACGGAATCACAACAGAACTTCTGAGAGCGGGTGGAAAACCGGTACTATTAGTCCTCCAGAAGTTATTTAATTCCGTCTTACTCCAGGGTACTACGCCAGAAGCATGGCACGGGAGTGTGGTGGTTCTTTTCTTCAAAAAAGGTGATAACACCTTGTTGAAGAATTATAGACCCATCTCACTCCTGAGCCATGTATACAAGCTGTTTTCGAGAGTCATTACGAACCGTCTCGAACGCAGGTTTGATGACTTCCAGCCTCCCGAACAAGCCGGGTTCCGAAAAGGCTTTAGCACCGTAGACCACATACATACGCTCCGCCAGATTATACAGAAGACCGAGGAGTATAATCGGCCATTATGTCTAGCGTTTGTGGACTACGAAAAAGCCTTCGATTCAATCGAGACCTGGGCGGTACTGCAGTCCCTCCAGCGGTGCCATATCGACTATAGGTACATCGAAGTGTTGAAGTGTTTGTACAGAAACGCCACCATGTCGATCCGACTACAGGACGAGAGCACGAAACCGATCCCATTGCAGCGAGGCGTGAGACAGGGAGACGTTATTTCTCCGAAACTGTTCACTAACGCATTGGAGGACGTTTTCAAGCTCTTGGACTGGTACGGATTCGGCATCAACATCAATGGCGAATACATCACTCACCTTCGTTTTGCCGATGATATAGTCATTATGGCTGAGTCGCTGGAGGACCTCAATACAATGCTCAGCGACCTCAGTAGCGTTTCCCAACAGGTGGGTCTTAAAATGAACATGGACAAGACGAAGATCATGTCTAATGTCCATGTTGCACCCGTACCGGTAGTTGTTGGGAACGATACAATCGAAGTTGTTGACCACTACGTATACCTAGGACAAACAATCCAGTTAGGTCGGTCCAACTTCGACAAAGAGGTCGCCCGAAGAATCCAACTCGGATGGGCAGCGTTCGGGAAACTACGTGACATCTTCTCATCAGAAATTCCGCAGTGCCTGAAGACAAAGGTTTTTAACCAGTGTGTGTTTCCAGTGATGACTTATGGTACTGAGACGTGGTCTTTAACAGCTGGCCTTTTGGAGAAGCTCAGAGTCACACAACGAGCTATGGAGAGAGCTATGCTCGGAGTTTCTTTGCGCGACAGAATCCGGAATGAGGAGATTCGCCGAAGAACCAAGACCACCGACATAGCTCGTAGAATATGCAAGTTGAAGTGGCAGTGGGCAGGCCACATCGCTCGAAGAACCGATAACCGTTGGGGAAGAAAGGTTCTCGAGTGGCGACCACGAACCGGAAGACGCAGCGTAGGCAGGCCTCCCACTAGGTGGACCGACGACATTGTTCGCGTCGCAGGCAACCGGTGGATGCAAATAGCAAATTGTCGTTCATTGTGGCGGTCTAAGGGGGACGCCTATGTTCAGCAGTGGACGTCTTCCGGCTGGTGATGATGATGATGATGATGCCACCTAATTATAATCTGATAACCCAACAACCGACAGTGGTAACGTAGTTGACGTGTTGCATCAGGATATGGATTATTGCATTTCATATTCCAAACTTCATATAAAAGGTTCAGTCCGTCTATTATAGAATGGCCAATGCCTGACTAGTGAGACTTATACATACTTGTATTCTATTGTTGGTGGTTATTAGTTACTTCCGATTACAACCGGAACGCACTTCGACCCAGCTGAATACATTGTACCTGTCATTCGGAATCCATATACATTCGTACTACTTATAACATACAGTAGTCACAGCGGGTTTTTGTGTGTCTTAAGTTAGGGTTGGCGAACCATTGCGCAAGTACAGTTGTGAGTTCTGAATACATAAACATAAAAATAGCTACTGCGCAGCGTCTTGCAGCCAACTTCAGACACACAAAGATCCGCCGTGACTACTGTAAGCGTACTTGAAATGAAACTATGCACTAAGTTCTAAGGTTTCTATTCTGCACGTCAAAACAAAAGCGTTTAACAGAGCCTTCAAAATATAGATTTATTTTCTTAATAAGTAGATTTTTTTCTTAAAAAGGGACCTTTTTAACATATTTCCTGAATTAGTTCCAAATTCTCTAACCAATAAACATCCATCTGATAGTTTAGTTAGAAGCTTTTTGATCCCTGGAAAAATGAACTGAAACCAAATTGATGATTGATTGAGATGTTCGAGTTTGATAAAGAGAGTGACTTAAGATGCTGCAATGCATGCCAGTGGCCCTGATGAGATGCTAGCGGTATTATTAAAGAAGCGTGGAACTGTAATGTTTCCTATTCTAATGCGTATATTCTCTTTAAGAGCGGCACAAGTACCCGAATCTTGGAAGCTTGCTAGCATCCAACCTTACTCAAGATACCCAACGGTGACCCAAGTCGTGTAAACCTAAAAATCATAAATTATTATTATTGCGACAATTAATTCCGTGATAAGAATAATAGCACCCATCCATCTCCTCCCGTTGGGTGTCCGTAAAAGGCGACTAAGGAAAAACAAGAAGATGAGCAACAGCGTCTTTTTATTGGATTACCTACCACCTATATTGCGATCCCCAACCGCCTGCCAGGCGTGGGGATTATGGCAACCCCTCCCCTTTAGGGGAGAGAGGGCCTTTGTTGAACAGTGGACGTTTCGGCTGCTGATGATGATGTTGATGAGTTCCGTGATCGACTCCATAATGGCCATCTAACTGAAACTATGATAAGATACTTAACTTTTTACATAATTAAGTACAGGTAAAATCGACCCAGACCCAAGACAAACAGATTATGTTCATACACATGAATGTTTGTCCTGTGTGGGAATCGACCCCAAGACCTTAAGGTCAACGGCCAGGGTGGCAAACTACAAAATCAACGGACCTGTGTTGTTACTCAATATACGTGGCTGCCAAAGGAATCCGTAGCACTGTTTGTTTAAACGCACGAATTCAGTAATAGTCATTTTTATTGTAACGTCATATTATGTACTATCGCGGACACGAACGCTATACCAGTTTTCAATCAAAATCGTTTGAACGACGTTCCGGGCGTTTACCCCGCCCGCATGTATTTTAGGCCGTCTCGTGCAAGCGATTGTCGTCCTAAAGGTGATACACCGTTCGTGACCGCGAGAGTAAGTAACGTAACTTCATCTTGAGTTCTGTACCCATCGCGGGGTTCGAACTACGCGGAGCATTTGACATTTTATTTTATTTATTCTTTAGCACACTTAAATATGTACAAGGCGGACTAAATGCCTTAGGCATTCTCTGCCAGTCTACCTTTGGATGATGCTGAGGGTAATAGTGGTAGGTGCATAGGTAATGTAAAATTTAAATAGAAATTTAATTTACATTGATTCTAATAAGCAATCTGGTTTTAGAGTAACTAACATTTTAACGCGGTGGTATTTTTTCTCGTGCCTGCCAATAACACCATCAGTTTATTGTTACGCAACTTAGTTAAGTAACAAGGGATTACCTGATAGTAATCGAAGCACCCACCCATAGAAAAGTCTCTTCCTGTCCCTGTCATCCAAAAACTTTTGGTCCGATAGTTTTTTTGCCAGCTACAGTGACCTTCTACTTATGTTACATAGCGGAAAAAATCTAAGATTAAAGTGGCGCCACCTAGATAGCACACAAGTACCCTTCCAACTTAACCATCCAGATGTCTCAAAAGACGAGCAACTGTCCAATGCAACAGTCCGTAGGTAAGCGTGTCACCACCAAGCCAACCACCCAGGTACTCGACTCGTTGCTAAGTTGCAAAAACCAACATGATAGAAATAATACCACCGATGCTTTGAAAAAAAAAATCATAATGTAAAGGATATCATAATGTATATCATTTTGTCGACCTACACAGCATTAAATACGATTTAAATTAGTAAGATCATATATGACTCTGATACGCTTTAAAAAGTTAGGCATAATACTCGGCAACGATACTTTTGCATACTCTATGATGAACCAAAAATATGGTATTACTATAAAAATATCTTTAATTAAATATAGAAGTATAGATTTCATTTGAAATTATTTATAATGTTATAATTATACCATATGTAACATATCTTAAGTAAAAATATGTTCAAAATCATTTAAATTAAATTCGTCCTGTCAAAAAAAATTCGAGCACGTCCACCCTCCTTAACAGTCCACGAAGGACTGATGAAAGGCGATCGCGGGGGCGCTGCAAGGGGAAATGCATCGCGTACGTGGTTTTTCTATAATTTCTTGTAAAACATGAATGAAATTAAGAAATGTAATCAATACAAACTGTAGAATAGGCTATAAGCTTTTTATAGTCCAAGTTTGACGTCTATCCGATGAACGGATATTGAACGCTAACACAATTCATATCCAACGTAGTACATTTTTTAAATACATATTACTTGAAAACGTTACATTTAATCCAATATCTAATCAATAAAACTATTTGCTGAAGATCTGAGGTATAAGTACATATAATTTTCATAGCCAATGCAATAGCGGATTGATCCATCGAACTCTTTAAACTAAGCCTATTTTTGCAATTTTACCGTTGTTACCCCCTTAACCCTGCATTCGAAATTTATTTTACATGCGTAATATCGTGATTCTATTAAGCGGATTCCCACCGCCGCCAGTAAATAAATTTGTTAACTTTTCGAGGTACTCGCTGCGCATGTTAAACGGAGTCTGTAAATGAAATAACTTGATAACTCCGGATCTGTTTGAACTAGAGAGTGAAATGACACGTTTTAATCCGTTTATAAAGACGCATTTAACATAGTGTGTAACCAGGGTGTATGGGATTCTTACCCACTAAAACCCCCGTTGCTGTCGCATCGGCACATGAGAGGGGACCTCAGGGCTCTCCGGTGGGATCTGCACCAGGGGCCCCTCAGTGCCTTTGAGCCCGCCGCCGGGGAGCGCACTGTAGCCTCCCGGGAATCTGTCACGGTGCTCACGGGGACGAGGGTCGCAACCCCACCGCCGTCCTCCTCGGAGTCACCGCCGCGCCGTACTCAATGAACGTCGTCGGGCCCATACTCCGAACGTCCAGCGACTCCGAAGGAGGTTAACAATTACAACAAACCTAGCTCTAAAATTATTTTAAAAATTATATACATCTATTCGATCGATAAGTCTTTGCTTGTGGCGGCTGCGGGTAACCCTCTTCCCTCCAATATAGGGGAAGTGATGGCTGTTGCTCGAGGCATACTCGTGCGCGGGTGCTGCTTGGGCGGAATGGTCTGACTACTATGTCTTTAGCCTTTTAATTTGTGGTATTTTCCTTTTTTCTCTCGTTTTATCTTTCGAACGGCAGGACACACTGTTGCTGATACTGATGTAATTTGTAACAGCAAAAGACACTGTACAAAAAAAAAATGACTAGCCCGCTGAGTTTCATGCCGGATCTCCTCAGTTGAGGCCACGTCGTGTAGCGGTGATAGATTAAAAAAAAATTGACCGTTATAGAGTGCTAGCCTAATAAAAATAGGTAAATACATAATGTGATTTATTTTAGATTTTACTACCCCGACGTTTCGAATGCTTTGCAGCACCCATGGTCACGGGAGGACTGAGATGTTGAACGTCCTTATGTCACAATTATGCCGGTGTACCCTCAGGTCTTCTTAGTTATTATTGTTGGTCCGATCTACGCAGTAAGAGCTTACAGTATCTTGAGACCGTGCAGTGCTTTGCTTGATATTGGATTTAATTATATTCAACACAGGATCCCAAGCCGGTGGTAACACCCAACCATCTTCTCTACTGAAATTAGGATGTTTTTTGATTTCAATAGCCTCACGAATCATCCTAGGTAGGAATCCGTGTTCTTTTGCGAGGATTTGAGGACTATCAAATCTAATATAATGGTAGGTGCGATCCTGAACGTGTTCACATACTGCAGACTTCGTTAAGCGTCGGTGTTTCACATCAGCTATGTGTTCTTTAACGCGAGTTTTTATTGCGCGCTTTGTTTGCCCAATGTAGGAGAGCCCACAGTCACAATCGAGTTTATAAACTCCTGCATCCTGTAGAGGTATATGGCACTTGACAGGTGGTAAAAAGCATTCGAAACGTCGGGAAAGTAAAATCTAAATAAACCGCGATAAAATCCGTAAAAGTAGTTTGATTTGAAATATATAAAACAACTATCTATTAAATTAAACAAACAATTTGATTAAATTAGTAATGTCATTTTCCATTTACTGTGATTATGATGTCAAGGCCACACTTTAGTTTTGCTTATAATATAAATCAAATAGTTAACTAGAAATGCTGCAGAGCTTTTTTTTGCTTTGAAGTTACAATTTATTTTCAATGTCTCAATCTATCCTTCATCTCTTGGCATGTGGTTTATACGTTATATGGAAGTTTAAGCACGGATCTCAGAAGCTAGACTGATACAATTTCTCAACCCCAATAAAAACACGGATTATTCCGGTTAAAAAAATGTACATCTTCAAGTGTCTTCACTGGTTCAGAAAACCATAATAAACCAACAGAATCAATTTAAACTTTACAGATTCAGTTCTGGCCTGAGGTGTGACCTCCTGTTTACGGCTAAAAGTTATCTCCGCACAAATTGCGTTAGAGCAGCGTGTCTTAAACACGACAAGACAACTGGTGTAGCTACCCTAACTTTTTATATTGTTCAATTTGAGTTTAATGCCTCTTTTTAACTGTTATTTCACGCATTATCTGGGGATACTAACTTAGTAAATGTACAAGCAGTACCAAGTGAATTTCACAAAGTACCTAATACTAATAAAGTAAAACATTATGAAAGTCCACTAATCCAGCTAAATGGGTCCCCATTTAGCTCTTATTATCTGTTGCTTATTCTTACACACTTAATATGACAATAATTAAAAAAATATATCCTAACGTTTCTATTGTTTGCTGTTGCTATCAATATTATGTTTACAAATGAGTAACTAATAACATAGAAAGGAATCAATATCCATAGGTAACGTAATATTCTCCAAAATTAATATCTAATAATATTTGTAGTTAAAAATAAAATTAATATCAAACTAAACTTAGAATATTTTAAACAACATATCAAACACCGTGAATCGATATAGTTAAAATTAGTCGTTTAAAAATGTTTGGAGATTTCCGAATTATTCCGGATACTGCCGAATTTGGTTTAAACAGAAACATGGAGAAAGGTATAGTGGTAGCAATTGGCCGCTATTGCATACTTTATACATTGTAAATCCTTTTTTTTTTGTTTTCGATAGTAATTATCTAAATGAATATTTTATTGGGCGCGGAAAGAAAATTATTCGGGGAACAGACATTTAAAATCCACATAGGTACAACTATAATACAAGTACTTTTAAAACCTCATCAAATTCCATAAATAATTCTCTGCAAATCCTAGCAAGAACGCGATCAAATAACAAACAAAACTCGATTAAAATCTGAACAAGAGATATAAAAAGTAAAAAGTACATAAAATATGTATTCCGAATAAAACTTTAATGAAATCTTTTATGCCGTCCGACGGGGGTGCAAAAACACGTCTCGACGCTTCTTATGTAAAATTAGCGAGAGTTCTTTGTGTTAAAAAGAAATCATTGTAAATCCATGAAAGTCTCCGGGGACGCAATTTATTCCACCCCTGAGTAATGTGTGACGTAATGTATGAGCGACAGCGATCTTCCAATAGTTGGAAAAAATAAGAATATAGTTTTTTCCTCGAGGACAAAAAGCATTAATAATATCCTAGGATAAACCACATATGGCTTTCCGATTCCAACTATCTAAATCCATGGAAACTAGACGACCGATAAAAATGTTTATGTAGGACTATTTTCGTAAATACTTTTTTCTAAATTATATAGATAAATAACACCCTTGAATCTTCAAGGCAATCTGCCATGTCTAAGCATATGTTTATCAAAGATAGAAGAAGAAAAACATTTATTTGACCAACACAACTTAAAAGAAAACTATATCTAAGACAAAGTTTACAAACTGTGTGGGGCCAAAAAAAGGGCTCTGTTTCAGCATTTTGCTGCGGCTTATTAGCTATGAGGCAGCACTTTTACTGTGACAGTACCTTTATGAAGAGTGATAAGAATCGAACCCTCTAACTTTTGGGTCACATTAGTGTCTTACCAAATGGTAAGACACTAATGTAAAATATTTTGTTAGCAAAAAGGCCTCTTGATGTAATCATCAAGAGGCCTTTTTGCTAACAAAATATTTTTTGTTTGATAAAGGTTGAGTACAGCAGATTTCAAATTTAAGCAACCCGCCTAGATAATGGTGATTGCATTGAGCAAGCTTTCTACTAGCAAGCAAGCTTTCTAGCTAGTAATGTGGTAAATCTAGTTCTTAAGAATTCAAACCAGATTGCAATATAACCGTGCGTCGTACCAGTTTTGCTTGCTCGCCTCGCTGCCGTTTATCACTCACAACCGATGAAAAAATCGACGCATTAGCGATCCAGACATTAGGTAAACAAAATTAGTTCTTGGTAAACGAATCTCGGCCATGCCCTGTTTATCTTGAGCGTGTAATTACCGGGTTCTGTAAACTTGGATTTCGGCGTAAAGGAGACTCGAATAATTTCGTAACTGGATTACTTTTGATCTATTTATAAAATTTAGCGAAGAGAATTAGGTACTAAGAAAATATGGAATTAGGTACCAAGTCAAATTGACCTTGTTTAGTCTTAGAGAGCAGTCAGGCTGAGACAGACACCATCCCAAATGACTGTGCCTACTAATGACCCTCGTTAAACACAAGAAGAAGAAAAATAATGAGTAGCTCACTGACATAAATAAAAACATGCACACAATGAATTATACAATACTGATACTCCCGAGGTCTGCATTATTTCAGGGGACAAGCGCTATTGCATAACCTCAGTCGCTGGTATTCTGCTTTGCAACCTAGGCATAAAACCTGCACTATACGGCGGCACAATACCACACATTTTACTAATACGCTTAAATAAAAGTACTTTATGACAAAATAAATTAAATACTACAAAAATAACAACAAAAACAAAATGAGACTATACGTACCCCCTTAGACAAGTTTTCATTCTACAATATAAACATATGGGAATCATGGAAGTAATAAGTACTACGTTAGTACATATTACTTCCATGATGGGAATGACATATCTCTTCACGTAACTTAGCAAAGTGATATGTCATTCCCATACATTTGTTTTTTAATTTCTCTATCGTTCCGTACATATGTAAAATGACAACTTGGATAAGGTGTTTGTGTATTCATCTTCAAAACTAGAAAGCAATTTTTTTTATGCAAACATTTGAGTGCATATTGGAGTCCACCTGACAACGGTTTCTTTAAAAGTAGTTGGTTGCTAACGTCGGAGGTTTGTAAACTTTTCCCTACGTAGGTATTTCTTATATAGCTCTTTTTTAAATTGAGTACTTTTGAATACTAGCATTATGATTCTACTCCTACACTACTACTGTACTAGTATTAGAATCAAAGTGCTCTTGATCACGTACACCCAATTTAATTTTAATGGCTGTAAGCAGTAGTTCTGAATTGCTGTTCGTCTAAATCCAGTTTGGTTTTAACGTCCCTAAAGTACTTAAAGTTTTCTCTAAAAAACGTGTGAAGCAAAACAAATGGGAGCGTAATATCTTTTTATTTTTGTATAAGAGGTTCACGGTGTATTATTGAACCCATTTTTTGGACGTGTGTAGACCTCACAGTCCGACCCTTCGAGTGGTGCTATGTTCCTACAGTGATTAAGATTGGCAGTTGAGGCACTATCGTTTGTATCTTCTGCTGCGGGTACAGCTACTTCTGACAAAGACATTGGACTAATCACACCACTCATTCGCACCAATAATACTCCTGTAAGCCAGGATTGTCACCAGTAAAAACACCAAGATTTGACCCTCGGCAAGTCTTGGGAAACTCTAAATTGTCCTGGAACCCACATTGAATTTGATCAGAAAAATAAACAGGAATAGTAAGAAAGATAATTACGATTTCTTTTAGGCAAAGCGGGAGACAAAGAATACTATGTATTTTAATACAGCGTAACCGCAGAAAGGAAGACTTTTCAGATTGACTAATGATTTAATCCATCTGCAAGGCACCACGGATTAGCATCCTTCATTAGCCTAAACTTAATTAAGAGACCTATTTGAGCTTTATATTTGGTTCCGATAATAGGTATGACAGAATCCGATATTAGGATTTTCGAACTTGAAAGCACGAAAATTTTCCTTAGTCGTCAGAAGGTCCAAATAATAAACCGCTTCAATTGATGTCATTCTTACTGACTTTTAATATAGACAAACAAAATAACATAGGAAAAGTAATTGATAACGAAATGAAAGGTGAAATAATCGAAAAAATAATTTGAATTTATTTGAACCAAAATATTATGTTGATTGAATATTAGAAAAAATAACATGGGAAAATTACCTAAACGATCACGAAATAAGACGTGAAATCATCGAAAAAATTCTACCAATTTAATATTGTAGACACTATTTTTAAATGTATATAATTGCAATAAAGTTATAACAATAATTGTTCCAAATTGTTCTCGACCCATATAATTTACCAGAGTGTGACCCGAGGGTTTTGGGTAGTTGTGGTCTGACGCCTACGTGGACCATATTTAGATTATTAGATCAGACAAGCTTTTCTATAAAATTTTAGAACATGCCTGGGACCACTATATCTCATATTTATAATGCCTCAATAGCTTAACGATATTTTCTATATCGTTATTCATCGTAAGTTATGTACTAAACGGCTTCAGCTTCGATTTCTTAGTAACGAAAACCACTCTCATCAAATATTCCCAAAATCCCAAGTAAGCATCCCTATTATTTCCCGTAACAACATTGGCATGTCCATCTGTCCTTCAGTTGGTATGTCTCAGCTGTTATGTACGTAAAATATACGGGTCTTAACATAATAATGGAGGTAAATAACCTCATGCATTATTTATGTCGCAAAATACTAGAATATACTGAGATGTGGTAAAATAAATAGAGGATCTGCTGAATTGAAATATGTTCAGTTTGTCATCATTGTTGCTGGATCAAATGGGTGAGTGTGTGAGTTTCAGTTCAAATTGAAACAGGTAGTTGGATTATCGTCTAGATAGCGAAGTTAGTGCAGATATTCATAACCTGCCATTTGCTTCTGACTTCTTAAAATATATACCAAGTCGACTTTATTTTTTGAGGTTTGTAGGATTGAGGTGAGCTGTGCTTGGAGTTTCTTTGCACGATAAAATCCGTAATTCGCCAAAGAACTAAAGTCACCGACATAGCCCTCAGAATCTGCAAGTTGAAGATTCTCAAGTGGCGACCACGAACTGGAAGACGCAGCGTAGGCAAGCCTCCCGCTAGGTGTACTGACGACATTGTGCGCATCGAGGGTAACAGCGTAACTGAGGGCTCCTCCATCATACAGAAGCAAAAAATGGATTTATGGTCAAACATCAATAACTATAATACAAAAAAAATCGTTTACACTAAAATTATATGCATAGCTTTGATCCCACCCAAGACATCCACATAAACTCAAAGCTCCTCACATAACCCAAGAATGTTTGTATAATTACTTCGATACTTAAAAGGGAAGATTCAAACAATCTTCAAGAACTTTAAACAACTCGCGGGGGCAAGTTAAATTGGCTCCGAACGGATATCCTGTGTGCCCAACCGTGTGAAGAGCGGAATGTGTTTGGATGATCTTTATGCTCTCGTAAAGGCGTATTATCGAACCTGAGGTAAGTTCGTTTTTGAGCTGACACAAGGAAGATAAGTTTGGAGGAGATTAGAAAACGCTTTGCAGTCGTTTAGGCAATAACTTCAATAGAAGTGTCTAAAACTAATTAGGAATTTAACTTGGTACTAATTCAATAACATTTATGTTGTATAGAGAAGTCAGGCAAGATGTTTATATCTGCACATACGTATAGGACAAAGTTGTCATACAACGACTACCGTAACGGGAAAGATGGGTGTAATTGTCGGGTTAAGCCAAAGAAAAATTAGCGTGATGACTTAGATGCATTCCAGAAATGTCATTAGGAAGATCTTAGCAAAATAGTGGTACAATATTATAGAAGAAGAAAGTTAGAGAAGAACAACAAATATATTTTACATGAACAAAAATACAAATGTTATAGTAAAAGTTACCTGTAAATGGTAAGCCGTGACGGAACCGTTGTTGCGGTAGGTCAATGATATTATAAGTTACTTAGAATATCATTGAACTAGGTTATCAACAACAGGGAAATCACTTTTCTAGTAGCAAAAATGACAAAATGGCTGTAGCTAGCGTAGTGACTTCTAGTACTGAAAACCATACTCATCACAGAAACTCATGACCTTATTTGTAAGTGTTCTCCTGTATGGAGAAGGAGGTTCCTAGTCTGGCTGCTGTAATAGTTTGAGCAGGTTAATAGCACCATGTAACTCCTATATTATAGAAATTCTCTCACCCTATGAAGTTTTTTAACACGCTTTTATTAGCTTGACCTGTATGTATGTATGTAACTATGTCATCATCATCATCATCATCAGCCGGAAGACGTCCACTGCTGAACATAGGCCTCCCCCTTAGAACGCCACAATGAACGACAATTGGCTATTTGCATCCACCGGTTACCTGCGACGCGCACAATGTCGTCTGTCCACCTAGTGGGAGGCCTGCCTATGCTGCGTCTTCCGGTTCGTGGTCGCCACTCGAGAACCTTTCTTCCCCAACGGTTATCGGTTCTTCGAGCGATGTGGCCTGCCCATTGCCACTTCAACTTGCAGATTCTGAGAGCTATGTCGGTGACCTTGGTTCTTCGGCGAATCTCCACATTTCGGATTCTGTCGCGCAAAGAAACTCCGAGCATAGCTCTCTCCATGGCTCGTTGTGTGACTCTGAACTTCTCTAATAGGCCAGCCGTTAGAGACCACGTCTCAGTACCATATGTCATCACTGGCAACACACACTGGTTAAAAACCTTCGTCTTCAGGCACTGCGGTATTTCGGACGAGAAGATATCGCGTAGTTTCCCGAACGCTGCCCATCCGAGTTGGATTCTTCGGGCGACCTCTTTGTCGAAGTTGGACCGACCTAACTGGATAGTTTGTCCTAGGTATACGTAGTGGTCAACAACTTCGAGTGTATCGTTCCCAACAACTACCTGTACGGGTGCAACATGGACATTAGACATGATCTTCGTCTTGTCCATGTTCATTTTAAGACCCACCTGTTGGGAAACGCTACTGAGGTCGCTGAGCATCGTATTGAGGTCCTCCAGCGACTCTGCCATAATGACTATATCATCGGCAAAACGAAGGTGAGTGATGTATTCGCCATTGATGTTGATGCCGAATCCGTACCAGTCCAAGAGCTTGAAAACGTCCTCCAATGCATTTGAGAACAGTTTCGGAGAAATAACGTCTCCCTGTCTCACACCTCGCTGCAATGGGATTGGTTTCGTGCTCTCGTCCTGTAGTCGGATCGACATGGTGGCGTTGCTGTACAAACACTTCAACACTTCGATGTACCTATAGTCAATGTGGCACCGCTGGAGGGACTGCAATACTGCCCAGGTCTCGATTGAATCGAAGGCTTTTTCGTAGTCCACAAACGCTAGACATAATGGCCGATTATACTCCTCGGTCTTCTGTATAATCTGGCGGAGCGTATGTATGTGGTCTACGGTGCTAAAGCCTTTTCGGAACCCGGCTTGTTCGGGTGGCTGGAAGTCATCAAACCTGCGTTCGAGACGGTTCGTAATGACTCTCGAAAACAGCTTGTATACATGGCTCAAGAGTGAGATGGGTCTATAATTCTTCAGTAAAGTGTTATCACCTTTTTTGAAGAAAAGAACCACCACACTCCTGTGCCATGCTTCTGGCGTAGTACCCTCGAGTAAGACGGAATTAAATAACTTCTGGAGGACTAAAAGTACCGGTTTTCCACCCGCTCTCAGAAGTTCTGTTGTGATTCCGTCTTCACCCGGCGCCTTGTTGTTCTTAAGCTGTTTGAGAGCCATTCTAATCTCGTACAGGCTGTTGTAACTATGTATGTATGATGGTAATGGAATCTTGCGATGCAATTTTGACCCACTTCTACACGTCCAAAACATTTGAAATTTTGCACATGTATCAAGAACCGGTGACAATACAAAAATATGGTATCATCGAGCTGATCTGATGCTGGGGCTCGAAGGTGGATGAATGGCTACTAGTAAACACATCAAGTTTGGGCTCATTTGATTTGTTTTGAAGAGTTCTTTTCACTTTGACCATTAATGAGGACCTGATGATAGAACAGGAACGTGGGTGACGGAACCCTAGATTGGCTACTAGTAAACACATCGAGTGTGGGCTCATTTGGTTCGTATTCAAAAGATCTTTTCAATTTGACCATTACTGAGGACCTGATGATGGAACAGGAAGGTGAGTGACGGAACCCTGGAATGGCTACTAGTAAACTCATCGAGCTTGGACTCATTTGATTTGTATTAAGAAGTTAGGTATATTCATTTCGCCTAATACGTGGACCTCTTGATGGACCCGGAAGGTTGGTATCGGACGGAACCCTTGAATACTACTTGTAAAGCTATTGACTTTTAGCGTATTTTTGACTGTTTAAAGGGTAAATACGTAGTACTTTCTTAAACTCATTCACATACCTACGCGTAATATCTTTTACACATAAATATAATTCATAAATTACAAGCACGGGGTAGAAAGAAAGAAAGAACGGTTTCGATAATTTATTTATTGCTTTTTAGTGCAGTAGTCTTTATAAAAGCGCGTATATTTAGGTTCTTAAACTGGTAATTTATTTTAATATATTGTAACTTTAAGTTATTTGACCGTACTAGATCGTATCATTCTCTACCTAAATCACTCGAACGCATTATCGAAACTTTACGCCTACCGAAATTCGGAGAGCAAGAATTCGGAACGAGCAGTCACAAGTTAGTAAGTAGATTAAAAGTCTGTCAAAACCACCGGAGGATACAGTCTGGCCGTCTCGGCAGTTTCTTAAAACTTGTACCCGTTATATATTCATAATGATTTGAACACAAAGCAAACAACCTAGATTTGGGAATTGAAATAGATTTGCTATCGAATAGAAAGATCTTTGAAGTTATCTTTGAAGTTATCTAGAATATGGATATCTCGGTCAACCGTGACGAAGATGGTCAAGTTTTATACGTATTCAGTTCAAGGTGCTCCAATGTCAAATTTCTTTTGGAGCAATATTACACTAGCTAGCGATAAGGGAGCGCCCTTTAAATAATTACTCGATTTCGTGGCGATACGACCACAGCCTTCAATTTTTACCAAGATCAGTCAACAACACAGGTAAAATTATTATAGTGCACAAGAACTTAGGAAGATATAGGTGCACCATTATGTTCCTTTACTCTCAGAAACCGATAAGACGGCAGATTAACGCGTTTGGACAGAGTTCAGGCAAATTGAATGAATTTTTACAGACAATCAAGTGATCAACCTAGTATTGCCTTAATCTAATCATTGCATAATGAAAATGAACAGCATATTCTCTTACCTTTGGAGTGTTGACCTCTCGCGTGGAGATGCCCATCTTCTCGTGGTGGCGTAGCTGTACCGGGTAAATGATCTGGTAGTAGTGTGCACCGATGTTGCGCACTAGCTCCTGGTTTTGCCGATACTCTCGTAGAAGCCGTTCCACCTCGCCTGGACAATGAGAAACAGGAATATTTATCTTTGGTACAGATACAAGGCGGTGGCACACTATTCACCAAGCGATCTATTTCGTACATCGTACAGTTCCAAACCCATCGCGGATTTGGCAGTACCGATTTCTATCTCAAGTTTCAGAGTTTCGTTAGGAAAATAAGATGTATTCTAGAATGTATTCCAATGGTATGCAGGGCTGTAGCTGGTCAAATTACCGGATCAAAAGACTTAATATCTAATGTGTTTAGGTCTGAAACGCGCTAGTAATTCTTTTAGTACTGCTAGCGTCCACTGCAATATCTGCTTTGTATCAAATAAATTCTAAGACATAATAATTGATCCAACATTCTGTTTGGCCTTAAAACAAGTCTCCCGTCAGCAAAGTCACCCAATATTTCCTGCTTTAGAAACAAAATTAAGTTTTTAAATATCTAATCCACATTCATGGCCCAAAATCACAAATCTCCCTCCATAAAACTCGTTATCTGCTCCTTGAACAAAGTATGTCCGCAAAATAAATCAGTTAAAAACTGCAATTGCAACTTTAAGATCCGTGCAATAAAGTCCGGAGTGAAAGGCGGGATTTTATGGTGGCCTTTAAACCAGAGACGGCTTGCCAGATAGAAACTCATTTAGCTGACGAGTACCACTTCCGCGGGGCCGGTTAACGACGACATTTTATAAGCTGATGGCTTTTACTATGGTCAGGGGATTTAATAAGTTATCTAGTGATATATTATTTTTCTTATAATTTAAAGAGATAAATGTCTCTGGTCCGGGCGACTAGTTCAGGCAGTGGATGGATTGGTTTTGCTTAACGGTATTTGAGCATTAGCTAAATTGATTTAGCTTTGCACAAAGCTTTGTTTATGAGATATCTCTTTTAACACCACTTTATTTATTATGTAGTGAATGTTTAAATAAAATACTTTTAACACTTTTTTTTAATTAACTTAACGACAAGAAAAGCAATTTAGTTTTCTTTTATATTTTTATTAACCTGTTTTTGATAGTTGCCACTAGAGGCGCTGATGAGAAGTGTATGGAGAAAAATTTAAAGTTTTTGAAATCGTTATAGTACCCGCAGTTCAGTTATATACTTAAGTATATATAGGCAGGCCATCGGGCTTCTTCTGCCGTCAAGCGGCAGCTGTGTGTAAACATTGCTGTGTTCCGGCGTGAAAGGCACTGTAGCTGGTGAAATTACCGGACAAAAGTGACTTAATATCGAATGTTTTGGATGACGAGTGGCAGTGCAATGCAGCAATCCATAGGCAGGCGTAACGTTTACCATCAGGCAAACGTCTTGCATATCTCGTTACTAGGTAGAATACAAGCTCTGGTTTTATGTACAACATTATGTAATGAAGGAGCTTAGGCGATAGTCCACCACGCTGGTCAAGTGCGGGTTGGATTTGACACGTCGTAAGCTAGTTAGGCTTTCTCAGACATGAAGGTTTCCTCAGGATATTTTCCTTTACCGAAAGCTGGTAACTTTAATTATTTTTATTTTTGTTTATTTAGGAAACTATAGCTTTTTTATTAAAACAATTACAGATGACTATTAAACGGTACACTAAGCCAAAATTGAGTTCCACGACAATTTATGGACTAGTAATAGGTAGGTACACTTATAAATATGTAATAATGTGGTTTTGCTCTGTGTTATATGTAGCTATATAATAAAAGGTAAGTAGGTACATCGATACAGCGAAAAACGAAGATCGCGGAAGAAAATAGTTACAGTAGCTTTATGTCTAACAATCGCTAACAATCGCACAAAGACGATTCGTAAATGATAATTAAAGTAATCGTAGGTGCGAGAACCGGGGTTAGAACCTTGTTTCCAAGGCAAACGCGCTATATATATAACTAGGTAGAATAAAAATTATATATTCTCTCTTCTCTACATAATACCAAAGTATTGATTCTGAATAGAATTGGACCCTTATCAACAGGGTACACAAACGTCGCCCTCGTATCCACTCCATAGTGTATCATGAAAGGGCTGTCCCAGTTCTGCCAATCATATATTAATAATTAATTATCGCACCAACGACACGCCATATTAATTACACCGAGTGATAGAGTACCTACTTATTACTGTTCGGGTTTACTTCGGGTTGTATAGTAGTATAAGTTTAGTCATATATTTAAAAGAATTTAATATAATAATATCCTTCCATGGTACCCGTGGAGTAAGAATAGCACCCTCCCATCCTCTCCCGTTGGGTGAAAACATGAAGACACCGACACGACCGAGGAGAGGTAAGCTTTTTTTTTATATGACCATCAATAATCTTACTTTACAGACAATCAGGTGATCGGCCTGCATCACGCTAATCAGTAAAAAACATCTACACAAAGTTGCTGCTCCACACTAGACTTGAAGCCGCAGTCCCTGGTATGCAAAGCAAGCGGTTTCATAATCATTAGTCATTATGCTACAAATTTGCTAATATAAATTGTATACTAGATCCCTTAAGCAAGGTTGGTCTAGCACCGTGACTGGTTCCCGGGGGCTACAATGCGCCCCCTGGGGGCGGACTCAATGGCAAGGCACTGAGGAGCCTCTGGTGCAGATCCCACCGGAGAGCCCTACTGGGACACCCCTCATGCGCCGATGCGATGATGCGACAACCACGGGGGTTTTAGTGGGCAAGAATCAGACATACCCCGGTCGAGCCCCATATCTCCCGGGGACCTTTTGGAGCTTTACCCCACGAAAAAAAAAGAAAAAAAAGGTAAGTACCATCGCATTGTCAGATATTCTACCGCAAACCAGTAAGTACATGTAGTGTAGGTAGTGAAATTCCCGGGTTAAAGAGCTTAAGTTAATCCTTAACGATCTTTTATTACCGTTGGCTAGGGATTTTTTCAAGGTAAAGTTGTCTTGTCGCGTCGGTCGACTATACTATGGTATGGTATTTATAAACAATTTCCCAGTTTTGTGTAATTATCCAAATCGAAACAGCGAATTTTAAAATGACGACACAAAGATGAGCTGAGCTGTGCTGGCGATAATTAGAGCGTGAGTCGGGCGGCGGCAGTGTGCAGGGCGTCGCATTGTCGTGCCGCAACTGGAGCGCACACGCAACCGCTGCTGTTTCGGATGGGTAATTAATTTTGAAAATGGAAACACATACGTTACTATGTTGGTGATTTTTTGAGCGCACACACAACCACACAACTAGTTCTACTGTTTCGGATGGGTACATAATGAAATTTGAAAATGGAATTTTATTATTTCAATGAAATTTTGAGCGCTCACACAACCGCTGCTGCTTCGGATGGGTAATTAATTTTGAAAATGGAAGCATACGTTACTATCTTAGTTAACTTTTGAGCGCACACGCCATTATTACTGCTGCTTCGGATGGGAACATAAGTGAATTTGAAAATAGAATATTATTTCTTAAGTGAAATTATGAGCGCGCACGCAACGGTTGCTGTTTCAGCTGGGTAATGTAAAAGCCGTCCGCGCATCAGCTGTTAATATAAATGGTAAGATAGTTATCCGTACCCAATAATGAAATCAATTTTCACTGTTACTGGTAAAATAAAAAATATGTTATCATTTATGGACTACGAGTCTGATTGAATAAATAAACATGTACAATAAATTATTTATACAGGGTGTGGTTCTGCATTCTTGCCATATTTACGGAGGTTGATATATACCTTTTAAAGAACATAAGTCAATCATTAAATGATAGACGTAAAATTATTAATTATTTTTTATGTTTGGTACGAAAAGAAATCCCGTGTGCAACCGTCACTATAAAATAACCCCGTCTGGCATCGCTCTTCGTGCAAAGTAGATAAACAAGAGTACGCGCGGTTTGCCAACCTTGGGACCGATTCTGAGCCCTCGAGAGCTCTTATTCTGGTTGAACGTTAATCGTGAATCATTAATTATCTTTTAGTTATTAACCACTGAATTATTAAACTATTTTTAATCAATTAACATAATCCTTAACTGTTAGGTCTACAAATATGGTTAACTAACCATATCTAAATATACAGTTAAGGATTATCAACTTTAACTAAAGTTGATAAACTCTACTAGAAAATCACGTGGTTAGCACAAACAGAACGTGCAAACACACCACCCTTCCATCTGAAACTAATAGTCAAGTATGGTTAATCCTAACTCAGTTTTGAACAAACTGCGGTCAGCGCTACGAAAGCGGAGTTTGTTTTACATACTATTAGTAAATTAGAATTATGCTCATGTAAAACTTAGTATAAATATCATGAAGCCAACATCACAACGCCACTTTACTCTGACGCCTAGAGTCGTCACTCTACTAATCCCAACGCCACTTTACTCTGACGCATAAAGTCGTCACACAATCACGACGGTAACACCAAAACCCAAAGAAATTAAATGTAGGCAATGGAGATTAATTATAGGCCTTAAGTAATTTTTCCTAAAAAAACTTGTCATTACTTATATTAAATTCTTCAGTAAATATGTAAAATATATAAGAAACTAAACAGTAGTCTCATGCAGTCATTTTACCTTAATGAATCTTTTCTTTAAACATATTATTTATCGGTTTAGAGCGTATGCACTTTTCTATTGACTTATTACACGTGTAACAAGTTTTTAATGAATATTTTGCTCGCTAAGGCCGGTCTTGTCCTAAGTAGTTAAATGGTTTTGATATAACTTGATGCCTATTATGTATCAACAACCACCAACATGACGTATCTATCTATACACTGTTTTTCTTTACAAGATTCTTAGCAATAAATGTATGAACACAGGAGTGATGGTTATCCGGTGACCAGCTATAGTCAATTGATAGGGTTCAATACATCATCTTCAACCCTACCGATTGGCACTTGTTTGTTTATATGTCTATTGCTACGATGTTGATCTTATAAAGAAAAATAATGTATACTATTGTTTATTCGTTAACTAGCTGACCCGCGCAGCTTCACCCGCGCTTTTATTACATTTTGCTCCTCTTTTCTCCTCTCCTTCCTCCCTTGATTTATTTCTCTCTCCATCTCTCTCTCTTATGAGAAAAATCTAATTGTATGCTCTCTCTCTCCTCTATCTTTCCCCTCCCGCTTTGGTCCACGTCACACTCCCCCTCTTCTTCTCCCGGTTGTCCTTTCCCTAAACCAACTCCCCCCTGCCTCTTCTCCCACCTTGCTCCCCTTCACCCCCTCCTTGCTCCACCTAACTCCTCATATACCTCACCTCAACACCCCCTCCTCAAATCCCCTCTCCCACTCTCTCTCCTCTCTTGCACCCTCCTCTCGTTCTATACTATATCCTCGTCAATCAAGGTATCAGCGATATGAAATGTACTTTGTGACCTATTCTCAGACCTACCCGATATGCACACAAAATTTCATACAAATCAGTTTACCCATCTATTTAATAACCTTACCTAACGTTGCTTAACCTTAACCTAGCGGTATGAAAATAGATATCGAGGACTTTTTTGTAGACCTTGTTAAGGTGTACAATACTTATAATACTAGCCAGCGTTTGCAATGTAACGCAAAAAAAATTGTGTATTTACGACATCATATTAGAAACCTCTAAAATTATCAGTGTTTCTCTACTATATTATGCATGTATTATACATAAAAACCTTCCTCTTGAATCACTATTAAGAAAAACCGCATCAAAATCCGTTGCGTAGTTTTAAAGATCTAAGCATACATAGGGACAGACAGACAACGGGAGCGACTTTGTTTTATAATCGCAACGGAACACTGCACAAGACCGCCACAACCGGGGAGATGACAGGTGCTGAACCGACTTTTTACATGTCCATCTGACGAATAATCTTACATTCCAGACAAACAAGTGATCGGCTTGTATTATCCCAACCAGTATGGAACAACTACGCAAACTTGTCCCTCTCCCCAGCATTTGAAACTGCGGGCCTAAATTTCATTTAAAAGGAATTCCTATTCTGCATTCCCAGCAGATCCGATATTTTAGGTGAATCATACTCATGCACCCATACGAAAAAAATTCAACCGTAACTTCTATTCTATTCTATTGCTGGTGGCTATGAATCGGGCCCGGTAACCATCGTAACGCACTTCAACCCAGTTGGATCCATTGTGCATGCCCTAGGCCTTACTCTGTTGCTGGCGTGTCGAAGAGTTCCCTCAGGCACGCAACGATTGCGCCAGCTTGGAGCTGTGCATAATCATCTGGTGTAGGATAGGCTATGACCCAACCTACGTCTCGCAAGAGCGTCGCAGCCACACAATATGTGTCGCATTGACTCTTTTTCACCTTTACAAAATCTGCAAGTATCAATAGTGCTTACTTAGCCTCATTCCGTAAAGGTGCTCATTGGTACCAAATGTGCCGTGAGTGCACCTATTAGTAGTATTCAACCATAATTTACTCATATTAAGATTCACCGAAATTGGCCTTTTTAGACTGGCTGTTCTGTCTGCAATCTCCTGTTCATAACAACAACGGTGGTGCTGAAATAAAACTACTTTTATGGATACGTCATGGTCCCGGGAGTCCTCCCGTGACCACGGGTGCTGCAAAGCATTCGAAACGTCGGGAGAGCAAAATCAAAAATAAAACGCGATATAATCCGTAATAGTACTAGTTTTGTTTCATTGTGTAGTATTCACGTAAATAAAAGACAACATCGGTGGTAGACAACATATAAACACTGAGAATTTAGCGGTAGACAGCGCAATTTATGCTAGGTCTTATAAAATCATCTCGCGTTCCGTCTACGCCCCGTAGGCACCCTGTAGGCGCCCTAAGCCCGCAGCGTCTTCACTAATTATTCCTATACGCGATTAATTGAACGAAGAGTTTAGTTTCAATTATGGCGTCGACTCATGAATATCATTAAGTTTGGATAACATTCGAGAGAAATTGACTTTAGACAAAGCTTGATTGGTTTTCTATAGTCAGTGTTCTGATTGGTTTATGACGGTTCACAATGAGATTCTATTCCGGCTTTATTTGAGAAAATCAGCTGATTACTTTAGGGATCGATATTTTTTATTCAAATGTATTTTACATTGAAATTTAAGCTGATGACGAACTTTATGCATAATGTTTTGTTATTTTGTTACTTTCCCTATATAATAATACTGAGAAAAAATAAGAACGTGAAGAAAACTACATACTTATGCATTTATAGATAGACAATTATTTATTGCGCACAAACAAACAGATACTAGAAGAATAAGATACAAATTAATAAGACATGCAACAATGGGCGGCCTTGTCGCTAAAAGCGATCTCTTCCAGGCAACCTTTATTAGAGGTGATGGTACAGGCCCAGGATGGTGAAGTTTTTTTACTGTTATTCGTAGCAGTCTTCACCTAAAATGGCTACATTAGAACCAAGTTAACGGTTGTACGGATGATTTTATCATTGATATGGTGACGCACAGCTTGAGCAGGTTAATTTAGTGATACCTGGTGTACTCGATTCAAGAGTTTTTTGCGAGAAACAAATAATTTTTTGCTAGAGACTCAAACATTGGTGAGACACGCATAAATGGCTATAATTATTTATCTATAATCTTTATAACAGAATTCGAACAGCGTCACATTAAGCTATTCACTTATAAGCAATTCATGTTTTGAATTTCAAGCATATCCTGAAATAAATTACTAGTTCGAAAAATGATCACAAATTTTAGGTGAATCATACACAATTCATATCGATACCTCGGGGCGTAAGCACCAAAACTCGATTTTACAGGAGAACCAAAAAAAAACAAAAAAAAAATTCTTTTCAACATAACTTTTTTGGTTTTTGACCTAAATAAGCCATTTAAACACCAAAAGTCTTTTTTTTTCTGATGTAGATCACTGTAATATTATATTTGGAATACATTTAAAAGTAACAAAATTAGCTTTCTTATACGCCCCGAAAATATGCATGTTTGGGGCTGTTACACCCCAAAAATCATTGATTGATTGATTGAGTGATGAGTGGTGGTTGTAAACGCCAATTTGCCAACTAATTCTATCAATTTGTAGACAGTTACTTTGATTTCTACAGTTGATTAAATATAAATTGCAATTTTATATGGACTTTATCAACGTAGCATACCTATTTATCAGTGGCATGCACTCCATACAGGCAAAAAGACTTTGTCTACCCTCTTCTTAATGACTATTATTTAATAACTATTCTATGAAATTTCCTTTTTTGCCTACCCTGGCATATAAGTGTATGCACGCCACTGCTATTTATCAACTCAGATATCGAATTATACATTATAATTATTGATATTACCTACCAACTACTGGATAGTTGCATGTCTTACCTAAAAACTATTCAATAACTCATTTTATCTATACTAATATAATTAAGCTGAAAAGTTTGTTTGAACGTGTTAATCTCTGAAACTAACAGTCGTTTTTTAAAAAATCTTTTTGATTTGATAGTCCAATTCTTGAGGAAGGTATTTAACATCCCGCTACGACCTTCGGGGGCGAAGCAGAAACGTTTTTCGTGGATGAAGATGACATGGAACAGCTAGTTTTCATTTTAAAAGGAAAATGATAAATAAAAACCACATTACGTAGGTAATAAAATATTATTTATAAAATAATCTAGGTATCTTCAAATTTAGCTCTAACAACCTAACCATTAAAGATAGATCTAATTTAATATTTTATATGTATTCTTTTTATAGTATTAGTTTATTTATTTTATTATAAATATGTGTGTGTTGTGTTATTATTATATTTCATTTTTATTAATTGTATACTTGCTTCTACCTTTTCATTGTGTCTTCTTTTCTTATAGGAGCCTGCTGGGAGAGAACTCATATTGGGTTAATTACACCATTGTACATATTGTGTGTTCTTTTGTATTTTGAAACTGTTTATGTTTGCAGTGTGTACATAAAGTATAAATAAACAATTCTTGAAAAAAATACAAGCAACACTTGATCATTTAATTCACATTTTTTATTCTTTTGGTGACCGGTTCTTAGGTAGGTACCTTAAATCTACAAGTACCCACTTACTAACGGGTCACCAAAAGACTTAAAAATTATAATAATTAATCTCAAGAGTTCCTTGTTTTTTTTTTAAGATGGTTAGTTATTGGTGTTAAATTGTGTGGCGATACCTAGATTTTTTGATAAACAATATTTTTATTATGTAAAGAGATCCTTTTTTTTATAATCCAGCTTTAATATATTAGTACCTACTTATAGATAAAATGTGTTATTGAATAGTTTTTGGGTGAGACAGGTAATTAGGTATAGTAACATAGTAGTAGTAACATCAATAATTATTTGTATAATTTGTTATCTGAGTTGATAAATAGGTATGCCAAGTCCATATTATAAAATTGTAATTGATATTTAATCAAAAACAAAGTAACTGTCAACAAACTGATTGTATTAGTAGGCAAGATGACGGTTACAACCATCATTCATCACACATTCATTGATTTTTGGGGTGTATGTGTCCTATTATTTTAGACCAACAGAAATTATTAAGGGCGTATCGGGCAAGTTGATGCTTTAAAAATTGATATGTCCGGGCGTTAGCACCATTATGTTACTAGGTATGTCGTTTACTACCCACACATTTATTGATGACTAGCTGACCCGTGCAGCTCCGCCCGCGCTTTTATTACATTTTGCTCCCCTTTTCTCCCTCCTCCCTAGATTTATCTCTCTCCATATCTCACTCTCTCTTATAAAAAAAAATATAATTATTTGCTCTTTCTCTCCTCTCTCTTTCCCCCTCCCGCTTCGGTTTCCGTCACACTCTCCCTCTTCCTCTCCCTGTTATACCCTCTCTGAACCCTCTCCCCCTCTCTCTTCTACGAACTTGCTCCTTCTCACTCCCCCCTTACTCCACCTAACTTCCCCGATCCCTCACCCCATCACCCCCTCCTCGAATCCCCTCTCCCTCTTTCTCCTCTCTTGCACCCTCCTCTCGTTCTATATATCCTCGTCAATCATGGTAACAGCGGCATTAAATATACTTTATGACCTATTCTCAGACCTCCCCGATATGCACACAATATTTCATTAATATCGGTTCACCCATAATATATTTAATGACCTTTCCTTATATTGCTTAACCTTAACCTAGTGGCATGAAATATACTTTACGGCCTATTCCCAGACCTACCCGATATGCACACTTTAATACAAATCGGTTCACCCATCTATTTAATGACCTTACCTAACGTTGCTTAACCTTAACCTACCGGGATAAAAAGTATCCTATGTCCGTTTCCTGGTTCTAAGCTACCTCCCGACCAATTTTCAGCCGAATCGGTTAGGCCGTTCTTGAGTTATAAATAGTGTAACTAACACGACTTTCTTTGATATTAATAAAGATTAAAGTTCTATAGTGAGTGATTGTATGTTCAATTTCACCGATAGATGGCGCTGTTCATAATGTAAATCACGCTAACATCGTAAATTACTGTCTAATGATATTCGATTATGAAAGTGCTAAGTTTTTCGCATCTTTTATTGTTGCGACTGTAATACAATACCTAACACTACCTGGACTTGGGGAGTTTCATTAAAATTTCATGAACATACAGAAATCTAAAGAAAATGTCCTGGGTGTACGGGACCGGCTTACCCCTTACAAAAATTGACCCTTCGCCAATGCCATATCTTATGCAAACTAAATGTCTGCTCAGTCCCTATTGTACATATCTTAATACTTAATACATCTTAATGATTAACTGATCAGTCTATAATTACCCTATTCACATACAAAGGAATTTACGTGGTAATATGTGCAAGTAATGTTTCACTGCTTAGCCCCTATGAAACATAGCGTGATGTTTAATATACCAACTTATAACTTGACTTCTACACAACACATCAGTGAAAGTCTTATCAAAATCCATCCACGGGTTTTCAAATGATACCTGGACAAACAGAACGACAGACAGACAGACAGACAGACAGACAGACAGACAGACAGACAGACAGACAGACAGACAGACAGACAGACAATAATTCCAAAAAAAATTGTTTTGGCCTCTATGTCGAGAAATTTTGGAAAAATATTCAATGTACAGAAAAAGTGCTCTTTGAGTTTTATTATAGTATAGATTGGATGAGTGATTGTTCTTACTTACGACCCAAAACTAAAAATATATCGATGAAAATTGTTAGGCGTAAAACCATTTGTATAATCTACGGTGGCGTTTACTACCATCGCGTTTATGATAATTAACAGTGGTTGCTGTTACGACAAAAAAACTAAAAATATGTTTTATTTTCTACAAAAAATGGGGTCGTAAACACCATTTTTTGGCGAATTGGAAGAATTTAAATATACAGATCGATAGAAAGAACTGAACAGAAAAAACTGAGTAGGGCTGCATTAAAAAGTCATTTTCGCCAAAATGGTGGTTACGCCCTTTGAGCCCCGAGGTATCGATATATTAACACTAATTATCAGATTTGGTGTTAATGCCGCCATACTAAGGAAAATGAAACCGTAACTTATGAATATTATGATTCATCACAAGTGGCATTTTTAGACCCGCAAATAAACGTTCCCAACCAGGAATTGCCAATGTGGAGCTAAAACCTGTCAGGCTGAAGTGGGATTGGGTGAAATATTTGTCAGATGAAGGCAGGGAAACGGGTCAAAGTTGTGTCGCAATTGGTGCCGAAGGATGGACGTCATCATCGCGGAAGGCCTAAAAAACATTGACGCCGCAATTCAGAAGCATTGGTCTGAAGTGGCTCACGACAGGCATGTGTTGATGGTCATCGGGATACCCTTGCCCAGCAGTAGGGCATTGTAGCTTAGAAAAAGAAGTAGAAAGATTCTTTACAAAAAAATATTTCTAACAAAAAAGAAAAACTTATTCGTATGTATTAAAGTGTCGAAAAGTCGACAGACCCAAACAGAATCGCGCGAATAATGATTGCGAAGTAGCTTGTACACATAATGCCCATTTCCTGTTACCATAGAAACATTCACAATTAAGGCTACCAACATTCAAGCGAACCACAACAATAACAGAAAACTCCGACTGGCGTGGCGTATATTAATTACAAAATCCACGTACGAGCCGTGTCCCAGAAAATTGTTCGCCAATGAATAGCAGAAATCCGCGCGACGCGTTTCGTCGCGTTCCAAAATTGAAATTTACCACGACAAAGCCATTATGGACGGGTGAGCAGGCGTTTTATGACGTGACGTATCGTAAATATGTTGTTAGGCACTCGAACGTTTGTGGCTATGTATATTAAAGCTGTTTATATGCTAATTCGCTGACGTGTTTTTAGTGATTAATTTTTCGGTGTAAGGGATAGGAGTTAGGGATGATTGATGTATGTGGATGATGGTAGAATAGGGGATGGTAAACACGTGTCATTATATTATTAGGCGGCATTTATATCTTACTTTCAATTATAAGTGACGTCAGGGGCTATGAAGACGGTAAGCATTTGCCTTTTCATATTTAGTATCACCATGTCGAGCTTTTGTATTTTGTAATGTAGCTGTACAATTATGCACCTTGGAGTCAGTTACTATTAATAGAAAAAAAATATTGTACACTCCGAACCAATTAAGCTTGAAGGCGATTACATTTGCATTACTTTATTATGCAGTCATAAAACACCCCCGCTGTATATTTGACCGTTAACGCGGCAGCAAAAAAAGGTTGGTAATACAAAGTTTTTTTTGCTGACGCGCCTAGTTGACAATGTATGCGTTATGTAGTTATTGAGCCACAAACGAACTTGTAATCGCCTTCAAGCTTATTTGGGATAGAGTATATAGGTCTCGCGTTCGACTGCCACTCAGGACAAACATTTATGTTCATGTAGATTGAACATGTCTGTATTGTATCTGGGCTCTTAGCAACGTGTATGTGGAAAAACCTGGTCCAGAAGGAGCTTAAACTCATAACTACCTTTGATTCGACTCTGTAAACCACCTATACAAGAGTTTAGTCATAATTAAAGCATCAATGGCAGTCCCGAAAGTTGTTACAATGCAAATTACGTGTGATAACCATTAGCGTACGAGTTGACGCGAAGGTTTGCGACAACTGCCATTATGACGTCACGAGCGTAATTGCTGATGACGTAATCGTTGTTTCGCAACTGTATACGTAATTAAGAGTGATATACTAAACATGTAACAGTGACACATAAAATAAGTTAAGCTATGGCGACTGTACGACCCTTTGGAGTTGCTGGACGTTTGGAGTGTGGGCCCTAGATGTCCAACGAGTATGGCGACTCCGAGGAGGACCGCGAGCATCATGACAGGTTTTCGAGGGGCTACAATGCGTCCTCCGGTGGGGGCACTGAGTGGTACCACGTGTGGATCGAAAGAACCCAGGTTCCCCTCTCGCGACAGCCGCAGGGTTTTTTTAGGTAAGAATCCCACTTACCCCAATTGATCCCCCAAATATGGGTCCCTATGGGGTATGGAGGACTTATTGAAGGTTTCACTCGCAAAAAAAATGGGCCAGTAGCCACGACAATACTAGAGATTGATGGGAGTTATAATTTATCCAATCGATGGTTTGTTAATCAACTTAATCTTACGTATGTCTTTGAGACATCAGTTGTATGTCTCCTGAGGCCACTAATTTCTCGAGCTACAGTGTCAGGAATATCGTAGAGTTGAGAAACCTTTCTATCCTGGAAGTCGCAGCGTAATGCTGAGTGTATTAAAGTACTGCCTTGCCTACTAGATTGGACCGAACGGGGTGGATACAAAAGCTAGCCGTAAATGAGGCGTGGTGCCAGGATAAGCGAGTAGATGATAAAGCGATTTGCATGTACTTGAGTCGTTGTAACACACGGAAAAGGTAGGCAGTATATTTGAAACTACATTTTACTTTTGCTTTCAAGAGTGACCTGGAAAGGTTACCAAAATTGTAAATGCAGTCGGTTAATAAAGTAGTCTTATTAATCAAGTACCAAAACGTGTTGTTTTAAATTGGTTTTGTGTTCTATATACTTACAGGTTTACTGCTAGGATTAATATTGTTGTTGTTTTTCGATATTTCGGCACTGTTGCAAGCGTCATGACGACGGGAGTAAGTCAAATCAGTCATCCCGTGACCATGGCGACGAAATATCGGAAAATGAAGAGTCTTGGCAGTAAGCCAATAAGTTATTCTAGTATTGTAAATCGCCACGAACGTTTAAAGCAGTGTTTTGAAGACATTATTATTGTAATGGCAGTTCCCCAAATCTTACAATTTTGGGTCTATGCTTCACTCTTACAAAATTAAAATAACATTTTTACCATAGAATCTACGCAATTTCCGATAACTTAACCTAAAACTGTATTAGACATAGCTTAAAAGTGTGACTATTTCGATTATACAAGAGCGAATAAAATATTCAATTCATCATTTATCAGTTCAATAGTGGCACCATACCCACAACACAACTGAACATACTGGAAAAAAAAATGTTAAATCCCTACTCACTCCTCTACCCGCTCATCGCTAACACTCGCTCCACGCTCTTCTAACGCCTGAAGCGGCGAGCAGATGACGCGTGCATTATGCATAGGACTGCATTTAGCGATAGGGAGACTGCGGTGCGCGCCCAGCGTCATGCACACACATAAGTATGTACGTATGTATTGTTATTCATATGCAGCGCCCGCTTTGGAATAGCGCGCTTTGTAGTAATGTTAGTTCAGATGACTCGCACGGCGGAACGACAGATGAAATTTGCGTGGAGTTTTCGAGTTATGGAAATATGAATGGTGTGCATTATAACTGTTTTCAACTGTTGGGGCACGTGAGCTCATGGATTAGGGGTATCATTCTAATTATTTGTAAATTTTTGAACCTATTTATGCGTGTGTTGTGCCTGCTTCGCAAACGGAGTTCTTGGGTTCAAATCCCACAGGGTACCACGTCGTCAATCGCCACGCTTGGCGACGAAGAATGTGTCTGCGCGGCCGCTAAGCAGTATAGCGGAGCACGTCTTCACTAGCGGGGAGAGAATAGCTGGTATATGGAAAACGAAGAAAACACCTGAATGTCGGCCTATCCGTGCCGCAACAAAAAAATACATGTAAACAACCCTCAATTGGGCACTTGCCTGTGGTATTATTGCGCAGCGGCGTCCCGGCGTCTTGGATATCGTAGTATAGGTGGTAGGTAATCCTATAGAAATACGCTGCAAAATACAGAAATTACTGAAGACACGCGTGCGACACCGTGAGCGAAAGCCATTTTTAGCTAAATATTCGCGCTAAATGAAGTCCCTTCTGTGCCGGACAGATTAGAAAAAGTCTTATAACAAATGTACAAGTTAGAGGGGGTTACTTTGAAGGGCGGGTAGAGTTTCAGGAAGTTCGAACGCTCTCTATTTAAAGTTAAGTCTGCGGCCGCATGCTGGTGACATGAGGGATTTAGAGATTTATATTACTTTGGAATTTGAGTATTAAGTTAGATTAATAAAAAAAGTGTTTTTTTTATAATAATAATAATAGTAGGTAGGTAGGTAGGTTATAATAATAGGTAGACGGGGTAAGAAGAAGTGGCTTAAGGCGATAATTGTGGTATGCTCACCCACAATCATCGCGTCCACAATATTTCATTGCTTGATAACATTTACAAGATTGTAGTACAGTATTAATTTAAACAATAAAAGATAGGAACCCGGTTCAAAATCGATTGCAGAGGTCACAGTGCATAAAGCTTGCAGGATTGGCCATTGCAAGTGGTTATTTTAACAGACCCTGGTTTTGTCCCACTGTTGGGCACGAGCATCCCTTCAAGACGTAGAGGCGCCGCTGGCTAAGTGCGGGTTGGCACACTTCATACATCATTCAAAAGCTAGTTAGGCTTTCTTAGACAAGCACGTTTAATCACGATGTTTTCCTAATAGGTCACTCCTAATAGGTCGTGGATTCGATTCCCACCGTGCGTCTGATTGTTCCAGGATATAATTATTCCCTACTATAGCGTTAAATTTGGAGATCCGCCGAAGAATTAAGGCCACCGACATAGCTCTCAGAATCTGCAAGTTGAAGTGGCAATGGGCAGGCCACATCGCTCGAAGAACCGATAACCGTTGGGGAAGAAAGGTTCTCGAGTGGCGACCGCGAACCGGAAGACGCAGCGTTGGCAGGCCTCCCACTATATGGGCAGACGACATTGTGCGCGTCGCAGGTAACCGGTGGATGCAAATAGCCAATTGTCGTTCATTGTGGCGTTCTAAGGGCAGTGGCGTGCACTGAAAGCAGGCAAAAATATCTCCGAGTTGTTTATGCTTTATGGTATTTGTTCGTGTTCCAGCACAAATATCCTTAAATTAACCAATATTACCAACATATCCATTACATAAAAAAAAATACGTTAATTCATGTCCAAACTAATATTTTTTTAAATTAAGACTATTTATAGAAATCCTAGGGTAGGCAAAGTATTTTTGTCAGTATGGAGCCGCTGAATAAACTTATTAATGTTCTCAAATGCAAATTAATATGTCTATAGTATTTGCTTGCATATGGATATTTGTAATGGTATAAATACATACTTATAATAGGTGAAACAAGCCGAATACATTTTTTTGCCTACCCTCTGTGCACGCCACTGTCTAAGGGGGAGGCTTATGTTCAGCAGTGGATGTCTTCCGGCTGATGATGATAGCGTTAAGTATAAGTCATTTTATAAGTAACAGGATTACTTAATAGTTTTTTTTTAAATTCAAAATTACCAACTCTTATGTCAATAATGATTAAACCCAAAGTAATATAGACCCAGAAATTTGAAAACTTTGTCCTAATAACACTGAGTTTACCAAAAAGCTCAACATCCTCGAGGCAGTAATGTTGAATTTCGTGGCCGAGCACACAACTCGCTTGGCTGACCTCTAGAACTCACATAAAACAGTTAATCCCGGGGTGAAAGTAAAAATTTAAATAATAATTCAACCCAACAGGGTCCACATTGCTAGCTTACATAGTATTTCCTACTTAAAAATGAGTGAAAAAATATTCACTCAAGTACAAATTTCAGTATGTAAAGTAGCTTAGCACTACCCATAAAATACTAACTCATTAATAAAATATAATGCAAATACGAAAAGTTGTAGAAAATCTTAGTACATATCGAGGGTTTACTGCGAAAACCAGCTAAATAACATTTTGTTAAAAAATCTGTTTAATATATGAATATTATTTAAAAATTTTTGGTCACCCATATTTACAGAGACTACACAAAAATATAATCTTCAATATATAACCTAACTTGTGAGTACTAAAATATGTACTACCTATTAAAATTTTTGCGATTTAATTTGGTGTAAACTTGCAAGCTCAAAACTAACTACACTGCATTCGCAGTAAACCCTCGATATATAGGTAGGTTGGTAGGTAACATTGTTCAGGTACCAACGACTACATTTATCAAATATTTAGTAGAATAAATAAAGTAGTAGTCTATGTATTTTTAAACAACCTAGTAATTTCATCATCATCATCCGGAAGACGTCCACTGCTGAACATAGGCCTCCCTCTTGGAACGCCACAATGAACGAAAATTGGCTACTTGTATCCACCGGTTACCTGCGATGCGCTCAATGTCGTCTGTCCACCTAGTGGTAGGCCTACCTACGCGTCGTCCGATTCGTGGTCGCCACTCGAGGACCTTTTTTCCCCATCGGTTATCGGTTCTTCGAGCGATGTGGCCTGCCCACCGCCACTTTGACTTGCTGATTCTGAGAACCATGTCGGTGACATTAGTTCTTTGGCATATCTGCAAATTTCGGATTCTGTCTGCGCAAAGAAACTTCGAGCTTAGATCTCTCCATAGCTCGTCGTGTGACTATGAGCTCTGAGCTTCTCTAAAAGTCCAGGTCAATTAATTGAAATTAAATGTATGTTAAGTATTTGGCGGACTCCTATCGAATTTCAGAGATTTAATATCTATGTTTACTATAATTGATGTACACAGAAATACCAATAGGTGTCGGTAAAGAGGAGTGGAAACACCTCTGAGGGGAACACCGCTACCAGCATAGATTCTACAGCTGCTAAATCAAGAATTATTTATTACTTCAGTACCTAACTAAACTTATTAGTAATACCTATTGGTGTAGAGAAAAAGCGGATATCTACTAACATTCACTTTTATTTGTACACGCATGAAGAATAATACTTATTCAATATTTAAAAGTAATTGTTTAAGCTTTTTTAACCAGCCCTTGTTATTGTCTCACTGTTGGGCATGGTCCTCCCCCAAATTAAAGGGGCTTAGGCAATAGTCCACTACGCTGGCTAAATGTGGGATGGCCGACTTCACACGTCATTCGAAAGCTAGTTAGGCTCTAACAGACAAGCAGGTTTCCTCACGATGTTTCCCTTCACCGAAAGCTAATAACAATCGCACAAAGATGATTCGCACATGATTCAATATTAAAGAAATCAGAGGTGCGAGCCGAAGTTCGAACCTACGCACCTTGCTTCACTGAGTCACTGCTATATTGAATTACGGTCTTTAATTTTTATTTATTATAGTGTATTATTTGCTTAATTTTCCAGTTCAAATGTAATTTCTTAGTTTTCTATCGATATTCGATAACTTTTTAAAAGTAGGTTAAAACAACCACGATCAGTTCCCGCCATTCAAGCTCACATCAATAGGCCCAATACACTTTTAGCTACAGCCCTCCCTACCGTGGTTCCGTACATCCACCCCTCCCCAGGGGTGCTACACAAAGGGTTGAAAGCAAAGAGCATGGCCCTTGACCATTCACTTTGTTACGCCCGCGCCGTGAACGTTGAAACGTTCTGAAGTTCCCGCCTTTTATAGCTGTAAAATTTTGCACGAAAATTTTACCGGATGTACTGCACACTTAAGGTTTATAATACGCTTTATACTTTGTAACAGCAGTAACAGCTCAGTGGGTGAGCGCTTGCCTTGGAAGACAAGGTGCGGAGGTTCGAAGCCCGGCTCGCACCTCTGATTTCTATAAATAATTAAGTGAAATTATAATAATTATTACACGATGGGCCTGTTGGTCTAGTGGTACCCTATGGGTCGTGTGTTCGATTCCCACCAACTGTCTGGGTGTTATTTATCTATTTAAGTATGTATTTACAAAAAAAAATATAAGTATTAGTATCAGATGTCTGGTTTCCATAGTACAGGTTCTGCCTAGTTTGGGATCGGATCACCGTTTGTGGATTGTCCCAAGATATATTATGGGGCTGCGACGCTCTTGCGAGACGTAGGTTGAGTTATCTGGTAGTACCCTATCCTACACCAGATGATTATGTACAGCTTCAAGCTGGTGCAATCGTTGCGTACCTAAGGGAACTCTTCGACACGCCAGCAACAGAGTAAGGGCTAGGGCATGCACAATGGGTCCAACTGGGTCGAAGTGCGTTCTGGTGGCTACCAGGCCCGATTTTTTAGCCACCAACAATAGAAATGGAAATGTGTTTATGAGAATATACTTATATACATCATCATCAGCCGGAAGACGTCCACTGCTTAACATAGACCTCCCCTTAGAACGCCACAATGAACGACAATTGGCTATTTGCATCTACCGGTTACCTGTGACACGCACAATGTCGTCTGTCCACCTAGTGGGAGGCCTGCCTACGTTGCGTCCGTCTTCCGCTTCGTGGCCGCCACTCGAGAACCTTTCTTCCCCATTGGTTCTTCGAGTTATGTGGCCTGCCCATTGACACTTCAACTTGCAGATTCTGAGAGCTATGTCGGTAACCTAAGTTCTTCACCGAATCTCCACATTTCGGATTCTGTCGTGCAAAGCACATGCGTGTCGCGCTAGCGTCCATAGTAGACTACGGTCACTGCTTACCATCAAGCAGGCCGCATGCTTACTTGCCACCTTGGTAGTATAAAAAAAATACGCTGATATCCTGTAAATGCTATTTCCGAATTAGAAATCAAAATGTTTTGGTAACTCTATTTAGTATGATGATATAATTTCATAGAAACTCGGATTTGTGCATAGTGTTAATAAAATGTCGTCAGAATTGAAATCGGAAGCGTTAGTACAATAGTTTTAGGCATCTTACACACATTTAATTACAGCATATATAGTCCTTCTCGGTCCTCTACTCATTCATTGTAGCGACCGCCGCTAAATCCTCTTTCAAGACTAAGGATTAGTACTCTCCACATAATAGAGCCTTGTCATGTCTCCGTGAATACAATAGGATTTTGATTAACAGTGCTATTTTGAACGCTATGTAGCTATATTTAAGGTCTCATACTTATAAATAAGGGGTTACACGTAAACTTATAAATAAGTACATATTTCTTCCGGAAACATTGGGTTTCAAAAACTATAGAGTCGATTCCCGGCTAAAGTTAATTTTTAAAAAATCCAGTGATTCAGTTTCAGTGTTCATCAAAATTGGGATTAAAACTCTTTCTAGCATTATTCTTTATAGTTTAAGAGTTGACCATCAACGCCTACTTGAAAAATTCAACCTGTAAAAAGGTCGTGAGACTCTTGGTGAGACTTAATAAGGTGTGATTTAATAAGGTGTAATTTAATAAGGTGTGATTTAATAAGGTGTAATTTAATAAGGTGTGATTTAATAAGGTGTGCTTGTCTAGCTTGAGCGTGTCTATTCACATTGTATGTAGATTTTAAATAATTTTTGTAAGAAAACTTAACTACATACTACAGAAGCCTCATTTATTTTTCCCAAGATTATAGGCAACGCAAATTATTTTACTTTTAATGAATTAATGGGGAACTTGCACAATTTTTGTTTTTTAGTGTACAATAAAGATTTTAGACTCGCTTAGAGATACCAAAAACAAAAACGTTAAAATATGCACAAATTATCTAGATATTGCAAGTCAAAGGTTGACTTTTCCACGTTGGCGCGAAAACTCTCATTGACAGCCGTGACGTCATTTCATTCGTTTGACGTACGAGTTAGTAAATTTGTCATGGCGATTGTCGAGTGAATAAAGAAACCACCACTGAATATTAATATGTTCTCATTAGACTTTTGACAACTTATATAATGAGACTAGCTGACCCACGCAGCTCCGCATGCGCTATTTTTACGTTAACTAACCTTTTAATAACAGACATTCGCATCGAATACATAACCTCTTTTTTATAGTCGGTTAAAAACTGGGACCCACTTTTTACTTGCTCTCCGAAGCACGGACCCGTTTAGTTCAAATGGCGTTAAACGGTCACCCATCTATTTAATGACCTTACCTAACGTTGCTTAACCCGATCGATTACAAAACTTTGATAACATATCTCTATGAGTGTTCCCTCACTAATATTTATTATAATTATGAAGAAAAATTGATAAAATCGGACCTAGCGTATAACCAAGTACCCATTTTGACTTTAATCCCCTCTCCTAAAAAAACCATGCTAGATTACGGGATAAAAAGTATCCTATGTCCTACCTCGTAGTAAGATCTCAAATCATGCCAAGTTTCATTTGAATCCATTCAGTAGTTTCGGCGTGATGCTCAGCCGTGACACAGACATACAGACAGACAGACAGACAAAAATTAAAAAAAATACATTTTCGTCCTCAGTATCGGTTATAGAATGCCCTCCAAATATAATTTTCAAAATATCTTCAATGTACAGAATTGGACCTGTTACAGTTTTATTATAAGTATAGATAAATAAATCCCGCTATAATTAAAACTTTCTTCATTTAATACAGAGATTTTCTCTTGAAAATTGATTGGCATGGCCGTCTAGTTGAGGTATGATGTCACGCGTGTTTGGTGCTTTTTCAAATTGCGTTCCATTTTACGTAACTTAAAGTTGAAATATTTTGTAAAATAATAATAATTTTAGAAAAACTCTTTTAGCAATGCTCTTTTTAGAACTATTTTTATTAAATTATAATCATAATTTATCATTATAATTTTTATGCAAGATCCCCATTGAAATTCGTAGCTAGATATAGAGTCGTAGAACTTAGTCACTACGCTGCTACGCCGTAGGCCCTCTACGAATGCTATCTCCATTTTGTTATCCGACTTCAAATCAAATCAAAGTATTATAATTATTTATTGCATTATTTATTGCTTTCATGTTATACAATACCTTAAATGAAACCCTGATAGGGCACAGCAAATTAATAATTTAGTTTATTTTATTTTAATTATTATTATTTAGAATTATACATGCATTGGTCATATTTAGAAATAATTATATTTAATGAAGAATGTAGGTAACAACAACAGTAATGACGGGCCCGTTGGTCTAGTGGTTAGACACCCTGTCCGCTAAACGATGGGTCGTGGGTTCGATTCCCACCAAGTGTCTGGGTGTTATTTATCTATTTAAGTATGTATTTACAAAAAAAAATACGTATTAGTATCAGTTGTCTGGTTTCCATACTACAGGCTCTGCCTAGTTTGGGATCAGATGACCATGTGTGGATTGTCACAAGATATTATATTATTAATAGAAGAAAAAAAATATTAATTTAAAAATAACAATATTTTTCGCTTCATTCTAAGATCGGCTTGTAAGGTAGTCTAATGTAGTGTTTGTAGCCATATCTGATGTCATAAATTTTAACAACACTAATGCTATAACAATCCCAACTGTATTAAGCGCTAACAAGGTTGTATTTGCATTGCAAAGTTTTCGAGTAGAATCGAAATCGCAATAGTCAATTGGCGAGATTGTAGCTCAAACATTATTAGTTGCAAGTGGAGTGGTATTATATTTCAATTGCATAGATAGTAGTGATATTGATATTATTAAAATATTATGAATGGTGACTAGATTTTCAGTGCAAATGTATTTAAAAAAAAGACTAAGCCATGATTGATGATCTAATCTGCAGATGACTTTCGCAACTAAATCGCTCTTTGTCTGCGATACACACCTATGTAAGTTCATGTGTATCTTCTACCATTGTAAAGTGGCAGACCTGTGACAGTTAGCGTGATGAGCTGAATACCTTCCTTGTAGATGGCCGATAGAGGCACGTGACATAAAGGGGGGGAGACCTTTGCCCATCATCTAGACGAATTAGTGTAATATAATATTAATCTTTATTTTTATCATACGAATAAGTAGAGCATCATACTTCAGGGAGAATTTATTCTTTGCTTGAATGACATATTTACCGTTTGAACAGTCAGCATCACATTATTTTTATTTTTTTAGCTTCCGTGGCACAGTGGGGAACCGCTTGCTTTGCAAACCGGATATCGCGGGTTCGAATTCCGTGGGGAGCAACAAGTTTGTGTAGTTGTTTGTTACTGGCGAGTATAATACAGGCCACCTGATTGTCTATGAAGTAAGATGATTCATGCGTCGGATAGGCATATAAAAAGTCCTGCGCCTGCCTACTCCCCGTCGTGTCGGTCTTCCATCCGGATTGTGAGAGGTAAAGGAAGAGAGAGTGCACTTGCGTCTACGCAAGCACTTGTGCACTATAATATCTTCCGCGTAGATGACTGATCTTGTGAAAGATTGGCTGGTGTGGTCGTATAGGCCAGGAGGACAATATTATTTAACTATGATAGAGAGTTTTAACTGTACAGCATAAAAATAACGATTTTTTTTATGGGATAACAGATAACGAAGACACGGCAAGGACAAAGAGCCTAGGGAATCAGCGGGGCGTGACGGACACACTTTACGCGGCTCTCGGGCTGCTCACGAGCGTAAAATATCTTCCCTCGACGCGTTCAAAGCAAATTTTTAGCTGCTAAAATATGCTGCTACAGACACATAAGCGCTATATTGCAAGAACATAAACTTTTTCCTATGACTCTATGAAAAAGTACAAAATTTTTGAAATTTGCATGGGTATGTACACCAGGGCGCGCCGAATGTTGATAACTTGGATGCTTATTATTGTAACATTGGTAGTAACTTCTAGTTTATTGACTAACAAGTTAATACACTCTACTGGAATTGTTTTTGCTGGAAATAAGATTTAAAAACTTTAGTGGTACCATCTGATTTTATGGCATTTACATTAATGTAGGAAAGTAATGCAGATATACGTAGCTCATAGCTCTGATCCTTTCTCGCGAAAATGCTATTATAGTAATACTGCTCTAACAGATTGTCGTAAACCCCGAGGTTGGTTATTTGATAGTGTATGGACAATGTGTGATAAAATCTTGTTTTTAATCGTCATCATCAGTATTTAGTTATTAATACAATTCCATTTAGTTAATTATAATCTAAAACCAACACCACTATGTAATTTGTCTGTATTATGTGGTCACTATTATTTTTATACGGTAGTTAATAAAGCTCTCGCTTCTCTCAGAACTTAAAAAAAACTAATTTATAGTAATATATCAATTTTGACGAACACGTTCGAATTAAAAAAAAAACATCGGTATTCTGTAACACTCGCGCGACGCGACATGGGCGCGCCATCTTGAACGAGAATTTACATGTCAATGCGTTCTACATGGAAATTCAAACATTCATGCGCGCGGCCACGCGCCTCCGTACGACGTGACCCGTTCGTTAATCGATTTCAAATATATGAATCGACGGAATAAGGATGGTAAAGCTACCTTTATTTAGTACTAGTACCGTGTAGTCTATCTATAAATATAAAAGAAAGTCGTGTTAGCTACACTATTTATAACTCAAGAACGGCTGAACTGATTTGGCTGAAAATTGGGGGGGAGGTAGCTTAAAACCAGGAGACGGACACAGGATATTTATCCCGCTAGGTTAGACTTAAGCAACGTTAGGTAAGGTCATTAAATAGAGAGGAGAGAGAAGGGAGAGGGGATTTGAGGAGGGGGTGGATGGATAGGGTGAGTTAGGTGGAGCAAGGGGGGAGTGGGGGGGAGCAAGGTGGGAGAAGAGAGAGGGGGGAGGGGGTTCAGAGAGGGGACAACGGGGAGAGGAAGAGGGGGAGTGTGACAGGGATCGAAGCGGGAGGGGGAAAGAGAGAGGTGGGAGAGAGCATAGAATTAGATTTTTCTTATAAGAGAGAGTGATGGTGAGATAAATAAATCAAGGGAGGAGGAAGAAAAGGGGAGCAAAATGTAATAAAAGTGCGGGCGGAGCTGCGCGGGTCAGCTAGTGTCATATAAAATGGAGAAAAATAAAACTATAAAGAAAAATAGAAGAGGAAAAATAAATATAATGAGCCATGCGTATTATGGGCATGTAAAAAGTCCGTCCAGCGCGTAACCTCTTTCCGGTCTTGTGAGAGTAAATATGTGCCTATACAAGCACATGTACCTACAATATAAAATCTCCTGCAGTGATGCTCGCATGGTCTTGGCGTAGAGCACATTTTTTTCACAAAAAAATAATTTAATTTTTTTTTTTTGTCTCTTCACAGTTACCAGTCACTGAGAAATCGCCCTTTCATGACCAGTCCTTAACTTGTAACGTTGGAACTGTGAATAAAGTACAGTCAAGAAATGAGCCTCCTATATTGAACATGTAACCTTCAGAATATCGCCTAAGAAAATCATTTTCCGAACCTTCTTTGCTTACGAATTTTATACTTTCCGTAGGTATGTGATTTTCTGATAGAATTCTTGAGGAGCTGACTGACAATCGGCATAGTTATTGAAAGCAATATTTTTTTATTGGTATCCCTCATACATTGTTACATCAAATTTTTGGAGATGGCAACTCTCCCCAGTCTAAAAAGTACAGAACACTATGTTCATAACTTCACTTTTACATGGGACTATGGGCTCCCACATATAAGGGCTCCCACACATAACTGCGAATTCGCATCGCATCGCATCGCAAATATCTGCGAGAAACAAATGAATTTTTGTATTGAAAATGCATTTGTTTCTCGCTCTTTGCCTTATTTTCATATAAATTTGCTATTTTTTTATCGAATGATTAGTGGCCAATCTCTCAGAATCTGTGAGTTAAAGTGGCAATGAGCAGGCCACATCGCTCGTAGAACGGATAATCGACAAGGAAGAAAGGTTCTCGAGTGGTGACCACGAACCGGATGACGCAGCGTAGGCAGGACTCCCACTTGATGGAGTGACGACATTGCGGGCGTCTCAGGTAACCGGTGAATGCAAATAGCCAATTGTCGTTAATTGTGGCGTTCGAAGGAGGAGCCTATATTCAGCAGTGAATGTATTCCGGCTGGTGAATTATCACCACTCACTCATTAGAGTAGCCAACTTGCTAGCAGAGTTTTTTAAGCGGCAATTTACTTTTATTTCACTGTAACAGCGTAACTTTTTCAGATTAAAATACGTGTATCATAATATTAATGCTACATATATCCAGACCAAACCGATTACATAATGGGGAACTAGCATAAAAATCTATTATCGATTATAATTTAATAAAAATAGTTCTAAAAGAACATTGCTAAAAGGTTTTTTTCTAAAATTATTATAATTACTCTACGAAATATTTCAAGTTTAAGTTACGTAAAATGGAACGCAATTTGAAACACCAGCAATTGCGCGTGACGTCATACCTCAACTAGTCGGCCATGCCCACAAGCCACGCCAATCAATTTTCAAGAGAAAATCTCTGTGTAAACACATTGTTTTTTTATATAAAATGAAAAAAGGCGGGATTTATTTTATTTTAAGATAAAAATATAACCATAACTATTTAGAAAATGTAAGTGAGTACTACACATATTTATGTCCTGGGACAATCCACACACGGTTATCTGATACTAAACTAGGCAGAGCCTGTATTAAGGTGACCATACAACTGCAACAAATTCTTATAGTACTTTTTTGTAAATACAGTGATAAATAACACGCAGACACAAGGTGGGAATCAAACCAATAGCAGGTAGCGGCCAGGGTGTCTTACCACTAGACCAACGGGCCTGTCCAACTACATGTCTGGTGAACATATTTTATTTATGGATAATATTAATTTTCTCTGAACTGATAACTCTAGGGGATCTGATTATAATAGTCGTCAAAAGTCTAATGAGAACATATTAATCTTCAGTGGTAGTTTCTTTATTCACTCGCCAATCGCCATGAAAAATTACTAACTCGTACATCAAACCTATGGAATGTACGTCAACAAACGTACGTCCGTCAATAAGCGTTTTCGCGCCAACGTGGAAAAGTCTACCTTTCATGTGTAATATCTAGATAATTTGTGCATATTTTAAGGCTTTTGTTTTTGGTATCTCTAAGTGAGTCTAAAATCTTTCATCATCATCATCACCAGCCGGAAGACGTCCACTGCTGAACAAAGGCCTCCCCCTTAGACCGCCACAATGAACGACAATTTGCTATTTGCATCCACCGGTTTCCTGCGACGCGAACAATGTCGTCGGTCCACCTAGTGGGAGGCCTGCCTACGCTGCGTCTTCCGGTTCGTGGTCGCCACTCGAGAACCTTTCTTCCCCAACGGTTATCGGTTCTTCGAGCGATGTGGCCGGCCCACTGCCACTTCAACTTGCATATTCTACGAGCTATGTCGGTGACCTTGGTTCTTCGGCGAATCTCCTCATTCCGGATTCTGTCGCGCAAAGAAACTCCGAGCATAGCTCTCTCCATAGCTCGTTGTGTGACTCTGAGCTTCTCCAAAAGGCCAACTGTTAGAGACCACGTCTCAGTACCATATGTCATCACTGGCAACACACACTGGTTAAAAACCTTTGTCTTCAGGCACTGCGGAATTTCTGATGAGAATATGTCACGAAGTTTCCCGAACGCTGCCCATCCGAGTTGGATTCTTCGGGCGACCTCTTTGTCGAAGTTGGACCGACCTAACTGGATAGTTTGTCCTAGGTATACGTAGTGGTCAACAAATTCGAGTGTAACGTTCCCAACAGCTACCGGTACGGGTGCAACATGGACATTAGACATGATCTTCGTCTTGTCCATGTTCATTTTAAGACCCACCTGTTGGGAAACGCTACTGAGGTCGCTGAGCATTGTATTGAGGTCCTCCAGCGACTCTGCCATAATGACTATATCATCGGCAAAACGAAGGTGAGTGATGTATTCGCCATTGATGTTGATGCCGAATCCGTACCAGTCCAAGAGCTTGAAAACGTCCTCCAATGCGTTCGTGAACAGTTTCGGAGAAATAACGTCTCCCTGTCTCACGCCTCGCTGCAATGGGATTGGTTTCGTGCTCTCGTCCTGTAGTCGGATCGACATGGTGGCGTTGCTGTACAAACACTTCAACACTTCGATGTACCTATAGTCAATGTGACACCGCTGGAGGGACTGCAATACCGCCCAGGTCTCGATTGAATCAAAGGCTTTCTCGTAGTCCACAAACGCTAGACATAATGGCCGATTATACTCCTCGGTCTTCTGTATAATCTGGCGGAGCGTATGTATGTGGTCTACGGTGCTAAAGCCTTTTCGGAACCCGGCTTGTTCGGGAGGCTGGAAGTCATCAAACCTGCGTTCGAGACGGTTCGAAATGACTCTCGAAAACAGCTTGTATACATGGCTCAGGAGTGAGATGGGTCTATAATTCTTCAATAAGGTGTTATCACCTTTTTTGAAGAAAAGAACCACCACACTCCCGTGCCATGCTTCTGGCGTAGTACCATCGAGTAAGACGGAATTAAATAACTTCTGGAGGACTAAAAGTACCGGTTTTCCACCCGCTCTCAGAAGTTCTGTTGTGATTCCGTCTTCACCCGGCGCCTTGTTGTTCTTAAGCTGTTTGAGAGCCATTCTAATCTCGTACAGGCTGATGTCTGGGATGTCCTCAGTGTAGTGTCGGGTTAATTTGGCTCTGGTGTCCTGAGCTGTTCTAGCAATGGGTTCCTGTGTTGAGGTGTATAACTGTCCGTAAAACCTCTCGAGCTCTCTCAATATCTCCGGTTTCGATGAGATGACACTGCCGTCGTCGATCTTCAGCCTGGTCATATGGCTGCGCCCAATAGACGAATTCTTTGCGAACACTTTAGAGCCTTGGTTCCGCTCAATTGCGTCCTTAATACATGCTGTATTATAGGAACGCAAGTCGTGACGCATGGATTTCGAGATTCGTCTATTGAGTTCAGCATATTCTGACATATCAGCTGAAGATTGCAGTCTCATCTCAGTCCGGGTTTCAATTAACTTAATGGTTTGATTGGAGAGCTTCTGAGGCTAATTACGGCGTGGGGTCTTAAAGAACTTGGACCCCACTGCATGGACAGTTTGCACCAACCCATTGTTTAACTCGTCCGCAGTTTCGCATTCGGCTAGGCACTGAAAGCGATTGTGTAGTTCGAGTTGAAAGTCTTCGGGGTTTCGGATTTGGGCGGTTCCCGGACGGAGCGTGGACTTCATCAGACGAGACCTCTCAAGCTTGACATTGATATTCAATGTGCCTCTAACAATGCGGTGATCGCTACCGGTTTTCACCCTGCCGATCACGGAGACATCATCGAATATATGCTTCTTGGTCGTCATGATGAAGTCGATCTCGTTTTTGGTTGAACCATCGGGGCTTATCCACGTCCACTTCCTGGATGGTCGCTTCTTGAAGAAGGAGTTCATCGCAAAGAGTCCCTCCTTCTCCATGAAGTCGACCAGCCGCTGGCCCCTTTGGTTCCGCTGCCCGTACCCATATGACCCCACTCTCAACTCATCGCCATTCCGTGTGCCCACCTTTGCGTTGAAGTCCCCCATAACAACGGTGAAGTGTGTTTTGGAGGTATGTATGGCTTCTGCTATCTCCTCATACATAGCCTCTACTTCATCGTCAGGGTGTGCCGAGGTCGGCGCGTAAACCTGTATAACCTTCAACGAATACCGACTGGTTATTCTGAGTATAAGGTACACTACCCTACTCGACACACTATCGACCTTAATCACGTTGTTAATAAGGGACTTACGGACGAGAAACCCGACACCACCCTGGGATTTCCGGTCTCCTTCCCGGAAGAAGAGCATGTTGCCAGAATCAAGGGTTATCGTATCCTGTCCCTCTCGCCGGATTTCAGATAATCCCAAGATGTCCCAACGAAACTTGCTCAATTCTTCCTCCAGCTCGACAATCTTCTCATTGGTCCTCATCGTGCGGATGTTGTGTGTTGCCAGGGCCAAAGTTCGGTGGGGGTGGTAGCGGGGCATCTGCCGGAGATTCTTAGCACCCCTTGCTCGACCGTTACCCCGCCTGCTACCAAGGCGAGGAATAGAGGAGCCGCCGGGGACTGGGGGCCATATGCAATTTGTGTCTATCATTGTTTGGGGGGGGGGGGGGGGGGTTGCCATAATCCCCACGCTTTGCAGGCGTCTTGGGGATCGCAGTTATTGTGAAGAGATGGAATTAAAACAGAAGACGCTGCTGCCCGTCTTCTGATTTCCCTTAGTCGCCTCTTACGTACACCCAAAGGGAAGAGATGGGTGGGTGCTATTCTTACCCGGGCACCCCACGGGTATCTTTAATAAACAAAAATCTTTAATAAACACAAAAAAAATCAAAAATTGTGCAGGTTCCCTATTAATAAGACCTAACTCACCACCTTATAAATGTAATCAGTTTTTTTATACGACTCTCGGAATAGTAACATATTCAAGAACATCAGTTCCTTTTTGTTCAGAAAACAAGGTTTAAATGTACTTCGTTCTAAAGACGCAGGTATGTTATATAATAAACCTACTCGTAATAACAACGGTATAATTAAATGTTAGGCGGAGTCTACTTGGTAACATTAGAACGAGATGATACAATTAATGATTAAACCACAAACCATGTAACTCTAGCTATTCCAATCTCTTTTAAGTACGAATACGATTTATATTTCGTGTAACAAAGCACAACACAGAGTACGCGTAAAACATTAATTAACAAACCTAAAACCGTTTAGAATTCCAAAGTGGAATATTTCACGCAACACCCGAATGGAAGCCGAAAACGAAACAATTTCTAAACAAAATAAAATCTGCCTTGGAGCAAACCGCGCACGCGGCACCGGCGGAAACCGGAATACAACCGCTTGAAACCGGTTCAAACTAGTTTGATCCAAAAACATAACTGCTTTTCGCTTTGATGTGGCGACAGAAATTTTAGTTTAGCGAGCGAATTGAATCGTCATGAGAAACTATGTCGGAGCTTGGCATTGTTACGTTCGGCGGGGGGGCTGAATAATAGAGGGCGATCAAATACACCCCATTATGCAAACAAAAGCCGAATTGTGTTGATGTATGTGTTACATTACGCTGACCCGGTGTCAGTACAATGCGTAGTCCTACTGCGAATTTAATAAACACAAATAGCTTCCGTACAAATACCCATTTGAAATGAGAGGTTCGGTCGACCGACTAAATACATACTAAACTGTGCTCTATGACCTTTGTAGTTATTTCAATTGCGAATGGTATGTTTAAACGATACCAATCGAGCTTATAAAGACAAATTATACGTCGTAAATACTGTGTCTATTAAACTCAGAGATACATCTGTCAACTATTTGTCGTCTAGACTCTAGAATGTGAGTCTAAAGTGGCATTAAAATAAATGGCATGGTATAGGTTCCTTTTAAAGATAACTAAGTTTCTACGTGATCTAATAACCGTAGGCTGTCTGGGTAAGAATAGCACTCACACATCTCCTCCCGTTGGGTGTTCGTAAGAGGCTACTAAGGGAAAACAAGAAGACGGGCAGCAGCGTCTTTCTATTGAATTACCTACCACCTATACTACAATTCACAAAACGCCTGCCAAGCGTGGGGATTATGGCGACCACTCCCTTTTAAGGGAGAAAGCCTTTGTTCAGCAGCTACAGATCTATCATTTTACTGTTCGAAAATTCTTATTTACAATCTGCGTTATGGATTTGGTTCGTGGCCGGTAGCTTGGTGATAAGGGTGTATTTGGGTAACTACTAGAAGTAGTCTTAGTAGTAGGGAAAGCGTCCTACAATCGTGCTAAATCCATGCTTCCGCCACTAGTTAGGTACTAAAACTAGTTTACCAGAGTAAACGTCCAGAAATTCAAATTGGTCAATTTGAATTTCTGGACGTATGCACTTACGAGAAGTTGAGTTGTCTCCCTGAGAGACCGCAAATACAAATTTTCGTTTCGTTACTTCACTTACTTCACATACTTTCGTTTGTTTAATAATTAATATTCAACCACCCAAGACAAAAATCATTGATAAACTATGGAAGCAATTTTATACGTATAAAATATCAGGGCGTGTTGGTCTAGTGGTCGGACACTCTGGCCATCACCCTTTAGGTCGTCGGGGGTTCGATTCCCACCATATTATGGGTCTAGTCTGGGTGTTATTTGTCTATTTAATTTTTATTTATAAAAAAGTATTTAAGTCTTTGTATCAGTATGAATTTGCTGTGCCCTATCAGGGTTTCATGTCGCTACTATTACATACTAACATTTAACACCTTTATTGTATACATGAAAGCAATAAATACTTTGATACTTTGATAGTTGTCTGGTTGCCCTAGTACAGGCTCTGTCTAGTTTAGGATCAGTTGACCTTGTGTGGATTGTCCCAAGATATTATTACTAGGAAAATTTGGGCTTACTAGGGTTTAGAAACTATGCTAACAAATATAAATTAAATACATAAAAACGTATACATATGCATATTATAACGGGTGTAAGGGACATCGTACCGAAAAAAAATTATAAGATGTCAAATAATGTCCGTTACAATATTACAGAAACCATTTAAATGGAAAATTACAAATGAATGACTTATTAATTTTCGAGCATGTAATGAATATATGCGGAATAATATTTATTTCTCAAATTACATTGCTAATTTTCTAAAATAATAATAATTAATTGCCTATTAATTAATTGCCTATATACTGTTTTAGTGCATAAAGAATAAATAAATAAAAAAGTGTTTTTTTTTTTAATTCTTGAAAAAGCCGATGAAAAATTTCATCACTAGAGTGTTCAAAATCATGTACTGGATCCCTGGTATCGGTTTTCGGTACGATGTCTCTTACACCCAGTATAAAATTTGAACTTGTCTCATTATGACCTTTCGTTTGATATCCACGTTGATATTTTAGGAAGTAAAATAAATACAAATTCGCGGCTGAATAAGGCTATGCCACTTCCACAACCAAGACGAATTTAACGACATTATCATAAGTTAAAATCAATTGAGGCGTTCAGATTGTAGGCCGTGCCAAAGAAATATATATACATACATACATGGTCTCGAAAAACATAGGTAGGCTTCTGGGGCGTTCGCACAATAACAACACGCTCATCTCCTATTACACAGGACATTCCATAGCTGGAAAAACGTCGTTAATATACCCTCGGGGAGAAGGCAAGGCTACAACGAGGCCTTGCCATACCATAAACAAAAATCATCTTAAAAGCCGGTTAACCGACAGATCAGAAAATCCCCCGAAAATACAACAACATTACCGGGTGACGGTAGCGGGGATGGTTATTGCCCGGATCCCCGCCCGGTCGTGATGTACGACTGCCGCGCCGGATATCCGGATGGCAAACATTTTTACATCTCGTTGCTGGTCATAAAAAAGTACCGAGTCCGCGAAATAAAGTTGGCAGGTTTTGACACACTTGCGTGCTGTATCAAAAAAGGTGAATGGAGGTGCATTTAGTAGGTTCGTGAAGAGGTTTTGGGTAAATACCCAGACGGGTACGGTCCAATGTTATAGTCAAGCTTTAACCCTTTTTTGTAAACGTATCCTTTAAAGTTGGTCACAATTTTCAGTCATGCCGTTTTCCATGTATATTGCATTTTCTAAGAAAGGTTTTTATTACGCGATGGGATAAATGGTAACTGCCAAAGTAAGTAGTAGTAAGTAGTATCATTTATATGCTCGGTAGTCACTGGGACCTTGGATTGGTCATGCTCGCCATCGAAAAGTTATTGCTTCTGGCGGCTTTGCGTGGCGGGTTACTCCCTTCCCTGCAATATGGTTGCGGGGAGTGATGGCTGCTGCTCAAGTCACACCTACACGTGCGCGGGTGCTTCTTGGGATGACTGGTGCGACCATCGTCCTTTTCTTTTTTTATTTATTCTCTTTTTGTTTCGTTTTTATTTACTTAGATAAAATAATTATGTTTGTAAGAACCAGATGAAATAGTGTTGATTATAATATGTATATGTTCAAAAGAATAAATATACATAAATCAAATAAAATAATCTTTATTTGCTAAAAAAAAAATACAAGCCCACTGAGTGTCTTGCCGGATCTGCTTAGTATAGGTCGCGTTGTAAACCGGTGGTAGTTTCATTTTCAAAGTAGTAGCAGGATAAGAATTGTTGTGTTCCAATATTTAGGACATTGAGTCTGGAGAAATTTAGACTTTAGCTAGAATCATGTTTTACGTAAAGAGCTGCGCTTGTGTGCGTGTAATGCAATTCAATGTTCATTCAAGCGTGTCACGCAAACATCAGGCAAACGAAATGCTTTTCTTCTCACATACTATTAAAAAAAAGTGAAAACGTTTGATACTCAAATTCATCTGAAATTAGTAACAATAGAATTTAAAAAAAAACTGAATCTTTCTACTTACAATTACAGCGTTCCACCTACTTCTATCAGCTATCTAAGTTTTTAACGAATCCAATTTTTCAATATAAGATAGAGCTTAGTTGAAGTTTTATTTTTTTTAAGGAAATTTTGATTGTTCTACGCTGATTGTTTCCTCACTCAATTTAATACACAATTATCTATATTACTCACCAACTGGGCTTTCCTCATTCCAAAATGAATCGTCCAGTGTGTAATCGGCTTCTGAAACAAACGAATGCCATTTCAGAAATTGCCCAGTGGTCGAAATTTATTGAATTAACAGAAAAATAAGTAAATATTTTTCTTTCTCATTTAGCATTGACCATTGTATATGGTCATAAATCTTATTATTCAATAAGTTTAAATGAAGATGAAAGACGTTTTAAAAATGGATAACGAAGAAAGACAGATTTTAAGAATCGTTGAAAATACGACACGATACCCTCTTTAAAACAATTTTGCAATGAAAAATAGAAGAAAAACGGGAAGACCATGACAAAGTTTATGCAACAGGCAGCAGAGAAAGTGGGAGGAGTGTCGTATCAGGTCCAAATAAAAATTGATCTTAATTTCTGCTTCAGTCACAAGAGCGTAACTCTTAAATTGTAGATGGCCATTTCACCTACTTTAAGGCACGGAACTACAAAAAGAAAGATATTATTTACAAACTGAAGTTAACTATTTTCTGACCCAAAAAAAAATGATACATCAAATGGTACCGGAACTAGGGAATTCCTGAAATACCTCGACATACGGCAAACTTTGTTAGGGCAAATAAAAATGCCGATGCTAAAGGTCATATATGAAGGGAAGTATGACAGTATTGGTTTATGTCAGACATTAGTTGCTCCGCCAGCCGTCAGCGTTTCCCGAAGTAATAATTCAAACAACTTCCGACATTATCCGACTCGTTGCCGAGTTTGTCAAATTCTCGATCGATCTGTAATGCGATAAGTTTTTGGATATCGCAGAAATAATATTTGTATGTACCGTATTTAATAATAAGTTGGTTTTAGATATTATGAAAACTATTTTTACCACCCCAATGATATTTTATACAAAAGATATGATATGCCATCAGCGCACGAAAAGTGAAACAACGAAATTCACCCAAATTAGGTGAACTAGCAGTAAGTCAACGAACGTGACGTGTGCCTTTGAAAATCAAGTAAAATGCCTTCATGAGTGTTTAGAAAATACATAAAGTACTGTACAAAAGTAAATAATAACGAAAGGAATCATATTATCACACCTTAACTATATCTGAGAAAATATTTTAATTATGGGTTACAATTTTTGGCACGCATTAGTAAGGATATAACATAATCTATGGTTTATAATATCATTGATGTGTACCTATTGTTCTTTTATGTCGTTGAATAAATTTATTTCTATTCTATTATATTGAAGGTTTACCCATCCAGAACTAAAAGAAGGTTCCTTCCTTGTGCAAGGAACCGTCCAGGTAGGCACCACCGCAGTGTCATATATTCTGCTGCAGTATGCCAAGTAGCAGTGTGTAAACATTACTGTGTTTAGGTGAATTATTTTTACATTGTTTATTATAAGCCAAAGACTAGGTAACTAACCAAAATAAATATCTGTTTTGAGATGTGCAAATGAAGTCCTTTCATAATTATGATACCTCGATATAGTAACTACCTACTAAATATAAGATACAAATATTTCTATATTTTGTATTCCACCTTTGTTCACATTAATATGTAACTGTTTCATGTATTGTCCGTTAAATTTGTCCATAAGGTTTATATTTGGCTTGCGTAAATTTGACCATATTTCCCAATTCCGTGCAAAACTCAAATGGTTACCCATTCGTCTCCGGCGAAATGTTCACATTTTATCTCTTCTCTATAATATATTGTTTAACCCTTCCACCCCTTCTTATCTTAGGGAACGTTTCGATTATTTGTCAAATTCTAGCACCTATAGTCTTAGGTCCTCGGAAAACCTTTGTCTTACGATACCCTTACATTGCAGTTCCTTCTACGACAAATCCTTCACGGTGCAGGCGGTTCGCCTGTGGAATTTCTTGCCCGTTTCTATAAGGCGTGCTTCGTCACTACCAATTTTCAAGGATCTGGTAAATCTGGTGGATGGATCTGGTTTTATTTGGCGGAATAAGCTAATCGGTATTTGTGTAATTTTCTTGTTATATTAGTACGTACTGATTTATGTATGTTTATAATAGTATTATTTGATGTATGTTTATATATTTTACTCATATGAATATATATTAATACGTATATAGTTTACAACATATGTGTTTTTATGTGTATTTGTGTTAATGTTACCAATTCATGTTTAGTGTGCGCACCCTCTGCTCTTCTTTGTAACTTCTTTATTTTCCTCTCCATCCAAAGGTTGCCTGGAAGAGATCGCTTTTAGCGATAAGGCCGCCCATTGTTGCATGTTTTATTAATTTGTGTCTTATTATTTTATTATCTGTTTGTTTGTGCGCAATAAAGAATTGTCTATCTATCTATCTATTGTTATTTAAAATGTGTACAATAAAGAATTTATCTATCTATCTATATTTTTGTTAATTTGCGATGAGGTCAGCGTCAGTGGTTCCTGAAATACATATATATGTGTGACAAACAGACAGACACACAGACAGTCAAACAGACAGACAGACGAAGTCTCACCATAAGGATTCCTCTTTTTACCTTTTATGTATGAAACCCTGAAAAAGCATAATAATTAAATGACACTCTGGGTCTAATGGTAACTTAAAGTAGGTTATAAATTAAATGAGAATTTATAGAGCAATTTTAAGACAGGGAAATATATTTTATATATTGTCACAGAAAAATTGTTAAAAAAGCACCGGAAGTTTACCGCAGGATTCGAACCCACAACCTCCGAATTGTGAAGTGAACGGTCTCCCGCTGCGCTACAGAGATCTACGTAACAGTGTAGTTTCACAGATTGATTAAAATTTTCCATTTCAAAATGAATGGAAATACCCACATCACGCGAAACACAAAAAAGCCTTCAAAAATATGCGAACACTGAAAAAAATAAAACAAAAGTAATTACCGGTAGTGACATTGCCACAAAATAAATTATACAATGGGGTTGCTTCGAGGGGTTGGTGGTTTTTTTTTGCTCATTCATCGCGGATACACCCATTGTTATTGTAATTAACTCGTTAGTCGGCACTGAAGTTCAAACAAAAGGAATGAAATGGAATATTTGCATGGGTATTACTGTAAAACGGAATCTTAAATAGATATGACGTTTAATCATCGGTTTACTTTTTTTTTCTTAAACTGAAATTATTATTATATTTTCTATTCATAACTAATGAATAAAAAATAATTTCAGTTTAAAAAGAAGTGAGTAAAAGTTTATAGTTCGTGAGGAATCCTGCATTTCTGAGAAAGTCTAACTAGCTTTTAATGACGTGTGAAGTCTGTCAACCCTAGCTTGGCCAGCGTGGTGGACTATGGCCTAGGCCCCTTCTTCCCGAGGGGAGGCCCGTGCCCAACAGTGGGACAAAAACAAGGGCTAGTAAACAATAATCATCATCATCATCAGCCGGAAGACGTCCACTGCTGAACATAGGCCTCCCCCTTAGAACGCCACAATGAACGACAATTGGCTATTTGCATCCACCGGTTACCTGCGACGCGCACAATGTCGTCTGTCCACCTAGTGGGAGGCCTGCCAACGCTGCGTCTTCCGGTTCGTGGTCGCCACTCGAGAACCTTTCTTCCCCAACAGTTATCGGTTCTTCGAGCGATGTGGCCTGCCCATTGCCACTTCAACTTGCAGATTCTGAGAGCTATGTCGGTGACCTTAGTTCTTCGGCGAATCTCCACATTTCGGATTCTGTCGCGCAAAGAAACTCCGAGCATAGCTCTCTCCATGGCTCGTTGTGTGACTCTGAACTTTTCTAAAAGGCCAGCCGTTAGAGACCACGTCTCAGTACCATATGTCATCACTGGCAACACACACTGGTTAAAAACCTTCGTCTTCAGGCACTGCGGTATTTTGGACGAGAAGATATCGCGTAGTTTCCCGAACGCTGCCCATCCGAGTTAGATTCTTCGGGCGACCTCTTTGTCAAAGTTGGACCGACCTAACTGGACAGTTTGTCCTAGGTATACGTAGTGGTCAACAACTTCGAGTGTATCGTTCCCAACAACTACCGGTACGGGTGCAACATGGACATTAGACATGATCTTCGTCTTGTCCATGTTCATTTTAAGACCCACCTGTTGGGAAACGCTACTGAGGTCGCTGAGCATCGTATTGAGGTCCTCCAGCGACTCTGCCATAATGACTATATCGTCGGCAAAACGAAGGTGAGTGATTGCCGTTGATGTTGATGCCGAATCCGTACCAGTCCAAGAGCTTGAAAACGTCCTCCAATGCGTTTGAGAACAGTTTCGTAGAAATAACGTCTCCCTGTCTCACACCTCGCTGCAATGGGATTGGTTTCGTGCTCTCTTCCTGTAGTCGGATCGACATGGTGGCGTTGCTGTACAAACACTTCAACACTTCGTTCGTGGTGGTGGAGTAAACAATAATACAGTGGTGTTATCATAATAATGTGCTGTCCGCTTAAATATTATTTTCCATTCAAATAAGTACAGTTAATATATACTTTTAGACTTTCGCGTTCCATTATCAAACTTTATTCTAATCGGGAATTAACGGTGTCTGCTTGTGACCACGGCTGATGCAACCCGGCCGAAACGTCAAGCCAAAATATAAGGTAAATCGCGTAAATTCCCGATTAGAATAAAGTTTGAAGTACAGTTAAATTGTTAAAATTATTATATTAATATGTGTAAAAAGGTGTATAAAACAACACAGAGCATAAGGCCTCGGTTAGCGAAACAATATGATCCAGAAAATGGGACCGTTGGCTTTTATGGTACCCAATAAGGGGGCTTAGAGATAAGTGCGTTCCACAAATATTACGTTGCTGCACAGTAGATTACGTTTTCAATTTCAAATGTGCTGGGGAAACATTTTTTTTCATTTTGTACAACGTTTTGAATAGATGACCCACTGTGGAAGATATTAATATTTTTGCCCAATGCCCCAGGCGGAGGGTTATGTTTTTTGAGAATTTGTACCTATGTATGTCTATTTCTTTGGTACGGCTTACAACCTAAACGGCGTGATTTACAGTGGCCGTTAGATTAGTCTTAGTTGTGGGAGTGATATAGGCTATATGTTTTTCCAATAAAATTAATATGGCGGCCGCCAGCCGCCATTTTTGGTTCCAAAAACATCAACATGGGTATCAAATGAAAGGTGTTAATGAGACGAGTTGAAATATATGTATACGTATTATGTATGTATAATGTCATTTAGGACCATTTTGTTTGTTCGCAGTCGGGCTTTTTATGCTTTTATAAGTAGCTAGCTGACCCACGCAGCTCCGCCCGCGCCTTGTTTACGTTAACTAAACTTTCAATAATATACGTACATTCGCATAGAATACAAAACCTCCTTTTTTAAAGTCGGTTAAAAACTTGGACCCACTTTGTACTTGCCCTCCGAAGCACGGAGACGTTTAGTTCAAATGGCGTTAAACTGTCACCCATCTATTTAATGACCTTACCTAACGTTGCTTAACCTGATCGATTTCCAAATATTGTTAACTTTGTCTATGAGTGTTCCCTTACAAATATTTATTATAATTATAATGAAAAATTGTTAAAATCGGAGCAAGCGTATAACCAAGTACACATTTTGACTTTAGTCCCCTCTCCCAAGGGAACCGTGCCGAATGTCGGCGTCGATAAAAAGTATCCTATGTCCTACCTTGGAGTATTAACTCAAATTATGCCAAGTTTCGTTTCAATCCATCCAGTAGTTTCGGCGTGATGCTCAGCCGAGATACAGACAGACAGATAAAAATTAAAAAAAAATACATTTTCGGCCTCAGTATCATCGGTTATAGAATGCCCTCCAAATATAATTTTCAAAATATCTTCAATGTACAGAATTGGACCTGTTACAGTTTTATTATAAGTATAGATTTATTTGAACCGGAATCTAAGTCATTCAGAAGGTATATTTTTAATGCAATTCAAGTGTAATACTGGTTTTTACCCACAGTACTGCGGGTAAGAACAACACTTATCACCTCCCGTTGGGTGTCCGTAAGAGCGGACTGAGGGAAAACAAGACGAGCAGCAGCGTTTATCTATTATCTATTGGATTACCTACCGCCTAAGCCTACTGAGATCAGAAGGACGACTGCCAAGCGTGGGAATTATGGCAACCCCTCCCTTATAAGATGGAGGACTTAGTTCAGCAGTGGGCTTCTTTCGACGTAGAAATGAACGTACAACAAACTTTACGATGTTATAGCTCTTTATTCAATAAATCTTAAAAATAAGAGCCCTTATTTAGCTATAACCATATAGTAGGAAAGTTCTCAAAGTTATCTACCTCCAGAATACACTAGTACCTGCTAACATTCTAACTAGTTTGAACATCATAAAATACTTCACATATTCATATCTGCGATTTATGAAGTGTGCAAATAATGCACAGTTTAGTTTAGAACTCTGCAAACTGTTCTTATATTGCTGTTAAGTTCTCGTTACAGGTCATAGACGATAAAATATACTGTGCTATTAATAGTATTATAAAGTAAGTATGATCAGGGTACCATCAGCTGTTATGGCCTTTAACAACAGCGCCCGATCAGTGCTGCCAATACAGGATTGCACATTATTGTAATTAAGATTTTCTTTGTTATTTCATCAGCAGCCGAAATACGTTCACTGCCAAATAAAGGCCTCCCCCCTAGAAGGGAGGGGTTGCCATAATCCCCACGCTTGGCAGGCGGCTTGGGGATCGCAGTATAGATGGTAGGTTAATGCAATAGAAAGACGCTGCTGCCCGTCTTCTTGTTTTCCCTTAATCACTTCTTACCCATCTCCTCCCGTTGGGTGTCCAACGGGAGGAGATGGGTGGGTGCTATTCTTACCCGGACACCCCACGGGGTACGGGGTTTCTTTGTTATTTAAAGGTCTTTATTACATTTAACACTTTTATCCGTTACTTAAGGCCTTGAATTGTTATATACTTGACCATGTTCAACCAGTCAGCTTGTAAATTACTAATTTAAATCTAAAGTAGAGGAAGCATGCAATGCCAATCCTTCGAGTCTGCTACCATATTTTCGAGCATTATTATAGTAACCTTATTTTCGCGAGAGAAAAGATCTGAGCTTTAAAGTAAACTGCATATATCTGCGTATCTTTCCCACGTAAAAGTAAGTATTTAACTGTAACACTGCTATAAGAAAGAGCTGCTGGTACAAACGCTTCTGAAGGAGTCGAAATGCTGAGTTGGTAGAAATCTAAAATTAAGTTCATACAAATAATTGATTCAAAATTCTGAATATTCGTAGAAATAGTTTTAATTAAGGCCGTCTGGAGTATCCAAAAAAGTATAGATCAAAGGGCAAGTATTTCGTACAGTCATTAATGAAATTGACCATTGCCCCTCTTTGCCTACACCGCAAGAATATTGGTGGACGGACAAGTAATGTGATAAAAAATAATAAAAAGAGATCCAACTGTCCCATCGTTCATCGTTACTACAAAGTCGTTAAGCATTCGAGTGACTCGAATTAATTATATTCCAATTCAGATCTACGGAATAACTTCGTTCAGGGATTACTCGATATCGAGTCTTTGAATCAATTTAGACAAATCCGTGTAATTAAACTGCTGAATCTCCGGCGGCCATTTTGTGATGGTCCAGAGAAGGTATTTTAAGTATTCGTATTCCTATTCCATTCGTATTAGATTCCTATAAAATATCTATATCCCATTTCGGACCAACCTATTGTATTGTGCAAGTTAATACCCGGTGATAACATATTAAAACAACAGATAAAAATTATATTTTTGGCGCCCAATGCGGGACTTATTTCTTGTACCAATTTTTTAAACAGCCCTTGGTTTTGTTGCAGTGTTGGGCACGGACCTCTCTTCAAGGTCAAACGGGTTAGACCATATTCTACCGCGCAAGATAACTGCGGGTTAGCGTTATAGCAATGATTTTCCATACTTCAAGAAATCAATATATTTCTAGTGACTAGAAATGATAATAAAGCAGCTGCTAACCTTACTAAAAATATAAAGTTTCAAGCCTCGTATAAATTAAGTTAGGATTTTCCTTTTCATTGTAAAATAAACTTAGCAATCAGTTATGTACTTGAAAAATAGATACCATCAGCGTTATATCTATCGATTTACGGCCGGTCCCAATACTCTACCGCCGATAGCAATCTCAGTTAAAAAGTAACAATATGACACTTGACATCAATTTTCTTATCTCTAATAAGCTTCAAGGTCTCGAAGCTAGATCAATAGTAAGGACTGATATTTCTATCTTTGTTTATTGAAACGGAGATATGTCATGAAGCTATTGATGGTAACTATTTTAACTTATAGTAAGAGATAGATAGGATATTGGGACTGGCAGTTGGTCATTGATGCGGACTATCCAGGAATATCAACAACTGAACCTTAGTCTTGAACTAATGAAGAATGTTTGCTAACCGTAACTTACAGGTTACGAAACAAAAGGGAGATCAACCTTCTTTGTTCAGTTCAGATGTATGAACTTCACCCCTCATAAAACATAAAAGCAATTAATTATTCATAAAATTTTGTTGATTTATTCAACAATAACGTCTAATCGATCTATTTCAGTTTTAAATTACTACATACCTCAATAATAGATCAATACAAAACAAGAATGATTTTAACATTAATCAACCGAAACGAAATATTCAAAACCCACAACACTAATTCCCCCGTACATTGTTTGAAGGAGAACGCGAACCTTACGCATTTGGGCGAGCCTTTTATAAAACATTCCTTTTTCTTTTTTCTTTCCCAAGTGTTTCTAATTAAAATTAATTGCGTTCGCAGAAGTTAATTGTAGCGTTGAATGAACCGTTGAATAAGAATCGAGTAACAAATGGCGATTCTGTGGACAGTTATTTGTTACTACAACCGATAATTTATTATTCTGCCTTCGTCTTAAATCTGGAGCTTTGTATATAAACGGATAGACTGCATTGAGAAATTGTAAATTTATGTATGTAAAAAAAAAAAAAGTTGATCAAGGGCAATTCACTGCGGGGCACATGGTGCAGATCCTACCGGAGAACCCAGACTGGGGACAAGATGTGCCGATGTGACAACCGAGGGGGTTTAAATGGGTAAAAATCCCGCTGGACACCGGTAGTTGACAACCCACCGGATCACGGAGAGTTACTGCAGGTTTACCCGAAACAAAATAAAGTAGCTTTGCCTAGTTTTTTTATTGTATTTCTGGAGTAGGAGATATTATGGTCCGACTACTATCCCTTATGCCTTTTAGTTTGTTGTATTTTCGTTGTATTTCTTTTTTTTCTTTCTCTATTTTATCTTTCGCACGCGCAGGACACACTGTGGCTGATGCTGATCAAATGTTAACAAAACAAAAACTGATTAAAAAAAAAGAAAAAAAATGACAAGCCCGCTGAGTTCCGGATTTTCTCAGTTGAGGCCGCGTTATGATCCGCTGGTAGCTTTTAAAAAAAATAGCCGTTCAAAAGTTAGCACTTTTGAACGGTTATTTTTGAATTTGAATTTATGTATTTAACAAATGCCAAGGTATTAAAATGGAAATCATTATTTTACAACACATCATTGTAATAAGAAAAAGAAATAACGCACTCTACTTAATTAATTACTGTAAGTTTCCTATATAAATCCTAATTACCACATCAAAAACTTTCAACGAAGTAGAAGTTTAACGAACAAGCGTTCAATTTCATTAATTAAGCTTTGTTATCAAACTAAAATCAAGCCAGAGTGAAATGTTCTATATAAAATGCAGAGTAACTGCACAATCCTGACATTTAGGCCATCCCGCTCTGAATACAGATGAGATTTTGCATTTACACGTCAATTACTAATCTATTGGGTACATAGTTTTCAACACCACGCATTCTACGCGGTATGAATATGCATGCCGAATTTAGGGTGATCGAACGCTAGCCCATGGATAAAACACTATGCAGTTTGCGCATGATAATGCTATGGACGTCACTTCGCAGCTCATTACTTAGAGCATTCTAATTAGGAGCTTATAAATAATATCCTTTGTTAAGGACCAACTAATATCTATCAAAGCGTACGATATAAATGATTCACGGAATCATCAGCTGCGTTGTAATACAGTGGCGACTTTAAAAAATATTGACTAGACAAAAGCTAAGTTTACTTGGATAAAATCATTTATTTTATTTCAAATTCAAAATCATTTGTTTCAAATACACTTTGGAACGGTATTTTCTTTTTAATCTTTCACTTGATCACAACGAGGCCTCAAATGAATGCTCCGGCAAGAAACTCAGCGGGCTTGTCATTTTTTTTGCTGTTTTTAATAGTGTTTGTCTTGTTACAATTAGATTAGCATCAGCGACAGTATGTCCTGCCGTTCTAAAGATCAAATAAGAGAGAGAAAAAAAATACGACGAAAATACAACAAACTAAAAGGCCAAAAGGATAGCGGTGGGAACAGCAGCACCCGCGCACGAGTTGAATCGAGCAGCAACTATCACTCCTCTCAACTATATTGAAGGGAAGGAGGTGACCCGCCACACGAAGCCGCCACAAGCAAAGACTCGATGTTTTTCGAATGTTTATTAAAATCTCTTTCTTTCTTATCATTACCCTAAAAACACAGGAAAAAATCATTGTTTCATTATTCGTAACTTTGAAAGGAGATACAAAAGAAGAATTTAACAGAGCTATTCACTGTTTTTATTATAATAATCTATTCTGTTTTTATTTTTGTTTGTATGTGTACTATTTTCACTGTAATGTGACGTCACCCAAAAGGTCCTAGCGGAAGACCAGCGCTGGTTGTCCGCAGCCAGCATATCGCTGAGCTTAGACCTTTTTGTGACATGTCTGTAACTTGTACTTCGTTTTTACTGTGTTGTTTTTCCTGTGTGTCGTGTCACAAATAAATGTTTTTCTTCTTTCTTTCTTCTTCAGAGAAGCAAAAAACCATGTTGCATACAAAATAAGGCACACGGTACTAAATGACAGGTAACATGCAATTTCAGCCGGAAATTAATCTTCAGGAGCTTGTTCCTAGACTGACGTCCATAAGGTTTTTAAATGTAAACACAATACACTCGGAAACAATCCCGGTAATGGTTGGTACGGATCTCATCCGGATTTTCGCCGTTGGCAGTAATCTATATTAATAAAAGAGCAGGGTGTTTTCTAGGAATCACGATACAGCAAAAACCATATAACGTACAATCTTGAAATTTGGAACCAACATTATTCAAATAGTCTAGGTGAACAATAAGAACGGATTTTTCGAAATTCCATACCTAAGTGGGTCAAATGGGCTCTCAAAGTTTATATGGAAAAGAAATTTTTTTTCGTCACACGAACATGAAACTTTGTCAGTGTACTATACAAAAGAAATAAAGAAACACGTGTATCACACTTTTTGAAAATCGAGTCATATTGGGATTTTAGCCTGGTTTTTGAGTATTCAACGCGGGAAAAAAAATTCATACTGCATTGCTGAAAATTTGCGAATACATTAATCAAATTATAGCAATCCAAGTGCAAATAATTATTTTTTAAAAATCAACTCTTAAAGGGGTCAAATTGGGGTCCAAAAAATGTTTCTCGACCTATAGTCATAAAACTTAGTTTATATATTGCACACAAGAATCTAAGAAACCTATTTCCAGCATTTTTCGAAAAACTACCCCTAAAGTTTTTTAATGGGGTTTCAAAGTTTGCACAAAGAAGGATTTCCATTTCATCCTATGATGCAGCTAGAGTAACGAAACTCGGTAAATAAACTCAACACAACAATTGAAAAAACTAATTTTGAGCATTTATGTAAAATCAACCCCTAAGTGCGTCAAATGGGCTCCCAAAGTTTGTATGAAAATATTTTTTTTTTCGTCACACCTAAACGAAACTATGTTAAAATACTGAGCAAAACAAATAAAGAAACACGTGTATTACAACTTTTTGATAATCGACCCTTAAAGGGGTTTTAACATGGTTTTTGAGTATGAAATGTGAAAAAGAAACATACGTACTGCATTGATGAAACTTTGCGAATAATAATAATAATAATACCAGCCCTTGTTTATGTCCCACTGCTGGGCACGGGCCTCCCTTCAAGTTGAAGGGGCTTAGGCCATAGTCCACCACGCTGGCCAAGTGCGGGTTGGCGGACTACTTTGCGAATATATTTATCAAATTAAAGCAATCCATGTGTAAATAATCATGTTTTGAGAATCAACTCCGAAATAGGTCCAATTGGGGTCCAAAAAATGTTTTTCGACCTACAGTCATAAGACGTAGTTTATATATTGTACACACGAATCTAAGAAACCTATTTCCAGCATGTTTCGAAAGACAACCCCTAAAGTCATATCAAGGGGTTGGAAAGATTGCACAAAGAAGGATTTCCATTTCATGCTATGATGCAGCTAGAGTAACGAAACTCAGTAAATAAACTCAAAACAACAATTTAACAAACTAATTCTGAGCATTTTTGTAAAATCAACCCCTAAGTGTGTCAAATGAGCTCCTAAAGTTAGTATGGAAAATTTATTTTTCGTTATCACATGGATATAAAATTTTGTCAATGTACTAAGCCAAAGAAATTAAGAAGCACGTGTATCACAATTTTATCTAATTCGACCCGTAAAGGGGTGTTAGCATGGTTTTTGAGTATGAAACGCGGAAAAAAATAATATTGCTGCATTGAAAATTTTTTACGTATTCATTTATCAAACTAAAACAATTATTGTACAAATAATCATTTTTTTAAAATCAACTCTCAAAGGGGGTCCGATTGGGGTCCAAAAAATATTTTTCGACTTACAGTCATAAGACTTAATTTATGTGTTGCACACATTTTTGCATTTTGCAAAAATCAATCCCTATGGTCATTTAATGGGGTTGGAAAGTTTACACGTAGAACGATCTCCATTTAATGCTACTTGCATTTTTCGATAATCAAGCCCTAAGTGGGTCAAATGGGGTCTCATAGTTTGTATGGAAAACATTTTTTTTTTCATCACATACACACGAAATTTTGTCAACGTACTAAACAAAAGAAATGAAGAAACACCTGTATCACAACTTTTTGAAAATCTACCCTTAAACGGGTTTTAGTATGGTTTTTAAGTTTGAACCGCAGAAAAATATTATGCTACATTGATGAAACTTTGCGAATACATTAATCAAACTAAAGCAATCCATGTGTAAATAGTTTTTGAAAATAAACTCATAAAGGGGTCCATTTGGGGTCCAAAAATGTTCTTCGACCTGCAGTCATAACACTTAATTTATATATTGCACACAAGAATCTAAGAAACCCATTTCCGGCATTTAGCGTAAAACAACCCCTAAAGTCGTATAATGGGGTTGGAAAGTTTACACATAGAACGATTTCCATTAAATATTACAATACAGCTAGAGTAACGAAACTCGGTACATAGAGTCAACAAAACAATTAAACAAACAAATTTTCAGCATTTTTTGAAACTCAACCGCTAAGGGTATCTACCAACGGGGTTACCAAGTTACCAGGTCATAAGTTTTTAATGGAATTGCAAAATTGTAGGAATGCCTAAAAGATGAAGTTTTTATCGCTTTTTAAGGACAAAAATGGTCAAACTCTGCCAATATTTGTATTTACCAATTTCAATGAATCTTTTTTTTTCGAAAAAAGGAACCACTGTAATGAATATGTATAAATTTTATCACAACCGGAGAAGAACTTCCTGGAGAACCATGATTGATGTGGAGTAATTAATCTGGTAAAAAAAAAGAATATATACAGACAAATTGAGAACCTCCTCCTTCTTTGAAGTCGGTTAAAAACAATGAATCTGATGTTCTCCATTACATTACTCTGACAAATATGGACCGATTTCTATTATTCTTTTTTTATTCAAGAGAGTAAATTACTGTAATGATTTCATGCTAATTTCATTAGGACCGGATAAAGTGTTTCTGAAGAAAATATACACAGTAGGTACGTCTACACCAACTTCAATAACATTTAAATTATTTTATGCTTTATAGTGTTATTGAAGTCGGTTCTTTTTTTGTTGTGTTGTGTGTAATGTTTTATTCGAAAATCCATGGGACAAATGAGGTATCAAAGTTTGTATGCAAAGAAATATTTTTTCAAAGACACAAAACTTTGTCAGTGTACTTATCAAATAATTGAGAAACACGTCTAACACATTTGTTTTGAAAATCTTAACGGGGTTATAGCACGGTTTTTGAGTATCAAACGCAAAAAAAAACATGCTGCACTGGTGCCACTTTGCGGATACATTCGTCATATTGAAGTAATCCATGTAATTTTTTTAATTAACCCCTAAAAGCGTTCAATTGATTTCCAAAAAATATTTTATTCCTACAGCCACACGACATATTTTATGTATTGCATACAAGAATCTAAGAAACCATTTCCGGCATTCTTCGAAAAATCCCTAAAGTTTGGGTGAAGAAAGATCTCCATTTAATGCTATAATGCAACTATGGTAACGAAACTCAGTGAATGAACTAAAGAAAACTATTTAATAAACTAATTTCCAGCATTTTTCGAAAATCAACCGCTAAGGGTATCTACCAACGGGGTTACCAAATGGTTTCCACTTAACAACCTCATAAGTTTTTTAATGGAATTGCAAAATAAGTACAGTATCTTTTTAAATAAAGAAGTAAATATTTAAGAAATGGGAGCTATGATAGCTTACACAAAAATACAGGCTACATACTTGATACCTATTAGATCAGGGTTACTAAAAGTGTGAACAATATTGAAATCGAGCGTCGGAAGATCGTACCAATAATAATAACTAAGAAGACCTGAGGATACACCGGCATAATTATGACATAAGGACGTTCAATATCTCAGTCCACCCGTGACCATGGGTGCTGCAAAGTATTCGTAACTCCGGGATAGTAAAAGCTAAAATAAACCGCGATTAAATCCGTAGAAGTAGTTTAATTTCAATGTGTAGTATTCGCGTAAATAAAAGACAACATTAGTGTAAACAATATTTTAAAAAACCTCTATCCATAATTCAAAACACGTTTGAGTGACAAAGTAAACGCGGGCGAAGCCGCGGGTTACAGCTAGTATTTTATATATTTTGACGCCCGCCCTCCGAATGGAAATTATTCTGAAAGAATTGTTCGAGAGGATAAAAATGAAAAATCTCCGCGTGTTTTTGAGATAGCTGCATGGTATCTGGACATAATACCAGCTAGGCGTTTTTTTATATTATGCATTCTTTAAAAGGAAATGTCATCGCTTGTTACGAAAGTAATTTGATATTTTAATATATTTTGAAAAGAATCCACGAGCCACTAAAGTTTACTTATTTAATAAAATGATGTATTTTTAAACCTCACCTTAGAAGTAACTAATAAAATTTGAGTTATCAACCCATTGGGTTCATTTTGTTGGGACAATTATATCAATATTGGCAACCGTAACTCAATTTCTGAACGATGTATAGTGCCATCGCGAAATGGCGGACGCGGCGTCCCGTGTCACTGTGAGTTTAAATAATTAAGGTGACTTTGATCTTCGGAGTCGCTGGACGTTCGGAGTGTGGGCTCAAGGACGTCCATTGAATACTGGACTATTGAGGATAGCAGCGGGGTTGCGAGCCCCGTCCCCGTGAGCACCCTGACTGGTTCCCGGGGGGCTACAATGTCCCTGGCCGAGGGCTCAAACGCAAGGCACTGAGGGGCCCCTGGTGCAGATCCCACCGGAGAGACCTGGGTCATGTGCCGATGCGACAGCCGCGAGGGTTTTAGTGGGTAAGAATCCCACATACCCCGGTCGAGCCCCTCAGCTCCCGGGGATCTATTGAAGATTTCACCCGCGTCAAAAAAAAAAGAAAATAAAAAGATATTTCTTAATTTACTGACAACATCAACCTCTCTTCGAATGGGTCAGCAGGGTTGGATGTCCACTTTTCAGCATTTAAGTAAGGTCATAGGGGAGACTGGGTACGATTGTGCCACGGTACGGTTGTGACAGTCGTCGTATTAACGAAACTATAAGGAATATCGGGATGGGTGCAAGAGAAGAAAGGAGCAGCGAGCTTGTCTGCATCTGTTCCACAGAATTGCATCAGCAATTGCGCGACGTTTCTGCTTGCAGAGTACCACATTACTTTTTATCAATGAAAAGTAATTTTTTTTCTTCGACATCTTTTAGTAATTGTTGATTCATGTGTACAGATAGACTAATGAGTGTCATATCTCGTTAAAAGTTAAACATCGGTAGTTAAATAGCAGTGATTACTTTGTACGTAGATTAATCGGTATAGTCACGGCAATTCTTTTTTTGCCGAATGCCTGCAATGAGTACGGTTGTGCCATATTTTTTGGGTACGGTTGTGACACAAGTATCTGGTTTTATATGCCCTGACAATGTTTGAGGCAGACGAAAAGGAGTCCGTTTGTGTAAACTAAGTTTGAACATGCAACAAATTGCATGTTCATAATTGAGGGGGCTAAAAGCAAAAGCGCCACTGTCCAAGATTTCTTTTTGGCGAAAAGTAGAAAAAACGTTTATCGTTTAAGGACTTAAAAATAATCAAATAATAATAATAATAATATCTTGGGACAATCTACACACGGTCATCCGATCCCAAACTAGGCAGAGCCTGTACTATGGAAACCAGACAACTGATACTAATACTTATATACTTTTTTTTTGTAAATACATACTTGAATAGATAAACAACACCCAGACACTTGGCGGGAATCGAACCCACGACCCATCGGTTAGCAGGCAGGGTGTCTGACCACTAGACCAACGGGCCCGTCAACTAATAACTGATTTATCTAAGGTCATAGATCATTTTAGTGGCTATTAATAACACTAAAATCATGGAAACAAGCATATTTATACGGAAAAAATTAAATTGATTACAGGACAGTATTATTTTTGCATCTGAGCGTTGGGACAGTGTAAGGTTTGCATCAAAATGCTTGGACAGTGGCGCTTTTGCACCTAATACTTACGAAAAATCATCTACCGCCAATACAAAAGTGTCATGGCTGACCGTTCTGTGATTACAGTGATTGGCCAATTTGGACAGTAGCGTATTTGCAATTTAACTGATAATGACTGTGTCGTTTTTGCTTATCAATTTTTTTTCAAACACGATTTTCTATGGGATCGTTCTAACATTGTATTCAAACGTTGAACAAAGTTGAACCATTCGATAGGTTTCAAAATACTCTACCAGATGGCATTCTTAGTTCAGTTTGAGCCAAAATGGACAGTGGCGCTTTTGCTTTTAGCCCCCTCAATTAGTTTACACATATGTTTATTATTTCTTATGATGACATTTTCAGCTGATTCACTGATTTTGATATTGTATCTACCTACCGTTTATTAATATTTTTTTTTTTTTATTTTGACACCAGTTACCTTATTGTATAAATTAAATGTTTAATTAACTGTTTGACTGATAAATATCAAGACAGTTATATTAAGCTTTAAAGTGTTCCTAAATTTTATTTCCTTTGTTATGTATTTTTTCCAGAAGTATATTTTATTACATTCTAATACATATCACCTGCAATAAAAGTGATTATAGACCAATTTGGTGTATTTTTGAACCTGTGATTCCAACCCTAAACACTGGCACAACCATCCCTGGGGTGGGGACGATCGTGACATTTTTTTTATTTTTTTCTAATAGCTTCCTTTATGTTAACCATTGCACTTAAAGGCAAAATTGTAGTATTTATACGTACACAAATGTATATTTAATTGTAAAAAACACCTTTCTTTCAGCTAACTATAATAATAACAAAGTTATGGGGGATCTAATGAAAATTGTCACAACCGTACCCAGTCTCCCCTACTACTATTCTTCGGAGTTGCTGGACGTTTGGTGTATGGGCCTTAGACGTCCATGAGTACGGCGACAACTTCGAGGAGGATGGTGGTGGGGTGGCTACCCCGCGTCCCCGTGAGCAACGTGACAAGTTCCCGGCGGACTACAATACCTACTGCCGAACTCGAAAGCAAGGCACGGGAGCAAATCTGGTACAGATCTCACCAGAAGACCCAGGATCCCCCGGTTGATCCCCACAGGTCCCGGTACGTTTTAAAGTTTTCCCGCGTGAAAAAAAAAATGGTTTGAAAAATGAAATTATTTTCTATCAATATGCAAAAGTTTAGCCGAACGTAATAAGTACATAGTAAGTATGTTAATAATATATTATCCTTAAATATTTCAATTTTTATTCTACTTCTTCCTGGTCCAAGATGAACAAGTATCCGTCTCCTCTGTTTTTTTTTTGACAAGAATTTTTGTATTTTAGTCTACAGTTCATTATATTTTCACGTAGGTATATAAAAATACCCATAACTAAATTACCCGTGGGGTGTCCGGGTAAGATTAGCTCCCTCCCGTCTCCTACCGATGGGTATCCGTAAGAAGCGACTAAGGGAAAACAAGAAGACGGACAGCAGCGTCTTTCTGTTGGATTAATTACCAAGCACTTACGAGTATGCTGCGATCCCCAAGACGCCTGCGTAGGGATAATGGCAACCCCTTCCTTCTAAGGGACCTCCCCCTTTGTTCAGCAGTGGACGTATTTAGGCGGTTGATGATGACAATAAAAATATAATGTTGTCTTACGCGAATATTACACATTGAAATCAAACTACTTTTACGGATTATATCGCGGTTTAAACCGCGATATAATCCGTAAAAGTAGTTTGATTTCAATCAGTAAAAATATGTTCGTAATTTATAAAAAAAATCATGATAATTTATTAAAAAAGGTCAAATACTTGCTAATAAATATCGTTCATTTAGTACAACTAGCAATTTATATTAATGAAATAGTTCTCTCGCACCGGGCTAATGATATCATCTCCTTATAAATTAAATACGTAGCCATTTATTCCAGCAAATATATTACTTGCTAGACAAATAACAATGTTGAGCTACAGTAAATTACTTCAATAATTAATTAATATTGTTGAGGCGTTCATAGCCAGTTGTAACCGCTGTTCGGTAAGCGATCTGTTGGGTAAGCAACGTCAGGCAAGGTCTGTCCTTAGATGGGTGACCGTTTGGACCGTGCTTTGGAGGGCGCGTAAAAAGTCGGTCCCGGCTATTGTCGTCTAGACAGGGTCGTTAAGTCTAAGGGCAACTTAAACGACTCCGATACCAGGTTGGCCGTTAACCGTACGACAGAAAAAAAAAAATTGTTTACTAAGAAATACGTATGCCAATTCATAAAAAAAAAGTATAATATATATGATATAATACATAATACACACAAGCGTCTACCTGCAGATGCAAACAAAATTTTGCCAAACAAAATATTATACAGTCGAATTGAGAACTTTTTTTTTAACCGACTTCAAAAAAGGAGGTTCTGTATTCGACGCGTATGTATGTAATATTAATAAAAATGCGTAATATTCATATATGTTAGTCTATGTGGGCTTCTAAACGAATTTACCAAATTTCACGAGTGTATGTATGTATGTATGTATGTATGTATGTATGTATGTATGTATGTATGTATGTATGTATGTATGTAGGTTTGTCCGCGGATTTCTCAGAAACTACAAGTCCGATTTTGAAAATTCTTTTTGCAATAGTTAGAGTATCTTTCAACTTAGGGTAGAGTATAAATTTCATCAAAATCGGTCCAGTAGTTTAAGAAATATAAACTTTTTATGTTTTCAGTAAGTTACTGTATTGTAGACGTTCGAGTTGCGTGATAGTGCTGATACCTATCTTGGTAAAATAAGTCACTAAAAAGTGTTAAATAAACTATTTTAAAAAAAAATAACAACCGACTTCAAAGTAAATTATCTAAAAAGCATAAAATAACGAAAATATTATTGAAGTTGGTGCAGAATATACACAGCAGGTACGCTAACACCAACTTCAATAATATATTCGTTATTTTATGCTTTTTAGATAATTTACTTTGAAGTCGGTTGTTATTTTTTTTTAAAATAGTTTATTATACTACCAAGGTGGCAAGCAAGCTTGCGGCCCGCCTGATGGTAAGCAGTCACCGCAGCCTATAGACGCTAACAATACCAGAAGAATCACTAGCGCGTTGCCGACCCTTATGACATTAGGTTTTAAGACTTTGTGTCCGGTAATTTCACCAGCTACAGTGCCCTTCACGCCGGAACACAGCAATGCTTACACACTGCTGCTTGGCGGGAGAATATCTGAATATAATAATAATAATATATCGTGGGACAATTCACACACGGTCATCTGATCCCAAACTAGGCAGAGCCTGTACTATGGAAACCAGATAACTGATACTAATACATATATACTTTTTTTTTGTAAATACATACTTATATAGATAAAACACCCAGACACTTGGTGGGAATCGAACCCACGACCTGTTGGGTAGCAGCCAGGGTCACTGACCACTAGACCAACGGGCCCGTCAATATATAACGCCCTCCTTTTTTTGAAGTCGGTTAACGGGCCCGTTGGTCTAGTGGTTAGAATCTGGCCGCTACCCAATAGGTTGTGGGTTCGATTCTCACCATGCCATCATCATCATCATCATCAGCCGAAAGACTGAAAAAAGGCCCCTAAAAGGGGTCTGGGGTTGGGGTTGCCATAATCCTCACGCTTGGCAGGCATCTTGGAGATCACAGTATAGGTAATGCAATAGAAAGACATTGCTGTACGTTTTCTAGTTTTTCCTTAGGCCCCTACGACACCCAACGGTAAGAGGTATGTGGTTGCTATTATTACCTGGACACCCCATAAGACCACCATATGTTTGTATTATTTATATATTTAAGTATATTTACATAAAATACAATACAAATCACCGTAAGTGGATTATCCCAGAATATTATTAGGTACTACTATTTCACCATTCGAAATTCGAATGGGCTTTTTGCGTCTAGCTAGCTATGTCACTTAGTGCCCCTTAGTGCCCCGTAGTGCCCCGAAGTCCCCGTGGGTCTGATTATAAGGTACAATAATATGTATATCTCAAAAGCCATCTGCCTAATATCATTGTTTGCATAATGAGTAATGTCTCCATCACACCTAAAAACTATGCTAATTACTTGGTCTACTGTGAACATGAACGACAGTTTTAGCAAAATATTTTACAATAACTTTGCGTCACATTTTCAGTGTGACATGCCTTTGTGTTGCCGGGAACATTGTGGTCACTGGCTGCTGACGGCCATGTTATTAATAACGAAATATTCATAATTACACACATATGAGCAATGAGTAAATCTAGCTAGGATAAGAGGTCAGCCGAAAAATCTAACTCGGATGGGCAGCAACCGGAAAATTACGAAACTTCAAAAAAGAAACTCAAAAATTGTGAATTAAATTATTCAGTGTGTGTTGCCAGGGGTTACCTATGGATCAGAGGCTTGGCCACTGAGTATTGGATTTATAAAAAGGCTCAAAGTAACTCAACGTACTATGGAAAGGGCTATGCTCGTAGTGTCTCTACGTGAGAAAATCCGGAACGTGAAATCTGTAGTATAACTAAAGTAACCAAAATAGCTCTAATAGTGAGTTGAAGTGGCAAAGAGCAGGTTATATAGTCCGAAGAACTGATAATCGATGGCGATGAAAGGTTCTGGAGTGGTGAAAATGGACTGGAAAACGCGTTGGATGCAGGCGGCGTAACATCATTATCTATTAATGCATCATCTATATATAATTATTCATCTATTAATGCATCGGCAAGTTCCTCAGCGTTTGGATTACCCAATGTTTATGCAGAAAAGGACCTTTAATATTAAAACACCTCTGACGAAAACCAAGTTCTCCAGAAGATTTAGTTCCTATCTACACCTATTCTTATATAACAAAGTTCACAAGGCTTGTAATTTAAAAAATGCTACGCTCGCAGAGGCTAAATCCAGGATACATAAATGGCTGGCCACCTTAGAATACCACCAAGTAGAACAACTGCTCCGACTTAACATATAATGGTACTTCTTCAATTCACAATCTTACATTTAATGAATGACTAAATCTCATACGGGTATTTAATCTACACTTAAGCAATCATGATACTTGATGATACCCATATTTACATGCACAATCAAGCACTGACGCGCTTTCAAAACTCAGGTACTCACTTACACACAAACACACACACAAACACACACACGCACATCACACACACACACAAACACTTAAATTGTTTTGATATTTGTTTTATTTTTTATTTTTTTCCTTTACTTATGTGTATTACTTTAAACCTTGTCACGGTCTTCCCGGTATTAGAGTAATCATTAATTGTAAAGCATTCTTTGTTAACTGCGGCCATCCGCGATACAGGCTAGTCCTAGTGCGGAGACCACTATGTTTACTTATCGACTTTTGTAAACCTTTTTGATAACAATAAATTTATTATTATTAAAATTATTAAATCAGTCGCTTTGGAGGTATATGGAAGAGGCCTATCTTCAACAGTGGAAATTTTATGGCATATTAACCATAAGATGTGAGCTGAGGTGCCACCAATGCTTTTCGCTCTTATCCATTTGCAGCAAACACCTTACTTCAGCCAATAGTGAAAATGTATTGTTCTTTGATCGAATATTTTCAGTCAGAATATAATAATATAGACTGATTTTTATTCCTTATCTTAACAGCAATCAATCAGTCCTAAATCAATACCAAAGTTATTCGTGCCCGCGCACCGATAACACTTTAAGCATTGCCAAAAAACAATTTCGTTGGCACGAACCTTTCGTATTTTCGGGCCATTCAATTACCCAATCAATCTAAACCTAGTGAACCTAACTAAACCCTATTTTGCATAGGTGTCAAAAATCCCGACGAGAAAGCGTTGAATTCACAACGCCTCAGGTAACAAATCACTGGACTCCCCCCTCCAGTCCGTGCCCCTTCTACCCCTCCTAGCTCTCTCCCTGTCTACCCCTCCCCTCCCCTAAAGCTGCGGTAACCCCTCTCATTTGCCGCAGAACCGCGTCACGTTCGCGAAAGCCGCCGTATAATTACAAAAACCAGTTTGGATTTTGTTTAACTTGATCCTCACATGTGTGACTTAAATAACGAGTGCTAGTATGTGGTCGGTAGTTTGCGCCATATTGTGCTTCATAATACTAGTAATAGAGTTGGAAATTGGTGTTGTGTTGTAAAATTCGTACTTAGTCATGTTCACACGGTATTAAGGATTATGAAGTAGGTCACTTTTTTGTGATTATTAGTACATAGGCAGACTACTGCGTACAAAAACGTGAAGCCTCCGTAGCGCAGCAGGAAAAACGATTGCTTGGCAAACCGGAGGTCGCGGGTTCAAATCCCTCGAAGAGCAGCAATTTTGTATTTGTTACAAGAATAAAATTGGACCCTTCACAAAAGACTTATCACCTAGTAATATCCTGGGACAATCCACAACAGGTCACCTCTCTTTCCCACCCCCATTCACCAGACAATTAATACAAATACTTATTTATTAGGTACCTTTATATTTTTTTTTGTAAATACTTAAATAGATAGTAAATACTCGACTGCTCCAAACAGCCCTCATTAAATAAAATACCTAATTAAATTACCCCAATCCACCCTTCCATCCACCTTTGTTTGCCCACCAACACCTACCGATCTTTAAAAGCATTAAGAAGCTCGTATAACTACGCCAATGAATCACGCAATCAAAGCCGGGCAAAATCCAAAACTCTGCCACTGAAGGCCATTAAAATAAAGCGTACTGTTTACTCCATAAAGTTTCACTTCGCGCCGTTACCTCAAAACCAAACACGATTTTCCTACAGGAAGCTAGGTTAAACTTCGTAATTATGTCACCCTGGGAGGGTCCAATGGCGGCCGCCGGATATGAAATGACAAAAGACGTATCGGGTATCGCCGTGATAGAAACGCTGTTTCGATGGTTCTTTTTTTCGTTATCAACGTATGAGGAACGATGTGTCAATATTGGATTTTTTTCTCGATAAATCGTGTTTGTTTTCGCCTCGGGTGCTTTTTGGAAAGTATTTTAGACCGGTCCGTGTAGTTTGTTTAGTTACACAGTCGGGAAATTTCCCGACACTATAACTAAGTGAAATGCATATAAGAACTTATGCATATTTCTAACTCTACTCAATTAATTAGAGTTAGAAATATGTATACTTTCTTAACATTTTTTGTATTTTTTTTTAGTACAATGAGAATACTACATAGTTAAGCAAGATATTGTTTTTGCATTACTCTGACCAAATAAAAAAATAATACTTAAGCAGATATACCGAACTTCCCATATGAATATAATGATGTCTGCCTACAAACTAATTAAAACTAATTTTATATGAACGCCTAGATATCTGTAACGAGTGGTTGTCCATCGGAAGACGTCGCTTGCTATTAGGTTGCAAATATTGTGCTAACATCTGAAGATATCATAAGTACAGTTGTACGCACATGTTATTGCTAGCTGATATCCGTGTGTGGTTGTCAGTACTTACAGACAACCTAGGTAGTACCTACTATCTACATATAGCCAACTAAATTATTTCTTGTCGCTTTAATTATCTGGTAATTTAAACATGCTAGCGAGTGAAGCAGAGATATATAAATCACCATGATTTTTCTCGCTGTTAATTTTGAATCAACCTTTTGTAACTATTTGTTTTATCATGAATAAATAACTAAAAAAAAGGTAAACATCCCATTTCAATCATCACTAAGTGGTATTAAATAGATCTAGATTATACTTAATACGCAATATTCTGAAACAGTTTAACTTTATCTAAATGAACACCAACCAGAACCAAATAAATTTCATCTCCACTTCAAACGTCAATCAAACCTCAACCTTAATCAGACGAACTATGAAATTACTCGAAAACTAATGATTGAATTTGTAATCACTCGATAATTAGGACAGAACCACATCACATACCCAGTTTTATTACACTCGCAAGTTTTAATGAAACATCGTCTTTAGGGGTTGTTACCCTACCTAAATCCAATTTGGAAATTGCTTACGAGTAGCCGAATCATCCCTCTCTTGAAGCTCTAAACGGTTATCCACCTAAAATGAGCTTTATAGCGATGTTGTTATGATTCAAAGTTACCTTGGCATGCTCGTGTAATTTGTAATAATGTCCATATTCCGTAAGATAGCAATTGCTATGATATTGATGGAGATTTTATTGGATATGTGAATCATGATTACGGTAAGCGATGGAGATCTTTGCACAGTTTTAGTTTGGGGAAGGAATGGAAAAAAAGACTGAAGAGCCGCTCAAAGCTTTGAAGCCGTAGTACGAGTTTTCATAATTAACGAAAGCGTTAATACTTTAAGTCTTATCGAAACTCGGGAATCGAACCCAGGACCATTAGAGACGTAACTGAATGCAACAACACTACGCCATATAAAGCTAAAATAATTTCTCTAATCTTTAACCTGCCTTACAAAATGTCCAATTTTTTTTGCCGTATAATGAGTACACCTGGTGCAAACATTGTTCAATTTCGCCCCGGTAAGGACTGAAAAAAACGGTCACCACTTCAATTATTCAAATATCATTATCACAGATATTTTTCCGAATCTCATTACTCTAATTAGCCGAACCAAAAACGAGAGTTCATTAAACCTATAATTGGTGATCTGGTCTGGTTCGAAATCCATTTTTCGGTTTGTAATAATCTCGTGGAAGTTAGCGGGAATGTGAAATGAGGTAGAACGGACCGTTTTTCACTTTTAATCCGATTGGAAGTTGTAATTAGCATGTCCAATTAGGGTAATCACTGAATGGAAACCCATATCATCCCTTGGTTAACAAGTTTAAAACCACAAAATGAAGGAGACTAAAAATATTCCGACTTGGACAGCTGACATGGGTTGTTGAAGAAGAAGAATTAATAATTTTCTGAATCAAAAGGTGTTCAAAGCTTGCAGTTACTATTCGGTTAGACAAGGTCAATCCTTAGATGGGTGACCTTCGATGGGTGACCGTTGTTTAGTGGCATTTGAATTGAGCGTCTCCGTGCTTCTGAGAGCACGTATTAGTCGATCCCTGTCTCATCTAAACAGCAGTCGTTAAATCGAGAGACGAGAGAGAAGCATAAAGGCAAATTTAACAAATCTGTCACCAGGTTGGCAGTGCCCTTAACTATATGACATTTAAAAAAATAACTCCTGAGTTCTGTAGTATAAAACTAAGTCATTATCCACGTCTGAATGCCTGTCAATACATAGGTACTTTTTAACCCCGATCATATTATAAGTCTGGCCCCTACGTTTATATCTGTGAGTGGTATCGAAGTTCCTTCGGATAAACGGATTTGAATGCGGTTTTTTTTTATTTTATACCTACTCCAGCGTCACTGCGAACGTGCCTTCAGTTCGGACTAAATACTTTGCTTCTTCGTTTATAAAAAGGAAGCTAATAACTAGAATAGATTGCCTGTGTCTGCGGTGCCTGGGTATCTTCAAGGCTAGAGTTAATAGGCTTTTAATAAGCTAGTGTGCTTTACCATCCTCGATTGCGTCGTCGCATTTCATCAGGTGGGACTGCTATTAAGCACTAGCTTACGATGAAAAAAAAAACAAAGTTTATTTATTAAACCTCTTATTTAGTGGGCGTTCAATAGGAGTGCAAATCTTCCGTGCCACCATCTTGTTAACAAAAACCGCTATCTTATTGTGGACTAACACGCCAGATCGCGTGACAACTGGTTTGTTTGGATACCGGCACGCTGTAATCTTGAGTAGTTAGGTGCTGAAGATACATTAGGCAGCACGCCTATTTTTTAAGGAGTAAATTATAGGTATTCACACCAGACGCGGCGTGGTTTTATTGCTGCAGGTACCTAAAGTTGTAAACTTTAAATAAATCACAGAGCAGCAATGTGTAATGATTTTCACATCTCATTTTTATGTGAATTCTCCTTAGTTAAAATTCCGTACCGACTGTATCAATAAAATCTGGAACCATGCGAGCCATCATTTAGACTTGGAAATATTCAATTTCAATATACGTGATATAGTTCATTAAGGTCGTTCCTCAACCCTTTGCAAATACATTCTACGTCATCTCCAGTAATTTCTCGGTGAACTTTTTGAATACGACCACAAGCCGCACGGATCATCTGCCGGTTAAACCCCAGTTTTTAACTGGTCCATTTTACTCTGGACCCTCCAACCATCATTGTCAATCTGTCATTTTAACCGGTTTATCCGGTAGAAAAAGTAACTTAATTAGATGGGGTAAATCAATTTTTATGAGTCAACTTTTTTCGGCTGGGGCGTTTTTTGCGTTGAAAAACTTTGGGGCGTTTCCTATATTTATGATATTTTGCAGGAAAAGGGTTTGAATCGAAGGATGTGGTGTATATTTTTGGTGGATTTTGTATTTACCTTGCTGATATAGTTTATACGTACTTGGGTTCTTAGGTCAGGATAAAATGTTTTTAAGTTTTCCTATCTAGAATGCTAGAGTTAAGGACGTGACTCGTTAACAGTAAAACCATGCTAGCCTCTTAGTACGTGGAAGGAATGCCTACGACGATACCCATGTACTATATGTAACAAGACAGAAATATAATGTCTAAGCCTTTGGAGGATATAAGTTAAGAGTATATCCATGTACTTATATATTTTAGAAAAAAAACTCAGGTACGCGACGAATAAAGAACCTCCCTCTATCTAGGAGTAGATTACAAATGTGAATTTTAAATCATTTAATATGCGTTCATTTTACAATTTCTCGATTCAAATTACGAACACAATAATTTCGAATAAATCTCTTTCCCTCCTATTCGACATACGCGCACGAATCACAAACGTGCTGGCCATAAAAAATATCGACATGTCAAATTCAAATCACATTCCAAGCATTCTACGCCCGTTGCACGGAGCGATCGACGTTCGAAAACTTTTATTCGTATCACTTCGGATGATTTCGGCCGAGTTCGAGTAGTTTCGGATGATGTGACGTGGCCAGCAATTTGGGGATTATAGGATAACGGCCGTTTACAATGGGCTAACTGGGGCACAATGAAATTGAATAGGTATGTTTTTTGATGAACTCGCATAGATATAGACAAAAGATATATTAATAGGTATAATATATCCTACGTGGAGCAATAGGAAAACGCATGCTTTGCAAACCGGTCGTGAGTTCAAATCTCGTGGGGAGCAACAGCTGTGTGTTGTTCCTTATTTGCTGGGACAATGCAGGCCGATCATATCCGGTGATCCATGCATCGAATGGCAACGTGACACAGATACTTAATTAATTAATTTATTTATTTATTTATTTTTTATGCACAAAACAGTACATAGGCGGACTTAATGCCAGAGGCATTCTCTACCAGTCTACCTTAGGGTGATTAATAAAATTAGTTTTATTTCAAGGTTCCTTCAGCTTGGTAATTTCACTAGCTACAGTGCCCTTCACACTAAAACACAGCATTTCGTTGGCATGCGTCGCTTACCAATCAAAAAACACATACGATAGAGTAGAAGTTCATGACTTAAACCCTCAAAGATGACCCTCAACATCGTTTTTTTGTGTTCATGAGCTGCCAAAAGACGTCCACTTGTGAACAAAGGCCTCCCTCTTAGAAGAGAAGGGGTTGCCATAATCCCCACACTTGGCAGGCCTCTTGGGGATCTTAGTATAGTTGGCAGGCAATCCAATAGAAAGACGCTGCTGCTCGTCTTCTTGTTTTTCTTTAGTCGCCTCATACGGACACACAACTGGAGGAGATGGGAGGGTGCTATCTTACCCGGACACCCCACGGGTAATGGGTTTTTGTGTTACTTTCTTCTAAGTTGATGATGAGAGGCCTGTTGGTCTAGTAGTTAGACACCCTGGCCGCTACCCTATCGGTCGTGGGTTCGATTCCTACCAAGTGTCTGGGTGCTATTTAAGTATGTATTTACAAAAACGTACTATATAAGTATTAGTATCAGTTGTCTGTTTTCCATAGTACTTACAGGCTTTGCCTAGTTTGGGATCAGATGACCGTGTGTGGATTGTCCCAGAATATTATAAAAATATTATAATAATAATATTCTAATGTGATTTTTTTTTCTTTTCCTTTTTTACTAGGTATTCCAATTTAAGAAAACTGTAGGAAGTAGATAACTATGCCAACAACATTTCCGGGCCATTACACAAACGAAATCATAAACCAAACAATAAACAGTAGCCCATCGAACTACATATTTATGAGAAGGGACAGGCTAGCATTTGTGGACCTTCTGGCCACGGTAATATGTACCTTAACACATTGAAAAAAGACTTATTGATATTGATGTTCGGGCCTCGAGACAAGATCCCGATATCCAAGAGGTCCTTCTGTTTGTCTGGACCGATTGTTTCGTGCCTAACAACTTGGTGTATCATTTAGGGGTTTCTTGTGAATCGAATCTTTCAGACGATAATTAATAATATTCCTTTTTTCTGTATAATAAATAATTGAGGCGACAAAATATATCAGTAATTATGTATTCGATCACCGAGTATATTAACTGGAATCTGTACGATAAACCGTTGTACTATGGTTGTACTTATAAAAACAGGAAGATATACATACATTGCTAGCTCACTCGCGCAGCGCCACGCGCTTTCTTTATAGGGATTTATATGCGCACTTATGTAGACTTACATGTTATGTGAATATTACATTTTTAATAGTATTTGATACATACGCGTCGAATAAAACACCTCCTTTTTTGAAGTCCGAAAACCGGGACCGGGACTTAACCTCCGAAGCACGGATACGCTTACTTCAAATGGCAGTAAACGGTCACCTACGTATTAACGACCTTGCCTAACCATTGCTTATGCCTACCTAGCGGTATAAAATATACTTTATGACCTAATCTCTTACCATACATAAAAAAAATCATTGTGGTTTATAATATCAAAATGTTTTATATACTTATTTAATTATCATCATTCATCACTCAGATATTTATTATCACCAGTTAATACCTACAGAATGTTAAACATACTGAAATGTCTTATAGTATCAATAGATATTGTGGATAGATTCTGCATTCGTAAGTATGATAGCTGTGATCATAGTTATTACACTATATGGCTGTGATTTAAGTCAGGCATAAATGAACCTCCTTTAAAATAAATACTCAATCAAATGAAGTAACTATTTGGATTGTTTTATTACAAGGGTGAATGTCCGGAACCCGTCACGCAACCCCGAGCCGCATACTGTCAAACCGCAACGTCATTTCGCGCTCACCAGTGATTTTAATGTACCGAAATTAAATTATTAATATTTCGTTATCGAATAATTAAACGATTATAACATTAATTCTGTTCCATACTAAGGTAAACCGTGGTAAAATAGACTAACTTATAAAGATCTCTATCAAACTATATACCTATTGAGGATTATCACAAACCTTACTTCACGCAAAAATAGATAGATTTAAGTAAGTAAGCTTTTTAAAAAAAATATATTTTCTTTATACTAAGTGTCTGGTTGAACATGGAACATATTAATACAGGGTGCTGTGTACTAGATTCTCGTCCTAAATATGTGATAAAAAGAGGTAGGTATGTACTTAAGAGGTATAACCCAATTGTCAATCAAAATTGACACCCACCCGCGCGCGCAAGTTTTAATATTAAAGTAGGGCCAATTTCATAGATCACATTTGACACCATCAAAATTTAACAGCATATATATATTTTTTTTCGAAGTTTGAACTGCGCAATTGCTTAATTATTTCAGTTACGATTACATATTTATTTTACTAATGACAAAAGAAACATACAGAACAAATAAACCGACGACTGACTGAGTTATCTTATTTGCTTAGAGATTTACTTGTTTTAAACGCTCGGGTTGCTATGTCTTTCTCTGTAAAAAGCCGCGTGATGTCGGAAGACACCTCTTTTTTTTGAAAGGTCCCCGGGAGCTGTGGAGCTCGAACGGGGTATGTGGGATTCTTACCCACTAAAACCCCCGCGGCTGTCACATGGGCACATGAGAGGGCTCTCCGGTGGGATCTGCACCAGGGGCCACTCAGCACCGCCGGGAGGCGCATTGTAGCCCCCCGGGAACCAATCACGGTGGTCACGGGGACGGGGGTCGCAACCCCGCCACCGTCCTCCTCGGAGTCGCCGCCGTACTCAATGGACGTCCTAGGACCCACAACCCAAATGTCCAGTGACTCGAAGGGACGGTTCATTTAAATCTTGAATTGCTATATCCTTGAGTTTGTCCCATGTTTAACCAGTCAGCCAATATATTACTTTATTATGCACTGGATAGAATAACTGGACCATCTTTATAAGGCGATTAAACTATCACGGTGTATATGTATGTATCATATAATAAATACGGAACCATCAGTGAAATAATCGATTCACACTCGAGTGGTTCCGTATAGCGACGATAAATAGAAACAGTTCGCGACGTTGTTTTCTTAAAAGTATTTACTTGGCCATTGTAGCGCGTCGCAGAATCAGATCATCATCTTTTGCAGGAAACATCTCGCTTTGAATAGCTTTTGTATTATTGTTGAATTTAACAGTGTGATTTTCTACTATAATCCACATGCTGTTAGAGTATAATAAAATTTCCTCCGTCGCACCGTCGGTGCCCCGTGGTACATGCGGAACGTAGATCTGCATTCCAATTTCAAATTAGATCCCCTTCGTAAGTTCCTCAAAGAAGCGTCGAAACGCTACTTTGAATCCGCGTCCCGTCACGCGAACAGTTTAATCCGCGCCGCCGCCGATTACGCCGCTAGTCCTTCTGACTCGCGCCGCAGACCACGGCACGTACTGCTCGACCCTCCTGACCCCATGACGGTCCTATTGGACCGGGATGCGCCGACCCCTCCCCGACAACCGTATGCTACACTAGCTATCAGACACCGGTCTCGCCGGCGAGGCCGAAGGGTCGTACGTATGCGACCGCAACGACGTGCATCACCCCACTGAGTTTCTTGCCGGTTCTTCTCAGTGGGGGCGCGTTGTGAACCGGTGGTGAACTCAGCCCTCTCTTAAGCGACAGCCCAAGCCGAGGCCGTGCCTCCCTGAGGTGCCCTTGAGCTCGTCGCTACTTCTGCCGTAAAGGCTAGAGCGCTTCAAGCGCTCGCCTCCTATTGTCCGGTGAAGCTGCAATGGCCATCTGCGGCTAACAGCGTCTATCATTCACAAAAAAAAAAAGTATAATAAAATATTATTCGGCAAAGAAGTCGTGCTAGATTGATCGATAAACGTACTTCTGTTTTATTATTTTTGTAATAGATTCACAGTTTGGCCCTGTGTCTCTCTTCAGCACCAACAGCTGCTGAAAATCGGCCACTGCTAAACAAAGGCCTACCCCTTAAAATTCAAATTCATTTATTTCAAATAGGCTTAACGGTATTTTTTTTTTAAATAGCTACCACCTGATCACAACGCGGCCTCAACTGACAAGATCCGGCAAGAAACTCAGCGGGCTTGTCATTTCTTTTCCTTTTTTTAACCGACTTCAAAAAAGGAGGAGGTTCTCAATTCGTCTGTATATTTTTTTTTTTTTTATGTATGTTCGTGCATAACTCTGGCAATTATTAACCGATTTGAAAAAATCTTTCTTCCATCCATTCTTCAATCCATTGATTGGGTCCCATAAAAAAATTATTGCTTAGTAATAAGTAGTTCCTAAAAAAACAAGAATGGTGACTGCGCACTGAGAGCTGCAAGAAAGCCTATATAGATGACGTTTTAGTCGCTCGGACTCGCTCGGTCGGACAAAAATGGTCATAACTCTGGCAAATATTTACCAATTTCAATTATTCTTTTTTTATTCGAAAGAAGAAACCACTGTATTGAATCTGTATGAATTTTATTACAACCGGATAAGAACTTCCTGGAGGACCATGAACGATGTGGAGGAATTTATCTGGTAAAAACCATAAAACTGATGTTCTCCATTACATTGCTCTGACAATTATGAACCGATTTCGATGATTCTTTTTTTATTCGAGAGAGTAAACTACTATGATGTTTCCATGCAAATTTCATTACGACCGGATATTTTTTTCTGAAGAAACATGAATTATGTAAAACTATGTAGACGATAATGTGATCATAACCTACCTAGATAATTTTACGGTTTTCGATGGTTCAATCTTTATATATGAAAATATCACTAAAAAGTTTAAAATAAAATCATTTTTAAAAAAAATTGAACCTACTTCAATATCACTGAAAAGTATAAAATAATTTAAATATTATTGAAGTTGGTGCCAAATATACACAGCAGGTACGCTAACACCAATTTCAATAATATTTAAATTATTTTATACTTTTCAGTGATATTGAAGTCGGTTCAATTTTTTTTTAAAAAGATTTTATTTTAAACAGTGCTTTTCTTGATACAATTAGATCAGCATCAGCGACAGTGTGTCCTGCCATTCAGAAGATCAAATGAGGGGAAAAAGAAAAAAATAAGTACGACCAATATACAACAAACTAAAAGGGCAAACGGATAGTAGTCGGGACCAGTCCCACAAGCAGCACCCGCGCACGAGTAGACTCGAGCAGTAGCCATCACTCCCCTCAACCATATTGACAAGGGAGGTGTTGCCATAATCCAACGCTTACGCCTATAGGTGATCGCAGTATAGGTGGTGGATAATCCAGTAGAAAAAAGTTTATTGTTTTCCCTTAATCACCTATCACGGATACTCAACAGGAGGATGGATGGAAGGGTGCTATTCGGGTAAGGCATTCGGGCAAAAAACTTATAAATGCAAGCATAGTTACACGTTATAATAACTTCGCTGTGATATACTCTCGTATAATAGAGTATAGAATTCCATTCTCATTACCAACACAATAAAGTTACTAGCCTGCAGCTCAAACAATGGCCGGCTCGGCCAGATTTCATTTATCCACGGTCCGTTTTGTTCCTGCTTTCTATTTATCTATCCGTACTGGTACTAGATATTAAAGAGATTGAAGGAATTGTTTTCTGTTTGTTAATTCTTATAAATATCTATAGTATGTAACACAACGAAATTCAAACTGTGAAACTGGTTGATGGGTAAATGAAGTATAATTATAATGGTACACTTGATATCACTATTTATGCTATTCGCTTTATTTGTAATTTCAATATAGTTTATTATTAAGTGCTCTTATTAGTTATTATTTCTTTAGATTTAGTAAGCCAATCTCTGTAGTTACATAAATTACTTTACATCTGCATTGGACCCTTCGGCGAAGAGAATAATTGAAAAAATCATAAACGACTTCGATAGTCGAAATTATTAGTTTAAATATGGTTTAATTATAATTAACGATAACGATACACAAAAGAAAAACAATATTTGTTATTTGTTTATGATTTTATGTTCAGCTCAACGAACCATGCATCCATCAGGCAACAAACTACAATTAAAGTGACGTATTTTCATAAAAGGCCTGATTTAGCCGATTGTATCAAACAATCGATTTAATTCCAAATAACCACAAAATAAACCAATGTCAATTTATTTTTAATTCAATCATCGAATATCGAATGCGAGCATCGAATCGTGGTCTTTCAAAGAACGTACTGATTACGAACATCGATACGAATGCCCGCTCGAGTAGGCACGACAATACAAATATTGCCATTATTCACGATATTATTTAGATTTAATTTAATATTAAATGTTATTGAATAAGAGAATTTTAATACTATTGTATTAAAATTCTCTATATAATATTGATATTTCAATATTTTATTTTTTCGCCTGTGTGTCTGAATAACAATATCACCCACCCATCTACTCGCTAAGAAGCTCAGAGTCACACATCGAGCTATGGAGAGAGCTATGCTCGGAGTTTCTTTGCGCGACAGAATCCGCAATGAGGAGATTCGCCGAAGAACCAACGTCACCGACATAGCTCTCAGAATCTGCAAGTTGAAGTGGCAATGGGCAGGCCACATCGCTCGAAGAACTGATAACCGTGGGGGAAGAAAGGTTCTCGAGTGGCGACCACGAACCGGAAGACGCAGCGTAGGTAGGCCTCCCACTAGGTGGACAGAAGACATTGTGCGCGTCGCAGGTAACCGGTGGATGCAAATCGCCAATTGTCGTTCATTGTGGCGTTCCAAGGGGGAGGCCTATGTTCAGCAGTGGACGTCTTCCGGTTGGTGATACTCACATTGAGTTTCGTAGAAAGAGACTAAAGGAAAACAATAAGACGGGCAGCAGTGTCTTCGAATACGTCTACTGCTGACCACAGGCCTCCCCCTAAAGTGGGGGGGGGGGTGCGATAATCCTCGCGGTGATGGATATAATATAGAAAAAGTCTTCTGTTCTGGGCGCCTGGCCCAGTGCGGGTTGGCGGACTTCACATGTCATTCGAAAGCTAGTTACGCTTTCTCAGACATGCAGGTTTCGATGTTTTCCATCACCGAAAATTAGTAATAATCGCAGAAAGACGATTCGCACATCATCATCACCAGCCGGAAGACGTCCACTGCTGAACATAGGCCTCCCCCTTGGAACGCCACAATGAACGACAATTGGCGATTTGCATCCACCGGTTACCTGCGACGCGCACAATGTCGTCTGTCCACCTAGTGGGAGGCCTACCTACGCTGCGTCTTCCGGTTCGTGGTCGCCACTCGAGAACCTTTCTTCCCCAACGGTTATCGGTTCTTCGAGCGATGTGGCCTGCCCATTGCCACTTCAACTTGCAGATTCTGAGAGCTATGTCGGTGACGTTGGTTCTTCGGCGATTCTCCTCATTGCGGATTCTGTCGCGCAAAGAAACTCCGAGCATAGCTCTCGCCATAGCTCGTTGTGCGACTCTGAGCTTCTCTAAAAGGCCAGCTGTTAAAGACCACGTCTCAGTACCATATGTCATCACTGGCAACACACACTGGTTAAAAACCTTCGTCTTCAGGCACTGCGGTATTTTGGACGAGAAGATGTCACGTAGTTTCCCGAACGCTGCCCATCCGAGTTGGATTCTTCGGGCGACCTCTTTGTCGAAGTTGGACCGACCAGTTAGGTCGGTCCAACAATCTGCCCAAGGTAAACATAGTGGTCAACAACTTTGAGTGTATCGTTCCCAACGACTACCGGTACGGGTGCAACATGGACATTAGACATGATCTTCGTCTTGTCCATGTTCATTTTAAGACCCACCTGTTGGGAAACGCTACTGAGGTCACTGAGCATCGTATTGAGGTCCTCCAGCGACTCTGCCATAATGACTATATCGTCGGCAAAACGAAGGTGAGTGATGTATTCGCCATTGATATTGATGCCGAATCCGTTCCAGTCCAAGAGCTTGAAAACGTCCTCCAATGCGTTTGAGAACAGTTTCGGAGAAATAACGTCTCCCTGTCTCACACCTCGCTGCAATTGGATCGGTTTCGTGCTCTCGTCCTGTAGTCGGATCGACATGGTGGCATTGCTGTACAAACACTTCAACACTTCGATGTACCTATAGTCAATGTGGCACCGCTGGAGGGACTGCAATACTGCCCAGGTCTCGATGGAATCAAAGGCTTTCTCGTAGTCCACAAACGCTAGACATAATGGCCGATTATACTCCTCGGTCTTCTGTATAATCTGGCGGAGCGTATGTATGTGGTCTACGGTGGTAAAGCCTTTTCGGAACCCGGCTTGTTCGGGAGGCTGGAAGTCATCAAACCTGCGTTCGAGACGGTTCGTAATGACTCTCGAAAACAGCTTGTATACATGGCTCAGGAGTGAGATGGGTCTATAATTCTTTAATAAAGTGTTATCACCTTTTTTGAAAAAAAGAACCACCACACTCCTGTGCCATGCTTCTGGCGTAGTACCCTCGGGTAAGACGGAATTAAATAACTTCTGGAGGACTAAGAGTACCGGTTTTCCACCCGCTCTCAGAAGTTCTGTTGTGATTCCGTCTTCACCCGGTGCCTTGTTGTTCTTGAGCTGTTTGAGAGCCATTCTAATCTCGTACAGGCTGATGTCTGGGATGTCCTCAGTGTAGTGTCGGGTTAGTTTGGCTCTGGTGTCCTGAGCTGTTCTAGTAATGGGCTCCCGTGTTGAGGTGTATAACTGTCCGTAAAACCTCTCAAGCTCTCTCAATATATCCGGTTTCGATGAGATGACACTGCCGTCATCGATCTTCAGCTTTGTCATTTGGCTTCGCCCTATAGACGAATTCTGTGCGAACACTTTAGAGCCTTGGTTCCGCTCAATTGCGTCCTTAATACATGCTGTATTATAGGAACGCAAGTCGTGTCGCATGGATTTCGAGATTCGTCTATTGAGTTCGGCATAATCCGACATATCAGCTGAAGATTGCAGTCTCATCTCAGTCCGGTTTTCCATTAGCTTAATAGTTGTATTTGAGAGCTTTTGAGGCTTTTTACGGCGTGGGGTCTTAAAGAACTTGGACCCCACAGCGTGGACAGTTTGCACCAACCCATTGTTTATCTCGTCCGCAGTTTCGCATTCGGCAAGGCACTGGAAGCGATTATACAGTTCGAGTTGAAAGTCTTCGGGGTTCTGGATTTGGGCGGATCCTGGACGGAGCGTGGACTTCATCAGACGAGACCTTTCGAGCTTAACATTGATATTCAATGTGCCTCTAACAATACGGTGATCGCTACCGGTTTTCACCCTGCCGATCACGGAGACATCATCGAATATATGCTTTTTGGTCGTCATGATGAAGTCGATCTCATTTTTGGTTGAACCATGGGGGCTTATCCACGTCCACTTCCTGGATGGTCGCTTCTTGAAGAAGGAGTTCATCGCAAAGAGTCCCTCCTTCTCCATGAAGTCGACCAGCCGCTGGCCCCTTTGGTTCCGCTGCCCATACCCATACGACCCCACTTTCAACTCATCGCCATTCCGTGTGCCCACCTTCGCGTTGAAGTCCCCCATAACAACGGTGAAGTATGTTTTAGAGCTATGTATGGCTTCCGATATCTCCTCATACATAGCCTCTACTTCATCGTCAGGGTGTGTCGAGGTCGGCGCGTAAACCTGTATGACCTTCAGCGAATACCGATCGGTTATTCTGAGTATAAGGTACGCTACCCTACTCGACACACTATCGACCTTAATCACGTTGTTAATAAGGGACTTACGGACGAGAAACCCGACACCACCCTGGGGCTTGCGGTCTCCTTCCCGGAAGAAGAGCATGTTGCCGGAAGCAAGGGTTATCGTATCCTGTCCCTCTCGCCGGATTTCAGATAATCCCAAGATGTCCCAACGCATTTTGCTCAATTCTTCCTCCAGCTCGACAATCTTCTCATCGGTCCTCATCGTGCGGATGTTGTGTGTTGCCAGGGCCAAAGTTCGGTGGGGGTGGTAGCGGGGCATCTGCCGGAGATTCTTAGCACCCCCTGCTCGACCGTTACCCCGCCCGCTACCAAGGCGAGGAATAGAGGAGCCGCCGGGGACTGGGGACCATTTGCAAGTCGTGTCTGTCATTGTGTGTTTAGGGGGGAGTTGCCATAATCCCCACGCTTGGCAGGCGTCTTGGGGATCGCAGTATATATGAACAGATGAATCTCAAACAAAAGACGCTGCTGCCCGTCTTCTTGATTTCCCTTAGTCGCCTCTTACGATACACCCAACGGGAAGAGATGGGGGGATGCAATTCTAACCCGGCACCCCACGGACGATTCGCACATGATTAATGAAATAAATCAGAGGTGCGAGACGGGGTTCCAACCTGCGCACCTTGTTTACAAGGCAAGCGCTCGCCCACTGAGCTGTTACTGCTATATATTAGGCTATATATTATTGCTGTTATGTATTAGGTATATATATAATTTTACTGACCACTAATCGATCGGCAACTTCTTATACCTTGAATTTCTACTGCGAAGTATAACGCTATTTATTAGTATTTTACAGACCAAATTACTGTGATACCGAAAAGGACAGTTTGCTTGACTAATTAACTTAATTCCCTTATTAACATAATCCCGTTAACATACGTTGATGCTGTACAATGTTTACATTGTCAACAATGGAAATTATTATTATGCGTGTATATTAATATAACGACTATATACTTATGAATAGGTGAGAAGTATAGGTAGAGTCACATCACTTAATTATTATTTACATTAATTAAAAAATAGGTACGCAATTTATAGAAGTGCAAATTATAAAAGCACAAAAAGCCCGACTGCGAACAAAATAAATATACTTATATTACATTATACAGGGTGTTTGGCGCATGGACCAACAAAAATTTTCTAGGGATTTGGGGGGTCATTAACTAGGTTTTACCCATACACCGTATGTCCCAAGTGTCACGGTTAGTTAAATATGAGTTTTAATCAGATTTTTTAATAAATCCCCTAAATCTTTCCTTTACGACTCCAATGGCGGCGCGGCGGTGCAGTTACGACCCCCATCCTCGTTAGCACCGTGTCTGTTCCCGGGGGCTACAATGCGCTCCCCAGCAGCGGGCCCAAAGGCAAGGCACCGAGGGGCTCCTGTTGGAGAGCCCGGGTGTCCTCTCTCATGCGACCTCCGCGGGGGTTTTAGTGGGTAAGAATCCCACTTACCCAGGTTGATGCCCCCAGGCCCCGGGGACCTTTTGAGGGTTTTCCCCGCGAAAACAAAAAAAAAACCTGTCACTCCTATTATACAGTAGGAAGTTATTATAAGTGTTATAAAAATATCGGGCTACAATTATTTTTTTAATCAATTACATATAACATATATCTTGGGTGAAGATCGTCATTTAGGTATATCTGTCTATAGGCAGGCACTTACTGACAAGTGAACATCTTGCATATCTCTTCACTAGAGTAAATAAAAAAATGCAAGGGCAGAGCAAAGCACAAAAGTTTGTTCAAACTTCCCAACTTTACCTTCAATATATCATAATCTTCGTTAATATTAATTAACGACAATATTTATTTAATACGGCAATGTATTAACATTACCGTATTAAATAAGGTTCATCACTTCTTTTTACACCACTTTATCTTTCTAGCTTTGTTAGTTCCACGATAACGAAGGCACAGCAATTTTAATATCAAAGTATGCCCACAAACCGATCATAAAGAGCGTAGGTTAAAGAAACAGCTCCCAAACAAAATTAACGCCGACAGACACAGCAACTTGTTTACAGCGAGACAGTAAATTTCACAGCATTGGCTCAATAAAGTGCGCGGGGACTAGTGATGTGTCGCCGCGGGATTTATTGCGGGAATTTATTTTCAATTGGTGACGAGCGAACACGGGATGCGGGATGTGGTTTTATTAATCGTTATCGATTATTTTTGTGGTCTCCTAGTAAATATAAGTCATTGGTATTATGCGGATTAGTTAATCATAGTTGGTTGTGCATGCTGTTATTTACGTAGGGATCTATATTTAATAAATTAATAAGTGTGGTTTAGATTTGTATAAATGAATAAGACGATTTTGTTTACTTGTACCTTAATGATGTTTATTATTTTCATATGTTGTCCTTGTTGCTTTTGCAAATATCTGCATGTATTTAATTTGATTTACTTTGTTTCTTTGATTTAAAATACATTTTTTATCTCATTGTTTTTAAGTGTTTAAATAGATAATTTTCTTTCTTTTTTTCCTATTTAAAAATTGTTTAACACACTTTGTACGGTAGTACAGATTATTTTATCATGTTAATAAGTCGACACAAAATCAAGTTACATTGCTAAGTTTTACAACTTGGATCCCGGTGTAACATACGTATTGGACAACACTAGCAGCACCCACGTTGTGTCTTACACAACTTATTTAGGATTCCCGCGGGTTCGTACCACTTGAAAAGTGCGTCGTATTCTCACATTGGTCGATATTGCTTACAAATTGTTAGCAATAAATTGTACCTTTTGGGATCCACTCTACATATTGGTGAAATATTTCACTTCTTCGTGATGATCATGATGATAGCATTGTCGTCCATTCAGCCCGTTAAAAGAGCATTATATCATCACTTCAATATTAATACATAATCTGTACAAAGGGAATGATAGAAAGGACGTTCGGCTGATGGAAAGCGATACGCCCACCCATAAATACCTGCACTACACTGCCACTCATCACCGACGAAGGTCTAATCTTTACAAAAATTCAAATTCAAATAATTTTATTTCAAACTTTACAAGTCCATATTATTAATAAACATCATTATTTTATTTGACAGGGCGCATGTCGATCGTCACATTGTTTTAAAAAAGGACAATAACTTAACTAACACGAACTATAACTTTACGAGTAAGAGTTTAGTCTATATTTTTGCCTTAAAGCATCAGGGGGGGCTATTTTTTTCGAGAGTATGTATGTACTCGTATGTACATAAGTCTATTTCTTTGGCAAGGCCTACATCCTAATAAACAGCTTGATGGATTTTGACTTATAACATGTTTAGTAGTAGTTAGTTTCATCTCAGTTGTATGAGTGACATAAGCTATTTATTTTTCCAAATAAAAATGGTGACCGTTAGTCACCATTTTGTATTTTTTTTTTACTTTCAAAAACATCAATATGGGTATCAAATAAAAGATCTTAACAAGACAAGTTAAAATTTACATTCATGTGTATACTTTTAATGTGCGTATAATGTAATTTAAGCCCATTTTGTTTGATCGCAGTCGGGGTTTAAATACTTTTAAAATGTATAATTGTTATTCTAGTCTTTACCTTTACGAGTTTCATGCGTATTTTTTTATTATTACTCTGAATGAGGACTAATCTGCAAAGCAGTGCTAATAAAACAAAGACATGGATGGATAAAAATTCAAATTGATACATGGAAAGCTCAGCTGGACCGCTGCCAGCCCCCTTTCGACGCTGAGAGCGCTTCTGTCGGCTGCCCATTGCATACTCACGCCACTTCAGCCGCTGAAAGCGAGCGAGTGACTGTGCTACATATTGTGGTGACTTTCAAAAGATACCGACCTTCAGTAGAGAAGTTGGATATAAATAGGATTTTATTTAATGAATAGCTCATTGATCTTTTTTGTGTGTTTTGATGACACAAACTTGAACAAGACATTTCTGGTAGATATAAGTAGCAGGAAAAAAAATCTATTGAAGGGTTTGCCCTTGCCCTTTGAGCAGAATTCGTGTACGTTATTAGCGAGGCTGTTTTCATTCGCCTGCATATCTATTTAGCCCTAAAATATGCATCTTCGATGACAATGAGTTTGTATCTTTTGCAAGAAAATTTGGTATTTTTTTTTAATTTTACGTCACTATAATTTTGCAACAGTATTTAGCAAATGTGTTTAATAGGTGCGGCCCGTGGGGTGTTTGGGTAAGAATAGCACTCATCCATCTCCTCCTAGATGTCGTAAGAGGCAACTAAGGGAAAACAAGAAGACAGCAGCGTCTTCCTATTGGATTACCTACCACGTATATTCCTCAAGTCTCTGCGTTCCTCAAGACGCCTGCCAAGTGAGGCATGGGGATATGGCCTTTGTTCAGCAGTGGTCGTCGGCGGCTGATGAACAAATCTCTATTCTACTAATAAGGTTACCAACTACCACTAGATGTCGCTTATTTAGATATCCACACAATTCGCACTGCAAGAAATAAATTCACCCAAATCCTCTACCCGAGTAGATACACATACATACTTTCAACTTTGCTGCTCCACGTTACGGTCTATATTGCTTCCAAGAACATGTGAGTAGTTTTTTGGGCAGGATTATTCGTAACAAGACTCATTAGCGATAGCATTACGTTGGGCCATGTTGGGTTGGGTTTTCCGATGGTTCAATTGAAAAATGTTGGACATATCTTCTTACTGGGAGCAAAGCAATGCGGATCAAAAATTTGCAGATTTTCAGGCTTTCAGACCTGATTTGGTGTGGAAATTTTTTAATATCAGATAAGACCAGCTGATTTTTCAACATAAACAACTCTGACATGTTGGCTACTAACCACACGGCAACCTAAAGAAGAGGCTTTCGTTCTGGCATAAATGGTTAGTTATGTATTTTTTGTGTTGTTAAAAAATCAAAAGCAAAAGTCATCATTTCTAGCAGCAATGTACAATAAATACAATACTGTATGTAGTCAATATTAACGACACTCTATAAAGTCAAGTATGTCTGTGTTAAAACACACAGTGACTGATGTTGCCAGTCCAGTATAAATAAATAATCGCACTGTGCTAACTAGCAGTCGTCTACCAGGTCCCTCCCACCGTTTTCTTTATACAAGGACTCTTATCTAGTTCACTTTACCAATACTGTGCTTGGCTGAGCTAATAAAAGGATTAATACAAAAAAAAAATTTGTATTTTTTTTTGTATTAACCCTTTTATTAACTTAACGTTATTATAAGCCTAAATTAAATGATTGATGAACATAATTCTGGCTCTCCTTATCACATTTACGATAAAAACGTGAAGTACTAACGTTAACACACAAAATATCGAACATACATAACAGCTCATTGAATCAATTCTCCCATTAAATCTCCATCGGTGCGAAAAAGACGCTTATGTAATGTACTTCAGCCTTTCCCCAATACAAAAAACAGATCCATGGATTTTCCTTGTATTCGATAACTTCGCGAGAAAATGTACTATGTAACCATAACTTTAAAGTCCATTTTCATTTTTTGCTCATCATACTAGTTTTTTGCAAAGTTAATACGTTTGCAAATGAGGGAAAGAACATTAAAGGGATGACGTCATATGCCTACGTCAGAGTTAGTACGTACGGTAAAGTTTGTTATTTGATCCTCACGGAATACGGGTCTTTAACTAGTGGATACATAAACCAGTTAAAATGACGAGTATAAAAACAATTTTAATATTATAATTTTTTTTGGCAAATGTCATCAATGATTTTGTAAATTATAACTTTATTTTTATTTAACCTAGTGACAAGACAAACAAGACGACCTGATGGTAAGCTACGCGCCTGCCTATAAACAGCTGCATTGCGCTGTCGCTCGTCACCCGAACCATTAGTTATTATGACTCTTGTGTCTGGTAATTTTACCAGCTACAGTGCCCTTCACACCGGAACACAGCCAATGCTCTACTATTTGGCGATAGAATATCCAACACTGCGCGACGGTCCAGCACCCCCTGGACGGTCCTGTGTACAAGGAACGTACCACCTAGTAGTAGCTGTGCGCCATTTCTCGCCTATTCTTTGTTTCTTTCTTTTCTTTCTTTCACTTTTGAACGGTCATTTTTTTTAAAGCTAACACCGGGTCATAACACGGCCTCAACTGAGAAGATCCCCGGCAAGAAACTCAGCGGGCTTGTAATTTTTTAATTTACTTTTTTTAGACTGTGTCTTTTACAATTAGATCAGCATCAGAGACAGTGTGTCCTGCCGTCATCAAAATTATAAAAAACATGATATTCTAGGCAAAAGGCAAAGGCAGATAAAACACAAAATGACGCGAAACACAAAACTAAACAAGGAAAACGCGATTGAAACCCAATTACGTAAAAGTCCGCCCCAGTTTGTACCATTTATAATTATTTTTAAGGCTTTTGTAAAGTAAGCTACAACTTTACCGTACCGGTGTTGTTAGAATAAAAATATTTTTCCTTTTTGCTATATTTTTTTCAACGTAACTTTATACAGTACTTAACTTTTTTTTTTAAACCACTTGGCCTTAGAAAGTGTGAAAAATAGAACACATTTTTCTCCACCCTGTAAAAAACATTCCTGAAAAGAGGCTTCTTAAAGAGTCTATTCTGGAATGTACCTAATTTAACTGTTAATCATTATTAGTCCACCGTGTCTGAAACTTTTAAAATAATAAACAGGTTTTTATATTATAACTTAAATAATTAACTTAAACAACCGTCAAAAGAAAATTATGCCATTTAATGACATTTTTGTCATTTTATACAATCATAAAGAAGTTTCTTAAGGGGGTAACAACGGTAAAATTGCAAAAAAAGCCTTTGTTTAAAGAGTTCGATGGATCAATCCGCTATTGCATTGGCAATGAAAATGATATGTACTTATACCTAAGATCTTCAGCAAATAGTTTTATTGATTAGATATTGGATTAAATATAACGTTTTCAAGCAATATATATTTAAAAAATGTACTACGTTGGATATGAATTGTGTTAGCGTTCAATATCCGTTCATCGGATAGACGTCAAACTTGGACTATAAAAAGCATAATAACCTATTCTACAATTTGTATTGATTACATTTCTTAATTTCATTCATGTTTTACAAGAAATTATAGAAAAACCACGTACGCGATGCATTTCCCCTTGCAGCGCCCCCGCCATCGCCTACCATCAGTCTTTCGTGGACTGTTATGGAGGGTGGACGTGCTCGATTTTTTTTTGACCAGTCGAATTTAATTTGAATGATTTTGAACATATTTTTAATGAAGATATGTTACATATGGTAGAATTATAACATTATAAATCATTTCAAATGAAATCTATACTTCTATATTTAATTAAAGATATTTTTAAAGTAATACCATATTTTTGGTTCATCATAGAGTATGCGAAAGTTTCGTTCCCGAGTATTATGCCTAACTATTAGAGCGTATCAGAGTCATATATGATCTTACTAATTGAAATCGTATTTAATACTGTGTAGGTCGACAAAATGACATACATTATGATATCCTTTACATTATGATTTTTTTGTCAAAACATGAACGGTGTTATTATTACTATCATGTTGGTTGCAACTTAGCAACGAGTCGAGTACCTGTATGGTTGGCTTGGTAGTGAGCGACACGCTTACCTACGGACAGTTGCATTGGACAGTTGCTCGTCTTTTGAGACATCTGGATGGTTAAGTTGGAAGGGTACTCGTGTGCTATCTAGGTGGCGCCACTTTAATCTTAGATTTCTTCCGCTATGTAACATAAGTAGAAGGTCACTGTAGCTGGCAAAATAACTATCGGACCAAAAGGCTATAATTATAGTTTTGGATGACAGGGACAGGAAGAGACTTTTCTATGGGTGGGTGCTTCGATTACTATCAGGTAATACCTTGTTACTTAACTAAGTTGCGTAACAATAAACTGATGGTGTTGTTGGCAGGCACGAGAAAAAAATACCACCGCGTTAAAATGTTAGTTACTCTAAAACCAGATTGCTTATTAGAATCAATGTAAATTAAATTTCTATTTAAATTTTACATTACCTATGCACCTACCACTATTACCCTCTGCAACATCCAAAGGTAGACTGGTAGAGAATGCCTAAGGCATTAAGTCCGCCTTGTACATATTTAAGTGTGCTAAAGAATAAATAAAATGTCAAATGCTCCACGTAGTTCAAACCCCCCGAAATGGGTACAGAACTCAAGATGAAGTTACGTTACGTACTCTCGCGGTCACGAACGGTCTATCACCTTTAGGACGACAATCGCTTCCACTTGCTCGCCCAAAATACATGCGGGCGGGGTAAGCGCCCGGAACGTCGTTCAAATTATTTTGATTGAAAACTGAAACTTACACTAAAAATACTATTACTGAATTCGTGCGTTCAAACGTTTGTTTGTTTGAGCACTGTTTAGTGCTACGGATTCCTTTGGCAGCCACGTATATTGAATAACAACACAGGTCCGTTGATTTTGTAGTTTACTACCCTGGCCGCTGGTCTTGGGGTCGATTATCACACAGGACAAACATTCATGTGCATGAACATAATCTGTTTGTCTTGGGTCTCGGTCGTTTTTACCTGTACTTAATTATGGAAAAAGTTAAGTATCTTATCATAGTTTCAGTTCGATGGCCATTACGGAGTCGATCACGGAACTCATCTACATCATCATCAGTAGGCAAAACGTCCACTGTTGAAAAAAGGCCTGCTCTCCCTTAGAGGGGAGGGGTTGCCATAATCCTCACGCCTGGCAGGCGGTTGGGGATCGCAGATAGGTGGTAGGTAATCCAATAAAAAGACGCTGCTGCTCGTCTTCTTGTTTTTCCTTAGTCGCCTTTTACGGACACACAAAGAAAGGAGATGGATGGGTGCTATTATTCTTATCATGGAACTAATTGTCACAATAAAAATAATTTATGATTTTTGGGTCTGCACGACTTGGGTCGATTGGTCTTGAGTAAGATTGGAAGCTAGCAAGCTTCCATGATTCGGTTACTTGTGCCACTTTTAAAGATAATATACGCATTAGAATAGGAAACATTACAGTTACATGCTTTTTTAATAATACCGTTAGCATCTCATCAGGGCCACTGGCATGCATTGCAGCATCTTAAGTCACTCTCTTTGTCATACTCGCAATCAATCATCAATTTGGTTTTAGTTCATTTTTCCAGGAATCAAAAAGCTCAACTATCAGATGGATGTTTATTGGTTAGAGAATTTGGAACTAATTTAGGATATATGTTACAAAGGTCCCTTTTTTAAAAAAAATAATATATTTTGAAGGCTCTGTTAAACGCTTTCGTTTTGACGTGCAGAACAGAAACCTTAGAACTTTGTGCATAGTTTCATTTCAAGTACGCTTACAGTAGTCACGGCAAGACGCTGCGCAGTAGCTATTTTTATGTTTATGTATTCAGAACTCACAACTGTACTTGTGCAATGGTTCGTCAACCCTAACTACAGACACACAAAAATCCGCTGTGACTTTATAAGCAGTACGAATGTAAATGGATTCAGAATGGCAGGCACAATGTATTCAGCTGGGTCGAAGTGGACCTAAAAACCACCAACAATAGAATAGAAGTATGTATAAGTCTCACTAGTCAGGCATTGGCCATTCTATAATAGACGGGCTGAACCTTTGATATGAACTTTGGAATATGAAATGCAATAATCCGTATCCTGATGCAACACGTCAACTACGTTACCACTGTAAGTGGTTGGGTTGTCAGATTGTAATTAGGTGGCACGCCAAGGTATACATCAAGATATAAAACAGTGGGTTACCGTTATTAAACTGCATCATTTCATTCTATAACGGAATAGGCAAAATTAACAAAACTCCATTCGACACATCTGCATATTTTTAGTCTATGATTTTTCAAATGTAAAATTCATATTTGCTGGTAGCGCCCTCTACGATGACAACTCTCGGCCGGAGCGGCCAGATTCTCAAGGTCATTGGCGCATGTTACCCCCTTAACATTTAATTTAATGATAATGCAGAAATGCAGATTAGATTTAAATGAATACAAACAAAAAACTATAGGCTTTATTGTTAACCGCTGAGGAAAACGATGGATTCAACGAAGACCTCTTAATTTTACAATCTGCACGGCTGAAAAAGATTGCTATCTGAATTGCTACCGCTTAAAAAATCTTTTGTACGTATCTCTTATCAAACTTAATAAATGTCAAGCATTTACACCAACTAAATAAAATAATATTAAAAGTTTAAAATAATATGGTCATCTGACTTTGTTCCCTTCTAATTAACTGTATTTTACTTAAATAATAATAATAATAATATCCTGAGACAATTCACACACGGTCATCTGATCCCAAACTAGGCAGAGCCTGTACTATGGAAACCAGATGACTGATACTAATACATATATACTTTTTTTGTAAAAACATACTTATATAGATAAAACACCCAGGCACTTGGTGGTAATCGAACCCACGACCTGTTGAGTAGCAGACAGGGTCACTAACCACTAGACCAACAGGCCCCAAATAGGCTGTTATCGTATTGGCTAAGCAAATATCTTGGCAAAAATTGTATATGGAGACAGGGTTGTGTGGTACCAACTCGTGAAGTTAATCTAATCAGTTTTTATTTATAGATATACAATCTGACCCCAAACTAGACAGAGCTTGTAACTAGACAAAATATAATACAAATTAACTCTATAAAGAATATATGTAAGGTACGTAATCTTTTGGTGACAGGTAATTTTTATTATTATTATACGTAAAATATTTATAATATGTATCCGTGAGTTGTCGGGGTTACAATAGCCCCCTCCCATTCCCTTCGGAGTCGCTGGACGCTTGGGGTGTGGGCCCCTTGAGCGACCATTGAGTACGGCGGCGACTCCGAGGAGGACGGCGGCGGGGTTGCGACCCCCGTCCCCGTGAGCACCGTGACAGGTTCCCGGGGGGCTACAATGCGTCCCCCGGCGGCGGGCTCAAAGGCAAGGCACTGAGGGGCCCCTGGTGCAGATCCCACCGGAGAGCCCTGGGGTTCCCCCTCTCATGTGCCGATGCGACAGCCGCGGGGGTTTTAGTGGGTAAGAATCCCACATACCCCGGTCGAGCCCCACAGCTCCCGGGGATCTTTCGAAGATTTCCCCCGCGTCAAAAAAAAAGGAAGCCCCGTCCCATTTCCTCGCGTTGAGTGTCCGTAAATGGCGACTAAAGGAAAGCAAGCAGACGGGCAACAGCGTCTTTCACGTCTTTCTATTAGATTACTTACCTAAACTGTGATCTTAAGCCGCCTGCCAAGCGTGGGGATTATGCTACCCCTCCCTTCTAAGGGGAGGCATTTGGTCAGCAGTTGACGTCTTTTGGCAGTTGATGACGTATACGTAAGTTTCCCAGCGCTCTATGCAGTATCTGAGTGTTGGGGCTGACTTTTGTTGTTTATTTGCTACCTCCAATATTGAATACATTTTCGCTTCTTCGAAAAAAGATCAGATACGCGATGCTAAAGAAAATTTTCAGTCACGTCAAAGGCTGTTGGCCGGTCGCCAGGGCTGTATAGGCGTAGCAATCAGCTGACTAGTGGGAACTCGGTTAGAATATACTCATCGAGACATTTCATTGCTATATTTTTATCTATATTCGTTTATTACACCAGCATACATAATAGTGTACTAAATACCTTCTTTATTTTCTTTTTTTTTAATTTGGGAGATACCTTCTATAGGTCCCCGGGACCTGAAGGGGTCAACCGGAGTATGTGGGATTCTCACCCACTAAAACCCCCGTGGCTGTAGCATTGGCGGGATCAACACCAGGTGCAGATCCCAACGGAAAGCCCGGGGGTCACCTCTCATGTTATATTCAACCCTACCAATCGTCTTTGGCTGGCTAGCAGTCGGACATCAGTCTCTTACCTGTGTTCATAATATTTATTGTTCCGTATTTGAACATCATAAAGAAAACGTAGTTAAGGGCGTATATCATGTCGAGAGAGTGATTGGAGAATAACAGGTTTATGTACCTTACTTTCTTTTGCTTTTAGTACCTTTAGAAAATTTTAATACACTACATCAATATATGTATTTTGACGTGTAATGGATACTGTCCGGCCAATGTATTTAACCCTTCAATACGAACTCCGTCTATAAATAATATGAAATGTTCCTTTTTATTTCTTATTTTATTATATGGGCCTTTAATCCCGAGAGGATAAGTCGGCTGTAGGTATGTATCCCGTAATATATTCCCTATGGAATTTCCCTGTAAACATTTTTATTACTTATAGAAGACTTGTATTTATTATTGGAAGGAAATAATAGATGATGTCGAGAACAGATTGACCGATTGAGTTTTTAAATAAATAAAATGAATTGAAATTATTTATTTCAAAGAGAAACTCAGTGGGCTTGTCATTTTTTACTCTATTATAGGTATCACTTTAGCAACAGCCATCACTCCCCTCAACCATATTGGAGGCAAGGGAGTGATGAGTCCACGCAACTCAGTGATGAGACAAGTAGGACCTCTGCATAATGGTAAGCGACAAATCAACCCATGGACAAGTGCACTACACTTTCATCATCATCATCATCAGGCAGCCGGCATCTTGGGAATCGCAGTATAGGTAAGTAATCCAATAGAAAGACGGTGCGGTCAGCTTTCTTGTTTTCCCTTAGTCCTATCTCACATGGGAGGAGATGGGAGGGGGCTATTCTTACCTGAAAACCCCAAGGGTAAATGATTAGCTGATCTAAAAAATGCACTAACTTCCTTTATTGGAGAGATTTAGGCAACCTCGCCCAGCATTGACGCCATCATTATTAATTTCAAGATATTAAAAAAAGACTTCTACACTACATGTTATCTCAAGGGTTGATGCTGATTCGAATCTATGGTGAGCATCATTACCATATGAACGGGTTGAAAGGCAGAGCTGGCTAGCGGCCAACTGCGCGAGATTGATGACAGATAACTATGTAGGCATTGAGATACAAGTGCCGTTAGCAGTTTTGAAAATGTATCCAAAGCAGGGAGAGCTGAGTTACTAAATATTTTGTATTATTAAAGTCAAGTCCAAGATTCAAAAGGAGGCTCACCTCACTTGGGTTTTTGCATTATCCAAATGTAACTAGTTTTTTAACAAATAGGTGAAATATTGTTGCAGTATAATCAACATTGCAATCAATTTATTCTTACGGATTCAATCGCGATTTATTTTAATTTTCCCGACGTTTCGAATGCTTTGCAGCAACAAAACGTCAAACAAACGACGTCAAACGTCGGGAAAATTAAAATAAATCGCGATATAATCCGTAAGAATAAATTGATTGCAATGTCTAGTATTCGCGTAAATAAAAGACAACATTAGTATAATCAACAGTTTTTTTCTATCTCATAATGTGTTGTTGCTAGGTAATGGTCGGCTTTCATATTCTTCGTAATGATAAGTTTCAGATTACAGTATATGACCTGTGCCAAATTGTGTGAATATATTGGGACTAACTTCTCCTTTGAGATATCTGGTGGCTGGAGGCTATAAATACGGGCCCGGTAACCACCCCAATGCACTTCAACCCAGTTGGATCCATTGTCCATGCTCTAGGCCTTACTCTATCGTTGACGTATCGAAGAGTTCCCTTAGGAACGCAAAGATTGCGCCAGCTTAAAGCTGTACATAATCATCTGGCGCTGAATAGGTTACTCCTAAATGATTCAACCTACGTCTCGTAAGAGTGTCGCGTGAGATAATAAGACAGGTACATTGACAGTCCTACCATTCACGTAACTTCTTACAAATAGGTCTAAGGTATAGACTTATAAATTCTAATTTAAACCATGTTAATAGGGACTGAAGAGACTACCGGAGACAGAAACCATTCAATTCGAATACTGAATGCATAGCATGGCTTCTCCCAGATCACACTTGGTCTAGTTACGCATTTCTTCAAGATTATATCCCGTTGTCGATTCGTCCAGCATAAAAGAAAAACTTTTGCTGAAATATTACCAAAACTTAGACAAGTACAGAACTTTGCATTGTAACTGCACGACGGTAGAAGTTACTAGTTAGTTGGCTTGGCACTGAAGTTTTCATGAAAGCATTCGGTGCATAATAACTGGTGTTTATGAGCGTGACCCTCTTTTATTATGATGTAGCTCGACGTCACTAGTTTGCTCTTAGTTTAACACAAAACTAAAATATCAGCTGCTTGAGACCCAGTGATTAAAATGACACAACCTAGCGATTTGTAGAGGGTTATATAGACAGATACTGTGACTGTATTTGAAAGAACGTTGACGAAGATGTTTTTACCCCGCACACGATGCTGTCTCGCCGAACCAGTCTGCTTGTGATCACGGCTGGTGCAACTCAGCCGAAATGTCAAGCCAAAATATAAGCTAAATCGCGTTTAAATCAAACATTCGTAATGGTAAAATTGTTTTATTAACTGTAGATACAGAACATTGTCACTAGCAGGATAATTTTATTTGACATCAGAAGTGAGATGCGACATGAGGTGCCGCAGATCGTACGCCTTTCTATTTTCCATTTGTATGTATTACCACTTCGTGTTTATTTTAGAAATTAACATAAAGATTTAACCTTTTCTTACATGCCGGGCATCCTCTAGAATTTATTATAAACAATAAAAATAATGAGTATTTTTTTTTTCAATTATAGTTGTATACTACATATCTTGGGGTCCTAAGTTGCATTTGTAATGAGCCATAATAATCACTAATTGTGTGGCGATCTTAGGTTTTTCCCATTGTCGTTGGACATAATTAATGCCCCTAAACTTTTTCTAAGCCATATATCACTCCACTGAACGTCTCTAATGTTTACAAAGGACGTTATCGCTTTTAAAATACTGATTACAATCGCCTCTAAACAAATTTGTATATAAGTATAAAAAAATTGAGCAGTGACAGCTAGCAGTAAGCCTTTGCCTTGAGAACTAGGTACGCAAGTTCCCTTGATTATTAATGTGCGATCGTCTTTGTGCGATTTTTACTAGCTATCGGTGAAATAAAACATCGTGAAGAAACCTGCATGTCTGAAAAAGCCTAACTTATCTTTGAAATGACGTGTAAAGTCCGTTAAACCGCACTTGGCCAGCGTGGTGGACTATGGCCTAAGCCCTTTAGTATGAGAGGAGACCCGTGCCTAAAAGTGGGATGAAAACAAGGGCTGATACTATTATTTATTATTATAAAAAAAATGACAGTATGCATTAATTTTTAGTAAAAAACTCCGAAGACATTTGATGAGCATTTCATTTTGCTTGATCTCTTTCTACAGCCAGTGCCATTAAGTCGCCCTTTATTTTCATTATCTCGCCCTCCAAAAACAATGTTAGTTGATCAAACAATAAAATGGTAACATTAAAACTAGACAGTACTTAAGCTGTGGATAACAGCACAATATAAATTCCTTCATAGACCCCCCCCCCTCCCCACATTGGAACCGGTCGTTACAAATAGCAATCGTAAAACTAACTGTGTTGATAATTGCCGCGACCCTCATTAGAAACTATGCCTGTTGAGGCTTCTTGATGTCCTTTTTATGGGATTTATGTAAAAGGTATTAGTAGATATTAATCTGATGAATTTCCATAAATTATTAAACGGATGGATTTCCATAAAATTTATTTACCATAACTACCGATTTTAGCACCGATATAATATTTAACAATAATTTAACAACAACATGACAAGATAGGACGACGATATTAAAAACATTGCTGGCCCAAATTGGCTGCATGTCGCTCAGGATCGCGAAAAATGTGTGTCTTTGGAGGAGGCCTTCACCTGTGAAGACGGGGTTCTTGCAACTTGATGTAAACCAACAATTAGTCACTTTTTGTAAACACACTTTTTGTAATTTATTGCAAGAAATAAAAGGCATTTTTTATTTTTTATGTTATTTTTTTTATTTATAATATTTAAACTAGATTAGCTGCTACGGACCGAAAAGTGGCACACAGAAATAGCACCATTGTGTCGCTATTTCTTTTCAAGCGTTCTTCTTTCGTTGGGAGGAGGTAATATTTTTTTCGTTAGGAGTGTCGCTACTGTCTATATGAGACTGTCTAACTACACGTCATTATCATAATAAAACCGTTAGTTCACGTTTTCGCCACCGTTACAATTAAGTCCGCAACCCCTGCGTCCACATTTTAGATGTAATTTTGTTAGTGAATGTTTATCTAGTTTATATATTGTATCGGTGGATTTTAGATAAATACGCTCTCTATATTCACCGTCAAAATTGTTATATGTTTTGAAATGAAGCTAATTTGATAGATTATATCGCGGTATATATTTGATTTTACTATCCCGACGTTTCGTTCACTTTCGACGTTTAGTACAGCGTTCATGGTCATTCATATAATTCGCAAAATTTGTTTAATTACAATGAATTATATTCAAGTAAAATATATCTTAGCTTAACTTTTTATTGTAGGTACACCGCAATGCAAAAAATACTAAAAAAACTAGCACACAAAGGGCGGTCTTATCGCAAGTTGCGATTTCAATCTATTATATTTTTTTAAAAGCATGTCTGACATACCCACGGTTCTCAGAGTAGAAGAGCAAAGCAAATATAGTTTCGAGACGTCAAACAGAACCAATCAGAGCTGAAAATGGATGATGAGATGCTGTAAGAAAATCCCTGGCTTCCGAACTCTGAGTCCAATAAACTCTGCTCGTCCTTTAGATGAGTCTCAGATTTTACGATCGCAGGGACAGATAATAGGGTTCGATTTATTGGTTATTAGAAAACAGTTATTTTGCAGTAAAGTCTTATAAGTCCGTATTGATTAGGGTTGCGTAGGTGAACTTTAAATCTGAATCTTGAATGTATTTGAAATAGCCAAACAATTTTTTATTAAACAAAGCTATGTATCACGCCGATTAACAACGCTTTCAATTAAAAAATCATTTTAATCCATACATTTAGATGTTATAAGTTTTAAATAAAAGACACCAGACCAGACTAATCTCCTTTGGAGTCATAAGTGAAAGAGCATCGTTGAATATCCTAAATATTGTAAAGTCAATTTGCAACATATAATCCAACTTAGTCCACACACCATTCGATGAAGGAAAACATCGTGAGGAAACCGGCATGGCATGTCTGAGAAGGCCTAACTAGGTTTCAAATGATGTGTGACGTCCACCAACCCACACTTGGCCCGCGTAGTGGACTACGGCCTAAGCCCTTCATCTTGAAGAGAGGCCCTTGCCCAACAGGGCATCTCTTCAAGATGAAGGGCAGTAGAACAAAAAAAATCCAAGAAAGTAAAATAAAAATAATTCTTAGCACTCATCATCTCTAAAGAAGCAGTAAGGGATATCAAATTATAATTTTATCCACACATCAATTTGGATAAATGGTCAAACCGTCATATTTTAGCTATATCGTCGACCGACCAAACAATCCTATCACATTAAAAATATTCGTCAAAATAAATATTATACGAAATCAAATGCAACATTTTCAAATGATATCCGTTATCCGCTATCATCCGTTTTTATCCGCACTAAACCCGGTGATCCCTCAATCAGAGGGGATTATATCCGCAACGGCCCGCCCCACGAAACAATGCCGCGCTGAGCACAATTGTTTTGCGAAGCGCGGTACGTCGGATACTTGGCGATGTTTCAAAAATTGAAGTTGGCTTGCGAAATATTCGCATTTCGCTGCGCACCTCAAGTAATGTGTACGCTGAATGTCGTATTGATTGGAGACTATACGACATGATTATAGAAACGAGTATAAATTGCAAAAGTACCCAAAACCCAACTGCTACCAAAATAGTAATTCAATCATCGATATACTATACCAACTAGATTAGCTGTCACGAACAAAATTACATCAAAAATGTGGTCGCGGTTACATATACTTACACAACTATACACGTAGCTAGAAATTGTAGAAAATAGTTTTAAATAATTCGGAACGTCGGACTAATAGAAGCCTTCACATGTAGTAATAAAGTCTAATTCTGTATGCAGTAATGTTGGCACATAAAACCTTTTCATCGGAGACAAAGAAAAATCAATAAAATCGCCAAAGCTATACGGAATAAACTATTTAAAAAAAAATAAAAACCGACTTCAAAGTAAATTATCTAAAAAGCATAAAATAACGAAAATATATTGAAGTCGGTGCTAGCACATCATGTTAACTAACACTAGCACCAGCTGACACCGACTTCAATATATTTTCGTTATTTTATGCTTTTTAGATAATTTACTTTGAAGTCGGTTTTTTTTTTTAAATAGTTTATTTAACACTTTTTAGTGACTTTTATTTTAATAAGATAGGTATCAGCACTATCACGCAACTCGAACGTCTACGTTACAGTAACTTACTGAAAACAGAAAAAGTGTATATCTCTTAAACTACTAGACCGATTTTGATGAAACTTGTACTCTACCCTAAGTTGAAAAATACTCTAACTATTGCAAAAAGAATTTTTGAAATCGGACTTGTAGTTTCTAAGAAATCCGCGGACAAACCTACATACATACATACATACATATGTACATACATACATACATACATAAATACATACATACATACATACATACACTCATAAAATTTGGTAAATTTGTTTAGAAGCTCACATAGACTAACATATATTAATATTACGCATTTTTATTAATATTACATACATACGCGTCGAATAGAGAACCTTCTTTTTGAAGCCGGTTAAAAAAGTAGTTGTTTTGACTTAAACAAAAATGTAATCTCCCACCTTCTCCAGTTCCATCATCAGGTCCTTATTAATGATTGAAGTGAATAGAACTCTTTAAAACAAAACAAATGAGTCCAATCTCGATGAGTTTACTAGAAGCCATCCAAGGATTCCCGTATCCACCTTCGAGCTCCATCATCAGATTAGCTCGATGATACCATATTATTGTATTTACACGGGTCCTTGACACATGTGCAAAATGTGGGTGAAAATTGAGTCGCAAGATTTCACCTGAACAAATTACATACGTTAGACTATAGAATATTATATGATCTAAGTTACATACATACATTGCATTACGGAGTTTCTTTGCGCGACAGAATCCGAAATGAGGAGATTCGCCGAAGAACCAAGGTCATCGACATAGCTCTTAAAATCTGCAAGTTGAAGTGGCAATGGGCAGGCCACATCGCTCGGCGAACCGATAACCGCTGGGGAAGAAAGGTTCTCGAGTGGCGACCACGAACCGGAAGACGCAGCGTAGGTAGGCCTCCCACTAGGTGGACAGACGACATTGTGCGCGTCGCAGGTAACCGGTGGATGCAAATAGCCAATTGTCGGTCATTGTGGCGTTGGAAGGGGGAGGCCTATGTTCAGCAGTGGACGTCTTCCGGCTGGTGATGATGATGATGATGACATTGCAAGTGAATAAAAGCTTGTAAAAAACGGTAGTGTAGTTTGTTTATTGAAAGGATGGGATGACATTAGCGCTGTTGAGGCCTATGTCTATTTTTGTATCTTTTGATCACAAATGAAAAAAAAACACACAGCTAGATGTCACAATTTTTTTTTTAAATTAGCAATTTATACTTATAACTACTGCTTTGTCTTCTACATTGTATATAAACTATGACTGAGTTTAAACTATGTAACTATATGTCAGTTTCCCAGTTTGTTGCATATACAATAAAAATGTTTGTTAAATCACTTCTCATTAGCTATCATCCAAGACCCAATTAGGCTTGCTGCCAACTCGCTGCACAGTAATGTTGTTATTTTAGTTCCAAACAATTTACAGTAAAAACTGACAGATAAATACTATTTTCGCCCAATAAAAGTACAAATTACGCTGCGTTCTGTAAAATGGGCAATTTCACTCATATTTGACACTTCATCAAAATTAAACAACGTAACCATGTAACGGCGGGCATAAAATGTTATTAATTTTTTCGATTTTAGAAGTGCTCAATTGCTTATATTTTTCAATTACGGTTACATATTTATTGATTCAATTACGATTACATATTTAATGACAAAATAACCAGACAGAACAAAGAAACTGACAGGTGTCGAATGTGATCTATTAAGTTGGCCCTACATTACAGTGCCTTTTATACCGGAATCAACATTGCCGCTTGTCAGAATATCTGCCACCGGCTTGGTACGATACTTGACGTTCGACCACCAAGTAGGTACTATTACAGTCATTTACTGCGATTAATTTTTTTTTTCCTTTGTTAATCATAGAATCAACAGCACATTGTATTATTTAAAATGTATATAGATATCCTACCATATTGCCAGTAACAGATTCTTACTATTTAGTACCAGTAGTTATAATTGCCCTTGAAGAGCTCGACTCTCATACAGAAATTACAAATAATTGATTTTGATTGATTGATAAATTAATTAAATAATAACTAACAGAAATATTTAGTTTTTAAGGTACGCATCTGAAAACTTGTAAGCATTGTTTGTGTGTGTGTGTGCCGTATGTGTAAGACTAGGAGTGTGTACGTGTGTGCGGTAACATAGTTAACAACTTAGAGGAGATACCACTGGAGAGAGCATGATGCGCTAACCCCCTCTGCCAAATTTTTGGTCATATGGTCAGGTCATTCTTTATTTGTGTGCGTGTATTTTTGAGTGTGTTGCGAGTTTACTATAGTGTGGGTATGCGTGAAAGTGTATCTGTGTGTGTTTACTTCGCCACCCGCACCCCGCAAAAGTGCCACGAAAAATTTGTTCGGGGAATCGACGCGATACTAACTCCTTTGGTACTTTCTCTGAGGTTAACAATGATGTTGTATGGACAAATTGTAGTGGTGACATTTTCATTGATCAATTGCGAGTAAAGGTTAGTGCGACTTGTTTTTTAAAAGATGCCTTACTGGAATATGATGGAAGATATCAATTGCCGAAAAATCTTTATTGTTATTAATCTAAATAATGTACATATCACATTCCCACATTCAAAGGGAATTCAATAGCTCGGGTATACGTTACACAACGTAAACCCGACAAGTACATAACTCAAAACCGAAACATTAAGATTAAACAGAGCTCGGAAAGACGAGACGCATTTAGTAAATCCAAAACTCTCCGTCTCCGAGATAAGAAGCGTCCCGGCTTGGAATTAAACGAATTACTGCAGGAGCACTATTTTGTACCGTTAATGAGTCGCTTGCTGAAAACTTGGAAGTTTTTCGACTTTTCTTTTGTATTCTAACGAACTAAGTGAAGGGGAGATTGTAAGTGAATTAGTTTTGGAGTGTTCTCTTGAAATACTGCTTTTGAGTTTTTGAGAGTTGATACTAATTCAATTATTCATTTATTTATTCGTTTTACCTAACGATATTAAAAAGTAAAAGGAGGTAAATAGGTTATATGCGAACCGAAAGTGGCGGAAAAAAGGTAAACTAAAAATTTTAATCATTAGCATACCACCCACGGCAGCATTGGCAGTGCCACTTCCTTTTAATTTCCTTGAATAATCGCATCAAAATAATAATCTGTGTCACAAACTGTCGCTGATGCTGATTCTAATGGTAACAAGACAAACATTGTATTTAAAAAAAGGCGAAAAAATGACAAGCCCTCTGAATTTCTTGCCGGATCTTCTCAGGTGGAGGCCGCGTTGTGATCCAGTGATAGCTTTTAAAAAAAAATGACCGTTCATAAATGCTAGTATGAAGCCTATTTGAAATAAATAATAATAATAATATCTTGGGACAATCCACACACGGTCATCTGATCTCAAACTAGGCAGAGCCTGTACTATGGAAACCAGACAACTGATACTAATACTTATATTATTTTTATTTGTAAATACTTACTTAAATAGATAAATAACACCCAGACACTTGGTGGGAATCGAACCCACGACCCATCGGTTAGCGGACAGGGTTTCTAACCACTAGACCAACGGGCCCGTCAAATGATTTTGAATTATTCGAAAAACTATCGAAAAAAACTACTATATGTAAATTATCAAGATATATAATAGTAGTTTAAGCACCAAGGGGATAAAGTAGTGTCTTATGTCGCGGGCGTTTAATTGAATCGCGAGCATAACGAAGGATTCTAGCAACTCCCGAGCGCAGCGAGGGAGTATAGAGTTAATACTAGAATCCTGAGTACAGCGAGGGATTTAAGCTCGCCCAAGACAAAGGCACCTTTATCCCCGAGGTGAATACACTACTTTTCACACCTACTGCGAGGTAATAAAATACAAATATTGCTAGAATTAAAAAATAATAATAATATTTTAGGATAATCCACACATGGTAATCTGATCCCAAACTAGGCAGAGCCTGTACTATGAAAACCAGATAACTAATATTAACTAATAGTGAAATAACACCAAGACACTTGGTGGGAATCGAACGACCTATTGGTTAGCGGCCAGGGTCTAACTCTAAGTCTAACCACTAGACCAACGAGACCGTCAATAATATCAACATAGTGATTTGCCGCGTTATCATCTAAATATTTTATTTTCTTTTCTAGAACACTGGGTTGTGCTCGTCGCGCTCGGTTCGATTTTCAAATGTTTTGTTTTTCGTGCAGTTCTCTGCTTAGAGTAGTAATATTATATCTGTGGTAAAAGTGTTGAGGAATTTTCGTTTGACGTTCGAAATTCAAACACATTATTACCCAAGGGAGTTTAGTACAACATTATTACCCGGCTAGACTATATTATAGGGAAATAATGAGGCACTTTATGTCATCTTTATATGACATATAATGTGCAGGTGGTGTGAAAACAAATTTAATAGCATAGATGCAAAGTGTGATATTGCAATATGTGCGAGTGCTGTGGCACTTCTAACCGTCGATTGCTAAGTAGGTAACGTATCTATTACATAATATCATTGGTGCTATATAATTAATTACTTGTATTGTCAATCAAATATGATAATAAGTGCCTACCATATATAATTCTTTTGGGCTTTTCTGTCAACTGATTATGTGCACGTGCAGAAATAAAGAAATTACAGTTCACGCTAAATTTCGAATTTTTTGCTTTTACTTATTTTCGAATTCTACTATAGAAATTCTCGCTTCAAATTTAGTGGTGGAATCGAAAAAGCAAAGCCAAGTGTTTCTTTAACAGAATCTAAACTGAGAAAATGTGCTGAAGTGGACTCACTGATGCAGTTTAGAGGACCAACAAGCTGACTGAGATATTGCTGAATTGTGGAACTATTTACTTCTGGAATAACTTAGTTTATGTCTGTAAGATTTTCTTTCAAGAACCATTCTTAGAGTTACGTCAATTTTATAGATTAGATTTGAAAACGGGTAGGAGATACATATACTTATATAGACATTTCGATTCATAATTCCATCTCTTAGAAATAGGGTAATAGTTAAATATGTAATGACAGGTAAAAAGCATAAATACCGTAGTGGTATATAAAAATACTAAGGCTATTTTAATAAGGCTAGTACAAATGTAAATTAAATTAGAAACCATATATTTTTTTCTTTATTTTAACATTAAAATGTACATCGGTTAATGGGGCTATTTACTTTATTAAACTTTACTGTTATAAATCTATTTTTTCCAGAATGCCCCAGGCGGAGGGTTATGTTTTAGTTCGAGAGTATGAGATAGAGACGAGTTAATATATATATCGATATGTATACCTATTACATTACGAGTATGTATGTATAACGTAATTTAGGACCATTTCGTTTGTTTGCAGTCGGTCTTTTTATCCTTATGTAATATATACTTGTAATATATACAGTATCCATTTCGTTTGTTTGCAGTCGGTCTTTTTATCCTTATGTAATATATACTTGTAATATATACAGTATTTAATTCCTAAGCATTAAAACAAAACAAAAACCGGAGCAAAATAAAACCGTCTCACCAAATATCATTAACGAACATTTAAATCCCCTATATCATAATAAACACAAGTCGTTTTGGGGAACCAAAGCGCTTTATATCTGGAATGGCGGACGACGGGCTCCGTGGAACATTTAAATGCATTAAAGCTCCACCTAGTCGATTATTCGTGAATGAGTTCTCACTGTTTTACTGCGGGACCGATCCTCGGCGGGCTCCTGTAGCTCGTTAGGGCTGTGTCCTAACGGTTTATGTGTTTGGCGTTCGGAGATTTAGTGCTTCGATCGGGGTCCGCTTTGGCAACTGTCGGTGTTTGCGAAGGCGGAATATATTCGATTCCTTCGTGATGGCTTTATGGGGATGTGTTAGGTCGACCGCGATTTTATGTTTAAACCTCTTTTGAGAATGTTTTGAGACGGTTATATAATGACGATGTAGAATATAGAATATAACTATAAATATAGAGAGGATAAATATTTTCGTGTGATTACAGAAAATGAAAATAAAAAATATTATTATGATATGCATCATCATCATCAGCATCCAAAAAGTCCACTGCTGAACAAAGGACTCCCCCTTAGAAGAGAGGGGTTGATATAATCCCCACGCTTGGCAGGAGGCCTGGGGATCATTGACATGCATAATATGCAATAATTGCTTTGATATACTTTTACTCTATACTATTAGTACTCAAATAACGCTAAATAATATACTAAAATATTTATATGCACTTAAGAAGTAAAAATAAAATTTCTATGTATTATAGATTTCTTCCCTATACAGTGAAGTTATTTTACGTATAAATTTTATAGAGAAATATTTTTTTGGAGCTCATTAATAATTTTAAATGAGTATTAATGAATGATTATAATATTTCGTCGACATTTCGTAATGTACTATAGCAACCGTAGCACAGTAGTTTCGTAGCGCCGTAGTCTCGTAGCGCATTAGTCTCGTAGCGCCGTAGCAACCGTAGCCAGGCCAGTTATTTGGTTTTAGAATCCAAACGCTTTGCCCAAAAGCTTGGCAAACGGTAAAGCGTAGGAATTCTAAAACAAAAATACTGGAATCTCGAGTCTCTCCAAGTATTAACTCTATCTTCAAATGCTTGATGACGTAATTGTAGGAAACTCTATCAAAGTGTTCACGCTGTTGGATTGAGGAAATTGTATCATTCGTACCCTATTCGCCTGGTTTTTACCTGAAAAGAAAAGAGAAAAATTATTTACATTTTTTAAATACATCCTGTTGTGAAGATATTTACGTACAAATTTGTAAGGCTACTGTTATTGTACTTCTCATATTATTTATTTGTAGAATGGATGCCATGGATTTAGGATATTTTGATTATTTTAGGTTAAGTTATCAGTCAGTCGTTCATAAATATAGAAGACTAATAAGTAGACACCTATTTTTTTTTCTTTTAAACAACACCTGGCTTAGAGTAAACAAAACAAAATGAAAATTATTCAAATCGATCAAGCGTTTTAGCGAGACTAACGGACATAATAATTTTGATATGTGTAGATTGTAATGGTGTTATTCCATATTAAATTGTTGGTAAAATTATAGTACAAATAAACTAAAGTACCCATTATAAATCGATTTTAAAATTCTTGTGCCCGACAAAAAGAATCGTTTATTAAAAGTGGCCCCTAATAACGATATTATTATAATCATACATGTCAGTATACGTAGTTTATAGGGCTGTTACTTTATATCGATAAATTGACATTACAATAATACTGCTATTAAAGGACATGGTGGTAGGACACAAACATTTTATTGTATTTCATAACAATATGCTCGCCATCGAAAAGTCTCTGCTTGTGGCGGCTTTGTGTGGCGGGTCACCCCCTTTGTTTAGGGATCACCTAAGGCCTGGACTTTGTGAGTTTACTTTTAATATAATGTCCTCTTCGATAGCTCTGAAATAAATATCTAAATTGGGTACTAAAGGTGACTTGCAATAATTGAATAAAACAATGTGTACTCGGTGAGTCTAGTGACAGAATGAATTTTATTGTATGTTTTTTACATGTTATAATAACCTGCGAATTTTACCACCGCGATCTAAGGCGACATCTATCGCGGTCTTATAAACTAAATTTAACATTGACAATAATAAAGATTGTGTTACATATAATTGTGTTTCTTTTCTTATAACTTAAGTGCATGCATGTACATTCCGGCCCCCGTGAACCGAATGTTCACGACAATCAAACATTGACATTATTATTTTTTGAACTAATGGAACCTTTTGTAAGGATAATAATTAATAAAACAAAAAATTTGGCTGAATGCGCATTGCGCACACTGCGCAGTGTCAGGAAAAAAAAAACTAAAATCATTACAAAAGGAAAAACGCAGATAATGAAGTAGGTTTAATACACTACCTACCCATTACCTTGTGTACTTATTATTGTTGTACCTACAATACAATTTAATACAGATCGATCAACCAACTTATCTGTATGGGTGGTGAAAATTGGAACTAAAATATCCTCATGAAAATTACGATCAGTTTGACGTCTTTGCATAGACAGTGGCGACATTGACAGTTCACAAATAAGTTGGGTAGGTATACCTAGCTTCATGAGGTATACGGTACACCTTTACAGACCAAGAATAAAGGCTAGTTTACATTCTTGGTTTAAAAAAAATATTTATTATTACATAATACCATAGATAAAATAATATTGCATAGACCTTAACCATACCATATAGGCGGCGTGTACAACGACCAAAACAACAAATCTTTCTATTACAAAAAACTTTTACTACTATATCGATCAAGGTTAAAATGGTAAGTATGTTAACCTACGTATAGAAATTGCTTACTCCAGTGTATTCTAGATCATTCCCATGACTTACTCTACTCAGTAGGTTCAAATATAAATACAAAGAAGCACATTGCATTGTGACAGATTGACGACATTTGTTTCGCTGACCAAAGCAAAGAGTAAAATATATTAGACCAAGAGTATATACTCTATGTTGCTGACAAAACATCCGTGTTAGTTACATCTTCTTTGGCTTTTTTTTTTCTGCTCCTTGTTCTGTCAGCGCGTTTTAAATTAATTTCATTTACAAAGTTCCGTAAAAACAGATTTAACCATTATAAATAGCCTTTAACAAAATTTACTATAATTGTTTTCGATGGTAAATGAATACTAATACTTATTTCTATTAAAAATATTATGTGCACTGAATATGAAACCAGAGAAGATACGAAGCACATGGTGCCAACGCGTACCGTACTATCATAATTATGCACCACTGTAACCTAGATCAGGGCTAGTTAGTGGTGATTATTCCTTCAAGTGAAGGAAGTTTTTACAGTTGAGTCTTCTATTCTACAAGTGGGCTAAACCTCTGTAGTAAGTATTACTAACCTAAATCACATTACACTTCATAACTTCGCATGATCTGCTAATGTACATCATACCTAAACACACTACACCTGAACTATCTAATACTAATAAATAAAAACAAATTGTCTTTCAGGTCCCTCTTCCCGAACCTGAGCTGAGGTGCTGCTGACGATGAATGCAACAGACCTTGCATGGTGTTTGCCGTCTGAGAAGCTGCTACAAGACTTGACGTCTATTCTATCATATGACATGCATGTGGACATGTCTTGTGGGCATGAAACATAATATTAAGATGGGTGCATGTATGACTTTGATGGTGGGTTCAAATATTTCTTCTCTGATAAGTATTTTGAGTGTACCTACTTATTTTTTTTTTTGACCTAATAAATATGACTGATGCTACTTTTAAAATATAACACTAATGAATGCATACTAATGATGATAATATTTTGGGACAATCCTCCCATGTTCATGATATAAACAATTTGCCATCAATCTACAACAGGCAGAATGCAAAGCTTGGACACAGGTCTTTCTTGCAACATAGAGTAACAACATGTGTTTCCTTATCTGGTCCAGGATATTTAGGAACAATCATTCCATACAGCCACAGCCACAGCATGCGGAAGGTCATCCTCCAACATCAATACAATGTCTCCGATCTTAGTTTCAGGTGTATGTTTGTTCCACCTATATCGACAAAGAATTGTGATAAATATTCCTTTGACCAAATTCTCTTGTAAGTCCTGTGCCAAATATTGATCTTGGCATCTTTTAATACAAGTCATGAGTGTCTGTTGCCACTCTTCAAGTGTTAGCCAGCTTGCCCTTGCCTTTATTTTTGTTAATCTCAGTTGAATGAATCTATGACAGTACAATAAAACACATATTAGTTTTCTAAGTAAGGAAAACCTAGATATTATCTCCATACTATCATCTGCTATGGTTTCACAATATAAGGTCCTGGTGGATATTTCTAAATTGTCTATGTCAACTACTTGATGGCTATCTTCCAGTGGACTGTAGTTTATTGTATTAGATTTAAGCCAAGTAGGAACTTGTAACCATTGTGATAGATTTGCCATGTCCGGTGGGTTTACACCTCTAGATGCACAATCTGCTGGATTCTCTTCAGATTTAATGTGAGACCAATGACTACGATCATATAGAGTTATGATTTCCGACACTCTGTTTCCTCCATAAGTTTTCCATCTGCTAGGATGGCTACTTAACCATGCCAGTATGACAGCTGAGTCCGTCCATGCATGAACATCTTTGTTCTGTATTTTCAACACTTGTGAAACTTTTGACAATAAATTTGCTAATGGCTCTAGGCGTAGTATGGAGATTTGGTTTATCGGAGCAACTTTGTTTTTGCTAGTGATCAAAGCCACTTTCACCTTACCGTCAGAGGATTTAGTTCGTATATAAACTACTTCAGCAAAGGCACTATGGGAAGCATCACTGAATCCATGAATTTGAAATTCTTTACTATCTGGATTCATATGCGTCCCTCTTGGCAGGCGAAAATTGAGTAACTGAGGTAAATCATTGCGATAATTTACCCATTTGACAAGCAAATCTGAAGATAACTGCTCAACCCAATCTATACCTGAGATACAAAGTTTTTGAATCATAATTTTTGCCTTTATGATAATGGGTGCGAGCCAACCAAGTGGGTCAAATAATTTGGTTATATCTGAGATGACCCGACTTTTTGTGAATGGGCCATTTGCTTCAGGTAAATTAACAGAATATTCTATTTCATCCGAGGTATTATTCCAAGATATTCCTAAAACTTTATTTATTTGATCTCCTTCCTTTCCTAATTCTAACAATTTTCCCGTTCCATCATCTTGTCTACTTCTGTTATCTGTCTTATCCATTAACTCCTGGTCTGAAACTAGCTTCATATGACTCAAATCTAAATATTCTTTCATGAAATCAACATAATTCTTTTTTAAGGTTGAATTATTGTCTAGCTTTCTGTCTAGATAATTTAAACTTTGTAGGGAGATATCTAGAGAGTTACTATACTCACAAGGGGAATCACTGCGAAAGGGTAGCTTAACGATGTACCTACCAGAATCGTCTCTGGTAGTGGTTTTAGCAAATATTTCTTCACATTGTTTTTCTTCCGGGCTTAACATTTTCTTGTCATTCGCAGACCCTACATTTTCTATTTCCCAAACGCGCTTCGGTGTCTCATTTATGTCCTCTACTTCTTGTATGTGCATACTAACTACATTTCTGTCCTGGTGAAACTCGGAGCTTACATCTGTCTGAACACGTCCCGATAGAATCCACCCAAGCTTAGTCTTTTGGGCTAAAGGTGTTCCAGGTGGACCCTTGATCAACCCTTCCTCCAAAATTTGACTATAAATCTCCGCGTCTAATAACATATTTATGGTATTCGGGGTATCCAGTTTTGGATCCGCCATCTCTAGATTGGACAGCACAGGCCATATACCTACCTTTGGGACCATTTTTGAGGGCAGAAATCTGGTGAGTGTGGTCAAAACGTGAGCTTTGACCTTTATAGTATAATTTGGATCGTAAACTGATTTTAGCTTCACATACACAACATACTGAGACGTTAATGTATTACCTCCATTACTTCCAACGCCAAATATTTGAATATGATTAGGTATCTTTTTGAGACCCAATGCTTGTACTGTAGACTCCGTGATAAAGGAGGCTTGGGATCCTTGATCTAAAAGGCATCGTACGACTATATCATTTCCTGTTCTTGCTTCAGCTTTAGCCAAAGCGGTTGCTAACAAAACCTGACGGTGAGTATTCGATAATCCTGACGTGACAATATCGTCAAAAGCTTCAACTTGTGAATCAGTGATTGTGGTGGTTACTGTATTCTCAACTGGTGAAATATTTGTCTCTGTTTGATTCGCGTGGGAGAGATTTGAAGGGTGAAGTAGAGAGTGATGTTTCCGCCTGCAAATTTTACACCTGCTAGCCATGCGGCACATGTAAACTGAATGGTTTGTTCCTAAACAGTTGAAACATAATCTATTGTTTTGTACAAAGTTGTGTCTTACCTCGTAACTATCTTTGGCAAATGGCTTACAGTTCGCTAACCGGTGGTCATCGTTGCAAAATGGACAGTTAAAATGAAATTTTGCATTTAACGTATTGACACTCAAAGCATCAGACATATTTGAATCGTCGATACTCACACTATAAGTTTTCAGGCTTTTGGAAGTTCTAGACTTATTATTACCTACATCTAAAAATTCCAAAGACCTGAATCTATGTTCTAGAAATTCCTTGAACGAGATCAATGTAGGAAGCTCGCGAAGACTGCTGTTGGCCTGTGACTCCCATTGTTTACGAGTGTCAGGGTCAAGCTTTTCACTCATGAGAAAAATAACAATGGCATCCCAACCGTCAGTTGGTACACCCAAATTGTCCAGTGCATTCAGCGAGTCTGACATGATATCTAATAGCTCCTTGATGCCGCGCGAAGACTCAGACTGTAATACTTTTAGGCCAAATAGTCGCATGAATATGTTATTTGATAGATGACGCTTATTACTATACCTATCAGATAATTTATTCCAACTGCTTTCATAATTATTATTAGTCAACGGAATATGCCGTAAAAGTAACTCTGCTTCCCCAGTTAAATAACTTTTGAGGTATTGGAATTTCTGTATATTGTCTAAAGAACTGTTGTCATGGATGAGTGAGACATACAGATCCCTAAAAGTGATCCATTCAGTATAACAACCAGAAAACTTAGGGATAGTGATCTTGGGTAATTTAAACGAGCAACTGGAATTAATCAGTTTCACATTGGTCTGTGTTGTCGATGATTCTGTCTGAATATCCTTTTTATTTAGTGATGACAAAGTTTGTTTTAACTCTGTTTTATAATCAAAATATGTATCTTCCACTAAGTCATAGATATTATTATTTATGTATTTTGAGTTTGCTAACTCATTTGAGTCAATTTCTGTTATAGCTTGCTTATGTGTATCTGTAAACGATAACCACTGACTCTCCAATGCCTCTAAACGCGTTTCTATATAACTTTGTGTAATACGTTCCTTAGGGGATTTCTTGTAGTTGACATATGATTTTAATATTTTATTTTTTGCGTCTTCAAGTAGTTTGTCGTAGACTTCCATGGCTAGGTTTAGCAATAGGTTTCAAATAAATGTCAACAAACTACTTTACAAACTACAAGTTCAAAACACACTGAATAATAAATTTTATTTATATTAATTGACAAAGGTGAAGTCTAAATGTTACCTTTTACAATACTCAATATTATCTTATAGTATATTAAAAACTAAATGTGATTTCGGTACAAACGGTTTGTGAATATGTATATAGTCTTAAAAATTGTCTAGTTTTATTTTTCTTAATGTTCACTTCTTCTTATTTTATTTAGTTAAGTAAGTAGGTAGATTTAGTTTAATATTGGTATAATTTAGTCTAGTCTGTATTATATTGATAATGCACTGTTATAATATGTAACTTCAACTTGGAACACACAGAAATATTCTCTTAGTTATAACTGTTATTTTAACTTGGGTTCACTTTTTGCATGCACTGTACTCACGACCTTTGTACCTCAATCCTTTGTCCATCCAATGATATGCAATATTGAGGGTTGATGAATTGCTGATACTTAATTAACTACTGTACTGAGGCCTCTGGCTTCCTTGTAATAGATATTCACAATGAATTCACTGGATTTCAATCTTCAGTTAGCAGTAGTACCTGTCCTCAATAGTGCCTTAATATAACCGTCTGTTGAAACTCACAAACTGGGTTTGTGCTGATTCCTTAATCTTCATTCGGCTCGTGAGGCCATGTTTAGGGATCACCTAAGGCCTGGACTTTGTGAGTTTACTTTTAATATAATGTCCTCTTCGATAGCTCTGAAATAAATATCTAAATTGGGTACTAAAGGTGACTTGCAATAATTGAATAAAACAATGTGTACTCGGTGAGTCTAGTGACAGAATGAATTTTATTGTATGTTTTTTACATGTTATAATAACCTGCGAATTTTACCACCGCGATCTAAGGCGACATCTATCGCGGTCTTATAAACTAAATTTAACATTGACAATAATAAAGATTGTGTTACATATAATTGTGTTTCTTTTCTTATAACTTAAGTGCATGCATGTACACCCTTCCCTACGGCTCAAGTCAACTCGTGCGCGGGTGCTGCTTGGGGGGACTGGTCCGGCCGCTATCCTTTTGGCCTTTTTTTATTTTATTATTTTCTTTTATAGTCTAGCAGCAAAATTGATTGTTGCTTTATTTACGTTCTGAAGGCAATTCACTTGTGCTTGTAAATTATTCTTGGTGTGTATCTAACTTAGACGACTTGTGATAAAATTTAATATGTTAAAGTGCTTTGTGTCTTGCCTGACGAGGCACTGCTTAACAGCAGAAGGTAAATGTTAAACGTGAGCCACTGTGATTTTGGATCGGTCATGCTCGCCATCGAAAAGTCTTTGCTTGTGGCGGCTTCGTGTGGCGGGTCACCCCCTTCCCTCCAATATGGTTGAGGGGAGTGATGGCTGCTGCTCGAGTCAACTCGTGCGCGGGTGCTGCTTGGGGGGACTGGTCCGACTACTATCCCTTTGGCATTTTAGTTTTTAGTTTGTTGTATTTTCATCGTATTTTTAATTTTTATTTGATGTTTTGAACGGCAGGACACACTGTCGCTGGTGCTGATTTAATTGTAAAAAGACATCCTTTGATTTAAAAAAAAAATGTGAAAAAATGACAAGATCGCTGAGTTTCTTGCCGGATCTTCTCAGTTGAGGCCGCGTTGTGATCCGGTGGTAGCTTTTAAAACTATTGTCCGTTCAAAAGTGCTAGCGTTAAGCCTATTTGAAATAAAAATTTTGAATCTTTGAATATAATAATTTAATTTCTCTTTCTGTTCTTGTCTGTTATATTAGTAGTAAGTGTTTTTCCGATAAAAGGTATTATCTTGATAAATACTATATTATCAAGATTCAATAGTTTCCTTAGGAGCCCTATTTATAAAGGATCACGCTAGCATTTTTTGTTCAAAACCTTTTTCCCTCACGGCTACTCTTACAAATACTCTATCAAATAACCCTAAAAAACTGTAATAGCTGCAATAAAACCCATCTGCGGTACACTAACGATAGTGCGAGAACATTTGATGTGGCGCTAGTCCTCTATTACATACATATTGTACACTAGCCGACCCGCGCAGCTCCACTCGTGTGCTCTTTGTAGTTGAATACATAACCTCATTTTATAAAGTCGGATAAAATCTGGAACCCACTTATTGCTTGCCCTACGAATTACGGAAACGCTTCTAGATTAATTCAAATGACATTAAACGGCCACCCATCTATGTGATGACCTTGCCTACCGTTGCTTATCTTGATCGATTGCCAAACAATGATAACAACTGTCTATGAGTGTTTCCTTAGTATTATTTATTATAACTATACCACGCGTATAACCAAAATAAATAATAATATTTTGAATGTAATCCTCTCCCTGGTTAAAGGTTGCCTGGAAGAGATCGCTTTTAGCGATAAGGCCGCCCATTGTTGCATTTTTTATTAATTTGTGTCTTATTCTTTTTGTATCTGTTTGTTTGTGCGCAATAAAGAATTGTCTATCTATCTCTCCCAACAGAATCGTGCTGGATTATGGGATAAAAAGTATCCTATGTCCTACCTCGTAGTATTAACTGAAACCATGCCAAGTTTCATTTGAATCCATTCAGTAGTTTCGACGTGATGCGCGGCCATGATACAGACAGACAGACAGACAAAAAATAGTTTTGGCTTCAGTATCGGTTATAGAATGCACTCCAAAAATAATTTCCAAAATATCTTCAATGTACTATCGCGGACACGAACGGTGTACCAGTTTTCAATCAAAATCGTTTGAACAACGTTACGTGCGCTCATCTCGCCGGCACGTATTTCGGGCCGGCTCATGCAAGTGATTGTCGTCCTAAAGGTGGTACACCGTTCGTGACCGCGAGAGTACAGAATTAGACGTGTTACAGTTTTATTATAAGTAGATGTACCTACATAGTGCGTAATCAACTTATAATATCTTTGAATCTACTCGTACTTTATTTTTGTTAATCTCCGACTACCTACGTGGATCCTACCCTTGAACAAGGAACAGGTAAGTCATGTCCAGATAGGTACCACCACAGTGTAAGATAATCTGCCGCCAAGCGGCAGTGTGTAAACATTACTGTGTTCTGGCGTGAAGGGCACTGTAGCTGGTGAAATTACCGGACACAAAGACTTAATATCAAATGTCTCAATTTCGAATTGTCATATTTTATTGTAAAAACTACCAAAAAAACTACCACTGGATCTCAGCGTGGCCTCTACTGAGAAGATCCGGCAAGAAACTCAGTGCGCTTGTAATTTTTACTCTATTTTACGTATGTTTATCTTCTTTTCCACAAAGCATACATCTGGTTTTCACAATCATAATTATTTTATCAGTGCTAATGTGTTGCTATAAGAATTTGAAAATGTAAATAAAAACGCAAATGTGTGACGCACGAGTATGACTTGCTAGTAGATAGGTCATAATCATATCCTGGGACAATCCACACACGGTCTGATCACAAAATAGGTTAAACCTGTACTATGGTCATCAGAAAAGTGATTAAAATACTTTTGTTATAAAAACATCTACAACCGTTAGACTAATAGGACTAATAACGTAAGGAACAGGGTTTTCAGTGAGTGATAAAAATATATGTATACCTTTTTCATTCTGTAACACTTAGAAAAATGTAGATGTAGAATGGTACTCCAAAAAGCGCGGTTTATCGCTCGCTGTAACGCAACTAATAAACCGCAAAGTACGCTTATAACAATAACCACAAAATACCAAGCGTTGTGCGAATGGCCACTTGGCTGTCACATTTTTATGTGCCACAGGTAATATCAGATAAAAAAGGGGGGAGCGTACACGGAGCTTACCAATTAGGACCCACGTCGGTGCTCAAATGAAATTATAATTTTATACAAAAAGGCAATTATTTCCGACGGTGACATTGGTGGGGGCGGCCTGTGACGGTCTTTGTGAATTGTCCCGGTTATAAATTATCGAAAGGGTGTTTTACAGAGATAACGAAATGATAAAAATGTTGCATTGAAGAGAAAAATTATAAGCTTTTTCAGTCTAAAATTTAAAAAAAATTGAGTGTTTTTTCTGTATGTATGTATACAAGATAAGTGAGCGGGTTGTTTGTAGGGGGCTTATCAGCATGTTCGGGTAGTATTATTGAAATTATATTATTACGAGAAAAAAGAACGAAGTTATGAACTGAGTATATCTAAATTTCTTTGCCTCGTGCTTTCGGTGGGGGAAACATCGTGAGGAAACCTGCATGTCTGAGAAAGACTAAGTAACTTTCGTATGGCGTGTGAAGTCCGCCGACCCGCACTTGGCCAATAGGTCTATGGCCTAAGCCCCTTCATCTTGACGCACGGGCCTTCCCTCAGGTTGCAGCATGATGCATTTTCCACTGTTGGAACCGTGCCCAACGTGCCGTGCATGGGCAGGGGCCAAACAGAGAAAAAAACCAGGGCCGTTAAAAAATACTTAAAAAAAGAGAATTTTACATAAAAATACACCACCTTTTTATAATGTAAATAAACTCTCAAAATATTTGTAAAGAAACGTAGCTCTACAGGCATTTCAAACTACACAATTATAGGGATGTAGCGACTAGCGCTCCACATAGAGTCGCCACTCAAAGGACCCTTTGTGCCTCTACATACCATGAGGACCTTAATAAAGGGCCGACCCGAATTGTCTGCGGCAGATTATAAATGTACTGGGGTATGTGAAGGATGTGGATCTGACCACGGGACCCCGTTCTGACAGGACTGAAAATCTTGATGAATTAAAACGTGGTATCCCCTGTTCAAACAGACATCTGTCTATGTTGAACAGCTATTAACCATGTTAGAACATTAGCAAAAAAGTATAATAAAATTAATGTCCAATGGTGTTTCGACTTCAAAAACTATAATAATTCTCCGAATTGGTAAGCTAAGCTTCGTGTATTTTAAAATATATACGCCGAAATAATTTATTATACAGAATATTATGCAGAAACCCTGTACGATCGTTGGAGTTTCGGGTTTCGGGTGTGGATTCATATACATACGTCTATTTGTATACAAATTATTTTTAAAACGTTTTGTATATTTTACATTAATTTATCAAAGTCTATTATTTATATCTTACTCATATTTAGTCATGACAATACCGACGGCATTGTGTTAGGTCATTCACATTAACAGGTCACCGAAGTCTGACCTACACGTCTTATCTACGTAAGTCTGACCTCTAACTCAAGGTCAGTGAACTTACGCAAAAATATAATATTCCAAATTCAAATAATACTCCGAAGCAAATTCTCAGTGGAACCAATATCACGATATGAATAAAGGTAAGTGGGGTATTCTAAAGACAGAAGCGAATGGCTCGGGCGCCCTCGGCTACGGTCGGTCGCGCTCGGGTTTAATCTCGCCCAAATTGCCTCCGCCGGACTGCTCCGGGCTTGAAAAAGTTCAAGATAGGCTTTTAGACGTGGCAAGATGTGAAATTTTATCCACCATTTTTTCCACATTTTTTCCATTTCGCGTACTCTGTGTTCCAGACTAATTATTATAGTATAAATTCTTGTTCTATTTATTTGACGGCACTCACCTACCTGAGAGGTCACTTACGTAAGCCTGCTACCTTTTTTGCTATTTGACCTACGGTACCCGGTGTCCGTATACCTACAGACGTCAAATCCCACATAACCGGGCCAGGTTATGTGGGATTTTACCCACAAAAACCTCCCGCGGGGATTTAACCAGCGTGACTCCTGCGCCAGACAGTCACTGGAGCCCTGTACATAACCGATGGGGGGGGTCAGAGAATGCACGCCTCGCCTCCCTTCCGGATCCCTCGCGGTGATTGCACTCATGCAGCGCTTACATTGCGTCATCGCCCGCATGAGGTCGCATTTAGTAAATATGCACAGAGACCCACTCTTTGTGTCCACATGACATATTACGCCCTTGAAGATCAGGCCAGGGGCCTACCAGTAATTTCTTAGCAAAACATATTTATACACACATATTCTCCAAAGTTTACCCCATATATCTGCCCCTACTTAAAACATTAAACAAGCATTAGAATTTAAATTATACGCTCATAAAACAGTTGTATTATATCATAACTCCTATTTCCTCGGCACCGGTGGTTGGCAGTACAGTCACGTCCACCACCTCAGGTACGTGCATGCGAGGGCCCAATTCACTCTTATTATCTTACTTCATAACACTCTGGGGGTTTCCTTCGCCTTCGGAATGTGTGTTAATATACAAACCACGTTTTTAGGTTAAGTGTGATTTGATTACTTCGCTTTTTATATGAAGGCTTTACGTAGGTAGTTCTATCGGGGAAGAAATACAAGCTATAAAGACTTCATATCACTCAATATACTAACAGTAAAAATATAAAATATTTTGTTTATCATTAGTAAAAATAAAATTTGCAAAATCTCTTAGTAAATAAATTTGGGTTCTAGGGTGGCAGTTTGTCTAATATTATCTCAACATTGGTTGTCCGCCATCTTTTCCCGTTGGGTGTTCGTAAGAGACGACGTTCGTAAGGGAAAACAAGAAGACGGGCAGCAGCGTCTTTCTATTGGATACACCACCTATATCCGCGATCCCAGAAACGTCTGTGAAGCGTGGGGATAATACCAATCCCTTCCTTCTAAAGGGGAGGCCTTAGTTCCTTGTTAATGGTTAGATTTATTGATCGTAGCATTGATGAAAAGCACTACTACACAATTTGAATGCAAGAAATCATTAAAACCAATGGTTTTTTTATTCTATAAAAGCTTGTGCTTGACTGTAATATCACCTGATAAAAAGCGGCAATCAATAATAGTAAATCACATTAGCTTATTAAAAGCCTATTCCCTTTAAAAGCCTATTCCCTCTAGCTTTGAAAACACCCACATTATAATCGGATGGGACACCGACGCAGGGAAATTATTCCAGACGCACTATACTGTAATCATCACAGACAAAGGAACTACGGTTGGCATTAAAACAAGGAGGTAATTTCCAAAGTTAACTATCGTCCCTTGATAAAACATTTAAATCCGGGAATAAAGCCCGATTTCTTGAAGAAACTATAAAACTATTTAACGGTCATTAAACAACTAAGTATTTAACAGCGGCTGAAACGCTCGATGTACATATTTGTAGTTGTCACGAAATTTCAATTTGCGCCATAACGCGAGTCGTCAGCTTTTACGATCGACAATATCTTAGTAGACGCGGTTGTTAAAAACATTGTTGAGTTTACAAAAGGTAAGGTTAACAGACTTGTTAAGTTTTATGGCGTAACAACGAATTTAAGAGCAATATTATGTACGGACGAGGGCGCCTACGAATACTAATAAAGATAGTTAAATGAAATGGTTATGTTCGATGCTACTGCGAAGGATTTTGAGTTAGATGTCGAAAGTTTTGATACAATTATCCACGTTTATGCCAAGCTTCATACATATGAAGTTACGTATTATCCCGATACCGATAAGACATATAGACAGGCTGATGTCCAGCAGTAAACAAGAATAGAGTCTGGTGTTGATGGTCCTAGCATATTCAGTGGATGTCTGGGGAATCACAATTTTGATGATAATTTTATACATAGTCTAATTACTTTCAAAGAATTGAATCTCTGTATCAGACTTACTTTATACTAAAGACAAATAAGTGAAATAACTCTATACCTACCTATACTTTAGTTAGAATTGTGATCATGATAATTATGATTCTTTCGGAAATCCCTAGATTTGTGTAAGGCTAAGTAAAATTCAAGGTAGTTAGATAAATAAATAAAAAAATAAGAGACATGAAAGCTTTGTGTATAAACAAAATATATGTCACTGCTTAGTAGACATACATGGTATTAAAGGAAATTTTTTAAATTTGGTCAATCAACTTAATTGAGCATTGAGCCACGGTAATAGAGATAGTGAGTGATAATGACTGGTCTAAATATTCTAACGTAGCTATAGATATGTAAATAGTTTGCTTAGAGATCAATTGAAAACTAGAAGTAAGTTAAGCCATATTAAGCGCAAGGAACGAGCGAGTACAAAACTTGTTTTTAGAATTTTTCTATTTCTATTCGTACACCAAACTTAGTTGGAGCGAAAACTTTAACATCTGCTTTCAAACATAACAACTACTAAAGGTGTACGGAATAGGAAGTATTTTCATCCAGTTTTATCTTGTTTCGAATAGTTTTTGTTATCCATCTGAATTCAAAATCCATTTTACCTATCTGCACAATTACGTCAAGTCTTTTTTCGATGTAGGCAGTAATAACGGAGTGTTTTAAAGCGACGCATGTTGCTTTATTTCCCAAACATTATATATTTGGTTCATCACTAATAATATAATACTAATAATATTCTGGGACAATCCACACATTGTCATCTGATCCCAAACTAGACAGGGCCTGTATTATGGGAACCAGAAAACTGATATTAATACTTATATACTTTTTTTTTGTAAAAACATACTTAAATGGATAAATAACACCCAGAAACTTTGCAGGAATCGAACCCTCGACCTATTGTGTAGCAGCCAGGATGTCTAAGCACTAGACCAACAGGCCCGTCATTGCTTGCAAGTTTTATCGAACTCTTGATGTAAGACATATACCAATAATTTGATTCAAAACAGACCACCTTTGAGTACCTAGGTCTTTGACTTTATAAGTTGTTCTGAGAAATTACTGTAAGAATCAATTTAATTTTGGATTTTTTACACCAAAATATTACGGCGCCGTGCTTATTAGTATTAAACCAAATAACTAAACAAATATAGACCTAGAAGAAGTTGGTCGCGTCATCGAAATAAATATTCTCCAAAGTAACATAATAGTGTTTATTTTGTAATTAAATAAACCTCTTGTATTTAATCTACTAATTCCAAAAGTAAATATAGCTTTGAATAAAACGTAATCCACTGAAACTTGTTTCTCTCTGAATAAATAAGACAGTTCATCCAAGCAGACAACTCCACTGAGAATAATGAAATCTTAGCCTTAACACATCAAAATAGAAATAATCAAGACTACGCAGGGCTTTATGCTTTTGAATTAAATTGACCCGTAGCTGCAATGCAAATAGCATTTGGTAAGGCCATCGCAGATGAGATACAAAACTCAAACCTTTGCAACATATTAAACTGTTGACCGTTGAACTAATGAGATTATAACGGAATTAAAAGTTACATAAATATAGATTATTAAGGATCACTTAGCAATTCGAATTGAAATTGCTGGTCTACTTTTTGATGTCGTAACTTTCAAACTTTTTATGTGATTTTTATCTTTTTGTCGTCGTACTATGGCAGACAGATCTATTAAACTATCAGAATCATTTGCCGATACGATTGATGTACTATATTTTATCGCTAATATAATAGTATTCAAAATTCAGTAACGTTTTTCGCTAACCAAAAAATAATTTGAGGCAATCAATAACACCAAAAACTAAAAACAGGTAATTTTTGACCTCTTATGAGTTGTACGATTTTAACGAATTTTCTAGTTACGGCAATTTCTTTTTTTTTGCGTACATCTGCATTTAAATATTCCTTCACCCTAATAGTTGTCAGTTTTAATGATACAGCAGGGAGATAAGAACGGAAACTAAAGGCGCCATCAGGGCGGCCAGAATAGCGTACTGCAGGAACTAATTACCATCACAACTACAGGAAGTTATGAAGATATTTAATATTGAAACATATTTTAGAATGTGCAGTGTGGCCTTAACTGGGGCCTTATCAAACCTTGATAAGAGATAAATCATACAGAACCATCACTTTCCAAATGTTCAGAAAAGATTTCACCAATTACACGAATCGCTCTGTGTGCGAATGACCTAATGCAAACAGAATCATTTGCATCGGCCGAGCCGCCGGAGCGTACTAAGCCGCTTACGATAATGTAAACCTCAGAGCTGAGCGTTAGCATAACTTTGCGTTACAGTACAGCAACGCTTTGAGCCCGTAACGAAGCGAGTGATATTGTGTAATCAATATTTGTAAGGATATTGTTGGAAGATTACTTTACTTTTTTTCATACATGATTAGGCGATCAGAATTAAGATGAAGGAAAACAGATGTCAAAGTTGTTTAAGTTTCTTGTCTGACAGATAGATAATAATATTTTATTAAGCCACCAGGATAACGAAGTTATGTATTTAGACTGAGCGTTAGCATTTAAAAGTTTTAAAGTATTTCTTAAATTTACCACCGGATCACAACGCAGTCTCAAATAAGAAGATCTGGCATGAAACTCAATTGGATTGGTCATTTTTTCTTTTTTTTTGGTTTTTCTTCCTAACTTCATATTATCAGCGAAAAAATGCCGTCCCTGACGGCAGGCTTAAGGCCAAGGCACTGGAGGGCTCTTCGGGTAGATCCCACCAGAGAGCCTAGGTTTCCCCAGTCAAGTGCGGATGCGACAGCCGCAGGAGTTTTAGTGATTAACCCACAGATTTCGTGGACCTATCGAAGGTATCTCCCTCACGAAAAAAAATAACACTTATACAAGGGATAATTCGCTTAAGTGCCACCGCATAGCCGTTTAGACAATCCAGTATTCTCATCTCTCATTCATGGTAAACTAAATAAAGTCAGAGTTATCATTGGACGTGTCGCGTCCAATATTTGCAATGAACACACAGCATTCAGTTATTTCAAACCAGGGCCCCGATTTTGTTTGTATTTTGTTTTCCTTCGCCGGGTAACAGCCATTACTTGAACATATATTTGCGCCGCTGAAAGCCCATCGCGCACTGTGGCGCGTTGTTTGTATTTCACGATATTATTATTTTGTTTTATAGTGTGTAATTTAAGTACCCGTAGGATGTCCGGGTAAGAATAGCACCCTCCCATCTCCTCTCGTCGGGTGTTCGTAAGAGGCTAAAGGAAAACAAGAAGTCGGGCAGCAGCGTCTTTCTATTGGATTACCTATCACCTATACTGCGATTCCCAAGACGCCTGCCAAGCATGGTGATTATGGTAACCCCTCCCTTCTAAGAGGGAGGCCTTTGTTCAGCATTGGATATCTTTCGACTGATGATGATGAGGATACACAATGTTAAGTCCGATCATTGACTACTATCTGTAAGTATTAACTAGCTGTTATTAACATTTTACACTAAACACCAGTTCAGTTCAAAATTTAAGCAGCCCACCCGGGGAGTTTCTTTGTAGTGTGGTCGGTGGCAAACCTGGTATCGGGATGGTTCGACTGGTGGTTTAGAGGGCACGAAAAAGTAATTTTCAGTTGTTGTCATTTAAACAGAAGTCGGTAAGCCGAATCAGAGGCTTATGAGCAGCTTAAACTACTCTGAAATCAGCAGGTAAAACACGGTTTGAAATTTTGACAAATCGATGTATTCTATGATGTAGTTTTCTAGGCATAAATGTCATTTTCTATACAAAAATAACTGATGTGAAGTGTTATAGTGACGTCATATATTACATATTTACACTAACGTATAAAGACTTCGCCACGAATAAAAAAAACAATAAAAAACCGTTATATAGAGTGAATAGATATAAACATTACTTACTGTATTACAATAATATTATTAATCCAATGTTACGATAATGTCATGAATGCCTCTACATACATACTCCTTTCACAATAACTTGTGTATTGAGTGGAATATATTCTGCCTAGTGAAATGCTCAATAGTAAAGCCATAAAAATCCCATGCGAAAAACGTAAACATGTTTTTTACAACCCTATTACAGTAGATTACTGAAACCCATTGATTCTTTATACCCCCATTCACTTATATTGATTACGAACCAACTAAATCTTGTGAAGAAAGAATCAAGATTGAAAAACATCTTTATTTTTAACTAAAATAATAATAATACCAGCCCTTGTTAATGTCCCACTGCTGGGCATGGACCTCCCTTCAAGATGAAGGGGCTTAGGCCATAGTCCACCACGCTGGCCAAGTGCGGGTTGGCGGAGTTCACACGTCATTCGAAAGCTAGTTAGGCTTTCTCAGACATGCAGGTTTCCTCATGATGTTTTCCTTCACCGAAATCTAGTAACAATCGCACAAAGACGATTCGCACGTGATTAATTAAAGAAATCAGAGGTGCGAGCCGGGGTTCGAACCTGCGCACCTTGTATCCAAGGCAAGCGCTCGCCCACTGAGCTGTTACAGCTTTTAACTAATTAATATTAATTTGTAATTTGACTCATTCATTAGTGGTAAAACAGTTGTTTATGATGAAAGTTATTTAATTTACCCCGTCCTGAAATCAATTAAGTTGTCAATACAAAAGTTTTTGAGAGTTTCAATAGATTTATTGGACTGTAGGTAAGGACCAGTGTTCTCTTTACCTGTTACTTTGGGTTTTAATTAGTTGCTCATACAATGTTCTTTAAGAAATTGACAGTGGTAAAAACAATAGTAAAACAATAATCTTTTTAGGTAATGATAAAGATGAACTGTTACAGTGAGATATGTGAGCACTAAACACTATATTGGATGTAACTTACAGCTGTATTTTATACCCAACTACGTAAAAGTCAAATGGTTATTATTGGTTATAGCAGATAATGTAACGTATTTTTAGGTTTTTGTTTAATTCAATTTTGTGAGTAATTTTATAAGTACTTATACATAATGATTTTTCAAGTGGCTACCGATGTAATTTCCCATATGTTATTCCTTCCCAGAATTCGATCCCTATTAGTATAGTTTTTTTTATCAAAAATTACCTGGTTCAATTCCTGGCTACGAATATTAAGCGAGCGCTTGCCTTGGAAACAAGGTGCGCAGGTTCGAACCCCGACTCGCACCTCTGATTTCTTTAATTGACCATGTGCGAATCGTCTTTGTGCGATTGTTACTAGCTTCCGGTGAATGAAAACATCGTGAGGAAACCTGCATGTCCGAGAAAGCTTAAACAGCTTTCGAATTACGTGTAAATTCCGCCAACCCGCACTTGGCCAGCGTGGTGGACTACGGCCTAGGCCCCATAATCGTGAGGGGAGGCCCGCCCAGCAGTGAGACATAAACCAGGGCTGTTATTATAATGCTGTGGTTTTAGATTTCATAAAAATTAGGCTCGTGAATCCTTTGAGCATTATTCGCAATTTATTATACTCGTAGTTTTGGATTTGGCCATCTAACCCCACTTGAAAAATTCACCCTATATACACTCGTATATAGGGTGAATTTTTCAATTCTTAAACATTCCTTGGCTATGTACTCACATAGCCAAGGAATGTTTAAGAATTTATACCATGTTACGGTAAACGTAATGTAATAGTAAATAACCTGTAAAAGTAAATAAGTAATCATCTAGACCTTGAAATTAGTAAAATATTTTTTATAAAATGTTCTAGGGAATTTTGTAAAGAATAAAAGGACCTAAAACATGGTTTAACTTTGAAAATTAAAACTTTTTTAAAAACTTTCAAGGACCTTTAGGCAACCGCCTCCGAATTTCCATAAATTAACATTACGAGTCCCATCTGACTATTTCCACCACACATTTCAAAATGACAATGGACGTACCGTAGAGAAAATTGCCCAGAAAATTGTGAAAACCACGGCTTTCGAAGAACTTTTTGATTGCTGTTAAAGGGCTTAAGTTTAAATTATTTGCGAATGAAAAAGAACTCAGAGCGGTCGGCGATAAAGTGCAGTTTAGGATGGATGTGTGCTGTGACTTATTCAGTTGGTGGTCTCAACGGCTGGTCTCCGAAGGCTCCTCACGTCGCGTGTCGGGCACGTCACGTAGCTAGGGCTGGCACAATGTTTATTATTCAATAGCAAAACGTAACAGACGTGTTTAAGGTTATACTTTGATGTGAATGTACCTACGTGGTAATGTTTCGCGAAAGGATTTTGTTAGACAATTTGGTACACAATGGGTTGGAGTCGTTAGTGAATACATTTAAGCAATATGTACTAAATGTAGTAAATATGCCATCGAAACTAGATTTGTTGAAAAAAGCGCTGAAGCTCTGTAAGTCTTTTTTATATAGATTAAGAACTGAGTATGTGCGAGCTTAGTGCTAGCTAGCTCTAAGGCTTAATTGGTATAATTTAGCCTCTAGTACGTAACTAAGGGATACCTACATAGTTATTACGGCAAAGGGTGCAACGGCATAGCTTGCAATTACCTTCAATCAATTAGGTATAAACTGTCGTTCATTGTGGCTGTTTAAGGGGGAGACCTTTGTTCAGAAGTGGACGTCTTCCGGCTGGTGAGGTACGTACTTCAAATAACTCCTTGACACAGAGTTAGAATCGAACTAATGACCTGTGCGGTTACTAATGATGTTGCGGCTAGGGTGTTTAACCACTAAACCAATAATCCTGTCGTAATATAAACAACATGAAAACTTTTTGTTTGTATTATAACATCTTATTAGGACTTACAAAGCAACCAAAAAATTAATAATTAAATTGTAGTTTTCAAATTATTAATGAGCAAATTGCAATCTATTCCAGTCCGTATTATAAATATGACGAAGCAAAGAACTTTGTTTCGATTGATGAGACATTCATCACGATGCAAGGGTGCGTAGTTGCCATACGTCTCGTCATTCGATGATAGAAGGGGAAGGCGAAACCAACTCATATAATACCTGCACACACTCTCCAAAAGGCTAGGCTTACTACTCTGTATCTTAAGCCTCCATGACGCAGTGGAAAACCGCTTTCTTTGCAAACCGGAAGTCGCGGGTTTGAACCCCCGGGGAGCAACAACTATGTGTAGTTATTCCTTACAGACTAGAACAATGCAGGCCGATTACCTGATTGTCTGTAAAGTAAGATGGGCATGTAAAAAATAGGTCCTGCACTTGTGAGAGGTAAATGGAAGAAAGAGTGCACTCGTGCACTATAATATCTCCCGCGTAGATGGCTGATCTTGTGGAAGATTGGCCGCTGTGGTCGTATCGGCCAGAAGGACATTATTATTATTTTTTATTATTATCCGTACTTTATGCTTTGTAAGGTAGCCACTATTAAACCAGGATCACTAAATAGTCACTATGCCTTATCGCCCAGAATTGAATCCGGAGTTGCTAAACTTGCAAATCAGAGAAAAACACTAACAATATCGCTTAGCTTTACCCAATTAGCATTGAAAAGGCGAAGCAATGTTTCACACTCACATAACTTGCATTTTGAAGGAACAGCGTCATCTTACCTCCATTATTAAGGTATATCGGCGCACTTATCCCAACAAAATTCGTCTCGAAAGAGTGTTAACCGATTCTGTAAGATTATTTGATTCCCCAAAGGGCGAGGATAAATTGAGACAACCCCCAGCACACCCCTGCGATTATGCTCCGGGATCCCCTTAATATTGATGAGCCAAAATAACCATTAACGCTCCGAAATATATCTTGGTCGGTTTATATGGTTAACGAAAATATTCATTTTCTGATAAGCTGTGATGGTGCATAAAAATAACTGGATCCAGTTCATTATTGTAATGGAATTGGTGAAAATCGAGATGATTTGTGCGTCTGCTTTTGATTTAGAAAAAAAACGTAATTGGTTTTATTAGCCGTAAAATATTCTTGTTCCATACCTAAAAAGTAAAAAAGGAAACCTTATGGTCTGACTTCGTCTGTCTGTCTGTCTGTCACACCTATATATTTCAGGAACCACTGGAATAGTTTTAGATCTTACTTACCCAACCTCATTGCAAATGAAAAAAATATAATTTTTCTTTTAATTTTTTTAAAATGGAGGTCAAAATAGGTTATCAAAATTTAAAAGTGAGACTACTATATCGAGTGGGGTATCATATGAAAGGGCTTCATTTTCACATCTCAAAACAGATTTTTATTTTGGCGTATGTGACGTAGTTTTGGGCTGATAATAAAAAATGACAAAAAAAATACCGTTCCCCCTATCTCCGAAGTTTGTGGAGGGAAAAATCTGAAATTAATTATTTCATGCATAAGGGTAATGCATGTCTATCTATATTTTACAGGAAAAATAAAATAATCTTTCTAAGTAGTACAGTTTTTTAGTAATCCTAAAAAAACCTCGACAAACAAACTTAGTTTTGCGGTTTGGTTTTTTGGCTATCTGAGGTGTTACATGAATAGTAAAATTACGATAATACGTCCAAAGATGGTATGGAACCCTCGGTGCGCGAGTCCGACTCGCACTTGACCGGTATTATTTAATATCGTATTTTTTAAGCTTTTTCTCGTAGTAGAGAAGAGATTATTGTGAAATTATTTAATGTGAAATGTATACATAACATCTCTGATGAGGTTTTTGGAGGTACTCGCAAAAAACGTTATTAGAGATGATGAGATTTCAAAAAATAATTAGCAAAAAGCGAATCACAAAATATTAATCATCATAACTCCCGGAATGCTCGCGAATCTATCACGCAACTCGATCACCTCATTTCAAATTATCTGCGGATGTTTCCAACCTTATTAGGTAGAACAGTAGGTAACTTAAGTTTATTTATAGGGAAAGTAACTAAAGTACGATCGCCGAGCAGGAAGAATTTAGTACGTTGACCTGTCATTACCTGTCTCTGTCGCTCATGCGTGGGATGTGTTTCGTCACGCTTGCACATACGCGGTCATTGCATCTGTGCGAGCGTAATGCAATGTATTTTGCCCGAGAACAACAGAGACAGGTAATAGCAGGTCAACATACCAAATTCTTCCTGCTCGGCGATCGTACTTTAGGCAGGCAGACGACATTGTGCGCGTCGCAGGTAACCGGTGGATGCAAATAGCCGATTGTCGTTCATTGTGACGATCCAAGGGGGAGGTCTATGTTCAGTAGTGTTCCAGCTTATAATGATGATAACAACTTATGCAACTGCTGCCATATTTTGTAATTTTGTTCATGATTATTAAATGTAGCAAAAATAATATATCGATGACAACACGACCTATTTCTCCTAATACTTAATTGGCAAGGTAGCAAGCTCAAAGCGACGTCTATTTCAGTTACGAGTAGTTTCCAGATCGTCTCACACGCGCCACAAAGGGCCAGGTGCAGTGATGATCGCGTCCTACCGGAAACTCGCTCTGATTGGGGCCCTAACAAAGACGAGGTATTTCATTGGCTGTCGGCATTGATCACTAATGAACCACAGGGTATGGTTCCAGTGTACGCGATTATCATGATATATTTCTAGGTAGGTCGGTACTCCGGGAATTATGTCAGTAGCTTTAGATGTCTAGATTCTATAAAAATGTGTCATTCTGAAATAGCTTTCTATAATATATATAATAGCATAAATGTGTCTACTATGAAGAAGGAATTCACACAAAAATAATGCAGTTTTATGGTGAACTCAGGCACTCAGAAAGTGAATAAATAAGCTTATTATCGTCGTCATTTTTGTTAAAATATTTGTTATTTTTACTTTCGTGACCAAACCAACTTATAAATAAACACAAATTCCTTGCTTGATCTTGATACTAAAACTTATATTATTTTTCACCACAGCTTCTTGCAGCTTATTTAAAAGTATGTATAAGTACTTTCTGGTAATGTTAAAGTAATATCAGCCAAAAAGAAGCGTAGCAGTTTCAGATGCTTGATATAAAAACTGACTATCTAAAATTCTGGATGGTAGCCATATGGTAGCAACTAAAATAACCACCAAGATTTGAGCTACACCGAGAGAGCTACACCTATGTTGGATGTTTGACCGAATTCAGAATGAAGTTTTTTGCCAGAGAACCAAAGAGACCGACATAGCCCAAAGGATTGCCTGCTGAAGTGGCAGTGGGCTGGTCATATTTTCCATAACACCGAGGACTGACTGGATAAACTGGGACTAGAGTGGAGACCGCGATTCGGGAAGCGTAGTGTGAGATGCCCTGTGACAAGGTGGAGCGACGATATTCGCAGAGCGGTTGGCAGAAACTGGATGAGGAGAGCTGAAGATCGTGCTCAGTGGCAAACCTTGGGGAAGGCCTGGGATGTGCGCTGATGATGATGAGATAACTATGACATAAGAACGTTCAAGAAAAACTGCCTTAAAAGCTATAGAAAAATAATTTTAGTTTAATGTGTTAGTATTCATCTGAATAACTACTACTGGGTGGTAAGTTCCTTGTGCAAGGAACCGTCCAGGTAGGTACCACCGCAGTGTCAGATATTCTGCCGCCAAGCAGCAGTGTGTTCCAACGTGAAGGGCACTGTAGCTGGTCAAATTACCGGACAGTAGTGATTCTAGAGAATCTTCTGGTTTTGCCAGCGTCTATAGGCTCAATTCACACCAAGAGACCGGCGCGCGGGCAGCCGCCGGATGCCGCGAGCGGCCTCGATCAACGTCGTGTTTTTCAAGCGATACTGGTCTTTTACGTATTGTAGATAAAGTTTAAAATTCTTTCACACTGAAAGTGCGCTGCCGGTCGCTGCCATCTTGGTGTGAATTGAGCCATAGGCTGCGGTGACTGCTGACAACCAGGCAGGCTGCATGTTTGCATGCTACCTTGGTAGTATAAAAAACAAATAGAATATATGAAAACATCAAATATTCGATTATTTAGGAAACTAAACCAGAAGAATAAGAGGGTATTGTAAATGTTCTTAATTAAATAATATATTGGAACTCTATACAATGGCTCTCTTAGTTAATTATTGCACTAGAGAAAGTAGGCGAGATAAATTCGCTCTAACATTAATTACACGCTCTCTGTACGGTGAAACAATTCGATAAAATGCACTGCAACTGAGCTCAAAAGTAAACGCAACTAAATTAGTTTTTGCAGGAAATAATGTATTTACTCTTGAACTAAAAGCTGACTGCCTAGTTTTTAAGTTTTAACTGTAATAAGCCAACGTAAATACGAGTGCGCCATATACTATTCATGTACATAAAAGTGCTATAATATATGTAGGTACATAGTGATTTTTTATCACGATCCATATAGACAGAGTAATTTAAATTACATAGCAAATTCAACAGTTCAAGGAAACATGAAATTAAGTTTAAATTATACTCTTGGTATTATACGTTACAATATTTTAATATCATCATGTTTTCAAGTAAGTAGAACTTTTTGTAAACCTTCTGACTATCAAGACCAAGGGGAGAACTCCAATAATGCAAGATCATACATTTCCCACAAGCGGAGAACTCGAATAATGTACGATCATACATTTTTTCCCTCAGTAAATAAATGAGTTATGAAGGAACCGAGAAGTTCATAAAACTTGAGCGTTTCTCATGAATTAAATATCACTTGGCAAAAACTATCACATGATACAAACACGTTATTTTATTATATAAAGACAAGTATATCCCAGTCACGTTCCGATGCGAACACTCAAAGAAATGGACTAGTATTAATAGAATTTAAGTAGAAGGATTCCACCCTGGTATCCTTGACCTATTTACATCAGACGAAATGCTACGTTTATGCGTTATACATCGATGCTATATTTAGTGATTTCCCCGGAGCACGCAACCGATTACTGGAAGCGAATCGCATCCAATTTTTATCATCCACTTACATATATCTGCTTCGGCTTTTTGTTAAATGGCCGACCGGAGTGGCGAATGGCTCACTCGGCTGTGCTGCCGATTTTTACTGCAATTACTGTTTTCAGTAAAAATTGCTGAATTTACTGATGTATTTTGAACATTCAATATTTGATACTGCCGACGTAATATTATGTTTCATATAATAAAGTTATTTCAATTGATACTCGATGGAGTATAACGATCATCCCATTTTTAGGGTTCCGTACCAAAAAGTAAAAAAGGAACGCTTATTGGTGCAACTTCGTCTGTCTGCCGGCCGCTCGTACAACAACATTTTCAGCAACTGCTTAACCCTATCGATTTGAAATTTGGAATCTTTTTGAATATCGCTTACGTAACCTTATTGCAAATGAGAATATTTTTTCTTTTCTTTTTAGGGTTCCATACCTACATACCTACATATCTCCATACCTACCTTATGGTCTGACTTAGTCTGTCTGTCTGTCACACCTGTATATATTTCAGGAACCACAGATGCAATCGATTTGAAAATTGGAATAGTTTTAGATCTTACTTACCCAACCCCATCGCAAATAGAAAATATATATATATTTTTTTACTTTTTTATAATGGGGGTTGAAATGGGTCATCAAAATTTCAAAGTGAGACTACTTTATCGAGTGGGGTATCATATGAAAGGGCTTCATTTGCACATCGCAAAACTGATTTTTATTTTGGTTTATGCCACATAGTTTTTGGCTGATAGTCAAAAATGTCAAAAAAATACCGTTACCTCCCCTTATCTCCGAAGTTTGTGAAGGGAAAAATCTGAAATAATTATGAATAATACATGTTTATATTTTACAGGAAAAATTAGATGATCTAAGTTTTTTAGTAATCCTAAAAAAAACCTCGACAAAGAAACTTAGTTTTGCGGTTTTTTTTTTTTGCTATCAGAGGTGACATGAATAGTAAAATTACTTTAATACGTCCAAAGATGGTATAGAACCCGTGCGCGAGTCCGACTCGCACTTGATCGGTATTTTTCAATAGGGGCCGGAACAGTAGCTTCGCAATTTCAAAGTGCTACGAGTACACCAATTGGGACATAACAAAACAGATTTATTATCTTTTAGTTAAAAATTACAAAAATATACTGTTCCCTTCTGTGCAAAAAATGTGGACTAAATAAATAAATATTACGGGAAAAATAAATCCATATTTCTAGTAGTTTGATTTCAAACCATATTTCTAAGTAACACAAAGTTTTTAAGAATTTTTCAAAAACTGACAAATAAACTTAGTAAAGTGGTTCAGTTGTTTTTGCTACACGAGGTGATAGAAAACTAACAAACCAACTTTAATATGAACTAAGAAAGAGCGGAACTCGAATCGCACTTGACCGTTATTTTTATATTTTGTTTATATACACTTGTACCTTTTGAAGAATTAATTAATAATAAAAATGCTCTTATAAAATAACTTGTAATAAAACAAGCAGTACGTTCTGGTAAGGACGTGCCGTACTGTTTCCATGCCTGTTGTTTTAAAAGAATTACTGTGTTGCCAGCAGCAGAAACAAAAGAGACAGCGACTAACTCAGAGCACTGGCAAACTAACCACGGGAACAAAATGCTATTTAAATATTATATATTGATATATCTGTATGTGTGTTTTCTCTAGGATAAAGGTACTTCCCCAATGTAGATTGTTTTAAGCGGGCATTCCCGCTGTGCCCTCTTAAAAGAAATGACTTCAAATAAAGATTCCATCTCCACGAAAAGACTCCTCTAATATCCGTGTATAAATATGATATTAGTAAATATCAAGTATCTGTATGAAACTGGCAACGTTTGCGTAGTCAACTGTTTGGCTTAATATCTTACCTCAGTTATAACAGTAGAGGTTTGCACGCTTTCCGCAATTACTTTGGTTTGTTTTCGGCTTTTAAATTTACACTGGGCTTGGGTCGGTTTTAAAAAATGCAATAATTTTAAAAATAAACTAAACTACAGTATTTTTTTATTACAAAAATCTAGGAGGTACACGTTTGTTTTTTTGTTTACTAAAAACTGTTCTATTTAGAAATATCATTTTATTTTCCCTAAAACTAATTTCTCGGGTAACGAGCGGCAGTGCAATTCAGCTATCTATAGGCAAGCGTGACTCTTACCTCAGGCGATCGTATTGTCTCGTCACTAGGCTGTATAAAAAATATTAAAACTCATTGTAGTACTGATTTGATAATCTAACCACTCAACGGCGGATGATCCCGATCGGAATCATGCAAACATGCGAAACGCGCATCGCATGCGCGATATCGCGTAGGTACGCCGCGGACAGGTAAAAACTTGATGTCATAAAATTTATTGGCTCTCTAGATTTGAAATTTCAAAAGCTCCTCGAATTCATATAAAGAAACTACTATATTTATTCAACAATATTACTATTGTATCTCTATTACTATTCTTACATAATACATATTTAATCTAAAATGCTAAAATACATATCTTATTTACTCGAAAACGGGCTTATAATCTCCATATTGTGTCCACTCCATCATAACAGAATAGTTTAGTGTCAAGAACAATACAGTATTTTATACGACTAGACCTTGACTTTAGTTATGGATACTGGCTACGTAGTATTTATACAGGGTGCTTATTTAATGACCCACAAGCTTGAACAAGGCGAATCAGCATACACATTACTACTTAATCTTTTGATTATTAACACTTTCGCTGATGAACAAAGCTGCTGCTAACTGCAGAAATACAAAGAAGCTGGAAATTTTTGGCTGTATCTCGAGGAATTGCTTTCTCAGTTCTGTGAGTCAACAGAACTTTAACTCATCATTACCAGCCAAGACGTCCACTGCTGAACAAAGACCTTAGAAGGGAGAGGTTTCCATAATCCACACGGCTGGCAAGTGTCTTGGGGATCGCAGTATTGGTGGTAGATAATTCTTGTAAACTTTCAATGTATATTATAAATATACCTACGTCCTTGTAATATACCAACCGCTATGACCCTTGCTCGAGTCTCATGGCTGGCTACTTACACGTGACTTAAACTCTATGTCACATATAAGTCGTATTTATTTTCAATCCTCCATCGCTAGACAAGGGTCTCTTCTTGACAACTAAACGAAATCCCCTGCGATTAGCTTTAAAGAATATCATGTGGTTATATCCTCTTTGACAAATATCGGACGATGTCAATTATTATTACTATTATTTAACGGGCCTGTTGGTCTAGTGGTTTGACACCCTGGCTGCTAACCAATAGGTCGTAGATTCTATTCCCACTAAGTGTCTGAGTGTTATTTATCTAATTAAGTATGTATTTACAAAAAAAAACGTAATTATGTATTAGTATCAGTGGTTTGGTTTCCATAATACAGGCTCTGCCTATTTTGTGCTCAGATGAACGTGTGGATAGTCCTAGAACATTATTATTATTTTTTACGAAATTTAAGTTACGTAAATTGAAACGTAATTTAAAACACCCATCATAATTCTCGCACAAAATGGAGGGAATATAAGAAAACTTTAAATTACAAACATTGCTGTCCATGTTCTGTGGCGACACTTATAACAAAATTCACGGGGCCCTAGATACATGCACCATACAACCGTATCGGGAGGTCACTCCGCTTGATTTCCCTTGGCGCGTATTGCTTCCCAACGATGTAGTTGAGCCCATTTTGTAAACATAATTTTAAGTTATCTAGACGATATAGTTAGACACGACTGGTCGTTAGGAAAGAAACTCTGAAAGTAAGTTTTTTGACAGTGAGGAGATATCTTTGTTTTAATAGCGTAGAGGGATGTTGTTGTCTTTTCGGAAAATAAGAGTGAAGTACCTATTATTAAAATACTTCTGACATGACTTAATTTTTAGTGTAGAAATTTAAAGTAAGTACCTTAAAAGTATCGATCACATTATCAATCTACATAGTTTTACATAATTCATGTTTCTTCAGAAAAAAATATCCAGTCGTAATTAAATTTGCATGGAATCATCATAGTAGTTTACTCTCTCGAATAAAAAAGAATCATCGAAATCGGTTCATATTTGTCAGAGTAATGTAATGGAGAACATCAGTTTTATGGTTTTTACCAGATAAATTACCACATCGTTCATGGTCCTTCAGTAAGGTCTTATCCGGTTGTGATAAAATTCATACAGATTCATCACAGTTGTTTCTTATTTCGAATAAAAAAAGAATCATTGAAATTGGTAAATATTTGCCAGAGTTATGACCATTTTTGTCCTTAAAAAGTGACATAAAGTCATCTTATAGGCATTCCTGCAGCTGTCCTGCGCAGTCGCCATTCTTGTTTTTTCAGCAACTACTTATTCGTAAGCGGTAATTTTTTTATGGGACCCAATCAATTGTGTGAAGAATGATTTTTCCAAATCGGTTCATAATTGCCAGAGTTATGCGCGAACATACATAAATATATATATATATATATACAGACGAATTGAGAACCGAAGTATGTAATAAATGTATTCAGGACCGAAGTATGTAATAAATTTTCAACAAAAGCCAACCCTACCAAAGAGCTTTTAAAAAGCGTCAAAGGTCCTAACATAAAGGGCTAATAGAATAAAGAAACATTTCAATGAAACAAGGGGGAGTGTGAAAAACATCTTATCCAGTAAACATAAATAATTAAACGTCAAATACATAAATTTAGGTCACGTCTAACGCAGAGCGAAACCAATCACGGGGCTTTCGGATAGACCTGGTGGTTGAATCGGTCCGCAAATCGGATGGAAAGCCGATCTCATAGACATTGCGGGAATCCTGGCCGCGTGCCAAAATACATTACGTGTCGTACACGTGCCGCGTACGTCACAGTCACCGACGTAGAAATAGAAGCTTTAAGATAGATCGTGTTTGCGAACTAAATAGGGAATAGTGTAGATATAATATAATAAGGTAAAACATATCTTAGACGAAATAAAGAAGCATTTAGTCAGAGTATTTTTATAGCACTTATCAATTGTTTAGGGTCGTTGCTAATACTTCATCAGCAGGAAGACGTCCACTGCTGAACGTAGGATTGTCTGCAATGCTTTTTAGTTATAGATCCAGTTAGTGATTCTAAAACTTTGGGAGGTTATATACTTTCATTACACTTGTAACAAATATGATAGAATCTGAAATGAGAAGATTCGCCGAAGAACCGGGTTCACCGACATAGCTCTTAGAATCTGCAAGTTGAAATGGCAGTAGGCAGGCCACATCGCTCGAAGTACCGATAATCGATGGGAAAGAAAGCTTCTTGAGTGCCGACCACAAATCCGAAGACGCAGAGTTGGTAGGCCTCCCACTAGGACCGACGACGTTGTGCGTGTCGCAGGCAACCAGTGGATGCAAATGGCTAACTGTCGTGATGGTGTCGTGTAATTGTGATGGTCGGAGGCTTTTTTTCAGCAGTGGACATCTTCCGGCTGATGATGATGAAGAACACTCAATTCGGGGTAAATTATAAAACGGCGCAGATATAAAACGCACATAAGTATGTTATTTCTTTGTAATTATAAATCATTATCTTCCTACAAATGACGTTAGTTACTTGCAAATCAAGGACTATTAGTTAAATCCATGTATCCTCAAAAACTCCAATTAAGATTCACGAAATGATTAAACAGCACCTCAATCCAACAATTCGACAACTCCCCAAAATTCCCGTTAACCTAATTAAGACCGAATAATCCTTTATCTTATGCCAAAGTATCATCTAGAACCATAATAAAATCTTTGAGAAAACGAGGCCGGTCGAAACAATAGGAAATTAATACCCTGCTTCTGACAAATAACGATCTGCCACAGCTTCCTATCTTTGACGGGAACTTTATTTTTGACGCAAAAGGGGGTAAGCCAACAGCGAAGATTATTCGCCTAAGGCTATTTTGCAGTTCTAAGAAGCGTGGTTGGTTCAACCGTAAACGACCTTTAAAGTGCCACACACAAGAGTTGATTTCCCGTGTTAAAAACATTCTGTAGTTACGAGTAATACACAGAATACTGGCAACATTGCTTAATCGTATCCGTATAGTTACGCAAATGTAAATACAAACGTTTGGCGCTCGTCGTAATGGGATGTGTGTTCATTTGCCTAAAATACTCAGCGCTTTAGATAAGCCGGCGATAAAATATTCGGGTTTTAAGTGATACGAGTGTTACGCCGCTATATCCACTTACACGAATTGGGAATACTCTATATTATTAAGAAATTATTGTCCTTGCTTGCGGCCCAATAACGAATTTAGCCATTTTTGGTGTGTGTTTTTGGTTAATCCACAATATTCTGGTAGTTTGTGTATTTTTGGTCCACTGCTTTATTTTTTACAATCGACGACGGTAAATCTCTCTAGCCTATTGAAAGACTATTCATTATATGTAAAATATACAGCCTGACTTGAGGCATACTCGGGTTGTAGCCACGGGGCTACAACCCGAGTATGCCTCACGTTCAAGTCGAATCTTTACAACCCGAATGATACGGAAGTCTTAATATTACTTCATACGGATGAAGTAATATTAAGACTTCCGTATCATTCTCACTTTCCATATATATGCAGTATCTGGTAAAAACAAAACCCAAAAGCAAATAAAATAAAATCAAAAGGAAGTGTGTGGTTGTTAAATAAGTTGAATTATCCATCTGTCGAGGTGTTACACCGTCGGTGATAGCTTCCCGCCCTCCGACTGTTTCCGGTCCGCCAGGGCGGGCGTTATAATCGAGAATTTATTGGCCGATCGTGATAATTACAAACCAATTATTCAATACCAAGTTTGATGTCGGTCCAAATGTGCCTGATGGGAATTGCTAGAATTATCTTTTGCAAAGTTCAAAATTTATATTCTGCTAAGTAATTCTAGCATGCTTTCTACCACTGTCACTCTTGGGATTATACCCATCATACACTGTTTAATCCAATAATCTGTTTAATCCAACCCTATTCATGCACCTTGTATGGAATTTGATTGTACTGAAATGATTATGTGAATGATGCTAGAACCCGTTAGTGTATGAACCCGTCATTTGACACATTAGGTCGAGGGTTCGATTCTCACCCAAGACAAATATATTTTGTGTTCATGAAATGTTAGTTTGTCTTGCATCATGGTATTATCTGTATAAGATGGATTTATATAAAAGCTATGCATGAATTTGGATAACAAGGCTGTGCGTGTATTGCGTCGGGTAATAAATACTTAGGTATGAAAATAAAATATATAAATAAATATTTATAAGTTAAATATTTTTAAGTACTAAACGATAGCAAATAATTTTGTAGGTCTTAGGTACCAGTCAACACACCACTCTCCACAACAATAATCTAGGGCATTCAGACAAAAAAATAACAAGAATGAGGCGCATGATTTTTTTATTAACAGTCAGTCATAGCCCTCCCCCATCGAACGCCACAATGAATGACAATTGGCGCACAATTTTGAAAGTCCACCTAGTGGGAGGCCTACCTACGCTGCGTCTTCCCCAACGGTTATCGGTTCTCCGAGCGATGCGTGTGTGTGTGTGTGATGAGCGGTGAGGTTAACACAAATGCTATTTATACTTATTTACTCAGGGTACGACACGCGATCCCCGAAACTCCTGCCAAGCGGACGCCTTCTACTACTACTAGTCGTAGTAATAGTCAATTTTACTCAAAAGCCAATGCGAAAGGAGCAAATTAATTTGAAAATTTGACAACACTCCCAACCGGGGTTGAACTTAAGAAAACTTAATATCCGCTGTTTAATTTACCCAGACCTGCTTCTATATTCCTCTTTGTCTTTGATCCGGCTAATCCATGGTATTCATTATGTATATCGATTTTGGTAGAAGCGATTATGTTTTTGGCACCAAATCGCCTTCTGCACAGGATACGCGCGTAATATCCTCAGGTGGTGTCGATAAAAAAATACGGTAACATCACTAAAGCGGACTGTAATTATTCTCTAATATTAAACAGGATTTAAACATTATTGGTCGAAACTGTGTTACAATGTATGTTTGCGTAGGTATGTGCTCTTGGGTCCGCCGTTTGATATGTGTCTGTCAATGATTATATCGAGTGTTTACTGCGAAAACCAGCTAAACAACATTTTGTTAAAAATCTATTTAATATATGAATACCCTTATTTTAGTTACCCATATTTACTGAGACTACACTACGACTACAAATATAATCTTCAATCTTAACCTATCTTGTGACTACTAAAGTATGTACGCTAAGCAGTTTCAAGCGTCGCCTCAAACGTTGACTTATTGAGCACTCGTTTTATAGTTATGAGGAATTTGTAACGCAGAAAACGTAGCTCTGAAAACACCTCACTATTTCCAATGTATTCTGAACTAGTAGTATTCACATGTAAATAGATGACATGATATGATATTGAGACTAATCTACGACATAATATGAATGATATTAACATGTATTATTATTATTTGGACTTTGTAAACTGAATATTGTAACTGACGTGTAAAACAAATTTACCAATAAATGATTATGATTATAATTATGATTACCACCTATATACTGAATTTTTTGTGATTTAATTTGGTGTAAGCTTTCAGAACTAAATATCTCAAAACTAACTATACTGCATTTAACAGGTTTTGGCAGTAAACCCTCGATATCGATGGTGTCTGTCTGTTCGTGAGCGTAGCCTAGTGATGGGCGCCGCCCGCTATCACATCCGGCATAGTGTTGTCCCCACAGTATAGGTGCATATATATTATAATATAATATACGTTTATTTCTTCTCACAAAAAATATGAACATATTTTTCAAGTATATAATCATATATTTCAAGTATATAATATTTTTATTTAAATTACCGGACACTAGACTTAGTATCACTATCCGCCTGCAGTATTAGTATCAGTATCCCAAGCCTGTTAGTCCAGTATGTAGCCTGTTAGTATCAGTATACTCCCTTCTAAGGGGAGGCCTTGTTCAGCAGTGGACGTTTTTCGTTGATGATGATGAAGATTTAGTATCAAATGCCTTAAGGGTCGGCAATGTGCTAGTGATTCTTCTGGTGTTGTTAGCGGCTGTAGGCTGCGGTGACTGCTTACCATTAGGCGAGCCACACACTTGCCATCTGGGTAGTATAAAAAAAGTCTGGCAATAACAATATGGTTTCTTTAGGGGAATGAAGTACAAAAATTATAAGACGCAAAAAAAAAAGGAAAACACGCAGAAAAAAAATATTACAAAGAGCATTTAAAAAAAGAAACTTAGTTGTGCTTTATGCGACTCCAGCACACTTGCATCGAAAAGGTGCCTGGCTCAGTATGTGCTGGTCACCAAATGCAACCAGCGCTGGTGTTCAGCTAGTATACCACCGGAGACTAAAGAAAGTCTAACTGAAATACCGTGTTCAAATAGGATAAAGCATTAAAATAAAATAACAAAAAACATATTAGATTACAATGTCTATAGTTTTAGTGATATATATTTAATTTATTTCCTCTTGTTTGTCCTAGACTTTAGCACCCAGAGTAATATACACACGTAACTTGTACCCAAACGCGACTCAACAGCTTATCTCGAATCATTAAATAATTTCTACACAAAACAAGGCATGACTACCGAATCCATAACTCTATGTACACCAAAACGCAGGTATAATGAAATACCGCTGAATTTATTCGCGAAAATAATTAAACAATTGAAATGAGTTCAAAATTAATTTTCGAGTTCGCCGGATGAGGATCGTATTAACATTCCGTTCTATTGTTGTTCCAGTTCTGTTCTATCCAGTCACAATGGAAGCAAGGGTGAAATTATGGAAGCCGTCAGCTAAGTAGTTGTTTATCCTGAATAATTTGTCAGCTGTCAATTTTTTTGAGCTTTTTTAATGATGACTCGAGCAAGTCCTTACTTGAAGTAAAGAATATGTCCCAGCTACACTGTTGGCAAAGACATTACTCTTTACATGTGGCTTCGAAAAGTCTTTGCTTGTAGCGGCTTCGTGTGGCGGATCACCTCCTTCCCTACAATATGTTTGAGTGGTCGGCCACACTGCAGGCCTAGCGCGGCGGCGGCGGCGGCGGCGGGCGCGAAATATCAAACATATGAAACCGCCGCTTACGGCCACACTGAAGTGACTTAGGCGGGAGCCTAGCGCGACCGGCTTGAGCGAGTTAGCGGGCGTACTTTTCAAACGTTCCTATCCGCTCGTTCTGGCCACACTGCGGGCCTAGTCAACAAGCGACCGATCGCGCGGCTGGCGGGGTATCAAACCATTTCGGTCTTGTCGCTCGTTTTAAGTATTTTTTTATTATTAAATAACTTTGAATACATGTATAAAAAAGGTTTTTTTTGGACATTTGAAATTGTAAGTGTATAATATGTATATTGTTGATGTTCCTTAATAAATAAAATAAACTTTTTTGACTACAATTGCAATTCTTAATAATTTTTTTTTAAATCTCCATTCATTTAACTGTTTTTAGTTATTTCGTGCGCACCCAGCACACCATCTCTTATGATCAACGCCTCCCATCTCAGGATTGGCCTATCCAGTAAAAAATACAGAATCCTCATAAAAGGTTTGCGACACCTGCAATAAGTGTTATCGCCACAACAGCCCGCGCGTCACTGTGGCCACCCTGCGCGCCCGCCGCCGCGCCCGCGCTAGGCTCAAGTCACCGCGCGTTCACTGTGGCCAACCACTGAGGGGAGAGATGGCTGCTGCTCGAGTCAACTCGTGCGCGGGTTTTGCTTGGGAGTCCGTGTACTATCCCTTTGGCCTTTCAGTTTGTTGTATTTTCGTCGTGTCCAACCAAAAGTCCAACGACTCCGAAGGAACTGAAGTACCTAACTATACTTAATTCTTGTTCACCAGAAAGTTTGCATTGTTAATTGAATGTGGTCTGTCAGATTAACATTTTCAATTTGCATTCCAATTTGGAAGCGAAAGAAATAAGTGATGGATATTTATTTTGATGATGGTAGCTAAAGTTATCGAGATTTATAAACTTTATTCTCCGAATATATTTTTTAAGGCTAAGCCGGCTTTGGTTAGCAAGCAAACAGTTCAACAATATTGTATTTTAAATAACGCAACATACATATGTATGTAGATACCGATCAAGTGATTACGACGACGTGCCCGTTGGTCTAGTGGTTAGACACCCTGGCTGCTACCCGATGGGTCGTGGTTTCGATTCCCACCAAGTGTCTGGGTGTTATTTATCTATTTAAGTATGTATTTACAAAAAAAAAGTATATAAGTTATAAGTATTAGTATCAGTTGTCTGGTTTCCACAGTACAGGCTCTGCCTAGTTTGGGATCGGATGACCGTGTATGGATTGTCCTATGATATTATTATTATTAAAAAAAGTCGGCATATGTGAAATAACTGCAACCAATATTTCGCTGGCTGTTACAGATTTTAACTAATACGAGGCTTACCCATAGCTTTACTGGACATGATTCCTGTCTCTGAGCTACTACTGTGAATTGATTTACAGAAAGACCCAAATAAATAGCTTAGGACATTGTAGTAAGACGGAAAATATCGCGACTTATTTTAGATTTTACTTTCCCGATGTTTGGAATGCTTTGCAGCACCCATGGTCACGGGCGGACTATTAGTATTAGCGTAAATAAAAGACAACAGTAAATAGCCTAACAACGACAACAGTAATAGGAGTCCACTTTAATTACTTTGTTTTTATTTCACCTAGTGAGGTGAACAAGACGTTTTCCTGATGGTAAGCAACGCACCTGCCTAAAGGCAGCTGGTTTGCACTGCCACTCGTCATCCGAGACATTAGTTAGGTATTAAGTCTCCTGTGTCCGTTAATTTCAGCAGCTACAGTGCCCTTCACACCGGAACATAGCAATGTTTGCACACTGTTGCTTATCGGTCGTATATCTGACACTGCGGTGGTACCTACCTGGACGATCCTTTACAAAAAAGATCTCATCATCATCATCATCAACAACAGCGAAAAACGTCCACTGCTGAACAAATGCCCCTGACAAGGGAGGGGTTGCCATAATCTCCACGCTTGGCACGCGGCTTGGGAATCGCAGTATAGCGATTTAATCCGCGCCGCCGCCGATTACGCCCCTAGTCCTTCTGACTCGCGCCGCAGACCACGGCACGTACTGCTCGACCCACCTGACCCCATGACGGTCCTATTGGACCGGGATGCGCCGAACCCTCCCCGACAACCGTATGCTACACTAGCTATCAGACACCGGTCTCGCCGGCGAGGCCGAAGGGTCGTACGTATGCGACCTCAACGACGTGCATCACCCCACTGAGTTTCTTGCCGGTTCTTCTCAGTGGGGGCGCGTTGTGAACCGGTGGTAAACTCAGCCCTCTCTTAAGCGACAGCCCAAGCCGAGGCCGTGCCTCCCTGAGGTGCCCTTGAGCTCGTCGCTACTTCTGCCGTAAAGGCTAGAGCGCTTCAAGCGCTCGCCTCCTATTGTCCGATGAAGCTGTAAGCTGCCCGTCTTCTTGTTTTCCCTTAGTCGCCTCTTATACGAACACTCAATGGGAGGAGATGGGAGGGTGCTATTCTTACCGGCCTACCAGCTAGTAAAAACTTGTCTTAGTCTCTTGAGCAATGTACTACGCTTGAAGTAGTCAAAGCAAAGACGACCGTTATCCGATTTAGCTTCTCCACAATTTAGTTCCAAGACAAACGGCTTTATTCAGCAGCGTGACGTCTCCGTTCCGGCGCCGTCACAACCCGTGACGTTTATAGCCATCTTACTACCGACGGGGGTAAACGATATGGCAGCTTAAGTACAAATGTTACGAGCTGCGCTTTTAAGATCGACTACATGTCTAAATCTTGTGATCTATAGTTCTGTACAATAGTCACCAGACAACTGAGACAAATACTTATTGTTAGATTCAAATCGATTTTACGGTCTCCCGTACTATCGTAACACTAAAGTAGGGCTAATTTAAACGATCACATTTGACACTTCATCAAATTTAACGGCAAAAAATATTATTTATATTTTCGAAATTAGAACTGCACAATCGTTTAACTTTTTTTTATTAAGATTACATTATTTATTGTAATATTGACAAAAGAAACTGACAGATGTCATACATTACGGGAAAACAAGAATTTCTTTGGATTAGCTACCTATACTGCGATCCCCAAGGGATTATGGCAACCTCTTCTTGGTTATTTGGCAATGGATATCTTTAGTCTACTGATGATGATAATGAATAGGTATTAACTTTTATAATTTTTATATACGCATGGTCACACACATAAGTTAATCTAAATTGAACTTTATTAGTCAGTAATTGAATTGAAACCCCAACAATTGGCAACTAACATAGCGCTAACAAGGCGCTAACACTCGAGAACGCTTGCCAAAAATATAATCTATTGAACAAAAAGCATAAAATCTATTGTAACAGCGATACAACGCGATACTGGCTCCGTGCCAAGTTATAGCAATTAGTGACTATATCGTTATGATATCGTTTCGTCATCGTTACTGCCAGGTCTGCAGTCCAATAATAAATAAACAAGTTATTGTGTTCGCGAAGTGTTTTATGGAAATTTATACCATAGGCGAATTGTAGGCGCTTCTTATTCAATTAGACGAGTGCTCGGTCGCTTGATGTTAAGTGGGGATTCTATAGAATTGAAAACTTAAGGGTTATATTGCAAAAACGTTAATTTTTCAGCATCAAGTGATGCGAATTCCAATTTTTCTTACCCGGACATCACCCCGTCATTATACAAAGCCACCACCATAGCAATAAATTGTCACCAACTGGTAAAGGCCGAAAGACTCCTATATTTTATTGCAGCCACAAGCTCTTACGCTTTATAACTCTAAATTATTCCATTATGAGGTTCATACCGCGGGCAGTTCGCTTCATATCACCAGAGATACTGGAAAAGATTTCTAAAGATTTAAAAGTGAATAATGTTCTTAGGTGCACTGAAACGACTAAAGGATGATTCACATTACACCGTGTCGGAGCTGGGCCGGGCCCCGGCCGTGTTTTTTGAGTGCATCACCCCAGCAAGAAAATTGCTCATAGAGTAAATGTGTGCCAAATACAAAAAATACGCTATCTGTTAATGTACTTTACTCCATTGAATCTTCCTGCTGGAACAACGTTACTCCAGCAGTACTCGTTTTTTGGCTTTTTTATTTTTTTATCCAAACCGACAGCACGCAAAAATAAATATTTGGTGCATATTTACTTTCATATTTCTTGCTGAGACTTAATATCTAAAGTCATAAGGGTCGGCAATGTGCTAGCGATTCTTCTGGTGTTCTGGTGAGACTGCTTACCATCAGGCGAGCCGTATGCTTGCTTGACACCTTGGTAGTACAAAAAAACTAGGGTTCCAAATATTTAATCTACAGTTCCGAGTGCTCTATATAGAGTAGAATTGTACTCTTGGTGGTTTTAAAAAATACTACTCTTTTAAATTGTGTAAGCCGGCTCCAATGAAACTAAATAACAATCACCCCATTCCCCGTCAAATACATTAAAAGCGGGCTCATTAAACAGTAGGGGTAGGAACAGGAAGGACTGTGTGTAGCGCCTTAGCTACTCTAATGAAGACACACCACCTCTCTGAGTAAGCGGTAATATCGATTAGTTCTGTTTCGTTTAAAGTTTATTTTACTAAGAGAGATGGATTGTAGTTTTCTTTAGAACACATTTATTTTGCAATTTACAAACGATATCTGTAGGCGTCATAATAATGCAGCGTCCCAGGTTCTCAGCGTGCTATAAAAAATAGATAGATAGATAGATAGACAATTCTTTATTGCGCACAAACAAACAGATACAAAAAGAAAAAGACACAAATTAATAAAAAATGCAACAATGGGCAGCCTTATCGCTAAAAGCGATCTCTTCCAGGCAACCTTTGGATGGAGAGGAAAATAAAGAAGTTACAAAGAGCAGAGGGTGCGCGCACTCGACATGAATAGGTAACATTAACACAAAGACACATAAAAACACATATGTTGTAAACTATAATAATATATATTCATATGAGTATAATATATAAACATACATCAAATAATACTATTATAAACATACATAAATCAGTACGTACTAATATAACAAGAAAATTACACAAATACCGATTAACTTATTCCGCCAAATAAAACTTCTTCACTAGATCTTTGAAAATTGGCAGTGACGAAGCACGCCTTATAGAAACGGGCATGGAATTCCACAGGCGAACCGCCTGCACCGTGAAGGATTTGTCATAGAAGGAACTGCTATGTAAGGGCATCGTAAGACAAAGGTTTTCTGAGGACCTAAGACTATAGGTAAAATAATGTCCTCCTGGCCGATACGAATGAAACACGTTGAACGTCTTGTAGAAGACTGGCCGCTATGCCAGTCTTTTACAAGACTAGCCATCTACGCGGGAGATATTAAAGTGCACAAGTTGCGTAGACACAAGTGCACTCTCTCTTCCTTTACCTCTCACAATCCTATGGAGCGGAAGACCGACAAAACCGGGAAGAGTTCAGGTGCAGGACCGACTTTTTACATGCCCATTCGACACATGGATCATCTTACTTTACAGACAATCATGTGATCGGCCTGCATTGTCCTAGCCAGTAAGAAACAATTACACAAAGTTATTGCTCCGTCTTCAGTGGTGACCACTATAGATCCTGGCTTACAGGAGTAACAGTGGTGGGATTGAGTGGTGGGATTACTCCCAAAAAAAATATAGACTTAATAGTTAGTTATTAAGCCTCATGAGCCTGGTTATTTTGCCTTTTGGGACGTTAACATCTCAGCTGATGATCAAGATCTGCTTTGCTTGTCTATTGAACAACAAAATATTCCATTTCAAACTACAAAATCTGGAAGTGGAAAGTTGAATTTATGTCTTTCCAACTCCCCCTATCTACCTTTTTAATTAAATTTGTTGCGGGTTCCAAGACAATTTACCGTTCCCCTGGGACTCGCCGAGGGTCAAACCTCGGTGTCTTCAGTGGTGATCACTGTAGATCCTGGCTTACAAGAGTACCTAACAGTGTTGCGAATGAATGATGTGATTAGTCCCAAAAAAAAAATACTAAATCAACGCGAGGGAGAAATTATAGATAGCGTGTAGTAATCTGATAACAGGTTGCAATACGATGTATAAAGCTTTCACCATACCAAATTCCCAACGGAACTATTTCCTGGTAGCTCAATATAACGCGCAAATTGAGCGCGACAACTGTTCTATTAGCACAAGGATTAATGGTGAGCCGCACTCAGTGAATGATAATAATTAATATAGCATTATGTATATTCATGTTACTGTGTATTTACGTGATGCAGGAACTTACTACGTATGGCACAAATGATATGCATGATGTTGACTTATTTATGAGATTGTTTGAAATTAATGCCAAGCACTAGCTTAGCATAGGCTAAGCCACGTCATCGGTGTGGGTTGACGTTTGGGGTATGGGCTCTTGACATTAATCTCCGTGACTCCGAAGAGGACGGCGGCGGGGTTGTGACCCCCGTCCCCGTCAGTATCGTGACTGGTTCCCGGGGGTCTACAATGCGCCCCGCGGCAGTGGATTCAAAAGAAAGACACTGAGGGGTAGCAGATCTACATCTCATCGGAATCCAGGCCCCGCTCTCAAGTGCCGATGCGAGAGCCACGGAGTTTAAATGAGTAAGAATCCCACATACCCCGGTGTACAAGGCAAGGCAAATACGCTAATTTTCCTGTCGATTATTCTCATTAGCAACTGCGTTACCAGCCGGTGACAGTTTGTAAAAAAACATAAAAAATATTTTTTACCTACGTGGGACATGTATAAAGATTATTTAACTTTGACTTTAGGCTATAAACCCGTAAAAGAGTCTTTATTGCATTGAGAACATATTTTACAGTTTGTTTGCATTGTTTACATTCTTTCACTCTGAAGCGTGGTAGTCTAGTGCGATTCATTTCATAGATGTACTATATACACTAAATTAATAATCATAGGAGACATATTAAAATTCCAATTACTGTCGTGGAGATATACGTTTAATATTTAGTTTATGTTACTTTCTTTTTAGTTTATTTTCTTCTACTAGTAGTAGTTACTCATTTTAATTAGGTAGTTCTTAAGTTTATTGAAACAAAATATTTACAGTTTATTTACAAATATGTACACTTAAACTAGGTAAAAAACTTCCTCGAAGTTGTCGCCGCACTGGGAGGGAAGGGTACCTAAAAGACTGGCGGCATTACCCCTTTGTATGGCCAAGCTTATACGTTGGCAGAAAAAGCTACCAGCCCGGCGGTCTCCTGAGACTTCGATAAGTTCTTAAGTTATATTTTGTGTCTTTCTTAGTATTAGATTTATGGTTGCGCAATACGTGTGTGCGGTGAAGTATCCATGCAGTCACCGGGGGTTCCAACGGAAGACCAGCGCGGCCTGCTTGCAAGCCGCCTCATGCTGAGTTGGAACCCTTTCGTTGCAAGCTTATTACTTATACTGTTTTCTTTTGTTTGAACTATGTATGTAACCTGTTTGCTTCGAATAAAAAGTTTTCTTCTTCTACTTCTATATTTTTAATTTTTAATAATATTCTAATGTTGTTCTCTGTTCCTGTGTACATACTGTAAACAACAAATCATTACACTCCAGCTGGTCAAGAAAGCCGAAACACTATGCCAATTAAATGGAACAAGCTAACGAGTACGTAACAAGAAACTGTGAAAAAACTCGCCACACGTCCAAATCGTGTTGAGATTGAGGCGGGTTGACGCGCCACGGACCCTGCATGACGTCACGTCAGACCCCGCAAAAACCCTTAAGAACAGGGATTTGTACGGACAGCTCGAGGATACAGAGTGACGGGTGGTAATAAGTACATCACTATATTATGGTCTATGCTTGAATAGTTAAACAAAACGAAAGTTAGGAAATGTGGTTTGTTTCTTTTTGCTGTCGACAAGAAGAACGCTCTTTTGTTTTCTCAGGGGAAACCTTCAAACCTGCTTCCCGGAAGCTGTGGGGGTCAACCGGGGTATGTGGGATTCAGTAAAACCTCCGCGACTGTCACATCGGCACATGGAGGGGAGACCGACGTTGGGATCCGCACCAGGACCCCTTCAGTGCACTGACACGGTGCTCACGGGAACGAGAGTCCTACCTACCAGTAATTAATTTAGTGGTAGCAATGTTTGATTAAGGCTTGTTATTCATATCAGGAAATAAAAGATATAGCAAGTTGTTAAACAACTATTCCCCACCCCGCTCCGAAACCAATTACCTCCCCGCTGCGCTCGGAAAAACTCTGTAATAATGAGAACTAAAGTCGACATTCGTGTAACGTCGAGTAAGCCGTTCGTTGCAAGAGGTTTGTACCCGTGTCAGCGGCATAATGCGCCGTCCCCTGTCTAAAGGACCTGGACTATGGTGCAGGTTATAAGAAATAACGTATTTACGGTATAAATTAAGTAAATGGTATAATTTATTGTTATAAAATAAACAGTATTGAAATAACATTAAACATGTGCAAACATTTTCAAGCTTAAATAAACGAACAAATAAAATCTCAACGCTTTGAAATGCGGTATATCTTATTGTTATGAAATATCTCCCTATTTAGCAACAATCAGCCTGATTGTTATTTTTTGAAAGTCTGTACTGTAATATTTAGTTGAGTTTTACTAGAACGAAATATTTTTAAAATATATATATAATATTTTAAGGTCTCAAGTGATTTATGCACACAGACGCTATACTCGTATATTATTTTTGTGATAAACTTATAATATTTATATTAAATGGTATATTCCGTTTACTTCTCGTAATTTGCACTACAAAATGACTTTTTAAATATTTTATTTCTATTTCAATAGAGATGGCGGGGTAAAAGCATATTACGATTCTTGTCAGACGGTACTTACTTACGAAACTTATGCATACGAATAAAGTTCTTTTTTTCATAAATAGGCCTGTAGAAAACGAAGACAATCTAAGGTTCTACAGTTTCTCTGTTTCTTTAGCTCCCAGCGCCGCCATACCACTACAATTCTATTTCATGTGCTACTAACTACGGGGTAGCTATTAACTCAATGCATTTTTCAGCTTATTATTGGAATGTAGGTCAAATAAAGTGTACTAGATTTTAATATTTTACCGATGCATTTATACAAAAACTATAAAATAAATATTCGCTATGTTTATATTTATTTTATGCTTTGAATGCTCAATAAGGTTTAATAAGGTTTTTTTTTCATAAATAGGCCTGTAGAGAACGAAGACAATCTAAGGTTCTACAGTTTCTCAGTTTCTTTAGCTCCCAGCTCCGCCATACCACTACAATTCTACTTCATGTGCTACTAACTACGGGGTAGCTATTAACTCAATGCATTTTTCAGCTTATTATTGGAATGTAGGTCAAATAAAGTGTACTAGATTTTAATATTTTACCGATGCATTTATACAAAAACTATAAAATAAATATTCGCTATGTTTATATTTATTTTATGCTTTGAATGCTCAATAAGGTTTAATAAGGTTTTTTTTTCATAAATAGGCCTGTAGAGAACGAAGACAATCTAAGGTTCTACAGTTTCTCAGTTTCTTTAGCTCCCAGCTCCGCCATACCACTACAATTCTACTTCATGTGCTACTAACTACGGGGTAGCTATTAACTCAATGCATTTTTCAGCTTACTATTGGAATGTAGGTCAAATAAAGTGTACTAGATTTTAATATTTTACCGATGCATTTATACAAAAACTATAAAATAAATATTCGCTATGTTTATTTTTATGCTTTGAATGCTCAATAAGGTTTAAAAAATATACTTTTCTGTTGATCCCATTTTATTTTTACGCACAAAATTAAAATGTTTATGTTCCATGCAATATTTTTTCCATCGCAACGTTTCCTAGCAACTGCAGTTAGCCAGTTGTACATTTCTTTTTAACCGACTTCTGTTTTATGTACCTAGCTACAATCAAGAGTATATAATAAAAACCGTATCCTGCTGAACTTTTAAAACGCCTGAGAAGAATGCACAATTCATGCTCAAGCGTCAAAATATTCACCAATTAAATTCGCTAAGCATCCACCGAGGGTTTCATTAATTAAGCCCTGGTGCTTCACGCCTCGTGCTTAAGGGTCTTGCTCTTGCGTACCTCGAGATAATCGCTGTCCAAAATTATTCCCTTTGATTGTCTAGCCTTTGTGATATAATTCCTTGGCATTACAGCCGATTACTCTCTTGTTGAAGACATTGTGTCGGGATCAAACGGTGTCTGCGCCTAGCAACTGAGAAAGGTCTTCGATACGGTTAAGTTCTACTGTTCTTAGAAAGGTGAGAGGGTGATTATTCAGTGGAAACATTGAAAGTAAACATTTGGGTGGATCAAGGAATCATCATTAAACTTAGTTTATTTACAGTAACTACGGTTACCTTACTCAAATTAATGAATATAAAATATACTAGGTAATATCTAGATCTTGTCTTTCGGCTGCTACTGATGATGATTAAAATGACATTTAATTAATGTCCACTATAAAAGAAATTACAAAAACGTGATACGTGTATGGTATTGTTGCAGCGCACCCGTTTTCAAACGGTTTTTAAAACGTTCGCAGATCGCATATCTGGCTATTTTCAAAATTAATCAAGGCCGCAGGAACATGCTTAGTGGGCCGCTTTACGGACTTATTACCACTGGCATCAAATAAGTGTGATAAAAAATTTGATTGCTATGGCCGGTTTACTATCTATATTAATAAAAGAGCAGGGTGTTTTCTAGGAATCACGATACAGCAAAAACCATATAACGTACAATCTTGAAATTTGGAACCAACATTATTCAAATAGTCTAGGTGAACAATAAGAACGGATTTTTCGAAATTCCATACCTAAGTGGAATGGGCTCCCAAAGTTTGTATGGAAAAAAAAAATTTTTTCGTCACACGGACATGAAACTTTGTCAGTGTACTAAACAAAAGAAATAAAGAAATACGTGTATCACACTTTTTGATAATCGTCCCTTATAGGGATTTTAATATGGTTTTTGAGTATGCAAGGCGGAAAAAAAATTTCATACTGCATCGCTGAAACTTTGGGAATACATTAATCAAATTATAGCAATCCAAGTGTAAATAATCATTTTATGAAAATCAACTCCTAAAGGGTTCCAATTGGGGTCCAAAAAATGTTTCTCGACATACAGTCATAAAACTTAGTTTATATATTGCACACATGAATCTAAGAAACCTATTTTCGGCATTTTTCGAAAAACTACCCCTAAGGTCTTTTAATGGGGTTTCAAAGTTTGCACAAAGAAGGATTTCCATTTCATCCTATGATGCAGCTAGAGTAACGAAACTCGGTAAATAAACTCAACACAACAATTGAAGAAACTAATTTTGAGCATTTTTGTAAAATCAACCCCTAAGTGAGTCAAACGGGCTCCCAAAGTATGTATGAAAAAATAATTTTTTTCGTCATACGGCCAAGTAACTTTGTCAGTGTACTGAGCAAAACAAATAAAGAAACCCGTGAATCACAACTTTTTGAAAATCGACCCTTATAGGGATTTTATCATGGTTTTTGAGTATGCAACGCGGAAAAAAAATCATATTGCATTGCTGAAACTTTGCGAATACGTTAATCAAATTATAGCAATCCAAGTGCAAATAATCATTTTTTGAAAATCAACTCCTAAAGGGGTCTAATTGGGGTCTAAAAAAATTTTCTCGAGCTACATTCATAAAACTTAGTTTATGTATTTCACACAAGAATCTAAGAAACCTATTTCGGGCATTTTTCGAAGTACTACCCCTAAGGTCATATAATGGGGTTCCAAAGTTTGCATAAAGAAGGATTTCCATTTCATCCTATGATGCAGATAGAGTAACGAAACTCGGTAAATAAACTCAACACAACAATTGAAAAAACTAATTTTGAGCATTTTTGTAAAATCAACCCCTAAGTGGATCAAATGGGCTCCCAAAGTGTAAAGGAAAAAAAAATGTTTTCGTCACACGGAAACGAAACTACGTTACAGTACTGAGCAAAAGAAATAAAGAAATACGTGCATTACAACTTTTTGAAAATCGACCCTTAAAGGGGTTTTAACATAGTTTTTGAGTATGCAACGTGAAAAAAAACCATACTTACTGCATTGATGAAACTTTGCGAATATATTTATCAAAATAAAGCAATTTATGTGTAAATAATCATGTTTTGAGAATCAACTCCGAAATGGGTCCAATTGGGGTCCAAAAAATGTTTTACGACCTACAGTCATAAGACTTAGTTTATATATTGTACACAAGAATCTAAGAAACCTATTTCCGGCATTTTTCGAAAAACTACCCCTAAGGTTATTTAATGGGGTTTCAAAGTTTGCACAAAGAAGGATTTCCATTTCATCCTATGATGCAGCTAGAATAACGAAACTTAGTAAATAAACTCAACACAACAATTGAAAAAAACTAATTATGAGCAGTTTGTTAACCCCTAAGTGGGTCAAATGGGCTCCCAAAGAAGGCATGAATTTTTTTTTTTCATCACACGTTTATGAAATTCTGTAAATGTACTAAGCCAAAGAAATTAAGAACCACGTGTATCACAACTTTTTCAAATTCGTATCCCGTAAAGGGATGTTAGCATGGTTTTTGAGTATGAAACGCGGAAAAAAAATATCATGCATTGATGAAACTTTGCGAATACATTTATCAATCTAAAGCAATTATTGTATAAATAATCATTTTTTGAAAATCAATCAATTGTTTACGGGATCCAATTAGTCATGACTTAATTTAAGTATTGCACACAAGAATTTAAGAAACCTATTTCCGGCATTTTGCAAATAATAACTCCTATGGTCGTTTAATGGGGTTGTAAAGTTTACACGTAAAATGATTTCCATTTAATGCAATACAGCTAGAGTAACGAAACTCAGTACATAAACTCAATAAAAATATTGAATAAACTAATTTTCAGCATTTTTTGATTTCAACCCCTAAGTGGGTCTAATGGGGTCTCAAAGTTTGTATGGAAAACAATTTTTTTTCACCACACACACGAAATTTTGTCAACATACTAAACAAAAGAAATGAAGAAACACCCTTATTACAACTTTTTGAAAATCGACCCTAAAGGGGTTTTAGTATGGTTTTTAAGTTTGAACCGCGGAAAAATATTATACTGCATTGATGAAACTTTGCGAATACATTAATCAATCTAAAGCAATCCATGTGTAAATAGTTTTTGAAAATCAACTCCTAAATGGATCCAATTGGGGTCCAAAAATGTTCTTCGACCTGCAGTCATAACAGTTAATTTGTGTATTGCACACAAGAATCTAGAAACCCATTTCTGGCATTTTGCGAAAAATAATCACTAAGGTCAGGCCATATAATGGGGTTGAAAAACACGTAGAACGATTTTCATTAAATGTTATAATGCAGCTAGAGTAACGAAACTCGGTACATACGTACAACATACATACATATATACATAAACAGAACAATTTAACATACTGATTTTCAGCATTTTTCGAAAATCCACCCCTAGGTTGGCCAAAAGTTACTATGGAAAGAAATATTCATCGTATGGACACGAAAATTTATCAGTGCGCTGATAAAAAACACGTGTATCACATTTTTTTTTAAAATCAACCCTTGAAGGGGTTGATGAACCGATTTCATTTCAAAAAAATATTACCTACTTAAGAAAAAGCAGTTCCTGAAAAAACAAAAATGGCGACTCAGAAAAAACTGTAGGAATGCCTAAAAGATGATGTTTTTTTAATAATCTCTGGCAAATATTTACCTATTTCAATGATTCTTTTTTATTCGAAAGAAGAAACCGGATAAGAAGTTCCCGGAGATTCATTCCCGAAGAATTTATCCGGTAAAAAAAAATACATACAGATGAATTGAGAAACTCCTCCTTCTTTGAAGTCGGTTAATAAACCATGAATCTGATATACTTCATTACATTACTCTGACAAATATGAACCGATTTGATGATTTTTTTTATTCAAGAAAAAAAGAAAAAGAAAAATAAATTTATTCAACGACACACAAAAACTTAAAGTAAACGAAAGTATAAAAGAGAGAGAGAGAGAGTACAAACAACAGAACAAGAAGAAGACAAGAGAGTAAACTACTGTAATGATTTCATGCAAATTTCATTAGGACCGGATAAATTGTTCCTAAAGAAAATATACACAGTAGGTACGTCAACTCCAACTTCAATTATTAGCTTTTTAGTGTTGTTGAAGTCGGTTCATTTTTTTTGTTGTGTTGTGTGCAATGTTTTATTCGAAAATCGACCTGTGGGACAAATGAGGTATCAAAGTTTGTATGTAAAAAATATTTTTACAGACACGAAACTTTGTCAGTGTACTCATAAAAATATTGAGAAACACGTCTAACACATTTGTTCTGAAAATCAACTCTTAACGGGGTTTAAGCACGGTTTTTGAGTATCAAACGCGAAAAAAAAAATCCATGCTGGACTGATGACACTTTGCGGATAAATTCGTAATATTGAAGTAATCCATGTCTTTTTTTTTAAATTAATCCCTAATAGCGTTCAATTCAGTTCCAAAAAAATATTTCATTCCTACAGCCATACGACATATTTTATGTATTGCATACAAGATTCTAAGAAACCGTTTCCGGCATTTTTCGAAAAATCCCTACAGTTTGCGTGAAGAAAGATCTCCATTTAATGCTATAATGCAAGGTAACGAAAATCAGTAAATGAACTAAACAAAACTATAGAATAAACTAGCTTCCAGCATTTTTCGAAAATCAACCGCTAAGGGCATCTACCAATGGGGTTACCAAATGGTTTCCACATAACAACCTCAAAAGTTTTTTAATGAAATTGCAAAATAGGTACTGTATCTTTTTAACTAAAGAAGTAAATATTTAAGAAATGGGAGCTATGATAGCTTACACAAAAATACAGGCTACGTACTCGGTACCGATTAGATCAGGGTTAATAAAAGTGTGAACAATATTGAAATCGATCGTCCGAAGATCGGACCAACAATAATAACTAAGAAGACCTGAGGGTACACCGGCATAATTGTGACATAAGGACGTTCAACATCTCAGTCCTCCCGTGACCATTGGTGCTGCAAAGCATTCGAAACGTCAAGCGAAAAGCTAACATAAAATGAGTTTGAATTCAATGTGTAGCATTCGCGTAAATAAAAGACAACATTAGTGTAAACAATATTTTAAAAAACCTCAATCCATAATTCAAAACGCGTTTGAGTAACAAAGTGAACGCGAGCGAAGCCGCGGGCTACAGCTAGTTTGGTATACTTATATACTTTTTGCCCATAATGCCCCAGGCGGATAGTAATGTTTTTCGAGAGTATGTACCTATGTATGTTTGAATACATGTATGTAAGTAGATAAGTGTGTATGTATGTCTATGTATTTGGCACGGCCTACAGCCTAAACCCCGTGATGGACAATTAATTATAATGTGTCGTTAGATTCGTCTTAGTTGTGTTAGTGACCATAGGCTATATATTTTTCCAAAAACACTAATATGGCGGCCACCAGCCACCATTTCGTATTGTTTTTAGTTCCAGAAACATAAATATGGATATCAAATGAAAGGTCTTAACGAGTTGAATTGAAATATGTACTTATACGTAAATATGTAATTTAAGACCATTTTGTTTGTTTACAGTCGGGCTGATGATGATGATTTGATAATTTATAATTGTTTATAAATACATACATAAATAGATAAAACACCCAGACGGTGGGAATCGAAATTACGATCTATTGGGTAGGGACCAGGATGTCTAACCATTAGTGTCGCCGCACACGGGCCACCGGCCACATCCACAATCGCCGCCACTTGAAGCTAGAAGCGGCTACAAAAGAAGCTGACGAGCGCGACAGCCACTTGTGGTCCATGTTGGACACTTGTGGTCGGTGGCCGCTACTATTTTTAACTCGTGCTTGCAGTGAAATGAAGGGAGAGAGGGGTGGGGAATCGCGTGAGTGGCTTGTGTCGGCGTTTTGTGGCCGAGCCGACCACTAGAGGCGAGCAGTAGCGATTTGTGGCGTGTGGCGACCACCGGCGTTTACAGTGTGCGGCGAGTCCATGTAAAATGTATGAAAACAACAGGAATAGGTCGGTGTTTGCGTTTTGTGGTTGTGGCCAGTGGCCGGTGGCCCGTGTGCGGCGACGCTTAGATTAACAGGCTTAAGTAGATAAAGCTCATTGATAGACTCCCCAGCAGATAATATCATGGTCAAGCGCTAACTAAAACAAATTCCACATTTTCGAACGCTAAACATTATTATTAAGCCCATACATTTTCTTGACCAAAGCCTCGAAAAGTTTAAACACTTCCCAGGGGAAATTTAAGACCGAAGGTACAGGAACACGTTGAGCCCGGCTTTTGTGGCGCTAATAAACAGTATTTTACGATTCGGCTGTAACTTGGAATGTTTTGTGAAGGATTGGAATTGCTTCGGATGAGTTTGTGTTCTTTGATTGAGGGCTATCAAATTGCAGTCTTACCGCACTCGGGAATGTCAATTATCGTTAATTCTAAATAAGCTGTTTTAGGGCTCCATACCTAAAAGGTAAAGGAAAACTTATGGTGTGACTTCGTCTGTCTATCTGTATGTCTGTCTGTCTGTCTGTCTGTCTGTCTGTCTGTCTGTCTGTCACACTTATATATTTCAGGAACCACTGGTGCTATCGATTTGAAACTTGAAATAGTTTTAGATAACCGAACTCATAGCAAATGAAATAAAAAATATTTTTATTTATTTAGTTGACGTTTATTTTTTACTGTGGGTACTTATAATAAAATTCATCCATAGTACTTTTATCATCATTGATATAGGTTTTAAGAGAGAAGTGAGGAATACTGAGAACGCCCGATTAATAAAATTAAATTTGAAGGATCTCTACTGTTAAAGTACAAAAGATTATAGTTTTGTTTTGTGTAAAACTAAACTATCTTTATATACATGTACAATCCCATACAAGAGTCAAAAGTGTTCACATAAAAGTACAAAGTACAGTCGCACACACAACGTCACCTCGCGTGCACTGCGGTGCAGGAAACGGACGCCGGCTGTCGCGCGGCGCGCGTTTTACTTCCGCGGCGCCCTTTATCACGTTGACTGCGTTTCTGCTGCCGACAGCGAGCGTATGCGATTGGTTATATATACATATTTCTACATAATATAAAACGTATTGATTATTCTTGCAAATGAACACAAAATCATAATAAAGTATTATTAGTACAGGGCCTGTACTATCACCTCTAATATCAATATTATTGTCACCTTACTTTCTCGATATAAGGTGACAGAGCTATAAGCTACGTATATTGACGTCTCTACCTCATGTCAAGTAAGATCCCCAGGTACTGAAATATTTTTTTACTTTATAATAAATGTTTACCTTATATTGCTTATTTTACCGACAAATTCATGAATTCAAAAAATATTTGTAATTTTTTTTTCTACATTTATATTCATAAAATGTTACCTGATAAATAAAAAAAAACTGTTACTACGGATTTATTTTATAATTATTAATACTATTTACATTTTTTCACTGCGGAAGCTTATCTTTTGCACTCACCTGTACACTATTAAAGTGTTATTAACACTTTATTATTTACGACTAGGTTTTTATTACACTCGGCCACTTTCATCGTATTTCATGTCTTATTACTATATTTTAACACTGTTCATATTCGGCACCATAAAAATAATATTCACAACAATAATAATTATTATTCGAATAATATTAGGAATTTATTAATTTAAATAAAGTCTCTCTCTCGCCTCTCCTATTTTTAGTAGTCTCAGACGGGATCATGCTACGCATATCTGACAAACGCCGCGGGATAGAGTGGGGAATAACAGATGTTTTAGAAGATTTGGATTACGCCGATGACCTATGCCTGTTGAGCCATACACGCACCGATATGCAGGCTAAGCTAGACGATTTAAACCGGGAAGCAGCATGTGCAGGTCTTAAAATTAACTCGAGGAAAACACAAGAGATGAGAGTTGGAGTACTAAACACTACACCGTTGAAAATTGGTACGGAGACTGTGAATCGCGTCCAGAAATTCACCTACCTTCGAAGTGTAGTGTCAGAGACGGGAGGAACAGAAGATTGCTTCGCGGATTGCCAAAGCGAGAGCTACTTTCGCGCAGCTTGGGACCGTATGGCAGTCTCGGAAACTGACCCGAAAAGTTAAACTTAAGATCTTCGGGTCCAACGTGAAATCTGTGCTGCTTTACGGGTGCGAAACGTGGAAAGTAACCAAAAACATCTCGCGGCAGATCCAGGTCTTCATCAACCGCTGCCTACGCCATATCCTCGGTATTTACTGGCCCGAGAAAATTTCTAATGAACACCTGTTAGAGCGCTGCCACGAAACGCCAATCGATCTCCAGATTAAACGCCGCAAATGGAACTGGATTGGCCACACCCTCCGTAGGGATCCGAATCATGTTCCTAAACAGGCACTGGACTGGAACCCTCAAGGAAAGCGAAAACGTGGACGACCCAAACAAACCTGGCGGCGCACAGTACTTGCGGAAGTGAAAAGCGTCGGGAAAACATGGAGTGAGGCGACGCGAAGCTCAGGACCGATCGAAATGGAAAATCACTGTAGATGCCCTCTGCCCCACCTAGGGGACATAGGAACTGAAATGAAATGATACGTAAAACAACTATCCGATTTCATAACATTTTCTACCGATCTATCGATTATACTTCGTTTATTTCACGAAGACAAGTCTGATTTACTTGCAGCAGACGGGAGATCATGCTGCCCAAGTCACAGATTTAAAGATATAAATACATATTTTTTTTAAAATAACATTCACTATTTTGACTCATTTCCCGGCAATGGCATGCAACCGGTCGCCAACTTCATCTTCATTACGTGATTTTGTGATGCCCGAGTCACACGTAAATTTACCTCCACAAATCAAATAAGATTGGATTTAAAGAAAATTTCCGCTAGTGAAGATATTGTATCGTCATAAGATGTGTCAGAGATGTGTGTGATAATATTGGTAAATTCTTTACTTGTTGTAGTTGTAATAAAACTTCAAGGTGAGTACAAAATTATATCTCAAAGTTCAGACTAATATTTTTCTTTTTGGCAACTACCCACTTATTATATTTTTATATTAATTAAATAATCTACATTGTGATTAAAACATCTCAATCATAAATACGCCAAGGTATGTCGTACGTAAATGCTCAGTATCAGTGGTGACAACTGGGAATAGACCTCACAAAACGTGTATCGTATGTGTGTCCCAACATAGTATCTTAAGGGCGTTTGCGCGCTTTTGTGTACTTTGGCATTTGGAAAGAACATAAATAATTAAGGTCAATAATTAACCTATCATGAAATATATTCTATTCGATGCTCATCGTATGATGTACTCGTGATATCCCAACGTATTTATTTTGCGCGGGGATGACGTGATATATGATATTTACCTATTTGAACCCACAAATCAATCATAGATCAGATATACCATTTCCATATCACAATTTCAATGTTACGAAAATATTTATGCATAACCTACCTACTTTGTGTTATGAAAACGTGTTACGTACGTGAATACACAATACACGTATATAGTGTACGGAAGGTGCCATGAAATAAATAAATATAATTATAACCATACTTTTCTGTGATGTCTTTTTGGTGTGGTATTTGTGAATAGCTAGGAGCTGTCATCGTCTTCGGAGTTGGTCAAGAGGCGTTAGTCGTATTGTCCTCACGTAAACCGTGTATGGATCATATGACATATGTATACAATGTTACCTATGATGTGTATTCATTGTTTAATCCTCGCGCTAGTCGTGTAAGGATTATTTGACGTCTATCTACACTGCGAGGCGCATTCATCGTTTAATCCTCACGTGAATCGTGTAAGGATCATTTGACGTCTAACTACACCGCGAGGCGCATTCATCGTTTAATCCTCACGTGTATCGTGTAAGGATCATTTGACGTCTAACTACTCCGCGAGGCGCATTCATCGTTTAATCCTCACGTGAATCGTGTAAGGATCATTTGACGTCTAACTACACCGCGAGGCGCATTCATCGTTTAATCCTCACGTGTATCGTGTAAGGATCATTTGACGTCTAACTACACCGCGAGGCGCATTCATCGTTTAATCCTCACGTGTATCGTGTAAGGATCATTTGACGTCTAACTACTCCGCGAGGCGCATTCATCGTTTAATCTTCACGTGAATCGTGTAAGGATCATTTGACGTCTAACTACACTGCGAGGCGCCTTCATCATTTAATCCTCATGTGAATCGTGTAAGGATCATTTGACGTCTAGCTACACCGCGAGGCGCATTCATCGTTTAATCCTCACGTTAATCGTGTATGGATCATATGACGTCCAACCACACTATAATGTGCATTCATTGGTTAATCCTCATGGGCATCGTGTAAGTATCCCGTGTAAGTATCAGATATCCAACTACGTCGCAGTGTGTACTCACTTGATCCTCATGTGAATCGTGTATGGGTCCTGTGACAAAATGCACAATATGTGTTTATTGATTGATCCTCACGTAAACTGTGTATGGGTCCCATGGCGTGTAACTATCTTACAACGTGTATTTATTGTTCGATCCTCACGTACACTGTGTAGGGTTCCTGTGACATCAAAATGCCTTACAAAGTGTATTTATTGTTTGATCTTTACGTAAACTGGTTATGGGTCTTATGACATCGAACTACCTTACAATATGTATTATTGTCGAATTCCCACGTATACCGTATATAGCTCCGATGGCATCAAGTTAATACATATAACAATCTTTGATGCACCACACATAATATCAAATTATCATGCACATATTGGTAGATATGGATTTAATGAACCCCAGCTAGGTATGCGCCTCCTGAGGAGGTAGCGCATAGACCGAGATATAGCAAAGTATGTCTCCCAGAAATCGTAAATCAAGTAAAAAGGTATATATAATAATACTGATTGTGACTACTGGTTGTGCATAATAATATTGTGCATAACTTGCGTATACAAAACATGATGTTGTAAATTACGAGATCCTAATAATCATTCAGATTTACCACTTCCAAGGTCATAATATACTTAGAAATTATTGGGCCAAGGCCCTGCGTAAGATACATAATTTATAGAATGCTTAAATTCAGTATCATTAGCAGTATTAATTCCAGTACGGCGGAAGCTTGCTTAAACTTATATTTCAATTTATTTACTCGTAAAACCTTAGAACAATCTATATTATACCTACATTGACATTTCTGTACCAATGGGTAGTAACAATATCAGTTATGCAATATAAGGAAATCAAGAAGGTTCAACAGCGCTTCCTGCACAGCTCAAATATTTTAAATTCTTATTAAGTAACAACGTCTACGTTAGAACTGTGGAACTAATATTATTGCATAACGTAAGGTCAAATATGATGCTACTATGTTTGTATAACACCTGTAATCATATCTTGCAATAAATAAATTGAATTGAATCGAAAAATATAACCAACCACAGAGTATACAGTAAAAAAAAAAAAATAGTTATATGTAATTTAATTTCGCACCGCACTTTTCAGAAGCTTTTAACGTATGGGGACAGCCTAGAAGCCGTATGTTTATCCCTACCACAGGCCTGTGCAGATCCTTGCACATCGATGACATCACTTTCATCATGCCCGCAGGCCAGTAACTACGCAGGAAAACACTACGAGCCGAATATGCTACAGGTATATCTACGATGGATGTACGTAAGTAGATGTCTGTATTCACAATTAATAAAAAATAATAATAATAATAATCTCGTAAGCCACGCACTGCAAAGATTGTGCAATTTGTGCTACGGCGAAATCCGTTCTGCCGACGAACATACATGTGTATTTACAAATATGAATACATAATTTATTGTAACAACCCCATGCTGGACGCGTTCATCCAAACAGTTGTCTTGGCTGGGATTCAGCCCTCGACTTCGGGGTGGTGGTTGAGGTTTCTAGCCACCGCATTATACGTCCCGTCAATCAAACATTAGTTTTATATAATAAAGTTACAAGATCATTTGATTGATACATAATAGATGGTAATACAGATAAACATTATAAACTATAGATCTCTATGTCCACTATTAAAATTACTCACATCAATTATTGGTTTATGTAATTCTGACTTATTAGCATTGACATACTTATATTAATCGTATTATAATCGAATTTTATTACTTGTTGCAAAATACCTAGCGTTCCTTCTCGCATTTTAACTACATATAGTACCGTAGTCTAATGGTAAAAGAAAATAGTCTTTATATACACATGAAATATATTAAAAATTAATATCACTAAAGTCTAAAAATAGAGTAAAAACATGTTAATACAGACTTAGAACCTTCAATTTATGTGAATCGCATAGTGATAATTGGGCATATTATAGCCATATAGATGTGATCAGGGTGGTTATACCGCTATCCCTTGATAATTGCTACGCTATCATTTATTTTTAACCGACTTCAAAAAAGAAGGAGGTACTCAATTCGTCTGTATATATATATATATATATTTTTTTTATGTATGTTCGCGCATAACTCTGTCAATTATGAACCGATTTGAAAAAATCTTTCTTCCATCCATTCTTCAATCCATTGATTGGGTCCCATAAAAAAATTATTGCGTAGTAATAAGTAGTTCCTAAAAAACAAGAATGGTGACTGCGCACTGAGAGCTGCAGGAAAGCCTATATCGATGACTTTATGTCGCTTTTTAAGGACAAAAATGGTCATAACTCTGGCAAATATTTACCAATTTCAATGATTCTTTTTTTATTCGAAAGAAGAAACCACTGTATTAAATCTGTATGAATTTTATTACAACCGGATTAGAACTTCCTGGAGGACCATGAACGATGTGGAGGAATTTATCTGGTAAAAACCATAAAACTGATGTTCTCCATTACATTGCTCTGACAATTATGAACCGATTGCGATGATTCTTTTTTTATTCGACAGAGTAAACTGCTATGATGATTCCATGCAAATTTCATTACGACCGGATATTTTTTTCTGAAGAAACATGAATTATGTAAAACTATGTAGACGATAATGTGATCATAACCTATCTAGATAATTTTACCGTTTTCGATGGTTCAATCTTTATATATGAAAAGATCACTAAAAAGTATAAAATAAAATCTTTTTTAAAAAAAATTGAACCGACTTCAATATCACTGAAAAGTATAAAATAATTTAAATATTATTGAAGTTGGTGCCAAATATACAAAGCCGGTAAGCTAACACCAACTTCAATAATATTTAAATTATTTTATACTTTTCAGTGATATTGAAGTCGGTTCAATTTTTTTTTAAAAAGATTTTATTTACAATACATATTATTCTGGTTACACTTGCATTACTTTAACTGAAATCAGAATCTATTATTGTTACCCTAATGGACAACAATGATAACAATAATATTATAATAATGAATTTATATAGCCAACAAAATAAGGTTCTTCAAAGGAGTAAAGTAAAACTTTTTTTTTTACTATTGAAATAATAAATATTGAAATTTACCAAATAAGGAAGTTTATTTGGAATACAAGTCGGCTAGTTATCTTAGAAAATGAGTGCCCAAAACTGTACAACATTACAAATTTTTCAGCCGCTTATTATGTTTGTTTATGTATAACATGCATATATATTATAAATATGAACACATGCATATCTATTTCCTTTTTCTTCATGTGCACTGTGTTTTCTTTTTTTCAACTCTCCTCTTACAGGTCTGCTAGAATAGATTCCATTTGAAATAAGCAGCACCTTTGTACATTTTTTCCTATTAATTTTATGTAATTGTTTCCTTCTGTGTGCATAAATTGAAGAATAAATAATGAACCTTGCAGGGCAGGTTCTTTGAATGGGGTTGGAGATCGCATCGCGGTCTGGATTCAGAAAAAGTATACGACTGACAGACGTGGACGGAGTCTTTATTTCTATATTGTTTGAAAATTGGAAACTAGAGATACCGCAGAGAGATATGTATATCTCTGCCATTACAGAACCGAAAATCATTGTCGCGGTATTATTTAGTGTGAACAGTATATCTTGTATGAAAAGTAAACAAGAAATTTATTAAGTATATAGATAGGCAATACGCCTTAATATCTTTAATTAAGTTTTTTCGATGCTCTAAACATCCTGCAAGTAAATCAGACTTGTCTTCGTGAAATAAACGAAGTATAATTGAGAATCAAACGAACTTACCTTGTGAAGTTTGATGTCTAATTATATGAGTTTATTGAACGAAGACAAGTATACTCCCGCCCTCCCTCAATATTCCCGAAGGGTATCGAAAAAAATCAGCTCTAAAAGTAATGAAGATGGCGACTGGTTGCATGCCATTGCCGGGAAATGAGTCAAAATAGTAAATGTTATTTTTAAAAAAATATGTATTTATATCTTTAAATCAGTGACTTGGGCAGCATGATCTCCCGTCTGCTGCAAGTAAATCAGACTTGTCTTCGTTCAATAAACTCATATAATTAGACATCAAACTTCACAAGGTAAGTTCGTTTGATTCTCAATTATGATTATTCAACCAGACAAGCAGACGCTTGCCTGATGTAATGTAAGCTGTAGCTTACATGCAGGCGTGTACCGCGAGTACACCTGCGTATAATCAGTTGCACTGCACTGCCGTTCGCCACCCGAGACTTTGACTTTAAAGGCTCCGGCTTAGGCTGACGTGTAGTGACTAAACGCGTCATCAGCCAATCGGATAGCTCGAACTGCGCCACGACACGCCATAATAGTGTGTCTCTAACCATACAAAATGTATGTAACCGATAGGCTGCTGACGCGTTGAGGTACGACACGTCAGCTTAATGTGTTTCTGGCTTCATTTTATTTATTTAACTTTGTGCACTTATAGTACAAGGCGGACTTAATGCCTTAGGCATTTTCTAACAGTCTACCTTAGGGTAGTGCAGAAATATTTTGTGGTAGGTGCCAAATTGCGTGAAAAAAATAAAAACTGAAGAACATAGATATATTATACATACATATTAAAATATTAATAAAAATACTAAATATATATATATACTATAACTAATACATAAGTGATTATGATACTAATAATTTATACAATAATTATAAATGAAGAAGAATAAGGATGTCATTCTGCCAATGTGTGATAGAGATGCTCCCGAAGCTTAGCCTTGAATGTTATGCCAGCTACTAGAGCCCTTCACACCAGAACACAGCAACTTTTACACACTGGCTGCTTGGCGGTAGAATATCCGACACTGCGGTGGTACCTAACAGGGCAGACAAGTTGGACCTAACGGTAAGACACATCCCCGACACCTGAGACATATTATTACGTTTCTCGAGCTCTTATCTTCAGATACAATGCCCTTCAAATCAGATAGATGATCAAACGAACTTCGACGGGCCGGTGTTCTAACAATTTCGTTATGAATTTTTTTGCGGGGGAAACCTTCAAAAGTTCCCCGGGAGCTGTGGGGCTCGGCCGGATATGTGGGATTCTTACCCACTAAAACCCCTACGGCTGTCGTATTAGCACATGAGAGGCCCAGGGATCTCCGGTGGGATCTGCACTAGGGCCCCCTCAGTGCCTTGCCTTTGAGCCCGCCACCGGAGGGTGTATTGTAGCCCCCCGGGAACCTGTCACGGTGCTCACGGGGATGGGGGTCGCAACCCCGCCGCCGTCCTCCTTGGAGTCGCCACCGTACTTAATGGATTTTCGATCTAACTATCTTAACTTCTTCTTGCGTGACGAAGATATTAGGTATATATTAGAAATCCGCATTTATGTATTTGAACTTGCAGTCACCTTATCCACGGCCGATGATTGATTCTGTTGATGTTGTTTGACAACTCGTCTAAACTTATCTAATTAGAAATTCGGCACCCCTAGCTACGTGATTAAACATCATTTGTAGGTCTCAAGTATTAGTGTTTATAATACTTGGGTCCAAAACTAGCAGGTTTTAGTTGAGCAGAAAGTAATAGACATAATTATCCATCCAATAAAGTGATGTTGAAAGTTATAACAACACTGTCTTCGTCATGTTACAAATCTGCATTGTCAACTTGTATATCTGAACTATAAATCAGACAATTTATAAAGAAAATTATAAGTGTTAAAATCCTGAGTTCCATGACGCCGATGCAATCGATAGTACCGCTTGGCTGCAATTGCTATTTAATGTACATAATTATGTCGACACGAAAATTTCATTGTCAAAATTGATTTAGTTCCGACCCAAGCAGTGCACATACGCCACGAGCATCAAATACGAATCCAATTATGCGTAAATGGAAACGCTTGAACATGAGTGAGGGAGCGGATACGTTCGTTTAAAAACACTGTGACAATTTTTTGATACGTATAGGTGTCTAAAATGTAAGTAACGGACCTTACAAAACAATCGCAAGAATTCAGATTCCATTAAATTACTGTGCTATAATAAAAAAATGCAAAATGCTATCATTGTTTTTTTTTCTTCCTTTTCGTTTTATCTTTCAAACGGCAAAACACCCTGTCGTTGGGGATATGATAGTAATAAGAAAAAAAAACGGATTTAGAATTTTTGACTAGAAAAACATAGTAATAAAATGAAAAATGTCAAGTCCGCTGAGTTTCTTGCCGGACCTCCTCAGTTAAAGCCACGTTGTGCAAAAGTGCTTATACTAGCAATTTTGCCTACTCGAAATAAATAACTTTAACATCATTTTATTTAGAACTAGCTGACCCACGCAGCTCCGCCCGCGGTGTGACTTTCAATACTATACATTCGCATAGAATACAAAACCTCCTTTTTTAAAGTCGGTTAAAAACTTGGACCAACTTTGTACTTGCCCTCCGAAGCACGGAGACGTTTAGTTCAAATGGCGTTAAACGGTTACCCATCTATTTAATGACGTTACCTAACGTTGCTTAACCTGATCGATTTCCAAACATTGTTAACAACTGTCTATGAGTGTTTCTTTACAAATATTTATTATAATTATAGTGCAAAAATTGTTAAAATCGGAGCAAGCGTATAACCAAGTACACATTTTGACTTTAGTCCCCTCTCCCAAGGGAACCGTGCCGAATGTCGGGATAAAAAGTATCCTATGTCCTACCTCGAAGTATTAACTCAAATCATGCCAAGTTTCGTTTCAATCCATCCAGTAGTTTCGGCGTGATGCGCAGCCGAGATACAGACAGACAGACAGACAAAAATAAAAATAAAATACATTTTTGGCTTTAGTATCGGTTATAGAATGCCCTTCAAACATAATTTTGAAAATATCTTCAATGTACAGAAAAGGGCCTGTCACAGTTTTATTATAAGTATAGATATAGATAAAGTAGGCACACACCTTGTTAATAGCTTTTTCGAATATAAAAAAAGCAGATCCGTACTCTCGAGGCAGACATTTTAACATCAAAAAAAAAATATATGTGTCCATTCCACATATTTTTTTTTTTTTGTAATTGCACGACTAAGTTTAGGAGACTATCTGTGTTGGACATGTAAATGATTGAAATAACGTTTACATTAAATTCCTCTCGCACTTATTCGGTATACGTTTTTACAAAAAATAAAACAGTAAACTGCTTTGTTGTATGATTCTTTTACCAGCCTTTAGTTTTGTCCCACTGTTGTGCACGAGTCTCCCCTCAGGAGGAAGGGGCAGGCCAAGTGCGGGTTGGCGGACTTCACACGTCATTTGAAAGCTTTATAACAACTTCTTAACAACAAACGTTTATAACGAAAGCGACTGGCATTAAATATATTGTATTAAACTTACTGCTACATTTCAATACCTACTACTCTGCAAAGATAGCAGATATGTAGGTAAACATAAGCACATAAACCTACTCTTACAGTCCAAAATAAACCTTAAAATCTTCTTACATTACAATCTGCAAAAGCATTGAATCGCAATGTACCAAAAAATCTGAAACTGGAGTGGAGCGTACTAAAAGCAAATTGCATAAGTCAATTTTTTTAAAGTCATCAAGGTATAAATTTCCCCCAATGATTAGCGGCTGACTCAATCACGGTGGCGGCGAGAACGCGTAAAGTTTGTTCCAAATTTTTGCGAACTTGTCCGCTTAAAGTTCCCCGATGTGATGAAAATACAATCTTTTTAAAAAAAATGGCCGCACGTCCATCATCAGTAGCGTAGGGTGGCCAACTTAGACAAAGTGGCATTTTATTCCTTCGAATGACGTACGAATTCGTTTATGATTCAAATTAGTACCTATAATATAACGTCTTCGCTGTCATGACCAGATATCATCTTAATTTAGTTACGAGCATGAGTTAGTACCCTTTTACTATTTTAATTTCCAAAATTTTCATCGTACTGCTGCTTTAAATTTACTGCAAATTAATTTGTGTTTATGGTAAAACTTAAATTCTTCTTTGGTAATATTGGTTGCAGTGTAACAGAACGGTAAGGATTTGAGTATGTAATAATAACTTTAGTGAAGGACAAAATTTTTTATTGACCTAAATAATAAGAATAAACATCATCGTCATCATCACCACCAGCCGGAAGACTTCCACTGCTGGTCATAGGCTCTTGGAACAGCGATTTGATTTGTGCATCCACCGGTTACCTGCGACGCGCATAATGTCGTCAGGCCACCTAGTAGGAGGCCTACCTACGCTGCGTCATCCGGTTCGTGGTCGCCACTCGAGAATATTTGAACTCATTTGATTTGGCCGATTGTAATTACTAATTTCAACAAGCTTAAAAAAATGAAATTTAAAATGCGAACCATAATACCAGAATTTTCATACCAAAGTTGCGAACCCAAATAAGATGAGAATCACATAATTATTAGTCTTAATCTTCGGCCAGCGTTTGCTTCTGAAATCGAGTCAAATGCTCGAGGTTCCGGAGACTCATGGACATTGTAATGATGACGTGCCCCGGCGCGCCCCCTCGTGTTGATATTTGACAACTTTATTGGCGGCGTAATTGAATTTCACAAGCTTTTATATTGATAAAAATCGGTATATTGGAAAAATGTTCGGAAGCTCAGACTAATTTCGTTCGGAGCGCTCGAAAAGGAAAATTCTAATACTGACAGAAAGTAAAGACCACTAATTTGATCCGTTATTTTTTTGCATTGTCATTGAAGTAATCTGTTTCAAGTTCGAGTCGGTGAAGTTGTGGTTTATGAATGAATGATCGTTAAGAAGGAGATGAAAAGTTTAGATTTCGACATTTTCATACCAGTTAACATGTTTACTTCAGTCATCATTATCAACTGAGGGAGGGGGTTGCCATATTTCCCACGCTTGGCAGGCGTCTTGGGAATCCCAGTGTAGGTGGTAGGTAATCCAATAGAAAAACGCTGCTGCATGTCTTCTTGTTTCCCTGAGTCGCCTTTTACGATACCCAACGGGAGGAGATGGGTGGGTGCTATACTTACCTAGGCACCCCACATGGTATTATATGCATGCCAGTTAATTTTGTTAGAAGAATAATAAGACTCTCTTTAAAGTTTATATGAGAACGATATGGAAATTCAGAAACGTTAAGAATATTATTATTTCAATGTATAAACGTTTAAACGAAAACGTGTAAACGAAAATATCCATAATGGCTAGAATTTAACAAAAAATTCTCGACTTGAATAATTGAAAAAATCATTTGAGTTCCGACGAGTCGACTATTTTATAAACTACATGATAGTAGAATTCAAATAAAGACTACATTTTATATACACAGGGGTAGTTACCACCGTAGGTAACCTGTGTAAAGATCACTCTGTTCCAGTGTTAAGTGCATAGCTGGAGCAATAGGGCTCAAGGAACTTAAAAAAAATATGTCTCAGGTGACAAGCGGCAGTGCAGTGCTACAGTCCATGGGCTAGCGTATCGCTTACCATTAGGTGCACGTTATTAAGGTAAACTCTGTTCAAAGAAATAACTCTTCTTTGGCAGTCGGGTAAAAAGCGCACCTCATAAAAGTTGAACACTTTTAAATCTGCTAACACTTAAACTACTTTTTCACTTTAGCAGTTTTAAAAATAAGTGTTTGCTACTAAAAACTTCTAGTCTGTAAATTTTAAGCGATGCAGTTAATTCCAAAAGTTCTGGGTTCCCGGTTATCCCGATGCGATAAACTTAGTTATTCTTTTATGTTGTGAGGCTCTACTTTTAGTTACACTAACTACATTTTGACTGATTGTATATGTGTAAATTGTTGATAAGGATATGAAAGACAATAAAAGGATAATAAGAAAGAAGAATTAAAAGAAAGCCATGACCAGGAATGATAAATACTACCTAATTACAGAGCAACACAAAGATACATTTAATCAGTAACCGCCAACCATTTCTAGGGTATTACTATGCCTTCTCTGGTAAATATTTAATATAGTATATCCCCTTATCTCTCGAAGCCTCAATCTAGCGCCAGCTATGGCTTTACTAATCCGGTACTCCTAATGATATTACATTGGAGCCGGATAAAAGTATTAGTTATCTATTAGATACGGATAATAGAAATAGTCTGATTTGCGTTAGTGTAACTTTTCTGTATTTGTATAATTCTTTAACTATGACATAGTAAGTAGCATTGTTAACAACTGTTATTTTTTACCTATGTACACAAAATAAATTATTTGATTTGATTTATAGCTTACGGGGATGCCAGTTTAGTTAAAGTTTGAAAAGCTCTATATTATTCCATCATCAACTGATTTTTTTGCAGTGGTGGCGTGTCGTGTGAGAAGGAAATTAAAAATAGAACTGGTCAAGTGCGAGCCGGACTCGCGCAGCGCCCCACGCTTTTACACATAAATATAATCCATAAATTACAAACACGAGGTAGAAAGAAAGAAAGCACGGTTTAGATAATTTATTTATAGCTTTTTAGTGAAGTAGTCCTTATAAAAGGGTGTATTTTTAGTTTTTTACTATTAATTTATTTTATACTTTTTAGTCTTAGAAATATTCGCCTAAACTACGAATAAAATTAGCCCTAGTATTGATTTGTTCGTAGCTTGAATCGTAGGCAGGTTGTGGCAAAACATATTTTTACTAGACTAGATATTACGCGTAGGTATCTGATTGAGTTAGCGAAGTTTAAGAAAGCACTACGTATTTACCATTTAAACAGTCGAAAGTACGCTAAAAGTCAATAGTTTCACAAGTAGTATTCAAGGGATATCTAATGGTATAACTGGTATTAACTAGTACCACCTATACCATTACAGGTATAAATGGGACAACTTAGTGCCATTTATACCATTAACGGTATAATTCAATGGTATAACTGGTCCGAAACCGTTCGGTGGCTTACCAACCTTCCGGGTCAATCAACGTCCACGTAAGGCAAAGTAAATATAACTCCTTAATACCAATCAAATGAGTCCAAGCTACTAGTAAACCCATCGAGGTTTACTAGTAATCATCCCAAGGTTCCGTCAACCACCTTTGATTGCCATCATCAACCGATTTCCAAATCAAATGAGACGAAACTCGATGTGTTAACTAGTAGCCATTCCAGGGTTCCGTCACCCACCTTCCTGTTCCATCATCAGGTCCTCATTATTGGTCAAAGTGAAAATAACTCTTTATTGTACTCGATTATTGTATTGCCACCGGTCCTTGATACATGTGGACAATTTCAAATGTTTTGGACGTGTAGAAGTGGGTCAAAATTGCATCGCAAGATTACATTACCATCATACATACATACATACAGGTCAGGCTAATAAAAGCGTGTTAAAAATATCTTTTACAGCAAAATATATATTCTCATTAGCTGGCCGTAATTTAATTAAATTTTATTTTATTTATTTTTAATTTATTACTTAATTAATAAAACTAGAAACACAGTGAATGTGCCACCTGCGTTTGTCTGCGCACTTTTATAATTTTAATAACATATCTTTAAATGTTGTTTCTTTGCATAGTTGTGGTGTAAAATAAGCAATAAGAGCGGTGTAATTGCGTTATGTAACTACTACGGAAGTGTTCACGGAAGACCAGCGTCGTGATGCCAAATAGGTGTCGCGTCAAAATGCTGAGTGGGCTCCTTTTTAACGACTGATTGTTTTTATATTTTATGTGTACCTACCAATTGTTATTTTATATCGTTAAATAAATTTATTTCTATTCTATTCTAAATATATAAATGTGACGGACAGACAAACAGACAGAGAGACAGGCGAAGTCTCACCAGTGAGGTTCCTTTTACCCTTAAAACATGAAAGAGCCGCAATATGTCACATTTGGTTAGTCAGTGAGGACGTCCACTCAAAATTTTTTTTACTCAACGTAAGTTAAGTGCTTGACTACAGTCCCACCTGATGGAAAGCGGCGTTGCAATGATTATGGTAAAGCACACTATGTAGCTAATTAACACCGACATTATAATCTGACAGGAAAACCAACGCAAGCAAACTGTTCCAGTCCTTAGCTGTCCTTGCTCCAATGATGAAACAAATCGCTAGTTTGGCACACTCTACTGTCAGTATGTCACCTATATATTAAATTTCAGGAACCATCTATGAAACCCTCGGTGCGCGAGTCCGACTTGCACTTGACCGGTATTTTTATAAATTTCTGAATCCATTTCGACGACGCTCACACATACTTAAATAACCTAACGCACATAGCCTCAAGAAACGTCTTCTGTAACATAAATCTCTGATCGCGAATCGTTACACCGTCTCTATGTTTAGCACGAGTATGAGCGAGACAAAGCATGTCAAGCAGACCCACCCTTTAAACGATCTTGATGTGGCCATTAGCGGGGCGAGTTATCGTAAGTGACACTTGGCGCAAATTGGGCGAGAGGCGAGATCGGCCTGCGTCGCATTATCGTGTAGAGATGATTCTGTGGATTATTCGAGCTTTACTGCGTGTCCAATTACGATATTTAAGTTGACACAAATAGATGGCGTTAGTTAAGTTTTATATCACGCAATGGTTTTGTTTTAAGTGTTTGTATACATGTGGTGGAATTTTTATGCTTGACAACATCCGCGGCATAGCACTGGTCAATAAACCAGTTGTTACTGCAAAAGAGGTTTCATTTCTGGGGAAACCTAAGGGGGATCATCCGAACACTGCGTGTAAAAAACTGAAATATGGTTTAAAGGGGGTTGAAACTTCTGTTTCGCAAGACAAGAAGTGTGTAAACATTGCTGTGTTCTGGTACCCGGGTGTGGCAGGACAAGTTACTGGACTGAAGAGAACAAAGATTATACTAATACTAGAAGAGACTTACTGCCGGTCCTAATATCCTATCGATCCCTAACTATAAGTTAATATCATCGATCAAGTCGTCGATATCCCGCGATAAACCTCCGAAATGGAGCGATAACTAAAACTTTGACAGACTGTCATTTGAACAACCAACAGTAGGTTGCTAGTACGTTATAATTGAAATGGAAATATGTCCTTATAGCTATCGATGGTAACTATTTTAACTTATAGTAAGTGATCGATAGGATATTAGGACCGGCAGTTAGTAATGAATGTCACATATTATGACAAGTGGCTGTGCGTGCGATGTACCTTACCCAGACACCAAATTGCTTAGATACGTTGTAACTAAAATACATTTGTATTTTGAAAATTAAAACTTTACAAAAGAGCTTTTTGGCAAGCATTTATGGCTATTTGTACAAAAGCGCCTTCCGTGTTGTTTTCAACGGAAAAGGGTTTCATTATTTAATCATTTGAACAAGGAAAATTATGAACAAAAAATATATTTAAAAATCGTTAAGGAAGGAAAACCACTCGAAGAAGGGTCCTATAATCAGTTTTGAGTAAGAAAATGAAAACAGATTTTGTGAGGCTGCAATGTCCAAAACATTTCGTAAGGTAAGAAAGTACTTTTATTCTTTACAAAAGATCACGTTTTATATGTAGTTTAATTGATGTTTTTATAATATTATGAGTACACTCATATACAGGGTGTAACAAACGAACGCGACACGGAGGGGGGGGGGAGTACGTTAAATAATTAAGACTAAATTAATAAATCATTTAGGATTGTTTTTACTTAAATCATTCATGTCGATTCATACGTCCATCCGACGATGGACATACGTAAGATTTCCGGATACTCTCAGTGGAGGCTGCGTTACGATCCAGTGATAATTATCATAGAAGATGTCAATATTTGAGAGCTCCCGTGAGTTTTTTGCATAAGAAAGATTCCTGCGCCTGTCGAACTGATCGAATTTGTAAATATGTATAATAAATAAATGAAATAAAGTAAAGCTTGCTTGTACCATTTTTCTACTTAAAACTACTGAGCATACTGCAAGACTAACTTCTTACAAATTCATAGAAAAAACACGCATAAAATCTAAAAGGAAATAAAGAGACAAAGTCGACCAATACTAAATTGTAAAATATATACGACAAGGCAGCCCCAAAAATGTCTTCCTTATTTCGACTCTAGTATCTCAGTCAACAATCTAACCTTGAGCTGTCGATAGCAAAGCGCTCCCTCTAAAATAATTATTTTTGCCAGTAGAAAAACAATTTAATTCCTCCCTCCGAAGCTTTCGACGTATACCCCTCTCAGACTTATTTTTGGCAAAGATCCAATTTGAGAAAAACAATTAGAAGCCGGGGTTGGACCGTGCTTTTTTTATTCACAATGATATTTTTCAAATACTAATTGTATAATTTTACATAGTAATATTGACGACATAAAACCATTCTTGGATGGGATTGCCAATTAAAAAAATACGTTTTTTATGCGACATTTTGTTTAGTTGGCAACTTGATCCGGAGATGCGACTCCAATTACTCGTAGTCCAATAATATTTCAATATTGATTTTGTTTTTAGTAAGAGTATGATTCGAATAATAAAATTATGAATCTACTTTGTGATGGTTTCATAAATTCTCTATGAAATAAAAACTGGCTTGCGCCAAAACTATCTTTTAACAATACCTACTACATGTTCTTGAGTATAAAACCTCATCTTCAAGGGACCTTTGCCATGAAATTAACGACTTTTTAAGTGTACATTAGAAATGTAAACAGTTAGTAATGTAAAAAAGTCTAACTAAATGTGATTTAAGTTTGCCAGGTTACTAAAGAATATTATAGACGTCGACGTGGTTCGTCTTTTTGGTGACAAAATAAAAATATACTTTTGGTATTAAAATAATAAAGATTAGCTTTCTGGCCTTTGTCACAGAATATATTGGCTTTGTTTTGTTATATCTTTATTTGTAATATGAAAAAATAAATACAGTTTGAATTTCGAACGTACTGGCATCATCTGGCAAATAAAAAATATAAACATTACCTTTACATTTTTTATCTGTATTCCAGACAAATTACGTTCGGATATCCTGAAAGTCATCGGGTCCAAAATTCAAATTCGAAACGGGTAGCGGAAAAAAGGAAATACTCGTAGATACGGGCACGGCACGGGCTGTGTGATTTATAAACGTTAGAGTAGTGATGGTCCCCGAGGTCTGGACTAGCCACGGTATTTGGATTGATTCAGAATTTATTGGCAAACTGCTGCCAGACGGAGATATAGGGGCTTTCATCTAAGATAGACGATTTATCTTGAGAATTCGTATTGAGGACGTATGGCTCGCTGTGCATTCGGATATTTTTATTGGTTCTAAAATTACTGAGCTGCGGTAGACGTATAAGTAATAATAAAATGACAATATCTTTTTAGTACTACGAGATTATTTACAAATAAATATTAGTGTTTTTCCACCACTCGGCAATTTCATATTATTTTATTAGGATTTCATCAGAAAAACTGATCTGAAAAAGATTTCATCAGGAGTTATGATATTAATTGCTAATTCTTAGTGTATTACAACTAGATAGGTACATTATTTCCTTATTTTTTTTTTCTTATAACGTTTATGAGCAGATTATGCGATGGTAAAATAAAATATTCTCTCTTGATTCTCTATTGAGTATTAATTACATTCTGTACTTACGTAATAACAGTTTTCTTTTTGATAAGGACCACAAGGAACGTACCTGTAAATAGAAAAAAACCACATTAGGTCGTATTGTATAGATCAGTTTGTACGCAAAACTAATTTGCTTAAATTATGGGGGGTGTGTGGAGTACATGTTTTCCTTCATCTTTAACGTATGGTTAATCTATCGACCGTTGAGTCTGTAAAAGGTATAGGAAATTAAGAAAAATAAATTCATGTTCAGCCTTTTTAATATGGGCGATCTTGCCGCTTACCATCAGATGAACACGACTCGTATCTTGTCAGTGTATCTGTGAAATGTTCTGATGGATAATTTGATGTTTGTCAGGTTCTTTCGTTGTTCTTTTCGCTTCGTTGATGAAAGTATATGTATATAATAATAATAATAATACTTGGGACAATCCACACACGGTCATCCGATCCCAAACTAGGCAGAGCCTGTACTATGGAAACCAGGCAACTGATACTAATACTTATATACTTTTTTTTTTAAATACATACTTAAATAGATAAACAACACCCAGACACTTGGCGGGAATCGAACCCACGACCCATCGGTTAGCAGGCAGGGTGTCTGACCACTAGACCAACGGGCCCGTCAATATATATATATCAATATGTATGAATGTAGGCGTAATAGGACCAATAGAGTCGAATAGACCATGAATAGACCATGCACAATCCTACCAATTGTCTTTGACTGGCCACCGCTCAGCCATCAAAAAGGGGTATGTATACCTTTAAATTAACTGTAATTGTTTTTTCAAACGCAGCTTTTGCGAAGTAGCAAGATTAAGTGATGAAGTCGGATAAAAAAGAAAAATAATCTGGTCTTTTTTAGCTTAATCCAAATCACAGCCACGGGTATCCCACACCCTGTCAACCGATACAGGCGACTGCTGCCCCAATAACTAGGTATATTCTCAATACACAGGAAACGAGGAAGGAAAAATAAGGATCAATATATAAACGAGATTGTCGATATTCAATTTTATTCACTCCGATGCGTCCCGAATTTCCCATTTCCTTGGACTAATCACGTCATATCCGTTGTGTGATCACCACTGGGTATTAAAGGTAATTCACAAATACTGATAACCAGGATATAGATCCGTTATATTCACTTATAACACGTCTCTGTGTCGCAGTGGGCAAATATACAAACCACAGGTTGTGTGTTTCAATTCAGTAGAATTCGATTCCTAGTATAAGAATCAACAACTTTGCTGAATACTTTTTTCGTACTAGAGCAATAATACTGCCTAAAGTCAAAGTAAAAATATATATGTATAGGCCATGGAACTGGTGCTTATAAACTACTTAAAATAAGGGATGTCTCATGTGTTATACTGGCACGTAAAAAAAACAATCCTGCGCCTGGTCCATACCAGGTCACGCCGGAGAGAGAGTCCACCTGTGTCTAGACAAAAACTTGTGCATTAAATCATTTCTTGTGTATTGGGTCGATCTTCTGAAGACTGGACTGTATAAACACACCGGGTTAGGAAGTGTATGCACAGAAATTCTAACAGAAATAATAAATAAACGCTAAAAGTGACTGAGATGATTATCAAACCTCGTAATGATCTGGGTACAATTAATGAGAAAACCTGTTTAATTCACAATTCTATAATGACGGAAAACTAAAACATTCATGTTCGATTCACAATTCCATAATGATGGAAAGTTGAAAAAAAATCGCATTATATTCCGTAAAAATAGTTTCATAACTATGGTAAATAATCAATAAATTTGTGCTTATTTTTAAAAAAGCCGCGTATTAATCTATGTAGGTTCTTTATAAAAATGTTAACGAACCTTGATTAAGTACGTGTACAATTACTGACCCGAAATTAAACATTTTATTTGTAGCTAGTTACAAGCCATAGTAAGGAACGTGAAATACAATACAATTATATCCTCAGCATATTATGTTCTCGACGGTACATGTATTTATTAAAACCAGTGCCAGCTCTGGACATAAAGGAACGCCCCACAAACAACTGCCGATGCTTTATAAAAAGAATATTCGCGTTCAAAAACATAATCTGTTTACGTAATTTCCCGAAATAATAGCACAATAATTCATCTGTAACGAGATATTTGCGATAAATATCAACTGCCCTTTTCGATTCGTTCGGCTCTTAATTGTGGGAGTGAACGGAACGGGTGAACGAATGAAATATTTCCAGTTCGGGTATATACACGAAAATTGGAAGGCAAAATTGTTACAATGAAATTACGCTCGTTATTTTCAATAATAATGACACTGTGGCTTACAGCGCTTGAATGTTACGGGTTCGGGTCTTTTATAATTATGTAGGTATTATATAATTATACCTATAGGAGTGAATTCTTTCATAATTTTGCTCACGTTTGTTAAGTAAAAGTAGGACCAATTTAGTACATTTGATACTTTTTTTTCGAAGTTCGAACTGCACAATTGCTATTTTTTTTTAAATTATGATTACATATTAACGCCCGTGGGGTGCCAGGTTAGAATTGCATCCCGGCATCTCTTTCATTGGCGGTCCAAGAGGGGGGGGGGGGGTTGTAAGGGCCATAACTCCTCCCAAAATCTCATACTCATTCACGTCAAATTGAAAAACTTAACTACTTGCTTTAAAACGTCTAAACAATTTTATCCAAAGTAGGTTACGCACTTGTAACACTCAGTCGCAAGGTGGGAATGGAGCCCACGACCTATTGGCTAGCGGCCAGGGTACTAGACCAACGGGCCCGTTAACTTTGACCTCCCCCTCCCAAATCGTTGGCTGTGACCTCGCCTGATCTCCTCTTGTTGGGTGTCGTAAGAGGCGACTAAGCGAGAATAGGAAGACGGGCAGCAGCGTCTTTCTTGCACAATTGCTTAACTTTTTTCAATAACTATTACATATTTATTGTAATAATGACAAAAGAAACAGATAGAACAAAGAAACTGACAGATGTCAAATGTGATCTATTACATTGGCCATTATTGCTGAGTTAGTGATCTTTCTGTATACTGCAAAGGTAGAAAATACCTACCTACCACCTTATACTGCAATTCCCAAGACGCCTACAGCGAGCGCCTTTAAGTGTGGGTATTATGGCAACCCCTGCCTTTTAAAAGGGAGACCTTTGTTCGGCAGTGGACGTATTTCGGCTGATGAGGGATGGATAATACACTAGCTAATTCCCTTTTGCAAGTAACCGTCTGCATAGGTGGTCACCGCCACAGTATCAGTTCTTTTGCCGCTAAGTAATAGTAACATAACTGCATGGCTACAGCTGTATTTCAGTGTGAAGGGCATTATAGCTGGCGAAATTATAAAACCCGAGAGACTTAAAAAGAGCAAAGTCTTGGGTGACGAATAGCAGTGCAATATACCTGTCTATAATTTGCGAATTGCTTACTTGTTACTTACTAATTTGCATAAAAAATATGGAGTCTACTGAAACGTCAAAGATTCTTTTTTTACTTTATATACTTATAACAAGGCTGTGTGGGCTAAAACACTTTGCTTTTCTAATAAAGGGTAAACTGGTAAAAATATAGTTTTTTTCTTTCGTGTGCTAGCATCAGACTTAGTGTATATTGCCAATGGCAAAGTTTTGATGCTTGTGTTTCTTCAGTCTTCTTTTTTTATAAAATGATGGCTTCAATCAATTATCAACGGATTTCGCCCGTGTCAAGTTTTTAAATAGCAGTTACAAAATGAGTTAAAGTATTATGTTTATTAAGAAAACGAAAATTGTAGAATTTGTGTTCGCGATCGCTACCACCAAGATGGCGGCCGCGAACCAAACTCCTGGAGGTGCCTAATTTATTAGGCCAAAATTAATCTTGGCAAAATTTCTATTCTCTCTATATATCTGGACGAATAGCAACAAAAATCAGTTCCATAAAAACCACACAAAACGGGTGAGGTTCATTAACAAAGCAATCACTTCAAACTTGTACTACTCTCATAGTCACATGGACTCCTTCACTTAGGATTTAAGCCAGTCTAACTATCCTATAGCCTTCACCCAAGTCGCAGGAGCACTTAGAGTGAGTTTGTATCAGACTCAAAGACGAGCAGTGCCCGTTGAATGCTCGCATCACTGACTCTGGCTAGAGCCACCATATTGCTGCAAATTTAATCGGACTTTCCCATTATAATATTGCCTTCACAAATAGTCTTAGTTTGGAAAATGGTGAGTTATAATCATCGATATAATAAAACAAACTTCTTTGATAAATCCTTTTCCGTACAAGCTGTTCGTTTGTGGAATGCATTGCCTGTTTCAATAAGAAGTGCTCAATCCTTGCTGTCTTTTAAAGAAATGGTCAAAGACCATTATCTGAGCCTATAAATTCCTGATACTGTTCTAACTTTTTTTTTTAAAATGTATATATTAATTGCTATTAGATACTGTAATGTATAACTACGTATACGTGTATATGTAATGTGTATAAGATGTACAATTTAAGACATGTACCAAAGTATGTACACCACTAACTACCCAAATAGTTGTTTCTTCTTTTTAAAGTTTTGGTTGTCTGGAAGAAATCGCTATTAGCGATAAGACCGCCATTTGTACCTAATTTAAGTTATTTTTGTAAGTTTTTCTGTATGTTTTTCTTTGGTGTGACAATAAAGAGTATTCTATTCTATTCTATTCTATAATATGTGAAGTAGATAAACATTGCCCATGGGACATTCTCACCTGGATAAGAATTGACCGGATCTTGACGGCGCGCACCTACTTTTATTGGTGCTTACTGGCATTTGTTCGACCGCTATGTTCTGCAAACTATCAATATATTCTATATAATATTTAAACTAGATTAGGTGTTACAGTCCGAAAAGTGGCACACATAAATAGCGCCCTTGTGTCGCTATTTCATTTCAAGCCACATGTTCACAAAATTATTTCTGCCGATAGGAGTGTCGCTACAGTATACAACGTGTTACAAAATACCCCGCAAAAAATATAATTAATTAATATTATTATTTTCACGGATGTGCAAACCCTAAATCAGTAAAATTAAAGAGTAAACTACGCAAAATGTACACACATTTCTACCTAATTCGCGGAACGGCAAAAATGTTAAAAGACCTAACCTAACGAAACAACCTAAACGAACACTTACTTTTTCATAATAAGCGTCAGCAGATTTGAAATTGACAACATTTTTTATTTCAAGTACATTTTTTGAAGCCATTAAGTACTTGAGTATAATGACACCGTTGTATTGAGGTAGTAAACATTTATGAATGAAAAATAGAAAAACTATTAGAGTATACAATTATTAGGTAAAATAAATAATCTGGTTCCCTGACATGACAGCTTACCAGGGTTGACAAAATTTTTGGCTTTGATAATTAATTATATTTTTTACGGGGTATTTTGTAACACTCTGTATATGAAACTGTCAAACTACACGTCACTATCATAATAAAACCGTTAGTTCACGATTCCGCCACCAGCACAGATAACTCCGCGACCCCCGTGACCACATTTTAGACGTCATTTGGTTACCGGAATGTTTATCTAGTTTATATATTATATCAATGTCTGCAAGTATCACTTTTAAGAGGTGGTGGGTTCTTTGTGTAAATAACCATCCAGGTAGGTACCACCGCAGTATTAGATATTCTGCCGCCAAGCAGCAGTGTGTAAACATGGCTGTGTTCCGGTGTGAAGGGAACTTTAGCTGTTTTTTTCATTCTCGTATTGTTAGTGGCCCACCAGGTGTCAGTGCTTGAAGCTGCCTTTAGGCCTCTGACTTAGCTTAAGGACTGCTGTCTAGATGACAATATCTGGGACCGACTTTTAACGTCCTCCAAAACACTTTAGCTGGACACAAAAAAGCTGAATATTGAATGTCTTATGGGTCGGCAACGCGCTAGTGATTCTTGTGATGTTGCTAGCATCTATAGGCTGCGGTGACTGCTTACCATTAGGCGGGCCACACGCTTGCCACCTTGGTTGTATAAAAAAGGGCTTAAAGGCTCCAGAGGATTAACACTGATTGATGTATTCTTTCTGACTTTATTCTAATCGGGAATTAACGCGATTTACCTTATATTTTGGCTTGACGTTTCGGCCGGGTTGCACCAGCCGTGGTCACAAGCAGACTAGTTCAGCGAGACGGCTCCGTGCGCGAGGCAGAAATATCTTCGTCTACCCCCGTTCTTTCACTTGTAACGTTAAGCCCACTACACACTACACTCACAGTATCTGTATATTTAACCGCCGGCAAATAGCGAGGTTTTGATCAAAATGACGCGAAAGTCTAAAAGTATGTATTCTTTCTGTTTTAGATTTGTTCCCAGGATCCCGTATGGTGTGTCATTTGGAATCCTAGGAACAAATCTATCTCGTAAATAATGTGATCCATTGGATGTTCTTTGTCTTTTATATTATGCACATCTAAGCGTACATTTCAAATAGTTGCTTCCCGTCCCCCTTCTTCCACACCCCTTCCTAGATACAAAACGTATAAAGATAAACTCTTTTAACCAAACTGAACTCATAATACCACTCGGAGAAAGCATCTCACTAAAATCAACATTGCAATACGAATTTCTAAATTCGCTGCGGAGCGAAATAAAGCACAGTCCACATAGAACTCCGATACAATGTGATTTTCTGTCTCACTGACTTTGTACGCAAGGCAAATTTGAAATCGCTCCGAAATTCAGTACTGAAACGATACGGTGAGACAATAGAGGTCATTTTTCAGGTTTGTAGCAGGAGAGTATAAATTTCGTTGAATAATATTTTTGTCGTTGTGAGCTTTTGTTACAATAGTAGTAATTTTCTTTTATGTAACTATTAATGTAACTAGGGCAATATCATTTTGTTTTATAAGTTATAGCATGTAGTACGTTTAGTAGAGTAAGGCCCGTTACAATGACTTAGCGGGCCTAGACGTTGCCCTACAGTGAAAAAAAAAATTGAACCCAATCGCAGGGTCACCTATCAGGTCCAATTGTGTATCTAAACCATCCAGGAACACTCATACACACATACCAATTTCATAAAAATAGTTCGGAATAGTTCAATGATAAACACACTTAGAGAAGTTTCTATCTAAATATATATTTTTTTTATTTGGAAAACAACCAGTGCCTAACTTACAATAGTAACAAAGTGAGCAACAATATAATAATAATAATGTTCGTTAAGTGTGCTAGATTAAACTGTTATTGTTAGAATACAAAGGTAATCAAAATTGGAGTAAGAATATACTTAATCAAATAAATTGTTATCTATATCTATTATACCTAGGAACAGCTGTTAATCAAGGTCTGTTTTATTAAATTGTTTAAAAAAATCATATCTTAGGGTCACCGCACACGGGCCACTAGCCACAACCACAAAACGCAGCCACCGACCTATTTTCTATTGTTTTCATACATTTGCGGTACTAAGATCTGCTAGCGTGGTGCACTGACGTAGCAACGGTTTCTCCAACAGACGAGGCCATGGCGTCTGTGGAGACTCCGTATGTACGCAAGCTGCACATGCATTCGTTTGTCCGAAGTACACTCGGTGCCGTATTGTGGATATAAACTACTACTACTCGCGCGACTTCCCACCCCTCTCTCCCTTCATTTCACTGCGAGCACGCGTTAAAAAAAGTAGCGGCCACCGACCACAAGTGTCCAACATGGACCACAAGTGGATGTCGCGCACGTCTGCTACTTTTGTAGCCGCTTCTAGCTTCAAGTGGCGGCGATTGTGGATGTGGCTAGTCAAGAGGCCCGTGTGCAGCGACACTTACTCGTTTTGTGGTTAAATGTTTTGATGGGCCTGTTGGCCTGGTAGTTAAACACCCTGGCAACTACTTACCTAATAGGTCGTAGGTTCGATTCCTACCCAGTGTCCAGTGTCTGGGTGTTAATTTATCTATTTACGTATGTATTTTATACAAGTACAAAAGTAAGTGTGTCAGATGTCTGTTTACCATAGTACAGGCTTTGCCTAGTCTGGGAACAGATGATAGTGTGTGGATTGTCCCAGGATACTATTATTACCGAGTATGTGTGTGAAAATCCAACTCGTGTCGAAATAGTCCAGCTACACAAATCTAAATTTATGTTATACCAGTATTTTTCTGCTCAAAGCTTATTCAACGATAACGGTAGACTCGCTGTGTACACAAAAAGATAAGCCTCTTGTCAATATCGCCGTCTCCATTCATACGCCTTGCCGATATTATAATATCGCCAATATATTGCAGCTACGTTTTAGAGCCTTCGTGGTACGAGTATACTTAGGGTTGCCAGATGGGAAAATCCAGGATTGTCAAGGAATTTTGCTGCTAGTCCCTTGTGACAGTGTTAGGTCCCGGAATTTCAGAATACCGCGTTACCAATATTAGAACTTAAAAACGATGATGTACAACTTATTTATCAAGTAACACACGACGTATACCAACCTACATATAACACATTATATAGGATGGTACAAACGACCGGGCCACCGAGGGGAAGTAAATCAAATAATATTTTTTTTAAGATATCGAAATTAAAGGAAACATTCTTTTATTTTTATAAAAATAGTTTGCCTGAGCTGCGAATCGAAAGAACTAAAATGCAAAAAATTATCTATCGCTGTTTTATTGAACTAATCGATAACCCTATCGATTATACGAAACGATAAACGATAGAATTTCTCGATATTTGTCACGCATAATCTAAATCATAGTTGAGCTGAATTTCTAGTTGCTACGGCTAAGAACAAAAAAAAACGTAAATCCGGGTCACCTTGCGATAGGTATTCAAGGATAGCTAGGTTATTGAACTCCAGCGAGCTCATACGTCAAAACCGATAAAAATCTAAAACTATCAACAAAAATAATACTTAGAAAAAAGATTTTGACAGACCAATTTCTAAGTAAAATTGTTTTGTGTTATCTTGTGTTTATGTGCGTTATTAATACGTTGAATAAATGTGCAAGTTTAAATCTTGTTAAAATGTAATTTGTTAAAGACATAGATAGAGAATAGAGTGCAAAATGGCGTAGCCAGCTTACTGTCAGCCGAGGCCGGGGTGAACCACCGACTCCGATGTTCAACAAGGGATTACGCATACACTAGCGATGTTCAAGAATAAAATCATTTTATTCCAGACGATACGAAATGTTTACTTAGAATAGGATGCTACGTTACCACAGAATCATAATAAACTATTTTAAAAAAAATATAAACCGACTTCAAAGTAAATTATCTAAAAAGCATAAAATAACGAAAATATTATTGAAGTTGGTGTTAGCGTACCTGCTGTGTATCTGCACCAACTTCAATAATATTTTCGTTATTTTATGCTTTTTAGATAATTTACTTTGAAGTCGGTTTATATTTTTTTTTAAATAGTTTATTTAACACTTTTTAGTGACTTATTTTACCAAGATAGGTATCAGCACTATCACGCAACTCGAACGTTTACATTACAGTAACATACTGAAAACATAAAAAGTTTATATCTCTTAAACTACTGGACCGATTTTGATGAAACTTGTACTCTACCCTAAGTTGAAAAATACTCTAACTATTGCAAAAAGAATTTTCGAAATCGGACTTGTAGTTTCTGAGAAATCCGCGGACAAACCTACATACATACATACACTCGTGAAATTTGGTAAATTTGTTTAGAAGCCCACATAGACTAACATATATGAATATTACGCATTTCTATTAATATTACATACATACGCGTCGAATACAGAACCTCCTTTTTTGAAGTCGGTTAAAAATAACACTGGATATGGCAAATATTACTATGATCTCTTTATAAAAAGAAGAAGTTACATTTTAGTCAGGCTGATCTAGTAATATTATTTATCATCATCATCAGTAGCCGAAAGACGTCCACTGCCAAAGCCCTCCCCCTTAGAAGGGAGGGGTAGCCATAATCCCCACGTTTGGCAGGCGTCTTGGGGATCGCAGTATATGTGGTAGGTAATCTAATAGAAAGACGCTGCTGCTCGTCTTCTTGTTTTCCCTTAATCGCCTCTTACCTACACCCAATGGGAGGAGATGGGAGGGTGCTATATTATTCTAACCCGGACGGGTAAAGTTTTATATAATACCTATTTATTTGCTATTACTATTCGCTACTATTAGCATCATTGGGTTAGGGTTTGTTACTTATATTGAAATGAAACTATTTTTAACCGGCTTCAAAAAGAAGGTTCTCTATTCGACGCGTATGTATGTAATATTGATAAAAATGCGTAATATTAATATACGTTAGTCTATGTGGGCTTCTAAACAAATTTACCAAATTTTATGAGTGTATGTATGTATGTAGGTATGTATGTATGTATTGTATGTATGTAGGTTTGTCCACGTATTTCTCAGAAACTACAAGTCCGATTTTGAAAATTCTTTTTGCAATAGTTAGAGTATTTTTCAACTTAGGGTAGAGTACAAGTTTCATCAAAATCGGTCCAGTAGTTTAAGAGATATAAACTTTTTATGTTTTCAGTAAGTTATTGTAACGTAGACGTTCGAGTTGCGTGATAGTGCTGATACCTATTTTTTTGGTAAAATATGTCACTAAAAAGTGTTAAATAAACTACTTTTTAAAAAATAAAAACCGACTTCAAAGTAAATTATCTAAAAAGCATAAAATAACGAAAATATATTGAAGTCGGTGTCAGCTGGTGCTAGTGTTAGTTAACATGATGTGCTAGCACCGACTTCAATATATTTTCGTTATTTTATGCTTTTTAGATAATTTACTTTGAAGTCGGTTTTTATTTTTTAAAAAATAGTTTATTACGGATTATATCGCGGTTTATTTATGACTAGCTGACCCACGCAGCTCCGCCTGCGCTATTTTTACGTTAACTAAACTTTTATTAACAGACATTCGCATCGAATACATAACCTCCTTTTTTATAATCGGTTAAAACTATTTAAAAAAAAATAAAAACCGACTTCAAAGTGAATTATCTAAAAAGCATAAAATAACGAAAATATTATTGAAGTTGGTGTTAGCGTACCTGCTGTGTATATTCCGCACCAACTTCAATAATATTTTCGTTATTTTATGCTTTTTAGATAATTCACTTTGAAGTCGGTTTTTATTTTTTTTTAAATAGTTTATTTAACACTTTTTAGTGACTTATTTTACCAAGATAGCTATCAGCACTATCACGCAACTCGAACTTCTAATTTACAGTAACTTACTGAAAACATAAAAAGTTTATATCTCTTAAACTACTGGACCGATTTTGATGAAATTTGTACTCTACCCTAAGTTGAAAGATACGCTAACTGTTGCAAAAAGAATTTTCGAAATCGGACTTGTAGTTTCTGAGAAATCCGTGGACAAACCTACATACATACATACATACATACATACATACACTCGTGAAATTTGGTAAATTCGTTCAGAAGCCCACATAGACTAACATAATAGATGAATATTACGCATTTTTATTAATATTACATACATACGCGTCGAATACAGAACCTCCTTTTTTGAAGTCGGTTAAAAAACTGGGACCCACTTTTTACTTGCTCTCCGAAGCACGGACCCGTTTAGTTCAAATGGCGTTAAACGGTCACCCATCAATTTAATGACCTTACCTAACGTTGCTTAACCCGATCGATTACAAAACCTTGATAACAACTCTCTATGAGTGTTCCCTTACTAATATTTATTATATTATAAAGAAAAATTGATGAAATCGGACCGAGCGTATAACCAAATACCCATTTTGACTTTAATCCCCTCTCCCAAAAGAACCGTACTAGATTACGGGATAAAAAGTATCCTATGTCCTACCTCGTAGTAAGATCTCAAATCATGCCAAGTTTCATTTGAATCCATTCAGTAGTTTCGGCGTGATGCGCAGCCGTGATACAGACAGACAGACAAAAATTAAAAAAAAATACATTTTTGGCCTCAGTATCGGTTATAGAATGCCCTCAAAATATAATTTTCAAAATATCTTCAATGTACAGAATTGGACCTGTTACAGTTTTATTATAAGTACAGATTTTGATTACCCGACGTTTCGAATACTTTTCAGCATTCATGGTCACGGGCGGACTGAGGCGGTAGCTGTCCATACGTCATAGTTGTCTTCGGGTACCCTCAGGTCTTCTAATTATTATTGTTAGTCCGATCTACGTCCGAAACGTCGGGTAATCAAAATCATAAATAAACCGCAATATAATCCGTAAAAATAGTTTCATTTCAATGTGTAGTATTCGCGTATATATCAGAAGTCATTTTTTATTTATAACTAAGTATTTCGTTTAACTTTTTATACGTTGCATAAGACCTTAAATTGCTATAACCTTGAGTATGTGCCATGTTAAACCAGTGCACCAGTATTTGTGATAAGGTTGAGATTCACAATTATAAATTGCTAGCATTTCTTAAATACTATTTCGGTGTGACAGACAGACGAAGTCGCACCATAAGGAACTGCTATATCTGTAGCTAATACTCATGCCACTAAAGCAGCAACATTTTATTATTTGAAAATGAAATCAGCCTCTTAAATGAACAGTGAGCAACCATAAGGGAGACAAGTATAGGAAGTGGGCCCTCTCGCGCGTACAAGGGCTCTCAATATAAAGGGGTTATCTTACAAGGTTAGGAGATGGCTAGTGAAGCGTCCTCGATGCCCCAGGTAAGATGTGAAAGAAAATATTTTATTATATTAAGGGTTTGGTATATTGCAGATTTTTATACATGTTGATAAATTAACAGTAGGTACATAGAACGCTGGCACACTTGCCTATATATTAGGTCGCTATATTTCTCACTAGCAGCCCACCCCGGCTTCGCACGGGTGGCAAAATGTTATGTTTAGATTATAATATGTATAAAGAATAATACATTACCTTACCTACAGTATATTTTCGTAGACTAAGATTACCCCTAACAATTTTACCAAAACTACAACATTTTTGGATTTCTTTTAACACCCTTATAAATTGAATTTTGAATAACGCGTTGTAATTAATTTGTTGAAGAGTATTATAAATTTCTTTTCATTACTATTTCAACGTAGCAGAATATAGTATATCACTACAATAGTACCTTACAATATAGTAAAATAAAAATAAAAATCACATGTTAAATAACAACTCATCTGAAATAACGTTTAAAATCCGCTGAAATCCAAACGTGTATTTTGTGTTGTGAATAAAAATTTCAAAGGAACACACCGCACTGGTCTTGAGATAAATCCGAGCTAGATGCGAGGGCCTCTCGTTGAGCCGCGGCCTGAAAGTTTTCAGCATAGCAAATGAGTTTCTGAAACGTCTACGACGATATGGGTTGAGACTGGAAATATATTTTTTCTATTTTTCACTGTGTATTTCCTTTTCCACTTTGTTGTGGTAAAATTTTGTAAAGTATTGTTTACTATTAAGTATTTAAATGAAACAAATTCGTTTGCTCGGTGACCTTTCTTATAACTTTTTTTTAAATATGACAAAAAAGGCCACTGAGTTTTTTTTGCTGGTTCTTCTCAGTAGCGGCCGCGTTATGATTCGGTGGTAATTGTAAAAAAATATTTTTTTTATTTTATTTTATAATTTTTGTACACACAATAGTATTAAAGGAAACACGGAAATATAGGAAAGAAAGAAAGGCACAGCTTATTTCCAAAGAAATTTCTTCCAGCAGATGTAACAATTGTTTGTAACCTTGAGTTTTATTTTTAACATACATATCTATTAACATCGGGTGTGACCACTTATTTTTAGTAATGTAAAGTGGCAATGTAATCATCATCATCACCAGCCGGAAGACGTCTACTGCTGAACATAGGCCTCCCCCTTCGAACGCCACAATGACTGACAATTGGCTATTTGCATCCACCGGTTACCTGCGACGCGCACAATGTCGTCTGTCCATCTATGGGAGGCCTACCTACGCTGCGTCTTCCGGTTCGTGGTCGCCACTCGAGAACCTTTCTTCCCCAACGGTCGCCGAGCGATGTGGCCTGCCCATTGCCACTTTAACTTGCAGATTTTAAGAGCCATGTCGGTGACCTTGGTTCTTCGGCGAATCTCCTCATTCCGGATTCTGTCGCGCAAAGAAACTGCGAGCATAGCTCTCTCCATATCTCGTTGTGTGACTCTGAGTTTATCCAAAAGGCCAACATTAAGGGACCAGTAAGGCCTCCGCCTCGAATCTTGCGGGCAGCGGGGCGGCGGCGGCGGCGGCGCGGGAGCGGCAGGATCTTATGCGTAAAATCAAATGGACCGGTTTTCGAAAACAGCGGCGCGGCAGCGGAGCGGGTGGTGTTCGCCCGCGGCGCCGCTACCGCCGCCCCGCTGCCGCCCCGCTGCCCACAAGATTCGAGGCAGAGGCCTAAGGGGCCAACAGTAATGGACCAGTAAGGGGGAATGTAGAATGGGTAAATAATCCATGAGTTGTTTTTGACCAGTTTTATTAGTTGGCTTACATTTACGGAATATAATTATCACGGTTTATTATTGTCTTTTACTTTCCCTTCGATTCGAATGCTTTGCAGCACCCGTCAGTCACGGGAGGACTGAGGTGTTGAACATCATTATTTAAAAGTTATTCCAGTGCATCCTCAGGTCTTCTTAGTTTTTATTATTGGTCCGATCTATGCATTGATTCCCAAGCCGCATGTCAAGCGTGGAATTTTTGGCAACTCCTCCCTTCTAAAGGGAACGCCTTTGTTCAACAGTGGTGCTGATGATCTACGCAGAAAGAGCTTACAGTATCTTGAAGCTTTGCACTGTCCGTAAACTTAGTTTGATTTTCATATTTCTGCGACGTTGCATAAAGAAGTACAGCAAAGAGTTTAGTACAATAATGCTTTTAAAGTGTTGATAGGGTTGCCTCGCTTCTGTAGTGCATCAGGGATGTTTGCTGAATTGCGTGTTTTTGTGCAATAATGCGAAATGATGCGCATCCCTGGTGCGCAGGGTGCGGGCAAGTTCTAAAAACATTTTGGAAATGATTGCCGTCAGACTGGACTGCTGCATTGTGAATCGTTGCTCCAAAATTTAGTATGATACAGTTACCTATATTATACGTAATACATACCAATTGTTAAATACATATTGTTACCACTTATGAGTCTCTGAGTTTATTAAACGTTTTCTTTAATTATATGCTCATTCAATTCGGTAGTTTCGGTTCGTAAAATCATTTCCCTAGGGATAACTACTCGCTAATATTTTAATTAAGAGACCCCAAGCCCGAAAACTGTTCGGGACTATTAGAAAACGATGTTAGCACCCCCTTCGATGTTTTATTTCCTGTTTACGTCGGCACATGTATTACCGTTTAGTGTGGGGTTTTTAGCTGCCCATTTCCCTTACAAGAGACCATTTAGGTACTTACCTAACACTGTTACTTAACTTTTTCTTACTAGTGTTAGAAATTCAACCGTAAAGCAGCAGTGCGTAAACGTGGTTATGCTTCGTTGTAAAAGGCACTTTAACTAGAGAAATTACTTAGGCTCATGAGACTAAATGAATGTCTCAGGTGATGATCAGTTCAGCTCTGAGCCCGGGGCTATAAACAACGGGCAAACTTCGGAGTCGCTGGACGTTCGGGGTGTGGGCCCCAGGACGTCCATTGAATACGGTGGCGACTCCGAGGAGGATGCGACTCATGTGCCGATGCGACAGCTGCGGAGGCTTTAGTGGGTAAGAATCCCACATACCCGGGTATGTGGGATTCTTACCCACTAAAACCCAGCCCCACAGCTGTCCCTGGGAGCTATTGAAGGTTTCCCCCGCGAAAAAGAAAGCAAGTTATGATCAGTGTTATTGTCGGGAAGAGCACTATCATTGGACAGATGTACGCGTACCATCAGACGAAGGACTCGTTACTCTCGTTTCTAAGTTACAATGAACAAGATATAATGTAATTCTCTGCATACAATTACAAGAAACACAAAATAGGAATAAAGTTACAGATGCCTATAAAATAGATTTTATTTCAGCTTCAACAAGAAGATGGCTTTTTTAGTGATAAAAATATTTAGGATTTAGTTATTCAGATTTTTATAATAATATTGTCATTTTGTACACCAACGATTGGTAAAATATTATTTATTTTGCTGCCATAACGAACTATATTTTAACAAATAAACATTATCTTTATCGCTTTATCTTTAAGAAAGGCTGGTCACTGATCCCAAAAAAAGTCTTAACCAAACGGTAACCTCACAATTTTTTAATAGCTTACTATTTTTTTTAATGAAGGTGAATAAGACACACACACACACACACAGATAATTCGTGTAATAATTATTATATCTAATCCTATACTCTTTTATAATTCATAATTCTATGTACCACCCAAGTAGCTTACCAAAAATAAAAGTGTCAACTTTTATTACTAAACAAATAAATTTCGAGTAAACAATACGAGTAACTTTTAGTATTTGAGACTTTCTAACACTCAATGACCCGTAGCATTTTATAATAACAAACATCTACCAATGGAACACCCAAAGATGCTTTGTTTCGGTAACGAAATTATGTTTATGAGTGTTATAAATAAATTGAAGCGTAAATTTCCCGACGACGTCAACTTAAGAGAAGCCCATCAGTCAGCCACGACACTTCTAATTTGACTGGCATTTGTCAAAAGGAGGAATAAAATACGAGAAAGACATTATTTTATCGACTATCATCGACCTTAGATGCTGATTTACGTACTCTTTATGCATCATTACAATGCCTATGTTGATTAAGAATCAAAGAATACTAGTGCTTGATTTATAAAGATAGGTAATTAACAAAACTTATATAATATAGTAAGATTTTTTTTTATACTTACTACCAAGGTGGCGAGCAATCGTGCAGCCCGCCTGATGGTAAGCAGTCATCGCACCCTATAGACGCTAGGAATACCAGAAGAGTCACTAGCGCGTTTCCGACCCTTAAGCCATTAGATGATTAAATCTTTTTGTCCGGTAATTTCACCAGCTACAGTACCCTTCACGCCGGAACACAGCAATGTTTACACACTGCTGCTTGGCGGGAGAATATCTGACACTGCGGTGGTACCTACCTGGACCTGGATGGTTCCTTGCACAAGAAACCTACCACCTAGTGAGTCACCACCTAGTAATAATGTTAAATGATATGCAGACCTCTTGGGTAACAGACATTAATAATAAACGAAACAAAAAAATACATGAATGAAGGTGCAAACATCTATCACCTAAGCTAACAGATAACCAACTATGACAAACGTTTTGCTGTTTATAAATGTTTATTCTTGTGTAATCGAGAATGCATTAAACGTGTGGTAGTCACATATTTTTATACAAATACAAATATTCTTTATTGTACACCAAAAGAAAAGATACAGCTTATATTAAAAGGGAAAAGTAAAATTGCAGTGGGACAATTTTATTTTTGTTCTTGTAACAAAAAATATATTCGTTCCGTGGAAAAAAGGAAACAAGTACGATTGCAGAAGTAATTTTGTACAAAAATTTACTAAAAAAAATTAAGATGTAGTGGGATGGGCTAAAAAATTGATAAAAACGAAAAAAAAATTCGTGCAAAAGACGTTTATCTAGACCCAGGCCGCTATCCAAATAGTAATCTAGAGGTATGCCCTTTTAATTGCTCATCCTGAATGTGATGTGTTTGCTGATAAATGAAAAATATCCGAGTGCGTTCTGTGAGAGAAAGTATGCGAGGTTGTCCACCGTTATTTGTTAGTTTTTAACAAAATAAGTAATTCTTTTTATTTTTTATTTATTGTATACAAAAGAACAGTACATTTACCATATTTCATCTTCTGCAGACTAATAACTATAATTGTATATGTTTGCTTATATGTTAATTAATGTGAATGTAATAATCGTTATAATTAATGTATGTATGTTCAGTTGTTGGGAGTTGAAATTTCCTCAAACCTCAACTTTGGGCAGTTCATTGAGTCCAAAGCCAAGGTAGCTGCAAGGAAGCTAGGTGTCCTTTCAAAGGTCCGCCGGTACTTCACACCGGGGCAGCTTTTGATGCTATATAAAGCACAAGTCCGGTCGTGTGTGGAGTACTGTAGTCACATATGGGCTGGTGCTGCTAAATGTCATCTTGCAGCTTTGGACTCAGTGGAGAGGCGTGCTAAGAGGCTTATTGGTGACGCTGAGTTAGTAGCGGCCAATTTACAAAGCCTAGAGCACAGGCGCAGAGTAGCCAGCCTCTCGGTATTCTACAGGATGCATTTTGGAGAGTTTTCCCGTTTTTGTCGGTTTTCCCGCCCGATTATAATGTGGGTGTCTTTAAGACTAGAGTGAATAGGCTTTTAATAAGCTAGTGTGTTTTGCCATCCTCGATTGCGTCACCGCTTTCCATCAGGTGGGACTGCAGTCAAGCACTAGCTTATGTGCTTATGTGGTAAATAAATAAAAAATGTATATAAGGATTTGTAACAGTTGTCTGGTTACCATATTATGATATTACAGGCTCTGCCTAGTGTCGGATGAGGGGATCAGATGACCGTGTACATGGAAATAAAATATATAAATTATATAATAATAAAATATCATTGGGTCCAGTACTTACTAAAGGAAACTCAAATTTTACAAGATAAAAATAAGCATCTAAAAATGGTAACATTATTACCAATAAAAGCAAACAAGTTTACTTCAAACACAGTTGAGAAGGAGGCATTTAGGGCCTCAGTTTGCGTATCTTAACAGACACGGTCCCATGAATAAGTGAACGGGGATCAGTAGCCGGCCCGACACACTTACAATAAATAAAATATTATTTTTATGGCCCGTGTAATGGAGGCTTATTTAAGGTATTGCTGCGAGGAATTTGAACGGGTTAGCTATTTTTTGTTTATACTGTTTTAAAATTGTTTATAAATTCAATAAAGGAAAAGTAAATATATTACGTCTCAGAAAATATACCTACGTATTGTAGTTAAGAAAAATATTGTGCTAATTTCACCTTGGTGATTCATATCGGTTATCATACATTGGAGATACATAGAGAATAGTAATTTACAAGCATATATGTATTTTTGTAAATATATATAAATTAATAGTTATTCATTAATCTCGCTAAAACTCAGAATCGTATTGAATAATTTTAGTTTTGTTTTGTTCACTCTTATCCAGGGGTTAAAAAGACCGCTGGTCAACTAGTATTATTTATGTAAATATTGAAACAAAATGGGTAAAAACGAGTAAAAAGTTTTGTAAATATTGAACGATATATTCCGTATTTCTATCAAAATCTTAGCAATAAATGTATGAACACAGGAGTGATGGCTGACTGGTGGCCAGCCAAAGACTTGGTAAAATTGAATATTATGACAAAATGAACCCTACAGATCTCCTCTGGAATGCGCTCCCTCTAGAACTCAGGATGGCTACAACACGTTATACATCTTCTATCTATACTATAATAAAACTCAAAGAGCACTTTTTCTGTACATTGAATATTTTTCCAAAATTTCTATGTGGGGATACTATACTATCGACATAGAGGCCAAAACAATTTTTTTTGGAATTATTGTCTGTCTGTCTGTCTGTCTGTCTGTCTGTCTGTCTGTCGTTCTGTTTGTCCAGGTATCATTTGAAAACCCGTGGATGGATTTTGATAGGACTTTCACTGATGTGTTGTGTAGAAGTCTAGGTATAAATTGGTATATAAAACATCACGCTATGTTTCATAGGGGCTAAGCAGTGAAACATTACTTGCACATATTACCACGTAATTTCCTTTGTATGTGAATAGGGTAATTATAGACTGATCAGTTAATCATTAAGATATGTATTATTACGCTATATACAATAGGGACTGAGCAGACATTTAGTTTGCTTAAGATATGGCAGTGGCGAAGGGTCAATTTTTGTAAGGGGTAAGCCGGTCCGGTACACCCAGGAAATTTTCATTAGATTTCTGTATTGTTCTAAGTACTTTGCTGATAGCAATATGACATTATATCTTTGAAAAGTTAAAATCTGTAAAATCTGTCGTTCATGAAATTTTAATGAAACTCCCCAGTCCAGGTAGTGTATAGGTATTGTATCACGTCGCAACAATAAAAGATGCGAAATACTAAGAACTTTTACTATCGAATATCATTAGACAGTAATTTACGATGTTAGCGTGATTTACATTATGAACAGCGCCATCTATAGGTGAAATTGAACATACAATCACTATAGAACTTTATCAAGCTAAATATAAGAAAGTCGTGTTAGTTACACTATTTATAACTCAAGAACAAACAGCCTAACCGATTCGGCTGAAAATTGGTGGGGAGGTAGCTTAGAACCAGGAAACGGACATAGGATACTTTTATCCCGGTAGGTTAAGGTTAAGCAACGTTAGGTAAGGTCATTAAATAGATGGGTGAACCGATTTGTATGAACAGTGGCGGTCCTAGGGCGGTGCGAGCGGTGCGACCGCACCGGGCGCCATCATAGGGGGGGCGCCAAAATCATCCGACGCGCAACGACGCGATGACGATCGGGCGCGGCGAATCGTGTCTTAAAACTTACGAAACATCCCCAGATCACCGGGCTATGAACAGTTGGGTAGAAGCGTCGATGAGATTGAAGAATTTCAGCGGAAGACAAACATATACAAAAACAGACTGAAGATGAGAAATCGAGATGGGTCGCTATTCTCGAACGAATGATGTCCATTGTGTTCTTCTTGGCAAGCAATAATTTGGCGTTTAGAGGGAGCTCTGGATCTGAAATGTTATACACTCCTAATAATGGCAAAGTTTTTGGTCTTGTGCAACTACTAGGAAAATTTGATGTGACTTTTTTTTTTTTGGAATGGCAGACGCTGTTGGCCGCAGATGGCCATTACAGCTTCACCGGACAATAGGAGGCGAGCGCTTAAAGCGCTCTAGCCTTAACGGCAGAAGTAGCGACGAGCTCAAGGGCACCTCAGGGAGGCACGGCCTCGGCTTGGGCTGTCGCTTAAGAGAGGGCTGAGTTTACTACCGGTTCACAACGCGCCCCCACTGAGAAGAACCGGCAAGAAACTCAGTGGGGTGATGCACGTCGTTGAGGTCGCATACGTACGACCCTTCGGCCTCACCGGCGAGACCGGTGTCTGATAGCTAGTGTAGCATACGGTTGTCGGGGAGGGGTCGGCGCATCCCGGTCCAATAGGACCGTCATGGGGTCAGGAGGGTCGAGCAGTACGTGCCGTGGTCTGCGGCGCGAGTCAGAAGGACTAGGGGCGTAATCGGCGGCGGCGCGGATTAAACTGTTCGCGTGACGGGACGCGGATTCAAAGTAGCGTTTCGACGCTTCTTTGAGGAACTTACGAAGGGGATCTAACTTGAAATCGGAATGCAGATCTACGTTCCGCATGTACCACGGGGCACCGACGGCACGTCGGAGGAAACGATTCTGGATAACCTGGAGGCTATCGATACGGGTGCGGGCGGCGTGCGCGAAAACTACACTCGCGTAAGTCATAATTGGGCGAATGCAAGCTTTGTATAATGTCAACTTATTTCTAAGCGACATTTTACTCCGCTTGCAGAGAAGGGGATTAGGGGATACAGGCGACCTAATCCGAAAGCCGCTCGATTGCGGACGGACCGAATGTGCGGGCCGAAAGTCATGGCGGAGTCCAAGGTGACTCCGAGATGGGGCACGTCCGCCGTATTGTAAAGAAAGAGACTAATATGTGCTAACCATTATTTCAGCAAACGCATTCAAAGCGAATTAATTGATAGATACAATTGAGATTAAGTACATTGGTTACCCGTTTTCAACAATTGTCAAAGTTCAGTGATACATGGTATTTTATATCTATCTATATATATAAAAGAAAGTCGTGTTAGTTACTTCACTTATAACTCAAGAACGGCTGAACCGATTTAGCTGAAAATTGGCAGGGAGGTAGTTTAGAAGGGAATATATAATTCCAGGAGAAGGACATAGGATACTTTTTATCCCGGTAGGTTAAGGTTAAGCAACGTTAGGTAAGGTCATTAAATAGATGGGTGAACCGATTTGTATGATTTTTTTTGTGCATATCGGGTAGGTCTGAGAATAGGTCATAAAGTATATTTCATACCACTAGGTTAAGCAACATAAGGCCAGGTCATTAAATTGATGGGTGAACTGATTTGTATGAAATTTTGTGTGCATTTCGGGTAGGTCTGAGAATAGGTCGTAAAGTATATTTCATGCCGCTAGGTTAAGGTTAAGCAACATAAGGCAAGGTCTTTAAATAGATGGTATGAACCGATATGTATGAAATTTTGCGGGTAGGTCTGAGAATAGGTTATAAAGTATATTTTATGACGCTGATACCATGATTGACGAGGATATATAGAACGAGAGGAGGGTGCAAGAGAAGGAGAGGGGAGGGTGATGGAGTGAGTGATCGGAGGAGTTAGGTGGAGCAAGGAGGGGGGGGGGTGTGAGAGGGAGCAAGTTGGGAGAAGAGAGAGGAGGGAGAGGGTTCAGAGAGGACAACGGGGAGAGGAAGAGGGTAAGTATGACGGGGACCGAAGCGGGAGGGGAGAGAAAGAGCATAGAATTAGATTTTTCTTATAAGAGAGAGAGGTGGAGAGAGATAAATCAAGGGAGTAAGCAAAGGGGAGCAAAATGTAATTAAAGCGCGGGCGGAGCTGCGCGGGTCAGCTAGTACGACATAAAAATAATTCCAGATATATCCATGTTGGAAAAATGCTGTGCTGATTTGCAAATAATTTTAACCCTCTAGTCGCAGTAGTCCGGTTATTAGTCCGGTTGACCGAACTAGTGCAACTTTTCAGTAGCAGTAAGTAGTTCGGTTGAAACATATCACCGGACTACTGATACTCTTTAGTAGCAACAGTCCGGTTGTTAGTCCGGTTGACCGGACTAGTGCAACTTTTCAGTAGCAGTAGTTCGGTTGAAATATAGCACCGAACTACTGATACTCTTTAGTAGCAACAGTTCGGTTTGTAATATTAATAATAAAATTGTACAATACACTTTGTGTTCACTGTTGTTACTTTATTGTTATTTTATTGTTATTATTTTATACATCGAATGTATGGTTATGGCGACTAAAACCGTGTGTGACAAATGTCAAATCGAGTACAATTTTATATTTGAAGGGGCGCCACTTTTAGATCTCGCACCACTTAAAAATATTGATAGGACCGCCACTGTGTATGAAAGTGTGCATATCGGGTAGGTCTGAGAATAGGTCATACAGTGTATTTCATACCGCTAGGTTAAGGTTAAGCAACATAAGGTAAGGTCATTAAATAGATGGGTGAACCGATTTGTATGAAATTTTGTGTGCATATCGGGGAGCTCTGAGAATAGGTCATAAAGTATATTTAATGCCGCTGATACCATGATTGACGAGGATATATAGAACGAGAGGAGGGTGCAAGAGAGGAGAAAGAGGGAGAGGGGATTCGAGGAGGGGGTGACGGGGTGAGGGATCGGGGGAGTTAGGTGGAGTATGGGGGGAGTGAGAAGGAGCAAGTTCGTAGAAGAGAGAGGGGGAGAAGGTTCAGAGAGGGGACAACAGGGAGAGGAAGAGGGGGTGTGTGACGGAAACCGAAGCGGAAGGGGAAAGAGAGAGGAGAGAAAGAGCATATAATTCGATTTTTTTATAAGAGAAATAAATCTAGGGAGGACGGAGAAAAGGGGAGCAAAATGTAATAAAAGCGCGGGCGGAGCTGCACGGGTCAGCTAGTTTAAAATAAAGTTACAGGAATACTTGCGCAGTAAAATGGCAGATTCTTCTCGAAGATAATTATGTATATAGTATATATATTAAAATATATATTAGTATATTTTATTTTCTAATATATAAGTATTAGTATTATATTAATTATTGTAATTTAAATTATAGTTTTAAAATATTTATCTATGATTATTTAGTTTCACTTGTTTTGTTTGCACCTACCACGATTTGTCTCTGCATCACCCTAAGGTAGACTGGTAGAGAATGCCTCTGGCATTAAGTCCACCTATGTACTGTTTTGTGCATAAAGAATAAATAAAAAATAAAAATAAATACAGAAGTGTTCATATATTTATTGCTACGATTTTGATCTTATAAAGAAAAACAGGGTATCAATAGTAACATTCTTAAAGGTTAAAGGCAGTATTATGATTCCGTCAAAATAAAAAAAACTATAATTAGTGCCAGCTACATAACAAATCCCAATTCTTGACGGGAGGTCTAGTGGTTAGTGACCCTAGCTGCTACCGAATAGGTCGTGGGTTTCATTCCCACCAAATTTCTAGGTGTTTAATCTAAATAAGTATGTATTTACAAAAAACATAATTTTAAGTATTTGTATTAGTTGTCTGGTTTCATAGTGCAGGCTCTGCTTAGTTTGGGATCAGATGACCGTGTGTGAATTATCCCAGGATATTATTATTTTTATTATAATTCTTTTTAAACCTCGTTTTAACTAATCCGTAAGTCAACAATGCCAGATAGTTTAACTGTAAACATTGCTGTGTTCCGGTTTAAAGGACAACGTAGCTGGTTAAATAACTGGGCTCAATAGTTTAAGCTTATTGCTAACGTGTAGAATAGTGTAAGGCACGTTTTTCATCGGGATCTTCAAAGTTGTATCGCAAAGCGATGCTAAAGGGAGGATCCTCCGACCGAGCGAGGTGTGATGCTCGCCCAGGGCCGAAGCCCCCAACGGTTGATGTCGGGATGTTGTATATATACTCGACGTACTTTGAAACTTCGCTTGCGCGATTCAGGATTGTACGTGTGAACTCTCGTTGTGTAGTAGGTCGCTACAGTTGCATAAACACCCTTCACGAACGTAAAAAATAAACGTTACCAAAGTAATTACTTGTACAGCCTTCCTCTAAATACGCCTTTTACTTACTCAGAAAGTGAGTGCCACAAAGCGAAACTTTTTACGGTGGGCTTATTCAATTTTCTGCCAGAAGCTGGTTTTAATTCAATTCGAGGAACGAGAGCTGGCAGATTTACGGTCTATATTAGTGACAAATCTTAACCTAAAGTCGACAATTTTCTTGGGAGTTTTAAGCGACATTTTGAATTACAGTTAAATCTATTGAGGTATTAGTATTATGGTATGGTATTAGTATTAGTATTATGGAGATATATATATATTTTTTTAACTTAATATAATCATAATAATGTCTTCCTGGCTGATACGACTACAGCGGCCAATCTTTTACAAGATCGGCCATCTACGCGGGAGTTATTACAGTACACAAGCGCTTTCGTAGACACAAGTGCACTGTCTCTTCCTTTATACCTCTCACAATCTGATGGGACGGAATATCGATACGACCGCGAGATAGGTTAGGCGCAGGACCGACCTTCGGAATTGCTGGACGATTGAGGTGTGGGGCCTAGGGCGCCCATTGAGTACGGCGGTGACACCGAGGAGGACGGCGGCGGGGTTGCGACCCCTGTCCCCGTGACCCCGTGAGCACTGTGACAGGTTTCCGGGGGGTTAATAGCGCCCCCCGGTGGCGGGCTCAAAGGCAAGGCACTGAGCCCTGTTGCAGAGCCACCGGAAAGCCCTGGCATATAGGCATAATATAATGTTAATAGGTTTTAATAATAATACTCTTAAAACTTTACGCTTTTAGCAGTTCAGTTCTCTTTAACTCTACAGTGTAATGAGTAATTGTTGTAACTTGTTTTAATATTTCTCTTTTGCTTTATACACATCATCATGATCACCAGCCGGAAGACGTCCACTGCTGAACATAGCCCCTTCGAACCACAATGAACCATAGTTAGCATCCACCGGTTACCTGCGATGCGCACAATGTCGTCTGTCCATCTAGTGGGAGATCTATCTACGCTACGTATTCCGGTTTGTGGTCGCCACTCGAGAACATTTCTTCCCCAATGGTATACATAATAGGTTATTAATTTTGTGTATACTTATTTATTTCATGAAAACTCTGAAAACAAAAACCCAGCCTCAACTCGCTACCCTAATTTGAACACTCATCACTTGCGCGAAGACGGAGGGAAACAAAGAAAGTTATTAATATCTGTACTCCTATTGTCTGCATTTCAGCAGAGACCAGCACAACTTGGCACCGCGCCCACAAGCACGCCTTAACATTCCCCTAAAGAGGCACGGGTCACTAACACTGGCGGTTTCCCTCTGGTAAATGGCAAAGCATCTTTTGTCTTTGGGAAGATACTTGGTGTGTTTATTTTGCTAGGCTTCAATTGCAATGGGTTTTTGTTGTTATATTGCTTCGATTGACACAGTGAGCGAGTATTGAAGGCGAAATCTTTTAACTCATGGTTTAAATAAAAGAATGAAAAAAATATCGGTTCAAAGTCCTTGAAAATTTGTTTAGGAAATTTGATATTGTGCAGGATGGTATTTATTAATAATTTGTAACCTAGAGCATAATTTTAATCTAATCAGTTGAGAAGATAAGTCTCTAATTATTGGCTCGAAGCTCACATCGACCTGCTTCCACGACTTTGATTATCGATATCCTAGTTTGCAAGCTTTATTAATATTCTAGTCTTAAGACTGATTTACACGATGCCAGTTTCTTGCCTGTTTCATACAATAATATTGAAGCAATAAATGCCTTGTATCGTCTGAACAACATGTCTCATTCTTGCTCTACTGGGCAAGATTTGCATTCAATAATTACATAATTTTTTTTAACTAACAGCCACGTGTAAACAGTTACTTACAATTCTTGAAGGTCAAATATTGCGCTTAAATTATTGCATTCAATTATTGCTCTTGCATGTAAAAGAAAATGGCATCATGCAAATCAGTCTTTAGTCCATTTTTATTCAGCCTGACCTAGCCAAAGATGTCTTTAAAATTGTATATCTACCCTATAATATTAGGTTATGCTACAAGTTATTCTACTTCGGCATTCTTCCAAACTCTCAATCAATTCAGTTTTTTTTGCCAACCTCCCAAGATTTCATAGCTCTATCTAACCTTTTACTACGTAAATTTCAATTAATAGCTCGTAGTTCAACAACAATTCACGTGGATTGACACTTAACACCGTCCATTAACCAACAACCACTTACAAAACTGCTTACACCCTAAACATTAGCGTCTACGCGAGCCCATAAACGATAATATACACGATTTCGCCTAACGAGCTCCATAAACCGTAGGCGTTCGTAGGCCCTCGTAGGCCCGTCGTAGCTCGTAGCAACGTAGTCTTCGTAGTCCAAGAAAGTAGGGTGACCACATAGACCAAATTAAAAGGGTACAATTCACAGTGCATGAAGAGACGGGACGTATACAAAGATACTAACGAAATACAAGGACACCGTCCGATTGTTCCCAATTTAGATATTTGTTTATTTTTGTAATTTGAATATTTGTATTGAATAAATCATCTTGGTCACATAAAAGGCTTTTCACGTGTGGACACGAATGGTAAAGACGTAACAATAATAACGTGGTTCCAATGTTATTTGGTTTTATTTTTGTTTCTACTTTGATCGTAATATGTCGAACACAAAATATACATTTTGTTTTGATATGAAAGCACTTTGATGTGCTTTATCCTTCAATTCGTAAATAGTATTAAGATGCTGACCCAAGCCGCCTACCAAGCGTGGGGATTATGGCAACCCCTCCCTCCTAAGGGGGAGGCCTTTGTTCAGCAGTAGACGTCTTTGGGATGCTGATGATGATGGTGATACAAATGGCACATTACCTTACCTGAATAATGTTTTAAAAAAATATATACATAATTAATATACATTTTTGAAATCGGTTAAAACTAGTCTTGCCACTGACCTGAATAAATCTTCTATATTTGCTCTATATCAAAAAGCATATAAATAGAAATTCTTCATCATCATCAGCCGGAAGACGTCCACTGCTAAACATAGGCCTCTCTCTTGGAACGCCACAATGAACGACAATTGGCTATTTGCATCCACCGGTCACCTGCGACGCGCACAATGTCGTCTGTCCACCTAGTGGGAGGCCTGCCAACATTGCGTCTTCCGGTTCGTGGTCGCCACTCGAGAACCTTTCTTCCCCAACGGTTATCGGTTCTTCGAGCGATGTGGCCTGCCCATTGCCACTTTAACATGCAACTTGTCGGTAACCTTAGTTCTTCGACGAATCTCCACATTTCGGATTCTGTCGCGCAAAGAAACTCCGAACTTAGCTCTTTGTGTGAATCTGAACTTTTCTAAGAGGCCAACCGTTAGAGACCACGTCTCAGTACCATATGCCATCACTGGTAACACACACTGGTTAAAAACCTTCGTCTTCAGGCACTGCGGTATTCCGTACGAGAAGATATCGCGTAGTTTCCCGAACGCTGCCCATCCGAGTTGCATTCTTCGGGCGACCTCTTTGTCGAAGTTGGACCGACCTAACTGTATAGTTTGTCCTAGGTATACGTAGTGGTCAACAACTTCGAGTGTATCGTTCCCAACAACGACAGGTACGGGTGCAACATGGACATTAGACATGATCTTCGTCTTGTCCATGTTCATTTTAAGACTCATCTGTTGGGACACGCTACTGAGGTCGCCGAGCATCGTATTGAGGATAATGAAATATAAATTACACTTTTTCAATAATCCTTATTTACGAGAAACAACATAAATATAACAGGTTATATCAATCAAGTTAGTAAAGGGGCCATTTAACGAAATATACTTACTCGTATGAAAAATTTTACTATACTATAATCAATTTATCTTCCGAAGTTGTGTCGTTTATATTTGGATTTTTTTATACATACCTGTGATAGCATATAACAGTCAAAATTAGAAATCTTGACAAAAGTACGAGTATTAGTTACAATAATAAGTTTCCTTCAGGCAATCTGGCCTAAATATAACCGAGCACTTTAGATTAATTGCCCTATACATTGAAATGAAACTAATTTTACGGATTATATCGCGGTTTATTTTTGATTTTAACTTCCCGGCGTTTCGAACACTTTCCAGCATTCATGCTCACGGGCGGACTGAGGTGGTAGATTTCCATATGTCATAAATGTCTTAGGGTACCCTCAGGTCTTCTAATTGTTAGTGTTAGTCCGATCAACGCAGAAAGAGCTTAGCTTACAGTATCTTTAGGTCTTGCAATGGAATGCTTGTTTTTGGATTTGATTATATTTATCACGGGATCCCAAGCTGGTGGTAGCTCCCAGCCATCTTCTCTATTGAAATTTGGATTGTTTTTAATTTTAATAGCCTCACGAATCGTCCTTAGTAGGAATTGCTGTTCTTTTGCGAGGATTTGTGATTTTTCAAAACTAATTGGCGGGTGTGATTCTGAATATGTTCACAGACTGCAAACTTTGTATAGCGTCGATGTTTCCGCGCCGCATGTCGATGTAATTACCCAATACAGGATGTGGTTCTGCATTCTTGCCATATTTACGGAGGTTGATATATACCTTTTAAAGAACATAAATCAATAATTAAATGATAGACATAAAATTATGAATTATTTTTTATGTTTGGTACGAAAATAAATTGCGTGTGCAACTGTCACTATAAAATAACCCCGTCTGGCACCGCTCTTCGCGCAAAGTAGGTAAACAAGTGCACGCGCGGTAATGCCAACATTGGGACCTATACTGAGCGCTCGAGAGCTCTTATTCTGGTTGAACGTTAATCATGAATCATTAATTACCTTTTAGTTATTAGCCACTGAATTATTAATCTATTTTTAATCAATTAACATAATCCTTAACTGTTACGTCTACAAATATGGCAAAAATGCAAAAACCACAACCTGTATAAATGCCAAAAGCATGCCATCCTTTATAACCCTTGAATAACAAAAATGTACCCTTAACCACTTTCACCGTCAACACCTACGTGTTAAGTTTCGTAAATAAATATCATAATAATTTAATGTTATAAAATTATGGTCACCGTCAAATTAAATAAACATATTCTACTTACCTTTAAAAAATAGCTATTTTTTCAGCAGTTTATGTTTATGAAGCTGTTAAAATTTGTTTCGCTACTTCACACGTTTCAGAGAGTTATCGTCATCTTTACTGCAAGCTTTTATTTTATGTGACACGAAAATGTGTTTAAGTTTTATCTGATAGAGATAACGAGGGTTTTATTATGACAGTTAACAAAGTCTTAGCTGGAGCCGTATTTCAATGGTACATGACAGAATTCCGTAGAATAATTTCAGGGCATAAATAAATTTAGCTGCATCCAATTTAACATGAATAAACCGCCACACCACCATTGGACTAGGTCAAGGTAGGTACCACCGCAGTGTCAGGCTATTCTGCCGCCAAGCAGCAGCGTGTAAGCATTGCTGTGTTCCGGCGTGAAGGGCACTGTAGCTGGTGAAATTATCGGACACAAAGACTTCATATCTAATGTCTTAATGGTCGGCAACGCGCTAGTGATTCTTCTGGTGTTGCTAGCGTATATAAGCTGCGGTGGCTGCTTACCATCAGGCGGGCCGCCGGCCTGCAACCTTGGTAGTATAAAAAAAATACCACACAATAAAATTAGACATGAAGAATATTTTTTTACTATCAAGGTGACAAGCAAGCATGCGACCAGTCTGATGGTAAGCACTTACTGCAGCCTACAGAGGCTAGCAACACCAGGAAATTGACTAGCGTGTTGTTCACATTAGATATTAAGTCTTTTGTGTCCGGTAATTTCACCAGCTACATTGTCCTTGAGACCGGAAAACAGCAATGCTAACACACTGCTGCTTGGCGGCAGAATATCTGACACTGTGGTGGTAATTATCTGGACTGATCCTTGCACAAGGAACCTACCAGCTAGTAAGGAACCGATCAGATGTGAATATAACATTTTTATGTATATTATGAGCAGAAAAGAGATTAAATATAAAGAATATAACATTATATTCTCCAACTTTAATTTGTTTTCTTTCACTATATTTTTAAAATAGTATAGAAGAAGAAGAAAATTAAGAAGAAGAATAAGAATATTATCAGCTATTTGTTCACTGTTTCTAACAGGTTAACTATAAAACAGAAACTACTATTGTTACTCTAGATTGCGTTCGTGCGAAACAAATGAAAATAAATCAGTCAACAATTAGACATTTTTCCTATTTCCATCAACATCTAGTATGTCATGGACAGAATATTTACGCACGTATAGCTCTACAAATCATAAATATATTTTTCAATAAACGAAAGTATATATGAGTACAGAGTACTAGCTGACCGGCGCAGCTCCGCCCGCATTTTTATTGAATCTAAACCATTCTTGAATCCCCTTGAACACACACAAAAAATTTCATCAACATCGGTCCAGCCGTTTAGGAGGAGTTCAGTGACATACACACTAATCTTTATTGAGTAGAGATATCGTTTATTTCCTTCTTAATAACAGCCTATAAGCCTAAATGGTTGCGGTAGTTGAAATAATTAGAAAACGGCTAAATGGGAATTAACAATCACTTAAGTTTGGCAGTGAGTGCGGCATTATGTTAGTGTCTTCCTACATGGATGGTTTTTTGCACAAGGGATCTATACCATTTTATACAGTACTTTTATTTGCAGGTATACTGATAGGCCCGTTGGTATAGCCAAGTGATTAGGCACCCTGGCCCCACCGTAGGTTCGAAATACCCAGACACAGGGCGTCTGGGTGTTTACAAAAAAAATAATATAATTATAATTATTTGTATCAGTTGTCTGGTTAACATAGTAAGTACAAGTTTTGCCTAGTTTGGGATCAGAATGTGCAATTTCAAAACCTAGCAAGGGACAAATAATATTTTAAAAAAAAAATGTTTTTACTGGATACTATTAAAAACGTCATTACGCACATATTCGCAGTGTCAAATTTTTCAAAATATGCGTAATAATGGAACTACAAAACTAGCATGTCCACATCATCGGTTACAAAAACTAACTGCCAAAACCAATTAAAAGTCTAGTACGGAACAATGGCAATATTAAAACCTAGCAAGGGACTGTCCCTTGCTAGGCTTTAATCTTGTCGTTGTGCCATAATAGGTTTTGAAAGCTGTCAATACGCGATAAATTTCGCGCCATGTTTTAGTAACGCTGAGTGCGGGCGTGTGCGGATCGTTCGTGTTTGTTCTTGCAAATTTTTATTGTTTACAATGGCTCAAAGACAGTTTTATCGTTCGTCATTGATGTTTGAAGCCCTGAGGGCTAAAGAGGATTGGTAAATACAAGGATTTTTTGTAATCGGGATTTAGTTTTTAAATTTTTTACTTGTATTATACACGTAATTAACTTTGCATGTGTAATCGTTGTGTGTATGTGTGTCTAATACGAGCCTGTGATATTTTTGTGACTTTGTCTGCAAACAATCTCATACTTGCTAAAGGGTGTCGGGTCTTTACTAGATTTTAAAATGGTTTTTCTGTCATCATTCATACAACTATAACAACTTTTTTCTTAGTAAATGCTTTGTAACGTGCATTATTATAAATACATGATAAATAATATATCAACATTAAAGCCAAGGATATTCCGCAACTTTTCAGCCAATTCCCATCAACGTACCTTTTATAACTGAGATGTGGCATGCACTCAAAATGGGAAAGTCGTTTTTTAGCTCTTCTGTAAAATTTGGTCCAAGTCCCTCGCTAGGTTTTTGATTTGGGACAGCCGTTGACCGTGTGTGGATTGTCCCAGTATATATCATATTATACATAGTTCGTTGTCGTTTAAAGTTCTATTCTATTTTTGGTGACTATGAATTAGGTCCGATATCCACATTAACGCACTTCTGCTATGCTGGATTAATTATGCATAAAGTTTTCGACCCAGTCGGGTTAATTGTGCATAAAGTTGCGTAGCTTCATTGCCTAGAGTTGCGTAGATATAATAATAGAATACTGGGAAAGATTCCAACGCACTCCTGACACTTCCATTTTCGATTAAATCTCTCCGTAGCTGTTTAACTTGCCCAAAATTTGCCTAAAATAACATTACCAATAAATTATCTCTAGAGATTTTACGTAAACCACTCCAGAAAGATTACAAGACAAATATCAATTAAATTCTAATTTCCCGTGCTCCTGTGTGGTAAAGCAAAATTGAATTCTATCAGTCTCACCTTGAGAGCTTAATTTTAGATGCTGTGGAGTGGTTGTGATTAATTAAACAATATTTGGCATTTGTAGAGCCTTTGCCAAACAGCCAAGATTTTGATTGGAGTATACAAACAAATGAATTAGAACTTTTGTGTTGATATAATGTGTGATCTCGATAAGACTTATACAGTTAAGAAAAATACAAATCTATATATTACAAGAAAGTCGTGTTAGTTACACTATTTATAACTGAACCGATTTGGCTGAAACTTGGTGGGGAGGTACCTTAGAACCAGGAGACGGGTATAGGATACTTTTTTTATAACTACGTTAAGCAACATAAGGAAAGGTCATGACATAGATGGATGACCATTTAATACCATTCTAAGCGTCTTCGTGCTTAAAAGGGCAAGTAAAAGATCGGCCTCGTTTTTTAACCGAATTCAAAAAAGGAGTTTATGTATAAGACGAGTACATTATGTATCTAATACTATTAAAAATATGTAATATTCACATAATAAGCCTATGCGGGCACCTAAAAACGTAAAAAGAGCGCAGGACAGCTAGTAGACTATAAATTGAAGTTATGGTTTTCAACCTAGTAGGTAACTCGAAAACTAAGCATAAACCAGCAAGACATCGTGATACCGTAGCAATTTATGTGAAGATCGGACCAAGAAATATGATTAAGAAGATCTGAGGTTACACCGGGACGTTTATAACATAACATTCAACAAAACATCAGACGTCTCACAATCACACTGTGTGTTGTAAAATAATACTCTTACGCAATATAATGATAACATTTATCCTAAAAACTTGCACAATATTATTTAAAGTTTTAACAGCAACGGGGCATAACATTAGGGTGCACTAACCATATAATGGGAGCCATAGTGAAACGTATTATACAGGGTAGAAACAAAACGAACGCCATGGAGGAAAAGTAAATAAAATATTGAGGATATAATATTTTACTCAAAGAAAACATTATGTTGATTTTAAAAATAAAAGGAAGAAGAAAAAAGAAAAATCCTTACATAAGTCGGTAATTTAAATAATTAAAAATGCAAAAATAGAAAGTCACAATTTTACTGAATTAATCGGTATGGATCAATTAAAGATAATAAAGGATATATTGCAAGCGTTTTGGATCATGACAACCCCTCCCTTCTAAGGGGAAGCCCTTTGTTCAGCAGTGGACGTATTTTGACGACTGATGATGAATTATTGCAGTGATTTGTTTACTTTACTCTTAATATTAGATTTGTTTATTTTAGTCTATTGGGCGTAGCCAAATGACAAAGCTGAAGATTGATGACGGCAGTGTCATCTCATCGAAACCGGAGATATTGAGAGAGCTTGAGAGATTTTACGGACAGTTATACACTGTCGCGGGGAAGTGTGCTGGGCGTAAAAAGGGTGTAAATACAAAATAAAATTGCGAGAGGGGAAACAAAGAAAAAGGGTCAAGTCAAGGTCATGCGTGGTACATTACCGGCACTTGGTGTAGGTAAATTCCTCTTCACTGGATAATCTAGGAAACTAGAAGCGCTTCACAAAGTTCACTAGGTCACAACAGTAATAGTCTTTTCGGAGGCACACACGAATTAACTTATTAAGGTGAGGGGGACACGTCCGATCCACGCAATGGTCAGTCAACAGTACGGGGCAAGGGGAAAAAAGGGACAGCACCAGTTAAATATGAATTGTTAGGGTTTGTAATTTTGTAGAGATTTATCGCTACTTATTTATTTCTTTATTTTAATTGTTTAATATTTTAATATACTGGTAACTACTTTTCGAGTACTAACAGAAGCGGAAGTTAGTCATAGACTCTGCAATTGATTCGTAGCGCCGCCGCCGGCCAATCACGGGGCCGCATTAAAGAGAACTGATGCGGGCTGTGATTGGTCGTGGCGTTGGGCGTTTTCGGGTAGGGATTTTTCTGATAAAAAGCATGGTCGGTGGTATTGTGGGAGGAATTCGAGTGTCAACCACGAGACTGTTAAGAGTTGGAAGTAACTGTTTATTGTGAATTTGATTTATTGTAGTCGTGTATATTCAGTGTACAAAGTGTGTTGTAATAAAAGTGATTTATATTCTGTGATGATATCTTCTATTATTCTCCTCGGAGCAAGGTCGTCTTTATAGATCAGAAGTGGCTATCGCAACTAACTTCAACAAAATGTAAGTACACGCCCAAATCTACAATTTTTAGACAAGAAGTGTTTTGAATTAAGTAATCTTTGTTTTTTGAATTAGTTTGAATTGATATTTATCTCTATGCGTTGTAGTTTTTCTATATCGGCTTGCTGCTTAAAATTTATTATCGTGCATTGTGATTTCTAAATGAAATTTGAAGGTACCCGCAATACCTGGAGAAATAAAAATGTTTAAATATTTTTAAAGTACCTACCCTCTATTTTTATGTACAACGCTAATTGAGCAAATCAAACTGTTCGTATATTATATTTTGTATTTTCTCTGTAAGTGATTATCTTGTAATCTTTTGAGAAAATAAATTTCTTAAACCGTTTATGTATAATCCGCTATTTTCTGCAAATAAAAACAGCTGACGGTCAAGACGGAGAAATTTCAATAGGTAGTCCAATGATTGACAGATACATCCATACCAATTGTATTCTTATAAAAAATACATAGGTATGTAACAGTTTCGGAGAGCCTATAACTAATAATATAATTGGGAGATTGTATTCATTTCTTGCATGATATGGAATAATATGGAAGATGATAGCACTGTCTGTATTGTATCAAATTATAGCTGAAGTGCGCAGTATTAGTGTCAGATTGCAGTATTAGTAATGTATTATGGTCTCGTCGGTTATTATTAGGTGACCTGATACCAAAATATTCCTACAGTGTATGGCAGTGATTGTGTTAGGTAGTCATCAATCTGTTTTCTTTTAACTACATAGGTAGTAATTTTAGCTTGCCTATATTAAATGCTCTCTAATATTTACAAGCTACCGTCATAATACGATACACGTGTAAGTCTGTAACATAATATTCACACAACCTTTTTGTTGCGAGTCGAGCGTGAGCTACGGAATGACGGCCGCGAGGATGACTAAGGTGGATCGGAATCAGCGTTCACAATCACGGCGGGACAACGACCGACGTGGAAGGAGCCATCGCAATCGGTCCGCTGACTGCCGGTAGCACAGAGCCACGTGTCGACGCGGGACAATCTAACAGGTCACGTAGTCCTTCATTTAAAAAAAAAAAGAGGTTTTCGATATTGTAAATGCGTTAGGGACGGTCTTGCAATCTTCCCAGGACGCAAAAACCGAGACTATTAGATTTTGGATCCTTCAAATCACGCATGCATGCTTTGTTAAATTAATTATATTTGTTTAACAAGTGTGCATCGCTATACGGGAGGGTGATAGAACTATCACTGATTTTGGTATTTAGAAGTTCTAGGATCTGGCCGAGGTCTGGTAGTTCGATTCTATTGACCTGGTAAGAATGGCAAGAGAAATTACTGTTTGCTTTTCCTTTCGAGCAGGATATAGCCGGGTCTTATGTCTTGAAGGGGGGGCTACTTAAGAGTCTTAGGACGAAGGAGTAGGTACGAGGTTTATTATGAAGAATTGACACACAATCATATTGTAGGGAAAACGTGCGGTAGATTGTATTATTCACAGATATAAGTATCGAACTTTGAGGTCTGGCTCTCTGGCATCGCGATGCTCATATTCTGATCAGCTCTTGCAATATCTTTGTGGTATTAAAAATCAGTCCTTTTTAAGATCGAACTCTCTTTACGAGCCGAAGTTGCTGACTGGTCCCCAGTATGAGTTCACCAGTATGCGTTCACCAGTATGCGTTCACCAGTATGCGTTCACCAGTATGCGTTCACCAGTATGAGCTCACCAGTATGAGCTCACCAGTATGAGTTCACCAGTATGAGCTCACCAGTATGAATTACTGGTGCTATCCTAATTCTATTAAAATGCATTGCAAAAAGCGAAATGTTGTTGTTGTTGTTTAATTAAGTCAGAATAGCCGAGCCGTTACTCAAAATTTATGAATGAAGTACGGAAAAGGACTCTTCACGGCCTTTGTACCCTTTGGCAGTGACTCCACTTTAACGAATGGATATGTTGTACAAAAATTAGGACTTTGTCTAATCATCTCTCATCGGTTTTACAAAGGACAATCCCCATATGTACCCCAGAAATGCCCAGATAAAGTATATTACAAGATTGCTCTAATAAATAAAAACTAGAATTATGTTGTTAATTTTAAATCATATGAAGCACTAGATATAAAAAAAAAATAAGACGTTCTTGTTAACATTGCAGTACCAGTGTATCTAACCAAATTGTTTTCACATAAAAATTGACATTATACAATGGAGACAGACTAGATAATTCCAAATAACGACATGTTTATCTGATAACATACAGATAAGTATATAAAAGAACACTGATCTGACTTAGCTTATGTGATGATCATGAAGTTCCTAGTGAAAAAAACTAATAGCAATGCTGTCTCTGAACGATAAAATGTAAAAAAAAAAACCAGTAGGAAGTTATCATGTTTAATGTCCAATATCTTTTGAACCGGTGCTATAAATGACATTAAATCTAGATATCATATAAATACTGTTAAAAAGTTATCTTATGACATAGAGTGCAATTTGGGCATTGCATTACTGACCTTCAGCTCCATACTATTGGCATGGTCCTTTGTTAAGTCTGGGTATGTTATCACCTCAACTATGCATGGACGTTACTGCCCAAGTTGTATCAGGGGGTGGTGAATGCATGTAAGACAAGCCAGTGTTGATGCGGCTTCAGCGGAAGCGCACGAACATTAATCGCTTATAAAAACTTGACTCAGTTGCAATTTCTTGATGTAGGTAATAAATTCTCCTTAACCTGAGTTTGACAAATGAGTGAATGTTCCCTTACAGCTTGATCAGTCGATGTCTTTCGGTTGTACGGTGCAGCCACGGTATTGGCTGACTGATCTATCATTTAGTAGCAGTTTTGAAAAAAAAAAACGCATTGCACCCGAATAGTACACATGAAAGAGAGTAGAAACAGTAATACATGTCTAATTACTCTTATCAAGCTAAGTGCGGACGTGTTGATGTTGTGATAGTACCATCATCAGCCATTTGTCGGATCTTGATAGATTTTGTATTTTGTCGTGAGAATAGTGCAATTTTCGGACAAGGCCATAACGGGACCACCGTAAAATGTAGTCACAATCACAGCATTATAATAATCAGGCTCGTTAAAAAAAAAATGTGTGAAGATTAGCAACGTCTATTAGACATACTGAAACTCTATAAACATTGTCGACATCCCTCCATAATTTAGGACGCGCAAACATCATGAGTTGAATAGTTACCACTCAAATAGGTTGTCCCATCACGAACGTGAAGGTTCTCTCCATGTTAGGTGAAATGTTATATCCCGGAATAGTTAGCCCGTCTCAAACTAGTCTTAGTTTGCTTGTTCGTAAAAGGGATGGTTCATTTAGGATGTGCATTGATTATCGGCTGTTAACTTGAAATTATCTTATTCCTGTCATTGAAGACTAGATACCTCTACTTGCTGAACAAGCCTGTCATCGGTATTACCCGTAGTGCTGTTCTCTAAGCAGCAAGGGCTCGAGCTCGATGCTACGACAGTGGCTTGTCACGTTTTCGTGTTCAATAAATTTGCTTAAGCAGCACTACTGTCACGAGGGTTATGGTTTTCAGTGAAACTACTTAAGGTCCAATAGTTTAACGGCCAGCTCTACGTTGAGCAGAAATTCGATAGTGAGTACGGATCCCAGCAGCATTAGGCTCTACGTCTAATTCGGTGCTGGCTCTACGTCTAGCATGCACTGCTACAATAAGTTGGGTTGATAGCTGGGTTCCAATTTCTGAGCAGAGCAAGCATATCGTCGCTTACTATACTACATCACAGACTTTAGCAGAAGCGAAGAACCTCTACTCTGTTATAAAGTTTAGCTGTTATTTTCCTTCTGCGAAAGTTTAGGGTTAGTTTGGGGCTAGGTACGGTATTTTAATAATTACCGGTTAGTGAACTGCATTCCACATTTCTGTACCGGGGTTAATTCTGAGAATCTCTAGTGGGTGGCTGTATGTGTAAACTTTGCAAGAGTTCGATTGTTCTGTAACATAGGACTGGTTCAAAAGTGGGTCATGTCGCCAAATAAGCTACCGCGAAGTCCCGTAGCCGTCAATGACCAATTTCTGAGTGTAATAACAATATTTAATGACTACTGGTTGCACTGCCCAACTGGGAGACAAATCTGTAGGATCAAAAGTATTAACAGCGATTGTGATGAAAAGTGCCTAAATTACATAAATAATTACGTTTTAAAAGACTGTCAAGTATTAAGTTATTTACATGGTAATAAAAGCAGTATTCGATGGGTAGTTCCGAGGGGTGACAACTGTGTCGTATGAACCACGGCGACATTGAACATTTCAGTGTCAAAAGAAGACCTTAGAACAGACAATCCTGGTTGGTCAGAAAACAATGTTAAAATTAATATATTCATATCGTTTATTGCATTCCATAATATTTACAAGGTGGTTATTTATTAAATTGGTAGCTTAAAGCTAAGTATAATTATGGATCGTGTAGGGCCACAAAAAAAAGTAAATAAAATTAAAATTATGGTACAATATCGTTGGTATATATATGTATAAACGTTTGCATAGAAGTCTCTTATAAAAAAAAAAGCGAATGATTACTCCGCAATGTCACAAAAACAAAAATAGTGGTGCCGTTTCATGATTTGTATGTTGACCACCTTAGGCCCTTCGTAAGATCTAAGTAAGGTTATACGCACCTACTTGTAGTTGTGGGTGTGTTTACTTGATTGATTATACCTGTCAAGAAAACCAACAATCTGTGTTCGTTTTTGAAGATTATAATTTACACAATTAGGGTCGATCAGGGGATCGCTCGGCAAGCGATCACTGTAGTTATTCTGCATCACATGCTTTCACAAGATTTGCTTTTGAAAAGGTTTTAAACACTGTTTAGTCGGTGTTGATGGTTGTTGATTCAATCGTACTATCCTTGAATCGCTAAACGCACTAACATGATGAGAAAGATTGAGATAGGCTTTTGGGGAGGGTTCGCTGGATACTTAACAACGTTAGAAAAAAAACATAGGTGTATTCAGAGGTGTTATTTGGTGGCAGCATGAATGGGGTCAAAGCTCATTCTTAACGTGATACTTGATAGTCGATCAAAAACTCCTTAATAGCGGTCTGTTATTCGCAGTGGGGTTCAAGATAGGTAAGATAAGACAGAAATATAAACCCTGCATTAACAGTGATGGGCAAAGCAAAAAGCTTATGTCCATGTTTATAGAACCCTATCAAGACATTAATGTTTTGCGGTTTAGCAGCACGCATGCAAAACAAAAGTATAAACTACAGGCCTTTGAGCCACATAAGTTCAATAGAAGTTCACGAAAATGAATCTAAAGCTAATGTAGTAGAATAGTAATGATGGTGATTAATTTGAATCCATAATTTTGTGTGTATAATTTGAGATGTTAAGAGTAATGTTGCTACAGAAGGTCTTTTGTATCTTTCCAGATAAATCGCAAGCAATCGATCGGTTTGTGCGCATCGACCAACTACGCCGTCGCAAGTAATCGATCGGCTTGTGCACGCCGTTGGTTTTAATCTGATTTCGAATTGGTAGTCGGCCGGTCATGCATGGTATCGAATCGATCGTGCCATGGTTTGATACGTTCGGTGCCACGATGGTGCGTCTCCACAAGTAATCGATCGGCTTGTGTGAGCCACCACGATGCATTGTGCCACTGTGCGGTATCAAGTAATCGATCGGCTTGTATATCCGCCAGTCGGTGTCTATATTATTTTGAAATGGTAGTTGGGCAGTCCTGCATGGACTCGATTCGATCCCAATGCCATTAAGTAGTCTCACCTGCGCCGTGTGAAGCAATCGATCGGCTTGCGCTGGTGTGCACATCACCAGTCTAGCGTGGAGCTATATGTACATATTGTAATAAACGAAGTAATATAACGGAATACTAGATGTTTACAATATAAACTTAGATCTTTAGATCTAAGTTTGGTTTTAACCAGACCACAGTTTTCCTAACAGCAATTATATTGATGATACATTTGTTTTTAATAAAATAAAAGAAATAGAATTAATTATCTAATTAACTAACGAAGTTTATTGTAATGTAAAATATGTACATGATGTAAATAAAGTAAAAATAAAACAGGTTCTAAAGTATAGTTTGTACAAATTGTTGATGTTCAATTGATTGTATTAGAATGTTTAATTGTTAATTTATGTAATGGTTATGGAATTTGGGGACTTTCGTGCTGCTGACCATGTACTCGGACACCGATTGTTAGGGTTCCACCTGGGTCGTGTGCGGGGACGCACACGTCGTCAGGATGGTCGATTGTTAGGGTTTGTAATTTTGTAGAGATTTATCGCTACTTATTTATTTCTTTATTTTAATTGTTTAATATTTTAATATACTGGTAACTACTTTTCGAGTACTAACAGAAGCGGAAGTTAGTCATAGACTCTGCAATTGATTCGTAGCGCCGCCGCCGGCCAATCACGGGGCCGCATTAAAGAGAACTGATGCGGGCTGTGATTGGTCGTGGCGTTGGGCGTTTTCGGGTAGGGATTTTTCTGATAAAAAGCATGGTCGGTGGTATTGTGGGAGGAATTCGAGTGTCAACCACGAGACTGTTAAGAGTTGGAAGTAACTGTTTATTGTGAATTTGATTTATCTAATTTATTGTAGTCGTGTATATTCAGTGTACAAAGTGTGTTGTAATAAAAGTGATTTATATTCTGTGATGATATCTTCTATTATTCTCCTCGGAGCAAGGTCGTCTTTATAGAATATTTGAGGGTACGGAGAAAGCTATCTGGCAGGCCGTTGCATTTTCTACCTACATACTAAATTATAAAGCAAACATACACCTCAACACGGGATCCCATTGCCAGAACAGCTCAGGACACCAGAGCCAAACTAACCCGACATTACACTGAAGACATCCCGGATATCAGCCTGTACGAGATTAGAATGGCTCTCAAACAGCTTAAGAACAACAAGGCGCCGGGTGAAGACGGAATCACAACAGAACTTCTGAGAGCGGGTGGAAAACCGGTACCTTTAGTCCTCCAGAAGTTTAAATCAAACTACTTTTACGGATTTTATCGCGGTTTATTTTTTGATTTTACTATCCCGACGTTTCGAATGCTTTGCAGTACCCATGGTCACGGGAGGACTGAAAAGTCGGGATAGTAAAATCCAAAAATAAACCGCGATAAAATCCGTAAAAGTAGTTTGATTTCAATGTGTATATGTCGAGCTGGAGGAAGAATTGAGCAAGTTGCGTTGGGACATCTTGGGATTATCTGAAATCCGGCGAGAGGGACAGGATACGATAACCCTTGATTCTGGCAACATGCTCTTCTTCCGGGAAGGAGACCGGAAATCCCAGGGTGGTGTCGGGTTTCTCGTCCGTAAGTCCCTTATTAACAACGTGATTAAGGTCGATAGTGTGTCGAGTAGGGTAGCGTACCTTATACTCAGAATAACCAGTCGGTATTCGTTGAAGGTTATACAGGTATACGCGCCGACCTCGGCACACCCTGACGATGAAGTAGAGGCTATGTATGAGGAGATATCAGAAGCCATACATACCTCCAAAACACACTTCACCGTTGTTATGGGGGACTTCAACGCGAAGGTGGGCACACGGAATGGCGATGAGTTGAGAGTGGGGTCATATGGGTACGGGCAGCGGAACCAAAGGGGCCAGCGGCTGGTCGACTTCATGGAGAAGGAGGGACTCTTTGCGATGAACTCCTTCTTCAAGAAGCGACCATCCAGGAAGTGGACGTGGATAAGCCCCGATGGTTCAACCAAAAATGAGATCGACTTCATCATGACGACCAAGAAGCTTATATTCGATGATGTCTCCGTGATCGGCAGGGTGAAAACCGGTAGCGATCACCGCATTGTTAGAGGCACATTGAATATCAATGTCAAGCTCGAGAGGTCTCGTCTGATGAAGTCCACGCTCCGTCCGGGAACCGCCCAAATCCGAAACCCCGAAGACTTTCAACTCGAACTACACAATCGCTTTCAGTGCCTAGCCGAATGCGAAACTGCGGACGAGTTAAACAATGGGTTGGTGCAAACTGTCCATGCAGTGGGGTCCAAGTTCTTTAAGACCCCACGCCGTAATAAGCCTCAGAAGCTCTCCAATCAAACCATTAAGTTAATGGAATCCCGGACTGAGATGAGACTGCAATCTTCAACTGATATGTCAGAATATGCTGAACTCAATAGACGAATCTCGAAATCCATGCGTCACGACTTGCGTTCCTATAATACAGCATGTATTAAGGACGCAATTGAGCGGAACCAAGGCTCTAAAGTGTTCGCAAAGAATTCGTCTATTGGGCGCAGCCATATGACCAGGCTGAAGATCGACGACGGCAGTGTCATCTCATCGAAACCGGAGATATTGAGAGAGCTCGAGAGGTTTTACGGACAGTTATACACCTCAACACAGGAACCCATTGCCAGAACAGCTCAGGACACCAGAGCCAAATTAACCCGACACTACACTGAGGACATCCCAGACATCAGCCTGTACGAGATTAGAATGGCTCTCAAACAGCTTAAGAACAACAAGGCGCCGGGTGAAGACGGAATCACAACAGAACTTCTGAGAGCGGGTGGAAAACCGGTACTATTAGTCCTCCAGAAGTTATTTAATTCCGTCTTACTCCAGGGTACTACGCCAGAAGCATGGCACGGGAGTGTGGTGGTTCTTTTCTTCAAAAAAGGTGATAACACCTTGTTGAAGAATTATAGACCCATCTCACTCCTGAGCCATGTATACAAGCTGTTTTCGAGAGTCATTACGAACCGTCTCGAACGCAGGTTTGATGACTTCCAGCCTCCCGAACAAGCCGGGTTCCGAAAAGGCTTTAGCACCGTAGACCACATACATACGCTCCGCCAGATTATACAGAAGACCGAGGAGTATAATCGGCCATTATGTCTAGCGTTTGTGGACTACGAAAAAGCCTTCGATTCAATCGAGACCTGGGCGGTACTGCAGTCCCTCCAGCGGTGCCATATCGACTATAGGTACATCGAAGTGTTGAAGTGTTTGTACAGCAACGCCACCATGTCGATCCGACTACAGGACGAGAGCACGAAACCAATCCCATTACAGCGAGGTGTGAGACAGGGAGACGTTATTTCTCCGAAACTGTTCTCAAATTCATTGGAGGACGTTTTCAAGCTCTTGGACTGGTACGGATTCGGCATCAACATCAATGGCGAATACATCACTCACCTTTGTTTTGCCGATGATATAGTCATTACGGCAGAGTCGCTGGAGGACCTCAATACGATGCTCAGCGACCTCAGTAGCGTTTCCAAACAGGTGGGTCTTAAAATGAACATGGACAAGACGAAGATCATGTCTAATGTCCATGTTGCACCCATACCGGTAGTTGTTGGGAATGATACACTCGAAGTTGTTGACCACTACGTATACCTAGGACAAACTATCCAGTTAGGTCGGTCCAACTTCGACAAAGAGGTCGCCCGAAGAATCCAACTCGGATGGGCAGCGTTCGGGAAACTACGCGATATCTTTTCGTCCGAAATACCGCAGTGCCTGAAGACAAAGGTTTTTAACCAGTGTGTGTTGCCAGTGATGACATTTATGGTACTGAGACGTGGTCTCTAACAGCTGGCCTTTTAGAGAAGTTCAGAGTCACACAACGAGCCATGGAGAGAGCTATGCTCGGAGTTTCTTTGCACGACAGAATCCGAAATGTGGAGATTCGCCGAAGAACCAAGGTCACCGACATAGCTCTCAGAATCTGCAAGTTGAAGTGGCAATGGGCAGGCCACATCGCTCGAAGAACCGATAACCGTTGCAAATAGCCAATTGTCGTTCAGTGTGGCGTTCTAAGGGGGAGGCCTATGTTCAGCAGTGGACGTCTTCCGGCTGATGATGATGACTCCTAATATTTGTATTTTAATTCGAACCTTCAAAATCCTATAACGTAAAAATTCCTTTTTGTATAAATATAATTCTATGGTGTCTGGGAGAAAGCCAGACAACACAGAATTATGTATATTGTATGTAAGTAACCTCTGATAGAACAAGCAACATTACAGCAGAACTGAATACAGCTTCTATCTGGATCGTAAATTTTACTGTCTCCCAGCGAGCTTATAGATAGTATTATCGATATTACTACTACCAAATTTGTGAGTTTGAAGTCACAAAAAGGACCTGGGTTTACGACTGCACTACCTTTTTGTGCCGTCGTTATTAATGTAAAGATAGAAGATATAGCTTTATCATTATGGATTTTATGTGTGTTTTTTATTTAATGATGGAGCACAGCAGTAATAATATAAATACTGTACTGGATAGAATAGACTTTATAAAAAAAAAGATTTTAGATAAATAAATAAATCAACCAATCAATGTGCATTAAAGTTTTTAGTCAACTGCCCTCTACATTAAAAGAACTGCCTATAGTTATTTTTAAAAGGCAGCTTTAGATATAGCTACTAGATAAAATGTTTTATACTGTAAATGACTTGTTTAGGCAAATAAAATAAAAATCAGTTTTAGTCGAATAACAATCGAAAATGACATCGTTACATAAAATATTATTATAGGTTCTGACATATTTTTTGACATTTTGATTATATTACCCAACAATGACATTTTGTATTATGATACTGACGTATGAACTTGTTTCATTAATATTGAAATCAAACTACTTTTACGGATTTTATTTATTTATTTATGCTCTTTATTGTACTAAAAGCTACAAACATAATCATAAGCGTACTACATATCTTATTGTTAATTGTACAATGGGCGGCCTTATCGCTAACCGCGATTTCTTCCAGGCAACCTCGGCATGGAAAAAGATTGCTATGAACATAAAAGTAGCAGCTTATGCAACAATGGATTTTATCGCGGATTATTTTAGATTTTATTATCCGGACGTTGTTATATTAAATTAGAAAATTGTTAACATCACCACCACCGCTAAATGGAATGGACATAAATTCGTATGATTTAACTAATTTTGTACTCCATTTATTTGATAAATAATGGTAATATACTCGTAGTTTGATTAACGTTACGCGGATGTATTTCTTAATTCGGTCTTCTACAACTTTGAGCGAACGACCCGCTGTGTCCTACAAAGGTCTAAATTAAAATCACCAGACAGTTCAAAAAGTATAATTTATTTCGCGCCATTATAATAATAAATGAGCAAACAGACCAATATCATTACTTACATTAGAGTTGATAAATGTAAGCGTGGCACGGCACCCTGCGACGTGCACCTGGCAGACAATAACGTAATGGACGCCCTACATTGCTCGCTACATCCCATCGTTTGATTAATGATACGCAACGGGGCCGCCGGTCGATACGATAATTCGAGATTGGCCCGCGTTGATACTATTGGTAGGTGTGAACTTAGGTTGGGTAATCCACATTTTTCTTAGAAATATTTATTTATTAGTTACGTGTTTTAATTTCATTTGATACCCATATTTATGTTTTTGGAATTAAAAATATAAAATGGAGGCTTATTATTATGTTATTGTTATATTTATATATACCATATTATTTCTTGGAAGAAAATATAGCCTATGTCACTCATACAACTAAGACAAATCTAACGACATAATACAAGTCACAGTCCATAACACCGTTTAGTCTATAGGCCGTGCAAAAGGAATAGACATATGTACATACATAGACACTCCCGAAAAACATAACCCACCGCCTGGGGCATTCGGGCAATTAACTTCCCGTGTCCAAATGATCCAATTTCAAAAACTGGTTAAATGATGATTAAAACTAATTTACGTTTGTGCGTACTGCAGCTACAATTATTTTTTTGAAAATTAAATTGCAGAACTTTTTCCTAACATTACGTTTAAGCCCAAAAATCTTAGCGCATATGTAATCAGGATCACTAAACGAGAGACATTATCAGTCTAGCCATTTGCAAAAAAAAATTAAGACAGAGGACCACTGCTAAAAGAGATCATTCGTTTCAGTCGATAAAACTTTAATTTATCAACCTATGGAGTTGTCAAGTCCAAATATTTCCTTCGACAACAGCCCGAGACGTGCCAGGGGTATTATGCCACCCTCGCTGGCCTATTAACATTCCCCCGAGCACAGCATCCCTTGGACCCGTCCAAGATAAATCTCCGCTCGTGTACCCTGTTCATTACTCAGCCTGTGTATTAGTAATTGATTCCTTTAATCTTAGGGAAAGGACTGTCATTGAGAAGTGTTGAAAATTGTCTTTTCTAAGTTAATTTGATATTGCTGATAATCAGAATTGATTATATTGATCATGCTTATTTTTGTTACATATCAAATGATATTATGCTGGTCTTTATTGTATAGTTAGGGACCAATCATGTATCAGAACTTTTCATGCAGCCCTTAGTTAGAGACCTAAGCCTCTGACTTAACGACTATGGTCTAGAACACTGATGCTGCCTTCCAAAACACAGGGGGTGTTCAGTTTAAATGCCAGTCAATGATTACCCATCTATGAACTACTGGCTATTAACAAACTACAGGCTTGACCTACAGCAGACACCAGTCTCTGTGTAACGTGTATTATCATGACTGTACCTAATTGTGATGATGAGAAAATAAATAAATTGAATTGAATTAATTCAATTAAACTTGTTGTATTGAAGTAGTTTCATGTTGATCTTGAGAAATTGTCACACGGCTTGAAACAGCGTTAAAATTCGTAACGTTACCCTGCACTCAAAGGCTATAACGTTAATATAAATTAAAGGTCATTATGATCAGTAAGGTTAACTAATTCGTGTTTTTCTTACTTGATACACAGAATAATACTAGTATTACATAATTTTGATACCAATAATGTTCTACCTACATTTAATAATAGCCTTTGTTCATAAGAACATCGTCGGTGAATGCCTGGCGTTACCTATGTCAGGGGTCTGGTAAAAAATCTCTAAATCGATTCCAATCTCTGTATGTGCAAATACCGAGAATTTCAGACAACGCTGCCAAATTCCGGTAGATTTTCACCAAAGCATTGTATTGGGATATCAAACAATTTTATGTTCCGATTTATAAAGCATTTTGGCACCATTGCCATAAAACTTATTTTATCATAGTATCACCCTCGGATCCCATACTGCTTATATACTTACTCACTACAGAAGTTTATAGCAATTTTAAACCATTTTTCATATTTTAAAAACTTCCTAAAAAAAATCCTCTGGAATTAAGAAGTACTTTGACTTTAAAAGAATTTCATTCCTGACACTTTTCTAACACACTTTGAACCAGACTTTGTACATCTGTGTCCGTCCATCGATCGAAAATTATTATAAACAATGATTCACTTAATAAAACTGCGATAGGTAATAAATACGTAGATAACGGTAATAAGTACTTGACGTCTATCTTTCTCTTTTTGCAGAATAACTGCTTGAAAAAGAGAGAGATTCCCGTCAAGATAAATAACAGTACGTTTTTAGTCAACTGTTGCAGAAAGCTAAGCATTATACCAATATGAAAGAAGTTAAAGCAAACCGTAATAAAATTCGTTCTTCTTCCTTTCTAAAATCATAAATTTGAATAGAACCCCATACATTTTAAAGTTGTCCCATTGATTCCTTTTTGTTATCAACACAAGCATTCCTCGGATTCCATTTTGGCATGCGAGCTCGCACTCTCGCCCTGGCAGAGGTCCAAGCACGTCTTGGAAGGTATTTCTGTTTGGCCCAAGTGAAAGCAACTCGAGCAAAATGCACTTATGCTAATATTTGGTTCTGAATCGGTTGGTGCGATGTGATTTTAATGCATTTTTAAAAGTCTTTTATGTATTCGCCGTTTTATGGCAGAATCGATTATAGTTCTCTATAGAAATGAAATTGATATTCAAAGTATTTTTACTATGCATAATATACAATATAGTTATCTTTATTACGACTATTATTACATTTACATTTATTTTACTCCTGATGATTATTTTAGTTTGTTGTATATATGAAATACTATCTATATTTCATTTCTACAACGTATTAGCGGAGCAACAGATCCTTCCCTCCAATATGGTTGAGGAAGGTAATACTGCTTGACAGCCTGTTGGTCTAGTGGTTAGATACCCCATAGGTCGTGGGTTCAATTCCTTTCAATTTTCTGGATGTTTTTTTTCTATTTCAAAACTGGTTTCCTTAGTACAGGGTCTGCCTCATTTGGGATCGGACGACCGTATGTGAAATTGTGAGTGCGTCATTTGGGTGATTGGTCCAATCATATTGTTTTGATCATTTATCTTGTTTAAATCTCATATTAATGCACCTACAAATGGGTAAGTAATATTTGATATAATTACAAAACCTTTAATATTGACAAGATATAACAACTGAATCTATAATTTTATTTGATACAATCAGATCAGTTGATATATTAAATGATTGATATAATTTTAGAATAACTATTTTTATTAAGCATAACATACATTGAATATAATATCGTTTGATATATCACTCACAAGACATAAAACCTATTTAGCCTAATATGATAAAAACAAAATAATAATAATATTATTACCTGAGGAGGCAGATAGGTCGACGGAGCTCCTTTTCTGGGTGGTCCTAAAAAAATAACCACGAAGGCTGAGGCGGAAGCTCCGCTCCGATTCGCTCCCGCCTCAGCCTTCTAACCTAACCTATCCAAGTCGGATTGCTCTGAATCGAGGCGTTAATCATGATGGTATCAATATACATTTTAAACGATAGAGCTAATGATTTTCGATTAGATAAACATTATATCCATTATGATTATACGAAATAAGTTTTAGAATATATAAATGTTATATGTAAAGAAATTATATAAACAGTTAGTATATCTCACGTTTATTATATCTTGTGAACGTTATTAAAATGAAAATAGACCAAATAACTTTATATGAAATGGGACGCACCCCCTACAAATACATATTATGTCTGCAATATTAGGAACCAATCCCAATATTGTTACTCTCAGAACAAACATTCGTTTTTAACTGCGTTGCTTTCTCAATTTTGCTGCTTAAATATTGGGGCGGCGTTGTTCGCTGTGCCCTCCCTCTCTCTCTCCTATTCAAAAGTATATAACGCTGTAGCTCATGACTTGTGATCCTAGTTAGGGCGCATAGCTGAAGTCCAAAGAGGTAGAGACATCTCAGAGCTACTCTTGGATGCCACTCAAATAATTGCCCGGAGATTCAGACCATAAACCTTTCTGTTCAACTTAACTACAAGTATAGCTGAGTCCTTCGAGGATCAATTTTAACGATCATAAACTACTACTACCTACTTCTATATTGATTTGACCTAGCCGGACTATTTTTCAAGGAACATCATATAATATTAAAAATATGATGTCCAAACAACATATGACTTAGCAAAGAGATAATTGTCATTTCCATACATTTGTTTTTTTCTTCTCTGGCGTTTCGTATTGTAGAATGGAAACTTGTCTAGGCCCTCAGAAGTGACAGCACATTGATTCATAATTGGACTTTCAGTGCAACAGTTAATATTTTTATAACTTTGAATGTATAAATCACAGAAAGACCGGTATAAAACTATACAAAAAAAACATATAGATCGCTGAGTAAATTAAATAAATACACCAGCAGTAATAAAACTAAGTAGTGTACCGTAATAAATATTCATAAAGATGACGACTTTTAATGTTTAACCATTTACGACTTTTGGACGACCGAATATCCTAGTGGTCCCTCCTCGTGTTCGTTAGCATACTATGGATGATTGATATTTCTGTTTCTGCACAAAGCAGAATTTACATTTTAATGCAATTAAAGGAAAATAACTTGAAGGTACTGCCCTCCCTGTGTAAGGCAAATCAATGCTCCATTATGCTTTATTATTGTGGAATACACATTCTGTGATTTATATTTTGTTTATTTAAACTTATTTATTGAAACTTCATACATTCAAGACTTAAATGCAGACTTAATACTCGTAGGGTTCCCTAATAATAAGACCCTCATAGCCAGTTGTATCCACTGTTCGGTAAACGATCAGTTGGGTAAGCAACGTCAGGCAACATCAATCCATAGATGGGTGACCGTTTAGTGGCATTTGAACTGAGTGTCTCCGTGCCTTGGAGGGCACGTAAATAGTCAATCCCGACTATTGTCATCTAGACAGATGTCGTTCAACTAAGTCAGAGGCCTAAGAGCAGCTTGAAAACTCTGACACCAGGTTGGCCACTAATCATACGACAAAAAAAGCAACCTTAAGGTTGAAAGGTGAATACGGCAACGTTATATAATTAAAGTTTACACAACGTTTTAAAGTTTAACTTTGTCCTATGCCTGGATCTGTTATTTAGTTCGATCCTATCACTTTACAGAAAGGAAGAATCCGTCTCTTTCCCTCCTATAGTTACAGTAAAGTTCTTGGCAAAGATAAGCCCGCTCCGAGCCACAATTACTTGTGAACCGAGCACCCCGAAAGCGGCCACCTTAGCAAACTAATTTACATACTTTCGTTGCTTTATTCCCTTTTTTTCATTATCTTTTAATTAGCTACTCAAACATCTAAGATGGAGTTTATTTAAAGTCTTAAGAATTTATCGTGGAAAGAATAAGTTAGAGCTTTATTTTATACCTTGCTTTGTTAATTTGTGGTTTCGTATTTTTCGAATAACGCATCATAATGCAACCATCGCAGAAACCCGGCACAGTTGTTAGAAAACCGGCATTTCTAACACCTTTTTCTAATGTCGGGAAGGAAACCGGTCTACATAGGTCCTATGTAGACCGGTTTCCTTTATTCCTATGTCATAGGAATAAAGGCCCGGTTATGTGAGTTTCTTTTTTCTTTATCGTCGCTATGGTCACTTCGTTTGGACCTTCGCCAGATTAACATTTCTAACACCTAGATCGTTCATTGGCAGTCGAAAACCCGCCCACTACTGAACAAAAGTCTCCCCCTATAGGTAGCCCACACACTGTCAATAATATTGTCCATATTCCACAACCCGTGCGACTTAAGTGTGCACCTAGCGCTGTGACGTCGCATTCCAGCGAGGTGCATAGTTAAGTCGGGCGGGTTGTAGAATTTTGACAATATTATTGACAGTGTATGGCTAGCCTAAAAGGGAGGGGTTGCCATAATCCCCACGCTTGGCAGGCAGCTTGGGGATCGTAGTATAGGTGACAGATAAATTCAAAAGGGAGACGCTGCTGCCCGTCTTCCTGTTCTCGCTTATTCGCCTCTTACACCACCCAACGAGAAGAGATGGGGGGATGCAATTCTAACCTGGCACCCCGCTGGGATCATAGACCGTTACCAGGTTGTAAAAACTTGAATTACAAACGTAGACGTTCGAGTTGCGTGATAGTGCTGATACCTATTTTGCTAAAATAAAAGTCACTAAAAAGTGTTAAATAAACTATTTAAAAAAAAACCGACTTCAAAGTAAATTATCTAAAAAGCATAAAATAACGAAAATATATTGAAGTCGGTGTCAGCTGGTGATAGTCTTAGTTAACATGATGTGCTAGCACCGACTTCAATATATTTTCGTTATTATATGCCTTTTAGATAATTTACTTTGAAGTTGGTTTTTATTTTTTAAAAATAGTTTATTTACAAACTACTTATCACCGAATCGTAACATGGCTTTTCATGAGATCAGGCTCGGCCAATCCGTCTTAGGAGTATCTGAGAATTTAATTAAGTCTATCGCTTATCGATATGTGGCAGGTATATTTCAGTTATACAGGGTTGTGGCTTCCTTTTGGGGAGAAATATATAAAATATGATATGATTTATCGTCCCCTGTGAACCCCGAGACGTGGGGACCTTGTCGCTTGGGAACAAATTTTATGTTATACAATTTCTTTGGGGGAAATTTATGGCATTTTCCTAAGAAGGTTGCTTTACTGTTAATAAAGCAATGTTATTATTATGATTACGAAATCTTGCTTATTTTTATAAGTAATACTGAGAATGAGAAACCAGCAAACCAATAGAGAAAAATAAATTTTCTTATTTATTCAATTTTGTCTAATTATTATGTTAAATATTTGTTTATTTTTTTAAAATTTCAAATATTCATAGTAAATACTTAGGTTAATAAAATTATATAACGAATACGGTCAGTTTGTTTGTAAATCAAAAAAAATCGTCAAAAGATTTGCCGCTCCTCAAGGTAATGAAATGCCGCAATACAAGAAATTCACGAAAATTGAAAAATAATCTTTTACATATTGTAACGAAATCATAAAAGTAAAACTAACTTTGTGGGTATACAAAGGTTAAGTTTTAGTTTTTATATTTCAAGTTAAAATAAACACATCCAACTTACGCACAAAGTAACTTGTAACAACTGCCTACAATGTAATTAAAAAAAGAATCTAAACTGTCAACTGAAATCCAAATCAAATATAAAATATCTCAAATCAACATACATTTTGTAAGTAGCGTGGAATAGTAGTAAGAAATGAAATGGTATTCGAAATCCTCCATTCAAAGCTCAGTAATATCGTACGTCTGAGACAATAACAGTAAATCATTTTTACGTATTTTTAACCCGTTTGAAAGCAAACGGTCTTTTTTAGATAAGTCTGACAGTGACATATCTTTATTCGTTTTTTGAAATGCTTTGTGTTTATTAAACGATAAAAATTTGTACAACAGAAAAATATTATAATTTAATATAAATTTATCTCATATTTATGGTAATACTTGAAATAAAACTCGTCAAAGTATGTACATATGTACATATATTTCTACGTAGATTGGAGCAGCAAACAAATAATGGAAAATAACGGTATTTAATTGTACAATTAGTATTGTATGGTAGGTTCCTTATGCAAGGCACCGTCCAGTTAGGTACCACCGCAGTGTCAGATATTCTGTAGCAGTGTGTAAACATTACTGTGTTCCGGTGTTAGGGGCACTGTAGCTAGTGAAATTACCGGACACAAAAGACTTAATATCTAATGTCTTAAGGGTCGGCAGCACGCTAATAATTGTTTTGGTGTTGCTAGCGTCTATAGACTGTGGTGACTGCTTACCATCAGGCGGGCCGCATGCTTGCTTGCCACCTTGGTGATATAAACGTGAAATAGAACCATGCAATTATATTTTAAGTAATAGTAATATATCTACTATATACACTAAGCAATCGACGAACACAATTGACACAGCACTCACACATATTGCTACATGACACTAATACATTTATTCTAGAATATTTGTTTGTGTACATAATTTGGATAATTTACATAATAATAATTTCCATAGTTTTGATGAGATTATTCATGCAATCTTTTTCCCATCCCAAGGTTGCCTGGAAGAAATTGCGGATAGCGATAAGGCCGCCCTTTGTACAAATTTCTTCAAGTCCTTTTATTTTTATGTGTGTACAATAAAGAGTATAAATAAATAAATAAATTATTCAATAAAATTAAAATGAAGTGACACTGTCAATGCTGCCGTGGTGTGCTAATGATTCAAATTGTGTTAATTAGCTCACCTTTTTTCCGCCACTTTTGGATCGCCTATAACCTCAGAGCCTATAACCTATCTACCTCCTTTCACTCTTTAAAATTATTGCTCTAGCAATTTTTTTGTTACAAATAAAGATTTTTCATTGGAACCATGTAGGTATATTGCATTTACAAATTCAAATGATTTATTTCAAATAGGCTTAACGCTAGGACTTTTGAACGGTCATTTTTTTAAAAGCTACCACCGGATCACAACGCGGCCTCAACTCAACGAGAAGATCCGGCAAAAACTTAGCGGGCTTGTCCTTTTTTTTCACCTTTTTTTAAACAGTGTCTTGTTACAATTATATTAGCATCAGTGACAGTGTGTCCTGCCGTTCAAAAGATAAAACAAGATAGAGGGAAAAACTAAAACCAGCACTGTTGATGAATGACTGGCTCTCGGAACATGACTCCACAGAATAGGGGCGATGCGGCATTAAGGTAATCTGAATCATGACACAGCTAACATAGTACACAACAATATTAGTATAGTCATTTAGATTATTGTATTATGAATGGGATGGCAGATGTTTGATCGTCTCGGTTAATAAACACTTGATCTATCATCATGACAGTTGTTTTAGTTTAATGATTGTTTTCAGAATAGGATTGTTTGATTTAGAGTGCTCTATTTGTAAGAAAGCCTAGAGGCTCTCGCCTGAGCATTTAATAATACAATATACACGATTGTTTTCGATTTAAAGTTTGTAGTAGTAAAGTTGTGATTTTTAGAGTTCCATACCTAAATGGTAAAAAAGGAAATAATAATATTAAATACACTTTATTGTACACCAAAAGTTACATGTAAATTGAACAATACGTTGAAGATATCAATGTACAAAGGCGGCCTTATCGCTAAAAAGCAATCTCTTCCAGGCAACCTAACTAGAAAATGAGAGAGAGAAACATAATGGGCAGTTGATGGTGCACTTCAATAAATTTTATTGTCGAATAGAAGAAGAACTCTTAAACTGCGACTTCGTCGGCCTGTCTGTCTGTCCTAACACTGGCTAACACACCTATATACATATTTCAGGAACCACTGATGCTATCGATTTTTAAACTTGGAATAGTTTCAGATCTTACTTATGAGGTTGGGCTCATTGCAAATGAAAAAATATTTATTTCAACATTGTATTCTCTTAAGACCGAATATAATTAACAAAAGTGTATGAACTAGAAACGAGTGGTAGTATATTAAAGACGGCACTAAAAACTATATTAAGAACCGAACCATACCCCTTATTTAAAGAATTTAAAGTGTACCTAAGCACCTTCCAGCTAATAAAACGACAAGGTCCTATGTTATGAAGTTCACAGAGATTATTAAAATTCCTGCATGCACGCACAAGGCAGGCATTTCGTCTATAGTTTGTTGAGGTGTGTAGTATATGTACGTAGGGTTAAAAATAAATGATTTAGCAGTTTCAGTACTTGTCTTTGTACAAAATCAATAAATAAATTTACAATTTGTGCAAAATTTATTAAAATGCCGCGAAAACGATTACACGGATCACGTTCCGATGACGTCAAATGCACGTAATAATGGCGGCACGGCTTAGCAAAATTTTGTTTTATAATTATGTGTGTATTTCAATCTGAATGTGACGTCACTAGAAATTCATCGATTAATGGAGTGTTTGGAAACATCTTACATTATTTTTAAAGTTTCTATAACAAAATACTTCTAAAATATAGTAAATAGCCTTTAATGTAAGTCATAAGTCATAAGTCATTTATTAATTTTGTTTAACATAGGTGTAAATAGTAAAAACAATTTAGATGTTAAATAAGGTGTGGAGCGCTATGTTATGCCGGATGGCGTACAAAAATGTTAATTTCAGCTAAATAATGATTTTTGCTAATTGTGATTATTGTTAGTATCATTGCGATTAGAACTCAGATTATATTACAAATGTCAAACAAAGATATCAAATTATTAAAATAGATATGAAAATAATTATACAATAATAATAAAATGTCAATAAAAAATTGATAGGTCACAGGTCATAATTAATAATTTAGGAATTCATTAATTGAGTAGTAACATTTCTCAACTAATAATGATTTTAATTGTTTTTTAAACTGTACTACATTCAGACATTTTAGGGCATCAGGTAATTTATTAAACACACGCGGAGCCAAAGATAAAATGCTTTTCCTCAGCAATGCAGTCTTGCATCTATAATTACATAATGCGTTTCTATATTGAGTGCGTAGTGGAACGTCACGTACAGATGTCATTTTTTCAAATAAATGTAAATTTATCTTAACAAATAATGATATTTCCAGAATATATAGCGATGGTACAGTCAATATTTTTAACTCTTTAATGATTACACCAACTCGTGCCATATTTTGAGTACAGTCAAATACCACATTAATTTGATGTATATGTTAGCAGTATGTTCATTACTTACCTCCGGACGCGGCGAGCAGGCCGTGCGCGCGCAGCAACGCTAGCAGCAGCAGCGGCAGCAGCGGGCGGCGCCGCATGCCGCGCGACGCCGCTGCGGCCGCGCCGCGTCGCCGCTCGCCCCCGCGGTCGCCCTCACCTGCGCAACGAAACATCACGTTTTAAACAAATCACTAGTCTAAATTAAAACTTCACTATGCGGCTTGTGCAATGCAAAAAGTAGGCCCATTGAGTACGGCGGCGACACCTAGTTCCGACCCCGTCCCCGTGAGCCCGTGTCTGGACGCCCCCTGGGCTATAATGGTCCCCAGCGGCCGGCTCAAAGGCAAGGCAGGCAGGTTCATTGAGGGGCGCTCTTGGTGCAGATCCCACCGAAAAGCCCAAGTCTCCCCTCTCATGTACCCCGGTTGATTCCCACAAGTCCTGGGAGCCTTTTGAAGGTTTCCCCCGCGAAAAAAAGATCCCTTGTGCAAGGGACCATCCGAATGAGTCCAACATGGGTGGGTCTATGTTGAATAGAGTTCTTATCACCATCTTCCTGCTCCATTATCAGACCCTGATGGTTACCATTTTCTTTAGTACTATTGGATTTACTTATTATTTATACTAAATTTCAAATTACCACCACAATGAGTAATAGGTTTATCACACTTTTTAAATCATACAATTTGTACAAAACATTTTTGGAACCAACTAGGATAACTGCCACAAGCGCGACATGTATTGATAACATTTTTACCGACGTAAAGCCTGTAGCTAAATTAATTATAAATAACTTAGAATCTGACCACACCGGTCAATTTGTTGTTTTGCCTAGGAAAGCTGATAGGTTCCAAAGGAAAATAGTTAGTTTTGTTCCAATATCTAAAAGACGTTTAGAACTTTTTGAGGAAAGTCTGACCCATAGGTTATTAAAGTTATACTATCACAATAATCCGAATGTATTGTATAAGTCTCTGTTTGATATAATAACTGGGGTGTTTAATAATATTTTTCAACCGAAAAATGTATCTCTGCGTCTACATGCTGGGTTTAGTGAATGGGCGACTGTAGGCCTTAATAAGAGTAGACACAAATTATATGACTTATATGATGAGAAAACACATAACCACAATGTAGCATTTAAAGAGTATGTCAAGAATTATTCAAAAATTTTTAAAAGGGCCTGTGCAGTAGCTAAGTCTATATATATTAGAGATAAGATAAAAAGTGCAGGTAATAAAATAAAAATGACGTGGAATATTATTAATAATGAAACTGGCAGACAAAAAGGACACAATCGTGATTTTCAATTAAAAATAAATGACAAAATTGTAAAAGCGGACATAGAAGTAGCTACAGAATTTGAAAAATTTTTCAATAGTATTCCTCAAGTAACAACCACAACCCTTTCTTCATCTGCTAGTTCCGCTGAGTTAATTCTTAAGAATAATGTGAAGGGTTGCGCCATTACTTTTAAATTTTCTGAAGTCAATACAAAAGACATTGTTAATACTTTTAAAAGTCTAGATATCAAAAAAACTAGTGACTTATGGGGGTTATCTGTTAAGACAGTATCGTCCATCATACATGTTATTGCACCAAATTTGGCAGTTTTGTTCAATAGTTGTGTAGCATCTGGTGTATTTCCTGATCTTATGAAACTTAGTAAAGTGATTCCTTTGTTTAAATCAGGTTGTACTACAGATCCAACTAATTTTAGGCCGATTTCTATACTACCGACACTAAGTAAAATCTTTGAAAAACTGATGCTTAGTCAAATGTTAAATCATTTTAATAATAATAAATTATTTCATAGTAATCAGTTCGGTTTTACGAAGAATCGCTCCACTGTAGACGCAGGGATTGAACTGTTAAAAAATATCTATGATGCGTGGGAAAAATCGCAGGATGCTTTAGGTATATTCTGTGACTTATCTAAAGCGTTTGACTGCGTTGATCACATCACGCTTATAAGGAAGTTACACCACTATGGAGTAAGAAATAAGGCTCTTGACCTTTTGACTTGTTATTTAGACAATAGAATTCAAAAGGTAGATGTTAATGGAAAAATATCTCCTGGCGCTAAGGTCACAATGGGCGTTCCACAGGGCTCAATTTTGGGACCATTCCTGTTTCTTATCTATATTAATGACTTGCCTTATTATGTAGGAAAGAATCACGGGATTGTGTTGTTCGCTGATGATACTTCTTTATTATTTAAAATCAAACGACAATTAATTAATTATGACGAGGTTAACAATGCATTATCTAAAGTGGTTCATTGGTTTAGTACTAACAATCTTTGCCTAAATGAATCAAAAACTAAATTGATTAAATTTTCCACCCCTAATGTAAGACAGGAGAGAACCAACGTGGAATTAAATGGATCTGGGATAGATCCTGTTGAGTCAACTGTATTTTTAGGAATCACCATAGATAAGAAGCTGCAATGGGGCCCACATATTAAAAAACTGTCCGGCAGGCTTAGTTCAGCGGCGTATGCAGTTAAGAAAATTAGACTTTTAACTGACGTTGATACTGCTAGGATAGTTTACTTTAGTTACTTCCACAGTATTATGTCATATGGAATACTCCTGTGGGGTAATGCCGCAGATCTCAACGCTATTTTTGTGCTCCAAAAAAGAGCCGTAAGAGCTATCTACAATCTGGCTCCCAGAGATTCGCTTAGAGAAAAGTTTAAGGAGATAAAGATTTTGACAGTGGTGTCACAGTATATTTTTGAAAATTTAATGTATGTAAAGAAAAATATTAATAACTTTAAAAAGAGAAGTGATGTTCACTCGGTTAATACACGTGGTAAAGATGACCTTAGTTTACATGTTACTCGTCTCCACAGAGTAAGTAATTCTTTTGTAGGACAGTGTATACGTTTCTATAATAAGCTTCCCAATGGTATCAGAGATCTGCCTATAAATAAATTCAAATGCACTGTTAAATCTAAACTTGCTAAAAAAGGCTACTACAAAATTTCCGATTACTTGGAAGACAAAACAGCCTGGGAATGAACTGCTCAAATAGTTTTAGAATACTAATTTTAATTTTAAGACTGAATACAGCAAATGTCATAGTGAAAAGTGTTTTGCTGGATGATGTCTTATGTACTCGTATTTTTTTAATATATTTTATTTTTTATTTCAAGACGCAAGGCTACTGGGATTTTGGTTCGGTCATGCTCGCCATCGAAAAGTCTCTGCTTGTGGCGGCTTTGTGTGGCGGGTCACCCCCTTCCCTCTAATATGGTTGAGGGGAGTGATGGCTGCTGCTCAAGTCAACTCGTGCGCGGGTGCTGCTTGGGGGGACTGGTCCGGCCGCTGTCCTTTTATCCTTTTTTATTTTATTTTTTTTCTTTTGTAGTCTAGCAGCAAAATTGATTATTACTTTATTTACGTTCTGAAGGCAATTCACTTGAGCTTGTAAATTATTCTTGGTATGTATCTAACTTAGACGACTTGTGACAAAAGTTGGTAATATGTTAAAGTGCTTTGTGTCTTGCCTGACGAGGCACTGCTTAACAGCAGAAGGTAAATGTTTAACGTGTGCCACTGTGATTTTGGATCGGTCATGCTCGCCATCGAAAAGTCTTTGCTTGTGGCGGCTTCGTGTGGCGGGTCACCCCCTTCCCTCCAATATGGTTGAGGGGAGTGATGGCTGCTGCTCGAGTCAACTCGTGCGCGGGTGCTGCTTGGGGGGACTGGTCCGACTACTATCCCTTTGGCATTTTAGTTTGTTGTATTTTCGTCGTATTTTTTATTTTATTTGATATTTTGAACGGCAGGACACACTGTCGCTGGTGCTAATCTAATTGTAAAAAGACAAACTTTGTTTTAAAAAAAAATGTGAAAAAATGACAAGCCCGCTGAGTTTCTTGCCGGATCTTCTCAGTTGAGGCCGCGTTGTGATCCGGTGGTAGCTTTTAAAAAAAATGACCGTTCAAAAGTGCTAGCGTTAAGCCTATTTGAAATAAAAATTTTTGAATTTTTTGAATTTTTTTTTCATTTATTTACATACACGTGATTAGATTTTTACCTATAGCGTGCGAATACTATCTGGTTACCACGTCGCGCGCCGTAGTGAATCATCACCCAAAATTCATAAATATTTTCAATGTTTGTCGATTACAACCGCACTTATCAATTCTCGTCATCAAAACAAAATTCTAAGTGACAGCGATTCATACATAATACAATTATTCGCACTCCACTACCCTCGGTTGATATCTCCGCAAAATGGCCGCCGCCGCATAAAAACAAGACGGCATTATTGTCGAATATTATTCACATGGAAAAAATCTGTCCGTCCGTCGACTACCTCTCCAGATTCGATGGAATTCCATTAAACATTCGGCTGGGGTGGAAAAAATTCTGATATATTTTTGTCCGTGATATTGTACAAAGTTCAGGTGGGGTTTTAGAAAGGTAAGCGACAGTAGAGGGGTACTGGTTAAGTATTATTGAATATGAGTATGAACGATATCAAGTAAGATACTCATTATATACAGGTTCACAGCGGAACACTGTAATATAGGACCAACTTGCATAAGAATAGCACCCACCCATCTCCTTCCGGTGGGGGTCGTAAGAGGCGACTAATAGAAAACAAGAAGACGGCAAGCAGTGCCTTTCTATTGGGTCTAAGTCTAGGGGTGGGGGCTTAAAGGGGAGGCCTTTGTTCGGCAGTGGACGTCAAAGCCGGGTAAACCCGCAGGAGGTTTTCTAGTAATTTAAGTAAGAGTTTTAGTAAATCATTATTTACTTGAGTACAGACTAGAGGAACTTAAAAACATCCTGTCAAATCAAGTAGAGTCTAGATTTGAAGCGTAACCGTCCGTAGCGAGCATTGTCTGAATCAATCGCGTAGCACTCCGACGCGATACCAAACACGGTGCCGTGTTGTTTGTAATTGAATTGTCAGTTTATAGTACCCGGGCGAGCCGTGCTGCCTGCCCCCTAGCTGCGGTTCCAAGCCACAAGCGAACAGCGAAGGAATATTTAAAAAAACTATACTCAGATATGTTTTACCTGCTTGACCCTTGTGGTCCAAGTTCATGAGTAGAGGATGTTATCGTTAGAATAAGACGTCCACTGCTGAACAAAGGCCACCCCAATAAACCACCATTCATTCATTCACTTTTGTCATTTTCATCAATCGGTTGCTTTCGTCGCGCACAATGTCGTCGCTCCAACTAGTGGGAGGCCTGCCTACGCTGCGAGCCACTGGCTGGCACGAAAAGGACTAATGTGGAGACCCCTCCATAACTAGCATTGAGACTGCTGGTAGACTACCGAGAACTTGGATAGTGTTTGTCGACAAATGACTATATTTTGGAATTTTACAGAAATCGTGTATTAAGGAGCACTTGATTGAAGATAGTGTTGTATATCCTGTCTTGGTTTGGAGTAAACACCATGTTACTAATATATTATTTCAAATGTAATAAATGAAGTCAAAGAAACGAATAGTAAAACTAGTATCCGTCGATACTCAACACTTTGTGGCATATTCTAATTTTAAAGTTTATTTTGAATCGCTTTCGCTCGTACCCTAGGCGCCACTACGGGAGTGACCCTCCGGCAAAATTCACCTCTAGATAAAAAGAACCAAAAAAAGGTCCCGGCACTGCTACGGGCTCTAAGAAATTGTTGTGAACCGGCTTTGTACACTTCCAGCCGCCACTTCGGGAAATATTTCCAAAATATTTCACGGATCAACGCTAAGGGTGAGAAGGAATATAAAAGTATTGAGTATTCTGTCGTTGTGATTTAAAATTCTCTCAGGCAAAAAATAATATTCTTTGTACGAACTTGCGAGTATATGCAGTACCCGCATGGACTGGCTGATTTAAATCACGACATAATACATATTGAGTAATGAGCAACCATGTGATGTGATGTGTGATGTGCCATATCGACTATAGGTACATAGAAGTGTTGAAGTGTTTGTACAGAAACGCCACCATGTCGATCCGACTACAGGACGAGAGCACGAAACCAATCCCATTGCAGCGAGGCGTGAGACAGGGAGACGTTATTTCTCCGAAACTGTTCACTAACGCATTGGAGGACGTTTTCAAGCTCTTGGACTGGTACGGATTCGGCATCAACATCAATGGCGAATACATCACTCACCTTCATTTGCCGATGATATAGTCATTATGGCAGAGTCGCTGGAGGACCTCAATACAATGCTCAGCGACCTCAGTAGTGTTTCCCAACAGGTGGGTCTTAAAATGAACATGGACAAGACGAAGATCATGTCTAATGTCCATGTTGCACCCGTACCGGTAGTTGTTGGGAACGATACAATCGAAGTTGTTGACCACTACGTATACCTAAGACAAACAATCCAGTTAGGTCGGTCCAACTTCGACAAAGAGGTCGCCCGAAGAATCCAACTCGGATGGGCAGCGTTCGGGAAACTACGTGACATCTTCTCATCAGAAATTCCGCAGTGCCTGAAGACAAAGGTTTTTAACCAGTGTGTGTTGCCAGTGATGACTTATGGTACTGAGACGTGGTCTTTAACAGCTGGCCTTTTGGAGAAGCTCAGAGTCACACAACGAGCTATGGAGAGAGCTATGCTCGGAGTTTCTTTGCGCGACAGAATCCGGAATGAGGAGATTCGCCGAAGAACCAAGGCCACCGACATAGCTCGTAGAATATGCAAGTTGAAGTGGCAGTGGGCAGGCCACATCGCTCGAAGAACCGATAACCGTTGGGGAAGAAAGGTTCTCGAGTGGCGACCACGAACCGGAAGACGCAGCGTAGGCAGGCCTCCCACTAGGTGGACCGACGACATTGTTCGCGTCGCAGGCAACCGGTGGATGCAAATAGCAAATTGTCGTTCATTGTGGCGGTCTAAGGGGGAGGCCTATGTTCAGCAGTGGACGTCTTCCGGCTGGTGATGATGATGAATGAGCAACCAAGATGTCCATGAGACCAAGAGGACCGTCAAGAGTATATCATAGGTTAGTGATTATGGTACTAAATTTTGTATTACACCTGTAATTAAATACTCATATTTTGCAATAAATAAATTGAATTGAATTCGGTTCAGCCTATTTGCATGCTATTATGCGATATTTGTGAATCCGCCTCTAGGAATTTACTGGATTAATCCGCCTCTAGGAATTTACTGGAATAATCCGCCTCTGGGAACTTACTGGAATAATCCACCTCTGGGAATACATAATATAAAAAACTAGCCAAACCACGCAGCTCCACCCGCGCTTTTTTTACATTAACAACGCTCCAATGTCACCTGACGGTATGACGCTGATCCCCTGGGTGCGTGGGCGTGTCCTCGTCTGGGATGCCACATGTGTACACACCCTCGCACCCTCACTGCTCAGTGAGTCAGTGTCTGCAGCGGGAGCTACGGCTGAGCGGGCTGCTTTAGCCAAGCGGCGCAAATATGTGGCTGTTACTTATAGTTACATATTTAAGCCGCTTGCTTTTGAAACCTTTGGACCCTGGAGTTCCTCACTCTGGAACTTCTCCAAAAAAAGTATCAAATCTTCACGTTATGTAATACCTATATTAGTATCACCTAAATGATATATCAAATATGGCACTTAAAGATATATGGCATATATCAGACTCGAAAGTTTTTCAATTTATCGTATAGTGAAACTTAATTAACATTATCAATGACTAGTAAAAGAAAAAAATAATCACTAACGCTAATTAAATGGAGCAGAAGAAAGTTAGGCAAGATAAAAGTTTGGCGATCATTAATCTTCATTCGGATTTATTTTCCATGTTACAGTGACATAAATCATGATACGAACAGATCGCTCGCATAATTATATTTTATACTAGCTGACCCGCGTAGCTCCGCCCGCGCTTTTATTACATTTTGCTCCCCTTTTCTCCCTCCTCCCTAGATTTATCTCTCTCCATATCTCTCTCTCTTATAAAAAAAATCTAATTATATGCTCTTTCTCACCTCTCTCTTTCCCCTCCCGCTTCGGTTTCCGTCATACTCCCCCACTTCCTCTCCCTGTTGTCCCCTCTCTGAACCCTCTCCCCCTCTCTCTTCTACGAACTTGCTCCTTCTCACTTCCCCCTTATTCCACCTAACTCCCCCGATCCCTCACCCCATCACCCCCTCCTCGAATCCCCTCTCCCTCTTTCTCCTCTCTTGCACCCTCCTCTCGTTCTATATATCCTCGTCAATCATGGTATCAGCGGCATTAAATATACTGTATGACCTATTCTCAGACCTACCCGATATGCACACTTTCATACAAATCGGTTCACCCATCTATTTAATGACCTTACCTAACGTTGCTTAACCTTAACCTACCGGGATAAAAAGTATCCTATGTCCGTTTCCTGGTTCTTAGCTACCTCCCCACCAATATTCAGCCGAATCGGTTAGGCCGTTCCTGAGTTATAAATAGTGTAACTAACACGACTTTCTTTTAATTAGTTAGATTAAAGTTCTATAGTGATTGTATGTTCAATTTCACCGATAGATGGCGCTGTTCATAATTGTAAATCACGCTAACATCGTAAATTACTGTCTAATGATATTCGATAATGAAAGTTTTAAGTGTTTCGCATATTTTATTGTTGCGACTGTGATACAATACCTATACACTACCTGGACTTGGGGAGTTTCATTAAAATTTCATGAACGACAGATTTTGCAGATTTTAACTTTTCAAAGATATAATGTCATATTGCTATCAGCAAAGTACTTAGAACAATACAGAAATCTAATGAAAATTTCCTGGGTGTACCGGATCGGCTTACCCCTTACAAAAATTGACCCTTCGCCACTGCCATATCTTATGCAAACTAAATGTCTGCTCAGTCCCTATTGTATATAGCGTAATAATACATATCTTAATGATTAACTGATCAGTCTATAATTACCCTATTCACTTACAAAGGAAATTACGTGGTAATATGTGCAAGTAATGTTTCACTGCTTAGCCCCTATGAAACACAGCGTGATGTTTTATATACCAATTTATACCTAGACTTCTACACAACACATCAGTGAAAGTCCTATCAAAATCCATCCACGGGTTTTCAAATGATACCTGGACAAACAGAACGACAGACAGACAGACAGACAGACAGACAGACAGACAGACAATAATTCCAAAAAAAATTGTTTTCGCCTCTATGTCGATAGTATAGTATCCCCACATAGAAATTTTGGAAAAATATTCAATGTACAGAAAAAGTTCTCTTTGAGTTTTATTATAGTATAGATTTAAGTGAATATTATATTGAAACAAATAATGATAGTAATAATAATCCTGAAACAATCCGCACACGGTCATATGATCCCAAACTAGATAGAGCCTGCATTATGATACTAAAACTTATATACTTTTTTGGAAATACATACTTAAATATCCGTGGGGTATCCGGGTAAGAGTAGCAAGTTGGGTTTCCGTAAGAAGCGTCTAAGGGAAAACAAAAAGACGGGCAGTAGCGTATTTCTCTTGGATTACCTACCACACAAGTACTGCGATCCCCAAGGCGCCGGCCAAGCGTGGGGATTATATCCTTCCCTTCTTTGGTCAACACTGGACGTCAGTGGCTACTGCTAATGCTGACATACTTATATAGATAAACAACACCCAGTCGCAAGGTGGGAATCGAACCCACGACTTATTGGGTAGCGGCCAGGGTATCTAATCACTAGACCAACGGGCCCCTCATGTAAATAAAATCTTACTTTTATTTCAAAATTACTAGCAAATGAATTAATAATATGAAAAAGCCGCCGACACAACGAAATCATTTCATAAATTGCTGAACAGATTTTAATCAAACAAAATTAAGAACCAACATAATAAACCACCTTTCAAATAAAAAACCGCATACAAATTCGTTCTATGATTTGAGAGCTAAAATGCTATATAGGTATCAAACCTGGCATTTGTCGATATTGCCACGAACTGAACCCATTTGCCCTCAATATTCTACCTTCAAGCGAATATATAACTAATTATAAACATAATTTTCTAGAACCAAAGAACTACATGAAATCTCCCTGGATAAACAAAAAACCCATAGTTCAGGAAAGCCATGATTAAGCAAATCCCGATCTCAGACTTTCGCTGACTCGCCTCCGAGTCTGTGGTGGATGAATTAATCATATTCGCCTCAGCAAAGCGCCATTTATGTGGTAATGAGGAGAAATAAGCCAACGGTCGATAAGAACTTCTGTTGATTGGAAAAAAATATATCAGAAAAGTTCTGTTTAATTAGAAATGTTTTCTTAAATGAATACGAGTTTTTACAAGTAGTTTGTAAGAAGTTTTTGAATTAGATATTCATTTAGCCCAGTTCAGTTTCTACAAGAGCTATGATATATGTATAGTAAGACTTTCATGCCATGACTTCAGCTACTTATATTATATCAAAACGAATGTTTAGAAAATCACTGCACAACTGAAGCCATAAAAGAGTCAAATGCTATAATTATACTCGTCCATGGTAATTTCAGGGGAATTTATTTTAGTTTATTTTCATGAGTATTTTGTGTATTTGCCAAATATTTAACTAATTATTTAGTATCAGTAGATGTTTCTAGAAAAATGTATATTATAATACCCGCTCTCTGCTGTTCACTGTAGATGTACTATTCTTATTATTTTTTGTACTTTATGACTTGGTTACCAAGTCCTTTAAGCCAAGACATTCCTAGCTGCGATAATAACGGATGCATTAATATCACAGTGGTTATGATTTAGTTACAATTATTAGATGACACTGTTGAAAAAGAGCAACAACGCTTGTATGGAAATTAATTTCAAAGGCACCTCTATATATATTGAATCCCTGCCTTATGACTTTAGTTTTTTCCGTGGGTCACCCAATCAAAACAACACAAAGCTTGGCCAAAACCGCCCAAAACTAGAGAAAATTACGAAAATACTTACAATATTTGTTCTGTACAGGAACTGACACTGCATCCTTATCGCTAAGTGAAAACGCTTACACCACTGGTCTAGATTCCGTTTGTGAAATCATGAATCACCGACCCATTTCACAGACATTTATCGGCACAACTGCTCAATTTAGAGGCACCGTAATAAATACACAATATCCCCAGGTGAAGCACCGCTGCATCATAAAAGCAACAATAAAATTGAGCAATAGAGTATTTCAACACACTCACGGGACTTTAATGCCATAACAACATAACAAAAGACAAAAGTTTCCTAATAACACACAGTAGGCACCCTTTTTATACGCCTTTGACTTTCAGGAGAGTGTAATTACGATCTTGAGTCCTTCTTGCTGGAAGAAATTGAATTATATACCTTCATAACTGTGTGAGTTCTATGTAGAGCTGTTAGAGTTATTTGTAATTTTAATCAAACGCATTATACATAACGGGTGTGTTGAATTAAAACTTCTTTGATTTGTAAAAGAGTAATAAATTTAAATATAGAAAAGAAAGAAAAACTGTCATAAAAAATATAGAAAAAAAAACTGACAGAGAAATGTCTAAATTTATAATATACTAGCTGACCCACGCAGCTCCGCCTGCGCTATTTTTACGTTAACTAAACTTTGAATAACAGACATTCGCATCGAATACATAACCTCATTTTTTATAGTCGGTTAAAAACTGGGACCCACTTTTTACTTGCTCTCCGAAGCACGGACCCGTTTAGTTCAAATGGCGTTAAACGGTCACCCATCTATTTAATGACCTTACCTAACGTTGCTTAACCCGATCGATTACAAAACCTTGATAACAACTCTCTATGAGTGTTCCCTTACTAATATTTATTATATTTTATAGAAAAATTGATAAAATCGGACCAAGCGTATAACCAAGTACCCGTTTTGACTTTAATCCCCTCTCCCAAAAGAACCGTGCTAGATTGCGGGACAAAAAGTATCCTATGTCCTACCTCGTAGTAAGATCTCAAATCATGCCAAGTTTCATTTGAATCCATTCAGTAGTTTCGGCGTGATGCTCAGCCGTGATACAGACAGACAGACAGACAGACAAAAATTAAAAGAAATACATTTTCGGCCTCAGTATCGGTTATAGAATGCCCTCCAAAAATAATTTTCAAAATATCTTCAATGTACAGAATTGGACCTGTTACAGTTTTATTATAAGTATAGATAGATTAAATTTTATTGCAATAAACATTATATAAATCAAATCCCGATTTTCTTGTACCGCCAGGACCCTAGAACGAATTGTTCAGGTGTAAGGGACATCGTACCGAAAACCGATACCAGGGATCCAGTACATGATTCTGAACATCCGAGTGTTGAAAGTTTTCATCGGCTTTTTCATTAATTTCCAAAAAAAAACCACATGTTTTAAACAAAATTATTATAACATCATTATTGGTATAATAATAAATAAAATAAATAAATAAATTTTTATTTCACACCAGACAGATCCATAGTGTTAATACAAAAATCTTAAATAACTAGTGTTAAAATTAAATAATATAAAATATAACACATCCACATCTAGGAAGGCCATGAGCTAGAGCACTGCACACCTAGCTACAGGCCAATGTAGCTGCATCCAATGCTCAAGCACAGGGCAGTCCCATCTATCACACAATGTTCTCAGGATGCTGTGAGGGCTGGCACGTACCCTCTGCAGGAGGGAGGCACAGCTTTTTCGGATGACGGCATGAAAGCCGTCAATCCCAACATCAGCGAACATGCCTGATGAACTGCAAAATCTGGGCAACCCTAACAGCACCCTAATAGCATAGCATTATTGTACTGAACACGCAGGTCGCTGTATGCCCTCTGCGTATGCCGAACCCACAGACTGCACGTGTACTGTGACTGACAGTATGCTTTAAATAGCCTAATTATAAAGCCTAATTTTAATTTAAAAACAATACATTAATTATTTATGGATAATTTATTTATTTAATTTGCACAATAACAGTACATAGGCAATTAATTAATAGGCATTTAACTATTATTATTTTAGAAAATTAGCAATGTAATGGAATAGAATAGAATAGAATACTCTTTAATGTAATTTGAAAAATAAATATTATTTCGCATATTATATTCATTACATGCTCGAAAATTAACAAGTTAGTCATTTTCCATATAAATGGTTTCTGTAATGTTGTACCGGACATTATTTGAAATCTTATAAAAAAAAATCGGTACGTGGTCCCTTACACCCCGTATACTAGCCATTGAAAATTCAATGAGGATTTCGATACGGCACCATGAAGAGCTCGGTAAAAATTATCTTTATGGACTGGACAGCAAGTCCCATATTGACGGATCCGTTGGTCTAGTGGTTAGATACCCTGGCTGCTAACCGATGGGTTGTGGGTTCGATTCCCACCAAGTGTCTGGGTGTTATTTATCTATTTAAGTATGTATTTACAAAAAAAAACGTATATAAGTATTAGTATCAGTTGTCTGGTTTCCATAGTACAGGCTCTGCCTAGTTTGGGATCGGATGACCGTGTGTGGATTGTCCCAAAAAAAAAATTTTAAAAAAAATATTAGTAATTTCTGGGGCCGTTTGATCCCAAACTAACCCGTACTAGACAACTAGAAAGTGGTACGTCTATGTACTATACATACATAGATATTTTTTACACGTAGATTGATCTACAAACCCCTATGAGTTTAGGTAAACACTTTTTATCTTATTCACACTAGAGAGCCAAAAACTACGTGACATAAACCAAAACAAAAATTTGATTTGAGATGTGCAAATGAAATCTAACTTTTAAATTTTGATCACCCATTAACAAAAAAAAAATCGAAGATTTTTTTTCTTTTGCTATGAGGTTGGCTAAGTAAGATCTAAAACTATTCCAAATTTCAAATCGATAGCGTCAGTGGTTTTTGAAATATATAGCTGTGACAGACAGACAGACACCCTAAAAATCACATGACGTATTATAGGGAACTAGCGGCCCGGTACTTGCTTCGCTACGTATAAAGTGAAATATTAAAAACATTTAATAGGAACATCAAATTCATTTATTCAAATGAAGAAACACACATGCATACATGTTAATCACTTCAACAGTTCAAAACTTACCGTTTGTGTAAATTCTTTTGACAATTTAATTCAAATAAAGCCTGTAAACGATATGAAACATCGACGGCTCGCTAAAAATCTGAGAAAAGTACACGCACGCATTATATACATATATCATTGATTACATTACATTTGAACAAAAAATATAAACATAAAGCAATAATTATCGCTGACAATTTGCTTTATTCGAAGCAAGTCCAAAATAAAATGACCGCATGAATGACATAACAACATGCTTTTACTGTCAACACTAAAAAAAAGTTTTAATTCTGAAAAAAGGTTCAATTTGACAGCAAAATCCCCATTTACAAAATGATCCGCCATTTATTGAATTAATTTGTTACAAAATTGTGATAAATGATGAACCGCTCTACCGATTTTGTGCAAACTTCACGTAAACCATCTACTAAATAGTCCGAACAAAGCCTAAACATTTGGTTTGGATAGGTGAGCCCGTTCTTGAGTTATGAAATTACAACAAAAAGTGGCATTGATTTTTATATATAAAGATAGAAAACGTTTGCACATAAAGAAGTAGAATTGCTATAAAGAGATTGTATCCTATCTAGGCGTTTGGGCCTCTAGTAACAAAATGAAATTAATAAAAAATATAGAATATGATCGTTTCACGCCATCAACACTGCAAGCATTGTACGGGAACAGTTAAGGTGCTTGTATTTAATACGTTCTTCCTCCGAACTTAACGTCCTATTTTCCAATGCCACACTTCACGCTAAAACCACCATTTCATCCAACGAAACGTCCAAATTTTCCCAATATTTTATACTATAACCATGAAAAGTAATCTTTATTATTTTAATACACCACTAAACCTCGAGCACGTATAAAGTTGACCCACTTTACCTGGAGATAGATAATAAAAACGCGGCACTCCTCAAAATACAGCATTTCTCTTTTATGTAGGGAAATATCTGGGTGCTTTCCGCATTTTAAGTTTTCATCCGAGTTAAAGGATGGCATGGACCGCTGTTATGCTTTAGTTGCTATATAAAACCTTTGAATAAGGTAATGCACAGTGCACCAGAGACACTGAAAAGAATCAAAATAATATGAAAAATATATATAAGCCCACTGAGTGCTGCTCCTTGCCGGATCTTCTTAGTGGGAGCCGCGTTATAATCCGGAATAAAATAAAGATAGGTATTTTGAATTTAAATAAATAAAATAAAATAATTATTTATTATGAAGCACCACGAAACCACACAACTAAACACAATGAAAGAAAAAAAAAAAATAGTTAAGGAACAAGCATTCAAATCTCTTAACTTAGGTATCCTATGTATATACTACTGTGGTGTCTCACAAAAGGACGCACTCAGCTTTAGTCGTGTTTAAATAAACACGACGCTGGTTTTCAGTGCGCCCTTCTGGTTAAGTGACGGTTGCTTACTATGTTATCGGGTAAGTACCCATCTACGCGTTCGTGATTAGGCATACTTAAGTATAATGTACACCGAAATACTTAATAACTTTAACAATATCATTGAACTATATTGTGCAGGACGGGCGGACCCGAATGCACGAGCCACTGACGTCCTGTGTGTCTGTAGCTATCGCTGGTACGGTATGAACCCGCCGAAGAGTGTTGACGCTGTTGGTTACAATGTAGGTTGGTTACAAGGTGTCCGTGAAATAAGAACTCCCAATTTGATAGCAAGCTTGATAGTGGCTACGACGGTGGCGCTCTTCGTACTGAATATTCTTTTCTTCTATTTATATCTTGCTTTTAGTTCCCGCGTCGACCGCTTGCTTGTTCACCGACAGTGGCGCCGAATGCGCATTTACTATCCTTGCAGGGAACTTTACCGTAACGAGAGCCCCACCGAGGCAGCCACTAACGTTTTATTTTTATTATAAAAACTGTACATTTTCGCTTATTCTACTTAGACTATTCTAGACACATACATGATACCTATACCGTTAGAAAGTGCGTGTAAGCAGCTTTCTAACGGTGTACATAGGGTTTATCTATCTATTTCTGTTAGGGAACTACAGGCCGATAAATACTGTAATAGGGGCGCGACGACCATGCTTTGGCCGCTTGTCACTTCGCCTGCGCCCTGCCCGTAGCATCCACATGCCCACAAATAGTACCGATAGGTAGCCTGCGATGTGTACTATCTGTATATCTATGATCTAGACCACCTAGGGGCCTAGGTCATAGCGAAAACCCTAGAAAACATGATATGCGATAGAACAACTGCCTATAACTATGGAAATATGTACATCAGTGCTGTTTAGGCACTTAGACCCACCAAGGCGGACCCAGATCTAGGTCCTGAGTTGGTTCCTAGATTTGGGACCTAGCTGCAAATAGCTATTTGCCGTTCATATATGTGCTTAGCACATCTAGGGCATGTGGGTACTTCTATTATACTATTACCCTACGCTAATTACAAATAGCAAGTACTATGAGACCTAGGCTAGGCTATCTATAACTGATTCAGCTCACCCCTCCTCGGGATAGTGAGCTTATACACAAAACTATATTATAATTTATTAGGTAATTAAATCTAGGCTCTTAACTATCGCAGAGTTATAAAACTTAACTATATATTACTATAAAACACAACACTCTGTAACACAAACACTATTTTGTCCTTTCTTCCTATTGTAGTCGTCCTGAACATCTCTCCCGCCGTGCTGCAGCGCGACGGGCCGGAGCGATGCTGCATCCTCTTCCGGTGAAGGGCGACGCTTCCGGCGCTCTCGACGCTTCTATTTCGGTAGTGGCACGATCTTCTTCGTGGGGCGTTTTAAGATGCCCCCCGCAGTGCGCACCTCCACAGTGCGGACTTCTCCGTCGGCTCCGGGGTAGATTGCCTCGACCCTCCCGCGCGGCCAAGTGTTGCGCGGCAGCTGTCCGTCGGCGATCAGGACGGGATCGCCCACCTGGAGACTGGGACCCCTCCCGTGGGGCTCCCGCCGGTACTGTAGCTCGGGCAGGTACTCGCGCACCCAGCGTCGCCAGAACATGTCGGCGAGCGCTTGCGAGCGTCGCCATTGCTTCTTGCTGTCTAGGTCGCTCTCGTCGAACGTCCCGGGTGTCGGCAGCCGCGCCGACCCCCCGAGCAGCAGGTGATTGGGCGTGATGGCTTCGTCGTCCCCGGTGTCCACTGATACGTGCGTCAGTGGTCTGCTGTTGACTGTGTATTCGGCCTCGCAGAGCAGCGTGGCCAGAACCTCTTCTTGCGGGTGCTTCTCCTGTAGTACTGTGCTCAGTGTGGTCTTGACACAGCGAACGAGACGCTCCCAGGCGCCTCCCATGAAGGGCGCTGAGGGCGTTATGAAGCGCCACGCCATCCCACGACGGCCGGCTTCCTCGGCGAGTGCGTCGCGCAGCTCCCTGTCCGCGCCGTGCATGTTGGTGCCATTGTCGGAATAGATCTCCGCGGGGCACCCGCGGCGCGCCGCGAACCTTCGCAGCGCGAGCACGGCGGAGTCCGCGCTGAGGCTGGCCGCGACTTCGAGGTGTACGGCCCGTGTGGTGAGGCAGGTGAAGAGGGCCACGTATCTCTTCTGGTGTTGACGACCGACGGTGACGGAGAACGGTCCGAAGTAGTCCAGACCGGTGAATGTGAACGGTCTCTGGTGATGCGCCAGTCGTGTCTTCGGGTGGTCGCCGGTGGACGGTACTGGAGGTTGTGCTCGTCGTATGCGACATCTCAAGCAACGGTTCACGATGCTTTTCGTGACGGGCCGAAGTCGCACTATCCAATAGTGCTGGCGCACCTCGTTTACGATCATTTCTGTTCCACTGTGGTGTAGATCGCGGTGCGTCCAGTCGATGTAGAGCTGCGTGATGTAGTGATCGCCGTCTAGCACGGGCGGTCTTTTCGTCTCTTCTGTTACATCTTCAGCAGCGGCGATGCGACTTCTGAGCGTGATGATGCCGTCGTTGCGGAGTTCTATCGGCAGCGATCTCAGGCGACTGTCGATGGCGATACTGTTGCCCTTCCGGAGGTCATTGATTTCCCGTCCGAAGGACTCTTCTTGTACTACGCGGATCAGTAGTACTTCTGCTTCCCTTAGGAATTCGGCCGGTAACGTGACGAATCTTCGAGTGGTGACTGCCTTCTGTGGAGGTCTGCAGGTCTTCTGAGTCCTCTTCTGTCGTCTCCAGTCGGGATCTTGTTCCGGATTCTTTCTGGTCCTTTTGTAGCACGTTTTCGCTGTGGTTTTTCGACACAGTGCTATAAATTGAAGCGCTCTTGCCGTGGCCCGCAGTAATCGTTCCCACTTCGAAAATCTGTGCGGATCGGGAACGACTTCTCTGTGTTTCGGTGCGCTGCGAGCTTCTGTTACTGTCAGAGTCTTCTCTTCTCCCGTTGGTTCGTTGATGCTTGGTCTCTCGTTCGGCCATTGTGACGGATTGCTGTACGGGCTTCGATGCTGTTTGTTTCCGTCGTTGGCGTCCGGCGTTACGTCGCGAGCGGCGACGTCTGCGACGATCTTCTGTGTTTTCACCAGGCGCCAGTCCGTCACCTTGCTGTGCTTCTGTTCGGTGGCCGGGTGAGCGACGAACGGGTTGTAAGGCCGGGCGCCGCTCCTGTTTCTTGAGAGGTGTATCCACGGTCTTTACTGCGTGGACACGCTGTGGTGGTTGCGTTCGGATGTACGTGCCGTGTAGCACCCAGCCCAGTGGAGTGAGCGATGCTACCGGCTGATGTCGCGGGCCTCTTCGCACGTTGCTGGCGAGAAGCAGGTGCCAGTTGTCTTGCCCGATGAGTATTCGTGGCACCGCTCCTTCGTAGGCGAGCTTCTCGCGCAGATCTTTCAAGTGGTTGCAGCCCGCGAGGTCGTTCCGGTCCACGGTTTGCGGCGACAGGTGCAGTCCTGGTACGGTGCGCGCGTGTAGGTTAACGCGCTGTCCTTGCGGCCCCGTGAGCGAGACCGCAACGCGACGAGACTCTGGCGTGTCGACGATAATGTCCCCGATGGCTTCCATCTTGAGCGGGTCCAGACGTCCTTCGGCTCCCACTTGCTTGGCGATCTCTTCGTCGATGAGAGACACCGTAGACCCGTCGTCCAGCAGGGCGTACGTCGAGGTCTCTTCCGCCGGTCCGATGACTCGTACCGGAACTATCTTCAGATAGGCTTGAGGCTTCTGCGACATCCATGCGTTGGCGACTGTCTCCCTGGCTTCCTCCGCATTCCTCTCTTCGGTGGACGCTACCAACGCCGCCTTTTCGTGATGGAGAAGGCGGTGGTGCGTCCTCTTGCATCCCTTGATCTCGCACCTTCTGATCTTGCAGTGATGCTTCGCGTATCTTGGCTTCAGACAGCGAAAGCATAGGCTGTGCTTCTTCGCGAGATCCCACCTTCCATCTGAATCGGCTTCCTTGAACTTGGCACAATCTGTAATGGCGTGCCCCTCCTTGTTGCAGACCCTGCACCGCGGCGTCTGCTTCTCTGTTGCGGTGTGCGCTCTGTGCGTCGGCGTCGTCCGTAGACTGGCCCGTGGTTCGGTGATCAGCTCCGGCGGTGCGAAGGCGCTGCAGTAGCGGGCTTGCTCGGTGACGAAGTCGCTGTATCTTGCTAAGTCCGGAACTGAATTATACTTCTCGGTGAACATCTTGTACCACTGGACGCGCAGAGAGTTCGGTAGCTTCTCGGTGAGACACCGCAGTAGCTCGGCGTTGATGAGATAATATTCTTTCTTCAACGCGCGAAGTGTGACCACGCTGCTTCTGACCCTGCTTGCAAAGGTGCAGATGTCCTTCGGCGATTCCGTGCAGCGCGGCAAAGTTCGGAGTTTTTCTGTTTCCGCTTGAGCGATGGAGTCCGGACGGCCAAACTGTAGTTCCAATTCCTTCATAATGTCGTCCGGCTTCGCGTGCCCGATGAGTTCCGAGCTAACTGTTTCCAAGGCTCTTCCCTTGAGACTTCTTCTTAGTCTTGCTGTATTTTCAACGTCGTTGAAGTAGCTGCGAGTGGTGTCATATATGGCGCGAAACGATAACCACTCGGTGTGTGCTCCACTGAAGATTGGCAGGTCCATGATGACCTTCGATGCGGCGGCAACCGGCGTGACTGCGTACGTCTCGAACGGTTTGCTTCGGTCGGCGAGCGCGGCGATAGCGGACGTTAGTTCGCTGATGAACGGACGGAGTGCGTCGCCTTCCTTCGGGATCTTCACTGGATCAGCACACTTCTGTTCTTCTGTATCCGGAACCCCAGTCTTCTGTGCGGCGTCGGGATCCGGTCGATGCTCGTGAAGTCTTCTGTCTTGAGCCGGCGCGATGTCCTCCGGGCAGAGCGGCAGTGTCTGAACGGGCTGCGCGGCGTCGGCGTCGGCATCCCTCCCGGTGGTCTCGTCCTCTTCTGGGCGTGGCTGTGACTCTGGTTCCGGTGCTTCTTCCAGCCAGGAACGTACGAATTCTGTCTTGGAGTGACCGTCGTCATCGTAGTCGTCCTCCGATGAGTCCTCTTCAGCCTTCTGTAGCGCTAGCTCGGCTAATTCCAACTTGAGTTTCAGTATTTCTTCACGGGCTTTCAGTATCCTCTTCTGGGATCGATGAGTCCTGTGGGACTTCGGTGGGCCGGTCGGCCTCTTCGATTCTTCGGTCCGGGTTTCTTCTTCCCGGCTTACGGTCGCTGCGTCCGGTCGGTGTGCTTCGTCGGCGGGGCGCAGCGTCGCATCTGAATGTTTTCCTGTATGTTTCCCCTTCCTCTGGCTCGGCGGCTCTGGTCTCTCTGGAACAGTCCTCGGGGCCGGCGGAGGGGACCGCCGCGGGGTCGCGGGCCGCGGCGGGTCGGTGCTGACGGTCGACGGGGAACGCGGCGGCAGCTCGTGGCGAACGGACGGTTCTTCTCTGGGGGTGGGGGCCCCCCCCACCTCAATCATCCATGCCTCGGGAGCCCGTCCTCTTGAACGCGTTATGGGCATCTTGTAAGTCTTCAGTCCAAATTTTCAGTCCTTCAGTTCAAATCTTCAGCTCTTCAGCCGGTTCTTCGGTAATCCGGCTCCGTAGGACCAGCGAATGTGCAGGACGGGCGGACCCGAATGCACGAGCCACTGACGTCCTGTGTGTCTGTAGCTATCGCTGGTACGGTATGAACCCGCCGAAGAGTGTTGACGCTGTTGGTTACAATGTAGGTTGGTTACAAGGTGTCCGTGAAATAAGAACTCCCAATTTGATAGCAAGCTTGATAGTGGCTACGACGGTGGCGCTCTTCGTACTGAATATTCTTTTCTTCTATTTATATCTTGCTTTTAGTTCCCGCGTCGACCGCTTGCTTGTTCACCGACAGTGGCGCCGAATGCGCATTTACTATCCTTGCAGGGAACTTTACCGTAACGAGAGCCCCACCGAGGCAGCCACTAACGTTTTATTTTTATTATAAAAACTGTACATTTTCGCTTATTCTACTTAGACTATTCTAGACACATACATGATACCTATACCGTTAGAAAGTGCGTGTAAGCAGCTTTCTAACGGTGTACATAGGGTTTATCTATCTATTTCTGTTAGGGAACTACAGGCCGATAAATACTGTAATAGGGGCGCGACGACCATGCTTTGGCCGCTTGTCACTTCGCCTGCGCCCTGCCCGTAGCATCCACATGCCCACAAATAGTACCGATAGGTAGCCTGCGATGTGTACTATCTGTATATCTATGATCTAGACCACCTAGGGGCCTAGGTCATAGCGAAAACCCTAGAAAACATGATATGCGATAGAACAACTGCCTATAACTATGGAAATATGTACATCAGTGCTGTTTAGGCACTTAGACCCACCAAGGCGGACCCAGATCTAGGTCCTGAGTTGGTTCCTAGATTTGGGACCTAGCTGCAAATAGCTATTTGCCGTTCATATATGTGCTTAGCACATCTAGGGCATGTGGGTACTTCTATTATACTATTACCCTACGCTAATTACAAATAGCAAGTACTATGAGACCTAGGCTAGGCTATCTATAACTGATTCAGCTCACCCCTCCTCGGGATAGTGAGCTTATACACAAAACTATATTATAATTTATTAGGTAATTAAATCTAGGCTCTTAACTATCGCAGAGTTATAAAACTTAACTATATATTACTATAAAACACAACACTCTGTAACACAAACACTATTTTGTCCTTTCTTCCTATTGTAGTCGTCCTGAACATATATAATATGAATCATACAAAATAACATCACAATACATTTATAAACACATAAGTACAGTACCTTAATATTGTTATTGGTTTAACCAATAATATCATTGGGTTTAACATTATTTATAGGTGTTCTGCGTGTTTGTGCAGCGCAGACACAAATTGACACAATGCAGTCACCTAATTTTATAGGCACCTTTAAGTGCGACGTTGCCACACTTGCCCGCCATCCACCATCGCGACGGGAGATGCGAGAACGGACGAACGCCGCCCCTTTAAAATAAATGATTTTAACAGAGTTCCATTACATAACCTTGTTTGTTGCATCAGATACAACATGCATTACTGTGCGGCGCGTGTAGTCGCCTAAAAATAATAGCCAAACAAAAGAAGAAAATAACGTTTAAATCAGGTTTAAATAACATAAATATGAAATTTGATAAAAAATAAATATTTTGTTCAAGAGTATTACATACAGTCATAAATAACCTCCGCATAAATATTAATGGCACTCCTAAGCATCGCCGTCATCACCGGCATTCATCGTCTGAAGATCTGAGTAAGTTGAGGTTTTACTGCTTATTGTGTTGTAGCTTTAAGAAATGCTGTTTTAACTTTTGTTTAAAAGATTTTATATTTTTCAGACTTCGCATGGGTGGTGGCAGATCGTTCCAGCATTTCGATGCAGCGAATCTGAAACTCCCTCGAAAGGCGACGTTGCGAGGGCGTGGGACTATCATTGACCATCTAGACCATCGAGTTGGGTACGTTACTACATCGCGGGTCCAAGTCAACTTTCTCGATAAATAAGAGGGGGCTTGACTAGCAACAATATTGAATAATAAACATGCCAGATGTATTTGTTGTCGTGCCTTCATTTTTATTATATTGAAATTATTTAAATACGGTGTAATGTGCGTGCGTGGCGGGATTGCGAAACAAAATCTTGCACAAGCGTTCTGTACGCGCTGGATCAGTTTTTGTGTACGAACCAGTAGACGCGGTCCATAAACAACGTCCATATAGTTGAATTTTGATAATATCAGGGATTCCGTTAATTTTATTCTAATGTCAGTACTAAGAGAGTTTCTTATCTGGTAAAGTACCTTAAGACGATAGAAGCAGTTTCTTGCAACCTTAGTTATGTGGCTTTCAAATTTTAGCTCCTCATCCATAAGTAAGCCCAAATTCATCGCTTCTCTGACTCTTTCCACCGACTCCCCTTTTATTTCGACATGCACACCCTTGTCCGATAACGTATTTACTTGATATTTTGAATGAATTTGAGTGCTGGTTCACTTTATCTATAGAAGATCAGTTCTCTACTTGGAAGATATTTAAGTGCTTGCGTAGCCACAAATGCACTCTCTCTTCCTGTACTTTCACAAACCGAATCGGAAGACTGATGCGATCGGGGAGAGATCATCATCAGCAGCCGAAATTAATCCACCGCTGACCAAAGACCTCCGCCTTAGAAGGTAGAGGTTACCATCATCCCCAGGTATTAGGAATCGTAGTTTAAGTGGTAGGTAATCCAATAGAATGCCGCTGCTGCCCGTCTTCTTGTTTTCTCTTAGTCGCCTCTAATGGCACCCAACTGGAGAAGATGGGTAGCTGCTATTCTTACCTGGACAACCTACGAGCAAGGTCAGGTGTAGGACCAATTTTTTACGTGCCTATCCGACGGGAATCTTCTTATTTTCCAGATAATCAGTGACCAGGACACAAAGTTATAGCTCCCCGCAGTTTTGAACCTCCAGATTGCACAGAAAATAGTTTCCGTACTAAAACAGACAGATAGATAAATTATTTTTGAGCACATTACAGATTAGTTAGAATTATTAAGGAAACTTAAAAAAACTAACGTGAGTAAAGCCGTTCTTGTTGCTCAGAGCGATCTCTACCAGACAACCTTTGTAAATGCAGCTTTATATAAAACGGTAGTGTAGTGCACAGTAAGAAAGGTAACAAGAATGTGCAATGAGGTAAAAAATCAGTACCTTTATTGCATTTCAAACACGTACATTTAGTGCAACAGCAATTTCAAGTCTCGGCAGTACCATCGCTAACTACCTATGCTGGGCCGTACATTCACTTCCTTTCAACTTGAGTTTGGCCCATCGCCAGACCACCTATTTCACTTCTCCGCGGTGCTAATGCTGGCTTAAACCCTGTGTATATCAATTTGAAACCTCTTCAATATAGTTGGAGTTTCCTTTTTGACATTTAGTAACAAGACTGAATTTTAAAAGCTCAAAATATGTTGATTAGTATGGACAGACATGTCTCCTACATGTTTCTCCATACTAATCAACCTACACAGCCTACACTAAAATGGTCAATACCGCAATGATAGACATATGCAAACTAAACTCCTTAATTGAAAACAGCTTATGATAGATAATACAGGTAAAAGATGAGGTAGATATTGGCCTAATGCTAAGTACGTCTGCCTATAGGAACTCGTATTGCATTGTGCTTTTCTCTTAAGACATTAGCTGTTAAGTCTCTTGAATCTAAAGATTTCCTTAGCTACAGGTTAGAGGTTGTCATAATCCCTGCAGGCGGCTCGGGAATCGCAGTATAGGTGGTAGGTAATCCAATAGAAATATGCTGCTGCCCGTCTTCTTGTTTTCCCTTACGAACACCCAACGGGAGGAGATGGGTGGGCGCTATTCTTACCCGGACACCCCACGGGTGATTGAATGTTCACATACTGTAGCATACTATCTGACACAGCGGTAGCATCTACCTGGAGGTCATCTTGTCCTCTCTCTCTCACTCATTCACGATGTACCTAGGATTTAGGCTTCAGATTTTTTCTCATACATCGTTCGATAGATTCCGAAAGAGGCGCTGGAACGAAATGGGACGGATTGAACGCTCGACTGTTTTCAATAGCGTAAGAGTTATAAAAAAATTACTTGATTTTTGTTCCTAAACATAAGCCAATATGATGTTAACAAACGAGCCCGTTGTTGTAGCGGATCAAGGCCCTGGGTCGTGGTTTCGATTTCACCCGGAAGAAAACATTTGTGTCTCAACATCTCTGTTTGTTACTGATACAATACAAGTATTCTTTATTGTACACCAAAAAAAAGAAGATACAGCACAAAAGGGAAAAGCAAAATTGCAGTATGACAATTTATGGCGGTCTTATTCCAGAAAACCTTGGGGTACAGGACCGAATATGGAAGGGTAGGTGTCTCATACATATTCAGTACATATATACAACAATAACATATATAACAATAACATATATAATCATACATATCTATAACATACTATAGAAATGATAAATATACATACTACACGTATTATGATGATAAATAAACAGAAGTAGGAGAAGTTTACTGCAAGGAAAGATAGTGAGCAGTAACCTGAGATTTGAAGACATTTTAAACTCTGAGCTCTTCTTATATTTTGCGGCAAAGCATTCCAAAGACGACCAGCATGGACAATGAAGGACTTAATATAAGTTTGACATGTATGGGAAGGAGTAAGAAGACACAGTTCAGAAGAGGTGCGAAGAGTGTGATGTCCAGACGTAAAAAAAAAAACAAATCTCTCTTTCAAATACTGTGGTGCCCGTGGGTTATGGAGAATAGTGTATAGAAGTGAAAGGACATGAGCATTCCGGCGAAGGCGGATAGGAAGCCACTTGAGCCTGTTACGAAAGCTAGAGACATGGTCATACTTGCGCAAACCAAATATGAACCGGATACAAAAGTTTTGAAGACGCTCAAGTTTATTTAATAGCTCTTTTGTACTTATCTATGTATGTAAGTGAAAATGTATGATATTTGTATCAATTGTCTGGTTACCTTAATACTATCTGCTTAGTTTGGGATCAGAAGACCTTATGTGGATTGTCCTAGAATATAATTATTATTAATCATTAATCGGGGTTAATTCAATCTCACATAGATACTTTAAATTACATACCTAATACAAAACTCAATTTAAATCTCAGTAAATCTAAAAGAGAAACAGCTTGTAATTTATCCGATTGAACTTCATCTACTACTATTTCTAGTTTTAATTAAATCCGCCTCAGCGAAATCAGTGTAATTTGTTTGCTATCGCATTAGATACGAGTTCTCAGCCAAGACCAACATCTAAAGTCACACCTCTTTCTATAATTACTATTTTTTTTTTTATTTACTTTAATGGCAATACAAGTAAATCGTCACAAAAGAGATCGGGGGGATTTGGTATGGTTGCCGATTTGAAAAGAAAAACCATAGTCATAAATGCCAGTCACTAAACGTAAGTTGGGTACTAAACTATTATGGGTAAAAGCAAGGAGGACGTGAAAATTTCAGCTATGGCGGTGATCTATTAAAGGTTCAAAACCTCTGATCTATGTAAAACATGCATGGAGGAACAGGTAACGGCCCGCGTGCCACTCAGTTGTCCAATGATCGCCACTAAGTACACCAGTTATCCAAGTACTACCACTCTCTGAGAGATACGTTAGCAGCATGAAATGCTTGGTAGACTTTCTCGAGGAGTTATAACGGATTTAATAAATCCCACCGCACACGATTTAGCTACGCGCTCTGTCACCGATTTGCCAATTCAGCTCAGAATACGATAATAAAGTCTCTGATATTCTGCTATAAGTATCAGTATTGTGTAAATATATTAAAGCCATTCCGTTGAGAAAAATCTTCCGCGGGTGGTCCTGGTTCGAAACGGCCACTGTAGCTGAAGAAATCACTTTTTAATGTCTCAGATGGCGAGTTGGTAAGCGATCCAGCTAAATGTGTACCCAAATAAAAATATTCATGCAGAGTATATCGTGAAAACAAATATAAAACAAAGCGTTTTTACATAACAAAAATATCGCTAACAATGTCCCGACAGTCGAATCGAGGAGCTATGCTTATTTCTGGTAGGGACGCCTAAACGTTATTGAAACGTCCGCAATTGTAACATCAAGTTTCTTTGTTACGAAATATGAAAGAATATCATTCGTATTCTCCTAAAATAATGAATAATTTCTCTCTGAGGACCGAATGTCTGCGCTTTCAACGGTTTTTTAAAAACGAATTTTGACGACGGTGATATTTCGAGCGCGGGAGGTATTCAATTATGTATATATTCAAGTCTTTTGGGATTAGCAGATCAATTTATTTTAACCTTGTAAAGTGTTTTAGACAATTTGTTATTGCTTTGTCTGGGCTCTGTATTGCTTTTATTATTTTTCTTTTTTGTTCCTTTTTATATAAACGCTATATTGTAGCTATACAAATGATATTGTGTTGTATGGTTATATAGACAGATTTATTATTCGATTACAAACGGTCCCTACTGTAAGGCATCTTACTATTACCTAGTAGATTTTTTCTCAATATTTTATTTCTATTGGAAAGCTATGGAAGCTACACATGGTTTTTTTTTTATTTATTTAATCATGCAAAATATTTACAAACAAAAACAATCACGCCATAAAAACCCGTTAGGCTTTGTCGTTGACGTGATGATACAATCTTCGTAACTAAAAATAAAAGGAAAATATAAGTACATTATCTAAAATATGCATCGTTACAATCAATATTATGCTAGGTCGGTAGATAGTACACAACACATTAAGCTGAAAACCCTGCATAACTACGCTATATACCACACAGAAAATTGTTAGAAAGGGCATGACAAATATTATATACATTCTATTCTATTGCCGGTAGCTATAAATGCCCTGTAACCACCGGAAAGCAATTCATCTCACTCACTCAAAACACATAGCTCCCTTCCTAGGGTGGTCAGGCAAAAATAAAATTTCAACATCTTCAAATATAAACAACATTCTACATCTCAAAGTTTTCACAAAACAAACTTTTTGTTTCATTTTGTATCAGTCACCCACGCCTGAAAACTTATAACTGTGTTTACAGAAACCTACCTATGGTGTAAACATTACAAACTTTTACATTGAATTACGTAAATTTCCAAGATACAAATGTTATTTTCATACATTGTAGTGTTATGGCGATGCATTCGCCGTTCAACTTTTGACATTTGAGTTTGGTAAATAGTTTATTTTAGTTTGCGAGCGAAATAATGTTATATCAAACATGGTAGGTTGTTTACTTGCAATATTCATGTATTAGTTAGTGTATATTAGTTACTTATTATAATTTTACTAACAACTCGCCCCAGTTTCGCACGGGTATAAATATATTTTTTCCGTGAAAAACTGATGGTAACAAGTATTTTATTTATTTATTTATTTATTCTTTTATGCACAAAACAGTACATAGGCGGACTTAATGCCAGAGGCATTCTCTACCAGTTTACCTTAGGGTGATGCAGAGACAAATCGTGGTAGGTGCAAACAAAACAAGTGAAACTAAATAATCATAGATAAATATTTTAAAACTATAATTTAACATACAATAATTAATATAATACTAATACTTATATATTAGAAAATAAAATATACTAATATATATTTCAATATATATATTATATACATAATTATCTTCGAGAAGAATCTGCCATTTTACTGCGCAAGTATTCCTGTAACTTTGTTTTAAATGTATAACGTGTTGTAGCCATCCTCCTCTAGAGGGAGCGCATTTCAGAGGAGAATGGACTGGACGAAAAAAGAAGAATGTATAAAATCAGTTCTGTGAGAAGGACATAGAAGAAGACGATTATTAGAAGAACGAAGAATTTTATCATGAGTAGAGCATAGATAAGTAAACTGCGAAGTTAAATAAGGACGTGAGTTAGGTGAAAAGAGTATAGAAAAAAGAGTAGTCAAAGCTCTTAGAATTCTGCGCTCACGAATAGGAAACCATTGCAACAGGGCATTATGCGTGGAAATATGGTGATGGTATGATAAGTATAAATTATAAAAGCACAAAAAGCCCGACGAATGTAATTTAAGCCCATTTTGTTTGTTTGCAACAAACAAAATGGGCTTAAATTACATTATACATAGGTACATAAAACATGTATATATATTTCAACTTGTCTCGTGAACACCTTTCATTTGATAACAATATTGATATTATGGGATTAAAAAAAGCGCCGTGTTATATAATATAAATATGTAGCCTATGTCACTCCCACGACTAAGATGAATTTAACGACATACTCTATGTCACAGACCATCAAGCCATCTAAGCTGTAGGCCGTGCTAAATAAATGAACATACATACATGTAATATATCTATCTATTCTATACTTATAATAAAACTGTAACAGGTCCAATTCTGTACATTGAAGATATTTTGAAAATTATATTTGGAGGGCATTCTATAACCGATACTGAGGCCGAAAATGTATTTTTTTTAATTTTTGTCTGTCTGTCTGTCTGTCTGTCTGTCTGTATCTCGGCTGAGCATCACGCCGAAACTACTGGATGGATTGAAACGAAACTTGGCATGATTTGAGATCTTACTACGAGGTAGGACATAGGATACTTTTTATCCCGTAATCTAGCACGGTTCTTTTGGGAGAGAGGATTAAAGTCAAAATGGGTACTTGGTTATACGCTTGGTCCGATTTTATCATTTTTTCTTTATAATTATAATAAATATTTGTAAGGGAACACTCATAGACAGTTGTTAACATTTTTTGGAAATCGATCAGGTTAAGGAACGTTAGCTTAGGTCTTTAAATAGATGGGTGACCGTTTAACGCCATTTGAACTAAACGTTTCCGTGCTTTGGAGGGCAAGTACAAAGTGGGTCCAAGTTTTTAACCGACTTTAAAAAAGGAGGTTCTGTATTCTATGCGAATGTATATTATTAAAAGTTTAGTAAACATAAACTCAGCGCGGGCGGAGCTGCGTGGGTCAGCTAGTATGTATATATTCTCGAAAAACATAGCCCTCTTTCTAAGGAATTCGGGCAAAAACCGCTTCGAAATCCGTTGCGTGGTTTAGGAGGAGCCAGCGAATATACAGAGAGACGCGAACGAATACATATTTTTTACCAATATCTTGGATTCGTATATTACTTTGTTCGATATGATGCTCAATTCTTTTTTTAACACACACTTGTTGAGTAGCGCAGTCAGCTTTACAACATAATGGTTTAAGCGTTATTTCATACCTAAATCCACCATGGTGTGACTCCGCAAAACTGTTGAACAGCTGTATAACGGGACGTCGTTTGCGGAATTAAGGCAATCTTTGCTAGAGACATATTTAATAAGCTTACGCTTACCTCGAGACGTCTCGCATTAGGGCCATTAAACGAGCGAGCGAGAAAAATCGGCTTATGAATTTGTGGCTGGCACGCTGATATCCACATTTCGAAATTTTACAAGCTTAGGTTATACATTTACTTTTGTTTTATTAATATTGCGCGAATATAACATTTAATAAAGTAAATGGTATTACCTAGTCTTGCCATAAATACTGAAACAAAGAAAAATAAATTCTATTGCACATAACATTTCTTACTTTTACAGTGTGTTAGTTTAATACATAAATATAAAACAATTTAAAATATAAAAAGATTTTTCTTATAAGTGTTCTCCATTGGCTGCAATACAGTCATTTAAACGTTGAGGCCAGTTATCAATAGAAGCACGCACTCTTTCCATGGGAAAATTCTTCACTGCCAATCGTACGGATTGTTTTAAGAATTGTTTTAAGGATTGTTTTAAGAACTCTAAATTATCATGGCGTTTAGAGCAATCCGTTCTCTCTAAAACTGACCATAAATCATAATCCAGCGGATTATAATCGGGACTAAACGACGGCCAGTCTACAGCTCTGATGAAGTCCGAAACGTTCGTTTCTAACCAAGACTGCGTAGACCGAGCTTTATGAACCGGCGCCGAGTCTTGCTGGAAGGACCATTCTTGGTTATTGAACATGGTGTCGCTAAGGGGCTTCACTACCTTCTCAAGAATGGTATCTTGATACACTTGTGGCGATGTTTTGATACCATTTTCACAAAAGTATGTCTCAGTCACTCCTTCATAGCTAATACCCCACCAAACCAAATCACTGAAGTCGGATAGTGCCCACGTTGCACTCTGTCGACTAATTGGGAAGCTTTGAGCATAAATACGGTCATTTTGTTTGTCAAAATATTGCTCAATTGTAAAAAAAATCTCATCTGTAAACAAAATTCTTCTGTGACTTCCCTTTGCGTACCGCTTCAGTAGTTGTTTCAATTTTACCACCCTATTCTTTTTTAAATTATCAGTTAAGAAATGATCAGTAGCCCGATTCTCGTAATCAAAACAATAACGGTAACGTAGCGACTTAGTCGTTGAAACACTTTTCGTATTCACGTCCGGCGATTTTACTTCAACAGCAACGATTTAAAAGTCGTTCGATTAAACTATCGTTGGAGCGTATTCTGGTATAATATTCGTCTTTCAATCATTTTATAACGTTGACTAAATGGTATTCTCGTATGAAAATGACGTTACTACCGATCGGATGCCAACGAGTAAGCGTCTAATTCCACGATTCAAGAGTCGTTGAACATACGTTGGTTAATTGAGACGATTTTTGATTTTCTTAATCTTTTGGTGCGAGTCAAAGTAATAAAATAACTTTAAAATGAGCCACTGACTTACGTATTTACTGTTAAATTCGTCTGCACAGTAAGAAATTCAAAAATAAAGCTGTTATGGCGAAAATGAGAGATTCCAAATTCAAATGTAATATTTTGTTTGTTTTTAATTGTAACAGTATTTATGGTCAGACTAAGTATATAGGTTCTTAACGATAACGTTTTACTTAGTAAATATTAGTGCTTAGCACCCACCCCACCCCCGCCTAATAGTAAGTGATAATACAGCCATTGATCAAACCATCCTAATTTTTTAATAACATACGCAAAAGGACCTCGTGTTATGCGCCTATGCACACCGCGTTTTTTAAACGCACGTCAAACAGCGCAGCTCGTTGTACCGCCATAAGCACAAACAAACTGATAATGTGGAATGAAAAACGCGCTGTCGACGCGCGATCGTAAACAAGGACTTTTTGCTATGTTATAAAATACTTGGATCTCCCTTTTGGGAAACTTAAAAATTCTCAAAAAATCCGTGCGAAATATTAACACAAAATTCATTTGAATTAGACTCATGGCCCCAAACTAATTACACAATGAAAGGATGTATTTTAATCGCATTATGAAGACAAGTGGATTTGAACACGAACCATTTGGCACACAGAATAGCATCCGGCATCCCAAGATCATTTACTGTTCTCAAAATTGCTTATCTAGGCAATGTTTAAAGCGTAACAGTTGTATCGTATCGAGTTCAATTTATTATTTCCCGTGGGGGTGTCCGGGTAAGAATAGCACCCTCTCATATCCTCCCGATGAGTGTCCGTAAGAGGCGACTAATAGGACACAAGAAGACTGGCAGCAACGTCTTTCTATTGGATTACCTATACTGCCCAAGACGCCTGCCAAGCGTGGGGATTATAGTAACCTCTCTAAGGGAGAGGCCTTTGTTCAGCAGTGGTCTTCATCCGGCTGTTGATCCCCTGTCCCCCTGCAGGGCAAAGGTCTTCCTTTCCTCTTTACCCGATCCATAGCGATTTGTGCCCAGACCTTCATATAAATCTTTTTTTTTTCGCAAGGAAACCTTCATAAGGTCCCTGGGAGCTGTGGGGCTAGACCGGGGTATGTGGGATTCTTACCCTCTAAAACCCCCTCGGCTGTCGCATCGGCACATAAGACACCAGGGCTCTCCGGTGAGATCTGCACCAGGAGCCCCTCAATGCATTGCCTTTGAATCCGCCGCCGTGGGGCGCATTGTGACCCGCCACTGGGGGCGCATTGTAGCCCGCCACTGGGGGCGCATTGTAGTGCCCCCGGGAACCTGTCACGGTGCTCACGGGGACGGGGATCGTAACCCCGCCGCCGTCCTCCACGGAGTTGCCGCCGTACTCAATAGACGTCCTATGGGCCATAACCCGGACGTCCCACTGGACGTTATAGGACCACGTCCCACTGGACGTTAGGTTGTTAGGTATAGGTCCTTCGGAGTCACTACTCCGAAGATCCTATACCTACCACGACGGTCTAGGCCTACCACGACGTCGTGTCCCCGTGCGTGGCACCCATTTATATTAACTTGCAATATTTAATATCATTGCTGAAATCTGATAACACATCAGACTTATTAACTTCGCGTAATTTCAACGGTATCTCGTATTTAATATAGATTATAATTACACTTCAAGCAACATTAATAAAGATCAAATGTACACATCAAAGCATCTCAGACATAACTTTGAATCAGATTGAGAGCGATTTAATGAATTTAATTTGATCCTCCGAAGCGTGAATTGTATGGCGAATGGGATAGATATTAATAATAAAATGTTGGTAGATAAAACTAACTGACATTTCGTGTTTATTACAAATATCAAAATCATAAAGAATATTTCCTTTATCTCTAGTATCTATCATAGTATCATTTTCTTTTTGTAGCTATCTTAAAAGGAAAATAATTTAAAACTCAATTTATATTTTTGATTTTATATTTACCCGCAGTTCTGTAATAATAAAAATATTACATCAAATAACGATCACGGTACAATAAATGTTTTACAAAAAAATAATCTTGAAGCTACCTACCAAGATCATTTGTCTTCAGGTAAATCTTTAAGATATTTGTTCGCCAGCTTTCATAAATTAGTGTGTGTAAGTGTGGCGTTAAAATCATCCAATATAAGCCGAGAAGCTCCAAATAGCTGTCCATTTCAAAACAAAAATATATAATAACATATCTTTTAAGACCACCTTAAGAAGTAACCAGAGTAAAACAATAAATTATTAAAATATACAAAACTTTTCAAAGGAAAGTTCACACAAAAGCTTAAAACAGGTCAGAGGTAAGAAAATCAAGAGCGCCCACCACTCTTCGGAATCGTGATAACAATAGCACAAGACTGTAAGAAGAAAAACATGCCGTCTCGAGTATAACAACTTTTCTATTATCTTTCGACGGGAACAAATACATGTGAACTCAAAATTCCTTGTTATTATAACTGGAAAGAAACATTACGAACGTTTTACACTGGAATACAGTGTAGCAACAAGCATCAAACAAAATGAATACTTATTTGTTGGAAACTATTATTTCCACTGTAGTACAAAGAATACACTTTGCATAAAATTTTAAAACTTAGTATAACATGGCATAATTTTGATTATCCTAATGATATTTACAGATAACATTATTTAGGCATATTTTTTTAAGCATAATTTATCTAACATAAACTTAAAATTAACGTGTTGCCGGCTTGCAATTCCTGGTCATAGCGATACGATTCTAACCTAACTAATTGACCCGATACAAATTGAGTAACTTTTACGCGACTCTATATTAATGCAAAATTTTTTTGCCAAATCATCATTATGCGTACCTTAACAGTATGCCAAAAAAACAATTATAGCAAAGTATTATAATGCCAAAAAATTATGCCAAAGTACATATATTAGGAGAAAAAAACTTTATGCAAAAAAGGAGTCCCCTTTTCTAGTTACAAGAAGAGAGTGACCGTTCATTTGACTGATTAGGTATGTTCGTAACATATCAGATCAAACCATGGACTTTTGCAATGCTACTGCTTACTAAAAACAGATTCACCCTAGACTTAAAGACAACCCTACGAGAGGGAAAGAAAACATCAGATACAGTGCAGTACATTTCGCTGCTTGGCAGTAAAATATTTCACACTGCGGTGGTGGAATGCCATGCAAAAGTAGCGTCCAATTGGACAAGCCTATATCTAGAATTGAACGAGGTTGATAACGATCTTTACGAATTTGAAGTTTTAGAACGCTAACTAAATCTGAATACTTTTCCCATAACACGCCACCAATAACCCAAGTTCACAACAATTAATACCCAGCTACCCTCTCCCCCAGATTGATAGTTGCACTTATTTACTCAGATGTTACTCTAAGGGCGCAGCAGCCACCTGAGCACCATAATTAATGCACAGCCTGACATTTATTGATAGCGGCTGAAAGTTGACAGCTTGACGAATGTGGGAGTTATCATAATACTACACGACAATCATTTATTTATTAAGGGAACGTCCTGCAGGGCTATTGCGTATCTTTATGCATCCAAGTGACTATCAAGCTTCAGTTGTCCACCGAACTTTGAAGTCAACTGAAAGGTGTTTTAGTATTGGTATTTATTGGTTACTCAAGTTAGGCAAATACCGAAAGAATCAGTCAGTTATTTCATGGTCAGTTGCTATAGTGATCATCATTTTAGTTGTCAAACGAGATACGTCATAGGGGGGCAGGTACCAGGTAGGTATCAGCGCAGTGTCATATTGCTGTGTTTCGGCGTAAAAGGCATTTCGGATAGAAAAAATATTGGAGCTCAACTCAAATCGTTTCTGGACATGAGGGTTACGAATTGGTGCATTCACAAACTTTAATTAGAGTTAATTCTAATTGAGCCACATTTTTTATTTGATACGATAAAAGCAAAGCAGTTGGTAGAGACTGGATGAGGGGAGCCAAAAATCGGGCTCAATGGCGTGTAAAGGGTGAGGCTTCTGCAGTGGACTATAGAATATAGAAACTATCGGGTTTGTGCGTAGCAATTACAAGATATAGCCCGAAACATACCAAGATGCCTGCCAAGCATTGGGATAACTCCAAGGAGGAAGCCTTTTTTCAGAAATGGATGTCTCTCGGCTGTTGTTGGTGATTATGAAACGAAGCATTTTAATCGGAATCGGATCCGGAAATTGCCAACAGTTGTGAATAGGCCTTACTGATCTCTCCCCGGTGCCTCCACCCACCCCGAACGGGACTTAAAAAAGTTATTTGTGGAAAATAAATTATACAAAGGATTATAACCCCATTACTCAAACGAAACGATAATCCCTATTGCTGTTCTTATAATTTATAATTTCCAAAAGGGAATTAGTAAAAAAATCCTATCAAATTTCCTGCCGGATAATTTAAAATGATATTTCATTATTTTAATGAATTGATATAATTTAATAGCTGTGGAAAATGATAAGCTTCGTTTTATTTTTCAAAATCAATTTTTAAATTGTTATGAGCTCGCATTCCGCTAGGGTTAATACTTGGTAAGGGCCTATCTGGAAGAGTAGTGAGTGGGAAAATATAAAAGGTCTATTACGATTGCAAAATTCAACTCGTGCACCTTGATAGTTAATACCGATCACATGATCGGCGCTAAGGAAAATATCTCTAATGTTCGGCGATCGTACGTTGAACGTTTAAAAACATAATTAACGCCCATTTGCTGTTCAGTTGAGTGCACGATTTTCATCACATCTTTGTTGATTGTTCTCCTTTTCACTTGGCTATGAGACGAGCAATCGAAGGTGCCTGCGCGCGTTGGCAGTCGTCACCTTCAAAATTTTATCACGCGTTGACGCTAACAGTTATTATTGCTTATTTTCACCAGCAACCCTTCTTGCCTTTGACTTAACGTTCAAATTTATATAAATCGCCAAGTTATAGACGCACCAAAATTGTCTCAAGTATCTCAAACACTTACGCACAAAGGCGAAAGTGCAAATTCCTAATCCAGTACACAGAATTCAATACAATGAATTCCTACTGTTACAAGTCAAGTACGTTGGGGGCTCCAGTTAATTTCGTCGAGTTCATTACGAGTTTCTGTTGCGACCGCGAATTCGGCAAATACATTATGTTAAACATCAAAGCGTTCGCATAACTGAATGTGCGAGCGTTCGTTTGCGTGTGTTTGTGTACGCGTATCACTTAATCTATGGTGTCAGCTCATTTGTTGGGGATTTGTTAACAGTATGAGTTTTAATTAAGCTCGGGCTTGAGATGTTTTCGGTGAGGACGTGACATTTTGTACGAAATGTCAGTTGGTGTGACGTTTGTGACAAGTTGGTGTTGCTATTTCTTTTTAACATAAAGCCGCGACTACACAAAAGTTGACGCACCTTATCAACGATATAATATATAGACTAGATTTGGTGCCACGGTTCAAAAAGTGGTAGCGAAAATAGCGCCCTTGTGTCGCTATTTATTTACAAGCCACATCCTGACAAATTTATTTTTGCCGGTAGGAGTGTCGCTACTGTCTATATGAAACTGTCAAACTACAATTCATTATCATTATAAAATCGTTAGTTCACGTTTCCGCCACCAGCACAGATAAGTTTGCAACCTCCGCGACTACATTTTAGATGTCATTTTGTTCGTGAATGTTTATCTAGTTTATATATTATATCGATGTAACTTATCAATCGGTATTTTTATGGGACATTAACGCGATTTGCCTTATAGTCAAGAAAAAACCTCGGTATTTGCCGGCGATTAAATACACCGATTCTGTGAGTGTAGTTTGTAGTGGACTTAACGTTACAAATAAAAGAACGTGGGTGTACAAAGAGATTTTTACCTCACACACAGAATCATCTCGTGGAGCCAGACCTGAAGCAGTCTGCTTGTGACTACGGCTGGTGCAACCCAGCCTAAACGTCAAGCCGAAATATAAGGTAAATCGCGTTAATGCCCAATAAAAGTAATATTAGGCAATGGAATGTCTTTGTTAATTACTTGAAAATATCTTGTTCAAGTAATTAACAAAATTTTGTACTGAAACAATACTTTATGTAGACTTTTTTGTGAGGTGTAGAGCAAAATACGGGCTGCAGACGCGACTTAAAGCAACAAAAATACGTACAAAAACAAAAATCACTTAGGTGATTCGATTAATCAATTATATAAACAACATCTCATCTCTTAATCCAAATGAAATTACCAAATCGAAATACCGTAAAAAACAATTATACCACATCCACCTCGAACGAAACCAATAGCATATTAATGAAAACAAAAATCCAATTTGCACCTTTCCCTTTGAACTGGATGAGGGCATAAATATTTTTTCGTACCGCAAAGTTAGTGTTTAACCCTCAAGCGCGATCGATCGGTGGTACGCGGGTTGAATTCCGCCGGTGTGCTCCCCGGATTAACGTGACCGTTAAACTATTCGACGTCACAAAGCGTTTGAAGAATACCTGGTGCATATTTCAGCCAACGTGGTCAGGGATGGCGGATCATATAGCGCGTTGCATTGGTGCTAGTTTTTAAAATGTTTTGGAAAAAATGGCACCATCATCAGACTAGAAGTCAGAAGAGGATTTATCGTAGGTCAAAAATGTAAAACGTTAGATCTGCATCGGAAGCGAAAATTGGTTTCGGCGAAGGTCCAGTTGAGATTTGCTGATTCAGTATTTTTTTTATGAAGGGACTTCCAAGATAATGTGTTCGAGATAAGGTCCAGAAATGGCACCGAACGCCTTCTGAAGTCGTTCCACTTCACTTAATCTGACGTCCTATCCCACACAATAGTCAGAAATATTAAATTAATGAATAAATTAGCAATAATTAACGTCAATTCAGATTAATGTTTTACGCCATTTTCCGTGCAGTGTCTGCGGTGACTACAAAACTGTAAATACAATTATTATAATAAATCAATTTTCATTCGAAATATAATTATTCGCAGGCCGTGCACCAAAGTCGCCTGACCTCTGGGACTTTCAGGGTTCAAGATTTGGAGAGTTCAGCCACCGCTGGACAGTATGGATCTGAACAAAGATATAATAATAATAATTATATCAACAATTTCTATTATGCTTTAAGCCTTCGACACACAACGTAGGTTATGTTTTGTTTGACATCTGTCCGATCTGTCTCAATGTTTCTCTGTGTCATTGTAGGCCCTGAAAGAACAGACTTTTTAGAATTCATTATTTCAATGTTACATAAACATGATTGAGGAGAATCTGATTAACCTTTTATTAAGATTAAGCTTTTTTAATTTTTTTATTTTATTCTTCATGCACAATTGTACATAGGCGGACTTAATGCCTTAGGCATTTTCTGCCAGTCTACCTTAGGGTGATTCAGAGAAGATTCGAGGTAGGTGCAAATAAAAAGAAACAAAATAAACCAGGCAAAACAAAGATAAAAATTATTAACTAAAATATACAATTACAATTAATACAAACTAATTTATAAAAATATATAAATATTAAATAAAATTCATAACTAAAAATAATTACTATAGACTAAATATAAATATTGAGTATCTATAAAATTAAATATTTACAAAACATGATATAAATACAATAACAACATAAAAATGAATATATATATATATATAATAACAAAGACTAGTGTTGAAATGATTCCAAAGGCAAATTATTAATGTGTTCCCGCAAAAGCTTTTTAAAAGAAAACATGGTTTTGGCCATCCTGATATCCTGAGGCAGCGCATTCCAAAGGAGTATGGCCTGAATATGAAAGGATGAGTGCAGAAAATCAGATCGGTGTAAGGGGCATTGCAGAAGAAGGTTGTTAGAAGAGCGAAGGTGTCTATTATGGAAAGAAGATAAATATTGAAAATGTGAGGATAGATACGCAGGAGGAGAACTAGAATGAAGTAAAGAATACAGAGTAGTTAAAGCTCTAAAAATTCTACGCTGCCGAATATTTAGCCACTTAAGTTCTGATCTACACTCTGACACGTGATCATATTTACGTAAATTGTAAACAAATCGAATGCAATTATTTAAAAACCTGTCAAGTTTATTAAGATGTTCAGAGTTCAGGTCATAGTAACACACGTCACCATAGTTTTTTTGTGTCAAGGTCTTTTAATTTTTATTGTATAAGCTTGTGATTTCAAATTACCTGTTACTGCTAACAATATTAGCGGTACAGGCATAAAAGTAACCAATGGGATACAAAAATAACCAATAGGTTACAAATGTTACCAATGGGTTACAAAAGTAACCGGTAACTTAATGGCGGAGGCGCTCACAGCCAGTTGTTAATCATTGTTTGGTAAACGATTAGTTGGCTAAACAAAGTCAGGTAAGGTCAGTCCATAGCTGGGTAACCGTTTAGTGGCAACGGAACTGGCGGATAAAAATTCATTCCCAGTTATTATCATCTAGATAGCAGTCGAGCCCAGCCCAGTCAGCGCCTATGGGCAGCTTTAACAACTCCAAGATGGGATAAGATAAAAGAAATAATGTATTGCTCCCGCAATCCCTACTTCCAAACTAATCCCTACTTTAATATTATAAATGCCAAAGTAACTGTCTGTCTGTATGTTACATTTTCACGCCTAAGCCACTGAACCGATTATGATGAAACTTGGTACTGAGAAAGATTAATACCAGCCCTTGTTTTTGTCCCACTGTTGGGCATGGGGCTTCCCTCAAGGTGAAGGGGCTTATGCCATGGTCCACCACACTGGCCAAGTGCGGGTTGGTGGACTTCACACGTCATTCGAAAGCTTGTTAGGCTTTCTTAGACATGCAGGTATCCTCACGATGTTTTTATATTTTTTACCGGGCTGGTAGCTTTTTCTGCCAACGTATAAGCTTGGCCATACAAAGGGGTAATGCCGCCAGTCTTTTAGGTACCCTTCCCTCCCAGTGCGGCGACAACTTCGAGGAAGTTTTTTACCTAGTTTAAGTGTACATATTTGTAAATAAACTGTAAATATTTTGTTTCAATAAATAAAAAAATTATTTTATTTTATTAATCTAGAAAACTAACAGCTAACATACATTAATATATATAAGAAGTGTACATACTGGAAGGCCAATTACAAGTTTTCACATATAAATAAAAAGTATAAAAAGTGACAGAAATAGGTAGACAGACAGAAAGCGATACGGCACATTTTATGATAGTCAGAATAAATGAAAAATTATAAGAAAAAACGATTACTAAGATCTCTTTTAAGTTTTGAAACACTAGCAGTAAAAAGATCAATGTCTATATCTGGTGCGACAGCGTTGAAAGACCTGCTAACTCGAATGACGAAAGAATTTTGTCGATACATACACTTAGTAGCTGGGATATTTAGTAGAGTAGGTCTTCTCAGGAATGTGGATGAGGTGCGCAATCCAAATTTGCTCAGCAACTCCGGACAGTCGACTGAGCCATTCATTATTTTTAAAAGGTAAATTAGATCAGCAATTCGCCTGCGCTCATATAACGGCAGCAAGTGGAATTTTTTACAGCGGCTTATGTAGTTCTGCAGATAGGTATTCGAACGATACTGTAGATACCTTACAAACCTTCTTTGGATGCCCTCAATACGGTTTATGTAGATATTATAATTTGGGTTCCATAATTGAGAGCAGTATTCGAGGTGACTGCGGACAAAAGCACAATAGAGAATTTTAATGGTCTTAATGTTTTTGAATTCCGATGATAGTCTCATTATGAAGCCGAGTGCCTTGGAAGCTTTCTTGACGATGGTATCAATGTGTTTGTTTGTTTATTCACCGAAAGCTAGTAACAATCGCACAAAGACGTTTCGCACATGGTTAATTAAAGAAATCAGAAGTGCGAGCCGGGGTTCGAACCAGCGCATCTTGTTTCCAAGGCAAACGCTCGCCTACTGAGCTGTTACTGAGATAGATTAGACCTTGAGAAAGGATATAGGCTACCTTTTATCCCGAAAAAAGGATTGAAGCTGTTGAAATAGAGAATGAAAGTTTGTATGGAAGTTAGTAATTGTCGAAAGTAAAACCATGGAACTTTGTTTTACATTTGATATGAAATGAATTTGTTGATCGCGTTTCTGAAATGATGAATATACTACAGTTGAAAAATAAAAAAAAAGCGCGGGCGGAGCTGCGCGGGTCAGCTATAAGTCAATATTGTAGTGCTACGAATATAACCTACATCCCTACGGTAGTAGTCCTATCACATCCACAGATCCAAACGTGATCCAGATCTTACTCAATCCACGTACAAATATATTTATTACTAGCTGACCCACGCAGCTCCGCCCGCGCTGTGTTTACGTTTACTAAACTTTCAATAATATACATTCGCATAGAATACAAAACCTCCTTTTTTAAAGTCTGTTAAAAACTTGGACCCACTTTGTACTTGCCCTCCAAAGCACGGAAACGTTTAGTTCAAATGGCGTTAAACGGTCACCCATCTATTTAATGACCTTAGCTAACGTTGCTTAACCTGATCGATTTCCAAAAATTGTTAACAACTGTCTATGAGTGTTCCCTTACAAATATTTATTATAATTATAAAGAAAAAATGATAAAATCGGACCAAGCGTATAACCAAGTACCCATTTTGACTTTAATCCTCTCTCCCAAAAGAACCGTGCTAGATTACGGGATAAAAAGTATCCTATGTCCTACCTCGTAGTAAGATCTCAAATCATGCCAAGTTTCGTTTCAATCCATCCAGTAGTTTCGGCGTGATGCTCAGCCGAGATACAGACAGACAGACAGACAGACAGACAGACAGACAGACAGACAGACAGACAAAAATTAAAAAAATTACATTTTCGGCCTCAGTATCGGTTATAGAATGCCCTCCAAATATAATTTTCAAAATATCTTCAATGTACAGAATTGGACCTGTTACAATTTTATTATAAGTATAGATTATAACCAGTTAAAAGGACAATGATAAAATGCCGCTAGATATAATAATCAAACATATTAGTTACATAACTAATCCATTGGTACAATGGCTCTATTTGCAAATTCAATTTAAAGTTATCAATCAACATATCTCCAGGATTAAAACAAACTCAAATGTCAACGTACGTGTCTGACCCGGCGACCCTAAGACGAGGGATCCCAGACATAAATAGGGTACATGATAATAGTACTATAGTAGTATAGAGTCGGATAAGAACCTACTTATCTAACCCTGTACATATACAACAGTAATATGTACCTATTCATGACAGATATTATGGTATTAGCTACAAGTAAATGAATGTATAAAAAAAGAAAATATATTGATAATATTATTATTTTGTCTTTTATGATAACACACGGGCTTTTACACCCGGACTTTTAAAAGGCTTGCTAGGGGACGAATCCAACACGTAGAGGCCTGTTGGGAGAAATTAATGAAATGGAACACGCCTGCCAAAATCAACTGCTGAAAATAAGATATAAACAGCAGTTGACTTCGGCAGGTGTAGGCACTATTGTAATTATGTGAAAAGATTTATTATTATTATTATTATATGACTAAACAAAGTACAGTGTTTAATTAATGAAATAATGGAAAATTATACAGTAATTTGTAATTATTTACAGAAAAAATGCGCCCCAGTCGTTTTCACTTAAATATAATGCTTAATTACAAACATGGGGTAGAAAGAAAGAACGGGTTCTATTATATATTTATTGCTATTTAGTGCAGTATACGTTTTAAAAACTTGTTTTTTCTATTGATTTATTTATTTTCTGGTAAAATGAGGCTTCTTTCGTTGTTCAAACTACTTTATTTCGGTATTTTACCTAAATAAATATTGTACTATTTTTGTATTTGGTTTAAACACCTACGTACGATAGCTGGAAAAATGTACTGAAAATTTTAAACCAGCTTATTGTACGCTTGCCTTAGCAGGAACCATTCGACCTACATTACCTACTGCAAGCATTGTTACACTCAGTACGTACTCGGCATGTACTATGTACTACAGAAGACTTAATAATAGACCTATAGGAACGGTCGCTGCACGTGACTCGGCATAATCACGGGCCGTGTCTCAAGTGTGCGCAGACCGCTCCGCTTATGTTGCCCAAGTCACAGGCTTACAGCGGGACCGATTTTTTTTTCAGGAAATATAAAAAAAAATGTACCGAAGGAGATGTTTTTCTACTTGTCAACGATACGCTCACCCATGTGTAATTGGCTCGTAACTTGAAGTATCAGATGCTATATTCCCTGAGCCAACTAATTTCTCCAGGTACAGTGCCCTTCACGTCGGAATACATCAATGTTGGCATACTACGGATTTGTCGTAGAATCTAACAGTGCTGTACTTATATGGGTGATTTCTTATTATAAACTAACATGAATGGTGAAATAAATTGTGAAAGAAATTTTTATGAATGCCCATAGCTACCAGTGGTACCACGGAGATTTTTCCTTAACCGTGGTACCCCTGAGGTGCCCTGAACAAATTCGTGGTACCTAGTGAAGAATTTATAATACCAGCCCTGGTTTGTCCCACTGTTGGGCACGGGCCTCCGCTCAAGATGAGGGGGCTTAGGCCGTAGTCCACCACGCTGGCCAAGTGCGGGTTGGCAGACTTCACACGTCATTCGAAAGCTATTAGGCCTTCTCAGACATGCAGGTTTCCTCACGATGTTTTCCTTCACCGAAAGCTAGTAACAATCGCACAAAGACGATTCGCACATGATTAATTAAAGAAATCAGAGGTGTGAGCCAGGGTTCGAACCTGCGCACCTTGTTTCCAAGGCAAGTGCTCGCCCACTGAGCTGTTACCGCATTCAAGCATTTATTCGCATTCAGTGAAGAATTTATTAAGATTTAAAAAAAAAAATTATGATGGAGGTAGCCTATCTGAGGAAGAACTTTCGCATTCCCGAAGATCACAACCAAATAACAGCGGCACCTACACTTACACAAGACTGCCAACACTACGACTTCTCTGAATAACAAAAAAAAATGTGTTAGGATGTAGAAGCAATCCTTGTAAATCCGAAACATACTAAAATTTCGTTTAAAATTCCAAATAGAACAGTTGCCTTTAAACTGTTATTAAGACAAGGTACAATAAGGTTTAGATAATCTCGATCCAACATTGCAGGTCAATAGTATTTAAAGCAACTAACTAAACTGCACACTGGTTTTAAATGACCTATCAATGACTATATCCAAAGACAAACATGATGGTTTACACATGTCTGTATTCCTAACGTACCGTTTTATGTGTGGTGCCAGTTATAAGCAGATAGCGTCTACTACCATATCAGCGATGATTGCTATCGCACGTGATCTAACATAATCACGCTGTTCGCCATAAGTGCACACCAATCTCTTGGAAGTGTTCAAGTGTTAGGATGAGAGCGGGTAAACAAGACATTGAATAAATTAACATCAATTTTAGGTTAATTTGACCACTTTTAAACTACCTCTCTAGATTTATTTGATTAAAATCTGCATCATAGTAAAGTATTTTCATAATGTTTTAGAGGATTTTATAAATTGTGTTATTTAATTTTAATAGCTGACAGTTACACAAAATATAGTTATGCTGTTTATTTCTACCTATCATGACTTTTATTCTTCCAAAAAGAAAAACAAATTCTAAAATTAAAACAAAAACAAAAAAAAACTCATCACTGTCATTACTTATTGACAACTTTAAATCAAATATCCTAGTCTCGTTTGCCTTGCACCCCAGCATATCGCCGCGGGCGTATGGCCCAGTCATCTCAATCCGTGTTTGTAGGACGTAGCCGTGCCCCCAACACCCACCCCCCCACCAGCCCCTCGAACCATTCAGTTAGTAATCAGTACTCGCGAGAACTAGCCTAGATTATCAGCAGAATCGAGACAGCTTTCAAATAGACGTGGGTCGTGAAAAGCAATTGAATTGTCAAGTGAATTAATGACGAGTACCTTGGCTAGAAACTTGGATGTATCTAAGTTGAGTGTACCCAAGTGAGAGTTTAACAAATGTTAGATTGGACTTTGATCGTTTAAGCATCAGTTCTGAAGGTCAATTCTAGTTTAAACCACAAGTAAGTAACCCTTGGGCTCCTTTCACGCATTATTTTATCCTAGGGCTGCTCATGCCTGAGTGATAATTTTTGGTTCGGTCATGCTCGCCATCGAAAAGTCTTTGCTCGTGTGGCAGGTCACCCCCTTCCCTCCAATATGGTTGAGGGGAGTGATGGCTGCTGCTCGAGTCAACTCGTGCGCGGGTGCTGCTTGGTCCGACTTCTATCCCTTTGGCCTTTTAGTTTGTCGTAATTTATTGTTTTCTTCTTTTCTCCCTTGCTTTATGTTTCGAACGGCAGGACACAATATCGCTAATGTCGATTCATTTGTAACAAAACAATGTTTAAAAACAAAAAAGTGAAAAAATTACAAGCCCGCTGAGTTTCTTGCCGGATCTTCTCAGTTGAGGCCGCGTTGTGATCCGGTGGAAGCTTTTAAAAAATGACGATTCAAAAGTGCTAGCGTTAAGCCTATTTGAAATAAAGATTTTTGAGTTTGAGTTTTGAGTTTGAGTATAATAGTTATTTTATAAGTTCCAATTTCAAAATCAAAATAACACTTGCACATAGGCTTAGTATACTGCAAACCGTGTTTTATAATATGTAGTTAGATTCGTCTTAGTTGTGGGAGTGACATAGGCTAAATGGTTTAAAAAAAATGTATATGTACACATAGTATGTCATTAGCAGCTAATACACGTCCACTGCTGAACAAAGGGCCTCTCCCTTAGAAGGGAGGGATTACCATAATCCCCACACTTGGCAGACGTCTTGGGAATCGGTGGCAGGTAATACAATAGAAAGACGCTGCTGCCCGTCTTCTTGTTTTCTCTTAGTCGCCTCTTACGTACGGGAGGAGATCATCATCATCACCAGCCGGAAGACGTCCACTGCTGAATAAAGGCCTCCCCCTTAGACCGCCACAATGAACGATAATTTGCTATTTGCATCCACCGGTTTCCTGCGACGCGAACAATGTCGTCTGTCCACCTAGTGGGAGGCCTGCCTACGCTGCGTCTTCCGGTTCGTGGTCGCCACTCGAGAACCTTTCTTCCCCAACGGTTATCGGTTCTTCGAGCGATGTGGCCTGCCCACTGCCACTTCAACTTGCATATTCTACGAGCTATGTCGGTGACGTTGGTTCTTCGGCGAATCTCCTCATTCCGGATTCTGTCGCGCAAAGAAACTCCGAGCATAGCTCTCTCCATAGCTCGTTGTGTGACTCTGAGCTTCTCCAAAAGGCCAACTGTTAGAGACCACGTCTCAGTACCATATGTCATCACTGGCAACACACACGAGAGGATATGGGTGGGTGCTATTCTTACCCGGACACCCCGTACAGTAGGTACCTATATTGAAAAGAAAAAAAATATATACGTAAAATAGGTAGAGTAAAAAATGGCAAGTCTACAATAAAATATGACAATTGGAAAGTTTTGTCTTATTTGAAATAAACGATTTTATTTTTATTTTCATTACCATATCTAAGAGTACCAACGAGACGAAATATTTATCATAGTACTTAATTGTCCCTGCTTGCATTTAGTTATAGCTATGCTTTTTGTACAATCTGTTTTATGAATTAAATCAATTTCAGCCACAAAATCCTGGCATATTACATTATATTCCGAAATGAAGTATTCACTACAGCTGAGTATAACCGTAAGTTTTACAGACTATCCATATCTGAATCTTTGTAGAAAAGCTTTGTAAAACAAACCTTCAAAATATGCCCTTCATTATTCATGAGAGCAATTTCAATGCGTCAATATCCAGATCTCTAGCTCACCTTTTCTTATAACCTTCAGAATGGATTCTGATCTTTTAACAAAGTCCGGTATAATACGCTCATTTGTAGAACCCTCGAGTCGATTCCGACGGTTTATTTTCACCAAAAACCTTCAGGGGGTTAAGTTGGGGGTCCTTTTTTGTTATTGGACAAAGAGCTTGTTAAAAAGACAGACGAAATTTAAGTTAGTAGCCATTCGGGTCTGAATGGGATGCGTCGAGTGGTCCCATTTAGAAAATAATGATAATTCGACCGTATTATTTTATGTTGATTTCGAAATTAATAAAGGTTGGGGTTGAGGGAGGACATCTAGACAGTATTTTCCCTTTGAACTGAGTTTCAAGTACTTCTAAAATGTAGGTGTAATTTTATAGTTAAGTTAAATTACCTACGATATTATTTATTTATAGAGTTTGTTTTCCGATCGATTATAGAACATCCGTATTTTATAATTATTTTGAAGTTAATACCTCAACAGAGCATACACTATTACTCATTTTAATCATTGATATTGTAAAGTATAAAAATAGATACGTTACCTACTAAGTAATTTGCGATTACAAGTGTCGCATAATTAATTTATACTAACTAATGACATTTGATTTATTGATTTCTATTAAATTTGTTTGTGTATTTCTATAATTTACATAATAGTTTTTTCGTTTATTTTCATGCAATTATTCAATAAAATTAAAACGAAGTGACACTGCCAATGCTTCCGTGTATGGTGCGCTACTGATTCAAGTCGTGTTAACTAGCTCACATTTTTCTGCCACTTTCGGATCGCCCCCTCCTCCTCTTTTTACTTTAACGTTTCATTGACGTTTCTAGAGTCACACTACGTAAATTAAGTCATGTATTGTCAGGAAATACAAACAATCCTCAAGGAGTTGTATGAATATCCCGAAGCGATAGTCACCGGTGCAGAAGCACAAACACGTACTGATTACGTATTCGGCCTCGGGTGATTAATCAACTCGTTTGTCTCCCACAGGGCACGCTCCACCGACGGCTCCGCTCTGCTGATTGACTCATTTGATTATCCCGCCGATCAATGTATAATAAACATTACCGATGTTTTCGGAAACACTTGATGTGTGGGTGAAGTAGATCTACAAAAGTTTTCGTTTTTTTTTAATTCAGCAACACATTGACACCTCTTTTTAACCAACTGCCCCAGAAGGAGTCTAACTGCTGCACCTACAAACGTCAATTATATTTAATTGTAATTAAGTATATTTTGTAAATGGATTATTTCGAAGCCAAATAATACTTAATACGCGGATAGTGAGTAGATATACTTATGAATAATCTCGTAATTAATACTAAAAGATAATGATAAGAGACTCGGAGAGTCGAAATAAATAGATTACAAAAAATGACTTAATTGCGATTAAAGTTAATTGATATCTGTGAGTGCCGCAATAATTCAAAATACCTTCATTATGTATAGGCCCCAAAGAGATACACAAAAATATTATTTTACATACTACCACCAGATCGTAACGTGCCCGCTCCAGAGAAAAAGCGTTATGTTTTTCGAGTGTATGTATGAATGTCTATATTTTTTAAACGGCTTATGACGACAATAAGTCGTTAGATTCGTGTTAGTTGGAGTTATTCTCTAGTTTCTAAGAATTAATTTCGCGGCTGTCAGCTGCCAATTTATATTTTTTTATGTATACACCTTTTACATATGGTATAATATAAGACCATTTTGTTTTTCGCAGTCAATCAATCATCAATCAATCTATTTGTATTTTTATAATTCATACCTACTTGTTTATAGATAATTTCTAATACAATCTGTCTTTGTACAGCTAATATATTCTTGTTATCTGGCTAGATCAAAGCAGTAGAAAACAATAGCTGTTGTATTATCATTGCAACAATAGTCCCGAAGGTATGGTGCAATTAATCAAGGGTAGCAATGCAAATGTAGCTCAGCGCTGAACTTGTTCTTCAGTTCTTGTTAATATTTTGCCGCGACCGTAATCAACGACCATTTAGCAAGATAAACAACGAGGTATAAGCTTTTGGCAATAAGTTGAATCAGTGTAATCAGCACTAAAGTCATCATAATTAACAGTCGCAGTGGACATGTCCACTATTGAACATAGGCCACTACCATAAGTGGGTTAATCCAGACGCTTGGGAAGCGTTTTAGTGATCGCAAGTATACGTGGACTATGCTGCCTGGTTTGCCCTGATTTCCCTGGTATCCTGCTAATATCTAGACCAATCTGAAAATAACCATCCTTGCCAATGTAAAACATGCCCTAGCAATCTCCATACATATCCACGTTTAAGAGAGGAAGAACGTATCGAAAAGGTACACTCAAAAAACAGTCGGACTAAGGAAATACCTGCACCACTTCAAAATAATGCCTACTTCAAGTAGCGTTATAGTTCCGTGAATGCTCTGAAAACTAGCACCAGCAAATGATGCCTCTGGTAACATCCATATCTAGCGATAACTAGTTATCTATATATATACTTATAATAAAACTGTAACAGGTCCAATTCTGTACATTGAAGATATTTTGAAAATTATATTTGGAGGGCATTCTATAACCGATACTGAGGTCGAAAATGTATTTTTTTTAGCTTTTGTCTGTCTGTCTGTCTGTCTGTCTGTCTGTCTGTATCACGGCTGAGCATCACGCCGAAACTACTGAATGGATTCAAATGAAACTTGGCATGATTTGAGATCTTACTACGAGGTAGGACATAGGATACTTTTTATCCCGTAATCTAGCACGGTTCTTTTGGGAGAGGGGATTAAAGTCAAAATGGGTACTTGGTTATACGCTTGGTCCGATTTTATAAATTATAAATTTTTCTTTATAATATAATAAATATTAGTAAGGGAACGCTCATAGAGAGTTTAACGCCATTTGAACTAAACGGGTCCGTGCTTCGGAGAGCAAGTAAAAAGTGGGTCCCAGTTTTTAACCGACTATAAAAAAGGAGGTTATGTATTCAATGCGGATGTCTGTTATTAAAAGTTTAGTTAACGTAAAAATAGCGCAGGCGGAGCTGCATGGGTCAGCTAGTTATTCTATATGTATGCAGTAGGAACGGACAAGTGAAACGAACGAAGGTTTGCAACGCACTGTTTATTGAAACATAGCTGACAGCGGGGTGGAACGGGTACTTATACATACGTCTGCATATGCAATAATTATCATCAGGTGATCACAGGCTTCTTAGTCTTGAGATAAGATGCCCTTATACCCATACTATAAGAGTTCAAGGTAAGGCCCCTTATTTAAAACACTGGGCTGCCGATACAAAATCCTTTAGACGTAGTCCCTTGTAACCCACACCTACACATATGTATTTATTCAAAAATAGATTGTTCGCTATCTCCCATCTCTTACACCACACCAAATATGATTGCGCCCGTACGCTATCACTTGCAGTACGTAATACAAACAACTTTTTCTACCCATTGTGTCAAAGGAACCTCTTTGCGAGACAAAATACATCCAGCCCCATCAGCGACTCGACTCGAGCCTTTAGATTTTTATATACATAACGGTGACTTTTGTGTTCACAATATTAAATCTTTTGTGGGAGGTTATATTTAATCAAGAGCTGGAGTATTACTGAGAAGTCTTTTCCGTTCTGGATTGAAAGACATTTTAAAAAGAATTGTATCATAGCTCCGACTTCGCCTTGATATTATTGCTTAGAGGAGATACCACTGGAGAGATCATGATGCGCTAACCCCTCTGCCAAATTTTGGTCCTATGGTCAGGTCATTCTTTATTTGTGTGCGTAACTTTTTGAATGTGTTGCGAGTTTATTATAATGTGGTTATGCGTAAAATTGTATCTGTGTGTGTTTACTTCGCCTCCCGCACCCCGCAAAAGTGCCACGAAAAATTTGTTCGGGGAATCGACGCGATACTAGCTCCATTCTGATTACTCTGAGTATTATTGTGATACTGTTAAATATTTCATAAAATACAAGAACAGCGAATAGGTAGTGCAAAAGTGTAGTGGATTGTTTGGATTAACGCTAATAATACAACCATTTTACATAGATCTCCGGAGGCGCCTGTGATTTATCAACCCTCCTAATAAATGTGTAGTGATTTAGAAATGAAGAAGGGTCATGATATGCTGGCGTCTCAAGCACTTTTGCTGAAGTGACGTATTGTCCGTTTCCGGTATTGTAAATATAGGGGTCGCAGCATAAAGGGGAGTAAAAGCTTTTGTTAGTATCATATTCAAAGATACTCTCGTGGGTTAGCGGTTGCATGCATACATCAGACTGTGAAGTTTTATGTCCGAAAGTATGTAAAGTAGACAATTTCATTGTACAACTTCATTTTACCAAGATATTTTGTTTGAGTTATAAGAAGCGAACATTCATTTACACACCCCAAATTGACGAGCCCATTGGTCTAGTGGTTGGGTTCGATTCTCACCTCGCGTTTGAGTGTTATCTATCTATATAAATAACAAGTATAAGTTATAAAAGTATAAAAAGCCCGAATGCGAACAAACAAAATGGACTTATATTTAATTAATCATACATAATATCCTACATGTATAAATATTTCAACTCGTCTCGTTAAGACCTTTCATTTGATACCCATATTGATGTTTTTTGGGATTAAAATAATACAAAATGGCGACTGACATCCGCCATATTAACATTTTTGATAAAAATATACCACTCTCACAACTGAGACGAATCTAAAGACATATTATAAGTCAAAATCCATGAAGCCGTTTAGGCTGTAGGCCGTGCCAAAGAAATATACATACATACATACATTCTCTGGAAAAACATAACCCTCCTTCTGGGGCAGTCGGGTAAAAATTAATCCCTATTTCCCGGTCACGGCATCACGCGTGACCGGCTGGACAAATTTCGCTAATTCTTTTTCTGTTGTGTGTGTCAGCAAAAGGTTCTTACGGAAGAAAAAGTAAGAAAGTCTCGCAGAAAATTATAAAATTACGCGGGCGGCGCAGCATGCTAGTTATCTATTTATGTATACAAAAAAAAACGTATACAATATTTGTGTCAGTGGTCTGGTTACATAGTGGGTGTTTCAGTTGCCCCAGGATATTGAAAAAAATAATCCTGGACGAATAGAAAACAGTATGAATTGAAAATTTTATTAAAATGTACTTTAATAAAATTTTCAATTCACGTTTTGAATAAACATATGAAAATACAAGACCAAATGTTTCTAAATCAACATGACCCTTTGCAAGAGAGAGGCATGTATCTACCCTTTTCAAACCATCGATATTGGGTTCCGTCGAACAAGACTGGTTAAACTTTAATAAACTCGGTATTTGAGTTTCAATTTTTTTTTTGAATTTGTCATCGTATGTAATATAACGGAAGACACGGAAGGACAAAATATCGAATATAAAATATCATCATATCTATCTATACACATATAATAAAATGAATCCCCATCTCCCGCGTGACTAACGCCATTACTTTAGAACGACTTTACCGAAATCATCCACTTTGTTTTTAATTTTCTCATACTTTATAGAAGGTTCTTTTGAAAAAAAATGAGAGTTGCACAGAAAATTTGTGAAATATTGAAATTATGCGGGCGGAGCTGCGCGGGAAATCTAGTTATCAATATAAATATTTGGTTTGTTTATCTAAAGGGCAATCAATATATACAGTATGTAACACAAGGAAATTCAAACCGTGAAACTGGTTGATGGGAAGGTGAAGTATATAATTAAATGCTTTGCTTTGCTATACTTTTTATATTCAATCATGCTATTCACTCACACATTCTTTATTTATTAGTATTCTAGTTAGTAGTATATTATAGGTGGACTGTGGGGTTAAATTATTAAACCTAAGCAGATCACAAATAAGGCACCTAATAGGTGCACTCACGGGACATTTTGGTACCAATGAGCACCTTCACAGAATGAGGCTAAGTACTATTGATACTTGCAGATTTTGTAAAGGTGGCAAAGAGTCAATGCGACACATATTGTGTGGCTGCGACGCTCTTGCGAGACGTAGGTTGGGTCATCTGGGAGTAGCATATCCTACACCAGATGATTATGTACAGCTCCAGGCTGGTGCAATCGTTGCGTACCTGAGGGAACTCTTCGACACGCCAGCGACAGAGTAAGGGCTAGGGCATGCACAATGGATCCAACTGGGTCGAAGTGCGTTCCGGTGGTTTACCGGGCCCGATTCTTAGCCACCATCAATAGAATAGTAGTATATTAGTATACTAGTAGTAGTATTTCTGTATTTATTAGTAGTTTATGACATTTCTTGAGATTTAGTAAGCCAATCTCTGTTGTTACATAAAATACTTTATATCCACAGATAAATATCAACCGTCATTTAAAACTACTGGTAATAACACCTATATTCAAATTAAACATTAAGTGGATAACACGAATAGTGATAAAAAGTGTACCATTATATTATACTACAACTACCCATCAACCAGTTTCACGGTATGAATATCGTTGTGCTACATACTGTATAATAATATGTACTTGGTTGCAAAAATCAAGCCATTAAAAGCAACAAATTTTTTTTTATACAGCCTGATCCAAAATCTATCAATTACCAAAAGTGGCAGGACCAATGTTATTCTAAGAGGTTATTAGCATTGTTTATCATGACTTCTAGTCCAAGAACATGACGTTTCACGACAGTGGCCTTTTTTGTTTTTTTAATTTTATTTCCCGCTGTGTATTTTGAGTGGACATTTTCACCGTGCTCTCAATCCGTGTTACCTTAACATAACAATCGTGACATTGGCTGTTTTATATACCAGAGCTATCATGGACGAGGCACAGAAATTCTATTTTAGGCGTGCCGCTGCAAGAACCTGTAATTTTATCATTATTTGGCCGTAACAGCGCAGGCTCGAACCCGGCTCTCATTTCTTTAACTAATCATGTGCGAATCGCTTTTGTATGATTGTTACTTATATACCTTTCGGTGAAGGAAAACATCGTGAGGAAACCTGCATGTCTGAGAAAGCCTAACTAGCTTTCGAATCATGTGTGAAGTCCGCCAACTCACCAGAACTTGGACAGGGTGGTAGACTATGGCCTAAGCCCCTTCATCTCAAGGGAAGGCCCGTGCCCAACAGTGGGTCAAAAACAAGGTCTGGTAAAAAAGTATTTTGGTAGTTACCAAACCAACAAAAAAATATGGATATATGTATGTTCATATATGGAGTATACTACCACCTCCATTCAATCCTTGGTACAATGAGCTCCATATATTACAACACGTAAAGGTCGCCACACACGAGGCGCGCACATAATAAAATGATTTAGATAGACTTCATAAAAATGAGTACAGCCTTCCGTACGGAGGCGTGAAATAAATTAAATTACTGTCACACGCGCGCCTTTTACCCGTGCACGATGTTATTAAATTAAATTGGCGTATAAAGGGCAGTGAGATGCGGTACACTCGCGCTGGTAAATGATGATGCAAGTATAAACTGCAATTTAATACTAAAGGATACAGATCACCTCAATAACGTTTTTCGAAAAAACTGTGTGGAAATGAGCCTCTGTTAATGAGTATGACACCTTTAATTACTATCTTTTTAACGAATACTGTTAGCGATCAAAGAGTTTGCTTGCTGTGCATTCAGAACTGGCCGTTATTTACGTTGTCACGTTTTCAAGAAGTATTTTGATACATATTTTAATATATTTATTATTAACTAGCTGACCCACGCAGCTCCGCCCGCGCTGTGTTTACCTTTACTAAACTTTCAATAATACACATTCGCAAATAATACAAAACCTCCTTTTTTAAAGTCGGTTAAAAACTTGGATCCACTTTGTATTTGCCCTCCGAAGCACGGAGACGTTTAGTTCAAATGGCGTTAAACGGTCACCCATCTATTTAACGACCTTACCTAACGTCGCTTAACCCGATCGATTACAAAACCTTGATAACAACTCTCTATGAGTGTTACCTTACTGATATTTATTATATTATAAAGAAAAATTTATAAAATCGGACCAAGCGTATAATCAACTACCCATTTTGACTTTAATACCCTCTCCCAAAAGAACCGTGCTAGATTACGGGATAAAAAGTATCCTATGTCCTACCTCGTAGTAAGATCTCAAATCATGCCAAGTTTCATTTGAATCCATTCAGTAGTTTCGGCGTGATGCTCAGCCATGATACAGACAGACAGACAGACAGACCGACAGACAGACAGACAAAAATAAAAAAAAATACATTATCGGCCTCAGTATCGGTTATAGAATGCGCTCCAAATATAATTTTCAAAATATCTTCAATGTACAGAATTGGACCTGTTACAGTTTTATTATAAGTATAGATAATATAGTGAGAGAGGATAAATATAGAGAAAACCACGACACTGAAACGATAGTGGAAGATAAATTAGAAGGGGAAAGAGGGAGAAGAAGACCAAGGCGAAATTTCGTGATACAGGTAGCAAAATAAGTGGGAGGAGTGACGTATGGAACTTTCCCACCACTCATGCCCACCGCTGTGACTCTTGTCCGCCAGGATCTACAGTGGTCGCCAGCGAAGACACCGAGGCTTGACCGTCGGCGAGTCCCGGGGAAACACTAAATTGTCTTGGAACCCGCAACAAATATAAGCAGAAAAGTATATAAGAATTAGTAGTATTAATAGTTAGAAAAATATAAATTCCGCTTTCCTATTTTGCAAAGCGGGAGACAAGTAAAAATCACCTAAGTAGTATCCTGTCCTTTGTATTAACCGTGCTGCAGGGAAACCGACGTGATAGTCGACCATTCCCATACCACACAGTAACGAAAGTACAAAATGAATCTTTTATATAAAATCAAAACCTCGCTTTGTTTAGAACGGTGCAATACAGCAAATGTGTTCATTCGCTGTATCGCACCGTTCTAAACAACCGTTGTGTTCAACGGCGCAGCGGCGCGGCATGTCGTTCGTTCGCTGTCGTGTTAACATTCTTTTTTTATTTTGCCTCGCGTTTAGGCGACTCGCTGCGTATAAGGATAGTATCAAATTCACTAATCGCCAATGCTAAAACTTTTAAAAGAAAGCTTTATCAGCAATTTAAAAAGCTAAAAAATAGCTATATATAGTACTAGCTGACCCACGCAGCTCCGCCTGCGCTATGTTTACGTTAACTAAACTTTTAATAACAGACATTCGCATCGAATACATAACCTCCTTTTTTATAGTCGGTTAAAAACTGGGACCCACTTTTTACTTGCTCTCCGAAGCACGAACCCGTTTAGTTCAAATGGCGTTAAACGGTCACCCATCTATTTAATGACCTTACCTAACGTTGCTTAACCCGATCGATTACAAAACCTTGATAACAACTCTCTATGAGTGTTCCCTTACTAATATTTATTATATTATAAAGAAAAATTGATAAAATCGGACCAAGCGTATAACCAAGTACCCATTTTGACTTTAATCCCCTCTCCTAAAAGAACCGTGCTAGATTACGGGATAAAAAGTATCCTATGTCCTACCTCGTAGTAAGATCTCAAATCATGCCAAGTTTCATTTGAATCCATTCAGTAGTTTCGGCGTGATGCTCAGCCGTGATACAGACAGACAGACAGACAGACAGACAGACAGACAGACAGACAAAAATTAAAAAAATTACTTTTTCGGCCTCAGTATCGGTTATAGAATGCCCTCCAAATATAATTTTCAAAATATCTTCAATGTACAGAATTGGACCTGTTACAGTTTTATTATAAGTATAGATTAATATACATACATAAGGAGAGTAGTGTAGTGTAAGGAATAACATGCTATAAATAGCTTTCCGTGAAGTGGCGCTCATTATTTCCGACCTGAATGTATAACATGAAATCATACAAGGAAATCCCAACCAATATATGTTAGCAAGCACATGGGGTTGCCCGTGACAATAACGACAAAGGCCGTGTTCTGAGGTAATTTACGGGCTTGAGGCCCTCGCCCTTTTATTACGGGAGCCTCCCCTACGAGGTGGGAGGGTGGACTTGTAAAAATGTTTTATTGGCTGCTGGATATCATGACGCCAATTGACGAGGCGAATGAGTACTTGGTTGTAAAATTGTTGAGTATCTGAATATTTTGCGATTTCGCTTAATCGAAGTCCCTTAACAACCGATTGTGAACCTAAATTTATGTATATTTTAGGCTTATTTTTGTCCTAATGTTGAATGTTTGAATTGGAGGGATTGCACCTATATTGCGATCCCCAAGCCGCCTGCCAAGCGTGGGGATTATGGCAACCCCTCCCTTCTAAGGGCCTTTGTTCAGCAGTAGACGTATCTCGACTGCTGATGAAGATGATATACCTAAATAAAGATATTTTTCACAACACTGTAAAGTATTAAACCTAATCAATGGTAAACCAACCCGCAGATATATCTACTGGGTGTCCCGGAAAGGGTATATCAAGCTAATAGTTATCTATAATATTGAAAGTAAAGATCCCGAAAAATATGTCAAAAACGGCAAAAAATGATTTTTGAATTACGGAAAAAATTAAATAAATCATCTTAAAACTTTTTGTTAGCCACTATGTTATCATGCCTACTCCTAATGAGCCACTGTTTTTTATTGATTGCGTACCTGCCTTGATTAATAAAACAATCATCCATTTTCGGTTAAATAACGAACAAAATATCGAGTTCACAGCACCAAGACTGTTGACTTTTTAACCGGCTTCAAAAAGAAGGTTCTCTATTCGACGCGTATATATGTAATATTGATAAAAATGCGTAATATTAATATATGTTAGTCTATGTGGGCTTCTAAACAAATTTACCAAATTTTATGAGTGTATGTATGTGTGTATGTATGTATGTAGGTATGTATGTATGTATGTAGGTTTGTCCACGGATTTCTCAGAAACTATTAGTCCGATTTTGAAAATTCTTTTTGCAATAGTTAGAGTATTTTTCAACTTAGGGTAGAGTACAAGTTTCATCAAAATCGGTCCAGTAGTTTAAGAGATATAAACTTTTTATGTTTTCAGTAAGTTACTGTAACGTAGACGTTCGAGTTGCGTGATAGTGCTGATACCTATTTTGGTAAAATAAGTCACTAAAAAGTGTAAAATAAACTATTTTAAAAAAAATAAAAACCGACTTCAAAGTAAATTATCTAAAAAGCATAAAATAACGAAAATATATTGAAGTCGGTGTCAGCTGGTGCTAGTGTTAGTTAACATGATGTGCTAGCACCGACTTCAATATATTTTCGTTATTTTATGCTTTTTAGATAATTTACTTTGAAGTCGGTTTTTATTTTTTTTTAAATAGTTTATTTCATTATTTTATTTCACAAATTGATTGCTTGTGGGTTACACATTGCGTCATAACCGGCTTGATACCCCATTTCTAGGACACCCTGTATAATAATAGACGAAAAACCAATATCAGACGTATTAGTAGCATAAAAGGTAATACAATATAGGCAACATAATACAGTAGGAAAGCGCTCCTAGCTCCTGTGATTATATTTAAAGGAGAACGCTAATGAAGTGCTGGTTGTTTAAAATAGTCGTTTATAATTAGACTGCTTTGTAGTCGAGGTTTGTTTGCTCATAAGCTCCTTCTGACAAAGATTAAATAACAAAAAATATTACCTTAAAAAATCCTCACGTAAGTGGAATAACATATTATTCTGGTATTAATAATGTAGGCTACCATTTTCTGATAATTACATGTGTGCGAATAGGAATGTAGATAGGATGTCTGTAGAATCCAGCTCGGATGGGCAGCGTTCGGGAAACTACGCGAAATCTTGTCGTCCGAAATACCGCAATGCCTGAAGACGAAGGTTTTAACCAATGTGTGTTGCCAGTGATGACATATGGTACTGAGACGTGAACCCTAACTGCTGGCCTTTTAGAGAAGCTCAGAGTCACATAACGTGCTATGAAGAGAGCTTTACTTGGAGTGTCTTTGCGCAACAGAACCCGTAATGAGGAGATTCACCGAAGAACCAAGATCACCGACATAGATCTCAAAATCTGCAAGTTGAAGTGGCAATGGATAGGCCACATCGCTCGGAAAACCGACAACCGTTGGGGAAAAAAGGTTCTCGAGTGGCGACCACGTACCGGAAGACGCACCGTAGACAGGCCTCCCACTAGGTGGGCAGACGTCATTCTGCGTGTCGCAGGTAACAGGTGGATGCAAATAGCCAATTGTCGTTCATTGTGGCGTTCGAAGGGAGAGGCCTATGTTCAGCAGTGGACGTCTTCCGGCTGGTGATGATGATGTAGTAGTTAAATGTCTCACTCGTCGATTGTGAAGAAAGAGTAATGCATTTAAGGAGAGCTACAGCATGGTAGAGATGCTCACTCAAATATTGATTGCATGCTGGCTTGCCTACCTTTTACGCGAATACTACAAATTCCTATTTCTACCAAGAACGAAGGCTATTGAAATCAAAAACAAATGAAAAGATGTCTCGGTAGTTATCACCCACTTGGGATCCTATGATAAATATAATTTAAAAAAATCCAAAACCAAACATAACATTGCAAGGCTTAAGATACTGGAAGCTCTTTCTACTTAGATCGGACCAACAATAATAACAAAGAAGACCAAAGAGTACAATGGAATAATTGTGACCATGAGAACTGCATAGTTGAACTTGAAACGTCGGTTAAGTAATATTTAACAAAATATATAAATTACTAGCTGACCCGCGCAGCTCCGCTCGCGCTCTTTCACTTGTGAATCTAAACCATTCTTGAATCCCCTTGAACACACACAAACAATTTCATCAATATCGGTCCAGCCGTTTTGGAGGAGTTCAGTGACATATACACGTAGGTATAGTAGAATTATATATATAAAGATAAACACATAAATAGCCCGACTGCGAACAAACAAGACTTAAACTTAGAATTAAAATACATTAGGCATACATAATATTGATCTATATTGCGTCTAGGGGACGCCTGCCAAGCTTGGGGATTATGGTCATTCTATAGTTCAGCAGTGGACCTGTTTTGTTTGTTGATGATGATGAACATATATACACATTTGTATATATTTCAACCCGTCTTGTTGACACCTTACATTTAATACCCATATTGATATTTTCGGAAGGAAAAAAATACAAAATGGCGACTAACGGCCGTCCTATAACTGATTTAAAAAATGTAACATAGGCATGTTACTCTCACAACTGATATAAATCCAAAGACATATTATAAGTCAAAATCCATTAAGCCGTTTAGGCTGTAGGCCCTGTCAAAGAAATACATACATAGACATACATACATACACTCTAAAAGCATAGCCTTCCTTCTGGGGCAGTCGGGCAAAAATAAACCGCGTTATAATCCGTAAAAATAGTTTTATTGCAATTTTTATTACTGAACTTGCTCCCTCGCGCAGCTCCGCCCGCGTTCCTTCGAACCTTCTGATTTTCTACGTTCTTATTTTTTTCCGTAAGAACCATCTCCAGAAAATAAAAAACACAACAAAAAAAAAATTAGCGAAATTGGTCCAGCCGTTTACACGTGATACCGCGCCGCGTGACCAAGGGAAATAGGGATTGTGGTCATTCTTTTTGCAATAGTTTTAGTATATTTTTATATAATAGTTTTAGTAAGAGAACTAGAAAATATGTGATCCCTGAAATATATAATAAAATAGAGTTATTAAGAGACAAAAATTTAAAGAATTTAACAATATGCACAATAAGAAGAAACTTAAAAACTGCTTGCTTCTAAGATTGAAGAATGCTGTGCATTGATACGCCTGTTTTGTGGTCATGCTGTTTGTCTTTATTTATTATGTAGTAAAAACTTTAAAAAGGTAAAACTGAGCGCCTATTTCGCCAACAAACTGCACGGTGCAGTTTGGAGAATTATTGTTTATATAAGTGTTTTTGTAAATATTTTAAGAAATAAAAAAAAAACGTATCATTACACAATTACGCAATTTTTAATTCAACGGGTACTAACTATAATCTGCCAAATACTAACTAATAACAGCTGTCACGTAGGGGCACGTATAAACACGTATTTCAAACTACTTAGTTCAGTGGAAAGATTTACACTAGCGGGCTCAAGAGCAATCCTTTGCTACCGTTAAAATGTTTCATTTAAGATTTAAATCGCAGAGAACATCTCGACACTTGCCTACGATTTACGATTGCATTTTATTACGGCCCCACACTGCGACTTATGATATGAAAATAATGGCACTGACTTTAAGTAGAGAGGTTTATTATGCGACTCAGATATTCAATACTTAGAATATTTTCTACTACTTTCACTTCTCTAGCACTTTTGTAATTTTGGTAATGCCGCCAGTCTTTCAGGTACCCTTCCCTCTCAGTGCGGCGACAACTTGGAGGAAGTATTTTACCTAGTTTAAGTATACATATTTGTAAATAAACTGTAAATATTTAGTTTAAATTAAATTTAAATTCCTTCTCTAGCTATGTGAGGTAATTTAGCCGTTTAAGGAACATACCAAACTCAATAAACAATTATGTCTGTGTGTTGTTACTCGCATAATGTCTGAATGTATGCGACGTCATATTTCAAGTAGTTTCCTCACAATAGTTATTTAATTTTGGCGTTGAGTCAAGAATTGGTAAAATCGCTATGTTGGCAGCATGAGGAACAATCGTTTGTCCCCATTGCTGATAAAATTTGCACTTCTATTCATATATTCTGTACTTTGAAATAAGTATATTATTAAAATAAAAGCAATTTCTTAAAATTGTTCATTAACGCCTTCATTGTGTTTGAAAAGAACTAAATTACTTGCAACAATTAATGTGACCCACTGAAATCCTGCACAATTAACGTCTACGCGATTAACGTAGCGCTACGGCGTAGCACCGTAGCACTAATCGCTACGGAGATTAGTTCTAGGGGAGGTGGGGACAGTTTTATGAACATGGTGTTCAAGGGAAATTTCTCCCATACGCATAATGTTTTTTTTAGTACATTTTCCATAGCAGAATATGTTACACCTGGCATATTTTTCTCTTGTACCAACTTTCTCCCTAAAATATTAGAACTTTTGTAAAACTGTTTTTAGGCTAGTGGTAATGATATTTTTTTAGTAAATCAAAAAAAATAAACAGAGTGTTTTGAGAAAGCTTAACCAGTCTGATATGAAACAGTTATTTAAAATGACCTGTAAAAATTAAATGAAATGACGTTGAAAACAGAGAATGACGTTTTTCTGGCAAAAACAAAAAAATAAGCCTGCTCTACCACAACGAGAGCTTTTCAAGCAATAATTAACTTCAATGCTCTTTATATATCCTCAAAAGCAGATAACTTGTGTGACCAAACAAAGTAAGAATAATTCTAAAGCTATTTTTCTCTCATCACCTTGTACATCTCTAAACGCCCATAATTACGTAACCCAGCGGACCGCTACGCTGCTACGGCGTAGCACTAATTGCTACGCAACTCGTAGAGGCCGCTACGCTTACGGCAAAGAGCGTAGGTTAATTGCAACGGCGCTTTTCTACTGCTCTCTGTGTGGCCAGCGTTAATATTCGCGTGTGGCTTTAGGTGATACCAGAGTTTAGTTTATTTAATATTCTGTCATGTTTTTACCTTTGGATATTCATAAGTGTAATTACGCAAAAATTGCAGTGAACAGCTTAAATTAATTTAATACTAAAAATATTAAAGTTATTTTTTTTACAGTAATGTGTAATATTTTTTTTTGCTAGGGTATATTTTGTCCTTAAGTAAAATTCAAGTAATCTTACTTTCATTTTAGTGTGCGTGTTTATAAAAAAATATTAATAATAATAAATTAATTAATAAATTGATATTAGTCACTCAATTCATGCATTTTAAGCGATTATTAATCAAGTCAAGTCACACATCAATAATTAAAGTATTTCTATTTCTTTTTATTTAATTTTTCGTGATAACAAATAAATCAAAGAACTAAATCAAAACTTTCAAACCTTTTCCACTACAGCAATTAAATTATACTAAATTTTTATAGACCAAAAACAGCCGCGACTTGTTTTTATTAAATATTTAAAAAAATTTAAACTTTACTCACCGATGATCACTATAAAACCACAGAGTTGACATTATAATACATTATACCGTTCACAAAACTACTATTTTAGCAGAAAACAATTCGTTTTTAATAATGACAACACACACTTGCACTACGTACGTTTTTCTAACCATACATTCCTTATTTGCAGTGAGGGCAAAGTCATTTCGCGCAAGAGACACACAGTTCTCGTCGTGTCATAACCAGCTGACCATGACGCGTGCGTCGCGCGCCGCAGTCGGCCGCTGACTACCGCGGAATGACTGTGTTGCCATGCTCCACGCGAAAATACTACTAAAAATCTATCATGCCTTACAGTTTTCTAATTACCTAACAAACTCATTTATATTACCTTTTTCATTATTATCTGACTTCAGACCAATAAATATTCAAATGGGGCAATTTTATTTTAATTTAGCTACTATGGGTTTTTTTAAGATTAATATTAAAAACATTTTAACTTGCTAAAGTGAATAAATAAATCACCACAATGATCTACTATCTAATCAATATTTTCATAAAAATATATTTAGGCTAGTAGCATTACTAAGATTGGCTGTTGTAAATATATCAAAGGTATTCATTACTATTTATATATATAGTATATTAAAATGTAAATTCGAACAATCTTATTCCAAAACCAAAACGTAAAGAAATGAACAAACTCAAAGAGCACAATTATTAAATCTCTCGAGTACTTTAAAATTAAATTCTTAACAAGTAATTGTACCCAGAATTATGGGGGAATTGTATTTTTACTGGGAGTTTAAGACGGACGGCGCATGCTCGTACAGGGCCCCGCCCCGGGCCCCTGCCCTGCCCGGGACCCAACGCGACTCTAGCCGACAAGACGAGCGGTCGTGGGTTCGAATACTGGGCAACTAAAGTGCTTACGAGAGCCAATTACTGGTAATATTTTTATTACATTGTTATTAATATTAGACAGCGATCAGCGATTTTGTATCGATATATCATAGCTAATAGGCAGCGTTTGTATTGAGATCACTCATTTTAGCGATAGCCATTGGAACTGAGGATGAACAGGCGTTTTTATAAAGAGTGAATTTTTGAATTATGCCCGTTAATTCCTGCAAATACCCAACAAAATATATCCTTTAAGGTATCCTAAAATCTACAAAAAGTTTCAAAATATTGTAGGTCTTTAAAATTATAATAACACACACCCTACAAAACCTTTTATGTACCCGCCGTGGCTGGGCCTAGAAATTAGATTTATATCTTAATTTCAAATCGCATCCTATTTCAATTTGAATTCAAAAATCGTCAAAAGATGTGTCTGCTACACTTCAGCCCCAGACATGCGAATTGATTGTGTATCGACTGGCCCCGGGTGACGGCGGCCCGGAAATCGAATCTGCTACCAGCACACCTGCTAAATCAGACACCGGACCGAACGATTCACGGACCGCTCGAATAGATTTTGGGTGGTGGAAACTGGTTCTCGTATGAAATAACCTTCCTTCAAGCATGGGAGACAAAATTAATAGAGATTTCATTGAAAATGTTAGTAATTAAAGTTTACATACTAAACTTACACAACCAATAATCTAATGGATATGTTTATATTAAAATAACTTCCTTCTTTCTGTAAGCTATTTTTCGTCATGTACCTAACTACTTTCGAGAATAGTCTTCCTTTCATCATCATCATCATCATCAGCCGGAAGACGTCCACTGCTGAACATAGGCCTCCCCCTTAGAACGCCACAATGAACGACAATTGGCTATTTGCATCCACCGGTTACCTGCGACGCGCACAATGTCGTCTGTCCACCTAGTGGGAGGCCTGCCTACACTGTGTCTTGCGGTTCATGGTCGCAACTCGAGAACATTTCTTTCACATCGGTTATCGGTTCGGTAGTGATCCTTTAATTAATGAATTTGATATTCGTGATAAATAATTATAAATTAATAATTTTAAAACTCCAACAATGTTAACTAAATCGTTGTAATAAATTATTCTGCTTGCACCAGCTTCTAAATAAAAAAAAACGCATTTAATCAATAAATCGTTGGTCTAGTGGTTAGTGACCCTGTCTGCTAACCAACAGGTCGTGGGTTCGATTCGCACCAAGTGTCTGGGTGTTTTATCCATATATGTATGCATTTACAAAAAAAAAGTATATATGTATTAGTATCAGTTGTCTGGTTCCATAGTACAGGCTCTGCCTAGTTTGGATCAGATGACCGTGTGTGAATTGTCCCAGGATATTAAAAAAAAAACAATCATATATTTATTTGCATAATATAGGTTATACAGATGTTAACATGTTTTTGGATACCACCATACTAGCCTTTCGACATGCAAATATTACATAAATACAGTAAATGTGCTTAAAATGCATTTCTGAAATGGTAAGTGTGCAGAAATTTTTCTAAAGTTCTGTTCAATAAGCCATTTGCGCAACTCATAACGGAATCTATTATAAGGTAGATCGATTATTCACTTTGGTAAAGAAATATATATAAGCCATGTACAGGCAACTATGTCCAAACATTTCAAGACGTGGAACTGGCAGTTTCAACGATGAGCGGGTCTCCTTACGTTTGTTGCTCAATATTTCTTTATCGAAGAGATGTATGTATGTAGAGATGTATTTAAAACTATGCATTAACAGATACGTACATTTCTTCTTATTGTGTCTGGAGTTCGAAATGCCGCTTTAAAATATTGAAAATACTGTGTGAGAGATATGAATTTATTAAAGTTTTATTTTCTTTTTTATACAATGTACGTATGGCGGTTTTTTTTTTTTGCAGATTGCAAAAAAAACCGTCATACGTTCAGGAGATAGTAGCCGTGAAAATGAGTTTTAAAATTCCAAACTAAAGTCTTGAACGCTGCAAAGCGTTCGAAATGTCGGGAAAGTAAAACTAAAACACCGCGATATATTCCGTAAAAGTTGTTTTATTTGTTGTTTTATTCGCATAATAAATAGGAGAAAATATTATATACTGTTCTTTTGTATACAACAAATTGAAAAAAAAATGTTTTTTTTTAAATCCTGCGACCCAATCACAAAGCACTTCTGATCACCAAATAACCAAGGCAGCCACTTTACTTCCTAAAACTTTTACAGCTCATAAATACTATAAAAGAACTTTATGATTTTAACATAATTTTGGACTAAAATTACCTACGTCATAGTGTTTATACAATAGAGGCTTGCCTGCGTCATTGAAAATTAAATAGAGGGTGTTTACAGGGGCGATGTCCACCTGACTGGACGGCAGATCAGCCGCGCGGTGTCAGTGACGCTGGCCGCTGTCTAGTGGCTCGCTAGGTGTGAACACCATTGTTGGACATGACGTTACTGCCCGCAAACGTTCAAGCGACAAGAGGTTATTCAAAATACCGATGCTTTAAATGTTTTTAACCTACGTGCAAAATAGCGTATGTGAGCAATAATCAGTTAGGTAAATCAATAGCTGTTTATATTTTTTTTTTGTTAATATTGTTTATTTGTCATGTTAACGATGGTATTGGCATCTTACTTCAATATTTTAATTATGTATTCATTCCGTAAAATTTATCATAAATACTCATACGCAAAAAAAAATCATGGTTTTAAATCTAAATACTTACATCGTATTTATTTCCCCCTTATTTATTGGCCCTTGGGCTCTGCCTACCCCTACGGGAAAAAGGCGTGATTTTATGTATGTATGTAAATTTATTTCTTAGTATTTTTTAAAATAACAAGATAAAATAAATTTCTTTCCAATAAGTTATTTTATCCTACTCTTAGAGCTCAGATTGCACGCACATACTCACAAACATTCCTTATAGTAGAGGATCCCATCATAGAACGACCTTCACCGAGCTGGTTAATGGATTAAACGTATTTTATATTCAATTTAATATGTCAATAAATATATTGCACATGGTTTGTCTAAAAAATTTCAGTCCAGCATAAGATTAGTTAATAATTAAAAAAAATATTTTTTTTAAGTTTTTCACTGGTTTGGTTAATAGACAAATTCCATACCAATCGAAAGTTTAAAGCCCATAGAATATGAAAACGTTAGGTTGCCTTATCTTTTCCAGTCACAACTCGGGGGTTGGCAGGTATAAACAGGTAAATCGATACTAGTACTAACTTGCACCGGTCTGGTTAATGAATTAAAATTATTTATTATGTTAATCATGTATGTAACATACGGGTCTGTTGGTGTAGTAGCTAGTCACCCTGGCTGCTACTCAATAGGTCGTGGGTTCAATTGCCCCCAAGTGTCTGGGTGCTATTTATCCATACAAAAAAAGTACATAAGTGTGTGTATCAGTTGTCTGGTTTCCATAGTACAGGCTCTTTATAGTTTGGGATCAGATGACTTTGTGTGAAATTGACCCAGAATATAATAATTATTAGCTAGTTTACTGTGGGATCTATGGCTGTATTAAATAATAATAATACCAGCCCTTGTTTATGTCCCACTGCTGGGCACGGGCCTCCCTTCAAGATGAAGGGGCTTAGGCCATAGTCCACCACGCTGGCCAAGTACGGGTTGACGGACTTCACACGTCATTCGAAAGCCAGTTAGGCTTTCTCAGCCATGCAGGTTTCCTCACGATGTTTTCCTTCACCGAAAGCTAGTAACAATCGCACAAAGACGATTCGCACATGATTAATTTAAGAAATCAGAGGTGTGAGCCGGGATCGAACCTGCGCACCTCGTTTCCAAGGCAAGCGTTCGCCCACTGAGCTGTTACATTGTATTAACCTTACCATAATCCCATCTGACAAAGCTGCAACAGCCGAGACAGCAGTATAGGATCATAAAACATTTGTTTTGTGTATTATTTTTATTCTGTTTATTAAATTTTAAAAAATAATACAAATGTTTTCTAAACACATAAGGAACCTACCTGTGTAGTTTAGTCTCCTATGATACACATATTATTCAGGCGTGTTTTAACCACGTGTAGCATCAAGCTGATAATATTTCCATTACCTATCCACCAGGTTGGCAGCAATAAACACCGAGGCGGTGTTAAAATTTTAAATTAAATGCCATCTAATATCGTCATAAAACCGGTCCATAAAGCGGAAGCACGTAGCTGTGTCTTTAAATATTTTAGTTCAAAATAAGAAGTTCAGGTCTAGGTGATAGATTCTAAAGTCACTTAGACTGGTATTCTAAATTGTTATGTCCAATATTTGATCAAATTTCTTTGACAGATCCAATAACTTTGTCCAAAAGTTCTTTGTTCAGCGGTGGGCGCCTATGTTCAACAGTGGACGTCTTGTGGCTGACATGAAGTGTTCTTTGTAATCTGCGTGCTTGAGAAAATGGAGGATTACAACTCCTCGCCAGACCCTGAAACGTATGTGAAAGATTGCTTCTAATTTTTCGGGTTCCGTACCCGAAGGGTGCTAACCTCAAGAGTGTAAGCCTCCGCTCTCCGTCCGCCCGTCCGTCCACCTGTCTCTCAGCCGGCTATATATCATGGCGTAATAGGTAGAGAGCTGAAATCACAGTGTTTCTATTTCTAGTGACACCGAGACGCACGGCACGTACATACCCTTATGTGGTGAAAGTGCCTTCAGTCCGGACTAAGCGGTTTGCTTCTTCATTTATAATAAGGACAGCTAAGGACTGGAACAGTTTGACTGCGTCGGTTTTCCCGCCCGATTATAATGTGAGTGAAAGACTAGAGGGAATAGGCTTTTAATAAGCTAGTGTGTTTTGCCATCCTCGATTGCGTCTCCGCTTTCCATCAGGTGGGACTACAGTCAAGCACTAGCTTATAAGTGGTAAAAACAAATTACGACAAATACTAATTCTATTGATTCAAATTTAAAAACATTTATGTAATGAAATTAAAAATGGTACGGTACCCTTTAGATGTGGGTTTGACTCGCACTGGACCGGTTTTTTTGCCTGCTAAACCGATTTAAACAAAACTTTAAAAAATATTTATAATTAAAATCGCTGACAATAGCTAGTGAAATAGATAATATTCTCACAGGAGTGCAAAACATTTTGAACACTATTAACTGTTAGAAGTGGCCTAAAACTTTCTAATCTATACTTATAATAAAACTGTAACAGGTCCAATTCTGTACATTGAAGATATTTTGAAAATTATGTTTGGAGGGCATTCTATAACCGATACTGAAGACGAAAATTGAATTTTTTTAATTTTTGTCTGTCTGTCTGTCTGTCTATCTGTCTGTCTGTCTGTCTGTCTGTCTGTATCACGGCTGAGCATCACACCGAAACTACTGAATGGATTCAAATGAAACTTGGCATGATTTGAGATCTTACTACGAGGTAGGACATAGGATACTTTTTATCCCGTAATCTAGCACGGTTCTTTTGGGAGAGGGGATTAAAGTCAAAATGGGTACTTGGTTATACGCTTGGTCCGATTTTATCAAATTTTCTTTATAATATAATAAATATTAGTAAGGGAACACTCATAGAGAGTTGTTATCAAAGTTTTGTAATCGATCGGGTTAAGCAACGTTATGTAAGGTCATTAAACAGATGGGTGACCGTTTAACGCCATTTGAACTAAACGGGTCCGTGCTTCGGAGAGCAAGTAAAAAGTGGGTCCCAGTTTTTAACCGACTATACAAAAGGAGGTTATGTATTCGATGCGAATGTCTGTTATTAAAAGTTTAGTTAACGTAAAAATAGCGCAGGCGGAGCTGCGTGGGTCAGCTAGTTATTTAATAAGAACCTTATCGTGGTAACGGTGTTTGTTATGGTAGCGAACGTGAACGCCGATCGTTACAGTTCCAATTCAATTACCAGCCTTGCCAGATGCTATTTGAAATTTCCATTAACAAATGCAAACCCAGTTGTAGTTTTAAATGAGTTTTGGTAAATAACAATGGGCTCGCTAAACACGGAATTTTACCAGCTAAAAGACATATGCTATGGGTGTGTTTGAATAGACAATTGTGAAAAATAAGGGCAGCTGAAGGACGTTCGCCGGAATATTGATGATAATAAAAATTACACAATGAAAGCATAGAATACTTTTTATAAATAAATATTTTTAACCAATGACATAAAACTCCTTAATTTCACGTTAAGCTCTTTTATGTTTTTTTTTATTTATTCAAACAAAAATCCACAGCTCTAAAAATAAAAAGTATAACTTATTTGGTACTTTATATTTAACTAGCTGGCCCACGCAGCTCCGCCTGTGCTATTTTTACGTTAACTAAACTTTTAATAACAGACATTAGCATCGAATACATAACCTCCTTTTTTATAGTCGGTTAAAAACTGGGACATACTTTTTACTTGCTCTCCGAAGCACGGACCCGTTTAGTTCAAATGGCGTTAAACGGTCACCCATCTATTTAATGACCTTACCTAACGTTGCTTAACCCGATCGATTACAAAACCTTGATAACAACAACTCTCTATGAGTGTTCCCTTACTAATATTTATTATATTATAAAGAAAAATTTATAAAATCTGACCAAGCGTATAACCAAGTACCCATTTTGGCTTACAGACAGACAGACAGACACAGACAAAAATTAAAAAAAATACATTTTCGGCCTCAGTATCGGTTATAGAATGCCCTCCAAAAATAATTTTCAAAATATCTTCAATGTACAGAATTGGACCTGTTACAGTTTTATTATAAGTATAGATAGCTGGTAGCTTTTTCTGCCAACGTATAAGCTTGGCCATACAAAGGGGTAATGCCGCCAGTTTTTTAGGTACCCTTCCCTCCCAGTGCGGCGACAACTTCGAGGAAGTTTTTTACCTAGTTTAAGTGTACATATTTGTAAATAAACTGTAAATATTTTGTTTCAATAAATAACTAGTATAGTGTTACAGACTTCCGGCCCCTGCTCAACTTTGTGCACCTAGATAGTTATATATTGATTATATTTGTGATTTAATTTGTTCTATAGCATGACATTATTTTGATTTGTGTTTAAATACTTGTTTGTAACTACCTACTAAATGAAATATAATTATGTCGCCGTACGCTTGACAGCTTCCGGCGTAACAAAATACTGATTATGAGTAATATTTACATTAGTTGTGGTTTATATGTATTATTGATTGATAATTCTCCTAATTAAATCTCCAATCTAAAATAGTATTAATTAATGTTAAATATGTAATAGTTTTTGTATATGTATGACTCTTGATTAGCTTATCTGTTTGTCTATATATACCGATGTGTCACAACGTTCGAGTCAGTCATTCTGTCACCGTCGTTGAGAACAGTTGTAAGTGGAAACTCTGCACGATTGTTTATAAAATATAATCGACCGTCAAATGCTTATGTGTTGATTATTGTGACCATCCTGATTACCTGAAGTATTACACTTCAGAAGTGGGATATACTCGGGCCCACATGTTGATGGAATTGGTACAAAGATTTATGGAAACTATACACAACAATTTCAAGAGATGACGAAGAAAACTAAGATTTTTTTCTTGTTCACCTGACTACGAGGAGATCGATAAGGCATGTTCAACGAAAAAGGCGCCGCGGACTTCAAAACGACGATAAGATTATTCCATCATACTACCGGATGAAAAATCAAGCAACGACAAAAAATAAAATTAACCAGTGGGACGACATGTATGATTGTGGCGAAACGGTTCGGCAGATTAGTCTTCAAGGATCTACAAGAGATCGGAAATGCTACGCGGTTAGGAGAGTGCCATGTAGTACGGGGCTCCAAGATTGCTGCGGCTGGCTCTTCACATCGGCACAAAAGGTCAGTAGCGTTTTAATTATAACTTAAAATGTTTATATGGACTTTTACAGGAATATAGCAAATAGTAATAGTAATGGTTAGCACCTTGTTGCATGCGCAGACACTGGTAGTAAAAAAAAAAATTCTTACAGTACTTAAGCTTACGAAGCTCGTAATTTAAAGCCGAGGATCAAACCTTCTATAGTTACAACTAGCTGACCCGCGCAGCTCCGCCCGCGCTTTAATTACATTTTGCTCCCCTTTTCTCCCTACTTCCTTGATTTGTCTCTCTCCATCTCTCTCTCTCTTATACTAAAAATCTAATTCTATGCTATTTCTCTCCCCTCCCGCTTCGGTCCCCGTCACACTTCCCCTCTTCCTCTCCCCGTTGTCCTCTCTGAACCCTCTCCCTCCTCTCTCTTTTCCCAACTTGCTCCCTCTCACTCCCCCCCCCCCCCCTTGCTCCACCTAACTCCTCCGATCACTCACTCCATCACAGACCTACCCACAAAATTTCATACATATCGGTTCACCCGACTCTCGTGCACGTAACTCAGAGGTTCTCAGATTTTGTTGCGCAAGGCGTTGCGAACGTTCGACACTCGACTCTCGTGCGCGTACCTGAGAGTTTCTCTGATTTTGTTCAGCAAGTCGTTGTGAACGTTCAGGTGAAGATTCTCCCATACGACGTATTCTTGCTGCCCGTGCTTGATAACTATGTTTAGAAAGTTGAGACCTGGCTCTCTTAGGCATTTTCAAATGTTTAAGAAAATGCTAATAGCGTGTAATATTCTAGCTCTGAAAAGAACTGTTGTTTAGCCCTGAAAAGAACTGTTGGTTAGCCCTTTAAAGAACTGTTGGTTACCCCTGAAAAAATCTGTTGGTTAGAACTGAAAAGAACTGTTGATTAGCTCTGAGAAGAACTGTTGTTTAGCTCTGAGAAGAACTTTTGCGTAGGTGTAGTTTTAAGAAAGAAATCTAAAAAAAAATCGCACGAAAATTATTAGAATTCGCGCACGACCGCTGCTGCGTAGGGAGCCGACCTCGCGTCTGAGCCGCGTGGGTACCTTAGGGGTCGTCCATTAATCACGTGATGTTTTTTAGCAACTTTTTAACCCCTCCTGGTGATATGTGGTGAGGTTTTAAACTAACCCCCCCAACAACCAAAATCACGTGTATTTTTTTGTACAAACTATATCGAAATTTTCGGAGTATTATCTTTAAATACAGGTAACTGATTAAATGTTGAAGGGGAAGTCGTTGCTGGCAACGGTGAGTCAAGGCCACGTGCCGCTGTTTGGTTTAGAAATCGTGCATTCAATGAAAAATAAATACACGTGATGTCTCATTATACCCCTCCCCCGTCCTGGTGATATTTCGTGATTTTTTCGGAACCCCTTTCGAGCCTCACGTGATTAATGGACGACCCCTTACTCATAGATCTAAACTCCCCTCTCGCATGCGCACCCCCGCCTTGGTGACGCTCACTTCGCAACGGGCCGTGCAGCAGAAATCTTTTAATTTATAAGCAGTAATATATTAATTTCGCCATAACTTCAAAAACAAATGTCCAATTTTAATCATTCAAAGACCAAATATTATCTACATAAACTGTACTTAATGATGAAATAATTTATTTTGATAAGGATTAATAGCATGAGTAAAATAAATGCGTTTAAATGTAGTCCAAACAAAATTCAAGATTTTTAAATAAAAAAAATGGTTGTTGGGCCTCACTCGACATAGATACGCGCGTGTGCTGCGGACTTTTTTGTAGATATTTATAAGATCTACAATTAATTAGAACATTTTATGGTTCTATCTCTTATAGTTTAGGCAGCGTACGCAAAATAAGTAACTTTTCTGGTTGATTTTTTACACCTAAAACCCAAATATCTTACGGAACCCTATTTTTTCCAAAATAAAATTTAGCCTATGTTACTCGTGGATAATGTAGCTTTAGAATGGTGAAAGAATTTTTAAAAACGGTCCAGTAGTTTTTGAGCCTATTCATTACAACCAAACAAACAAAGTTTTCCTCTTTATAATATTAGTGTAGATAGTGTAGATGAAAGGATTTGGTGGTAGATATTCAAACTCATTGGAAACTTCTTATATTAATGTTCATGTTTTGTGCGGTATTGTTGATTTTTGATGATGGAAATCTTGCTGATAATTAGTCTTAATAATTGCGTAGTCAATGGTAAATCAAAAGATATTTTTAGTTACCTCAGAACATTTTATAAGATTAATTCATAACTTTTAATATAAAAAAAAAACTTGGTATGCAACAAGCAATTGAATTCCTAGTCTATTTAGAATACAGTAATGTAATACCGCCACGATATTATGCATTTGTACAAATTTACGTCAATATCAACCCGAACCTTATATTTCTCACGAATACTTATTGTTGTAGTGGAGTTGACAGTACCATAAGTCGTATCATAAGGTTGAGGAATTGTTTTTTATAAGTAGTTATCCTCTGAGATAATAATTATCACAGAGTAGCAAGCATAATATACTCTTAACAAGCGGGGAAATAGGTACTGATGAGAATTATATATGAAATATAACAATCTTACGACGATAAAATACAGTAAATTACAGTAATATACAGTAAAATACAGTAAAATACAGTAAAATACAGTAAAATACAGTAAAATACGGTAAAATACGGTAAAATACGGCAAAACACGGCAAAATACGGCAAAATTCAGCAAAATATAGTAAAATACAGCAAAATACAGCAAAATAAAGCAAAATGCAGTCAAATGCAGTCAAATGCAGTCAAATGCAGTCAAATGCAGTAAAATACAATAAAATACAGACAGACAAGGTCCATAATGGGTTATATACAGAATTTAATTACTTAATGCATAATTTTAGTTTAAGTACCTGCTCGCGCTGTTTGACACACCGGGTGTGCTCAGCTCATGTGAATGTACCCAGTGCCCCATAATTGGACAATCTGGCTTACTAGGTACTGATAACCTTCAGCATGGTGTTGCTACTCCCACGCACTGTACGCATCAGTGATGCAATACGTTATGAGGGAATCTGTCTAACACTATTAACTGTTAGAAGTGGCCTAAAACTTTCTAATTATTTAATAAGAACCTTATCGTGGTAACGGTGTTTGTTATGGTAGCGAACGTGAACGCCGATCGTTACAGTTCCAATTCAATTACCAGCCTTGCCAGATGCTATTTGAAATTTCCATTAACAAATGCAAACCCAGTTGTAGTTTTAAATGAGTTTTGGTAAATAACAATGGGCTCGCTAAACACGGAATTTTACCAGCTAAAAGACATATGCTATGGGTGTGTTTGAATAGACAATTGTGAAAAATAAGGGCAGCTGAAGGACGTTCGCCGGAATATTGATGATAATAAAAATTACACAATGAAAGCATAGAATACTTTTTATAAATAAATATTTTTAACCAATGACATAAAACTCCTTAATTTCACGTTAAGCTCTTTTATGTTTTTTTTTATTTATTCAAACAAAAATCCACAGCTCTAAAAATAAAAAGTATAACTTATTTGGTACTTTATATTTAACTAGCTGACCCACGCAGCTCCGCCTGTGCTATTTTTACGTTAACTAAACTTTTAATAACAGACATTAGCATCGAATACATAACCTCCTTTTTTATAGTCGGTTAAAAACTGGGACATACTTTTTACTTGCTCTCCGAAGCACGGACCCGTTTAGTTCAAATGGCGTTAAACGGTCACCCATCTATTTAATGACCTTACCTAACGTTGCTTAACCCGATCGATTACAAAACCTTGATAACAACAACTCTCTATGAGTGTTCCCTTACTAATATTTATTATATTATAAAGAAAAATTTATAAAATCTGACCAAGCGTATAACCAAGTACCCATTTTGGCTTACAGACAGACAGACAGACAGACAGACAAAAATTAAAAAAAATACATTTTCGGCCTCAGTATCGGTTATAGAATGCCCTCCAAAAATAATTTTCAAAATATCTTCAATGTACAGAATTGGACCTGTTACAGTTTTATTATAAGTATAGATAGCTGGTAGCTTTTTCTGCCAACGTATAAGCTTGGCCATACAAAGGGGTAATGCCGCCAGTTTTTTAGGTACCCTTCCCTCCCAGTGCGGCGACAACTTCGAGGAAGTTTTTTACCTAGTTTAAGTGTACATATTTGTAAATAAACTGTAAATATTTTGTTTCAATAAATAACTAGTATAGTGTTACAGACTTCCGGCCCCTGCTCAACTTTGTGCACCTAGATAGTTATATATTGATTATATTTGTGATTTAATTTGTTATATAGCATGACATTATTTTGATTTGTGTTTAAATACTTGTTTGTAACTACCTACTAAATGAAATATAATTATGTCGCCGTACGCTTGACAGCTTCCGGCGTAACAAAATACTGATTATGAGTAATATTTACATTAGTTGTGGTTTATATGTATTATTGATTGATAATTCTCCTAATTAAATCTCCAATCTAAAATAGTATTAATTAATGTTAAATATGTAATAGTTTTTGTATATGTATGACTCTTGATTAGCTTATCTGTTTGTCTATATATACCGATGTGTCACAACGTTCGAGTCAGTCATTCTGTCACCGTCGTTGAGAACAGTTGTAAGTGGAAACTCTGCACGATTGTTTATAAAATATAATCGACCGTCAAATGCTTATGTGTTGATTATTGTGACCATCCTGATTACCTGAAGTATTACACTTCAGAAGTGGGATATACTCGGGCCCACATGTTGATGGAATTGGTACAAAGATTTATGGAAACTATACACAACAATTTCAAGAGATGACGAAGAAAACTAAGATTTTTTTCTTGTTCACCTGACTACGAGGAGATCGATAAGGCATGTTCAACGAAAAAGGCGCCGCGGACTTCAAAACGACGATAAGATTATTCCATCATACTACCGGATGAAAAATCAAGCAACGACAAAAAATAAAATTAACCAGTGGGACGACATGTATGATTGTGGCCAAACGGTTCGGCAGATTAGTCTTCAAGGATCTACAAGAGATCGGAAATGCTACGCGGTTAGGAGAGTGCCATGTAGTACGGGGCTCCAAGATTGCTGCGGCTGGCTCTTCACATCGGCACAAAAGGTCAGTAGCGTTTTAATTATAACTTAAAATGTTTATATGGACTTTTACAGGAATATAGCAAATAGTAATAGTAATGGTTAGCACCTTGTTGCATGCGCAGACACTGGTAGTAAAAAAAAAATTCTTACAGTACTTAAGCTTACGAAGCTCGTAATTTAAAGCCGAGGATCAAACCTTCTATAGTTACAACTAGCTGACCCGCGCAGCTCCGCCCGCGCTTTAATTACATTTTGCTCCCCTTTTCTCCCTACTTCCTTGATTTGTCTCTCTCCATCTCTCTCTCTCTTATACTAAAAATCTAATTCTATGCTATTTCTCTCCCCTCCCGCTTCGGTCCCCGTCACACTTCCCCTCTTCCTCTCCCCGTTGTCCTCTCTGAACCCTCTCCCTCCTCTCTCTTTTCCCAACTTGCTCCCTCTCACTCCCCCCCCCCCCCCCTTGCTCCACCTAACTCCTCCGATCACTCACTCCATCACAGACCTACCCACAAAATTTCATACATATCGGTTCACCCGACTCTCGTGCACGTAACTCAGAGGTTCTCAGATTTTGTTGCGCAAGGCGTTGCGAACGTTCGACACTCGACTCTCGTGCGCGTACCTGAGAGTTTCTCTGATTTTGTTCAGCAAGTCGTTGTGAACGTTCAGGTGAAGATTCTCCCATACGACGTATTCTTGCTGCCCGTGCTTGATAACTATGTTTAGAAAGTTGAGACCTGGCTCTCTTAGGCATTTTCAAATGTTTAAGAAAATGCTAATAGCGTGTAATATTCTAGCTCTGAAAAGAACTGTTGTTTAGCCCTGAAAAGAACTGTTGGTTAGCCCTTTAAAGAACTGTTGGTTACCCCTGAAAAAATCTGTTGGTTAGCCCTGAAAAGAACTGTTGATTAGCTCTGAGAAGAACTGTTGTTTAGCTCTGAGAAGAACTTTTGCGTAGGTGTAGTTTTAAGAAAGAAATCTAAAAAAAAATCGCACGAAAATTATTAGAATTCGCGCACGACCGCTGCTGCGTAGGGAGCCGACCTCGCGTCTGAGCCGCGTGGGTACCTTAGGGGTCGTCCATTAATCACGTGATGTTTTTTAGCAACTTTTTAACCCCTCCTGGTGATATGTGGTGAGGTTTTAAACTAACCCCCCCAACAACCAAAATCACGTGTATTTTTTTGTACAAACTATATCGAAATTTTCGGAGTATTATCTTTAAATACAGGTAACTGATTAAATGTTGAAGGGGAAGTCGTTGCTGGCAACGGTGAGTCAAGGCCACGTGCCGCTGTTTGGTTTAGAAATCGTGCATTCAATGAAAAATAAATACACGTGATGTCTCATTATACCCCTCCCCCGTCCTGGTGATATTTCGTGATTTTTTCGGAACCCCTTTCGAGCCTCACGTGATTAATGGACGACCCCTTACTCATAGATCTAAACTCCCCTCCCGCATGCGCACCCCCGCCTTGGTGACGCTCACTTCGCAACGGGCCGTGCAGCAGAAATCTTTTAATTTATAAGCAGTAATATATTAATTTCGCCATAACTTCAAAAACAAATGTCCAATTTTAATCATTCAAAGACCAAATATTATCTACATAAACTGTACTTAATGATGAAATAATTTATTTTGATAAGGATTAATAGCATGAGTAAAATAAATGCGTTTAAATGTAGTCCAAACAAAATTCAAGATTTTTAAATAAAAAAAATGGTTGTTGGGCCTCACTCGACATAGATACGCGCGTGTGCTGCGGACTTTTTTGTAGATATTTATAAGATCTACAATTAATTAGAACATTTTATGGTTCTATCTTTTATAGTTTAGGCAGCGTACGCAAAATAAGTAACTTTTCTGGTTGATTTTTTACACCTAAAACCCAAATATCTTACTGAACCCTATTTTTTCCAAAATAAAATTTAGCCTATGTTACTCGTGGATAATGTAGCTTTAGAATGGTGAAAGAATTTTTAAAAACGGTCCAGTAGTTTTTGAGCCTATTCATTACAACCAAACAAACAAAGTTTTCCTCTTTATAATATTAGTGTAGATGAAAGGATTTGGTGGTAGATATTCAAACTCATTGGAAACTTCTTATATTAATGTTCATGTTTTGTGCGGTATTGTTGATTTTTGATGATGGAAATCTTGCTGATAATTAGTCTTAATAATTGCGTAGTCAATGGTAAATCAAAAGATATTTTTAGTTACCTCAGAACATTTTATAAGATTAATTCATAACTTTTAATATAAAAAAAAAACTTTGTATGCAACAAGCAATTGAATTCCTAGTCTATTTAGAATACAGTAATGTAATACCGCCACGATATTATGCATTTGTACAAATTTACGTCAATATCAACCCGAACCTTATATTTCTCACGAATACTTATTGTTGTAGTGGAGTTGACAGTACCATAAGTCGTATCATAAGGTTGAGGAATTGTTTTTTATAAGTAGTTATCCTCTGAGATAATAATTATCACAGAGTAGCAAGCATAATATACTCTTAACAAGCGGGGAAATAGGTACTGATGAGAATTATATATGAAATATAACAATCTTACGACGATAAAATACAGTAAAATACAGTAAATTACAGTAATATACAGTAAAATACAGTAAAATACAGTAAAATACAGTAAAATACAGTAAAATACCGTAAAATACGGTAAAATACGGCAAAACACGGCAAAATACGGCAAAATTCAGCAAAATATAGTAAAATACAGCAAAATACAGCAAAATAAAGCAAAATGCAGTCAAATGCAGTCAAATGCAGTAAAATACAATAAAATACAGACAGACAAGGTCCATAATGGGTTATATACAGAACTAGCGACCCGCCCCGGCTTCGCACGGGTGTAATTGAGAAAGAAAAGAAGTGAATAATTTAAAGTTACTGCCTTTGATTATAGAATTTCTTCATAAATAATGTTTGTAGCTGACTTTTCGTAACGCAATATGAACAAATTTTGTTTAGAAGTGACGCGTGAAAGGGCTACGTATAGCTGTCTGTCCATGGGAAAAGTACTCGACGCTTAGGTTTAAGCCTGCAACGTTGAATCTCTGGGCTTGTGATTTGTTAATTGTATTTATAATTTTATTAGAAACTGCAGACGTGTACCGGTGCACAATTTGGGTGGATTAAGGACAGGAACAGGACACCATTTATTTAAAACCAATTTATGGAAGCAATACGGGCTTCCTTGTTCGGTTTCATCGTTAAGACGTAAACGGGGGTCAACCGAGGAATTCTTACCCACTAAAACCCCCGCGGCTATCACGTCGGCACATTAGAGGGCGGACCTGGATCTATCTATCTGTCGGGATCTGCACCAGCTGATACCACTCAGTGCCTTGACTTTGAACCCGCCGCCGGAGAGGCACATTATAGTTCCCCGGGAACCTGTCACGGTGCTCACGGTTACAGGGGTCACGGGGGAAGCCTTTAATGGGATTTACGGGACCCTGTTGGTGGTCAACCGGGTATGTAGGATTCTTATACACTAAACCCCCAACGGCCGTGCAATCAGCACATAAGAACCCCTTCTTGGGCTATCCGGTGGGATCTGCACCATGATACCCTCTGTGGCTTGCCTGTGACCCCGCCACCGGGGGGCACAATAAAGCCACCCGGGAACCTGTTACCGTGCTCACGGTTACAGGGGTCACGGGGGAAGCCTTCAATAGGTCCCCGGGACGCTGTTGGCGGTCAACCGAATTATGTAGGATTCTTATACACTAAACCCCCCAACGGCCGTTAAATCAGTACATAAGAACCGGCCCGCTGCCGGGGGCGCATTATAGCCCCTCGGGAATCTGTCACCGTTGTCACAGTTAAGGGGTGGCGGGGGAAACATCCAATATGCCCCCGGGATCCCGTGGGGAAGTCAACCTGGGTATTTGGAATTCTTACCCACTAAAACTCCCGTGGCTGTCACATCGGCACATGAGGGAAACCTGGTTTCTCGGGTGGGATCTGCACCAGGTGTCCCTCAGTGCCTAGCCTTTGAGTCCGCCGCCGAGGGGCAAGCATATTATATCCCAGATTTAAATTATATTATACGGAATGAATGATACATAGAATGAACTTCTATAATACTCGATTGTTAAGTACATGTGTACCTCTTTAGGTTTAGTCAAAGTAAGCCAATTAAATTTATTTACTTAGATTAAACTTCTAAATAAATTCAGTTAATATAAAAACCTTCAGTGAAAAATTAAAAAAATAATAAAATGATTAAAAATAAAAAGTTTAAAAGTACAGAAAAAAAATCCTAAAGAGATTTGAACCCGGACCCTGCTGCTTTTAGAAGACGCTTCCGTAACCTCCCGACCACGGCTACTCTCATTATATTATTCGAATTACTTGATCATATTCTTGTTATATGTCTGCTCAGTCCCTAATGCATATAGTGTGATATTTTACCTTATGTATTAAAGTTATCCGTGTACACTACCTAATTTAAGTACTAAGCAAATCTAAGTGAGAATATTTGTACCGCCATCGGTTGAGTAATAATACTGCTTTTTAACCCTGTTAAGGTATAAATTTAAAAAAAAAATCCCCTCAGTGGCTTACATTTGAAGCCGCCACCAGGGGAGCACGAAAAAAATAAGACACCTGTCATCATGCTCAGTTGGGGACTTATGTAAGTTATGCGGATCACGGGGGAGACCTCCAATAGGCTCCCACGATCCTGCGGGCGGTCGAGCGCGGTATGTGGGATTCTTACCCTGTAAACCCCCCACTGGTGTCCGCACAAAATCGGGGGGGCTGCACCGGGTACCCCTCAATGCAAGGCAAGGGCCTTTGAAGCCGCTGCCGGGGGCGCATTAAAGCCCCCCGAGAATCTGTCACCATTGTCACAGTTAAAGGGGTGGCGGGGGGCACGTTTAATATGTCCCCGGGATCCTGTGGGGGATTCTTACCCACTAAAACTCCCGTGGCTGTCACATCAGCACATGAGAGGGGTTTTCCGGTGGGATCTGCATCAGCTGTCCCTCAGTGCATTGTCTTTGAGTCCGCCGCCGGGGGCGGGGTATATTATATCCCGGATATTTACCTACCTTATAATATAAAATATGGAATTAATGAAATTCTCTAGTAGGTACTTGATTGTTAACTATGTATCTCTTTAGGCTTAGTGAACGTAAGCTATGTAAGTTTATTTACTTAGATAAAACTTAAAACCATTCAATGAAAAATTATCTAACCGATGGTGAAAACCGCTGCGTGGTTTGGAGGTCCTATCGGATATAGACAGACTCGGATAGCGACTTTGTTTCACACTATGTAAAGATACTTTGACGTTGATAGGGGACAACACCAGCCAACCTGTACAAAAACCCTGACACACAGACAATAATTCCAATAAAGTTTTGGCTTTTATATTATACGTACTATGTTTCGGTAGGAATACAATATGCATGTAATATTGTATTCCTACCGAAACAGACATTTTGGAAATATAATATATATTTTCATTATTTTATTTTATTATATTATATTTGGGAAACAAACAAATGATACCACTTATTACTAATACCTATAAGATCCAATAGTACTAATATAAATTAAGTTTCCACTAATAAATCATAACATTAGAGAGAAACTAACCACGTATATGCATGATTTTAAATTTAAAAAAAGTATTAAAAATATATTAGAGATAAAATGTGCTGGAGTTAATATGAGTTAAATATTTAAAACATCGAATCTTAATTTAAATAAAAAAATCAAAAACAAAGTTTAAAAATACTAAATGAAAACCCGTACACGGGTAGCGAACCCGGACAATACGTGTTTAGAGGACGCTTCCGTAACCACTTGGCCAAGGACATTTTGTTTAATGTTTCGAAATATCTTATCATATTTGTACCGCCATCGGTTGAGTAATAATACTCCTTTTTTTACCCTGTTAAGGGATAAATTAAAAAAAAACATGAAATACAAATTCAATTAATTTTCTTAACGAATGTCTGTGCAAAATTTCAAGTCAATAGGACCAAGGAATCGCGTTCTCCCATACAAACTTTGCCCCCCTGTTTGACCCCCTTAGAGGTTGAATTTCGAAAAAACCCGTCTTAGTGAGCACCTACGTCTTAAAAGGAACCCCCATGCAAAGTTTGAGACTCCTAGCACTTGTAGTTTCTGAGATTTCGTGATGAGTGGGTTTTTGTCTACTCTTTTATATAATAAGATTTAATTACTTAATGCATAATTTTAGTTTAAGTACCTGCTCGCGCTGTTTGACACACCGGGTGTGCTCAGCTCATGTGAATGTACCCAGTGCCCCATAATTGGACAATCTGGCTTACTAGGTACTGATAACCTTCAGCATGGTGTTGCTACTCCCACGCACTGTACGCATCAGTGATGCAATACGTTATGAGGGAATCTGTCTAACTATGCGAGTCTAGGAGTTGTAGTGGAAAAAGGGGTTTATTCTAGAGTATATAATTAGACTACAGAGCGCATAATGCTTGTACTGCTAAATAGCAATATCCATCATAGCAATATGCCTCATGTCCTTAGACAAGCGTTAATTATTTAGAACACAAGATTTCCGCGGGAACATTGCGGCCGGGATAGACTCAAATTCGTTGCATAGCTGAATATAAAAAAAAAACTTACTAATTTGTTTGGGATGCGTCAATTAGGATTAATGTTGTATATTAGGTTTACTCGCGGATTTGCTGATGTCTCTAGGTCCCACGCAGTAGACCAAGAAGGACGTAGAATAGACGGGGTCCTGTCCAAGAATCTATATTCCATACTGAGCAAGTACGCTTGGATTAGGTGGAGAGGAGTACTGTTGCAAAACCAATCTGTTGGCGTTATATAACAGATTGCATATTTAGTAATTGACTAGAGAGAAACAATTTTTATCATAGCTACGAGCTAGATACATTAGCAGTTGGTCACTAAAACGTTATCGGATATATTTCATTGGCATCCCCGTGGATGCAGAGTTGGACTGCGCCGCATTAGAGACCACCTTAGTTATTATTCCCCGCATAGCTCGCTGATGGCTTTCAATTTAAGACTTTCATCTACAAATAGACTAGACTATGACCGTGTGAAAGTATTTTCTAAAGCTGTTCGTAAACTGTAATAATGTCGTAACTTTATAACATCTGCTTGTATACAAATATTACCATGATCACGCTAATAGAGGAAAAGCATATCCTAAACGATATTAAGTCCTAGTTCAAATGACCAGGTAGTGTGTGAATCGGTAAGTACCTATGCATGTTTGATAGCAAGTGCACTTGGGATGATCACCAGATTGATATAATTTAGGGTGTTTTATAATACTGATTTTGCGATCGCTAGGTACCCTCCTTTTCAGCCATTATTCGGGCATCAATTCACGTATATAGGAAGTGCGTTAACTACTCTATAGGCCAACGTAAAATGCGTATGTTACTAGAAAAAAATAACGGATTGTACCTATAAAGCATGTAAAGCCGACCACTCAATAGATATGTTATAAGTTATATCAAGGGCATGAAAAGATATCGAAAATTTATTCCAATAGTACGTGGTGAAGTCCTTAGACCATATACTTCACCCATACCTAATGAGAACATAGTAGTATCCTCCGATAAATAGAAATAGATAGGGTTGATAAATTAGACGTGTTAGAAAGTTAAGTTAATGTATCTAACATAATCATAAAAGTTTAGTTTGACAGGAAGCTGCATCGCTCGCCAGACTTGCATTATTATTACGCGTCCCAATTTTGGTCGCGCGCCAGTTTGGGTATATGTAAGAGTGATACTCATTATTGGTAACTCACGAAAGTGATTATCAATGATTACTGATGTAAATAATAATCCCAACAAATCTATGTAAACTGAATATCATCATCCAATATGTACATAAGAGCTGTGTGATATGGATTAGATTGGATCTGTGTTATATGGATTAAATAAGATCTGTGTGATATGGATTAGATTGGATCTGTGTTATATGGTTTAAATAAAATCTGTGTGATATGGATTAGATTGGATCTGTGTTATATGGGTTACATAAAATCTGTGATATGGATTAGATTGGATCTGTGTTATATGGATTAAATAAGATCTGTGTGATATGGATTAGATTGGATCTCTGTTATATGGTTTAAATAAAATTTGTGTGATATGGATTAGATTGGATCTGTGTTATATGGTTTAAATAAAATCTGTGTGATATGGACTAGATTGGATCTGTGTTATATGGTTTAAATAAAATCTGTGTGATATGGATTAGATTGGATCTGTGTTATATGGGTTAAATAAAATCTGTGTGATATGGATTAGATTGGATCTGTGTTATATGGTTTAAATAAAATCTGTGTGATATGGATTAGATTGGATCTGTGTTATATGGGTTAAATAAAATCTGTGATATGGATTAAATTGGGTCTATGTGATATGGGTTAGTCAAAGTCCGTGTTATATGGAATATGTTGGATCTGTGTGATATGGGTTAGATATGGTCTATGTGATATGGATTAAATTGGATCTATTCTTATTCTTTATTGCACACAATAATATTACACATTATTATAAAATAAAGAAAATTAATGTACAAAGGCGTACTTAACCCAAACATTGAGTTTTCTGACAGCTAACCTTTGAGTGATGGAGAATTTGGAGAAAAATTTAAATACTGTTGGGGATACAAACAAGTGTACAACAAATTACTACATACAAAAATACAAAGTAATTAATTATGTAATAAATAAATAAATTAAATATACAAATAAATTATAATTAAATATAAAATAAATTATGTAATATACATATATTTATATAAATACAAATATAATAAATACATGAATAAATTTATAGGTATATATACATACATACATATATATAAACTGCTACATTGATATGAAATAATCTTTAATTCTATGAGATATGGGTTAAATAAAAAGCTGAGTGATAAGGGATATATACATGCTATGTGATATGGGGTTCATTAAAGCTTTGCGATATGGAATAAATAAATGCTGTATGATAAATAAAAACTTTGTGAAAGGTGATAAATAAATACTCTGTGATATAGGATACATTATGAATATAGATGTTGTCATTCATGAATGCAATGATAGAAACTGAGATCGGTATATAATTTATGGTTTATTAATAGAGCAGCAGCAGCAGCAGCAGCAGCAGCCTACAAGCTTAATACCTATTAGTTAAGACTACATGGATAGATGTTCTGCTTTTGTCTTATTTTTTCAGATGCTGTATATCAGGGACAAACTAGGCTGAGAGTGGTAATACTGATCGCCGTGGGGCACGGCAAAAGCAGGATGGCCGAGTGTTACAGACTTCCGGCCCCTGCTCAACTTTGTGCACCTAGATAGTTATATATTGATAATATTTGTGATTTAATTTGTTCTATAGCATGTCATTATTTTGATTTGTGTTTAAATACTTGTTTGTAACTACCTACTAAATGAAATATAATTATGTCGCCGTACGCTTGACAGCTTCCGGCGTAACAAAATACTGATTATGAGTAATATTTACATTAGTTGTGGTTTATATGTATTATTGATTGATAATTCTCCTAATTAAATCTCCAATCTAAATAGTATTAATTAATGTTAAATATGTAATAGTTTTTGTATATGTATGACTCTTGATTAGCTTATCTGTTTGTCTATATATACCGATGTGTCACAATGTTCGAGTCAGTCATTCTGTCACCGTCGTTGAGAACAGTTGTAAGTGGAAACTCTGCACGATTGTTTATAAAATATAATCGACCGTCAAATGCATATGTGTTGATTATTGTGACCATCCTGATTACCTGAAGTATTACAATAGATAACAATTTTACTTTATAGTACGAAACGCTGAGCAAAATTTGAGCGGGTGTCTGACGCATTTTAAAATATAAAATGTAGTGTTGCTTGTTATAGATAGATAGATAGACAATTCTTTATTGCGCACAAACAAACAGATACAAAAATAATAAGACACAAATTAATAAACATGCAACAATGGGCGGCCTTATCGCTAAAAGCGATCTCTTCCAGGCAACCTTTGGATGGAGAGGAAAATAAAGAAGTTACAAAGAGCAGAGGGTGCGCGCACTCGACATGAATAGGTAACATTAACACGACACACATAAAAACACATATGTTGTAAACTATAATAATATATATATTTTTTTTTTTTTTCTTTATTTGGTTCACGACTCGAAATATACACTTGATTATCTCTTATGGCTAGCTGAAACAAGAACTTTCACGGTGTAATTTCTAATATCAGTGAACACATCATGCAAAAGATAAAAGCCTGAACAGTGCTCGAAAAAACAATATATAAAAAAAAGAACTAAAAACTCAATGTGCAAAAAAGATATGACAAAAAAAAAGAAATTAAATAAATCATGCAAAACAAAACAAATAAAAACCAATATTTAAATAAGATTACGTATCATTAATGATTTTGTAGATAGTGGCCTTCGCCGAGGATAGAGAACCAGAGAATATGTCAAACTGTGATTTAATGCCATTGCAATGTGAAAAAGATCTGTATAAAGGAGAATGTTGACGAATATTTGTTCTACACCTTGGTAACCTGAAGCACCGTCTATTCAACAATCGGCTTCCTTGTCGTGGGACTTCCAAGTTAACATGCATTAAAAGTTCTGGGCAATCTACCAATCCATGAATTAGTTTAAACAAAAACATAATATCTGATACTTTACGGCGAACACTTAGGGACTTCATTTTATAAAAAGTTAATCTACTCACATAGGAGGGCAATACCTTACATTTATTATTTACATAAGATAATTGGTGTAAGAATCTTTTTTGAATGCTTTCCAATCTGTTAGAATGTACTGCATAGCCAGGAGACCATACACAACTATTAAATTCTAGTATACTTCTAACTACGCTGTTGTATACAGGTATTAATACTGTAGGGTCCTTAAAAGATTTTATTTGTCTAGATAAGAAGCCGGATAATTGCGAGGATTTTTTTGTTATTTTATCAATGTGATTTCTGAAATTTAAAGAGCTGTCTACTATTATCCCTAAATCTCTTATACTATCAACTTCTGTAAGCTTAGTATCTTTCAACAAATATGAAGCCGGTAAAGGGTTTTTCTTTCGTGTGAATTTAATGTGATAGCATTTACTTATATTCAGTATCATTTTATTACGTGAGCACCATCCATCAACAAAGTCAAGTTGATCTTGTAATATTTTAACATCGGCATTACTTTGAATTCGCGAGTATAATTTTAAGTCATCCGCATACATTTTAAAGTCACATTTTAAACCATTTGCTAGGTCATTAATGAATATAAGGAAGAAGAGGGGTCCCAGATGAGATCCTTGAGGAACGCCGGTTAGTATAGTTTGGGCTCGAGACATGTAACCGCGAATCTTTACAAGCTGTGTTCTATTTTGGAGATAAGATTCACACCATCGATACAATGATCCGTGAATACCCATCTCTGAAATTTTATTCAACAGCAATGTATGATCAATTAAGTCAAATGCCTTTGTAAAATCTGTGTATATCGCGTGGATTTCATCACCATCATCAATAGCCTTGGAAACATCGTTAACAAATCCCATTAGGTTAGTGGTTGTAGATTTATTAGGCAAAAAACCATGCTGTTCAGGATGAAGTTTATGTTTAATGTGCCAGTATATTTTTTTTTGTACAATGGATTCTAATACTTTTCCGAGGGCCGGTAAAATAGAGACTGGACGGTAATTAGAAACTATATTAGGATCACCACTCTTATGTATAGGCGTCAAGCGTGCTGTTTTCCACTCTGTTGGAAAAATACCATCATGTAGAGATCTGTTATATAATGTACATAGCGGTGCTGCTAAACATTTTGCGCACTCTTTAAGGAAGATATTGGGAATACCATCTAACCCTGCACCTTTATTTGAGTCCAACTTTTCCAACGCTGCTCTAACTTCTGATTCCTTAAGAGTTAAAACGCCAAAAGAGATGGAAAAATTACCGATCTGAGAAGGGGGGGTGAGAGGTATTAGTTGCCTGCGACTGCCGCAACTCAAACACAGAATGAAAATATTCCGCAAAGAGATCACATATTTCTTGTCCGCCATGAGCTGTTTTAGGACCCAGAGATAGATTGTTAGGTACAGAACTAGAATTCCGCTTTAAGCTGTTCACGTACGTCCATATGTGCCTAGGCTGCTTTCGCATAGTGTCAGCAGCATTCTCCTTAAACCTTTTAAAGCATTCTTTTAACATACTGTCATATCTTCTTCTTAGAATGTCTACTGTCTCTTTATCTCTTGGATTACCATACAATTTATATCTTCTATTGTACTTTATTTTTTCTTTTGCACACTTGATTAATGCAGCACTAAACCAAACAGGATAGCGCTCACTTTTTGGTATGCTAGTTGGTGTGTGTTCTTTTATTATGGGCATAACAGTGGAATAAAACGTTTGTACCATCTGATCAACGCTGCAATCAGTTTTCCAAATTTCTGCCCATTGCAAGGATGACAGTTTTTCATTAATTTTGAGATAGTCAGATTTATTAAAGTTTAGTGTGGGAGTCCTAATACGTTTTAATAATTGTGTTTTTTTATTTACAAAAATACCTATTTCCAGTGTTGGGTGATGATAGTCTATATTTATTAGAGGAAGCAGACATAAATTTACTTTAACTGATTTAGGTGTATCTGTAAGCACAAGATCCAGAATTCGGTTGTTGTCGTTTTTTATACAGTTACATTGGCTTAAATTATTAAATATAATTTCATCTAAAAATATATTTTCCAAATTATTGCATGCGTTAGAAGGTACACAAGATGATAAACTCGTATCATATTCCCACCCATTGTTTGTCATATTAAAATCCCCTACTATGATAGAAGGTGGCTGTTTTACTTTATTACAAATTACGTCGGTGACATTTGTTAAAAATAGCTCCAAATACTCCTGGTTTACTGGGGGTGGTATATACACTGCACAGATATTATTTTTTTTATGGTTAAGCCCATTACTGATTTTGACACTAACCCATAGGTCTTCGCATTCTGATTCCCAGGACAACTGTCTGCTAACTTCTAAACGTTTATTGACAGCGATACAGACGCCTCCACCCTCTTTTTTACTAAGATACGATCTACTAGAGCTTCGATCTCTCCTAAAAATGTTATACCTTTCGTCCAGAAATTCATGATCAAAAACAGAATTATTCAACCAGGTTTCCGTTAATATTATAATATCGTAATCATTTTGCAAGGCGTTCATATAAAATATATCTGTTTTGGTTCTCAAACCTCTTACATTTTGGTAGTAAATAGTTAAAATTTTGATGTATTTCTAATTCACTATAAAAAAAAAATAACAAAGCAAAAGAAAATAAAAATAAAAAACAAAAAATAACCGTTACAGATTCTTAAGAGTATCTTCACTAATTATCAGTAGCGCTTTCGAACTTATATTCTTGCGGACAAATATCTTGCCATTTCGAACCCACAGGAACTCGTACTGTTTCTCCTTGACAGCTGTTCGTGCTGCCGCATGCAATTTTTTGTTTGTTGGTGATAAGTGTTCCGCGACGTAGACCGGCTGCTTGCTACCAGCAATACCCAGGTGCCCTGAATGCAGTTTCTCTTGTTTATTGACTCTATTAAACTTTTTTACTGCTACCAGTAATTCGTCTCGGACACGAGAGCTACTCAGCTTCACAACTATTGCGCGGGGTCTATTAGATTGTTGATTCAATTTCGGCACTCTGTGAAAATCAATGATCTCACTATCAGTTATTTCTCTTGACACTACAACACCGAGCTGTTTGACAACAGTCTTAATATTTTCTGACTTGTTCTCCGGAACACACTGTATCTCAATATTACTCGATCTAGATTGTTGCTCTATATTATTTAGTTGACTACATACAGCTGTAACCTTTGAACGGAGTTCTTCGTTCTGCGCCTTGAGACTTTCTATGATTTTCGATTTCTCGCTGACTTGTTTGCTCAGGTCTTCAAATTGTGCATTAACATAGTTAATACTAGTCTTTATTTCTTCAAATTTGCGGTGAATAGCTTTATTCTCTGATGTTATCTGTTCTTTGACCTGCGACAATATCGTACCGATAGCCTCTTTAAGTTTTGCTTCAAAGTAAGATTTGAGCTCATCCACCATTAAATCGCCAACACTGCTCAAAGTAGAGGGCGAACTGGACACATTTGCCTGTTTTACTGGCGTATTCGTATTGTCTCCCTTTCTTTCAGAGTTTTTACAGTCCGGACACTTCCAGGTTGTCTTCGTCTGTTTTGACTCCTTGTTAAAGTTCTCTGCTGTTATTCCTAGGCACTGGTAGTGATAGTTCCCAGAACATAAAGAGCAGACTTTAGACTCAGATGGTTTAGTTATTTTGTTGCATGCTCTACACTTCATAGTTACGTAGCAACGGAACGTATTTTTATCGTGTAAATAGGCCTTAACTATATTCAAGAACTAAGCGCACTTCTTATGCTGTTAGGTTGGTACTATGCGCTTATTTTGACAGTTGATATATGACGTTGTCAAAACTGTCAACTTGATTGACAGTGAACGTTAGAATCTCTACCGTTAAAAATATACTATTGCGGGTATGATGAATTTTTTGGCCAATGTGTTCAATATGAAATCGTTAATTATGTTCACCAATTTTAATATCTTATTGTAAATAACGTTATCAGCGGTACGTTACCGATTTATCCGTTGAACACTGTAACTTTTATTACGAAAGACTAAGTGTTATGTATCGTACCTAGCGGTAATCGGCTAACCTACGACATAACCAACGTGCGACCTTCCCCTGATGTTACCACTACCTACTCACCCTTCAATTCGCTGTATCAGGTACTACGGGATGCAGTTCAATAGTCAGTCTCAATTAGGGACGTGGGGTACCCCAATATGGAGGTGTACTACGTCTAAATTCTAATGTATAAGGAACTATGTATTAAGAGAAAAGAAAATGTACTGTCCTGGTCAAGATGAACTGGCGCCACGCATGTGCAGCGCGGCGACCACCCGAAGTCTACAGCACCTCGCAGCTACGATCGCGGGGACAACTACTCCACACTCGCGACGTTAAATTATACGAAATATGCACAATCGACGCTGACGGACGAGGTTCTCTTCCTCGCAGCGGATATATTAAAGAACTAGATGGCACACCGATGTGCAGGTCTTTCTTCAGCCAACAACAAACGCGTCGCTACCTAATCGCGCTCGACCCGGCTCCACGACGCGTAGTGAATATACTCCGAACGGTGGTGGTTAGATTACGTTAAAACTACCCACCACTGAGTGATAATAAAATGCGTTTTGTTCCGAACAGTCCCCCGCCCCAGCCAGACGCAAACTGGCTGAGTACCAAACCAGAGGAGCAGAAGAAACTATGCTAACCTAAGCTACTGGAAGTCGCGACAAAGCGGCAACGGCTCTTTTAAAAACAGAATCCCCGACTAAGACTTCTGCCACCCGCGGTATACCATCAGCGCCCGGAAACAATCTCAATATTCTACCCCGTCTCCAACACAAGGGTGGCATATTCATTTCCTTCACTAGAACGAGGTCTCCAACCTTAGGCGGATCTGTCTTGTCAGACCACCGAACACGCTGCTGTAAGAGATGGAGATACTCTAGATTAAATCTCTTCCAAAAGCTCTGAGATAGCTGCTGCAACAACTGAAAACGCGAGAGCCGATATACTGGGACTTCAACGAATGGGTATTCCGGAAGTGCTGTAAGAGGACCGCCAATCAAAAAATGACCTGGAGTAAGGACCTCCAAGTCATTTGGGTCTGAAGAAACTGGACAAAGAGGCCGCGAATTAAGAGCCGCCTCAATCTTACAGAAGAATGTAGAAAGTTCTTCAAAAGTAAGAACCGTTTCGCCTATGACTCGACGAAGATGCGTCTTAGACACCTTCACTACTGCTTCAAAAATACCACCCCACGATGGATAAATAGGGGGGCTAAACTGCCACTGAATACCACGACGAGAAAACTCATTACCTAATGAGACCTGATTTTCTGAAATAAATTTAGTGACTTCCTTTAAATACCGATCGCTTCCCTTGTAGTTTGTACCACAGTCGGACCGAATTAAGTTCGGCAACCCGCGACGACTGACGAATCGGGACAAACAAGCGATGAAGGCTTCTGTGGTAAGAGCTGACACAACCTCGAGATGAACGGCCTTAGTAGCAAGGCAAACAAATACGCATAAGTACGCCTTGATTACCCTAGCATTCCGAACTGATGAAACCTTAATAGAGAAAGGCCCTGCAAAATCTGTACCAACTGCAGAGAAAGGCCTGGAAGGCCTTACCCGATCTGCAGGCAGATCACCCATTAGAAGTTGCTTGATGGCAGCTTTAAGCCTGTAACAAGGTATACATTTAAAAATGACGTTGCGTATAGCCCGTCTAGCCGACAAAATCCAGAACTCCCTTTGAAGGACGGCGAGAAGTGTAGTTAATCCTGCGTGAGCATTCTTCACGTGCCGATCAGCGATGATGAGTTTTCCGAGAGGACCATCCTTGGGCATGAGGAGAGGATGACGAGCCTCATAACTCAGGTTGGAATTACGCAGCCTTCCTCCTACACGTATCAAGCCGTTCTCATCTATGAAGGGATTCAACCGAGCGACAGCACCTTTTAACTTGACACGACCGCCCTTTAGCGTCGATAATACTGTTGCAAACTGCTCAGCCTGAACGTAACGCACCCAAAACAAGAGTGCCTCCTGCCGTTCTTCCGGTAGCAAAACTGGAGACAGTATCTTCTTGTCAGGATTCCTAGTATTGTGTACAAATCTACGCATCCAACCAGTTACCCCTAACAACTTATCCAAGGAATTATACCGGTTAAGTATCTTGTCTAAATCCTGAGACGATTCCGCAACGATGACGTGACATCGTAATTCAGGAAGAGGATCTACAGGCTCCACATCAGAATTAGGCCAGCCATCTTCATGCTCTTTAAGCCAGGCTGGACCCCACCACAATTGGTGGTCTAACAACGCCGGAGCTTCACAACCGCGTGAAGCGCAATCTGCCGGATTCCAGTCACCAGGGACATGTCTCCACGTAAGGGAGACAGCTGACTGCTGAATTTGGGAGATCCTATTTGCAACGAAAACTTCTAGTGCATGGACTGGTGCACGCAACCATGCGAGGACAATTTGACTATCAGTCCAAGCGAATACTTCCACAATATCTATATTTTTCCCCAAGGTTAATTTGACATGATTGAGAAGTCGACACAATAACGCAGCTCCAGATAATTCCAGTTTCGGGATAGTTAGGCGCGATCGAATAGGGGCGACCTTGCTTTTCGCCATTACAAGTTTTACACTTACTGCTCCTGACCCATCGACAGAACGCAGATATATGACAGCGGCGTAGCCGCGCTCTGAGGCGTCACAGAAACCATGTAGGGTAACCTTACATTTCCCAGGAGGTAGTAAAACTCTATCCAATTTTATTAATTGTATATCCGGTAGAGATGACACAAACCTAGTCCAATCTCGTAAAATGTCACCAATAAGAGGGCATCCCATGTTAATCCTTCCAACCAAAGTCTCTGGAGGAAACATTTTGCCCAAAATACAACTGGGGTTATCCATCCATTAGGATCAAAAATCCGTGCCACTGTAGACAGTACCAATCGCTTGGTCCACAACTTAGAAATGTCCAGCTCCTGAACGCGAAAGGTAAATACATCTTGTGTCGGCTGATACTGGACTCCTAACAAAGCTACTGTATCAGGATTATTAACATTCTGAAATGTGTGAGGATCCTGTCTATGTTCCTCTGGCAACCCATCAAGAACAGCTGGAGAGTTTGATAGCCACTTCCGTAACTCATAGCCAGCCGTTTTCAAAATGCCTATCAACTCGTCACGCAACACTAACGCTTCTTCTTCACTGGCTGCACCCGTACAAATGTCATCCACATATACGTCACTCGATAAAACTTGGGTAGTTAATTCGTTCACGTTCGGCCAATTCCAATAAAGCTCGAATAGCAATAAAAGGACTAGAACGTAACCCATACGTATTAGTATTCAGCTCGAAAACAGTGATTGGCTTGGCAGGGTCTTCTCGCCACAGTATAAGCTGATATCTTCGATCATCAGGGTGAATGATAGTCTGACAAAACATCATTCTAATATCGGCAACAAACACGACTTGATGTCGGCGAAAGTTCGTCAGAATTTCAGAAATATCACGCTGTAACTTGGGCCCCGAATGTAGACACTGATTTAGTGAGACGCCGTTAGAGGTGGGTGCAGACCCATCGAATACTACCCTAATTTTTCCTGCCCTGAACACCGCATGGTGAGGAATAAAGTAATGTTCTTGCATACGCCAGTTGAAATTTGAAACCGACATGTGACCTAGTTCCGAATATTCTTGCAGAAAGTCAATATACTTCTGTCGGAACACTGGATCTCGCTTCATACGTCTCTCCATAGAAGCTAACCTTTTCTCAGCTAGCATTCGTGAGTGACCAAGACGAGGCCGAGAAGGCAAGAAAGGTAACCTCGTCACAAACTGACCCGAGCAAAGACGACCAGTGTTGTTCTGGAAGAATGACTCACATTCCAGATGTTCCGGCTCCTCTCGCGACGCAGTAGGAGGTTCTTCAACTTCCCAAAATTGCTGAACAGCATCAGCAAGTGAGAGTCCCACATGAACCTGGCTATCCTCTGAGGGAGAATCACAAACGGAATATACTGGTCCCATAATAACATCACCTAGGACAGTTGGGATAGCTACCAGCCCAACGGAATGCAGTAGCTTTCCGTTGCCCAACTGCAACAATCCTAGCACGTCACTGCCCAGTAATAAATCCAAATTTGTATTTGGAAGATGAAAATCTGGGTTTGCCAACGAAAGCCCTGTCGTCAAACGAACAACTTCAGGTGGCAAAGTAACCGACGGATGACGTCCTATAATATAATCTAAAACTATAGCTGAAGTACTGATCACCGGAAATGACGATCGGAGAGGGAAAAATGAGATCGATACTTGACCCCGTAACCCGTACACCTTAACTCCACCCACACCTTGCACATAGTCTGCACCAGGACGAACACGTAACCCTAAACGAGTCGCCAAACGTGTTGACACAATGCATCCTTGAGAACCGGAATCCAACATCGCGCGTACCGTCACATGAGCACCCTGTGGTGAGCTGACGCGAACCTGAGCTGTGGGTAACAAGACCGTTATAGGAAGAGGGGTAGACGAAGGTGGAGGTATGGTTGGGAGTCAGAACTGCGATTGAGGATACTGTTGATGAACAGTAGCAGAATGTCCTTGCATGACCTGAGGATTCCACGGTTGATACACCGGCGGCATAAAACGCCGATCCATACGAGGCCATTCTGCGTACGGGAGTGGTACGTAAGAGCGAATCCGACGCTCCTGATCAACAGCTGCGTGACTTATTAGAGGAGGGGAGTAAGCACCCCCGCCCGTGGCGAGCTGTGGCAGCGACTGCTTGTGAACAGGAGAACCCCGATGTCTTCTAGAACCATCAGGCACTTGATAATTATTTCTAGCAGGTGATCGCTCACCCATCCTTGTGAGCTCTGCGGGGTCGGCCGAAGGCACCGGAGCAACTAGCCTAGGCGAGCCATTTTGATTGCCGCAGAGTAGGAGGTGATGATTACCTCCACACTGGCCGCACGGTCTTACTCTCTGGCATCTAGAAACCAAGTGATTGCCCAGGCAACTGTAACACCAATTTCGCTGTCGAGCAATGTTGCGTCGAGCCTGCCAACGCAATTGCCTGAAATTAGAGCAAGACGTGACCACATGGCCATAGTCCTTACAATATACACATCTGGTCTGCTGCTCTTGAGCAGCGGAAGCAGTATTAAATACTCGTCCCTCACGGCGCCGGTCCGGTTGTCGATGCTCCATACGTGGCTGTTGTAATCGTGGCCGAGAACCAACTTCACCTGGTCCGGGTGGGGGAACATTTTCTACACGTCGACATTCATCTTCCAAAAACAAGACCAAATCATCAAAACTTGGAAGATGCGTGGCTGAGTCCCCACCGTACTCTTGCTCGAACCTATTCCGCAAATCATGGGGAAGCTTGGCTAACACGATATGCAGCAACATAAATGACCAACTAGATACTGGTAGATTTAGTCCCTTTAATCCGTTATAGGATACTAATAACGGATTGAGTATTCGCATCCGTAACGACGGGGTTCCGGAAATCCTGGGAAGGTTCAAAATAGTGGACACATGACTGTCCGCCAACCGCCTAATATTTTGGTACCTTCTTGTTAACAGGTCCCGGGCGATATCGTAATTATTATCTACTAATTCCAAGTGCTGCACGAGCCCCTTGGCTTCACCTGACAAGGAGGCCAATAAATACGCCAACTTTTGTGCCGGAGTTAAATCCTTACGAGTATGTACCAAACTATCATATAAATTATTAAATGCTACCCACTGACACAGATCTCCGCTAAACTGAGGTAAATCGAGCTTAGGAAGTCGACTAATTAGCGCGGGCGAAGCGGCTTCGTCAGAATGAAGACTTGTCCCAGCCGCTGACGGGACCGACAAAATACCGACCGCTTGGCGGATCTGATCCGCTAAGTCATCAGCCTGACTAACGTCAGCATTAATTTTTTCCATTACCTCTGGTTCCAAACTCAATTCCAACAATTCCTGATAAGCCGCATATAAGTCCGTTATTTTATTTTCTAAGTCCTCATAACGACTTAATAACGCGCGTTCACGATCCTTTCGGTTTATATTCAAAACCGCCGAGCCGAGCCATCGTAACACCGCGGCAATCCGTGCGCGAGGTTTGGTGGCCATCATTGCCTTTAATTACGTTAATTACCAACTTACGTATGTTACCGACGCTTTATTTATTTATGTTTTAATTATCACAATTTAGCCAAATGTGAAAGTATCTAAATAGATCTTTATATTAAATTAATAATTAAGTGGGTATTTGCGTATCACAGTTGCTATTTTGGCTAGACTGACTACCGTCAATAAAGTTCGGCGTCTGATATAAAGATGGCGCGACGCGCCAGCATGAACAGTCAATTGTGAGATTTAGTAATGGTCAGTCGATTGTGGGACTTCGTAGTGAGCAGTGATTGTGAGATTATGTGTGGCGAGCGGCCGTGGGACGGCTGCTGTGTTATAATGTGTTTGTGAGTTTGATTGGCAGGTTATCAATGATTATCAAAGACGTGCCATCTGAGGAACTGCATTGATGATTGAGATGCAACCAACGAACATCATGAGGTTTGATGCATTCGCTGAGTAAGTGACAACCCAATATTATATCTATTTGTTTAACTAAATATTATTATGTGATATAAGTGATACTTGATGATGATAGTGGATAACTGAATAACTGATGATGACCAAGAGTTGGCGTTTGGTGTGGTTGTAGGGGCTGGTGGAGGCCACTTGGGGGAGTCCCCACATTTTTATAGGCTTGTCAATGTATCGCATACCTTTAATATTATTGATTATTAAGATTATCAAGATGATTACCAGTAAGAGTGTATGAAACTCTTACAGATCAGAAGTGGGATTAGATTCTGGCCTATCCGCTTCGCTATCTGATGATTTTTGTTGAATTCGTTTACATTATTATCATATCATTTTATTATTCTGAAAAAAAATAATACATGTGGGTAGTTGGTGTTTTTATTAATAGCGATGCCTACAGATTTTACGATTCATGTCCTTATTGTCAGTCTTTGTTATGTTAATAGTTATTAGTGGAACACGAATAAATTTGAGTTAAGTGATATTTGCTAGTCCGGTGTAATGTTTTTCTTTTGAGGATTTCTGACAAAATTGAAATTTGTTCTGATTGGACATGCTTTGTAAATGTGTCTTCAACAACATCTTTCAGTTGGTTTGATTTATTTCATTGCTTCGTATCATTTAAGCAGTGGGTAAATTTGAGTTCGGAGTGCTATGTATGATTAACTGCGATTGCTAATAATTTTGGCAGTAAAGTTATGTTGTCTCACTGTCCATTTTCTGAGCCGATGATTAATAATCTTATTTGAAATGTGGTTAATATGTTTAGTGAAGGAGGCAGATTACTGATTGATCTTACAGGCCTAATATATTAACGAGAGCCGATTGTGTCTTGTAAATTTGAAGTCCGTTTTTATAGTTATGTTGCAGAATATGTGAATGCGAGTCGCTGGAGCGATTGAGTGGCATTAGTGGCTGCGTTGTGGCGCTGGCCGTTGCCGCATGAATGGCGTTACGTGCTACGCCATGACGGTGGCGCGGTCGCCCCGAATGTGTCCAGCCGGCCTGACGATGGCGCGGCCGCCGTGAATGTGTCGCAGCCGCCCTAATGGTGGCGCAGCCGCCCTGAAGGCGTCGCGGCCGCCCTGATGGTGGCGCGGTCGCCCTGATTAGTGGACGTGAAGAGGATGAGATGAACTGATCAAGGTCGTCGATTGGTTCTGTCTCACTTGAAAGTAAGTCTAGTTTATAGGGTACATTGGTCGACGTCATGGACCCATGTACCGGGCTGAGCTGATCAAGGTCATGGATTGGTTCAGTCCTTAGAATAGTATAGTTTATAGGGTACATTGGTCGACGTCATGGACCCATGTACCGGGCTGAGCTGATCAAGGTCATGGATTGGTTCAGTCCTTAGAATAGTATAGTTTATAGGGTACATTGGTCGACGTCATGGACCCGTGTACCGGGCTGAGCTGATCAAGGTCATGGATTGGTTCAGTCCTTAGAATAGTATAGTTTATAAGGTACATTGGTCAGCGTCATGGACCCATGTACCGGGCTGAGCTGATCAAGGTCATGGATTGGTTCAGTCCTACTTAGAATAGTCTAGTTTATAGGGTGCATTGGTCAACGTCATGGACCCTTGTGCCGAGCTGAACTGATCAAGGTTGTCGATTGGTTCTGTCTCATTTGAAAGTAAGTCTAGTTTATAGGGTGCATTGGTCAACGTCATGGACCCTTGTGCTGAGCTGAACTGATCAAGGTTGTCGATTGGTTCTGTCTCATTTGAAAGTAAGTCTAGTTTATAGGGTGCATTGGTCAACGTCATGGACCCTTGTGCCGAGCTGAACTGATCAAGGTTGTCGATTGGTTCTGTCTCATTTGAAAGTAAGTCTAGTTTATAGGGTGCATTGGTCAACGTCATGGACCCTTGTGCCGAGCTGAACTGATCAAGGTTGTCGATTGGTTCTGTCTCATTTGAAAGTAAGTCTAGTTTATGTAGTGTAGGTGAGCGTATTATTAATTTATAAGTATATTAGTGGGTAATTCATTATTTGTTTGTTACCTTTTCCTCAGTCGGAATAAACGTGTCTTACCGATTAGCTGTGCATCTTTCATTAACTCAAGCCCTAGTGTTAAATATATTACAGTGACGACGTGGATGTTAAATCGATCCCATTGTGTGAATTTCGGTGCTAAAAATGTCGATCGGAAAGTTGAACGAGTTTGATGTGCGATCGGGAGTGTGGTCGTCATACATGGACCGGCTCGACATGTATTATAAAGCAAACAAAGTCACGGACGACCTTAAGTTACCGATTTTAATTGCGAGTATGGGCGATGAAGCTTACGAGCTGCTCGTTAACTTAGCTAGTCCGAGTAAACCAGCGGAGTTAAGCTATGAACGAGTCAAAGAATTAATGCGACAACACCTACAACCGACGCCATCTTCGCTAGCAGAAAGATACCGGTTTCGACAAAAACGACAGGGCTCGGAGGAGGACGTTGCGACCTATGTAGCGGAGTTAAAGAAACTGTCACGGAATTGCAAATTCAACGCCACCTTAAACGATAATTTACGTGACCAGTTTATCTGTGGGCTCAAGAGTGACGTCATACGCCAACGGCTTTTCGCAGAGGATGACACGATTTCTTTTACGGAGGCAGTGAAACTAGCTTGTTCCTTGGAAGCGGCGGAGCGGGATGCGGCCGCGGTGGAAGGAGCGATGGGAACGTCGGAAGCGAGTGGCACTCGTTCGATGCATGCGCTGACGTCACAAGAACGTCGGGCTGGACGGGTACGGGAGCGCAGGAGCGGGGATATGGACCAGGCGGTGACGGAGGCCATCAGTAGTGCGCGACAGAACGCTGGCGGTTGCACCGCGCGTGCCGCCGCAGCGGCTTCGCGGCGCTCAGCGGGAGGCACTCGGGCAAAGTGTACGGCTTGCGGGGCTGCGAATCACCAGTACGGGAGCTGTCGGTACCGCAGCTTTGTGTGCAGCAAATGCCAGAATACGGGGCATTTGCGGAGAGTATGTCCAGAGTGGAGTACACGCACGCCTCAGAGGTTCGACAGAGGACAATTTCATTACGGTGAGGCGGGTCACGATAACAGTGGAGAGGAGGAGGACGAGAGCATCGAGGAGATGAACCTTTTGTCTTTGAATAACTATAAGGCAGTAAGTTTACCAATTTTCGTGGACAATATTGTAATTAATATGGAGATAGACACGGGGACAGCAATTTCGTGCATAAATAAAAAAATGTATGATGTAAACTTCAGTCATTTACCGTTATGTAAGGATAACACTGTGTTAAAATTTTACGATGGCTCGACTATTAAACCTTTAGGCATTATCAAGCCAGTAGTGTGTTTCGAGAACAGAAAAAAAATATTGGAACTATTCGTCATTGAGGGCGGCACAACGTCACTTATTGGGAGACAGTGGTTGACCGAGTTACAAATAGATGTACCTAGGTTCTATTGTAATTTTATGAATAAAGATTCCGTGCAGATCGATGACGAAATATATAAATTGCTCGACAGGTATAAGATTGTTTTTGACGATGGCCTGGGGCGGTACACGGGTGGCAAGGCGACGCTTCGCGTGCGTGAGGGTGCCGAGCCCGTGTTCCACCGCGCGCGGCCGCTGCCGTACGCGCTGCGCGAGCGCGTCGACGCGGAGCTGGACGCGATGCTGCGCGCGGGCGTCATTGAACCTGTTGACTGCTCCGACTGGGCCTCCCCGCTAGTGCCTGTTAACAAGGCGGACGGTACGTTACGCATTTGTGCGGATTACAAGTCTACACTGAACCCGGTTTTGCTGATCGACCGTTACCCTCTTCCTAAGATTGAGGACGTTCTAGTAGGGTTAAACGGGGCTAGATACTTTAGTAAAATCGATTTGTCTCACGCATACAACCAAGTGGAGCTGGACGATTCCAAGAAGTACACCGTCATCAACACGCATCGAGGGCTGTTCCGTTATAATAGACTCGTTTACGGTTTGTCGTCCAGCGTAGGAATTTTCCAGCGGATTATGACGAATTTACTACAAGGTATTCCACACGTTCAAGGGTTCCTGGATGACGTAATAATAGGAGGTAGGACCAAAGCGGAACACTTGCAGGCTCTCGAAGCTGTGTTAATGCGGTTAGCGGATAACGGACTAAGGTTGAAAAAAAGTAAGTGCGTTTTCCTTGTGGATGAAGTTCGGTATTTAGGGTATATCGTGTCTAAAGATGGCATCAAGGCGGACATGTCTAAAATTGACGCGATCACGAAAATTAAGCCCCCCGTAAATGTCACCGAATTGCGATCATTCCTTGGGATGGTAAATTTCTTTGCAAGGTTCGTTAGGAATCTCAGCTCAAAGCTAGTTCCGTTACATAGATTATTACGCAAAGAGGTAACTTGGGAGTGGGACAGCGAATGCGATCGTTGTTTTGAGGAAGTAAAGCGGGCGTTAGTGAGTAGTGAGGTGCTGGCTCATTACGACCCGGATGCGCCGGTGATCTTGACGTGTGACGCGAGCGCGCGCGGCGTCGGCGGCGTGCTGGCGCAGCGCGGTGCGCGCGGAGAGCGGCCCGTCGCGTACGCATCGCGGACACTTACGGCCGCGGAGAAAAACTACTCACAGATACACCGCGAGGCGCTGGCGATCATATTCTGTGTTAAAAAATTCCACCAATACCTTTACGGGCGGAAGTTCATATTGCGAACGGACCATAAACCGTTGGTGTCAATTTTCGGCCCTAATGCCGGAATACCCACGATGACTGCCAGTAGGATGCAACGTTGGGCTGTTATCTTATCTGCTTACAATTACGAAATTGAGTATATTAAAACTGATGAAAATTGTGCAGACGGATTATCCCGGTTACCCGATACTACGAGTCAAACCTTCCGACCTAAGGAATCCATTCCGGAGCAAACATACTTACATTTCGCACAGGACGCGCTTTTACTAGATTATAGACAAATCAAAAAACTCACACTAAAGGATCCCATTCTGAGCAGGGTTCTGACTTATGTACGGGACGGTTGGCCGGAATCGTGCGATATCGAAGGTATGCGACCCTATTTCAATAGAAAGGCAGAATTGTATGAGGAGCTCGGCTGCCTGATGTGGGGGCACAGGGTGGTAGTTCCGGAAGGTTGCCGGAAAAAAGTTTTACAGATAATTCATGAGCCGCACATGGGCATTGTAAAGTCCAAGGCCTTGGCCCGCAGTTACGTGTGGTGGGCCGGAGTGGACGAGGCGGTGGAGCGCGAGTGCTGCGAGTGCGCGACGTGCGCGGCGCACGCCGACGCGCCGCCCCGTGCCGTGCCACGCCCCTGGCCCTGGCCGAGCCGCCCGTGGTCGCGGCTGCACTTGGACTTTATGGGGCCCATTGAAGGAAAAACGTACCTGGTGGTGATTGACGCCATGTCGAAATGGTTGGAGGTTCACCAGGTTCCCAGCACGGCCGCGAGATACTCTGTTCACAGATTGAGCGAACTGTGGAGTAGGTTCGGGATTCCCAAGCAAATAGTCACGGATAATGGGCCACCATTTACTAGTAGTGAGTTCGCTACCTTCGTTGAAAATGATGGAATAGAACACATTTTCACAGCGCCGTACCATCCCGCTTCTAACGGAGCGGCAGAGAATGCTGTGAAGACTTTAAAAAGGGTTATAAAAAAAGCGTTATCGGAAAAAAAAGATATTGAATTGGCGTTACACAATTTCTTGTTACATTATCGCAACACCGAACACTGCTCGACGGGAGAGAGTCCAGCAGTCTTGTTGATGGGGAGGCGGTTAAGGACACGCTTAGACGCGTTAAAGCCGGACAGGGGAGCTAAAGTTCGGGAGGCGCAAGAGCGACAAGTTAGCGCCGTAGGAGGGGTAGATAGGAGCGTGGAAGTCGGGGATAACATTTGGTACCGCCAGTATCTAAAGGCGGAAAAATGGTTACCCGGTTCTGTTGTTAGTTCGGCAGGGGCTAATGATTTTAGAATTTTAGACAGTAGGGGTAACAACATTCATAGGCACGTCGATCAGTTACGCCGCAGATCCGGTAGTTCGCTTGTGATCCCTACAAATGCTAGACAGTCTAAGATAAGCTCTTTGAGCCCAAAATCACCATTGGCCGTAGATGTTCAGTCGCGGCAGTCAGAAGTTGGGCAATCAGGTGCGGAGGACCAGGACTTAAGGGCTAGTACGACGCCGGCCGTTTCGTCTCCACACGTAATCGTACCGCCTGATCGTCCTGTTGAAGAATTTACTACGCCGCCTACCACGCCTGTACGGCCCCAGGGCCGCCCTATCCGCAAGTGTAGGTTAGCCAAACAAATTAATTTTAAGGAGTGAAAGAAGGAGTAGTAAAAGTACTATTTAGTCACGGGGTTGCCCTATTTTGTAATTATAGATTTAGTGGGAAGGGATGTAGTGTAGGTGAGCGTATTATTAATTTATAAGTATATTAGTGGGTAATTCATTATTTGTTTGTTACCTTTTCCTCAGTCGGAATAAACGTGTCTTACCGATTAGCTGTGCATCTTTCATTAACTCAAGCCCTAGTGTTAAATATATTACAGTTTATAGGGTGCATTGGCCAACGTCATGGATCCTTGTGCCGAGCTGAACTGATCAAGGTTGTCGATTGGTTCTCTCATTTGAAAGTAAGTAGTTTATAAGGTGCATTGGTCAACGTCATGGACTCTTGTGCCGAGCTGAACTGATCAAGGTTGTCGATTGGTTCTGTCTCATAAGTCTAGTTTATAGGGAACATTGGTCAACGTCATGGATCCTTGTGCCGAGCTGAACTGATCAAGGGCGTCGATTGGTTCTCTCATTTGAAAGTGTCTAGTTTGTAAACATTGGTCAACGTCATGAACCCTTATGCCGAGCTGGACTAATCAAGGTCGTCGATTGGTTCTGTCTCATTTGAAAGCAAGTCTAGTTTGTAAGGTGCATTGGTTAACGTCATGGATCCTTGTGCAGAGCTGAACAGATCAAGGTCATGGATTGATTCTGTCTCATAAGTCTAGTTTGTAAGGTATATTGGTCAACGGCATGGACCCTTGTACCGAGCTGAACTGATCAAGGTAATGGATTGATTCTGTCTCATTTAGAATTAAGTCTAGGTGCATTGGTCACCGTCATAGACCTTCGTGCCGAGCTGAACTGATCAAGGTCATGGATTGGTTCGGTCTCACTTAGAATAGTCTAGTTTTTAGGGTGCATTGATCAACGTCATGGATCCTTGAGCCGTGCTGAACTAATCAAGGTCATCGATTGGTTCTGTCTCATTTGAAAGTCTGTCTAGTTTTAAGGTGCATTGGTCAACTTCATGGACCCTTGTGCCGGCTTGAGCTGATGAATGTCATGGATTGGTTCAGTCCCGGTCAGAATGTGTAGTTTATAGGTTGCATTGGTCAACTTCATGGACCCTTGTGTCGAGCTGAACTGGTTAAGGTCGTCGATTAGTTAAGTCCTGTTTGGCAGTTCAAGATCAAGGATCAGCCAAAGAATGTTAAAAATTTAGTATGTGAATTGTTTGGTCATCGTCATGGACCAATTAAATTAATTAGCTTGGGCAGTGTTTGTCTATATACGTCTGCTGGATATCTGTATCCAGTAATGTCATGTGAGTATTTAGTAAATTTTGAATAATATGATTGAGAATATGTTTTCCTTGGCAAATGGTTTACATTTCATGATACAATTAATGAGTTGGTCAACGTCATGGGCCAATTAATTAAATCGATTAACTTGGGCAGTGACTGTCTATATGTCTGCTGGGTATGTGTATTCAGTTCTTAATGTCATGTGTGTATTTAGTAAATTTTGAATAATATGATTGAGAATATATTTTCCTTGGCAAAAGGTTTACATTTTATGATACAATTAATGATTATTGTTCCGTGTGCGTAAATCATGCAGCTTTCTATTACGAGGGACTCGTAATGTTCACGGATGGCCGAGCTGTTACCGACGCTTTATTTATTTATGTTTTAATTATCACAATTTAGCCAAATGTGAAAGTATCTAAATAGATCTTTATATTAAATTAATAATTAAGTGGGTATTTGCGTATCACAGTTGCTATTTTGGCTAGACTGACTACCGTCAATAAAGTTCGGCGTCTGATATAAAGATGGCGCGACGCGCCAGCATGAACAGTCAATTGTGAGATTTAGTAATGGTCAGTCGATTGTGGGACTTCGTAGTGAGCAGTGATTGTGAGATTATGTGTGGCGAGCGGCCGTGGGACGGCTGCTGTGTTATAATGTGTTTGTGAGTTTGATTGGCAGGTTATCAATGATTATCAAAGACGTGCCATCTGAGGAACTGCATTGATGATTGAGATGCAACCAACGAACATCATGAGGTTTGATGCATTCGCTGAGTAAGTGACAACCCAATATTATATCTATTTGTTTAACTAAATATTATTATGTGATATAAGTGATACTTGATGATGATAGTGGATAACTGAATAACTGATGATGACCAAGAGTTGGCGTTTGGTGTGGTTGTAGAGGCTGGTGGAGACCACTTGGGGGAGTCCCCACATTTTTATAGGCTTGTCAATGTATCGCATACCTTTAATATTATTGATTATTAAGATTATCAAGATGATTACCAGTAAGAGTGTATGAAACTCTTACACGTAACAATAAAATACTAACTAGTAACAAAGAAACTATTTATTTACTCAAAATAAAGTAAATAAACCTAAATATGACGTTACCGCGTCAATAAATAAAGTATAAAATAAAAGAATCCATGCAATACATAGTGGCTCACTAACGATCGTACATCGCTTATCTATAAGTAAGTACGCTCATATAACGTTAGCCCGTAACTATCGCGCGCGGCGGCACACCGATGCGCCAGCCGGCCGCCCGACCGCCCGGTCCGTCTACCTGAATCTAGTATTATATTGCGCGGACGCAACCGTAATGCAAATAAATATCTAAGAAAATCCTATTTACTTACGGAATCTATTTGAAAAGGTAAGCAGAGCGATAACAAAGGCCGCAACAAAACGAAATAATACCGATATTTTAATCCTAACCACGCTCTGCTACCAGAAAATTGTTATGTATCGTACCTAGCGGTAATCGGCTAACCTACGACATAACCAACGTGCGACCTTCCCCTGATGTTACCACTACCTACTCACCCTTCAATTCGCTGTATCAGGTACTACGGGATGCAGTTCAATAGTCAGTCTCAATTAGGGACGTGGGGTACCCCAATATGGAGGTGTACTACGTCTAAATTCTAATGTATAAGGAACTATGTATTAAGAGAAAAGAAAATGTACTGTCCTGGTCAAGATGAACTGGCGCCACGCATGTGCAGCGCGGCGACCACCCGAAGTCTACAGCACCTCGCAGCTACGATCGCGGGGACAACTACTCCACACTCGCGACGTTAAATTATACGAAATATGCACAATCGACGCTGACGGACGAGGTTCTCTTCCTCGCAGCGGATATATTAAAGAACTAGATGGCACACCGATGTGCAGGTCTTTCTTCAGCCAACAACAAACGCGTCGCTACCTAATCGCGCTCGACCCGGCTCCACGACGCGTAGTGAATATACTCCGAACGGTGGTGGTTAGATTACGTTAAAACTACCCACCACTGAGTGATAATAAAATGCGTTTTGTTCCGAACACTAAGTATTTTAAGAGTAAATAGTAAAAAACTTCGAGCGCACTATTCCAAGCACAACAATTTTGACAGATATATACAGATATATTCATATGTTATATTATGTATATATATATATGTTATAAAGATATATATTTATATATAAGGATATCATAATATTTACTAAAATAAGTTATATGAAGAAGAAGAAGTGATTAACTGATTCGATTATTGTAGTTTCTATTTCTACTACCAAGGTGGTAAGCAAGCATACGGTCAGCCTAATGGTAAGCAGTCACCTACAGACGCCTATAGACCTATATAGAACCTATAGACGCTAACAACTTCAGAAGTATTACTAGCGCGTTTCCGACCATTAGGTGTTTTGTGACCGGTAATTTCACCAGCTACCCTGCCCTTTACACCTGAACACAGCAACATTCACATACTGCTGCTTGGTGGCAGAATATTTTACAATGCGGTGGTACCTGGACGGTCCCTTTTACAACCCACCTACCACATAGTGACATCAGAATTGATGTTTCTCTATTTTATACTAGGTATTCCAGAGACCAGATAATTAACAGATTCTTAAAGGTTTTTTTACTAAGTCAAGTAACTTGCGAAAAAACAAGCCCCATAAAAACTATAAGACACGGGGGCACGTCCCGCGTCCCGGGGCGTGTCAGCTGTCATTCAGGGACACCCCATAAATATTCGCGACCCGAATAAATTTCACGTGGATGCAAATAAATACAGTTGTTCATAACATTTTATTTATCAATAGACGAATACATATACCTTGTATTTTTGGGGCTTTAAATGTTGTGTGGATAGGATAACTTATTTCTGGAAGACGTCTATTGCTGGACTATGGCCTTCCCCTTAGAAGAGAGGTTGCCGTAATCCCCATGCTTGGAAGGTGTCTTGGGGATCGCAGTATAGGTGGTAGGTAATCCAATAGAAAGACGCAGCTGCCCATCTTCTTGTTTTTTTTGTTATGTTTATAATCACTGATTTTTCCTAAATACAGTGGTGATTTTGTAGACACCCTTTTTTGAATCCCGGCACGCACCATGAGTTTTAGAAACCTAAATAATGTGCAGTGCACAATTTGTATTACAATGGTCAAATATTCTACTGCCAAATAATATTTTGTTACTTATACTACTGAGGTGGCAAACACGTATGTGGCCCGCCCTTTTGTAAGCAGTCACCACAGCCTATAGACTCCACAGCAACACCAGAAGAATCTTTAACACGTTTCTGACCCTAAAGACAAAAAAAAGACTACATATTAAGTCTTTTGTGAAACTGTGAACACATCAATGTTTACACATTGACTGCTTGGCACCAGGATATCTGATACTGATACCTACCTGGACGTGGAACCTACCACCTATTAAATAAGTATATTTAAACAATGTTCTATCTATTGTATGAAGGACAAGCTAGTAAAACAGCGCAGCCCTTTGTCTTGATACTGTCTTTATAAAAAAAAACACCTCTGTTACCTTCAGTGTACAAAGGCGTACATTTTCATATACAACACAGTGCTAAGAGGTTACTCAGAAACCATTGTCACTTACATCCCGTCTATTGTCAGCGGCCACTTCGATCGAGGTCGAGGCATCCTCGATGCAGGAATGGACCGTTTACTGAACTTGGTCTGTGTTAAAACATATGTATATTTTGTATTAGGTGTGATATGTAGTAAATACATATGTATTTTGTACAAAAACATGTTTCTATAACATTGTACAAAATGTTGTACACTCCTGAAAACATTGGCATGTTGCTTATTTCCACAAATCAGATTTATATAGAAAACAACACGTTTGTTAAGAGTTCCAGATCTTATTGTCGTATAGAAAGTAGCCAATAGTCCGGTTGACTTAGAGGTACAGAGACGTGCGGCTATGTATTATTTCACTCGTGATAATATGAATACTGAATTCCTACCAACACGTGACCGCGCCAAGATCTCGCGTTTGTTTAATTCTCAATTGGTGGTTAATGAAGACCTTCTAACTGAATGGCAAAGCAGATGGGATTTGATTTCGAAGAGACGTCATTTGTACTTATTTTTCCCGAATGTGCGTGAACGCCTTGCTAGAGCGTGGATAGAGGTGGACCACTGTGTCGCACAAATCTTGACGGGACATGGCAACTTTAAGAGTAAACTATTTTCCTTTAATCTAATGCCTTCGCCTCTCTGTCAATGTTCTACGATAAATAATGAGAACGAACAATCTGCCCATCATATACTTTGGGAGTGCAGTCTCTGGCAACATGAGCGTAGCCATATGCTAGACAGTTTGGTTGTGACATCTGGAGTCGTATATTACATGGACCTTGTGGCGACTAAGGAGAACTACCGTGCGTTCAAACATTTTTGCCATACCTATTATTGGAAACAAGTTTGAAAAATCATATAGGCCCCTTTAAAATATTAGCAGAATCCGTGGTGCCTTACGGGTGGACTAGCCTTCGTTGGTCCGCCTGTAAGAGTCTTCCTTTTTGAGGTTGTATCGACCGTCCCGCTTTGCAAAGGAGGGAAGTGGAATATATGTATTTCCAACTCCTCCTATCTACCTTTTTAATTAAATTTGTTGCGGGTTCCAAGACAATTTAGCGTTCCACTTGGGAATGAGTGGTGGGATTAGTCCCAAAAAAAAGATAGTATCCAACCTGATGTAAGTTGTTGAAGCTGCCCTTAGGCCTCTGAGCTTAACGACTGCTATTTAGATGAAAACAACTGGGACCGTTTTTTAACGGTCTTTTAACCTTCCGAAGCACGGACACGCTCAATTCAAATGTTAGTGACATTTGTGACAACGGTCACCCAAAACAGTGGTTACAACCGACTATGAGCGCCATAAATTATAATCACGATTATTTAAATAGGACTGAATGTTAAGGCTGTACATACCCCAGTCTTAGAATCAAGTGTAACAAGACAACAACAAGTCGAAAGCGTCAATTAAATTAGTGGTTACAATGTGCCTTTATTGAGAAAATCCGGTGTGGTGATGCATACGGAAGACACACATACATAATTATGTACGATACTTCCCCCTCACTGATCGTACATACGTAGAACTTCAGCATGCAGAGTTCCCAAGGGACTATCCCAAAATGTGACATGAGTGGAACCGTTAGCGCCAGTATTTTTACAGGCGTCACATTTTGGTATGACAAAATACAATTTGAATTAAGAATTAAAACGAAACTATTATATTGGATCAAGAAAGAAAAAAAAAGGATAAAAGAATAACGTTTATTAATTTTGTTTACAATCTCACACAACCGTAAAACAGTTTGTTGTCAGATGTAGCTCCCAAGTAATGACTACTAATAAACCTGAACGTCAGATGGACACACATATAGCATCAGTGGTTCCTGAAATATACTGGTGTGACGGACAGACAGACGAAATCTCACCATAAGGGTTCCTTTTTAACGTTTTAGGTATGGAACCCTAAAAACCACGATTTGAAACACAACTACAAATCAATCCCGCCCGCCTATGTAGCAATCAAGTGCGAATTCAGCGTCTTGGAGGAACGCCCGCCCTGTGCCCACCGGGCCGTGATCGCGCAAACATTCCGCCTTCATTAGGTGTTTGCCGTCCTCATAAAAATGTTCCATTCCACTTTAAACGGCGACATTTGGGTACTCGACCCCATTATGGGTACTACAAATCTATTTACAACAGAAAATTTGATTTTTCCTGCCTTCAATAACGAATTATGTTGTTTATTTTCTCTCGTTCGTTAACATGTGAATTTCAAAGGCATTTCTGTAACGGTGGCATTTTTATTTCATTTATTTATACTCTTTATTGTACGAAAAACTTGCACGTAAATAAAAATATGTTCTTACATACATTTATGATAATTGTACAAAGGGCGGCCTTATCGCTATCCGCGATTTCTTCCAGGCAACCTTGGAATGGAAAAAAGATTGCTAGGAAAATTATACATTATAGAATTTTATTTGACATCATCAGCAGGCGAAATACGTCCACTGCTGAACAAAGGCTTCCCCCTTACAAAGGAGGGGTTGCCATAATCCCCAAGCTTGGCAGGCGTCTTAGGAATCACGGTATGTGGTAGGTGATCTAATAAAAAGAAGCTGCTTGTCTTCTTCTTTTCCCTTTGTCTACTTATTTTTATTTTGAGTCTATTTGTTTTTTAATTGACTTAGTAATCACTAAGAATGATTGTTTGATGGCAAGCGATATGATTGTCGATGCGTCTTAGTTACTAAGTACTCGTACTAAAGTCTCGGTTTTTTTTTACTTTTCGGTAGTAAATCTGACATGTCAGTAGTACTTACCTGGTTGTTCTCTTGCACAAGGATAAGTACTATCGCGGTCGTGAACACTTTACCAGTTTCCAAACAAAATCATTTGAACGACGTTACATGTGCTTGCCTGGCCCACACGTTTTTTGGGCCGGCTCGTACAAGCAATTATCGTCATAATGGTGACACACCGGAAATGTCTCTCAACGTACCTACTTATTATGAGTTAGGTATATCGTACACATACAACTAATCAATGGTTTACAAGTTTATCCAATCAGGATTCTCTTACATCTTTACAGACAGCTCCAAATCCACACACCGAACTCGCTAAGCCTAACTCAATTATTCTGATCTATAGATTTTAATCCAACTCCGCTAGGACTTCAAAGCTTGATAAATAAACAGCAATTTAATTTAACGAAACGGTTAAGACTTGAAATAGTCGATTCAGATTAGTGTTTACTAGTCTGTCTCGTTAAGCTTTACATAATAATAATCCCCTGCCGTGTGTGGGAAGCAACACACAGTCATCTGAACCGAAACTAGGCGGGGAAACCCTCAAAAGGTCCCCGGGGCCTGCGGGGGTTAACCGGGGTACATGAGTTTGTTTGATTTCAAAGGTGTAGTTCGATTCAAACTTAAACGCGGCTCTGTGAAGTTTGTGCATTGCGTATTCGCGCATGTACAGTCAAGTTGATAATCGACAACCTTGGCATTACCCCGCTGATACCTTAAATTGGTTACTGCGCAGTGACTTGAACCTAACTTCACGGCCGCCTTTAAGTTTGCATCGCACTGTACACCAATTCAAACCCAAAGAAACTCATACTGTCCTTCATCTAGTGATAAGATAAAAGTATTTATTTCAGGGAAAGATACGTTAACAAAATAGGTAGTTACATAACAAAAACTAATTTACAGGTACATACAATCTAGCGCTGTAGATTAATTAAGGTAACATTTAACCGTGATACACTAGACCACATTCTGTATCGGAGATACCAGGATCTGGGATCTGTTCGATTAAAAAATTAGTCTTAACTAAAGACTATAAAATTGGAATGTAACTAAGACGCATTTCGAATTCAGTACATGCGTTTCACGATGATATCGTCCATCTCCTGTGGAGGAGACCTGTGAGGTGTGGACCTCACCAGGTGTCGCTTAAAGAACTGGCATTACCACCAAACCTCGTTCGAGGTAACTCCGTTATCTACTAGGCTATTATCTTATTTAATATTTATGTATCCATGGGGGGTAGTCTTCTCTTCTCCTCTGAGAGACCAAAGGGTTTAGTCCATCTGAGGAATGCCTAGGTTTTGTTACATTTTTCCCTTCAGCGTTAACGAATCAGCTAAGGACTGAAACAGTTTGCCTACGTCGGTTTATCCGCTGTACTATAATGTGTTGTCTACAAGGTTAGAAATAGAGTGAATGGCTTTTAGCAAGCTAGTCTGCTTTACCATCCTTGATTGCGTCGCTGCTTTCCATCAGGTGGGACTACAGTCAAGCACTGGATTATGTTGTGTAAAAAAATTGTAAGCCTTTTGAGAATATTTGATATTGCAATTGCTAAGAATTTGGATCGAATCCGCTCCTTATGGTGTTCCAAACAAGTCCGTTAGCCACTAGGCTATCATTGCTACGTTTTTATTTAAAAAAAACTTTATTCAATTAAAATGTTAATATTTATTGTTCTCGGCGATCGCCACTTAAGAATGAAATTAAGCACTAATCCCCACATCACCCAGCAAGGGCCAAATACACTAGTTAATTAACCATAGTTCCGTAAGTAGTTCAGTTAATCGCTTTCGGCAAGTATAAGCAGAGCCGTCTCATGGGACAAATAACGTAACTCTGATGATGGATACGTTTGAATAAATTATACAGAGGATAATCGACACGAGGCAAGTTTAGTCTATCGGATGTTAGAGCTTTGGCGAAACATTTTACATAGCAAGTATGTAGTAAACGCTTAACGAAATTTTAATTGTAATGGTGCTTCCACACAGCGGTTATTTAACGTTATAGAATGTTGCACAACACATTAATAATAATAATACCAGCCCTTGTTAATGTCCCACTGCTGGGCACGGGCCTCCCTTCAAGATGAAGGGGCTTCGGCCATAGTCCAACACGCTGGCCAAGTGCGGGTTGGCGGACTTCACACGTCATTCGAAAGCTAGTTAGGCTTTCTCTGATATGCAGGTTTCCTCACGATGTTTTCCTTCACCGAAAGCTAGTAACAATCGCACAAAGACGATTCGTACATGATTTATTAAAGAAATCAGAGGTGCGAGCCGGGAATCGAACCTGCGCACCTTGTTTCCAAGGCAAGCGCTCGCCCACTGAGCTGTTACAGCTACAACATATTATGTAGTTGTAGGGACACACGCGTACACTCTATGTAAGTGCACGTACATGGATGTGTAGGTACGGTGTCATCTATACAATTCTTTCCCAGGACAGCCAGTCCGGTTTTGTAGAGCAAACACATAACATGTTAAAATTGTAATTCGTATTAAGTAAACATTGTGGCCCTAATAATAATGATGATGCTAATATAATTCCGTAGTATTCTGTATCCAGTTTTTTATTTAAAAGGAACACCCTGCCGGACTCATTTAGGTCACAACTCCTAAAGTAGTGTAATTTATTTTAACGTCTAACGTCTAAGGAAGACGAGCAACAGCTTTCTATTGGATTATATTACCTACCACTACCACCTATACTGCGATTCCGAAGGCGCCTGCCAAGCGTGAGGATTATGGAACCCCTCCCTTCTTAGGGGGAGGCTTTTTGTTCAGCGGTGGACATATTTCGGCTGCTGATGTTGACGTCTGTGATCTATGAAGAGTCGCAGGCGGCTGAGTGGTCGTAGCACCTTACATAATGCTTGTCATAATGGGAACATCTTTTTACTACAAATCAATTATGATATTGTATGCTAACTATTTGTGTAACTATTGTGGATTTTTTTAGTTTTCTATGTGCTATCTGCTATTCTCTTCTTTTCCATTCTCCTCTCGTAGGTCTGCTGGGTGAGATTTCTACTGAAATGAGCAGCACCTTTGTACATTGCATTCCTATTAACTCCATTCTCATCGATTTCCTATGTGTACATAAACTGTTAAATAAATAAGATGCGTATTGGTATGACATTGTCTGATTATTTTGGATTTCAGTAGTGTATGTAATCAACTGAGACATTCGTATTCAAAATCTTAAGTCCAGTAATTTCACCAGCTACAGTGCTCTTTGCACCGAAACACAGCAATGTTTATAGACTCCTGCTTTGCCGCTAAACATCTCATCTTTACACATCGTCATCGTCAGTGTTGAATAGTATAATTGTTAAGTGAGATACAGAATCAAATCAAACAATCAATTGTTAAAATTGTAAGTGGATTACTTTCTGTTTGTCACAATTTTATTAGGGTTGTTTTAAGGTATTGCGCATAAATAAATCGAAATTATTTAAAAAAAATTGGGTAGTAGTGCAACCGTGAATGTTGAACACTGGGCAAAGTGGAGAAATCTTGGTCGGAATGCGGACCCTGGCAACAGCTGAGATTAATCACGCTCTAAGAAAAAAAATAGTGCATTATTAAAAAAAAGTTATTTAACTCACTTGTGTCAGGTAGCATAGCGTATGAAATCAGCTCATGACATGAATCTGAAACAAATGGATAAAAATTATGTCAATTCTTTATCTAGAATAATACAAAATACACAGAAAAAGGAGAAAAAATTATTTGGACACCACAAATCAATGGCGATTCCTCTTGTCTACTGTATAATAATGCCCAGGAAAAACGCACTAGTTTTGTCTGGTTACCATGGTACACCATGGTAACCAGACATCTGGTACAAATACGTAATACATTTTTACAGCTAATGATCTTTTACCCATAGTACAGTTCAGTTGCCCGGCTAACCGAACTACGGAAAATACATATTATTTGTCCGTGGATATACTATTTCTAAATACAATTAACACAAGGCAATAATACGCAAGGATATTTTTACGCAATCAGATCAGTCGGTCTAAAAAAGCCACTTTCGGTGAATCACAATATGAGTTATTTACGGTATATTATTATTCGAGCATATACGAAACACCAAATACGAATCTGCTAATAAATGAATTGAGTATGATTCACCTAAAATCAGTGACCATGTTACGAAAATTACAGGAATTTCAAAGGTCTGCTGGAAATGCAGAATACGAATTCCTTTTTAGTCCCGCATAGGTTCAATGACGGACCACCCGCCCGAAAGACGTGGGACTCTTACCCACTAAAACCCCCGTGGCTGTCGGATCACACACATCAGCACAAGAGAGGGGGACCCGCGAGCTCTGCGATCTACACCAGGAGCCCCTCAGTGCCTTGCCTTTGAGCCCGCCGCCAGAGGGTGTATTGCCCCGCGGGAACCAGACATGGTGCTCACGGGGACGGGGGTCGCAACCCCGTCGCCGTCCTACTCGGAGTCACCACCGTGTTCAAAGGACGTCCTAGGGCTCACACCCCGAACGTCCAGCGACTCCGAAGATATATAAATACCTAACTACTGAACGTGCGCGGTTCAATCAAAAAGCAATATTCTAGTAATTGGATCAATATCGCGTATTTAATTATCCTCCATGGATCAATGTGGTGATTTGTGACGTCACCGCGACATATCGTCACTGCGTGTCGCGTTAATATTCTATTATTACTGTGTGAACTGTTGTTACTAGGGTTGTCAAGTACTTTTAATTTAATATTTATTATGTTGGTTTGCGCTCCCGATCGAATTGAAATAGCCGTATGAGGGAAGTCTCTAGCTGCTAGCTAGAACATCACTTAAAGTTGTCTTTTATTTTCGAGAATACTACATTGAAATAAAACTAATCAGGAATATATTATCGCGATTTATTTAAGGTTTTACTTTCCCGACGTTTCGAATGCTTGCAGCACCCATGGTCACAAGCGATATTTTTCGTAAGAGTAGTTTTATTACAATACAATATCACAATACATATTTAAAGGTAATTAATCACTAGCTTATATTGAGTTAAAATAATCCCATAACATTACTAAAGACTTGGCTTAAAGATATTTGCAACGAAGACGGCAATGAAATAAAAAATAAACAATTACGAGGTTATTCTTTAAAAAACCTAGTATAATATTTAAGGCCATTATTTTTTTTAATTTAAATATTCTATATCTCTCTCCCATAAACAAACAATTCTTATAACCTCATATACATAACCTCAAAGCTATAACGCCGATTACGTCTTTGTCTGGAGAGTCGGGAAAAAATATTGACAGTATCCTAACAGGTGGCAACCCTAAGCCGTAATACAACTAAATACCGTACCGTATTTAGTAGCAGTTAATTAAATATTCAAATGTCATAGTTACATGCATAAATTCGTTTCTAATAATAATCTTCATGTATTCTCTACGCCCGTGCACTATAGGGAAACATACATAGAGTTAAACTTGAACGATCATAGAGCAGGTAATTCCTTAAAATGTGTTGTGTACGTATTTCTAGACAGGTCTCTTATGCTAGGGACCGTCCAGGTAGAGCACAGTGTGAGATATTCTACGGTCTGTGTAAACATTGCTGTGTGAAGAGCACTGTAGCTGGTGAAATTACCGGACACAAGAGACTTAATAACTAATGTCCCGAGTGACGAGCGACAGTGCGATGCAGCTGTCTATAGGTGGGCGTGAAGCTTACCATCAGCTTACACTCATGCTGTTTGTCATCAGATTCTAATAGTTCTACTCAACATACATTTTACGTAATTAGGAGCAATGTTAGTGTTAATTTTTACTATCACAATACTGTAACAACGCAAAATAATGAGAGCATGAAACACCAACTTCTCATAAAAAAGTTAATACACACGCGAACCATGTCAGAAGAGGAAAAAACAATCCATCAGTTGTTGGGTCCCTCAAACGGCACTCTATAGACCGCAGTGTGTACGTCACTCACTCACACATACAAAAGCACCTCTACAACCGCGAACACACACATAACTCACCAGAGATGATTTCCTTGGTGTGTGTAATACATGATTCACACATGGAAATAAAACCAAACGCAACTCTCACTCGTTTGCATTTTTACAATCGCACACATAGACAGTTGCGTACATTCCCGAAAATCTGACAAAATGCAAGCGTAAACTGTACGTACACACAAGTGTTTATGCACGCGAATATGTGTATATCACATTACAACATGACAATGTGTGAGTTGTTAGGGCGTCTACGGAAGAAAGTTATGCAATTATGAAATAAAATGAAAATGTTTCTTTTTTTTCGTCGAAGTTCGTGCGTTTGAGAATTGGTATTGACAAATCTCAAGATTTCTTTTCAGAATAAGACGTTGGTTTTCTATAGGTATACAAGCCTGCGGCTTCACGCCCACTCAGTAATATTCAAATAATACTTATAAATATTAACAAATACAATTCCTCTCCTATCATACGAGTATATTAAGCAAAAATTTTATTATAGAAGGCATAACAAGTGCTCTAAAACTTGGCCCATAATATTAAATCAATACTAGGCCAAATTAGACTAAAATCCACCCACATTATTACACGTTTGTATTACAATAATGAACTTTGATATGAAGCAAATTTTACGGATTATATCATCGTAAAACTAGTTTCATTTTAATGTGTAGTATTCGCGTAAATATCAGAAATCATTATGATAATGAACCTTTCAAATAATAGTAATATTCTGGAACAATCCCGATTGGTCATCTGATTCCAAACTAGGCAGAGCCTGGCCTATGATAACCAGACAAACTTTTTGGTGTTAATGACACAACGTGGTAATCGAACCCACGATCTACAGGCTAGCGATCAAAATGTAAACAACTAAACCAACGAGCCTGTCATCTGCAGATAGATCATCATCATCATCATTAGCGGCCGATAGACGTCCACTGTTGAACAAGAGCCTCTCCCTTAGAAGGGAGGGGGTGCCATAATCCCCACGCTTGGCAGGCGGCTTGGCGCAGTCTAGGTGGAAGATAAATCCAGAAGAAAGACGCTGCTGCCCGTCTCCCTGTTCTCGCTTAGTCGCCTCTTACGACACCCAACGAGAGGAGATGGGGGGATGTAATTCTAACCCGGCACCCCACGGTATTTATAGATAGATAAAAAAAAATCTGTAAAAACCACACATACGTCGCAGCTGTGTAGCCGCCCTAAGGCATCCCCTTCCGAGTTTTCACTTGACCCACATCCAGATGCAGGGGAAACTTTCAGGTTATCGAATGTGGTGAAAGTTGGACCAGCGTTGTAATAACGATGGCCAGTTGTCAGATATTACTGACCACTTTAGCCATGTGTAAACGATATCTTTCATGTGTAAACGTTGAAATGAAACTAATTTTACGGATTATATCGCGGTTTATTTTAGATTTTAATTACCCGACGTTTCGAATACTTTACAGCATTCATGGTCACGGGCGGACTGAGGTGGTAGCTGTCCATACGTCATAGTTGTCTTCGGGTACCCTCAGGTCTTCTAATTATTATTGTTAGTCCGATCTACGCAGAAAGAGCTTACAGTATCTTGAGGTCTTGCAGTGGAATGCTTGTCTTTGGGTAATTAAAATCATAAATAAACCGGGATATAATCCGTAAAATTAGTTTCATTTCAATTTGTAGTATTCGCGTAAATATCAGATATCATTATGTGTAAACGTTTACAAAAGTAAATAATATCCTCCCGGCCGAAACGACCACAGCGGCCAACCTTTTACAAGATCAGACAAGGTGTAATGAAAGCTGACAGGTGATCACTAAAAGTAACGACACTTTCTTGTGGCGGTGTTCCTACCATGAGGACAGTTACCGGTAGTCTATGAGGACTCACAGACTCCTGCCCCAGACAACCGTATGCTACACTATCTATCAGACACCGGTCTCACCGCTGAGGCTGAGTGGTCTTACGTATGCGATCTCTACGACGAGCATCACCCTACTGAGTTTCTTGCCGGCTCATCTCAGTAGTGGTGCGTGATGAACCGTTGGTAGAATAGGCGTCTTTTTTAAGCGACAACCCTACCCGAGGCCATGCTTCCCTGAGTTGCCCTTGAGCTCGTCCCTTGTCCTTAAGGAGTGCTATAAACGCTCGCCTCCTCTAGCCCGATGATGGCCATTTGCGGCGAACAGCGTCAATCATTCCCAAAAAATAAACTTCTGGAGATACTCTCAGGTGTTATAAAAGGATATAAGTATTTGTATCAGCTGCCTGCCAAGCGTAGGGATAATGGCAACCTCTCCCTGCTAAGGGGGAGGCCTTTGTTTAGCAGTGTACGTCCGAACAATGTTAGGTTATTTAATTACTATAGTAAACGCTTTGCCTAGTTTTGCATCAGATGACCGTGTGTGGATTCTCCCAGGATATTAACATTATGTATGTATATATGTATATACAGTAGAAAAGTAAAATAAAAATATAATATTAAAGTCCTTTGAAACTCAGCTGTGATTGGCGGCGCGTAAAATTAAAACAGAGTTGCTCTGTATATTTTAGGCAATATTCGAATGGATATCCTTTTGATTAAGCATATCGTTGAATATATGTTTATTTGTATTGTATATTTTTTTATTACGGTAGGGGATGTATGGGGGAGTGATTGTATGTTTGTGTTCCCTATAGGATTATCTAGTAGGTATGTTAGAATGTCCAATATAACGTTGAGGAAAGTGTATCGTGTCAAAAAATATCGTTGTATAAAAATGGGAGGTGTCCGGGTAAGAATAGCACCCTCCCATTACCTCCCTTGGGTGTACGTAAGAGGCTACTAAGGGAAAACAAGAAGACGGGCAGCAGCGTCTTTTTATTAGATTACCCACCACATAAACTGCAATCCCCAAGACGCCTGTCACGCGTGGGGATTACGGCAGCCTCTCCCTTCTGAGGGAACGGCCTTAGTCCAGCTGTGGACTCAGCTGCTGATGATGATGGTTGAAACATGTAGTGAAAAAAAATGAAATCTATAGTTTTAACCACTGTGTGTTAGGTCATAGATATCTTTATTATAGCTGGGGCACACTATGATGGTTGCCTTGATGTTCGTATTGTTCTGGCTGTTCTTTTCATCGCTACTTCGCAAAAACTAACTTCGATTAAATGAACAATTATTATTGCTCTTTTAAATGTAGTTAAATATTTCTATGAAAATCGAATAAAGACCAATGATAAAGAAATAGACACATTTAAACAGCCATCATAGCGTACTGCACTTGTAGGCAAATTTCATAGTTTTTTTTTAAATACATCTTAATTTTATTATGTACAAAGACACAGATTAGATAAGCATAATGTACTACTAATATTTCTAACAAGCATAAATTATAAAAGCACAAAAAAACCGACTGCGAACAAACAAAATGGTCCTAAACAACATTATATATATGTACATAAAACGTATAGACATGTATATATATTTCAACTCGTCTCGGTAAGGCCTTTCATTTGATACCCATATTAATGTGTTTAGAAGTAAAAAAGAATACAAAACGGCGGCGGACGACTGCCATGTCAATATTTTTGTGAAAATATATATATAGCCTACGTCACTCCCACAAGTAAGTCCGTCAAGCCGTCTAGGCTGTAGGCCGTGCCAAAGAAATAGACATACATACATATTTACATACATAATCTCGAAAACCATAACCCTCCTCCTGGGGCATTTTGGCAAAAATAGATGCTTAATATTAATTCTTGCTTCCCTTCCCATATCTTCATCATTTAATCCATAATCCAATCGGATCCACAGTTATCACAGTCCTTACTCATCGATTCCACATTCATTCGGGGTCATTTCGACCCCATCCCTATTATCGGTAACCAATAAGATTTAAGTGACTTCAAACCCGAAGATCCCATAACATGATGATGAAGTAGCCGTCAAAGGCAACCGTCAAACCGTTGCACAGCTCATTGAACCGAAACGTCGTATTTAAAGCCATAAAACAAACCACCGTTTTATAATCGATGGATCTAAGTACGGACTCAATTTGAGAGGACCTTTTAACTTGTATGATAAGTAAGTTTGGTATTCAATCTATTTTAGAGGCAAGTGCCACCGCAGTGCTAGATATTCCGCCTAAACAGCAAAGCGTTAACATTGTTGTGTGAAAGGCGCTGTAGCTGGTGAAATTACTTTTTACGTTCACGTGGAAGTTCATAAAGACACGGGTCCCTGTGCCAATATTATGATTTTTTGTACTATAATTTAGCAATTAAGCTCTAATACAGAAATTGAAAATAAGTTAATATTACTATACAAAGAATAAACTATTTTATAAAAAATAACAACCGACTTCAAAGTAAATTATCTAAAAAGCATAAAATAACGAAAATATATTGAAGTCGGTGCTAGCACATAATGTTAACTAACACTAGCACCAGCTGACACCGACTTCAATATATTTTCGTTATTTTATGCTTTTTAGATAATTTACTTTGAAGTCGGTTGTTATTTTTTATAAAATAGTTTATATAACACTTTTTAGTGACTTACTTTACCAAAATGGGTATCAGCACTATCACGCAACTCGAACGTCTACGTTACAGTAACTTACTGAAAACATAAAAAGTCTATATCTCTTAAACTACTAGACCGATTTTGATAAAACTTTTACTCTTCCCTAAATTGAAAAATACTATATCTATTACAAAAGAATTTTTGAAATCGGACATGTAGTTTCTGAGAAATCCACGGACAAACCTACATACATACATACATACATATATACATACATACATACATACACTCGTAAAATTTGGTAAATTTGTTTAGAAGCCCACATAGACTAACATATATGAATATTACGCATTTTTATTAATATTACATACATACGCGTCGAATAGAGAACCTTCTTTCTGAAGCCGGTTAAAAATGGTTTTTAAGTTACGCACACACACCATGCACACATTGTCTTGGGGTATTTTAGGTATAAGGGTAATTAAAATGCAAATTACGATGCAGACAAGTTGAATTGTGTAGGTTGACTTATTTTATTGAAAAAAAAAGTTATTGTTGTTATGCATGCAGCTAACATTTCATCAGGCGCTTCTGAACACACATATTTATTCATTTTTGTTTACTTCAGCCAAAAACGTCAGTATGGGTATCAAATGTCTTAACGAGACGAATTAAAATTTATAATACATGTGTATACTTTTACTGTCTTATTAATAAAAATTGCTTATTTTTCTCTTACTCCAAAGTTACACCGGAAGTAGTTAATTCTAGACTAGTCACGGAATAGCTACGTCTTAATAACGGTATTAATAAATACGAAGTAGGTTCGGAGTAACAATACAATTCTTACACTGAGACTAAGGTGTATGTTATGGCAACCCACTGAAATTAAAAGTAAAAAAATGAACAAAATGACTAAAAAGACACTGGCAGTTAGGTAAATTTTGATATTTGACACTTTTATTTGACAATCACAACTTTCACTCTATATTTCTCTTACATCATAATATTCTGTATTTCTCTTGTTGAATTCAAGATAGTGGTTTTAGAATTTGTATTTTTTTTATTAGCAGAATATTATCTATAAAGCAAAAAAGTATATAACAACTAGGCCGCGAATCTAGCCTGTTACATACCGCTACACCGTCCCTAACAAGAAACTACAGTGCACCTCAAAGGACGCGTGTAAGAGCAGAAACCACGGTGGGCCTCAAGCACGAGCCGGCGCGTGTAATGCAAAACTTGCTGACAATGCAACCTATCCAAGAACAGAAGGGCTATTGTATGGACGCATCCAGCACGTGTGCCGAAAACCAGCTGACGGCGCACAACTAGATCCATTGTATGGACCCATAGCGACGGAATCGGCTCTTCACTTAGCTTCTAACATCGAAGCGGTCACTACAAATTTAAATTAGATATTACAAATGTATTTTAATTTAATAAAAATTAATTTTAAATCAGTTCGTTATTTCTGAATCATCCGGCTGTAGCCTACATAACTAGCCTAATAGTTTAGTTTATTGTTTATTGACACCACGGGCTGTCTTGCTCGCGTAGCGCTGGCCGTATGTCACGCCATGCCGCCCTTAATGATATTATTCGCAGGGGGCTTGTCACTGCCGGTGTCCCTGCCGTACTGGAACCAGTCGGCATTACACGAGATGACGGCAAGAGGCCTGATGGTGTCACTTTAATACCATGGCAACATGGTAAGCCGCTGGTGTGGGATGCGACATGTGTCGACACACTTGCTGCGTCCCACACCCCGGCAACTTGCAGGGCGGCTGGAGGGGCTGCGGCAACCGCTAGTGATGCAAAGCGACGCAAGTATGCAGCTCTAGGTTCGAGCTATATATTTGCGCCCTTTGCGGTGAAGACCATGGGGGCTTGGTCTCATGAGACGCACGCTTTGGTAAAAGAAATTTCATCCAAACTTATCGAAGTCTCAGGAGACCGCCGGGCTGGTAGCTTTTTCTGCCAACGTATAAGCTTGGCCATACAAAGGGGTAATGCCGCCAGTCTTTTAGGTACCCTTCCCTCCCAGTGCGGCGACAACTTCGAGGAAGTTTTTTACCTAGTTTAAGTGTACATATTTGTAAATAAATAAATATTATAAAGAAAAAAAAAATTGAGATAGTTTATTTACCTCTCCACGAGCCCAAGTCCTTTTTGCAGCTATTAATGGTAATATTTCTTCAATTCTTTCTATCATTCTCAAATCGTTAATGAAATCATCTCTATTCATTTTAATCTACAATAATTACAAAATACCACTAACAATAAACTACACTAGTAAGTACTCGAACGAATACCAAACAAATATGAAAATATATTTAGTTTATGTTTAGTATATACATATATCTCAATGGAAGTTAGAAATACAATACAAATCTATGTTTACTCAAGCGTTAAACCATGGGGCTCCGCGGAGTAACTTTTAGTCCGGGAGTAAATTTTGATTAGATAACTCCGTCCTTACTCCTAGTTTATTAATACCATAATTGCCTAATCTTTGCGTAAGTCTTGGAGTAAAGTTGTTCTGACGCTAATCATAATTTATTAATAAGGCTGATGTATGTAATTTAAGCCAATTTTGTTCGTTGGCAGTCGGGCTTTTTGTGCTTTTATAATTTGTACTTGTTTGGAGGTAGGTTACCTCCCCAACAATAAGAGCTCAACTTCATCGAATAGTTTATGACATAAAAGATAGCTTTAGCGTTTCATAATAGTGATAGCTTTCTCAGTGGTTCACTGGTGTGACCAATATTCACTAATGGTTTACTAGCACACTATATAGGTATAGTAAACAGCACATTAATAGTTCTAGGTGGGTCACCCAATCGCTAGATATCTAATTTGCTCAGTAACTTATCAATGAGCGTGACCGCCATTTGTTAAGAGTTTGCCAGCACGCTATCTAATAGTTTATAGCTTGCCGATGGAACCGCGCCTTTAACAATCGCACGACCCTAATCTTCTGACGACCTGATGCCCTGACCACCCTTACGTCACAAATATCCCTACAGACGAAGACTGTTGCTTGACCCTTCATAACGCATTATAGCGATGACTTGGAAGACTTTGCCAGTGACGGTTACCTAGTGTTATTTGCTTCAAGAATAGTTTCCTTGTGGGATTGAAGTCAACTCTTGCATTCTTCAAATTACTTACTCTATGGTCAAAACTATCAACGTCACTATAATTCTATCACGCCAACGCATTATGCTAATATCGCCGACCTACCACAATACTCCTCTTAGTACATACATACTAGGTATTTAGAGTAGACACAGCAGGTGGCCGACACAGCATGCATTTAAATCGAATATTACAAGTGGATATCCGGTTATAACCGCCTTCAGCCGGTTCTTTAGCTCTATCTAGTGCACGTGTACTTTATATTGGTAGCGGAATGTTGGACAGGTATTGGAAACGTTTCGGTATGTTAGTATTTTACTTTTGAGTTTCATTTTTGTATCTTTGTAGGGTTTTGTAACTGTTGCAAATAATGTTTTTGGAGTCTAACCTGAGTTAGTAATATCTGAATGCTATTTTTTTAGCTATTCACCATATAGTAACGTGTGTGGGCCGTAGGAACGAGAAACGGCTTTATTTTAAGTAGTTCAATGCCGTATTGATTATAAAGAAAATGTATATGACTGAACTTATTGTTCTCTGATCGTAGAGACATGACTCTACAAAATTAAATATATCAGACATACTCTTATTTATCACTTACTTATCAGACATACCACTAGGTGGTAGGTTCCTTGTGCAAGGAACCGTCCAGGTAGGTACCACCGCAGTGTCAGATATTCTGCCGCCAAGCAGCAGTGTATAAGCATTGCTGTGTTCCGGCGTGAAGGGCACTGTAGCTGGTGAAATAACCGGACACAAAGACTTATGATCTAATTTCTTAAGGGTTGGCAACGCGCTAGTGATTATGCTAGTGTTGCTAGCGTCTATAGGCTGCAGTGACTGATTACCATCAGGCGGGCCGCACGCTTGCTTGCCACCTTGGTAGTATACAAAAAAAAAGACATATTTTATATGATGTTCTATTATTTTTTCAAACTGACCTCTTATGCTAATATGTAGTTATAACTACAAAAAGCGTCAAAGTTGAGCTTAAAGTGATATAAAATAAGCTATTAGATAGTTGCCACAAAGCAATCACAATCAAGACTTAAGTAATCTTGGACCACACTCAGATCCGGCCGGGTATCGGTGTGTAATCCGGATAGCGACCGTTATATCCGGCCGAGAATCCGGGAAAGCCGGCGAACGGTTTTCAATAGTTTGAAACTGATTTGTCATCACAGCGATTCAGGTAGGTAGGTACTTGAAAAACTAATGGATTGGCTATTATTAATAGACAAGTTGTTTTTAAGTTAGATTTAAGAATTAAGCGTAATTTGCAATTAGCAGAATAGAATACTATTAATTTATTTGTACACTCAATCAAATGCATGGAATACTTAGATACTAAACTTAGATACTTTACTTTACAGGTGGTAGGTTTTTGTGCAAGGAACCGTCCAGGTAGGTACTACTGCAGAATCAGATATTCTGCCGCCAAGCAGCAGTGTGTAAACATTGCTGTGTTCCGGCGTGAAGGGCACTTTAGCTGGTGAAATTACCAGACACATAGACTTAATATATAGGTACCTGATGTCTTAAGGGTCGGCAACGCGCTAGTGATTCTTCTGGTCTTGTTTCCAAGTGTCTGGGAGTTTTATCTATATAAGTATGTATTTACAAAAAAAAAGTATATATGTATTAGTATCAGTTGTCTGGTTTCCATAGTACAGGCTCTGCCTAGTTTGGGATCAGATGACCGTGTGTGAATTGTCCCGGGATATTATTATTATTTCCTTTATATATTTATTTTCACGGGTTATACCCGGATATTTTAGAGGCTTGCGTGGGGACGGATCCAACACGTAGAGGCCCTTTTTAAGAAATAAATGCAGTGTAAAACACCTCCCGGGATCAACTACTAAAATGGTGAAAAAATGGCAGTTGACCTCGACAGGTGTAGGAACTATTGTAAGTACATGGAAAGATTATAAGTCTATGTTGTTGAGCATTTGGTGGACTAGAAGCTAGGCTATTGCAAAGTTCGGGGTCACTTGCCATCATTACATACATAATTATTTTGTGGCAAGCGGTGACTTGCCACCCACTAGATGGGCTCCCCAAATGATCGTCCGATGACGATAGAGAGCAACACCGGTGTGAGCGGCTCAGGGGTGTCGAGAGGTGTGCTGCGCTTTCTCCGAAGTTACTCGCGGCGTTATGCCCTGCACTGGCGTTATGCACTTCCACCCCTGGAGCATATAGCTCTAACAACTCCTCTCTGGACGGCCAATTAAGGCAAGCCAGAGCTGAGAGTCCTGCGGTTATTATTATTATCATTAATAACTTAAATTTAGTAGAAACGGCGGTCTTATCTAAAATATGAGCAATTGGTGTTTTAGCCTACTTGATTTTAAATAACATCAAATAGGATAATAAGTATACATACAAATGATTTACAATAACATCTTGGAATCGTGTGCCATAGTAAATATTTTTATATGAACATAAGATTAAAATTCTAATGTTGAATATCAAATTTAAACTCTCTCAAGAACTCGTCACTTCCGGGAAATGCGGGCTTTGCTGAGTACCTCCGCTTGGTCTTTGTAAGAAACATTTTCTTTGAAAATTCTGGTAGGTACTTCATCTTAGCAAGTTCGGCGAATCTACGTTAGTCGTCCCGTGGTTAAGGTGACTTTGCAATTCATCTGAAACGTCACGCTTATATTACACAAATATAAATTATAAAACCGTAATAAACCCGACTGTGGTCCCATTCGGGTTCCCAGTACAATAATAATAATTATATCTTGTAATAATCCACAGGGTCATCTGATAATAATCCACAGGGTCCCTTACTTGGCCGAGCCTGTTTTATAGAAGCCATCCACGCTTCGGTAAGACTTTTCATTTGTTATGTATGAATTGATGTTCTTGGGAGTCAAAAAAATACACAATGGCGGCTGACGGCCACCATATATTTTTTTTCAATATAGCCTATGTCTTTGCCACAATTAAGACAAATCTAATGACATATCTTATGTCAAAATCCATCAAGTCGTTGAGGCTGTAGGCTGTGCCAAAAAATAGAGATACATAGGTACATATACAATCTTACTCTTAAAAGACACAGCTCTCCTTTTCGCAAAAAATATATGAAAGGCACATAACCGAGTTCCCTGTCCGATCTATGCAGTTAGCAACTGTTGACCGATGGTAGTTTAAAAAAAATGTATTTATTTATAATTTTTTTATCACTGAAGATTTACAAGTTCCTGTTCCCTTGCCTGATATCTGGGATAATCCGTAAATTCCATTCTAACACTTATGAACTATAAACGAGGCTATAGTTCATCTCATTTCCGTCCAAAAAGTGCAAATGGCGGAGTACCTATCCCTTGTCATCAAACGAAAGCGTCCCACAAATTTGAGTTGTTGGAATAATCTCGCGCCATACTTGCAAACTTAGCACCTGTACAAATGAATTATGCATCTTTACTTGTTACAAGTTGCCGAGTTTTGATGAATTTTGTCCTTTGTTAGAAGAGTTTATTGTTTCGGTAGTGGCACTCGGAATTTTGTCTCCTAATCAAACAAGTAACATTCAATTTGAAATGAGCCCATTGAACGTCAGATAAATTATTCTTTAAGAATTGGTGCTAACTTTCAATTAATAAAACAATATTAAAATAATTTATAATGAGGACAGCTAAGGATTGGAACAGTTTGCCTGCGTCGGTTTTCCCGCCCGATTATAATGTGGGTGTCTTCAAGGCTAGAGTGAGTAGGCTTATAAGCTAGTGTGTTTTACCATCTTCGATTGCGTCGCCACTTTCCATCAGATGGGTCTGCAGTATATTTGGTGTCATTTAGGTAATTATTAATCATAGAACGATAAAAATACCGCAAAAACAGCAAAATCATCATTCCTTCGTAGATAAAAAGTATTGACTTCAGAATGTCAATGTTATGTCAGCTACTACCAAATGCATACATTTTAATAACCTACTATAAGCATGCATGACCATAACCCGGTGGCCCTTAAACTTATTTATGACCGTTGCTCTCCATGTGTGTTGCTACCTATAAATAATGTTCAAGTATTCATGGCCCGCGGCCAACCGAGTCATGAATGTGACAGCACGAGTGCACGTGCGATCTTAGATGGACAAAGTCCATTGCTTATAACAACTGACGTTCATGTTTAGCGGTGTCGCCATTTTTTTGCGAAACTGTAAACTACACGTGACGTTGGTACTGATAATGTTAATGCTAGATCGACTCAATACCAAGTACTCATTGTAAAACTGTAATCATTAAAATGAAATTAATTTTACGGATTATATCGCGATTTATTTTTGATTTTACTATACCGACGTTTCGAGCACGTTAGGTACAGCATTCATGGTATCGGGCGGACTGAGGTGGTAGCTGTCCATATGTCATAGTTTTCCTAGGGTACCCTCAGGTCTTCTAATTATTATTGTTAGTACAATCTACGCGGAAAGAGGTTACTGCCGCACTCACAAACGTCAATTAACTTTAATTATGATTAAGTCATTCTTGTAATCTATTTATTTCGACTCCTCGAGCTCCTTGTGATTATTTTTTATTAGTAACTAGCATTTTCCTGCGGCATCGCCCGCTATTTTTTTTACAATGTTTACCAACCCCTAACACACCCCAACACAGGTTGTTTTTGAAAATACGCGAAACACGTATTCATCATCATTATCAGCCTACATCAGTCCACTGCTGGACATAGGCCTCCCCCAATACACGCCATTGAGCCCGGTCTTCGGCTCTCCTCATCCAGTCACTGCCAACTGCTTTGCGTAAATCGTCACTCTACCGGGTCACAGGGCGTCCTACGCTGCGTTTTCCAGTTCGTGGCCTCCACTCCAGAACCAGTCTTCCAAACACGTATTGATTTATTTTATTTAGAGAATCGTTTCAGTAAATTTCAAGTCAATCGAACCATAAAATAAAAAGTTTCATACAAAAGAAAATACCCCATTTAACCCCTTTAGGAGTCGAATTTCTGGCAACAAATGTCATGAAATTACTGTGCCTACGCCAATGAAAAACAATATTTTGTTCCCTGACATTGATCCATTCTACAGCTACTATACCTAGTCACTAATATGAATACAACTGCAACCATTATTTTCATAATAAGTAACATTACAAAATACACACATCAAAAGTGTCTAGGGATCAACATATATTTTTGCAATAACTTTTCTCCTGATTGATATTAATTAAAATTTTCTTTAAGGATTCATCAAATAAAGTGTTTTCGTTTGTCACAGTAACGATAAACCAAGTCACCTTTGCATTAATAAAGAAATTTGCCATTTTCCTAATAAAGGGATTTTTGACATTTGAACCACTAACACAAAAGTTCGAAAAAAAGACTGAAATAACAGTTTTCTTTAAAATTTTATTGGGTAACTTAAACAATTAATAATCCGTGTTTCTACCGCGAACACTAACAACACAAGACCATCGGTTTGGCATACTCAAAATGAGTTCATCCAAATCACGCTGTGGAATGGCCGCCCATGTTCGTTGCAACAACAAAAAAAGGTCTTCTTGCGACTGGATACCCTCCATATTCGGCAGAGCTCTTCTCTGTAGCATATCCCATGCATGCTCAATCGGGTTCAAGTCTGGCGACTGAGCAGGCCAGGGCAGGACATTGATGTTAGCTGCGGCGAGAGTCTGTCTTACAACTCTTGCGGTGTGCGGTCGTGCATTATCATGCATTAACTGAAATAAGGGACCGATTTGCACTTGTAGAGGAACGATGACGTCTGATACAATCGTCTCAGCATAAATTTGAGCGTTGAGGTTGCCTCTGATCCAAATCAACTCAGTTCTTCCGCCGATCCAAATACCCGCCCATACCATGATGGTTCCACCACTATAAGGATGGACTTCCTGGCAGGATTTTAATCGCTGTTGGCGTCCAGGGGTTCTCCAGTGTCGTATACGTCTTGTATCCGGTCTCATACCAAAACGAGACTCATCAGAAAAGCACACGAAACGCCATTGTTCTTCTGCCCATTTTTTTGCCCAAAAATGCTTGATCCCTAGACACTTTTGATGTGTGTATATTATTCTGGTTCTGGTTAGATTGGATAAATAAAATCCATTTATAACTGCAAGAAACAAAACGCATTGACACAGATTTAAAAAAAACTTCCAATTAAAATGGCGCAATGGTTTTTTTGTAATTTCCATTTCAAATGTATTCATTATAAATGAAACTCGGCTGAAAGTTATATTGTCGTTCAGAAAATTATTTCAATTAGAAAATAGAATTCTAAAATAACAAAAATAAAAATAACATTTTTTTGTAGGTCGCCGCGACGTGGCTACGCGAAAAAAGGTCGCTTAACTACGAATTAATTACGAATTCTAAAGAACAAGTAATGATTTAATTTTAAACTGGCTAAAGTTTAGTAGGTATCTAATTCTTAAATATTTTAGAAAACGTTTTGTTTATAAATGGACATAATAAATTATATTCTCGACGCTAATTAAGTTTTCTATTTTCACGCAATTTGTAACTCCTGGCTGATTTTTAGTAGCGGACTTTTCTAAAGACACATTTTCATCAAATCATTTTTTTTTCTATACTACCAAGATGGCAAGCAAGCTTACGGGTCGCCTGATGGTAATAATAATAATGTCCTCCTGGCCGATACGACCACAGCGGCTAATCTTTTACAAGATCAACCATGTACGCAGGAGATATTATAGTGCACAAGTGTTTAGGCAGACACAAGTGCACTCTCTCTTCCTTTATACCTCTCATAATCCGATGGGACGGAAGACAGACACGACCGGGGAGAGGTTAGGCGCAGGACCGACTTTTTACATGCCCATCCGACGCATGGATTATCTTACGTTACAGACAATCAGGTGATCGGCCTGCATTGTCCTAGCCAGTAAGGAACAACAACACAAATTTGTTGCTCCCCGCAGGATTCGAACCCGCGACCTCCAGTTTACAAAGCAAGTGGTTTCCCACTGCGCCACCGAGGCTACGCCTGATGGTAAGCTTTCACTGTAACCTATAGACGCTAGCGACACCAGAAGAATAACTAGCGCGTGAAAGCTAACCCTTATGACGTTAGATATTTTATGTCCGGTTATTTCACCAGCTACAGTGCCCTTCACGCCGGAACACAGCAATGTTTACACACTGCTGCTTGGCGGCAGAATATCTGACACTGCGGTGGTACCTACCTGGACGGTTCCTTGCACAAGGAACCTACCACCTAGTAAATGTTACACGTATAATAAGTTAATAGAAACCTGCATACGCTCTAAACCGACAAATAATATTTTTAAGAAAATATGCCTAATTTATATGACAAAATAACTGAATGAGACTACAGTTTCAGTTATAAATGTTTGTGTGAACTTGTGAAGCCATAATCCAAGGCCTATGTTTAATATCTTTGTTGCAACTTGAGCGAGGTCTAGAATATTATTTTGTACTTCAAACAATAATTCAAATGTTATTGTTTAAACAAAATAAGATTCTGTTTGTAAACGGAATGTATTTGAAATCTCTCAAATGCAGGATTCAATTTTACATTCAATAGAATCTTGTCGTTGCTACGAATCCCGCATCTTTTCAATGTGACATCGCTACGAACTCGTTCAAACTAGTAGGTATTTGGACGGTCACGGAAAGCTGTATTTCCCTTTGACATAATGTTTGAACGTTGCAATTAAATGTCTATTAATATTAAGCTTACATGAACGCAGCTGTAATGGCAATATTTGGTACTGGAATTTCAAACCGGAACGTTTAGTTGACAAGTTAATGATTTCATAAATGGACTTAAATTGAATGCCTTTTCAATTCTACTGGGTTATTTGCGGAATTTCAATTTGATAACACTCACGGTCAATTCACTTCTTATTTTTGGATGGGAGCTCGAACATTTTTTTTAGAAATGGACATATTCATGTGCTCTGTGCCCTGCCATTTTAGTGAAACCGATAACTATAGCAATATAATTTCTAAATGCGATAAACTTGTAAAAGTTAAGGACTTCAGAAATACCACTCTGCGATATGTCAGAGAACTGGGACCTAAAGGTTATTATAATCAACGTATTCCATCCCCTTAGTGTTCATAAGCATTAAAATATAAATGTTGGACTCCAAAATTTTCTAACCCTTCAATACTCAAACCTGTCTTTTCTTAGATCGTAACTTTAATGCGAAAACTGTCTGAAAATAATTCATAATCGATTTGATATTTATAACGCCGTGTCATATACATTAAACCTATAAGTTTATTGATTACAATACATTTTGATGTGTTTATGCAATTAGTTAACAAAATTAAATTAAAAAGATATTTGGTAGATAAATGATACTATAAAGTGTCCGATTTTTAGCAGACCAGTAAATAATATGCAATTTTTGTGATTTTAACTATGTTGTAACGTTTGCATGCTTTATTTTTTGTATATTATCTGTATAATACCCAATCCATATTTGCGAACAATAAATGATTTGATTTGATTTGATTTGATTTTAAAATTCCAAAACATTTTTTTAAGTCTTCTTAAATGAGATAACGAAATGAAACTGCTCGCATATTTATCATCAAACTTCACTCAGATGAGTTCCTTTGATTTTCAAATTTATGGTACAGCTAACGAGAGTTATATCAAACATAGCAAAGTTTCATCCCGGTATTTTTATACAACTTAGAGATGTAGATAATTACTTAGATATTTTTCATGATGATAAAAGACACGCCTTCCTATTAGACAGCTATAGTGACTTTCATACTGGAATACAGCAAAGTTTACACATTGATGCTTGGCGGATGAAAATCTGAATGCGGCTTAATGCATTGATAAGGTATCTGGACGGTCCCACAAGGGAATAATAATAAAAATAAAAATAAATCTTTTACGGTGATTATTTTAATTTTATTTACATTGCACAAAAAATACAAAAAAATATATAAAATAACACACAATTAATAATATTATTAAACAATTTTCACAATTCAAACTCAACCCTAAAATGTCAGTGGATGTTGCGAACAGTGACCGTAGTCTGTCAACTCGTCACAAGTTGTGAAGCTGTCGACTAAACTTGTTCGTGACATAGCCGTAATAAGCCAGCCCGGTCAAATAGACCCCTTTGTACAGGCACTTCTCTTGAACTACTTCATTCTGGATATCTTAAATTTTTGATTTTACTGCTTCAATTTTACGTCAATAAGCATAAATTATGGCCTGACTGCAAACTACGAGTAGCATAGACGTAAATTACATTCTACGCCTAGCTTGCAGTCAATAGAATCTAATGCCCCGACCACATCAATCAACAAAAATACTGTATTCTAATATCCCTCTGAGCTGAAATCGTCATTTTTCACAACCCCGTACCATATCCAGAATCCTATAGTGCAATTCATTTATTCATAACACGAAATGGATTATTTTTCTACAAAGGAAATGTCCATTGTTTAATAATCCCGGTACATCGGAACATACAAAGCAAGGTATTCTCTGAACTGTGTTGAAAAGGGGGAATTTACCCCTTGATGCCGCGCTGTGCGTCGGTACGCCTGGTTTTGATGAGCCTGTGTCATGGATGTGATTCAACAAGCGTTTGAGAACATGCAGCTGTAGGGTTAAAACATAAATCATAGCTCATAAAACATGTGTTTTATTTTTAAAGAATTTGTTTCCATTTTTATCGTTGAATTTTGAATATCTTTTTTCTTTTATTTACAATAATGGAATCTGTGGAGCTATCATTGTTAAACTAGTTGAGTGGCTTGTGGTGGGGAAGATTATAATTAAATCAAAATATATTTCATTTTTATCGTCGAAATAATTCTGAAATTAGAATTAATGCACAAAAATTTTTTTGGAGTAGTTTATGTACAGTAGTTTATGTACTCTCTTGAAGAAGATGACGCCTCTGTGGCGCAGTGGGGAACGACTCGCTATGCAAACCGGAGGTCGCGAGTTCAAATCCTGCGAAGTGCAGCAACTTTGTACACTGTTGGTTAGAACAATGCAGGCCGGTTTCTTGCCTAATTGCTTGGAAAGTATGATGAACGACGCGCCAGATGGGCAAACAAAAAGTCTGTCCTACGCCCGACCGTAAAGGAAGAGAGATTGCAGTAGTGTTTGTGCAAGCACTTCAATATCTCTCACTTCAATATCTTCTACACTACAATATCTCCCGCGTAGGTGGCTGATCTTGTGAAAAATTGGCCGCTATGTCAATATCGGTACTGCCTGACGAGGCACTTCTTAACAGCAAAAGTTAAATGTGAGCAACTTGGATTTTGGATCGGTCATGCTTGCCATCGAAAAGTCTTTTCTTGTGGCGGCTTCGTGTGGTGGGTCATCCCCTTCCCTCTAATATGATTGAGGGGAGTGATGGCTGCTGCCCGAGCCATACTCGTTCGAGGGTGCTGCGCGCGGCGACGGGGCCGACTACTATCACTTGGACATTTTAGCTGTCGATTGATGTATTTTCCTCGTATTTTTCTTTTCTCTCGTTTTATCTTTCAAACGGCAGGACACACTGTCGCTGATTTAATCAGGAAACACACTGTTAAAAAAATTAAAAATGACAAGCCCGCTGAGTTTTTACCGGATCTTCTCAGTTGAGACCGCTTTGTGATCCGGTGGTAGCTTTTAAAATAATTGAACGTTCAAAAGTTCTAGCGTTAAGCCCATTTGAAATAAATTATTTGAATTTGGAATAATTATTGCATTTGAATAAGTTACAATTATATTAATAAAGCGTTAACCTTTCTCCTCAACTCACATTCGCCACATTATTTTAACATTACTATAGCTGATAAATTACATTCTTCTCTAACAAGATTAATCCATTGTTGGTGCCACTGCATTTGATTCCTCTCGTTTATGGATTCTCTTTGTTCCAATAGACGACGCAGTAATTAATTGTTTTGAACAAAAACTGCAGGGTCTGCACAGAATTCAATGAGTATAAATGATAAGTTAATAATAATAAGTTTATGTTTTGCTTTGATTAAATAGTTATTTATTTTAAAATTGTTTATATGGAATTCATAAACAAAACAACGTGCTATAGCGAACATCGAACGCTGGAGGGTCACTGACGAGGTTTTTTTTTTTGTTGGATTTTCGTTTTACCAGGAAACGCCCTCGCTACAAATACGGGCGACGAGTCTGGGGTCTTGTAATTTGGGTTTTTTAAATGATTTCAATATGGTGATGGTGCTCACTGTAGCTACGTTCCGTTGAATTGTTTTAAATTGTTTGCAATAATTGTTATATAATTTAGAAAAGATTTAAAACATGATTCTTTATTTGGTTTAAGTAATTCTATTATCGAATATGGCTCTGTGTTAAAATAATGGCACAACGCTTCATGACTGTGCCTGAAGCTGCAGAACTTAGGGCATTGCTTTAAAAGGTGGTCTATTGACTGTTCTGTGGTTCCATCACATAGGCACGCATCGTTGTCTGTGATGTGAAATCTTTTTAAGTATTTCAGGTGGAAGCCATGGCCAGTTAAAATTTGGGTAAGATGGAATGTGGGCCGAGTGTGCTTGCGAAGTTCACGGATTATTGAGGGTTTTGGACACCAGTCGCGCGTGTGCGCACCTTCAGAGGCAGTGAGGTATCTTTGGTCACTGGCTATCAGTGATTCCTCTAAAAGGTTGCATTTGACGTAACTCAGTGGGAACAAGGAAAATTCCAGGGCTTTATGTTGTGTAGCGGCCAATTTTGCAGCTTGGTCTGCGGCTTCATTCCCAATGATTCTAGTATGCGATTTAATCCATGCAAATTTTATGGAGCCAGTAAGTTGAATATTGTGAATGTGTTGATGAGCTTTCACTATTATGGAATTAGTGCTATTTCTGTTGGATAGTTCGAGGAGAGCTGATTCGCAGTCAGAAAATATTGCAGAATCTCGTATATTGTTACGAAATACGTAATGACATGCTTGTTCAATTGCGAAAGTTTCAGCTTGGAAAACGGAACAAACAGGGTGCATTTTCATTTTTTTGGTAACACTATGACCAGACGGAAAATAAGCCACAAAAGCGGCACCAACGAAGTTTTCAAATTTACTTCCGTCAGTGTATATTGATATGGAGCCCTGAGTTAGAAAACTATCCAGTTCATGTGAGTTATTAACATATCCAATGGGTATATCAATTCGCTCAGCAGGATGGAGGAGACAGGAATGATGCGTCGGTCTATCCAAAAATAAACAGTCTGGCAGGAACTTTGTGATACCGCTTCGTTTAACTTTTTGAATTTCTGCCATTTCGATAATTTTTATATCCAGCGGTATGTAGTCGGCTAGAGCTATAGCGGCTGCTGAAGAAATGGTTTTGAATCCTCTGATGGACTTAACGGCAAAAGATCTTTGCAACGATTGTAGTTTATTACGGACAGTAACAAATTTTGTAGCAGTGTACCAAACTTCTGCAGCGTACGTCATGATGGGCTCTATCACGTGCTTATAAATAACATCAATGTTTTCTGAGGAGACACCCCATGTTGGGCGGACAAATATACATAGTTTTTGGTATACTTTAACTATTAGATTCGTAACATGTTTGATAAACTTCAAGTCCTTATCTATTGTGACTCCGAGTAATTTGATTTCGAGAGTTTTACTGATCGTCCCCATTCTGTAATTATTGTTAGTGCTCTGTTTGCATCGTTTTCTATTATGTTAGTTGTTTTTGCAGATACGATTAGTAATAGATAATCAGCGTATGCTTGGAGGTGACAGGACTGACGAGGTTAAAACAGAATGACCAGATTCTCTCCATAGTGTCGATGCCGCCGTGGGGTTTTAGTAGGTCAAAATTATAATACATGCAGGGGGCTTTAATACGACAAAAACAGGGGGCTCAAAGGCAAGGCAAAGGCCCCGGATCCTGTCACGGTGCTCATGGGGACGGGGGTCGCAACCCTATTTACTAGGTGGTAGGTTCCTTGTGCAGGGAACCGTCAGGTAAATAGCACCGCAGTGTCAGACATTCTGCCGCCAAGCAACATTGCTGTGTTCCAGTGTGAAGGGCACTGTAGCTGGTGAAATTACCGGACACAAAAGATTCAATCTAATGTCTTAAGGGTGATTCTGTTTTGCTAGCGTCTATAGGCTGCGGTGATTGTCTACCATCAGGAGGGCCACACACTTGCTTGCCACCATGGTAGTATTAAAAAACACCCCAACAGTCCAGTGACTCCGAACGTATCTGTCAACCTAGGCCATTGCGAGAAAAAGTAAATAAAGAAAAACTTCAAATAATACTCTCCCTGGCCTGGGATTAGATATTCGTGTACAAGCGAACCAATTGGCCTTAAATGTAGAAGTTATAAAATGGCGATTGAATACTCTTGTCAGTAAGTATATCCCGGGCCATTGATGGCCCCTACTCAATGTGCAGACAGCCGATAAAAACACAAACAACACCGAGTTTATTTGCATAAATCAATAAATACAGGGTGCTCCGCGCGTAATTCTTCTTCCGAGAACGCTTGTTGGGAAATATGTGGCCCACTGATCGTTACTAGGGTTGTTCCGTTAAAAAAATAAGTTTATCCGGTTGGTGCAAAAATGTACAATCCTGATAAACGTATCCCGGGATGACCGAGGAGTTCAGCGTCATTATGTCAAATAATTATTTTGCATTATCCTCACGACACGACCCGTGGGGTATCCGTAAGAGGCGACTGTAGTATAATGTTATCTCTGGTACGGTTGACGGAACTTGTCATTACCTAGAATAAATTGAATGGACTAATACTTATATGTAGTTTTACTTCAGCGACTAAGGACAAGCAACAAGACAGCATCGTTTTTCTATTGCATTACCTACCTATACTGCGATCCCAGAGACGCCTGCCCAGCGTGGGGATTATGGCAACCCCTCACTTCTAAGGGGTAAGCCTTTTGTTCAGCAGTGGACGTGTCTCGGCTGTTGATGATGAAGATGATCCTCACGTCTTCTTAGTTATTATTGTGGAACCGACCTACGCAGAAAGAGCATCTTACCACAGCTAGTATTATCAGAAGGAAGACTCTCCCCAGTTGACCACGGCCTCCCCCTTGGAACACAAATAGTACACAAATAGTAGCACCATCCCCGCTTTCAAATCAATTTTTACATGTTGATCACACGTTACCTTTTCAATGATCCCCCTCTTCATGAGCAATGATGTCACATACGCGCAAAATGAATGTGTATTGAGTGTAACAGGCATACGCGTGTATCATATCTCATAATGAATTTCTGACTGCGCGTTTGAAGATTTGCCCTGACGTCACACGGACGGTGATGAAAGTTTTCCCCTTAATGGTAAGAGGTTCGTTTTTAGTGTATACTAGCAACCCCACGTAGCTCCGCTCGCGTAATTTTCTAATTTTCTGCGCAACTTTCGTAATTACGAACAGAAAAAAAAATGAAATTATCCAATTCGGTGCAGTCGTTCGGAACTGATGCGCGTACATGGATTCCAGCGATTCATTTTCATTTATATAGATTTCTACATCACTTAGGAATCAGTGCGAGGATAGATAATTAAGGATCAAACGAACTTACCCTTACGTGAAGTTCGATCATAATTATGTGAACAGTTCGGTCCTTAGCAACTTATAATGTTTACTTATTGTAGTTATGCGTCCTTACTACTAGCCTTGCACGGAATGATTTAAAGTTATTTTTTTTTTTTTTCTTTTTTTTCTTTTTTTTTTTCGGGTACTTTAATATTTTGTCACCTCACCGCCTCATATAAGACGGCCCACCCGCAGTGTGTCTTCATTATGTTTAGAGTAGGAAAATCGTTTCACATTTTATCCTTGGGTCGGGTGATGTGTAAAAGGGAGGGGAGTATATAAGTTGCTAAGGACCGAACTGTTCACATAATTATGATCGAACTTCACGTAAGGGTAAGTTCGTTTGATCCTTAATTATGTTTCACAGTTCGGTCCTTAGCAACTTATAATGTTTACTTATTGTAGGATGTTTAGAGTCTAGTTCTATAAAATGTGAATAGTTAGCTATTATGATTTGGGGAAATAGGTAATACAAGTTATGCCCTAAAAATCCAAATTCATTTATCTCTGTAATCCCTGTAAAAGCATCACATAATATTAGGCACTAGATTTTCCTTTTTGTTTTAAATATCAAAAGAGAGAGTCTAACTCCTTACGACTTTTATAACACTAATAATACAATATTACACTTAGCCAACAGTAAAATCCATACGTAGTACTTATTAAGTCCGTAATAAAGAAGTTTTTTATTTTTTAGTTTTTTTTTTATTCAATATAAGCTAGTGTTTGACCTCAGTCCCACCCGGTGGAAAGCGGTGACGCAGTCGAGGATGGTAGATTATCTTCAATGACCTATCGTAATATTAATACTGCAGAGGAACCGCAAGCAAAATTATACATTAGGGTTAAGCACCTAAGAATAGATAAGTCGTATCGAGAAAAATCTCTCCTCAAAACCTGTCAACAGTGGCAATAAATCATTGTCTTGTAAAAACGCGCAAATGCACTTTATAAAACATATTTCAAAGGAAATATGCATAACCTCACCATTAGACAATGACTGAAATTGAAGTCTATTTTCGTAATTATTTTGTATAATCAATAACCGAAAAATATATATATGTATAAAATATATATATCAATAATGTAAGTAAATATCAGTTTGTGAACGTAAATGTTCTTAAAGGCCACACAGGCCACATAGAATAGTTAGAAAAACCTTAAATTAATTATTTAATTAACACGGTGCACAACAGAAAACATTACTGAACATATAACCTTGACAATAGGTACGCAATAATTTGTAATTCATGAACAAACTTGTATTTCATTCATAACAGTAAAAGTTATCTTTATGATTAATTAATTGCACTTTGAAAGTTATTCCTTTTTTTTATTTTTATTTTGTAGGTTGTTGCACATTTTATAAGTTGAGGGTAGATGAGGAGATATACCCTCCAAATGTTATTTATTGTGTCACCTACCCTCATATGTATCTATCAGCTGTCAGCTGATTGTAATGTCAATGACCGTTACTTTATCTCTTAAAAAGGATATTACAACAGTCATACATCGAACTTAAAGTTCTTTATTTCATACTAACTATACCGCCCGTACAGGAGGCGCTAATAACTTAAAGAAGATTGTAAGCAGATCATGGTCGTGATCGCTATTTATTTAGTACATTTAGATGCTATATAGGTAGGTAGGTATATACACAACAGTCAGTCTTTAATTAATGCAGTCATTACCGTACGTAATTTTAAATGTATCTAGTCATTGTTCTCGATTACTGTTACAAAAAGGATTTAAGTTCTTTATAATAATCTTTTTTTTTTTTGCAGTAGTTTTAAAAAGATAGGGAAAACACTTAAAGTCTCCATATTACAAACATGGAAAATACAAATATCTAAATAATTGTTTGGTGTTCATATAAATATATGAAGCAAATAATTATGTATAGCGTTTAGAACAGACTTATCAAAGAAAAACCTTAGACCTTCCGTTTGGTTTATTAATCACGGTTAAAATCAGAGGTAAGATACTCATATCTGGACCTTATACAAACAAATACGCCAAGGTATGTTTTTATATTTTGTATAGACAAATAACGCTGAAGACATTTTCACGCAGACAAATCTGTTTTGCATGTGAATCGAACCCGCAACCAAGGCATAAAAAAACAATGAAAATTACCCAACAGTTTTTTTTTTAATTATTATTTTTAATTATTATTATTACCAAGGGATGGTAATAGTAAGTACTAGTAAACACGACTAATATATTTGAGTTCAAGAATAGTTCCTATCTCCAAAAATATAGTAACAACTAAAATTAATAGGTAGTAAAAAATACTGATATGGTCGTTGTCAATCTCAAAAATCTTAAGAAGCAAAATACATTGAATAGAGGGCGTAAACTAGATAGTTTTGTGTTTATTGTAGACAAAGCATATAAGTTACTCAAGACAGCTTGTTTGTGGTTTATTACATATTAAAAGGCACATCAAACTTAAAAGAGGAATATTCACAACGCTGGTAGATAAAATATATCAGGAAAGATCCAAATGAAATATCCAACAAAAAATTACAAGAATATAATCGTATGGATTCTGAATAATAACATCAAAGATCAGCCAGGAAGTTTTTTTTTTTTTTTTTTTTAACTGTTTGGAGTATATAAATATATAATTGTATTATGACACAGTGATAAGCTCGAACAGAAATCACTTTTTTTTTTTTTTTGTTTATAGGTTTATATATATATATATGCCTTAGTTAAAAAAATTATCACGTAAAAATTATCGTGTTAAGATAATACAATAAGACTAACTGTGTTTGGACAGGGTTTTTGAAACACCCTGTATATTCTTTTACTTCATTATTATTATTTATTTTTGGAAAAATAGAACTTTATGAATTTACTACACAGATTTAATGTAGTATTCAATATTTTATGACCATTAAATTTAGAAACTAGAATTATGTATGACAAAAAATTCGTCCTCAATTTTGTCATAAGTATTCAAATATTGCAACTATATTGTTCATTAAGTTAAACCATAAATATAGTCATCAAGGTCATACATTTAGCTAAATTAACGACGAATTAATAATATGACGATTGTTTTGTTCTCTAGATCAGATTTATCAATAGTTATTTTCAACTAAGTATTTACAATAAGTGTAGGAGGCGGCCGGCGGCCGGCGGCGCGGCGTACTGTCCCATAAGTTCAGAGGCTACTTACTGCAGCTCCACGGTGGTGCTCACGGATGCTCCGGCTGTAGGCCGGCCAGGATCTCGTCGAGCCTGTGGTAAAGCCCGCCGCGGCCAGTCCGCCTCGGATCTGCTAGATACCACTTTGCAGTACGAACTACGAAGTTTTGAAGTCTTATTAATTCTACTGTGAAAAAATATTAGTATTGTTATTATAACTTCTTAATTATTTACTACAGATCGAATTATATCTGACGATATTGTACGAATCCCAGGCAACTGGTGGATGGTAGTAGCAAATTACAGTTAATTGTGACGTTCCAAGATGGACGTCTTCGTATATTCAACAGTGGATTTTGTCTGGCTGATGATTATGATCGGATTATATGTTCCCAGATGTGTAGGCGGCATGCATTTCATAATAGTGTTTGCAACAATTACCCGCAATAAGGAATGCGTATCGCGTTTATCTGTACATATGTACATTGTAAGGGGGAGGCCTATATTCAGCAGTGGACGTCTTCCGGCTGGTGATGATGATGATGATGTACATTGTTTGTACAAATGAGACGACACGGTGTGGAAACACGCACCGTAAAGAAACATGTCATACTGACATACCAGCAGCAAGACCTATACTCACATGAACATTGTGTATTGCACAATGACTGTAAAGTTGTTCATTATCTTACGACAGAGACGACCCAGATTGTATTGGAAGCTCGCATCGTATGAACACAGCGCAAGCAACAGCTACCCGATGTTGGGTGTGTGCATCGCATGAACCGTAAATACTCACATATATACTCACATCTGCAGAGCTGACGTATCGCACTATAACGGTGAACGTGTTCATTATCTACGACAGAGACGACCCCGATTGTATTGGAAGCTCGCATCGTATGAACACAGCGAAAACAACAACTACAGGAGTGTGCATCGCTTTTGTGTAACGCACTATACGGTTAACGTGTTCAACACTACGACAGAGACGACCCCGGTTGTATTGGAAGCTCGCATCGTCTGAACACAGCGAAAACGTCAAACCCGCTGGTGGGGCGACAACTACCCGCTGGTGGGGTATCGCTGTTAACCGTAAATGTGTTCTTTATGTACGTGTGAGACGACCCTGTATGGAAGCTCGATTCGTACGAACACAATTTAAATAGTGCACGACGATCCATTTCCCGAAGACGAAGAGTCGTCCGACGTCACCACCGCGGCGGCACCTCTCCGTTGTCCAATAGTGCACGACGATCCATTTCCCGAAGACGAAGAGTCGTCCGACGTCACCACCGCGGCGGCACCTCTCCGTTGTCCAATAGTGCACGACGATCCATTTCCCGAAGACGAAGAGTCGTCCGACGTCACCACCGCGGCGGCACCTCTCCGTTGTCCCGACGTCGCGGCGTCGCCTCTCAGTTGTCCGGTTCTTGACTTTCACTTTTTCTTTAATACTAATTTAATTATTTTTATTTAATACTAAATACACTTGGAGCTTTGGATTGGAGACGTGCGAAGGCTTGAGCACGGAAACAAACATTGAAGACACACTGCGGGTGGGCCGTCTTATATGAGGCGGTGAGGTGACAAAATATTAAAGTACCCGAAAAAAAAAAATTAAAAAAAAAAAAAAAAAAAAAAAAAACTAAATCATTCCGTGCAAGGCTAGTAGTAAGGACGCATAACTACAATAAGTAAACATTATAAGTTGCTAAGGACCGAACTGTGAAACATAATACGTATGAATAAAAACTCTAGTTCAAGAATACGAAGCACAATAAACCTACGGTTAAACAGATTTAAGAGAACATGCCTAAGAATCAGGTCAATCAAAATAGCTTCTAAATAAATATTATGTTGGAGCTAAATTTGTACGTGTCTGACTTGTGTTTTTCTAAGTAAACTCCTACACTCACCAATAGTTTATTATAACAATTTCTATGCGTCTATGGTGTTGTTGAATTCAAACTGCTACCGAAGTGGGTACCGTTCAAAAGATGACTCTTATATCAAACTAGAAATATTACTTTATAATATCTAGCGACAGTTTTAAAACAATAAAACTTTACCCACGCTGTGTAGAGACACCATAATACGCCCAACTTTAGGATAATAGTGGCCACATAAAGTCCCGCAAGACAAGCAAAGTGAACGTCGCAGCGACTCGGTGGATTTTGCATTGAACTCTCATAACTACGGTCTGAATAATATTTGGGAGTTCCAAAGTGAAGGAATAGTCGCTAGACTTAATTAGTGTGCTAGATTCCATTTTAATAGCCTAGGATTTCTTAATTAAGTTTCTATCTCAACGCAAAGTTGTTTGATTTTATCACCTACTTAATGATTATTAAAAGTCTAGCACAGTTACTAAAGTCTTACAGCCTAATACAGAAACATCAAATTTTGTTAAATATTAAGGACAACATCAAATCGTAACGTATCATTTGATTAAATATCCATCGAATATAATGTGAATATTACACTAGCCGGTCACATCGCTAATTAAAATTTGAGGTGACCTCAAATATTTGACATTTATGTATAGTCACATTCGGTTATATACCAGTAGGGTGTCCGGGTAAGAATAGCACCCTCCCATCTCCGCCCGTGGGTGTCCGTAAGGGGCGACTAAGGGAAAACAAGAAAACGGGCAGCAGCGTCTTTCTTTTGGATTAGGTACCTATGCTGCGATCCCCAAGTCGCCGGCCAAGCGTTATGGCAACCCCTCCCTTCTAAGGGAGAGACCATTGTTCAACAGTGGCCGTATTTCAGCTGCTGATGAATTGCCTAATTGGCATAGCTTTTGAGATTTCTTATCTGCATCTGATATTATTTTAACATTTATTTTTCCTACTTTCAATTCCAACAAGACAGTCTCAGTTTCCTCTGAATCATGGTACCATACAAAATTTACGGCCGGCCGCGAGCAGTAAACGCTAGAATGTGAAAGGAGCGTCTCTATCGAACTGTTTATGAGTCCTGCGCTATCAGATCGCTCATCACTTTCCACTAACACTTTTATAGCGCAATAAACTATTTCACAGTATGTAACTATATAAAAAGCTAAGAAGAGGGCGAACTTTGACGGAATATATGGCCATGCTTTTAAGGCTTGCTTGTTAACACTTTATTAAAAAAAATAATGTCCCCCATTGTTAAAGGTTTTAAGCTGATTTACAGATACAATGTTTTTTAAAACATATTTTTAAATTTTTTTACTAAATTTTTTATTGAATCCGCCACTCTTTGTAACATAGCAGTGAGACAGGATTACCACCTGAAAGGTAAGCGACTGGCACGCCCAGGAACAGTTGTACTGAAATGACGCAAATCTCATGAGACATTCGTAAGTCACTGGAGCCAACTTTCTCCAAATACAGTGCCCTTTACACCTGAACAGCAGTGTATACACATTTTTGCATTGCGACAGAATATCTGAAACTGTGATGGCACCTACCAAGACAGTCCCTTACACAGCTGTATACCCTACCACCTAATAGAACCTAAGACCTTTCTACCTAAGACTGTTTCGCCGAAGCATTTCTCAATCCATTTTTTTACCCTATGTATAACGCACTCGAAAAATCAACCCCTTACCCTATTTTGATCAGATAGTATTACCGGTCTATCCGATACAATGCGATCTCGGCACATACTATTCCATTTCACCCCGACATCCCCTCACGAGCGAAGCTCAAACACGCCAATAAATATTTATTGACACTTGTAAATTTGTGTCGGCGACTGTACCATATATTTCAATACGAGAAGCATTTTATTTAAAATGGCAATTGGTATGAGCATTTTATATTACATAGTTTAGGAATAAGGTGAGTGTCACTAATAGGTATTTACTGGCTCACTCGCAAACATTAATTAGCGTTAATGATCATTATCATTGTATAGACGGGCCTGTTGGTCTACTGGTTAGACACCCTGGCTGCTACCCAATAGGTCGTGGATTCGATTCCCGCCAAGAGTCTGGGTGTTATTGTGTGTGCTATTAGAATTTTTTTTTAATATTTACAAACAAAAACAATCACGCCATAAAAACCCGTTAGGGTTTGTCGTTGACGCGAGTGATACAATCTTCGTAACTAAAAATAAAAGGTATAAAAACGTACAATGGTTGATAAAAAAGGGAAATATAAGTGTACATTATTTTAAATATGCATCGTTACAATCACTATTATGCTAGGTCGGTAGATAGTACAAAAATCTGTTACCGGGCGACACAAGTTGGCTCGATGACTATTATACGAGCGGGTAGAAGTGTGTGTCTACCAGTGACAGTAACCAGCTTAACAATATACAGGTGGTTTCATAATGTGACATTAATTTGTTATTTAGACAATAGAATTCAAAAGGTAGATGTTAATGGAAAAATATCTCCTGGCGCTAAGGTCACAATGGGCGTTCCACAGGGCTCAATTTTGGGACCATTCCTGTTTCTTATCTATATTAATGACTTGCCTTATTATGTAGGAAAGAATCACGGGATTGTGTTGTTCGCTGATGATACTTCTTTATTATTTAAAATCAAACGACAATTAATTAATTATGACGAGGTTAACAATGCATTATCTAAAGTGGTTCATTGGTTTAGTACTAACAATCTTTGCCTAAATGAATCAAAAACTAAATTGATTAAATTTTCCACCCCTAATGTAAGACAGGAGAGAACCAACGTGGAATTAAATGGATCTGGGATAGATCCTGTTGAGTCAACTGTATTTTTAGGAATCACCATAGATAAGAAGCTGCAATGGGGCCCACATATTAAAAAACTGTCCGGCAGGCTTAGTTCAGCGGCGTATGCAGTTAAGAAAATTAGACTTTTAACTGACGTTGATACTGCTAGGATAGTTTACTTTAGTTACTTCCACAGTATTATGTCATATGGAATACTCCTGTGGGGTAATGCCGCAGATCTCAACGCTATTTTTGTGCTCCAAAAAAGAGCCGTAAGAGCTATCTACAATCTGGCTCCCAGAGATTCGCTTAGAGAAAAGTTTAAGGAGATAAAGATTTTGACAGTGGTGTCACAGTATATTTTTGAAAATTTAATGTATGTAAAGAAAAATATTAATAACTTTAAAAAGAGAAGTGATGTTCACTCGGTTAATACACGTGGTAAAGATGACCTTAGTTTACATGTTACTCGTCTCCACAGAGTAAGTAATTCTTTTGTAGGACAGTGTATACGTTTCTATAATAAGCTTCCCAATGGTATCAGAGATCTGCCTATAAATAAATTCAAATGCACTGTTAAATCTAAACTTGCTAAAAAAGGCTACTACAAAATTTCCGATTACTTGGAAGACAAAACAGCCTGGGAATGAACTGCTCAAATAGTTTTAGTTTTAGAATACTAATTTTAATTTTAAGACTGAATACAGCAAATGTCATAGTGAAAAGTGTTTTGCTGGATGATGTCTTATGTACTCGTATTTTTTTAATATATTTTATTTTTTATTTCAAGACGCAAGGCTACTGGGATTTTGGTTCGGTCATGCTCGCCATCGAAAAGTCTCTGCTTGTGGCGGCTTTGTGTGGCGGGTCACCCCCTTCCCTCTAATATGGTTGAGGGGAGTGATGGCTGCTGCTCAAGTCAACTCGTGCGCGGGTGCTGCTTGGGGGGACTGGTCCGGCCGCTGTCCTTTTATCCTTTTTTATTTTATTTTTTTTCTTTTGTAGTCTAGCAGCAAAATTGATTATTACTTTATTTACGTTCTGAAGGCAATTCACTTGAGCTTGTAAATTATTCTTGGTATGTATCTAACTTAGACGACTTGTGACAAAAGTTGGTAATATGTTAAAGTGCTTTGTGTCTTGCCTGACGAGGCACTGCTTAACAGCAGAAGGTAAATGTTTAACGTGTGCCACTGTGATTTTGGATCGGTCATGCTCGCCATCGAAAAGTCTTTGCTTGTGGCGGCTTCGTGTGGCGGGTCACCCCCTTCCCTCCAATATGGTTGAGGGGAGTGATGGCTGCTGCTCGAGTCAACTCGTGCGCGGGTGCTGCTTGGGGGGACTGGTCCGACTACTATCCCTTTGGCATTTTAGTTTGTTGTATTTTCGTCGTATTTTTTATTTTATTTGATATTTTGAACGGCAGGACACACTGTCGCTGGTGCTGATCTAATTGTAAAAAGACAAACTTTGTTTTAAAAAAAAATGTGAAAAAATGACAAGCCCGCTGAGTTTCTTGCCGGATCTTCTCAGTTGAGGCCGCGTTGTGATCCGGTGGTAGCTTTTAAAAAAAATGACCGTTCAAAAGTGCTAGCGTTAAGCCTATTTGAAATAAAAATTTTTGAATTTTGAATTATTATTCGTAAATAGACAATCAATGAAATATTTTTTAATTCAATTTTTATATTTTTATTATTTAGTTTGTTTTTTAGAGTGAAGGGAATTTTATTGATTAATCTAGGTACTATATAATCTGTGGTTCGTTCTCCATATTTATTCTTGGCACTATTGGTTACTAGCTGTTTATTACTAATTTGACTTGTAGTTATCGGATGCTTTATATAGTTAGTATGTTTAAAATAATTTTCTGTAATAAGTGAGTAATCAATTCGTCTTTGTATTGGTAAAATGTTACATTCTATAAATAGTTCATCATAGTTATTTTTATATATTTTCTTTACTGTGCTAGATACAATAGTTTTTAGGAGTCTTAATTGCAAATTATATATTCTGTCTATGCATGTTTTAAGCGTTCGTCCATAACTAATAATACCGTACGCCATTATACTTTCTGCAAGTGATGTATATAATATCTTTAATGTATGAAATTGAACTTTATATTACTTACTTTACTTTACTTTTTTATTTAATGTGTAATAAAAAAAAAATGATTACAATGGAACAAATGTCGGCTACCAGATATCTTTTATAAATACAGCGACTAAAGCGAGATAGGAAGGTGCTATTCTTACCCGGACACATCACGATTAGATAAGTAGTTATTAACGTAGTACTAGCAGCAGCCCAATGTCGTCCATTGCTGATCAAAGGCCTCCCCTTTGGAAGGGAGGGGTTTCTATAATCCCTGGGATACAGTAGAATTACGTCTATTAAACAAAAAAATATATAAATCTTATATAGATTCCCAATCACTATTATTTGATTGGAACTTACAACACAACATTTTTTTTTCTAAACAGTCAAATATATGTGACATGTGTTTATAGTTACAGAAATACAACTTTACTTGTAATTATCAGTTGGTAGATTACAAAAGAATTCGATTGTAGTATTTTTATCTATCAACATGAGATTGCTGATATGGTAGAGTCCACTTCGGAAGCCAAACAACCAATAGATTAAGTAATAAAACGATGCAATCACAAATGAATCACTATATGGATATAAATCAAAACAACACATAACTGCAGAGTAATAAATATTATATCCTCCTGGCCGATACGACCAGAGCGGCCAGTCTTTCAAAAGATCAGCCACAACACAAGTGCACTCTATCTTCCTTTACCTCTCACAACCTGCATTGTTCTAACCAGCAAGGAACAACTACATAAGGTTGTTGCACCCCGCGGGATTCGAACCTGCCGACCTTAGGTACGCGAAGCAAGCGGTTTCTCACTACGCCACAAAGGCTATAAAAGAATATATATACGAAAGTATTGTCAAATAGCACAAAAATCTATAATATTTTCTATATTTTCAAATATCAAACATTGAGTTAAAAAAAAAATAAGTATATTAATCACAGTCTAATTTAAAATCATCCAATTAAGGCTCATTCTTATAGTAAAAAATACAAATTCAAATCAATAATCTCCAAGGTTGTTATGCACCTAACTAGAGTCTTAAAAAACTGATAACGCACCTGCAGTGAATTCTTTTCATAACCTACACCTAGTTTCTACATTACATCCAGCATCCTTATAACGGGGTCGCTCTTATCTCGCACTAAAATTTTATCTCGGAACATTACACTGTCATTGATAACGCGGAATTGATGTTGCGATAACGCCGATAAGGCACATTATATACTAGTAGCGAACCAGCCATGTGCGACGTCGCTCTGGTCGTGGGAGCCGCCAGCAACCTTGGCTACCAAGTCCTGAAAAAACTAATCGACGTATATCAAGGAAAGATATATTTCACCGCCGAAGATGAGACCAGCGGTTACAAGGTCCTCAAAAACCTTGAAAAAGATGGGGTCAATCTCAACTTCATACAAATGGACGTGACCTACACGAAGAGCATCGTGAAACTAAGACATCACATCCAAGATTTAGATGACAGAATAGAACTGCTGATCAATGTTACTGATTATGTACCAGAAAAGAAATTGCCGAATGCAGAAATTGTTCGTAGAACTCTCAGTGTCTATTTCTATGGGTACATTAACTTCGGGAAACTAGTTTATCCATTGCTAACTGAGGACGCTAGAGTGGTTAACGTTTCTGGGGCAGCGGGTCTTCTGGCGACGATAGAAAACGAAGATATTAGACGAAGAATAAGTGATCCGACGCTAACAGAAGATGAATTGGTCAAAATAATGCAAGAGTACGAAGAAGCTGCAAGAAGAGGCACAGAAAGAACTGAAGGTTGGGGCATGAATGTGCAAGCAGTCAGCAAAGTTGCATTGAACGCTGTGACTTTTCTGCAGCATAGAGAATGGTCTGATAAAGGCATTGTTATAAATTGCGTGAACCCAGGTAACTTGTCAACTCGTGAAGGCAGAAAATCTGCAAAATTGTACGAGCAAGGGGCAAAAGCAATACTGTATTTGGCATTAGAAGCGCCCCTAACGGTGAAAGGGAATTTCGTATGGAGTAATTATTCCGTTATTGAGTGGAATTCGGATCCGTACGTCGAGGTGACGAGTGTGTGAGCCAGGGCTAATCTTGAGTGATTTGACTGAGCGACGTATTCCGCAGTTATGTAGAAGATTAATTATAAGTTTACAGTGATGTTGATTTTTGTGATATAAATATTGTATTTATTGAGTCGAATATTAAATTTATTTTAAGCAAGTGCGTAGTTTTTAATAAACTAGAGATATTAATTAGTATGACTATCCACCCATTTGTGCGACAACTGTGATTATAAAGTCAGGATTTTAATTCCAGGTTTGAAATATTGTTAGTGTTATTAAGTAGAAGGATTGAGATGGATTTTAAAAATCAGTAAAATCGATTAGAATAAAGAAACTGTAGAAAATGAATTATTGCTGTATGTTGTCTTTTTATTGGTCGGGTTATGTTAAAGTGATCCCAAGTAAATTTTATCTCCAGCTTCATATGCTATTGAAACAGTAATAAGAACTTTATTAACTGTTTAATAGAATCCATTTAAGCACTATTGTCTTAATCTAAGTACGAGCAAAGCGGGTTACACTCGCTAATAAAATGTGAGTAGCCCAACTGTCGAAGCATCTCTACGTAAAAGAGAACCTTTAACTATGGTTGGGTTGGTGCAGTGAGTAAAATTACTAGTGATAGCTGTGCTGGTAGTTGAATGACCTTCGCTGACACAGGGTTCAAAGTGATGCTAATCTTCTGTATCAACGCTTTTCATTAGCTGAGACTAGCAAGGATTGATATGCTATAAACTAGCATTCACCTTCGTTCAAGCCCTAGTTTATATTAAGAAAGAGTTTATATAAATGAGCATTTGTCTATTTTTATCTTAGAGGAGATACCACTGGAGAGAGCATGATGCGCTAACCCCCTCTGCCAAATTTTTGGTCATATGGTCAGGTCATTCTTTATTTGTGTGCGTGTATTTTTGAATGTGTTGCGAGTTTATTATAGTGTAGGTATGCGTGAAAGTGTATCTGTGTGTGTTTACTTCGCCTCCCGCACCCCGCAAAAGTGCCACGAAAAATTTGTTCGGGGAATCGACGCGATACTAACTCCTTTGGTACTTTCTCTGAGATTTTTATACAACATCTCACAATAATTCACATTCAAATCCACCGTTTCATCTCTAGACTATCTTACTTATCCCTCTTCAACCGTGACAGGTTTAAGTTCCTGTCAAAAATAATTCACGTACCAAAACACTGTCAAGCACCAAAAAGTGCACAACAACGCCAAATTCTGTATTCATTGCGCAGAGTCTACGCGGTTCATTTTATTGCAACAATCCGAATACGTCAATGTATCACGGACTACAGATTTCGTTGGTGGTACAGAAGATTCCAGGGTAGGGGGGCACTCGTAAAATCACTTTTACAATCTACAAAGTTAATTTCGCTGATCGTTTCGTGGAATCGTAGATTGTGTGTAAACGTCCTAGTTTTAATGTCGGCCATTTGAATCTTAATGTAGGGGGTTAAGGTAGTTTTTTAATTGGCAAAGTTCCCTGATGGTTTTCAATTAAATGTAAGATTTTTAGTTTCAGAATTTCTTTCTTTCGTTAAACTGTTAGATTGATCTGATAAACGTAGACAAAGTGCGCATAATAGGAGGGTTGGTTCAAGGCAATAGGTAAATAGTTGTAAATGATAGGGCCAAAAGTTTTTATCAGGAGTTCGCTAAACACGGAACTAGATAAAACAACTAACAACTGTAGCCCTTTTAATCGTCTACTGTATACAGAGGTACCAATGATATTTTATCCTATACATATGCCTTTAAAGCACGAAAAGTGAAGACACGAAGTAACAGTAACTCCCGCGCCGGTGGCATGTAAAGAACGTGACGTATACCTTTGGAAATCAAGTAAAATGCGATCATGCTTGTGAGAAATTCACAAAGTACTGCACATAAGTAAATAATTAGGAGGAATAGAATCAGGCGCGGTCACAGCCAACGATTTGGGGGGGGGGATCATAGTTTACAGGCCCGTTGGTCTAGTGAACTGGCCGCTAGCTAATAGGTCGTGGGTTTGATTCCCACCTTGCGTCTGAGTGTGTTAAAATTGTTTAGATTTTTTAAAGAAACAACTTAAGTTTGTCAATTTGACGTGAATGAGTTTGAGATTTTGGGGGGGTAATAACCCCTACGACCCCCTTTGGACCGCCACTGAATAGGATAGAATATAATGAATTTGAAGGCACATCATACCTTATCTATACGTAAAAAATATTTTAATAATAACATGGGTCACAATATTTTTTAAAGTGCTGGTAGGGATCTATGGTTTTTAATATCATTGATAGGTAAGAACGATATCACACTAGCGATTGTTGCAACGTCTGTGTCACGAGATCTAGGATCAAGTGTGAGTTGGACTTGTGCACCAAAGGTACCTTCTTTGGACGTATAAAAATTAGTTTCGTATTCATTTATCACCTCTGGTACAACTGCTTGCGTATACACAAATGATTTCTATCTTCTTTACTCTCAAGAAGACAGGTGCTGTTACTCTTCAATCCAATGAGATGGAAGACAGGTACTGGACTAGCTTTTTACATGCCTATCCGATCCGACGTATAAATCATCTTATTTTCTAGACGATCTGGTGATTGGCCCGCATTGTCCTAGCCAGTAAAGAACGACCGAGTTCTCGCTTCCCGTGGGATTCGAACTCATCTCCTCCGGTTTGCAAGTATATAATTGCTACTAATACCACGCACGCACTAGCGGCTAAGCTTTATAAAAATTAAATGACATGTCAAGTAACAAGTGTAGTTGCTTCTGAGGAATAGCCATTTATAATATTACGCGGGCAGCCTTTCACAATATCAGGATGACTCAACATCCCTGTTTACTTCGTCCTCTAATAAAAGCATGAAGGTATAAATAAACAAAGTTCTGTGACATCATTAAAGCAATTTCATCTGCGCTACCAATTACCAGACTCGTTTATTAGTGAATCGACAGACTCGGCGGGCAAGCTCGCTGAAATTCCAATTAATTAACTTCTTAACTGTAAAAAAGTCCAGTGCCAGTGGACGAAGTGTTGCAGATAGATACAATGAGTAAAGAGTAACTTTTTTTTATAAAACCAAGGTGGCAAGTAATTGTACAGACCGCCTCATGGTAAGCAGTCACCGCAGCCTATAGACGCTAGCAACACCAGTTGCCATTTAGACATTAGATAATAAGTCTTTTTGTCTGGTGATTTCACCAGCTACAGTGACCTTCACGCCGGAACACAGCAATCCTCACACACTGCTGCTTGGCGGCAGAATATCTGATATTGTGGTGGTACCTTTCTGTACGGTTCCTTGCACAAGGAACCTACCACCTAGTACCGTTATGTAAATTAACGTGATCATATTATTTATTATTAGATGCTCGTGGGGTGTCTGGGTAATAATAGCACCCACCCATCTCCTCCCGTTGGGTATAGTAAAAGGAGGCTTAGGGAAAACAACAATACGGGCATCAAGTAATTCTACTGATTACCTAGCGCCTATACTGCGATCCCCAAGTCGCCTGCCAATCGTGGAGATTATGGCAACCCCCTCCCTTCTAAGGGGAAGGTCTTTGTTCAGCAGTGGACGTGTTTCGGCTGCTGATGTTGATGATTATAAGCCAGTACTTGACTGTTTATGCTCGCGTTGATATTTCGTAATAAACATTTCTAACCCACTACATTTTGAAAGATCATAATAGTTACTGTTAGCTTATTTGAAGCCTTCAGAGTCGCTGGATGTAGAGTAGGATCAGCCCCTTGACCCCGTGACCGCTGTGACAGGTTTCCGAGGGGCTACAATGCGGTGTGCCAGGCAAGGCAATATTAGACACCTGGTGCGACGGCCGCAGAGGTTTTAGTGGGTAAGATTCGAACATATCCCGGTTGACCTCCCACACGGACCTGGGGACCTTATGAAGATTTTCGCCAACAAAAAGCTATCCTTTAAAGATATGTATATTAAAACATTGATTTTAGGTATCTGGTATGTAGAATATAAGGCAGCGTCCGCCATGTCCTGGAAGCTTCTGCTTTTACTCGTACGATTTTGATACTATCTTTTATAGACATTAACGATCTACAAGGAATTGTCGATCTTATAGTAAAAACCGTATCAAAATCAATTTCTTTGTTTAGAAGTAATTAAGGGAAGAATCAAAACAGAAAGACAAGGTTTTTTTTATTTTTTATTCTTTTAAAGGCGCGCATAGCGACTTTCTTTTATACTATTTAGAGATACGAATACGATATACAATTACGTAAGACGGCCTAATAATAAAGCTTCTCTTTATCACTCAACACTTACCAGTATTTTTAGTACAAGATTGTATTATCCGGGAATTTCCCCATACCATATTTCCAAGAAATTCCGCAAAACTCACTGGTGTGAAATTTAAGATCACAATATTCCTTAGCAATAGACACCTCATCTCACGATCGCTTAAGACATCAACTTCATCAACTTCAGTTTTAATTACACACAGTCGGGAAATCCTGGAAACTCCGACAATGATCTACTTTGAGCAAGTTGACTGATGGCGACCGCCCACAATAAATTTATCAGACAACTTCTAAACTTATTAATAAATTAAATGGGGTAAAGTGGGGATCTCAATTAGGGGCGACACGAAGTCGTTATGTGGGAATCAAGTGGTTTAAATTATGGTTAAAACAGGGCTACAAAAACATCAAATATATGTTTAGCGAATGTGACGGCGGCAACTAATGGGAGGATCCTCCGACCGAGCGAGGTGTGATGCTCGGCCAGGGCCGAAGCCCCCGACAGTTGTTGTCGGGATGTTGTATATATTCTCAACGTTTGAGAAACATCGCTTGCACGATTCAGAAATCGGTGGCGCCATCTGTCTTGTAGTATGTGGTACTTCGCTTCATCGCAACGCTACCACATGTGGCGTCACCTTGTGTCGAGTCGCCACATTACTCCCCCCCGAAGACTGGAGGTCGATGATGTCTTCATATGCCAGCTCGTCCTTGCGCTCCAGTCGCTATGCCAGTGTGCCCCAGTGGATACAGTTCCAGTGAGTCGGAACTGATACTGCGTCTCCCTCAGTGAGTCGAGGTGTGCAGTGGGTATGGCTGGCGGCTGCTAGACGTGCCGGTGAGAGGGATGTGCTCTTCTTACAAGAACCGGCCGTAGTGCAGGAGTGCTGTGCCACGTTGAGGCCGAAGGTAGACCAGGCTTGCATCTGCAGCTGCATGCGGTGGTCGTCCAATGAGGCTGGGATACTGGCTGGCTTGTGAGTCGCTGGTTGTTGCTGGAGAGTTGCTGCTGTGGAGAGAAAGCGATGGCGAAGCTGCGCTGTAGTCCGGATCTGAAGGCTGCGTCAATTGTTCTGTGCGGGGTCACCAGTTTAGGGATGCAACGGCGGCGGTGCTAAAGGGAGGATCCTCCGACCGAGCGAGGTGTGGTGCTCGGTCAGGGCCGAAGCCCCCCCGACAGTTGATGTCGGGATGTTGTATATATTCTCAACGTTTGAGAAACTTCGCTTACACGATTCAGAAATTCGTGGCGCCATCTGTCTTGTAGTATGTGGTACTTCGCTTCATCGCAACGCTACCACATGTGGCGTCATCTTGTGTCGAGTCGCCACATATGCATCATCATCGATGGTATAGTTCACACTTTTTTTTCTCCGGAAAACTTCAATAGGTCTCCGGGACCTGTGGGACCGAGGTATGTGGGATTTTTACCCACTGAAACCTCTGTGGATGTCGCATCGGCACATGAGAAGGGACCCCAGAGCTCTCCGGTGCGATCTGCACCAGGAGCCCCTCAGTGCATGCCTTTGAGCCCGCCGCCGGGGGCGCATTATACCCCCCTGGGAACCAGACACGATGCTCACGGGGACGGGGATAGGAACCCCGCCACCATCCTCCTCGGAGTCGCCGCCGTACTAAATGGACGTCCTAGGGCCCACACCCCAGTACGGCAGCAAGGCACTGAGGGGTCCCACCGGAGAGCCCTGGGGTCCCCAGGGCAGGGTATAATGTGCCGATGTGACAGCTGCGGGGGTTTTAGTGGGTAAGAATCCCACATACCTCGGTCGAGCCCCATAGCTCCCGGGGACCTTTTGAAGGTTCCCCCCCCCCCTTGTTTTTCTTTACAAGATCAAAATCATAGCAATAAATGTATGAACACAGGAGTGATGGCTGACTGGTGGGCAGCCAAAGACAATTGGTTGGAAATGGAAATAAAAGATAATATTTCTTTATTTCTATATAAAACGCGTAAATTTACTCTCGTTAAACAATGGTTACTTAATTTGTCTCCACAGTAACTCCAAAAGCGTTATAAATTAATATTTTCAAAGGGCTGCTAAAACTTCAGCCGTTTCTGCTCCGTGGACCAAAGAATTTGGGCGACAAAGTGGCTGCCTCATAGAGTATTAATTTGATGGCCATTCCACTAGCCTAGGGGCCTGAAATCCTAGTGCAACTGCACTTTTGTACTTCTGTGTAAGAGTATTTGAGAATAAAATTTATTTGATGTCCATATATACCGGCTTATTTGTACAACAAGTTGAAGTGGATTACAAGTAAAAGAGACTGTTAGTATAGGTAATGTTCGCAGCAGCTTTCGCACATTCTCACAGGACTGCAACCTTCAAAGCTAGCTTCAAATATGCTATTGCTATATATTCCACCACCTTTGAGAATTATAAATTCTTTAGATACTTTTTTAACACGACGGCGACAGTATTTTATGGATTCACAAAGGGAATTTGGCGGTTTATGTAATGATATGTCTTTTCGATGAGTCGTGATTATCATTTCGTCAAATTATTTTGCTGCGGATATGGCTGATGCGTGCCAAAGGTATATATATATATTGGTATATAAAATATACAATGTGGGTAAAACGATACGACAATTCATGAAAAATCGGATACCGCTACATAGGAATATCTTGAAACTGTCAAATAAATCCTTATACTTAAAGATTATTAAAAAAATGTTTCGAACAAACTATATTGCAGAAAGGCGTTATCAAAATAAAACACCATTTGTAAAATATTGGGTCACTAACCTCTGATATGGGCGGCAACAGCGCGAACGGAGATACCTACTCGTACGTATGTTTCGGCGCGATTACACACCAGAACACAGCAATGTTTACATAATGGTCGCGGGTTTAAATCCCGCGGGGGAGGTAACAACTTTCTGTAGTTGTTCCTAACTGGCTAGGACAATGCAGGCCGAACCTGATTGTCTGTAAAGTAAGATGATCCATGCGTCGGATGGGCATGTAAAAAGTCGCTCCTGCGCCTAACCTCTCCCCGGTCGTGACGGTCTTCCGTCCCATCGGATTGTGAGAGGTATAAATAAAGGAAGAGAGAGTGCACTTGTGCACTATAATATCTCCCGCGTAGATGGCTGATCTTGTAAAAGATTCGCCGCTGTGGTCATATCCGCCAGGAGGACATTATTTGTCTGACACTGCGGTGGTACCTGGGCAGTCCCTTGCACAAGGGATCTGCTACATAGTAAAAACAACGTACACATATGCCAACCTTTACTAAGACAACTTCAATACATGAGCCAAGTGACGGGCCCGTTGGTCTAGTGGTTAGTGACCCTAGGTCGCGGGTTCGAATCCTACCAAGTGTCCGGGTGTTTTATCTATACAAGTATGTACGAGTATGTATTTGTATCAGTTGTCTGGTGGCATAGTACAGGCTCTGCCTAGTTTGGGATCAGATGACCGTGTGTAAATTGACCCAGGCTATTATTATTTACTAGCTGACCCACGCAGCTCCGCCCACGCTGTGATTACGTTAACGAAACTTTCAATAATATACATAGAATACAAACCTCCTTTTTTAAAGTCGGTTAAAAATTTGGACCCACTTTGTACTTGTCCTCCGAAGCACGGAGACGTTTAGTTCAAATGGCATTAAACGGTCACCCATCTATTTAATGACCTTACCTAACGTTGCTTAACCTGATCGATTTCCAAACATTGCTAACAACTGTCTATGAGTGTTCCCTTACAAATATTTATTATAATTATAATGAAAAATTGTTAAAATCGGAGCAAGCGTATAACCCGTCTCCGTTCCGTCCGTCCGTCCGTCCGTTGTCGTCGTCGGGCGTTGACTTTAGTCCCCTCTCCCAAGGGAACCGTGCCGAATGTCGGGATAAAAAGTATCCTATGTCCTATCTCGGAGTATTAACTCAAATCATGCCAAGTTTCGTTTCAATCCACCCAGTAGTTTCGGCGTGATGCTCAGCCGAGATACAGACAGACAAAAACCAAAAAAATAAAATGTTTGGCTTTAGTATCGGTTAAAGAATGCCCTCCAAACATATTTTTTTAAAATATCCTCAATGTACAGAATTGGACATGTTACAGTTTCATTATAAGTATAGATAAATATGTATTAATAAATAAATAACATATTATATAATATTTTCAAGTCAAGTCAGGTTCTTCTTTTCGTGTCCAGTTTGGGTCCTACTCTCGACACCGATATAAATTTCAATCCAATACAATTAAATTGCACCAACGATTGATCGATCCTGCCGTCCCTGTTGACAGAACAACATGGGCGGCGCCACTGATCGGTAGAATTCAAAATTGCGGCTGAATACGTATTTTTATTGGGTTTCAGACAAATGATGCAAAGTCAAATTAGATAGCTCGTATCGATAAATAAGATAAGCGTACAAATAGACAGACGGATTATGCGTACATACATAGCATGTACCTGTCCAGTCTCATATCATTTGACAAGCAACCGGTGACTAGTTGTGCGCGCATTTATATTTCACGAATATGAGTAAAGATCTAGGTCGCGTCGAATAGGCACTATGTTTCTGGCATTACTCACAAAGATATGTCTGGTCAGAGGTATAAAACCGGGACATATTCCACTATTCATCGCAGACGACGTCTGATTTATAAAAAAGACGAGCCTGAATTATTGCTAAGGGCGGTGTTACGTCGTTGTTGGATACCTAGTCTCGTTTTATTAGAAGCTATCGCATACATCTTGTTCATAGATATGAACAAGGTAGACGAAGAATTATTGTATATTTGGATTATATATTCATAACTAGCACAACCGCAGAGCGCTTTTTTGCATTAACAATGTTCAATATCACCTAGAGGTATAAAATATACTTTAATATCTACATATAAGAAAGATTTTCATATACAACTTGAGAATATCTTTATAGAGAAGTTCAGAGTCAGACAACGAGTTATGGAGAGAGCTAGCTCGGAGATACATTGCACGATAAATCCTGAATGAGGAAATTCGCCACATGGCTCTAAGAATTGATAACCGATAGGAAGGCTATATAAGGAAGGCTAGGATAATTTTAAGGCTTATAGTTTGTGACACCATATAAACTGGTGAATGATAATGACTGTTTGACAAGTCATATAATTGATAACATCAATAGTATGTTAAAGTGCTTTGTGTCTTGCCTGACGAGGTACTGCTTAACAGCAGAAGTTAAATGTGAGCCACTGAGATTTTGGATCGGTCATGCTCGCCATCGAAGTCTTTGCTTGTGGCGGCTTCGTGTGACGGGTCACCTCCTTCCCTCTGATATCGTTAAGGGAAGTGATGCTGCTCGAGTTAACTCATGCGCGAGTGCTGCTTGGGGGACTGGTCCGACTACTATCCCATTGGCCTTTTAGTTTGTTGTATTTTCGTCGTACTTTTTCTCTCTCTCTTATTTGATCCTTTGATCGGCAGGACTAACTGTCGCTGATGCTGATCTAATTGTAACATGACAAACACTGTTTAAAACAAAGTTTAAAAATGACGAGCCGCTGTGTTTCTTGCCTGTTTTCTTGATCTTTTTCACGTTTTACTTTGCTATGAATATTTGTTTTTCGTATAATACAAAATCTATATTAAACCTATAAGATAATGGCTGATTAACACTCTGTGTGCGGCAATATATCACTTAAACCTAATAACAGCTATAGTGTCCAGCTACAGTGTTAAACTGTAATACAGCTATGTTTACTTATAAAGGACCGTCTAGGTAGGTACCACAAAGTGACAGACATTCTGCCACCAAACGGCAGTGTGTATGTGTGTAACATCGTTGTGTTCCAGAGTGACCCGCACAAGAAATTACCGGGCTTCAAAGACTTAATGACTGTTGACGAGCTGCAATGTACTGCATTTGACTATAGAAGAAGAAGAAAAACATTTATTTGGATAAGCACGACGTACACATCCTGTTACATATTAAGCATTCATGTTAAACAATTAAACAGAACTTAAAAAAATCTACATAAACTTAGTTAGAGGATACACACATTACTCTATGACTGTCAATCAGTATTTATGAAAAAAAAGCACCTTGTTAAGCAGCAGGCGTTAATGCACGGTAAGAGACGCGTAAGCAACGTACCTGCGACCATTGGTTCACGACTCGCAACACAGTGATCTATCCGCAATGAACGATCACCGGTAAACTTGGACAACAGTTTGTTCAACAGTTGTAACTTATTTTCCACGACATTAAACCAGCCCTAAATTTATACAGTCCGTTAATGTTATATTAAGTCCACTAAGACAGATCTACAAACCTTCGGGCGTTTAGGAGCACGTTAAAACGAACTAGCTCGCGTTGCGACGACATCAGCCGTTTAAGACCTCATTAAAACTAGTAAGATCACAACGCGACAGATCTAGAACTGGAGTTGTCACGGGTAACCAATTCTCGATAAAACGGAATACTGCTTCGTTAGTCTAGTGACCGTGAAATATCTACGATTTCCAGCAAGAATTAATTGGATGATCTCGCCTCACAGCATAAGTTGTCTGCGAGATATCCGGCTTAGCATTATAATATAAAGAATCACGCCTTTTCACCTGACTGCCTCGAAATAATGGTTATTTTTTACGAGTTTATGTACGTGCCGTGTATTTAATAATAATATTCTGGGACAATCCACACACGGTCATTTGATCCCAAAATAGGCAGAGCCTGTACTATGGACACCAGACAACTGATACTAATACTTATACAACGTGTTACAAAATACCCCTTAAAAAATCTATCTACTTTTTTTTTGTAAATACATACTTACACTTCAGATAAAACACCGAGACACTTGGTGGGAATCGAACCCACGACCTATTGGTCAGCAGCCAGTGTGTCTAACCACTAGTCCAACAGGCCCGTCAAAGGACCATGCCCATATTAGTATGGAGCTAAAAGTCAGAAATGCCATGCAATGCCCAAATTGCAGCTCTATGTCATATGATAACTATTTAACAGTATTTATATGATAACTAGATTTAATGTCATATAAAACACCGGTTCAAAAGATATTGGACATTAAACATGATAACTTCCTACTGGTTTTTTATACATTTTATCGTTTACAGACGGCATTGCTATTAGTTTTTCACTAGGAACTTCATGATCATCTCATAAGCTAAGTCAGATCAGTGTTCTTTTATATACTTATCTGTATGTTATCAGATAGTATGTAAAGCAATATATTATAATGTCATATAAAGCACCGGTTCAAAAGATATTGGACATTAAACATGATAACCTCCTACTGGTTTTTTATACATTTTATCGTTTACAGGCAGCATTGCTATTGCTATTAGTTTTTCACTAGGAACTTCATGAGCATCATCACATAAGCTAAGCCAGATCAGTGTTCTTTTATATACTTATCTGTATGTTATCAGATAAATATGTCAGTTATTTGGAATTATCTAGTCTGTCTCCATTGTATAGTGTCAATATGTATGTGAAAACAATTTGGTTAGATACACTGGTACTGCAATGTCAACAGAACGTCTTATTTTTTTATATTTTTTATCCAGTGCTTCATATGATTTAAAATTAACAACATAATTCTAGGTTTTAATTATTAGAGCAATCTTGTAACATACTTTATCTGGGCATTTCTGGGGCACAAATAGGCATGGTCCTTTAAGTATTATCTTTGACTGTTTTTAGCACCAAGTACAGACATAATGGTCTGACGTTTCGTGAGACTCATATTGACTGTGGGAAGGGTATGTTCGACGAATCCGATGAAACATATTTTAACTGACTTCAAAAAAGGAGGTTCTCAATTCGACTGTAATATTTTTTTTTATAGGTATTATGCCTAATTTCACGTTGCCATATTGCAAATCTCATTATGACAAAAGGTATTATATAATCAATACAATATGTTTGTTGTCCCCGTGGGGTGTCCGGGTAAAAATAGCAAGTTGGATGTCCGTAAAAGGCGACTGAGGGTTAACAAGAAGACGGGCAGCAGCGACCTTTTATTGGATTACCACCTATATTGCGATCCCCAAGCCAAGCCAAGCGTGGGAATTTTGGCAACCAATTAGGTGGTCGGCCTGCATTCTAGGCAGTAAGGGAAAACTACACAAAGTTTTAAACCAGCAACCTCCGGTTTACAAAGCCAGCGGTTTTCCCCTGCACCATGGAGGCTACATACTTACATACCTAATCTCGAAAAACATTGTCAACCTTCTGGAGGAATCGGGCAAAAATATGATTAATTCAAAATGTTTAAAGTATCGTTATTTTTCTTAATGTTAACTAATTAACTCTGTATATGTTGGGTGTACATTTAAAAACTCTGCATTTACAAGCAGCTAAGTTTCCACTTACTGCGTTTTACAGAATTACAAGTTCTTCTACCTACGATATGAATTAAATATCATAAACACGAACACTTTAAACGTAGAGCTCGAATGCATTAAATAAAACTCCTTCGGTGTTGTACAGAGAAAAATAAATTTCGTTTACGGGCAACACTGGAAGATGTCAAAACTGCGCTGTTACGCTCAATAATGCAAACACGGGTGCATACCAGGTGCATAGCCGGCGCATGGCCGGTTCATGACCGGTGCATAACCGGTGCATGGGTGCAAACAACGTGCCGAGAACGACCTTGCGCTGCTAGGACGTCTCTATTTCAAATGTATTTTATTTAGGAATATAATATCCGTCGTGTTGGATGTTTATTTATGTTCAGCGTCGATCGATGTTTCGTTTATGCATCTTTCATACGTATATGTTATTTTACTAGGTGGTAAATCTCATGTCCCGTCTAAAAAAAAGAAAAGAAAAGTTTTATTCGTAGCGAATAAACCAATACAGTAATGAACTAATTAGGATGTTCTACATATAGCTAGCTAGCCACGAAAGAGCCCCAACTCAGCATGAAGCGGCTTGCATGGCTTGTCTAGGTACCACTGTAGTCCCCTTGAGCGTCCATTGAGTACGGCGGCGACTCCGAGGAGGACGGTGGCGGGGTTGCGACCCCCGTCCCCGTGAGCACCGTGACAGGTTCCCGGGGGGCTACAATGCGCGCCCCGGCGGCGGGCTCAAAGGCAAGGCACTGAGGGGCCCCTGGTGCAGATCCCACCGGAGAGCCCTGGGGTCCCCCCTCTCATGTGCCGATGCGACAGCCGCGGGGGTTTTAGTGGGTAAGAATCCCACATACCCTGGTCGAGCCCCACAGCTCCCGGGGATCTTTCGAAGATTTCCCCCGCGTCAAAAAAAAAAAAAAAGGTACCACTGTAGTAGACATTGGAGGTGTGGGCCCTAGGACGTCCAATGAGTACAGCGGCGACTCCGAGGAAGACTGCGATGGGGTTACGACCCCCGTCTCCGTGAGCACCGGGACTGGTTCCCGGGGGCTACAATTCGCCGCCCGGCGGCGGGCTCAAATGCAAGACACTAAGGGGCCCCTGGTGCAAATCCCACCGGAGAGCCCTGGGGTCATGTGCCGATGCGACAGCCGCGGGGTTTTAGTGGGTAAGAATCGCTCAAACCCCGGTCGAGCCCCACAACCCTTTTGAAGGTTTCCACCGCGAAAAAAAAAGGTACCACTGTAGTATTAAACATCTTCCTGTCAAGCAGCAGTGTGTAAACTTGTTCCGCTGTTTGTTGTCAAAATTAAAGTCCGTGGTGGCACAGCAGAGCTGCTATCCATAGATATACATATCGCTTATGATCAAACGTTTAAATAAAAGTAAAATATTCAAATCTAGCCATGAAGTCAAAAAGTAGCACAATATAATTAAAAATAAAATACTACAAAACATATAAATATCTACAAATATCACTTAACTAATTACCACTTACAATTATTACGATCAAAATAAACGTCAAAATTCACCACTTAGCACGAAATTCAATTTTTCTCCAAGAAAAAATAAACATATAAAGCAGTATCGGCATTAAAAATACAAATAGCAGCGACGTTTCTCGTATATTTTTCCTTTAAAAAAAAAGCAAAAAAATCCGCAAAAAACCGACAAAATTGACAAAACACCGGAGGAAACCTGTCCGTGATACTTGAAAGCCCTTCACTCAACGTCGGGGGCTGTATAGACGGAATAAATGATAAACCGCAATGTTATATGGGACGCATTAAGATTCCGATTTTGTAAAAAGGCATGTTTAATAAGTATCTGAGGGAATCATTTATTTTTACTCAGGTAATATATTTGCGAAAGAGAAACGCATCGCGCGTTTGCGAACGTATTTTAGGGTTGTAAAAAAAATATATTAACCGCTCCTTTCATCCAAAATGGAAGTTCTCACCATCATCCGAAAGACGCTCACAGCTGAACAAGTGCCTCTCCCTTAAAAGGGAGGGGTTGATATAAACGCCAAGCTTAGCAGACGTCTTGGGGATCGCAGTGCAGGCGCTATATAACCCACATAATTTAAATAAAATACACTGCTGCCTGTATTGTCGTGCTATTCTTACCCGGAAACACCAAAGGAGATTTGGTTTAAAAAAAAACAGTAATCGTGAGTAAATAAGTAATAGTGAATATTGAGACGTGGTCTCTAACTGTTGGCCTTTTAGAGAAGCTCAGAGTCACCCAACGAGCTATGAAGAGAGCTATGCTCGGAGATCTTTACGTTACACAATCCGTAATGAGGAGATTAGCCGAAACACCAAGCTCGCCGACAGCTCTTAAAATCTGCAAATTGAAGTGGCAATACATTACCATCGTACCAGTACCCTACGGTGGGGCCTATTCCCAGTAGTTCTACATTTAGTTCTACATGTATGACTACTAAGAAAAAAAAATCCTGTTAGTTCTACACTCATGTAGAACTAGTAAGAATGCATTAAATATTATTTTTTAATTCCTAGTAGTTCTACACGATGACGTACTGCAAAAAATATTACATAAACTTTATTAGTGAGTAAACTTATAAAGGATATTTTTTAACCGACTTCAAAAAAGGAGGAGGTTCTCAATTCGTCTGTATATATATATTTTTTTTTTCTATGTATTTTCGCGCATAACTCTGGCAATTATGAACCGATTTGAAAAAATATTTCTTCCATCCATTCTTTAATCCGTTAATTGGGTCCCATAAAAAAAATATCGCTTAGTAATAAGTAGTTCCTGAAAAACAAGAATGGTGACTGCGCACTAAGAGCTGCAAGAAAGCCTATATAGATGACGTTTTAATCGCTCGGACTCGCTCGGTCGGACAAAAATGGTCATAACTCTGGCAAATATTTACCAATTTCAATGATTCTTTTTTTATTCGAAAGAAGAAACCACTGTATTGAATCTGTATGAATTTTATTATAACCGGATAAGAACTTCCTGGAGGACCATGAACGATGTGGAGGAATTTATCTGGTAAAAACCATAAAACTGATGTTCTCCATTACATTGCTCTGACAATTATGAACCGATTTCGATGATTCTTTTTTTATTCGAGACAGTTATACTATGATGTCCCCATGCAAATTTCATTACCACCGGATATTTTTTTCTGAAGAAACATGAATTATGTAAAACTATGTAGACGATAATGTGATCATAACCTACCTAGATAATTTTACGGTTTTCGATGGTTCAATCTTTATATATGAAAATATCACTAAAATGTTTAAAATAAAATATTTTTTAAAAAAAATTGAACCGACTTCAATATCACTGAAAAGTATAAAATAATTTAAATATTATTGAAGTTGGTGCCAAATATACACAGCAGGTACGCTAACACCAACTTCAATAATACTTAGATTATTTTATACTTTTCAGTGATATTGAAGTCGGTTCAATTCTTTTTTAAAAAGATTTTATTTCTTCAAAAATTTGATATTTTAAGTGTGCTTTTTTTCCTCTAATTCATTCTTATCAGATATAAGAAAAATATTATACCAGAAGTACTAGGACAACAGAGGGCACAAAGAGGTTTCATCTCTCTTGTGATATCAAGTTACCCTTACCATTTCTTACCTTAGGTTTGTACATACCGGGGTACTGGCATCACCTCCTCGAGTGCCCGGTCCATTGTAATTCCAGAGAATACGTCCAGAGGAAGGACAATGGGCTTGGGACGTTGTACACTGGGCACCGGGTAATATCTCCACTCTGAGGTGGCCAGCTGTTGCTCGGTGGCGAAGCCTTGGGGGGGGTCTGAACTGCTGTTCCCGGTATATGAGTGCCGGTTGAGCAGCTGAAAGACGCAGGGGGGTTGTAGGGCGGGGGCACTGCTACAGCTGTTCCCGATTGGACCCGTCGGTTGAGCGCGGTGGTGGTGCAGGGTGGAGTCGGGTCCGAAAGGCCTTAGGGCGGGGGCACCGTAGCAAGCGCCGGCAGGCGGCTTTACCGGGGTATGGGGGCCGGTAGCTCGATCCAATCTTAGGGCCGAAAGGCGATAGTACGAGTATTATAGTATATACCAGAAGTACCAGGGTAGCATAGGACATAAGCAAGCCTCATGAATAATGGCATCTCAGCTGCCGATGCAACAGCCGCAGAAGTTTTAGTGGATACTAATCTGAAATACCCTGGTTGACCGCCACCGGGTGAACCTATATATCGAAGGTTTCTCCCACGTGAACAAACAAAAAATATTCTGCTCACTAATAAAGTTCTAATTTTCTAATACGTCATCGTGTAGAACTACTAGGAATGAAAAAATAATATTTAATGCATTCTTACTAGTTCTACATGAGTGTAGAACAGGATTTTTTTTTCTTAGTAGTCATACATGTAGAACTAAATGTAGAACTACTGGGAATAGCCGACGGTGGCTGGTCGCCCAGAGCACGGTTAATTAAAGCCAAGGATGCTTCTTACATATATGTAGATTATTATTTTTTTCAATACACTTTAGCAAAGCTTATGGACAGTAGCTAGCAGACAATAAAGGCGAGTGTACACCATTGTCTAGTTTTATCTCATAGCGTCCACGGTGCATGGCCCGGGTAATCCACCATTGTTCCCGGCGCGTCGGGACCGCACGCTGGAGCTCCCACGGATAATATCACCCGTGAATTAATAGGTTGTTATTGGCCACTGTTAACCTAGTTTAGACATGCCTGCCATGGCCGTGATGTATTATGGTCACAGCTTAAACAGCTGAAGCAAGAGGACATTATTAATTAATATACCTAAACTGTGATCCTGCAGCTATAAGGTCGTAGTTTGATTCATTGAACAAAGGCCTCTCCCTTAGAAGGGAGGGGTTGTCATAATTCGCACGCTTGACAGGTGGCTTGGGGATCGCAGTAGAAAGACGCTGTCTTCTTGTTTTCCCTTAGTCGCCTCTTACGAACATCCAACTGGATGAGATGGGATGAAAAAGTTTGATTTCTGCATAGAAATGATTTTTTTATGCACTTGGACTACGTGTTGTGTTGCCTGTAGTGATATTTATGGTAATGAATCGTGATCTTTGACTGCTGGCAACTTAGAGAAGATGAAGAAGAAATATATGACGGGCCTGTTGAGCTAGTGGTGAGACACCCCTGCTACCCAATAGGTCGTGGGTTCAATTCCCGCTAAATGTCTGGGTGTTATTAATCTATTTAAGTAAAAAGTATATTATAAGTATTAGTATCAATTATCTGGTTTCCATATTATAGGCTCCGTCTAGTTTGGGATCAGATGACCGTGTGCGGAACGGTCCCAGAATATTATATTATTATTATATTTATTTAGTCAGCATAATGAGACACATACAATTTCAAGCAAAATAAAGAAAGAAACAGAGTAAATATAAAAATACACATTCGGAATTAAAAGCTAATAGCCGCGTCTCCACCGGCCGCATGGGCTCGCGAGGTAGCCTCGCGAGCCAAATGTGTGGTCGGTCGAGCCACGCTCAGCCCCGAGGCAACATGCGCCCGAACGGCCCCGAGGCACGTCCACACCAAAAAGCCGCGCGAGCCCGTGCGGACGGTTGGAGTGGCAGCTTCTTACGAATCATGTGTCACATGGCAGGACATGTACCAAACATAAATGCTTGACGCTCTGAGAAGCTCAAAGTCACACAAAGAGTTATGGAGAGAGAGAGAGAGAGAGCTATGGTAGGAGTTTTTTAGCGACAGAATCCGAAATGAGGAGATCCGTCAAAGAACTAAGGTCACCGACATAGCTCTCAGAATCTGCAAGTTGAAGTGGCAATGGGCAGGGCACATCGCTCATAGAACCGATAAACCGATAACCGATAAATCAAATAGCCAATTATCGTTTGTTCAAGTGTGGACGTCTTTTGTCTGGTGATTATGATGACGATACATAAAGACTAGGGTACACGCCACTGTATAGTACAAGCGGTTTTTTTTTACTTTAAGACATTGATATACAATGTACTATGGTTTGGACTATAATTTTAGTACAAATCTATTAATATTACATAGACGTAAAATTAATTACGCCATAGGAAGTTTGGAATAAATAAACCAATTGTAATAAAATTGTTTAATTTTTCAGTAAAATATATACCTTTTAACGTAACGGTAGCATAATATATATACGATGGCCATTATTAAAAGTAGTAACGAGTTTGAATCCTTAAAAGCTCGGGTGAAGACGGTATAGGATCCTAGTACTCGTATTACGCTAAAGTTGCAAGCAATAGCTAGTAAAATAGAGTTTAACTTCACATTATTGCAGATAGTGTGTTGTCAAGGAAAAAGTTATAAAAATCCAATTTTTGGTGCTCACGGACTTCTCGCAAAGTTAAATTTTCACATGTCAACAATTTTTCAAAGTCACTAGCACGCTCGTATTAAGTTGCCGGAAAAGTTCAGACTTCAAGGATATTTAATGCTCTTTCTCGCTATAAAATTTACTGTTATGGTATTCGACTAAAAGTATACACTTATTAGCCTCAATGGCGCAAATTTTATCTTTACCCGTGTCCCTTTGTCGACTCTCCCCTTTCTGTGGCTGACATTACATATACAGCTTCGTCGTCAGCCAGATAGAGCCTAGCCAGATCTAGCTATCTAGCTATGGAGGGACTCTGGACATTCCGTCCGGAAGGACATCGCACCTTTTTTTCACGGGGGAAACCTTCAAAAGCTCTCCGGGACCGGTGGGGGTCAACCGGGATATGAGGGATAATTACCCACTAAAACATCAGCGGCTGTCGCATCGGTACATGAGAGGTGACACCAGGACTCCCCAGACTCTGGACAGTCCTGGTGTCCTGGAGCCCAATCAAGTTTGGGAACCACTGCTCCAGAGAGATCCTCTCAGTGCCTTGAGATTGAGCCCGCCACTGAGGGGCGCATTGTATCGGCCCCCGCGCGAACCAGATACGGGGACGGGGGTCGCAACCCTTCCGCCGTCCTCGGAGTCACCGCCGTACTCAATGGAACGTCCTAGGGCCCACACCCTGGACGACCAGCGACTTCGTAGAGGACATCATACCTAGTAGACCACGCCAGAGCCCTGCGACTGGTCAACTACCGTCGCTAAAATACACATAAAATATAGCTCTCTCATTAAATTTTGTAACATTATTTTCTGAAAATACCGTTTCGTTTTGCAGTCGTCGGAGTAACGCCGCTTAAAAGTTCAACATATACAACATTTAAATTCTGAACAAACATTACAATAGTGCAGGTGGCGAGCAAGTTGCTCGCTAACTTACTGTAACCACCGCAATGAGGTGCTAACACCGCCGGCAGCCGGTCCAAGCCGCCCCGAACCGGTGCGAAGCGGAACGAACCGGAACCAACTGACCTTTTTGATATAGATAAGTACTATGTTTTGTGGACGCAATTCTTGTAATGCAAATAGTGACTGTATTCGTGGTTCATACACACGCCGTCGTTGAACTGTTTTAACAGTTAATTATTGAACTGTTTTAACGACTATAAGGTTTTGTTTATATATTTTTACTAGCAATTTCCTGCCGCTTCGCCCGCTAATTTTATTACAGAGAAAGGTTGTTTTGAAAATTCGCGAAATACGCATTGTTTTATTTAGAGAATATTTTCAGTAAATTTTAAGTCAATCGAACCATACAATAAAAAGTTTCATACAAAAAAAAACACCCCATTTAACCCCTTTAGGAGTCGAATTTTCAGGTGACGAGCAGCAGTGCAATGCAGCTGTCTATTAGCAGGCGTATTGCTTACCACAAGAGACAAACGTCTTGCTAGTCTCGCCCCTAAATTGGATTAAAAAAAAATAAGGTTGAGATAAATTACGATACTTCACAGGAACTCAGCATATAGACAGATAAATATGATTGCAATTATTTGATTTTTAAATTACACTGAAGTCGGTGGCATGCTACATAGAAAAGCTATTAATATATGTTTTTCATATTACACAAGTACTGAGTTCTGGTGAATATGAAAAGTGCTGAAAATGACTGTCAAAGGTCGAGTTGGCAGGGCGCCTATTGTGCGAAAGATTTAGATCAAATATACACGTAGGTATGAAATGAATTTCTGTGTTTGACATTTAGCAAGATTTTGAGTTTAAGGATTCCATTTATTACGAGAAAGATCGAGTTTGAATGGCGGTTGAAAGGTATTTTAGAAAGCGACATCCCTTTTTGTAACTAAAACGACTGAATATTAGAGAAACAAATTTGGTCGCGAGATGGCGTTAGTAGAGTACACACTAATAGTAATTTACTATTGTAGGGTCAATTTAATAGATCACATTTGACATCTGAGTTTCTTTGTTCTGTCTGTTTCTTTTGTTATTACTACAATAAGGCCCAAGTTCACCACCACAATCACTTCCATTTATTTCAGCAAAGAATCGATTATCTATTTTTTCCTGTTAACCACCACCATAACCCCGGTTATGGACCCTTAACAGTCCAATTATCCTATCCTCTTTGCTCAAGATGACGATTCGAATGGTTTTGGCCAGTCGAAGCAGTTCGAGCGGCTAGCGTTCGAAATATTTTGGGCTCGACATGTCGAGAATACAATTACTTGATTTTTAGTCGCCAATAGTTCGAATTCGAATATTTTTTCGATTTGATTATTGATTCGAAGGTGCGAGAATGGCCTCCCTGTTTGAATTCTGCGGAGAACAGGAAAAGAAAACGCTCCATGTTTATATTATGAATAAGTAATAACAGCTCAGTTAATAAACAGATGTCTGCATGTCCGATGAACACTATCCATAATATGTAATCGTAATTGAAAAAGGTAAAGCAATTATGCAGTACTAACTTCGAAAAAAATTATAATATTTTATGCCCGCCGTTACAAGGTTACGTTGTTAAATTTTGATGAAGTGTCAAATGTGATCTATTAAACTATTTTTGAGTTTTTGAGTTTGAATTGAAACTGGCTAAAACCCTCTCCTCATCTATAAAAGGATTAAGGCATAAAACTAAGAAAATCGGACGGCACCCGACTCATGTACTGTCAATAATTGATAATAGATGACATCATTGTGTCAGGGCATGATTGATTCGCAGTATCTCTATCTTGGGTCTTAGCTTGTGCTGGTAGAGCGCTGATAGACGGGTGTTTTAGTCATTTAATAAAGAATGCGAACACGTATATATCTATTATGAACAAAGATAATATTATATTAAAACTAGCAGACACGCGCAGCTCTGCCTGCGCTTTTTTATCACCTAGTGTTATGAGATATTCTTTACAACCTATTTTCATACCTACCCAAAGTTACATAAAAATCAGTCGAACAGTTTCGGAGGTGTGTGATATCTAACAAATCTCCTTTATTTTGACGGGCCTGTTGGTCTAGTGGTTAGACACCCTACCCGCTGACCAATTGGTCGTGGGTTCGATTCCCACCAAGTGTCTGGGTGTTTTATCTATATAAGTATGTATTTACAAAAAAAAAAGTATATAAGTATTAGTATCAGTTGTCTGGTTTCCATAGTACAGGCTCTGCCTAGTTTGGGATCAGATGACCGTGTGTGGATTGTCTCAGAATATTATTATTATTATTACTTACATAATAAACAAATGAAATGAAATCGTTTATTGCAAATAGGCCAAAATTGGCACTTTCGAATTGTCATACAAGAAAATACTACCACTGGATCACAACGCGGCCTCCACTGAGAAGATCCGGCAAGCAACTCAGCGGGCTTGTATTTTTTAAATCTATTTCATGTATTTTTTCCTTTTCAACATATTATGTACATCTGGTTCTCACAAACATAATTTTATCAGTGCCAATGTGTTGCTACCGGAATTTAATAAAATATTTACAGTTGATTCATACATATAAAATTACTTGTCCTGATTGACTGATTCATCAACGCACAGGCCAAACTGCTGGACATAAAAAACTGAAATTTGGACAGTAGGTTTTTCTTATGACGTAAGCATCCACTAAGAAAGGTTTATTGAATAATCCGCTCTTAAAGGGGTTGAATGGGGTGTTTTCAATTGTAAGACACTTTTTACTTTACGGATCGATTGACTTGAATCTTACTGAAAAGATTATCTGAATAAAATAAGTACTTAAATAAATACATTTTTCGCTAATTAGTAAAAACATGGAATTGCTAATTTACAATTTTTTTTAAAATAATTTATTTAAATGCCACAAATAGTTTAAAATAAGTTGTAAAATAAATAGTTTAAAGTAAATACAGGTATTTAAACTAACTAAAAAACTTCCTTCAAGTTGTCGCCGCACTGGGAGGGAAGGGTACCTAACAAATTAGTAAATATTAAGACTCATTTACATGATGCCATTTTCTTGTACTCGTACATACAAGATCAATAATTGAACGCAATAAATGAAGCGCAATATTTGACCTTCAAGAATTGTAAGTAACTGTTTACACGCGGATAGTAGTTGAAAAATTTGAATGTAATTATTGAATGCAAATCTTGTCCAGTAGAGCAAGAATGTGTTCAGACGATGCAAGGCATTTATTGCTTCAATATTATTGTATGCCACAGGCAAGAAACTTGCTACGTGTAAATGGGCCTTTATATTTGCTGACCAATCTTCCCATCACGACTTAAATAACACCGTTATATAGGGGTTAAGAACGCCATTCGCCTCCTTGTTTAGAAGGCGAGCTCACCATCTTGGTTATATAGAAGCAATAATATCTAACATCTATATTACGACTACAAACAGACAATAGTGGTACTGCATTAGTGGGATACATAATACGAAATCGGTTCGACGGACTATCAGTCATTGTCGGAAAGCTTTTGTATTGATGGCTGGTTCACTGCCCACCCCTGAATGCTATATCATATTTTCACGTCTTAAATATAGGAGTGAGCAGAACTAGTAAGTCAGCAAGTTTGTCATACGAATAACAAGCGTAACACATATTATTTACACTGAGGTATTAACATTTAGTTACCATGGTAAATGGCCATTCGAATGTTTTTTTGGAGATCTGTTTGATTGATTCTTTGCATTACGAGATTAATACCTCCGTAGTATGTATTTACGCTACGAAAATTAAAGGCTAAATTTCCTCAAAGTTGAGAATTGGGTAACTAGTCTAGCTGCGTTACTTACCTCTCTAGTTAGTTAGCCAAGGTAGGAAAAAGTATACCTTCGGAGTCGCCGGACGCTCAGGGTGTGGGCCCTTTGAGCGTCCATTGAGTATGGCGGTGACTCCGAGGAGGACGGCGGCGGGGTTGCGACCCCCGTCCCCGTGAGTATGTATATGAGAGGCCCGGGGGCGCATTGTAGCCCCCCGGGAACCTGACACGGTCCCGGGGGGTACAATGCGCCCCCCGGCGGCGGGCTCAAAGGCAAGGCACTGAGGGGCCCCTGGTGCAGATCCCACCGGAGATCCCTGGGGTCCCCCCTCTCATGTGCCGATGCGACAGCCACGGGGGTTTTAGTGGGTAAAAATCCCATATACCCCGGTCGAGCCCCACAGCTCCCGGGGATATTTGGAAGATTTCCCCCACGTCAAAAAAAAAAAGTTAGGAAAAAGTATGTATCTACAAGTATATTATAAACGTTTAAAACTGACATTTTTTCAGGGAAATAAAAACACAGTTTTAAAGACCAAAAATCCCGCTTTTGTACTCAAACTAATATGTGACGAACTGATGAGAGCGAAGACCATCACAATATTCTTCTTCTTTTCGTGTCGACATGACAATATTAAATTTGATTGGCCCAATAAGTAGCAAATTCCACCGCACTTTTATTTTCTTGGAACAAATATTCCATAGTGCAGGACATCATCATCAGCCGGAAGACGTCCACTGCTGGAGCAGCCCTCCTCTTGGAACGCCACAATGAACGACAATTGGCTATTTGCATCCACCGATTACCTGCGACGCGCACAATGTCGTCTGTCCACCTAGTGGAAGGCCTGCCTACGCTGTGTCTTCCGTCTTCCGTTCGTGGTCGCCACTCGAGACCTTTCTTACACGTCGGTTATTAGTTCTTCAAACGAACGATGCGAGAACATCATGATATTAAGAAATTTTTGCATAGTCCGATGCGAATGCAGCGATTTCGAAAATATGACAATGTAAATAGAACGTTTACAAGTGGGTGAAACTATGGAAAAAAACTATTGAAGCTGGTGTCATCGTCATTATCAACCGAAAGACGTCCACTGATGAAAAAAAGTCATCCTTGAAGAGGGGGGAGGGTGGCTATAATTCACATGCTTGGCAGGCGTGTTGTCTCCAACACTGCGTGATAGGAAATCTAACGGTGATAGGTAATCTAATAAAAAGACGCTGCTGCCTGTCTTCTTGTTTTCCCTTAGTAGCCTCGTACAAAATCCAGCGGGAGGAGATGCGTGGTTGCTATTTTTACCCGGACCCCCCCCCCCCCCACATAGGGACCGGAAGTTTGTGTGATACATAATAATCAGTTTTATAATAAAGTACACTCACCGGCTTCCGTAGCGGCTAAGCTAGACTCCATTTGATGGCCGCATTATTGTAAAAAAAATCCTGCAACAAACAAACAGCGTTAGCTACAAAGATACCAGTGTTTCCCAACTTATGCGACCAACGATTGTACGGTGTACCAAGGGATTTGCGACAGACCATAGACACGAGTAACAATAAACGGTATCATACGTATAACGTACTTCTTATAACCTGTTCATCTCTGGCTGGTACATTATGTGGAAAAGGTGACATTCATTCAATAATTTTTAATCAAAATTTTCTAAAACTTGCTTTTTTAGAACTTCTTCTTAAACTAAGTACTACGCCCGGCACTGCAATATTATTATGTTCCTACCTACATTTACAATTATGAATTAATTTGAAATACGAAATACTTTTTTATAAGAAATATATGTATGGTTTGTGGGTTCTCACTGGTGGGAAACGGTAACGTTGCTGAAGAGATTACTGCTGTAAATCAGAGCTGCTGACATCAGATCCTCCCGGTGTTGCAGCATCAAGCTGAGCAGTGACCTGTTTTTTCCGAACATGCAACGCTCCACTCCAGTTTTGTTATATTTTAATTTTATTGTTGCGTGTGTTGCGAAAAAAAATATTTCTTCTTCTCTGCTTCCTACTAAATACTTCAGCACTAAAGTTTTGGATATTTCTATTTCTGATTTCTGTGCATAATTTTGTGAACAAATCTAATCATATTAGGGACAATACTCCACTCCACTATAGAACATAAACCTTCCCCATGCACTTCATTGCGAGCGATGTTCTGTCGCCTGTATCCAACGGCTCTCTGCCACCTTGACGAAGTCGTCAGGGAAGGGTACCTTCTGAAGCTTTCTTCCCCAACAACAAAAAAAAAGACTAGGAATTTAGCGAGTCAGGAGAGCCATAAGAACTAAAGATATGTATGTATCAGAAGCTTCATGAGTGTTACGAGTGGTGGTCTCGCTTAAATAAAGATAACAGTGGGAACATTTTGTGGACGTGGTAAATAGAGTCCTTGTCTATGGAACCGTCCAGGTAGGTACCACCGCAGGGTCAGATATACTGTTGCCAAACAGCAGTCTGTAAACATTGTTGTGTTCCGGTGTGAAGGGCACTTAGCTGGACACAAAAGACCTAATATCTAAAATCTTAAGGGCTACTAGTGATTATTCTGGTGTTGCTAGCGTCTATAGGCTGCGGTGACTGCTAACTACCACTTACTTAAAACTCTATTCATGAATAAATATATATAATATACATATAAGTTAAGTGATTTCCATTCACTTTTAGGCCATTAACTGATCATAAACTTGAAACGGTTGAATCATTTCTTGAAAGGCATTTCATAATCTCACCGATCTTTATTGAGTTCGGAATGAAGGAATCAGATAATACGGGAACAATTCGACGTTTGACGAGAATCCTGGATCGGCAGATGTTCTATCGTTTTGTAACAGATGTACAAACGAGATTAAAAATATTATTTGTAGGTATTTTTACATTTAACTGTTTGCAAAAATACTAGAATTAATTTCTAGACGTTTATTACAGTATAATGTCTATCCCTCCAATATGATTGAGAGTAGTGATGGCTGCTGCTCGAGTAATACTCTTGCGCGGTTGCTGCGGCGGGCGGGTTTACTGGTCCGACTACTATTCTTTTGATCTTTTGGTTGTTTGTATTATTTCCCTCGTATTTTTTCCTTGTTTTTTTATGTTTCGAACGGCAAAACAAACTATCTCTAATGAAATTATTGTAATCGGAACACTGTTTAAAAAACAAAGTTAAAAAATGACAAGCCCGCCGAGTTTCCCGCTGGATCCGGTGGTAGCTTTAAAAAAACTGACCATTCGAAGTGAAAGACGATACAAGCAAAGTAAAATAAATAATTTCATTTTACTTCATTTCATAAAGAGTGTGTTCAGGTAGACCTAGACCCGCACATTACTCACACAATAACCTGTGTGACACATTTAGTGCCCACTTAATGCATACAGTGGCGGTACAAATTGGAAATTCGTTTCATTGCGCTTTAAGTGGACATAAAAATTTAGTTTTATTGCTCGCCCCGGAGCCGAGCAGCTATGAAATCCGTATAACTGCTAGTTTCAATAGATATTTCAATTTACATAGTTGGTACACGGGGTATAAACATTTGTTAAGTATCAGGACGTAGTAACACGATGCTTAAACATATGCTGTAACGCGCTGTAGCGAAATAACGCGTTTTGACGACTTGCATTTTGAGGGAGAGGAAGAAAGAACTTAATGCAGATCACGAATGTTGCACGCAACATGCAACTTGTGTGTGCAATGTGCAACCGTTGGGTGCAGATGGTTATGACAGCTCTACAGGACAATGTCGTGCAAGGAGCGGTAACGTGAAGTCCCAGGTTCGGTTTCCGTGTAAGGTTACCGTTATTAACCTCTTCAGCCATTGTTTTTTTTTAATCAAATAAAATTATTTTTTACATAGGCTTAGCACTTTGGCGAGCACTTTTAAATGGTCAATATTTTTTAAATCCAACACCGGATCGCAACGCGGTCTCAGCAGAGAAATATCTTTCTTCGTATAGCTAAGTATAAAATCAGGTTTCATTTGATCACAATATATTATTTTCAATGGACGTACATTCCCTTCATGGACCATTGACTTGGGACTGTGTATTAGCATAATTGTATTGGTGCCATCACTTCAATGTACCGGCAATAAAGAAAATACTAGAGTTATTTTGTTCCTTCTTCCTCCCTTAAATCCTGTTAAAATATTTACGATGATATTGAGGTCCGAGGTAGATACCACTACAGTGTCAGATATTCTACTGCCAAGCCACAGTGTGTAAACATTTATGAGAACCGGTGTGCACTATAATTGATGAAATTGCCGGACACAAGAGACTTAATAACTAATGTCTCAGGTAACGAGCAGCAGCAGGGGCGGGGGGATCTGCACCGGGTACCCACCTGGTGCAGATCCCACAGGAGAAACCAGGTCTCATGAGCCGGTTTAGCGAGAACAAAAAAGAAGGGCAAGGGAAGGGTTCCGGCACTTTACGACTTGGTAACGTAAATGGCGGATGTATTAGCTAGACTATCAACGCATCATAAAGGTAGGTATAAACAGTGTATATAAAACAAACACCGGTATCGCAGTGTCTTCAATATAAACCGAGCCTATATTGTTTTCAGCTGCGACTAGCGGCGGCTTGATTGATCGCTTCCGAAGCACGCGGGGCACCTGCACACACGAATCCGTGGAGGCGGCATTGTACGATAGAAACTTTTTAAATGGATATAAGCTATTGCCTGATTTCAATTTTACTTGATGCTAATTTTTAATCGCTGCATTATATGCTATGGAGAGGACTATGCTCGGAGTTTCTTTCAGATTCTGGAATAAGGAAATTCGCCGAAGAACCATAGTTACCGACATAGCTCACAGGATTCGCAGTTGAAGTGGCAAAGGGCAGACCACAGCGCTCGAAGGACGATTTCTCGAGTGGCGAAAGGAAATACGCAGCGTACGCAGGCCCCCCACTAGGTACAAGTTCTGGGTAACCGATTGATGCAAATTCATAAATGTGCTGAGTTCTCTTGCTAGGCTTAGTTTCGCAGTGGTGTCGTCTGGCTGATGACGATGATGATGGTGATGCAGCCAAGGGCATTAGTTAAGTATCAGCTCAGGGAAAGTGAGGCTCAGAGAGGGAGAGGAGAGGTGTCACAGGTTGCAGGTGTCTATGGCAGCAAAAAGGACAAACCACGATCGCTTAGCCGCCTGTACCACGACTCTACATATAACACTTGCAAGTTAACGTCACTCATAGTTGGGCTTATTTGGCAGCAATTTTCTATAAGCTGTCGCGATCATGACCGCGGAGAATCATTGTCATTTAAGGCAACCAATAAAAATATTTTTTAAAGAAAAAATCATCATACTTGTTGGTCTAGTCTAATAGTTAGATACCCTGGCCGTATAGTTAGATAACTCGTGGGTTGGACCAAATTGTGTTTGGGTATTATTTATCTGTCTATTCAAGTCTGTATTTACAAAAAATCATACAAGTATCACTTGTCTGGTTATTTTTTTATTGTACAAAAAATAACTGTACATTTATCATATTTTAACTTCTGCCAAACTACGTAGTAGTTTGTCGGCAGTCTGTTTATTTAAATATATAATATTAAACATAGTACAGGCTCTGTCTAGTTTAAAGATCAGATAACTATGTGTGGATTAACCCAGGATATTATCATTAAAAAACGTAAAAATATGAATCACTATAATATAAACAAGCTATAGTTTATTAGTATTTAAAAAGAAGCTCTATATGAGCATTGTCTAAATAAAGTTTTCAGTATAATTTATCGCATCCTCCGCTGACTATGATCGTTGTTTTGTTCGGAAGGCAGGCGCCGCCGCGGCACATCCTGTGTTTACCTAACCTCACCAAAACGTTTATTGATCCGAACCTCAAACACACACCATCGCCTACAAACTGACTGTAAACACCGTAACAATTACAAATTATCCCCATTTTCAACTTAATGCCTCCCCCTCAGGTAGTGGGAGGATGAAGTCTAAGATCAAATCGTTGCTGATACAATTGTGAAAGAATAGATAGATAGATAATGCTTTATCGTTCGATCATTACACATAGGTAGGTACCACTTTTATTGAAACTAAATATTTACAGTTAATTTACAAATATACTTAAACTAGGTAAAAAACTTCCTCAAAATTGTCGCCGCACTGGTAGGGAAAGGTACTTAAAAAACTGGCAGCGTTACCTCTTTGTATGGCCAAGCTTACACATTGGCAGAAAAAGCTATTAGCCCGACGGTCTCCTGAGACTCCGATAAGTTTGGATGAAATTTATTTCACCAAACTGTGCGTCTCATGAGACCAAAGTCCCAAGGTCTCCACTGCAAAGGGCGCAAATATATAGCTGGAACCTAGAGCTGCATACTTGCGCCGCTTTGCATCTCTAGCGGTCGCCGCCGCCCTACAAGTTGCCAGGGTGTGGGACATAGCACGTGTATTGACACATGTTGCATCCCACACTAACGGCTTTCCATGTTGCCATGATATTAAAGTGATACCATCAGGCCTCTTGATATCATTTCGTGTAATACCGACTGGAACATCGGCAGTGACAAGCCCCCTTCGAATAATATCATTAAGGGCGGCATGACGTGACATACGGCCAGCGCTACGCGAGCTAGTAAGCCCGTTGTGACCATATTTTTCTACGTACTCTCCACGGCGACAACGATGAGGAAGGTTGGTCCTGGTCCTGGCACCCAGCCGCAATCAATACAAAATTATTAAATACACGAAAAATGAGTCATCATTAAAAGTGATTATATAGGCTATAGGTTAAACACAAAAAAACTCAGTAAAATATTATTAGACCACTAATATTCTTGCCCTGTCTTCACATTTTTTATCGTCGTACGCTTACTGGCTAACTTGGGCCTGTACCACCACCTCTATTAGCAGTATTATTGTCATCTCACCGGTAATGTCCGGTGAGATGACGTTAATATACGTAGCTTATAGCTCTGTCACTTTCTATCAAGTCAACTTTCACAGTAAGGTGAAAATTGTATAGCTCTTAGAGGCGATGGTACCTAGGCGATGGTACCTAGGCTCTGCTGTTAGTCTGCCTTTACATAGACCGTTTCTTAACGAATGCTGTCTAGACTACTGAAACCATGACTAACTTTTGACGTGATCTTCGAAGCACGCAGACGCACATTTCAAATGCCTCCGAACGGTCACTCATCTGATGACTGACCTGGTTCTACGTTGCTTACCCCACTAATAATTTAACAAACAGTGATTACCCTTAGAAGGGAGGGGTTTCCACAATACCCCCGCTTGACAGGCGTCTTGGGGAACTGAAAGTTAGGCAGGCGTTATTTGGTTGCAATATCCTGTGAGGTGGACTTACTTCGCCTGTTAGATCAATCAAACTATAATAATTTTAAATTATTATTAGACTAGCTGACCCGCGCAGCTCCGCCAGCGCTTAATATTATTTTTCTTAACTGTTTTCATGGATTTTCCCGATATTAATATTTTAAATGGCCTAAAATTTTAACGGCCAAAAAGAGTTCCAGAAGAACAGTTTGCTAAATATTTTGTATATGGCATAAGCTAGCGTTAGTTATGCAATGTCAAGCAAGGTCAATCCATGGATAGCCGTCGACGTCCGGATTTCTTTGTACGTTTGAACTAAGCTTCCCTGTGCTTCGGAGCGCGCGAAAAAAGATGGTTCCGTATGTTGTAGACAGTAGTCGTTACCTTCGGAGTCGCTCTAGGACGTCCATTGAGTACGGCGGTTACTCCGAGTAGGACGGCGGCGGGATTGCGACCCCCGTTCCCGTGAGCACCGTGTCTGGTTCCCGGGAGGCTATAATGTGTCCCCCGGCGGTGGGCTCAAAGGCAAGGCACTGAGGGGCAGGGGGCTCCTGGCGCAGTTCACACCGGAGAGCCCGGGGGTCCCCTCTCATGTGCCGATGCGACAGTCGCGGGGGTTTTAGTGGGTAAGAATCCCACATACCCTGGTCGAGCCCCACAGCTCCTGGGAATCTTTTGAAGATTTCCCCCGCGTCAAAAATATACCTACTTCACTGTTTGGAGTCATTGGACGTTTTGGGGTATGAGCCCTAGACGTCGATCGAGTAGGTACGGCGGCGACTCACAGGAGTACGGCGGCGGGGTTGCGACCCATGTCCCCGTGAGCACCGTGTCTGGTTCTCGGGGGGCTATATTGAGTCCCCCGGCGGCGGGCTCACAGGCAAGGCACTTAGGGATTCCTGGTGCAGATCCCACCGGAGGGCCCAGTCCCCTCTCTCATGTACTGCTGCGCCAGCCACGGTTGTTTTAGTGAGTAAGAATTCCACATTTCCCGGTTGAAATCGGTGGGGACACGGGTCCCAAAAACTTGTTGAAGGTTGTTTCCGCGAGAACAAAAAAGTACCTCCTTCACTATTATAAATTGCATTGATTTGCGTATGCAAATCCCGGCTGTATAGCCGGGCCGTTTTTCCGTGATCAGACAGACAGAAATGTTAAAAGTAGCCAATATTGTGTTCTTTCTTGCTTATTTATTTCTAAAATTATAATTTACAGACTCAAATTATAATTTTCAACCTTTACTGTTTTAGTCATGTTTTAGTAGATCATTTCGTCTTATCTTTAACAATTTATGCAGCGCACGCGAAGAAAGAACGGATTGACAATTTTAAATTCGAAGTATCTTTTGAACGGAATGTCCGATTTCAATAATATAAATAGTAATGTATAGATATTGAAGCAGACTTGAATACAACATGATTTAATTGGATAAGGATTATTATAAAGGTATCAATAACATCATCTGAATGAAGACGGAACTTTTATCAACATTTAAAATATAAAAAAGTACTTGTAGTGACATAACTCTAATAGTTAGACAACTTTAACAACAACTAAACTTTAACTTTAACTTAAACTAAAACTTTCACTGTAACTTTTTCATAACAAGGTTTAATTTTTAAAGCATGTACTCACCATATTGCATGTTAAGATAAGGTAGGTTAAGTAGCTAGTATAAACCAGAGCGTGTCTCGCCATCAAACTGTAAAGTTTGGCGAGTTCATTACGTATATCTAACCTATTTTGTATACCTATTATGGAAATAAATAAAAAAAAATTAAAAGAAAACATATGGTATCGCGGACTTTTTTGTAGATATTGATTCGTTCTATAATATTGTAGAACATTTTTTTGTTGTATCATCAATAGTTTCCGCAGCGCATGCAATGACAGACATTTTATGACTGAGTTTTTCACACCTTGGGTTACATTATTTTAATTTTAGTAGGGATCCCTATTTTTTTTTAAATATGAAATAGCCTATGTTACTCAGTGAAGATGTAGCTTTCTAATGGTGAAAGAATTTTGGAAATCAGTTCAGTAGTTTTGGAGCCTATTCATTACAAACAAACAAATCTTTCCTCTTTATAATATTAGTGTAGAAGTGTAGATAAAGCATATTACCATGTTAAGGAATATCTAGATGATAGGACATTGTAATACTATGTTTTGACATTTATTATCTATACTTATAATAAAACTGTAACAGGTCCAATTCTGTACATTGAAGATATTTTGAAAATTATTTTTGGAGGGCATTCTATAACTGAAAATGTATATTTTTTTAATTTTTGTCTGTTTGTCTGTATCACGGCTGCGCATCACGCCGAAACTACTGAATGGATTCAAATGAAACTTGGCATGATTTGAGATCTTACTACGAGGTAGGACATAGGATACTTTTTATCCCGTAATCTAGCACGGTTCTTTTGGGAGAGGGGATTAAAGTCAAAATGGGTACTTGGTTATACGCTTGGTCCAATTTTATAATTTTTTCTTTATAATATAATAAATATTAGTAAGGGAACACTCATAGAGAGTTGTTATCAAGGTTTTGTAATCGATCGGGTTAAGCAACGTTAGGTAAGGTTATTAAATAGATGGGTGACCGTTTAACGCCATTTGAACTAAACGGGTCCGTGCTTCGGAGAGCAAGTAAAAAGTGGGTCCCAGTTTTTAACCGACTATAAAAAAGGAGGTTATGTATTCGATGCGAATGTCTGTTATTAAAAGTTTAGTTAACGTAAAAATAGCGCAGGCGGAGCTGCGTGGGTCAGCTAGTATTCTATATTTGACATTATATAATAGCTTTGTAATTAATACTAAAATCTATATTTTGACATTAACAAGAAATTTTTAAGACCGTGTATATTATGTATTGTAATTGTTATTGCAATTCGCTAGATAATTGTCTTTAATTTAATAATTTTTAAAGGATTAATTTAATATGAATGTTGCATGCCTTTAGGCAGAGTATGGCTGTACTAATTAATCTACATTTAGTTTTTTGTCACCTCAATACCTAACCCATATTCGCAATAAATTATTTGAATTGAATTGAATTGAATTGAATAATAATAAACATTTCAGACCGTTTTTAAACCCATTTTTGTTCATAGTAAAGATAAACAAATTTCGATGTTCTCTTCATAAGTCCCATCGTAAGACACTCGAAATAAATTTTAATGATTTCATTTTCAAGAGCGCTACACAAAATATTTCGCGTGATGGTTATTTAATATAAGTTTGTTGCACGTCGGGTGCCCTTCGAGTCAACGACACCACACGTTTAATCTGTGCAATCATATGAAAATTTCATTCTAACCGATGCAGACGTATCTGTCTGCGCTTATCAAAAAATCTTATCCAAAATATTGCATATGATACACGTGGCACAAACTCACATAGTGAAATCTTATAGTTGTAGTAGATTCATCAATTTAATCTAGGTATATCTTGATTAAGGAATGTCATGGTTTTATGGAACTATGGCAAATAAATAACCATGTCTTTATCATTCGCTTTTCGGCGGTAGCTAGTTTCGATGTGCTAAGCTCCTTAATACAAACATTCATACTAAATATATTTTGAGAAACTTCATAATATCAAATTATAAGAATGCTTCTTCAGTTAAATCCTTCCAGAGAAAAAGTTACAGCCAATCTTTAGCTCCATCATATTAATGTGTAAAAGATAAAAACATTTACTTCTTTACTCAAGAACTGGCTAAGTTGCAGCAATAAAAAGTACCTTTATTAAGTTTTATTACACTATAACCAGCCTCTCGATATTCTACAGGTGATTTTGGAAAGTGTGCAAAGGAATCATAAGACTTAATTCGGGTGGAATTAAGATCCTTCTATCATTGGACGATGAGACATATAACTAGAGACCCATATGATGTTAATGTTTTATCAGTTCGGTCTAAGAGATTTGCTTCTGCATTTATAATACTTTCATCACTGGAACAGTTTGCGTGCGTCTGTTTCCCTGCCCGATTATAATGCAAAGTGAAATTATAAAGTGAATATTTATTAAGATAGTGCTTCACCATCCCCAACTGCATCGGCGCTTTCCATCAGGTGGAATTGCGGTCAAGCACAAGACTATAATTAGTAAAAAATACTGCAATTTTACTTGCAAAGGGGAAGGTCCCTTATGATACCCCCTATGTTTGCATGTTCACCAAATTGAATTGAATTAAGTAGCAAGTCTCCACACTAAGTAGCGTAATGGAATATACACAATATATCAATGTTGAACGTCCAGTTTATGACCACAGTTATAATGTATTTATATGCCCCTCGTTATAAGTGAACTCCTATCAATCTAAAACCAATCAAGACAATTCATTCTCTAGTATTACAATAATCTCAAGTTTCTATTTCACTGCCTACATCAAAAAAAGTCTTGAATTCATATCATCGAGGCAGGAATCGAAAGCAATATATATAGACAATACACGCGTCCCGAAACTAAACTAAAATCATTCTGCATATACGCAAATTGAATCAATTTTTCGTATAAAATTGTGCCCCGAGCGGTATTGAAGTAAAGCCGGAGCGAGGCGGACGACAAATCGCTGCGATTTGTCGGGATCTCGGACGATAAATCGTACGACCCGGGGCGCCGGAATCGCAGTCGAATGTAAGCGATGGATGTCAAGTTCGGCTTTCATATTCATGGAGAGGATTGAAATATTTGTGACTTACGGGTACAATAGCATACGACTGAAATCGAACTGATATATTTTCTAATAGTCCTGTTCTATTGCTTTATAATATTGAATTCCTAAGACAAAATAGGCTACATTATTTTTATTTATTTATTTATTTGGGAAACATAAAATTACATTTTACTTTTAGACTAAACATTATACAAAGTTCATATATCAGTTAAGTTTCCACTTAAAAATTAACAAATATTATAACAAATTAACAAATAAATCCGTTCATTACAAAATATTTGACAATTATTGAGTTATAAAGTATGTACGTATGTATGTATATGGCTCTCCTGTCTCATTTAGCAAGAACTTACATAGAGATTGTACGGTCATGTCACTACAACAGGGAAATCAATAAATATACTCTTTAAAGCAATCAATCACAGTATATATTTTAAGTCCACATAAACCAAATCTAAATCTATTTCATGCTCTTTTGCTAGGTTCTTGTAATATATACAAGAGCAAATCAAAAGAGCATGATAGTGTTTTTGGAGCTCATTATACTTACCTCTTTTATTTGGTAGGTTTTACTCCTAAATGCAGTAAAGGGTAAGGAGTGGATGCTCGAAGTTTAGGAACATTTTCTCAATAATAGTAATTTGCTACCCGCTATCAGACTCAACATAGCTTTACGACTTTTCGTTTATTTTTTTATGCTAGTTTTTGACTGCAATCTCGCACCGACTTTCCTGAGGTGACAAGCGATATTAGCGTCTATTGGCAAGTGTGTCGCTTCCACTAGGATTACGTACAAAGGCCACTGAATCAAGTAGTCGATTTAAGTAAGATTTTTTTCATAAATCTTTTATTGCAAAAAAAGGGACAAAAAGCAAATCATACTTTCGAATCTTTGAGCTCTAGTACATACACAAATACTTTATTTTTTATGATAGAAATATGTACATACTAAGGTACACAGTATTGTAAAAAGTGGACGCAAACAACAAACAAATTGTTTAGTCCTAAAAGTGTCCTTGATTGAACAGGTTATACGGGAGAATAATGGCGGCATCAGATATATTGATGTCACATCGCCGGAGGTAATGTAGGTGATAAAACAAGTTTTAGTACATTTTCACTTGAACTAAGGTCACGTAATCGTCCGAGGAGGACGGCGGCGGGGTTGCGCGTTACAGTAGCGTCCTTTGGAGTCGCTGGCCGTTCGGGGTGTGGGCCCTTAGAACGTCCATTGAGTATGGCGGCGACTCCGAGGATGACGGCGGCGGGGTTGCGACCCCGTCCCCGTGAGCACCGTGACTGGTTCCCGGGGGGCTACAATGTGCCCCCCGGTGGCGGGCTCAAAGGCAAGGCACTGAGGGGCTCCTGGCGCAAATCCCACCACAGAGCCCGGGGATGCCTCTCATGTGCCTATGCCACAGCCGCGGGGGTTTCAGTGATGAACGTTTTTTTTTACTCCCTATAAGCCAGTGCTTGACTGCAGTCCCACCTGATGGAAAGCGGCGACGCAATCTAGGAGGGTAATGCACACTGGCTTATTAAAAGCCTATTCACTCTAGCTTTGAAGACACCCAGGTTATAATCGGGCGGAAAAACTGACGCAGGCAAACTGTTCCAGTCCTTAGCTGTACTTATTATGAATGACGATGCAAATCGCTTAGTTCGGACTAAAGGCACGTTTACCACATAAGGGTGTGTGCGCGCCGTGCGTCTCGTTGTCCGATGATGGAAGGGGGATGGTGGAATTAAGTCATGTAATTCCTGCGCACACTCGCCAAAATGCATCCTGTAGAATACCGAGAGGCTGGCTACTCTGCGCCTGTGCTCCAGGCTTTGTAAATTGGTCTCTACTAACCCAGAGTTACCAATAAGCCTCTTAGCGCGCCTCTCCACTAAGTCCAAAGCTGAAAGATGGCATTTCGCAGCACCAGCCCATATGTGACTACAGTACTCCACACACGATCGGACTTGCGCTTTATATAACATCAAAAGCTGCTCCGGTGTGAAGTACCGATGGACCTTTGCAAGGACACCTAGCTTCCTTGCAGCTACCTTGGCCTTGGACTCAATGAACCGCCCAGAGTTGATGCGTTTTATTTTCTCTTTTTAACCCCGAGCCAAAAACGAGTTATAAGTTTGAGGCCTATGTCTGTATGTCTACGGCATCTAGCTCTGTAAGAAGTAGATAGATGGATTTGAATGCAGTTTTATATTAAGTTCGGATAAAAATGGAACCCTCAAAACTACTTACGTCACGACTATCCATTCAATGCATGTTGATAATTCCACCTCCCGCACAATAATTTTGATGCAATTTTACACAAAATTGTGCTATGTTCACCGCCATATAAATCTGATATTTCGGTAATCTGAGTATCCGTTTTTTTATTCCTTTAAGTTCTAGAGCCCTTGTTACAAAAAAACCTTCTTAACACCATCACGGTCTGAATCAATACAGGGAACGTGCAATTACTACAGTCATCCTCAATAACCCTTCTTAACCCTTAAAGTATAAAATCTTAAACAAAGACACTGTTCGTGCGTTAAGCGTTTGCACTTAAATTATGCCCGCTATACTCTGAACTTTAATACAACAGTCATAAAGTTTACTATCGTGCAGCTGTACAGTCCACGGATTTTATTGGCGCGAGTTATCGTTAAAATAAGAGAGACACTTAAACCGTCCCTTGTTCAGTATTGAGATGTGTCATAAACTGCGCTTACAAAATGTTACAAATGGCACCAAGGAAACATTCGTCTGCTGGTAAGTGATACGCGCACCCATTTTACTGGCATTTACTTAAAGCATCAGTTAGCAAGTCTCTTCAACCCAGTGACACAGCCAGCAGTTTAACACTTTTATATTTTTTATAATTTTGCCCTCCGTTCTCTGTAGAAGAGCTTTCGCAGTCACGCGTTTTATGCTTTTACAATTTATATCTACTTGTTTACGTAAAGATTTTATACTAGAGTGTGTTTACAAAGGCACCATAACTGTGCAATAAATTACTTAAGCTAAAGTTTATACAATTAATCATAGTGTTAATATCAGGGCAGGGCCTCTGACCACTAAAAAGCCTACTAATTAGTAAACAATACGCTTCTCGTTTAGTTTCGCTAACGAATAAATCATGGACTTGTGCCAATAAATAACAATATTGATAATAAATCACAGTATAATAGTTAGTAACTATATATTTTAACCGGCTTCAAAAAAGGAGGTTCTGTATTCGACATGTAAGTATGTAATATTACCCGTGGAGTGACCGGGTAAGAATAGCAAGTTGGTGTCCGTGAGAAGCAACTAAAGGAAGACAAGAAAACGGGCAGCAGCGTCTTTCAATTGGATTACCTACCAACCACCCATATACTTAGGTAGGTACTGCGATCCCAAAGATGCCTGCCAAGCCGGGGGGTTATGGCAACTCTCTTCTCTCTCTCTCTCTCTCTTCTTCTTCTCTCTCTTCTGTAATTTATATACCAGTGGACGTCTTTAGGGCAATGATGATGGTAGGCCCCTTGTGCAAGCTGCCGTTCAGTTAGTGTAGGTACAGTAGCGGCTTCGGTGTCGCTGGACGTTCTGGGTGTGGGCCCTTTGGACGTCCATTGAGTACGGCGGCGACTCCGAGGAGGACAGCGGTGGGGTTGCGACCCCCGTCCCCGTGAGCACCGTGACTGGTTCCCGGGGGGCTACAATGCGCCCCCCGGCGGCGGGCTCAAAGGCTAGGCACTGAGGGGCCCCTGGTGCAGATCCCACCGGAGAGCCCTCTCATGTGCCGATGCGACAGCCGCGGGGGTTTTAGTGGGTAAGAATCCCACATACCCTGGTCGAGCCCCACAGCTCCCGGGGATCTTTGGAAGATTTCCCCCGCGTCAAAAAAAAAAGGTACCGTAGCGGAGGGGATACATTCAAATACAGTGCCAATACAAACCCAGGTCAGTGATGTAACAAAGCATTATCAAGATTTGGTATACGCTAACAGTGTTGGAACACATTGGGTTCAGATTTCAATAATGATTTTATTATTACCTTTTTTTGTGCCCGGAGGTAAACCTTCAAAAAATCCATGAGAATACACATATTGAACCCTAACAATTATCTTTGGCTGGTTAAATTTGCTAGCAGGCTATCTAATCACTACACGAATCTAAATGGTGGTTTCTATGAAATGGTGTTCGTCACGTTGAGATTAATATTTCTCCGAAAAACGTGAATGGCCAATTCTAACTAGGCTACCTATATTCAAATTTATTACCCCAAAATTAACCCTCTTTAAATTCTATCTTTTAATATTCCGAGCAGCTACCCGTCCGCCATTTAATAACTTTAATCAAATGACGAACACTTATCCCTCGAATTAACGAAACTAAACGCCATGAATTTTATCATAAGCTGTGAGCATTGCCGTGGACAATAATATTTAACAAGATATTCAACGTAGCGGTAATATTTCAAGTGCCGGGGACATCGTTAAGCGGTTTAATTGAACTAATACTAATAAATACGAAGTGTGTTCCTGAGCAGAGGGTAGCATACATGACCATCATTTTAAACATGGAACACACATAGAGTAAAAGGGGAGGGGAGCTTCATAATCGGACAGAGTAGCTCGATTGATTTTTTAACTGACTTCAAAAAAGGAGGAGGTTCTCAATTCATCTGTATATTTTTTTTTTCTATGTATGTTCGCGCATAACTCTGGCAATTATGAACCGATTTGAAAAAATCTTTCTTCCATCCATTCTTTAATCCGTTAATTGGGTCCCATAAAAAAATTATTACTTAGTAATAAGTAGTTCCTGAAAAAACAAGAATGTTGACTGCGCAGGAAAGCTGCAAGAAAGCCTATATAGATGACTTTATGTCGCTTTTTAAGGACAATTAAGGACAATAAAATATTTAAAAAAGAAATTGAACCGACTTCAATAACACTAAAAAGTATAAAATAATTTAAATATTAAAGAAGTTGGTGTTAGCGTAAAATATTTTATTTTATTCTTGTTAGTGATATTTTCATACATAAAGATTGAACCATCGAAGACGGTAAAATGATCTAGGTCCTAGGTTCCCAAACTGTGGGTCGCGACCCACAGGTGGGTCGCGAGCGAATATTAAGTGGGCCCTGAAAACCCGACCGATCGGGCTTACAGTCCACAGAGCACTATTAGTTACAGTCGGTCCGCCATTGAGGGAGGGGTGCGGGCGCGGGCGCGCGCGCCCGTCGCGGTGGCGCTCGCGTTCGATGACTGCGAGAGGAGAGGAGCGAGCGGGAGCTGAGAGCGGGAGTCGGGACAGGTGGTGAAATGCATTTCGTGTAAAGTGGTGAGCCTGAGTCGGACGTCTTTTGTTTTTGTGATATTTTTTACCCCCGACCAAAAACGAGGGGAGTTATAAGTTTGACGCCTATGTCCGGAAGTCTGTCTGTCTGTCTGTATGTATGTCTATCTGTGGCATCATTGCGGTCCAACCAGTGAACGGATTTGAATGCGGTTTTATTTATTTGTTTGAAGAACATCAGCTCCTTTCCATGTCGAGAAAAAATGTTTAAAATAAGAAAGTTTATTTAGGGTAGGTACGAGGTATTTTGTATAAAATTACTTCTATTAGTCCAAAAAAATCTGAAATTTAGAACATATGTAAATCCGATTATACTAAATAAAATGGTAACCTTCACCAGGGTCTGATGATCATCAGCAAGAATGTGGTAGCAGGATCTCGGCCCCAATAAACCTAGCCCATCGAGTTTGGGCTCGTTGGATAGGTCTCGACGAGTAGTTGCCAGAAAAATGGTGATCAGGGTCTGATGATGGAGCAGGAAGGTGTTCACGGGATCTCTGCACCAATAAACGTAGATCCACCGAGTTTGGGCTCATTAGGTAGGTCTCGACGAACAGTTGCCAGAACAATGGTAATCGGGGTCTGATGATGGAGCAGGAAGGCAGTCACGAGATTTCTGTACCAATAAACGTAGACCAACTGAGTTTGGGCTCTTTAGGTAGGTTTCGACGAGTATTTTCTAGAAAAATGGTGATCAGGGTCTGATGATGGAGCAGGAAGGTGGTCATGAGATCTCTGCACCAATAAAGGTAGACGCACCGAGTTTGGTCTCGTTAGATAGGTCTCGACGAGTTGTTTTGTGGCACAACTTTAATGAAGGTAAAAGAAGTTTTTTCAAAGAAAATTATTGGACATGAAATCGTCAAAAAACATTGTTTCACATTTTATTAATATTATTGAAAATGCTTCGTACGCCTCGTACCTCATTAGCTTAAGGATCGCCAGAGCAGGAAAGCTTCACAACATTGGGGCTAAGTCTTCACCAATGGTGTGAGGCTTTCCTGCTCTGGCGATCCTTAAGCTAATGAGGTAATGTTACCGTCGATTAAAGATGCTGTTGGAGCGATGTTTGGAGAAAAATAATTAAAGTAAATCGAGTGCATACCACCTGTCAAATAATACTGTTGCACGACGAATCGACGAAATGGTTGAATGGGCAGAAGACGAATTTAATTAACACAGAGACTAGGAAATCTGAGCGTTACCATATTGTATGCCCTTTTTAAGACAGCCAAGAGGTGGGTCCCGAATTTGGCAGTTTTTGTTAGGTGGGTCGGAGCCCAATCAAGTTTGGGAACCACTGATCTAGGTAGGTTATGACATCATTATGATTTCACATTATCGTCTACATACTTTTACATAATTCATGTTTCTTCAGAAACTCAGAAACATTTTATCCGATCCTAATGAAATTTGCATGGAATCATCATAGTAGTTTACTCTCTCGAATAAAAAAAGAATCATCGAAATCGGTTCATATTTGTCAGAGAAATCAGTTTTATCAATCTTTATGTATGAAAATATCACTAACAAGAATAAAATAAAATATTTTTTTTAAAAATTGAACCGACTTCAATAACACTAAAAAGTATAAAATAATTTAAATATTATTGAAGTTGGTGCCAAATATACACAGCAGGTACGCTAACACCAACTTCTTTAATATTTAAATTATTTTATACTTTTTAGTGTTATTGAAGTCGGTTCAATTTTTAAAAAAAATATTTTATTTTATTCTTGTTAGTGATATTTTCATACATAAAGATTCGGTTCAATTTTTTTTTTAAATATTTTATTACTGAACGGATAGACAGATACCCGTGGGGTGCCCGGGTAAGAATAGCACCCTCCCATCTCCTCCCGTTGGGTGTACGTAAGAGGCGATGAGACAAAACAATAAGACAAGCAGCAGAGACTTCTTTTGGATTTATCAGCAGCTGCAATGCGTCCACTGCTGAACAAAAGCCATCCCCCTTTGAAAGGAGGGGTTGCCATAAACCCCACGCTTGGCAGGCGTTTTGGGGATCGCAGTATAGGTGGTAGGTAATCGTACGCATGCGACCTCAATGACGTGCATCACCTCACTGAGTTTCTTGCCGGTTCTTCTCAGTAGGGGCGCGTTGTGAACTGGTGGCAAAATCAGCCCTCTCTCTTAAGCGACAGCCCAAGCCGAGGCCGTGCCTCCCTGAGGTGCCCTTGAACCCGTCGCTCCTTCATGCCTTTAAGACTAGAGTACTATAAGCGCTCGCCTCCTATTGTCCGGTGAAGCTGTAATAGCCATCTGCAACCAACAGCGTCTATCATAAAAAAAAAATCGTTCAAGTGCGAGTCAGACTCGCTCGACTCGTCTTACACCTCAGGAAGCAAAAAAAAAACAAAACGCAAAATTAAATTTGTTTGTCGAGGTTTTTTTAGGATTACTAAAAAACTGTTCTATTTAGAAAGATCATTTTATTTTTCCTGTAAAATATAGATAGATATGAATATGAATAGATATATAAAATATAGATTTTTCCCTCCACAAACTTCGGAAATAGGAGGGAACGGTATTTTTTTTACATTTTTGATTATCAGCCAAAAACTGCGTGACATAAACCAAAATAAAAATCTGTTTTGAGATTTCCAAATGAAGCCCTTTTTTAAAATACCCCACTGGATATAGTAGTCTCACTTTGAAATTTTGAAGACCCATTTCGAACCCCATTAGGAAAAAAGTAAAAGAAAAAATATATTATTTTTATTTGCGACTAGCTGACCCACGCAGCTCCGCCTGCGCTATTTTTACGTTAACTAAACTTTGAATAACAGACATTCGCATCGAATACATAACCTCATTTTTTATAGTCGGTTAAAAACTGGGACCCACTTTTTACTTGCTCTCCGAAGCACGGACCCGTTTAGTTCAAATGGCGTTAAGCGGTCACCCATCTATTTAATGACCTTACCTAACGTTGCTTAACCAGATCGATTGCAAAACCTTGATAACAACTCTCTATGAGTGTTCCCTTACTAATATTTATTATATTATAAAGAAAATATGATAAAATCGGACCAAGCGTATAACCAAGTACCCGTTTTGACTATAATCCCCTCTCCCAAAAGAACCGTGCTAGATTACGGGATAAAAAGTATCCTATGTCCTACCTCGTAGTAAGATCTCAAATCATGCCAAGTTTCATTTGAATCCATTCAGTAGTTTCGGCGTGATGCTCAGCCGTGATGCAGACAGACAGACAGACAGACAGACAGATAGACAACAAGACAGACAGACAGACAAAAATTAAAAAAATTACATTTTCGGCCTCAGTAACGGTTATAGAATGCCCTCCAAATATAATTTTCAAAATATCTTCAATGTACAGAATTGGACCTGTTACAGTTTTATTATAAGTATAGATGAGGTCGGGTAAGTAAGACCTAAAACTATTCCAAGTTTCAAATCGATAGCATCAGTGGTTCCTGAAATATATAGGCGTGAAAAACAGACAGACAGACGGACAGACAGACAGACGAAGTCAGACCATAAGGGTTCCTTTCTTACCTTTTGGATATGGAACCCTAAAAACACCTCAAACCACTAGTGACCATAAATGCTGTAAAGTGTTCGCAACATCAAAAATAAACCGCGATATAATCCGTAAAATTTAAATGCGTAATATTCACGTCCTCAAATATCAAAAATCATCATACACCTATATGAATCACACACATCAATATTTTCATCGTATCCAATAATAGATTTCCTCTCAGAGACCTTCACTTTCACTTGAACGGAGCCGAGCTACAGAATTAGTATTTATTGCTTGAAGATATTTATAGATGTTTTGAAGCCAATTTTAAACGGAGTCCATGTTTATTTAGGTTACTTGTATTATCTGAAATAAACAAGGCTCACGTCAGATTTAACCGGGACTTATACGTGCATAATAAACATATTGTAAGTCGTAGGTACCTGTAGATATTATATTGACCAGCCCGTTGGTCAAGTGGTTAGAAAATCTGGCCGCTGCATGCATTCGATTCCCACCTTCTGTCTTGATGTTAATTATCTTATTTAAGTTTAAATAATAATAATGTCCTCCTCGCCGATACGACCACAGCGGCCAATCTTAAAAAGAAATCATGCTTTTATATCGATCCACCTGCAAATCGTAACTTAGTGTATCGATATAAAAATCAAATGTATCGAATGTTCACACCACCATTTGACCACCATTCGAAAAGCCATTAGCTCAATGAGGGAGGAGTCCCTCACAGCGTACTAGAAACCGTAAATCTCCGGTTTTGGCTTATACATTTTCTAGTATTTTATGTAAACTAATGTAGGGCCAATTTAATAGATTACCTTTGACACCTGTCAGTTTCTTTTGTCATTATTACAGTAAATTTGTAATCGTAATTGAAAAAAGTTAAGCAATTGTGCAGTTCCAAATTCGAAAAAATTAATAATATTTCATAACCACCGTTGCAAGGCTTCGTTGTTAAATTTTGATGAAATGTCAAATGTGATCTATTAAATTAAAAAATCCTAGTCTATTACCTATTACTTATTAGCTATTACTAATAGATTAATAATATCAAACGTAACTCTTATGATAACCGGAAACTACGTCACCGTCATATAACACTGTTCGCAAATAATTACGTGAGCTGTGACGTGCGTTCAAAATGCATTTCAATATCAAAACCGGTGCACGTAACTTGGAATAGAAGTGTGGGTGGGCGCGGCCCCAGCCCGCGGTCTATTTCCGGCTGTGACGTCACACCCCGCTCCCCCTCCCAGTGACGCAAGCAGACTGGAACTTTTTAAATTTTATTTTTTTTCCAACGCGCCTGGTTTGGCGATGCGGTTTCGAGGTTGGTCACAGATAACCTATATCCGCTGACGTTTTAATTGATTGATAAGTATCTTCACGTTTCTTATGGGGTAGGGAGAGCCGTCGGAACATCGGCTAAGAGCTTTTACAGACATATTTATTTTGATACGACAGCAGCGTATTTCTATTGGATTACGAACCACCGAAGACGCCTTCCAAGCATGGAGATTATGATAATCCCTCCCTTCTAAGGGAGGCTTTTTTTCAGCTGTAGACGTCTTTCGGCTGATGATGCTGATGATTGCTAGTACAGAGTACTTCGCTGGGCCAACTAAAGGACATAAAGGGCAATATTGCTGGTGCATTTCCGACCTTCACACTCGTGAGTGACTACTCACAGTGAAGGTTAGAAAAAAAACTGGTCAAGTGCAAATCGAACTCACGCATCGAGGGTTCCATACCATTTTTGGACCCATTAAAGTTATTTTACTATTCGTTAAACACCTCAGATAGCAAAAACAAACTAACCGCAAAACTAAATTTGTTTGCCGATGTTTTTTTAGGATCACTAAATGACTGTGCTACTTAGAAAGGTCATTTTACTTTTCCTGTAAAATATAGATAGACATGTATTACCTTTAATTATTTCAGATTTTTCGCTCCTCAAACTTCGGAGATCAGGAGGAGGACGGTATTTTTTTTTAATTTTGTTTATCGGCTAGAAACTACGTAACATAAACCAAAATAACATTCCTTTTTTGAGATGTGCAAATGAAGCCCTTTCATATGATATCCCACTCGATATCGTAGTCTTAGTTTGAAATTTTAATGACCCATTTCGACCCAAATTACAAAATAAAAGATTTTTTTTTCATTTGTGATGAGGTTGGATATGTAAGATCAAAAACTATTCCAAGTTTCAGTGGTTCCTGAAATATAATTATAGGTGTGACAGACAGACATAAAGACAGACAAACGAAGTCTCACCATAAGTGTTCCTTTTTTACTTTTTAGGTATGGAACCCTAAAAAATACTCTAATAAATTGTATAAATTTATTTAATTAACGAACCAAAATATTCAGTACAGGATCGTTTCTATTTTGTTTTCCTAGCAACTTTTGTTTATAGTTAAAATCACTTGTGAGTATACAAAAGTTGATTGGAACATAGTAAACGTTAATCGCCACTCAGCAGTGCAAACAATACCTAAAACAAAACAGTGTCTATTATTTACGTCTATTGGTTGGTCGGGATAGAGGGCGTGGCAGAGCGAGGAAAGCTCTTAGCATTTATCCGGCTACGGTCATACTCGTACCATTTCTGTTTACTTTAACCGTACCGGTTTATATTATACGACTAGCTGACCCATGCAGCTCCGCCCGCGCTTTTATTACATTTTGCTCCCCTTTTCTCCCTCCTCCCTAGATTTATCTCTCTCCATATCTCTCTCTCTCTTATAAAAAAATCTAATTATATGCTCTTTCTCTCCTCTCTCTTTCGGGGGAAAGAGAGAGGAGGGGTCCCGCTTCGGTTTCAGTCGCGCTCCCCCTCTTCCTCTCCCTGTTATCCCCTCTCTGAACCCTCTCCCCCTCTCTCTTCTACGAACTTGCTCCTTCTCACTCCCCCCTTACTCCACCTAACTCCCCCGGTCCCTCACCCCATCACCCCCTCCTTGAATCCCCTCTCCCTCTTTCTCCTCTCTTGCACCCTCCTCTCGTTCTATATATCCTCGTCAATCATGGTATCACCGGCATTAAATATACTTTATGACCTATTCTCAGACCTCCCCGATATGCACACAAAATTTCATACATATCGGTTCCCCCATCTATTTAATGACCATTCCTTATATTGCTTAACCTTAACCTAGTGGCCTGAAATATACTTTACGGCCTATTCTCAGACCTACCCGATATGCACACAAAATTTCATACAAATCGGTTCACCCATCTATTTAATGACCTTGCCTTATGTAACTTAACCTTAACCTAGCGGTATGAAATATACTGTATGACCTATTCTCAGACCTACCCGATATGCACACTTTCATACAAATCGGGTCACCCATCTATTTAATGACCTTACCTAACGTTGCTTAACCTTAACCTACCGGGATAAGTATCCTATGTCCGTTTCCTGGTTCTAAGCTACCTCCCCACCAATTTTCAGCCGAATCGGTTAGGCCGTTCTTGAGTTATAAATAGTGTAACTAACACGACTTTCTTTGATATCTATACATATTATAAAACAAAGTCGCTCCCGCTGTCTGTCTGTCCCTATGTATGCTTAGATCTTTAAAACTACGCAACGGATTTTGACGAGGTTTTTTTTTATAGATAGAGTGATTCAAGAGGAAGGTTTATATGTATAATTCATGCATAATATAGTAGAGAGACACTAATAATTTTAGAGGTTTCTAATGTGATGTCGTAAATAAACACATTTTTTTGCGCTTACATTGCAATCGCTGGCTGAACCCTACGAGATAGATCAAAATAATGTACTACAGTATTGTACACCATATCAAGGTCTACAAAAAAATCCACGATAGTATACGTTTATGTCTTAGGGATAACCCACAATAAACAATTTTTATCCTTTACTTTTTATGAGAAATAATTATTAGATAATAAATTGTTGTTAGCATTAATTTGTCAGAATCAGAATCGTTTATTTGTAAACCCTTCTTCAATACGGGTATTGCTGAGAATAGGAAGTAAAGTATATTTCATGTCACTAGGTTAAGCAACGTTAGGCAAGGTCATTAAATAGATGGGTGACGGCGGCGACTCCGAGGAAGATGGTAACGGGTTTGCGAGCCCCGTCCCCGTGATCATGGTGCCAGGTTTATGGGGGCTATAATGCGCACTGAGGGGTATTTGGTGCAGATCCCACTGGAGGGCCCAGGTCCCTCTTATATGGCGATGCGACAGCTGCAGGGGTTTAAGTGGGTAAGAATCCCAGATACCATGATTAACGAGGATATATAGAACGAGAGGAGGGTGCAAGAGAGGGAGAAGGGATTCGAGGAGGGGGTGATGGGATAGGGGGATTAAGATTGAGAAAGAGGGGCGTGAGGGGGAGCAAGGTGGGAGAAGAGAAAGGGGGAGGGGGTTCAGAGAGGAGACAAAGGGAAAATGAAGAGGGGGAGTGTGACGGGGACTGAAGCGGGAGGAGGAAAGAAAGAAGAGCGAGAGAGCATAGAATTCGATTTTTCTTCTAATAAAGAGATGGAAAGAGAAATAAATCAAGGGAGGAGGGAGAAAAGGGGAGCAAAATGCAATAAAAGCGCGGGCGGAGCTGCGCGGGTCCGCTAGTAATATTATATAGATTAAAGTTCTATAGTGATTGTATGTTCAATTTCACCGATAGATGGCGCTGTTCATAATGTAAATCACGCTAACATCGTAAATTACTGTCTAATGATATTCGATAATGAAAGTTCTAAACTTATTGCATCTTTTATTGTTGCGACTGTAATACAATACCTATACACTATCTAGACTTGGGGAGTTTCATTAAAATTTCATGAATTTTGCAATTTCGTATTCTCAATTTCTACCTATCTATCTATACAAATGTAGCCTTAGTGGTGCAGCGGACCTAACCGCTGGCTTTTAAATGAAATGAAATGGTATTCCCTTGCCTATTTCTTTCCTAATCTAGTTTGGATTCGCTCGAGATTTACAGATTTTAACTTTTCAAAGATATAATGTCATATTGCTATCAGCAAAGTACTTAGAACAATACAGAAATCTAATGAAAATGTCCTGGGTGTACCGGACCGGCTTACCCCTTACAAAAATTGACTCTTCGCCAATGCCATATCTTATGCAAACTAAATGTCTGCTCAGTCCCTATTGTATATAGCGTAATAATACATATCTTAATGATTAACTGATCAGTCTATAATTACCCTATTCACATACAAAAGAAATACGTGGTAATATGTGCAAGTAACATTTCACTGCTTAGCCCCTATGAAACATAGAGTGATGTTTTATATACCAACTTATACCTTGACTTCTACACAACACATCAGTGAAAGTCCTATCAAAATCCATCCACGGGTTTTCAAATGATACCTGGACGAACAGAACGACAGACAGACAGACAGACAGACAGACAATAATTCCAAAAAAAAATGTTTTGGCCTCTATGTCGATAGTATAGTATCCCCACATAGAAATTTTGAAAAAATATTAAATGTACAGAAAAAGTGCTCTTTGAGTTTTATTATAGTATAGAAGATTAGTAAGACACTATATTGCTATACTACACACAGCTATGTGTGGATAGCTAAAATATTTTCTTTTCAAAATTAATAAAAAAAGATCTAATTGATAGACCTGTTAGTCTAGTGCAGGGGTGGCGAAACGGTTGTTTATAAAGGAATAAACATAATGTTGTCTTTTACTTACGCGAATATTACACATTGAAATCACACTACTTTTACGGATTTTATCGCGGTTTATTTTGAGAAATGTTTAATAAGGCCATAGACGTGCCGTCAAATAATTTTGATTTCGTGATTATTAGGAAAAAAATAATACTAAATATTATTATAATACTAAAATGTTTTATTATTATTATAAATTCGTTAAAATCATATTTTTTTTCAATAGGTTTGCTGTTGACCACAATCTCACATGATGGTAAGTGAAGATGTGGTCTAGGATGGACCGCGCTTGCCCATAAACCTGTTCACTCTAGACTTGAATACAACCAAGTTATATTTATCTGGGAAAACGTATTATTGTTAATTATTTTATCAAAAACATTATTTCTTGTTTTGAGTAAATTTTCCTAATGGATTTTTTTTCTCAGTGCATAATGATCTTTGTGATCGGTGGCGTGCCCAAAACATTATGTCACGTGCCATCAATGGCACGCATGCCATTGGTTCGCCATCCCTGTTCTAGTGGTTAGACACCCTGGCCACTTTCCAATACGTCATGGGTTCGATTCCCACCTTGTGTCTGAGTGTTGTTTATCTATATAAGTATGTATTTATAAAAAAAATACCATTTGGATCAGTTGTCTGGTTACCATAGTACAGGCTCTGCCTAGTTTGGGCTCAGATGACCGTATGTGGTTGTCCCAGGATATTATTATTAATAATTATCTTATAAATAATAATCAGGTATGGGCCACGCCAGCAAAAAAAAACTAAATTATCAAAATTGCTATAAGTTAAAATTGCCTCTCAGAAATTGGTACACACTACCGCCATTGTCACCTACAATTACTAAAGTTAATGTTAATGTCCATTAAGAGTGTTAACCCTTAATCCTGGCCATATCCCGGGCCAGCTTCCAAACCACAGCTCCCAGGTGGAGGTTATCCCGATAAACAAATTAACTAAACATAAAAGGATCGCGTTACGAGACTTAAACGGTATAACTGACTGTCGAGTTTATGTAAGGTTGACATAAAGGTATGCACCTAGTTTTTATATCAAATTAATATCAATAATATTAACCTCTCATTGCATTCAAAACAGATTCTTATTTTATTTTACCTATCGAATTTTTTCATTTATAATTAAAAAATGACATTTTTTCTTTTATTTTTTGCACACTTTAAAATATAATGTATTTAAGCTGACTTAATGCCTTAGGCATTCTCTGCAAGTCTACCTTTGGATGATGCAGACAATCATAGTGGCTGGTACAAATACAATTTTTTATCTCTCCTTATCTCCGAAGTTCACGGAGGGAAAAGTATGAAATTATTACAGTTGACAAATGTTTCTATATTTTTTACAGTAAAAATAAAACGAAGTTTCTAAGTAACATAGTTTTTTTAGAAATGACCAAAAAACTTCGATAAACAAAGTAAGTTTTGCGGTTTGCTCTTTTTGCTACCAGGGGTGTTAGATGAATAGCAATCATTTTTACGTCCAAAGAAAGTACCAGCGCGAGGCCGACTCACACCGGTTTTTTTTTTCAGAGTTTAATTGATATTTTGTTTTTGTATATATCAAATAAATGTATTTTCCTACTTTCTTTCTTAGCACGTAGGGTACGAACGATCACGACTCAAATTGCTGCACAATTAATTTATTTTTGTCAAATATAGTCGCGAGCTTTTTACCTGCTGCCCGTATCCCCCTTGACACTTTTTGCACCAACACCCTGTGAAGACCCGTACAGGTTCGTAAAAAACAGTGTAATTCAATATAGGTCATAAATCTTTGTGTTTAGGTGATGACACAACCAGAAGTGACTGAACTTTTTTACCTATATTGAAGAGATTTACTTAATCAGTGATAGAAATATTTATGTTTTAATATCTTACCTTCATCATCATTCTCCTTACCTTATCCCATCAACTGGGGTCGGCGCAATATGTTTTATCCTTCCATTCATCGCTATTTGCAGTCATTTCCACACTCACTCCAGCTACTTTCATATCATTCGTAATACAATCCATCCATCTCTTCTTCGGCCTTCCGCGCGCTCTATATCCATCCACATTCAAGCTCACCATTCTTCTCGTGACATGCGTCTCCTCTCTCCTCATTACATGCCCAAACCAAGATAGCCTCCGACTCCGAATTTTATCGATGACAGGCGCTACTTTCATACTTCCTCTTACATACACATTCCTCACCTTATCCATTCGCGTAACTCCACACATCCATCTTAACATTCTCATCTCGGCAGAATGAACACGCTTTTCGTCCTGCGCTTTAGCGGCCCAACATTCCGCACCATAGAGCATAACTGGTCTAATAACCGATTTATAAATTTTGCCCTTAAGTTTCAGCGGCATTTTTGGGTCGCATGTGGTACTAGTTATTTGTCGCCACTTTTGCCATCCGGCGTTGACTCGCCTTTTAACATCCCGGTCCACATTTTCGTCGGGCTGAAGCAACGAACCGAGGTACTTAAAATCGGAGCATGATGGTTTAATATCTTACCTTAATGGCATATAAGAAGCTTAGAGTCACACAATGAGGGAGCTATGCTCGGACTTTCTATGCGCAACAGAATCCGTAATGGGGAGATTCGCCGAAGAACCGAGGTTACCGACAAAGCTCTCAGAATTTGCAAGTTGAAGTGGCCATGGGCAGGCCACATCGCTCGAAGAACCGATTACCGATGGGTTAAAAAGATTCTCGAGTGGCGACCACGAACCAGAAGACGCAGCGTAGGTAGGCCTCCCACTAGGTGGACTGACGACATTGTGCGTGTCGCATGTAACTGATGGATGCAAATAGCCAAATGTCATTCATTGTGGCGTTCGAAGGGGGAGGCCTATGTTCAGCAGTGGACGACTTCTGGCTGGTGATGATGATGATGATGAACAGCATATGGCTCTTAAAGCCAAGACTGCTGTAAAATGATGCCCAAAAATGGCCCGGTGCTCGAATTGCAGCTAGTATTTAAAACTTATTGTAAAAAACAATTGATAGAAGTAGTGAAGGGACAAGCAACATATTTGCCTGATGTCACACACACACTCACACCCACACACACCAGCCTATTGACAGCGAAGCGGTAGTGCACTGATTCTAGTCTCTTTACCCGGTAATTTTACCAGCTATAGTGCTTTACAGCTGTGTTTACACACAGCTGCTTGCCGGGAGACTATCTGACTCTGTGGTTATACCAAGATGAACGCTCCTTTGTATAAGAGACCTACCACTAGTAATCTTTTACTGAAAAAATATTTTATTTTTACTTTTGCTTCAATTTCTAACATATTTTTTACTTAATTCGAATTGTCACTGCATAATGAATGAATGCTTTAAATAGGCGTTCATTAAATACTGACATAACTAGATAATCATTGTTCCCCTTTCATCTGTCGGTGCGAAAGCCGCGGGAGTATTGGTGGGTAAGTATCCCACATCCATCTGTCAATAATTTCCCCCGAAAAAACGAAGGGCGCGAGAGGTACGTAACAGAACAGCCTTATAAGTTAAATGTAGTCCCATATAAAAATCATTTTCAAAATATCATAAATTATTTGCACCGTGCCGTTTAAACAAACGTATCAATAAAACCATCAATTCACGAAGATCCCAACTGAGATTTTTACAGCATCCTTCACGACAGAGATTTTATAGTGGTGCGAAGTAAGGGATATATTTTATGCGTCAGATTGGGATTGCGCGCGCTCCATTTGCATGTGATGTATGATCGGTGTGACCAGTTATATAATGTTTGCATTTAATGTTACTTTTTATAAATATTGACATTGATTTATGATACATACCTAAACATAATTTATATATAATATTTATGACGATCCCCAAGCCACCTGCCAAGCGTGGGTATTATAACGGAGTACCAATAATAATAACTAAGAAGACCTGAGGGTACACCGGCATAATTGTGACATAAGGACGTTCAGGTTCATACAAAAAAAAACAGACATATGCGCAGAAAATTAGAAAGTTACGCAGATGGAGCAGCGTGGAATAGCTAGTATGTAATAAACGATGACCTAAAATATTTAAGGTGTGTTATGATTACTGTATGGTATATATTATACTATAAATTAATTACCATATTAAACTAAAAACAACACACAGCGACATTATGGGACCAAAATAAAAATATCTTCCCTGGAAACAGGTGTTACTATTGCAACAAGTATTACTTTATATAATTACATTTCAAATATTCCAAAAACCAAATAACTATTTTCAACTAGAATATTGTTCCGATTACCGCTGTAGCACACCGTAGCATTTCGTAGTACGTTCGTAGCACGCCGTAGCAGCAATAACACGTAGCCAACCCGAGCGAGAAGCTACGAGTTTCAGGCGTGATGCTAAATTATATTTCAGACGAATATTTCAAACTTATATTTAGATATTTGTGTATTTATTTTAATATATTGTAGCAATAATAAATGGGTGTATGACATTTAATAAATGTTTGAGTATTGTTTAGTTAGAAGAATGTATCTTAAAAATTACATGTGCTCTCACATGGTCCTCTGAGAAAGCATCACAGAAAATAGTTGATCAACTTAGAGTTGAAAACGATATCTAATGATATTATACTAAACAAAGTCCGAAATATTTCAGTTCTAAATACCTTACCCTGAGCCATGCGAGACTATTTAATACCTCAAACTCGACAACAGGCCCGGCTCTAGGGGTTTCAAGTTACGGGGGGCGCCAAAATCATAATATAATCAGCAGCCAAAAACGTCCACTGCTGGACAAAAGCCTCCCTTAGAAGGGAGGGGTTACCATAATCCCCACGCTTGGCAGGCGGCTTGGGGATCGCAGTAGGATAGGTGGTAGGTAATTCAATAGAAAGACGCTAAATCATAATATAGTATGAGTAGCCATTTCCTGCGGCTTCGCCCGCTAATTTTTTTACAGAGTTTACCAACACCTAACACACCCCCAAAGGTTGTTTTTGAAAATTCGAGAAACACGTATTGATTTATTTTATTTAGAGAATCTTTTCAGTAAATTTCAAGTCAATCGAACCATACAATAAAAAGTTTCATACAAAAGAAAACACCCCATTTAACCCCTTTAGGAGTCGAATTTTCAACCCTTTCTTAGTGGAAGCTTACGTCATAAGAAGAACCTACTGTCCAAATTTCAGCTTTCTAGGTCCAGCGGTTTGGCCTGTGCGTTGATGAATCAGTCAGTCAGTCAGTCAGTCAGGACAAGTAATTTTATATGTATAGATAGATTCAAAATAAAAAACTCGCTACACCAAGCTCCTAGTATACGGAAGCCTGGTTGGCTCACCTTCAACTTGTAAGAGAAAGGCTTAACACACAGGCCCACACCACTAATGAACATGTAATGCCGATTTGAGATTTTGTAAGTAATTTCTCAAACGCTGAAGGGAGGGGCGCTACTATCAACTTTCTGCACCAGTTCGAAAAATCGTAGATCCGGGGCTGCTAGACAGGCCTATTGGTCTAGTGGTTAGACACCCAGGCTGCTACTCACTAGGTTTTGGGTTCAATTCCCACCAAGTACAAACAGTTGTGCTCATGGCCATGTGTATATTGTGCCTGAATATTGTTTATCTATCTATATATTGTACCAATAGTACAGGCTCTGCTTACTTTTAGGATCAGATGACTGCGTGTGGATTGCCCCAGGATATTTTTAAAAGACATGAATTTTGACCTCAGATTGGCCAGTAGTGGGACAATGACGGCTAGTCTAAATATAGTTTGGATTTGTATGTGGAAATAAGTCTATGGAAATAATAATAATAAATAATGTCATCATGACCGATCCGATCTTTCACAAGATCATCCATTTACGATACTAATACATATCTGTGTTAAAGAGCTAGCGCAGATCTATTTCTCTCTCTCTAGTTCTCTCACTTCCGCTCTCGCTCTCTCTCTCTCTCTCTCTCTTCCTCTCTCTTTCTTTCTTCTCACAATTGATGAGATGGAAGACCACGGAGACAACACTACCATGGAGAGATCAGGCGAAGCGCCAGCTTTTTATATAGAATAGAATAGAATAGAATATTTATTTACTCAAGTATCAGAGACTCATTATAAATAGGTAGGTAAATAAAAAAAAATATATAAACTAAGATTATGACTAATATTAACAATAATATACACACATATTTGCATACGTGAATCACCGCTGCAATATTCCATGAGAAATTTTGCAGCAGTGATTCACATAAGAACAGTCTAGTCTGCTTGCAATTAGCGATAGGATACTGTTGGGGCTGGCCCACACTCTGCGCACCAGGGACGCACATCTTTTTCGCATTGTGGTGTAAAAACAATCTACTACTGCTTCTGCGAACATCCCTGATGCGCTACAGAATCGAGGCAGCCGCAACAGTATCCTAAACGCGTTATTGTATTGTATGCGGAGGGCATTGTAAGCTCTTTGAGTGAATCTGGCCCACAGGCTACACGTGTAGAAAGAAGTGCAGTATGCCCTGAACAGGGTAATTTTAACGTTATGTGAGCAACGTGCAAACCTGCGAGCCAGCATGTTCACTCTTATGCACATTGCCCTCCGCTCCCTTTCGATGTCATCATCATCCTTGAGGTTGGGGTTTAATATATGACCCAGATATTTCACTTTGTATACCCTCTGTAAGGGCGTCCCACCGATTAAAACAGAAGGTGTAGCTTCAGTACATTTCCCCCCAGTCTCAAAGACCATGACTTCACTTTTGGTGCAGTTATATTGGAGTCCGTGTTTTTTAACGTACTCCTCACACTGCACCATTAGTTTCCTCAAACCACAGACTGATGCACTCAGCAGCACCATGTCATCTGCATAACTGATATTATTTACACAGACTCCATCAATGTGGCAACCAACCCTGGTGCTGCTGAGCTCACGGATAAGCTCATTTATGTAGAGGTTGAACAACGTAGGCGAGCTCAAACCACCTTGTCTAACTCCACACTCTAAGTTGTACGGACAAGACCACGCACCAGCCCATCGTACATTGTTGACCTGGTTCCTATACCAGAATTTAAGTATATTTATTAGTTCTTGAGGCAAGCAAACATCCTTTAACTTGTTCCATAGAATGTCATAAGAAACCAGGTCAAACGCCTTCGATAGGTCGAGAAAGCAGGCATAGACAGGAGTTTCACGTTCAACGTAGTAAGAGACCGTATGCTTGACACACAATACAGCGCTTTCTGTTGACAGTCCAGGACGAAACCCGAACTGATTGTCATGTGGTACTATGTATTTGTTTAGTTGTGTATTAAGCATACTATCAAATACCTTGGAGATGATCGTGGCCAGTGAAATCGGTCTATAGTTGTTTTTATCAGCCAAGTCACCGGTTTTATTTTTAACCACTGGCACAACCACTGTCCGCGTCATCTCATTCGGTAAATAACAATGTGACAAGCAGAAACTATACAGCATAGTCAGTACTCTAGGTAAATGAGGTCCAGCATATTGGAGATGCTCTATGCTGAGCCCGTCGTGTCCTGGCGATTTACCTTTTGAAATTGACTTGATGGCTACTGATATCTCCTTTGACTTAAACTTTACCCCAAGTTGCACCCCAGGTTCAACAGAAGGTACCGACCGAGAGGGTCCTAACGGAGATTTTACAGTGAAATGTTCCCTAAATGTATTAGCAATCATTAAAGGGTCGCTGATTCCGCTAACACTCACAGGGATCCCCGGCTTGCTTTGTAATTTATTTGTATTCTTCCAAAACCCACGAAAATCTTTTTTTGAATGCTGTGCGGCCAAGATATCCATTTTAATTTGAGTTTCGTTATCTTGACACCACTTCAACCGCGATTTAAAAATTTTTCTTGACTCGCACATTTCGTCATAGACTCGGCCTGATCGCGGTTTGCCAAAGCCCATCCATGCACTGAACTTATGCCGGGCATCCCTATGAGCACTGGCTAAGTACTTGTTCCAACCTGTCACTACTTTCCTAGGACGCCTATTACTACTCTCTCGACCCACGATAGCCGCTTCACTCAGAGCATGTACAATATTTTTATACAATTGATTAATTACAACCCTATGACTGTAATTCAGACATGATGCGTCACAGCAACCACGAAGTTCTTGTGGAAAATCAATTAATTTCAATTTTTCATTACACGCTTTTATGTAAATATCTATTTCATCTTGATTTCGCTCACCCCATGTGACTTTGTTTTGTCTCACTTTATTATCATACATTATTGGCGCTACACATGATGTCATATAAAACGTAAATCTTTTGCACAGAATTAATGGCTGCCCTAGTTACAACACAGTGATCAAGCCATCTTCTAGAACCATGTGCCTCACTCACAAAAGTATATGTATCAGACATAAGCCCCAACATTTCAGTGTCAATGCATGACCAATCTTTATCACCGCAAAATTCATATAATTCCTTAAAGAATGGTTCCGAAAGATGCGCATTAAAATCACCTAATACATATGCATGATTAACGTTAGAATTTTCTATAATAGCATTCACCAAACCAAGGATGTTCGTATATTCTGATAAGTTAGAAATGGAATCCGTAGGCATGTAAACACTAAATACCAAGAACGACTTATCTGATAATACTATTTTGATGGCACATACACGCGGATTACCGCACTGAATAATAACAACATCGTGAAAAAGGTGCTTTCTCCAAAGTATGGCGACCCCCCCAAATGGTCTTCCATGTAAAATGCCTGCAGCTGTGTCTACTGCAGACACTCCCGTGCAGGCAAAATCTTCACTTATAGTGTTTAGGAAGGGTATCTCTTCTGGCAACAGCCATGTCTCTTGTAATGCTATTATATCTGACGTTGTACATATTTGACGTATATCCTCTATAGCCTCTGCAAAGTCCCGGCCATTTTGAAGTGTTCCGCGCCGGCGTTTATGTTAGTCTCAAGTGTCATGCGCGATAACGGCGCACGTGATTGAAATGACGATATCTCAAGTTGTTTGTATTAAGAGTACTATACGATACATACATCGTTAGAATCGTTATGAATTAAGCTAATAGGATATGTATGAATGAGTATGCTTTTATCTTATAGGGTACTGTTAATTCCGAGTTTTTTTTTCAATTTTTTATTTTTTATTTTTTTTCTAGGTTTGTGAAAAATGTTATAATAAATATAAATTAAAAACATTCTTAGTAAAAGTATTTGTTTTATTTGCAAATAGATATATTATTTTACACATATTAGTTAAAAAAACACGCCTCCCCATACATTTTTCATAAAAAGACTGGTGATATAATAACATTAGAACAAATAATAATTAAGCGGCGTTGCGAACATCATGCATACAAATTTTTTGTATCGCAATATAAAGTTCCTATGTACTTAGATGAGAAAATGTGGCCTCAAGGAGTTATCTTTCGCAGATTTGTTCATTTCAAAACAAAAATAATAACAAACACTCAAAAGGCGAGAAGCGGCATTCAAACAGATAAGTAATGGATACAGCTATTTATAAATTTATCACTTAACATTTTTACAGTTGAAACTGATAAATTTATAAATAGCTGTATCCATTACTTATCTGTTTGAATGCCGCTTCTCGCCTTTTGAGTGTTTGTTATTATTTTTGTTTTGAAATGAACAAATCTGCGAAAGATAACTCCTTGAGGCCACATTTTCTCATCTAAGTACATAGGAACTTTATATTGCGATACAAAAAATTTGTATGCATGATGTTCGCAACGCCGCTTAATTATTATTTGTTCTAATGTTATTATATCACCAGTCTTTTTATGTATATAGTTAACTATATCTGATACTGCTGTTTCTTTATGTATATTCGTAATAAATATTGGCACTCGTTTATCTGCTGCTTTAAATTTATCTTCCGACGTGACTAGAACTGTACCCATAGTTCCTGTGAGACGATAGTTATTTTTTCGTACTTTTCTTTGCACTAATGTAAATTCATCATTTAATTTAATAGCATCTGCATACGTTTTCTTTTGCGACGTATCAATCATCTGATCTGTCGATGTTTCGTATGTATCAGTTGATGCTCGTGCCGATTCCGCCGTCACACTGTCACAGCGCACATCACACAGGCCAGCTGATGGCAATTCTTTATCCTCGACGAGATTTACATTAGAATTATTGTATAATCTCAATTTATTCTTATCAAAACACTCAGGTTCTTCACCAGTGCTTGGTGGCGATATATCCACGGGATCATCATCACAGCAAGCGCCTCGCTTTGTGTTAACATTCGTAATGAAATCCATCTGTGACTCCTTTTTTCTGGATTTACATTCATTTTTATGATCTTCCAATTGATCCTGTGTGACATAACATGACTTTATGTTATATGTCTATCCCATGCATGAATCATCTTACAGACGGAAAAAAATAACAACTTTCTATTTTTAAATTTTTACTAAGTTGTCTTTTTTGTGTTTTTTGTCATAAATGAAATATTATTACAATACTGCTGTCAATTTTATATTAAAACGGATGAATATACTAAATTATAAATTCATTTAAACAAGCTCTATTGGTTCGTTGCATGTGGCAGACAAGTGAGTCTCATGGACACAACGAGTGGGTGGTATAGTGGGTGGTATAATAAGGAAATATATAATGGAAAGCAGATAATTATGATAACGTGACATTAATAAGCTCCGGTTTGCTCTAGGTTTGAATGTTATAGATCATTTACATGACTGACTGGACGATCAGTTACATGAAGTAGGTGCCTATATAGGTACCCTATGTATTTTGTTGCAATAATATAATAATAATAATATTCTGGGACAATTCCACACACGGTCATCTGATCCTAAACTAGGCAGAGCTTGTATTATGGAAACCAGACAATTATATATTTTTTTGTAAATATATACTTAAATAGATAAATAACACCCAGACACTTGGCGGGAATCGAACCCACGACCTATCGGGTAGCAGCCAGGGTGTCTAACAACTAGACCAACAGGCCCGTCATAATATAATACTTTGTGCTTAATTTGATATCACAAAGTCACAAATACAGTTAGAAATAAACAGAACCTCCATCCAGCCAGAAACAATGTAGAACTAGACATAAACGGTCCTAGTCTATTTTGTATAATGAAGGCGTGTATTTTTATTAGTTATGACAAATTATTTTTCATCAAGACTCGTAGCCATACGTAGCATGCTACGTGTTCTACGTGATTACTACGGAGTGCTACGCGCTACGAATAACTACTGTACATCGATTTTGGTGCTTTCTAACCTCCAAATGTACATAAAATCTATGATATTATGTCATAATTCAGAAGATAACCTACTATATCCCTTGCCGCAGGCTACGCTTGTTACTGAAAACCTCGTTTCGTGTCCTAACCTAACATGAATCCTAAAATACAGGCGGCACCTCTCATAAATCCCGACTGAGGGCCGGGTAAACGATCTGTTTTCAATCACATCAGTACTCAGCGCATGCCTGTCGCGGCTCACTGGTTATGCTTAACCTACACACGTCTCGTCCACGATGGCCGTACTGACCGGAAGCTTCGAGGCGCCAGGAGCGGGGGGGGGCGGTCCACAACGATGCACTACACTGACACAGCGGCGCGTGTGGGCCCGCGCGTGCACGGATCCCGAACCATGGCCGCGGCGGCCCGCGACACCTATCGACCACGCACAGGCCGAGCGCCGCCCAGCGACTGACGCGCGAGCGGTGCGCGCGCACCGGTGACACCCCCCCCCCCCCCCTTCACACACACACCTCCCCCACGCCCCTCACGCTCCCCCCCAGGGCCGCCGCTGCAGGAGCCCGGCAAGTTTCTTGGAAACGGTGTTACGGTGTACAAAACATTCCTGGACTAGTATATTCGAACAGCGATGACGTAATAGCTGATCGAAAATTTGCATTAAAAATTCATGAGTGGTTTTCAAAATGTGTGTGTCATGTCACGTGACGCACACCCCTAGCGGGCCGCGGTGTCCCCGTGCTCTACAAGCTCTCTCGTGTTTATTTTCGGCTTCGGCCGCCGTGCCGAGGGCCGAGAGCGCCGCGTGCCCGCCCGTCGCCATGGCAACGCACCCCAGACGCCGGTGAAGCCTCCCGAACTTTGCCGAAAATGGACGAACATTGAGCGCCAAGAGGACTTTGTTACGATTTTTTCAGACTGAGAAATATGCAGCTAGTTATGAAAATACTACAAATGGTACCGTCTATCTATTTCTATATTAAATTGTCGTTCGAGTCACATTCCCTACTTGTGGGTACAAGAGAAGTAGTTAGACTAGAGACAGCTGGAACCCCACAGTCCCAATTCTTCCCGCTGGTGTGGAGATGTGACCAGAATTGAGTAACAGGATCTCAGGTCCTTGGATAAATGGCTATAGTATATTGTATAATGATTTACGGGCCTGTTGGTCTAGTGGTTAGACACCCTGGCTGCTGACCAAGGTGAAGAAAGGTTCTCGAGTGGCGACCATGGACTGGAAGACGTAGCACGGGTAGGCCTCCCATTAGGTGGACAGGCGACATTGTGCGCGATGCAGGTAACCGGTGGATGCAAATAGCCAATTGTCGTTCATTGTGGCGTTCGAAGGGGGAGGCCTACGTTCAACAGTGGACATCTTCCTGCTGGTGATGGTGATAGTACTTATATCTCTGCATCAAGCTTTATATCAAGAGCTAAGCTGAAAGTCTTTAAACGGCTGAACCGATTTTCATAAAAGTCATCTTGATTAAACCAGGTTTCCAGTAAAACAACCGTATTCTAATCCGTGTCCTCCTCAGAGAGCTACGATGCACCACAAACAGGCATACAGACACACCGTCAGACAACTGCATCAAACTTATACAACCTCTCGTTATCGTGACTATCTAAAAATAATTTAATTTCAGATTTTTCAAGCTGCCCTCTGACTTACTGCCTAGATGATGATAGCCGGGAAATGCGTTTAAGGTGCCTGAATCCGAAGCACGGACACGCTCAGTTCAAATGCCACTAATTGATCACCCATCTAAGCACTGACCTTGCCTGACGTTGCTTACCCTTCTGATCGTTTACCGAACAGTGGTATAATTTTGGCCGGTGTTCAATGTGTCTTTTTTTACCCTAAAAAAATAAGAGAATCCGACTGGGGAAGTAAGTAGTTACCTAGTTGAGTAGGTACATTACAATAAACTGCAGCCAAGTGAGTTTTTGGTGCTCTATAGGGAGTCTCGCTCGTTCCTGGCAGCCGAGGAAGTAATGTCCGTCCGTTTGCAGCACAACGATACCTATATTTTTTATTTATGTATTGCAGTCATGCTTATATGACTGCAATCCTACATGATGGAAAGCGGCTGCAGTGAGCAGTCGAGGATAGTGAAGCACGCTAGCTTATCAAAAACCTATTTACCTACTCGAGTCTTGACAACACGCTCATAATAATCAGGCGGGAAAACCAACGTAGGCAAACTATTCCAATCCTGAGCTATACGTGTTATGTATAAATAAATAAGCAAATCGCTTAGTCCGAACTGATGGGACAGCCCCGCCGTGAGTCTAATCGTCCAATGATAGAAGGGGGGATGGTGGAATCAAGTCATGTAATTCCTGCGCAAACTGCAAAATGTATCCTGTAGAATACCGAGAGGCTTGCTACTGAGGCGTCTGTGTCTGGTTTTTGCCTACTTCTGCTACAAAATCCTTTACTTGTGTTGCATTGAGATATACGCTTCCATCTACACGTACATCTACGTTTATCTGCAGTTTCAGGTGAGATTCCGGTCAAGCACTGGCTTATAAAAAATATTATTTACTTCATCACAAACAGAACTTTCTCAGAAATGGCGGACAATATAAGAAGTTAATCAGAAGTACTATCGCAGACACGAACGCTGTTACAGTTTTCAATCAAAATAGTTTGGACTACTTTCCGTGCGCTTACCCCGCCCGCATGTATTTTGGGCCAGCACGTGCAAGTGATTATCGTCCTAAAGGTGATACACCGTTCGTGACCGCGAGAGTACATCAGACACCACTACCACTGCCTTCTGAAATGTAGTGAATCTTCCGGTAGTGGAACCTGATTTCCTTGTTTTTTTCTTGTCCTCCGGACGGATACGACCACGGCGGTCGATCAGACATCTAGTCAAGCGTTCAAGCACTCGTGCACTAAAACAATATAGTGAACAACTGCTTGAACCTTCGACTTCCGGATTGTAAAGCGAGCAGTTTCGTACTTCACCACCGAGGCTACAAATCAATGTGTTAAAAGTAGATCGGCAAATAAATACGATAATTAAATATCACTGCCAATGCCCCTTCAATTTCTGCACGCACAGGCCTGAGGCACAGGCAGTTGAATTACTGAAAAAGTCGCATCGGAACTACTATATATATACATACTTTCGATAACTATCGATAGTGCCATCTATACAAAGTTACTGACTCTACAGTTAGCTCTACAACGGAATGTTATGAATACAACGTCATCTACCGAGATACTCACAACCTGTAAGTGTGCTGCCCTCGAAGTAAATATAAATCCGTGGCTGCCCTCCAATAGTGCATAAGAGCTATTATTTAAAAAGCCTAATATATCTAATGACCAACTTAACTGTGTGGGTGGTACAAATTAGTTAATGCCAAACACTAACCGTATTAAAATACAAGGTTGGCTAATAAAATTATGTTAATTAAACAGATTCGCCAATTAGCGATACCTTGGACGTACAGGGGGTCTAGCACGGGTTTTGATAGTTAACGAACTCTATCAACTCTGTCAGTATTCTCCATACATTTCACACCAGTAGTGCCCGTAGCGGTTAACTATCAAAACTACTAAAATATACGGGAGAAAACTGACAATGTGATCGATAACATTGTCGTGAACTATCAAAACCCTGTACTAGACCCCAGTACACTAGTACACTGCAATGGAAAAATGTCATTTGTGCATTTGTTACTTTTATGCTGACAGCTACAGGGCAATGTAACCCAAGACAGAGTGGAATTCCATTGCCCGGAGTTTGAGTAAAAGTTAGTCTGGTAGGGAAAAGACTAAACCGCATAACTAAGTTTGTATGATAACGTTTTTTGATGATTTCTTTGAAACTATGTTATTGTTTATACTTTCTTTTATTTTTCCTGTATGTATTTTTTTGGCATTTTGTTTAATACAAAAACAAGAAGCTTATTCTTGTACAAAAACTACCTACGTGATGGAAACTATAAACGTAGTATCGCAGAGCGATGCTAAAGGGATGATCCTCTGACCGAGCGAGGTGTGATGCCTGGGCCAGGGCCGAAGCCCTCAACTTTTTTTTTTTTGGGAATGATAGACGCTGTTGGCCGCAGATGGCCATTACAGCTTCACCGTACAATAGGAGGCGAGCGCTTGAAGCGCTCTATAGCCTTTACGGTAGAAGTAGCGACGAGCTGAAGGGCACCTCAGGGAGGCACGGCCTCGGCTTGGGCTGTCGCTTAAGAGAGGGCTGAGTTTACCACCGGTTCACAACGCGCCCCCACTGAGAAGAACCGGCAAGAAACTCAGTGGGGTGATGCACGTCGTTGAGGTCGCATACGTACGACCCTTCGGCCTCGCCGGCGAGACCGGTGTCTGATAGCTAGTGTAGCATACGGTTGTCGGGGAGGGTTCGGCGCATCCCGGTCCAATAGGACCGTCATGGGGTCAGGAGGGTCGAGCAGTACGTGCCGTGGTCTGCGGCGCGAGTCAGAAGGAGCCCCCAACGGTTGTTGTTGGGATGTTGTATATATACTCAATGTACTTTGAAACTTCGCTTGCGCGATTCAGGAACATTTTTATATTGTACTCTCATGTAGTAGTAGGTCGCTACAGTAGTATTAAATCCTCTTTGACGGAAACTAAAATAAAAATCTGTTTTGAACAAAAATAAAAATCCTAAATCTACTTATAGTTTTGAAATGTGCAAGGAAATGTACAAAATATACGAAGTGTTAAATCCTCTTTGGTACAAAATGTACGAAGCCCTTTCATATATTTTAAATAATGCTTATATATTGCAGTAAGTCACTTTATAAAATCGGTTAATTTCGACTGGCGGAGTCGTAATTACTTTCTATTATTGAATATGAGATAATTGATATCTCTACTCACTACATGCGTAATAAGTATTAATCTCTAATTGACTTCGAGAGCCGAAACAAACCGATTTAAAAAAATTGATTAATGATCATTAACTATAATTGACGTTTGTAGGTTCGGCAGTTAGAGGAAGAAGTCATATTGACGGGCCCGTTGGTCTAGTGGTCAGACACCCTGCCTGCTAACCGATGGGTCGTGGGTTCGATTCCCGCCAAGTGTCTGGGTGTTGTTTATCTATTTAAGTATGTATTTACAAAAAAAAAGTATATAAGTATTAGTTACAGTTGTCTGGTTTCCATAGTACAGGCTCTGCCTAGTTTGGGATCGGATGACCGTGTGTAGATTGTCCCAAGATATTATTATTATTATATTCTGTCTACGGTGATGGTAATATTTTCTGACAAACCAAATCCCAATTTCAGAACTGTTAGGCTAATGTCAAATAAGTGAAGTCGTTCGTTCGTTGAAATTCGTTCACTGCGGTTTACTATGGCTGCGTTCCACTTGGTACCCACAACGATCAAAAGCAAAACGCTCCTTTAGTCGTTCCACATAACGACCGCGGTCGTTGTGGTCGCGGCGAAAACGTCACTCATGACGTCATGACTTACGCTCACGCAAAGTTCACGACGACCCATCTAAAAAGGTGGGTCGTAGTGATCGTTGAGAAATTTCAAATATCATTTTCAAAACTTACGTTATTTCATGCGGAACGAGATATTTTAGTAGAAGTGAATGTTTCTGCAGTAAAAGATATTTTAATTACATTTGAACGTAAATTAATTAAATACACCTGTAATATTTTTTTTATATTAAATATACTTAATAAATTCATTTTTTTTTCACTATTTAAGTTTATTTTCAAGGCTTACAGATTATAATCTAACCTCTTAAATCTTTTTCCGTTTGTATTATTTACCCCCACGCTCAAAATGCTCTCTATTCCATTCCACTTTAGTTTACGACGGTAACACTCACAAACTAGTGGAACGGGAAAAACTGCGGTCGTGAGCGTGATCGTTGTGGGCGCTAAGTGGAACGCATCCTATATTCATTTCACTAATTTCAATTCAAGTCATTCATTTCGTTCAGTCGCTCACAGAGATTTTTAGGTTATGTCGTAAATAATGGATGGTTGCATATAATTAAATACATAAATAGAAGAAACAGAATCATGGCTATGATTAGAGCTGGCTTGCATAAACTTGCTAGTGTGTTTTCTGGAACCCAAGGTACGCATAATACACCTTCCTGAAAGTTATTTTTAAATCCGGTTATTAGATAATTTTACTAGCTTTGTAACCAATTTTCTTACCCAATTTATTTTACAGCGGGCATATTATCGAGATTGGCAACAAACCTAGCTCCCGTGGAAAGCAAATCCATTGCAGAGACATCAAAAAACGTAATAGCAGAATGCAATAAACTAATTGAACAAAATGCCTCACGAAACTTTGCCATTATTCATTTGTTGGGTAAACAGTGGCGAGTGACTGATGGAGATCTCGTTGTTGTTGAAGGATACTGGCCACCGAATATCGGAGATCAAATTAAACTGGATAAAGTACTGTTAGCTGGTACTAAGGACTTTTCTCTCGTTGGTCGGCCACTAGTTCAGCCAGGCCTAGTCTCTGTGACTGCTACAATAATTTCCAAAGGGCTCTCGCATACAAGAACACATTTCAAGAAGAAAAGAAGGAAGCAGTTCATGAGGATCAACTTCCAAAGAGCTCAGCAGACATTGCTAAGAATAAACTCGGTGGAAATTGCCAATAAAATTAATGAACCATCCAAAAATGTATTCTAGTTATACTTAAGTAGGTAATAAAATATATAGTGATCTATTTGAAGGATTTAATGTTATGTTTAATCATCATCTTATTGGACCTACATCTGTCCATTGCTGGACAAATGCCTCCCCCAGTTGGGGACAATATATGATCTGTGGTTGGGGATAAGTATATTGTTTACATATTATTGGAACTAGGGACTATTATAGGTCTAGGTATTTGTTTTAAAAGTTACTTGATTGAACATAGTAAACAGGCTAATACTCATCTGAATTCTGCCCTACGTAATGTTCAAAAGTAAGCTACTAAATAAACTTATGGTAAACTGCAACCAAATAAGTTATGGGTTTGATTCCCATTTTGACTGGTTGTATGTCCCAGGGGTAACTTAAATTTCTTGTACTTACAAATATAGAAACCCTAATAAGAATCATTGCAGAAATGCTACTTCAAAATTGGAGAAACCTAGGTGGAGATGCTCTTCTACCTTACAGTTCAGAACCAAATACTGCCACCAAGACCATAGTTGATAGTCTATGATTCACATTCCTAACAACTGTGGGATTGTCATTCCTCTTTTTTTGCTGACAGTAATATCTCTGATATCCTTTTACTTTGTAACAAGCTATTATTTTCCATCCAAGTTGCATCACTGCATCCAAGCACTAAGTTGGTGTTTAAGTGGATATAGTAAAAAATACTTGTAGACCATCTAGGTAAAGCCCCAATTTAGACTATCCACATTTAAACAATCAAAACCCTGGATACTCATCTGCTCCCAAAGCAGGCAGAGCTTCTAATATGCCACACAACTGATATAAATACTTATATATCTAGAAAACAAACAACTTATACTGTGAATGTTTTTCATTTAATTTAGCATTATCACAATATTCTTGAAAATCAGCTTTATGTTCTTCCTTCAGGAATCTCTTCATCCCTTTAAATAAATAAAACATTTTATGATTTTCAAATAAGTTAGACAATATTTTTGTAAAAGCTTCATAATCTCCACCTTTCTTATAAGCAGAGATAGCCAAATGAAATTCCTTGTATGGTTCAGCTTGTAACTGAACTTTGATCTCCTTTACAAAATCTATTAATGATGCTGGGGGCACTTTTTCTACTTCTTTCAAACAATCACTAGCTTCACCATTCAAATTGTCTTCAAAACCAAAAGGTTTTATTTTAAGTTTCTTCTTTTTAGTATAGATATTCACACTGACATCCTCAGCAATTCGCTTATGGATTGTAACTAAAGGTTGTGATATGGACTGTGTCTGATCATTGTCTATAGCACTAAATAAATCTTTTGCAGCTTTAGGTTTGAACTCATTCAAGTAAGTCGAGGACTGGGCACTTTTGTAGAAATCCATAGAAAAATCAGCATAAACTTCATTAGAATTAGGGTATTGACTAACTGATTTCCTGTTTGAAGATTTAGCAACTACCCTTGAATTTGTAACAGGAAATGACACTCCACTAATACTAACAGCCCCAGTATCTTTGTTTGACTCATTTGGGAGCAATGGTTTAAGTTTTGGTGCTGGCAATGATGATTCTGCATTCTTAAAAAACCTGCAAATTTCACTCACTGACTCACCAAATTTATTTGAGACTTTAATAAGGTCTCTCAGCCATGCTGAAAGCTGACCCTTTAATTTGGGGCTGTTGAATCTAGTATCGCAGAGTAAAATGGCACCATAATCATTCTGATGCCTTATAACTCTTCCTATAGCTTGGTTTACAGCTCTAGTTGCTTCTAAAGAGTACCAGTCATCACCCGATAAGAAATCTTTATTTTTAACTCGCAGTTCTTCCAAATACTTCTTTTTCAAAACAATTCTTGGATCCTTTAATGGTGGGAAAGGTAACCCAGTGATGATTACAGCTCTTCCATTCATATCAGCAAAGTCCAAGCCTTCAGAAACTTTGCCTCTGCACACAGCCATGAAACATGCACCTTTTGTATTAGGATCAGCAATTTTACTGTAGTAATCACTCATTATTGTGTTAAATGTGTCTTTTCTTTGAGGTTCAACAAATATTGGCTTTATATTGTTAATACTTGACCATATGCCTTCAGACTGCCACATTTCCTGGCACTTAGTCATTATTGGATATGATGGGAAGAACACTAAAAGGCCATCAGGAACCACTCTACAGAAACTGAGTATTGTTCTTCCTAGTGATGAGATATATTTGGGATTGTCCCTGTTTTGATAACTTGAGTTCAACTGGATGCCATCAGGCCCTTGTCCTATTATTTTGACACATATCTGGTTTGATTTCACAATGTGAGGATTCTCTAGCTGGAGCCCAATTGGAATCCCTAACTCAGATATTAAAGGTTTTAATGGTGCAAGTGTTCCACTGGTTAATATTATACTTCTGACATTCTGTTCCAACAGTTGTTTCATACCAAATCCAGGACTGAAGCACCAGTAACTGAGGACCCTTTCAGCTGATTTTGAGCTACTGGTCTTTAGAGCTCCCCAGCTATCTGTTTTCTTATTCTTCTTATCTTCTATCTGGACATGAACCTTGTAACATAATTTTACTCTTTCTTTATAAGCCTGTGTTGTTCCACTGAAAACAATGTTTAACAAATCCACAATCTTCTGTAAGCCTACACCTTTATGTTGAAATGGTGAAGCACTGGCTGTTGATAAGTACTGTATAAGATTATCAATCAATGTGATGACAGCCATTTGATTATGGTCCCTTATCTCTGCTTGTGAAAGCAAGTCAAATATAAAACTGCCAGGATACGTGGTGCCCTCATTCCCAACACTAATTTCATCTAATGCTTTTTCTAATGCCAGCATAATTTCTTTTAAAACACATAAATCATCACAAGTAAAATCTTTTGGCTGACTGTTATCAACCATTGCCTCCATTTGCTCTTCACCTGCTTCACTGAATGATTTCATGACATGAGTAATCTCATCAATACATAAAGCAACATCTGTCGTTCTTATCTGAAGAGATGCAGACTCTTCACACATTTTCTCAACATTATGTGCCTCATCTAAAATAACAATATTGTTAACTAATTCTACTCCATTAGCTTTCCTTGATTTTGAATCCAATAAATAATTGTAAGGCATAAAAATTATATCTGCTTCCTGTTTCAATTCTTTTGATAAATAATATGGGCAACATTTTAGCTTCTTACCAACTGTTACTAAATCTTCTATATCTAATATCTCATCTCCTTTAATTGCTCTATCATCTTTCTTAGATTCCACATTGTTGTAAAAGTGACAAGTTCTTGATTTAACCCTGAGCTGGCACATGTGCACTTTGTTCATGTTGTTTGTTTCTTTGGAGACCTCGGGATGAATACACATTTGATCTCTAGACCCTAATACACTTGCTTTAACATGCCTATAACTTGACCTTTTCAACTCTTGCATAGCCTGAGTGAGTTGGGAATGTGTTCTAGAAGAGTAGATTATTTTTGGCATTCCCCAAGACATATTATCCTTAGATTTGCCGGCTCCTGCTTTTAAAGTTTCCTGCAATTTACCACTGTGTTCAGAAAAGTTCCCAACCTGTGCATTCATTTGTAGTTGAGCTTTTTTCACTAATAACCAGGCTAATGAAGAGCAGAGTAAACTTAGAGTCTTTCCTGTACCTGTAGGTGATTCCAATAAAGCATTTGTGTTGTTCTGGAGACTTTCGATCACTCGTTCCATGTAGGTCTTCTGAACGTCATATGGTTCAAAGGGAAAAGTCACTGGAATACCGCATATCATAACTTCCGGCATTTTGGTTAAGTACCAGTATTGAGTATACACAGTAGCGATTTAAGTTCTTGCTTATGTAATTAGTTTTTGTTAAGTTAATCAGTGGTTGTAATCTAATATTTTCTTGCTAAAAAACATTCGGCTGCACTGCTTAGTACACTAGTATGAGCAATTACGAGTACTATTCCTTATGTATCAATAAGTAGATTATTTTTTAGTTAAGTGGAAGACAATTAATTATCAAATAGTAAATACCCAAAATAAAAATAAATGATAAGGATAAAAGCTCCCGCCAAAACAACCAGTGTGACCGTTTCATAAAAAGGTAATCAACTAAAATAATATGATTTCAGTACTAAAAATACTAATATTTATGCAGAATTATACTAAAATTATACTAAAAAAAAAACGGTCAAGTGCGAGTCGGACTCGAGCACCGTGGGTTCCATACCATTTTTGGACGTATTTAAGTTATTTTAATATGCGTCTGACACCTCAGATAGCAAAAAAAAACTCTCTAAACTAAGTTTGTTTGTCGAGTATTTTTTTGGAAATATCGTTTTATTTTCCCTGTAAAATATAGATACATACACATGTATTATCTGTAATTATTTCAGATATTTCCCTCCACCAACTTCGGAGATAAGGGAATGGTATTTTTTAACCGGCTTCAAAAAGAAGGTTCTCTATTCGACGCGTAAGTATGTAATATTAATAAAAATGCGTAATATTAATATATGGCAGTCTATGTGGGCTTCTAAAATTTTATGACCAAATTTTATGAGTGTATGTATGTATGTAGGTTTGTCCGCGGATTTCTCAGAAACTACAAGTCCGATTTCAAAAATTCTTTTTACAATAGTTAGAGTATTTTTCAACTTAGGGTAGAGTACAAGTTTCATCAAAATCGGTCCAGTAGTTTAAGAGATATAAACTTTTTATGTTTTCAGTAAGTTACTGTAACATAGACGTTCGAGTTGCATAATAGTGGTAATACCTATCTTGGTAAAATAAAAGTCACTAGAAAGTGTTAATTTAACTATTTAAAAAAAACCGACTTCAAAGTAAATTATCTAAAAAGTATAAAATAACGAAAATATATTGAAGTCGGTGTCAGCTCGTGCTAGTCTTAGTTAACATGATGTGCTAGCACCGACTTCAATATATTTTCTTACACATCTCTTAACAATCGGGATCATTTGTTGCCAACCGAGTAGCTGCAGTGTTATGATGTTCCATCCATTAATTACCCACCCGAACGTGCAAGAAATAAGTAATACAACAACGAATTACGCATTGTGGATCTATAAGTAAAATATTAATATAAAAACTGTACAAAAGAGATAAATCATACAGTTTCGGTAATCATCAGACAAGACAAAACTACGCAAGTGAAATTGTATGAATGATTGTTTGTGCTACCAGAAAATTTACCAAAAAATAAACAACAAAATGTCGTTTTAGTTAAAATTTTACCAAAATATACTAACATTTGAAATTATACCAAAAAAATACTAAATCAAAATTGTGAAGCCCAAATTCTACCAATTTGGTATCGAATATACCAAAAACGGTCACACTGAAAACAACACACGCAACACGTCTATTTTAATTATTGAACCATAGAGTAAAGCAAGGTGTGGCAATCATATAAAAAAATTCCTCACACTCAAGTCAGAATACATTTCAAAGCTCACAAAAAAACATTTTGTAGGAATAATTTTAATACTCAGCAAGATTTAAACAGAGCAAATGGCTGAAGTTTATTTTTTATACATATGAAAAAGGCACGTACTCCAAAATCAAATGAAATCTACATCTACATATATTTTTTCATTTAATTTAATGTATGTTAATACAATTAAATTGGTTGCAGTAATTAGGGCCATAGTTTATAGAACTTAAATACTCCAACGAAAATGTTTTTTTGTGGGCTTAAAGGGGTATTGAGGGCAGGGACTTGAGTTTTTCAAATGATTGCAACATCTTGCTTTACTCTATGGTAGGGATGTTGGAAATGCCAAAAAATATCGATATATCGAATATCGATATTTTTAAAATATATCGTTATCGACTTCGATATATCGAAACAAAAAATATCGATATATCGGGAACAAAATTGTATCTTTTTTTTTTTTTTTTTTTTTTTGGCCTTATTCCATTGAGTCTAGGCCCAACACGATTCTGCCAATCTCAGCGTAGTGAGCTTACACACGCGGTGGTTATTGATTGATCGGTGTGTGACGTACGTTACAGCATAGAAGTTGTTCAATGTGCAGACCACCACCTACAACAAACAACAAAACACACTAACACAAAGGGAGGGACGTCACTAGGTTAAACAAAGGGAAGTTAAATTCACGAGACAAAAGTTAGTTACAATCTAATATCAAAACATGTAATATACTTTAGGAGAATATTTACAAAGTGGGAATCGACAAACGTAAGGAGGGAATGAAAATTAATAGGACGCGGAATATAGGGAGGGAGGATGTCATATAGTGATATAGGGTATTTAGGGCAGGAAAAGAAAATATGGTCAGTGGTACCTTCGTCAAAACCGCACTCACAAAGAGAGTGATCCCTAACCCTAATTTTATTGAGAAATACAGGGGTGCAGCAATGTCCCAGACGTAGCCTACATATGGTCGAAGTCGCGAATTTGTTGCCATGCCGGTATTTCTGGAACCAAGGCTTTTTCGGAACAACTGGTTGGATTCTAGCATAGTATCGACCACAAGTGGAACTGGAAGCACGCCAATGAGAATTCCAGGACCTAAACATTAAATCTTTGGCAAGGGATACAAGATCTGGGAGGAAGAGTTTATAGTGAGATAAAGAACCAGAATGAACAGCACTTTTAGCCCAAGAATCCACACACTCGTTATCTCTAATGCCACTATGACTGGGGATCCATGCCAGAGCAATATCCAAACCTCTTGTCTTACATCTGTACAAGACTTCCTTTGTCTGCAAGGTAATAGGAAATTTAGATTTATTTTTAAATGGATTGGCTAATAGAGCTTGCAAGCAGCTTTTGGAGTCTGTAAGTATTAAAACCCTATTTAAATTATGAGATTCTACAAAAGAAACAGCCTCTAGTATTGCCACTGACTCCCCAGTGAACACTGAGGAATGTGGGGGACATTTATAACTTAGAACTATATGAAACTTCGGTATCCATACCGCAGCACCAACACAACCATCAGTCGAAAGTTTAGAAGCGTCCGTGAAGACTGTAAGCCAGTCAGGAAAGTTTTGAGCTAAGTATTCTAAAAATACCTGGTTAGCACCTGCTTCAAACTTTGAGATACCCAAGTCAAGTATGATACGCGGGATGAATGAGATAGCATTGAAGTCAAAATTAAACAGAGAATAGATAATGGAATCTGGGTTACGTGAGATTAAACTTTGTATTTTATTAAAACTTAGAACAGGTCTAGGGGGAAGTTTACTAGACCAATATCCTCCTGCCGCAACTTTTTGTGAAAGAGCTCTAAGACGAGGAAGCAAAGGATGGGAAGAATCATGGGAAATTTTGAAAACAAATCTATCCGACAGATATTGTCTTCGGATGTTGTTACGTCGAGTGCCACTGTTACGTAGACAGTGGGTTGGACGTTACTGTTACGTTCGCCTGACGGCTAGGTACAAGAAAATAAGAACAACAAGTAAGATTACAAGTTGTTTATTGAATCGACAATAAAAACATATACGTTAACCCGGCAGGAATTAAATTCTCACTAATAAAATTAAAACTCTAAAGTCTCTAAAAAATCGCACTAGAACCAAACTCTATTGTCTCTAAAATAAAGTCAAAACACATGGGTGTGGATTCGCGGCACAGGGAAGTTATCTGGTCGGAATAATAAAAAAGGTGCTGGGGCTTAACTTTTGGCCGTCCGAGTCCTCGACGCTTGGGGGTCTTCGGTAGTGCCTTCAGCCGACACTCTGTTTCTTGAAGGACACCGGTGGCTCGGGTGTTACAGTGCAGCCTGAAGCGTCGCCGCTTGTACAGTCAATCTGTACGATGAACGGTGGAGTCCCAATCGGTGTAACGGGGAACTCCAAGCGGGCACGGCGCAGTCCCAACAGTGAATTCCAAACGGGGAACGGTGAACCCCTAGCGGTGCAATCCTAGCGGTGCAGCCCTAGCGGTGAAGCCCTAGCGGTGAACCCCCAATCCTGGAAGGCGTCGAAACATCTTCTGTAGCGCGAAAGATCCGATGCCCTGGCACTAGTGTGACCAGATATGGGCGTCGGTATCTTTCGCAAAACAATTAAATATTATGCGGAATGGAGTGGTGAAATGCATTTCCGGTTGAAATGTAATTTAAAGAAAATTAAATATTTAAATGAAATATTTTTACCCAACCCAGAATCAAATCCCCAATGTTTTATATGCTGGATAATCACCATTCCACAACGCCATGCAGAACAAAGAAAATATTACATTTTACCATTAACAATTATAATAAAACATATTGAAGGAACAAAGACTTTTAATATTTGTTTCCCCGGTACTATCCCTTATAATAACCAAAACTAAATATATCTCTCAGCTATGTGATGAACTAATAGAATAAAGAATAATTTATGTAAGCAACTACATTACAGTTGGCTTTAACACTTAAAGGAAATTAAGACATTCTTATACAACAATGTACTCATACAAGACTATAAGTTTAATTTACAATGACAAACTTGTAAACAATTTTTACTCTGGAAAATTCTATTAGACTACTAATTATGAAAAACACAATGCTTATTACTTGCAAGTATGAACTGATATTATGGAGTTTAAACTATCTGGACATTCTAAAATAACAATTACTCATTAAAATATAGGTTAAGATTTCTGGCATAGACTACACAATGGAATTAGTTATTGGGACTATATTTCACCTGATTCTTGTGATGGCTAAAACTGATTGGGCTTTAATATTAAGATATAGGAATTTTATAAGGAAAATACCGTGTCAAAACATATATAAGAGTTATTGGAATGAATAGATAAATGAGGTTATAATTGATTGACATTAAAACATCCTGTCACATTCACTACCTAGAAGAAATGAAATTAAGAAATAAAATAGCCATAGCGACGTTAATAATACTATAAAAAGATTGAGATATTACTTGCTAGACTGTAATTGGATTACCTAACATGAAAATTAATTAATTTGGATAATTGTATGAACTTACCAGGGGGTTCCAACCGCCTAAACACAACACTATCACAATTATATTACATTGTTTTATATATTTTTTTTGCAGCACTACACTGAACAAAGAATAAACATGATAATGACCGCTTCCCGGGTCAGCTACTCAATTATATATTCAGACGAACCTACGACGCGTACGCGACGCGATCTAGAATCAAGTTCCAATCCATTCTTTCTATCCGCCAACAAAACAAGTGCGACAGAGATACGAAATGGAAAACACTAATGCTTCCGAGCGAGAAGGAGCATACATAGAAGAATCTCGACGGTGAAGGTGTGAGAATTGTAGACATGATTTTTAGACTGTTCCCGATGTTGACACTGAATAGCGCTGTGAGCGCTAATACTAGTTGCGTCGCGCGGGTTCCGTACGATAATAAAAATATTTATTGTAGTTATTTGTTCGTAATTTTTTTTATTTTACTATTTTAATGATTTTACGTTGTTACAACGTAACAATGTGTAGAGGAGGATCCACGCACTCAACCTGCATAGCGTTTTTGGGAGAAGATTTCATGGCACCTAATACTATACGCAAACATTTGGCTTGAAGAGTATCCAATTTATCTAACGGAAGTTTATTGCAAGGTTCTATTATGGAACCACCATAATCAAGGTGACTACGAACAAGAGCGTGATAAATGAGCTTTAGACAGTAAGGGTGGGATCCCCACCACACTCCTGCCAAAGCTCTTAACACATTGACACCTTTTTCGCATTTCTGTGCAATGTAGTTATTCTGAATAGAACCTGTCATATGACTATCAAAAAATACACCTAAAAATTTAACACTATCTTTAACAGGAATAATTTCATCACCACAATGCACAACTGGAGTTGGGATATTTCTTTTCCTAGTAAAGACTACTAAGTTGCTTTTGGAAACGGAAAGCGAGAGCCCATGATCTTGAAGCCAGACATTCAGATAAGAGAGTGCAAAGTTAAGACTAGAAGAAGCAGAATCAATTGATTTAGAAGATATGTATAACGCTAAGTCATCTGCATATTGAAGTATGTTACAAAAAGGGGTTACGGATTGTTCTAGGTCATGGGTGTAAATGCTGTATAGGAGAGGGCTTAAAACAGAGCCTTGTGGAAGGCCCTTCCAGACCTGTCTTTGGATGAAATCAGATCCTTGGTGTCGGACACAGATATTCCTGGACATTAAAAGGTTTGCAATGAAGTGAACAATCCTCACAGGGATGTTCAGCTGTTGCATTTTTTGCCTGAGCACCGGAAGAAGGACACTATCATAAGCAGAAGCAATGTCCAGGAAAACCCCCACAAGGTATTCTCCTTCTGAGAAGGCTAAACGAATGTCTGAGGAGAGAATGCTTAGACTATCCATAGTGCTCTTGCCTTTACGAAAACCAAATTGACTTTTGGCTAAAATGTTGTGATTTTCTACAAACCACTCAAGGCGGTTTTTAACTAAATGCTCTAGGATCTTGCACACAGTAGAAGATAGAGCGATGGGCCTGTAAGAGGAAGGATTTGAGGGATCTTTACCAGGTTTTAGGATTGGGATAATGAGCTGACTTTTCCAAGATTGCGGTATTTGACCAGATTCAAAAATTTTATTAAGAATGTGAAGAAGTACTGTTTTAGCTGGGGGATTTAAATTCGCTACAAAGGAATATGGAATTCCATCCATACCAGGAGAAGAATCCTTAAGACCGTTAACAACAAATTCAAATTCCGAATAGGAAAATGGTTCATTAAATGGCTCAGAAAGAGCAGAGGAGGAAGGCCCAGAGAGAGAAGGAAAAGAGTCTGAACAAGGGACATAGGGGGGCGCCAAATTATCAATAAATGGAATAAGCCATGCAGATGAGTCGAAAGAGGAATTGGATGGTGGGATGAGGGAACCACGAAACTTTTTGACACTGCGCCACACTTGGGAGGCTGGAGTTCTAGGAGATAGATTTTCACAAAAGCTCTTCCACCCTAACTTTTTCTTTCGGTTCAGCAGCTTACGAGTCTGGGCAGAGACTTTCTGAAAACATAGAAAATTTTCCGGAGACATTGACTCATTATATTGCAGTTCAGCTTCCTTTCTACGATGTATCATATTAGTGCATTCAGAATCCCACCATGGAGGAGAGGACAAATATTTCTTGCCTTTTTTCTTTCGAGGGATATGTAAATCGGCTGCTTCTATTAGGGAACTAACAAACAAGTCATAGTTAATTAGGGGATCTAAGGAGGGGTCTGCTAAAATAGAAGAAGTTTTATTGTCCATCTCAGCCGCAAACAAGTCCCATTTCGCCTCTTGCAACTTGTATTTAAGGAGGGGCTCAGGGGAAGGGACTGGCTTTACAGATTGAGGTAAAGAAATTACAATTGGGAAGTGATCACTACCATATGTTTGAGGGAGAGGATTCCAAGAGACAAGGGAAGAAAGATTAGGAGAGCAGGCAGTTAGGTCAACTGCTGAACGAGGGTTTTGATTAGGATAAACTCGATGGGTAGGAGAGCCGTCATTGATAATAGTGACGTTTAAGTCATCAAAAATATCAATAAGGCATGAGGAAAAGGAGTCACAATAATGCGACCCCCAAGATGTGTGATGACAATTAAAGTCACCAAGAATTACTATCGGATGGGAAATAGCCGAACAAATTGCTGATAACTCTGAGGATAAGGAAGGATTAGGATGAGGAATGTATATAGAGAGGAAATTGATATCCATTACTTTAACTGCAACAGCACCAATCTCCCTAGAGTGAGCAGGTAGAGCAATAGGGGTAAATGAGAAGGATCTATTAATGAAAAGTGCACATCCTGCATATCCATCGTCACGGTCCTCCCGGAAACAGGCGTAACCAGGAACCCTAAATAAAGTCCCAGGCCGCAGCCAAGTCTCCGAAATTGCCGCAACGACAGGGGAGAATTTTTGGAAAAGGTGGATTAACTCGGATTTTTTAGGAGCCAGGCTCCTACAGTTCCATTGGATGATTTTTATCTGGTCCATTGGAACCAGCAATAGAGGCGAGGCGGGCTAACTTTTCTGCAACGTTGGACGGTAGACAGTCACTAAACTTCATGATGAAGTTATCTAAAATAGCAATAAATAGATCTATAAAATTCTCCTGAGATACATTTGCCATATCAGGGGTTAGAGAAGGAGAGGGTAAATCTGGAAAAGCACTACCATTTGGAAGAGAGGAAGGCACATTGCTTATGATAGCCTGATGGGCTTGCTTATCATATCCTTGGGGCAGAGAAGGTCTGGGATGGGGACTACGAAAGACGGTTTTTCTATAAGACATAGAAGAGGGATGGTTATTTTGGGTTGATTGAGGGGAAGTGGGAGTGGATGCAGGGTGGTAGGTAGAGAGGGCAACATCTGAGTAGGGACGATGCACAGAAGGGACCTGGGAGGCTGCATCTGTATACGAAATATTATTAGTGGACATCAGTGTTTTAATTGATTTTTGCCGAGAGTGCTCTGGACATTGTTTGTCCACAGCTTGATGGTGCCCTGAACATAAAATGCAAGATACTTTGTCATTCTGAATATTACAAGATTCGCCTGGATGGCTCTGGCAGCACTTGAAACATCTTGCTTTAGACCGACACTGAGATTTTATGTGTCCAAAACGGCAACAATTGAGACATTGGATTGAAGGGAGCTGATATACTTCTACAGGAAGGGAATTGTAGCAACAATAGATATGATTTGGTAAGATTTGACCCTCAAAAGTGATCACCACAGATTGAGTAGGAATCCAGTGGGCACCTTCTTCTGAAGCGGACTTTCTGTTGAGCCGCCTCAGTTTTAATATTTTCCCACAGTTTTCTGGTAGTTCTACAGCTTCAGCGAATTCAGTCATAGACCAGTCACATGGGACACCACGGACTAAGCCTAAACGGGTGATATTATACGAGGGAATGGAGGCAACCAGATTGGAGGAAGAAAGGCAGGGGTGGGAAGTGAAATTGTTAGCCGCAGACGCAGAACTAAATTCGATGGCAATCCTATTTCGGCCTACAACCTTGACTCCGCCCCTAACAATGTGCTGGACATTGTTTTTCATCAGAATCTGGCCAATCTTAATGGGACGTAAGGATAATCCAGCAGCAGGGTCATTTTCCACTCGGGACACGTGAACAATAAATGGACCACAGTCTTTCTCAGAATATACTCGAGCGGACTCCATACTTGGGTGGGTATAAATCGTCTGAATTGATGCCGAGGGTAGTTCCAAGTTAGAAATGTTTTTTTTCGTTGGATGGCTGATGGAAATCTCGTTTAATTCATTAGATGGGCGTTTGACACCACGATCGCAAGCAATGGATTCCTGGGAGAATAACGCCGGAGAAGGAGATATGGGAATATCAGGCGGTCGACCGGGCGATTCATCGCCCATGTTGAACCGGGCCTATTTAGGCCGGAAAAGCTATTTTAAACACTTACCCTTTTACAGGAACACAAACCACCACCACACACAAAGAACAAAATCATAAACTAATAAGCAAAAATGAAAAACAGAAAATTTTCACTTTCACACTGTCAAAAACGCGTGTATTCACCAACCTTGCTTCTGACAGCAAAATTGTATTTTATTAACGGAACAAAATAAAAATGCTTCTTGAGTGGCAATGCCTTACAGCTGTCTATAGAAAGACGTGTCGCCTACCATCAGATCGGAAATAAAGTCCACAAAGCAACTGAATTTCAACATAAACTTAATTATTTAGTAATTAAACTATTTAATTGAACTCAAACAAATATATAACAAGCAATGTATCCACGCATGCAACCAAAGATACTAAATTAACAAAACCAACCAACGATCGAACGAAATATTTTTTGATGCAATCAAAGATAACGCAAAAGGTCTGTCTGTGGTAAGGGCTAGAGGCAAGACAAGAGGCATAACATAAACTTAAAAGAAGCTTACTGCTTGACTAGAGATAACCTTTCTTTTTTCTTTCCTTTTTTTTGTGTAGTTTGTACAAGGATGGCTGGCTTCGTTGTAAAGAAATTACACTGATCTTGTGATGAAGGTCCAGGGTCGTCTTATTACCGTTAAAAAAAATTTTGGAAAAATAAAACAGATCTTATCTTTTCCCAAAAAAAAATATCGTTTTTGATACGTTTTCGATACTTAATATTTTATATCGATGTATCGATATATCGAAAAAAAATATATCGGATGAAAATATCGATATATCAAAAGAAAAAATATCGATATATCGATGTATCGATATTTTTTCAACAAGCCTACTCTATGGTTCAATCACTAAAATAGAATCGGCAAAAAAAGTCCGTGCATGTATGTATCTGTCTGTATGTAATGTATATGTAATACAATTATAACCTCAACAAATTCGTGTTTATAGATAATTAATAATAAAATAGACAATTCACAGCATAGTTTACACTTGCAACATGAAAATTAAAGTCGAACAAGTGTACACATCGGCAGCATGCAACCGCACCCCGGAAATAGTGGACTGGAACGGCGAGGGACACATTTGTTTTGGTGCTACAAACGCTGTTGTTATTTACGATACGGTAAATATACATATATTTATCTCCCCGCTAAATAATATCAGAATAATAATACCAGCCAAAACAAATAATAAATGGTAATAATACCAGCCCTTGTTTACGTCACTGCCACTGATGGGCACGGGCCTACCCTCATGATGAGAGAGGACTTAGGCCATAGTCCACCACGCTGGCTAAGTGCGGGTTGGTGGACTTCACACGTCATTCGATAGCCAGCTAGGCTTTCTCAGACATGCAGGTTTCCTCACGGTGTTTTCCTTCACTGAAAGCTAGTAACAATAACACAAAGACGATTCGCACATGATTATAAACTTATTTCTTTTAACTGCAGATTCAAAAAGGCAAAGATCCATTAACGGTGCTTACTCATCACCGGTCAATAGTGAACTCTGTGAAATGGCTCCGCAAGGCAGATAATACTTGCACAGAAATTCTGTCCTGCTCAGCTGATAAGACAGCCGCTATTTGGAGCTTTGAGGATGCAGCATGGAGGGTCACACACAGTTTGACCGGTCACACGGATGGAGTCACGTGTGTCCATGGTGTTTATAATGGAAATGACTTGACAGTGTATACAGGATCAATAGATTCTACTGTTAAAGTCTGGGAGAGGAAATATGGTGAGTCCAGATTTAATTGCTCTTAATTGAATATAGGCAGCAATGTAGACTACATGCACACCAGCTTAAAAAAGAAGGTCTCTGTATAAATGACCAATACCAAGATGAAGGGCTGGCGCACATATGGCGCGGCGGAGCGCAGCTCAACGCGTGACACATTAGGTGAATTGCGAGAGTACCTGTAAGACTGCGCACTTCGAATAGAAATTCGCGTAATGTGTAATGGCAGGTTTCCGCACGTGCCACGCGAGGTTCCCTACAGAGAGCCCAACAAGCGCAAGCAGGTGAGCGGCGGAGTAGCGTTCCTGCACGCAACCTTTCGCATGTAGTCACTTCGATGCTCTTCTGGGATTAATTATCGTGTTAATTGATTTTGAATACTATTTAACACTGAACTTGAACTTTCCGCAGTACCCAAATCATTATCCAGGCTTATCGCATTTTACAAGAATAGTTCTTGTCGTCAAAAAAATCCTTTTAAATATTTCTCACTAGCACTTTCATTATTTTTCAGGAATAGTAAATTGCAAACAGACTATTAACTTGAATTCAGGGCTCTGTCTCACCCTTCATGCGCACGTACTGCCGATGGTGTCGAAGCCTATATTGTTCTGCGCATTAGATGACCACAAGATATATGTGTACACAGGAGATGAGTATCAGAAGGTTCACACACTTGTTGGCCATGAGGACTGGGTGAGAGGAATGGATGTACAGAATATTGGTAAGTGGATTCATCAGAATGACATATTCCATTTTGAGTTTAAGGAAAATGGATCCAAGTTATCCAAACACACATAACTGATCTTTCTAAATTTATTTACTAACTCAACTTCAAAAATCAAATTGTTTATTAAACTTGACACCGTATGTAATTGAGATTTTGGATTCGAATTCTGTTGATGCATGTTATATACGCTTCTATAACAAACTGCCACAGGATATCCGAGATCTTTCACTGAATAATTTTAAACCTTTGATAAAAAACCGATTGTCGAAAAAGGCTTATTATAAAGTCTCGGATTACCTAGAGGATAAAGCTGCGTGGACTTGAACTGCCTAACTCATGCAAGCTTCGAATTTTAAAGCTTGTAACACCATATAAAGTGGTGGATAACTGATGGCTGCTGCACAAGTCAATTAATTATTGACATCAATAATATCTTAAAGTGCTTTGTGTCTTGCCTGACGAGGCACTGCTTAACAGCAGAAGTTAAATGTTAGATGTGAGCCACTGTGATTTTAGATCGGTCATGCTCGCCATCGAAAAGTATTTGCTTGTGGCGGCTTTGTGTGGCGGGTCATCCCCTTCCCTCCAATATGGTTGAGGGGAGTGATGGGTGCTGCTTGGGGGGACTGGTCCGACTACTATCCCTTTGGCCTTTTAGTTTGTTGTACTTTAGCCGTATTTTTTTCTGTCTAAAAAAAAGTGAAAAAATTACAAGCCCGCTGAGTTTCTTGCCGGATGTTGTATTCCTGGTAGATATTTCTAAAAAAAAAACATGACCAGCAAAAACTACAAAAACAAAAAAAAATAAAAATAAACTACTTTTGACTTTTTGACTTTTATACCTACTGTTCTTAAATACTAATAGGGGCGAGCTTATATATAATACACAGGGTGAATTTAAATAGCGAAAATACTGAAAGGAGACACGGGGCCGATTTTGATGAAAACTAAAACTGTATCATAGGAATCGAACCAGTTGTTTCTCAGGAAAAAAAAACCCCTGTATTATCACCACACACCATCTGATAGTGTCTTTAGTACGGATCAAATTCCAGGGAGTAACGGCATGTGGTAAACTAAAAAACAAGTTTGAATTTAGGGATCATTATGTACATCTTTCACATAGCTTTAGGTATACCAAACTTCAAATTTAAAGACCTCTCAAATGATTGAAACAGTCCTTACATTTTGCCTCAGATGATTCAACTATCCTCCTGGCCACCGCGTCACAAGACACTTACATCCGTCTATGGAGGATCCACAAGCATGTGGAAGGGGAGCTGTCTCATGGAATCAGGGTGGAGCAGAAGGTGTTCCCAGCATATGGGCAGCACTGGGCAGTGAAGCTGGAGGCTGTGCTCGCTGGTCACGAGGGCTGGGTGTATGGAGTGCAGTGGCAACCAACGGGAGTTGGTGGTTAGTTGAAATTCTAATTTACTTAAAAATAGTATTACTCAAAAATAAAAATATTATTAAAAAATATATATATACTTATATAAAAATATTATAATCAGGGCACATGACCATACATAATGCACAGAATAATGCGTGCACCTGTAAACCAATTGACTTTGTCGAGACTCATATGTACATAGGGCTCGTGATAGATGATAGATTCAGCTGGAGACCACATATCAACTATATCTGTTCTAAACTCAGGTCTATCTTATGTAAACTGTCTTATCTAAAATACAAGCTACCATTTAAAACTTTGAAAATAATTTATTTAGCCCTGGCTGAATCTGTTATGGCCTGAGTAGCTATGGCTTAACTTATAAGACACATTTAAATGAGATATATAATATGCAAGTAAGAATGCTAAAAACAATAGTGCCAAAACATATTAGAAAAAAATGTAAGGGAAACGAGGCAGGACTATTTCAATATTGCAACATTTTAAACGTTTTTGAGCAAACAAAATATTTAGTACTACAACATAATTTAAGACAAGAAGAAGTAAAGACTAGGAAACGTCCAGAAAACCTAAGACTACTTCCTAGAACATTTGTGCTTCCTAAATACATTAACACATATGGTACAAGAACAGTGGATTATGTATTGCCTAAACTTCTGAATGAATTACCTGATAATATTATTGATTCCCTAAATAGTTGTAGCAAAGATGTTGTTAAGCGCAAGCTTAAGTGCTATTAACTGGGTGTACAGGACCAAATTGCTCACTAGATATCTATTTATACACACATTGGACGAATGACTCCATGCAGATAAACCCATTGAGGTTTGCGCTATGTAGTTTTAATATTAAAAGCATGTAATGGAGTAAATTGAATAATAAATAAATAAATAAAATAATTAGATAATATTTGAATATCAAATATATTACAATAAAACAGGTAGCAGGGCACGTATGAATTGTGAAACTTCATGCTCATACTTATACTGATGGCCAAACACATTCAGGTATACCTGAACCTGTCAGGCAAACCTGTCAGGTATACCTGACAGGTTTGCCTGTACAGTTCAATTGTCATTGGTCAGTGATTGGTAAACCAGAGGGTGAAAGGCCTGGAAACATGCATGGTTGTGCGACATACACTCATGTTTAACTGTACAGTTTCACTGTACATGTAAACGTGTCAGGTATACCTGAACGTGTATAGCCAACTTAAGCCAAAGATTCAAGAAAGTTCAGCTTGGTCAATCAGCTCCTAAAGATATTGGTATTTGACCAACCTTTCCGAGTACAGACAATGCGACGATATATCTTTCTTTCATGCTAGAACACAAATGTTCAGACAATACTGCTTTGTGGGTAAATATCTATTGCAGTGGCACTTATATTTCTCCACAGAATCGAATAGACAGCCAAACTACCGACTACTCTCTTCATCGCTTGACAAAACCCTCATCATTTGGGAGCCTGAAACTTCTCCCAGTAAAGGGGAGGGAGACGGGGCATGGGTGGAACGCGTGCGGGTGGGTGAAGTGGGCGGCAACGGACTTGGATTCTACGGCAGCAGGTTCGGACCCAGTGGAACCTCGTTCTTGGGCCACGGATACAATGGATCGTTTCATATTTGGAGTTATAATAAGGTTTGTATTTGTCGTAGTTAAGTGGACAAGACGTGTAGGTCGTGCGTCCTATGGGACTGTCGCATTGCACTGTATAACCCAAGAGATTTATCATTAAATCTCTTGGGTCTGATAATTATTCCATCCAATTGTCCGGGGTTTCAACACGTTTTTATTAGGGCGACCAGTAATACTCATTTATATTTATAAGAATGTCTCAATCTAGAAACCCATTGGGCGTCCGTAAGAGGCCACAACGGGAAATCAAGAAGACGGGCAGCAGCGTCTTGATTTTTTTTTTTGTTGGATTTTCGTTTTACCAGGAAACGCCCTCGCTACAAATACGGGCGACGAGTCTGGGGTCTTGTAATTTGGGTTTTTTAAAAGATGTCATTTTGTTAAATGGTATATGGTGATGGTGCTCACTGTAGCTACGTTCCGTTGAATTGTTTTAAATTGTTTACAATAATTGTTATATAATTTAGAAAAGATTTAAAACATGATTCTTTATTTGGTTTAAGTAATTCTATTATCGAATATGGCTCTGTGTTAAAATAATGGCACAACGCTTCATGGCTGGCGTCTTTATATTGGATTTCCTACCACCAATACTGCAATCCCCAAGATGTCTGCCAGGCGTGGGGATTATGGCAACCGCTGCATTCTATGGGGGGGAGACGTTTGTTCATCAGTGAACGTGTTTTGACTGCTGATAATGATGATTATAATGTAAACTATTTTTGTTTGAGTTATCACCTTAACCAATATGTCGCTTTCTGATTTAAAATATTTGTTTCAAATAGGCTTAACGCTAGCACTTTTGAAAGGTAATTTTTTTTAAAGCTACCACCGGATTACAACGCGGCCTCAACTGAGAAGATCCGGCAAGAAACTCAGCGGGCTTGTCATTTTTTCCACTTTTTTTTTTGTTACAAATGAATCGACATTAGCGATAGTGTGTCCTGCCGTTCGAAACATAAAGCAAGGGAGAAAAGAAGAAAACAATAAATTACGACAAAAATTACAACAAACTAAAAGGCCAAAGGGATAGTAGTCGGACCAGTCCCCCCAAGCAGCACCCGCGCACGAGTTGACTCGAGCAGCAGCCATCACTCCCCTCAACCATATTGGAGGGAAGGGGGTGACCCGCCATACTTACATATTATACTGCCCAAGAAATTATGATTCCACCACCACAGAAACATTTATATCCAAACTTCACTATAAAGAAGTCTATCACCAGGAAACGGCTCAGTGGGAACCCTCAGTGGTTATCGGGGGCCACTTCAACTCTGTGGAGGACGTCAGGTGGGAGCCTGGGCACGGCCGGTACATCATGAGCGTCTCCACAGACCAGACCACGAGGGTGCACGCGCCGTGGAGGACTTCAGAAGGTCAGACACCGATATTACTGACGAGACAAACACGTTTACCTGATGGTAAGCGATAGGCCTGACAATGCACTGGCACTCGTCACTAGATATTTAATTATTAACTTCCGCACTCATAAACCCCAAATAACTTTAATTCTAATTAAGTCACTTTTTAAAATCTATTTAATTCGACTGTCGGAGCCGTTTATGATTAATTTCGATTATTATACTCACTTTCTGCGTATTAAGTATTAATGGGCTTCGAGTATCGAAATAATCCGATTTCAAAAAATGGATTAATGGTCATTAACTTTAATTGACGTTTGCAGGTTCGGCAGTAAGTCTCTTGTGTCCAGTAGTATCTGCAACTGTTTACACAATGCTGCTGTGCGGTAAAATATCTGACACTGCAACTACTCGGCTTGGATGATCCCTTGTGCAAGTGTAAAAATAAAATAACCTTTATTGTCTGACAATAAGGGCCACTTCTAATTTGCAGCGCGGCAAAATTACATTAGTTAATTACATTATGTGCTACTACAAAATGTACGTGCTATTATATATTGTCAGGTTGTCATTGGCATAGGCCTCCTCCAGATTATGTTAATTTTGTCGGCTTCTTGCCAGTCTCCGCCGGCCTTTTGGGACCTTAACTTACCTTTACAAGTGACTTTACCACTAGTTATAATAATAATAATATTCTGGGACAATCCACACACGGTCATCTGATCCCAAACTAGGCAGAGCCTGTACTATGGAAACCAGACAACTGATACTAATACATATATACTTTTTTTTTTGTAAATACACACTTATATAGATAAAACACCCAGGCACTTGGTGGGAATCAAACCCACGACCTGTTGGGTAGCAGATACATTCTTTAATAAATAGTATATAATAAATTCCTTCTAAACCCTCAATTTTCACATTTGCCAGGCGTCACGTGTCGGCCGATTTTTGTCATGGTTCTATGTTATATAAGTAGTTAATTTTTATGACACAGTTAATTTTTTGCCACATAGTTCTATTTTTGTGACAGTTAGTTTAATTTTTATGACAGTTAGTTTTTTGTGACATTGTTCAATTTTAATGATAGTATTTTTTTATTTGTTTGTGTCATAGTTCAATTTTTATGATAGTTATTTGTTTGTGTCATAGTTCAATTTTTATGATAGTTATTTGTTTGTGACAGTTCAATTTGTGTTCAGGTTCAGAGTGGCATGAAATAGCCCGTCCGCAGGTGCACGGCTACGACCTGTCGTCCCTGGCTCTGGTGGACAGCACGACCTTCGCGTCGGCCGCCGAGGAGAAGGTGGTCCGCGTGTTCAGGGCGCCACACAACTTTGTACACAACTTCAACAACATTACCGGACAACTGATAGAGGGGGAGAATAGTGGTGAGTGGGGAAACGCTGGTGTCCTGCACCCTAAAGTAGATAGTTAATTAAACCGTTCGTAGCATCGATATATTATATAAACTAGATAAACATTCACGAACAAAATGACATCTAAAATGTGGTCGCGGAGGTTGCAAACTTATCTGTGCTGGTGGCGGAAACGTGAGCTAACGCTTTTATAATGATAATGACTTGTAGTTTGACAGTTTCATATAGACAGTAGCGACACTCCTATCGGCAAAAATAAATTTGTCAAAATGTGACTTGTAAAGAAATAGCGACACAAGGGCGCTATTTCTCGCTACCACTTTTTGAACCGTGACACCAAATCTAGTTTATATATTATATCGATGGTTCGTAGGTTCAATTTATTTCTATTATGTTTTACACCTCTCTTGCGATCAAAATAAACGCGAACTATCAAAACAGATAAAATGTATGAACCAAAACTGAAAGTATGATCCCTTATCATCTGTTTTTGGGTATCTTTTTTTGCGATGGAGAAATCCTCCCCGACTAACGCTGGTGATGTTAGACTCTTACAATCTGAATCGGCTGTTCACCGTGAGGCGTTCCCAACAGCTCTGCGACTTAAATTAACAGGCGGGAGAACCGACGTAGGCGAACTGTACCAGTCTTCGTTATTTTCTAAATTATTTTTGCCTCAAATAAAGTGTTGCACTAACAATTGTGTATCTCGTCCACCCAGCTCTGAACTGTGTTGTATATGTAAGGTCCGGACGGCGCGGCGGTCCCGTCGCTGGGCCTCTCTAACAAGGCCGTGTTCCTGGGGGCCGAGACGCAGGCCGACGCCGACGAGAACGATGGCTACTTCGTCCCTGTTAACCTGACAGGTAAAGTCAAAAACGGCTCGACCGATCTGAATAATTATTATTTTGTTCTGTTTGCTATAATCTAGAATTTCTGTAAAAGAAAAAAAAATACCGGTCAAGTGCGAGTCGCGCACCGAGGCTTCCATACCATTTATGGACGTATTAAAGTAATTTTACTATTCATGTAACAACTCAGAGCCCAAAAAAATAACAAATTGCAAAACTAAGTTTGTTAGACGAGGTTTTTTTAGGATTACAAAAAACCGTACTATTTAGAAAGATCATTTTATTTTTCCTGTTTAATATAGATAGACATGTATTACCCATAATTATTTCAGATTTTTCCCTCCACAAAATTTGGAGTTAAGTATTAGGTATAGCGGTATTTTTTTACATTTTCGATAATTAGCCATAAACTACGTGACATAAACCAAAATAAAAATCTGTTTTGATATGTACAAATGTAGCCCTTTCATATGATACTCCACTCGATATAGTAATCACTTTGAAATTTTAATGAACCATTTTGACTCCCATTAAAAAAAGAAAAAAACATTTTTTTTCCTTTGCGTTGAGGGTAAGTAAGTTATCCAAGTTTCAAATCGATGGCGTCAGCGGTTCCTGAGAAATGGCGAGGCATTGAGTGGCTGCAGGTGCAGATCCCACCGGAGAGACCAGGTGCTCTCATGTGCCTATGCGACAGCCGCGGGGGTTTTAGCGGGTAAGAATCCCACATACCCCGAGCGAGCCCCACAGGTCCCGGGGACCATTTGAAGGTTTCACCCGCGGAAAAAAGGGCGTTATTATTACATGAGCACGTATAAATGAATATGTCTTCAGAGCCGCCGACGGAAGAGACGTTGATGCAGAACACACTCTGGCCGGAACTGCAGAAGTTATACGGGCATGGATACGAAGTGTTCACGTTGGACGCCAGCCTCGACGGCACCCTCCTGGCCTCCGCCTGCAAGGCCACCGTCGCTGAACACGCGGCTGTGCTGCTCTGGTGAGCCATCTACATCATAGACCACCAAAACCAAATACCAAATGGAACCAACGCAGTGGTGCCAAAATGTGCCAAACGACGAATGTAGCGTCGTGACGGCACCAATTGGCTCCAACGGAATACCAGCGTTGGTTGTTTAAAACCAGCTTTATGCTGAGTTGGAGCCATTTTGTGACGCACATACACACACACACGCACATACATACTTTATTGTAATATTTATTATATACTTATAATGTTTGATATGTGTGTTGAAATGTGTCACAAATAAATATATCTTCTTCTTCTTCAAACCAAACCTTCCTAAAATGTTCTTCCTTGAATATTTACCTGTTACTCTAATTTGTTTAGCTTATAAGTTTTTATGTTATCTGCATCAGCTAGAAGACGTACAACGTCCACTGCTGATCAATGGCCCTTAGAAAATAATTTCGTATTAGGTACTTACTTTTCCCGTGGGGTTTTTGGATAAGAATAGTACCCTCCCATCTCCTCCCGATGGGTGTTCATATGAGACGACTAAAGGCGTATTTCTATTGAATTACCTACCACCTATTTCGCGATCCCCAAGACACCTGCCAAGCGTGGGGATTTTGGCAGCCCCTCCCGTATAAGGGGGAGGCCTTTGTTCAACAGCAAACTTCGACTAGTAACTCTTTCGGATGATGATTATGATGGTGAATCTTTTCTAGTGATTATCAATTTTTTTACAGGGAAACGAAAACCTGGCAACAAATACAAAAACTAATATCACACCAGCTAACAGTGACACAGCTCGCATTCTCCCCGGACTCCCAGAATCTACTTTCCGTCTCCCGAGATCGAAGGTGGACTTTATACAGAAGAAGAGAAGGCACAAATTCCTTTGACATAGCGGCATGTACAGACAAGACGAACGGCGTTCACACTAGAATAATATGGTGCTGTGCGTGGGCGCACGACGGGAGCGTGTTTGGAACCGGTTCCAGGGATGGCAAGGTAATTTTAAACATACTAACTAGTCGCTGCGGCTTGGCCTGGCCTTTTCATGATTTTAAACCGTAGTATTGATATCATAGACCTTTGAAAATAAATTCTCATAATGATGAACACTGTCTCAAAATTTATCGCTCAGAAAAATTAGGCAATAAAATAATATTCTGAGTCAAATAATGAAATTGGCTTCTAGTACTTTTTGCCTGCATGCCCCAGAAGGAGGGCTATGTTTTCGAGAGTATGTACATATGTATGTATGCCTATATCTTTGGTACGGCCTACTTCCTAAACGGCGTAATGGATTTTCACTTATGTTATTTATTTAGATTCGTTAGTTAGCTATGGGAGTGAATATATTTTAAAAAGTTAGTTAGCTTTGGGAGTTAAAAAAAACTTAATATCGCGTCTGTCAGCCGCCATTATGTATTTTTTTTACTTCCAAAAACATCAATATGGGTATCAAAGGTAGGAAAGGTTTTACCGTGACGAGTGGAAATATATATACATGTGCATACGTTGTATGTATAATGTAATATAAGATCATTCGATTTGTTCACAGTTGAGCTTTTTGTGTTATTGATACTAGTTTGAAGAATGTACCCGTTGCCACATGTGTTGTATTGTGGTCAAATTGTATTTGATTTTTGTGTTTTTCTTTATCCGTACCTAGGTGTGTGTATGGAGTAAAACGCAAATGGAATCTCAGTCCACCCTGAAGGAGTATGGTCTGCAAGGCAAGCCGCTCGAGGTCCCCAATGGTTCGGTGACGGCGCTCGGCTTCGCGCCGCGAGCCATGGACGCGAGGCTCGTGGCCGCCGGGTTCGAGTCCGGCCACGTCAGAATATACAGTTTCGACACCGTGTGGAGTTTGCTACATGAATTTGACAAAAGGTAATATCAGATTTGTTGTAAATTAGGAGAGAAACGCGTGCTTGGTGTTATAAGATATAAGTTATCTGGTCTGGGCCCTCGGAGCACACCGGATGCATACACGTAGACGTGCAACCTTATGACACATGACGCACCGGTTACATATACGTCATTACAGCATGCCATGCCATGCCATGTCTCATAAAGTTAGAGACATTACAACGTCACACGGCTTTCCTGCCAGGATGATTAATTATCATTTCGACGCTGTTGCACGCGCCATGATCACAGGATAACGCGGTCGTTCGAAGTGGACTCGGTAAAACAAAGTGATACTGTCAAGTAACGTGTAACGCGTTAAGCGTTAAACTTGTTGGAAGTTGCATAAGAAGTTTCACTATTTACCCGAAAATGTATGAATTTCTTATTAAATCAGAGAGGCACGCGATCAATAAAAAGCAGTCTATAGGAGTAGGCACGATGACACAGGGTTGCTTGGAAACAGTTTTAACACGATATAAATATTTTATTTATGTTATTCAAAATATCATTTCTTGCCGTATTTGACATCTTTTTCGGGGTCTTTACTATCAACACTAAACATACCCTTTGGCTTGACATAGCCTTTCCGGGACACCCAGTATAATAAATAAGTAAATAAGATTGTTTTACAACAATTCATGTTGCAGCTCTGCCCACCACCTGACAGTGAAGAGGCTCACCTTCAAGCCGAGAGTGGAAGACGAGAAGATGTTACTAGCCAGCTGCGGCGCCGACCACCTCGTGAGAATATATGCCATTATGATATCATAATAAACTGTTATAATTATGCAATGCGTGGTTTTTACTGATCCAATATTCTAAAGAACTAACGAACGGAATAAAGACAAGCATGATGCTCTAACTGGGTTCAACCCGCTGAAACCCAGTAAGAGCTTTGCAGTTTTATAGGAAAGATCATAAAAAAAAATGTGCGTGCGTGGAGTCACACACCCACACTCAACTCATCTCAACTCGCCCCAACTCACCCCAACTCGCCCCAACTCACTCCAACTCACCCACTCACTCAGTGACGGCGTCACATGAGCGCTTTCATAACCTTAACAAATTTACGCCTATCGTTTAACACCTATCACTTAACGCCTATCACCTATTATTTAACGCTTAACGCGTTATATGATAACATTTTTGGAAGTCGCATTCTTATGCGTAGTTTCACTTCAAAAAACATTGTGGCCAGCAGCAAGTAAGTGTTATTCGAATGGAGTAATTAGCGTGATTTACATCCTTTTCCGTTCCAGTGTATACATTTTGTCTGCTTCTCGGTGTCCGTTTTTAGGGTTCCACACCTAAAAGGTAACTAATAGCTGTAACAGCTCAGTGGGCGAGCGCTTGCCTTGGAAACAAGGTGCGCAGGTTCGAACCTCGGCTCGCACCTCTGATTTCTTTAATTAATCATGTGCGAATCGTCTTTGTGCGATTGTTACTAGCTTTCGGTGAAGGAAAACATTGTGAGGAAACCTTCATGTCCGAGAAAGCCTAACTAGCTTTCGAATGACCTGTGAAGTCCGCCAACCCGCACTTGGCCAGCGTGGTGGACTATGGCCTAATCTTGGTATGAATTGAGCCATAACTCCGTTCTAATACGTCCAAAGAAGGTATGAAATCCTCTGTACCTGAGTCTGACTCGCACTTGACCGGTATTTTTTTTATTTTAATAACTAAGTAAGGATTGACCCCTCAGATGAACCCCAATCACAGAATACATATAATAACAGAAGATGCACTGCTTTGATGTTGAGGGAATGCCGCCGTTTTAATAGCCTACAAAATTTACAGAGCACTGCGTTCATTCTAAATAGTACCTTACCGCCACGCGCTCTAGAGCGCTATTTCTTTGTGTTCAGAATTTACCTACACCATCGTTCGATCGTCAGGGTTTTCAAGCAAATTAAAATAAAATACCAACAAAATTATTACAAACATTTATTATATTTACAATTGTTTTATTTTTATGTAAAATAAAATAAATAAAAAAGCCTTTATTTCTACTACACTTCGATTAGTTTTAAATACAATATTTCTTAACACTATTATCGCTCTTTTATGTAGAAGTCGCCTCTTGGGCGTAGGCCTCCCCCAATTCTTTCCAGAGATCTCTTTCTCTTGCTGCTTGCATCCAATATTTTCCATATTTATCTGAAAATATATCTCTCCATCGTTTCTTTTGTCTCCCTTTCCTTCTTTTCCTGTCTCGTGGTATCCACTCAGTTACCTTTCTTGTCCATCTTTTACCATCCATTCGGCAAAGGTGACCTGCCCATTTCCATTTCAAGAGTCTAGTTCGGACCTTTACATCCATTATTTTAGTTGTTTCCCTTATTTTTTTGTTACTTACTTTATCTTGTAACTTGAGGTTTAATATGTTTCTTTCCATTCTTCTCTGACAGACTGCTAAACTATCTTCGTCTTCCTTCCTAAGTGACCATGTCTGGCAAGCATATGTTAGACATGGTAGTATGGCCACTTCGTAAGCTTTCTTCTTTGTACTAATATTTATATCTTTGTTTTTGAAAATATCTCTCAAGCTCCAATACTTATTCCACGCTACTGAAATTCTTCTTTGTAGTTCTGTTTGTGTACAGTTTTTAAAAGAAACTGACTGACCTAGATATATATATTCAGTGGTGTATTCTACTACCTTCCCGTCTAATCGTATTACATATTGTGTTGATGCATTGGTTAAGATTTTTGTTTTTGATGCATTAATTAGAAGGCCTGCTTTTCCACTCTCAGTAGTCAGATCATTTAGCATGTCCTCCAGTTCTTCTGCTTCTCGAGCGAATATTACTATATCATCCGCAAATCGGAGATGACTAAGGTACTCCCCATCAATTTTTAAGCCCTTTTTCGACCACTCTAGTTTTCTAAGTATATATTCCAGCACAGAATTAAATATTTTTGGTGACAGTGGGTCTCCTTGTCTTACTCCTTTTTCGATAGGGATCCTTTCTCCTTCTCTTTCTAGTTTTACCTTTGCTTTACACTTCGAATAAATATTGTAAATAATTTTAATATAATGTTCGTTTATTCCTTGTTCCCTGAGAGCTTCCCATATTGTGTTGTGATTCAAAGAGTCAAATGCCTTCGTAAAGTCAATGAAACACATATAAAATTTTATGTTATATTCATTTGATTTTTCTATAAGTTGTGTTATTACTTGTATGTGGTCTATGGTCGAATAATGCTTACGAAAGCCAGCTTGTTCGCGAGGTTGTTGTTCGTCTAATGTTAAAGATAAGCGGTGCAACAAAATTTTTGAAAATATTTTATACAAATTGGACATGAGACTTATTGGACGATAATTGTTTAGATCCCTCTTGTCACCCTTTTTGTGAATGAGAATAATTGTTGATTCGCACCTTTGTTTAGGAATTTCTCCTGTCTGTAAGATGTTATTAAATAGGTTTTGTAAAGGGTTTAGTAGGGGTTCCTTCAGAGATTTCAGAGTCTAATGTTGTCTTCCCCTGGTGCCTTATCGTTTTTCTGGGTTCGAATTGCGTATTCTATCTCTGATTTAAGAATACAAGGCAGTACATCTGTGACTGCAGGCTTAATGCTGACTACCTCTTTATGTCTTGTATGTTTGTTGGAACTGTACAATTTTTTATAAAAGAGAGTCGCTTCCTCTATGATGTCTGGTCGGTTCAAAAGTTTATTTCCACTGGCGGATTTTAGGCTAGCTACCCATTCCTTCTTATTTCGGAGTTCTTTGAATGCCTTTCGGATTGCTCCAGAATTCTGGATAAAACTTTCAAAAGTATTTCTTTGTTTAAATTTTCTGTCTTTTGATATGTTTCTATTTATTGCCTTGCTAAGGTTTGTTATTTGTTTTTGTACTAACTTCGTTCTTTTCATCTTGTATAGCTTTTTTCTTTCTTCTAACAGTTCTTTAGTTATTTGGCTTAGAAAATTGTGATCTTTTCTTCTGGTTTTACTTCTTTGTTGTATTACTTTGTTTAACTCTTTTTCGAAGTTATTATATTGTGTTTGTAGTTGTTCAGATGATGCCATGGAGTTAAGAAAGGTTGTTTCTATTTGTTTTTCACTTTCTGTCTCAAGTGTTATGAAGCATCTGTTTGAGGGCCTGGACATTGTTGCTAACCTTTTTTTTTCCGATTTATTATTTAGTGTGCACCTTATCATTCTGTGGTCTGTGTTGAAATTCAGATTTTTTATGATGTCAAAATTAGTGATGCACTTAGGGTTATTAGTACAAATATAGTCAATTTCGTTCATGTATTCCCCGTTTGGAGATCGCCAGGTCCATTTTTTGCGTGCTTTCTGTTTAAACATGCTGTTTACAACTTTTAAATTGGACTCCAATAAAAATCCAACCAGTATTCGACCATTTGTGCTCCTTTTTCCATGGGAGTATTGTCCAAAAACACGTTCTTCTCCTTTTTGTACTACTCCTATTTGGGCATTGAAGTCTCCCATTATGATAAGATTTTTAGTGTCTAATAATGTCATAGCTCGATCCAGGGTTTGATAGAAAGCTTCAATATCTTCTTTACTGTAGGCTTCTGTGGGCGCGTACACCTGTATGATGTTCCACCTTTTGCGGTCAATTTCTATTTCTAGCGATACTACGCGGTCTGAGAATGTTCTCAAGCTAATTATTTTGTTTTTTAGGTATTTCTTAATCAGAAAACCTGTACCGTTTCTTCCTTTGAAACCATGACTATGATAAAAAATAAAGTCAGGAAATTCTTCGATCTTTTCAGTTTCTCTTCTTATTTCACATAATCCTATGATATCCCATTTTATGTTTTGAAGGGTTTAACTTAGTTCATCGTTCATTCATAGAAGAAAGATTATCTTCTGACAGCAGTGTTCTTACGTTTAAACTCAAGACATTGAGGGTGTTTAGTTTATTTCTTGTTTTGTTATTTTCGACTCTTAAATCCTGTTCTAAATTTGGGGGGGTTTGGTCACATACCTCCACAGTGACCAGCCGGGTTGGAGGGTATTTTTATGTAGTGTTTTATAAATTTTTTGCCATCCCCTAACTAAGTAATATCTATTATTAACTTAAGAGTGGCGAAAATTCGTAAACCGCCTAAATAATTTTAAAATTGTTTTAAAAGGTAAACATAAGCGTGGTGCAGTGAACTCAATGTTTTTAGCTTCGTTAGTAAATACATTTGCCGGATTTTTTGTAATAAGTTATAAAAAAGACAGTTTTGAAGTCTGTTGTTTATTGCAACAGCCGTCCACACAACAATTATTATTGTTACGATTATCCATTATAATTATTTTAACAAAATGCGGTTGTATAAATGCAATATACACACAAATACGTAAATCCTTTCGCGTTTTGATTTTCGTTCTGCACGAATTATTCTATAACGTGTGCTCGCAAGCGCGTGGCATGGCAGCCGCGAGTGATAGACTACCCCGGGTAGTCGAGCGCTGTAGGCATTTATCGCAGTAGGTATTAGCGAGTGACGGAGGTCTGCCCCAATCAACATCACACCTGTCTGAATTATGGAACATTTACTTCTTACTGCAGTACTATACAATACAGCAGTGTGTAAACATTGCTGTGTTCCAGTGTGTGAAGGGCACTAGCTGGTAAACATACTGGGCTTCGTAGAAAACATTTATGTAGCTTATAAGGTAGGCGATGATTAATTGGGTGAGGCATAAAAATCTCCGGTTACTGTAAAGTAAGTGCTGCACTTTCTGGTAAGTGGTAGGAGCTGACTATAATGTTGTACAATAACTTCGGAGTGTGGGCCCTTGGACGTCCAAAGAGTACGACGGCGGGGTTGCGACCCTCGTCCCCGTGAGCACCGTGACAGGCTCCCCCGGCGGCAGGCTCAAAGGCAAGGCATTGTGGGTCTCTTGATGGAGAGCCCGGGAGCGGTCGTTATTGGGTAAGAATCCCACATACTCCCGTCGAGCCCCACAGCTTCCTGGAACCCCCCGCTTGGAAACCTTCAAAAAGTAGGTTTCCACGCGAAAAAAAAAGGTTATAAAATAAAGGACCATGCCCATTTGTGCCCCAGAAATGCCCAGATAAAGTATATTACAAGATTGCTCTAATAAATAAAAACTAGAATTATGTTGTTAATTTTAAATCATATGAAGCACGGGATAAAAAAAGACTTTCTGTTGACATTGCAGTACCAGTGTATCTAACCAAATTGTTTTCACATACATATTGACACTATACAATTGAGACAGACTAGATAATTCCAAATAACTGACATGTTTATCTGATAACATACAGATAAGTATATAAAAGAACACTGATCTGGCTTAGCTTATGTGATGATCATGAAGTTCCTAGTGAAAAACTAATAGCAATGCCGTCTGTAAACGGTAAAATGTATAAAAAACCAGTAGGAAGTTATCATGTTTAATGTCCAATATCTTTTGAACCGGTGCTTTATATGACATTAAATCTAGTTATCATATAAATACTGTTAAATAGTTATTATATGACAATAGAGCTGGAATTTGGGCATTGCATGGCATTTCTGACTTTCAGCTCGATACTAATATGGGCATGGTCCTTTATTTTCGGAATAAATTACCAGTGTTGTGAGATGGGGTTACTGAGTTTAGACATTGGAACTTCACAACGTCGCGTTACATAATGAATAAGTAAAGAAAACAAATTATCAGTTTTTGGAAAAGTATATTTATTTTCACTAAATATAAAATCTCAGCCAACAATAAAATATACATATTTACAGAAAATAAATTTATAATTCTCATAGACACGTGCCAAATCACAATTTATATTTTTTGTAAAGAGATAACATACATAAAACTAGCACTATCACTATGATTACAACCTCGAATGTTAAAATATCACATAATTATACAAAAATATAATCTCATTTAAACTGAATGCACACTTACAGCAAGTCTAGATGATTAAGACCCAATATTGTATCTACCTTTTTTATAGTGTTTCTGATACTTATAACATACATACTTCCATTTTTTGAAGGATATTAATAATGAACATGTCTATTGAAGCCAGAAAAAAATTCTTACAGTTTAACTGTATGTTTGTTACGTCGTTGCGGTTAAAGTAATGAACTGATTATGCTGAAATTTGGCAAAAAAGTGAATATTAATCGAAGGCAAGACGTATAAAATCCTGATACAATATGTAAAATAAATCATATTTAATTGGACCATCCATCTAAAGCCAAGAGATCTGAAATAGCATTTTTGATAAAACACTGCTATACTTACATAAGTGGACTAGCTAAGTAGGTATAGGTACTGTGTCACCACTATACTGCAAGGTTGTGTGTCACAAATTGAAACAAAATATCCAAAAGTATTCCATCAAGGTTGGCTGGAAGATATCGCTCTTAGGGGTAAGGCCGCCCATTGTTGCATGTATTATTAATTTTTACCTTTTTCTTTTTGTTTTGCATAATAAAGCTGTTTTTTGTGCGCAATTATCTAATATGGACTCTTTTATAGTACCTCTCAATATTATACATCTAACAAAATTTCATATTTAAAACTATGCAAATCTTAACAAATACCACTAAGTATATAAAATTACAATTACAAAAATATTTTGACAGATTGTTTTTGCTTTGTAAATACTAACTATCAAAGGCACAACAATATATAATTATTTCTGATAAACACTAGCATTCATGATTAAAAATTTACATTACATGGGTACAGTATATTAATATAGTAGAACCAGCATTAGCAGGAGTCGAAAGTCATCCACTGCTGATCAAAGGACTCCCTCTTAGACGGTAGGGGTTGCCATAATCCCCACGCTTGGCAAGTGGCTTAGGGATCGCAGTATAGGTGGCAGGTAATCCAATATAAAGACGCTGCTGCCCGTCTTTTTGTTTTCCCTTAGTCGCCTCTTAACCGATAACGGTTGGGGAAGAAAGGTTCTCGAGTGGCGACCACGAACCGGAAGACGCAGCATTGGCAGGCCTCCCACTAGGTGGACAGACGACATTGTGCGTGTCGCAGGTAACCGGTGGATGCAAATAGCCAATTTTCGTTCATTGTGGCGTTCTAAGGGGGAGGCCTATGTTCAGCAGTGGACGTCTTCCGGCTGATGATGATGATGATGATGATAGTCGCCTCTTAAGGACACCTAACGGGAGGTGATGGAAGGGTGATATTCTTACCCGTCACCCGAGCCAATAATATATTAGTATAATAAAATTGTACTTCTTATACAAAATCTATCAAAATCCTTTACAAAATATATTATCACGAAAATTATAATCTAATAATTCACTTCTTGAACAATTTTCAAAAATATTACAATGGGGAACTTGTATAAAAAATATAATGATAAATTATGATTATAATTTAATAAAAAATAGTTCTAAAAAAAGCATTAAGCAAAAAGCAAAGATTTTTTCTAAAATTATTATTATTTTACGAAATTTCTATTTTACGTAAAATGGATTTGAATCAGCACCAATCGCGCGTGGCGTCATCCCTCGACTAGACGGCCATGCCCATTAATTTTCAAGAGAAAATCTCTGTGTAAACACATTGAATTTTATTATAAAATGAAGAAATGTATAATTATGTAATGTAAGTAAGTACTAAGTATATTAATATCCTGGGACAATCCACACATGATTATCTGATACTAAACTAGGAAGAGGCCATTAAGGTGACCATACAACTGAAACAAATGCTTAATATAGTACTTTTTTGTAAATACATTGATAAATAACACGCGGACACAAGGCGGGAATCAAACCAACGATATAGTAGGTAGCGGCCAGGGTGTCTTACCTTACCATTAGACCAACGGGCCTGTCCAACTACATGATTGGTGCAACAGATTTTGTTTATGTATAATATTAATTTTCTCTGAACTGATCACTCTAGGGGATCATTTTATCATTCACATTATATAAGTTGTCAAAAGTCTAATGAGAACACATTAATATTCAGTGGTAGTTTCTTTATTCACTCGCCAATCGCCATGAAAAATTTACTAACTCGTACGTCAAACCAATGGAATGACGTCACGGCTGACAATCGAGCGTTTTCGCGCCAACGTGGAAAAGTCAACCTTTCATTTGCAATATCTAGATAATTTGTGCATATTTTAACTTTTTTGTTTTTGGTATCTCTAAGCGAGTCTAACACCCATATTCTTAGTCGTTTCCGCCAGATTTCCTCGACTCGACTCGACCTCACTCAAACAAAATACGATTTTAACAAACAAAATCGTATTCATAGTTGTTAAAAATCTCCTCCACTTGAGGTATTCCTCGCTCGAGGTGAGGTTGAGTGGAGGAAAGAACTGTCAAACTTAAGGTAGCTCGCGACCTACCTTGAGGCATCCTCAAGCGAAGACAGTGACGCTAAACTAGAATTTGAGATATTTATTTTGGTTAAAATGATACTGTTATGAATATTGATAATATTAACAGTGTTTATCTTTATCTGTATGATGATCCTTAGGCACACCAACACTAATCGCCATCGCATGTATTTGTATTTAATATTTATGTCATCGTCTGCAATGCCAATATAATTTTTCAGCTGCGAAGTATAACTGAAAACAAGCCGCGTAGGCAACAGGTTTCGATCTTGTACACAATTAACAAAAGATTTGCTAGGTGTTTCTGTCTCCGGTAGGTACCTACGCGGCTGCCATCTAGTCGCGCGCGGTAGTAACTAAATACCGCGAACTCAAATTTAGATTTTTTATTTTATACTAGCTGACCCGCGCAGCTCCGCCCGCGCTTTTATTACATTTTGCTCCCCTTTTCTTCCTCCTCCCTTGATTTATTTCTCTCTCCATCTCTCTTCTTATAAGCAAAATCTAATTCTATGCTCTTTCTCTCCCCTCCCGCTTCGGTCCCCGTCACACTTCCCCTCTTCCTCTCCCCGTTATCCTCTCTGAACCCTCTCCCTCCTCTCTCTTCTCCCAACTTGCTCCCTCTCACCCCCCCCCCCCCCCTTGCTCCACCTAACTCCTCCGATCACTCACTCCATCACCCTCCCCTCTCCTTCTCTTGCACCCTCCTCTCGTTCTATATATCCTCGTCAATCATGGTATCAGCGTCATAAAATATACTTTATAACCTATTCTCAGACCTACCCGCAGAATTTCATACATACCTATCGGTTCACCCATCTATTTAAAGACCTTGCCTTATGTTGCTTAACCTTAACCTAGCGGCATGAAATATACTTTACGACCTATTCTGAGACCTACCCGAAATGCACACAAAATTTCATACAAATCAGTTCACCCATCAATTTAATGACCTGGCCTTATGTTGCTTAACCTTAACCTAGCGATATGATATACTTTATGACCTATTCTCAGACCTACCCGATATGCACAAAATAAATCATACAAATCGGTTCACCCATCTATATAATGACCTTAACTAACGTTGCTTAACCTTAACCTACCGGGATAAAAAGTATCCTATGTCCTTCTCCTGGCTCTAAACTACCTCCCTGCCAATTTTCAGCTAAATCGGTTCAGCCGTTCTTGAGTTATAAGTGAAGTAACTAACACGACTTTCTTTTATATATATAGATATTTCACTAATTGCTACGGAAATTCGTTTTATAATTTCTAAACTACTTGGTATTAGCCAAATCATCAATACACTTAAAATATTTAATTAAAATAAACACAAATAAGATTAAATGGTCAACCATGTTGGCCAATATAACAACAAAAATCACCTCGAAATCCCACTCCTCCTCCACTCATCCTCAGTGGAGGAAACTCGAAATATGCTCGAGGAACGATTAAGAATATCGTTTTGGAGGTCCTTTCGAGTCGTTCCTTGAGGCGTCCTCAGTCGAGTTTGAGTGGAGGTAGGTTCGAGGAAACGTCTAAGAATATGGGTGTAAAACACAAAAAAACAAAAATTGTGCAAGTTCCCCATTTAGACAGTTCTTAACACATTATGTGGAATTAGCCCCTCTTTTATTTATGTTACACTAACATTTTGTGGCTTAACCTAAGTTATCTAGGCCAATAAAAGATCTTCTCTGGCTTCTCCCATTAGTCCAAAATCTAGCCGGAGAATATAAATGCTTCATCAACAACTCGCCTTATTGGCAACCATACAAGCTTTCTTAGTCTTTATGCCCCTGAATTTGTCCATAATTTTACTTAGACTACCTTGTTTCTTCTTCTTCTTGCCTTCGCTGGCGTTGCTGCTGCCGCCAACGGACTTGGCGTCATCGTCGTTGAGGGTCACCTTGAGGGTGTCCAGGCCGTTCATGGACAAGTGCCGTGGCGGCGGCAGGAACAACTTCTCGTCTGTTAAGCCGCTAATGTTGTCTGATGATGATTTGGATAATTTTGCAACAGACCGAGGTGACGGTGTTGGGTTTAATCTGTGAAAAGGAAAATTATTAAACTGTAAACGAAGGGCACTGCGTAATTCTTCTGGATTGGCACGTGAGCGGATATTACTTAGTGTTTTAAACTTTGATGACGATTTACAATATTGATATTGACTTGCGCGTTTTACGGGAAATATCGAAAAACAATAAATAATCCTGGCAGTAAACCTGCAAGTCAATAATTTATAAAGCCCAATAATTTTTCAAGCAACAATAGGCATGATGACTGCAACACGATACCAATGAAACTGTGGTTTTGAATATTAGAACCACAGAACAAAAATCAGTACAAGTACTATAGAATGCTTAAATGCAAGTAAGAACCGTAGGCACAGGTAAGAACATACAAATACATACATGTCAGGTACACGACAATAGGTACTATACCGTTAGCTGTATTTATCGACATTTGCGCTTGTGACAGATCAAACCTATTACTATTTATCACTTACATATCAATATAACTCTTGTAATATAACTTTAAATAGTTCAATTCACCGGCCTCGTAGAGGAAAATCTGCCTACGCTTTGTTTAATGGGACCTTAGACAAATTCGTGCTCTATAGTGATCATTCCTCTAAGATTAGAACACATTGCACTGATTCTAAAATGAATCTCATTTTCATAGTAATAGAGATTAGATTTTCGTAATTTTTTATATAAATAAATTACTGAAATAAGCTGTATTTTAGTCGCCATTTTGTTATGAACACCGATCAGTGTGAATCGTCATCCCGTTATAATCAAACACCTGTCAAACTTTCATCATGTCAACTTTTATTTTTTTATTTCGTCAACTTAGATGTTTATTTATACGTTTTGAAACGAAATTCAAAGTCCTATTTAAAACATTAAAAATTTTACTGTTGTAGTGGCTGCGGTGCACTCTAATTTAGCGTATGAAGGTTGCACATTTGTCAAGCGCATCAACTATACTCCTCGGCGCCCGCGCACTGCAGCCCCTGTAGAGGGGCGTGCGCGGTGCGACGGCTCCGTCGGCTATCGCTCGGTCACCGGCGGCAGAGAGGAACCTACTCCGACGGCGAATGCATGCGCGCGCTCTGTTTGATAAATCACTCTGTATTACGATAAGTTGTGATTATATAGGTGTTAAGTTATTTTGCCTTTCATTCATCGCTATACGGTTATTTGTAAATTTAATACCAAAATATTATTATTTTCGGCAATAGTAGATAGAATATTTTTTCAAAATTTGTCATCATGCTTATTCCTACTTGCGTTGTAATAAAAAAAGGATTAGGCACTACTGCTCTTGGGAAGAATATCTGACACTGTGGTGATATTACCTGGATGGATATAACACTATTAACATTTTTGGTTGATCGGTTTCCAAGATTCTTAGCCCAACGTCCACCACCAGGCAAACTAATTAAGAAGCTTAGCCCAACTTCCACCGCCTGTTAAACTAATTAAGAAGCTTAGCCCAACTTCCACCGCCAGTTAAACTAATTAAGAAGCTTTTTTTTTTATTTATTTATTTATTTTTTTTTTTTTTTTTGACGCGGGGGAAATCTTCGAAAGATCCCCGGGAGCTGTGGGGCTCGACCGGGGTATGTGGGATTCTTACCCACTAAAACCCCCGCGGCTGTCGCATCGGCACATGAGAGGGGAGACCCCAGGGCTCTCCGGTGGGATCTGCACCAGGGGCCCCTCAGTGCCTTGCCTTTGAGCCCGCCGCCGGGGGGCGCATTGTAGCCCCCCGGGAACCTGTCACGGTGCTCACGGGGACGGGGGTCGCAACCCCGCCGCCGTCCTCCTCGGAGTCGCCGCCGTACTCAATGGAGATTAAGAAGCTTAGCCCAACTTCCACCGCCAGCTAAACTAGTTAAGAAGCTTAGCCCAACTTCCACCGCCAGCTAAACTAGTTAAGAAGCTTAGCCCAACTTCCACCGCCAGTTAAACTATTTAAGAAGCTTAGCCCAACTTCCACCGCCAGCTAAACTAGTTAAGAAGCTTAGCCCAACTTCCACCGCCAGTTAAACTAATTAAGAAGCTTAGCCCAACTTCCACCGCCAGCTAAACTATTTAAGAAGCTTAGCCCAACTTCCACCGCCAGTTAAACTAATTAAGAAGCTTAGCCCAACTTCCATCGCCAGCTAAACTAGTTAAGAAGCTTAGCCCAACTTCCACCGCCAGCTAAACTAGTTAAGAAGCTTAGCCCAACTTCCGCCGCCAGCTAAACTATTTAAGAAGCTTAGCCCAACTTCCACCGCCAGTTAAACTAATTAAGAAGCTTAGCCCAACTTCCACCGCCAGCTAAACTAGTTAAGAAGCTTAGCCCCACTTCCACCGCCAGTTAAACTAATTAAGAAGCTTAGCCCAACTTCCACCGCCAGTTAAACTAATTAAGAAGCTTAGCCCAACTTCCACCGCCAGCTAAACTAATTAAGAAGCTTAGCCCAACTTCCACCGCCAGTTAAACTAATTAAGAAGCTTAGCCCAACTTCCACCGCCAGTTAAACTAATTAAGAAGCTTAGCCCAACTTCCACCGCCAGCTAAACTAATTAAGAAGCTTAGCCCAACTTCCACCGCCAGTTAAACTAGTTAAGAAGCTTTTTTTTTTTTTTGACGCGGGGGAAATCTTCGAAAGGTCCCTGGGAGCTGTGGGGCTCGACCGGGGTATGTGGGATTTTTACCCACTAAAACCCCCGCGGCTGTCGCATCGGCACATGAGAGGGGAGACCCCAGGGCTCTGCACCAGGGGCCCCTCAGTGCCTTGCCTTTAAGCCCGCCGCCGGGGGGCGCATTGTAGCCCCCCGGGAACCTGTTACGGTGCTCACGGGGACGGGGGTAGCAACCCCGCCGCCGTCCTCCTCGGAGTCGCCGCCGTACTCAATGGACGTTCAAAGGGCCCACACCCCGAACGTCCAGCGACTCCGAAGGAGTTAAGAAGCTTAGCCCAAGTCCACCGCCAGTTAAACTAATTAAGCTCAGACAGCTGAGCTGAACTGGTATATAAGTTATCAATCCATCGATAATAAGCTAAAACAAGTAGTATTAGTTTGTGCTGGAGTGTAGAGTAGCTCGGACATGATGAAAGAACAAGAGAATAGCTATGACAACACTAGTGAAAGGCGCCACAAGGGTAACGTACAGGGGTGAGAGGGGTCTAGCTTAGTTCGCGTAGCTTCAAATCAGCCTACACAACTAAGTTACTTTGACTTAGTTGGGGCTATTTTAGTTAACTCAGCTGACATAGTTTGCGGTGGATGTGGATGTATGAAATACTGTCTTAACTAAGCGAGCCCAACTAAGCCAACTTAGTTTAGCTGGCAGTGGACGAATGGCTTTAGGCTAGCCGCACACGGTCAATAATATTGTCAGTTTTCTAAAACCCTTGTTTTGTGCATCTGGCGCTGTGACTTCGCATTCCAGCCAGGTGCATATGTAAGTGTGCGGGCTACCATACGGTTTGTGGCATGCCAGTCAATGGCAAATGTATGTGAAAGATGTCACCATTTGTATGTTTAATATCGGCTGAAGGTTGTAAGTAACGAGGGTGGATACTCACAGTGTGGACGGGGTCGGTGTCCGCACTAGCTCCAGGGTTTGCTTCAGCTTGTGCCAGAAGTCATAGAGGGCGCGACCTTCCGAGTTATAATACAGTCTGTGGTAGAACGTCAGATGGACAGGCAGCTGGCAGGGGCGGTACATTATCGGTATTATCTTTCGAGTTGATTCTGGAGAAATAAAAAAAATCGGCAGTGTTGGTAATTTTTTGACAAGACGCGTAATGATAAGGGACATAATAATATTAAAATAATGTGCTCCTGGTCCTCTTTCGCAAGATCAGACATCTACGCGAGAGATATTATAGTGCACAAGTGCTTGCGTAGACATTAGTGCACGCTCTCTTTACCTCTCACAATCCGATGGGATGGAAGACCGACACAATCGGGGAGAGATCAGGCGCAGGAGCGACTTTTTACATGCCCATCCGACACATGGATCATCTTACTTTACAGACCATCAGGTTAACGGCCATCGTTTTCCACTGCGCCAAGGAGGCGGGTAAAGGACATACCTGCCTATTAACAGTTTAATTCGGATTGCAATACTGCTCGTCAAATCACATTTCAGAAAATCTTAAAAAATATTTTGTCAAGTTAGGATGCGGTTATACCTGGTTGTACAATACGCGATCGATAGATTTGAATTTCTAAAAAGTTGGCGAATTGCGATGTAACTGTCGCAAAAATAAAAAAAGTAGGCAAGGTGCGATCTAACGTATGGTGGTTTTAAAAAGTTGGCATTGTGCTACCGATTACATTAAAATACTAAAAAGTTACCAAAGTGCGAAAGTAGGCAGCGCGCGACGAAACCGTAATTACTGGTAAACAATCAGTTCTTTAAGCATCGTCAGGCAAGGTCAGTCCATAGATGGGTGACAGTTTAGTAGCAAGACAATTTAGCGTTATCCTAGGACTCGCCGATGGGCAAACCTCGGTGTCTTCACTGGTGACCACTGTAGCTCCTGGCTTATAGAAGTCAGTGGTGGGTGTAGGCAGTGACTAACCAATGCTGACGGCCTGTGCGTAGTTACTGTAGAATGTATTTGCGGGGCTGCTGAGGAACTCTGGTGAGCACACGAGGATGATCCGCTGGCAGCGCTCCGAGATGAGCCTCGCGACCGGCGCGTACTGCGTCTGGTGGCCCGCCAGCACTCTGTCCACGGTACATATCTGTAAATAGACATTTTTTATATAATTAGTATTTCAATTAAATTATTTTGATGATTGGTGATCAACTACACTGCAGGGTCGCTCGTCCTCCACATTTATACATTAGATATTACAACTGCTCTGTTTGAGCAGCAATTTAAATACAATGCTGCTTGGCGGCCAACTGACTCTGTACAAATACAAATAATGAAACATGAACACGAAAATAACTCCCTTTTTTAAAACAAATAATAATTTCCTAAATTATTATTTGTTTTAAATTAAAAATGTAATTAAAAATGTAATGTATTAATAATTTATTTTATTTAAGTAGTAATGATATGTCAGATTGATTATTATAATATAGCATACAACAGATATATCTATGTAGTTATAATTAGTTTAAAATGTTTGGCATACTATTAAGGCTAATATGGTGATACTTAAAATGACAATTATTATTAAGAAAGTGGTAAACCCATATTATTGCAAAATAAATGAATTGAATTTGTATCTATAAACTCATTTTCCCTAGTGTGTCACAGTAAGAATAGCATAACAATAGGAACCATTCCTTGTTGTGATTAAAATATATTCCATGTACAGCTATATAAACATCATATATTTTCATATTTTTTTCATAACACGAAATTCACCTCAAATTCTTCATCCCTCATCCTCCTCAGCAGCTCATCAACAAACTCTTGATCCTCGTTTGCATATAACAAGAACGCATGGTACTGGTGCTCATAGCCAGGCCTGTCATCATATGTGATTGGTGCATTGTGATCTCCAGTGTCCAACTCTCGCACAGACGATCGAAACAAGGGTTTGTATAATTCTGGTACATTCACTGTGGATAAATGAAAAAAGATAGTTGTCTATTTTTTTTAAACAATTAATGCAGCAGCCTATTGACCTTAGCAATTAGCATCACCAGAAAACAAGCTTCACTTTGATCTTTTTGAAATCGATTAACTACTTTTTGAAAAACTATGAATAAGTTAATGAAAACATTCCATCAGTTTTCCCCTGTAAATGTTATTTATTTTACTAGACTTCCACTGTGCCAGTACTCATTCGTGGTAATGACATTAACAGAGCTGTTACATGATCGTATATTTGAAGACTCACGTGAATGGTTACTGCTGCTGACATTGTTCTTGAGATCATTAAACAGATCATCGTACACATCGAACCGGTCCAGTCTCTCCAGTAAATCCAAGAGCTGGCCAACGGTCACGGAGCTGTTCGTATCCTGTTGCCATATTTCCAACACTTTAGTTGTTTTGTCCTCATATTGGTGGATGTTAGAAGCCAATTCCGCTGGTATATTGACCAAGGATGCTAAACCACGCCAGTCTCTGTTGGTTTTTATGTTGAAAGATTTAAAGATGATCCAATGTAGCTTGTGTGTTATTTTCAGAGTAGATTAGAGGATAACTATTTGTACCAATAGAAAAAAAAAAGCTTAGGAAACACTAAATACTTTAGGTTATTAAGTTAAGTACATAGCCATAACCAGTTGTTACCACTGTCCGGTAAACAAGATAAACAATCAGTTGGGTAAGCATCGTCAGGGAAAGTCAGAGATACATGGGTGTCCACGCTTAGTTACGTTTGAACTGAGCATCTCCATGCTTCAGAAGGCACATTAACTGCCGAACCTACAAACGTCAATTATAGTTAATTGTGATTAAGTCATATTTTGTAAATGGATTATTTCGACTTTCGAAGCCAATTAATACTTAATAAGCGGATAGTGAGTAGATATATCAATAATCTTGTAATTAATACTAAAAGATAATCATAAGAGACGCAGAGAGTCGAAATAAATAGATTACGAAAAGTGACTTAATTGTGATTAAAGTTCATTGATGTCTGTGAGTGCGGCAGTAAAAGTGGGTCCAGCTACGGTCATTTAGACAGCAGTTGTTAAGCTATGTCAGAGGCCTAAGGGCAGCTTGAACAAATCTGACACCAGGTTGGCCACTAACCATATGACAAACAAAAAATACATACTGGATGATCAATTCCAGAAGGAATTGATCATGTAGTATGGACCAGCAATAATAACTAAGAAGACTTGAGGGTACACCGGCATAATTGTGACATAAGGACGGATGTCCCGTGACCATGGGTGATGCAAAGCATTAGAAACGTTGGGATAGTAAAATCTCAAATAAACCACAATAAAATCCATAAAAGTAGTTCGATTTCAATTATTATTATATGTTCAGGCTATTATGTGTTAATAAATAAGCAGCTTTAAGCTGATGTGTGCATTTCAATGTTCATTTGTGATCAATTTGTTTGAAGTGTATACCCAGCCTGTTGTTGTTGTGTTGTTGCAGCAACAAAACACTATTAAAGGGTTATCTTTCTAATTATACTGTATTTTAAAAAGTCTATAGATCTAACTCTTTGTGGAGAGTTAATTTATCAATTATCTCATCTGTTATTACAGGATTTGTATAGAAATATACACTAAAATTACAAAATAATGATTCATTAAAACTTTTTTCTCAATTGGATCCTTTACCTCTGGATCATGTATCAAATTACTCATTGGGTCAATAAAATAAAAAACAAACAGGTATGTCAGTCATTGTCATCCTTTGTTGTACGTACTATTATTAATCTACTAATAATAATCTAAATGTAAATACCTAGGTAGATTATCAGGACCGTCGCTTGGAATAATTTTTGTTGAATCCAACAATCGCAGATGTTTTCGGGACTTGAACGGGAGAGAAGACAACGGAAGGGCTCTAATAGATCCTTCTAGGTCTTCACTCATGTTCCGAATGTACATAATCAGACTAGTAACAGTTCACCGTATGGCTGCAGTGATTGAACAATTAATCACAGTAACAAAAATAAGTGTTTGATATTTTCCCGTACAAAAATAGCTTCTTATAACAAATCTTGATTCTTGACTGACTGACTGATGATGGATGACTGATCAACAGTGTTGCAAACGTAGACAGAATATAATATTGTTTTCTTCCTCTAAGGTTGCAAAAGTGTAAAATTAAAAATCGTAAATTTGCTGAAAATCGGGAGAAAACTGTAGATTTTCATTCGTAATATTTATTGCATTAAGATGAAAACAAAAATTGCACAGACTAACTGCCGAACCTACAAACGACAATTAAAGTTAATGATAATTACTCCATTTTTTTGGATTGGATTGGATTTTATTTCGTCACTTGAAGCCCATATACGCAGATAGATAGTGAGTAGATCAGTAGAAATATCAATTATCTCGTGGTCAGGAATAGAAATTAATCATCAACTGCTCAACTGCTCCGACAGTCGAAATAAATAGATTTTAAAATGTGACCTAATTAGAATTAAAATTAATTGGGGTTTGTGAGTGTGGCAGAGTAAGAGTACCTATTTTATGTATAAAATAAAAAGAGTTGAAAGAAATAACAATGAATTAGAAATAGAAAGAAAGGTACAAAATACATTGTCGCGGGGAAGTGTGCTGGGCGTAAAAGGGGTGTAAATAAATCTGTAAATATAAAAGAAGAAACTGACTGACTGACATATCAACGCACAGCCTAAACGGCTTGGGTTAGAGACTTGAAATTTTTACAGTAGGTACCTTTTATAACGTAGACATCCACTAAGGAAGGATTTTTGGAAATACCACCCCTAAGAGGGTAAAATAGGGGATGAAAATTTGTATGAAAATCCGTCATTTTTGAAGTTAAATTAATGAAGATTAGAAGAAGAAGAAGAAAAAGAAGAAAAGCATTTATTTGCCCAACACATATGAAAATAACAAAATAATAACAGATTTCAAAAATTAATTCAGATTAGTATTTGGCCTTTAAGTTAAAAACAAAAAATATATATTTCAGGATTTTTAAAAATTCCACCCCTAAGGGGTTAAATACAGCATGAAAGTTTGTATGAAAATCACTCATTTTTGAACTTAAATTCATGTAATTTAGTAATTGGCCTGTTAGTTAAAAATAAAAAATATATTATATATTTAATGATTATTGAAAATTCTACCCCTAAGGGGGTAAAAGGATGACAACATTTATTATAATATTGTACTTGACTTACTGGCTATAGTACAGAATACATGCGATAGGACACGACGAATAGACGAATAGTAAAATAACATTAATAGGTCCAATGAAGGTGTGCGAGTCCAACTCAACTTGACCGGATTTTTTTAAATAATAGCGGTGAATATTTAAGAATCAGCACTATAATAGAAACTACGATGCCTTGCTCAAAAATACAGGATATGTCATTAAATATGTCTACTTGATACTTATTAGACTAGATACTTATCAATACATATAAAATTACTTGTCCTGACTGACTGACTGATTCATCAACGCACAGGCCAAACCGCTGGACCTAGAAAGCTGAAATTTGGACAGTGGGTTCTTCGTATGACGTAAGCATCCACTAAGAAAGGATTTTTGAAAATTCGACTCCTAAAGGGGTTAAATGGGGTGTTTTCTTTTGTATGAAACTTTTTATTGTATGGTTCGATTGACTTGAAAGGAGTTGTTCCAGAAATGTATGGAGCCTGGGCCAGCACCATGTACACTACATGTATATATAACTATGCAATATAGTAACTGTCTTGTAATGTTCTCATTTTTTAATATTGCTTCATTTTCTTGTACATTTAACAGATCTTGGTCAAGGAGAGCAACACTACTGTACCAACACCACACAATAATATTTTGATGGACCGGAAATACGTAACATAAATGTAATATTGACAAGACAACAACTGACTGAGTGAACATACTGCAATTGAACTAGTTGTGAAATAGCACTCATACGACGGATTCCAATCCAAATCACAGTCGATAATCAATACAGTAAAGCCCCGGGCCAAGAAAGAAGAAGTCAATTAATGTCCGTAAACTTAAATAATCACTAAAAACACCGAAATATAATATGTACTCCCGTAAACAATCTATTGCGAAACGTCATACCTATAGCATTAACTGTCAAGTAGTAAAATAATGTCAAACGCAACTGTCATGGCTGCCCTAAAAACAGGGTGGACATACTAAATAACTCCATAAGTAATCATTTATGTACAATTGTACTCTGCTTCAAATTTATTTAAAAGTATTTTTATGTAAGTCTCCTATGTTTTTCCTATTTTTCCATGTAGTGTACATAGTGGTGGCCCAAAATGGAACATCTCCTTTACTGGAGATTTTTTGAATAAAATAAATAAATACGTGTTTCGGGATATTTCAAAAACCACCATTGGGGGTGCGCTAGGGGTTGTTAAACTTTGTATGGGAAATAATTATTACTTAATTTAATTCATTTGAAAGTTGGTGAAAATACCCTTAAAATAAAAAGATTGAACACGTATCATTTATTTTTCAAAAAAGTCTACCCCTAAAGTGGGTTTTTTTTTAATCTATATTATTAAAAGAACAGTTTTTTTTTTCTAGAAACCACCATACAGTCAAAACCATTTAAAGTAGAATCATGAAATTTGGAATCAACATTATTCAATAGTTTAGGTGAACAATAAGAACGAACTCGACATTTCACACCTAAATGGGTCAAATGGGCTCCCAAAGTGTGTATGGATTTAAAAAAATCATCACACAGACACGAAACTTTGTCAGTATACTGAGCAAAAGAAATAAAGAAACGTTTTTCATAACTTTTACAAAAAAACGACCATTAAAGGGGTATTAGCATGGTTTTTGAGTATGAAATGCGCATACAAAAATTCATGCTGCATTGATGAAACTTTGCGAATACATTTATCACCGCAAATGCAAATCCATGTGCCATTAATATTGTTTTGATTATCAACCCATAAGAGGTTCTAATTGGGGTCCAAAAAATGTTTTTTGAACTACAGCCAATACTTAATTTATGTATTGCACACAAGAATCTAACATACCTATTCCGGCAAAAACAACCCCTAAGTTAATTTCATGGGGTTGAAAGTTTGCACAAAGAAGGATTTCTATTTAATGCTATAATGCAGGTAGATTATCGCAACTCGGTAAATAAACTCAACACAACAATGGAAGAAACAAATTTTATTTTTTTTTCTACACCTTTTTTTTTTGACGCGGGTGAAATCTTCCAAAGATCCCCGGGAGCTGTGGGGCTCGACCGGGGTATGTGGGATTCTTACCCACTAAAACCCCAGCGGATGTCGCATCGGCACATGAGAGCGGGGAACCCAGGGCTCTCCGGTGGGCTCTGAACCAGGGGCCCCTCAGTGCCTTGCCTTTGAGCCCACCGCCGGGTGGCGCATTGTAGCCCCCCGGGAACCTGACACGGTACTCACGGGGACGGGGGTCGCAACCCCGCCGACCTCCTCCTCGGAGTCGCCGCCGTACTCAATGGACGTTCAAAGGGCCCACACCCCGAACGTCCAGCGACTCCAAGTCAAGTTGATGATCCAGCTTGGCTCAACTCAATCCACTATATTCCAACTTGACCTACTTCAAACCACCTTGACTTATCTCGATCCACCTCGGTCTATCTCGATCCATATCAATCAACCTTGATCCAACTCGAACCAGTTCAATGCAGTTTGATAGTCCAGCTTGACTCATCTCGATTCACTTTGTATCACCTTGACCCACATCGACCCACCCAGACTTAACTATATCGATCCACCTCGGTGCATCTCGATTCACATCGATCCACCTCGATTTACCTCGCTTTAGCTCGATCCAGCTTGATCCTGCTTGATCCAGCTCAAACCAGTTTTATTCAGTTCAATCCGGTATTATCCGGTCCAATTGAGTTTGATGCAGTTTGATGATCCAGCTTGACGCAACTCAATCCATTTTATTCCAACTTGGCCCACTTCAAACTACCTTGATTTATCTCGATCCCCTCGGTTCATCTAGATTCACATCGATCCACCTCGATCCAGTTCGAACCAGTTCGATACAGATTGATAATCTGGCTTGACTCATTTTGATACATTTTGTTTCATATTGACCCACTTCGACCCACCTTGACTTATATTGATCCTCGTCGGTCTATCTCGATCCACAATCCACATTGATCTACATCGATTTACCTCGGTCCAGCTCGCTTTAGCTACATCCAACTCAAACCAGCTTGATCCTGCTTGATCCAGTTTGATCCGGCTCAAACCAGTTTTATTCAGCTCAATCCAGTTTTATTCGCTTTAGCACGATGATCCGGCTCAACCCAGGCAAAATAATTTTCAAAATCGGATCAGTGGTTCTGAAGATTACCCTTAGATTACACATACTTACAAACACACAAACATACAAAAATACAAATTTAAACTCTTTACAATATTTATACTTCTATACATTAGTATTTCTATACTAAGTGTGTGAAGTGTTAGATATATAGATATAGATATATAGTATAGAAGTAGGGAGGAAGTAGGATTTCTTATCAATTGTAAAACAAAGTCATGGTATTATTTTCAACAATTACGAAATTCCATTCTAAATTTCATTCCCTATTTCAACCCCTTCTATCTTTTTGTTCGGGATAAAAGGTAGCCTATGTCCTTTCTTAAGGTCTAATCTGTCTCTGTACCAAATTTCATCGAAATCGGTTCAGTGGATTAGGCGTTAAAGCGTAGCAGACAGACAGAGAGAGTTACAAAAATACAGGCTATGTCATCAAGTATGTATATTTGACGATGACACATAATAGGTCCAGGTTTAATAAAAGTGTAAACAATATTTTTAAAAACCTTCATCCTTGATTTAAAACGCGTTTTACTTACAAAACCAACGCGGGCGAAGCCGTGGGCTACAGCTAGTACAAAATAAAATGCGAGAGGGGAAACAAAGAAAAGGAGTCAAGTCAAGGTCATGCGTGGTACATTACCGGCACGTGTTCTAGGTAAAATCCTCTTCACTGGATGGGTGGCTCTGGTGGTCTTCAGGCACACTAAACTAGAAGCGCTTCACGGGTTCACAAAATCACGATATTAGTCTTTTCGGAGGCAGACACACGTATTAACTTAGGTGCGGCGGACACGTCCGATCCACGCAATGGTCAGTCAACAGTACGGGGCAAGGGGAAAAAAAGGGACAGCACCAGTTAAATATGAATATTTGAGGGTACGGAGAAAACTATCTGGCAGGCCGTTGCATTTTCTACCTACATACTACATTATAAAGCAAACATACATGGAATAAATAGTGGAGCATAAAATAAATTTTAGAAAATAACATTCCAACACATATAAAAACAAAAGTCATGAACTCCAGTCTCCTGCCATGCTTGACTTATGGTAGCCAGACATGGAAGTTCACCGCCAAAATAAAAAAAGATTATTACTTGCCAACAAGGATTAGAGCGCAGTATGCTCAATAAAAAGAAAATAGACAAACTACGACATACAAAAATAAGAAGCATAACAAAAGCAACTGATGCTCTAAGATACGCGCAGAAGCTAAAGTGGAAATGGGCAGTACATGTTGCAAGACGGACGATAGATGGACCGTGAGAGCAACACAATGGAGCAGCCCACCAGAAAACCGGGGTATGGGAAGACCTGTGACACGCTGGGACGACGAAATCAAGAGAACAGCCGGCTCTCACTGGATCCAAGTAGCACAAGACATAGACAAATGGAACTAACGGTACTGAGTGCAAAAACGAAAAATATGTTTTTGGCCCAGGAGAACGGTTATGTTTTTCGAGAGTATGTATGTACTATGTATGTAGATTTCTTTAGCACGGCTTACAGCCTAAACGGTTTGTTGCTCTGTAAATTATAATTATTTAATTACTTTTGGGAGTGATTTAGCATATATATTCTTCCAAAAATAATAGTAAGGCGGACGTCAGCTGCCGTTTTGTATTTTTTACTTCCAAAAACAACAATATGGGTATCAAATGTACACATGTGTGTGTGATGGTCAAATTTTTATACGTTTTATGTATGTGTAATATAATTTAAGCCTTTTTTGTATTGTATGAACGTAAATAATAAATCAACAGAAATAATAAAAAAATTACAACAAAATCAACAACAAAAAACTTGAGAACGCACGGGAGCACAAAACGTAAATACACGCTAGCGTTGCTATCCCTACTAATGGGGCGACGCTTGAGGCGCGGTACGAGGTAGCGGGAAGGGAGGTAACGGCATTCTTGGAATGAACGCGTCGTAGTGCGTTGAAATTCTGCGGGACGTCACGCCCATATTTTTACTGAGGCGTGACATCATGAGCCCCCCACTCTCGAACTTTCACGCCTTATATCTTTGGCATTTTCTATCGATTTGTTAAATAATAAAAATGTGCGTGCGTGAAGTCCCTCCGCGTGGAAGAAGTGAAACTTCATTCTCGTTCTGTCTCTTTCTACAGTCAGTCAGTCAGTCAGTCAGTCGGTCGGTCGGTCGGTCGGTCGGTCGATCGGTCGGTCCCTCACTCACCCACACTCATACACACTCACTCACAGTTACACACACGCACACACACACACACACACACTCACGCACTCACACACGCACTCACCCACTCACTCACTCACCCACCAACTCACCCACTCGCCCACTCACCCTCTCACCCACTCACTCACTCACTGACGGCGTCTCACGCTCAACGTTTAACGTTTAACACCTACAGTTTAACGGTCAACGTCTAACGCTTAACGTCTAACGCGTTAAGTGATAACATTTTTGGAAGTCGCTGAAGTTTCACTTCAAAAATGAGTCCATTATTTTATGATAATCGGACTAGGTAGAATTTTTTTTTACCCAGTTATCATCCCCATTCGAACAAAGGTATCACCAAGGAGGTTTATAAGATTCTTGGGTATCACTAATGAACTATATTCTATAGTATTATAGTGCAATTTTCGCAGGGACGTGGTGCGAATTTTGGGGAATACCCGTGCATAGATTTTGTGTGACAAGTTCTTTTAGTATTACCCTAGTAGTATTTGCGCTACCCTAGTAGTAGTATTTGCGCATTATTCGGACCTGCTAGCTACCTTTTCGTCTAACAAGAATATTCATACTATATTAGTCTCGGAAACGTTCCTCAAGCCCTGTCTCCCTTCCACTTCCTACTCCCTTCCTGGTTTCCATCTAATACGCAATGACCGTACTGGCAAAGGTGGCGGTGGAGTTGCCATCTATCTTAGAAATCATCTTCCCTTTAACATACTTGACAAATCGCCATCTCAGTACTCGGAATCTTCTGAGCATCTGTTTATCGAAGTACTTTTTGGTCATTTGAAAGTTCTCCTTGGTGTTTTTTACAGTCCGTCCCTCCGAATTAACTACTTTCCTTATTTTGAATCCCTCCTTGAAACCTTTGTCCCCACTGTTGATCACACTATCATCATGGGTGACTTCGACACTTGTTTGTTAAAACAAGATTTGCGTTCTGACCGGCTGTGCTCAATTGTGAATTCCTCTAACCTGAACCTTCTCCCCCTTAGCTCTACCCACCACTTCCCAAATTGTGCTCCATCCCTATTAGATCTTATCATGGTATCCTCTACACAACATGTATGTGCTCATAGTCAACTTTCTGCTGAAGCCTTCTCCTACCATAACCTTATATTCTTGTCCTACAATATCCGTTGTCCCAAGCCTAAACCACGTGTAGTTATGCAGCGTAGTTTCAGAGGTATTGACAATGACCGTTTTATGTCTGACCTTAATGGCATTGATTGGGGGGCGGTGTTTGGAGCAAATACTGTTGATCAAAAAATGGACATATTCAACTCGCTTCTAACACAGTTATTTGATATACATGCACCGCTTCGTCCAGTCAAGCTTAAACATCTCCCTGCACCATGGCTAACTGACGATATCAAGGCTATAATGGCGAGGCGCAATGCTGCTAAGGTCAAATATCGCAATAACCCTAGTGATCTCAATCAGACACGATACAAAGTGTTACGGAATAGATGCAGTAGATTATGTAGGGATGCGCAGCGTCGTCACATACATTCCTCAGTCCAGAACAGTGATCCTGGTAAAGTGTGGTCTTTCCTAAACTCCCTTGGAATAGGTAAGACCAAATCATCTGTAATACCTCAACTTGACCTAAATTCTTTAAATCTTTACGTGACTTTACGTCCTCTAGTCCTTTACCCTCTTCTACTAAACTTGACACTCTGGCCTCATTCTCCACGTTACCTTCGCCGCATCATGCTCCTTTCTCTTTCAGACCTGTTACTGAGCAAGAGGTAGAAAAAAAACATCCTTGCAATAAAATCCAATGCTGGAGGTATCGATGGGATAAGTCGTAGAATGATTATCCTTGGCTTACAAATATTTTCTCCCATTCTTTGCCATATTTTCAATTTCTCGTTCAATACTTCTACCTTTCCTAGCTGTTGGCGCCTTGCGGCAGTCTTACCCGTTCCGAAAATCAACAATCCCACCTCGCTGGCGCACTATCGTCCCTTTTCCATTCTCCCATTTCTCTCTAAAGTTCTGGAGCGCCTAGTCAATCATCAACTCAGTCTTTATGTTAATTCGCATAATCTTCTCAGCCCTTTCCAGTCTGGTTTCCGTCCCGGGCACAGTACTGTCTCTGCTCTTACTAAGGTATCTGATGATATTCGTTTAGGAATGTCAAATCAACAGTTGACTGTACTTGTTCTCCTTGACTTTAGTAGCGCCACTTTAACACAGTTGACTCTGACATTCTTCTGGCAATACTTCGTTCTCTTTCCGTTTCGGACACTGTAGTTGAGTGGCTTCGCAGTTACTTGTTCGGGCGTCGGCAAAGTATCCGCGCTGATGATAAATGGTCACGCTTCTGCGATGTTCTTGCCGGCGTTCCTCAAGGTGGCGTCCTTTCTCCACTCCTCTTTTCCATATTCATCAACTTTCTTACTCCTCTCCTCTCTTCCCAGTTTCACTTATACGCTGATGATTTGCAAATATACGCCCAAGCATCTGTGGATGATATTAACAGTGCGGTTGCTAAACTTAATGTTGATCTTGCGACTATCCATCAGTGGAGTCATTCTCATGGTCTTTCTGTCAACCCTAATAAGTCGCAAGTCATCGTCATTGGTGGTTCTAGGCAGATGGCTAAGTAAAGTATGCCAATCTCCCTCCAGTTATCTATAATGGTATCACTCTTACTTACAGCAAGGTTGTCAAAGACCTTGGTGTACTCTTTGATAGTACTCTTTCCTGGTCTGATCATATCTCTGAGACTAGTCGTAAAATTTTTGCAGCTTATGCTTCGCTTAAAAGGTGGAAAAATTTGCTCCCCGTAAGGACAAAGATTGAACTTGCGCAATCCTTGCTTCTTCCTATATTGGATTATGGTGATGTTTGTCTCATTGACCTTAACGAGGATTTATTGAATAAACTCCAGCGACTTCAGAACCTGTGTATTAGATTTATTTATGAGCTGCGCAAATTTGACCACGTTTCTGAGTACAGGAGTAAACTGAAATGGTTGCCCATTCGTTTGCGGCGTGATGAACATGTTCTGATCTTAGTGTATAATGTTCTGTATAACCCGCATTCCCCTTCCTATCTTAAGGAACGTTTCCAATTTCTTGGAGCTAGTCATGCTGTTAACTTGCGTTCCAAAACAGATAATGTGTTAAAGGCTCCATTTGCTCAATCTGGCTATTACCGGGACTCTTTTACTGTTAGAGCTACGCATTTGTGGAATGATCTTCCTCCATACGTCCGCCATTCCAAGTCTCTGCCTATCTTTAGGAACAACCTGCATAAGCATCTTCTTGCTAAATCCATTGTGTGTAACTAACATCTTACCTGTACAATGAACTATTAGGTACATTTTCATTATATCTATATATATGTGAATATATAATATATTATATTTATATAAGTAAGTATAGAATTTTATATTATAAATAAGTATAAGTTTATAATATTTTTTTTATATATATGTACGTAAGTATTATATACATTATTTGTTGTTAATATAATACTTTTTGTTTGTTTAAATTGTATTTTTATGTTTTGATGACTGTGCACTACACTGCAGATCTATTTTTGTATAGCTCCTTCCACAAAGGTTGTCTGGAAGAGATCACTTTGAGCGATAAGACCGCCTTTGCTCACATTAAAATGTACCTGATTCATGTAAACTGTCCTTTATAATGTGTCCAATAAAGAATTTATCTATCTATCTACCCTATTTAGATTATTATTTTTCATTTTTATTTAAGAATATTATTTTGTATAATTTGTAAATTTATGTAAAAATTCGGGAGAAAGGGTAAATAAATCGGGATATCGGGAGACAATAGCCCAAATTAGTAGATCTCCCGATAAATCTGGAACTTTAGCAACACTGCTGATCAATCAAATGTCAACTATAGTGAGCACAGAACACTACTATTACTCCAAGAGCATCCTCTTTGTCCAAGAGGATAGTGAGCGTGTTCCACTCTTGGAGGAAGGGTTCCACTAGTGTTCTGTGGTTCCACTTGGGCCCACAACGATCAAAACGCTTCTTTTGTCGTTCCACATAGCGACCGCGGTCGTTGTGGTAGCGGCGAATACGTCACTCATGACGTCATGACTTACGCTAACGCGAAGCTCACGACAACCCATCTAAGAAGGTGGGTCGTCGTGGTCGTTAAGAAAAATGGCATTTTCAAAACTCAAAGTATCAAAGATGGCACCCGTGAAACTTACGTTATTTCAAGCGGAAAGAGTTATTTTAGTAGTAATGAATGTTTCTGCAGCTAAAGACATTTTAATTAAATTTGAACGTAAATTAATTACATAAAACACTGATATTAAATATAAAAAATTAAATTATCAAATTTTGAAATTTTGATGGGCCTGTCGGTCTAGACACCCTGACTGCTACCCGATAGGTCGTGGGTTCGATTTCCCGCCGAGCGTCTGGGTGTTATTTATCTATTTAAGTACTTATGTATTTACAAAAAAAATTTATATGTTTTAGTTATCTGGTTTCCATAGTACAGGCTCTGCCTAGTTTGGGATCAGATGACCGCGTGTGAAATTGTCCCAGTGTACGGGTTTACGTACATGTGATAATTATTATGTCAGCAGTTTATGATCGCGTTTGACGCGCCCCTTTTTTTTTTTTTGGCAATGATAGACGCTGTTGGCCGCAGATGGCCATTACAGCTTCACCGGACAATAGGAGGCGAGCGCTTAAAGCGCTCTAGCCTTTACGGCAGAAGTAGCGACGAGCTCAAGGGCACCTCAGGGAGGCACGGCCTCGGCTTGGGCTGTCGCTTAAGAGAGGGCTGAGTTTACCACCGGTTCACAACGCGCCCCCACTGAGAAGAACCGGCAAGAAACTCAGTGGGGTGATGCACGTCGTTGAGGTCGCATACGTACGACCCTTCGGCCTCGCCGGCGAGACCGGTGTCTGATAGCTAGTGTAGCATACGGCTGTCGGGGAGGGTTCGGCGCATCCCGGTCCAATAGGACCGTCATGGGGTCAGGAGGGTCTAGCAGTACGTGCCGTGGTCTGCGGCGCGAGTCAGAAGGACTAGGGGCGTAATCGGCGGCGGCGCGGATTAAACTGTTGTTTGTCGCGCCCCGCGGCGTTCGAGTTAGTTCGCGTTCGATACCCGGCCGAGTAGCTCATTAATTTTAACATGTAACAGAATTATTTTAACATACCTACTTAACATTAAACAGTGACAATTTATCATATCATCTTTTATCGGTTGCACGTGTTAGCATCGGTGATATTTTTATATAAATAGATATAAGTAATTTGATTGTAATTTGACTTATTCCTTTTATCAGCGACGATTGAGGGTAGTAGAATTTGACTATGCTTTGGAAAAGTGTTGTATTAATGAAATAACTTGTTATTGGTAGTATTTAACTATTGATTAACAGCTATAAAATTGTTATGGAAAGCCCTATGCAATTAGAATAATTTATTATTGATATTGTATAAAATGAGTAATGAAACGACAGTGTCGCCCCACCACTTCGGTGGATTGACGTTGCTATAAATACGTTTCTAACCGTTTAGAACGGACAGTCTCGAACAGTTGTTAATAGTCTTCAGTCAGCGACGGATCTCTAGAAAGCTAAGTATCTTTAGTATTGTTTAATTTACCTTGTTATGATGATATATGATTGTTATTATGTTATATTTATGATAAGTCATATAATATGATATATGACTTGGAGCTGGTGCTGGAAATAGTTGTAGGGGCTGGCGGAGACCACTTGGGGAGTCCCATATATTTTTATATGGTTCTCACATCACTGACAGTGTAATAGAATAATTACTTTATGTTCTGAGATAGCAAACGTGTCGTAATCGACATTGTTATATAATAAATATTATATACTGATATTAGACTTTTGTGTTAAGGTACCTACCTCCAAACCATTAATAAATATCCGATAATTTGATAAAAGGTACTTTTGATAAAGTATTACCCTACATTATTCAGTACTAAGGTTATAAATGATCTAGACTATTTAGTAGTCGGCTATACATCCTGATATATTAATACAGTTATATATTATATTAATTTAACACACGCGACTTGACTTTTTGGTTGGCCGCCCTAATAATCGACGACAATCGAAAAGGTAGGTATCGAAGTAAAAGTAGAATTTAGGGAGACAATGTTTGAGACTCTTTATTGTCATTCACAAGTGCATTCACTACAATCTAATGACGATACAGATGCTGATTAAATAGTTACTTTGTTACAAGGAGTATCACACAAATATATTATGTGCATTTGACCAGATGAATGGGGAGCATAATGCAAAATAAATTCTATGATTCGTAAACAAATAAGATACTTACTTACTCACATATTTATAGATCACATTTTTTAGAATGAAAGGCTCAATTCACACCAAGATGGCAGCGGCCAGCCGCGCACTTTCAGTGTGAAAGAATTTTAAACTTTATCTAAAACACGTAAAAGACCAGTATCGCTTGAAAAGCGCGGCCGCACACTGAGAGCGCGGCCGCTGCCATCTTGGTATATATTGAGCATAAAGACGACACGGAATCTGGTGGTTAGCGACACGCATTGCTAGTGAGTAGCCTAGTCCACCACAGATTACTGATGATCTGCCACTCATATGTAAGTATCTTCATTATTCATTATCATTCATTCATTTTCTCCAGCTCCAATTCCATTCACAGCACACTATTCTTTGATACTTTGCGATGTTTGCGGCCAATTTGCGGCAGAATATCTGACGTTGCGGTGCTACCTATCTGGCTGGACGGTTTTATGTATCAAGTTTTGCAGTTTATAAATACCCATAAATTATGTTCCGGCAATAAATATTCTTCCAGCGTACATCGTCTAATAAAATTACAAATAACTAAGTACTTATAGATCGGACTTTAGCATTTGCTCCCTTGGCCTAAACGCACGTATATTTGACATAACTAGGGCTTCCTAGGGCAGTCGGGCAGAACAGCATAATTATTTACTATTAGTCTGACTAGAAGTTCTGTAAAACTAATCCAATTCAATATGATTGTAAATAAACCTTTTTATGGTTATAAGTTCTTACCCTTACCCTCTGTGGAAAAATTCAAATCCAGTTGAGAATCTTAACAATCGTTGTTACAGTTCAAGAGGACAGCGTAGATAATTTTGCCAGGATACAGACTTCTAGTCAGGGTTATTACTCTATACAAATACACAAGTTATTAATAAATAATCTATGGTTCAAACAAAAATATTTACAACACTTCCACACGTTAAACGGAAAAGAGAATTTATAAATATATTATAGAATAGTGTCACTAGTCACTAGTATTAAGCTCTTTACAATGGAATGTTAAATTTAAAAAAAAAAACAATTTTTCGTTTAAAACTATAGATTTCAATCACTTTAGCACCAGAAATATAAAATTCAAGAACCAACGATACAAACTTTGGTTTAAAATGTAACTCGTAAAGTTGAAACTGGAGTCACTACAAAGTTTAAAGTTTAACAGTTTTGAGTGTCAGTTACACACGACGTACACACACAAGATGACCTGTCAGTCCTCATCCTAGCTACTACCTAAGCTACAGATGTTCACTACTAATACAGCATCAGTCAAGTAGTGACTGTCTGTTATACATAGATACAACGTTAATTTGTAAAATACAAATCACAAGGATTGACTATGTTGAAAAGTAGGTCCTGTCATGTTTCAACGTATTTCTACAAAGTGATTAGAATCTTACATCTATGTACATATGTGTGACAATCGTATCAAAGTATTGGGCGGTACATTACTACTTAGAGACGCAACGATAATCCAGACCAAGCCATAAAAGTCTAGATTATTGCATACAAAAGTTTGTGCTTCGGATCACAGCCGACAGACAACCTAAGAAATATTACTATGAGGTCCAATCAGTACTGAAATTAGTTTACTAGACAACTGTTTTGCAACCTTATTGATTGCACATAGTGGTCCTTTTAAAATGTGATATTCATAGATCTAAATTATTTATGGTGATGTTATTTGATATATAACGATTTACGGATTTATATCTATATTATCTGTACATAAAACACAGGTTAAGAAAAGATTACTATTTATCCACAGCTAAGAAACATCTATGTATGTTTGAACTAATGTTTCTTAGCAATGTAAACTCTTTACAAACAAATAGATTAAACTAGTTGATATGTTAATTTTTTTTGTGAAATAATTTACAATAAATATTTTTCTATATTAATATGGTAAAAATGATAAAAAGAACTCTGTTTAGCACTCCTTATTACATTGCAGATAAAACTATATAATAATAAATATTTTGCGTATGGCAAGAAATCGTATTAATAAGTGCAATATTGGCATTGCATTTTTTTTTATACAACCATGGTGGCACGCAAGCGTGCGACCCGCCTGATGGTGAGCAGTCACCGCAGCCTATAGACGCTAGCAACACCAGAAGAATCACTAGCGCGTTGCCGACCCCTAAGACATTAGATATTATAAGTCTTAATGTCCGGTAATTTCACCAGCTACAGTGCCCTTCACGCCGGAACACAGCAATGCTTACACACTACTGCTTGGCGGCAGAATATCAATAATATTATTTACACAATATTTAATTAAATAATTTGATCTAAGTTATGCCAAAATCTTGACCAAAGCTTGATGCTTACAAATAGCCAAATTGAACCATATTTTCATATTATGAAGTCTTGCTTTGACGTCTTGTGCTCTTTGGAAATGTGTCTCAAACTCAAATAAAGTAAGCAATTTAAACTGAATCTTATTTTAATCAGAATACACGTCCTTTTGGCATAACTAGACATTATAAAGTAGATTACATAATAATATAATCTAAACATTTTTATTGGTAAGTATATCTTGATAAGTTATATATTAAGATTATGATGTTTATAAATTAGTTATTTGTCATTCGTGATAATAATGATGTTTCGTAAGCATCCATTTTAAATCCTGTGAAATTTTAGCCGGTACTCCCTAATTGATGTGCATTATTCTAAACTTTGAGGCGTATTTGCGATAAGTATATTTAAAAATTATCAAATAATATTTAAAGTAATGTTATAAATAGAATCTCTATGGCAAGAAGACAAATCACATAGAAAATAAAAATAGAAAGGAAATGTAAAAAAATAGTTTTTTTTTAATCAGATCATATTTTGTTGTGTTGAACTCAAACTAATTTCATTCCCTAAGCTATCAAAATTGAATCTATTTATGTGCGCCACAATAGTGGCAACGACATTACAACAATGTAAGGTCATGCATGTTCAAGCGCAAAATATTGTTTGTATGAATTAGTGATGGCGATTTCGTATTCATTTCATAAGCATGCGAATTCATGAGTCTTAGCATGCTAATTGCTAGTAACACGATAGTCATTTTTCTTAATATGCGAATTAAAGAGCGTGTTTACCTTAAGACGTACGTCTACTATTGTGCATCTACTTTAAGTACATTATTAAGCATAATAACGAAAGGATGTGGATATATCGAATTGGTATGTGAACTAAACTCTCACTATCACTTGCCAAACGTACTGAACTTTGACCCAATACGGCGCGCGCCGCACTCGTGTCACACAAATTATTATTAAAAGCACAGCTCACACGCATTAATAGGCATGATGACTGCAATACAATACCAATAAATCTGTGGTTTTAAATATAAGAACAGATTGCACTGATTCCAAAATGCATCTCATTTTCATAATAATAGAGAGATTTTCGTGATATTTAAGCAAATAAATTACTTAAATACAGCTAATTGCCATTTTGTAATAAACACTGATCAGAGTGAATGACGTCAATCCTGTGTAAATAAACAACTGTCAAACTGTCATCTCAACTTTTTCTTTCATACAATGATTCACTTTTATACCTAAATTACACCGCAGTGACGTCAGAATATGGCGCCATGCACCGGCCATCGTTTTGGAACGAATTTCAAACTCTATTTTAAAAATTGAAAATATTGCTATGAATTGTAAATTTAATACAAAAATATGATTATTTTCGGCAATTGTAGACCCGTAAGTACATTATAGAGTATTTTTTCAAAATTAGTCATTATGCCTATTCATTCTTCGCACCACCCTGCTAATAATTTCAACGAATTTAACAATCACAAACATTCAATCGATATACGACCCTAAATACAGGCATATCTAAGACAATAATTGCTTACCATTATTCTTCGCAACACTTGCTAAAATTTATTTCACTCGTGAACGAGGTAGATGAAGCACATAGATTTAGTATTCCCGTGGGTGTGAATGTGACGGAAAGCGCGCGTTGCCGCCGCTGCGTGATTGATAGTATGAAGCGATGAATTCGCATTTCACAGAATTTCGGAATACATTTAATTTGTGAAATGCTAATAAGCGTTAGCATGCTAAAAATGAATGCGAATGCTAATTATTCCATCACTAGTATGAATTAATACGAAGCTAGACTATTCCATTTTCGGCCATGCCATGGCAGTGCTATTCACAACTTGTCTTGTCTGTGGTCCGGTCGGTGTAATCCTTTATGTTCATGTATGACCTGAACATACAACGGCATGTGCCATGGTAACAATTTAGTGACGCTTCGATATGCGCAAAATAATAATAACTCACTAAAACTACGTTCACAATTAATATAAACGGAAATATTAACTGATTAAAATTAGACAGGTATTTATGTAAGTTTAATTAAGTACTTAAGTAGTTGTACTGGTACGTACCAATTTTAACAGTATACAATTGTAACTGTAGTATAGATAAATATGACAAGAACTGCAAAAGTTACGCTGGAGTATTTTGGAGGTCTCATTCAAACAAACATAAATGAAGTCATTATATACAGTCACTATTGCATCCTGTCAAAATAGCCATCGTAATGTTGCCGCTAGTATGGAATATATTAGGTACACACGACTACACATCAAGTTCGATACATTGGTGGTTATTAAAATGTAAATAGAAACTTTTTCCATCTGTGTTACGGTTTCCGTACATATAGTTTCATTTAAACGCCGATAGAAGGAGCTAGTACGTAATTATATCTCGCAAGAAAAGTTTAACCGTGGTTGCGTTTATATCCAGAGTACAGTTGCAGACAGTATTTGTTTTTTTTTATATAAATATCTAAGTATTTTTTTGTTATTGGAATATAAAGATTTTTGAGTTTGAGTTTGAAAAATGAAAAATTTGAGTTCCGCATTTATCTTATGTTACACCACACCGCCTCAGCCAACCATAGCGAAGGAAGCCAGCCATAAACAAGCAATCCAGCCATAGCCAAACAAGCCAACCATAGCCCAGCCTGCCAATCACCGCCAAGCAAGCCAATCACAGCCAAGCCTCTGCCCTACTGCTGGACATCTCCGGTGGGGAGGTGTTCTATAAAACATCCTGCAAGCTCTTTACGTTACTTTTTCGACTCTGATCACAGCAGCATATTATAATTACTACCTGTCATTGTTAAACTAAGTAATAAATCATTCATTAATTTGTGCAAATCGCCTTTATTTATACCACTTTAATACTTAGTAAATCAGTATCGTCTATGATTGGGAGTGCGGCGGCCGGCATGCGTAGGCCGCGTGACGCACGCGCCGTGTGGCATGAAAACGTGTGTGTGACAAGATTTCGTACCCTCTCGCACGATTCGCAGCGTTCAACTTCTAATTAATTAATTTAACTAGAAGACACAAAAGTAATACCCGACCATCAATTTGGATTCCGAGCACATCATGGAACGACTGAGCAAATACATCGAGTTGCCCATACAATTAGACAATCTCTTGAAAGGAAGGAGTACTGTTCTGCCGTGTTCCTTGACATACAACAGGCTTTTGATCGAGTGTGGCACAAGGGCCTTGTATATAAACTTAGACTGTGTCTACCAAATACGGCCTATATGCTGTTGGAGTCTTACTTAAAAAACCGGATATTTCAGGTCAAGGCAGAAGATAGTCTGTCCCCCTTTTATATGATAGAAGCTGGAGTACCTCAAGGATCTGTATTGGGTCCAATATTATATACGATTTATACTGCTGATCTACCCACCTCTGAAGAAATCGTCACCGCTACTTACGCGGATAACACTGCGGTACTTTCCTGCCATAAAGACAGCATGTTGCATCCGAAAAGTTGCAAGGACACCTAGATAAAATCGAAATGTGGTTGAAAAAATGGAGAATAAAAGCCAGTGCGGAAAAATCCATACATATTACGTTCACACTGAAACGCGGTGAATGTCCACCGGTGATTCTAGATGGAACTATCTTATCACAAAAGCCTACCGTAAAATATCTTGGAATGCATTTAGACAGAAGACTGACCTGGAGGGAGCATATAAAAACCAAAAGAGAACAAGCAAATAGAAAAGTACGAGACATGTACTGGCTTATAGGAAGACAGTCCACACTGAGTCTAGAGAATAAACTCCTGATATACAAGTGCATCATAAAACCCGTATGGACATACTGTATTGAGCTATGGGGATTAACAAGTCACTCCAACATTGAAATATTACAACGATTCCAAAATAAAACCCTAAAAACATTAACTAATGCACCATGGTTTATCAGAAATACACCAGTATTTAGAAATCCCCACCATAAAGGAAGAGATAGAGAAGTTCTGTGGGAGCTATAAACAACGTCTGGAGCGTCATAAAAACCAGCTGGCCACCTCACTCCTGGATACTAAAGACTGTTTATTCCGGCTAAAAAGAACACCATTAGCCTCAATCTAAAAACATGTGAGACGTCATGTCATTGGATATGATGCCTCAAAACGCGGAAGAGACAAATAATCTGATAAAAGCTATGTGGCTGATCGCAGATGGATAAGAAATATACATATATACCATCTGGGGTGGATAATACGACAATAAATTAAACATCATGTGCGTAATGACGTTCCTAGCCGAATGCCTAATAAGAGATTAGAAAAAGTGATTGTAATTAATCTAATAAATAATTACTAGAGAGGTGACTATTCGGTGTGATCGTGTCGAAACATATGAAGAAGTAGATATTTCCGCCCGCGCTGTTGCTGCCCGTACCAGAGGTTAATGGCCCAATATTTACAAATGGTGTTTTTTTTTGATTACGTCTTTCTGCAGTATATTTTGTTCAAAAGTAACATTTTTTTATTTCTTTGCAAGGATTTATTTGACGGTTCCAAAATACTCTTGTGTAGTGGTATTACCAGATATTTCATTAATTGTCGTATCGTCTTCCCCACATTGTATAAAAAATAACTTCTAATTGTTCAAATTCCAAACAGTCTAGGTTGAGGTGTCGCCGAGTATACCTTAATTAACATGAATATAAACCTATTATTTTAACTTTTCAGTCAGTCTTAAACGGCATTTCTCGTATTAATAAGTTTAAAACACAATGAATTAAAAGTGAGAGTTTTATTTGTAACAGTTTTTTTTTATCTTAACATACCTAGCTTATTTTAGGAAAAAAATATTTCAATATGATTTCAGTTAAAAAATGATATGTACTTATTATATTATTATTGTTATTTAATAATCTATTAGGGTAATTGACATATTTCAATACGAATATTTTATAATTTATTTATTAAAATAAAATAAAGATAAAAGGCATTGATGGCAAAATTATCTATAATAATAATATCTTGGGACAATCCACACACGGTCATCTGATCCCAAACTAGGCAGAGCCTGTACTATGCTTATTTTTTTGCCATCACTCATACCTTAACACGCATTAGCAGAGTGCCGCAGTACTAGCAGACATGTTTTCATTAATATACAAACTTTATCCTTACGCAGATTGAAATAGAATTGAAATACGTCGGTAGATCACATGATCCATTTATCTGCGCCGACAATTATCATCTTGATTGATACAAGTTATTATGTCTGATCAAATATAAACCTTGGTTTAAAATAGAAGAATAAACCAAGGTTTATTTTTAAACCGTCATCCCTTTTATTTTGCTACTTTCCTTTAAATAGACATAATGACTTAGAAACGAATACAAACACAGTGAATAATGTATACACATGATCTATTTCAGTTTTATGTAGCAACTCTTTATAATTGGCAGATTGCATACATCTATATCCTTTTTTTTACAAGATAAAAAATTGAGAAGGCCTTATTTGGCTAGCCACCGGTCAGTCATCACGCCTGCGTTCATACATTTATTGTTTAATTTTTGCTCTTGTAAAGAAAAAACAGCGTATATATTATGATGCCAAAATGAAAACTAAATAGTATTTTAGACATAATTAGATGGATAACCTGTGATTTCTAAAATTTTTAAATTTATCTATAAATAAGATGGACTTAATATTAGATTAATATTTAGAAATAAATGTCAACTACCCTATAAGATAGATTATTCTAGATATCTACACCTCGAGTCTAATATCAAAACAATTTAAGACGTAAATCGTGTCAACACTATACTGAAACTACATTACTGGTAGCAATTACTGTATCGTCTTTTGTCGTAGAAAAATATTAATTTTTTACAGCCCCGATATTATTTATAAGTACAAATAAATCCTCCACAATCATTGTATACTTTCTGTACTCATCAGTCTCAAACCCAATCAGTCGTTAAACATCGGCAAACTTCGGCTAAATTCGTAACACCATAACTATTTGAATATTAAATCCAAATACAATGTAGGTATCTACTCGACTTTCGTATCTACTTTTAAATTTCGAACTAACAATTTAACGAACGTCAAAGATATTTATTTTTATTCAAATTGAACGAATTGGCATCATAAATTCTGAGGCCATTCGTTCTTCAAGTTATGCCACTTTCCAAATTCAAATTAACCTAGAATTTTTCATGCTAGTTCACAAATATTCTAATTAAACAGTATCTGCAGATTTATCAGGCTCGGTACAAAGGTCCTATAATCAAAATGTACTAACTAAACACCACCGTGAATTTAATCTGTGTTTGAGTAATGTCATTCTTTCTTAAAACTCAACTTCAACTCTCCTAAATACAATTCGAATTTCAAAACAGCTGAATCATAATACACCTACTGACGTCACAGTTCATTCTCAGGTCATTAACATCAATTCTAATCCCAAAAATACATTCGAAATATAAATCTTACTCCGTGACAGCCAGCATCAAGAAAAACGCAGAAGTACAACAATGCAGGTATCGCCTGCAAATATGGCGTCTCAATTATGCGCAGCCCTTTTCCCTAGCATGTACCCTTCCCACCTTTTAGCCGTGTTCATTAATATTGGATCATTGTCTAACCCTGCTAGTAAGTATAACTGGTTGACATGAGTCGCGTGGTAATCCCATCTAGCTATATTAGGACTGACTCCAAGAGTAAAATGTCGGAGATCGTAGAAGCTCCCGCTGCCTGTATCGTACAGAGGTAGAAGAGTTTTGAGTGACGTCATGCCGTCATCAAACATTTTTTTTGCTAAGGATATGGAGTTCTCGCCTTCGATGATGTGTAAGTCGTAGAGTCCGAGCAGTGTGTATATGAAGCCGTTTAGGACGAATAGGGGCGGTTTTGTTGGGTACTCTTCATACCTGCAATTGCAAATGTCACTTTGAGCCACCGTAAACTTAAACTTTATGAAGGACTTTTAATGCATTGACTAGTATGTAGCTATAAAGTTTAGTCATCATGATGCCAGCCATAAGACGTCCACTGCTAAACATAGGCCAAACACTTCCAGTCTACCTATGGATCAGAGACTTGGCTACTGTCTATTGACCTCATAAAAAGGCTCAATGTAGCACAACGTGCTATGGAAAGGGCTATGCTGACCGAGGAAACCCGTAGAAGAACTGAAGTAGCCGTTATAGCTTTAGTAGTTAGTAAGTTGAAGTGGCAATGTGCAGGTCATATAGTCCGGAGGACTGACAACCGGTGGGGAAGAAAGCTTCTCGAGTGGTAACCAAGGACTGGAAAACGCAGTGTGGCCCCCCACTAGATGGACAGACAACCTCGTCAAGGTGCCAGAGAGCCGTTGGACAGAGGCGGCAGAACATCAGTCAATGTAAGATAGTTTATTAACACCCATAAATTGAAAGATCCGTTACCTATTTCTACAATAATCATTCAATTCTAATCTGCTACTTGTACATTCTTAAAGCTTTATATTACATCGTCAGTAAATACTTATTATTACAGGTCATGATATGTTGGTCGTCACTCACCACACGTATTTGTCCATCCACATGGCTTTGACACCACCAGCGTTGCTCGGCACGTCCAGTAAGTACAGAGCCCTCTTCGCTGCTTGCAGATAAGTTGCGTCGCCGCTCTGATGGTACGCCCTCGACAGGAGAGAGATTGCGTGGCCTTGACTCATTGCTGAGTGCCTGCATTATATTAAAGATTTATAGAATAGAGAACTACAAGTCGGTGTACACACGGCGACACCTCAACCTAGACTGTTTGGACTTTGAACTAATAGAAGTTGAACGCTGCGAATCGTGCGAGAGGGTGCGATATGTTGTTATTTAGTCCCACTCGGCGAAAGTCGCCGCATTGCCCGTCCCTTTCCAACAATTCTATGTGTATTGGGACTAATCCCACCACTCATTCCCACTGTTACTCCTGTAAGCCAGGATCTACAGTGGTCACCACTGAAGACATCGAGGTTTGACCCTCGGCGAGTTCCTGGGAAACGCTAAATTGTCTTGGAACCCGCAACAAATTTAATTAAAAATGTAGATAGGAGGAGGTGGAAGTACATAAATTAATGAATTATCGAAAGTTTATTAATGAATGGTGTCGAACTTGATGTGTAGCCGTGTGTACGAGTCTTTAAAAAATCCCACTGGGAGCACTCACCAGCCGGGGCGCAGCTCGGCGACCCCGGCGGCGATGCGGCGCCGCACGGGGATGGGCCAGCCGCCGCCGCGCGCGCGCTGCGCCCGCACGAGCCAGCGCGCCGCCGCGTAGAACTGCGCCATGTGCTCGCTGCCCGACACCGTCACGTTGTCCAGGGAGCCCACGCCGCTCAGTATTATACTCGATATCTGGACACAATCGCGTCTAGAATTTACCTGCTCCCGAAAGACTATGACCAAAAAACTCTATCCAGAAAAAACTATTGTCCGCTCATTCAAGCCCGCACTCAATTCACACTATATGCGAGCGTGAAGCCGAATACCGTTACGGACCTGGATTGAAAGAGGTTTACGAACCCATTATTTGAATCTAATGGTAAACAGACGAGCATTGCTCCAGACCGCCATTTTACCGTGGTTATTAAATGTCAAAGCATCCAAAAAATATACGAACGCTAGAGGAAGTAAATGACAGTAAAATCAGGTAAAAAAATACCTTAAATTTTGTCCTAGGCGATCTTCTTTTCGGCCTGTCCTGCAGTGCCCAGCCTTTCTGCATGTCTACGATGAGATCACGCGTGATGCGCCGCCATTTTTGCTCTGTACCTATACCGTAGTATATGTGGTCTTCCTGGATAAATAGGTCGTCATTATAAATTTTGTATAGACTATGCATGTAGTAAAACCTCAAAAGCTTTCAAATAGCATTTGTCTGAATACTGTTGAGTATTCAGCTCAGATTCCAAACTAATTTGTCCATGGTTCTTTAATTAAATGCGGAGTTCAAAAGAAGCTTGATATATCTGAGCTAAAAGTAGCAAAATTGGAATAAAACTTCATTTTATAATTAGTGGAAAATATGTGCTTGATCATGGCTTGATCACATACCTCCCGCCTACGTAGTGATTCGTTCGTATTATACGTATCCACCAAGGACCAATAACCAAAAATGACTGCTGGCGTCATTTGAGTGCAGTCTTATTTTTTGAACAGCCAAATTTACAGGATCGGATTAAATAGATTTTGAACCCACACGATCACAGACACCGCACATGTCTATTGCTTCATTGGGGTAATAACGTTACGAAGTTTAGTACTCACCTGAGCTGATATTAACTGCATACTAGTAACATAATGCAGATACACTGTCTCCTTTTTGTCCTTATTCTGCAACACCACAGTCACCGAGGAATTCGGTTTCAACTGCACATCCACACTCAACACAAAGTCTTGGGTTATATTCACTTTAAGCCACACCTGGCTTGACACGTGCTCGGACGTCGAAAACCTCAGCACGTTCGACTGGACCGAGCTATCATAATCCCTTCCCATATAAGCATCTTTACTTATTATCCAATTCTCCATATGTTTTTCTCCATCGTCTATAACACGCCTCTTTGGTTCCGGCTCAGCGATATGCTTGCTGTAATGTGCCAAGCCAAATTGAGCTATCTGTGTAGGATAATAGAATCCACGGGGTTCCCACTGGGTGCTCACTGGGACCCCTTCTATTCCGCTAATACATTTAACACGGTCGCGAACTTCGACGTTGTAATTCTCGAAGGTTGTGAACGTCCCCCTCGGATCATATCGCTTCTTTGGATGATAGATTTTACCATAACTGTGCGACCATTCGAATTTCTCCACCCCATCTTGTGTCGTAATTTTGCCGTAGATCTATTAGAAAATACTAACACTTAGTTATGCCTAACGACCAAACACTGATAATGAGCGATACCTACATTTAAAAGAAATATTTCTATTTGATTTTATTTATCATTTTTAGTTTGCTATTGAAGTTAACACAGACCCTAAACACTAAAACCCCTTGTGTCAGTATGTTAGCTCGGCAGCATTATACTATTACTCGTTCAAAGTTGCCGTGAAATAACCTCCAGCTAGAAGGTCAGTGTCTTGGTGGCCGAGTGGCAGTGATAGGGGGCAGGTGAGGTCACGCGCGGGGTGGTCTCGGCCATCGGCGAATGCTTTACTGGTATCCTTATTCCTTATTGACCACATGCACCTTGTGCAACACAGTGTCAGATATTTTGCCGCCAAGCAGCAATGCGTAAACACTGCTGTGGTTTGGTGTGCACTACAGCTGGTGAAATTACCGGACGCAATAGAGTTAAGGGAGTTATCTAACGTCTCGGTTGAAAAGTGGCAGTTCGGTGTAGCTGACTATATAATTGTATAAGCAGGCGTGTCGCTAACCATCAGGCGAACATCTTGCTTGTATCGTCATTGATTAGAATATAAATATAATCTACAGAGTGTATTCAGGTGTGTAACCTACAGGATTCAGTTCATTGCCCATATTTGTGGTTGCATACAGGGTTTGATATACTAATTAGGTCTAAAGATTAGAAGGCTTACTTCGAAGTATTTGTGCACCAGCGAGAAGGGGACGTACACTTCATCGCGGTCCAGGTCCCGGCGACACGCCACCGAGTACTCCCCATTGATCGCGCACTCGATCTCGTCGCGCGAGCCACGCCGTTCGTTCGACAGTACTGAGCCGACTGTGAAACATATACAGAGTCTTAGAATAATAACGCCTAGAACGATAGTTTCATACGAAAAAACTGTCTCGTTTGAGGCACACTAGCATAGATGTAGGCGTAAGTCGCGCGTATTGACGCTCTGCGACACGCACACAAGTGAGCAAATAATGTTGTTAGGGGAATCAGAATTTCCCCAAAACTAGGGAAAATGGAAATGCTTCTTCCTGAGGTTATTATTTCATTTTTAGAATAAAATTTCTATTATTGCTGACAGTAATGAATTACTTTTTAATTTAAAAGATAAAAATCTGAAATAACAAATCTACGATCTAAAAATCTTGTGTCACTGTTTTTGTGGTCGCACTCCTCCGAAACGGCTCGACCGATATTTATGATTTTTTTATGTATACTTGTTAGGTGTGAGAATAGGTCGTAAAGTATATTTCATATCACTAGGTTAAGCTACGTTAGACAAGGTAATTACATGGATGGATGACCGTTTATTGCCATTCGAAAACGTAAGCGTGCGCAGATCATCTAGTACTTAAATAAATCTTTTCTTAATAAGCAAATTTAGGGTAGCAATTTTCCTTTTATTGGCAACATTTCATATAATGTCGTCTGTTGAAATTTAAAATTATTGTTTTCACTTTGGTGATTGTTTTACGTTAAAATATTAGATTAAACGTAATACTTGCAAGTGAAATGTTATGTTACAATGTTTCTTAAGTTTTTCCAAAGTACTATGATTTCCATTTATTGCACAAACCATCATTTTAAAATAAAATATCGAGAGCTACTAGCGCTACGAATCGACTTTAAGCACTGACGCAGGCTGTTCGCTACTGAGCCATTCTGGCTTGGTTTTACTTGCCTCACTGTGCGTACATGTTCACGGTTTCTATGCGTTATTATTCTAAGTACAGAGTGTTCTAAAAAACACCTGTTTGATCAATGAGGGTGATGATTCAGTGTTGCAATATAACTATAATATGTACATTATATTGCTCGTTTATTTTTCCTGAAATGTACCAGCAATGAGAATATTCTCCTTACAAATCGACTGGTGTTTTTAACACTGTATAGGTATTGAAATGAAACTAATTTTACGGATTATATCGAGGTTTATTTTTGATAGTGCCATATACCTCTACAAGATGCAGGAGTATACAAACTGGATTGTAACTGTGGGCTCTCATACATCGGGCAAACAAAACGATCGGTAAAAACCCGTGTAAAAGAACATATAGCTGACGTTAAACATCGACGCTATACGAAGTCTGCAGTCTGTGAACATGTTCAGGATCGCACCCGCCATTATATTAGATTTGACAAACCACAAATCCTCGCAAAAGAACAGCCAAGGATGATTCGTGAGGCTATTGAAATTAAAAAGCATCCAAATTTCAATAGAGAAGATGGCTGGGTGCTACCACCAGCTTGGGATCCCGTGATAAATATAGTCAAATCCAAAGACAAGCATTCCACTGCAAGACCTCAAGATACTGTAAGCTCTTTCTGCATAGATCGGACTAACAATAATAATTAGAAGACCTGAGGGTACCCCAAGACAACTATGACATATGGACAGCTACCACCTCAGTCCTCCTGTGACCATGAATGCTGTAAAGTATTCAAAACGTCGGGTAATAAAAATTAAAAAAAAAATTAAAAAAAAACGCGATATAATCCTAAAATTAGTTTCATTTCAATGTGTAATATTCGCGTAAATATCAGAAATAATTACTGTATAGGTATTATATAAAACCATTCAGTTTTGTCAATGCCCGTTGAGTAAAATGTTAACATTTGAGAGGAATCACAACACTTTATATCACAAGATAATATTAATTTTTTAATCCTGTTATGCACTGGCTAATGATTTTTTTTATTAAATACTACCAAGGTGGCAAGCAAACATGCCTGATGGTAAGCAGTCATCACAGCCTATAGAAGCTAGCAACACCAGAAGAATGACTAGTGCATTGCCAACCCTTAAGACATTAGATATTAAGTAGTTTATGTCTGGTAATTTCACCAGCTACACACAGCAATATTTACACACTGCTGCTTGGCCACAAAATATCTGTGTTGTTTCAATTTCCACCTATTACCACCACAAATTTACATAGGTATGCATTATCAATATAACATATTACAAGCCTTATTACCTTACCTAAAAAAAAATATAATTTTTATATGTGTACATACTAGGCCGGGGTGAGAGATCCCCGCAGTGTCCCCAGAACAGTGTGAACATAATGACGGCGACACACAGCGCACCCAGCGCCACGCGCATGTTCATCCGAACCACCATCATGCCCACCACCTGTTCCATTCGAATAACAACCATTATTCTACTTCAAACATAAATTGTACTGTATTCTACTTCGGATTGTATATCGGATGATACTATTCAGGTGCGGACTTCAGTAAAATCGTCCACTCATGGCTGACATTGTAGGCTCCACACATATGTTGCATTGCAGTTGTGTAGCTTGCCTTATACCCTTATAAGGCAAGCTGTATAAATAAGTTGTTGGGGGGGCCAAATTTGGGGGGGGGGGGGGTAAACCTAGAGGCCCCATATCACTGATACGGCTGATACAGTGGTACTTTTTCATTGCCAAACAACACTCACACATTTTCAGTGTGTTTAGTATTCACCATGAGTATTCACGGTCACCATCAAAGTACAGAGCTAATGAAAATAAAATTAAAAGAAAACTGAATATACAAATTAATAAATATTCTTACAAACTTTACAACAAATTTAAAACATCCTTTAAATTGCAAACTGTGCCAGAGAAATCTACTCTTTCAGAGCCACAAGTAAAGATATACAGCAACATTGAGTCTGTGAATGAAGCATTTACTTATTTCTTAGTATTCACAGATTAACAATTATGACTAGTTGTTATTTATAGACTCAAATGAAAACAAAAAAACTCAACATAATGTCGGTTTAAGTCATACTAAGTGGATCATTAGTTTCGCGTAGGCGTTACGAAGTTAGTACCTATTTAGTATTAGGAATCAAAAAGAGATATAACCTTTAAAAGGCAGTGTTTCAAACACAATTGTAATGTTCAAACACTGTTCAAATTATCAAAGAACACACATATGTTTACTTTTTGTAATACAAATATATTACTCACTCTGTACACAGTAGTAACATTTCGTTCGTCCTATAATATATTTTGTAATGTGGAGCGGTTCTTCTGAAGATGTCACATAATAAATTACACTGAACTCATAAGATTACGCGTAGTTAAGTATATCAAGTATTTATTTTTACGCTGGAATTATTAATTTAGAAAAAATCGACTACAAATTCGTCCACCGCGCCGACCGAACGACCAATTCGCAGCTGACTTTTGTTTGACAACTGAAAATGACAGTTTTGACATTTCAGGTTTCGTTTAGAAACCAGCTATTTATTATCTTTGATAAAAATGAATGTTTGTCTTTCTGTATGTCCTCTACACTCAGAGCCTCTACAGAATCACTAGAATATGCATTTGATTATGTCATGATGTTCAACCATTAGTATATCGATGTGTTCAACAAAGTGAAAGAGCGCGAGCGGAGCTGGGTGGGTAAAAAATAGCTTAGTTTAGTGTGAAATACCTATTATTGCTGCTTGAACCATGCTTGAAACTTCATGAACCGGCTTGAATATGATTTATTGCTTCTCTCTCTCTGCCAGTCGGTCCCTCATTGTGCCCTCATTACTGAGGATCGTGACTCCGCTGCGCACGCTCATGTATATTAGCTGTGATCCGCCTCCATTGAACCCGATCTTCTGCTAGGTGAAGGGCAGAGCTGACAGATCGCTACAGTATCTCGGAGATCTGGTTTGACCACCACTTTGTTGTGTAAACAACGTCAGATTTATTGCATAGATATACATAATAATCATATTACATTTATTATTACGCCCGGATGCCCTAGGCGGTGGGTTATGTTTTCGAGAGTATGTATGTATGCATGTATGTATGTCTATTTATTTGGCACGGCCGCCTAGCGTGATGGAAAGTGACTTATAATATGTCGTTAGAAGTAATGGTTAGATTCGTCTGAATTGTGTGAGCGACATAGGCTATATATTTTACCAAATGGGTATCAAATGAAAGGACTTTACGAGTCGAGTTGAAATATATTATACATAATGTATATAAGTACGTATTATGTACTTACATAATACGTACTCATATACATTATGTATAATATATTTCAACTCGACTCAACACAATGAATTATAAAAGCATAAAAAGCCCGACTTGCCCGACAAACAAAATGGTCCTAAATTACATTATACATAAGTTATGTATAATGTAATTTAGGACCATTTTGTTTGTAATATAATAATTCATACTTGTTTGTTTTATTACTTTTTGCTTGTAAGGATATTTATTTAATTATAGTGGTTACCTACAATAGACAATTGTCTAACTATCTACGTATCTATCTCTTATTATTTCTCGTAGATTTTCAAAAGGTTGTGCGAAGGAAGGTCCAATAAAATTATTGGGTTACAGAAAGGGCACGTACGTGTCACGATATTTATTTCAAATTTCAAAATTTTGCTGGTAATGACAAAGTGTAAACGTAAAGCTATGTATTTACTTATATAAGCCTCAAACACGTTGGCAGAAGTATGTAACCTACAGCATTTATTACCACTATTACCTTACATTACCAGCTTTGTTAGGTCCCATTTATGTCGCTACCAAACGTGAAGGTTTTCTCTTAACATCATTTCTCTTAACACCAGCTAAGGACTGGAAAAGTTCGCCTGCGTCAGTTTTCCCGCCGTTTATAATGTGGATGGATGTCTTCTAGGCTAGAGTGACTAGGCTTTTAAATTTTAATAAGCTAGTGTGCTTTACTATTCTCGACTACGTCCCCACTTTCCATCACGTGGGACTGGAGTTAAGCACCAGCTTATATTTAATGGATATTAAATAAAAAAACATTGAATGATCTTGCTTTCATTCAAGATTTTAGTCTCGGAGCTACTGTCAAGAATTTCCTAACGAAAATGTTCATTTTGGTGGACCTGGGAACCGAATCCAGCAAGTCACCGTGCAGGGACTAAAATGTAATGTGGGATTTTTGACTGCTTTAACGATAACGTGAAATTCAAACTACTTTAAAAAACCAATGAAATATTGATACATACATTTGTATTCATCTTCATAATCTACTTACTAATAAGTAGATAACCTAATGATAAACTAACTACTTACTTGATTTTATTTCAAACACCCAAGGCATACGTAGTACCTATATCGTACATGAGATTTGGACATAATAATTCCGAATGTTCCAAAACTACCAGTTTCGAGACACTAACATGGCTTCTGACGACAAATAGGTTTATCTCTAATACAATTCCACCGCTAGCTAGAACACGCGCTCAATCGGATTACCGGCCTCGCGTGAGTAGCTTGTCTGCCTATTTGTTGCTTGCCACCATGCCCTACATGCAGGAACCATGAGGATGATGATAGCAGACCTTGTTTTTGTCCCACTGTTGGACACGGGCCTCCCCTCAACATGAAGGAGCTTAGGCCATAGTCCACCACGCTGGCCAAGTGCGGATTGGCGGACTTCACACGTCTTTGGAAAGCTAATTAGGCTTTCTCAGACATGCACGTTTCCTGACGAGGTTTTCCTTCAACGAAAGCCAGTAATAATCGTACAAAGACGATTCGCACATGATTAATTTAAAAAAAAACGACCCGGGAACCATAACGTGCTAAAAAAAATGTTGTAATCATAAATTACGATTTTTATAAAAAATGCGCAAGCGGAACTAACAAAAAAATAAATAAGTAGGTAGCATTTATTTACTTAGATCAAAAAGATGTAGTTCTTTGGGTCATTGTATGTTACGGCTATCTCAGCAGTGCAATCAGTGCATGTAGGTACCCTGTATCGCGGGTAGGTCACATCCGACCGAACCCTAACTCGCTTCATTGGAAGCTTAGTTTGTGTTGCCATCACTTGACACTATTTAAGTAAATCTACTTTAGTATTTTTGTAATAAAGTTTAGTACATAAAAGTAGAATACAACCAGGGCATTCATGCAATGCTTTCCGTGGTTCAGTCCTTAGGAAAGGTAGGATATGAGAAAATAATAGGTATGACACTTAATCCATTGCAGTTTTCACGGGTTCGATACTCGTATTATTAATATTAGCCTCTATATCTATTACTAGCTGACCCGCGCAGCTCCGCCCGCGCTTTAATTACATTTTGCTCCCCTTTTCTCCCTACTTCCTTGATTTATCTCTCTCCATCTCTCTCTCTCTTATAATAAAAATCTAATTCTATGCTATTTTCTCCCCTCCCGCTTCGGTCCCCGTCACACTTCCCCTCTTCCTCTCCCCGTTGTCCTCTCTGAACCCTCTCTCTCCTCTCTCTTTTCCCAACTTGCTCCCTCTCACTCCCCCCCCCCTTGCTCCACCTAACTCCTCCGATCTCTCACTCCATCACCTTCCCCTCTCCCTCCCTTGCACCCTCCTCTCGTTCTATATATCCTCGTCAATCATGGTATCAGCGGCATAAAATATACTTTATAACCTATTCTCAGACCTTCCCGCAAAATTTCATACATATCGGTTCACCCGACTCTCGTGCACGTAACTCAGAGGTTGTCAGATTTTGTTGTGCAAGGCGTTGCGAACGTTCGACACTCGATTCTCGTGCGCGTACCTGAGATTTTCTCTGATTTTGTTCAGCATGGCGTTGTGAACGTTCAGGTGAAGATTCTCCCATACGACGTATTCTTGCTGCCCGTGCTTGAGAACTATGTTTAGAAAGTTGAGACCTGGCTCTCTTAGGCATTTTCAAATGTTTAAGAAAATGCTAATAGCGTGTAATATTCTAGCTCTGAAAAGAACTGTTGTTTAGCCCTGAAAAGAACTGTTGGTTACCCCTGAAAAAATCTGTTGGTTAGCCCTGAAGAGAACTGTTGATTAGCTCTGAGAAGAACTGTTGTTTAGCTCTGAGAAGAACTTTTGCGTAGGTGTAGTTTCAAGAAATAAATCTAAAAAAAATCGCACGAAAATTATTAGAATTCGCGCACGACCGCTGCGTAGGGAGCCGAGTTGAGCCGACCTCGCGTCTGAGTCCTTACTCATAGATCTAAACTCCCCTCCCGCATGCGCACCCCCGCCTTGGTGACGCTCACTTCGCAACGGGCCGTGCAGCAGAAATCTTTTATTTTATAAACAGTAATATTTTAATTTCGCCATAACTTCAAAACAAAATGTCCAATTTTAATCATTCAAAGACCAAATATTATCTACATAAACTGTACTTAATGATGAAATTATTTATTTTGATAAGGATTAATATCATGAGTAAAATAAATGCGTTTAAATGTAGTCCAAACAAAATTCAAGATTTTTAAATAAAAAAAATGGTTGTTGGGCCTCACTCGACATAGATACGCGCGTGTGCCGCGGACTTTTTTGTAGATATTTATAAGATCTACAATTAATTAGAACATTTTATGGTTCTACATTTTATAGTTTAGGCAGCGTACGCAAAATAAGTAACTTTTCTGGTTGATTTTTTACACCTTGTGTCCGAAAAAACCCAAATATCTTACGGAACCCTATCTTTTTCAAAATAAAATTTAGCCTATGTTACTCGTAGATAATGTGGCTTTCCAATGGTGAAAGAATTTTTAAAAACGGTCCAGTAGTTTTTGAGCCTATTCATTACAACCAAACAAACAAAGTTTTCCTCTTTATAATATTAGTGTAGATAGTGTAGATAGATGATGTGTGTGTGAGATTTGACACCTGTTTTGATAGCTAAATAATCCAATTGGAGATCGTCATGAACGTCCACATCTTGAGATCCAGATGTGTGTTGCGACAGATGAAATGATGACGCTTTCGTGCCGTTTCGCTCTCTTTATAGCAAGATTATCAAGCCAGGCTCTATCGTGAATTTTCTGACCTTGTTTAATACAATTCTTCCACTGGTTCCTATCATAAGCGAGTTTTTTCCATCCACCATGCTTGATGTTGAATGAAGCCAGATTATACTTAACACAATCCTTAAATCGAAGCAACGGTCACCCAACTTTCCTCTTTGCTTCTGCTATTGTACCGCACGAGCATGACCTGCCTAGGAAGGCGAGAAGAGCTCATGTGATGCACATACAGGAGCCACCGCAGCCGTCTCTATTTAAGCAGGGAGGTAAAACTTGGCAGCTGTGCTCTCTCAAGAACTCATCATTATAAGTGATATTGTATAGTGGAGCTAACCGCGAAGACTCCATCGAAAGGTATCCTAATACGATATTTTAATAAGTCGACAACTAAACGGACGTACCGCTTTACAGCTTACGCTAAAATGCACCAGATACGTACATTCAAAAAGATTACAAACCCACTGATCCATTCGATTCCAAGTGGCAAGCCAGCGTAACAGAAGGAGGTCAGTGTGCAGGCGGCAAATGGGTCAGGGCGGATGCAGGAGAGCGGCCTCGTTCGCGTCGGCTCGGGCGCGCTCGGGCTCGCTCGGCGGCGCATGCGCGCGGCTGGCATCGATCGCCGCCCACGCGGCCGTCCGCCGCCGAGTGCTCCGCGAGTCGTGCCGTGAGTCCCGGGCTTGGCCCTCAGCGATGGCGGCGTGAACGCGCGCCGCCAGCGGCCACCGGCGGACATGCCGCGATGGCCAGAGAGGTAACCGCGACGCGAGCCGCCCGACCGACGCCACCGCCCTTTTACGTAACCGGCCACCAGACACGCCCGGAGATATGGTCGCCGTCCGACCCTCGAGCCCGCTGCTAGACGCCCAGTAGTATAGTGCCAGTGGTGGTGATGATTGTGCCGCGGTGACCGCCCGCTCCTGCCCGCATCGGTGATGCCGCAGCCGGTGTCCTTTTCGCACCCCTCGTGTTCCAAATCGTGCGTCTCGCTCGCTCTGCCGTATCGCTGCACATGCAAACTGCATTATTTAAAATCTGTGCCAACTAAATGGTGTCCATTGACGAGGATTTTTAGGGGATCGATACAGTTTTGATTTATGTTACCTGGTTGTTTACATTATATCCAGTGTAGCTGCGCGATTATAACCTACAATACTTATCTACATTAATCCTAAATTAGTATTGTACTGTATGGAAACTTTTGGAAATAGTTTAAGCACAAGCGTAGCATATCCGTAGCAGTCGTAGTAGCGCCGGTTTCGTAGCGGAGTACTGTAGCATTGGCGTAGCGCGTAGCCTCTAGTTCGGTGCCCCGTAGCAGGGCGCCGATGTAGTAAGTTTTTTTAAGTATTTCTAGCATGTATATAAAAATACACCTGTTCATGGTATATTACTTTTGTGTCATTCGTTAATGAACAGGCAGTGATTGAGTATATATTTTTTTTTTAAATGACGTAGTTATGTACGTATTTGCCTATAAATCTATCGCAACTTTACCTCATTTCCTTTAAATTTAAAATAAACTTAAATAAAACACTATCTTATTCGATTAGTGTTTTTTATAGTACAATTTACGTTATACATTAATTGGAAGTATTAATTCTTATTGTCGAGGGGTGTTAAAAAATAACCATTGGAAATAATTTAAGTTTTATTATCTATAATTATCATATAATATAATGCCTTACACGTGTGAATTAAGGGAATTAACCTGCTGTAATAATATGTGGCTGCAGGAGACCTCAATGATGTTTCGTTACCACTCGTACGCGTAGTCTGTCAATAAAAAAAAACGGGTCAAGTGCGAGGGTTCCATACCATCTTTGGACGTATTAAAGTAATTTAACTATTCATGTAACACCTCAGGTAGCAAAAAAAGAAACCACAAAACTAAGTTTGTTAGTCGAGGTTTTTTTAGGATTACTAAAAAACTGTACAACTTAGAAAGATTATTTTATTTTTCCTGTAAAATATAGATAAACATGTATTATTCATAATTATTTCAGATTTTTCCCTCCACAAACTTCGGAGATATTTTTTTTACTGTTTTGATTATCAGCCAAAAACTACGTGACATAAACCAAAATAAAAATTGGTTTTGAAATGTGCAAATGGAGCCCTTTCATATGATACCCCACTCGATATAGTAGTCTCACTCTGAAAGTTTGATGACCCATTTCGACCATTAAAAAAAGAAAAAATATGTTTTGTAAGATCTATAACCATTCCAAGTTTTAAATCGATAGCATTAGTGGTTCCTGAAATATATATAGGTGTGATAGACAGACAGACAGACGAAGTCAGACCATAAGGGTTCCTTTTTAACCGGCTTCAAAAAGAAGGTTCTCTATTCGACGCGTATGTATGTAATATTGATAAAAATGCGTAATATTAATATATGTTAGTCTATGTGGGCTTCTAAACAAATTTACCAAATTTTATGAGTGTATGTATATATGTATGTAGGTTTGTCCACGGATTTCTCAGAAACTACAAGTCCGATTTTGAAAATTCTTTTTGCAATAGTTAGAGTATTTTTCAACTTAGGGTAGAGCACAAGTTTCATCAAAATCGGTCCAGTAGTTTAAGAGATATAAACTTTTTATGTTTTCAGTAAGTTACTGTAACGTAGACGTTCGAGTTGCGTGATAGTGCTGATACCTATTTTGGTAAAATAAGTCACTAAAAAGTGTTAAATAAACTAAAAAAAATTAAAACCGACTTCAAAGTAAATTATCTAAAAAGCATAAAATAACGAAAATATATTAAAGTCGGTGTCAGCTAGTGCTAGTGTTTGTTAACATGATGTGCTAGCACCGACTTCAATATATTTTCGTTATTTTATGCTTTTTAGATAATTTACTTTGAAGTCGGTTTTTATTTTTTTTAAATAGTTTATTTACCTTTTAGGTATGGAACCCTAAAAACAGTGGAGTAGCGGGGATTTACACAACGATCAAGGTTATAATTTAGAATGGAATCATAGCTAGTGTTCCTATTTTTAACCGTATTCAAAAAAGGATGTACTATATTTGAAGCGTATATGCACATCTTACGTACCTTATGTAGTATTAATAAAAATTCTGTTGTTTAGGGTTTCTAAGATGTTTTAGAAAAACTGCTCTATATGTACGCACCCTACTATTCTATGAAAGGGTTCAGTGTTGCAACTAGAAACCGCTTTCTTTACGTACCGGAGGTTGTAACTATTATAAAAATCTTCACGGAGTCACAACTTAGGACGGATCCGTATGATAACGCTACAAACCTGTTCATCATCCTCAGCAGCCGAAATTCATTCACTGCTGAACAAAAAGCCTCCCCTTGGAAGGGAGGGGTTGCCATAATCCCCACGCTTGGCAAGCGGCTTGGGGATCGCAGTATAGGTGGAAGATAAATCCAAAAGAAAGACGCTGCTGCCCGTCTTCTAGTTCTCGCTTAGTCGCCTCTTACGACACCCAACGAGAGGAGATGGGGGATGCAATTCTAAGCCGACATCCCACGGGGAAAAAGCTTGTTAATAGTAAAATAATACAAGCGTCGTTTGGGCATGTAATACTTAGGTACGGCGCTGCGCTGTTCTCTCCAGTCCGGTCAGTTCAAGCCCATTGTGAAAGGTAATGGAAGAGAGAATGCACTTGTGTGTATAATGTACACGAAAGTCGCAAACATGACTTGCCCATTCTCAGTAAAGTCTTGCGCAAGAGTAGATAAGGACCCAGCGGAGACTCCTTATCAACATTGGAGCATCGCAACTGGGGAAGTATCCTACCACAGAAGACCGCACCTATAAAATACCACCGGTGTACCGCCAATGGTGTGTTTCTACAGTAAATAAGGTTAGTTCTTGAAGAGTAGTCGCTGTACTGATAGTTGACAATCTCGGGACGTTGCATTACTTCACGAACATCACTTCCCCAAAGGCGTTCTGATGCCACACTTTGTACATAATGTTACCAGCGCAGCATTCCCCCAGTCAATCATTTATTTGCGTTATAAGTTGTCATTACATTGTTCCATTACATTAACATCTTCTTAAATATAGTGTCGGGTAATATTCAGGTGATATTTTAAGCATCTAAAATCGAATGTATCCCAAGATGCCCAAACTTATTTTGTCCACTGCTGCCCATTAAAAAAAAACAATAATTCTCTTACTCTTAAAGTCCCTTCACATGTTTTTGAAGCAATATCCTATTTTAACAATTAATGCCCTTCAATAAATCTAGGCCTTTTATCCTACGTCCTTTTGTGTATCTCTACTTCCTTTTGTAACAAAAGTATAACCTGGAAGTCTAACTGTTCTGACTACTGCACAAATTCCAAATGACAATGCAATTACTTGGCATAAATATGTAATTTCAATTTTTGTACTCAATTTTTTGTTACACGATTCTACACGAAGCTTCCTCGTTTTAAGATTCATGCTATATTATATGAACCAAAATCGAAGTGGAATCAAGAATATCGACGGAGTCCATTTATCCGGCCTGACGACGGCCCGAGAGGGATTTAATCACGCTTATCAGGATCTACCCTAAATGATAATTTATCGCTTATTTTCCATAACAACATTTCTCCTAAATAACAGTTATTGGGGCGGTAGAACTTTTAAAAAATGTCGCTTTCGGATGATGTTGTTTTTAGCTATTCTGAATAAGTACTTAGTGGTTTTGTAAAAATAAATCATTGGGTTCTTAAGTACATGTTTTTGAGGTCTCTAAAATTACAATTTTTTGAAAAGAAAAGTAGAGGCACCTGATATGGAGACAATTTTACTTATCTAGTGAAATTCTTAACATATACCTACTGCTGTCAATGAATTATTACAATATCGATACTTGAGCATAAATTTCAATACTAAATGTAACTAAAGAATCAGTTAATTACTCATTACGGGACTCTGAGCGCGACGGCCATTGTCAGAAAACCTGTGGGTTTACACAGCTTAACTTTAGCTTACAGCTGGCCTTAGAAGGTCTTGGTTAAGAAAGGATTTTGAAAATTCATCCTCTCTTTTTCCTGATCGCTAGAGGTTCCGCAAAATCAATTTTATCGCTTATAAAATTGTGTTATGTTGAAATGTTAGAGTCAATAAAATGATCATCGCTTCTAAAATTGTGTTATCTCGAATATATGTAGGTATATAAATCAAAGTAGTTATCCACATTTGTTTGTTCACCTACTTCTTAACTTCACAATGAATTTTGATGGTGTTTTTACGTACAATCGATTGGGGCTTTATGTATACCAGGCAAAGTCGTGGTCGCTATTGTTGAATAATTATGTTTTTAATTCGTGTGTTGTTATGGCTAAGATATTTAACTGTTGGCCCAAACCACTAGAGCAATTAAACGACCAAGTAAATGACATAAATTCAAATTGCCGTAGATATCGCCTGTCTGTCTGTCCATCTGTATAATGGGTATCATAAACCAAGCGAGGCCAATATTCGAAAGTTTACGATCACATTACTATTATATACATTCGCCAACATAAGTTACATTCTGTTATAAAGTGTTATTAGATCACATAATATGAGATATATATACACTATACATATATACATTTATTGAAACTTAATATTTACAGACACTTAAACTAGGTAAAAATACTTCCTCAAAGTTGTCGCCGCACTGGGAGGGAAGGGTACCTAAAAGACTGGCGGGATTACCCCCCCATATACACTTAACAAATAAATTATTTATATATGGACAAGCTACAGTCATCATCAATCATGTTTCATTTAAATTTTATATAAAGTAATAATAATTATAGGTCGGTAAAACCGAAGGTCGTGGGATCAAATACGCGGAGAGCAAAAACTTTGTGCTGTTGTACAATATTGGTTAAGACATTGCACTATAATTACCTGATTATCTATCTAGAATTTAAGAAGATCCGTGCGTCGTCCATGGGAATGTAAAAAGTCGATTCTGCAACTAACTGCAGTCAGATTGTGAGAGTGAAGGAAAAGAGAGAGAGCACTTGTGTCTATGCAAGCCCACACGTCCAAGTGCACTCTAATTTCCCACACGTCACAGGAGAACATTAATGTTATTAGATAAATTAGTTTACTAATGGAATCGATGCTTAGAGATTCGGCATAAACAACGAATAGAAAAGAGTAGTGATCGTAGATAAAGTTTTTATATTTTCAACACAGCGTACATATACTTGTTATAATTATATGCGCAATGTCCTTGACAATAAATAACAAAACACTTAATATTCAAATGGTAAACTAAGGGAGCCGTTCACAGAATCCGAGTATCGATCCCCGGCTCTCAGGAGATCTCTTTTAATTCCTACGTTTAAGCATTAATCTCCCCATAACGATGCTCGTAAAGCCTCCGAGGATTTTTGAGGAGGCCAGAGGTCGCAGTGACCCAACGCCCTTGCCATAACTTTATGGGAAATCGATGATTATAATCCGTTTTATGTCAGCGAATCATTTCGCTTATTAGAGGAATCTTGTTAAAGTATTCCAATTTGGTTCAGTGTCTCTCAGTGGAAGCTGTACCTACGTAGCCTGAATTTAGGAATTTTATCTAAGTGACTTTTTTATTTCCATTTGTGTAGCGGTAGAATACAATCAAACAATAAGGGTATATTTATTACAGGTCTATTTGCGTCAAAATTAGTTGAAACGAAACGTCAGTTTTAACACATTTAGCACATGGCAATGCTATCTGTTTCTAGATTTAGATCTAGATCTTAGCTTAGCTTGATGCTGACGTTAGCGACAGATTTGATAAATCATCGATAGCGATACTCAAGAAAGTATAAGATTAGTTGTCATTAACATAAGATTTAAATAAAAATAAATATATCCAGGTGGTTCGATCCCTTATGCAAGGGGCCGTCCGGTACCACACCGCAGTGTAAGATTTTCTGCCGCAAAGCAGTTGTGGGTTACTTTTGCTGTATGCCGGTGTGAAGAGCACTGTAGGTTAACACTATGAGACTCAAGAGCCTTAATAACTGAAGACTTGGGTGACGTGACAACAGTGCAGTGCCGCTGTCTATAGGCACGCGTGTTGTTTACGATCAGGCGAATGCCTTGCTTGTCATTTGCATTATTTTATTTATTACTAGCCGTCCCGCGCAGCTCCGCCCGCGCTCTTTTTACCTTAACTAAAGGTTAAATGGTATATCGATGTTTAATATACGTACGTTTGAGTTGAATACAGAACCTCCTTTTTTAAAGTCGGTTATAAACTGGGACCAGCTTTTTACTTGCCCCTCCGAAGCACGAAGACGCTTAATTCCAATGGCATTAAACGGCCACCCATCTATGTGATGACCTTGCCTAACGTTGCTTAACCTGATTGATAACAAATATCTATGAGTGCCTCCGTATTATTATTTATTATAATTATAATGAAAAATAGATAAAATCGGACAACGCGTATAACCAACTAAACATTTTGTCTTTAATCCCCTCTCTCAAGAGAACCATCCTGAATTACGGGATAAAAAGTATCCTATGTCGTAGTATTACTTCAAACCATGCCAAATTTCACTTGAATCCATTCAGTAGTTTCGGCGTGATGCGCGGCCATGATACAGACAGACAAAAATGAAAAACATTGCAGTTTCGGCTTCAGTATCGGTTATAGAATGCCCTCCAAAAATAATTTTCACAATATCTTCAATGTACAGAATTGGACCGGTCACAGTTTTATTATAAGTATAGATTTAATATATGGATTTACCCGTGGGGTAACGGGTGAGAATTGCATCCCCCTATGTCTTCTCGTTGGGTGTCCTAAGAGGCGACTAAGCGAGAAAGGGAAGACGGGCAGCAGTGAATTTCTTTTGGATTTATCTTCCACCTATACAGCGATCCCCAAGCCGCCTGCCAAGCGTGGGGATTATGGCAACCCCCCCTTCTAAGGGGGTGGCTATTGTTCAGCGGTGGACGTCTTTCAGCTGCTAATGATTATTTAATATAGTTCGTTATGATGGCAAGAGGCCTGATGGCATGACTTTGATCCCATGGCAACATGGAAAGCCGTTGGTGTGGGATGCGACATGTGTAGATACACTTGCTGCGTCTCTTACTCCGGCAAACTGCGGCGACCGCTAGTGATGCAAAGCGGCGCAAGTATGCAGCCCTAGGTTCAAGCTGTATATTTGCGCCCTTTGCGGTGGAGACCATGGAGCCTTGATCTCATGAGGCGTATGGTTTGGTGACAGAAAGGACCCATCTGTGCCCCAGAAATGCCCAGATAAAGTATATTACAAGATTGCTTTTAAATAAAAACTAGAATTATGTTGTTAATTTTAAATCATATGAAGCACTGGATAAAAAAATAAAAAATAAGATGTTCTGTTGACATTGCAGTACCAGTGTATCTAACCAAATTGTTTTCACATACATATTGACACTATACAATGGAGACAGACTAGATAATTCCAAATAACTGACATGTTTATCTGATAACATACAGATAAGTATATAAAAGAACACTGATCTGGCTTAGCTTATAGATGATCATGAAGTTCTTAGTGAAAAACTAATAGCAATGCTGTCTGTAAACGATAAAATGTATAAAAAACCAGTAGGAAGTTATCATGTTTAATGTCCAATATCTTTTGAACCGGTGCTTTATATGACATTAAATCTAGATATCATATATATACTGTTAAATAGTTATCATATGACATAGAGCAGCAATTCGGGCATTGCATAGCATTTCTGACTTTCAGATCCATACTAATATGGGCATGGTCCTTTCATCCAAACTTTTAGAAGTCTCAGGGGACCGTCGGGCTGCTGCTTTTTCATTTTCTGCCAACGTATAAGCTTGGCCATAGGAAGAGGAAACGCCGCCAGTCTTTTAGGTACCCTTCCCTCCCAGTGCCGCGTCAACTTGGAGGAAGTATTTTACTTAGTTTAAGTAAATAAACTGTAAATATGTAGTTAAAGTAAATAAAGTTCTAAAGTTAAGCAGGGATATTTATTTAACAGAGTATTAGCGTCGTGCTTTTCAAATAAATGATTCCTCTTCTTCTTCATTTCACCAAGTTGAGTAAAACAAATACTGACACACCGGTTGAGTATCTCATTTTTTCATGATCGGTTAAAAATTATCGCTTATTTCATATCTCCACAAAATATAATACACGATAAAGTAATCAGTTAGGGTGGTGAACATCTCACCTGCGATATTGGAAAGCAAAATCATTATACAGTAAAACTTGTAGGTAATGCCGTAATACATACATACACTCGTTCGGGAATGACAGCTATGTATTATGTTAGCTATAGGTATTATGTTACAGAAGAATGCTCCACGAGTATCTCAAACCTTATAATACAAAGTTCCCAGCATACCTTCGCGTCATTCCAAGACGCTGCGCGTCCAATAAAGGCTGATCTTGTAAAAACAAACTGCTCACACACACCACTTTCACACCTACTCATTTGTCCACCCCCCGCCACCCACATTCACCGTGAGGGGGTGCAAAAGGCATAAACTGCTGCAGTTTATATCGCCCCTCTCCTCTCACCCCCATGGCACTAATTTGTCTAATTACAAAAGAAATCAGGGTAAATGAGGGTGTTAATGGCCATTATTATTTAGAGGCGTAATATTGGGTCTGTTTAGATAAGTAATTTATTTTTTAAGCTTGTTATGGCTGCTGTTTGAGTCATACTCGTGTTACTTTAGTTACCGTGATCGCTCGTTATGTAGAAAACCATTTCTTTCGATATTTTTAAACAATTTCGTAACTTTTTTTAAAAGCTGGTTGGTATTTAACCGACTACAGAACGGAGGGAGGGTTATGATTTTAACAAGAATGTATGTATGTGTGTACATATGTTCATATGTTCCCGTATATCTTCTAATCTACTTAACATGATTTGACAAGTAGGGTGTCGTTAGAACCGTATTGATAGTCCGCTGGTTATAGGCTATATAATATCACATTAATAGACTGCGATTTTATCCGTAGTCGGGTTTTAGTTTTTAAAACTTATTACTTGCTAGTATGGTGGTTTATGTTGTACTAGTAGCCATGTTGCCAGAATCTTTCTAATGTTTTCAAGAAGATCCTTTTATTTATTTTGTACGGGATGTATACGTGTTTATGTATGTGTATAGGGATTGCACCTTATAATAAGGTGCAATAATAATAATAATAATATCTTAAACCTCACTGCTGACGCGGACTGATTTTTATTTGCTTACGTCAACGACATGTTAATGATTTATCTCAGAAGAAATCAATTTTTATTACTGTTTTTATTTTTGGTTTTTAATAAAACGTGGTTAAATTGTCCGTGACAGATGTTATTGTAATAGTATATTTAAAACTAAAGCTAAACTGAAGACATAAGTAAAATCGCACATTCTTCACATAAATGCAAAAACGGGTCCGCCCCGGCTTCGGCTATTCTCCCCAACTTTTGCGCCCCCTGTAAAGTACTCTACAGTGGTCACTCGAAGGTACAGAACTTAGCTGGTCATTGAAATAAATCAAAATAATCTCTTTAGTTTTGCAGTTTACGTATGTATGTTTCGTTACGCCGGACAGACAGGGTATAAAAACTCACACGCCAAATTGAGGCCAAATACAGTGTTTTACTGACAGACACGTCAAGCCTCTCTCATAAGAAATCTCTTTTGCACCTCCTGTCTAAAACAGTAAAAGCGGTAATAACCCTCACCCTGTTTTGTATACCGGGACACGATTTAACCGTAGAAAGGAAAGCTTATACAGCTAAACCAAGATAATAAAGTGACCATGAATGCTTCTAAAGCTAAGGCACCTTTAGGCCTCTCTATCACAATTAAATTTGAATGGCCTTAGTTGTTTTTGCACTTCTGACAATATGTATAATACACTCGGTCATCTGATCTCAAACTAGAAAGAGCCTGTACTATGGTTACCAGACAACTGTTTATATATAAACAACAACTGCTGAACATAAGGGGTCCTTAAGGGGGACCTTAGAACGCCACAATGAACGACAATTGGCTATTTGCATCCACCGGTTACCTGCGACGCGCACAATGTCGTCTGTCCACCTAGTGGGAGGCCTGCCAACGCTGCGCCTTCCGGTTTGCGGTCGCCACTAGAGAACCTTTCTTCCCTAACGGTTATCGGTTCTTCGAGCGATGTGGCCTGCCCATTGCCACTTCAACTTGCAGATTCTGAGAGCTATGTCGGTGACCTTGGTTCTTCGGCGAATCTGCACATTTCGGATTCTGTCGCGCAAAGAAACTCCGAGCATAGCTCTCTCCATGGCTCGTTGTGTGACTCTGAACTAGGAATTAGTTTCGATTAAAATTGCATTGGTTTCCAGAGTAAACCAGCTCCCACATTGGATGTGGTAGTAACTTATTTACCGACACGAACTGCATTCAGAACTCTATAAAATAATACAATTACTGGCAACTAAGCGTGGGAGTAACATTCTGATCGATATTAAGCTCACCCGAGCTCCTGTCAGATACGGTGATATATCCAGCCAAGTGAGTGGGTTGTCCGTGGGCCGTGACTGTCCATGGGATTAACAATAATAAGCTCTTTTATAGTTAGTTATTTTTGAGTCTATTTTAAACATTGTCGCTACTTTAGACAAACCGACAAAATTAATAAATAATCCGTTTTGTTTTGAACTTTATTTTAATGTCCTGAATATTTATAGCCAGGCAGATACAGGTATTACGGGGCACTCAGCAAGTTTTGTGGAAAAATGAGAAGGGAGACCTGGGCTCTCCAGTGGGATCTGTACCAGGTACCCCTTTGCACCTACATCGCCGCGGGAACACCCCAAGGGAAGCCGCAGTCCTCGTCGCGGTAGCCACCGTACTCAATGGATGTGTAGGGACCACACCTCAGACGTCCTAGCGACTCCGAAGAGCTGAGATGGGCCTGCATCAACCATTGCTATCATTTCACGGTATTCTACAGGATGCATTTTGGAGAGTGTGCGCAGGAATTACATTCCACCTTGACTTGATTCCAGACTTGATTCCACCATCCCCCTTCCATCATCGGACGACGAGACGCACGGCGCGCACACACCCTAATGTGGTAAACGTGCCTTCAGTCCGAACTAAGTGATTTGCGTCGTCATTCATAATAAGGACAGCTAAGGACTGGAACAGTTTGCCTGCGTCAGTTTTTTCGCCCGATTATAATGTGGGTGTCTTCAAAGCTAGAGTGAATAGGCTTTTAATAAGCCAGTGTGCTTTACCATCCTAGATTCCGTCGCCGCTTTCCATCAGGAGGGACTGCAGTCAAGCACTGGCTTATAGGGAGTAAAAAAAGAACCATTTGACACGAAGCTTAGCTTAGGGCGTTCATGACCAGTTATTAATCACTGTTCGGCAAACTATTAGTTAGCAAAGCAACGTCAGGCAAGGTCAGTCCATAAATTCAGACTTCAGTCGATTAATGACTATAGCCTGTTTTTTTTATTATTTGATATTCTGAACCTAAAAGTCCTTTTAGATAGGTATTTGGTATCACAAGAGTTAAAAAATTAAATGTATGAAAAGATGAGACTACTCTCATAAAACTAGAAAACATGTACACTACTGTAAATATATTAAAAAGGTCTTATATTTTTCATAACCTTATGCAATTGTTATAAGGTTTTTTTTTATGGATGAATTTAGCTCAAAATTTTGCTTGCATCCTGATTTATTTTCAACAATTTATTAATGTAATTTTATTTATCAGGATACCTAGTTGCTATATCTGTTTCAGTCTTGGTTATATCACTTTAATTGATGAAAAAATCACCTGTTGGCGATAAGATAACGAAGACTTATATGTATGTCTAAAAATATAACAATATTTTTATTTTATAAATAGATTGAGCTTGGTTCACAGAACAGAATAGGGCAAGTCACTAAAATAAACTATTTTAAGAAAAATAAAAACCGACTTCAAAGTAAATTATCTAAAAAGCATAAAATAACGAAAATATTATTGAAGTTGGTGTTAGCGTACCTGCTGTGTATATTCTGCACCAACTTCAATAATATTTTCGTTATTTTATGCTTTTTAGATAATTTACTTTGAAGTCGGTTTTTATTTTTCTTAAAATAGTTTATTTAACACTTTTTAGTGACTTATTTTACCAAGATAGGTATCAGCACTATCACGCAACTCGAACGTCTACGTTACAGTAACTTACTGAAAACATAAAAAGTTTATATCTCTTAAACTACTGGACCGATTTTGATAAAATTTGTACTCTACCCTAAGTTGAAAGATACTCTAATTATTGCAAAAATAATTTTCGAAATCGGACTTGTAGTTTCTGAGAAATCCGCGGACAAACCTACATACATACATACATACATACATACATACATACACTCGTGAAATTTGGTAAATTCGTTTAGAAGCCCACATAGACTAACATATATGAATATTACGCATTTTTATTAAAATTACATACATACGCGTCGAATACAGAACCTCCTTTTTTGAAGTCGGTTAATAAGTCCGCCTTCTTGTCAATGCTTACTCGCTGCTCGGTCCAATTATTAGCTGTAAAAACAGTAATAACTGTTATTATTATTATTTCTCTACCACCTACGTGTTTTATTAAGTTCTTTGACCTTAGTCGCGGTGAGAGCCCGTAAACGTGGGCCAGATAGAACTCCCACGTAATTAGTGAACGCGTCGTTATCAACTGTAACCAATATGTCGGTTGCTCGTGTGCTCGTGCAGGATATTCAATTATATAAAAACCTTCTTAGGTGTATACTTGTATATTACATAACAATGGATTGGGAAAGCGTTGCTTACAATTTTTTTTAATATTGACTAGCGACCCGCTGCGGCATTGCTTGACCTTTAAAAGATTCTTATCTTACTTATATATTGTATATATATATACACATATATATATATATATAAACTTTCGGAATAACATCTCAAAATGACGGCGTGTGTGTGGCATTGTGTAGCGTAGATGCGAATGGACAAATTTTAAATCATAGTTTTTTAAAAAGATAATTGGATCATTAAAATTAGTCAATGCTAATAATGATTCCCGATCAAAGTAACGTTTAGTTAAGATGATAGAGTTTCTATGCAGAGACTACGATTGTACACGACAGTGATTATTAATACTACGCTGTCTACGGCGTAGCAACCAACAATGTAGCAGCCTACGTTGTAGCAGCAGCTAAGTACGCTACGTATCGTAGATCTCCGACGACGACGGTGTAGAATCGCTTTTGTGATGCATCACGATGACTCGTTATATTTATTTTAAATATTTGGAAAACCTCGGTTGTAGGTACTAAACTTATGAGCCTTATAATGTGCCAGAACGACCAATCGTTAAATTATTTAAATTAATATACTTTATTAATTTCTTAATGGTAAGTCGTGAATGTACTTAGTCTATTGACGACACAAAAAATGATGCGATGGTAATAAATCAGAGGGAGAAGGAGAATGGAAGACTTTAAATACGGCTTAGTAGAGTACCGGTAACACTCACTCCAGCAACTTATTATTAGCGTAGGTAGCGTAGCAAAGGTAGCGTAGCAAAGGTAGCGTAGCAAAGGTAGCGTTACGTGACCGAGTTCCTCTGTAAGCTAAAAATACCGCTCCAGTCGGTCTTCCTTAAATTATTGAACAAGTGAGCTAACCTGACCTAATAATAGTCTCTACCATTGTTCTTTCAATTTGAACCCCACAATACTCACTATTCTGTAGTATAGTTTAGGATGTCCTTGCTAAATTAAATCAAAATATATTTTACTTTTGGTACATAGGTAAAGAAAACAGCTATGATCCGCGATATTGGCAGACAATAATTATTGAGGAATGGACGTTACTAACTTAAGTTCGATGTTAGTTTCTTAGTAGATCTAGTATTACTTACCTATAATAATATGCTACAGTAATGAGGCAATTATCAAAACACCTATTAACCATTTAAAACTATTTTCAACTTCATTTGAACGAATGAGGTCATAAGTTCATTTGTGGGTCAATGCAATATTAATAGCATGAGAAACGAAAATAATGAAGTTCAGTGCGGTATCTACGTGTACGATTTAATCGATCCCTGTTAAAAGTTAGTAAGTAAATAACTACTAGCAACTCGCCCCGGCTTCGCACGGGTGCAAAGTAAAGGATAAAAAATGGTTATTGTGGGTTATTCCTAAGAGATCAACATATACCGTCTTAGACATTTTTGTAGACCTTGTTAAAGTGTACAATACTGTAGTACATTATTTTGATTTATATAGTTTGCAATGTAAGCGCAAAAAAATGTGTTTATTTGAGACATCACATTAGAAACCTCTATAATTATCAGTGTTTCTCTACCATATTATGCATGTATTATACATATAAACCTTTCTCTGGAATCACTCTATCTATTAAGAAAAACCGCATCAAAATCCGTTGCGCAGTTTTAAAGATCTAAGCATACTTTGGATTAATACTCAAAGAAGCATACATAGGGACAGACAGACAGCGGGAGCGACTTTGTTTTATACTATGTAGTGATGTGTATAAGTTAAAAATATGTAAGTTAAAATTTTCAAACAGTCAAACTACTTCATGCTCATGACCTAGCTTTAGCTACCCGAACCCATTCGTTCGAAGAAGCTGAAAAGAATCTAACCTAAGTAATTATTATGACGAAATGCCTTAAAACCGAACTTATCTAAAACCGAATCATGTGTCTTCCATTTTCGCAATAGCCAGGCTAGTCGCACATTAAAGCTCTCATGGCGAGGTGAACCTGTGACCTACAATGCCCATCCTAAGTATCTAGGCGTAATATTAGAGAGGTCATTGACGTACAAGCAAAACTGCGATAAAGTCAAAATGAAGGTCATAAGCCGAAACAATCTTATTTGTCGCCTAACTACAACTAAATGGGGAGCTTCTCCAAGTGTTCTCCGGACAACTGCTTTGGCCCTTTGTGATGTGCCGACTAACCACGGGTTGCCTTAAACTGACTCCGCTTGCGAAGCTATATGCACTCTCAGGTATTGCTTCTCCTGATGTCTGAAGGGATGTCGCGGCTGCTGTTGAAAGAATTAATATGGAACAAGACTACAGACACCCTCTGCATCAACACTCTGCAGTTCCCCATAGATTAAGAAGTCGAAAGAGTTTTGTAGGGTTTGTGGCTTCCGTTGGATCACGCCACAAGATCTCCGAGGCTCGACTGAAGCATGGATGAATGAACACTAAAGTTATGGGAAGAGAGGTATCCTCTGTCAAAATTTATTTCTCCCTCCGAAGAACTTCTCTCTGGGCTTGATCTACCATGGCTAACTTGGAAGCATAAATAGACTACGTACACAAGTCGGTCGGTGTAAAGAAAACCTAGTTAGGTGGGGATATGGCGACTCAGCTGTTTGTGAGTGTGGGTTCTCTCCACAAAGTATGGCCCATTTGTTGTCCTGTCCAGCGTGCTCCGACTCTTGTACAATTCAGGAACTATTAGATGCTATAGAAAACGCAGTGCAGGTGGCAAAGTATTGGGAGGGCAGGGTATGATTGCATCTGTTGTCGATACGAAAAGAAGAAGAAGACCAACTTCAATAAAATGTTTATTTTTTAAATTTTATCCAAGATCTGGATCTGCCTATCAGCTCACCAAAGCATGGATTTCCAATAATGTGCAGTGTATCAAAAACGCTGTCCACGTCTGGAGCTTCGGAAAGTGCATCGTTCGCTTCGCTAATTTCAAGACCTTACGGCATCAAGAGATTACGGGCTCCCGCTGCAGTGCGGGGCCCGGGAAGGCGCGGGACGGCGGCGGGACGATCGGGGCGGGGTGGCCCGCGGCGACCCGGTCACGACTCGCGCCCAGTGCCGCCGCGGCACTCGCCGCCGCGCCACGCGCACCACACAACACTCGCTTAACCCAATATAACCTCTATGTGCACCCATCGACTCGGGACACGCAGTGATCAAACCTATCTTAGTTCAATTTTACAGTGTTCAGGTACTGAATTGGTATCTCATTGGACGTGTGTGCTCAGTGAAAATGATAGTCGAAATTCAGGAGGTACGTTCCTAGTTATCGGTGGAAGTTGGCGTGGCTCGTAAATTAGGGATCGTATCTCGATGCCTACGCGACTTGTAATGGATTTTTTACGACCCGAAATATGACGATAGGACGTTGCACCGGACGGAGCGACCGTTTCGAGCGATCGCGAATTTATCACCAACGCGTTATGATAATATAGTACTTTATGTTGATGGCACTTAGATCTCTCTCTGTACTGTTTTTGGTCTAAAAATTTTACCACCCGCGGACCGACGACTCCGTTACGATACCGTAGGATCACATCTGAAGAAAGACTGTTATCTCCAGTAAAAGCAAATAAGTTAGCGTTCAAAGTTCCCTCATTCCCTTGTGGACGTCAAACAGAATTTAGCACTTCACCAAGAGCGAACCAAAGGCGATAAAGAATGTCGAAACTTTTTTAATAGCTCTGAACTTAAGTCCCAGTCTAGATTAAAGATCGTGCAGGACGACTATGTCAGTGGGTCGACGCACACTGCGTGCGGGCTGCGGTGCGGAGGGGGCGAGCCTAGGCGAGGGGGGGTGTCGCCGGGGGAGCGGGGGGAGCGGGGAGGTGGCTGAGGTCGCAGGGCGTTGCACTGCTGCAGCCAGTGCAGGCTACGGTGCCCGCTACTAGTTACGAAGGCGTATCAGTGCTACGCTGTAGTCACGGGCGTTTAGTATGGCGAATTAGTCGTCTTTTCTATAAAATGCTATGAATGCAATTTTGTTATTATGATTATATTATAATGTTCTCATCCAAAATTACAATAAACTGTATTTAAAATGTATGTTTAATGGATTTCTATGGTATGTATGAAAACGTAATCTGCAACACATTTTCATTGCAAGATAATTTGCTTTGTGTTGTCTTATATTTTACCTACCTGCCTGTGAAATAGAGTGCATTTTAGTGTTATTCTCAAAGTTATCTAATTGTTTTCAGGAGGTTAGAGGAAAGAGGCCTTTCAAGATATGGGATAGTTCGCGGAACGTGAGAAAGGGACTGGTTGTCACTAGTTTTGAGGAGTTGATACACAGAGGTCAGTATAACAAGAGTATATTACTATTCACTGTGTTTATAAAATACAATAAGTTCATTATAATTATACATAAATCTAGATTTCTGTATGAATAAACAATTAACAGTTTCAAAATGTCCATGCCGAGTTCATTTTCAGTTATATCCGGAGATATCCATAATTAAAAATAATTGCATAAATGCATAGCCTTTTAGTTTATTAACATTTTAAAGTTCTTAATTTACTTAAGCTTAAGTTTACCATAATATTGACTATTATGTGCTTATTTATTTTATTAGTAGGTATGTCGTAGTGATAAGCTGGATTATCCAATTATAAGACACTGGACATTTACATAAGTTTACACAACCTAATTGACTTCATTAGTAACAAGTTAATAACGATGCCTATTCAAAATAAAGTATACATTGGTATTAACTTTGTATGTTATGTAGATTCTGTATATTAACCCCTTATGGACTCCTCGAAGTCTGAAATGAACTTTTTTTAATTAACCGGCTTCAAAAAGAAGGTTCTCTATTCGACGCGTATGTATGTAATATTAATAAAAATGCGTAATATTAATATATGTTAGTCTATGTGGGCTTCTAAGCAAATTTACCAAATTTTATGGATGTATGTATGTATGTAAGTATGTATGTATGTAGGTTTGTCCGCGGATTTCTCAGAAACTACAGGTCCGATTTCGAAAATTCTTTTTGCAATAGTTTGAGTATTTTTCAACTTAGGGTAGAGTATAAGTTTCATCAAAATCGGTCCAGTAGTTTAAGAGATATAAACTTTTTATGTTTTCAGTAAGTTACTGTAACGTAGACGTTCGAGTTGCGTGATAGTGCTGATACCTATTTTGCTAAAATAAAAGTCACTAAAAAGTGTTAAATAAACTATTTTTCAAAAAATAAAAACCGACTTCAAAGTAAATTATCTAAAAAGCATAAAATAACGAAAATATATTGAAGTCGGTGTCAGCTGGAGCTAGTGTTAGTTAACATGATGTGCTAGCACCGACTTCTATATATTTTCGTTATTTTACGCTTTTTAACCGACTTCAAAAAAGGAGGTTCTGTATTCGACGCGTATGTATGTAATATTAATAAAAATGCGTAATATTCATATATGTTAGTCTATGTGGGCTTCTAAACGAATTTACCAAATTTCACGAGTGTATGTATGTATGTATGTATGTATGTATGTATGTAGGTTTGTCCACGGATTTCTCAGAAACTACAAGTCCGATTTCGAAAATTCTTTTTGCAATAGTTCATCATAGTAGTATCTTTCAACTTAGGGTAGAGTGCAAATTTCATCAAAATCGGTCCAGTAGTTTAAGAGATATAAACTTTTTATGTTTTCAGTAAGTTAATGTAACGTAAACGTATGAGTTGCGTGATAGTGCTGATACCTATCTTGGTAAAATAAAAGTCACTAAAAAGTGTTAAATAAACTATTTAAAAAAAAATAAAAACCGACTTCAAAGTAAACTATCTAAAAAGCATAAAATAACGAAAATATTATTGAAGTTGGTGCAGAATATACACAGCAGGTACGCTAACACCAACTTCAATAATATTTTCGTTATTTTATGCTTTTTAGATAATTTACTTTGAAGTCGGTTTTTATTTTTTGAAAAATAGTTTATTTTTATATTATTTTTTCTTTTTGAATTATTTTTTTCATAAAATTAAACTATATTAATTTCTTGTCGCTTATTTCAACCATTTAGCTTAGTTTAGGCGATAGAAAAACCACTCGCCACTAATGAAGAAGTTATAATAATAAGGCGTCAAGAAATTCAATAAATAGTTATTGGAAGCTACAGAAAGTGACAATAGCTATCATACATATATTTTGGTAACTCATGTATGTATTTATTTGTTTAATACTTTATGCACATTGGTACATAGGCGGACTTATTTTTGCCAGTTACGAAGTAGGTGCAATAAAAAGAATAGAATATATTGAAATACTACTCAAAAACAGCTATAGCAGCATGCATTAGTCAGTAGGTGTTTTATCAATCGCTATTTTCCGACATCTCTACTTATTCTATGAAAAGTGTGGGCTTTTTCGAGGCTGTTCGCACTTTTCAATGAAAATAGCACTACTCAAAAAAACAATTGAATTTACTAATAAACCAACTTAATTCTTTTGCGGCACGATTTAATCTCACTTGCTTTAGGAAATGGTTACCGGTAGGCCAACTAGGTTAGATGCGGATGCTCTCGCCTGACCTGTTTAGAGCTATCGGTTTGCCAGTTCTGCCATTTTAACGGGACATAAATTATTATTGTTCAAGATCTAAATAGCACGTATACTATCGCAGTCATGAACGCTGTCTGTACCAGTTTTCAATCAAAATCGTTTGAACGATATTACGTGCGCTTACCCCGCCCGCACATATTTTGCCCGGCTCGTGTAAGGATTATCGTCCTAAAGGTGATAACCGTGACCGCGAGAGTACCTATTGTATTTTGGGAATACGCATAGTAAAACAGGTTGAAGACCGGATGATTTGAACAGGCGAACTTCCATTATCACTCAATCGTCAACATCCTTGACGACTCGTCTACACTAGTCAAGGATACCTGAGTAACAATTCACGGTCTGCTAAACCCCTAAAAATCGTCCTCAATCGTACTGCCATCAAAGGAAGATCGAAGAAGACTAACGTGTGTATTTCTATTCTCAGGAAAAGAGAAGTTATCAGTAGCGGTTAGCGAGCCGGTTCGATTGGTGCTAGAGAGTGACGGGACGCAGGTGGAAGACGGGGAGTACTGGCGCACACTTCCACCCAACACAGTACTCCTACTGCTCCGACAGGGCGAACGATGGTATCCCACTGGAGTCGACGTCATCAAGGCTGGTACGTATGCTGGCACCAGTTCATAGAGCTGACACACTTTACCTCACACTTATATTAAGGCGATTGGTATTTTTTAAGGTTATATGTCTTTTTTTGTCGTATGGTTAGTGGTCAACCTGATGTCGCAGTTGTTCAAGCTGCTCTTAGACCTCTGAGTTGGCTTAATGGCAACAACCGGAACCATCTTTTTACATACCCTCGGAACATGGAGACGTTCAGTTCAAATGCCACTACTTTCATTGCTTAACCGACTGATCGTTTACCGAATCACTGATGGATATTTTTTTCTTTTACCTCTTTTAATCCCGCATATTTATACCAACAATTATATTCTTGTGGAAAGTTCGTTTCGATTTATAGCAATAGGAATAGCTATAAGTGACATACAAGTCAAAGTACGGAGATCACATTAATGGGATAAAGTTACATTGTCTATCCTCACGTTTCCAGCGATATCGGCGATCCCAAAAATAGTATGCGAGACGATCCACGCGCTCGAGTTACACGATGAGACGCCTTCATGGAAGATCATGGACAACAAGGGGCGAGTCACGGTGGTGCTGCACTGGGACCAGCGGCCGCAGGCGTCGCCGGCCGCGCGCTCGCCGTCCCGCCAGGCCAAGCCGGACCGGCGGCCCTCGCTCGTGATCCAGACGTCGCTGGAGCGGCCGCAGCCGCCGCCGCCGCACATCACCGTCGTGAACCACGACGAGCCCGGGCCGGCGTCGCGGTCGCGGCTGGCCCGCGCGCCCGGCTCGCTGGAGCAGCCGGGCGGCGTGCACGTGCACACGGCCGAGTGCCGCGCGTCCGCCTCCTCCCCCGCGCCCGCCGCGCGCCCGCCGCCCGACGAGTGCGACTTCCACTGCTGCGCGCTGCACGAGGAGGGCCGCCGCATCGCCGTGCACAAGAGCGTCGCCACCTCGCCCATACAGGACGCGCAGCCGCGCGCCTCGCCGCAAGGCCGCCCTAAGGGACACGTGCGCTTCCTCGACGCGGAGTCCGCGCGCCGCGGCGACCGCGACTCCTCCGAGAGCGAGACCGAGAACACGCTCGTCGAGGACGAGGCGGTCACCTCCGAGAAGTTCCTGCTGCTGATCGACCAGCTCAGCGTCGACCAGAAGCGGCACCTCACCATCAAGGACATCGGCATCATTCTCGAGCGGCTCAGCTCGAAGATCCTCGACGTGGAGCGGCTCGACCGCGAGTCCGAGTCGGACGACTGCTACAACTGGACGATCAAGGCGACCATCAGGGGCGACGCGCTGCGCGAGCTCGGCGTTATCTACAACGGCAACTACTACGCGATCAGCGAGCACCCCGGCTACCGGGAGGAGAACGAGGAGGCGGGCGACGAGGGCGAGGAGGAGGAGGAGGAGGACCGGCTCTGATCGGGCCTGTGCGGCGCCGCCGTGCCGGCCGCCGCCGCCGCCGTGCGGCACGCGTTGTGCCGCATCGCCGCGCGCTGACCGGCCGCGCCGCCGCACGCCCGCCGCACGCCCCGCATCAATAAGCAATACTCCTCTAGGGTTCCGTCGTAGATCCGGCCCCGGCCGGACCCGCACGAGGGCTCGTCGGCCCGGACGGCGTCCGCCGCGAAGGCCGCCCGAGTAAAGTTCGAAACGGTTCACCCGTCGCAGTGAATGTTTAGAGACTTAATATGAAATTTGTCACGGAACCGCCTCGCGCCGGAGACTAGCAACGTCGAAGCGCGAGGTGCCGTACTCTAGTTAATAATAGCGGAATTATTGTAAGTAAAACTGACTTCCTATCGATTTCTAAGGTGATTTAAGTGTATGAGCAGGTCGGCGGGCGGCCGCCTCGCCGCTCGCACGACGCGATGTGTATATACGTCACCGGAACGCGACAGAACAAGTATTTTCATCGCGTTTTTTGTCAATGTTCTTAGATAAAAGTTCACGAGTAGCGACGACCAAAAACCCTTGGTGTATGCGTCGCCGCCCGGTCTCAGTTTACGTTGTTTACATCCCCGCCGCGATCCGTGCACACTAGTGCCGCTGTCGGGCCACGATCACAGATGGCCTAATTGGGTAATAAGTTTCAGTCTTTCAGTACACATCATTCTCATCGATGCCATCGTGCCGATAACAATACAGTGAATTATGAGTATGACTCAAAAAATACAATAAATTAAAATGAAAAAGTAGTCTGTCCGTAACATGCGGACTTGTTTGTGGACGAGGCAAATATTTGCTCATGAATTCAGTGAAACACGTTATGTATTCGAGGAAATGGAAGATGAGCGTCAGCGCCGTCGATGGGACTGGGGAACGTTAGGGATTGGGCACGCGCGGTTTTACGAACGAGATGTAGTCGAGACAATCGCGCCGTCATCGCGTCATTCGGAGAGATCGTTCGTAGCACGCTGTGACGACGTTTCAGAGAGAGCACGTAACATTATGTAATAGATATATTAAAATTATTATTATTAATAAAAAATAAAAGTTATAAAAAAGGTTGTAACTAAAAATACGAATATACCACCACATTGCATTACATCGTGCTAAAAAATTGGGTATTGGTAGTCTGTAAGTTGATTCTTGTATTTATTAGCTACTATGATATCGTAGTATTAATGTATAATGTTTTTAATTTTTGTATAGTAACGGGAATACGCGAAAAACACGCATTAAATGTATGATATAACGAAAAAAATGGAGTTTAATAAGTTTTACAGCCCTTGAGGTTTCATAAATTGTATAGTTATTTAAGGTGTAATAATAACGATTGATTAATATGATTAAAAGTATTATTGAGAGGTGAGTGATTACCTGCCCTTGTTTGCGATAAGGTAATGTCCCGTGGGTGGCATGTTGTGTTTCGTTCGGCGTCCGAGTGAGTTTTGATGTTGCTACGAAGGACGCTTCATGATCATTTTGAAATATTTTATTAGAAGATCATATTACATATTACATTCTCATATTACACCTGAATGCGGCTAGCCGTGCAGTTGACCGCGGGATGTGATTACATTTGTGGGCTACCTGGTTGCTAGTACCCCAAATGCCAAACGCATAGAACGAACCGCAACTAACTCTGTCTCTTGCTTTTTTATTACCTTCTTAGGGCTTAATACCAGAATGGGACTTCAACTTTGATACAAGGAATTAGATACACTTCATACACTAGCGTAGTCGAAGGTGATGGTAATAATTTAATAACTTCTTTATTATTAAGCATAAGAAATTGACAAGTTTATAGATGGTGAAGTATTTGTTGATAAAATCTGTATTTTTTTCCAATTAAATAAATATTTTTGCAATTAAAAATTGAAAACTAAAATCCATCTTTCTTATGAAAGATACTGTTTAATAATATGTTATAAGAGGATTCGGGTTGATTTCTCAAGACGAACATATGATTATAATAGGTCTATTCCCAGTTGTCACCACTGGCTTTCTTGCCTAATATAGTTTATCCAGGTTGCCCATTTTCAATTATTTCAATGCAATACAAACCTGCTTAGCCTATACAAAAATAGGCTTTTTGAGCGTTTATTTCATTTTCTTTTTTGAATTACGTGGCTGTAAATGAAGTAAAGCCTTTTGCGGTAGGTGCCTACTGAAAGATATATCAAAATGATCCTGTTAGCGCTACATTGATGTATGTTTTATTACTGAGGTACATTACATATGTATCTACTTACCAAATATATGTGCTTGTATATCAGTGTATTTATATTTTATAACGGTTGGTGTACTATTTTCAAAAATGTTGATGTTTTGATACCATTTTGAATGATTTTTAAGGTTTGATATCGTGATTTGTCCTAATGTTTCTTGATTTCAATTTAACTATTGCTAATAAAGTACCTATAAGCTGTAAGTTTCGTTATAGAATACATCATAATAAGAGGCAAGGTTTGGGATGTCAAAGAGCTGTATCTTTTTCCTCTATCGCCCATTTAGGGAGTGACAAAGACAAACGATATAATGTTTTCTAGAATTGTATGAGTATTTACAAAAAATACTTTACAAAGTTTAAAGACGAATGATACTTGCAATTTTGCAATGTTTTTGAAAATGCTCGTATTGTAAAATCTCTTGAAGTTTTTGTAAGGTAATTAAAGTATGTTTTCAACGTAGACGGCAATTTTCTTCCATAAATCTAAATGTATGATGATATTAATTTGTATGTTAAGGGAGACTACACGACTACAGGTACATAGCTACAATATATTACTAAAAAAGAACAATCCTTTTATTATATGAATTAAACACATGAATGAGTATAAAAACGATCTTTCTTGCATTTTATTGGCATGCTAAATAATAATTTAAGATTTTTCATAGGGTTGTCAAATATATATTTCCAAAAATGTGAGCGTGAAGTCTACCTATAACATGCATTCTCCTATGCATGTATGAGAACAATTTTCAATGTTTTTATTCAATTTGCGATTCGTTTGTACAGCTAATGGTGAGTCTATGGTGTTACGGTCCGTTACGCACATTATATATATCTAGTTAAATCGTTTCGTTTTAATATTTTTATGTGTATAGGAATAATGAGGTAAATAGTAAAAAAAAATGGTTTGTGACGCCGTGGTTGGCCCATGGCTTACTGAGTAGGGGAATTAAGCGATACCGATGTACCGAACTGGAATTTCCAACACAAGCGTCAGTGCTCGGTACCTACGATTCAGTCATCAGCATTGCTTAACGCCACTACGTATGTGTACGATTATATTGTTGCACTGCTCAATCAACAGTGGCATTTTGTCCATTTATAGTTTAATTTGTGTGTAATATAGTACATATAGTGTAATGAAAGTACTGATGATTGATACTATTCGATCATTAAAGAAAAATCTTTATCTATATGTACATGTAAAAATGAATCCCTATTTCGCTTGGTCATGCACGCCATAACTTGAGAACGACTTTACCGATTTCATCCATCTTTTTTTAAAGATTTGTAATACTTTGTTTAGAAGGTTTTTACGGAAAAAAAATTGCGCATAAAATTAGATAATTACGCGGGTGGAGCTGCGCGTCACATATAGTTATTAACGTGACAACCCTAAATAATTTATAACGATATGTTTTCCCGAATGTTATCAAACTTTGTTTCACTTTGAATTTTTTTCGATACTCAAAATAAGACGCTTTAAAAAATTCAAATTTTACTAAAAGCACAAATTAAATTATAAATGTTTGTCGAAATGTGTATGAGCGAGCACTGGTCGTCTCGTGGGGCATGTAATATGTAGTTCCATGACTGAAATAATAATAAGGTATCATCTATTAGGCACTGTTGGACGCGGCTGTAACAATATCGTGACTGGGGAACGGGGAGGGGGTAGGCTCTTCCAAAACCTACCCTTACATACCACGTAGTTCTGAGTTATCTGATTAATTTCTAAGAAGTAGTTATGTTTTAAACTTAATTACTGAGATCTGAAAAAAGGTAGAGAAATTAAATCTACGAGAGGTATCACAACACTGACAAAATACATTAATACGAGTATGTCTGAATAGAAGTACTTATTGACTTATTATTTATTATTACTTTTTGATTTACATACTTATTTATACTTAGAATTTTCTTGTTGTTTTTTTTGGCATGTCATAATATATATTTTAAACTATTGCAGACCTTATAAAATATTTGAAATTGTTATCTTTTAGTTAATCATGGTTTAATAAACTTATCTTCTCTCCAGTCCCCCGTTTAACATACAAAAAAAAACTCTTGATTTAAAATATACATAACTACATAACGATTAGATAACTAATAATATGTAAACGATAAACAGGTTTTTGGGAGTAAACTTAAGTTCCAAAACTCATTTTTTATAGACAAATACTTTTAAATAGATGTTATTATGTTATTGCAAACCGTCAGTTATACAATGAAGTTGTAAATTGTAGCACTTCAAGTTACCTAAATTGGAATTTAAATGAAATTACCAAAGTAAATGAAACGAAATATTTTTTTGTTCTTCATTCTGCAATTGCTATTTAATGACTACATCAGCTTTCGTTTTCAATAAAGAAAAATAAACGTGAATCAAATAGTTACCTATCACTGTTTAGATTTTTAGTCTACGCCGCAAATAAACTTTTAAATAGGTAAGAAAATGTATATTTTTTCTGTAACAGCATCAACTTTTTAATTCCCTAATTACTTAGTCAATGTAGTAAGAGTTACAACATATAAGGTAAACTTTAGTTAACGTTTCTGATAATAAACTGCAATTGCTACAATTTACGACACATATGAACATGCAGTGAGCAATTGTGCAAAGCAAATACGTAAAATACTGAGTGTTAGTTAGTCTAATTAGCACCTATAGGCTTAAGTTTAACATTACGTGCCAAATCGTTTTTTTATGATTCTTAAATCCTCTTGGGATCTGAAGTCATATTGGTAAAATTTTGTAACGCCAAGAATATTTTTAGCACTATTAGTAATAACAATTTTGCAATATCAGCAATGAATCAATGAAATAAAACAACTTTTTTCAACTGTGCTAAACCGAAAATGAACTTGCCTAAGTCTTGATTAGACCAATAAAGTTGGCTTAGCACTTCAACCAATTGTTTGTGTCAACCATCTATACAAAGTTTTACCACTGTAGCTTCAGAATTTCCAATGAAGAGTTGAACTATATTTATATCAAGTGGTATCTGTATGAGTGTAATAGCAGCTAAGTCGCTGTCAAATTAACATTTTGAGCTCAATATTTGGCAGCCATGTAGCTGTGATTGCACTTAGCCGCGTAGTCTGTCTGTGCCATACTAAATTATTATTTTCATGTGCCAAGTTATGTGATCTAGTTTAAGTTAGATCTGGCACGTGCGAGATTTGATTTTATATCTACAAATAAAATTCTGCTTTGAAATCTATCGCTTCTAAGTCACTTTTACTGTGCTAAAGTTAGGCCAAAATCAAGTCCAATTGTTGAGGTATTTATTCTTCAGTTGTAATAATCGCATTTAATTATTTAATGTAGTTAGACACAAATGCGTAAGGACGTTAGTATTTAGTAGTAAGTTATTATATAAAGAAGAATTATGGATAGGTGCATACTTTTTAAAATGAAATTAATAATAATTATTGTTCAATCATATTTGAAACGGATAGCCGTTTCAAATAGGAGGTTTATTACATTACAATTGTTGCAACTTAATCACTGTCGATAAAATTATTTTGCTTGATATTCAAAAAGAATTTTCATAATTAATGTTTTAACAGATATATTGGGAATGTGAAGGTTATAAATGTAACAAAAATTGGCATAGCTGGCACTAAAGACTGAAGCTAAATTTATAAAAGTATTAAAAAACGCACAAAAAAATCACTGCCAATAAAATTTTGCAAGCCGGAAAGATTTCAAAGCAGAGTTCTCGTCAAAACCCGTAATGTCACGGATCGATAGCGTTATTACGATAACCGATACTTATTTTTGTAAAACGTTCAACCGGTAGTTAGGCAGTTACCGGCTTATGTTAACACACAAATACTTACCCGACAGAACTTCACTGCCACTAATTTAAAAATAAAAATATTGGAAACGGTATCCTGCTTTGATTTTACCCTCCCTTCTTTGCATTCTTAGCGAAAAATTCTAAATTCACTGGGGCATCCCTGGAAAAACATCACTAGAAGATAATAATAATATCTTGGGACAATCCACACACGGTCATCTGATCCCAAACTAGGCAGAGCCTGTACTATGGAAACCAGACAACTGATACTATAGAGCGTCCAACCGTTTATTTTCTTTTTGACAGCACCAATAGAACGTAACTGCGTCATGTTACGCAAAAGTTCACTTAAAGTGAACTTCAATTTAAGTGAACTTTTGCGTGAACTTACGTTCTATTGGTGCTGTCAAAAAGAAAATAAACGGTTGGACGCTCTATAATACTTATATACATTTTTTTTTGTAAATACATACTTTAAATAGATAAATAACACCCAGACACTTGGTGGGAATCGAACCCACGACCCTTCGGTTAGCGGACAGGGTCTCTAACCACTAGACCAACGGGCCCGTCGTGAAGAAGAACTTGATGCGTCGCCAATATTTCCACACAAAAGGAAGAAATCCGTATTACTTTTTTAGGTATAAAATAAGCGCCTGCAACTCATTCGAGATTAAGTTTAGTTATTGGACGTATTGAAAGACAAGGACGTATTGAACTTCAGGTAAATAAGTAGGTTTTTGGCCAATGCCTCAAGCGGCGGGATATTCATGTGATGTTACGAAGGTTGTTAAAATTATAACACCTATTTTGTAACAATATGAAATAGTATGTACACGTCCCCATCAATCTATTGCACCTAAAGAACATATCTGCACAGTCGCTATCCTAGCGCTGCTAGCGGTTAGTGGTTTCAGTTTCGTCCTCCATTTTAATATTTTTTGAACTGTCTACCTGCACACAGATAAAAAGTTACCCCTCGGGGGCCGGTGATGCGTATCGCACCATATTAATGCAAACTCGATATTACAATAGTAGTATAGAGAAAACCATGCAACTTTAGCAGGTAAAAATATTTTTTTTTTTTTTGGGGGACAGTCGCTGTTGGCCGCAGATGGCCATTACAGCTTCACCGGACAATAGGAGGCGAGCGCTTAAAGCGCTCTAGCCTAGCGGCAGAAGTAGCGACGAGCTCAAGGGCACCTCAGGGAGGCACGGCCTCGGCTTGGGCTGTCGCTTAGAGAGGGCTGATTTTACCACCGGTTCACAACACGCCCCCACTGAGAAGAACCGGCAAGAAACTCAGTGGGGTGATGCTCGTCGTTGTGGTCGCATACGTACGACCCTTCGGCCTCGCCGGCGAGACCGGTGTCTGTTTGATAGTGTAGCATACGGTTGTCGGGGAGGGGCAGGCTCAATGCCATGGTCCAATAGGGCCGACATTGGGTCTGGGGGATCTATTAATACGTGTCGCGGACGGCGGCGCGAGTCTGAAGGACCAGTAAAAATACCGACTGGGAGAGCTTCAAGCACGATTTGGATTCCACAGTGATCCTAACAAAGCCCCAGAAAACCCCACAGCAATTAGAATTAGAAGTAAGGAGTTTTGTAACAATTATCCAACATTGTGCTTGGAAAAACGCAACCCGCTTTAAAAAAGAAGTCCAGAATCACAAATTACCCAATGGAAATCCGAAACCTTATAACTAAAAAGCTTCTCTTTTTAGTGGCAACAAAGGCAGAGGTGGCAACGGACTAGATATCCACTCGAAAAAACCATTTTAAACAAACTAACAAAGCAGTTAAGTAGGGAAATTAAGAAATTTCGTGATGAATCCACGCATACTTACCTTACTCAGCTAACGTGTGATCGTGCAACCGATTATTCACTGTGGAAAGTCACTAAAAGTTTTAAAAAAACCATCCTGTATATTCCCCCAAATAAAGAAAGCAGCAGCCAGAAAATGAGATTACTCTTGGTGCAATAACAATAATAGAAGACGATGATACCGATTTAAGATCGCGCATCCTTAGACATAGGCATGAGTCAAAAACAATCATTCCTACACGAACATTTGGGTGTGAGAAAGCTGTGCTCACGGTGGATCCCACACAATTAGGTATTTGAAAAAAAAAAGAAATTATGTATTTTAAAACTTTATTATTAATAATACTTATTGATATTTAATGCAACAAACTAAAAATAAATCGTTTTTCAATTAATTATAACAATTCAAAATTGATGAAATTTAAATAATGAGTACGTGACTATAAACGCGCCATGATTCAAACTCAAACTCAAAAATAGTTTATTTTAAATAGGCTTAACGCTAGCACTTTTGAAAGGTCATGTTTTTTTTTTTTTAAAGAATCTACCACCGGATCAAAACGCGGCCTCAACTGAGAAGATCCGGCAAGAAACTCAGCGGGCTTGTCATTTTATCACTTTTTTTTAAAACAGTGTGTCATGTTACAATTAGATCAGAGCGACAGTATGTCTTGCCGTTCAAAAGATCAAATAAGACAGAAAAAAAATAAAAAAAATACGAAGAAAGTACAACAAACTAAAAAGCCAAAGGGATAGTAGTCGGACCAGTCCCCCCAAGCAGCACCCGCGCACGAGTTGACTCGAGCAGCAGCAGCCATCACTCCCCTCAACCATATTGGAAGGAAGGGGGTGACCCGCCACACGAAGCCGCCACAAGCAAAGACTTTTCGATGGCGATTGGTCACCATAGTCGTGACGTCATAATGTTAAAGCTATTTAATAACAGTACAGCGTCAAACCCTTGACTAGACAATAATATTGAACATTTATTGCTAAAAAACGACTCTGAACAACGTTCAGTGTCGTCGTCCAGTGTCAATCAGTGTCATCCAGTGTCGTTCAGTGTCGTTCAGTGTCGGTCAGTGTCGTTCAGTCGCGGGGAGGGGGAATAGAAAGAGACAGAGCGAGAGTGAAGTTTCACTTCTTCCGCGCGGAGGGACTCCACGCACGCACAATTTTTATTATTTCTCTATTAACTGCAATGAGTGAAGACTAACATTATGATATCACACGCGCTCGGGTTTGTTCAGGAGCTGTCGGCGTGTCTTCGGTACTGGATTCAAAAAATATTTTTTTATTTTGAAATAACTTGTATTATTGCGGAAAAAAAACAAAAAATTGTTGTATTATAAAACTTATATATGATCTTTCCATTTATCATAAAATAATAATTCAAATACCCAATTTGACCGAGGCTCAAAAAACGGACCGCGTCACTTGGTGCAGTTCCATGCTTACCAGATTCAACGAAGGTGCGTCAAATTTGGTGTGGGACATAGTAACAGGTGACGAAACATGGATTTATTGCTACGATCCCAAAACAAAGCAGCAATCGAGCGTATGGGTTTTTCAAGATGAGCCGAAGCCAACAAAAGAGGCGCGCGTGAAAAGTGCATCTAAGCGGATGATTGCTTTTAATAAAACTGGACACGTGGCTACTGTTGCTTTAGAGAATCGTCGTACCGTGAATAGTGACTGGTACACGACCATTTATTTGCCGGAAATTATTATTATTATTTTTTTTTTTTTTTGGACTAATCCCACCACTCATTCCCACCACTGTGACTCCTGTTAGCCAGGATCTACAGTGGTCACCAGTGAAGACACCGAGGTTTGATCCTCGGCGAGTCCCGGGGAAATGCTAAATTGTCTTGGAACCCGCAACAAATTTAATTAAAAAAGTATATAGGAGGAGTTAGAAAAATATAAATTCCACTTCCCTCCTTTGCAAAGCGGGAGACAAGTAAAAATCGCACAGGTCGATACAACCTCAGAACGAGAGATTCTTACAGGTGCACCAACTAGATTCAGTCCACCTGTAAGGCACCACGGAAGTTACTGAATTTAAAGGGACCTAGATTTAGATTTCCACTGTTAAACTTGTTTCCAATAATAGGTATGGCAAAAACGCTTGAAAGCACGGAAATTTTCCGTAGTCGCCACAAGGTCCGAGTAATATACAGGTCCGGATGTTATTTCCAAACTGTCCAACATAACTTTGCGCTCATTGTGCCAGAGATCACACTCCCAAAGTATATGATGCGCAGATTGTTCGAACTCATTATTCACCGTAGAGCATTGACAGAGAGGTGACGATACCAATTTAAAAGAGAATAATTTGCTTTTAAAGTTTCCATGTCCCGTCATAAATTGTGCAACGCAGTGGTCTACTTCTATCCATGGCCTATCGAGCCGCTCACGGACATTATTGACGAACTCCGTAAAAATAACCGGAAAAGCCGTATCATCTTGCACCACGACAATGCTATAGGCCGACCGTTTAACTCGCGTATCGCCTGCGCGGTAAGAAGGGAGCGGGGGCGGGTAACGCTACACACGGAGTCAATAATCCAAAGATTTATCTCGAGATAGACATTGTTGGTAAAGAATAAAATAATAAGTATCTTTTTTTTAAGTATTTATTTTTAAGTTTTACAAATCTAATATATAAAATTCTCGTGTCCCAGTTTTCGTTGCCATACTCCTCCGAAACGGCTTGACCGATTTTGATGAAATTTTTTGTGCTTATCCGGTATCTATGAAAATCGGCCAACATCTATTTTTCATCCCCCTAAATGTTAGGGGTAGTCCACCCCTAATTTTTTTATTTTATTTTTTAGACAAAAATTTTAATTTCTATTTTTTTATGATACAACATACAAAAATACATACAATCTTCAATTTTCTCCCTTCTACGATCAACCCTTATTTTTTAATTATTTATATGGCAAAACAACGCTTGCCGGGTCAGCTAGTATTTTATAATAGCTTCATAGGTACAAAATCATAAAACAATAATTAACTCCGTTTAAGAAATATTTAACCACAGATAAAAATTTTATAGGACTATTCGTCACTAATATTCATATCGCTTGAATCATCACCACTGTCTGTGTAGCTTGAGGAGTCAGAATCTTGCAAATTAATAATAAATCGGTCCATCTCTTCATCAACGATGCGATCGTGCAGACAATATTCATCTTCAATAGTTTGTACATGTTTATCGCAGTTAACCCATTTTTCTACAGAGAATTCGGCAAATAACTGTTCCAGTGTATTTTTCTTTTTGTCTAAATTAGAATCAATTTCAATTTTTGCAAGCTGTCCTTTGATATCCCCCCAAACCAATTCGATTGGGTTCAGGTCTGGGTGATATGGAGGCAGTCGTAAGACTTCATGACCTGCCGCCTTGAAAATTTCATCTATTTTGTAAATATTTTCTGTCGCGTGTTGTTTGATTAAATTCAATAAATCACATTTTCTTAGAGACGTATCAAATTCAACATTGTGTCTTTGCAGCCAGGTTTGCATGGTGGCTTTTGTGGATGTCATTGTAGGCTTTTTGTCCTTTTGTACCGAGTGGTATGCGGCATTATCCATAACAATAACTGAGCTTGGCGGTAAATTTGGCAATAGCTTTTCTTTAGTCCATTTGCTGAAGTTTACAAAATTCATATCGCTATGATAATCTCCGGTTTTGCTTTTGGATTTAAAAATTAAAAGAGCTCCATCGATAAATCCGGCTTGTCCAACAGCATGTACAATAATTAAACGTGGCCCTTTGCCAATATGCGACAGCACCCCTCGTCCTTCATTGGATTGCCAACACGCCGGTACATTTAATGACGAATTGACATATGTTTCATCGAGGTAAACAATGTTTTTTCGATCTCTTCTGTGCTTCTTTATCACATTAAGATAACGCCACCGCCACGATACAAAATTTTTAATGTAGGAACCTTCTTATAAACCGTATAAAATTGAGTTATTTTTCTTCTAACAACGCCCTCTGTAAAACTGTCAACTTCATTTTTTTTCTTTCGGATTTGTTTAATTTTTTTTGGTGATTTAAAATTTACATTATTTTGTTCATCTTTCAGTTCATTTCCTTCTTTTATTATTTTACATATGGTAGTCACCGAAAGTCCTGTAGCTTTAGCAACAAGTTTGTTTAGGTTTACGTCTTCAAGATACTCTGTAGAATTATGATCTTGTTTTCTGGCTTTAAAAAGGAATATACATTGTATGCTATTTGTTTAGCTTGCTTGTTAATTTTGTTCGCAAAACTGGAAGAGCGATTCATCTTGAGATTTATCTTGGCAGTCGTATACCTTGTGCGTTTATCTTCAAGCGTCCGTAACAAAAACACCAACCGCGCGCTGCGAGCACAGCCAGCGCACTGCCGCACTTGACGTAAGCTCTCTGCTCCGCGCACCCCTTTCACCCATCCGCTAACATCTCCCCTCGCTCCCTTCTTACCGCGCAGGCGATACGCGAGTTAAACGGTCGGCCTATAGTTCCCACACGGCCAGAGAAAAACAAATTTTTGAAGATGAAAAACGTAGAACATATGAGCCATCCTGCATACAGCCCCGACCTGGCACCTTGACCTTGTTCCCAAAAATTAAGAACCAATTACGCGGTCAACGATTTTCGTCACCAGAAGAGGCTGTTGAAGAGTATGAAAAACGTTTCTGAGGTCACCACGGAGGTGGCACAAAATTTTTAAAATTGGTTTAATCCCATGAAAAAATGGATTTACGCAAAGGGAGAATATTTTGAGAAACAATAATTTAATTTTTGACCTTAGTATTTTTTTTACCTTAGTATTTTTTTCTTATTCATTCCGGAAACTTTTAGTGCGCCCCACGTATACGATCGATATGACGTTACGTAACCGTTTCTGCCACTGAGCAACTATTTCACTAAGTAGTTTATTTTTTCCTTATCATAACAGTAAGTAGTTTATTGGCCAAACCAGAATAAAACGAAACAGATCTTTTCAATCACAATCTTAATAACAAAGTTACAATAAAAAAATTATAAAACAACAATTTATACTTTTTCTTAACACACAAAACAAGCACTTAGAAGAACAGCTTGGGCCTGAACATCATCGGAGGGTCGCCGTAGCTCGACTTGTCCTTACCTAGTAAAGTCTTGACGATCAAATTCTTTGGAGAGAAAGGATTACGCTTATAAAACATCTTCTTCAACATTGCATTTCTCATTTTATTGTCACCTTCAGCGAGTTCTTTTTGGGTTTTCATGGAAAACTTCATTGGATCCATCCTGTCCTGCATGGCTTTTGCTTGCAGGTTTTTGAACCATGCCGGTTTATTGTCTACGCCAGCCTGCGCGGCACCCTTGAACCATGCCGGCTTGCTATCCACCGCAGTCTGAGTTCCAAAATTCCTTTGTGGGTCATTCGCGGCCAGCTGCACAGGTGGCTGTATCTTCTTCTTGATCTTCCTGAAGATGGACATCTTTCTTTCGCTCTGTGTTCCTATACTTTTCACTTCAATCTCTTTAAGGCAGAGCGGCACTTGAGGCTGGTTATATCTATTGTCGTACGGGCTGTAAGGTGGAGCGGTAGGTCGGTGCGGCGAAGGATAATTTCGGTACTGGTCTGGCATTGGCTGTTGTTTAATTGGGTATGGGTTTTGAGGTGGAGGACGCGGATACTCGTTCACAGCCGTGTTGTAAGGTGGATGAAAATCTGGATGGTATTCAGTCGGTTGCTGGTACTGATGACGTGGATCTGGTGGTCGGTTGTAGTAGTCTTGACCGTACATCATGTAATTGGTCATTTCCTGGTGGTACGGTGGCTTTGGCTTGGGTTTAACTTCTACGTCGATCACGCTCTCGCTTTCGCTCAGTTCTTCAATAACGTCTTTCTTTTTCTTTTTGAAGAGGCTGAATGAACGTAAAACTTTTGAGAACTTGTTCTGTTTGCCCTGTAATACATAAGGATGATTGAACGACTGTTAAGATTTTATTGAAAGCTAATAGCCTCAAGATCTGAAGTCTTCGTTAGGCACCGGTTCAAACCGCACGTAGGTATAAATCATATACTACGACTCGTTAAGGGTGGAGAAAATGTAATAAAACCCAGGTCCAACAAATCTTATTCGATCTATGTAATAGAACACGGTCCAAACTCACCCGTCAGTTATGCTAAAACACAGGAGAGCCTTGCCCCTGACAGTGGGACAGTTGTTTGATTTACGTAAAGGGATAAAAGAATGATATCTGATATTTACGCGAATACTACACATTGAAATGAAACTAATTTTACGGATTATATCGCGGTTTATTCTTGATTTTAATTACCCGACGTTTCGAATATTTTACCGCATTCATGGTCACGGGCGGGGTGACCATGAATGCTGTAAAGTATTCGAAACGTTGGGTAATTAAAATCAAGAATAAACCGCGATATAATCCGTAAAATTAGTTTCATTTCAATGGGATAAAAGAAAAAAAATGTTTTTATAAATTACCTTTTCCACTTCAGTTGATTCTGTACTGACATCAGAATCAGACTGAGTGACTTCCAAGCTTAGTCTATCCAGTAACGTATCCGAGTAGCTTTGATTAGTGCTGTAATACGTGTCAGAAATATCGTTAGATCCTATAGCTTCACAGCTTTTAGAAGAATACTTCGTTTTAGGCGTGCCTACTTTCGCGTCATGCTTTGATGCTTTGTAACTCTCACCGACACTTCGGGATGTCAATAATTTTGTATCTAACTCCTTTTTTCTACATCTATTACCGCATTCACTCTTTTTCTTCGGTACTTGTGCAACAAATTTGTATATTTCCTTTATAAGCTCCTCGGTTTCCGTGTTGAATGTTTCTTTCGGGGTGTTTTTGGTTTGTGGACATTGATTATCTCCACGAGACGACTCATTAGGAGAAGCAGCGCAATTCGTACAAGTAAAACTGGGCGTCGGTATTGCAAATCCATTCTGCATGCAGTTCATAGGGCAAACTATTGGGTAACAACAAGGATTTGCAAATGGAGCTGGTATAGTATATGGATGTATACATTGTCCTAACCCAAAATTATTGAAACTGTGTCCACTATTTGGCAGAACGCTACCTTGTGTCTTAGTACTGTTCTGCTGAAGCATGCTTTCGTTATTTACACCAGATTTCGATGTACTGTCCGATTTGTCGCATTGTGATGCAGTCTCTTTCTTTATCTCGTGCAGAAAGCTTTGTAAAATATCTTTAATTTCACATAGTGCCTTATCTGTCTTGTCAACGGATAAATCTGTTTCCTGAGTTTTGTTTAGAGAGGTGTCAACCATCTTATGTGTTTGCTCATTCACGTACGCAGAGTATTGCAAGCTGCTCATGGTGCCAGTGTCTTGCATCTGTTCCTGTTGCTGCACTTTTTGTTCTTGCATTTTTGCTTGTTTCTGAGCTCTTCTCATATGTCTCGCACGTCGCTCTTGAATCATATCTGCAGTTATGTCACTTTCAAAACTTTCTAAACATTCCTGATGTCTTTTAGGCCGATTCGGCGAACATCTCCTACTTGGTTTGACATGTGCCATGTAATCTTGAAATTCAGTGTAATACTGTGATTTTAAATTCAACCGAGGTCGTAAAGTTCTCGGCGATGGAGGTACTTCCCTGTGGTAGCCGTACGGTGTAAGATTGTCTTCAACAAACTTCCTGCGTGATTTAGGACTGGCTTTCTCCTTAACCGGTACTAAGTCATAAAGCTCGGAGTTATTGTATACATCCACGATTCTACGGTGTGGTGGTCGAATGTGTCTTTTAGAGCTGTAAAGTCGAGCATCACAGACGCTTCTCATATCACTTAAGTCATTACTTCTTTCTCTGACTCGTTTTTTTCCTTCAAAAACACACGAGCAAAGTTCTGAACCCTCTTGTATATTCTCATTTATTGAATACTCCTGGTCGCGGCATACGGGGGCTGAGAACTGACTAATGTCAGATTCCTTTTTGCCAAACATCTTTACTGGTTTGTACTGTCTCCTTATTATATCCGCTATGAAGTCCTGATCCAACTCACGATTGACACGTTTGTACTTCCGACTCTTGATAGGTCTGTCTTCGTGGACCCTAAAATAATTTTCCATGTTATTTCTATCCATGTATTCCTTGCGTTTTTTATCTTTGAGTTGATTTGGAGAAATCGACCTATACTGAGCTTTATAATGCTTTTTTTCATAATTTCGCCCCGAATAATCGGCGTAGGAGTGCGCGTTCCTTGGGTTGGCTAATGAATGGAAGCTGCTGGTGGAATAAGCCGTGCTAAAGTTCTCATAGGCTGAGTGAGTCTTGTGTTTATGTAATTTAGCGTTATGCTCATTAATCTTCTCCAATTTCTTCTCTTTAACGACTTTCTTATTAGGTTCACAACATTCGTAGTTCAACTTGTCATGTTGATCTACAGTGCGGCTCTCGCGTTTCTGCTCATAATCACTGTCATCAGATTTTCGGCAGTTACAATCTGATGTTTTATACAGAAGCCTGGTCTCGACTTCATTCGATAATCTATCGGTAGATATTTCTCTTGAGTCCTTCACCGTTCTTGTATCTCGGTTAACTTCAGTTTGGGAGATACTCTCAGAAACCTTGCTAGAATCGTTCTGAAGGTGCACCACGTCCTGACAGTGTCTACTGACTCGATCCAACTGTTCTTCGAGGCCAACGATCTTGCGTTTTAGATCGGTGACATTGAACGCTATGCTAGAGCTTATTTTTATGTCCGGCTGTGATGAGCTTCCTGCAATACTATTTAAAATTAGTGATTTTTCAATAAAACCTATTTCCTATAAACAAACTATATAGGAGCATATTATGATAAACGAGCTGAGAGACGGTTGAATAAATTATGTACCTATCTAAATTTTATACAGACAATACAGTAACATATTAGGTCCTACAGAGCGCACAAAAAATATTTGCTTCAATAATATACAGTTTTTTAAACCATTCAATAGGTACACATCATGCAAAAATAACAATACGGCTAATGTGTAATATAGGCGGCCTTTTCACTAATAGTTCTTTTTGGGTGAGCAAAACGTTTGCTTATTGGTAAGCGACAGGTCTGTCTATAGACGGCCGCACTACCGCTCGTAACCCGAGACATTAGTTACCGCTGCCCTCTAGCAGGTAACCTCTTTGGATAGAGAGGAAAAAATATATAAATTTATAAATAAATAATTACCAATAGCTCGTCGAAAAAACTCCCGAATAGCCCGGTACCTGCGTTTGGTACGGGGAGATATCCGGCGACGCGGGGTCCGCAGGGTCATTACCAACCCTTACACCAGCAACGTCTGAAAATAAAAAATAATATTTCTGTACAAATATTCATACAGAAAAACAGTGACACAATTTACAGCTAACATTTTTTTAACGAGAACTTCACCTGAGAACTTTTTTTACTTTCACGAAATAATTTATGATATTTTAAAAGTTGCATTGTATAAATTTTCCATTTTTGAACTATTATTATACCAAAAATTATAATTATTACGCTTATTGTTAAATTTTATAGTAATTTGATAAAAATACGTTTGACTTTTGAATTTCATCTGACTTTTGCGCGAGTACCTAACCTACTATCCTTTTAAAATATCGTTTTATCAGCTGCCAGCACTTTCTACAAACATGTTTTGTAAATAATTTGTGTATGGTAACCAATATACTATTGAAAGAGCGAGGCCATTGATAACATTAATAATAATAATAATAAATACACTTTATTGTACACCAAAAGTTACATTCAACATTTTAATAGTCTTGCACACTCAAACAAAAAGTATTGGTTATTAACGAATTGAAAATAAAAATACAACAAAATTAAATCGTCCAAATAAAGAGAAAAATAAACAAGCCGTCAGCTGTCATATTTCCCATTCAATTCATTAATTCTGATTATAATTTACTGACGAAAAGCTTTACGTTTTTAAAAATTACATATATTCTGCATCAAAATGATTTCAAAATTGTTACGCGCTTCTTGCAAATCTACCGAACTACTGCTAACTAGAAAAGTTCCACGGAAGATCGTTCACGTGCGGTTTACGTTCATACCAGCATCACAGTACGATATACCGATACCGAAGAAGCTAAAGTTGGGTTACGTGGTGAGAGAGTACTGGGAGACAATCCCACTATTCTCCGCCACATTTTTCGCTTTATCGGTGTTGGCTTTCTCAATTATATGGGCATGCAGGAATAAGGTATTGTTTCCGTATAAGTACTAATTGAAATCAACTAATAATAATACCTACTGTGCTGTGTTACTGTAATACTGTCACTGTTGTAGTCTCCATGGCACAGCGGGAATCTGCTCGGTTTTCAATTCAGAGTTCGCGCACTGTAAGTGGCTAGTAATCTCCCCAGCTACAGTGCCCTTTTACACACTGCTGCTTGGCGGCAGAAAATCTGACCCACCTGGACGACCCGCTCCTTGCAAGGGGCTTATTCCAGGTAGTTATACATTTTGTTCTACATGTATGACTACTTGGAAAAAAAATCTAACTAGGTCTACATGGATTTAGAAATACTTGGACTTCATTAAATATTATTGGACCTAGTAAAAAGATGTTCTGCTTTCCTCATTCACTTCCTGCCAAATGCAAACATCATAGCTCCTAACCAGAAGGTTTCTTATCTATAGCATATTCCACTCAAGAAACGTGTTATCCAACGATTGTCGGTTCTACGCACTGCCGCTTTAACTTACTGTTCTTATTTTAACCGTATTTCTTTTGACCCCCAACTTCAAAGGGCCACCGTTTATAAGAATACATTAATGAACGAGTTATTTTGCCAATGAATAGCCGGACGATCGGAAACCTGTAAAAATGTTGTTGTCCACTTCTGGACAGAGGCATTTTCCATTTACACCTGGTGAACAGGATCCCCAGCTTTTCTTATTCAATAGCTGCGCCCTAAGGTTGCGCCATTATCGTTGCTCCAATGAGCCCGCAAGCGACATTTTTTTGACAGCTCTTTGTTTTGTTGCTGCCCACTACTGGGCACGGGCCTCCCCTCTAGATGAAGGGGCTTAGGCCATAGTCCAGGGTCCCCCTAAGTGCGAGTTGGCAGACATCACACGCCATTCGAAAGCTAGTTAGGCTTTCTCAGACATGCAGTTTTCCTCACGATGTTTTCCTTCATCTAAAGCTAGTAACAATCGCACAAAGACGATTCGCACATGATTAATTAAAGAAATCAGAGGTGCGAGAACAAGAGCTCTCAGATGGTTTCCAAGGCATGCACTCGCTCACTGAGCTGTCACTGCTTCCGCGAGAGACCTAATATATGTGATTCAATTCGCGGTTTATACACAATGAGAATTTTGTGAGCAGGTTGACGTGGTTTTCACCACGCATAGCCGCGACAATATCTCACGCACCATGGACCTCCGGAACCCGACGGTCCATAAGATCTTCACCATCAACCAGCGCTACGAGCCCTGGCCGGAGATGCAGGATGTGCTCGACAAGATGAAGGTGGCTGAGAGGCGCGCGCTGATGAGGGCACAGACGTGCAGCTTCTCTTAGTGCCTGTCTTTAAAGTATTTGTTTTGTAATAAATTTTAATGTTTTGATTTTTGTTTAATATACTGTTTGTCTTCAATTTTTGTTTCATCTGAAGTGGTATTATAATCGGAGTTCCTTCTCTACTTAGGACCGGGAACCACAAGTATTAATAGGTATGCATGTACATGTTCGATGGAACATAAGGAAAATGTAGACTTCTTCTCTTCTAAAGGTTTATTCGGTAAAATATTACAACCATCCGGATTTATATTGCGAACGTAGGTATATATTTGAAGGCGCTCTGTTCGTGAGTGTTGTAGGCATTGTGTATTGGTGGCAAGGACCGCGGACGTCCCCCGCCGCCCTCGCAGCCCCTTCGGTGGTCCTTGCATATAATGTAGAAGCGCCGACAGTCAGTGGCGGTCCTAGGGCGGTGCGAGCGGTGCGACCGCACCGGGCGCCATCATAGGGGGGGCGCCAAAATCATCCGACGCGCGGCGACGCGACGACGGTCGGGCGCGGCGAATCGTGTCTCAAAACTGAAGAAACATCCCCAGATCACCGGGCTATGAACAGTTGGATAGAAGCGTCGATGAGATTGAAGAATTTCAGCGGAAGACAAACATATACAAAATCAGACTGAAGATGAGAAATCGAGATTGGTCGCTATTCTCGAACGAAAGATGTCCATAGTGTTCTTCTTGGCAAGCAATAATTTGGCGTTTAGAGGGAGCTCTGGATCTGAAATGTTATACACTCCTAATAATGGCAACGTTTTTGGTCTTGTGCAACTACTAGGAAAATTTGATACTGTTACGATGGTGCACCTCCGCCGTATTGTAAAGAAAGAGACTAATATGTGCTAATATCCATTATTTCAGCAAACGCATTCAAAGCGAATTAATTGATAGATACAATTGAGAATAAGTACATTGGTTACCCGTTTTCAACAATTGTCAAAGTTCAATGTACACGGTATTTTATATACGACATAAAAATAATTCCAGATATATCCATGTTGGAAAAAGGCTGCTGATTTGCAAATAATTTTAAGCGATGGCGAAAAATGTGATAATATGTCTGGACATGAATTGGTTGGAGAACTTGTGAGCCTGAATCCATTATTAAAAGATCTTCCATCAGCAGTTCTTCAACTTATACGAAGAAATGATTGACAAGATATTTTCCCTGATATTTGGACAGCGCTTCGTATCTTGCTTACTGTCTGTACCTACTTACCTGTTATTGTCGCCAAAGGAGAACGAAGTTTCAGTAAATTAAAACTAATAAAAACTTACCTGCGGTCTACTATGTATCAACAAAGACTGTCAAGGGTGGACTGTGGGGTTAAATTAATGAACTTTTATTTATTTTTATTTATAGCCATTTATTTCCATACCCCATATGCAAGTTTATACATTTAGTTTTTTTTTGGTTAGTATTATCAATAACTAAATTATTAGCCTAAAAATAACATTGTTAGTAGGGTTAGTATTACACTATTTGAGATATGGTCCCTTTTCGGGTAAAGGCCTCCTCCAACCTCTTCCACGTACTCTCTATCCGTGGCTAGTTTCTCCCAGTCCTTCCCTGCTATTTCTGCGACATCAGCCCACCGTCTATTTGGTCTTCCCACTTCCCTTTTTCCTTTTGGTCTACTCCATTGCATTGTTTGTGTTGTCCATCTGTTGTCTGTATAACGTGATATGTGACCCGCCCATCGCCACTTGAGTGATAGTGCTTGCGTTATTGCATCAGTTAGCTTCGTTTTTTGTCTTATTTTATCACTTCTTACTTTGTGGATTTTCCTTATTTTTAACATGCTTCTTTCTATTGCTCTTTGAGTAGATATAATCTATAATCTTTTTGCTTTATTTTGCTAGTAAAAATCCAGGTTTGGCAGCCATACAGTAGACAAGGCAGGAGACAGTTATCACAAACAATTTTTTTCATATTTAAAATGTAATTTCCTTTTAAAATTTCTTTAAGTGACCAGTACTTTCTCCAAGTCATGTTTGTTCTCCTTTCTATTTGTTCCTCGTTGCTTGTCTTTGAAAAGGATATTTGTTTGCCTAAATATACACATCAAAAGTGTCTAGGGATCAAGCATTTTTGGGCAAAAAAATGGGCAGAAGAACAATGGCGTTTCGTGTGCTTTTCTGATGAGTCTCGTTTTGGTATGAGACCGGATACAAGACGTATACGACACTGGAGAACCCCTGGACGCCAACAGCGATTAAAATCCTGCCAGGAAGTCCATCCTTATAGTGGTGGAACCATCATGGTATGGGCGGGTATTTGGATCGGCGGAAGAACTGAGTTGATTTGGATCAGAGGCAACCTCAACGCTCAAATTTATGCTGAGACGATTGTATCAGACGTCATCGTTCCTCTACAAGTGCAAATCGGTCCCTTATTTCAGTTAATGCATGATAATGCACGACCGCACACCGCAAGAGTTGTAAGACAGACTCTCGCCGCAGCTAACATCAATGTCCTGCCCTGGCCTGCTCAGTCGCCAGACTTGAACCCGATTGAGCATGCATGGGATATGCTACAGAGAAGAGCTCTGCCGAATATGGAGGGTATCCAGTCGCAAGAAGACCTTTTTTTGTTGTTGCAACGAACATGGGCGGCCATTCCACAGCGTGATTTGGATGAACTCATTTTGAGTATGCCAAACCGATGTTCTTGTGTTGTTAGTGTTCGCGGTAGAAACACGGATTATTAATTGTTTAAGTTACCCAATAAAATTTTAAAGAAAACTGTTATTTCAGTCTTTTTTTCGAACTTTTGTGCTAGTGGTTCAAATGTCAAAAATCCCTTTATTAGGAAAATGGCAAATTTCTTTATTAATGCAAAGGTGACTTGGTTTATCGTTACTGTGACAAACGAAAACACTTTATTTGATGAATCCTTAAAGAAAATTTTAATTAATATCAATCAGGAGAAAAGTTATTGCAAAAATATATGTTGATCCCTAGACACTTTTGATGTGTGTATGTATAATTAGTTACATACGGGTCCGTTGGTCTAGTGGTTAGTGACCCTGTCTGCTAACCAACAGGTCGTGGGTTCGATTCCCACCAAGTGTCTGGGTGTTTTATCTATATAAGTTTGTATTTACAAAAAAAAAAGTATATATGTATTAGTATCAGTTGTCTGGTTTCCATAGTACAGGCTCTGCCTAGTTTGGGATCAGATGACCGTGTGTGAATTGTCCCAGGATATTATTATTATTATTATATTCTATGTTGTCTTCTTTTATTATAATGGGTGTTTTGTAGCTGTTTGTCATTATTTTTGTTTTACTTGAATTCATTTCTAGTCCTATTTTTGAACTTTCGTGGTCTAGTGAACATATCATTCGTTGTATTTCGTGAGGTGTTTCGGCAAATAAGACTATATCGTCTGCAAATCTAAGGTTACTTAAATAACGACCATTTATATTAATACCCTTACTTTTCCAATCTAATTATCGGAATATATTCTCTAGTACAGCGATAAAAAGTTTTGGTGACAAAGAGTCACCTTGTCAAACTCAAACTCAAACTCAAAAATCTTTATTTCAAATAGGCTTAACGCTAGCACTTTTGAATCGTCGTTTTTAGAAGCTACCACCGGATCACAACGCGGCCTCAACTGAGAAGATCCGGCAAGAAACTCAGCGGGCTTGTCATTTTTTCACTGTCTGACTCCTCTTTCTATTTTAAATGCTTCTCCTCTTAATTCAAGTTTTACTCTACTTGTACTATTTGCATAAATGTATTTTAAGATGTTTATGTATTTTTCTTCAATACTAAATAATTTTAGTGCATCCCAAATTGAACTGTGGCTAATGGTGTCAAAAGCTTTGCTATAGTCAATAAATGCCACATAAAGAGGTCTTCTAAACTCATTATACTTCGTAATCAGTTGTTCTACTGTCTGTATGTGATCAATTGTACTGAAGTTTGACCGAAACCCTGCCTGTTCTATTGATTGTGAACTATAATTTTTTTGTGTTATTCGCTTTGATATTATAGCTGCAAAAAGTTTATATACACTTGCCAGTAAACTAATCGGCCTAATTTCCTATGTCCATCGGGTTTCCTCTTTTATATAACAGTATTATATCTGAAGTACACCATTGTATTGGCACTGTTTCCGTGTCTAATACCAAATTAAATAGTTCAGTTAAATAAGGGGCTAATATAGGTGCGCCATGTTTGAGTGCTTCATTAGGTATATTGTCGGGACCCGGGCTCTTTTCATCCTTTAAACATTTTAGGTGTTCGTATACTTCTTCTTCATCAATTCTAATTGTTTTGTTTATTTTAGTAGTATAATTTATTTCATTTTTGGTTTGGTTTTCTCTGCTTTTGTATAATTTGTTGCACTGTCTGTAATTTATTTCGTTGTTTTTGTTTCTTTCGTTTTGTGTTCAAGTTTTTGTATCCAAGTTTTGTACATATTTAATTCTCTAAAGCTTTTTTTGTACTCGTCAAATATCTTGTTATAATTTTTTGTCTGTGCAGCTTATAGTCTTTCCTAATTGATTTATTTGTTTCTTTAAATAGTTTAGTCAGTTCTTTTCTCCTATTATTATTATAATCTTTGTTTAAAAATAGTTCTGCGCGTTTCTTTATTAACTGTTTGGTGTTTTCAATAAAGATTGTACGACTTTTCTTTTTTGTTTCTTTATTTATTTTTAAACTGTCAGTTATGATTTTTTCTAATTAATTATAATAGGTTTTTAGTAGTTTTCGTAATTTTTTGTTTACTTCTATATTAGCAATTAGTTTTGGGGTGTTTTTCATTAAGTAATCTATTTCATTTTTGGTCTTCTGGTCTGGTGATATCCAAGTCCACTTTCTATTTCCCTTTTTCTTAAAATAAGTGTTCATTATTTTTGATTTTTTTTATTTATTATTAAGTATCCAAACAGCATTGTTCACAATATAAATACAATACAAAATTTAAGATGAAGTATCTTAGCCAAAACAGGATACATAAAGTTACATATTAACTAAGTAAGAACAGCGAATAGTGTAGCTAAAGACAGTACGAAAAATAACAAATTATAGACAACTTGTTTTGAAAAGCGTAAGCTATTAGTCTCTCTCCCTGTGCATTGCGTTCTCCAAAGCCGTACTTTCCCATGATAAGATTTTCGCCACTTTTGGGGCATCCTATTTTAGCATTGAAGTTGCCCATCACTATGAGTTTGTCATTATCAGGAACTAAGGTTTATGCTTTTTTGATGTCATCATAAAGTTTTTGTATTTCTTCTTCACTTGACTTTTCGGTAGGTGCATATGCCTGTATTATTGATATTCTAAGTTCATCAATGTTTAACTATAGTAATGCTACTCTTTCTGAGATTCCGTTAAATTTAGTTATTTTGTCTTTATTATTGAACTCTATTATTGTACCTTAACAGATCACAAATAAAGCACCTAATAGGTGCACTCACGGGACATTTCGATACCAATGAGCACCTTCACAGAATGAGGCTAAGTATTATTGATACTTGCAGATTTTGTAAAGGTGAAAAAGTGTCAATGCGAGGCATATTGTGTGGCTGCGACGCTCTTGCGAGACGTAGGTTGGGTCATCTGGGAGTAGCCTATCCTACACCAGATGATTACGCACAGCTCCAAGCTGGAGCAATCGTTGCATAACTAAGGCAACTCTTCAACACGCCAGCAACACAGTAAGGGCTAGGGCATGCACTATGGATCCAACTGGGTCGATGAGCGTTCCAGTGGTTACCGGGCCCGATTTTTAGCCACCAACAATAGAATAGAACAAAATAAATAAAACTTGTTAATCATAAAATTTATTGTTATTATTTTATACCGGACTTTTACTGGATTTTTACTGGTCCGACTACTATCCCTTTGGCTTTTTAGTTTGTTGTACTTTCGTCGTATTTTATTATTATTTTCTGTCTTATTTGATCTTTTGAACGGCAAGACACACTGTGGCTCTGATCTAATTGTAACATGACACACTGTTTAAAATAAAAGTGATAAAATGACAAGCCCGCTGAGTTTCTAGCCGGATTTTCTCAGTTCAGGCCGCGTTGTGATCAGTGGTAGCTTTTTTAAAAAAAAATACATGACCTTTCAAAAGTGCTAGCGTTAAGCCTATTTGAAATAAACTATTTTTGAGTTTGAGTTTGATACATCAAATGTATGGTTATGGCGGCTAAAACCGTGTGTGACAAATGTTAAATCGAGTACAGTTTTATATTTGAAGGGGCGCCACTTTTAGATCTCGCACCGCTTAAAAATATTGATAGGACCGCCACTGCCGACAGTACATACAAAGTGGATAGGTACCTACGATTAATTAAGTTGAACTGCTTAGACAAAACGCTATCTTCCTAATATACTTAATATTATTAGCTCAAGGAAATTAAGTACTTAGTGATGAACTATTCATGTTGTAGTGGATGGCTAATCAGTAAGATCACGCTATTTGGGGAGGCTCCTTCCACAAGACTAGATAAAGTATGTTAAATCCTCCTTTGTAGTAGACCAGTGTATCATGAAACAGTTGCACGCGTGCTTTAGCCCGTAGAAGTAATTTCAAGGATCCAGAGTTCATTCAAATGTCCACTGCTGAACAAAGGTCTCCCCCTTAGAAGGGAGGGGTTGCCATTAATCCCACGGTTGGCAGGCATTTTAGCGATCATTATCATCACATCACCAGCCGGAAGACGTCCACTGCTGAACAAAGGCGGCCTATTCCCAGGCCCCTCCCCCTTAGACCGCCACAATGAACGACAATTTGCTATTTGCATCCACCGGTTGCCTGCGACGCGAACAATGTCGTCGGTCCACCTAGTGGGAGGCCTGCCTACGCTGCGTCTTCCGGTTCGTGGTCGCCGCTCGAGAACCTTTCTTCCCCAACGGTTATCGGTTCTTCGAGCGATGTGGCCTGCCCACTGCCACTTCAACTTGCATGTTCTACGAGCTATGTCGGTGACCCTGGTTCTTCGGTGAATCTCCTCATTTCGGATTCTGTCGCGCAAAGAAACTCCGAGCATAGGACGGAACGGAATATCTACTTCTACTTAATCTGTGATCATGCGTGCAAAAGACAGTCCTAACACTTATGTGGCGGGTATTATGCCGCAAAGCAGACATATTGTGTAAACCACTGCTTTGTTCCGGCGTGAGTAGGGAGTAAGTGGCATAGATTTAAGATTTTTCATTACGTTCAAAATCTTTGGTAGCTAGTGTTATTACCGGTCTAAGTGTCGCCGCACACGGACCACTAGCCACAGCCACAAACGCCGCCACTTGAAGCTGACGCGCGCGACAGCCACTTGTGGTCCATGTTGGACACTTGTGGTCGGTGGCCGCCACTTTTTTTAACTCGTGCTTGCAGTGAAATGAAGGGAGAGAGGGGTGGGGAATCGCGCGAGTGGCTTGTGTCGGCGTTTTGTGGCTGAGCCGACCACTAGTAGCTTGTGTCGGCGTTTTGTGGCGTGTGGCGACCACCGGCGTTTACAGTGTGCGGCGAGTCCATGCAAAATGTATGAAAACAACAGAGAATAGGTCGGTGGCTGCGTTTTGTGGTTGTGGCCGGTGGCTCGTGTGCGGCGACACTAATAGACTTAACAACTCACTAGGTGGTAGGTTCCTTGTGCAATGAACTGTCGAGGTAAGTACCACCGCAGTGTTAGATATTCGAACCGCCAAGCAGCAGTGTGTAAACATTGCTGTGTTCCCGTGTAAAAGGCATCGTAGCTGGCGAAATTACCGGTCACAAAAGACTTAACATCTAATGTCCTAAGGGTTTTTTCTCTCTCTTATTTGATCTTTTGAACGGCAGTACACACTGTCGCTGTTGCTGATCTAATTGTAACAAGACAAATACTGTTTAAAAAAAGTTAAAAATGACAAGCCCGCTGAGTTTCTTGCCGGATCTTCTCAGTTGATGCCGCGTTGTGATGCGGTGGTAGCTTTTTAAAAAAAATTGACCGTTAGTGCTAGCGTTAAGCCTATTTGAAATAAATGAATTTGAATTTGGTCGGCAACGCGCTAGTGATTCTTTTGGTTTTGCTAGCGTCTATAGGCTGCGGCGACTGCTGGCGGGCCGCATGCTTGTCACCTTGGTAGGTAGTATAAAAAAATTGACCTTATATTTTGTTACTTATTTTGTAAATGTAGCCGTAAGCTCCCCGAATAAAATAAAATAAAATAAATATCTCAGGTGACGAGCGGAAATGCAATGTTACTGTTATTATTATTCTTTAATATGTACACAAAAAAAATGACAATAGAAATATCAACATTAAAAAAGTAACATAAAGGGCGAGCTTAACTCAACACGTGAGTTCTCTTCCAGCAAACCCAAAGTGGTACCACGGACAATTATTTTTGTCCGTGGTACCACTGGTGGTACTACTGGTGGTACTACTGGTGGTACTACTGGTGGTGAGTGAGCGTGACGAAATAAATGCGGGCAAAACCAAGTGTACTAGCAATAAACATTATAATTTAAATAAGAAAGAAAGCTACTGACTGTTCGTATGTAGGAGTACCTATCACTTACACTTAAAGCTTAAATTGATTATATAAAATGCTAATATATTAATACCCACCCAATCCCACCGAATAGTACCAGTAGAAAGAAGTCCGACTTGCCGCACTAAGCGTTTCCCATCCTCTTTCCTCATGCGCACGGCAAACTCTCTCCCGGACACCGTTTTCCCAAAAAATATAACATGGGCATAATCAAGTCTAGCGTAAACAGGCGGTCCATCATATGAGATTGTAGCCAAGCTCAAACCTATTATTTATAAAAAAGGAAACAGTGATCCAGTCTTGAACGAAATCTGGCCGTCGTAACGGTTAATTTATCATACAAGGAAAAAAGAGAAACCTATGATCCTTCAGTCACCGGCCACGCGACTCCTCATACAGCACTGGCAATTTACTTAACGAATGACAACAAAGCAATTCACTATCGGGTTGCTAACATTGTATGAGTGGGGTTTCCCGCTGAACCGCAGCTCTCGGAAGCCTCTCGGTAGGTACGAAGGAGCATGACTGTATGTAAAATCCCAAACCATAGTAAGCGACTGCTCTACCTTGCCAAGGTTCAACCCAGTGGCGGTCCGAGAGGGGGGGGGGGGTCGTAGGGGTCATGACCCCCCCCCCCCCCCAAATCTCAAAATAGTACTCGTCAAATTGACCAAACTTAACTTCCTGCTTAAAATGTCTACACAATTATATCAAAAATAGGTAATCAAATAATATAATTTTGAAAAACTTGGTTGAGCAGGTACAACAGTTAGAAGTGAGACTGAAAAGTTTAGCTCATCTATATATTCTTCGGAGGTCCTCTTTGTCGAAGTTGTGCCGACCATATCCAATACATCGGTGGACCTATTTATCTGTCCAAGGTAAAGAAAGTAGTCTACAAATTCGAGTGTAACGTGCCCAACGACTACCGGTACGGGTGCAACATGGGATATTCGTAGTCTTGTCCATGTTCACTTTAAGACCTCTTGGGAAACGCTACTAAAGTCACTGAGCATAATATTGAGCTCTGTCATAATGACCATATCATCGGCAAAACGAAGGTGAGGGAATCGAAATCGCCATTGATGTTGACCAATCCGTTCCAGTTCAAGAGGTTAAAAATATCTATCCATCTATTTGGATGGTGGTGGTATATCCAGGTGGGTCTTAAAATGAACATGGACAAGACGAAGATCATGTCTAATGTCCATGTTGCACCCGTACCGGTAGTTGTTGGGAACGATACAATCGAAGTTGTTGACCACTACGTATACCTAGGACAAACAATCCAGTTAGGTCGGTCCAACTTCGACAAAGAGGTCGCCCGAAGAATCCAACTCGGATGGGCAGCGTTCGGGAAACTACGTGACATCTTCTCATCAGAAATTCCGCAGTGCCTGAAGACAAAGGTTTTTAACCAGTGTGTGTTGCCAGTGATGACTTATGGTACTGAGACGTGGTCTTTAACAGCTGGCCTTTTGGAGAAGCTCAGAGTCACACAACGAGCTATGGAGAGAGCTATGCTCGGAGTTTCTTTGCGCGACAGAATCCGGAATGAGGAGATTCGCCGAAGAACCAAGGCCACCGACATAGCTCGTAGAATATGCAAGTTGAAGTGGCAGTGGGCAGGCCACATCGCTCGAAGAACCGATAACCGTTGGGGAAGAAAGGTTCTCGAGTGGCGACCACGAACCGGAAGACGCAGCGTAGGCAGGCCTCCCACTAGGTGGACCGACGACATTGTTCGCGTCGCAGGCAACCGGTGGATGCAAATAGCAAATTGTCGTTCATTGTGGCGGTCTAAGGGGGAGGCCTATGTTCAGCAGTGGACGTCTTCTGGCTGGTGATGATGATGATGATGATTTGGATATACTTACCTTTTTTTGTTGATGTGAGGGCGGAAACCTTCAAAAGGTATCTGGTCTCCGTAAGGGTGGAGGGGTTAGTGGGGAGTTTTGATGTCTGTGATGTCGTCGGTATCGTCGGGTTTGTTTGGCTCTGGTGTCCTGAGCTGAAGTGCCAATGGGTTTCCGTATCGAGGTGTATTAACTCTTCGTAAAACCTAGCGAGCTCTGAATATCTCCGGTATTGATGAAATGACACAGTGTCAACAATGATCAAGCTAAAGATAAAGACGAATTTTTCGCAAACACTTTTTTATAGACTTCGTTTCGCTCAATTGCGTCCTTAATACATGCCGGATTATTCGAAGACTAGTCGTGTCGCAGTACTTAATTACGAAATTAGGAATTGACTTCGGCATATTCCAACATAGCTGCCAAGTTGAACTTTGCAGTCACATCTCGGTTCAGTTTTCTAAGGTTTTTTACTATGTAGGGTCTTAAAAAACTAGGATCCCACTGTGTGGACAGTTTACACCAATCCATTGTTTAACTCATTCACAGTTTCGCAATCGGCTATTGAAATTGAATTGATTAGTTGAAAGATTTCGGGGTTCTGTATTTGAGCGGAACCCAGTCGGAGCGTGGACTTCATCAGACGAGACCTCTCGAGCTTGACATAATACTCAATGTGCTTCTAAGAAAACGGTGATCGGTACCGGTTTTCTCCATGCCGATCACTGAGGGATCATTGAATGCTTCTTGGCCATCATGATGATGAAGTTGATCTCATTTTTGATTGAACTATCGGAGCTTATCTGCGTCCAATTCCTAGATGGTTGCTTCTTGAATAATGAGTTCATATTATAGAGTCCCTTCTTCTCCATAAAGTCAACCACCCTCTGGCCCTACCCATACGAGCTGACTGTCAACTCATCGACATTCCGGGTGCCCATATTCGCATTGAGGTTGCACATAACAATAGTGTAATTTATGTTTTAGTGTTATGTACCTATGGGCTGATAATCTCCTCATACATTAATTCTAGTTCATCGTCTCCCTCTACAGTCAGCCTCTACTTCATTCATCGTCAGGGTCTACCGAGGTCGGCGCGTATACCTGTATCTGTATGACCTTCAGCGAATACCATTCAGTTATTCTGTGTATAAGGTATGCTACCATGCTCGACACACTATCGACCTTTACCACGATGTTTATAAGGGACTTACGGACTAGAAACCCGGCCCTGGAATTGCCGGTCTCCTACCCAGAAAAAAATCATATTACCAAAATCAAGTCATCGTATCGCGTCCCTCTCGTCGGATTTGAGATAATTATTCTCCAGCTCGACAATCTTCCCGTCGGTCCTTAGCATGCGGATATTGTGTTGCCGGAGCCAAAGTAGTTGGTGGTGCTTTGGAACTTGCTCCACCCTTACCTCTCCCGCTAACATAACAAGGTGAGAAATAAAGCTGAACTGCCGGAATTGGGGACCGGAGACAAATGTTGTCTATGATTGTGACGGGGGGGGGGGGAGGATGGCGGTCTATCGTTTGTAAATTCATACTTAAATGTAGGTATATAAACACCGGGAAATACGACCATTTACGTAGCAGCCAGGGTCTCTACTAACGGGTCCGTCGACATGACCCCCCCCCCCCCCAAAATCGTTGGCTGCGACCGCGCCTGGAAACTGTTGTGTTGTTTCCCACAATACAGGCTCGGTTTGATAAATTTCCAAAAAGTTACGTTCAGCTTCGTTATTCCACATATTGCATATGTAAGGCAACAAAACGTCCGTACGATTAGAAAGCTTGCACTCAACTATCTATTACTTCCTCTTTGGCCCAACTGAATGACGCGAGAGTGTACAGTGATGAACTTCCGCCGCCTCGCGAGGGTAAGCGAGGCCCTTTGACGCGCGCTCAAAAAACCGACTCCGAATGGAGAGCCCACGAGTGACTGCGAGGCTTCGCGAGACAGAGCGAATGTACCCTGTACACTCTCACGCTCGCCCAGCCTCGCTGTCCCTCGACGAGATTGTACAGCCGGCATAAGACGTTTATAATCTCCTTTTTTTCTTGCACGAGAAGAATATGTTAGAAAAGAGTCTTGAGATGTGAGAGAAGAATTTATTCTGAATTCTGGCTGTATTTAAGGCAAGACAGTTGTGACAGCTTTTGTTGACTGCAAACAATAATTCTGACAACAATAACCGCCGATGCAGCCAAATGTGAACGTTTCATATTCTGGATTATCTTCTTATATTTATTTTTAAGTAACACCGGTCCTTCAAAAATGAAATTATTCGTTTTCAAATAGAAAAAAAACTTACAGCAGTTATACCGAAGAGCTTTCGAAGGTAGGTAAAAACAATATGTAGTGTAGAATTTTTTTTATACAAAAATAATGGATTGTCTGAAGAGTGCTTGCCTTCCACACAAAATCACAAGCAATGCTTAAAGCCTTCAGAATGTGTCACAAAAATGTAATTATGTATTTAATTTTCTATTAGTTACCTTACACATTTGTAGAGCACTTATCAATATGAGTAAGGACGACTTGTCAACCCATTGTAAGCAACGATTTAAAGGCGTTGAGAATTTTTTGAGGAGAGTCGCATTCAATTTGGGTAAGTCAACATTATTTATATCTAAGTCTACTATTTCTTATCTATAATTAAATAAGTATCTATGTTAGAACGAATATGAGTATCATGTTATGAGTTTTTTACAAAAGGAATCCTTATGATGGCAACGCCCTGCCTTCCTATGGAGAGAGTTCAAATCTCGCCACCCAAGCCTTTAAGTTTTAAGTGTTACGAGCCCAATGAATTCTCCAGTTACATGCCCTTCACACCGGAACACAGCAGTGTTTACACACTATTGATTTTGAGCAGAATATCTGATATCTGTATCGAATATTTGCCCCCTCATCTAGAGGGGAGGCCCGTGCCCAGCAGTGGGGTATAAACCAGGGCTGGTATTATTATTATTTATTACTAGCTGACCCGCGCAGCTCCGCCCGCGCTTTTATTACATTTTGCTCCCTCCTCCCATGATTTATTTATCTCTCCATCTCTCTCTCTTGTAAAAAAATCTAATTCTATGCTCTCTCTCTCCTCTCTCTTTCCCCTTACCCGCTTCGGTCCGTGCGTTACACTCCCCCTCTTCCTCTCCCCGTTGTCCCCTCTCTGGACCCCCTCCCCCTCTCTCCTCTCCCACCTTGCTCCCCCTCACTCCCCTTGCTCTACCTTAATCCCCCTATCCCTCACCCCATCACTCCCTCCTCGAATCCCCTCTCCCTCTCTCTCCTCTTTTGCACCCTCCTCTCGTTCTATATATCCTCATTAATCATGGTATCTGGGATTCTTACCCACTTAAACCCCTGCGGCTGTCACATCGCCACATAAGAGGGGGGCCCTGTGCCCTCCAGTGGGTTCTGCACTAAATACTCCTTAGTGCGCGTTATAGCTCCCAGAAACCTGGCACCGTGATCACGGGGACGGGGCTCGCAACCCCGTCACCGTCCTCCTCGGAGTCGCCGCGGTCACCTATCTATGTAATGACCATGCCTAACGTTGCTAAACCTAGCGGCATGAAATATACATTACGACCTATTCTCAGACCTACCCGATATGTACACAAAATGTCATACAAATCGATTCACCCATCTATTTAATGACCTTGCCTTATGTTGCTTAACCTTAACCTAGCGGTATAAACAACGTTCACAGCTGTTTTATCATTGGTGTAAATATTAGTGAAGTTTACTTTATATTGAAGAAGGGACAAATTCATGCTAATAACAATTTAATAGTTAATTATTTATCATAAAAAGTAAAGGATAAAAAATAAACATATGCCTTCGCGAACTTTTTTGTAGACCTTGTTAAGGCGTACAATACTGTAGTACATTATATTGATCTATCTCGTAGGGTTCAGCCAGCGTTTTCAATGTAAACGCAAAAATATATATTTACGACATTACATTAGAAACCACTAAAATAATCAGTGTTTCTCTACTATATTATGCATGTATTATATATAAAAACCTTCCTCTTGAATCACTATATCTATTAAAAAAAACTGCATTAAAATCCATTGCTTAGTTTTAAAGATCTAAGCATACATAGGGACAGACAGACGCGGCGGAGGACTTTGTTTTATAATATGTATAGATTATCTGATATTGTGTGGTAGGTACCTACCAAACTGGGCGGTCTTTTGCCTACTACCATACTAATATGGTAAGTATATGTATTTCCGTTTGTATTTCAGGCAACACACCATCACAGACCGAAGTCAAAATAATATCTTGTATCCCGATAGATGTGTCCGATTTACAGCAGAAAATTATTAGTTTAGAGAAACAATTGAACGAGGCAACAGCTATCAAAAGCAACACTGTCGGTGAAAACCGTGAAAACAACACACCATGCGTTGCAGCCTTGTGTACTACCAACTTTCCCAAAATGACAAATAATGGCGTAACTTGCAACGAGATAGATTTTGAGCAACAAGCAATCCCGCAAAAAGAACTGAGTAATGGAACCCTAAGGACTCCCTCTAGGCAAACATCTACGTTTCTGTGCACGCAAAAAGCCGGCCCAAGCGCCAAAAGTAATTGCTACTGCTACTTCAACACATCTTCATCCCGTAAGATAGGCACCGATTGCTCGAGTCAACCCGTAATGATATGCGAACCGCAGAAGGAAGAACGCAGGAACTTCTTCCGTAAGAAAAAGAAGTTGCCAAAGAAGAAGAAGGTGAACACACAGTTCGTCTATTACGCTCAAACTAGTAACACTCCTTTCACCGATACAGATAGGTGGAACGTTTTAGATGAGATGGAAACGAAAACTGATGGCATGAGTCGGTCTTATTTGGCTGATATGATTCGTAAGCAGTACAAGCCTAAAAAGCTAGGCGGTAACATCTCCGACCTTAGTGAATACTCGTCCCCAGTTTGTAGGGACGGGCCGCCGGAAAGTAGCAGACCTTGTCCTTACGAATCCGAAGCTTGCTCGTGCTGTCACGGAGAGTTTCATAATATTGACCATCAAAAAACTAAAACATTCAATGACATTTTGTCATATTCTAATGTGGTGAATAGTGGAAACGCTTACTACGATTCTAGTCTTTACGATTTAGTTCCGGTTAAGGAAAAGCCGGTGAAAATAAAAAAAGATATTGAGATTCCCGTAAAAACAGAAACTAAGCCTAAAGTAAATTTTATGAGCTGGCCTGACGACATACGGGCTGTATCTCGTTTTCGGCCGTATATTGTAAACTACCACACTGTAAGTCCTATAAGAAACAGCTCCATCAAAAATATGCAAAAGAAACAGAAAATAAAAAATACAGTTGTAGACAGAATGGTTGCAAAACGTAAGAGAGTAAACAATTTCGGCAAGCAGTTAGATATAGCATCATCAAAAAGCTGTCGCATTGAGTTTGGAAAAGTTTACGCAAAGAAATCTCAATATAGACCAAAAATTTCAAAAGATATTCAAATAACCAAACCTCAGCACAAAAACGCCGAGTGTCTGACCACTACAATACAAAATTCTGATTGTCAAACAGTTACGAGCAAAGTTGAGGTAAAAAAGCCTGAAGGAAAAACTGAAGCGACGTTAAACCAAATAAAGAGCATTCTACAGTCTGTACTTACAGAAGTGAAAACTAATAATCAATTAAAAAGCATATCTGACGTTAAACCGAAAAGAGACGCTGTTGTCCAAAAAGGATCATCACAGAGTAATTTGCAAGGATCCACATTCTTAAACAGCTTTACTTACAGCCCTTACAATATGAATCCGTACATAATTTCAGGGTCTCAACAGATGAATCCTAGCCACTTTTGCTACCCACAGTCTAATTTGAAGTATCTACAAAACTTTCCATTACTAATACAATCCGGTCGACACTTGTGCAATAGCTGTTATAGAAATAACTCTCACGTTAAACCTGTATACACTAAACAAGCAACAACGACGTCTACCAATACAGATGAGGTGACAGATCGGGCCAAAGAAACTCAAAAACTGATCAAAGAAATATACAAATCCATGGCTTTGACCACAGATCTACCAAACAAGGATACATCTTACAGCGAATACGAATATTTACAGTCCGTTCCTAAATTCGAAAGCGAACGGACAAAAGAAGTAGATGAAGAAAAAATTAAAAAGGTTGTGCGGGCGACCTCAGAAGTTCTTTTAATGAAGAACAGACAAACAGACACGTCAAGTAAATTTACCTCGAATGCTGTAAGTACAAAATCACAATACATTAGTACGGACACCGAAAGGCCAAACAAATTAGTTGAAATGCTGATACAGAAGAACAAGAAAGACAGCGTATCTGTCAATACTGCGATAGAAATCCAGACACCTCCAGAAGAAACGGATATAGGCACAGCATCTAGATCTGACACATCGGACAGCGATGTTGAAAGTGAAGTAAGTTACGATCCCGATGAACTGCCGCAAGAAAACCAAGTAAGACTCGTTTTTATTATACTGTAAACGCATTGAGCCACGTTAGTAGAATTTAAGATCAATCAAACTTTCTAATTGAATAATATAGTAACAATAGGTATACTTACTTACTTATTTCTCTGTATCAATAATAATTATAATTACAGAAATATGTATATTTCGAAGTCGTATAGCTTGACTGAATGTTGGGACTGCTTGAAAACTTATTAGACTAAATTGTTACGAAAAAATAAAGTATTTCAAATTTGTGAATTGCTTTAACCATACTTATTTTTACAGAAAAAGGAAAAGAGAAGTCTTCTCAGCAAGATGTTCAAATCAATGTTCAAACCTAAAGAGACAACCAAAAAGGCAGACATGGATATCGAATCAGAAAGCGAATCGACCAGCGACTCGGACGACTACCAGACAGTGTACAGCCAGAAGTCTGACAAGCAGAGGTACCGCACTCGCGCCGTTAACTTATCAAAGATTAAAACTCATTCGAAGATATCAAACTCCAAGCAATGTTATCGAGACCGGAGTCCGGTAAAAAGGAGGTCTCCTTACATGGAGCAGGAGTACCGGAGGGTCTGGACGGAAGGGATCATGTTCGACAAAAAGGGAAAGATGTATTCTTCTGAGCGACCGTACTCCAAGGAAACGGCGCCTCGCAAGCATGTTTACTATCAGAATTACGAAGCCAGGCCCGTCGTAGTCGATGCAGGTGGGCCATATTCTGGGCGACAGATCAACCATATGGTAAGAAATCCATATCCCCAGGGTGAAGGATCTCCCGCTAAGAAACGAAATAATTTTATTAATAAAGCGGAATCAAAAGGTGCTAAGGGTTTGGAGTGGTTGAAGCAACATAAAATGGGAATTCACTGCGGTGAGCAATGGAAGAAATTGATACTGGAAGGCTGATTTGGATTTGTACTGTGATCGTGATGTCCGTGCCGTATACTCGAAATTGTTTGTGTTCGAAATGTTAATAAAAATTTCAGTCTTGCAATTGATTTTTTATTCAACTATTCTTAACATTAATTAAAGTTAACAATGATTTTAGTTTGGAATAAAAAAGTTTAACAATATTTCTATCATGTCAGTTTAAGATGAAATATTTAAACATTATAATCATCGATATATAATTTATAAACATTCACGAACAAAATGACATCTAAAATGTGGTCGCGGAGGTTGCAAACTTATCTGTGCTGGTGGCGGAAACGTGAACTAACGATTTGAAGCCTATTTGAAATATTTTTTTTTGAATTTTTAATTTTTGACTGTCGTTGATAGCTAATCATCTTTATTACTTATGGTTAGAGAGTACTTTGAGCTAAATTTTAGTATACTCAGCTGTAATTATACTAAAGAATGAGTTAAATGGCTTTTTTAACATTTCCGTTACGATTTTTTTCCTCCATTATCCTTGGGAAGTTGGATTCATTACCTAGTCTATTATAATCTTAAGATCTATACTAATTACCCTATTTTTTTCCAATCCTAATCACGTAGGATCTCGAAGATATTCTAGCCCATTTCCAGTGTGGGTGGGCCTAGACGTCCATCAAGTACGGCGGCAAGTCTTTTTTGTAGTCATTATAAGCTAGTGCTTGGCTGCAATTCCGCACTAGCTTATTAAAAGGCTATTCACTCTTCCTTGAAGACATCCACATTATATTTGGATAGGAAAACCGACGCAGGCAAACTATTAGCTATACGCATTATAAACTCCGAGAAGGATGGCGGTGAAGTTGCGACCCCCTTCCTCGTGAGCACCATGACTGGTTCCAAGGAGCTATAATATACCCCCCCTTCATAGGAAATGCACTAAAAGGCACATGGTGCAGATCCTCGCAGAGAACCCAGGATCCCCTCTAATGTGCCGATGCGACAGCCGTGAGGGTTTCAGTGGGCAAGAGCTTCAAATAACTGGCAACAGCCAGTGATGACATATGTTACTGAGACGTGGTCTCTGACGGCTGGCCTTTTAGAGAAGTTCAGAGTCACACAACGAGCTATGGAGAGAGCTATGCTTGGAGTTTCTTTGCGTGACAGAATCCGAATTGTGGGGATTCGCCGAACAACCAACGTCACCGACATAGCTCTCAGAATCTGCAAGTTAAGTGGCAATAGGCAGGCCACATCGCTCGAAGAACCGATAACCGTTGGGGAAGAAAGATCCTCGAGTGGCAACCACGTACCGGAAGACACAGCGTAGGTAGGCACCCGGGTAACCGGTCGCAGGTAACCGGTGGATGCAAATAGCCAATTGTCGTTCATTGTGGCGTTCTAAGGGGGAGGCCTATGTTCAGCAGTGGACGTCTTCCGGCTGATGATGATGACCGAACTGTCTCGAAATGCAGTTGTATTATGCATCGGTCACGCATCATCTTATTTTCCTAACTTAATAACGATACAAGCAACACGTTCGAATGATAAAAACTGACACTGCTTCTAAATAACTAGGGATCTAGTAGAGTTTGTTAGATAGTTAACATTTTCAGTTATTTTTCATATATTTCACAGCATTTTCAGTGGTAACTACTAAAAATTAGTTAAACGAACTGAACTAAAAATAAAATAATTAACTAAATGTTAGAACTAACTAATGATTATATCCTCCTGGTGCAGGCAAGGGGACTACATGGTATGTGAAATATAATATGTCAGATGAATGATGCTCCAATTACTCCATACATAATTATTTATAATGAAATAAACAAAACCACTATCTAATAATTATATTTTTGAACACGTACACATTATACAACACTCGTACATCAGTTTTTATCAAAAAACAGTCAGTTTTATCCTTACTGAATGCGTGTACAACGTGGCTCTGCTGCAGAGTATGCTCCCCAGCTTATGTACGTTCAACGTACATTATTTTAATATCATTGATTGGTATTTAATGCGGTGTCTCTGCTGCAGAGTATGACACATTTCTCGCTACCACTTTTTGAACCGTGACACCAAATCTAGTTTATATATTATATCGATGATTATAATACAATTTGAACAATTTTTTCATTGAATATTAATATTAGTAGTCTTAGACGTGTGACGTCACAACATAATAATATGTTAGTCCAATGATTACGTTATTATTTTACAAACTAGCAGCATGATCGCTGCTTCATAAGACATCGGCAGTATTTAACACTGCAGTGGTACTTATCTGGCTGATCCCTTGCACAAGGGACTTACAACAAAAACCATAACGAAGATATAAAATAAATTTAATTATTTATAACATTTTATAACAGCGGTAACAGCTCAGTGGGCGAGCGCTTGCCTTGGAAACGAGGTGCGCAGGTTCGAACCCCAGCTCGCACTTCTGATTTCTTCAATGAATCATGTGCGAATCGTCTTTGTGCGATTGTTACTAGCTTTCGGAGAAGGAAAACATCGTGAGGAAACCTGCATGTCTGAGAAAGCCTAACTAGCTCTCGAATGACGTGTGAAGTCCGCCAACTCGCACTTGGCCAGCGTGGTGGACTATGGCCTAAGCCCCCTCATCTTGAGGGGAGGCCCGTGCCCAGCAGTGGGACATAAACAAGGGCTGGTATTATTATTATTATATTATATAACATTTTATCATAACAATATCTAGCTAGTAAGTTAATTTACCTCAGTCCTATGGAGATGCCATACAGTATATTTGAGCCAACAGTTTTAATCATATTTTTTTTCGAAGTCCATTTTAAAGAACACCAACGGATATGACCATCGCAAAAGTCTTGCATAACTAAGCTTTAAAACGAATTAGCTCAATATCACAGTCTACCGAACTTAATAATGTTTCTCTCAAAATAACAGCATTAAAATAAGTCCAGCAGTTCTTGACTTATAAGGGTAACAAACGTACAAACACCTCACTTCATCACTTGAATCACGATATGAGAATTATGTTTCTGTAAAGCACCAGCAAGATGACTCATGTCAATTTGAACGCAAACTTCTGTGGTTCTATCGACTGTAGGTATCGGAGATCATCTATTACGTACCTGCAATTAAATCAAAATTATTTATTGGTATATCATCAACGGCCTCTTACGTTTAAACGGCTTACGCTGGTGACACATCATCAAGAAGTCCACTGCTGAATAAAAGCCTCCCCCTTAGAAGGGAAGGGTTGCCATAATCCCTACGCTTAAGTAGGTAATTAAATAGAAAAGATGCGCGTCTTCTTGTTTTCCCATAGTCGCCTCTTACGACATCCGACGGGAGGTGATGGGTGGATGCGATTCTTACCCGGACACCCCACCGGACGCTGGTGACTAGTACCTTATAGCCCTACACGTATGTATATAATATAATCCCCGCAGTAGGTGGTACAGAAACAACAGCACGTATCTTGGCGCGCTTGCGTTCTAGGAATTCGAACCAAGCCCTATTGTTAGCTTCAGCCAGATATTCTAACGAAGAATGTTTAAAAATACAAAATGGCGGCAACCGGCCGCTATTATATTTTATTTGAAAAAATATATAGCCTATTTCACTCCCACAACTAAGACGAATCTAACGACATATAATAATTCAAGACATAATTCATCAAGTCGAAATCCATCGAGCGTAGGCAGTTCCGGAGAAATAGACTTACATCCTTGCATACATACATAAATACTTCAAAAAATACAAACTTACTTGTAAAATAACATCGGCAGCGGTGCGGTAGCGAAGTGCCAGAGCGCGTGCGCATCCAGTACGTTATACTTGGGCGGGAAGTCGAACAGCTCGAGGGCGAGCGCCGCGCCCGACAGCGCCGTGAAGGCGAGCATGCGCCACGCGTACCCTCGCCCGCGGCTGTACTGCCGCCACGACACACCGAGCCAGATCACAGAGCCGGCCGCGCCTGCCACACGTGCCATTATCAACCACCTCTTCCTTAAATAAGAGCTTTTTGGGAATAAAAGTCGCTGTTGGCCGCAGATGGCCGTGAAAGTTTGACCGGGCGAGAGGGCGAGCGCTTACACAGTGTTAATAAAACCCTGTCCGATCGCAGAAGGTATCATTCAGTGTCGCAATATAATCAAACATATACAACCCAGCCATAAGGGCAGCCCGTCGACAGTGCCTTGAAACAAGTACTTGTATTGAATTATGAACGTACTTATCAGTAAGTAATTTGTGTATGTAATATCTTACCAAATTAAAATAATGTCCCGCTTCAATTGAACAAATGTAATACGTCCAAATTAAAAAGAAGTTCTTATGTGTGCTAATTTAGCTCTTAGTTGGCCCAAAGTACGGTCATACTTCGATTTAGGGGCTATGCGAGTGCCGTCTCTTAGAAAAGTAGTATTAAATCCTCTTTACACATGGGCAGGGAGCGACGAGCTGGAGGGTACCTAAGGGAGGCACGGCCTCGGCTTGGGCTGCCGTTTATGAGAGGACTGGCTCTACCACCGGTTCACAATTTGCTGAGAAGATCCGGCAAGAAACACAGTGAAGTAATGCTCGTCGTTAAGACTGCATTCGTACGGCCCTGTGCAATGTCGTGGTACAGACGTAGACTACGATACAATCAGGTTTAATTAGGTTAGGGTCAGGTTAAGGAGCTTTTTGAATACAAAGAAAAAAATAACTGATTACCTACACTGGGCCTAATTTGTGTATACCTAATAATTATATCTATAATTATATTTTGCATTTTATTGATCGTAACTATGTGAAGAAACTTGTTATTTAGCCATAAGATTTTTGTATTCCACATTATTGCAAATAAATAATCTTATAATATCTTGTATCATATTAATTCCTACAAATATGGGTTTTTATTTTGCCCTGATACCACCTTCATGGTATAATCTGGAGTATTGAGCTAACGCCTTTATGATTAAACAACAATAAAATAGTATTAATTGCCAGCCAGATGCTTTCACAATCATCTTAAAAAAATGGTGCAGCAGGCTTAGCACGACTTGCAAGTCTTGACAGTGCGGTGTGGACTGTGACGTAGTTTTCAACACCAAAATGTCATTCTCTCCCAGTTAAGAGCCCAGTAATTTCTCCATATCCTTCACACTGGTACATAGCAATTTACACAGTGCTGCTTGGCGGCAGACTGTCTGCCACTGCGGTGGTACCTACCTGGACTATCTCCGTCCGGCAGCCAGTCTCGCCCCCAAGATGTTTACTTCTCGAAAAATTACAACATCCAAGGAATATTGACAACTTTCACAGAACAACCAAAGAGCGAGGTAATCATCAAAATGGACAACGTATTGTGTACACACGGCGACACCTCAACCTAGACTATTTGGAGTTTGAACTATGAGAAGTTGAACGCTACGATTCGTGCGAGAGGGTGCAATATGTTGTTGTTATTTCGTCCCACTCAACGCGTACGGCCGGTTGCCTGCACCCGCTGGTCGTCACATGCCCCGTCCCTTTCCAACAATTCTGTGTTGTATGTAGCGTAGTTATCGTTATATAGAGTGTCGAACTTGATATGTAGCTGTGTGTACATACGCTGTCCCCGAAGTGTATCTTTTTATTTCCAATCGGAGTCTTACCGAAGAAGACGTTCAACCGTATGTTGTAGTCATAGTCGATGAAGCCCGTGTACAGGTACCGGACATGCGTCACAAAGTAGAAGAGAGGCACCGCAAGTATACATATGGCGAGCTTCATTCTCTTGTGAAACACCCTGTAACAATAACAATACAGCTACACCCCGTTTCAAATGAACTTGTGAATGATTACAAATTCGTTAGAGCCTTGATAACTATACAAAGCAAACATTGAGCTCTTCTTGGTCTATCCCAAGGCATTCTACCTAGAACATATTCGACGAACATAATATTTTGACGGGCCTGTTGGTCTAGTGGTTAGACACCCTGGCCGCTACCCAATAGGTCGTGGGTTCGATTTCCACCAAGTGTCTGGGTGCTTTATCTATATAAGTATGTAATTACAAAAAGTACTTATATAAGTACCAGTTGTCTGGTTTCCAGGCTCTGCCTGCCTAGTTTGGGATCAGGTGACCGAATATTATTATTATTTTAGTTTTATTTTTGATCACCCCCTCCCCCCACCTGATGATTTGAGTATTTTATAAAAGACATATATTATTATAACGCCCTAGAGTGGGAGGAATAATAAATATATCCTAGAAAAGTAAAGTAGGTACCACTAAACATCTCGCCATTGCACATTTGAGGAATTGGGTTTTATACTCGTAGAAGCCCTTAAAATTAGTTTAGTTTCCGTGAACAATTCGACATACCTGACAATAGCGGCGACAAAGAGGCCCATCACCATGGACAACGCGCACGCGTAGTCCATGAACTCGGTGAAGGGATTATCTTTCATATGGAACACGGTGGACCACAGCCACGCGTTCATACAGACCTGTGTCACAGAAGGTACAATTGTCAAGGCGACGGAGATTTTTTTTCATTTGAAATATTCCGGGACAATCCACACACGGTCATCTGATCCCAAACTAGGCAGAGCCTGTACTATGGAAACCAGACAACTAATACTAATACTTTTTTTTTGTAAATGCATACATATATAGATAAAACACCCAGACACTTGGTGGGAATCGAACCCACGACCTATTGGTCAGCGGCCAGGGTGTCTAACCACTAGACCAACAGGCCCGTCAAAATATTATGTTCGTCGAATATGTTCTAGGTAGAATGCCTTGGGATAGCCCAAGAAGAGCATAGGCTCTAGAAGTATATTTAGTCCGTTATTAAAATTTAAATATATAATCAAAAAGTATTAGTATCAGTTATCTGGTTTCCATAGTACAAGATCTGCCTACGTTGGGATCAGATGACCGCGCGTGGTTTGTCCCAGAATATTATGATTATAATCCCCTCCTCATAGCCTATTTAGTTGCCTAATACAAATCGATTATTTAAAGTGGACGCCAAACTAAAAAAAGTGGCATCATACCTTTTCCCCGAAACACATGAGCCTTATGAGTGATACACCTGCCAAAAACACCAGCATTTCAATGAAAAAAACATATTTGTCACTTACAAAAGCGAATGCATGCCAGAATGTAACAATGGGTAATCGTGGCTGCGCTAGAGGGAACTCCCGTCGTATTTTCTTGTACATGTGTAGATTAGCTGCAAAGTTGAGCATGGATGCAAATACAGAAGCAGGCTCCTGCATGCCCAGGATCCTTGTGAATGGCCACTGCAAGGAAAAAGTGACTTTATCATTATGTGTACAGGGGTTAATAGGGATGACTGGGTAAAACAATAATAATTCTAATTAGTCAGTTAGATTATCAAAATACTCGTATGTTGAATATGCATTTTTTTATTTAACAAATCTATAGAAGCTGACAAAGATTGAACAATTGATTCAATTAAAAGATTGAATCTATACTTATCATAAAACTGTAACAGGTCCAATTCTGTACATTGAAGATATTTTGAAAATTATATTTGGAGGGCATTCTGTAACCGATACTGAGGCCGAAAATGTATTTTTTTTAATTTTTGCCTGTCTGTCTGTCTGTATCACGGCTGCGCATCACGCCGAAACTACTGAATGGATTCAAATGAAACTTGGCATGATTTGAGATCTTACTACGAGGTAGGACATAAGTAGGATACTTTTTATCCCGTAATCTAGCACGGTTCTTTTGGGAGAGGGGATTAAAGTCAAAATGGGTACTTGGTTATACGCTTATTGGTCCGATTTTATAATTTTTTCTTTATAATATAATAAATATTAGTAAGGGAACGCTCATAGAGAGTTTTTATCAAAGTTTTGCAATCGATCGGGTTAAGCAACGTTAAGTAAGGTCATTAAATAGATGGATGACCGTTTAACGCCATTTGAACTAAACGGGTCCCTGCTTCGGAGAGCAAGTAAAAAGTGGGTCCCAGATTTAACCGACTATAAAAAAGGAGGTTATGTATTCGATGCGAATGTCTGTTATTAAAAGTTTAGTTAACGTAAAAATAGCGCAGGCGGAGCTGCGTGGGTCAGCTAGTCTTATATAAAAATCTTGTGTCAAGGTATTTGTGGTTGCATACCCTCTGAAATGGCTCAAGCGACTTTTATGAATATTGGTATACCACTAGGTTAAGCGAAATTAGGCAAGGTCATTACAAAGATAAGTGACCGTTTAAGGTGCGCGTCCATTGGCACGCGCCGGACGCACCGCACGCACGGCACGCAACGGATTTTAGTTTGCTTCCTATGATTTTGACGGCCCGCATTGGAAAATGCCGGTGCGGATAATGGACGCAGCGCTATGTAAAATCATAGAAAGCAAACTAAAATCCGTTGCGTGCCGTGCGTGCTGTGCGTCCGGCACGTGCCAATGGACGCGCACCTTTAATAGGTACCTTTTGAATTAAGCATCTCCATGCTACAGAGGGCAAGTAAAAGTGCGTCACTTCAAAAAAAGGAGGTTATATATGCAATGCATATTAATATAATATCTAATACTATTAAAAATGCGTAATATTTACGTAATATGTAAGTCTATATGGGTATCTAAAAACGTAAAAAGAATGCGGGCGGAGCAGCAGGGGTCAGCTAGTCTTCTCATAAGTATTTTCCTTGATTTGTATAATATTCTCCATATAAATCGTTACGTTTAAACCTGGCTATATTTATCAGTGGTGTGCACAGAGGGTAGGCAAAGAAACGCATTCGGCTTGTTTAACCATTTATATGTATGTATATTAGTATACTATTTTAAATATCCATAAGTTAGCAAATTCTATAGACATATTAATTTGCATTTAAAAACTGTAATAAGATTATTCAGAGGGTTGTTTTTAAATGTAATGGATACGCCAGTAATTTTAGTTAAGTTACGGATATTTGTGGTGGCACACTAACAAAGAGCTTAGACTACAGATCATTCGCAGATATTTTTGCCTACTTTCTGTGCACGTCACTGATGTTTATATATATATTTACCCGGCCATGAAACTTGGGTGTGCTCTCGCCACTTATCCTGAACTTGTGCACAGTATGCCACATGCAGTGGTAGCGGCATTCCTCTCGGCAGCTCCACCGGAGCAGTCGACACCAAATATCCTGCTGCTGAGCTGCTGCCACTCTGAATGTCTCGCCATCTGTAACACAGTGGGCGATATTGTGATATTTCTATTACAATTGATGTTTCAAACGTGTTATCAATGTTATAGTTTTGATATCCAACTTAGTGACTTACTTAACTAACTCTTGTGTTGTTTATTCATAATAAAGACATTGAAGAATACAATAAAACATTTTTTACTAAAACATATTTACACATAAAATTTTACCGGCTTATTGGCCTACATACATCCTCACCTCAGTAAAATTAAGTAAGTAAAAGTAGGCAGTACCTAAAAAATTGTTTTAGTTCCTAAATTGGTAATTAACTGGTCACTACCTACCATTAGTGCAGTTTTCATGTAAACAACGATTCAAACAGTTGATATATACAAAAGAACGATCGCCGTAACTAGAAGAAATCGGCGCAAATTTCTCACAAAATATTACTATCGTTAACACTGCGATAACAATATGCCTCATTTTTGTTTAAACTTATATGTACACACACGGTTACTATTTTACAATGATATCAGCAAGATAATTATACTAAACCCTGCCTGGAGATGAAATCGATTCAAAGAACAATAGAGGAAAATTGTAAACAAACATCAGCTGTTATCACTCATACTCCACCTGCCAGAGAGTTTTATTCCTTCCAAAGAGGATTTTTCTAAGTACACTATTTTTCATTCGAAGTTCCAATGTTTACTAACATTGGAATTGTCTATGAATTGACGAACTAACTAGTGATGTGGTATCGTAGACACTTAACGAATCATTATCGATCGTTACAGTTAACCGTTACTCGTAACGACGATTTGCGTAAAGCATCACCAACAAGTGGAAGTGGAAAAAGAGTCTAATAAATATTTAATAAAATAAACATTAATAATAATCGCCCATTCAGACAAAAAGTCCCATTATTAAAATACATATCTATATAAGAAAGTCGTGTTAGTTACACTATTGATAACTAAAGAACGGCTGAACCGATTTGGCTGAAAATTGGTGGGGAGGTAGCTTAGAACCAGGAGACAGACATAGGATATTTTTTATAAGGTTAAGCAACATAAGGCAAGGTCATTACATAGACTGACCATTTAATAAGGCATAGGCAAGTAAAAAATAGGCCCCGTTTTGTAACCGACTTCAAAAAGGAGGTTATGTATAAGACTAGTACCTATGTATCTAATACTATATCTAATGCCTATGCGGGCATCTAAAAACGTGAAAAGAGCGCGTGGTCATAAAACACGTGGGGCGGTATTATAATAAAATTTAGAATGTAGGTGGAAAAAAACAATGTATGGGTCGACGATAGTATAACATCCAGTAGAGATGCTTTTTTAAGAGGACTCTCTTGTGGGCTGAGAATCCGCAGAAAGGTAAACGGTTAATTATAACCCATATTGGATAGGTCAACAGACTCTGTGGTAGAACCGATTGTTATTAATGTGGGTAACTCCAATGATGACACGTCAGAATATTATTACAGTGATGAAGAAAATAAATAAAATTAGTAAAATATTGTTTTTATTACATTACCTAGCTGACCCACGCAGCTTCACTGTCCTAATTTTTCATTAATACTGGTAGCACAGCGCTTATAGTGTTAGTATTATAAAATTATACAAAACAAAAATGAAACAAAAATCTCGCGCCGTACACACATCCCTAAAAACTTGTTAGATTTAGACCTACTTGATAATAATTTAATAGCTGGCCGGCTGAATAGAATGCTAATGTAACTTTGTTTAGAAATATGATTAATGTCACTCACTTATTTTTACGCTATAAGATATTCAATAAAACAACTCTATTTTATCAATTTTTCCTTTTAATTTCATCTGGTTATGGGCCCAGATAGCCCATAACCGGTTTAGTTTAATGTAAAACGTTTTTTCCTACGTGTGGTATTTGAAAATCCAATAAATATGGATCATTCACAAATTATCACGCATACCACTAGTACGCCGAGTTTCCAAAAATTATTGGGACAGGAAAATTATAATAATTGGAGATTTGCCATGGAAATGTACCTCACGGACTGTGATTTGTGGGATTGTGTACTCGAAACACAAATAGATACGCAAGAAAACAAAAGACGAGATGCCAAAGCTCGATCAAAAATATGCCTTCAATGCGAAGAAAAAATATATCCTATTATATGCGAAGCAAAGACTGCGAAAGAAACGTGGGATAAACTGCAACAATGCTTCGCGGATGCAGGCCTTATGCGTAGGCTTACGCTACTACGAAAATTGTTCGGTATGAAATCTACGAACTTTCCTTCCATTGAATGCTACTGCAATGAGATCAAAGGAACCCAACAGCAACTACAAAGCATTAAGGCAGGTATCGAAGACGAATTTATAGGCATCATCATGTTAGCTGGCTTGACTGAAGAGTACAACCCCCTCGTAATGGCTCTGGAGCATTCAGGTTCGAAAATAACGTCTGAATCCGTTATGACTGCTCTGTTAAAAGAAGGCCATCGACGCGAATTTTCTTCTGGGCAATCTGCACTTACAACACCTAGTAATTACAGTAAAAATAACAGAAGGAAATTATTTTGTCACAACTGTAAAAAGACAGGACATTTAAAATGGCAATGCAGACAAAAGGAGAAACGTACTTACGACGCAACTGCGACTATTGCTACGGGTGTAACTACATATACGGGTGCTGCTACAGTTGACGCAGCTAGTCCACTTACATTGTTAATGTCAGATGTAAGTAATTATAGGCAAAGTAATTGTTGGATTTTAGACTCTGGTGCTACATCTCACATGACGTCACACGCTGATAATTTGTGTAATATTAAAAATATTTTAACAAATGTGACAGTTGCTAATAGCGATAAGTTAATATGTAAAGAGAAAGGCGATCTTACAATGAATGTAAAATCAGATAAGCATAAAAATCTTTCTATTACTTTTGAGGACGTTTTACATGTACCCGATTTAGTAGCTAATTTATTGTCTGTAAGTCAAATAACTAAACACGGTTATGTAGTACTTTTTGATAATAGCAGTTGTAATGTATACAAGCATAATGATATGTCAGTTAATGGCAATCCTTTGTTTTCAGCACCATTAAAGGGTGGTTTATATACTTTAGAGAGCAAAGATCAAGCAATGGTTCTGAAGGATGATATTAAGTTAAGTGCACATCAATTATGGCATAGAAGACTTGGTCATCTCTCCAAGCAGCAAATGTGTAAGCTAAGAAGTTTAGTAGATGGACTGCACTATTCGGAAACCGAAATAGAACCTTGCGTTGCCTGCTGTAAAGGTAAAAAATGCGTACAAAAATTCCCAAAAAATAAAGCTAAACGAGCTAAAGATATATTAGGGTTGGTTCACACTGACGTTGCCGGACCCATGGAAGAAATGTCATGGGGTGGAGCTAGATACTTTTTAATTTTTATAGACGACTTTAGTCGAAAGGTTTTTGGATTTATTTTAAAGTCGAAAGCAGAAGTTTTTACAAAATTTAAATGTTTTAAAGCTCTTGTTGAAAATCAAACCGGCAAGAAGATTAAAATTCTTCGCAGTGACAATGGTACAGAATATACCAATAATGAATTCCAAACCTATTTACGGGATCACGGGATTCTACATCAAACAAGTATTCCTCATACTCCGCAGCAAAATGGGGTGGCTGAGCGCACGATACGAACTATTGTAGAAAAAGCGCGATGTATGCTACAAGAAGCTCATTTGTCTAAGAAATTTTGGGCTGAAGCTGTCCAAACAGCAATATATTTAAAGAATAGGTCACCTACGATGGCAGTACCTGATTCAGTTCCTGAAACTAAATGGTCAGGAGAAAAAATAGACCTATCGCATCTCAGAATATTTGGATCTAAAGCTCAAGTTCTTCAAAAAGATTCAAGAAAAAAGTTTGATCGAAAAACGACTGAAATGATTATGGTCGGCTATGGAGATCAGCAAAAAGGTTACAGATTCATAAACATGGAAAATCCACGTCGTATTATATTTGCAAGAGACGTTACTTTCTTTGAAGGGCAAATAAATATACCAGACGAAGGAAGTTCTAAGGATTTACCTGCTCCAGTCAATGACTCTATAATAACGACTGAGGTTACAATTAAACCGACAACCGTTAATATTAATTCGGAAACTGAAAGTCAAATAGAGACCGAATCAACTACTGTCGAAGAGTCAATACCATGCTCCTCAAGGGATCTTGAACCCAGAGAAGAATGGTTTGAAGCAGATGACACACGGGTCATTCCAGTGGGAGACCCTCAAAGTCAAGAACAATCCACTGCACCATTAATTGAGAGGAGATATCCACTAAGGGATAGACACCCTAAAATTGATAAAGATATGGTTTATAATTTTTATATGTCAAGTTGTTTAGACCCACAATCTGTTAAAGATGCTTTGTCCAGGACAGACAAAGCGCTATGGAAGAAAGCAATGGAAGAGGAGTATAATTCTTTGTTGGAAAACAGTACGTGGGAGTTAGTAGACCGTCCAGTTGACAAGAATGTTGTCAAATGCAAGTGGGTATTTAAATTAAAAACCGGCGCAGATGGAAAACTTGAGAGATATAAAGCGCGATTGGTTGCTAAAGGTTTTTCTCAAAAATATGGAGAGGATTATTTTGAAACCTTTGCACCAGTAGTAAAAATGTCATCGATTCGTTTACTTTTAGGAATAGCGGCAGAAAAGAATCTTGAAATTCAACATCTAGATGTGACGACAGCCTTTTTGAATGGTGATTTGTATGAAGACATATATATGGAACAACCTCAAATGTTTGTCAAAGAAGGTGATGAACGAAAAGTTTGCAAATTGAAGAAAGCCATTTATGGTCTTAAACAGGCTGCAAGATGCTGGAATGTAAAAATTCATTCTTACATATTGAAAATTGGCTTTGTACAATCAAAATATGACTGTTGCGTTTACATCAAGAAGACAGAAACACTATTTATAGCTATTGCTTTATATGTTGATGATTTTTACATTTTTACTAATAATATTAAAGAAACTGAAAAAGTTAAGATGTTTATAGCAAATTATTTTAAGATTAAGGATTTAGGCGAAGTAAAAGAATGTCTTGGAATCCAAATAAGAAGAAATAGAGAAAAAGGTGAAATATACTTAAACCAGAAGACGTATACTGAAAAACTTTTGGAAAAATATGGAATGAAAGACTGTAAGCCAGTATCGACTCCCTTGGAATGCAATACCAGGCTAGTTAAGGGGGAGAAAACTGAAGACTTACAATATCAGGAAATCATTGGATCACTGATGTACCTTTCAACATGTACTAGACCTGATATTTCATTCGCAATCAGTTACCTAAGCCAGTTTAATGCATACAATAATGCTGAACACATTGCTGCTGTGAAGAGAGTACTACGGTATTTAAAAGGCAGTTTAAATTACGGTATTTGTTACAAAAGGACTGGAGAACGTTTAGTTGCTTACGCAGATGCTGACTGGGGAACCAATTCCGATGGTCACTCGTTCTCAGGTTATTGCTTGATCTTTGGCGGTGCTGCAATTTCGTGGCAGTCACAAAAACAACAATGTGTTGCACTCAGTACTGCAGAAGCTGAGTACATAGCTTTATGTGACGCTTCAAAAGAAGTTATGTTTGTTAAAGGCTTATTTTGCGAATTAATTGGACTAGACTATCCGATAGTTATTTATAGTGATAGCCAAAGTGCTAATAAACTTATATATTGTCCAGTAATTCACAAAAGGTCTAAACACATTAACATTCGATATCATTTCATAAAGGAGTTAGCTGAATCACACGAAGTGGTTATATCTTATTGTAATACAGCCTCTATGCCTGCCGATGCCTTAACTAAAGGTGTCACTAGAATTAAGCTTTTGTTTTGTTTAAAGCATATAGGGCTACAGCTAATTAATTAAGTGGGGGTGTTAGATTTAGACCTACTTGATAATAATTTAATAGCTGGCCGGCTGAATAGAATGCTAATGTAACTTTGTTTAGAAATATGATTAATGTCACTCACTTATTTTTACGCTATAAGATATTCAATAAAACAACTCTATTTTATCAATTTTTCCTTTTAATTTCATCTAAACTATATAACAAATATTATTGTTGCCATTTTTTTTATAATTACAATTCAATTTCTACGGAACTCATAATATTTTCACTCCCCTGTTGCTGCTCGGTATTGATCATTGTATAACGGTTATTGTTATAATAACGGTATCGATCGTACGCGTTTTTCATAACTTCACTAACGTTCCATAGACAAATAGAGTTACGAAAAAAAAACAATCACAGCTCGTGTTGACGCCGTTACCTAGTTTGTGCATTTTTGGTAAATTTTGTTAGTTTTTCCTATATAATTCATAGTTAAATGCAGTGCGAGATGGACGTGATATAGTGCTAGATAAATTAGAATAAACTTCAGCTAAATTCTGCGGAAGGTTGTCGAGAAAACATGTGAAAATGGTTTTGTTTACATGATCTGTAACTTCTAATACTAGTATCTAATCTGTGCTTCTAATGACCAGAACTGTAATATACTCTTATCTATCATGTAATAGATATTCCTTCCTCCAAGCCACCTGCACCCTGCACCGCTCTACTCCAGATTACGGCCGGCCTAGTCTATTTTGATGACTGGAACATAGAGTAAGGTATTGCAATCATTTCAATTTTATTTCGTATAAAGTCAAGTCAAGAATCAGGATCAACTATAGTCTAATTCCGTAATAAAAAATTGTGCGTGCGTGGAGTCCCTCCGTGTGGAAGAAGTGAAACTTCACTCTCGCTCTGTTTCTTTCTATTCTCTCTCCCGCGACTGAACGACACTGAAATAATAATAATAATATATCACTTATTTTCTCCTCACAAAATGACACTGGACAACACTGAACGACACTGAATGACACTGACTGAACGACGCTGAACGACACTGATCAACACTGAATGATGGAATGACTGAAAATTGAATGACTGGGTCACGTGAGCGCTTTCATACCCCCTCCATGGTAGCGTTTAACGTTTAACGCGTCAAGCGTTAAATTTGTTGGAAGTTTGGAAAGGTCAAGGTCTAAGAAGTTTCACTTCAATAATGGAAACTATCGTCTATTTCCAGCTTAGAGAAAGAAACCAATAGGGAGCTGGCACTTTCTTTCTCATTCGCGCAAGAAAAGGATGCATTTATATATATTATATGTGATAGAAAGAAACAGAACATATGATTTTTTGTCCCTCAGCGTGTGTTCAAAATCTGGCGCACCTACGGTGCGTTTTCTTTGAGTACTCATGAAATTTTCTAGTTCACAACCAAGGAGCTTACATTTACAACACTGGAGTTTTCGCCTAGAACAAATTATTGAAGACAGGTTCATTCACCCTTAGTTATGTTTTTTATCCCTCTCACACTTTATCTAAAATTGCCATGATTAACACAAAAAATCCCAATCCTGATTGTGTGAATTGTGATAATCCTAGATTTCGCAACGTGGGTCGTGGTTCTGTTGACTGACCTTAAATGAATTATAAGAAAAATTACATCCACGTCAACTTGAGTACTGTCTATGGACGTCAGTAATAAATTATATAGAAATCATATTCCTAAACCAGCCCTTCACTACCCTGATTGTTGGTAGCTGCCGTTTTAACATTATGGCAACTCTCATTGAACACAATATGGCCGCTCCGTCATATGTTTTCTACCACTTCGGGTTTTTAAAAGATCAAATCAAACTGTGTTCTCATTAGATTCGCTATTTAAACAATGTAACATGTTGTACACAATTGCAGAAGTATTTGGAAGCCAAATTCGGACAAAAAGTTTCACAGGTTAGTGTATTTTTGCGCTAATAACCGTATTTAATGTATTCATACATTTTTATCTTCGAATCATGTTAAAAACTAGTCAATAATGATTAATTTTAGTGTTGTGTGGCGATATTTAAATGATATACCTATTTTATTCTGTCAATTAGGCTCTATAATCATCTAATTTTAAATAAACATTTTACATCAGTAGGGTGACCATTAACACTGAAATTAAGATTTTCTGAGTCGAGAAGGATAAACTCAAACTCAAACTCAAAAATCTTTATTTCAAATAGGCTTAACGCTAGCACTTTTGAATCGTCATTTTTTAGAAGCTACCACCGGATCACAACGCGGCCTCAACTGAGAAGATCCGGCAAGAAACTCAGCGGGCTTGTCATTTTTTCACTTTTTTTTTTAAACATTGTTTTGTTACAAATGAATCGACATTAGCGATATTGTGTCCTGCCGTTCGAAACATAAAGCAAGGGAGAAAAGAAGAAAACAATAAATTACGACAAACTAAAAGGCCAAATGGATAGAAGTCGGACCAGTCCCCCCAAGCAGCACCCGCGCACGAGTTGACTCGAGCAGCAGCCATCACTCCCCTCAACCATATTAGAGGGAAGGGGGTGACCCGCCACACGAAGCCGCCACAAGCAAAGACTTTTCGATGGCGAGCATGACCGAACCAAAATCACAGTGGCTCACATTTAACTTCTGCTGTTAAGTAGTACCTCGACAGGCAAGACACAAAACACTTTCACATAATCTTTATATTATCAATCAATTGACTTGTGAAACAGCCATCAGTAATCCACCAGATTAAGAGGTGTTACAAACTGTAAGCCTACAATTCTAATCTTGCATGAGTTGAGCAGTTCAAGCCCACGCAGCTTTATCCTCTAGGTAATCCGAGATTTTGTAATAAGCCTTTTTCGACAACCGGCTTCTTATCAAAGGTTTAAATTTATTCAGTGGAAGATCTCGGATATCCTGTGGCAGTTTGTTATAGAAGCGTATACTTTGGCCCATAAACGATTTGCTTGTTCTGTGGAGACGTGTGGAATGTAAAACAAGATTGTGTTTGTTCCGGGTATTAACACTATGAATCGCACTGTACTTTTTAAAAGATACACTATTTTTCTGAATATAAACTAAATTTTCAAATATGAATTGCGAAACAACCGTTAGAATATCTATTTCTTTGAATTTTTCCCTTAGTGAATCAGTAGGAGCCAGATTGTAAATGGCTCTCACAGCTCTTTTCTGCAGAATAAAAATGGTATTAAGTTCTGCAGAAGATCCCCACAGTAATAAACCATAAGACATAATACTGTGGAAATAGCTGAAATAAACAATTCTAGCGGTTTCAATATCAGTTAAACGTCTTATTTTTTTAACTGCATAAGCCGCGGAACTCAGTCTACCTGACAATTTCTTAATGTGTGGGCCCCATTGTAGTTTAGCGTCAATTGTTATACCTAAGAACACAGTCGACTCCTCAAGGTCCAACTTCGCTCCATTAATTTCCACATTGGTTGCCACCTGTCTCACATTTGGTGTTACAAATTTCACACATTTGGTTTTGCTCTCATTAAGTTTCAAATTATTAACATTGAACCAATGGACAACTTTAGAAAGTACATTGTTTACTTCGTCGTATTCATAGAGTTTACGCCTGACTTTAAATAAAAGAGAGGTATCATCAGCGAACAATACAACATTTAGTTTGTCCCCTACGTAGTAGGGTAAGTCATTAATATATATTAAAAACAGAAATGGGCCTAATATTGAACCTTGAGGGACGCCCATGGAGACCACAGAACCAGGAGATCTCTTACCGTTAATGTCAACCTTCTGAATTCTATTATTCAAATATGAAGTTAAAAGGTCAAGAGCTCTGTCCCTTATACCATAGTGGCGTAATTTCCTGACCATCGTATCATGATCTACACAATCAAAAGCTTTGGACAAATCACAGAATACACCAAGGGCGTTCTGTGATTCCTCCCAAGCCTCATATACATATTTTAATAATTCAACTCCCGCGTCAGTGGTGGACCGATTCTTTCTAAAGCCGAACTGTTTATCATGAAACAAGTTATATTTATTGAAATGATCTAACATTTGATCCAAAAGAAGCTTTTCAAAAATTTTACTCAAGGCTGGCAACACCGAAATTGGTCTGAAATTCGTAGGTTCAGTGGTACTACCAGACTTGAATAAAGGTATTATTTTACTGTGCTTCATGAGGTCAGGAAACTCTCCATTCTTGACACAGCTATTAAATATAACTGCTAATTGAGGAGCAATAATGTCAATTATATAAGCTATTATTTGGACAGAAAGCCCCCATACATCAGCCGTCTTTTTCTGGTTAAGTTGTTTAAAAGTTTTTATGATGTCTTTAGCAGTCACAAAAGAGTATTTAAAAGCTGTGTCACACTGTGGTACATTTTCATTTAATATTATTTCAGCGGAAGTGGACGAGGAATTCAGAGTTTTCGTTATATTAATAGGAACATCACTAAAAAACCTTTCAAACTCTGTCGCTACATCTAAATCCGCTGTTACATCTTTATTGTTAACATGTAGGCAAAAATCATTATTTCTTACTGATGACCTACCAGTCTCGCTATTTATAATATTCCATGTAGTTTTAATCTTATTATCCGCATTTCGGATTTTATTTTTTAAAAAATTCGACTTAGCTATCGAACAGACTCGCTTGAAAACTTTTGAGTATTTTTTTACATATTCTTTAAAGAGCTGAGAGGAATTAACAGATTTTTCATTATAAAGCTCATACAGTTTTCTCCGACTGGTATGTATACCAACAGTCGCCCAGTCATTAAACGATACACAATTATTAATCGATACAGTTTTGGGCTTAAAAATTTTTACAAATCGATTATCGATTTCTTGGAACAAAGAATTGTATAATATATTCGGATCGCCATGACAGGGCAACACAGGTAGGCTGTCAGTCAAGGCGGCTTTAAACTGACATAAGCGGTGTTTATTTATAGGAACAAATGTTATGTGTCGTTGAAATTTCATGATTTTACTAGGAAATGTAACAACTTGACCACAGTGGTCGGAATCCAGTTTACTAATAATTTCTTTGTGTGTGGGTTTCAAACTTGTAAAAATGTTGTCAATGCATGTTGCACTAAAAGAGGTTATCCTAGTCGGCTCAAAGAAAATATTATACAAATTGTGTGATCTAAATAAGGTTATAAATTTACTAGTTACATTAGTATTTTCCAGTATATTTATGTTGAAGTCTCCACAGACAATGATAGATTTATTAGTGTGTGACAATTTGTGTAAAACAGTTTCTAATATATTTTCAAAAACATCATATGATGCACAAGGGGGTCTATATACGCTCAGCACCAAAAACTGCCCAGTCTCAATGCAAGCTAATTCAATAACACGTTCAACAGAAAGGCTCACTACATCAGTACGTTCTTTATATTTAATATTATTTTTCATAATAATTAAAGAGCCCCCGCGTATCATGTTTACTCTGCTGAACGAGCTGGCAACCTGGTAGTTGTTAAAATTGAACATGAACTGGTCATCTTTTAGCCAATGTTCAGTAACACAAAAAATATCTATGTTGTGACCGTTCAAGAACAATTCAATTTCTAAGTCTTTGCCCAACATTCCTTGTATGTTCTGATGCACCAGGTTGATACATGGTACTATATTTTGATGCAACTTAGTATTAATATTACATGGGCTTTGCATAATGCTTATATTGCAATTATTTTTATCAAAAATGCCAGAGTTGGTCTCTGTTGTCGTATAGTCTAATTTAAATTAATTAGATTGTCATTATTGATAGCCAACTTCTTGGCTGGATTAACATGAATGTCAAATTTATGTTGCTCAAAAGAAGCAACCTGTGTAGCCAAGTTCTTGGCTGATGTGTAAAAATAATATGATAGCGACATAGCTATCTCTCTTTTACAATATTTAGAAAGATAATATTTATCTTTTGTCATATAAAAATTAACTTTAAAGTTATTAATGTCTATTAAATTAAATTTATTTTCCATGTCATAAACATTACAGTGTGTCAATGTGTGTAATGTCAAGTTTAACTTATATCTACTAGTATTTTCATCCTGATACGTAATTATACATAAGTATGAGTGTTTAAAAGTCAGAAATAGAATATTTTTGCACTCATAAGAGGACCCATAGCCGCCACAGACGTAAAATATACCGAAGTTGTACCAACTGAAATACAATATAATTTCGATACATTATTTTTATATATTTAGTATTAAGGTAATATTTAATTTAAAATACGGAGATTTATTCACAATCATGTTTACTGTAGAGGTTATGTAAACAACAAATGACATTTGTCGCAATGTTGTCAGTTTCTAAAACCGCAAAACTAGTAGTGTCAACCAAAAATAGACAGACTCTAACTCCATTGCTTGTTGGAGCTTTCTAATGAGCTAATAGTAAACAACTATGTCTCTGTGCTTTAAGGTATCACTGACAGCACACGATTTCCCGAACGCTGCCCTTACTATAAAATACGTTTTATATGATATATTCCTATCTTACGTTTTCATTTTTTTATACGTAATCCGTATGTATTTATCCTAAACTTAGATTCGTCGTGGTCATCCTAATGAAAGAGACAAAAAACATAAGTGAAATGATTCAAGGCCAAATTTTTTGGCTTCAAGATATTATTTGCGTTGCATACTCCAGTGTTGTAAATGTAAGCTTCTTGTTCACAACCTAGCTTTGGAGTTTGAAATTGAATTGCATTGTGAAATATCGTTTAAACCATAGATATAAGATTTTTTTCATTTGGTTTAAACTACATAATAGGCGCATTTGAATAAATATCCATAACGTGTGTTATGTGTACGAATGATTATTTTCTGTCCTTATTGGCGGCACGCTAGCTAGATGTCTTGTTATATTCTGTCTACGATTTCCAGTTTCCAGGATTGACACTTGACATTGACCATGACACAGACCAGACCGTAGACACAGATCTGTGACCATGAAGCTAGTAGGACACAGATACGAAAAGAAAACATGAATCAGGGTTACCAACTTGGGGGTTTTAGCTCATGAAGCTTACAGATGTTTTAGCCAAAGATATTATATAGTGAAAAAAATCTTAAATCTATGATTTTACCTCTAGATTTAGGAAAAAATGTTTGAATGAGCTTTCTTTGGAGTGTATTTTAGGAGTATTGTAAATATTACTAATGACATTAATTAAAAAAAAGTACCGTGTGGTGTCCACTAACACACACGTCCACTAACTAAAAATATTTAGTTCTATTCGAGGTATAAAGAAAATAATTATTCGGGTGGCACGGTGAGGCTGGCACGGTGTGGTTCGGTGTGGCACGGTGTGGTACGGTGTCATACAGTGTCGTACCCCCAATATCCCTATTCAATCGCCCTATCCCTTGGACTAGGAAGGTTAAGTACCTCGGTCCGCACATTAGGTCCGTCCGCAATCGAGCGGCTTTCGTATTAGGTCGCCTGTATCCCCTTATCTGCAAGCGGAGTAAAATGTCGCTTAGAAATAAGTTGACATTATACAAAGCTTGCATTCGCCCTATCATGACTTACGCGAGTGTAGTTTTCGCGCACGCCGCCCGCACCCATATCGATAGCCTCCAGGTTATCCATAATCGTTTCCTCCGTCGCGCCGTCGGTGCCCCGTGGTACATGCGGAACGTAGATCTGCATTCTGATTTCAAATTAGATCCCCTTCGTAAGTTCCTCAAAGAAGCGTCGAAACGCTACTTTGAATCCGCGTCCCGTCACGCGAACAATTTAATCCGCGCCGCCGCCGATTACGCCGCTAGTCCTTCTGACTCGCACCGCAGACCACGGCACGTACTGCTCGACCCTCCTGACCCCATGACGGTCCTATTGGACCGGGATGCGCCGACCCCTCCCCGACAACCGTATGCTACACTAGCTATCAGACACCGGTCTCGCCGGCGAGGCCGAAGGGTCGTACGAATGCGACCGCAACGACGTGCATCACCCCACTGAGTTTCTTGCCGGTTCTTCTCAGTGGGGGTGCGTTGTGAACCGGTGGTAAACTCAGCCCTCTCTTAAGCGACAGCCCAAGCCGAGGCCGTGCCTCCCTGAGGTGCCCTTGTGCTCGTCGCTACTTCTGCCGTAAAGGCTAGAGCGCTTCAAGCGCTCGCCTCCTATTGTCCGGTGAAGCTGCAATGGCCATCTGCGGCTAACAGCGTCTATCATTCCCAAAAAAAAAAAAAAAACAGTGTCGTACAGTACCACAGACATATGTCTGATGTCTGTGTACAGTACAGAGCGAGAGTGAAGTTTCACTTCTTCCGCGCCTTAGAGGAGATACCACTGGAGATAGCATGATGCGCTAACCCCTCTGCCAAATTTTGTTCATATGGTCAGGTCATTCTTTATTTGTGTGCGTATCTTTTTGAATGTGTTGCGAGTTTATTATAGTGTGGGTATGCGTGAAATTGTATCTGTGTGTGTTTACTTCGCCTCCCGCACCCCGCAAAAGTGCCACGAAAAATTTGTACGGCGAATCGACGCGATACTAGCTCTATTCTAATTACTCTGAGTTCCGCGCAGAGGGACTCCACGCACGCACATTTTTGTATATATATGCAAATTTTCGTATGTTAAAAAAACTTCGAAATAGACTTCAAATCTTGAATATTAAAATGACTGTAACGAAAATGTTTTTTTATATAATAAGGGTATTCTGACTTGAGTTTATGGAATTTTTTTCAGTCTATGATTATATTTACTCTATGGTTCTATCATTAAAATAGGATCGGCTCAGAAAAATAGTGGTGTGCCGATTCGATTATTTGACAAATCGGTCAATCGATTATGAGAATTAATGTTATCGATCATTAATCGATTCATCATCGATTTTGTTCGATTACGAGTCTGAAATTAAACATTTCTTCAAATTGTCTTAAATAAAGATATGAAAAAACAACACACCTTAATCAAACAACACAACTTAATCACTGAAATATTTAAAATATCAATATTTAAATTTAATATCAAACAGAACATAATCACATTTTCATCACAAAGAAATTAAACATCAAATAGAAGTTAATCACTTAGGGTCGGCCGCTGTTTAATTTGACAGCTACTTCAGCAAGCTGCTAGGCAACTTATTAGGGATAAACATCGTTTATAGGTAAAAAATATTTATAAATAGACGATAAGTGTTACATAGAGTGGACCACTCTACCGCCCGGGACGCAAGATCGAATATAACCGAAGTGTCCCAGCCCGCGCGAAAAAAAATGTAATTTGACACACACTTTACCCCGGAGCGATAAAAACACTTGTCGTTCTGTTTGATTTTTATTAATTTAAATATTGTTTTTTCTTAGTAAATTGCCTTAGTTAATAATAATAATTAAATTTTAAGGTAAAATTTTATGTAACACTTATCGTCTATTTAAAAATATTTTTTACCTATAAACGATGTTTATCCCTAATAAGTTGCCTAGCAGCTTGCTAAAGTAGCTGTCAAATTAAACAGCGGCCGACCCTAAGTGATTAACTTCTATTTGATGTTTAATTTCTTTGTGATGAAAATGTGATTATGTTCTGTTTGATATTAAATTTAAATATTGATATTTTAAATATTTCAATGATTAAGTTGTGTTGTTTGATTAAGGTGTGTTGTTTTTTCATATCTTTATTTAAGACAATTTGAAGAAATGTTTAATTTCAGACTCGTAATCGAACAAAATCGATGATGAATTGATTAATGATCGATAACATTAATTCTCATAATCGATTAACCGATTTGTCAAATAATCGAATCGGCACACCACTACTTTTTACGGGTAACAGGGATTCCCTTAGCAAATAGGGTTATCACTTAGAGGAAGAAAACAATAGAGGGCTGGACACTTTCTTTCTCATTCACGCAAGAAAAGAATGCGTTTATGTAGGTTACGTGTGTTCGATTTTTCCGCGCCGTGGGTGCGAAACAAATTTGACGTTTGCTCCCACTTTGCTCCGTGACAATTTTATCGTGGTTTTAATATTAAATAAATAACTTAAAATTCAATAAAAAACTAACTGTGACATTACTGTGTGTTGTGGAAATCCTATAAGAATCGTGCAGTGCAGTATTATAGGCTGTAAAAGTGACAGTGAACGTAAAATTAGTGGAGTATCGATTCACACGTAAACGTGAATTATTATGGCCAATTTAGAGATTACATTTAGAAACTAATACATGTAAACGACTTATTTAGATCTTATTGCTCTAAATTAGTTACTATTTTACTTGAAAGTTACGTGTAAGATCGATAAATTCTTGTTTTTCATCCATAACCTAAAATTTTCAGTTTATTGATCGCCATTATCAGTGTTGCCAGTGTATAAAAGAGAGACTACCATAAATAAGTGGTAAATTATTATTAAGTGCATCATATACGATCCCACATGCTGGGTGCATCGAAGAATTTCTCAGATTTCCCGAATTTATTTTTATGATTTCCTGAAAATATGGATATTTGTATACTGTGGATAGCAGCAACAAAAATAATTAATTAGGTTGCTAAAAGTTATTCCCGAATGCTTAAATATTCTGAAATAACGTAAGCGCTCAAGTAATTCGTCCAAGGCTGCGCAGGACGACGTATTCATTCGTTATTTATAGGCACAATGGTCATTGTACATTTAATCGTGCTTTTACTATATGCATGTTGTTTAAATATATGTATGTATGTTGTTGGTTACAATTTATTGGTAAATTTGTCTGAATTATAAATAAATAGTAACGACGTTGAATAGTTTGTTTCATTTGCCCCCCTATTATGTACCTATCTCGTTTGACAACTAAAGTGATGATCAATAAAGAAGTGATTATTAAATAACTATCAAATGATTCATTTGGTATTGCCTAACTTGAATCACCAATAAATACCAAACACACTTTCAGTAGACATCAAAGTTTGGTGGACAACTGAAGCTTGATAGTCACTTTGCTTTATTGATCATCACTTTTTTTTTGTAGGAATAGTACTGTTTCACCGGACAAAAGGGCGAGCGCTTAAAGCGCTCCAGCCAGAAAGATTTGGGTAGCGACTAGCACAAGGGCACCTCAGGGAAGCACGGCCTCGGCTTGGGCTGCCGCTTAGAGAAAATGAGTTTACCACCGGTTCACAACGCGCCCCCGCTGAGAAGAACCGGCAAGAAACTCAGCGAGGGAATGCATGTCGAGGTCGCATGCGTACGGATCCCTTCGGCCTCGCCGGCAAGACCGGTGTCTCTGTGTTGATGTGTTTACGACTCTTGACATCGTTGTCGGTGTTGGTGTTGTGGCATGGTCCAGGAGGACGGACATCGGGTCGGGTGGGTCGAGCAGTACATGCCGCGGACGGCGGCGATGTACAGCTGTTCGACGATCTGAGGGACCTGGCCGCTGCCCAATAGGACATGGATGGGTTCGATTCCGAAGGATTCCGAACAATTGTCTGGGTGTTATTTATCTATTTAAATATGTATTTATACAGTTTACAAGTATTTGTAATCATTTATCTGGTTACCTTACTAAAGGATCTGCGTAGATTGAGATCAGGTGGTCATTGGTCAAGTGTAGATTGTCCCAAGATACTAGTACTATAGATTTGTATATTGGAGTAATTTACTAAAACTTACCCAGTAAATGGCTATAGTATGTATTATATTAAGTTATAAGAAAGCCAATTTTTGCCTACCTCTCTGGGAAATAGCATATTATTGTTTTTATCTCTTAAATTTTTTGTATGAGGCTAATAATTATCTACAGCTCTTAGCCACTTTAATCACCACGTGATATCACCCAGGTGAACAATGTGGAATAGACCTTAGCTACAGCATATATGATATTAAGTGTACATTCACTTTGTAGCCTCCGTCGTGGGTTCGAATCCTGCGAAGGGCAACAAATTTGAGTAGTTGTTCCTTACTGGCTAGGACAATGCAGGCCGATGACTTGATTGTCTGTAAAGTAAGATGATCCATGTGTCGGGATTTGCGATAGGACGTATGCCCGACTCCTGTCCGTCAAATTAAAACACCGAGCTTTGGTAATAAACACTTATAATCAAATTGAGAGAGAACAACTTATAATACAGTGGAGTAATCGTAATAATTAAAACATGTCTCTGCCATAGATACTAGCGCGCTGTCATCTTTTTGACAGCCCCTTTGGCGTTCCGAAACCGTGATCCGAGATACGCCACACATGCGTCGGATGGGCATGTAAAAAGTCGGTCCTGCGCTTAACTTCTCCCCAGTCGTGTCGGTCTTCCGTCCCATCGGATTATGAGAGGTACCTATTATATAAAGGAAGAGAGAGTGCACTTGTGTCTACGCAAGCACTTGTGCACTATAATATCTCCTGCGTACATGACTGATCTTGTGAAAGATTGGCCGCTGTGGTCGTTTCGGCTAGGAGGACATTATTATAACAATCACTTTCGTACTTTTTGCAGACTGTCATAGATTAAGACGTTACAATGTAAGAAAAGTAAATGTTGTGTCAGAAAAGTGGTTTTTGGTTAGGAAAGAAAATATAATTTACAACAACCTCCGTATTTGCTTTACACAAAGGGTAAAATTTCCCTTACGTGGCAACTCTAAATTTAGTATGTACTTATTTTTCTGTCCTTATCGGCGGCACGCTTGGTATATGTCTGTATTATATTCTGTCTACGGGTTATCATAACATAAATGATTTTATGCCAATTATCGATAATTATCGATTATCTAAATAATAATCGATTGAAAACAATTATTTTGATAATCGATAAATCGATTATTAATAATCGATACCGCACACCACTACAGAAAAATAACCTAAAAATTGCAGTTTGTTGGTTTGTTTATTATTTTCAGTTTACTCCGAATCGGAATAATTATCACTGTTATAAATAAAGTGAAATGGTGTTCATATTAAGAACTTTGTTCGCCGCCAAAGAACTCAAGCGTCCACGCAATTACCTCCGCACTAAATTCATCGATTCCGTTCGACTTCATGTTAAAGGCGGTACTGGCGGGACAGGGCTCCCCAAGTTCGGAGGGCTAGGAGGTCAGGGAGGATGCGTCTACTGTGTTGGAAAGGAAAAGGCTAATCTTAGAAGTATTATGGGAAAGTTTCGTGCGAAAACGGTCACTGCTGGTCACGGTGAAGACAGTCGAAAAACGAAAATAGTTGGCAACCCAGGCTCAGACGTGCAGCTCGAGGTGCCTCTTGGTGTCACCATCTACAGAGACGACGGGAAAGTCTTAGGATCTATAGATAAAGAAGATGACACAGTAATAATAGCTAGGGGTGGGCCAGGCGGCACACCGGAAAATAATTTTCTCGGTCACTTCGGCCAGGTACATCACATACGTTTAGATCTCAAGCTGATTGCTGATATTGGGTTAGTTGGCTTTCCCAATGCTGGCAAAAGCTCCTTACTGAAGGCCATATCAAAAGCAAAGCCAAAAATAGCCAGTTACCCATTCACAACAATAAAACCTAATAAAGGCATAGTTTCATTCCCTGATTTTCGTCAAATATCTATAGCAGATCTGCCTGGACTGATTGAAGGTGCACACATCAATGTTGGACTTGGGCACAGCTTTTTAAAACATGTTGAAAGAACCAAGCTATTACTCTTCATTGCTGATGTAAAAGGATTTCAGTTGAGTCCAAAACATCCAATGAGATCATGTTTAGAAACTATCTTACTGTTGAATAAGGAACTGGAACTTTATGATGAAGATCTATTACAGAAGCCTGCTATACTAGCCGTTAATAAAATGGACCTGCAAGGTGCTGAGGAAATATTGAAAAGTATTAAAGAGGCTTACAGAGATATCAATAAGGTTATTGACACAATCCCTGAAGATATAAGGCCTGATAATGTTATATCATTTGAGGATATAATTGGTATTTCTGCATTGAAAAATGATGAGAGTATAGGAGAGTTGAAAGAGATATTAAGAAAGAGATTGGATGATTATGCAGAGGAAACAGATCCGAATATTGTTGAGCCAAGCAAGCTGCTGAGACAGACTAGAGCTATAGTTAGAGAAAGAGGACCCAAAGTTACATAAGCTATTAGTTTATAGGGCATTATTACAAGAATATAAATATAAATCTGTGATAAAATTGTTACTTTTTTTCTAGAGAATATGCATGTAATTTAAATATACATTTCAAAATAATTTTTGTAGTCTTTTATACAATTACATCTACAGTATACACCATTTTTTTTTAATGATATAAATATTAATCCATAAAGATTTGAAAAGGAATCAAGGAATTTTAAAGAGCAATTGAACAGGGAAAATGCTCGAGGGGAAAATGATGTCATAAGTCATGACTTATTGTACCTATTAAACTCTGTAACCTAGCCAGTTGCGATGTTGATTATGTGATTATGGACGCTGACGTCAGAGAAAACGTGTGAAGCTGGCGGTGTTCACCCCCAAATCAGATGAAGAGTTTCAATATTCTTTTAACTCAACATTTTTAGAAATGTACATTTTTTAATTTATTGTACCGACGTAAACGATCAATTAAAAATATTTTAAAATACATGAATATACCTTAAACATGTTTTTCAACTATTCATTGCTTAATCTTGGATTAAGTACCTATATGTCGAAATAAAACTAAACATTTTATGATAATTTTATTAAAACATATTAAAAGCTCCATAATGTTCATTGGCTTACAACTACCTACTACCCAAGATATATAATTATTTACAACCACAGACATCTAAATCAGTAAAATAGTTTATTTAAATTTTCTGTTCATAGCTAGCACTATTTCGCAATCGCATTTTTAACAAGCTTATGATTGTAATTAAAACTTATCTATAGGAAATAAAATACAACCTAAATAATGAAGTACGGCGTTGTATTCGCGCTGTGATCTCAATAACATTCACAACTACTGTCTAATGTCAGGCATATGTAATTATGTTAAAAACGCCATCAGTAATTTTACAAACTGCCGAACCTTTATCACAGTAACTCAAGGGAGATTGACTACTGAATGAGATAATGTACACAGTATATGTTTATAATTTTTACTTCTATCTGTTTATAACCATCCAAGTAGATGCCTATATACCACAGTGTCAGATGTTTTGTCGCAAAGCGGTAGTGTGTTAACATTAACGTTCCAGTGTGAAGGGTACCAGCTACTGGCCTGCTTCAATAGTCAATGGCCTGAAACTTTCAACTACTAATATTGTATTTTCAATTAATCAGCAGCCAACCATTACAAAATTACATTATAAAACTCAATAGCATTATTTAAACATACCTACTTAAAGTAATTGCCCTGGACCACATATCCTTAAATATTACAAGTAAAACCAGATATTGTTTTTTTAAAGTTTTTTTATAAATAACATTTCAGAATAAACTGAAAATATCTTACAAATTAAAAGACGAATTTCGATGTCAATGAAAAAAAAAATAGAGAAAAAGAAATGTTCTACTATTTCCTTTGAATTAAAAATAAAAATTAAATTAAGGGGAAGGGTCGGCGGTAACTTACAATTTAAAATAATATTTTCGTTTCATTCAACTTACTTATTATTATAATTTCATAAAGATTAAACATAATAAATTATCTTCAAATAGCCACAGATCACGGACTTCAGCTCCATTATTACTGATCTTAAACCATACGCATTACAGTATATTTTTGACTAAACCATGTTAATTTAATTTTTCAAATACATAATTGCCAATAACGAATATTATGCCGGCAACTGTTTACTACTCCAAATAATTACGTAAAAGTAGGATATAATAAGTCGTAGGACAAACTTTCTCTACTATAATTAGAAAAATCCAGGCGCGGCTCAACCCATGTGGACACAACACTTATTTTTAAAAAATATGGTACGGGTTGGTGTAATCTCTATGTTTTAAAAGTATGTATTTTGTAATAAAAACTAAAAATAATGTATGATATATCTGTAAAACACGAATTAAAATACGGGCTTTCTTGAATTTGCCCGCGTGATCGCAAACGCTCTATTAATGGATGAATTTATATTGACGTCACATTCCAATACACAGGTAAACTATGAGTAAAATCATGGACAAGTCTGTTTTTTTGGGTGACCGTGACCACAACCTATTTTGAGGGTTGGATCTGCGCCTGGGAAAATCTCCAGGGATGATGATTATGGTACAGTAATCGAAACACGATAACACCGACAGACTAGAAAACATTAGCTTACAGACTAAATAACTTAGAACAGAGCATTTTCAGCACAGAACAATTTGCAAAACAAGTATGATAACGCGGCTAACTATAGCCGCCATACTGAAATCTTAATATAAAAAGATATTATTGTTCTTTTAGGTTGCTGATGCTCTTTGGGAATTATTAAAAAAAAAATGTGATTTAAAAACAAGCAATAAGAATTCGTAAAAGAAGAAACTGTGAGAAAAAATATAGCATCATTCTTTCCACCAATCCAAGAAGCTTACACAACCATTAGAACAAAGATAGCCTTATTTGAGATAGCATCAATCTCAATAAAGTGATCTCTTAATAAAATGTATACAAGATAAATATTTTTTTGATTACATCAATAATGGATTGGAAATTAGGTGGGAACCAATGAGCAATTTGAATGTGCATAGTCGTGTATGGAATCTATTTCGATATGTAGATAGCCACCTCTAGGCAACTGCTCTAGCGAGCTAGTATTTCCATAAAAAAAGATTTTGAAACTAAGCGCAGGTCTCATAAGGCCATAACACTTGTTAATCAATTTGTATTACCAGACAAATTGAATTAATCAAAAATTGCCATAATAACCCTAGTATCTACAGCCAATGCCATCGCAACATGTGGCGACTTTACCGAGTACATACACTTGCCGTGTTGTTTTCTGTAGGCAGCTGGGTGGTCAGTGCTCGTAGCGCTCCTCGGCCTCGGTGGCGGTCTCTGCGGGGGGCAGGGGGCGTGGTCGGGGCCCCGCGTCGGGCGGGGGGGTCCCGCCGTTGCTGCCCGCCTCCGCCACCGCCTGCTGAGGCTCCGCTGTCGACCCTGCCCGTTGGAGGGTTACATATAATTATGTTAACAATGTATCTCAATACCTCAAGAAAACAAATAGGTAGGCAGAGTTGTATGTGGTATGTCCCTTGGGCCCCTTGCACCGTCCAAAACGGATGATATTGCCAGACACATGTAGCGGGATGTTGAGTGATAGTGCAATAGTAACCATATACCTACGTCATATGCATTAATACCATGACAAACAAAACCTGTAATAATGAGTAGTTGTACGAGGCAATTCGTACATCTTGCTGCGTCGGCAATATACGCCAGGCGCGTGATAATTAGCAGTTTTATAACCAGTTCACGTTCGGCAGCAGCAAGGCAATCGCGCGTGTTCTCACACTATCATTATCATAAATCACTAAAATATCAAGGAATCAATAAATGAATTATTATACATATACTCGAGTATAAATCAATATCAATCACGACAAGAGTTGTAGAGGTTAATCAAGGACCCTACATCTCTTTCTGGTCCTTCGTAAGGGCTTCGCGAGTGCACTATCAAGGTTGTGTTATCGTGAGGTGAATCAGCAAGAACTTTGGATATTCCGTTGTATATCTGGAGTGCAGTGACTTGGAGTATCAAGACATATCAAGTTCGTCTCGGTGGGCAAGCAATGCTCGCTGTTCCAAGTACACCTATCAAGGACTATCAAGTAAGATCTTTCCTATTTATTTCCACATCAAACAAGGATGGAAGATAGATATACTAGCAATTCAGTACCAACTGGTTGGAGCCATTGAGCAGGTTTACTCCAACTTTAGGAAAGATGGACCGGAACGCAAAACCGGTGACTACATCAAGCGTAGGCTCGAAATCCTGGATCAATACTGGCAGGAGTTTCAGAGTAATCATGGGAAATTATGTGGGTTAGGTATCAGGTCCCACGAATATTTTATCAATAAGCAGTTTGATCAAACAAAAGAACGGTATGAACATATCAGGTCCGCTATCCAGTGTTATCAAGTACGGGAGGCTAGGCCTTCAACTCCGTTGCTTAAGCCAGCTACTCCTCTAGGCGTGTGCGAGACGTCGCACCAGCCAGCGGGGGCGGAGATGCCTGCAGCAAGACCAGGCACATCACATCAAGGTGTATCAAACGAAAGTGCTGGCGTGGCGCAAGGTGTTAATAGCAGGACGGTTGAGTTGCTTAGAAAGCAAGCTAGCAACTTCCGAGCTCTTCAGAGGAAGGTAACCAGCTTCGACTTAAGTAGAGTTACAGAAAAATGGGAATTTGACTACTTGTTACGTACGTTTCAATCTCGTTGGTCAGCAATAGACTCTTTACATCTAGAAATCGACAATGAACTAGAGGGTAAAAATCAAGAATACGAAAATACTTTCAATCATTATGAGGAACTTTATGAAGAAATCAAGAAGGCTATAAATAGGAAAATGTGGTCTGTGTGTCACCGAGATAAATCAACGCCTCAAATGGAGCTTCCAGTGTTCAGCGGCAACTTTCAACATTGGACATCATTCAAGGATCTCTTCACAGAGACAATCCATAACAACCCGTCGCTTTCTAACGCGCAAAAAATTCTGTTCCTAAAGGGTAAGCTCAGGGGTGAGGCTGAGAGACTCGTGCAGCGTCTACAGAGCGGTTCCGATAACTATATCACCTGCTGGGATATACTCAACAACCGGTACAATAACAGAAAACTTATTTTTACGTCGCATATCAATATACTCATGAATATACCGGTGTCGCAGCAACCATCATTTGGACACATCAAGAAGATCCACGACACCTCATTAGAGTCGTTAAACGCCATCAAGAACCTGGTGTAGACATAAGCACTTGGGATCCCTTACTCGTTCATATATTAAGTCAAAAATTGGACTCTGATACTTATAACGAGTATGTATCATCATTAAAACAACCCCGAGAATTGCCGTCCTTAAAGGAATTCTTGGAATTTCTAGAAAGCAAGTTCAATGCTTTGGAAACTTCTCGCAAGAAGAATTATTATCAAGAAACTTCATCAAGTAATTATAATTATAACAAGTCTAATAAATACAAAAAACCTACTTATGTGAAACAAACAATTGTCTCAAGTAACAAGTTTGCGCAATCAACGTCCGGTCAACATAATAGCAAGTTTACAAAAAATTGTCCGATGTGCAATAAAAGTGAGCATGGATTGTATTACTGTCCTAAATTTTTAGACTTGCCATCGCATTTAAAACGCAAAATTATTATTGAAAAGAACTTATGCCAAAACTGCCTTTATGATCATCAAGGGAAGGCATGTTTTTCAGAAAAACGTTGTCGCGATTGCAACGGTAATCATAATTCTATATTACATGAAGCATTTAGCAACAAGGCATATGCTTCAACATCAAAGGACACACGTGCTTCTTGCAATAATGTTTCGAAGACCGAGCAAGTTCAAGGAAACAAGCATGTGATGCTCCAGGGCCAAGAGTCAGAAATACTTCTAGCAACAGCCGTCATCAAGGTTCAAGCTTGTGATGGATCCTATCACAGCATGCGCGCTCTTCTTGACCAGGGTTCCCAGGCTTCGTTAATATCAGAAAAAGCAGCTCATGTCCTCGGGTTACCAAGAAGAAGATGCCGCGGTGTCATATCAGGCATAGGAGACAAAGACAATATTTGCAAGGGAGTTATCACGCTCAAATGTCAGTCTTATCATGAAGACTTTAGTTTTAAAACCGACGCCTATATCATGAAATCATTAATGAAATGTTTGCCGAGTTCTACCTTTCCAAAGCCAAATTGGCCGCTTTTGGATCAGTTACCTCTAGCGGACAAAAATTATAATTTGAGTAATCAGATTGATATTCTCTTAGCTGCGGATATTTACAGCATTATAATATTGGAAGGGATATATAGAGCGGGGCCAAACCTACCTATTGAACAGAAAACACGCTTAGGTTGGATTTTAAGCGGATACGTGGCGCGCACACTTCAGTGTAATGTAACATTAAATAACGTCGACGATATCCATCAATTCTGGCAAATTGAGGATATCTCGGAACAGAGTTCTATATCATCCGAAGACGAGCGGGTCATGGAGTTTTATAAAAATTCCACTGTACGCCACCCTGATGGTAGGTACGAAGTCCGTCTACCTTTAAAATCAAACATTAATCAAGATTTGGGGTTATCAAGAAACAAAGCTGTTGCCCAATTTAAACAGCTCGAAAGAAAATTTATGCACCAAGAAGAAGTAGCTGAACAGTATAAACTTTTTATCCACGAATATTTATCACTGAAGCATATGCACCCTACCGGTAACTCGACACTGGGTTATTATTTACCTCATCATTGCGTATTTCGCGAGGAATCTTCTACATCAAGAGTTCGCGTCGTATTCAATGGATCGGCCAAGACAACCTCGGGATCCAGTCTAAATGATTTAATGGAAAGGGGTCCGAATCTGCAGCAAGATCTGCAAGGTCTCATTATCAAGTGGAGACAGTACAGCTACGGTTTCACTGCGGACATCGAGAAGATGTTTCGTCAAGTTTGGTTACATCAAGACGACCAAATATATCAGAAAATTATATGGAGGGATTCCCCATTAGATAAATTGCAGGAATATCAGCTCGCAACTGTAACGTACGGCACCAAGGCCGCACCATTCCTTGCAATGATGACGCTTCGACAATTAGCAAATGATGAAAAACAGAACTATCCCGACAGTTTAGCGCCGAGTGTTATACAATCATCATTTTTTATGGATGACCTTGTTTATGGATGTCATTCCGTCGATCAAGCAAAACAGCTTATATTAGATATGATTAATATCATGAAATCAGGAGGATTTAACTTGAGAAAGTGGAGGTCTAACAATGAAGACATACTAAGGTCACTTCAGGGTAATCAAGATCAAGTCGATTACACCTTCAAGCATGCCGAATCATCAAAAACTTTAGGTCTCAGCTGGAATCCACAGGAAGATAAATTCACTTTCACGGGAAAAATAGAGTTTTCTACGAAAAAGCAAACAAAACGATCATTTTTGTCTGATATGTCCAAGTTATTTGATCCACTTGGTTGGTTGTCTCCAATTTCAACCAAAATCAAAATTTTATTTCAACAAGTTTGGCAATTAGACATTCAGTGGGATGATCGGTTACCTCAAAACATCGAACAAGAATGGATTAAAATAAAAACTGACATGGTTAATATTCAGCAGTTCGATATCCCCAGATGGTTAGGGACAACTGCAAATGCATCCATTGAACTCCATGGGTTTTCTGACGCATCAATGAAGGCGTATGCCTGCGTTGTATACTGTAAGGTGACACATCAAGGTCACACATCAGTCACCATGATAGCGGGAAAAGCAAGATTAGTACCGAATAGCAAAACTTTTACACTGCCAAAATTAGAATTGTGTGGGGCTCTCTTACTCATCAAGTTGATGGCAAAAATCAAGGAATGCCTAGAGGGCTACCATATCAGCACCTGCTGCTGGGTCGATTCAATGGTAGTTTTAGGGTGGATTAATGGTGATCCAGAACGTTGGAAGCCATTCGTAGCAAATAGAATCAAGCAAATAACAAGCGAAGTTCCCCCTACATCCTGGAAATACGTAAAGTCGGAGGACAATCCAGCAGATTGCGCTAGCCGTGGTCTTACAGTATCTCAGTTACGTGATCATAAGCTGTGGTGGAATGGACCCACTTGGCTGCCCACATTCAACGTAAATGAGCAGAAAAACAATCAAGCAAGTTATACCACCGATCAAGAGGTGCGAAAAGCTAAACAAGTAGCGACTATTGTTATCACAGAAGAAAGCATTATCAAGCAATTACTAAGCAAATATAGCTCGTTCAGCAAGATTACGAGAATTTTAGCATGGGTATACCGATTCATATCTAAAAAGCAAGCAAGAAAACCATACCTAACATTAAGCGAATTAAATCAAGCAAAAATCAAGATTATCAAGCATGTGCAACATCAGTATTTTTATCAAGAAATAGCAGATTTACAAAAGGGTAAGCAAGTATCAACAAAAAGCAAGATTTGTATGTTGAACCCTATCATAGATCAAGATCAAGTACTTAGAGTGGGTGGACGTCTTAAACACGCACGCATCATATTAGACATGAAGCACCCCATTATCATACCGAAAAACAGTCGGTTATCAGATTTAATTATTGATCAATGCCATGAGTTCACATATCACGGTGGAGCTCGGCTTACGTCCGCATTTATGCGACAAAAATATTGGCTGATAGGAGGCATCAGGAATACCAAAAAACGCATTCGTCAGTGCGTAAAATGCAGAAAGCATAGTCCAAGCCGGCACTATCAAATAATGGGAGACTTACCAGCATCAAGGGTAAATTCCCGACCGTTCTACCATACAGGGGTAGACTACACAGGACATGTCTTTATTAAGTCCAACAAGGGACGTGGTATCAAGACCACTAAAGGATATGTGGCTGTATTTGTATGTATGGTGACCAAGGCCATACATTTAGAATTGGTCTCAGATTTGACCACATCAGCATTTTTAGCGGCGCTCCGCAGAATGTCATCAAGAAGAGGAGTGCCCAAGCATATGTACAGTGATCAAGGTACAACATTTATCGGAGCAAATAAAGTACTACAGCAAGAGTACGAGGAAATAAAGGAAACGTTCAATGATCAGTTTATGAACGAAGTCTCAGAGATGGGTATCAAGTGGCATTTCAATGCCCCATCTTGGCCATCAGCAGGCGGCCTCTGGGAAGCTTCAGTTAAAAGTCTGAAACACCACCTGAAGCGGGTAATAGGTGAGCAGAGACTTACCTTCGAAGAGTATAGCACGTTACTCTCGCAGCTTGAGGCATGTTTAAATCAAAGACCTTTATGCCCTTTGACTGAAGACCCTGAAGACTTAGATTGTTTGACTCCATCACACTTTTTAACAAGTGGGCCAACACTAGCGTTTTACAACACGGAGACAGATTTACGTACACGTTGGCATTTAACACAGCATTTATTTGAAGACATCTGGAAAAGGTGGCAATCCGAATATCTTACCCAATTATCAATACGCAGCAAGTGGACTAGATCGCAAGCTAACATCAAAATCAACGATGTACACACATCAAAAGTGTCTAGGGATCAAGCATTTTTAAGCGGATTTCTTGAGATTGAGATGTGGCTTTGTAATAAATTTATGATTTTATAAATTTATATGGATCCTTTTTGGTGCATTTCATAATTTGAATCAGGAACTGTGAATCAAATTCGAGTAAAAGATGAAAATCAGCTGTCAATATTTTCCCTATAAAAACATACAACGCATTGAAGACATTATTAGTGCTACTGTTTCCCTACTACTGATTAAAACCAACGTTATTATGGAGCGGCGACGTCATTTAAGCAGGGAAGAAATGCTCAGAGCCGTGGGAATGATAGAAGCTGGTTCCCGGCAACGTACTGTGGCTTTAGCTCTGAATACAAGTCAGAGTGTTATCAGTCGACTTTGGACACGTTACCGAAGCACTGGTACCGTGGCTGAGCGCCATGGAGGACGGTATCGCTTCACCACACGGAGACAAGACCGATATATTCAAATCTTAACTCGAAGAGCTCCAACAATAACTGCCATGATGTTAGCCGTGAGGCTTCATCACTCTTCAGGGAACTTAATTAGCGACCAAACAGTCAGAAACCGCTTGCATGAAGTGAACCTTCATTCCCGAAGACCGCTACTGGTACCACCTATAGCAATGCACAATCGTAGGATTCGATATCAATGGGCTCTTGAACACAGAAATTGGGCAGAAGAACAATGGCGTTTCGTGTGCTTTTCTGATGAGTCTCGTTTTGGTATGAGACCGGATACAAGACGTATACGACACTGGAGAACCCCTGGACGCCAACAGCGATTAAAATCCTGCCAGGAAGTCCATCCTTATAGTGGTGGAACCATCATGGTATGGGCGGGTATTTGGATCGGCGGAAGAACTGAGTTGATTTGGATCAGAGGCAACCTCAACGCTCAAATTTATGCTGAGACGATTGTATCAGACGTCATCGTTCCTCTACAAGTGCAAATCGGTCCCTTATTTCAGTTAATGCATGATAATGCACGACCGCACACCGCAAGAGTTGTAAGACAGACTCTCGCCGCAGCTAACATCAATGTCCTGCCCTGGCCTGCTCAGTGGCCAGACTTGAACCCGATTGAGCATGCATGGGATATGCTACAGAGAAGAGCTCTGCCGAATATGGAGGGTATCCAGTCGCAAGAAGACCTTTTTTTGTTGTTGCAACGAACATGGGCGGCCATTCCACAGCGTGATTTGGATGAACTCATTTTGAGTATGCCAAACCGATGTTCTTGTGTTGTTAGTGTTCGCGGTAGAAACACGGATTATTAATTGTTTAAGTTACCCAATAAAATTTTAAAGAAAACTGTTATTTCAGTCTTTTTTTCGAACTTTTGTGTTAGTGGTTCAAATGTCAAAAATCCCTTTATTAGGAAAATGGCAAATTTCTTTATTAATGCAAAGGTGACTTGGTTTATCGTTACTGTGACAAACGAAAACACTTTATTTGATGAATCCTTAAAGAAAATTTTAATTAATATCAATCAGGAGAAAAGTTATTGCAAAAATATATGTTGATCCCTAGACACTTTTGATGTGTGTAGTTATTATCCATGATGCTAATCTTCCCGCCGGGAGGTGGCTTCTTGGCCGCGTCATACAACTGCATCCCGGTAGCGACGGTCAAGTGAGAGTAGTCACGTTGAAGACGAAAAACGGTATCATTAAACGTCCCATCGTGAAACTATCAATATTACCTATTCATCAAGAAAATAGGAGCCCACCAACAAATACTGCGAATAAACAAGAGAACCTGAAACAAACGTATCACGTATCGCAATCAAGAATAAAGCATACGTACAGCTTATCAAAAATGGTTTTCGCATTATTAATGTTTATGTTAACCCTTATAGCAAGTACAGAAGGTTCATATAACATTACGCCTTTTCAAAACGATCGAAGTTTGTATTTTGACAAGATTACAAACATGGGCTTGATCAAAGATGAGTGGCGCCTAGTAGTACGACATGAGTCCCTACTGGGAAGGCTCACAGGTTCTAAACAAGTACACTGAATATTTACAAAACATATGTTCGAAGATCAAAGACCGCTCACAATGCGAGGCGATCATGTTACAATTACAACACGGTAATGAACAGCTGCTCCATTATAATAACCTTTTACTGAACAAGCAAAATATGCGCACGCGACGAGGACTGATAAACGGAATCGGATCCGTAGCAAACAGTTTATTCGGAATTTTAGACAGCAATTTTGCCGAAAAATACGAAAAAGACATACAGCTTATCAAGGAAAATCAAGAACATCTATCATTACTTTGGAAAAATCAGACATCAATTGTAGAGGCGGAATTTAATTTAATACAACGTACAGAAAATATCATGACTAAGCAACACAAAGCTATTAATCAACGATTACAGAAACTAGAAAATATGGTAATTGACTTGAAGATTGAAAATTTAAACAATTCGGTAATTAATGATTTCACTCTCTCAGCGATGATAGCTAATAACATACTGCTACACCTCAAGGACATGCAAGACACATTGTTGGATACCTTGACCGACATCTACAATGGTCAGATGAGTTTCCACCTTGTGACACCTGACCAATTGCTTCGTGAGATAAACATCATTACTGGAAAAATTTCAAAGGATTTATCAGTACCCTTTGACAGCAATAATTTACCCAAAATTTATCATTTATTAAAGACAAAAGCAAGAATGTCGAAAAATTATATCATATTCGAAACCAAAATACCTCTAGTTCACCGAGATACGTACGAGATATATAAAGTAATTCCCATACCAAGATTACATCATGAAAAAATAATGGTTTATATAGAACCAGTATCAAATTACTTAGCAATTAATATAAGGAAAGATATCCTTTTGCCAATGAAAGAAAGTGATCTTCATTCGTATTTACATCAAGATTTAAACACAATTCTATGCATGATAAGATCCCCAGTCTATCATATCAAGGAAGATGACAATTTATGTAAACGGGATAAAGTTACAAGCAAGTGTAACACGTATCAAGAACCGTGTGAGATAAAATGGTACGAACTAAATCAAATAAATAATTACTTTTATTTTTGTTGCGACCAGTGCCAAGTGAAGCTACTTTGCGCGGATCAGATTACACCAGTCCAGCTATCAAACGCCGGTGTATTGACTGCAGGTGAAGGTTGCATAATAAAGTTCAAAGACTTCAATGTATATACTCATAAACAAGTCATGAGTAATGTGCATATCCAGGCAGATCTTGAAGTTCCAACGTTATCTCCTATCAATCATCTTATTAACTTATCTATACCGATTTCTCCCAATTACACGGCTGAAGCAGACTTAGCAGAACATACAAAACAGCTGATTGACATACGAGAAATGATAGATGAGATGCAGCAGACGGTGCCTTTGTATAACACCATCAGCAATCACAACATTCATCATTATGCTGTAGCATACATCATCGTCGCTGTATTAGTAGTAGTGGCAATGTTCTGGCTAATAAGGAAGATTCGGCAGAGATCTTCTGTGGCGGCGGGGGAAGCTGCGGTAGCAAGTCCGCAGGCAGTCGCCCAGCCACGCGATCATGATGGAGCAAGTGCGCAACCGGTCGCCCAGCCACGCAATCTTGACGGACCAAGTGAACAGTGTTTTAGGGTTCCGCGATATCAACGTCGTTTTATCAATAGTGATCAGTGCAGAAATGACGTGGGCATTAGTCAAAGTGTTCAGTGTTTAGAACGCCCTAACGACAATAAGCAAAACAAGTGTACGTCACCAGCTTTTCAAGCGGTTTACGTTGTCGGGAATGATAAGGTTAAATACAATTCACTTTAGTATTAATCACATACAATTGTTTCCATCTACTAACAAGAGTAGAAATATAAGGAATATTGTTCATCATGTTGTACCACCTCATCAATACTAACTTTTCACTTTTTTCGGCGTGGGAGCATGTACGAGGCAATTCGTACATCTTGCTGCGTCGGCAATATACGCCAGGCGCGCGATAATTAGCAGTTTTATAACCAGTTCACGTTCGGCAGCAGCAAGGCAATCGCGCGTGTTCTCACACTATCATTATCATAAATCACTAAAATATCAAGGAATCAATAAATGAATTATTATACATATACTCGAGTATAAATCAATATCAATCACGACAAGAGTTGTAGAGGTTAATCAAGGACCCTACAGTAGTTGTAGTAAAATATGTAAAACACTTGCTGTTGCGCCTACCCTATCAAGGATGGTAAAGCACACTAGCTTATTAATAGCCTATTCACTCTATTCTTGAAGACATCTATATTATAATCGGATACATACAATACATTACATCTGTAGGATAATGTATTTACAAACCAAGTATTTATTTTATTCATTCCAATTACAATTATGAACTTACTAGCTGTAAGTTCATAATACGTACTGTAGCCGAAACGCTCACAATCTTACATTTGAATACAGTACGACACACTTATGTATACACACAATGGGTTCAGTATGTATGTCGGAACCTAGGACCTCAATTAGGAAATCTCTATTTATTAATATATTTTCTATTTATTTGTATTAGTAGTCTGTTTGCCATAGTGCTGGCTTTGACTAGTTGCTATTGTTATATTATAATTATAATATGTCGTACTGACCGTTGGCGGGGTTGAGCCTGTTGTCGTGCGAGGGCCGCTGCTTCTTGGCGGCCGGGTCGTCGCGCGCCTCCTCCACCTGCGCCGGGCACTCCAGGTGCACCAGGTGGAACACCTGGCGACACGACACGTACATTGGTTGTACTGACCGTTGGCGGGGTTGAGCCTGTTGTCGTGCGAGGGCCGCTGCTTCTTGGCGGCCGGGTCGTCGCGCGCCTCCTCCACCTGCGCCGGGCACTCCAGGTGCACCAGGTGGAACACCTGGCGACACGACACGTACATTGGTTGTACTGACCGTTGGCGGGGTTGAGCCTGTTGTCGTGCGAGGGCCGCTGCTTCTTGGCGGCCGGGTCGTCGCGCGCCTCCTCCACCTGCGCCGGGCACTCCAGGTGCACCAGGTGGCACACCTGGCGACACGACACGTACATTTGTTGTACTGACCGTTGGCGGGGTTGAGCCTGTTGTCGTGCGAGGGCCGCTGCTTCTTGGCGGCCGGGTCGTCGCGCGCCTCCTCCACCTGCGCCGGGCACTCCAGGTGCACCAGGTGGAACACCTGGCGACACGACACGTACATTGGTTGTACTGACCGTTGGCGGGGTTGAGCCTGTTGTCGTGCGAGGGCCGCTGCTTCTTGGCGGCCGGGTCGTCGCGCGCCTCCTCCACCTGCGCCGGGCACTCCAGGTGCACCAGGTGGCACACCTGGTGCACTCCAGGTGCACCAGGTGGCACACCTGGCGACACGACACGTACATTTGTTGTACTGACCGTTGGCGGGGTTGAGCCTGTTGTCGTGCGAGGGCCGCTGCTTCTTGGCGGCCGGGTCGTCGCGCGCCTCCTCCACCTGCGCCGGGCACTCCAGGTGCACCAGGTGGCACACCTGGCGACACGACACGTACATTTGTTGTACTGACCGCTGGCGGGGTTGAGCCTGTTGTCGTGCGAGGGCCGCTGCTTCTTGGCGGCCGGGTCGTCGCGCGCCTCCTCCACCTGCGCCGGGCACTCCAGGTGCACCAGGTGGAACACCTGGCGACACGACACGATCATCGATTGGTTGTACTGACCGTTGGCGGGGTTGAGCCTGTTGTCGTGCGAGGGCCGCTGCTTCTTGGCGGCCGGGTCGTCGCGCGCCTCCTCCACCTGCGCCGGGCACTCCAGGTGCACCAGGTGAAACACCTGGCGACACGACACGTACATTGGTTGTACTGACCGTTGGCGGGGTTGAGCCTGTTGTCGTGCGAGGGCCGCTGCTTCTTGGCGGCCGGGTCGTCGCGCGCCTCCTCCACCTGCGCCGGGCACTCCAGGTGCACCAGGTGAAACACCTGGCGACACGACACGTACATTGGTTGTACTGACCGTTGGCGGGGTTGAGCCTGTTGTCGTGCGAGGGCCGCTGCTTCTTGGCGGCCGGGTCGTCGCGCGCCTCCTCCACCTGCGCCGGGCACTCCAGGTGCACCAGGTGGAACACCTGGCGACACGACACGATCATCGATTGGTTGTACTGACCGTTGGCGGGGTTGAGCCTATTGTCGTGCGAGGGCCGCTGCTTCTTGGCGGCCGGGTCGTCGCGCGCCTCCTCCACCTGCGCCGGGCACTCCAGGTGCACCAGGTGGAACACCTGGCGACACGACACGTACATTGGTTGTACTGACCGTTGGCGGGGTTGAGCCTGTTGTCGTGCGAGGGCCGCTGCTTCTTGGCGGCCGGGTCGTCGCGCGCCTCCTCTACCTGCGCCGGGCACTCCAGGTGCACCAGGTGGAACACCTGGCGACACGACACGTACATTGGTTGTACTGACCGTTGGCGGGGTTGAGCCTGTTGTCGTGCGAGGGCCGCTGCTTCTTGGCGGCCGGGTCGTCGCGCGCCTCCTCCACCTGCGCCGGGCACTCCAGGTGCACCAGGTGGAACACCTGGCGACACGACACGTACATTGGTTGTACTGACCGTTGGCGGGGTTGAGCCTGTTGTCGTGCGAGGGCCGCTGCTTCTTGGCGGCCGGGTCGTCGCGCGCCTCCTCCACCTGCGCCGGGCACTCCAGGTGCACCAGGTGGAACACCTGGCGACACGACACGTACATTGGTTGTACTGACCGTTGGCGGGGTTGAGCCTGTTGTCGTGCGAGGGCCGCTGCTTCTTGGCGGCCGGGTCGTCGCGCGCCTCCTCCACCTGCGCCGGGCACTCCAGGTGCACCAGGTGGAACACCTGGCGACACGACACGATCATCGATTCATGATAGATTCATTATCAAGTGGCAACGAAAATACAGCTGCGTCTTTCAATTGGATTACCTACCATTTTGTATGGTATGTAGACTGTATGATATATAATTATGCCTTTGCCTCTTATGTTTTTATTTAAAAGTAAAAGTATTTAAAAGTACCCTCTTATGTTTTTATAACAGTTTGTGTCTTGTTATTAAAGCGTCTAAATTGCATCTTACGTTTGTTTGCTTTTATATCCCAAATACCGTATATTTGGCGACGAATTTTCGATACCGCGATCCCGGCGATATTTTATATATTACATTTTATATCGATATTTTCTTTCAATATACCATACTTTCGTTTATGGCGATATCTAATATATCGATATAAAATACCAAGTATCGAAATCGTATCAAATCCGATTTTTTTCTAGATAATGAGATTTTTTTCTGCTGAGATCGATAAAAACCAAGCTTCCAAAATCCTTACAGTGTCTTACCGACATATCGATATTTTACAATCTTACATCGAAACCGTTATTGATATATTTTAAAAACATCGATATGATAGATATCGATATTTTTTGCCTTTCCAACATCCGTAGTTCATCACCACTTACCTTCACCTAGGATTGAAGTCTAGCATTAACTATTAATAAATTAAAAAAATGCAACTAAATCTTAATAGGTAATATAATAAAAGATTTAGTTACCTCATTGACAGAATTGTTGGTGCCGACGATACGTATTATTGAGACTGGTCGCGGCTTGAAGTAAATCACTTGCCATGACCTACAAGTAATTCTCAAGTAAACAATTTTTCTGTATAGACTATCACATTTATACGCAAAGGAACTACGTTTACGACTGTCAGTTATCAACGTAATTTTTTTTTATTAAATCAGCGAGTCGTTGGAGAATAGGCTACTCCTAGCAATAGACTGTTTATGTTTCCAGTAAATTAATCTAGCTATTCCAGATTCGAGGTCCAGGTCGAGTTTTGCAAGCATTTAGACTGTTATAATGATGAATAATAGTGACCAACATTATGATTGTCATTTTCGTGACTTCACGCCCATATTCCCACAAAGGGTAGACAGAGATATTTCTTGCACACATCACATATTAACTGATTTGATACTGTCGACATCTTGGTAACATAAAAGTCACTAAAAATGGTTAAATACATTATCTTTGAAAAAATAATAACAGACTACAAGGAAAATGATCTAAAAAAGCATTAAATAATATATTGAAGTTGGTGCTAAGTATTAACAGAGCATCGGTTGGCCAACTTTTTCACAGGTTCAATGGATTGCAGACCGGAGTATATATATGGTTTTAATTTCAACTCGATACCTCCACGCGTTCCCGAGACAGACAGACAGGTGATCCTATAAGAGTTCCAGTTTTATTCTTTTGAGGTACGGAGTCCTAAAAATGTCAGAATTACCCAGGTAGCGGGTAGCCACCGACCTGCAAGCCTCCCTGGTGCGGTCGCAGACCATCTCCCAGTCCCAGTAGTTGAGCGAGGTCTCGACGTAGTACGAGTAGTGGCGGTAGTCGCAGTCCCACAGCAGCAGGCGGATGGAGGCCAGCAGGTAGGGCTGCGCCAGCTGCACCACGATGGCGCCCGAGCCCAGCTGGTGGCACGTGTAGCCCTGCTCCCAGTCGTAGTGCTCCGTGTCGCCGTTCAACAGCGCGTTGCGGGAACGACTGGGGTTTATACGTATAGTATACATTATACATTAATAAATTATCCGCAAAAATATTACGGAAAATGTATTCACTACGCGCACGGCGAGTGATGGGGGCAGGTGAGGTCACGTGACCCCGGCAAGCGGCGCGGCGTACGCCAGCGACTATGTTGATTTTTTCAAGTGTTTTTTTCATTTCATTTCATTTATTTGCGTTTTGTACATACAGTCTTTGATGAATTTTATATGAAGAAGAAGAAGAAGAAGAAGAAAAGCATTTATTTGCCCAACACTTAACACATATAAAAATAACAAAATAATAACGGGTCTTCAATATTGTGTGTGGACAAAAAGGGCTCTGCCTCAGCATATTGCTGCCCTATAGAGTATATAGAGCCGCGCTGATATTCTGGCAGTACCTAAAACTGGCATCACGGAATGCCAAGCAAAAAACAAAAGAAAATTGAAAGGAAAGATCAGTAATAAGAAATAAAAATAACAGTTAATTTTAGGGTAGTGAGTGATTGGTGCATTTGAAAATCAAACAAAATCCCGCCATACGTCGTTAGAAAATGCATAAAGTACTGTAAAAATTAAATAACAAGAAAGGATCATACCATAACTATAAATAAAAATAATAATAAATGGGTCACAATCGTTGGCTTACATTAGTAGGGATAACATATCTATGGTTTATAGTATATTGGGTTAGTAATTTTAATCATAACTTATACACAACTATACACATAATTATTACTACCAAACCATACAATTTAAAATGAATATGGTGCTACGCTATTCGAGAATACTAATAGTAGTGAAATGGTAAGTGGTCATGATAAGATAAACCTATGAATTAACTGACTATATTTTATGGGTATGAAGTATAAATAAATAAATACCTATTGTGAGTTTTGCTGCGATAGCAAGTAATGTTTTTTTAAAGTGGTTTTAAAGTTTGTTAATGATTTTATTGTACGGATTGGCGGTGGCAAATCATTCCAACATCGGGACGCAGCAAACCTGAAAGAGCCCCTGAATGCCATGGATCTGTGAGTGGGAGTGGTTAACACAAAGGTACAAGCTCTTCTCGGCTGTTTAGAGTGTGCTTCTGCCCAATCTAGCCTTACATGAAGGTATTTTGGGGTTTTTGTATTAATTACTCCAAAGAGAAGAGTTGCCAGATGTATCTTTCTGCGTGCTGCCATTTTTAAAAGATTTGAGGCATTTAAATATGGTGTAACATGCGAACGAGGAGGAACGTGGAAACAGTAGCGAGCACATGCGTTTTGGACTCGTTGTATTAGCCTTTCAGTTCTTTTAAGTAAACAAGGACTATACACAACATCACAATAATTGAGTTTGGAAAGAACTAGAGATTCACACAGCTGTATTCTGACTTCTTCACTAATATAGGGTCGTATTTTATATAGTAATTTTAAGCGATAAAAACAATTACGTACAGCTTCACTAATATGCTTTTCAAAGTGCAGACTGCTGTCCATAATCAAACCTAAATTCCTAGCCTCATAGACCCGTTCCATAACTTGACCGTCTACCGAGACATTCAGTGGTGTGTCTTCAAGCTTTTGTAAATTGTGTTTGGATCCAATGAGCATATATTTTGATTTAGTAGGATTTAAATTTAAAGAATTAACTCTACACCAGTTAGATATTTGGATCAAGTCACTATTAACTTTATCTACAGCATCCATACAATTCTTAGAGGGAAAGGAATAGTATAACTGTAGATCATCCGCATACAGATGATAGCGACAGTTATTGATTCCATTTATTATATCGGCACTGTATAAGGTAAACAATATAGGCCCCAGAATAGACCCTTGCGGCACACCACGAGACACAGACTGTAGAGTGGACCGCGCCTTAGACCCATCAGATTTAGTTAGCTCTACACACTGTTTACGTTGTTCAAGGTAGCTGTGAAACCACTTAACTGTTTTCGAGTCAAATCCATAATAGCTAAGCTTAGACAGGAGCAGAGTTAAATTTATAGAGTCGAACGCCCTAGTGAAATCAAGAAGAACCAAAATGCTACACATTCCTTGATCTTGTGCCGCTAAAAGATTATCAATAACATCAAGTAGAGCAGTGGTGGTGCTATGACCCTTCCGAAAGCCTGACTGTACTTGAGGAAGTATGTCGTTTGTCTCAAGAAATTCGGTAAGCTGCATACACACTATGCGCTCGAGAACCTTAGATATGCACGGGAGCAAGCTTATTGGACGCAAATCTTTCAAAGAAGATGGATTACTAGTTTTCGGTATTGGCTTAACAACAGCCACCTTCCAACTGTCAGGAAAAACTCCACTTTCTATGGAAGAATTAATCAAGCTCGTTATTGTATCTAGAGTATTCGGCAGCGTCATCGTTATCATGTCCAATGAGATACCATCAATTCCTTGCGCGTTAGACTTAAGACTATTAACAACTTTGGCAACTGTACTGCTGCTTACAGGCCTAAGTGAAAAAGATGCTGAGCCATATTTATGAAATTCCAAAAACGTAAGCTGTGATATTGTTACAGATGTATCTCCGGGAACATTAAGGAAATGAGAGTTAATGAGCTCAGGGTCGTCAAAATGAGGTGGTAGCTCTGCGCTCTGGTTTTTATTTGGAATACAGATGTCTTTTAAATTTTTCCATAACTTTTTCGGACTTTTTATATTCATATTTATATGCAGGGTGAAATAAACTTTTTTTTCATTATATATGGCTGCTATCACAAGATGTTTCATGGTCTTGTAACATTCTTTGCGAGCTTCAGTTTTGCATTGATTGTACTTTACATGCATATCATCCCGAATCTGCATCATTGTTCTGACAGTATCGGTTATCCATGGATGCTGCAGTTCCCTAAATCTAGAAGACTTAAGAGGTGCGTGCAGATCGAAAAGCGTGATAAGCACATCAGCAAAGATTTGCGCAAGTTCATTAATTTCAGAACTAATTAACCTCAGATAGCCCCAATCAATCGTATCAAGATCTTTATGAAATAAGCTTGGTACAATGCTTTTCAGTGGCCTATACGTCACTGTGCGCGGGCATGTCTTATCTTTCTTAATGTCAAATTCAACAAGAACCATAGCATGACTTCCTAAATCGGGAGAATGGTTAACAAATACTTTGCGAGCTTTAGCATCTGAGCAAACAATGTCGATCAGGGACTGACTGTGCTCAGTGAAATGTGTTGGCTCAGACACAATTTGCTTTAGATTAAAACACTCTAAAAATTGTTGTAAAAGAATAAATTTGTTACAATGCGGGTTGAGGATATCAATATTAAAGTCACCAACCAATATCATTCTGTCATACCCAGAGAAAGAAGAAATAGTGTCAGTTATTGCATCAAGAAAACTGGTGGCATCAAGCCACGGTGGCCTGTATGCAGTCCCGATGAGAAGTTCCAGACCTTTAGCATTCAAACGAAGCCACATTTGCTCTATCGACGATGATGATGGATGCGGTAGAATATGGACTCTGATACCCTTTCGTAAATAGAAACCTACGCCGCCTCCCCTTCCTCTGCGAACTTGCTCAGGGCGCGGAAAATGGCATAGACGAAAACCAGGTATTTTTGGAGCTTTATCATCCTCGCCAGGTCTTAACCAAGTCTCATTTATCGACATTATATCAGGCTTTAGGTTAAGAATGGCTGCATAGAACTCCTCGTGGCCTGTGTTCAGGGAACCAGCATTGAAAAGACCAACTTTTAAGTGTAAGGTATTAATCATTAGTAACAGATACTATATATTTGTAAATATTATTATGTAGAATAACTAGTTTATATACAGGCTTATAAATGATGTAGATTAAATTCAAATTAAAGATATAGTGTTTATATATAAGTTTGAAAATAAAATTAATTAAGATTACTGATATATGTAAAAAGTTTTTTAGCAGATTAAAAATATCAGATTGTTTGCAAAACAAGCAAAGCGCACCGACAATGTAATAGTGACGAAATAAATAAATAGAAATATGCACCGAGAGGAAAAATTTTATGTAGCGTGGTATTTCGGAACATAAACTATAATACCCAGTACTATTAATAGTATAAAAACTATTGTAAAATCTAACATATAAACGGTGTTTAAGACGGGCCCTATTTATCCCCACACAATACATATGAAAAAGCGGAATACAGTATATGTGTGTAAGAGAGTCAGGTGGGCAGGAGGTCAAACACATTATTAATTAACTATCTTCTTTATTCCTTATTAATTAAACCACTGACAAAACACACAAGCGTCTATTGCGTACTTTTCCACAGAGTACACACAGAGTAGAGTAATGTTACACAGAGTAACGCTAGGCTAAGAGCATAGTAAATACTTCAACACTCCCCCTCAATTACAAAGTTATGTTTTGTTCTATTTATCCATTACATATTGGTTACACAAGTTTCTAAATGCAAAACACTAACTTGTAATTGCAACTATCAAAATACTCAATACAAAAATATTCTTAACTGTGATTATAAACCTGTAAATTAATCAACTTTATAAGACTAAGAAAAAAAAACTTTAATTCAAAATTCAAACATTTTTTATTTCAAATAGGCTTAACGCTAGCACTTTTGAACGGTCATTTTTTTTTTAAAAGCTACCACCGGATCACAACGCGGCCTCAACTGAGAAGATCCGGCAAGAAACTCAGCGGGCTTGTCATTTTTTCACATTTTTTTTTAAAACAAAGTTTGTCTTTTTACAATTAGATCAGCACCAGCGACAGTGTGTCCTGCCGTTCAAAATATCAAATAAAATAAAAAATACGACGAAAATACAACAAACTAAAATGCCAAAGGGATAGTAGTCGGACCAGTCCCCCCAAGCAGCACCCGCGCACGAGTTGACTCGAGCAGCAGCCATCACTCCCCTCAACCATATTGGAGGGAAGGGGGTGACCCGCCACACGAAGCCGCCACAAGCAAAGACTTTTCGATGGCGAGCATGACCGATCCAAAATCACAGTGGCACACGTTAAACATTTACCTTCTGCTGTTAAGCAGTGCCTCGTCAGGCAAGACACAAAGCACTTTAACATATTACCAACTTTTGTCACAAGTCGTCTAAGTTAGATACACACCAAGAATAATTTACAAGCTCAAGTGAATTGCCTTCAGAACGTAAATAAAGTAATAATCAATTTTGCTGCTAGACTACAAAAGAAAAAAATAAAAAATAAAAAAAGGATAAAAGGACAGCGGCCGGACCAGTCCCCCCAAGCAGCACCCGCGCACGAGTTGACTTGAGCTTAATCACTTATTATCTCCCCTCAACATGAATTTAGTTTACGATTTCTTCAAACATAAATTCAATGTTGTTCCTTATATAAAATATAATCAATACATATTTATGTTTATTTTATATTATTACCTATACTATATGTAGTCTACATAAGTATTTATTTATCTATTTACTTTAGAACTTTTTCTTAATCAATATTAAATTATATTAAGTTTATTACAAAAATATGCATGCTTTTTCTGACATAGTGATTTTGTTAATATATCAGCAATATTATTATTAGTTGGTACATACTTTAATATTATAAGGTTATTTTCTATAGCTTCTTTAATATAATGGTACTTGATATCAATGTGCTTAGTTCGTTTACTGTTTTCATTATTTTGTATCATATTTATTGCACTTTGGTTATCTATAAGCAAATAAGACTCTAAACTATTACAATTAAATTCACTGGATATGCCTTTAGTATAAATTAGTTCTGATACCGCTTGTGCACCTGCTATATACTCTGCTTCTGCAGTTGAAAGTGCTACAGTAGACTGTTTTTTAGTAAACCATGAAACTAAATTACCACAGTAGAAAATTGCGCATCCACTTGTGCTTTTCCTATCAATCCTGTCGCATGCCCAGTCAGAATCTGAATAAGCTGTTATATTTTTGACCTCCGTCTTAGTGTATATTAATCCTTTATTTATTGTGTTTTTAAGATAACGTAAGACTCTCTTACTAGCTTTCCATAGTTCTATTGTTGGCTTGTCTAGAAATCTGCTTAAAAATGTAACTGAGAATGTGATGTCTGGTCTGCTAGTTAATGATATGTATAATAGTGATCCAATTAACTCTCAGTAAGGGACATTTATTATTTCTTTATCTGTATAACTTGCATTAAAGTTTGCCTCCATTGGTGTATCTATTGGTTTACAGTCTTGCATATTGAACTTAATTAAAATTTTCTTTATTAAATCTGTTTGTTTTATTTCAAGTGTATTCTTTGTTCTAGTAATCTCCATTCCCAAATATTCCTTTACTTCTCCAATATGTTTTGTGTTAAATTCCCTTTTCAGTAATGAGATAATTCCTTGATCTTTGCCTGTAGTTAAAATATCATCTACAAATAAAAGTAACCATGTCTCATTTTTTGTGTATAAGCAACAATCATATTTTGACTGTACAAATCCTTGTTTTAAAATAAAATCGTGAAAACGTTTGTTCCAACATTTTGGAGCTTCTCGCAATCCATATAATGCTTTTCTTAATTTTAGTACTTTTCCTTTTGGTACCTGTATTCCTTGTGGACATTTTATGTATATTTCTGTATCTAAATCGCCATTCAAAAATGCTGTTGGCACGTCTAATTGGTTTACACATAGATCTTTTTGAACTGCATGGCTTAACAGTAACCTTACTGTTGATAGTCTTGCTACTGGTGAATAGCAATTGTATGTATTTTCTTCTTGAAATCCTTTAGCAACTAACCTTGCCTTTCTCACATTATTTTGTTTAGTCTTGAATATCCACTTAGTATCAATTGCCTTCTTGTCTATTGGTAAATCTGCAATTTCCCATGTTCCCAATTGCTTATGAGATTCTATTTCCTTCCTAATCGGTTCTTCCCATTCTTCCTTTCTATTCATTGCATCATTGTAATCTATAGGATCTCCAGTGTAAAGACTATATGCTGTGTAGGCTTCATAATCACTTAGATTCTTAGGCGCTTTTACTATTCTTCCACTTCTTGTTGTTTTTGGTAATGTATTATCTCTTTCTATATATTCTCTATCTGTGTCAATTTCATCCATATTATCTTCTGTATTTTTATTTTCTTCCAATATTTGTTCGTCAGACTGTTTCTCTTCATTTCTATCACCTTCTTGTCTCCCTTGTGTTCTCCTTGTTTCATTATATTTATCAGTTTCATCTTCCTCATCATAGTATTTTAAAGTATTTTCTTTGTTAATTTTCTTTTCCTCTTCGTATACATAGTCATCTTCATCAAATCTTACATCTCTTGAGGTTACAACTACATTCTTCTCTGGATCCCATAATCGATAACCTGCTGTAGAATATCCCAGCATCCGTGTTTCAATTGCTCTATTTTCCCACTTATTTTCTCTTGGTATAACAACTTTCCATGCTTTACTTCCAAACGTTCTGAGTCTTGATAAATCTAATTTTCCATACATTACTTCTGCCGGTATTTGAAAATTTATTGCTGAAGATGGGCATCTGTTCAACTGGTAAGTAGCACACGCCACTGCTTCACCCCATAGATGCTTCGGAAGCTTTGTCTCAATCAATAGTGTTCTTGCTCTATCATAAACTGTACGATTCATTCTCTCGGCAACGCCATTGGATTGAGGTGAGTACGGCTGTGTATACTGTATTACAATACCTTTGTTGCGACAAAAATTATCTATCTTATAATTCTTGAACTCTCCACCATTGTCGCATCTAATCTTCTTCACTTTTATTTCCTTGTCTGTTTCCAATCTCCTAATATAATCAATTAAGTTGTCCGTAGCCTCACTTTTTCGTTTTAATAGATATACCACACAGAAGTGTGAAAAGTCATCAATTATTAACTGATAGTACAACTCACCGTTGATTCCGGGTGTAGACATTGGTCCTGCCACATCCGTATGTAAAAGTTCTCCAATATGGTGTGATCTTGGCTTTTGTACTGGATTAAATGGTAAACGAGTTGATTTGCCTTTCATGCAAGAGTCACAGGTTCCCTCGCTGGTAGGTAGATTCATAAGTTTTAGGCTTTTTGAGTTTAGGTGGCCTAGACGTCTGTGCCATAAGTCAGAATTACAAGTATTGTTACAAAAATTATTATTAGAAGAGCATATTTCAGTTTCTAAAATAAACAGTTTCCCTATACTTTTACCTATAAGCTTTTTCATTGTTTTATTGTTACAAATCTCTACATAATCTTTACTGAATCTTACATTATAATTATTTTCTATAATTCTTTTGACTGATAATAAATTAAATTTCAAATTTTTAACAATAACTGCTTTGATAGCTACTGGGTTTCCATTACATTTTAATTCAATTGTTCCTTTTCTTGTTGCTGTTATAAATTCTCCATTTGCTAAATATATTTTCATTTCCCTATCCATTAAACAAATATCAGTCATATATTTTTCAAAATCTTCCCTTATTAAATGCTCTGTACAACCTGAATCTATTACCCATTCAATAACATTATCATTTACAATATTACAATTATAATCGTTAATACCTGTTAGGAACATAAACTTATCTTCATTGTTGACTGCTGCAGTTGCTCGGTGTGATTGTCCTCGATCTCTGTCCTGTTGTTGTCCTCTACCTCGACTTGCAAAGTGACCTCGTCCATGATATTGTTGTCCTCGTTCGTAATGCTGATCTCCTCGTTCATGATATTGTAGTCCTCTTCCTTGAAATTGTAGTCCTCTTCCTTGAAATTGTCCTCGTCCTCTAAATTGCCTTTGTCCTTGATATGTACCTTGTGTTTGAACTCGTCCTTTTGTTGTGCGACAATCCCGTGCAAGATGTCCCGGACTTCCACACGAAAAACAGTTTAGTGCAGTGTAACTATATGATGATGTTGGTGTCTCAGTACTACTATTCTTAAACTTTAGCTCTGCGTCAAGTAACTTATTTTTCACATAATCCATTGTTAATATTTCCGTTGATGTTTCCAGTGCAGTAATTATTGGCTCATATATTTGTGGTAATGACATCAATAAATATGTTACCTTGTCAGTCTCTTCCATTTTATTTATATTTTCGATTTCTCTGATAACTGTGTCAAATTTATAAAAGTAGTCCTTTAAATTTTCGTTATTGCATTTCATGCCCATAAGTTTTTTTCTTAAATAAATATTACTCATTGTGCTTTTCCTCTGGTAAACTGCCTCCAGTTTTTCAATCATTTTGAATGCTGTGTTCTCGTTCTTTATATATTCCAATTGACTGTCCGCTATTGATTGTATTATTATATTGCGTGCCTTGGCGTCTATCTTTTTAAAGTTCTCAATATCTTCATTTGTTTTACCGTCGGTTTTCGGTGATAACGCTGACGCACATTCTTTATACTCCATAAAACTTTTTAATCTGAAGAGCCAGCTTGTAAAATTTTCTCCATTAAATATCGGGACTATTGCCGGTGCTCCACTGTACGATGACGCCATTTTTTCCTTTGTTACTTTTCAGGACGCGTACACTATGCTATTTAGCTGTCTCCTGGGCCCATAACCTGATGAATTTTATATGTGTGTAAGAGAGTCAGGTGGGCAGGAGGTCAAACACATTATTAATTAACTATCTTCTTTATTCCTTATTAATTAAACCACTGACAAAACACACAAGCGTCTATTGCGTACTTTTCCACAGAGTACACACAGAGTAGAGTAATGTTACACAGAGTAACGCTAGGCTAAGAGCATAGTAAATACTTAACAGTCTTAAGCTAAAGGTTAAGTTACCTAAAACTATACTAATATGTACATACACTGGCTTTTTTTGCAACAAAGTGGATAATTACAAAAAAATATGAAACTGATGATGAAAACTGCTTAAAAATCCGTTCGTGGTTTAGAAGGAATTAGCGGATATACAAGACGTACATCAGGGGCAGTCTTGGTGTCCGTGACGTGGCGGATAACCTCCAACAGTTACCTGACATAGTATGGCCATGTTATGCACCGGCCCAAAGAGGATTTAACACTACGTATAAGAGTCGGCAGTCCCATACAAGCCCCTGAATCGAATCATGAACGTACTTTTCCTAACTTAACAAACATAAAATTTAATGGCTACCAGTTGGCCAACCTACCATTTTTTTTAAATATTGTATACCACTAGGGCTTGCCACCCCTTAATATGTTTAACTATCGATATCGATGAAAATGAAAGAACACAATATACGGGTGTGTTTATTGTTAAGTTTAATTCACGCAAAGTTACCTATGTACAATAACTATGTTTTCAAAATAAAATTAAGCAATAATTACAAATAAAATAAATAAATATTTATGATTTTTGAATACTTTACGATCATTAATCTCAAAATTCGATTCACAATGGAGTCGTCATACTAGATATGCTTATTTATATTCTTTAGAATAACTAATAAGTTATTCTGAATCCTGATAACACGTTGTGCCATATCTTTGTATGGATAAATACAACAAGTCTTCATTTCCAATTAACTTCACCCATCTGAAGAAAAAAGCATAATATTATAAAAGCACAAAAAACAACTACAAATAAAAACATACATACACACACTCGAAAATTATAGCCCTCCTTCTGGGCTAGTCAGGCAAAAATATCGATATTTATGGACTTATCAGTATATAATATGTACATCACTATTTATTTTGTTCAACAACTAAGTTTTATGAATAAATTCATAATTCCATTACAAAACTTGCGATCGACTACTAAATAGGATTCAAAAGTAATGTAACTGCTACACCACAAGAAATATTTACATTTTTATATTAATTTATCATAAAATTTTACCTTGCCAGGTCATGTGGAAATCTGGCCAAAAATATCTCAGAAAACCTTTTTGTGACTCGCCTAACACCACATATTTCACATTTTCTTAACGATTTACCACCCATAATATTAACACAACGCCTATTAAGGCTTAAGTAAATGTATTCTATTCTATTGTTGGTGGCTAAGAATCGGGCCCGGTAAACCACCGGAACGCACTTCGACCCAGTTGGATCCATTGTGCATGCCCTAGCCCTTACTCTGTAGCTGGAGTGTCGAAGAGTTCCCTCAGGTACGCAACGATTGCACCAGCCTGGAGCTGTACATAATCATCTGGTGTAGGATATGCTACTCCCAGATGACCCAACCTACGTCTCGCAAGAGCGTCGCAGCCACACAATATGTGTCGCATTGACTCTTTTCCACTTTTACAAAATCTGCAAGTGTCAATAGTACTTAGCCTCATTTTGTAAAGGTGCTCATTGGTACCAAAATGTCCCGTGAGTGCACCTATTAGGTGCCTTATTTGTGATCTGCTTAGGTTTAATAATTTAACCCCACAGTCCACTCTTATGCTAGAGAACGCTTTGGAGTGGTTTTGGCCTGACGCTGCCCTCCATTCCTTCATGTGTTCGTTCCTAGCATGTGCATATAATGCTTGGTGATATGTTCCATACGGAATCCCTACAAATGGTTCGGGGCCAACCAAATGTCTCTGTGAGCCGGCCCTCGCTAGTCTGTCTGCCTTCTCATTACCCTCGACGCCTTCGTGTCCAGGTACCCAGATAAGGCTGACGCTGTTGTGTCTTCCCAAGTTATTCAAACCTGTGACACCTTCTTTAACCAGTTTGGAGACAACTCGGAAGGAGTTTAGAGCCTTCAGAGCTGCCTGACTGTCACTGAGAATGTAAATGGTTTTACCTTTGACATTTCTCCTTTGCATTTCTTTAATGCTGGCAATTATGGCATAGGTTTCCGCTTGGAATACCGATGCATAATGCCCCATGCTCTGACTGACCCTGCAGTCCTTGGAATAAATTCCTGCCCCTGTACCTGACTCCATTTTAGAACCGTCAGTGTACCATATGAGGTGAGTACTACCAACCGGTTTGAGTCCCCTCGTCCACTCGTCCCTTGATGGTATGTGTACTCGGTACCTCTTATTAAATATGTACACTGGATTTATCTTATCACAGGGCATGTCCATTAGATCATCCAGTTGTTTCACGGGATCCAATAAAGTGTGTTTTGTACAGGGCTTGTTACGATTCCAAACTCCTGCTTTTGCAAGTCTATATAGGGACTTCCTTGCCTCTGTTTGTATATAAGTGTGTAGTGGAGTTAGTTCCAGTATCCACTCAAGAGCCTGTGTAGGCGTTGTTTTGAAGGCACCTGTAATTGCCATGCAAACTACCCTTTGCACCTTCCTGAGAGAATCTTTACAGATCTTTAGTTTAGTTCTAGGCCACCATACGGCGCTGCCATATGTGAGAATCGGCCTCACCATCGTAGTATATAACCAGTATATTACCTTTGGTTTGAGTCCCCAAGTTTTGCCATAGGCAGAACGGCACATATTGAAGACTCGTAAGGCCTTTTTTGTTATATTTTCAACATGATTATACCACGTTAGTTTCCTATCGAAAGTTACCCCCAGATATTTAACTTCCGTAGCCCATTTTAGTTTGGTGCCGTACATTTCGAGTTCCCTAAGGCCCTCCAAATGTCTTTTCCTCGTGAACGGCACTATAACAGTTTTGCTTGGATTTATGGAAAGGTTAGTGTTTGTACACCATCTTTCCACCCTACCCAAAGCACCTTGCAGCAAATCCGCTACTACGTTTGGAAATTTTCCATTTACTTGTATGACTATATCATCTGCATAGCCTACTGCTTGAAGTGGTCCACTGTTCAGCTCTACTAACAACGAGTCCACCACTAGACTCCACAGTAGTGGGGATAGTACGCCTCCCTGTGGACATCCTTTAGTTGCCTTTACGGTAACCTTATCATTTAATAAACTGGTTTCAATAACTCGTTCCTGTAGCATAGTGCTAATCCATTTAACAATTGGCGCTTCTATGCCATGACTTTGTGCTGAGGTTCTTATTGAATCGAAGGTCGTTCTGTCGAACGCCCCTTCAATATCTAAAAACGCTGCAGCGCTTATTTCTTTAGTCTCCAATGCATTTTCTGCTCGGTTGACTACGTAATGCAGTGCCGTTTCCGTAGACTTACCCGGTTGATACGCACATTGCATCTTATGGAGCGGTCGTCTCCTCAGTGGGCCATCTCTTATATATCTGTCTATCATCTTCTCCATAGTCTTAAGAAAGAATGAAGTGAGACTGATAGGACGATAAGATCTGGCATCCTCATAACTTTCTTTCCCTGGTTTGGGAATGAAGATTACTTTTGCCTGTCTCCAAGCTGATGGGACATGCCCAAAGGCTAGGCATGCCCTGTACAATCTGCATAAGTGAGGTATAAGAATATTTTTCCCCTCTTGTAGTAAGATCGGATATATACCATCAGATCCAGGTGATTTATACGGACTGAAGCTGTTGATTGCCCATCGTACCTTGTCTGCGTCAACGACTTTCCTAGCTATACGCCAGTCGTCTTTGGAAGTTTTTGTGTTTTGTTCTTCCATGGTGATGATATTATCAGTCACATTTTGTATCTCCACTGAATCCGGGAAGTGCGTTCTTAGCATATGCGTAAGAGTTTCCTTCCCAGTTGCAGTGAGGTTACCTTGGTCATTCCGGATAGATGTAAGTGGATTAACCTTTGCAGAGCTCATTGCTTTACTGAGCCTCATACCCTCTGGAAGGCTATTGATGCTACTGCAATGAGATCTCCATGATCTCCGTTTCGCCTTGCGCACTTCCTTACTATAGTGCGTAAGAGCTTCGGCATATACCGTAAAGTCATTATTTGACTTCGCCCAGTTGAAAACACGTCGCGTCTCATGCCTTAGATTCTCAAGGGCAGGTGACCACCACGGTTCCTTTTGCGTCGCCGCCTCTTTCTCCGGGCAGTTCTTGATCCAGCTGGCTTTAACTGCCTGGGTAATTCTGTCAGACTCAAACTCGATATCTATGATTGAGTTGAGTCGCTCCGTAGGATCCCCGAGGTGTTCCTTAAGGTCTCTCCTGAAAGATTCCCAATTGGTTCTCCTTGGGTTCCTCCTTCGTACCTTACCATAAGTATTGGAAGTTACATACCTAAAGCAGATGTAGTTGTGGTCAGTCTTGACCTCTTCCGACACATGCCAATTACGGATCGCTTTACTCGCTTTATTGGATGCAAGCGTTATATCAATGACCTCCGCCCTGCGTTTATTCACAAAGGTTGGTCTATTGCCTTTATTTAAAATTTGTAAGGGTGAGCTAACCAGAAAGTCCAATAGTGCCTCCCCTCTTTTGTTGTTGTCTGTGCTACCCCAGGCAACGTGGTGAGCGTTCGCGTCACATCCTATGATAAGGTCGTCGCGAGCACCATTGTTAACCAGGTCTTGCAGCAGTGCTGATACCGGGTCCTCATTTTCATAGGGTAGGTAAGCAGACGAAAGAATAGTGTCTTTGCTGCCCCCTCCCGTTAACCCCTTAATCTTCAAATCTTTAAGTAAATGTAAATAATATAATAACTTATTAGCCGCCAAAATTCAAACCAGAATAAAATTTTCAAGTGTCAAGTTACATCCACAGGTTAAACAACAAAAAATAATAACAAATTCGTATTATAATATAATACGTCCAAATTAAAACAGAACTTCATGCAGTTGAAGCCAATACGTATAAGCAGTCATTTTAATTTGGTAACTTTATATTGCCTACCTAATTAGTGACATTATTTCTAATAAGTACGTTCATAACTCCATACAAATATCGGTTTCTAGGCAGTGTCGACGGCCTGCACCGGCCGAAGGAGTATGTTGGTAGAAGGTGCCTTGATATACCTGTCGTTGGAGCAAGACCTAAAGGTCCGTAGCGCTGGTTAGCTATCATAAAAAATTACATGAGAGCCAATAATCTCACTACTGAGGACGATAAAAAATGGGCAAAGAGGAGGAATAATAGTCAGAAGACGGACCTTGGCAACAGCCGGAATCAATCACGCCAGGCAGAAAAAGAAGAGAGCGGACATACACAGTGGCTTTGTTTTATGATTCTAAATTTCTAACTACAGTACAGGGCGACTATGTAAAGGGAGCAAATGTGTTCGGATAAGGCTATGCAGTAATAAGTGTTTAGTGTTGTTGTGTACCTGATGCCCTCGATGACGACGGCGGACAGCTCGACCGTGGCCACGTTGTGGACGGGCTCCACGAGCCCGCGGCGCAGCGGCGGCACCCGGCTCGTGTGGTAGGCCTCCAGAGCAACCGCATGGAACACCTGTCAAACACCAGACAGATTATACCCACATATGCTCGCAATATGCGACTAATTAAACCACCTACTGTCCTTTAAACGACCAAATTAGATAGCGCCATCATCATTAGGCATCAACAAAGGCCTCCCCTTAGAAGGGAGGTGTTGCCATAACCCCCACGCTTGGCAGGCGGCTTGGGGATCGCAGTATAGGTAGTAGGCAATGCAATACAAATACACTGCTGCCCGTCTTCTCGTATTCCCATAGTCGCCTCTTGTAGACACCCAACGGGAGGAGATGGAAGGATTCTTACCCGGACACGCCACGGGTAAGGGCAGTCAGCCACAACAAAAATCCAAAAAAAATTAGCTTAATTTTAAAATTAATAATAAACAATAACAATATTTTTAATTCTGAATACATGTAGGTAAAGAACTTATTAAATGAAATTTAAAACGCGCCGAAATTACTCCTATTTCAATTCAAATAAAGTTAAATTTACCTTATTTACGGTGTTGCTGGTTCCAACTAGTTTGATGTACTGCACGACCCTGGGCTCGAAGTAGAGATTCTGCCAGGAGCGACAGAAGTACTCGCTGTGGTCGATCACACGCACCCAGTCCTTCTGATCCACTGACACCTCGATGTAGTACGCGTATGATCTAAGGGAATTGATAATATCATAATTGGAAACCACCGGCATATATAGACAATCCGATAAGGGTATGGAGAGGTTTTTTGATTAAAATCATCAATTTCTATCGACAAACATTCCAAAATTTGTAATATGAACAAATGATCCCCTCAATTAATTGCAGACTTATTACCAGTACCTTGTATAAATGATAATTCGTGTCGAAGGACCACTGTTAAGAACCAGTCCTTAACGCACAGGAGACGCGCAGGCGGGGGACTAAAATAGTTAAATCAACTCGTTTAATGCAAGTGAATTTCGAATTGCATACATAGTTTTCATTCAGTCAAACCATCCAGTGGGTGGAGGAAACTGGGTGAAAAAGATTTTTTTTTTATTCAACCTAGTGACGAAACAAGCAAGTCGATGGTAAGTGACACGTCATTAGTTATTATGTCTCCTGTGTCTGGTAATTTCACCAGCTACAGAGCCCTTAACACCGGAAAGCTGCTTAACGGCAGAATATTTGACACTACGGTGGTACCTACCTCGTGCACAAGGAACCTACCACCAGTACCCTGTATACAAAGTAACCCGGCTCGAAGGACCACAATTTCTATGCATGCGATAATCCGGCTCGAAGGACCACATACTCTACAATACAGGATTTACGAACACAACCCACCTGTTGTCTCTGTCCCAGAGCAGCAGTCGTATGTGGTTGATGATGGTGTGCGCGGCGAGGCGCACCACGATGCCGGGGTTGTCGGGCGCGTCGCTGATGGTGTGTCGCGTGTAGCCGCGCTCCATGTCGTAGTTGTCCGTGTCGCCGTCCAGCAGGGCCGACCGCATGTCGCCGGAGATCACGCGCGCGTTGCGCTTCGGTGTCGCTACGTTCTCCTCGGGCACTGAGAGACATGTTTCAATGTTGATACTGTCAATAGTAACACTCGACGCCTCTTCGATACTCACTTGACACCTTCAAAAAGTCCACGGGACCATGTGGAAGGTCAACGGGGAATGTGAGAACCATACCCGCTTGAATCCCCGCGACTGTCGCATCGGCACACGAGAAGAGGAACCTAGATTTTCCAGTGGGATCTATCTGCACCAGGCACTGCACAGTGCGTCATCTTTAAGTCCGCCACCGGGGAGCGCATTGTAGCCCCCAGGGAGCCAGTCACGCTGTTCACGGAAACGGGGATCGCAACACCGCCGCCTTCTCAAATATGACACGAGTCCACGAGACCAAATTACTCTTTTTTTTTTTTTAATCACTTACATAATAGTCCCCTATGCCTTAAATCTGTGCTCTTGGTCTGCGTCTTCTCCTGTATGGCGTCGAGCAGCATATCGGGCGTCACAAGGGCAAACGGTCGCACCACAGTCAGCAGATCTTCGAGGCTCATCAGCGTTAGGCGGACGCATTTGAGAATCTTTTCCTGTAAAAATGTTTTTGCTGAAGAATTATGTTAGTAACTAAATTGTGAGGAAAGATGGCATGTTCTTTTTTATATGGATACTAAAGGAAGATGTCACAGTTTCAAACATTTGATAACAAACTGTAAACAAGGCAGGATATCAAAGTGTAAGGCTAATAAAGCTAGGATTTTGTTCTCATCGTCGTTGTTGTCGTTTTTGCATTTCTGTGGTTCAGAACCACAGAAATGCAAAAACGACTCGAACAGTGCATTAATTTTGGAACTGCATTTTCATGACCCTTTTGGCATTTTTTCTTAGTCATAGAGACCAAAATATAGATAACCGTTGGGGAAGAAAGGTTCTCGAGTGGCGACCACGAACCGGAAGACGCAGCGTAGGCAGGCCTCCCACTAGGTGGACAGACGACATTGTGCGCGTCGCAGGTAACCGGTGGATGCAAATAGCCAATTGTCGTTCATTGTGGCGTTCTAAGGGGGAGGCCTATGTTCAGCAGTGGACGTCTTCCGGCTGATAATGATGAGAGACCAAAAGAGTCTATAGTGAATCAAAAAAAGATGAACAAGTGATATTGAAACCTGTACTGTGGATAAGTTCGCAAACACATAGTATACAAGTATGTCTGAATCTGAACCTTAAATGCCCTTAAAACTTAAAACACTTACCACTTGTGCCTGTCCACCTTCAGACTTGACCCATAGTTGGTTGGCATTGAACCAGTTGCACACAGCCTTGAAGATGTCCACTTCGGGCGCGAAGAACGAATCACGTTCGAGCAGACCTTGGAGTGCTTCCTTCAAACAAGTAGCAGAATAGGAAAGCTTAGAATTGGTTGACTACTTGAATTGTAACCTCAATCAAACAGAGATAGGGACAGCGGGAACACAGATGACTAGGGAAGTATTTTCCTTATATTTGCCACAGTTAAAAGCCGTTGTTTTCCCGTACATTGAGTAAGGTTGAGATTCCTTTATAAGGAAACGCTGTTCAGGCAGCTGAAGTAACCTCCGCTTTTTCTTTTTGTTGACAACCCAGCTACACTTAGGACACCGGGTCCCTGTTGCTAACCAGCTAATACGCTTTAGGTACTATCGCGGACACGAACGGTGAACCAGTTCTCAATCAACATCGTTTGAACATCGTTACGAGTGCTTGAGCGTTTCCTAAAGGGATTGCTCAATGACCTCTTTAGGACGAATGTATTTATACTTACCACAGAGAGCTGCAGGAATGAATCATGCTGGAGTATATCAGACGCGTTCTTATCTAGGAAGTTGTAGCAATAGTCCATTAGCGCCTTCAGGCCATATAACCTGAAGCAAATGTGAAAAAAAAGTATGTAAAAATGTAACAATGGATATTTTTAGAAGCAATTAGTATCACGTTGTGGTCAAAATCGAGTTGAGATATTTTGTGGTTACTACAGCCGAATCAAATATCACGTTATGTCCCTACCAAGAGACGGTCCAAACAGGTACTATGGGGACACGAACGCTGTGCCACTTTTCAATCAAAATCGTTTGAACGACGTTACGCCCGCTTACACCACCTCCATATTATATTGGCCCGGCTAGTGCAAGCGATTATCGTCCTAAAGGTGGTACACCGTTCGTGACCGCAAGAGTACCACTGCGCTATCAGACTTTCAGCGCAGTGTAACTATTGCTGTGGTCTAGTGTAAATGGTACTCTAGCTGGAAACATAGCCAGATGACGCCACATGTGGTACAGATCGACCAACTTATCTGTATGGGTGGTGGAAGTAGGAACTAAAATATTTTCATGAAAATTACGACCAGCTTGACGTATTTGCATAGACAGTGGCGACACTGACAGCTCACAGAAAAGTTGGGTACACTATATGATGTAGCGAGTACCACATACAAGATGACAGATGGAGCCACCTCCGATCCTGAATCTCACAAGAGAAGTTTCAACGTACGCTAACAACTCTCGATAGAATAGAAGAATATAGAATAGAATATTTTATTAGCAACAAATTATACATCATTTAGAACTAAATTTAAGTATGCCTTATACTAAACTTAAACATTATTTATTTGTTGACCACTGGTACCCAATGTAAGAATTAACTTGTGTTATGATGTGGCGATTACACATAGCCAGATGAAAATAATTCTCAATAGACTTGCGATACGCCTTGACGAAGAACAACCAAGGGAGCAGGCAGGGTTTCGTAAAGACTTCTCAACCATTGACCATATCCACTGTCTTAAGCAGATTCTCGAAAAATATAATGAGTTCGGAAAGCACTATTATATTGCATTTGTAGACTACAATAAGGCCTTTGACTCCTTGTTACATAACTCAATCTACGAAGCTCTATGCAACCAAGGAGTACAGGCAAAATACATAAACTTAATCAAACAAATTTACAGTAAGTGCACAGCCAAAGTGAAATTGGAAAAAGTTGGAGAAGAGTTTAAAGTTCAGAAAGGAGTCAGGCAAGGTGACCCACTTTCTCCAAAATTATTTTCGGCAGTGCTAGAACAGGTATTTAGAAACATAGAGTGGGATTATTATGGCTTAAATGTAACGGGAGTAAGTTGACTCATCTTAGATTTGCTGATGATTTAGTACTATTCGCTGAAGATGCAGAGTCCTTACAAACTATGTTAGCACAGCTAGCATGGGAAAGCGAGAAGGTGGGCCTTACTATGAACTCCTCCAAAACGAAAGTGATGACAAATTGTAACAAGACCACTATTAAAGTAAGATATCAAGTAATAGATTACGTGGAAGAATATGTGTACTTGGGCCAACTGATTGCACCAAACAACCTTATGTCAAAGGAGGTGGAAAGAAGAATAGCTAATGGTTGGTCTCGCTACTGGTCACTCAAGGAAATTTAAAAAAATGATAGTATGCCCATTGCGGTCAAAAGAAGATTATTTCACTCATGCTTGCTCCCAGTCCTCACATATGGCTGCCAGACATGGTCGCTCACTAAACTGAATAATCAAAGATTAGAAGTATGCCAACATAAAATGGAAAGAAGCATGTTAAACCTTAAACTAAAAGATCGGATAAGGCTTACTGACATAAGACATTTAACAAAGGTTAGTGATATCACCATGAAAATTCGACAGCTAAAATGGAGATGGACTGGACATATGATGAGGTCAAAGATAAAAAAATGGTCATACGACACAACAGTATACATGGTGTGTATTTTCCTCAGCTGGTTCACGTTGTCTATTGACAAAGGTCCGTCACGAGGATACCATATCCTCGTGACGGGAAAAGAAAAAGAGGACGTCAGAAAAAGCGATGGGAGGATGACTTCCCAAAAAACTGGCGGAGGAATTGTCTTGATCGTAGGCAGTGGCAGGACAAGGAGGAGGCCTTTGTCAATAGACAACCTGAACCAGCTGAGGAAAACTTATAGTAGAAAATAGCAAATGATTTTGTTTTATATCATTATCTGTGTAACTTGGTCAGTGAATAAAGGCTATTTTATTTTATTTATTTATTTATGATGTGGCGATTACACATAGCCAGTTGACGCCACACTATGATCAAGAGAGCAAAATTTAATGTCTTACGACGTGGCGAGGGCGATTTACCTTTGAAGTTAAACTCAAATATTATGTCTTATTTCAACTTCGTTAAGTTCCGTTTCCTTTAGCACGGCCACATGATTCTCAAGTAACCAGCACGTAGGCCAAGCAAATGTCTTACCTAGCGGCGTCAAGTACCGAGCACACGTTCCTCAAGGCGAGCACCTGCCTCAGGTAGTCGGAGATAGCAGTCTCCAACTCCTGGAAGTTGAACTGATGCGCCAGCCCTAGCATGTCCAGCACTGTCTCCTCTCGCAGCAGCGAGAGGCCCATGTGACCTGATGGTCGAAAATTACGCGATGTTAAACAAAGTCTTTCTAAATTAAGAATTTTTAAACACCGGCTATCTATATTTTTTAATAGGTAGGACCGTCTAGGTAGGTACCACCACATTGTCAGATATTCTGCACATCAGCAGTGTGTAAACATTGCTGTGTTCCGGTGTGGACTTCCACTCCGCCATCGCAAAGTATAAGTATGACAGATGTGTGGGTGTGCGCGCACGCGAGCCTCGGTATGTGTGTGTGTGCTTATCTGTGATATCGTAAGTCCCAAGTACTAGCAATTTTCTTTTATTTACCTGAATATACATATCTTAGAAGCGCTTTGAATGCTTGTAACGGAGCCTGCAACTCCACCTCCGCCTGTTAACATTTATAAATGCATTGTTTCTATTTACAAAACAAAATATCAATTAGAAATGAGTAAAAGAAAAACTACTTTGTGTAATATTTTATAATTCCTCTTTGAAAGTTTTTATGTATGTAAACTTAATCTTTATTTCTAAATACCTGGTTGGCTTCTCTCATGCCACCATACAGCAGAGCCCTGAAGTAGTCGCTGCTGGCTGCCAGGATGACCTTGTGCGCGGGAATCCGCTGGCCCTCCACTACGAGGGTCACATCGGAGTATTCAGACGAGAGGCACAGGGAGCCTATGTGTTCCGACAGGTGGCCTGCCATTATATCGCTGATTAGTACTTCAATTTAAACAAAAGGTTATACTAAACCCCACTACATAACATTTTTTAAGACATAACTCACACCCAGACACTTGGTAGGAATCGAACCCACGACCTGTTGGATAGCAGCCAAGATATCTAATCACAATACCAAAAGGTCCGTCATAAAATGTCTCTAAAAATATAGTTGGTGTTTGAACAATAAGCCGGTTTATAATGTGCCTTCACATTAAGTATCTGCACAATATATATACTGCCCAGTAGCGCACTAGCGGCCGGCCCGCAGCGGCCAGGTCGCAGCGGCCAACGAGGTAGCTACCATTAGGCCTCATTTACGGAGACGCGGGGCGTCGCGCGTCGCGTGTGGCGGCGCGGCCCGCACTAAATTCAAATGTAGGGCGTTGTATGAGTGTGTTTACGGAGAAGCGATTTTACACGCGTTTGCTTGAAATGGAGCGTGATTTACGGCGGCGCCCGCGGATGGCATCGCCGCGTACGCGGCGTTCATCGCGGCGGCGCACGCAGCGGCGATTCTCGATGAAGCGATGCCTGTGGCGGAACCTTCTGCCAGTCTATTTGGTAATCATGCAACACAGACGTAGTCACCATCGCAATGGTGTATGATATGATAGATTTTTTTTTAGAAGAAAATTGTATGTTAAAAAGTGAGTTGCACCGCCGTTGCACGCGGCGGTGTCCGCCGCGGGCGCAGCGGCGGGCACCGCAACTCTTCCCGCCCCGCGTCTCTATAAACAGCATCATATATTGCTATAAGTTTGTGTTTACGCGTGCGATGATACGCGCCGCTTCACGCGCCGCCGCTACGTAAACAATAAAAACGTCCGACGCGCCGCGAGACGCCACGCCACACGCGTCGCGCGACGCCCCGCGTTTCCGTAAACGAGGCCTTAGTATGAAATCGCCGTGAAGCACGCGCACCTGGCCGCTGCGGCCACTGGGATCAATTTGAATTGTAGATAAATACAAGTGTGCGTGCACTAGCCGCGGCGTGTTGAATATATTTTTCTTTTGTTTTTTTTCGCTTCTTACATAAAAGATACACAATCACTGCTATTTCCTCAATGTCTCAATGTTTCTGTTTTTTTTTCATTTGCTATGTGCGATTAATTGCTTTGTCACTTTTTGTTTTCTTCTTTCTTATATAGTTTTTGTTTTTTTTGTAAAAATAATGCATACTTATGTAATCTTTGAGTTTAAGGCATGGTTTACTCTTAGCACATGTGGTGCTCACCTATAATGAAATGTAACATTTTGCTATAAGTTGGTGTTGTATCTTTGTTGATATGTTAATGTGTACATTTGCTGGTGGGCCAATAAATAAAATAAAATAAAATGTCCATTTTGAATCGCTGTATTTGTAACAACGATTGTAGCCGCGGTTTTGGCCGCGTAGCCAGGCCGCTAGTTCGCTATTGCCCTAAGCGAGTGCGAATGGTAGGTATACTTACTGATGTGTTCAATGTCTCCAACACGTGTGCTAGGCGTGTTGTTGACACTCATGTACTGGTGCTGGCTACTCATCTTCCACTCACATCAAGAACTGAAACGAATATAATTTTTTTTTATTAACATCAATCATAATGGTTCAGAACTGAAATAATAACAAACCGAGAAACTAAGTGGGCTTGCCTATAAATTTTTAAACATTTTTTATTTAACCAACACATAAAGTCGGTTAAAAAATGTTCATGCTTAAGGCTTTAAATCTGAACGCTGTCGCAAAAGAGAGGGTTAAACAAGCAATGTAATTGATTTTAGGACATAAAATTGCTATTTAGAAAAAATACAATACAGAGAACTCAAATATTAAAATACCCTACAAAATCTATTTAAATATTTATTTTTTTACTGGGAATCAAAAGTTTCTAGCCATAGCAGTAGCATACTTTAATAACATTAACAGCACTACTGTATAATACTTATTTATTTATTTTATAATTTATGTACACAATAAACCAGAAAGGATGAACAGAACAAAGGTATGCGTATTTCTAAAGAAACAGAAGTTTCTGGAAGAATCCAGCAGACCGGTGAATGGTTGGAAGTAATGAGATGTAGTGTGTAAAAGACAAATATATCACATACAACCAATAAAACTTAAGGGTGCTACCAGACCAATGGATTGATGGCATCGGTCCATGTCGATGGAAGTTATCGACTGGTGTGGTAGCTTTAAGTGATCTACGGATACCGTTTGACTAACCAATCAATCAATTGCTGGTCGGTGGTATCAGTCAACGTCGATCGAAGTTGAAAGACTGATCTGGTAGCTTTAATTGATCGATGGATACAGTTATCGATCGATTGCCGGTTGTTGTTGATCGATAACCCCCGCCTATATTCCACAAGTTTCTTTCAATATGTATTCACAAGAGGATGAGTTGTTGTGGGTAAGTATGCTTGTACTATTATTACGGAGATGCAATCGAAGAAGATCACTTATCTTATCCAAATGACATTTTGTTTGACATTCATCCATTCTGCCATTGATCAACAATCTATTGATTGGTCTGGTAACACCCTAATTGTGCACCTGGTGCTGTGACATCACTCTGTTGGTATGCTATCGCTACTGAATGCACCAGGCGAAAGCGACTATCACGTGGGGAATCGGGGCAGGGGCTGCATTCCAGCAAGGTGCATAGTTAAGTCATATGGGTTATAAAATAACTAAACTAAATACGAAAATGTATAAAATATATAAACACATATTTAAAGAAAAACAGGGTATACAAATGACATAATATAATAAAATTAAATCAATTTTACTGATAAGTTAACTACTAAATCAACAGCATGCACAGTGAAGGAATAGGTTTTTATTTTATTCATGCAACACCTACCATTAACGTTGTCTTTTACTTACGCGAATATTACACATTGAAATCAAACTACTTTTATGGATTTTATAGTGGTTTATTTTTTGATTTTACTATCTCAACGTTTCCTACCATTAATATGAAACTTTTATGGATTACATCACAGTTTGTTTTGTATTTTAAATCATTCAAAGTTAATATTATGTAATATAAACAAATCAATTCAAAACCCTAAAAACTATAGGTGAAACTGTTGTGCCATTAACATTAATAGACAAGACAGTGTTTAATAATAAATAAGACCTACAGGTAGTATCTACCTAATTAAGAAAATATAAGGGTTTATCTTTTAGTGATAGTGAAAATAAGTCCGTAAGCAAAATACTATTTCCAGTTATCGATTCAACATAGAATTGCTACGCCCCCAACAAAGAATTCTCTAGACCAATGTCCCAATATTTTTAGCAATAATGCGTGAAACACCTGCGAAGAAAACAGGGATGGTTCTATGGATAAAAATAAAGATTGTAAATATTATTACATTACAAACACTACGTAGGTCATGTAATCTTTTTATGTGAAATAATAAATTCATTATGTTTTATTACAGTTGCCATACGTACATATTGTGGAAAACAAAGATATTTCTTCACAAATGATGCCACCGTCTGTCGTCAATTACAACAAATAGTTTTGAATCATAAGAGTTCAATCAAATTGTTTTGTAAATATTAGATTTCTGCGCAAGCAAATTGCGAACGAATAGCGAAAATGCAAGCAAAACAAGTCAAGCTGTCAACAAATTCGGCCGATTCTATTTCAATGATTGAACCATAGAGTAAAGAAAGGTGTTGCAATCATATGTTGCGTTCAGGGTACTGGTGGGGCTGCCTCGCTTCTGTAGCGCATCTGGAATGTTTGCGGACGCACACGTAGATTGCTTCTACGCTACTATGCGCAAGAGGTGTGCGTCCCTGGTGCGCAGGGTGCGGAGCAGCCCTAACAGTATTCTGGACTTGATAGCTAATAGACTGGACTGTGGATACGTGAATCATTGTTGCTCTATTTCCCATGGTCTGGTGCGGCGATGATTTGCGTATCATAGGTGTATTTGTACATTATATATTAGAAATAAGTCACACCTTTTTGTTTTGTGTTTGTGTTTGTTTTTGTTTGAGTCATGGTCACTTTAATAAAGAATATTTTATTATTATTATATGAAAAAAATCCCCCTAAACTCAAGTCAGAATAAAAGCCAAAAAGATAAGCCCACAGAAAACATATTCGAATGTGAAATTTTAGAAATAGTTGAGTAGTTCATTTATCTCTAAAAATACCGTTTCCTCTTTTTCAGACTGACTGATCCGGAGACAGAATATGATAAGACATCTAGCAACGTGCCGTCGATAAGGACAGAAAACCAGCATTCTTACACGATACACATTATGGATATTTATTCAAATGTGGCTAAAGTAGTTTGAACAATGTTTCTTCTAGATACGTGAGACTGAAAAAACTACAGAAGTAAAACGCACCACTGGTGCGGTTTTCTTCAAGTCCGTGACAGATGCTAAACACACGCTGAAGGACAAAAAACATATGCTCTGTGAATGAGACCTAGACAGAATATAACAAGACATCTAGCCAGCGTGCCGCCGATAAGGACAGAAAATAATCATTCGTATATTCAAATGCGCCTATTATGTAGTATTAGTATTATTATATTTAGTTTATAGTATTAGTATTAGTATAAACGATATTTCATAATGCAATTCAATTTAAAACTCCAAAGCTAGGTCGTGAACTAGAAAATTTCATGAGCACTCGAAGAAAACGCACCGTAGGTGCGCCAGATTTTGAACACACGCTGAGGGACAAAAAATCATATGCTCTGTTTCTTTCTATCACATATAATATATATAAATGCATCCTTTTCTTGCGCGAATGAGAAAGAAAGTGCCAGCTCTCTATTGGTTTCTTTCTCTAAGGAATGAAAGAACTGCTTAGAGAAAGAAACCAATAGAGAGCTGGGCACTTTCTTTCTCATTCACGCAAGAAAAGAATGCATTTATAAATTACATGTGATAGAAAGAAACAGAGCATATATTTTTTTTTCTTTCAGCCTGTGTTCAGCATTTGTCGCGAACTCGAAGAAAAACCGCACCGACGGTATACTTTGAAGTTTTTTCAGCCACGTTCTAGCTTTGGTGTTTTTAAATTGAATTGCACTAAGAAATATTGTATAAAGTACATAATAGCCGCATTTGACCGTGTGTGGATTGTCCCAAGATATTATATTAATATTATTATTTGAATAAATATCCGTAACGTGTGTTTCGTGTACGAATGCTGATTTTCTGTCCTTAGCGGCGGCGGCACGCTAGCTAGACGTCTTGTTATATTCTGTCTACAGAGCTTAAGTATGTTTGCAGAGCCTCTGCAGAGCTTAGAGCATAAACTCTAAGTATGTATGTAACATATTATAAATGCATTATTTTACTGTCCATCTCACTAGAGATCCTTCCTAAATTTTTAAAGACTGATTTTAACCTGCTGCCAAAAAATGTTTTCGAAATGGTTGTTGAAGTTTACAGAAAACCAAAAAGAAACGGAACGTACGTACCCAATACATATGCCTATGCATGAAACGTGAAAATTTGTGATCCGTATCCGGTGACACTTATTAAGAAAATAATTAAAATGGAAAATTAATATGTAATTAACATAATAAAAATAAATAATTAAACTCTAATCTTATGAAATGTTCTAATGAAAATGTAAATTATGATTATTTATATGAATGTAGTAACAATTGAATATAGACTCTATCTCAAATACGTTAAATTTTGACATGCATTGGCAGTTTTTCCTCATGACAAACTAACGTTATGACTGCCTGCGTAGCAACAAAGTAGTAGATAAAATTATATTTTGAAATAAACATATTTATTGCTTCTTTAAATACTTATCATAATATCATGAGAATCCTATACTAAAAAGACGCCCTTCTACATACACTATTTACATAAATATAATTCATCCCTGCATACCAAACTGTATAAATATATAAACTTATCTGTTGACTTTTTTAGCTGAATAATCGGGCGCGAAAGCTTCGTCATGAAAATACACGACTGTGATTGGTTGTAAATTTTGTCAGTACCAACGTAACGAACACCTACTACATTTTGGCAATGTTGTCAGAATTATTACCAGTTGTGCTGGGCAGGTAAATATCGTCGCTTTACTGAATATATTTTATTTTTCTTTATTGGTTTTCAATACGATAACGATGTTGTAATAATTGTAATTATTAATGAAGAAGTCGCATCTGTATGGGAATATTAAAATGTAAGTATTAAGTTTCGGTATCAGTGTTTCTTGAACTTTTTGGTAGAAGGTTGTGGTTCTGTAAAAGTAGCTGCACAATTGATAGAGTGCGATACTCGTGAAAGAAAATTTTGTATAACGTATTTTGTAATTATTAGTAATTTGTTTAATCGCACGTATGTGTGACAATTTTTATTTTTATATAATATAAAATAAAACAAAAACTTTTGTCAGCCCGGGCATCGTAGTGTTGCGACTATTGCGTTGGAATGATTTTTCATTTCGCGATATTTTATTTTTAAATGCGTTGCAGGTCATCAATAATGGAATGTAAAAGATAACCGAGTATCTGTAATGAGCTCGCACACGTTCTCGGTGCCGAGAAATGGAGAGACAGCAGTGTAATTCACTTCAAAACTTTGATGAGCCCAAAACAGAAATTTTGAAAAAGAGATTATTAAAATCTGCAAACACGTCAGTCAATAGCGACCTAACGCATACTAGCTCGCAACAGAATGTACTAATGAATACATTGCGTGTGAGTGGCTAATAAAGTTTTTATTTATTTAGTGATATGATTGCAATATTTGACCTCAATAGCACGATTTGTCATATTTCAGGCGCCAATATCGAGCAGCATGATCGTGTCGTCGATGCAGGGCCCGCAGAGTTCCTTGCCTATAACTCACAATTTAGTCACCCACTCCTTAGCACCTGTAAAAATTCACACTAATAATTCTCCCTACCCCCTTCAGCTATCCACTGTGCATGTGCCCGTGCAAATACCAGGTTCCACTTCCAATATCAATGTCCCAGTTCATTTGTCAACCGCAACGAGCACAGTGCCACTCCAGATAGCCCCTGTCAGTCTTCCACTGCAAGTCTCTGGGACAACAAGTGTACCAGTCCAATTGCCAGCTGGAGAGACAATTAATGTGCCACTCCAAATTCCTGTCAGTCAAAATATCCAGCTGACAGCACCGGCATTGCCATCGATGCCACTTATTCAGAACAGCCAGTCAATTCATAGTTCGATAATCCACGTTCACATGGGTTCAAATTCGAAACCGACCAACATGGATGGTAGTTCCGACATGTCTGTGTCAAGTACTTCACAGTTGCAACTGCCTGATTCATCAGGACTCAAAATGAATAATTCCGGTTCAATCTCACAAGTTCAAGTTAGTTCTAATTCAGTTGTTCAACTTCCGAACTCCTCAAACAACCCCATACAATTGCGGGGAACTGCAAGGGCTGTGCCGCATGTGGTGTATATACAGACTCCGGCTGGACTGAAGCCGGTAGCAAGCACTGAGGTCATCACGCAAGCAAGCACAAGCGGGAACCCACCACAAATCATTGTAAGAAGGCCTGTAAGTGCATTTTTATTTCTATATAATTTTTAATAATATTTTTTTACTAATTTATTAATATAATAATAAAATTATTTTCATTAATTGCATGCAAATATTTATGAGATATGTTTTGTAATAACTTGCATCCTGCCACAACTTCGGCTGATCTTTAAAGATTATTATTTAAACACATAACTCCACTAAAAATCTCTAAATGGTTGTAAAAAAACACATTAAAATTCACCATTTAGGATGAAAGAGTAAGCAAACAAAGTTGCTTTTTATTATTTAAAATAAAAAAAGCTAAAGATTTAATTTCATTGAGACTAATACTCTGCAACATACATTACGTTGACTTATCTATCACTCAAAATTATCACAATATTGTACAGTGTAGGTACATAAAGTATTCACAGCAGTAGGTAAACAATATGTGACTACATAATCAATAATTCACTAGGGTGGTTACTATTTGTTTTGCAATGAGTGCAGTGTTGTTGGGTCAGTGTGTTTTGATATTATAATCAATGCTTGGTTAACATCAGCTCTGGAATTAAAATGCTTTCTGATACAAGTCCATAATTATTATTTGTGAATTAAGTATAGACGGGCCCGTTGGTCTAGTGGTTAGTGACCCTGTCTGCTACCCAACAGGTCGTGGGTTCGATTCCCACCAAGTGTCTGGGTGTTTTATCTATATAAGTATGTATTTACAACAAAAAAAAGTATATAAGTATCAGTTGTCTGGTTTCCATAGTACAGGCTGTGCCTAGTTTGGGATCAGATGATCGTGTGTTAATTGTCCCAGGATATTATTATTATTACCTACAAAATTGCAAAGGTGCTCCAAACTCAGGTAATAAATAATTAAGGAAATTGTAGCTGTTAGTAAAGATTGCATATGGAGAATTTGTTATTTTGTTGAAATGATCAAATAGTTGGAAAAGATGCTAATGAAAATAAAGAAAAAAATAAAATGGTTAATGTAATGTTGTAAAAGAAGTTAAAGGGCAAAGTTTCCTAGAGCCTACACAAATTGAAAATATGCACAGAAGTACATTGAGTGTTGGATATTCACTAATAAAACATGTTTGTACAATGAACTGTACTAATAACATTTTATCTACTGTATTTACAAAAAAAATGTATGTAAGTATTAGTATCAGTTGTCTGGTTTCTATAGCAAAAGCTCTGCCTCGTTTGGGATCGGATGACCATGTGTGGATTGTCCCAGATATTATTATTTCTTAAAAACTTTATACTTGATGAATTTATCAAATCAAGTTTGAAGTTGAGTTGAGTTTTAAGATCTTTGTATGGGGAAAACTAGTTTTCCTAGAACTATAGCTTTTCCTGCCTAATGGCATTGCTTATTGATTTGAAAGTTGCTGTCAAAATATTTTTTGGTTTTGCTTTGGACATCGGCAATCATCTAAAGAGTGAAAATATCCGATTCCCACAGGAAAAGCTTGATTTGTTCATAATCTCAGGGAATAATTTACATGCGATTTCATTTTTTTACTGTCATGTAACAAAGTATTTTTCTTTTGAACAATGGCAATCATTTACAGCGGAAAATTACAATTTCCATGGGAAATGCTGTTGGGGCTAATCTCTAGGATATTAAACTTTTTAAAATTCTTGTACACTTTCAAATTCCTTACTTTTGTTTATGGACCTGCTGTAATTAGCAGGAAAATATCGAATTCCTTTGAGAAATGTCGGTGCTCATCTCAAACTAACAAAAATATAATAAAACTGAACTGAAGTACTCTACTAAATACTAATTTCACGCGAGCGAAGCCGCGTCCAATAGCTAGTTAAAAATGTATGGCTAACATTTTTATCATAATTTTAAGAAAGTAGTTTACACATAATTTGATTCTGTTTCAACATTTCTGTTTGCGCTATTTTTCTGTTTGCGCTATGTTTCTGTTTGCGCTATGTTTCTGTTTGCGCTATGTTTCTGTTTGCGCTGTCTCTTTTTGGCTATGTTTCTGTTTGCACTATTTTTCTAGACAGCATTTGCTTTTTTATTAATATAAAAATGTAATAATGAACAGCGTTAAATAGATAGTATGAAAATACACGACCTACTACTACTATCAAACACTCCTGTCACGAGTTATTCTCTAGTAGTGAAACATGTAAAGACTTATGTAGTACTTACCTTTTGTTTTTCAATATTTTATTTGCCACATAATAACATTCTTCTTTTTAATAATAATATCTTGGGACAATCCACACACGGTAATCAGATCCCAAGCTAGGCAGAGCCTACTATGGAAACCGGACAACTGATACCATTTTTTAAAATTAATACATATAATTAAATAGATAAGAATCGACACCACACCCCATCAGGTAGCGGCCAGGCTGTCTAACCACTAGACCAACGGGCCCGTCAAATTACTATTGGTAAAATTACCATAGGTACTAATCTTTAGATTACTATTTTCTTTTTTTTTGTCGTCCGTCTGTATCATACAGCTGAGAAGCGTTAGGCCGTTATCCAAATTGGATACTAAATACCTATACAACACAAATAACAGTACAACATATAATATGAGCCAAGGATAATTTTACAAAGACTCAAATGAAGCGATACTAAGTTTTACATTCTTGACAAGTTTCGCATGCTTTACAGCACTCAATGTCGCTTTGGCTTTGGACTGCCAATACGCTAGGAGACTGTTGAGAACCTTTTTTTTTGCCTCATGGTCTGTTTAATATAACATAATCATCATGATCATTTTACACGATAGTATTTTGCATTTTTAGAAACTAATTTAACTTTTCAAACTGAACCACTACAGACTGTCACAGCCTCTCGTGGGCGCTCATTTAATGTCCAGTGTCGGAAATTACAGTAAAATAATTTGATGTTTTAAATGTAGGAGCTGACGTTATTTGTGTTTCATGTCCCGTGACATTGCTTTTTTACGTTATTTATTTCTCGAAAATATCATATAATTACGAAAAATTAAAAAATATTAGTTTATCATCAATATTTCTATCAACTGTAGAAAACAGAATTCTCTAAGGTTTACCCTTACTGTCAACTAGCCTATTGTCTTAAGTTTCCGATCAAACCCTCAGATTTAATTAATTGTTTATTTACTTGCCTAACATAAACTGTAAACATAACACCATCTTTGATTGGCATCGTGTTCCTAGGTGAGGTCGTCAGTATTCTATAAGGAGTCACGGATCTAGCAGCTAAGGGCTCCCTCCCTTAGGCACTACATTTCACTACATTTTCCCTTCTGCTATCAACACATGACAAATACATGATTTATCGTTGTTTTGAAGGCTAGAATAATACTACCCACACATGCAAAATTAAAGTTTATTTATAACAGGTTCCCATATAAGAGAATAGTGGTGGTAAACATAACCATCTTCTGTCAATAGTGATTATTAACTGAGGAAATATGCGTTATAATTTATTCTGCAAGTCTTAAGTTACATAGAATTTATAGTGAGTATATCATTCTAACTCTTTACAGATAACCAGCAATTCAAATATACATTTAATATCAAATGTGAGCAATAAGCCTAACATAGCGCCGAAGGTCCCACAAAACAAGTCTTCCATACTCGCCCCCGTGAACGCTAGTCAACCCATCGTGATCCAGAAGCCAAAAACGAACGACAAGATGATGGTGCCAGTAAGCATCGCGCCTGGCACTCCTACCAAACAAGCCATAGCGTACTTAGGCTCTGTAAAGAAGCCGACTCCTAAAACATTGACGGAAAATCAATCTATATTAATATCAAATAATCAATCGAACGTAAACTCTAATAATCAGAAGTTATTTTTGACTCCAATGAATATGCCAAAAATACAGAACACGAAATTTATTCTGCCGGTGACTCTGCCGGCTACAATGGCTTCGAAAGGACCCATAATAAACTTACAAATCGCTAACGGTCAGATACAAAACGATCCACAAGGAAACATCACAGTTATGAGGGACACTGCGCCGATGGAGGCTTCCGAAATGCCGCCATTGCAGCCTTTGGGTAAACTCATCTCTATAAACGGGAAGGATGTACCGCAAAGTCCTAAAACCGATAAAACTTTTACATTTTCGATTCCTGGTTCGAGAGCCGAACCTACAGGCGAACAAGGAGAGTATACGCTCTCCATACCAGAGACGAACGCGTCTATGAACGATGATATTTATACCGTATCGATAGCCGATGAAGACGGTGGACAAAGAGAGAAGTCCTTCACACTAGCGATTCCGGAGAAAGGTAAAAGTCTGCTAAATAAAAACACCATAGATAGGATTGACGTCGGCTCCATGACGGTGGCCGCCCCAGCTATATTACGCCGTTCGAACTCGGACAACAGCGAACGTAAGACAATGAACGCTAATATCAAGAGACGTATCTCTTTGTGCGCTGAAAACTTATCTAATAATAAGAACTTTAAGTTGACGTTACCGCCTAAAATAGATAAGCCTGAGGAAACACACGACGTTGACAATAATGATGATCATCGCGTACCTTCTCTGTTCTGTGATGAGAAACTGGACAAAGATTTGGAGGCCAAACACTTGGACTCCGACCCTGAAGATTTTAAGGAGAAGAGTGACCCATCAGAGAAGGGCTCTCATGAGATTTACTACTCGCAACTTGATCATCTAAAGAACGATGTTGCAAAAAAGGATGCAGTAGATCCGATGCTGGAGGAGGACCCGCCAGGCTTGATATGGAACGGGGGAGTTGCGAAACTTCAGGGAAGTGTCTTGCAGTTCCAGACCAACGAATTTGGACTCATTGATTTGATTGACAATAGTGACCAGGAGGAGCTATTGGTCACCCCCAGTGCTAAATACCACACTCCGTTGAAACAGCGGATAGACAGGAATAGCAGGGAGAAGAAGCCGACTTCTCCCGAAGACCTGTACAGATGTGACGGATGCGGCTGTCACGGCATGGCCGCGGAGTTTATAACTCCAAACTTTTGCAGTTCCACGTGCCAGAGCGAAGTGCAGAAAATTTTACAGAAGAAGAAGGACAAAGAACGCATGGAATTAATAAAAAAGAAGAATAAAATCAAGAAGCTATTGATGAGGAAACAGCTGTCCGATTCTGATGTATTGTCAGAAAATAAAGACGACAAAGTCATTTTGAAGCATTTCGACTCTATGCCGTCGGACACCCAGCTGTCCGAAGCGGCGTTATTGAAAATGACAGAAGATTTAGGCGAGAACGAAAAGTATCCATGGATGTGCGGCAAGAACGGGTTCTCGTGGATGCGGTATCTGGACATTTGCAAAGCCAAAGCTGCACCAGTTAAACTGTTCAAAAACCCGTTTCCGTACAACAGGAACGGTTTCAAAGTTGGCATGCGTTTGGAGGCCATAGATCCGCAGCATCCGTCTGTCTTCTGTGTTGTTTCCGTCGCCGAGGTGCAAGGGTACCGGATGAGGCTGCACTTCGACGAGTACCCGGACATTTATGACTACTGGGTGAACGCCGACTCGGTGGACATCTTCCCGCCAGGCTGGTGCGAGAAGAATGGGAGGTCGTTGAAGGCGCCAGCGAATTTTGCCCCGTCGAGCTTCTCTTGGCCAATGTATCTGAAACAGATGAGAGCGGTAGCGGCGCCAAGGAACTTGTTCCCGCATATCACTAGTGCTGTAAGTTATTTTTGCTTTTCATTAATTAACCTCATTGATTTTGTAGTCTGTACGGTACCCAACCATATAAAAATATGTGATCTGTTGGTAGAGCTGGTCCTCTCCAAGCGACAGCGCAAGTCGAGGGCGTGCCAATTCTACATGCTCTTATCATTTCACTCACCTGCCCTTTCAGCTGGAGCGTTCCAAGCGTTCACTGAAAGGTACCGAACATTGTGGATCGTTTTAAAGATCGATGAATGCTACTAGCCGCGTCTATACATGGCCAGTATTATTACGTTACCAGGTCTAATAATAGAGTTCCTTGAATTTTCATTAAATTTCCTGACATTTCTGAATGTTTTTGGTACGTGGGGCGCACTAAAAGTTTCCGGAATGAATAAGAAAAAAATACTATTAAAGGTCAAAAATGAATTTATTGTTTCTCAAAATATTCTCACTTTGCGTAAATCATCGATATACTATCTAAACAAGATTAGCTGTCACGGCCCGAAAAGTGGTCACGAAAATAGAGAGGCTGTCGCTTATTTCAAATTAGTACGAGCCGACAACAGGATGTATCGAAATTCCTTATTGCGCGTTTATAAACTGTCCAAATAATATAATACTTATCGTAATAGTAAAATTGCAGATGGGGAAATTTTTTTTCGTTTCGTTTTCTTATTACTACTAGTTTAAATAATAAATATAAGTATGATATCATTATAATACGAAATAAAAATTATTTATTTGATATTTTCTCCGCTAGAGACTGACAAAATTAATGTTGCCGATAGGCGTGTCGCCACTGTCTATACGAAACTGTTAAACTACACGTCATTACCATAATAAAAAAGTTAGTTCTCATTTTTGCCACCAGCACGGATAAGTTTGTAAGTCAGTACACACACAGTGGAAACACACCTGTTTTGAACCTTATTTTATAGTGGTTAAGATTTTCTTTTAAATGAGTACAGTCAAAACAACTATTTTTTTTTCGTATAATTTTGGCGGTTTTATTGATTTTTCTTTGTCTCCGATGTAAAGGTTTTATGTGCCAACATTACTGCATACAGAATTAGACTTTATTACTACATGTGAAGGCTGCTATTAGTCCGACGTTCCGAATTATTTAAAACTATTTTCTACAATTTCTAGCTACGTGTATAGTTGTGTAAATAAATGTAACCGCTGTTACGTAAACAGTACGTTGGACGTTACTGTTACGTTCGCCTGACGGCTAGGTACAAGAATAAAAACAACCAGTAAAATTACAAGTTGTTTATTGAATCGAAAATAAAAACATATACGTTAACCCGGCAGGAATTAAATTTTCACTAATAAAATTAAAACTCTAAAGTCTAAAATAATCGCACTAGAACCAAAATCTAAAGTCTCTCAAATAAAGTCAAAACACACGGGTGTGGATTCGCGGCACAGGGAAGTTATCTGGTCGGAACAAAATTATAGGGCTAAGTCTTAACTTTTGGCCGTCCGAGTCCTCGACGCTTGGGGGTCTTCGGTAGTGCCTTCAGCCAACACTCGGTTACTTGAAGGGCACCGGTGGCCCGGGTGTTACAGAGCCGCCTGAAGCGTCGCCGCTTGTACAGTCAATCTGTACGATGCACGGTGGAGTCCCAACGTGAACGGTGTAACGGGGAACTCCCAAGCGGGCACGGTGTAGTCCCAACAATGAATTCCACGGGGAACGGTGAACCCCTAGCGGTGCACCCCCAATCCTGGAACGCGTCGAAACATCTTCTGTAGCGCGAAAGATCCGATGCCCTGGCACTAGTGTGACCAGATATGGGCGTCGGTATCTTTCGCAAAACTATTAAATATTATGCGGAATGGAGTGGTGAAATGCATTTCTGGTTGAAATGTAATTTAAAGTAATTAAATATTTAAATGAAATATTTTTACCCAACCCAGAATCAAATCCCCAATGTTTTATATGCCGGATAATCACCATTCCACAACGCCATGCAGAACAAAGAAAATATTACATATTACATTAACAATTATAATAAAACATATTGAAGGAACAAAGACTTTTAATATTTGTTTCCCCGATATTTTCCCTTATAATAACCAAAACTAAATATATCTTTCAGCTATGTGATGAACTAATAGAATAAAGAATAATTTATGTAAGCAACTACATTACAGTTGGCTTTAACACTTAAAGGAAATTAAGACATTCTTATACAACAATGTACTCATACAAGACTATAAGTTTAATTTACAATGACAAACTTGTAAACAATTTTTACTCTGGAAAATTCTATTAGACTACTAATTATGAAAAACACAATGCTTATTACTTGCAAGTATGAACTGATATTATGGAGTTTAAACTATCTGGACATTTTAAAATAATAATTACTCATTAGAATATAGGTTAGGATTATTGGCATAGACTACACAATGGAATTAGTTATTGAGACTATATTTCACCTGATTCTTGTGATGGCTAAAACTGATTGGGCTAAAATATTAAGATATAGGAATTTTATAAGGAAAATACCGTGTCAAAACATATATAAGAGTTATTGGAATGAATAGATAAATGAGGTTATAATTGATTGACATTAAAACATCCTGTCACATTCACTACCTAGAAGAAATGAAATTAAGAAATAAAATAGCCATAGCGACGTTAATAATACTATAAAAAGATTGAGATATTACTTGCTAGACTGTAATTGGATTACCTAACATGAAAATTAATTAATTTGGATAATTGTATGAACTTACCAGAGGGTTCCAACCGCCTAATCACAACACAAACACACTTAGGTCACATTTTACACATCAAATACACGGAACAAAGAATAAACATGATAATGACCGCTTCCCGGGTCAGCTACTCAATTATATATATCCCGACGAACCTACTACGCGGACAACGCGACTAGAATGAAATTCCAAACCATCCCTTCTTTCCGCCAACAAAACAAGTGCGACAGATATACGAAATAGAAAACACTAATGCTTCCGAGCGAGAAGGAGCATACATAGAAGAATCTCGACGGTGAAGGTGTGAGAATTGTAGACATGATTTCTAGACTGTTCCCGATGTTGACACTGAATAGCGCTGTGAGCGCTAATACTAGTTGCGTCGCGCGGGTTTCGTACGATAATAAAAATATAGTATTGTAGTTATTTGTTCGTAAATTTTTTATTTTACTATTTTAATGATTTTACGTTGTTACAACGTAACACCGCGACCACATTTTCGATGACATTTTGTTTGTGACAGCTAATCTAGTTGGTATAGTATATCGATGGCGTAAATGTACTTTTTCATGCGATTAAACCAATTGTGAAAACTTTTGTGCCACTCCTCCGTGGTGACCTCAGAAACGTGTTTTTCATACTCTTCGACAGTTTCTTCTGGTGACGAAAATCGAATTTTGGGAACAGAAAAAAAGTGCCAGGTCGGGGCTGTATGCAGGATGGGTCATAAGTTCTACGTTTTCACCTTCAAAAATTCGTTGTTTGTCTGGCCGTCCCACATGGCCAGGCAAACAAACAAATTATCATTGTCGTGGTGCAAGATGATACGGCGTTACCGGTTATTTTTACGGAGTTCGTCGATAATTTCCGGCAAACAAATGGTCGTGTACCAGTCACTATTCACGGTACGACGATTCTCTAAAGCAACAGTAGCCACATGTCCAGTTTTATTAAAAAAAGAGATGTACTTTTCACGCGCGCCGCTTTGGTTGGCTTCGGCTCATCTTGAAAGACCCATACGCTCGATTGCTGCTTTGTTTTGGGATCGTAGCAATAAATCCATGTTTCGTCACCTGTTACTATGTCCCACACCAAATTTGACGCATCTTCGTTGAATCTGGTAAGCATGGAACTGCACCAAGTGACGCGGTCCGTTTTTGAGCCTCGGTCAAATTGTGTGGGATCCACCGTGAGCGCAGCTTTCTCACACCCAAATGTTTGTGTAGGATTGATATATTTGACTCATGCCTATGTCTAAGGATGCGCGAATCTCATGGTCACATGCCTGTCTGTTTCAATCATACGGCGCACAGCATCGATGTTTTTGTTGTTCACAGCGGTGGACGGATGACCATCGCGAGATTCGTCACTGAGATTGACACGACCTTGCTTGACCAGCTTGCAAACCACCTATAAATAGTCGTCATGCATGGTGCTTCATCGCCAAAAGCAGATTGAAGCCGAGTGATGCTCTGTTGAGCTGTCAAATTACACTTAAAATCGTAAAATTTTCCCGAGTTAAATCCACGTTAATGTAGACACGCAAATTTTAAAATGGCGCCACAATGTAAAAGCAATTGACAGATGAAACAAACTGCATTCTACAGCCAAAGAGTTCCATTTTAAAATGTTGTAGGTAATTACTTTTTAAATATTGTTTATGTAAGTGGCCAGTTCCGGAAACTTTTAGTGTGACCTATGTATGCATAAAATGCGCTGCGCGCGTGCGCTTATACTTGAATGTGGCGCGTCGCTCACGCATTCCCCCTTTGCGTTGAGATATTTTTTCAAATAATCTTGACAATGTATTTTTTCAAAGATTCTTGACAATTAAAGATTTTACCTGTTTCCTTGACTTCGTCAAAATTCCTGACAAATTCCTGGCGATAGGTAAAACCTTAGCCGGGTTAATATACTTAATGAGTAAATACTTGCGCTTATAAAGTTGATATTGTAGGTGCAATCTGTGTAACATTATTAAGGAGTATTGAGATACTCCTTGGTACAAATCAAACATTTTGTAGTCACGTATTCCTGGGTAATTACTAATACTTAAGAAATATGACAGTAGTCATTCTACGTAATATGAGTATTAATTATTTTAATTATATAATATGAGTATTACGTAGAATGACTACTGTCATATTTCTTAAGTATTAGTAACTAGCTGACCCGCGCAGCTCCGCCCGCGCTTTTATTATTATTTGCTCCCCTTTTCTCCCTCCTCCCTTGATTTATTTCTCTCTCCATCTCTCTCTTATAAGAAAAGTCGAATTCTATGCTCTCTATCCTGTCTCTTTCCCCCTCCCGCTTCGGTGCCCGTCACACTCCCCCCTTCCTCTCCTCGTTGGCCCCTCTCTGAACCCCGTCCCCTTTCTCTTGTCCCACCTTGCTCTCCCTCACTCCCCCTTTGCTACATCTTAATCCCTCACCCCATCACCCCCTCCTCGAATCCCCTCTCCCTCTCTCTCCTCTCTTGCACCCTCCTCTCGTTCTATATACCCTCGTCAATCATGGTATCTGGGATTCTAAACCACTTAAACCCCTGCCACTGTCGCATCGCCACATAAGAGGGGGGACCTGGGCCCCTCCAGTGGAATCTGTACCAAATACCCCTCAGTGCGCATTATAGCCCGCTTAAACCTGGCACCATGATCACGGGGACGGGGCTCGCAATCCCGTCACCGTCCTCCTCGGAGTCGCCGCAGTCACCAATCTATGTAATGACCTTGCCTAACGTTGCTTAACCTAGCGGCATGAAATATACTTTACGAACTATTCTCACACCGCCTTTGCTCACATTAATATTTGTGTTACTGTTTCGAGTACTGATCTACAAAATGTGTGCAATAAAGAATTTCTAACAAAAAATTATTAATAGTTAATTATTTGTCATAAAAAGTACAGGATAAAAAATGGCTATTGCGGGTTATCTCTAAGAGATAAGCATATACCATCGCGAACTTTTTTGTAGACCTTGTTAATATGTACAATACTGTAGTACATTATTTTGATCTATCTCGTAGGGTTCAGCCAGCGTTCGCAATGTAAGCGCAAAAAAATGTGCTTATTTACGACATCACATTAGAAACCTCAAAAATTATCAGTGTTTCTCTACTATATTATGCATGTATTATACATATAAACCTTCCTTAAGAAACACTCTATCTATTAATAAAAACCGCATCAAAATCCGTTGCGTAGTTTAAAAGATTTAAGCATACATAGGGACAGACAGACAGCGAGAGCGACTTTGTTTTATAATATGTATAGATTACCCAGGAATACGTGACTACAAAATGTTTGATTTGTGTATTACATTAACACATCGTAATAATCATTATCAGCCTAACGACGTCCACTGCTGGACTTAGGCCTCGCCCCTTGGAACGCCACAATAAACTACAATTGGCTATTTGCATCCAGGATTCGCACAATGTCGCCAGTCCACCTAGTGGGAAGCCTGCCTGCGCCGCGTCTTCCGGTTCGTGGTCGCCGCTTTCTTCCTCATCGGTTATCGGTCCTTCGAGCGATGTGGCCTGCCCATTGCCACTTCAACTAGGATAATAAATTTCCAACAGATTTTCAAGCCGAATTGCTTCCGTGTGGGCATGAAGCTAGAGGCGGAGGACCGCAAGAACGAGCTGGTCTGCGTGGCGTCCATCGCCGACATGCTCGACAACCGGATGCTGATCAACTTCGACAGCTGGGACGAGATGTACGACTTCTGGGTCGAGCCGACCTCGCCGTACATACACCCGGTCGGCTGGGCTGAGGAGAACAACATACCGTTGACGCCACCCAACTGTGAGTACACTTCCTTTTGCTAGAACTGTTGATATGTTTCATTAGCGTAGCCTTTTATTTACGCGAATACTTCACATTCAAATAAACCTACTTTTACGGATAATGTAGCTATATCAGATTATATGGCTTGGGATCCTGTGATAAATATAATTAAATCCAAAACACTGCACAGCCTCAGGATACTTTAAACTCTTACTGTGTAGATCGGACCAACAATAATAAGGGGTCATCCATTATTCACGTGAGGCTCGAAAGGGTACTTTGTGATTTTTTGGGACACCCAGGGTGTCCGAAAAAATCACAAAGTATCACCAGGAGGGGAGAGGGGTATAATGAGATATCACGTGTATGTATTTATTTTTCGTTGAATGCACGATTTCTAAACCAAACAGCGGCACGTGGCCTTGACTCACCGTTGCCGGCAACGACTTCCCCTTCAACATTTAATCAGTTACCTGTATTTAAAGATAATATTCCGAAAAATTCAATATAGTTTGTACAAAAAAAATACACGTGATTTTGGGTAGGGGGGGTCTAGTTTAAAACCTCACTACATATCACCATGAGGGGGGAGGGGTTAAAAAGTTGCTAAAAAACATCACGTGATTAATGGACGACCCCTAACTAAGAAGACCTGAGGGTACACCGGATGTGTCAGATATTTGTGACATAAGGACGTTCAACATCTCAGTCCTCCCGTGAACATGGGTGCTGCAAAGCATTCGAAAAGCCGAGAAAGTAAAATCTAAAATAAACCGCGATATAATCCGTAAAAATAGTTTATTTTAATATGTTTCAGTGGATTTGCTCTCGAAACCTTGTATGTTTCAATTTTAAATCAAGTGTGTTCCTTTGCCGTTCTGTTAGCACGGACGCATTACATTGTACAATAGTTTTTGGGGTAACTGTGAGGTCTCGTCATCTGTTTAGAGATTTTCACGCAATAAAACAATTGAAAGCACTTGTCGAGAATCTGTATAATATATAAAAGTTTTATTATAAGAGAGCGAAACAGAATGGAGAACACAGATGAAGTCAATTTAGCATCTCAGAGAAAGTACCAAAGGAGTTAGTATCGCGTCGATTCCCCGAACAAATTTTTCGTGACACTTTTGCGGGGTGCGGGAGGCGAAGTAAACACACACAGATACACCTTCACGCATATCCACACTATAGTAAACTCGCAACACATTCAAAAATACACGCACACAAATAAAGAAAGACCTGACCATATGACCAAAAATTTGGCAGAGGGGGTTAGCGCATCATGCTCTCTCCAGTGGTATCTCCTCTAAGTTTAGCATAGACTCTATACAAAAATAATGTAAATCACATTTAACACTAACTGCCGCACTCACAAACGCGCGCTTCGTTTAATTGGAATTAAATCACTTTTAAAATCTATTTTTTTCGACTGTCAAGATGAAAAATATATCTACTCACTATCAGCGTATTATGTATTAATTTGCTTGGAGTATCGAAATAATCCGATTTAAAAAAATAGCTTAGTGATCATTAACTATAATTGGTGTTTGTAGGTTCGGCCGTAATATATATATTTTTAAACACCGTGACAAAATTAACTAATATGCTAAAACAGTTAAATAAAGGTTTTGATATAGACTCATTTTGTTTGTTAGCCATCGGCACACAGATAAAACGATTCCTTACGTGATTTAATTTATGTTTCCGTTTAGCTATCAATATCGCGATTGCTGCGTGAACCTGATTGCAACTTTTACGTAATCCTTTACGAGTCTGTTTATCTCGATAGACAGTAAATTCGTCGTTCGTCTTGTAATGTTTTCCTTTAATATGAGCATAAATGGATTGGCATTCTTTTACCTCCTGAGTGCCTTCGACATCACAAAGGCACGATTTCTAGTGCCACGTGGATAAAACTGTGCTCTGTTTACTGTAACTAAACGTCTAAATTAAATCGACTCAGAGCCGTTTATACTTATTTTCCTTTATTGAGTACGAGATCAATTTCTCTACTCAGGATCTGACTAGTAGTAGTAAGTATTAATTGACTGCGAGCGTCGAAATAATCCGATTTAAAGAATTGTATTAATAAATTAATAAAACTAATTTATTTCGGATAACAGGATCCATAAAGGTTAGTAACAAATACAAACTTAACACTAATGTTAGTGAGTAATACAGGAATGGGACAATAACTTAAAACAATTAAGTAGACCAACAGCACCCTGACCAAGACTGGCAAAAACCATTTACTTGACTGCATGCAATCGTAACCAGCGTGCCAGCATTGGCGGGTCCCACCGGTCCACCATTGCACGCAGAATGGTGTTGGGGCTGTCGCACATCCGCCGCGGTGGTGAGGCGCAGCGCTTGCGCATGATGGCAGCGAAACCATCAGCGTGCGCCGATGCGAACATGGCGGAGGCGCTGCAATAACGCGACCGCTCCATCAGCACCCTGAATGCATTGTTATATTGTACGCGAAGTTCGCTGTATGTAGCGATTGCAATCCAGAAAACCGGATCCGGTAATTTGCCGGATCCGGCATCATTTGACGTTCACCGGATCCGGTACCAATATACCGGATCCTTCGACCGGATCTGGTTTTAGTAATTATTGGCACAATAATAGAGCTGTTCCATTAGAAGGTACTTTAAATGCGTTGCGCGTACTAGCAGATGACACAATTAACACTATTTGTTTTCTACGAACCTTTTTCCAAAATCAAAATTGATTTTCTTATAATATGTAATGAATACTAAGACACTACTTAAAATTCTATTTAAAATAATTATTTATCGTAAGTTGATTAAACTAAAGAGTGGTAATTATAAGACAAACTCATTATTGTGATAATTGTGCTATTCATTAGACAGATTCATTAAATCATGATGGTGTCTGTTATAAATATAAGACTTGTTTGTTAGCTTTCTCAAATAGTTAGTTTTCTCAAATACTTTAATAATTATTGTGATCCCATTTCAGTTAATTACGCAAGGTTAATTATATTAGATTTTATAAAGTTACTTACTAAAATAATTGATTTATCTATGAAAGTGAAATCTAGGAAGACTGAGCTAATCGTTATATCGTTAAAATTTTACTAGTCACCTATACTACTAGATTTTATTTGCTTGCTCGTTGTCTAATCTTAACATTGGATTGGAAATAAAGTTAATTTTATAAATATGTTTTATTTTTTATAAACTAAGTACATATATTAAGTAGAATGACACTTGATTAACTTGTTACTAAGTTAATCAAGTGTCATTCTACTTAATTGTTTGAGCACCAACTTCAATAATATTTAAGTTATTTTTCACTTTTTAGTGTGCATGGTGTCTGTTGAAGTCGGTTTATTTTTTTTTATAAAATTTTTATAACACATCAGATTTCTTTGCTATGTTTAAAGATGTCTTATTTTGTATACCTCTTCGTCTTATGTTGTGCCAGGCATCGCCCGGTCGGTAGGTACATCCGCAGTGTCAGATATTCTGTCGCCAAGCAGCACTGTGTACACATTAATCATACTGTAACCAGAGGAATTACCGGGCCCATGAGTCTTAACTAATACCTCGGGTGCAAAACCAGCAGTGCACTGTAGCTGTCTGTCATATGTGTCCCATACCTTCAGGAGAACGTCTTGTCTGTATTTTCAAGAGACAGCCGGGGGGACTGTGGGGTCAAGGTGGGAGGGAGGTGTGACGGGGAAGGGGGGAGAGAGAGAGCATAGATTAATATTTTTTTATGCGAGAAAGAGTAATAAATAAAGAGAAGAAGAAGAAATAGGGAGCTAAATGTAATAAAGCGCGGGCGGACCTGGGCGGGTCAGCTAGTAAATAAATAAATAATAAAACGGCTAGACTCGGATATGCCGTTTAGAGATTATCATTACTATTCAACACACGTCGACTATTCAACTTAGGCTCCATAAATTGCTAATACATATTAATATTTTTTTCCGCATAGTAATATTTTTTCCTTAACATTGTTTTTCTACAAACACATCACTCAATGGTGATTAGGTTAAACACCCCCCAAAATTGAACCTAATTATCATTAACGAACTAATTGAGTATTCAAATGCACTCGGTAACTGTCTGCATTATCTGAGCAAGGATAACCGGTAGTGTTGTGTGTGACGTCAGCGTTATCTCCAGTTCAGTGTAGCGGCGGACTTGCCACCAAACTGACGAATTTACCTTGAAATTATATTTATAAATAAAATTTAATATCGTGAGACAAAGTTGTTTGTGCTGGGTACTCGTTACGATATTGATGTTGAAACGCGGTGAGTTGGTCGGTTTTGTTATTACAACAACTTCCAGTCTCTGTTTAATTGTTGTATGTATCGCAGATTGTCAGGCAATGCCTAGTTTAATTCTCAAATCAATTCAGAAATTCCAATTTAACGTCCGATGTTTTAAAGTATTCAAAGTGCGGCGAGTACGTGGTTTCGTGAAGTAAATTGGGACCTTTACTTCAGTTTTTGTACCCGCGGGGGCACACTTCAATAGTTTCCGAAAACTTAAACCCCTGCGGTTGTCGCATCAGCACATGAGGGGGAAACCTGGGCTCTCCGATGGTATCTGCACCTGGTATGGTATCGGGAACCTGTCACGGTGCTTAGTACAAACACGGGGGTCGCAAGCCTACCGCTGTCCTCGAAGTCGCCGCCGCAGTTGATGGTCGTCTAGGGCCCTTACCCTAAGTAAATTGAGACCTAGGATTTAATTATAAAAGGTGAATTGAGAACCTCTTTTTAAATGTCTGTTAAAATATTAAAAAGTTTCCGTATGTTTATTAATATCTGCGTAATTTTCTTTCTAATAACTAACACTATTTGGTGGTTCTTAAACTAGAGATGATTTAATATTTCTGTGATTTTTGTGTATGTATAGTTTCTCTCTCTCCAATAACAGCTGTGCTCCTGTCGGTGAAGCAATTTCCATTCCGGTATACAGTATAGTTTATTAAGTGCTAAATGTAAGCTATTCGTTCTTGTAGTCAAATAACTGCCTGATTTACGATTCGAATCCAAGACCCCGCGAACCGTTCGTTCAGAGGCGTATAGCCAGTTATTGCTTATTGTATATTTGTCGCAGTTTACAAGGACCCGGACACGTTCTCGTGGGAGAACTACCTCACGGAGACGGGCGCTTCGGCGGCGCCGCCGAGGGCGTTCAAGCCGCGGCCGCCGCACGGCTTCAAGCCCGGCATGAAGCTCGAGGTCGTTGACAGGAGGGTGAGTCGATAATAAAATATGATATATTGTTGACAAGCCTGTTGGTCTTCACTAGCGAAGACCAAACTGAGAGCACATAGTCTTTACATAGCATCGATGAAGACCATCGGCCAAGGTTTTAGTGGGTAAAACTCGGAAACCAGGTACCTTTCGAAGGTTTCCTCCTCGACAGCAAAGAAGGGCTCGTTGGTCTTGTTGTTAGTCACGCTGGCCACTATTCAATAGATCGTGGGTTGGATTTCCACCTGGTGTTTGGGTGTTATTTATTTATGTATTTACAAAAAAAGTATTGTTAATATTTGAGTTGTCTGGTTACCATGTGACCCCGTGTGAGTTGTGTCCAGATTTTTTATTAATATTATAGCCTTCGTGGCGCAACGGGAAACCGCTTGCTTTACAAACTTGTAGTCGCAGGCAGGAGGTAAACTTTATATAGCTGTTCCATACTGTTAACTACAATAGACGCAGATCACCTGCTTGTCTGGAAAGTAAGATGCCATGCGTCGGATGGGCATGTAAAAAATCGGTCCTACGTCTACGCTCTTCCCGGTAGTGTTAGTCTTTCGTCCCATCGGATTGTAAGAGTAAAGGAAGAGAGCTACGCGAGCAAAAGCAGTAAAAAATAAAATAAAAAGAGATCTTTACTGTACTGTATTGCTTGCTAATTTTGAGATCATTATCATCAGCCGAAAGACATCATCTGTTGAACTATGTTCAATGCTTGGTAGACATCTTGGGGATCGCAATAGATGGTAGGTAATCTGCTGCCCGCCTTCTTGTTTCCCCTTAATCGCCTCTTACGACACCCATTCTAACAAAGCCTGATAATTATGCCCTATTTATTAAAATTTATTTTTGTTTCGTCACCAGGTCCCTTTCCTGATCCGCGTGGCGACGATCACTGCGGTGAAGGAGCACCAGGTGCGAGTGTCGTTCGACGGCTGGCCCGACGACCTGTCGTGCTGGTTCGACGAGGACTCGCCCGACATACACCCGGTGGGCTGGTGCCTCAAGACCGGACACCCCCTGGAGCCGCCGCTTAGTGAGTACTTATACATGCTTCAGATATTCATGATCAGGGTGTGAATGTGTATGAGGTTTAAATTACAAAATGTACGTCAATGCCTGTGCTAGTATAGAACAGTGATACACGGCGGCTTTGATTATAAGCCAAAAACTACGTGACATAAACCAAAATAAAAGTCTGTTAAAAATGTGCAAATAAAGGCATTTCATATGATGTCGATATAGTAATCTCACCTTGAATTTTTGACGCCACATTTAGTCCCACATTGAAAAAAGAGTTTTTTTTATTTCCTATAACTTTGGTTAAGTAAGATGTAAAACATTTCTAAGTTTCAAATTGATGGGATCAGTTTTCGGGGTTTCCGAAATATGCAGGTGTGACAGACAGACAGACGAAGTCACACCATTTCTCTAGTCGTTTTTGTATGCATCCTCCCGGAAGTCAGTGAAATGATAAGGCCGCCGTCATCTGACTACAATGAGAAGATCATGTTTCTTTCGCTGTACCAGTTTTCAATCAAAACCGTCGTTATGTGCACTTACCCCGCCCGTACGTGTTTTAGGCCGACTCGTGGAAGCGATTAGTCCTAAAGGTGATATTTTCGTTCATTGTGGCTTTCCAAGGGGGAGGCCTTGGTTCAGAAGTGGACGTCTTCCGGCCTAGTGTCGCACTCACAAACGTCAATTAATTTTAATTATGACTTGAAGTTTAATTATTTCGACACTCTAAACCAATTAATACACTATGTTTTATTCAAACAAGAACAAAGGGGAGGCCCCTTAGAAGGGAGGGGTTGCCATAATCCCCACGCTTGGTGCATGCCAATAGGCCTGTCTTGGAGATCACAGTATAGATAGTAGTAATTCAATAGAAAAACGCTGCTGCCCGACTTCTTGTTTTCCCTTAGTCGCCTTTACGTACACCCAACGGGAGGAGATGGGAGGGTGGTATTCTTACCCGGACACCCCACGGGTACACTGTAAGTGAGAGGAGTGGAGATTTCGATGAATGAAACACAAGTATAAACTGCTCCGAGTATCGAAATACATATTTTAAAAAAATGCCATAGAGAGTTATATTAACGCCAATGCACCTGACGATGATTTTTACTGAAAACTAGAGAATTTTATAAAGTTATATTGGTTCAATAAAATCATATCCGTTTATGAACAGTGTTAGGTAATTTCGGCGAGTAGAGCTGTAATGGACTAATTAAGTAATTAAATTAAGTAATCAAGGTAATCTACCTCCGAATATGCGATCTTTATCGTAAAAAAATATTTCGATGTTACAACGTGAGACTATTTTGCATTTTGGCGCAGGAAGGTGAAGTTATCATTGAACTTCCACTCACCATTTGGATTGATGTTTTCTTGATGCAAGTACAGACTGCAAATGACTACTGAAATTATAATTATACGCAAGTAACATTTGACTGCTTCGGAGGACACGTAAAAAGTCGGTTCCGGCTACTGTCATCTAGACAGTAGTCGTTAAGCTAAGTCAGCTTGAAAACTCTGACTCCAGATTGGTCACTAACCATACGACAAGAAGAGAATATAATGATATGGTATCAGTTGATAGTCCCATTGGTGTAGTAGATTCGAATTTCACCCAGGATAAACGTTTATGTATTGTCACGGTCACGAGATGGACGTTAATAACTTAACCCTTAATTTGGCAAAGAGTATAAAACAAAAGAATCTTCGAAATTTTATTAAAAATAGCCTAAAGACACTTAAAGATAGTATAGAAAAATAGTAAAAAAATCTATAGATTTCAGTTTTCCTGAAAAACCATGTATGCCACAGCATACATTGCCAAGCTGGGACATACATACATTGCCAATTATGATGGCAATTAAAATATCACTAAAATAATAAGTAAAATATAACTCTACTAAACTTGCAAATGATAGCTAAGTGGACAATTCCTTGAACTTTCGCTAGTTACGAAACTTAATCGAACTTGGCACTATGCATGGCATCGTTTTTAGTTTTGAGTCAGCTAACATCGACCTAGAGTGGTCATTATCGTAAAATGTCAAATCCTGAGGATTCCACTACGGATTCTAGGTTCCGGTTCCGTAAAGCTCGAATCTGCAATCTTTCAGAGAGTTCGATTGTTTTCCTGATTTGCTTGTATTACAGACACGAATTGTTGATGCAAAAGTCCAGTATTTTCGCATATAAACCGATGTAGCATCGCCAGGACTTCTATGTAGAGAAATAAGCTTATCAACTAAATCTTCTCCCCTCATATATCTATTGTATTCCTTCACGTTTTGCGGAGAGTCTAAGTCCACTTTGGATGTAGAGTCCTTTTTACTCCGACGGTCTAATACCTAGATACATAACTTAGTAAGTTCACTACTTTGTTACCATTCCACGGTAGGTACTATAGCTAAACAGTTTTTAGCAAATTCTACTTGAAAGTGACTTCCCTGGGCCTTCTTCATTCTATACTTTTTCTGCGGGTAGAACTACTTCAGCTCCTCTCAACCAATTGTTTCTGATCCGAATATGCCATAGACTTCTTATAACGGGTGTAAGGGACATCGTACCGAAAACCGATACCAGGGATCCAGAACACGATTCTGAACATCCTAGTGTTGAAATTTTTCATCGGCTTTTTCATGAATTTCCAAAAAAAAATAACTTTTTTTAAATAAAATTAGTATAACATCATTATTGGTATAATAATAAAGCCTAATTTTAATTTAAAAACAATTAATTAATTATTTGTGTTTTTATTTTTATTTATTTATTCTTACAAAATACAAAAACAGTGCATAGGCAATTAACTATTATTATTTTAGAAAATTAGCAATGTAATTTGAAAAATAAACATTATTCCACATATATTCATTACATGCTCGAAAATTAATAAGTTAGTCATTTGTCATTTACCATATATATGGTTACTGTAATGTTGTAACTGACATTATTAGACGTCTTATACATTTTTTTTCGGTACGATGTCCCTTACACCCTGTATAATAATTTCCTAGATTATAAGTATCAAAAATAGTTCTAGGCTGGGAATTATAACATACTAAAACAAAAAGCATGTTAAAAAGCAATCCCAAGTAAAATTGGCAATGTATGCCACGACATAAAAATTAATATAAGAGTGTTTTGTTATGAACTTGGCAGTGTATGTCACAGCATACAGCAAAAGTGTATGTCACAGCATACAGCAGATTAGTGACCTAGATAGAACAATATTATAAAGTAAAATTTTCAAAATTATTATCATAGTTATTTGATTACTCTATCAAGCATAAAATATAATCATTACATTCATCCTAAATAGTGTAAAAATCATAAAAATAACATAAATACTTTGGAAAGCTGAGCTGACTTTCGCCGGGTAGCCATTTTTTCACGATAATAACAAAAAATATTATTGTGTGACATGTGTTTTAAGTTTTCTCCCATATTTTGATTGTGTTGCAACATAAAAATGTAAATTTCTCAAATGTATTTTATTAATTTTAAAACATTTTCTTACTGTAAAGTTCATGTATGACAGGGTATACATTGCCAAATTAAGGGTTAAAATGCTAATTAAATAGTTCCCAAGAGTATAAAACATTAACAACTCTATATGATGAGTCGTCCTTATTGTTCAGCAATACCGAATTAGCATGTTCTTCTTTACAAGATCAAAATCGTTGCAATACATTTATGAATACAGGAGTAATACCAGTACTGACCGGTGGCCAGCCAAAGATAACTGGTAGGATTCATTACGTCATATCCAAACCTATAGGCCGACCGTTTAACTCGCGTGTCGCCTGCGCGGTGGGAGGGGAGCGGGGGCGGGTAACGCTACACACGGAGTCAATAATCCAAAGATTTATCTCGAGATAGACATTGTTGGTAAAGAATAAAATAATAAGTATCTTTTTTTTAAGTATTTATTTTTAAGTTTTACAAATATTTTATAATAGCTTCATAGGTACAAAATCATAAAACAATAATTAACTTAGTCACCGAAAGTCCTGTAGCTTTAGCAACAAGTTTGTTTAGGTTTACGTCTTCTAGATACTCTGTAGAATTATGATCTTGTTTTCTGGCTTTAAAAAAGGAATATACATTGTATGCTATTTGTTTAGCTTGCTTGTTAATTTTGTTCGCAAAACTGGAAGAGCGATTCATCTTGAGATTTATCTTGGCAGTCGTATACCTTGTGCGTTTATCTTCAAGCGTCCGTAACAAAAACACCAACCGCGCGCTGCGAGCACAGCCAGCGCACTGCCGCACTTGACGTAAGCTCTCTGCTCCGCGCACCCCTTTCACCCATCCGCTAACATCTCCCCTCGCTCCCTTCTTGCCGCGCGGGCGATGCGCGAGTTAAACGGTCGGCCTATAGCAGCTGTCTTTCGCCATCACTCCTGTATTCATACATTTATTGCTACGATTTTGATCTTGTAAAGAAAATCGAGGTTTAGGTGCTCTTGCAGTCACAAACGGTGTACCACCTATAGGACGATAAACGCTTGCAGGAGCCGTCAAATAAATGCGGGCGGGGTAAGCGCGCGTAACATCGTTCAAACGTGTGTTGCGTTACTTGTTGCGTGTAGTTGTATTGATTGTGTCGTGCCGTCAGCGGGGGAGGAGATCCGCACGGCGGGCCCGTGCGGCGTGGGCGGGTGCCGCGGGCTGGGCTCGGTGCGGGGCGGCGCACACAAGCACCACGCGGCCGCCACAGCCTGCCCCTACCGCGCGCCGCCCGACCGCCCGCCCGACCGCCTCGCGCCCCACGCCCACCGCGAGCCCGAGCGCGCGCTGCCCAGGGAGCGCAGGTCTGTATTACATGTACCGCCCGCCGCCCGACCGCCTCGCGCCCCACGCCCACCGCGAGCCCGAGCGCGCGCTGCCCAGGGAGCGCAGGTCTGTATTACATGTACCGCCCGCCGCCCGACCGCCTCGCGCCCCACGCCCACCGCCCGACCACCTCGCGCCCCACGCCCACCGCGAGCCCGAGCGCGCGCTGCCCAGGGAGCGCAGGTCTGTATTACATGTACCGCCCGCCGCCCGACCGCCCGCCCGACCGCCTCGCGCCCCACGCCCACCGCGAGCCCGAGCGCGCGCTGCTCAGGGAGCGCAGGTCTGTATTACATGTACCGCCCGCCGCCCGACCGCCTCGCGCCCCACGCCCACCGCGAGCCCGAGCGCGCGCTGCCCGGGGAGCGCAGGTCTGTATTACATGTACCGCCCGCCGCCCGACCGCCTCGCGCCCCACGCCCACCGCGAGCCCGAGCGCGCGCTGCCCGGGGAGCGCAGGTCTGTATTACATGTACCGCCCGCCGCCCGACCGCCTCGCGCCCCACGCCCACCGCGAGCCCGAGCGCGCGCTGCCCGGGGAGCGCAGGTCTGTATTACATGTACCGCCCGCCGCCCGACCGCCTCGCGCCCCACGCCCACCGCGAGCCCGAGCGCGCGCTGCCCAGGGAGCGCAGGTCTGTATTACATGTACCGCCCGCCGCCCGACCGCCCGCCCGACCGCCTCGCGCCCCACGCCCACCGCGAGCCCGAGCGCGCGCTGCCCAGGGAGCGCAGGTCTGTATTACATGTACCGCCCGCCGCCCGACCGCCTCGCGCCCCACGCCCACCGCGAGCCCGAGCGCGCGCTGCTCAGGGAGCGCAGGTCTGTATTACATGTACCGCCCGCCGCCCGACCGCCTCGCGCCCCACGCCTACCGCGAGCCCGAGCGCGCGCTGCCCAGGGAGCGCAGGTCTGTATTACATGTACCGCCCGCCGCCCGACCGCCCGCCCGACCGCCTCGCGCCCCACGCCCACCGCGCGCCCGAGCGCGCGCTGCTCAGGGAGCGCAGGTCTGTATTACATGTACCGCCCGCCGCCCGACCGCCTCGCGCCCCACGCCCACCGCGAGCCCGAGCGCGCGCTGCCCGGGGAGCGCAGGTCTGTATTACATGTACCGCCCGCCGCCCGACCGCCTCGCGCCCCACGCCCACTGCGAGCCCGAGCGCGCGCTGCCCGGGGAGCGCAGGTCTGTATTACATGTACCGCCCGCCGCCCGACCGCCCGCCCGACCGCCTCGCGCCCCACGCCCACCGCGAGCCCGAGCGCGCGCTGCCCGTGGAGCGCAGGTCTGTATTACATGTGCCGCCCGCCGCCCGACCGCCTCGCGCCCCACGCCCACCGCGAGCCCGAGCGCGCGCTGCCCGGGGAGCGCAGGTCTGTATTACATGTACCGCCCGCCGCCCGACCGCCCGCCCGACCGCCTCGCGCCCCACGCCCACCGCGAGCCCGAGCGCGCGCTGCCCAGGGAGCGCAGGTCTGTATTACATGTACCGCCCGCCGCCCGACCGCCTCGCGCCCCACGCCCACCGCGAGCCCGAGCGCGCGCTGCTCAGGGAGCGCAGGTCTGTATTACATGTACCGCCCGCCGCCCGACCGCCTCGCGCCCCACGCCCACCGCGAGCCCGAGCGCGCGCTGCCCAGGGAGCGCAGGTCTGTATTACATGTACCGCCCGCCGCCCGACCGCCCGCCCGACCGCCTCGCGCCCCACGCCCACCGCGAGCCCGAGCGCGCGCTGCTCAGGGAGCGCAGGTCTGTATTACATGTACCGCCCGCCGCCCGACCGCCTCGCGCCCCACGCCCACCGCGAGCCCGAGCGCGCGCTGCCCGGGGAGCGCAGGTCTGTATTACATGTACCGCCCGCCGCCCGACCGCCTCGCGCCCCACGCCCACCGCGAGCCCGAGCGCGCGCTGCCCGGGGAGCGCAGGTCTGTATTACATGTACCGCCCGCCGCCCGACCGCCTCGCGCCCCACGCCCACCGCGAGCCCGAGCGCGCGCTGCCCGGGGAGCGCAGGTCTGTATTACATGTGCCGCCCGCCGCCCGACCGCCTCGCGCCCCACGCCCACTGCGAGCCCGAGCGCGCGCTGCCCGGGGAGCGCAGGTCTGTATTACATGTACCGCCCGCCGCCCGACCGCCCGCCCGACCGCCTCGCGCCCCACGCCCACCGCGAGCCCGAGCGCGCGCTGCCCGGGGAGCGCAGGTCTGTATTACATGTGCCGCCCGCCGCCCGACCGCCTCGCGCCCCACGCCCACTGCGAGCCCGAGCGCGCGCTGCCCGGGGAGCGCAGGTCTGTATTACATGTACCGCCCGCCGCCCGACCGCCCGCCGCCCGACCGCCCGCCCGACCGCCTCGCGCCCCACGCCCACCGCGAGCCCGAGCGCGCGCTGCCCAGGGAGCGCAGGTCTGTATTACATGTACCGCGCGCCGCCCGACCGCATACAACAAGACAGATGGCGCCACCGATTTCTGAATCGTGCAAGCAAAGTTTCTACATACTCTAGCTATTTATCAACAACAACATCCTGACAACTTTCGGGGGCTTCGGCCCTGACCGAGCATCACATCTCGCTCGGTCGAAGGATCCTCCCTTTAGCGCTGCCGCCACTTTCGCCAAACCAGCAACAAGTATAGCCTATGTTACTCAAAGATGTGGTGAAACAATTTTTGAAATTGGTCCAACTGTTTTGGAATTTATTCGTTACAAACATCCAAAATATACGACTTACATGTTTACTACACATGACCATCAGTTTTTAAGTCTACATTGAAACATTTTACGTCTAAAATGTTCTGAAATCTTTGAAGAATTGGATTTTATTGAACACAATTATGTTATTGTGGATTTCAGAGTGTTGAGCAAACAACCCAAAACAATATACACAAGTACACCCACCAGTGACACAGTTAAAGAGAGGTAAGAGAGCATGACGTAACTGACAAATGTACACACTTCACTATTTTGATAAGAAATTACCTACATAAAATAATTAATTGTTTTAGGCCTCAACGGGGAAGACCCCCTAAGCACAAGAGAGTCGAGGAAGTCGTCAAGAATGACCCGGTAAGCTATCATATACAATATACATTCATTAATATATATTGCAACATCCACTATTAAACATTGGGTTTTATTGAACTGTTCTATTTTCATTCTTTCTTTTATATAGAAATTTTGTCTGTTTGTTTTTTGAACGATCACGATCTAACTTCAAAAATCATCATGCTTCGTTTGACAATTTGGTTTGTGGTCCTCGGGTTATCTATCGAAATCCGACTCGAAGGACCAGATCTGTTTTTACAGTAAAGAAAGCTACAAAAACGATATTAATTTTAATGTGGCATAAAGAACAGTTTTTTAAGACGACAGTTGACCTCAATAACTCAGTGAAGATAAACTTATTTCATTAAGGGGGTAACATGCGCCAATGACCTTGAGAATCTGGCCGCTCCGGCCGAGAGTTGTCATCGTAGAGGGCGCTACCAGCAAATATGAATATTACATTTGAAAAATTATAGACTAAAATATGCAGATGTGTCAAATGGAGCTTTATTAATTTTGCCTATTCCGTTAAGGAAGGAAATTTCAATATAGTTACATTTACTGCAAATATACTTAACGATATCACTTTTGAATATTTTATTGATTATGTATACATAAAAGGAAAAGAACCTGATGAAATATAAAATAAATAAAATAAAATTTATTGGGAACTTAAAATAATACATGATAAAAAATGTATGATATAAAAATTATATTAGTTCATAGTGACGCGAAAAGAACAAGACTGATGCAGTATAAGAACGGTCCCCACCAGCTCAACTCGTCGTTCACTGGATCATATTCTGTTACGTCAGTCAGAAAGACGGGGAAATTTACATTGCCGATAAATCTTACTTCTCTTGTTGATCTACCAACACGAACACCGGATACCGAGAACCACACTGCATACTGCTGGGACCTTCTGCTGGTGACTGATCTAAACAAATGTCTAAATACGAAGTCATTTTACCCTCCATAATCACTCTCTGGGGAAATCTGTATCTCACTTTTTTATACCTTGATTTTGATGTATACTTTGGCGTGCCGCCTAATTACAATAATAATAAATAATATAATAATATTCTGGGACAATCCACACACGGTCATCTGATCCCAAACTAGGCAGAGCCTGTACTATGGAAACCAGACAACTGATACTAATACTTATATACTTTTTTTTTTGTAAATACATACTTATATAGATAAAACACCCAGACACTTGGTGGGAATCGAACCCACGACCTATTGGTCAGAGGCCAGGGTGTCTAACCACTAGACCAACAGGCCCGCCAAACGCATCACAATCAACGCATAACAATCTGATAACGCATCAACTTACAGTGGTAACGTAATTGCGTGTTGCGTCAGGATATGGATTATTGCATTTCATATTCCAAACTTCATATCAAAGGTTCTCTCCGTCTATTATAGAAGGGGCAATGCCTAAATAGTGAGACTTTTACATACTTCTATTCTATTGTTGGTGGCTATTAGTTGGGCCCGGTAACCACCGTGACGCAAATCGACCCAGCTGGATCCATTGTGCCTGCCCTTACTCTGTTGCTGACTTATCGAAGAGTTTGTTTAGGTACCCCAAGATTGCACCAGCTTGGAGCTGTACATAATTATTTGGTGTAGGATAGGCTACTCCCAGTTGACTCAATCTACGGCCTGCTAGAGCGTCGCAGCGACACAGTATCTATAACATCGACTCTTTTTCATCTTCACAGAAACTACAAGTATCTACGGTACTTAGGCTCATTTAGTATAGGTGCTTCTTGGTGCACCCATTAGGTGCATTAGGTGCCTGATTTGTGATCTGTTTAGATTTAATAATAAATTATTACATAGCTCACATCCACCCTTGACTTGTGCTGGGGAAAGTTCTGGAGTGATTTAGGCCAATCGCTGCCCTCCATGCTTTCGTTTGTTCCTTCCTAGCGTTTGCATGTAATGCTGGTAGTTCCATTCGGAATCGCTATACCTATGTACTATGTATAATTTACAGTAGTCACAGCGGATCTATGTATGAAGTTAGGTTTAGCGAACCATTGTGCGTTGTGAATTCAAAAATACAAAAAATAGCTTCTGCACTGTGTCTTACAGCCAACTTCAGACACACGAAGATCCGCTGTGACTACTGTAAGCGTACTTGAAATGGAACTATGCACAAAATTCTAATGTTTTTGTTATGCACGTCAAAACGAAAGCGCTTAATAGAGCCGCCAAAATATAGAAAAAATATCAGAAAAAGGATATTTTGAACATATTTCCTGAATTGGTTCCAATTCTTCCAACCATCCATCTGATAGTAAGGCTTTTTGGTACGTGGAAAAATGAATTGAAACGAACTGTATTTAAGATGTTCGCATTTGCCAACGACAGGGACTTAAAATGCTGCAAAGACTTCTCACATGCCAGTGGCCCTGATGAAATGTCAACGTTATTATTAAAGACGCGTCTAACTGTATTGTTTCCTATTCCCACTAGTACCCAAATAACAAATAACCTAACTCCACTTAAACCCATACTTACTAGATACCCATCGTAGACCCAAGTCGTGCAGACCCATAAAACCGTATATTATTATTATTATGGCAATTAGTTCCGTGATCGACTCCGGGATGGCGATCGAATATAAACAATGATAAGATACTTAACTTTTTTACATAATAATGTACAAGTCAAAACCACCCAGACCCAAGACAAATAGATTATGTTCATGCACATGAGTGTGGGAATCGACTCCAAGATCTTATGGGTAGCGGCCAAGGTAGCAAACTACTAAATCAACGGGCATGTGTTGTTAATCAATACGTGGATGCCAAAGTAATCCGTAGTACTGTTTGTTTGAACGCACGAATTTAGTAGAAGAAGAAGAGTTTTTAGTGTAACGTCATATGTACGTAACGTAACTTCGTCTTAAGTTCTGTACCGATGGCGGGGTTTGAACTACGCGGAGCAGTAGACATCGATTTTAATAAGCAAACAGGTTTTAGAGTAACTAAAATTTTAACGTGGTGGTACTTTTTCTCGTTTCTGCCAACACCACCATGAGTTTATTGTTACGCAACTTAGTTAAGTAAAAAGGTATTACCTGACAGAAATCGAATCACCGACCCATAGAAAACTCCCTTTCTGTCCCTGTCATCCAAAACTATAATTATAGCGTTTCGGTCCAGTAGTTTCACCAGTTTTGTTACTTAGCGGCAGAAATCTAAGATTGCGGTGGCACCACCTAGATAGCACACAAGTACCCTTCCAACCTAACCAACCCAGATATCTCAAAAGACGAGCAACTGTCCGTTGGTAAGCGTGTCACTCACCACCAAGCAAACCACTCGTTGCTAAGTTGAAAAAACCAACATGATAATAAAAATAACACCATTCATGTTTTGATAAAAAGAAGGCATTGTCAAGTATATCATAATGTATGTCATTTTGTCGACCTACTCAGTATTAAATACGATCTAAATTAGTAAGATCGTATATGACTCTGATACGCTTTAAAAGTTAGGCATTATACACGGCAACGATACTTTCGCATACTCTATGATGAACCACAAAAATGGTAGTAACATAAAAATATATTTAATTAAATAAACAAGTATAAATTCCATTTGCAATTATTTATAGTGTTATAATTATACCATTTTTAACATATTTTAATTAAAAATATGTTTAAAATCATTTAAATTAAATCCAACTTGTCAAAAAAAAATCGGGCATGTCCACTCGCCGTCACAGTCCACGAAGGACTGATATATGGCGATCGCGGGGGCGCTGCAAGGGGAAATGCATCGCGTACATGGTTTTTCTATAATTTCTTGTAAATCATGTATGAAATTAAGAAATGTAATCAATACAAATTGTAGAATAGATTATATGCTTTTTAATAGTCCAAGTTTGACGTCTATCCGATGAATGGATGTTGAACGCTAACACAATTCATTACCAACGTAGTACATTTTTTAAATACATATTGCTTGAAAACGTTATATTTAATCCAATATCTAATCAATAAAACTATTTGCTGAAGATCTGAGGTATAAGTACATATAATTTTCATAGCCAATGCAATAGCGGATTGATCCATCGAACTCTTTAAACTAAGGCTGTTTTTGCAATTTTACCGTTGTTACCCCCTTAATCGAGGCGCGTGCTGCTAACATAATGGTTACTGTTAGGTGTCGGACGAGGATTCGTTGTCAAGTAGCGGTGGTAAGCGGTGGCGCAGCTGCCGCTCGCGGTCGCTGCGGACGTACTCTCGCGCGTCGGGCGCCGCGGGGGCGGGGGCGGGGGCAGGAGCGGGGGTGCCGGTGACGTCACCGGAGGCAGGGTCCCCGGGCAGCGGGGCGGCGGCGCGGGCGCACGTGTCGCGACACGTGGCCGAGCTCGCGCTGCCGCACGACCCGCTACATTGGACGCAGGTCAGTACTAGCTTTACACGGTAGATCAATCAAATATTGATTAATAACTAAGCGGACTAAGCGGTTTGCTTCTTCATTTATAATAAGGACAGCTAAGGACTGGAACAGTTTGCCTGCGTCGGTTTTCCCGGCCGATTATAATGTGGGTGTCTTTAAGACTAGAGTGAATAGGCTTTTAATAAGCTAGTGTGTTTTGCCATCCTCGATTGCGTCGCCGCTTACCATCAGGTGGGACTGCAGTCAAGCACTAGCTTAAAAGTGATAAAAAAAAAAAAAAAAAAAATACTTACCTGATGTTTTCTTTACTTTTTTATCGATTTGATGACGAGACACGATATTTATTGTATTGATAAAATACAGAACCTCCTTTTTTGAAGTCGGTTAAAAAAATTGTTTTCTTATATGTACTCGACGACAAAACATTATTCGTATTAAAAACGAATTTTGTTTTATCGATACAAAAATTTCATGTGTTGTCTACAGACCGATAAAAAGTCAAGCAGTCATCCATTGATATATCTTAATTTGTTTAACGTTTAAGTTTTTGTCACTATCCGGAAGGAAACCTTGAAAAGGTACCCGATCTCCATAGATCGGGTTATGTGCAATTTTTAACCACTCAACCCTTGGGGGGTGTCCGGGTAAGAATTACCCTTCCATCTCTTCCCATTGGATGTCCGTAAGAGGCGACTAAGGAAAAAAAAAGAAGACGGGCAGCAGCGTCTTTCTATTGGATTACCTACCTCCTATACTGCGATCCCAAAGATGCCTGCCTAGGGTGGGCGGACAACCCCTCCCTTCTATGATCCCGGGAAGCCTTTGTTCAACAGTGCCCGTGGTTTGGCTGCTGATGATGAAAACTTCCCCGATGGTCTTCGTTGACTATGTGGAAAGAGTATAGCTAGGCAATTCGTTCTCCCCTGATCTGGTTGCCATAGTACATATTCAACCGCTTCGGCCGTCTACAGAACCGGAGTTTCGGAACTGGTTCCGATCGAGGCTTTTTATTTCCTTGTATGGAACTGGTTCCGATCAAGTAATTATCGTATTCTACCAGCCGTGATCATAACTGAAGTAGAGACACAGACAGGTCTATAATAGAAGGTATAATCCTACTCCTACTAATATAATAAACGTTAAAGTTTGGATAGATGGATGTTTATGCTTGTTTCGCGGAAAAACTATAAAACGGATTTAACCAATAACTGGGTAGATCCTTAACCCCATTGTATATTAGAAATAATCATACAACTATAAAGTAAACATGATGATTTTTTTCTTGTTTAACATTTGGTCTTACTAAGTTATTAATCAGGAAATCTAATCTTCTAATCTATATCTTATATTTAAATATAAAGGAGGATACCATGAGTGACGAGATTTTAGGAAATTTAATCCTTAAGTGGGTTAAATAGGGTGTCATCGTATTCGAAACTTTACGAGTCGATTGACTCGAAGCTCACTGAAAATATTTTCCGAACAAAATAAAGAAAGATATCCCGCGCGCGGTTGCGCTAGAGGTTAGTCAAGTTTGTAAGGGAAAAAAAAATATTACACTATTTGCACGCATCATCAAAAACAACGGAAGTCTTTATCAAAGTTACGACATTGATGGGGACAGGAATAGAGAGAGAGAGAGAGAAGAGGGGGGAGAAGAATATATAAAAAAATACCAGAAACTGAAAATTGTAGTGCAGGTAAAAATGAGCGGGCGAAGCTGCGCGTGTCAGTTAGTATACCTATATAGGGTTACTTCCAATTAGCAATTACCTAGTACCACATTTAAAAAAAAGGTGAAAACAAACAAATGAATCCTATTAATTAAGTTTCAAATTTTGCTAATTAACAAAAAATATCCATTGTTGGGTGAACTAGGTCCATTGGTTACGTAAAAGTAAATAAAAAGCCTCGATCGGAACCAGTTCCATACAAGTAAATAAAAAGCCTCGATCGGAACCAGTTCCATACAAGTAAATAAAAAGCCTCGATCGGAACCAGTTCCATACAAGTAAATAAAAAGCCTCGATCGGAACCAGTTCCATACAAGGAAATAAAAAGCCTCGATCGGAACCAGTTCCATACAAGTAAATAAAAAGCCTCGATCGGAACCAGTTCCATACAAGGAAATAAAAAGCCTCGATCGGAACCAGTTCCGAAACTCCGGTTCTGTAGACGGCCGAAGCGTATTCAACTAAGTAGAATGCACAAAAATGTTTAAATGTCTTAATACTTTTATAAAATTTTAATGATCCCCATATCGATATTCCAATCAGAATCGATACGTTCATAGAAATAAAATAATCCCAATGTTGATACAATTTAATCGATATAATTCAATCAGTATCGATACGTTTGTAAAATATTGATGTTTTATAGTTTTATTTATTCGATTATCGATGCATTTGTGAGTTCGGACGGGGCGGCATCGGTACTGTCATCGGTGACGGTGTGTATGTATGTACAGGGCGAGGTTGCGCGCCTAGTGTCGCGGGTGGCGGGCGCGGGCGCGGGCGGGGCCGCGGCGGCCGCGAGGCTGGCGGGCGCAGAGCTGCTGATGGCGTCCCGCGACGACCTCGTGCACGGGCTGCGGCTGCGGCTCGGACCCGCCATCAAGGTATCACCACACAACATTCTAGTCATCATTCTATTCATCACAGGATGCCATTTGCTTGCTGAAGATAATTTATCTCCACACACTCTTCAGAACACAACAGAACGGTCGACGAAGCAATTTCTTTCTTTTTTTTTTAAGGGGATTCGGAACATCGAGACCGTTCGGAAGAAATCGAGTTCTTATACTATGACTTATTGACTTATTTTATTAGTATATCCTGAAATACATAATGTTTTATTCATATTAGTGCGAGGCATTCGTCTGGTTGTTAGTAATCAACGCGCCCGTCTATATTTGTATTGTACTCGGTGACATTAGTTATTAAGGTCACATTGGAACAGCAATGTTTACATACTACTACTACATTGCGGAAAGATATTTTTACGAGAGGGGAATATCCAACGCACTGTTGCACAGATTAGATTAAATTCAAATTTGATTCTAGGTAGACTAACTGACGCACCCAAAAACATCCAATAGCGTCAATTATCATTTTGGCATTTTATTAATCTAATTATTTAGACTGAGCCATTTTGTTTAATTTTTGTTTTCCTTTATCATTTACGAGATAATCGTTTCTGGATTAACTGGATTAGTAATAATTAATGCTAATTGGTGTTTGTGAGTGCGGCAATAAGAAAAGAAAAGACAATTCTATTTTTATGCTTCTCATAATAATTTAATTTCTGTTTTGCAGTAAAATATCTGACGCTGCTATGAGCCCTATCTGTCTGTAACTCCTTGGAAGGCCTACTTCCTAATAAATATAGTATTATGTTAATTAAATATGTGTTTGTTGTAGGTATATACTGCAATACGGCAGCTGCGAGAAGCGTTCACGTGATCAAAGGCGCGCGCGCACGCGCTCCGCTCGCACGCCATCTCCGTGCTAATGTAACTATACTACATAGTGCAATGTACAGTGTACAGTGACGTCATAACGTGTGTTCAGTACCCACTACGGTAAACTATTATATTAGTGTGTCCGACGTACCCGTGTCTCAGTACTTTGTGGTTACCATAGACTTTGTGTTGAAGTAATGAAGTTTACGGAGCTTTTTATTTGTACAAAAAGAAACACGGACTTTCAAATTTTGTTACACTTGCTCATACTAATAATGGACAATTTTATTTATTGAACAATATTTGTGTTATTTTTAAACGCGAAAAAAATTAAGTAGTTACAAATATTATTGGATGTGTTAAGCGCGTTATTTTTGTGAAACATTCAACCTTTTTTAAATCTCACATTGTAAAAAGTACATCAAAACTTGGCATTCAATGGGAATTATGTAACTGTTGATTATCGATGAGCACAAATGCACTAAATTATGAGTAAATCATGCTTTAAATGCGGCGGTTGTGATTGCAATCTTCGTGTCGTGAATTTATCTAAAGTGATACTTCGAGGTAATCCAAAATCTTGCTGTTTAAATCGGTGTTATTCTAAATGTAGACGTTTTTTTTAATCATAATGTTATGGACTTGTCTCGGACTACCGTTTTGGTAAGTAAGGTTTATGTTTAATCATAAATCACTCTCAATCTAAATTATACTTTTTGTCTGATGAAATTTACAGTGGGATTATACATGTTTTACGTTAAAAAAAAACAATCTATGGCTTTTACATTGTATGTTAAAAAATGACTATGACCTCATTTTATTCATTTTGACCATGATGTTTTAGTGATTGAACAGGAGTTTTTTTAACAGTAGCCAATGGCAGTATTAAATGAATACGCTGGAGGCTGATTCTTTTTATTTAATTCCAGTCAAGGTATTTTTATCCGGTATTAAATGAGATCTTAAATAGTAGAAATAATTGTTTCTACTGTTATATATTGAACTTGTAAATAGTTTATTTAATTATGGTTTATGTGCAATTTAGTAATAACTTCATGTCACTTTACTCTTGAAATGAAATAGTTTCTTTACCTTTTAAGTATAGAATCTGGTGTACTGTTTATTAATTTATTTCAACAGTTAAGTGGCATTTTTCATGAGTAATATGAAATAAGTATTAAATTTATTTTCGTCTTATGGATTTATTTCTAAGATAGGAATGGAATTTTGTTCTTTAAAACATTTTATTAGTTTAGCAAGTCAAAAAAGACTACCAGAAATATTTATTTGTGCGTTTTTGTTTTTACTACCTATTACAATTTGTGGTCTGCGGTTATTTTTGACTTTTAAAGGTCTTATTTCTATAGGATAAAATGATTTTCTGTTATTAGTATTTAGGGACATCGAAAATAGTTACTTATTTTGTGTAATGTGTAAATAGTAATTACTGGTTTGTAAAAGGTTGCCAAGTCGTTTATCTAGCGGCCGTGTGTACATACTGATGTGTACAATGTAAGTTTTTACACAACTGGGTGTGCCATCTTGGCACACTATATTTTCTTGTTGCTCTGTAATTTAATAAAAATTGTGAAACCGAAATGTTATTTTATTGATTGAATACATGGACGTAATATACGTCCATGATTGAATACATCACGGTATATCGGTACGGTGGTTAGGGACGTAGACCACAAGACGTAGACAGAATATGGCAAGTCATATAGATCTAGAGTTTATATCCTCTGGATCTAGCTAGTGTGCGAACGCTGATTATCCGTCCATAATGGCGTTATGGACGGATAATCAGCGTTCGTTCTTACACGAGAGACACGTTATGGATATTTTTTTTTCAAATGCGGCTATTATGTAGTATAAACAATATTTCATTGAATTGCAATCCAATCCTTATTCCAAAAAACACTAAAGCTAGATCGTGACCGAAAAAACTTCAAAAGTAAAATGCACCACTCACTGGTGCGGTTTTCTTCAAGTCCATGACAGATTCTGAACACACGCTGAAGGACAAAAAATAAAAAATCATATGTTCTGTTTCTTTCTATCACATGTAATGCATTCTTTTCGTGTGTGAATAAGAAAGAAAGTGCCCTTTCTCTAAGGTTAGGGGGATTTTTTTTTAAATTATTGCAGCACCTTGCTTGCTTTATGGTCAAATCATCAAAATAGATTGGGCCGGTTTTGGTTGTTTTCAGTGTGACCGTTTTTGATATATTCGATACCAAATTGGTAGAATTTGGGCTCCACAATTTTGCTTTAGTATTTTTTTGGTATAATTTCAACTTAGAGGAGATACCACTGGAGAGAGCATGATGCGCTAACCCCCTCTGCCAAATTTTTGGTCATATGGTCAGGTCATTCTTTATTTGTGTGCGTGTATTTTTGAATGTGTTGCGAGTTTATTATAGTGTGGGTATGCGTGAAAGTGTATCTGTGTGTGTTTACTTCGCCTCCCGCACCCCGCAAAAGTGCCACGAAAAATTTGTTCGGGGAATCGACGCGATACTAACTCCTTTGGTACTTTCTCTGAGAATTTCAAATGTTAGTATATTTTGGTAAAATTTTAACTAAAAGGACATTTCGTTCGGGTGGGTAATTAATGGATGGAACATCATAACACTGCGGCACTCAGTTGGCAACAAACGATCCTGATTGTTAAGAGATGTAATAAGAGCAAAAAAAAAAGATATCGATATAACATCGTTGTATAGTAAGAATAATAAATTGCCCTAAATTATGTAGGTTTTATTTCAATAGAAAATAAATCCATGGGTTCTTTTGTGACACCGCTCTCTGATGGTGCTGCCTGCCTGCCTTAAGGTGCTGACAGAATACCAGCGCTGTGTTGTAATTTATTACGGCACAGCAATATGCTGAGGCAGCATCGTGTTTGGCACCACACAACCAGCTGTTTTTTTTTCATTTGTAATTGTTCTATTTAACTTGTGTGTTGGTCAAATAAAATTATTCTTCTTCTTCATTTATATGGAAAAAAAAAATTACTTTTTTTATAATGGGGGTTGAAAGCGGTCATCAAAATTTCAAAGTGAGACTACTACATCGAGTGGGGTATCATGTGAAAGGGCTTCATTTGCACTTCTCAAAACAGATTTTTGTTTTGGTTTAAGCCATAGATATAGAGTTTTTCACTACGTTCAAAGATAAACATAGCGTGGGAGGGAGAAGTTCTAATCAAATACAAACTGCACGAGTGCAACAGAGGCAGAGATAAAATTCTTTTTTTTTTATTCCGCATCACTTTGACATTAGCCACTGCTACGCTGCCTCGCGGTCTGTTTGCTGTCAAAGTATATTTTATTAATTTAGCATGATCTCAAATTTATAATATAAAATAAAAAATAAAAATATCATTGTTCCATTAGGGTGGCTTGTGCAATAAGTGCATGTGATGTTACAAATCGTAATAAAACGAATAAGTAAACATTTCACAGGTAATTGATTACTATTCCTGACTGCATTTTTGCATGCTATATTTTTATGGTTTTGGTTGAAAATCGTAATATTATCGTAGAAAACATGTTTTTCTTAGAACTAATCATAATTTATTACTTCTATATGAAGAATAGCGGGATATTTTGTGTAAAATGTAAAACGATTTGTTTACAATAGGGCTGGAAAAATCCTGACGTCATGAGTATCGATATCGATAATAAAGCAAATAGTTTTAATAGAACAAATATAAATTCTATGTCTTTTTGTTTTAGTTCAAGGAGTTTATATTTATTCGGTCTAAAAATATTTTGCCGTCTATATATTCTTTATGTAAATTGATATGATAATAATAAGAATTCAAATGTATTCTTTCAGATTATCAAAATAATTCTTTGTTATGACAAAAATAGATGCGGATTAAAGACGAGGATGGACGGAATCCCTACAATATTCCAATGTCTGTGATAAAGATTTTGATTCCTGTCTGTGATATCCATTTTGAGGCAAAATGTTTTATAGTGTGTCACAACATCAACGTTGCCTAATGAGAGGCTGTACCTTATTTATTTTACTCGTACTTATGTATGACACTGAAAAAAATATTAGTCAATCAATACGAGTTCCTTTGGGAGACGATAACACTAAATAAATTATGTTTGTTACCTGTTCCAATTGAAAAACAGATGATCTTGTTCTTACGTAAATAAAGTTATTTTACCGCTATCAATTACAGGGTTGTAAACCTATTAATGATTAAACTTTACTTACTTTAATTTACCCATACGCCATTACCGGTATTTAAGTCAAGTCGTTAGTCAGAAAATAAAATCAGAACCTCGAAAGGTAGAGCCTCCTACACTGCGGTTTTCCGGTTAGTGGTATGTCTTTACTCCAAAACCACTGTTTCCCAATGATCATCGGTTCTACAGCCAATATGACCAGCCACTCCAGTCTGGTAATTCGTTGACCTACGTCGGCAAGTTTGATTCTCTGGTGATAAAACGAATAAGTAAACATTTCACAGGTAATTGATTACTATTCCTGACTGCATTTTTGCATGCTATATTTTTATGGTTTTGGTTGAAAATCGTAATATTATCGTAGAAAACATGTTTTTCTTAGAACTAATCATAATTTATTACTTCTATATGAAGAATAGCGGGATATTTTGTGTAAAATGTAAAACGATTTGTTTACAATAGGGCTGGAAAAATCCTGACGTCATGAGTATCGATATCGATAATAAAGCAAATAGTTTTAATAGAACAAATATAAATTCTATGTCTTTTTGTTTTAGTTCAAGGAGTTTATATTTATTCGGTCTAAAAATATTTTGCCGTCTATATATTCTTTATGTAAATTGATATGATAATAATAAGAATTCAAATGTATTCTTTCAGATTATCAAAATAATTCTTTGTTATGACAAAAATAGATGCGGATTAAAGACGAGGATGGACGGAATCCCTACAATATTCCAATGTCTGTGATAAAGATTTTGATTCCTGTCTGTGATATCCATTTTGAGGCAAAATGATTTATAGTGTGTCACAACATCAACGTTGCCTAATGAGAGGCTGTACCTTATTTATTTTACTAGTACTTACGTATGACACTGAAAAAAATATTAGTCAATCAATACGAGTTCCTTTGGGAGACGATAACACTAAATAAATTATGTTTGTTACCTGTTCCAATTGAAAAACAGATGATCTTGTTCTTACGTAAATAAAGTTATTTTACCGCTATCAATTACAGGGTTGTAAACCTATTAATGATTAAACTTTACTTACTTTAATTTACCCATACGCCATTTCCGGTATTTAAGTCAAGTCGTTAGTCAGAAAATAAAATCAGAACCTCGAAACGTAGAGCCTCCAACACTGCGGTTTTCCGGTTAGTGGTATGTCTTTACTCCAAAACCACTGTTTCCCAATGATCATCGGTTCTACAGCCAATATGACCAGCCACTCCAGTCTGGTAATTCGTTGACCTACGTCGGCAAGTTTGATTCTCTGGTGATAACATTTCTTATTCGATCCTTCACAACAAATAATTTATTTCGTGTTCATGTGGTTTAAATAATATTAAGATGTTACCAGATAAATATTACTGTCGTCACTAAGAAGCTGAAGTATATATTTACAATATATTTTTATGAATGCTGAAATAAGTATGTATTTTACAATAGAAGTATATTGTTTGTCTTTATAATAATAACCTGGGACGATCCACACATGGTGATCTGATCCCAAACAAGGCAGAGCCTTTACTATGGAAACCAGACAACTTTTACTAATACATACTCATATACTTTTATTTGTAAATACATACTTAAATATTGTTTATAATGCATGCTGATTTGAGTAATTTTATCATGCGTAACGATAACTTATTTTCATGATCTAATTTACGATGTTTCAAGCAAAAAGAAACGAATTTTTTTATTTAGAACGACTGTTTTACCACTTTTGACAATTTATCATTATGAGATTTGCAATACTATAGGTTATTAGAAACTTGTTATAAATCAACATCAATTTTAAATTAAACAGATAATTGTTTAAATCATCACACAAAATATCATCGATATCGATTACGTACGTAGTACTTTTTAACAACACTTTTTTTCCTTTACACATAAACAATTCACTCACACATAGGTTTTTTTTTTGGTTTCATTTTTTATCGGACTATGTCTATCTTCTATATATAATATCTTTGCTCAGAGAAAGTACCAAAGGAGTTAGTATCGCGTCGATTCCCCGAACAAATTTTTCGTGGCACTTTTGCGGGGTGCGGGAGGCGAAGTAAACACACACAGATACACTTTCACGCATACCCACACTATAATAAACTCGCAACACATTCAAAAATACACGCACACAAATAAAGAATGACCTGCAGGGTTATTGCGTATCTTTAGCCACCCAAGTGACTATCAAGCTTCAGTTGTCCACCGAACTTTGATGTCAACCGAAAGTGTGATAACATTGGTATTACGTATGGCTTTCGGTGGATATCAACCTACGGTGTACTACGGTGCTCATCACTTGTCTTTCAGCCATCTCTACTTTTTTATCGACATTATGCGACCAAGTTGAATATCCCCCCGAACCATTATACAAAGAACATTTAGTGGTACTTTTTAATTTGCAGGTATTTTCGCCTAGTAAATATTGGGAGCATAGACAACAAAAGTTTAATAAAAGAAACCCAAAGATATTGTGAAAAATCCTGTCTATGAAAAAAAACAAACCTCGATAAATTAAAATAACGTTTTCAAGAAATTCGAGGTGTTTTACATATTTTCATGCCATTTGCCGCTAAACTATATATATATAAAGTCAGTGACAAGAGAAAGGCAGCATCCGAAATTAATCAAAAATAAGTATGTACCTACTTCAGTACATTATAGCTCAATGTATTATCGCGGACAAGAATGCTGTACCAGTTTACAATCAAAATGGTTTGAACGTCATTACCTACGTGCGCATACCCCGCCCGCATGTATTTTGGGCCAGCTCGTGCAAGCATTTATCATCCTAAAGGTGGTACGCCGTTCGTACCGCGAGAGTAGTAGGTACTCTCGCGGCACGAAAAAAATCTTCAACACAAAAAAAGTTATAATCCTGCGAAAATAGTTGTCACATTTTTACCTACTTTGATAATGCTTCTAGTCAACATTTCAAATAGCCGGCTAATAGTGACGATCACCTTCAACAGTATAAAACACTGCTTCTTATTAGTTGCTTTCACGATGGTCATCGCAACTTGGGTGACCATCAGTTTGATGTACACTTTACTTACATAATACCAATTATAGGTTATCGATACAGAAACATCTGTCAAATATTGTCTACGGTGATCATCACCGAGAATCGGTGCTCATGACGTCATTTCAGTTGGTCACTCAAGTTAGGCAATACCGAATGCATCATTTGACAGTTATTTGATAGCCACTTAGCTTTGGTGATCATCACTTTAGTTGTCAAACGAGATACGTAATAGCCCCGCTGACCATATGACCAAAAATTTGGCAGAGGGGGTTAGCGCATCATGCTCTCTCCAGTGGTATCTCCTCTAAGTATCTTTGGTTATAAGCCATGTAGTATTTGGCTTAAAATAAAAAAAAATAAAAAAATACCATTCCCTTATCTCCGAAGTAGGTGGAGGGAAATATCTGAAAAAATTACAGATAATACATGCGTACCTATATTTTACAGGAAAAATATAACGATATTTCCCTAAAAACCTCGACAAACAAACTTAGTTTTGAGTATTTTTTTGCTATCTGAGGTGTCAGACGCATATTCATCATCATCATCATCAGCCGGAAGACGTCCACTGCTGAACATAGGCGGGAGGCCTATGTTCAGCAGTGGACGTCTTCCTTAGAACGCCACAATGAACGACAATTGGACAAACGTTACCTGCGACGCGCACAATGTCATCTGTCCACCTCGTAGACAGAATATAACAAGACATCTAGCTAGCGTGCCGCCGATAAGGACAGAAAATAACGGAAAATAATCATTCGTACACTTAACACACGTTATGGATATTTATTCAAATGCGCCTATTATGTAGTATAAACGATATTTCATACCGCAATTAAATTTAAAACTCCAAAGCTAGGTCGTGAACTAGAAAATTTCATGAGTACTCGAAGAAAACGCACCGTAGGTGCGCCAGATTTTGAACACACGCTAAGGGACAAAAAATCATATGCTCTATTTCTTTCTATCACATATAATATATATAAATGCATCCTTTTCTTGAGCGAATGAGAAAGAAAGTGCCAGCTCTCTATTGTTTTCTTTCTCTAAGGTCCACCTAGTGGGAGGCCTGCCAACGCTGCGTCTTCCGGTTCGTGGTCGCCACTCGAGAACCTTTCTTCCCCAGCGGTTATTGGTTCTTCGAGCGATGTGGCCTGCCCATTGCCACTTCAACTTGCAGATTCTGAGAGCTATGTCGGTAACCTTAAAATAACTCGCCGCATATTAAAATAACTTAAATACGTCCAAAAATAGTATGGAACCCACGGTGCTCGAGTCCGACTCGCACTTGACCGTTTTTTTAAAGTATAATTTTAGTATAATCCTGCATAAATATTAGTATTTTTAGTATTGAAATCATATTCTTTTAGTTGATTACCTTTTTATGAAACGGTCACACTGGTTGTTTTGTTGTTCTGTCGGTTTTTTTTTTTGGCGGGAAGTCAAATAAGGCGGCAACTTAAATTTTCACTCCCGAGTTTAAAATTATTTTTTTGCACTTATTCGACTGATACCTACTTGTTTTATATCGCAAAATATTCTGGGCATAGCGTCCCTCAATATGAGTCCCCACAGCGACGGTGAAGATCCTGGAGATGGTAAAAAGAAAAGAAAATTTCAAGCGATTTCTGGCGGCGAAAAAGAGAAGTATAACATTTTTACTAAACCAAACTATAAAAGATTATTTATTGAAAATGGCAGCAATGAGTTTGTCGTTTTCGTAGAGTCAAGCGAACAGGAAAAACTAGGTAACAAAAACCCGATTACCCTTACAAAGATACTTACTGACAGTGTTATAGGCATTGTGGGCGTTCACCGAGTAAACGCCAATAAAATAGGAATAACATTTAAAAAGGCTGCTGCAGCCAACAATTTTCTTAAAATGGAAGAATTTTTGAACAAAAATAAAATGAGAGCATTTATCCCATCTTATCTAACTGAGAGAGTTGGTGTGATAAGATATGTACCTAAGGACCTATCCAATGAAACGATTTATAAGAATATTGTTTGTGATACCGAAGTCATATCAGTAAAACGTTTTATGAAAAAGGTCGATGGAAAACTTGTACCATTAAACACAGTTGCAGTTACCTTTGCCTCAACCAATTTGCCCCAATATGCTTATATTAAACTTTATAGATATGAAGTACACACTTACATTGCTCCACTTCTGCAATGCTATAAATGTTTAAAATTTAACCACTCCGCTAAAGTGTGCAGGGGTGAACAAAATTGTTCTTCATGTGCTGGACGTCACTCATACAAAGAATGTGATGTTGAAGAGATAGTTTGTATAAACTGCAGCGGCAATCACTTGGCTGTGTCAAGAGATTGCCCTGTGAAGCAAAAGAAAATGGAGGAAAAAAAGAAGAAGTCGCTTCAACAATCATATGCCACTGTTGTGAGTACACCCACACCGCCACCAGTTAGTGAAACTTCCTTCCCACCATTGCCTAGCAAACCCTTAAAAAATAGCGATAATTTTAATATAAAGCAACTTGCCGAAAACGATATTATAATAAATGCAATAGTAAAATCTCTCGTAGCCCTTGGCAATATGTCCAGTACCCCTCTTACTACTAAGAAAATAAAAGAAATATTTTTATCTAATTTAATTTAATGGATAGTTACTTAAATATATTACAATTCAATATACAAAGTTTACAGAGCAAAAAAGCCTTATTACAAAACTTATTAATAGAAAAAAATATTGATATATGTCTTATAAATGAAACTTGGCTTAAGTCTACTTCTATTATTCCTTATTTTCCTCAATATAATTTTATTTACAAAAATTCTAATAACCCCCATAATGGTGTTGGTATTTTAATCAAACAAAACTTAAGATACTCTATAATTTCTACAGTTTTTTATGAATCCGTTCAAAACATATGCATCTCAGTAGAAACAGTTTCTGGTCCTTTAGCTATAGTTTGTGTATATTGTCCTCCTAATAATAGACTGGATACAACAAAGTTGAAAACCCTTATAAATACTATACCTAAACCATGCGTTATAATGGGAGATTTTAATGCACATCATATTGCATTTGGATGTAATAGTGATAACAACAAAGGAAGAAACTTATATAACATAATAGACCAATATGATTTGTGCATTTTAAATGATGGTTCATCCACAACTGTCCCATATCCTAATAGACAGGCCTCAGCTATAGATCTGGCTTTAGTTAGTCCTTCCATTGCTCACTTATGTAACTGGTATGTACATGATGATCCTATGGGTAGTTATCATCTTCCAACATTGCTAGAAATTAATATTCTTCCATCCACATGTGAGTCGTCTCCTGTAAATAAAGATAAATATATTTATAATAAAGCAGACTGGAATGCATATTATACCTTGTCTGAGACTTGCTTTTCTGAGTTACATTTAAATAGTAATGATAGTGCTATAAACTTGTATGATAACTTTGTAAATACATTAAATGATTTAAGAGACAAAACTATACCTAAGCAACATACAAAACCCAGAACTTGTATATCTAGAAAACCAGTTCCATGGTGGAATCAGGAGTGTACTGACGCTGTGACTAAATCAAAAGATGCATTAAAAGACTACTTCTCCGAACCCACCATAGAAAATTGGATAAAATACAAGAAGTTAGATGCCAATAAAAAAAGATTATTAAAACAAGAATGCACTACCTCTTGGCATAACTTATGTGGTAGTTTTAATAGATTAACACCTATTTCACGAATATGGCAATATATTAAAAAATTTAAAAGAATAGGTGAGAGTGCTCAGAACAAAAATATGAATGAGGAGTGGATTCCAAGATTCTTAGATAAGTTATCAGATTCAACTCGTACTGATCAAGAAAAACTTGCTAATTTCTTTGAAAATGCTATAGAAACAGACAATAATCACTTTCTTAACAATAATTTCACCTTAGATGAGTTACGAGTATCATTAAAAAGTAGAAAAGATACTACACCAGGATTGGACAACATACCTTACATATTAATTAAAAAATTACATTTGAATGCACAAATCATATTACTCAATATATATAATAGTTTATGGCAAGAGTTAATAATTCCTGAGTCGTGGAAAACCCAATGTGTAATACCAATTTTAAAACCAGACAAGCCCATTAATGATGCCAATTCATACAGACCTATTTCATTATCATCTTGTTTAGGTAAAATTTTTGAAAACATGTTAAAGTTGCGATTCGATTATTTTGCTGAATCTAATAAATTAATACCTGATGCACAGTTTGGGTTTAGAAAAGGTAGAAGTTGCTCTGAAAGCTTTGTATCATTGATATCCGATATAAAAAAGGTTAAGCTTAGTCATTCTAATATGATCTGTGTATTTCTTGATGTTAAGGGTGCTTTTGACAATGTCAATATTGAGGGCCTTATTCAAGTATTAAGCAATATTGGTTTACCCAGGCATAATTTAAAATGGATATATAACTTTCTTAGCAATAGAACTATATTTGTTAAATACAATGATCAGTTACATGGGCCTAAAACAGCTAATAAAGGTACCATGCAAGGGGCGACATTATCTCCTCTTCTATACAATTTGTATACTTCCGAAATATTAAAATATGTAGATACAACAAATATTAACATATTGCAGTTTGCCGATGACTTACTTTTGTACAGCATTGATCAAAACATTGAAACAGCAGTAAACAATATGAATACCGCTCTTAACCAATTGTTCTGTTATTATCATAATACTCTCAAATTAGACATTAGTCCAGAAAAAAGTGCAGTTTTAATTATAAGTAGAAATCCAGATCAAACAAACAGTCAAATACTTTATGATAATACTGAGATCCCTATTGTAAAACAACATAAATTTCTTGGAGTGATCATTGATAATAAGCTTAAATTTGATGAACATATTAAGCATATTTGCAAAAAGGCTTTGAAAGGTATAAATATTTTGAGACATCTTGCAGGTACCTTTTGGGGAGCCGATCCTAAAACAATGAGTATGCTGTACAAAAGTATTGTCCGAAGTCACTTTGACTATAGCAGCCTAGCATACATGAATGTCAATAGCACCCTTCTTAAAAAATTAGATGTAATTCAAAACATTGGATTAAGACTTATTTGTGGAGCAATGCGCTCAACTCCTATTAATTCATTAGAAATAGAAACATGCATACCTCCTCTGGCATTGCGTAGACTGCAGTTGGCAGAGAGATTTTATTTAAAAGTTCTTTCCATGGGCAATAGTCCTCTGCATGACAAGCTGACTCTACATCCAGATATCTCTCAGTCAATTTCATCCACCATAGTGTCAGCATCTTCAATTATTGACAGAACATTGCCTGAAATGTCAACAATTTTTACACACATTAAAAACAATGCTGAAAATATAAAAGTATATAATATTTGGCCACTATACAGCTGTACATACAAGGGACTGGTTAACAGTTCATCAAAATTTTATCTTGATAAAGTACATAACAAAACTGATTTTGAACAATTTAAAAATGAAAAAAGTAATTATCACTATATATACACTGATGGTTCTAAAAGTAATTGTGTTACAGCAGCATTCTATGATCCAAAATTTGATTATAAAAAATGTATAAAGTTAAACAATGTATGTAATATCTTCACAGCTGAGAGCTATGCCATTTATTGTGCATTGCACTATGTATATATAAATTTTACTGTAAATAATGTACATAACATTTTGATAGTATCAGATTCTAAGAGTGTCCTTTCTGCAATAGCTAATGTAAATATGTCATTTAAGTTAAATTATATTATTTATAATATTAGAAATTTGTTATGGCAGCTAGTTATAGGAAAAAATATCAATGTAGAGTTTGTATGGGTGCCTTCACACAGTGGTATTTATGAAAATGAAGTTGTTGATACAATAACTCGTATGAGTCATGATGAAGATGAGTCGGAGACACTCAAAGTTCCATTTACGGATTATTATACCTGCTATAAGACTACGAACAAGGAATTGTGGAAGCAATGCTGGAATATTACACTTGAAACGAAAGGCAAGTGGTATGCAGAAATACAAAGAGAAATACCTTCAAAGCCATGGTATCATGAGTTCAAGTACACTGATAGAAAGTTTATCACAACGATATCTCGCATGCGAATGGGACATTGCTTAACGCCAGCTCACTTGAACCGATTACATATAGTCAATAATAGCCGATGTACTTACTGCTCACAAGAAGAAAACGCCGATTTGGATCATATAATTTTAAAATGTCCAGCTTTCAAAATCCAACGATTAATTTTAGTGAGTGACATTTGTGACAGTGTCAGTGAACTGAGTGATGAACGTGTACCCCGCCTCGTTCAGGAATTACTATCGAATTCAGACTATTTTGCACCGCTATTTAAGTTTATTTGTAGCACTGTTGAAAAGATTTAATTCATAACTTAACGTGATTTATTTGTTATTTTTACTTTTTATATTTTTTGTTTATTTGTTATTTATTATTATTTGTTATTTGTTTAGTTGTTGTTTTCCTTTCTTTTTTTGTCACTTCGTTGATCTATGATGTATTACTACTTACAAGCTGTACTTACTTACTTACAGCTGCTTACTTTTTGTAGCTGTTTACACATAATTTTATTTGATGTAAAATGTATGCGACTGAAGGACTCTGTATCCATGGTCATGAATAAATATTATTAAAAAAAAAAAAAAAATGTTGTTCTGTCTGTTATCTGTGGTCTTGTCTGTCTGTGACGCTGTCTGTGATTTGTAATTTTGTTTGGTTGTAAAACTTTCAATAATTAAGTACCTATTTCATGAAATTACTGTATTAAATATTGGTTTGCCATGGCTCTTTATTGTGCAAGTGAGTTCCAAATGGTTTTCGTAGTTTTGGTCTTGACCTACAGACAGTTTTACATAGCGCGGGTTCAGTCACCGGTTATCACCACTTTTTCGGAATATTTATTTATTAAACTAAACTAATAATTGCAAGCACCTGTTTATAATTCATCGTTATCATTACAATTTGTATTGAAATCGTTAATAAGTGTATAATGTTATGAAGTGTTTATAACCTTACATTTTTTCGTAGTATCTAATGAGGTGCCCGAGGTACCAGTTGTGTCTCCCTCGTCAGGCGCTGTGTTTGAGAAACGAGTTATTGAGAAATATATAATTGAGAATGGAGTGGACCCTATTAGCGGCAAAGAACTGCGTATTGAGGACCTTATAGAGATAAAGAGTGAGTAACAACAATGAATTGTTCTTGATAATATTGTTCAATTTAAAATAAGTGAATTAATGAACCATGATAACCTTCATGCATAATTTTTAGATCATTAAGTGCTATTTAACTATCAAATGCAGCTATTTTGCCTCTTAAACTTAATATTTTTTGTCTCATATTATATTGCTTAAGCTACCTTTGACTTCAGGGCTAGTAGATAAGTTCAAAGTTTTGATCCTTCTAAACTAAATAAATATTACATTGAATTTAAACTAATTATATGGACTGTATGTGTTTGAAAAACACTGCACAGCCTCAAGATACTATAAGCTCTTACTGAGTAGATCGGACCAACAATAATAATTAACAAGACCAGTATAATTGTGACATAATGACGTTCAACATCTCAGTCCTCCTGCGGCGATGGGTGCTGCAAAGCAATCAAAACGTCAGGAAAGTAAAATCTTTATTAAACCACTTTATAGTCCATAAAAGTAGTTTTATTTCAATTCACATAAATAAAAGAAAACATTAAAAGAAACATTAATTTGACTGTACAGGTCATTCCTAAACAATAAATAACCTGTATGTCTTTTCTTTGTTCTCACAGCACCCACAATAGTGAAGCCAAAGCCTCCAAGTGCAACATCCATCCCAGCGACCCTGAAGAGTATGCAGGATGAGTGGGATGCACTGATGCTGCACGCATTTACACAGCGGCAACAACTACAGACTGCCAGACAGGCAAGTAATACCTGGCCCCTTTTGCCAAGTTGACGTTCTACAATACCAAACACTAGAGAATATTATTATTATTGTTAGTTATCGATATTAATATATAAACTAGATAAACATTCATGAACAAAATGACATCTAAAATGTGGTCGCGGAGGTTGCAAACTTATCTGTGCTGATGGCGGAAACGTGAACTAACGATTTTTTATTGGTAATGACTTGTAGTTTCATATAGACAATAGTGACACTCCACCGGCAAAAATAAATTTGTCATGGCTTGTCAAGAAATAGCGACACAAGGGCGCTATTTCTCGCTACCACTTTTTGAACCGTGACACCAAATCTAGTTTATATATTATATCGATGTTGTTTGTCAAGTGTTTCATATTGTGGCATGACAACTTGGCTAAGGGTGCTGCTGTCAACTGTCATACACCTATTTATTATATCATAGTATAAACACTAAGCCTAAAGGCAGGAACTGGGTAATTTTTCTTCTCATACTCTACCTCAAGCACAGTTTCTTTTTCCCCAGTAACAGTAACTAGTGTTTGTAACATTACTGAGATTGCTACTGTGATCTTGTGTACCAGACTAGACGAAAAGAAACAATAAGGTCAGTGGCACTGAAATTATTGTCATGATGCCTATTCCATAGCTGAGTAGATAATCGAGTTACAGGTGTTCAGAGCTATGCAACCGAACATCTAAGCAGTTTAATTTCTGATGATTTGATTACATTTGCAATGGCAGCTCACCAGACCGAGGGAAGGGAATAATTTGGTGGAGAGAACAAACAACTACCATCATCCGCCTGGATCATGGCTTTAGAGGGTGGTTTTCTGAATTTCCGCGTCAGAGAGAACAACTTACATTCTCTCTATTGATATTGTTTTGTACGTCCAGGAGTTGAGCCACGCGCTGTACCAGCACGACGCGGCGTGCCGCGTGATCGCGCGCCTCACCAAGGAGGTGACGGCGGCGCGCGAGGCGCTCGCCACGCTCAAGCCGCAGGCCGGCATCGTCGCCCCGCAGCCCACGCACCAGGTTACTACTTTATTTTTCATATAGCGTATGGTTCCTAATGTTCAGACTATTTGTGACTGTCTATAACAGCCCAAAAATAATCCAGTGGCATTGGTATAACAGGCTGGTTTCTGCAATTCCACATCAAAGCAATGGATATATTGTCATTCAAATGTGTTGATATTTTAACAATTTGGATTTGTGAATATCATCTAAATGCTTAAGTTCATGCAACTGCTACCGTATCTTGGGTGTCATTTTGTTTGTATTACACACATATACATTATTAGTCTAGTATAAATTATAGATCGGTGGCTATCCTTCATAGACGGTTATACAGTAGTGTGATATTCACAGGCGGAGGCGGGCGCGGCAGCGGGCGCGGCGGGCGGCGGCGCGGCGGGCGCGGCGCTGGGCATGTCGGCGGCCGTGGTGGCGCGCCTGCAGGACCGGGCCACGGCGCTCACGCAGGAGCGCAAGCGACGCGGCCGCACCGTGCCCGAGGGACTGCTCGCGCCGGAACATATACGGGCGGCCGTCACGCTCGCCTCGCATCCGGTAACTATCACTACTAGTATAGCGCGCCTGCAGGACCGGGCCACGGCGCTCACGCAGGAGCGCAAGCGACGCGGCCGCACCGTGCCCGAGGGACTGCTCGCGCCGGAACATATACGGGCGGCCGTCACGCTCGCCTCGCATCCGGTAACTATCACTACTAGTATAGCGCGCCTGCAGGACCGGGCCACGGCGCTCACGCAGGAGCGCAAGCGACGCGGCCGCACCGTGCCCGAGGGACTGCTCGCGCCGGAACATATACGGGCGGCCGTCACGCTCGCCTCGCATCCGGTAACTATCACTACTAGTATAGCGCGCCTGCAGGACCGGGCCACGGCGCTCACGCAGGAGCGCAAGCGACGCGGCCGCACCGTGCCCGAGGGACTGCTCGCGCCGGAACATATACGGGCGGCCGTCACGCTCGCCTCGCATCCGGTAACTATCACTACTAGTATAGCGCGCCTGCAGGACCGGGCCACGGCGCTCACGCAGGAGCGCAAGCGACGCGGCCGCACCGTGCCCGAGGGACTGCTCGCGCCGGAACATATACGGGCGGCCGTCACGCTCGCCTCGCATCCGGTAACTATCACTACTAGTATAGCGCGCCTGCAGGACCGGGCCACGGCGCTCACGCAGGAGCGCAAGCGACGCGGCCGCACCGTGCCCGAGGGACTGCTCGCGCCGGAACATATACGGGCGGCCGTCACGCTCGCCTCGCATCCGGTAACTATCACTACTAGTATAGCGCGCCTGCAGGACCGGGCCACGGCGCTCACGCAGGAGCGCAAGCGACGCGGCCGCACCGTGCCCGAGGGACTGCTCGCGCCGGAACATATACGGGCGGCCGTCACGCTCGCCTCGCATCCGGTAACTATCACTACTAGTATAGCGCGCCTGCAGGCCGCCACAGCTTGCTCGGTCGGAGGATCCTCCCTTTAGCAGCCACCGCTCGCTTCACTAACCTGGACAGGGCCGAGTAAACACTGAAGGAATCCTCCTCTAAGGCCGTTAAACTCTGACGAGTATCGGGTTCATTGTCATTCTGGCCATCGATTGACCCCCTTACCCAGTACCTTAGTAGTATGAAAAAAAACACACTATACTTTGTCCATTTTATTATTGGTCTTTTGACAGCTCGACGTTTGAAGTTTATAGGAACGTGAACATAGTAAGTAAACGAATGAATCGATATCGAAAAATGTGCATTCGATTAAATATTTCTTTGATTCTGACGACTCATGTTAATGTTTCTACCTTAAAATATTGTTGTCTTTCTTTGTTATATTGTGCATGAGGCCCTCAAAATAAAATGAATGAAAGTTAATGTAAAAAGACGAAAGTAATGAAAACATTTACACCTTATTTTACATATTAGCATTTATTTCTATCGATTATTTGTAATCTGTGGCACAATCGTAATAATCGTTATGTGTGGCAACCAGGGGCGTATTTACCCTAGGGCCAAGGGGGCCATGGCCCGGGGCGGCAGGCTTCGAGGGGCGGCGCAAGCCGCACCTCGCTTAGCTATCTGCGTCTTTCTTTTTGGTTTTATATGATTGAAGGATTAAAAAACCTACATGATTAACTTAAACTAAAACTCATTTGATTAAACCAGTCGGGAATCCGGGATGTTTCACTTTCAACGTTGTTGCGCGTGTAGTTTTTGTACATATCCAGCGAGAGACGGTGGGGCGGCGCAGGCCACGGCGTTGGTGACTATTTGTTGACCATGTAGTGACCGTCACCCTGCCGCCGCCTGCACCAGGCGTTTTCAATAAAATTAATGAAGCGACTTCAATCTTCAATAGTTTACCTACTACGAGTATCTATGTACCTAATGGGACTTTGCTTTTCGTTGGAACTCAAAAATATTTTTTGCATTGTTATTTGGAATTAATTCCAAAATGCGACTAAATATGTTAAGCGAATTAAGGAAAAGTTTTTGTGACGCGGTAACCGCCAATTATGCATTTTTGTGTAAATTGGATACAATGCCCGAAGCCAGTGCCGGATTAAGCCAGCGCGGGGCCCGTAGGAAATATGAACGCGGGGCCCTTGACTTGCATAGTTTTTGTTGTTAGAGTAGTCATTTACACTTCATTACTTTTTTGCCCAAATGCTCCAGGTGTTTCGAAAGTATGTACATATGTATGTAAATATGTATGTATGTCTATTTCTTTGGCACGACCTACAGCCTAAAGGGCTTGATGGACTGCGAGTAATAATATGTCGTTGGATTCGTCTTAGTTGTGCGAGATAGCCAATATATTTTTCCAAAAAAATAATATACGGCTAAAGGCCGTCAACGAGGGGATCACTCTCTCTGATCCGCTCCGCAGCTTCCTTCTGCAATATAACGCTCTCACAGAAGGAAACTACCGCCAACCACGCCCCCTCACTCCCTACCATGGCTTTCTCGGCTGACAGCGACGGGTCGGCCTCAATTGCAGCGCGGTGACTACGCTTCGCCGTTGATGCCTTGCACACCTCGAGTGTATGATGCACCGTATTATCAGCGCAACCACACTCATGGCAGCTCGGGTTCTCTTACCTTAGATTGTCTTATGAAGGTACCTGCCGAAGCAAACGTGCTCCGACAGAACCAGCAAGAGCCGGAAGGTGAGCGTGCCGTATTTTCGCTGATATGGTCAATTATGGCTGGCATGGCTTGACTCCACCACTCATTCAAGCGACCGCACAAGGGCGTCCTCCTGTGCCTCCCTTCGCCACCACTGAACTTTACGAGGAGGTGCTCCGCCCTGGCTTTGTGCTTCTTTGTTCCGCTGGTAAACTGTGGTCACCAACCAGCACCTTCGCCTCCAAGTCCCAAGGTAGGAGGACCCCCACGCCTCACACAAAATTATGCGGTATCTGCGTAGGTATTACCCGAACCAACATGACCTTCTGTGGTCATTGCAACGGGGTCTTGGTTTGGATAGTCAGGGTGTCCTCCCACACTGGCGCCCCATAGAGGGACATCGGCCATACTGCCTCGGTATATAGGTGACGGCAACTATCACTCGGGCCACACGGATTCAACAGGAGCAGCGACGGATCTGGTGGTATCTTAGAGCCTCCGTTAGTCATCTGAATCGTGTGTTGAAAGCATTGGCGATGTCAAGAGACACCAACACACCGCCCCTGAGATACTGCCTCATCCGAGAGAGCCTTGACGCAAAGGATCACGTTTGGCTGACTCTCTCGGAATCCGTATTGGGCATCGGAGACTTGGGCGTTACTTTCTAATAAGAAAGTAGCCAATAGACTATCTATTAACAGAAAACTATTCTAAAAGTTCGGGTTATACGAACAGTTTGAAGCTTAGAGGCTATTTTATTTCCTTGGAAAGGACAGACTTAAAGATAATAATAGGATATTCCTCTGTAAGTATTGTATTGTCATGTTAACAGCCGGCCTATTAGAGAAGCTTAGAGTCACACAACGAGCTATAGAGGGAGCTATGCTCGGTTTCTTTGCACGACAAAATCGACGATTAGCCGAACCAAGCATCCGAAAAACCAAGGTCACCGACATAGCTCTCAGAATCTGCAAGTTGAAATGGCAATGGGCTGGCCACGTCGCTCGAAGAACCGATAACCGTTGGGGAAGAAAGGTTCTCGAGTAGCGACCACGAACCGGAAGACGCAGCGTTGGTAGGCCTCCCACTAGGTGGACAAACGACATTGTGCGCGTCGCAGGTAGCCGGTGGATGCCAGAATAGCCAGTTGTCGTACATTGTGGCGTTCCAAGGGGGAGGCCTATGTTCAGCAGTGGATGTCTTCCGGCTGGTGATGATGATGATGTTATCAACTTGTAAAATCATAATATGATGCGGCCAATGGTCACTTTTAGAATAACTAGAAAAGAAAGAATTATAATTTTATTATTATTATCTGATATAGACTACTACGTATTTCAAAAAGATTGGTGGAGTAGCATTTGCTGATTCCTACTATATGGCTAATCCGGCACTGCCCGAAGCAGAGAGTGAATGCCATAAAACTCAAAGTAAACCCGACTGATCTGACCTGATCTGTTTGGTCTATCGAAAAAAAAAATGTAAATCTGTGCTATTTTAAATTCTAGTTTCTTATCCCAAACTAATGTATGGGGCGGCAAATTCTAATGGCCCGGGGCGCCAAATTCTTAAATACGCCTCTGGTGGCAACTCACTAAAATGCGGTACGCGTCCATGAAGTACAATATTATTGAAGTGAAACTTCTTATGCGACTTCCAAAAATGTTCTCATTTAACGCGTTAGACATTATGCTTTAGATGTTAAGCGTTAAACGATAGGCGTTAAATGATAGGTGTTAAACGATAGGCGATAGGCGTTAAATTTGTTTAGGTTATGAAAGCGCTCATGTGACGCCGTCACTGAGTGAGTGGGTGAGTGGGTGTGTGTGTGTGTGTGCGCGCGTGTGTGTGCGTGTGTGTGTGTGTGTGTGTGAGTGAGTGAGGGACCGACCGACCGAACGACCGATCGAATCGATATACTATACCAACTAGATTAGCTGTCACGAACAAAATGACATCGAAAATGTGGTCGCGGTTACATATACTTACTCAACTATACACGTAGCTAGAAATTGTAGAAAATAGTTTTAAATAATTCGGAACGTCGTACTAATAGAAGCCTTCACATGTAGTAATAAAGTCTAATTCTGTATGCAGTAATGTTGGCACATAAAACCTTTACATCGGAGACAAAGAAAAATCAATAAAATCGCCAAAGCTATAAGAAAAAAAGTAGTTGTTTTGACTTAAACAAAAATGTACTCATTTAAAAGAAAATTTTAACCACTATAAAATAAGTTTCAAAACAGGTGTGTTTCCATTGTGTGTGTACTGACTTATCCGTGCTGGTGGCAAAAATGAGAACTAACTTTTTTATTATGGTAATGACGTGTAGTTTAAGAGTTTCGTATAGACAGTGGCGACATCCTATCGGCAACATTAATTTTGTCAGTCTCGGCATGGCAGTTGCGAACTACTAGCGGAGAAAATATCAAATAAATAATTTTTATTTCGTATTATAATGATATCTTACTTATATTTATTATTTAAACTAGTAGTAATAAGAACACAAAACGAAAAAAAATTTCTCCATCTGCAATTTTTGTATTACGATAAGTATTATATTATTTGGACAGTTTATAAACGCGCAATAAGGAATTTCGATACATCCTGTTGTCGGCTCGTACTAATTTGAAATAGAGCGACAGCCGTCTCCGTAGCTCTATTTTCGTGACCACTTTTCGGGTCGTGACAGCTAATCTAGTTGGTATAGTATATCGATGGCGCGGAGGGACTCCACGGACGCACATTTTTTTTTTCTGTGAATTTGTAACTTTAACAATATGAAACTTTATGTGCATCAGCTGTCAAAAAACCAATAATAAAATGGACAGAGTATAGATACACCCAACAGTATGGGTCTACCGAATATCTTGGCATTTGAACTAACAATTTTCAATTCTATTGTAATGTTGTCTTTTACTTACGCGAATATTACACATTGAAATCACACTTTTACGGATTTTATCGCGGTCTATTGTAATTCAAACCTTCTTTATTCAATTTTTTGTTATAATATTTATAAACTTTTGGAATAAATTACCAAACTAACTAAAAACCTATATTCAGGGTCTCCACTCTGCCAGCGTGCCGGGCATTCTCTCGCTGGACATCAACCCTTCGGACCACAGCAAGCTGCTGACGGGCGGGAACGACCGCAACGCGACCGTGTTCAACAAGGACACGGAACAGGTGGTCGCCATCCTCAAGGGCCACACCAAGAAGGTCACCAGGGTCATATATCACCCGGACGAGGACACCGTCATCACTGCCTCGCCGGATCACACTATTCGTGTATGGAACGTGCCGACGTGAGTATTTTATATTTTCCCGGCCTCATCAGAAATGTGACGAGTTATTCCTGTCTTGGGGGCTCGTGGGTTGCGGATACACAGAGTGTGCTCTGGGCGTCCCTACTAAATGCGACTCCAAGGTGGGCGACTACGCCCTATGGGCCCTGCGTCGCCGCGAGCGTACTCAGCCTCTATAGCGTTGGTGGAGGTTGTAGAGGCTGAAAATCACGCATAACTCTGCCTCTGCCTGAAGGAGACTGGGGACTGGGTATCTTTTGAAGGTTTCCTCCTTGGGCTTATAAAAAAGGTCTTATTAAAAAATATCGGTTATTCAGTAGTTTTTGTACGGTTGTTTGACCAGGATGCGCATGTTGTAGATACGGTTATTATACCATTTGAGGATGCTTTACTGCGCACATAAAGTTTAAACTTTTGTAAATTTTGATTAATATCTTGTTCGCAGGTCTCAGACAACAGTGATACTGCGTTCGCACGACGGGCCGGTGACGGGCCTGTCCCTGCATCCCACCGGCGACTACGTGCTCTCCACGTCCACGGACCAGCACTGGGCCTTCTCGGACATCCGCACCGGTGCTCTGCTCACCAAAGTGAGCGACTTCTCCGGCGTCAGCCTCACCACAGCCCAGTTCCATCCTGACGGTCTCATCTTCGGCACCGGTACAGAGAACTCTCAAGTCAAAATCTGGGATCTGAAGGAGCAAAGCAACGTTGCAAACTTCCCCGGCCACGTCGGGCCAGTCACATCGATCTCGTTCTCCGAGAACGGTTACTACCTGGCGACCGCCGCTGAAGACGCCTGCGTGAAGCTGTGGGATTTGAGGAAGCTGAAGAACTTCAAGACTATACAATTGGAGGAGGGGTACGCTATTAAAGAGCTGTGCTTCGACCAGAGCGGTACATACTTGGCCATAGCAGGTACGGATGTGAGGATATATCTGTGTCGGCAGTGGCAGGAGTTGAAGGTGTTCAACGACCACACGGCGTCGGCGACAGGCGTGCGCTTCGGTAAAAACGCGCAGTACATAGCGTCCACTAGTATGGACAGGACGCTTAAGTTGTATGGTTTAGAGTAGGAATAGACGGTATATTATGTAAGTTTTAGTTAGGTAACAGTCCAAGAACTTGTTAACACTTCCTCAGGATAGCCGCATCGGTTATATGGTTCATCGGGGGATAATTCAGTGTTTTCCTATTTACATACATAGCTAGAAATATTATAACTGTTTATATCACAGAATCAGTTAATTCTGCTAATATTATAAAGAGGTCAATATTGTTTCATGGATAGAATATTTGGATTTACTGCTTGGATTCTGACAAATCTACCATTTCCGAGTGACCCAAGTCTCCATAAAATTCCCACGCAATTCAGGGCTATTTTTATATGTATCTAAACATAAAAAAGTATATTGCTACACTTTTGACTACTTGAATAAAACATTTGAATTCTTTGTTATTGTTTTCATTTTTTGTCAAAAATTGGCTTATTATTTCTTGTATATTTTATATAAGTAAATTGTAAAATAATTTTAACAAATCATATAGAATATAGAATTAACTTTGTTTCCCATTTGTGTAGGACTGAACTTAGCCTGCCATTTTATTATAAGGTTTTTAACCACTTCATGTGGCTCTAGGGAACACATTGATAAATTTAAGGTTCATTTAAATTGGTGTATAATTTAAAATGTATATTCCTTTGACGACCGTTCTCAAGGCAACATAATACCAACGTATAATATGCCGCGAATTAAATTATATAAGGTTAATTGATATTTTGTAAGTACCCATTACAATGAATGACTAATTGGTTATAATAATTTAGAAATTGAGTGCTAACTATTGGCTTACAATTGACATCATGGCCCTAACATTTTGTCTGCACTGTGCATATATTGAAACTCGTCGGTTAATAGAAATATACTGAAGAAAAGCGCTGATTGGCATATTTGAGACTGTCAGTTCCATGCAGGCAACAAGTAAGCATATTGTTTTGGTAACAAATGTGTGTTAATAATACTGTCGAAATGGAATTGTATTAACAGTACTTTAATTTCTATAATAAACGAAATTAATTCGGGATCACGAGTTTTTAATTTCAACATAATATTTTGTTACATACATACTACTAAAATTATACACATAGTAGCTGACCTGCGCAGCTGCGCCCGCGTTCAAACTTTTTACACTAACCCGCAAAAAAATAAGTTTCATACATACGAAAACACCCTTTTTAACCCCCTTAAGGGTATGTCCAGAAATCCTTTTCTAGTGGAGTCATAGATAATAAAAAGAATTACTGTCCAAATTTCAATGTTTCTAGGTTCAGCCGTTTGGACTGTACAGGTCAGTCACTCAGAACATTCTCCTATAAAATATAGATAAATAGTGTTCAACACCATTTTCCTCAAAGTACCTGCAATGCAAATATTCTCCTCTTACAAATCAATCGGACAGTGGTTTTCTAACACTCAAGTATAGTAACTATAAATAAGTGCACCTACTATTATACAAATATGTATAAGGATCGGGATGAACACTGCATGTAACAATGATACAGATAATAAATAAACAGACCCATAGCATCAAGTATTTTTATTTTCAAATTTACAGTTAAAACAAACCCTCCCATAACGTAGTTTTTAATAATATACAATAATTAATATATACACTTATTATTACAGGAATATTCCAACACAACTACATATACGATCCAGTATCCGCGACATTTGCATCAACTACCTATACAATAATCAATCACATCTCCAAACTAATAAATAAAATTTTAAAACATATTCTTCATAGTTACACTGTCCGAAGTACTAGTAAACAAACATTGTGTACTAAAATCACAGATAAGCTATTACGCCATCACGTGAAAGGTGGTGATACAGCCAATACGAGATTACATTTTTATGAAGTATCAAGATAATTCAATCTGATTATACATGTAGCATTCTGTCCCGAATGTAACGCCCTATTAACACCTCTAATAGCAATATTGTTATAATCTTACCATGACACGGGGTAGAGACGACATTATACGCAGTTTATAGCTGTTGTCAGTTTCTAGCGAGAACATAAGAATACAATAATACTGCTATTAACGATGGTGGCAGGTATTCTAAGATGTATCAAACCCTTGTGACCGCTCTTGTCATAATTTTCCAGTATAAAAGGAGATAGCAATAAAAATTGTGATCAATAGACTTTATATTATTCGTAAATATTTTTATAGTGTTTCGACGAAGATGACTTTATATGGCCATTTCATTGTATAGGTTTTATTTAAATGGATTATTATAATGGATTCGTGAATACTTCATAAATGATAAACAAATTATAGGGTTGGAATGAGAATGCGACTGACTGAGAATAAATTTGGTCGCATTCTAGATAATGTAGGCTATATGTAGGCCCTGCAATAAGATAATATAGGCTATTTACAAAAACACCTTACGCTAAGCACATAACATTGATAACACGCATGTCCAAATACATGTACATAATAATGGCATATTTTTAAGAAATCCATTATTAAGTTAAAAAGTAATCATATTGGAAACTTACTGAAACTATCTATTGATTTCGACAAAATATGGTTTGGCTAGTTGTCAATTCGATTTGAATTACAACTACTTGATGTGTTATATTTTTACAGTATGCAAGTAATATTTTTTTGATACATTTTATTGGGGAATGATTTTAAATTTACCGACAAATATTTTTAGTGAAATCATCATTTAAATCCGCAATAGTACCTAGTTTGTTTGACTGATTCATTTTGTCAAATGCATGTTTCTATTACACTACGTTAATTACGATTTTTATTTGACAAACATCGTGTATAGATTTACTATTTTTATTTTTAAACATAGACCAGCTATTTTACAGGTTTTTATTTATTTATTTTTAACATTAAACAGATACAGTAAAGGTCGAATTTTCAAATATCTCCTTAACATTTAGGGCATAGGACATAAAAATGTTTCAATCGGCCATTTGTTTGTTGCAATATTTGATATCCAATCAAGCAGCTAACATTTGAGATGATACTAAATATTAACAGACTTGTGAATGGGCCCTAAACTAACAGCATAATACGAAAGCACTGGAGAAGTTAGGATAGCTGTACTCCATAACTATAAGCTAGGATAGCTTATAGTTAGGGAGTCAGATTGGATAAATGAAGTTCCATGGTTGCATCACTATTGCGGTGACTTCAAACAGTTAAATATACCAATTGTTATGTCACGCTTATTCAATCTGCAGTTATCTACAACTCAAGTAATCTCTCGCAAGTGCCATCGCGTGCTGGTAGTTTAGATATACATAGGTATAAATAAGTAAATATCAGATTCAAGTGCGGTAAGCTACGAAATTGAAACTAGAATCCTAGAGCGTAACATAGATAAAGCCATTTAAAAATTGAATAATTACTCATAACTGGGAGTTAAATACCTGAGAACTTGTTGAGAGTAGACACTATTTAAACCAATAGGTACTTTTTTGAAAACCCACAGTACTTTGAGGCTTATAACAACTTTGAAGAAGAAAGAAGAAAAATCAGTCGGCCTGCCTCAAGTATACCGTGCGTTTCCCCTTCCCATTATATTACAGCTCTCAAAAAGCTCCATTAGCGTAACAGAACATTACCATTATAAGTGAAATTCAACTGTGAGTCCAATTCAACAGGCAGTGGATTCCGTGGTTGTCAAATGACGTAAAAATATTAGTACATACGTTTGCGCTTAACAAACTTGCGACCTCTAATTAACGAGATTAGAAATTCAAATGTATGTGTAAAATAGTTTAAATTTATACTATATTACACAAGTATGGATAGATCAGAATATTCGATTTTGATCCTTCATTCTTCCTCATAGCGCTCACCAATACAGAAAAATAATTGCAAACAATAAAATTGACATCCCACCATCGCGTTTACCACTTCTCTTGTGTATTTTTATTATAACCGGGACCAAAAAGTCTGTAATGAAATCAAATGGCAAAGACTCAGGTGGTAATACTTTTATTAGGAAAGTCCTTTGTGAACGGGACCGTCCAGGTAGGTACCACAGCAGGGACAGGTATTCTGCCGCCGAGCAACACTGCTGTGATCTGTTATGAAGGGCACTGTAGCTGGTGAAACTATCCGGCTCATGAGACTTCATAACTAATGTCTTGGGTGGCGAGCAGCAGTGCTATGCTGCTGTTTGTGTGCTGTGTATGTTTGTTTGAGGTGCCGCTCACCATCGGATGAACGTCAGCTAGTTTCGTCACTAACACTCGCACACACAAACGTCAATTAATGTTAATTAACATTAATTCATACCCTGAAATCGGACACTCGAACCCAATTGATATTTTAAACTCTGTTAGTGAAATGAATCCAATTGGGTTGAAGTGCGTTAAGCTGGTTACCGGACCCAAATTACAGCCATCAACAATATAATGGAAATATCTATTATCTCGTACTTAATACCGGAACATAACCATAAAGGATTTAAAAAAAACACACTTAATTAGAATTAACGCTAATTGACATTTGTAAGTGCGGCAAAAAGTTTATTACGAAAAATGCCACGTACGTACGCGCGTATGCAGCTCTATATTTGGACAATCTTACGAAGATTATTTTTGTGATAGAGGTTATTGACTTATCAATGATATTTGGGCCAATTGTTGAAACATACGACAGATTAATAAATAAGTCCATTTCGGAAATACTTGTTGATTATATTGTTATAAATCTCAATTTTTTGACCTGTGTCCTCTAAATCGGTGTCACGTGATTAAAAAGGAAACAATATTAACTCATTATTAAATAACTAAAAATAGTTCTGACTGTATAAAGAATTAAAGAATGTATTGTATGCAACCCCTATTCATATTTTAAATGTAAATCACATTGCATTTGCAAATGAATGATAGAAGTTTTTTATTATAATCCAGTACCCTATACGTTGTCAGAACTAACTTTTACGGGAAATGGACACGGTACATTTAGATAATTGTAGCTTCTCCATGTTCCAATCACACCAGCACCAACAGCCACAAGAATAACTTTGGTGCTACACGTCAGAGTATCCTTGCCAATCTCCAATACAATCCCTAAAAGCTTGCCTTTAACACATGATAAATATAATGTCTATAACATCATTCGATCGTTCATTCTAAACAGCCGCGTACACCTCGAAAATTAGAGTATATCGCAATAGATGCTAGTGGTAGCGCAAACATACCAAGACGTGCGTCGCGCGAGCTCGTCAGCGCCAGTGGGCGGGCGCGGCGCCGTGCAGCGCGGCGGCCAGCACTGCCTCCTGCGGTCATGCGAAGATCAGCCACAGCACGAACAAGATCGCCACCCACAGGAATATCTTGGACAGGAACTGTTCCTCCTCGTATTGCGCGGTGCCGCGGGGCGCTGGGGACAACACGGCAATGTTTGGCAAACTGTTGATCTTTAGTATTCCGCTGGCGATTTGAAGGCGTGCTTGCAGCGAGATTGGGGTCGCTGTGATTACGCTCGCAAATAATAGATCTTTTAAATAAAAATAAAAGAATATACGCGCGAAACACTCGATAGCCCAAGTTAGCTCCGATGGGGTTACGTCCACTGTTGAATAAAGGCCTCCCCCTTGGAAGGTATAATCTTGGGTTGCCGTCAAGGGCAGCAAGGGCAATTGGCAGGCGTCTTGGGGATCGCAGTATACATAGGTGGTAAGTTCCGGTGTGAAGGGCACTGTAGCTGGAGAAATTGCCGGACACAAAAGACTTACTGCCGAACCTACAGACGTCAATTATAGTTAATGATCATTAATCCATTTTTTTAAATCTAATTATATCGACACTCGAAGCCAATTAATACTTAAAACTCTGATAGTGAGTAGATATATCAATAATCTCGTATTCAATAATCGAAAATAATCATAAACGGCTCCGACAGTCGAAATAAACAGATATTAAAAAGTGACTTAATTACAATTAAACATAATTGGCGTTTGTGAGTGCGGCAGTTAATACCTAATTTCAAAAGGGTCGGGCAACGTGCTAGCGTCTATAAGCAGTGGTGACTGCTTACCATCAGGCGGGCCGCGTGCCAGCTTGCCACCTTGGTGGTATAAAAAAAAGCTGGCCATGGAACCCCAGATCACAATCACAACACACCGCGTCCCGAATTGATTAAAATTTTATAAAAAAAAAAACCAAGAACAGCATTCCAATCGGTCCATTTATCTGGGACTACGATACCACAGACAGAAAATTTAGACACACCTACGTCGGCCAAGCCAATTGACGTCATGGTTAGATATTCTGGCTACGCTAAAGGTCGTAGGTTCGATTCCCACCCAAGACGACTCATTTCATGGACATGTCAGTTTGCTCGCTTGTCTGGTTAAAACTTACCAGCGCTAGGCCTCGGGTCGCCGAAGTTGAAGGTAGACGTGAACACCCCAAATGGGAAGGCGCCGATGCCGAAGGACATGTGGAAACCCTCGCCGAACCCGAAGCCAGGGAACCCGCTGTTGTTCTCGGGCTCCGTGCGCTGGCCCGCGGGCCTCGGGGGCACCTGATTCAATCAATATTTACTTCACTAGCAATTTCCACAAATTGTTTTTTATGCAACTTAGCGACGAATCGTGCTGGCCTTGTGATTGTTCATGCGACGTGGGTGCGCCTTCCCATGGTCAGTGCATTGTATTGCCTTTAAAAATTGGCAGGCGTCTTGGGGATCACAGTATGTATATGTGATTGGTAATCCACTAGAAAGACGCTGCCTGTCTTCTTGTTTTCCCTTAGTGGCCTCTTGCGGATATCCACGAGAGATGCTATTCTTACCCGGACACCCCACGAGTAAATGTAATGTAGCCACAGGCATAGTTGATTGTCCACATGGTGGACACCATTGCTGAAAGGAACTGCACCTAAAGTGTTTGCCCATCAGTGTATTGCTAGATACAGCTACTGGACAGTAAAATGGTGACTAGCAAAAGGCGATTATATGAGTAATATTACTATCAAGGACATGTTTTGGTGGGGATAGTTTAGACTGCAATAAAGAGTTTCATTTAGATTTATAACAAAGACAAATTAAACTTATTCTGTGGTTTAGCAGGGTACTTAAAATATACCCTTTCACCCACAGTAGAAGTCGTTTGTGCATAAAGCTGTGACCTATACATATTAAAAGAATTTTATATTACTAGCTTAGCACTAATTCGGTTATTAACGTTTTAAGGCTTCAGTCAGGTACTTGAAACGTTTTGGCAAATCATACAGCCTCAGTGGCGTGCACAGACTTTTTGATCAGGGTAGGCAAAAAAGCAAATATCTTAGATATCTAGAGTCGTAGGGTAACAGTCTTTTTGTTTGTATGTATTGCCACTGTAACATAAGTAAGTATATTTATTTGTACTTACTGATGTTTTTTTGAATAAATGAGCACTGTTATGCAAAAATGTGTCAACAAAAATAAAAATAATTCTGTGTTAACGCCATCTATCTCTTGTTATAGGCGACAAACTGCATTAAGATTTTTATTTGTTAGATGGAGCTTTACTACATACTACCGACATGCGCATTTTTTTAAACGTCGCCTGCGCCTATAACAAGAGATAGATGGCGTTAACACAGAATTATTTATATTTTTGTGGGTTGACGTTATTGCTTATAATTGCTCAAATATTCCTGACTATATTTTATTTCACTCCCACAACTAAAACGATATTATTATGTAGGAAGTACCTAAGTATATTAAATTAAAATCCATGCAGCCATTTATGCCACAGACCGTGTTAAAGAAATAAACATACCTACTATCGAAAAATATAATCCTACTTGGATAGTCGAAGAGAAATAAACTTACCTATCAATATGAGTGCAAGTTGCTTGTCTTGTAGATACGTACTAAGATGATTAAAACACATTACAACATGCAACAGTAGAAAGATATGTATGTTTACGGCTAAGATACAACATGTACCTATAAATTAAACTATAATAAGTGTGGACGCCAGGAGAGATTTTTTATTGTTTGAACTCTTCCAAAACCAAAATCCCGGCCAGCTAGGTCTCTCAGGAAATAAGATAACTTTCTCTTTAACCGACTTCAAAAAAGGAGGAGGTTCTCAATTCATCGTGTATGTATTTTTTTTTTTTTTTTTAGTTATACAAATCCAAAAAGGGGCATATCCTTAGTCTGGAAGATAAAGGAAAAGCAAATGAGTATATTTTATTGACTAAATGATTACGACTTGTTTGTTTTGAATCAATACAACTCACCCCCTTTGTGCACAATAGCTATATATTAGCTAAATTATTATCTCTCGCAAAATACGACCTCTCGCAAAGTACGTCCATACCCGCACCGCATAATTTAAAAAAACATTACAAAAAGAAACTTCGATTCTAAGAGGATACGAACTCGCGTCTCGCGAATTGCTTCCGAACGCCTTACCAAATATTCTACGATTGCAACACCTGAGCGTGTAAAATTAGTATTCATGTCGTAACATAAATATCTATCGGGACTAAACTATATTGAAATGTCACTTTTGGTAGGCAGTGTCTCTTTGTGTCTCTGTCCTTTGTCTGTGTGCGTGATATTTTTTCTATTATACAAGTCAGATTATTTATGGGTGCGTGTATCGGTGTGAGTCTGTGTGCAATAAATCTCTTTGAATGTGTGAAAATCCAGGCCCCGCCGTGTCGTGTCTTTGCGTGGCCCGCGCGCGAAATCTATCTTTACATTTATGAGTAGATATAGTACAGTGAATTTATGTACAGCGAAGTTCGTCGCGGAAACATTTTGCGTGGTTTTGTTTATTTACAATGGTGAAATAATAGAAAAGAAAATGAAATATTATTATGCACACTTTATATTGATATGTCTGATTGGGGAAATCACAGGGTAGGCAAACACTTTTTGCCTATATGGACTGCACGCCACTGTACAGCCTAAAGGTTATAGAGGATTAATTTAGGGGAAAGATGGAGCCTTTTTAATCATGGCCCCAGGCTTTATTTATTTTTTAAAACACCAACAATGGAGACCACAAGAGAGACATTTACGAGAACAGATATTTCGTTCGCAGTTGGGTTTACTTGTTTTTATTATGACTAATGCATTCGAAGCGCAATTAGTGAAGGCGTTCAATTATGACCTTGTCGAGAAATCCATAACTGTATTAATGTAGCAGCATTTTAGAAAATCATTATGAAACGATAATAAACCTAGTCTCTACCTCATAGTCTTAATTTTTTGAAAGTATAGTCGCAGTTGGCCGCAGATGGCCATTACAGGTTCACCGGGCGCAAGTGGGCGAGCGCTTATAGCACTCTAGCCAGAAAGGCAAGGGAGCGACGAGCTCAAGGGCAACTCCGGGAGGCACGGCCTCGGCTTGGGCTGTCGCTTAAGAGATGGCTGATTCTAACACCGGTTCACAACGAGCTCCCACTGAGAAGAATCGGCAAGAAACTCAGTGGTGTGATGCTCGTCGGCATCGCCGCGATGAGTCCGGTGTCTGATTGATAGTGTAGCATACGGTTGTCGGGGAAGGGTGGGTGCAATGTCTTGGTCCAGTAGGGTCGACATTGAGTCTGGGGGATCTAATGATAGGTGTCGTGGACGGCGGCGGCGCTGGCCTGAAGGACTCGGGAATCGAGACTAGACTAGTCTCTCTGACTGTATAAAATAATTGTGTTCGTATTTTTAGATTTCAGATAGATGGGTATATAATACTTTATTGTGTCACCATTATAAAACACACAAAAAAAAAACCAGTAATGTTAAATGTAACAATAGGCGGCCTTATCACTAAAAGTGATCTCTACCAGGCAACCTTTAGATAGTTAAGTTTAGTTAGTTGGCCAGATAGTTTTAGGATAGGTATCTATTTATTGCCGGTCATATAACGACCTTTAATTTGAATTTACTTTCTTTAGAATGTGTAACATATTGCAGTAATACCTAGCTTAACAATGGTACCTAGCTGTTCCACTTTCTAATGTATTAATTGGGTAGGTACATTAGCAATCGCATAATACATCATTCTGTACAAATACTTTTAGTTACATAAAATGGTTCATGTTTATGTCGAGAAATTGCAATATGGGTTTCCCACTTTTCTACAATCATTTATTTTTATTTTGTTTATCATGTCCTATGTCAGGGTCATTCCTGTGATACAACGTAGTTGATAGGTAAGATGGAAAAGTTAATTACTTATTGGAAGATATGCTTACTTTCTTGATCGTAGCAGTTTCAAAATTATAGGATTTCTTTTTTACACATCAGCACATTGTTTACATACATCTTAATTAGCTATACGTATAAGAAAAACATTGTTTTTGAATATAAATTGTTAATCGGTAAATTTAATGTAGCCCACAGGAAAAGTTGAGTCCAGAAGGTGGTCACTCAACTTGGTGGATGCTGACAGAATCTGGTGCATGTCATTGAGAAATGTCTATGTCCAGCAGTGTTGATGCGACAGCCGCGCGGCTGTGGTTTTAGTAAGTAAAGATGCCACATTCCCATGGGGCACATCTGCACCAGGTGCCTGTCAATGTCTTGGGTAAGCCGCCCGGGCCACGATGCTCACGGGCTCGAGGGTCGCACTCCTCGGAGTCGCCGCCAAACTCGATGGACGTCTACACCCTAAAACTCCAGCAACTCGGTCTTTCATAGACCTAATTATTATGAGAGTATAAAAACCTTATTTCTAGGATCCTCTTGTTTGGTGTTGCCTCTACCATAGAGTGGGATCACTTTGTCCCGACTGATGGCTGCCTTGCAGACCGGACACACCTGCCTACTGGGTCTTGTTTCCAGCCACTGATGCAAGCATGGCCAACTGTACAAAGAAAAGGCAGGTGTGAGTTGGACTCGCGCACTGAGAGTTCCGTACATTCAGTGGATGTGTAAAAGTTAGTTTTCTATTCAACTTACACCTCGGCTCAGGTACTAATAAGACCAAATGTTTGTCAAAGCTTATGGATGAATTCTAAAAAAGCTATGCTACACAGAAACATTCTTTTATTTGTCCTGTAAAATACAAATTAAAACATAATTTACTTTTTTCCTTTTGCCAAAAATTAAACCTAGGTTTTATGTTAGAGAAAAATACGATAAAAAACCATAGACAACCACTTAATTTTGCAGTTTGGGAGTCTTACACTTGACCGGTTTTTGTTTTTTTGCAATAAACCCCTTAACTTAAAATGAATATGTATGTATGAATAAGCGAATTTGTGGAGTAGACTAGTTATAGTATGTATGTGGATATTATATTTATGAGATCAGCAACATTTTACCCATATAATAATTTATTTTTTTATTCTTATTGTACACAAAGAAACACAGACACTGTAATTATAAACATAGTAAAGACATGTATTTTGTTCTGTTATTTGTCATGGTTTTTCTCTTCTCAGTAATTTTTTTCTGTATTCATGACATACTTTTAACATTTTTATTGGGTTTAGGCATTAGTAGTTTTCTGAGGTAGAAGGTCAGTCTAGGGCAATGGGAAATTTTAAAAAGGCACAAAATTATCTTTCTGTTACATATCCTAATATTTTAACCAACTCAATTTTTGTTGTTTCTTGCGTGTCAGTATGTGTTCAATATTTGGGTTAAAAGAGACCAGTTTCATTTGGTAGCCTAATATTATTCATAAGTATGTAGGTAGGTATCTATGTATGGGGTGAGTGGAGGCGTAACAAAATATAATTGTTCTAAAAATAAAATTTGCTTATAAATATTAAATGCAAATCAGCTAGCATAATAATGACTAAGCTACCTACTGTTGAATATTGTTTGACCTCCAAGTTACAAGTACAGTTTACCAAAAATAAAAAGAAACAATGAACAAGATTGGTGTTAAGAATTTGGATTTGGAATACTATTAACATAATAGCTGTTCACAGTGGATTTATATATACAACTATCTGACCCGCGCAGCTCTGCCCGCGCTTTTTAAAAAAACCTTTTCCAATGAACCAAATTGTGAATCTAAATCATTCTCGAATCCCCTTGAACACACACAAAAAATTTCATCAACATCCGTCCAGCCGTTTAGGAGTAGTTCAGTGACATACACACGTACAGTAAAATTATGTATATAAAGAAGATATACTGGCACTATGCACTATTGTAAAGAAGAGTGTATGTACCAGAAGAGGTGTCCACACATGCTGACGACGGCGTCGCGCGCCGTGTCCAGGCAGATGTTGCACTCCAACATACGCTCGTCATGTTTGTCTTCATCGCCCCCGGCATCGTCGCCTGGCGGCGAAGCGCTCGCACGCGCCTCACTGGTCTCCGCCATACCTCCGACGGCAAAACACTAATCACAAAATTAACGTGTTCGAATATTCAGAAAACCCTTATCACAATGACGTTTTGAATGTGACACGACAACTTCACAAATTCTGATCGCAACGCACTGATTTCCAGATTCTTTTGTATCTATAAAAATACGATAATCACCTGACAGTCCGACACACTTTAATTTAAAATGATAATCAGCTTTACACAGAAGAATTATGTTATATTAATTTAAAATAAATAAATCACATCCCCAATCTTGCGGTTTGATGATCATCTGTCACAATGGGTATATCACAGATTAGATACTAGTAGCTAGCTACAGATGCGACAGCTACTTTTGGGCTGTGTTTGTCATTGTTCCGTTTTGGCGCTACAATCGCACTGTTTGACATTTGCCGGTTACACATACAAAGTAATATACGCATTGCGTATGTGTGTGTGTACTGTACGTAGAATGTTTATAGATATGTATATAAGTAGTGATTAGAAGAAACTATCGATATCGACTACTAGTGATGTTCCATTTTGACGATAGTCTCTTACATGGGACATAATTTTTAAATTTTGTTTGTAATGAAACGAACTTTACTGTGTCAGTGATTTATTTACTTAGGCATCGTTTTCTTAATCTAAATCTTTTATATTTATCAAGGGCCCGTTTTTGGGGCTCTCCCATTTTAGCTATATACTTAGCCTCCACATCACCTTTTAATATTTTATTTATTATATTGCACCAATTATGCACTTGTAATCGAATTAAAACTTGTATAAACAAATTCTTTACTTCATTATTATGTTTAGAGCACCCTAACCAAGAAAACCTCATTGTGCTCAATATTTTTCTCACCAAGTTGCTTTTGATATTATTTTTATAGCAATTATCATTTAAATAATTATGCACTAATTGAGCTACGTCCCTGTATAAGATTAAAAGTCTTTCAGTAGGATATGATAAATTATTATTTTTCAAAGTTTTGTATTCCCTAAATTGTATATAAGTGTGAACTTTTTCTACCGAGCTACTTGTGTACGTTTTCAAGCATGAGTTGCACCTTATGGACTTTGATATTTTTCTGCATATGTACCCAGCAGTGTAAGCTGAGCAATGCACTTTAATTTTTTCCATCACCACCTGATCGACTGTTAATTTTTCCCTTGGGTAATCTTGTGAAGAGGATGGAGGTGAACTTGTGTAATTTTCCTTATTTTCGTTATCAGTTTTAAAAAGAAAACCGACATCTAATATGGTTTCCCCATTATCCTCTTCACAATTTGAAAATTTTGAATGAGGACTAAGCACATTAGACAACATTAATGATTTGAATGCATATATAAATGTGTTTGCATCTGGATTAATATTTCTGTAATTGAGGGCCCTTATACGACCGTAAAATTTTTCAAGTGGATCTTGATTTATAAGCCTGGGATAAAAATAGTCCACACTATATTTGTCAAATAATAATTTAGATATTCTAATAAAACTTTCAAGACTTGTAATCCAGCCTTGCAGGGATGGCACTCGTACGAGTCTAGGTTTTCCTGATTGTAGTGCAAGTTTACTACATTTGTCTAGAAAATGTATATTTTTAATCTTTTGAATAGCTTCTGCCCAGAATAAATGATGTGGTGTATTTTTCTTCACAGCTCGTCTTAGTTTCCCTCTTTTTGAACCACCAGGATAGCCATTGACACTATCAAACAAAGTGTCGAAAAATTCAACAACTTCTGCTGTTGTGCCCATGGTGTTTTCTGATTCATTATTCCGTAGATTATCTGAAAATGATATTGGGTATATTTATATTTATATCAACATCACATGATAATTTAATACTAGGTGCTATTATATTTATCATTAGGATGATGTAGTAGTACCTATATTCAGTCTATTTTCGTATTGAAATTATAAACATTTTTACAATTAACGTTAATCATTTAAAAACAAATTGTTGAAAGGCCAAATACCTAATTAATACTATGAAAATACAAATGCTCAGGATGTATGTTAGAAGATGCAGTAACTAGTTTATAACTATTTTTAATGCTAGTATTAAACAAGTACTCTGTACAAGTATTGTTTATGTTCCAAATAAATAGAATATAAATTATTTACCCTACTTTACTTAGGGTATTTATCTATACTTATAATAAAACTGTAATAGGTCCAATTCTGTACATTGAAGATATTTTGAAAATTATATTTGGAGGGCATTCTATAACCGATACTGAGGCCGAAAATGTAATTTTTTTAATTTTTGTCTGTCTGTCGGTCTGTCTGTCTGTCTGTATCACGGCTGCGCATCACGCCGAAACTACTGAATGGATTCAAATGAAACTTGGCATGATTTGAGATCTTACTACGAGGTAGGACATAGGATACTTTTTATCCCGTAATCTAGCACGGTTCTTTTGGGAGAGGGGATTAAAGTCAAAATGGGTACTTGGTTATACGCTTGGTCCGATTTTATAAATTTTTCTTCATAATTATAATAAATATTAGTAAGGGAACACTCATAGAGAGTCGTTATCAAGGTTTTGTAATCGATCGGGTTAAGCAACGTTAGGTAAGGTCATTAAATAGATGGGTGACCGTTTAACGCCATTTGAACAAAACGGGTCCGTGCTTCGGAGAGCAAGTAAAAAGTGGGTCCCAGTTTTTAACCGACTATAAAAAAGGAAGTTATGTATTCGATGCGAAGGTCTGTTATTAAAAGTTTAGTTAACGTAAAAATAGCGCAGGCGGAGCTGCGTGGGTCAGCTAGTTATTTAAATAAAGTTATATTTAAACATGATACTTTTAAAAACGCATACTCACTAAGTGCATTAGTGTATTTCAGCATTGCAGCAGTTCGGTTGCTTAGTACTTGAGCAGCAACACTGACTTTCATTTTTTTTACTTTCTTGGGATCTACATGGTGGGCTGTCAATTTCGGCAAGGCTCTTGTGTGCCCTAATTTACTATCAATATCATAAATATATTCAATATCTTTCCATTTTGCAGTGCTTCCATTCCAAATGATATCTTTGGTTAAAAAATTATTTCTTAACCCTTTCAGAAGATGTGGTGGGTCATAAAATAAACTTAAATCATGTCCAGCAATATTAATTGATCCATCTGAAAAAAAAAGTTTACTTAATACTGTTATTATAAAAAAGCTTTGTTCTAAAGTAATTAAAAACTCGGGGCCCGTTGGCTCGAATCGTATCAACAAAAAACCGCGCAAAAAAAATAGGCCCGCGCTCCAAAGGGTTAAAACCATAATTTACTAACCATCATGAACACCTTTTAGATTCCTTAAATGAATGGTATCTTCTCTAAATTGCCTCATTGCTGTACGAAATGTGGACCCTCGGTCACAAACAAGACCCAAGGGAATTAACCCAGTTAGAGCTACTTGTGATACTATTTGTTTTAATATATTTTGTAGCTCAGCTGATGAGACTGTGCCTTCACAGAAATAATATGCAATGCTCTGTCGCCAAGGAGAACATATTCCCCTAATCATAAAAACCAAAGCATGGTCGCAATAACGCATTTTTCTTTCTCCAGCTACGTCCACAAATCCGTGAATTTTTTCTTTCTTTTCATTAAAAGTTAAATGAGGAGTCAAAGCAACCTCATCAAATACTATAGTGCACAGTTTTTGTTGCACATCCCAATTTTTGCAACTGTGAGCAATATAGTCAAATATTTTATGATTTAATCCTGGTTCCATTGAAACCTTTTCAGATAAGCGCAGCAAAGTCCTCTTGTTAGGTAAGGCAAACATTTTTTCTAATAATTTATATCCTTTGGGACTTTGTTTCATGAGGAGCAATGCCATTAATTTTTCTTCAACAGTAAACCTTCTGGCCATTTTAGGTTTACCCACTTGTTTACACTGCATTAACAAAAATGTTTTTGCTTGTTTATTTAATAAACTAAATTTGTCCAACAGTTCACTCTCATTTAATAGAGTTTGTGCTTCAGTTAGCCTTTGTGAGGCTGAGTCATGCAAACTATCTGCTGTTATATTTAAAACTTGTTTTATAAACTTCCTTTTCTTTGATCCAAGCCTCTTAATTGAGGGACCTGAAAAGAAATATAAACCTTGTTAAAGTCATAACACTCATTATAAAGATAAACACAAAACCAACATTAGGATAAGAAATAGGAGAGGTTGATCCTTTTGCTTTTCTTATTTTGGGAAAAAGAGCTGGTTTTTACTCAGTATCACTGATTAATTTTCTAAAATTGTATATAAGGCTACATTTATCACACCTACATAGTCTTCGTGGCGCAGCTGCAAACCAGAGATTCTGAATTAAAATTGTGTTGTTGTTCCTTACAGGCTATGACAAAGTAGGCCAACCAACTGATTGTCTGGAAAGTAAGATGATCTACGCATTGGATGGGCATATAAAGTCTGCCTGCACTTGATCTCTCCCCAGTGGTGTCGGTCTTCCATTCCATCGGATTGTGAGAGTAAAGGAACAGAGTGCACTTATGCATTATAATATCTCCAATATAGTTGACTGATCTTGTGAAATTTTTGCTGCCGTGGTTGTATAAGCCAGGAGGACATATTTTTTGTTATCATAACTACCTTTTTGCTCTTGAGATTGAGATTGTTCTGTTCTTTGCATGGTGTCAGGCATTATTTCTATATTAACCCCTATGCCTGAACATGAAGGCTGTTCCAATATTACATCTGAAACATATAATTATGGTATATTATTCTGAATTAATAGATGGGCCCATGGGGCTAGTGGTTAGACACCCTGGCTACTATCCACGCAATAGGTGATGGGTTCAATTCCTACCATGTGTCTGGGTGTTATTTATCTATATTTTATCACCTGCATGGGGAGACTGGTCCCACTACTATCGCTGATGCTGATCCAATTGTAACAACACAAACACTGTTTAAAAATGACAAGCCCACTGAGTTTCTTGCCGGATCATCTCAGTTGAGGCTGCGTTGTGATCCGGTGGTAGCTTTTAAAAGAAATTGACCATTCAAAAGTGCTAGCGTTAAGCATATTTACAATAAAAAAAATGAATTTGAGTGTGATGGGTTTTGTTACTTTGACTTGTCCTGTCATGACAAAATTCATAGGGAATCACTATAATGGTTTACTCATTCTAATAATAAAAACAAAATCTTCCATTATTTTTAGTTGGGTAAAATACACACCTGCCTCTGCAGTCACTAATGATGATTCTATAGCAATACTCTCATCTTGTTTTTTGGAGTAATTATGCTCCAAACGATTTGTTTCTAAAAAAAAATATACATATTAACATCAAGAAATACAATAACACAATTAGTACATAAGTGTATCAGTATTTTGTGCTGTTCACACATATGTTTACCTCTACCTGGCATAAGGCAGGCAATCATTTAGCCTAACTATTAGATATTATAGTAACCAATTAGGGATTTAATATACACACCAAACTTTAATATTGCTGGCTCAGGTCCAATAACATCCTCCTCATCTTGCTCTTTGGTGTAATTGTGTTCAATTTTGACATTCCATTCTGAAACATTGTATTTTTATTTTTAGAATACTTAAGCTAAAGAACCTGAATGATTTCTTTTTTTTTCTACTGGGACAATCCAAACACATTCATCAGATCCCAAACTAGGCAGAGTCAGTAAGTACTATGACAACCAACAAACTGATATAAATATTTATATAGATAAAGATAAGGTTTAGACACAAGGTGAGAATCGAACCCACAGCCTATTGGGTGGTGGCCGGTTGTCTAACTACTGGACAATGGTCCCATAAATTTCTTATGTATAATGTTCAGCTGCTCTGTTACAGAACGCTTATGAATGCTGTATGTTTCTATCAGCTGTACATGAACATTATACATAAGAACATAATGGGACTATTGTCTAGTATGTATTTACACTGGAGTTTGAAGATTATTGTAAATGTAAGTTATTTGTTACTACATATTTATTTATTTGTAGTTCAAACACATACACTTGCAATGGGAACGCTGATAGCTACTATAGTATTATAAGAATACTGTATTATATATTATAGTGTAGTATATTAGCGAGAAGCTGGACGGAGGCATAAAACCGAACCGCATAAAACCAGAGGAAGCAGGTTTAATTTCTGTAGGGAGCAACCAATTTGTTTTAGTTATTCCTTACTGGCTAGGGCCGATCCACTGATTGTCTGAAAAGTAAGATGATCCATACGTTGGATTGGCATATAAAATAGATCCTGCGCCTGCAGTTGGTCTTTTATCCCACCGAATTGTGAGTAAAGGACAAGAGTGCACCTGTGCCTGCACAAGCATTTGTGCAGTATAATATCTACTGCATAGATGTTTAATAATGTTAAAAAAATAGACCACGATGGTTTAATACGATCTGGGAAACATTAAGTATTCACAATAATATAGTGAAATAATAACTCACCTGATGTACTAAGAGGTGCACCGTGGGCTATTTCTTTACTGGTAAGCAGATAAGGGTAGGAAAACCGAAGTCTTCGGCCTTCACCGTCGAACTGATTACTATCAAAATGTTTTTCACACACACGTTTTCTTAGTAGCTGTTCTTTAGTAAGTCCAATGAGGAGGGAGTTTGTGGGCACTAGGTAAGATAGCCAAACATTGCGAAGCTTATCGTTCTTGGGTAAACAAAAAAGCCGGTGGCTTTTACTTGTTGCATTGCAACCACCAACGCAACATTTATATTGGGTTCCCATGACGAAAGTAACACTATCACCTGCACAATCGGTAAATAACGGAGGAGAATTTGCGTCTCAAGGATCTCAACTCGGCAAAATGCAAGGAAATTCACAAGAAACAAACAAAACGCTCAACTCGGCTATAACACAATGACAAGTCGATAAAGTATGGTATGGCGGACTCAGAGCCGGACCCACGTAGACAGAATATAATACAGACATATACCAAGCGTGCCGCCGATAAGGACAGAAAAATAAGTACATACTAAATTTAGAGTTGCCACGTAAGGGAAATTTTACCCTTTGTGCAAAGCAAATACGGAGGTCGTTGTAAATTATATTTTCTTTCCTAACCAAAAACCACTTTTTTGACACAACATTTACTTTTCTTACATTATATCGTCTTAATCTATGACAGTCTGCAAAAAGTACGAAAGTGATTGTTATAATAATGTCCTCCTAGCCGAAACGACCACAGCGTCCAATCTTTCACAAGATCAGCCATGTACGCAGGAGATATTATAGTGCACAAGTGCTTGCGTAGACACAAGTGCACTCTCTCTTCCTTTATATAATAGGTACCTCTCATAATCCGATGGGACGGAAGACCGACACGACTGGTGAGAAGTTAAGCGCAGGACCGACTTTTTACATGCCCATCCGACGTATGTGTGGCGTATCTCGGATCACGGTTTCGGAACGCCAAAGGGGCTGTCAAAAAGATGACAGCGCGCTAGTATCTATGGCAGAGACATGGTTTAATTATTACGATTAGGTACTCCACTGTATAGTGTAGTTGTTCTCTCTCAATTTGATTATAAGTGTTTATTACCAAAGCTCGGTGTTTTAATTTGACGGACAGGAGTCGGGCATACGTCCTATCGCAAATCCCGACACATGGATCATCTTACTTTAAAGACAATCAGGTCATCGGCCTGCATTGTCCTAGCCAGTAAGGAACAACTACTCAAATTTGTTGCCCATCGCAGGATTCGAACCCACGACGGAGGCTACAAAGTGAATGTACACTTAATATCATATATGCTGTAGCTAAGGTCTATTCCACATTGTTCACCTGGGTGATATCACGTGGTGATTAAAGTGGCTAAGAGCTGTAGATAATTATTAGCCTCATACAAAAAAGTTAAGAGATAAAAACAATAAAATGCTATTTCCCAGAGAGGTAGGCAAAAATTGGCTTTCTTATAACTTAATATAATACATACTATGGCCATTTACCGGATAAGTTTTAGTAAATTTCTCCAATATACAAATCTATAGTACTAGTATCTTGGGACAATCTACGCTTGACCAATGACCACCTGATCTCAATCTACGCAGATCCTTTAATAAGGTAACCAGATAAATGATTACAAATACTTGTAAACTGTATAAATACATATTTAAATAGATAAATAACACCCAGACAATTGTTCGGAATCGAACCCATGTCCTATTGGGCAGCGGCCAGGTCCCTCAGATCGTCGAACAGCCGTACATCGCCGCCGTCCGCGGCATGTAATGCTCGACCCACCCGACCCGATGTCCGTCCTCCTGGACCATGACACAACACCAACACCGACAACGATGTCAAGAGTCGTAAACACATCAACACACAGACACCGGTCTCGCCGGCGAGGCCGAAGGGATCCGTACGCATGCGACCTCGACATGCATCCCCTCGCTGAGTTTCTTGCCGGTTCTTCTCAGCGGGGGCGCGTTGTGAACCGGTGGTAAACTCATTTTCTCTAAGCGGCAGCCCAAGCTGAGGCCGTGCCTCCCTGAAGTGCCCTTGTGCTAGTCGCTACCCAAACCTTTCTGGCTGGAGCGCTTTAAGCGCTCGCCCTCTTGTCCGGTGAAACAGTACTATTCCTACAAAAAAAAAGTGATGATCAATAAAGCAAAGTGACTATCAAGCTTCAGTTGTCCACCAAACTTTGATGTCTACTGAAAGTGTGTTTGGTATTTATTGGTGATTCAAGTTAGGCAATACCAAATGAATCATTTGATAGTTATTTAATAGTCACTTTGCTTTATTGATCATCACTTTAGTTGTCAAACGAGATAGGTACATAATAGGGGGGCAAATGAAACAAACTATTCAACGTCGGTACTATTTATTTATAATTCAGACAAATTTACCAATAAATTGTAACCAACAACATACATACATATATTTAAACAACATGCATATAGTAAAAGCACGATTAAATGTACAATGACCATTGTATAAATAACGAATGAATACGTCCTGCGCAGCCTTGGACGAATTACTTGAGCGTTTACGTTATTTCTGAATATTTAAGCATTCGGGAATAACTTTTATCAACCTAATTAATTCTTTTTGTTGCTGCTATCCACAGTATACAAATATCCATATTTTCAGGAAATCATAAAAATAAATTCGGGAAATCTGAGAAATTCTTCGATGCACCCAGCATGTGGGATCGTGTATGATGCACTTAATAATAATTTACCACTTATTTATGGTAGTCTCTCTTTTATACACTGGCAACACTGATAATGGCGATCAATAAACTGAAAATTTTAGGTTATGGATGAAAAACAAGAATTTATCGATCTTACACGTAACATTCAAGTAAAATAGTAACTAATTTAAAGCAATAAGATCTTAATAAGTCGTTTACATGTATTAGTTTCTAAATGTAATCTCTAAATTGGCCATAATAATTCACGTTTACCTGTGAAACGATACTCCACTAATTTTACGTTCACTGTCACTTTTACAGCCTAGAATACTGCACTGCACGATTCTTATAGGATTTCCACAACACACAGTAATGTCACAGTTAGTTTTTTATTGAATTTTAAGTTATTTATTTAATATTAAAACCACGATAAAATTGTCACGGAGCAAAGTGGGAGCAAACGTCAAATTTGTTTCGCACCCACGGCGCGGAAAAATCGAACACATGCTGAGGGACAAAAAATCATATACACTGTTTCTTTCTATCACACGTAACCTACATAAACGCATTCTTTTCTTGGGTGAATGAGAAAGAAAGTGTCCAGCCCTCAGGACCGCGCTTGGCCACGTGACCAAAATGGCGTCCAAGATGGCTGTTCTTATTGCGACATTAGCGCCAAAACGGAACATTTGGAACTAATGCTGTCACTGGCCTGGGGTATATAATCACCTGTCATTTTTTTTGGCACAGTCTATTTAAATGATTTAACCATAGAGTAAGGGTGACTTCTTTACAGCGAGCGCGACTGCAAATTGTAAGCGCTGCGCTGCGCGCGAAGTAAACACACACAGATACAATTTCACTCATACCTACACTATAATAAACTCGCAACACATTCAAAAAGATACGCACACAAATAAAGAATGACCTGACCATAAGAACAAAATTTGGCAGAGGGGTTAGCGCATCATGATCTCTCCAGTGCAGTGGTATCTCCTCTAAGAGTCAGAATACCTCTAAAAGCCCACAAAAAACATAGATAGATAGATAGAGAACTCTTTATTGCACACCAAAACGTACAGGAAAACAAAGAAGTACAAAGAAAATATACAATGGTATACATTGGGCGGTCTTATCGCAGGTTGCGATTTCTTCCAGACAACCTTAACACATTTTCGTTGGAGTAATTTTAATATTCGGCAAGGTTTGACAGAGCATATTCCGAAGTTTATTTTTTAGAAAGGCACGTTCTAAAATAGCCATGAGTAACGGCCATCAGCCCAAATTTAGACCACTGCGATCAATCATCATAATCTATTCTTATGTATTCACAAACCTAGAAATAAGCTATAATATTATACCCCACCATTCAAACATTTTTTCCCTAAATCTAGGGGTAAAAACTCTATGCTGGAAACCCTGATATGATGCGCATCTGTCAATCCTGGAAATAGACGATAATTGCCATACCATTAGATAGGATAGGATAGGTAGTAAGTAGGTATATAGTATAGGACCCGGACGAGTACCAAGTACGTTCCTGGGGCCCGTCGACATAGCGGGTTGTGGACACCGTGGGGTTTTAGTCGGTAGCTGACACTCTGTCAGTAGTCCGACATAACCCGCACCACTACCCCCGTGGCGGTGCGGTTCTATCCGTAATGGATTTCCACACGTAAAAAAAAAAGTAGTAAGAGCTACGATCCAAAGAGCAAAGACAATAGTCATGCCCATGTCATGCCAAAGAGGATGACAAAACGAAACGTCAAACTTTGACAATCAAAATCTACTGTGGTCAAACGTCAAAAATCTTGGGCATCGAATGTCCGAATTTTATTTGTTTGTACGTTTTTCCACTTTTCACGGCTAGATTCTCGTTTATCGTATATCATTCTTGAACTTTCTAAGTACTTTGTTAGTAGATTCCAAAGTTGTTATTTACAATCGTTAATTATAAGTGCGGCTCAGAAAAATATGTTGAAAAACATTCGTGACGTCACAAACGCAATCAGCTGAAGAGAGTGGGGGTTGGAGACGATAACTTTAGCAAAACAAACAAGATGGGTGGCGCGGTAAGCTCCGGTCGGGATAACAATGAGCTGGTGGACAATCTCATGGGGGGCAACTACATTCGCACACGGACCGTGGAGCGAGTTTTCCGGGTGTTGGACCGAGCTGATTACATGACTCCGGAGTCGCGGGATCAAGCGTATAAGGACAACGCCTGGCGGAACGGTCCGCTGCACATGTCGGCTCCATGCATTTATAGGTAGGTAATTGTCTGGAGGTAGTGCAGAAAAGGAATCTTCAAACTACCTACCATTTCTTTACATCAAAATTAAAATGATTTAATTTAAGTGGTACTGAATAAACTATTAATTGAATTGTTAAGAGGAGAAGGGGACTTGTTTCATAATATGATACTTCTAAGATGTGGTTAAAAAATAAGTTGTTATGTACCAACAATCAACTTTTTATTCACATTTTTACATTGACTCAAAAGTGCCATGTTGGCCATATTGTTTGAAAAGACTATTATAGTTCTCCCAATCTAGTTAGAATGTTTATATGTACTAACAACCAATTTAATCATTGATCTACAAAACCTGGATCATCCTTGTACCTAAATAACAAAATAAAAAGGAAAAATCAAAGCACTGACTTTAATCCACTATCCATTCCTTTCACAGCTCACTTAACAGCTTGTATTCACTGAATTTATAGACTGAAAAAAATTGCTAGTGCATAGTGATAGGCTTCTAATAAGCTGGTGTGCTTTGGCATCTTCACTTATCACCAGACGAGATCTAAAATAATGTAATGAGATTGAAGTGATATATGCAATTGGTAATAATAATTGTGTATTTAATGTTATCATTCATTGTAATGTAAATACAATACAATACAATACAAATATTCTTTATTGTACACCAAAAAAGAAGATACAAATTAAAAAGGAAAAGTAAAATTGTAGTGTGACAATTTAAGGCGGTCTTATCGCTAAATGTGGGTCTTCTTAATGGCTTCAAGCCCTGCCATCAGTTGGGATGTGGCCGAGTACACTGTAAACTGAAAAAGCATCTCTCTGTTGTATATATTTTTATATTGCAATCTTATTCCCATCCCATGGTTGCCTGGATGAAATTGTGGATAGCGATAAAGCCACCCTTTGTACAAATAGCTTAACCCCTCAAGCCCGTGTGGTTCCAAAAGGAACAATGTGTGTGTTCTTTTAGGACCCAGCCGGGATTGAAGTGAAAAATTAAATATATGTTCATGTTTTTATTTATATGTGCAAGTGGTTTTGTTGACAATAAAGAGTATATAAATAAATAAATGTCTTTAATATCCTTCATGTTCAAACAGTGAGGTGTTAGAAGGATTGGAGTTGAAGCCGGGCCAGTCATTCCTGAACATTGGCTCCGGTACTGGCTACTTCAGCACCATGGTGGGCTTGATTATTGGCTCTGGAGGCATCAACCATGGAGTGGAGGTGCATCCGTCTGTTGTGGAATATGCTGTCAAGAAGCTTGGACAGTTCATTGAGAATTCACCAACTTTGGATGAATTTGATTTTTGTGAACCAAAGTTTTACTGTGGTAAGTTAGATTCAGATTACAGTATTAAATATTTCTCATTCAGGTTATATTGGTCAAGTCCTTCACATGCTGCACAGGGCTGTACTTATATTTTACACATATAATTCAAGCATAAATTAGTTTGGACAGTTAAAAAATAGTAACATGTTATTTCTAGGTAATGGGCTCTGCTTGGCTCCCTTGCAGACGCCATATGATCGTGTGTACTGCGGTGCTGGCTGCCCCAATGAGTACCAGAATTACTTTAAAGCACTTATAAAAGTGAGTTTTCCTATTTCATTCTTTTGTAGTTTCTCTCCTGGGCATGCTGGAAGAGATTTCTATTAGTCTAGTAATATGCTGTGTCATTGTATGTGTATGATCCTAAGACATCTCTAGCCCTATTTGTGTGTACATATAAAAGTAAGTTATCAAATATTATTTATTTGACAATTTATATTATTTGTTATTAAATGCAAAGCTATCCCTTCATGCAATGTACATACATACACCCTGGTACAGCATACAGCACTTCCGCTGAATGCCATTGTTAAACCACTTTTATGGGTGACTAGTTCATAACTAAAGCTTAACCCTTTAACTGCCAACGTCGCATAATTCCGACAAAGATTTTTGTGCCCATTTCGCCAAAGTCGTATATATTATTTATTTCATTACTCTGTATTCTGTTAAAAAGATGTTCATATTAGGTAAATTGGGCATCAAGTAATCATTTACAAGTTAATACACTTCAGTCTCTTACTTAGAAGTCCTAAAAGTAATGTCCGAAGTTATAGGCCGACCGTTTAACTCGCGTATCGCCTGCGCGGTAAGAAGGGAGCGGGGGCGGGTAACGCTACACACGGAGTCAATAATCCAAAGATTTATCTCGAGATAGACATTGTTGGTAAAGAATAAAATAATAAGTATCTTTTTTTTAAGTATTTATTTTTAAGTTTTACAAATATTTTATAATAGCTTCATAGGTACAAAATCATAAAACAATAATTAACTCCGTTTAAGAAATATTTAACCACAGATAAAAAATTTATAGGACTATTCGTCACTAATATTCATATCGCTTGAATCATCATCACTGTCTGTGTAGCTTGAGGAGTCAGAACCTTGCAAATTAATAATAAATCGGTCCATCTCTTCATCAACGATGCGATCGTGCAGACAATATTCATCTTCAATAGTTTGTACATGTTTATCGCAGTTAACCCATTTTTCTACAGAGAATTCGGCAAATAACTGTTCCAGTGTTCACTATTTTTCTTTTTGTCTAAATTAGAATCAATTTCAATTTTTGCGAGCTGTCCTTTGATATCCCCCCAAACCAATTCGATTGGGTTCAGGTCTGGGTGATATGGAGGCAGTCGTAAGACTTCATGACCTGCCGCCTTTAAAATTTCATCTATTTTGTAAATATTTTCTGTCGCGTGTTGTTTGATTAAATTCAATAAATCACATTTTCTTAGAGACATATCAAATTCAACATTGTGTCTTTGCAGCCAGGTTTGCATTGTGGCTTTTGTGGATGTCATTGTAGGCTTTTTGTCCTCTTGTACCGAGTGGTATGCGGCATTATCCATAACAATAACTGAGCTTGGCGGTAAATTTGGCAATAGCTTTTCTTTAGTCCATTTGCTGAAGTTTACAAAATTCATATCGCTATGATAATCTCCGGTTTTGCTTTTGGATTTAAAAATTATAAGAGCTCCATCGATAAATCCGGCTTGTCCACCAGCATGTACAATAATTAAACGTGGCCCTTTGCCAATATGCGACAGCACCCCTCGTTCTTCATTGGATTGCCAACACGCCGGTACATTTAATGACGAATTGACATATGTTTCATAGAGGTAAACAATGTTTCTTTGATCTCTTCTGTGCTTCTTTATCGCATTAAGATAAATGTTTGGTTGTTCAATCAGTAATTTTCTTTTTGATTGACATTTCTTAAATCGAAAGCCAAGTTTGTGTTCTCAAATATTCTCGGCCACAATTTAAAATTCCTTCTTCTCTGAGTTTCGCATTCAAAATTTTTAATGTAGGAACCTTCTTATAAACCGTATAAAATTGAGTTATTTTTCTTCTAACAACGCCCTCTGTAAAACTGTCAACTACAATTTTTTTCTTTCGGATTTGTTTAATTTTTTTGGTGATTTAAAATTTACATTATTTTGTTCATCTTTCAGTTCATTTCCTTCTTTTATTATTTTACATATGGTAGTCACCGAAAGTCCTGTAGCTTTAGCAACAAGTTTGTTTAGGTTTACGTCTTCAAGATACTCTGTAGAATTATGATCTTGTTTTCTGGCTTTAAAAAAGGAATATACATTGTATGCTATTTGTTTAGCTTGCTTGTTAATTTTGTTCGCAAAACTGGAAGAGCGATTCATCTTGAGATTTATCTTGGCAGTCGTATACCTTGTGCGTTTATCTTCAAGCGTCCGTAACAAAAACACCAACCGCGCGCTGCGAGCACAGCCAGCGCACTGCCGCACTTGACGTAAGCTCTCTGCTCCGCGCACCCCTTTCACCCATCCGCTAACATCTCCCCTCGCTCCCTTCTATCCCCTCAGGCGATACGCGTATTAAATGGTCGGCCTATAGATAAATTACTGATATTATTTTTAGAAGATTGTATTGATGTTAAACGCCAATGACGGAAAAATACGACAGTAGGGACGCGACACATGCAAAAATTTAATGATGCAAAAATAAACATTATATCACAATATTTCTTTTTAAAATGCGAAAGTTTATACAGGTTTGAAGACTTCAATTTTTTTTTGTGGTGTCTTGATTATCCGTAGTGGAGATGTCCTAGGTAGAAAATTTGAGACTATTAAAGTGAGTGAGTGAGATGGCAAGAGCGTGCGACGCGATGGGAATGTGCGCGCGGTCCCTCTGGGACACGTGATTGATTGTAGCGCGCGTTGTGTGTTTGTACGCTCTCGTAGGTACAATGAACTATTATGTATTATGTGACGTAGGTAGGTAGAATTTATTTTGTGTTGGCCTCCGCCCACCGGGTCGCACTGTTTTTCTTTAGATTAGTAGGTAATTTATTCAAATGTCCTACCCAGCATCTCTACCACGGATACAAAATCACCACAAAAAAAAATTAAGAACCAATATTGATTTCCAAAAACTAAAGTATTGCACATCCCTCTTTGTTGTAGGTATTTATTTTTTGATTCACTAGGCCTGGCGCTGGGGGCACGACATTTGATATAAAGTCAGGCGGTTAAAGGGTTAATGAATGTTATGAATTTTATTTAATCTATGAACCAACATTATAGTTACAATTTTATTTATATACAATTGATCTGAATTTGTCCAGCTAGTGTGACAGTGTGTTGTCCGTAACAAGGTGGGCGGCATTCTGGTGATGCCGCTCGAAGACAACCTGGTGCAGATGCAGCGCACCGGCGACGACCTGTGGGTGTCGCGCAACCTGCTCAACGTGTCCTTCGCCACGCTCAGGGTGCCCACCAAGGAGGAGACCGTAGACATGCTTAGACTTGGTGAGAATTTGCTAGCAAAATGGTTCTCATGATCATGAACACTCTTGGCTCATCTCTAAGTATTATAGAGTCCTTTGAATGAGAAACCAATTGCTATTGGATCCCTAGGTTGATAACGATGCCGCGATGTCAATACAACTAAATAATCTATAATTTGATAAATACTTTCAATTTTAATTGTATTTATTCTTGTATTGTATAAGCATGCTTGTCACTCCATCTTTTGATAGTTTGAAGAAGTTTGTTGTTTACTACGATAGACTTGGACGGGTCCTTCATTATTATATGACCTTGCATAGGAAGTGCTAGCACACCTTATTAGGTTTGGTTTGCAATGGTTATTTAAAATGAGGGATTTAGTTCTAAGATTCAAATTAAGCTTAGAATTTGGGAGGAGTAAATAATTGACATTATAGAATGCCAAGATGAAAAAAGGGCTCCCTTAAGTTAATCACCATAAATTGCCATAATTTAGAGGCTAAATATTTAATACATTTTTTTAGTATTCAGCCATTACAGGGAATTTGGTAAATGTGGAGTTAGCGCAGTGAATTGGTGGTTATATCTCGTGATTCGTGAGTGTCCTTAATGGGGCTGATGCTGCTGGTGCTGTTGAAGCTGTAAATTCGTGAGAATTTTTATTTTTTAAAGATCCATCAAAGGAAAGTTAGCAATCTTTTCAATTATTGTCATTAAAATACAGACTTACGGTCGGGTAGGGGGAGGCAGCGTTTGCTGTAACTTCTCACCGCAACGGACTCATGCAGAATTATGGCAGCCCAGTTCGAAGGCTGCAATTGAACTGCCCTTCCCCTACCCCCTAGTAACTGTGCCTGCCTGGCTCATGTAAAAGTAAACAGTGCTTCCTTGCTTTTATTGAATATTATTTTCTTCCTGCGAAGAGTTGACTACGCGAATGGTAAACCGTTGGAAAATTGGACTAACCTATCGTCTACCAAATCCTAAAATGTGTGTGTATCTATTACAATAGACGAGCAAACACCACCGCGGCTGCAAGTGTTGTCCCGTGCGGTGGTCCGGCTCGCGATGCGGCGCGCGCTATACTCGCGCCACCCGCAGCTGCGGCCCCCACCTCCCACCAAGCCGCAGCCGGCCAACTCCTGCCCGCGACGGATCTGTATACCGATCGAGGACGACAGCGACGTCGGTGAGTCACTTTGCTCCCCACCTCCCACCAAGCCGCAGCCGGCCAACTCCTGCCCGCGACGGATCTGTATACCGATCGAGGACGACAGCGACGTCGGTGAGTCACTTTGCTCCCCACCTCCCACCAAGCCGCAGCCGGCCAACTCCTGCCCGCGACGGATCTGTATACCGATCGAGGACGACAGCGACGTCGGTGAGTCACTTTGCTCCCCACCTCCCACCAAGCCGCAGCCGGCCAACTCCTGCCCGCGACGGATCTGTATACCGATCGAGGACGACAGCGACGTCGGTGAGTCACTTTGCTCCCCACCTCCCACCAAGCCGCAGCCGGCCAACTCCTGCCCGCGACGGATCTGTATACCGATTGAGGACGACAGCGACGTCGGTGAGTCACTTTGCTCCCCACCTCCCACCAAGCCGCAGCCGGCCAACTCCTGCCCGCGACGGATCTGTATACCGATCGAGGACGACAGCGACGTCGGTGAGTCACGTTGCTCCCCACCTCCCACCAAGCCGCAGCCGGCCAACTCCTGCCCGCGACGGATCTGTATACCGATCGAGGACGACAGCGACGTCGGTGAGTCACTTTGCTCCCCACCTCCCACCAAGCCGCAGCCGGCCAACTCCTGCCCGCGACGGATCTGTATACCGATCGAGGACGACAGCGACGTCGGTGAGTCACTTTGCTCCCCACCTCCCACCAAGCCGCAGTCGTCTGCGTCTGAAAGATTAAATGTTTAACATATAATGGAGGTATGCAATTTCTGGTCATCTTGGTCTTGTAGATATGAAATGGGCAAGATGTGGGTATACGTCTATTGAGATATTTATGTTTACTTACTATAATTACTTTCTTTCAGAGGGTCTCAATGCGCTTCATGACTTGGATAACGCCAACGGTGCTAACGAAATGAACGCGCTCCTCAGCCTGGTTCTGTCCATGGGCCACAACCGCGTCGCCGGCGCACTCCGTTTCGATTCCCTCGAGTCCCCCTCCTACTCCTCCGAAGACGAGGACGAGGGGGGAGACGACGTAGATGACGGGGACGACGGGGACGACCCGCCCGACGGCCCCGACCCGCCGTCGATCGGGGACGACGAGTCCCCTCGGTCCATCACCTTCGAGTTCCGTGGCGAGGACAGAGAGAGTGACGGTGTTAGGACCCCCCCGTTACCAGACTCTGATGACCTTAATAGGAGAAATAGAAGGAATATGCGCGGTGTGCCGGCTGAAGTGGAAATCTACTTAGGCAAGGAGGCAGCAGGGACTTCGAGGACGGATATGGAATGGGAAGGCGCGGAGGCGAAGAGGGGGTCGTCTAGTGAGGAAGAGACTACAGAGACTTCTAAAGAACAAAAAAGGCAGAAGCTGGATAGTGGTATAGGTAAGGTATTTTCTTTGTTTATACTTAGGTGAGAGAGAGAGTTTCCCATCGGGTGTCTGATCCTCTGATCTCCCATCTCCTCCCGTTGGGTGTCCATAAGTGGATTAAGTGGTGACTAAGGGATCACCTGCCACCTATACTGTGAGCCCCAGGCCACCTGCCAAGCATGGGCAATTTTGGTCTGTCTGTATGTATGTCTGTCTGTGGCATCGTAGTGGTCCAACCAGTGAACGAATTTGAATGCGGTTTTTTTTAAATTGAAAGCTAGTTTAAGCGAGATGGCTTAGCTATGTTTCATGAAAATTTGTTCAGCCGTTTGAAGACCATCAGCTCTTTTGCGAGTCGAGGTAGGGATATTTTGTATACAATAGACATTTTTTATTACTTCAATTAGTTCGAAAGATCTGAAATTTAGAACATAATGTAAACCCGATGATTCTAAATAAAATAACCTTCACCAGGGTCTGATGATGATCAGCAAGAAGGTGGTAACAGGATCTCGGCCACAATAAACATAGACCCATCTCGTTTGGGCTCGTTGGATAGGTCTCAACGCGTAGTTGCTAGAAAAATGGTGATCCGGGTCTGATGATGGAGCAGGAAGGTGGTCACGGGATCTCTGCACTAATTAACGTAGACCTACCGTATTTGGATTCGTTCGATAGGTTGCTGCGAGTAGTAGGTAGAAAAATGTTGATCAGAGTCTGGTGATAGGAAAGGGCAGGTGGTGGTGGTGGGCAGGAAGGTGGGATCAGGGTCTGATAATAGCACAGGAAAGTCATTTTAAGAGTTCGTTCGACTTGTGAATTTGTTTTAAAGTAGAATTATTTAAAGGGAAACTAGTGATTAGTAGTTTTAAAACTGACTTATTTTTGGTTTTACTTTCATATTGGACGGCAGCGATGTTTACATACTGCTATTCTGTGGACCGGTCTCTTGCACTAGGTGCTATCGCGCTCACGAACGCTGTACCAGTATTCAATCAGATACTTCGAACAACGTTACATGTGCGTACACCGCCCGCATGTATTTTGGGCCGGCTCTTGCAAGCGTTTATGGTCCTAAAGGGGACCAAGCATTCCTGACCGCGATTGTACCTACCGGTCAATAATAGTTAAATGTATAACAGCATTAATCTAATAGGTGAGGAAGGCACATCGAGCGGTTCCTCTCCGGTGAAGAGTGAGGCGAAGAGTGACGAGTCTGAAGGCGACGCGGTGCACTCCTCAGACAATTTGACTGATGACATTGATGAAGATATTGGAGGTAATACAATACCATCCCTCGTTTATGTCCCACTGTTGGGTACCAGCCTGCCTTCATGTTGAAGGGGCTTAGGCCATAGTTCACTACGCTGGCCAAGTGCGGGTTAGCGGCCTTCACACGTCATTCGAAAGCTTTCTCAGACATGCAGGTTTCTTCACAATGTTTTCTTTCACCGAAATTTATTAATTTAATCAAAAAAATCAGAGGTGCGAGCCGGGGTTCGAACCAAGCAAGCACCACGCAAGCGCTTGCTCACTGAGCTGTTACTGCTACAGAGGTAATACAGATTTACTTTTTTTTGTAATGCGTAAATTTTGCATAGGTACTTGTAGATTGTTGAAAAATAATGATGCGTCTTTTGTAGGCCGTCGCCTGCCGAGGTCACTCGCGGGGTGACCGCACGTGACCGCACGTGACCGCACGTGACCTCACCTGCCCCTCCCCTCTTACTGTATATCTGACGGGCCCGTTGGTCTAGTGGTCAGACACCCTGCTTGCTAACCGATGGGTCGTGGGTTCGATTCCCGCCAAGTGTCTGGGTGTTGTTTATATATTTAAGTATGTATTTACAAAAAAAAAGTATTTAAGTATTAGTATCAGTTGTCTGGTTTCCATAGTACAGGCTCTGCCTAGTTTGGGATCGGATGACCCTGTGTGGATTGTCCCAAGATATTATTAAAAAAAAAAACTGTATTAGGAACTCTTCTAAACTTAGCTTTATGTTGTCATGTCAGATCGGTATCAATAACTGAATAGAATAATTGAATTGAACTTTTCAATTTCTGTAGTAAAGTTGTACTTCAATTTACAAATTTAATACATAGAGGTGGTAAGAAAAGGTAAGTCGTTGCGCTAGTAGTATATTGGCCTCTTATTTGTAGCCTCTGCGGAAAGCCGTCCGTTCAATTCCGCTTTGCAATCCGGTTTGAAACCCCACGGGGGACAACAACTTTGTGTGGTTGTATTCTATTGGTTAGGCCAATGCAGACCGATCACCTGATTATCTGGAAAGTAAGATGATTCATGCGTCGGATGGACATATGTGTAAAAAGTCGGTCCCGCACCTGACCTCTCCCCGGTTGTGTCGGTCTTCCGTCCCATCGGATCGTGAGAGTGTGAAACGAAGAGGGAGTGCACTTGTGTCTACGCAAAGCACTTGTGCACTATATATCCCGCGTAGATGGCTGATTTTGTCAAAATGATTGGCTGCTGTGGTCGTATCGACATTATTAGAAAAGGGTATCCAAAGTAGGTACTACCGAAGTCTCAGATATTTGATGGCCAAGCAAAATTGCTGTGGTTGGGTATGAAAGTGGTGAAATCAACAGACTCAAGTGCACCACTCAACGCTCGCGACCCGGCGAACGATCGCCTTATCCCGACAAATAATAAAATTCAGTAAACACGTGGTTGATAATGGTCTTTGTGCGCAGCGAGGCGGCGGCTGCAGAAGCGAGGCCGCTGCCAGCTCGAGCCGCAGTCCAGCTCGTCCACGGAGTGCGACGAGGACAGCGGCGAGGAGGCGGCCGCGCGGCGGAGGAAGCGGCGCGCGCGAGGAGGCGGAGGAGGGGAGCCCGCCTCCCCGCGCCCGCTGCGGCCCGACGCGCGCCGCGTGAGGCTCTCCATCATGATGAAGCGCGGCGTCAAGGAGCTGCCCCTGCCCTACGCGCTCAAGAAATACGTCAACCTCGGCCGCTGCTTCGAATTCTAAACGCGACGCCATATTCGCTGAGATCTACTCTTTATTTTATATTGTGTACCCGAGCTCATTGTTCCGGGGTTGGGAGTGGGGAATAGTCGAAAGTTAAAGAGATCGCGGTGATTATTGTGTTTTATGAAGCAAGTGAATCGTGCAAGTGTTAAGTGGTAGCATGTTGGGCTGCGACGCCGTTATAATTGCATGGACAACGATTTAAATAAAATGGATAGAGTATTCGGAATGTGCTTATCGGATAATCCACTGTTATATGTGCAGCCTTAGGTAACAATAGGCTCTACCCCTTTGGACTTATCAATGAAATAATGGGTAGCTAGTAATTATAGACTTTACTGCTCAGACCTTTAAGATAAAGGCGTGATTCTATGTACGTTGGATTCTATATAAAATTAAAAGTAATTCATCCTCTATCACATTCACTTACTACATATAAAATTGTAACTAAGCCGCTTGCATGTCAAAATTTTATGGAATCTGCAGTACAGTACAGGTTTTACAGAACTCATATTGATCACCACGTTTTACAAGAAACCAATGACAATGACCCTATGTATGAATTTGTCAAAATTAAAGCAAATTCGAACTTTAAGCGTTGATGTTCAAAATAAGTCAAGTTCCTACGTACTCTATATAGAATTCAATATTCATATACTTTCATGACAACTAGTTACCATTTATACTACTACTCAAATGTGTTCCATAAATAATGTTATTCATTTGTAAATCAGTCATTCATTGCTCGACCCTTACAGATTCTAGTCGATAATTTTGATTTTATCAAAACAATCTCTCAGTTTAGAAGACAGTGTTATAAAGCTGGTATGAAATTTCGGTGTCTGTTGTCGCATGTCCTGTACCCTTCTAACTGTTACATTAATACTATTTTTTTATTAAACTGTGCCTAAGAACAAGGCATTGCGTAAACTATACGGCAAAGTATAACGCGAATTAATATATATATTTTTGTTAGAGAATATTATTGTTTAAATTAGTTACTTATTTTATCGATAGTTATTTTATCGATAGCTAGTCTTTGTAACCCTCACTATAGAAAGATAATAAAAGTATATAGGTATTTTCCCACATATGTATTTCCATTGGACATGACACACTAATTACACTATTTTTTTACATATCAGGCTGGGCTGTTAAAAGTTAGGATTTTACGGCTGTCCAAAGTATTTCATTGCATGTATGTGATTCAGAATCCACACACATCCAAAAGTAATTTACACCAATTTATCCAGATCAATTAAAAAAAATGCGGAAACTAGACATATCACTCTATACCACAGTCCCTAATAAAGTATTAAAGGCTAGTTGGACCAATCGTGCAAGCATTGTTCTTGGACAAAGATATACTTTCGAATGTTCATTTCTGAGGACAGTGTAAGGTTTGATCGTAGTGGCCGATCGTAATCTCAATTATTTAAAAGGTTTCCGATTCACCAATTTCTGACTGACTATTCTGTATAGGCAATTAAAACCATTGAAATGCTTGGCTGGACTGAACCAACATTACATAAACACCCTGTTCCCGGGGGCTCTCATCAAGTGTAAATTGGCTATGCTCGATATGAATCTGCAGTTTGTTAGGTATTTGCTCGCCGCGGGGACGCCATTTTGGTCGTTCGAAACGGATATAAGATTCACAAATTGTCACCGAAAAAAAAGCGGTTTTTTTTAATGAATTCTATGTGGATAATTTTCATTTGTATATATTTTCGTCATAAAACAAATCTCCATCAAATACCAAGGTGACAAACAATCCGACTTAATTTGTTGAATAGGTCTTAAAAGGTGCGTTTATGTAGAAATGATCGCTGGCGGGTCAGGGTGCGACATAATACAATAGAAGGTGGGAAACCGAGTAGTGTACAAGATTCCCATGCAAGGCAAACAACCTCGCCTTCATTGATTGGAACATGTCTATTGCGTCGCCGCTTTCCATCAGTCGGGACTGCAGTTAAGCACTACTGTCACCGACTTTCTATATGGCCGCACCCTTAGAGTGAAACATGGGCGTTCTCACATTGCTTACTATTATAATTTTGCTCAAAGCGTTTGTCTGTTCAAAATGGCGCCTTATACAGAGCGGAATCGTTAAGTGTCAACAGACGATATTTTCGTATATCATCATAGAGATATTACAAAAAAACTGAAACAAATACAGAAAATAATTAATGAGTAAAATGACATTACACTCTTGTTAAAAAAACGAATCAGGTTACAACACATTTTAGTCGTCCAAACATTTGGCACCTACTTTCTATATTTGTTTCAGTTTTTGTAATACAACTATAATTTACGAAAATATAGTCTTGACACTTAACGTTTCCGCCCTGTATATGTCTTATGTGGTGCATTGGCAAGAGCACCGCATCTATTGTAGGGTAGTCATTCTATTACTAAGGTTATTATTAAGACTGTGTTGTCGCGTTAAATGTGAGGATTTATTATTATTTGGCTTGACTTTAATTTGCAGGACGTTCAGCAATCATTAGAGCGATTGCGATGTCGATATTTATTGGTAAAGATTTGTAGTTAAATATATTATGGAAGCTGCTAGTCTGATATTTTTTAATTATTTTTTATCAGTGTTGAATAAGAGTTACTGATGATAAAAACGTACGAATGCTCAGCTGTTATGTGGTAAGTTCCTTTTTAAACGACATTCAGCTCTATATGGATTGATTAAGGTGGATATTACTTTATCATCACTGAGTATTCTACAATGTTGTGGTTTGCTCTCACTCTTAATCTTGCATATTTAACGTGACAATGCACAATACTTGTGTCATAAATAATTCTAACTTTGGTTTAGTCATATATTTAATTGTTATTTTGTTTAGCATTTGCAAACTTTTTTATTTTAACGTGGACAAGGTTTGCGAGAGATTGCGGATCGGAGTGTATTCATTCTAAGCCAAAGTTGATTATTTATATAGGCTTAGCTGAATGTGCAATTGGCTGTGTAATATACAATACGATGAAATATCGCGCGGTTAGTTCTGAATCCAGCGAAATCTGGTTTAAGAATGTGATATTACATTTGCCTTTGACATTGTTTCAAGACTGATTAAATAACTTGCTGCACCATAATAACACGGACGGTGCTGCCATCTGTACCGACCTCGTATGTGCTGTAAACAAGTTACGATGATTGTAATATTACACAGTGTTGTCTGTTTAGCTTCGGGAAGTTATAATAGATGTGTTTATACAATATTATTGTACATAATAATGTCATATGTTTTTGTTGCTAGTAATGATAATATAATGATTTTATTATGATTCTTTGTTTTATTTTATTATAGTGCTTAATGACTAGCACAACGCAAGGTCGCGAATGTGGTTAGTAGTCTTGTGAGTTTGAAAGCTATACAACCTTGTGTTTTGACTGTCCTACCATTTTGCCTAATTAATCGCTTGTGACGAGACGAGAGACGACGAGACATATTATCTCGTCGTCACTGCCTTTTTAAATAAATTTAAAGTAAAAAACTTTTTAAAAAACAAGCTTTTATTTAAATGCGCTAAAAAGAATAAAATAAACTTTTCCTTTAAAACTTTTAATATCTATTTATAACGTCATTACACAATTTATATGATATAAAAGCTTGTCGCGAGATTATAGTACCTACTCGTACTTACATAGTTTGAAAATTTTAAAACTTAGTCAATAAAATCTAATTATTAATTTTCTTGTTTATATTCTTATAGGTAAATCTCGCGACAAGTTTTTATCTACACTAATATTATAAAGAGGAAAACTTTGTTTGTTTGGTTGTAATGAATAGGCTCAAAAACTACTGGACCGTTTTTAAGAATTAATCTTATCCACGAGTAACATAGTCTAAATTTTATTTTGGAAAAAAATAGGGTAAAACAAGAAGTAAAAACAAGGTGTAAAAAATCAACCAGAAAAGTTACTTATTTTGCGTACGCTGCCTAAACTATAAAAGATAGAACCATAAAATGTTCTAATTAATTGTAGATCTTATAAATATCTACAAAAAAGTCCGCGGCACACTATCTATGTCGAGTGAGGCCCAACAACCATTTTTTTATTTAAAAATCTTGAATTTTGTTTGGACTACATTTAAACGCATTTATTTTACTCATGCTATTAATCCTTATCAAAATAATTCATCATTAAGTACAGTTTATGTAGATAATATTTGGTCTTTGAATGATTAAAATTGGACATTTGGTTTTGAAGTTATGGCGAAATTAAAATATTACGATTTCTGCTGCACGGCCCGTTGCAAAGTGAACGTCACCAAGGCCGGGGGTGTGCATGCGGGAGGGGAGTGAGTAAGGTAGCTTAGGAAACGGACATAGGATACTTTTTATCCCGGTAGGTTAAGGTTAAGCAACGTTAGGTAAGGTCATTAAATAGATGGGTGAACCGATTTGTATGATTTTTTTTGTGCATATCCGGTAGGTCTGAGAATAGGTCATAAAGTATATTTCATACCGCTAGGTTAAGGTTAAGCAACATAAGGCCAGGTCATTAAATTGATAGGTGAACTGATTTGTATGAAATTGTGTGTGCATTTCGGGTAGGTCTGAGAATAGGTCGTAAAGTATATTTCATGCCGCTAGGTTAGGGTTAAGCAACATAAGGCAAGGTATTTAAATAGATGGGTGAACCGATATGTACCTATGAAATTTTGCGGGTAGGTCTGAGAATAGGTTATAAAGTAGGTATATTCTATGCCACTGATACCATGATTGGCGAGGATATATAAAACGAGAGGAGGGTGCAAGAGAGGGAGAGGGGAGGGTGATGGAGTGAATGATCGGAGGAGTTAGGTGGAGCAAGGGGGGGGGGGGGGTGACAGGGAGCAAGTTGGGAGAAGAGAGAGGAGGTAGAGGGTTCAGAGAGGACAACGGGGAGAGGAAGAGGGGAAGTATGACGGGGACCGAAACGGGAGGGGAGAGAAAGAGCATAGAATTAGATTTTTCTTATAACCCCGGGGCTACACCTGCACGCGAATATTCGTGTCGCCCTGTGTCGCGATAAAACTTCGTCTTCGCCCAACGGCGAAGTCGCTGGCTACATTATCGTCCTAGCAAAAGCACGTGGTATTCGGGCGAATATTCGTCGGAATCAGTGTTGCCAGATGCATTGAGCGTTCTATAATCTGTATATAAATCTGTACCTACCTATGCCTTATTATCATGAAATCTGTATAAAATATGTATGGACAAAAGAGCTAAAATAAGTGAATTGGTTAGGTAGGATTAAATAATAAAAAAACAGTCAACTGCAAGTTGGACTCGCGCATCCAGGGTTCCAGGGCATACTTTTGATTGAACGTATAGTTATTTTACTATTCGTCTAATACCTCATAAACTAAACCGGAAAACTCAGTTTGATAGTCGAGGATAAAAAATAATATCGACGTTTGCATTAACCACTAGATGTCCCGCGCAGCTCTGCCCTCGTAATTTTCTAGTGTTTCTTTCATATGAACCTTCTCTTGACAATAACAAACACAAACAAAAAAAGAATTAGCGAAATTGGTCTAGCTGTTCAGGCATGTTGCCGTGACCAAAGGAAACAACAGGGGGACAACATTTAAGATTATTATAATTTACTACGGAATAAGAAATCTGATATATGGCAACGCTGCTGCAACTGCAAGCCGAAGTGTAGCCAGTTCGGCGAAGTTTGTCGCGACAAAATCCTTTGATGCGTGTCAATTTAGCGACAACACCGCGAAGGCATTCGTGTTCGCCCGAATACTTCGTGCTAGCACGAATTGTTTGGCCACACTTGTCGCGATAACGCGAATCTTCACCGAAGCGTGCAGGTGTAGCCCCGCCATAAGAGAGGGAGACGGAGAGAGATAAATCAAGGGAGTAGGGAGAAAAAGGGAGCAAAATGTAATTAAAGCGCGTGCGGAGCTGCGCGGGTCAGCTAGTATCAAATAAATTGTGTAATGACGTTATAAATAGATATTAAAAGTTTTAAAGGAAAAGTTTATTTTATTCTTTTTAGCGCATTTAAATAAAAGCTTGTTTTTTAAAAAGTTTTTTACTTTAAATTTATTTTTTACTTATTAGTTTTTGCTGGATAGGTTTCTCAAATCAAATCAAATCATCTTTATTTGCTGACAATAGGTATGCATGAACTAACATGGGTGTTTTTATTATTTTGATTATGTCCTATATGGTCTACATTATTAGGTATGCAAAAATTGGTTTACATAAATCTACAATTTACTATACTAATAAATAATTAACTAAGTATTGGAAATTATTGAATAATTGCAATAATAGTATTGACGACGACCAAACTCGATAGGTTTACTAGTGGCTGTTCCAGGGTTCCGTCCCGTCACCCACCCACTTACCAAGTCTATTATCAATTCCGCTTATATAGGCAAAGTGAATAGAAGCTCCTTAAAGCAAATCAAATTTGCCCAAACTCGATGGGTTTACTAGTAGCCATTCCATGGCTCTGTTACTCTTACGAACCGTCTCGAGCGCAGGTTTGATGACTTCCAGCCTCCCGAACAAGCCAGGTTTCGAAAAGGCTTTAGTATCGTAGACCACATTAATACGCTCCGCCAGATTATACAGAAGACCGAGGAGTATAATCGGCCATTATGTCTAGCGTTTGTGGACTACGAGGAAGCCTTCGATACAATCGAGACCTGGACACTATGCAGTCCCTCCAGCGGTGCCGCATTGACTATAGGTATATCGAAGTGATGAAGTTTGTACGTGTGTTCGTACAGCAACGCCACCATGTCGATCCGACTACAGGACGAGAGAACGAAACCAATCCCATTGCTGCGAGGTGTGAGACAGGGAGACGTCATTTCTCCGAAACTGTTCACAAACGCATTGGAGGACGTTTTCAAGCTCTTGGACTGGTACGGATTCGGCATCAATATCAATGGCGAATACATCACTCATCTTCGTTTTGCCGATGATATAGTCACTATGGCAAAGTCGCTGGAGGACCTCGTCCTCAGTACGATGCTCAGCGACCTCAGTAGCGTTTCCCAACAGGTGGGTCTTAAAATGAACATGGACAAGACGAAGATCATGTCTAATGTCCATGTTACACCCGTACCGGTAGTTGTTGGCGGGCCTGTTGGTCTAGTGGTTAGACACCCTACCTGCTGACCATTAGGTCGTGGGTTCGATTCCCACCAAGTGTCTTGGTGTTTTATCTATATAAGTATGTATTTACAAAAAAATGTATATATCGATACCTCGGGGCTCAAAGGGCGTAAGCACCAAAACTCGACTTTTCAGGAGAGCCAAAAAACAAAAAAATATTTTTTATATTGATATAACTTTTTTGGTTTTTGACCTAAATAAGCCATTTAAATACCAAAAGTCTTATTTTTTTCTGATGCAGAACACAGTAATATTATATTTGGAATAAATTTAAAAGTAATAAAATTAGCTTTCCTATACGCCCCGAAAAATTGCATGTTTGGGGCGGTTACACCCCAAAAATCAATGAATGTGTGATGAGTTATGGTTGTAACCGCCAATTTGCCTACTAACTCTATCAGTTTGTAGACAGTTACTTTTATTTCTACAGTTAATTAAATATAAATTGCAATTGTATATGGACTTTATCCACGTAGCATACCTATTTATCAGTGGCGTGCACTCCATACAGGCAAAAAGACTGTGCCTACCCTCTTCTTAATGACTATTATTTAATAACTATTCCAAGAAATTTTCTTTTTTGTCTACCCTGGCATAAAAATGTATGCACGCCACTGCTATTTATTAATGAATTATACAAATAATTATTGATATTACCTAGTCCAGTAGTTAGTTGCATATCTTACCCAAAAACTATTCAAATTAATATAATAAAGCTGAAGAGTTTGTTTGAACGCGCTAATCTCTGAAACTAACAGTCGGATTTGAAAAAAATCTTTTTGAATTTGATAGTTCAATTCTTGAGGAAGGTATTTAACATCACGCTACGACCTTCGAGGGTGAAGCAAAAACGTTTCTCGTGGATGAAGATGACATGGAACAGCTAGTTTTCATTTTAAAAGGAAAATGATAAATAAAAATCACATTACGTAGGTAATTTATTAAATAATCTAGGTATCTTCAAATTTAGCACTAACAACCTAACCATCCAGATAGATCTCATTTAATATTTTATATTGTATTCTTTTTATAGTATTAGTTTATTTATTTTATTATAAATATAATAATATGTATGTGTTATTATTATATTTCATTTTTAATAATTGTATACTTGTTCCTACCTTTTCATTGTTTCTTCTTTCCTTATAGGAGCCTGCTGGGAGAGAACTCATATTGGGTTAAATACACCATTGTACATGTTGTGTGTTCTTTTGTATTTCAAAACTGTTTATGTTTATACTGTGTACATAAAGTATAAATAAGTAAATAAAAATAAATCATCTTAAAAAAGTACAAGGAACTCTTGAGATCAATTATTATAATTTTTAATTCTTTTAGTGACTGGTTATTAGGTAGGTTACTTACCTTAAACCTACATAGGTATACCTAGGTCTTCATAGGTCTATGTAAATTTAAAGTACCCACCTACTAACCGGTCACCAAAAGACTTAAAAATTATAATAATTGATTTCAAGAGTTCCTTGTACTTTTTTAAGATGGTTAGTTAATAGTGTTAAATTTTGTGGCGATACCTAGATTGTTTGATAAACAATATTTTTATTATGTAAAGTGATCTTTATTTATCATTTTCTTTTATAATGAACTAGCTGTTCCATCCAGCTTTATTATATTAGTACCTACTTATAAATAAAATGTGTTATTGAATAGTTTTTGGGTAAGACAGGTAATTAGGTATAGGTAACATCAATAATTATTTATATAATTAGTTATCTATTGTTATCATTGAGTTGATAAATAGGTATGCCAAGTTAATAAAGTCCATAATATAAAATTGTAATTGATATTTAATCAACTGAAGAAAACAAAGTAACTGTCTACAAACTGTTTGAATTAGTAGGCAAGATGACGGTTACAACCATCATTCATCATACATCCATTGATTTTTGGGGTGTATGTGTCCTTTTATTTTAGACCAACAGAAATTATTAAGGGCGTATCGGGCAAGTTGATTCTTTAAAAATTTATATGTTTGGGCATAAGCACCATAATGTTACTAGAAATGTCGTTTACGACCCAAAACTAAAAATATATCGTTGAAAATTGTTAGGCGTAAACGCATTTGTATAATCTACGGTGACGTTTACTACCATCGCGTTTATGATAATTAATAATGGTTGCTGTTACGACACAAAAACTAAAAATATCTGTTTTATTTTCTACAAAAAATGGGGTCGTAAACACAATTTTTTGGCGAATTGGAAGATTTTAAATATCGACAGATACAGATCGATAGAGCAGAAAAAACTGAGTAGGGCTGCATTAAAAAGTCATTTTCGCCAAAATGGTGGTTACGCCCTTTGAGCCCCGAGGTATCGATATGTATTAGTATCAGTTGTCTGGTTTCCATAGTGCAGGCTCTGCCTAGTTTGGGATCAGATGACCGTGTGTGGGTTGTCCCAGAATATTATTATTATTATACACTCGAAGTTGTTGACCACTACGACAAACTATCCAGTTAGGTCGGTCCAACTTCGACAAAGAGGTCGCCCGAATAATCCAACTCGGATGGGCAGCGTTCGAGAAACTACGCGATATCTTCTCGTCCGAAATACCGCAGTGCCTGAAGACGAAGGTTTTTAATTAAGCTGTGTGTATTGCCAGTGATGACATATGGTACTGTGACGTGGTCTCTAACGGCTGGCCTTTTAGAAAAGTTCAGAGTCACACATCGAGCCATGGAGAGAGCTATGTTCAGCGTTTCTTTGCGCGACAGAATCCGAAATGTGGAGATTCGCCGAAGAACTAAGGTTACCGACATAGCTCTCAGAATCTGCAAGTTAGAGTGGCAATGGGCAGGCCACATCGCTCGAAGAACCGATAACCGTTGGGGAAGAAAGGTTCTCGAGTGGCGACCACGAACCGGAAGACGCAGCGTAGGCTGGCCTCTCACTAGGTGGACAGACGACATTGTGCGCGTCACAGGTAACCGGTGGATGCAAATAGCCAATTGTCTACTAGTAACCATTCCAGGGTCCCGTCACCTACCTTCCAATTCCATCATCATGTCCTCATTATTGGGCAAAGTGAACAGAACTCTTTAAGACGAATCAAATGAGCCTAAACTCTATGTGTTTACCAGTAACCATTCCAGGGTTCCATCACCTACCTTCCAATTCCATGATCAGGTCCTCATTATTACAAAAAGTGAATAGAACTCTTTAAGACGAATCAATGAGCCTAAACTCGATGAGTGTACTAGTAGCCATTCAAGGGTTCCCTTATCCACCTTCGAGCTCCATCATCAGATCAGCTCGATGATACTATATTATTGTATTGTCACCGGTCCTTGACACATGTGCAAAATTTCAAACGAATTGAACGTGTAGAAGTGGGTGAAAATTGAGTTGCAAGATTCCACCCGAACAAATTACATACATACATACATAGATACATACATACATTGCAAGTAAAATAAAAGCTTTTAAAAACGTTGGGTGCTTGGAATAAAAAGAATGTAGATGAAAATATTATTTTATTCTCCTTAATATTAAAGTCTCGTGTAACAAAGTGTGTTCTTAAATATGTACGTTTTACAAAACGCAGGTGAGTATTGCGCGGTGGGTGCATACTGTAACTTTATACATTGTCTAAATTACTATATACATAGGTTGTTGGACATTTTGGTCATATAAAAAGGTTTTTCAAAATTATCGAATACTTAGCCAATTTTTAATTACCCTGCTAGGATATTATTCATAATCAAATGACCACATTGAGGCCTTCACTGGCTACTAACTTGAGGCAACAGTAGGGTCGCACCCAACATAAACATAATATTGCTACTATCATGCCCTGGTGATTTCCAACATTGGAAATTCATAAGCATAGAGCATTAGAGTTCTATTTTCAAATAATTAACCATGGCTCGGACCAAATTTTTCAAAAGCTACGTCCCCTTTGGTTCCGTTCGACACGAAAACATTGATTCCATTGTGGACTTCATAATATATCTAAGCTTCAACCAACTAGCACCATTTCTCGACCTGTCCTCTTCCATTTACTCGTACAGGTAGCGTGCTCTCAGGGTATAAGTCGTCGGCTGCGGGAGCGTCGCAAGCGCTCAATCCATTCATCAGTTTCCTGGCAGGCCTCGGGGTGGCCCGACCCGCATCTCTGATCCTCTCTCTAGCCCACTTATCGGCCGCATGAGTTCTCTTAACAGGCCTCTTGCTGCAAGACTCTGCGTCGGTATTCCTTGCTTCTGAAGGCGGTCTGCTTGGTGTTTCGGACTCGCTACCATTCATCAAGGAGTGAACGCTTCGTGCTTTGTGCAGTGATAACCGTAAAGGCTTCCTCGGTGGCGTAGGCCGAGATTTGATTTCATCGTCTTTTCGTTCATCATTCTTCTTATAATGGTTCACCCTCGAACAAGCTTCTGATGCATAGTCTATTCTTGGTGAGCTACTATAGATATCGTTAGGGAAATCGGACTCGGACTCGAATTCCGAAGATTTGGCGCTCCGAGTGTGAAGCTTGGATGTTCTACGGCTAGATTTGTGAGCGTTCTCTAAAACTTTTCCGTCTATCCTGTTATACATGTAGTGTCTTTCGCTGTCCAACTGGATGTCTTCGGAACTCTCATTCTTCTTCATTTTCCGTAAACGTTGCGATCTTTTAAGCTGCTCAATGATTGATAACGTTTTCCTTTCGGCCCAGTTGGTCTTTTTAATGCTTTCTTCTATTCTATCGGCTGCTTTCTTTATCTCATAATGTCGCGGGTCCACGCTGGCTGTTGAATGATTATCCCTGACGTCTAAATCGCTGTCCGATCTAAAGTAGTCTTCGCATTTGGATCTGCTCAGTCTTTCGTTCTTTAAACGTTGTTTTTCTATGTGTCTTTGGTTTCTTTCAATCATGCGTATTGCTGCATCAGTTTCTGCGCTGTAGTCGACTGCTCCGTGAATGCAATGGTGAGATAGGGAGTGCCTTATTCGTTCCGCTTTGTGTTCTAAACTGTGTGAGCTAAGTGATCTGTGATTTAAGGGTGGAGAAGCTCTAGGAGAAATAGCAGCACGAGAAGATGCCCCTGAAGCGTTCGATCTTGGCCTCATTAACGGAAGATTGGCCTCTATTCCGTCTAGGCCGGGTAGTTTAGCGACAATGGCGGTGATATCGGGCCCCTTCTGGAATACTTGGACTTCAGATTTTGGGCTTTGCTTCGGTGTGGGATCCGTGGTGATGTTTATATTGGTGACGTTCTTCTTTGTTTTGTTGACTGTGACGCAGCTGTCGCTACTGCTTACTGAATGTAGCTGAAATTGAAAAAAAAAAGAATAAATTATTTACATTTCTATTTTTATGGATTGTTTTATAGAGGGTTTTCAACCAGTAGGTACCTATGTATTGCCAGTGATGACTTATGACACTGATTCGTGTTAGGATTCCCAAATTGAAGTGGCAATGGGCAGGCAAGCCACAGCGCTCGAAGAACCGACAATCGATGCGGAAGAAAGGTTCTCGAGTGGCTACCACGAACCGGAAGACGCAGCGTAGGCAGACCTCCCACTAGGTGGGTCGACATTTTAAAAGTAACCGATGTATGCAAAGGCTTTCATTCATTCATAGTGGCGTTCTAAACGTCAAACCTTGGTTCAGCAGTAGGCGACTTCCGGCTGATGATGATGACCATGAATGTTTAGGAACCGAGTATCTAATTAATTTTTCCTTGCGTTTTCACTTGATGCTACCCAATAGGTCGTGGGTTCGATCCCCACTAAGTGTCTGAGGTTTTTTATCTATATAAGTATGAATTTCCAAAAAATAATATAAGTATTAGTATCAGTTGTCTGGTTTACATAGTACAGGCTATGCCTGGTTTGGGATCAGATGACCGTATGTGGATTGTCCCAGAATATTCCTTAATCAGGAAAAGCCAGTTGACTAACAGCTGTTTCAAATTAATCAATCTAAAGTACTTTACTTCTAGATCATCTGACATTTACCTGCGTATGCCTTTGCAGCAGCTCAGCCACTTGCTCCTCAAGGTACGAGATGCGGTGTGTGAGCCTAGTGTTGTCACTCCGGAGGCTCTCCTTGGCTTTCTCTGCGACTTCAGCCGCTGTTCTTAAAACTCCTAATTCTGATCGTAGGGACGCTGCTTCATTCTAAAAACATTTAATTAAGTACGTCTTAAAGTGCATTGCTTAGTTAGAGTAGCGTGTATTACTTGTGTGAGTATTATGTATAGCGACCAAACCTTGAGAATATCAGCCAATTTATTACGAGATATAGCAGCAGGTACACAATTGTTTGCGCAGGCATCGATCAGCGGGTCCAAAAAGGCCACTCAAACTCAAACTCAAAAATAGTTTATTTCAAATAGGCTTAACGCTAGCACTTTTGAAAGGTCACGTTATTTTTAAAAAAAAGCTACCACCGGATTACAACGCGGCCTCAACTGAAAAGATCCGGCAAGAAACTCAGCGGGCTTGTCATTTTTTCACTTATTTTTTTAAATAGTGAGTCATTTTACAATTAGATCAGAGCGACAGTGTGTCTTGCTGTTCAAAAGATCAAATATGACAGAAAAAAATAATAAAATACGACGAAAGTACAACAAACTATAAAGCCAAAGGGATAGTAATCGGACCAGTCCCCCCAAGCAGCACCCGCGCACGAGTTGACTCGAGCAGCAGCCATCACTTCCGGTGAATCAGAATTTGATTCACCTAAAATGTGTGACAATTTTACGAAAATTACAGGAATTGCGAAGTATCTGCTGGGAATGTAGAATACGAAGTCTTTTAGATGAAATGCTTAATGCGACCTTCTTAGGCCCGCAGGTCAGTCTAAATTGCCCTCACCAGTCTTTACCTACCAAAAAATGGGCCCTACCAATGGATGGAAATGCAAATGGTATGGTGTAAAAAATGTTGCAGCCTTCGTTATAATAAAGGAAGTATCCGCTGTGCGGGTGAGATTGGGAATAATTTACTTATTTATATTTAAGGAAGACTATCAGCTTACAAAACGAATTACAGAAACTATAATAGAAATGAGAAGCCCATTAGAAGTTTAGCATAATGATAGCTACACACCTGAGTCAACGCAGTCGGCGCCTGTTGGGCCTGCGCAACTTGCGCAGTCTGTCCACGCAGCACCACGAGCCGCGCGGGATTAGCTGCGCATGCCGCCCTCTGCAACTCCTCCTGCGACTTGCACGCTATCACTGGTGTGCCGTTCACTTCTACTAATCTGGAAATAAATTACTAATATTTAGGAACATCATCATCATCAGCTGCCGAAACATGTTCACTGCTGATCAAAAGGCCTCTGCCTTAGAAGGGAGGGGTTGCCATATTCCGCACACTAGGCAGCATAGGTGTTAGGTACTCAGTTCAATAGAAAGAGGCTGCTGCCCGTCTTTTTGTTTTCCCTTAGTCGCCCCTTACGAACACCCGACGGGAGGAGATGGAAGGGTGCTTCTTGGGGTAACTCTTATCCGCACACTCCACGAGGAGAAACATGTGTTAAAAGAATTTGATTGGTGCCAGTTGTGTACGACACACGTACGTAAGACATTCGTGCAAGCATTGTATGTGTGTGTTTTTTTCAAATCGGCGATAATGGGCTAAAGCATGAACGAGCATCGTTGTCATGTTCGTTACGGGGGCATCCATATTGATTGAGTTGACAACTTTCTTTCTTGTTAGGAAATTAATTAAGTTTCGGTGTCATGTAGTAGGGAATAGAAGAAGAGAAGAAGAAATACATTTATTTAAACGAAAAACGACGCACACACAAAAATAAGAAAAACTAAACCTAAACATTACAAATATAAGTGAAACAAAAAGATAAAACAGGTACAATAATAACGACATAGACATCGTACGCCGCATTTTCGCCCAAATGAGGTTGACCACTCAGCGTCATGCTGCACTGGCAACAAGTTCCCCGTGCAGCGCTGGTTTTCAGGGCCAACCTCCGTGACATTCCAATGCCGCTTTGATCGTAACCAAAATATACAATTAGAACTAAAATTAAAATACTACTTAAAATACTACTTAATAAAATACTACTTACTACAATTAAAATACAAAACTAGCTGAACACGCGCATCTCAGTCCGCGAGTTACATTTATATCTCTAATATTCTCAATAGGACTTTAATCAGCCACCAATACCGAAACGGGTAACAACAACTTTAGAATACCTTAATAATTAATACCTTCCTACGTACCGACTTAACAATCTACTTAAAATTATTATTACTAAATTATAAATAGGTAGATACTTAAGTACTTACTACATCTTTTCTATTATTAGAAAAAAAATTGGTAGATACGTAGATATATGTACATACGTATCAGGTATGTCCTTTTATTTTTAGTAAATACTATAGTAAATACAGCGGCAATCACTTTACACCTACTAATGACCTAGAAAAAGCCACATATATAACATTACGTACGTACCACGTATAACATTAATCTTCGAGAAAGCAATTTTATCTCTATTCGCATTAAAATGAGACGCGGAATAATAGCGCGCGGGCGCACGTTGCACGCGGCGCGGCGGCGCGGCGGCGCGGGCGACGCACGCGCTCGCTGAACAAATACTTGTTATGTGCACACGCACATTACTCAACGTTAATACACGAGATTTTTCTATATGTCTAGGATACGCACGAAGAGTGGTAGCTAAATAGTAAGTCCCATTTGTCGACCTGTACAGGTCTTGTAGGGTGTATAACTTTTATCCACAGGTAGGTAAGTAAGTAGGTTATAATAAAACTGTAACAGGTCCCGGTCAGCTGTCCACCGCTGAACAGTTCAGTTCAGCAGTGGATGGATCGTTCGGCTGATGATGATGATGACAAGGGAGAGATTGTAAACTCCCAGCTTACGACTCTTATATGAACAGCAGTACGTCTAGCTTATTTTAAAATCGTCAAATTACAAATCGATCCATGGTCTCCTTATAAGGCAGCTTCTATTGATCAAAGTTGACACTTCTCGCCGGCCACTATTCACCACATTTCCAGAAACACAGTACTACGAAGTAAATCAACATGACAGGCCGCCACGGTCGCACCATCTGCGGAAGACTGATAGCATCGAGATCCAAGATTGTAGGCTATGTTCGCAGATGCGAGCGTTAAACGATTTGTGAAAATTGCTAACTATAAAATGTTTAGAACTGTTAATTGCGCAGTGAATGGTGGTTTTATGGGGTATTGTTGGAAGTCCGATAGGCCTGCCTGCCTGCTGTTCATTCAAGTGGTGATCAATTACGTAATGTGGTAGGTATTTTTTGTTAACTGTTCAGGGAATGCTTTGAGGATGCCGCAATAGGTATAGGAATATCGGGATAGGAATAAAGAATGCCTTTGATTCTCATATAATTAGATTCATGTTATTAAAATAATCAGTAATAGGTAATTTAAAATAAACTGCCGCTCACAACATATAAGTTCTGTACCTACAATAAAATTATTGTCACCAATAAAGAAAAGTTACTTGTTATTATAATAATCACCTGTCTCCCGGTCTCAAAGTGGCGTTGTCACCGGGCCAGTCCACCGCCATGCCGGAGCCCCTGGGTGCTGCGCCCCACGAGCCATCCCGAGCTTCCGCCGCCACCAGGGACGCACAGCCGCCGCACTCCCGAACCGCACTGTGAATAACATGAGGAATGAATATGACATTCAACCAGGTGACGAGACAAGCAAGACACCTCGGGGCTCAACCGGGGTGTGTGGGATTCTTACCCACCGGTGGGATCTGCACCAGGGGCCCTTCAGTGCCTTGCCTTTCAGCCCGCCGCCGGGGGGCGCATTGTAGCCCCCTGAGAACCAGTCACGGTGCTCACCGGGACGGGGTCGCAACCCCGCCGCCGTCCTCCTCGGAGTCACCGTCGTACTCAATGGACGTCCTAAGGGCCCACACCCCGAACGTCGAGCGACTCCGAAGGAAGCAAGCGACGCTCGTCACCCAAGATATTAGTTATTAAGTCTCTCGTGTCCGGTAATTTCACCAACTACAGTGCCCTTCACATCGGAACATAGCAATGTTTACACACTGCTGCTTGGAGGCACTATATCCAAGCGTTGCCCTGCTGCACTGCCAGTTTCCATGTTCCAGGCTGGGCCGTTTTTTTAAATATTTAACTAGGTTAATCGAGTGGTGTAACAATATTTATTTCCAATGCGGACATCAAACCGCTTCGCTGTGTCAAATCCTTTCATAATAATAATAATAATAAGCCCGCAGGGCAGCTTGTGGCGAGCTGTTGGTAACGACACCACGGACCCGAGTGCTCCAGAGAGCCAGTCAGGCACCCGACCTCGGCGTGTCTTCGTCAGCCGAGTGGAAACCAAAGGGCCCCCGCAGGACTCTCAGCTCTGACTTGCCTTAATTGGCCGTCCAGAGAGGAGTTGTTAGAGCTATATGTTCCAGGGGTGGAAGTCTTAAAGGGCATAAGGGCCGCGAGTAACTACGGAGAAAGCGCAGCACACCTCTCGACACCCCTGAGCCACTCACAGCGGTGTTGCTCTTTGTCGTCTCTAGCGGACGGCCATATGGAGAGCCCATCTAGTGGGTGGCAAGTCACCACTTGCTGAAAAAATAATTCGTTTTCTAATTATGGCAAGTGACCCCGGCCGGCAATAGCCAATTTTCTAGTCCACCAATCTAAACCACATATAACTAGAATTCTTTCCATACGCTTGCAATAGTTCCTGCACCTGCTGAGGTCAACTTCTGTTTTGTCTAATTTTCAGCAGTTGATCGTGGGATCAAGGCGATCCGTACATTTATTTCCTCAAAAAAGGCCTCAACGTGTTGGATTCGTCCCCACGCAAGCCTAATAAAAAACCGGGCAAATCCCGAGATATCAACAGACAATAATAATACTCGTAATAATATACTGGGAGAATGTACACACGGTCATCTGATTCTAACCTATGTAAATACATACGTAGTTATGTAGAGAAAACGAGACACTTAGTGGGAATCGAACCCACGACCTATTGGTCAGCGGCCAGGGTGTCTAACCACTAGATCACCAGGCTCGCCAAAAGCTCAGAAAAAGTGCAACGGTGTTTATTTCTAGTTAGAAATCTTATCAAATTCCCAGAGGCCGTGTCTGTCTGCATTGTACTTGTTTTGTGGCGAGATATGCACCGTTTGAGGTGAAATATGAAACCCATAAAATCCCAGACTCGCTCGACAGGTTGCAAAAAAACTATGTTGTTGAACACTTGCGGCTCGCCCGCGCCCGCCATGCTTGACCGGCCGTACGGCTGAGGTGCTAGTGCGGATACTATATAAAACTAGAATCGACCAGTGTAGGTACATATGTATAGTGCTTGGAGGTATCCAGGGAAATTAAGACTATACCAGGCGGTAATACCACCACCACCACCTAGTAATTCTCAAACTCAAACTCAAACTCAAAAATAGTTTATTTCAAATAGGCTTAACGCTAGCACTTTTGAAAGGTCATGTATTTTTTTTTTTTAAAAAGCTACCACCGGATCACAACGCGGCCTCAACTGAGAAGATCCGGCAAGAAACTCAGCGGGCTTGTCATTTTATCACATTTTTTTTTAAACAGTGTGTCATGTTACAACTAGATCAGAGCGACAATGTGTCTTGCCGTTCAAAAGATCAAATAATACAGAAAAAAAAAATACGACGAAAGTAGGTACAACAAACTAAAAAGCCAAAGGGATAGTAGTAATACCAGCCCCCCTAGACAATGTAACATTCTACAAGCGTTAACGCGAATAGAAAGTTTATAAATGTATGAGAATGACATAAAGTCATCGAAAAATCACGTGACAAATTATAGAGAATTGACACCGTTAGCGAATGAAGTAATAGTTGCGTCTTGTCTAGGCCCTCAGGCGGTATTACTAGGTGGTCCAGGTAGGTACTGTAGCTGGTGAAATTACCGGATATAAAAGACTTAATATCTACTGTCTTAAGTGTCGGCAACGCGCTAGGCTATAGGCTGCGGTGACTGCTTACCACCAGGTAGGCCACATGCTTGCTTGCCACCTTGGTAGTATAAAAAATATTCTACAGTGAAATTAACGGAATAATACCCTTTACAACTCCTCCAACACCTTAGCTTAATTTATTAATGCGGGTTTAAAGAAAATGTTGTGCGTTCCCCAGGATCCGCTAATTGCACTTGTGGCTACTGTACATCCTGGCTTACAATAAATGATAATTTTGGGAATGAGTGATAGGATTAGTCCCGATTCAATGGGAATGCAAGAGTTGGAGCCTATTGGCAGCACTCAGTTCTCTCTGCCTACCCCATAAAAAACTCTTGAAACATTCCAATCAATATAATTGAGAAATTCAGGAGTTTCTGTTATATAATTATGCATTCTAGTAATAACATTTATGAAAGTTACGGTATTGTTAAATGATTTTCTTTGTTAAAATTCTGGTATAATAAAAGTCTTTCGAAATCCTATCAAGGGTTTTTCTGTGAATTTTCTGAGTAAATCAACTAATAGAAGTGTGCAAGGTCAGCAGTGTCTGGAGGCCTGAAGGCAGGGAGGCAGCGCCCGTGACTGCCATCCACGCCGAGGTCACGCAATCGTGGCGTTGACCGCAATGTCAGTCCCATACGTAAAAGGTTTAGACACTATATTTAGACATGACATGTGTGACATGTAGACCGAATATTATAATAATAATAATATGATATTCTGGGTCAATCCACACACGTTCATCTGATCCCAATGCAGAGCCAACTATGGAAACAAGACAAATGATACTAATACTTATATACAACCAGACACGTGGTGGGAATCGAACCCACGACCTATTGGTCAGAGGACAGGGTGTCTAACCACTAGACCAACAGGCCCGCCTATGATATTACCAGTGAGCCTTCTTGATTGGCGTAATATTATACTTAATAGTTCGTCTGGCGTCAGTCTGGGTAATCGACTCTACAATATCTTGCTGATTGACCTATCTTACCATAACGATATCATCAGCGCGATCAAGTAGACACGAAAAGAAGAAAAAGATTGAATAAGACAGTTAAGTATAAAGTTGTTTTGAACATTGACCCAAGGGCAGATTCACGTTTAATTGAGAACTGCATCTCTTTTCTAAGTAGTCTTATAAACATTCTTCACGCTTAAAAAGTTGATTGCCCCAAGTCCCGTTTTTCGCAGCCTGAATTTCTCGCTGCATTAACTTTCGTTTATATGTTTTTTAAACCTAAAGATATTATGTAAAATAACAATATACCTTATATTTTTAGAGATACAAGCTTCGCCTGTTTCGGTAGCCACTAGTAAGAAATAGAATTTGTAAACTTTGCTGTCGAATAACATTTATTATTATTTTTAAATAAAAAAAGAGATTAATACTAAAGCTATTTAACTTGACTTATTGACTTGCAAATAAATTAAAAGAAATTTCTTGATATAGTATTGTTACGTGCGGGTGGGTAATCAAATGCCGATTAACGTAAAAGAAGAATTTATTCCACGTACACTAACACTGTATACACACAAGGCACAGTATACACACAAGGTACAGTAGTCCGAGTCGCACAGTACTTCACAATATTCCAAAGTCGTCGCAAGGGTCGCTGGTACAATTCTCTTCGATCGCTTCCTTAAGATGTTTCCGCTGTCGCTTGTAAACACAAACTGTCCGGACGCCACTATGCGTCGGCTTATATACCTAAATTAACAGAGGGGTGGAACTCTCTCGAATGAACTCGTATGAACCTACCTATTCTATCGTTTTCGCGAGATACAATAGCGGCATGACCTTCGAGAATGAACTAACAATAGGCGGGGGCAGTGAACCGAGCGCGAGCGCGTAGGTAGGTACGTAAGTACCTACTTGCCGAATTGGAGGGAACCACTTTCTATTGAGAATTCGAGATCTTTCGGTACGAATCGATAGTAGACCTATAGACTAACAATGCGTTTTGAGATCATTGCAATTAAGTAATAATTAACGGAGTAATTAACACTTTTATCTCCCGGTCGTAACACTACCCCCCTCTTAGTTATGCTCGTCCCGAGCATCATTATCACCATGATAACGTGCCAATCTGTCCAGGTGAACTATCTTAGGTTTGCCTCGGGGTCCCTTCTTGATGCGGTAGGTGACGTCGTTAATCCTCGTAATAACAGTAAAGGGTCCTTCCCAGCGGGCTTGAAGTTTCGGAGACTTCCCTTTTCTGCGAAGCGGATTGTGAAACCACACTAGCGTTCCTTCATCGAAACCGTTGGTATTCGCATTTCGATCGTAGCGGGTCTTCATCCTCTCGCTAGTCTTCAGACTGTTCTCCCGCACTCTCTTGTGCACTTCGTCCAACTGATTTTGAAGATCGCACACATAGTCCGTAACGGGTTTAGGACTGTCAGGTGGGGTACCCGTTATTGCGTCCACCGGAAGTCTCATCTCTCGGCCGAAGTTCACCTTGGCTGGCGTGTTCCCCGTACTATCATGTACTGCAGAACGATAGGACATCAGGAACAAAGGGATGTACTGATCCCAGTCCTTTTGATGATCATCCACTACCTTGGCCAAGTGATTCTCTAGAGTTTTGTTAAATCTCTCGGCCATTCCGTCTGATTGCGGATGTGCTGGTGTCGTACGGGTCTTGTGGATCCCAAGAAGTTTGCACATTTCTTGAAATACGGCAGATTCGAAGTTACGTCCTTGGTCCGAATGAATTTCCATGGGTACACCAAATCGACATATCACCTCCTGGACCAGTTTCTTGGCTACCGTTATTGCTTCTTGGTTGGGTGTTGCGAACACCTCAGGCCACTTACTGAAGTAATCCTGCACTACTATTATGTACTTGTTCCCATCGTCAGTCTGTGGAAACGGCCCAGCTACATCAATCGCGATGCGCTCCCATGGTGCCCCAACGTTATACAGCTTCAGCTGTCCCTTACTTCTGGTTTGCGGGCCTTTTACCGAGGCACAAGCAGTACATTTACGGCACCAGTCTTCGACATCTTCACGGCATCGTAGCCAGTAGAACCGCTGTCTGACTTTAACGAGGGTTTTCTTGACTCCAAGATGACCACCAGAGACACCATCATGGACGTGCCGTAGAAGACGGGCCACCATGATTCGTGGTATTACCACTTGCAGAGTGATTTCCCTTCCGTCGTTGGACTCCCATTTTCTGCACAGCAGATTGCCTTCCAGAACTAAGCTGTCCCACTGAGCCCAATAACTTTTAGTAGTCGCGCTGTAAGCAGACACATCCTTCCATTGGGGTTTGTTTCCACTTTGCTTCCAGCGCAGTACAGGTCCAAGGTCATCATCTTCTTCTTGGGCCTTCCTCATATTGGGTCCAGTCCACTCATCGTCTAAGCCATGCGTCCTTATAAGGTTTACTTCTTCTCGGGCTTCATTTTTACCACAGTGTTTACAGTCGTCAGCGCACGGTCTTCGTGACAGAGCGTCCGCGTTATTGTGTCCTTTTCCACTGCGATGTTCGGTTACAAAGTTGAACTCCTGCAATTGCTCTATCCACCTTGCTACCTGTCCTTCCGGATTTTTAAACTGTAACAACCACTTTAATGCTGCATGATCGGTTCTAACCGTGAACTGTCTTCCTATAAGGTATTTCTGAAAATGTTGTAAAGTCTTTACCACAGCAAGTAATTCACGGCGGGTAACACAGTAATTTCTCTCTGGTTTTGAAAGTGCTTTGCTGAAGTATGCAATTACCACCTGGCGGTCCCCTTGTGTTTGCGACAATACTCCACCGATTCCCGTGTTACTAGCGTCCGTGTCCACAGTAAATCTTCCTTCCCTGCTTGGGTAACCCAATATAGGAGCTTCACAAAGCCGTTGCTTAAGTTCACTAAAAGCATTCTCGCAATTCGAGTCCCAGATGAAATCGCGTTTATCCTCTGTTAATTGATGTAATGGTTTTGCCACGTCCGAAAAATTCTTAATGAAGCGCCTGTAGTAAGTGCAAAGCCCCAGGAACGCTCGCACTTCCGTTTTATTTTTCGGGACAGGCCATTCCTGAACAGCTTTTATCTTTTCAGGGTCGGTTTTTACTCCATCCGCCGAGATGACATGTCCTAGGTAACTGACCTCCTTCTGAAACAGAGCACACTTCTTTGGACTCAGTTTCAGATTCGCTTCTCGGATCCGGGTGAACACTTTCTCTAGGTTCTTCAGGTTCTCCTTGAAGCTGCGTCCCATCACAATCACGTCGTCGAGATAGACCAGGCATACGTCCCCAAGGAGGCCTACCATAACCCTCTCCATAAGGCGTTCGAAAGTTGCTGGAGCATTACATAAACCGAAGGGCATGACATTGAAATGCCATAGTCCGTTCCCAATTCCAGTGCTAAATGCCGTCTTCTCTTTATCTTCTGGACTCAATTCCACCTGCCAGTAGCCACTCTTCAAATCAATGGTCGAGAACCACTTCATGCCACTGAGCATGTCCAGCGTATCATCAATTCTCGGCAGTGGATAGCTGTCCTTTTTCGTGACGTTATTTAACATTCGGTAGTCAACACAAAACCTCGTACTTCCATCCTTCTTCTTTACTAGCACCACAGGTGATGACCATGGGCTTGTAGAGGGTTCGATGATCTTGTTTTCAGCCATGTCTTTAATCATTTCGGCTACCTCTGTTTCTTTTGCCCACGGTATACGCCGAGGTCTCTGTTTAATAGGCCTGGCATCGCCTGTATCAATCTGGTGCTTTACAAGGCCTGTTCTGCCACAGTCATTTCCGGTTGCAAAAATGTCCCTGAATGTAACCAAAAGCTCTTTGGCTTGCTGCAGTTCTAGTGGTGATAAATTTTCCTTACAATCTTCCAAAAGCTGTCGAATGTGATCATTTTTGGTCGAACTTACATTTTGATGAACTGCGGAAGTGTCTAACCGTTTCAGGTACTTTACTTCTTCGCATCTTCCAATCAGGCTATTCTTCCTCAGACGAACTTCTTCATTACTCAAGTTTAAAATTCTTACTTTTGCTATTCCTTTTGTCATAAGTAATGTCCTGGCCGTGATTATCTGTGGATGATTGCAGGAGTCTTCCACTATAACACATTTGTTTGATTTGATCTTCTTAGGGAATTTCACTGATACTAAATTTTCAGATCTTGGAGCCAGTATGAAATCCTTTAAACAATAAAGACTGCATGGGTGTGATCCTTGCAGACAAACTTCTTGATCAGGGAACCTTAATACTCCTTTATCAATATCCAAAATGCATCGCTGATTTTTCAAGAAGTCCAGACCCAGAATGCAATCATCCGTAATATTAGCGATAAGAACTGAGTGGGTGTATGTTCGGTCACCAATATTAATCTCTACGTCTGTATCACCGAGGACGGAGACTGGCTGGCCGGTTGCTGTCTGGAGACGACATGGTGGGGATTGCCTTTTCCACATAACAGTGCGTTTCAGTAGCTCTGGTCTGACTATAGTCCGCGAAGCTCCAGTGTCTATTGTCAAACTGCATGTCTGATTATTTAATGTTCCCTCGATGGTCAGACTATTTCCGTTGCGAACTTGAGTAATGGTGATGGTGGGGGCCTTATTGTTACCAGCCAGCACCCGCCCCGCGGTCCTGGCGACACTTAGTTTAACGACAGGTCTTGGTCTACTTGGGTCCCGGAGCTCGTGACCCTCCTTCTCTTTTTACGGCATTCCAGTCGAATATGCCCCTTTTCTCCACAGCCATAGCAGGTGGGGACATACTGAGGCTTCCTCTCATCAGATGCTATCTCTCGGATTTTATGTACCCGAGTGTCTTGACGTACAGCTTCCACTTCGAGAGCATGAGCCAGTGCGCTCTTTATCGTCGAATGATGGCTCAGACGAACGGCAGCTCTGACTTCCACGTCCCGTATGCCATCCACGAATGCTTGTAGAAGATTCACCTCCACAGTCGCCGGTGCCGACGAGTATGCACGACGAACCAACCTTTCTACCTCAAGGGCCCACTGCTGGAGGCTTTCACCCGCCTTTTGAGTACGCTCGCGGAGTTGTGCACGATATACATGTTCTAGGTGTTTTTCACCATACCGCGTCTCTAACGCTTCTAAGAGAGCATCTAACGTCCGTCCTTCAAGTGGCAGGTTTTCCAATATCATCAGAGCGTCTCCTCGCAGGGCCAGTGTCAGGGCCATAAAGGATTGGTCATCACTCCACCCATTCCCCTTGGCCAGTGTCTCGAATTGGTAGCGGAAGGCTGTCCATGAAGATGACCCGTCAAAGTGCGGAAGGTCGAGTTTCGCAGCTGATGGTGAGGGAGAGGCCACGGTTAGTGGTTGGCGAGTCTCTAGTTTCGCTAGCTTATTGGTTATCACATGAAAACGGTTGTCATGCTCATCAATCCGGCCTTCCAGGTGCTCGGTCTTAAGAGTAACCTCTTTAACCTCCGTTTCCAGCTTGGTGACCTTTTCGCCTAGTATGGTAATACCAGCGTCAATCTTTCCCAGAACAACCTCTTGGTTGGCCTGGATAGCCTCCTGCGTAGCCTGGATGTCACGGCGGGTAGCCTCTTGGATAGCCTCCTGCGTAGCCTGGATGTCACGGCGGGTAGCCTCTTGGATAGCCTCCTGCGTAGCCTGGATGTCACGGCGGGTAGCCTCTTGGATAGCCTCCTGCGTAGCCTGGATGTCACGGCGGGTAGCCTCTTGGATAGCCTCTTGGGTAGCCTGGATGTCACGGCGGGTGGCCTCTTGGGTAGCCTGGATGTCACGGCGGGTAGCCTCTTGGATAGCCTGGATGTCGCGGCGGGTAGTCTCTTGGTTTGCCTGGATAGCCTGCTGGGTGGCCTGGAGATTTACCTGCATACCTTGGATAGCAGCCAGCAGGGTAGAGAGATTTACCTCTGTCGAGCTTCCCACTGGTGCAGTACCTGATGTGGTAGCGGTCTCAGGCTGGGACTCCTCCTCTTGACCACGCCGACGTGCAGCATCCATCTCTACTTGTCTCCTTGTTCGCGGAGTACGCGCTTCTTCTTCACGCGGCAGAATCGGCATTCCGCTTCTGACACCAATTGTTACGTGCGGGTGGGTAATCAAATGCCGATTAACGTAAAAGAAGAATTTATTCCACGTACACTAACACTGTATACACACAAGGCACAGTATACACACAAGGTACAGTAGTCCGAGTCGCACAGTACTTCACAATATTCCAAAGTCGTCGCAAGGGTCGCTGGTACAATTCTCTTCGATCGCTTCCTTAAGATGTTTCCGCTGTCGCTTGTAAACACAAACTGTCCGGACGCCACTATGCGTCGGCTTATATACCTAAATTAACAGAGGGGTGGAACTCTCTCGAATGAACTCGTATGAACCTACCTATTCTATCGTTTTCGCGAGATACAATAGCGGCATGACCTTCGAGAATGAACTAACAATAGGCGGGGGCAGTGAACCGAGCGCGAGCGCGTAGGTAGGTACGTAAGTACCTACTTGCCGAATTGGAGGGAACCACTTTCTATTGAGAATTCGAGATCTTTCGGTACGAATCGATAGTAGACCTATAGACTAACAATGCGTTTTGAGATCATTGCAATTAAGTAATAATTAACGGAGTAATTAACACTTTTATCTCCCGGTCGTAACAGTATGGTGAATTCGCATCTACAATATCCGTTTTGTAGTTTAGAAGAAGTGAACGAACAGACAGACGTACATCTTATTTTATTTTTACAAATTAGGAATAACCTTAGAAAACACTATGTACCTCAAAAAACTAGATTTTATCGAAGTTATAACAATGCATTTTGGACCGTTTAAAGGTAATACCTTGAATCCACGTCATTCAAAGTCTATAATTTTCCCTATAATTCTAGTCCGCTTCGTTGGTTTCACGTTTTGCGTAGAGCGTGGGAAACTATACTGAACCCTTTGGTGGTTTATAAAAACTATACGAAGAAGAAACATCCCGTAAGGAAAAATGGACTTAACTTAGGGTGAGAGCAGGTCCTTCGGAGTCGCTGGACACTCGGGGTGTGGGCCCTTTGAGCATCCATTGAGTACGGCGGCGACTCCGAGGAGGCCGGCGGCGGGGTTGCGACCCCCGTCCCCGTGAGCACCGTGACTGGTTCCCGGGGGGCTACAATGCGCCCCCCGGCGGCGGGCTCAAAGGCAAGGCACTGAGGGGCCCCTGGTGCAGATCCCACCGGAGAGCCCTGGGGTCCCCCCTCTCATGTGCCGATGCGACAGCCGCGGGGGTTTTAGTGGGTAAGAATCCCACATACCCCGGTCGAGCCCCACAGCTCCCGGGGATCTTTCGAAGATTTCCCCCGCGTCAAAAAAAAAAAAAAGGGTGAGAGCAGGTATTTAAAGAAAGCGAAAGTAGACATGTAGGTATCACACTACTGAAATTAAATAACCTACAGTTTGAAAAATGGGGATTACTGTGTTCTGGTGTAAAGTGCGGCTGTGGTATTGTGTAAGGTACATAGTTACTTCCCCAGTCGGCCAGCTCCATATTTTTTTACTGCTGTCGTGTGGTTAGTTTCCAACCTGGTGTCAAGTGTTGATCAAGCTGCACTTAGGCCTCAGACTTGACTAAACGATTGTTGTCGAAATGTCAAACGGGAACAAGTTTTACGTACCATCTAAAACAATGAGGCGTTCAGTTCAAATGCCTCTAAACGGTCACCCATCTAAAGACTGACCTGGCCCGACGTTGATTAACTGATCGTTTCCCAAACATTGATTACAACTGCTTATGAGCTCCATGTTTGAGCGTTCGATCCTGCTGTCCCGTTCTTAAATCTTCACCTGTTATTCGAAAAGTAAAATAATGACCATTATTACTAAGATATCATCGTTATCTTTACGGCGGCCCGGCAGACCAAGGGCCGAGGAGCGGACACGCGACGGTAGCTCTAATGTGGTAATAATAATAGTATGCGCGAGCGCAACCACGCGAACCTATTATTAAAATAAAAAATACCGATCAAGTGCGAGTCGGACTCGCGCACCGAGGGTTCCATACCATCTTTGCAAAAAAAAAAGCAAAAAAAAAAAAATCAAACCGCAAAAGTAAGTTTGTTTGCCAAGGTTTTTTTAGGATTATTAAAAAACTGTACTACTTAGAAAGATCATTTTATTTTTCCTGTAAAATATAGATAGACTTGTATTACCAATCATTATTTCAGATTTTTCCCTCCACAAACTTCGGAGATAAGGGGGAACGGTATTTTTTTTTTACATTTTTGCTCATCAGCCAAAAACTAAGTGACATAAACCAAAATAAAAATCTGTTTCGAGATGTGCAAACAAAGTCCCTTCATATGATATCCCACTTGATATAAATATATACTTTGAAATTTTTAAGACCGATATTATAAAAAAAGTAAAACAAAAAATATTTTTTAAAATATATATATTTTTAATATATTAATAATATTTTATTTTATTCATTTGCGATGAGGTTGGATAAGTAAGATCTAAAACTATTCCAAGTTTCAAATCGATAGCGTCAGTGGCTCCTGAAATACATATCATATATAGGTGTGACAGACAGACAGACATACAGACGAAGTTAGACCATAAGGGTTCCTTTTTTACCTTTTAGGTATGGAACCCTAAAAACTATGGGAAGTATGAGTATAATATGTATGGTATGATCTTTGGTTGCTAATCTGCTAATTCCGATGAGCTCATTTTTGGGTACGTGATATTTACATGTAAAGTAAAAGGGCTTTAATTCTTTAAAATAAGACAAATCTAAACTTACGCAATTCATTGTCCTCAATACAATATCACTGTTCAATGTGCGCACACCCATCAACCACACATATGAACACACAACATACATTTCCATTTAGATTTATACTTATACGTAATTAATTAGTTTCTTATATTTAATTGAAAACATTTTGTAGCTCTCACCAAACAAAATGTGTTATATTTGTTAGCATAAGTTCTGGAGGAGGGCGCCGATGCCTGTAACACAGTTTTACACTAGCACAGGCATTGACGTACATTTTGTAATGAATAACTCATTTTCTGTGAAATAAACATTTATATATTTAAATGTTTTAAATTATAAAAATCTTAATATTTAGTAAATAAGTAGGTAAAATGCTTCCAAAACTAATGGATAGTTAAAAAAGTATTAGTTGATATAATTTTTATCCAGCGAAAACTGCCCGCCAAATGCGGAGCGCGCCGGCTACAGTATCCTGTTAAATGCTATACGTGACGTCCTACTTCAGCGTAAATGTTTCGATCGACTTCTGAATGCCAGGGACAACGTCAGCGGTCATACATCTCAGCAACGAATGACGACGTCTCGTTCACAACAGTACTCGACAAACAGCAATTTTCGCTATTTTCGCATAATAGAATAGAATAGAATAGAATAGAATACTCTTTATTGTACACCAAGAAGATATTTACAATATAAACTTAGAACTAAAACATAAAATGTACAAATGGCGGTCTTATCGCTATAAGCAATTTCTTCCAGACAACCATTTTGCAGGAGAAACACAATCAGAATAAATGGGCAGCTGGTGGTGTACTACAAACATATACATAGGACACACAAATATAAACTTATATGCATATATATAAATATACTCAACAGTATAAATATAAACTCAATACTATACTTATATGTAATATGTATAATTATTCTTGTACATTATATTATATATATGTATGTATATATATATATATATATTATGTGTAATAAATCGTAGAACATGGTAACAATTATGTCTAATTTGTAGTTGAAGAATAGTGCGATTTTACCATCTGTTTAAATGATAACAGAGTCTGAGCACGTCTAATAGGAACAGGCAGAGCATTCCACAGGCGGGCAGCCTGAACTGAAAAGGATTTGTCAAAATAGCTTGTAGAATGCACTGGTATTTGCAACTCTAAATTCTCTGATGACCTCAAGCACCTAGAATGTGTTAAATGCAAGAATTCAAAACGACCTTTAAGATATGAAGGAGTTATGGGATTGAATAGAATACTGTATAAAAGCGATAAAATATGTATAAATATGTATAGCAGAATCATGAGGTGCGTGCCGCGGGTATCTGCGTCTGCCCCGAAGGTAAAGATGCTATTTTCGTACACTGTACGAGGAGCTACCGACTGGCAGTATGATAACTTTGAAAACCTGCACTTAGGTATCCCATCTCACCAATTTGCCTGTAGCTAATATGTATTATGTCGGTCAGCGAAATATGAAATGGATCTCAGCCTGCTGTCCCTTAGGGGGATGTGAAATCTCACGTCTTTAGAACGATAGTATTAATGTATGAAATATACGCATCAACGATCTACTCGTATAATCTCCTCGTAGGCGACGCAATGTATTTTACGTTATTTTCTTAATTTTAATTAATTTAAGATTGTACCTTCGTAGATACTTCCAATATTAATCGATATGTAGCGCCATCTACATGTACTTTTATCTAGTATGTACTTTTATAATAAAGTTTAAAAAAAAGAAGGTTGGTGGCGAGTGACAGCAAATGAGCGTTCTTTGTTTAATTTAGTTTTTTAGTTAGTAGTCCGATTAGTCCGTCCTGTCCCACCGCCGCTGGCTAACCATCTGCTGTTGTTCGTTTACAAATTCGGAGTCCTTTTTTCAACTACACGTGGCCTCACGTGGGGATATATTTTTGTGCCTTCTGAACGTAAATAATGGAATAAAAGCACATTTTTTGTTGCACAGGTCGGCAAGTAAGAGCGAAAGAAGGATACTTTAAAAACTCGTTCATTATTATCCATATTTAGACTTGGATAGGACATTGCGAACGGCGATCGTCTATCTGTAAGATGATCAACGATTTGAATTTATAATAATCGATGTGTCCGTTTCGAGAATTAAAAAAAAACCTATGTGTAGGTATCTACTGTCTGCGTCCTGCGGGCAGTAAAAACTCAGGAACTACAGATAGCGAGTGGGAAGCGTAGGATTATACGCTATATCAAGCATGGATAAATAAAACATATCATCTCCCATATGGATCAACGCACGTGACTAAACTACATACGATCAAGTATCATGCTGCGTTTTATGGGGTACTCTTGGTGCAGCAATCACATTGAATATCGATGAAATGAATTAAGGAATCAATATATATTATATACCTACGTGGAAGCTATTTTCATAAGAGCCTGGTTTGATTCGTGGGGTACCTACTGATAATTTTAAACTTCTCAAAATTACATTTGTTTTAATAATAGTTAAATCTGTTTTTTAACTAGCCGAATTTAGTTTATCATTTTGACGCGATATAAAAGAAACAATTTATAATTTGTTCATCAATCAACCTACTTTAATGATTTCAGTAATGTTCAAAGTGCCACAGTTTTGTGCCCCAAAATGTTTGTAACCACAGAACACTTTCACTGTAAACCACTTTTACTGTTCATAAATTGTCTACGGGCTACCTCTTGGTTAAGTGGTCGCGACTGTAGCCTCCAATCGTATGATTTGCATTCCTTAGTCTAGTCGAAGTATTAAAGGATTTTCTCATAGATCTATTATGCATAAGCAAGCAAAAGCTCAGCTTTGTATTGTTATTGAGATCGTACTACGAGTCGTCACAATTAATTTAGTACAAATAATAAATCAAGGGTTTTTTACTAAAATTTTTTTTTAATATAAAAATTAGTATTTCTTAAATAAATAAGAAGATTTGCAAGTCCAATGTTAACCAACGAGCATTGGGTAAATATTTTTATAAGAAAGGAGAGTTACAAATTCCTTCTCAATACTAAAATTCCAGCCAGTATCATTTGACCTCTTGCGAATTAGAAAAGTAATTTGGTGATTTATAAATACCCTAAATAAACAAGCTTATAAGGTTTTTATTTACAGACCATCCAGTTACCTTAGAGGTTGTACGTAGTGTTAGATATTAGGGAGAGCAGCAATGTGTCAAAACTTCCCGGTGTTCCAGTTCGCAGGGCACTGTAGCTACTGACACCACTGGGATCAAGAGCCGTAACAACTAATATCTCATTTGATGAAGAATTGTCTTTGCGCCCGGCAAACGTCCTGTAGGCCTTGTCAAGAGATTAGAAATGTTAAACTTCTCACGGTCCCGGTCGGTGAAATTTTGTCAAATCCCTGAACGAACAATCAACACCTAGTTAGCTCAAACGTGTTGTAACAAGAGCATTGTTGTTTAATTGTATTACACTTTGTTATATCACAGATTCACTTTCTGCGATGATGGATTGCGGGTCGGTGCTTGCTTTCATTATGATTATGGAAGATTTCAGACTGTTTTGATGAGAGATACCGCTTATAATGGCATATTTGTACAGGTTAATTGTTGAAAGATGAGTGAAAGTGACGAAATATTTCATCGTCAGTTGTTATTTCAAAATACTTTATATAGTGAACATGAACAAGTTAATGATAAAGTTTATAACTGTCAATGGATGAAATAATCTAGGCCAGTGTATCAATCTCTTGGATATAGGGAGGGGGCGGCAGCGCACAGCGTGCAACCACAGTGACCGCAGCGGTCGGCGCGACCCGTGGGAATCTATACCAATACATTAATGATTACCCAACACTGTGAGTACACCATTATGAGCAACCACTTGAGCGGAAAACAGTTTGTCTGCGTTTTAACATCGCTTAATAGAGCCGTTCGGTTTACCTTCTTTCTATCCTCAAACTATTATACCCTGAAGATGTTCACTGTTATGGGACCGTACTACGTGTAACTTGAGTCTACTACTTCGAATTTCGGTAAGGTTTGTTTTGAGCTTTTGTTTCCAACTCCGGAAGTATTCTTATGTACGAGAAGTATATCACGGCACTGAAGTGACATTAAAAGAAGTTAGGTAACAATATGTAAGATTTTAATATAAACTTCTTCAAAAAATCCATCGTGGTGATACAGTTACAATAGCAGTACTGTTGTATTTAATTCAAACAACAGAACAAAACAATAATATTACATGTATGATTTGATCGCGTACTAATAGGGCATTGTTCGCGATCTCTGGGACATTATAACGTGGGACCTGCATTATTATGTACTTTGTTATGTTCAAACAAAGCTGGCATTTGCTATCAACACAGAATTATTAAGAAATTAAGTTTAAATTACGTTCGTACGATTATCGCACTATTCTTTTAAATCTGTGCAAATAGTAAACTTTATTTTCTTCTTTGCACCTGTTTTTTTTTTTGTTTTCGTGGGGGAAACTCTATAGGTCTCCGGGACCTGTGGGGTTCAACGGAGTATGTTGGATTCTTTTCTTACCCACTAAAACTCACAGTGGGGTCTGCACCAGGAGCCCCACAGTGCTTTGAGCCCGCCGACGGAGGGCGCATTATAGCCCCCCGGGAACCAGACATTGTGATCGCGGTGGGCGGTCATAACCCCGCCGCGACGCCCTAAGCCCCACACCCCGTACGTCCAGCGACTTCAAAGGGTTTGGAGTACCTAATGTATCTTGCTAGGCAGAAGAGTTATGTAGGGCTGTCGCTTCTCCATTCAGATATTATGAAAATAGGATTTTATGTACTTACTCATAAAAAACCAAATGGTTGGATAACTAAAGTCAGCAAGGTTATTTCATAGATTGGTTACATTGGTGTCCCATTAGATCTGACTGTTTCTGTGCAAGGCGCGTAAAAAGTCTGTCTTGGTTGTTGTCTAGGCAGTCGTTAAGCCATGTATAAGGTCTAAAGGCAATTGAACAACTCTGTCACTCGGCTGGCTACTAATCAAACGACAAACACACAAAAAATGTAGTTAACGACAGTTAGCTAGTGTAAATAAATAATTCAACTTTTAATGCATGTCAGAATTGGAAAAAAAATATTAATATTCGCCGACAAATTGTGTCAGTTTCTATAATTTCTATTACTACGGATACATCATGTGCGATTGTTACTAGACTAGCTTTCGGTGAAGGAAAACATCATGAGGAAACCTGCATTTCTGAGAAAGCCTAACTAGCTTTTGAATGATGTGTGAAGTCCGCCAACCTGCTCTTGGCCAGTGTGGTGGACTACGGCCTAATCCAAGTAGGGTGTCGTTAGAAGCGTATTGATTGTCCGCTGGTTATAGGCTATATTATTATAATATCACATTATTAGACTGCGATTTTATCCGTAGTCGGGTTTTAGTTTTTAAAACTTATTACTTGTATTAAGATAATATTTTATTATATTTAGACATTTAGCTAAATATTTACAGTTTATTTACAAATATGTATACTTAAACTAGGTAAAAAACTTTCTCCAAGTTGTCGCCGCACTGGGAGGGAAGGGTACCTAAAGGATTCGCGGCATTACCTCTTTGAATAGCCAAGCTTATACGTTGGCAGAAAAAGCTACCAGCTCGACGGTCTTCTGAGGCTTCGATAAGCTTGGATGAAATTTCTTTCACCTAACCGTGCGTCTCATGAGACCAAGGCCCCATGGTCTCCACCATAAAGGTATATAAAGGTGCTCGAGTCAACTAGTACGTGGGTGCTGCTTGGGGGGACTACTATCCCCTTGGCCTTTTAGTTAATAATTTATTGTTTACTTCTTTTCTCCCTTGCTTTATGTTTCGAACGGCAGGACACAGTATAGCTAATGTTGATTCAATTGTAACAAAACAACAATGTTTTAAAAAAAAAGTGAAAAAATGAGAAGCCCGCTGAGTTTCTTGCCGGATCTTCTCAGTCGAGGCCGCGTTGTGATACGGCGGTAGCTTTTAAAAATGTGATGATGACCATTCAAAACTGCTAGCGTTAAGCCTATTTGAAATAATGATTTTTGACTTTTGACTTATATATAGCTGGAACCTAGAGCTGCTACTTGCGCCGCTTTGCATCTCTAGCGGTCGCCGCAGCCCCTCCAGCCACCCTGCAAGTTGCCACGGTGTGGGGACGCAGCAAGTGTGTCGACACATGTCGCATCCCACACCAATGGCTTTCCATGTTGCCATGGTATTAAAGTGATACCATCAGGCCTCTTGCCATCAACTCGTGTAATACTGACTGGTTCCAGTACGGCAGGAACACCTGCAGTGACAAGCCCCCCTCTATCAGACACCGGTCTCGCCGGCGAGGCCGAAGGGTCGTACGTATGCGACCGCAACGACGTGCATCACCCCACTGAGTTGCTTGCCGGTTCTTCTCAGTGGGGGCGCGTTGTGAACCGGTGGTAAACTCAGCCTTCTCTTAAGCGACAGCCCAAGCCGAGGCCGTGCCTCCCTGAGGTGCCCTTGAGCTCGTCGCTACTTCTGCCGTAAAGGCTAGAGCGCTTCAAGCGCTCGCCTCCTATTGTCCGGTGAAGCTGTAATGGCCATCTGCGGCCAACAGCGTCTATCATTCCCAAAAAAAAAAAAAAATGTGACAAGCCCCCTGCGAATAATATCATTGGCATGGCATGGCGTGACATACGGCCAGCGCTACGCGAGCAAGAAAGCCCGTGGTGACCATATTTATCTACGTGCTCCCCACAGCGACAACGATGAAGAAGGTTGATTGTGGCACCCACCCAAAAACAAACTGCAAGACTAAGGGTGGTATTGGTCAATAACGTACCAATCTGTGACGATGGAATAGCTTGCAACCAGTGACTGGTCGGTCATAGGTCGGTCAAATTGAATTACAAAGGGCTTATCCCAAACAATACAAAGTTTATACATTGATATTAGCTACGTCAACATTTTCAGTTAGCAGTTCCCGTGACACCCAACTTACTCTGTAATTGCGTACAAACGTCTAAATTGGCATGTCCAGCCACTTTTCCTATTTTAGGCCGCGGTTCGGCCGCTTCCCACAAGTTTGCGGGAGCATTAGCGTGAAAGTGTGCCGCCGGGGCCCGGGCACGCCCCGCGCAACAATGGCTGGCGTAACAGACGTAACAATCACTGGTCGTTTGAGGACGCTATCTTTGATCTCTGCGGTTTTCCGATTTGTGAGGAAATATACGGGAGTGATGGAGAAGGCGGAACCGTTCTTGTACGAGGTTCTATTAGTTCTTGTACGAGGTTCTATTAGCTCAAAAAAAGATATGAACAAGTATATACATTATAAAAGCATAAAAAGTCCGACTGTGAACAAACAAAATGGTTTTTATTGACAAGTTACATTATTGAAATATAAAAGCTATATAAATGTACATACATTTCATCTCGTATCGTTAAGACCTTTTATTTGATATCCATATTGATGTTTTTGGAAGTAAAAAAAAATACAAAATGCCAACTGATGACCGCCATATTAAAATTTTTTTAAAATACCCCATGTCACTCTCGCAACTGAGACGAATCTAGACATTTTGTAAGTTAAAATCCAACAAGCCGTTTGGGCATTCAAGCCGTGCCAAAAAATAGACATACATACATACTTACATAGCTATACATTCTCTCGAAAAACATGACCCTCCTTCTGGGCAGGCAGGTGAGACAGGGCACACTGTCGCTGATGGTGATCCGATTGTAACGAAACGAACACTGATTAAAAAAAAAAGTGGAAAAGAACAAGCCCGCTGAATTTCTTGCCGGATCTTCTCAGCTGAGGCCGCGTTGTGATCAGGTGGTAGCTTTTAAAAAAAATTGACTGTTCAAAAGTTAAGCCTATTTAAAATAAATTCAAATCCAAAATGATTTGAATTTGGGTCAGTCGGGCAAAAAGAAAAGGTTTGGAATGGGCGGGAATAAAATATTCTTAGACATAGGTATGTCAAGCTTGAGAAATATGTTATGCTACGCCTACATACCTCACGCATTAAATCCAAAGCAACAAATAGAAGCGTACAAGACAGTGCGAGCGGAAAAGCTTCGCTGTTTTGGTGAAATTGACGAAAATTATGCTAGGTTTTCGTTGATCGCGCGCTTGCGCAGTTTCTGAGCCCGTATGTTTCCATATCCAACTGCAATACATCAGCGGTTGGCACAATTTACACGTTCCTGATACGTTTCGTCGGCGATGAGTGATGGTGCCGCCAGACTTTCAATACACTCGTTAATTCAATTAAATCGTTAGAAAAAGCTGTTGCTATTATGTGGTAGTGTAAAGCTTCCCATTGCAATTATACGTGGAAATATTTAATTATTGTCCATTACACTACTGTAAAGTGTGCGCCACACAATTACTATTTTAGGCATACAGATAAGTGTTAGTGAACGCGCGGAACAAGTGTATCGTATCACATTTAAGCCCGCGTCAGGGACATAAACTTATTGCCTAACACGATGTTATAATTTGTACAGATATCAGTGCCTTGCGTGGAGTGCTACAGGACTTTTAAGACATTTAGTTCCTTTATAATGTGACCATAATAAATGGGTGGGGAGGACTTTCCTATCTATTCTATTATTGGTGGCTATACATTTGGCCCCAGTAACCACCGGTACGCACTTCGACCCAGTTGGATCCATTGTGCATGCCCTAGCCCTTATTCTGTTGCTGGCGTATCAAAAATCTCAGAGGAAGTGCGGTACAAGGTGGTGTTTTTTCGACTCGAACTTTGGCCTGTAGGATAAGCACTAATCCTCGGTCGGTACTCTCGGTACAGCCGAAAATAAATTCCCTGGTAGAGTTTTAATTTTGTCTCTATTTTGATATGTGTTTATAATCTATACTTATAATAAAACTGTAACAGGTCCAATTCTGTACATTGAAGATATTTTGAAAATTATATTTGGAGGGCATTCTATAACCGATACTGAGGCCGAAAATGTATTTTTTTTAATTTTTGTCTGTCTGTCTGTCTGTATCACGGCTGAGCATCACGCCGAAACTACTGAATGGATTCAAATGAAACTTGGCATGATTTGAGATCTTACTACGAGGTAGGACATAGGTTACTTTTTATCCCGTAATCTAGCACGGTTCTTTTGGGAGAGGGGATTAAAGTCAAAATGGGTACTTGGTTATACGCTTGGTCCGATTTTATCAATTTTTCTTCATAATTATAATAAATATTAGTAAGGGAACACTCATAGAGAGTTGTTATCAAGGTTTTGTAATCGACCGGGTTAAGCAACGTTAGGTAAGGTCATTTAATAGATGGGTGACCGTTTAACGCCATTTGAACTAAACGGGTCCGTGCTTCGGAGAGCAAGTAAAAAGTGGGTCCCAGTTTTTAACTAAGAGTTAAGAGGTTATGTATTCGATGCGAATGTCTGTTATTAAAAGTTTAGTTAACGTAAAAATAGCGCATGCGGAGCTGCGTGGGTCAGCTAGTAATTATTAATATAGTTTTATATATACTCGTAGATGGTTATGTATTTTATTATATTAGCAACCCTCCCCATCTTCTCACGCATAAACCTTCCTCTTGAAACATTGTATCTACTGCTGAAAACGGCATTAAAATCAGTTGCGTAGTTTAAAAGATCTAAGCGTACAAACAGCGGAGCGACTTTATTTTATTCTATGTAAAGAAAGATGGTCCTAGTTGCTTGAGTAAAAGAATAATGGTTGGTGTGTTCGTCATCCTTGGCGACATCCGTGGAGTTCAACTGACCTGTATAGCGTGGTGGCATGGGTGCGGTGCGCGGCGGCGTCGGCCTGCTCGATGAGCTGGGCCAGCGCGCGCGCCTGCTCGCTCAGCGTGAGCAGCTCCAGCTCCTCACGGCCCAGCTTGTACTGCAGCTCCGCTTGCTGGATGCGCGTGTCGATGTTGCTGACAACGTACCGCCACTATTACCAACATTGTATGACACTAGTGTTGGCCTCAGTGGCGCAGTGGGAAACTGCTTGCTTTGCAAACTGGAGATCGCGAGGTCAAATAGCGCAGTGAGCAACAACTTTGTGTGGTTGTTTTTTACTGGCTAGGACAACGCAGGCCATGATGGGCTATAATTGTCTGGAAAGTAAGACAATCCATGCGCGTCTGATGGGTCTTACGCTTGACCTCTTCCCGATCGTGTCGGTCATCCATCCCATTGTATTTTTCTTGGTTAAGACAATGCAGTCTGATCATTTAACTATCTGAAAAGTAAGATGATCCATGTATCGCGTGGACTGGGTGCAAAGTCGCTCCTAATACATAATATATCTTCGACTGTATCGGTCTTCCGTGCGATTGAAGTTAATTTTGAATATATGTACTTACAGATATAAATTGACCTTACATGAACATGTCTGTACAAAGAGCAAAAAATTAAATAGGTTTTAAAGAAGTAGTATAACTCTTCTAAGCCACCTGCGTGTTTTGGTTACATTAACTACTCATTGTACAAAGTTATAAAATAATACTAACTCAGTAACATGCGTCTTCTCCAGCCGTCTTCTTAGATCCTGTATATTAGCCTTCCTCGTGTCCAAGTCATCTCTGAAAGCTGCAGCCCTGTCCTCCAGCGCTCGTCGCTCGTCTGCTGACAGGGCGGTGCAGTCCTCCTGGGAGGGTGTTCTTGACCCGGTGGGGGAAGCCGCCTGAGCTGCTAGCCGTGCCGCGCTCAGTGATGCACTTAATTGTTTCTTGAGGCTTGGAGAATAAACACAGCCAATTAATTGTTAGGCCTTAATCCTGGTTTTTAAAATCAGTGTAAATGAGTTATCGGTCGCAAGGTATTCCCAGATAGAGCAAGTATTATTGAATATTTTTTGGGAGACACTCATTAGCAACCCGGAGTTTAGAAATGTTCCCGGTAAGTGGCAATTGTCTCGACCTTCTTACATATAACCTAACATTTATATATTGGCGTATAAAACCTATGTTTCGCAACACGTTTTAATATATGTACCTCTAATGACTACATTAAAAAGAACGATGGGCTCATCGCTTGTGAAATTGGGACCAAAAAATAATAATGTGGCTGTACTTCGTCACACTATCTCTTTCGGTGATTCAGGATGATGAACGGAAGTAATAAAAGTTAAAAATTGCAGAAAAACCTTTGTATGAGTGAATCTTTGTCAGTGAGGGCGGTGCGCAGCGCATCGAGCTCGCGCGTGACGTCACGTGCGCCCGCGCTGCGCCGCCGCGGTCCCGCCAGTGACACCTCGATACTCGCCATCTAAACAAAACAAAACTATAATTAGTTATGGAACTAAATACTTTGATACTATTGCATCTTCCCCAGCGTTGAATTTCACTGTGGATCGTTTGCCTATAGTTTTCGTAATGTCATAAGGACACTTTTACGTAAGAATAATAACGCCAAAGCATCGTAAATAGCGATTATCAACCCTAGATGGGATAAATTTTACAGCGTGATTTGACGATCAAAAATAGCTTTATAGCTTTTGGTCTTAGTATATTAATAATATTTTAAGTGATGTTAAAATTGGTTAAATTTTATAATAGAAATGAACAGTTTCAAAGTAAAAAACAAAAACGATAAATACAATTAGTAAAAAAATAATGTCTTTTTTAACCAACTTAGTAACAAACGGAGCTAGACGTTCGCCGATGGTAAGCGACACTCCTATCCATTAGCAGTTACATTGCACTGCCGCTCGCCATCTGAAACATCAGCTATTAAGTCTCCTTAGTGAGACCAATAATTTATCTTGTAGAGTAAGGACTTTTACTACAGTGTCCTTCAATATTTACAGCAAAAAATACAAATAAATGGTTAATAATTTAGATTTCTGTCAGACCCCATTCCAACTGTATGGCGCTATATTTCTAAGCACAAGTTCAGCAGAACATTTGTTTTACTGAATTTAAATTCTTAAATCTTTGCCTACATACAAATAGGTCCCATAAACATAACTCGTTTTAAGACATGAGCGCCTACTACAAACCTCGCCACAGACATGCTCAGTTTAAGTTCCCCCATTAATTCATGTCGTTCGTATTCCATTTGCTGACTTCATTAGCAGGGTTTAACTGATCGCAGCGGTTACATGAAAGGAAAACATTAGTCGGTTGCAAGATGTTGAAGGGGTAAAACAAACTGGCCAGATCAATTGAAGAATGACATGTAAAGATTACATGTGTATAATAAGTAAAATAAAGAAACTCCAATCCTATTTTATTTTCAATTTTAATCACACATCTAAAATACAAATTTTACTTAATTCGAAACGTGATCGCGCTTGTGCGATTCGCGTGTTAAGATGGTGCAGATGGAACCACCGGCCCTTGGTTATTGATATTAATTTTTAAATGTGAATTTATACATCATAATTTAATTCAATTATGCGAATATTATAAATATAAAATGCATATGTAACTCATGTGTAGTAGATTTAGAATAAGCAGTTTCATGTAGTATTAAATAAATAATTAAACCAACATTATAGTTTCATTAAGAAGTTAAAATGACTATATTATAACTGTTTTTGCTCGTTGTGTATCCGCATGTAATTAGTTGAGCGCGTTGATGTCGTTTGTTCCCGCAGCTTCCTGCGCGCGCGCACGCTTCGTTCCACACGATAGAACTGTTCGAGGAAATGACAGGAGACTATATTTCGTATTGCGCTTTAAACAAAGACCATTGTTTGTAGAGTTTTCTTTCTTTTTTGGTAGTGTATAATTAGGTTGCAATACAGTCTTTCAAAAATATATTGTTGGGTGGAATTGGTGCTGAAGAAAAATTTATATAAACAGGTGTATTAATGTTATAATTATATTTAAATGTCTATCACATTTAGTTCACTGTCAAAATATGTCATATAAAGGTTACAGTATTGATTTCTGATAGTACCTAAACAATATTTTAATGATATGAATATGAATATTTCTAGTAGTTTTGGGATAATGATTATTAGAAGAAGATTACGAACTTGCATGTCTGCATACCCGTACTCGTACATATGCCTACGTTCGTTGTGAGCCCAACGTGTGAACTCAGTTGCTCCTATTATGGGTTTAATCCATATAGGTTCCCACTATTGTAGCTGGTTCCGCAGTTTGTATTAACGCCCTTTTTTCTCACAAATTACTCGACAGTTATATATTATGATGATACTTTCCGATAGTGATCAGCTTGCTGCAAGCAGTTTGTATTAAATTATTAAATACGTTTTACTTGTTAGAATATTTTTTTACTAAGCATCGTAAATAGTGCCTAAGAGTACTTAGAATACTGAGTGCATAAAAAAAATATTGTGTTGTTTAGAAGAAATAACAACAGCATACAGACCCGGACAACGACTTTTTATAGTTACAATAGTAAGATAAATATTTTTGCAGATTTTATTTCTGTTTACATAATGTTGTCTTTTACTTACGCGAATATTACACATTGAAATCAAACTACTTTTACGGATTTTATCGCGTTATTTTTTTTATTTCAGTATCCCGACGTTTCGAATGCTTTGCAGCACCCATGGTCACGGGAGGACTGAGATGAATGTCCTTATGTCACAATTATGCCGGTGTACCCTCAGGTCTTCTTAGTTATTATTGTTGGTCCGATCTACGCAGTAAGAGCTTACAGTATCTTGAGGCCGTGCAGTGTTTTGCTTGATATTGGATTTAATTATATTTATCACAGGATCCCAAGCCGGTGGTAACACCCAACCATCTTCTCTATTGAAATTAGGATGTTTTTTGATTTCAATAGCCTCACGAATCATTCTAGGTAAGAAGAATCGGTGTTCTTTTGCGAGGATTTGAGGTTTATCAAATCTAATATAATGGTAGGTGCGGTCCTGAACGTGTTCACATACTGCAGACTTTGTACAGCATCGGTGTTTCACATCAGCTAAGTGTTCTTTAACGCGAGTTTTTATTGCACGCTTTGTTTGCGCTTTGTTTGTTATGTTAAGTAATAATACTATATATTTTCTTATAAATAAATTGTATAACTTGCAAGAGAATGAACCGAGAAATCGATACTTTTATAAAGTTAATCGCGGGTAAACGATTCCATATAAAAAGCCTGCGGCATGTCTGTACGGGCGCAACCAATTGAATTTAAATGGTCCTCCGGGCAGCCGCTAGTGTGTAGCCCACCACAGTAACAAAGCTCCTGCATATTATATGTTCTATTCTAGTTATAAAAACTCTAGCAATAAAGACCCTGTATATAAAACCACTTGAGGGTTGCGTTATTGGTTAAAGGTATTTGTCGGGCCAAGTCGCAGCAGTTTTGAGAGAGCTTCGTTCCACTTCTCCTAAAATCCTTAATCCGTATATCGTTATTCGTATCCCAAATAACTAAAATACTCTATAGATGAATACGGTGTTCTTAAGAATATACATAATATGCATATTAATATGTAAATTAGCGACAAATGAGGTGCTCTGACACCTATAACATAAATATAATAAATATTTAATTTAATTTAATTTATTTCAAAAAACACACAGTTTTACAATACACAATTACAAACTAGACACAACAATAAACATTCTTAAAAGAATTACCAGGGGTTCCCAAACTAGGCACAGCCTGTATCTTGGGAAACCAGCTAAGAAGTGGACATCAGAATTTAAACAAGACTTGTTTAGAAGAAGTGTTTAGATAAGCTTGAGAATGTGCGAAAGTGTATATGTGCGTATGTCAGTGTGTGTACGTTTGTGTATGATAGGCAAAGGAGTACCTACTAAATCCGAATTTGAGAGGTTTATCTATTGATACATAGAGATTCTGTTTGATTATAATCCAGACTTAAAAGCAACTTTGTCAATTTTTCCTTAACTTCCTTCACAGAAAGAACACTCAAATTATTACGAGATGTAACAGCATTGTACGTTGCCAAGAAACAGACGCGAGCAAACCTTTTTGCAAAGGTGGTAAACCACCTAAATAAACCTTAATTAAACCTATTAATTAAACCTTACAAATAAATCACATTAGTTTGTACAAATATGCAAATATTAATATGTATTTGAACAAACAGTGTAAAATTACTACAGTTTACCATCTCGGTATTAAATTGCTGGCAAGTCCATAGGTATAGACCTATCCCGCTTACTCCTTGTTGCTATAAACAACATACGAGTGGGTCAATAAACATGAGTAATGACGAGGTGACACGCCTAGATGCAATAAAAAGCAAAACACAATTGAGGCTATAAACCAGCGAGTAATTGCATATGCGGGGCTTTTGCTGCATATGCATGTGGCGTTGGTATATTTACTCCGCGGGGAAGAAGGATGTAACCCAAATTTAGTTGAAAATAAGAAAAAAACTTGTAAGCAGTTAATAGAAGTATTGATTTGTAAGCCCCAGTTTTGAAAATCTATATGCGTATCATAATTTAGATGGTCAAACGATCTTACCTGTAAGTCTGTAAGTGACGTTCGACGATTATTAAAAGAAGTGATTCGCCCGAGTTGTCACTTACTTTGAAAACGTTAGACCAAGACCCGATACGCACTCAAGACACATACACACCTGCACCTACGCTCGATCATTCATTTTAAATTGTTGTTCTACATTTTTTTACCCACACTAAAAAAATATTTGATATCGCACCTTTTTTAGTTCTCGCGGGGGAAAGCTTCAATAGGTCCCCAGGACCTTGAGGGGGGTCAACCTGAGATATATGGGTTTCTTAGACACTAAAACCTCCGCGGCTGTTGCATCGGCACATAAGAGACATCAGCTCTCCTGTGGGATCTGGTACAGGTACCCCTCAGTGTCTTGCCTTTGAGCTTACCGCCGGGCGCGCATTATAACCCCCTGGCATGGCCCAGACATGGTGCTCACGGGGATGGGGATTGCAACCCCACCGCTTTCCACTTCGGAGTCTCCGGGATTTGATAAGGCGTTAAAAAAGTTCGTTTCCATGGGAATGGTTTTTAAAAATTTCGATTTTATATTTGTTCAGAATGTTGTTTACCCTGTTTCTTAGCACGGTTCCAGGACCTAAGGTTTAGCGAGCTACTAAGTAACCATGCGCAATCGGTATCAAGATTATAAACTTGTGAATCAACAAGTGAGTTTTATTTGTTTGTGTATCGCGGTGATAGGAATAATATTCAATGCTGTTAACTGTGGTATCATATTACAGCACCACTATAAAGTACAGAAGATACATTTATTATGATTATAGGATAAATTTGACGGGCACGATTATATATTGGTGAGATCCTGGCCGCTACCCAATGGTCGTGAGTTTGATTCCCATCAAGTGTCCGGATGTTATTATATATAGAACAGTATTGGTATAAGTATTCATATCAGTTATCTGGTTTCTATAGTACAGGCTCTACCTAGTTTGAGGTAGATGACCGTGTGTGGATTGTCCTAGAATATCGTTATTCAATCGTTACTCCAATAGAGGCCTAGTGTATTACTGCAAGTATATTTTTATGCTCAAACTGTTCACCAATAAAGTTGGTATTCTTATTACAAGTGCAATATTTTTAATCACTAAGCAACATTGTTGATATCTTGGATAATCTTGATTCGTTTTAATTTCCAGTACGCGCAATGAACTATCTCGATCTATCGTAACAACTTATCCAGACTCAGCACGCTATTGAATTTTATAATACAAAAACACATAGAATCAATTAATCCTAGGACCTGTAAAACTAATTTGTCTACACGGATATGCACACAGGAATTAATTAGTTATTTATATTCTAATCTCCACATCGCGTGATCTCGCTAACTGCGGCAGTGTAGATAGTTCGCGGCTCACAGTTATCATCGGATGCAATAAATCGTGAACACACAGATCGCAATTAATTTGTTGTCACTGAGAACTCCGATTACAAAAAAATATATACAGTTAAAAGAAATTATAGTTACAATCGAACCGGTGTGATACTTACACGGTAAACATGTTAATAGGTTGTTCGTCCGATAAGCATAAAGATTGCGATTTAAGAACCGGTCCAAACTATTCAATTTAGAAATATGTGTCTGACAATTTGATAAGTGATTATAGCTTAATTACAGCGAAGGAAACATACTTCTTTAGATAAACAAAAGACAGGAAAATACAAAGTGATTTCCGTAAAATACGTATAGTGACTACTATTTATAATGGCAAAAATTGTTTCTTATTCTATGGGACTTATTAGAGGCGAAATTATGGGTTTTTATTTGTCGGATCGTTTATTAATTATGCGTGAAGATACATTAAAAAAATTGTGTAAGCAACGCTAAATTATTCTTATAGATACATGTGCGCATACATACATAATTTATTATAAAAAAGTCTGCTCATCTAAACTAAAGTTAGCTCAATAAAACATGTTTCCAATTCCAATAAGGAAATGCAATAAAAAAAGAATAGCATGCATTGAATCGATTTGAACGTATGCCGCAGTAAATCTCGCTGTCGCAGCTTGTCGAGTGTCGTCAGTAATTTGTCGCGACACGGAACGACACGCGGCAACACCGTTCGCCGGCCGATGCAGCGATACCTTATGTCGTCTATTTTATACAAAGGGACATAGTATAAATTAGTAGTAAACTATTGTAGAAAAAGCCTTAAAAAACTTAACTGAAGTTAAAGTTAAAACTGAACTTAAGGAACTGTTGAAATATCTCTTATTACATAATAAATTTTAGAAATGAGGATCTAAATCTGTCTACTTACTTACCTTTTGTGTAATAGCCGAACAAAGGTTATTTAACAGTCGATTACATTGAACTCTTGGTGGTTTAAATAATAAAAAAACTGACTGCTTTAAGAATACTTAGTGACATTATTAGATCAAATGGATGTATTACTGATGAAATGAGTAAGTGCGCGTTGATGTCTTTTTCACTAAAAACAGGTATGGTAAATCGTAGTAAATTAACCATAAGCGTGTTGTTCTGTTTTATTTTATGTTCAATCTAGTAGATGTTAAACGCACTGCCTGCGTTGTCAGCTACTCTGCACCCCTAGCAGCAATGTGTAAATATTGCTGTGCTCGGGTGTGAATGTAGTCGCTAATTGTTTACAATTTAAAGATGTTTCCAAACTCAAAAACCAGCTGTAAAACCAGCAGTTTATAATAACAACTTGAAATCCTTGTGATTTTTCCGTAAATAACACACAGTCACAATTGCTTAAAAAGCCATGAGCTGTGAACATATTTGCACAAATTATATAAGTAGTTTATATGGGTACGGACGTAGTCACTGACCTTGGCCTCTAGGGTCTCGAGGTTGGCGACCCCGCCTCCGCCTCCACCACTCGCCTCCAGCGTTTGCTGCAACAAACATAGAAATCTATTGTTGTCCTTTTGTAACACCCACACATATATCTATTATCTCATTATCTACGGGCACATACATATTTTTCTGCCTATGCAATATGCATACATAGTATATCAAGACTAACCCTTTAAAAATGTATTAAAACAGGTCAAATATATAGACACAGGTGAGTTTGATGGGTTCTTGTGTGTACAGCGCCTGCGCAGGGCAAAATTATGGATGTGCTTCAAAGCACAGACTGCTCGCAGAACTTTAGACTGCTGCTGAGAACTTATATTATTAGAGTGGCTGACCCTCAATTCAGGTTTTACTCTCAGTTCGATTCCCAAATCGAGCACAGGAACTCATGATTAGCACCCAGACCCTCCAGATTATAAATACAACTATTATTGATTTCAAGGGATTTCAAATTATTTGCACATGAATATTATTAACATATAAAATGTATCCTAAATTCAGTAATGTTTGTGAGTTGATCACGATCCATGTGCACGCTCACATTATAACTGTGCTCATGTGTATGCACTGTGTGCAGGACGCGGAGATGATGGGTGATCCATAAGAAAGCGGTGACAGATGCAGTTGCTGTGTGTTCATGCGATGACTACTATCAGTGCTTAACGGAGGCGAATTCACTAAATGTTTATTCAAAACGATAGACGTTTTGCATTTAATAAGACATTAATACCATCCTTAGTAGTTTTCAGAAATTGAGTCTTCATATTACAATGTATATTTATATCAGGGGATTATATTATGAGACATAACAAGACGTTTTTACTAGGTAGTAAATTGAAATTCAAATTCAAAATCATTTATTTGAAATAGGCACTATTGTACAGTCAATTTTTTTTTAAAGTTACCACCGGATCACAACGCGTCCTCAACTGAGAAGATCCGGCAAGAAATTCAGCGGGCTTGTCATTTTTTAACTTTTTTTTTAAAACATTGTCTTGTTACAATTAGATCAGCATCAGCAACAGTGTCCTACCGTTCCAAAGATCAAATAAGAGAGAGAAAAAAGATTCCACGAAAATACAACAAACTAAAAGGTCAAAATTAGGTCTTGGTATGTCTTGACAGCCAGCGAATTGTCAGCAGAAAGAAATAAGACCTAATGTTTATAAAAATTAAAACTAAAAATCGGCCTGTAGTCTAGTCTCGCTGTAACATCACAAACCTTGTAACCCACAGGCAATGAGTTAGTAACAGCGTTTAATATAATTAGCACAAGTTTGGTCCACAAGTGGAGCGATGTAGCGCTCGCGGCGCGCACGAGCTCATTATGAAGATTATCAGGCCGCGCTCGGCGCTGGCGCCGGCGCCGGACCAATTGTGGTCATATTAACAACGGGTAGAGATTATCGTCAATATATTATTTACTAAGTATGTAATGTAATGGGGGTACTTTGATATATGTTCATTAAAGTAAGTATGGGCTTCCAATTAAGGCTTGCGGTTATCATAACGAAGTACTAAAATCTACAAAAAAAGTGGCCCACATATACTGAAGCCTTTTTGACACCCTAAGGAATTTTATGCTGTTTTTATAGAGATATTATGCAACGTAATGATAAGTAAAGCAGCATGCTTGCCTGATGGTAAGCGATAAGCCCAATGATGTTTGCATTGCTCTGCCGCCCGTCTTCTGAGACATCAGTTATTGAATCTCTTAAACTAATTGCTCCAACTAGAGTACCTTCCTAGGTAGGTTCCTTGTGTAAGGCCGACCAGTTACCAACGCAATGTGAGATATACTGCCACCAAGCCTATGTAAACAGTACAGTGTTCCGGTATGAAGGGCACTATAGCTGGTGAAATTACCAGACACAAGAGACTTAATAGCGAATGTCTTAAGGGTCGGCAATGCGCTGGTGATTCCTCTAGTGTTGCTTGCGTCCTAAGCTGCGGTGACTGCTTACCATCAGACGGGCCGCACGCTTGTTTGCCACCTTGTTGGTATAAATAAAACACAGCAATGTTTACGTACTGAAGCTGCTTTGCGGTAGAATATTTTCCACGACCTACCATGTCTGATAGTATGTACTGTGACGTTTGACAATCACTGTGCGTTCTGATTGGTATTTAATGGAGGCTGTGGTCACCTGTATTCATTTCATTACGTTATATTTCATTCACTTACAGCGTCTATTATTTAAAGTTAATAAATAATAGACACTTCTAGCGTCTATTATTTATTAACGCGACTCAAATCTATCTAGCAACAAAACTATATCTTAATGTAAAGGCGATGCGCGTGCGCATGCCACAACCACCGCTTTCTAACTTCACATTGTTACAATATCACGAAATTAATAAGCCGTGCGCCATTGTTCGTCAATGGATGTAATTCTTCGTTATCTCATATTTATACGAAAATACAGTCTTCACGACGTTTTGCCTATAAATTTCTTTTGAACACGACATCAGTGCATGTGAACAATAAGTAGCGGTTTTAAAGTCCATTGTAATCTGTTACTGAAGTAGGTAAGCAATGGCATTTTCACGTTGGCAGATTAAGAAAATTTTCAATAATTTACCGAAAACCATAAATGTAATATTCAATTTAATCTTCACTGTTTGCGTATTAGATAAATCTTCGAAAGATGATATAGCAACTTCAATTGTAGACTAAGGATACTTGGCTTGTAATTATGGCCTTCGTCGAGTTTTCGGAGGCGGTAGCTACAACCATAAAAAATATACATATAGTACAGTCATCATCATCATCATCAGCAGCCGAGAGACGTCCACTGCTGAACAAAGGCCTCCCCCTTACAAGGTAGGGGTTGCCAAAATCCCCACGCTTGGCAGGTGGCTTGGGGAGCGCAGGTAATCCAATAGAAAGACGCTGCTGCCCGTCTTCTTGTTTTCCCTTAGTCGCGTCTTACGGACACCCAACGGGAGGAGATGGGAGGGTGCTATTCTTACCCACGGGTATTACTATACCAGTATAGTAGTCTAAATCTATCTATACTTATAATAAAACTGTAACAGGTCCAATTCTGTACATTGAAGATATTTTGAAAATTATATTTGGAGGGCATTCTATAACCGATACTGAGGCCGAAAATATATTTTTTTTAATTTTTGTCTGTCTGTCTGTCTGTCTGTCTGTCTGTCTGTCTGTCTGTCTGTCAGTCTGTCTGTCTGTCTGTCTGTCTATCTGTATCACGGCTGAGCATCACGCCGAAACTACTGAATGGATTCAAATGAAACTTGGCATGATTTGAGATCTTACTACGAGGTAGGACATAGGATACTTTTTATCCCGTAATCTAGCACGGTTCTTTCGGGAGAGGGGATTAAAGTCAAAATGGGTACTTGGTTATACGCTTGGTCAGATTTCATCAATTTTTCTTTATAATATAATAAATATTAGTAAGGGAACACTCATAGAGAGTTGATATCAAGGTTTTGTAATCGATTGGGTTAAGCAACGTTAAGTAAGGTCATTAAATAGATGGGTGACCGTTTAACGCCATTTGAACTAAACGGGTCCGTGCTTCGGAGAGCAAGTAAAAAGTAGGTCCCAGTTTTTAACCGACTATAAAAAAGGAGGTTATGTTTTCGATGCGAATGTCTGTTATTAAAAGTTTAGTTAACTTAAAAATAGCGCATGCGGAGCTGCGTGGGTCAGCTAGTAGTGAGCTATAACTATAAGTAATGGACGGATACAATAGAAACCTAATTTATAAATTCTGGAATATATAAAATAGTAATTTTAGTTGTAAATCAATTAAATGTACAAAATTAAGTCGTTATTATTGCGTTTTCTATGGATATGATTATAATTCTTCTTATACTTAATTCTTATTAATTCATTCGAATACATAAAAAGTGATGTCTAAGACCAAATTCTTTATAAATTAAATCCCATATCGCTCGAGTAGTTTTTGGGGTTAATATAAACATACAAACTTTCACTCTCTAATTACATTTCGTACTTAATTTCATATAAGTACGTTACGTAGAAGAAAGTAAAATATTTGAATTGCATTAAAATAATGTTTTTATACCTATATGTATGTGCACAGTTTAAGGTTTTGTGGTGCAGGATTATCAGGTGTAGTCGCGGTCAGTACGTTATATTAAGTTGAAGCCTTGGTGGTGCAGCAGCCCATTCGCTATGCAAATCAAAGGTTGCGGGTTCAAATCCCGCGGGAAGCTAAAACTTTGTGTAGTTATTCCATATGGTTAGAAATTTTGCAGGCCGATCGCCAGACTGTCTAGAAGGTAAGATGATCTATGTTTCGAATGGGCATGTAAAATGTCGATCCTGCGCCTGACACTGGTCTTTTCGGTCTTCCGTCCCAACGGATTATGAGAGTAAAAGAAAAGAGAGTGCGTCTTTGTCTGTGTGTGTGCGTGTACCTGTGGATGTTTTTTCACAAAATAATTAAAACGTGAATAGTCAAATGCCAAATTTGTTTTGTATGTGTAGAAATTCATTTAACCTCAACCATGCATTCGTCCCATTATTTTATCCGAAAAAGAACCTTAAATATCTAATAATATATATCAAATAATATTAAAAAAAAATCTCATTACTATGCACTGGTGTTTCTTGAAGCAAAATAATGTTCTCTCTATTGAATTTCTAGATATTTAAAAGTATTGTAATGTGCTTACATTGTCATGCTTTTAGTGTTTTCTAAGATCTAGAGCGCAACGCGTTTCATCTAATTTCACGTTACAATTAACACTGTTGTCGATAAATACTAGTTATGTAGAGCACGCTGATGGCTGATAAATGAAATAAAATAGCAATATAAAATGTGTTATACATTAAATGCCATATACGACACAATATCGCAAAAATTATCACGCCACATCCACACATGCGAGAAAAAAGACAAAGCCCGCTGAGTTTCTTGCCAAATCTTCTCAGTAAACGATCCGGTGGTGGTGAATAAAACATGATTTTTGTGTTAGTACCTCCGTGGACCCTATATGTAATAAAGATAATAGTATCTTTGTGGTACTATTTTTACTTTGTCTTTGACTCTGTCACTGATCAGGTAATTTCGTTAAACGACGATTACTGATTATCTATTTTTACCCATGGACCACCAGAACCGGAATAATAGCAAGATTAGTTTAATTTAGGCAATAATGAAAGCTTTCGTATGTTCCAATAAAAAAAACCTTATAAATAATCTAAATCATAGGTTAAGGATGGTACATACATAGATCACGATAAAACTGCTAACCCCGTATGCAAAAGGTAACTTATAGTAAACAATAATATTAGTCTATCAACATCGAATATTAATAGCTTTGCGGCTCGAAGCTATTATACCCGAGCTAATGGTGCCCGAAGGCCCACAGCTTTAATTAGCGAGGTGTCTGATTGTAAATCTCTTGTATTTACAATAGCAGCTTCTAATTTAGTAACTGTGATAACGGATAAAGCATTCTTTGCAAAGGGACACAGTAGAATACGATACTATACTTTTCTATATTTCAATATAATGATGGATAGATAGATACATCATACTTTATTGTATAACCAACATAAAACATAACAAAATAAGAAAAATACAGCATATTTACAGATGTAATGTAATGTATAGTTGTATTATATTCAAATTCAATTCAATTCAAAATTCTTTATTATGCATAGGCCTCACTCTTACATATTGTCATTTTTTACAACTACCACCGGATCGTAACGCGGCCTCCACTGAGAAGATCCGGCAAGAAACTCAGCGGGCTTGTCTTTTTTCAATTATATAAGATTTTTTTTAAACAAATTTACATTAAAGATATCTTAAACTATAAGCTTGCAAGAGTACTGCAGTTCAAGCCCACGCAGCTTTATCCTCCAGGTAATCCGAGTTTTATAATAGCCCTTTTTAGACAAATGGCTCTTAATGGTAGTTTTAAATTTTTTTATTGGTAGATCTCGTATATCCTGCGGCAGTTTATTATAAAAACGTATACCTTGGCCCATAAAGGAATTGCTAATTCTGTGGAGACGCGTGGAGTGTACAGCAAGATTGTGTTTGTTCCGAGTATTTATATTATGTCGATCACTAACCTTAACGAAAGTACTTATATTCTTTTTTACATACATCAAATTTTCATAAATGAATTGTGATATAACCGTTAGAATGTTTATTTCTTTAAATATTTGTCTTAATGAATCCGTAGGAGCCAGATTGTAGATAGCTCTCACAGCTCTTTTCTGCAGAATAAAAATAGTGTTAAGGTCTGATCTAAGAAGATCCCCACAGCAATATGCCATAAGACATAACACTGTGGAAATAACTAAAATATACAATTCTAGCGGTTTCGACATCGGTGAAAAATCTAATTTTTTTAACTGCATAAGCCGCTGATCTTAGCTTACCCGACAGTTTCTCAATGTGTGGGCCCCATTGTAACTTTGCGTCTATAGTAATGCCCAAGAATGTCGTAGAGATCACAGGGTCCAATACCGCTCCATTAATTTCAATATTGGTTCCCACCTGTCTAACATTAGGTGTAGTAAACTTAATACATTTAGTTTTAGTTTCATTAAGTTTAAAATTATTAACTTCGAACCAATGGACCACCCTAGAAAGCGCATTGTTCACATCGTCATAGTCCTGCAATTTACGTTTAATTTTAAACAACAAAGATGTATCATCTGCGAACAATACAATGTTATGATTGCCCCCTACAAAGTAGGGTATGTCATTAATATATACTAAGAATAGAAAAGGGCCTAGTATTGAACCCTGTGGAACACCTAAAGTGACCTCAGATCCAGCTGATCTTTTTCCATTGATATCAACCTTCTGAATTCTGTTACACAGGTATGAGGTCAGAAGGTTGAGAGCTCTATTCCTTATACCATAGTGGTGTAGTTTCCTGGCTAGCGGGTCATATTCTACGCAATCAAAGGCCTTAGATAAATCACAGAATACGCCAAGGGCATCATGTGATTCCTCCCAGGCTTCATAAATATTTTTTAACAACTCGACTCCAGCATCCGTTGTAGAGCGATTTTTTGTAAAACCGAATTGTTTATTGTGAAACAGATGATTTTTATTAAAATGTTCTAACATTTGATTTAATAACAATTTTTCAAAAACTTTGCTTAAAGTCGGTAACACTGATATTGGCCTGAAATTACTAGGCTCAGTAGAGCTACCAGACTTAAATAAGGGCATTACTTTGCTCTGTTTCATCAGGTCAGGATACACACCACTTGCGACACAACTATTGAACACTAATACTAATTGCGGAGCAATAAGCTCAATTATACAAGAAACCGTTTGTACAGATAGACCCCAAAGGTCAGCAGTCTTTTTCGGATTTTATACACTGCAAGTCACCCGTAATTCATTAACCATAGACTACACGCAGACGTCAAGCATATTCCTAAACTGTGGCGGTATAAATCTAACCTTTAAATAATAATGCTTTATAAAAGTTTATGTTTAAAAGTGTAAAAAAGCTAGCGCTCTCGCTTACAAAAACATAAGATTATAAAATTATACGTGCAAGCGAGAGGTGAACTATAGTTGCAGTCCAGAAAACCGACTCAAGTGTAATTAATACTGCATGTAATTAATTTAATCTATTTTACTATTTACGATTACACGAGAATACTTTTAGTACCTAGTAACTTAGTTAAGAATTAGTTAGAACTTACTAAGTGATAGGTAGGTAGCTTGTGCAAGAGTCTGAACGGGTAGCTAGCTACTACCGCAGTTTTCTGCTACAAAGCATTAGTGTGTAAACATTGTGGTGTTTCGGAAATTGGACCAATCGCGCCCAAGTGGGTTTAAAGGTCATTATAGTTGAAAAATTACTGGGCACCAGATACTTAATATTGTATGTCACCTCAGAGTAAAAAGAGTCTATTTACTCTGAGTATGTCACAGATAACCAACGGCAGTGTATTACTAATATCAAACAGATGATCCAGGAACTTCAATTTTATCCGGGTAACTTAAATCTAACAGGTGTTATCAGTGTGCATTAACAATATGGAAATTAATCGGATGCAAGTGAGAGTATAAATATACGCAAGTTGTGAAGTCATTGTGTGTACAGTCTCGGAGAAGCCGCAGCGTCATCGTGTATGCTTGTCAGCACCCTATTAGCGTTGTCGTTATGCCTATTAACGACAATAACATCATAGATAACACCATAATCATGATAGCCAGAAAACGTGTGGTGGCAATTTCTTATACGGAATGGATTTTTATTTTTTATTTTAACATGTCTTCATCAAGTAATTAATTAGTTTGAGACTTATAATTAATATGAGTTTTCTAATTATTATTATTATTTTATTTTATTATTTAATTTACTCCATTACATGCTTTAACACTATTAAAACTACATAGCGCAAACCTCAATGGGTTTATCTGCATGTAGTCATTCGTCCAATGCATAATGTGTGTTTAAATAGAGATCTAGTGAGCAATTTGGTCTTGTACACCCAGATAATAGCACTTAAGCTTGCGCTTAACAACATCCTTACTACAACTATTTAGGGAATCAATAATGTTATCAGGTAATTCATTCATAAGTTTAGGCAATACATAATCCACTGTTCTTGTACCATATGTGTTATTGTATTTAGGAAGCACAAATGTTCTAGGAAGTAGTCTTAGGTTTTCTGGTCGTTTCCTAGTCTTTACTTCTTCTTGTCTTAAATTATGTTGTAGTACTAAAAATTTTGTTTGATCAAAAACGTTTAAAATGTTACAATATTGAAATAGTCCTGCCTCGTTTTCCTTATATTTTTTTCTAATATGTTTTGGCACTATTGTTTTTAGCATTCTTACTTGCATATTATATATCTCATTTAAATGTGTCTTATAAGTTAAGCCATAGCTACTCAGGCCATAACAGATGACTGATTCAGCCAGGGCTAAATAAATTATTTTCAAAGTTTTAAATGGTAGCTTGTATTTTAGATAAGACAGTTTACATAAGATAGACCTGAGTTTAGAACAGATATAGTTGATATGTGGTCTCCAGCTGAATCTATCATCTATCACGAGCCCTATGTACATATGAGTCTCGACAAAGTCAATTGGTTTACAGGTACACGCATTATTCTGTACATTATGTAAGCAAGCATGGTCATGTGCCCTGATTATAGGAGCATCATATGTGTGATTCTGACAAGAATGAATATGTATACCTTTGGTCTTTGATGCATTCACCACTAGACCAACATCATGTGCCCACTTACATATTAAATTAAAATTATTTTGCAGTATTATTTGTGCTTCCTTTACATTATCTTTAGCAATCAGTAAACATGTATCATCCGCAAATTGGTACACTGAGCCTTCTTTTATAATGTTGCACATATCATTTACATATAGTAGGTATTCAGTCGGGCCAATTATTGAACCTTGAGCTGTTCCTTTATCCATGGTAGTGTAATTACTGACTTCCTTACCTATTTTAACTACAGTGTATCGATTATCATGATATTTTTTTAATAATTCCAATAAAGGCCCACGTATACCGCTTTGTTCTAGTTTTACAAATAGAGTATCATATTGTAAAGTTTCGAAAGCTTTACTGAAGTCTATAAAAATAACTAAAATTTGTTTCTAACTAAAATTCGAATGCTAATGTTTTTTTTTAATTGCAGACGTCTTTGAATACTTTGTAGCATTCACAGTTAGGTTACCTTAGTATTTTACCAGAGGTCAATAAATAATAGGTACTTCATGATCTAATTAGAGAACAAACTTTAAGTACCTGGTTTAAACTAGGTTTAGTTTTAAGACTAATTATTTATATCGACTAAAGGTACAAATTACAACTACACAGCGTGAAAATACATTGTGCGTTTGTTGCAAACCGTTTGTTAACGATAATCGGTAAATACTATTGTACAATGTACTTCCCACCATATAACCATTTCCCATAGCATGAATTCCTTACATTTGCGTGCCAGGAAATTAAGTAAGCATTCTAAGTGTTCTTTTATCATTTGAATAATCAATAGTAAAAGTAACTGGTATGTACGTCAGTAAACTTTTTACCATTTTTTATGCAGTACTTTGTTTTTTTTGTAGCTTATTCAATAGTAGGTACTATGGAAAAAGGAACGTTTATGTATTTCAAATTAACGATTGTGACTAAAAAGAAAACGTATGCATTATTTGCTCTTAAATTGGTTGTTCTTCTTCGTTGTGTGCGATTCCTTGAGTACATTTTCAAGTGTTTTTAACCGACTTCAAAAAAGGAGGTTCTCAATTCGTCTATATATATATATATTTTATGTATGTTCGCGCATAACTCAGAAAAAATCTTTCTTCCATCCATTCGTCAAACCATTGACTGGGTCCCATAAAAAAATTATTGCTTACGAATAAGTAGTTCCTGAAAAAACAAGAATGGCGACTGCGCAGGAAAGCTGCAGGAATGCCTATAAGATGACTTTATGTCGCTTTTTAAGGTTAAAAATGGTCATAACTCTGGCAAATATTTACCAATTTCAATGATTCTTTTTTTATTCGAAAGAAGAAACCACTGTGATGAATCTGTATGAATTTTATCACAATCGGATAAGAACTTCCTGGAGGACCATGAACGATGTGGAGGAATTTATCTAGTAAAAACCAAAAAACTGATGTTCTCCATTACATTACTCTGACAAATATGAACCGATTTCGATGATTCTTTTTTTATTCGAGAGAGTAAACTACTATGATGATTCCATGCAATTTTCATTATGACCGGATATTTTTTTCTGAAGAAACATGAATTATGTAAAACTATGTAGACGATAATGTGATCATAATCTACCTAGATCATTTTACCGTCTTCGATGGTTCAATCTTTATGTATGAAAATATCACTAAAAAGTTTAAAACAAAATCTTTTTAAAAAAAAAAGGTTTTATTGAATCTCATATTTATTATTTGTGACGGAAATTGAGTAACATTATTCTTGCCCGTAAAATCGAAATATGACGGAATAATTCTGAATCTGAACGGATTGAATCTTCATGAAATCAGTTTACTTAGACAAACTAAACAAAAACATGGCATGGTTAATTGCGAATTTAAAAATCATATAATCGTTACGACGCGGCGCCGTATGGCTCTTTTGTACCTCCCGCGGTCCCTTAGGCCATTACAGCCGCTAGGAACACGCTATTAATATTAATTGTGTTTACGAAACGGCTTCGGGAGTGTGCCGTGCCTATTTATGTCGCACGTGTATTGGCAGTAACCCCACCAAGTGCCAACAAATTGACAAATCAGGCCAAATCATCATTTCCTGTATTTCCATACAACAGACGTCGACATGGTCGGGCAAATATTAACTCTCTCCTAAGTACAATTTTAGTCAAAATCTATCAGATATCCGTGAAAAATATTAGATCATTGCTAGTAATACATAAATTATACTAATAATAATCTACTAGGACAATCTACACACGGTTATCCGATCCCAAACTAGCAGAACCTGTACCAACAACAACTGTATGGTAACCAAACAACTGATACTTTTTTTTTGTAAATACATAAAACACCCAGACACTTGGTGGGAATCGAACCCACGACCTATCGGGTAGCGGCCAGGGTGTCTAACCATTAGACCAACAAGCCCGTCACCGTTGTAGCCGTCAGGCCGACTATGGCAAGTGTCTTATGAGTAACGAATTCCATCATCAAAACCTTAGAACTTTTCCAATCAAAGTTTTACATGAGGTCTCTGATGGTCCTACAACCCTACAGTCTACAGTTATCATTACCGAGTGTGTAGTTAATGCTCTCACTGCGGAACCTACAAACGTCAATTAAAGTTAAAGATCATTAACATCGATATATAATAAGTAACATCATTAATAAATTTTTTGGAATCAGATTATTTCGTCACTAGCCCATTATTACTTAATACGCAGATAGTGAGTAGATATATCAATTATCTCGTGTTCAGTAATCGAAATTAAACATAAACTGCTGTGACAGTCGAAATAGATTTTAAAAAGTGACTTAATTATAATTAAAGTTTATTGGGGTTTGTGAGTGCGGAAGTTATAGTCTCATAGCTAATCCTAGTGGCCATCAAGTACCACGCGCGATGTGACTGATAGCGTCGTGGTAACCTTCGCGCTGCGGGCGTGCGCCTACGCACCACTGCCGCGCGCCGCGCCGACAGCGCCATGGTTCAACCAACACAATGGACGTGGCGTTGTTGCGCCAGTATGAAGGTGTTAATTAATGACTGGATAATGAAGGCAATTCATCGGTTGTGTGCAAGTTGTAAACATAAGCAGTATTATTATCATCTTAGTGCGTAGATGGCTGGTCTAACGAAAGATTGTCCGCTGTGGTCGTATCGGCCAGGAGGACATGATTATTATTATTATAGCTCTGACACTTTTTATCGAGAAAGTAAGATTACAATAATATTGCAATAAAAGATGAAAAAAAACCAATAAGTACTAAGTAGTTATTGTAATCGGTTAAGTTTTCAATTCGTCTGAGTACACATTTTTATTTCATTCAAAAGCTGTACAGAATATAATAATTGGGTTAAAAACTATTAAATTTAATAAATATTTAAATATTTTTGTAATAAATAAATAATAAGTTAGAACAAGTCTAAAGCCAGAAAACGGTATATTTGACTGGCACATATAACGGGCTTGTTGTTCTAGTGGTTAGACACCCTGGCTGTTAACCAATAGTTCGTGAGTTCGATTCCCACCAAGTGTCTGGTTATTATTTATCTATATATTTAAGTATATAATAAATACACTTTATTGTAGGTACACCAAAAGTAACATGTGAATTGATTAATACGTTGAAGATATCAATATACAAAAGTGGCCTTATCACTAAAAAGCAATCTCTTCCAGGCAATCTACAATTAGGTATGTATTTCGAAAAAAAAAGTACATACATAAGTATTAGCTTCAGTTATCTGGTTTCCATAGTAGATGCTCTACCTGACCGTGTATTGATTGTTCCGGAATAATAATAAAAAAAATACCAAGTCTGAAATACTGGTGTCGTTATTGATTTTACATCAAGGTAGGACTACACATCCCTAGTATGAGGGAATAAACAACCAAAAGGGCCGCGCGATATCGCGATAGAGGAATAAACAATAGAGTTAATGCATAGTGTGGACATTTGAGACACGTCTCCCCCCGTGGGACGTCAATTATAGCGGGGAAGCGACAAGCGTCGTTCGTTCAGTGCAGTCCGGGGGCGGAACGCCCACGTGCCGGGCCCGGGGATTTAAACAATAGCCCACTAAGATATATCTGGATGTAATAGTTTATTGGAATAATAGAATTGGCGTAGTAGAGTCACAGTTTATGTGATTATTTGGGCAGTTATACTTAATAATGCCGTCCGATGCGAATACAGCGGCCGATCTTTCACAAGATCAGTCACCTACATGGGAAATATTATGATGCACAAGTGCGTGAATAAACCACAAACAAGTAACCTTATTTACTCTTACAACCGGCGAGAGATCAGGCTTAGTACCGACTTTACACGCTTATCCGATCCATGGACCACTTCACCTACCATGCGCAAGGCAACAGACGTAGTAAGGAACGACTACACAAAGTTGTTACTCCCCTTAAGATTCGAACCCGTGACCTCTGGTTTCCCGCTGTGCCACGGAGTCTACAAGGGAAACCTTCGATAGGTCCCCAGGACCTGTAGGGGTCAACAGGGATATGTTGGATTCTTACCCGCTAAAACCCCCGCGGCTGTCGCATCGGCACATGATATGGGAGACCTGGGCTCCCTAGTGGGATTTGCACCAGGAATCCTCGCCTTTGACCCGCCGCTGGAGGGCGCATTGTATGCCCCCGAGAACCAGACACGGTGCTCCCGGGGACGGGGGTCGCAATTCGCCGTCCTCCTAGGAGTCGCTGCCATAATCGATGGATGTCTAGGGCCCACGCCTCAAACGTCCAGTGACTCTGTAGGTAGCGAAAATATACCTAATGTGTTCGAGATGGTTCTTGCAGCACACCTCAAATCACATACAAAATGGTCTATTTCATAGATACCATAAAAATCTTGTATTTAGGTAATAATGTGGACTCACCAGCGACGCCGACCTTTGCTGCTTGTTGAGGTCATGCTGGCTGCGGCTGCGGTCCTCGCCGGCGTCCGAGTATTGGCCCGATTTGCGGCTACTGTGTACACAAATAAGGTATTATTTCCAATGACCTAAGTCTGTCAATAATTTCATCTCTACTTATGTTGTCATAAGTAGAGATGAAATTATTGAGCCAAATCGAGCCAAATCTTGTGATTTGGCTCGAGTTACCATGTGCGAATATTAATTTTCAAATACCTAATACTTGACGATACTGGCAAAATATTTATTTGGCGAACTTTATATACTTACGAATATTTGTTTTAAAATATTGGAACTACAACACAATAATGGTATGCAGTCAGTCAAATTGTGACAAGTTTGAAAGCAGAATACTTAAAAATCAACTATACGTTTTTTTGACATAATATTTGACCGATTTTACTCTATAAAGAGTAGCCACGAGATAGAACAATCTGACAAATCAAATCAATGTTTATTAACTGCCCTTGAGGATGATATTTAAAAGCAATAACATCACAAATATTAATACCATGTAGCCGCAGTGTCTCTAATCTTAGAGGTCGACACACAGAGCACACACACAAACAACAACAATTTAATGCAAAGTATGTTTATAAAGTATAACGGCCGAGCCTTCAAACGGTGGGCAATTAATGGAAGAAACAATAAAACCGTTACATTATATTGTTTAAAAATCCACATTTGTAGAGATGAGGAAATACATAGTTAGACGTGGACCTTGATTTTGAATTTCATTAAGCTGGTTCAGAATATTTATACAATGACGTCGGAATGGCTGTTACACTACCTATTATTCTGTTTTAGTTTCTGTTAAAAAATATTATTACTCTATTTACAGCCTTAACTCATAACATTCGGCAAGTAACTCCATACGTTACGATAAGTTAAAGTACATTTCATTTTTTTTATTCACCGCTGTCAGCTTTCTGGTTATTTGATAGTATTTTTTTATGATCTTGAGGTATGTCATCAGTTAAACTTATTCATCTAATAACAGAATCGTAATCTGTTAACTAGAAATAAAAGAAAAACGGTATGGGAGATATGAGTTCTGTTTTTAAATGCAAATAGTAGGAGACAGAATATCTCTGTTTTCGTATAAAATTAGATACGTTTTTTTATCGAGCAAATATAATTACACACAGTCATCTGCTAGGCAGAGCCTATGCTATGGAAACCAGACAACTGATACAAACAGGCCTTTGCCCCTTTTAACAACAAACAGGCTTTTTTTTTATAACGGGGACCTCAGGACCGATCGAAATGGAAAATCACTGTAGATGCCCCACCTAGGGGACATAGGAACTGAAATGATGAAGCCTTGAGCAAGTTTTGACGTTGTTACATAATATAATTAAGATAAACAACAGCTACTCCAATTTTTCGCAAGTTCAGCCATCTGCGCGGGAGATATTATAGTGCACAAGTGCTTGCGTAGACACCAGTGCACTCTCTCTCTCTTCCTTAATACCTCTCACAATCCGATGGGATGGAATACCGACACGACCGGGGGAGAGGTTAGGCGTAGGACCGAGTTATTACATGCTATCCGACGCATGGATCATCGTACTTTACAGACAATCAGGTGATCGGCCTGCATTGTCCTAGCCAAACTTGACTCCTAGTTGTCCCCCGCAGGGTTCGAACCCGCAACCTCCGGTTTGCAAAGCAAGCATTTTCCCACTGCGCCACGGAGGCTACGTCACTATGACGTAGTATTTAACGTTTTCGTATAGAGAATGACGTTTCGGTGTTGAAAACTACGTCACACTCCACACCTAACTGTCGAGACTTGCAAGTCGTGCTAGGCCTGCTGACGCAGAAGAGAGGAGTACTATGAATTAGATGCTTATGTCTGTCTGTGTCAAAGTAGCTCTTGGATAGGTACAGTAAGTAATTATAGTTTTAATGCATATTCGTTATTAAAAGTTGTTATTTGTAAATGACATTTTAGTAAGCCTATCGCAAAGTAGGTAAGTTCGGTAATGGACTCCGGCCCTATGTGACTAATTAGTTTGCATTGAGTATAAAGTATCTATAGATTTCTTAATACACATTAATAATTATCCAATCACAAAACATTTTAGCTTTTACCTAGTAATGCGACTACTAGATATGATAATTATTCAATTAAACTGTAGAGGCATTCCCACCGGCTTCCCAATCACATGAACTAATATGTTTTACTGTTATAATTAACATTTATAATTCGCATAAAGTGTTATAATAAGAATGCAATAAATTAAATTATAGTAGCAGCAAATTATAAAATGTAAAAAGTGAATAATTCCCGAATTATAATGGGGGGGGGGGGCTTTGTATTTCAGATCAGCCGGAGTTGTGCGTTTATAGTGTGCGTTTTGTAACCTAAATAATAATATTGTTACATAAATAATACGCAAAATACTTATTAAATTAGACAGGTATTATAATGGAGCAGTGTTAGTGTGTTATATGTTTTTGGTCCTATGCTTGAGTAGTGTGCACGCATATATTCATAGGAATGAATGCACAAACGCACGCGTGTGCGCGCGTGCGTTTGTGTATTAAAATAAAGATTTAAAATAAAGATAAAGAATAAAGAGCTATTTAGCAACTTTACATAATAAAATAACATTTAACAGTGTATTAGTCCTGTTGTAGATATTTATCAGCGACACCATATGTGGTGCGTTGGACAGAGCGTGGACGCCCACGCGATGGACAACACCATTCCAGTATGGTAATCAGTTACCATTGCATGCTGATGACCACACAACGCGCCGATACTAAATTTTGTGCTAATTTTGTGTAAACAATGTATGTATTTGTATTTTGTATACTATGTATTGTAACCATCGATATACTATATACCAACATTGTAACTGATAAATTTCACAGTGCATATAAAAGACAAGGGAATTGCTACAAATGTATCATCATCATCAGCAGCTGGTTACGTCCACTGCTGAACAAAGGCCTCCTCTTAGGTTGCCATATTCCCCACTCCTGGCAGGTGGCTTGGGGATCGCAGTGTAGATGGTAGGTTAATCCAATAGAAAGACGCTGCTGCCTGTCTTCTTGTTTTCCCTTAGTCGCCTCTGACGGACACCCAACGGGAGGAGATGGGTGGGGGTATTCTTACCCGGACACCCCACGGGGAACACCCCACCACACCCCACCCCACTACAAATGTATGTATAATTAGAATTACAATCATATGTATCTAGAATGCCGCTTAAGTATTATCACTAAGTCAATTCCTATTGAGAAAATGGTAATAGCACATACTTATAACGTACGTTATTCCTATTGACAAACTATTAAGGTTGTACCCATGCGATCGTCGCTACCTACCACAAGATATACAATAGTAAAAGCAAGGTTAAGTGCGGTTAAGCTTCTGATGCGCAGCGGGAAACTGTTTGTTTGGCGGGTCGCGGGTTCTAACCCACTGGGAGCAAACTCTTTGTGCTTATTGATCCTTACTGGCTAGGACAATGCAGGCCGAAGTAGGATAATGCAGGCCGAAGTAGGACAATGCAGGCCGAAGTAGGATAATGCAGGCCGAAGTAGGACAATGCAGGCCGAAGTAGGACAATGCAGGCCGAAGTAGGATAATGCAGGCCGAAGTAGGACAATGCAGGCCGAAGTAGGAGAATGCAGGCCGAAGTAGGACAATGCAGGCCGAAGTAGGACAATGTAGGCCGAAGTAGGACAATGCAGGACGAAGTAGGACAATGCAGGCCGAAGTAGGACAATGCAGGCCGAAGTAGGATAATCCAGGCGTCGGATGGGCGTGTCAAAAGACGCTCCTGCGCCGAACCTCACCGCGATCGTGTCGGTCTTCCGCCTCATCGTAATGTGAGATTAAAGGAAGAGAGAGTGCACTTGTATCGACGCAAGTACTTAGGCACTATAATATCTCCCGTGTAGATGGCTGATGTGAAAGATTAGACATTATTATTATTAGCTCGAGTCAACTCGTGCGCGGGTGCTGCTTGGGTCTGGTCTGGTCCGACTACTATCCGAAAATACAAAAAACTAAAAGGCCAATGCCTTTTAGTTTTGTGTATTTTCGTCGAATTTTTTCTCTCTCTTATTTGATCTGTTGAACGGCAGGCCACATTGTCGCTGATGCTGATCGAATGTGAAAAAATGACAAGCCAGCTGTTTCTTGACGGTAGTAGCTTTTAAAAAAAAATTGACCGTTCATATGTGCTAGCTTTAAGCCTGTTTGAAATAAATGGTTTTGAATTTGATTATAAAGTGTACCTGCACGCCAGTTTCCGGTGAGCGCGGCGACCGCCACTGATCATAGACAGCGTGCTCATCACCGCCGACATGGCGCTGCTTGCACACCATGAGACCTGAAACAAACACAACAGACATTGGTTTAACCACTCAACGGCCGATGATTCCAATCCGTATCATGCTATCACGCGAAGCGCGCATGCGCGATGTCGCGTCTGGCACGGACAGTTTAAAGCTAATACTTAAATCTGACCATAAACGGTCCTGCGCGGTAGCCGGTATGCCGATATCTTGTACCAAATTGCAAGATTGCACGCTGAGATCGGTGTAAGCAAAGATGTTATCCACAATCCTTAGGCCTTCATTTAGGTCTTCCAACAAATTTTTATACAGGCCCCGTCTAAGCAAGTTACGCCACTGGTTGGGTGGCCTGGGGGTGCGCGGGAAGACACTCCTAGAATCGTCTTATTCGACCAAATCGTAATGGAAAGTAATGGAAAGTATTATAAACAGGTATAGTTTTCCTCCGTGACGCAGCGGGAAACTGGGAAACTATAAGTTTCGCAAACCGACGGTCGCGGTTCAAATCCATGGGCAGCAAAAACATTGTGTTTATTATTTCTTACTGACTAGAACAATATTGGTCAATGACTTGATTGGCTAAAAAAAGGATGATCCACGCGTCGGATGGGTCGGTCGGTCCTATGCCTGACCTCTCCCGGTCGTATCGGTCTTCCGTCCCATCGGATTATGAGAGTAAAGGATGAGACATGCCTGCGCAAGCACTTTTGCACTATAATATATTCTGCATACTTGGGTAACCGTGTAAAAAAAATATTGACCGCTGTATTTATAAGTCACTGTAATAACAAGTCTTGTATTATTTTCTATAATTACTATTAAGGATACTCATTTTGTATAAATTGAATGATAACCATCCCGGTGAAAAGGAGAAGGGTTTAACTACGGCAACAAAGTAAAGGAGAAGTGCGCTAAGTATCACGAATATGCTAATAGGCGCAGTTTAGAATCGTAATTCTGTGCGGACCAGAGACCTTGCACTGCGCTACCTCGGGCACATCTCTTATTTCGAATGTAAATAGCCTCTTTATCTATGTAATGCTATAATTATATGTATTTACGTTATTAAAATAAACTAGGCGGATCAGTGACTTTAAAAAAGAGATTTTGTTTTTTCGCTATAATGGTTAGCGACCTATCTGGTACCAGAATTATGCAAGCTGCCCTTAGGCCTCTGACTTGGCTAAACGACTGCTCTCTAGATAACAACAACCGGGCCCGACACTTTACGCGCACGCCGAAGCAGGGAGAAGCTTAGTTCAAATGCCACGAAACGGTCACCCATTTAGGGACATGCCTGACGCTACTTAAGCAACTGAACGTTTACCTAACAGTGATTTAAGTTGATTATGAGCGTCTAAAGCACAAACTGCCGCACTCACAAACGTCAATTAGTTATAATTATCATTTATCGACGCCAATAAATATATATCGACTCGTACGTAATAATAGAAAATCAGCATAAGCGGCTTCGACAGTCGAAATAGTCGGATTCATTAAAAGTACTTAATGAGAATTATCGCTAAATAACATTTTCGAGTGCGGCAGTAAGATTTTCTTTTTCAATACACTCGAGACTTCATTTTGTTCCTCTGAGTTTCTTGCCGGGTCTTCTCAGTAAAGGCCGCGATGTGATCCGGTGGTAGTTGTAAAAAAATGAAAATATGTAAGTGCCCTCGTGAGGCCTATGCATAATAAAGATATTTTGAATTTGGAATTTTGAATTGCATGTATGGCAAGATAATAGGTATTCTCGCTGAGTTTGATGCGTGCCAAAGAACTGCGAACATAATTTCTCTCGATTGCTGCCGTGGTGGCGAGTCGTGACGATCATTGCTCTTGTTCTTGTGCGCTCTAACTAGCTCACATTAACTCGCGGAATATGGCACGTGAATGTAAATTACACAAAATAGAAAACTCAAATATCACATTAGTATCGCTTGCTTTACTAATGAGCCTTCGCGGCGCAACACGAAACCGCTTGCTCTACAATCTAAAGATTTAAATCTCTACTGGTGAGGACAATACAGGCCGATCAGCTGATTGTCTGGAATGTAAGATAATCCATGCGTCGGATGGGCGTGTTAGAAGTTTGATCATAATTTTTTCCTTTCATCTTTCGAATGTCCATTTTGGTGTTACGCTGGGCGGATGGTGAGATCCTATAAGGATTTTACAAGCATTTGCAGTGGTTGGTAAGTTTAGATCTACCTATGCTTAATAAATGGTAACAGATAGGCTTATGGCAGTGGAGGAACATTTCCATAAGCGTGGGTTAATAAATCTTTGCTTAATTAAGAGATGAAGACACGTATCTTTTGAAATCAAACCACGACTTCCTTACCTAGAACTCTAAATAAGCAAGCACACTACTACCTCCATTCAATAGCATTAATACCAGCGATGCACTATATTAATTACACTATGGTGCAGCAACATGCTGAGGCAGAGTCTTGTTTTTCCGCACACAACCTAATGAAGATTTATTCGTCTATTCCACTTTTTCCACCCAGTATCCCACCTAGGTGGGAAAAGTGAAATTTTATTACCCACTTTTCCCACCCAGGGTGGATAAGTGGAATCGACTATTCCACTTATCCCACCCAGGACGGAAAAGTAGATTTTCGTTTGCATTATTCTTCCCTTGTAGGGTGGAATCAGCTCAGGGTCTGACTCAGGGTGGATGAGTGGAATATATAGTATTTGGAGTCTTCTGATTTATTTGGGTCGGTTGTTTATTTTATTTTATTTGGGACAACAAACGATTACATAATAAGGTAAGATAACAATTACGGTTACTGGAAATAGGTAACTATGCAACCTGCACCGTTGACCACAGAATAAATAGATTGTTTTTGTTATCCTACTTATGTGACGAACGGAAATTACGTTTTGAAAACCTTTATTGCATGACAAGTATTCAACCAATTTCGTGTAAACTTTATTCTAAGAATAAGTCGTTAGACTGAACGTACGAGTTCAGTCGTGTCAGCCTTTAGTCAAGCTTTAAGTGTTTATTACATCGTAAAATCCTCGCTCATGCGCGATTACAGTGAGGCGCAATCTTCGTGCCATCATTACCATCGTTCGAGGGTCATTACCGAGCCGAAGCCAGCCTTCAGCGAATGCGGAACAACAGGCAATAACTACGATTAGTGTGGAGTTTAATAACAGCTTTCGGAAGGGCACAGTACCATGTACCCAGTCTGAGTTGGTTCTTTGGTACAATTGGGATGAACAATCTGGTCACTAAATCCAGACAGTCAGAGTTGCCTCGCACAACTTGGCATGCAAAAGTTAGTAAATAATAATTACCTACGTCTAATTTCAAGTGAATTGAAACTCAGCATACCCAGCAAGAATTTAGTGGGGTATTGAAAGGGATAATATCCAAATAACTTTATATTTTTATTATAAAAAGTTTAAAACGTTAGGAAGGCTTTTTGAACCTTCTCAATCAGCAAACAGTATGAGATCTCATAAGGATTCCAAATCATTGAAGAAAATTCAAGCTTACTTCTAACCATGGATACCAAAATGATGCTTCTAACTAAAGCCATATAAATTAACTTAATAGCAAGGGGATTATCGAAGTCCCTCATATTCCGAATAACAAAACCAAGTCTACGAAATGAATCGGAGGCAAAAGTTTTAATATGTTCATTGAAAGTCAGACGTGCATCTAAAAGTACACCAAGGTCCCTAACCGTGCTTACACGGGCTATCGGTTCCGAGCCTAGACAATACTGCACCTGAAATGGATTACAAGCACGATTAAAAGACATAACCTACCACAGTGATCCACCGGAGTACAGCATTTATGTCTTCCTGTAAATTGATAGCATCCCTATCCGATTCAATCCCACACATTATCCTTAGGTCATCTGCAGATAATAAACACTTGGAATGTTTAAGTGCGGATTCAAGATCGTTAACCATTATTGGTCCTAGTGTCGAATCCTGGTTAACTCCGGACAGAGTGTAATATGGAGCAGAGACAAAACAGACATGACGAAGAAATTGATGTCGCTCACATAAGTAACTTGCGATTTAATAATTTTGGTGACAATCCCATATTGCTAAGTTTATTAAGAAGAACGTCATTGTCTACCTTAGCAAATGCTTTTTTGACGTCAAAATAATAACATCAACTTGCAAGCCTTTATCTAAATACTAAAAGAAAATTCACCAGTGCTAAGAGATTAGTAGTAGCTAAGAGATTCGGTTTTTTTTGAGGGTAGCTCAAGTTGAAGACACGTAAATTAATTGAATTTGCTAAATTTATTAAATTTGTTGTGATTAGATACTAGATTTCAATGTTTTATGATATTAACAATTAGTTAAGTTAGTCCACTTGCCAGATAAGTGTTTTCTCCTTATACAATTTGCACTAAGTACTATTGCTACAATGGACAACCTCAAAACTAATTTTTCTGAAATGGTCGAGTTGTTCCATAAGAAGATGAACGACTTTGAAGTTAAGCTACAGAAGTCCCCAAGCACTTCATCCACCACCGCTGATTTGGCTGCTGAGTTTGCCACATTTCGGACATAACATTTTTCAGCTTCGTCTAATTTTGATAATACTACTAAATTAAGAACGTTAAATTATCTTTCATCAATTCCATCTCCCGATTACTCTCCATTTGTCTTCTGTCAATTTTCTGATTGTGACGTTAAAGAGAGTGTAGAATCAATTACATCTAACGCAGTTGGTAGTGATTCTATTAGCCGTAATATTATTCTTCCTATCCTTGCTGAAATCCTTCCCATTATTACTCACATCCTAAATTATTCAATTTCCAGAGGCCAATTTCCATCTTGTTGGAAAGAAGCCCTAATAACACCCTTACCCAAAAAGCCTCATCCCATATCCTATTCCGAATATCGTCCTATATCGATTTTACCTTTCCTATCCAAAGTTCTTGAGCGTCTCGTCCATAATCAGTTGCGGAATTTCCTGATCAAGAACTCTCTCCTTAATACTTTTCAGTCTGGTTTCCGCCCTGGTCATAGTACCGTTACCGCTCTTGTAAATATTACGGATGATATTAGATCAGCCATGGATAACGGTAACTTAACCATCCTTACTCTTTTAGACTTTAGTAATGCGTTTAATACCGTTGACTTTGATGTCCTACTTGGTGTTCTACGCTCTCTTAACGTATCTCCAGCAGTGATAGACTGGTTTCGTAATTACCTGTTTGGCCGTCGACAGCGTATTCGCATTGAGGACTCTTACTCTTCTTGGTGCAGTACTACTGTTGGTGTACCACAGGGTGGCGTGCTTTCTCCTTTACTCTTCGCTATTTTTATTAATTCTATCTCTAATCGACTACGTTCATCCTACCACCTTTATGCGGATGATCTCCAAATATACACTCATATGCCTTTGGATAAGATGTCGGAGGCTATTGATACCACCAATACGGATCTTATGGAAATTAGTGAATGGAGTAAAGCTAATGGTTTAACTGTGAATCCGTCAAAGACTCAAGTCATTATTGTTGGCAGTTCTAGGATGACATCGCGTATTCAATGGGCACAACTTCCTGCAGTAGTATTTGATGGCACCACAATTCCAGTAAGCAAAAAAGTAAAAAACTTAGGCATTTACATTGACATGAATTTAACCTGGGGCCCACAACTTCAGGAGGTCAGTCGCAAACTTTTTGCATCTGCAGGCTCGTTGAGAAGATTACGTAACTTTCTACCTATTCCTACTAAAATTGCGCTTGTGCAATCACTTTTACTTCCTTTACTTGATTATGCTGATGCCAGCTATCTTGATCTTACTGAAGACCAGTTGAACAAACTCGAGCGGCTTCAAAATTTTTGCATACGATTCATATTTGGTCTCCGTAAATATGATCATGTCTCCGAATTTCGTGCAAAGCTCGGGTGGTTGCCAATTCGACTTCGCCGGAATACACATATTTTATCGCTTTTATACAGTATTCTATTCAATCCCATAACTCCTTCATATCTTAAAGGTCGTTTTGAATTCTTGCATTTAACACATTCTAGGTGCTTGAGGTCATCAGAGAATTTAGAGTTGCAAATACCAGTGCATTCTACAAGCTATTTTGACAAATCCTTTTCAGTTCAGGCTGCCCGCCTGTGGAATGCTCTGCCTGTTCCTATTAGACGTGCTCAGACTCTGTTATCATTTAAACAGATGGTAAAATCGCACTATTCTTCAACTACAAATTAGACATAATTGTTACCATGTTCTACGATTTATTACACATAATATATATATATACATACATATATATAATATAATGTACTAGAATAATTAAATATACATATAAGTATAGTATTGAGTTTATGTATAGTATTTGTGAAATCTGTTGAGTATATTTATATATATGCATATCTATACATATTATAAAACAAAGTCGCTCCCGCTGTCTGTCTGTCCCTATGTATGCTTAGATCTTTAAAACTACGCAACGGATTTTGATGCGGTTTCTCTTAATAGATAGAGTGTTTCTTAAGGAAGGTTTATATGTATAATACATGCATAATATAGTAGAGAAACACTGATAATTTTAGAGGTTTCTAATGTGATGTCGTAAAAAAACACACTTTTTTGCGCTTATATTGCAAACGCTGGCTGAACCCTACGAGATAGATCAAAAGAATGTACTACAAGATTGTAAACTTTAACAAGGTCTACAAAAAATTCCGCGATGGTATATGTTTATCTCAAGGGTAACCCACAATAACCATTTTTTATCCTTTACTTTTTATGAGACTTACTTACTATTAATAAATTGTTGTTAGTATGAATTTGTCCCCTCTTCGATGTAACGTAAACTTCAATAATATTTACACTAATGACAAAAAAGCTGTGAACGTTGTTCATACTGCTAGGTTAAGGTTAAGCAACATAAGACAAGGGCATTAAATAGATGCGTGAACTGATTTGTATGAAATTTTGTGTGCATATCGGGTGGAATCTAAGAATAGGTTGTAAAGTATATTTCATGCCGCTAGGTTAAGCGGCAAGGTCATTACATAGATGGGTTAGATGGGTGACGGTGGCGACTCCAAGGAGGACGGTGACGGGGTTTCGAGCCCCATCCCCGTGATAACGATGTCAGGTTTCCGGGGGCTATAATGCGCACTGACGGGTATTTGGTGCAGATCCCGCTGGAGGGCCCAAGTCTCTCTTCTTATGTGCCGATGCGACAGCCGCAGGGGTTTAAGTGGGTAAGAATCCCAGATACCATGATTGACGAGGTTATAAGTAAAGAACGAGAGGAGAGTGTAAGAGAGGAGAAAGAGGGGGACGAAGGGGTGACGGGGTGAGGGATAGGGGGATTAAGGAGGATCAAAGGGGGAGTGATTGGGAGCAAGGTGTTAGAAGAGAGAGGTTCAGAGAGGGGACAACGGGGAGAGGAAGAGGGGGAGTGTGACGGGTACCAAAGCAGGGGAGGGAGAGAGAGAGGAGATAGAGAGAGAGAGCTTAGAATTAGACTTTTTTAAGAGAGGTGGAGAGAGAAATAAATCAAGGGAAGGAGAAAAGGGTAGCAAAATAATAAAAGCGCGGGCGGAGCTGCGCGGGTCAGCTAGTAAGTTTATATTTGTGTGTCCTATGTATATGTTTGTAGTACACCACCAGCTGCCCATTTATTCTGATTGTGTTTCTCCTGCAAAATGGTTGTCTGGAAGAAATTGCTTATAGCGATAAGACCGCCATTTGTACATTTTATGTTTTAGTTCTAAGTTTATATTGTAAATATCTTCTTGGTGTACAATAAAGAGTATTCTATTCTATTCTATTCTATTAGTACTAACGAAATACGAAACTATATAATGTGGGTCACTCCTGAGACATACACATTAATACTACGCTTTCATAACTTTTTCTAAACATATGTTATACAGTAATGTTTTTTCACGTATCAAATGTTTGTAAAGGCGCTGTGGCCTAAATAACGATTGTGATTTATCTTATTGCATGCAAATAGAATAAGATCATTTGTAATGCAGCAGTGACAATGTATGTTTAAATAAAGACTTTGTTAATCAATCAATCAATCAGTACTAACGAAACGGTTGGATCTAAATCCACATTGAGCATCGCAAATGAAATTGAAAGGTACAATTTGATTAGTAGGTAATATGTGTTTTGAGTATTGATTCAAAAAGAATTGAGATAAATTATATTTACTTAATTAGAATACATTTTTGGGTATCCATAGTTTCATCACGATATCGAATAGTAAATATTCGTACCTACGTACTAAGAGCAAATCAAATCGATTCGACCCAGGACTAAAATGATGTCTTTTGTAAACGAGCAACGTTTACAGATGAAAAATCATCATCATCGTGCTGATGGTTCGCAAACGACAACGCAACAAAGAAGTTGTAAGTAATCGCGTCATGTGCGGCAGATATCTAGCGGCCGTTTGATGAACGCCTCGCTTGCCCCGGGGACTACACCATCATTAGGTACCGGAAATAGGGTTGATACGGAATAACTTTTGACATCATAAATCTACGTTAGAAAGTATTCATAATGATTTCTAATATTTACGCTTTACATTTAAATTAAACTATGGCACGTGTTACACATTGTTAGAAACCTCAGTACTCTGGTGTCGAATAACTACGAGTATTTCAGAAGATTCGAAAGAGAATTTAAATAAAATCAATTAAAAAAAAACAATTTAAATAGAGGAATAGATTTTCATAAAGCTGACAATAAAGAAATACAATGAAATTCGTGTATTCATTTGGATGCTGTGACACCGCAGACTGACGTACCTATAGGCGTCAAACCTAATAGACGTTTTATGTCCAAATAAGTATGTACAGACTTAGTTGTACAAAAGGTATGATTAGAGTATGAAATATGCTTGAATGCAAGGACTACTACTTACAGACTACTAGCTACTAACAGAGCTGCCGATTTGGTTCATTTATAATACAATAGCGATGAAAAAAATACATAATCACTAGGTATCTGTTTAGTAGGCCAACTATCGTAGCCTCAATGTGGTACAGATCTCCTTGGAATTATGATGGTAATAACCTTATTGGAATATAACAGTCGGTAGATGGCCCCGTATGGCATAGATGGCGTCCTAAAAGGGGCTGATTGGCCCTTCGCATCCATACATAATTCTAGTGCCAATAAAACACACGCTGATGCTTTCTGTTCCATCACATGGAACTTTATCGCATACCTAATTATTAAATATTTAATAGCTCAACTCAATTAACAGCTTTTGTCGTACTTAAAGCTTTCTAATATGCTGTTCTATGGAAATGTTGGCTCTCGTGTTTTGAATGTAAATGTGTTCTATGATAACATAAACAATATTTATGTAAGACTTGTTAATATTGTGAGACATATTCAATTTACCTAAAACAGCGATTTTTAAGTCAAGTTGCTAAGATTTTGTTAGAAAATCTTATTCTCTACGGTTATCCCTAATAAGGTGCTCGCTACATATATAATATCAGTGATTTAAAATAATGAGTCAATATTAATATAATAAACCAGACGCGCTTACAAAAAAAAAAGAAAATAAAATAATTGCAAGTAAGAGTATTTGATAAATGTACCACAAGTCATGTGACTCGTTTAATCGAAATGACAAATAACTTAAACGCGCCTCTGTAACATTATGTACTCGGTACTTCGTGATCATAAAGGTTCTAAGCACTTAAGTTATACATCAAAGCAATCACTAATCCCATACAGCGTCCCATGCAATATACACGGTGAGTTGGCGTCATGATTTAATGGCGTGATGCAAACCTGCGTCCGTTCTTAACGACCACGCATACCTAGGGGTATAGTTAGAAAGTTTTCCAATGATAGCATTTTATAGTTAGAAAAACTCGATTCACCGTATCATGTTAAGCTATCATTACATTTTTTAACAATTTGTTACGTTTATAGCTCCAAACGTCAGTTTTCCTACAAATTGTATACTTACTGATGAAATAAATAAACAGAAACTGATTATATATATTTTATTCTTGTACGAATAAAATGTTTACATTAAACATTAACATATAGTAATGTTTAAATTAAACATTTTATGTAAATTTCGATTATAACATATTTTCTTATTAAATAACAATCATTGGTACACTTTGAACGTAGTGAAAAATCCTATATCTACCTATGGGACAGATTATAGATTCTAGTGTGAATCTATAATCTGTTTATTTTTGCTGTCTGTGGTCGCGTGAAATATGGCAGGATTTGCATTTTGAGCGGGTGCACATGTTGGATCAAATCAAACATCGCCTTTTATGGTTGGCAATACAGCGCATACCCGTCTACAGCTATGACAATTTCTCGGTTGCTATAGGTACTCTATAATGTAATATTTTAAATTAATATTTAGCTGGGAACTCGTAATAAAATTGATTTATAGTTTGCAACAAGGCTATACGAGTTAGGTATTTTATAGACTACTAGCGTTAGATAGTTGCCCAGTTAATGTCTACTTTATGTTTTGAACTAACATAAAAACAATGATAAATTAGTTACCCAGATATTAGAAGCAGAAGCCATATACTTTTTTTGGGATAATTTGTTATGTTTTTAAGTTTGTTATATTATGTAAGCGTAGCGCCTTGATATGAGAAACAACGCGATTTCCCAAATAATTATTGTGACGCGCTTGTTTCATTCTCAGATAAGCCAATCCAGGCAGGCCTGTTGGTCTAGTGGTTAGACACCCTGTCCGCTGACCAATAGGTCGTGAGTTCGATTCCCACCAAGTGTCTGGGTGTTTTATCTATTTATGTATGTATTTACAAAAAAAAAGTATATAAGTATTAGTATCAGTTGTCTGGTTTCCATAGTACAGGCTCTGCCTAGTTTGGGATCAGATGACCGTGTGTGGATTGTCCCAGAATATTATATTATATTATATTTTAATCTAGGTATGGACAAATCCCTGTTGCACTTACGACGCCTGAAACCACATCGACAATCGAGTACGGCGGTGATTCCGAAAGAGGAGTGGGGTTGCGACCCCCATCCCCGTGAGCACCGTGTCAGGTTCCCCGGGGGCTATAATAATGCGTCCCCCGGCGCAGCTAAGGGCTTAAAGGCAAGGCACAGATGTAGATCCGACCGAAGATCCCAGGTCCCCCTCTCATGTGCTGATGTGACAGCCGCGGGGATTTCAGTGGGTAAGAGTCCCAGATATCCCCCCCCCCGGTTGACCTATTTAAGGTTTTGTCCGCTTGTTTGGAGCTACGCAACCGAACAGCTAAGCAGTTTAGTTTCTCCACTTTTAGCATATTTCGCGCACGACAGTTTTCCTTGCCTGTTTTAAGGCAGTACGCGATCACCCACCAAGCAAGCGACACTAATTTATACCACCAAACTAACCATACCAAACCATTGCGTAAACCATAACCATAAAATAACCATTTTTAGCTGTTTTGTATTATTAGACCTTATTAAACTATTTTGAACCAATATGTAAATCTCTCCTAAATTCACTACCCATAAAACCACTAATAATCAGCGGGAACCACGGCCCTCCGAGTGCAACCCACTTCACTGCTAGTATAACATTATTGATATCATCATCACCAGCCGGAAGACGTCCACTGCTGAACAAAGGCCTCCCCCTTAGACCGCCACAATGAACGACAATTTGCCATTTGCATCCACCGGTTGCCTGCGACGCGAACAATGTCGTCTGTCCACCTAGTGGGAGGCCTGCCTACGCTGCGTCTTCCGGTTCGTAGTCGCCACTCGAGAACCTTTCTTCCCCAACGGTTATCGGTATGATATTAATATGATATTAATTAATTGTTATTTTCTATCCGCGCTATGCCTGTTAAATTCACAAGTTACGAATAAGTTAACGGTTAAAGGGGAAATCAAATTAAATTAGTAGCAAATTAGTAGCAATAGTGGTTTTACAATATGATGTTGGTGCAGATCAATAGGACGCTGATGGTGTAAGTTCTCCATTTAATTGACGTTTGCTTAATAAATGTTGAAGCATAGCATTATTTGTGGTAATGTAAATAATCCGTCCGTATATGTATGTAATTTCCAAGCAATTAAGATGCCGAGTAAAATAATCGTAATCACCGATAGTTACCTACGAGCTATTAAGTAGCATGATATAGGAATGTTAACTCTGGTCAGGCTATAGGTACATATGACTTATAAAAACAAATTGTTAATCTCTTTGAAGGTAATGGACCAATCTGAAGATTCGTAGCGTAAAAGTTTTATTTTTAACCTCGAATGGTTGAATTTCAGAAGCGGATAAATTCTGTATGTCTACCAAAAGTTGAAGTATTAAAGTACTTACGAGTATTTAATATTCAATTGGAGAAGATGGGATCAGCAAGATCTGTACCTAATACCAGTTGTCCAGGGTCTGCCAGGCGAACGTATCTACTATATTATTTTCTACTAGCCGACCCACGCAGCTCCGCCTGCGCTATTTTTACGTTAACTAAACATACATAACCTCCTTTTTTATAGTCGGTTAAAAACTGGGACCCACTTTTTACTTGCTCTCTGAAGCACGGACCCATTTAGTTCAAATGACGTTAAACGGTCACCCATCCATTTAATGACCTTACCTAACGTTGCTTAACCCGATCGATTACAAAACCTTGATAACAACTCTCTATGAGTGTTCCCTTACTAATATTTATTATATTATAAAGAAAAATTTTGACTTTAATCCCCTCTCCCAAAAGAACCGTGCTAGATTACGGGATAAAAAGTATCCTATGTCCTACCTCGTAGTAAGATCTCAAATCATGCCAAGTTTCATTTGAATCCATTCAGTAGTTTCGGCGTGATGCTCAGCCGAGATACAGACAGACAGACAGACAGACAGACAGACAGACCGACAAAAATTAAAAAAAAATCATTTTCGGCCTCAGTATCGGTTATAGAATGCCCTCCAAATAGTATTTTCAAAATATCTTCAATGTACAGAATTGGACCTGTTACAGTTTTATTATAAGTATAGATTTGAGATGGTTCTTTTGTATAATGCATTACTAGAGTATCTACGTAATAATAAAATAACATTATTATATCATAATGGCAATATAATGTATACTTATATATACTTAACCGTGAGTAAATAGAAATTAATGATTTAAAAAGCAGACAACATTCCGGGACGAGCACCATTGCTCCAGATAGCCCGCGGCCGATCGGAACGGAACAACTGGGCTGGTATCAAGAGAAATTATTCAAAACTGAGCCCGCGCACCAAACCGGTCCCGCCAAAGCCGCCGACCGACTATGTTGTTTTTTTATTACGTTTTTGTGTATTACAACAATTCTGAGGGCCGATGGCCGATTACTGAAGATCAAATTAATAACGCAATCCTTGAGTTATGTTGAGTTCCTGCGGTAAGATAATGCTCCAAGTTGTAGTGGTGCTGGCTGACGGCTACAATCGCATCTTTCCTTCTGGTTTCATTAAAATCATCCAAAAATTCATCGCTGAATTGCGGCACAGTTCTAACTCCTTTCAAATATGTTAAAGTTTGTATTATCAAGCTTAGTGATGTAGCACTAGTGTTAGATTTTTTACTACTTATAAGCTAGTGCTTGACTGTAGTCCCACATGATGGAAAGCAGCGATGCAATCGAGGCTGGTAAAGCACACTAGCTTATTAAAAGCCTGTATCTTGAAGACACCCACATTACAATCGCCGGGAAAACCGACGCAGGCAAACTGTCAGTCCAGTCGCTTCGTCCGGTCTGGAGGCACGTTCACCACATAAGGGTGTGTACCTACGTGCTGTGCGTCTCGTCATCCGATAATAGGAGAGGGAGGATGGTGGAATCAAGTAATGAAATTCCTGCGCACACTCTGCAAAATGGTGTAGAATACCGAGGCTGGATACTCTGCGCCTGTGTAGCCTAGATAATCACATTTTTCATGTTAAAAACATGTTACAAATATTCATGTTCCTAGCTACATATACGGTGATAAAAAGTAATACGATTATCCATCGAAATCATCAGAACGATACGTTGGACGGAAAATTTTATTTGCTTACTTAACTGTTTTTTGTTTTAACAGTTGTTTTGTTACTTGGTCCACCAGTCTGCAGTAAGTGTGTGTATCTAACACACATGATATTATGTACATTACAAGGAACTGTCTATCGCTTCGCTCCGGTGCGTGGTTATCTTATAACGGTAACTGTCATATTATTCTGAAATTAAATTCGTATTCTATACAGTTACGTCGCGTATCGTTATAATAATCTCTCATACCTTACGCTACAATACTAACGTTGGGCCAATTTAAAAGATCACATTTGACACTTCATCAAAATCTAACACCGTAACCTTGTAACGGCGAGCATAAAATATTATACATTTTTTCGAAGTTAGAACTGCACAATTGCTTAACTTTTTGCAATTACGATTAGGTACATATTTATCTATCTATATTATTAAAAGAGCAGGGTGTTTTCTAGGAATCACGATACAGCAAAAACCATATAACGTACAATCTTGAAATTTGGAACCAACATTACTCAAATAGTCTAGGTGAACAATAAGAACGGATTTTTCGAAATTCCATACCTAAGTGGGGTCAAATGGGCTCCCAAAGTTTGTATGGACAAAATTTTTTTTTTCGTCACACGAACATGAATCTTTGTCAGTGTATTAAACAGAAGAAATAAAGAAACATGTGTATCACACTTTTTGAAAATCGACCCTTAAACAGATTTTAGCCTGGTTTTTGAGTATGCAACGCGGAAAAAAAAATTCATACTGCATTGCTGAAACTTTGCGAATACATTAATCAAATTATAGCAATCCAACTGAAAATAATCATTTTTTGAAAATCAACTCCTAAAGGGGTCCAATTGGGGTCCAAAAAATTTTTCTCGACCTACAGTCATAAAACTTAGTTTATATATTGCACACAAGAATTTAAGAAATCTATTTCCAGCATTTTTTGAAAAACTACCCCTAAGGTTTTTTAATGGGGTTTCAAAGTTTGCACAAAGAAGGATTTCTATTTCATCCTATGATGTAGCTAGAGTAACGAAACTCGGTAAATAGACTCAACACAACAATTGAAAAAACTAATTTTGAGCATTTTTGTAAAATCAACCCTTAGGTGGGTCAAATGACCACTCAAAGTTTGTATGAATAAAAAAAATTTTTTCATCACACGGACATGAAACTTTGTCAGTGTACTAAACAAAAGAAATAAAGAAACAATTGAATTACAACTTTTTGAAAATCGACCCCTATAGAGATTTTAGCCTGGCTTTTGAGTATGCAACGCGGAAAAAAAATATCATACTGCATTGCTGAAACTTTGCGAATACATTAATCAAATTATAGCAATCCAAGTGAAAATAATCATTTTTTGAAAATCAACTCCTAAAGGGGTCCAATTCGGGTCCAAACATTTTTTCTCGACCTACAGTCATAAAAGTCAGTATATATATTGCACACAAGAATCTAAGAAACCTATTTCCGGCATTTTTCGAAAAGCTACCCCTAAGGTCTTTTAATGGGGTTTCAAAGTTTGCACAAAGAAGGATTTCCATTTCATTCTATGATGCCGATAGAGTAACGAAACTCGGTAAATAAACTCAACACAACAATTAAAGAAACTAATTTTGAGCATTTTTTTAAAATCAACCCCTAATTGGGTCAAATAGGATCCCAAAGTTTGTATGGAAAAAAAAATTTTTTTCGTCACGTGGAAACGAAACTTTGTCAGAGTACTGAGCAAAAGGAATAAAGAAACACGTGTATTACAACTTTTGGAAAATCGACCCTTATAGAGGTTTTATTTTTGAGTATGAAACGTAAAAAAAAAACATACTTACTGCATTGATGAAACTTTGCGAATATATTTATTAAATTATAGCAATCCATGTGTAAATAATCATGTTTTGAGAATCAACTCCGAAATGGGTTCAATTGGAGTCCAAAAAAATTTTTTGAACCTACAAACATAAGACTTAGTTTATATATTGTACACAACAATCTAAGAAACCTATTTCCAGCATTTTTCGAAAAACAACCCCTAAGGTCATATCAAGGGGCTGGGAAGTTTGCAAAAGAAAGGATTTCCATTTCATGCTATGATGCAGCTAGAGTAACGGAACTCAATAAATAAACTCAATACAACTAATGAACAAACAAATTTTGAGCATTTTTGTAAAATCAACTCCTAAGTGGGTCAAATGGGCTCACAAAGTAAGTATGAAAAAAAAATTCATCACACGGATATGAAATTTTGTCAATGTACTAAGCCAAAGGAATTAAGAAACACGTGTATCACAACTTTTTCAAATTCGACCCGTAAAGGTGTGTTAGCATGGTTTTTTAGTATGAAACGCGGAAAAAAAAACATCATGCTGCATTGATGAAACTTTGCTAATACATTTATCAATCTAAAGCAATTATTGAATAAACAATCATTTTTTGAAAATCACCTCTTTAAGGGGTCCAATTGGGGTCCAAAAAATGTTTTTCGACCTACGTCATAAGACTTAATTGATGTATTGCACACAAGAATCTAAGAAACCTATTTCCGGCATTTTGCAATAAACAACCGCTATGATCATTAAATGGGGTTGGGAAGTTTACACGTTGAACGATTTCCATTTAAAACGAAACTCGGTACATAAACTCAATACAAAAATTTAATAAATCAATTTTTAGCATTTTTCGATAATCAACCTCTAAGTGGGTCAAATGGGGTCTCAAAGTTTGTATGGAAAACATTTGTTTTTACACCACACCTACACCAAATTTTGTCAACATACTTAACAACCCAACACCGCCAACCCGCACTTGGCCAGCGTGGTGGACTATGGCCTATGCCCCCTCATCTCGAGGGGAGGCCCGTGCCCAGCAGTGGGACATAAACAAGGGCTGGTATTATTATTACTTAACAAAAGAAATGAAAAAAACCTGTGTCACAACTTTTTGAAAATCGACCCTTAAAGGGGGTTCAGTATGGTTTTTAAGTTTGAACCGCGGAAAAATATTATGCTGCATTGATGAAACTTTGCGAATCTATCTATCAAACTAAAGCAATCCATGTGTAAATAGTTTTTGAAAATCAACTCCTAAAGGGGTCCAATTGGGTCTAAAAATGTTCTTCGACCTGCAGTCATAAGACTTAATTTATGTATTGCACACGAGAATCTAAGAAACCCATTTCCGGCATTTAGCGAAAAACAACCCCTAAGGTCATAATGGGGTTGGAAAGTTTACACGTAGAACGATTTCAATTGAATGTTATATTGAAGCTAGAGTAACGAAACTCGGTACGTAGACTCATAGACAAAATAATTTAACAAACTATTTTCAGCATTTTTTGAATATCAACCCCTAAGTGGGCCAAATGGGGTATCAAAGTTACTATGGAAAAACAATTACTCATCGCATGGACACAAAACTTTATCAGTGTACTGATAAAAAAAAAACACGTGTATCACATTATTTTTTAAATCCACCCTTGAAGGGGTTTGTTTAAGCATGGTTTTTGAGTATCAAACGCGGAAAGGAAATCATGCTGCACTGATGGAACTTTGTGAATAAATTCATCAAGTTAAAGTAATTTATTTTTAAAATCAACCCCTAAAAGGGTCCAATTGGGTCCAAAAAATGCTTTTCTGTCCTACAGTCACAGGACTTATTTTATGCATTGCACACAATAAGAAACTTATTTCAGGCATACTTCAAAAAACAATCCCTAAGGTAATTTTATGAGGTTGCAAAGTTTGCATGAACAAGAATTTTCATGTTGCAGCTCAGCGCTCAGGTGGTCATCATCACAGATTCCGCGTGCTCTCTGAAACAAAGATTTTCCGACAGTAGCTAACTGTGTTGGGTGATGGTGAGACTCACCATTCAAGTACCTATCTGTATGGGTTGGTTTTCTGTACATAGTATGGCCCAAGGTGTTATCAGGATTACGTATTACTAATACATCTAAGAAAGCTAGTGAGTTATTTGATTCCAACTCCATTGTGAATTGAATTTTTGGATTGATGGAGTTAAGATGATTTAGGAATACAGTTATTTTATCGTTCATTTTTCTCAGTCATTTAATAGTTTCAATGTTTGTATGCAGAAGGATTTCCATTTAAGTTATAATGCAGCTACTGTCACGAAACCCGGAAAGTAAACTCAACACAACAATTTAACAAACTAATTTTCAGCATTTTTAAACGACTTCAAAAAAGGACGAGGTTCTCAATTTGTACATATTTTGTACATATTATTGTACATATATTTTTTTCTATGTATGTTCGCGCATGACTCTAGCAACTATGAAGCGATTTCAAATTATTTCTGGTACGGATAGGCCGCTCCACTGATTGGGTCCCATAAAAAAAATATTCCTTACGAATAAGCAGTTCCTGAAAAAACAAAAATGGTGACTCAGAAAAAACTGTAGGAATGCATAAAAAAGATAATGTTTTTATCGCTTTTTAAGGACAAAGATGGCTAAACTCTGGCAAATATTTACCAATTTCAATTCAATTTTTTATTTGAAAGAAGGAACCACTGTAATGAATATGTAAAAATTATATCACAAACGGATAAGAACATGATTGATCTGTAGGAATTTATCTGGTAAAAAAAAAGAATATAAGTATACAGATGAATTGAGAACTTCCTCCTTCTTCTCGGTTAAAACACCATGAAACTGATGTTCTCCATTACATTACTCTGACAAATATAAACCGATTTCGATTACTTTTTTTTTAATCAAGAGAGTAAACTACTGTAATGATTTCATGTAAATTTCATTAACACCTGATAAAGATGTTTTATTCGAAAATCAATCCGTGGGACAAATGAGGTAAGTATCAAAGTTTGTATGTAAAAAAAAAAAACAAAGGCACGAAACTTTGTCAGTACTCTTCAAAAAATTGAGAAACACGTCTAACACATTTGGTTTGAAAATCATACATTAACGGGGTTTTAGCACCGTTTTTTGAGTATCAAACGAGAAAAAAAAATCATGCTGCACTGACACTTTGCGGATACATCCGTCATTCCATGACATTTTTTTTTATGTTAACCCCTAAAAGTGTTTAATTGAGTTCCAAAAAATATTTTATTCCTACAGCCACACGACATATTTTATGTATTGCATACAAGAATCTAAGAAACCGTTTCCGACATTCTTCGAAAAATCCCTAAATTTTGCGTGAAGACAGATTTCCATTTAATGCTATAATGCAACTATGGTAACGAAACTTACTGAATGTACTAAACAAAACTATTGAATTAACAAATTTCCAGCAAATTTTCAAAAATCAACCGCTAAGGGCATCTACCAATGGGGTTACCAAATGGTTTCCACTTAACAACCTCATAAGTTTTTTAATGGAATTGCAAAATAAGTACAGTATCTATCTTTTAAATAAAGAAGTAAATATTTAAGAAATGGGAGCTATAATAATAATAATAATATCTTGGGACAATCCACACACGGTCATCCGATCCCAAACTAGGCAGAGCCTGTACTATGGAAACCAGACAACTGATACTAATACATATATACTTTTTTTTTTGTAAATACATACTTAAATAGATAAACAACACCCAGACACTTGGCGGGAATCGAACCCACGACCCATCGGTTAGCAGGCAGTCTGTCTGACCACTAGACCAACGGGCCCGTCGCTATGATAGCTTACACAATAAAATATTTTTTAAAAAAAATTGAACCGACTTCAATATCACTGAAAAGTATAAAATAATTTAAATATTATTGAAGTTGGTGTTAGCGTACCTGCTGTGTATATTTGGCACCAACTTCAATAATATTTAAATTATTTTATACTTTTCAGTGATATTGAAGTCGGTTCGATTTTTTTTTAAAAAGATTATATTTTAAACTTTTTAGTGATATTTTCATATATAAAGATTGAACCATCGAAAACCGTAAAATTATCTAGGTAGGATATGATCACATTATCGTCTACATAGTTTTACATAATTCATGTTTCTTCAGAAAAAAATATCCGGTCGTAATGAAATTTGCATGGAAACATCATAGTAGTTTACTCTCTCGAATAAAAAAAGAATCATCGAAATCGGTTCATAATTGTCAGAGCAATGTAATGGAGAACATCAGTTTTATGGTTTTTACCAGATAAATTCCTCCACATCGTTCATGGTGCTCCAGGAAGTTCTTATCCGGTTGTAATAAAATTCATACAGATTCAATACAGTGGTTTCTTCTTTCGAATAAAAAAAGAATCATTGAAATTGGTAAATATTTGCCAGAGTTATGACTATTTTTGTCCGACCGAGCGAGTCCGAGCGACTAAAACGTCATCTATATAGGCTTTCTTGCAGCTCTCAGTGCGCAGTCACCATTCTTGTTTTTTCAGGAACTACTTATTACTAAGCAATAATTTTTTTATGGGACCCAATTAACGGACTACGGCTACAATCTATAGTAATTATACTTATAATACGTTAAATTGAAATATACAAATTATCTACTTACTAGACGATAATTAATTGCTTAAGGCGTTGGTAGATAAGTATATCTGACAAGAAATATTTTCTTGTTTTCTACTTTTTAGAATGCGATTTTATCCGTAGTCGGGTTTTAGTTTTTAAAACTTATTTTTTATTTTATTTATTTTGGAGCTTTATAATTCGTTACAAATCACGTAGAATTATTAGAATTAAGTTAGTATCGCTACCAATATTTACTTAGTTTTACTAAATATATTTCGTAAAGACGTAATTGTTTTTTTTTCGGCATCTGCGTGTGAAAATTCAAGGCTCTAGTACCAATCGTTCATGAATTATAACGCTTTTTTATAATACATGAAACCCCCTATTTGGACCCCTTAGGATACGAATTTTGAAAATTCCGTTCTTAGTGTGCGTTTACGTATTGTGAAGAATACACCTCCCTAATTTCAAGTCTCTAGAGCCAGCAGTTTAGGCTGTGCGTTGTCTGTCAGTCAGTCAATTAGTCAGGACATCTCCTTTTATATATATTGATGATTAAAATGGCCGGCTGGTGATGATGATTAAAATAACTTTAATACGCACAAAGAAGGTATGGAACCCTCGATGCGTGAGTCAGACTCGCAATAGACCGGATTTTTTTTGTTTGATTCGGTACCTTGCTCCGAACCGGAGTATCTTACCTACTAAAACGCCCCGTACTCAATGGACATCTAGGGCCCACAATCCAAACGTCCAACCGACAACTCCGAAGGTTGCCCGTTATTTGTCCGGGATTATGGCTGAGGAGCGAGGCGGCAGCTTTTTTTTTTTAGGTGGCAGATTGACGCGGGTGCGCGCGTTTGCGAACACTCTCGGCAGCCTCTTATTGAATTGTAACCTTGCGTGTACTTAGAAGCCACACTTGAGCTAACGCAGCAGTTAGCAAAATAGTTTAACTAAACAATATGATTTTTCCCATCACTTTTGAAATTATATCAGATTCAAATTTTAAACATCGATGTCGTATTTTAGTTTTAAAACCCATGATATAACTCATGCCTACTGCTTATATCATAATAAAAACGGTTTCCAATTACCTTTTAAAAGACACCACACGCGAGATTTTTAACTTAGGGGTCCTATTTTGACCTTAAAACCCTCATAATTTCTTAAACCTGACTTCGTCCTAATCCAATCTATCATATTGTATCGGAAAACAGTGAAATGTGTTAAGAAATTGTAAAATATTTATTTTACACAAAAATTTAGGTCCTGTGACTTCTACTTAGAAAATTTCAAGAAATGCAAAAACACGTTATTGTTTATTTGCTTTGAGGCATCTGGGTGTGAAAATTCAAGGCTCTAGTACCAACCGTTCATGAATTATAACGCTTTTTTATAAAACTTAAAACCCCCTATTTGGACCCCTTAGGATGCGAATTTTGAAAATTCCGTTCTTAGTGTGCGTTTACGTATTGTGAAGAATACACCTCCCTAATTTGAAGTCTCTAGAGCCAGCAGTTTAGGCTGTGCGTTGTCTGTCAGTCAGTCAATAAGTCAATCAATCAGGACATCTCCTTTTATATATATTGATGATGATGATTATTTACTTTACACGATCATGCTTCGGCAACAGAAATACACATGTGTACCTAATTTCAACTTAATCAAAAAATATTTTTGTTTTACTTCAGAAGTTTTTGTCCTGTAGATGGCGCCACATTGAATTTAATGTAATATTATATAGCCTATAACCAGCGGACAATCAAGGCGCTTCTAACGACACCCTTCTTGTCTAATTATGTTAAGTAGATTAGAAGATATTCGGGAACAGATGAACATACATACACACATACATTCTTGTTAAAATCATAACCCTCCCTCCGTTCCGTAGTCGGGTAAAAAGTAGTTTGATTTCAATGTTTAGCATTCGCGTAAATAAAATAAAACATTAGTGGAAACAATATTTTAAAAATCCTCGATAATAAGCAAAAAAACATTTGATTTGATAATTCAAAACACGTTGAGTAACAAAGTAAACGCGGGCGAAGCCGCGGGCTACAGCTAGTTGTAATAATGAGTAAAGAAACAGACAGAACAAAGAAACTGACGGATGTCAAATGTAATCTATTAAATTGGCCCCACAGTAAGTAGAGAACAACAATTAAATCAAACGGTGGTAAATAATATACATACTTTATGACACTATAATAATATATGACAAATGTGCTGATAACATAAACATGGAGTGGATAATACCATGGTTATGTTATATTGAGTTCGGGGCTTAATGCCAGGATTGGTTTGATCATGGTTTTTATTGTTTCGCAGTTATCCACCTTATGACTAATGTAGATATGTATGTTTTACTATGTAGTTATATATTTTAAAAGTAATAAGTCCTAATTTTTGTGCAATTTAGGTAAGTAACGAGCAGCATGATCGAATTGACGACTTCAATAACTATTGAATTGCTTTGGTATATTACCTACCGGAGCCATTATTTAGCCTCCTGTGCCAAGTTATTTGTCTAACACCCTTCACACCGGAGCACTGCTGCTTTGCGGCAGAATATACTTATAACGCTGTGGTGATACCTGAACGGTCTTCTGCACAAGGAACCTACCACCTAGTAATTACAGCAGTGCCCTGCGGCGTGCTTACATACAATCATAATCACCATCATCAGCAGCAGCTGATAGAATTCCACTGCTAAACAAAGGCCTCTCCCTTAGAAGGGAGGGGTTACCACGATGAAAACGCTTGGCTGGCGGCTTGAGGATCGCAGTATAGGTGGTAGGTAATTCAATAGAGAAACGCTGCTGCCTGTCTTCTGGTTTTCTCTTAGTCCCCTTTACGGACACCCAACGGGAGGAGATTGTGTGTGCTATTCTTATGCGGACACCCCACCATGGGTTACTATTATTGCGTACAATACGTTTAGTTAATGTTTTCAGGGTTGCAGCCACATAACCGCCGTTGTTAATACACTCAAGGTTATATATACAATATACAACATAACAAAGTTCAACTTATCAATTCTATCTATTTTGCAATGTAATACTAGGTAGGTAGAGTCAGCCATGCGATTGGCTTACCTATTACCACTAAAACATGCGATTTGAATCCATAAAGTCGCACAAATTAATTATGTTATCATCATCACCAGCCGGAAGACGTCCACTGCTGAACATAGGCCTCCCCCTTAGAACGCCACAATAACCGATAATTGGCTATTTGCATCCACCGGTTACCTGCGAGTAGTGGGAGGCCTACCTACGCTGCGTCTTCCGGTTCGTGGTCGCCACTCTAGAACCTTTCTGTTCAGGACGACTATAATACTACGAAAGGACAAAATAGTGTTTGTGTTACAGAGTGTTGTGTTTTATAGTAATATATAGTTAAGTTTTATAACTCTGCGATAGTTAAGAGCCTAGATTTAATTTTCTAATAAATTATAATATAGTTTTGTGTATAAGCTCACTATCCCGAGGAGGGGTGAGCTGAATCAGTTATAGACAGCCTAGCCTAGGTCTCATAGTACTTACTATTTGTAATTAGCGTAGGGTAATAGTATAATAGAAGTACCCACATGCCCTAGATGTGCTAAGCACATATATGAACGGCAAATAGCTATTTGCAGCTAGGTCCCAAATCTAGGAACCAACTCAGGACCTAGATCTGGGTCCGCCTTGGTGGGTCTAAGTGCCTAAACAGCACTGATGTACATATTTCCATAGTTATAGGCAGTTGTTCTATCGCATATCATGTTTTCTAGGGTTTTTGCTATGACCTAGGTCCCTAGGTGGTCTAGATCATAGATATACAGATAGTACACATCGCAGGCTACCTATCGGTACTATTTGCGGGCATGTGGATGCTACGGGCAAGGCGCAGGGGAAGCGACAAGCAGCCAAGCATAGTCATCGCGCCCCTACGTACAGTATTTATCGGCCTGTAGTTCCCTAACAGAAATAGATAGATAAACCCTATGTACACCGTTAGAAAGCTGCTTACACGCACTTTCTAACGGTATAGGTATCATGTATGTGTCTAGAATAGCCTAAGTAGAATAAGCGAAAATGTACAGTTTTCATAATAAAAATTGAACGTTAGTGGCTGCCTCGGTGGGGCTCTCGTTACGGTAAAGTTCCCTGGAAGGATAGTAAATGCGCATTCGGCGCCACCGTCGGTGAACAAGCAAGCGGTCGACGCGGGAACTAAAAGCAAGATATAAATAGAAGAAAAGAATATTCAGTACGAAGAGCGCCACTGTCGTAGCTACTATCAAGCTTGCTATCGAATTGGGAGTTCTTATTTCACGGACACCTTGTAACCAACCTACATTGTAACCAACAGCGTCAACACTCTTCGGCGGGTTCATACCGTACCAGCGATAGCTACAGACACACAGGACGTCAGTGGCTCGTGCATTCGGGTCCGCCCGTCCTGCACATTCGCTGGTCGCATCGAGCCGGATAGTTGAAGAACCGGCTGAAGAGTACCAACCAGCATTCGCTGGTCGCATCGAGCCGGATTACCGAAGAACCGGCTGAAGAGCTGAAGATTTGAACTGAAGAACTGAAAATTTGGACTGAAGACTTACAAGATGCCCATAACGCGTTCAAGAGGACGGGCTCCCGAGGCGTGGATGATTGAGGTGGGGGGGGCCCCCACCCCCAGAGAAGAACCGTCCGTTCGCCACGAGCTGCCGCCGCGTTCCCCGTAGACCGTCAGCACCGACCCGCCGCGGCCCGCGACCCCGCGGCGGTCCCCTCCGCCGGCCCCGAGGATTGTTCCAGAGAGACCAGAGCCGCCGAGCCAGAGGAAGGGGAAACATACAGGAAAACATTCAGATGCGACGCTGCGCCCCGCCGACGAAGCACACCGACCGGACGCAGCGACCGTAAGCCGGGAAGAAGAAACCCGGACCGAAGAATCGAAGAGGCCGACCGGCCCACCGAAGTCCCACAGGACTCATCGATCCCAGAAGAGGATACTGAAAGCCCGTGAAGAAATACTGAAACTCAAGTTGGAATTAGCCGAGCTAGCGCTACAGAAGGCTGAAGAGGACTCATCGGAGGACGACTACGATGACGACGGTCACTCCAAGACAGAATTCGTACGTTCCTGGCTGGAAGAAGCACCGGAACCAGAGTCACAGCCACGCCCAGAAGAGGACGAGACCGCCGGGAGGGATGCCGACGCCGCCGACGCCGCGCAGCCCGTTCAGACACTGCCGCTCTGCCCGGAGGACATCGCGCCAGCTCAAGACAGAAGACTTCACGAGCATCGACCGGATCCCGACGCCGCACAGAAGACTGGGGTTCCGGATACAGAAGAACAGAAGTGTGCTGATCCAGTGAAGATCCCGAAGGAAGGCGACGCACTCCGTCCGTTCATCAGCGAACTAACGTCCGCTATCGCCGCGCTCGCCGACCGAAGCAAACCGTTCGAGACGTACGCAGTCACGCCGGTTGCCGCCGCATCGAAGGTCATCATGGACCTGCCAATCTTCAGTGGAGCACACACCGAGTGGTTATCGTTTCGCGCCATATATGACACCACTCGCAGCTACTTCAACGACGTTGAAAATACAGCAAGACTAAGAAGAAGTCTCAAGGGAAGAGCCTTGGAAACAGTTAGCTCGGAACTCATCGGGCACGCGAAGCCGGACGACATTATGAAGGAATTGGAACTACAGTTTGGCCGTCCGGACTCCATCGCTCAAGCGGAAACAGAAAAACTCCGAACTTTGCCGCGCTGCACAGAATCGCCGAAGGACATCTGCACCTTTGCAAGCAGGGTCAGAAGCAGCGTGGTCACACTTCGCGCGTTGAAGAAAGAATATTATCTCATCAACGCCGAGCTACTGCGGTGTCTCACCGAGAAGCTACCGAACTCTCTGCGCGTCCAGTGGTACAAGATGTTCACCGAGAAGTATAATTCAGTTCCGGACTTAGCAAGATACAGCGACTTCGTCACCGAGCAAGCCCGCTACTGCAGCGCCTTCGCACCGCCGGAGCTGATCACCGAACCACGGGCCAGTCTACGGACGACGCCGACGCACAGAGCGCACACCGCAACAGAGAAGCAGACGCCGCGGTGCAGGGTCTGCAACAAGGAGGGGCACGCCATTACAGATTGTGCCAAGTTCAAGGAAGCCGATTCAGATGGAAGGTGGGATCTCGCGAAGAAGCACAGCCTATGCTTTCGCTGTCTGAAGCCAAGATACGCGAAGCATCACTGCAAGATCAGAAGGTGCGAGATCAAGGGATGCAAGAGGACGCACCACCGCCTTCTCCATCACGAAAAGGCGGCGTTGGTAGCGTCCACCGAAGAGAGGAATGCGGAGGAAGCCAGGGAGACAGTCGCCAACGCATGGATGTCGCAGAAGCCTAAAGCCTATCTGAAGATAGTTCCGGTACGAGTCATCGGACCGGCGGGAGAGACCTCGACGTACGCCCTGCTGGACGACGGGTCTACGGTGTCTCTCATCGACGAAGAGATCGCCAAGCAAGTGGGAGCCGAAGGACGTCTGGACCCGCTCAAGATGGAAGCCATCGGGGACATTATCGTCGACACGCCAGAGTCTCGTCGCGTTGCGGTCTCGCTCACGGGGCCGCAAGGACAGCGCGTTAACCTACACGCGCGCACCGTACCAGGACTGCACCTGTCGCCGCAAACCGTGGACCGGAACGACGTCACGGGCTGCGAACACTTAGAAGATCTGCGCGAGAAGCTCGCCTACGAGGGAGCGGTGCCACGAATACTCATCGGGCAAGACAACTGGCACCTGCTTCTCGCCAGCAACGTGCGAAGAGGCCCGCGACATCAGCCGGTAGCTTCGCTCACTCCGCTGGGATGGGTGCTACACGGCGCGCACACCAGAGCATTGGGTCAGCGCGTCCACTTCGTGAACAGATTGACTGCCAGCGAAGACAGCGTAGAAGAGCAAATGAGGGAATTTTTCGCCATAGAATCTCTCATCGTCAACCCTCGTCGGCCGGCGAACGATCCCGAGAAGAGGGCCGAAGACACGCTCAATAAGCACACACACCAGTTGGAGGACGGACACGTACAGACTGCGCTGCTATGGAAGAAAGAAGACATAACGATGCCAGACAGTTACGGCACCGCTATGAAGAGGCTTGTCTCCACGGAGAAGAAATTGGATCGCAATCCCGACCTGAAGAATAGGTACGGCGAATACATGGATTCGCTCGTACAAAAGGGATACGCAGAGATAGCACCGAAGAACAGCGTACCCGGAAGAACCTGGTACCTGCCCCACTTCGACGTCCACAACCCGATGAAGCCTGAGAAGCTGCGGATCGTACACGACGCCGCCGCAAGATCAACAGGAATGTCTCTCAACGATTACCTGCTCACCGGACCGGACTTGCTGCAATCACTGCCAGGAGTGATGATGAGATTCCGCCGACACCCCGTCGCAGTCTCGGCGGACATAGCTGAAATGTTCATGCAAGTCAAAGTGAGACCAGAAGACAGAGACGCGCTCAGGTACCTGTGGAGAGGACACCGGCGGGAGGGAGCCCCGCAAGAATATAGGATGACGTCGATAATTTTCGGCGCAGCAAGCTCACCGTGCACCGCCATCTTCGCCAAGAACTGGAATGCACAGAAACATGCCAGCAAGCATCCGGAGGCGGTTGAAGCAATCGTCCATAATCACTACATGGACGACTATCTCGACAGTTTTCGTACAGAAGAGGACGCTGTGCGAATAGCGAAAACAGTACGTGATATACATCGAGAAGCGCACTTCGAGTTACGAAAATGGGTCTCCAATTCAGAAGACGTCAAGAAGACGCTGGAACCAGAACGGGACGCAGTCAACACAGTCAGTATAGGCTGCAAATCAACAGAAGAGAAAATTCTGGGACTGATCTGGAAGCCGGAAAAGGATGAACTGAGCTTCAATCTAAAGCTAGCACGTCTACCAGAAGACATACTGCACAGAGTCGCGCCGACCAAGAGAGAAGCCCTCAAGATCGTGATGTCGCTATACGATCCCCTCGGCCTCGCCTCACCGGTCACAATACGGGCCAAACAAATACTGCAAGAAGCCTGGACCTACAGCAAGACCGTTCTCACGTGGCTTCGAAGCGGCGCGCGGTCGTACAAACCGTTCGTCGCTCATCGCGTGGCCGCCATAGAAGAACACAGCAGGGTGACGGACTGGCGCTGGGTGCCGTCCAAAATGAACGTCGCCGACGTCGCTACCCGCGACGTGCCGCCGAACTTCAACGCCGGACACGAATGGTACCGAGGCCCGACGTTTTTGTATGAAGATCCGTCACAATGGCCGAACGAGAGACCAAGTATCAACGAACCAACGGGAGAAGAGAAGACTCTGACAGTAACAGAAGCTCGCAGCGCACCGAAACACAGAGAAGTCGTTCCCGATCCGCACAGATTTTCGAAGTGGGAACGATTACTGCGGGCCACGGCAAGAGTGCTTCAATTTATAGCACTGTGTCGAAAAACCACAGCGAAAACGTGCTACAAAAGGACCAGAAAGAATCCGGAACAAGATCCCGACTGGAGACGACAGAAGAGGACTCAGAAGACCTGCAGACCTCCACAGAAGGCAGTCACCACTCGAAGATTCGTCACGTTACCGGCCGAATTCCTAAGGGAAGCAGAAGTACTACTGATCCGCGTAGTACAAGAAGAGTCCTTCGGACGGGAAATCAATGACCTCCGGAAGGGCAACAGTATCGCCATCGACAGTCGCCTGAGATCGCTGCCGATAGAACTCCGCAACGACGGCATCATCACGCTCAGAAGTCGCATCGCCGCTGCTGAAGATGTAACAGAAGAGACGAAAAGACCGCCCGTGCTAGACGGCGATCACTACATCACGCAGCTCTACATCGACTGGACGCACCGCGATCTACACCACAGTGGAACAGAAATGATCGTGAACGAGGTGCGCCAGCACTATTGGATAGTGCGACTTCGACCCGTCACGAAAAGCATCGTGAACCGTTGCTTGAGATGTCGCATACGACGAGCACAACCTCCAGTGCCGTCCACCGGCGACCACCCGAAGACACGACTGGCACATCACCAGAGACCGTTCACATTCACCGGTCTGGATTACTTCGGACCGTTCTCCGTCACCGTCGGTCGTCAACACCAGAAGAGATACGTGGCCCTCTTCACCTGCCTCACCACACGGGCCGTGCACCTCGAAGTCGCGGCCAGCCTCAGCGCGGACTCCGCCGTGCTCGCGCTGCGAAGGTTCGCGGCGCGCCGCGGGTGCCCCGCGGAGATCTACTCCGACAATGGCACCAACATGCACGGCGCGGACAGGGAGCTGCGCGACGCACTCGCCGAGGAAGCCGGCCGTCGTGGGATGGCGTGGCGCTTCATAACGCCCTCAGCGCCCTTCATGGGAGGCGCCTGGGAGCGTCTCGTTCGCTGTGTCAAGACCACACTGAACACAGTACTACAGGAGAAGCACCCGCAAGAAGAGGTTCTGGCCACGCTGCTCTGCGAGGCCGAATACACAGTCAACAGCAGACCACTGACGCACGTATCAGTGGACACCGGGGACGACGAAGCCATCACGCCCAATCACCTGCTGCTCGGGGGGTCGGCGCGGCTGCCGACACCCGGGACGTTCGACGAGAGCGACCTAGACAGCAAGAAGCAATGGCGACGCTCGCAAGCGCTCGCCGACATGTTCTGGCGACGCTGGGTGCGCGAGTACCTGCCCGAGCTACAGTACCGGCGGGAGCCCCACGGGAGGGGTCCCAGTCTCCAGGTGGGCGATCCCGTCCTGATCGCCGACGGACAGCTGCCGCGCAACACTTGGCCGCGCGGGAGGGTCGAGGCAATCTACCCCGGAGCCGACGGAGAAGTCCGCACTGTGGAGGTGCGCACTGCGGGGGGCATCTTAAAACGCCCCACGAAGAAGATCGTGCCACTACCAAAATAGAAGCGTCGAGAGCGCCGGAAGCGTCGCCCTTCACCGGAAGAGGATGCAGCATCGCTCCGGCCCGTCGCGCTGCAGCACGGCGGGAGAGATGTTCAGGACGACTATAATACTACGAAAGGACAAAATAGTGTTTGTGTTACAGAGTGTTGTGTTTTATAGTAATATATAGTTAAGTTTTATAACTCTGCGATAGTTAAGAGCCTAGATTTAATTTTCTAATAAATTATAATATAGTTTTGTGTATAAGCTCACTATCCCGAGGAGGGGTGAGCTGAATCAGTTATAGACAGCCTAGCCTAGGTCTCATAGTACTTACTATTTGTAATTAGCGTAGGGTAATAGTATAATAGAAGTACCCACATGCCCTAGATGTGCTAAGCACATATATGAACGGCAAATAGCTATTTGCAGCTAGGTCCCAAATCTAGGAACCAACTCAGGACCTAGATCTGGGTCCGCCTTGGTGGGTCTAAGTGCCTAAACAGCACTGATGTACATATTTCCATAGTTATAGGCAGTTGTTCTATCGCATATCATGTTTTCTAGGGTTTTTGCTATGACCTAGGTCCCTAGGTGGTCTAGATCATAGATATACAGATAGTACACATCGCAGGCTACCTATCGGTACTATTTGCGGGCATGTGGATGCTACGGGCAAGGCGCAGGGGAAGCGACAAGCAGCCAAGCATAGTCATCGCGCCCCTACGTACAGTATTTATCGGCCTGTAGTTCCCTAACAGAAATAGATAGATAAACCCTATGTACACCGTTAGAAAGCTGCTTACACGCACTTTCTAACGGTATAGGTATCATGTATGTGTCTAGAATAGCCTAAGTAGAATAAGCGAAAATGTACAGTTTTCATAATAAAAATTGAACGTTAGTGGCTGCCTCGGTGGGGCTCTCGTTACGGTAAAGTTCCCTGGAAGGATAGTAAATGCGCATTCGGCGCCACCGTCGGTGAACAAGCAAGCGGTCGACGCGGGAACTAAAAGCAAGATATAAATAGAAGAAAAGAATATTCAGTACGAAGAGCGCCACCGTCGTAGCTACTATCAAGCTTGCTATCGAATTGGGAGTTCTTATTTCACGGACACCTTGTAACCAACCTACATTGTAACCAACAGCGTCAACACTCTTCGGCGGGTTCATACCGTACCAGCGATAGCTACAGACACACAGGACGTCAGTGGCTCGTGCATTCGGGTCCGCCCGTCCTGCACACTTTCTTCCCCAGCGATTATCAGTTCGCCGAGCGATGTGGCCTGCCCATTGCCACTTCAACTTGCAGATTTTAAGAGCTATGTCGGTGACCTTGGTTCTTCGAATGCGAATCTCCTCATTCCGGATTCTGTCGCGCAAAGAAACTCCGAGCATAGCTGTCTCCATAGCTCGTTGTGTGACTCTGAGCTTATCCAAAAGGCCAACAGTTAGGGACCACGTTTCAGTACCATATGTCATCACTGGCAACACACACTGGTTAAAAACCTTCGTCTTCAGGCACTGCGGTATTTTGGATGAGAAGATTTCGCGTAGTTTCCCGAACGCTGCCCATCCGAGTTGGATTCTTCGGGCGACCTCTTTGTCGATGTTGGACCGACCTACCTGGATAGTTTGTCCTAGGTATACGTAGTGAAGAAGAAGAAGAAGAACTACATTTATTTGGCAGAAAGCAATACCCAGAAATATATACAAAACGGGAAAAAAGAACAGTACAAAAAACTTAAACTTAAAACATAAAAAACTTAAGGGTAAAAAGTGGCAACTGTGCGTTGCGCTTCCGCCAAACGAGGCTGACAACTCAGCGATATGCTGCACCGGAAATCCAGATTCCCGGCGCAGCGCTGTTTTTCAGTGTCAACCTCATTGACATTTCAATGCCGCATCCCTTTTGAAAATTGCTAAAATTGGTACTTACATAAATTATTATTATTGTATTTACAAAAACAAACAATACCAAGAAATACATTATATGATTTACCATCAGAGCGTCTGCGTCAGTAAATAAAATATAATAAAATATTTCAATGGGTTGCGTTAAGAACAGTGAAAGAGTTAGTTTTAGTGGTCAATAACTTCGAGTGTATCGTTCCCAACAACTACCGGTACGGGTGCAACATGGACATTAGACATGATCTTCGTCTTGTCCATGTTCATTTTAGGACCCCACCTGTTGGGAAACGCTACTGAGGTCGCTGAGCATCGTATTGGGGTCCTCCAGCGACTCTGCCATAATGACTATATCATCGGCAAAACGAAGGTGAGTGATGTATTCGCCATTGATATTGATGCCGAATCCGTTCCAGTCCAAGAGCTTGAAAACGTCCTCCAATGCGTTTGTGAACAGTTTCGGAGAAATAACGTCTCCCTGTCTCATACATCGCTGCAATGGGATTGGTTTCGTGCTCTCGTCCTGTAGTCGGATCGAAATGGTGGCGTTGCTGTACAAACACTTCAACACTTCAATGTACCTATAGTCAATATGGCACCGCTGGAGAGACTGCAATACTGCCCAGGTCTCGATTGAATCAAAGGCTTTCTCGCAGTCCACAAACGCTAGAAATAATGGCCGATTATACTCCTCAGTCTTCTGTATAATCTGGCGGAGCGTATGTATGTGGTCTACGGTGCTAAAGCCTTTTCGGAACCCGGCTTGTTCAGGAGGCTGGAAGTCATCAAACCTGCGTTTGAGACGGTTCGTAATGACTCTCGAAAACAGCTTGTATACATGGCTCAGGAGTGAGATAGGTCTATAATTCTTCAATAAAGTGTTATCACCTTTTTTGAAGAAAAGAAGCACCACACTCCTGTGCCATGCTTCGGGCGGTGTACCCTCGAGTAAGACGGAATTAAATAACTTCTCTCAGAAGTTCTGATGTGATTCCGTCTTCACCCGGCGCCTTGTTATTCTTGAGCTGTTTGAGAGCCATTCTAATCTCGTACAGGCTGATGTCTGGGATGTCCTCAGTGTAGTGTCGGGTTAGTTTGGCTCTGGTGTTCTGAGCTGTTCTAGCAATGAGCTCCCGTCTAGAGGTGTATACCTGTCCGTAAAATCTCTCGAGCTCTCTCAATATCTCGGGTTTCGATGAGATGACACTGCTGTCATCGATCTTCAGCTTTGTCATAATTATGTTATATGACATCGCAACTCAATTTATTAATCAATTATCTTTTTTATCATACAAAATAGCATCATACTTTACTCTTGCACCTAAATTAGAAATTTATAAAAATTTGTTAAAAGCGAAACAAAATAGCATCTCCACCGGTTTCAAACACAAATAAACTGTCATGAATAAACTTTTCTTATCAGTAAAAACAACAACTAATTGAACAATTAAAATTCATGTTGTAGAGAATTACCTCACAGTTGCTTGTTTTATTATATCAGTTTTAAGGAGTACACAATTAACACTTGTCGCGGGTATTAACATGACTATCGCTGGGTCAATAAACCGAGCCATCGTTTTTCTCATCATACAGATAGGTATGCCGTGAAATTACTAACATTGACCCCTTGAACATAATTTAAATCACACACTGTGATTTAAACAACCATTAATATAAGCCATAGGTTCTTGTGAACTACATTCATTCATTAAAATCAATACACCTCTCATCATACTAGGTATTTAAAAAGAACAGAGCATGAGAGACCTAATAAAATAGTAAAGCTGTGGTTACGTTCCCGTCATATATAATATACACGATTCCGGTTTAAGACTTGGATTAGCACAGAACACCGATAACTCTATTACAGGTTCAGAATTAAAATTATCATAACAATTAAGATAAACTAACATTATCATAACAATTAAGATAAACTAAAGTGCTTCTGATGCCGACTGCAAAAAAGAAATAAGCAGTTCGAATCAGCAATTAAACCATTGGACGCCGATACGGTAATTGAACGTTGGAGCAAGCAAATTCCTACCACGACAACCATTGATATCAGAAACTAAACTATACTTATAATAAAACTGTAACAGGTCCAATTCTGTACATTGAAGATATTTTGAAAATTATATTTGGAGGGCATTCTATAACCGATACTGAGGCCGAAAATGTATTTTGTTTAATTTTTGTCTATCTGTCTGTCTGTCTGTCTGTCTGTATCACGGCTGAGCATCACGCCGAAACTACTGAATGGATTCAAATGAAACTTGGCATGATTTGAGATCTTACTACGAGGTAGGACATAGGATACTTTTTATCCCGTAATCTAGCACGGTTCTTTTGGGAGAGGGGATTAAAGTCAAAACGGGTACTTGGTTATACGCTTGGTCCGATTTTATCAATTTTTCTTTATAATATAATAAATATTAGTAAGGAAACACTCATAGAGAGTTGTTATCAAGGTTTTGTAATCGATCGGGTTAAGCAACGTTAGGTAAGCTCATTAAATAGATGGGTGACCGTTTAACGGCATTTGAACTAAACAGGTCCGTGCTTCGGAGAGCAAGTAAAAAGTGGGTCCCAGTATTTAACCGACTATAAAAAAGGAGGTTATGTATTCGATGCGAATTTCTGTTATTAAAAGTTTAGTTAACGTAAAAATAGCGCAGGCGGAGCTGCGTGGGTCAGCTAGTACTTATAATAAAACTGTAACAGGTCCATTTCTGTACATTGAAGATATTTTGAAAATTATGTTTGTAGGGCATTCTATAACCGATGCTGAGGCCGAAAATGTAATTTTTTTAATTTTTGTCTGTCTGTCTGTCTGTCTGTATCTCGGCTGAGCATCACGCTGAAACTACTGGATGGATTGAAACGAAACTTGGCATGATTTGAGTTAATACTCCGAGGTAGAACATCTCCGTGCTTCGGAGGGCAAGTACAAAGTGGGTCCAAGTTTTTAACCGACTTTAAAAAAGGAGGTTTTTGTATTCTATGCGAATGTATATTATTGAAAGTTTAGTTAACGTAAACACAGCGCGGGCGGAGCTGCGTGGGTCAGCTAGTAAGAGAATATACGTATATTATACAAAATCTTGGACTCCGTTATAAGAATATTTTATTTAGTATTATACATATATATACATGCACTTTATAATGATATAATTAAATTATGATACATGCATTATGGTGTATGCTATTTAGAAATTATATTTGCGCGCAAAATCCGTAATCTATGCACATAATAAAACACATTTGCTATTACAATTTCAGGTGGTCTTATGGCTAAATATAATTTAAGAGTAAAGGTTTCTCGGCCTGGCATTATTAATCCCGGTTCTTGCTAAGGTCCGCCTCTCAACTATATTCTTTATTTCTTTACTGTAGAGTAGACTCTACTCTCTCTGCACGATCTTTGACATGGTACTCGATATTGAGATTATTGACTTTCATGTTATTTCTTATATTCTATTCTTTCTATTCTATTCTTTCTGCACATCACATGGGCAGACTATTAATGGGTTGACGCATTTACCGTCGACTAAACGATATCGTTTATCGTCTTGATAAACCAGTTTATAAAACACTCTAAAGTTTAGACTAGTTTATCGATGGACTGATTATTCTCCGTGGGGTGTCCGGGTAAGAATAGCATCCAACCTTCTCCTCCCGTTGGGTGTCCGTAAAAGGCGACTTAGGGAAAACAAGAAGCAGCGTCTTTTTATTGGATTACCTTCCACCTATACCGCGATCCTCAAGCCACCTGCCAAGCGGGAAGTGGGGATTATGGCAACCCATCCCTTCTAAGGGAGAGGCCTTTGTTCAGCAGTGGACGTTTAGGCTGCTGCTGATGATGATGATGTTTATTCGTCGACGACAAAAAACATTCGAAAAAAAAAAACAGTTTGTTCGTTCAACACCGGTGGGTGTTGAACGCTAGTTGAACCTAGACCATAGCATCTCCGTCGACTCTCTTGTATTTTACAATATATCTGACACGTCAGGGATACCAAGTGTACTTTGATCTTAGATTTGCGAACGACATTAGGCTGCAGAGTACCAAGCAATCACCTCAATGTGATGACAATTATCTTTTATTGTTGATAACAACAATAAAACTAAGCTTGTGAGAGACGGGAAAGCAAAACAAAAAAAAATAGGTACTTAAATAAGGTCCATGTACATACAGGAGACAAAAATTATTGTTTTCTTTTTTTTGCTAGAAAATAGTATTTTACTACCTTAGTAGGGAATAAATTGTATGATGGGGAAGTCAGTCTCTGATGCCATTAACTACGAAGAGACCTCCGAACAGACTTAGAGAATGGTGCTTAAGATCAAGAAGCAGCCTTTATATCAAATTATAAGACAGTCAACTGCGTTAAATTTAACGGAAATAGGTAGTTACATCCGGAATGGCCTCGTATTTGTACAGGTGAATTAATGTCTAATTAGTGGAGCGAGCGAGGCGTGACGTCGCCCGCGACCTGCAGGAACTACTGCGTCCAGATACATGACTTCCTGCTAAAATTTCCTGCATTGTATCCACTAACTCAGCTGTATAAATAAATTTATCTTTTTATTGTATGTTTTATTTACTTATCTAAATGATACTCACTTTCAAAAACATCGTCGTGAAACTAAGCATACATCAAGGTTTATTCGTAATATCAGATCCTACAATCTGCATTTGACCTCTTCGTGTCGTTGTTTAAGTTAGAAGTCCTCACCTCACTCAGCAAGAGTAAGTGGTATATAGTTATATTAGATACTAGCTGACCCACGCTGCTCCGCATGCGCTATTTTTACGTTAACTAAACTTTTAATAACAGACATTCGCATCGAATACATAACCTCCTTTTTTATAGTCGGTTAAAAACTGGGACCCACTTTTTACTTGCTCTCCAAAGCACGGACCCGTTTAGTTCAAATGGCGTTAAACGGTCACCCATCTATTTAATGACCTTACCTAACGTTGCTTAACCCGATCGATTACAAAACCTCGATAACAACTCTCTATGAGTGTTCCCTTACTAATATTTATTATAATTATGAAGAAAAATTGATAAAATAGGACCAAGCGTATAACCAAGTACCCATTTTGACTTTAATCCCCTCTCCCAAAAGAACCGTGCTAGATTACGGGATAAAAAGTATCCTATGTCCTACCTCGTAGTAAGATCTCAAATCATGCCAAGTTTCATTTGAATCCATTCAGTAGTTTAGGCGTGATGCTCAGCCGTGATACAGACAGACAGACAGACAGACAGACAGACAGACAGACAGAAAGACAGACAGACAAAAATTTAAAAAAATTCATTTTCGGCCTCAGTATCGGTTATAGAATGCCCTCCAAAAATAATTTTCAAAATATCTTCAATGTACAGAATTGGACCTGTTACAGTTTTATTATAAGTATAGATTAGTAAAGAGTTCATACTATATCGATCTCGGTTAAGTTTTACCATTATTTTGTAACAATGAGCTAAGTATTTCGTTATGCAAGCATACCTTACTTGGTTAGATTCAATATCATTCTTCTTACGTCGAAATTAATCGTAAAACAGAAAAGAGTTATTTATATCGCATTGGAAAAATTCTCAGAAATAGAATTTGTCTGTAGACGCACCTGACAGCAAAGCCAAGTTCAGGACTGTATAGTAATAGATTGACGGGCCCGTTGGTCTAGTGGTTAGTGACCCTGTCCGCTAACCGATGGGTCGTGGGTTCGATTCCCACCAAGTGTCTGGGTGTAATTTATCTATTTAAGTATGTATTAACAAAATAAAAAAAAGTATATAAGTATTAGTATCAGTTGTCTGGTTTCCATTCTGGCTCTGCCTAGTTTGGGATCAGATGACCGTGCGTGGATTGTCCCAAGATATTATTATTAGATACAATTTACATGATTCTTGGTTTCTCTTTAAAAGCAGTTGACCAAGATATGGCCATAATAACCTGATCAATATATTTTTGTATATTATGCTTGTATAACGTAACTAGTAATAATTAAACAACCACACACGTCGGCGCAGTAAACTCTATCTAGAGACGATAACTAACAACAAGACTGAGAGCTTCATCATGTCTGCGAACTCTACTCTATGTGGTATACGGCCGGTAATGGAAATATTCTTCTAAGGTGGAATAGCTGTTAGGTAGGTACATACTAGTTATAACTGAATGACATTCGGCCTCTGTCGTATAAAATGTAAATGAATGGCGTTAATTTAGCTGCCGTAAGTACTGCAATAGTTAAATTTGCATTAATGTTAATGTGAAATTGATCTTCATTTAAGAAAAACATTATTAGTCGTAGTGATAATGAATGTATGTAAATTTTATGTCGTGTAGAGATGCTTATCTATATTGTTATACGTGCACAGAACTATAAAAAATCGCATAATAGTAAATTGGTTTTACTTTGAAATGTAAGTTATTAAAATGTTTTCAATCTGTATGACTTTTCTTCTCATTTTTTTTTCGTTCATTTTATTTTAATGTTGAATCGATCGCTATTACAATATGTCCATTTTAAGATGGCTTTACAGCCAAGGATCAGGCGAAGATATTTCTGTCCAAAACCATTCGAAAGACTAGCGGTTATTAGAGGAGATTTTGTAGTATTGGATAGCTGCGATCTTTCTTTGACGAGTCGTTCTACTGCTGTGAAAATTTCTGACGGCAGGGCGGCGCCTTTAATTCTTAGCTTCACCTAGGACTTGGAGTTAATTCTAAAACCTTCACCATGTCTAGTGTCAATGCACTTGTTCCAAGGCCCATTTCCTCGCATGGCACCGGATAAGTGCGCGGGCCAGCCACGGCGGCGGTGGAGCATAACGGACAGGTGCGCCTGCGCAGGCCGCCGCGCCCCAGGGCGCAGGGCGAAGGGCATTACGCGAGTTCACGCTAGGTGCCCGTGCGCTCCCACGATGTGTACTATCCATCGGTTTAATGAAAATAGGAATACAATAATATGTTGCATATGTGAATATTGTTAGTAGTAGTAGTAAAAATTACGAAAATATAGTGCCTGTATGTATGCCTGTACCTGTATGTGTACAATTTTCACTGAGGCGTGACGTTACGAGTCCCCACTACCGAACTTTGACGCTCTATATCTTTGGCAATTGCTATTGATTTGTTAAATATAAAAAAATACGGGTCCAATATTTTTTAATAATCTATCTGACGGACCATCATCATCCCCATTGTGTACATCCTTTAGAATTTCTGAGACTAAGTATGCGTCGTTGGTGATGATGTATTTGTTTGGAAAATGGATATAGTAGGTATCGATAAAGTAGGTGTTACGGAGAAGGGAGGGTGCTATTCATACCCGGACGCCCTACCGGATATAATATTCAATAATAATAGCAAGATGTGTAAATGTTCTATGTCTGCGAGCCAAGGAATCTGGCAAACTTTCGCTTGCATTTCAATATTCTCTTGCCAGCACCTGCCGCTATCATCCGCTCCACTGAGAGTGACTGCGATAATCTCTGCCACTTATTGACCATCAAGTGACCACCGAAACATTGAAGTTGTTAAAAATGAAATTGACGTCCTTCCTTTGTATGTACAATATCCATCGGACTGCAGTTATAAAACTATAAATATCTATTAAATTAAATTAAACTTTATTAAAGTAAATAAAACTTTATTATCTACTAGCTGACCCACGCAGCTCCGCCTGCGCTATTTTTACGTTAACTAAACTTTTAATAACAGACATTGGCATCGAATACATAACCTCTTTTTTTATAGTTGGTTAAAAACTGCGACCCACTTTTTACTTCCTCTCCGAAGCACGGACCCGTTTAGTTCAAATGGCGTTAAACGGTCACCCATCTATATAATGACCTTACCTAACGTTGCTTAACCCGATCGATTACAAAACCTTGATAACAACTCTCTATGAGTGTTCCCTTACTAATATTTATTATATTATAAAGAAATATTGATGAAATCGGACCAAGCGTATAACCAACTACCCATTTTGACTTTAATCCCCTCTCCTAAAAGAACCGTGCTAGATTACGGGATAAAAAGTATCCTATGTCCTACCTTGTAGTAAGATCTCAAATCATGCCAAGTTTCATTTGATTCCATTCAGTAGTTTCGGCGTGATGCGCAGCGGTGATACAGACAGACAAAAATTAAAAAAAAAAAAATTTCGGCCTCAGTATCGGTTATAGAATGCCCTCCAAATATAATTTTCAAAATATCTTCAATGTACAGAATTGGACCTGTTACAGTTTTATTATAAGTATAGATTAATTTTAATATTTAGTTAATTTTGTTTTTATAATAAAAAAGAGGATGATGTAACGTAAAAAAACTGTTGAACAGGCCCGTCAGTGTAGAAGCTACATCCCCTGTCTGTTCCTTGACTTCTGGTCGTGGCGTGGGATCGATTCCCATCCAGGACAAAAATTTGTATGCATGACCTTAACTATTTGTTGTGTTTTTGTATCTGAGTCTTTATTACTGTATGTATAATTATCTAGACTATTCTAGACATTATTTAATATCACTGCAGTATAATACTAGCGACCCGCCCCGGTTTCACACTGACGTTGTTTAGAAGACTCGGTTGTAAAATATTATCTTTTTTCTACTTACATATTATAGGTAATCATTAGGTTAACCTTCAAGGAAAAATTATCAAACTTATGGTGAAAACAACTGCGTTAAAAATCCTTTGCGTGTTTTAGGAGGTGTTAGCGGATATACAGACAGACGCGGAAAGCGAGTTTGTTTCATATTATGTAAAGATAAATGTAGGTCCATGATATAAGTATAGGCATCATAATTGTCTCAGCGCTACGCTTAGATCTTCTAATTATTACGGTTAGTCCCATATTACGCAGTTTAATAGCAGCACATAAAATAAGTAATTACATTCAAATAATTTCGTCATAAGCAATTAACAAAGTGAATTGAGTGCAATATAAACATGGCTAATAACTTTTTCTATTGCTTCCTGGGATATAAAGAGCATGTATATACATATGTAACTATAGTTACTGAGAGTATGTAACAGTATGTCTGACCTGTAAATCAAAAATACTGTACTACCGACCATGTGTTTGAGAAGATATTTATAGACGTGCCGAATGGTGTAGCGGTTGGACAACCTGGCCGCTACCCGATAGGTTGTGATTTCAATTCCCATCGAGTGTCTGGGTGTTATTTTTCAAATAGCAGTTTAGGCTCTACATCTTTTGGGATCAGATGAACGTGTGCGGATTGTCCCAGGATATTATTATATGATTACCAACATATTTTTGTCAAGATAATTAATTATTCCAGTTTACAGCAATTTCTATTTATTTATCTACATAGTAGTCGAAGTCGGAAACATTCCATTTTTTTCTGCTAATATTCTCTCAGTCCGTTGTTTAAAGCTCTACCCGGGAAATGGCGGTAATCACTGTACATCTAAAAGGTCATATACCTATGCCTACTAAATTTTAAGGGAAAATTATGATATTAACATAAATAAGTGGCTCGGTGTTATTTATCTATTTATGTACGTATGTATTTACAAAAAAAATATATATATATTTTTTGTATATTATTATTTAGTTTTCTATTTTGGGATCGGATGACCGTGTGTGATATTGTCCCAAGAAATCATTATTTTTATTACATAGTAATGTTTATTTATAATAATACAATTCCATTTACTTGGATTACGGAATTAATATTTGTTAAAAAGTACATACAGAGACGAACACTATCCAGTCAGAACTAATATATTTTATCAATTTCCAAAAGTCATCACCATAATTTAACACATAAAACATGAATCTCTTTCTCCTAATCGCCTTTTACTAATACCAACTGTTCAAATCTACATAATTTAACATTAACATTCACACTAGCAATGCACAGTAATTTCTCATCCCATAACATGAAAAATTACATGACATTTTTTTATAACAACGGGATTCTGTTGAATAAATTGCATTTGAAATTTTTAATTCAAAACAGGTTTACGCGCCTACCGGCCCCGGCTCTCGTTAATCTAACTCACGCCAACAATGGACGGGGGGAGCAGAAGATATTTAAAAAACAACCTTTTGTATGTTTTTTCTTTCTAATTTATTCACGTGAATAACGGGCAGGGGCGCGCGTAACTTAATATTTTAATGCCACTCATTTATTTGCGACAAATCTCTTGTATAACATAATATTGACTGCTTTACAATAATGATCCTGCCTAATTTAATGAGTTCTATGTGCGCTTAGTTATATACATTTAAACATATAACGATTCCTTTGAATGTAAGTTTCGCTACATAAACACGTCAATTTCGATATTTTCAAATGTTAGCAGTATTTGAAATAAATCGTAATTCTATTTCCATTATTTTAAAAAATTTTTAATTATCAAAATGGTTTTATTTGTGCCTTATACTTGAGAACGGAGGAATATAGTATGTGATCAATCGGGTCGGGCCGCGTCACTAGTCAGTTCTTTCAATCAATATATCGACAGTAGGCTTGTCTGTTTGTTACATGCACTTAACGGTGCGATGGAATACCTTTTTCGAAACTACTAATATGGTGATGTATTTTTAAACAGTAATATCTGTCCATGTGCACAGCACATGTGTGTGTGTTACAGCAGCGACGTCGTGGCATCTCGCGCTCATTAAACGCCCCATCACGTAATATTATGTTGCTACTATGCCGATGCTATCAGTTTTTATCTCATAGTGTCGTTCCGGCTATATAATATCCTAACTGGTAATTCGCTATGGTGTCGAGCGCACCGGTAGTTCTTTTTATAAAATTGAAATGATTAATTGTTTTATAGAAAAAGGTAAATTAAAAGAGATGTTAAATACGGACGTTACACAAACTTTGCAGTCTGTGAACACGTTCAGGATCGCACCCGCTATTATGATTTAGAAAAAAATACTCGCAGATTCACGGATCACACCAAGGACGATTAGTCAGAAAAAAAATATATTAACACCTGGCTTTAATACAGAAGACCTCAATGATTTTTAGGATGACTTTTATGATACTTGTGAGTACACCGAGTGAAATTATTACTATTTCGTAAATTTTATAGATAATCGTTTCAGGGTTTGATTTTCCAAAAATAAACTCTTGGATATTTACGTTAAAGAATGAACCTCTGAGCAACATTGCCGTCTATAACGAATTAAACCAAAGCCTGATAACGGGGGGGACATCAATAGCTGGAATATTATTAACTCATAGACCCTAAAACCCATTGTCAAAGTACTTCAAAGAGAACCCCATAAAGACAGGGTGCAATAACATATGTAGAGAAGATCAATGCAGAAATAAATTGCATGGGGTTGGGAATAAAGATATCAGGTGGTACAAGTTATGAGCGGAGTAGAAGATATTTTTCAAATAGACGATTATTACTTAGAAAAAAATCTTAATCATTAGCAGCAGCCGAAGTCCACTGTAGAACAAAGGTATACCTTCGAAAAAAAACATAGTATCGAAAAACACTACCCTTCGTCTGGTAAAGATGGCTAAAAATTCAAGTAGCTTCACTGTTGTTTATACCAACCTTTGGTTAAACCTACTTTCGTATAACTATCTCGCTAGCCGCCATACTTATGGATTTGGACCACACGCTAACAGCACCTATTCTACAATACATTAGTTACGTACGGCGTATTTATGTTGCGTAGTAAACGTCAATTTGATGCGATTCTTGCAGGATGAGAGAGTGTTTTTGTTACCAGATTAATCGTGCGTTTTACGATCGCAGAGTGGATTGATAGTTTTGTCGCAAATATATACAGGGTGTAAGGGACCACGTACTGAATTTTTTTTATAAGATGTCAAATAATGTCCGTTACAACATTACAGTAACCATTTATATGGTAAATGACTAAATTATTAATTTTCGAGCATGTAATGAATATATGCGGAATAATATTTATTTTTCAAATTACATTGCTAATTTTCTAAAATAATAATAGTTAATTACGCCTATGCACTGTCTTTGTGCATAAAGAATAAATAAATAAATAAGAATCCACAAATAATTAATTTATTGTGTTTAAATTAAAATTAGGCTTCATTATTATACCAATAATGATGTTATACTAATTTTATTTAAAGAGTGTGATATTTTTTTTTTGGAAATTCATGTAAAAGCCGATGAAAAATTTCAACACTAGGATGTTCAGAGTCATGTACTGGATCCCTGGTATCAGTTTTTGGTACGATGTCCCTTACACCCGTTATATGTAGGTACAAGTGCGATCCTTCAGGTTTAGGGCGCTGCACAGTATGTTTTTTGCCCCGAAAATCGGACATCCTCTTTTTATTCGCTTATTGGATAGAACAGATAATTATGAAGCTAAGAGTAAAACTCCCGTGTACCAATTTTGTTCCAAACGGAAGATATAATTATTTTTTTCCTATTTCTCCCGAAAAAACCGTAGAAATCGTTGAAACTTCAGCCATGTTCAGTTTTTGTTATATCGCTCATTGTATTTGCTTAATACATTATACCACCTATATTATTATGAAAACACAGAAAGTTTATCATTAATCGGGAGTGAGTTATTGCGAATAATACATAATTTCGATTTTTATTTTTTGTGGACGTATCTATAGGTATTGGGATCCAATTTAGAAATTAAAATATTGTTTAGGCATCAAGAAACACTTACTAAAAAAATCATATCCAAATCTCATGGGATATGGAAGTTACAGGGATTCAAAGTTTTTGACAGTAGGGCTTCCATATCTTATGAGATTTGGATATGATATTATCAAAAGCCTACTCTAGCCTTGCACATTATAATCGGATTAAACTGACGCAGGAAAACTATTCCAGACCTTATCTGTACGTATTATAAATAAAGAGAAAAATTGCTTAGTCCACACTAATGGGGTATTTATAACATAACGATACGTCTCGTCGCCCGCTAACCACTAGGCCAACGGGCTCGTCAACTATGTAACATGGAATTCATTAAAAATGTCACACACACACTGTACTGCCCATTTTGTGTCTACCTAAGCAAGAACTTCGTAACTTGGCGTCGAAGCACATATTTTCTTTTCAATAAAAATATTTACCGAATATTTGATTAAAAAATGCAGCTCAATGACAAGACGACTCGCCTCCTTATGGTGAGTTCTATAGCACTGTCACTCGTTAACTGAGACATTGATAGGTCTCTTGAACTCAGCTACAGCTCTCTTCACAATGGAACAGAGTAAAGATTACGCAGTCTAGCTCAAAGGCAAAATAACTGATACCGCGGTGGTGATGGTCGGTTTAATTGTTTTATTCAATTGCCAGTCTTGCGAGCAAGCCTTAATAGATACCAAGATTTCCCACTTTACCTTAGACATTACAGAATTAATATTATTACAAGCGATTGCAACCGTCCATAAGTTTTTATATCCGGCAGAGTGTGAACAAAAATTAGCCATAATTGCCGCGCTATGACAAATGTCTGCGATTTATAATGATGGTTTATGATGTATTTAGTGTTATATAATACTCGTTTTTATTTTATATGGTTAGATATAATATAACAATAAATCTTAGAGTCGCTTGATGGGTAGGAACTGTCGCATAAAACGCCTCTTTAGCAATCGGTAAAAGCGATGAATTTAAAAAAAAAATCCGCGCTCACCTACCGGTAAGTCTAATGAAATAACTTAGTTGCAGTCCTTGTTCTATTAATTCTTAACGTTAACATACCGTTCATAATTACTGTAAATAATTGTTAATTGACTTTGTTTTTTAATTGGACATATTTTTTTAATAGTTAACAGATGCGCACGATCGTCCATTAATATGCATGTCCACAGTAAATAACTATCTATTCTATTTTGGGAGCTGGTTCCATTTAACAAGCCAATGGCTAATCAAAAATATGAATAAAATTACTATTTTAAAGCACGCAGACAATATAAAATATTATTACAAGTAGGTAAGTGAACATAAGATAAAATATCGCCTAGTTAGAACTGTATAATATAACATAGCAAATTGTTAAATACCGAGTATCTATTGAAACCGAACGAGCATAAAAAATAATTCGGTAAACTTTGGCAGGATATGAAGTGAGCGACACAAACGTATCAACTTCTGAGTACTCCTATCGCTACAATCATTCGATGCTAAATGTAGACATTTGGTACGAATAACATGTTAATAATAATAATAATTATTATTATTAATTGTTTTATTTGTATGTCCCTAAACAACTACCCATGGGGTGTCCGGGTTAGAATAGCACCCTCCCATCACCTCCCGTTGGGTGTACGTAACAGGCGACTAAGGGAAAACAGGAAGACGGGCAACTGCGTCTTTCTATTGGATTACCACCTATCTATCCTGCCAATTGTGGGATTAAGGCAACCCCTTCCTTCTAAGACGAGGCCTATTTTCAGCTGTGGACGTATTTGGGCTAATGATGATGATGATAAAACATTATCCCTGAAGTCTTAGTACATTATGCAAGACTTGACTAAATTGTATCTACAGTTTTCAAATAAAAATAATATTTATTTTAAAGAAGAATTTACTTATTTACTTATAAGTACATACGCAGGTTCATCGATGTCATAACTCAATCCATTCTATTATACAAACAAACCAATAGCATCACGGAAATCGGACAAGTATTATCGGATCTTCTGTAAACTGGCTACGCGCGCGCCGCGGCACCGCATTGTGTATCGACAGCGAGGCACCTCGGCCGTGCCGAGCGGCCCCTGGGCGCTACGAATGACTGCTCTAGCGGTACTTATTTATTGACATTTAAAAATATAGACCAACAAAGTTATTGTGATCTATAAAAAAATGTATTTAGAATGTCTTTTATTTGTTTTTTTTTCATGAAGACATGTACGATTGTACCATTGGTACAAATAACTTACATCAATATTAAACTAACAATTTATATTATAGTAACTAAACACTAAACAAACAACCAATATGGAAGAATACTGTTTTATATTTTACAACGCATAGTGTTATATATTCGAATAATAATTTACTTTCCACCGTCGTCGGCGCCGCAATCAAAATAAATCCTTTTTCAGTTGATGCCTGTGTCCAAAACAAAAACTACATAGGTACAATATGCTTAATTTCCCTCAGCTGTACGCCCAACTAGTAAATCTAACAACGCCATTTGTCGTCGTAAAAAATATTACTGCTGGTGATCTCGTATATTTTATGTACTCTGTCGGTACACCTAGACTTCTCTGACCAATTTACATGCAGATACAAAGAGAAAAAGAGGTAGATTTAAAGATATATAATCTGTATTCTATCTATATTATAGAACACCCGTAAAATTACAATTTACGAAAATATAGTCTGTTGACGCTTTCAAGTTTCCAGCCTGTATAACTATTAGTGTCAGTTGTCTGGTTTCCATAGTACAGGCTCTGCCTAGTTTGAAATCAGATGACCGTGTGTACCTTTCCTTCCTTATGTGTTTAATAAGATAGTGCATTTCCATCCACGGCTGAATCGCCACTTATATTACATCATACCTATCAGATGCAGGATTCGTTCGTCCATTAACATGTTGAGTTAAAAAACAAAATCATATTTTAAACTTTAACCTTAATACAAAACAGTTAACGAAAAAGTTTCCAAACAGTAGCTTATATAAACACAAACAATGGAAAAACCTTTTTTCCTTTTTACTAAAACCCTAAATAGCGTAGCTGCATTGTGTCTCTGCGTAAGCCACTGCCGCTGCGCGGGCGCACTCCATTGTTTATTAAGCACCGCTACAAGCCACGAGGCGACGTAAAGGCAATAAATTGAAGCTTTTTACACTCGACATTTCTAAGCAATTTAAATCAGTTTAGGTAATTTAAGCTATATTTTTTCCAAAGCAACTTTTCGCAAACTTAAACTTTTTCTAAAAATGCTTAGAAATAAAAAAAAACAACAGCAAAAATGTATCTAATTAAAACGACCTTCATATCTACAGACGTATATTTTTTGTCTGTAACTTAGCACATTAAAAAGTAATTTACTCAAATTACCTTCTTGTAACATGACACCGCCAACCCTCGGGCATTTTTAACTTAAATTGGTGCACGCATTTTTTACCAAGTTACTAATTAATAAACCTTTATAAAATGTACTTTAAATATGGGTAATAGAGTTATATTTAGCAGTAACTGCTAAAGACGATCCTTTCTCCAAAAAAAGAAAGAAATATTGTAGCCTTCTATCAACGGTTTTCGGGAACTACCATTGAAATAACAGACTCATATAATTAGTAAAGGGCTGGGGAAGGATGTTAGAAATGGTTTTTATATAGCTTCAGTATTGATAGTTATTTGCATAATGTATACGTTGGATATAAAGGTGATTGAAATAATTTGTATCATTACTGTACAATACTTTAATAAGTTTGTAGCTATGCCTATTCCAATAACGGGGGGATTTTATTGTAAAACATTTTTTGTAAATAAACATCATTATTCTAATATACGCGTTCACATAAAAACACTATAATCGCAGTAAATCACAAAAAAATATAATGTGTTTTATACCGAACCCGTGGGGTATCCGTGTAAGAACCCTCCCATCTCCCGTCCTCCCGTTGGGTGTTCGTAAGAGGTGACTAAAGGAAAACACAAAGACGGGCAGCAGCGTCTTTCTATTGGATTACCTACCACCTATACTGCGATCCCCAAGACGCCTGCCAAGCGTGGGGATTATGGCAACCCCTCCCTTCTCAGGGGAGGGGGGGAGGCCGGGGGCTTTGTTCAGCAGTGGACGTATTTCGGCTGATGATGATGATACATAATTTTTTAATACAATAATTAATTTTTATTTACATAGTAACAAAAATATAACAATAGAAATGTTAGTTAAAACTAACGCAATTGCAGTGCATATAAACAGTACAAAAGACATCAACGCGCACACAACTTCACACCACAAAACATAATAAACAACATTGCCGGAAACCGTTCAATAAACTCCTTTGCAGGATAAGTAGCGATATATACAATGTTATTACTACCGTGTATACAATTCAATTACATCCAAACAGAAAAAAAATAGTCTATATAAAATGAATAGAAATCCATTAGCAAAACAATTACATTTCGATCTGAACACAATTACCGCTGATTGTTTGAGCCGAACAAACAATTGTTTAGTTTGTAACCAAACAATAGAACAAAAGTCTATTCCCATACTATTGGTTGTATAAAAAATGTATTGGAATGTGACGCGAAAGATTTCGATGCCAAACTAATCAGTTTTTTACCGCAACGATAAGGCTGGATGCACACAGCGACCTTGTAAAATTGTAGACGTGTAGATAATGAGATGTCCTTTTTTCTTTTTTAACGCGGGGGAAGCCTTAAAAAGGTCCCCAGGAGCTGTTGGGCTCGAACGAGGTATATGGGATTCTTACCCACTAAAACCCCCGCAGCTGTCGCATCGGTACATGAGAGGGGACCCCAGGGCTCTCCAGTGGGATCTGTACCAGGGGCCCCTCAGTGCTTTGTCTTTGAGCCCGCCGCCGCCGGGGGGCGCATTGTAGCCCCCGGGAACCTGTCACGTTACTCACAGGGACGGGGGTCGCAACCGCACCGCCCTCCTCGGAGTCGCAGCCGTACTCAATGGACGTCCTAGGGCCCACACCCCGAACGTCCAGCGACTCCGAAGAGATAATGAGATGTCCAAACTCAACACTAATCAGTAAGCCTGCATGCAGCTCTGTTATTTTTTATTAGAATTGTACTTGCTCGTATTCGGTGATCAGAGAGCTAAATGTAATCATGCTTATAATGCCAGCTCATACAGAAGCCACTTATGTCAAACAAATTTCGTGGAATATGCTGTAAATAAAAACTCTCAAATTTAAAAGATATAAGGATGACATGAAAAACTAAAGCTGTCTTTAACACTAAAATCAAAGTTTTCAGAAAAAAAAACAGAACTTTAGAACAAACAACTTGTCTGCCTGAATCATTTCAGATTTCTCGTTTCTATAATGGTCGCATAAGTCACATCGATGGATCGTTTATGTAATACGTGGTAGTTATGTTCTAGAATAACATTATAAGGGTTCCCAGGAAAATATCTATGGTAAGTATGGTATATCTATGGTATATGGTAAGGTTCAATCAAGAGACGCCGCGTGTGAGAGCTCGTTAATCTTATATCTTAAAAGGAGTTTCGCTCATTAATCAGTCGTTTACGTAATGCGTATCAAAGATTTTTTCTTCTTTCGTAGAAAACTCTATACGGAACGATAATGACCGTTAAGACCATTGGAACCACTGGGAATGATCCGTTTTTTACAGGATTAAAGCTAATTAACGTAATTAGATTGATTAGAAACAGATTGTGCTTTGAATGCCAAGATAATGGGTTGGGTAATAGTAATAATAGATAAGATAGAGATAAATTCACAGGTTTTGTATGGAGCAATTAAGTGATCTAGTTTTATATTAGCAACTAGTAATTGTATGTGTCTATACTAGGCTGTCGCGATTTTTTTACAGAATATTTTTTTAGAATAATCTTCAGGAGCAAATAAGCCTGATCTAGGTTTGTATTTAAGGTAACAATCGTTTAATTTAACAGAGGTAAGGAAGAAAAAACAGGCTGGAAATAGTTTTTTTTTTTGTTGAAGCAGGGTTCAACCGGGGAATGTGAGATTCTTACCCACTGAAATCCCCGCGGCTGTCGCATCGACACATAAGAGGGGATAGGTACTGGGGTTCTTTTTTGGTGGGATCTGTACCAGATACCGATCAATGTCTTGCCTTTGAGAGTAGAAATCAACTTAAGTACCTACTTGCTTGCTTGATTACCTTATAGTCAATCTGCCTCTGTCATAAAAATATTGACTTAATTAGACAGAGGCAGAATTGTCAATCGCTATGAAAGCTTAAAACATTGGCTAATTTTAAAACAGTGGTTAATTACAATATCTTTTTTTCAGATCAAACCTCACTTACAAAAACGGCTACATAATATTATATTAAATTTTGCAATGTTAAAATTACAAGAACGCGGGTTTTTTTTCTCAGTTAGATATACCGATAGTTTTGGACTTCAGCGAGTCTAAAAAGGTCACTTTTGGTTAATCATATATTGAGTAAGTTACGGTTTTATTTTTATTCGTATAGCAGCATTAACACCAAATACGAGTCTGCTAATTAGTGCTGATAAATGAGTAAATTGATCACACCATTTGACGAAAATTACAGGAATTGCGAAGGATCTGCTGGGAAAGCAGAATACGAAGTCGTTTAAGATGAATTGCTTAATGTAGGCCACATTAAGCAGAGCCATTTCATTTTAGGCCCGCCGAGCTTTACCCGCATTCTAAAATCATATAAGATTCTGCACCTAGTTGTTGTTCGTCAATTGCAATGATTTTTTTACACATCACTCAACCTCTCTTATGTCCCAGGTCACAAATAGGTTTCAGTACATTTTTAATCTAATTATACTATCGTGGTGGTTAAGATGTACTTAATGGTCGCGGTCAGCCGCGGCGTCTGCGCCCGCGCCACTTTCCCTACGCTCTCATTTGAATACTTGTGTTTATCTTCAATCTTCTTAATTACGGCGCGGACAGTTTCACTTCAACTGTGCGTGAACACATTAAAATGCAATTAAAAATCATAATAATATATAGGTATATGAATTTTTATCATATTTCAACGTAAAAAAGACGTACTTACTATACAGTCATCTATAAACGGATAGCAGAATAGTCCAAGAGGTAGCTCATTACAAGTACAGATATACTAGTAGGTACCAGCGAAATAGTAATAGCCAATCTACCAGCGTATGTCACAGTTCCGATATGTAGCTTATTAGTTATTACATTTAGAATATTTTTGTATTTCAAGTCTTTTTTGTATTTTCTTGGAAATTTAATGATTCTGCGATCGTCTTTAGCATATCTGTATATTATAAATAGGTCAAACTTTGTTTAGCTCAGTTTCAAGATACATGATTAAGGTTAGGCTTGCTTATTCGTCTCCTACTTCTTTGTAGATTATATAATAATTATGTATTAATTTGTAGTAGTTTTATGTCTATTAATAGGTCCAGGACAGTATATAGCTAGTTTCAACGCAATGCCAGATAATATCTGGTTGACTGTATCGTCACCAAACTTCTAATTCAAAAGCTAGAACCTAGAACATATTTAACACCTCACTCGGCATAAACACAATAATGCCACTTGATAATGTTAAATGCACACATAATCAGTCAAGTATCCTTATACTTGACTGATTATGTGTGCATTTAACATTACCTTTAATGTTCACCACTAAGCAAACTTTACATACACATATTTAGCTTTAAAAATGTTTGAGTGTAAAATGATGATTGCTTTTCAACTGGCTGAGATGATCCCTGGAATCATTTATTTTATTTTTTCAGTACTGGTTGGGATCGTTCAATACTACTAGTGGTGTCCACTAGACCAGGAGCCCGACAAAAATAAAAATCATCCAAATCCGTCCATTTGTTTGGGAGCTGTGATGCCACAAACAGATATAGCCTTCCAACTTCAACAAGAGCACATCGCCTTTTTTGCATTGAGAGCTAAAAAGGAACAAGGAGATCGAAGCTATGATTAAAGTATATACTTATAACTAAAGTACACTGTCGCTACATCCACACACATATTGATTTTATTTTACTAAGCCTAATAGTGCTGGACGATCTTAAACTAACCACTCTGTTAGTCCAAAACAAATCCGAACCGATGGTTATTTAAAAAAGATTTGTCTTTCTGGTAAAATTTACACCTTTGCATAGCACGGGGAAAATGCATAACACTTTGTAAAAAAGCCTTTTCTCAAACTTACACTAAAAATTCTTCTTTCGTCACTTCCATGTTCGGAATCATAAAAAGAAATACAAAAGAAATTGTTGACAATACTTTTGGTGTTGTGTTATAGGCAGAATATGTGTATTTATTAAGCGAAACATTTGTACACACAGACGGTCGACACAATGCGGAAGAACACCATTATTATGTAAATATAAAGTATCTGCGAGCACTGGCCCCACCGCGGCCCGCGCCCGCGCCCGCGCCGGCCAGATGCTGCCTGCGATAACACAAATTGAAAACATCCAGTTAATTAAGATGTGCTCTTAAAATTCTACGTCTTGTTCAGTGATATGACGTTATCTCGATCGTCGAACCTCGCGTAACGGTGACACGGTGAAATGAAGATTGGCTCCTTTTTTGTTCAAACTGTCTAAGCTAAGTGGATTAGGAGATATGTAGTACGAAATAAACAGCATTAGAATTGAGAACAGTTTAGTAAGCAACTGAGTGAAGGGACACGCAGGACGTTCGCCTGACCGATGGCAATCAACCTGCCTGCTATGGGCAGCCGTATTGCACTGACGTCCGTCAACCAAACCGTTAGTTATTAAGACTCTCTTGAGCTTCATAATTTTCAGCTACAGTGTCTTTACACAATAATGATTTCACATTGCAACTGTGCACGGTCCATGTGTACGGTTCCCGGTTATGCCAAATCCGGAAAAAATCGTGCTGAAAGCATATAAGAGTGTCCCCTTTTTTTGTTAATTGTTTTCGCGGGGAAAACCTTCGATAGGTCCCCGGGACCTGTGGGAGTCAACCACCTGTGGGGATATATGGTGAGTACTATAACCCCCGCGAATGTTACATCGGCACATGAGAGGGTAACCTGGGCTCTCCGGTGGGAGCTGCACCAAGAACCTCTCAGTGGGTTGCCTATGAGCCTACCGCATGGGCGCGCATTATAGCCCCCTAGGAACCAGACACGGTGCTCATGGGGACGAGAGTCGCAACCTCGCTGCCAGAGTCGCCACCGCCGTCAATGGACGTCTCAGACCCACGGTCCCAAACGTCCAGTGACTGCGAAAATAAGAGTGAACCTATATCAGAGGTTCACACTATTGAAGGCTCTATCCAGCGCAAGTCTGTAAATGTAGCTTTAGGACCACTGGTGAACTGGTTACTTGGTAAATAAAGGTGTCACGGTCTAACGTTGATTAAGTTGGATGCTAAGTACAAGTTATGTTCGGTTTCGATATTAATCGTGTCCACTTTTTTGGCAAACAACTTTGAGATATAATCGATTACACATCGATTTGGTATAAAATAATAAATTGCTTGAATACGTATCGAATTATTCTTGACGTGTCAGGAAAAACAAGACTGATTGGTTCTTAATTTAATTTTTTTTAGATATGTAGAGTTTGTATTGGACTAGCGATCCAACCCGGCTTCGCACGGGTTTATATAGACTTTCTTAAATATATAAACCTTCAGTGAAAAATGATCTAACTGACCGCTTCAAAATCCGTTGCGTGGTTTAGGAGTTAGTGGATATATAAACAGACGTGGAAAGCGACTTTGTTTGTATTATGTAAATAAAAACAATCGCTATCCTTATTGTCTTCACGAAAATAGGAGTTAAAATTAACAGTTAAAACAATTCACAATGCCGTGTTTTATGTGTACAGCAAAAAATACCTTAAACCTGATAGTTTTATTAGGGTTCTGTACAACGCACTCTTAGAAGGAAAACAGTTCGAAAATCTCATTTAAAAGACACATTTAAAACTTTCTTCAAAATAAATAATTTAAAATTTCTTTCAAAGAAATTTTGTATGATTCTATTATCTACAAAATAAAAAATATACAAACACACTTTAACGCTATTATATTTTCAAATAAGTAAGTATACTTAATATAAATAGAATAAAAAACTTACCAAAAACTAGAAGTAAAAAAATCCTATTTATTAGCAAATGTATTAATGTAAACACAAGCACATAAACACATTGTCACATACACGAACACTAATAACCAAATACAAATAATACGTCCGTTGCGAGCGCGTGGATTCTAAGCAGTCGGGGCGCATCGACGCACGAACGTACCGCAGCAAGATCACGGAGGGACTGACACACAGAACACGACTGGCACCTGGCTTGGTACACCGCCAGTCTGCCAAACTGATGGCAATGGGAACCGACATGCGATGGGCTGGCGCGATCAGGGTGATGCATAATGGAAAAAAAACTATCCTAGATAAATAAATCAAAATCAAAAAAGTATTCGTAAAAAACGGCTTAACAGATTTGCATTTCCAAGTCTACTGTACAGATATCAGGATGTTTCGGATTAGCTACTAATTATCTAATTAAAATGAATCAATATCATGTGTCAAGCAGCGCGTAACCTTTTCCCATACTTGATATATACGTATATATTAGGACAATATCAATATTTATATCTAATCTAGGGGTACATTTCAATTGCACCTTGTCTTGGGACGTTCACATCGCAGAGGTCAGTAGAAGAGTTTTTGGTACTTTCCACTCTCTTAAGCGGCTCCAAACCTTTCTTCCTTTCGAGACTAAAGTTACTCTTGCTGTGTCCTTACTTCTACCACTTCTTGATTACGCCGATGTTTGCTTTCTAGATGCCACAGAGGAACTATTGGACAAGCTCGAACGCCTACAAAACTTAGGCATACGTTTTATTTACGGACTTAGGAAGTATGACCATGTCTCACAATTTAGATCAAAACTTAAGTGGTTACCTATTAGACATCGGTGTAATCTACACATTCTGTGTTTACTATATAATATATTGTACAATCCTAATTCTCCTGACTATCTGCGTGAACGCTTTGAGTATCTAGTTCCTGTTAATGTACCTACTCGCTCTTCCAAGTATCTTCTTCTAAAAACTCCTAGGCACTCATCAAGTCGATATGACGGCTCCTTTACGGTCCGAGCTGTTAAACTCTGGAATAGCCGTCCCCTTTCTATACGTAAAAGCCCTTCTCTGCCCATTTTTAAAAACAGAACAAAAGAATATTTCCTTTCAATGTGATTTATACAATAAAATCAAATGTATGTATGTATTATTATAAAATATGTATTATTTATCTATCATTATATATATTTTTGTATTTATCATGTATATTTGATATCATAATATATTAGTTTATGTTTTAACGTGTATAAATGTATTGATATACCTATGTGAGTTATTTATTTGTCTATATGTATGTTTATTTTAATGTAACTTAACTTACATCTGTAGGTACACTTGGTTTTACCCGATAACATTTTGTCTCTATGCCCGGGTTTGCTGGAAGAGAACTCACGTTTTTGAGTTAAGCTCGCCCTTTGTGATACCTTTGTCTTTTGTTAAGTGTTTTTGTACTGTTTTCTGTTTTAAGTGTACCCAATAAAGTATAATAATAATAATAATAATAATTATATGTGTATACATAGTCGGGGCGGGTCGCTAGTACGGGTAAACTACTCATACATATAAACCTACCTCTTGAATCACTCTATCTACCCATAGCTGTAAATTGCATTAAAATCCGTTGCGTAAGTATAAAAGATCTAGGCTTAGGTACAAACAGCGGGAACGACATTGTTTTATACCATGAAAGCTGTACCTAGGTATACATTTGGCACCTGGCATATATATTATTCATGAATTTTGCAAGTGGACATGGATGTCCTAATAATAAACTAAGCGCTGTAGTGAACATGCGCCAGCGGGGTGAGGCTAATTTCAACAAAACCTATAGCTGCATCATTACCTATAGCTGCATCATTACATTTTTGAAAAATCTATATACCTAGCCCTCAATCAAGGCTATTGATTATAACACTCTGTATCTGCTAGAAGATAGCTACAATGCATAAAACAAATTATTCCCTTAACACGCAAAATTAGATCGGATAATGAAACCCGCATTTGCGGCATCGTACCTACAATTGAACATTCTACATTGTGAATAACACGAATAATAAAAGGCTGTTTGTAAGCGCTGTGCGTGAAATAAGACAGATGAATAGCAGATGGGTTGCCCCTGGAGAAATACGAGGTAAATTACACAAAAATTGGTCAACATTCTGTCTTGTTTATGTTAGACACTGCTCGTGATATCCATTTTAATATTTGGGCCGTACTTGACTCTCACGATATTTGTAACCTTGTTCATAACATTTAAATTTAGCTGTCATGAATATACATCCACACTTATTACATTCAAAATCATAAGTGAACCATCACCACTAGTTACTTAGCGCTTAAGACTCGTGACAGCTAATACCCGATTCAATTCCATTGACTAGTGGAAAGACAAAATTAATGTCATTTTAGGGTTCCATTGAGTACCATTTATAATCGCGCTCCAAGGAAAACGCAAGGCGCGCTAGTCTTGGAAAGAAAAAAGCATGTTAAAAAACGCTCGTCGACGGCGCTGGGTAAGGTTCTAAGGGTAAAAAATAAGCCCTTATGTTATGCCACGAATTCGTCTGTCGTTTATAAGAGAATATCACACATTTATATAATAAATACACTTTATTGTACACCAAAAGTTACATGTACAACAATACGTTTATTATTCATTTTATATCTACATTATAACGGGGTTTGTTATTACTTAACTATCCAGACATTCCAAACAGTTTACAGCATCCTTGGTAACGGGACGAATATGATGTAAGAATGTAAGACGTTCATAATGTCTTTGTCGCGATATTTCCACTGTGGGTAGTCCGATATTCAGATCCGATCCAATCGGTATTTTTTCACTGTCCACTGCTGAACAAAGGCCTCCCTCTTGGGGGGGGGGGGGGGGTTGCCATAATCCGCAAGCAGGCGTCGCGACGCCTCGTAGGGATTGCAGTATAGGTGGTAGGTAATCCAAGAGAAAGAAGCTGTTGCCCGTCTTCTTGTTTTCTCCTCCTTCCTCTTATGGACACCCGACGGGAAGAGATGGGAGGGTGTATTTTACCCGGACACCCCACGGGAAAATTCGTTCAACAAAAGGAAACTAAACAGTTTTCGAAGTCTCGACGTCTCGCTTCGTCTAGTCTATCTAATAAAATCTTTTAAAAAAAAAATTGAACCGACTTCAATATCACTGAAAAGTATAAAATAATTTAAATATTATTGAAGTTGGCTTTATTATTGAGGTTAGCTTACCGGTTGTGTATATTTGGCACCAATTCAATAATATTTAAATTATTTTATACTTTTCAGTGATATTGAAGTCGGTTCAATTTTTAAAAAAAAAGATTTTATTTTAATCTTTTTAGTGATATTTTCATATATAAAGATTGAACCATCGAAAACCGTAAAATTATCTAGGTAGGTTATGATCACATTATCGTCTACATAGTTTTACATAATTCATGTTTCTTCAGAAAAAAATATCCGGTCGTAATGAAATTTGCATGGAATCATCATAGCAGTTTACTCTCTCGAATAAAAAAAGAATCATCGCAATCGGTTCATAATTGTCAGAGCAATGTAATGGAGAACATCAGTTTTATGGTTTTTACCAGATAAATTCCTCCACATCGTTCATGGTCCTCCAGGAAGTTCTTATCCGGTTGTAATAAAATTCATACAGATTTAATACAGTGGTTTCTTCTTTCGAATAAAAAAAGAATCATTGAAATTGGTAAATATTTGCCAGAGTTATGACCATTTTTGTCCTTAAAAAGCGACATAAAGTCATTGATATAGGCTTTCCTGCAGCTCTCAGTGCGCAGTCACCATTCTTGTTTTTTCAGGAACTACTTATTACTAAGCAATAATTTTTTTATGGGACCCAATCAATGGATTGAAGAATGGATGGAAGAAAGATTTTTTCAATCGGTTCATAATTGACAGAGTTATGCGCGAACATAAATATAAATAAAAAAAAATATACAGACGAATTGAGAACCTCCTCCTTTTTTGAAGTCGGTTAAAAAATAACAATCATTTAAGTACGTCAATTGTATTATACTAAATAAACACGATACCTGGTTCTGTGAGTGCGCATCGAGAGCGTATATCCTCACACTCCCATTATGAACGCGCACTCATTCCATAAACAACCGCGACTGCGCAGTCCAGAAAATGGGATGGAATTCGTAGACATTATATAAATTTCGATAGTAGAACTATGAGTAGATAGATAAGTATTGCGACTAGAGAATACAGCCTGTTTGTGGCAGTCCGGAGATTAGCCAAGTGCAGTCCCGAAAATCCCGGGACTGCCCGTTGCGCCTTGACAATAACCTTGCCTAGGTTATATTAATAGTAGATATTTATTACATAACGACAAAAAACAACCCTTACATACGCCGAACAATACGTACTACACAGGTACAGTCCTAATAATATGTATGTTTGTTGTTCCCTATTCTTATGTTAACAAAGTTCCTGAACAGCAATCAGTGACCTAAGCCACCATCAGCTGGGGTACCCCGTAGACAACGGCTATCCAAGTGCAGGTGAGTGGTGGATACATCTACTTTCTACTTTTCTCATACATTTGTCCTAGAACTTAGAAGGGACTTTCCCGCTCGGAATACTTACTCTCGTGGCGGGGCCTGCGGCCGATACCGCACGTCTGGCGGCCCCCCGCACCGGACACCCCGCGGGGTAGGAACAGATGCATTCTTTGGATGATTTCTCCAAATTTTGTATAACTTAACTACCTACTATTCTAATATGTAATTTTCTTTTTAATTCTTCATAAAATTCCCTACAGATTAGTATGATCATCATCATCAGCCAGAAGACGTCCACTGCTGAACAAATGCCTCCCCTTAGACCGCCACAATGAACGACAATTTGCCATTTGCATCCACCAGTTGCCTGCGACGCGAACAATGTCGTCGGTCCACCTATTGGGAGGCCTGCCTACGCTGCGTCTTCCGGTTCGTGGTCGCCACTCGAGAACCTTTCTTCCCCAACGGTTATCGGTTCTTCGACCAATGTGGCCTGTCCACTGCCACTTCAACTTGCATAATATTCTACGAGCTATGTCGGTGACCTTGGTTCTTCGGAGAATCTCCTGATTCCGGATTCTGTCGCGCAAAGAAACTCCGAGCATAGCTCTCTCCATAGCTCGTTGCGTGACTCTGAGCTTTGAACTCTGTGATTAGTATCTATGTAATAAGTACTAATAAAGTTTTTACAATCATTTTTTTAAAATAGCTGGTAAATAAGAGGGGAAAAAATATTATGGAAAAAAATATAATTTTATAATACATAGCCTAATCCCGGGATCCCGGTATTACGCATCAAAAATCCCGAAATCCCGGGATTGAAAAACATGCTCGGGGATTGTATTCTCTAATTGCGACACGATCATATGCATTACCTATGTGTACCTACCTACCTATATCTTACGGTTTCTCTATTACTCTGTAGTCACCTCAGACGAAAGTCACTATAGAACCTGAATCCATAATATCAAATTTGATATCACACCACGGATTCAGCTTTCAAGCAGCCCTGGATCGATTACGATACGATTTTTTCTAACGGGGGGAAGAAACTTGATAGTGTCTGAGATAAATTACCTACTTAAAAAAACTCACAAATATAGGAAGTATAATGATTGGCAATTAAGAACCCTTTAATAAATTTGTACTCCTTATTCTAACGCTTATACTTACCTTGCTGCGCCTTGTGGAGCAAGTTTTTTATTTTTAATCGTATGAAATTACGATTTTGACGCTCCCTGAAACTGCCGCCCGGGGCAGGTGCCCCGGTTTAGCCACACCCTAGTTCCGTGGCTGCTTTCAAGTAGGTATGTTAAATATTCCTACAGAATAACCATGTTGTAGTGTATTCAGAGTAGGTACATTAATGATGATAATATTGTTAGAGTTGGTCGGTGGTAGAGACATAAAATAGCTGAGATAGTAGAGATTTACATGACTGGATATGGAAACCAATAGGTAGGTATGTGTTTCACAGTGTCCTTATTTGTATTAAAGCATAGAGTCTCCGTCATACGAATCAATCGATGCTAATTGAAGCTAATCATTAGAAACTGCTGGCAATCGATCGAATAATATTAATCATGAATCAATCACAAAAAAAAAATATCTGCTTTAATTAATAACTTTCACATGCATTTGCCGTAACGCAAGCAGTTTTTATTTAACCTACATCAAGATTGTATCAATAATCTTGTCTTCACATTATAGGGTTTTTAGTAGATTGGTTAGTGGACAACATGGTATCAGAGGTATTAAAGCTGCCCTTAGGCCTCTGACTCGACTGAAATCCTGCTGTCTAGATGACAATAACTGAAACCAAATTTGATGACAAAAAACCAGGACCTTCTGGAGCAAAGAGACGCTCAGCTCAAATACATTTATGTAGGTGTCTAGGTATAAGTCATCATTTAAGTATTCAATTCAAAACCATATAAACTTCATAATAACTTCATATAAGTAATTCTAATTTGAGAGTGATTCACATATAACACGATTATGGGTAGACGATGCGTGAAATAACTACTTATGTATAATAATATACCTAACTTTGTTGGTGCGATGATCATAACGGAGCAGCGCGCGCTTGGTTTTTTGAGGCAATCTTATACAATAACTTAAGAGGTTTGGGTTTGTTACAATCACAATCACCCTGATATAATGTCCTCCTGGCCGATATGACCACAGCGGCCAATCTTTCGCAAAATTAGTCATATACGCGGGAGATAAATGCACAAGTGCTAGCGTAGACACAAGCGCACTCTCTTTTCCTTTTACCTCTCACAATCAGATGGAACGGAAGACCGACACGACCGGGGAGAGGTCAGGCGCCGGACGGACTTTATACATGCCCACCCGACTCGGACTCGGACCAACAATAATAAAATTAAGAAGACCTGAAGGTACACCGGGATAGTTGTGACACAAGGACGTTCAACATCTCAGTCCTCCTGTGACCATGGATGCTGCAAAGCATTCGAAACGTTGGGAATGTAAAATCTAAATTTTTTACCAAAAGATTTGTCTACAATTTGAACGGTTTAATGGGACCTTTGTGTGTGTCTCGTGGCTTACATAAACTTGTGTAGGTATATTTTAGACCTACCGGCACACCCCCTGGATTGACGGTTTCAAAAGAAAAATCAGTCATAAAATTAAATGCCAGTCACTAAACGCAAAAATTCGTCAGTTGTGCCCTTTGTACCCCACAAAGGTATAAAGGGTACAAAGTGAGAGGGCGTGAAATTTTCAGCTATAATCCAGGGGGGGGAGGCGTGATGTAAAAAAGGTCGGGAACAGGGATTCCCGATTGGATTTTAGACATTTGAGCCGCAGATTTTTAGGGCGGTTCCATAAAACTAGCCATATCGAATCTGTCTGGCTGCAAATGATTAACCTACTGCTTATTATTTCTCTCGTGGTGTAACCATAATAAACATTTCACGACGTACCTTATCGTCGAGTGGTCATAATATGCTTCAAGTTTATTATATTTTAACTCTCGTTCGTTGCACCGAGACAGTATCTCGCGGTGTGCTCGCCGAATCATAACTGGCTGTAGATATGGAGGGTTGCAGGACAACGACTTAGCTTGTCATGACGTCATATTATTATTTCGTTATGTAAAGTGTTATTGATATGCTCTCTACCTACTCTCTACAAGCGTCGTTCCTCGCTTGGCTTGCTATCGCAGCATGCATATGTGCATCAAAATACGACTAGGTCATCTGACTTTAAACCTTGAGGTACGCACAATGCACAACTTAAATCCTTATATTAGTTATGATATTTAACGAATGCATACAAATACCTTGAGTTGGTCTCCTTAAATTTCACACCAGCGCCTCTAGCGGGAACTATCGAGCACTAGTACAATATGAGCGGGATGACATTTTGATTGGTATGGGACAGGACAGGGACAGGAATTCTGAAGCTTGCAGCTTAGCTATAATACATTTTTAAGTTCACTTCCTTGGGACCCCTTAAAACTTGTAATATATTATGACGTTACAGACGTTATTCATATAACAACTACAATTACATTAAACGTGAAATCTCTAAGGACGTGGTTGTTCGGCAATATGAAGAGATTATGGGCGATTTGCTACCGTGAGTGACGTGACTAAAGGCAGAGCTTGTTACAAAACTTTATATTAATTTCGTAAATAGGTACATACGTTCACCCAGACGCAAGATGATAAATCGAACCTTCTACTTAGTGGTCTGCGTGTCCGTCACCGGGCCCGTCAAAAATACTTAAGCATTTAAAGTGCCCGCCCACTACACCGGACCATAGCCCTGCTATGAACCTGAAGTTGTTTGTTCATAGTATATTATTTTCCTGTGATACAATCGACAGTTTGGGTGTCGGGCACGATAGTGGCATATGTTTGAGTGCATAGTAGCCTCAGTCATTTCTTTTCAGTGCCTCATTATTTGTAGCACCCTTATAATATGGCCGGGCGGCGGGCCCGTTGGTCGTGGTTAGACACCCTGTCTGCTAACCGATGGGTCGTGGGTTCGATTCCCACCAAGTGTCTGAGTGTTATTTATCTATTTAAGTATGTATTTACAAAAAAAAATGTATATAAGTATTAGTATCAGTTGTCTGGTTTCCATAGTACAGGCTCTGCCTAGTTTGGGATCAGATGACCGTGTGTGGATTGTCCCAAGGTATTATTATTATTATAATATGACCCCGTGTAGTAGTGGGCAGACATTCTCCTTCTGCAGGGCTATTGCGTATCTTTAGCCACCCAAGTGACTATCAAGCTTCAGTAGTCCACCGAACTTTGATGTCAACTGAAAGTATGTTAACATCATAGATTTAGGATTTTTTTTCTATTGGTTAACATTGATATTTATTAGTCACTCAAGTTAGGCAGTACTAAATAAATAATTTGTTAATTATTTTATAGTCACTTTGCTATGGTGATCATCACTTTAGTTGTGAAATGAAATACACTATTGTACTCAAATATTTTTTCTTCTGCCTATTGGCAGAAGAAAAAATATTTGAGTACATCCAAGATGTGGCCTGGAATTCAACCACATTTAAACGATTTTAAAACAGGGTAAAGGATTTTAAAACAACATATAAATTAATGAAAAATAATTTATTTCATCTTCGCTTAACATTATAATCTGCGTTCAAACATCATATCTCTTATATTTTTCATGACTATGTGATGTCATTCCCTCCTTCTTATAAGCTCTATTCGATTTTTCTTCATAATGTCTCTTACCATCCCTAGATTTGTATTTATCATATTTACTTCTTTCACCAATTTTAAAAGATTCTTCTCTGTAATGTTTTCTAGATTTATCTGTATCTGTTCTGTGGACACTTCTGTCATCAGAACTTCTTCCAGCTCTGTCATCATATCTTCTGTCTTTGGGACTCGCATACCTATCTGTTTTTAATGTTTTATCATCTATATAATTTGAATTCCTTGAAGTTTTACTTTCATCTTCTCTTTTTATAGTAATATATCTATCTCTCTTGTCAACCGTTCCTCTCTCCCTAGATTTCTCTTTATGTCTACTGTGTTCTCTTTGCATACTACCGTCTCTTTTACACTCAAAGCCCCATCTATAATCTTTTGCACTTCTGTTCTTATAATCATCGTTAACATAATGTCTACTGTGCTCATTGGAATAGGGTGTATTGGTCATCTGTTTAGCATGGTCACTGTTTTTATTGTCTGCGTGTTTGTTTGTTTCGGTGTTTTCCTTGGAAAATACAGTAGGAGTGTCGGAATGTAGATCGTTGTAAAATTCCATCTGTTGACAGAAATACCCAAGTGTAATTTTACAAGGTTTTTTAAGATTATAATATAATGATTGGTAGGGTACAATGAGAACTTATAGAAGATCGCAACCATATAACGCCACAGGCAGCCCCAGATCTAGGAGGAGGCAAACCGGCTTCGTGCGGCAGATTCAGGAGGCGCATTCATATGATTTTAAAATAAATTTGAAAATATAAAAAAATCTCCACAAGGCGTAAGTAATAGATAATCAAAAGTACAAATTTATTAAAGGGTTCTTTATGTCTCATTCAAAATGCCACCACCTATATTTTGTGAGTATCTCAAACGCCACTTTTAAGTTTCTGCCCCGGTTCGAAAAAATCGTAGATCCGAGGCTGGCCACAGGTGGCTTGAATATGTTTTTTTTTTTTTTATTTGACGCACCAACAGCGAATACAAGAATCACTCACTAAAACATAAAATAAAGTCCATATCTGATATGCACGCCTATTCTAGGTATGTACAAAATTTGCCATAATAAATTGTCACGCATAGAAAATATACAAAGAAAATTGAAATAAGATTAAAATTCATTATATAGTAATGTCCCTACCAGTAAGTTCGCTAATGCTCTATGGCATTGCTCAACACCCTTCGTATTGGAGCAGATCAGTTTCTGTGTGATTTTAAAATGATACAAGTTAAAAAGTACTTACGGCATATCGAAATGACTTAAAATTATAGCTAGAAGCGGGACCAATATGCGAATACAGCAAATAGAAAAAGAACACAATTTCGTCTTTTTCCATGCTGATATAAATACTATGGGGCAATTCATGTCGTGATGGCCATCCATCTACCTACAGTATTATGCAGATGTTGTTTGCTACCTACCTGAGTTTTGATGACATCCCGAAGCACGTCAGAATAGTTCCGCGTCTTGGCCGCGACGCGGTACTTGGTGCGTCGGCGCCGCATGTCGCGCAGCTCCGCCAATATCTCCACACGGCTCTTCGTTTTGCTTTCTTTCTGCTCATTTCCCTTGGAACTGTGGATAAAGATAAGGAATCGTTAGACATAGAATATTAAACGAATTGACAAGATTGTATTTCGAATATGCAGTACGAGATATTAGAGCATAATGTTTCTAAAAAGTAAAATTTCGTTCTTCTCCTAAATGTGTCTGGTAAATGGTACAAGACTCAGCACAGCAAATCAGCGACTGTTAGCTTCCGGAATGTTGTTGTAATTAACAATTACTTCGCCGTTTGGGAAATAGACCATTACCACTCACAAGATGCTGTAATTGTAATTGTTTTTGTAATTGTTTGAGATGGAAATGGTATGAGATGTTAATTTTCTCATGATATAATTGTTATGCCCATACATTTGTGTAGAAGGAATATCTGATGTAATATAAATAAGAATTAATGTTTTCTACATTAAGGACATAATTTAAATTATCTATTAGTTTAGCCCTTTGGAGCCCGGGCCTATTTTTTTTGCGCGGTTTTTGTTGATTCCGATTCGAGCCAACGGGCTCCGAGTTTTTAAGATAACAAAGAGCTTTTTCTTAACATAATTATGCAATAATATTTCGCGCAGATTATATATCAGACGCTCTGCTTTGTAAATCCATATAAATCAAAAACGCGCGACAGCGGACTGCAGCACTGCAAATTTGAAGTCACCCTTATCTTATGTTTTACCTCAACAGTGCTAGGTCTGCGAGGTCGTGGCAGGACGGCACCGCGCTGACGACGGCGTCGTGTATCGCGCGCCGCTCGTCCGCCGTGTACGTGGCCTGCAGCCTCGCCAGAGATAGCGGCTCTGCTCCGACGCAACGCATGCCTTATGTCAAGGAAACTGTTTATTTTTCTTAACCTATCTCAATAATTGTTATCAGTATTTCCATGACGAAACGAAAAAGAAAGACAAGGGGAGACGGAATATGCAAGACTAGAGTGATCAGATTACTCGAACTCCACATAAATCTGTACTCCATTTCAGAGAAAATAGTGAAAGGGATCAATTAAATTATAAGTATAGTAAATGCAGTACCAAACAATATGTCTATGTAAAGTGGGGCAGATTTTTAGACACCATGGTGTAACAAACACCCTGCTTCATTTGAATGGAATTACTTTTCACAGCTCTGCTTTACTGTAAGTGCTGCATAATGCTAATTCCAATTACCAATTCATGTTTGATAGATCAACATGTGTCAGTTGTCATGATGTCCTCTCGGAGGGAGGTGGAGCCATTGTCCAGTAGTAAGGTAATCAAACCCTTAGTGAGATACTAACACTCTGCTGAATGTGTAATGTTTAATCAGACAAATTGTAGAGCAAGTCTGAGATTCATCACTATATTTCCCTTGCCTGTTAGCATATCAATTAGCAAATCAATCTAAGGATGACATAATGATCATTGCAATGAATATAATTTATTTTAAAGGATACAATAAAGAGGATAATATATATCTTGAGGGCCATAATAATTTCAAAAACTGTAAAAATAAAACATTTCAATTTAGCCAATTTTTAAATCATAACGAAAGATATTTTTTTTTTATTAAAATAATATAATACCTTTTTTAAATAATGGGTTTGACTTTGAAGCATCTTCTATTATATTTAAAATATCTTCACTACCTGAAAAAATATTGTTAGACAATAGTGAGTAATCTTGTTATCCTGACTATAAGCAAGCTACGCATAGCAAGCTAGAGATTTTATTCTATAAAGGGCTTGCATACAAATGGTTTTAATGGTCATTTGAATAAATACTGTTCTAACTAAATCATATTTAAATTATTACAGGTGTTTGCCTTAAATACAAGTTATGAATAGCCATACTTAGTTTCACAAGAGTGCTTGCACTTGTGTCTGGTGGCTCTGGAAGCATAGAAGTATCATTGAAATAGCCTTGTTGTTTCAAAGAACACATTTCCTCATGTTTCTTCATCTCCTCCGATGGTATCCTATGGTTGGTGTCAAGTTTACAAGTAACCATTGCAGTAGCCTGAAAGAATATTCTATATCAAGTAGGATACACCTACCTAATAAGTTTAGATTTTAAGGAAAAAAAACAACATTTATCAAATCAGTGCGATCCCATTGTAAGCTCTGTAATATCATAGTCAGTTCCTTGTCAACCCCTTCTGTGTATATTTTTAACTGTTGTAAATCATTTTCTCGGCTTTCCATTGCTCCAGTGCTAAGCGAAATGAGCAGCGAAATAAACAGTCCAATCCAATCCAATTTTGTTTTATGGCTCCATCGGAAATAAACAGAAAAAATTGAAAATTATTGAAATGAAATAAATTGACAAACATGAACGATATAAACATCCCTAATACGTCTGTGGATATAAACAAATGGCCGAGTCTATACGGTAGTATTACATACTCTTTGGAGTCTATTTAAATGATTGAACCATAGAGTAGAGCAAGGTATTGCAATTATTTGAAGAAAAAACCCTAAACTCAAGTCGGAATACCCCTAAAAGCCTATAAATCCTTTTACTCTGCAAGATTTCAACAGAGCAAAATCTGAAGTTTATTTTTAACATAAGATAATTTACACACATATAAAGGCACGTTCTAAAAGGATCACGAGTAACATTAGCCCGAATTTAGACTATTGCGATCAATCAAATATCTAAATATTTTTTATTTTTAACCGACTTCAAAAAAGGAGGTTCTCAATTCGTCTGTATATATATATATTTTTTTTTTATGTATGTTCGCGCATAACTCTGGCAATTATGAACCGATTTGAAAAAATCTTTCTTCCATCCATTCTTTAATACGTTAATTGGGTCCCATAAAAAAATTATTGCTTAGTAATAAGTAGTTCCTGAAAAAACAAGAATGGTGACTGCGCACTGAGAGTTGGAGGAAAGCCTATATAGATAACTTTATGGTGCTTTTTAAGGACAAAAATGGTCATAACTCTGGTAAATATTTACCAATTACAATGATTCTTTTTTTATTCGAAAGAAGAAACCACTGTAATGAACCTGTATGAATTTTATCACAACCGGATAAGAACTTCCTGGAGGACCATGAATGATATGGAGGAATTTATCTGGTAAAAACCATAAAACTGATGTTCTCCTTTACATTTCTCTGACAAATATGAACCGATTTCGATGATTCTTTTTTTATTCGAGAGAGTAAACTACTATGATGATTCCATGCAAATTTCATTACGATCGGATAAATTGTTTCTGAGTTTCTGAAGAAACATGAATTATGTAAAAGTATGTAGACGATAATGTGAAATCATAATGATGTCATAACCTACCTAGATCATTTTACCGTCTTCGATGGTTCAATCTTTATGTATGAAAATATCACTAAAAAGTATAAACTAAAATATTTTTTAAAAAAATTGAACCAACTTCAATAACACTAAAAAGCATAAAATAATTTAAATATTATTGAAGTTGGTGCCAAATATACACAGCAGGTACGCTAACACCAACTTCTTTAATATTTAAATTATTTTATGCTTTTTAGTGTTATTGAAGTCGGTTCAATTTTTTTTTTTAATATTTTATTCAATTAATTTCATATTTTATGTATTCACAATACCCTTAGAAATGCCCCTAATTTTTTTCCTAAATCTAGGGGTAAAACCCGGAAGTTGGAAACCCTGATTCATGAAAATAGACTTGATCCATTTTTTGACAGCTGATCCTGACGGACGACGGACAGTCTGTCAGTCAGTATTTCTTTTTTATCTGTGTTTTCGGGCCGCAAGACGTGTGTGCTAAAGTGTGCTTTCTTTCAGAGAATTTTATTCCTGAATGTGTGAGGAAAATGGCAGATTCCGAGGTAAATTCAATGTGAAATTAATGATTATGGCAGTGAATTAGTGCACCGACTCACTAACAATATTTCTACAAACAGGTTCTGAAAAAATTGAAGGATATACCATTTAAAATCCAGACCGCAAGTTTGAAAGGAAGGCGTGAGGTTGTAGAAGAAATTAGAAATGTATTATCCACGCCAGGTGAGTTTGAGTTAAATATACATTTATTATTTTTGCGCATAAACGTATGTGTATACACAGAAATATACTTGACAGGTTTGCCTAGAATATTTATAGGTTGCCTATTCCAGCTCTATTGATCCACAGACCCCTGGATATCTCAGGTATTGTGCTCAGTTTGGATGCACCAATCAGGTCGCTGCATATGTAACAAGAGTGCACTATATACTCCATAAATAATAAAGTATGTGTGATATTTCAGCTTGTACAGCAAGTAAAATCAATTTGTTCTCAACACTTTATTTTATAATGTAATTCTTTGTCTGTTTGTATTTTCATTATAGGAATGACACTGATATGCAACAGGTTTTATTTTCATTCATAACATTGTGAAATCTGGTGTCTGTAAAAGTACTTGTTTAATTAATTAATGAAAATATCTAGTACCATTAAAATAAGATGAAAGAAGAATAAGATATAATAATCTAGTGTTGCTAGTAATTAAGTTAAGAAGACATAATATTATCCTCTTGGATACTGTTCTATAAAGATTTTACTTTTTAAAGTCAAACTTTCAATTATTAGGTAAATAAGTAGTATTAAATTAATGTTACAACTTTCAGGTATTACAGAGCCTGCGGTACGGTTTGTGTGCCGGTTATTGGCACTCACCTTGCATAGATACCGGGACTCCACTTCACAATCTTATGTAAAGAGTCTGGTTGCATACCTCGCTGCCAATCATAGAGAATGGACTTTGAGGAACCTGGTGCCTGTATTGCTGGAGATATCTGAACAGCTGAGAAATACTACCACATCGTTAGTTATTAAACATAATCTATTATATTTTAGGTGTTACAGAAAACATGTTCAGTATGTGAAGTTATAGAATTGAAATAGATATAGAGGTAGGAAGAAGTATTTTAGGATGAAACCTACTCCGAGGACTTCAGGGACTTTGTTTAAACATGATTATGTGAATATTTGTCAGATCTGTTCACTCTTTACTAGCTTGTACAAGCAATTTGCTCTTGCATTGTGAGTTTTAATGAATTTTGCAGGAAAATGTAACTATATTAATACTGCATATAAAATATGTAAATCATTAAATTTATTTGAATTAATTAATTAATCAGGTTTGAATTAATTAATTAAGGTAATTATTCACAGTTATAATTATTTATAAGAACTGGTCATGATTCCACATGGTACAGCAGGCAAAACTAACATTGCTCAATAATTAAAACAATAACAATCAAAATAATCAACACTGGTATTGTAGGCTTAGTATTAGCAAATTTTCTTTTTTTTGTAGAAAAAGCACATGTCAGAGTGGTCTTTATGCCCTCCGTTGGTCAACTGTCCTTGTGGAGGGGACACTGAAGTCGACTGAAGATGATGGAGTGGACTACAATGCTCTTGTATTATCACAGGCAAACTTGCTCGCTACTGTAACCGCATATGGAGATAAGAAGAAGAATGAAAAAGCATACTCTATGGTAAGGAGATATAGTTATGCCCTCTGATTGCTCAAAAATTCCTTAGTAGCTGTGATGTAGGTAGGAAATATTTTTGCAATGTTCAAGTTAAGCATCAATTAAGTATGAATAAAGTAACATAATCATAGTTATTAACTACATTATATAAAAAAACAACAGCATTACTGTCATATTTTCATAGAGAATGCTTTTGTTTTTTGTTTGTCTGAAAGTAAGTTACCTTTTTTTCGAATCTTAATCTTTACTTTAGCTACACACATCATGGGTTGCAATCGGCAAAGATAGGTCAATCAAGTGGCTAGAGGTGCTGTTGAGCCAGCCACTGGACTCCGGCGCCCATGTGTGCGTCGCCTTCTCCGCTCTCTGCCGGCATCTCAAACAAATCGGAGACGAGGCGACACTGGCAAAGCACAAGGTAAGATTAGACCTTATGTTGTGAACTTAGAATTCACTTGTAGTTGCTTAGTTTGGTACTGACCAAATAGTATAATTCTACCTTATAAAAGAACACACTCGGTTTTGTTAACCCCTAAGCAGCAAGACAAAAGAAACAGTTTATACAACTGTAACCTGACATGAATATGAAAAAAATAATATAATAATATCTTGGGACAATCCACACACGGTTATCCGATCCCAAACTAGGCAGAGCCTGTACTATGGAAACCAGACAACTGATACTAATACTTATATACTTTTTTTTTTGTAAATACATACTTAAATAGATAAACAACACCCAGACACTTGGCGGGAATCGAACCCACGACCCATCGGTTAGCAGGCAGGGTGTCTGCCAACTAGACCAACAGGCCCGTCAAAATGAATCCTTATTTCCCTTGGACACGGCATCACGCGTGAACGGCTACGGCGGGACCAATTTTGCTAAATCTTTTTTTTTGTACTTAATTGTTTTTGTCAGGACAAGGTAAGAATCTTTTCCTAAAAAAAGTTAAGAAAGCCTTGCACTGATCATGCCTATAATTTTCGTTTTATCCACAGGGGAAAATGCTAGAAAGCTTCATAAAGAGTGTAATCAGCGTCAAAGCCAGACCCAACGCAAACTACATCAAGGGCTGTAGGGATCTGTTGCAACTGCTCGACGCCACGGACGTCCAGGACACGCTGCTGCCGGCGCTGCACAAAGCTATGCTCAGGAGCCCCGAGACTATAATACAAGCTGTTGGAGAAGTGGTGTCGAATTTAAACGTGTACTTGGATGGGCTGGCAGTTGATATTGGAAAAAGCTTGATAGGTGAGTGATGTTTTATGCAGATTGCTTTATATATTTAGGTTAGGTTAGGTTCCTGGTTAAATGGCTTTAACACACTCACTGTGGCTTGAGGTCAAAAATGCCTCATGAGACGATGACAATGCCTGCTGATGAAGACTAAGTTGGTGTGGCGCGCAAAAATCGTGTTTTCTCTCTGGTGCGGGAGCTGTCTACGCTCAACCATAGGACATATGTCAAAGACAAATACAGTTTACTTTTATGTCATCGAAGCCTCGACTCTGTTTGTTATAAAAAAATATTCGATTATTGAGGCATATTTGCCTCAAACGCACTAAATACAAAATGATTACATATCGTGTGGGTTGAGGCCTATTTAGACCTCAAGTGGAGAGGGGCGCGGGCGGCGAGGGAGTAGTTCAGTCAACTTTAGTGCCGCAAACATTGTCGATACCGAAGCATGCGTATTTTATGCATGAGTCGCACCTACATTATGAACGCGATCACACATATTCTCGTACATGACACTCTCGCAGAAGGAGGTGTGATAGGTATGTACGCCTGTCTGAGCTATTGCAGCTCACAAGCTATGGGACCAGTCAGGCATAAAAATCAACACCCCTTATTTTCCTGCAAAATGTTGTCGTGAAATGATATCATAGCAAACATCGATATAATATATCAATTAGATAAACATTCACTATTGAAATGACATCTAAAAAATGGTCGCGGAGGTCGCGAACTTATCTATGCTGGTGGCAGAAACGTGAACTAACGGTTTTATTATGGTAATGACATGTAGTTTGACAGTTTCTTATAGACAGTAGCAAGACTCCTGTCAGCAAAAATAATTTTGTTAGCCTGTGGTAATGTTGGGTAGGACACGGTTTTAAAATGAGTTTGTAAGAGTAGCTTCTTTTTTGTAATGAGCCAGTACAATGTCCCACTTCAAATGAGGCGAGGTGTCGTGAAGCTCTGCGGTACATTTGAGGTAACGAGTATGACGGAGACAGACACCCGCGTCATTTGAAAGAGTGAAGAGGAACGCGACACGTACGGTACGCCTCGCCTCACCAACAGTTTACGTCATTTGTAAAATTTGTAAGAGTAAAAAGGATCGCGATATGGGACACCTCACCCAACTGTTAACGTCAGTATAAGGAGTGAAGAGGAACGCGACATGTACGGTACCTGTGGTACCGGTACGCCTCGCCACCAGTTCACGTCGTTTGTAAGAGTAAAGAGGAGGGCGATATGGAACGCCTCACCCAACTGTTCACGTCATTTGAAAGAGTAAAGAGAGACGGGACAAGAAACGCGAGTCGCGACATTAAATTTGAAGTAGTACATATCAAAATCTTGTACCGCTCTTACATTATTTGGTCATGTCCGGACAAATGTACTGCCTCTTGTATGTCCTGCTCAACACTAGCCTGTGGCTTGAAAAGAAATAGCGACACAAGGGCGGTATTTTATTTGTGCCACCTTTCGGACCGTAACAGCGAATCTAGTTTTTAAACTAGAATCTAGTTTTTAATATTTATATTATATCGATAGTAACAAAGATTAATGTTACGTTGCGCAGTGAACGTGCACTCTAAGGACGAGTGGGTGCGAGCGGAGGCGGTGACGGCGCTGCGCCGGCTGGCGGAGCGCTGCAGCCGCGCCGACGCCGCCCGCGCCCTGCTCGCGCACGCCTTCGCCGAGTACCACGGCGCCAGCGGCAAGCTCACCTCCAGCGAGGACAAGATCGCCGTGCTGCACGTGAGTGCACCCACCTGCCCCTCCACCCTCCACCCTGTATTGTTGTTGTTTGGAGTGGTATAAATGTTCTGTTGTTGATGTGCAGTGCGTGGGCACGCTGAGCGCGCTGGCGGTGGGTGCGGGCGAGGCGGGTGCGCTGGTGCACGAGGCGGCGGCGCAGATGGCGCGCGTGCTGGACGCCGAGTCCCACGAGCGCACGCTGTGCGGCGCGCTCGACGCGCTGCAGTGCTGGGCGCGCCGCCTCGCGCCACACGCGCTGCCCGACCAACTGCTCGACATATTCAAGGTGAGGTGGCTGCTACAGCGAACGCTTCACATCACGGTATTAATCAAATGATTACGTAAAAGAAGTACTAGTTTATCAATCAACTAGTGACCCGCCCTGGCTTCGCACGGGCGCAAAATAAAGGATAAAAAATGGTTATTGTGTGTGTTATCCCTAACAGATAAATATGGTATATATCGCGAACATTTTTGTAGATCTTGTTAAAGTGTACAATGTTGTACATTATTTTGATCTATCTCGTAGGGTTCAGCCAGCGATTGCAATGTGTTTATTTACGACATCACATTAGAAACCTCTCTAATTATCAGTTTTTCTCTACTATATTATGCATGTACTATACATATAAACCTTCCTCGTGAATGGCTCTATCTATTAAGGAAAACTGCATCAAAATCCGTTGCGTAGTTTTAAAGATCTAAGCATACATAGGGACAGCCAGACAGCAGGAAGCGACTTTGTTTTAGACTATGTAGTGATTAGTAGAACCTTAACATTATATCTTCAATAAATCTTTTAATTCTGAGGAGTTCCTACTAAATGGAAAACAGCCCATATTACCCTGATTCATAAAAAAGGTACACAAATTACATACCTATTTCAATTTCATGCTCAATAGGTAAAGTGTTTGAATCTTTAGTTCAAAAAAGGATTTACTACCACCTTAACACATATTTTGACGATCACCAACATGGATTTCTTTTAAAACGGTCCACCACATCGGGTGTCGTTGGTTGCGTTAGCAATATAGCTGAAGCGATGGATATCCAACTTGAAGTACATGCTATTTACACTGATTCCTCCAAGGCACATGATGTGTTTGATCATGGCCTGTTAATCCAAAAGTTAGATCCTGCACGAATTTGCAGTTCATTACTGAGATGGTCCTATCTTCGTAACCGATCTCAGCTTGTCAAGGCACGAGGATTCAAGTCCATAGCTAGAAGGGTTCCATCGTGCCACAAGGCTCTCATTTGGGGCCTCTTTTCTTTTTAATTTTTGTACATGATTTATGTAAAGCTGTAACATCAGAGTACCTAATGTTTGCCGACGATGATATTAAACCTTTTCAAAAGGACATTGACACAGTATATTATGCTGCTGTTCAGAAAATAAAATGCCATTAAATACGTCTAAATGCTTTCACATGAAATTTAGTAGAAAGAGGCACCCTACACTGGGTATCTATTATATGAAGGGTATAACCATCAGTGAAGTTTCGAAATTGCGTGATTTAGTAGTTATCTCTATTTTTCTTTTTAACTCTCATAAGATCTCTCTTGGAATATTGCAGCCCTGTCTGATACCCGGCCTATGCAATAGACGAGAACCGTCTGGAGAGACTTTAAAAACAATTTTTATATCATCTTTCATACGCTTATAATCTTTGCCGTTGTTTAACGTCCTATAACTCTAGGTTTGCGCATTTTGGACTTGTTTCCCTCAAACATAGACGAGTTTTTATGGACATAGTGTATTTATACAAAATAGTTAATAGTAATCCAGATTTAATTGCAAAAATTAATTTTCCAATTCCCTGTCAAAGTAGTCGTCTATATAATAGACTAGCTGACCCACGCAGCTCCGCATGCGCTATTTTTACGATAACTAAACTTTTAATGACAGACATTCGCATCGAATACATAAACTCTTTTTTTATAGTCGGTTAAAAACTGGGACCCACTTTTTACTTGCTCTCCGAAGCACAGACCAGTTTAGTCCAAATGGCGTTAAACGGTCACCCATCTATTTAATGACCTTACCTAACGTTGCTTAACCCGATCGATTACAAAACCTTGATAACAACTCTCTATGAGTGTTCCCTTACTAATATTTATTATAATTATGAAGAAAATTGATAAAATCAGACCAAGCGTATAACCAAGTACCCATTTTGACTTTAATCCCCAAAAGAACCGTGCTAGATTACGGGATAAAAAGTATCCCATGTCCTACCTCGTAATAAGATCTCAAATCATGCCAAGTTTCATTTGAATCCATTCAGTAGTTTCGGCGTGATGCTCAGCCGAGATACAGACAGACAAACAAAAATTAAAAAAATTACATTTTCGGCCTCAGTATCGGTTATAGAATGCCCTCCAAATATAATTTTCAAAATATCTTCAATGTACAGAATTGTTCCTGTTACAGTTTTATTATAAGTATAGATAGCATTCTCAACAGTCGTCTAGTAATCGTGTTTTTTTGTAATAATTTAGATATTTTCACCTGTCAGGTGCACCTGTCATTTTCAATTAAGCGTTATTTTCTAGTAATATTGTTTTTGATGTGTAGTGCGGTTTCTTGATTTGTATGTCTCATTCCCTTATCGTAAATGGTTTCTCTGATTTTTTAGTTAGCATGTTATGTTCACTTCGAGAAGGTCGTGCACTTACTTATGTTTCTTTCTGTGTTACTTTTTTCTTTAAATGTAAACATTTAAAGAAAAAAGTAACACAGAAAGAGTGTGTTCAGCGACGGATGGTTTCATATTTAATGTTTGTGTTCTTGTATTTTATTTACGCGAATATTACATATTGAAATGAAACTTTTACGGATTATCTTAACATTTATTGGTTTAATGTATCAAAGTTGCATAAACCAAAAAATATCAAGTAAATCATCATAATCTAGCTCAGTGCACATATTTCATTAATAGTTGTAGGATAGCATGTTGTATATGGTGTTTAGTTTAATATCGTTATGTCATACCCATTTCGAATGGGAATACATCCTGTTGAATTACCTATAAACGTTCCATTCCGCAGAAGAGTATGTCTGGCAAGTGTACGAGCGTGGTGGTCCGCACCGCGTACGCGAGCGCGCTGTGTGCGTGCTTGCGCGCGTGCGGCCCGCCCGCGCCCGCGCACGCGCAGGCGCTGCGGACCGCGCTGCGAGCCGCCGTCGAGCGGGCCGTGCAACAACCACTGCAGGTAACCACACCCACACATTGAATGGAGGGAAGCGATAGGCTTGAAAGACTTCAAAAGTTTTTCTAACACAAGGAAACATATTTATTGCTGCAGTCTTACATCTTTGAGGCATACAATAATTGAAAAATAAGCAAAAAAGAAAAAACTAAATGGAACTAAATTACGAGCTAAACTAACTGAGTGTGTGTGACTGATGTATTATTAAACAGATCACAAATTAAGCACCTAATCGGTGCACTTATGGGTCGCTTTGATATCACTGATAGTTTCTACATGATCAGATTGTCCAAGGACCAGGCGCCAGGCGAAATTATGTTATTTTGCTATTCAAAGAAGCTCTTTCTATGCACTGAATATAGATATTTGCAATACCCCAATCCTATATCGACTAGTAGTGTGTCTATAATTAATATTGACATGATTATCTCCTCTATCAGATCTCTCCACGATCGAGCGACAGTGTTAGTCTTCAGTCCCCTGGAATTCTGATATTAAAGCATAAGCTGTGCTTGCACAAGAATATTTGCTTGTTGTGAGATAATTATATTTAAGTTAATATCTACCAGCACCTGGTAGTGAGCGAGGGTGTCTGCGCGGCGCTCGGCCTGGCCTTGCTGGACGAGGAGCGCGAGCTGGCCAGCATGGCCGCCGCGTGGCCCGCCCTCGCACACCCCGACAAGCATGTGCTGCTGCACGACAGGGTCCTCACCGCTGCCGCTGATGACGGTAAATTTCAATATACTATTTTGGATAAATGTTGTCACATCGGCAACCGAGACGGACAGGTCCACTGCTGAACAAAGGCCTCTCCCTTGGAAGGGAGGGGTTGCCATAATCCCCGCGCTTGGCAGGCGTCTTGGGAATTACAATATAGATTGTAGGTAACCCAATAGAAGATGCTGCAGTCCGTCTTCTTGTTTTCCCTCAGTCGCCTCTTATGGAAACCCAATGGAGGAGTTGGGAGGGTACAATTTTTACCCGGACACCCCACAGGTAATTTGCAATGTGTACTTGAAAATATTATAACTTGAAAGACAACTATATATTAAATGTTAAGCTAAAAAATTATCTCTACATTTCATGTATAACAGAAAATATGATCACAAATTTTTTGACCCTTTAATTAGCTGCTGCGATAGCTTGTAGGTTTTTTTATAGACTACTTTCTCCCCACATTTTACAGCCTTTGTAAAAGTAATACCCACTCATATGTTTCCACACAATATCTTCGATTAAGGATGTCATGTTACATTGCTAGTATCACTATAACATTTACCCCTTTATAGTCCTAATACAGGTGGTGTTGCTATGCAGAACAGTGTTGGAAAACTACCAAAGTGTTGCCAGCGAACAAAACTCCCCAATATACCGGGCGTTCATCTTGGTTCTCCTGTCACCCATCAAAGCAGTGAGAAGCGCCGCTATAGAGGAAGTTAAAGCCCTCCTTGCTAAGGGAGATAGAGCTCAATTGGCGAGGTATTTAGCGCTGAAGTTGAATGAAGTGCTAGAAGAAGGGAAAGTGTTTGCTGGAAAAGAGAAAAGTCCTCCAGAGGAGAAGGGAGGTGAACTGACTGGAAAGATGATATTGGACTGTGTTCAAGCTCTGTGTTCATTTAGAGGTAAGTTGGGGTTTGTAAGCAGCCGTCTGTTGATTTCAGTAATATATGTAGTCTTTTTAGTTCCTTGATTTTGTATGCAGGAAGTTGAATCATCGTTACATAAGCGCTAGGCGCTATAAGCCACCATCTCATTTACATTCGTTAATTCTTTAACATAACTGGATGCATAGAAATCTTAATTTTATTTCCCATCGTATTTTAATTTGGATTCCCTTATAAATTTCTTATTCTTAATTTCATTAATTAAAAAAATACATAACTAACAATCTGGAATATTAATCGCACACGCGGAGGAATTCTTTGACTTATTCTTCATCGATCCAAGTCCACCTCCTTGTCCTCAGATTACCCAGTAGAAGATGCCCAGCATTTAGTAATAGATGTGTTACCATCCTGCCATCACCCCCTGGCGGTGGCCGTCAACAAGCATGCCTGGGTCAAGATTGTATGCTATCAGAGGCAAGATCCTAAGAAACTGGTCGGACTATACGCGAACAACTTGAAGAATTTATATATAAACGGATACACGCCTACTGAGGTAAATTTTTCTAATGATGAATTCAAAAGGTAGAATTGAATATATGACATCCGAATATTCCTAAGTATCTTTTACGGTATTAGGACATAATTTATCATTTATTGAGTGTGTATATGTGGGTTCTGTGCGTCCCAACTAAATGGGACCCCCGAGATCGCTCTAGCGAGCGTCTGGCGCTGGAAATACTCGAAGGTCCGAACGGAGTGCCTAGAGTGTCCATAGCGTCGATGTAGGCCACTGGGGAGGTTTTGGTGGGTAAAAATCCCCCATAACCCGGCTTTCGCCACCCTCGGGGAACGGAAATGTTTTGAAGATTTCTTCCTCAACAGCAAAAATAAAGGTGGCTAAGTTAAAATTTGTGTAAGATTGAATGTGTGCGCTTGCAAAGTTAAAGATAATATATGTTTTTGTTGATGTGTTGTGGTCTTAGCATATGTATAGTGAGAACCGTAGGCACGATTAAGAACATCAAAATACATAAATATCAGGTACACGACTGTAGGCACCATATCGTCAGCTGTATTTATCGATATTTGCACTTGTGACAGATCAAACCCATCACTTTTTGTCACTTACATATCAATATAACTCTTATAATATAACTTTAAATAGTTCAGTTCACCTGCCTCTTGGAGGAAAACCTGCCCACGTTTTGTTTAAGGGGACCATAGACAAACGCGTACTCCATTCTTAATGTATAAACTGTATGGTTGCGGTGTTGTGTGCAGACGTGTTCGCACGTGGTGTCGACGCTGGTGGCGACCAACGGCGCGGCGCTGGCGGGCGCGGCCGTGAGCTGCGCACTGCACGCGCTGCAGGACCCCGACCTGCTGCGCGTCACCCGCGACGAGTACTTCACCTACCTCACGCCCGACGACGAGCTCTACGACAAGGCCGCGGTGCCCGGGTAACGTGCACACGCTTCATTTATTCCTATCCATATGTTTGTTTGTGTGATACCACAAATATCCTTAAATTAATTAATATTACAGACAAATCCATTTACATTTACAAAAAAATTACGTTAATTCATGTGAGTAGAGCCATCGGCACGTAACTTGGCAAGAATCGTTAGATGTGCAGAAGTCATTTTTAGGTCTCTTTGGTTATCAAGCGGGACGCGGGGAACAAGGTGACATTGTTCCGGGCGCGCTATTGGTGATCCGATCGAGCCTCGCTCCCCGCAACTCGTCTACGTCCCGTTTTTGTTAAGTATTTGTTACAAGTTTTTGAAAATGTTATTTTATCACTCTAAGTAGATTCCGACATTTCATCCTGCAACCTGCCGACTGCCAAGCATTAAATCAGTAATTACTTTATCTCAACATTTTATTTTAAAATACATTTCTTAAGTAAGTTTAACTTTGTGAATTTTATTTATTACACCTCATTATATTTCATTCATTCCTCTGTTTTCCTTATTTTTATGATATGACTAAAAATATGGCAATAAAATTGCAATATATTATATTGACCATGTTTTGTTACAACTAAGAGCACTTGCGCGAACTTTCCCCCACTACACCAAAATCTTGCCAACTTACGTGCCGAGGATTATACTAAGTTTTTTTTTTAAATTTAAAATTGTAGTGTAGATAAAGTACTTTAGTCTGTTTGGACCCGCTGAATAATCTAACTACAATTTTTATATGCAAATGAATATGTCTATAGTATCTTCTTAAATATATTTTGACGGGCCGGTTGGTCTAGTGGTCAGACACCCTGCCTGCTAACCGATGGGTCGTGGGTTCGATTCCCGCCAAGTGTCTGGGTGTTGTTTATCTATTTAAGTATGTATTTACAAAAAAAAAGTATATGAGTATTAGTATCAGTTGTCTGGTTTCCATAGTACAGGCTCTGCCTAGTTTGGGATCGGATGACCGTGTGTGGATTGTCCCAAGATATTATTATTATTATTATTATATCTGTTAAACTAGCCGAATACATTTTTTTTGTCTACCCTCTGTGCACGTCTCTACTGCCTATAGACAGCTGCTTTGCGCTGACGCTCGGGACCAAAGATATTAGTTATCCAGTCTCTTGTGTCCGGTAATATCACCAGCTACAGTGCCCTTCATACCGGAACACAGAAATGTTAACACACTGCTGCTTGGCAGCAGAATATCTGACACTACGGGGTGGTGTTAGTGGTAAGAATTGCAATTCCTGCTAAACCTGATTGACGTTGCCTTGTAGAAAATAGACATCTTTCAACTACTAGGCAGTCACCTTCTGCCATTAAAACAATTTTCCTATTAAAAAGCTAGCATCTCTCTTTACTTTACTCTCTCTTTACCATCCACGACTATGTCACCGTTTACCATCGATATTTATGCACAATATGCTCATTTAAATAGATACAATGTTAATTGTGATATTTAAGAAAATTAAGCTTAGCCGCCTAATAACATCCTCATTATAATATTACGGTCTCTATAATTCTTGTGTCTCAACAGCAATGAAGACAGCAAAGAAATGAATCTGAAACGCGAGAGCAAAGCGTACAGCTACAAGGATCAGCTCGAGGAGTTGCAGCTGCGCCGCGAGCTCGAAGAGAAGAAGCGGCGAGAGGGCAGAATTAAAGAGGTACTATTTTTATTTCATTTAGTGGCAGCCGTAAGACGTCCACTGCTGAACAAAGGCCCTTAGATGCTCGGGGTTGCCATAATCCCCACGATTAGTAGTCGTCTTAGGGATCGCAGTATAAGTGATAGGTAATTCATAGAAAGACGGTGTTGCCCGTCTTCTCGTTTTCCAACGGGAGGAGATGGGTGAGTGATGTTCTTACCCGGCCACCCAACGGGGTTTATTTCATTATTAGGTTACATTTATTGTAAACAAGTAAACCAGGAATAAAATCTAGGACTCTAGCGGTCGAGACTACTCGCTCAGCCGCTGGCTACCATCACTTATAAGATTATGTTAATAAATTATGTTATTTGTTGTAGGTACCACTGTCAGCTAAACAAAAGGAGGCAATCAAAGCGCAAATGGCCAAAGAGAGTGCAATCCGGCAAAGGATAAGTGTGGTAAGTATTAGTTTTCATAACAATTCTCGCCCTTTATGTATGGATTGAGGAGCCATATTAAAAGTATAGTTTTTCGTGAATATCAGCAGCACTCAAACTAGATTTTTTTTACGTTTATTAGATACGGTTTAAGCCTTACACTACTGCTACATTTTTAATTATATTTATTGAGTTCTTTCAGAGTTCCAGATGGCTCCTAGGTTCAAATGTTGAGGAGCCACTTTTACATTGATATAACATTCTATATATTTTATTCCTTACAAATTCCAGAATTTGTCCTACATAACTAGCTGCTTTTCTACTAAATTATAGCGCCGGTTGGGAGTGCTTGGTTGAGGATTGAATTTTTTACCTAGCATATATGTTTAAACGTGCAATAAAATCTTGTAAATCGAATACTTTGAAACATACTAAAGATAATTCTAGTATTACATTTCACCGTTAACTTATTATTTTTTATAATTTTGTGTTGAATAATTATCATCACGTTTCACGGGGGTAAAGAAGCTAGACGCGAGGCTACATGTACTTTCCCTCATAGCCCCGCAACTCGCCGACATGGATAGGGATTGACGCGTTCGGTGCCGTTGTCGATGTTAATAAAGTTCGGTGGACAACTGAAGCTGGTGCTGCTGGACGGTTCCTTGCACAAAGAACCTACGATCTACCATAATTATTTATGAATATTAATATTGTTTATATAAAAAATAATACTTGGAACTTGAATTCTGTGAATTGAAGATGGATGTAATCAATGATAAACAATTTTGATCTAATGGAGGCATATTTTATTCATGGGAGAAGTGGTTGTTGGCACAACACTACGCCAGCCGTGATACCGGGCGGCGCCCATCACTAGGCGGCGCTTGCGCATAGACACTCACCATTCGAACGGCAAGACAGATGCATCTACGTAATAACACTTATATTGTAACACGGTGTCGACCGTTTCCTATTTTGTAATTACTGGAGAATACAGTCCGCATTTTGTAACGAAGTTATCGCATTTTCACTACCCGAGAACACCTAAGGATACTACGTGCCCGTACAGTGGTAGTAGTCGCTTTGATATGATTAAGGCCCCCCGGGAACTAGACACGGTGCTCACGGGGACGGGGGTCGCAACCTCGCCGCCGTCCTCCTCGGAGTCGGCGCTGTACTCAATGGAAATTCATATGGACCTATCCTTAGGTGGTGTCGGAAAATTATAATGCACACATGTACATTAGTCACAGCAGCGGGTCTAAAAAGGCCACATTAAGCGTTTCCTCTGAAAGCAATTCGTATTTTACATTTCCAGCAAATTCTTTGCAATTCTTGTAATTTTCCTAAAATGTTTACACAATTTCGGTCACTCATACTCAATTCATTTATTAGCACTAATTAGCTGACTCATATTTGGTGTTAATGCTGGCATACGATAAAAATTAAAACGTAACTTACTCATATTATAATTCACCGAAAGTGGACTTTTTAGGTCCACTGATCTATGTGTGTGAAGTTGGTTGCAAGACGCTGCGCAGTAGCAATTTTTGTGTTTTTGTATGCACAACTCACAACTGTAGTTGCGCAATGGTTCTCGAAAACTAACTTCAGAGACACGTGGATCCGCTGTGACTACTGTACAATTGGACTGTAATTCTTCACCACAATTCAAAAATCGACGGGCCCGTTGGTCTAGTGGTTAGACACCCTGTCCGCTAACCGATGGGTCGTGGGTTCGATTCCCACCAAGTGTCTGGGTGTTATTTATCTATTTAAGTATGTATTTACAAAAAAAAAATATAAGTATTAGTATCAGTTGGCTGGTTTCCATAGTACAGGCTCTGCCTAGTTTGGGATCAGATGACCGTGTGTGGATTGTCCCAAGATATTATTATTATTGACACTGCGTTATCTAATGTGCTTATATCGGTACATCTGTGTTTGGTATTTAAATTAATCATGCATTTCTGAACGCTCTCTTGTGACGTAAATGACGTATTTCCAAATCAACCAATCCCGTTCTTCCTTGAGTAGCATATATCCGCTTAGTTACCGTTTAACCACGAGCCCTACAGCACACCGCCGCCGTCGCGAGAGTGCTTCTATTGCCTATAACTGTGAATTTTTGTGAACTTTTGTGTCGACACATTGTGCCTGGTACCAGCTAATCATCAGGTGAGTGGTGCTAGCTGTTTCCTACATTTTTCCTTGTCTGATTACCTGCGTTTTACAGCGTCGAGTAGCGTTCAATACCTACTAATTAATACACCTAATACAGTCCACACTTAAAAATATAAAAACCGCTATTTCTTGGCTTCTAGCCATATTTTAAACCCGCCACCTTTTTTGGTCCTTCGAGCCGGATTTGATACCTTTTTTGGTCCCATCCAATGGTTTCATTATTCGATTATCTAATCGCTATAATTATCTATCTGTCTGTGAAATAACAATTAAAAGCCTATTTAATTATAAATTATTCCCGCCCGCTTTGATAATATACATAAGTCATAAGTATATTCAATCGCTTCTAGATTTCTGCAATCTAATTCGCAGGCATTTATTTGTGTTGAAGGACAGTGCTTATAGATTGATAATCGTAATTACGTACTTAAAATTATTTTCTTTACAATCATACGCTGTATGCAGGTAGCATTCTGTGCCCCGCTTGGCTCGCGTCGCAGCTAATACGTGCCACCTACCTACTTAACGCGCTCATTTTCACTTCACAATACGCTAAGTTATTAAAATATTAATAATATTATATTTTACGCTCGCTAATTATTTAATTAGTTATAGGTTATTAAAGCTAATTAAATAATTTCATAAGTGCATATCTCGGTAGTTAGGGTAACTCATTCGCTTAGTTGTAATCGTTTTTAAATACTTAGGTACCGCTTTAATTTAATAGCAATTGGTTTTTAAGCTATTAAAACCAACAAACGCATACTTTATTTATTATCGCTTGCTTTTATTAAATTAATCCGCTGAATAATGAGTAAATCTAGGGGTGAAGAACGGTCGCCATGCCGGGAGGACCCAAAGGTTGTCATTCTTCGAGCAAAACGAGAAGCAATGTTCTCGCGTTTGCAAAAAATTTACGAATTGTCGCGATCGGCTATCGCTGATGAACAACAGCGTGATACATTCTTGTTAAACGCTAGTAATGTAGATACGTTACGTACTGATTTCGAAAAGGTTGTTGATGATTATAATAATGTCTACTTACAAGCCAACCCCACCAGTTCCGTTGATTATCAAACCTGGATCGCATTTGAAGAGTTATACTGTCATATAAAGGGGGTTCTTTCTAAGTTACAGAAAGACTCTAATATTCCGATAAAGACTGAATCCAAGTCTTCTTCTTACCACAATAAGTTGCCGCCTATTGAATTACAATCTTTTGATGGCGATATTCGTCATTGGCCTATGTTTCATCAACAATTTAAAAGTATTATTCATGATAATCCGAATTTAACGGATACTGAACGCGTATATTATTTAGTTGGTAAACTTACTGATAAAGCCAAAGCAATTTGCGCTGGGCTGTCCGCTACGCCAGAAAACTATCCCATAATTTGGAATAATCTTATACAAAAATATAACGATACTCGTTCACTCGCTGTCTCTTATTTTAATCATATGTTAAGATTTAAACCGCTTACTTCTAGTTCCGCCGCAAATCTAGAATCATTTATTAATAATTTTGATTCCTCAATCAAAGCGCTAAAACAGTTAAAATTAAATGACTTAACAGACTTTATGTGCTTACAATTAGCATTGCAAAGATTAGATGCAGATACTGTTAAAGCCTTTGAATTGTCGCAACGTCAAACTGATATACCTACATATCAGAGTCTTATCAGTTTCGTCCAAGAGCAAAGTAAGATACTTAATAATATACAAAAACAATTTGAACCTACCGCAAACAAACTTTCTAATAATAATAAAAAACATAATATACCTAGACCTAACAGTGGTCCTACTAGAACTTTTATTAATACTGACAACAATCAACCGTGCGTTATGTGTCAAGATAAGACACACACACACTTGTTTAATTGTCCGCGCTTTTCTAAATTAACGCCTAAGGAAAGGTATAACTACATAAAACAAAATGGTTTTTGTACGAATTGTTTAAGTAATAAACATAAGTCCAGTTTTTGTAATTCGCAACGTACATGTTTACATTGCAATCAACGCCACCATTCCTTATTACATTTTACAATTAAATATGAAGCGCAAGCGTTATATCAAACACCGGTTTCCCAGCCGGCCGTCTCGGGTATTCGTAATGCTCACTGTAATTTAACCTCTAATCCTTCTACGAATAAGATCGAAATTAATCCGCAGTCCAACTCGGGTGATAGTGTATGCACTCAGGGCTTGGAGTCTACTACGGTCTTGTCGTCGTTTAGTATTACAAACCTTAACAATGATATTAATCACACTCAAACCGCTGCTTTATTAGCGACCGCAAAAATAAAAGTAATAAATAATTATGGACGTGAATATTATGTAAGATGTTTAATAGATCCAGGGTCACAAAGTGACTATATTTCGCTTGATTGTTGCAAACGTTTATCTTTACCCATATCGGGAAAAAACCGCTTTACCGAAGTTCATGGCATTGGTGGTTCATCGCAAAAAATATTAGGCGTTACTCACGTTAAATTCACATCTCGCTTCGATAATGAATTCGTATATGAAGTCGAACCGTTAGTAGTGCCTCACATTACCGGGAAATTACCGGACGTTAAGATTGATTTAAATAAGATTAATTATATATCTTCGATACGTTTATCTGATGACCAGTTCTTTGTACCTGGGGAAATTTCCTTACTTTTGGGGGTAAATACCTATTGTAAAATATTACTGTCAAATAAAATAATTACGCCGCACGCGCCTATGGCACTAGAAACAACGCTAGGTTATGTAATAATGGGCGACGCTTATGTTGAGTCCCCTACTCATAAATCGCATTCTTTTCATTTAATTAATCAAGAACCGCTTAATGACATGCTTCAAAAATTTTGGATAATGGAAGAATTGCCTTCTACCAAGTATATAAGTCCGCAAGATAATGAGTGTGAAAATATTTTCACCTCTAATACCGCTCGCAATCCTGATGGCAGTTACGTTGTCGCTTTGCCATTTAAGGATCCACCAAAAAAATTAGGTAATTCGCTTCAAATCGCTGAAAAAAGATTTTCTCTTCTTGAAAGAAGATTTAGTAGAAATCCTGAACTTCGCGCGCGTTACAATGACGTCATTAGGGAATATTTAGATAAAGGGTTCTTAACACTTGTTCCGCAAGAAATGATAAGGTTTGATGTGCCTTGTTTTTACTTACCTCACCACCCGGTTATTCGGGAGGATAAATCATCCACACCGCTCCGTGTAGTAATAGACGGCAGTTGTAAGTCGGATAACGGTTTATCACTTAATGATATTTTGCATACCGGTGAAAACTTACAAACTGATATTTTCAATATTTTACTCAATGTACGAATATATTCTATTGCTTTTTTCGCTGATGTTCGTAAAATGTATTTTTGCATACATGTACAAGATTCGCACCGCAAGTTCCAACGAATTTTATTTCGCTTTTCTGATGACGAACCCTTGCAAACGTATGAATTTACTCGTGTCACTTTTGGTCTTCGTTCCTCACCTTTTCTCTCTCTTCGCGTCATGCGTGAGTTAGCAAAAGATGAAGGAGCTAACTATCCTCTCGCAGCTAGTCTTATTGAAAGACAGCTCGATATATACATGGATGACCTTGCTTCCACAGCTTCAACGCTAGATGAAGCTGTAGCGACAGCAACACAATTAATCCAACTTTTCAAAGCCGGTGGTTTTGATCTAGTTAAATGGACGAGTAATTCCCACGAATTATTGGAACACATACCCGCAAGTCATCGTCAACAAGAATATATTTCTTTTAACGATAATGACACTCATAAGATTTTAGGCCTTCGCTGGCATCCCGCTACTGATAATTTTACTTTTACTGTATCTCAACCGCCCGCTATTTGTACAAAGCGTTCTATGCTATCCGCTACCACACAACTTTATGATGTATTGGGTCTTGTCGGTCCCATAACGCTATTCGCTAAATTATTAATTAAACAATTATGGCTCCTCAAAATTGATTGGGACGAGTCTCCGCCTTCTTCTGTTGTCAAGTTGTGGCAACAATATATTTCAGAGTTACCGCTAATCTCGGGTCTTCAATTCCCGCGTCATATGGGTATTAAGGACTCTTCTGTCGTTTCGCTAATCGCTTTCGCTGATGCTAGCAAAAAAGGTTTTGGCTGCGTTATATACCTTCACGTAGCTAATGAAGGTTCTCCCCCTATAGTCACGTTAGTTTGTTCAAAATCCCGCGTTTCTCCGGTAAATACCGTGACTTTAGCGAGACTTGAACTTTGCGCCTTAACACTGCTCGCTAAGTTAGTGCGTTCAGTGGTCAATACATTGTCAATAAGACACCCAATAAATAATATTTACGCATTTTCTGACTCTGAAGTCGCTCTGTGCTGGGTTCACTCTTCCCCACACAGATTTAATACTTTCGTCGCCAATAGAATTTCGCAATGTCAATCTTTATTGCCAAGTGATCATTTTTATCACGTCGCAGGAGTAGAAAACCCCGCGGATTGTGTATCTCGCGGGCTGCTTCCCTCACGCTTAATAGAGAATAATCTCTGGTTCCAAGGCCCATCTTGGATGTCTTTTCCTATTAGTGAATGGCCAATTCAGCAATTTTCACCGCAAAGCTCATGTTTACCTGAAGAAAAAACATTATCTCACGTCGCTTGCGACGCCGCCGCCGCGCAAACTGAGCATCTACTTCTGACATTAAGTTATAGAATTTCCTCGTGGAATAAGTTACTTCGCATTGTAGTGTATGTGTTAAGATTTCTAAGAAAATTGCCCCGCAATAATGTAATAACCGCGCAAGATTTAGACGCTGCTGAACTTGTTATAATTAAGGCCGTTCAACACGCTTCATTCGCTGATGATATTAAACTTATAGATAAAGGAAAAGGTTGTTCCTCAGCTCTTCGCAAATTAACGCCATACATGAATGACGGCATTCTATATGTCGGAGGTCGGTTAGATAACGCATCATTAGAAAAATTACATAAACATCCAATATTGTTGCCGAAAAATGGTCACATAATTAATTTGATAATTGACTTTTATCATAAGAAAAACTTTCACGCTGGTCCGCAACTACTACTTTCAATACTGAGACAACGTTTTTGGATTTTATCCGCCCGCCGTATTGTTCGTTCCCGCATACATAAATGTAACGCATGTTTTAGGTTAAAACCAAAAGCTACTTTTCCTATGATGTCCGCTTTGCCATCGTGCCGTGTAGAACCTTGTAATGCTTTTACGCATACGGGCGTAGACTACGCTGGACCATTGTATATAACTCATACTCAAAGACGAGGAGTGCGTAGTCAAAAGGCATACTTATGCATTTTTGTATGCCTAGTAACCAAGGCAGTTCATCTTGAGCTTGCTTCTGATTTAACCTCAGCTACCTTTTTAGACGCTTTTAAAAGATTTTTATCGCGTAGAGGTCCTTGTAAGTATCTCTACAGCGATAACGGTACGAATTTTGTTGCTTCGCGTTCCTATCTAAACGAACTTCATGAATTTCTTAAATCCGACGATTACTACAAAACTTTTAGTAGCGAATTAGCGGAAAGCCGTATAATTTGGAAGATGATTCCACCAAATGCACCGCATTTTGGCGGAATTTGGGAGTCCCATATAAAGTCTGTTAAAGGCCATTTATTTCGCGTAATAGGTAAACAAATATTAACATATGAAGAGATGGTTACGATGTTGAATGGTATTGAATCAGTTTTGAACTCGCGACCCTTATATGTGTTGAGCACTGATCCGTCAGAACCGTCCGCGTTGACACCTGCCCATTTTATACATACCGCTCCGCTGGAATGTTTACCCGCTCCTACGTTAGAAAATGATCGCATGACTCTTCAAACGCGCTTTTCGTTAATGGACTCATTAGTCCAATCGTTTTGGAAGAGATTCCGCACGGAATATTTACATAATCTGCAGTCGCGAGAAAAGTGGAACACACCTGCAAATCCTGTAACTGTAGGTACAGTAGTTCTCATCATTGTAGAGAACTGTCCGACATTACGTTGGCCGCTTGGGGTTATCACTAAATTGTTTCCCGGCAAAGACGGTGTAATTCGAGTTGCTGAAGTGAAAGCCAAAAGTGGCATCCTGCAGCGTCCTGTAGTGCGACTTTGTCCGCTACCAACGCAGTAGTTTTCTTTATATTAACTTACTAGTTTAAGTTACACTTAGTATTAATATAAGCACTATCCTTCGCTCTAGTTTTTGTCCTTATGACTTAGTTTATATTCCGCATTATTAGATTATATTACCGCACGCATACACCTAATTTAATGGTGATGTTCTTATATATGTTTTCCCCCTTTTTGGGTTTATTTTTATTTTGTTTTTGAGGTTACCTCAAAGCCGGGAGGTTGTTTGGTATTTAAATTAATCATGCATTTCTGAACGCTCTCTTGTGACGTAAATGACGTATTTCCAAATCAACCAATCCCGTTCTTCCTTGAGTAGCATATATCCGCTTAGTTACCGTTTAACCACGAGCCCTACAGCACACCGCCGCCGTCGCGAGAGTGCTTCTATTGCCTATAACTGTGAAGTTTTGTGAACTTTTGTGTCGACACATTGTGCCTGGTACCAGCTAATCATCAGGTGAGTGGTGCTAGCTGTTTCCTACATTTTTCCTTGTCTGATTACCTGCGTTTTACATTGTCGAGTAGCGTTCAATACCTACTAATTAATACACCTAATACAGTCCACACTTAAAAATATAAAAACCGCTATTTCTTGGCTTCTAGCCATATTTTAAACCCGCCAATCTGTCTAGTCAGCTGGGCGAAATGTTCCGCTGGTGGTTGCGCGTGCGCAAGTGTTACTGCCGGCGTAGTGTCGTTCCCACAGTGAGCATGTGAGCGTGCGGTGTAGTGATATCGGTGATCGTTCCGTCAGCTGAACGGGCGCGTGGTGTGCGCGGTGGGCCTGCTGGAGGCGGTGCAGCGCGGGAGCCCGCCGGCGCTGGCGGAGCACGCGCGGCGCGTGGTGGCCGGCCTGCTGGCCGCGCTGCGCTCCCCGCCCAGCGCCCTGCCCGCTGCGCGCGCGCACCGCCGCCTGCGGCCCGCGCTGCTGCCGCACCACCCGGCGCTCGGCGACCGCCTGGCCACGCTCACTGTCAGGTAGGAGCCCGCCCCGCCTGGCCTCGCTCACTGTCAGGTAGGAGCCCGCCCCGCCTGGCCTCGCTCACTGTCAGGTAGGAGCCCGCCCCGCCTGGCCTCGCTCACTGTCAGGTAGGAGCCCGCCCCGCCTGGCCTCGCTCACTGTCAATTAGGAGCCCGCCCCGCCTGGCCTCGCTCACTGTCAGGTAGGAGCCCGCCCCGCCTGGCCTCGCTCACTGTCAGGTAGGAGCCCGCCCCGCCTGGCCTCGCTCACTGTCAGGAAGGAGCCCGCCCCGCCTGGCCTCGCTCACTGTCAGGTAGGAGCCCGCCCCGCCTGGCCTCGCTCACTGTCAGGTAGGAGCCCGCCCCGCCTGGCCTCGCTCACTGTCAGGTAGGAGCCCGCCCGCCTGGCCTCGCTCACTGTCAGGTAGGAGCCCGCCCCGCCTGGCCTCGCTCACTGTCAGGTAGGAGCCCCCCCCGCCTGGCCTCGCTCACTGTCAGGTAGGAGCCCGCCCGCCTGGCCTCGCTCACTGTCAGGTAGGAGCCCGCCCCGCCTGGCCTCGCTCACTGTCAGGTAGGAGCCCGCCCCGCCTGGCCTCGCTCACTGTCAGGTAGGAGCCCCCCCCCGCCTGGCCTCGCTCACTGTCAGGTAGGAGCCCGCCCGCCTGGCCTCGCTCACTGTCAGGTAGGAGCCCGCCCCGCCTGGCCTCGCTCACTGTCAGGTAGGAGCCCCCCCCGCCTGGCCTCGCTCACTGTCAGGTAGGAGCCCGCCCCGCCTGGCCTCGCTCACTGTCAGGTAGGAGCCCGCCCCGCCTGGCCTCGCTCACTGTCAGGTAGGAGCCCGCCCCGCCTGGCCTCGCTCACTGTCAGGTAGGAGCCCGCCCCGCCTGGCCTCGCTCACTGTCAGGTAGGAGCCCGCCCGCCTGGCCTCGCTCACTGTCAGGTAGGAGCCCGCCCCGCCTGGCCTCGCTCACTGTCAGGTAGGAGCCCCCCCCGCCTGGCCTCGCTCACTGTCAGGTAGGAGCCCGCCCCGCCTGGCCTCGCTCAATGTCAGGTAGGAGCCCGCCCCGCCTGGCCTCGCTCACTGTCAGGTAGGAGCCCGCCCCGCCTGGCCTCGCTCACTGTCAGGTAGGAGCCCGCCCCGCCTGGCCTCGCTCACTGTTAGGAACCGGCCCCGCCGAGCGCACCGCTGCTGTACCCGCTAACCAACCTTAACTTCATACGTAGAGAATGTTGTAACGATCACCGTTTGAACACAAACAAATATTGAACATAACATGATTGGTCTTCTAGGAAAACTCCTACAGTAGCTGACGGTAAGTATTCAAATGCTCGTACACACGGCGAAACCTCAACCTGTTTGGACTTTGAACTGTTAGAAATGAAACCCTGCGAATCGAGCGAGTAATTGCGATATACTGGATGTGGTTCTGCATTCTTGCCATATTTACGGAGGTTGATATATACCTTTTAAAGAACAAAAATCAATAATTAAATGATAGACTTAAAATTATGAAATATTTTTTATGTTTGGTACGAAAAGAAATCCCGTGTGCAACCGTCACTATAATATAACCCCGTCTGGCACCGCTCTTCGTGCAAAGTAGGTAAACAAAAGTACGCGCGGAATTGATGTATGGGGCTGATGTATGGGGGCTTTCTGTCCAAATAATAGCTTATATAATTGACGTTATTGCTCCTCAATTAGCAGTTATATTTAATAGCTGTGTCAAGATTGGAGAGTTTCCTGACCTCATGAAGCACAGTAAAATAATACCTTTATTCAAGTCTGGTAGTACCACTGAACCTACGAATTTCAGACCAATTTCGGTGTTGCCAGCCTTGAGTAAAATTTTTGAAAAGGTTCTTTTGGATCAAATGTTAGATCATTTCAATAAATATAACTTGTTTCATGATAAACAGTTCGGCTTTAGAAAGAATCGGTCCACCACTGACGCGAGAGTCGAATTATTAAAATATGTATATGAGGCTTGGGAGGAATCACAGAACGCCCTTGGTGTATTCTGTGATTTATCCAAGGCTTTTGATTGTGTAAATCATGATACGATGGTCAGGAAATTACGCCACTATGGTATAAGGAACAGAGCTCTTGACCTTTTAACTTCATATTTGAATAATAGAATTCAGAAGGTTGACATTAACGGTAAGAGATCTCCTGGTTCTGTGGTCTCCATGGGCGTCCCTCAAGGTTCAATATTAGGCCCATTTCTGTTTTTAATATATATTAATGACTTACCCTACTACGTAGGGGACAAACTAAATGTTGTATTGTTCGCTGATGATACCTCTCTTTTATTTAAAGTCAGGCGTAAACTCTATGAATACGACGAAGTAAACAATGTACTTTCTAAAGTTGTCCATTGGTTCAATGTTAATAATTTGAAACTTAATGAGAGCAAAACCAAATGTGTGAAATTTGTAACACCAAATGTAAGACAGGTGGCAACCAATGTGGAAATTAATGGAGCGACGTTGGACCTTGAGGAGTCGACTGTGTTCTTAGGTATAACAATTGACGCTAAACTACAATGGGGCCCACACATTAAGAAATTGTCAGGTAGACTGAGTTCCGCGGCTTATGCAGTTAAAAAAATAAGACGTTTAACTGATATTGAAACCGCTAGAATTGTTTATTTCAGCTATTTCCACAGTATTATGTCTTATGGTATATTACTGTGGGGATCTTCTGCAGAACTTAATACCATTTTTATTCTGCAGAAAAGAGCTGTGAGAGCCATTTACAATCTGGCTCCTACTGATTCACTAAGGGAAAAATTCAAAGAAATAGATATTCTAACGGTTCTTTCGCAATTCATATTTGAAAATTTAGTTTATATTCAGAAAAATATTGTATCTTTTAAAAAGTACAGTGCGATTCATAGTGTTAATACCCGGAACAAACACAATCTTGTTTTACATTCCACACGTCTCCACAGAAGAAGCAAATCGTTTATGGGCCAAAGTATACGCTTCTATAACAAACTGCCACAGGATATCCGAGATCTTCCACCGAATAAATTTAAACCTTTGATAAGAAGCTGGTTGTCGAAAAAGGCTTATTACAAAATCTCGGATTACCTAGAGGATAAAGCTGCGTGGGCTTGAACTGATCAACTCATGCAAGCTTAGAATTGTAGGCTTACAGTTTGTAACACCTCTTAATCTGGTGGATTACTGATGGCCGTTTCACAAGTCAATTGATTGATAATATAAAGATTATGTGAAAGTGTTTTGTGTCTTGCCTGTCGAGGTACTACTTAACAGCAGAAGTTAAATATGAGCCACTGTGATTTTGGTTCGGTCATGCTCGCCATCGAAAAGTCTTTGCTTGTGGCGGCTTCGTGTGGCGGGTCACCCCCTTCCCTCTAATATGGTTGAGGGGAGTGATGGCTGCTGCTCGAGTCAACTCGTGCGCGGGTGCTGCTTGGGGGGACTGGTCCGACTTCTATCCATTTGGCCTTTTAGTTTGTCGTAATTTATTATTTTGTTCTTTTCTTCCTTGCTTTATGTTTCGAACGGCAGGACACAATATCGCTAATGTCGATTCATTTGTAACAAAACAATGTTTAAAAAAAAAGTGAAAAAATGACAAGCCCTCTGAGTTTCTTGCCGGATCTTCTCAGTTGAGGCCGCGTTGTGATCCGGTGGTAGCTTTTAAAAAATGACGATTCAAAAGTGCTAGCGTTAAGCCTATTTGAAATAAAGATTTTTGAGTTTGAGTTTGATTGCCAACCTTGGGACCTATACTGAGCACTCAATACCCCTTATTCTGGTTGAAAGTTAATCATGAATCATTAATTATCTCTTACGGCCGAACCTACAGTGGGTTAATTGATCCTTATCTCGTTACTTAGTGTAGATGTCAAATTATTTGCGCTCTCAGTGGGTTAATGCTTAGTTAGCGCTAGTTAATCGTACTTAACTTTAAGTGGCCGAGAGACGTTACTTAGATTAGCTAATCAATGATTTTGACACATTTTATGGCGGCAACAAACATCTGATAACTAGATTATTTGTTTCAAGAAGTCATTCTCTATAATTTTGGGCATATTTTAATTGTGTTATCATAAATACGGAAAAACATATGTATGATATTTTATTTGAAGGTCTCATTGATTCGATTATTCTTTGCGGTACGAGGGAAGAGCGTACGAGCGAATGGCGTAATAATCTAAGTTCTTCGACACCAATCGTTCCACTACGACACGAAAAGAATATTGTATTCATTGGGAGATCGAGATATCAAGGGCTAAAGTGCTATAGATACTACCTACCTATGAACAGTCGGGTCAGGCTCAGGAGGCCCTAAAATAACCTCATAAAATAAATATATCTAAATATCTGTGGGTGTCTGCTGTCACTGAAGTTTTTTTTTAATGTTGTCAAGCGTGACCAACCAAGCTATACCAACACTGCCACATGAAAAAAATAATTGTGAGAATTATTAAAACAACGCGTGTTTATCTTGTATTTGTTCCATATACCATTGATTTTATTACAAGTATTGAATAAATAAGTATTTATATTTTGCATAATAAGCCAATATTTAGAATAAAACTTTTATTTACCCGTTTAGTATTGGCAACACACGACAATTATCGATAGATTTGTCGCCTTGGACGCACTAGTCGCGCACTATGCATCCTTAAATTCTAATATTTGTAAAGTAAGCATTAAATTTTGACAGTGGGCGCGAACGTTACTTAAGAAATTTAACTACAGTTAACTAATTGTGATTAACGCTTAATATAAGTAATGTATGTAGGTTCGGCCGTTAGTTATTAGCCACTGAATTATTAATCTATTTTTAATCAATTAACATAATCCTTAACTGTAAGGCCTCATTTACGGAGGCGCGGAGCGTCACGCGTCGCGTGTGGCGTGGCGTCTCGCATCTCGCTCTCACTCCTAGAACGCCATATGTTTTAACTCAGTGCGGGCCGCGCCGCCCATCGCGACGCGTGACGCCCCGCGCCTCCGTAAACGAGGCCTTAGGTCTACAAATATGGCAAAAATGCAAAACCACACCCTGTATTTATTTACTTAGTTGTTATTTCGTCTTACGCGGCGCGTGCGGTCGTCTGCTGTATGCCCCGTCCCTTTCCAACAATTATCTGTGTTGTATGTAGCGAAAAAAAATTACATTATATTACGACCAGGCGATTATTTTCCTCTTTAGCTCGATCTATGTTTTAAATAATTCTTATTATGTGATTGAAAAAAGACAAGCCCGCTGATTTTCTTGCCGGATCTTCTCAGTGGAGCCCGCGTTACGATCCGGTGGTACGAGTAGTTGTAAAAAATGACAATATGTAAGAGGCCTATGCATAATAAAGAAATTTGAATTTGATATGCAATGTTTGTAGTGATTATTCCACCTCGAATATTCCAACCGCAGGCTCCACAAGCCCCAGTGCGACCTGGACCCCAGCTGGGGCGAGGAGGAGCTGGACTCGGCGACCGTCCGCACCATCCACCTGGTGCACGCGGTCACCGCCGGCGTCAAAACACGCTCCGATGATGACGGGGACTCCGCCGCCCACAAGAACAACTACTTCACGGCGCCAGGGTTCTGTTACGTGTTCCCACTACTCAAATTAGGTGAGTGACACATTCTAGAACCAATTAAACCTTTCTATCCTACAGTAAAATGCTGTCTTGAGATGTGTTCGCTATTGCTTCTGAATTATCCATGTCTCGTTACGTCTGTGTATATAAAGCGGGAGGAAATTCTTCAAAACGCCACATAATACACGCGAAAATTCGAGACAGCGATAAAAAGTGTTCGTAAATAAACGATTGGTAATTGTTGAAGGTCATTGCATGATTTTTCTTTACGAATCAATGGTACATAGGCCAACTACTAGCCATGCATGTTGTGGCTATTGTAATTAATTAGTAATTAACAGATTAACTAACACGTTTATGTTGCAGTCGTAACCTAAAAGTGTTAACGTTCTATTTTCGTCCAATCGACTTTTCCACGAAATATATCTAGTGGTTAGCCTAAGTAACTGTGCACTATCATTTCCAACTCGGTCTTGACGTTTCGTTGATGCGAAAGTATGGCCTTTGTCAATGCACCAGCAGTCCTAAACGAGCCACACACTGGTTTGAGTGTCAATTTATTATTTTCTTTAAATGACAACTTCAAAAGTCTGATGTAACTAATCGTATCATATTTCATTTGGCTATACATTTCTGCATGATTTATCACACTCGGTCTAGACAACACTTCTCAACCTACAAGCAATTAATATACTTCAAAATTATTGAAATTGGATTAAACTTCAAATTATTATAAGCTCTTGTGGACCACGTATCGTCCCCAGGTCTAACCAGTTCCGTGTGTCGGAAAGACGAGGCTATGATGTTGAACGGTCTGGCCGTGATAGCCCACCACGCGGCCCTGCGAGGGAGCGCGGAGGCCAAGGGGGGTCGCGACCTGCTGCATCCCTCGCTGTTCCCAATAGACCAGATGTTCCGGCTGCTTATCGACCTCATCAGTAAGTATACACGTATAGAACTCGAATGTATCTGCACTTGAAATGATACCGGTACCCACAACCGGTTCACATAGAAAATTTAATATCCAAGACACGACATCTCGGTGTGGCTGGGTAAAATGCAATCGCGAGTGCCATACACTTCAGACACGCGTTTTGTGGTGTTTTTGTGCAAAAGGAGCAACAAAATAAGAGGTTTTTTTGTTGTATGGTTAGTGGCCAACCTGGTGTCAGAGTTTTCGAGCTGCCCTAAAGCCTCTGACTTAGCTTAACGACTGCTGTCTAGACGACAACAGCCGGGACCGACTTTTAAAGTGCCCTCCGAAGCACGGAGACGCTCAGTTCAAATGCCACTAAACGGTCACCCATCTCAGGACTGACCTTGCCTGACGTTGCTTACCCAACTGATCGTGTACCGAACAGTGGTTACAACTGGCTATGAGCGCCTCATAAATAAATAACAGTTTATTTATTTATTTATTTATATTTAAGGAAGACTAGCAGCTTATAAAACTAATTACATTTCACATAGTAGAAACTAGAAGCCATTTATAAGTCTCCAGTAAGTTAAGTAAGTTATTGTAACTGTTCAGTTGATGGATGTTTAAATTGTACTATAAACGGTGAATTGTTTTTTTAAGCTACTAGTCGTATCAGAGAGTCCATATTGTGTTGTCCATAGTGGGGCTTATGTCATAATTAACTTTTTACTTTGTAAACAAAGCTTGATACAACCTGTTTAATAAGATTAAGGTAATATAACGCAAGCATCTACCATTGAAACCACCCCACCACCAGAGATGTCTATTGCTATCAAATGTATAGTAATATATTTTGTCCGTCAGGCAGCACGAGCGGGCGCGTGCAGGCCGCGTGCACGGTGGCGCTGCTCGAGACGGCGCAGTGCGCCGCGCGCGGGGGGGTCACCGCCGATGACGTCACGTGCCTGCTGGCCGGCCTGCAGAACCCTATGGAGGTGACCGCTCGCTAACACTGTACATCATCATTAACACCAGCAGCAGCCCTTAGAAGGGAGCGTTTGCCGTAATCCCCACGCTTGGCGAGCGTGTTGGGGGTCGCAGTATACGTGGTAGATAATCCAATAGAAAGACGCTGCTGCACGTCTTCTTGTTTTCCCTTAGTCGCCTCTTATGGAAACCCAATGGGAGGAGATGAGAAGGTGCTATTCTATTCTAGGTGTAACACTATACGCTGTAGGGTATTTGGCAAGGATTTTAATGTGTTGCAAAGATTCTGTTGACCTTTTTTTTACATACATTTTTAACTACGTATCCTATTTCTGTTCTGTTGCTAGTGGCTATTAATTGGGCCCGGTAACCACTGGAACGCGCTTCGACCCAACTGAATCCGTTGTGTATGCCCTAGCCCTTACTCTGTTGCTGACTTATCGAAGAGTTCCTTGAGGTACCCCACGATAGCGACAGCTTGGAGCTGTACATAATCATCTGGTGTAGGATAGGCTACTCCCAGAAGTTCCAGATGACTTAACTATGTATATTTTATATTTTTTCTTGGGATGCGCGGAAAGAGAATCCTCGTATAGCGTATTAATATACATGTAATCTCCTAGCGCTCGATGGACTATCCATTCTATTTATATCTATATTTTAATTACATACTAAATTTATTTATATCGTCTTTATTAAACTGTTTCTGAACAACTGTGTCATTGGAGCACGCTCCAATGAAGCCACTGTGTTTTATCCATTGCGTGCCTGCCTTGTTTAATTAGAAATTCATCCATTTTCGGTTAAATAACGAACAAAATTTTGAGCTCACTGCACTAAGACTGTTGATATTTTTCATTAATTTCTTTCTCAAATTGATTGATTGTGGGTTACACAATGCGTCCATTACCGTCTTGGTACCCCATTTCTGGGACAGCCTGTGTAAGTAGTATTAATATTAATAAGGTGGTCCGCGACGCCGCTCTGCGCGCGTTGCTGTGTGTGGTGGAGTGCTTGCCCGTCCTGCTGGAAGACCCGGACTATGCGCTCACTCTCACGAAGAGACTCCTCGTCGCCACCTTCGACGTCTCCGAAGACAACAAGTGAGTGAACAGTTTTTTTTACATATTTTGATGCAAAGAAAAGAAAGAAAGAAAAAGCATTTATTGCCACAGATTACAAATAACGAGACACACAAAAAACCATATACAAACAAAAACCCTTAACATCTAAAAGTTAACAAAATATCGAAAAAAAAACTTAAGTTAACTCCAGATTTTTTTGCTTAAAGGACTGATTCATAGTTAGACATTAGCTATTAATTCTTTTGAGCCAGATGATTTTAGAGCTTACATCATCAGCCGGAAGATATCCACTGTATGTTCAGCAGTTCAGGTCTTCCCCTTTGCCATAATCCCTATGGTGGGCCTGCTGTCCGTTTTAGGAATTTCCTTTAGTCGTCGCCTACGACACCCAACGGGAAGAGATGGAAGGGACTACTCTTACCTGGACACTCCACAGGATTATAGAGCTTGTACTATGGTAATCAACAACTGTTACAAATACAGATGTACTTGTATTTTTTTTTTGCAAATACATACTTCTATAAATCCAGAAATAGAACAAGCAGACATGTTCATGCATACATATGTTTGTCCTGGATGGGAATCGAACCCACAACCGACTGAGTAGAGGCCAGGGTATCCAACCACTAGTCCAACAGGCCCGTCAAACCGGCAAAGAACACTTGTTGTACAGGAAATTAGCAGAGGATCTATGGAGCAAGCTGCCGCTCGCGCACCAATGGAGCCGCGAGCCAGCTCTGGTCGAGCTGCTACTGGCGGAGGTGCAGCACCCCGCCGAGCCCGTGCAGCGGGCCGCCGCCGCCGCGCTGGCGCACCTCGTGCACGACGCCGGCCCGGGGGCGCCGCAACGAGTGCTCGCTGCACTGCACGACATATACGACGAGAAACTACCAGTGAGTTTTGACAACACTACTTGAAATCAAACTACTGTTACGGATTTCATCGCGGTTTATTTCGATTATTTTTTTTTTTGAAAAAAAATAAAGCGACAAAATCCGTAAAAGTAGTTTGATTTCAATGTGTAATATTAGCGTAAGTAAAAGACAACATTAACACTACTTGATAAAAACACCCTGTTTAAGAGGAGTGAAAATACAAAATATTGTCAACCAATTTGTTTGATTAGTTTTGTATTTCAAAAAATGAATGTCAATATTGTGTAGTAGCTGCGAATGGTGTATAATCATTGTACGTAGCTTTGGAGCTGTGGGACTCGAGCGGGGTATATGGGATTCTTACCCACTATAACCCCCGCGGCTGTCGCATCGGCACGTGAGACCTTGGGACCGGTGGGATCTGCACCAGGGGTCCCTCAGTGCCTTGCTTTTGAGCTCGCCGCCAGGGGGCGCATTGTAGCCGCCCGGAAACCAGTCACGGTGCTCACAGAGACTGGGGGTCGCAACACCGCCGCCGTCCTCGGAATCGCCGCCGTATTCAATGGGCGTCCCAGGACCCACAGCCCGAACGTCCAACGACTCCGAAGGGGTTAGGTCCTATACTCATCGATATACTATACCAACTAGATTAGCTGTCACGACCCGAAAAGTGGTCACGAAAATAGCGCCACGGAGACGGTTGTGTCGCTATTTCAAATTAGTACGAGCCGACAACAGCTAGCGTAAGAACGTATCGAAATTCCTTATTGCGCGTTTAAAAACTAACGGTCTTATTCATAAAAAAAGCTTATCAAAGGTTTTAAGCACTGATTAGTTATAGTGTTCTATAAGGTTATAAAACGTTCTATAAAGTTGCTTATTCATAAACGTTTCATAAACCATCTATAACTAATACGTCTCTATAGAACGTTTTTTAATCAAAGTATTGCCATTATAATGAAGTTGGTCAACAAATTACAAAATAATACTATGTTAAGTTTTGTAGCAGTAAGTCTTCCATATCATAAATAAATAAATTGACCGAATACACCCAATCGCCCACAGATAATATGTGTCTACACACCGCCTAGGTGTGATCATAGACATTATTACAGATTATAAAACATTTTATTGTCTACGAAACGATGACGACTGTCGATTTGACGGGCGTGTTGGTCTAGTGGTTGGACACCCTGGCTGCTACCCAATAGGTCGTGGGTTCGATTCCCTCTAAGTGTCTGGGTGTTATTTATCTATTTAATTATGGATTTACAATAAAAAAATACTTATATAAGTATAAGCATCAATTATCAGGTTTCCATAGTACAGGCTGTGCCTAGTTTGGGAACAGATGACCATGTGTGTATTGTCTCAGAATATTTATTTATTTATTGTATTTATGACGCCCATGCGGAATTCGTCATACATCCATCGATCATTGTCATTATTATTTGATTGTTAATGTTTGTTTGGTAAGGTTGTCACAAGTGCGTAATAATAACTAACCTATAATAAACTAACTTAAATTAAAATATATTAAATTGTATAATAATAATAATAAAATAAACGTTAAGTACTGAATAAAATAATAAATCATAATAGTTTGTAGTGTGTATACTGCTATTTTGATTTCTTACGAAATTGAACGGATATGAAACCTGTATGGGCTAGAACTCTTTGCCCAATGAGGCTCAACCACGGATTTATATTTACTTCGTAAAAACTGGATAGATCACTAAAATATCACTAATATAAACTTTATTCTACATTCTTAAGGTTTGTTTTTCGTTGACACAAGTCGAAGTAGATAAACGAGCCGAGTGAGATAGCGCAAAAGTAGATGTGTGTCCTTGTCTGCCCCCTTGTCAAGTAAATTGCCAACGCCAAATATGATTATTTTTAGTAGTGTTAGGTAGATTTCTTAAAAGTTGATTACATTTGCTTTATAAGTTTTTCGTGTAATAAAACATCGAAATATAATACATCTAGGATGATGAAATGTTAATATCATAAATTAGCATACGAACAACATGCAATACTTTTATTAACAATAATATTAGTAACTGTACGATCTGGTAGCCGTACAGAAGTATTTACAATGGTATGTAAATAAGAGAAAGAGTTAAGTACAGATAAATGGTTTATTATAAGCACTTAACCCTAAATGGTATGAAATGGTTAATGGTTATGAGCACACGCGAACCGATTGGCTATCAAACGTGAACTGACTGTGAAATCGTTGCAATACTGCATCTCGGCGTAAATGATGACACAGCGCAACGTAATGCACGATGCTTGCACCGTACATGCTCCCACAGCCAGAAGAAGAAAGTGATGGTGGTGATGGTTATGAATGATGTGAGACAAGGGTGATCAACAATATTTCCTTAGTCTACACTAGTGTCCTTATGGTTATGAATTATTAAGAACACTAAAACTTGGTCTAAAAACTGTAGGCGACGAACAGTGATCTAAATGTCCACTAGGTCCGTCTATGGTCTCTTTTATACACAATTGATTGTCATTATGGTTCAGCTTGTCACTTACACTCACTACACTTTGGTCACTAACACTAAAACGGTAGGCAGCGTTGGTCACGCCGCGCAGGGCAGGTCGCGCCGACGGCGCCGACCCCGGCGTTGGCGTCGCTCCGGCGGCGGGCGGGCGGCGCGCGCGACATCTGCGCACCGCGCCCGCTGCGCCCGCAGCGCACACCACTCCCACCAGCACGTAGATCACGACGTAATGGTGCACGTCGTGGTACGAAATGCTCCTTACCAGGCTCGGCTGTGACTGCATTTGTCTTATTCTAAGACCTATACCCGTCAGCTCGTCTTCTGCACCGTCGACCGGAAATTCTGGTTTCAGAGCCGCTAATGGTCTTAGTTCGCTCTAACTAGATAGATCGATGTCCTGTTTATACTGTTCGGTGAATTGGTCATCGAGTACACCGAACAGTCCATGTGCAATATTACCTACGACATTGAGAAGGCCGCGGCGCGTTCGCACGTGCTCGCGTGGGAACTGCTGATCCGACATTACATTGTTGTAATGATCCAGTTCACAATTTTATTGCAATTACGACATAGCTATACTATGTCGTAATTGCAATAAAATTGATTCACAATGCTCTTTTCTTACGGACTTTGTACATATAGAATCTAAATGGTTTATATAATTAAATAATAACTTATTTCCTTGCCAATAGGGCTGTAAATCGTAGTATACTACTAGATTCCATTCGTCCCGAACAAAATGCACTGTAGACATTTTATCAAAGTATAAATTCTGACTGTTATTTAAATTCATAATATTATGCGCACATTGGATCGGTGGCATAAAAAATGTAAACAGCATGAGTGCCATGGTTATGAAATGAAATATTCCTTTTCTGGGCACACGTCTGGTGCTTGGTTTTACTCTCTCCTCGCTCATCTGGTTGGTTTCTTGGTTATGCTGGTCAAGATTATTATTTATCGGTAAAATGGATAACTTAATAATCGGCCTTTTAATGGTCCCGTTTTTGGTTTTAACGGACACCACCCTGACGCACCCACGCGTGCCGATTGGCTATCAAACGCGTACTGACTGCGAAATCGTTGCAATACTGCATCTCGGCGTAAATGATGACACAGCGCAACGTAATGCACGATGCTTGCACCGTACAGTAACAATTTATCATTATGAAGGTAGCAGCACTGAGCTGTTGTGTGATTGTCGACATTGTCGTAGTAAGTAACCGGTGTCGCGGTGTACTGTTAGAATAGGGTGACCATTGTTATGTATGGCGTCGCGTCGGTCGTCTCGGAGGATGGTTTCCATACAAACGTTGGTTAACTCAACCCGAATTTGGGAATGAAATACAGATACCCGGAAGAAAACGGTAGCTATTACCACAAATTCAAATAATTTATTGTCTTGATTGTGGTAAGTACAGCAGATCTTATATGTAATATTAAAATAAGTAAAATAAGACTTTAAATTTAAAGAAATTGATTGCAACAAATTTTCAAAATTAATAATTGCCTAATACATAGTAATTTCATGACTTGCCATTAACCATTAAATTCCATCCAATTATACAATACAAATAATAATTATAATTAGTACTTATTTTAACACCAAAATTACGATCTGAACGCAAAAATCGTCACATGCTGTTGCCTCGCAACATTCAGATTGACGGAGGTCACGCAGGAGCACCGATGTGGCACCGCCCGTTGTGACTCGATCCGCCGCCGCCAAAAGACCTTAGAAGTGAGAAAAATAATCCTTTCACGTAGTAATGCGTGGACACCCTATTAGACAGAGATACACTACTACTTTCGGACCTTTCATTCGGCTCGTGATCTTTAGTAGACTACGCTGTCCAGTTCTAATCCTGTATTCGTGGGCTCAACTAAAGAAAAAAAATGAACTGATAGATGTGACACTGACGCAAATGTCATTTTCTTAATAATTAATAATCAGCTGTTGAAAGTCGGCCATTTTTTACCTTATATCACGCTTATAGCACTGTTATAGTAGGGGTCTGCCCTCTATAACTTTACAACATAGCTAAAGAACGTTTTAGTGCTAAAATGCGTTTATGAATAATACTTTTTGAAAATCATACTATAGCGAGCCTATAAGTGTGTGATAACTTTTTATGAATAACACCTTAAGTAACTAAGTAATACTAAAATTGCAGATGGAGATTTTTTTTCGTTTCGTATTCTTATTACTACTAGTTTAAATCTACACTAATATTATAAAGAGGAAAACTTTATTTGTTTGGTTGTAATGAATAGGCTCAAAAACTACTGGACCGTTTCTAAAAATTCTTTCACCATTCTAAAGCTACATTATCCACGAGTAACATAGGCTAAATTTTATTTTGGAAAAAAATAGGGTTCCGTAAGATATTTGGGTTTTTTCGGACACAAGGTGTAAAAGATCAACCAGAAAAGTTACTTATTTTGCGTACGCTGCCTAAACTATAAAAGATAGAACCATAAAAGGTTCGAATTAATTGTAGATCTTATAAATATCTACAAAAAAGTCCGCGGCACACGCGCGTATCTATGTCGAGTGAGGCCCAACAACCATTTTTTTATTTTAAAATCTTGAATTTTGTTTGGACTACATTTAAACGCATTTATTTTACTCATGCTATTAATCCTTATCAAAATAAACTATTTCATCATTATGTACAGTTTATGTAGATAATATTTGGTCTTTGAATGATTAAAATTGGACATTTGGTTTTGAAGTTATGGCGAAATTAAAATATTACTGCTTATAAATTAAAATATTTCTGCTGCACGGCCCGTTGCGAAGTGAGCGTCACCAAGGCGGGGGTGCGCATGCGGGAGGGGGAGTTAAGATCTATGAGTAAGGTACCTACCCGCGCGGCTCAGACGTGAGGTCGGCTCCCTACGCAGCGGTCGTGCGCGAATTCTAATAATTTTCGTGCGATTTTTTTTTAGATTTCTTTCTTAAAACTACACCTACGCAAAAGTTCTTCTCAGAGCTTAACAACAGTTCTTCTCATAGCTAACCAACAGTTCTTTTCAGGGCTAACCAACAGTTATTTTCAGTGCTAAACAACAGTTCTTTTCATGGCTAAACAACAGTTCTTTTCAGAGCTAGAATATTACACGCTATTAGCATTTTCTTAAACATTTGAAAATGCCTAAGAGAGCCAGGTCTCAACTTTCTAAACATAGTTCTCAAGCACGGGCAGCAAGAATACGTCGTATGGAAGAATCTTCACCTGAACGTGCACAACGCCTTGCTGAACAAAATAAGAGAAACTCTCAGGTACGCGCACGAGAGTCGAGTGTCGAACGTTCGCAACGCCTTGCACAACAAAATCTGAGAACCTCTGAGTTACGTGCACGAGAGTCTGGTGAACCGATATGTATGAAGTTTTGCGGGTAGGTCTGAGAATAGGTTATAAAGTATATTTTATACCGCTGATACCATGATTGACGAGGATATATAGAACGAGAGGAGAGTGCAAGAGAGGGAGAGGGGAGGGTGATGGAGTGAGTGATCGGAGGAGTTAGATGGAGCATGGGGGGGGGGGAGTGAGAGGGAGCAAGTTGGGAGAAGAGAGAGGAGGGAGAGGGTTCAGAGAGGACAACGGGGAGAGGAAGAGGGGAAGTGTGACGGGGACCGAAGCGGGAGGGGAGAGAAATAGCATAGAATTCGATTTTTATTATAAGAGAGAGAGATGGAGAGAGATAAATCAAGGAAGTAGGGAGAAAAGGGGAGCAAAATGTAATTAAAGTGCGGGCTGAGCTGCGCGGGTCAGCTAGTAATAAATATAAGTAAGATATATCATTATAATATGAAATAAAAATTATTTATTTGATATTTTCTCCGCTAGTAGTTCGCAACTGCCATGCCGAGACTGACAAAATTAATGTTGCCGATAGGAGTGTCGCCACTGTCTATACGAAAATGTCAAACTACACGTCATTACCAAAGTAAAAATTTAGTTCTCATTTTTGCCACCAGCACGGATAAGTTGGTAAGTCAGTACACACACAATGGAAGCACACATTACTCAGCTCCAAAACTGTGTAAGTGCCATTGTTGTCTGCAATTGTTTTGAACCTTATTTTATAGTGGTTAAGATTTTCTTTTAAATGAATATATTTTTGTTTAGGGGTCGTCCATTAATCACGTGAGGCTCGAAAGGGGGGGAGGGGTTCCGAAAAAATCACAAAATATCACCAGGAGGGGGGAGGGGTATAATGAGACATCACGTGTATTTATTTTTCGTTGAATGCACGATTTCTAAACCAAACAGCGGCACGTGGCCTTGACTCACCGTTGCCGGCAACGACTTCCCCTTCAACATTTAATCAGTTAAGTACCTGTATTTAAAGATAATATTCCGAAAATTTCAATATAAACTATATTTAAATTTTGTACAAAAAATACACGTGATTTTGGGTAGCTTAAAACCTCACCACATATCACCAGGAGGGGGGAGAGGTTAAAAAGTTGCTAAAAAACATCAGGTGATTAATGGACGACCCCTTAAGTCAAAACAACTACATTTTTTCGTATCGCTTGGCGATTTTATTGATTTTTCTTTGTCTCCGATGTAAAGGTTTTATGTGCCAACATTACTGCATACAGAATTAGACTTTATTATTACATGTGAAGGCTTCTATTAGTCCGACGTTCCGAATTATTTAAAACTATTTTCTACAATTTCTAGCTACGTGTATAGTATGTAACCGCGACCACATTTTCGATGTCATTTTGTTCGTGACTGCATATCTTGTTTATAGTCATCGATATAATATATAAACTAGATAAACATTCACAAACAAAATCACATCTAAAATGTGGTCGCGGAGGTTGCAAACTTATCTGTGCTGGTGGCGGAAACGTGAACTAACGATTTTATAATGATAATGACTTGTAGTTTGACAGTTTCATATAGACAGTAGCGACACTCCTATCGGCAAAAATAAATTTGTCAGGACGTGGCTTGTAAAGAAATAGCGACACAAGGGCGCTATTTCATTCGCCGCTCGGCTGTGCTATAGTACACACGCTCGTTTGTGCAGAACGTCTCGGTCAGTGTCTCTCAAAGCTTCTCAGCGATGCCTACGTTTACTTGCCCCAGCTGTGACTCTCAACACACCGATGGCCCAACGTGCAGTGTTTGCCGATGTCAATATGATTTTCAATGCGCGGGAGTATCGGAGACAGGTTATCGTAGGCTTGGCGAGACTAAGAGGAACAACTGGAAATGCCCCAGATGTAAGGTCAGTCCATCAGCATCCCCAGCCACCTTATCAGCTACATTACAAGGCCCAGTATCGAGTCAATTGGATAAGATGCAAGATCAGCTAAGCAAGATAATGTCTCTGTTGACCCCTCTGGCGTCATTGGTGGAAGACGTGAAGTCAATCAAAACTGAACTTGTGGACCTAACACAATCCCTCAACACGGCTCACGACCTTATCCAAAACTACTCAAGCACAGTTTCCACACTAGAGACACGAGTAGAAAAGTTTCAAAACATATGCACCGAAGTTCAAGCTCTGCAAGTTGAAGTATCGCGACTCAATCGAGAACTAGAGGAGAGAGACCAATTCGCTAGATCAAACAATGTAGAGATTAGAGGAATCCCCGGGAAAAAAAATGAGAATTTATTTGATATAGCATTAAACATTGCCAAATTGAGCAATTATCAAGGAAACAATTAACTACATCGCACGGATTCCAACACGTATACCAAACGCTGAGAAACCAATAATCATAGCCTTTAACAATCGGTACGTCAAAGAAGACTTTGTTGCATCGTCTCGCAGATCTAAAAATTTAACGCTCTCTAACTTGGGATTTAATGTCACTGGAAATTTTTATGTTAACGATCACCTAACTCAGCGAAACAAACTACTTCTAAATAAAGCAAGATTATTGGCTAAAGAGAAGAAATACCAATACGTCTGGGTGAAACACATGAAGATCATGGCCAGGAAGTCTGACACCTCACCAATAATTTTTATAAAAACCGAAAACGACTTGCAAAAATTAACTTAATAAACTTCTTAACTAAAGCATACTTCACAAAATATAAACTATTTATAATACTTGGGAACAGTTTGAGAACCATACGCATCACAAGTTTTTGCTATCTACAACTATTGTTGACGAGTGTTGCCGGAGCGGCTACCCATTCTTCGCATGTAAGTTTGCAACCAAACATAGAGCTTTCGACGGTGTCCGGCTGCGCACGCCGTATATTAGTGGTCAATTTCGCATGCGCGTACTACCCCGAGAGACTATGTCAGCGTGCACCGCGTCGTCCAAGCAATCGCCACAGTCTGTATTATTTTAATACTACGTTGCAGTTAAATTATGTGAAAGCGTGCTTAGTATGTTTTTTAACTTTCTATAAACTTGCGTACAGAAACTCAACAGTTTTGTATTTAAATACTTATAAGTTCTTAAAATATAGCCATACACACCCAAAAATGAATAATAATGGTAAAAACCTAGGGCATTCGGCTGCTTGCTATTTACACTTATGTCAATATTCGTGTATGATCATAGCACATTCAATTATTATTTGGAGTATTTACAATCCAAACAATTCAAGTTACCTCAATTATAAAACGCTGATAGTGTTTGCAACCTCAATATCAACGGGTTTGTATTTTTATTCTTTTACAACCGTAAGTAGGCTCGCCTTAGCAATTATAACTTACATTAAAAATGCTCTCCTGTAATATAAATATATACTAAAAAAATACTCGAGGGCTGCGCACTAAGACACATACGTTTAAGCGTAGTATATGCCAAAATAATTTTGATATTATTTCCCTAACTGAAACCTGGCTAACTGACGGTATTAACAATACTGAGTTATTTGACGATAGGTATATTGTTTTTCGACGAGATAGGGATTATCTGGGCACGCACGTGAAGTATGGCGGGGGAGTGCTTTTGGCTTTGCGCAAAACTTTAACGGCAGTGGAGCGACCTGAATGGAGCTCGTCAGCTGAGGACCTATGGGTAACAGTTACTACTGGTAAGGGACACCAAAATTCGTGTAAACTGCATCTGTGCACCATATATCTATGCAAAGAAAATTATGGGAATACATTTTCTACACAGTTAAATAGTTTTACTGAAAAATTGTCATCCATAATTCAATCGTGTCCCAATGACACGTTCGTCTTACTAGGGGACTTCAATTTAAGCAATGTAGACTGGCAAAGTGAACCCGATCAATTAAAACCCATAGGTATTACAGGTGAAAGTCAAATCTACTTTTTTGATACAATGTGTGAAGGCAATTTTACTCAGTTTAACTGGTGCCGCAACAATAATAATAGAATATTAGATTTGGTGTTCACCAATAGTGATAAGCTTTCGGTTACCCCATGCGACGACCCTTTGATACCGGAGGATGTACACCACAGGTCTTTAGACATCATGTTAGATTGTTCACATGATCAATCATTAGAACCGAACTCCAGGACTAAATATTACTACGAACGCGGAGATTATGATGCCATAAATGATATCTTAAACAAAATTGACTGGGAAGTTTGTTTGAATAATAATTGTATCGACAGTGCCCTTAGATATTTTTATGAAGTATTGTACGAACTTCGAGATAAATTTATACCGCGTAAAAATATTAAACCTTCTACTCTCCCTCCTTGGAACAGCGCCGCTCTAAGAAAAGTAATAAAAGAGAAGTTAAAATTTCTTAAAAAATGCCGCACCTATGGTAATTTGTTTTTTTTTTTAACCTATTTCCAAAATATGTATATTTTCCAAAATCTTAGAAAAAATTGTTCACACTCAGGTATATAACGCGTTAGCAGGCTCTTTTATTCCGGAACAGCATGGCTTTATAAAAAAAAGATCAACCACCTCTACTCTTCTAACATTCATAGACTTCACTACACTAAATATGGACTCTGGAGGCCGAGTAGATACCATATACACCGAGTAAAGCATTCGATCGAATTGATCATCATATACTTTTGTATAAGCTACAAGCGGCTGGAATTCATGGTGACTTGTACAGATGGTTCTGCTCCTATATAGATAATCGCTCTCAGGCTGTTGTAGTCAGTGGCGTGCAGTCCATATAGGCAAAAAGTGTTTGCCTACCCTGTGATTTCAAATATCTCTATTACATGATAACAAAAATAATTTAAGTGCACAATAACATTTTGTTTTGAATTATTTCATTATTATAAATAAACAAATTCGCGCGACATGTTTGAATGAAATAAATCAGCTGAGCGCTCCGCGTCAAAGCGGGCGAGCGCGCAGCAAGTGCAATGAACTATTCCTAAGTACGCGGAAATTTAAAGTTCGCGCGTTCGAGCCGCGAGGCCCGATCAAAAAGGCAAAATCTTTATTTGCACACATTCAAACGAAAATTTACTCACACCTGTAGGCACGCCGACCATGCGAACAGAATAAATGTCACGCACACATGCAAACATGATACTCTAAGATAGGCATAAGATAGGCACTGTCTTTTCGGTGACAGTCGATCCCTGATTGGTCGATCCAATATACTCTTTTAGATGAGTCAACCAATAAGGAGCCCGATGCGTCGAACGAACGCAATACGTTATACTACAAATTATAAAATACCTAGTTTGTTCAAACTTCAATATTTTATAATGACATCCATTTTTTGTTGGTTTTTATTTTCATTTATACGATTGTTTTCGTTCGGTGCAGTATGTTCGAAAAAGTGACTACTCCGTGTATTATTATTTTATTAGTGTTTCCAAATTAAAAAACTTATAGTAAATGGAAGTGGTAACGTGTGTTCGATGTTCTGGCCAAGTGTGTATAGAAAAATTAAAAAATCACGCATTTTCGTCCCTTTCTTACGAAATTAAAAGAAAAATAATTGAAGATGGCCGTTGTATGCCGAATTTGGAATTAATTCAGGTCAAAGGTAAAGTCACGCGAAAATTTAATAATAAAGAATATAAATAAGAATACCTACTCGTAAATATCTATTCATTTTGCAACTGATCGCAGTCACTTTTTTGTTTGTACGCGTACCAATAAGCAATCGGGTCTTTATCAAGGCCACTTCGTGTATCCTTAAATTAATTTGTCTATAAAATCAGTTAATTTTTGGATATTTGAGGTGGCATATTTACAATCATCTTAGTGTGTGTGTACATGTGTGTAACTCGCAGTCTCTCTCATATTGGTAAGATTTTTTACTCTACTACAAGAATAGAAGGGTTATGTTTTTAGAGTGTGTATGTATGTCTGGTACTTCCTACGTACTCATTAGTAGTGGAAGTGAAATAGAATATGTATTTAAAAAAAACAGTAGGTATTAGTTACTCAACAAACAATTAAGTAGGTATGTTTCTTTTGTGTTCACATCATTAAATTAAAGTCAATTTAGTTTTGCCTACCCTGTCATATAACCCAGTGCACGCCACTGGTTGTAGTGAATGGATACTCCTCACGATGGGTTAATGTCCCTTCTGGTGTTCCCCAGGGATCATTGCTCGCTCCTTTGCTGTTCAATATATTTTTAAACGATATTGGGCTCTGCTTTTGGCACTCCAAGTTCTTACTTTACGCCGATGACATGAAAATCTACAAAAAAATTGATAACACTACTGACTGCATTCTTTTACAAGAAGATCTGTATCGATTTGAAGACTATTGCATTAAAAACAACTTGGAGCTGAATGTCGCCAAGTGCCAATACATTATCTTTACCCGCAAGCCCAATATTTTGGATTACAAGTACACTCTGAGGGGTGTGCAACTAAGGAGGGTCAATTCAATGCGAGACCTTGGCATTATACAGGACGCTAAACTAACTTATGAAAATCATATTGATCACATTGCCAAGAGAGCAAACAAGGCTCTAGGATTTGTTATAAGATCCTGCTCTGAATTTAGTAGTGTTAAAGTTATTAAAATTCTGTATTGTTCTTATGTGCGCAGCATCCTCGAGTATGGGTCTCAAGTATGGAACCCGCAATATAACATATATACCAATAGATAAGAATCTATACAGCGTAAATTCCTCAAGTTTTTACAATTCAAATGCAAATGTTATGATCCCACGTACGAAGCAAGATGTAAAAGACACCATATCCTGCCGCTATTAGAAAGACGCAAAATATCTGACATAGCATTCTTAGCACAGATAGCTCAAAACCGTATAGACTCCTCTATGCTGTTATCCAAAATAAACATTCACGTTCCCACAAGGTCGGTGCGGCACCCAACCTATTTATCTGCTCAGCATTGTTCCAGCAACTATCGCCAGAACTCGTTTTTTAATAGATCGGCGAAAGAGTTTAATCTACTAAGCAAATATCCAGAACTAGATATTTTCAACACAAAAGCGCCTATATTTAAATCTTACCTGGCTAAGCAATGGTTCAACAGCTGTTCCTAGGTATAATAATTATAGATAGCAACTGATTTGATTAAATATATTCCTACTCCAATTTAGTTTACCTTTGCATTCCAACAATAACAGTTTATTCAAGCACACTCAACGAACAAGCCCTTAGCTATTTATATGTGGAAACATGTAAAGGTGTTCAATCAACACATATTGTTACTCACTTTGTTATTTATTGTAAGTTAGGCACTGGTTGTTTTCCTAATAAAATAAAATAAAAAAAATAAAAATAAAATTTCTCGCTACCACTTTTTGAACCGTGACACCAAATCTAGTTTATATATTACTAGCTGACCCGCGCAGCTCCGCCCGCGCTTTTATTGCATTTTGCTCCCCTGTTCTCCCTCCTCCCTTGATTTATTTATCTCTCCATCTCTCTCTCTCTCTCTTGTAAGAAAAATCTAATTCTATGCTCTCTCTCTCCTTTCTCTTTCCCCTTTCCCGCTTCGGTCCGTTCGTTACACTCCCCCTCTTCCTCTCCCCGTTGTCCCCTCTCTGAACCCCCACCCCCTCTCTCTTCACCCACCTTGCTCCCCCTCACTCCCCTAGCTCCACATTAATCCCCTTATCCCTCACCCCATCACTCCCTCCTCGAATCCCCTCTCCCTCTCTCTCCTCTTTTGCACCCTCCTCTCGTTCTATATATCCTTGTTAATCATGGTATCTGGGATTCTTACCCACTTAAACCCCTGCGGCTGTCGCATCGCCACATAAGAGGGGGGCCCTGTGCCCTCCAGTGGAATCTGCACTAAATACTCCTCAGTGCGCGTTATAGACCCAGAAACCTGGCACCGTGATCACGGGGACGGGGCTCGCAACCCCGTCGCCATCCTACTCGGAGTCGCCGCAGTCACCTATCTATGTAATGACCATGCCTAACGTTGCTGAACCTAGCGGCATGAAACTTACTACTTTACGACCTATTCTCAGACCTACCCGATATGTACACAAAATTTGATACAAATCGATTCACCCATCTATTTAATGGCCTTGCCTTATGTTGCTTAACCTTTAACCTAGCGGTATAAACAACGTTCACAGCTGTTTTATTATTGGTGTAAATATTAGTGAAGATTACGTTATATTGAAGAAGGGACAAATTCATGCTAATACCAATTTAATAGTTATTTATCATAAAAAGTAAAGGATAAAAAATGGTTATTGTGGGTTATCCCTAAGAGATAAACATATGCCTTCGCGAACTTTTTTGTAGACCTTGTTAGGGTGTACAATACTGTAGTACATTATTTTGATCTATCTCGTAGGGTTCAGCCAGCGTTTGCAATGTAAACGCAAAAATATGTGTTTATTTACGACATCACATTAGAAACCACTAAAATAATCAGTGTTTCTCTACTATATTATGCATGTATTATACACAAAAACCTTCCTCTTGAATCACTCTATCTATTTAAAAAAAACGCATTAAAATCCATTGCTTACTTTTAAAGATCTAAGCATACATAGGGACAGACAGACGCGGCGGAGGACTTTGTTTTATAATATGTATAGATATAGATATCGATGTTTATAGTATATCGATGCCTATACTTTATTTTTTATTTTTTTTGACTCGGGGGAAATCTTCGAAAGATCCCCGGGAGCTGTGGGGCTCGACCGGGGTATTTGGGATTCTTACCCACTAAAACCCCCGCGGCTGTCGCATCGGCACATGAGAGGGGGAACCCCAGGGCTCTCCGGTGGGATCTGCACCAGGGGCCCCTCAGTGCCTTGCCTTTGAGCCCGCCGCCGGGGGGCGCATTGTAGCCCCCCGGGAACCTGACACGGCGCGGCCGCTTGACGCGGCCTGCGCCTTCGTCGCCGAGCGGGATCAGCGCGTTCGCGTTCCCGCTCGGCGGCCTCCTTCTGGGACATGACAGTCTCGCAGAAGGCGGCCATCGCTCCCCACGCCGCATCCCCGGACAGCATAGCCGACACTACGCTGCCCAGGGAGAGGTCCGATCCGATGACTGCGACCAGGTCTCGACGCTCCAACGACCACGCGGGACAAGCCTCTAGCGTGTGTTGGGCGGAGTCAGACTGGTCACAGTGGAAGCATCATCGATGCCTATACTAGTCCAACCGAGGTCTAACCGATCGCGACGTTTGCCGCAACAACCAGACTACAAACTACCGTTATACCAAACCGGCAGATGATCCCGGCGAAGCTGGACCAGTTCGGGCACGTGGTGGAGGCGGCCGTGGACGAGTGGGGCGCGCGGCGCGGCGTGGCGCTGGCACTGGGCGCGCTGGCCGCCCGGCTGGCGCGGGACGACGTGCCCACCGCCATGACGTTCTTCGTGCAGCGCGCGCTCGGCGACCGCAGCGATCAAGTGCGCGCCGAGATGCTCAACGCGGCCATGGCCGTCGTCGAACTGCACGGCAAGGTATGAGTGATTGGACTTTATACGGAGTAGATTTTGTTGTTATTCTGGATAGATTACGTGAAATAAGTTGGCCAGATTTTGTTCTGCACTTTATTCCCGGTTCTGGCAAATGCCTCGAATTATGTTGTTGCAAACTTTTTGAAATCGGGGAGGAAATCTTCAAAGGGTACAGGTGGAGGCCGAGTTATGTGAGATTCTTACCGTCTATAACCTCCCGTGGCCCTCCTGAGGCCTTCATGTACGCTGAGGAGACCCCGAACACTCCATTCAATAAAGCCGCTGTAACCCAGCGCTGAGACGAGTTCGCCACAAAAGTTACGAAAAAATTATTGCTGGGATCCGAAGCCGCTGCCTCGATCCGTTCCGTAGTATCACCGCGGACGTCATATGTAGAAAAAACTTTTTTGGCCATTTTTAACAGATGTTGTCGATAAAAACCGACGCCGACATAGACATAACCGTCTAAAATTCTAAGTCAGTTTATTTGGCGCAGGAAACGCTAGGCACCCAGCTGCCGGTGTTCGAGAACTTCCTGGACAAAGCGCCAAAGTCAGGTGGATATGACGCCGTGCGGCAATGCGTAGTACTGCTGGTGGGGTCCCTGGCACGCCACCTGGAGCCCGGCGACGCGCGCATCAAGCCCATCACACTGCGCCTGGTCGCCGCGCTCTCCACGCCCAGCCAGCAGGTGCGCCTAGTGTATACGGCCCAGGTCCAGGTGCAGGTGCTGCCGGTGTCCACCTGGAGCGCGGCGACGCGCGCATCAAGCCCATCACACTGCGCCTGGTCGCCGCGCTCTCCACGCCCAGCCAGCAGGTGCGCCTAGTGTATACGGCCCAGGTCCAGGTGCAGGTGCTGCCGGTGTCCACCTGGAGCGCGGCGACGCGCGCATCAAGCCCATCACACTGCGCCTGGTCGCCGTGCTCTCCACGCCCAGCCAGCAGGTGCGCCTAGTGTATACGGCCCAGGTCCAGGTGCAGGTGCTGGCGGTGTCCACCTGGAGCGCGGCGACGCGCGCATCAAGCCCATCACACTGCGCCTGGTCGCCGCGCTCTCCACGCCCAGCCAGCAGGTGCGCCTAGTGTATACGGCCTAGGTCCAGGTGCAGGTGCTGCCGGTGTCCACCTGGAGCCCGGCGACGCGCGCATCAAGCCCATCACACTGCGCCTGGTCGCCGCGCTCTCCACGCCCAGCCAGCAGGTGCGCCTAGTGTATACGGCCTAGGTCCAGGTGCAGGTGCTGCCGGTGTCCACCTGGAGCCCGGCGACGCGCGCATCAAGCCCATCACACTGCGCCTGGTCGCCGCGCTCTCCACGCCCAGCCAGCAGGTGCGCCTAGTGTATACGGCCTAGGTCCAGGTGCAGGTGCTGCCGGTGTCCACCTGGAGCCAGGCCCGTGTGTATAGGCGCATCAAGCCTGATTTCCTTTACTAAATTACGTCTGGCAGTACTACTATTTCAATAACAACTATTTCTACGACTGCCGATGAGTTAAAGGAGAAGGATTCTTCGACCTAGGGAGCTGGTTAGTTCTGCGAGGTTGATTGAAGCCCCAATCGTTGATGTTGGAATGTTCTTTATTTATTTATTTATCGTGTTGTGAATGAGTCGACACAATTTATTCTTGTTAATTTTAAAGTTAGTGATGAGTTGGGCAGGTGATGATGAACAGTTTCATTACCTCGCCGCTAGTCAGCTAAGATCTCAGTTTTTAGCCTTGAGCTCGGATATATCTGTAACGAGCTATGGTGCCATAATGGCACTGCCATTTAAACCAAAATACGCTACTTTTACTGCTGCTTAGCGGCCAAAATATCTGACGTGTATGGTGTGAACGCAGGTGCAAGAGGCTGTGAGCAACTGCCTGCCGCACTTGGTGAGTTCACCGGCGCTCGAGGATGAGATCCCCGCCATCATGAACAAACTCATGAAACAACTGCTCACCGCGGAAAAGTACGGCGACAGGAAGGTACGTCCAACTGCATCATGTTAACACTTACGTTACTTACGTTTGTTGTTTTTAGAACTTTTATTTTAAAAATAATTGCTAGACACAAGTAAAGTGCTTTCAATGTTATAATTGTGTACTTAAGATGATAGATGTGGGAGTGCAGGTGGACGTCATCTACACAGATCTTGAAAAAGCGTTTGACCGAGTTGAGCATGTTATATTGCTGCATGAGCTATATATGCTAGGAATACATGGCGATCTCCACAGGTGGATTGAATCGTAGATAAGAAATAGTAAACAAGCCGTTACCCTAGGAGCGTGCTGATCTGACTGTATACACAATACCTCAGGGGTCCCACAGGGATCATCATTGGGTCCTCCTCTCTATAACTTTTCACCTTTATGACATTGGCAATTATGTAACAAATTCTAAATACTTTATGTTTGCAGAACTTTGGGTAAAGTTACACGATTGAAATAACCTAAATCATTAGATACTATGATAAAATCAATTAAGTAATTATTATATTTCTAATTGGGTTCAGGGCGCCGCGTACGGCATCGCGGGCATCATTAAAGGGCTGGGCATTCTCTCGCTGAAGCAGCTTGATGTGATGGGGAAGCTCACTGAAGCCATCCAAGAGAAGAAGAACTTTAAGTACCGCGAGGGTAAGATATTATATCTCACATAGATTATTTTGGTTCACACGGCAACACATGAAAAATAAACATGGGTAATAGAAATGTATCAGACTAAAAAAAGTGGATTGTGTTTAGTGGATGGTCCAATATTATTTTCAGAAGTAATTAAAATCTATTCAATTAAGGTTCATAAATTTATTGTATTGTGTTTACCATTATAAAGATGTTCTTACCGCTAAAACTTAAAATCAGAGCCATCGAAGACAGATGGGAGACTGTCACTGTGACTGTGTCGGTATGTCAGTTACTTTAGGCTTTGTATGTGTATAAGTTCGCGTGCGCGACAGAGACCAGAGCTTAAGAGGTTAGGTGGTCTCCGCCTTAGATTGCCTTTTGATCTCGGCACACAATAGACAAAAACCACCGGTGACAGACATTTGTCTCGGTCTTCGATTTCTATCTCTATCGCGTCACGCACCGCCATCTTTATACTTTTAGCTACGGCAGTTACCACTTAAATTCTACTTTAGTTAAGAATTATCTTTCTTTATACCAATAGTTGTATGTGCATGTCGTCAGGCGCTCTGTTCGGGTTCGAGATGTTGTGCCACAAGCTGGGCCGTCTGTTCGAGCCGTACATAGTGCACGTGCTGCCGCACCTGCTGCTCTGCTTCGGTGACACCTCGCAGTACGTGCGCGCCGCCGCCGACGACACCGCCAAGCTCATCATGAGCAAGCTCAGCGCGCACGGGGTCAAGCTCGTGCTGCCCTCGCTGCTGCAGGCGCTGGAGGACGACAACTGGCGGACCAAAGCAGGTAATACCCGTGCCAGGGTTCACAGGTGTACTCGAGCGGCTGGCGCCGGAGGACGACAACTGGCGGACCAAAGCAGGTAATACCCGTGCCAGGGTTCACAGGTGTACTCGAGCGGCTGGCGCCGGAGGACGACAACTGGCGGACCAAAGCAGGTAATACCCGTGCCAGGGTTCACAGGTGTACTCGAGCGGCTGGCGCCGGAGGACGACAACTGGCGGACCAAAGCAGGTAATACCCGTGCCAGGGTTCACAGGTGTACTCGAGCGGCTGGCGCCGGAGGACGACAACTGGCGGACCAAAGCAGGTAATACCCGTGCCAGGGTTCACAGGTGTACTCGAGCGGCTGGCGCCGGAGGACGACAACTGGCGGACCAAAGCAGGTAATACCCGTGCCAGGGTTCACAGGTGTACTCGAGCGGCTGGCGCCGGAGGACGACAACTGGCGGACCAAAGCAGGTAATACCCGTGCCAGGGTTCACAGGTGTACTCGAGCGGCTGGCGCCGGAGGACGACAACTGGCGGACCAAAGCAGGTAATACCCGTGCCAGGGTTCACAGGTGTACTCGAGCGGCTGGCGCCGGAGGACGACAACTGGCGGACCAAAGCAGGTAATACCCGTGCCAGGGTTCACAGGTGTACTCGAGCGGCTGGCGCCGGAGGACGACAACTGGCGGACCAAAGCAGGTAATACCCGTGCCAGGGTTCACAGGTGTACTCGAGCGGCTGGCGCCGGAGGACGACAACTGGCGGACCAAAGCAGGTAATACCCGTGCCAGGGTTCACAGGTGTACTCGAGCGGCTGGCGCCGGAGGACGACAACTGGCGGACCAAAGCAGGTAATACCCGTGCCAGGGTTCACAGGTGTACTCGAGCGGCTGGCGCCGGAGGACGACAACTGGCGGACCAAAGCAGGTAATACCCGTGCCAGGGTTCACAGGTGTACTCGAGCGGCTGGCGCCGGAGGACGACAACTGGCGGACCAAAGCAGGTAATACCCGTGCCAGGGTTCACAGGTGTACTCGAGCGGCTGGCGCCGGAGGACGACAACTGGCGGACCAAAGCAGGTAATACCCGTGCCAGGGTTCACAGGTGTACTCGAGCGGCTGGCGCCGGAGGACGACAACTGGCGGACCAAAGCAGGTAATACCCGTGCCAGGGTTCACAGGTGTACTCGAGCGGCTGGCGCCGGAGGACGACAACTGGCGGACCAAAGCAGGTAATACCCGTGCCAGGGTTCACAGGTGTACTCGAGCGGCTGGCGCCGGAGGACGACAACTGGCGGACCAAAGCAGGTAATACCCGTGCCAGGGTTCACAGGTGTACTCGAGCGGCTGGCGCCGGAGGACGACAACTGGCGGACCAAAGCAGGTAATACCCGTGCCAGGGTTCACAGGTGTACTCGAGCGGCTGGCGCCGGAGGACGACAACTGGCGGACCAAAGCAGGTAATACCCGTGCCAGGGTTCACAGGTGTACTCGAGCGGCTGGCGCCGGAGGACGACAACTGGCGGACCAAAGCAGGTAATACCCGTGCCAGGGTTCACAGGTGTACTCGAGCGGCTGGCGCCGGAGGACGACAACTGGCGGACCAAAGCAGGTAATACCCGTGCCAGGGTTCACAGGTGTACTCGAGCGGCTGGCGCCGGAGGACGACAACTGGCGGACCAAAGCAGGTAATACCCGTGCCAGGGTTCACAGGTGTACTCGAGCGGCTGGCGCTGGAGACTCTGACTAGGAACTCTTGAAATGCGTCAATGAGGTTTTTTCCCTGATAGCAAGATAATGCTTCAGGGCTTATTGCTAAAGAGCTGAGGTATAAACGTAACCGAGACAATAAAAGCAAGTATTTGATACTGATTCAATCAGTTGTATTATTTTTTATACAGATCAACAATTTTAAGGTTCCATAGCCCAAACAAATGAAGGAAACTCTATAAAATATGACTCCTCATTTTTAGTTGAATATAATTCTCGTGACAGGATCGATCGAGTTGCTCGGTGCGATGGCGTACTGCGCTCCCAAGCAGCTGTCGTCGTGCTTGCCCTCCATCGTGCCGAAGCTCATCGAGGTGCTGAGTGACTCCCACATGCGCGTGCAAGAAGCTGGCGCCGAAGCGCTTAAAGTCATCGGCTCAGTCATCAGGAACCCTGAGATTCAAGGTCTAAAAAATGTTTTACAGTAGCGAGTTCAGACACTAAACTTGTCTTGTAGATAATGCGAACTCTACGTACGCGGTTTATAGAACATAACTTAAACTACAATTTCTCCCCAGAGTAGATAAAACTCATGCTAATGAACGTTTTAACAATAAATACATCTAACTAAATCTCCCATACGTTAACGATGAGGACGTTATCATTTTCGTACATATTTTATCCGTACAGCGATCGTGCCTGTTCTCCTGCAAGCGCTCCAAGACCCCTCAAATAAAACTTCAGCCTGCCTCCAAACACTTCTCGACACTAAATTCGTGCACTTCATCGACGCGCCCTCCCTCGCCCTCATCATGCCGGTGGTACAACGCGCCTTCCTCGACCGGAGCACCGAGACCCGCAAGATGGCGGCACAGATCATCGGCAATATGTACTCCCTGACCGACCAGAAGGATCTGATGCCGTATCTGCCGAATATTATGCCTGGGTTGAAGAGTTCGCTGTTGGACCCTGTACCAGAGGTAGGTGCCACTGGTTTATGTTAGAAGTCCTTAATACTTTGGATCGCATATACGTACAGTTTATTGGTATTGTCCCTAACTTTATCTAAGAACGACCGGTTTCGACAGCAGCCGGAGCGCCCTTGCAGTATGTTTTACGCTGCGCCTTATACTATTCTTATTATAAACTAGCTGACCCGCGCAGCTCCACCCGCGCTTTTATTACATTTTGCTCCCCTTTTCACCCTCCTCCCTTAATTTATTTCTCTCCATCTCTCTCTCTCTCTCTCTATTATCCCCCCCTCAAGCCCATGTGGGTCCAAAAGGAACAATGCGCGTTTTCTTTTAGGACCCAGCCGGGATTGAAGCCTTATAAGAAAAATGTAATTCTATGCTCTTTCTCTCCTCTCTCTTTCGCCCACCCGCATCGGTCCCCGTCACATTCCCCCTCTTCCTCTCCCCGTTGTCCTCTCTCTGAACCCTATCCCCCCCATCTCTCTCTCCCAACTTGCTCCATCTCACCCCCCCCCCCCTTGCTCCACCTAACTCCTCCGATCCCTCACCTCCTCCCCCTATCAGCAGCATGAAATATACTTTACGACTTATTCTCAGACCTACCCGATATGCACACAAAATTTCATACACATCCGTTCACCCATCTATTTAATTACCTTGCCTTATGTTGCTTAACCTTTACCTAGCGGCATGAAATATAATTAATGGCCTATTATTAGACCTACCCGATATGCACATAAAATTTCATACAAATCGGTTCACCCATCTATTTAATGACCTTACCTAACGTTGCTTAACCTTAACCTACAGGTATAAAAATATATGTCCGTCTCCTGCTCCTAAGCTACTTCCCTACCAATTTTCAGCCAAATCGGTTGAGCCGTTCTTGAGTTATAAATAGTGTAATTAACACGACTTTCTTTTAAATATATAGATTAAAGTTCTATGGTGATTGTATGTTCAATTTCACCGATAGATGGCGCTGTTCATAATGTAAATCACGCTAACATCGTAAATTACTGTCTAATGATATTCGATAATGAAAGTTCTAAGTGTTTCGCTCTTAAGCGACAGCCCAAGCCGAGGCCGTGCCTCCCTGAGGTGCCCTTGAGCTCGTCGCTACTTCTGCCGTAAAGGCTAGAGCGCTTTAAGCGCTCGCCTCCTATTGTCCGGTGAAGCTGTAATGGCCATCTGCGGCCAAAAGCGTCTATCATTCCCAAAAAAAAAAAAAACTTTTATTGTTGCGACTGTAATACAATACCTATACACTACCTGGACTTGGGGAGTTTCATTAAAATAACATGAATAATTTCATGATCTAGTTTGGACTCGCTCGGGATTTACAGATTTTAACTTTTCAAAGATATAATGTCATATTGCTATCAGCAACGTACTTACAACAATACGGAAATCTAATGAAAATGTCCTGGGTGTACCGGACCGGCTTACCCCTTACAAAAATTTACCCTTCGCCACTGCCATATCTTATTCAAACTAAATGTCTGCTCAGTCCCTATTGTATATAGCGTAATAATACATATCTTAATGATTAACTGATCAGTCTATAATTGCCCTATTCTCATACAAAGGAAATTACGTGGTAATATGTGCAAGTAATGTTTCACTGCTTAGCCCCTATGAAACATAGCGTGATGTTTTATATACCAATTTATACCTTGACTTCTACGCAACACATCAGTGAAAGTCCTATCAAAATCCATCCACGGGTTTTCAAATGATACCTGGACAAACAGAACGACAGACAGACAGACAGACAATAATTCCAAAAAAAATTGTTTTGGCCTCTATGTCGATAGTATAGTATCCCCACATAGAAATTTTGGAAAAATATTCAATGTACAGAAAAAGTGCTCTTTGAGTTTTATTATAGTATAGATGATAAAACATTGTCATTCGTTTAAATGTAACACATATATGATAATCGTCACCCTAATTAGGAAAAAATATTGTACCGCTTCATGTTTTATTCATTCTTTAACATTTAACTGCCTCTCTGTGTACTACTGTAATCATTTTCCGCTAAAGTCATTGTGTAGAGTTTGATACACTCTGTACTACAAGTCATCGATACAGGCATCGATATACTATATCAACTAGATTAGCTGTCACGACCCGAAAAGTGGTCACGAAAATAGAGCTACGGAGACGGCTGTCGCTGTATGTCAAATTAGTACGAGCCGACAACAGGACGTAAGGACGTATCGAAATTCCTTCTTGCGCGTTTATAAACTGTCCAAATACTTATCGTAATACTAAAATTGCAGATGGAGAATTTTTTTTTCGTTTCGTGTTCTTATTACTACTAGTTTAAATAATAAATATAAGTAAGATATCATTATAATACGAAATAAAAATTATTTATTTGATATTTTCTCCGCTAGTAGTTCGCAACTGCCATGCCGAGACTGACAAAATTAATGTTGCCGATAGGCGTGTCGCCACTGTCTATACAAAACTGTCAAACTACACGTCATTATCATAATAAAAAAGATAGTTCTCATTTTTGCCACCAGCACGGATAAGTTTGTAAGTCAGTACACACACAATGGAAACACCTGTATTGAACCTTATTTTATAGTGGTTAAGATTTTCTTTTAAATGAGTACATTTTTGTTTAAGTCAAAACAACTACTTTTTTTCGTATCCGTTGGCGATTTTATTGATTTTTCTTTGTCTCCGATGTAAAGGTTTTATGTGCCAACATTACTGCATACAGAATTAGACTTTATTACTACATGTGAAGGCTTCTATTAGTCCGACGTTCCGAATTATTTAAACCTATTTTCTACAATTTTTAGATACGTGTATAGTTATATAATTATATATATTATAAATTCTTTATTCACTCACCACAAAACAAAGATACAAGACACTTGATAAATTAATAGCACAAATTTGTGGGAGTCTGGTGCCTAAACTAGGTAAGAACCTGTATTTCAGGCCACCAGGCCACCACCCGTAGATCCCGTGACACTGAATGCGCAAGCATTTTAACACTGTAATTACAATGGATAATGAATAAAAACTATGGTTGAATAAAAACTATTAAACAAAATAAACAATGACATGAAGTCCTATTGTGTTAGTGTGTGTGTGTGTGTGTGTGTGTGTGTGTGTGTGTGTGTGTGTGTGCGTGTGTGTGTTGTGTATGCATGTGTATACGTGTGAGTGTGTGCGTGTGTGAAAATGTGTGTTTACACTGCAGCAATAAGTAATTTCTCTGTTTGTTCGTAATCTAACATTTGTAGCCAATCAGTAACCTTTTTTTTGCAACAGTATCTAGTAAGGGGGAAAATGGATAATATTCTATTAATGTTATTGTAAAGATAGCGTCCAAGAAAGCAGAAAAACCTAGATGAATATTTTGATGAAAGTGAAGTGGCTCGAAATTCTACGGGATCATATCGTCTTTTATTGAAGGTTAATAATGGGGAATAAGTTAAAAGGGAATGCTGTTTTAGTATTGTGTGCAACACAAAAAGTTGGCGGACTGTGAGTACTTTGGTTTTTTTATATAAGAGTGTTGTCGGATATCGAAAGGGTAGGAAGAATGAGACCTTGAGAATAGCCCTTTGAGTTCTTTCTAGTTCAAGAAGTATCGTCTTAGGTGCTCCTCCCCAAGAAGTGATACAGTACCTGAGTAATGATTGAACCAGTGCCGAAAAAACTAACCCTCTCAATTTTTCATCCGCCACCGTTCTTAACGTCTTAAACACAAATATTAGCTTACGAAGTCGGCTATTGAGAGTGTTAAGGTGGTTATAAAATTTAAATGTACTATCAATTGTTACGCCCAAATACTTTATACTTTCAGCTCTTTGTAATTGGGTACATGAACAGGTTTCAGATATTGTTTCTGCACAAGAATGTGAAACAATAGTGAACGGATTTGCCGAACGGGGTAAAGTTTTGTTAATAATAGTGAAATTTAAATATTTAGTTTTATCAGAGTTTAGTGTAAGCATATTGTCCCGTAGCCACTTGGATACTACATTAAACCCAGTCTGGGCATGGCAGAACAATTCACTCATTGAACTTGCACTAAATAAAAGCGCTGTGTCGTCAGCAAAGCTGATAATTTTACCGTTGGTGAGGTGAAGCCTGCATAGGTCGTTAATATAGATTAGGAAAAGGGTCGGCCCAAGCACACTGCCTTGGGGGACACCGTATGTGACTATATGTTCTTTACTTATGAACTCATCTAGTTTAACGGCCTGAACACGGTCTCTCAAGTAATCTTCGAATATTTTAAGTGGTGTTCCTCTGATTCCAATACATTCCATCTTTTGTAAAAGAATGGGTACAGAAACTGTGTCGAACGCTTTGGCAAGATCGAGAAAGACCCCCAAAACCTTTTGGCCGCTGTCAAGTTTAGTAACTATGTAATCCGTTAGATCATGGACTGCATCAGACGTAGATTTACCACTACGAAATCCATATTGAGTAGGAGAAAGGAGCTGGTAGCGCTCCAAAAACGCTGTGAGCCTATTATTAATTATGCGTTCAAGTACCTTTGATAGTGCAGGTAGTACAGCGATAGGCCTGTAATTGTTTACACAGTTTCTGTCTCCACTCTTAAATATTGGATGGATGAGTGATTTTTTGAATACTTTTGGGAAAACTCCAGAAGCCAAAGCAAGGTTACATATGTAAGTCAGAGGAGGTACGATGATATCCTTATATTTTTTCATTAGCTTACCAGGTATTTTATCCCAGCCAGCTGCTGAATCGCTCCGAATACCCAGTATTAGCCTTTCGACTTCCTTCTCGTCAGTTGGAAGAAGAACCAAAGATTGCGAGCTTCTATTAATAGAAGTATAATTAGGCACAGTTGACTCTGATATAAGTTTATCGGCCAAAGTTTTACCAACAGTTGCAAAAAATTCATTGATAACATTGACAGACAGTTCAGGAGAATCTGCCAAAGATAGCAACTGAGATGCAGACTCTCTCTGCTTTCGTCGATTTGTTATGTTGTTGATTGCTTCCCAGAGTTCTTTATTATTACTACCTGCTTCAAAAATGGCTTTTCTTTCATAATCCCTTTTCAGTCTCTTCAAAAGGCTATTACAGAAATTCCTGTATCTTGTGTATGATAATTTTAATATTTCATCATCTGGAGACTTTTTGCATTTTTTATGCAGATTGTCTCTATGTCGGATACATCGCAGAAGTCCTTTAGTAATCCAGGGCTTTGAAATTTTTTTACGATTAGGGATTTTTACAGAAATTGAACAAGATTTAATTACTCCAGATACCAAATTAATAAGAGCTTCTGCTGCTGAATTAGCATCCGTCATCTGATAGACCTCTGTGAATTCAAGTTGCTTCAACTCCATATCCATTTGTTCATAATTAATTTTGTTCATCGTCTTTTTAATATTGCACTTAGGCATATTCTTCGACAGTTGTGTAAGTATATGTAACCGCGACCACATTTTCGATGTCATTTTGTTCGTGACAGCTAATCTAGTTGGTATAGTATATCGATGTATACAGGTGACTATTTAAGATATTTTTGGTCCTTCGAGTCGGATTTCTTCATTTGGATCTGTCGGATTGTCTGAGTGCGGGGGACTCAAGAATTATTTATTCTGGTGTTTATGAACTTTTTCGAGTTCACGTTGGTCAGCATCTACGTTGAGACCATGTTAGTAAGTCTCAGATCGTCCACGCATGTGCAGGTCCGTTCTGTGTCTGCGCGCGCGTTGGGCGCGATGGTGAAGGGCATGGGCGAGAGCAGCTTCGAGGAGTTGCTGCCGTGGCTGATGCACACGCTGACCAGCGAGAGCAGCAGCGTGGACCGCTCGGGCGCCGCGCAGGGCCTGTCCGAGGTCGTGGCCGGCCTCGGCGTGCACAAGCTGCACAAGATCATGCCCGGTGAGTGACGCTACACCACTCCCACCACCACCACAGTACACACACACACGCTGACCAGCGAGAGCAGCAGCGTGGACCGCTCGGGCGCCGCGCAGGGCCTGTCCGAGGTCGTGGCCGGCCTCGGCGTGCACAAGCTGCACAAGATCATGCCCGGTGAGTGACGCTACACCACTCCCACCACCACCACAGTACACACACACACGCTGACCAGCGAGAGCAGCAGCGTGGACCGCTCGGGCGCCGCGCAGGGCCTGTCCGAGGTCGTGGCCGGCCTCGGCGTGCACAAGCTGCACAAGATCATGCCCGGTGAGTGACGCTACACCACCCAACAGAGACAGGAGGAGGGTCAAACAGTATCTCATGATCTACTGAACCAATTTTAATAAAACATGCTCTATGTTTTAAGTTACCTAGTACCTGCTTCAATGTATAAATAGCATTTATATGCATTCAACCATTTTCCCGTGATGCAGTAACAAATGGACAGACAGACAAACAGAAATTTTACAAATAGTCAACATGCGTGTGTCATTGTTTATTTCTAGCCTATTTTGGTGAAAAAAAAAATGTACAGGCTTTTCGACCTCCCTATTTTATTTTTACATCATTTCAATAACCATTCATATAGTAAAGTCCAAGTTTCTTTCATAGATATAATCGCTACCGCGGAACGCACGGACATCGCTCCGCACGTCAAAGACGGCTACATAATGATGTTCATATACATGCCGGGCGCGTTCACCGACGAGTTCCTGCCGTACATCGGCCAAATCATCAACCCGATACTCAAAGCGCTCGCGGACGAGAACGAGTACGTGCGAGAGACAGCTCTCAAAGCCGGCCAGAGGATAGTCAATTTGTACGCGGAGTCGGCCATCACTCTACTGCTTCCGGAACTTGAGAGAGGCCTCTTTGACGACAATTGGCGTATCAGATACAGTTCTGTGCAACTCTTGGGTGATCTATTGTACCGTGTGTCCGGGGTCTCCGGTAAAATGAGCACGGAAACCGCGTCGGAAGACGACAACTTCGGTACGGAGCATTCGCATAAGGCTATCATTAACGCGCTCGGTGTTGAGAGGAGGAACAGAGTGCTGGCCGGTCTGTACATGGGGAGGAGCGATGTTGCACTCATGGTGCGGCAGGCGGCGTTGCACGTATGGAAGGTAAGCTTGTTGAAAAGTAAATCCTTTTTTTTTACTTAAGGCGATGATAATATTAATGATGAATTACTGAAGCAAGTATCTCTTAGAAACACCTAGTGTATAGACGGGAATCTATTGACTAAACCGCAAATCAGTTAGTCCAGCAAATAATATGATTACTCACTGAAAGCCGACGGATTAAAACGCGTGTGTTTCACTCGCCACGCTGGATTATGACCCGTATTTAAGCTTGCTAGTGGGTAGACTAACTCGTATGTTATCGAGCAGTCCGAAAATAATGAAGGCTAAGGAAAAGAGATTACTATCTAATCTACTCTATTTTTTCTTTTACTGTATACCTAGGTGGTAGTAACAAATACGCCGAAGACGTTACGAGAAATTCTGCCGACGTTGTTCGGCCTACTACTGGGCTGCCTCGCGTCCACCAGCTACGACAAGAGACAGGTCGCTGCACGGACCCTCGGCGATCTAGTGCGCAAGGTCAGTACATCCTATAATGTGTCTAATTTTGATCGACTTCCAAGCAGCTACACAGCGATGATTTAGAGTGAATATAACTATGGCAGTCTTCATTGTTGGTCTAGAGACGTCCAAAGTAATGTCCATTTATGCTCCAGCTTTTCAAATTACACTAGCCATTAGCCGGTCAATTATAACTCCACCAGTCAGAGCAACCAATTACAATATCTATTCGCGGCCTTAGAAACAAGAAATCCATTGGTTGTCGGTTCTACGGCATATAATAATTCATAATATGCCCACTGCTATTTCAGATGTCTTTTGCTATGCTAAGGAAGCTGTTCTGATTCCTACCAGCATATTTTGCAGATTAACTTTTAAAAATTAGTTATGATTGGAGAGTTACCAGGTCGGTTTATACCCAATTGCTTACCTGGACCGTAACCGTAAACCTGGTGAGGTGTCGATCCGTCAATGATGGCTCAAGAACACCCTATTGCCATTTATCAACAAAGCTGCAAGCTTCAATTATTGTGTGAGTGTTAAAACTGTATTGTTATGTAGCTCGGAGAGCGGGTGTTGCCCGAGATAGTGCCGATCCTAGAGCGCGGGCTGCGGTCGGAGCGCTCGGACCAGCGGCAGGGCGTCTGCATCGGCCTCGGGGAGATCCTGGCCTCCACCTCGCGCGACGCCGTGCTCAGCTTCGCGGACGGACTGGTCAATATTTACCTTAACAAATTACTGTATTACAATTTAATGTAACCAACAGTGCCAAAAAAAAAAATACTTTTATAATTAATAATTTCAATGTTGTCTTTTCTGGTGCTCATACGTCCCCATTCTTCTGACGTAATATCCTTGTCTCCTTAGGTGCCAACAGTTCGCACAGCACTGTGCGATCCTCTGCCGGAAGTGCGCATGGCGGCGGCACGTACCTTCGACAGCCTTCACGCCACGATTGGTAATAAGGCGCTTGACGATATCCTGCCGCAAATGCTAGAGGGCCTCAACGATCCGGATCCGGAAATTGCTGATGCCACCCTCGATGGACTTAAGCAGGTGATTAAAATTAAATTTCTGATTTACAGGTAACCTAATGAAAAACATCAGTGACTAATTTTTTTTTTTTAAAACTGCAAAATTCAACGGGTGTGTGGTATCACTGAACTGCGATAATTAAAATATTAATTTGTCTGTTTATTTCATAAATCTTCTATGATCAAAATTATTTTCTATATTTTATATTGATATAAAATAGGAACAGTTTGGGACCGAAATGATATCCCTGGGAACACCTACGCATGAGGCAGATCTGTTACAGTCATCGTATTTTGAAGTAGATATAGAATTTTATCAAGAACTAAAAGTAACAACTAACTGTAACTTCATGGAGTCGACTATCTCGAGAGAGAGTCGTCCGATTGGTTGTTTTATGAAAGTCAAATGCACCTGATGTTAAATTCTACACACCAGAGCAGTGGAAAGATATTTGGTCACACAACAATTTTAACGATAATTATACAATAAGTATAAAATACAAAAAACCCGACTGTGAACAAACAAAATGAGCTTAAATTACAACATACATAAAACGTAGACACATGTACATACAACGTGTTACAAAATACCCCGTAAAAATATAATTAATTATCAAAGCCAAACATGTTGTCAACCCTACTAGTAAGCTGTCATGTCAGGGAACCAGATTATTTAACAGAAAGGCCTACGTACCTATTTTACCTAATAATTGTCTACTTATTAAAGTAGTTTTTCTATTTTTGATTCATAAATGTTTGCTACCTCAATACAAGGATGTCATTATACTCAAGCATTGACTTCAAAAAATGTCAAGTTGGAAAAAGAAAATATGTTGTCAATTTCAAATCTTCTAATCGATATCCTACAACAGTTTCGAGTTTATTTTTCTAACATTTTTTGCAAAATAACGATGCTTTCTAACTCGGAATATTACGATATGATGTTATGCGTAAGCCATGAAGATAGCAATTTAATGTTTTTGTCGTTCCGCGAATTAGGTAGAAAAGTAGGTACATTCTGCGTAGTTTATTCTTTAATTTTACTGAAATAGGGTTTGCACATCAGTGAAAATAATAATATTTTTTTTATTTTTATGGCGTATATTTTTTACGGGTTTTTTTGTAACACCCTGTATTTCAACTCGTCTCATTAAGACCTTTCATTTGATACTCATGAAGGGATGGCACAGGTTGTGAATCAAATACCCCTTACTTATATTGTGTGAGGTAAATGAGTGCCTATAGATATTGTAAATACTACAGGGAATATTTATACTGATTAAAAATGCAAATCAAAACATTTACTGAATTATATTACTTTATGAATTAATTACAATTGGTATGGAAGCCGAGCGCAGAATGTGTCCGATACAAAACATCGTGGGTTTTTATAACGATCCTAAAACGGTTCGGTCTTGACACTTTTGCATCGCAGAGGGGATTCAGGTAAATCGCCAGCCGGCCGTAGAACAATAGAATAGGGGCGGCGCTTATCCATGCACTCGGCGCGTTGACCATACAGATTAGATGCGCTTGCGTCCATCTTGCGAGTGGGCGTGGTCGAGTGCATCCTTGTCTAACTTGCCGCCTACTCGCACCACCGGTAAACAGGATGTGACGTAAAATCGCGTGATGTGGTGCCTCGTTGTAACGCAGGAATTTACTTGCTCGAGTTACGTTGACTTGCGCGCTCGCTACACTCATATTGATGTTTTTGGAACTAAATAAATTCAAAATGGCGGCTGGCGGCCGCCATTTTTAACCGACTTCAAAAAAGGAGGTTCTGTATTCGACGCGTATGTATGTAATATTAATAGAAATGCGTAATATTCATATATGTTAGTCTATGTGGGCTTCTAAACAAATTTACCAAATTTCACGAGTGTATGTATGTATGTATGTATGTATGTAGGTTTGTCCGCGGATTTCTCAGAAACTACAAGTCCGATTTCGAAAATCTTTTTTGCAATAGTTAGAGTATTTTTCAACTTAGGGTAGAGTACAAGTTTCATCAAAATCGGTCCAGTAGTTTAAGAGATATAAACTTTTTATGTTTTCAGTAAGTTACTGTAATGTAGACGTTCGAGTTGCGTGATAGTGCTGATACCTATCTTGGTAAAATAAGTCACTAAAAAGTGTTAAATAAACTATTTAAAAATAATAAAAACCGACTTCAAAGTAAATTATCTAAAAAGCATAAAATAACGAAAATATTATTGAAGTTGGTGCAGAATATACACAGCAGGTACGCTAACACCAACTTCAATAATATTTTCGTTATTTTATGCTTTTTAGATAATTTACTTTGAAGTCGGTTTTTATTTTTTTAAAAATAGTTTTGTATTTATTTAGTTTTTTTTTTTTTTTTGAAAAATATATAGCCTATGTTGCTCCCACAACTAAGACGAATCTAACGACATAATACAAGTCACTGTCCATCACGCCGTTTAGGCTGTAGGCCGTGCCAAAGAAATAGACATACATAGATACTCTCGAAAAACATAACCTTTCGCCTTGGGCATTCGGGCAAAAATATAACCCTCTTCCTGGGGCATTCGGGCAAAAAGAGCCAAAATTAGTGTTTCAAATTTAATTTGAAAATTAATCATTTGCCTTCCTATTTTGAGAATTTATACTAGTATAATATTCCGTTGGTCCATTCACAAAAGGTTAGGATGGTGCAAACAAATGGTTAGTGGGATCGGCAACTTATTTCTAAAAAAGAACCAATGGTTTTAATTTGCACATTTTACCCAACTGTTGGCCTACAGTTGGGTAAAATGTGCAAGTTAAAACAATACCTTTATTTTAGGCCGATCTCAGTGTTGTTGCCTGCCTTTGGTAAAATAAGTCAAATATTATTATATTATTTTAATAAAAAATAATCTTCGGCTTTAGAAAGAATCGCTTAACTACTGACGCGAGAGTCGAATTTTTTAAATATCTATTTTGGGAGCAATCGCAGGTTGTTCATGGTATATTCTGGTGATTTATCCAAGACTGTGTAGATCACGAAATGATGGTCGGCAAATTACGCCACTATGAGACAGGGCACAGACCTTCTATTTACACTTTATATTTTTTGAGTTTATATTTAAATAATAGAATTCAGAGGGTCGATATAAATGGTAAGAGATCTTCAGGGTCTTTAGTTTCCCTGGGCTTTCCTCAAGGTTCAATATGAGGCACATTTCTGTTTTTTTATATTTGAAATTGTGAAAAAGGTGGCAACAAAATCTGTAGAATATATGGAGCAGCGTTGGACCTTGAAGATACCGTGTTTCTAGGTACAACCATTGACGCGAAATTACAATGGGGCCCACAAATTGAGAAATTATTTATTTATTGACTACTCGACGAGTAGTTGCTTGAAAAATGATGATCAGAGTCTGATGATGGAGCAGGAAGGTGGGTCACGGGATCTCTGCACCAACAAACGTAGACCCACCGAGTTTGGGCTCGTTAGGTAGGTCTCGACGAGTGGTTGCTAGAAAAATGGTGATCAGGGTCTGATGATAGAGCAGGAAGGTGGTCACGGGATCTCTGCACCAATATACGTAGACCCACCGAGTTTGGGCTCGTTAGGTAGGTCTCGACGAGCAGTTGATAGAAAAATGGTGATCAGGGTCTGATGATGGAGCAGGAAGGCGGTCACGGGATCTCTTCACCAATAAACATAGACCCACCGAGTTTGGGCTTGTAAGGTAGGACTCGACGAGTAGTTGCTAGAAAAATGGTGATCAGGGTCTGAGGATGGGGCAGGGAGGTGGTCACGGGATCTCTGCACCAATATACGTAGACCCACCGAGTTTGGGCTCGTTAGGTAAGTCTCGACGAGCAGTTGCTAGAAAAATGGTGATCAGGGTCTGATGATGGAGCAGGAAGGCGGTCACGGGATCTCTGCACCAATAAACATAGACCCACTGAGTTTGGGCTCGTTAGGTAGGTCTCGACGAGCAGTTGCTAGATAAATGTTGATAAGGGTCTGATGATGGAGCAGGAAGGTGGTCACGGAATCTCTGCACCAATAAACGTAGACCCACCGAGTTTGGGCTCGTTAGGTAGGTCTTGACGAGCAGTTGCTAGAAAAATGGTGATCAGGGTCTGTTGATGGAGCAGGAAGGTGGTCACTGGATCTCTGCACCAATTAACGTAGACCCACCGAGTTTGGGCTCGTTGGGTAGATCTCGACGAGTAGTTACTAGAAAAATGGTGATCACGGTCTGATAGAGCACGAGGGTGGTCACGGGATCTCTGCACTAATAAACGTAGACCCACCGAATTTGGAGTAGTAGGTAGAAAAATTTTGATCAGAGTCTGGTGATGGGAGCAAGCAGGAAGGTGGCAGCAGGAACTCGGAGCAAGCAGGAAGGTGGCACAGGAAAGTCATTTTAAGAGTTCGTTTACATGTCGGAGGGTTTTTAAAAATAATAATTTAATACTTGTACTTGAAGACACAAACGCATCGATTAAAGTCAACCGTCCGTCAAATGTCCGTTCGCACAACGTCCCGAGTCACTAACACACTGGTTTCGAATCCCAATATTGTCTCCAAACGAGGGCGAGCCGTCACGCAGTGATCGTTTGGTGCGTGCAGATAATGGCGATCAAGTCTCGCGCGGTGCTGCCGTACCTGGTGCCGGTGCTGACCGGCGGCGGCGGCGTGGACACGCGCGCGCTGTCCGCCCTCGCGGCCTGCGCGGGCGGCGCCCTCGCCCGCCACCTGCCGCGCGTGCTGCCCGCGCTGCTGGCCGCGCTGCAGGCGGCCGCGCGCGCGCCCCACGAGCCGCGCGAGCGCGACCACTGCCGCGACGCGCTGCTGCCCGTCACCGACGCGCCCGGCGTGCGCTGGTATGTACCTACACTACACTACACTACACCTCGCCCGCCACCTGCCGCGCGTGCTGCCCGCGCTGCTGGCCGCGCTGCAGGCGGCCGCGCGCGCGCCCCACGAGCCGCGCGAGCGCGACCACGGCCGCGACGCGCTGCTGCCCGTCACCGACGCGCCCGGCGTGCGCTGGTATGTACCTACACTACACTACACCTCGCCCGCCACCTGCCGCGCGTGCTGCCCGCGCTGCTGGCCGCGCTGCAGGCGGCCGCGCGCGCGCCCCACGAGCCGCGCGAGCGCGACCACTGCCGCGACGCGCTGCTGCCCGTCACCGACGCGCCCGGCGTGCGCTGGTATGTACCTACACTACACTACACTACACCTCGCCCGCCACCTGCCGCGAGTGCTGCCCGCGCTGCTGGCCGCGCTGCAGGCGGCCGCGCGCGCGCCCCACGAGCCGCGCGAGCGCGACCACTGCCGCGACGCGCTGCTGCCCGTCACCGACGCGCCCGGCGTGCGCTGGTATGTACCTACACTACACTACACTACACCTCGCCCGCCACCTGCCGCGAGTGCTGCCCGCGCTGCTGGCCGCGCTGCAGGCGGCCGCGCGCGCGCCCCACGAGCCGCGCGAGCGCGACCACTGCCGCGACGCGCTGCTGCCCGTCACCGACGCGCCCGGCGTGCGCTGGTATGTACCTACACTACACTACACTACACCTCGCCCGCCACCTGCCGCGCGTGCTGCCCGCGCTGCTGGCCGCGCTGCAGGCGGCCGCGCGCGCGCCCCACGAGCCGCGCGAGCGCGACCACTGCCGCGACGCGCTGCTGCCCGTCACCGACGCGCCCGGCGTGCGCTGGTATGTACCTACACTACACTACACTACACTACACTACACCTCGCCCGCCACCTGCCGCGCGTGCTGCCCGCGCTGCTGGCCGCGCTGCAGGCGGCCGCGCGCGCGCCCCACGAGCCGCGCGAGCGCGACCACTGCCGCGACGCGCTGCTGCCCGTCACCGACGCGCCCGGCGTGCGCTGGTATGTACCTACACTACACTACACCTCGCCCGCCACCTGCCGCGCGTGCTGCCCGCGCTGCTGGCCGCGCTGCAGGCGGCCGCGCGCGCGCCCCACGAGCCGCGCGAGCGCGACCACTGCCGCGACGCGCTGCTGCCCGTCACCGACGCGCCCGGCGTGCGCTGGTATGTACCTACACTACACTACACTACACCTCGCCCGCCACCTGCCGCGAGTGCTGCCCGCGCTGCTGGCCGCGCTGCAGGCGGCCGCGCGCGCGCCCCACGAGCCGCGCGAGCGCGACCACTGCCGCGACGCGCTGCTGCCCGTCACCGACGCGCCCGGCGTGCGCTGGTATGTACCTACACTACACTACACTACACCTCGCCCGCCACCTGCCGCGAGTGCTGCCCGCGCTGCTGGCCGCGCTGCAGGCGGCCGCGCGCGCGCCCCACGAGCCGCGCGAGCGCGACCACTGCCGCGACGCGCTGCTGCCCGTCACCGACGCGCCCGGCGTGCGCTGGTATGTACCTACACTACACTACACTACACCTCGCCCGCCACCTGCCGCGCGTGCTGCCCGCGCTGCTGGCCGCGCTGCAGGCGGCCGCGCGCGCGCCCCACGACCCGCGCGAGCGCGACCACTGCCGCGACGCGCTGCTGCCCGTCACCGACGCGCCCGGCGTGCGCTGGTATGTACCTACACTACACTACACTACACCTCGCCCGCCACCTGCCGCGCGTGCTGCCCGCGCTGCTGGCCGCGCTGCAGGCGGCCGCGCGCGCGCCCCACGACCCGCGCGAGCGCGACCACTGCCGCGACGCGCTGCTGCCCGTCACCGACGCGCCCGGCGTGCGCTGGTATGTACCTACACTACACTACACTACACTACACTACACCTCGCCCGCCACCTGCCGCGCGTGCTGCCCGCGCTGCAGGAACCAAAAGTAGCAAGCCCGCCTCCGTTTTTCTCGGGTGTCGTCATATCAAGATATAGGCACTAAATTTTTAGTCCCAGTCCAATCAGGACTAAACGTACATTCGATCCAAATGAACACAATTATTACCACTCCTCTCGCAACCCTCTGAAATCTAGCTAAACCGTAGCTTCTTTCACAAATCAAGAACTGAGTATCACAAATTTAAACAAAATTGAACAACATAACTCCTCCCTCCTCCTTCGCATTATCTTGGATCCGCGCCCGTTCCGGAAAACTAAAGGTCACGCTAACCCAGCAAAACATTCCCCAGCATCATAGACACGCTCCTGGAGACGGTGCGCACGAGCGAGGGCGACAAGCGTCGCGCCAGCGCGTCCCTGCTGTGCGCGTTCGTGACGCACACGCGGGCGGACCTCTCGCCGCACGTGCCGCAGCTCATCCGCGGCCTCGTGCTGCTGCTGGCGGACGCGGACCGGGACGTGCTGCTCATGGCGTGGGAGGCGCTCGCGGCGCTCACCAAGACCCTGGACCCGGAGCGGCAGATCGCGCACGTGGCGGACGTGAGGCAGGCCGTGCGGTATGCCGCCGCCGACCTCAAGGGGGAACTGCTGCCCGGCTTCTGCTTGCCGAAGGTCAGTTGTAATGGAGTGTAGATGTGGATGAATGGTCGTAGAGTTATGTATTTTTTATACTATACGGTCTGTCAGCCAAATTCTGACGTCACCTATAACCAGTATTCGATAGCCAATCCAGTGGTCTATTAGCATTAACGGTAGCCTAAACATTTATCAGAAATCCATCGATTCTGTTTCATCGTCATCGGTAGCCGAAAGACGTCCACCACTGAACCGAGGCCTCCCCCTCAGAAGGGGTTGCTATAATCCCCACGCTTGGCAGGCGGCTTGGGGATCGCAGTATAGATGGTAAGTAATCCAATAGAAAGACGCCGCAGCCCGTCTTTTTTTTTCCCACCGGGAGGAGATGGGTCACCCACCCATCTCCTCCCGTATCCCCTATTCTTGTCCGGTCACCCCACGGGTAAAATTTACGGGTAAATTCTATTTTATATCAGTAAAGACTATACTACTACTATAGTAAATACTAAAACTGTTTTCGTTTTCTGTTACCATGGAATCACATAAAAAGAGAAGATTCTCTTTTTACTAGATAGTAAGAACTCCAAAATTATAATTCTTATTGTCCCTGTATTTTGAAACTATGGCGCGATGCGATAGCGACTAATGAAACTTTGTTCATCAACAGGGCATTGCGCCGATTCTACCACTGTTCCGTGAGTCCATCCTCAACGGGCTCCCGGAAGACAAGGAGAACGCGGCACTGATGTTGGGCGAGGTGATCAAGCTGACCTCCGCAGCCGCCATCCAGCCCTCTGTGGTGCACATCACCGGCCCGCTCATCCGTATTCTGGGTGACAGGTTCAACTCGAGCGTCAAAGCCGCCGTGTTGGAGACACTGGCTTCACTCTTGTCCAAGGTATGTTTCTAGCGGATGCGACCACTACGGCTAAGATGTCAGTATTTAATAATAGCGCAGCACATTTACCAAGTAAATGGCATGAAAATATGTTAAAATATCAGCCATCTATGCGGGAGATATTATAGTACACAAATGCAAGTGCACTCTTTCTCTTCCTTTGCTTTCATAATCCGATGTGATTGAAGACCGACACGACTGAGAGGAACGTCAGACGTAGGACCGATTTTTTGCTTGACCATCGGATGCATCATCTTGCTTTTCAAACAATCAGGTGATCGACCGGCATTGTTCTATTCTGTAAAGCCTACCTACCTACCTATACTATCGCGGATACGTACGGTGTACCAGTTTTTAATCAAAATCGTTTGAACCACGTTACGTGCGCTTACCCCGCCCGCACGTATTTTGGGCCGGCACGTGCAAGCGATTGTCGTCCTAAAGGTTAGACACCGCTCGTGACCGCGAGAGTACCTACATAGAATTTAGGAGAAACATTACCATACCCTCCGTACCCGGAGGTCCTGAGGTACACGGCACCCATGCGATCATGTAGGCTACCTATACTCACCCTATGACCTACAAACATTTAATAGCAACAATTCAACCTACTAAACATTTCATATCCAGGTTGGCGTAATGCTGAAACAGTTCTTACCGCAACTGCAAACGACGTTCCTGAAAGCGTTGAACGATCCAAACCGTCCCGTCCGCATCAAGGCCGGCCTCGCGCTCTCCCAACTAGTCCTGATCCACACGCGGGCGGACCCGCTCTTCATGGAGATGCACAACGGAGTCAAGAACACCGACGACCCGGCCATCAGGGAGACGATGCTGCAAGCGCTGCGGATGATCATCACCGGCGGGGGAGACAAGATGTCCGAACAGCTCGCGTTGAGCATACTGACCACCCTCACCAGTCCAGCGCTCCTGGCGAGCACCGAGGACCCGACGAGGGCGGCCGTAGGGGGCTGCCTGGGCGCCCTCCTCCATTGCTTGCCGGCGACGCATCTGGATGCTGCGTTATTACACCACATATTAGCCGTGAACGCTACCAACCTGTCGGAGAGCGACTGGTACCTCCAGCACGGGCGGTCCTGCGCCCTCTTCGTGGCGTTGAAGGAAACTCCTCGGCACGTGTACAGGGATCACTTCGAGGAGAAAGTGGAGCGAACGCTGCTCGGGTATTTGGCGAGCGATAAGGTGCCGATAGTGTGCAATGGGATCAGGGGCATGGGGTACCTGATGAGGTATCTGCTGGAGAACGATCGGCCGGTGCCTCAGAATATACTGTCGCAGTTTGTTAGGGTGAGTATGCTCTTAATTCACTGTTTTGATTTTTACTTAACGGCTCGAAGGACCAATAATGTGTTGTTTTGGTTCTTCGATCCGTTCAATTCCAAAATTAATATGTTTAAGCTCTTTGGTGATTTGCTCAATGGACAGTGACTTTCACGTCTGATCTTTAGATTACTCGATGAGTTGTTGTTTTCCTGTCGACGTAATCTTCATATCGCAGTGGAGAGGTTAGGCAGATTATAATAAAGATTTTTAATGGCTAAAAAGTGTTTAGAGTTCGCCCCACCCAAACGGACCGTGGTAAAAAAGACGGAACTACTCTCAAAGTTAGTAGTTTTATCTGTATTATGAACCTTTGCTTATTATGGTGTATTAATCTTGCGCTTTGATAAATAAAGTTTAGTTTAATTCTGCGGTTAATAGGCTTATTGAATTTTACTATCAGACTCAGTTTCGGGTCTTATATTTCATTAGTACGGTACCATCATGACTCGGGGTGTTCGGGTAAGAATACTCATTTCCGTCCGTTGGGTGTATTAAGAGGCGACTAATGGAAGTACACGGGCAGCCGTATTCGAATGCCTACCACCTATAGTCCGATTGCTCTCTGCTGTAAGGCCGTCCATCGTTGCAGGTCTTATTAATTTGTACCTTTTTTGAAATATCTGTGTTTTTGCGCAATAAACACCTGTCAAGCATGGGATTCACGGTAACCCTTCCCTTCTGAGGGGAAGGTCTCCGTTCAGTGGTGGATGTGTTTCGACCGCTGATATAATGATGATGTCGGTCCCCTCCCCCCGCAGAGCATGAACCACTCGAGCAACGAGGTGAAGCAGCTGATGGCCCGCGCGAGCGCCGTGCTGGGCCGCAGCTCGGCGCTGGGCGGCGGCGCGGGCTCGTGCGGGGGCGAGCTGCTGCGCGCGCTGCTGCCGGCGCTCGTCAACGGCACCAAGGAGAAGAACACGTACGTGCGCGCCAACGCCGAGCTCGCGCTGCGGGCGCTGCTGCGGCTGCCGCACGACGACGCCTTCCATCTGGTGGGTGCACGCATTGCTTATGACGACATCCAATGTCCGGACGGAGGCCGGGTTGTGTGGAATTTTTAGGATTCTAACGGCTCATTGGGCGAGCAGCTAGCCTTGGAAAAGAGGTGCGCAGGTTCGGACCCCGGCTCGCACCTCTGATTTATTTAATTGATCGTGTGCGAATCGTCTTTGTGCGATTGTTCTAACTTTTGGTGAAGGCAAAAATCGTGAGGAAACCTGCATGTCCGAGAAAGCCTAACTTGCTTTCGAATGACGTAGCAAGTCCGCCAGCCCGCAGTCGGCCAGCGTGGTGGACTACAACCTGAGCCGCCTCATCTTGAGAGGAGGCCCGTGCCCAACAGTGGGACATAAACGAGGGCTAAAAGGTAAAGAACAAACCCTTATGGTCTGACTTTGTCAGTCTGTCACACCTGTATTATTTCAAGAACCACTGATGCTATCGATTTGAAGTTGGAGTAGTTTTAGATCTTACTTGCCGATACGCGAATCCGACTCTCATTTGACCGCTTTTTATTAAATAAGATATAGTTCGCGGTCCGCATACAACGTCGCTTATGCATGGTTTCAAGTTGTCGCACGCGCACTCTACTATTTTACGTCATCCGCGTATGCATATTTTATCCTGACTTCTCTGTGAACCCAAAAACCATAATGTTTATCTACTTTAATAATCTTATCAATCCGTCAAGATAAGCGTTTGATTATTTAATTAGATCACGCGATATTTTTTGCTTATGTTAGCCAACCACCAACCCTAGGTAATCATAGTTTTATATGGGAAAGAGATACAGATATACGCAGTTTATAGCTCCGTTGCTTTCTCTTGCGGAAATAAGGTTACAATAATAGTGCTCGATTAGATTGTGATAGACTCCCAGGTCAGCTGTTACTGCGATAGACAAAATATCCAGCTAGCGGCGTTACTATTCAATCTGTTTTTATAGAAAGTTCAAACAATTTCATATTGTTTAGGACTCCTTTGGGGATCAATGTGATTTAAATTCTGGTGAACTGAGAAATCTGTATGGTCACAGCGAATTTTTTTTCTGTTTACATCTTACAGGACATAGCGTGAAAATATGCGATATTTGTTTGCGACTGTCATAGTTATCGCAACCATTGCAATGTTTCCATGTAACACAATAAGCGGATAAGACCGCCCGCAGTGGGCGTTAATTACCGTGCGATAATGTGTTATCGCCGCGATCATTAAACTAAATTAGCTGTGTCATGACAACAAACAAAATTAGATACACCACCAACATTGAATCGTCACGTTATTTAATAGGTATGTTTCACCGATATTCCATCCATCAAACAGCAATGTTCACACACTATGTTTTGCAGTAGGAGGTTACTTGCCTCTTGGCACAAGAAACCGAATTGTATATTATCTAACATGTCAACCATCACCTCCAATCGCAGAAGTTTCTTTAATGCCACATTAGGCCATGGTGCATCTGGGATGTCCTAAGAATGGTTTATAATGGGTAGACCTGGGTAAGGCATTTATAGGGCGTTGGATTAAGTGAGGCGATCCACTAATCTGGAATTGGCCTGCAAGGCGGATTATGCCATAAGCCCTCACATCTCTCACGGCGAGCAGAAGACACCACACCAGATAGCAAAAAATAAAACAAACCGCAAAACTAAGTTTGTTTGTCGAGGATTTTTTTAGGATATCTAAAAAACTAAAATATAGATAGACATGTATTATCCATACAGATAAGAGGAGGGAATGGTATTTTTTTGTCATTTTTGATTATCAGCCAATAACTACGTGACAAAAACAAAATAAAAATCTGTTTTGAGATGTGCAAATGAAGCCACTTTGAAATTTTGATGACATATTTTGACCCCCATTAAGAAAAATACACGAAAAAAATATTTTTCTTTTGCGATGAGGTTGGGTGAGTAAGATCTAAAATTATTCCAAGTTTCAAATCAATAGCGTTAGTTGTTCCTGAAATATATAGACAGACAGACAGACTAAGTCTCACCATAAGGGTTCCTTGTTTACCTTTTAGGTATGGAACCCTAAAAAGTATGATTGTAGTAATGCAAGGTGTATGTTCTGTCAGCAATGCATGTCGCTGCTGGAGGAGGGCGCGCGCGAGGCGCTGGCGGACGTGGTGGCGCGCGTGCTGCGCCGCCAGCACACCGAGGGCCGCGACGAGGACCTGGACTGCACGCTGCTCACCTGAGCCCCCCATATTACTATTGAATACACTCCATGAGTTATATATCTTGCGTTTTATTACCTACTGTTTAATATAGATGGGCCTGTTGGTCTAGTGATTAGACACCCTGGCTGCTACCCAATAGGTTGTGGATTCAATTCCCACCAAGTGCGCAGACACTGTTTTATCTATTTAAGTATGTACATATTTACAAAAAATAAGTATTAGTATCAGTTGTCTGGTTTCCATAATACAGGCTCTGCCTAATTTGGGATCAGATGACTGTGTGTAGATTGTCCTAGAACATTATCTTAATATATGTTATCCCAGCAGGCCATTTAGTTATGAGAATTGTGATCTAATTGTTTACTTAGCTCACAGCAAGTGTCCGTCATTACTACACAGTTGATTGAAATCCACAACTATTTCATACATAATTTATTTAAAATAGGTACAGCAAAGATGATGCATTAATTTATTAGCTATATTGTTAGACTATGATTACAGAATGTGCAAAGGAAGTACATATTTTAAACAAAAAGCAGTTACACAGTTATTCACAACATGTGTTGATGTTGGGGAATGTGTTTATCAGAGTTAAGAATAACAAAATGCTGTAGTTGATAAACATTATCATTTGGAATGTTATATGACTAATGGATTTTAAAAATGGATGATTTTGTATCTTTTTCAAACTGAACATTCAAGATGAAGATGTTGATGACTATGTTTTTAGTTGATAAAAGATACAAATTATACAGAATTTACATTAAATTTTTATAATACATTATAATGCAATCAAATAAGTACTTATTTATAATGGGAATGTAAGACATAAACTTTCGTCATATCACCTATACCAGGGGTGGTGAACCTTTATGTATCAATGAGCCATTTTTAAAAAGGCCATAGACGTGCCGTCTAATAAGTTTGATTTCATGATTATTGCGACAATAACAATATTAAATAGGGAGTATTTAATATTATTATTGTCACAAACTGAGCCACCGCACCCCACGTGAATACATTATTTATCTTATTATTGTTAGTTATTTTGACTAGTATATATTTTATTGTTTTGAGACAATTTTCTTAATAGAAGTTTTTTTTTTCTCAGTACATAATGAAGTTTGTGATTGGTGGTGTGCCCAAAATATTGTATCACGTGCCATTGGTTCACCATCCCTGACATATACCATCACAAATAACACTGAATTAATAATGGATAACTCATAACTCTTTCTCTTGAATTTTCTGAGTGAAACCTCTGCTCTGGATCAGTTCATTGCACTCTGCGCGATTGAGCTCGGAGAGCGGGACCCGCTCCAGTTCCCTGTCACCCTCGCCAAGTAGCACCAACTCAGGTGAGGCACCCGGAATGAACTTCACTTCCACACGGTCGTATTTTGGAGCGTCATCCAACACAAACTTTTTCACCTCAGGGAGGCGGTTTAATGAACATCCTCTGCAACTCTAAAATACAAAAAAAAATAACATTAATAACTCTAAAATTACTTTAGAGCTGTAGCACTAACTGAGAGGTATGGGCTGTAGGGTTATCCTGGACAACTGCAAGACAACTGATTCAAATTAATTTCCAATATAAATGCTTTTGAGGAATACTGACCTCGATTCTAGCGGAGACTACGTCGGATTGTTCATAGGCCGCCGCCGCAGCGATGGTCACACAAATTGTTACTAGTATCAGCTTCATAATAGGTGTGCTTTAAACTCCAACTCAAGTGATTTTATTGAAATAAAAGTTTTTGCCCCAAGTGCTAAAATATCGTACATACACTCAAAGAGGATGTAATATTTTTTTTTTTTTTTAATGGCAAGCCTTAAGAAACACTGCCAGCTTCACGTCGTTTTGATGTTGCTATCATTGTCGATTTATCTGTGACTGATGATTTGCTATGATTTTATTCACATTTATTTTTCTGGGAGCTAAATACAGTTTGTAATACGCAGGATGTAATAACCAATACTACAATCACTAATACATACAGATACATACATACCACAGACGTATTAAGCGAGCGAGCGTTGACAGCAGTGTGACCAGATTAAAATTACTCATTCTGCTAGCAGCTATACCAAAATTCTGCTCAACTTTTTGAAAAACTGCTAAGACTGCTACATAAGGCAAATAAATAAAAACACAGATATTGTTTTTACTAATTGAAGAACTATTACATTACATTTCTGACGTGTCGATTTTTAAACAAACCTGCAGAGCTTTGGGCTGTCTTGAACATAATTCTCGAGGGCCTAAAATATAATATACGTGAACATCCTGCTCTTTTAGTGCTTGTTTCACACGTATACAGAAATATGTTCATTTTTAAATCTGTTCCGTTTGTCCTTTTTTATAAATCGTTAATTTATGAACTGAAAATTTTCGCTCATAAGAATTTGTGGATATAAAAAAACATCACAGCCTTTTTGAAATCGACCAAACATGGGCACGTTTTGTTAGAATCATGAGAAACCTGATACTAACAAAACGTGCCTAATGAAAACAAGCCTCCGCACTTCGGAATTAATTACTTATATGTCAGATTCTTAATATACTAAATCTAGATGGTCTAGTGATTAGACACCCTAGCCGCTACCCTAGGTTGTGAGTTCCATTTCCACAAAGATCTGGATGTTATTCATCTATTTAAGTATGCATATTTCAAAAAAGTTTATAAATATTAGTATCAGTTTTATTTATAAAATAGATATACTAAAGTTGTAAAATCAAAAAACAATACAAGAAATTGAGTACGCAGTTTCAAATTAACATGAAGTTTAATAAAAAGATTGAACACATACGTTGCAGGAATGTTGTGATATCTGGCCTTTGCCTAGCATCTTGGGATGAAGAATAATCAGACATAAATAGAAAGTGGATTTATATTTTATTACGTGTTTTGACCCATCCCATCTCCCCCCCGTCCTCCCCATTTACCCATCTCCTCCCGTTGGGTGTCCGTAAAAGGCGACTAATGGAAAACAAGAAGACGGGGAAGCAGCGTCTTTTTATTGGATTACCTACCACCTATACTGCGATCCCAAAGCCGCCTGCCAAGCGTGGGGATTATGGCAACCCCTCCCTTCTAAAGGAGAGGCCTTTGTTCAGCAGTGGACGTTTTGGCTGCTGATGACGTGTTTTGAGCAACTATTCAAGTAAAACCCAGTTAATGCTTAACTACCGTATTCTGTTTTTCTGTTGAAGTTCATTAGAATCTGCTGAAAACTACTAAAATTTTCAATTCTGCGACATAATCTGCTAAACCTTAAAATGGGGGTTCAATTCTGCTAAAATAGCAGAATTCTGCTAAATCTGGTCACACTGAACGTAGTTCTTACCATAGACTTAAACACTATATACGTTCCATCCATGAAGCTATTAGGGTCAAAGTGGAGGAAACACTCCCAAATACATGCCTGAGGTCAACGCTATCCCTTTCATTGAGGTCGGATCTCTCTTTCTAAGAAGGCAACCTTAATGTTTCATGAAAAATCAGGACATCTTTTTAACTTCGTCGCATAATACGACTTACTTGGCTTGTTTACCAAGTGTCTGGGTGTTTTATCTATATAAGTATGTATTTACAAAAAAAAAAGTATATAAGTATTAGTATCAGTTGTCTGGTTTCCATAGTACAGGCTCTGCCTAGTTTGGGATCAGATGACCGTGTGTGAATTGTCCCAGGATATTATTATATTATTATTATATTATTATTATGCTTTAAGTTTAAACCGATTAAATATGTCTAGTTGCTTAATCAGTCTGATTATGGGTTGGAGCAGCCCAAATACGGAAGAACTGTGTACAAGAAGAACAAACTGTGATTGATAGGGAAACAGATGATAAATAAATAAGGACCTCCATCTGGCCGATATGACCACAGTGGGTATTTTGAAAGATCTCAGTCTACGCAAAATATATTATAGTGCGCAAGTGCTTGCGTAGACACAACTGCACTCTCTCTCTCTCTCTCTTCCGTTTACCTCTCAAAATACGATGGGATGAAAAACAGACACGACCGGGGAGAGACCAGGTGCAGGATCAACATTTTACATGCCCATCTTACGCATGGAGCATCTTACTTTACAGAAAATCAAGGGATAAATAATAAGCTAATGGTTGTGAAAATAAAAGCATATGAAGTTATGATTAAAAAAAATATTGTGCTATAAAATCATTTATTCAGTACGTTTAACGATCTCCGATTAATCACAAGATACTGAATAGCAATTAGCATTATATGCAAACAACTAAAACACCTTTTAACCAACACATTAGACGATAGAAAAAGCATTCGCGGTAAATTTAGTTTTCCATTGGACCAACAGCAGATCATTGCAGCTTCATCAAATTTATTTTCCAATGGGACAATGGATAGTCATAGGTACATTCCTTCACTCAATATTTTTAGGAAATCTACAAGAAAATAAAAAATGTATTAATATTGACCAGGGGTAAATAAAACAGTATGTATATTTATGGAATGATATAGGTACTCTCGCCGATACGGCCAATCCAACCACAGCGGCTAATCTTTCGCAAGATCAGCCATCATCCAGTGCACAAATGCTTGCGTAGACACAAGTGCACAAGTGTACTTTACATGCCTATCCGACGCATGGATCATCTTACTTTACAGACAATGACCGGCCTGCATTATCCTAGCCAGTGAGGAACAACTACACATAGTTGTTGCTCCCCGCAGGATTCGAACCTGCGACCCCCGGTATGCAAGCAAGCGGTTTCCCACTGCGCCACGGAGGCTACTAGACGCGACAGGACTAGGAGGCGACAAGAATAAATATGATTTTAATAATATGTATCTAATAAGTTACAAAACTAACTGCACCTAAACTTAACCTACATACCTACACACTTGTAAAATTAATGAACATACAATATGTTTTCAATATCAATCCTTTGAACTAAATACATCGTTTATTTTTTGATCATAAAGTGGCGGTAAAAAATCCCCAAAACGGAAAGTCTTCAAAAAATCTTTACCATGGTTACTCTATTAAAATAATGTGAAATATTTTAAAATTAAATAATTCAAGTACAAATTAATATAAACTTAAACCCAATACTAACAAACGAACTGAAAACGTGTTATGTGCCTATCGAAAGAAGAACTGATCGAAAATATGGTGCATAATGCACAGGGATCATCGGTAGGTAATTATTGAACAAAATCGCACTTACGAGTGATATTCGGTATTAAATACTGGATACAACATATTTTTGCAACCAAGTACTGCACATTTTATCACCATTTTTATGATTTTAATTCACTTTATCGTGAAATTATGGTATTTAAATGTTTGATCGATTTATATGACAGACAGTTTCATGCTGACAATAAGCGACAGTGTTGCCACAAAATACGAACCCTTAAAATCGGTAATTAAAATTGCATTTGAGTATAATTGGCGAAAACACAATAGAGCATTATTCTAATCGAACTCGCAGAACGGTACCAATATTTTTTTTATTAGACATGATTGTCATCGTATTTTAAGTTTTCGGGTGGAAAACATTCTTTTGATGTGTAAGTAAAGCATTTCTATATTAGGGTATCCATTTCTCGGGTAATTTCAATTATAACATGGACCACACATCGGACCTCAATGAAAGGGATAGCGTATGCCTCAATCAAGTATTTGGAGTTTGGGCTCCATTGTTGACCTACTAGCTTCATGGTTCCATCTCAGACGTTCCATACCATGAAGATATAGGGTCAAAGTGGAGAAAACACTCCCAAATACATGACTGAGGTCAACGCTATCCCTTTCATTGAGGTCGAATCTCCCTTTCTAAGAGGGTAACCTTGATGTTTCATGAAAAATCAGGACATCTTTTTAACTTCGTCGCTTAATACGACTTACTTGGCTTGTTTAAGCTTTAAGTTTAATCCGATTAATTATGTCTAGTTGCTTCCGTTTACCTCTCAAAATACGACGGGACGAAAAACCGACACGACCGTTGAGAGACCAGGCGCAGGACCAACATTTTACATACCTATCTGACGCATGGAGCATCTTACTTTACCTTAGAGGAGATACCACTGGAGATAGCATGATGCGCTAACCCCTCTGCCTAATTTTGTTCATATGGTCAGGTCATTCTTTATTTGTGTACGTATCTTTTTGAATATGTTGCGAGCTTATTATAGTGTGGTTATGCGTGAAATTGTATCTGTGTGTGTTTACTTCGCCTCCCGCAGCCCTCAAAAGTGCCACGAAAAATTTGATCGGCGAATCGACGCGATACTAGCTCGATTCTAATTACTCTGAGTACTTTACAGACAATCAAGTAATAAATAAATAATAAGTTAATGGTTGTGAAAATAAAAGCATATGAAGTTATGATAAAAAGAAATTGTATTACAAGATCATTTATTCAGTACGTTTAACGATTTCCGATTAATCACAAGATATTGAATAGCAATTTCCATTATATGCAAACAACTAAAACACCTTGTAACCCACACATTAGACGATAGAAAAAGCATTTGCAGTAAACTTAGGTTTCCATTGGACCAACTGCAGATCATTGCAGCTTCATAAAATTTCTTTTCGAATGGGACAATGGATAGTCATAATATTCCTTCGCTCAATATCTTTAGGAAATCTACAAGAAAATAAAAAATGTATTAATAATGACCACGGGTAAATAAAACAGTATATATATTGACAGGTGACAGGTATAGTGACAGGTTAAGAAATAGTGACATAAGGAAACGTTGTGGTATGAAAGAAGATGTTGTGACAAAAATTGAGGTATGCTGAGATGGTTTGGCCATGTCGAGAAAATGAATGAGGAACGATTGACGAAAATAGTGTATAAGGCGAGTGTGAATGAAAGTGTTGGAAGGGGTAGACTTAGGCGGACGTTTCAAGACCAAATCAGGGACGTCTTGAAAAAAGGCCAGAGTACCCTAAACCGAAGAGCATGTATGAAGGGAATAATGAAAGTGGACGAAGCGAAACAAGTATGTAAGGATCGTAGCAAGTGGAAAGAAGTGGTCTCTGCCTACCCCTACGGGAAAGAGGCGTGATTATATGTATATTTATAGAATGATATAGGTACTCTCGCCGATACGACCACAGCGGCCAATCTTTCGCAAGATCAGCCATCAGCCAGTGCACAAATGCTTGCGTAGCCACAAGTGCACTCTTTCTTCCTTTTACCTCTCACAATTTAGTGATACGAAAGATCAACACGACCGGGGAGAGGTCAGGCGCAGGACCGACTTTTTATATGCCTATCCGACGCATGGATCATCTTACTTTACAGACAATCAGATGACCAGCCTGCATTGTCCTAGCTAGTAAGGAACAAATATACAAAGTTGTTGCTCCCCGCAGGATTCGAACCTTCGACCCCCGGTATGCAAGCAAACGGTTTCCCACTGCGCCACGGAGGCTACTAGACGCGACAGGACTAGGAGGCGACAAGAATAAATATGATTTTAATAATATGTTTAAAACTACATACACACTTGTACATACAATATTTTTTCCATATCAATCCTTTGAACTAAATACCTACATCGTATATTTTTTATCATAAAGTGGCGGTAAAAAAATCCCCCTATGAAAACAATGTAAAATATTTTAAATTAGATAATTCAACTACAAATTAATAGAAAGTTAAACCCAATACTAACAAACGAACTGAAAACGTGTCTATCGAAAGAAGAACTGATCGAAAATATGGTGCATAATCCAAAGGGATCATCGGTAGGTACATTATTGAACAAATCGGACTTACGAGTGATATTCGGTATCATCTAAGGGGTACAACATATTTTTGTAACTAAGTACTACACATTTTATCACCATTCTTATTAGTTTAATTCACTTTATCGTGAAATTATGGTATTTAAATGTTGGATCGATTTAAATGACAGACAGTTTCATGCTGACAATAAGCGCCAGTGTTGCCACAAAATACGAATCGGTATTTAAAATTGCATTTGAGTACAATTGGCGAAAACACAATATAGCATTATCCTAATCGTACTCGCAGAACAATACTAAAAATAAAATTATTAGACATGATTGTCATCGTATTTTATGTTTTCGGGTGGAAAACAATCTTTTGATGTTGAAGTAGAGCATTTCTATATTAGGGTATCCATTTCTCGGGTAATTTAAATTATTACATGGACCACACATTGGACCACTTAGAAAGAGAGATCCGGCCTCAATGAAAGGGATAGCGTATGCCTCAATCAACTATTTGGAGTTTGGACTCCACTTTGACCCTATATCTTCATGTTCCATACTGTACTGAGACCAACTGAGACTAACTAGTCTTGGAGGACTGTGCTAATAGTATATAGCATAAAGTTAAGTATTAGGAATAGAGTACGCGTTTGTCTATGGTCCCATTACACAAAGCGTAGGCAGATTTTCCTCTACGGGGCAGGTGAATTGAACTATTTAAAGTTATATTACAAGAGTTATATTGATATGTAAATGATAATTAGTAATAGGTTTGATCTGTTACGAGCGCAAATGTCGATAAATACAGCTAACGGTATAGTACCTATTGTCGTGTACCTGATATTTATGTATTTTGATGTTCTTACCTGTGCCTATGGTTCTTACTTGCATTTGAGCATTCTATAGTACTTGTACTGATTATTGTTCTGTGGTATATAGTGTATTATCCATTATCTATGGGCAATAGTGTTCTGTGAAGTGTGAATTAGTGTTTTGCACGAACCTGTTTTTACGAAGTAAAATATAAATCCGTGGTGTTTTGTGGCATGTTCTGTGGTGTGTGACAGTCTGTGATCTCCTCTCGTCCAAAGCATAGATAAGAATAGTATTGGTCCAAAGAGATCTCGTCTTCGTCCTAGTCACAGATTAGATACTAGTAGCTAGCTACAGATGCGACAGCTACTTTTGGGCTGTGTTTGTCATTGTTCCGTTTTGGCGCTACAATCGCACTGTTTGACATTTGCCGGTTACACATACAAAGTAATATACGCATTGCGTATGTGTGTGTGTACTGTACGTAGAATGTTTATAGATATGTATATAAGTAGTGATTAGAAGAAACTATCGATATCGACTACTAGTGATGTTCCATTTTGACGATAGTCTCTCACATGGGACATAATTTTTAAATTTTGTTTGTAATGAAACGAACTTTACTGTGTCAGTGATTTATTTACTTAGGCATCGTTTTCTTAATCTAAATCTTTTATATTTATCAAGGGCCCGTTTTTGGGGCTCTCCCATTTTAGCTATATACTTAGCCTCCACATCACCTTTTAATATTTTATTTATTATATTGCACCAATTATGCACTTGTAATCGAATTAAAACTTGTATAAACAAATTCTTTACTTCATTATTATGTTTAGAGCACCCTAACCAAGAAAACCTCATTGTGCTCAATATTTTTCTCACCAAGTTGCTTTTGATATTATTTTTATAGCAATTATCATTTAAATAATTATGCACTAATTGAGCTACGTCCCTGTATAAGATTAAAAGTCTTTCAGTAGGATATGATAAATTATTATTTTTCAAAGTTTTGTATTCCCTAAATTGTATATAAGTGTGAACTTTTTCTACCGAGCTACTTGTGTACGTTTTCAAGCATGAGTTGCACCTTATGGACTTTGATATTTTTCTGCATATGTACCCAGCAGTGTAAGCTGAGCAATGCACTTTAATTTTTTCCATCACCACCTGATCGACTGTTAATTTTTCCCTTGGGTAATCTTGTGAAGAGGATGGAGGTGAACTTGTGTAATTTTCCTTATTTTCGTTATCAGTTTTAAAAAGAAAACCGACATCTAATATGGTTTCCCCATTATCCTCTTCACAATTTGAAAATTTTGAATGAGGACTAAGCACATTAGACAACATTAATGATTTGAATGCATATATAAATGTGTTTGCATCTGGATTAATATTTCTGTAATTGAGGGCCCTTATACGACCGAAAAAATTTTCAAGTGGATCTTGATTTATAAGCCTGGGATAAAAATAGTCCACACTATATTTGTCAAATAATAATTTAGATATTCTAATAAAACTTTCAAGACTTGTAATCCAGCCTTGCAGGGATGGCACTCGTACGAGTCTAGGTTTTCCTGATTGTAGTGCAAGTTTACTACATTTGTCTAGAAAATGTATATTTTTAATCTTTTGAATAGCTTCTGCCCAGAATAAATGATGTGGTGTATTTTTCTTCACAGCTCGTCTTAGTTTCCCTCTTTTTGAACCACCAGGATAGCCATTGACACTATCAAACAAAGTGTCGAAAAATTCAACAACTTCTGCTGTTGTGCCCATGGTGTTTTCTGATTCATTATTCCGTAGATTATCTGAAAATGATATTGGGTATATTTATATCAACATCACATGATAATTTAATACTAGGTGCTATTATATTTATCATTAGGATGATGTAGTAGTACCTATATTCAGTCTATTTTCGTATTTAAATTATAAACATTTTTACAATTAACGTTAATTATTTAAAAACAAATTGTTGAAAGGCCAAATACCTAATTAATACTATGAAAATACAAATGCTCAGGATGTATGTTAGAAGATGCAGTAACTAGTTTATAACTATTTTTAATGCTAGTATTAAACAAGTACTCTGTACAAGTATTGTTTATGTTCCAGATAAATAGAATATTAATTATTTACCCTACTTTACTTAGGGTATTTATCTATACTTATAATAAAACTGTAATAGGTCCAATTCTGTACATTGAAGATATTTTGAAAATTATATTTGGAGGGCATTCTATAACCGATACTGAGGCCGAAAATGTAATTTTTTTAATTTTTGTCTGTCTGTCGGTCTGTCTGTCTGTCTGAATCACGGCTGCGCATCACGCCGAAACTACTGAATGGATTCAAATGAAACTTGGCATGATTTGAGATCTTACTACGAGGTAGGACATAGGATACTTTTTATCCCGTAATCTAGCACGGTTCTTTTGGGAGAGGGGATTAAAGTCAAAATGGGTACTTGGTTATACGCTTGGTCCGATTTTATCAATTTTTCTTTATAATATAATAAATATTAGTAAGGGAACACTCATAGAGAGTTGTTATCAAGGTATTGTAATCGATCGGGTTAAGCAACGTTAGGTAAGGTCATTAAATAGATGGGTGACCGTTTAACGCCATTTGAACAAAACGGGTCCGTGCTTCGGAGAGCAAGTAAAAAGTGGGTCCCAGTTTTTAACCGACTATAAAAAAGGAAGTTATGTATTCGATGCGAAGGTCTGTTATTAAAAGTTTAGTTAACGTAAAAATAGCGCAGGCGGAGCTGCGTGGGTCAGCTAGTTATTTAAATAAAGTTATATTTAAACATGATACTTTTAAAAACGCATACTCACTAAGTGCATTAGTGTATTTCAGCATTGCAGCAGTTCGGTTGCTTAGTACTTGAGCAGCAACACTGACTTTCATTTTTTTTACTTTCTTGGGATCTACATGGTGGGCTGTCAATTTCGGCAAGGCTCTTGTGTGCCCTAATTTACTATCAATATCATAAATATATTCAATATCTTTCCATTTTGCAGTGCTTCCATTCCAAATGATATCTTTGGTTAAAAAATTATTTCTTAACCCTTTCAGAAGATGTGGTGGGTCATAAAATAAACTTAAATCATGTCCAGCAATATTAATTGATCCATCTGAAAAAAAAAGTTTACTTAATACTGTTATTATAAAAAAGCTTTTTTCTAAAGTAATTAAAAACTCGGGGCCCGTTGGCTCGAATCGTATCAACAAAAAACCGCGCAAAAAAAATAGGCCCGCGCTCCAAAGGGTTAAAACCATAATTTACTAACCATCATGAACACCTTTTAGATTCCTTAAATGAATGGTATCTTCTCTAAATTGCCTCATTGCTGTACGAAATGTGGACCCTTGGTCACAAACAAGACCCAAGGGAATTAACCCAGTTAGAGCTACTTGTGATACTATTTGTTTTAATATATTTTGTAGCTCAGCTGATGAGACTGTGCCTTCACAGAAATAATATGCAATGCTCTGTCGCCAAGGAGAACATATTCCCCTAATCATAAAAACCAAAGCATGGTCGCAATAACGCATTTTTCTTTCTCCAGCTACGTCCACAAATCCGTGAATTTTTTCTTTCTTTTCATTAAAAGTTAAATGAGGAGTCAATGCAACCTCATCAAATACTATAGTGCACAGTTTTTGTTGCACATCCCAATTTTTGCAACTGTGAGCAATATAGTCAAATATTTTATGATTTAATCCTGGTTCCATTGAAACCTTTTCAGATAAGCGCAGCAAAGTCCTCTTGTTAGGTAAGGCAAACATTTTTTCTAATAATTTATATCCTTTGGGACTTTGTTTCATGAGGAGCAATGCCATTAATTTTTCTTCAACAGTAAACCTTCTGGCCATTTTAGGTTTACCCACTTGTTTACACTGCATTAACAAAAATGTTTTTGCTTGTTTATTTAATAAACTAAATTTGTCCAACAGTTCACTCTTATTTAATAGAGTTTGTGCTTCAGTTAGCCTTTGTGAGGCTGAGTCATGCAAACTATCTGCTGTTATATTTAAAACTTGTTTTATAAACTTCCTTTTCTTTGATCCAAGCCTCTTAATTGAGGGACCTGAAAAGAAATATAAACCTTGTTAAAGTCATAACACTCATTATAAAGATAAACACAAAACCAACATTAGGATAAGAAATAGGAGAGGTTGATCCTTTTGCTTTTCTTATTTTGGGAAAAAGAGCTGGTTTTTACTCAGTATCACTGATTAATTTTCTAAAATTGTATATAAGGCTACATTTATCACACCTACATAGTCTTCGTGGCGCAGCTGCAAACCAGAGATTCTGAATTAAAATTGTGTTGTTGTTCCTTACAGGCTATGACAAAGTAGGCCAACCAACTGATTGTCTGGAAAGTAAGATGATCTACGCATTGGATGGGCATATAAAGTCTGCCTGCACTTGATCTCTCCCCAGTGGTGTCGGTCTTCCATTCCATCGGATTGTGAGAGTAAAGGAACAGAGTGCACTTATGCATTATAATATCTCCAATATAGTTGACTGATCTTGTGAAATTTTTGCTGCCGTGGTTGTATAAGCCAGGAGGACATATGTTTTGTTATCATAACTACCTTTTTGCTCTTGAGATTGAGATTGTTCTGTTCTTTGCATGGTGTCAGGCATTATTTCTATATTAACCCCTATGCCTGAACATGAAGGCTGTTCCAATATTACATCTGAAACATATAATTATGGTATATTATTCTGAATTAATAGATGGGCCCATGGGGCTAGTGGTTAGACACCCTGGCTACTATCCAAGCAATAGGTGATGGGTTCAATTCCTACCATGTGTCTGGGTGTTATTTATCTATATTTTATCACCTGCATGGGGAGACTGGTCCCACTACTATCGCTGATGCTGATCCAATTGTAACAACACAAACACTGTTTAAAAATGACAAGCCCACTGAGTTTCTTGCCGGATCATCTCAGTTGAGGCTGCGTTGTGATCCGGTGGTAGCTTTTAAAAGAAATTGACCATTCAAAAGTGCTAGCGTTAAGCCTATTTACAATAAAAAAAATGAATTTGAGTGTGATGGGTTTTGTTACTTTGACTTGTCCTGTCATGACAAAATTCATAGGGAATCACTATAATGGTTTACTCATTCTAATAATAAAAACAAAATCTTCCATTATTTTTAGTTGGGTAAAATACACACCTGCCTCTGCAGTCACTAATGATGATTCTATAGCAATACTCTCATCTTGTTTTTTGGAGTAATTATGCTCCAAACGATTTGTTTCTAAAAAAAAATATACATATTAACATCAAGAAATACAATAACACAATTAGTACATAAGTGTATCAGTATTTTGTGCTGTTCACACATATGTTTACCTCTACCTGGCATAAGGCAGGCAATCATTTAGCCTAACTATTAGATATTATAGTAACCAATTAGGGATTTAATATACACACCAAACTTTAATATTGCTGGCTCAGGTCCATCATCCTTCTCATCTTGCTCTTTGGTGTAATTGTGTTCAATTTTGACATTCCATTCTGAAACATTGTATTTTTATTTTTAGAATACTTAAGCTAAAGAACCTGAATGATTTCTTTTTTTTTCTACTGGGACAATCCAAACACATTCATCAGATCCCAAACTAGGCAGAGTCAGTAAGTACTATGACAACCAACAAACTGATATAAATATTTATATAGATAAAGATAAGGTTTAGACACAAGGTGAGAATCGAACCCACAGCCTATTGGGTGGTGGCCGGTTGTCTAACTACTGGACAATGGTCCCATAAATTTCTTATGTATAATGTTCAGCTGCTCTGTTACAGAACGCTTATGAATGCTGTATGTTTCTATCAGCTGTACATGAACATTATACATAAGAACATAATGGGACCATTGTCTAGTATGTATTTACACTGGAGTTTGAAGATTATTGTAAATGTAAGTTATTTGTTACTACATATTTATTTATTTGTAGTTCAAACACATACACTTGCAATGGGAACGCTGATAGCTACTATAGTATTATAAGAATACTGTATTATATATTATAGTGTAGTATATTAGCGAGAAGCCGGACGGAGGCATAAAACCGAACCGCATAAAACCAGAGGAAGCAGGTTTAATTTCTGTAGGGAGCAACCAATTTGTTTTAGTTATTCCTTACTGGCTAGGGCCGATCCACTGATTGTCTGAAAAGTAAGATGATCCATACGTTGGATTGGCATATAAAATAGATCCTGCGCCTGCAGTTGGTCTTTTATCCCACCGAATTGTGAGTAAAGGACAAGAGTGCACCTGTGCCTGCACAAGCATTTGTGCAGTATAATATCTACTGCATAGATGTTTAATAATGTTAAAAAAATAGACCACGATGGTTTAATACGATCTGGGAAACATTAAGTATTCACAATAATATAGTGAAATAATAACTCACCTGATGTACTAAGAGGTGCACCGTGGGCTATTTCTTTACTGGTAAGCAGATAAGGGTAGGAAAACCGAAGTCTTCGGCCTTCACCGTCGAACTGATTACTATCAAAATGTTTTTCACACACACGTTTTCTTAGTAGCTGTTCTTTAGTAAGTCCAATGAGGAGGGAGTTTGTGGGCACTAGGTAAGATAGCCAAACATTGCGAAGCTTATCGTTCTTGGGTAAACAAAAAAGCCGGTGGCTTTTACTTGTTGCATTGCAACCACCAACGCAACATTTATATTGGGTTCCCATGACGAAAGTAACACTATCACCTGCACAATCGGTAAATAACGGAGGAGAATTTGCGTCTCAAGGATCTCAACTCGGCAAAATGCAAGGAAATTCACAAGAAACAAACAAAACGCTCAACTCGGCTATAACACAATGACAAGTCGATAAAGTATGGTATGGCGGACTCAGAGCCGGACCGCGCTTGGCCACGTGACCAAAATGGCGTCCAAGATGGCTGTTCTTATTGCGACATTAGCGCCAAAACGGAACATTTGGAACTAATGCTGTCACTGGCCTGGTCAGTGTTGCCAGATATACAGATTTCTCGGTATCCATACAGATTTTCAACATGTCATACCGATAAAAAATTGAGAGTGAATTTTATACAGATTTTCATCATTCCAATTTTTTTCATACAGAATTTCCACGAATGGTAGTTTTTCAGACCATATTGACAACATCGATCAAAATATTTGGGGTTTTCCCTAGGTAAGTTATCCACTACCGCACCCGGTGCGAGGATTAAAGTCCATCGACACATTTCAGCATTAAATGTTGAACATCAGCACAAAATATTCAGGAATTAGACACAGAGTGGAGAAATTTGAGAAATAATTTGAATCTTCATCCAGAAAAAGCTTATCTAAATATTCATAACTTTTATTTATTCCGCTCTAAAAGTAACAATTAAAGCAGGTGCTTTCACTGCCTAGGTAGGCAGTGAACTACAGATAAAATTATACAGAATACCAATGCCAAATACAGATTTTTTACAGATTTTCTTAATTTTACGTATTCAGATTTCATACAGATTTTTAAAATCTTCGGTACAGATACTGCTTTCAAAAATCTGGCAACACTGGGCCTGGTCCTAGTGATCTGTGTCTTCGTCTAAAAAATTTAATTTGATTTAATTAATTTGTGAACTTTGTGATTGTTTGTGTCGTTTCGTTTGAGTGGGGTATAATAATTTATTTTGATCAGACGTACACAAAATATCACAACCTTTGCTAAGGAGTATTGTATTTGTGTCTGTGATTACATCAATCACATTGAGTTTTGTTTTGACACACTTTGACTTTTAGTTGTTATTGTTTATCAAGCTTCGTATAGTTAGGTTATTGCAATTTACAAGTGCACAATGCAGCAAGAACACAGGGATGCTATCCAAAGTAATTTCACGTCGTTGGTAGAAAGAACGGACTTGGACTCGGTGGTCACAGCTTTGTACGAGAAGGGAGTGTTCTCGGAAGCTATGATCGAACCCTTTAGGGTAAGTAGCCAGGGGCGTATTTACCCTAGGGCCAAAGGGGCCATGGCCCGAGGCGACAGGCTGCGAGGAGCGGCGGAAGCCGCACCTCGACACTTAAACAACGATTCTGGAAAAGTAATTTATTCCTTGCACTGGGTCTTTGACACTTAAAATTAATTTTGCTGAGCAATAACATCGAGTCAACAGAATTATGAATAATTTTATACAAGAGCATTTGATCTCTAACCATTCGACAACCTTGAAGTGTATATTTTAATTGAGACATTACTGTGACGTTTCCTAACGTTCTATAACACATGTTCTTTACAAATTTCTTATGGATTCGTTCTATCAAATTAATATAAACCTTATATTGAGGATTCCATATCGTTGAACAATATTCCAAAATTGACCGAACCAAAGAATTGTATAGAAGTATCGAGGTAGACGGCTTATTAAAATCTTTGGTGGTGCGTAAAACAAAACCAAGCATCTTATACGCCTTATCGGTAATCTTATGTATGTGAGATTTAAACAGTAACTTACTATCAAGTTGTACACCCAGGTCACGCAATTCAGTTACTCTGGAAATTGGTTTATTATTTATTTTATAACCAAAAAGTAAAGGACTATTTTTCCTGCTGAAAGTTATAACATTACACTTATCAATATTCAAATGTAGACGATTTTTTTTACAGTACAAATTAAATCTGTCCAAATCCTGTTGCAGTAATATACAGTCACATTCATCTTTAATGACTTTAAAAATGTTCATATCATCTGCAAATAACAGTATATTAGAGTGATAAAATTCTGATAAAATATCATTAATAAAAATATTAAACATGAGAGGACCAAGATGAGAGCCCTGCGGAACCCCTGAAGTTACTGGTAGGAAAGACGAACAGACACCCTTAGTTGTTACAGCTTGACTACGATCACGCAAATATGAGATCAGCCAACGTAGGAGATCACCGTGTATACCGATATGCGATAGTTTACAAATTAGGATGGAATGTGATATTTTGTCGAATGCTTTTGAATAATCGGTATATACTGCGTCTACCTGGTTGCCAGTATCTAGAGCTCTATACAGAAAGTCAAGATACTAACAAAGATTGCTTTCTGTCGACCTCTTAGTTACAAACCCGTGTTGTTGAGTAATTAATATAGGCCTAATAATGGGAAAAATTGATTCGTTGACGATTTTTTCCAACAACTTTGGAATGGTACAAAGTTTGGAGATTGGTCGATAATTAACAATATCACGGCTATTACCAGATTTGAAAATTGGTGTAATATACGAACGTTTCCAAATTTTTGGCATACTGCCTGTTCTCAGGGAAAGATTAAACATTATACACAATGGTTTCGAGATATATTTGCGACAGTTGTACAAAAATACTGGAGGAACACCGTCCGGCCCAGCTCCCTTATTAATATCAATTTTTTTTAGGTATGCTTCTATTTTAGATACATCGAATTCAACAGATTTCACACTAGTCAAGTAATTAGAACCAGATACAACATAGCTATCGTTATCACTAGTTTCAAATACTGAATTAAAATGTGCATTAAACATATCACAAATTTCTTTTCCATCGGAAGAACTTTGGTCACCAATAAACATAGTGTCTGGTAAGTCATTATTGCCATGTCTTTTTGACTTTACATAGGACCAAAAATACTTGCTATTAATGGCAATCTTTTCCTCAGTTTTAGCTATGAAATTATTATAACATTGTGTTTGTAAAACCTTAAGTCTGTCTCGCAACAGTTTAAAAGTAAAATAATCGCTGATATGGTCGTATGTCTTCCATTTCCGGTGATATTTTAGTTTTTCATTAACTATTTTTATTAACGCAGGTGTAAACCAAACTGGATATTTACCGTTATTGGATACTAATTTAATAGGGACAAATTTTATGATAACCTCATTAATGATTTCATAAAATTTATTGACACACTCTGTTATATCATTGGACGATAAGCATATATCCCAATCAATATTAGCTAAAGCTTGATTTATTTGATCGTAATTAGCATTTTTAAACATTTTTATGCTCAATGATGGCAACCGCAACCTATTTTGTTCCACTGCTGAGATTTCACAAAGAAATGTGGGATGATGACTATCTTCCGAGATTAGAGGTTCTTTCGATACAATAACATGACAGTCTTCATTGGATATCAAGAGATCGAGTATGCGACCGTTAACATTAGAACGAGTATTAAATTGGTGAAAATTATTAAAAGACAGAAAATTAGATAGCTCATTAACAGTGTCAATATTAAAGTCACCTTGAAGGGAAACCGCAGTCCCACTAGGGGAAGAAGTCCATACGGCACTGCGAATATTAAAGTCACCTAGAATAAAAAAACTATCATTAGGACATCTCAGTACATTAGCTGAAACATATTCATAAAATTCACATAGAACTTCTTTATGAGCGTTGCACTGAGGGAAATAGCCACAGTAAAATTGATAACTATACTTTGTAGTATTACCAAGAGACAGAGTAACTGATACTATATCAGCAGCTGAGCCGGTAGTCGGTATAGACGTGAAATGAGAAATTATTAAGTCTCTATGTACAGCTATTAGAACCCCTCCACCCATTTTATCACCTCTAGCACTATAGTTTCTATCACACCGATACACATTGTACCGCGAATCAAACAGTTCCGAATCAAATATTCCGGGCAGTAACCAGGTCTCAGTGAAACATATAATGTCATAACTATTCAGTAAAACATTTTTATATAATAAATTCGTTTTGGTTCTTAAACCTCTTACGTTTTGGTAATAAACAGTCAATTTACGATGGAATTTTAATAACAAAATATAAATCACTTAAGTACACACGTAAAAAATTCAAAACAGTATATATTAAATGCTCTAAATATAGGTACACAATAAATGCTCTGTAGAAATATATGGTACAAGAAGTGTCCAATAAATAACATTGCAATATAGTAGTGAAACAATTGTATCTATAGCTATACGCTAAATCAATATCGTGCAAGGAATAAATAATTTTAAACATTAAAGTCAATAAAATCAAATTATTAATTTTCTTGTTTAAATTCTTATAAGTAAATATCGCGACAAGCTTTTATATCATATAAATTGTGTAATGACGTTATAAATAGATATTAAAAGTTTTGAAGGAAAAGTTTATTTTATTCTTTTTAGCGCATTTAAATAAAAGCTTGTTTTAAAAAGTTTTTTATTTTAATTTATTTTTTACTTTTTAGTTATTTATTTTACTTCTTTGGTTTTCCTGAACCTAATTTAATTAAATGGTGAGTGTTTTTTTTTCGCTAACCATTCCAGGGTCCCATCACCTACCTTCCAATTGCATCATCAGGTCCTCATTGTTAGGCAATGTGAATAGAACTCTTTAAGACGAATTAAATGAGCCTAAACTCGATGTGTTTACTCAAACTCAAAAATCTTTATTTCAAATAGGCTTAACGCTAGCACTTTTGAATCGTCATTTTTTAGAAGCTACCACCGGATCACAACGCGGCCTCAACTGAGAAGATCCGGCAAGAAACTCAGCGGGCTTGTCATTTTTTCACTTTTTTTTTAAACATTGTTTTGTTACAAATGAATCGACATTAGCGATATTGTGTCCTGCCGTTCGAAACATAAAGCAAGGGAGAAAAGAAGAAAACAATAAATTACGACAAACTAAAAGGCCAAATGGATAGAAGTCGGACCAGTCCCCCCAAGCAGCACCCGCGCACGAGTTGACTCGAGCAGCAGCCATCACTCCCCTCAACCATATTAGAGGGAAGGGGGTGACCCGCCACACGAAGCCGCCACAAGCAAAGACTTTTCGATGGCGAGCATGACCGACCCAAAATCACAGTGGCTCACATTTAACTTCTGCTGTTAAGTAGTACCTCGACAGGCAAGACACAAAACACTTTCACATAATCTTTATATTATCAATCAATTGACTTGTGAAACAGCCATCAGTAATCCACCAGATTAAGAGGTGTTACAAACTGTAAGCCTACAATTCTAAGCTTGCATGAGTTGAGCAGTTCAAGCCCACGCAGCTTTATCCTCTAGGTAATCCGAGATTTTGTAATAAGCCTTTTTCGACAACCGGCTTCTTATCAAAGGTTTAAATTTATTCAATGGAAGATCTCGGATATCCTGTGGCAGTTTGTTATAGAAGCGTATACTTTGGCCCATAAACGATTTGCTTGTTCTGTGGAGACGTGTGGAATGTAAAACAAGATTGTGTTTGTTCCGGGTATTAACACTATGAATCGCACTGTACTTTTTAAAAGATACACTATTTTTCTGAATATAAACTAAATTTTCAAATATGAATTGCGAAACAACCGTTAGAATATCTATTTCTTTGAATTTTTCCCTTAGTGAATCAGTAGGAGCCAGATTGTAAATGGCTCTCACAGCTCTTTTCTGCAGAATAAAAATGGTATTAAGTTCTGCAGAAGATCCCCACAGTAATAAACCATAAGACATAATACTGTGGAAATAGCTGAAATAAACAATTCTAGCGGTTTCAATATCAGTTAAACGTCTTATTTTTTTAACTGCATAAGCCGCGGAACTCAGTCTACCTGACAATTTCTTAATGTGTGGGCCCCATTGTAGTTTAGCGTCAATTGTTATACCTAAGAACACAGTCGACTCCTCAAGGTCCAACTTCGCTCCATTAATTTACACATTGGTTGCCACCTGTCTTACATTTGGTGTTACAAATTTCACACATTTGGTTTTGCTCTCATTAAGTTTCAAATTATTAACATTGAACCAATGGACAACTTTAGAAAGTACATTGTTTACTTCGTCGTATTCATAGAGTTTACGCCTGACTTTAAATAAAAGAGAGGTATCATCAGCGAACAATACAACATTTAGTTTGTCCCCTACGTAGTAGGGTAAGTCATTAATATATATTAAAAACAGAAATGGGCCTAATATTGCCTTGTGGGACGCCCATGGAGACCACAGAACCAGGAGATCTCTTACCGTTAATGTCAACCTTCTGAATTCTATTATTCAAATATGAAGTTAAAAGGTCAAGAGCTCTGTCCCTTATACCATAGTGGCGTAATTTCCTGACCATCGTATCATGATCTACACAATCAAAAGCCTTGGACAAATCACAGAATACACCAAGGGCGTTCTGTGATTCCTCCCACTAGTAACCATTCCAGGGTCCCGTCACCTACCTTCCAATTCCATCATCAGGTCCTTTAATTATTAGGCAATGTGAATAGAACTCTTTAAGACAAATCAAATGAGCCTAAACTCGATGTGTTTACTAGTAATCATTCCGGGGTCCCGTCACCTACCTTCCAATTCCATCATCAGGTCCTCGTTATTAGGCAAAGTGAATAGAACTCTTTAGGACGAATTAAATGAGCCTGAACTCGATGTGTTTACTAGTTAACATTCCAGGGTCTCGTCACCTACAATTCCATCATCAGGTCCTCGTTATTAGGCAAAGTGAATAGAACTCTTTAGGACGAATTAAATGAGCCTGAACTCGATGTGTTTACTAGTTAACATTCCAGGGTCTCGTCACCTGCAATTCCATCATCAGGTCCTCGTTATTAGGCAAAGTGAATAGAACTCTTTAAGACAAATCAAATGAGCCTAAACTCGATGTGTTTACTAGTAATCATTCCGGGGTCCCGTCACCTACCTTCCAATTCCATCATCAGGTCCTCGTTATTAGGCAAAGTGAATAGAACTCTTTAAGACAAATCAAATGAGCCTAAACTCGATGTGTTTACTAGTAATCATTCCGGGGTCCCGTCACCTACCTTCCAATTGCATCATCAGGTCCTCATTGTTAGGCAATGTGAATAGAACTCTTTAAGACAAATTAAATGAGCCTAAACTCGATGTGTTTACTAGTTAACATTCCAGGGTCTCGTCACCTACAATTCCATCATCAGGTCCTCGTTATTAGGCAATGTGAATAGAACTCTTTAGGACGAATTAAATGAGCCTGAACTCGATGTGTTTACTAGTTAACATTCCAGGGTCTCGTCACCTACAATTCCATCATCAGGTCCTCGTTATTAGGCAATGTGTATAGAACTCTTTAAAACAAATTAAATGAGCCTATAATCGATGTGTTTACTAGTAGCCATCCAAGGGTTCTCTTATCTGCCTTCAAGCTCCATCATCAGATCAGCTCGATGATACTATATTATTGTATTGTCACTGGTCCTTGACACATGTGCAAAATTTCAAAGTGGGTGAAAATTGAGTTGCAAGATTCCACCGGAACAAATTACATACATACATACAATAGATACATACATACATACAATAGATACATACATACATACATTGCAAGTTAAATAAAAGCTTTTAAAAACTATAACTCATTTGGTTGGACTAGTGAGGAATTCGGGATGTTTCACTTTCAAGCGCGCTCTGCCTGCCGCTGCTGCTGTGTCGCTCTGCCTGCCGCTGCTGCTGTGTCACTGCTGCTTTACAAATCGCTTATTATTTTTGTAGAAAAAAACGGGAATCTTTTGATACTTTTGAAGAGGCTGGTAAAAGAATATCCTCAGAAGATTACCGAAACATTCACAAAAAACTTATTAATGTTTAGAATATATTTTTTACTACAGATTTTTCTAGAATAATCTCTATCATAACTCACGCTCTCTGGTGTTTAGTTGCTGTACTATTACTGTTGTTTTTTTTTCATTCATATCACCCACATAAACATGACATCGACACAATGCTGGATTTTAAGATCATAACACAAATTATTTATTTCAAATAGCCTTAACTTAATGCTATCACTTTGGAGCGGTCAATTGTTTTAAGCTACCACCGGATCACGACGCGGTCTCAACTGAGAAGTTCAGGTAAGAAATTCAGCGGGCTTGTCATTTCCTTTCCACTTTTTTTTAAAACAGGTTTTGTCTTGTTACAATTAGATTAGCATCAGTGACAGTGTGTCCTGCCGTTCGAAAAATAAAACAAGAGAGAGCCAAAGAGTAAAGAAAATACAATAAACTGAAAGGCCAAAGGGATAGTAGTCGGACCAGTCCCCTCAAGCAGCACCCGCGCACGAGTTGACTCGAGCAGCAGCCATCACACCCCTCAACTATATGAGAGGGAAGTAAGGGGATAACCCTCCACAAGTAGAGACATTTTGATGGCAAGCATGACTGATCCAAAATCACAGTGGCTCACATTTAACTTCTGCTGTTAACTTCCGGTCCCAATATCCTATCGATCCCTAACTATAAGTTAAAATTATTGATTAAGTCATCGATATCCCGCGATAAACCTCCGAAATGGAGCGATAACTAAAACCCTGACAGACTGTCATTTGAACAACCAACTGTAGTAGTAATATGTTATTATTGAAACGGAAATTTGTCATTATACCTATCGATGGTAACTATTTTACCTTATATCAAGGGATCGATAGGATATTGGGACCGGCAGTAAGCAGTGCCAATGTCAATGTATAGGGTGGAAAATTCTGGACACCGGTCTCGCCGGGGCGAGGCCGAAGGGTCGTACGCATGCGACCTCAACGAGGTGCATCACCTCAGTGAGTTTCTTGCCGGTTCTTCTCAGTGGGGGCGCGTTGTGAACCGGTGGTAGAATCAGCCCTCCTGCCCTTGAGCTCGCCGCTCGCCTCCTATTGTCCGGTGAACTGTAATGGCCATCTGTGGCCAACATAGTCTAAAAAAAAAGGGCGGCAAATTCTAATGGCCGGGGGCGCCTAATCTTTAAATACGCCCCTGTAAGTAGCACATTTATTTTATTGATCTATCTTCAATTTATAGTATTATAATAGATACTTATTTTTAGGACACTAACATTACTCAGCGAGAGCGCAAACGCAGGCTGTATAGGGATATCACAAGGCGAGGACCTCATGCATTTGAACATCTCCTGGATGTTCTGTCTGAAGTCGGACACTGGGACATTGTGCGGGACTTGGATCCCACAAGCCCTTACCATAGAAATACACCTACAGTGCCAAGTAAGTACTATTTTTGTATTCAAACTGAATAATTTTATTCTGCTGATATGTAATGTGATCAAACATCAAGAAAACTCCTCCCCAACTTAGTATCATTCTAGTTATCTAAGTGTATTTAAATTCATATGGACACCTATAAGTACCTTGTTTTTCTTTAAAAGATCAAAATCGGAACAAAAATGTGATCTTATAGGTATGCAATAACCGATATATTTAGTACTAGCAGTACCTGCAGCTTCGCCCGCTTGTCCAGTCCATCCAAACCCCAGTCCAGCCTTGGCTTGATCCACCTCGACCTAACTCCAATCACGCTCGATCTACCTCAAGCCACCTCGGTTGACCTCGTTCTATGTTGTTCCACCTCGACCCCTTTCACTGTAGGTATTTATTAATTTATTTTTAGAAAGACACAGGCTATAATGATAGGTAAAATTGTATATAAATTGGATTGATATGCATTCAGCCATTTTCCCGTGATGAGGTAACAAACTATTTGACTTCTACTATTTATAACACAACATCCCTTATTTATTGAACAACATACTTATAGGTTCAGTATTATTTGCACATTACTTTATAAGCATTATGCTTAGATGCTGCCAGACTGTGAACAATCATTTATGTGTGATGATCATAACAATGAAAAACTAAATCACATATTGGCCCATGCTTTTAAATAACTAGTATCAGCAGTTTGTGAATGTTGAGATGTGAAAATAAATAATCTGTAACAATTATTATTGTTCTAGAAAATGATTTCCGAGTTGCAGATGAGAACAGCTTTGTCAGTTTAAGCACAGAGAAGAATAGGACAAAGACTGAAATGCAGAAGAGTTAGTATCTGATTTTATTATGGTACTATGGATTTCTAACAATAATAGAAGAATAATATTTATTAATATTGTCTATATATTGAACAGAATGACCAACAATAATATATTTATGATTTATTATGATACATGGTGTTTATCTTCACTGATCATTTGAAGACAGACGGTATGCAACATAGCAGACACATTGACATAACTCTCAGGGCAGGATTTGCATGTTGGTGTGGCAATAGGCGGATCAATTTGCTCAGGGCCCCGTTCCTCAATGGATGGGGAAGGAAGGTTCTGAAGTGGTGACCATGAAAGGTGGACTGATGACATTACGAGAGTCATAAGAGCAGCCACTGTGGATGCAAATGGTAGATTTCTGCCCTTTGTGGTTTACTAAGGGTGTGAGTGGTTTTTGTTCAATAGTAAAAATGTCCCTGCTAATGATAAAATTACCACAACTATATTTAGTGAACCTGTATTAATTATGTAAACATTTCATCATTCAGCAGCCCCTCAGCCTCAGCTGGACAAACTGCCCATCCGTGAACCTGTAAATATGCCGACCTTTGAGGTCATCAAGAGCACAAAGTTCATTGAGGAAGATGAAAGCAAAGGTTTGTTACATAACAGTATATAATAAAAACATTCGCTCTCGGCTGGCTGTTGATTGGAAATCACCCTTTGGATAAGCAACAAAGACAAGATACCATCTACACTGCAGGCACCTCGTGCAGTGCTAGATATTCTGCTGTCAAGCATGTAGTATGTTTAAACAAATGTTAAACATACTACATGCTATTTTGCATTACTATTACTACATACTAATTGCTATGTTTTCGCTTGAAGTGTCAGCTGCAGCTGATGAAATTACTGGGCTCAGAAGGCCATAACCCATGTCAGGTATAGAGCGCATTCCAGCTGGCTGACTTCTCGCTCGCCACATCACTTAAGTATCTTATAAAAAGTTTGTAAGGTTTTTTTCTGTAGGGTGTATCAGAATTTATATTTCAGACGTGAAGTTGTACCACACGCGCGGCAAGCGGCGCGGGCTGCTGCTCATCTTCAGCTACGTGGTGTTCGACAACGACATCGAGCCGGAGCGCAGCGGCGGCGACGTCGACACCGACAACCTGAAGCACGTCTTCTCGGAGATGGGCTTCAAGGTGATGCTCAGCCAGAACAAAACTAAAGAGGTAACTATACGAAACATATATAAATATTTAACGAGATTCATTTGAACTAATGTTTATTAATTATATACAATAACAATAATAATAAACTATAGATAGAAGATTTCAAAATTTCAAAAGAAAAGGTTATGTAAAAAAGGGGACCGAGCGTGACAATTTCATTTATGGTCCACGCCGTCCACGGGAGGCGTGATGTAAAAAAGGTTAGGAACCCCTGTTGTAGAGATTCTTCTTCTTTTACAAAAATATGCCTTCCATCAATTATTGATGATTTCGCCAGTGTCAAGTAGTTACATAGCAATTGCAAAATAAATTATTTTATCAAGTAATAATGAGAGAACGAACACTGGAAAATTTGTGGCCGCGGTCCACCACACCACCAAGATGACGGCCGCGTAACAAATCCTGTTCTAGAGATTAAAAATTCAAAATTTAAATAGGCTTAACGCTAGTACTTTTGAACGGTCAATTTTTTAAAAGCTACCACCGGATCACAACGCGGCCTCAACTGAGAAGATCCGGCAAGAAACTCAGCGGGCTTGTCATTTTTTCACTTTTTTTTTTAAACAAAGTTTGTATTGTTACAATTAGATCAGCACCACCGACAGTGTGTCCTGCCGTTCAAAATATCAAATAAAATAAAAAATGCGACGAAAATACAACAAACTAAAATGCCAAAGGGATAGATTACATTCGCTTTCAATTTTTTAACGTGAAACTCACACATGATGCCATGTCACTCATTTGCTGTCGTGTACTCTCCGCTAACAATATTATGTTGAAGTATTTTCACAAAACGTGTCAAGTGTTTGTATGTGCACTGTCAGAACACGCTGGCAACGCTGCGGTCCGTGAAGGAGCTGGTGAGCGGCATGGAGAGTGTGTTCGTGGTGGTGTGCTCGCACGGCTACGAGACCAGCGGCTCCGACACGCACATCCGCTGCAGCGACGGCAAGCACCTCAGCATGTACGAGATCATCGAGTACTTCAACAATAAGAACTTGCCCGCGCTCGTCGGCGTGCCTAAAGTCTTCATATTCCAAACGTGCAGGTCGGTACCATTTGGTGTTATCTCTAAATGTTGTAAACTAATGCTGCTACCCGCTTCTGTCTATGTGTTTATTTCCTGCATCAAAATCATCATCAGCTGGAAGACTGAATATAGGCCTGCCTGCCTGTTGGAACGCCACAATCATCGATATACTATCTAAACAAGATTAGCTGTCACGGCCCGAAAAGTGGTCACGAAAATAGAGCTACGGAGACGGTTGTGTTGCTATTTCAAATTAGTAAGAGCCGACAACAGCTAGCGTAAAGACGTGTCGAAATGCCTCATTTGCGTCTAAAAACTGCCTTAATACACGTCGCAACAGCAAATTTTCATACGGAAGATATATTTCCCATTAGTAGTAGTTAATAGTATTAGATTAAATGATAGATATCAGTAAGATATTACTAAAACACGAAATAATAAATATTTCTTTAAATATCTCTGCTACTGGTCCGCTAACCACCAAGCTACCGGCCGACCAAATTAAGTTTGCCGCTACTGTCTAAACAAAACACTCAAACTACACGTAGTTCTCATAAGATTATAGTTCAATTCTCGTTGTACCACCAGCAAAGATAAGTTGGTCGGCCTACGTTGAGACTTGTTTGGTCGCCCCCCTTGCCTCCGGTTATCCCGTTCTCCCTTTCGCGCGTTGTCCGCCACTATCCCTGTCTCGTTCGTGGCGTGGCTTGAACGGTACTACGGGTATAATGCGCTACGGTAGGAACATCGCAGAAATAGTTTTAACGCTATACATTGTTGTTTTTGTAGCGTAAATATTGATACAGCATTGTACAAAAAAATTAATGTACAATGACCATTGCGCCTATAAAAACCGTATACATCCTGTGCAGTCCTGGACGGGTCACTCGGGCTCTTACGTCCATACGGAATATTTAAGCTATCACTACCATATTTTGGATGAAATTTAGTAGGTGACTGCTTATCTGGTGACTTATTATATATCGATGGCCACAATGAACAATTTTCTGTTTGCAACCACCAGTTTCTTATGAATCGCACAATGTCTTCAGTTCACCTAGGACTGCCTGCTTTTACTAATTTTTGATAGTTACCGCTGGTGTGAAATGTATGGAGAAAACTGACAGTTTCATCGAGCTCGTAAACTATCGGAACTCTTACTAGGCCCCCCTGGTTCGTGGTCGCTACTCTAAAACCTATCTTCTCCATCGATTATCGGTTCTTCGAGTGAAGTGGCTTACCCATCGCCCACTTTAACTCGCAAGTCTTAAGAGCAATGTCGGTAACTCTGTTTGTTCGGCATATTTCCTCATTCCGGATTCTGCCGACAAACTACTACGTAATTTGGCAGAAGTTGAAATATCTTAATGTGATGTTCTTTTCTATACAATAAATAAATAAAAAAAGAAATTCTATCGTTGTATGACTCTAAGCTTCTCCAAAAGGTCAGCAGCAAGACTACCGTCTCGATGCAATAAGTTAACACTGACAACACACATTAGTTGAAGATTTTCGTCTTCAGGCACTGCGGAATTTTAGATATGAAGATGTTATGTAACTTCTCGATCGATGCTCATGCGAGTTAAGTTTTTCGGGTGACCTCATTGCCGAAGTTGGACCGACACCTAACTGGACATGCATGGTACAAATAATGGTCAACAACTTCGAGTGTATCGTTCCCATCGACTTCCGGTATAGGGTATTGGTGCAACATTCAAGACCCACCTAACTACCACCACCTAGCACCAGTGGCGTGCACTGGGTTATATGACAGGGTAGGCAAAAAGTGACTTCAACCTCATCAGCAGCCGAAACGTCCACTGCTGAACAAAGGCCTCCCCCTTAGAAGGGAGGGGTTGCCATAATCCCCACGCTTGGCAGGCGGCTTGGGGATCGGAGTAAAGGTGGTAGGTAATCCAATAAAAAGACGCTGCTGCCCGTCTTCTCGTTTTCCCTTTATCGCCTTTTACGGACACCCAACGGAAGGAGATGGGTGGGTGCTATTCTTACCCGGACACCCCACGGGGACCTAAATTGACATTAATGAATGATGTGAACACAAAACATTTGATGAGTACCTAATACTTATGCTTTTATTTCGAATAAATATATATTCTATTTCACTTCCACTACTAAGACGACACGTAGGAAGTACCTACGTTAAAATCACAGAACACTATTACTCAAGAGGTTAAAATCCATCCAGCCATTTAGGCCGCAGAGCGTCTTAAAGAACCAGACATACTACACAGTCAATAAAAACAATATTAAAGTAAAAAAACTTACAAATATGACTGCGAGTTACTCGTCTTGCTTGTACACATACATTAAGATGATTATAAATATGCCACCTCAAAATATCAAAAAATTAAATGATATTTAGATTCTATGTTTCCAGCTGGCTAACCGATTGTAAATATACTTTAAATCTAAATATTTTAGATTATTTATCGTGTCGAAAACGCGTGAATTTTTAATTTTTCTATACACACTTGGCCAGAACATCAATCACACGTTACCACTTCCATTTTCTACTAAGTAAGTTTTATAATTTGGAAACACAACACATACTGCACCGAAAACAATTCGTTATCAATCGTTTCATAAAAAAATATAGAATAAAAACCAACAAAAAATGGATGTCATTATGAAATCTTGAAGTTTGAACAAACTAGGTATTTTATAATTTGTAGTATTTTTCATTCATCGAGCACCCATTCTCGCATCCCGATCCCGATCCCGTTCGATGCATTGGGCTAAGATTGACCTGCTATTGGTCAACATTTCTTTAGTCCTTCCTCCAAGGTCGTCATTGCTGCCGAGAGCACCCGAGCAGACCCGAGCACACCCGAGAGGCACTGTCTATTTTTGCATGGTGTGCGTGACATTTATACTGTTGGAATCGTCGGCGTGCCTACTGGTGTGTGTAAGTTTGTTAGAAAAAAATCTGTGAATGTGTGGGAATTAAGAGTTTCGATCTTAAAATCTTAAAATTTTGATTAGCGGACCTCGCGGTTTGGCGCGCGGGAAATTTAAATCTCCGCGTACCTAGGAACTAGGAATAGTTTAATGCCCGTTTTTCGCGAGCTTTTGCTTATTTATAATGATGAAATAATTCAAAACAAAATGTTATTGAGCAGATAAATTATTTTTGTTATCATGTATTGTTCCGGAAATCACAGGGTAGGCAAACACTTTTTGCCTATATGGACTGCACGCCACTGCCTAGCACCCACCACCCACCTAGCTGAGTTCTCGGATCTCCTCTGTGTAGTGTCGGGTCAGTCTGTCTCTGGTGTCAAACTGTAATGGGAATGGGTTTTCGTGTCGAGGTGTATAAGGCTCAATTCACACCAAGATCCACGTGGCCGCCGGGGGACGTCCGCGCGCCCCATTTTTCAAGCGATACTGGTCTGTTACGTATTGTAGACAAAGTTTAAAATTCTTTCACACTGAAACTACGCTGCCGGCCGCTGCCATCTTGGTGTAAATTGAGCCTAACTGTCCGTAAAACCGAGCTTTTTTAATACCTCGTACACTAAATTACACAGCTGAGCAAACGTCAATCCAATCAAATATTTTTTGCCTGCATGCGCACAGAGGTGATTCCCGGGATTTTGTGTGGCGGGAAAATGGCGGATTGGCGCCGCCGCACATGCCGATGCCGGACAACGTGGCGAGCGACGGCACGCCCGTCCCGCCGCAACAACACACCGCCCAGCGCAGCGCCCCGCGCGCCGCCGACTCGCGCCGCACCGAGCCCGGCGCCTGCTACTCCGACATACTCATCGCGCACTCCACGCTGCCCGGTCAGTGTCTAACATACTCGCGCCGCACCGAGCCCGGCGCCTGCTACTCCGACATACTCATCGCGCACTCCACGCTGCCCGGTCAGTGTCTAACATACTCGCGCCGCACCGAGCCCGGCGCCTGCTACTCCGACATACTCATCGCGCACTCCACGCTGCCCGGTCAGTGTCTAACATACTCGCGCCGCACCGAGCCCGGCGCCTGCTACTCCGACATACTCATCGCGCACTCCACGCTGCCCGGTCAGTGTCTAACATACTCGCGCCGCACCGAGCCCGGCGCCTGCTACTCCGACATACTCATCGCGCACTCCACGCTGCCCGGTCAGTGTCTAACATACTCGCGCCGCACCGAGCCCGGCGCCTGCTACTCCGACATACTCATCGCGCACTCCACGCTGCCCGGTCAGTGTCTAACATACTCGCGCCGCACCGAGCCCGGCGCCTGCTACTCCGACATACTCATCGCGCACTCCACGCTGCCCGGTCAGTGTCTAACATACTCGCGCCGCACCGAGCCCGGCGCCTGCTACTCCGACATACTCATCGCGCACTCCACGCTGCCCGGTCAGTGTCTAACATACTCGCGCCGCACCGAGCCCGGCGCCTGCTACTCCGACATACTCATCGCGCACTCCACGCTGCCCGGTCAGTGTCTAACATACTCGCGCCGCACCGAGCCCGGCGCCTGCTACTCCGACATACTCATCGCGCACTCCACGCTGCCCGGTCAGTGTCTAACATACTCGCGCCGCACCGAGCCCGGCGCCTGCTACTCCGACATACTCATCGCGCACTCCACGCTGCCCGGTCAGTGTCTAACATACTCGCGCCGCACCGAGCCCGGCGCCTGCTACTCCGACATACTCATCGCGCACTCCACGCTGCCCGGTCAGTGTCTAACATACTCGCGCCGCACCGAGCCCGGCGCCTGCTACTCCGACATACTCATCGCGCACTCCACGCTGCCCGGTCAGTGTCTAACATACTCGCGCCGCACCGAGCCCGGCGCCTGCTACTCCGACATACTCATCGCGCACTCCACGCTGCCCGGTCAGTGTCTAACATACTCGCGCCGCACCGAGCCCGGCGCCTGCTACTCCGACATACTCATCGCGCACTCCACGCTGCCCGGTCAGTGTCTAACATACTCGCGCCGCACCGAGCCCGGCGCCTGCTACTCCGACATACTCATCGCGCACTCCACGCTGCCCGGTCAGTGTCTAACATACTCGCGCCGCACCGAGCCCGGCGCCTGCTACTCCGACATACTCATCGCGCACTCCACGCTGCCCGGTCAGTGTCTAACATACTCGTGTCGTTCGCCTGTAGTATGCGTTTTACCGCTTACTAAGGCTCAATTCACACCAAGATGGCAGCAGCCGGCAGCGGCGCGGCATGCACTTTTAGTGTGGAAGAATTTTAAACTTTTTCTACAATACGAAAAGACTAGTATCGATTGAAAAGCTCAATTAGGCCTCCCGCGGCGCCGCGAGCAGTCGCGCGGCGACTCGCGTTTCGTCAGCGCGGCCGTAGGCGGCTTCTGGCGCGGAGTTTCTTTGTAGAATGGGCGAACTAGACTCAAGTAGCGAGACGGCGTGCAGTCGCTTCACGCCACTGCCGGCCGCGTCGCGCCTCTTCTGGCCGCTGCCATCTTGGTGTGAATTGAGCCTTACTCAGAAGTGGGATTGATGAAGGTTTAATCTAGTTTTCTCAATCATTAAACTCTCTATCTCTTTTATTAACCTTCTTGAATTTCGGGATTTATTATTGTGGTCGATTGATGATGATATGATATCACCTTATATAATAAATACTTTGAATATAAATAAAAACAGTAGGAAGTTTTTCTACGATCGATCTCAGAGCCGATTTGCTAACTTAATGCTAATAGACGCGTACATGACGGCAGGTTTCGTGTCGCATCGTGACAAGACAATGGGCTCGTGGTACATCCAGGTGGTGTGCGAGGTGTTCGCGGCGCGCGCGCACGACTGCCACGTGGAGAAGCTGCTCACGCTGGTGGACAGCCTCCTGCAGGAGCGGTTCAGGGTGCAGACCTCCTCCATCGACAGGTGGGGCTTCAACAAACGACTCTACCTGTACCCGGGCCTCTACGAATGACATACTTATACTTTTTTATAATTTATGCGACACATTATATCAAGGTACATACAGCTATGAAGACGAGCCATAATTTTTCCAGTATTCCCATAGCTCCCAAATGAAAGACTTTATTTGAAAGCTGGTTCATTGAGTTGGTGCTCAGCTTAGCTAAAGATGAAAAGATATTGGTGCATCTTCTTGTATTGAGTGGGGTGTTTTACTTTTTTTTTTGTAATATTTGATCATACATAATGTTAGGTCTGTAACTGGACCTTAACCACCACTATTACTACTACCACTACTAACCACCACTATACCTGTTGTATGAAACCCAGATATTTGGGTTCACTGACACTGGGTTCGGAGACCACCTAAGCCATTGTATATGTATATAGTTCTTACTGACCAAGCGTTATGTAGAAGGCGTGCGTCCGTATAGAACAACAATAAACTATAGTTATCAGCGCTCCAAAAATAACCTGCACATCCCTTTACAATTAAGTCTCAAAATGGTGTAAAAAGATGGTATGAGTTTAATGGTATCTTTATTTAAAAGGCTCCTTGGTCCGCCTAGAATATAAGGGCTAGATACATATCGAGATCTGTTGTATTTGTAAGTTATGATTGTCGCAATTACCACATAAGTTATCGATAGGATTTTGGCCAACTGACCACCACAAACCGGAAGACGCAGCGTAGGCAAGTAGGACGCTCCGTTCAACAGTGGACGAGTTTCGGCTGATGGTAATGAACATTGCATGAATGATCATGTGTTCCTGTTGTTTTTTAGTAGTATTTATGATATTCCTTTTGAACGGAAATACGCTCTTTTGTGTCGAAACGGGTTTCAAATGTGCATTTTGATGGTGATTTTAAAGCCAACATAAATATAAATTTTGAGGAGATTCGAATCTATGTGTAGATTGCTTTACCCCATTATATTGAAATATCCCGTCCGTTCTTTTATTAATTGAAATGAGATATTACATTTTATGTAAACTTTACTTGCGTAATTCTAAGTATACTGACTTTTACTGTCGCAGTTGCCACTCTTGAATTTTGTACTGATGAAGCAGCAACTGATTTTTGGTGCGCCTAGTTTTACTAGAGTAATATTATTATAGATAATCGCAGTCGCTCATTTTGTAATTATGTATCTGATACCTACATAAAACGCTGAATGGAATAGCTATCAGGTTGTATACACATTACACTGCCATGCAGTTATTTATAAAAAGTATGTTCCATACATAACCGTAACAATGACAAACTGCTATGTAGGACAGGCCCGTTGGTCTAGTGATTAAACTCCCTGGCCGCTACCCAATAGATTGTGGTGTGGGTTCGATTTCCACCTTAAGTCTAGGTGTCATTTATCTGTATAGTATGTATTTATGAAAAAAGTATTTGTATCAGTTGGCTGGTTACCAGAGTATATAAAAATGTTACCTACAGTCAATAAATGATTGCTTCCATCGTTTATGGATGGAAGATTCTGCTGACGACAAGTTAATCACAATAAAATGTATCTAGCTAGAGATTGTTAAAGCCCTAAAAATGTATTCCCAAGTCTTATTATAGTGCGCGCGGAACTAGTTGGCCGCGCCTTAGGTTTATGAGCGGTGGGACGGAGAGGCGGGGCGCTTGCTGTCATTACTTATTGGGTTCGATTCCCCCCAAGTGTCTGGGTGTTTTATCTATATAAGTATGTATATACAAAAAAAAAGTATATATGTAATAGTATCAGTTGTCTGGTTTCCATAGTACAGGCTTTGCCTAGTTTGGGATCAGATGACCGTGTGTGAATTGTCCCAGGATATTATTATTATTACTCACTCAGTGCGGCGCCGTACTTCATAGATAAGAATTATATTACTTAGAAATAGATAGGTAACTCCCACGTCAAAACGCGCCCCCTAACACCAGCGCCTCCAGCGGTGTGATTTGAAACTCTAATAGACTCGAGCATTTTTAATAAAAAAAATAGTTAAAACTTTGTAGTATTCGTAACCGATACCGGTAATCGGTATCGGTAAAAATTTGTAGAGTTCATGTCTCCATTATAATCCCCCGTTTTTGAATCTGATTTAAAAATTAGCAAAGCCCAACAACCCGTTCCGGCTCCCAGCGTGAACTATTATTAAACGCCTTCCTTTTCCTATAGCTGTATAAATTCCAGGCTCCTACGAAGATTGGCAACATTTTTGGACATTGTGACTTTGGTTAACAACGTAGGTTTCGTCCAAAAATAATATATTTCGTTTGTCTTCTCTGAATTTTCTTATGGCCCTCAAATATTTCACTCGCCATTCAACAATGTTTGGTCTCTCTATTAAAAGGGATTTCTTCGATTTACATTTTTTAAATGAATATCCCAGTTTGTGCAAAAGTTCTCTTAAAAAAGTTAATCCGCAATCTAAAATATTATCCTCTTTAACACAGCATTTAATTTTCGTAGACTTGGAATTTTTTTTCTCTATCGTATAAAACTTATTTATTTTTATTCATATCACTCCTAAATCAAAATCGTCATCTTGTATTTTCTTTTTTATTACTTTTGGTCTCCGCGGAGAACTAAATTTTGCTTCCCCTGTATTTTGCAAGGAAGTTTTACTTTCATCAATCACTCTCCTTACACTACGTTCTGATAGCTCTGTTGCTTCTGCTACTAATTTATGTATATTCGCATCAGTTTTATATTCTAAACTATTGACATCGGCTTTCCGTTTTTTAAAAAACGTATGCACTTTAAATATTATTTCCTTAGATTGTCTTTTTATCGGCGGACTCATCTCGCTCTTGCAATCCCATGTGCGTTTTGTCTAAACTAGCCGGAACTTTCAACGCGTGTTGCCGTCGCGAAGTACGGCGCCGGCCGCCGCACTGAGTAATGACAGCAAGCGCCCCCGCCTCTCCGTCCCACCGCTCACATACCTAAGGCGCGGCCAACTACAGTAGAATTATTTTGTCCGTGCAGTTTGGGTCATAAATCATAGCCCGGCTAGGGCGGTGAGCATGTTGCGCGGGTGCAACGCCATTATCGATAAAAACGAGTCATCGAAAGCAGGTAAACGGCGCGGCGGCGGGACGGTATACAAAAGGTGGTGAGACATTGGTCTCACCACCCTTTGTATACCGCCCCGCCGCCGTTATGTTATGAATCATACCTACCTGCAAATTATAGTACATATGTCGAAGAGAAATGTGTTTTTGTGCATTCGCTCTCTGAACTTAGATATAAGTATTTATATTTAATTTAACTTTGAAATCAAACTACTTTTACGGATTTTATCGCGGATTTTAATTAGTTATTATTCTTATTTTAATAAATACGTTGTATCTATTTTTTTCTTTCAATAACGGTTATCGGCAAAAATAATGCGCATCACTATGCCCGCCCATAACATAAGGCCCGTGAGTGTAAGAGAGAGAGCGAAATACTCGCTTCACCGCTCCGTTTATTTATGACCCAAACTGCACGGACAAAATAATTCTACTTTAGTTCCGCGCACTATAATTCGTGACAAGTGACCACTCATTTAAGTTTTACTAATTTATTATGGTGTTACACACCATAATAAATTAGTAAAACTAAATTAGTAAAACGAGGTGCTTTTATAACTTCTTGTTCAACTAACTATTGCACCTAGAGTCCATTAATGAATCATTATTTCTTTACTTACATGTAGATATCAATACTAAGTATAAATACGGGATGACATAACTCATTTATTATGAACTCTGAGTGCATCTGTAAGTTATATACTTACTTTAGAAAATCTTGCATTTACTTCTGTGTAACTTAAAATACTTGTAAGTATATTAATAATAAGTTTAATATAGTAACAAAAATGTGATAGGTATTACCAATTCTATTAATTAATCGAACAAGATATGTAATTATTATTGTAAATTTAATCAAGAAGGTATTTTTATACGAATAAAACGATATTTTCTATTGAGTTAGTTTTATTACGTCACATACATACAAAAATAGATAGGAATATCGAAGTTACTCATACGAGAGCGGAGCATCCCCGCGTTATGTGGACTATGTGGTACAGTAACAAGTGCCTGCCCTCGCGTACACTCCGTCAACTACAGAAGCATTTCACGCCGGCCCCTGCGACTCACTGGCGTGCACTCTATAATGGCAAACACTTTATCTACTCAAAACCTCTGAATAATCATAATTTCAATAATTTCTTTCAACAAATAGATTTAAGCCTTCGATAAACCAGTCGTGATGATTCAAACCCAGTCGAAAAAGGCTTATTGCAAAGGTACAGGTATAGAACTCTTGTAGTCAACGGGTTCTGTTACATCTTTGGCGCAAGAAAAAATGTTAACCATTGGGTATTTTCCCGAACTACTAGCATATTTATCTCAATGAATTACCCTCAATACATGCAGCGAAAATAAATAGAATATAAGCAGCAGTTAAATGAGCTTTCGAAATATCTATAGTTTATTGGTTACTGAGGTCAAATATGGTATACTTCTGTAGTTGACTGCGACTGTAGGGCCCTAACATATACTATTAAGTAAGTAACAATCATTTTTGCAGGAAGATTTAATTTAGCCATACAAAAAATAGGTGTTCTTGGAAAGGCTCAATTTAAGAATTACCTATTGTTATCACATCACTGCTTCTCTCATGGTCTATACAAGTTCTTAGTGCAGTGAATGAGTGAGTCAGACATGTGTATGGTTATTCTGTTAAAATTAACTTTAGAAAAGATTAATAAATATTACTGTTAATAATTTCTAGCTAGACAGCTTACAACACCATATTTGTATCTGTAAATAAGACATTAGAACCAGTTTCTCGAGGAAGCGTAAGTACACCAATGTGCAGATATGTATATTCATTGTAAACTCATTCAATCTGATATTACGCCGCATGGTACAGTAATAACGTCTGCCGTTTGTTAACCTAGAAAATGCAGTTGTAAGCTGTCCAGCGAGTCTGGCATCGCTCAATTTCCGTATCAATCAGCCTTGTTCGTCATATACGCTTAGCCTCCCACTACCGATCGCTGACCGTCGCCACGAGCGCGCCGAGCTTGCTCAAGTTCAACCACTGCCGGATACACCGCTGGTCCACGCCCACCTTGCCGTACCCTTTGCATTTCTCATCCATCGAGTCGCCAAACTCTCGAGCAAAAAGATCCGCGTACTCGTTGATCTTTTCCAACCACCTCTGCATCGGATCGACCAGAGAGCTCTGGTACAGCCAGTTGAGGACGGACGTCTTCGACCACCACGGCTCGAAGGATCTCCAGTCGTACACCACGAGCGCGTCGTACCAATTCCTCTTGGTCTCGGTCGCGTCCCGGTACTTCGTCCATTTCTCGCAGCATGTGAGGTCGTCGCCGGACTGCTCCGATTCGAGCGTCGGTTCCAGGGTCGTGTCGTTCACGTATGGAACATCAGTTTGTAAACTGTGCGTTATAATATTTGTACCGAGTGAGGAGATCGAGGTGACGGAAGATCGAGCGGCGACGCAGCCGAGAGCTGGCAGCCAGGCGTGGGAGATCACTAGTGTGGACGTGAGGAAGGTCGCGAGACTCGTGACGTAGCCGAAGGTGAGGGTGAGCCAGGCGGCCGAGACGGCCTTGAACAAGTCTGCTAGGGGAGCCGTGTCGCAGGCGGCCGTCAGGTCCGAGTACGTGAAGAACCCGCGCCGCCGCGCTTGTTGCAGCGCCACCTGTCGCTCCAGCCACATCAGACCACTCTCGAATGATTTGTCGTTCACATACACGTTCCAGTCCTGGAATTAAAATAATCATCATCAGCCGGAAGGCGTCTACTGCTGAACACGGACTGACTCCTCCTTGTAACGCAATCAACGAATCGGCTATTAGCACAGGTCGGTTGATATTCGCACAATGTCGTCAGTCTACGTATAGGTGCTAGCTACGCTGCGTAGCCTGCCTCGTGGAAGCCTAAAATTAAAATAATAACGGCCTGTAAACGTAATATTTCAGTTTTTTAATTGGCCATTAAGGTAAGGTATAATTTTACTAGGTGGTAGGTTGCTTGAGCTAGGAACCGTCCAGGTTGATACCACCGCAGTGTCAGATGTTCTGCCGCCAAGCAGCTGTGTGTAAACACGGCTGTGTTCCGGTGTGAAGGGCACTTGCTTTCGATAATGATATTGATCCAAAAATGTGTGCTTTACTTTTTAAATGTACTAAATGCTATACTTGGCGATGTCTCCGAAAGAACGGTATTAGACACTGTACGTGTAATTTCTATGGTGTAGCAAAAGTACCACAGAATGGGCATGAAATTTAACGCAATACTGACTATAGCATTGAGGAAGTCCACTTCAAGTTTCTTGAGATGGTCTAGCTCGAGACCTCCGGAGGCAGCCCATTCTGAACACATCACGTCGTCGTCTTCACCGTCATCTTGTAAGAACTTGTTGCCTACCATCTGCAATGGTATAGGAATTTATTAATTTATTTATTTATTTATTTGAGATATGGAAGACTTACTGCTAAAAAACTTAACATAGTATTATTTTAGTTGTCAGAAAGCTGATAACAAGTCTTCGCTGATAGCGACAGAATATAATAATAAAAGTGTATGAACTAGTTTAAGTAATAGTATGTTAAAGACAGCACTAATAACTATACAAAGAACTGAACTATACCCCTTATTTGAAGAAGTTAGAGCTTATGCACCTTCTTGCCGATGAAACGTTACATAATAATAATATACATATATTCGTACTGAGGCAGTTCGCATAGATAATTAGATGGAGTTAGAGATAAGGAAATTAGTTACTTATCAGGACAAAAGTGAATTGCAAGTGATATTATTATGGAATCGTTTTTTACTATAAAAACATAAACAAATGAATTTAGATGATGAAGCATAGCTAGCGATGCCAACCATATATTATATTTTATTTTACTCTTTCATACAATTCATACTTGCTGTTCTATTAAAATAGTATATAAAATACTGTTTTCATTATCGCTGGTATACGGAGCCGTAAACCGTCGACTTGAGATACTACTTAATATTGTTTATTTATCTAATATCCTTTTGAGTTTGCAAACTTAATTTCTCGTCCGAAAAGTTGGCAACCCTAACCTTAGCGTACGTTGAAGTTATAAATACCAGTGAGACGAGGAATAGTTCAGCGGGCACGGCGGCTGCGAGGTAGTCGGGGTTGCAGGAGTTGAGCCGCTCGAGGTAGAGGATGGCCAGCACGAGCGCGCATGGGGACACGCACGCGTGACGCGCGATGCCCGCCGCCGCGTCCGCGTGCAGCCGCCGCAGCGACCGCCCGCGCTGCGACCACGACCACAGCGCGCACGACACCTCTGACACAACACGACCACGCGCTACATCATCTCCGGCGACCGCCCGCGCTGCGACCACGACCACAGAGCGCACGACACCTCTGACACAACACGACCACGCGCTACATCATCTCCGGCGACCGCCCGCGCTGCGACCACGACCACAGAGCGCACGACACCTCTGACACAACACGACCACGCGCTACATCATCTCCGGCGACCGCCCGCGCTGCGACCACGACCACAGAGCGCACGACACCTCTGACACAACACGACCACGCGCTACATCATCTCCGGCAACCGCCCGCGCTGCGACCACGACCACAGAGCGCACGACACCTCTGACACAACACGACCACACGCTACATCATCACAATATACTGCATGTTATAGTATCAGTCACGTGCAGTCCATAGACAAAAAGACTGCACACCACTGTAGACTATATGCGCCTTTTAATTTAATAATCCATGTTACTATTATGGTCTAACTGCCGAACCTACAAACGTCAATTAAAGTAAATGATGATTAGGTAATCAATTTTTTGAAATCGGATTATTTCGTCACCTGAAGCAAATTATTACTTAATATGCAGACAGTGAGTAGAGATAACAATTATCTCGTATTCAATAGTCGACATTAATCATAAACGGCTCCGACAGTCGAAATAAATAGATTTCAAAAGTGACTTAATTAGAATTAAAGTTAATTGGGGTTTGTGCGTGCGGCGGATAGAGATTTGCTGAATATTATATTTTTAAGTAAGTATAAAACAGCCCTATGTGATAAAAATGATATTTAATGTCATATAATAGGACAAACTTTATTGAAATGTATCATACCAGTAACGGGTAGGCTGAGACAGGGCAGAGTTGGCAATTCCCCATAGTACAGTGTCTTGGTGATCCGCTTCAAAAACTCCTTATGGTCTCCCATACCCTAATGTAACAGAATAATATTACTCTTAACAAACTCCTTGTTTTCATTATTAATTGCAACAAGATTAAAAGGGGTCTTTAAACTAGACACCCTTTATAAATAAATAAAAATTATAATCATATGGTGTTGCAAATTGTAGGCTTGTACAAGCTTAACCTGAACTAAATAAACATTTAGATACACACAATTCTACACACTTTATTTACTCAGTTGGTGGAGTATAATAGTGTACAGGTACACTCAAACAAAATGTATTGTCTATGATATTGTATTCTCTGAAAGAATTGAATCATAGCTCTGGTACTGATATATATTTCTTTTATACTACTAAGGTGGTAAGCATGCGGCCTGCCTGATGGTAAGCAGTCAGCACAGTCTATGGACGCTAGCAACACCAATAGAATTACTATCGCATTGCCGACCCTTAATACATTAGATATTAAGTATTTTGTGTCCAGTAATATCACCCACTACAATGCCCTTCACACCAGAACACAGCAATGTTTACACACTGCTGACTGAATGTCTGACAGTGCGGTCCTACCTACCTGGACAGTTCCTTGCATAAAAAACCCACCTAGTAATATCAAGGAAATATAGCTAAATACTGCTGACTATAGTCAGTAGTAGTCGTAGTCGTAGTAGTTAAGTCGGTTGGGCAATAGTATTGGAATATTCTGTCAAATTAGTTTCAGCAGTAATCATGCTGGCAGGTTGGAGTTTAGAGTAGTACTTGGTATATGGTAATAGGCTTGCATTGCTTATTACACCACACACATAACAGTTTATGATAACCTTTTGGATGGAATATTGGAATATGTAGCTACACACATCAAAAGTGTCTAGGGATCAAGCATTTTTGGGCAAAAAAATGGGCAGAAGAACAATGGCGTTTCGTGTGCTTTTCTGATGAGTCTCGTTTTGGTATGAGACCGGATACAAGACGTATACGACACTGGAGAACCCCTGGACGCCAACAGCGATTAAAATCCTGCCAGGAAGTCCATCCTTATAGTGGTGGAACCATCATGGTATGGGCGGGTATTTGGATCGGCGGAAGAACTGAGTTGATTTGGATCAGAGGCAACCTCAACGCTCAAATTTATGCTGAGACGATTGTATCAGACGTCATCGTTCCTCTACAAGTGCAAATCGGTCCCTTATTTCAGTTAATGCATGATAATGCACGACCGCACACCGCAAGAGTTGTAAGACAGACTCTCGCCGCAGCTAACATCAATGTCCTGCCCTGGCCTGCTCAGTCGCCAGACTTGAACCCGATTGAGCATGCATGGGATATGCTACAGAGAAGAGCTCTGCCGAATATGGAGGGTATCCAGTCGCAAGAAGACCTTTTTTTGTTGTTGCAACGAACATGGGCGGCCATTCCACAGCGTGATTTGGATGAACTCATTTTGAGTATGCCAAACCGATGTTCTTGTGTTGTTAGTGTTCGCGGTAGAAACACGGATTATTAATTGTTTAAGTTACCCAATAAAATTTTAAAGAAAACTGTTATTTCAGTCTTTTTTTCAAACTTTTGTGTTAGTGGTTCAAATGTCAAAAATCCCTTTATTAGGAAAATGGCAAATTTCTTTATTAATGCAAAGGTGACTTGGTTTATCGTTACTGTGACAAACGAAAACACTTTATTTGATGAATCCTTAAAGAAAATTTTAATTAATATCAATCAGGAGAAAAGTTATTGCAAAAATATATGTTGATCCCTAGACACTTTTGATGTGTGTATTTACTGTGAAAGGGTAAAATCTGGCAAAAAAATAATTGTAGTTATTCATAAAAAAAATTTACAGTTGAATTAAGAACCTCCTCCTTTTTTGAAGTTGGTTAAAAAACATATTCTTATCATCATCTACAAATTAATCACACAACATATTTTCAAATAGCAAAATACTTTGTATTAGTCATCACTTATTGATAATAACAGGTTACAAAAACCTTAAGTCTGCATATTATTTGTAAAAATATCACAGGTAATCAGTGTTGCAAATACCCACATATCTGATAAAGTAGGTACAGGTAAAGTTTCTAATTAAAATCATGTTTGCGTGAACAATGAATCATGTGGTTAAAATCATGTTTGCGTGAACAATCAATCATGTGGTGTCCAATAGCAGTCATCAAAACATCAAGTGGCCACTGGCCTGGCCATAGGATTTAGTTCATTTTAGCAGTTACTGATGGTTCTGAAGTTAACTAAGTAAATAAAGTACAATGAAACTACGTGTGGATTCTTATCGGTTCGGTGCATGCATGTGGATTGTGGGCTCATGTAAGGTAGGCCACGACGTGACCGCTTGTCTTACCTTGATCTTGGTCCTCGAACCTTCTTTTCTCCTCTTGGATATATTCGACATTATTAATTCAGACAAGAACTAAAACGATACAATTATTATAACGCCAATTATGTATAAAACATTTATTTTATTACTGGGAAGTGGGATTCTATTTTATTTATTCTACAAATCACACATACAGACTAGGCTTGTTGAAAAAATATCGATACATCGATATATCGATATTTTTTCTTTCGATATATCGATATTTTCATCCGATATATATTTTTTCGATATATCGATACATCGATATAAAATTATCAGTATCGAAAACGTATCAAAAACGATTTTTTTTTTTGGGAATAGATCAGATCTGTATTATTTTTCCAAAAATTTTTTTTCCGGTAAAACGACGACCCTGGACCTTCATCACACAAGATCAGTGTAATTTCTTTACAACGAAGCCAGTCATCCTTGTACAAACTACACAAAAAAAAGAAAGAAAAAGAAAGGTTATCTCTAGCAGTAAGCTTCTTTTAAGTTTATGTTATGCCTCTTGTCTCCTCTGCCTCTAGCCCATACCACAGACAGAACTTTTGCGTTATCTTTGATTGCATCCAAAAATATTTCGTTCGATCGTTGGTTGGTATTGTTAATTTAGTATCTTTGGTTGCATGCGTGGATACATTGCTTGTTATATATTTGTTTGAGTTCAATTAAATAGTTTAATTACTAAATAATTAAGTTTATGTTGAAATGCTTTATGGACTTTATTTCCGATCTGATGGTAAGTGACACGTCTTTCTATAGACAGCTGTAAGGCATTGCCACTCAAGAAGCATTTTTATTTTGTTCCGTTAATAAGATACAATTTTGCTCCCGATATATCGATTTATCGATATTTTTTGTTTCGATATATCGAAGTCGATAACGATATATTTTAAAAATATCGATATTCGATATATCGATATTTTTTGGCATTTCCAACATCCCTAATACAGACAGACCCAAAGAAAATAGGATTTAATTTCTATTCTTATCTTATCTATGAATTTAACACCACAGAGTACATTAATATATATTTAAACACTACGTACTCTTTGCACCAGTGTGACCAGATTAAATTTTAACAAAATACCGAATCCTCCTCGAAAAAATACTGATTAAACCTCGGTGCACACTGAGGGTTCCGGTCGTAGACAGAATATAATGCAGACATATACCAAGCGTGCCGCCGATAAGGACAGAAAAATAAGTACATACTAAATTTAGAGTTGCCACGTAAGGGAAATTTTACCCTTTGTGTAAAGCAAATACGGAGGTTGTTGTAAATTATATTTTCTTTCCTAACCAAAAACCACTTTTTTGACACAACATTTACTTTTCTTACATTATATCGTCTTATTCTATGACAGTCTGCAAAAAGTACGAAAGTGATTGTTATAATAATGTCCTCCTAGCCGAAACGACCACAGCGGCCAATCTTTCACAAGATCAGCCATGTCCGCAGGAGATATTGTAGTGCACAAGTGCTTGCGTAGACACAAGTGCACTCTCTCTTCCTTTATATAATAGGTACCTCTCATAATCCGATGGGACGGAAGACCGACACGACTGGGGAGAAGTTAAGCGCAGGACCGACTTTTTACATGCCCATCCGACGCATGTGTGGCGTATCTCGGATCACGGTTTCAGAACGCCAAAGGGGCTGTCAAAAAGATGACAGCGCGCTAGTATCTATGGCAGAGACATGTTTTAATTATTACGATTACTCTACTGTATTATAAGTTGTTCTCTCTCAATTTGATTATAAGTGTTTATTACCAAAGCTCGGCGTTTTAATTTGACGGACAGGAGTCGGGCCATACGTCCTATCGCAAATCCCGACACATGGATCATCTTACTTTACAGACAATCAGGTCATCGGCCTGCATTGTGCTAGCCAGTAAGGAACAACTTCTCAAATTTGTTGCCCTTCGCAGGATTCGAACCCACGACGGAGGCTACAAAGTGAATGTACACTTAATATCATATATGCTGTAGCTAAGGTCTATTCCACATTGTTCACCTGGGTGATATCACGTGGTGATTAAAGTGGCTAAGAGCTGTAGATAATTATTAGCCTCATACAAAAAAGTTAAGAGATAAAAACAATAATATGCTATTTCCCAGAGAGGTAGGCAAAAATTGGCTTTCTTATAACTTAATATAATACATACTATGGCCATTTACCGGGTAAGTTTTAGTAAATTTCTCCAATATACAAATCTATAGTACTAGTATCTTGGGACAATCTACGCTTGACCAATGACTACCTGATCTCAATCTACGCAGATCCTTTAGTAAGGTAACCAGATAAATGATTACAAATACTTGTAAACTGTATAAATACATATTTAAATAGATAAATAACACCCAGACAATTGTTCGGAATCCTTCGGAATCGAACCCATGTCCTATTGGGCAGCGGCCAGGTCCCTCAGATCGTCGAACAGCCGTACATCGCCGCCGTCCACAGCATGTACTGCTCGACCGACCCGACCCGATGTCCGTCCTCCTGGACCATGACACAACACCAACACCAACATCGACAACGATGTCAAGAGTCGTAAACACATCAACACACAGACACCGGTCTCGCCGGCGAGGCCGAAGGGATCCGTACGCATGCAACCCCTCGCTGAGTTTCTTGCCGGTTCTTCTCAGCGGGGGCGCGTTGTGAACCGGTGGTAAACTCATTTTCTCTAAGCGGCAGCCCAAGCCGAGGCCGTGCCTCCCTGAGGTGCCCTTGTGCTAGTCGCTACCCAAACCTTTCTGGCTGGAGCGCTTTAAGCGCTCGTCCTCTTGTCCGGTGAAACAGTACTATTCCTACAAAAAAAAGTGATGATCAATAAAGCAAAGTGACTATCAAGCTTCAGTTGTCCACCAAACTTTGATGTCTACTGAAAGTGTGTTTGGTATGTATTGGTGATTCAAGTTAGGCAATGCCAAATGAATCATTTGATAGTTATTTAATAGTCACTTTGCTTTATTGATCATCACTTTAGTTGTCAAACGAGATAGGTACATAATAGGGGGGCAAATGAAACAAACTATTCAACGTCGGTACTATTTATTTATAATTCAGACAAATTTACCAATAAATTGTAACCAACAACATACATACATATATTTAAACAACATGCATATAGTAAAAGCACGATTAAATGTACAATGACCATTGCACAGTGTGGAATTTGGCCTTAGTTGCGGCCATCTCTTTTTATGTATTCTTTGAAAAGATAACCATCAAACTAAACTACTAATAAGACTCCGCCGGCTCTATGTGTCATAGTTTTAGAGATATTGAGATAATCGAGAAAATTCCATAGAAACCAATTATCTCTTTTTCTGATATTGATTTTTCATTAAATGATTGACTGTATAATAGATATCTTCTAAAAGTACCAATATGTTGAAAAAAAAAAAGGTAATAAATTATGCTCTTTCAGGCAATAAAGTCGACTTTTCTAAGATTTTCTTATATTTTTTTTCTACTTTATCTCTACAAAGTCGCATTTTTTTTCAAAACGCATGTGTTAAGGATACTAATAAGTATTACCACAAAAAAAATCAGATGCTATAAGCCCAGGACTTCGGAGATATTTCGTTTCAAAATTTGAGGTTAGGGTTGTCAAATAATGTACCTAGTCAGTGGTGGTGGTGGTAGTCAGTGGTGGGTAAGTTATATTTGCAACATGCAATATTTCAGATGTTTGATCGTGTCTATAGGCGTCCCTTAGGTAATAATATAACTAGGTCGCGAAAATCATCAATTATTAACCGACTTTAAAAAAGAGGTAGTTATCAATTCATCGCTTAATCTATTTTGTATAATGTATGCTCTCTCATCATTCCGCCAAATATGTACCGATTTGGATTGATTATTTTTGGTATCTAAAGTACACTGCCATAGAAATTTCACTACCAACGAAGAATTAGTTCCTGAAAGCACATGAATGACACGTTGAAATTACCTACTAAAATGGGTAAAGATGATATTCTCAGCAACAAAAAACGAATAAAACTCTTCAATTTATTTATAAGATTATTTTTTATTAAAGAGCATTATAATGAACTTCTTCGAGGAACATGAATGATGAGGACGAATTTATCTGGTAAAACCATAAAATTGGTGTTGTTTACTCTCAGTGTTTACTACATTACTCTGACAAATATATTATGACCCATCTTAGATAATTATATGATCAAAAATTTCAATATCTATCTAATCCATATAGGTATCCAATCTTTTCTATACAGCGGATAGCGTATTATACTATTGTATAAGACTTTATTTACAACGAAGATCGGGCTCAGTGGCGTGCCTCGGGGTCCAGCAGTGGACTGATGTGGGCTGATGATAATGAATATACATTACACTAAAAAGTAACTAAAAAACTGAAATATTATTGAAGTTGGAGCTAACTAAACACAGTACTTACGTTTATATCAAAATCAACTGTGTATCACTAACCTCAATAACATTTGTTATTTTTCACTTTTTAGTGAACAGAAGACGTATAATTTAAGAAAATGATAAATGTCAAATAAACTGATTCTTCATTGTACTTACATAAAAGGATGCTAAATGTAATTTACCACCATTTTAATCAAGTGTTATTATTTATATATCTATGTACATACTTTTATTCAAGTTGTATATTAATCTGCATAGAGCGCTTTTAACATAAAGGCCTTTGTTTTCTATTGGTATTCATATAAATATTTAAATAGCACTACTTTTTGTGACAACCCTATTTCCATAGAAACCTGAAAAAAACTTAGAAACACATTATCTCAGAGATCTCGCTGGATAGATGTTCGGTAATTTGTCAATTCGAAGATAAATTACGTTAGTGTATTTCAGTGGTAGAAAAAAATGCTACTATTAAAAGGATAATTTTATATTAATTAATTATTGAAATTTACAAAATATTTTTTTTCTCCATTCTGAGTGCGGTTAGGGACTTGATATTTTTCTATCTGAAATATTACATATCAACAATCAATGTGTATTTTTTATAAGAGTGGGCTTCCTTTATTACGAGAAATACAGCCGAAAACAGATTTCATGGAGGTCAATGACCTTTTAAAAAATGCTCTGTATCTCCTAAATTAAGTGAAATATCTAATCCGGTATTTTTTAGTATGCTTTATAATAACTAAATCTATTGAATTCTAAAATAAAATGAGGATGGCCGCTACTAAGGTCAAATTCTACACTGTGCATTGTGCCTATAAATAACGAATGAATACGTCCTGCGCAGCCTTGGACGAATTACTTGAGCCCTTACGTTATTTCTGAATATTTAAGCATACGGGAATAACTTTTAGCAACCTAATTCTTTTTGTTGCTGCTATCCACAGTATACAAATATCCATATTTTCAGGAAATCATAAAAATAAATTCGGGAAATCTGAGAAATTCTTCGATGCACCCAGCATGTGGGATCGTGTATGATGCACTTAATAATAATTTACCACTTATTTATGGTAGTATCTCTTTTATACACTGGCAACACTGATAATGGCGATCAATAAACTGAAAATTTTAGGTTATGGATGAAAAACAAGAATTTATCGATCTTACACGTAACTTTCAAGTAAAATAGTAACTAATTTAGAGCAATAAGATCTAAATAAGTCGTTGTCATGTATTAGTTTCTAAATGTAATCTCTAAATTGGCCATAATAATTCACGTTTACCTGTGAAACGATACTCCACTAATTTTACGTTCACTGTCACTTTTACAGCCTATAATACTGCACTGCACGATTCTTATAGGATTTCCACAACACACAGTAATGTCACAGTTAGTTTTTTATTGAATTTTAAGTTATTTATTTAATATTAAAACCACGATAAAATTGTCACGGAGCAAAGTGGGAGCAAACGTCAAATTTGTTTCGCACCCACGGCGCGGAAAAATCGAACACATGCTGAGGGACAAAAAATCATATACACTGTTTCTTTCTATCACACGTAACCTACATAAACGCATTCTTTTCTTGCGTGAATGAGAAAGAAAGTGTCCAGCCCTCTATTGTTTTCTTCCTCTAAGGTTCCAGTTCATCTTTGACGTCTTAGAGGAGATACCACTGGAGAGAGCATGATGCGCTAACCCCCTCTGCCAAATTTTTGTTCATATGGTCAGGTCATTCTTTATTTGTGTGCGTGTATTTTTGAATGTGTTGCGAGTTTACTATAGTGTGGGTATGCGTGAAAGTGTATCTGCGTGTGTGTTTACTTCGCCTCCCGCACCCCGCAAAAGTGCCACGAAAAATTTGTTCGGGGAATCAACGCGAAACTAACTCCTTTGGTACTTTCTCTGAGTTTGACGTAGAAAAGTTAGTTTCCTATTCATCTTCCTCCTCAAAAGACCAAACCGCACACCAGTTTTTTTGCATATAGAAATGCATATAGCAATAGCACTATTAAATGTACAATGACCATTGTGCCTTTAACGAATGTATACGTCCTGTGCAGCCATGGACGAATGACTCGAGCGCTTACGTTAATACTGAATATTTAAGCAGTCAGTGCCATATCTTGAATAAAATTTAGTAGGTGACTGTTTATAGTTATATCTGGTAACCTCCATGGTTACCTGTACTTCTGCTACCATATTTCGAACGGCAGTGGGTACAAGAAACTTCCTATTTTTGCCTTTCAATAAATATTCGTTACCAATGTGCAGACTACATATTCGGGAATAACTTTTTGGAACCCAATTAATTCCATTTGTTGCTGCTATCCACAATATATAAATATCGATATATTCGGGAAATTATTAAAATAAATTCGATAAATTTCAGAAATTCTGCGCTGCACCCAGCACGTAGGACCGTGTATGCACTTAATAATAATTTACCACTAATTTATGGTAGTCTCTCTTTTGTACACTGGCGACACTGATTATGGCGATCAAGAAATTGAAAATTTTAGGTTAGGGGTGAAGTGCTTATTACATTATCCTAAATATCGGTCTCTGAATTCAGAGACCGATTTAGAAGCTTCTAATCACACTGTCCTAAGTCAGTGACTGAATCAGTTACCTGTTAGCGCGCGACGAAGTCAGACGTGTCGTTTACAGCGAAGGATGGCGCCAGTCTTGTCCAGACACCAAAAAATTGGCCTTAGCCTACTTTTTTTTTTTTTAAGACGGTTAAATACTATGACCCACTTTTACATGTCCTCCAAAGCACGGAGACGCTTGATTCCAATGGCATTAAACGGTCACCCATCTTTTTAATGACCTTGCCCACCGTTGCTTAACCTGATCGATAGCCAAAATTTTATAAGAACTGTTTAGGAGTATCTCCTTATTTTAATTGTATTAGATACATTTACGTCGAAAACATAACCTCCTTTTTTTGAAGTCGGTTAAACAATAGAACCCACTTTAACATGTCCTCTAAGCACGGAGACGCTTGATTTAAATGGCAATACGGTCACCCATCTTTGTTATGACCTTTCCTACCGTTGCTTAACCTGCGATTGCCAAAATTTGATAACAACGTCCTCAGCGACTGAGTTGAAATTTAGTGATTAAATGCGATTACACCTTCCTAAATGCGTTTCTAATTAGGATCCTAAGTGATTTAGTCAGTTAGAAACCATCCTGGTCTCTGAATTTAGAATCCTAACTTCCTAAATGCGATTACACTTCACTGAATTCAGTGACTAACTCATTTAGCTTCCTAAATTTAGTTTAATGTAATAAGCACTTGAAAAACAAGAATTTATCAATCTTACACGTAACTTTCAAGTAAAATTGTAATTAATTTAGAGCAATACGATCTAAATAAGTCGTTTACATATATCAGTTTCTAAATGTAATCTCTAAATTAGCCATAATAATTCACGTTTGCCTGTGAAACGATACTCCACTAATTTTACGTTCAATGTTACTTTTACAGCCTATAATACTGTTACGACCGGGACATAAAAGTGCTAATTACTCCGTTAATTATAACTTAATTGCATTGATCTCAAAATGCATTGTTAGTCTATAGGTCTACTATCGATCCGTACCAAAAGATCTCGAATTCTCAATAGAAAGTAGTTCCCTCCAATTCGGCAAGTACTTACGTACCTACCTACGCGCTCGCGCTCGGTTCACTGCCATCGCCTATTGTTAGTTTATACTCGAAGGTCGTGCCGCTATTGTATCTCGAAAACGATAGAATAGGTACCTATTTACGAGAGTAATCTCGAAGCTTCCACCCCTCTATTAATTTAGCTATATAAGCCGACGCATAGTGGCGTCCAGACAGTTTGTGTTTACAAGCGACAGCGGAAACATCTTAAGGAAGCGATCGAAGAGAATTGTACCAGCGACCCTTGCGAAGACTTTGGACTACTGAGAAGTACTGTGCGACTCGGACTACTGTGCCTTGTGTGTATACTGCGTGTATAGTGTATACAGTGTGAGTGTACGTGGAATCTTCTTTTACGTTAATCGGCATTTAATTACCCACCCGCACGTAACAATACTGCACTGCACCATTCTTATAAGATTTCCACAACACACAGTAATGTCACAGTTAGTTTTTTATTGAATTTTAATGTCCCGGAGCAATGTGGGAGCAAACGTCAAATTTGTTTCGCACCCACGGCGCGGAAAAAAATGACTCCAACGAAAATGTTTTTTTTTGTTGATTAATCTGACTTGTAGGTTTTTTTTTTTAAATGATTGCTACACCTTGCTTTACTCTATGCTTCCATCATTGAAATAGGGTCGGCTGGGATCGGCCCTATAGTATTACTATGATCTGTGCGGTAGTATTACATACTCTTTGGTAGGCGAAACTTCCATAGTAGCGTAGAACAGACCACCGACGCGCATTTCTATGGCAGTCAATATGGCAGCCAATATGGCCGCCAAGATGGCTACTCCATCCATCTTGCTCGCACCAATGGGGTCTCTTTCACACGTTGCTTTTATCCACTTTGCCGCAAGGCAGGCAAAGGTATTAGAACCATACAGCATTATACAGCAATAGATAAAATAACCAGTTAGGACACTCGTTCGACGTCCATATGTTTGAGATTACGTTTTACGTTACGATACGATTACGAACTTGCGATGATCACGTGTTCGCGATTTGTTAGGACATCACCTATGAGATTGAGAGAGAAACTAACTAAACGCTCAATGAATTATCTTTGGTACCGTTCTAATCGTTGGGTTGTATTGTAGTACAGTGCGACCGTAAAGAGTAGAAATTAATTAAATCGGAACTAACTTGCTTTAATTACTGGTAACACTAAGAAAACTGCCACAATTTGTAAACATTCAGGTTCGAGGTTACGTTTTGTTGAATTTTAACTGTTTATTTAATTAATTTTAATATATCGTGTGGACAATGAATAAAACTATACGTGGTGGTGCCCGTGAAATAATATATAAGGTGTTTATGCGATGTTTGGCCGAGTTTCAAGCCGGCAAAATTCTGTCGGACTTAGATAATGTTTATAAAAGAACAGCGGACTTGACAGGTATGGGCACACGTGTTGTATGATGTAGTAATCTAGTATTATATTATTTTACATAAAAAAGTATGTTTTACGTTATTTAAAACTTATTTTTTACAAGATTTAATAATATTTGGAGGTTATACTGTTTTCAATTAAATTATACGGTGACCAGAGCCGTCTTGAGCCGTAACAGATTTTTACCCGAATGCCCCAGGGTTATGTTTTTCGAGAGTATGCATGTGTGTTGTATGTATATCTATTTCTAAATGAAAAATATGGGTAACAAATGAAAAGTCTTAACGAGACGAGTTGAAATATATATACATATGTATACGTCTTATGTACGTATAATGTAATTTAGGATCAGTTTGTTTGTATGCAGTCGAGTTTTTTAGACTTTTTGTAATTTATACTTGTTTTGTTATTATTATAGGTAAATACCATAAGAAGAATAGTTATCGAAGGGAATAAAACAAAAGGAAAGTTTGGTACTCCAGCTAAACATCGGAAAGGTCGTCCCAGGAAGGATTTAGACGATTTCGATATATGTGCGATTCGACAAAAAGTCCATTTCTTTTACATCGTCAAAAAGGAAGTGCCTACAATATCAAAATTGTTAACGCAATTAAAAGAAGACATTGGCTATGATGGAGGTAGAGAACATTTAAGAAATCTTTTAAAATCAATTGGTTTTAAATACCGGAAATGCCGTTCAAGTAGACAAGCACTCTTAGAGAAGTCGGATATTGCAGCCAAGAGAGAACAATATTTAAAAATAATTATGGATAACAGAAACCTGCCTGAAGAAATCCAAAAAGATATAATTTATTCAGATGAGAGTTACATTCACTCTTCTTATAAACTGAAAAAATGTTGGCAGTCGATTGACACTCTGGGTGTCGTACATGATATATCCAAAGGTAAACGTTGGATATTAGTACATGCAGGGAGCGAAAATGGGTTTGTGCCAAATGCCCTTTTAATATTTAGTGGAAACAACAAACAAGAAGACTACCATTCAGAAATGAACCAGCACAATTTTAAAAAATGGGTTACCGAAAAATTAATACCGAACCTACACAACCCATCTATAATTGTCATGGATAATGCGCCATATCATTCAGTCAAATTGAACAAGTCCTCGACGTCCAATAGCAGAATAGATGACATGAAACAATGGTTATTGCAAAATAATATTGAATTTGACCCAACAAAAAAGCCCATGCCTTATGAACTAGTAAAAAAGAACAGACAAAGACCGATTTACGAAATCGATGAAATTTTTGGGGAATATGGACACACAGTGGTGAGACTGCCACCTTACCACTGTGATTTAAATACCATTGAATTGATATGGTCCTTAGTGAAACGTAAAGTTGCATCATTAAATGTTGGAGCCAGAGATATAAAGCAACTTACTGAAGAGGCTTTTGCTAGCATAACCGCCGCAGACTGGAAGCAGTGCGAACATGTTAAAAAAAATGAAGCCGAATATTACAAAAAGGGAGGCATGCTTTATCAGAGCATTGAAGAATTAATTATAAATGTTCAAGACGACAGCACTTCAAGTTCTAGTAATGAGTCAGAGTTTGAAGAGGTACAACCTAGTACATCAGGAGCACCAATAAATGAGTTAGAAGAAATGGGAGTTGAATATTTAGATTTTGAATCTTTAGACGAGTGACAAAATAAATAAATAAATAGTAATTTTGTTTTTCATTGTGTATATTTTCTATATGCAGCAGTAGAAGTTATGATGAGGCTGATAAGATAACGATTTTGGTTAATCCTCAAACATAGAATAGAATCTTCTATGGTGGCTACACTGGCCTGTTGGTCTAGTGGTAAGAGGCCCTGGCCGCTACCCTATAGGTCGTGGGTTCGATTACCACCAAGTGTCTGGATGTAAACTATTTATACAAGTATGTATTTACAAATATAGGTATTGGTATCCACAGTACAAGTTCTGCTTAGTTTGGGATCAGATGACCGTGTGTGAATAGTCCCAGCATATTATTATTACGTAGATACATTGTAATATTTTTTTTTTTATTGGGTGGAAACGATAAATAATAGTCAAGTATCAATACTATTTCATCACAGTAGACGATGTTGCTCACTAAAAGACAGTGGCGCCCTCATTTATTTTCTACTCTTTTCGGTCGTACTGTAACGTTGTTAAGGTTAAGGTCCACCAACTCTAAAAGAAGTTCTACTATAATCTTAGGTACTTTACAGGACGTAGAGAAGTCAATATACCTATACGTTTATATATTTAGAATATAGTACGTGTTTGTCTATGGTCCCTTTAAACATAGCGTAGGCAGTCGGTTAATGAATTTGCAATATATATATCAATATTGTTGTTGCGCAAATAATACATTTTAGTACGCTTGATAAAAATGTATTTCTATTAATCAATTTGATTTAGTTAAAAATGTTCCATAAACGTCCTAATAACGGTAAAAACGACACCCCAAGAACCCTTTTCACGATTAATTTACATTTAATTTTGGGATTCCGGATAGCGTTTAGTTTATAGCTGTCACTTTCTATCGAGAAATTAATAAGTATACCTGTTTTTCGACAATTGATATCAAGTATAAATAGCTCAGTGGTAGAGAGCTCGGATTACAAAAATGTGTTCGTGGGTTCGAATCTTGAGATTTGGATTAATTTTATTTTTAAATTACTCTTACTTTTTTTTAATATAATATTTCATAAATTCAGTAAAAAACCGTTTAAAACCTCTAAAATTAGAAGTTATGAAAAAAAGAAAAAGATTTGAGGGCGCGATGCGACCTCAGAGAAAGTACCAAAGGAGTTAGTATCGCGTCGATTCCCCGAACAAATTTTTCGTGGCACTTTTGCGGGGTGCGGGAGGCGAAGTAAACACACACAGATACACTTTCACGCATACCCACACTAATAAACTCGCAACACATTCAAAAATACACGCACACAAATAAAGAATGACCTGACCATATGACCAAAAATTTGGCAGAGGGGGTTAGCGCATCATGCTCTCTCCAGTGGTATCTCCTCTAAGGATGCGACTGACGATTTTTAATTCCCCATAATACCGGCGTAGCGCTGCAATCGCCAACATTTAAGTTGGCTCTACTGGAAACTGTCAATATTTCTTTTTGTGTTGTTGTATATACTGTTCGCGTCGGACATAGTCAAGTCCATAGTTACGATCGTAGACAGAATATAATACAGACACATACCAAGCGTGCCGCCGATAAGGACAGAAAAATAAGTACATACTAAATTTAGAGTTGCCACGTAAGGGAAATTTTACCCTTTGTGTAAAGCAAATGTTGTAAATTATATTTTCTTTCCTAACCAAAAACCACTTTTTTGACACAACATTTACTTTTCTTACATTATATCGTCTTAACCCCTGAGGGACTGGCATTTTTACGCATTTTCGATGTAAGCGCTCAATGCTTATCGCGCGGCGGGATATCATGTTACGGGCCACTTACGAGCGTTATCTAAAAATAAATACTTAACCGATTTGGGTTCTGTAAACTGAGTTCTATTTATAAAAGTATTAGCTATGATATATACCCTTTTTTAAAATTAGAAATATCGATTTTTTAAAGAAAAAGGTCAAAATAGATGAATTTTTGGCAATGTTGATTTTACCTATTTTTGATCTCGATTTTGAGGATAGAATATTGACCCAGGCACTCATAAAGATCCATTCTTTGCATCCAAACTCCTTTTCATACAAGTTTAAACATAAAACTATAAAAAAAATCGAAATGAAATCAAAACTTTTTTCAACTGACGTCATCGCGCGCTATGACGTCATGGTATGCAAAATTTTCGATAGTTATATTGGATTTTATGCCTTTATCTTCGAATTATTATCGTTATCATGTAATTACGATGTATTTACAACAATTACATTACAAAAAATATCGAAAATTTATCAAAAGTAAACAAACAAACAATGAATCACCCGGGTCAGATTTCAGTTAGAAAATATCCAATTTTTTGATAAAATACGGTCTAAATAACGTGTACACTGCTTTATTAATACGTTATAACACTAAACACAACTAATTAATATCATTCACCTGAAATAAGACACTATTTACATTAAATAAATAAACATTCATTGACCGCTATGTGCCGCCATTATGACTACTACCGCCGACTTTTTTCTTTTTTTTTGCCACTTGAAGTTTGACTTAAAAAGTCAAAATGACAAGGGACTGATGGTCCAATAAAGGCGGAAATACACTCGGCTAACCATAGACAAAAAACGGTAAAACAAAATATACCGTTGAAACGCAATAAAAACGGTATAACGGTCGTGGTGAAATATGCACCATCGGGCTCTGAGTGTTCAATGACATTTAAACGTCATGGTGAATAATTCACCATCAGGCCTGCAGAGGTTAATCTATGACAGTCTGCAAAAAGTACGAAAGTGATTGTTATAATAATGTCCTCCTAGCCGAAACGACCACAGCGGCCAATCTTTCACAAGATCAGCCATGTACGCAGGAGATATTATAGTGCACAAGTGCTTGCGTAGACACAAGTGCACTCTCTCTTCCTTTATATAATAGGTACCTCTCATAATCCGATGGGACGGAAGACCGACACGACTGGGGAGAAGTTAAGCGCAGGACCGATTTTTTACATGCCCATCCGACGCATGTGTGGCGTATCTCGGATCACGGTTTCGGAACGCCAAAGGGGCTGTCAAAAAGTTGACAGCGCGCTAGTATCTATGGCAGAGACATGTTTTAATTATTACGATTACTCCACTGTATTATAAGTTGTTCTCTCTCAATTTGATTATAAGTGTTTATTACCAAAGCTCGGCGTTTTAATTTGACGGACAGGAGTCGGGCATACGTCCTATCGCAAATCCCGACACATGGATCATCTTACTTTACAGACAATCAGGTCATCGGCCTGCATTGTCCTAGCCAGTAAAGAACAACTACTCAAATTTGTTGCCCTTCGCAGGATTCGAACCCACGACGGAGGCTACAAAGTGAATGTACACTTAATATCATATATGCTGTAGCTAAGGTCTATTCCACATTGTTCACCTGGGTGATATCACGTGGTGATTATAGTGGCTAAGAGCTGTAGATAATTATTAGCCTCATACAAAAAAGTTAAGAGATAAAAACAATAATATGCTATTTCCCAGAGAGGTAGGCAAAAATTGGCTTTCTTATAACTTAATATAATACATACTATGGCCATTTACCGGGTAACTTTTAGTAAATTTCTCCAATATACAAATCTATAGTACTAGTATCTTGGGACAATCTACGCTTGACCAATGACCACCTAATCTCAATCTACGCAGATCCTTAAGGTAACCAGATAAATGATTACAAATACTTGTAAACTGTATAAATACATATTTAAATAGATAAATAACACCCAGAAAATTGTTCGGAATCAAACCCATGTCCTATTGGATAGCGGCCAGGTCCCTCAGATCGTCGAACAGCCGTACATCGTCGCCGTCCGCGGCATGTACTGCTCGACCCACCCGACCCGATGTCCGTCCTCCTGGACCATGACACAACACCAACACCGACAACGATGTCAAGAGTCGTAAACACATCAACACACAGACACCGGTCTCGCCGGCGAAGCCGAAGGGATCCGTACGCATGCAACCCCTCGCTGAGTTTCTTGCCGGTTCTTCTCAGCGGGGGCGCGTTGTGAACCGGTGGTAAACTCATTTTCTCTAAGCGGCAGCCCAAGCCGAGGCCGTGCCTCCCTGAGGTGCCCTTGTGCTAGTCGCTACCCAAACCTTTCTAGCTGGAGCGCTTTAAGCGCTCGTCCTCTTGTCCGGTGAAACAGTACTATTCCTACAAAAAAAAAAGTGATGATCAATAAAGCAAAGTGACTATCAAGCTTCAGTTGTCCACCAAACTTTGATGTCTACTGAAAGTGTGTTTGGTATGTATTGGTGATTCAAGTTAGGCAATGCCAAATGAATCATTTGATAGTTATTTAATAGTCACTTTGCTTTATTGATCATCACTTTAGTTGTCAAACGAGATAGATACATAATAGGGGGGTAAATGAAACAAACTATTCAACGTCGGTACTATTTATTTATAATTCAGACAAATTTACCAATAAATTGTATAAAAGCACGATTAAATGTACAATGACCATTGTGCCTATAAATAACGAATGAATACGTCCTGCGCAGCCTTGGACGAATTACTTGAGCGCTTACGTTATTTCTGAATATTTAAGCATTCGGGAATAACTTTTAGCAACCTAATTAATTCTTTTTGTTGCTGCTATCCACAGTATACAAATATCCATATTTTCAGAAAATCATAAAAATAAATTCGGGAAATCTGAGAAATTCTTCGATGCACCCAGCATGTGGGATCGTGTATGATGCACTTAATAATAATTTACCACTTATTTATGGTAGTCTCTCTTTTATACACTGGCAACACTGATAATGGCGATCAATAAACTGAAAATTTTAGGTTATGGATGAAAAACAAGAATTTATCGATCTTACACGTAACTTTCAAGTAAAATAGTAACTAATTTAGAGCAATAAGATCTAAATAAGTCGTTTACATGTATTAGTTTCTAAATGTAATCTCTAAATTGGCCATAATAATTCACGTTTACCTGTGAAACGATACTCCACTAATTTTACGTTCACTGTCACTTTTACAGCCTATAATACTGCACTGCACGATTCTTATAGGATTTCCACAACACACAGTAATGTCACAGTTAGTTTTTTATTGAATTTTAAGTTATTTATTTAATATTAAAACCACGATAAAATTGTCACGGAGCAAAGTGGGAGCAAACGTCAAATTTGTTTCGCACCCACGGCGCGGAAAAATCGAACACATGCTGAGGGACAAAAAATCATATACACTGTTTCTTTCTATCACACGTAACCTACATAAACGCATTCTTTTCTTGCGTGAATGAGACAGAAAGTGTCCAGCCCTCTATTGTTTTCTTCCTCTAAGGTTACGATGTATGGAAGTCCCGACTCTTATCTATTACATCCTCTTTGGATCTGTGGATCGGCCAAACGAATTCAAAGGGTCGAATAGATTTGAATTTTTCACTTTTTCAGTGATTTCGTGTTTGTGTGTGGCAAATTACTTAAAAACTTCATTTCTAGTGTGAACTAATAAACTAAGAGAATGAAGAAAAGATAAAACATAAATACACCTTCTCCTCCACTGCGCGTGAGACAGTAGCGGCGGTTTGTCGTGATTATTGATTTATTTTTCCTGAGGTCAATACCTTTAAACACTATCTACTATCAAGGGGTGTTGGTTGTAATATTGTAAAGGACCATAAGATAGAAACAATGTTTGGTGTGTAAACAATGTGCGATGATGTCCTGTCAAGATGAAAACGAAGAGTTTCCTGCTGTTCTCTACTTCGGTATTCGCAATAAGCATATTTCTGATAGTATTCCACTCGCAGCCGCCGCAATCAATCCAAAGCATCGTTACGCAAACTCACCAACACTTAAAAGACTTTCAGGTATGTAATTTTACGATCAAGGGGTATAAGATCTGTGCCATATGAATACATGGTACCCAGTGGTTTTGAGGGTTGACCAGACAAGTCTTATAAATTATGTAGTCACAATTTTTTTTTTATCATGGTATATACTTATTGTACTTTCAAATACAATTTGTTCTAATGGCTCACCCACTCACTACATTATACTGTTGATGTGATAGATACAAGATACACCTCTTCACATCATTTTGAATACATGGGTTTAATTAGTTTCTTTAAATTTAAATTAATCTGGTTGTTGTTTGTGAGTGTTAAAGCTAAACTCAATAGCTAGAAAACATTACTGTACAACAGTATCTGTTATTTTCAAAAAACAGCTACAGCATAACATGTTTGTAAACATAATTTAACTAATGCAATCCAGATTGCCATTATAATGTGTGTCAAGTATTTGGACACCAGTGGTGACATAGTGGCATGCGAGTCAAGGTTAGAACTCTGGATTGTGCCAAATACCCAACATTACTGTGTCACATACAAATTCATTCAATAATGAACACTTCATATAGAGTGGGCAGTCTGTTGTAAAGCTTGCTGGAATTATAAAAAAAACCATGATAGCAGAGCTTCAAGCTTCGTAGTTCAAAGCTATAACATTTTTGTTTTATAATAATTTAAAAAAATAGTATTATTTATTAAGTAACATGACATGGTTCCACAATAAGGTCTAATCTGTTAATAGACTGTCTGCCTATACATATAGGGTTGTATAGGCTATGTCAAGTAACATAGGCTATACTTTTAGGAATTCCAGGTTGGAGATAGTGTAGTTTCTATCTGTGAAAGAATGTTCAGAATCAGATCAGTAGTTCTAGAGCAGCCATACTCAACATTAGGCCCGCGGGCCGCATGTGGCCCGCTAGCCTTTTCTATGCGGCCCGTAGTCTAGTACAGTATTTTTATATTAACAGTAGTAATTTATTGATATGTGTACAAAAGTAATGCAAAAAATGTCATTCGAATAAGGTTAAAATGAATAAATGTTCATTTCACTCGCTTACTCTCATAAAATAGCGGGCACACAGAATTTAAGTAAAGAAATGTCTTCAATTAGTGAACAATCCCTTAATTTTTAAATAAATGCTATACTTCATATTTCCGATTTATTGTAATTTAATATACTTAGGGTAGTTATTATGAAACATACAATATAGGCAAGATTATTGCGGCCCGCAGGGTAAAGCAGAAGCGACTATATGGCCCAGGGGTAAAAAAGGTTGAGTACGGCTGTTCTAGAGATTACCTCATACAAACAAACAAACTTTATTTCTATGTAATATTAATTTAGATAACAATGTATTTGTTTGTTATGTTATTTGTAACAAAGGAATATGACTATTACATATTCAGTTTATTGTGAACATATTTGCCAATTTATTAAATGCTAATCCACCTGACCATTTATTGAAATAGTTACTTTTATTTGTGTTTATATATTTTTTAAATTTTAATTTATATATTGTACTTTCCATTCTTTTGTGTATATTTTTAACTCGGAAACAAAATCAAGGGATGTTTGTTGCCTATGTCTTTCTTCTGTGGCATCATAGCTCTCCAATAAGTGGATGCATTTGCATGCGTTTTTCTTATTTGAAAGTTTGTTTAATGAAGGTGGTTCATTTCATAGCTATGTTTGATGAAAATCAAGTTCATCAGTTCATTTCCTTAATAGACATATTTATTAATATTAATATTTAATTCTTCTAAATGCTATAATATTAAGTACATTATGTATTAAAAAAAAAGTGTAAAAATTACAAGCCCGCTGATCTTCTCAGTTGAGGCCGCGTTGTGATCTGGTGGTAGCTTTTAAAAAATTGACCGTTCAAAAGTGCTAAAGTGCTAGCGTTAAGCCTATTTGAAATAAAAATTTTGAATTTTGATGTGAATGTGATATATTTATACTAAGGAATATCATAACCTTCAACAAGGTTTCATGATGCAGCCAGAAGATGGTCACAAATGTAGATATTTCCCAAACAGTGGTTAGTAGAAGACTATCCAATGATAAAGCAGGAAAGTGGGCACAGGAACAGCTTTTTATTACTTTTCAAGAGTTTATTTTCTGTAGCTGTTTATTTTCATTTTCAATTGTTTAAAATAGTGAAGCGATTATTATTATTTATTATGCTACTAACTTATTACATATTAGAACATAGTCACGATGGACTTGCTTGGTACCACCGCAGTATCAGATATTCTGCCACCAAGCAGCAGTGTGTTAACATTGCTGTGTTCCGGTGTGAAGGGCACTGTAGCTGGTGAAATTACTAGACACAAAAGACTTAATATCTAATGTCTTAAGGGTCGGCAACGCGCTAGTGATTCTTTTGGTGTTGTTAGCGTCTATAGGCTGCGGTGACTGCTTACCATCAGGCGGGCCGCATGCTCGATTGCCACCTTAGTTGTATATGAAAAAAAGAAACATATTTTTTTTATAGTGTGTATTTGTGTTAGGAGAACCTGCGCGATGTGAAGGAGAGCCACCTGGTGCAGGAGGCGCAGTACTCGCGGCTGCTGGGGCTGGGCGGCGGCGCGCCGGCGTGGCACAACACGACGCTGCCCGTGCTCGCCACGCACGCGCGCGGGGACGGACACGCGCTCGCGGTCGGCTTCGTGCGGGCCGCCGCGCGCCTGCCCTACACCGTGCTGCTCTATAACCTGGGCTTGAAGCCCGCCTCGCTGGCTGTGGTCAGTGATGACTCGCATTTTTCCCTTTGATTATAGCGGAAGCTGCTATGTGGGGCCGGTGGTAACCTAGCTAGACTATGGGTAATTTTTTTTTTGCTGTCGTCCGGGAAGATCCTTCAAAAGGTACCCGCTTTTTACCCTCTAAAACCTCCCTTCATTGTCGATATGGAGAGACTGAGCACTCCGTTCTGACCACGGCACGAGACTCGTCCCGGGGGGAGAAGAAATGAATACCCCCTGGCACCCTCGCGGTGCTCGCGACCGCGTCGTCGCCCGCCTCGGGGCCGCGATTAGTAGGGACGCCCCAAACAGACTATGGGTAATCCTAGGAAGACAAAACAAATAAACATAATCTCTTACAATAACATATTTTATTAATTTGTTTTTGTAGTTAGTTTTACAGCAAGCCTCTTACCATAAAATCAGTCAGGTAAGAAGTTGAACTGGTCACCACTGTTGTATACATTGCAAACAATCGTCGTTCAAACAAAACTAATTATTTTGAGAAAGAAGAAATAGGTGGTGCAATATATTGAAAAAAAAAGACAACCAGCAATGAAATATTGACATTCCAAGATGTCGCAATTTGACCCGTGGGGTGTCCGGGTAAGAATAGCACCCATTCATCTCCTTCTGTTGGGTGTCCGTAAGAGGCAAGTAAGGGAAATCATGAAGATGGGGAACAGCATTTTCTATTGGATGACTTACCACATATACAGTGATCCCCAAGACGCCTGCCAAGCGTAAGGATTATGGCAACCCCTCCCTTCTGAGGGGGAGGGAGGCCTTTGTTCAGCAGTGGAAGCTTTTAGCCTGCTCATGATGATGATCGCAATTAGAGACTTGTTATTTCAGATATACAATTTTGTAACCACATACAAGCCTATAAAAAACTTTACCCTAAAATTGTTTATCGTATATATTTGTCGAACGCGCAAATTATTTAAGGCGATGACGTGTATTGCAGGTATCCAACTACTGCAACTCGTCGAAATGCGTCATCATAGACTTCGACCTGGAGGCGTTCCCCCCGCACGTCAGCGACGAGAGCATAAGCGCGTTCAGACCACTCATTATACAGGTAAACACTACAGCCCTTGTTTGTCTGTCACATCAATTTGTTATCCCTTATCTTAATTTCCGAATGGTTAAATCATTCCAAAACTTCGCAAAAGGTTATTTAAGTCGTCCTTATGAAGAAGGCTTGGCTGGAAGAACCAAGGTGGTAAGCAAGCATGCGGCCCAGCTGATGGTAAGCAGTCACCGCAGCCTATAGACGCTAGCAACACCAGAAGAGTCACTAGCGCGTTGCCGATCCTTAAGATATTAGATATTGGGTCTTTTGTGTTCAGTGATTTCACCAACTACAGTGCCCTTCACACCGATACACAGCGATATTTACACAATGCAGCTTGGCGGCAGAATATCTGACACTGCGATGGTACCTACACGGAAGGTTCCTCGCACAAGGGACCTGCCACCTAACCAATATTTACGATCGTATCATAACTGTGCAATAAATTAAGTTGTTTCATCATTCCAAAGAATTGAGCTTAGTTACCTCGGCCGTGGGAATCACCCATTAATGTCAATGGCATTTGGGCGCCGCGGCGGCTGGGCGGGCAGTGGGTCCAGGTGCGGCCAATAAACAGTCGCGTAGTAAAATATCTGTCCTACCAATTTCATCATCATCACCAGCCGGAAGACGTCCACTGCTGAACAAAGGCCTCCCCCTTAGACCGCCACAATGAACGACAATTTGCTATTTGCATCCACCGGTTTCCTGCGACGCGAACAATGTCGTCGGTCCACCTAGTGGGAGGCCTGCCTACGCTGCGCCCAACCAATTTAGTGCATTCATAATTATAATAATTTATTCACATACTTACGTATTAACGACTACGACGTACGACTTATGTATTAACATAGTTCGCTCGGACGTAAATAACTATTAGCTTTGCTTAAGGATCACATTACATCATCAGCCTACAGTCGTCCACTGCTGCTGCTGGGCATAATGGCCTCATTAATATCACGCCACTAACTGCGGTCCTTGGCTTTCCTTATCCAATTGCTGCTTGCCACTTTACGTGTATCGTAACTTCATCTCGCTTGAGGACGTCCCACGCTACGTTTGCCAACTCGCAGTCTTGGATTAAGGATTTTATCGAAAAGCAAAAAAAAATAATGCGATATAATCCGTAAAAAAGTAGTTTCATTTCAATATGTAGTCTTCGCATAAATGACAAGTATAAAATCCTTCTACTTTTAATGGAGCAGAGTTCCTGTTTACCACCTTCCTGCTCCATCATCAAACCGTGATCACTATCTTTCTACCAATTTCTCGTCGAGACCTGTGCAACAAGTCCAAATTCAGTGGGTCTACGTTTATTGGTTCAGAAACCAGTGACCACCTTCCTGCTCCCTTATCTAACCCTGGTGAAGGATACCACATACTCTTTAGTATCACCAGATTTACACAGGTACTAAATTTCATTGTCTTTCGGATGAATAGAAGTAATAGAAACTGTCTATTGTATACCTAATATTCCCACATAGATTTGGAAAAGAGCTGAGAACCATGTCGATTCAAATAAAGAAAAACCAGCGATCAAATCCGTCAACTCATTGGAGCACTACGATGCCACAGAGAGAAATAGGCATCAAACATATAACACCCTTTGGGTTGGTAGAGGGTTAAAAACCAATATCATTTTTAATATAGCTTAAATACATTCATATTTTCCGTTTACCGTCCATGTGTCGTATTTTGGTTATTACGAGATATGAAGTGTTGAGATTGCTATTTGCTTTAGAAGTAGATCTATTAATATGTAGAAGATTGACGTCGCCGCTTCGTGAGTGGCCAGACAAAACATTCTTAGCCCGCAAATTCAGTTTTATTGCAGCGGAAAATAATAAAAATTAACAGCTTTATAATGACGAGCGAGGTCAACGACGCCCTCGCAGTTTAATTGAAATATTAATCTCGATTTAAAACATTAGACTGTGAGTCGAGTAGCGACAATTTATAGTATCTGTTAATCTGGAATTAAAAAAATCTTGAATAAGGTGTTTATATGTTTGTTTAATTAAAATAATGGGTAGGCTTAATGGCGACGCTTAGGCTCTAGGCTTGATCGATGATATTAGTACGTTAGACCGCAGTCTTTTTGACATAGGTATTTAGAGAGTATTGGTATTGCCACCACATTTACCGGTCGTGCTAGGCTAGGCTTGCTGTCACATTGATAGCGTGTACGGAAAAAGAGGTAGATAGGTTATAGGCGATTTTACAGCGGCGGAAAAAGGTGAACTTGAACCAGTGGCACACCACCCACGGAGCGTAGACAGTGTCATCATCATCATCATCATCATCACCAGCCGGAAGACGTCCACTGCTGAACAAAGGCCTCCCCCAAAGTTCGGTGGGGGTGGTAGCGGGGCATCTGCCGGAGATTCTTAGCACCCCCTGCTCGACCGTTACCCCGCCTGCTACCAAGGCGAGGAATAGAGGAGCCGCCGGGGACTGGGGGCCGTATACAATTTGTGTCTATCATTGTTTGGGGGGGGGGGGGGGGGTTGCCATAATTCCCACGCTTGGCAGGCGTCTTGGGGATCGCAGTTTTTGTGATGAGATGGAACTTAAATCAGAAGACGCTGCTGCCCGTCTTCTGATTTCCCTTAGTCGCCTCTTACGTACACCCAAAGGGAAGAGATGGGTGGGTGCTATTCTTACCCGGACACCCCACGGGTAGACAGTGTCACTTCGTTTGAATTTTTTGAATAATCGCACCAAAACAATCGAAAATACTATTATGTAAATTATCCAAATACACAAACATTTCATTCATTGGTATAAATTAATTCTGCCATTTTTAACCGTCGATTGCTTAGTAGGTAACGTATCTATCAGTAAAGTTATAATATGATTAGATGTACGTGTCGCTTTGTGCAGCACGCGCTGAGCCGCGTGGGCGGCGTGATATACTGCGAGGCGGGCCAGCGCTGGGCGGGCTCGGGCCGCGAGCTGCGCGCGCTGTGGGCCCGCGCGGCGGCCGGCGCCGGCCTGCTGGCCTACCCGCGGCGCGCCGCCGTCACCTCGCTCACGCACCCGCGCATGTTCCACTACCTGCGCGCGCGCCCCGACGACTTCCTCTTCGTGCAGATGCTGGACGTGTCGCGCCTGCTGGTGGCCGCCACGCCGCGCGTGCACGACGTCATGCGGCCCTGGATACGGTGCGCGCTCACCGTGGACTGCATCATGCCCATCGGTCAGTGGTTAATCTTTATAGGGTTCCATACCTAAAAGGTAAAATAGGAACCCTTGTGTGTTGAGATTTTGTCTGTCTGTATGTCACACCTATATATTTCAGAAACCACTGATGCTATCGATTTGAAACTTGGAATAGTTTCAGATCTTACTTACCCGACCACGTTGCGAATGAAAAAATATTATATTAAAAATGTCAAAAAAAATATCGTCCCTCTAATCTCCCACACTGGGATCCTCACCCATTATGCCGTCGCCTCTGTCGCATTGACACATCGGTAGACTCGATGGACTCCTAGGGCCCACACCTCGGACCCCGAAGATGCCATCTTTATCTAGCTGTTAGGACAACGTCCGCGTGACTAGGTATTGGAAAGTGTGTGTTGTTGCAGGCGCGCAGTCGGTCGGGTGCAGGTTCGACAAGAAGCCGCAGTACCGGTACTCGGGGTGCCACGGGCAGGACGCGTCGGCGCTCAGCATAGTGCTGGGGCTCCGCTTCGGGTTCGAGGAGGCAGCCTACGCGGTCCGCGAGCGGTCCCACTGGCGCCGGGTCCAGGAGGCCGCCGACCTGCCCGACCTGACGCACAACACGACCGTGCCCCCGCACGACCCTGCCCCATAGACCCCAGTGATCGGTGCGGTACGTGACTTAACACTATTGCTGTGTAGAGCAACTTGTGATGTTGGCTGTGATGAACGTGGACGCGTTATGAACGATAGGGGCGCGAGTGGTCTAATTACTCAATATATCAATACTACGTTTATTAGGTTAAACGCGATTGAAACCTTTTTAATACTTATGCAGAACTCAAAAATTATAGTCACCCCAATAATGTTATTATTGATTGTAAAACAATTTCGCTGTTAGGTATTTATGGCATGGTACATACACCAGAATAATATACAGGGTGTCCATGAAAATGGGACACCTACTTAAATAGATATATTGTGCAGTTACAAAAAGGATTTTTGAAAAAAATGTTATCCATATTAGTTACTGTTATAATCGTTTAAATCTTCAAATGTTTGCGTCATCATTATCCCCATTGGAAGTTGTAATTGTTAAGGAATCTGTCGCTTTAGATCAATTTCTATATTTTTTAAATAATAAATGAACAAGTCACAATATAAAAATATATGTTGAACTTAAGCTGTTATGCGATATCACTGATAAAACTTCAAAATTTGAACGGCCCTAACTAAAATGGAATTTTTTTTTATTTTTCATTGATTATTAACGGCCATAATTCTAAAATGGACACATTTTTTATTAGATAATTATTTGTGTAACTGCATGCTAACGTTATGCCCTTTCATACTTTTTTGCAAATGTTCCATCTTCATGAACGCCTGATATAGGAGCAAGATAAAATATTGTTAGTTTGGAAGTATGTAGTTGCTCGATGACGCGCAGGTCCTTCAAAATATACGACTGTAGTATCATACACTTCACGCCACCGCCGATTGTCACGAGCGACGTTAAGACCAAACGCGGTGTATAGTAGTCACAACGGATCTTTGTGTGTCTGAAGTTGGTTGCAAGACGCTGCGCAGTAGCTATTTTTGTGTTTTTGTATTCATAACTCACGACTGTACTTGCGCAACGGTTCGCCAAAACTAACTTCAGAGAGACAAAGATCCGCTGTGAGTGCTGTACTTGAATGACAGACGCGCCGGTGGTGACAAAGACTAACGTAATATGGTATACTGTAAATAATATACATATATGTATTTAAAAATGATAGAGACATATTCAATGAAAAATTTTAAACAATTAACGTGACAGTACTCATAATGATTTGGAGGAAAAAGGTTCTAAAAAATTACATATTGCGGAATGATCACTATTACAATATGTTACAAAAGATTTTGCTGACATAGCTAAGTCCTCATAAAAAATGATAGCAGGTGATAGTCAATTTGTGTAATATACAGCTGCAAAATTATGCATTATTAGTATTACCAGACTATTAGTCATAAGTTTGGCTGGTTAAAATTAATACCTTTAAAAAGTTGGGGTAGCTATTTTGAAAGGGCAATGGACAATTTCTCAACACTGATGTAACCTATGCCATATGATTAATTTAAGGATATAATTTATTTCATAGCAGTTAAGTCGAAATCGAGCGCGAACGCAGTGTTTCTTGTAGTTTTTATAACTAAAGAAATAAAATAATTCTATTATTATATTTTTGAATACTCCAAAAAATCATGATTGAAAATCATGATAAATAAAACCACATAAGCTTTCAAATGGCATTGGTTTTATTACTGTTACGTTTTTAGCCCAGACTCCATACTAATTTGCACATTGTCCATTCAATTTAATGATAGTTACTTAATGTTTCCTCAATTATTATGTTGTGCAACAATATTGACATGTGATTAAACTCGCGACTTGAATCCATGCTCCAAACATTTTGGACGGAGTTGGATTGATCATTATATAAATACAAACATATGCACAATGGATCCAACTGGGTCGAAGTGCGCTCCGGTGGTTACCGGGCCCAAATTTATAGCCACCAACAATAGAATAGAAATACAAACATAATTATTACTAACTAGCTGCCCCGCGCAGCTCCGCCCGCGCTTTAATTACATTTTGCTCCCCTTTGCTCCCTACTCCCTTGATTTATCTCTCTCTCTTATAAGAAAAATCGAATTCTATGCTCTTTCTCTCCCCTCCCGCTTCGGTCCCCGTCATACTTCCCCTCTTCCTCTCCCCGTTGTCCTCTCTGAACCCTCTCCCTCCTCTCTCTTCTCCCCCCTTGCTCCACCTAACTCCTCCGATCACTCACTCCATCACCCTCCCCTCTCCTTCTCTTGCACCCTCCTCTCGTTCTATATAACCTCGTCAATCATGGTATCAGCGTCATAAAATATACTTTATAACCTATTCTCAGACCTACCCGCAAAATTTCATATATCGGTTCACCCAACTATTTAAAGACCTTGCCTTATGTTGCTTAACCTTAACCTAGCGGTATGAAATATACTTTATGACCTATTCTCAGACCTACCCGATATGCACAAAATAAATCATACAAATCAGTTCACCCATCTATTTAATGACCTTACCTAACGTTGCTTAACCTTAACCTACCGGGATAAAAAGTATCCTATGTCCGTTTCCTGGCTCTAAACTACCTCCCTGCCAATTTTCAGCTAAATCGGTTCAGCCGTTCTTGAGTTATAAGTGAAGTAACTAACACGACTTTCTTTTATATATATAGATAGCTTTTATTAAATTTATGATATGTATCTTAATTACATATCATATATTTTCTTTGATTTATTAATCAGCATTCGCACTGAAATGATACTCATTAGCAAATAGTTGTTTGTAAATATATAACGTATTTTATAATTAACAATGTTTGTAAATCGAGAAACAAGTATATGTTTTAATGATTATATTATACTTAATGAGTCCACAAAGTGCATCTCTTATGTTGATCATATTTTATTCATGTTATTCGCACAATTTTGTTTTAGAACAAATTATTATTATTATGTTAGTTATCTTAATCTTAAGAATGTGCTTCATTCTGTTTTATATGACTTTATATGTGGTTCACCTGCCAGTCTACTGAACGACTCGTTGAGAAAGAAATTGATACAAAGAAACTTCTGCTTCTTAGTTTATTAGTTTTCTATTAGTTGGCTCCTATATGATCATTTTAAATATTAAATGATTAAACGATTTAATCAAACTTCTTCATTGACATTCTATTAATTTAAATAGCCGTGTAACATGTTTGCTACATGTTACGTTGCGCGACTTTAAAAATAAAATAAATAATTGTATTTATACTTAAATGGTTGCATAGTTCCCTGTTGGTCAATAAGTCGCGCAATCTATGCACATCTTACAACATTTGCACATAAGCACGTTCATTTTGTAACAAACTGTGAATAAGGATCTCTCATTCAGCACATACTATAGCGTCATGACTCTAAAGTCTAATCAATAATTCAGAAGAGTAAACTGACATTTGCTAATGTCACTTTGTAAAATAATATTACCATATTAATAGTAGTAGTGATGTTCCCAGTCTATAGTGATTCAATCACTTGCTCAAAGTTATTGAGAACATATCGAATACTATCAATAATTTTAAATAGAAATTATATTTAGTTGTCAATCGATGATAACTTTATATAAATCTAGTGAAATTGACGAATAACAAGGCTGCATGGGCAATAATTTTATCTTAAAAACATCACACGTACACCAAGTCGGTGGGAATAAGTTGACCTTGGCTTTACACACGCCGTCATCTTATTTATCATTTGCTTCTAACTTCTGGTCTGAGTGGACGAATGTTTCTGTTGCTCACAAGTACTGACTAAGTGATCAATAGGATCATTTTGTCACTTCACTATTGTTTTTTCATCAGAAACTGGTGACACAGTAAACGTCAGTTTACTGAATTATTGATTAGACTATAACTGTTGAAACTATTTATATGCACCCACACAACACGACCAACTTGTAAATATGTATGTATTGTATCAATCAAATGCCTAACAGTGTGTCATGTGGTGCACGATTCAACTGAGCATATTTACGATAATTATTATTAATGATATTTATATTTTTTTTTATGAACAAAGGTAATTTACGGAAAACTAGAAATATTATTTGTTACTACAGAGGGTAGCTAGCTTCATATTTATTTGGGATTTGAGATTATAACTAATGTGGGGGTAATGTTATTCGTAATGCTTTATCTAACATCAATCGTATTATATCATTTAGAAAGTATATTATAAAGCATCTGATCTACGATATCCATGCAGCTACTGCCCTCTTTAGTAAGAACATTATAACACGTCATGGTGTTTTATTTCATCGGTCCAATATCGAGTTGTGATTAAAAAGCGAAATTAAGTGATAATGATAAGTTTTTGGACAGTTTTATGTTTATATAATAATTTAACACAAACGGTTTGCTTAGTGTCCCATAACCCATTGTGACCAGAGTGGAGCTGAGCAAGTGTCGCGTTGTTCTAAACGTCAGAGTAGAACACCCGAGTGATTCTGCAATCTGTATGGATTGTTAAGAAAAGATTGTTAAGAAAAATTACTTAAAAGTTTATCAAAAAAACAATGCATACCTACACGACCAATTGAGAACCGCCTCCTTTTTTAAGTCGGTTAAAACGAACCTTTAATATAGTTTTTGAAGTTTCTAAGTATCAAAGTTGATAAACATCAAGTCATTTTTTTTTCAATAACAATATAGTTTGCTTACACTTAAGACTCGGGTGGTTCTACTCCGGCGTTTAGAATATTATAACGCGTCACGAGCGAGCTTATCTTCACTTTCACTTAAAATGTCTGATCTTAAAGGATTATTCAACACCCACAACCCATTGTGGGAAATGTTATATCGAGAGCCGCAACATGCAAAGAATGAAAATAAATGGCACCCTTTATACCCTATATTGATTTCAATAATATTTACACATTATATATTGAAGCTTTGTACGACAACTCTTATTACAGACGTAAGGACGCGCGTCCGGAATCTATAGGCCGACCGTTTAACTCGCGAATCGCCTGAGGGGGTAGAAGGGAGAGAGGAAGGATGTTAGCGGATGGGTGAAAGGGGTGCGCGGAGCAGAGAGCTTACGTCAAGAGCGGCAGTGCGCTGGCTGTGCTCGCAGCGCGCGGTTGGTGTTTTTGTTACGGACGCTTGAAGATAAACGCACAAGGTATACGACTGCCAAGATAAATCTCAAGATGAATCGCTCTTCCAGTTTTGCGAACAAAATTAACAAGCAAGCTAAACAAATAGCATACAATGTATATTCCTTTTTTAAAGCCAGAAAACAAGATCATGAATCGATATGAATATTAGTGACGAATAGTCCTATATTTTTTTTATCTGTGGTTAAATATTTCTTAAACGGAGTTAATTATTGTTTTATGATTTTGTACCTATGAAGCTATTATAAAATATTTGTAAAACTTAAAAATAAATACTTAAAAAAAAGATACTTATTATTTTATTCTTTACCAACAATGTCTATCTCGAGATACATCTTTGGATTATTGACCCCGTGTGTAGCGTTACCCGCCCCCGCTCCCTTCTTACCGCGCAGGCGAATCGCGAGTTAAACGGTCGGCCTATAGTCGTTATCAATAGGAACCTAAACATTTTAAAAAAACAAATTTAAACAATTATATACATAGATTAATTTACGTCGTGGTAAAATTGATAACGTTACTATTATGCATACTATTATACTTAGTTAAAAATAAAAGCATGTTAAACAACACAAAGGACCTTCAGTAAACTTTAATTTGTCCCATATTTTCTTTGCAAAATTAAAGAAAATATGTTAATGCGACAAATAAGTTTCCGAATAAACCCTTTTAGGTTACTTTCAAAATAAAATTATAGATAAAGTTAAAGATAAAAATACGCTTATTAGTTTATTTTTTTAACTTGTATTCTTTTGTATTCAGGTAATGTAACACACATAAATAAGATATTATTATAATAATTTAATATTACACACTACACACACCCTGGTTGTTGTATTGAACTTTTGTTTTTGCTTCTTCCTGTTACTGTTGATATTTAAATAAACCCTATTCCACCTTCTATTTTTAATAAAAAAATGTTTAATAAGTCCTGCAACACTATGGTGAGTGGAGCCTTTTCAACTTTCCTCTTTATGTAACTGTATATACTTATCTATAGCTGTATAATAATTAACTAGTAAATAGAAATATTATCTAGAGTCGCGTCGTTGCAATACGGAGTATTAAAGTAGGTTGATATGTATAGAATATCCTCGCACTACTATTTAATTTTAAAATTGTAGATACTATCAGGAATTGCGAGTTTTGTTAAAAAAAAAATTACGCGTGTACGAAAAGAAGTCATCATGCACACGATACACAAGTTTATTTTAAAACAATATTATGAGTAAAAGTTTATTTACAAGCGTTCGCGGGACCATTCGATTTTAATATACGGGCTGGTTGAACATGGGACATACTCATGGATATAGTCATTCAAGATCATAAGTAACGTTTAAAAAAGTTACTTTAAAACAAATACCTATGAATAACAAAGAAAACCTTAATTACAATAATGTGCAACCTAGCACGGTCTTCAATCAGATTTCTTCCGTCGTTACGCGGCTTTTTACAAAGAAAGAGATAACCGACCGGAGCGTCGTAAACAAATAAATGGTATTTAAACTTATCGCCGCGTACCGAAAATCTGTTTAGAGGCGCGCGAGAGTGTGTCTATTTTTGATTAATACTTTGGTCAAATATTAAGAATCTATTTTTAATACATATTTAGGCGAGAATAGTGTCCGGAGCGCTCTGTACTAATACGCACCATGTCCAACCAGTCACATGGTATATAGATATACGTTTAAAGTTAATTCAGCTTAATTAACTGGAAATCTTCAGTGATGGTGAACACCGCCTAAATCCTGTTGTGTGGTTTAGGGGGAGTTAACGGATATACAGACAGACGCGGAAAGCTACTTTAATTTATGCTATATAAAGAAGATGATTGAATCAGCAAGCTCGCAATCTCGTAATTTTACGGTGAGATCGCAATAAAAATTAATGATATGCGTTTCAAATAAGAATGTGACTGTCAAGACGCCATCTTGTTTAGCATTGCTTGTCAACTAAATATGCGATGTGTAGGGTGTGCAAAAAAAGGTATATTCCCACTTGTCACCACTGGTGACAAATGGGAATAACATTCCCAGCTGTTACCAGTGGCGACAAATGATACATACTTTCCCAGTTGTCGCCACTGGCTTCGTTACCACTGGTGACAAATGGGAAATAAATGTCCCATTTGTTGCTAGTGGGGACGTATGGGACAAATATGTTTACAAACGTCACCATAAACACAATCGATTCAACTTCTTTTATATTTCTAGTGACAAATTAAATTAAATTCTCTATGCCGCTTATAGCAACGACGCATTCATCACTTAAATTTGAATAAGCATCATTGTTATCGTGCAAGAATTAAAAATAGAACCTAAATTAAAGCTAATAAATAAAAAAACAATATTTATCTGTCAGAAATTGAAGCAAAATTTAGCCATAAAGAAAATAAAATAGGCCGTCATAATAACCTTCTTATAATTCGATTTAAACCCCCCCCCCCCCCTGTGTGATTCAGCAGTGGACGTCTTCCGGCTGGTGATGATGATGATGATGAATTCGATTTCGGTACATTCATGTTCCAATCGTTTTCTATAGTTAATTTCTCTTCTCCAGACATTAGTAAAACGTACGATGTACGTACACGTATTTTCAGGTATATAATAAACTAAAAGTGATGTTTTTTCAAAGACAGATAGCAAAATAAAACATTAAAATAAATAATAAAAACCGGGCCAAAATTTTCTTTTTGTGCTTACTCTGCTGACAGTAGAAAAACCGTAAACAACGTGTGAAGTTGCCGCAGTCACGATCATATTCTTATTTGAAACGCATAGTATATAAGAATATATTAAGGTGCCATGGGCTCGTTGTGTACTGTTTGAGCTATTGCTGTGTCGTTGAAACATACGCGTATCAACCACAACTTGTATTGTCTGGCATAATTTTACAATGGCCATAAAATAGACATTACTACTGTACACACGTCCTCACTTGTGAGGGTCGCGCCCAGAACTGACGTCATCATTACGTAAGAAAATGATGTTTACTTTCACGTCTTCAGTCACTCATTAGTTCAAGAGTTATTAGGTACCGTCATGATACAACGCCACAGTAATGGTCGTGTTAGAGCACTAGCGACCTCTTTAATTCGTTTTAGCATCTAAATAAAGCAGCATACGCAGGTTTCACGTGCACATAACGTTTTCGACAAGTGATATTGTATATTATTTATTAAACGATGACTATGACGATTTGTTTGTTTTATTTGGAAATCCATCCATGTAAATTTTGCCTCTGCCTTATGCAAATGCTTGGTACGCCCTTGAGTACATCCACATGTTATATATACCTGTTTCAAACAAGAAAATATTTTTGATACATAAGTTTAACATAAGTAAGTTTAGTTTTACATAAGTTTAGTTTTAGTTAGTTTAGTTTATAAGTTTTAAGTGTTTAGTTTAGTGTAACTACATAAGTTGTACATACACAAACTTATTCTCTTATTTCACAATTTATTTTAGCTGTAAACATAAAACGGCAACAGTGGAATACTTGTTTTATACCTTGGCGTAAACGTGGGGAATAGGTATTTGAAATTAAAAATCAAATTACAGTTCAAACAATTTAATAATCCAAAATTAAATCACAATGTCAGAAACACGCCAGTCTAAATATTTTTCACCAACAACAGGCAATATTATTGTATAACCTATTTGTTTTTTAATACAATAATATAGCAATCATACTATCTACGTACACATAACCATAACCTCGATTGCGTAGTTATGTGGAAATATCTACCATAAAATAGTTCAATAATCAATGATAATATATATTTTACATATGAGTCGACTAGGGGTCTATTCACATTGAAAAAGCGTCAGTGGCGTGCAATGAAAATGGCGGAATATCTACAGCAATTACCCTCCTACTCCGTAGTGGGATACAAAGGATGGCTATATTTAATGTTCTAAAATTAAATAGTCTTTTTCGATTGAGGAACTAATCGGACTCCGATTTGACCTTTTGGTTTGATCAATAAATCAAAGTACGAGGGGAATACTGCTTGCTTTTTATTTGTCTTTCAGACAATAACACTCCGTGGCGCAGATTATTTACTTCTTGCCGAATCTTGTCAGTTGAGGCCGCGTTACTATTTAAGAATACTAATCATTGAAAAGTGCTAGCACAAGTCGTTTCATACATGTTAACCCATCCATAGTTAGATAATCCATAGTTAGATAATCCATTTCAGATATAGGTTTATGTTTTATGAAATCAAAATACAATTTTGAGATTGACCTATTGCCTTCTTTTGTACCTAACTTTGGATGTATAAAAGTTAGTTTACTCTAATTTTAAGTACCAAACAAAATAAAGATGTAAGTATAATTTTTTTTATAAAATATAAGTAAATTCAATTAAAACCAAATGAAGGTTGACCATAATTTAGTAAATTATGTGTAAACAAAAAAGCTCTGCGCCACTGTTCTCTCAATGGAAATAGACTCATAGTTACAACTAGCTTAGGCTAAAACATACATAATACTTAATTCCATTACTTTACTACCTTTCAAATAAACTTGAAACCATTGCGAAAACACGCCTAAATTATACTGATATAATTGTATAAACGGCAGCAAAAACAGTTTTTGTATTAGAAATTTGTTTTTTTTTTTGCTGCCACGCCAAGTTGAGAATGTAGGCATTACATACAAAGTTATCAAGGAGTAAACAAATTTGTAATCAGCTAAAAGTTCATTTCAAACGCAGCGAAAGTGCACGTGCATCTAATAGCATAAATAACTTATGATGTAAATAAAAAAAAGATATTTTATTGCAAAGTTCTATACGTAGAGTTTTATACGAATATAGTAATACCCACTTCCATACGATTTATGTACAATTTAACTGTATCGACTAGATTCCTTTAATAATAATATAAGCCGCAAAGCAAATTCATATTCCCTGATATGGGCACAGCGAAGAAAACTCGTCTATGGCCGTTCGTGTAAACATTTACAATATTCAAATAATAATCATAGAGTTGATTCGAAAAAAGTAAATTACAGACTTCAGCTAATTCTTACAAAAGAAGAGTAATAATTTATAGCGATGGTCTTCTGTTATTTAAAAATAGAATTATCTTTATTTTTAGTTTTGTTCTACTCTGACAGCCATCCCATGAAATGTTCTTCCAAAAAACAACAATTATAAATTAATAATTGGCTGTTCTCAGTTTACAGGAAATAAATTCCTGGTTACTGTTTGAGTAGTAATTATAAAGCCACTTTACTGTTTTCTATAAGCCATCATAAAGAATAAGCATACTTATATTAATCCAAACTGCACATAAGATAAACGAGTCTTGTGTAGTCTTTATAAATAAAATAGACAGAGAGCTGCCTGTGGCAAGAACCTTTATGATGATAAGATTGATCGGTCTCTGTGCAAGAACTCTTATGTAAATAGCAACTTATACGATAATAATAAACTAACTGAGGCACTTACAAACGTCAATTAAGAGTTGATGATCATTAATCCAGGACTTGAAATCGGATTATTCCAACACTCGCAGCCATTAATGCTATATACTCTGACCGTAAGTAGAGATATCAATTATCTCGTATTCAAAGATGGAAAATAAGCATAAACGGCCGCAAGTCGAAATATTTACCTACATTTAAATATGGCGTAATTAGAATTAACCATAACTGACGTTTGTAAGTGTGGCAGTGAATATCCTAAATATCTACAATAATGTTTATTACAGCTGTGTACACATTTTAATTAAGTATTTACTTCCGATAATTATTCCGAATCTTTGACATGCTCATCTTATATCATGCGTGAATCATGTTGCTCCAAGTAGGTAGGTACACGCAATCAGATTATCAGCCTGTATTGCTATTAGGGTCGCTACACACTCGGGCTAGCAAATTCAGTTCAGCAGTATCTGTTGAACGAATGAAAACCGATCGGTTTCATTCAACACGATTCGGCACTCATTCGGGTGCTACCCAAGGCCTTTCACCATACAAGCCGTCTGTCGAACTGTCGCTTACTATACATTATGTTCGATTTTGCCGCCTGGGTGTGCCGCTAGCGCCCTTTACCAGTAAGGAACTGTGGGAAGTACTCAAATACAGGGTTGCTTCTATAGGCCGACCGTTTAACTCGCGAATCGCCTGCGCGGTAAGAAGGGAGCGGGGGCGGGTAACGCTACACACGGAGTCAATAATCCAAAGATTTATCTCGAGATAGACATTGTTGGTAAAGAATAAAATAATAAGTATCTTTTTTTTAAGTATTTATTTTTAAGTTTTACAAATATTTTATAATAGGTTCATAGGTACAAAACATATGGTAGTCACCGAAAGTCCTGTAGCTTTAGCAACAAGTTTGTTTAGGTTTACGTCTTCAAGATACTCTGTAGAATTATGATCTTGTTTTCTGGCTTTAAAAAAGGAATATACATTGTATGCTATTTGTTTAGCTTGCTTGTTAATTTTGTTCGCAAAACTGGAAGAGCGATTCATCTTGAGATTTATCTTGGCAGTCGTATACCTTGTGCGTTTATCTTCAAGCGTCCGTAACAAAAACACCAACCGCGCGCTGCGAGCACAGCCAGCGCACTGCCGCTCTTGACGTAAGCTCTCTGCTCCGCGCACCCCTTTCACCCATCCGCTAACATCTCCCCTCGCTCCCTTCTACCCCCTCAGGCGATTCGCGAGTTAAACGGTCGGCCTATAGCAGAGCACGGTTTGTATAGAAAGCGCTTCGAACAAGAGGAAGAGAAGAACGGTTGATAGATCTTGCTACTCAAACTGTGTGTACACAGACCATTAGGACTCCCTGTTCGATTCAGCTACAAAATGGTAACACCGGAAGTAAATAAGTAAGACAGACTAAATTATACAAATAGAAGAAGAATTTTGTATAAACTACTCGACGGTAAGTAGCGAAAATTGGTACACTTGAATATCAAGTAGTTTGTGCCCTTCTTGTTCCTACAAGTGCTTTGTACATACATACGTAATATATAAACTTTTATGTAAATTATATTATATACTAGGTATTGTTTTAAGACTTTTGCGACTTCTCTCTGTCGCGTCACGTGTTAAAAAGCCGATTCATAATTATGACAAAACCACATAGGTACCTTTGGGAAAATCAAAGGTAAATTTATTTTACTTTAAACTTAATCGTGGCTTAACATATGAAGAATATTTTATTTAGTTTTATACGTTCTAGTGTTATACATAAAGGCCACGGCAGACCAGCTGCGTGTGCGTGTGTGCGTCGTAGTGACGCCGTGCCCCCTTGCCACACCGGGCTAGGTATAAGTACGTCATGTCTATGTGCGCGTATACGTGACGCAAGCGGTGTGTCATTATGTCTCATAAAGTTCCAGACATTACAACGTTATAGTACGTACACTAGCACGCCACGCTTACGTCACACGCATTTGGTGTGCCGTGACCTTTACTATAGGATAATAAACCTATTTTTTATTTCTGCCTGCTATCTCATCTCTTAAAAACCAACTTTGTATTATAAATTAGCGATAAAACTAAGCCACAATAAAAGTAACAGTTCACTTTGGTAATACCAACATTAACCTCACGTCACATAATATGCAATCAAGACATACACAGTATAGCAGAAGTGCGCCCTCTTGTACTGACAACTTAAGCAAAACAACAAATCACGGCAATGACCAATGTACAAGAGAGCCAACCAACCAATGCAATGTACACCATTCATCACAATATAATTAAATAAATTACAATTCATCTACTGATTATACAAATAGTCATCATTCGTTTTTTCGGGTTCTGACTTCTTGTCGTCGTCGTCTATGAGGAGCAACGGCGTCATGCCCAGGATACAGCCCACCGTGATGCCTAGGACGCGACCCTACAAGGTTGCAAGTAATGGAATGTTAGTATGAGATCCTGTGAAGGATGCGCCACCCTTAGCTGTTAGTAAAATCCAGGCGCTGATACAGAATAACAAAACTTGTTGTTTCCGCAACAACCTTCCAACCCCACGAGTCCGGCAACTGGCCTCTAACAGAAACAGCCCACCGAAAAAAGTAAAACTCGCCCCTACCTCTCTCAGGCTAAGTTATAATTATTATTGATGGGCAAAACGTTTAAATCGCGACTGTCTAAATCCTAGTCAATCTACCCCTGATTATTATTTTATAACCCCTAAGTTGTATTGCAATATATTCAGTACGTACTTAGGTACATTTTTATTTTTACTGTTAACAAAAGGGATTTTGCAACTTACGCGTTATTTAACAGTGTGCATTTTATTTCTGATTCAAAATATCTCGAATTAAAACAACAATTGTGGGTAGGCCATGCTTAGATTTTAAACAGTTAACATCCAGAATTACCTTGGGGATATCGACTGAAAGAGTTGCACAGAATTGTGTTAAATATCCAATCATTATCCAATGTTGTCAAACATACCAAGTAGATAAGAATTAAAATTATATTGGAATCAGTTTTCCAGAGTAAGCCTACTGGCTCATTTAATATACCATTTTGCGCCCCTTAAGTGCAAGAGCAATTCGTTACCAGCGTGGCTGAGAGCCGGTGGGAGCACATCACGTTTTCACAAAGAAAGCCCATGGACTGGTAGGAGTTTATGTAGGTACTTAAAGATTGCCTTCAATTTGTACGGGATATGGATAAGGATTTGGTTGGCGAGGCGATAGGAATAGTTACACCGGAGACATGGCATGCAAACCAACACCATATTCGAATAGCGATAAAGCGTGACTGATTAGTTTATTTTTGAGTGTTATTTTGAGATTTGTAATATCATGTTCGAGTAGTTTACTTTGATTCAGCTTTTTTTTTGTCGTCGTCCTTGTAGAGTAGCGGCGTCATGCCCAGGAAGCAGCCCAATGTGATGCCTAACACGCGCCCCTGAGGTTGTAATTAAAGGAATATTTTTTATTTTAGATTTAACAATTTTATTGTGTTATAGTAAGGCTTAAACTATGTTAGTACAATATGTTCGGCGGCGACTCCGAGGGGTACGGCGGGTTGCGACTCCCGTCCCCCCGTGAGTACCGTGGCAGGTACACGTATAATGCACAATACAGTGCCGATGCGTCAGTCGCGGGGATTTAGTGGGTAAGAATGCCATATACACCGCTTGACCCCAACAGGTTCCCGGGGACCTGTTGGAGTCAAACAGGTTCCCGGGGACCTAATGAAGGTTTCCCCCGCAAAAACAATGTTACTACAATATACAATTTATATAAAACAACGCCTGACTGGTCATGGTCGCGGCGTATATAATAATAATACCAGCCCTTGGTTATATCCCACTGTTGGGTATGTGCCTCCACTCATGATAAGGGGGCTTAGGCCATAGTCCACCACGCTGGCCAAGTGCGGGTTGACGGACTCCACACATCATTCGAAAGCTGCTTATGCTTTCTTAGACATGCAGGTTTCCTCACGATGTTTTCCTTCACCGAAAGCTAGTAACAATCGCACAAGGATGATTCGCACATGATTCATTGAAGAAAGCAGAGGTGCAAGTTAAGGTTCGAACCAGCGCACCTTGTTTCCAACGCAAGCGCTCGCCCACTGAGCTGTTATTGCTGTTTATCGCTGCTGCGGTCGCGGCGTGCTAGTGGCAAATTATCTGCAGGATTCCGCTTCCAAGATTTGACAAATGAGGATGGAATATCATCAAGTAGATTACTGCCAAATTGGACTATACTGGCCTGGACTATAATGGTATTTAGTACAAGTAGGGAGTATAAAATTGTACACAGATTTTTATCCACGATGGATTAGACACAGATACGCGTCAACTTCAGAAAATCTATGCTGGTGTATGTGTGCGTCTGTTAAACATTTTTATCGGTAGTTACCTACTATATCTGATTTTCGCAGAATCGTCCTACTTATTGAAATCTTTTATTTTGGGGTTGGCTCTCAGATATTATACTGGGTGTCCCGGAATGGGTCGAAGGGCTGCAGTAGTAGAAATCATTAGGGCCACGAATAAAATGTAAATAAAAGGAACACTCAAAATTAGAAATTTCATACAAAAACTAAGAAATAATTTCTTTACTCATATAATACTTTTTTTTTTTTAAATTGAACCGACTTCAATATCACTGAAAAGTATAAAATAATTTAAATATTATTGAAGTTGGTGTTAGCGTACCTGCTGTGTATATTTGGCACCAACTTCAATAATATTTAAATTATTTTATACTTTTCAGTGATATTGAAGTCGGTTCGATTTTTTTTAAAAAGTTTTTATTTTAAACTTTTTAGTGATATTTTCATATATAAAGATTGAACCATCGAAAACCGTAAAATTATCTAGGTAGGTTATGATCACATTATCGTCTACATAGTTTTACATAATTCATGTTTCTTCAGAAAAAAATATCCGGTCGTAATGAAATTTGCATGGAAACATCATAGTAGTTTACTCTCTCGAATAAAAAAATAATCATCGAAATCGGTTCATAATTGTCAGAGCAATGTAATGGAGAACATCAGTTTTATGGTTTTTACCAGATAAATTCCTCCACATCGTTCATGGTCCTCCAGGAAGTTCTTATCCGGTTGTAATAAAATTCATACAGATTCAATACAGTGGTTTCTTCTTTCGAATAAAAAAAGAATCATTGAAATTGGTAAATATTTGCCAGAGTTGTGACTATTTTTGTCCGACCGAGCGAGTCCGAGCGACTAAAACGTCATCTATATAGGCTTTCTTGCAGCTCTCAGTGCGCAGTCACCATTCTTGTTTTTTCAGGAACTACTTATTACTAAGCAATAATTTTTTTATGGGACCCAATTAACGGATTAAAGAATGGATGGAAGAAAGATTTTTTCAAATCGGTTCATAATTGCCAGAGTTATGCGCGAACATACATAGAAAAAAAATATATATATATATACAGACGAATTGAGAACCCCTCCTTTTTTGAAGTCGGTTAAAAACCGCATCGTGTAAGGTACAGTAGTCACAGCGGACCTTTGTGTCTCTGAAATCAGGTTTGTCGAACCATTGCGCAACTACAGTCTTGAGTTGTGAATACAAAAACACAAAAATAGCTACTGCGCAGCGTCTTGCAGCCGACTTCACACACACAAAGGTCCGCTGACTACTGAAATCAATCAATGGGAGAGTGGGGGGTACTCCGCCACTCACCATGTTTGCGAAGCGTCGCGCGATGGGCATGTCGAGCTGCACGGGCGAGAGCGGGGGCCCGCCGAGCCCCACCATGGCGGCGGCGCGCTCCACGTAGTACGAGGAGCCGATGCCGATCACGTCGCTGAACGTGTTGCCGAGCGCCGCCGCCGCCATCGTCGACAGCGTGATGTACGCGCTCATGCCGCTCTCTATGCGGTCGCCCTGAACAGTGCACGCGAATACTCACAAGGAGATACCTACTGATGTGCGGCGCAGTACCACACGATATTAATCTTTGTTTCGCACGGAAACATAGGAGTTCAGGGTAATGGCTCAGAATAGGTACGTGGGTAGTACCATTACACAAGTGAGTCCTGGAAGGACCCAGAAAGAAATGCTCTACATTATTTTTATTATTTATTAAGTATAAAAAGACCACTTTTTAAACAAAAGTTAATCTAACTTCAGAAATGGACACTTTTACAGCCAAATCAATTGGGTAACATGTCTTAAATTATAGGTCATAAAGCTTATATTCAATATTATTTTAAAATACTCACAGCAATGATCATAATAAAGTTGTCCAGGAAACCAAATCCAATGAATGGGATGGAATTTGATAGTGATACTGCAAACAAGAATAATAATTTATTATTGTTGAATAATGTTTGTTTGAAGGGTAAAGGCTTCATCACATTCATCATCAAGCGAAAACACGTCCACTACTGAACAAAGGCCTCTTTCTTAAAGGGGAGGTTGCCATAATCCTTACCCTTGGCAGGCGTCTTGGGGATCGCAGTGTATATAGGTGACAGATAAATTCAAAAGATAAATAAAATAACTATTATATATTATTATTATTGTATTATTTTATTTCTTTATGAGCCAACTTACGTACTTAAAAGTGACAGGCTAGATTACATAAATTATAATATTTTTTTTAAAAAAAGCTACCACCAGATCACAACGCGGCCTCAACTGAGAAGATCCGGCGGGCTTGTCATTTTTTCACTTTTTTTAAATAGTGTGTCATGTTACAATTAGATCAGAGCGACAGTGTGTCTTGCCGTTCAAGACAGAAAAAAATAATAAAATGCGACGAAAGTACAACAAACTAAAAAGCCAAAGGGATAGTAGTCGGACCAGTCCCCCCAAGCAGCACCCGCGCACGAGTTGAGACCTTAATTAAATAGCAGCAATGATAAGAACTTACAATGAAATAACTCCTTCGTTGTCGGTTTTGGCACTGTTGCAGCTGTAAACGAAAAAAACGATTACTACAGTGATGTAAATAAAATATGATACCTATATAACAATTGTAATTTTTTTAACTATAATGCATTGAAAATGTTTTTTGTAATTTAGTAACCTAAACAGGGAAGTATTAAACTGTATTAGTATTAATGTTGTCTATTATTATATATAATACTACACATTGAAATCAAACTACCATGACCATGGGTGCTGCAAAGCATTCGAAACTTCGGAAATATCCAAAATAAACCACAATTTAATCCGTAAAAGTAGTTTGATTTCCATTTATTAGTATTGTATTGGTTATAAAACTCATAAACATTATGTTTTAAGAGCAATACATTACTGAGAAAAATCCAAACACATACTACATACATATTGTTCATTAAGTAAATTATTGCATGCATGCTTGTTCTCAAAGGATGGAGCAACCATTATCAACCCAAGAAACAAATATACTTCTATCTAGATTCTAGGGTCAAAAATATCTGTTCCTTTTTATAAATTTGATTTCAAAATTATTTGATCGAAAGAAATTGTGTAGTTAAAAAAATAATTCACAAAAGCAAAGCAAGATAGCTAAAGTCCTACTTATTCAGTAGATAAAGGAAGGATAGTTTTTATAATAAAACTATTTCATAAAAATAAAACTAGTATACCTAGTTATGTTGTGTTCTGAAATATCACTGGACACTAGGTACTTACAATCTATCTACTAATAAAAATACAATACAACAGTAAAAATGATATTTAAAAACATCAGAAATACACTTCATCATTATTCATAAGAGTAATGTGTTTTATGTGTAAACATTGATGTTCTAAAACTCAATGTTATCAAGAGAGATGTTGCAACCCTAACCCTGAGGTGTTGATTGTACAGCTATTTATTATCCAAAGTTATTATAATTATATTTTTAAGCACAATAGTGACTGTTGTTATTATAAATATGACAAGTTGTAAAGCTCAAGCACTAGTGTAGGTATAAGAACAGGAGGTCTATGACATCATCTTGGCAACCACTTACAGCTGGAATATAAATAAACTCACCATACTTTTTCTTAAGCCAATCTTCTGGCACTGGACAGTATGTGCCTGTGGGGTCGACGTCACCCAACGAGGGAACTTTGCTGGGTCTGCCTAACTTAGTCCTCCATCTCTGACCGGCCAATTTATCTGAAGAATATTACATTTTCACTTTCTTGATGTTAGTTTACTTTAATTTACAAACCATCAAAAGAAATAGAACTCGCCTTCAAATTCCTCTTTGATTCTATTTGATTCGTATTCCTGTAGTGCGTTAAGCAACAATTTTCGTTCTTCATTTGTTAGATGGAGCACGAGCTCCCTGGCATGTAGCTTCGTTATCGGCCCTGAGATTTGGGCAGACTCCTCGAAGTCCTTGGACGTGGGTCCGAGCCCTAAATTCCTTATTTGCACCGCAACTGGTATGAACGAGCTGAACTTTGATTTAACTACAGTAGCACTATGTCGAACTTGTAACTTCGTCGAATGCTCAGAGAGCTTTAAATTTAACTTCAGTGTAGGAGTCCCACAAAACCTACTTACAGCTTGTGCTACTTTCATATTTGATTTTATCAATAAAAAGGAAATTTTATTAATTTAGAGATAATTTTACTAAAGTAAACAAATCCCACACCCACACCTGTACGTACTGTGCGTCACTGTGCGTACTTTTTTATTTTTTTATTTTTTTGGCCTTATTCCATTGAGTCTAGGCCCAACACGATTCTGCCAATCCTGTGCGTACTTTGACACTGTACTTTACGTACGTCAAACGTCAATGGATGGAACGTCAAATCAAGTTCAAAGAGGATATATTTGGGTTCTAACCTCCTTGGTATCATGGTTGGGTACATTACCCTCATGCCTGATTTACACGTATTAAGTTGCAAGTTGGTAACTAAATCTTTACTAAAGTTTAAGTAAATTATTGCGTGTAAACAAACACTTTAGTAGTAAGTTCCAAGTTAAAATTTAGTTCTTAAGTGAATAAGTAAAATTTTTCGTTTACACGTATTAAGTTGGTAACTAAATCTTTACTAAATTTTAGTAAATTATTACGTGTAAACAATCACTTTAGTAGAAAGTCCCAAGTTAAAATTTAGTACGCAAGTTATGAAGTAGAATAGAAACTTTTCTATTTTTCGGGTAAGTAAGTGGGCGTGGTTTATTCTTGATACGTTGGGACACACACATGTATAATGCAGGTTTGCAGGTGTACGTGCAAAGCACGGCTATAAATCTCGGTACTTCTATTCCTCGCATTGTAGCCATATTGTAACTATCCATTTTGACAGTTTCCCTCCTCCCTCCTTCATACTTCATTCCTTTGTCGTCTGTAATATAGACGCCATATTTTATTTTAATAAGACAGGAAACAAGGACGCCATTGTGATTTTACCAAGTTCGTTGTTCATTGTAATTTTACAATTTTGTACATAATGAATGTGTAAAATCTTTAAATAACAACTTGTATTACGTTTTAAAAGACTGTGTCGTGAATTGTGCTTGTAGGAGTAAGGACGGCAATCAATTTAATGTTTTTCCCCAAGTTTGTAATATGCAGGACTGTAACATATAAACATGAACTGTGAATGGATATTCTTCACGGAAAAGTTCATTGCTTCATACCAGTAAGGCTTCGTCTTCGTTTTGAAGCCTATGCTACGTTATTTTTGGCTTACGAAATCAACAAATGCTCTCCTTATACAATGCACACTGACCACAATGGTAAGTACTTACCTTGTTACGAATATTTTCTCATACTTTTCATTAGAATGCTACCTAATTTAACTTATAATCTACTATATCATGCAACATATGAATTAACATTTATAATATTAGTTTTATATATTTTACACAGTTGTCTTGTATTTATACTATACATTATTGTACCTAATTTGTCCTCATTTACTCCGATGATAATGATGTAAATTTTGTGCTGTAGTAGGACAGTTCCATACTATTAGGCTAGGCTAATAAATCTGCAAGTGCTGAAAACTTATTACTGTAAAAATAAGATAGAATCATAATTAACCGGAATTATTCACTTTGCACTAGGTTCTCTTATCTTCTCTCTCTGGTAATTGTGTGTGTCATACAAAATACTAAAGCATGCCACTCTTTTGTTTCAGTTGGAATTTGTACACTATGCGATGGTCCCTTTGATGCTGTTAACGATGCCAATTTATCGGACAAACAAACATATCTCTAAAAAGCTGTGACAAGCCACATCTCGACCATGGCATTAACCCATTCTTTAATAATATTTAACTAGCTGCTATTATAAATGGAGACAGTTTATCAAACAAATGAATTAACTAAAAACTACCCGGAGAGTCACATCCTGACCAAAGTACCTAGACCTTATTTACCTTAAATGTATTTTTTTTTTATAAAGAATACAAATAATTTAAATTATGTATATTGTATTTTATTCTAAACCTGAATATGAAATATTAAAGAAAAATGGAATAGGAATATGAAAAGTAAAGCGGCTTAAAAGACTAGTCTCCGTTTTTTTTAAAACTGGGCGAAAAGTCCTGACCCACGGCACATGATATGAACGTATAATTTAAAAAAAAACAGACGTCATATTCTATTACTGCAAATCCGTAATGTGATTTTTCCTCTAGGGCAGTTCACCGTCTGATGCGTAGCATCCCTAATACGTCTATGGTGCAAAGGTATAGCCATAGATCATACCATAGATAATATACACATATATTATGAGCGAAGTCGTTTTCGTCACGTTTTCGTTGTACCAACGTATATTTAGGGTTGCCAGAAATACGGGATTGTTCCAGAATTTGTATTGTCCTGGATTTTTTAAATACCTACTACGCTGTAGGTATTAATATTTGCAATCAAATGTTTTTTTTTTTTACTTTTCCTAGTATACTGCCGTATAATTAAGTGATTCGAGAGCCATTTGGCTAATAGTCTCGGGATTTTTTAGATCAACGGAGAAATTTTTGGGGTAATTTAAGCCTGTATCTCGCATCCTTTTTTTTCTAGCGTCGAATTGTTCAATGGGTCCCAGGACCTGTGTAGGTCAACCGGGGTAAATGGGGTTCTTTCCCACTAAATCCTCGTGGTTGTCACATCGACACATGAGGGGAACCTGGGCTCTCCTGTGGAATCTGCACCAGGAGTCCTTCAGAGCGTTTCCTTCGGAGCCTGCCACTGGGGGTGCATTGTAGTCCCCCGGAAACCAGACACGGTGCTTACGGGGATGGAAGGCAATAAACAAGTAAAATGGTTAAATATTTACATCAAATACAAATTCAGTAATCAAGAAAGACACAAAGTTTCTATATCTAATATTATAATTATAGTACCTATATATATTATAAAAAAGAAATTTTAATATAATAATCTGTATTAGTTGTCTATATAATTTAATCCTAAAAATAAACTAGTTGTCCGTCGCTACAAAGTACTATGAAATCGTCACGGATCGTGCGACCGTCCATTGGGGCGAACTAAAGAAATAAAGATTTTAACTAAAATTTAGTAAAAACGACGTGTAAACGCATACTTAAAATTAAGTCACTTAAAATTTAGTTACCTACTTGAAAACTTAATACGTGTAAATCAGGCATCATGCCTGATTTACACGTATTAAGTTGCAAGTTGGTAACTAAATCTTTACTAAAGTTTAAGTAAATTATTGCGTGTAAACAAACACTTTAGTAGTAAGTTCCAAGTTAAAATTTAGTACTTAAGTGAATAAGTAAAATTTTTCGTTTACACGTATTAAGTTGGTAACTAAATCTTTACTAAATTTTAGTAAATTATTAAGTGTAAACAATCACTTTAGTAGAAAGTCCCAAGTTAAAATTTAGTACCCAACTTATGAAGTAGAATAGAAACTTTTCTATTTTTCGGGTAAGTAGGTGGGCGTGGTTTATTCTTGATACGTTTGGACACACACATGTATAATGCACGTTTGCAGGTGTGCGTGCAAAGGTATAGCCATAGATCATACCATAGATAATATACAAATATATTATGAGCGAAGTCGTTTTCGTCACGTTTTCGTTGTACCAACGTATATTTAGGGTTTCCAGAAATACGGGATTGTTCCAGAATTTGTATTGTGCTGGAATTTTTAAATACCTACTACCTACGCTGTAGGTATTAATATTTGCAATCAAATGTTTTTTTTTTACTTTTCCTAGTATACTGCCGTATAATTAAGTGATTCGAGAGCTATTTGGCTAATAGTCTCGGGATTTTTTAGATCAACGGAGAAATTTAGGGGTAATTTAAGCCTGTATCTCGCAACCTTTTTTTTCTAGCGGCGAATTGTTCAATGGGTCCCAGGACCTGTGTAGGTCAACCGGGGTAAATGGGATTCTTTCGCACTAAATCCTCGTGGTTGTCACATCGACACATGAGGGGAAACCTGGGCTCTCCTGTGGAATCTGCACCAGGAGTCCTTCAGAGCGTTTCCTTCGGAGCCTGCCACTGGAGGTGCATTGTAGTCCCCCGGAAACCAGACACGGTGCTTACGGGGACGGAAGGCAATAAACAAGTAAAATGGTTAAATATTTAAATCAAACACAAATTCAGTAATCAAGAAAGACACGAAGTCATTTACTTTTCTATATCTAATATTATAATAATAGTACCTATATATATAATAAAAAAGAAAATTTAATATAATAATCTGTATTAGTTGTCTATATAATTTAATCCTAAAAATAAATTAGTTGTCCGTCGCTACAAAGTTCTATGAAATCGTCACGGAGCGTGCGACCGTCCATTGGGGCGAACTAAAGATTTTAACTAAAATTTAGTAAAAACGACGTGTAAACGCATACTTATAATTAAGTCACTTAAAATTTAGTTACTTACTTGAAAACTTAATACGTGTAAATCAGGCATCAGGGAGGCGATTCTCGCACTTTCGAATCAATCACGAATTCGATAAAATATTCGAATAAAAATATTCGAATATCATTGACAAGATTCGAGAAAATCACTTCGAGTTACGAGATTTCTTAGTAGAGATAGGCTTCGTATTGCAAATTCGAAATCGAAGTCGATTCAAAGCAAGCGAGAATCGCCCCCCAGCAGTGCAAAGTTTATATAAAATATCGTATTGTTTTATTGAAGTGAAACTTATTATGCGACTTCCAAAAATGTTATCATATAACGCGTTAGACGTTATGCGTTAAACGTTACGCGTTAAATTTGTTAAGATTATGAAAGCGCTCATGTGACGCCGTCAGTGAGTGAGTGAGTGAGTCGGTGAGTGGGCGAGAGGGTGAGTGGGCGAGTGGGCGAGTGGGTGAGAGGGCGAGTGGGCGAGTGGGCGAGTGGTTGAGAGGGCGAGTGGGCGAGTGAGTGGGTGAGTGGGCGAGTGGGCGAGAGAGCGAGTGGGGAGTGGGCGAGTGGGCGAGTGAGTGGGTGGGTGAGTGAGTGAGTGGGCGAGTGGGCGAGAGGGCGAGTGGGCGAGTGGGCGAGAGGGCGAGTGGGCGAGAGGGCGAGTGGGCGAGTGGGCGAGAGGGCCAGTGGGCGAGTGGGCGAGTGGGCGAGTGGGGAGTGGGCGAGTGGGCGAGAGGGCGAACGGGTGAGTGGGCGAGAGGGCGAGTGGGTGAGTGGGCGAGAGAGCGAGTGGGGAGTGGGCGAGTGGGCGAGTGAGTGGGTGGGTGAGTGAGTGGGTGGGTGAGTGGGCGAGTGGGCGAGTGGACGAGTGGGCGAGTGGGCGAGAGGGCGAGTGGGCGAGAGGGCGAGTGGGCGAGTGGGCAAGTGGGCGAGAGGACGAACGGGCGAGTGGGCGAGAGGGCGAGTGGGCGAGAGGGCGAGTGGGCGAGTGGGCGAGAGGGCGAGTGGGCAAGTGGGCAAGTGGGCAAGTGGGCGAACGGGCGAGTGGGCGAGTGGGCGAGTGGGCGAGAGGGCGAGTGGGCGAGTGGGCGAGTGGGCGAGAGGGTGAGTGGGCGAGTGGGCGAGTGGGCGAGAGGGCGAGTGGGGAGTGGGCGAGAGGGCGAGACGGTGAGTGGGCGAGTGGGCGAGTGGGTGAGAGGGCGAGTGGGGAGGGGGCGAGTGAGTGGGTGGGTGAATGAGTGGGTGGGTGAGTGGGCGAGTGGGCGAGTGGACGAGTGGGCGAGTGGGTGAGTGGGCGAGAGGGCGAGTGGGCGAGTGGGCGAGTGGGCAAGTGGGCGAGTGGGCGAGAGGGCGAGGGTGTGTGAGTGAGTGAGTGAGGGACCAACCGACCGACCGACCGACCGACCGACTGACTGACTGACTGACTGACTGACTGACTGACTGACTGACTGTAGAAAGAGACAGAACGAGAATGAAGTTTCACTTCTTCCGCGCGGAGGGACTCCACGCACGCACATTTTTTTTTGAAGTGAAACTTCATATTGCGACCTCCAAAAATGTTATCATTTAACGCGTTAGACGTTTGAGTGTGAGTGAGTGTGTGTGAGTGGTTCGGTGGGGTACGGTGTGGACATGGTGTGGACTGACCGGGACTGACGGTACAGACCGGGACTGACTCGGACTGACTCGGATTCAGTCAGTCCGAGTCAGTCAATTAGTCAGTCCGAGTCAATGAAGTGAAACTTCAGCGACTTACGTTCAGCGCTCCTGGGGAGGGGGAATAGAATGAGACAGAGCTAGAATGAAGTTTCACTTCTTCCGCGCGGAGGGACTCCACGCACGCACTTTTTTTTTTTACTCTTTGTTTACGCAACGTTAACCAAATGTAACGTTAATCATATCATTTCTTCTACGTTTTTGAGCAATCTAGCAAGATATTAACGTTTATAGCGCCCCATCCCTATTCCATTGTGTTGCCTCGTTCCCCGCGCACCACCGTCGGTCGTCCGATGCGCTTGCGTTCGGTTCGGGAGCCACCGGCCGGCAGTCCAGCGACCACAGATTAGATAGTTATATGTTTACAACCAGCGACCGCGCTCGAGGGAAGAGCGCGCCTTGTTGAGATTCACCCCGCCGCCCGCGCGTCCGGGCGCTCTGAGTAAGAGCACGCGACCTATACCGCCGCGCGTAGTATATAAATAATACGTAACTGTGTTTAGTTAATTATAATAGTTCGTTCTGATTACTTATTGATTTGTGTGCTGATTGTGAACCTCATTAAAATATCAATCTTGTGTGTGTGTTTGCTTAATAACGCCTGAGAGAACCCAAGACTGAACTAGCTGAGCTAAACGTTACTATTTCTATCATATTGAATGTATCGTTATGTAACGTTACTTATCATGGGCCTAGTAACGTCTCAAGCCCAACGTTACAACCTGAGGTCACAAATCACAACACAACACATAGAATAGTGTGTTCCGGCCATCGATATACTATCGATGGTTCCTGATGGTTCCGGCCGTAGTAGACAGAATATAACCCGGCCTGTGGTTCCGGCATAAGGTTTCGTCGCGCGCATGTACCCAAAGAGAATGTTACCTCCAACGAGTGACTACTTAGCTTAATGCCACTAACTGCCGGTCCCAATATCCTATCGATCCCTTCCTACATGTTAAAATAGTTACCATCTATAGCTATAATGACATATTTCCGTTTCAATAATAACATATTAGCAACTTACTGTAAGTTGGACAGTAAGTTGGAAATGGAGAGATAACTAAAACCCTGGTTTTAGTTATCTCTCCATTTCGGAGGTTTATCACGGGATATCGATGACTTGATCGATGATTTTAACTTATATTTAGCGATCGATAAGATATTGGGACCGGCCACAGAACAATAATCAGTACAAGTACTATAGAATGCACAGACTAATAAGGTGATACTACGTACGTGATAGAATGCTCAAATGCAAGTAAGAACCGTAGGCACAGGTAAGAACATCAAAATACATAAATATCAGGTACACGACTCAGAGAAAGTACCAAAGGAGTTAGTATCGCGTCGATTCCCCGAACAAATTTTTCGTGGCACTTTTGCGGGGTGCGGGAGGCGAAGTAAACACACACAGATACACTTTCACGCATACCCACACTATAATAAACTCGCAACACATTCAAAAAGATACGCACACAAATAAAGAATGACCTGACCATATGACCAAAAATTTGGCAGAGGGGGTTAGCGCATCATGCTCTCTCCAGTGGTATCTCCTCTAAGGGTACACGACAATAGGTACTATACCGTTAGCTGTATTTATCGACATTTGCGCTCGTAACAGATCAAACCTATTACTAATTATCATTTACATATCAATATAACTCTTGTAATATAACTTTAAATAGTTCAATTCACCTGCCCCGTAGAGGAAAATCTGCCTACGCTTTGTGTAATGAGACCATAGACAAACGCGTACTCTATTCCTAATACTTAACTCTATGGGACCGGCAGTTAGTGACATCCATAGCCATAAGTGACATTTCAACAATCATGAGAATAAAACATCAGCTGAAAATTACCGAGAGAGATCAGCTGTTATTCTGTCATCGACAAGAATTGTGCACGGTTGTCAATTTCCTCGTGGTTTATTAATTTCGTGTTTTCTCGTTCTTAGTTAGGCTTTATATATATTTTTCTGTTGTGTTGTATGGTGTTGGTGGTGGTAAGTGTATGTAGTTAGTAGTTAGTATCCCTTTTTCGTTTGCCGCACTCATTTCCCGTTGGAAATGAGTGCGGATGATCCCCCCGATGGGGGTGGTCTACCTCCGGACAAAGATTCCTCAACGATACCTATGGACGTAGATACAAGTTCTAAGTCAAATTTAAAACGCCTCGCCGATATTTCTAATACTAAAGATACCAAGAAAATTAGATCCCCTGCGGAATCAATTCAGTCGGTGTACACAAAACCTGGCTTTGAGAGTACAAAATTACATTATAGTGAGCAGGACAATGGTCCGTTTGTAGTCCATGTGTCTAAAATTGAATCTGATGCCACAGTTGGGTCTTCTCTGAAGGTCCTTAAGTTTGCACAAACCTTACACAAGAATAGGGTTACAGGTATTTCTGAAGGCGGAATTAACCAGTATGGTAGGAATAAAGTGTCCATCGAATTTCGTAAAGCAGAGGATGCCAACTCTTTTGTCAAAAATGATATTTTAAGCGACAAGTACCAGGTCACCATACCTAAATTTCTCGTTTCCAGAATGGGGGTGGTTAAAGACATCCCAACTGAATGGTCATTAGAAGACCTTGTGTGTGGAATAGTGACACCAAGACATTGTGGAGAAGTAGTCAGAGCTCGTAGACTTAATGTCAAATCTAGAAAAGACGACTCCGTAACTTGGGTTCCCTCATCCTCTGTTGTATTGACATTTGCTGGCCAAACCCTGCCGGAGAAGGTGTTCTGCTATCACGCTTCACTCCCTGTGTCTATCTACCAGCTGCCCACGATTCAATGTTTTAATTGCTGCCGATTTGGACACACAAAGGCCCAATGCCGATCTAAGCCCCGGTGTTTCATTTGTGCTCAACCACATGCTGGTGATAGTTGCTCAAGTCCCGAATCTTCAGCAACTTGTCTTCTTTGTCGTGGGGGTAGTCACAAAGCTACCGACTCTAAATGCCCTGAACATTCAAGACAGAGATCAATAAAAATGGTTATGTCTACAGAAAATATTAGCTACGGGGAAGCGTCTCGTCGTTTTCCTCCCTCCAAAATGTCATTTTCTGATACACTTAGTCAACCTGCTCAACCTGAATATTCCAGTCCCCCCCGTCCTATTCCTAATTATGTTATTTCTTCTCACTCTCCTTCTCCATCTCCTAGCTCCTCTCCAATCAAGTCATCATATAGAAAAACCATTCACCTAGCTCCTAAACCTAGACCCGAGTTGGGCAAGTCCTATGATGTCGAAGCTCATAGAAAACTCATTAATACTCCCAAGTCCTCTCAACCTAATGGCTGTGCCTATCTAGACTGTGAAGACTCAACTCCTTTAGCAACTCCCAATGACAACCTTATAGAGTTACTCACATGTTCCCTTATCAATATCCTTTCCAAATTTAATGGCTCCCTACCGAACAATGTTATTGTCCTACTCCAACAGCTCCTCCAATCTTTCATAAATAATAATGGATTACAAGATCCTTCAGTGGAATTGTAGAAGTGCTATCCATAAGAAATCTGATATAATATACCTTTTAAATTCCCACAAACCTGTCGTTTTTGCTATCTCTGAGACATGGCTCAAGCCTGATTCCCGTTTTAGGGTTCCAGGGTTTTCGTGTCTCGGGGATGGCAGAAGTGATGGATATGCAGGAAGCGCCCTGTTAATTAATAGATCCATCACCTTTAGCCAAATCCCTATCCCTGTACATGACCCCAGCTTTAATATTGTGGCAGTTAGAGCACTTAATGTATCTATTGTTTCCATTTATATCCCTCATCCCAACCATTCTATTTTTTCAGAACTCCAAAATATACTTTGTAATATACCAAGCCCCCTCCTCATTCTCGGTGATTTTAATTGTCGTCACACTTTATGGGGATGCCATTGTAATGATGCATCATCGTCATTCCTTTTAGAGATGCTTGACACTATTAATCTTTGTGTCCTAAACGATGGTTCTCCAACTCGAAGGGTCGCCCCTGGGCAGAATGTTAGTATTCCAGACCTATCTCTTGCTTCTCCTCCTCTTGTTTCTCGACTCTCCTGGTGCGTTTTACCTAATTCTTTTGGCAGTGATCACTTTCCTATCCTTATTGTGTTCCATCAGTCTCCTTCCCCTCCTCAACCCTCTGTTAGCCAACCCCTCCTTAAGTACAGAGTAACTCAAGCAGATTGGTCCAAATTTTCCTCAGTTATGGATGAGGCTGTTAATTCCTATCCTGATGTAAATTTATCTAACTTCCTAGCCCTGTATGACCAATTTATCTCGTCTTTAATTCTTGCAGCAAATGAGGCTATCCCGTTGAAAAATTCTTCCCAGAGCCAAATTCCTTCTCCTCCGTGGTGGGACTCAGAATGTTCAGAAAGTGTTCGTCAGCGCAAGGAGGCTGAGTGCTTATATGCTGCAGACTTATCATTGCCAAACTACCTTAATTTAAAAAGAACAGCAGCTCAAACTAGTAGACTATTGGCTAAGAAAAAATGCTTAGGTTGGCACAATTATTGTGAATCTCTTTCTCCAAGATCCCCTCCTTCCCTAGTATGGAAAAAAGTGAAGGCATACCGTAGATCCCTTTCAAATTCTAATATCCCATCTAACGACCCTGACCTTTGGCTGAATGACTTTCTTGACAAACTTGCTCCCCCTTTTGTTCCTTTTTCTGACTCACTTCCTTCAACTGATCCCACAACCTGCTCTCAATCCGACAGGTTTAATGAGCCTTTTTCTATCTCTGAGTTATTATGTGCTCTTGACCACCTCCAAGATTCCTCCCCAGGCGCGGATGGTATCCCATACTCTTTTATCAAAAATTGTTCTCTTAGATGCCAGCAACTTCTTCTCCAAATCTTCAATGCTGTATTTGATTCTGGCATCATTCCTGCTTCTTGGAAGTCACAAGTTGTTATTCCAATTCTTAAGCCTGGCAAAAATCCTAATGACCCTTCTTCATATCGGCCTATTGCTTTATCTTCCGTTCTTTGTAAGATTATGGAACACTTATTAAAAAACCGGCTTGAATGGTTTCTAGAGAGTAAAGGTTTGTTGCCCAATAGTCAATTCGGTTTCAGAAGAGGTATGGGCACTATGGATAGCCTAAGTGTCTTTGCCTCCGAAGTTCGAATTGCATTCTCTTGTAACGAAAGTGTTTTAGCTGCCTTTCTTGATGTTTCCTCAGCATACGACAACGTCCTACTCCCACTACTCAGGCAGAAAATGCAACAGCTGAGTATTCCTGCGAGGTTGGTTTCTGTCATTTGCAATCTTCTTATGGAGCGATCTATCACCGTCCGTCATCAAAATTCTCTTCTACCTCCGCGCCTGGTGTGGAAAGGACTTCCTCAAGGTTCGGTTCTGAGCCCTCTTCTTTACAATGTGTATACTTCAGACCTGGATACATCCGTTAACTGCTTCTGTAAGATTTTACAATATGCAGATGACATTGTTATATATGCTAGATCTTCTTCCCTTCCCGATGCCGCTTCCCGACTTAACTCTGCACTATTTTATTTAAACCAATGGCTTATTGACCATGGCCTTACTGTGTCTGTTCCTAAGTGCAATGCCGTAGTCTTTTCACGCAAGCGTAATATCCCCCCCATAGACTTGTTTATTTCGAATGAATCTATCGCTATCCGGGATAACGTAAAATTTCTAGGTATGATTTTAGATTCCAAGTTAACTGGTGTGGATCACCTTAATTATATTATGAAAAAGTGCGAAAATGGCTTAAATGTAATGCGTGCTCTTTCTGGCGTTAGATGGGGCTCACATCCTGCTACACAAAAACTGCTTTACAACGCCCTAATTCGTAGTCATTTTGATTACGGCAGTTTTCTTTTAGAGCCTTGTTCTAAAATTGCTCTTGCTAGATTAGACAGACTACAGTCCAAGTGCTTACGTGTTATTACAGGCGCCATGAAATGTTCCCCAGTCTTAGCTCTCCAAGTGGAATGTCTAGAGCCACCATTGATTTTAAGAAGACAGTTTCTATCTAATAGATTTTTGTTTAATATTGCTCAGTCTAGTTCTCACCCCCTTCTTCCTCTTCTTTCTGCCCTATCTGACCTCATAACATCCTCTCCCTATTGGACCCATAAAGACCCTCCTTGTCTGGTCATTAGTTATAATAAATTAAAAAGCCTCCCTTTCCCTGTTAATAACTTATATAGAAACCCAATTTTCGAGATCGACTTTGACTCGCTATTATTCAAACCTAGGGTTCTGTTGGATTTCGGCATTACCAAACACGGTCCTGGTTCTAATCAGTTATTTAATATGATTCTGGAGAGAGACTGGTCCGAATGGACTGCTATATTTACAGATGCATCCAAATTATCTGATGGTAGCAATGTGGGAGCCGCTGCTTGGATCCCTAAATATGGAATCGTCCTGAATTTTGCGTGTCCCTCGGCTTGTTCTATCTTTACCGGAGAAGCTATTGCTTTATTAGAAGCAGTCTTGTATGTGGAATCACACAATCTTGGAAATACTATAATCTTTTCCGACTCGCTGAGTTGCCTGCAGGATATCCAGAAAGTGCCATTCCGTTCACGGGATAACTTTATACTAACACTCAAAATCAAGCAGGTCCTATTAAGGTGTCACAATAGAAACATAGAGGTAGTTTTAGCTTGGATCCCCAGCCACTCTGGAATCACTGGTAATGAGTCGGTTGACTCATGCGCTCGATCGGCTACTCAGTTAGGATGTAGTACTTATAACTCGTGTTATTCTCGCGACCTGCGCTCTCTTGCTTACCCATCATTAGTTAAAGCTTGGAACTTACTTTGGAAGGCTCAAACACGCAATGTAGCAAAATACTATGCCTCTATCCAACCAGAAATTCCCAATAAGCCTTGGTTTTGTCGGAATAAAAACATGAGCAAATTAGTTACTTCAATTATTATTCGCCTAAGGTTAGGTTTCGTTTGTACACCGGTATTTTTAGCCAAAATCCGAGTGAGGGATCATTCTCTGTGTGAGTGCGGGCTTGACGAGGGCTCGTTGGAGCATTTATTTTTTGCATGCCCTAAACTAGTCGTTCCTCTATATGACCTTCTCCCTGACGACTTCCCCCGCCCTATTAATATTCCATTCATGTTAACCTTAGCCCATACTCCTTTCATAAATGTTTTAGGGAAATTTTTAACTTTAAATAATATTATATTATAGCACTCTCTCCCCTATTCCAAGTTTCCAACTCCATCCTACTTATTCCAATCCTCCATATTTTTCCATTTGTTATTTTTACGTACATAAACATAATAATTGTATTTCATGTTATTAATACTGTGGCGTCTATTTACTAACCCGTTATTTGTTTTGTTCCAGCTTAACTAAAACCGAACAATCGTTAAGTCGAACCGATTATTAGTTTAAATAAAATTAAAAAAAAAAAAAAAAAAAATACCTTTATCACCCAACTTGTTTTTGGCAGAATCATCGTCAAACGATGGAAGCCATATAATTAAAAAATTGATTGAATTGATTGATCAGCTGTTAATTTTTTTCCTAGTTATTGCGGCTACCTAAAAATAAAATACAATAAAATACTAAAACATTTCAATCGTTAATGTGTAAGTAAATTGCAAAACAGAGTATAAACATCGGGCAAAGTCCAAATCATACTTTTATGGTGTCAGAAATTATAAAAATAACAACAAAATGTTATGTCAAATATTTCTATGTATGTTCTCAGACCAAAGTTGACCACGGGAAGGTTCTGTGTAGTTAAGTGAGCAGCCCAGGGCACAATGCACGATGTTGGAAGGTCTCGTGGCTTGGGTTTTGAACAACTACCTCGGGAAGTATGTGGAGAACCTGAACACCGACCAGCTCAGTGTTGCATTGCTGTCAGGTAACCTACCATTAAGGAACTGCGTAAATTTTAGTACCGCCTTCGCTGTTCTAAGGGTTTATTTATTATAAGCTGTTTCTCTGATTAATTACCAATAATAAATATGGAGTGAGTAATGTAACTAATATGAAGGATTAAGATTAATAAGAGAGGTAGGCTGTTGTGAGAACACTCGAAATTGGAACAAGCCAACCGGCGAAATACCTTACAAACAAATAACAAGCTTACAAGTAGTGTTGAGTAAGGAAAAACAAGTATAAATTTAAATATTTTATACAACATGGTAAACATACACTTAATTAAAATGACTTTTCTGCACCATTATCAGGCCCTGATCAGTATCTGTCTACTAACTACTCATCAAGATTTAACCACAGATTTCAAATTCGGTGGGTCCTACATTTAATAGAGCTGAGGTCCTTTTACCACCTTCCTGCTTGCTCCCATCACCAGACTCTGATCATCATTTTTCTACCTACTACTAGTAGCAACCTATCTAATGGCAACTACTCATCGAGACCTACCTAATGAGCCCAAACTCGGTCACCATTTTTGCTAGCAAGTACTTGTTGTGACATATCTAATGAGCGCAAACTCGGTGGATCTACATTTATTGGTGCAGAGATCTTGTGACCACCTTCCTGCTCCATCAGACCCTGATCACAATTTTTCTAGCAACTACTCGTTGAGACTTATCCAACGAGCCCATACTCGATGGGTCTATGTTTATTGGAGCTGAGATCATGTTCTTGCTGATCATCATCAGAGCCTGAAGGTTACCATTTTCTTTAGTATCATCAGATTTCCATATATTCTAAATTTCAGATCTTTAAAGTAGTGAAAAATGTATATTGTATTCGAAATATCCTTACCTCGACTCGGAATAGAGCTGCTGGTGTTCAAAGGGCTGGACCGCTTTTCATGAAACATAGCTAAGAACCATCTCGCTTAAACTAGCTTTAAAATAAGAAAAACCGCATTCGAATCCATCCATTGGTTGGAGCACTATGATGCCACAGACAGACATACAGACAGACATACAGACAGACATACAGACAGACATACAGACAGACATACAGACAGACATACAGACAGACAGACATACAGACAGACATACAGACAGACATACAGACAGACTCACAGACAGACACACAGACAGACACACAGACAGACACACAGACAGACACACAGACAGACACACAGACAGACATACAGACAGACATACAGACAGACATACAGACAGACATACAGACAGACATACAGACAGACATACAGACAGACATACAGACAGACATACAGACAGACATACAGACAGACATACAGACAGACATACAGACAGACAGACAGACATACAGACAGACATACAGACAGACATACAGACAGACATACAGACAGACATTCAGACAGACATTCAGACAGACATACAGACAGACATACAGACAGACATACAGACAGACATACAGACAGACATACAGACAGACATACAGACAGACATACAGACAGACATACAGACAGACATACAGACAGACATACAGACAGACATACAGACAGACATACAGACAGACATACAGACAGACATACAGACAGACATACAGACAGACATACAGACAGACATACAGACAGACATACAGACAGACATACAGACAGACATACAGACAGACATACAGACAGACATACAGACAGACATACAGACAGACATACAGACACACATACAGACAGACATACAGACAGACATACAGACAGACATACAGACAGACATACAGACAGACATACAGACAGACATACAGACATACAGACAGACATACAGACAGACAGACAGACATACAGACAGACATACAGACAGACATACAGACAGACATACAGACAGACATACAGACAGACATACAGACAGACATACAGACAGACATACAGACAGACATACAGACAGACATACAGACAGACATACAGACAGACATACAGACAGACATACAGACAGACATACAGACAGACATACAGACAGACATACAGACAGACAGACAGACATACAGACAGACATACAGACAGACATACAGACAGACATACAGACAGACATACAGACAGACATACAGACAGACATACAGACAGACATACAGACAGACATACAGACAGACATACAGACAGACATACAGACAGACATACAGACAGACATACAGACAGACATACAGACAGACATACAGACAGACAGACATACAGACAGACATACAGACAGACATACAGACAGACATACAGACAGACATACAGACAGACATACAGACAGACATACAGACAGACATACAGACAGACATACAGACAGACATACAGACAGACATACAGACAGACATACAGACAGACATACAGACAGACATACAGACAGACATACAGACAGACATACAGACAGACATACAGACAGACAGACAGACATACAGACAGACATACAGACAGACATACAGACAGACATACAGACAGACATACAGACAGACATACAGACAGACATACAGACAGACATACAGACAGACATACAGACAGACATACAGACAGACATACAGACAGACATTCAGACAGACATACAGACAGACATACAGACAGACATACAGACAGACATACAGACAGACATACAGACATACAGACAGACATACAGACAGACATACAGACATACAGACAGACATACAGACAGACATACAGACAGACATACAGACAGACAGACATACAGACATACAGACAGACATACAGACAGACTTACAGACAGACATACAGACAGACATCCTCGTTTTTGGCCGGGGGTTAAAAACTGAGTGGAGTAGTATCTCTGTGAAATAATATCTTTATAGCCACTATCACAGCCACTACATAATATTGTAATTGCAGTGTACAGTGCAAAATTTTTAGCAGGGTATACAAATCTTTTCTTCATAGTATAAAACTAAGTCACAGCTGCTGTTTGTATGCTTAGATCTTTTGAAGTACACAACTGATTTGAATGCAGTTTACAGCAATAGATAGAGTGATTCAAGAGGAAGGTTTATATGTAGTATGCATGACGGGACTGTTTGGGTCAGCTAGTCTATATATATCAAAATTAATGTTTGTATGTCCATTAAAGAATCGTAAACTATGCATTTGATCTTGTCATGATCTTCAGCAAAGTGAAAGAGCGCGAGCGGAGCTGCGCGGGTCAGCTTGTAAGAAATAAAGAAAGAAGTATGAAACAATATCACTATTCTAATCTGTTTACGCCATCACTGCACTATGATGTAGTTTACAAAATCATTAAAATACTTTCGTTTAGAAGTTTACTGCATTTAATACATTCATACAGTAGTCACAGTGGATCTTTGTGTGTCTAAAGTTAACTGCAAGACGCTGCGCAGTAGCTATTTTTGTGTTTTTGTATTCACAACTCACAACCGTACTTGTGCAATGGTTTGCCAAACCTAACTTCAGAGACACAAAGATCTGTGACTACTGTATAATTTATATTTATAACCTTAAATGGCTATGTGAAGTCATAGCCCTTATATCTTTACTAAACAATATAAGCTAGGACACCATTCTAAAAAAAAAACTGTTATCATATATCATCAGGAAAAGTAGAACTAGAGAATCTCCCCCTGAAGAAGGATGCACTCCGTCACCTGGGATTGCCGGTGGAGGTCAAGGCGGGCTTCATTGGCAAGGTGCAGCTGCAGGTGCCTGTGCGTCAGATACGCTCGGCACCTTGGCTGATTGCCATTGAGAAGCTTTATCTGGTTGCCGCACCAGTCAACTTGGATGAGGTACTACTTTGCTTATTTTACTTTACTAGGTGGTAGGTCCCCCGGTGCGCAAGTCCGACTCGCACTTGGTCGGTATTTGATATGTAATAGTAACAATACCCCGGGACAATCCACACACGGTCATATGATCCCAAACTAGGCAGAGCCTGTACTATGGAAACCAGACAACTGATACTAATACTTATATATTTTTTTTGTAAATACATACATATATAGATAAATAACCCCCAGACACTTAGTGGGAATCGAACCCATGACCCATCGGTTAGCGGACAGGGTGTCTAACTACTAGACCAACGGGCCCGTCATTCATCATTTGTTTTGATAACAAGATTTGTGTATAGTGAAACTGATAACAAAACATCATTAATCATGCCTCTTGAAGTATATTATCTTATAGTAATCTAGGTATTTAACATTTCTCCACCCTACTCCAGTGAAATACAGATGAGATACAAATTAAATACGATTTTAATATAATTTCTTTTTATCTTATTTATAATTAGAATTATCAGAAATGATTTGAATTATTTCTAAAAAAAGGCAATTGTGACACAAGACCTAAGGCGCTGTGCACACTTAGAGCACCTTTAGCTGACGCAATTGTCGTGTTTTTAAAAGTTACACAAAAGCCTAGTTCACAGTTACCGCAATTTTAAATAAAGTTTCGAAATCAACGACTATTCCTAAAGTCACTCCACGCGTTACAGTTGCCGGTTGGCGAAATTGGTGACTTGATACAACTGGTAAAAGTTGCAAGTTTCTATTTGTGGCAATTCAAACACTATTTAATCACTGATTACGCCAATCAAAAACTATAGTGGATTATCGAAATTCTGAACTAAAGTTACTACGTCTGCGCAGTTTCGTGAAATTATACAAAGAACTTCATACATTTATCAGGTGGTTGCGGATTTCCACATGCTGAAACTCGATTCAAACTGGCTCCGTCTGCGCAGCACCCTAGTTGACTAAAAGTACATTATGTTTTATGGTATGTGAATTCTAAATAGGTGATTCCTGAAATTTTGGTGTGTTTCTCTGGATATGTGCTGCGGCTACCGTTTCGTGGTCCACACTCGGGAATCTTTCTTTCCCATCGGTTATCGGTTCTTCGAGCGATATGGCCTGCCCATTGCCACTTCAACTTGCAGATGCTGAGAGCTATGCCGGTGACCTTATTTATTCAGCGAATCTCCTCGTTCTGGATTCTGTCGTGAAAAGAAACTTTGAGCATAGCTCTGTCCATAGCTCGTATTGCCACTTCAACTTGCAGATGCTGAGAGCTATGCCGGTGACCTTATTTATTCAGCGAATCTCCTCGTTCTGGATTCTGTCGTGAAAAGAAACTTTGAGCATAGCTCTGTCCATAGCTCGTATTGTGTGATTCTAAGCTTCTTCTCTTCTCGAAGTGTTACAGAATTCATTTCCGGATAAAACATTTTCCGCGTCTTTAATCTCAGGAGCATTTCCTGAGTAAAAAGATCAGAAATGATTTGACAGTGAATCATCTTCAGCATTTTCCGTACTGATCTAACCTTTGCATTAAATTGAGCTTCAGATCTAATGCTGTGTACTTGAATTATATAATCTGTTTAAGTCTACCTCTGCCCATCTTCTACTATTTTCCTTCCAGAATAGGTTTAAGAAAGTATTGTGTCGTATCAAGTCATTTTCCTTGCCCTTTTTTTGTACGGTTCTTAACAACAATTTTTCTTATTTTATAATTTTCAATTCAGCTATTTTCATTTTCAATTCAGTTTATTCATTCGTAGGCCAATATACAAGTACGTTCAAAACCTTCAATGGAGATCAATGGATTTGGTAACTTTGTTAAATTTCAGGATGAAAGCAAATAGTAAAATAAAATCGTTTAAAAAAAAAACCCTCCTACCGCGTAAGGACCTTGGTGAAAGTTAATTTTGTAACTAGGTATAAGAAAGCACTATGTATGTATTTATCCTTATACGATCAAAGGTACACCCAAATTGAGTTAGCTAGTAGTCAGTCGAGGGTACTGTTAGGTCCTACTTTCCAGGTCCATCATCAGGTCCTTGTTACTGAGTGATGTGAGTAGGATTTGTTTAGATAAATCTAATAAATCGAAAGGAGTTGTTGCAAAATGGGCTAGGAATATGTACAGCACCACAAAAAATCGAGAAAAATCCATAGAATCCGAGAAAAATATAAATATTTCGTTTAAATTACTATTAATGTTGTAATTTTAATTATAATTTATTTTATATCTATATTCAACATGGCGTCCTAAGATGGCGTCTCACTGATGTCGAATTGAACTGTCAGCCAGCCAGCTGTCGATAGCACTGCTGCTGTCACACTTGTCACAGTTCGTTGTGTGCGTGTGTTGTATGTAGTGAATTGATTATCATTGATATTTTAATTATTAAAATGATGTACCTATGAGAAAACAGAAACAAAAATACGAAGAGTACTGTAGTAAAAATACTTATAAAGCCATTGATAATAAAAATGACACATGACAGTGACACTTTTCCGCCATACCAGTTTTATGTTATGTGTTGCAATTTTAAGTAAAAATTATTAAGTTTTACAAGCAAATAAAGCCAAATTAAAGTAAATGGATAGTTAAAAATTGTTTTATGTGTGTTTCCCTATTTTAGAGTATAGTGTACAAAGTCCTAGCCCAGGCTCCATACATTTTGGAACATCTCTTTTAGCAGCTATCTAAAACTTCCACTACCCACCTTCCAGGAGCATCACGAATACCTGATTCGTTATTGTTTAAAGTGAATAGAACTTGTTAAGAATAATATAAGTCCAAATTCGATGGATGTAGCCATGTATGAGTTCTGGTACCCACCGTCCAGCTCCATCATCATACTAGCTCGATTGTTACCAATATAGTATTGTCATCAGTTGGAATGACAATTTATTTTTCTACAGTGGGATAGTGACGTGGAAGCGGCAATACAACATGAATGCAAAGTGGCGGTGCTGGACGCGATGGAGGCGCAGTGGCGCGCCTCCCACGAGGCGACCGATGCCAGCTACTACGCCACTTCCTACTCTTCATGGCTTAGCTATGGCACCGGCCTGCTAGCTAACATCGTTGAGAACTTGCAGGTACTTCAAATTACATTACAGCAAGAATAGGGGAGTAGAACTTCCCCCAGTCATTCGTGAAATCGTGTCGACAGTACTAGGGGTTTTGTTTTCACTGTAGAAATATTGGTTAATCAGTTAGGTCTGCCAAGGCTGATTGTTTGGACTCCTAAAACTTCTCTCTGGCCATGCCCTATATAGCCAGTTAGTGCATATTAATCGTTCAATATTTTTTAGTTGAAACTAAACGACGTCCATATTCGCTACGAGGACGCAATAACATGTCCGGGCGAGGCGTTCGCTTGCGGCCTCACCGTCGAGTCCCTCGGCGCGGAGTCGTGCGACAGCGAGTGGCGGCGCGGCTTCACGTTGCTCGCTGACCCTGACGGATGCTCCTTCAAGCTGCTCGAGCTGCACAACCTGGCCGTTTACTGGGACCCCATGACCGTGCCCGCTGGCATGTTGGCTAATTGCAATATCTCTGAGCTTACGGTTAGTATAAACTAAGCATTAGTTATTCAACAGAAAGTATTGTTTGAAACGAGTCGGTGCGGTTAACGTTATAGTATATCATTCACAGGAGCGTATGTCTCAGACATGGAAAGCTTCACATAGTTACCTGGTGTCGCCCGCGTCGGCGTGGGCGCGCGTGCGTCGCGAGCGGACCGCACAGCCGTTGCGCTCGCGCACGCGGCCTCGGCTCGCATGCCACCTCACGCTTGATTCAGTGCTGCTCAACCTCACTTCGGTAATAACACGTCACACACGTCTCACATATTAACTACCCCACTTTTCGTATTCCATGCAATCTTTTTTCCATCCCAAGGTTGCCTGTAAGAAATTGCGGATAGCGATAAGGCCGCCCTTTGTACAAATTTCTTCAAGTCCTTTTTATTTTATTTTTATGTGTGTACAATAAAGAGTATAAATAAATAACACGTTGTTGTATTGAAGATAGGGCTGAGTGATCCCTGTACTACGCCATGCCCGACGTATCAATAACTATTTCTTTTATGTATTTGCTATTATGATTGTGATTTGCTATTTATATGAAGACCTTTAAATTGTTACTTTTTTTATATAATATGTGTTTTTATATATTTGTGTGATTTACTCATTCAGAAGTTATATATAACTCCGTATGTTCAATACTTATCTTATTTAGCGAGCGAGTTCTATTATTCTGAAAATAAGAAACATTATTCTGACGAAGAAAATGAAATCGTGAGGAACTCCAAAAAGGAAATTTCACAGTTTGATTTTAAAATAAATGAGTCATGATGCTCTCGAGTAGTCAGGATCGCCATCTGTCATTTTGTGCAAAGTATATTCCGCACAATAACCCTATCTGATCCTTGAAAAGATGACCAGTGGATAAATTGTACCTGTTTAGGTTAAGCGCTTTAGTAATTATTGTAGTGGAGGTATAAGCGAGTGTCGTCGTTTGTCGGTCGGCAGCGGCAGTACAGTGCGGCAGTGCGCTGCAGCGCGGGCTTGGAGCGCCTGGCGCGCGTGCGCGAGCAGCGAGCACTGCGGCCCGCCGCGCCCCTCCGCGGCCACGCCAAGCTGTGGTGGGTGTACGCGCTCTCCGCGCACATACCGCACCACAAGTGTGAGTACCTCATGTACTGCGCTGCGGCCCGCCGCGCCCCTCCGCGGCCACGCCAAGCTGTGGTGGGTGTACGCGCTCTCCGCGCACATACCGCACCACAAGTGTGAGTACCTCATGTACTGCGCTGCGGCCCGCCGCGCCCCTCCGCGGCCCTCCGCGGCCACGCCAAGCTGTGGTGGGTGTACGCGCTCTCCGCGCACATACCGCACCACAAGTGTGAGTACCTCATGTACTGCGCTGCGGCCCGCCGCGCCCCTCCGCGGCCACGCCAAGCTGTGGTGGGTGTACGCGCTCTCCGCGCACATACCGCACCACAAGTGTGAGTACCTCATGTACTGCGCTGCGGCCCGCCGCGCCCCTCCGCGGCCACGCCAAGCTGTGGTGGGTGTACGCGCTCTCCGCGCACATACCGCACCACAAGTGTGAGTACCTCATGTACTGCGCTGCGGCCCGCCGAGCCCCTCCGCGGCCACGCCAAACTATGGTGGGTGTACGCGCTCTCCGCGCACTACGTCTGTGTCCGCTGTGTGTCTGTGTGCGCACTACATCGTGCATGACATGTATGTCCGCAGTGACGCAGCCGCGGCCCACGTGGGAGTCGTGCGTGGAGCGCGCGCGCGCCGCGCGGCAGTACGTGGCGGCGTGCCTGGACACGCTCAGCCAGCCCGCCGCCACGCTGCCCGCCGACAGGCAGGCCGCCAAGGACGAGTACGAGTGGCGGACGCCGCTGCACATACTCATACCGCTCAGAGAGGTCACTTACCTTACCTTAACTTAATATGCTATGCTTTGCTATGATCTCTTGTTATACTCTAAAAATCCTAGACAATATCGCCAAACACCTATTAAAATCGTTAAAGTCGTCGTAGGCTTTGCTTTTCGTAATTAAAGATACTGACATGAAGTTTAAACTAGATCGCAATGGCTAGTGAAATAATAAGGCTAAATACAGAGTCTTCTGTTCAATATTTGAAACGTTTTGATCCTACCTCAAATTATAGCAGAACGTTCCGTTCGCTGTTGCGTTATTGTAAGTTATATGATTATTAGTCTATTACCTTTCGTGGTGGCACTAAATGCTTAACAGGTGTTTGTGAATCGGCCGTGAACCCTTGTAATAATAATTTTCCAACAGATAGCAATGAGAAAAGTGCCAAAGTGCACCCCCGTGTCGACGCCGGACAAGCCAGCGAGCTCGGGGCGTAGCATGCTGGTGCACTGGTTCCCGCAGTGGTGGGGCTGGTACGGCTCGCCCTCGCAGGACGCGCCCGCTCACGCTCCCGCGCCCGCTCCCTCGCCCGCTCCCGCGCCCGCTCCCGCTGACGCTGCCCCCGACTTGGAGGAGGAGATTCTGGACGTGATAGCTGACTCGCTGGACAATAATACATTGTTAAAGAGAGACACCGTGTTCGGGAAATTTGAGTTTATACTGAATAAAGGATCTCTTAATTTGTGCATGGATGACGAAAATGACGATAATAGGTGAGTTTCTTTATGGTATAATGTTTTACGATCAGTTGTGTACGGTTCAACCACCGTACATTTTCTGCGACGTTGCGACCTATTTGAGGCGCACCGCCGAGCATAGTAATAAATTCATATAAATATTAAAATATGAACATACATTACTTAATAGCCGTTCAGTAGTCGCACAGTAACAACGTGGTACTATAACATCTATCAAAGATGTACTATAATCAAATAACATCTACTTAGAGCAAGATTCGCCTACAACAACATTGTCAGTTCTGCAATAAACATCTTTCATTTGCAATCTTCATCATCTGCATTCTACTTCTACTACCACCAACACCACCTAGCAACATCATGTGTGGACTCTCAGAACATAAGGGCCCATACAAGTTGTATATGAAGATTGGCACTGCAGTTTAATCTTCGAAAATCTCCCACGTTCTGCCGACTATACGGATAACAAATTGATTAATAATCTATATTAATAAAAGAGCAGGGTGTTTTCTAGGAATCACGATACAGCAAAAACCATATAACGTACAATCTTGAAATTTGGAACCAACATTATTCAAATAGTCTAGGTGAACAATAAGAACGGATTTTTCGAAATTCCATACCTAAGTGGGTCAAATGGGCTCCCAAAGTTTGTATGGAAAATAAATTTTTTTTCGTCACACGAACATGGAACTTTGTCAGTGTACTATACAAAAGAAATAAAGAAACACGTGTATCACACTTTTTTAAAATAGACCCATATTGGGATTTTAGCCTGGTTTTTGAGTATTCAACGCGGAAAAAAAAATTCATACTGCATTGCTGAAAATTTGCGAATACATTAATCAAATTATAGCAATCCAAGTGCAAATAATCATTTTTTGGAAATCAACTCGTAAAGGGGTCAAATTGGGGTCCAAAAAATGTTTCTCGACCTACAGTCATAAAACTTAGTTTATATAGTGCACACAAGAATCTAAGAAACCTATTTCCAGCATTTTTCGAAAAACTACCCCTAAGGATTTCTAATGGGGTTTCAAATTTTGCACAAAGAAGGATTTCCATTTCATCATATGATGCAGCTAGAGTAACGAAACTCGGTAAATAAACTCAACACAACAATTGAAAAAACTAATTTTGAGCATTTTTGTAAAATCAACCCCTAAGTGCGTTAAATGGGCTCCCAAAGTTTGTATGAAAAAAATTTTTTTTCGTCACACCTAAACGAAACTATGTTAAAGTACTGAGCAAAACAAATAAAGAAACACGTGTATTACAACTTTTTGAAAATCGAGCCTTAAAGGGGTTTTAACATGGTTTTTGAGTATGAAATGTGAAAAAGAAACATACGTACTGCATTGATGAAACTTTACGAATATATTTATCAAGTTAAAGCAATCCATGTGTAAATAATCATGTTTTGAGAATCAACTCCGAAATAGGTCATTGAAAAATTTTTACGAATACATTTATCAAACTAAAACAATTATTGTATAAATAATCATTTTTTTAAAATCAACTCTTAAACTGGTCCGATTGGGGTCCAAAAAATGTTTTTCGACTTACAGTCATAAGACTTAATTTATGTATTGCACACAAGAATCTAAGAAAGCTATTTCCGGCTTTTTGCAAAAATCAATCCCTATGGTCATTTAATGGGGTTGGAAAGTTTACACGTAGAACGATCTCCATTTAATGCTACTTGCATTTTTCAATAATCAAGCCCTAAGTGGGTCAAATGGGGTCTCATAGTTTGTATGGTAAACAATATTTTTTTTTCACCACATACACACGAAATTTTGTCAACGTACTAAACAAAAGAAATGAAGAACTGTATCACAACTTTTTGAAAATCGACCTTTAAAGGGGTTTTAGTATGGTTTTTAAGTTTGAACCGCAGAAAAATATTATGGTACATTGATGAAACTTTGCGAATACATTAATCAAACTAAAGCAATCCATGTGTAAATAGTTTTTGAAAATAAACTAATAAAGGGGTCTAATTTGGGGTCCAAAAATGTTCTTCGACCTGCAGTCATAACACTTAATTTATATATTGCACACAAGAATCTAAGAAACCTATTTCCGGCATTTAGCGTAAAACAACCCCTAAAGTCGTATAATGGGGTTGGAAAGTTTACACATAGAACGATTTCCATTAAATATTATAATACAGCTAGAGTAATGAAACTCGGTACATAGAGTCAACAAAACAATTAAACAAACTAATTTTCAGCATTTTTTGAAACTCAACCGCTATGGGTATTTACTAAGGGGGTTACCAAATGGTTTCCACTTAACAACCTCATAAGTTTTTTAATGGAATTGCAAAATTGTAGGAATGCCTAAAAGATGATGTTTTTATCGCTTTTTAAGGACAAAAATGGTCAAACGCTGGCAAATATGTATTTACCAATTTTAATTAATCTTTTTTTTTTCGAAAGAAGGAACCACTGTAATGAATATGTATAAATTTTATCACAACCAGATAAGAACTTCCTGGAGAACCATGATTGATGTGGAGTAATTTATCTGGTAAAAAAAAAAGAATATATACAGACAAATTGAGAACCTCCTCCTTCTTTGAAGTCGGTTAAAAAACAATGAATCTGATGTTCTCCATTACATTACTCTGACAAATATGAACCGATTTCTATTATTCTTTTTTTATTCAAGAGAGTAAATTACTGTAATGATTTCATGCTAATTTCATTAGGACCGGATAAAGTGTTCCTGAAGAAAATATACACAGTAGGTACGTCAACACCAACTTCAATAACATTTAAATTATTTTATGCTTTTTAGTGTTATTGAAGTCGGTTCTTTTTTTTTTGTTGTGTTGTGTGCAATGTTTTATTCGAAAATCCATGGGACAAATGAGGTATCAAAGTTTGTATGCAAAGAAATATTTTTTCAAAGATACAAAACTTTGTCAGTGTACTTATCAAATAATTGAGAAACACGTCTTAACACATTTGTTTTGAAAATCTTAACGGGGTTATAGCACGGTTGTTGAGTATCAAACGCAAAAAAAATCATGCTGCACTGTTGCCACTTTGCGGATACATTCGTCATATTGAAGTAATCCATGTATTTTTTTAATTAACCCCTAAACGCGTTCAATTGATTTCCTAAAAATATTTATACAGCCACACGACATATTTTATGTATTGCGTACAAGAATCTAAAGGTAGCCACTGACGATACGTCCGTTTGAAATGCTTCCAAATGGAAGACTTCCGAATGGAAGCACTTCATATTATACGCACATTGACGTACGTCCATTTGGACGTACGCACAGTCACTTCGAATGTTGCACGGTATATGAAAAACGTTAGAGAACGTGGATTAAAGGATATGTTCTTTAACCGAATTTAAGTTAGCGCCAGGACCCTTTCTTTTAAACAATCCAACAGAGCATTCATTGCTGCATTTCTCCTCAGAGAAAAAAGAAATACACGATGAACAGCGTGATAGATAATCAGGATGTTTCACTTGCCATAAACATGGATGCGATTTATATTTTTATTTTTCAACTGACTTCTAATACAAAGTCACGCGCAAACGTAATATTTATTTATAAACGTTTCATAATTTTTCGACGGGCCTGTTGGTTTAGTGGTTAGACACCCTGGCTGCTACCCGATAGTTCGTGGGTTCGATTCCCGCCAAGTGTCTGGGTGTTATTTATCTATTTATCTATGTATTTACAAAAAAAAGTATATACGTATTAGTATCAGTTGTCTGGTTTCCATAGTACAGGCTCTGCCTAGTTTAAGATCGGATGACCGTCTGTGGATTGTCCTAGAATATTATTATTATAGGAAATAATAGTACAGAGCACTGCTTAGGGGTTGTCCATTAATCACGTGAGGCTCGAAAGGGGGGGGGGGGGGGTATAATGAGACATCACGTGTATTTATTTTTCTTGAATGCACGATTTCTAAACCAAACAGCGGCACGTGGCCTTGACTCACCGTTGCCGGCAACGACTTCCCCTTCAACATTTAATCAGTTAAGTACCTGTATTTAAAGATAATATTCCGAAAATTTTAATATAAACTATATTGAAATTTTGTCCAAAAAAAATACACGTGATTTTGGTTAGTTTAAAACCTCTCCACATATCACCCAGGGGGGGAGGGGTTAAAAAGTTGCTAAAAAACATCACGTGATTAATGGACGACCCCTTATTTGTAAAGACATATTCCAGAAAGCCTGCGATAACATTTATGCAATCAGGGGATTTTATTTATACGTTTCATAGACTCAGCCACAGAGCTCTTATAATCCAGCACATGTGCCACCGTCAACGCCAGAGCGTAAACTGAGCGACTTTTGCCGACCGGCTGTGCTGATTTATGCCGGCACGTAAACATGTAGCACCGGTCTAAGCCGGGCCTCGTTCTCGAACATTCATCCATATATGTTAGATTTTGCCACCCGGGTGGGCCGATTTGTGTCCCAGTCGAAGGAAGGTAAGTCAGTAATGTCGTTGACATTCCACAGTGTTCGTACGGATAACTCGAGAACAGAAGAGGGCGCGGGCGCCGTGGAGCTGCAGTTCTCGTGCGTGCGCGTCGGCATAGAGTCGCGGCCCCGCGGCGGCGCGCACGCCCTGCACGTGGCGCTGGGCGCCGTGTGCCTGCGCGAGCGCATCACGCCCGACACGCTGTTCCCCATACTCATCGCGCCGCAGGTACGCACCGTGACACAGGCACGCCCTGCACGTGGCGCTGGGCGCCGTGTGCCTGCGCGAGCGCATCACGCCCGACACGCTGTTCCCCATACTCATCGCGCCGCAGGTACGCACCGTGACACAGGCACGCCCTGCACGTGGCGCTGGGCGCCGTGTGCCTGCGCGAGCGCATCACGCCCGACACGCTGTTCCCCATACTCATCGCGCCGCAGGTACGCACCGTGACACAGGCACGCCCTGCACGTGGCGCTGGGCGCCGTGTGCCTGCGCGAGCGCATCACGCCCGACACGCTGTTCCCCATACTCATCGCGCCGCAGGTACGCACCGTGACACAGGCACGCCCTGCACGTGGCGCTGGGCGCCGTGTGCCTGCGCGAGCGCATCACGCCCGACACGCTGTTCCCCATACTCATCGCGCCGCAGGTACGCACCGTGACACAGGCACGCCCTGCACGTGGCGCTGGGCGCCGTGTGCCTGCGCGAGCGCATCACGCCCGACACGCTGTTCCCCATACTCATCGCGCCGCAGGTACGCACCGTGACACAGGCATAATCACATTGGACAACGCTGCTACGGCTATAAAGTAAATGCCTGAGTAAATTTACAGTAGGTGTTTGGTTCCAGCGACTCCGAAGGAGCACACCTTCGGAGTCGCTGAACGTTTGGGATGTGGGCAAGGCACTCAGGGGCACCTGGTGCAGATCCTACCGGATAGCCCCGCCCGGTCTCATGTGCCGATGCGACAGCCCCGGGGGTTTCAGTGGGTAAGAATCTAACATAACCCGGTCGAGCCCCACAGCTCCCAGGTAGGTGCAGCGTCAGATATTGCTGCCACCATAGAGAAATATTTAAACATCATTACTGTGTTCTGGTGTGGTGTGAAGGGCCACTGTAGCCGGAGAAGTTACCGGACACAAGAGACTAAGGCTGCCTGTCCACCGGAGCGGAGCGAGGCAGCGGATCGGAGAAACGGAGAAATATTAACCAATAAGATTGCACAAAATCTCCGCTCCAAAATCTTAGTGCAATCTTATTGGTTAATATTTCTCCGTTTCTCCGCTCCGCTGCCTCCCTCCGCTCCGGTGGACAGGCAGCCTTTGGTATTGGTATTGGTATCACGGGCTGGTTTCCGCAACTCCACGTCAAAGCGCGTATTTTGCGTACGGGTGGGAAGATTCACTCGATCCACCCCAACTCCTCGAGAAAAGCCAGCAGGCACTTGATGCCACCGACAATCCCTCGGAGAGTACTCGGGTTTCCGAAGTACTTAGCCCTGTATGTGGCGACCCCCGGGCATCTCAGCAGCACGTGGGCCGCTGTTTCCTCCTCCTCCATGCACGCTCTGCACAGAGGGCTGTCAGTAACTCCTATGACAAAAAGGTGTTTATTAAATGAACCGTGTCCTGTTATGGCCGCCGTGACTATACGCAATTGTCGTTTAGACAGACGGAGCAGCTGTACAGTAACGTGGCGGTCAATTGCCGGAAGCGCCTCCCTAGCCTGCCTGCACTCACTGTGGTTTATCCAGATGTCCTTGTGTTTGTCCCTAGTGCGTTGTCTTACCAGGGTGCGTAGGTGTCCGAAGGGGATTGGCACTATAGGCTCTGGGCCTATAGCGTCCATGGTTGAACCTCTTCTGGCGAGCTCGTCCGCCGCGTCGTTACCACGGGAGCCGCTGTGTCCCTTAATCCATTGAATGGTTATGTTGTTGAAGTTGCCTACCTGATTTAATTTTTGGTGACATTCGTATAACAGCCCAGAATTAACGGTGTATCCGTTTAGGGCTTGTAGGACTGACCTGCTATCGGAGAGTATACGGATATGGAGATCTTTTACTTCCCGATTTATGATCGTCGATGCTGCCGTATAGATGCCCATGCACTCAGCTTGGAAAACTGTGTTATGGGCACCTAAAGGTATAGAACTATGTATACCGAGATCTTCCGAGAAAACCCCGGCCCCAGTTCCCGTATTAGTTTTGGATCCATCCGTGAAGATCCTCAATTCGTGGGAGTTGAGACTCTCGCGTTGGTTCACCTCATACAGTTGAATCTTGTATTTCTTGTCAAATATAAATTGTTTTGGTATGCGGTCGTTAATTGCCCGCATGATTGGTATGTCTTCAGAGAGTTCCTCCAAAATTGTCGTGTGTGGGGTATTTTTGTTTTTCCAGAGGCCCAGTGTTTTCAGGCGTAGCGCCGTCACCGCTGCTTCTTGGTGAATAAATAGATGCAGCGGTGCGAGATCCAGCATGGCTTCCAGTGCCGCTGTTGGTGTGGTCCTCATGCATCCTGTAATTGCCATACAGGCAAGTCTCTGGAATCGTTGTAATTTGTTCGATGCCGTGTCCAGTTTGGTTCTAGGCCACCAGACTACAGCACCGTATGTCACCATTGGGCGGATCACTATGTTGTACAGCCACAAGATTATTTTGGGTGTTAGACCCCATTTTTTCCCAATCATTCTCTTGCACTGCCACAAGGTGATGCTAGCCTTATTTATCTTATTTTCTAAGTGGTTACTCCAGTTCAGTTTGCTGTCTAGTATGACACCAAGGTACTTGACTTCCGTAGACAGCTGGAGTTCTGCATTGAACAACTTTGGGAGACGATAAGTGCCGAGTGTCCGTTTTTGAGTGAACATGACTAGTTCAGTTTTACTAGGGTTGACTGATAAATCAAATTCCCTGCACCAGCTTTCCACAATACGTAGTGCTTGTTGCGTATGGTCGCAGACGATGCTAGTTACCTTGCCCGATGTCAGAATGGCTAGGTCGTCGGCGTAACCTATTGTATAATAATGGTTGGCATTGAGTTTGGTGATGAGGTCATTTATAACCAGGTTCCAGAGGAGGGGGGAGAGAACGCCTCCCTGAGGACAACCTCTGGCTATCAGGGCTGGTCGTTCATCACCCTCAAGTCTTACCAATCGTTTGCTTAGCATATTCGTTATCCAGTCTATGAGTACCGGTTCCACTCCGTGCCTCTGCAGAGCAGAATTTATGCTAGTAAAATTAGTTTTATCGAAGGCTCCTTCGATGTCTATGAAAGTGCCCAGGCAGATTCCTTTCTGCTGAATAGCCTCCTCTATTCGGCCGACTACTAAATGTAGCGCGGACTCAGTCGATTTTCCCGAGCTGTATGCGTGTTGATTAGCGTGTAGGGGAAATTGCTTCAACGCACCTTCCCTCAGTTCTCTCTCGCAGAGCCTCTCCAGAGTCTTCAGCAAAAAGGAGGTTAGGCTGATTGGTCTGTATGACTTTGCGTTAGTGTAATCGCTCTTCCCTGGTTTAGGGATGAATATGACTTTAACTTCCCTCCACCCTTTAGGGACGTATCCATGGGCTAAGCACGCCCTAAGGATAGCCGCTAGTATCCCAGTGATCCATGCTTCCCCCCATTGCATTAGGGCAGGTAGTATGCCATCTGGACCGGGAGCTTTGAAGGGTTCGAAGGTGCTAATAGCCCATTGTAGTTTCTCAATTGTAATCATCTCGTGTGCGTGGTGCCAGTCATCTTCTGCCGGTGTAGAATATTCCTCACGCCAGTTTATTGCTTGTGAAAAAGCGCATCCTGGGAAGTGTGTCTCTATTAGGACGCGTCTAGTTTCTTCTGGCGATATGGTAAGTGTGTTATCAGGCTTTCGGAGTGTACTAGGTCCAGAGGAGTTCTGTTTCACAAGTACCTTCCTTACCCTGTTTGCTTGTTGGCAAGATTCAATGTTTCCACAGAATTTACGCCATCCCATTGTACTTCTAAATCGGATGCATTTCTTGTAGTTGGATTTTGCCGACCGGTATTGGTCCCAGTCCTCATCCCTACGTGTATTCATTGCCTTATTTAGAGCCCTTCTTACCTTCCTGCGTTTGCGTTCCAGTTCCGCTCCCCACCAGGCTTGCTTGCCAGGTGTCTTGGGAGCGGTGGTCTCTGGGCATGTTTCATGGTAACTGTCTATCATTGATTTTGTTAGATTGTGTACCTGTTCCTCTATTTGTGCCGTATCCATGTGAGCCGGTGGTTTCCTTAATAGCGCAAGTTTGGCGCCAAGAACACGTGAGTATCTGGCTTTATCCGTGTTGCGCGGGTTCCGGCTGGGTGGAGTAGGTGGTACGCAGACGTGAAGGTCGAAGCGGATCCACCTGTGGTCCGAGCATGAAGCCTCCTGGGAGACATGCCATCCGTTGATGATTCCTGCAGCGCCTTCAGTTGCGAGTGTAAGGTCAATAATTGTACGACTTCGTCTATTGACGAAAGTTGGTTCTGAGCCTGTGTTTAATAAGGAAAGATTAGTTGTGAATAAATAATCTACTAACAACTTACCCCTGTTGTTTTGTGTGTCCATCCCCCACAAGGGATGGTGCGCGTTGGAGTCGGTCCCGATGACAATTTCGGTCCCAGCTCTTTCGCAGTAGTTTACCAGCCGGACTAGGTCAAAGGGTGGCGGCTCCTCCGCCTCAGGCATATATACCGAGGCAAAGACGATCGCCATGTCCGTGGTACCTTGCTGTGTAAATAAAGTTATTGCTGTAAGGTCCCTGCAACAGAAATCTGTTAGGAGCTGCATCTTAAGATTTTTTGTCACGTAGATACACGACCTGGGTGGATCGTTATCATTAGACGATAGTAACTCACCTCCAAGATTGGAGAGTCCCTTTATTTGGCCCGCCCTTACCCACGGCTCTTGGATCAGGGCAATGGCCGTTTGTTGATCCTCCAGCCACTTCCGCAGTTGAGCCGTCGCGGTTTGGCTGTGGTGGAGGTTTGCCTGTATTATCTTGCAGTTATTTGACGAAGGGGACGCCATTGATGGGCAGATCCTCCTCGACACCTAACTGCAGTCCGGCTAAGTCGAGATCGCCAGACTCGAGTGCGTCCCCTCCCTGACTGGAGCCCGTCGACATAATTTCGTCAAGATTCCCGCCAGACGATGGAACGGTAGCTGAGTCGGCGGTTCCGGGTGTAATTTCCGTGTTTTCGGAATCGGCCTCGGCCCTAGATTCCGGCACTGACGGGGGGACCTCATCCTCCGTGGGCTTGTATTTCAATTCTTCGCGGATAGTTGCTGTGGTGGGGTCCCAGCCCTGGGGGACGTCGGTGAACTTGCCGTTTGGACCCTGGAACTTGACGTACACCGCTCCCAACCCAATTGAGAGACGGCGCTCGGCCTTCATCAGGGTCGGAATTTGGTCCTCCGGGACTCCGACCACCACAAACCATCCCGCGGTTTGTTTTACGGCGTTGAGCAACACCCATTTATCAATTTGAACCCAGGGGTTCTGGTATGCTAAAGCGCGACCAATGTCGCTCGTTTCCTCCAGAATTCCTTGCTCATTTGGTACAACAATGCCACAACGCGCTCTCCTGGGTATTTCTGACTGGCTTCTGACTACCAGCGACACGCTGGATGGGAGAGCCAGGCCAGAAACTGTTTCCTGTAGCCATGTTAAGGTATGGTCATTGCTGCACCATAGTTTCAGGACTCCTTCTGTAAAAACTGGTTTGCCATTAAAGGCTGGTCCCGGTTTGTCCTGTTTGGGAGACCAGGCTTCGCTAAGAATCTTCTTCTGGATCTCCGCGAGCACTTTGTCTGCTGTTTGTTGGTCTAAGTGCCCCGTGCGATCACAGGTGATAGCTACGCATAGAGGTGACTTAGCAGCTTGGGCATAGCTTCTGTTAATTCCCCTTCGGGGCTCAAATCGCGGCTTTTTGTGCTCTCCGCGAGGCGATATCGTCTCATCCAGAGCACGTTTCTCCGCGGCCTGAGCTCTCCGCCCGGGTCGCTTTCCTGCGTTTTTGTTTCCGGCCGATTGTCCCCCTTCTGCGCTGGCTGGCGGTACGCATGGTTTCTGACGGGTCTTCCCGTCGTCCACCTGCCCCCTCCCACCAGCACTGAAGTTGACCTGGCTGTTGGGCTTGGCAAGTCCAGTGCCTGCGGCCTGTGTAGAGACGGTCGCGTTTTCTGCTCGCAAACGTGCCTGAAAACGCTTCCTCTTGTTTTTCTTCATTCCGCCGCTGGCGGCCGTAGCGCCTGAGGGCTGGGCTTCTGGCCGGCGGGGCACTTGAGAGTTCTTCCCTTTGCCCTTACGTTCCACCAGCTGCCATGCGGCGGAAAAGTCATCCTTCGTACGGCTGAAAGGTCCCGTTTGATCAGGAGCCGCAGATTGCGATGGTGTTGTTGCAATAGCTGTAAAGTCGCCCCGGTTCAGATCGGTACTGGTTTTATCCAGCGCCAAAATCTTCTCCGAGGGATGAGGACCGGTACTGGTTTTACCCAGCGCCAAAGTCTTCGTTTGGGGGCAGGAAGTGGTACTGGTTTTACCCAGCGCCAAGCTTCCGCTGTTTGTTTGTTGTTTGGTCTTAGTCGCAGTTTTCACCACTTTCGGACCTTTTGTTTTTGTACCCGGGTTGGCGCTCGCCGCCGTAGCTGCTGAGCTGCCGACCTGGGCCGTGGGCGCACCAACCGGGCGCTGTGTACGGGTTTCATCAGTTTTCACCGACGTCACCCCTGTAGCAGTAATATTATTTGGCCTATTTTTATCCATTGTTGTTGATTATGTAAACTTCATCTCCCTGGCTCCCACCCTCCATGGAGCCCGCAACGTTGGGAACGCCCTACTATACTTCGGGTCGTTAGGACTACCAGGGGAGATATAGGAATGCGGGGCTGGCTTAGAGCGCGACATCGGGCACTCGATCGGGCTGGCGTCGAGAGTAGTAGGCCTCTCCAGACGAACTGATCAGCCCTCTCTTGCACCTTCAGCATGGCCTTCACCACTGCATCCACCATCCGAGGACAGCTTCCGCAGACCCCACACACCTAGCCTGTGGCCCTCTGACGGGACACTGTGGCCATTTCCCTACCTGCGGCTCACAAGTAGGGCTACCGTTTAGCTTGAAATCGGGACCAAAGGGGGCGTGTTGCCTCGCGGACACATTACCGCCAGCGCCGCTCGGCTCAACCCCCCAGGACTCCGTCATCCCCGCGTACGGCGCTCGACTGCGCAGGTCCTAGCGCAGGTGACTACATCCCCCTGCCTGCCATCGGCCTGTTGTTGCGATGACAGGGCCTAAGCACCTCAGCCACAAAGGCGCCCGGGCTACGGGGGGGGGAAGTGTTGAATCCAACATATCAACGGATAAATTGAGATGCTGCATCCCTCACTCCCCCGGATGCCCTCCCTCTTTAACCGGGCTTGGGACCGGCTCCATACTTGGCTATTAGGCTGTTAGCAGAGCAAAAGCTTACCAGCGAGGTGGAAAATAATAACCAACTAAGGAGGCGAGGTTTAACAGGCAGCCTTATTATCTAATATCTCGGGTGACGAGCGGCAGTGCAGTGCAGCTGTCTATGGGCAGGCGTGTTGGTTTGATTGTCGTTATCGTTAACCGTGGCGCTATAAATATTGCAAGACGTGTGTATGTGTCGCGCAGGGCGTGATCCGCGAGGGCCTGAGCGCGCTGAGTGCGTCGGGCGCGGCGTGGTGGGGCCGCGCGCACGCGCCCGCCGCCGACGCGCACGAGCCGCTCTTCCAGCTCACGTACGAGAAGAAACCCATCGGACTCAACTGCGATTACAAGTCAGTTAGTGCAATAGCACAAAAAACTAGCCACAATCTTAAATTTTTCATTTTTTATTAATTCATCATATAACTTAAACATCGACTGTGCATACAGAATAGATACCCTGCAAAGCAACGAGGAGCGCTCGATCTAGAACCACCATCTAATTAATAATGGTCAAATTTACAAGCAACAGTGTCGTCTTGTACAGTGCAACTGTACATTTTCTTATTGTCAGCACTTTACGCCAACGCGTGGTGGATTAATTCATAATATCATACAAATTATTATCAGTAAACTTTTATCTTCTATCAACATCATTGTGTATCAATAGACTTCATCGAAGGACCATAAAATGAACGGTCCCTGATCGTTCACTTTATGGTCCTTCGAGCCAGATAGTATTTATCGTACTGCCCGACAGTTAGCGCCTACTTAAAGTGATCCCGCACGGCGAGAGCCTCGCAGCTGGAGCGTACATGACATGTTGTCGCAGGTTGTGGGTGAAGTCGTCGTCGCTGGAGGTGGTGTACAACCCGGGCGTGGCGCGCTGGGCGCAGCGGTTCGCGAGCGCGGGGTGGGGCGCGCGCGTGCCCGCCTACCTGCACGTGCGGGACTCCACGCGCGCGCACCTGCTGCACCACTGGGAGCACATGCTGCACGCGCAGCCGGTACTACACCACACACACTACACCACACCCACTATACTCCACGCGTGCCCGCCTACCTGCACGTGCGGGACTCCACGCGCAGCCGGTACTACACCACACACACTACACCACACCCACTATACTCCACGCGTGCCCGCCTACCTGCACGTGCGGGAACTCCACGCGCGCGCACCTGCTGCACCACTGGGAGCACATGCTGCACGCGCAGCCGGTACTACACCACACACACTACACCACACCCACTATACTCCACGCGTGCCCGCCTACCTGCACGTGCGGGACTCCACGCGCAGCCGGTACTACACCACACACACTACACCACACCCACTATACTCCACGCGTGCCCGCCTACCTGCACGTGCGGGACTCCACGCGCAGCTGGTACTACACCACACACACTACACCACACCCACTATACTCCACGCGTGCCCGCCTACCTGCACGTGCGGGACTCCACGCGCGCGCACCTGCTGCACCACTGGGAGCACATGCTGCACGCGCAGCCGGTACTACACCACACACACTACACCACACCCACTATACTCCACGCGTGCCCGCCTACCTGCACGTGCGGGACTCCACGCGCAGCCGGTACTACACCACACACACTACACCACACCCACTATACTCCACGCGTGCCCGCCTACCTGCACGTGCGGGAACTCCACGCGCGCGCACCTGCTGCACCACTGGGAGCACATGCTGCACGCGCAGCCGGTACTACACCACACACACTACACCACACCCACTATACTCCACGCGTGCCCGCCTACCTGCACGTGCGGGACTCCACGCGCAGCCGGTACTACACCACACACACTACACCACACCCACTATACTCCACGCGTGCCCGCCTACCTGCACGTGCGGGACTCCACGCGCAGCTGGTACTACACCACACACACTACACCACACCCACTATACTCCACGCGTGCCCGCCTACCTGCACGTGCGGGACTCCACGCGCGCGCACCTGCTGCACCACTGGGAGCACATGCTGCACGCGCAGCCGGTACTACACCACACCCACTATACTCCACGCGTGCCCGCCTACCTGCACGTGCGGGACTCCACGCGCAGCCGGTACTACACCACACACACTACACCACACCCACTATACTCCACGCGTGCCCGCCTACCTGCACGTGCGGGACTCCACGCGCAGCCGGTACTACACCACACACACTACACCACACCCACTATACTCCACGCGTGCCCGCCTACCTGCACGTGCGGGACTCCACGCGCGCGCACCTGCTGCACCACTGGGAGCACATGCTGCACGCGCAGCCGGTACTACACCACACACACTACACCACACCCACTATACTCCACGCGTGCCCGCCTACCTGCACGTGCGGGACTCCACGCGCAGCTGGTACTACACCACACACACTACACCACACCCACTATACTCCACGCGTGCCCGCCTACCTGCACGTGCGGGACTCCACGCGCAGCTGGTACTACACCACACACACTACACCACACCCACTATACTCCACGCGTGCCCGCCTACCTGCACGTGCGGGACTCCACGCGCAGCTGGTACTACACCACACACACTACACCACACCCACTATACTCCACGCGTGCCCGCCTACCTGCACGTGCGGGACTCCACGCGCGCGCACCTGCTGCACCACTGGGAGCACATGCTGCACGCGCAGCCGGTACTACACCACACACACTACACCACACCCACTATACTCCACGCGTGCCCGCCTACCTGCACGTGCGGGACTCCACGCGCGCGCACCTGCTGCACCACTGGGAGCACATGCTGCACGCGCAGCCGGTACTACACCACACACACTACACCACACCCACTATACTCCACGCGTGCCCGCCTACCTGCACGTGCGGGACTCCACGCGCAGCCGGTACTACACCACACACACTACACCACACCCACTATACTCCACGCGTGCCCGCCTACCTGCACGTGCGGGACTCCACGCGCAGCTGGTACTACACCACACACACTACACCACACCCACTATACTCCACGCGTGCCCGCCTACCTGCACGTGCGGGACTCCACGCGCGCGCACCTGCTGCACCACTGGGAGCACATGCTGCACGCGCAGCCGGTACTACACCACACACACTACACCACACCCACTATACTCCACGCGTGCCCGCCTACCTGCACGTGCGGGACTCCACGCGCGCGCACCTGCTGCACCACTGGGAGCACATGCTGCAGGCGCAGCCGGTACTACACCACACACACTACACCACACCCACTATACTCCACGCGTGCCCGCCTACCTGCACGTGCGGGACTCCACGCGCAGCCGGTACTACACCACACACACTACACCACACCCACTATACTCCACGCGTGCCCGCCTACCTGCACGTGCGGGACTCCACGCGCAGCCGGTACTACACCACACACACTACACCACACCCACTATACTCCACGCGTGCCCGCCTACCTGCACGTGCGGGACTCCACGCGCGCGCACCTGCTGCACCACTGGGAGCACATGCTGCACGCGCAGCCGGTACTACACCACACACACTACACCACACCCACTATACTCCACGCGTGCCCGCCTACCTGCACGTGCGGGACTCCACGCGCAGCCGGTAGTACACCACACACACTACACCACACCCACTATACTCCACGCGTGCCCGCCTACCTGCACGTGCGGGACTCCACGCGCGCGCACCTGCTGCACCACTGGGAGCACATGCTGCACGCGCAGCCGGTACTACACCACACACACTACACCACACCCACTATACTCCACGCGTGCCCGCCTACCTGCACGTGCGGGACTCCACGCGCAGCCGGTACTACACCACACACACTACACCACACCCACTATACTCCACGCGTGCCCGCCTACCTGCACGTGCGGGACTCCACGCGCAGCCGGTACTACACCACACACACTACACCACACCCACTATACTCCACGCGTGCCCGCCTACCTGCACGTGCGGGACTCCACGCGCGCGCACCTGCTGCACCACTGGGAGCACATGCTGCACGCGCAGCCGGTACTACACCACACACACTACACCACACCCACTATACTCCACGCGTGCCCGCCTACCTGCACGTGCGGGACTCCACGCGCGCGCACCTGCTGCACCACTGGGAGCACATGCTGCACGCGCAGCCGGTACTACACCACACACACTACACCACACCCACTATACTCCACGCGTGCCCGCCTACCTGCACGTGCGGGACTCCACGCGCAGCCGGTACTACACCACACACACTACACCACACCCACTATACTCCACGCGTGCCCGCCTACCTGCACGTGCGGGACTCCACGCGCGCGCACCTGCTGCACCACTGGGAGCACATGCTGCACGCGCAGCCGGTACTACACCACACACACTACACCACACCCACTATACTCCACGCGTGCCCGCCTACCTGCACGTGCGGGACTCCACGCGCGCGCACCTGCTGCACCACTGGGAGCACATGCTGCACGCGCAGCCGGTACTACACCACACACACTACACCACACCCACTATACTCCACGCGTGCCCGCCTACCTGCACGTGCGGGACTCCACGCGCAGCCGGTACTACACCACACACACTACACCACACCCACTATACTCGTTGTACGTCACAGGGTTCTTAAAAATGCTGTTTTTTTAGTGAAAATGTTTTATTTCCACACACTTCAGAATGCAACTACTTTGCAATTGGGATCACAAGATATATTACTCTGAGGGCTCCCACGCATAACTGCGAATTCGCATCGCATCGCAAATATCTGCGAGAAACAAATGAATATTTCCATACAAATTCCTGCGATGCGGCGCCGCATCGCATCGCATCGCAGTTATGTGTGGGAGTCCTGAGTCCGTTATCACAAGCTTGAGTCGTTCACGGTAATCACTATATCGAATTAAGGGCTCCCACAAATAACTACGATGCGGCGAGAAACAAATGAATTTTCGATACAAGTTGCAGGAACTAGTATTGGAAAATTAATTTTTTTCTCGCGACATCGCATCGCATCGCAGTTATGTGTGGGAGCCCTAAGATCCTTTCGGTATCGCAGTGTATTGTCGCGGTATCGTTTATGTAAATGAATTCTTCAAATTGAGAGCGTTCTGAAATGATAAACTGCTTAAAATAAAACAAAAATACAATTTCATCATCATCATCAGAACAAAGGCCTCCTTCTTAGAAGGGAGGGGTTGCCATAATCCCCACGCTTGGCAGGCGTCTTGGGGATCGCAGTATAGATGGTAGGTCATCCAATATAAGACGCTGCTGTTCAACTTCTAGATTTCTCTCAGTCACTCCTTACGGACATCCAACGGGAGGAGATGGGGGGGGGGGGGGGGGTTGTGCTATTCTTACCCGGACACCCCACGGGGAACCAATTTACCACAGATATAGATTTACATAGATAACGCAAGTATCACGATTTGTATTGAAACCAAGCGTGCCCACTTTTGAACCAAGTTTTTATCACCTTCTGTGACGTCACGGCCGAATTTAGTGACGGGAAGTCCAAACCGAGTCAAAGACACGGATTTGTGCGGCCGACCGGCTGCAAGGCTGCTACAATAGACACGCGCGGACTGTAAGTACGTGCCTTTGCGTTATCTATATTTATAAATTTATATCTGTGCAATTTACGAAACTAAAAAAATGAGTCTTTCTACTGGTAAACGAGCGTGGGATTTGTTACTTTTTGCTAAACAATAGAGGTTTTGAGGTATCGATTGTGGTGTAGAACTCTACCAAGTGTAACCATGCGTTGTATGCGCGGGCGGGCAGGGCTCGCGCCGCACGTGGCACGTGGAGCTGGACGTGTCGGCGCCGCAGATCATGTTCGTGGAGCAGCTGTGGTCGCGCGACTCGGCGCTGCTCGTGGTGGACTTCGGCCGGCTGCGGCTCGCCAACGCCAACGTGGCCGCCGGCGCGCCGCCCGCCGCGCTCGACGACGAAGGTGACCGAGCCACGACACCGACGTGGCCATCTGCGCCCGTGACATGATACGCTTCGACATCTAAAATTATTAGACCGCCGTGATTTGGTCCTTCGATGAGAATAGGCACAGTTCGTCTGATCCTTAAAAATCGCCCTCGCCGAGTAATCAGAATGCTTTGAAAAATATATACTTTGGACACTCGTTTATACCCGTAACACATTGTTGCTTCAATGTTAAATATGAAACGGGTCATTGTGACGTAATATGAATATAGGATCGCTCATCGGTTTCATTAATCTAAAATGAAATAAATGAAAGAAAAAACCGGTCGTTAGCTCAAATCCGGCTTGAAGCACCATTTCATGTAGGTGGCGCAAGCACATTGGGGTGTTTACTGTATAAACTATTATAATAAAGTATTAAATGGTTCAATATTCGTACTGTTGGCGGTTCGGTCATAGCTAAAAACTTAATTAAGCTACGGACAAAAAAAAAACAGTAATTGCTTTCATTTTTCTGCGGACCTCTTCTACAAAGCTCAGAAACCCTGGTCTGTTAGCAGAGATGTTCATGACGCCGTGCTCGACGCCGCCGGGCAGCCTGCTGTCGCCGAGCTCGCCGCCGGAGCCGCCCGCCCACCAGCTCGGCGCGCAGCCCGACCTCGACGCCACCCACCTGCACAACAGACTGTACGACAGGTCGGTCGCTTGATATGACAGAGATGTTCTTTTATTTACATTCAAAACTGAAATTAACGTCGGTATCGGTTAAGAAGAACCCGAAAAGAAATGTTATAATTGTTATAATTGTTACAGGTACAAAATAGAGCTCAGTGACCTGCAGATACTAGTGGGTCGCGTGCGCGACAACTGGAAGTACGCGCACACCAAGAGCACGTCGTCTCTGCACCTGCTCGACAGGTTCAGCATATTACTACAGGTTAGTGACAATATCTCTACGCCATTTGCTCATCCATAATAAATATAACCTGATACCGGGAGAAATCTGAACAAAAACTGTTGGAAAGGAAGTCCGATGGATCACCATGGCCAAAAAGGCATAGCTACGGACAGCTTTGCATTCGTTGAACTGACCATCTTAACGAGCGTTAGTGAAATTTAGGCTGGTTATCTTTTTCATTAGATATCATTTGACTGAAGATTATATCTGTTGGTCGCCGCGTATGGTGGGCTTGGCTTCATGAGTGGCTGATGTACTGTTACTATTAGTCATATTGACGGTTCGGTGAGTGTAATATAATATGTCTCACATTCATAATCACTAGTCATAAACAGAGGTTTACACAGATCACATTTCGTCACCGGAGACATTACTTATTGAAGTCCTTCGAGCCTGGTAGTTTCACCAGTGATATATGAAGTTTTTGCAATGTGAACCAAACTTGTTTGATGATGTCCTCTTCCGTTTTCGGCGACACCCTGTCAATTAACGTCATCTAGCATAAGAGCGAAAATGGCGAAAATGAACTTTGTTTTAAAAGTCAAAAGCCCAGCAGCCGATCGATAGTACGGGGTCCGCCGTCGCCTCCTCCACTGTGCAAGATCAGTGTTTGTTAAACAAACCACGTCTAGTAATAGTCGCCGTTTGTCGTGTAGTAATAGTGGTGGGTCAGGCGTGCCAGTGTATGCGTGTGTGCGTGCAGGCGGAGCGTCGCGTAGTGGCGACGCACGACCCGCAGTACCCGCGGGCCACGGTGTGCGGCTCACTGCCCGCGCTCGTGGTGCACCTCAGCGAGCACAAGCTGGCCGCCGTGCGCGCCGTGCTCGCAGACCTGCCACTGTCCGCCTCCGCGCCCGCCTCCGACACCGCTCCTGCCTCCGCTTCCGCCGCTGACGCCGCCGCCGCGCAGTTAGTATAACCACAGTCTATAAACCAATACAGTCGTCCGACGAAGCCGTCTAGACAGGGCAATCGTGCGGGGTGTGAGGGGTGAGACGCGAGTAGGCGCGCCCGAGCTGCGTACGCTGCTGCCGCCCGAATTAGTTAGTAGCTCGGGACATAACTTTCAGGGCTTACGCGTATTTGTTTTAATTAACCGACTTCAAAAAAGGAGGAGGTTCTCAATTCGTCGTGTATGTATTTTTTTTTTGTAATCAGTTATAGTGGTTTATACTACCTGTGCTGTGTGAGAGAGATATTATTTTACACATTTTCAATTCCAAAACGACGATTTTCTTTTAAAAAAAAAAATGTTATTGGTGTCATTTTTGAGGTTTCTCGGGGTGCTGATTACGAAAATGGCATCCCTTTTCAAATCCAAAATGGCGGAATTTTTTTTTTCAAAAAAATGTTATTGGTCTCATTTTCGAGGTTTCTCGGGGTGCTGATTACGAAAATGGCATCCATTTTCAAATCCAAAATGGCGGATTTTTTTCTTTTTTCAAAAAAATGTTATTGGTGTCATTTTCGAGGTTTCTCGGGGTGCTGATTACGAAAATGGCATCCATTTTCAAATCCATAATGGCGGAATTTTTCTTTTTTAAACAAAACGTTATTGGTGTCATTTTCGAGGTTTCTCGGGGTGCTGATTACGAAAATGGCATCCATTTTCAAATCCAAAATGGCGGATTTTTTCAAAAAAATATTATTGGTCTCATTTTCGAGGTTTCTCGGGGTGCTGATTACGAAAATGGCATCCATTTTCAAATCCAAAATGGCGAATTTTTTTTTCCAAAAAAATGTGTCATTTTCGAATTTTCTCGGGGTGCTGATTACGAAAATGGCATCCATTTTCAAATCCAAAATGGCGGATTTTTTCTTTTTTCAAAAAAATGTTATTGGTGTCATTTTCGAGGTTTCTCGGGGTGCTGATTACGAAAATGGCATCCATTTTCAAATCGAAAATGACTGACATATTTTATACATTTCATTAACAGAAATTTGAAATCCAGTAAATATACAAACCGACAATATTTTTCAGTTGGCCAATGGTGCTTTAAACGATTTGGAAATTTATTAATTAATTACAATATATTACATAACATTTTAAAACTCTATTTGAATTTGTCTCCACGAAATGCCTTTTCGTATTTCTTACTATGAAGAACTTCAATGAATAAAGTAAATATAAACAAAGAAATCATTACCATCCGCTAATTGAAATATACTTTACTTACTGCCGCACCTACAAACCTCAATTAAATTTAATTACAATTAAGCCATTTTTTGAAATTGTATTATTTCGACACTTGAAGCCAATTAATACTATATACGCTGATTGTGAGTAGAGATATCAATAATTTCGTAATTACTAATAAAAAATAATCATAAGTGGCTCGGCGAGTCGAAATAAATAGATTACAAAAATACTTAATTGTAATTAAAGTTAATTGACGTTTGTGAGTGCGGCAGTTAGTATTTTACTATGAGCAAATAAGTAATAAAATAATATTTTAAGTAAATTATAAAAACAAACTGTGACAACCCTACGTGCTACGGAGTGCGCCATGCGGTGTCGGCTTTTACTCAAACATCAAAGGCGTCGAACTACTGTACTAGTTTATATACTGTGGTATAACTGAGGCCGTCAGCGCAAAGCCTAAGCTTGAGACTGCCCAAATGGAGATTAAATTAATGCACAAATATTAAAGTTTTATAACAACCTTAATTTGAACTATATTTTAACAGGAGTAAGTTTAGTATGGAATCCGTCCTTCGATTAATATGCGTAAATATAGCATGTTTCAAATTAGTTTCCCTACATAATTCTTCATACCACAAAATGTGGCTTAGGCCAATTTTGCGCCGACGGCCTCTACTATCCTTGCTACCGGACCCGCCCGCATCGTTCACGTTGTAACAGAGACTACCATTTAATCAATAAGAAAATCTCTTACGATACAATTAACTTAGTGTGCTTTACTATCCTAGATTGCGTCGCCACTTTCTATCAGGTGGGACTACAGTCAAGCACTGGCTTATAGTGAGTTCAAAAAAAAATCTTCAAAATTTTATGGAAATCTGACAAAATCTGGCAAATCTGACTGAATCGGATAGGTCTTCAATGGTCATTTTATTTTATTTTATTGTTTTCGGAAAACCAACAGCACATGCAATACAATTAAAACATTACAATAGAAACAGATGGCCATTTACAGATCTTCACAAATAGTAATAAGGTAGAAATACAAACATTGATTTGCTGAGAGATAAACAAAGATAGAAAATAATATATAGATGTGAACAATAGAAGAAAATACAAAATAAATAATAAAAATAGATACTGCGTTACCACAGTATATAAACTAATACAGTAGTTCGACGCCTTTGATGTTTGAGTAAAAGCCGACACCGCATGGCGTGCTCCGTAGCACGTAGGGTAGTGACAGTTTGTTTTTATAATTTACTTAAAATATTATATTATACTAAAATACTAAGTAAAGTATATTTCTATTAGCGCACGGGATGGTAATGATTTCTATGTTTATAATTATTTACTTTATTTATTGAAGTTCTTCATAGTAAGAAATACAAAAAGGCATTTCGTGGAGACAAATACAAATAGAGTTTTACAATGTTATGTAATATATTGAAATTAATTAATAAATTTCCAAAACGTTTATTATAAATAGCCAACTGAATTTTTTTTTCGGTTTGTATATTTACTGGATTTGAAATTTCTGTTAATGAAATGTATAAAATATTTCAGTCATTTTCGATTTGAAAATGGATGCCATTTTCGTAATCAGCACCCCGAGAAACCTCGAAAATTACATCAATAATATTTTTTGAAAAAAGAAAATATCCGCCATTTTGGATTAAAAAATGGATGCCATTTTGGTAATCAGCACCCCGAGAAACCTCGAAAATGACACCAATAACATTATTTTTGAAAAAAAGGAAAATTCCGCCATTTTGGATTTGAAAATGGATGCCATTTTCGTAATCAGCACCCCGAGAAACCTCGAAAATGACACCAATAACATTATTTTGAAAAAAGATAATATTCGCCATTTTGGATTTAAAAATGGATGATGCCATTTTCGTAATCAGCACCCCGAGAAACCTCGAAAATGACACCAATAACATTTTTTTGAAAAAAGAAAAAAACCGCCATTTTGGATTTGAAAATGGATGCCATATTCGTAATAAGCACCCCGAGAATACTCGAAAATGACACCAATAATATTTTGTTGAAAAAAGAAAAAATCCGCCGATTTGGAATTGAAAATGTGTAAAATAATAATTATCTACCATTATAACTGCTTACAAAAAAATACGTACACGGCGAATTGAGAACCTCTTCCTTTTTTGAAGTCGGTTAATTAAAACAAATACGCGTCAGCCCTGAAAGTTATGTCCCGAGCTACTAACTAATTCGGGCGGCAGCAGCGTACGCAGCTCGGGCGCGCCTACCCGCGTCTCACCCCTCACACCCCGCACGATTGCCCTGTCTAGACAGCTTCGTCGGACGACTGTATTGATTTATAGACTGTGGCGTTACGAAATAACATTAAAAAAACATAGCAACAACTTTTTGTCGTATTGCTTCAGGGCTCGTATTAAAAATATCAATATCTACATGTTTAGATAAATTGTTAAAAGTTGTGCTCGCGCGCAATAGATAAGTGTTTTGCCTATAATTAGCGGGACAATCGCCCACGCTTCAAATCTCTCAAAGCTTTTAAGTTTACTATATTATAGTGTATAGTATGACTTAACTTCGATACATGTTGGAGCAGTGGTCACGAGCCACAGAGCCAGGAGCAGCAATATCATGCGGACGAGCCGAGCAGCGTCAGCTCAGAGACGGAGCGCTCGCAGCCGCACCACAACTCCACGCTGTTTATGTTACAATTCGCCATCGAACAACTCTCGCTCGAGGTACGTAGACAAAGCCAGGAGCAGAAGGACGAGCTAGACTAACTACTACTAAATCAGCAAAAATTGTATCTAAAAGTGTTTAGTCTCGAAGGACCGGAAGGTAGAAATAGTATAATATAGTATAGTAGAATAGTGTTGAGTGTGTATAGTATAGTAGAATCGCAGCCTTACATATAAAAATCATCTAATCACCGTCTTAGCAACTAATTAACTACTTACTACTTAACTCCTTAATCAGCGGTTTTATATTTTCTACATAAAAACGTTGCATAAGAGCAACTTAGCTAATGAACGATTAATAACGCCAAACATATTTTACTCTGCTAATACCGCCACGTGTTGTCAGCATGAAATATTCCGTCTGACCTAAAACTTGGTAAAATGGCAACATTTTGTAATTCAATTGGACAATAAAAAGCTAGGTTGTCAAATTCAAACTTTGGAAGCACAAAGTACAAATCAGTACTATAGAATGCTTATTTTCAAGTTAGAACCGTAGGTGCAGGTAAGATAGTTTTTTTTTTTTTTATTTTACAATAAACAGCATGGTCTATCGACCATCTACACTAGTTTACACTGTGTCGTAGACGCTAATTTTTTTAAAACATCAATATACATAAATATCAGGTACACGACAATAGGTACGTATTTATCGACATTTGCGTTTGTGACAGATCAAACCCACCACTACTTATCACTTACATATTAACTCTTATAATACAACGTTAAATAGTTCAATTCACCTGCCCTTTCCCATAGAAGAAAATCTGCATACACTTTGTTTATTGGTCCCCCATAGACAAACGCGTACTCTATTCTTAATATATAAACTCTATGCATCGATCGTTTCAAATTACAATGCCAGTGCAACTGATAGAGAACCGCCATCTAGTTACATAACGTGCTAAACAAGGGTCGGCCGCTGTTTATAATTTGACAGCTACTTTAGCAAGCTGCTAAGCAACTTAATAGAGATAAACATCGTTTATAAGTCAAAAATATTTTTAAATAGCTATTAAGAGTTACATAAAATTTAACCATCGTTTATAAGTAAAGCTGTTAAATAATGTTAAGTTAAATTTAAGTTTATAGGAACTATATTGCCTCAAATAAGGTGATGGGTGTTAATGGCTGCGATACAGATTTTTTAAATAATGCAGACATTATCGTACACAATATAAATGTATCCAGCAAAATTTTGTTCCAAATAAAGTTTTTTTTTTAAATTTTAATTTATTATTTAGGCCCTGGCAATTGATAGTGAGTTGAGTTTAGTTCTGTCTCACCCCCGGTTGACCACCACAGGATCCCGGAAACCTTATGAAGGTTTCCTCCGCGTGAATAAAAGATAAAGTATTCGTCTCAAACTCCTGAGCCGATTTAATACTGTATCAAATTAATAGAATCAATAACCGCTACGCAAAACGGGAGGCATTGGATGGGAGTGTATATTTTATTTTAATGTTACTTGAAGTTCTCCAACCAGTGGTTACTGGTTACTGGTTTTTACTCTTCATGAATCCAAGCTATCTACTACTACCTTCGATACAGGTGCAGTCAATGGGCCGCAGTATCGCGGAAGTCCAAGTGTGCGGTGTGAAAGCAGCCCTCACGACTCGTCCCAAGGACCTGTCCCTCTCCCTGTCTGTTCACTCGCTTCTGCTGGTTGACGCCCTCCAAACTTATGGCGCTGACTTCGAGTTGCTGGTCGCCAGCCATAAGCATGTTGGGTAAGACGCTGTATGGTGCAATGGTACATACATGGAGTATTATAACTTCACTTGTCCTTCTCTGTACTGTTTTCAACCGCGCCTACTTGTTTTATATTTCGTGTGATAAATGTTTTTTTTTTCCATTTTAAATTTTTGTGTTCGGTTTAATTAAGGTTTTGTTTACCAGGGCCTCTTCTAGTTTAAATAAATTTCGAATTGCTGAGTTACTGAAATAATAATTTTGGTGTTGAACTCAATACATATGTGTTGCGGGCAGCATGGACACGGTGTCCGGCAGCATCCGCGGCTCGGAGCCGACGTCCCCCACGTCCCCCACGTCCCCCACCTCCCCGGCGTCGCCCGACGCGCGCTCGGTGCCCTCGCTGGCGCACCCGCACGCGCTGCACCAGGCGCTCAACTCGCTGCACTATCAGAACATCAGCAGAAGTAAGATCAAAAGTTTCTAAATCTAAAACCAAAGTATATCCTATGCTCACGGAAAAATGTCTCGACAATCCTTTCCTTACATACTTAATTTTACACATTTTAATTTGGCTACATAAAATCTAAGTCGAAAACGAAATATAACAATTTTATCTATCCGTAGACCCATCCGAAGCGGACCGCACGAGTCCAGCCCCGAGTTGGTTCACCGGCTGTGGCTCTAACTGGAACGGCAGTTCCATGTTCGGCCCCGGTTGGGGCTCCAGCTGGGGCACGACGTGCGGCAAAGAGGACACCACCTGGGGTGGCTGGGAGCAGCCTTACATTACATGGGGGGCCGCGGGGCTGGTGGATTCGGAAGCCCTCATAGCCGTCGATCTCTGCTTGATTAAAGGCGACGGTGTCTCCGAAGACTTGAGAATCGCTAATATATTGTTCAATAATTTAGATATTATTGGTAAGTTTACGTATTGAATCTGCTAACATACTCGGTTGTTCAGAATTGATCAATTTGCTCTAATATTGTTCGAATAGTTGTAGTTTCCATAATATTGTGATCCTTGGTGTGCGGTGCAGCCAACCAAGAGACCATAGTGGAGCTGATCGGGTTCACGTCGCGGGTGCTGGGCCCGCGCGGCGCCCCGCCCCCCGCCGCCTCCGACCGCCCGCCCTCCGCGCCTCCCGCGCAAGCTGATGACGACCACAAGGTATCACACACACACGCCAACACGCAAACATACAGACACATATAGACAAGTATACTTTTTTTTTAAATCCCCGACTTAGGTAAACGAAATCTTAAAATGACTTTCATGTGCTATTATCAAACCCTGCTCTATCCGTCTAACTACTCGTCAAGATTTAACCATACATTTATAATTCGGTGGGTCCTACATTTAATGGAGCCGAGTTCCTGTTGCCACCTTCCTGCTTGCTCCCGTCACCAGACTCTCATCAACATTTTTTCTACCTACTACTCGCAGCAACCTACTACGTTAGTTCAGGGGTCCCATGACCACCTTCCTGCTCCATCATCAGACCCTGATCACTATTTTTCTACCTACTACTCGTTGAGACCTACCTAACGAGCCCAAACTCGGTGGGTCTACGTTTATTGGTGCAGAGATCCCGTGACCACCTTCCTGTTTCAGTCTACCTTAGGTTTATTGGTGCAGAGATCCCGTGACCACCTTCCTGCTCCATCATCAGACCCTGATCACCATTTTTCTAGCAACTACTCGTCGAGACCTATCCAACGAGCCCAAACTCGATGGGTCTACGTTTATTGGGACCGAGATCCTGTTACCACCTTTTTGCTGAGCATGTTCTAAATTGCAGAATTTCGGACTAGTAGAAGTAATGAAAAATGTCTATTGTATACAAAATATATTTACCTCGACTTGGAAAAGAGCTGATGGTCTTTAAAGGGCTGGACCGATTTTCATGAAACATAGCTAAGAACCATCTCGCTTAAATTAGCTTTCAAATAAAAACCGCATTCAAATCCGTTCATTGGTTAGACCGCTACGATGCCACAGACAGACATACATACAGACAGGCAGACAGACTTCTGGACAAACTTATAACTCCCCTCGGTTAATAATAAATAGACACACACGCCGGCTCACAAAGACATGAAAAATAGACAGACACAGATACATATACACAATCAGAAAGACACACAGAGACAGCAGACACACTGATAACCAGACACAGAGACGGACGCACAGCCATCCGCACACATTCACACACACGTGCCCAGTTCTATAAAACTTATGATTTTGGTCTCAATACCAGAGACAGGACTGACGAAAAATTAGTTGGTGTATAAGTAATGTGTGTATGTTTGTGTCAGCGCGAGGTGCGCACGGAGATCACGTTCGACTTCCACCGGCTGGGCGTGCTGCTGCTGCGGGCGGCGGTCCACGAGGGCGCCGTGGTCGCCAGGAAGATCGCCACCGCCACCGTCGGCGAGGCCAGGATACAGGCCACGCTCGGTCAGTGCAGCGCGACGTCGCCAGCTCGACACATGGCCCCGCGCGCGCGTGCCGCCCCTGCAGTGTATGTGTGTGTGTGTGTGTGTGCAGCCGGGCGCGCGGTGGAGGTGGGCGGCTCGCTGGGCGGCGTGCAGGTGGTGTCGCTGTGCGAGGGCGGCGGCCGCCACACGCGCGTGCTGCGCGCCGGCCTGGCGCCTCCCCCGGCCCCCGCACACCCCGCGCACCCCACACACGACGACCACCGTGCGCTTCTGTTCACCGTCACCAGGAAGCTCAGCGCGCCGCACGACGCACAACCCGACGCCACGCCAGGTCACACACAATATTTCTACTTAATTTATTATATTACTCTATCAAGAAAGTACCGAGAGAAGATCAATAATACACAAAATGTTAGTTATTCATCTTAATTTATTTTATCACCTTCAAAGTATGCTCCTTCGGAAACATACACTTACGCCAACGAATAAAGCAATCATCAAAACATTTTTTTAACGCTTTTTCCGGAATAGAGTTCAGTTCTCCCCGCAAATTCTCTTGTATGTCTTCTACCGAATGAAAACGCGTGCCACGAAGTGGTAATTTGAAAAAAAAAAGGAATTCGGCTGGAGCCATATCTGGTGAATAAGGTGGTCGCTCGATGGTATTTGTTGTTTTTCGCGTTACAACACCGCGATCATCAAAGAAAACAGTCAGCATGACTTTTACTTTTGACCGACTTTGGCGTGTTTTTATCGAATTCGGTTCAGTTGGAAGGCGCCACTCCGAAGCTTGTTGACTAGTTTGAATGTCAAACTCGTAACCCCACGTCTCGTCACCAGGGCCTCAAGTCTGCTAATTGTAATAAAATTACATATAATTGCCATTCTAACGACTTGCTGATGACACTACCATTAGGATTGTAACAAATTAGGCATTCTGCTAAATCGGTAGAACCATACCAATGGAGTGTCGCATGAGTCTCAGTTGAATTATTTGGTAGATTAATTTGGTCTTGCCTATTAAATTCTACCATAAGTTGTTTTATTTTAAATAAATATTTTTTTCGTTTTTCATCCACAAAATCTTTGAATTTATTATAAATTGACACTAAAAAACGATAACGTTGACAAAATATATTTATTTTTGATACTAACGTGAGCTGAGTGACAAAAATGTTATAATAAATAATTAAAACGGCTTAAAGGAACAATATCTATGGCACAAAATTAAAAAGAATAAAGTCAAGTCAGCCGGCGATGACAGGCAGTATTAGCCAGGGTTCCCAACTTGGGGTTTATCTCCCTAGATTTAGGGGAAAAAATATCTGTAGGGGTTTGGTAGTTGGTATTCTGAATATTTAAAATATCAGATTTTAAATTATTTTAAAAACCGATATGTTACATTTGAATAATTCGCACTAGTATGGTGGTGATGTTCGATGGGTCAATCTTTATGAATGAAAATATCACTAAAAAGTATAAAATAATTTAAAAATTATTGAAGTTGGTGCTAAATATACACAGTAGGTACGCGAACACCAACTTCGATAAGATTTTAATTACTTTATACTTTTTAGTGTTATTGAAGTCAGTACAATTTTTTAAAATATTTTATTATTAAATAATTTTCATGGAAATTATGTGTTTACTGTTATGTTAAAAATAAACTTCGGAATAGACTGTAAGTTAAAATTTTGCAGAGATTTAGCAGTTGTAGCATTAACTCTAACGAGAATATATATTAAGGGTATTCTGACTTGAGTTCGGGGGGAGACTTTTAAAGCAGTTTGCAACCCTGGAATTAGCTGAGTTTACAAATATAATAAATATTGTTTCAATTTGTTTCGCGTAAATTAATAAATTAAAGTATCTTTTCGTGTTTGTTTTGCTCCGCACTGACCAAGTGAACAATGTCTGACGCCATCCTCTGAAATGTATGAGGCTACGGCTTGGTTGGAAAGTCTTGAGCTGACGAGTGCCGCAACCACGCAGCGACCAACATATTCAACTTAATAGTTACACACAGTCAGTGAAGCCAACAGCAAGCGACTGTGCTGCAGGGGCCCATTGTGATCGCATTGTAAAGTTTACTACGAGCTAGAGTAAGTATTCAATGTCGTTCTATGGAATCTTGTAGTTTTCTAAAGATTCGATACTGCAGGATTATTTAATAGGGTCAAGCAAGTGGTTCCTGCGCCAGGTGAAATTAAATAAAAATTGGCTCTTTGCTAAATAGACACCGGGGTGAAGTAGTCACTTTGAGAAGTAGACAAAATGAGTAATAAGTGCCTGGTGCTGGAACATATTAAGGAATATGGGATTGAGATTCACAACTATTAGAACATCAGTATCCTGTATATTTTAGGTGTTGAAGAAAAAGTACAAAGCATCAATACAAAATTGTACAATCCACACATGGTCGTCTGATCACAAATTTGACAGAGCCTGTATTACAGTAACCAGACAACTGATACAAACATTTATATACATTTGAAGTACATACTTGTTTCTGAAACAAGGTGGGAATCAAACCCACTACCAATTAGGTATTAGCAAAATGTCTAACCAATGAATGTCAATATTCATAAAAATACAGAAATCTTAAATGACAATGTTTATTATTTTAAATCTTATCAACATAAACACAACTATTAATATGTCTTCCTTAAATTTTTTTATCTTCCTCTCCACAGTCTATCGAGAAGCCTGTTCGCTTCGCTGTAACTCTGGGTTGACATGGTTGAAAAGCTGCATGGACTCACAACTTGCCCTGCTGTGACGGGATTGCAATAAAAAGCATGCACTGGGAGAAAACATCTGAAAACATACAATTTTCTTTACAAAAAATCCAAAATCTTAAAACTTTCAAGTGGTTTTTATTCTAGTGCAAGTAGCAAATACAGTTTTTACTCGTATTGATAATAAACATGATTGTTTCTATATGTGTGTATGTGATTTTAGTTTAAATTTGTAACCATTTACTTTAAATATTGAATTAGTTAAAAGTTTATATTAAAGAATTTTGATTATCAGTCTACATTTATTTAAAGACCAAACCTGTAACAAGCCGTCGGCTATCAATGACGTTCGCTTGATGGTAAGCGACCCGCCCGCCTATAGGCAGATCCAAAGCACTGCTGCTCGTCACCCGAGACATCAGTTATTAAGTCTCTTGTGTCCGGTAATTTCATCAGCTACAGTGCCCTTCACGCAGCAATGCCTACACACTGTTATTTGGAGGCTAAATATCTGACACTGTGGTGGTACCTACCTACTGCACAAGAGACCTACCACATAGGAAAATAATGCAAAGGTTCTATGTAATCAAATGTAGTTCTCTAAGTCAACTTACATGAAAGTACATATTATTTGTCTTGCTTACCTAACAATAGGACTTGTCCAACATTAGACAAGTCAGTGGATGGTTTTGCCATATTATTATCATGGTTTGAACCGGGGCTGCTTGCATCTATTAAACGTTAACTTCTGCACCACATATCTGTAATAGGTTTGAAACATAGGTTTAGTAAGAACATTATGTAGTTATTATGTCTGGTTACAATTGTACCGGCTTTGTCTAGTTTGGGACCATGTGTGGATATTATTACTTATATTATTTTTGAAAGCTTTTAAGCATTTAATCCTGGTAAAGCAATAACAAACCATTTTATAAAGTACTTGAAATCATTACATTAAGAGAATGGAACTCTTTTCGACTATAATATGCTCCTCGTTGGACGTAGGCTTTGAATATTGCCCACCCAGTGGGAGGACTGCCTGCGCTAAGTTTACCGGTTGGTGGTCGCCACTCGAGAACCTTTCTTTCCCATCGGTTATTGTTTTTTTCGAGTAATGAGGCTTGCTGATTGCTACTTAAACTTGCAAATCGTCAGAGCTATGGCGGTAACTCTGTCCGCAAAGAAACTTGGAGCATAGCTCTTTTTATAGCCCGTTGCGTGACAGAGCCTCTCCAGTAAAGACCACTACTCAGTGTTTAAAAACCTTCGTCTTCAGGCACTGCGGAATGTTAGATGAGAAGATATCACGTAGTTAATAAATAAGAAATTTAATTTTTACTAACCTCCATTCCTGTGATATTCCGTCACATCTCCGAGGTCTTGTAATGTAAGGTCCTAACTCACCGATGAGTTTGAGACCGAAGTCTTCAGTAATTCCGCTTCGAAAAGGATCCACATCACAGTCTCTATAAGCACGATTAGGGCACGGAATTGACGACGCTAAAGGTGTCGGCGTTTCTAAAATACGCTAACGTAATCTTGACACTGGCGGCCTTATTTGAAACACGTTTTTTTAGATAATATTTAACAATTACAAGTATGTGTAATTATGCAACATGTCCACAAAAGGTGTGTTTGTATAATGGTGGCTCAATTACTAAAACAACATTCTAAGGCCATTGAGAGAAACGTCAAATAATTAGTAGGCTACCATTACTTAAGCCATTGCAATTCCAGTGATACATTTTTTAGGTGCAGACTACGAAATATTGCTATGGCGGTTGAATGAGGGACAGTGATAAGCCACTGACACGCCACTCGGTTTTATAAAATTAGTAGACTACCAAATCTGTAAAATTGTCGTTTTGACCGGCCAGCGACACTCTATTGAAGCGTTTGTAAATTAGCAGACTTGAGGCCCAGTAACGATGCGTTTCATGAATGTTGGGTCGGAATTGACTCGTTCTAGCATGTCCTCAGCGACTCATAAGCGATTTAGTCTTCTATACTATAATAAAACTCAAAGAGCACTTTTTCTGTACATTGAATATTTTTCCAAAATTTCTATGTGGGGATACTATACTATCGACATAGAGGCCAAAACAATTTTTTTTGGAATTATTGTCTGTCTGTCTGTCTGTCTGTCTGTCTGTCTGTCGTTCTGTTTGTCCAGGTATCATTTGAAAACCCGTGGATGGATTTTGATAGGACTTTCACTGATGTGTTGTGTAGAAGTCAAGGTATAAATTGGTATATAAAACATCACGCTATGTTTCATAGGGGCTAAGCAGTGAAACATTACTTGCACATATTACCACGTAATTTCCTTTATATGAGAATAGGGTAATTATAGACTGATCATTTAATCATTAAGATATGTATTATTACGCTATATACATTAGGGACTGAGCAGACAAATGTCTGCTCAGTCTGTTTAGTTTGCATAAGATATGGCAGTGGCGAAGGGTCCATTTTTGTAAGGGGTAAGCCGGTCCGGTACACCCAGGACATTTTCATTAGATTTCCGTATTGTTCTAAATACGTTGCTGATAGCAATATGACATTATATCTTTGAAAAGTTAAAATCTGTAAATCCCGAGCGAGTCCAAACTGGATCATGAAATTATTCATGAAATTTTAATGAAACTCCTCAAGTCCAGGTAGTGTATAGGTATTGTATTACAGTCGCAACAATAAAAGATGCGAAAAATTTAGAACTTTCATTATCGAATATCAATAGACAGTAATTTACGATGTTAGCGTGATTTACATTATGAACAGCGCCATCTATCGGTGAAATTGAACATACAATCACCATAGAACTTTAATCTATATAATCATAAATAATTTAAAAAGTCAAGAACGGCTCAACCGATTTGGCTGAAAATTGGTAGGGAAGTAGCTTAGGAGCAGGAGACGGACATAGGATACTTTTTATACCTGTAGGTTAAGGTTAAGCAATGTTAGGTAAGGTCATTAAATAGATGGGTAAACCGATTTGTATGAAATTTTATGTGCATATCGGGTAGGTCTAATAATAGGCCATTAATTATATTTCATGCCGGTAGGTAAAGGTTAAGCAACATAAGGCAAGGTAATTAAATAGATGGGTGAACGGATGGGTATGAAATTTTGTGTGCATATAGGGTAGGTCTGAGAATAAGTCGTAAAGTATATTTCTTGCTGCTGATACCATGATTGATGGATATATAGAATGAGAGGAGGGTGCAAGAGAGGACAGAGGGAGAAGGGATTCGAGGAGGGGGTGAGGGATCGGAGGAGTTAGGTGGAGCAAGGGGGGGGTGAGATGGAGCAAGTTGGGAGAGAGAGATGGGGGGGATAGGGTTCAGAGAGGGGACAACGGGGAGAGGAAGAGGGGGAATGTGACGGGGACCGATGCGGGTGGGGGAAAGAGAGAGGAGAGAAAGAGCATAAAATTACATTTTTCTTATAAGGCTTCAATCCCGGCTGGGTCCTAAAAGAAAACGCGCATTGTTCCTTTTGGAACCACATGGGCTTGAGGGGATAATAGAGAGAGAGAGAGAGAGATGGAGAGAAATAAATCAAGGGAGGAGGGTGAAAAGGGGAGCAAAATGTAATAAAAGCGCGGGTGGAGCTGCGCGGGTCAGCTAGTTTTTGAATAAAATTCAAGTCTTTCGGGACTAGCTGAGCGGCAACATGTTTCTGACTCAAGTGATTATTTAAAATGGTACGGATCGACTCGTGAGACACAGAAAGTTCGGCGGCTATCTCTCTCAAACTTGAATAAGGATTTTCAGTCACTATTTCCTTCACTTTTGCGATGTTAACTTCAGTTTCTGCAACAGAGCAGTTGATGGCCTACCAGAGCGAGGCAAATTTTCCATCAAATCTCAACCGCTTTTGAACGCTTTGTACCTCTCATAAGCATGTGTTTTTTTATGAAGACGATTCACCGTAAACTTTACGTAACATTTTCAGTAACTCCGAATACGAAATTCTATTGGCGATGCAAATTTTAAAACAAACTCTTTGTTCGATGTTTTTGACCATTATGAAACTCGCAACACTAGACAAGATAATAAAATAATAATAATAATATTTTGGGACAATCCATACACGGTCTTCCGATCCCAAACTAGGCAGATGAATACCAGACAATTGATACTAATACTTTTTTTTTTTGTAAATTACATACTTAAATAGATAAATAACACCCAGACACTTGGTGGAAATCGAACCCACGTCCCATCGGGTATCAGCCAGGGTGTCTAACCACTAGATCAACGGTCCCGATATAACTAAAACAGCACTGTATTTAATCTAAATAACAGATGCAACTCAAACCCCGCGCCATAATGGAAAACAGTTGTGCCAAATTTAACAACAAAAAAAAATTTTTGGGACCGTAAACAAATTATCCATTCCCAATACTTTTTTGACTTAATGTATGTCTTCCTTAATTATACTTCATTTATTAGGTGTCTATATGCACATAATATAACGGAAGAACGCTGCTCTAAACTGGCCTTTAACCTAGTCAAGGGTAGTGTAAACCTTACCTAATAAACCGTGGTTCTATATCTGTCATTATCTCTTGACAGCAAGTCCTTCTCTTTATCCAAGATCAATATCCTATATTGTGTTAAATATATTTCTCATGACGTGTTTAAAATATTGCTCAATATATTAGAACTAATTTGAACCTGGTTTATAAACTGAGTCATTTTGACAAAAGATTTTTTAAATATTCAACATAGTATTTGTGTGTACCACCAGCAGATACAAAACAGATCTTCCTACCAGGTAGCGCTGTGTGTGTTGGTAAGGTCCATAATACCTGTTTTATTGGAATTCAAATTAGTTAGTTATATTATTGAAGCGCCTTGTGCGGTAACCCGTCCAAGTAAAAATAGTAATGTTTCATTACTGTAAACCGATGTAAAGATTCGGTAGCTGGATAAATCACTGGACTTAAAAGGCTCACGGGCGATAATCATAAGCAATCATTAAGCTAATAAATAGATGTCAGACTGAATGAAGCGACTTTATTAAAAGTATCCATTAGGCGTAGATGTGTAGACAGAAACGATATATTCGTCGGTTGTGTTGAAGTGTGCGTGTCGTGCAGTGGTGGAGGCGAGCGTGTCGCTCCACGTGGCCAGCGTGTGGTACACGCACTCGGCGCCGCTGCTGCGCGAGCTGCGCTCCTGCCTCACGGAGTTCAAGCAGTACCTGGCCAACCTAGCGCGCTCCATCCGCGCCGCCGCCGCCGACATGGCCATCGGCCTCGTGCATCCGAGGTGTGCTCACTGACAATCTAACATACTTCGAGCGGCATACCTGGCCATGATTATTTTAATCTTAATTTTTCGGGCCCAGGAGCGAGTCCCTGTATTCGAATCCGAAGCTGTCGCAGTCGGCGGAGGGCGTGTCCCCGCGCCGGCGCACCACCAGCATGGGCGCTTCGCTCGATGACGCCGCCGACCTCACCTCCGAGAACATCGTGCTCAGGTCAGCTGTGCTGCCTTCTTAGCGGTAATGAGAGTGCTAAAGTCTCATACGAAGCGTAAACCTATTGAACACGATGATAAAGATACTTCGGTGCGGAGGAATGTGTGAGAAGCGGTGGCGAGAAATGGAATGCTCTTTGGAGATTTTACGTTTCTAATTTTTTTTTTGCGCACAATTATTTAACCGCTTTCTTGTTGAAAACAATTTTAATATTTGATAGACCGAAATACAGCATGCTTATGCGCATGAAACGGCAGCTGTTTCTTCTTGTTCTAATCATGTATCTTTACTATCACGGACACGAACGGTGTACCAGTTTTCAATTAAAATAGTTTGATCAACATTACGTGCGCTCACCCCGCCCGCACGTATATCGGGGAGCTCGTGCAAGCGATTTTAGCCCTAACGGTGGTACACCGTTCGTGACCGCGAGAGTACATTGTGAAGCATGTAGTGTTTATTGTGTTGGCAGCGTGAGCATCTCGTTGGAGTCGCCGGTGGTGGTGGTGCCCCGCTCGGCGCTGAGCACGCAGGTGCTGGTGGCCCACCTGGGGCGCATGAGCCTGACCAACCGGCCCGGCCCGCCGCACCTCACGCTCTACAAAGTGCGCGTGCGGGACATCTCGCTCGCCTCGGTCAGCATAAGCCTCACTTAGTTTCTGAGCCTCATACGGGGAAAACGCCCGCTAAACCAATACAATCAGTATATAACCGAGGCATTCAATTTCATCTCCAGCTGGACGTAGGAGAGAAGCTGAAGACACAACAGCTGTCCGCTGAGAACATGCAGGACATATACGACGTGGCGGCCGGCAAGCCCGTGCTGCACAACACTGCCCTGCAGCTCACCGTTAACTACTGCGACGGAGACCCCAGCTCTGACGTCGGCTATCAGGTTAGATAGTATTTATCGTAGAGTCGATGTATATTACTGTGCAAGGTTAGCCAACCGCATTGTAACGCTCGGTCGGTTGCACTGCAGTGCGAGGTGCGCGGCAAGATAGTGGGCGGGCTGCACGTGTCGGCGTGCCGCGACCAGTACGAGCAGCTGCTGGACACGCTGCGCTCCGTCACCGCCGACGCCGCGCCGCCGCCCCCCCCGCACCCGCAGCCTCAGCCTCACGAACACGCGCAGGTTCGTGATATCGTTTCACACGATATTTATGTACTACCGACCAAATAAAAAGTGGTGTATGCACCGTTTTTATCATAAAATACACTGAAGTACTAAAATACTTCACAATAAAAAATTGGTTTTATTTTCCTATTGCTTACGAGTGCAAAGTATTCAATTAATTCAAGAAGTCTAGAAGGGATTATTTAAAACCAGACAATTCATTAATATTTAAAATCACTAATGATAATTCTAAATTATGAATCCTTTTTGAGATTGTAGCATTAAAAGAATAAGGACGTCATCGATGTAGTTAACTTTTTACCAAACAGATCCCCGAGGCTTTATTTATAGCATTTTAATAGATTGATAGAGCATTACTTATACCAAATGGCATCGTTAAATATTGAAATGGTCCATTAGGCATTATAAAAGCATTATCCTCAATTTAATCTTTAGAAATATGAATTTTATGTAATCCTATGACCATATCTATGCAACTGAAATATTTCACATCTGCTATTTACTGATGCGCATTGTGTGATTGTGTAGATGAGCGGTGGCGTGGCACTGGCGTCAGGTGCAGTGCCGACACTGCGGCTTGACCCAGCCGTGCGTGCTGCAGTGTTGTTAGTTCCTCCGCCTGCGCCACACGTGCCACACAGCGAGCCACCTGCACTGGCTCCCTTCATGCCGCTCACGGGTAGGTCTTGCAAAGCACACTTTTTACACGCACATACATATGCAGGTGCGATGTTGATATACCGGTGGTGACGAAAAAAACATTCTGATCAAATTATTGCTACCGGGTCCGACAGTTGGTTGACTCGAAGAAGTGCAGTGTGATATTTTCATTATTTGTCACTGTTCAGTTACTATCTGTTTTAATAAAGCATTATAATACTAGTGAAGTTCGAGCTGGCGCGGTTCAGCGTGGAACTGCGCGCGGATTTGGGAGAAGGTGAGCGCAGCCTGGTGGAGCTGGCTTTCCGAGAGTTCCGCTTGCACTACACTCGCGCCGAGCCACTTTGCAACACACTACAGGTACGAAATTTAACAAATTAACTTATTTAGCGGTGATCTGCTACGTTTTATTGGTTGAACAAAGTAAATAGTCTACAAACCGACTGTTTATAAAGTATTTAGATGATAAGAAAAAAATACAAATTGCCTTTTCTTTAAACTATATGCCCTATAAAAGAAATATCCGGCCGTTTAGGGTGCTTTCTCACTTTATATGCCTATATTGTTGTGTTCAACACTGACCAGGTGTCCCTCCACTCGATAACGATGGAGGATCTGACGAAGGAGCCGGACTCCAAGCACCGCATGATGATGGTGTCGCACACGCCGCAAGTGCCGCCCAAGGCGGTGTTCGTGTCTAAGTCCTGCCCTGATTTCGTAACGGAGTACCCGACCGACGACATGTCCAGCGTCAGCTCGCTGCAGCATATGAAATATTGTTCCTGTTCTCTTCCGAGCCAGCTGAACGTGGCCGCTAAAGAGGTGACACCATTTATATACTTCTATATTTTCTATTCAACGTAGTGACGATATCAGCCTGATTCTAGTAGCCAGATAGAAGTTCAGCTTAGTTTGAATCAGTATGATTGGAGCGTATGTTTAGCGATATTTATTTAACTGTACTACTTTTTTATTAGTGCCGTTTTACTTACTACCGCACTCACAAACGTCAAGTATTATCATTAATTACTTGGTTTAATAATAATTTAAATCAGATACTGTTTTAGTGAGTAGATATCAATTATCTCGTACTCAATAATGAAACATACATAATCGGCTCCGAGACTCGAATCGGGCTCCGGGCTCGAAATATTCAGGTTCAAAAATGGCTTAATTAATTGAAAGCTTTTTGACGTTCATTAGCCAAAAAATAAGAACAAGCGTGACATCAAGAAGCCCTGCGTGACGCCGCCGTGCTCCCCCGAGCCGGCTGCGGGCGCGGCGGCGGGAGCGGAGCATGACGCGGGGGCGGGAGCGGGCGCGGGCGCGGAGTGCACGGGCGATACTGCGGCGCCCGACGACAACCTGGTGTGGTTGTCGGTGCACACGCGCGACCCGGCGCACCCGCACTTCCACGACAAATACGACAAGGTATACCGGTTGCCCGACCACCTGCCCGGCGGTGAGATATTACTTATAAATAAATACATTTCTCTAAATTACTGGTTTTTAAAAATTAATCAAACGGTTTCACGTGTATTTAGGTGTCAAAATTGACGAAAGTGGATTTCAACTGCTTGAACTTGGTGGTGAGTATCGATAGCTGGGTGGCGGTGCTGGACTTCTTCGGCATCGCCGGTGATGACCTCCCTTCGCCCGAAGATAGACCTGAACCGCACCAGACCAGTGAGTAGAGTAGACGTTTGATGCAAAGAAACTTATTTAATTACTTATACAGTTTTATTAGGTGGTAAAGTTCCGTAGGCAAGATATCGTCCAGGTAGGCTGCTTAATATATTCTGCCGCCAGTGAGCAATGTGTAAACATTGTTGTGTTCGGTGTAAAGGGCATTGTTGGTGAAATTATCGGATACAAGACATTTCATAACTATTGTGTTTGGTGGCGAGCGACAATACAATGCTGCTGTCTAGACAGGCGTGTCGCTTACCATAAGATGAATGTTTTGTTTGTCTAGTCATTAGCTACAATAAAAAAATATATTTTAGTATTTAGAACAGAGAAAAACGGTAAATAAAAGGAGGTAGATAGGTTATAGGCGATCAGAAGTGGGGTGATCATCAGAAAAGAAGTGAGCAAATTAGTAAATTATCCAAATACACAACTACATTTTCTGGAGTAGTTTTATTAGTGTGATGTTGCAATATGTGTGAGTGCTGCGTCACTCGTAATCGTCAATCGCATAGTAGGTGACGTGCTATTCATCGATATAATATTTAAACTAGATAAGCATTCACTAACAAAGGGACATCAAAAATGTGGTCGCGGACTCGTGATGATGATGACTTGTATTTCGACAGTTTCATATAGACAGTAGACGACACTCCACCGCAATCGGCAAAAATAATTTAGTCAGCCCGTGGCTCGAAAAGAAATAGCGACACAAGGGCGGTATTTCTGTGTGTCATTTTTCGGGTCGTAACACCTAATGCAGTTTAAACATCGACATAACTATCACTGATAACATGTCCGGTCGACGCGCAGCGGTCGCGGAGGGCGGCGCGGAGGCGGGCGCGACGCAGACGGAGGTGTCGGTGCGGTCGCTGGGCGTGGTGGTGGTGGGCGCGCGCGGCGAGGCGTGCCGCGCGCTCGTGTCGCGCGTGCGCACCGTGGCGCGCGCGCACCCCCCCCACGCCGGCGCGCGCCGCGTGGCGGGCCGGCTGGGCGCGCTCGCGCTCACCGACCTGGCGCCGCACGCCGCGCTCTGGCGGGAGCGGTTCCGCACGCACGCGGACCAGGCGCTCACCTTCCAATACGACAGGTGCGTCGTGTCGACCACGATACCGCTGCTACTAAACTGCAATCTTTCATACATACCCGAACTAAAGAAGAGATGTCAGATTATATATTACGTTCGAGTTGGGTATTACTTTGAACGCTTTTCTCAAATTTTTAAATATTTCGGCTGGACAACTAAAATCCAGCCGCCCGGTGACCTTTATGGTATGGTATGTACCATAGACTACTAAAGAATATGTTCATGATAACCGCGATCAGAAAAGGCATTATATTTTTAAAAACTTATCGGCAACTGTAAATTGTATGATACCTTTTACATTTAAAACGTTGAAACGTTCTGTTACATAATTATTCAAGTGATGACTTATACTAAATGTTTAGAGAAAAAGAAATTGAATCTTCTAACCAGTTAATTACATTTCTAGAATGTTCACTTATCAGCGACATGCGCCTATCACGTTTGTATACATAACTCTTAATCGCCATCTCGAATGATCGCATGTATTGTGTGGTATCGTTTATTTCCTCTCACAATTATCACAGCTGAGGTATCTCAAGGATTCTCATATCCATGTCAAGTTGGAGTGACTAAACTACTTCACAGACCACGTTGCTAAAATATCACTTGTCAAGCTTCTGAATTGATATAATTATTTTATCATAGACTAAGCCCGGCAGAAGCGGCAGAAGCAGGGCATGAGTCGAGTCTAAGCATCGACATGGGTCCGGTGACGTACGTGCACACCAAGCGCTTCGTGATGGAGCTGCAGGCCTTCGCGCGGGACTTCAGCCTGCTGCGACGCGTCATTATGCAGGCGCGGTTGAAGGTGACTTCGATTAATTAACACACTTGTTTAAACATTTATTGTAATGACAGGTTTAATTCAGCAGTCTTTTAGCGAGCGTATATTACTTTGTTTTTTTTTTCACTCATAATAGCTAGTGCTTGACCACAATCCCGCCTGATAGTAAATGCTGATACAGTCATAGATGGATGCTTACTAGTTTACGAATAGCATAGGGAATATAACTTACTGCTAGAGGAATCAATGTACTGGCAACGAAAGGGAAGTATGATGGAGTCGCCAGCAAGGTGCCAGCAGTGTGCACTATTCTTTCACGATTGTTCCGGGCAGAACGTCTTGTACCGAATTAATAGCCAGAATTAGAAGCCATAGTCTTGAATTGTGGAAATTATACTTATTTTTTTGTTGGCGCGGAGAAATCTTCACAGGGTCCTCGGCATTCTGTAGGGGGTCTACCGGTGTATGTTGGGTTCTTACCTTTTTATTAAAATCCTCGCAGTTGTCGTTTTGGCACATATGTAATACGACGTCAACCTGGGTTCTCCGTTGGGATTCGTATCAGGCGTCCCTCAGTGCTTATGCCTTTCGAGCCCCCCGGGAACTCATCGCGGTGCTAATGAGAAGGGGGTCGCGACCCCGCCGCCCGCGCTCGATGGACGTCTAAGGCCCGCACCTCAAACGTCCAGCGACTCCGAACAGTGGACACTACTCGTTTTTTGAACGTGGTGGTCACGGTTTCGGTGTTCTGTATAGGTGTCCGCCGGCGGCGGCGGCGGCGGGCGAGGCCGGGCGCGGCGCGTGCGGCTGCGCGTGCGCGCGGCGGCGCCGGTGATCGCGCTGCCCGTGTCGGGCCGCGCGCGGGACGCGCTCGCCGCGCAGCTGCACCACCTGCACATGGACAACTGCTTCAAGTTCGCCGGCGACCAGCCCGACACAACCGACACAGCCGACAACGGTCAGTCGACGTCATTGTAAATCGATCATTGTTATAAACAAGTATAAATTTAAAAATTAAAGTTATCCGACATAGGTAAACGAACTCTTAAAATGAATTTCCTGTGCTATTATCAGACCCTGATCAGTATCTGTCTACTAACTACTCGTCATTTGTAATTCGGTGGGTCCTACATTTAATGGAGCCGAGTTCCTGTTACCACCTTCCTGCTTGCTCCCATCACCGAATCTGATCAACATTTTTCTACCAATTACTCGCAGCAACCTATCCAACGAATCTAAACTCGGTGGGTCTACGTTTATTGGTGCAGAGATCCCGTGACCACCTTCGTGCTCCATCATCAGACCCTAAATACTAGTTTTCTAGCAACTACTCGTCGAGATCTACCTAACGAGCCCAAACTCGGTAGGTCTACGTTTATTGGTGCAGAGATCCCGTGACCACCTTCCTGCTCCATCATCAGACCCTGATCACCATGTTTCTAGAAACTGCTCCTCCAGACCTACCTAACGAGCCCAAACTTGGTAGGGCTACGTTTATTGGTGCAGAGATCCCGTGACCACCATCTTGCTCCATCATCAGACCCTGATCACCATTTTTCTAGCAACTACTCGTCGAGACCTATCAAACGAGCCCAAACTCGATGGGTCTACGTTTATTTGGGCCGAGATCCTGTTACCACCTTCTTGCTGATCATCATCAGACCCTGGACCCTGGCCCATTTTATTTAGTAGCATCGGATTTACATATGTTCTAAGTTTCAGATGTTTCGGACTAATAGAAGTAACGAAAAAGGTCTATTGTATACAAAATATACAATAGACCTTTTTCGAGTCGATCACCCCAACTCGCCCCAACTCGCCCCAACTCGCCCCAACTCGCCCCAACTCACCCCCAACTCACCCCAACTCACCCCAACTTGCCCGTAGGCGTAAATTTGTTAAGGTTATGAAAGCGCTCATGTGACGCCGTCACTGAGTGAGTGGGTGAGTGGGTGGAGTGGGTGAGTGGGTGAGTGGGTGGAGTGGGTGAGTTGGGGTGAGTTGGGGTGAGTTGGGGTGAGTTGGGGTGAGTTGGGGTGAGTTGGGTGAGTTGGGGTGAGTTGGGGTGAGTTGGGGTGAGTTGGGTGAGTTGGGGTGAGTTGGGGTGAGTTGGAGTGAGTTGGGGTGAGTTGGGGTGAGTTGAGTTGAGTTGAGTTGAGTGTGTGTGTGTGTGTGTGTGTGTGTGTGTGTGTGTGTGTGTGTGTGAGTGAGTGAGTGAGTGAGTGAGTGAGGGACCGACCGAACGACCGATCGACTGAGCGAGAATGAAGTTTCACTTCTTCCGCGCGGAGGGACTCCACGCACGCACATTGTTTTTTAATAACGCGACATGTACGGTCGACATATTGACATGAACGACATATTGATTTTTCCGTAATCAACGAGTACGATTTCTGGATAAGCAATATTGGTCTTTCTAAAATCCAAAGACTTAGTTTTAGTGTTCATCAAAATCGGGCCATTCGGATGTAGTCATCCACGCCCACTTGTAAGATTCACCTGTAGATCCGTCGCTTGCAGGGGCAGGCGGCGGGCGGTGGCCGGTGGAGGTGCGCACGGTGCGGCTGGAGGGGCTGTCACTGTGGGCGGCGCGCGGCGGCCGCGGCCTGCGCCTGCGCCGCCGCGGCGCGCCGCTGCTGCACGCGCCCGCGCACCTCGCGCTGCGGGTGGAGCTCAACATGGACGACGCGCACCACGGTGCGTACACTACACTACACTACACTATACTGATACTGTCGCTGTGGGCGGCGCGCGGCGGCCGCGGCCTGCGCCTGCGCCGCCGCGGCGCGCCGCTGCTGCACGCGCCCGCGCACCTCGCGCTGCGGGTGGAGATCAACATGGACGACGCGCACCACGGTGCGTACACTACACTACACTACACTATACTGATACTGTCGCTGTGGGCGGCGCGCGGCGGCCGCGGCCTGCGCCTGCGCCGCCGCGGCGCGCCGCTGCTGCACGCGCCCGCGCACCTCGCGCTGCGGGTGGAGATCAACATGGACGACGCGCACCACGGTGCGTACACTACACTACACTACACTATACTGATACTGTCGCTGTGGGCGGCGCGCGGCGGCCGCGGCCTGCGCCTGCGCCGCCGCGGCGCGCCGCTGCTGCACGCGCCCGCGCACCTCGCGCTGCGGGTGGAGATCAACATGGACGACGCGCACCACGGTGCGTACACTACACTACACTACACTATACTGATACTGTCGCTGTGGGCGGCGCGCGGCGGCCGCGGCCTGCGCCTGCGCCGCCGCGGCGCGCCGCTGCTGCACGCGCCCGCGCACCTCGCGCTGCGGGTGGAGATCAACATGGACGACGCGCACCACGGTGCGTACACTACACTACACTACACTATACTGATACTGTCGCTGTGGGCGGCGCGCGGCGGCCGCGGCCTGCGCCTGCGCCGCCGCGGCGCGCCGCTGCTGCACGCGCCCGCGCACCTCGCGCTGCGGGTGGAGATCAACATGGACGACGCGCACCACGGTGCGTACACTACACTACACTACACTATACTGATACTGTCGCTGTGGGCGGCGCGCGGCGGCCGCGGCCTGCGCCTGCGCCGCCGCGGCGCGCCGCTGCTGCACGCGCCCGCGCACCTCGCGCTGCGGGTGGAGCTCAACATGGACGACGCGCACCACGGTGCGTACACTACACTACACTACACTATACTGATACTGTCGCTGTGGGCGGCGCGCGGCGGCCGCGGCCTGCGCCTGCGCCGCCGCGGCGCGCCGCTGCTGCACGCGCCCGCGCACCTCGCGCTGCGGGTGGAGATCAACATGGACGACGCGCACCACGGTGCGTACACTACACTACACTACACTATACTGATACTGTCGCTGTGGGCGGCGCGCGGCGGCCGCGGCCTGCGCCTGCGCCGCCGCGGCGCGCCGCTGCTGCACGCGCCCGCGCACCTCGCGCTGCGGGTGGAGATCAACATGGACGACGCGCACCACGGTGCGTACACTACACTACACTACACTATACTGATACTGTCGCTGTGGGCGGCGCGCGGCGGCCGCGGCCTGCGCCTGCGCCGCCGCGGCGCGCCGCTGCTGCACGCGCCCGCGCACCTCGCGCTGCGGGTGGAGATCAACATGGACGACGCGCACCACGGTGCGTACACTACACTACACTACACTATACTGATACTGTCGCTGTGGGCGGCGCGCGGCGGCCGCGGCCTGCGCCTGCGCCGCCGCGGCGCGCCGCTGCTGCACGCGCCCGCGCACCTCGCGCTGCGGGTGGAGATCAACATGGACGACGCGCACCACGGTGCGTACACTACACTACACTACACTATACTGATACTGTCGCTGTGGGCGGCGCGCGGCGGCCGCGGCCTGCGCCTGCGCCGCCGCGGCGCGCCGCTGCTGCACGCGCCCGCGCACCTCGCGCTGCGGGTGGAGATCAACATGGACGACGCGCACCACGGTGCGTACACTACACTACACTACACTATACTGATACTGTCGCTGTGGGCGGCGCGCGGCGGCCGCGGCCTGCGCCTGCGCCGCCGCGGCGCGCCGCTGCTGCACGCGCCCGCGCACCTCGCGCTGCGGGTGGAGATCAACATGGACGACGCGCACCACGGTGCGTACACTACACTACACTACACTATACTGATACTGTCGCTGTGGGCGGCGCGCGGCGGCCGCGGCCTGCGCCTGCGCCGCCGCGGCGCGCCGTTGCTGCACGCGCCCGCGCACCTCGCGCTGCGGGTGGAGATCAACATGGACGACGCGCACCACGGTGCGTACACTACACTACACTACACTATACTGATACTGTCGCTGTGGGCGGCGCGCGGCGGCCGCGGCCTGCGCCTGCGCCGCATGGTGCGTATACATACTTTAGCACTACTACACAGATTTTTAATAAAGCCCTGTCCAATCGCTGAAGGTAGTATTCGATGTCGCAACACAATCATACTGTACAGTCAGTAAAAAAAAATATTTTTGTTTCCTGATTTGTACCATTCCATACAACTGTACCATTCCGTACTATTCCATACAAATCGGACAGGGGATTTTTAACATACCTGTATACAGATCGTTAACAATACCCAGTCCAAAAGTGGGCCATTCGCATAAAATGTTTAATATGGAATTAAAATCCAAATTTGATATACAAAAAAAATGCATACACGACGAAATGAGAACCGCCTCCGTTTTGAAACCCAACACGGTTCAGGTTTTCCTCATCATTTCATCTCCTGATGGTTCGGCACACGAGGCAGGCCGAACCATCATGAGATGGAAATGGATAGTTGCGTTAGTATCTGCAGGCTGACTTGCGAACCAATAAACCACTGTCCACACCGGACGAGCAGCGCACACCGAGGCACCTGAGCGCGTCCCGTTTACGGACAGCCGACGGCTCAACCCCGAGGGACGCTCGCACGATGTTAACATTACATTAGTCCATGACGCATTTTCGTACTACTCGCCCACTAGTAATTAGGTGGCCATCACGACCAATTATAAAACTTTATTCTAAAATTTAAATTGCTACGGCTATAATTTTATACAAACTCAATAAAGACAATAGATAATCGGTTTCCGTGTATCACGTATGCTAGTAGTATGCACATATGTGTGTTCGTGTGTATTAGTGGCGGACATGAGCGTGTCGGGCACGCTGGCGACGCTGCAGGCGACCCTGACGCCGGCGCAGTACCGGCTGGTGCGGGGGGTCCTCGCCCACAACCTGGCCGAGGACGTGGCCGACCTGCTGCCGGGGCCCGACCACCAACACCAGCAGCAACAGCACAGCCAACATCAGCCCGACCAGGTGCGATGTACGCTTAGATATCGGGATTACTCCAATAGGAGCGAATTTCACTAATAAAAATCTGTGCGTTAACACACATAATGGGGGGTCTTTACACTAATGGGGGTCAATTCACATTATCGTGTGGTTGCCTTACAGAAATATTAATGGATGGTTCATAAATATGAAGTAATTAAGTAGAAATAAATATTTTATTACAAGCACTGAACTAGAATTTATAGCATGGTTAAATAAAAAAAACCGGTCAAGTGCGAGTCGGACTCGCGCACCGAGGGTTCCATACCATCATTGGACGTATTAAAGTAATTTTACTATTCATGTAACACCTCAGATAGCAAAAAAAAACCGCAAAACTAAGTTTGTTTGACGAGGTTTTTATAGGATTACTAAAAAACTGTACTACGTAGATAGATAATTTTATTTTTCCTGTAAAATATAGATAGAGATGCATTATCCATAATTATTTCAGATTTTTCCCTCCACAAACTTCGGAGATAAGGTGGGGGGGGGGGGGACGGTATTTCTTTTGACGTTTTTGGTTATCAGCCAAAAACTACGTCACATAAGCCAAAATAAAAATCTGTTTTGAGATGTGCAAATGAAGCCCTTTCATATGATACCCCACTCGATATAGTAGTTTCACTTTAAAATTTTGATGACCTATTTCGACCCCCATTATAAAAAAAGTAAAAGAAAAAAATATTTTTTTTTTATTTGCGATGAGATTGGGTAAGTAAGATCTAAAACTATTCCAAGTTTCAAATCGATAGCATCTGTGGTTCCTGAAATATATAGGTGTGACAGACAGACAGACGAAGTCGGACCATAAGGGTTCCTTTTTTACCTTTTAGGCAAGCAAAGCAGTACAGGGGTTTTTCTCGTTAATAATCAGCATATTATCGATGTCATTAAGCCTTGTTGTTCGCTCATTACCACCTGTCATGTTACACGTAGATTTCATGACACTATGTGATCCAGGTGTGGACCACGAGCTCCTTGAAACTGGAGCTGCAGGACGTGACGGTGCGCCTCGAGCCGGAGCCGGGCGTCGCCTCCCTGGCGTGCATCAACTTCATCAAGTCGCGGCTCGTCATCGAGACCTACTCCGACCTCAGTCAGGACATCGACCTCGTTTCACAGGTACCTCTTTGCTATGCGCTATTTGTAGATGTTTTAAGATATGGTTAATTTGGTAAGAGGAGTTAAGATTTCGCACTTTTAGTGGTGTATCCTTCTGTTTGCGGACTCGTATAAGTTTGCAAGTTAGCGGAAGAGGGTTAGCGGCGCTACAAATTTAAGCGGGCCGCCAGAAATCGGCACACTCGGGCGGCAAAATCCAACTTATGTGGATGAATGTTCGAGAACAAGGCCGCCCGGATTACCCGCTACGCTACATATATGCGGGCCGGCATAAATCGGCACAGCCGGCCTGCTGTCGACCCTCTGAAATATGCAGCGCCCCTTATATTTCAGGTTTGAATTGCTTCATTTGTAAATGTTACTTGTGCGTAGGAGATCCTGGTGAGCGACACGCGGTACATAAAGGAGCCGGCCAACCGTCGCGGGAACGTGTTCAGCCACATCGTGCAGCCCATGCCCGAGCAGCGCCACAGCGTGCAGGCCGAGGTGCACGCCAGGTACTCACACAACCTCCCCTCCAGCGAACGTGTTCAGCCACATCGTGCAGCCCATGCCCGAGCAGCGCCACAGCGTGCAGGCCGAGGTGCACGCCAGGTACTCACACAACCTCCCCTCCAGCGAACGTGTTCAGCCACATCGTGCAGCCCATGCCCGAGCAGCGCCACAGCGTGCAGGCCGAGGTGCACGCCAGGTACTCACACAACCTCCCCTCCAGCGAACGTGTTCAGCCACATCGTGCAGCCCATGCCCGAGCAGCGCCACAGCGTGCAGGCCGAGGTGCACGCCAGGTACTCACACAACCTCCCCTCCAGCGAACGTGTTCAGCCACATCGTGCAGCCCATGCCCGAGCAGCGCCACAGCGTGCAGGCCGAGGTGCACGCCAGGTACTCACACAACCTCCCCTCCAGCGAACGTGTTCAGCCACATCGTGCAGCCCATGCCCGAGCAGCGCCACAGCGTGCAGGCCGAGGTGCACGCCAGGTACTCACACAACCTCCCCTCCAGCGAACGTGTTCAGCCACATCGTGCAGCCCATGCCCGAGCAGCGCCACAGCGTGCAGGCCGAGGTGCACGCCAGGTACTCACACAACCTCCCCTCCAGCGAACGTGTTCAGCCACATCGTGCAGCCCATGCCCGAGCAGCGCCACAGCGTGCAGGCCGAGGTGCACGCCAGGTACTCACACAACCTCCCCTCCAGCGAACGTGTTCAGCCACATCGTGCAGCCCATGCCCGAGCAGCGCCACAGCGTGCAGGCCGAGGTGCACGCCAGGTACTCACACAACCTCCCCTCCAGCGAACGTGTTCAGCCACATCGTGGAGCCCATGCCCGAGCAGCGCCACAGCGTGCAGGCCGAGGTGCACGCCAGGTACTCACACAACCTCCCCTCCAGCGAACGTGTTCAGCCACATCGTGCAGCCCATGCCCGAGCAGCGCCACAGCGTGCAGGCAGAGGTGCACGCCAGGTACTCACACAACCTCCCCTCCAGCGAACGTGTTCAGCCACATCGTGCAGCCCATGCCCGAGCAGCGCCACAGCGTGCAGGCCGAGGTGCACGCCAGGTACTCACACAACCTCCCCTCCAGCGAACGTGTTCAGCCACATCGTGCAGCCCATGCCCGAGCAGCGCCACAGCGTGCAGGCCGAGGTGCACGCCAGGTACTCACACAACCTACACACCTCCCTCTGGTCTACTCCATACTGCGCGTATACTTTGCATCTAATCCCAGTCCTATAAGTTTAATGCATTAGTTTAGATCCCCCGGAGAGGAACGGTTCCCCTCAGATGTGCCGATGTGACATTCGTGAGGGTTTTAGTGGATAAGAATCCTACATATCTCGGCTGATCCCCCACACGGTTCCGGCGACTATTGAAGGTTTTCCTCGTGAGAATAAAAAAAAGAAGAGTGCCAGGGGGATTTCTTTTTTCATCCGCAATAGGAAAAGTGAATTAAAACAGTTTTTCTAGTTCCTACCAGTTTTTTGGTTCCGCATGAAGGCCACGATAGTCTTCCATGATGTAGCAGTGTGTACCTCAATAGACTGGTATGTGGTGGCAGGAAGCGCCGCGACTCGATGGCGTACACGATCCTGGTGAACAACATGCGTCTGATGGCGGTGATGGACTGGTGGGAGGCCGCCAACCAGTTCATCATGCAGCCGCCGCCGCCGCCCGCCGACCCGGACCAGGCGCACCTGTACGTATATTATCAGTGGCGTGCACTGGGTTATATGACAGGGTAGGCAAAAACCTATTTGAACCTAAATGTAAATTGGCATTAATGAATGATGTAAGCACAAAACATTTGATGAGTAGGTACCTAATACTTATGTTTTTATTTCGAATAAATATGTATTCTATTTCACTTCCACTACTAAGACGACACGTAGGAAGTACCTAGGTTAAAATCCATCCACCCATATAGGCCGCAGAGCGTCTTATAGAACCAGGCATACCTACATAGGTACACAGTCAATGAAAACAATAATATCCACCTCCTATTCTTGTAGTCGAGTAAAAAAACTTACCAACATGACTGCGAGTTACTTGTCTTGTACACACACATGCGATTGTAAATATGCCACCTCAAAATATCAAAAAATTAAATGATATAATTTAGTTTCGATTGTAAATATACTATCTAACTATATATTTCAGATTATTTATCATTAAAACTTCGCGTGACTTAACCTTTGGCCATTTTCAATTATTTATCTTTTAATTTCGTAAGAAGGTGTCGAAAACGCGTGAATTTTTATTTTTTTCTATACACACTTGGCCAGAACATCAATCACACTGCACCGAGAACAATCGTATAGGTAATAAAAATTTATAGAATAAAAACCAACAAAAAATGGATGTCATTATGAAATATTGAAGTTTGAAAAAACTAGGTATTTTATAATTTGTAGTATTATTCATTCATTCGTTTCATTCGCATCCCGTTCGATGCATTGCTATTGGTCAACATTTCTTTAGTCCTTCCTTCAAGGTCGACGTTGCCATCGAGAGCACCCAAGAGACAAAGAGACAGTGCCTATATCGTTGCATGTGTGCGTGACATTTATACTGTTCGAATGGTCGGCGTGCCTACTGGTGTGTGTAAGTTTGTTAGAAGAAAATGTGTGAATGTGTGCAAATCGAAACCCGGCCTTTTAAAACCTTTAGAGCTTGAATAGCGGGCCTCGCGGCTCGAACGCGCGAAGTTTAAATCTCCGCGTACCTAGGAATAGTTCAATGCACTTTGCTCGTTGCCGCGCCGCGCTCAGCTAATTGATTTCAAACATTTCGCGCGAATTTGTTTATATAAATCGATAAAATAATTCAAAACAAAATGTTATTGTGCACGTAAATTATTTTTGTTATCATGTATTGTTCCGGAAATCACAGGGTAGGCAAACACTTTTTGCCTATATGGACTGCACGCCACTGTATATTATTTAGTTTATTGCTTTTCTATACCCGGTGTACCTTTTTAGGAGTAACAACTGTTGCCCGCGGCTTTACTCGCGTGAAAATATATGAGGTGTCTTTCCATGTTATCCTTTCCATCAATCAACAATCTACATCCAAGCTTTAAAATTATATCCAATTATAGTTTTGAATTAAAAAGTTCGTTTTGTATACAGGGTTACAGGAAAAGTCGTGCTAGATCCGTTAAGGTCGTGGAGTACCCATCATTTCTGACTTATTTCACTATGAAACACCCCACCCTAAACTTAACCCTTTTCGAGATTTTCGACTTTAAATATTTTTATTGAAAATTGCCGATTTTTAGGCTATTAAATTTTATTTTGTTTATTTTGTGTGTATTATTATTATTATTGCATTTTTACATGTGTAATAAGATGCTTTAGGACGTCAATAATTAAAATAGTGCACAAGTTAATTGAATAGGCCGTAGTAGACAACTGAAAGTAAAGAAATTACAAAAATAATTAACAGGTTTATTTTTCTCTAAGGGATATCTAAAAAAAATATTATGGCAGTTGTTCGGCAGATGTGTTTTAAAATATCTTCGTTTCATCAGCTTTCTAACGAGGTATAACTATCTAGGGTTCGTATTACATTTCGTGGAAAAAAAGTAGCTTCAGGTAGCAGTTCTAACGGTCCCGCATCTATTGTCCTTCAAGTTGGGACACACCGTGCGAGCGAGACAAGTGACGATTTATGCAGGTGTGAATGAAAGAAAAAATGTGTAGAGACTGATAAGGGCTGGTAATACAACACAGGATATTGTTTTGGTTGGCAGTCTGCATTTGTGCTTCGTACATAGTAGATGTGATATTGTTTTGCTCTTTTTCTCGACTTGGCTGTGATTCTGGATTATTTCTTCTGATTTGTGACTACTGTGCTTGTTAACCGGACTCTGATTTGTACTTGTGATACGGAAGTGTTGAAGATGACGTCCTACACACCTGAGGAATATGCTGATATGCTTATTTGTTATGGATACTGCGATTGTGTGTCTGCGCAAGCTCGCAACGAATACATAACTCGCTATCCCGGTCGTCGAGTGCCGGATGTGGCCGTTTTTGACAGAGTTTATCGAAGACTTCGAGAAACTGGCTCTGTTTTGAGACGAAGTATAGACATGGGAAGACCACAAATTGATGACAATGAAGAACAGGACAATGAGATAGTGCAACGCTTTCGAGCGGATCCAACTACTTCCACTAATATTGTTGCCCGTGATCTGGGACTTTCGCAATGGAGAGTGTGGTTTACAGTGCATACTGCTGGCCTATACCCGTACCATTACACGCCGGTACACGTTATTGAAGAAGGAGACTCCGCGAGAAGGTTGGACTTTTGTAGATTCATGATAAATGCTGACGTAGAAGACCCAGATTTTCTAAGAAATATCTTGTGGACAGATGAATCCAAATTTGATAAAGATGGCATAACTAATTATCACAACGCTCACTACTGGGCCCCAATAGAACTAAGGAATCCCAATAAGAAAAGAGTGAAGGGGTCCCAACGAAGATTCAGCGTGAATGTGTGGATGGGCATTATCTGCAATCATTTGATCGGACCTTACTTTCTCCCGGACAATCTAAATGGGGAAAACTACGAAAACTTTCTGAGAGGAGACTTGAATGACTTGCTGGATGATCTGCCACTCAACTTAATAAGGGACATGTGGTTCCAACATGATGGCTGACCTGCCCATTTCAGGAGAAGTGTCAGTGACTGGCTGGACACAAATTATCCAAACAAATGGATAGGACGAGGTGGGCCGTTGCCATGGCCAGCAAGAAGTCCGGACCTAACTCCCATGGATTTTCATGTATGGGGGCGCATGAAAAGTCTTGTATACAGCGAGCCAAATCCAGTTTCGTCTGTGGAAGAATTAAGAGAAAGGATTGTTGATGCAGCAAATCAAATGAGGACAACGTTGACCACTGGAGTAGTGAAGACTGGTCTCCGTAGAAGGATGCGTCAATGTGTTAGAAATAGAGGTGGCCATGTTGAACATGAACTGTAGAAAGTGTAGAGTAAGAAAAAGTTGTGTGAAAACCTGATTTAGTAAATGACATTTCATGCTTACCTATTGTTTTACTTTACTTTTTAGGGCTAAGTATTAACTTTCTTCACCACTGTCGTCTATGAAACTAAGTTTATTTCCACGAAATTTAATATGAACCCTAGATAGTTATACCTCGTTAGAAAGCTGATGAAACGTAGATATTTTAAAAAACTGCCATAATATTTTTTTTAGATATTCCTTAGAGAAAAATAAACCTGCTAATTATTTTTGTAATTTCTTTACTTTCACTTGTCTACTACGGCCTATTCAATTAACTTGTGCACTATTTTAATGATTGACGTCCTAAAGCATCTTATTACACATGTAAAAATGCAATAATAATAATACACACAAAATAAACAAAATAAAATTTAATAGCCTAAAAATCGGCAATTTTCAATAAAAAAATTTAAAGTCGAAAATCTCGAAAAGGGTTAAGTTTAGGGTGGGGTGTTTCATAGTGAAATAAGTCAGAAATGATGGGTACTCCACGCCCTTAACGGATCTAGCACGACTTTTCCTGTAACCCTGTATAAGACCCATATTGTATCAGCTTTTGCAGTAAAACTGTGTTTTAAATCATGAAAATGCTTTTCAGTTACTTTTTAAATGACATCACCCAAGATTTTAACTTATCTGGAGATCCTATTTTGACCTAGCGATTCGCGTAATATTTAATTCTTGACTTTGTTGTGAAGTTTATCTTAGTAGTTTAAGTATTTGCAAGTCTTTAAAGCACCGGCTTAGGCTGTGCAATCTTTTTCAGTTAGGTAATCATTCCCTCAAAACTTTAAAGTTTACAAGCGGTCAAACTTAAAGCGTTTTCCTAGCCTTCCTCGACATTGCAGCGAGGAGGCTCTCTCGGAGGCCAGACGAGCAGCTAGCCCGCAGCCACCCGGCGCGGCCCGGGACGAGGAGCCACAGGTGGAGCTGAAGCTGAACGTGACGGACTCGCAGCTGGTGCTGGTCGAGGATCCGTCCGTGTGGGACACCAATGCCGTTATACTTAGAGTGAGTGTTTTAAAATTACAGGCGACAAATTATACGTTACTAGCTGACCCGCGCAGCTCCGCCCGCGCTTTAATTACATTTTGCTCCCCTTTTATCCCTACTCCCTTGATTTATCTCTCTCCATCTCTCTCTCTTATAAGAAAAATCTAATTCTATTCTCTTTCTCTCACTCCCGCTTTGGTCCCCGTCATACTTCCCCTCTTCCTCTCCCCGTTGTCCTCTCTGAACCCTCTCCCTCCTCTCTCTTCTCCCAACTTGCTCCCTCTCACCCCCCCCCCCCCCTGCTCCACCTAACTCCTCCCATCACTCACTCCATCACCCTCCCCTCTCCTTTTCTTGCACCCTCCTCTCGTTCTATATATCCTCGTCAATCATGGTATCAGCGTCATAAAATATACTTTATAACCTATTCTCAGACCTACCCGCAAAATTTCATACATATCGGTTCACCCATCTATTTAAAGACCTTGCCTTATGTTGCTTAACCTTAACCTAGCGGCATGAAATATACTTTACGACCTATTCTGAGACCTACCCGATATGCACAAAATAAATCATACAAATCAGTTCACCCATCTATTTAATGACCTTACCTAACGTTGCTTTACCTTAACCTACCGGGATAAAAAGTATCCTATGTCCGTTTCCTGTTTCTAAGCTACCTCCTCACCAATTTTCAGCCAAATCAGTTCAGCCGTTCTTGAGTTATAAATAGTGTAACTAATACGACTTTCTTTTATATGTATAGACCAGCTGACCCGCGCAGCTCCACCCGCGCTTTAATTACATTTTGTTCCCCTTTTCTCCCTACTTCCTTGATTTATCTCTCTCCATCTCTCTCCCTTATAATAAAAATCTAATTCTATGCTATTTCTCTCCCCTCCCGCTTCGGTCCCCGTCACACTTCCCCTCTTCCTCTCCCCGTTGTCCTCTCTGAACCCTCTCCCTCCTCTCTCTTCTCCCAACTTGCTCCCTCTCACTCCCCCCCCCCTCTTCCTCCACCTAACTCATCCGATCACTCACTCCATCACCCTCCCCTCTCCCTCTCTTGCACTCTACTCTCGTTCTATATATCCTCGTCAATCATGGTATCAGCGGCATAAAATATACTTTATAACCTATTCTCAGACCTACCCGCAAAATTTCATACATATCGGTTCACCAGACTCTCGCGCACGTAGCTCAGAGGTTCTCAGATTTTGTTGTGCAAGGCGTTGCGAACGTTCGACACTCGACTCTCGTGCGCGTACCTGAGAGTTTCTCTGATTTTGTTCAGCCAGACGTTGTGCACGTTCAGGTGAAGATTCTCCCATACGACGTATTCTTGCTGCCCGTGCTTGAGAAATATGTTTAGAAAGTTGAGACCTGGCTCTCTTAGGCATTTTCAAATGTTTAAGAAAATGCTAATAGCGTTGGTTAGCCCTGAAAAGAACTGTTGGTTACCCCTGAAAAAATCTGTTGGTTAGCCCTGAAAATAACTGTTGATTAGCTCTGAGAAGAACTGTTGTTTAGTGAGAAGAACTTTTGCGTAGGTGTAGTTTTAAGAAAGAAATCTAAAAAAAATATCACGCGAATTATTAGAATTCGCGCACGACCCCTGCGTAGGGAGCCGACCTCGCGTCTGAGCCGCGCGGGTACCTTACTCATAGATCTAAAATCCCGCATGCGCACCCCCGCCTTGGTGACGCTCACTTCGCAACGGGCCGTGCAGCAGAAATCTTTTAATTTATATGCAGTAATATTTTCATTTCGCCATAACTTCAAAACCAAATGTCCAATTTTAATCATTCACAGACCAAATATTATCTACATAAACTGTTCTTAATGATGAAATAATTTATTTTGATAAGGATTAATAGCATGAGTAAAATAAATGCGTTTAAATGTAGTCCAAACAAAATTCAAGATTTATAAATAAAAAAATGGTTGTTGGGCCTCACTCGACATAGATACGCGTGTGTGCCGCGGACTTTTTTGTAGATATTTATAAGATATACAGTTAATTAGAACATTTTATGGTTCTATCTTTTATAGTTTAGGCAGCGTACGCAAAATAAGTAACTTTTCTGGTTGATTTTTTACACCTTGTGTCCGAAAAAACCCAAATATCTTACGGAACCCTATTTTTTTCCAAAATAAAATGTAGCCTATGTTACTCGTAGATAATGTAGCTTTCGAATGGTGAAAGAATTTTTAAAAACGGTCCAGTAGTTTTTGAGCCTATTCATTACAACCAAACAAACAAAGTTTTCCTCTTTATAATATTAGTGTAGATGTGTAGCTGGATATTGAAATGCCAATCAACGTAGAAGAAAGGCTTATTCCAAGTACACCATCACTATAATTCACATTGCTCAGTAGTCCGAGACGTACAGTACTTTACAGAGGTCCAAAAAAGTCGCAGATTTCGCGGGTATACTTCTCTTTGATCGCTGTCTTGAGATGTGTTCGCTGTTGCATCTCAGCTATAGTAAAATAACATGAGGGGAAGTTCTAGAAGACACGTCTAGTACATAAATCTTTTACATACATGAGTGCTAATAATAGGCGCGATCATTCGAGACGGCAATAAAAATAGGGTTACATAAACGAACAATAAGTACTTATCACTCGTTCAGGGTCAGTGAACTTTCTAGAAGGGTGAATGAATTTCCTATTGACAATTCTGGATTTCTCTTACTGTTAGATAGTAGAGCTATAAACTAGCAATGCATTTTTTGTTTGTTGTGGTCAGAGCACGACCGTGATCACGTACCGGTGTGCGGACGCACAGAAGCCAGTGTCGTGCGAGCTGAACGAGCTGGAGGTGTTCTCGTGCGTGCTGGGGCTGGAGGAAGAGACGGCGCTGTCCATCGTCGAGCCGTGCGCGCTGCACGTCGCCGTCCACGCCGACACCGTGCTGCATGTGAGTACAACAGGGATCACGTACCGGGGTGCGGCCCGCCGACACCGTGCTGCATGTGAGTACAACAGGGATCACGTACCGGTGTGCGGACGCACAGAAGCCAGTGTCGTGCGAGCTGAACGAGCTGGAGGTGTTCTCGTGCGTGCTGGGGCTGGAGGAAGAGACGGCGCTGTCCATCGTCGAGCCGTGCGCGCTGCACGTCGCCGTCCACGCCGACACCGTGCTGCATGTGAGTACAACAGGGATCACGTACCGGGGTGCGGCCCGCCGACACCGTGCTGCATGTGAGTACAACAGGGATCACGTACCGGGGTGCGGCCCGCCGACACCGTGCTGCATGTGAGTACAACAGGGATCACGTACCGGGGTGCGGCCCGCCGACACCGTGCTGCATGTGAGTACAACAGGGATCACGTACCGGGGTGCGGCCCGCCGACACCGTGCTGCATGTGAGTACAACAGGGATCACGTACCGGGGTGCGGCCCGCCGACACCGTGCTGCATGTGAGTACAACAGGGATCACGTACCGGGGTGCGGCCCGCCGACACCGTGCTGCATGTGAGTACAACAGGGATCACGTACCGGGGTGCGGACGCACAGAAGCCAGGCTTGTCACCTATTGCGTTCTCAAGCTTGAACTCTGCTTTCTAATACTGTCAAGAGAGTTGACAGCTTAGATTGTAAAGGTTTTGTAGACTATTCGGAGTATACCGATAAAACTTCACTTTCATTTGTAGTGTAGGTACTTAAGAAGAATTGATTATTAGGAAATGCAGGTAGCTGGGACTGTCTGCTGTCAGCTATTAGTTTAAGTAACCAGTCCGGAATAAACGGTGCTAACGTTAATACCTGTGTGTTTCTCTTCGCCCTCCCGGATACCATATCATTAATAATAATGCATATCTATGTATTGATACAATACTCACCAACTTAATGGTCATATCATTGATTTTTGATTTCTTTGAATAAAAGAGAATCTAGAGAAGTAAGCTGAGTATTCCAATTAATGCGAAACTAATATAATTGACTATAGGTGGCGATGAGTACGCTGAACTTGCGGTTATCGTACCACGATATGAAGATGTTCGCGTCAATGCTGCAATCGCTGCCCGTGCAAGCAAGAGCAGCACTCTCTGGTGAGATAACGCCATTCCTTGTACACATTGTTTTGTTTTTGTGTCGTTCCCTGCCTCAAGAATGAACGTCACTTGCACTGATTATACTACGCCAGCTTTCTTTAATTTTCCATCGCTGGAGCCATGACTTTATAGCATTTAAACGTGGTACTCCAGCTTTAAGATCATAAAATGTAAAAGACGATTATCCCTCCTTCTCACAAACTAAAGAGTAAATAGTACCTGTGAGAAAGGCATTCTTTGATTTTGTTTACTTATCATAACAGACCCCTATGCCACACTTTATCAAAGGTCTTCTGGTTGCCCAAGAACGCGGATGAACAGGTACTCCTTTCGTTCTAAGGCTCTCCGAATGTGCTCATATACTCGATACACTTGGTCCATTGTCCCGTGTTAGTCTTTAAAGTCAAATTGTTGGTTCGGTATGATTTTTCGTTCTCTATGGCCTTAGACATGACAGGTAAATAAACTAATAAAGCTGTATGAAGTTTTCTTATATGTTGGTTTTCATAATTAGTGAGTCATATATAATTTCCAAAATTTTGGAAACCTTTAAATCGCGTTACACAAGGCTGTCAGGAACAGAATTGCCTTCCTGGGAGTCCACAAAATATTTTTTAAGAGATAAGGTCGTACCTAGGTGCCCTTTGCAAGTCTCTTATCCACTGACACGTCCGGCACTAGAGAGGAAGATGTAACCGAACCGTCCGCGCCCCTCGCGATAACAATGTAATTCGATACCCACTTGAACTCGGTGTGATAAAAACACTTGTCATTCGAAAACTACAAGTGCTATAACAAAAGTAATAACACTGTTATTATGCTGAACACATACGGAATCTATTTATATAATAATCAAAGGGTATCATTTAAGTTTATAATATCATTTAAGTGTTAATATAAAAACCGGACGCCATTGTTTACATGGCGAACATAAAATTTTTCAGAGTTGATTTATTGCAATTTTGTGTATCTAAAACTACTGAACTTTAACAAAATATTGTAGCATTATTTTCACGATCATTTTGATGTATAATTCCATCGATATACTATCTAAACAAGATTAGCTGTCACGGCCCGAAAAGTGGTCACGAAAATAGAGAGGCTGTCGCTTATTTCAAATTAGTACGAGCCGACAACAGGATGTATCGAAATTCCTTATTGCGCGTTTATAAACTGTCCAAATAATATAATACTTATCGTAATACTAAAATTGCAGATGGGGAAATTTTTTTTCGTTTCCTTTTCTTATTACTACTAGTTTAAATAATAAATATAAGTAAGATATCATTATAATACGAAATAAAAATTATTTATTTGATATTTTCTCCGCTAGAGACTGACAAAATTAATGTTGCCGATAGGCGTGTCGCCACTGTCTATACGAAACTGTTAAACTAACTTAAACTAAACGTCATTACCATAATAAAAAAGTTAGTTCTCATTTTTGCCACCAGCACGGATAAGTTTGTAAGTCAGTACACACACAATGGAAACACACCTGTTTTGAACCTTATTTTATAGTGGTTAAGATTTTCTTTTAAATGAGTACAGTCAAAACAACTACTTTTTTTCGTATAATTTTGGCGGTTTTATTGATTTTTCTTTGTCTCCGATGTAAAGGTTTTATGTGCCAACATTACTGCATACAGAATTAGACTTTATTACTACATGTGAAGGCTGCTATTAGTCCGACGTTCCGAATTATTTAAAACTATTTTCTACAATTTCTAGCTACGTGTATAGTTGTGTAAATAAATGTACCCGCGACCACATTTTCGATGTCATTTTGTTCGTGACAGCTAATCTAGTTGGTATAGTATATCGATGTATAATTCTAATAAGAATACAATAATCTAATCAGATTACTTACGACATAACGAGATACCGACACGCACACACAACACCACACAAAAGTACTCAGTTTGAATGTCATTTTTTTCTCAATATTCTTTATGCAAAACGATGCCATCTGGTGTTGTATGACTCAACAATTTAATAGACTACGCCTCTACGCGACTAGTTTTATGATTAATTCCTCCATTCGATCATAGATGGCATTTTAATAAATATTTTGGGCGAGGCAACGCACGTTACCGCTAACTGGCGTGAGAAAATTGAAACAGGCATCAGTCGTTGCCGCCGACGTATGAGAGGTTAAGACTATCTGAATTCATAGGGTGTCGCCGGTTTAGGTGGAAGATTTAATTGAAGGTCTTCATTTAAGACAGTATCCACACAGGATTTCCTTCGTCTGTCATTTGTCAGATTTGGAACAAAAACCGTTGAATAGTGTTCCGCAAATATAAATAAATATGCACAATGTTTATTTGTTTAACAATCCAGATTTTACTTGAACAATGTTTTGGTGACAACCCCAATAATTATGAAAATACCTATATAAGAAATATCTTTGCCTTATGATACATAAAAACTATACCTACTTTCGTAGAGGTTTAGGTGTCGAAAAGGTAGGAAGGAGCACTAGTGTATAATGAATAATTAAACTAATGCAGGCAAGTCCATGTTGTCCGAGAGCGTGGAGGACGCGCCCGCGAACAGCGTGTACATGCGGGCGGGCGTGGCCGCCGAGCGGGCGGGCGGCGAGGCGGGGGCGGGCGCGGGCTGGATGTGCCGCCCGCGCTGGCTGCGCGCCGCCCCGCCCCCGCAGCCGCCGCCGCTGCGACCGCCGCCCAAACACTCTATATGGCCACTCAAAGCCGTACAGGTACCTTTTTTTGTTGTGTATGTGGGATTCCGGCGGCTATCGCATCGGCACATGAAAAGAGAGGACTGCACTCTCCGGTGGAATCTGCGCCAGAAATCTCTCAGTGCCGAAGACAAACCTTTGAGGCCGCCGCCGGGGGGCGCATTATAGCCCCCCGGGAACCAGACACGTTGCTCACGGGGACGGAGGTCGCAACCCCGCCGCCGTCCTCCTCGGAGTCGCCGCCGTACTCGATGGACGTCCTAGGGCCAACGCCCCCGAAGGCCAGTGACACTGAAGAGCCATACAGTTATCTGTGTTAATCAAATCTAATGTACTCTCTTACACCAGAGGTTTTCCAATTTGAACTTTATGTCGCGTCCGTAAAACGTAAAAGGACCATGCCCATTTGTGCCCCAGAAATGCCCAGATAAAGTATATTACAAGATTGCTCTAATAAATAAAAACTAGAATTATGTTGTTAATTTTAAATCATATGAAACACTGGAAAAAAAAAATAAGACGTTCTGTTGACATTGCAGTACCAGTGTATCTAACCAAATTGTTTTCACATACATATTGGCACTATACAATGGAGACAGACTAGATAATTCCAAATAACTGACATGTTTATCTGATAACATACAGATAAGTATATAAAAGAACACTGATCTGGCTTAGCTTATGTGATGATGATCATGAAGTTCCTAGTGAAAAACTAATAGCAATGCTGTCTGTAAACGATAAAATGTATAAAAAACCAGTAGGAGGTTATCATGTTTAATGTCCAATATCTTTTGAACCGGTGCTTTATATGACATTATAATATACTGCTTTACATGTTATCTGATAACATACAGATAAGTATATAAAATAATACTGATCTGACTTAGCTTAAGTGATGATCATGAAGTTCCTAGTGAAAAACTAATAGCAATGCCGTCTGTAAACGATAAAATGTATAAAAAACCAGTAGGAAGTTATTATGTTTAATGTCCAATATCTTTTGAACCGGTGCTTTATATGACATTAAATCTAGATATCATATAAATACTGTTAAATAGTTATCATATGACATAGAGTTGCAATTTGGGCATTGCATGGCATTTCTGACTTTGAGCTCCATACTAATATGGGCATGGTCCTTTAAAGTCACGTTATTCTCCTCGGCCAGGTATCGGCCGACTGCATCACGCTGTGCGTGATCGACGACTGCCTGGACTCGGACGTGCCGCTGCTCGAAGTGTCGCTCGCAGAACTGCACGTTGAACAAGTACGTACAGATATAGCATCACTAGGTAATAAATCCCTTGCACAAGGGACCGTCCAGATACCACTAGAGTGGGAGAAATTCTTCCGCCAAGCGGCAACGTGTAAATATTGTTGAAGTGAAGGGCACTGTAGCTGGTAACATTCCTGAGCATCAAGATTTTATATAGTCCTTCCTTTAGCAAAATTAACTCGTTTTTAAAATATTAAATTACCAGCATGATGACCATTAATCGTTAAATTAAAGAAATGTGTTAGATTTATTGATGTATTCTTGCGCCAGGATTTGCGCAAAGCGGAGGAGGTGTTCGAGGACCCGATGCTGGTGTCGACGCCGGCGGGGGCGGTGGGGGGCGCGGTCACAGTGCCGGGGGGCACGCGGGCGGGGGCGGCGGGCGGGGGGCGCCTGGCCGCGCTGCTCACCATCGACTACTACAACAGGCCGCTCTCCGGCTGGGAACCCGTCGTCGAGCCCTGGCGGTGAGGAGATCCAATAAAGTGACCTTATAACAATTTGCCGAATCTAATTCGAAACGTTGAGAATGCATTAGCTGCCTTGTTGGTCGTAAGACCTTAATTTTGGAGCGAATATATTTTACAACAGGTTGGTATTAGCGTGTTGATATGAAACTAATAAGTTATCCTCGCAAAATAGTCGAAGGGAATCGAGTGCTACTGAGCACAACATATATGCACACATATGCTTCTCTCTAAAATTGATCTTGTAGCAGCCTGTTGCTGCTGCAACATTAAGCTGCAATGACTCTTCAAGTAGAGTTTCGCACAGCTTACTGTTTGTTTTCACAATATTGTGTCTCTTTCTTTTTCATCTTCTGTGTTCATTACTTGGTCTTGTGAAGCGCCAAAATAAATATCACTCTTTTATTTCTGTCTTCTTAACGGACGGATCAGCTTGATACGTGATGAGCAACACCCCTGTCAAAGCTTATTTGATCTCAAGTTCCGTTATCAGGTTCGAGACCAGCTGGGAGTACACGCTGACGAGCGAGCTGTCGCTGGGCCGCGTGCAGATGGAGGTGACGTCATCGGAGGTGCTCAACACCAACGTGACGTCATCGCTCATCGAGCTCTGGCAACTCGTGCGCACCAACTGGACCGCTGATTATTACGCGCCGCAGGTAGCTGCCACTTCGTTACTAATATATGTTTTGAGAAATATCATTTAACGTAACACACAGTTTAGTTTAGTGACCTTTTAAAGGCTGCTAAAGTAAACGGCTGCGAGGATGACCTAATCCTTTTACCAATATCATACTTGTCAGCGACGCGACATATATTTTTCATAGTATAGTTTAATATCAAAGATAATCGTCGTTAAGACTGTGTCAATTCTTGGCTAGTCATTATTATTATTTTAAGAATGAGTACGAAAGTGAAAATGGACTCTCATATTTTCTATGTCTGGTAGTTTACATCATCATTTTTTTTATTTTTTTTTGGGAGGACAGGCCTCGGCTTGGGCTGTCGCTTAGAGAGGGCTGATTTTACCACCGGTTCACAACGCGCCCCCACTGAGAAGAACCGGCAAGAAACTCAGTGGGGTGATGTGATGCTCGTCGTTGAGGTCGCACACGTACGACCCTTCGGCCTCGCCGGCGAGACCGGTGTCTGTTTGATAGTGTAGCATACGGTTGTCGGGGAGGGGCAGGCTCAATGCCATGGTCCAATAGGGCCGACATTGGGTCTGGGGGTTGTATCAATACGTGTCGCGGACGGCGGCGCGAGTCTGAAGGACTAGGAACATAATCGGCGGCGGCGCGGATTAAACGGTTAGGGTACTGAGACGCGCTTTCAAAGTAGCGTTTCGACGCTTCTTTGAAAATCTTTCGAAGGGGATCTAAATCGATGTCGTAATGTAAGTCTACGTTGCGCATGTACCACGGGGCACCGACGAACAGTATGTTTTTTGCCCCGAAAATCGGACATCATCTTTTTATTCGCTTATTGGATAGCACAGATAATTCTGAAGCTAAGAGTAAAACTCCCGTGTGCCAATTTTGTTCCAAACGGAAGATATAATTTTTTATTTATTTTTCCTATTTCTCCCAAAAAAACGTCAGCCCTACTGTCAAAAACTTTGAATCCCTGCAACTTCCATATCCTATGAGATTTGGATATGTTTTTTTAGGAAGTGTTTCTTGATGCCTAAACAATATTTTAATTTATAAATTGGATACCAATACCTATAAATACGTCAACAAAAAATAAAAATCGAAATTATGTATTATTCGCAATAACTCACTCCCGATTAATGATAAACTTTCTGTGTTTTCATAATAATATAGGTGGTATAATGTATTAAGCAAATACAATGAGTGATATAACAAAAACTGAACATGGCTGAAGTTTCCACGATTGTTGTGTTTTGGGACAAATAGGAAAAATATATAAAAAATTATATCTTCCGTTTGGAACAAAATTGGCACACGGGAGTTTTACTCTTAGCTTCAGAATTATCTGTTATATCCAATAAGCTAATAAAAAGAGCATAAATCGCGTATATTCTATGCCACTTCTGGGGTACCTCAGGGCTCTCACCTTGGTCCCATTCTCTTTCTCTTATTTGTTAATGATGTAGTGGTAAATATAGCTCATAGTAACAACTCATTATATGCAGATGATATGAAAATTTTCAAAGAAATTACTTGTATTAATGACTCAGTATTATTACAAAACGATCTGGATAATGTTTACAGTTGGTGCGAAATGGTCCTGAATATCTCTAAGTGTCAGCTTATTAAATTTACAAAGAAAAAAAAAACCATACGATACGTCATACCACATAAATGGTGAGAGAATTGAGAAAGGGTCAGAGGTGAGAGACTTGGGCGTTATCCTAGATACAAAACTAAGTTTTGTCCATCACTATGACAATATTATAGACAAATCTGCCAGAATGTTAAGTTTTATAAGAAGATCTACAAAGAACTTTAAGACAACGAAATCCAAAATAGTACTATTTGAAGCTCTGGTTAGAAGTAAGTTGGAATTCGCTAGTGTTGTATGGAATTCTTATTACTCAGTGCACTGCAAGAGAATTGAGAGACTAAGTCGCTCATTTTCGAAATATCTAGCATTTTCCGCCAGCGGCATAAGCAGCCGAAGTTCATATGAAGATAGATTACGTTTCTTTGGTTTGTCCAAATTGTGTGATCGCCGTCGTATGCTCGAATTGACATTTTTGTATAAGATTATTCGCGGAGAAATAATCAGTTCGGATTTGCTCCATAATATTCTGTTTTGTGTACCTAGACCAAATTCTCGATATGTTCATAAGAATATATTTTATGTTCCGTTGTGTCGAACCAACATAGGAAAGAATTCCCCTATCAATCGTTTAGGCTCCAGTTACAATAGTATACTTGAGAATTATCCTAATATTAAATTGGATATTTTTCATGACAGTCTTCCCGTTTTTAAACGAAAAGTTTTACGACTATCAAATTAATTTATAATTCTAAATTTTACTCTAAATTTCTTTTGTTCAAATCTAAACACATAACAATTATGTATTAATAACTGACTAATTTTTACAACTCACCCCCATACCGTAATATGTATTTCATACGCAAGTTGAGTATACCTGTCATTGATAAACATACTAGATTAATTAATTATAGCATGTATTAGGTTAAGCAATTGTATGTATATCGTAGATGTACCTAATAAATTAAAAAAAAAAAAAAGAGGATGCCCGATTTTCGGGGCAAAAAACATACTGTGCGACGGCATGTCGGAGAAAAGGAAGCTCTTACAGTGTAATACTTAATATTGTCTGTGTTTTGGGGTACAACAATACTGTTTGGCCCTTTGAACGTCCATTGTGTACGGCGGCGACTTCGAGGAGGATGGCGGCGGGGTTGCGACCCCCGTCCCCGTGAGCACCGTGACTGGTTCCCGGGGGCTACAATGCGCCCCCCTGGCGGCGGGCTCAAAGGCAAGGCACTGACGGGTCCCTGGTGCAGATCCCACCGGAGAAACCTGGGTCCCTTCTCATGTGCCGATGTGACAGCCGCGGGGGTTTTAGTGGGTAAAAATCCCACATACCCCGGTTTAGCCCTCCGGAAGCTTCCGGGAAGTTTTGAAGGTTTACCCCTCGAGCAAAAATGTTCATACTGATGTTCGTTTTTATCGTGTGCGGCGCAGTCATGTAGTGTGTCGGAGCAGTCTCCGAAGGGCAGCCCGGCGGGCCACCGGCGCCGCTCGCCCTTCGTGCCCTACGCGCTCCGCAACCACACCGGACACCGGCTCTGGTTCACCACGCTGCTCGCCTCCGCGGACGTGTGAGTGCCCTGTGTATCTACACACACACACACACACACACACACACACACACCCCCTCCCCCTACGTACGCGCTCCGCAACCACACCGGACACCGGCTCTGGTTCACCACGCTGCTCGCCTCCGCGGACGTGTGAGTGCCCTGTGTATCTACACACACACACACACACACACACACACACACACCCCCTCCCCCTACGTACGCGCTCCGCAACCACACCGGACACCGGCTCTGGTTCACCACGCTGCTCGCCTCCGCGGACGTGTGAGTGCCCTGTGTATCTACACACACACACACACACACACACACACACACCCCCTCCCCCTACGTACGCGCTCCGCAACCACACCGGACACCGGCTCTGGTTCACCACGCTGCTCGCCTCCGCGGACGTGTGAGTGCCCTGTGTATCTACACACACACACACACACACACACACACACACACACCCTACGTACGCGCTCCGCAACCACACCGGACACCGGCTCTGGTTCACCACGCTGCTCGCCTCCGCGTACGTGTGAGTGCCCTGTGTATCTACACACACACACACACACACACCCCCTCCCCCTACGTACGCGCTCCGCAACCACACCGGACACCGGCTCTGGTTCACCACGCTGCTCGCCTCCGCGGACGTGTGAGTGCCCTGTGTATCTACACACACACGCACACACACACACACCCTCCCCCTACGTACACGCTCCGCAACCACACCGGACACCGGCTCTGGTTCACCACGCTGCTCGCCTCCGCGGACGTGTGAGTGCCCTGTGTATCTACACACACACTCACACACACCCCCTCCCCCTACGTACGCGCTCCGCAACCACACCGGACACCGGCTCTGGTTCACCACGCTGCTCGCCTCCGCGGACGTGTGAGTGCCCTGTGTATCTACACACCCACACACACACACCCCCTCCCCCTACGTACGCGCTCCGCAACCACACCGGACACCGGCTCTGGTTCACCACGCTGCTCGCCTCCGCGGACGTGTGAGTGCCCTGTGTATCTACACACACACGCACACACACACACACCCTCCCCCTACGTACACGCTCCGCAACCACACCGGACACCGGCTCTGGTTCACCACGCTGCTCGCCTCCGCGGACGTGTGAGTGACCTGTGTATCTACACACACACACACACACACCCCCTCCCCCTACGTACGCGCTCCGCAACCACACCGGACACCGGTCTGGTTCACCACGCTGCTCGCCTCCGCGGACGTGTGAGTGCCCTGTGTATCTACACACACACACACACACACCCCCTCCCCCTACGTACGCGCTCCGCAACCACACCGGACGCCGGCTCTGGTTCACCACGCTGCTCGCCTACGCGGACGTGTGAGTGCCCTGTGTATCTACACACACACACACACACACACACACACACACACACACACCCTCCCCCTACGTACGCGCTCCGCAACCATACCGGACACCGGCTCTGGTTCACCACACTGCTCGCCTCCGCGGACGTGTGAGTGCCCTGTGTATCTACACACACACACACACACACACACACACCCTCCCCCTACGTACGCGCCCCTCAACCACACCGGACATCGGCTCTGGTTCACCACGCTGCTCGCCTCCGCGGACGTGTGAGTGCCCTGTGTATCTACACACACACACACACACACACACACACACACCCTCCCCCTACGTACGCGCTCCGCAACCACACCGGACACCGGCTCTGGTTCACCTGAGTGCCCTGTGTCAAATGCTCGCTATTCGAAGAATGTTACGGAAGTTTGACTATAAATATTTGTAGCTTGCTTGCCAGGCTTCAGGAGCAGAGCACCTGGTCAGGTCCAGACGACTCCTGGATGATGGTCCGAGCGGGCGACACGGAGCCGTTCTCGTTCGGGACTCGACGAGGTCGGCGTCGAACCCGCGACCAACCTTCCGGCGGCGCCAGCGGACAGCCACCAGTCCTGCATCAACTGGCCTTAAGACTGGATGGCTGGGCGCCGCCTGATCCTGTCTGCGTAGACAGAGTTGGAGTATTCTTTAGGAATTTGACGCATGCGGTGAGATTTGGTAGATATTAGTTATTTCAACTCAGAAAAGAATAAAGATCTAATCTTTTCCCAGTTAAAGGCTTTTTAGTCACTGCCCTATTTATAGCAGTAGGTATAGGAAAATAGTAATACTACTTTTGAGGATTGATATATAATATAACATTGAAATCAAACTACTTTTACGGATTATATCGCGGTTTATTTTTTTTACTATCCGACGTTTCGAATGCTTTGCAGCACCCATGGTCACGGGAGGACTGAGATGTTGAACGTCCTTATGTCACAATTATGCCGGTGTACCCTCAGGTCTTCTTAGTTATTATTGTTGGTCCGATCTACGCAATAAGAGCTTACAGTATCTTGAGGCCGTGCAGTGTTTTGATTGATATTGGATATAATTATATTTATCACAGGATCCCAAGCCGGTGGTAACATCCAACCATCTTCTCTATTGAAATTAGGATGTTTTTTGATTTCAATAGCCTCACGAATCATCCTAGGTAGGAATCGGGATAGTAAAAACAAAAAATAAACCGCGATAAAATCCGTAAAAGAAGTTTGATTTCAATGTATTCGCGTAAGTAAAAGACAACATTAATATAATATAATATCTTGGGACAATCCACACACGGTCATCTGATTCCAAACTAGGCAGAGCCTGCACTATGGAAACCAGACAACTGATACTAATACTTACATACATTTTTTTGTAAATACATACTTAAATAGATAAATAACACCCAGACACTTGGTGGGAAAGATTAATTAATTAAGTAACACCTAAAATGATTCCTTGAGGAATGCCTATAAAGTATTGATTTTTCAAGTATATTATTAAATTCAATATTATACTTAGTACTATAATAATTCGTAGTTTGAGCTTAAAGGTAACTATTTGAACTATTATTACGTAAATTTTGTCTTGTATTGGTTTCCAACCACCTAATCTGTAACACATACAACATGGTTCAGTTAATCGCAAGCCTATCCTGAATCCACAACAGAAGACGGGCGCGGAAGCCCGGCTGGTGTTCGAGGTGTCGCTGGAGGGCTCGGCGCGCAAGCTGGTGACGGTGCGCTCCGCCCTGCGGCTCGTCAACCAGCTGCCGCACGCCGTGGAGGTCAGGGTCGACCACGCGCCCTCCGCCGGTTAGTGCCAGTAGCCTCCGTTTAATGTCTTATTTAGTGTCTGTGTTCAATAAGGTATTATTTTAGTTAAAGCATCCGTTTAAGTTTTTAGAAATAGGTAGTTTAGTGTTATCATTATCAATTATGGTACAAAATGCATTTTTATAGGATAGTTTAGTAATTTATCAAGCTCGCAAGGTGTTTCATTGTATTTGATCTTAGAGGAGATACCACTGGAGAGAGCATGATGCGCTAACCCCCTCTGCCAAATTTTTGGTCATATGGTCAGGTCATTCTTTATTTGTGTGCGTGTATTTTTGAATGTGTTGCGAGTTTATTATAGTGTGGGTATGCGTGAAAGTGTATCTGTGTGTGTTTACTTCGCCTCCCGCACCCCGCAAAAGTGCCACGAAAAATTTGTTCGGGGAATCGACGCTATACTAACTCCTTTGGTACTTTCTCTGAGATTTGATCACATTGATTGATTTGGGTACATGGCATGCTGTAGTTTTAACATAGTTAAGATATTTGCGATGAATTTTTTGTTGTTAGTACGTGTGCGATATAGATATTGACTGCATTTGACAACTAGTTGGGTGAATAATTTAGTAATTCACTGCAGTTTTATGCTTACATATTTTTTATCTGTTATTTATTTAAAACTGTTTTTTTACATGTTGTATTGTACTCTCACTCGTGATTTGATGTAAAATACTTTTGTTTTTTAGGTTTTTTTTTCAGTTATAATCTCCCAAGTCAGTGCCTTTACGCTCGAAACGTAATTAAAGTAAGCATTACAACTTTCACTGCATAGTTCACGACGAACGATTCGCAACGGAGCATTAGGATTATTAAGATTAATTTATCAATTAGGGCCTTTACGTTGGGGGCGCCACTTTATTTATAACATATTTGTGTATTTGATATAGGAACCGGACGTTTGACTTGATGCGCATTTGAATGCAAAACTTTAGGGGTTCATTGGTCATTCAAAAACACATAGCTGCTCAAGCAATCAGAAATAGTTGTGCGTCGTGAAAATTTTCGAGATTACTAAGCACTCGAGCTGTGTCCAAATCGTTTTACAGCAGCTGCAGAGCTTTGTAAAGAATTAGAGATATGTTGTATAATTATTTGCTGTTTACTATTTTTCAAAAATAGAACATGGCTAAAGTCCTCACGCATGTATTACTAAACCTACTAACTGATGGTCCTCGAAAAATTAAATATTGTTAACAGTACAGTATAGTGTTGGTATAACGGTGGGTAGTTGTATCGTCGGGTGTGCTAGTGTACAGTGTAGTGTTGTGTTGCGCGGGCCAGAGCGCGCGCTGGCCGTGGTGCGCGCGACCTGCGCAGCGCTGCAGCGGCCGCGGCCGCGCCCGGCGCCACACGACGCGCCGCTGCTCGAGCCGCTACATCCGCTGTTTGTCCACTGCGGTACCGACACACACAGCCGCGCCCCGCTCCCACACGCACACGTCCACCGAAAAAATATTACTAATCGATTAACAATCGTGAAACAGCTTTACTAATATTGTAAGTCAGTGTTGGCGATCCCATCTGATGCACTAGCTTAAAAGCCTTGAACTCAAAAACACGGTATCGGTTGCTTACACATATAAGTTAAATGAAAAGTTTCAACTCATTTAAACATAAAAATTTAAAGAGTAAGTCCAGTATCGTACCATAACCGCGCTTTGAACGTATTGGGCATACAAACATTTTTTATTTGAGTTATACTGGGTGTCCCGAAAAGGGCATGTCAAGCTACAAGGTATGTATTGTATAGATAGTAAAGACCCCGAATAAAAGGTCATAAATGGCAAATATTGGTATTTTGAATTAATCAAAATAAATATTTATGCCGTCTTAAAACTGTTTCTAGGCAACCCTGCACATTTTCGGTTAAATAATGAAGAAAGCTTTGATCTCACTGCACTAAAACTGTGGACGTTTTTCATTATTTTCTTTCACAAATTGATTGCTTGTGGGTTACACAATGCGTAATTAACGGTTTGATACCGCATTTCTGGAACACCCTGTCAAACTCAAACTCAAAAATAGTTTATTTCAAATAGGCTTAACGCTAGCACTTTTGAAAGGTCATGTATTTTTTTTTTAAATCTACCACTGGATCACAACGCGGCCTCAACTGAGAAGATCCGGCAAGAAACTCAGCGGGCTTGTCATTGTATCACATTTTTTTTTTAAACAGTTTGTCATGTTACAACTAGATCAGAGAGAGAATGTGTCTTGCCGTTCAAAAAAATAATAAAATACGACGAAAGTAGGTACAACAAACTAAAAAGCCAAAGGGATAGTAGTCGGACCAGTCCCCCCAAGCAGCACCCGCGCTGTATAGTGAAATAGGATATGGGAGGAACCTTCCAGAATGTTCTACGTACAACCGGTATATACGAATGAATCCATACAATTCCACTCACCAGTTCATACCAGTCCACGGGAGTATTCGAGACGGTCGGCGATAAAATTGTTATGTAAACATACGATAGGCACTTGCTGAAGATCAGTGATTAAAACTGTTATGTTGCGGTCGTACACGACAGTCTGAGTGCCATTATACTAAGTGTAGCAACCGTAACGAATAAAACGATACGTTTTGAGTGAATAGTAGTCTCCGTTGTTTTTTCTATGCCTTATACGTTCACAGTACGGTAATGTTATGGTCTTTTTAACCGACTTCAAAAAAAGGAGGAGGTTCTCAATTCGTCTGTATATATATATTTTTTTTTTCTATGTATGTTCGCGCATAACTTTGGCAATTATGAACCGATTTGCAAAAATCTTTCTTCCATCCATTCTTTAATCCGTTAGTTGGGTCCATCGATATACTATCTAAACAAGATTAGCTGTCACGGCCCGAAAAGTGGTCACGAAAATAGAGAGGCTGTCGCTTATTTCAAATTAGTACGAGCCGACAACAGGATGTATCGAAATTCCTTATTGCGCGTTTATAAACTGTCCAAATAATATAATACTTATCGTAATACTAAAATTGCAGATGGGGAATTTTTTTTTCGTTTCTTTTTCTTATTACTACTAGTTTAAATCTATACTTATAATAAATCTGTAACAGGTCCAATTCTGTACATTGAAGATATTTTGAAAATTATGATTACAGGGCATTCTATAACAGATATTAAAGCCAAAAATGTATTTATTTTAATTTTTGTCTGTCTGTCTGTCTGTCTGTCTGTATCTCGGCTGAGCATCACGCCGAAACTACTGAATGGATAGAAACGAAACTTGGCATGATTTGAGTTAATACTCCGAGGTAGGACATAGGATACTTTTTATCCCGACATTCGGCACGGTTCCCTTGGGAGAGGGGACTAAAGTCAAAATGTGTACTTGGTTATACGCTTGCTCCGATTTTAACAATTTTTCATTATAATTATAATAAATATTTGTAAGGGAACACTCATAGACAGTTGTTAACAATGTTTGGAAATCGATCAGGTTAAGCAACGTAAGGTAAGGTCATTAAATAGATGGGAGACCGTTTAACGCCATTTGAACTAAACGTCTCCGTGCTTCGGAGGGCAAGTACAAAGTGGGTCCAAGTTTTTAACCGACTTTAAAAAAGGAGGTTTTGTATTCTATGTGAATGTATATTATTGAAAGTTTAGTTAAAGTAAACACAGCGCGGGCGGAGCTGCGTGGGTCAGCTAGTAATAAATATAAGTAAGATATCATTATAATACGAAATAAAAATTATTTATTTGATATTTTCTCCGCTAGAGACTGACAAAATTAATGTTGCCGATAGGCGTGTCGCCACTGTCTATACGAAACTGTTAAACTACACGTCATTACCATAATAAAAAAGTTAGTTCTCATTTTTGCTACCAGCACGGATAAGTTTGTAAGTCAGTACATACACAATGGAAACACACCTGTTTTGAACCTTATTTTATAGTGGTTAAGATATTCTTTTAAATGAGTACAGTCAAAACAACTACTTTTTTTCGTATAATTTTGGCGGTTTTATTGATTTTTCTTTGTCTCCGATGTAAAGGTTTTATGTGCCAACATTACTGCATACAGAATTAGACTTTATTACTACATGTGAAGGCTGCTATTAGTCCGACGTTCCGAATTATTTAAAACTATTTTCTACAATTTCGAGCTACGTGTATAGTTGTGTAAATAAATGTAACCGCGACCACATTTTCGATGTCATTTTGTTCGTGACAGCTAATCTAGTTGGTATAGTATATCGATGGTTGGGTCCCATAAAAAAATTATTGCTTCCGAATAAGTAGTTCCTGAAAAAATCAATAATGATGACTGCGCAGGAAACTTGCAGGAAAGCCTATATAGATGACTTTTTTGTCGCTTTTTAAGGACAAAAATGGTCATAACTCTGGCAAATATTTACCAATTTCAATGATTCTTTTTTATTCGAAAAAAGAAACCACTGTAATGAATCTGAATATCACAACCGGATAAGAACTTCCTGTAAGACCATGAACGAGGAGGAGGAATTTATCTGGTAAAAACCATAAAACTGATGTTCTCCATTACATTGCTGTGACAATTATGAACCGATTTCGATGATTCTTTTTTTATTCGAGAGAGTAAACTACTGTGATGATTCCATGCAAATTTCATTACGACCGGATTTTTTTTTCCGAAGAAACATGAATTATGTAAAACTATGTAGACGATAATGTGATCATAACCTACCTAGATCATTTTACGGTCTTCGATGGTTCAATCTTTATATATGAAAATATCACTAAAAAGTTTAAAATAAAATCTTTTTGTACGGTGCAACCGCACATTTGTATAGTAAGCAGTTTCCGTAAGCGCATTAATTATACGTTAATGTTAAATCAGTTCACTACCGGACATCAACCGCGCCGCGTCGTGTACTCATTATCATATCATTTTATCATTTTAATCAATAGCTTGTAATTTTACCAAATAAATAGTTTCTAGCAATTTGACTTATCATTTATCATTAAGGTGTAGCCTTCTGCTACATTTTTGGTCCTTCGTAATTGGACCTCGCGTGTGACCAGTGTCGTATATCAAGTGGACAGCAACGTGACTCTGTGTTACAAGTGAGGTGAATCAGACTGAAGTTATCGAAGAATTTTGGTATCCAGCATCGGTACTTGCCATTACTATCAGGAGGTATAGAGCAAGCAAAGCAGCTCGTGATCATCAGATACCAAGTAAGATCTTTCCTTTTTTTCGTTGGAGATCATGACGACGATGGAGGATATTATCGCAACTCAGCAGCAAATCATCACTGCTATTGAGCAGCTATACACAAACTTTAAAAAAGATGGGGCGGAAAGAAAATCCGCGGAATATATCAAACGTAGACTGGACACTCTCGATAATTATTGGCATGAGTTCCTGTCTAATCATAACAATCTTTCTAATTTCGGGTCAAAATCTCATAGCTACTTCTCGTCCAATCAGTATGAGGCCGCTAGGGATAGATACAGTGCTATTCGATCAGCAATACAAAATTACCCTTTACGAGAAGAGGGCCGGACGACACCATTACTGAAGCCGGCTACTCCGCTATCAGCTCCAGGAGGAAGTCAGCAGCACACGCCACAACCAACAACCTTTACATCAAGAGGGGTTAGCAGTAAAACCGAAGAGATGCTTAAGAAACAGTCGAGCAATTACCGAGCATTCAAACGAGCAATATCAGGCCTAGATTTAGATTTAATATCAGAAAAGTGGGAGTTTGATGACTTACTTCAAACCCTGCAGTCGCGCTGGTCAGTTATAGATGCGCTGCATTGGGAATTGGACAGTGAGTTAGAAGGTTCAAACCAGGAAAATGAGGAACAATACTCTAACGCCGAACAGACGTATCTAAATATCAAGAAATCCATCAATAAACGGATGGCCACGTCATCATTTCGTGATAAATCTACACCCCAGATGGAGATACCCTTTTTTAGTGGCAGCTTCCAGCAATGGTCTGCATTTAAAGACTTGTTTACAGAAACAATACACCGTAATTCAGCATTATCAGGTGCGCAAAAAATGCAGTTTTTGAAAGGCAAGGTGCGAGGAGAAGCCGAGCGACTGATTCAACACCTTCCAATCAGCTCTGACAATTACTTGGTGTGCTGGGATATTTTGAATCACCGGTACAATAACAAAAAATTAATATTTTCATCCCACGCTAATACCTTGTTAAATATACCAGCAAGTCCCAAATTATCACTAAATCACGTAAAAAGAATGCATGATACCACTATGGAGTGTTTGAACGCAATCAAAAATTTGGGGGTTGATACAAGTTCATGGGACCCTCTTATTGTGCATATTTTATCACAAAAATTAGACGCAGACACGCATAATGAGTATTTACAATCGCTCAAGCAACCTAGGGACCTACCTATACTACAAGAGTTTTTAGATTTTATAGAAAATAAGTTTATATCATTAGAAACATCATTGAAGAGGACAGGAGGATCGGACTGTTTTGTGAACAAGCCCGGTATCAACAGCAGTAATATCAGTCATAAACAGAATCAGCAATCATTTGACGCTATGAGGCAGAGGCCGAATAACTTTAAACAAACATATTTGGCGAGTAAACGACAGGTTCCAGCATTACCCGATGATAACAAGAAAGCTCCTGTATCAAAATACAAGTGTCCTGTGTGTAACAGTTATGACCATGGAATATTTTACTGCCAAAAATTCCTAAATATGTCGCCTGACAACAAGAAGCGCATCGTATCAAAGTACAATTTATGCAAAAATTGCTTGTATGACCATAACGGCAAGGCTTGCATTTCAGACAAACGGTGCCGTACGTGCAATAGTCCACATAACACGATTTTACATTACGCGTATGTGCACAATAACCCGACACCAAGCCCGTCAACATCAAACCTAAGCAACAATAATTCATCGAATTCAAGTCAACATTTAATACATCGTAACTCACACGTATCAATTACAGACGAGCCGCATGAGGTACTGTTGCCGACCGCTATGGTTATGGTACAGTCCGCAGATGGGACATTTATCAGGATGCGCGCTCTCCTCGATCAGGGATCACAAACATCTCTAATAACTGAGAGTGCCGCGCAGCAGTTAGGGATTCCGCGTAAGAATGTCAGAGGAATGATATCAGGAGTCGGTGCCAAGGATAGCACCTGCAGGGGATCCTTTTCAATAAACTGCAAATCAACACGAAACGATTCATCATTTCACACAGAAGTTTTTATCATGAAGTCCCTTATCAATAACTTACCGAACGCAACACTTGCTAAGCCAACATGGCCATGCTTAAATAATATACAATTAGCTGACGAGGAATTCTACATCAGTCGCCCCGTTCAATTGTTATTAGGGGGTGAAATATACGCAGAGATACTTTTAGAGGGCATTTGCAAAACCAGCGAATACCCAACCGCCCAGCAAACTACACTCGGTTGGATATTGTCTGGGAAAGCGATCAGTTCATTCCAGTGCAATGTCGTTATAAGAAACCTTGACGACATGAAAAGGTTTTGGGAATTGGAGGATATATCAGATGAACAGTCTATATACTCATCAGATGAGAAAAAGTGTATAGATTTTTATAAGTCGACTACCATACGTCGCGAAGACGGGAGATATGAAGTTAAGTTGCCATTGAAAACATCAATAAAAGAAAACTTAGGGAACTCTAAATCAAAAGCCATTGCGCAATTCAAGCAACTCGAACGCAAATTCAGTCAGCATAATAATATCGCAAGCGACTATAAAACATTTATAAATGAATATAAGGAACTTGGACATATGATTCCGGCTAACCAGAACACGACACTTAGTTGCTATTTACCGCATCATTGCGTCCATAAGCCAGATTCAGAAACCAGCAGGATACGCGTAGTATTCAATGCCAGCTCTAAAACAACATCAGGTTATAGTTTAAATGATCTAATGGAAACGGGCCCAAATTTACAGCAGGACATGCAGGCATTACTTATCAGGTGGAGGCAGTTTCGTTTTGGTTTTACGGCCGACATAGAAAAAATGTTTCGGCAAATTTGGATTAATAAACAAGATCAAAATTTTCAAAAGATAATATGGAGGGATAGCCCATTGGATGAGCTCAGGGAGTACAATTTAGCAACCGTTACATATGGTACCAAGGCAGCGCCGTTCCTAGCAATGATGACGTTACGGCAGCTTGCGCAGGACGAAAAGGCACGCTATCCTGACAGCCCAGCAATCAGCATCATTGAGCAGTCACTGTTTATGGACGATTTAGTTTATGGTTGCCATTCAATAGAAGAAGGGAGACAAATACAATCGGACACCATAAATATTTTGAGATCGGGAGGTTTTAACCTAAGAAAGTGGAAATCAAACGCGCCGGAGTTGCTACAGGACGTTAGTACAGATCAGAGCAGTGATGGATATTATTTCAGACAAGCTGAATCAACAAAAATATTAGGCATAATGTGGAATCCGATTACGGATACATTAAATTTTAAATACACTACGTCATCATTATCATTCAAGGTTACAAAGCGCACCCTTTTATCCGAAATATCCAGACTGTTCGATCCCCTTGGGTGGCTCGCCCCAATCACTATCAAGTTGAAACTATTATTTCAAAGAGTTTGGTTACTAAGCATAGGATGGGATGATATTTTACCGCAAGATATAATCGAAGAATGGAAGAAAATTAAAGAAGATATGAAAAATATTAATCAGTATAGCATAGATAGATGGATGAACACGGAAGTGGCTAATCAGATAGAAATACACGGATTTTGCGACGCCTCAACCAAGGCATATGCATGCGTCGTGTACTGTAGGATCAAGAAGCATGACGGTACATCAGTTTCTTTAATAGCTGGGAAAACGAGACTCGTTCCCACCAGAAAAACGGTCTCGTTGCCTAGACTAGAACTATGCGGAGCAGTTTTACTAGGGAAATTAATGGCCAAGATTTTAGCATGCCTAAGCAATTTTAGTATTGAGACACACTGTTGGACAGACTCCATGGTTGTCTTAGGTTGACTCAACGGAGACGTAAATAGATGGAAATCATTTGTAGCCAACCGAGTAGCCCAAGTAACACAAATTATACCAGCAAATCAGTGGCATTACGTCAAATCTGAGGAGAATCCCGCAGATTGCGCAAGCCGAGGTCTGTTACCGTCCTAACTGACATGCCACACCCTCTGGTGGCACGGACCGGCTTGGTTACATCAGGATAATATATCAATACAGTCGGGAGATGCATCCAGATTTAACACAGATCAAGAAGAGAAGAGACATAAATTAATCAACGTCGTTACAAAGCAAGAAGATAATAACTCTATTTTACAGCAATTAATCAATAAATATAGCTCGTACACGAAAACTACACGAGTACTTGCATGGATTTTACGATTTATAAGCAAAAAGCAAAACAAGCAAAATCAAGCATATTTATCATTAGAAGAAATAAGCAAAGCAAGAACGATATTAATTAAATATATACAGCAGCAAGAGTATACATCAGAAATTCAGGATTTAAATCAAAATAAAGATATAAAGTCGACAAGCAAAATATTAAACTTAAACCCATTTCTTGATGAATCAGGTATATTGAGAGTGGGAGTTAGGCTCAAAAATGCCTTTATCAGCAATGAAATGAAGCATCCAATAATAATACCCAATAATACTCAATTAACTAATTCGATTATCGACTACGGTCATGAACTTACCTTGCATGGTGGTCCAAAATTAACAGCAGCATTTTTGGGTGGAAACAGAGCAATCAAAAAACGGTTACGCATGTGTGTGACTTGTAGAAGACATAACCCGCACATGCAACATCAAATCATGGGGGACTTACCTGAAGCGAGATGTAACCCCTCTAGGCCTTTTCATCACACGGGAGTAGACTTTACAGGATTCATCGACGTTAAGTCTAATAAAGGTCGCGGAATCAGAACGACGAAGGCTTATGTGTGTGTTTTTGTATGTATGGCGACCAAGGCCGTACATCTGGAGTTGGTCTCTGACCTCTCCACATCAGCATTTTTATCAGCATTGCGTCGGATGGCAGCTAGAAGAGGGACCCCTCGCCACATATATAGCGACAACGGGACCAACTTCTTAGGGGCCAGCCGTATCATAAAACAGCAATTTAAACAGTTACAGAAAGATTTTTTCTTGATTAAGTTGCTCAGGTGTCATGAGATGTGGGTTAAATTTTCCATGATTTAAGTCGGTAATACACTCAATCAACCGATCCTGTATCTCTTTTAATTGAAAAAGAAGATTGTTTGAAATTATTGCTGATAAAGTGAAATCGGCAATCGTAGATTCGTTTTGTAATGCTGATTGAAGAACACTGATTGCATTCTCTAAGTTATATATTTTTTTTTATTAATTGCCTTATGCTGTTTTTCCATTATATTCTCCGTTCTCTTAAGTACATTAAACTCTGCTTCAACGATAGATGTCTGATTCTTCCACAGCATAGCCATATGATTTTGATTAGACTTAATGGTGTTGATATCTCGTTCATAATTTTCTGCGAAGCGCGCATCTAATACGCCGAAGAGGCTATTAGCGAGATATCCGACGCCGTCAATGAGTCCACGCTTTTTCCTGGAGTGCGCCTCACGCTGGAGATTATGTAACATACTATCGTAATGCTTCAATTCTAGGTAGCCGTGACGTAATTGGAGCAGGATAGCCTCGCATTGTGATTGCATTATTAAGCCTGTGCACCTGCTATCTAAGTATTCTATATATTTTGATAATGCTTTAAAACCTGTCCAGTAAGGATCCATATCGAAGTATACGACTAGGTTCCATTCATCTCTTATTAAATGCATGTTGTTGATTTTATCAAAGTACATCGACTGGTTACTGGGCAATTGCTTGATGTTGTAATTTGAACACTGTGATGATGATATAAGTGCCATAAAATATAATAGGAATGTGATGGCCATTGTTTTGAAGTTGTATGTCCTTTTTGTGCGTTTATCGGACTGATTGTCACTGTTTATAGTTTTATCAGTAATGTTATGATGGGACTGATTCTCGCTTTGTGTATTACAAGCTGGTAGGACCGACAGCTTTGTAATAGGACGTTTCATGAGTCCATTTTTTGTTCGTACGGTAACTACTCTAACGTAACCGTCCTGCCCAGGGTGAAGGTCTTCCACTCTTGCCAAAGACCACTTGCCGGGCGGGAGATTAGGATCATGAATCAGCACCATGTCGCCAATTTTCAGATTATCCCGTGATTTTCTCCATTTGCTCCTTGCATTCAATTGGCTTAGGTACTCGGATTGCCATTTCTTCCATATATCTGTATATATTTGCTGTGCTAAGTGCCACCTGATGCGTAGGTCAGTTTCTTTTACAAATAAAGTTAAATTAGGTCCGCTTGCTAAAAAATGTGACGGCGTGATATAATCGAGGTCTCTTGGGTCTTCTGATATAGGACACAAGGGCCTTGAGTTAAGACATCCTTCAATGACTGTCAGGATCGTCGTCAACTCCTCGAATGTAAGCTTCTGCTCTCCTATCACCCTTCTTAAATGATATTTTAAACTTTTAACGCTCGCCTCCCACAGTCCGCCAGCTGACGGCCAAGCTGGAGCGTTAAAATGCCATGTTATTTCCAAATCTACTATTTCCTTCATACAGTCTTTCTGTAACTGTTTAAATTGCTGTTTTATTATACGGCTGGCCCCTAAGAAGTTCGTCCCGTTGTCGCTATATATGTGGCGAGGGGTCCCTCTCCTAGCTGCCATCCGACGCAATGCTGATAAAAATGCTGATGTGGAGAGGTCAGAGACCAACTCCAGATGTACGGCCTTGGTCGCCATACATACAAAAACACACACATAACCCTTCGTCGTTCTAATTCCGCGACCTTTATTAGACTTAACGTCAATGAATCCTGTAAAGTCTACTCCCGTGTGATGAAAAGGCCTGGAGGGGTTACATCTCGCTTCAGGTAAGTCCCCCATGATTTGATGTTGCATGTGCGGAGTATGTCTTCTACAAGTCACACACATGCGTAACCGTTTTTTGATTGCTCTGTTTCCACCAACAAGCCAGTACTTCTGTCTCAAAAATGCTGCTGTTAATTTTGGACCACCATGCAAGGTAAGTTCATGACCGTAGTCGATAATCGAATTAGTTAATTGAGTATTATTGGGTATTATTATTGGATGCTTCATTTCATTGCTGATAAAGGCATTTTTGAGCCTCCCTCCCACTCTTAATATTCCTGATTCATCAAGAAATGGGTTTAAGTTTAATATTTTGCTTGTCGACTTTATATCTTTATTTTGATTTAAATCCTGAATTTCTGATGTATACTCTTGTTGCTGTATATATTTAATTAATATTGCTCTTGCTTTGCTTATTTCTTCTAGTGATAAATATGCTTGATTTTGCTTGTTCTGCTTATTGCTTATAAATCGTAAAATCCATGCAAGTACTCGTGTAGTTTTCGTGTACGAGCTATATCTATTGATTAATTGCTGTAAAATAGAGTTATTATCTTCTTGCTTTGTAACAACGTTGATTAATTTATGTCTCTTCTCTTCTTGATCTGTGATAAATCTGGATGCATCTCCCGACTGTATTGATATATTATCCTGATGTAACCAAGCCGGTCCGTGCCACTAGAGGGTGTGGCATGTCAGTTGAGACGGTAACAGACCTCGGCTTGCGCAATCTGCGGGATTCTCCTCAGATTTGACGTAATGCCACTGATTTGCTGGTATAATTTGTGTTACTTGTGCTACTCGGTTGGCTACAAACGATTTCCATCTATTTACGTCTCCGTTGAGCCAACCTAAGACAACCATGGAGTCTGTCCAACAGTGTGTCTCAATACTAAAATTGCTTAGGCATGCTAAAATCTTGGCCATTAATTTCCCTAGTAAAACTGCTCCGCATAGTTCTAGTCTAGGCAACGAGACCGTTTTGCTGGTTGGAACGAGTCTCGTTTTCCCAGCTATCAAGGAAACTGATGTACCGTCGTGCTTCTTGATCCTACAGTACACGACGCATGCATATGCCTTGGTTGAGGCGTCGCAAAATCCGTGTATTTCTATCTGATTAGCCACTTCCGTGTTCATCCATCTATCTATGCTATACTGATTAATATTTTTCATATCTTCTTTAATTTTCTTCCATTCTTCGATTATATCTTGCGGTAAAGTGTCATCCCATTCTATGCTTAGTAGCCAAACTCTTTGAAATAATAGTTTCAACTTGATAGTGATTGGGGCGAGCCACCCAAGGGGATCGAACAGTCTGGATATCTCGGATAAAAGGGTGCGCTTTGTAACCTTGGATGATAATGATGACGTAGTGTATTTAAAATTTAATGTGTCTGTAATCGGATTCCACTTTATGCCTAATATTTTTGTTGATTCAGCTTGTCTAAAATAATATCCATCACTGCTCTGATCTGTACTAACGTCCTGTAGCAACTCCGGCGCGTTTGATTTCCACTTTCTTAGGTTAAAACCTCCCGATCTCAATATGTTTATGGTGTCCGATTGTATTTGTCTCCCTTCTTCTATTGAATGGCAACCATAAACTAAATCGTCCATAAACAGTGACTGCTCAATGATGCTGATTGCTGGGCTGTCAGGATAACGTGCTCTTTCGTCCTGCGCAAGTTGCCGTAACGTCATCATTGCTAGGAACGGCGCTGCCTTGGTACCATATGTAACGGTTGCTAAATTGTACTCCCTCAGCTCATCCAACGGGCTATCTCTCCATATTATCTTTTGAAAATTTTGATCTTGTTTATTAATCCAAATTTGCCGAAACATTTTTTCTATGTCGGCCGTAAAACCAAAACGAAACTGCCTCCACCTGATAAGTAATGCCTGCATATCCTGCTGTAAATTTGGGCCCGTTTCCATTAGATCATTTAAACTATAACCTGATGTTGTTTTAGAGCTGGCATTGAATACTACGCGTATCCTGCTGGTTTCTGAATCTGGCTTATGGACGCAATTATGCGGTAAATAGCAACTAAGTGTCGTGTTCTGGTTAGCCGGAATCATATGTCCAAGTTCCTTATATTCATTTATAAATGTTTTATAGTCGCTTGCGATATTATTGTGCTGACTGAATTTGCGTTCGAGTTGCTTGAATTGCGCAATGGCTTTTGATTTAGAGTTCCCTAAGTTTTCTTTTATTGATGTTTTCAATGGTAACTTAACTTCATATCTCCCGTCTTCGCGACGTATGGTAGTCGACTTATAAAAATCTATACACTTTTGCTCATCTGATGAGTATATAGACTGTTCATCTGATATATCCTCCAATTCCCAAAACCGTTTCATGTCGTCAAGGTTTCTTATAACGACATTGCACTGGAATGAACTGATCGCTTTCCCAGACAATATCCAACCGAGTGTAGTTTGCTGGGCGGTTGGGTATTCGCTGGTTTTGCAAATGCCCTCTAAAAGTATCTCTGCGTATATTTCACCCCCTAATAACAATTGAACGGGGCGACTGATGTAGAATTCCTCGTCAGCTAATTGTATATTATTTAAGCATGGCCATGTTGGCTTAGCAAGTGTTGCGTTCGGTAAGTTATTGATAAGGGACTTCATGATAAAAACTTCTGTGTGAAATGATGAATCGTTTCGTGTTGATTTGCAGTTTATTGAAAAGGATCCCCTGCAGGTGCTATCCTTGGCACCGACTCCTGATATCATTCCTCTGACATTCTTACGCGGAATCCCTAACTGCTGCGCGGCACTCTCAGTTATTAGAGATGTTTGTGATCCCTGATCGAGGAGAGCGCGCATCCTGATAAATGTCCCATCTGCGGACTGTACCATAACCATAGCGGTCGGCAACAGTACCTCATGCGGCTCGTCTGTAATTGATACGTGTGAGTTACGATGTATTAAATGTTGACTTGAATTCGATGAATTATTGTTGCTTAGGTTTGATGTTGACGGGCTTGGTGTCGGGTTATTGTGCACATACGCGTAATGTAAAATCGTGTTATGTGGACTATTGCACGTACGGCACCGTTTGTCTGAAATGCAAGCCTTGCCGTTATGGTCATACAAGCAATTTTTGCAGAAATTGTACTTTGATACGATGCGCTTCTTGTTGTCAGGCGACATATTTAGGAATTTTTGGCAGTAAAATATTCCATGGTCATAACTGTTACACACAGGACACTTGTATTTTGATACAGGAGCTTTCTTGTTATCATCGGGTAATGCTGGAACCTGTCGTTTACTCGCCAAATATGTTTGTTTAAAGTTATTCGGCCTCTGCCTCATAGCGTCAAATGATTGCTGATTCTGTTTATGACTGATATTACTGCTGTTGATACCGGGCTTGTTCACAAAACAGTCCGATCCTCCTGTCCTCTTCAATGATGTTTCTAATGATATAAACTTATTTTCTATAAAATCTAAAAACTCTTGTAGTATAGGTAGGTCCCTAGGTTGCTTGAGCGATTGTAAATACTCATTATGCGTGTCTGCGTCTAATTTTTGTGATAAAATATGCACAATAAGAGGGTCCCATGAACTTGTATCAACCCCCAAATTTTTGATTGCGTTCAAACACTCCATAGTGGTATCATGCATTCTTTTTACGTGATTTAGTGATAATTTGGGACTTGCTGGTATATTTAACAAGGTATTAGCGTGGGATGAAAATATTAATTTTTTGTTATTGTACCGGTGATTCAAAATATCCCAGCACACCAAGTAATTGTCAGAGCTGATTGGAAGGTGTTGAATCAGTCGCTCGGCTTCTCCTCGCACCTTGCCTTTCAAAAACTGCATTTTTTGCGCACCTGATAATGCTGAATTACGGTGTATTGTTTCTGTAAACAAGTCTTTAAATGCAGACCATTGCTGGAAGCTGCCACTAAAAAAGGGTATCTCCATCTGGGGTGTAGATTTATCACGAAATGATGACGTGGCCATCCGTTTATTGATGGATTTCTTGATATTTAGATACGTCTGTTCGGCGTTAGAGTATTGTTCCTCATTTTCCTGGTTTGAACCTTCTAACTCACTGTCCAATTCCCAATGCAGCGCATCTATAACTGACCAGCGCGACTGCAGGGTTTGAAGTAAGTCATCAAACTCCCACTTTTCTGATATTAAATCTAAATCTAGGCCTGATATTGCTCGTTTGAATGCTCGGTAATTGCTCGACTGTTTCTTAAGCATCTCTTCGGTTTTACTGCTAACCCCTCTTGATGTAAAGGTTGTTGGTTGTGGCGTGTGCTGCTGACTTCCTCCTGGAGCTGATAGCGGAGTAGCCGGCTTCAGTAATGGTGTCGTCCGGCCCTCTTCTCGTAAAGGGTAATTTTGTATTGCTGATCGAATAGCACTGTATCTATCCCTAGCGGCCTCATACTGATTGGACGAGAAGTAGCTATGAGATTTTGACCCGAAATTAGAAAGATTGTTATGATTAGACAGGAACTCATGCCAATAATTATCGAGAGTGTCCAGTCTACGTTTGATATATTCCGCGGATTTTCTTTCCGCCCCATCTTTTTTAAAGTTTGTGTATAGCTGCTCAATAGCAGTGATGATTTGCTGCTGAGTTGCGATAATATCCTCCATCGTCGTCATGATCTCCAACGAAAAAAAGGAAAGATCTTACTTGGTATCTGATGATCACGAGCTGCTTTGCTTGCTCTATACCTCCTGATAGTAATGGCAAGTACCGATGCTGGATACCAAAATTCTTCGATAACTTCAGTCTGATTCACCTCACTTGTAACACAGAGTCACGTTGCTGTCCACTTGATATACGACACTGGTCACACGCGAGGTCCAATTACGAAGGACCAAAAATTTTATGCTCCAAGGCGTATGATTATTACATAAAACCTTTAAAAAAAAAATTTAACCGACTTCAATATCACTGAAAATTATAAAGTAATTTTAATATTATTGAAGTTGGTGCCAAATATACACAGCCGGTAAGCTAACACCAACTTCAATAATATTTAAATTATTTTATAATTTTCAGTGATATTGAAGTCGGTTAAATTTTTTTTTTAAAGGTTTTATGTAATAATCATACGCCTTGGAGCATAAAATTTTATTTAAAACATTTACATACAAATTTAAACAAGGATTGCAAATATGAACACGCGTGCGCTTACTTTGTGTACACATTTTGGTGACCATCACATCATCACACTTATTTTTTAAATCATATGTCGATATCCACTGTGGAGATGGTCCACACTTTGGTAACGATTCAAATGCACGCCGCCCAGTGGGAGCGGGTACGGCGCCCAGCACTCCTCGTGACTATTACGAGTAGTTTGCTGTTAATTACAGACGAGCGAATATATTAACAGCGATTCCTATCAGCCCGAATAGTTCCTTTTGTTAACAGATGGTGTGTATCTTTGTTATATACATACGTTACTAATGAATGAAACATTTAAATATCAGTTAATCGTAAAATTATTCGGAAATGTCGATATGATGTAAATCTATGTAAAAATACGTTCGTCTCTAATTTACCAGCAGTATGTAAGAGTATTCTTAGTTTTTAGCTTGACGACGTATCTCAATTTCTTGAATTCATTTTTTGATTTTCATATCGTTTAATTTATGACCAGGTATTTCATTTAGACTCTAAGTAGATTTATTTATCGTGTCTGTGTTTGTATTTAGTACTGTAGTAACTGATGTATTTTAGATTAGTTAAACATTTACTTGTATTTTTTATAAATGTTAAATGGTTCTGTTATAAATATGCAACGATAGACAATTAGATTATTAATTTGTCTTTGACTGATAGAATGCTTGTATTGTGAAAATTACACGCGCGATGGATGTACCCAAATGATTGCTTTTGTGAATTCGTGTAGTTTCCTATTATAAATGCATGTATGAGGTTTATATATTCACTGTAGTGTAAATATTTTACTATTTTATTTTATTTTTATTTAAGTTGGAATACCAACAGCATACATATCAATATTACATTACATAATAGAATAAAAACATTGGTCTTATAATGTGCCAGTTATTTTATGTTGGATGACACCTGATTGTAACCAAACAGAGATAAACTACGTGCCTAGGATACTAAGTACTTGTGTATTGTGTAGTCGGATGGAGGTAACGTCGGGCCTAGTTTTTTCGCCGAGTAATGCTAAGTATTGCGTAATTACTGATAAAATGTGCATAGTGTAGTTGTAAGAAACAAAAAACAAGAAACTTTTATATTGATTATCCTTTCAAAGAAACACAACTAGAAAACACAAACGCTTCAGTATCCATAACAAAAGGATTCTCTCAGCTTAATTCGGAGAATTTGTGATGTGACCCACTGATGCTGGGTTTCGGTGCGCCCCTAAGGCCTGCCGTACTGCCTACGTAAATTGCACGTCATGCGTAAGCTATCGTCAATCGACGATCGACGATCGCTTGCATATTGCATAGAAACAATCAACACTGTCACACAACACGTCATCGGTACGTTCACACGCCCATGTACAGTGTGCATAAGTGACTTTGATTACAAAATTATTAGTGTACATAAAGTCAAGCTGCATACAACGCGCCCTCGAGCAACGCACACGTTGACAGAGCTCGCGGACAAGATGTCTCTGAACGCTCGGGAACGGTGCAAACGCGAGTGCCACCCGCTTCAGACACGCGTCTTATTTTTGTGCAAAGATGGAGCAACAAAAAAAGAGTCATCATAACCGTATAGCCGTCTACTATAACCTCAGCGCGACCGTCGAGCGTAGGCATGAAAAGTGAGGTACACATGAGCTCGACTTCTGTACACTGTATGTTATGTGTTACTCAACAATAATGTTAAGTTGTAATCTCGAGCGTGGAAGTGGTCTCGCAGCGCAATGGAGCGGCGCGGGCGGCGCGGGCGGCGCGGGCGGCGCGGGCGGCGCGGTGCGCAGCGCGCAGGTGGAGGCGGGCGGCGCGTGGGCGGCCCCGCTGGCGGCGCACGCGGCCGTGCTGTGGGCGCGCCCGCTGCTGCGCGCGGCCGCCGCGCCCGCGCCGCTGCACTGGCACAGGCCCGCCGGTGCCCCGCCGCTGCTGCACTGCGCGTGCACCGCGCCGCCAGACTACGTCTACAGGTGAGACTCACCCCTGCTCCGATTGAGGCTGCCATTCGCTGCGAGCGTCATTTCTGAGCGTTACATTTAAAAAAACATATTTTTGTACGCTGATGCGTTAGGCTGGTTATGGTGCGACCGTTTCGTGTACACTGTAGAACTTTGCTCTCGACGCTCATAGAAAACGCAGGTCCAACCGTTCGATGAATGAATGCTCGTGTAAATTCATTCACAGCAAATTTCGCTACGATTTGCAGCGCTGTTTGATGGCCTTTTAAGGTTGAACACATACATTTGTTTTTAACGCTCGACGCTGAAGCTTGCCGTGCAGAGCGTATTTGATTATAACGTTACGGCTCGTGGCCCTCGCGTTGTCGCGCTCGCACTCGTTTATTCGTATCTCTCGCCGCATGCCATCACTGGTCGAAAGCGAGACCTTCGAGAGGAACCCCCGCACTTTCCGTTGTGATGACCTTTGACAGTCTGGCATACAAACCTAATACAATACAATAATAATGTAAAATTTAGCAATATGAGAAATTTTTAAAGAATGTTCTTACTTGTGAAGATCTGGTTCATTTTAAAATAGAGGCCTCAATGGCGTGCACGAATTTCAAAATGCATTCAACAAATTTCCAATAAGGGAGATGCCAATCTCGTGAAATTCAACATCATCAAAACATCATTTTTATTCACACAAAAGTTAATTTACTCAGTAACTACTGTTATATCATTTATTTTAGTGTCAGATTAACCGGTCGGTGCATACGGTCAGCCTGTAGTAATCGGTCTATTTTTGCTTTGTGCGAGTTCACCGAGCCATACACGAGTCTGTCTGTTGAGCTGGTTGTACGAATCGTCCAGATTCAGCTGCGTGATCATCCGCGAGCGGTTCCCCCCCGACCGCGGCGCGGAGGTGGCGGGCCACACGCTGGCGCTGGTGCCGGCGCTGCGCCTGGAGAACCTGCTGCCGCTCGAGCTGCAGTACCGCGCCGCCGCCGCCAGCGGGCTCGTGGCCGCCGCCGGCGCCGTGCCGCCCGGGGACACCAGGCCCTTCCACGAGGTTACACCTTATTACTACACTAGCTGACCCGCGCAGTACCGCGCCGCCGCCGCCAGCGGGCTCGTGGCCGCCGCCGGCGCCGTGCCGCCCGGGGACACCAGGCCCTTCCACGAGGTTACACCTTATTACTACACTAGCTGACCCGCGCAGTACCGCGCCGCCGCCGCCAGCGGGCTCGTGGCCGCCGCCGGCGCCGTGCCGCCCGGGGACACCAGGCCCTTCCACGAGGTTACACCTTATTACTACACTAGCTGACCCGCGCAGTACCGCGCCGCCGCCGCCAGCGGGCTCGTGGCCGCCGCCGGCGCCGTGCCGCCCGGGGACACCAGGCCCTTCCACGAGGTTACACCTTATTACTACACTAGCTGACCCGCGCAGTACCGCGCCGCCGCCGCCAGCGGGCTCGTGGCCGCCGCCGGCGCCGTGCCGCCCGGGGACACCAGGCCCTTCCACGAGGTTACACCTTATTACTACACTAGCTGACCCGCGCAGTACCGCGCCGCCGCCGCCAGCGGGCTCGTGGCCGCCGCCGGCGCCGTGCCGCCCGGGGACACCAGGCCCTTCCACGAGGTTACACCTTATTACTACACTAGCTGACCCGCGCAGTACCGCGCCGCCGCCGCCAGCGGGCTCGTGGCCGCCGCCGGCGCCGTGCCGCCCGGGGACACCAGGCCCTTCCACGAGGTTACACCTTATTACTACACTAGCTGACCCGCGCAGTACCGCGCCGCCGCCGCCAGCGGGCTCGTGGCCGCCGCCGGCGCCGTGCCGCCCGGGGACACCAGGCCCTTCCACGAGGTTACACCTTATTACTACACTAGCTGACCCGCGCAGTACCGCGCCGCCGCCGCCAGCGGGCTCGTGGCCGCCGCCGGCGCCGTGCCGCCCGGGGACACCAGGCCCTTCCACGAGGTTACACCTTATTACTACACTAGCTGACCCGCGCAGTACCGCGCCGCCGCCGCCAGCGGGCTCGTGGCCGCCGCCGGCGCCGTGCCGCCCGGGGACACCAGGCCCTTCCACGAGGTTACACCTTATTACTACACTAGCTGACCCGCGCAGTACCGCGCCGCCGCCGCCAGCGGGCTCGTGGCCGCCGCCGGCGCCGTGCCGCCCGGGGACACCAGGCCCTTCCACGAGGTTACACCTTATTACTACACTAGCTGACCCGCGCAGTACCGCGCCGCCGCCGCCAGCGGGCTCGTGGCCGCCGCCGGTGCCGTGCCGCCCGGGGACACCAGGCCCTTCCACGAGGTTACACCTTATTACTACACTAGCTGACCCGCGCAGTACCGCGCCGCCGCCGCCAGCGGGCTCGTGGCCGCCGCCGGCGCCGTGCCGCCCGGGGACACCAGGCCCTTCCACGAGGTTACACCTTATTACTACACTAGCTGACCCGCGCAGTACCGCGCCGCCGCCGCCAGCGGGCTCGTGGCCGCCGCCGGCGCCGTGCCGCCCGGGGACACCAGGCCCTTCCACGAGGTTACACCTTATTACTACACTAGCTGACCCGCGCAATACCGCGCCGCCGCCGCCAGCGGGCTCGTGGCCGCCGCCGCCGCCGTGCCGCCCGGGGACACCAGGCCCTTCCACGAGGTTACACCTTATTACTACACTAGCTGACCCGCGCAGTACCGCGCCGCCGCCGCCAGCGGGCTCGTGGCCGCCGCCGGCGCCGTGCCGCCCGGGGACACCAGGCCCTTCCACGAGGTTACACCTTATTACTACACTAGCTGACCCGCGCAGTACCGCGCCGCCGCCGCCAGCGGGCTCGTGGCCGCCGCCGGCGCCGTGCCGCCCGGGGACACCAGGCCCTTCCACGAGGTTACACCTTATTACTACACTAGCTGACCCGCGCAGTACCGCGCCGCCGCCGCCAGCGGGCTCGTGGCCGCCGCCGGCGCCGTGCCGCCCGGGGACACCAGGCCCTTCCACGAGGTTACACCTTATTACTACACTAGCTGACCCGCGCAGTACCGCGCCGCCGCCGCCAGCGGGCTCGTGGCCGCCGCCGGCGCCGTGCCGCCCGGGGACACCAGGCCCTTCCACGAGGTTACACCTTATTACTACACTAGCTGACCCGCGCAGTACCGCGCCGCCGCCGCCAGCGGGCTCGTGGCCGCCGCCGGCGCCGTGCCGCCCGGGGACACCAGGCCCTTCCACGAGGTTACACCTTATTACTACACTAGCTGACCCGCGCAGTACCGCGCCGCCGCCGCCAGCGGGCTCGTGGCCGCCGCCGGCGCCGTGCCGCCCGGGGACACCAGGCCCTTCCACGAGGTTACACCTTATTACTACACTAGCTGACCCGCGCAGTACCGCGCCGCCGCCGCCAGCGGGCTCGTGGCCGCCGCCGGCGCCGTGCCGCCCGGGGACACCAGGCCCTTCCACGAGGTTACACCTTATTACTACACTAGCTGACCCGCGCAGTACCGCGCCGCCGCCGCCAGCGGGCTCGTGGCCGCCGCCGGCGCCGTGCCGCCCGGGGACACCAGGCCCTTCCACGAGGTTACACCTTATTACTACACTAGCTGACCCGCGCAGTACCGCGCCGCCGCCGCCAGCGGGCTCGTGGCCGCCGCCGGCGCCGTGCCGCCCGGGGACACCAGGCCCTTCCACGAGGTTACACCTTATTACTACACTAGCTGACCCGCGCAGTACCGCGCCGCCGCCGCCAGCGGGCTCGTGGCCGCCGCCGGCGCCGTGCCGCCCGAGGACACCAGGCCCTTCCACGAGGTTACACCTTATTACTACACTAGCTGACCCGCGCAGTACCGCGCCGCCGCCGCCAGCGGGCTCGTGGCCGCCGCCGGCGCCGTGCCGCCCGGGGACACCAGGCCCTTCCACGAGGTTACACCTTATTACTACACTAGCTGACCCGCGCAGTACCGCGCCGCCGCCGCCAGCGGGCTCGTGGCCGCCGCCGGCGCCGTGCCGCCCGGGGACACCAGGCCCTTCCACGAGGTTACACCTTATTACTACACTAGCTGACCCGCGCAGTACCGCGCCGCCGCCGCCAGCGGGCTAGTGGCCGCCGCCGGCGCCGTGCCGCCCGGGGACACCAGGCCCTTCCACGAGGTTACACCTTATTACTACACTATACTCGCGTCCGTAGGAATTACTTGACTTCTGAATTCCCTACACGTGTCCCCTGGGTAGTGCTAAACGAGTAGCGACTCTGGTGGTAGGCCAAATCATCGGCTGCCGGCTTTTTAGTTACCACCCATCAGACTAAGCCATGCCGCCAAACGATTCGTCGTGTTCCGGCATGTTGTCTGATGAAGCCGCATGGAGGATGGGTCTGAACAGTTGCTTTGCGATGGATACCGGGTACGATGCGTCAGTTTTTTGTTGTGTCGGATGCTTGGTCTCGGAGGGTAGCGGGATCCGAAGCACGGTGCTCCGCTGGCCGACCGCAGATAGTTGGGGGCCCAAGTAGTGTGCTAGCCACACATGAAAGGCTGCCCCGCCAACTGTGAAAAATCCCAGGGTGGCTTCATCGTGCCGGTTGGCGACCGGACGAGAGGACCCGATGGCGATCTCTGGGGGGGTTCGGGCGTCCCCGCAGTCTCCGGTTCAAGCCTCCAGTGGTGCAACAAGACTGACCGTATTGTTGGGTTAACATTGCAAAGTCTCGTCAACTGCCATCCTCCATCCATACTATTCACCTCTTTAAAATATGAATCGGACACGCAAGAAAAGTAAGTTTGTACAGCGGATGCACGTCCTCTCACTGCAAGTGCACCTCACTAATATTCGAGGTCTGCACTCAAATCTCAATGCAGTCCACCACCACCTTGAGACTGAAAAGCCGCACTTGCTTTTCTTGACGGAAACGCAGATTAGATGTCCATCAGATGCTGCGTACCTCGACTACCCAGGGTATTCATTAGAGCATAATTTCCACCAGCGCGCCGGAGTCTGTGTGTACGTCCGCAATGACATCTGCTGCCAGCGTCTCCGTCAACTCGAGGACCCCACATTCTCTACAATGTGGATGTTAGTAGACACTGGTATAGATAAAATTGTCTATACTTGTGTCTATAGATCACATAGCGGTGACCTGGAGACAACTCGCCTTTTTGACCACCTTAGTGAGGCCGCTGATGAGGCCCTGCATCGGTACCCTGATGCGCAGCTGGTCACTCTGGGGGACTTTAATGCCTGTCACCAGGACTGGCTGTTCCCATACCAGAGGACTGACCATGCTGGGAGAGAAGCGCGGAACTTTGCGCTGTCGCTAGGGCTTTCCCAGCTGGTAAAGCAAGCGACTAGGGTACCTGATGTTGTTGGTCATACAGCCAATTGTCTAGACCTTCTGCTGACAACTGATCCAGACAGGTATGATGTAATAGTTTCCTCACCTTTAGGAACCTCGGATCATTGTCTGGTGAAATCTGTATCGACCTTTTCTCCACCTGACTGCGATATTCGTGGTGTGCGGCGATTGTGGCGATACAAGTCAGCAGATTGGGATGAGATGCGGCATTTCTTTGCATCTTATCCTTGGCGGCAGGTCTGCTTCTTTTCCGAAGATCCGTCGAGTTGCGCGGATGCTATAACCGACGTGGTACATCAAGGAATGGAATATTTTATCCCTTTCGCTGATGTACCTGTCGGTGGCAAAGCTCGCCCATGGTTCAACGCTGAATGTGCTCAAGCTGAAAAGAGCAAACATTCGGCGTATCTTTCCTGGGTTGAAGCTCGTGACCGCAAAGCTCCGGATATTAGCAATAAGAAGAGAGCCTTTAACCAAGCCGCTAAGTTCTACAAGAAGGCGTTAAAGAAGGCTCGTTTCGGCCACGTCAACCACATTGGCTCAAAGCTCGCTGCCCAGCCATCTGGTAGTAGAGCTTTCTGGTCTCTTGCCAAATCAGTCGAAACGAACTTCTGTCGGTCTTCACTGCCTCCGCTAGTAAAGCCTGATGGAACTCTAGCTCATACGGCAGGAGAGAAAGCAGGTTTATTTGCATCTCTCTTTGCCAATAATTCGCGTTTAGACACTGGCAATGCTATTCCACCACAACTGCCTCATTGCGGTTCGTCAATGGCGGAAGTCCGCATTACAAATAAGGAGGTAATGAGAGCACTGTGTCGTCTAGATGTGAATAAAGCTAGTGGTCCTGACGGTATTCCAGCAATAGTACTTAAGGCATGTGCACCCGAGTTGTCTCCGGTATTGACACGTTTGTACCGTCTCTCATTTAAGACTGGAATAGTGCCCAAGTCCTGGAAGCTCGCTAACGTGCAACCCGTGCCCAAAAAGGGCAGTCGTGCCGATCCAGCCAACTATCGGCCGATTTCAATAACCTCCATACTCTGTAAGACTATGGAGCGTATATTGAACTCGCGCCTCATGGCATACCTAGAACAGAATGATCTCCTCAACGACCGACAGTACGGATTTCGCCGAAATCGGTCGACGGGAGACCTTCTAGTGTATGTCACTCACTTATGGGGCGAGGCCCTCGAGAAAAATGGGGAAGCGCTCGCTGTTTCCCTGGATGTCTCGAAGGCCTTCGACAGGGTCTGGCACGCTAGCCTTTTAAACAAGCTGCCAGCGTACGGCATATCCCCTGGACTGATCGGCTGGATAAAGGACTTCCTGAGTGAACGGTCTCTCCGAGTGGTTGTTGACGGTTGCACATCGGAGCCGTTGACGACTAATGCCGGAGTTCCTCAGGGGTCCGTTCTCTCCGCAACTCTCTTCCTGCTGCATATTAACGATCTGCTGTTGCCCGGTATCTATGGGTATGCAGATGACAGCACTATTGTGGAGAGATATATGCCGAGTGCTCGGGCCAGTAAGGATGTTATCCAGTCTGAAAGAGTAGCCATGGTGGAGCGCGCGAATCTCACACTTCAGGCAGTCTCCGAACGGGGTGATGCCAATCTTGTGAGATTCAATGCCACCAAAACTCAAGCGTGTCTATTCACCGCGAAAAGGAGTCCGTTCACCTTGGCTCCTACTTTTCAGAATGTATCCTTGGAATACACGGACCGCCTTCAGTTGTTGGGAGTTGAAATTTCCTCAAACCTCAACTTTGGGCGGTTCATTGAGTCCAAAGCCAAGGTAGCTGCAAGGAAGCTAGGTGTCCTTTCAAAGGTCCGCCGGTACTTCACACCGGAGCAACTTTTGATGCTATATAAAGCACAAGTCCGGTCGTGTGTGGAGTACTGTAGTCACATATGGGCTGGTGCTGCTAAATGTCATCTTGCAGCCTTGGACTCAGTGGAGAGGCGTGCTAAGAGGCTTATTGGTGACGCAGAGTTAGTAGCGGCCAATTTACAAAGCCTAGAGCACAGGCGCAGAGTAGCCAGCCTCTCGGTGTTCTACAGGATGCATTTTGGAGAGTGTGCACAGGAATTGCATGACTTGATTCCACCATCTCCCTTTCATCATCGGACGACGAGACGCACGGCACGTACACACCCTTATGTGGTGAAAGTGCCTTCAGTCCGGTCTAAGCGGTTTGCTTCTTCATTTATAATAAGGACAGCTAAGGACTGGAACAGTTTGCCTGCGTCGGTTTTCCCGCCCGATTATAATGTGGGTGTCTTTAAGACTAGAGTGAATAGGCTTTTAATAAGCTAGTGTGTTTTGCCATCCTCGATTGCGTCGCCGCTTTCCATCGGGTGGGACTGCAGTCAAGCACTAGCTTATAAGTGTTATAAAAAAAAAAAAAAAACTAGCTGACCCGCGCAGTACCGCGCCGCCGCCGCCAGCGGGCTCGTGGCCGCCGCCGGCGCCGTGCCGCCCGGGGACACCAGGCCCTTCCTCGAGGTTACACCTTATTACTACACTAGCTGACCCGCGCAGTACCGCGCCGCCGCCGCCAGCGGGCTCGTGGCCGCCGCCGGCGCCGTGCCGCCCGGGGACACCAGGCCCTTCCACGAGGTTACACCTTATTACTACACTAGCTGACCCGCGCAGTACCGCGCCGCCGCCGCCAGCGGGCTCGTGGCCGCCGCCGGCGCCGTGCCGCCCGGGGACACCAGGCCCTTCCACGAGGTTACACCTTATTACTACACTAGCTGACCCGCGCAGTACCGCGCCGCCGCCGCCAGCGGGCTCGTGGCCGCCGCCGGCGCCGTGCCGCCCGGGGACACCAGGCCCTTCCACGAGGTTACACCTTATTACTACACTAGCTGACCCGCGCAGTACCGCGCCGCCGCCGCCAGCGGGCTCGTGGCCGCCGCCGGCGCCGTGCCGCCCGGGGACACCAGGCCCTTCCACGAGGTTACACCTTATTACTACACTAGCTGACCCGCGCAGTACCGCGCCGCCGCCGCCAGCGGGCTCGTGGCCGCCGCCGGCGCCGTGCCGCCCGGGGACACCAGGCCCTTCCACGAGGTTACACCTTATTACTACACTAGCTGACCCGCGCAGTACCGCGCCGCCGCCGCCAGCGGGCTCGTGGCCGCCGCCGGCGCCGTGCCGCCCGGGGACACCAGGCCCTTCCACGAGGTTACACCTTATTACTACACTAGCTGACCCGCGCAGTACCGCGCCGCCGCCGCCAGCGGGCTCGTGGCCGCCGCCGGCGCCGTGCCGCCCGGGGACACCAGGCCCTTCCACGAGGTTACACCTTATTACTACACTAGCTGACCCGCGCAGTACCGCGCCGCCGCCGCCAGCGGGCTCGTGGCCGCCGCCGGCGCCGTGCCGCCCGGGGACACCAGGCCCTTCCACGAGGTTACACCTTATTACTACACTAGCTGACCCGCGCAGTACCGCGCCGCCGCCGCCAGCGGGCTCGTGGCCGCCGCCGGCGCCGTGCCGCCCGGGGACACCAGGCCCTTCCACGAGGTTACACCTTATTACTACACTAGCTGACCCGCGCAGTACCGCGCCGCCGCCGCCAGCGGGCTCGTGGCCGCCGCCGGCGCCGTGCCGCCCGGGGACACCAGGCCCTTCCACGAGGTTACACCTTATTACTACACTAGCTGACCCGCGCAGTACCGCGCCGCCGCCGCCAGCGGGCTCGTGGCCGCCGCCGGCGCCGTGCCGCCCGGGGACACCAGGCCCTTCCACGAGGTTACACCTTATTACTACACTAGCTGACCCGCGCAGTACCGCGCCGCCGCCGCCAGCGGGCTCGTGGCCGCCGCCGGCGCCGTGCCGCCCGGGGACACCAGGCCCTTCCACGAGGTTACACCTTATTACTACACTAGCTGACCCGCGCAGTACCGCGCCGCCGCCGCCAGCGGGCTCGTGGCCGCCGCCGGCGCCGTGCCGCCCGGGGACACCAGGCCCTTCCACGAGGTTACACCTTATTACTACACTAGCTGACCCGCGCAGTACCGCGCCGCCGCCGCCAGCGGGCTCGTGGCCGCCGCCGGCGCCGTGCCGCCCGGGGACACCAGGCCCTTCCACGAGGTTACACCTTATTACTACACTAGCTGACCCGCGCAGTACCGCGCCGCCGCCGCCAGCGGGCTCGTGGCCGCCGCCGGCGCCGTGCCGCCCGGGGACACCAGGCCCTTCCACGAGGTTACACCTTATTACTACACTAGCTGACCCGCGCAGTACCGCGCCGCCGCCGCCAGCGGGCTCGTGGCCGCCGCCGGCGCCGTGCCGCCCGGGGACACCAGGCCCTTCCACGAGGTTACACCTTATTACTACACTAGCTGACCCGCGCAGTACCGCGCCGCCGCCGCCAGCGGGCTCGTGGCCGCCGCCGGCGCCGTGCCGCCCGGGGACACCAGGCCCTTCCACGAGGTTACACCTTATTACTGCACTATACGATCACACGCGCACGTGGTAACTCACGGTGACTAGGTCGGTTATCATTGTCAGAATGCATGCTATGGTCCATATCTATAAGTTAGGGTATTTCAGGTAGGAAGACGCCGTATTGTAAGCCACTACGGGCGCAGTATATCGCTTGGTATTCGGCGTATTTCTTTTTTCATTGAATTTTGCGTATTCTACAAACTACCTAATAATCTAAAAACTTCCTTTGTGCTTGTGAATAACTACTTGTTATAGTTAAAGGATGTCAGCAAAAGAAACGACCTATCAACACGAACATAGTGCATAGTGTGTATATATACAATTTAAGCGTATGTAAAATTCTATCAGAAATGCTACTGTAAGAGCATTTTAAATAGTAGTTTATGCACCAAGGGGATAAAGCAGTGTCTTATGTCACGGGCGTGAAATTGAATCGCGAGCATAACGAAGGATTCTAGTAACTCCCGAGCGTAGCGAGGGAGTATAGAGTTAACTCCTGAGCAAAGCGAGGGAGTTAATACTAGAATCCTGAGTACAGCGAGGGATTCAAGCTCGCCCAAGACAAAGACACCTTTATCCCCGAGGAGAATATACTACTTTTTACACCTACTGCGAGGTAATGAAATACAAATACTTACTAGGAAGAGATTGCTTAGGTTATCTGGAAGAGATTGCTTTTTAGCGATAAGGCCACCTTTTTACATCAACGTATTGTTCAATTTACATGTAATTTTTGGTGTAAAATCTCAATGGTACAATGAAGTGTAGGTATTTATTATTATTATTAAATACTTACTGCTAGAAATAAAAAATATCAACACACCAATTTCCAGCGTTCGCGGCCAAACCTACCAAAGAGGATTTAACACTACGTATAACACCTACTGCGAGGCGAGACAGTAAAATACAAAACTTCTAGAATTAAAATAATATCAACAGCGTTATAGCGCCTTCTTTTTATCTTATTTTTTTTTCTTTTCTAGAACTTAGAACAAGGTTCGGCTCCAATTCGGCTCCTGGCGCTCGGTTCGATTTTCAAATGTATTTTTTCGTGCAAGCCTCTGCTTAGAGAGAGTGGTTTCATTGTGGCCAGTGTAGCCTAGTCGGCGAGCACAAGAAATAATACACTAAAAGAGGGCTACACAAATTTATTAAATAATAGAAACGAGAAGAAAGTTACGTTACAGGGGGAGGTCGATTACTAGTTAGCTTGTTCGCACGTATAACAAAAATAGCTGTAACTTAACTAGGGGTCGTTAGGGAACGCAACGGCGATTCCCGCGGTCTTCGGCGTCCTCCTTCTCCTTGGAGTGGCCAGGCACGCCACGGATGCGGAGTCTGGACTAGACCCGGTCGTCAGCAACACAGCCACGAACTTGTGGCCGGCAAAAATGCGAAGCCTTTCGCCCGAAAGGGGGAACACTCTTGCCCGAAGGGAGAACTCTTCGCCCGAAGGGAGAAACTTTTCACCCGAAGGAAGAAACTCTTGCCGGAAGGTAGAACTCTTCGCCCGAAGGGAGAAACTCTTGCCGGAAGGTAGAACTCTTCGCCCGAAGGGAGAACCCTGGAACGCCACATAAGCGTTCCTGTAGACGCCGTTCCCTAACGCGACACCCTCCAAACCAGCTTTCAGTTGGTGGAGGCTGCCTCATCATGGAGACGTCTACAGGAATAAAAGGTACACCCTAACATATAACGTAAAATATAGGCTTAATAGTACCTATTCACATATGGAAGGATTACAATTAAAAAATCCTACAGCAGCGATTACAGAATTTAAACAACTTACCAGTAATACTGGGTTTTCTGGTTGATATTCACTTTAATAATAGATTAGAATAGAAATAGAATTTTATAAATAGACTTTAGCAATTAAGAATTCCGTAGAACCCGCTGGCAGTATTGGACTAACACGATAATGAGGCGTGATGATCGTAGCTCAGCTGAGATGGCAGTGGCTCGCTCAACTTCTGAGTCAAAAACGAAACCTCTCGAGTGGAGATGGCGTCGAACCGTCTAGAAAAGCCAGTACCTAATTCGGTGGCCGCCTACGATTGGTCGTCACTTTTAGAATACGGGTACTGAGCATTTATCGCATCGTCTCGCCCTCGGTAGACTCCGCCTATTTTAAATCAAATACCCTCTATTAAAAAGTGATTCTTACCTAGGTATCTAAATTTTACCTATGGTTCTATCAATGAAAATAATAAGAATGCCTGATGCAGCTTTCATCGCCTATTACCAGAAATAACTAAAATAAGAACATAGTATTCCCCAATCGATGTAAACAGGTCGTATATTAATATAAACGCCTCGTCAAAAATTATTAGTAATAAGTAAGATTACTATGCGTTGCTATTACTACCATTATAGGCGTAATTCAACGTCCTGTTAAAACAGCTGTCTTTTACTTATTTATTAACGAAATGAGTTTAAAACAATGTAGCTATGCTACAATGTATACCTACTGTAGTCTCCGTGGTAAAAAAATATTTGACGTTCGTAATTCAAATTACATTTTAATGAAGAATTGGCTTAGGCCTAGCTACAAATTGATTTATTACGAGATTACTTATGACGAGGCTGTATGAGCTAGAACCTTTTGCCTTCCCAATTAGGGAGAACTAAAGGACATAAAAAAAACAAATCACATTATTACCCAAGGGAGTTTAGTACAACATTATTACCCGGCTACACTATAGGGATATAATTACCTACTTTATGTCAAGTTTATATGACACATAATGGAACATTATCGCGCAGGTGGTGTGAAAAAGTTTTGTTCAAGCAATATTATTTGGCAGGTGAACGTGGAAGACGGCGTGGAGTTGAGTGTGAAGCTGGAAGGCTTCGGATGGTCGACCGCGCTGAGCGTGGGTGGGTCCGCAGGGAACGGTGGCGGCGCCGCCGTCGGGGGTAGCGGGAATGGCTCCTTTAGCGCGCGGCTCAAGCTACGGGACTCCCGAGGCAGGAGGCTTTACCTCAATGCGAGGGTCCACATCAAGAAGACTGATGGTATAAAGGTCAGTTTATAAAACTTCGCATATATGGTTGCGTCAAGGAGCGATTATTTTATTTTTAATGTAATGCAGCAAATCAGCAGGTTGAAATGGCAACGATCAGGTCACATCGCTCGAAGAACCAATAACCGTCGGAGAAGAAAGGTTCTCGAGTGGCGATCACGAACTTGAAGACGCAGCGTAGGCAGGTTTCCCACTAGGTGGGCCGACGATATCGTAAAAGTCGTGGGTGACCGATGAATGCAAGTGGCTAATTGTCGTTAATTGTGGTGTTTTAAAGGGAAGCTCAATGTTCAGCAGTGGACGTCTTCCGATTGGTGATGATGCTGACCCTGGCTCTCGTGGCGCAGGTGTGCGTGTCGGCGGCGTACTGGCTGGTGAACCGCACGGGGCTGCCGCTGGTGTTCCGCGCGGAGGGCGGCGCCACCGAGGCCGCGGGGCAGTTCGACGAGCACGAGGTCGCCAGGATGGTCGCGCCCCTATTGTTCTCCTTCGCGGAGGCCGACGGCGGGCCCACCATCTCCGCGAGGGTCGGGAAGGGGCTGTCAGGGAATCCAGAGGTGAGTGGTGTAAACTTGATGGCTTCTATTAGGCGGTGGGTACCTTGTGCAACGAATCGTCTAGGTAGGTACCACCTCAGTGTCGGATGTTCTGTCGCCAAATAGCAGTGTGGAAACATTGTTGTTTTCCGGTGTGAAGGGTACTGCAGCAGGTGAAATTACTCGACAGAAAAGACTTCATATCTGACTTATTAAATTTCGGCAACGCGCTAGTAATTCTTCTGGTGTTGCTAGCGTCTATAGGCTGCGGTGCCTGATCAACATCAGGCGGTCGCATGCTCATTGCCATCTCGGTAGTATAAAACGAGACTAGTTTTTTGATGATCCGACCCGAAGGACCAAAATGCAAAATGGGATTTTATTTGTCTCTGATTATGTAGTTATTGAATACTAGCCGACCCGCACTGCCAGGTATTGATTGCCACTATGAGTGTCTCCAAATTTTTTAATCGTATTAGATATTCGTGTCAAATACATAACCTCCTTTTTTTAAAGTCGGGTAAAAACTGGTCCTCACTTTTTACGTGCCCTCCCAAACACGCAGATGCTCAGTTCAAATGGTATTAAACGGTCACTCATCTGTGTAATGACCTTGCCTAACGTTTCTTAACCTGATCGATTGCCAAACAATAATAACTGTCTATGAGTGTCTCTTTATTATTATTATTTATAATTATAATGAATAATGGATAAATTCGGACTAGTGTTGAGCAGAATATACAAGATGTAAGAGCGGTACAATATTTTGACATGTACTACTTCAAATTTAATGTCGCGACTCGCGTTTCATGTCCCGTTTCTCTTTATTCTTTCAAATGACGTAAACAGTTGGGTGAAGCGTTCCGTGTCGCGCTCCTTTTCACTTTTTCAAATGACGCGGGTGTCTGTCTCTGTCATACTCGTTAGTTCAAATGTACCGAGAGCTTTACGACACCTCGCCTCATTTGAAGTGGGACATTGTACTGGCTTCTTACAAAAAAGAGGCTACTCTTACAAACTCATTTTAAAACCGTGTCCTATCCAACACTAAACCGGACCATGCGTATAACCAAGTACCATTACGACTTTAATCTCTTCTTCCAAGGGAATAGTGCTGATTTACGGGATAAAAAGTAGCCTTCCTCGTAGTATTAGCTCAAATCATGGCAAGTTTCGTTTAAATCATGTCAGTAGTTTCGGCGTGATGCGCGGCCTTGATACAGACAGACAGACAAACCGACAGAAAAAAGTTTACAGTTTTGGCTTTAGTATCGTTTTTGGCTTTAGTATCGTTAGCTTTAGTATAGTTATAGAATGTAATTATAATTTTCAAAATATCTGCAATGTACAGAAATGGACCTGTTACAGTTTTATTAAAAGTATAGATTCATGTACGTTTGTCGTGGGCATAGTGGTGTTCGCCGTTCGGTCTGGGAGTGGGCGTGTGCGTGAAGAAGCTGGAGGTGCGCGGCGAGGGCGAGGGGGGCGGGGGCGGCGAGCGCGTGTACCTGGTGGGCGTGGCGGTGCGCGCGGGCCGCGGCCGCTACCGCCACACCAACATCGCCACGCTGACGCCGCGCTACCAGCTGCACAACAACACCAGCGTGCGCGTGCAGTGGGCGCAGCGCTGCCTGGCGGGCACCGTGCGCGACCCGGGCGCGCGCGCCACGCACGTGGCGGCCGTGGCGGGCTGCTACCTGCCCTGGCACTGGCCGCGCTGGGAGCGCGCGCACCTGCTGTGCGTGCGCGTGCTGGGGGAGCAAGGCGCGCCCGCCACCGCCTGGTCCGGCGGCCTGCGGGTTGACAGTGCCCGCTCGCTGCACCTCGCCTGCAGGTGCGTCCTATACACACACACGACACACGCTGGACGAGCGCTGCACCTCGCCTGCAGGTGCGCCCTATACACACACACGACACACGCTGGACGAGCGCTGCACCTCGCCTGCAGGTGCGCCCTATACACACACACGACACACGCTGGACGAGCGCTGCACCTCGCCTGCAGGTGCGCCCTATACACACACACGACACACGCTGGACGAGCGCTGCACCTCGCCTGCAGGTGCGCCCTATACACACACACGACACACGCTGGACGAGCGCTGCACCTCGCCTGCAGGTGCGCCCTATACACACACACGACACACGCTGGACGAGCGCTGCACCTCGCCTGCAGGTGCGCCCTATACACACACACGACACACGCTGGACGAGCGCTGCACCTCGCCTGCAGGTGCGCCCTATACACACACACGACACACGCTGGACGAGCGCTGCACCTCGCCTGCAGGTGCGCCCTATACACACACACGACACACGCTGGACGAGCGCTGCACCTCGCCTGCAGGTGCGCCCTATACACACACACGACACACGCTGGACGAGCGCTGCACCTCGCCTGCAGGTGCGCCCTATACACACACACGACACACGCTGGACGAGCGCTGCACCTCGCCTGCAGGTGCGCCCTATACACACACACGACACACGCTGGACGAGCGCTGCACCTCGCCTGCAGGTGCGCCCTATACACACACACGACACACGCTGGACGAGCGCTGCACCTCGCCTGCAGGTGCGCCCTATACACACACACGACACACGCTGGACGAGCGCTGCACCTCGCCTGCAGGTGCGCCCTATACACACACACGACACACGCTGGACGAGCGCTGCACCTCGCCTGCAGGTGCGCCCTATACACACACACGACACACGCTGGACGAGCGCTGCACCTCGCCTGCAGGTGCGCCCTATACACACACACGACACACGCTGGACGAGCGCTGCACCTCGCCTGCAGGTGCGCCCTATACACACACACGACACACGCTGGACGAGCGCTGCACCTCGCCTGCAGGTGCGCCCTATACACACACACGACACACGCTGGACGAGCGCTGCACCTCGCCTGCAGGTGCGCCCTATACACACACACGACACACGCTGGACGAGCGCTGCACCTCGCCTGCAGGTGCGCCCTATACACACACACGACACACGCTGGACGAGCGCTGCACCTCGCCTGCAGGTGCGCCCTATACACACACACGACACACGCTGGACGAGCGCTGCACCTCGCCTGCAGGTGCGCCCTATACACACACACGACACACGCTGGACGAGCGCTGCACCTCGCCTGCAGGTGCGCCCTATACACACACACGACACACGCTGGACGAGCGCTGCACCTCGCCTGCAGGTGCGCCCTATACACACACACGACACACGCTGGACGAGCGCTGCACCTCGCCTGCAGGTGCGCCCTATACACACACACGACACACGCTGGACGAGCGCTGCACCTCGCCTGCAGGTGCGCCCTATACACACACACGACACACGCTGGACGAGCGCTGCACCTCGCCTGCAGGTGCGCCCTATACACACACACGACACACGCTGGACGAGCGCTGCACCTCGCCTGCAGGTGCGCCCTATACACACACACGACACACGCTGGACGAGCGCTGCACCTCGCCTGCAGGTGCGCCCTATACACACACACGACACACGCTGGACGAGCGCTGCACCTCGCCTGCAGGTGCGCCCTATACACACACACGACACACGCTGGACGAGCGCTGCACCTCGCCTGCAGGTGCGCCCTATACACACACACGACACACGCTGGACGAGCGCTGCACCTCGCCTGCAGGTGCGCCCTATACACACACACGACACACGCTGGACGAGCGCTGCACCTCGCCTGCAGGTGCGCCCTATACACACACACGACACACGCTGGACGAGCGCTGCACCTCGCCTGCAGGTGCGCCCTATACACACACACGACACACGCTGGACGAGCGCTGCACCTCGCCTGCAGGTGCGCCCTATACACACACACGACACACGCTGGACGAGCGCTGCACCTCGCCTGCAGGTGCGCCCTATACACACACACGACACACGCTGGACGAGCGCTGCACCTCGCCTGCAGGTGCGCCCTATACACACACACGACACACGCTGGACGAGCGCTGCACCTCGCCTGCAGGTGCGCCCTATACACACACACGACACACGCTGGACGAGCGCTGCACCTCGCCTGCAGGTGCGCCCTATACACACACACGACACACGCTGGACGAGCGCTGCACCTCGCCTGCAGGTGCGCCCTATACACACACACGACACACGCTGGACGAGCGCTGCACCTCGCCTGCAGGTGCGCCCTATACACACACACGACACACGCTGGACGAGCGCTGCACCTCGCCTGCAGGTGCGCCCTATACACACACACGACACACGCTGGACGAGCGCTGCACCTCGCCTGCAGGTGCACCCTATACACACACACGACACACGCTGGACGAGCGCTGCACCTCGCCTGCAGGTGCGCCCTATACACACACACGACACACGCTGGACGAGCGCTGCACCTCGCCTGCAGGTGCGCCCTATACACACACACGACACACGCTGGACGAGCGCTGCACCTCGCCTGCAGGTGCGCCCTATACACACACACGACACACGCTGGACGAGCGCTGCACCTCGCCTGCAGGTGCGCCCTATACACACACACGACACACGCTGGACGAGCGCTGCACCTCGCCTGCAGGTGCGCCCTATACACACACACGACACACGCTGGACGAGCGCTGCACCTCGCCTGCAGGTGCGCCCTATACACACACACGACACACGCTGGACGAGCGCTGCACCTCGCCTGCAGGTGCGCCCTATACACACACACGACACACGCTGGACGAGCGCTGCACCTCGCCTGCAGGTGCGCCCTATACACACACACGACACACGCTGGACGAGCGCTGCACCTCGCCTGCAGGTGCGCCCTATACACACACACGACACACGCTGGACGAGCGCTGCACCTCGCCTGCAGGTGCGCCCTATACACACACACGACACACGCTGGACGAGCGCTGCACCTCGCCTGCAGGTGCGCCCTATACACACACACGACACACGCTGGACGAGCGCTGCACCTCGCCTGCAGGTGCGCCCTATACACACACACGACACACGCTGGACGAGCGCTGCACCTCGCCTGCAGGTGCGCCCTATACACACACACGACACACGCTGGACGAGCGCTGCACCTCGCCTGCAGGTGCGCCCTATACACACACACGACACACGCTGGACGAGCGCTGCACCTCGCCTGCAGGTGCGCCCTATACACACACACGACACACGCTGGACGAGCGCTGCACCTCGCCTGCAGGTGCGCCCTATACACACACACGACACACGCTGGACGAGCGCTGCACCTCGCCTGCAGGTGCGCCCTATACACACACACGACACACGCTGGACGAGCGCTGCACCTCGCCTGCAGGTGCGCCCTATACACACACACGACACACGCTGGACGAGCGCTGCACCTCGCCTGCAGGTGCGCCCTATACACACACACGACACACGCTGGACGAGCGCTGCACCTCGCCTGCAGGTGCGCCCTATACACACACACGACACACGCTGGACGAGCGCTGCACCTCGCCTGCAGGTGCGCCCTATACACACACACGACACACGCTGGACGAGCGCTGCACCTCGCCTGCAGGTGCGCCCTATACACACACACGACACACGCTGGACGAGCGCTGCACCTCGCCTGCAGGTGCGCCCTATACACACATACGACACACGCTGGACGAGCGCTGCACCTCGCCTGCAGGTGCGCCCTATACACACACACGACACACGCTGGACGAGCGCTGCACCTCGCCTGCAGGTGCGCCCTATACACACACACGACACACGCTGGACGAGCGCTGCACCTCGCCTGCAGGTGCGCCCTATACACACACACGACACACGCTGGACGAGCGCTGCACCTCGCCTGCAGGTGCGCCCTATACACACATACGACACACGCTGGACGACCGGCACTACAATATACCACAAAGTAAATTCTGTGAGTTGTGACTAACGACCATGTCGAGTGCCTCTATCTTCGACTTCTTTGTTAGATGACTGTATAGATTTACGAGCCGTATTGTTGGTATTATGTGTGCCAGGGAGCCCGGCGGTGGCTATAAGCTGCTGCGGGTGGAGGTGGTGTCGCAGGGCGCCACCATGTTCGTGGTCTTGACGGACGCGGACTGCGCGCCGCCGCCCATCCGCATCGACAACTACTCGCCCGTCTCCATCATGTTCCACCAGGTATGTGTGGTCACCGGCTACGGAGCGAGTGGTGTCAGTTGGTTCTGCAGTTTTCCTGGATGTAGCCTAAGCCTTCGATAAGCTTACATGGTCAAAGGAAAGTTACTAAAACAATTCATCGAAATCTCGGAGCCTTACATATCAGAAATAATGCATAAAATATTTTTTGGTCCAAGCATATCAAATTTGGGGTACCACAAGGCAATGTTTTAGGTCCGGTATTGTATTTATTCCTAAAATTATAAAAGCAATATTATTACAAACTTCGCTGATGACATATTCATTTGGGCATAGGTGCATGTAACAGCGTTTGGATATAAAGGTTCTTCCGTTGGTTCTAGAGTTCTGTCCAAAAATCACAGCACCCTACGAAGGCATTCTATCTGCGGAGTTTAACCAATGCTCTCGGCTTACTTGCCGTCGACTCCGATCGGTTGATCACACTAATGCTGGGCATGTTGCGCGTTTGTGGATCCTATCGCGTTCGCCACATAGTGGAGCTCTATATTACTTTTTCTTATCTCGTCAGCATGAATTCTTATTTCATATCGTGGTGGAAAAATGGATCAACACCGCGCACCCCGTTATTGAGTATTGAATGAAAGTGGTCGGTGCAGGCGGGGTGCAGCGAGGAGTGCGTGGTGGGCGCGCACGCGCGCGCGCGCTGGGCGCTGGAGGAGCCGGAGGGCGCGCGCGCGCTGGCGCTGCGGGCCCCCGGGGGCCCCCGCACCGTGCTGCCGCTGGACACGCTGCCCGCCGCCATCACGCTGCTCTACCAGAACTTCATATACGTCGCCTTCACCGCCACCAACACCAGCACCACCAGGTGCTCACACACAGCATTTGCTCTCTCTCTCCCTCCCTATCCCCCTCTCTCTCTCCCTCAGTTTAACATTACTGATAGGAGTACTTCAGTCTTGTTTTTCCACTTTGCTTGAATGTGTTCATTATCACCTCCAAATTCCAATTATTTTCGACCCACAGAATCTCAGAGCATTCTTACAAAAACTTGCAATAGCATGACAGTATTTTTTTTTATCATTAGAGACACAAATGTGACAAATGCCGGCATACAGAGTTCAACGTCAAGTACACCCGATGACAACATTTTGGTACTAGAAGTTCCGCTCGGTTCTACACGCGTGGTGCTGGGCAGGAAACGATACGGAGACAGGTGATATTGCCAAAATTATTCTTGTATCTAACATAATAATATTCAAAAAGGAAATATATGATACGCATTTTCTGTGTTATGCATGGATTACCATAAGTCTCTAATGCGTAATGGTGTCATCCAGGTCGCAGTTATGGCGGCGCGGTCCCAACGACCAGCTGATCCACGAGGGCAGTTCGCCGCCGCAACCCACAGACGCATTACTGTCTGAAGACGCACCACTCTCGCCGCACGCCATGGCAAGTGTGGCTTATTCCACTTATCCCCTGTGTAGAATCTTATAATTTAACTAGCTGACCCGGCAAACGTTGTTTTGCCATATAAATAAAAATTTAGGGGTGGACTACCCCTAACATTTAGGGGGATGAAAAATAGATGTTGGCCGATTCTCATAGATACCGGATAAGCACAAAAAATTTCATCAAAATCGGTCAAGCCGTTTCGGAGGAGTATGGCAACGAAAACTGTGACACGAGAATTTTATATATTAGATTAAAATTTATTTAAATGCCACATATAGTTTAAAATAAGTTGTAAGTACAAAAAACTTATCAGCTACGATAATACAATGTCGTCACGAGATACTGAAGAAGCCCAAACTAGACAAAAAGCCTGTATCTCGGGATTCTGGGGTACGAAGTGATACATTTTAATTAAAAGTGTGTACTAGGAACTGCAGGATTGTAGGCTGAGACTAAATTATGCAAAGAAAATAAGTATAAAAAATAAAAATAATAATATCTTACCTTAATAAAGAATACTTAACAAAAAAGTATAGGTATAACACAAGATATTAATTGATTCTAGGTTATCTAACAGTTGTGGTGTGTGCGTGTGTGTGTCTATTTGCAGCTACTTAAATAAGGTTTTCTGTATCATTGTATGAAAGTTCGTACAGCCAAGACTTATTTATCCATGATTTTTGTATCGGTGTAGGACCATGTGGTCACTGCGAAGGACCATGCCCATATTACTATGGAGCTGAAAGTCAGCAATGCCATGCAATGCCCTAATGGCAGCTCTATGTCATATGATATCTTTTTAACTGTACGGTACAGCTCAACCGTACAATTTGATGCGTATGCATTTTACTTGGCACGCGTAGCCTAATTTTAAACACCAACATCAGTTCGCATATATCGGTGGCAAGAAAACCGCGCGTGCTCACTAATTCATTTTCATACAGTTCATTAATTTAGTTAAGTTATATAATAAATTCAGTTATTAGCTTAATCGTTTATCATTCCAAAACTTTAATATTGTATGGTTTACCAAGAAATCATACATTAACAGTATTTATATGATATCTAGATGTAATGTCATATAAAGCACCGGTTCAAAATATATTGGACATTAAACATGATAACTTCCTACTAGTTTTTTATACATTTTATCGTTTACAGACAGCATTGTTATTAGTTTTTCACTAGGAACTTCATGATCATCACATAAGCTAAGCTAGATCAGTGTTCTTTTATATACTTATCTGTATGTTATCAGATAAACATGTCTGTTATTTGAAATTATCTAGTCTGTCAACATTGTATAGTGTCAATATGTATGTGAAAACAATTTGGTTAGATACACTGGTACTGCAATGTCAACAAGTAAGTCTTATTTTATTTTTATTTTATCCAGTGCTTCATATGATTTAAAATTAACAACATAATTCTAGTTTTTATTTATTATAGCATATATTTATATCTTATAATATACTTTATCTGGGCATTTCTGGGGCACAGATGGGCATTGTCCTTTAAGAAATATTAGAATGGATTTGGTTTTCAAAAATAGGATTGGACCTATTATTCCTCCTTGTCGTACCCCTCAGATCCTGCAGATATATTTTTGTTAAAATCAATCTTCTGAATTATACTACTCAAATGTGAACTGAGAAGATCGAGAGCTCTATTCTTAATTATGTAGGGGGATTGTTTCTTGACAAGCTTTTTATATTGTACACTATCAAACGTCTTAGACAAATCGCCGAATACGCCAAGAACATCCCGCGAGTCAGTCTCAACCCAACCAACATCTTTTTTTACAAGCTTTTATTTACTTTCACCTGTCCCGTTGTCTGTAATCAAATCTTGCTAGTTCAATTTAGCCCACTTCCCGATGTGCGATTGAGACGAAATTTTGCATGCCTGTCAAGTTTCGATGTTTCATTTATTTATGAAAAATACAGTACAATTTCACTACAATATATGCAATTGTTAATAATTAATATTGACAAGCAATCAAAAGCAATTATAGTGAGTGGTTGGAGCATACACCCAAAGTAAGATTGAACTTGTGGTTTGGGTATAAGTATTCTTCCAAAGTTTTATAAACTGGTCACATTGCAGTTTATCGACAAACCACATATGAACAAATAAACGGATATTATGGTGACAGCTAGCTGATCTGATGATGGAGACGGAAGGTAGGCAACGGACCCCTTCAGTAACTTACAGTAGATCGACGGTGTTTGGACTCATTTTGATCAGCTTACAGTACCACTGACGTATATTATAAAAGCTTGTCTAGAAAAATATTTTTTTTTCTATAAAAACTTGTTTTCTATACGACTCCCGCATTTGCCGTAGAATGATTCGTACAAAATCATTTTATTATAAAGCAGATCCTATTTGTTATTATTGTTAAATTGTCTAACTAACGTATTTTAACAGAAGTACATCTGTTAAACTCGCCGTATGTAATTTCGTGTCATTTTACGTTATTATCTGACGTCAATTGCTATCTCAACGTTACAATGGGCCATGAGACTCAAAAAGGAATCATGAATGTACGACGTGTCGGTGGTGACGTGACGTGACACGTCACCAACAGCAGAGTGCGTGTGGGACAGGTGCTGGACATCGAGGACCCGGCGCCGCGGCCCGGCCGGCCGTCCGGCCTCGTGCTGCGGCGCGCGGACCCCCGGCGGGCCTCCACGCAGGCCTGGCGCGTGCTGGCGCCGGGCCGCATGGCCTGCGCGCACGCCAACCTGTGCGTGCAGCCCGACGGACTCTCGCTCATGGCGCTCACGCCAGGTGCGTATACACGGGCCCGGGCTCTGAGCTGGAGCTGAAGTCGACAGGCTTTAGTGTCTCAATTGCCAACCGACTGTGCGAAGCAGCTGTCCATAGGTTTGTGTGTCATTTACCATCCAGTTAGGTGATCAAGAACTAGTTTATTAATTGGTCACCAGGCACTCGCGTGGTGCTGGGCCTGGCGGCGGGCGGGCGGTTCTCGGCGTCGTCGGTGCCGCCGGAGCAGGCGGTGTCGTGGCACACGCTGCGGCCGGGCTCGGGCCGGCTCGACGTCACGCTGTGCGCCGACGGACCCACGCGGCTCGTGCGCATACACGACCACGAGGCACCGGTACGTATACAATATGTTGTCTTTTCAATACTATTATCACAGTATATAAACTAATACAGTAGTTCGACGCCTTTGATGTTTGAGTAAAAGCCGACACCGTATGGCGTACTCCGTAGCACGTAGGGTTGTCACAGTTTGTTTTTATAATTTACTTAAAATATTTATTACTTATTTGGTCATACTAAAATACAAAGTAAAGTATATTTCTATTAGCGCACGGGATGGTAATGATTTCTTTGTTTATTAACCCCCGACCAAAAATGAGGGGAGTTATAAGTTTGACGCCTATGTCCGGAAGTCTGTCTGTCTGTATGTATGTCTGTCAGTGGCATTGTAGCGGTCCAACCAGTGAACGGATTTTAAATGCGTTTTTTTTTATTTGAAATCTAATTTAAGCGAGATGGTTCTTAGCTATGTTTCATTTAAATCGGTCCAGCCGTTTGAAGACCATCAGCTCTTTTCCGAGTCGAGGTAGGGATATTTTGTATACAATAGACATTTTTCATTACTTCTAATAGTTCGAAAGATCTGAAATTTAGAACATATGTAAATCCGATGATACTAAATAAAATGGGAACCTTCACCAGGGTCTGATGATGATCAGCAAGAAGGTGGAAACAGGATCTCGGCTCCCATAAACGTAGACCCATCGAGTTTGGGCTCGTTAGGTAGGTCTCAACGAGTAGTTGCTAGAAAAATGGTGATCAGACCCTGGATGATGGAGCAGGAAGGTGGTCATCGGATCTCTGCACCAATAAACGTAGACCCACCGAGTTTGGGCTCGTTAGGTAGGTCTCGACGAGTAGTTGCTAGATAAATGGTGACCAAAGTCGGATGATGGAGCAGGAAGGTGGTCATCGGATCTCTGCACCAATAAACGTAGACCCACCGAGTTTGGGCTCGTTAGGTAGGTCTCGACGAGTAGTTGCTAGAAAAATGGTGATCAGGGTCTGATGATGGAGCAGGAAGGTAGTCACAGGATCTCTGCACCGATAACGTAGACCCACCGAGTTTGGGCTCGTTAGGTAGGTTTCGAGGAGTAATTGCTAGAAAAATGGTAACCAGGGTCTGATGATGGAGCAAGAAGGTGGTCACGGGAACTCTGCACCAATAAACGTAGACCCACCGAGTTTGGGTTCGTTAGATAGGTCTCGACGAGTAGTTGCTAGAAAAATGGTGACCAGGGTCTGATGATGGAGCAAGAAGGTGGTCACAGGAGCTCTGCAATGTTGCATTAGGTTACCCTGTAAAAACAGATGTGTTGAATTTTAAAATAAAAAAATAAAATTTCAAATGTAATTAAATTTAATTGAGGCTTGTAGGTGCGGCAGTAAGTAAAGTATATTTCTATTAGCGCACGGGATGGTAATGATTTCTTTGTTTATATTTACTTTATTTATTGAAGTTCTTCATAGTAAGAAATACAAAAAGGCATTTCATGGAGACAAATACAAATAGAGTTTTACAATGTTATGTTATATTGTAATTAATTAATAAATTTCCAAATCGTTTATTATAAATGGCCAACTGAAAAATATTTTTGATTTGTATATTTACTGGATTTGAAATTTCTGTTAATGAAATGTATAAAATATGTCAGTCATTTTCGATTTGAAAATGGATGCCATTTTCGTAATCAGCACCCCGAGAAACCTCGAAACTGACACCAATAAAATTTTTTTGAAAAACGAAAAAATCCGCCATTTTGGATTTGAAAATGGATGTCATTTTCGAAATCAGCACCCCGAGAAACCTCGAAAATGATACCATTAACATTTTTTTGAAAAAGAAAGAATCCGCCATTTTGGATTTGAAAATGGATGCCATTTTCGTAATCAGCACCCCGAGAAACCTCGAAAATGACACCAATAACATTTTTTTGAAAAAAAAAAAAAATTATATTAGATTTGACAAACCACAAATCCTCGCAAAAGAACAGCGCTACCTACCAAGGATGATTCGAGAGGCTATTGAAATTAAAAAGCATCCAAATTTCAATAGAGAAGATGGCTGGGTGCTACCACCAGCTTGGGATCCCGTGATAAACATAGTCAAATCCAAAGACAAGCATTCCACTGCAAGACCTCAAGACACTGTAAGCTCTTTCTGCGTAGATCGGACTAACAATAATAATTAGAAGACCTGAGGGTACCCTAAGACAACTATGACATTTGGACAGCTACCACCTCAGTCCGCCCGTGACCATGAATGCTGTAAAGTATTCGAAACGTCGGGTAATTAAAATCAAGAATAAACCGCGATATAATCCGTAAAATTAGTTTCATTTCAATGTGTAGTATTCGCGTAAATATCAGAAATCATTATAAAAAATAAAATGTCCGTCGTTTTGGAATTGAAAATGTGTAAAATAATAATTATATCTCTCTCTCTCTCTCACACACAGCACAGGTAGTATAAACCATTATAACTGCTTACAAAAAAAAAACATACGCGACGAATTGAGAACCTCCTCCTTTTTTGAAGTCGGTTAATTAAAACAAATACGCGTCAGCCCTGAAAGTTATGTCCCGAGCTACTAACTAATTCGGGCGGCAGCAGCGTACGCAGCTCGGGCGCGCCTACCCGCGTCTCACCCCTCACGATTGCCCTGTCTAGACGGCTTCGTCGGACGACTGTATTGGTTTATAGACTGCTATTATCATGCTTTTAGAGTCAAAGTCAAAAATATTTATTTCAAATGGGCTTAACGCTAGCACTTATGAATGGTCAATTGTTTTAAAGCTGCCACCGGATCACAACGTGGCCTCAACTGAGAAGATCCGGCAAAGTACTCAGCAGGCTTGTTATTTTTTCATTTTTTTTTAAACATTGTTTGTCCTGTTACAATTGGATCAACATTAGCGATAGTGTGTCCTGCCGTTCGAAATATAAAAACAAGGGAGAAAAGAAGAAAACAATAAGTTACGACAAAATTACAACAAACTAGGCGGCCAAAGGGATAGTAGTCGGACCAAAATTCAAAATTCATTTTTTTTATTTCAAATAGGCTTAACGCTAGCACTTTTGAACGGTCAATTTTTTAAAAGCTACCACCGGATCACAACGCGGCCTCAACTGAGAAGATTCGGCAAGAAATTCAGCGGGCATGTCATTTTTTCACATTTTTTTTTAAAATAAAGTTTGTCTAAACAAAGGTTTGTTTAAACAAAGGTTGCCAGTCCCCCCAAGCAGCACCCGCGCATGAGTTGACTCGAGCAGCAGCCATCACTCTTAGATTCTTACACTTTGTTGGAATAGCAATAAGAAGAGAGTTTTGGCTTGTTATTACAGAAAAAACCAGTGTACCACTCTAGCTACGCTATCGTTACGGTAAAAAAACGTTTACAGAACTTTTCATCGTGGTCCTTCGAGTCGAGTTTTGAGACAGACCATTTCAGTTTGGAAGTGCACACTCTGGGCGAGCGCTCACTGCTCGGTCACTCGCTATTAATTAATCATCCCGCGATATCGAGCTCTCGTCAGCTGCGTCAACTCCTCGGTGTGTGCCAGGAGTCCGGGTGGGTCGAGGGCGGCGAGCAGGAGGAGGCGGCGGCGGCGCGCGGGCGGCGCGAGTGGGGCGTGCGCGTGTCGCTGCGCGGCGCGTCGGTGTCGCTGGTGGCGCGCGCGCCGCCCGCTGAGCTGGTGCACGCGCTGTTCGAGGGCGTGCTGCTGGAGCTGGCACTGGGCGCGCGCCACCTGGCCGCCGCGCTCGCCGTGGCGCACATGCAGTGGGACAACCAGGTCTGACATTATCCAAGTTTTACTTGTGGGCGTGGAGGGCCAAATCTGAAATTATAAAGAATAACGAAAAATGCTCAAAGGAGTCTCGAGACAGTTTTTGATAAAAATTAAAACTGCATTAGTGATTTCCTTTTTAATCAATATACCTAGCCAGGAATTCACCACCATTATCATCATCACCAACCGGAAGACGTCCACTGCTGAACATAGGCCTTCCGCCTGGAATGCCACGATGAACGACGATTGGCTATTAGCATCCACCGGTTACCTGCGACGCGCACGTTGTCGTCTGTCCGCCTAGTGGGAGGCCTGCCAACGCTGCGTCTTCCGGTTCGTGGTCGCCACTCGAGAACCTTTCTTCCCCAACGGTTATCGATTCTTCGAGCGATGTGGCCTGCCCATTGCCACTTCAACTTGCAGATTCTGAAAGCTATATCGGTGACCAATCTTCAGAATCCGAAATGTGGAGTTTCGCAGAAGAACCAATCTTCGGCGAATCTCCACATTTCGGATTCTGTCGCGCAAAGAAACTCCGAGCATAGCTCTCTCCATGGCTCGCTGTGTGCCTCTGAACTTCTCTAAAAGGCCAGCCGTTAGAGACCACGTCTCAGTACCATATGTCATCACTGGCAACACACACTGGTTAGAAACTTTCGTCTCCAGGCACTGCGGTATTTCGGACGCGAAGATATCGCGGTAGTTTCCCGAACGCTGCCCATCCGAGTTGGATTCTTCGGGCGACCTTCTTTGTCGAAGTTGGACCGACCTAACTGGATCCTTAACTTATGCAAACTAAATGTCTCCTCAGTCCCTATTGTATATAGTGTACTAATACATATTGTTACGACCGGGAGATAAAAGTGTTAATTACTCCGTTAATTATTACTTAATTGCAATAATCTCAAAATGCATTGTTAGTCTATAGGTCTACTATCGATTCGTACCGAAAAATCTGGAATTCTCAATAGAAAGTAGTTCCCTCGTATTCGCAAGTACTTGTGTAAGTACCTACCACTCGCTCGCTCTCGGTTCACTGACCCCGCCTATTGTTCGTTTTCTCGAACAAGTGCGCTATTGTATCCGCTCGCGAAAACACTAGAAGTAGGTATATACGTGAATGATCTAGAAGTTTCCACCCCTCTGTTAATTTAGGTATATAAGCCGACGCATAGAGGCGCCCAGACAGTTTGTGTTTACAAGCGACAGCGGAAACATCTTAAGGAAGCGATCGAAGAGAATTGTACCAGCGACCCTTGTGAAGACTTTGGACCTTGGTCCTATACTACGCTGGAAGCAAAGTGGGAGCAAGCCCCAATGGAAGGATGTATCTGTTTGCAGTGCAACTACTAAAAGTTATTGGGCACAGTGGGACAGCTTAGTCTTAGAAGACCATTTGCTGTGCAGGAAATAGGAGACCAGTAATGGAAAAGAAGTAGTGATACCAAGAGCTATGGTGGCTTCTGTTTTACGGCAAGTTCACGATGGCGTATCTGGTAAGCATCTTGGAGTCAAGAAAACCCTGGTGAAAGTGAGACAGCGGTTTTACTGGCTGCGATGCCGTAAAGATGTCGAAGACTGGTGCCGTAAATATTTGGTGTGTGCCGCAAAAAGATCACAAACTGGAAGTAAAGGAAAACCTAAGTCGCAAACTGTTGGGCCAGAAGAAGTGCACAACCGGGTACGGGAAAATAGCCTGGTGACCAGGGAAAGGATGAAGACCAGCGACGATTGGAACGCCAATACCAACGGCTTCGATGAAGGGACGTTAGTGTGGTGTAAAGGAGTGTTATTAGAAGGATCAACGACGTCACCTACCGCATCAAGAAGGGATCCCGAGGCAAACCTAAGATAGTTCACCTGGACAGATTGGCACGTTATCATGGAGCTAATAATGCTCGGGACGAGCATAACTAAGAGGGGGGTAGTGTTACGACCGGGAGATAAAAGTGTTAATTACTCCGTTAATTATTACTTAATTGCAATGATCTCAAAATGCATTGTTATTCTATAGGTTTACTATCGATTCGTACCGAAAAATCTGGAATTCTCAATAGAAAGTAGTTCCCTCGTATTCGCAAGTACTTGTGTAAGTACCTACCACTCACTCGCTCTTGGTTCACTGACCCCGCCTATTGTTCGTTTTCTCGAACAAGTGCGCTATTGTATCCGCTCGCGAAAACACTAGAAGTAGGTATATACGTGAATGATCTAGAAGTTTCTACCCCTCTGTTAATTTAGGTATATAAGCCGACGCATAGAGGCGCCCAGACAGTTTGTGTTTACAAGCGACAGCGGAAACATCTTAAGGAAGCGATCGAAGAGAATTGTACCAGCGACCCTTGCGAAGACTTTGGACTACTGAGAAGTACTGTGCGACTCGGACTACTGTGCCTTGTGTGTATACTGTGTGTAAAGTGTATACAGAGTGAGTGTACGTGGAATAAAATCTTCTTTTACGTTAATCGGCATTTGATTACCCACCCGCACGTAACAATATCTTATTAATTGACTGGTCAGTTTATAATTACAGATATTCTATTTCACGAAGTCCGTTTGACTATGACTGTTGTAAGGTCTGTACGTGCACACTGTTTTAGTGTGCGTAACCTCGGGAGCGCTCAGTCACGATCGCGACGCGGTCAGAGTCACTAGTGTTTTGTTTCCGCGCTAAAAAAATTCAAAGAGTAACGTCAGCATGGCAAGTAAACGCAGAAAAGTTGATGGTTGTATCGAAACTGTTCGTCAATTGTTACTGAAGTTAGGTTACAAGTGGCGTAAAACAGAGAATAACCGTAAAGTTTTGACGGAGCGTCATGATATACAAATGTGGCGTTTAAAATTTTTGAAGAAGATGTCAGAATATCGCAGTCAAGGTCGCCCAATTGTGTACACCGATGAAAGTTATGTCCTTTCAACACACGTGCGAAACAACACCTGGGCACAAAAGAAAGAGAGTACACCATTCTTAAAAAAAATTAGCACAGGCACTCGCTTTATATTAGTGCATGGGGGTACAAAGGATGGATTTATTGAAAATGCTTCATTGATTTATAAAGCCAACTCAACAGCTGGCGATTACCATTCTAATATGAGCTACGATAATTATGTTAAATGGCTAAACGAAAAACTTTTACCCAATTTATCCCCACGCTCTGTCATTGTCTTAGACAATGCTTCATATCACAACACACGGACTGAAAAACTACCGACGTCGGCTACAAAGAAAGCAGACATGCAGCAATGGCTCAGGGATAAAGGTATAGCATTTGAGCAATCTCTCCTTAAATTGGAATTGTACGATATTATAAAAAAACACAAAGATGAACACATAACGTATAAAATTGATGATTTTATTAAGAGCAAGGGTTTTGATGTAATACGTCTTCCCCCCTATCACCCAGAATTAAATGCTATTGAAAATATTTGGGGTATTGTAAAAAATTATATCGCATCAAAGAATATCGAACAAAACATGACGAACATGGAAAGACTGATCTTTGAAAGCTTGGATAGAGTAACCAGTGAAACATGGCAAAAAACCTGTGCTCATGTTGAAAAAATTGAAAAAGAATACTTAAAATACGTCGACCTGGATATTGAGTTCATAATTAACTTAGGGAACGATTCTGACGAAAGCGAATCAGAAATTGAATTTGATAGTGATTAAGTGCTGATTTTTTTGTTTCTTCTCTGTAATAAATAAAAATATTATTTACTTTCAACTGTTGTTTCTTTTCTCTGCAACTTATCATTCTAATAGCTAAATATTATTTACTTAAATTGTCTATATAATTTATTAAATAAATATATTATGCGTGTCAGATTTTTTTCCTAACGCTACCTACGTTTACACACACTAGCGCGCCTATCACTACACGTCACTACTACAACCAGAGCCAAACGGACTTCGTGAAATAGAATATCTGTACCCTATTCACATACAATAGAATTTATGTGGTAATATACGCAAGTAATGTTCCACTGCTTAGCCCCTATGAAACATAGCGTGAGGTTATATACCATTTTATGCCCGGACTTCTACAGAACACATCAGTGAAAGTCCTATTAAAATCCATCCACGGGTTTTCAAATGATACCTGGATCCACAGACAGACAACAGACAGACAGACAATAATTCCAAAAAAAAGAAAGGTGTTGGCCTCTATGTCGATAGTATAGGATCCCCACATATAAATTTTGGAAAAATATTCAATGTACAGACAAAGTGCTCTTTGAGTTTTATTATAGTATAGAGATTGTTGTCCGCAGTTGCTAGGTACTCCGAGTCCAGTGTTATTATACTGCCTGCCGGACCGCAGCGGCGGCAGTGGCAGCGGGCAGCTGCCGGCGCTGCATGCGGCCATTGAACTGCAGCACGCGCCTGCAAGGCGGTACAATGCCTACTTCTTCCGCCACCTCGTTGTGGCGCTCCGTCCACTCGCCATTAGGCTGGAAGAGAGGTAAGTGGCCATGCAGTTGCCGGAGGAGGGTGCTTCTCTCTTCTGAAGACGTGTTGTTTATATAAAATGCTATAGATGATGGTGGTTTGTGACAAGTGTACCTCTATGATGTCGGTAATTTTCGTGGTCCGGGGCAGGCTGGTGCTGCAGGTGTGGTCGTGGGCGAGCAGCGATGAGAACGAGCCGGCGCGCGAGGAGCCGGACGAGGCGGACTACGAGACGCGGCGCATGCTCGACGAGCTCACCGCGCTGCACGCCACCAGATACTACTTCGCGCTCGTCAAGATCATACCCAGCCAGGTACACACACACACAGCACGAGCCGGACGAGGCGGACTACGAGACGCGGCGCATGCTCGACGAGCTCACCGCGCTGCACGCCACCAGATACTACTTCGCGCTCGTCAAGATCATACCCAGCCAGGTACACACACACACAGCACGAGCCGGACGAGGCGGACTACGAGACGCGGCGCATGCTCGACGAGCTCACCGCGCTGCACGCCACCAGATACTACTTCGCGCTCGTCAAGATCATACCCAGCCAGGTACACACACACACAGCACGAGCCGGACGAGGCGGACTACGAGACGCGGCGCATGCTCGACGAGCTCACCGCGCTGCACGCCACCAGATACTACTTCGCGCTCGTCAAGATCATACCCAGCCAGGTACACACACACACAGCACGAGCCGGACGAGGCGGACTACGAGACGCGGCGCATGCTCGACGAGCTCACCGCGCTGCACGCCACCAGATACTACTTCGCGCTCGTCAAGATCATACCCAGCCAGGTACACACACACACAGCACGAGCCGGACGAGGCGGACTACGAGACGCGGCGCATGCTCGACGAGCTCACCGCGCTGCACGCCACCAGATACTACTTCGCGCTCGTCAAGATCATACCCAGCCAGGTACACACACACACAGCACGAGCCGGACGAGGCGGACTACGAGACGCGGCGCATGCTCGACGAGCTCACCGCGCTGCACGCCACCAGATACTACTTCGCGCTCGTCAAGATCATACCCAGCCAGGTACACACACACACAGCACGAGCCGGACGAGGCGGACTACGAGACGCGGCGCATGCTCGACGAGCTCACCGCGCTGCACGCCACCAGATACTACTTCGCGCTCGTCAAGATCATACCCAGCCAGGTACACACACACACAGCACGAGCCGGACGAGGCGGACTACGAGACGCGGCGCATGCTCGACGAGCTCACCGCGCTGCACGCCACCAGATACTACTTCGCGCTCGTCAAGATCATACCCAGCCAGGTACACACACACACAGCACGAGCCGGACGAGGCGGACTACGAGACGCGGCGCATGCTCGACGAGCTCACCGCGCTGCACGCCACCAGATACTACTTCGCGCTCGTCAAGATCATACCCAGCCAGGTACACACACACACAGCACGAGCCGGACGAGGCGGACTACGAGACGCGGCGCATGCTCGACGAGCTCACCGCGCTGCACGCCACCAGATACTACTTCGCGCTCGTCAAGATCATACCCAGCCAGGTACACACACACACACACACACAGCACGAGCCGGACGAGGCGGACTACGAGACGCGGCGCATGCTCGACGAGCTCACCGCGCTGCACGCCACCAGATACTACTTCGCGCTCGTCAAGATCATACCCAGCCAGGTACACACACACACACAGCACGAGCCGGACGAGGCGGACTACGAGACGCGGCGCATACTCGACGAGCTCACCGCGCTGCACGCCACCAGATACTACTTCGCGCTCGTCAAGATCATACCCAGCCAGGTACACACACACACACACACACAGCACGAGCCGGACGAGGCGGACTACGAGACGCGGCGCATGCTCGACGAGCTCACCGCGCTGCACGCCACCAGATACTACTTCGCGCTCGTCAAGATCATACCCAGCCAGGTACACACACACACACAGCACGAGCCGGACGAGGCGGACTACGAGACGCGGCGCATGCTCGACGAGCTCACCGCGCTGCACGCCACCAGATACTACTTCGCGCTCGTCAAGATCATACCCAGCCAGGTACACACACACACACAGCAGGAGCCGGACGAGGCGGACTACGAGACGCGGCGCATGCTCGACGAGTTCACCGCGCTGCACGCCACCAGATACTACTTCGCGCTCGTCAAGATCATACCCAGCCAGGTACACACACACACACACACAGCACGAGCCAGACGAGGCGGACTACGAGACGCGGCGCATGCTCGACGAGCTCACCGCGCTGCACGCCACCAGATACTACTTCGCGCTCGTCAAGATCATACCCAGCCAGGTACACACACACACAGCACGAGCCGGACGAGGCGGACTACGAGACGCGGCGCATGCTCGACGAGCTCACCGCGCTGCACGCCACCAGATACTACTTCGCGCTCGTCAAGATCATACCCAGCCAGGTACACACACACACAGCACGAGCCAGACGAGGCGGACTACGAGACGCGGCGCATGCTCGACGAGCTCACCGCGCTGCACGCCACCATATACTACTTCGAGCTCGTCAAGATTTAACCCAGCCAGGTACACACACACACAGCACGAGCCGGACGAGGCGGACTACGAGACGCGGCGCATGCTCGACGAGCTCACCGCGCTGCACGCCACCAGATACTACTTCGCGCTCGTCAAGATCATACCCAGCCAGGTACACACACCCACACACACAGCACGAGCCGGACGAGGCGGACTACGAGACGCGGCGCATGCTCGACGAGTTCACCGCGCTGCACGCCACCAGATACTACTTCGCGCTCGTCAAGATCATACCCAGCCAGGTACACACACACACACAGCACGAGCCAGACGAGGCGGACTACGAGACGCGGCGCATGCTCGACGAGCTCACCGCGCTGCACGCCACCAGATACTACTTCGCGCTCGTCAAGATCATACCCAGCCAGGTACACACACACACACACACAGCACGAGCCGGACGAGGCGGACTACGAGACGCGGCGCATGCTCGACGAGTTCACCGCGCTGCACGCCACCAGATACTACTTCGCGCTCGTCAAGATCATACCCAGCCAGGTACACACACACACACACACGGCACGAGCCAGACGAGGCGGACTACGAGACGCGGCGCATGCTCGACGAGCTCACCGCGCTGCACGCCACCAGATACTACTTCGCGCTCGTCAAGATCATACCCAGCCAGGTACACACACACACACACAGCACGAGCCGGACGAGGCGGACTACGAGACGCGGCGCATGCTCGACGAGCTCACCGCGCTGCACGCCACCAGATACTACTTCGCGCTCGTCAAGATCATACCCAGCCAGGTACACACACACACAGCACGAGCCAGACGAGGCGGACTACGAGACGCGGCGCATGCTCGACGAGCTCACCGCGCTGCACGCCACCATATACTACTTCGCGCTCGTCAAGATCATACCCAGCCAGGTACACACACACACTCACACAGCACGAGCCGGACGAGGCGGACTACGAGACGCGGCGCATGCTCGACGAGCTCACCGCGCTGCACGCCACCAGATACTACTTCGCGCTCGTCAAGATCATACCCAGCCAGGTACACACACACTCAGCACGAGCCAGACGAGGCGGACTACGAGACGCGGCGCATGCTCGACGAGCTCACCGCGCTGCACGCCACCATATACTACTTCGCGCTCGTCAAGATCATACCCAGCCAGGTACACACACACACAGCACGAGCCGGACGAGGCGGACTACGAGACGCGGCGCATGCTCGACGAGCTCACCGCGCTGCACGCCACCAGATACTACTTCGCGCTCGTCAAGATCATACCCAGCCAGGTACACACACACACATCACGAGCCGGACGAGGCGGACTACGAGACGCGGCGCATGCTCGACGAGTTCACCGCGCTGCACGCCACCAGATACTACTTCGCGCTCGTCAAGATCATACCCAGCCAGGTACACACACACACAGCACGAGCCGGACGAGGCGGACTACGAGACGCGGCGCATGCTCGACGAGCTCACCGCGCTGCACGCCACCAGATACTACTTCGCGCTCGTCAAGATCATACCCAGCCAGGTACACACACACACTCACACAGCACGAGCCGGACGAGGCGGACTACGAGACGCGGCGCATGCTCGACGAGCTCACCGCGCTGCACGCCACCATATACTACTTCGCGCTCGTCAAGATCATACCCAGCCAGGTACACACACACACACAGCACGAGCCGGACGAGGCGGACTACGAGACGCGGCGCATGCTCGACGAGCTCACCGCGCTGCACGCCACCAGATACTACTTCGCGCTCGTCATGATCATACCCAGCCAGGTACACACACACTCAGCACGAGCCAGACGAGGCGGACTACGAGACGCGGCGCATGCTCGACGAGCTCACCGCGCTGCACGCCACCATATACTACTTCGCGCTCGTCAAGATCATACCCAGCCAGGTACACACACACACAGCACGAGCCGGACGAGGCGGACTACGAGACGCGGCGCATGCTCGACGAGCTCACCGCGCTGCACGCCACCAGATACTACTTCGCGCTCGTCAAGATCATACCCAGCCAGGTACACACACACACAGCACGAGCCGGACGAGGCGGACTACGAGACGCGGCGCATGCTCGACGAGTTCACCGCGCTGCACGCCACCAGATACTACTTCGCGCTCGTCAAGATCATACCCAGCCAGGTACACACACACACACACACAGCACGAGCCAGACGAGGCGGACTACGAGACGCGGCGCATGCTCGACGAGCTCACCGCGCTGCACGCCACCAGATACTACTTCGCGCTCGTCAAGATCATACCCAGCCAGGTACACACACACACAGCACGAGCCAGACGAGGCGGACTACGAGACGCGGCGCATGCTCGACGAGCTCACCGCGCTGCACGCCACCATATACTACTTCGAGCTCGTCAAGATTTAACCCAGCCAGGTACACACACACACACACAGCACGAGCCGGACGAGGCGGACTACGAGACGCGGCGCATGCTCGACGAGCTCACCGCGCTGCACGCCACCAGATACTACTTCGCGCTCGTCAAGATCATACCCAGCCAGGTACACACACACACACACAGCACGAGCCAGACGAGGCGGACTACGAGACGCGGCGCATGCTCGACGAGCTCACCGCGCTGCACGCCACCAGATACTACTTCGCGCTCGTCAAGATCATACCCAGCCAGGTACACACACCCACACACACAGCACGAGCCGGACGAGGCGGACTACGAGACGCGGCGCATGCTCGACGAGTTCACCGCGCTGCACGCCACCAGATACTACTTCGCGCTCGTCAAGATCATACCCAGCCAGGTACACACACACACACACACAGCACGAGCCAGACGAGGCGGACTACGAGACGCGGCGCATGCTCGACGAGCTCACCGCGCTGCACGCCACCAGATACTACTTCGCGCTCGTCAAGATCATACCCAGCCAGGTACACACACACACACACACGGCACGAGCCAGACGAGGCGGACTACGAGACGCGGCGCATGCTCGACGAGCTCACCGCGCTGCACGCCACCAGATACTACTTCGCGCTCGTCAAGATCATACCCAGCCAGGTACACACACACACAGCACGAGCCAGACGAGGTGGACTACGAGACGCGGCGCATGCTCGACGAGCTCACCGCGCTGCACGCCACCATATACTACTTCGCGCTCGTCAAGATCATACCCAGCCAGGTACACACACACACACAGCACGAGCCGGACGAGGCGGACTACGAGACGCGGCGCATGCTCGACGAGCTCACCGCGCTGCACGCCACCAGATACTACTTCGCGCTCGTCATGATCATACCCAGCCAGGTACACACACACACTCAGCACGAGCCAGACGAGGCGGACTACGAGACGCGGCGCATGCTCGACGAGCTCACCGCGCTGCACGCCACCATATACTACTTCGCGCTCGTCAAGATCATACCCAGCCAGGTACACACACACACACACACGGCACGAGCCAGACGAGGCGGACTACGAGACGCGGCGCATGCTCGACGAGCTCACCGCGCTGCACGCCACCAGATACTACTTCGCGCTCGTCAAGATCATACCCAGCCAGGTACACACACACACAGCACGAGCCAGACGAGGTGGACTACGAGACGCGGCGCATGCTCGACGAGCTCACCGCGCTGCACGCCACCATATACTACTTCGCGCTCGTCAAGATCATACCCAGCCAGGTACACACACACACTCAGCACGAGCCAGACGAGGCGGACTACGAGACGCGGCGCATGCTCGACGAGCTCACCGCGCTGCACGCCACCATATACTACTTCGCGCTCGTCAAGATCATACCCAGCCAGGTACACACACACACAGCACGAGCCGGACGAGGCGGACTACGAGACGCGGCGCATGCTCGACGAGCTCACCGCGCTGCACGCCACCAGATACTACTTCGCGCTCGTCAAGATCATACCCAGCCAGGTACACACACACACAGCACGAGCCGGACGAGGCGGACTACGAGACGCGGCGCATGCTCGACGAGCTCACCGCGCTGCACGCCACCAGATACTACTTCGCGCTCGTCAAGATCATACCCAGCCAGGTACACACACACACTCACACAGCACGAGCCGGACGAGGCGGACTACGAGACGCGGCGCATGCTCGACGAGCTCACCGCGCTGCACGCCACCATATACTACTTCGCGCTCGTCAAGATCATACCCAGCCAGGTACACACACACACAGCACGAGCCGGACGAGGCGGACTACGAGACGCGGCGCATGCTCGACGAGCTCACCGCGCTGCACGCCACCAGATACTACTTCGCGCTCGTCATGATCATACCCAGCCAGGTACACACACACACTCAGCACGAGCCAGACGAGGCGGACTACGAGACGCGGCGCATGCTCGACGAGCTCACCGCGCTGCACGCCACCATATACTACTTCGCGCTCGTCAAGATCATACCCAGCCAGGTACACACACGCACAGCACGAGCCAGACGAGGCGGACTACGAGACGCGGCGCATGCTCGACGAGCTCACCGCGCTGCACGCCACCAGATACTACTTCGCGCTCGTCAAGATCATACCCAGCCAGGTACACACACACACACACACGGCACGAGCCAGACGAGGCGGACTACGAGACGCGGCGCATGCTCGACGAGCTCACCGCGCTGCACGCCACCAGATACTACTTCGCGCTCGTCAAGATCATACCCAGCCAGGTACACACACACACACACAGCACGAGCCGGACGAGGCGGACTACGAGACGCGGCGCATGCTCGACGAGCTCACCGCGCTGCACGCCACCAGATACTACTTCGCGCTCGTCAAGATCATACCCAGCCAGGTACACACACACACAGCACGAGCCAGACGAGGTGGACTACGAGACGCGGCGCATGCTCGACGAGCTCACCGCGCTGCACGCCACCATATACTACTTCGCGCTCGTCAAGATCATACCCAGCCAGGTACACACACACACACAGCACGAGCCGGACGAGGCGGACTACGAGACGCGGCGCATGCTCGACGAGCTCACCGCGCTGCACGCCACCATATACTACTTCGCGCTCGTCAAGATCATACCCAGCCAGGTACACACACACACAGCACGAGCCGGACGAGGCGGACTACGAGACGCGGCGCATGCTCGACGAGCTCACCGCGCTGCACGCCACCAGATACTACTTCGCGCTCGTCAAGATCATACCCAGCCAGGTACACACACACACACACACAGCACGAGCCAGACGAGGCGGACTACGAGACGCGGCGCATGCTCGACGAGCTCACCGCGCTGCACGCCACCAGATACTACTTCGCGCTCGTCAAGATCATACCCAGCCAGGTACACACACACACACACACGGCACGAGCCAGACGAGGCGGACTACGAGACGCGGCGCATGCTCGACGAGCTCACCGCGCTGCACGCCACCAGATACTACTTCGCGCTCGTCAAGATCATACCCAGCCAGGTACACACACACACACACAGCACGAGCCGGACGAGGCGGACTACGAGACGCGGCGCATGCTCGACGAGCTCACCGCGCTGCACGCCACCAGATACTACTTCGCGCTCGTCAAGATCATACCCAGCCAGGTACACACACACACAGCACGAGCCAGACGAGGTGGACTACGAGACGCGGCGCATGCTCGACGAGCTCACCGCGCTGCACGCCACCATATACTACTTCGCGCTCGTCAAGATCATACCCAGCCAGGTACACACACACACACAGCACGAGCCGGACGAGGCGGACTACGAGACGCGGCGCATGCTCGACGAGCTCACCGCGCTGCACGCCACCATATACTACTTCGCGCTCGTCAAGATCATACCCAGCCAGGTACACACACACACAGCACGAGCCGGACGAGGCGGACTACGAGACGCGGCGCATGCTCGACGAGCTCACCGCGCTGCACGCCACCAGATACTACTTCGCGCTCGTCAAGATCATACCCAGCCAGGTACACACACACACAGCACGAGCCGGACGAGGCGGACTACGAGACGCGGCGCATGCTCGACGAGCTCACCGCGCTGCACGCCACCAGATACTACTTCGCGCTCGTCAAGATCATACCCAGCCAGGTACACACACACACTCACACAGCACGAGCCGGACGAGGCGGACTACGAGACGCGGCGCATGCTCGACGAGCTCACCGCGCTGCACGCCACCATATACTACTTCGCGCTCGTCAAGATCATACCCAGCCAGGTACACACACACACACAGCACGAGCCGGACGAGGCGGACTACGAGACGCGGCGCATGCTCGACGAGCTCACCGCGCTGCACGCCACCAGATACTACTTCGCGCTCGTCATGATCATACCCAGCCAGGTACACACACACACTCAGCACGAGCCAGACGAGGCGGACTACGAGACGCGGCGCATGCTCGACGAGCTCACCGCGCTGCACGCCACCATATACTACTTCGCGCTCGTCAAGATCATACCCAGCCAGGTACACACACGCACAGCACGAGCCGGACGAGGCGGACTACGAGACGCGGCGCATGCTCGACGAGCTCACCGCGCTGCACGCCACCAGATACTACTTCGCGCTCGTCAAGATCATACCCAGCCAGGTACACACACACACAGCACGAGCCGGACGAGGCGGACTACGATTAAGAAAATCACTTGAAACAGTCTCGTTTTTACCGGTTTAAACTTAACATTTTTGACGACTTTTAATGTCAACGATTTCTATTTAAAAGAAAAATTAGGAAGTGAATATAGACGTTTGTTATTAGAGATAATAGAATATAATTATATTTTTGAATTCGGGACTGCAAAATGGTGCAAAAAAATGGTATATGAAAACTTCTTTCCTTTAAATTTTGCACTAGTATGAAACTTTCAAAAAATGTTCAAGTAATGTTATTTTTGCTGTTATAAATTGAAATAACATTATTGATATAGACGTAAAACAAATAATGATAATGAACAAACGGCTTTGCTCATTTTGCTTATGTTTTATTTTCCACTGCGCCCAGCTTGTGAAGTGCAATAAGGTCAGACTGTGTGTCTAATATACATGTATTTCCTTGCTACGTGTGTTAACTCCCTATTTTTTTTTATAGTTGTACAAAAAGGATCGTATTTAGCCTTGTTTACCACCGACAATCCTAATAGTCGTATATTTCGCACCTAGCGTAAAGTTGCGGATTCGATTAGCCATTTTAAAAGATCATTTATCGTAATAATCAGTATGTTGTTAAAAATACTGCTAAAGACGACCCCGGAGACCTGTAGTTATCGATCATGTAGTTTTTATTTGGTTTAGCGGTATAGTCTGCCACTCCCTGTACCAATGCACTTCTACTTGTTTACATATTTAGACTTCAAAGGAACGGATGAAACCATAATGGTACAATTGAATGTATGCAGGACCAAATCTGTCTCTGGTCCCCTCTAGATTCGTCTATCGATGTACACGGCTAACAAGTTGGAGGGCTCTCTGAGCGCGCTCAAGCGGCGGCTGGGGCTCACCTTCATTAAGTTTGAGGACGCCGCGGTGGAGCTCGAGCCGTTCGTGCGCGCGCACGTGTTCGACACGGCGTCCTACCTGGGCAGGCAGATGCTCGCACACTTTAAAGATGTAAGTAGCTATATCTTTACACTAACGTATTAGGTGTCTTAACATAAGTGCAGAAAAAGCTTTTTATGTTGGCGTCAGATCATCGTAGCTAGTTTTAGTTGAGGTTAAACAGTTACAGTGGGACAGAGATACTCAATGAGAGTAAAAATCCAAAACAAACTCATATAAAACAATTTAAAAAACGGTTATAGGACGGCTGGTGTGTCGTGGCATAATGGTGCAGGAGCGGCAACTTGTGTACGAGTGTTCTGTTATTATTGAGTTATGATAACAAACATTAGTCTTCTGTTTGTGCTTCTGTTTGCTATGGCTCAAGTGAGAAAAGCTTTAGTAAATTTTAAATACAATGGGATATATTTGAAGTCGTAATAATATCTATTGTTTATGACGCTTAATTAAAGACTAGCCATAAGCTTTTTTTTATTGTTTTTGATTTTTTGTATAAATTTTCCTAGGAGTTGAAATGGCAAGCTGCTAAGATATTGGGTTCAGTGGACTTCCTGGGCAACCCGCTCGGCTTCGTGGCGGACGTGTCCGAGGGCGTGACAGGGCTGTTGCTGGAGGGCAATGTTAGCGCACTTCTCAAAAACGTCACGCACGGCATCTCCAATTCAGCTGCTAAAGTAACCGGTGAGTTGAATGAAAACTTTAGGTCTAGGTCTAAGTCGGCTCCAAATTGTAGTAGATATAATTTCTATTGATATGTATATTAGCTGTAACAGCTCAGTGGGCGAGCGCTTGCCTTGGAAACGAGGTGCGCAGGTTCGATCCCCGGCTCGCACCTCTGATTTCTTTAATCATGTGCGAATCGTCTTTGTGCGATTGTTACTAGCTTTCGGTGAAGGAAAACATCGTGAGGAAACCTGCATGTCTGAAAAAGCCTAACTAGCTTTCGAATGACGTGTGAAGTCCGCCAACCCGCACTTGGCCAGCGTGGTGGACTATGGCCTAAGCCCCTTCATCTTGAAGGGAGGCCCGTGCCCAGCAGTGGGACATAAACAAGGGCTGGTATTATTATATATTTATTATTATGTATATTAGTAGGTTCGGCTTTACTGGGATAATTAACTGTTTAAGCGTCGCGTTTATATTGAGCGATCGGTGTCGACAGCGGTCCTGAACTTACTGTCGCTCGGTCATATTCTATATGCAGTGCCTTGCAGTGTGTAGTCGCTCTCTACAAGTCTCTAAGCCTTTTCATTGCAGCCCATGACTTTCAATTCCAATGTACTTCTCAATGCACTTGATAAATATTTACTATGTTATTATACTCGCGCTTCGTCCTCGAGATATAAATAAACACTTGTAGTAGTACATACACCAGGTGACGCACTACTACGTATTTAATTATATCTCTTCGGACAAAACCCTCGTGTAATTATGATAGAACTTCACGTTTTCATTAATAATGCGATTGATATTATTTGTCTGTCTGCGTGGCGTGTATAGAGTCGTTGGGCGACGGGCTGGAGCGTGTGGTGGGCGACGAGGCCCACGAGGAGACCCGCCGCCGCATCCGGTCCGGGGCGGCCGGCGCGCACCTCGCCGCCGGCTTCCGGGGACTGGGCCTCGGTATACTGGGTACGTCACGATTTGTACTACATGTACACTGACTCTATATAAAAAAGGAACATATGTGGCTTAGAGTCACGGCTCGAGAAATAGTTCCAAAAATACCTATGCGTGTTCTTACTTTAAACCGTTTTTAGTCAATTTTCTTTTTATATGATTGAGCAGTAGGCATAATTTTAAATGGTTATTTTTATGCAACTTTCATTGGTCAGATATGGATTTCATTTGGTTTTTAATTAATATAGTACAAATAAATATCGATGTGAACGATGAACTTCGATACGACTCGACTACATAGGATATTGTAATGAGAGTGTAACGCGTAACGTTGCGGCGCGCCAGGCGGCATGACGTCGCTGGTGAAGCACAGCTACGAGGGCGCCACGCAGGAGGGCCTCGGCGGGTTCCTGACGGGCGTGGGCAAGGGGCTGCTGGGCACGGTCACCAAGCCCGTGATCGGCGTGCTGGACCTGGCCGCCGAGACGGCGTCCGCGCTGCGCGACACGAGCCGCCGCTCCGACAAGTGGGCGCCGGCGCGCGTGCGGGGCCCCCGCATGGCGCTGGGCGCGGGGGGCCTGCTGGCGCGCTACTGCGGGGCCCAGGCGCAGGGCGCGGCGCTGCTGCACGCGCTGGCGGGGGGCGCGGGGGGCACGGGGGGCGCGGGGGGCGAGCGGTTCCTGGCGATGCGCGCGGTGCGCGGCGCGCCGCACGACATCCGCGCGCTGCTGTCCGACACGCACCTGCGGATCATCACGTGCAAGCACAGCGCGCCGCACGTCGTCATGGAGACGCACCTCAGGTACGCGACGCATTGCTACATCAGCTGATCTCACCTGTGATTGCTTTCCCTGAGATATCATAATTTTAACTATATGACTAAAATCAAAGGTTCATCTGACACAGATATTCTATTATATATATATATTCTAACATAGAATAGACGTATTCGTAGCGTTTCCCTTCGACAACACGTCTCAAAATCGATAATTTACCCATAATTAGGTAGATAAAAATGTCCACTATATTCAGATTTTGCGCGCCAATTGCATATTTTAAAATTCCTTTCTCAAACTCAAAGCAGGCTTTTATGCCTAATGGTCATCGATATACTATACCAACTAGATTAGCTGTCACGAACAAAATGACATCGAAAATGTGGTCGCGGTTACATTTATTTACACAACTATATAATACACGTAGCTAGAAATTGTAGAAAATAGTTTTAAATAATTCGGAACGTCGGACTAATAGCAGCCTTCACATGTCGTAATAAAGTCTAATTCTGTATGCAGTAATGTTGGCACATAAAACCTTTACATCGGAGACAAAGAAAAATCAATAAAACCGCCAAAATTATACGAAAAAAAGTAGTTGTTTTGACTTAAACAAAAATGTACTCATTTAAAAGAAAATCTTAACCACTATAAAATAAGGTTCAAAACAGGTGTGTTTCCATTGTGTGTGTACTGACTTACAAACTTATCCGTGCTGGTGGCAAAAATGAGAACTAACTTTTTTATTATGGTAATGACGTGTAGTTTAACAGTTTCGTATAGACAGTGGCGACACGCCTATCGGCAACATTAATTTTGTCAGTCTCTAGCGGAGAAAATATCAAATAAATAATTTTTATTTCGTATTATAATGATATCTTACTTATATTTATTATTTAAACTAGTAGTAATAAGAAAACGAAACGAAAAAAAAAATCTCCATTTGCAATTTTAGTATTACGATAAGTATTATATTATTTGGACAGTTTATAAACGCGCAATAAGGAATTTCGATACATCCTGTTGTCGGCTCGTACTAATTTGAAATAGAGCGACAGCCTCTCTATTTTCGTGACCACTTTTCGGGTCGTGACAGCTAATCTAGTTAGTATAGTATATCGATGCTAATGGTAGAGGAGGCACTGATGCTAAATGTGTATTTACTCGCGCGTCGTGGGGACCTAATAGATTTTGTAGATTAGTTGATAAGAAGATTAAATTGTTAAATAATGTTCCCCTTTTAGAGGTGGGGAAAGCGACTACAGGTTATCAAAGATGTAAAAAATATCGTTACATGGACATACTCTAGCGTGTCAGATTTTGATAGTTTAGATGCCCAAACTTACTCAGGACTTCAGTAGCGTTTCCCAACAGGTGGGTCTTAAAATGAACATGGACAAGACGAAGATCATGTCTAATGTCCATGTTGCACCCGTACCGGTAGTTGTTGGGAACGATACACTCGAAGTTGTTGACCACTACGTATACCTTGGGCAGATTGTCCAGTTAGGTTGGTCCAACTTCGACAAAGAGGTCGCCTGAAGAATCCAACTCGGATGTGCAGCGTTCGGGAAACTACGCGATACTTTCTCGTCCGAAATATCGCAGTGTCTGAAGACGAACGTTTTTAACCAGTGTGGTCTCTAACGGCTGGCCTTTTAGAGAAGTTCAGAGTCACACAACGAGCCATGGAGAGAGCTATGCTTGGAGTTTCTTTGCGTGACAGCATCCGAAATGTGGAGATTCGCCGAAGTACCAAGGTCACCGACATAGCTCTCAGAATCTGCAAGTTGAAGTGGCAATGGGCAGGCCACATTGCTCGAAGAACCGATAACCGTTGGGGAAGAAAGGTTCTCGAGTGGCGACCACGAACCAGAAGACGCAGCGTTGGCAGGCCTCCCACTAGGTGGATAGACGACATTGTGCGCGTTGCAGGTAACCGGTGGATGCAAATAGCCAATTGTCGTTCATTGTGGCGTTCTAAGGGGGAGGCCTATGTTCAGCAGTGGACGTCTTCGGGCTGATGATGATGACCGAACTGTCTCGAAATGCAGTTGTATTATGCATCGGCCACGTATCATCTTATTTTAAATGTATATATATATATATATATATATTATACATTAATAGGTACACCACCATCTGCCCGTATTTAAAATAGTTTCTTCCATTTCAATAAGGTTGTCTGGAAGAAATCGCTATTAGCGATAAGGCCGCCGTTTGTACTATCCTTTATTGTTTGTTCTTTAATGTTGTTATTTGTTGTTTTTGTTTGTATTAAGTCGTACCATTTTCTTGTTCATTTGTCTGGTGTACAATAAAGTATATTCTATTCTATTCTATTCTATTTTCCTAAATTAATAACGATACTAGCAACACGTTCGAATGATAAAAACTGACACTGCTTATAAATAACTAGGGATCTAGTTTGTTAGATAGTTAACATTTTCAGTTATTTTTCATATATTTCACACCAGCATTTTCAGTGGTAACTACTAAAAATTAGTTAAACGAAGTGAACTAAAAATAATTAACTAAATGTTAGAACTAACTAATGATTATATCCTCCTGATGCAGGCAAGGGGACTACATGGTACGTGAAATATAAATATGTCAGATGAATGATGCTCCAATTACTCCATACATAATTATTTATAATGAAATAAACAAAACCACCATGTAATAATGATATTTTTGAACACGTACACATTATACAACACTCGTACATCAGGTTTTATCAAAAAACAGTCAGTTTTATCCTTTCTGAATGCGTGTACAACCTGGCTCTGCTGCAGAGTATGCTCCCCAGCAGAACCACAAACAACGTCGTTTATTTCGTAAACTAGCATACGTACATAGGTAATCGGTATATGTACATTATGTACGTTCAACGTACATCATTTTAAGATATCATTGATTGGTATTTAATGCTGTGGCTCTGCTGCAGAGTATGACACCATTTTTGAGGGTTCTCGGGATGCTGATTACGAAAATGGCATCCATTTTCAAATCCAAAATGGCGGATATTTTCTTTTTCAAAAAGAGTTTTTTGGTGTCATTTCCGAGGTTTCTCGGGGTGCTGATTACGAAAATGGCATTCATTTTCAAATCCAACATGGTGAATATTTTCTTTTTTCAGAAAAATGTTAGAATTTCGAAAAATTCAGTTGGTAATTTATAATAAACGATTTGGAAATTTATTAATTAATTACAATTTATTACATAACATTGTAAAACTGTATTTGAATTTGTCTCCACGAAATGACTTTTTGTATTTCTTACTATGAAGAACTTCAATAAATAAAGTAAATATAAATAAAGAAATCATTACGTGCTACGGAGTACGCCATGCGGTGTCGGCTTTTACTGAAACATCAAAGGTCGTCGATCGAATCGAAGATCGAAAAGTCGACCCACTGTATTAGTTTGTACACTGTGCTAAAACTAAGTAAAAAACTTCCTCTAAGTTGTCGCCACACTGGGAGAGGACGCCACACCTAAAAAACTGAGGGCGTTACCTCATCCAACAGCTGAATACATAGGATTTATTTTTTTTATTTTTCTGGTTTTTATACATACTTACATAACGAACTCTGGAAAAACATAGCCCTCCTTCTGGGGGCAGGCGGGCTAAAATGAACTTTGAAGCACGAACAAACCAGAGCGTCGTTCAAAATATTACTAATTGAGTGGGGAATACACAAAAACATGCCTAACTCCAGCTGCACGCTCTCACCTTCATTGACGATTTTTATTACTTCGGCTTGAGGAAATCGGCAGATTATATTATTTTTACAATTTTTGGATCATTTTCTTCCAAATAATAAAAAATCAACCGCGCTCGAGAATCTCCAGACATCGTTTTTTTTTTGCAACTTTGGAACCCTCTCTCTCCCTTTCGTCACGCTCAAATCGTCAGATTTTCGGAATGTATACCTTTTAGCTTGTAATTAACCCACCTTATATTAATCTGACGCGCTTGAGTAAATCTGATGATCGATTTTTTTTACTAATCTGACGGGCTACCCTACACGCGCGGCTCTATCTAGAGTGCTTATATTTGGTGGAGGTAGTTAGTAGGATGCTAGGTCCTCCCTTATGTTACCGCGCCCATCACCGCCATCTGCCGCTCTCGAGTAAATCACGAAATCCCTTTTAGGGCTCCCCTACTATAATGATGCTTTATCTGTAACTGTACAGAAACTGTGGTGGGCCGTAAGATTACCGAATGGTCGACGAAACATGTAAAATGCGAAGTTTGCGAGATTTGAATTGTTGAATCAAGCGTGTGTACCAGTTCCGCGGAGTGACCGGATGAGAATGGCACCCACCCATCTCCTCCCGTTGGGTGTCCGTAAGAGGCGTCTGAGGGAAAACGAGAAGACGGGCAGCAGCGTCTTTCTATTGAATCACCTACCACCTATGCGATCTCCTAGCCTCCCGCCAAGCGTGGGGATTATGGCGATCCCTCTTCTAAGGGGGAGGCCTCGTTCAGCAGTGGATGTTTTTCGGCCGCTGATGATGATGATGATGATGATGACCTAAGTAACGCAAAGTACGGTCGCTCGGTAACGTTCGTTGTGGTCGCAGCAACCTGGTGTCGTGCGCGGTCGTGTCGTCCGAGGGGGCGCACCTGGTGGAGTTAGCGGTGCGCGGGGCGGGCGGGGGCGCGGGCGCGGGGGCGGGGGCGGACGCGGTGAGGAGGCCGCGAGTGCAGTGCGACTCGCGCGAGCTGGCCGTGTGGCTCGCCACGCACGCCGCCTACGCGCGACAACTGTACCACGAGCGGGCGCACACGCTGCTGCCGCACACTGACGTATAGACACACACGACTCGCGCGAGCTGGCCGTGTGGCTCGCCACGCGCGACAACTGTACCACGAGCGGGCGCACACGCTGCTGCCGCACACTGACGTATAGACACACACGACTCGCGCGAGCTGGCCGTGTGGCTCGCCACGCGCGACAACTGTACCACGAGCGGGCGCACACGCTGCTGCCGCACACTGACGTATAGACACACACGACTCGCGCGAGCTGGCCGTGTGGCTCGCCACGCGCGACAACTGTACCACGAGCGGGCGCACACGCTGCTGCCGCACACTGACGTATAGACACACACGACTCGCGCGAGCTGGCCGTGTGGCTCGCCACGCGCGACAACTGTACCACGAGCGGGCGCACACGCTGCTGCCGCACACTGACGTATAGACACACACGACTCGCGCGAGCTGGCCGTGTGGCTCGCCACGCGCGACAACTGTACCACGAGCGGGCGCACACGCTGCTGCCGCACACTGACGTATAGACACACACGACTCGCGCGAGCTGGCCGTGTGGCTCGCCACGCGCGACAAATGAGTTAAGTAAATGTATTTGTATAGATACACTGAAAACGTGCGGATCGGACATGTGCTTTTTAACATTCTGTATACACACAAATACAGCTCAAACACTTTATAATGTAAGGAACACACCACACCCCGTATTAGACAATAACACTGTTAGATACTTCGGGAACGCGTATTTTTATTGTTTAGTACCTAACGGGAGCGTGTTCCGGATGACACTTCATAGTTAGATGATAATTATGTTGATTATTTCGATAATTCTAATGGTATTTATATTTTTAAGTAGGTGCAATTTATAAATGTATAATGGTAGGTTGCCACGGTTTGTAATCGTACGGCTTGGCTCGTGCTTTAGTTCCATGGCCAAAGCAGGAATCCATTTAACACCAAACAATAAATAAGACAGATGGCATGTGAGTGCCAGCCTAAATTAAGCGTTAGATCGCTCCCCCATCCAAAAATGTAATATATTAAATAACGGTGCAATATGTAAAATTACTCACCTTGGAAAACCACCCTTAGATTATTGTAGATAATCGTTTCCACATAGACATTTTCTTTGTTACACTTTGATTAGGGCTCCTACAAGAACTGAGATCTTCTACCTCGTATACTCGAATGATTATGTAATTATCATGTATACTTCTTCTATATTTAGTTATTGATGACGACAATGGCGATCTAAAACATCGCTTAGGTACCTGACGCCTCGGCATTTGTCTGAAGATGAGTTATGTACATAATTAATATTCCATAAAAGTCTTCTTTTCTTATTGAAATGAAACTAATTTTACGGATTATATCGCGGTTTATTTTTTATTTTAATTACAAATAAAATCAAAAATAAACCGCGATATAATCCGTAAAATTAGTTTCATTTCAATGTGTAATATTCGCGTAAGTATCAGAAATCTTCTTTTCTTAGTTATTAGCCTGCTCAAGTAAACGTCGCTTGACTTTTACAAATATCGTGATAAATATCAAAAAGACGTGTTAAATAATTTATGCTGAGTCTCAGCTAAATTTGACTAAAAGGTATTTCAACGGAGAGATAGAGAGATACGTAAGTTCGGGAAAATGAGTTACCTATACCTTCTTAACAAAAATCTTAGTTGTAATATTCGAAAATATTCAATTTAATAATAATCATAAGCTGTCAGTGATTAGATATTATCGTGAATTTTGTATGATATAGATTAATACAATAATAAATAATAGTGTACCTAGTTAATGTATGAACGCATGTATAAAGAACAATATCTCTAAAGAATGTATATTAATGGCGATTCTAATTTGTGGGGACTGAAAATATCTACTGTTTACAGGTATTAAATACCCATGAATTACCCATGAAAATGGCTAAAAATAATCCATGAATTGACGAAGATGTGATTCCCATTAATTAAAAGAATAAAAATATGTGAAAAGTGACTGAATATACTATATGACTATATATTTTATCTTAATAAAAAAATCTTTAAACCAAAATCATATGTAAAAATGTTATCTACACTAATATTATAAAGAGGAAAACTTTGTTTGTTTGGTTGTAATGAATAGGCTCAAAAACTACTGGACCGTTTTTAAAAATTCTTCCACCATTCGAAAGCTACATTATCCACGAGTAACATAGGCTAAATTTTATTTTAGAAAAAAATAGGGTTCCGTAAGATATTTGACACAAGGTGTAAAAAATCAACCAGAAAAGTTATTAATTTTGCGTACGCTGTCTAAACTATAAAAGATAGAACCATAAAATGTTCTAATTAATTGTAGATCTTATAAATATCTACAAAAAAGTCCGCGACACACGCGCGTATCTATGTCGAGTGAGGCCCAACAACCATTTTTTTATTTAAAAATCTTGAATTTTGTTTGGACTACATTTAAATCCATTTATTTTACTCATGCTATTAGTCCTTATCAAAATAAATTATTTCATCATTAAGTACAGTTTATGTAGATAATATTTGGTCTTTGAATTATTAAAATTGGACATTTGGTTTTGAAGTTATGGCGAAATTAAAATATTACTGCTTATAAATTAAAAGATTTCTGCTGCACGGCCCGTTGCGAAGTGAGCGTCACCAAGGCGGGGGTGCGCATGCGGGATGGGAGTTTAGATCTATGAGTAAGGTACCCGCGCGGCTCAGACGCGAGGTCGGCTCCCTGCGCAGCGGTCGTGCGCGAATTCTAATAATTTTCGTGCGATTTTTTTTAGATTTCTTTCTTAAAACTACACCTACACAAAAGTTCTTCTTAGAGCTAAACAACAGTTCTTCTCAGAGCTAAACAACAGTTCTTCTTAGAGCTAATCAACAGTTCTTTTCAGGGCTAACCGACCGATTTTTTCAGGGGTAACCAACAGTTCTTTTCAGGGCTAAACAACAGTTCTTTTCAGGGCTAAACAACAGTTCTTTTCAGGGCTAAACAACAGTTCTTTTCAGAGCTAGAATATTACACGCTATTAGCATTTTCTTAAACATTTGAAAATGCCTAAGAGAGCCAGGTCTCAACTTTCTAAATATAGTTCTCAAGCACGGGCAGCAAGAATACGTCGTATGGGAGAATCTTCACCTGAACGTTCACAACACCTTGCTGAACAAAATCAGAGAAACTCTCTGGTACGCGTACGAGAGTCGAGTGTCGAACGTTCGCAACAACAAAATATGAGAACCTCATAGTTACGTGCACGAGAGTCGGGTGAACCGATATGTATGAAATTTTGCGGGTAGGTCTGAGAATAGGTTATAAAGTATATTTTATGCCGCTGATACCATGATTGACGAGGATATATAGAACGAGAGGAGGGTGCAAGAGAGGGAGAGGGGAGGTGATGGAGTGAGTGATCGGAGGAGTTAGGTGGAGCAAGGGTGGGGGGGAGTGAGAGGGAGCAAGTTGGGAGAAGAGAGAGGAGGGAGAGGGTTCAGAGAGGACAACGGGGAGAGGAAGAGGGGAAGTGTGACGGGGACCGAAGCGGGAGGGGAGAGAAATAGCATAGAAATAGATTTTTATTGTAAGAGAGAGTGACGTTGAGAGATAAATCAAGGAAGTAGGGAGAAAAGGGGAGCAAAATGTAATTAAAGCGCGGGCGGAGATGCGCGGGTCAGCTAGTTCTTTTATATGTTAGTAAAAGTCTGATAGTTTCCTAAATAAAAATAAAATCGTACACGTACCACAGGCAGCCAAAAACAAAAAAAAAACTGCTTTTTTTCGCTTAGTTCACAGCTTTTAAAGTAATAACTTCAAAGAATGGATCTGCTATTGTGCAGCACTATGCTTTTGGAAAATGTAAATAATTGTATGTCTCAACAAATTACAATGCTATCCTATATATCCTTTTCTATAAATATCAGTGGCGTGCACTGAAAGCAGGCAAAAATATCTGCGAGCTGTTTATGCTTTATGCTATTTGTTCGTGTTCCAGCACAAATATCCTTAAATTAACCAATATTACAAACAGATCAATTTACATTAAAAAAAATTACGTTAATTCATGTCCTAACTAAGATTTTTTAAAATTAAGACTGTTTAGAGAAATCCTAGGGTAGGCAAAGTATTTTTGTCAGTATGGAGCCGCTGAATAAACTTATTAATGTTCTCAAATGCAAATTAATATGTCTACAGTATTTGCTTGCATATGGATATTTGAAATGGTATAATAACATACTTAAAATAGGTGAAACAAGCCGAATACATTTTTTTGCCTACCCTCTGTGCACGCCACTGATAAATATGTTATTGTACACTTTCACAATATATTTTGTGTATGGAATGGAGGAATAGAATGATTGATTATGCATGACTGACACTGTGATATTTAAAAACGAGAAACGGGATTACAATGTTACTCGACTGATTAGTTGTTGTACATTCCATGGCGTGTTGACATTGTATCGGTTCTCGTAATTACCTAGCGAAGAAACGATGTTCTATTAACAATTATTGATAATCAAATGTTGGAGATTTGTTGAAGCGTTACTTGAAATTGACTTAGCCATCAATAGTAAGTTTCCAAAATAATGATTTTAATAGTACAATTTTAAAACAAAAGTTGTTAAGTACATTTCAAGATGACGACGTATTGTGTGTGTAGTCGTCATTTTAGTACGTTGTATATGAATTAGTTATTATACTCAGGGCTGGGTAAAATACATGCTTTGCATTAATTGAAATACAAATTAAAAATACTATATCGCAAGTAAAATACGAAATACAAAATATCTTTATGTAAGGTATTTGAAATATAAAATACAAAATACAGTATTTTAGCAATTTTTAATTGAAATACGAAATACAAATTACAAAATAAGTAATCTAGACCAGCACGGCCTGAAAAGTAGAGGAAAACATGATTAAGTTCAGTAAATCAGAATTTCCTTTCATCAAGACTAGATTTTAAATGTCTGATTAACAGCCTCCTGTTGGAGAGTGAATAGAAGACAATCTTTCTACAGATCCTGATTAGCATAAACTTGTGTTAAATTGTATTTTAAAATGTATTTTGAAGCCTCAAGTATTTGAAATACTAAATACAAAATATCTCGGAGTCAGGTATTTGAAATACGAATTACAAATTACATTTTTAGGAAGTGAAATACGTATTTGTATTTCAATTACGTATTTTAATTAAAAGTAATTCAAATACTGCCCAACCCTGGAGTGTATAAAAATGATTAATTTATTATTGTCTGACTGGCATAATGGATGTGTGGAAACTGTAGAGTTTCACGAGCTATAATTAATTTATTATAGGCCAGTAATACTTTTAATTTACTTTTTCCTACAATTACCGTTACGAAGGTTGATGAAATGTTAACGGTTTTGAACGTAACTTTAATTTTATTTCAATATTACGTAGACTTACAGTCTTATTATGAAAAGCAGTTTAACGAAAAACCTAGGGTTAAACCCAGGTTTAAGGAACAATTTTCTGGTTTAAAACACAGGTTCATCGTTGAAAGTGATTTTCGTTTTTCGTAATAAGACTAATAGTGTATATTGTACGTTTTGTAAACGGATAGAAAAGATGTGGCAGAGCCAATATTTAGTCTAATATTTTTAAAATAATATTTAAATTATTATAATATGACCTAGTTTACTATACAATTTTGAATTTGTCCTCATACCAGTTCCACTAAGATGGAGTAAATTCAACAGTCATTATTTATCTCCCAGCCCACTATGGGCGCACTGCCGATGGACTTGCGTGTCCACAGCTTTTACGGAACGATCGCCATTTAAGTAATTTGCAACTATTATCTGTATTTTATTTAAGCAAGCATAGCTCTAGGTTTTAGTTTCCCTACCAAAGTATGGTTATTTTAAGATAAGCGGAGGTTATGTTCTATTTATTTATTATTGTAATAGGTGGCGGTACTGTCGCCTAAAGGAGGGTGTTCACTGACGCGTGCAGCTATATCGTGTTCGCGAGTGTTAGCGAGTACATGTGCGCGCCAATGAACACACGCCTATAGCTTGTTTTCTGACTTTGTGAAGTTGACATTAACAATAAATGAATATCTTTGAAAACCCTAGTGTTTTTCTTCTAAGTTTATTTATGATATTAAAATACTTATAACTATGTAGATGCGATTAAACTAGTTTAGTATCTATTAGTCTATAGGATACTGGGATATTTTAATTAGACGAACCTGTAAAAGTAATAAGTTCCTTTGAGTAGATAACTGTTGCATCAGTTTAGGTAGATACGTAATCTAGTTAATTTATCAACCCACTAAATTCGATATTATTGTCCTTTTTAGGGTTCTATAACTAAAAGGTAAACAAGGAACCCTTAGGGTGAGACTTCGTCTGTCTGTCTGTCACACCTTGGTATATATTCCAAGAGCCACTGGAGCTATCGATATATTATGTAATAGGAATGCCTTGCCATGATTGTCACGCTTGGCAGGCGTCTTGGGGATTGCAGTATAAGTAGGTAAACCAATAGAAAGACGCTGCTGACCGTTTTCTTGTTTTCCCTTAGTCGGCTCTTACGGACACCCAACGGGAGGAGATGGGAGGGTGCTATTCTTACCTGGACACCCTACAGGCGAGTTTATCGATATTTTAAACCCGATTATTCCCAGTCAGCAAATAAAACTACAATATTCCCAAAATGTTTACTTATGAAATGGAGTAACATCTAATTGACCTTGCTATTGTTATTAAAACTGGAAGCTCTTAAACAATGATAAAAACTGACGATAACCACGCAATCACCGCGAGAAATATTTCGAGGGTCGATATTTGATCGCCGTCATTGCGTACGCGCACCCGATCACGAGAGATCAAACCCGATCGAGGCTCAATTACAGCGGCAGTACGTCACACATAACGCTAGGTTCAATACCCAAGAACAGGAATTTGGTAGTTATTACAACGTACGTATTTTCCGTTATTTAATAAACATGAGGTTAGTTTTATTGTTTGTGTCTGCTGTGTGTTGCGCCGTGGTGGACGCGGCGACCTTGGCCGGAGCGAGGTGAGCAAAAATCTGAGTTGAATTATCGCTTCATTTGTTGTGGTGTTTGACACAAACTTGATTGTATGTAGGTAGTTACTTAATCTGTATTTGTGGGCAGAACTTAAATATTGTTAGACTTTTTTTAAATTTCGTCCGATTCGTCCTAAAAATGTGTTATATAAAAGCTAAACTAGAGGTAGCTTGTGCCTATAAACTTAGTCCAAAAAGTTAAACTTACCACTTACTTCCTACTTCTTACTTACTTTATCTACCGTGCCATTTGATTTTATTTTTGATAAGACAGGTTTGTTTTGAAAGTGCTGACTTGGCAAACTAGATGTCACGGGTTATTGGTCAGAAAGTAAGATGATTGATGCCTACTTACATATAATAATAACACATAGGTACAATAATATATAATGTCTTGCTTGTCTTATCTCTTTCCTAAGTTACATAAAAAAACCTACACAGGAGTACCTACCTAATGGAGCAAAAAAAAAAACAAGGAACGGAAGCGAGTAATGTTGCCGTATCAGTTTATTTAATTATCAATTGTCTAAGGAAAATGCCGGTTCTACTCTACCGGTGACATGTTTTGCTAGCTGAATCATTGCAATTAATTTAACGTTTAATTAATTAGCGGCTTACATTAACGACGGTGTTCCAGCATGACGTCACTGGATTATAAGCAAGTACCGATAAAGGAGAAGGAGCTATACCAGCCGCCACTGCAGGAGATCGTCGATGGTAAGTACTGTCTACCTTGGACACTAGTTCGATTGCTGACCTATACTTATTCAATAATTTACATGCGTAAACACTGTTATTCGATGGTTTTTTGTCTTCATTCTATCTATACCTACAATAATAAAAATAAAAACTTCGTCCATTATTACTTTTTCCAAAATTTCTATGTAGTATTATGATGGGTAGGTAAGTTTATCTATTTGTCTGGACAAGGTTGAACGTTAATACTCGTATTTCAAGTTAATTTTTCATGTGTTTGTATTATTTGTCGCTTGCCCTTACCTTGCGAGATGTCCCTTAAATAGTGACCTATCTATGGAAAGTAGTATTGAACTCCTCCTCCTTATTGTTCCTTGTTTCAAGTATTATCCAAAGGATTAACGAGCACCTTCGAGACCGTGAGCGTGTCCGTGTCGGACACTCCCGACCTGACGCAGTCGCCCTACAACCTGACATCACCAGGTCAGTTAAATTAGATAACTAAATGTAGTTGAGTATTTAAATTTACTTAGAACTCAACGTTCAAAAATAATATTTTATCTAATAAGTACATAGGCACTTATGTAACTAGGGAGGTACATTCACAATAATTATTATCTTTGTTATTTTTAGCCGGTTATTGAAACTTTGCTATCGTTAAATAAATATGTACTTAATTTATAGTTTTTTTTTGTGTAAAATTGTTATGTAAGAAGGAGTTGAAGTTACTCACGAATCACGATAAGAGTTACACTAAATATATAAATAGAAAGAAATGGTAATAAAAAAAGAGCATTCTGTCGGTTTAAAATTGGGCTCTTGGATTCACAAGCCCTTTACTGCAGAAGGCTGACCAAACTGACCAACTGAAGCCAAAAACATGTGCTTACCATATTTGCGTTAAAACGTATCAGTAGGTAGGTACTTTACCAATTTAAAAATACAATTGTTAAAGTACAAAGTAGCTGCTAGGAAGCTAAGTGTCCTTCCTTGCAAAGGTCCGGCGGTACTTCACATCGGGACAGCTATATAAAGCGCAAGTCCGGTCGTGTGTGGAGTACTGTAACCATATATGGGCTGGTGGTGCAAAATGCTTTGGATTCAGTGAAAATGCGTGCTGAAAGGCTAATTGGTGACACTATGATAGTGGAGGCCAATCTACAAAGCCTAGAGCACAGGCGCAGACTAGCCAGCCTCTGTATTCTACAGGATGCATTTTGGAAAGTGTGCGCAGGAATTACATGACATGATTTCACCATCATCCCTCTATCATCGGACGACAAAACGCACAGCGCTTACGCACCCTTATGTGGTAAACGTGCCTTCAGTCCGGGCTAAGCGATTTGCTTCTTCATTTATAATGACACCTGAGGAATGGAAGAGTCACCTGTGTGGGTTTCCCGACTATAATGTAGATGTCTTCTAAGCTAGTGTGCTTCACCATCCTCGACTGCGTCGCCGCTTTCCATCAGGTGGGGCTGCAGTCAAGCACTAGCTTATATTGAACAAAAAAATTAAATTGATCGTGGTATTCCAAGGTTTGACGGGTAACGTGAAGCTGGTGGAAATCGGTGGGCCCCCGTACTTACTGCCACTGGTGCAGCGCGACAAGCTGTACGACTTGGCGCGGCTCGCGGACCACCTGGGCCGGGGCCCCGCCTTCATGGCCGGCGCCGGGGCGGGGCCCTGGCCGCACATCGGCGTCAACTGTGAGGTACCTTATTTATTTTATTAAGTACACATTTGTGGTAAGTACTTAACGATAACTTACGTTTATGAGTACGGCAGTAAGACTTACAAAAATCGAAAGCCAAAGGATTGTCTACTAATTCTATATTATAGGGTATAATAAATCTGAGCATCCGTGATGGCAGCGTGAGCCAGGGCACGCGCATCGTGTCGGTGGAGCCGGTGGGCGCCGCCAAGGGCAGCAGCGGCTACCTGCAGCGGCAGCTGCCCGCCGACGAGACCCGGACCGCGCTGCTCGGGAACTACCTGCTCAGCGACGGGAAGCCGGGACAGGTCAGTTGACGCGAACCAACACGTCACGGGCGCCTTGAGAGTCCTGATAAATCTAGTTACCTACTGAAGTGCATCTGAAACTGATTAGGTGGAACCAATTCTGAATTACAGGTGATCAAAGTGGTCGCCAAGAAGCGTATCGGTCCGTCCAACTTCATTACGGCCATCAGAGAGACGCTCAAAAATCATTACGTTGACAAAGTTGTTGGTACGTATTTTGTTAAACATCATCTTAAGTAATACGACACATTTGGAAATAATTCGATTCGAATGCAATTTTGTCTGAACATCAGAAAACAATATTACTCATGGTAGTCTTTCTCCTAACTCGTGCTTGAGTAATTGGGTACCTATACTTGCAGCACGATATATACTCGTATTTTCCACCTGAAGCTTGTCTTTTTCGCTTGTTCCTCCAGAGTAAGTACGTTAAAATGGTTATGATAGTGTGTGTATGTGTCAAGGTCTCGGGGGCGCATTCCTGCTCCGCTCGGGGCGCGTCAAGTTCCACGTGATGCCGGAGTTCTCCACGACGCCGCTCTGCAGCGACTCGGACGTGGACGACTGGCTGCACTACTTTGAGATGCGAGCGCCCATCATCCACGTCGGCACCCTCGTCTCCGGCGACCATGTTAGTGCAGCTGCTATTATTTAACAATATAATCTTCCTGTGTCTGGCATCTTAATGTATTAAGCTGTTTTAAAGCCTGGTTGCGTAGACTGATGTTCCGAATGCAGGTTTCATAATCATGTTAATTTTCTTTAGTTAATATTCGGTACAGCTTTCTCATTTTGTGTGTCTCCACCGGCCGCACGAGCTTGCGCGGAAGCCAAATGTGCGGTCGGTGTAGATGTGCCTTGGATGGGTCGTTCGGGTGCACGTTGGCTCGGCTGAGCGTGCCTCGGGGTCGCGCCGTCGCCTGTCGTTACGGGAAGCGCTCAAAAGTGCTTCGGTGTGGATGGTGGTTTTTAGGCTCGCGGACTAGCCTGCAGATATTAACGCAACTGTCTATTTCATCGCCTTATGGCTCAGCCTGCCTCGGGAGCCACAGCTCGGTAGTTCCGGGAAAACTCTGAGGCTGCCTCGCAAGCCAAAAACCCAAGGATGGCGCGCGAGCCCGTGTGGCCGGTGGGGACCGACCCAATGACGAGACCAACTGGATGATTACCTGATGATAAGCGACGCGCCCGCCCCCATACAGCTGCGTTGCGTTATCGCTCGTCACCGGTGACATAGTTCAGTAATTTCACCAATTACAGCGCTGCCGTTGACACGGGACTTTCTGCTGCTTGGTTTAGCGGTAGGTAAGGTACCTATTTGACATTGCAGTTCTACCCACCCAGTCGGTCTTTAGCGCAAAGAACCGGTCACCTAATAAATAGTAAACGAAAAACTTTAAAAGGTTGGGGACACTACAACGAGAAAGTTGAACTCTTCTTAGACAGGAATAGCCAATGCATAATATAATTGGACTCGATCATTTTTTTTCTGTTCTGAAATTACTAGGATATCGATAGGGCAAATGTTGCAAAGTTTGGAGCTATGCAAAGGGCGTATAGCGATATGTGTATATTGATTGTGTGTCCGGCAGGGTTTGGACCTGCGCGTGCAGCACTTCCACGGTTTCAGCGAGCACGGCGACGGCGGCCACTATCACTACGACACGACGCCTGACACGGCGCACTACGAGGGATACTTCGCGCTCGCCACCTCCATAGTGCGAGTGGACGCGCCGCCCGTCACGCACGACGTTGGACGGGACTAGAGTATACTCTGCTCCACTGTCTCACTTTGTTGAACTGAATCTCAGATAACAGTAATTCATTGTTTTTACTGGAATAAATCACCCAATCGTTTAAAACAATCTGATTTTTCTTTAAATATTATTATTTTTGTACTAACTCTTATTATCTACCTAGCGTCAAGATGAAGCTATTATTTTATAAAAGCATCAGAAGATATTTATAAGCTGCAGCCTCTGATTGCAACTTAGCATAGTTGTTATCAGGCGCGTAGCTATCACCGTATCAATTGAGGCCTGGAACTAACAAAAGTGCCAAAAAGGTAAATCTAGTGTTTTTTTAGCTACAAAAGTTCTTCATTGAATTGCCAATTCATTACTACGGTGCATTGAATTTTTATAGATGATGATCATATCTCTGAGACTAGTCGTAAAATTTTTGCAGCTTATGCTTCGCTTAATAGGTGGAAAAATTTGCTCCCCGTAAGGACAAAGATTGAACTTGCGCAATCCTTGCTTCTTCCTATATTGGATTATGGTGATGTTTGTCTCATTGACCTTAACGAGGATTTATTGAATAAACTCCAGCGACTTCAGAACCTGTGTATTAGATTTATTTATGGGCTGCGCAAGTTTGACCACGTTTCTGAGTACAGGAGTAAACTGAAATGGTTGCCCATTCGTTTGCGGCGTGATGAACATGTTCTGATCTGAGTGTATAATGTTCTGTGTAACCCGCATTCCCCTTCCTATCTTAAGGAACGTTTCCAATTTCTTGGAGCTAGTCATGCTGTTAACTTGCGTTCGAAAACAGATAATGTGTTAAAGGCTCCATTTGCTCTATCTGGCTATTACCGGGACTCTTTTACTGTTAGAGCTACGCATTTGTGGAATGATCTTCCTCCTTACGTCCGCCATTCCAAGTCTCTGCCTATCTTTAGGAACAACCTGCATAAGCATCTTCTTGCTAAATCCATTGTGTGTAACTAACATCTTACCTGTACAATGAACTATTAGGTACATTTTCATTATATCTATATATATATATAATATATATTTATATAAGTAGGTATAGAATTTTATATTATACATAAGTATTAGTTTATAATATTTTTTATATATGTACGTAAGTATTATATAAGTACATTATTTGTTGTTAATATAATACTTTTTGTTTGTTTAAATTGTATTTTTATGTTTTGATGACTGGACTGTGCACTACACTGCAGATCTATTTTTGTATAGCTCCTTCCACAAAGGTTGTCTGGAAGAGATCGCTTTGAGCGATAAGACCGCCTTTGCTCACATTAAAATGTACCTGATTCATGTAAACTGTCCTTTATAATGTGTGCAATAACGAATTGATCTATCTATCTATGTTTTCTGTAAGTGCCGTAATTATTTTCTCTACAAGAGGGTTGTCTGTGATAATCTATACTGTCATCTAGTTACTTCTTAATTACTAGCTGGTTAGAAATTAATAAGACTAAATGAATGAACACATTTTTTTTTAATTTGATCCTGTAATGAAAAACAGCATACGTAAATCGTAACGGAAAAGTTGTCAGTTGCCATCTGTAGAGTTCAGTTTATTTTTCTTAGAGATATTAATAAAACACTGCTGCTTACAAAATCTGGAGCAGGGAACACATCACAATCCTTCAGAGTTCTTGATATGACGGCATCATCAAATAACACAATATTATAATTTTTTATTTTTATTATTTATGCTACCGCTAGACTGCAATTCCACCTGATGGAAAGCAGCGATGCAATCCATGATGGTAAAGCACACTAGCCTAGCATATTAAAAACCTATTCACTCTTGCCTTGAAGACACTCATATTATAATCGGATGAAAAAACGGAAAGGCCAACTATTCCAGTCATTAGCTATACATATTATGAACGAGGAAGCAAATCGCTTAGTCGGACTAATGGGACATTCACGACATATTTACGACATTTTTTGTAATGGTTTATGCCCCTTTTCTATTTAGCTACTCTAAAGTCCTTTTTTTAACAGAAACTGGTTTAAAATTAAATGTTTCAATTACATGTATGATTAGACAGTATCCTTTGGGTTAATATGTTCATCAATAATTTTCAAATAAAACTGTATTTTTAATATTAACCAGTTATATTTAATTTCTCATTAATATTTTTTTGGCTCTTAGCCCATTTGTTAATTCCATGCTTCAATTATACATGACCCCCGGGCTACAAGAGCCCTTCATTTGGGCCCCAACGATTTTTTCATAAAGGGCGTGTCTACGACAAGCTATGGCACTGCCTCTTATAGCAGCATCGAGAAGTTTTTGTAGATCGTAGCGTATATATGCAAAATTAAAATTGTCGAAGTGAAAATAATTTCACGTAATATCAAATTGAATTGATTTTGGCCCATTGATGTAGCTAGTGGTTAGACACCCTGGCCGCCCCGGACCACTGGCCGCTAATAGATCGTGGGTTTGATTCCCACCAAGAACAAACATTCATTATGTTCAAATGAACATAGACACATACACATAAACTGCCACATAAACTAGATACTTTATGTGCGTTATAACAGGAAGTAGTAAAATTCACATTGCATTTACAAATAAAACAACAATACTTATGTAAACGTTTCTCTGTATTGAACTTATCAATATTGGAACAATTGCAATTTATTTACACGGAACGTGTCTTATCGACGTCTCACTGCTAAACTGTCTTAGAATTGTCTAGAAGACCTCCACAGCTACGTGTACTTGTTATCTATGTACATTGCATTCTAAACAATCGCTACTTACGCTCTATTTTATTTATCATACAAAAAAGCAACAATTCATTGGATATTTTTGTTCGTTCAAATAATTGACAGTCATTCTAGAGCCCGCTACCCTGGCCCTCCTGACAGTCACTACACACACCTACATATTGTTATCACTAACGTAGGATACATATACACATTACACACATGTGGTGCATTACCATGTCGATTATGAAGACAACATATTTTTCTACATACAAAAATATTTTTATTTACAACCATATCCATAATAATAGAAAAAAAGACTAATCAAATTCTTTATAGAAACAATGTATTTGCTACTACTAAATGGACAGTTCTGGAGTTTAGTACAGGATTTGATAGTTTACGAGCTCGGTCAAACTGACAGTTTTTTTCTCCCGTACATTTTACTAGTTTTTGATAGTTACCGCTAGAGGCGCCGGTGTGAAATGTATGGAGAAAACGGACAGTTTGATCGAGTTCGTTCTATCATAACCCGTACTAGACACCCTGTAGAAAATTATACAATATTTTCAGAGTTATTCAGACATATTGTATGCTACCACCAAAATGGAACAATTTCGGCAACTTTTTTTACTCAATATTAGATTTACTGCTTTGCTTTGCCATTTGATTAACACTGGTAGCCCGGTATTCTAGAATGAAGTATTTGCTTGTATATATCTAGATATTCATCTATAATATTAGATTAGAAAATATTGATTAAGATATCGTAAAAAGCACCATTCACTAATTTATGATATCAATTAATCGAATTTATTTTGTCATATAGGTACTCAATTTAGTGCTAGGCAAAAAAATAATATTTTTATTTGCAACAGTGACATGTTCTGTTATGATCTTCGGAGTCACTGGACGCTTAGGCTGTGGGCTCTAAACATCCAGGCCGGCAGTTGAGACCCTTGGTCCTATGAGTACCTATCGTCGAGCTCAAGGGCAAGGCACCGAAGGGAGCCTGGTGCAAATACCACCGGAGCCCAGGTCCCCCCTCTCACGTGCCGAGGCGACTGTTGGAAAGGGGGGCGCAACAATACCACATACCCCGTTTGACCACTCGGGGAAATTTCGAAGGTGTATGCAATAGGTGCATAAAATAACTAAATCAGATGTGTAGTAATACATGCAAGAACAAATACAAATATTTGACTAACCAATTCTAAACACACAGCCTGCATTTCAGCTATACCGTAATAAATAATCATTTTTAAAATATTCACTTAAATACAGTTGATCACATTAGTAAACAAATCTATATGAACTACATAACAAAGATTTGATTGTAATTACCCACCATAACGCCACATGTCTAGCGAAGCAGCCAACATGATCATGTGGCAACTGTATATAAAGCGTATAACATAAACATGAGCTATTTAAAAGACCGATGTAGTTTAATACATCTAGTGTGGGCTGCAGTAGGGCTCGTAAACGGGCTACAAAAATGGATCTTGTTGGATAATTGCTAAAGCTCAAGAAATATTTACGAGACCACCGCAAAACAATTGCATGGATTTGTGTACACAGTTTCAGCAACTTAATAAATTTATAATATTCAAGACATACTGCCGCACTCGCAAACCCCAATTAATTTTATTTCTAATTAAGTCACTTTTTAAAATCTATTAGTTCGACTGTCGTAGTCGTTTATGATTAATTTCGATTACTGAACACGAGATAATTGTTATCTCTACTCACTATATGCGTATTAAGTAGTAATGGGCTTCGAATGTCAGAATAATACGATTTAAAAAAATGGATCATTAACTTTAATTGACGTTCGAAGGTTCGGCAGATAGAGGTATACGTATTGTAAGGATACCTATTTTTCAATCCGATCAAGTAAGTATAATTAGAGCGGTGGTAAAGGACTTCTGTCGGTGATAACGAGGTGTTTCTCGGGTTCAAATCATTGTAAGGAAGTTGCTTTGTGACTAATCTTTTTCTATTATCCTTTTATTATTTGGAGAGAAAGAGACGCACCTATACAACGGAGCAAGAAATACATATGTTTTTACCGGCGATATTGCAGTATAATCAAAACTGGTTAATACATGTATTAGCAATCTAGCCGGCAAAGCGGAAAACACTAGCGGCTATATTAAAATATTATTGCAATATTGCGCCATGCCACACTGGCAGTGTTTCACCAAGTTGGACGATATAGACGACCATTTGGCGGCAACACAAATGCAGCTAGAAATTGCCACAAAACTAGCCCGTTGACGAGCCCCGCACAGTAAACTATTATCTATTAAATTACTAATATCTATAATTACATCAATCGAATGCGACCGTGCAAAATGTTTACATAATAATTACATTACGTATAAACAATTTAAGTAAGTACATCAATAATCCATATAAAAACCGATTACAAATGTGTAATTTTACATTATAATATTTACATGATCAGTTCGTTTGTTTGGCAAAAACACTACGAGTAGCACAAGTGGATATCATGGTAGAGGAGGCACTGATGCTAAATGTGCCACTCTAGCGTCGTGGGGACTTAATAGATTTTGTAGATTAGTTGATAAGAAGAATAAAATGTTATATAATGTCCCCCTTTTAGTGGTGGGGAAAGCGACTACAGGTTATCAAAGATGTAAAAAAAAAGTTACATGGACATACTCTAGCGTGTCAGATATTGACAGTTTAAATGCCCGAACATATCTCTGATACCAAAGGTATATTCATCTGCCGACTTGCGTGGTGGGGGTGGCCAGTAGGAACGGTACAAATTTGAAAAAAAAAAAAACTCTGGCGCGTCAGATATTCAGAGGGGATATTTTAAGAGTCCACACTCTTAAAATGCTCCCATTCAAAAGGCTGATGATTCGGTAGTGACGCAAGCTCGTAGTGAACTTCAGAAAATGCAAAAAAAAAAACGTCATATTGAAATACTCGAGCGTGTCAGATTTTTATACAGAAGGTTCAGCTCTATCTCTCTATGGAGACGCGGGTTTATTCGGATTATACCCAAAAAAGGGGACAAACCCCCCGACGACCCGAAATCATATCGCCCTATTACGTTACTGCCAGCGCTTGGCAAGCTCTTAGAACGCCTTATAGTCCCACGCTTGTTGCTTGTTGTTGTTGGTCATACGTTTAACCAGAGGCAATTCGGTTTTACACCCGGAAAATCGACTATCGACGCGGCCATTTCGGTTAGAACAACTGTAAGTCATTCCGAATTCAAGTACGTGCTTGGGATATTTCTTGATATATCCGGTGCTTTTGACAACGCATGGTGGCCGATGTTACTTCTCAAACTCAAATCTCGCGGATGTTATGCAAACATTTTTTTAATTATTTGCTCGTATTTTTCTCAGGGAATGACTAAGAAACTTGGTCACCATTTCGTAACTAAACCGCTAACGATAGGCTGCCCACAAGGGTCTGTTTTGAGCCCGTATCTGTGGAATCTTGGTTTTGATGATTTCTTAGAAATACCTCTCCCACCTGGGTGCTCCTTAACAGGATACGCGGATGGTGGTCTTCTTTTAATACAATCGAACACTAGATCAGGTCTTGAAAACTCGGCGGAAACTTGCCTAAATTTAATATCCGAATGGGGTAAACGTAACCGGCTTAGTTTTGCACCGGAAAAAACGTATCATCTTTTATTAAAAGGTAGTCTGGTAGGCCCACCGCGGATAAAGTTCAACGGCACGACTGTTAAAAAGAAAAACTCAGTCTGTTACCTTGGTTTAGTATTGGAACGTAACTTCTCGTTTATTGAGCATATAAGAACCGTTGGAGAAAAAGCCAAACGTAACTTCTACGCCCTTACAAGAATATCGACATCGACTTGGGGACTTTCGTTCAACACGTTGAAAATTATATACGTAGCCACTTATCTGGGCTGTATGTGCTACGGTGCCCCTGTGTGGGCTGACAAGGCTACGATAGGGGCGGCACGCCGTAAATTGCTTCAAAGTCAACGTCCGGCGTTGATATTTTTGTGTAAGGCATACCGAACAGTCAGTACTGAAGCGTTACCAGTACTCGCGGGCGTACTTCCGGTTGACTTAGAGGTACAGAGACGTGCGGCTATTCCACTCGTGATAATATGAATACTGAATTCCTACCAACACGTGACCGCGCCAAGATCTCGCGTTTGTTTAATTCTCAATTGGTAGTTAATGAAGACCTTCTAACTGAATGGCAAAGCAGATGGGATTCGACTTCGAAGGGACGTCATTTGTACTTATTTTTCCCGAATGTGCGTGAACGCCTTGCTAGAGCGTGGATAGAGGTGGACCACTGTGTCGCACAATTCTTGACGGGGCATGGCAACTTTAAGAGTAAACTATTTTCCTTTAATCTAGTGCCTTCGCCTCTCTGTCAGTGTTCTACGATAAATAATGAGTACGAACAAACTGCCCATCATATACTTTGGGAGTGCAGTCTCTGGCATCATGAGCGTAGCCTTATGCTAGACAGTTTGGTTGTGACATCTGGAGTCGTATATTACATGGACCTTGTGGCGACTAAGGAGAACTTCCGTGCGTTCAAACGTTTTTGCCATACCTATTATTGGAAACAAGTTTGAAAAATCAAATAGGCCCCTATAAAATATTAGCAGAATCCGTGGTGCCTTACGGGTGGACTAGCCTTCGTTGGTCCGCCTGTAAGAGTCTTCTTTTTAAGGTTGTATCGACCGTTTATTAATTATTTGCTTGTCTCCCGCTTTGCAAAGGAGGGAAGTGGAATATATGAATTTCCGACTCCTCCTATCTACCTTTTCAATTAAATTTGTTGCGGGTTCCAAGACAATTTAGCGTTTCCCTGGGACTCGCCGAGGGTCAAACCTTGGTGTCTTCAGTGGTGACCACTGTAGATCCTGGCTTACAGGAGTAACAGTGGTGGGAATGAGTGGTGGGATTAGTCCCAATTAAAAAAAGAAGGTTCAGCTCGATGTCCCAGTTACGGTAGCCTAAAATCTGACGATTATATTGAGGGGTATTCTTAATCTGACCGATTGAAAATACTCTACTCGTGATAACCTTGATTTATTGTATTTTTATTAAATGTAATGTTTTAAATTATAGCATATGTTACTCCCACAACTAAGACGAATCTAACGACATAATATAAGTCAAAATCTATCACGCCGTTTAGGCTCTAGGCCTTTCCAAAGAAATAGACATACATACATAGTATTATATTTTACATAGTAACTAAGTATATATTTAAAGTTTATTTACAAATATGCTTTCTATTCTATCGTTGGTGGCACATAGGATGTTCAGCTGTTGGTTCTCGTTTTTATACATACTTACATGAACATACAAACTCTGGAAAAATATAGCCCTCCATCTGGGGCAGTCGGGCTAAAATGAATTTTGGAATGTGAATGGGTTAATTACAAGCTAAAAGGGATTCAAAAACCCACTTTATCTTAATCTGAGGCGCTTGAGTATTTTTGATGATTGATTTTTTTTACTAATCTGACAGGCTACCCTACACGCGCGGCTCTATCTAGAGTGCTTATATTTGGTGGAGGTACTTAGTAGGATGCTAGGTTCCTCCCTTATGTTAATCTGCCGCGCTCGAGTAAATCCCGAAATCCCTTTTAGGGCTCCCTACTATTATCGGTGTTGCAAGCACCGGAAAAAGACCTTAATATGAATCTGATACGGCTTAATATGTAGCCTTTCTGCTCTCATTGACTCACAGACAAGTATTCAACTATCTTTGTGTGTGATATCGACTAGTAGAGATCACTGCAAACATTACCTCCACACTTACAAACGCCAATTATTGTTAATTGTCATTAATACAGTTTTTGAAATCGGATCATGGCGACACTGAGATAATACTTTATGTTGTGTTAGTGAGAAAAAAAAAATGTATTTTTTATTGTTCTCATTAATGGGACTTACGGCTCCGACAGTCGAAATAATCAAATTCAAAAAAATGTCTTGTTGAAAATTAACGCTAGCTGACATTTGTAAGTTATTTACTCAAGATTATCAAAAAATCCTTTTAATATAGGAAAACAACAGAACCAGCCTGTCTCGCACATTTTTTTAAGTGTCTAGATGGTGCTAGGTGTAATAACTCGAAATAAACGATTCAAGTGATTGCTAATCATGTAGTAGTAACCTCAAGTAGTCATTTAATAAACGAATGAATATAAAGTATGCCTACAATTAATTTACATTGTTTATTAGAACAATAACAAACCAATCAATATTACTAAATCAAAATTATATCACATTGTTTTTCTATAATTTTATCGATGCAAGAAAGCAAGGTTTTCAAATTGCAGGTTTTCTGGGCAGAAAATATGTTTTAGATCATAACGTTGATCAGTTATCGATGCGTGACTAACCAAACAGCTATAATTTGTATATAAATTTAAACAATAGATTAAACAAGGTGTCCATGAAAATAGGACACCTGCTTCAATGCATGAAAGGGCTAGGTTAAATGCCGCAATAAAAATATATTTTTGAAAATAACCTATCCGTTTAAAAGTTATAGCCCTTTAATAATGTGAGTGTTATTACTATTATTTCGCAGAGGTTGGATCGTGTAAACAAATCAGCATATTTTTAATTATACACATTTTTTTTGTTTTGTAATATACAACGTGTTACAAAATACCCCGTAAAAAATATAATTAATTATCAAAGCCAAAACTTTTGCCAACCCTAGCAAGCTGTCATGTCAGGGAACCTGATTATTTAACAGAAAGGCCTACGTACCTATTTTACCTAATAATTGTCTACTTTAGTAGTTTTTCTATTTTTCATTCATAAATGTTTGCTACCTCCATACCTACAAGGATGTCATTATACTCAAGTACTGGCTTTAAAAAATGTCAAGTTGGAAAAACAAATATGTTATCAATTTCAAATCTGTTGCGTTTATTATGAAAAAGTAAGTGTTCGTTTAGGGTGTTCGGTTAGGTCTTTTAAAATTTTAGTAATTCCGTGAATTAGGTAGAAATGTAGGTACATTCTGCGTAGTTTACTCTTTAATTTTACTGAAATAGGGTTTGCACATCAGCGAAAATAATAATATTTTTTTATTTTTTTTGGGGTATGTTATACAGCGTTACTACGGTTCTTGAATATTGTGAATGGACTAGTTATAAGGCCCCATTTAACGTTTTGTAACCTGTATATGTAACTTCAATCAATCAATGTATACATCACATTGATTATTATATGTTACACATACATCACCACATCACATGTTGAAGTTTATTTTCGTGCATAATAAATATAAAATGATGAAATGACCAAATCAAAAATATGGGCGGCTTTTTATTTTTTAGTTTACGTACATGTTCCAGCTACTTTAATGCGGAATAATGGTGATGATACTTGGTTTAGACAGCCACAACACAAAAGATATTGTTGTTGTTCCTTTCATCCTTTTAAGCAGGTGTCCCATTTCCATGGGCAACCGGTATAATAATAAAATGTATTAATGGGTAGCCCAAAAAGTAATAAACATTACTCTTTTGTAGTAAAATTGTTCTAGTGATACACATCTCAGCTCACCTGGTGAGGAGCACCCCGGCCATCTGCTACAGTTTCCGGTCAGGTGCATTCTCATCGATTCTGCTAGAGTGCACTCCAGTGAAAACTCTACTAGTGAGGGTTAGAATTTGCCCTAGTGAGCCGTACGCCAGTTTTATCGGCTATATTAGACGCGTAGCAAGGTGCTCAAGGAAGGTAGAAAGAAGAAAAGAATTGCGGTACACGTCAGACGGGGTCGCTCAGGAGCGGAAGAAGCGCACGGCTCGCACGACGTACTGGCGGCAGATGGGGCACTCGGGCAGCTGGCGCGCGCACGCCGTGCACGTGGCGATGTGGCCGCACTCCAGCAGCACGCACTCCAGCGGCGCCGCCATGCAGATCTTGCAGCACTCCTCCAGCGGCAGCCGCTCCAGCTCTGTACACGCGAGCGTCGTTAGTAGCACAGTCTATAAACCAATACAGTCGTCCAACGAAGCCGTCTAGACAGGGCAATCGTGCGGGGTGTGAGGGGTGAGACGCGGGTAGGCGCGCCCGAGCTGCGTACGCTGCTGCCGCCCGAATTAGTTAGTAGCTCGGGACATAACTTTCAGGGCCGACGCGTATTTGTTTTAAAATTAACCTTCAAAAAAGGAGGAGGTTCTCAATTCGTCGTGTATGTATTTTTTTTGTAATCAGTTACTACCTGTGCTGTGCTGTGTGAGAGATATTATTTTACACATTTTCAATTCCAAAATGGCGGATTATTTCTTTTTTCAAAATAATGTTATTGGTGTCATTTCCGAGGTTTTTCGGAGTGCTGATTACGAAAATGGCATCCATTTTCAAATCCAAAATGGCGGATTATATCTTTTTTCAAAATAATGTTATTGGTGACATTTCCGAGGTTTTTCGGAGTGCTGATTACGAAAATGGCATCCATTTTCAAATCCAAAATGGCGGATCTTTTTTTTTTCAATAAAATGTTATTGGTGTCATTTTCGAGGTTTCTCGGGGTGCTGATTACGAAAATAGGCATCTATTTACAAATCCAAAATGGTGAATATTTTCTTTTTTCAAATAATGTTATTGGTGTCATTTTAGAGGTTCCTCGGGGTACTGATTACGAAAATGACATCCATTTTCAAATCGCCATTTTGGATTTGAAAATGGATGCCATTTTCGTAATCAGCACCCGAGAAACCTCGAAAATGGAACAAATAAATTTTTTTTGAAAAAAATAAAAAATCCGTCGGTTTGGAATTGAAAATGTGTAAAATAATTTTTCAATTATAACTGCTTACAAAAAAAAACATACACGACGAATTGAGAACCTCCTCCTTTTTTGAAGTCGGTTAATTAAAACAAATACGCATCAGCCCTGAAAGTTATGTCCCGAGCTACTAACTAATTCGGGCGGCAGCAGCGTACGTAGCTCGGGCGCGCCTACCCGCGTCTCACCCCTCACACCCCGCACGATTGCCCTGTCTAGACGGCTTCGTTGGACGACTGTATTGGTTTATATACTGTGGTATTAGTTTATACACTGTGTTAGTAGTCAGGGCAACAGTGTCAACCGGAATTTTACTAGGTTCATTGACCTTCGACGACTAGTGATGTTTGTTTACCATCGCGTGCATTGTGTGGTCTGATTTATGTGCGGAAAATAAATTTAGGATTTTTCTATAGTTTCATCGGCACCCACCCGCTCGTAACAAATCTATAAATCTATAGTTGTCTGTAAGTAGGCAGAACAGATACGTACCGTCCTTATATTGGGCGTGGTTCCGCCAGAGCGTCTTGGCCCGCTCGAGCAGGTCGGCGCGCTCGATGCAGCCGCGGTACTCCACGCGGCTGCGCGTCAACAACTCCTTCAGTTGCTTCACGTTCAACAGCTCCAGCTCGGAGGCGGACTTGAACTGTTCCACACTTATTCGCTTCGGTGTATCTGTGGAACAAAACTTCTACGTAAGATGGCCGGGTGGGTCTCACTATCACTGCCGGATTGCAGCGGCTCGTCCTGCAGGCCGAATCGTTGGCGGCTTCGGACTAAGGGCGCCGCAGCCCCAGCTGGGGTGCGGCGGGCGACTCTCACCGTCAGCGCTAGGTGGCAGCGGCTCGTCACGCAGGCTGGCGGTGTCGGTGTCGGCTTCGGACTCGGGGCGCCGCAGCTCCAGCTCGGAGGCGGCGCGCTGCACCGGGGCCGCGTCCAGCTCACGCTCGCGTCGCGCCGCCGCCGCTACCTCCGTCGCGCTTAGAAGCACGTCCGAGTCTATACAAATATAGTTATTACAATCTACAAGTATTGAGGATGTCAGCTCATTGATTTGGTATTGAAGCAAAGTGATACTAAAAGTTTTTGTCAGGAGATTCCACTCAACAGCCTGAGGTTGGAACGCGAGCCCAGTATATGGCAATAGATTCCACCTGCTGTTCCATGTGTAACAGTCCCGGCGAAAAGTATTTGATAAATGCGAGCCACGCACCATTAGGCAAGGGGTCCGCGGGCCTGTTGACGAGCTCCCAGCCGGAGTCGTCGAGGTCCTCGATCTCGTAGCAGTCGGCGGTGTCGAGGCGCGCGCTGCCGGCGGACGCGCTGCGCGACACGGACGCGCTGCCCGCGCCCGCCGGCGGCTCCACCTCCACGCGGACCTCGCCGCCTGCGCACCCACACATGGTCCAGTATGCCGAGCACGCGAGTACGCAATTATAACGGTATTTTACTGTAGTAAAAATATGGTCAGCCGTAACAGCTCAGTGGGCGAGCGCTTGCCTTGGAAACGAGGTGCGCAGGTTCGAACGTCGGCTCAACTCTGATTTCTTTATTTAATCACGTGCGAATGGTCTATATTCTTTCTGTGAAGAAAAACATCGCGAGGAATCCTGCATGTTTTTTTTTGCCGCAGATGGCCGATTACAGCTTCACCGGACAATAGGAGGCGAGCGCTTATAGCACTCTAGCCTTAACGGCGGGAGGAGCGACTTTTAGGATTACAGCGAGGGAGTGATATAGGCTATTTTATATTTTAAAAGTATTGTGTAATAAAAATCTTTAAAAATAATGTAAGATGTGTTTCTGTAAAACACGAAATGAAATACGGGTTTTCTCGAACTCGGTGACGTGATCGTAAACGCTCTATTAATGGATAGTGACACCTAGCCTAGTCACATATCCAACGCACAGATAATCATAAAACAATATTTTGTTAGGCCGCACCGCCATTGTGTCATGTATGTGACGTCATCGGAGTCACGTGACACCTGTAATCGCTTTCACGGTATATTTATTTCTTTAAAAATTATTGACTAGCTGACTCGCGCAGAGCTTCGTCCCCGCTTTTTCTGACACTTCCAACAATTATTGTGATATTTTAACCTATTTACACATAACCATGACAAATTACATATCTTAACCTTCCTCATGAATCACTCTATCTATTGGTGAAGACCGCATGTAAATAAATAATAAACCGCATGTAATAATAGTAAAATGAGCCATTCTGTTGAACGAGTTATTGAATTAGCTTGCATTGAGACTGAGCAGTTTTTGGTGTTGAGCGTATATAGGCCCCCGTGTGCACCATATGATGATTTTGAACGAATATTAGAAGCTGTTCTGCACAAAATGTCTTACACGAACAAAACTATTGTTGTCTGTGGAGACTTCAACATAAATTTACTGGAAAATAACACTGTGACTAGTAAATTTATAACATTATTTAGATCACATAATTTGTACAACATATTCTTTGAGCCCACTAGGATAACAACGTTTAGTGCAACCTGTATTGATAACGTATTTACAAGTATAAAACCGTTGCACAAGAATATTATTAATAAACTGGATTCTGACCATTGTGGACAACTTGTTGTGTTTCCTAGTAAAATCATTAAATGTCAAAGAAATGTTACGTTTGTTCCGATAACCAAACGTCGCTTATGTCATTTCAATGCCACCCTGACTGACAGCTTGCCTGTGTTGCCCAGTCATAACGATCCAAATATTTTATATAACTCTTTATTCCAATGTATCGATAATCGCTTTGGAAAAATATTTACACCTAAAACTATATCGATTAATGATCGTGTATCGTTTAATGATTGGGCGACGATAGGTATTCATACGAGCCGGAGAAAATTGTACGAACTTTATAATGAAAGATCTGTTAATATCTCGCCGCTATTTAAAGAGTACGTAAAACATTATTCTAAGTTATTTAAACGAGTATGTTCCATAGCTAAAGCTAATTATTTAAAAAGTAAAATCAGACACTCTGAAAACAAAATTAAGATGACATGGAATATTATAAATAGTGAGACTGGTAAGTCATCAGTACGGAATAGTGATTTTTGTATACATGTTAATAATACAGATGTAACGGCGGATTTAGATGTAGCGACAGAGTTTGAACGATTTTTTACAGATATTCCTATTAATATAACGAAAACTCTAAATTCCTCGTCCACTTCCGCTGAAATCCTATTAAAAGAAAATGTACCAGAGTGTGGCACATCTTTTCAATTCTGTTTTGTAACTGCCAATGACATCATAAATACTTTTAAACAGCTTAATCAGAAAAAGACAGCTAATTTATGGGGGCTTTCTGTACAAACAATAGCGTCTATAATTGAAGCAATTGCCCCTCAATTGGCAGTGATATTTAATAACTGTGTCAAGAGTGGAGTATTTCCTGACCTCATGAAGCACAGTAAAGTTATACCTTTGTTTAAGTCTGGCAGCACCGCTGAGCCTACAAATTTCAGGCCAATTTCGGTGTTGCCAGCCTTGAGTAAAATTTTTGAAAAGCTTATTCTATGTCAAATACTGGATCATTTTAATAAAAATAATCTTCTTCACAATAGACAGTTCGGCTTTAGAAAGAATCGCTCAACTACAGACGCGGGAGTCGAATTATTGAAATATATCTACGAGGCTTGGGAGGAATCACGGGATGCTCTTGGTATATTCTGTGATTTATCCAAGGCTTTTGACTGCGTAGATCACGACACGATGGTCAGGAAATTACGCCACTATGGTGTAAGGAATAAAGCTCTAGACCTTCTGACTTCATATTTGAATAATAGAATTCAGAGGGTCGATGTAAACGGTAAGAGATCTCCAGGTTCCGTGGTCTCCCTGGGCGTTCCTCAAGGTTCAATATTAGGCCCATTTTTGTTTTTAATATATATTAATGACTTACCCTACTTCGTGGGGGACAAACTTAATATTGTATTGTTCGCGGATGATACATCTCTTCTATTTAAAGTTAAGCGTAAACTCCATGATTATGACGAAGTGAACAATGTACTTTCTATGGTTGTCCATTGGTTCAATGTTAACAATTTAAAACTTTATGAGACCAAAACTAAATGTATGAAATTTGTAACTCCTAATGTGAGACAGCTGGCAACCAATGTAGAAATAAATGGAGCAGCGTTGGACCTTGAGGCGTCGACTGTGTTTTTAGGTATAACAATTGACGCCAAACTACAGTGGGGCCCACAAATTAAGAAGTTGTCGGGTAGGCTAAGTTCCGCGGCTTATGCAGTCAAGAAAATTAGACGTTTAACTGATGTTGAAACCGCTAGAATTGTTTATTTCAGCTATTTTCACAGTGTTATGTCATATGGCATATTACTGTGGGGATCTTCTGCAGAACTTAATACTATTTTTATTCTGCAGAAAAGAGCTGTGAGAGCCATTTACAATCTGGCTCCTATTGATTCACTTAGAGAGAAATTCAAAGAGATAGATATTCTAACGGTTGTGTCACAATACATATTTGAAAATTTAGTTTATGTTAAAAAAAATATCAGTTCTTTTAAAAAGTATAGTGATACACATAATATTAATACCCGGAACAAACACGATCTTGTTGTACATGCTACGCGTCTCCACAGAACAGGCAAATCGTTTATGGGCCAAAGTATACGCTTTTATAACAAACTGCCACAGGATATCCGAGATCTTCCAATAAAGAAATTTAAACCTTTGATAAAAAGCCGTTTGTCAAAAAAGGCTTATTATAAAATCTCGGATTACCTGGAGGATAAAGCTGCGTGGGCTTGAACTGCTCAACTCATGCAAGCTTAGAAGTTTAAGGCTGACATAAGTAAAATTTGTAAAACTATTTTAAAAAAAAAAATGACAAAAAAAGACAAGCCCGCTGAGTTTCTTGCCGGATCTTCTCAGTAGCGGCCGCGTTACGATCCGGTGGTAGTTTGTAAAAATGATTTTTGTGTAAGTGCCTCCGTGGGGCCTATACATAATAAAGATATTTTGACTTTTTGACTTTAAATCCGGTCCGTACTTTTTGAGTTTATCGCGAACATAAAGACAGACAGAGGCGGCGGAGGACTTTGTTTTATAATATGTAGTGATAGTGATTTTGTTATGAAAAAAAAATAACAATCCTCGATCATTGTAACTTAATTAACAATTTGAGGTAGTTTTCTTAAGACAGTATAGTCGGGTTGGGTAAGATGTATTCAGAGACCAACTTTTACTTAATACTTTAATAAACGAAATGAACAATTTTACATTATTATGCACCTAAATTAACCGCTTATCTCCTAATGCTCATTAATGATTAATAATCTCTATCTCTTAATAACCGACCGGACTGGTAACCGATGGATGCAAATCGCCAATTGTCGTTCATTGTGGCGTTCCAAGGGGGAGGCCTATGTTTAGCAGTGGATGTCCTCCGGCTGGTGATGATGATAATCTCTTAATAATCTAATCTCATGATCCCTCCTACCTAAATCATAGACAACCTCCGCTTATTCTAATGATTCATGAACATTTCTCATTGGACGGCGTGCAGTGCTGTCACACACCGCGTTCGGATACTAGGGTGAAAACCGTGCTGGCGCTTTACCACGACCTACACGTCCAGGGAGTCGTCGGCGTTCGGATACATCCGCTATAACAGTCAAATACCCTCCACTCAACGACCGATGATTCCGCAGCGCGATCGCGCGTCCACCACCGACAGAAATAAATACTGCTGTTTATTTTAAAATCTAATGTATAACAACTGTTTCCATCATAGTATTAACTCAACTACCAGATGGTTAGTAATTGATGATGACTATAATGTATATGGCGAAAATGACATTCTCAAATGCAACAATCACATGCTTGTTAAGGTTTTATCACACAATTACAATCACAGTAAAATGTTTTACAGTTTAGTACCTGGTGTTGTTGTAAATCTCTCTGTATGTGGATATGGCGGGGCCGTGGGCGGCGGCGGCGCACTGTTGGTTGGAGACGCGTGCGCGTGTGATGCGTTGAAACAACTACCTGCAAACATAATAGGTAGTTGCTTTTACATTACCATAATATAATAAAAATATAATATTCTGGGACAATCCACACACGGTCATCTGATCCCAAACTAAGCAGTGCCTGTACTATGGAAACCAGACAACTGATACTAATACTTATATACTTTTTTTGTAAATACATACTTATATAGATAAAACACCCAGACACTTGGTGGGAATCGAACCCACGACCTATTGGTCAGCGGACAGGGTGTCTAACCACTATACCAACAGGCCCGCCAATAAGACATGGAGTGTAGCGGCCCATCGATTTCTTACTGTTAAAACTTTTCTTTCAGAAAAAAGAAAAGTTCGAAAAATCAGAAGATTATATTTTGTTTACCCTGAACCTATTGTCCTAGAGGCGCAAATGAGTTGAAATACACTTTTACATTTCGTTAAGAACTGCCAGGGTACCATCAGCTTTTATGGAAGTGTTAAAATAATCTCACTTTTCCGTAGGAAAGTGATACATATATAGCTTATAGCTCTGTTACTTTCACTCTCGAAAATAATGACAATAGTATTATTGTCCAGAGCAGTATTGCTCTAACAGATAGTGGTAGTCCCCTACAGTGCTTAGCTGTCGCCACTGCTTTATTGCTCTATTAATTGTAATACTAGCCCGCCGACAATTAGCTCGGATTTTTTTAAGTTGTTTTATCGTTCTAAATCTGAAAGGATATATATTAATGACCAAACAAAAGAAATATTCAGAAAAAATCCTCTATTTTTAAACCATCCACCAGTTGATTTAGAAAAAGGGAAGGTACCCGTAGGGTGTCCTGGTAAGAATATCACCACCCATCTGCTCCCATAAGTGGCTGTAAGAGGCGACTAAGGGAAAGCAAGAAGACGGGCAACAGTGTCTTTCTATTGGAATACCTACCACCTGATACCTACTGCAATCCCCAAGATGCCAGCCAAGCGTGAAGACTACGGCAACCCCTCCCTTTTAATGTGGCAGGGCATTGTTTAGCGGTGGATGTCTTTCGGCTGCTGATATGATGATGATGATGATGATGATGATGATGATGATGAAGCCAACTAACAGACAGATACCAGATTAGAGAATGAGAGAGTAGAGGTAAGTGTGCATACGACATACGTGTGTGCGGGTGCGGTTGCGGTTGGTGCGGCGGTGGCGCCGGTTGCGGCGGCGGGCGCAGGTCGAAGGCGCACGTGATGAACTCGTTGATGTTGTTGGTGAGGCCCTTGAGCGAGCTGAAGGCACCGGCGGCCCCGCGCGCGCCCCGCCGTCGGTACGACGCGCTGTTCACGTGGGACACGCACAGGCTCACCAGCTCGTCTTTCTCTGTCGACCGATAATATCATGACAAAACACATACACATCTGATCCACGACTAGACTCAATAGAGACAGAGCGTGCATGGAGAAGTAGACAGTCGGCCACATGCTACTGAGATGTTTGGAAGTCGCCGCATACAGGGCTACGTACTTTGCAAACTCAAGTACTCTCGCATTGTCAGCGGCTAGGCTTAAGAACTGCAGTTTGTAGGTTAAAAGAAAAGGTCTGTTTGTAGTCAACAAACCAGTTGGTGTATTGGTTAGTACTTCTTTTACACAACAATAGGGTAATGGATCAATTTATTTGCAAACACACAGAGGTCAATCAAATGGGCCTCAAGGATCAAGTCAGTTTTATTAATGTAATCGTTTATCTTCTATAACAGTGTGTTCGAGCAGTCAACATGTTACATCCAATTCTTAATTAATTAACATATTCCTAGTTGTACCTATTTCATTTTTCTAAATTTCTCAATTGTATGTTTGTTTAACGCTAGTGCACTCTTGTTCACTCCATGTACCTAAATTTAATCAATATGGTAGAAACTTTGTTAGCTAGGTGTCTTAAATGTATGTTCGATATAATGAGCTATTTGTGCTGTTTGTTTCTCTTTATCTAATCTAAATAAATAAATATCTGGGCTCAAATGTGTTTCACACATCACACACTTCATAAAGACAAATCTCTTCTTCTCAGTTGTTAAAATCTTGACAGAGTGGTCGTGGTTGTCATGAGAGTGGTGGTAGCACGCCTGACAATTCGGCGCCAATCCTCCCTCACTGCCGCCTTTCTGGCGTATTGATCACTGAACCGCTAATGGACGCTGTTATTTGATCGGTCCATCGCATGGGTGATCTCCCGCATGCTCTGATTCCGTCTATGACAAGGCGCTTGATGGAAATGCCATCAAATATCAAATACAAATTAGAACAACTAATACATCTAACTTACGCGATTCTAATTTGTATTCTAAGGGTTTGTAGTATCTGCTATAGTATAGTTCTGATAGACAGAAACATTTTTCATACAATATTATGATAAACACTACATGTTTGCAACTCACAACAAGTTAATATATTTATATTATCTAGAGAAATTCACAGCTATTATCAGTCATATCTTGATACAGTAAAAACAAACATGGCAAGGATCATACTGGGCTTTACCCACTTTCTTAAATAAGCAATTATTAAAAACAGGTTTGATAGACAATGGATGACATATCATAATAATTACATCTGATAACCAAACAAACCCTGATAACATAAAGCCACAAAACCAGTATAAATTGCTTTAATTTTATAATAATAAATTCTCCTGGCTGATTCAGCACAGCATTCCATCTTTATTAAAGATTAACCAATATAGTGCACATCTTTGCACAGCCCGGAGAACACTAAAATTTTACAAATATCTGCATATACACAGGTGGTCTCTCCTTTCCTTTACTCTCACACTTCTATAGAACAGAAGACTGATATTATTAGGGAGAGATCAGGACTGACTTCACAAGCCATTCGACACTTGGATCATTTACTTTACAATCAGGTGATCAGTCTACATTTACCTAACTGATAAGGGACAATAATACATAGTTGAGACTTAGTTTGCAGAGTACGAAGACTCCCGCTTGGGCACGGAGGCTGTTACTACATATTATTATACAGAACTTGTAATAAGGAAAATCATAGGCAGAATTAGAATATTCGTTCGTGACTCACGCGGCCTTTGCACTCACCGACGCATCCTCTCGTGGAGACGTTCTGCCGCTGGAGGAAGCACTGCAGGTCCCGCACCTTGAGGTGCGCGATGGTGGAGCGCGCCAGGGGCCGCGTGGAGAGCGCCCGGCACGGCGCACACATGCTGCCGCCGCCGCGGCGCAGGCACCCACTGCAGTAGTACCGCTCGCATTCGCAACACGCGCGCTTCCTCTTGAACACGCTGAACTGAACCGCACAGCTCTCGCAAGGCATTTTTCACGTCCTGTCAGCTATCATAACTTCCAACACCGCATTACACCGAGTCGATCCTTCCTATCACGCACTAATCATAATGTCACGATACTATTGTTCCAAATAGTCCTTTTTTCATTGAAATTAATTGAATTTGATATTTTTTTATATCTATTTTTATTTTTCGATATCGCAGAAATTGGCAGAAATCAAAACATTATTGACAATTGACAATTTCAGCGTAAGGTACAAAAAGAAGACATTATGACAGTGACAGTTTTTTTTTGTATAACTCACAAAATCACTCACAAAATACAAAAAAATAGTGACAGTGACGCTTATCAACCTGAAGCTCAGAGTAATTAGAATGGAGCTAGTATCGCGTCGATTCCCCGAACAAATTTTTCTTGGCACTTTTGCGGGGTGCGGGAGGCGAAGTAAACACACACAGATACAATTTTACGCATACCCACACTATAATAAACTCGCAACACATTCAAAAAGTTACGCACACAAATAAAGAATGACCTGACCATATGACCAAAATTTGGCAGAGGGGTTAGCGCATCATGATCTCTCCAGTTGGTATCTCCTCTAAGACCTGAAGAGATACGAAAAAAATATTGATACTTTGTGCTTGTGGAATCGATCGATACTTTTACGAGTACGATACTTTATTGATACTACTCATTGGTATAGTATTAATACTTTGGGTGCTACTGAATCTTTCTTTCTACTGCTTGCAAAAATTGCTTGCGTTTCTCTACTAAGGTTCGGTGCTCTACTATCAGAATTGAAGTTCCACACACAAAACATATTATTAATTATACTCTTTATGGCAATTGGCTGTTTCAGTTATGAATATTACTAATTCTGTACTCACTAATCATTTATTTTTTTCTGAATGTATGTAGCCTTAGATAAACATAGTCTCTGACTAAATATTGTATAAATTGTAAAACCTTAATTGGCTGTAAGATTTACATGTATGTCGACTTTTACTATTATGTCTAAGAGCTGTGGTTTTTGTAATAAACATAAAATAAAATAAAATAAAATAGCGATGTTTTTAATATTAAAATTGGTTTCGTAATAGGTAGCGAAAAAAATATTTGTAAGGTTTTGTAAGGGTTTTGGCAGTTTGAACGTTCTGTTCTAGTTTAATTTAATCAGTCTTAATTTTATTTTTTTTGCCGCGGGGGAAATCTTCGAAAGATCCCCGGGAGCTCGACCGGGGTATGTGGGATTCTTACCCACTAAAACCCCCGCGGCTGTCGCATCGGCACATGAGAGGGGGGACCCCAGGGCTCTCTGGTGGGATCTGCACCAGGGGCCCCTCAGTGCCTTGCCTTTGAGCCCGCCGCCGGGGGGCGCATTGTAGCCCCCCGGGAACCTGTCACGGTGCTCACGGGGACGGGGGTCCTCCTCCTCGGAGTCGCCGCCGTACTCAATGGACGCTCAAAGAGCCCAATTTAATCAGTCTAATTTAACTCAATAACAATAATTTTAAACGTCAAAAAAAAAAGAAAACATAGTTAAGTGACAAATGTGTGGATGCCATATTATTTTTACCGAAGAGTAATGGAGAAAAATATAGTTTTTGATACGATTTCAACACTCAAGGGTTCTTTATCGAATCGGGTATTCAGAAGGTGCGTGGGTTATAGAATCAGGTGCCACCTCATTCGACAACCTGACAGGTGGCTTGCAATGATGTTGCAATGTCATCAATTAAAAACACTAGAGGGCTTACCTAAAACACCTTTTAGGTATTGCCGCCGTAATATTAATTATAGATTAATATAGAATAGAAATTTAATTTAATGACTTAAAACAAAAACAATAGGTATTTTATATGTTAGGTACATAAATACAAACAATTAGTCGTTAATTAAAAAGGAATCGATATATATCAAATGGATATTTTAAAATAATAGCAATATCAGTTTCGATCTTGTTTTGATTTATCAAATAAAACTTAACAATACATGGATGGATGAAGACGTAGCAAGGATTTTAGAACTTTTTTACAGATCGCGAACTCTCAAGAAAAAAATATTTTAATCTAGAAAAAAAACAGCTTACAAATCCGGGGTTTTATCAATAACGTTTTTATCAAAAACGATTTCGATACTTGATTATTTTTTACAAGTAGGTATTTGTCTAATTATTTGCATATAAATTGTCCCTCTTTGAAATTGTCTGTTAAGGGTAGGGATGTGTGATTAATGGAAAAGAATCGTTTAAATAAAAATCGAGTTATCTTTATTCAAAATTAATCGATTTCTCAAAAATCGATTTTAATAAAAATAAATATAATCAATTTCTGCGAAAAAATAGATTTCTTTGTATTAGTTAAAAGTAGATGCTAAATGCAATAAATCTGGACGTTATTCATCTATTTAAGTACATATCCATTTTTATCCACTTTAGAAATATTAGTATCAGTTTTGTTTATAAATTAGATATTAGCCCATAATACTAAATCAGGTTTATGAAGACTATTCAGAAGTAAATATAAATTGGATTTATATTTTATTACGTGTTTTGAGCAACTATTCAAGTAAACCCCTGATAATTATAGTTTAACTACCGTATTCTGTTAAAGTTCTGCTGAAGTTCATTATATTCTGCTAAAAACTGCTTAAATGTTCTATTTTACGACATAATCTGCTAAACCCTAAAATGAGGGTTCAATTCAAAGAGCAGAATTCTGCTAAATCTGGTCACGCTGTACTGAAACCACAGGTATACATACATGCCTACAGGTGGCGCCGTTTTTATTTATTATTTTATTTTTTATTTATTATTAATAATAATGGTACAATATTATGCATACTGAGGGGGAGGGTAGCCTACCGAAAAATTGACAATATTGTGTCCGGGAAAAAAATAATTTAAAATAAATTCCACGTGAGAATCAAACGAATAAGTGTTAAAACATATATTTTAAACTGTATTTCAAAGTAATATAAAGAAGACTAAGTGAAAAATACGTATAGTGCAAAGTTTACGAACAGTGAGTTATATGAGTGATCAAAACAGTCATCGAAGTATATTGGACTTACCACAAGCAGAACAATAGTGAGAAGAAGACATAACCAGCCGAGAACAATCTCGTGCCGTAAGAATAAACCAAAAGCATTAATATTATCAGTTTTTTATGGTGAAATAGCCAGAAGTTAGTACCTCCGTACAAAACTGCTAACGCCATCTAAGAGAAAGTGACTGTAAAATAATTCACAATCCAACATCGATCACTTTAGTAAATTACTTCTTGAAAGCACGCCATCTACCGAGCGCTCGACCGCTCTAGTTGCCTTGACCACCAAGGACGCTAGCTAAGTAGGACGCAGGCAAACAACTCAAATAACTAGTTCATATAACTAAAACAAGAGGGCACTACTTTATCTATCTAGAAAGTATAAACACTGTTCGAACGCGTAAATACAATGGAGGAAGTATATTTTTTTTTTTTTTGGGACTAATCCCACCACTCATTCCCACCACTGTTACTCCTGTAAGCCAGGATCTACAGTGGTCACCACTGAAGACACCGAGGTTTGACCCTCGGCGAGTCCCAGGGGAACGCTAAATTGTCTTGGAACCCGCAACAAATTTAATTAAAAAGGTAGATAGGAGGAGTCGGAAATACATATATTCCACTTCCCTCCTTTGCAAAGCGGGAGACAAGCAAAGAATTAATAAACGGTCGACAGCCCCGGATCTACGATTTTTTCCAACCGGGGCAGAAACTTGATAGTGGCGCCCCTCTCCAGTTTGAGAAAAATTACTTAAAAAAAACTTACAAATATATAATGGTTGCAATTATTCGCGAATGGAAGAATAAGATTCCTTTAGCAACTTTGTACTCTTTATTTGTTATTTTAACTTATTCATTAATAATAAAAAAAAACAATTGTGTTAGATAAACATAAAAAAAATTCTAGGTTAGGTTAGTTTTTTTGGTATACTAAACATATATCTAGGAAAGACGACATGCAATAAATACATTTATTTTATTTATTTTAATTTTCAGCCTTTTTATCTTTTTAATTTTGCTACAGCTTTACACGGCGTACTTTCTTTTTAACCGACTTCAAAAAAGGAGGAGGTTCTCAATTCGTCTGTATATATATATATTTTTTTTCTATGTATGTTCGCGCATAACTCTGGCAATTATGAACCGATTTGAAAAAATCTTTCTTCCATCCATTCTTTAATCCGTTAATTGGGTCCCATAAAAAAAATATTGCTTAGTAATAAGTAGTTCCTAAAAAAACAAGAATGGTGACTGCGCACTGAGAGCTGCAAGAAAGCCTATATAGATGACGTTTTAGTCACTCGGACTCGCTCGGTCGGACAAAAATGGTCATAACTCTGGCAAATATTTACCAATTTCAATGATTATTTTTTTATTCGAAAGAAGAAACCACTGTATTGAATCTGTATGAATTTTATTACAACCGGATAAGAACTTCCTGGAGGACCATGAACGATGTGGAGGAATTTATCTGGTAAAAACCATAAAACTGATGTTCTCCATTACATTGCTCTGACAATTATGAACCGATTTCGATGATCATAACCTACCTAGATAATTTTACGGTTTTCGATGGTTCAATCTTTATATATGAAAATATCACTAAAAAGTTTAAAATAAAATCTTTGAAAAGTATAAAATAATTTAAATATTATTGAAGTTGGTGCCAAATATACACAGCAGGTACGCTAACACCAACTTCAATAATATTTAAATTATTTTATACTTTTCAGTGATATTGAAGTCGGTTCAATTTTTTTTTTAAAAGATTTTTTGGCGAAAGAATCTATACGCTCATCAAAGTCCGTCTCGAAGGTAGTTTTATTTTCAATGGCTAGAATCGCGAGGCCGGATAGACGTTCCTGACTCACTGTTGAACGCAGATAAGTTTTAATTATTTTCAGTTTGCTGAAACTTCGCTCACAGTTGCAGATGTCGTAGGTAATGTGCAATATATATGGCCACTAAGGAAAGCGAAATTTTCATGTAGACTCTTTGCGCTTTTTAATCTTGTTTCTATTTCTGTTAAAATCAAAATCAAACACTACTTTTATGTCTTTGGAAAATAAACTAATCGGATGTAGCGTTCTTGATTCGTCCTCACTGATATCATCGAATTGTTTTTTCTTTTTGGAAATTCGTTTATTTTTAAGGACTGCCTCGATTTTTAACTTTTCTGATACAAGTGCAGCTTCTTTTATCCAATGCCCTATTGGCTTTTCTCTCATTTCTTGCAAGATCTTAACAATGTATTGATGCTACAGAACGCGAAATGATAATATCCTCTTTTTGTATTTCAACGTTCACTCTATTAATCTCTCGAAGAATATTAACCCAAATGATTAAGTTGAGGATAAATTTAAAATCCATCATCGCATGCACTAAATGACCAGCTTCATACTTAGATTCTACAGCTAAAGAGGATTCTTCAATTTCCTCAAGAGCTTTTACAACTTCCGGTAAATTATTTAATAGAGCAGTAACAGCTTGGTGTTTAGCCGACCATCTAGTTTGACTACTTCCTTTTAAGTTTGTTTTTGTACACTTTTGCATTATTTTCCACCGTGATGTGGATCCAACAAAGAAACAATAAAGTTTTTGTACAAGCCCAAATAGGCTAACTGCTTCTGGACATGATGACGCTGAATGCTCGCCTACAAGATTTAAAGAGTGTGCTATACATGGTACAAACTCTGCCAGCTGGTTTATTTGCATAACTCTGGATTGGACTCCTTTATATACGCCGGCCATATTAGATCCGTTGTCGTAAGATTGTCCACGACATTTTTGCACATCCAAACCATCAGCTTCTAGTTTTTCTAAAATTCGCTGTGCAATATATTCTCCAGTTAACTTCCATAAAATCAATAAAGCTTTCCTTTATTTCACATCCAGATTCTGTTATTTTTATATATCGAATAACCTGGCTCATTTGCTCTGTGTGAGATACATCTGGAGTGCGTCAAACATGATGGTGAAATAGTTGGCCTTCTTGATCTCATGGATAATAGTATTTCGTACTTTGTTTGCCATTATATCGATGATCTGCCTGAGTAGGTAGGCACCTACTCGCGTCTTGGCGGGCGTATTGTGACTTCGATTTTATTCCTTAAAGTCGTTAATTACATGAATATTATGATTAATTAAGCGTGTCCGATGGACAAAGTTTATTATTTGTAATCATATTATATTACGATTTTGGCGCCCCCTGAACCTGGCGCCCGGGGCGCGCGCCCCGGTTTGCCCCCCCCTAGATCCGGCCCTGACGGTCGATACAACCTCAAAAAGGAAGACTCTTACAGGCGGACCAATGAAGGCTAGTCCACCCGTAAGGCACCACGGATTCTGCTAATATTTTAAGGGGCCTATTTGATTTTTCAAACTTGTTTCCAATAATAGGTATGGCAAAAACGTTTGAACGCACGGAAGTTCTCCTTAGTCGCCACAAGGTCCATGTAATATACGACTCCAGATGTCACAACCAAACTGTCTAGCATAAGGCTACGCTCATGTTGCCAGAGACTGCACTCCCAAAGTATATGATGGGCAGTTTGTTCGTACTCATTATTTATCGTAGAACACTGACAGAGAGGCGAAGGCACTAGATAGAAGGAAAATAGTTTACTCTTAAAGTTGCCATGCCCCGTCAAGAATTGTGCGATACAGTGGTCCACCTCTATCCACGCTCTAGCAAGGCGTTCACGCACATTCGGGAAAAATAAGTACAAATGACGTCCCTTCGAAGTCGAATCCCATCTGATTTGCCATTCAGTTAGAAGGTATTCATTAACCACCAATTGAGAATTAAACAAACGCGAGATCTTTGCGCGATCACGTGTTGGTAGGAATTCAGTATTCATATTATCACGAGTGGAATAATACATAGCCGCACGTCTCTGTACCTCTAAGTCAACCGGAAGGACGCCCGCGAGTACTGGTAACGCTTCAGTACTGACTGTTCGGTATGCCTTACACAAAAATATCAACGCCAGACGTTGACTTTGAAGCAATTTACGGCGTGCCGCCCCTATCGTAGCCTTGTCAGCCCACACAGGGGCACCGTAGCACATACAGCCCAGATAAGTGGCTACGTATATAATTAAAATAAATGGAGGAAGTATTGTTAACACTTCGTAACATCCAAAAAGAGTTGGATGAACATAAAAAAATGATTTTAATTAGTGCAGAAAAGGTAACTGAAAACGTAACCGAAAACATAAACAAAATAATAGACGAAAAATTTCAAATCTGGGATGAAAAGTATGAAAACCTTAAGGAAAGAGTGGAAAACCAAGATTTGAGATTATACTACCTGGAAAAACAAGTAAGACAACGCAATTTAGTATTTTTTGGATTAGAAGAACTCGAAAAATCGTATTCAGACATGGAAAAAATATCAAGAGCTTTATACAGAAGTACCTGTCAGTGGAACTGGACAGCAGAGACTTACAGGCGATAAGGAGAATAGGAAAGAATACCGATAGGCCTCGCCCTGTTGTCGTAACATTTACGACACTTGGTATAAAAATAGACATTCTCAAACGCAAAGGAGCTCTCAAAGACACATCATACTATATAAAAGAAGACTATCCGCAGCAAGTACTAGAAAAAAGGAAAGAGTTACAGACGCAAGTAAGATTGGAAAGAGAGAAAGGTAATACAGCTATAATAAAATATGACAAGCTTGTCATATTAAAAAATAAACCCAACTACATAGCAAACAATAAAAAGAGAAACCTTTCAAAGTCCCCCGAAATCAACTTGATTTCTCAAACACAGCGTAGAACCCAAGCCAGCAAAAAGAATAAAACCCTTGACACACAGAATATCCAAAGGTCATCTAGTTTTTCAGAGGGAGTAGTTAAACCCGGTATACTCTATTACCTTACAAAAAAAAATACACCAAAGGTACAAGACTGCAGCGATAAACTAATATAGCAACGAACGCCAAGGCCCCTCCTAGAAAATAAAATTAAGCAGATTAATGCAACCAACGAATCAAATCTCCCAAGCCGGCTGGTCACCGTGGGAGTAAACGACCAAAACCCTTCAAAGGAGACAACCTTCCATAAAATAAATCACTAGCAATTCCGTACATCGGCTATACATTGCAACCTATAATGTCAGAACACTGTCATCATATGATCGAATAATAGAGCTGGACGCAGCAATAAAAGAAATAAAATACGATATAATCGGATTATCGGAAATTAGGAGACAAGGCAATAAAATAGAAGAATATAGTAACTTTATACTCTGCCATATAGGACATACACCTGGCAGATACGGGGTCGGTTTTATAATTTGTAAATCCCTCAAACAGTACATAGAGAGCTTTATAGGTATAACCGAGCGCGTAGCATTGCTAAATCTAAATATGAATGGTTTCTATATAACTATTATACAAGTCTACGCACCAACAGAGGCAGCAAAGGAAGAGGAGATCGACGACTTTTACACAACAATTAACAAGGCATTGGAAATGGCACACCAAAATATTATATTAATGGGAGATTTTAATGCTAAAATTGGAGATCCCAGGCGAGAAGAACAGCTGGTTATGAAACAATACGGATACGGTACAAGAAATGCAAGAGGTCAGAGACTAGTAGACTTTGCATTTGAAAATAAATTTACCATTATCAATACCTGTTTTAAGAAAAGACATAACCGCAGATGGACCTGGCAATCTCCAAATGGGCAATACAAAAATGAAATAGACTTCATTATGTCAAATCGACCAGACATATTTCAAAATATAGAAACTTTAAATCTAAATTATCCGTCAGACCATAGACCGATTAGAGCAACAGTAAAACTTTCCAACCAAAAGATTAGTAGAGCCAAATTCACTAGTAATAAAATAATCACACTGAATAGTGAAGAGGAAATAACAAAGTATAAAGAAAATCTGACATCCTTACTATCCGACTCACTTGCTGGGCAGGAAAGCACTTCAGTACAAACCTGCTATGACAAAATAATAAACGCTATCAACCAAAGCCTACGGGAAACTCGAAAACGGGACCATGACTCAAAACCCCACAAAATACTATCTGCACGTACAACGGCTTTATTACATAGAAGAAGAGAGTTACAAAAAACTGTCAACAAAACCAGATCTATAAGGAACGAAATTTCCGCGCTCTACAAGCTAGTCAACAAATGTATCAAAAAAGATTACGCGATATATAGATTAAATACCATAGAGAAACATTTACAGCAAACAGGAAGCACAAAAAAATCTTACAAAGAACTGAGAACATATAAAACATGGATAGAAGGATTAAAGAAATCAGATAAAGATCTGTACCACCGAAAAGATCTCATTACTGTTGCAACCGAATTCTATAAAAGTTTATACAATGACAATACAGAAATAAATACCAATTCAAATAATACCAATGGACCTACCGTTAACAGCAACATTAAACCAATCGACGAAACAGAAATTCTCGAAGCCATTAATAAATTAAAATTAGATAAAAGCCCAGGATCGGACAATATTACGAACGTAGACATAGACCTGGAAAAAGCGTTCGACCGTGTACCGCGTGAGCTTATCTGGCAGGCACTGAGAGCACAACAAGTGCAGGAGCATTATATAGAGCTCCTTAAAGATCTGTACCACAATATAACTACAAGAGTGGTCAGCCCAGCGGGTACAAGTGAACCATTTGAAGTCAGGGTAGGTGTACATCAGGGCTCGATCTTGAGCCCTCTACTATTTAACCTGGTGATGGACTATGCTACTGCAGACATACAGAAACCAGCACCGTACTCATTACTATACGCTGATGATGTGGTGCTTATAGCTGAATCATTAGCAGAAGTGCAATCGGACTTAACATTATGGCAGAAGGCCTTGGAGAGTAAAGGGTTGAGAGTGAGTAGACAGAAGACCGAGTACATGTATTGTAACTTCTCTAGTGCCAACGTAGGTGTTATCCCATGCCCATCTATCGAAAACATGCCCCTTAAAAGAGTTGAAGAATTCAAGTATCTTGGATCTATCGTAGCGCCCAGAGTCTGTATTGAGAAAGACATACAAAACAGAATCCAAACAGCCTGGCTTAAATGGAGGTCGCTGTCTGGCGTTCTATGTGATGTACGCATGCCAATTAAAATCAAAGGCAATGTCTATAAGAGAGCAGTAAGACCAGCTCTATTGTATGGGTCGGAGTGCTGGCCAATGAGAAAGGTAGATGAGCAAAAACTACACGTGACCGAGATGAAGATGCTGCGTTGTTCCGGCGGCGCGGCGTCTCAAAAATGGATAAAATAAATAATGAATATATTCGTGGTACTTTTAAGGTGGCCAAAATACATGAAAAACTTAGGGAGAATCGCCTGCGTTGGTACGGACACGTGATGAGAAGAGATGATGACCACCTAATTAAAAGGGTGATGAATTTAGAAGAAGGGAGAAGAGGCCGTGGACGACCACCAATGACCTGGATGCAAACCATAAAAAATGACCTAAAAAATGTAAACACAACTGAGGAGACAACCCACAACCGTATGGCGTGGCGCAGAAGTACTAGGAGGGCTGACCCCAAATAAATTGGGACAATAGCCAGGAGAAAGAAGAAGAAGACCATTGGCTAAGCTATTCAATTTAATCTTACATAATGCCGACACACCGTCGCAATGGTCAGAATCAAATATTATACTTATCTACAAAAAAGGAGACCCTAAGGATATCGGTAACTATAGGCCAATAAGTTTGCTACCAAGCCTTTATAAACTGTTTTCTTCTATTATAAATACCAGAATAAGTCCTGTGTTAGAAGCAAAGCAACCTGTAGAGCAAGCTGGTTTCAGAGTAGGATTTTCTACTCTTGATCACATCCACACGTTGGAATTAATCATAGAAAAGTACCAAGAACGACGAAGACCCCTATACGTTGCATTTATTGATTACAAAAAAGCCTTCGATACATTGTCACATAAAAGGATATGGGAAGACTTAAAAAAACAGGGAGTTGATGATACATATATTCAGGTGATCAAAAGTGTTTACAGTAACAATACGAGTAGAGTCAAATTAGAAACCCTCGGCCCAAGCTTTGCAGTCAAAAGGGGGGTAAGACAAGGTGATCCACTATCGCCAAAAATATTTATCGCTATCCTAGAATCTATCATTGGCGAGCTGGACTGGAAGGATTCAGGACTTAATATACATGGAAAATACTTAAGCCATCTAAGATTCGCCGATGATCTGGTGTTATTGTCAGAAACAAGCTCTCAGCTCCAGCTTATGATCGAATCACTACATTTAGCTAGCGCAAAGGTAGGTTTGGAAATGAATCTTACAAAGACGATGGTAATGACAAACACATGGAGAAATCCTATAAACGTAAATAATAAACCACTGGAATATACAGATTACTACATCTATCTGGGTAAAAGAATTACTTTTGAAAAAAATAACAATGAATTCGAAATAGAAAGAAGAGTACAAAATACATGGAATAAATACTGGAGCCTAACACAACATATCAACACAAATAAAAACAAAAGTCATGAACTCCAGTCTCCTGCCATGCTTGACTTATGGTTGCCAGACTTGGAAGTTCACCGCCAAAACAAAAAAAAAGATCATCACTTCCCAACGAGGATTGGAGCGCAGTATGCTCAATAAAAAGAAAATAGAAAAAATTCGACATACCACAATAAGAGGCATAACAAAAGCAACTGATGCTCTAAGATACGCGCAGAAGCTAAAGTGGAAATGGGCAGGACATGTTGCAAGACTTACGGACCACAGATGGACCGTGAGAGCAACACAATGGAGCGTCCCACCCGGAAACCGGGGTATAGGAAGACCTGTGACACGCTGGGACGACGAAATCAAGAGAACAGCCGGCTCTCACTGGATCCAAGTAGCACAAGACAGAGACAAATGGAATTCTTTGGAGGAGGCCTTTACCCGTTTTTAGGGGTTCTTGCAGATAATTTTTTTTTTTTTTTTTTTTTTCCTGTGGCATCCCTGTGGTCAACAGCTGATTTTAAATCTCTTGTTTTGTTTTGTAATTAAAATTAATTTTAAATAGTTAATGAATGTCCTACTACAAATTTTTTTCACTAAATAAACTTGGTGTTATTGTGTTTTCTGGTTTTCAAACCAAATAATAGTGTTTTACAGCCTTACTTATAAAAATCTACTAATCACCGTCTTATCAACCAAATAACTACTTACTACATAACTCCTTATTAAGCAGTTTTATATTTTCTACTTATAAACGTTGCATAAGAGCGACATAACTAATGAACAGTTAATAAGGCAAAACATATTTTACTCTGTCAATACCGCCACGTGTTGTCAGTATGAAATATTCCGTCTGACCTAAAACTTGGTAAAATGGCAACATTTTGTAATTCAATTCGACAAATAGGAAGCTAGGTTGTCAAATTCAAATTTGGAAGCATAGAACACAAATCAGTACTATAGAATGATTATTTTCAAGAAAGAACCGTAGGCACCGGTAAGAACATCAAAATACATAAATATCAGGTACACGACAATAGGTATTATACCATCAGCTGTATTTATCGACATTTGAAAGAAAGAATAATTTATTTGTGACACACAATTAACAATAGAACAAAAAATAAATAAATAAAAATAGACACATGTAAGTAAGTAGGTAGTTACATACTTTAACAAAAATGTGCGTCACAAAATGGTTCCAACTCAACAAAAATGCTGATCGTACACGCAACCAGCGGTGATCTTCCGTTTCATTGTTTTGTCCGTGTTCTTTTCCGTTCCAGCGCTGATTTGCGATTGTGACAGATCAAACCCATCACTACTTATCACTTACATATCAATATAACTCTTATAATGTAACTTTCAATAGTTCAATTCACCTTCCCTCTCAGAGTAAAATCTGCCTACACTTTGTTTAAGGGGATCATAGACAAACGCGTACTCTATTCTTAATATATAAACTCTCTGCATCGATCGATACAAATTACAATGCAAGTGCAACTGACTGAATCAGCTGATAGAGAACCGCCATATTGTTACATAACGTGCTAATAAGCTTCTAAACAAGGGTCGGCCGCTGTTTAATTTGACAGCTACTTTAGCAAGCTGTTATGCAACGTATTAGTGAAAAACATCGTTTTTAAGTAAACAATATTTTTAAATAGCTATTATGTGTTGCATAAAATTTAACCATCGTTTATAAGTAAGGCTGTTAGACTTTAAAAACTTGATAGTTGGAGTGGCCGCTGACAGTTGGGAACATTGTGTTATTTAAAATATGAACAATTGTGAAGCTAGTGTTAATTAGGTAATTCACGTTGGCGAGCTGCGTTCCTGTATTATTTTTATTTTTTTTCACTGTGCTAGTTTCTAATAGCATAATAACGTATATTCATATCCGATTACAAACGCACGTCGCCAAATAACATATTCCTCGTTTGTTTGATACCACAGTTCTTACTATTTAAATACATACGAATACTTGCCATTATGACGACCCGCAGGGCTTTTGCTCGCCAGGAAGAGTCCAAACTCCAACTGGCTCTGAGTGAATTAAAGGTATCTAAAGAGCTGTGTTGTCAAATGGAAAAGGAAAGGGAAGACAATGAATTGGAATTTGTTAAATTATTAGAAGAAAATAAAAAGCTTAAAGCTGAAATGTCACAATTGCATCAACATTGTGTAGATGCAATAAATGCTCGGGACAAACTCCAAATCATTGTGAACGGGTTTGATCAATGTACTCAAGAATATGCGGCAGCGTTGAACCGTATTGCTTCATTAGAGGAGCAGCTTCGTGATGCTTGCACACAGATATCTCAATTAGAAACATCTAAATTGAACTTCACTGCCACACTAAACCAAAGCCTGTTCGATGAGTTGGTTACTAGTGCCCCGAGCATGGTCCCTGCTGCTCATCATCAGAGACCCATGTTATCAGTAGATTTGACACCGGGTAAAAATCCAGTAGGAGATTTGAAAGGTATTGTTAAGTGCAGTAATAAAAAATTAAAGAAATATATAAAAATCAATAAATATATAAGAAAAACTAAGAAACTTGTAAAGAAACATAAATTCTTTATTAAAAATGTAAAATTAAATCGCGAGAGACTAAACTTAATTGATAAATTGGATATATGTGCATGTAAGCTTGATAAATGCACACTGAAATATAAACAAGATACCGAGCACTTGCAAGGTGAAATTTTACATTTACAAGAGAAATTAATATCATTATCAGATAGATATGCAAGTTCTCAAAAAGTAATAAAAGAGTACACACTGGCCATGAATGAGCTAGTTATAAATAACAAAATGAATAGCGATCAAAACCAGTCATTATGCTCTTCATCCCCGGTGTGTAGTCCCAAAACTAATAAGTCATCAAAGCAATCTTCCCTTCATGTTGTAAGTGATAATACATTGTTAAGTAAACTTTCTGTTACCTGTGAGACATCAAATTCCAACAAAATTGTGATATTTGGTGATGAATTTAGTAAGGACATGGGCCACATGTTGACTGATATTTATTCGGGTCATTCTATAGTTAATTATTGTATGCCTGGTATAACTTATCCTCAATTATTAGATAAAATATCAAAACATAATTTTAGTCCGGATACTATATTGATAATATTGGTAGGAAATAGAGGAAATGTGTGCAAACAACAGTTGCATAAGTACTATGAGTTACTGTCAAATATTTCTGTCAAAAGAATTGTAATGTTCACATTTCCCTACAGTAAAGGTTTGCCACAGGATGAAAATACTATTAGACATAAATTGAATATGACTTTACATACCATGACATATTGCAATGGTTACATACAAAATAAATTTAATTTAATTGACTTAAATAACATGAGTAATGTTAATTTTTATTTGACTAAAGATAAATACTATCTTAATAAATATTGTAAAGAACAAATAGCACTGTCGCTATCATTTTATTTATATACATCAGCCAAGAACTTGGCTACACAGGTTGCTTCTATTGAGCAACAGAATTTTGACATTCAAATTAATTCAGCCAAGAAGTTGGCTATTAATAATGACATTTTAATTCATTTAAATTAGACTCTAAGACAACAGAGACCAACTCTGGCATGGCTAAACTAAATGATAATTTTAATTTAAATTCACAGAAAAGCCCATGTAATAATAATCATAAATTAAATGTAAATAAAATAACAGGCATATACTTGGTACATCAGAATATACAAGGAATGTTGGGCAAAGACTTAGAAATTGAATTGTTCTTGAATGGTCACAATATAGATATTTTTTGTGTAACTGAACATTGGCTAAAAGGTGACCAGTTCATGTTTAATTTTGATAACTATCAAGTTGCCAGCTCGTTCAGCAGAGTGAACATAATTCGCGGGGGCTCTCTAATTATTATTAAGAAGAATATTAAATATAAAGAACGTACAGATCTGGTGAGCCTTTCTGTTGAACGAGTTATTGAATTAGCTTGCATTGAGACTGAGCAGTTTTTGGTGTTGAGCGTATATAGGCCCCCGTGTGCACCATATGATGATTTTGAGCGAATATTAGAAGCTGTTCTGCACAAAATGTCTTACACGAACAAAACTATTGTTGTCTGTGGAGACTTCAACATAAATTTACTGGAAAGTAACACTGTGACTAGTAAATTTATAACATTATTTAGATCACATAATTTGTACAACATATTCTTTGAGCCCACTAGGATAACAACGTTTAGTGCAACCTGTATTGATAACGTATTTACAAGTATAAAACCGTTGCACATGAATATTATTAATAAACTGGATTCTGACCATTGTGGACAACTTGTTGTGTTTCCTAGTAAAATCATTAAATGTCAAAGAAATGTTACGTTTGTTCCGATAACCAAACGTCGCTTATGTCATTTCAATGCTACCCTGACTGACAGCTTGCCTGTGTTGCCCAGTCATAACGATCCAAATATTTTATATAACTCTTTATTCTAATGTATCGATAATCGCTTTGGAAAAATATTTACACCTAAAACTATATCGATTAATGATCGTGTATCGTTTAATGATTGGGCGACGATAGGTATTCATACGAGCCGGAGAAAATTGTACGAACTTTATAATGAAAGATCTGTTAATATCTCGCCGCTATTTAAAGAGTACGTAAAACAATATTCTAAGTTAAACGAGTATGTTCCATAGCTAAAGCTAATTATTTAAAAAGTAAAATCAGACACTCTGAAAACAAAATTAAGATGACATGGAATATTATAAATAGTGAGACTGGTAAGTCATCAGTACGGAATAGTGATTTTTGTATACATGTTAATAATACAGATGTAACGGCGGATTTAGATGTAGCGACAGAGTTTGAACGATTTTTTACAGATATTCCTATTAATATAACGAAAACTCTAAATTCCTCGTCCACTTCCGCTGAAATCCTATTAAAAGAAAATGTACCAGAGTGTGGCACATCTTTTCAATTCTGTTTTGTAACTGCCAATGACATCATAAATACTTTTAAACAGCTTAATCAGAAAAAGACAGCTGATTTATGGGGGCTTTCTGTACAAACAATAGCGTCTATAATTGAAGCAATTGCCCCTCAATTGGCAGTGATATTTAATAACTGTGTCAAGAGTGGAGTATTTCCTGACCTCATGAAGCACAGTAAAGTTATACCTTTGTTTAAGTCTGGCAGCACCGCTGAGCCTACAAATTTCAGGCCAATTTCGGTGTTGCCAGCCTTGAGTAAAATTTTTGAAAAGCTTATTCTATGTCAAATACTGGATCATTTTAATAAAAATAATCTTCTTCACAATAGACAGTTCGGCTTTAGAAAGAATCGCTCAACTACAGACGCGGGAGTCGAATTATTGAAATATATCTACGAGGCTTGGGAGGAATCACGGGATGCTCTTGGTATATTCTGTGATTTATCCAAGGCTTTTGACTGCGTAGATCACGACACGATTGTCAGGAAATTACGCCACTATGGTGTAAGGAATAAAGCTCTAGACCTTCTGACTTCATATTTGAATAATAGAATTCAGAGGGTCGATGTAAATGGTAAGAGATCTCCAGGTTCCGTGGTCTCCCTGGGCGTTCCTCAAGGTTCAATATTAGGCCCATTTTTGTTTTTAATATATATTAATGACTTACCCTACTTCGTGGGGGACAAACTTAATATTGTATTGTTCGCGGATGATACATCTCTTCTATTTAAAGTTAAGCGTAAACTCCATGATTATGACGAAGTGAACAATGTACTTTCTATGGTTGTCCATTGGTTCAATGTTAACAATTTAAAACTTAATGAGACCAAAACTAAATGTATGAAATTTGTAACTCCTAATGTGAGACAGCTGGCAACCAATGTAGAAATAAATGGAGCAGCGTTGGACCTTGAGGCGTCGACTGTGTTTTTAGGTATAACAATTGACGCCAAACTACAGTGGGGCCCACAAATTAAGAAGTTGTCGGGTAGGCTAAGTTCCGCGGCTTATGCAGTCAAGAAAATTAGACGTTTAACTGATGTTGAAACCGCTAGAATTGTTTATTTCAGCTATTTTCACAGTGTTATGTCATATGGCATATTACTGTGGGGATCTTCTGCAGAACTTAATACTATTTTTATTCTGCAGAAAAGAGCTGTGAGAGCCATTTACAATCTGGCTCCTATTGATTCACTTAGAGAGAAATTCAAAGAGATAGATATTCTAACGGTTGTGTCACAATACATATTTGAAAATTTAGTTTATGTTAAAAAAAATATCAGTTCTTTTAAAAAGTATAGTGATACACATAATATTAATACCCGGAACAAACACGATCTTGTTGTACATGCCACGCGTCTCCACAGAACAGGCAAATCGTTTATGGGCCAAAGTATACGCTTTTATAACAAACTGCCACAGGATATCCGAGATCTTCCAATAAAGAAATTTAAACCTTTGATAAAAAGCCGTTTGTCAAAAAAGGCTTATTATAAAATCTCGGATTACCTGGAGGATAAAGCTGCGTGGGCTTGAACTGCTCAACTCATGCAAGCTTAGAAGTTTAAGGCTGACATAAGTAAAATTTGTAAAACTATTTTAAAAAAAAAATGACAAAAAAAGACAAGCCCGCTGAGTTTCTTGCCGGATCTTCTCAGTAGCGGCCGCGTTACGATCCGGTGGTAGTTTGTAAAAATGATTTTTGTGTAAGTGCCTCCGTGGGGCCTATACATAATAAAGATATTTTGACTTTGACTTTGACTTTGAAATAATTAAGATTTTCACATTAATAAAACTAAATTATTAATTCTATATTGCAAAACATACTTACTCATTTATATACTTAGTTATACATAAAAAAAAAAAACCAACATCATCATAAAATATTTTTAACCGACTTCAAAAAAGGATGAGGTTCTCAATTCGTCTGTATATATATTTTTTTTTTTATGTATTTTCGCGCATAACTCTGTCAATTATGAACCGATTTGAAAAAATCTTTCTTCCATCCATTCTTCAATCCATTGATTGGGTCCCATAAAAAATTTATTGAGTAGTAATAAGTAGTTCCTGAAAAACAAGAATGGTGACTGCGCACTGAGAGCTGCAGGAAAGCCTATATCGATGACTTTCTGTCGCTTTTTAAGGACAAAAATGGTCATAACTCTGGCAAATATTTACCAATTTCAATGATTCTTTTTTTATTCGAAAGAAGAAACCACTTTATTAAATCTGTATGAATTTTATTACAACCGGATAAGAACTTCTTGGAGGAACATGAACGATGTGGAGGAATTTATCTGGTAAAAACCATAAAACTGATGTTCTCCATTACATCTCGTGTGTTATTGGCTCAAGGGAAGAGTAACATCATTGGATGCACTGTATGTTTAGAAGGCAAACAGACAAGACTGCCGTTTAACAATACAGGGACCAGAGACAAGCAACCACTGGAACTAATACATTCCGATCTATGCGGCCCGATGGAAAACTTGTCTTATGGAGGTATGAAATACTTTATTACATTCATAGATGATTATACACGGATGGTGCATGTATATCTCATGAAAGATAAACTTAATGTTTTGGAATTATTTAAAGACTTTAAGATGAAGGTGGAAAATAAGTTGGGTCAGAAAATTAAAGGGTTGAGAACAGACAACGGTAAGGAGTATTGCAATAATAATTTTGAAAAGTATCTATCTCAATGTGGTATATCTCATTCGACTTCAACACCCTATACACCTCAGCATAACGGTCTCGCAGAACGCATGAATCGTACTTTAGTAGAGCGCGCAAGATGTATGTTGTTTTATGCCAATCTTGAGAAGAGGCTCTGGGCAGAGGCGATTGCAACGGCTGCTTATGTTGTTAATCGTTCTCCGACTAAAAGTTTGGGAGGTAAGACGCCCTATGAAATGTGGAATGGTCATAAACCTGATCTGTCTCAGTTGAGAGTATTTGGTTCCGAAGCCATGGTCTACATTCCTAAGGAAAAGAGACAAAAATGGGATAAGAAGTCAGAAAAAATGATACTGGTGGGATACTGTGAAAATACTAAAGGATACCGTTTATTACACCCAAAAACTCACAAAGTAATAAAAAGTAGGGATGTGGTTTTCTATGAAAAATGTCGTAATGATGTGTTATGTAGAAATGAAATTTTAGTCGATACGCCTGTCTGCAGTGAGAATCCACCAGTGGGAACCAGCAGTTTAGCTGATAAGGTTGGATGTTTAGAGAACGACAGTGGCATCGACGAGGAGCGGAAAGGAATTAACTCAGAGCAGTTGGCTAGTACATCAAGGGCTGACTCAGACGCTGAATGTTTAAGTGAGTATGAAACTGATACTGGTGAACTTGATGAGACTTACCTGCCTCCTAGTAATATAAATCGACATGATAACTATCATAGAATATTTAATTTGAGACCACGTAATAAACCAGACAAAAATAAGGATGAAAATAGTTTGTATTGCATGTATGCCAATCTGTCTGATCCAGAGTCAGTCGAGGAAGCATTGTCATCCTCTTGTGCAGTGCAGTGGAAACAGGCTATGGATGATGAATATAGCTCCCTGATGAGAAACAATTCTTGGAGTTTGACTGACTTACCCGCTAACAGAAAAGCTTTGCCTTCAAAGTGGGTATTTAAGACAAAAACAGATCAGGCTGGCAATATTATACGTTTCAAGGCAAGACTCGTAATAAAAGGCTTTGCTCAGAAAAAAGGCATCGATTACGATGAAGTGTATTCTCCGGTAGTCCGATATACTTCTATTCGCTACTTGTTTGCTCTGGCAGTTAAATACAACCTTGACACTGACCAGATGGATGCTGTTTGTGCATTTCTACAAGGAGAGATTGATGCTGATATCTATATGATACAGCCCGAAACTTATGAGCAAGGGACGCAAGTATGCCATTTAAAAAAGTCGATATACGGGCTTAAGCAAGTCAGCCGGATATGGAACATCAAATTGAGTAACGTATTACGAGAAATAGGATTGCAACAGTCTAGAACAGATCCATGTGTTTATTTTAATTTTAAGGAAAATACCTACGTGTCGATTTGGGTTGATGACTTAATCCTGTTTACTTCTCAGCAAGACGTCAAAGAAAAGTTGAAAGATAAGTTGATGCAATTACTTGAAATGAAGGACTTAGGAAAAGCAAGTCAATGTGTAGGACTTAACATAACAAGGGACAAAAACATAGTTATGTTAGATCAGAAGAAATATATAAATGAAATATTAGATAAATTCGGAATGTCAGACTGTAAACTTGTTAAAACACCTATTGAAGTTGGGATTAAATTTAGTCAAGATGCAGAAGAAGAGATAAAAATAGATTTTCGTTACCAACGAGTTATTGGATCTTTGCTGTATGTAGCTCAGGGTACAAGGCCTGATATATCTTTTGCAGTCAATACATTGAGCAGATTCAATAAAAAACCAAGTACTGAACACTGGACTGCAGTAAAACGGGTACTGAGATACCTACAGGGAACTAAGGAATATAAGTTAATTTATACCAAAGATGGTAATGCTCAGATCACAGGCTATTGTGACGCCGTCTGGGCAAGTGACACGCATGACCGTAGGTCGTGCACGGGCTATATTTTTATGTTACAGGGTGCTGCCATATCGTGGTGTTCGCGCAAACAACGAACGGTGGCGCTGTCGACAGCCGAGGCGGAGTACATGTCCATGTTCACCGCAACGCAGGAGGCTCTATGGCTGGGGCAACTACACGCTGAGCTGGGGCAATCGCTTGAGGCACCTATTATCATCTTCAATGACAACCAGAGTGCAGTCAAGATGTCCACGAGCAATTGTTACTTACCAAGATCCAAGCATATAGACATACGATATCATTTTCTGAGGGAGCATGTCAGCAATTGTGAAGTAAAATTTTGTTATTGTAAAGGTGACGAAATGCTAGCAGACATATTAACAAAAGGTACTGCTTTAGCCAAGCATTCTTATTGTGCTATGAAAATGGGACTTGCGTTCAAGGGTGGATGATAGCATGTGAACGCAACCTCCATTGTGACTCGTATATATTTTATGTTTCGTCTCTGCCTTGACGGCTTCTGTATTGCTCACGCTTTTGTTTTTTCCTCGTATATTAATAAACTGAATTTCATTACTAATAAATCTTATATATTATTCCATGGATATACCTCTAACCATCATGGTAGCAGAGCGTGGTTATAAAAGATTAGTAGTAACCGAGAAATCCGCAGTTATAATGAGCTCAAATATGTTCAGTGTAGAAAAACTACTTGGTCGTGAAAACTTTGCGACGTGGAAGTTTGGTATGAAGACATATCTGGAGCACGAAGATTTATGGCAATGCGTGGAGCCAAGTGGCGACAAAAAAGTCGATCCCAGCAAGGACGTCAAGGCTAAAGCTAAGTTAATTTTATTGTTAGACCCCCAAAATTATGTACACGTTCAAGATTGCAAAACAGCAAAAGAGGTATGGGATAGTCTAGAAAGAGCTTTTGACGATAATGGATTGACTAGAAAGGTAGGCTTATTAAAGGATTTGGTGAATACATCCTTAGAGTCGTGCAATACCGTATAAGAATATGTGAATAAGATTATGACTACAGCTCACAAGCTACGTAATATAGGCTTTGATGTGAGTGATGAATGGCTCGGTACATTGATGTTAGCTGGTCTACCCGATGTATATATGCCTATGATTATGGGGCTCGAAAGTTCAGGTACAAATATTAGCGCTGACTTTGTAAAAACAAAGCTTCTGCAGGAAGTGAAGTCTAAAGATTCGAGAGCTGTTTTCTATACAAACTTTCAGAAAACAAAGAATGATCAGCAGCCAGTAATTTCCAAAGGACCAAGGTGCTACAAATGTAATAGATACGGACACATTGCAAAATTTTGTAGAAGTCCCAAGAAAGTTGCGAATAAATCGCATAAAAATAATGATGATACAAGTTTTGTTGCTGCCTTTCCAGCTACTGTAGGAGATGATTGTGAAAAATGGTATGTTGACTCAGGTGCATCTATGCATATGACATGCAGGCGAGATTGGATGTACAATGTCACGGATCCGTCAATAAAGAATATTACAGTTGCCAACAAAGAGCCACTACTGGTAAAAGGAATTGGATGTGTTGATATTCACCTAGCCCAGGGTGGGAGCATTCAGGTAAAAAATGTATTATATATCCCTGGCCTAGCAGCTAATCTTCTATCAGTTAGTACCATAGTAAAGTCTGGCTACAAAATATCATTTAATGATAAGAGTTGCAATATTTTTAATTTGACTGGAAAACCCATATGTACTGCAGAACTTAGTAATAAACTATACGTTTTGGATACTGTGATTCGTCCTGATTCTGCTCATTTTACTACTGAAAAGGTGAATGATACTTATTTATGGCATCTCCGTATGGGACATTTAAATGTTTTAGATGTGAACAAGTTACCTGCCTGCGCTGAGGGTGTGTTATTGGCTCAAGGGAAGAGTAACTTGTTCACATCTAAAACATTTAAATGTCCCATACGGAGATGCCATAAATAAGTATCACATTGCTCTGACAATTATGAACCGATTGCGATGATTCTTTTTTTATTCGAGAGAGTAAACTACTATGATGATTCCATGCAAATTTCATTACGACCGGATAAATAGGTTCTGAGTTTCTGAAGAAACATGAATTATGTAAAACTATGTAGACGATAATGTGATCATAACCTATCTAGATAATTTTACGATTTTCGATGGTTCAATCTTTATATATGAAAATATCACTAAAAAGTTTAAAATAAAATCTTTTTAAAAAAAAATTGCACCGACTTCAATATCACTGAAAAGTATAAAATAATTTAAATATTATTGAAGTTGGTGCCAAATATACACAGCCGGTAAGCTAACACCAACTTCAATAATATTTAAATTATTTTATACTTTTCAGTGATATTGAAGTCGGTGCAATTTTTTTTTAAAAATATTTTTTTAAGGTACTACTTACTATGTAACATAATTCTGTAGGAAATAAAAGGCTTTTTTATTTATATTATGCATACTGAATGTAACATAAACTCATTAGAATTTATCCGTACATCCGACGTCGTCATCTATGTTAGTCTATGTTTAAAATTTACATATTTTCATAATGCTATTAACAGTACGAAAACAGATAGAAGTGGAATCATCAATCATCGTAATAATTATATTGATGAGTTAAGGATGAGTTGAATAAACAATATAATTATTATAATGAAGGTAGTCACAAACAATTAGTTAAAAATTATACATGGAAATTCATTTCACGACGACAGTGAGTTCCATGCAGGTAGTTTTTAATGGTTAAATACAGGTTGAAGCTACATTTTTTTGTAGTAATAATGTACATAAAATAAGTGTAATTATTGTCTGACTGTCTGATTGTTATTTGGTAGTATGTATGTATGAATATATGTATTATATATGCAAGTATGTATGTATAAATGTATTATGTATGTAAGTATGTATAAACATACAATACCTATATCTATTACTTTGGCATGGCCTACCAGTCAGCTGGCCAGGAATTTATACGTGTTGTTGTAAAAAATACTTTTTAAATATGTACTTTATATTTTTACTTGTTATTTTATTCTTTATAGAGTTTGGAACCTGATTAATCAAATTTGGTATTATATACTGTCGCGTTCTTTTGCCATATAAATTTGTATATCTTGGTAGTAACAATTCGCCGTTTTTAATGCTACGCGTTTGTATGACATTTGTGTTTAAAGGCTTTGTTCGTTTCAGGCTTTCATTGTAAAACTCTTCTACTAATAAGGAATATTTTATTTTTTGATGAATTGGTAAGATTTTACAAAATTGAAATAACTTATGGTAATCATTTTTATATTGTAATTTAATATTATAAGGGACAATTTCTTTTAATAACCGTAACTGTAGAGTGTATATATGGTCAACATGAGTTCTATATGTCCTTCCATAGCTGGATAGTCCATAAGAAATTATTGATTCAGCTAATGAATTATAAAGCAACAGAAGTGTTTTGAAAGGTATTTTGTACTTAATCAAAGAAAATTTTGCCAAGATACCCCGTAATATGTCACAAACTTTATCAATGTGAGCTTTCCAATTCATCCTATTATCAATAGTGAGCCCTAGATACTTATATTTGTCAACAAGTTCAATTGTATCACATTTACAAGTAGTGTTCTTGTTATCATGCAGGCACTCGTGGTTATGTGATATCAGTTTTGGAATGTCGGGTCTTCTGTTTTTTGTTTGGCTACTACTTATATACATTAGTTTTGTCTTACTTGAACTTAGCACTAAACCAACGTCATGAGACCACAAGGCCAGACTGTTAAAATCTTCTTGAAGTTTTTCGAGAGCTTCCTGCACGTTACGCCCAGTAGCTATGAGGCATGTGTCATCGGCAAATTGATAAATTGTTGTATTTTTTATCAATTTTACTAGATTATTGACATACGTGAGATAGTGTAAAGGTCCTAACACCGATCCCTGAGCCGTGCCTTCAGTCATTTTAATCGTGTCACTATGGTCGTTATCAACTCTAACAACATAAGTTCTGTTTTTAAGATAATCTTTACACCAATGGAGTAGTTTTCCCCTAATTCCGCTGTTATGTAGACTTTTAACTAACTTATCATGTTGCAAGGTATCAAAAGCCTTACTGTAGTCTATGAATAAGACCAATACGTGTTCTTTTTTATCTAGACTTTTATAAATGCTATCTGTAAAGGACGTTAATAGTTGAGTGGTGCTTTTTTTAGGTTGATATCCATATTGACTTTCAGTTAATATATTATTATTTGCGTAAAAATCGATAATTTGCTTAGATATATATTTCTCTACTATTTTATTTATTGTAGGTAATATAGTGATGGGCCTGTAGTTGTTATAATCAGAACGACATCCTTTTTTATAAATAGGTCTTATTATTCCAGTTATCTAATGAACTTATACGTATAAACTTAATTCGAGATTTTTCATCCAACGCATAGATGGCGCATGTTTATAAAATTGAAACTTACTGCAAGATTTTTTCATCCATCGTATAGATGTTTCTGTAAAATGATTTAAACACGTAATTTATATAATCGATTTACTAAACATCGATTAATATTACTATAAAAATCGATTATAAGAAAATAATAATCAATTTAAATAAAAATCGATTATTTTTTAACATCTCTAGTTAAGGGCATAGTTAAATACACCATGCTAATAAAGACTTGGCTTAAAGGTACAAACCAAGCCACAAAATACAAAAAAAAAAGTACACCATGCTAATGCTATGGGAAATATCATCACAAAGTACTTTGGGAAATATAAGGCCTTCTCGAATGACGAAATACACAATTTTAATGTTAGCCGGGCGCACCCTGGACTATCGGCTTTATAAAGTCTTGCAAATATCATGACATGATTCCGTAATAATCAAGTTGATACCGTAACGCTGTCGTAACAAAAAGTCGAGATGGAATCGCCATAAACAGTTCCGTGTTTTTATTTTGAGATTGAAAATTGAAATTCTCATCAATTTAAAAAATACGCTGAGGACAGGATTCGAACCTGCGCGGGTATAACCCATTGGATTTCAAGTCCAACTCCTTAACCACTCGGACACCTCAGCCATACACGTGAACGTGAATCTATTGTTCTAGCGTAAGTAGTATAATAATTTTTATTTAATCAAGTGTACCTATCAAGAACAAGTGTCATTGAAAATTATAACAAATGGATGGACTTAGGTGTATTTTAGCAAAGAGGGGGTCGCTTAATGTGTATACAATTTGTCATTCAAAGACAAAGCGCTTCCTCCATATAAAGCTGTTGAAATGTGAGTCTAGAGTGTGTAGAGAGTCGCAGCATTACCACTGTGGGGGCTACTATCGTACCAATGCTCACTCTGTTGAAGTAAAATGAATTTTTGATGCTTTCACTATTATTATTAATTTTATTTATTTATTTATATTTCTTACTACTATCATTACAGGATTAAGACCTAATGCTGTAGTGCAGCCACCTTTTTACAATCCTTTCTTATAATTTATGACAAATAATGCTACTCTCGTAAATTCACTCAGATTGCAACAATATATAGAGTCCGTCTCATTTGCTACGCTGTTTATTGCACATTATATTGCCCTCGTAAACGGTGCCATATTCAGGCTCGTGCGGCACTGTGAGAAGCAGTGGTCGGCGCCGCCGCCGCTGCCACACATTATGTACATATCTGGAACACACAAACCTACTCTTGCTAAAAGATCTGGATTATGAACCGTCCCTTTAATGACTACAATCGCTTGTATATTGGTAAATTATGTATATACTTATGTATATGTATACTTATAGTAAATTATGTATATAATTGTGTATATACTATGTATGTATGTATGTGTGATTACGTGTTAGGTACCTAGTACAATGTCACGATATATTGATATACAATTATTTCGTTTTCAATTTAGGTGCCAACAAGCGCATGGCTTCGAACCCGGAGCTCCTAAAGTTATTGCTTTTTCTTTTAACCAGGCACCGTTACTCTTGATGTTAACAATTTTGTTATTTGGAATAAGGACAGTTTTGAATTGTTATTTAACTGCCACCGGATGACAGACAATAAATCCGGCGAGTAACCAAAGAATTTGAAACCCAAAAGACTTATTATTTTTTCGTCTATTATATTTTTTCGTAATATTTCATAACTGACTCTCTAGCGACATACAAACCTTCGGTAGCTTTGCAAATGTGCTGTGAGCGCGCTTTGTCGCATTCGCATCAAACAAATGCATACCTGAGTGCACTCAGCGCTGGATGCAGCGCGAAGTTCAAACAACTTGCATTTGCCGTCCGCCTCCATCGGATGGCTGCCGGCGTAAGACCGTTAACCCACGTGGCACAGATATAATTAAACTGGTTAGGTCTTGATGGAAAATGTTAGATGTATTTCTTTAGGGAACCAGAACGCGCATGATTCATCCCTGCAATGGACTGGTCAGAGAGACGGCAATTAGGCGCGGGTACGGTAGGCAATATGACAGGGGGATGACTCTGCTGGACCCAATGAACTTGCGAGAGGAACTGAGATTCATTCACGTGAGTATATATGCATTAAAATCGTCACTCAAACTATTTGTTAAGCTCTATGTGACGCGCTGACTACGGGCTTTCGCGGCTCTGACTACTATTTAGCGGTTAATATGGCTATAATAATACCTATACCTCGCACTAAGTCAGTCGCTAATTAAAACATTATGTAGGTACTTACTAATGTAGATAGCAATAGTATTCGTTGTCAAACAAACTCATAAATAGGTGTAATAATAAAATTCAGCTCTACAATACATGCATGCTCTTACACGAGTATGTTGTAGTTACTATTTAGTATGTTTCTATTGTGTAACAAAGTGAATTAATAAACATTCAGTTTTGGCTGTTTCAATAAATAAATATAAAGCTTTGCCTGATATGATTATGTCCATAATATAATATATTGACTTCTCCCCATCTTTTTCCCTAAGACCTTAGTTAATGAAGTCTTTTGGCGAATGCAAAATAAATCTTGCAAATGATGGAAACAGTTTTACTGGCGAATTTGTCATGTGGCATCACTAAATGTACCCTACACACCAAACACATACTTTAGGTAGATACTTATCCTTTAGTTAGAAACATCATACATCGAATGTTATGAAGAGCTAAAAAAAATTTTTGCATCTGGATGAAGATCGATAGATCCAATCAAATCTACTTATTGTACATTTTGGAATCTCTAATTAAGGAAAATCTATGGCTAGCTATACTTATCTTCCTAACTGTACCTCTGTACAGGTAAAGAACTACAGTACTATAAGCAGAAAACAGTTGGCTGAATGAACATAACAGTGTAAGATACCTAATCCCATAATCAGTGGTTTTTGCGCCTAAATATATATATATATATATATGTATTTTGGCAATGTTCTAGTCATTGTGCAACGGCCGTGACGTATAATTTATTCAAGTGCTCAGTAACACTGTTGTTTAAAGTCATGATAATGTAAACTTGCCTACTATATATAATGGCCACGTAAATGGCCGGCGCCGTTGTTGTCATTGACGTCACTACTAACACATCACACTCGCATACTTTTATAAAATGATAAGAATGATAGAATAAATACTTTTATTAGGTAAATCACATAACGAATAGGTACTTTAAAATAGTTTAATATTTTCCATACCGATAGTATTATATTGCTAGTGGCTTGGGAGTTCTTTTAGTATAGTTTTGCAATAAAGTGAGACCTAAGTTCACCTATCCCCTAAGGATCTTCATTAGTTTATTGAGCTTAAATAATAATACCAGCGATATAAGTACTTATATCGATTAATAATACCAATCATTTAAAAGTGTCCAATTTATACAAAAGTTTTGGCGTAGGTTACCTATTTTCCTACTCTAATGAAAGAAAACTGCAAGAATAGGGTCCTATTCTTTTAAGATTAATTTAATACCGTCAGCTTTTTACCTGTAAAGAGAAGGTCTTTAATCGAATTTCAAAGGACCAGCATTGTCTACGCTTCGTAATAAAATGAGCAAAGAACAAAGACAGTGTAACGCGAGTAGCTTACAAATTAAAACTCGAAGGCAAATTGATTTAAAATCTATAAATATATACCTACTTGTCTACCTACCAGGAAAAAGGTGGGCTCTACGGAAGTAGGATTATTGTGTTGTGTTAGCCTTTATGTTTAAAAAAAAGCAAAAGATTGTATTTTTACTTTAAATACAGTTAAGTATTACCATTTTATCCATAGTATCACTTAAAATAGGTAAAAATAATTTCTTTGGTAAGGTCTTTCATTTCTATTTTTCAGCTCCTTGATCCTCAATGTCAGTTTGGTTTAGAATTGATAATGAATAGGTACCGATGCGCGTGCGTTGAGACGCATGAATAGAGATTCATAAACAAATAATTATCATGCTTACGTCATAAATAAACAGCCGTCGTACAGCACGTAGATAGCGGTTCAAAATTTCGCATCAGCTGACGCGGCTGAGGTGTCCGAGTGGTTAAGGAGTTGGACTTGAAATCCAATGGGTTCTACCCGCGCAGGTTCGAATCCTGTCCTCAGCGACTTAATTTTTTTTTAATTTTAAAATTTATTACGAATCGTAGTTCTTTATAATTTAATTATTTATATATTCAGCTACATATTTTTAACCGACTTCAAAAAAGGAGGAGGTTCTCAATTCGTCTGTATATATATTTTTTTTTTCTATGTATAACTCTGGCAATTATGAACCGATTTGAAAAAATCTTTCTTCCATCCATTCTTTAATCCGTTAATTGGGTCCCATAAAAAAAATATTGCTTAGTAATAAGTAGTTCCTGAAAAAACAAGAATGGTGACTGCGCACTGAGAGCTGCAAGAAAGCCTATATAGATGACGTTTTAGTCGCTCGGACTCGCTCGGTCGGACAAAAATGGTCATAACTCTGGCAAATATTTTCCAATTTCAATGATTCTTTTTTTGTTCGAAAGAAGAAACCACTGTATTGAATCTGTATGAATTTTATTACAACCGGATAAGAACTTCCTGGAGGACCATGAATGATGTGGAGGAATTTATCTGGTAAAAACCATAAAACTGATGTTCTCCATTACATTTCTCTGACAATTATGAATCGATTTCGATGATTCTTTTTTTATTCGAGAGAGTAAACTACTATGATGTTTCCATGCAAATTTCATTACGACCGGATATTTTTTTCTGAAGAAACATGAATTATATAAAACTATGTAGACGATAATGTGATCATAACCTACCTAGATAATTTTACGGTTTTCGATGGTTCAATCTTTATATATGAAAATATCACTAAAAAGTTTAAAATAAAATCTTTTTAAAAAAAAATTGAACCGACTTCAATATCACTGAAAAGTATAAAATAATTTAAATATTATTGAAGTTGGTGCCAAATATACACAGCAGGTACGCTAACACCAACTTCAATAATATTTAAATTATTTTATACTTTTCAGTGATATTGAAGTCGGTTCAATTTTTTTTTTAAAAGATTTTATTTAAGCATAAACTTGATCTGGAAATTATGTAGGTATTGTTAGTTAGCTCAGCCGCAGCGTTGTTACGGCTGGACCGATTTGCACAAATCAGATGTAGTTAGATCCATATTTACGATAGGGGGAGGAAATATTACTCATTGAAAGTTGCAGGGAAGGTAATGGTGTAATAATGTAAATTTTGTCAATCTTGCTTCTACCCAGATGTCAAAACTATTTCAGAATCAGAGAGAGATTCTAGTAAGCAATTTATATGATATCCATCCAAAGTTCAATCCCAAGCTTATACTTATATTGGTTACATAAACTGTTTTTAGAAAAAAATAAAACAAATTTTAAAGAAATTTATGTAAAAAGACATTAAATAACGAAAATATTATGTCGAAGGCTATGTTAAGCACATCATATTGACTAACACTAACAGCTGGCATCAACTTCATTATATTTTTATATTTAGTCAAATAAACTGCCTAGAACACTTTCGATCAGAATATCTAACAGGAAAACACTCCTACGTGCATTTTAAAAGATTGGTTGTGATTCCATGAACTCGCCCACCTATGGCGCTGGACGGATTGACTCATCAATTCCATGAACCTCATAACTGTTATTGCCTTAATGTGACTATTTTTACACGAATAGACTCATGTTTTTGAATACAAATATTCTCTTATGACCCTTGTATAAGGGTCATAAGAGAATATTTATAAGAGGGGTTGATTAACATCGTTATGGGCTATTGATGGCGATTACCTCCCTGCTCTCTAAGGTGATGGAGCGTGTGATAAACACGCAGCTCCTTGGTTACCTAGAGAGTCACGACTTGTTGAGTGACCGTCAATATGGTTTTCGACACGGCCGTTCGACTGGTGACCTTCTTGTGTACCTCACTCACCGATGGGCTCTTGCAGTAGAGAGTCAAGGCGAGGCCTTGGCCGTCGGCCTGGATGTGGCTAAGGCGTTTGATAGGGTCTGGCACCGTGGCCTTCTATCGAAGTTACCATCTTACGGACTTCCCGAGGGTTTGTGCAAATGGATTGCCAGCTTTTTGTCCAACAGATGCATTAGAGCCGTAGTCGATGGCAGTTGCTCTGATAGCATGGAGATTAACGCTGGCGTCCCACAAGGATCCGTGCTGTCTCCGACGCTGTTCCTTTTGCATATTAATGATATGCTATCCATCGATGGCATTCATTGCTATGCAGATGACAGTACCGTTGATACCAATTACTCGGGCCGTGCCAATATCCCTCGTTCTGTTGTGGAGGAAAGCCGTGGACGCCTTGTGTCTGAAATCGAGAGTACTCTCGACAAGATCTCTGATTGGGGACGACTTAATTTAGTCCAGTTTAACCCTACTAAGACACAAGTCTGTGCGTTCACCACTAAGAAAACCCCGTTCGCTGTAATACCTCAATTCCAGAACACAGCCCTTAGCATGTCAAAGAGCATCGGGATCTTAGGTGTCAATATATCCTTTGATGTGCAGTTCCGTGAGCACCTTGAGGACAAGCTCAAGCTGGCGTCTAGAAAGCTAGGTGTGCTTAATAGGGCGAAGAAGTACTTCACCTCGCGCAATAGGTTGTTACTTTATAAGTCGCAAGTTCGGCCGCATTTGGAGTACTGCTGTCACCTATGGGCGGGAGCGCCTGAATACCAACTTGGACCACTTGACTCGGTGCAGAGACGAGCCATCAGGATTGTCGACGATCCTGAACTCTCAAACGGTCTAGAATCACTACGGGTGAGAAGAGACTTTGCTTCCCTGTGTGTTTTCTACCGATTGTATAACGGTCAGTGCTCTGAAGAATTGTTTGACATCATGCCCACGGCCACTTTTTACCATCGCACCTCTCGCCATCGGCAGGGAGTTCATCCTCACATCTTAAAAACAATGTCATCCCGCACTTTGCGGTTTCAAAGAAGTTTTCTTCCCCGCACTTTGAAGTTGTGGAATGAATTGCCTGCCGAGGTTTTCCCGAATAATTACAGCATGGGTTTTTTTAAAAAGGGAGTTAACAAATTTTTACGGGGTCGGCAACGCGCTTGTGATCCTACTGGTGTTGCTAGCGTCCATAGGCTGCGGTAACTGCTTCCCATCAGGCGGGCCGCATGCCTGTTTGCCACCTTGGTGGTATAAAAAAAAAAAAAATGTTTGTTTGGTTTAGTTACATTTAATGATTTCTAATAATGTGTGTCTTAGGTCAAGTAGTTTCTCCAGCCACTAGTACAATACACCACAACCTTTTTGCCGAAAAATATCCGATAAGGTACTGTAGTACAGGGGCGTAGCTACCGCCGTATCAGCCGTGTCAATGATACGGGGCCCAGGCTACAGGGTCCCCGAACACGTGTAAGCAACAATTCGTAAAATCCATGTTCTCACGTAATCTCTTCAGCCATACCATAATTTGGGCACCCCAACAAATTTTGATACGGGGTCCATCTAAGGCAAGCTACGCCACTGGTATAATATCTACCTATCATCTAGTATACGTGAATACGATATACCAATATGAGTATTTTGACGCTATCGCCCTTATTCGTGAGGTTTAATCTATCCTGGAAAGGTTAGACAAAAAAAAAAGACCTCACCTTATGGAAACAGGATGTGGTCTGAAATGACACCTTTTTATTACAACTCACACGAGGCGGGCGATATCATTTCGCGAAGCTAATGTAATGAGTGTTTGCAGTATCAATAATAATAATAAAATGTTTTAGAAACGAGGAAATTTTTATATACATATAAGTAATGAAAATGTGTTAAATTCACGGGAGCAAATTCGAAAAAAAACTAGGATAACATTTCAGATTATCCTTAGTCATGTACCATTAAATATCGTGGTTAAATGTCTTTTTAACTTCCTGCGATGCAGTAACGCAGTAACGTGGTGCTGGAAACAATTTACTGAAATTCACCAACCTTTAAAAAGGCTACGCGCCTGAAATAAAAAGCATAGCAGAGACGCGGCGAGTAATCTGAATCTTGTTCTCGATTTGATGCCTTAACAATACTGCTCACCCCGGTCCGGATTCCACGGTACCCAAACGTGAGCTGTTTCGCGAGGCACTGTGAAAAATAACTTGCGCTTAACCTACTTCCGATTCATCTCGAAAAAATAATTAAATTTCAACCTTACTACATACCCTGTAAGTCCAGTTTCTTTCAGTTGTACTCGGTAAATCATCTGTATATTGTGCTACAAGAAAAAATAGATTTTCTGTCGACTGGTGTAAAGTTGCGTTTTGTTTATGGAAAGGAGTCAATTCCGCGTTTCCTTTTCCACGATTTCCAGAGTTTTCGAAAGGTCAACAACCAGTCCGGTGGGACGGGAGCCGGGTCTTGAGACAACTTATTCGTGACGTCAGAGCGTCTAAAATGGTTTCTCATTAAGTGTATCCCTTCATGCAAAATGAGAAGTTCTTATAGATGTACTCTTGACCTTAAGCCTACGCCCTTAGACTATAGAATAAATACTATATGATCGATGCCTACGCCCTAGTCTATTTATCATCATAGTAATTTTCCCATTACCTTAGATAGGTTGGAATAGCCGCTAGTTCAGACAGTATTATTGTATATCAGCAGTATGTTCATTATTACAATATTGTGCTACAAAAAGCTGTTATGCTTATAGTAGATAATAATTAAACCTTACTCGGCTTATTCTAAATGCCTGGAGGTCAGCTTGAAACTTCGATGGCCAAGTTTTGCCAAGACATACTCACCGGACGGTCCTGTCCTCAGATAAGAATCGTGCCCGGTAAATGGTAGTTCTCTCGTCCGCCTATCCTTTCAGGGTTCGTCTCGAGGCCCTAGGGTAAGGTTTTGTTTTATGATTTCTAAAAGACGCTATTCCGTTTGTATTGTCTGATATTACATTGTTGTTACCTGTCTTTTGGTACCTATTTATTTATCACTTTTTCACACTTGTCTGCTCCAGCATCTCGTCTTTTGTATTTGACAGATTATTATAATAAGGATGCGACGCCTGCCCGGATAAGGAACACCTCAGACAACGTGTAGAAGCATAATCACGATAGCAGTATCGGAGACTTAAAAGGTTACCAACGAGGTAAGTAGTTCTACGATAGTTTAGGCACTGCGTTAAATTGAAGGGATGTAATGTACAACGAGACAAAGCCCGTTCTGATGAAGGCAAATACATATACCTACCTTAAAGAAAATTGTAGCCATCTGGCTACAATTTTCTTTGACGGAAAATCGTTTATTCTTTTTCCATCCAGCACAGCGATACCTCTGACACGGGGTTCTTCTGCTTGTGTCGATAATAGGCGTATGTGCATCCGTCGATGGCTGAATCAACACTTAACAGGGGAATGGGAAGGAAAGTATGGTTAAATTGGGTAAAAAATATGTATCGAGTGTATCGAGTATATTGGTTTAAAAAATAAGGTATTTTCTGAATTGCCCGTGGGGTGTCCAGATAAGAATATCACCAACATATCGCCTCCAGTCGGGTGTCGTAAAAGGCGACTAAAGGAAAACAAGAAGACTGGCAGATTGGACTACTGTGATATCCAAGAAGCCTGCCCAGCGTGGGGATTATGGCAACTCCTCTCTTCTAAGGCCTTGGTCCAGCAATGGCCGTGTTTCCGCTAAAGATTTTCCGAATATTATATTCCTGTGTTAATGTAGGTATCTATTGTACTCTTGTTACTGGGCGTCCGTGGAAAACAAAGCTGAGGTTGCAGCTCAGTGCTTCAATAACGCAAATTTTCTGTAAAGGTGTGCATTTTTAGGGGAATACCCAAGAAAATTTGAGTCATCAATATAATAGCACTAGTATAATTTACCTAATTATGCAGTTCGGTAACCTCCGTGTGCCAGCACTTTAAAATTGTTGATTGGCAAAAACATAAAACTAATGGCGATTGAGTTTCGTTGATTGCTGAAGCTATATATCGAAAATAGTTAAACCTTGTAACTACTATTATGTGGGTAACTTGTAACTACTAGTATATAAAGGATTCATTAGTCTAGCTTCGTTGTAGTTTATTTCGCCATTGTGTTCATAGACGTGCATAGTTGGTTAGACAGAGGCCGTTAGCATAGAATTTTTTTTCCGACGATGGTCGCCCCTAGCCTAGGCTAGTAATATTATAGCCAGCCCATAGGCCACTGCCTACGTTCGTTACCCGCTACGGTATTTACCAGGGTATTCTCATGGTCAGTAGCAAAATAACTAGAATGTGTGAACTCATTATTCGTCATTGTTTTATTTATAGCACACGACAGCACGGGTAGTCTATCAATACAATGCACAATACGTAAGAATAATTTTATAATTTTCAATTATGTTTTATTGCTTATTGGTTGTCAACAGTATGATTGGAGTACCTAAGTAATAAGTATAGACATGTACATTGCAATGTACTCTGGCGGTCACAAGCGGTGTATCACGTTTATTACGACAATCGCTTGCACGAGCCGGCCCAAAATACGTGCGGGCGGGGTAAGCGCTGTAACCTCGTTCAAACGTTTTTGATTGAAAACGGATACACCGTTCGTGTCCGCGATAGTACATGTCTGTACTGTACCGTACAGTCAAAAAAAATATTTTCTGAAATAATACGGGCACCAACTTCAATATAATTTCGCCACTTCATGCTTTTTAGACCATTTTCTGTGCAGTCGGTTTTTTTTTACTAAAAATATTTTATTTGACTCTTTTTAGTGAATTTAATGTTACCAAGATATTAACAATACGTGGGCTACATAAAAAAATGTATACAAAAAGAAGTGCACAATATGACAAGCTAAATGCGATTTGCTATTCATCATAATAACTTACGTTCACGTTATCACGCAACTCGAACGGCTATGCTCGAGTAACCTTAGAAACATTAACAGTCCATTATCTTTGGACGGGCCCGTTGTTCTAGTGGTTAGTGACCCTGTCCGCTAACCGATGGGTCGTGGGTTCGATTCCCACCAAGTGTCTGGGTGTTATTTATCTATTTAAGTATGTATTTACAAAAAAAAAATGTATATAAGTATTAGTTGTCTGGTTTCCATAGGCTGGTTACAGGCTCTGCCTGGTTTGGGATTAGATGACCGTGTGTGGATTGGCCCAAGATATTATTATTATTATATTATATCTTTAAGACTACTGAACCGATTTTAATGAAACTTGTACTTTTCCCTAAGTTGAACGATACTGAAACGAATACTCATGACATTTGGTACATTTGTTTAGAAGCACACACACATATTACGCATTTTTATTAATATTACATATGTACATACGCGTCGAATACAGAACCTTCTTTTTGGAACCGGTTAAAAAAACATATTTCGTGGAATAGTGTCCCTGTGTGTGTTATTCTTTAATTTCATTTCGACTTACAAAGAAAATGCTCAAGAAAAGATTCCTAAGTGTATGTACAGGTGTACTGAAACAATTGCCAGCGTCAGGTAATCTAGTACACTATGGTTGCCAGATATAGACTTATCATTTCCTGGAAATTTTGGGATTACGAATGAAGGTGGGAGTTATATTTTAAGTTCCAACTCCAACCGTTGGACTATAGAAATTAAAAGAAAGAAAAAATAAATAAAAAGTAAAAAAGCTAACTGTCTGGCGCGGCAGCGGTACTCTGAGGTTTAGTTCCGCGCTTTTTTTAGCATCGTAATCGTAGCTCTGTGAAACAATTTAATACGTATTTAGAAGTTTTAGGACGGTATTAGTGTAGTTATTGGATACGCAATCAGACGCAAAATTCCGAGGATTTCCCGGACTCCTTTGTTTAACCTTTTTTTTTGTTTTCGTGGGAAAGTGGCCAACCCTAGCGTACGCTGCGCGTGCGCACTGCTTAGAACAATGACGGCGGCGGTGGCGCCGGCTATACTCTTTTATAGATTATCTATTTAATATTGATTTCGTCGCGGCCTCTTTATGTGTGGGGTGAGTGAGTCAGTAATTTTATTTATAGGTGTACTAAAACCGTCCCCGTGGGGTGTCCGGGTATGAATAGCACCCTCCCATCTCCTCCCGTTGGGTGACCGTTAGAAGCGAAGGGAAATCAACAAGATGGCCAGCAACGTATTTCAATTGGATAACCTATACTGCAATCCCCGAGACGCCTGCCAAGCGTGGGGATTATGGCAACCCCTCCTATTTAAGGGAGAGGCCTTTGTTCAGCAGTGGACGTCTCTTAGACGGCTGCTGATGATGATGAATAGGTGTAGTTTCAGTGACATTAAAAATTATAGTCAATAGAATAATATTGTACCCCGTTGACCTCTGGGTCTATTTCATGGTTGGGGGCTATTACAGTTACGAGTAGGTACATGCAGACTAAAACATACCAAAATAATAGTTGTTAAACGTGCCCTATGCAGAAATCTTAAATTATGATATATCCTTTTGTTTAGACTCTCTACGCGAGCCACTTACAAGTTTATTGACATAACTTCCATGAATACATCTGGTTGTGGTGGTGGGCGGGCGGCGTGCTGGGCGGGGCGATAGCAGTAGAGCATATAATAGATTGTAGTACAATAACACCAGTAGAACAATTAGATACTACATGTCTTATATTCTGCGAAGGTAGAGTTTGTGACTTTATCTCAATATTAGGAAGTTCTACCCCGCGAGACGTTCTGGGTTATACCTATTGAGGTTTAACATAACAACTCGATGGGTAAACCCTTATTAGCCAATGGATTGAAGAAATAATAAAATATATCCCGGGAGGGACTACTGATACACTTCTTAGACTTATACTTTTTTTCATAAATACTTTAAATACCAACACCACACCTAGACGCAGAACAAATAGACGTGTTTATGCATCGATATATAGTATATCGATGTGTTTATGCAAACAAATGTCTATATCGGATGGGAATCGAAACCGGAACCGGACCTATTGGGTAGCAGCCAGGGCATCTAACCACTGGATCAACGGATCCGGTAATACATTTCATTTATTTTTAAACAAGTTACTTATTGTGTTAACAAAATATTTGGTGAATAAAAACTGATGACCATAGTTACATTCTTCATTTATCTATTTATTTACAAAAAAATATTAGTATCAGTTAATATGGTTTCCATAGTAAAGGCTCTACCTAGTTTGGGATCAGATGACCATGTGTGGATTATCTCAGAATATTATTATTAAATAAATAGGTACACGTAGTTTTTGTTTGTGGATATTTTGTCCAGTGGTAACTTATGAGCAGCCTTCACGACTAAACTCCTAGACGAGAGCCAAGCGCTTACACCATGTACATAGCATTCAAAACAAAATGTACGCTATCACCTCACTAACAGATTCCGCATATCAATTTGAAACCTAATGACATCAGCAGACCCGATCCTCGGTCATTCATGAACCGTTATGAAACGTGACCTCGTATTATTACATAATGCAACTAATTTCCATTAGTTTATAGGTTATCTAGCCATTGAGGTTACGTCATCCTTTCCAATAAATAGCTAGCCTATTATTTGTAAAGAATATAGACCAGTGCAATGACCTGACAGAATAATAACTGCTTTGTGAGGAAAATGCAAGCAAACGATTTGTATTTCGATTATGTAAACACAATATCTAATCATTAATTTATGTTCTAACAGGTAACCTTTGCTGAATAACCCTTAAAATTCACACATGGTAATAGGGTTACTCCCAATAAACGTACCTGAGGCTCGTGTATATTCGTTATTTATACAATATTTAACTATCGCGTAAGTGAGACGTCCATAAACTAATATGAAGAAACGTTAACGCAGTGGTTAAATATTGTTTCTGTATCAAATACAGTAATGGGTCTGCATGTTGTTCTTAGGAATTTAAAAATAAACTCAGACTATTTGTTAATGTTATTTTAATGTTAAAAGTGCTTAAAAGTTACGATCAGAGACTTAAACATTATAAAGTGACATCTCTCCACAAATTGCAGACTTTTCTTTCTTTCTTTTAGATTCACCCTGTACTCTCGAACGCGTATGTTTGTCAGTCCCAGTCATTACTAGCCGTTTACACAATAGGCATACTTTCAGATTGCCAAGATGCAGGACCAACATCGGTCAGCACTCTCCCTTATACCGCATGTTATCCAGTTGTAACGTCATCAGAGATATAAAGATATTTTTAGTGGTTCTATCGCCTCCATTAAATATAAACTTAGATTACTTTTTGTTTAAGTATTTACTACTTCTGTATAACTTCTAAAATGGAAAGCCCTTATGTATTTACCAGATACGATGTTATATGCACGCCGTGTCTACATCAAGAAGGATACTTTCACCATCATACTAAATTGATATAAGTAACAAGTTGTTTAGCGATTGTATTCAGTTCTGTAGACCATAAATAATAATAAAAAAAAACCTTTTATGTTATACAATCGGTTTAGTATGTGTTAGTAAATACGTTGGCAATACCAAGGAAGGAGAAGGTGACAGGACAGGACAGGATGACGGGAAAGGTGTAATTAAAAATAATGATAACATGAGGAATTGATATTAGAGCAAGTTATAATGTTGTAGACGAGTCTAAATGACAATAGCTGCGACAACTGGTTTTTACTGCTATAGATTCTTACCCACACATTAGTGCTTAATTAATAGAATTGAGCAAAAGGAGTATAGATTCACAGTAATCTAGAGCCAGCAAGGCATTTTTAAAACACGGTCAATATTTCTCAAAGGTCTGCAAACCCTTACGTAGCCATACGTGAATGCATCTGTTGGCATAATTTAAGAGGCCGAACCAAGTTATACTGTTAGTTCATGGTTGGATATGGTGGATGTTGGGCCTGATCAAATGCGTATCCATCCAGTACCGTGATCCGATCCAACTAGGGCTTGCACGATAAATACACACGATTCGTATCATTTCCTATATTTTTTTCCCAACGCTGTATCTCTACTATCTACTTCTGGTATATGAAAGTCAAGTTATTAAATATACCTATATTGTTTGTGATGTGGTTTAGGAGTGTAGTGTAGTTTTAACCGACCAAATGAACCATTAAGTACCTATTATATTAAGGGATATAAAAAAACTATAACTAATAATAAGTACTAGAAAAACGAGTTTTATTTCGCACCTAAAGTGTATCTATGTTTGGTCTGTTTTAACCAAAAAATCCGCTTCTGATGTTGCCGTCGTATTAATTAATACGATAGTTCGTTGTAATTGTAATACAGCATTTACAGCTCAATCTTTTAATTATTTTAATGAGTCGCATGTATTCTGACAAGTGAGTAATATGTTTGTACGTATTATAAAGGTACCGTTGTGAGCGCCGAGACATCGGGAGCCTGCTATTGAAAAATAAAGCAATCAGCGGAGTGGTTTACGATGGGATTCAGGACGGCGACGGCTATAGGATGGCCGCACACTGGATCGCTGAAACGATACAGAGATAATTAAACATTTAAAACTCGCTGAGCTGACGGTTGAGGTTTTCTTTTGCAGCCAGATCAATGGTAGAGAGTCTTCATAATAAGCTATCATATCGGTTTACCATTATCACAACTCAATGACCACTCCCTATTACGTATCGTTTGACAACTAAAGTGATGATCACTATAGCAAGTGACCATCAAATAACTGTCAAATGATTCATTCGGTATTGCCTAACTAGAGTGGCCAGTAAATACCAATACTAAAACACATTCAGATGACATTAAAGTTCGGTGGATAACCGAAGCTTGATATTTGCTTAGGTGGCTAAAAAACGCAATGCTGGTTCCTAGTTCTCTGTAATCATTTAGAGATTCCCCGTTCAAATCTTGTCTACAAAACTACGTTTATATGGCTATAAGTTACTTTGTTATTACTTCATAAACGACGGAACACTTTAATATTGCCCTATTGGGCGATAACAACTAAAGCGAGAAATGTTAGTGGTCATACAGAATCAGGGCCCAGGTGAGACTCCGGCCAAACACTAGATAAAATAAAATAAATAAATATCCAACTATTTGGTTCAATTTTTTATCGCAACAGATTTCCTTTCATGTGCCTTATTGCCTGGTCCTCGGTCAGTAACCCGTAAGTCAAAATAATAAATAGTCCATCTGAAACTTTTACGGTTCTATTTAGATAAATGGCCGATAGTAGCCAGCTACTCCAGCTCGCCTCCTGGTGAACGAGTGTGGTATAAAGTTAGTTTCGTTTGGCGACTGCGAGGGCTGTAAACCATGTTGATTTAACGAGAGGATTTAACTTGTAAATGTCCTTATTATGCTTATCAACTCTTGTTTAATCTAATGAGGCATTCGTGAGGCCCAGGATTGATGCTGTCAAGAATAAAGGTTTAACTGCCGAACCTAAAAACGACAATTAAAGTTAATAGTCATTATCATTTTTTGAAATCGGATTATTTCGACGCTCGAAGCCCATTAATACTTACTACACATTCAAAATTACATAATCAAAATTAATCATAAATGGCTTCGACAATCGAAAAAAATAGATATCAAAATGTGACATAATTAAATTAAAGTTAATTGACGTTTGTGAGTGCGGCAGTAAGACCTTAACCGTAACATTGTACCACGCAACAATCTTAACTAGAAAGTATTATAACATCATGATAACAGTAATAAAGTTATTAATCATATGAATATTCCAGTATTTTATGTAAGTATACATTATTTTGAAAAGTATCGAGGAAAACGTTCGCCTAATGTGAAGGTAAGTGACACGCCTGACACAAAACAGTTGTATAGTACTGTCGCTTGTCACCCGAGTCTCAAGTAAGCATATGAGACAGAGATAAGTCTCTGTAGAGCTCATTAGAGATATTACTATAGCAGCTAGGTTAGGGCTCTAGACGTTCACACTGTTTATACACTGCTGCAGAATATCAGACGCTGTATTCTGCTGATATATTACTTGAACGGTCTCACAACTCCTTTACCCTTGTAAAAATACACTATACCCCTTGGTATACCACTCAGAAAAGCGACCGAAGCAGTGTTCTATCAGCCACCACATACCTCATATAAAGTTTAGCAACCTCAGAACATAATGAAAGACAAGAGAAACGTAATGTGCCAGTTGTAATTAATAAGGTAGGTGCACTAAGGGTCAGCTGCCCTACTTGGGAAGCATTTCCCAAGTCGTCCAGATGACCCTTTGTGAGTGCGTGTTTTTACAGTAGGTCCCCTATTTCTAACCTTTTTTTTTTCTCTAGTTAATTAATTTCAAGAACTTTCTTATAGGGTCAGCAATTACGTATGATTACTTAACAGATTAGGGAAGTTTCCAGTTGGTAGAATTTAGTAATACTGAAGTTCGTTTAGGGACTGTTCTGACATGATTTAAACGACAACTTTTGATGTGACGGAGCGCTGAATATAAATCAAATAGTTGAGAGTTCTCGTGAGAGGAGGATACTTGATTATATTGCAAATTAGATTCGTTCATCTATCAATGTAGTTAAATTGCATGTCTTTGACCTTTATTTGTAACTAGCTGTACCCGCGGCTTCGCACGCAGCCAGTAGGTAGGTAATTTTCGCGTTATACTCATGAAATCAAACTCGACATAACACGATCCATCTCAGGGAGGCGATTCTCGCACTTTCGAATCAATCACGAATTCGAAAAAATATTCGAATTCGAACTATTGGCGTCTAAAAATCACGTAATTGTATTCTCGACATGTCGAGCCCAACCTATTTCGAACGCTAGCCGCTCGAACTGCTTCGACTGGTCAAGACCATTCGAATCGTCATCTCGAGTTCGAATCACAACAAATGTCAAACTTTACCGTATAATATGATTATAATTTTAAGATGAGTACCATATTCCTAGATTATTTTAGTCAATATAACATTATTGTATAGTTTATCAAATTATAACTACACTTTACGAAGTCCTCGCACTTGATTAAAACTTAATTCATTATCAAACAAACAATCAACAACACAGACTATTAAATAAGAGATACTGCGATCGACAGCCAATTAAGATAAAATCACTATGCCGACAAGATAGGGTAGGTTTATACACCTAAACATCACATAAACGCCTTTTTAAGAATACGGACAACAATAATAAAACTTATCTTTTTATAAATAACCTTTGGGGCATACTAAAACAAAATCGTAAACATAAATACATAAACATATGGTATTTTTGTTTTAATTTTACTTCGCCGAATGACAGGCAAAGGTACTAGGATCATACAGCCACAGACTACTAAGTAAGAACCATAGATTTATAAAAATCTGTGGTAAGAACACACAGCTTTGTGTATTTATTACTCATTAATTTGTGATAAATTATGTGAAAAATCGTACAAATGTTGTTACCGCCATACGCATTCTATGCATTTAATTGCAATATTTCTAATTTAGCTTTGTTATAAGTACGCACGGTATGACAGGTATACATACCCTCTCTTTCCCACCATTGTGAATCCGCTACCCTTCCACTACGCATCTGTCATCGGTAGGACACGGTCGTCGTCCTAATTGATTGACAAGTAACCCCGCGAATAACGCGTCGCTGTGTAATTACTGCACAAAGACACTACCGCGAATACGTGATATAATTTATATAATATGCACATTCTATTGTAATATCAGACTTTCAATAGCTCAGCAGTGTTCAGTGACTTTGTGAAGCCTGTGCCGTGTGGTTGGAGTCCCGGGACGAGCTAAGCTGCAGCTGAACGTCAGGTGTGTGGAATTCCTTTTATTTCCTTTTAATTCTTCACCAATGAACATCATCCCGCTGTAATACCGTGTGATACTAGCGATCCTAGGCGATTTAAAAACTACAGTCCACTATTTCAATGTTTTCATTCCCGCCATAAAAGCCTTAGGGCACATAACGCGTCCCGCAGTGTCAAACATAAATCTTTGGCGCTAATATCTTTTGGTCCTTCTCGCTGGATCATCTTTTGATCCTTCTCGCTGGATTATCTTTTGATCCCTATCGCCAGATCATTATTTGATCCCCTTACCGGACTATTTTGGTCCCACTTATCGGATCATTTTGATCCCCTCGTCGTATCATTTTGGTTAAATTTTGTGAATCATTTTGTCATCATTTGGTATCTTTCATTGTTCATTTAACTGGTAAATAATTGTGTTTTCACCATACAAGTTCGAGATACGCGTTAATTACGCGCCTCCTACCTTCATTTAAAAAGTGATATTCCAGCACTTTCTATACATGCTATTTGCATACTATCTATATACTTATAACTACGCGCCGCTCTTATAGGTGTTTGCCTTTGGATTTAAATTATATTATATATTCATTATATACTCCCGCGCCCCTTAGGTACCTACTTACACTTATAAATGATATTTATTTTGTATTTGCGTATTTATGAATTCACGTACACATTTATTAATTATAACATATTTAATCATTACCGCGTCTGTATCCCAACGATACTGCATAAGCATAACGAATTGATAACCCGTTTTATATACGAATACTTAACCGCGCCGCGCCCCGTTCATTGCATTATCGTTGTGTTTATAACTTCACATTATTTTCTTTGTCATAACATTACACATATACATTATTAATTAATATTATTAGGCAGTTACCTACGTACTTATACATTATTTAAAGGTGTTCACATCTCTGAAAACACACTTTTAAATATAAGTTTGTTGTGTGGTATTTAGTGCATCTGTGATAAAATAGTAATACTTATATCATTATGTCTCGCGAACAGAAGGTTGCTTCTCCTTGTTCCCCGCGCTTAACCGTTCTAGAAGCTAAGCGAAACGCTCTTTATGAACGTATCAACGCTATTTATAATTTAGCGAAGGTGGCTCATGCTTCAGAAGAATGTCAAGAATCATTTTTGAATTCTTGCGTGACAATTGAGAATATACGTTCGAGTTTTCATAAAGTGCTCGATGATTATAATGAGACTCTTCTGGAGACTGACCCTAAAGCTATTCCCTCATATCAGTGTTATTCTTCGTTCGAAGACCTATATTGTTATATCAAGCAGGTTCAGTCGAAGTTAACGAGTTCCGCTTCCACATCAGAACCTTCTTCATCGCTCAAAGCTAAGCCGCGTTTGCCTGAAATTCAGCTCATGTCTTTCGACGGTAATTTAAATAACTGGCAGTTATTTTACGCTAGTTTTAACGCCACAGTGCATAATAACCCTTCGCTTACAGACGCAGACAAACTGTACTATCTAATAGGTAAACTGTCACCTTCCGCCCAGTCTACATTTGCAGGTATCATACCAAGTGCCGAAAATTATAATGTAATTTATCAGTCGCTTCTCGATAAATATCAAGATGTCAGGTTATTAGGAACCACTTACTTAGAACAAGCGCTTAACCTTAAATTAAATGGATCTCCTTCTGCATCTAGCTATCAATTGTTTATTGATAGGTTTGTTGTTGCCATCAACTCATTAAAATCATTAAATATAGATGATCTGTTGGATTTCGTATTACTGCATTTAGCTACGCAAAAATTCGATAAAGACACAATTCGTGCTTTTCAAATGTACTCTCGTGACACGAAAACGCATACGCTCGATAATTTTATTGATTTTATTAAGAGTCAGTGTCGCATTTATGGGAGTACTCAGCCCGCAGTTGCAGCTAGCAGTAACATAAATAAGTCTAATTTTAAGCCCCGTGCTAAAACTAACCCGCCGAATCCACAGTCATACATAACAACTTCGGCTACTGACAAATGTACACTGTGTAATTACGCGAATCATGATCATTACTATAAATGTACCGCATTCGAAAAACTTCCGCCTGTTGAAAGATTTAAACATATAAAAAATAATAACGCGTGTGTAAACTGCTTAAGTCGTACACATAAGAGTGGTAATTGCTCATCGAAATTAAAATGTCGCACTTGTAATCAGCGGCATCATTCTATGTTGCATTTCAATAATGATAAACCGCGCACCGAACCCACTTCGCGTGCTGTCGTATCAGCGCGCTCAGCCACTGCGCCTCGGGAACCGGTTCCGGCCGCTACCGAGTCACCGCGCCCGCAGTTAGTACAACGCGGCGACCTATCGCTATGCACGACTTCTATTGCTGCATCACTTCCTACGCGCATCGATACACCGACCGATGATAATCGGCAATGCACAGCTATCCATTCGACTGTCTTGCTGGCTACGGCGCAAGTGATAGTGTACGATACGAATAATAGACCGCATACAATTCGTTGTTTGTTAGATAGTGCGTCTCAGAGTAATTTCATAACTTATGATTGTTGTAAACGCATTGGACTATTAAATCAGATGACTCCGTCGAGCATAGTGGTTAAGGGAATTGGTGGTTCAGAGAAACAAGTTAAGGGTTCAGTAAATTTAAAAATACATTCGCGTTTTAATTCAAATATTAATTTTGATCTCGCCTCGCTCGTGATCGACCGCATAAGCGACTCGCTGCCATCGGTAGCAGTAGATAAAGCCTCGTTCACACATCTCGACTCCCTCCCGCTCTCGGATGAGGGGTACGCTACTCCGGACGTACGTTTGGTCGGTGCGACCGTTCTTTCACATTTAATACTACCGGGAGTAGTTCGTAGTAATAACAGTAATGTTCCGCCCGCAATTGAAACTGTTTTAGGATATGTGATTATGGGCTCCGCGCCTACGTCACAGATCGTTCAAAACAATATTTCGACCTTGTGTTGTAACGTCGTTCATGACGCAATGGACACACTCTTCAAGAAGTTTTGGGAGCTTGAAGAGATATCCGCGCCGCCCGCTCAAAGTCCTGATGATTTTGAGTGTGAAGAATATTTCCGCGCTACCACCGTTCGGGAAGAAAGTGGTAGATACGTGGTCGCCTTACCTTTTCGTAATGACCCATGTTTGTTAGGTGATTCCTACACCGCCGCGCTTCGACGTCTCAAATGTTTAGAGCGTAAGTTAGATGCATCGCTCGAAACCCGCGCCGCTTATAATAATGTAATACGCGATTATTTAAATAAGGGCTACCTAAGTCCTATCGATATAAATTATGATGACGTCACTCGACCCTCATATACAATCCCGCACCACGGTGTATTCAGAGAAGATAAGTCTTCGACCAAGCTTCGTTGCGTTTTAGATGCTAGTTGTAAGACTTCGTCTGGTCACTCGCTTAATGATCTTCTCCACGCAGGTGCTAATTTACAAGGAGACTTGTTTAGCATTCTTATAAATTTCCGCCTATTTGAAGTGACTCTTTCCGCAGACATCCGTCAAATGTTCCTTCAAATAGCAGTTCGTGAGCCTGACCGCAGGTTTCAGCGAATCTTATATCGGTTCAGTACTGACGATCCAGTTACTGTATACGAATTTCACCGCGTCTGTTTCGGACTCAAGTCCAGTCCATATCACGCACTGCGCGTGGTCCGCCAGCTTATCGCCGATGAGGGAGATAAGTTCCCCGCGGCAGCCGCCGCAGCTTCATCATTCCTTTACATGGATGATATTGTTCTTTCTGTCGCGTCTACTACTCAAGCAATTACGCTTAGTAGTGAGCTAATTCAGCTTTTCAAGTTGGGTCAATTTGACCTAGTTAAGTGGTCAAGCAATTCTGATGCTGTTCTCGCACACATACCAGATACGCATAAAGACACTCAGGACAAAATGTTCGATGAGTCTGTTCCGCATAAAATCTTAGGCCTATATTTCGATAGATCTAGTGATTGTTTCCGATTTGTTGTCGCCGCTCCTGACGATAAGTGCACTAAGCGCACGATATTGTCCGCGATAGCAAGGCTTTGGGACATCATGGGCTTTGTGGCTCCGGCCATTTTGTACGCCAAGCTTCTTATTAAAGAGCTTTGGCTTGCAAAGTGTGATTGGGATGCCGAACCACCCCGCCATATTGTCGACCGCTGGATGCAGTTTTGTAATGAGCTTCCCTCGCTTAACAAACTGTGCATTCCTCGACATCTGGGTATTGTGCAAAATTGTGAGGTCAACATTATTGGATTCGCTGACGCTAGTGAACGCGCCTTTGGTGGCGTAGTATATGTACAAATCCGCGTAAACAATAATTATACTGTACAATTAGTGTGCGCAAAGTCTAAAGTGTCACCAGTTAAGGTAGTTTCTGTTGCACGATTGGAACTCTGCGCCGCTTTATTACTGTCACAGCTACTTCGTAAAGTTTTAGATATTTTAAATTCACGCTATACCGTTAGTAATGTTTTCGCCTTCAGCGATTCAAAGGTTGTACTTTGTTGGTTAAACGCATCTCCGCATCGTTGGCAGACTTTTGTCGCCAATCGAGTCGTAAAATTATTAGAAAATATTCCCGCGAGTCGATTCTTTCACGTTTCTGGCTCTGAAAATCCCGCAGATTGCCTGTCCCGTGGCATTACCCCGGACAAGCTAGTTGACCATCCTTTGTGGTACAGTGGACCATCGTGGCTCACTCGCGACCCAAGTGAATGGCCCTTAAGTAATTTCGATGATAGTGAATACGCAAACGCGCCCGAGCAGCGGACCCAGGCGCACGTCCTCACGACTAGTGTAAATAATTCCCCGCTATACGAGCTCGCTCAGCGACATTCGTCATACTCTAAATTATTACGCACAATTGTATATATCTACCGCTTTATGAAAATATTACCTCGTGGTAATTCCGTATCAGCCGCAGACTTAGATTTCGCAGAAAATAAATTAATTATTGCCGTTCAGGATGTTCATTTCTCTGTCGATAAATCTAATTTAATTGAAAATAAAACTTGTTCTCCCGCATTAAACAAGCTCAGGCCTTTTCTCGACAATAACGGTCTTATCCGTGTCGGAGGTCGCTTGTCAAATTCCGCCGAGGAATATACGCATAAGCATCCTTGCATACTACCGCGCCATGACCAAGTGGTCAATTTGATAGTTGATTACTATCACCGCAAGTATTTGCATGCTGGTCCAGAACTTCTTATGTCTTTATTGAGACGTAGATTTTGGATCTTAGCTGCACGACGTATTATACGCCATCACATTCATAAATGCAATGTGTGTTTTAGGTCGAAACCGCGCCCTTTATTTCCGCTTATGGCTGATTTACCCAGCCAACGTGTTAATCAGGTTGATAAAGCTTTCACGCATGTCGGATGCGATTACGCAGATCCTCTGTTATATACACCCGCTCGTGGCCGGGGGGTGAAGAGCCGCAAAGCTTGGCTATGCATCTTCACTTGCCTTACGACCCGTGCCACTCACATTGAGATAGCTTTAGACCTAAGTACTGTTAGCTTCCTAAATGCGTTCAAACGCTTTCTTTCTAGACGCGGACCTGTCAAATGCATGTACTCTGACAATGGAACATGTTTCGTTGGAGCACGTTCGTATCTACGCGACCTTTATAAATTCTTAGATGAGTTTCGTCCTCATCTAGAGGTAGAGCTTTCCGAAAACCGCATAGATTGGAAATTTATTCCACCCGCTGCGCCTCATTGGGGTGCATGCCGGGAAAGCATGGTTAAAATTGTAAAAACGCACTTATTTAAGTCTATTGGACATCAAATCGTATCATATGATGAGCTTCTTACAATACTCGCGCAAGTAGAATCTCTTATTAATTCACGCCCGCTGACTACGATGAGTTGTGATCCCGCAGAGCCTTCCGCTCTTACACCAGCTCATTTTTTGCAAACCGTGCCACTTTCGTCACTTCCCGCGCCTGAGGTTGAACCGAAGGACTTAGTACAGAGACATCATCTATTAGATAGTATAGTTCAGTCCTTTTGGAAACGCTGGCGTAATGAATATTTACACCAGTTACAATCGCGAGCTAAATGGAATGTCCCTTCTGTTCCCATACATGAAGGAACGGTAGTCATTGTCAAAACGGACAATGCTCCACCATTCGCTTGGCCTTTGGGTGTTGTGGAGAAGGTTCACCCGTGTAAGGATGGCACGACGCGAGTTGTTACTATAAGAACTTCAAAGGGGAGTTACCTTCGTCCTGTAGTAAAGTTATGTCCCCTTCCCAATCAGTAGTTTAAGTTATATAATTAACCGCAACTAGTTATAAGTAATATTATTTTACCGCACCTATTCATATTTATTACCGCACATACTCTACCGCGCATGTATCTTATACTCTACCGCACATATATTTCATACTCTACCGCGACTCTCTACATGTATTTCTCATGTATTTATGAGTATATATTATTTTATTTATTTTTTCTTAAAGGCAACCCTTTAAGGCCGGAGGGAAATGTTACCGCCATACGCATTCTATGCATTTAATTGCAATATTTCTAATTTAGCTTTGTTATAAGTACGCACGGTATGACAGGTATACATACCCTCTCTTTCCCACCATTGTGAATCCGCTACCCTTCCACTACGCATCTGTCATCGGTAGGACACGGTCGTCGTCCTAATTGATTGACAAGTAACCCCGCGAATAACGCGTCGCTGTGTAATTACTGCACAAAGACACTACCGCGAATACGTGATATAATTTATATAATACGCACATTCTATTGTAATATCAGACTTTCAATAGCTCAGCAGTGTTCAGTGACTTTGTGAAGCCTGTGCCGTGTGGTTGGAGTCCCGGGACGAGCTAAGCTGCAGCTGAACGTCAGGTGTGTGGAATTCCTTTTATTTCCTTTTAATTCTTCACCAATGAACATCATCCCGCTGTAATACCGTGTGATACTAGCGATCCTAGGCGATTTAAAAACTACAGTCCACTATTTCAATGTTTTCATTCCCGCCATAAAAGCCTTAGGGCACATAACGCGTCCCGCAGTGTCAAACATAAATCTTTGGCGCTAATAAATGTCTTATAGACGTGAACCACGTTAAATATATGTTTTTCTACTAAAAACATCCCATCCGGTAAAAAAACCGTATCAACTACTTGAACGGAATGACTCGCGGGACATTTATCTTTCATAATGGCAACATTTTCCTCATTCGAATAGAGATTATTTCGAAGTTTACTTCGATTGTTGCCCAGGATACAAGATTCGAGAAAATCACTTCGAGTTACGAGATTTCTTAGTAGAGATAGGCTTCGAATTGCAGATTCGAAATCGAAGTCGATTCGAAGTAAGCGAGAATCGCCCCCCTGATCAGATTCGGTCCGATTCGAACCGACCCATTTATATTTCGCGGGGAAACCTTCAAAAGGTCCTCGGGACCTGTGGGGGTCAACCAGGGTATGTGGGATTCTTACCCACTAAAGCCCACACGGCTGTTGCACCCCGAACGTCCAGCGACTCCGAAGGAACTCAGTCCGACTCGATCCAACCCCGTCTGACCACCCGATCCCACTCGATCGATTTACACAAATTACATTAAAATCATCCTATATATGTTGCGCGTTACCCTTATATATTGACGCCCCGTCCTGCTGGAACCCTTCAATTTTTCGGGATAAAGAGTCTCTTAGTTAAGCGGTCAGCGGGGCACCACTTACTTTGCAAACCGGAGGTCACGGGTTTGAATCCCGCAGGGAGCAACAACTTTGTGTAATTGTTTCTTACTGGTTAGGACAATGACGGACCTTTTTGTCTGGAAAGTAAGATGATCCATACGTCGGATGGGCACTGAGGGGCTTGGAGAACATTATTATTATTATGATGACATCGACGATGGCGATTATGTGTAGGTATGTCACATACAAAATATTACTATTTTGTTATTACCTAAATTCATTTTTCCATTTTACAACTATGTACCTACTAATACTGACACCAGCTATTTGAATTATCCGTAAATCTACATGTTCAGTAACCCTGAACTTGTTTGCAAGCTGTCTATAGTCTGATAAGTGTCAAGCTACATACCGTGAACTATTTGCTTTTTGTTCTCGCGGGGGATACCTTCGATAGGTCCCGGGACCTATGGAGTCAACCGGGGTATGTGGGATTCTTACCCACGGCTGTCGCGTCGGCACATGAGACGGGAGGCGTGGACGCTCCGGTGGGATCTGCACCAGAAAACTGAGGGTTATCTGGTCTTGCCTTTAAGCCGCCGCCGGAGACACTTTATAAATCCACCAAGCAAGCTGCCGTACTTGTTGCACATCTGTTGGGCCCCACACCCCAAACTTTCTGAAGGAGCTTTAGTCTTACAGATTGAAGAATGTTATTTTGAGTGATGTTATTAAAAAAATATAAGAAGTTATTGACACTTCTTATATTTTTTTATTAGGTATATCTTTAGCTGTTTTCGAGAGTCATTACGAACCGTCTCGAACACAGGTTTGATGATTTCCAGCCTTCCGAACAAGCCGGGTTCCGAAAAGACTTTAGCACCGTAGACCACATACATACATACGCTCCGCCAGATTATACAGAAGACCGAGGAGTATAATCGGCCATTATGTCTAGCGTTTGTGGACTACGAAAAAGCCTTCGATTCAATCGAGACCTGGGCGGTATTGCAGTCCCTCCAGCGGTGCCACATTGACTATAGGTACATCGAAGTGTTGAAGTGTTTGTACAGCAACGCCACCATGTCGATCCGACTACAGGACGAGAGCACAAAACCAATCCCATTGCAGCGAGGTGTGAGACAGGGAGACGTTATTTCTCCGAAACTGTTTTCAAACGCATTGGAGGACGTTTTCAAGCTCTTGAACTGGTACGGATTCGGCATCAACATCAATGGCGAATACCTTCCTTACCTTCCTAACCTTCGTTTTGCCGATGATATAGTCATTATGGCAGAGTCGCTGGAGGACCTCAATACGATGCTCAGCGACCTCAGTAGCGTTTCCCAACAGGTGGGTCTTAAAATTAACATGGACAAGACGAAGATCATGTCCATGTTGCACCCGTAACGGTAGTTGTTGGGAACGACACACTCGAAGTTGTTGGCAGATTGTCCAGTTAGGTCGGTCCAACTTCGACAAAGAGGTTGCCCGAAGAATCCAACTCGGTTGGGCAGCGTTCGGGAAACTACGCGATATCTCCTCGGCCGAAATACCGCAGTGTCTGAAGACGAAGGTTTTTAACCAGTGTGTGTTGCCAGTGATGACATATGGTACTGAGACGTGGTCTCTAACGGCTGGCCTTTTAGAGAAGTTCAGAGTCACACAACGAGCCATGGAGAGAACTATGCTCGGAGTTTCTTTGCGCGACAGAATCCGAAATGTGGAGATTCGCCGAAGAACCAAGGTCACCGACATAGCTCTCAGAATCTGCAAGTTGAAGTGGCAATGGGCAGGCCACATTGCTCGAAGAACCGATAACCGTTGGGGAAGAAAGGTTCTCGAGTGGCGACCACGAACCGGAAGACGCAGCGTTGGCAGGCCTCCCACTAGGTGGACAGACGACATTGTGCGCGTCGCAGGTAACTGGTGGATGCAAATGGCCGATTGTCGTTCATTGTGGCGTTCTATGGGGGAGGCCTATGTTCAGCAGTGGACGTCTTCTGGCTGATGATGATGATTATGGTGATCTTTTGTATTTCAAGATCAATGATTCAATGATTTCGATATCTATCACATCAACGTATTTTACAGAGGTTTAGTTATAGATTTCATGGAACCATTATATTTTTTAACACTATGACGCCATCAATAAATTGAAACCACCACCTTGCGTAAAACACACGGAACACTTACTCAAAATGGCGAAATACCTTACCTTATGCAAACTAAATGTATGCTCAGTCCCTATTGTATAGCGTAATAATACATATCTTATTAATTAACTGGTCAGTTTTTAATTACCCTATTCACATACTATAGAAATTATGTGGTAATATGCGTAAGTAATGTTCCACTGCTGAGCCCCTATGAAACATAGCGTGTTATATATACCATTTTATGCCCGAACTTCTACACAATACATCAGTGAAAGTCCTATTAAAATCCATCCACGGGTTTTCAAATGATACCTGGACCTACAGACAGACAGACAGACAATAATTCCAAAAATAATTGTTTTGGTCTCTATGTCGATAGTATAGTATCCCTAAATATAAATTTTGGAAAAATATTCAATGTCTCTTTGAGTTTTATTATAGTATAGATTATTTAAGTACCTACACGTGTCTGGGTGAACTCTATGTTTAGACGAAATGTTCAATGAAAATGAAATTAATTTATTTTATATCATTTAATTGGTCAAACAGGTTAAATTAGCTCCGATGAGTATAAGAAAGGCGTATTTCGTCTACCAGCACACGGAATTGTATGTATTAATAAATAAGAATAATATAACATTATTAACTGAAACACATCAGCTGATACAAAACATGCTCAACAACTATAGATAACAATTAATTTTGGTGTTACCAAATGAAGTTCCCATACTTGGTCAGTCCTGTATTTTTGACAAATCTTACCAATCTTTCAGGATTTACCGTATGTCATAAAAATCCAGTTCGCTTCTTCCCGCGGCTGTATCATCACGTAGCATCTTTAGTGGGATTGTGGTCTAAAACAACAACAACAACAGCTCCATCGGATATTGTATAGATTCATATAACTTAATGAATATTCTGGTTGATACTCATAAGTACTATCGATTCAAAGTGACCACAGATGAGCTATAAAACGTGCGTGCTTTGAATTAACTTGCAGCTCTGACGTCACGGGCGTTCGCATTTGCGCAAGCGCAATCTGATTCCGTCACTCCGTATGCATCCTCCCATTGTCGGCCATGTGTCAACGAACTGCTACAACACTGTGTCACTGCTGTCTCACGGATCAACTATTCGACATCTGACTCAGATCAGGTAGATCACCAAGGCTTGTGAGCATTTATGAGGCTTGTATTGGATGGCACCTAAAATGTGATGATTAGCTGTCGCTGAAATTAAAGACCAAACTATATTATAAAATAAAAAAATCTAAATTTTCGTGGATTCGGAAAGTTCAGAGATAAATGCCTGTCTTAAGTACTTAGTTCTTTTAATTTTAGAAAACAACCCATTTGGGTATAGGCCCATTTTAGGACACCCGTGGGATATCCGGGTAAGATTAGCACCCACCCGTCTCTTCCCGTTGGGTGTACGTAAGAGGCGACTAAGGGAAAACAAGAAGACGGGCAGCAGCGTCTTTTTATTGGATTACCTACCACCTATATTGCGATCCCTAAGCAACCTGCGAAGCGTGGGGATTATGGCAACCCCTCCATTCTAAGCCTTTGTTTAGCAGTGGACATCTTTTGGCTGCTGCTGATGATGAGGTGTTTAGGACTTGTTAGAGTACCTACGTACTTTCTGTTTAACTATACACACACACTCTTAGAAATCAATTAGAAAACAACAAACAACTCTTTTCTATTCCGTTGTTTTATGACACTGGAAGTCAAATAATACGCTAATGGTGGGCATATATATTATGTATCTCGTCCTAAAGATTCGAAAATAATCGTAAACAACTCCGAGAATCGAACAATTCTATTTAAAAACAATACTTAATGAAAATTAACAATAATTGACGTTTATGAGTGCGGCAGTAAGTAATTGAATGCTGTTCTTGACTAAAGACTAAGGTGACAGATTAGAGCAGTGGTTCCCAAACTTGTTTGGGCTCCGACTCATCTAACAAAAACTGCCAAATTCGGGACCCACCTCTTGGCCTCAGATTCCCTGGTCTCTACTGATCAGAAGGAAGAAAATGTTCGCTGACGAGACGCCTCACTACGTGAACCGACCGAGAGTTTGTTCTAAAGTACCTAACTATTTTTTTTTCATTTGACATTAATTTGTAATCATCAGACAACATGTATTGAAAATTAGTAACTTTAGTTAGTTCATTTGTTGGCGCTACCCCCCCCATTTTATAAATCTTTTGAATATTCACTTTTTCTCTTTTTCGCCGTTGCCGTTATTTTCTTCTGGAACCAACTTTGTAAAACATTTTGTTTGTCAGTTTTTCAAGGGTTGATCAATACCACTGCCGTTCTTCACCTTTAATAATTATTGACTATAATTTACTTGCTAAGAGCTACAAATAATGCCACCTTCAAATAAGTTATAATAAAATAAACAACAAATGTAACAAATTTGTTTTTTTACGTTTATTTTAATACTAGCTGACCCACGCAGCTCCGCCCGCGCGGTCTTTACGTTAACTAAACTTTCAATAATATACATTCGCATATACAAAACCTGAGACGTTTAGTTCAAATGGCGTTAAACGGTCACCCATCTATTTAATGACCTTACCTAACGTTGCTTAACCTGATCAATTTCCAAACATTGTTAACAACTGTCTATGAGTGTTTCCTTACAACTTTCAACCTTTCCTTTGTTTATTATAATTATAACGAAAAATTGTTAAAATCGGTGCAAGCGTATAACCAAGTACACATTTTGACTTTAGTTCCCTCTCCCAAGGGAACCGTGCCGAATGTCGGGATAAAAAGTATCCTATGTCCTACCTCGGAGTATTAACTCAAATCATGCTAAGTTTCGTTTCAATCTATCCAGTAGTTTCAGCGTGATGCGCAGCCGAGATACAGACAGACAGACTAAATTTAAAAAAAATACATTTTTGGCTTTAGTATCGGTTATAGAATGCCCTCCAAACATAATTTTCAAAATATCTACAATGTACAGAATTGGACCTGTTACAGTTTTATTATAAGTACTAGCTGACCCTCCCGCCTGCGCTTTTATTGCCTACATTAAAAATGCTCCGATGTCCAAATTTTCTCGCCTTCTCATCCTTCTTCTCGGAAAAAGAGGGGGCTCTTTTTCCCATTTGTTTCTCTATTTTTTCTCCTCCTTTAATTTATTTCTCTCTCCTCACTCTCTCTGCCCCCTCCTACCTTCCCGTCACATGCCGCTCTAGCCCTCGCCCGAACTCTGCCCTTTTCTAAACCACTCCACCCTATCGCTCAACCCCTCTGTCGCACTAAATTCTAGATCATTATCCTAGATAGCGATCCGCGGGACACCGCTTACTTTGCAAAACGGAGGTCACAGGTTCAAATCCCGCATATAGCGCCATCTAGTGAGATAAATGGTACAGAGTGGCTAAAAATAGTTACAAAATCTTTAATTATTTAAATTTACGGATCCAGAAGGATGTAAGTACCGCAATAAGATTTTTGATATTTATACGTAATACATACATTAACCGGAACCATATCGTGCATCGCCATGTACTGTGCGGAATTGTAGGCACTGACTAAAATCAGTTTGGTTGCAAAAGACAACATAAATAATCTTACGTAAAGTTTGTATATAGATTGTGTAGAGAATAAAATATGTTAAATTTTATATTTTTAAGTGGTCACTTGTTATATATTTTTGTATACTTACCAACCTATCTTTTGAATTTTAAGATTTACTTCAATGATGTTGATTTAAATAATAATCATAAATAACATATATCTACAGAGGTTTGAGATTTCATAGAACCATTATATTTTTTAACACTACGACGCCATCAATAAATTGAAACCACCACCTTGTGTAAAATAGTAAAAGCAAAAAATCTAAATAATATCTAAATTGTTTAAAAATAATTACTTATTAGCTTGCTAAAAAATATAAAATTATAAAAGAATCACGCGCCGGACTCGAACTCGGGACCTACTGCGCTGGCAAGACGCTTCCGTAAGCACTTGGCCACGAATCATATACGATGATACATTGCGAAATACCATATCTTATGCAAACTAAATGTTTGCCCAGTCCCTATTGTATATAGCGTAATAATACATATCTTAATGATTAACTGATCAGTCTATAATTACCCTATTCACATACAAAGGAAATTACGTGGTAATATGTGCAAGTAATGTTTCACTGCTTAGCCCCTATGAAACATAGCGTGATTTTTTATATACCAATTTATACCCTGACTTCTACACAACACATCAGTGAAAGTCCTATTAAAATCCATCAACGGGTTTTCAAATGATACCTGGACCTACAGACAGACAGACAGACAATAATTCCAAAAAAAATTGTTTTGGTCTCTATGTCGACAGTATAGTATCCCTAAATAGAAATTTTGGAAAAATATTCAGTGTACAGACAAAGTGCTCTTTGAGTTTTATTATAGGTAGTATAGATAGAAGAAGATATAGATAAAGCTGGTTATATTTCTTTTACATGTAAGTAAGTACCTATCCTAATCAAACCAGTTTGTAATTTCGGAAACTATTCAAATCCAGATGGATTTGTGTTGGAGCTGCTCCGACCCAGAGAGACCGACACAGGCGTATGTCACCCTCATTTTTGCGTCGCGGGAGTTTAGAAACCTACGAAATTTTACGTATCAATTAGTAATAAGTGGTAATTAAAATATCACTTATTACTATTTATGCCTACAACTCTCCTGATTTGTCTGATCGCCTGTTTTTTTTTGGATCTAATTATCCTGATATTTTAAAAATACACCCGCCAACTACGCCCTCAGTGGGCGTCCTGCTGTTAGCCTAATCGGTCGGGTGATCTGATGTTTCAGGGCCCACTCAATATTCGCTCGCGACCCACCCACCAGTGGGTCATACTATGGGAACTCCTGGATTAGAGGCATTAAACTGGGTATCTACTCTTACTTGTAAAAAGTCAGTCCTGGGCAAGGTCCTAGTTGTTGTCATAGACAGCAAACGTTATGGTCGTTAAGCCAAGTCAGAGACCTAAGGTCAGCTTATACAACTCCGACTCTTGGCCAATAAGCAAAAAATATAAAAAAATCACATGGAAAAAAGTAAGGAAAAAAATCGCAAACGACGCCGCGGGCTGAAGCTGTTGCTATTATGGATTGTGTCTGATTCGGTCAAAAATGCGCTGACTAAGTCTGGAGTCACGCCACTGGCAGCGAACACCTGATTGCTAGAAACATGACACCATCGGCATCATCACCCCGATATGCCTCGTGAGTTTACAAATTTGCTGTGACATGCGTGGACCACGATTGGCTTATTAAGTACTTAATACTCATTAATTAATTATCAATTGTGCAAAGATACGACGCGTAACTCATGTTATAATTTAAATTTTTAGAAATTGCGCGCGTTCTTCAGTTTCCGTATTTTCTCTAAGTAAACTTCGGGTAAGGTTTTACTGCCTTGTGGAGTAATGTTCACGCATTTCGGAGTCCTTTGGAACTCAGAGTCTCGCTTGATATTAAAGGGTTTAGAGAGACTTTTGGTATACTAATTAATAAAAGCGAGTTGGGTTATCAATAAGTTTATTTGTAAATATGAAACCTTACGTAGCTCGTTGATATAGGTCGTTGATGTAGGTCGTCGCAGCAGTTAGATCTTTAAAAGTTTAACTATAAGTACTAGTTTATAAGGATTTTGAACTTTGATTCAGTCAGTAGCCAGCACAATGTTTGGTTGGCTCGTGGAAAGCAATATGTGTAAAGTATGTCTCTTGGACCTGTGATTTGGACGAAATAGGCTTTCGACCGTAGTGTTCCTCCTTTAGAACGTAAACAGATATAATCCCACAGGAACGCTCTCGATTACAAGGTAACAAGTATAGTTTATGGCTTGCCAGGCACTAAAATAAATATATATAATCTATAAACCAATTCCCTTTAAAGGTTTGAAGGGGAAGTGTTAACTTCACTGTCGTCATGAAAGTAAGTGATAACAGATATAAATATTATGTATGTAATGTACCTTTACATGTACCTACATAAATATTATTAAAAATGTCGGCATAATTAATAAACCTTCCTCTTCTGCGTAGTTCAGATGATACAAGAGGGTTGTGTGTATAATTAGCCAGCGTGAAGGCTGCGATGAAGGGTGCGCAGGTGAAGCGTGCTCGGGGTAGCGCTCGAGCGCGTTGGGCGGGCGGCCACTCTACTACTCTACCGTGAAGCTATCGCGCTCTCGACCGGAATGTACGGCCATCTTCAAAAATAGCTTTTTACAAATATACTTGTTACTACATACATAATTTCTTTTACATGTATTAATACACATATTTTTCTAACGATAACGCAATGCTTAAAGACCAAAGTTTTTAATCAGTGCGTCCTACCCGTGATGACATACGGAGCCCAGACATGGGCACTCATGGTACGACTAGTCCACAAATTCAAGGTCGTTCAGCGGGCTATGGAGAAAGCTATGTTCGGTGTTTCTCAGAGAAACCGAATACGGAATGAAGTGATTCGCCAGAGAATCAAAGTGACCGACATAGCTCAAAGGATTGGCAAGTTGAAGTGGCAGTGGGCTGGTCATATTTGCCGCAAAACCGATGACCACTGGGGTAAACTGGTTCTGGAGTGGAGACCGCGAATTGGGAAGCGTAGTGTAGGACGCCCTGTGACCAAGTAGAGCGACGATATTCGCAGAGCGGTTAGCAGATACTGGATGAGGAGAGTCGAAGATCGGTCACATGCATGCCTTGGGGAGGCCTATGTCCATCAGTGGACTAATGTGGGATGATGATGATGACATTTTACTACTGTACAACCAGTGACAATATGTCATAAGACATTTATTTTATGTTAACTCAGAAATGTAATCGTTATAATTTTATGACGAGATTCAACTAAGTGTTGATTAGTTTGTTTCAAATGCAAAAACAATGTAAAAACAAATTCCTAATCAGTAATTAACGGTTGCAACGCTGAACTAACGCGGGTTGCCCGTGAAAGCACCGACTCTATGGCAATTATAGGATATTCCATAGTACAAATGAATTCAGAAGTTCAAGTCTACTTATTTGCTGTAACCAATGGTATCAAGTACGATTTTTTAGCAATGTGATATTCATATATCATTTATTGCTTTTCATAACGTTGACAAGGTCTTAAATAAGATGCTTAGAGCTAAGTACAATTATGGACCCAGTAGGGCACAGCAAAATGTAAATAAAATTAATAGTTAAAACATTGGTATTTTTTTTTTAATTATAAGGAAGTATGTCAAATAAAATAAATGTCAAAGAAAAAAATAAAATAAAATTATAAGGGATAGAAGAAGAAAGAAGAAGAAGAAGAAAAAACGTTTATTTGACATATACACACAGAAATTCTACAAACCAAGCGAAAAAGAAACTTAAAAAAGAAAAGATACAAAAGGAGGAAAAAAACAGACACACAATAAAACATAACCTGCGTGCACATGCCGAAGGAGTCACCAACTCAGCATGGGCTGTGGGTATATATATTAATCATAAAAAAATAGTGTAGGTAATATGAGTATTATAGTAAAAGTAAAAAAAATAGCGGTAGCGGCGATAGCGGTTTTTTTGCCTAGAAATTATCAATAGTAACTGATAGTTTGAAGCTGCGACAGATATTTAAATATCAGAGTTTTCCTACCTCTTTGCCACTGCGGCGTTCAGGTACTATTTTTTTTTTGGATTTCATGATAATATTTTATATCACCTGCACTTTATAAACGAAGTATTATTACACTTGATATACTGCATTTTGTTCACTGGGTGACGCCAAGGTGAGTCAGTGTTTGGTTACGATTAGGGATGGCCACGCTTTGTTATCGTTAAAACTTCTTTGACTAGCCTTTGAATTTAGTAAGAAGTCTTTAGTTTCTGTTATCTTCCGGGGCTAATAGTGAAGGAGTTATTTGAAAATTATCACTTATAAGATGGTCAATCCATTGAAAGATTTCATTATTAGTCAAATAATTTGGAATCACTTGGTATAAACAATGGCGTTCCTATTCTAGACTAGCTGACCCACGCTGCTCCGCATGCGCTATTTTTACGTTAGCTAAACTTTTAATAACAGACATTTGCATCGAATACATAACCTCCTTTTTTATAGTCGGATAAAAACTGGGACCCACTTTTTACTTGCTCTCCGAAGCACGGATCCGTTTAGTTCAAATGGCGTTAAACGGTCACCCATCTATTTAATGACCTTACCTAACGTTGCTTAACCCGATCGATTACAAAACCTTGATAACAACTCTCTATGAGTGTTCCCTTAATAATAATTGTTATAATTATGAAGAAAAATTGATCAAATCGGACCAAGCGTATAACCAAGTACCCATTTTGACTTTAATCCCCTCTCCCAAAAGAACCGTGCTAGATTACGGGATAAAAAGTATCCTATGTCCTACCTCGTAGTAAGATCTCAAATCATGCCAAGTTTCATTTGAATCCATTCAGTAGTTTCGGCGTGATGCGCAGCCGTGATACAGACAGACAGACAGACAGAAAGACAGACAGACAGACAGACAAAAATTTAAAAAATTACATTTTCGGCCTCAATATCGGTTATAGAATGCCCTCCAAATATAATTTTCAAAATATCTTCAATGTACAGAATTGGACCTGTTACAGTTTTATTATAAGTACTAGCGACCCGCCCCGGCTTCGCACGGGTGTAATTGAGAAAAAATAGAAGTGTTTAATTTTAACTTACTGCCTTTGATTATAGAATTTCTTCAAAAATAATGTTTGTAGCTGACTTTTCGTAACGCAATATGAAAAAAAATTGTTTAGAAGTGACGCGTGAAAGAGCTACGACCTACGTATAGCTATCTATCCATGGGCAAAGTACTCAACGCTTAGGTTTAAGCCTGCAACGTTGAATCTCTGAATTTGTGATTTGTTAATTGTATTTTTATTTTTATTAGAAACTGCAGACGTGTACCGGTGTACAATTTGGGTGGATTAAGGACAGGAACAGAACACCATTTCTTTAAAACCAATTTATGGAAGCAATACGGGCTTCCTTGTTCGGTTTCATCGTTAAGACGTAGACGGGGGTCAACCGGGGAATTCTTACCCACTAAAACCCCCGCGGCTATCACGTCGGCACATTAGAGCGCGGTTCTGGGATATTTGTCGGGATCTGCACCAGTTGATACCACTCAGTGCCTTGACTTTGAACCCGCCGCCGGAGAGGCACATTATAGTTCCCCGGGAACCTGTCACGGTGCTCACGGTTACAGGGGTCACGGGGGACGCCTTTAATGGGATTTACGGGACCCTGTTGGTGGTCAACCGGGTATGTCGGATTCTTATTCACTAAACCCAGTTGCTACGGCCGTTAAATCAGTACATAAGAAGGAGACCTGGGTTATCCGGTGATATCTGCACCAAGATCCCTCAGTGGCTTGCCTTTGAGCCCGCCACCAGGGGACACAATAAAGCCACCTGGGAAACTACACACATCAAAAGTGTCTAGGGATCAAGCATTTTTAAGCGGATTTCTTGAGATTGAGATGTGGCTTTGTAATAAATTTATGATTTTATAAATTTATATGGATCCTTTTTGGTGCATTTCATAATTTGAATCAGGAACTGTGAATCAAATTCGAGTAAAAGATGAAAATCAGCTGTCAATATTTTCCCTATAAAAACATACAACGCATTGAAGACATTATTAGTGCTACTGTTTCCCTACTACTGATTAAAACCAACGTTATTATGGAGCGGCGACGTCATTTAAGCAGGGAAGAAATGCTCAGAGCCGTGGGAATGATAGAAGCTGGTTCCCGGCAACGTACTGTGGCTTTAGCTCTGAATACAAGTGAGAGTGTTATCAGTCGACTTTGGACACGTTACCGAAGCACTGGTACCGTGGCTGAGCGCCATGGAGGACGGTATCGCTGCACCACACGGAGACAAGACCGATATATTCAAATCTTAACTCGAAGAGCTCCAACAATAACTGCCATGATGTTAGCCGTGAGGCTTCATCACTCTTCAGGGAACTTAATTAGCGACCAAACAGTCAGAAACCGCTTGCATGAAGTGAACCTTCATTCCCGAAGACCGCTACGGGTACCACCTATAGCAATGCACAATCGTAGGATTCGATATCAATGGGCTCTTGAACACAGAAATTGGGCAGAAGAACAATGGCGTTTCGTGTGCTTTTCTGATGAGTCTCGTTTTGGTATGAGACCGGATACAAGACGTATACGACACTGGAGAACCCCTGGACGCCAACAGCGATTAAAATCCTGCCAGGAAGTCCATCCTTATAGTGGTGGAACCATCATGGTATGGGCGGGTATTTGGATCGGCGGAAGAACTGAGTTGATTTGGATCAGAGGCAACCTCAACGCTCAAATTTATGCTGAGACGATTGTATCAGACGTCATCGTTCCTCTACAAGTGCAAATCGGTCCCTTATTTCAGTTAATGCATGATAATGCACGACCGCACACCGCAAGAGTTGTAAGACAGACTCTCGCCGCAGCTAACATCAATGTCCTGCCCTGGCCTGCTCAGTCGCCAGACTTGAACCCGATTGAGCATGCATGGGATATGCTACAGAGAAGAGCTCTGCCGAATATGGAGGGTATCCAGTCGCAAGAAGACCTTTTTTTGTTGTTGCAACGAACATGGGCGGCCATTCCACAGCGTGATTTGGATGAACTCATTTTGAGTATGCCAAACCGATGTTCTTGTGTTGTTAGTGTTCGCGGTAGAAACACGGATTATTAATTGTTTAAGTTACCCAATAAAATTTTAAAGAAAACTGTTATTTCAGTCTTTTTTTCGAACTTTTGTGTTAGTGGTTCAAATGTCAAAAATCCCTTTATTAGGAAAATGGCAAATTTCTTTATTAATGCAAAGGTGACTTGGTTTATCGTTACTGTGACAAACGAAAACACTTTATTTGATGAATCCTTAAAGAAAATTTTAATTAATATCAATCAGGAGAAAAGTTATTGCAAAAATATATGTTGATCCCTAGACACTTTTGATGTGTGTATCATCGTGCTCAAAGATACGGGGATCGCGGGGGAAACCTCCAATAAGTCCCACGGATACCATGGGGAAGTCAACCTGGGTATTTGGGATTCTCACCCACTAAAACTCCCGTGGCTGTCACATCGGCACATGAGAGGGAAACCTGGGTTCTCGGGTGGGTTCTGCACCAGGTGTCCCTCAGTGCCTGGCCTTTGAGTCCGCCACCGGGGGGCAAGCATATTATATCCCAGATTTACCTTATATTATTTGGAATGATAATGATATATATGTAGAATAAACTTATCTAGTACTTGATTGTTAAGTATGTACCTCTTTAGGTTTTTACTTACTCAGATAAAACTTCTAAATAAATTCAGTTAATATATAAACCTTGAAAAAATAAAAAAATAATTAAAAATAAAAAGTTTAAAAGTACACAAAAAAATCCCAATGAGAAATTTGAACCCGGACTCTGCTGTGTTTAGAAGAGGCTTTCGTAAACTCCAGACCACGGCTACTCTAATTCTATTATTTGAATTACTTGATCATATTCTTGTTATATGTCTGCTCAGTCCCTATTGCATGTAGCGTGATATTTTATCTTATGTATTAAAGTTATACGTGTACAGTACCTAATTTACGTACTAAGCTAATCTAAGTGAAAATATTTGTACCGCCATCGGTTGAGTAATAATACTGCTTTTTAACCCTGTTAAGGGATAAATTTAAAAACAGATCCCCTCAGTGCTTGCCTTTCAGCCCGCCACCGGGGGGCACAATAAAAAAATAACCTGTCACCGTGCTCAAAGTTTCGGGGATTACGGATAGACCTCCAATAGGCTCCCAGGATCCTGCGGGCGGTCGACCGCGGTGTGTAGGATTCTTACTCTCTAAACCCCTCACGGCTGTCCGCACAAAATATGGGGTTGCACCGGGTACCCCTCAGTGCAAGGCAAGGGCCTTTGAAGCCACTGCCGGGGGCGCATTATAGCCCTCCGGGAATCTGTCACCGTTGTCACAGTTATAGCGGTGGCGGGGGACACGTTTAATATGTCCCCAGGATCCTGTGGGGGATTCTTACCCACTAAAACTCCCGTGGCTGTCACATCGGCACATGAGAGGGGAACCAGGGTTCTCCGGTGACATCTGCATACGTACAATACATGCATATTGTATTCCTACCCAGACATTTTGGAAATATATTTTCATTATTTTATTTTTATTATATTTGGGAAACAAACAAATGATACTACTTATTACTAATATAAGATCCAATAGTACAAAAATCAATTAAGTTTCCACTAATAACTAAATCATAACATTAGAGAGAAGTTAACTACGTATGCATGATTTTAAATTAAAAAAAAGTATTAAATTAAAAAAATATATTAGAAATAAAAAGTGCCGGAGTCAATATGAGTTAAATATTTAAAACATCGAATCTTAATATAAATAAAAAAACAAAGTTTAAAAACACAAAAAAAATCCATACACGGGTAGCGAACCCGGACAGTCCATACCACTTGACCAAGGAACTTTGATTTTATTCTTCGAATTACCCTATCTTATTCTTGTGATATATTTGTACCGCCGTCGGTTGAGTAATAATACTCCTTTTTTACCCTATTAAGGGATAAACAAAAAAAAATATGAAATACAAATTCAATTAACTTTCTTAACGAAAGTCTGTGCAAAATTTCAAGTCAATAGGACTAAGGAATCGCGTTCTCCCATACAAACTTTGCCCCCCTGTTTCACCCCCTTAGAGGTTGAATTTCGCAAAAACCCGTCTTAGTGAGCACCTACGTCCTAAAAGGAACCCCCATGCAAAATTTGAGACTCCTAGCACTTATAGTTTCTGAGATTTCGTGATGAGTGGGTTTTTGTCTACTCTTTTATATAATATAAGACTAGCGACCCGCCCCGGCTTCGCACGGGTGTAATTGAGAATAAAAAAATGAATAGGTAATTTAAAGTTACTGCCTTTGATTATAGAATTTCTTCATAAATTATGTTTGTAGCTGACTTTTCGTAACGCAATAGAACAAATTTTGTTTAGAATAGGGTTACGTATAGCTGTTTGTCCATGGGCAAAGAACTCAACACTTAGGTTTAAGCCTGTAACGTTGTATCTCTGAGCTTGTGATTTGTTAATTGTATTTATAATTTTATTAGAAACTGCAGACGTGTACCGGTGCACAATTTGGGTGGGTTAAGGACAGGAGCAGGACACCATATCTTTAAAACCAATTAATGGAAGCAATATGGGCTTTCTTGTTCGGTTTCATCGTTAAGACGTAAACGGGGTCAACCGGGGATTTCTTACCCACTAAAACCCCCACGGCTATCACGTCCGCACATTAGAGGGCGGACCTGGGCTATCTGTCGGGGTCTGCACCAGCTGATGCTGATACCACTCAGTGCCTTGACTTTGAACCCGCCGCCGGAAAGACACATTATAGTACCCCGGGAACCTGTCACGGTGCTCACAGTTACAGGGGTCACGGGGAAAGCCTTTAATGGGATTTACGGGACCCTGTTGGTGGTCAACCGGGTATATAGGATTCTTATACCTACACTAAACCCCCAACGGCCGTGCAATCAGCACATAAGAACCCCCTTCTTGGGCTATCCAGTGGGATCTGCACCATGATACCCTCAGTGCCTTGCCTTTGACCCCGCCACCGGGGGGGGGGCACAATAAAGCCACCCAGGAAACTGTCACCGTGCTCACGGTTACAGGGGTCACGGGGGAAGCCTTCAATAGGTCCCCGGGACCCTCTTGGCGGTCAACCGGGTCATGTAGAATTCTTATACGCTAAACCCCCAACGGCCGTTAAATCAGTACATAAGAAGGAGACCTTTTTTTTTTTTTTTTTTTTTTTTTGACGCGGGGGAAATCTTCGAAAGATCCCCGGGAGCTGTGGGGCTCGACCGGGGTATGTGGTATTCTTACCCACTAAAACCCCCGCGGCTGTCGCATCGGCACATGAGAGGGGGGACCCCAGGGCTCTCCGGTGGGATCTGCACCAGGGGCCCCTCAGTGCCTTGCCTTTGAGCCCGCCGCCGGGGGGCGCATTGTAGCCCCCCGGGAACCTGTCACGGTGCTCACGGGGACGGGGGTCGCAACCCCGCCGCCGTCCTCCTCGGAGTCGCCGCCGTACTCAATGGACGCTCAAGGGGCCCACACCCCGAGCGTCCAGCGACTCCGAAGGCATAAGAAGGAGACCTGGGCTATCCGGTGGGATCTGCACCAAAATCCCACAGACTCAGTCGCTTGCCTTTGAGCCCGCCACCGGAGGGCACAATAAAGCCACCCGGGAAACTATCATCGTGCTCAAAGATACGGGGATCGCGGGGGAAACCTCCAATAGGCCCCCAGGATCCTGCGGGCAATCGACTGCGGTATGTGTCCCCACGGCTGTCCGCACAAAATATGGGGCTGCACCGTGTACCCCTCAGTGCAACGCAAGGGCCTTTGAAGCCGCTGCCGGGGGCGCATTATAGCCCCCCGGGAATATGTCACCGTTGTCACAGTTAAGGGGGTGGCGGGGGAAACATCCAATATGTCCCCGAGATCCCGTGGGGAAGTAAACCTGGGTATTTGGAATTCTTACCCACTAAAACTCCCGTGGCTGTCACGTCGGCACATGAGGGGGAAACTTGGGTTCTCGGGTGGGATCTGCACCAGGTGCCCCTCAGTGCCTGGCCTTTGAGTCCGCCGCCGGGGGGCAAGCATATTATATCCCAGATTTACCTTATATTATATGGAATGAATGATATATAGAAAGAAATTTTGAATTGTAACTGACGTGTAAAACAAATTTACCAATAAATGATTATGATTATGAACTTCTCTAGTACTTGATTGTTAAGTGTGTACCTCTTTAGGTTTGGTCAACGCAAGCTAATTAAATTTATTTACTTAGATAAAAGTTCTAAATAAATTCAGTTAATATATAAACCTTCAGAGAAAAATTAAAAAAATTATAAAATGATCAAAAATAAAAAGTAAAAAAGTACACAAAAAAAATCCCAAAGAGAGATTTGAACCCGGACCGCGCTTAGAAGACGCTTCCGTCACCTCCAGACCACAGCTACTCTTATTCTGTTATTCGAATTACTTGATCATATTCTTGTTATATGTCTGCTCAGTCCCTAATACATATAGCGTGATATTTTGCCTTATGTATTAGTTATCAGTACCTAATTTACGTACTAAATCTAAGTGGGAATATTTGTACCGCCATCGGTTGAGTAATAATACTGCTTTTTAACCCTGTTAAGGGATAAATTTGAAAAAAGATCCCCTCAGTCGCTTGCCTTTGAGCCCACTACCGGGGAGCACAATAAAAAAATTACCTGTCACCGTGCTCAAAGTTTCGGGGATCACGGGTAGACCTCCAATAGGCTCCCAGGATCCTGCGGGCGGTCGACCGCGGTGTGTAGGATTCTTACCCTCTAAACCCCCCACGGCTGTCCGCACAAAATATGGGGCTGCACCGGGTACCCCACAGTGCAAGGCAAGGGCCTTTGAAGCCGCTGCCGGGGGCGCATTATAGCCCCCCGGGAATCTGTCACCGTTGTTACAGTTAAAGGGGTGGCGGGGGACACGTTTAATATGTCCCCGGGTTCCTGTGGGGGATTCTTACCCACTAAAACTCCCGTGGCTGTCACATCGGCACATGAGAGGGGTACTTTGGTGGCATGAGCTGTCCCTCAGTGCATTGTCTTTGAGTCCGCCGCCGACGGGTATATTACACACATCAAAAGTGTCTAGGGATCAAGCATTTTTAAGCGGATTTCTTGAGATTGAGATGTGGCTTTGTAATAAATTTATGATTTTATAAATTTATATGGATCCTTTTTGGTGCATTTCATAATTTGAATCAGGAACTGTGAATCAAATTCGAGTAAAAGATGAAAATCAGCTGTCAATATTTTCCCTATAAAAACATACAACGCATTGAAGACATTATTAGTGCTACTGTTTCCCTACTACTGATTAAAACCAACGTTATTATGGAGCGGCGACGTCATTTAAGCAGGGAAGAAATGCTCAGAGCCGTGGGAATGATAGAAGCTGGTTCCCGGCAACGTACTGTGGCTTTAGCTCTGAATACAAGTGAGAGTGTTATCAGTCGACTTTGGACACGTTACCGAAGCACTGGTACCGTGGCTGAGCGCCATGGAGGACGGTATCGCTGCACCACACGGAGACAAGACCGATATATTCAAATCTTAACTCGAAGAGCTCCAACAATAACTGCCATGATGTTAGCCGTGAGGCTTCATCACTCTTCAGGGAACTTAATTAGCGACCAAACAGTCAGAAACCGCTTGCATGAAGTGAACCTTCATTCCCGAAGACCGCTACGGGTACCACCTATAGCAATGCACAATCGTAGGATTCGATATCAATGGGCTCTTGAACACAGAAATTGGGCAGAAGAACAATGGCGTTTCGTGTGCTTTTCTGATGAGTCTCGTTTTGGTATGAGACCGGATACAAGACGTATACGACACTGGAGAACCCCTGGACGCCAACAGCGATTAAAATCCTGCCAGGAAGTCCATCCTTATAGTGGTGGAACCATCATGGTATGGGCGGGTATTTGGATCGGCGGAAGAACTGAGTTGATTTGGATCAGAGGCAACCTCAACGCTCAAATTTATGCTGAGACGATTGTATCAGACGTCATCGTTCCTCTACAAGTGCAAATCGGTCCCTTATTTCAGTTAATGCATGATAATGCACGACCGCACACCGCAAGAGTTGTAAGACAGACTCTCGCCGCAGCTAACATCAATGTCCTGCCCTGGCCTGCTCAGTCGCCAGACTTGAACCCGATTGAGCATGCATGGGATATGCTACAGAGAAGAGCTCTGCCGAATATGGAGGGTATCCAGTCGCAAGAAGACCTTTTTTTGTTGTTGCAACGAACATGGGCGGCCATTCCACAGCGTGATTTGGATGAACTCATTTTGAGTATGCCAAACCGATGTTCTTGTGTTGTTAGTGTTCGCGGTAGAAACACGGATTATTAATTGTTTAAGTTACCCAATAAAATTTTAAAGAAAACTGTTATTTCAGTCTTTTTTTCGAACTTTTGTGTTAGTGGTTCAAATGTCAAAAATCCCTTTATTAGGAAAATGGCAAATTTCTTTATTAATGCAAAGGTGACTTGGTTTATCGTTACTGTGACAAACGAAAACACTTTATTTGATGAATCCTTAAAGAAAATTTTAATTAATATCAATCAGGAGAAAAGTTATTGGAAAAATATATGTTGATCCCTAGACACTTTTGATGTGTGTATATCCCGCGTATTTACCTACCTTATAATATATGGAATTGAGGAAATTCTCTTGTCTACGCACCAGCGGGCGAAGGCCTAGACGAAGGCGACGCGCGGGGTGCGCGTTGAGGTATCGGACCACAGCAGCGGGGCGTAGCCCCCACCACAGGGACTTCGCCTAGATCCGTCGGCGAGAACGCACACGGTCGCCGTTAATTATTTTTGTACTGGCTTTTATTACGTATTACATCTAATTATTATACAGTCCTGTCTTTATATTTACAAACCGATTACGTCTCAACCAATGGTCCTTTACAAGAAATGTTCCAGTGAATTTAATAGTTAAAAGTCAACGGTACAAGAAGCATTCGGACTTTGACCCCTTGCATCGTTCAAAGTTGCATATCATCGCCGCCTATATAACGGATACGAAGCCGCACACCGAAGATCGTGGAAAGGATACGGGTATTCTGTGAGTCGTTCCAATTTACTCCCTTCCTTTGCCTATTTTTTCCCGATTTTCTCTTATTTGTGCTAATTTTGGTATATTTTTTCTTATCTTTTTCTTCCCGTAAGCATTTTTGAGTGAGTTGTATCGATCTTTTTGCCTATATACCTATCTCATTAGTGCATTTCTATCCATATAACAGTATATAAGTTGTTCCTTCAAAAGTGAAAGTATTATTACATTCGCTGCATCAGCTGTGGCTGTTCCACGCCTATCTACCGCCGCTTGTTATTCATATTCACATTTTCATACTTATTTTTGGCAACGCATTACGTCTTATTGTAACCTCATCGCATTCAATCTTTTATAATGGCCGATAAACTTAGTAAAAAACGAAGCGCAATGAAAGCTAAGCTTACAAATTTTAGCAACTATTTAGAAATACTTAAAAGTTGCGCTAGATTATCTGACTTGCAGCGTATTGATTTAGATTATCGTTTTAGTAAATTCGATGCCTTGTACTCGGATTTCGACAATTTACAGACCGAGATCGAGACGTCCGTGGACGAGCCAGACGAGGAGTACGCGGTTAGAACCCAGTTTGAAGAGCAGTACTTTTCACTGGTGGCAGTTGCGCGGAGCTTGCTGTCCCATGATCGGGAAAGCGAGAGCCGTGACCCTGCAGCTGGGGTAAAGGACTCCAAAACAAATATGCCGGGTGAGAATCAGAACAATTTTATACGTCTACCAAAAATTGATTTACCTCAATTTGATGGCAGTTATCAGTGCAGGCTTGAGTTTAGGGACACTTTTATTTCTTTAATACACGACAATCGTTGTATTGACAATATTAACAAGTTCCACTATTTACGGGCCGCTTTAAAGGGTTCTGCATCGGAAATTGTGAAAAATATTGATTTTAACAGCGACAACTACGACATGGCCTGGGACTTGTTGTGCGAACGATACAATAATAGTCGTCTTCTCGTCAACAATCATATCCAAGCATTATTTAATGTCGAAAATGTTTCATCAGAATCGAGCACATCTTTACGCCGCCTTATAGATGTGACAAACAAAAATATACGTGCACTTAAGACCTTGAATGAGCCCACAGAGCATTGGGATACCCTAATTATATACATGATGGCTACTAAATTAGATTCCGTAACAAATAGACAGTGGGAAGAGTATCGTAATACCTTGTCATGTCCCCCAAAATTATCACAATTCTGCACATTTGTAAACAATAAGGCCGATTTATTGGAAACATTAGAGGATAATAAAAAGCATACAAAATATAATAAATCTAAAAGCTTTGTAACAACATTAGAAAACACAGCATCATATAATACACGAAATACATCTTATAAAGGCTCATATCAAATTAAATGTCCCCTATGTTCTGGCGAGCATTTATTATACACTTGTGATACCTTTAGAAACCTCACTATTGAATCACGCATTAAGAAGGCCAAAGACCTCAGAGTATGTCTAAACTGTCTACGTTTAGGTCATGTAGCAAACAAGTGCAAATTGTCGCATTGTAAATATTGTTCGGTTAAGCACAACACCTTATTACATCTTGAACAAGAATCACCACCTATACTCGATCCATTGCCTAAAGCCCTTGATACTGTTGCGCTTTCAGCTACTACTAATAAAACTTTACCGCAGACTACTACTTCTTCGCTTATTTTGCTGTCCACAGCTCTCGTAAAGGTGGTGGACGACCGCGGTGAAGAGAGCATCGCCAGAGTTCTGCTGGATAACGGTAGTACAGCTAATTTTATTACCGAAAATCTATGCGATACACTGCGATTGCCACGCAACGGAACTAGTCATACGGTGACAGGTATTAACAATCAAACTAGTAAAAGTGTACAATCTTGTAATCTTACCATTCACTCATTACATAACGATTATTCAGTCAATATTGATTGTTTAATATTGCCTGAGATCACGAAACGTTTGCCTTCACATCAAGTCGACTTAAAAAATATTCCTATACCACAGGGTTTGCAGTTAAGTGACCCAACCTTTAATATCCCATCCGCAATTCAAATTCTTGTAGGTGCGGAAATTTACTGGGATATTGTGCTTTCAAATTATATTACCCTTGGTAAAAACCTACCAAAGTTATGCGAAAGTAAATTAGGATGGTTAATATCAGGATCAGTACCTTTACAATCACAGCCATCTCGTTCACATTTTTGCAATTTTAATATAACTAAATACCATTCTGATATCAAGACATCAATGGTTCAGAGACCTGAAATAGCAGAAAAACATACAATATCTCCAAAGAGACGTCAAAAATACTTTTATGATAACAAGTCTCGAATAAAACACAACCAACAATTGGTCACCACTTCTTATTCTAATAAAACAGGATCATCGGTGTATCGTTCCTTTTTACCCTCCTTGCCTCTTAAGTCTGATCCACCTGTACAAGTTGGTCACTATGGCATGGTGAAACATAGTTTTTTCCCACCTGAAAATATATTTTAGCGCGGCACCCAAATCAAAATATTGATGTTCAACAAAAACTTAATGCCTACTTAATTTCAATTACCAATTATAATTACGTGACAAACCCGCCGAATAATTGTCAATTTTTGGGTTGGTTAGTAACCTTTTATTATTCGTGCAACATTGAATGAGTGAAATACAAGAATGTATCTACCATTAGTTTTGTACCTGGACCTACGTTCCGTCTAATGATAACCCGGTGAATTTCTTTTTTTCTCGCGGGCTGAAGGCTGACCTTGTCAGCGGAATAGGCCAGGCCTAATTCGAAATAGGTATACAATCTTAACGATAATAAATCTACAATCAACTAAATTACTATACAACTAAACTATTATGTTATACCTACACTATTATAAAATAAATCTAAAATTATCTCTATTTACACTATTTATAAAGAATCAATATTTACATAAGTTCATGAGTATCCAAATGAGTATACTTAGCTCGCAAATAACATAATTTCCCTTATGAATACAACAAAAACATAAATTATTATTTTATAGTAAACATTATTATTTTAATAAAAATATACATATTTTAAATGCAACGCAGTAAGTTGTTACATATAGGTCTACAGCTACCTGACGTTAATATTCGGCACAGTTCCTGAAGTAGAAGCCTTTCAAAGTAAAATGTAAATAAGTACCATATATATTTCACACTTTAACCCTACAATATGTTGCTTACTCATGAGAGCTGCCATGCCTTAATCTAGAATTTACATTATCTTATACTATTGTTGACTGTACTGAGCCAGCACTGATAGGTGTGTGTGAACCTGATCACTTTTCTACCTGTGCATATTTGTCAGGCTATAAAGGCCAGTTATTTGGAGCTCGTTACCACGCTCTTACAGAAATTACATAAGTCATGCATTAAATCTATACATTAAATAGCGGAACATAAATTTAACATAGCTCAGTATAAAGCATTGGATTTGCGTTTACCACAGCTTATTTACCAAACTTCAACAGTTTTTCGCTGTCATCCGAACCTCTAAATATCATGTAAATTGTTTTCTGCAGCTTACTCATTTTACTTACAGGAAATAATGGCACGTCTCTCGAATTTCTTAATTTTAGCCCACTAACTCCTATGCCTATCTTGATTCCATCCTTAATCCTTCTCATCTCTAAATTGGACGCTCACACTTATATCTATTCCAAATCCACAGACCGGCGACAACATCAAACGCTTGGAGCTCTACCAGAGAGGGCAATGGAAATGATCTTATTTCATAATATGTACATAATTTCCATGGTTCAACAGAAAGGCGCTCTTCTTCTGGCAACATCGCATTGGGTCTGATTATTGGTCTAGATTAAGGACAATGGACTTCCTCCCTGCTGGATGGGACGCATTGTACAGGTCTACTCACACCGTGATGGCGCTACCAGCGTGGCGCTGTTGAAGACGAAGACAGGGGCAACTCAGCGTGCCTTCAACAACATCGGCCCGCTACCACTTCTTTGAAGCTTCACTTCAACCCGGGCAGCTTGTCTACGCACCAGCGGGCGAAGGCCTAGACGAAGGCGACGCGCGGGGTGCGCGTTGAGGTATCGGACCACAGCAGCGGGGCGTAGCCCCCACCACAGGGACTTCGCCTAGATCCGTCGGCGAGAACGCACACGGTCGCCGTTAATTATTTTTGTACTGGCTTTTATTACGTATTACATCTAATTATTATACAGTCCTGTCTTTATATTTACAAACCGATTACGTCTCAACCACTCTAGTACTTGATTGTGAATTATGTAGGTATCTCTTTAGGTTTAGTCAACGTAAGCTATAAGATCCACTAATATCTAAATCATAACATTAGAGAAAAGCTAACCACGTATGCATGATTTTAAATTTAAAAAAAGCATTAATTATAAAAAAATATATTAGAGATAAAAAGTGCTGGAGTTAATATGAGTTAAATATTTAAAACATTGAATCTTAATATAAATAAAAAAAAATCAAAAACAAAGTTTAATAATACAAAAAAAAAAACCCGCTCAGGGGTAGCGAACCAGGACAGTATGTACTTAGAGGACGCTTCCGTAACCACTTGGCCAAGGAACTTTTATTTTATCTTTCGAATTATTGTATCTTATTGTTGTAATATATTTGTACCGCCATCGGTTGAGTAATAATACTTCTTTTTTACCCTGTAAAGGGATAAATTATGAAAAAAATGAATTACTAATTCAATTAATTTTCTTAACGAATGTCTGTGCAAAATTTCAAGTTAATAGGACCAAGTAATCGCGTTCTCCCATACAAACTTTGCCCCCCTGTTTGACCCCCTTAGAGGTTGAATTTCGCAAAATCGCGTCTTAGTGAGCACCTACGTCTTAAAAGGAACCCCCATGTAAAGTTTGAGACTCCTAGCACTTGTAGTTTCTGAGATTTCGTGATGAGTGGGTTTTTGTCTACTCTTTTATATAATAAAGAAGATATATAGATTTTTTAAAGTTGATTTTAAAATAAGTGTTTCATCTTCTATCTATCTATACTATAATAAAACTCAAAGAGCACTTTTTCTGTACATTGAATATTTTTCCAAAATTTCTATGTGGACCCCCACATAGAAATTTTGGAAAAATATTCATACTATACTATCGACATAGAGGCCAAAACAATTTTTTTTGGAATTATTGTCTGTCTGTCTGTCTGTCTGTCTGTCTGTCGTTCTGTTTGTCCAGGTATCATTTGAAAACCCGTGAATGGATTTTGATAGGACTTTCACTGATGTGTTGTGTAGAAGTCAAGGTATAAATTGGTATATAAAACATCACGCTATGTTTCATAGGGGCTAAGCAGTGAAACATTACTTGCACCTATTACCACGTAATTTCCTTTGTATGAGAATAGGGTAATTATAGACTGATCAGTTAATCATTAAGATATGTATTATTACGCTATATACAATAGGGACTGAGCAGACATTTAGTTTGAATAAGATATGGCAGTGGCGAAGGGTCAATTTTTGTAAGGGGTAAGCCGGTCCGGTACACCCAGGACATTTTCATTAGATTTCCGTATTGTTCTAAGTACGTTGCTGATAGCAATATGACATTATATCTTTGAAAAGTTAAAATCTGTAAATCCCGAGCGAGTCCATACTAGATCATGAAATTTTAATGAAACTCCACAAGTCCAGGTAGTGTATAGGTATTGTATTACAGTCGCAACAATAAAAGATGCGAAAACCTTAGAAATTTCATTATCAAATATCATTAGACAGTAATTTACGATGTTAGCGCGATTTACATTATGAACAGCGCCATCTATCGGTGAAATTGAACATACAATCACCATAGAACTTTAATCTATATATTTAAAAGAAAGTCGTGTTAATTACACTATTTATAACTCAAGAACGGCTCAACCGATTTGGCTGAAAATTGGTAGGGAAGTAGTTTATGAGCAGGAGACGGACATAGGATTTTTATACCTGTAGGTTAAGGTTAAGCAACGTTAGGTAAGGTCACTAAATAGATGGGTGAACCGATTTGTATGAAATTTTATGTGTATATCGGGTAGGTCTAATAATAGGCCATTAATTATGTTTCATGCCGGTAGGTAAAGGTTAAGCAACATAAGGCAAGGTAATTAAATAGATGGGTGAACGGATGTGTATGAAATTTTGTGTGCATATAGGGTAGGTCTGAGAATAAGTCGTAAAGTATATTTCATGCTGCTGATACCATGATTGACGGATATATAGAATGAGAGGAGGGTGCAAGAGAGGACAGAGAGGGAGAAGGGATTCCAGGAGGGAGTGAGGGATCGGAGGATTTAGGTGGAGCAAGGGGGGGGGGGGGGTGAGATGGAGCAAGTTGGGAGAGAGAGATGGGGGGGATAGGGTTCAGAGAGGGGACAACGGGGAGAGGAAGAGGGGGAATGTGACGGGGACCGATGCGGGTGGGGGAAAGAGAAAGGAGAGAAAGAGCATAGAATTACATTTTTCTTATAAGGCTTCAATCCCGGCTGGGTCCTAAAAGAAAACGCGCATTGTTCCTTTTGGAACCACATGGGCTTGAGGGGATAATAGAGAGAGAGAGAGAGAGATGGAGAGAAATAAATCAAGGGAGGAGCGTGAAAAGGGGAGCAAAATGTAATAAAAGCGCGGGTGGAGCTGCGCGGGTCAGCTAGTTTTATAAATACGTTTTCTGCCATTGAGGTATATGTACGTACGTAAGTACATAATACCTGAATGTTTTCTGCATATCTCGTACTTAGATCTAGAGAACAAGACATGAGTTTAAAGTACATAAGTACTGTACGCACATGCAAGTTTTCAATTCCGTATGGTACACATCTAGATGAGTTTACTACTCTTAAGATGCTTAAAGCTACATTATTTTCACCTATCTCATAAAAGAGAATATCGTAAAACTTAAAGCGGTTCTTGTCTTTAGTCTTTCGCAAACAATTGATCCGCCGAGTCACCATTCACTTGAAGGGGAGATGACAAGTGTTTTTTATCACTTTTCCACTTATAAGAAATGTGACTTGGGAAAAGTGTATATATGACTGAGAAATTATACCCTCAATGAAAAGTCATCATGATGCTAAAAGCTCTCTGAAACTGTTGCTTGATTTTCTCATTTTAAATAGCGTCACGATCTGAGGTTTTTGTAAAAATGTAAATAAATAGATAATGCTTTATTAAATTTAAAAGTAAACTCAGAAGTATTTCATAATTTTTCTTACTGATTCGTTTTGATCGATCTAATAATCATTCCAGTCAGGAATTATATTCTCATTCGACCACCGTTCACATAATATATTCCTAACTTTTCCATTCTATATATAGATTTAAATTGAAACGTGCGTTTTCACATGTTCACCGATTACATATACAAGTGTCTAGCAAGTGTCGGGCAATTCGCCTGCGACACATGGAGATGCAATTGTTAGCTAATGATCGTTGTCCTGCAACATTTAAGATAAGGTTAGCTCTTTGGTATTATAAACAGAAAGGTGGTGTTATATATATTCCAGGTGCTTGAAGGACCTTCGGAGTCACTGGACGTTCGGAGTGTGGGTCCTAGGACGTCCATTGACTACGGCGCCGACTCCGAGGAGGACGGCGGCGGATTTGCGAGTCGCATCCCAGTGAGCACCGTGTCTGGTTCCCGGGGGGCTATAATGCGCCCCCCGGCGGCAGGCTCAAAGGCAAGGCACTGAGGGGCTCCTGGTGCAGATCTCACCGGAGAGCCTGGGTGTCCCCTCTAATGTGCCGATGCGACAGCCGCAGGGATTTTAGTGGGTAAGAATCCCACATACCCCGGTCGAGCCCCACAGCTCCCGGGGACCTTTTGAAGGTATCCCCCGCAAAAAAAAGGTGATTGAAGCAGTAATTTACAACATTTCTTCATCACAGATTTCTATCAGACATGACATCGCTATACATGGATCGAACTATAGCAATTTGATTAGAATCGAAGCGTATACGAAGTTGCCATAGTCACCTTAAATATTTGACGAAGATTATCACCGTCACTATCAGGTAGGTTTATAGTGGGATATTTTTGTAGCTTCCGTAGTCGCGTCGGATGGGCATATAAAAAGTCGGTCCTAGTCCTGACTTCTCCCCGGTCGTGTCAGTCTGCCGCCCCTTCGGATTGTGAGAGTAAAGGAAGAGAGAGTGCACTTTTGTATATCTTCCGCGTAGATGTGAAATCTTGTGAAAAGATTGGCTGCTATGGTCGTATCTGCTAGAAGGATATTACTTAGGAAATACCTTTGAACATAGTGAAAAATCGAAACCCTCATTTTGGGGGTACTCTGGTGAAAAGATAATGAATTTACCACCACAGTGTCAGATATTCTGCCACCAAGCAAAAAGGCACCGCTTCTGGTTTAATCACCGGACACAAGAGACTTAATAAGTTATGTCTCGGGTGACGAGCGACAGTGCAAAGCAGCTGTCTACAGGCAGGCGGGTCGCCTACCATCAGGTGAACATCTTGTTTGTCAGATCACCAAGTTGACAAACAAAATCCATACTTATATTATAACTATCGATAATGATGGTAAGTAATCTTCCACGCTAAGTAATCATATGTGTACGCCTAGCCTAGTCCCAAGTAGAAGCCGATCTCGCGACATGTATCGAATCCTTTCCCTGTTATTCAATGCCTAACAAACCATTATTCGAAATCTGACTATAAATTATTTTCCATAAGGAAAAAATCATATTATTTCCCATCAATAGTTATATGTACAAATGTTTAAAATAAACACTTGTAATTTTTAACATGATAGATGCGCGCAGCCGTTCTGAACGATTGGGCAGCACGGTCGAGCGCATCCGATCGTCACAGCTTCATGCATTGCTGCCGACAGCTGGCACAGCCTGCCAACCGACATGGCATTGACTGCCAGTACCACTGACATACCATGAAGATAAGAAAGTGATCTTAGGCTATCTTAGAAGACTTTTTCCATGAAGTCGAAGATGAATACTACCAGTAGGCTTAGCACGATGTACAAATGTTGACAGATAAGTGTGACTATGACGTCACGATGACGTAGTATTTCACACTTTTGTATAGAGAACTGACGTTTCAGTGTTGAAAACTACGCCATACTCCACGCCAACCTGTCAAGATTGCAAGTCGTGCTAGGCCTGCAGTATGACATAATAAATGCGTTTGAGTTCCAAGAGTAGTAAGAATATATGCTTCCAACATGACATGCTAGTAGATAGGTATTTTACCTTCAATAGTACGCAGAAGGGTCTTTCAAGAGCTTCACGTGTTTTCCGAGCAAAATAACTAAAGAACTCAAGAGACTGTAGATAACTATTGTATATTCGCTTGACATTTAGTTATTGTATCGAGTTACGGAGCACTGTTTTGAATTTAGTGAAGGTATGTAATAAAATCGAGGTCTTAGGTCACTATCTCCTATGCCAAAGTACGAACGTCTCTACTTTTAATAGAATCACTATGTCTAAATTACTTTTATCAACTTTTAATTTAGTAAACGACACATAAAAGTGCGTATACACCAAATAATGTTTCTTTGTATAGTTTGATTACCAATCAGCTTGCACCTCAATGTTTAATATTAAAATGCAGTTCCCCTTGCGTGTCTACTTAACAATTTTTATATAGTATGATTTATTTATACAATACATAAAAGCGAAAACTTTTACTTATCAATAAGCACGATATTGCTCGCTTAACCATCTAGAAATATAAGCCAATCGATTGCTGTGACGTCTAGCTGAACACAAATCTGTTTCATATGTCTTTGTTTGCTGTCTGCTGTTTGTTTTCAAAACGTCCCAGCCTACACATGTTTATAATGTTATAAATACTTCAACACCGCTTCGCAATAGGTAAACGATGCATGTTTTTACTGAGGAATCTACAATGTTGTGATATATTAATTTAAATGTCTCACATTTTTTTTACCTGAGACTGAAAGTTTTACGATACCGGCGTTCTATTATATGTAAGACGATATTCCTATACATTTTAAAACTAGATTACGCAATAAGAAAAAGCAACTGCATAGCGAATATACGTTTACATAAACAACTCTAGGTTGACGACAGTCTTTTGTGTCTGCTGACACTTATGTGTGTCAATGGAGACGTCAGGGATGTGCTGTGTCAGCAGCTCAGCATGCAGGTCTCGGTGCAGCGAAGGCCGCTTCCGCAGCACGGGCGCGGCGCGGCGCGGTGCGACATGCTGATTGCCGACGTAGGGTCCGCCCAGCCCGCCTGCCGCGCTCGGCATTCGCGTCCAAAACCTCGCCGCGAACGGACGGTATGGCGGTAGTGCGCTAATCGCCATTCAGAATACGCGTCTGTGCTGTGTGTAACATAATTCCGTTCCTTAATTCTGTGTCTTGGTGTATCGACATTATGATCAGGTGAGTGAAAGCATTCGTATCAAATTCAGATTATCGCTCCCATCGCCGCCGCCTCCCGGCGTTTTCCCTCCGGAAAATTGCTAACCCACGTCCTGCGAGCGACGGCGATTATTTTTCGCGTGTTCCGTGAACACTTGCGTTACGCGCGTTCGTTAATTGGCCGCACACAGGTGATGAGCCTTTGTGTTGTATAAATATGGGGTTTGTTTTAACATCTCAATATAGACGCGAATGAAAGGTCACAAAATTATTACAATAACAGGCGAACGGAGTGATTCAACACTGACTCATCGCGGCTTTCGACCCGGAATATTTAGAAGGGTGTGGATTTTTCAGTGGTAAAATAGCTGGTATGGAAAAAATTCCGCTCATGCGAACAAAACTCAATTCCAACCGTTTTGCGGTATTTGAATTGTAGAGTCGTGGTCCATGTATTTATAAGAGACTATTATTTAAGTAAATTATCTGAAGTCGGGGGTCCGGTGGAGGCACAAGCGCGACGGCCGCGGCGGTGACGCTCCCTGGCTGTAATTAGACTCCCCATCATCCACGTAGATCTATGCCGCCGGCTCGAAGGCTGAACGACATCATACCGCTCAAGGAATTTTAATTAGTGACGTAATGACCTCTGCTGCTTTATTTTTTTTTGCATAACGCCAAAAAACAATGCAATAACCTGTTGTATCATCGCAGAAAACGTGAGTCAGGCCCGTTTTCCTTGGAGATGGAGCTCCGTCCGTGCGCCGATATCGGGCCTTCGTAGACGAAACTAGGTGAGACGCGCGCGCGCGACGCGCGGCCGAATACCGGTACATTGCAGCAATTGTGTTCTCGGGTCACTTGCACTGCGATTATAACTAGTTTAGCCTTTATCTAGGTTACCATTATAAGTGCAACTGAGAGTACTGGACATATAATGGACTTGATCTTTCTATTGTATGCAGATCAGCGGCAACAGATGAATAACTAGTATCCATGTTAATAAAACTAATCGAACGCTAATGCGCTGCCTATACATGTTATGCAATTAAAACTGCTGAATTAAAGCGTCGAGCGAGGCGCGTGGCGAATATCAATGTTTCGTAGTCGAACGCGGATACTTGCGCAATATAATTGTCGGCGCGTCCCGTGAATGGCGAATAATCCATGTTAATAATTGTCTTGTTTGATATTGTGGACGTCGTCGCGGCGTTGTCGCGATGTCGCAAGCGGCGCTTGTCGCGCGACAGCCCGCCGCCGCCCGCCGCGCCGTGCGGTTGCCGGAGAGTCGCGCGGAATCGTAATTAGTCGTCATGTGTGATCCGGCGCATAGCAACAATGCACCGGACACGATCAGAACATGATACTTACAGTCGCATTTGCATACAACCGTCCTCCGTAGGTAAAAGCACATATCGCGCGTTGTTTAGAAATGTTAAAACATTCGTGCGAAGCGTCCTCTAAGACATAACTACCGTTGCGTCAACACGAGTGTGGATGACGATTGTGGATAGAAAATTGCAAAAATGAAGCGAGCATCGTGTGAGACGACACTAAAACGGCTTGTGGATCATCGATACGTGTATTTGCTACGAAGCCGGCACGACACCGACGCGACACGGCGCGGCGCTCGAAGGCTAAACTAAATTATAAGTTAGGTAATATTTAAGGCATACAAAAATAAAATTGGGGACATTTAAATTTTGTTCCGCTTGGATGTCACGGCGCGTTGCACCGCGCCGCGCCGGTAATTAACCGGCCGAGGCGCTGCGCCGGCGCAACTCCGATCTGGGGCCAGATATAAAAAATAAGTATTGCATGTACAAATCCTTGCGGATGTTGGCAATCGTGAGTTGTTCCGACGATCAATATCACTGGATCAAATTGATTTGTCAGAATAACGGAGCTTGAGCTTATTGCATCGGGATACCGTTCGCTCTATTGTACAGCTTTTGTGTAATTGACTAGATTGTGACTAGCCATTAATTTAAATTTCTACTTTATTTCAGTCAATTATATACATAAGTAAAACATGCAAAATTTAATGTAACAATGAAAATTGATGGTCCTCGTTGGAATCACAATCATAACCTGCCTGAAAGATGTACTACTGCTGAGCAAAGGCTTCGTCTTTAGAAGGGAGGGGTTGCCATAATCCCAACGCTTGGCAGGCGGCTTGGGAATCGCATTATAGGTGGTAGAAAGACGCTGCAGCCAGTCCTCTTGTTTTTCCTTAGTCGCCTCTTACGGATACCCAACGGGAGGAGATGCGAGGGTGCTATCCTCACCAGGACACACCACGTGGAATAAAACCAACAAAAACAAATTTTAGTTAATATGCCATTTTACGAATTGTATTTTTATACATTGAACTTAAGAAGTTAGTAAAAAAGTTTTTGTAGATCGAAGAAATTGTGTTATATCTACTCATCATCAACCGTCATTTAAATAGAATTCAATACTAAATTAAAGCCAAATATGAGAACACTCGGTTTACAAAAGAGTACAAAATAATGAATCGCTGATTTAAAAAGTAATTACCGTAATCTCTCTTCGAAACCTCATTGCGGCTAATTTCGAGCCGTATGGCAATTGTAAATTATTACGGTATAGCGAACCATCTCCCTACCTGTGCGGAGTGTGCGGAGTGTGCGGAGTGTGCGGAGTGTCCGGCATTTCGATGTTGGAATGCGAATATCAATTATGTTTTTTATGGCTGTCCGATTTCATTCCCTCGGCCAGAGATAACAGACTGTGTTAAGACATTGTGGCGCCAAATAATGAATGCGTTCTGAATTTCCAATTAGGTTTATAATTTTTGATTTTGTTAAGTCACTAACGTTAATGGTTTTTAGGGTAGATAGTACCGTAGGTACTCGAAGGATGTCAACGGGACCCTATTACTAAGCTTCAGCTGCCCGTCTGTCCGTCTGTCTGTCAGCGGGCTGTATCTCATGAACCGTAATAGGTAGAGAGTTATTCACAGAGTATCTATTTCTAGTTCCACTATAACGTCAAATACTATTTTTATTGATACTAATTAAAAATTATTTATGAAATAAAAAAATGGAACGGAACCCTTTATATGCGGGTCCGACTCGCACCCGTATTTTACACACAAATGATATTGATCTAGGTACTTTTATTACAACCTAGTAGACCAGAAACCAGAAGGTTGGCCCGCTGCCGCTGGTAAGCGACCAAACGAAAGGCGATCATTTGTTTTATCCCGCCACTGGAGGTGACTTTTCCCAACACCTTAAACAATTAAAACCACCAAGTGAAACTATAATATCATATTATAAATAAAAACAAATTTTTAACCGACTTCAAAAAGGAGGAGGTTCTCAATTCGTCTGTATATATTTTTTTTTTTTTTTTTTTTATGTATGTTCGCGCATAACTCTGTCAATTATGAACCGATTTGAAAAAATCTTTCTTCCATCCATTCTTCAATCCATTGATTGGGTCCCATAAAAAAATTATTGCGTAGTAATAAGTAGTTCCTGAAAAACAAGAATGGTGACTGCGCACTGAGAGCTGCAGGAAAGCCTATATCGATGACTTTATGTCGCTTTTTAAGGACAAAAATGGTCATAACTCTGGCAAATATTTACCAATTTCAATGATGCTTTTTTTAATCGAAAGAAGAAACCACTTTATTAAATCTGTATGAATTTTATTACAACCGGATAAGAACTTCCTGGAGGAACATGAACGATGTGGAGGAATTTATCTGGTAAAAACCATAAAACTGATGTTCTCCATTACATTGCTCTGACAATTATGAACCGATTGCGATGATTCTTTTTTTATTCGAGAGAGTAAACTACTATGATGATTCCATGCAAATTTCATTACGACCGGATAAATAGGTTCTGAGTTTCTGAAGAAACATGAATTATGTAAAACTATGTAGACGATAATGTGATCATAACCTATCTAGATAATTTTACGGTTTTCGATGGTTCAATCTTTATATATGAAAATATCACTAAAAAGTTTAAAATAAAATCTTTTTAAAAAAAAATTGAACCGACTTCAATATCACTGAAAAGTATAAAATAATTTAAATATTATTGAAGTTGGTGCCAAATATACACAGCCGGTAAGCTAACACCAACTTCAATAATATTTAAATTATTTTATACTTTTCAGTGATATTGAAGTCGGTTCAATTTTTTTTTAAAAAGATTTTTTATAATAAATAAGCTGCGCCTTTGTACTTGTATTGTCCTAAGACTTCTCTAACTACATGCCTGATTTTGTCTTGCAGTGGATTGTGTCTTGCCGTGATAAACATAGTCAAATCCAAAGACAAGCATTCCACTGCAAGACCTCAAGATACTGTAAGCTCTTTCTGCGTAGATCGGACTAACAATAATAATTAGAAGACCTGAGGGTACCCTGAGACAACTATGACATATGGACAGCTCACCTCAGTCCGCCCGTGACCATGAATGCTGTAAAGTATTCGAAACGTCGGGAAATTAAAATCAAAAATAAACCGCGATATAATCCGTAAAATTAGTTTCATTTCAATATCCTTAAGTATATGTTTTTGTTTCAAATATGCATATTGAGCGCTTGTTATAAGTATTTATGTAATCATCCTATCAAGCGACCCGATGGCGACATTTTATAATTAAATATCGGGTTAAATTAATAAAGAAATAAATGTTGAGGTGTTTGTATAATAATCTTAACAAGACATAATTTAATTGGCATGTGAAAGTATATTCATTCATTCGCTTGTGTAAATTAAAGAGATTAGATCTGACATGATTAGCGAAATGTTAACAAACCCTACGCGCAAACATTCTATACATGACAACTTTCACTGCTTGTTATTTTTTTTGATGATGATGTGCCCATATTCCAACTCTTCAGTAATTACAGATTGAATAGTTAGATATTTATATTGCTAAATAGTTGCAAGACTAGTGCATCATTCCTTCATCTCATCATTTAAACTGCAAATACTTAGCAATTCTTAATATTATTAAAATGCAACAATAGAACATACGTTTACCAATTTGACTTTGATACAGAAATCAAACTGTACAGAAACTCTCAGGCCCATTGTTTGTGTTTTGTGTTAAACTTTGTCATTCAGCAACGCTGCAGAAACTCGGAAGTTCTGCTTACTTCTTAGTTACTTTGGCTTGAATAAACTAGCCAGTTCAGAATTGGCAGTAAGTTTACTAGCGCCGGCTGTGATTTTAAAAATTCTGTTCATAGTTTCCGATCTTAAAATTCCTTGCTGGTGTTGTAGGAAGCGCTTTCCAAGTCCTAAGGCCGATGTCAGTACTTGAGCTGCAATGTATGCACGATTCTAACACTCGTTCGTATTCACACGCCCGAGAGCCGAGCACGTGTCTATGCATACATTATAATCATTCAGCTTCATTATTCAAATCAAGTGTTTGAGTCGAAAGTGGAAATTGTAGTTGTCTAAATCTGTAGCTGCGCTTTCCAACCTTCATGGTTGAGTGAACAGTATGGGACCCAAGCATGTGCCCCTGGGTACACCAATAAAAATGTATCTGGACTTGACGCCATAACATTTCACGTATTTATTTCGGATTGTGATTTTATGTCAGACAAATACATTTTTATGGTATTAGTTATTAACTAAAGGAGAATAAAAGTAGGTTGAACCGCGATGAATTGCCTTATCGAAGGCTTTTATGATGACATGAGGATAAATAATACGGTAAATATATGAATCATGTCCGTTGTGAGTAAATTCATACGATATGTGTTATTTTATGTGTACTTATTTATTTTAGTCCTTGAAGTCCACCGCAAACACCGTGAATGTTTGTTTTTTATATGTTAGACTATTTGTTGAAAAATTGCAATCATAAAATTCACCAAACAAATGTTGTACAAATAAATCTTTGTAAAATAAATTTCAATCATCACGCTCAATTGGCTAACAGAAATATAGCAAGAACTAGGCACCCAACGGTGACGCAACGTGGCGCGTGGTCGCCGTCCACTTTCACTGCTGGACAATGGAATGGATCCAGACGGGCGATGTGCATAAAATTCCTTCCACAATGGCCGGATGGCTCTCCGCGGCAGTGGCACCACACCGCCCACTCATTTACACGGTCTGCATTGTTTTGACAGATTGTTTGATGTTTCGGTACGTAGTGGAGCGACTAGCACTAATCTTGGTTATACGTTTACAGGAAATCATTGTTCATTATGAATTAATTACAAGCGAAACAATTATTAGGAAGTAAATATAACAAACAAAGAATCTCAGGTCGAGCGGAGTGTAATTTGCGTTTTTTATAATATTAGGAATATATGTCGGAAACCGGCCGGAGCAATAAACTCGCCCTCTGTTATTATAACTAATAAACTTTAGTTTTAAGGTGTAATACCTGCATTAGGGAGTTAAAAGAGCAGACTTAAAATAAACGTACTTATATAAAGAAATCTTGATATTAGATTATCCGTAGAAATATTCAATAGAATTTTGAATTGTCTAGGCCCTTAAAACATTAAAAAAACCATCTTACTTTTCTCTAAAAAGTCGGCGAATTACTACACATAGCTGCTTTGTTTTTATTTTCAAACTCAGGTACTACAATTTTGTGTAAAAAATTCCAAGAATACTTTTCTCTACTTTAAAAATTGATACCCCAGCATCTAATGCTCTGTGGTCGTATTTGTAAGTACAAGACTTCCTAGATGCTCTGGAAATTAAGGATATAGACAAAGAAGCACCGACATACGTAAAATCAACTAAAATAAATAATAATAGTAGCGTATTGTTTATTTATAACGTAACTTAAACTCAAGGTTAGTCTTGTGTGTGCTTAAAACATTGTAAAACATCGACCTCGCTACAAATTGATGCACTTCTGCACAGAACGAACTCTGAAACTAACCCAGCTGCAATTTGGTATATCGCAATTGAGTTTTGTAACTTTTCTGTTGAATCAAGTCGCTCCGTGCGTTTCCTGATCTGAAACATCGTTTGTTTTAAAACCACGTAATTAGATGCGTATCTTGTTTGTTATGTTTGCAAATGAATAGTAAACCGTGTTGTTAGGTGTAGATATAATCACTAGTGTTATGAAAGAAGTGAGAATTATTTCATGTAATATGGTCATTGTTCATGCTATTTTCAATTTTTGTTCAACTGGAATTTAATGTATATGTGATTATTCCTGAAAACATCGATATTCTATATACTCTTCGGTGACGATGTTATTGTTGCTATGATATATATAATTAAATTGAGCACCTACACACTTCTATCCAATTTACTCGATCGAAAACGTTCAGAGAATAGAATCTCGGTATCATACATAAGCTACGTCTATAACTCGTTAATTATTGATGCAATCAAACACGTAATAGATTTGGCTATCCAAATAGTAGTCAATCAAAATAGAGATAAAGAACAAATCGTAGTCAAGTTTTCCCAACTAATTAGCAAATCAAACCCTACATGTTTAAGTCAACATTCCGATGATTATCAAAATAGACGAGTGATTTATTATGGCTAGCAGAGAGACCGGCCGTCTCATCGTACGATTCTCGTAACTTAACATCACGCCTTTGTTTGCTGCTAGCAGTTGCCGGCCGTTACCGGCGGTCACCGTTACTGGACGGAGTTATTACTATTATTATTGACCTTTATTTAGTATCGATTGACTGCATAAGTAAATCTCATCTTAATAAGATTTACTTCATATCACGAAATAAGACTAATGTCGCTGTGACTGTCAAATTTTGAAAATGTTCTAAATTTTCATCAGTGTTGAAGTGGTTTAGATGACTCACGTTATAGATAAAGTCGTGATTAAGTTTACTCTATTTATTTTTACAAAACTGATGTGATTGTAAGTATGATTGTAAAAGCAAAATATGGGAATTAATTAAGTAGCTCTTTGTCAGTGTGGCCGGCCACTTACGTATCCTTGCAAAAGGTTTATGATAGAAATAAATATTATGCATGTAGTTTGACTAGAAGAAGATAAATGAATCTCCATCGCCACAACCTCTATTATGACCACCACAGGCAGATCACGCAATTAATTATTTAACACGATACTTGAAGTGCTTGTAAGACATACTACGTGACTTACCGCGTTTTAAAAATATAGTGTTTTCATTGTTTAGATATTACTGTTGTTATCTTTTTTCTTTGGAATTCCATTGGCTGCATACTCTGTGGGCTATTGTGTGGCATATTTGATAATATCTCCGTGCGGCCGGCGCCCGCGAGGGCCAGCGAGTGCCCGTTGGCCGTTAGTCACTGACTCATTTCACTGAATCATTATGGCATACTTTTACCCGTCATAATAACCACATCGTTCGACTTATTGAGATTAGTGGGTAATTACATTTGAGTAATAAAGATATTGACATATTTGTGACACAAAAAGCAATTATAAAACTATAAGGCAGCATAGGTAATGCGATAGATCAAGAGAAACACGGTGCAGCGGGACCGTCTACTCAAAAACAGCACCCTGTGGAAGTCCTTCCTTATAAATAATTAGACAGTAAGAAAAATTATATTCACGAACCCTAAAGGGGCTTCTAGGACAGTGAATCTTCATGTAGCTCTGGAAATTACCCTTCTGCAGACAGCGCAGATTCCTTTGAAATACAAGCAAGTAGCATTCTTGGTGCGCTACCTTGGTTTAAAAAGGCTATTATAAAATCTCGGATTACCTGGAGGATAAAGCTTGAACTGCAGTACTCTTACAAGCTTATAGTTTAAGATTTATTTATTGTATAATTATATAAAAAAAATATCTTATTATATAAAAGAGTAGACAAAAACCCACTCATCACGAAATCTCAGAAACTACAAGTGCTAGGAGTCTCAAACTTTGCATGGGGGTTCCTTTTAGGACGTAGGTGCTCACTAAGACGGGGTTTTGTGAAATTCAACCTCTAAGGGGGTGAAAAAGGGGGGCAAAGTTTGTATGGGAGAACACGATTCCTTGGTCCTATTGACTTGAAATTTTGTACAGACATTCGTTAAGAAAATTAATTGAATTTGTATTTGATGCTTTTTTAAAATTTATCCCTTAACAGGGTAAAAAAGGAGTATTATTACTCAACCGATGGCGGTACAAATAAGATAAGATAATTCGATATGTAAAACTAAAGTTCCTTGGCCAAGTGGTTACGGACACGTCCTCTAAGCGCGGACTGTCCGGGTTCGCTACCCGTGCACGGATTTTCATTTTGTATTTTTAAACTTTGTTTTTGATTTTTTTATTTATATTATGAATCGATGTTTTAAATATTTAACTCAATTAACTCCAGCACATTTTATCTCTAATATATTTTTAATACTTTTTTAAATTTAAAATCATGCATACGTGGTTAGCTTCTCTCTAATGTTATGATTTAGTTATTAGTGGAAACTTAATTGATATTTGTACTATTGGATCTTATATTAGTAATAGTGGTATCATTTGTTTGTTTCCCAAATATAATAAAATAAAAATAAAATAATGAAAATATATTTCCGAAATGTCTGTTTCGGTAGGAATACAATATGCATGTATTGTATGTATGATAAAAAAGCCAAAACTTTATTGGAATTATTGTCTGTCTGTCAGTCAGGGTTTTTTTTACAGGTTAGCTGGTGTTGTTCCCTATCGGCGTATCTTTACATAGTGTGAAACAAAGTCGCTATCCGAGCCTGTCTATATCCGATAGCACCTCCTAAACCACGCAGCGGTTTTCACCATCGGTTAGATATTTTTTCACTGAAGGTTTATGTACTTATATAGAAAACCTAATTAAGTTTTATGGGACTGAGCAGACATATAACAAGAATATGATCAAGTAATTCGAATAATAGAATAAGAGTAGCCGTGGTCTGGAGGTTACGGAAGCGTCTTCTAAGCGCAGCAGGGTCCAGGTTCAATTCTCTTTTTGGGATTGTTTTTGTGTACTTTTAAACTTTGTATATTTGATCATTTTATATTTTTTTTATTTTTTCACTAAAGGTTTATATATTAGCTGAATTTATTTAGAAGTTTTATCTAAGTAAATAAATTTAATTAGCTTACGTTGACTAAACCTAAAGAGGTACCTACATACTTAACAATCAAGTACTAGAGAAGTTCATTCTTATATTATCATTGTATCATTCCATATAATATAAGTTAAATCTGGGATATAATATGCTTGCCCCCCGGCGGCGGACTCAAAGGCCAGGCACTCAGGGACACCTGGTGCAGATCCCACCCGAGAACCCAGGTTTCACTCACATGTGCCGATGCGACAGCCACGGGAGTTTTAGTGGGTAAGAATCCCAAATACCCAGGTTGACTTCCCCACGGGAAACCGGAGACATATTGGATGTTTCCCCCGCCACCCTCTTAACTGTGACAGCGGTGACAGATTCCCAGGGGGCTATATATAATGCGCCCCCGGCAGCGGCTTCAAAGGCCCTTGCCTTGCACTGAGGGGTACACGGTGCAGCCCCCATCCTCTGTGTGAACAGCCATGAGGGACACATACCGCAGTCGGTCGCCTGCAGGATCCTGGGGGCCTATTGGAGGTTTCCCCCGCAATCCCCGTGTCTTTGAGCACGATGATAGTTTCCCGGGTGGCTTTATTGTGCCCCCCGGTGTCGGGCTAAAAGGCAAGACACTGAGGGATCTTGGTGCAGATCCCACCGGATAGCCCAGGTCTCCTTCTTATGTACTGATTTAACGGCCGTTGGGGGTTTAGTGTTTAAGGATCCTACATAACCCGGCTGACCACCAACAGGGTCCCGGGGACCTATTGAAGGTTTCCCCCGTGACCTCTGTAACCTTGAGCACGGTGACAGGTTCCCGGGTGGCTTTATTGTGCCCCCAGTGGCGGGGTCAAAGGCAAGCCACTGAGGGTATCATGGTGCAGATCCCACCGGATAGCCCAAGAAGGGGTTCTTATGTGCTGATTGCACGGCCGTTGGGGGTTTAGTGTATAAGAATCCTACATACCCGGTTGACCACCAACAGCGTGCGGTAAATCCCATTAAAGGCTTCCCCCGTGACCCCTGTAACCGTGAGCACCGTGACAGGTTCCCGGGGAACTATAATATGCCTCTCACTGTGTGTTATCAGCTGGTGCAGATTCCGACAGATAGCCCAGGTCCGCCCTCTAATGTGCCGACGTGATAGCCGCGGGGGTTTTAGTAGGTAAGAATTCCCCGGTTGACCCCCGTTTACGTCTTAATGATGAAACCGAACAAGGAATAAATCCATAAATTAGTTTTAAAGAAATGGTATCCTGTTCCTGTCCTTAATCCACCCAATTTGTGTACCGGTACATGTCTACAGTTTCTAATAAAATTATAAATACAATTAACAAATCACAAGCTCACAGATTCAACGTTGCAGACCAAAGCGTTGAGTACTTTGCCCATGGACAGACAGCTATACGTAGACCTTCACGCGTCACTTCTAAACAAAATTTGTTCATATTGCGTAACGAAAAGTCAACTATTAACATTATTTATGAAGAAATTCTATAATTAAAGGCAATAACTTTAAATTATTTACTTCTTTTTTTTTCTCAGTTACACCCGTGCGAAGCCGGGGCGGGTCGCTAGTATTATATATAAGTATTGAAAAAAGACAAGCCCGCTGAGTTTCTTGCCGGATCTTTTCAGTGGAGGCCGGCCGCGTTATGATCCGGTGGTACTTGGAAAAAATAACAATATGTAAGAGCCCCCGTGAGGCCTATGCATAATAAAGTAATAAAAAAAATTGAATTTGCATCTAGCGCCCACGGCCTAGGGTACTTACTTACAATGAGCTGGAACGCATCTAAGATTTTTAATGATAAAAAGACTTCTATAGCAAGACTTGAACGCTTGAAAGCTATGAATTTAAAAAGTTATAAGTTAAAACTAGTCATAAAGACTACGTACGTATACACATGTAGTATAATGTACAGACTATGAGCTAGTTATTAGGCAAGTGGCACGGCTAAATAATTAAAATGGTCAATATTCATCATTTATTGAGCACACGCGTTCATGCTCTGATTGCAGCCGGCACATCGGTCGGGAGTTAACTATTTATTATATCCGCACGCCGCCCCGGTGCCTGTCACCATTAGTCAATTTGGCTTGGGTTTATGTAGCTTCATGTTTGCGAACAGGGAAGTTATAGATTTGAAGCTTGAAATTTTGGGTTTGAATTTAACGAAATAAACATGCGTCTTTTTGGAATCACTTTTTTTTTTCGTTCAAATAGTGATGAATTATCTTATTATATAAAAGAGTAGACAAAAACCCACTCATCACGAAATCTCAGAAACTACAAGTGCTAGGAGTCTCAAACTTTGCATGGGGGTTCCTTTTAAGACGTAGGTGCTCACTAAGACGCGATTTTGCGAAATTCAACCTCTAAGGGGGTCAAATAGGGGGGCAAAGTTTGTATGGGAGAACGCGATTCCTTGGTCCTATTGACTTGAAATTTTGCACAGACATTCGTTAAGAAAATTAATTGAATTAGTATTTCATATTTTTTATAATTTATCCCTTTACAGGGTAAAAAAGAAGTATTATTACTCAACCGATGGCGGTACAAATATATTACCACAATAAGATACGATAATTCGAAAGAATAAATAAAAGTTCCTTGGCCAAGTGGTTACGGAAGCGTCCTCTAAGTGCGGACTGTCCGGGTTCGCTACCCGTGTGCGGATTTTTTTTTGTATTTTTAAACTTTGTTTTGATTTTTTTATTTATATTAAGATTCGATGTTTTAAATATTTAACTCACATTGACTCCGGCACTTTTTATCTCTAATATATTTTTATATTTAATACTTTTTTAAAATTTAAAATCATGCATACGTAGTTAACTTCTCTCTAATGTTATGATTTAGTTATTAGTGGAAACTGAATTGATTTTTGTACTATTGGATCTTATATTTATTAATAAGTGGTATCATTTGTTTGTTTCGCAAATATAACAAACTAAAAATAAAATAATGAAAATATATTTTCAAAATGTCTGTTTGGGTAGGAATACAATAGGCATGCACCTATTGTACGTATGATATAAAAAGCCAAAACTTTATTGGAATTATTGTCTGTCTGTCAGTCAGGGTTTTTTCTATAGGTTGGCTGGTGTTGGGGACCAACGACGTCAAAGTATCTTTAAATAGTGTGAAACAAAGTCGTTATCCGAGTCTGTCTATATCGGATAGCACCTCCTAAACCACGCAGCGATTTTCACCATCGGTTAGATAATTTTTCATTGAAGGTTTTAAGTTTCATCTAAGTAAATAAACTTACATAGCTTACATTGACTAAACCTAAAGAGATACATAGTTAACAATCAAGTACTAGAGAATTTCATTAATTCCATATATTATAAAGTAGGTAAATATCCGGGATATAATATACCCGCCCCCCGGTGGCGGACTCAAAGGCAATGCACTGAGGGACAGCTGATGCAGATCCCACCGGAGAACCCCCTCTCATGTGCCAATGTGACAGCCACGAGAGTTTTAGTGGGTAAGAATCCCCCACAGGATCCCAGGGACATATTAAACGTGCCACCACCCCTTTAACTGTGACAACGGTGACAGACTCCCGGGGGGCTATAATGCACCCCCGGCAGCGGCTTCAAAGGCCCTTGCCTTGCACTGAGGGGTACCCGGTGCAGCCCCATATTTTTTGCAGACAGCCGTGGGGGGTTTAGAGGGTAAGAATCCCACACACCGCGGTCGACCGCCTGCAGGATCCTGGAAGCCTATTGGAGGTCTACCCGTGGTCCCCGAAACTTTGAGCACGGTGACAGGTTTTTGAAGTGAAACTTCTTATGCGACTTCCTATGCCGTCCGTGAGTGAGTGAGTGTGTGAGTGGGCGAGTGGGCGAGTGGGCGAGTGGGCGAGTGGGCGAGTGGGCGAGTGGGCGAGTGGGCGAGTGGCCGAGTGAGCGAGTGAGTGAGTGAGTGAGTGAGTGAGTGTGTGAGTGGTTCGGTGTGGTTCGGTGTGGTACGGTGTGGTACGGTGTGGTACGGTGTGGTACGGTGTGGTACGGTGTGGTACGGTGTGGTACGGTGTGGTACGGTGTGGTACGGTGTGGTACGGTGTGGTACGGTGTGGTACGGTGTGGTACGGTGTGGTACGGTGTGGTACGGTGTGGTACTCGGACTGACCGGGACTGAGCGGGACTGACCGGGACTGACCGGGACTGAGCGGGACTGAGCGGGACTGAGCGGGACTGAGCGGGACTGAGCGGGACTGACCGGGACTGGCCGGGACTGACCGGGACTGAGCGGGACTGAGCGGGACTGAGCGAGACTGAGCGGGACTGACCGAGATTGAGCGGGACCGTCCGCGTCAGTCAGTCAGGGACACCTGGTGCAGATCCCACCCGAGAACCCAGGTTTCCCTCTCATGTGCCGATGTGATAGCCACGGGAGTTTTAGTGGGTAAGAATCCCAAATACCCAGTTTGACTTCCCCACGGGATCCCGGGGACATATTGGATGTTTCCCCCGCTACTCCCTTAAACTGTGACAACGGTGACAGATTCCCGGAGGGCTATAATGCGCCCCCGGCAGCGGCTTCAAAGGCCCTTGCCTTGCACTGAGGGGTACACGGTGCACACTCTTTTGTGTGGACAGCCGTGGGGGACACATACTGCAGTCGATCGCCCGCAGGATCCTGGGGCCTTCTGGAGGTTTCCCCCGCGATCCCCGTATCTTTGAGGACGATGATAGTTTCCCGGGTGGCTTTATTGTGCCCCCCGGTGGCGGGCTCAAAGGCAAGCCACTGAGGGATCTTGGTGCAGATCCCACTGGATGGCCCAGGTCTCCTACTTATGTACTAATTTAACAGCCGTTGGGGGTTTAGTGTATAAGAATCCTACATAACCCAGTTGACCACCAATAGGGTCCCGGGGACCTATTGAAGGCTTCCCCCGTGACCCCTGTAACCGTGAGCACGGTGAAAAGTTCCCAGGTGGCTTTATTGTGCTCCCCGGTGGCGGGGTCAAAGGCAAGCCACTGAGGGTATAATGATGCAGATCCCACCGGATAGCCCAAGAAGGGGTTCTTATGTGCTGATTGCACGGCCGTTGGGGCTTTTTTTTTATTTTTTTATAATAAATAGGTTTGCGCTTGACCACAATCTCACATGATGGTAAGTGAAGATGTGGTCTAGGATGGACCGCGCTTACCCATAAGATGCCTGTTCACTCTAGACTTGAATACACCCAAGTTATATTTATCAGGGAAAATGTTGTCCTGGAGGGTATTCCACAGCTTGGCCGTGCGTATGAGAAAAGAAAAAGCGAAACGCTTAGTGCAGCAAGTGGTGGAGGCCCTGCCGGCCAGTCCGGTAAAAGAAAGGGGATGGTGGTACAAGGTCAAAAAGTGCTTTAGTTTATAAGAAACCTACATACCCGGTTGACCACCAACAGGGTCCCGTAAATCCAATTAAAGGCTTCCCCGTGATCCCTGTAACCGTGAGCTCCATGACAGGTTCTCGAGGAACTATAACGTGCCTCTCCGGCGGCGGGTTCAAAGTCAAGGCACTGAGTGGTATCAGCTGGTGCAGATCCCGACAGATAGCCCAGGTCCGCCCTCTAATGTGCCGACGTGATAGCCGCGGGGGTTTTAGTGGGTAAGAATTCCCCGGTTGACCCCCGTTTACGTCTTAACGATGAAACCGAACAAGGAAGCCCGTATTGATTCCATAAATTGGTTTCAAAGAAATGGTGTCCTTAATCCACCCAAATTGGGCACCGGTACACGTCTGCAGTTTCTAAAATTATAAATACAATTAACAAATCACAAGCTCAGAGATTCAACGTTGCAGGCTTAAACCTAAGCGTTGAGTACTTTGCCCATGGACAGGCAGCTATACGTAGCCCTTTCACGCGTCACTTCTATACAAAATTTGTTCATATTGCGTTACGAAAAGTCAGCTACAAACTGATAAATAATTCCAAGAAATTCTATAATCAAAGGCAGTAGCTTTAAATTATTCACTTCTTTTTTTTCTCAATTACACCCGTGCGAAGCCGGGGCGGGTCGCTAGTTTTGTCATATAAGCTCTTAAAGTGTACTTTATTTAATTCTTCGGTAGTTAGGTGCAAGGTTCAGGAGCTTTGGTGAGATTTTGATATTAAATCATAATATTTTGAACGCACCAAAACGCCATTTTGGCGCTAGATTTGAACTTAGCTGCCATATAGTGAAGTAAAGTACATGCCAAGAGCTTTTATATGACATAGGATTCATTTGTGTTGCACAATTTTTAAAAGAGCGGGCCTAGTGTTCTTACAAAAGTGCCCATGTTCCTTTATCTAAGATGTTGTTAAAGTTTCAGTCTTGAAGTGATATTCGTGGTTCTAAGTTCATAAGTTATTAGACTTCAAGACGTGTATGAACATAGTTACATCGACATATATGTAACTGAGGTGAACGGTCTGACTAATGACTTTGAACCATACGAATACGAGTAGTTATGTAAACTATAACCAAGTTAATATAGGGGTTATTGATATTTGTACGCCCGGATACCAATATGTACATCCTAGCATATTAGTATCCGGGCGTAGATAGCAGAATTTAATACGAGATTTCAACTTGTGACCACAATTGTTCCCTTTTTAAATAAAATAATAGTAGTGAAATATGGAAATTAAATACAATGTCATTTCATCATTCTTCGTTTCCAAAAACACCTTATTATCAGATCCATCGTAATTGCAGTAACTGTACAAGTAATGCAAGTTAAATCCGATAGCGTGAGTCACGATGCCCCGTTACAGATCTAAGCGCAAGTCTAGATGTGCTCCACCGATCGGTGCCCCAAATCGGCTGCGCAGGCGCAAGGCGGCCTGCGTTTGATTGACGTCGGTCGCGTAGCGCCTTGCCGGGTGAAAGTGTACGGGACTTTCGCGTGAGTCGGTCCCCTCTCTCGTTCGCAAAATAAACAACAACCATAATCTTAGTGCTCTAATTTTTTGTCGACCAAAAAAATGGTGTAACAGTTCGTGATCAAAAATGGGACGAAATATCTAGATGATGGTGTGGCATTTAATTTAGTCTAGTCGGTAACACACTTTTACTTTTCTATGTATGTGTTTATCTTTAAGGCTGTTAAGGTAGCTGGTAGCGACTTACGGCTGGAATTATTAACAAATCTTGACCCAGTCTTAGATTTAGCTGTCATCTGAGCAGCTTAGTCTAAAAATTTTAAGACATCAGTTCTTTCGGCTGTGCAGCCGTACATAGCTTCTTAATTGCAATACCTACTCTCCATTCGTTCTTTAACCTTTAATTATATTTGGTGTTGAATCAATTGTTCATTCTTACGACGGATTCGTATCTACATAGTTCTATTAGCAGGATATTATAAGCGTATTGACATATCAAACATTATGTCAACGGATGCCATAACAATTAGCAGTAAACCTACATTTTAACCGTGACATTTGGGACCCAGCTCACACCTTTGTTTCGATATGCGAACATAATACACCCATACTATTTATTACGCACATTATATAACATACGTAACAGGCCACCAATTACATGTTTATCGATAACAAAATTAAATTAAGCGCCGATACATAACATCTGAACAAGGTGAAAAAATTCAATGTCAGTAACTGTTTATTTTGACAGTACTGTTAGCGTCGTCACATTAACGTTACGGTGACCCGATATTGACGCTAATCATATCTTCTTGACACAAAATTATCATGGTCGTTGTTAGTATGCTTCGATTTTGAGGTAACAAAACTCTTTTAAAGTACGCCGATTATAATAATACTACACATCCAAATGAAACTACATATGTGGATTAAAACGCTTTAACTTTAAGAAAATTATTTTTTATTTTTACTACATTTCGAATACTTTACAGCATCCATGTTAACGATAGGAGTGAAATGTTGAAATTAATTATCCCGGTGTCAAGTTTTTTATTATTATTTATGGTTCAATCACAGAAAGAGCTTACAGTACCTTGAGGCCTTGTAGTGTTTGTTTTGGTTTTAATTATATTTATCATAGGATCTTTAATATCGGGAATGTATTGATGATTATTTTTATCAAATACATATATTGATCATAAGTTAAGTCATCTATTAATTTTCACTTCATAATATTATATTTATGATCAAGTACGTACTTAAAATTTCGATGATCTTAAATATAGAGTTTATACAAAAGCTCATCGAAGCTTATAAAGCATCAGAAAATATATAATTATAAAGTATTTGTTATTCCTTGGGGAGTACCATGAAAATTCTGTTATATTAACAACATATGGAAAATTCCATGGATTCAGTAACTTGGAATGCCATATAGGTAAGGCTAAACGGCGTAGTGGTGCTGCATATTTGATAGTCGGTGGACGTTGTCATATGATTGATATTATGTGGGTCACGTTTGTCGGAAGCTGCGGCATGTGCGTGTGACTAAGCCAGGGTTTTCCTTAGCTCGTGGTAGGTGACGTTCAATGCGACCTCAGAGCCTATTTCGTGACTCTCATACATAATAAAATAGATGATATTTATCTTCTTCAATTATCTCCTGTTATTTTATTACTATTCTTAAACGGTATTAGTAGATTCACTTGTCTACCAGGTATTTGGGAAACATAAACCAAAAACCAGAGTGACCGACTTAGCTCAACATATTTAGCAAATTCAAATTATTTATTTCAGATTAGTAGGCTTCATGCTAGCACTTTTAACGGTCAATTTTTTTAAAAAGCTGCCAGCGTGTGACAACGCGGCCTCAACTGAGAAGATCCGGCAAGCAACTCAGCGGGCTGGTCATTTCTTCACTTTTTTGAAACAGTGTTCATCTTGTTATAATTAGATCAGCATCAACGACAGTGTGTCCTGCAGTTCGAAAGATAAAACAAGAGAGAGAGAAAAAATACGAGGAAATTACAACAAACTAAAACGCCAAAGGGATAGTAGTCGGACCAGTCTCCCCAAGCAGAACCCGCGCACGAGTATGACTCAAGCAGCAGCCATCACTCCCCTCAACCATACTGGAGGGAAGGGGGTGACCCGCCATAGGCTGAAGTCACAGAGGACTAATCATATTTGCCACAGAACCGATGATAGTTTTGGTAGAACCGGTAAATGAAGCGTAAGATGCCCAGTAACCAAGTGGAGCAAAGCTACTGTTGGTTGACAACAGCTGGAAAAGGAGAGCCCAAGATCTAGCTCAGTGGCATGGCTTGGGGAGGCTTATGTCCAACAGTGGACTGAAAACTTAAACTTTTACAAGGAACATTATATCATTTAGATTACCGACACAGCTGTTGTTCCATTACTTGGGATAATACTGGAACGATTCTCGACGTAGGTTCACACACTAGACATTCTTGTAGTTCTACTACATTGGCTAACTAGGAATTGTTGATATGAATCTCAATTAAGAAGAATAATCTATACTTATAATAAAACTGTAACAGGTTCAATTCTGTACATTGAAGATATTTTGAAAATTATATTTGGAGGGCATTCTATAACCGATACTGAGGCCGAAAATGTAATTTTTAAATTTTTGTCTGTCTGTCTGTCTGTCTGTCTGTCTGTCTGTCTGTCTGTATCACGGCTGAGCATCACGCCGAAACTACTGAATGGATTCAAATGAAACTTGGCATGATTTGGGATCTTACTACGAGGTAGGACATAGGATACTTTTTATCCCGTAATCTAGCACGGTTCTTTTGGGAGAGGGGATTATAGTCAAAATGGGTACTTGGTTATACGCTTGGTCCGTTTTATAAATTTTTCTTTATAATATAATAAATATTAGTAAGGGAACACTCATAGAGAGTTGTTATCAAGGTTTTGTAATCGATCGGGTTAAGCAACGTTAGGTAAGGTCATTAAATAGATGGGTGACCGTTTAACGCCATTTGAACTAAACGGGTCCGTGCTTCGGAGAGCAAGTAAAAAGTGGGTCCCAGTTTTTAACCGACTATAAAAAAGGGGGTTATGTATTCGATGCAAATGTCTGTTATTAAAAGTTTAGTTAACTTAAAAATAGCGCAGGCGGAGCTGCGTGGGTCAGCTAGTTATGATAATAAATCACTAAACACACGATTAAACAAACACGATACCTACACTTGAATTATAATTTAGTTGTACATAAGTGGTGCTTGTGTAACTGCAGGGGTATGCATCAAGTTGTTGGTATTCTGTTCACACGCCCGCCGGGACAATCGCGAGTCTAGTATGGTCATTGTTTGTAGAGTCGGCTCCTCTTGGAAGTAACAATGATAATATAAGAAGGGTAAGATAGTATGTGGATAGCGTACCCTGTTATCATACGTAACTGTGTCTACAGAATGTGTCGAATGCTTGATCAATAGTAAAATTACTTTTGAAAATAATATTATTATTATTAAATATTATATTATTTAATATAAATATAAGTAAGCAAACATTTTATTTATATATGTGGCACACTTTAATGGTCACATGGTTACCATGCTTTCTCGCTGTTTCATTCTCGTTGGTTTACCAAGTCTTTCATAGGAACAATAATCGTGTCCTCAAACGCACTTGCTCAATTTCCCAAAATAACGTAGACATTTTATCAATGTACAGTTTCTGTTCTCTGTTATTCCATTAATAAAGTAACATAAAATAAAAAACGTCAAACCAGCTATCTTAGCATGCCGCACGCAATTATGTTTTGTACATTAATTTCCCACGCTATATCTTAAATTGCAATGCATGAATAGAGGTAGTTATATAAACAATAAACTTTTGCTAAGATATTTAGATAGGGCTCATAGTTGGAAAATCCTTTCCCGTTAAACTTTTGCTACTTTATTAATTTCTCATATGTATTTTACAAGCTTTTATTTGGGCTCATTAGATTCGTCTTGACGAGTACTTTGATATTATATGGTAACCAGAGTCTGATGATGGACGTGGAAGCTGGCCATAGGAACTCCGTAATTAAACGACGTAACCCCATCGAGTTTGGGCTCATTTGATTCGGCTTGACGAGCACCTACTTTGATACTATATGGTATCCAGGGTCTGATGATGGACCTGGAAGCTGGCCATAGGAGCAGTTCATTTTAATAACAAATAATAAAAGCTTGTTTCTAAGAAAGGTTTTTTATTCATTACTTTTTTTTTCACTGAATATTATATTTTTATATATACCTAACTGTAATTTAAACATTAGTGTGAATAGACTTTGGTCAAAACCATGTGTTTTTCCCCTTTTCCTTCCTGTTTGCAATTAATATTTGACCAACATAATTATTTTGCAGATAGTGTTTATGTTAATACCATTGGTACTGGTGTTCATGAATTAAATTATGCTTTATCATAAAGGTGGCCCAGGGTATTCTTAGCTTCTATCTTGACAGACTTACGTAAATATAGTCGAGGAAAACTTGCATGTATTTTTGGTTAAATTGATATTCCTCGAGCGTGCGTTTGCGAAGGTCGTGTTGGAGGTTTGGTGACAGGCTCTAGGTGATGTATGCGATGTATTTATACATTTTCAATATGTAGTGCTTTGTAACGATTTTCCTTCTTCCGCGGGTTATAAATATTGCTAATATAAATAATATTGTGAATAAATAATCCAACTTATGTGGAAAAGTCATATAATTTGAAATACCAAAACTAATTATTAAAACTTTATTTAAATAGCATAGAGTTATAAACGAATAGCTTGGTTATGGAAATGCCCGAATATCGCTTTAAAATGTGACTAATGGACGGTGTATTTTATTTAATTCTTATGTACTTGTGTATATGACTGAAGTTCTCTTAAGCGGCTGGACTGATTTTGATAATTTTTTTGTGTGTATTTGGTCCCTGGATGGTTTATTTTTACAATTGCACCCGGTAGGTGGCACTGCAAACGGAGTAGGGCAGGCCCACTAATCTATACTATAATAAAACTCAAAGAGCACTTTTTCTGTACATTGAATATTTTTCCAAAATTTCTATGTGGGGATACTATACTATCGACATAGAGGCCAAAACCATTTTTTTTGGAATTATTGTCTGTCTGTCTGTCTGTCTGTCGTTCTGTTTGTCCAGGTATCATTTGAAAACCCGTGGATGGATTTTGATAGGACTTTCACTGATGTGTTGTGTAGAAGTCAAGGTATAAATTGGTATATAAAACATCACGCTATGTTTCATAGGGGCTAAGCAGTGAAACATTACTTGCACATATTATCACGTAATTTCCTTTGTATGTAGATAGGGTAATTATAGACTGATCAGTTAATCATTAAGATATGTATTATTACGCTATATACAATAGGGACTGAGCAGACATTTAGTTTGCATAAAATATGGCAGTGGCGAAGGGTCAATTTTTGTAAGGAGTAAGCCGGTCCGGTACACCCAGGACATTTACATTAGATTTCTGTATTGTTCTAAGTACTCTGCTGATAGCAATATCACATTATATCTTTGAAAGGTTAAAATCTGTAAATCCCGAGCGAGTCCAAACTAGATTAGGGGGGGGGGTGGTTCATGAAATTTTAATGAAACTCCCCAAGTCCAGGTAGTGTATAATAGGTATTGCATTACAATCGCTACAATAAAAGATGCGAAAAACTTAGAACTTTCATTATCGAATATGATAAGACAGTATTTTACGATGTTAGCGTGATTTACATTATGAACAGCGCCATCTATCGGTGAAATTGAACATACAATCACTAAACAACTAATCTATTTTAATAAAAGAAAGTCGTGTTAGTTACACTAATTATAACTCAAGAACGGCCTAACCGATTCGGCTGAAAAGGTAGGGAGGTAGCTTAGAACCAGGAAACGGACATGGGATACTTTTTATCCCGCTAGGTTAAGGTTAAGCAACGTTAGGTAAGGTCATTAATTAGATGGGTGAACCGATTTGTATGAAAGTATGCATATCGGGTAAAATAGGTCATACAGTATACTGTATGACCTATTTTACCCGATATGCACAACCTTAACCTTAACCTAGCGGTATGAAATATATTTCATACCGCTAGGTTAAGGTTAAGCAACATAAGGTAAGGTCATTAAATAGATGGGTGAACCGATTTGTATGAAATTTTGTGTGCATATCGGGTAGGTCTGAGGATAGGCCGTAAAGTATATTTCATGCCATTAGGTTAAGGTTAAGCAACATAAGGAAAGGTCATTAAATAGATGGGTGAAACGATATGTATGAAATTTTGTGTGCATATCGGGAAGGTCTGAGAATAGGTCATAAAGTATATTTAATGCCGCTGATACCATGATTGACTAGGATATATAGAACGAGAGGAGGGTGCAAGAGAGGAGAAAGAGGGAGAGGTGATTCGAGGAGGGGGTGATGGGTTGAGTGAGGGGGAGTGAGAAGGAGCAAGTTCGTAGAAGAGAGAGGGGGGGAGAGTTCAGAGAGGGGACAACAGGGAGAGGAAGAGGGGGTGTGTGACGGAAACCGAAGCGGGAGGGGAAAATAGAGAGGAGAGAAAGAGCATATAATTCGATTTTTTTTTATAAGAGAGAGAGATATGGAGAGAAATAAATCAAGGGAGGACGGAGAAAAGGGGAGCAAAATGTAATAAAAGCGCGGGCGGAGCTGCACGGGTCAGCTAGTATATTATAAATACCGCAATGTCCGCAAAAGACGTTACTAATTATGTTATTACATATTGACTAAAAAATATTAATATCAAAATATTAACGACATAGTTGCTCTTCACATGCGAGATTCAAATAGAGAAGGGATTTCTAGGGATCGATATAATATGATGGGACCACAGTTAAACATAGGGCTCTCCCAAACATTTCCACCACGACCGATGTTGTGCCGTCAGAATCCAACGGTTCCCCACTACCTTGTCGGTCACCACCGGTTCCCAGTTCTCTTGACTCTATGACCCGCCCATTGTCATGTCATCTTATTAACTACAACGGGTAGGCAATGTCAGGCATGGTCAATCCTTAGATGGGTGACCGTTTAGTGGCGTTTGAACTGAGCGTCTCCGTGCTTCGGAGGGTACGTTAAAAGTCAGTCCCGGCTGTTGTCATCTAGACAGCAGTTGTTAAGCTAAGTCAGAGGCATAAGGGCAGCATAAAAACTCTGACACCAGGTTGGCCACTAACCATATGCCAAAAATAAATAACTGTCTATTTAGTTATGTCTGATACTTTAGTTCTTTTACGGATTTCATCATTCCGGATTTTATCGCGTAGAGACACTCAGCATAGCCCTTTTCGCAGCACGTTGAGCTACCTTAAGCCTTTTTATGAGGCCAATAATAGTCAGGCCATGTCTTGGACGTTGCTACCGTCTATAGGTAGTATCAATAAACTATTTTCAAAAAAATATAAACCGACTTCAAAGTAAATTATCTAAAAAGCATAAAATAACGAAAATATTATTGAAGTTGGTGTTAGCGTACCTGCTGTGTATATTCTGCACCAACTTCAATAATATTTTCGTTATTTTATGCTTTTTAGATAATTTACTTTGAAGTCGGTTTATATTTTTTTGAAAATAGTTTATTTAACACTTTTTAGTGACTTATTTTACCAAGATAGGTATCAGCACTATCACGCAACTCGAACGTCTACATTACAGTAACTTACTGAAAACATAAAAAGTTTATATCTCTTAAACTACTGGACCGATTTTGATGAAATTTATACTCTACCCTAAGTTGAAAGATACTCTAACTATTGCAAAAAGAATTTTCGAAATCGGACTTGTAGTTTCTGAGAAATCCGCGGACAAACCTACATACATACATACATACATACATACATACATACATACATACATACATACATACATACATACAAACACTCGTGAAATTTGGTAAATTCGTTTAGAAGCCCACATAGACTAACATATATGAATATTACGCATTTTTATTAATATTACATACATACGCGTCGAATACAGAACCTCCTTTTTTGAAGTCGGTTAAAAATGATACGCATACCGGGTTTCATAACTCCTTTAGTTTATTTAGAAACGAAATTCAATACCAATGATATAATGATTGAGCCAATGAAACATGTCAGTTGTAAGGCGTGCGGATCGCGATGCACCGGCGCATGACGGAGCGTCTGCATTCACCCGCTTATGTAACAGATCGGGTAGCAAGTTCCGATGCAAATACTCAATGGACTACACACGACACAGCCGTTTGAATACGTATTATAGTTAAATATCACGATTGTTTATAAGTGGCCGACTGCTAAACGCCAATCTGATTTGTAACGTAATGTGACACGCCGTATTCACGTAGGTTTGTGCATTCCTTGTTACGCGTGTAACGCGAGCCTACAGTATCTTCACGTTTTATGTTGATTGTCTAAGTTGCTATTAAAATGCTTATACAAGCAATGTGCACCGTAACAAGTTGTAAGTGAGAATATGGGTTGGTATATTTTATTTTGTACGCGTGCAAACATTCGCTTGCAAGCTTATATTTTTAACTAATATTCGCAACAGCATGAACGCTAGTCTTTCAATGCGTGTGACGAATCCTATCTCTAACTTTATGACACAATTAAAATTATATATAACAGGTTTAGGATTAAACAATTGATTTTTATTTGTATAAATAATGATTTTTAGCGTAGAAATAAGATTGATTTAGTAGAACAGGTCAGTGCCAACCTTAATGATTAAAATCGTCACGAATCAAACCACGGAAGCGTCGCAACAGACTTTTTATAAGTCTGGCAAATACAAAAGGATGACTAACTAGTACAATAATACTTTTAATCAGCCCGTTGTAGTGTACTTAAATAGTTGTATTTTCAATTAAAAAATGTAAGTAGCTATCAAGTCTTTGATTGCCGTTTGATAGAAAAAAACATTGTTTGTGGGCATTTCCCGTTTAACTTATTAAATTGATTAATAAAATCTAAATGAATAGTCACGATATATCACGATATATATTGTATTCATTGTCTTGACTTCATCGGTTTACAAATTATAGTGATGTCTTTACATTAATGTGTGGTGTATGTTCTGCAAAGAATACAATTACACAGAATGGGCGGTGTTAACATATAATACAATATATTATAAGTTATAATGCATACAAATTCAATAAATTTTACATTACTTCTTGCAAATAATCTGAATTGTTCTCAGGTTTTTAAATAATTTTATACGCCTACTTTACGACGACTGACACCTAGTAGACCTGGGCTCTTGAAACAAGGACAATCTCTCATAGGTAGAAAATACATAATATACAAAATCAAATATTACGTATCATTTACAAATTTACCAGGTGGAAAAAGAGGAGCTGGAGATCAGGGTCGGTAGCGAGTTTTGGTAGAGTCCTACGGTAGTGAAGTAATGTGGGCTGAATATTATAATACACACGATGTTACAAAACAAATACCCCGTAAAAAATATACCCCAAAAAAGTAAAAAAATATTATTATTTTCACTGATGTGCAAACCCTATTTCAGTAAAAATAAAGAGTAAAACTACGCAGAATGTACTACATTTCTACCTAATTCGCGAAACGACAAAAATTTTAAAAGACCTAACCTAACGAAACAACCTAAAAACTGGTGGAAATATCTAAATGTTGGAAAAAAAACTCGAAACAGTTGTAGGATATCGATTAGAAGATTTGAAATTGACAGCATAATTTTTTTTTCAACGTGACATTTTCTGAAGCCAGTACTTGAGTATAACGACATCCTTGTATTGAGATAGCACATCTATATAATATTACATGAATGAATAATATAAAAATGATTAAAGTATACAATTATTAGGTAAAATAGGTACGTAGGCGTTTCTGTTAAATAATCTGGTTCCCTGACATGACAGCTTACTAGGGTTGACAAAATGTTTGGCTTTGATAATTAATTATATTTTTTACGGGGTATTTTGTAACACGTTGTATAATTTTTTATCATCAAGTGCCAGATAAGGTGAACCTTTTCAGGGATGAATTTTCATAATTTCTTTTATTAATGCTTATCTACGCAAAAGGTTACTATTATGCAAATATAATGCTTCTAGAATCTAGACCTAATTTAGATTGTGCTTTGCCCGTTTTTATAATGTATTTAGTTACATTCTAGGTAGGCATAATATCTGAACGATTATTATTCATTTTAAATACACACATCAAAAGTGTCTAGGGATCAACATATATTTTTGCAATAACTTTTCTCCTGATTGATATTAATTAAAATTTTCTTTAAGGATTCATCAAATAAAGTGTTTTCGTTTGTCACAGTAACGATAAACCAAGTCACCTTTGCATTAATAAAGAAATTTGCCATTTTCCTAATAAAGGGATTTTTGACATTTGAACCACTAACACAAAAGTTCGAAAAAAAGACTGAAATAACAGTTTTCTTTAAAATTTTATTGGGTAACTTAAACAATTAATAATCCGTGTTTCTACCGCGAACACTAACAACACAAGAACATCGGTTTGGCATACTCAAAATGAGTTCATCCAAATCACGCTGTGGAATGGCCGCCCATGTTCGTTGCAACAACAAAAAAAGGTCTTCTTGCGACTGGATACCCTCCATATTCGGCAGAGCTCTTCTCTGTAGCATATCCCATGCATGCTCAATCGGGTTCAAGTCTGGCGACTGAGCAGGCCAGGGCAGGACATTGATGTTAGCTGCGGCGAGAGTCTGTCTTACAACTCTTGCGGTGTGCGGTCGTGCATTATCATGCATTAACTGAAATAAGGGACCGATTTGCACTTGTAGAGGAACGATGACGTCTGATACAATCGTCTCAGCATAAATTTGAGCGTTGAGGTTGCCTCTGATCCAAATCAACTCAGTTCTTCCGCCGATCCAAATACCCGCCCATACCATGATGGTTCCACCACTATAAGGATGGACTTCCTGGCAGGATTTTAATCGCTGTTGGCGTCCAGGGGTTCTCCAGTGTCGTATACGTCTTGTATCCGGTCTCATACCAAAACGAGACTCATCAGAAAAGCACACGAAACGCCATTGTTCTTCTGCCCAATTTCTGTGTTCAAGAGCCCATTGATATCGAATCCTACGATTGTGCATTGCTATAGGTGGTACCCGTAGCGGTCTTCGGGAATGAAGGTTCACTTCATGCAAGCGGTTTCTGACTGTTTGGTCGCTAATTAAGTTCCCTGAAGAGTGATGAAGCCTCACGGCTAACATCATGGCAGTTATTGTTGGAGCTCTTCGAGTTAAGATTTGAATATATCGGTCTTGTCTCCGTGTGGTGCAGCGATACCGTCCTCCATGGCGCTCAGCCACGGTACCAGTGCTTCGGTAACGTGTCCAAAGTCGACTGATAACACTCTGACTTGTATTCAGAGCTAAAGCCACAGTACGTTGCCGGGAACCAGCTTCTATCATTCCCACGGCTCTGAGCATTTCTTCCCTGCTTAAATGACGTCGCCGCTCCATAATAACGTTGGTTTTAATCAGTAGTAGGGAAACAGTAGCACTAATAATGTCTTCAATGCGTTGTATGTTTTTATAGGGAAAATATTGACAGCTGATTTTCATCTTTTACTCGAATTTGATTCACAGTTCCTGATTCAAATTATGAAATGCACCAAAAAGGATCCATATAAATTTATAAAATCATAAATTTATTACAAAGTCACATCTCAATCTCAAGAAATCCGCTTAAAAATGCTTGATCCCTAGACACTTTTGATGTGTGTATATAAAATCAAGTGAAATATTTATGAACAAAACCTTCATCAACTAATAAGAATACACCTCAAACTGTCAACAGTGTATGATCAGCCCGCATAGCTCATGTTCGCGGCGATGCGCCGGCGCTAACTGGGTCATTGACAACACATGCAAAGCTTGCGCACTTGCAATACTGCAGGCACTCTACACACTATCTAATGCAGCTTCTTCTTGAGACCATAAAGATAGAGGCTCACTTGTCTCATGCACATAACGCACTCAAAGCAAAGTTCCCACTTTACAGTGCATATTTCTCCCGCGTACGCCACGTACGTTTGGTGACAGATGTACTTAATAAAAGATTTCACATTACTAAATCCTAGAAATACCAAAGCACTTAAGAATGGCGTTTCCATTTCCTCTTCTCTCCAGCGCTAATATGTAGTTGGACATTTGTGAGTATTTTGTATACGATAAGTGTGTTTTTAGGTCGTTTATGTTCATGCTATAATTTCAGATGTTTTGCATTAATCCGAAGTGCACTGCATACGTTACGTTCGCTGGACTGTATCTACCTATAGAGTAAACTTGAATGCTCGTTCTGTCGGTGTTAAACTATAACTTTAGAACGAGTATTGATTGTAATAAACTCGCTATACCTACTATATTAGTTGTTACTGCATTCAATTCAAACGTTCCCAATAAATTCCGCTAGACGCGTTGATGTCAAATGTATGGAAAGAAGTACACACATAGACTATCAAATCATTTTATAAAACTATATTAATTTCCAATGTTACATTATTCGTTCTCGTCATTCTAGCGTATTATAAAAAGGGCTAAGTGCAATTTTTCTGTTTAAGAGGATGCTTTTAGACCTAGGGTTGTAAATGCTAGTGTTAAACATAGAAAAAAAATTAATTGAGATTATTTTCGTGACAAATAAATTTATAGCTTTTTATAGTAATAAGTTTTAAATTGTCACTGACCCTTGTTATAATTGAGTTATTATTATTAATATATACGCTGTTAGATTGCATTTTAACACTAATAATAATTACGATACAGCAGTCGAATTGTCACCAATCGCCACAAAACCTATCATAGCGTAACATTTACCAAGTCTGCATTTACATCCGCATCATAGGAGCCATCCAAGAATGTACTGCTAACGTAGGGCCAATTTAATAGATCACATTTGACATCTGTCAGTTTCTTTGTTCTATCTTTTTTTGTCATTATTACAATAAATATGTAATCGTAATTGAAAAAAGTTAAGCAATTGTGCTGGTATAACTTCGAAAAATTAATAATATTTTATGTCCGCCGTTACAGGTTACGTTGTTAAATTTTGATGAAATGTCAAATGTGATCAATTGAATTGGCCCTACTTTAGATTTTAGTAAATGGAATGAACTAGAATAGGCCATAAAAAAACACATTAAATATGATCGCATGCCACAGTTAACCCTGCGCTGAACCCTTTGCCGGTGCAATGTTCCCAACGATTAGCCTCCCTCGTACCAAGCATACCATGTAAGGGTGCATACCTTGGTGGAACTAGTTTAACTTGTGCAAAGCAAAAGGCACAAAAACACGCAATGGCAGCAGTCCGGCGCCGCCGCGGGCGCAGCGAACAGGCTCCGTAACTACGTGATGAGCTATTTTAAGATGCGCACCAATCTAATCTGTGAGGTAATGAGGAAATCTTGCTTGTTGCATACTTTATGAAGCCAATGTGTCATTTTGGATCGTTATTCTCTGAACCAGCAAATATGAAGCAGAGTTAGTTAAATGCCGTTTGAGCTTTGTATAATTATGATACACAACGCTACGTATGAAGGGTAGGAAACCGTGGTCCTGCAGTATTCTTTTTTGTAGTTACGACGTAGTATTTACATAATAATATGTCGTAATGGAAAGATCAATTAAAATTGTAGGGCAGTATACGTATACTGGAGAGGTATACTTGTTAATACGTCTAGTTATCGCAGTTTGCCTGAACAAGCGTATCACGCTATTTGAGGATCATTTTTCCCTTTAGCAGCCTTCTCTGCAGTCACAGAAGATCAAAAGAAGAAAGAAAGAGAAGTTCTCAAGAAGAATATTAACTAGGGTTGTGCAATGTAAGAGATATCGTGTAAAGTTATTATGTGCATGACTCTCCCTATTCATCATTGTTAAATGTAGCTCACACACACGTTGATAAAACATTTATGAAAATGCATTCAGTTAAGTGTGTGGGCACACAGAAATACTTTAATTATCTATATATATAAAAATGAATGTTTGTCTGTATGTCCTTTACAGAATCGTAAAATATGCATTTGATCATGTCATGATCTTGAGCAAAGGAAGAGCGCAAGCGGGGCTGCGCGGGTCAGCTAGTTAAGCATAAAAATAGATCACGTTTTCATTAGGATAATAGGATCGTAAATAAAATATGCAAATACTTTAAACTTCTAAAATTCATTGTTTTCTTTTTCTAAATGAAACTCCAAGCAAACGAAAAATAAACGTTTTGCTAACGAAGAAAAATAAAAAATCCAGCACAATCCGTCGTCGCCCGTGATCGTTGTAAACAAAATAACAGGCAAATTGATTGAAAACGACAAAACCATTGGCAACACAAAGGATGGGGCTGTGGGGGTGGAAACTCCATCACAGCTTCGGAAAATTATGATTGACGAAATGAATCTGCGTTCAATCGAAATGGCTGGAAGGACGACGACTCCGGTAAACAAATTATGCGGTTTTATTTCTCAGTCGGTGGTACTTTGTGGCTTGCCGCGTACTTAAATGTTTATTGTACATAGATTATGGAGTCGCATTGTTTGCGTTGGTTTAGTGCCTATATCAGAGATGCTCTATTCACACTATACTATAAGGTAGTGACTTTGGTCACGTGTTCTCGTGGAGAATTTATAAATGTCAACAGTCGTTAGTCATTGAGTTAAATGTTAGTGATGACCCCATATTTCCGCCCAAGACCATCTACTAATACTTGTTAAGAGCTCTGTAACACTCATAAAATACCAAAATTATGTAAACACATTAAATGCCATTCTGCTTTAAAATGGAAAAAAGAAATAACACATACATATCTTTGAAACATATTGCCCTGCTTCTGGTGCAATCGTGAAACAAACAAAATAGATGTCAATAGGTTAAGAAATTAACTGAAATTCGTATTTTTTCTACAAAGATCGAGCATAATAGCCTTATATTCATTACTCCATGGGCTATAAAGATATTCAAATAAATTACACATGAAAGAATAAAGCTAAGTACATTAGCAATTCACACTCAAAATATTGCAGAGAGTATATCCTCTCTCACTGGGGAACGCGTACAATTTACATATTACGGGTAAATTCACTGCATATGAAGCGACATCTACAAAGAGACTGACGATTATTAGCCCAATGAATAATAAAACAAAAGGAGCTAATGCATACAAATTGGAGAAAATGGCATGCAACGGCTGTCTGTAGAGAGCTTTCTTGTTTCTAAATTATTATTTTTTATCGTAATTATTAGAACTTCGTAACTATTTAGAGTTTAGAATAGGCATATGAATTTAGGTAGGTATAGTATTAGCAATCAATTGTAATAACGATTCATAGAGAAAGAACCAATGGTATTTTATACAATAGATATGCCATTAGCGCACATAAAGTGAAGACATGAAATTCGCCCAATTGGGTGAACTAGCAGTAAGTAAAATTCACGTCGGTAAAATGTAACGAACGTAACATATGCCTTTGAAAATCAAGTAGCAATGCCGTCATGCGTATTTAGAAAATACACAAAGTACTGTACTAAAGTAAATATTGCATTAGCAGGGATAACATATGTATCTATAATATAATCGGGAAGAACATTTTATCCTGTGGACTTGCTTAAGGTGTCCAAGTCATCGTGTAGACACAACTTGGACTTGTTGAAGATTTTTTTTTTTTTTCTCTTTATTTTTTCGAGACTTTGATTGTTTACAATCATGCCAGCCCCATCATAGCCTAATCTAAAGAGAGACAAAACCTAACCATTACATATTCTATAAACATATTTGTAAATTTTAAGCGCATTAGGACTAGTTGGCTCAGCCATAATACTTTGAAAAGCTCCAATATCCAAACAATTAATATTGAATTCGATGATTAAGTTCTCTCTCTCTCTTTTATGACGGACACACTCCACTAATAAGTGGTATACATCCTCTACAACTCCACATGTTTCACAATTAGGGCTATTTACTTTTTTCATTAAATAGCCAAACTTATTTAGTGGCATGTGTCCAGATCTTAATCTATGTGCAAACACTATATATTTCCTACACAGTTATATTTTGGTAAACCATGGGATGCGAGGAGGTTCAGACTGCATTGTTTTATACCAGATCCCTTTTCCCTTGATATTTTATCAAAATGCTCTTTCCACATCCTGTGACAATTTAATTTACATTTTGGTAAGATCTCCGAATAATATGATTTTACTTCAATTTCTATTCCGTCCAGACAAGATTTTCGTGCTAATGTGTCCACCTCCTCGTTTCCCAGTAAGCCGATATGTGAGGGCACCCACTGTAGTATAATTTTTTTATTTGATGCTTTAAATGCTTCTATCAGCTTTAATATGGCATAAGCTTTCGGTACACCTCTAATACCAGAGGCGCATCGAGCTATATACTGAAGGGCAGATTTACTGTCTGTCAATATCACGATTCGCCTAACATTGATGTCTTGTACGTACTTCAGCGCCTCACATATCGCCGTAAGTTCCACTGACATAATCGATATAGTACTATTATTAATCTTAAAACTACCCTGCCTTTTAGTATATGGATCGTAAAAGGCTGCTTGTTGAAGATGTCTAACGTCATTGATGGGAAAACCTACGCTCAACGCTAAGCTCAACTATCGTTTTAACTAACAATAACGTCGCCAGGACATGTTTTTATCGTAAATTACATAACTTCATACATAAATCGATTAATAAGCAATGTCAGTTACCTATTCAAATATTGAATACCATAGACAGCTATTAAATGAGAAAAAAATCTCACACACGCAGCTTGTCATTCTGAGTGACTCATTGATCCGGCATTTGTAATGCAAACATCAAGAAGTAATTACTGGTTGATCTCCGATAAAGGTGTAACCGTTAGCACGCTTGTCGGCCTGGCTACCGGTTCAATACCGTGACAAATAGCCATCGATATAATGCAAATAGCATAAAGTGTGGCTGACGCAATGTACGGTTGTCAGACACCATATAATATGCACCATGTAAATAGAAGATAATTATATCGTGGGACGCACCCGCAAACTATACTTCTCGTATGTTTACCATACAATAAACTGGAAGCAATCCTAGCAACTTCGAGACTAGAGCAAAGAAAGAAACCTTGTCCAGGATTGGTACCTAAAATCTTCAGGGCCTTGTGCAGATAACTGTACAAAAACTCTGAGGTGGAATTTAATCAAAAACAAAGACATTGTATACCTGTGTTTATGCCTAGCTAAAGACTGTTGATGGCGTGTTGTCCACATGTTATCGCCACGCGGTCAACTATTGAACGCGCGGCTGCAGCGCTGCAGACGCTCTACCATGTAAATACATATAAGTAAATAAACAGCACTGCTGTCGCGTTGCAAATTTGAAGTCACCCTTTGATCAGATCAGTGTTTTTTTTTAATTACAGTTTTGATTACAATTCACTTCCTGTTCCCGTCCTGAGCTAAGTAAAAATGTAATCGTAAGTTGAGATTCTTAATAGAGCCTAGAATACGAGATATGAGCGAAGTGTCACTTACTTAACGGGCATAATTTTATAAAATTTTCATCGACCAACTGGTACAGAAAAAGCGCCCATCCCCGCCAATTGGGTGTCCATCCAAAACACTGCAATACAATGACCCAATAAGCATTAAAAAAGCCACAAGATAGCGGTGCAGGCGCCACCGTGTAATCGAGAATCGAACGAGGGCGTCCCCAATTGATTTTTTATCGATTCCCAACTTGGAATTTCGATTAGAATTTGCGGTCCGATTTTTTTTTGTGTAATTACTTTGTTTTGGGTGTGACGTGTTGAGAGTTGAGTTATAGTTTGTGCTATCATGTATTCTCAGGAAGTGGCAGCAGATAATTTGGCAGTTTATTAAAATTCTAAATAACTTAGGTTATTTTGATATCCTTTTTTGTGTCTACCTTATTTTTGATAAACAAGAATACGGTTTTGGAGGCCCATAAGCTGTAACTCTAGATTTATGAAGACCTGGGTATGAACCTAGGTCGGAAAAATAGTTATTGAGGTTTTTTTCATTGAATTCTTAGTAGCAGTCCGGAGTTGGAAATAACATTGGCTCGCTCCTTTTTACCCAGGAGTTAAATATCTGGAAAGTAGTTATGCACCTCTCTGCCGATATTTTTAGGTAAAAGATATGAATGTACCATGAGTTATATTTTATAATTTTATTAGCGACACGCCCTGGGGTTACTAGATATTTGATCGATACCCTATAAGTACATAGCGTCCTAACTTGAGAATAGTTCGCTTTCTATAAGTAAAAAAGTGTTCTTGATTGTATGATCAGTTCGAGAGATTATGTTTTACAAACATTTATCATACATTTATCTCTCTATGAATGTTATGCCCTGTTCTTCTGATCGCTATTTTTAGCAGTACAGCCTTTGATTGTTACATATAATTAAAAATAGCAATCGGGATTAAAGTGCACTCCATTTATACAGAGATGATGAATACATAGAATAGATGTCTCGATTTGCATCATGAACAGATTGAACAGTAGTTATGTTTTTCTCAATGATTCAATGTCGCAATTTTTTTGTGGAAATGGCATTATCTCCGGTAATATTACAAAAAGTTGCACGCAGATATACATCGACCGCTCAACTCGTTACTAGTTATGAATTCACCGAAGATATTCATCGATGTATGCTGGTTTGGGTGTAATTTTTGCAAGATTAGGAACCTTCCATCCTGACCTTCTGCTTTCTTGCACAGCGATGATGATTACCGTGAATACAAGTTTTTTTACTGTTTTTTTTTGGGGGCTAATGTATTTTTTTCAATGCAAGGAACATGAAGTTATTGGCTGCAGTTTACAGTTTATTTAAAATAAGTATAAATCTTCCTCCAAGTTGTCACCGCACTGGGAGTCTGGGAGGGAAGGGTACCTAAAAGACTGGCGGCGTTACCTCTTTGTATGGCCAAGCTTATACATTGGCAGAAAAAGCTACCAGCGCGACGATCCCCTGAGACTTCGATAAGTTTGGATGAAATTTCTTTTACCAAACCGTGCGCCTTACGAGACCAAGGCCAGCTGAAATTTTTAATATGTTTTAAAGTTTTTAATGTGTCGTAGGCAGGGATCTACAAGCATACTGTTTTCTTTACACGTACTATTACATTAGGCTTACGTAGCTCATGGTTGATATACCGAATCGCGTATGTATCACGATGCCTGCGTATTTTTACTTTCGCGTCCGGTGTCCGGTAGCGTCCACACTGCAATTCTTTCGGACGGTAAATAGGGTTGGCGTGCATTAGTTTTTACTTAAGTTTTATTTGTTTCAGTTAAAACAATAATATGCTAGGTAAGGATTTTGGGCCTAATGATCTGGAATATATATAAGTATTAGATGACTATTATTATAACTAACCAAACGCTGATCTGTAGTTAGTACTTAACCCAAAGCAATTAGTTTAGAGCTCGTTATTACACACATACAATTGCTTCTATTCTATAAACAATTTTATGACGTAGTTTAATAATTATTTGTATGCATTTTACGTTCTAAATGGTTGACTTGCCGAGATGAAAGACAGGAAATATTAGTATAGCATTAATAAATTCTATCGTTGGAATCCCCGTTACGTACTTCAAAACTTTCTCTTGATATATGAATGAGGTTCGATTTAAAATCAATCTTCGATATATGTATATCGAAATATTAAAGTTGGGTCATTTATTAAAACTCAATTGATATTTGTAAATAAATGACAATATTCATGTTGTGTAAATAAATCAAGCACGTAATTATAATTATTCTATCATTTGAAAATCCGCGTCGCTTTACTTAGGTACAAGCTGTAGTTTCTTTTTCGACTTTGGCGACATTGGCCGCGATTCAACTATATCTTCAAAAATCAGTTAAAAGTTATAATTTTACACAACAAACAAACATACCTTTCCATTTGTCGGTTATTGGGTGATAGCCCTAGGTGTTCGCGAGTGATCATGCACACTGATGTAACCTGTATAGTCAGCAAAGTAATTAATATTTTTTCTGCCGACACATATATTACATTATTACTTTATATTTAATAGTTAGTTTAATAATGAATATGACAATGTTTCTTACGTAGCGCACCGTGCGCTGCATGGTTGCTGCTTGGATGTTTGATTGGCGGACATTTTCTGTATAATATTTAAGAATGATTTAACTTCCTATTTATACACTAGTTAAATGTAAAAATAATTAAAGTAACTGATATACAGGATGTAAGGGACCACGTACCGATTTTTTTTATAAGATTTCAAATTTATGTCCGTTACAACATTACAGAAACCATTTATATGGGAAATGACAAATGACTAACTTGTTAATTTGTTGTTTGACTTGTTAATCGAGCTTGTAATGAATATAATGCAGAATAATATTTATTTTTCAAATTACATTGCTTTAATTGCCTATGTACTCTTTTTGTGCATATAGAATAAATAAATAAATAAATTTTCCACAAATAATTAATTTATTGTTTTTAAATTAAAAGTAGGCTTTGTTATTAAGATGTTATTATTATGATGTTAATGATGTTATACTAATTTTATTTATAAAATGTATTTTCTTTTTTGGAAATTCATGAAAAAGCCGTTGAATTTCAACACTAGGAGGTTCAGAGTCAAGGTGTCCCTACACCCGTTATAATGTCCTCATCAAATACCGGTTGGTACATATGGACGTTCGCGGCTGACGGTACGGGATGACCGGCGCTTCTCAGAAATAATAGTTAATTTTAATAGGGACACATCGAAGTGACATCCAATGTTCGCTTGATTTCACTCTGCGGTTAACCACAAGATGTGTCGACGGTTGATAAACTTTATAGATACAATCACAATATAATACATCATGACTTCTCACAGGAGAAGGCGGGCAAAAGATCTATTATCTTCCAGATTTTTGTCCAAATGCCCCCCAGGAGGAGGACTGTGTTTTCCGAGAGTATTATGTGTGTATGTCTATTTCTTTGACAAGACCCAAACGGTTTGATGGATTTTGACTTATAATATATCTTATTGGATTCGTCTTAGTTGCAGAAGTGACAAAGGCTATATATTTTTTTTCTTCAAATAACTAAAATTTCGGCCGTCTGCCGCCATTTTGTAATTTTTTACGTCTAAAAACATCAGGATGGGTAGGTATCAAATGAAAGGTCTTAACGAGAAGTGTTGAAATATAAATATATATATATATATGTTGAAATATATAAATATATATACGTTTTATGTATGTATAATGGAATTTAAACACACTTTGTCTGTTGGCAGTCGGGCTTTTATAATTTAAACTTAAAACTCTCAAATCTCTGAAGGGTCAGGGTTGATTCGACAAACTTCTTTATTCATAAATACGTCTCTTACTACAACAGACGGAGTTCATCTCATACAGGATAACATTCGGAAACTCCTGTCGCCTTTAAAATCGAATTCTCCGATCACAATTTAATTAAATGGAATTAGCTTCTCTATCAAACGACGACATACAAATATCTGTATAGTCATGGTGTTAATTATTATAATTTCGAGTGCATGGTAATATCTCATTCGACAGCTGTGCTGAGACATGGCTAATTAGCCGCGCGTTGTTGACACAGCTTCGTCTATTCGCGTTCGCAATATCCATAGAAAAATATAGAGTTTCGGAGACGAAAACTACTAGCCTCAAATAAAGAAACCAAGAAGGAATATCTGATAAAAAAGCGGTCATACTCCGGAAGGGAAAAGCAGCTCAATAAAGAGTGACGGGGCCTGTCCGCAATTGGTCCACTGTCCAATCCACTGATATAAATGTGTTTCTATATGGGAATTGTGTCAACATTAGGCTGCCCGCCCAATGAGGTGCAAAGTGAACGATGTACGTACAAATTTCAGTGACCTATATAAATAATACATTTCTGTTTGTGAAAGGTCAAATCTTTTTGTATTTACTTTGACTTGAATATTTTGTAATTTAACACATAATCGTAGTATTGAGATGCGATTGATTGTTTTTGCTAAAAATATTATGATGATGACATGTTATATTACATTATTGATATCTAGCCGAGGTTTCATATTAGTATAGTCCATGACTAGATTATAATAAATAGTTATAATATAGTTTTAACACTGCTCCTGTTTTTGAAGTAAGTAATAAATATTATACAGCTTCTACAATTTGCACCAATACACATCTAATGGCTCTGCATTATATGCTATTATTCGTTTTTATAAATTAAAATTGTCGTAGGAATTTGGACGGACCCGTTGCTCTAGTGGTCACAAGCCCTGGCAGCTACCCAATAGGTCGTGGGTTCGTTTCCCACCCCGACACTCTGGGTGTTATTTATCTATATAAGTACGTATTTACAAAAAAAAAGTATATCAGTATTTGTACCAGTTGTCTGATTACCATAGTATGGGATCTGCCTAGTTTGGGATCACATGATGGTGTGTAAATCGTCTCAGGATATTTTTATAATTTCAGAATCCAGTTTAAACTCGGGAGTCCGTCTCGAACACAATGCGAAAGTTTGTACACCGTAGTGCGCACAGACCCTAACTATGGAATACACTGCCGCGGGTGGATGACCCAGCTCACTTATTTACCAATCATTGACTCTAGATAGGATAATAGCGACGACGCCCAACCGTCTCCCGGGCCCCGAGGTGTCGATGCCGTGTGAAAGTAGGAATTATTTATCTCTTTCCTAAACAGTAATAGAACAGTCATATTGAACGGGTTTTATTCAAAAGGAGGTACTTCTTACATACTATTGTATTATATTATTTGAACAGAATAAAAACCCGTCAAATAATGGAATACACACTGAAATAATAATTACGCATATTGCTACGCCATTTTCTTATATGTACTAGAAGAGTATTGTCGCAATATGCCACTATTAAGAAGGATATTATTTAAGACATATTAATAACTACCAGGGGACATTTTGCGAAAGGGACATTTTGCGACGAAGCCTTAATAACATCCGCCTGCCAAGCGTGGGGATTATAGCAGCATTGTGGATAGCTTGACCAGCCACTCTGTGCGTTTCTAAGGTATACTTGGGTTTCCTCGGATTAGCTAATAGTAAATCCTTAGATAATAATAAAACAAGTGCATTCACTGTCCATAATGATCAGTAGAACCACGTCATTTGAAAGACGCTAGCTGCACTGTGACCTCTTTATCCGTCTACGTTACTGTTATGTGACTATCTCTCTAACATTTCATGCAGTATTATGTATTGAGCCACATTCGCGATTACCGAGAAATCGCAGCAAAACTGACTAAAATCTAACATTATGTCCATGAATAGGTACTTGAATGAGCATAAAATTAAAATAGCTTGGTCAGTTGCAATAATACAGAAATGTGTCTTTCTACCATTAGGTGTTTTAATTAATGGCACAGTATGTTGTATGATTAAAATTCAATATCTTATATTAGGTACACATAGAGCAAGATATATGTACTATGCCCATTCCTTGGGTAGAGCATATTTTCTGTGTAAAAGGTTGCATTCTCTTATAATTGCTTAAAAAACCCTTTTTGTTTTTACTTGTAGTACGATACCTACAGAATTAACAGGAAATAACAGAGATTTTCATGATTCTTAATACCTCGTTAGCACAATTTTTTATAGCTTTTTTTGTTAAATCTCGCAAAATAATCTTCCAACTAAGATTCAACGGAAATTCTTTTACGCTAGCTAAATAAAATAAAAAATAAAACTAGCTTTAAAATAAAAACGGAACAGGCTTTTTGCGGCGTCGTGTTACAACCATGATCTAGGGGATGGGATCGCGGGAGTGGGGTCAGTGACCGCGGTTTTGCCTTTTTGCGATGCGCGTGATATGCACGCGTCTGCGCCCGCGCAGCGTCCGCCCGGGCGCGGGCGCCCGCCTGATTGCGTCGTACCGTACATCGATCCGAGCAACAATGTAACGAACGGTGCGAATGTTATGCGTATTTTGTAATAAGTAAAGGGGATACGTTTGTTCACACTAGCAATATTGTGGTGGTTCGATCATTTGTCCGTATATCACTTAGAATAACTTTGAATGTGACTGCTGGATGATGCCTTTTCTAGCAGTAACATTCAAAGTTATTCTGTTACATATTACTTATAATCTAAACTGTAAATTGATCTGTGCTTATTTGTTTCTTTTTCATAATAATGACATTGTAGACATTTATAATTCATATTTATTTAATAGTTTAATAATGGCAATTTTTGTATAATGTATGTATGTGGGTATCTAAAAATAGTTTAATTCTGTTTGACTGAATTTGATAAACCTAATTATTATTATTTTATTCGAAAATTAGACCTTCACCCAAATGGTAGGGTGGTTTAAAAACTATGTTAAGATGATATCATCCACTATTTCAATAATCAACTCTAGAAAAAAAGGTACCGATCTACATTTACGATGCTTTTAACAGCTTGACCGGTATGCATGTATGTCAATACATAAAGTAAAGCATTGCCTTTACTTTATCGATTCACATATATTGTGTATCGACACATAAACTTCGCAACAACTTGCCGACGTCCCAAATTACGTAAAAGTCGAAAATGGCAAGATTATCCCCTTTTTAGTCTTAAACTATATCTAAGTTCAGACGGACAGATGAAGTCGCATCATAAGGGTTCCTTTTTTACCTTTTAGGTATGGAACCGTAAAAAGGCAAATTAATGATATGGTGTGTTTAATATATCATTAATTCTCCCAACAGGCCCCTACGTGTTGGATTCGTCCCCACGAAAGCGTTTTAAAAGTCTGAGTGCAAATAAATCTCGATTATGTACTGTACAGTTATAATATTTACATTTGTACAAAATGTTGGTCAAGTACGTTTTTAACAAGTGGGAAGTTTGCATTGTGCGAATGTATGTGAGCTACATACATTATTTAATCTTCGAGATACGAGAGTGTCACCGAACGTGGCTCTATCATAAAATCGCTAAAAACCGTTTACTTTTCTTATGTTCTTCGAAGCGATTCGGCCACAATGGCCAATCTTCAACGGGATCAGCTAACTAGGTACGCAGGAAATATTATACTGCACAAATTCTGTGCAAGTTGGTAGGTGACAAAGTATGACTTTTTTCATGCCCACTAGATTAATGGATTAACTTTCCTTCATCGCAGTGGTTGCTTTCCGCAGAATTCGAACCGGTGCCATTGAGTTCGTATAACAACCGGCTTACCTACTGCGCCACTAAGGTTCCATAGAGTTTGCTTTAGTCAATAGATATCAATCAGAATGGAAATGTGAAGTCAGTCTAGAGGCCGAGGAGTTTGCATAGATCAACATTAAGGCGCGGAACCGAATCAAAAGATTTCAATACCTTCATACAAACCGGTCAAGCTAATAAACACGTATTATAAAGTAAACGGCACAAAAGAAACGCAAAAAAACATCATCATCAGCCGTATGACGTCCACGGCCTAACAAAGACCACCCCCTTAGAAGGGAGGAGTTGCCATCATCACCGCGCTTGGCAAGCGTCTTGGGGATCGCAGTATAGATAATTTAAAAGAAAGACGCTGCAGCCCGTCTTCTTGTTTTCCCTTTGTTGCCTCACCGGCAAAAAATTGTATAAAGCATAAACAACAAAAGAAGAAAAAAGAAGATATTTGTAAGAGAGTAAACTCAAAACTCAAACTCAAAAATAGTTTATTTCAAATAGGCTTAACGCTAGCACTTTTGATAGGTCATGTTTTTTTAAAAAAAAGCTACCACCGGATCACAACGCGGCCTCAACTGAGAAGATCCGGCAAGAAACTCATCGGGCTTGTAATTTTTTCACTTTTTTTTAAATAGTGTGTCATGTTACAATTAGATCAGAGCGACAGTGTATCTTGCCGTTCAAAAGATCAAATAAGACAGAAAAAAAAATACGACGAAAGTACAACAAACTAAAAAGCCAAAGGGATAGTAGTCGGTCCAGTCCCCCCAAGCAGCACCCGCGCACGAGTTGACTCGAGCAGCAGACATCATCAACCATATTGGAGGGATGGGGGTGACCCGCCACACGAAGCCGCCACAAGCAAAGACTTTTCGATGGCGAGCATGACCGATCTAAGATCTCAGTGGCACGTCTAACATTATAATATTACTAACTGAGTTGTTATACTATTGTTGCAGCTCGCGGGGCATGGCGTCTGCGAGGCGAACGCTCCTGCATCTGGCCACGCTCAGCTTACTATCTTCGTGTTTAGCAGGTGAGCCTAAAAATAGACCAACTATTGCCGGTATAATGCCTCACGATTGCCCTATATAGGTTTCATATTCATCATCATCATCAGCCGGAAGACGTCTACTGCTGAACATAGGCCTCCGTCTTAGAACGCCACAATGAACGACAAATGGCTATTTGCATCCATCGGTTACCTGCGACGCGCACAATGTCGTCTGTCCACCTAGTGGGAGGCCTGCCACCGCTGCGTCTTCCGGTTCATGGTCGCCACTCGAGAACCTTTCTTCGCCAACGGTTATCGGTTCTCTGAGCGATGTGGCCTGCCCATTGCCACTTCAACTTGCAGATTCTGAGAGCTATGTCGGTGACCTTAATTCTTCGGACCTTTGATCTCCACATTTCAGATTCTGTCGCGCAAAGAAACTCCGAGCATAGCTCTCTCCATGGCTCGTTGTGTGATTCTGAACTTCTCTAAAAGGCCAGCCGTTGGAGACCACGTCTCAATACCATATGCCACCACTGGCAACACACACTGGTTAAAAACTTTCGTCTTCAGGCACTGCGGTATATAGGTTTACATTCAATAAAAGACGAATGCTTAGAGTAAAAATAAGATTTCGCACGTCCTCTAAAAAATCGACTTTGAATTTGACTTTAAAAACTAGGCGCAAAAGTAACCGTTTTTAAGTATGTAAATTTTCTAACTTTGTTAGAAAAAAAACAATGTGTTTTCCATAGAAAACATCAAAATGTCCTCTTAAAAAACTGTCTTAACATATTAAGACAGTATTTTAAGAGGACATTTTGATGTTTTCTTATGAAATTATTTTAATACTACCCAACCACAATACATTATAATTATGTTTAAAGATCACCCTAATTAACGGTCTTTTTCCTTAGTATTAATATTTCAGCATTTAGTGTAGTAGACAACCGTTGAGTTAGAAACGTATAACTATTAAGATAAATACAAGTAATTATCAGCTCTACGCTGGACGCATCCTATCATTTTTTTCTGTTTGCTTATAACTAATAACACGTTCATACGCTATTAACCGCTTATGTTATCACAATATTCAACCTAACATATAAAACATCTCTTATTTCTTATCGAAAAAAATATAATATATGTTTTCTTATTGAAAAAATTATGACGCAATTGTTCAAATAAAGTTCAGCCCAACTGGGGAATTGCCTCTAGTTTCGAGATGACAACGTCAATGTGCGTCAACTGCGAGTATGAGGCATCGTTAATTAGTTGGTTGCTGAGAGACATAGTTGTTTAGCTGCAAATACAGCGATACCTTTGATACAAGGCCCTTCCATATGCAAGGTAGCTTGTTGTAAAGTGAGTGAGCCCTTCGGGCTAAACAGTATCGATAGCTACAGTTATTATACATAGATATCAGCAAATATAACAGTTTGATCCTTTTACATATATATAAAGCAAACAAAATAAGCATAGGTATATTATTATAACATTGTTCACCCCTTCGGGGGTAAAGACTGACGATTATATGAAGACTCTACGGATAAATGCGAAAGTATCTGTCTGTATGTTACTATTTCACGAGGAAACGGTTGAACTGGTTCTGGTGAAATTTGATAACGTAATAGTACGTCATTAGGAAGAACATAAGCTATTCTCTTTAAGGAAAATAGAGTCGGGATTCACAAGTAGTTATTTTATAACCATTGAAACCGTTCCAATTTCGATCAAACAAATATTTGCGAGGGACTTGGCTCTAATGTGGTCTCGGCTTTATTGAATGGATTTCCATCCGGTTTTCATCGTGGCATAGGGCAGCTGTTCCGGAGAGCTTAGTGATATAGTTACATTGCGGATGGTATTTTGTACACACACTTCATTGTAATGATGTTATTCTTGTTTTATGTAAGAATGTGTGGGAGAGTATTTATTATTAACACGCTTTTATTAGCTTGACCTGTATGTATGTATGTATGATGGTAATGGAATATTGCGATGCAATTTTGACCCACTTCTACACGTCCAAATAATTTGAAATTTTGCACATGTATCAAGGACCGGTGACAATACAATAATATAGTATCATCGAGCTGATCAGATGCTGGGGCTCGAAGGTGGATAAGGGAACCCTTGGATGGTAACTAGTAAACACATCGAGCTTGGGGTCTTTTGATTTGTTTTAAAGAGTTCTTTTCACTTTAACCATTAATGAGGACTTGATGATGGAACAGGAAGGTGGGTAACGGAACCCTGGAATGGCTACTAGTAAACACATCGAGTTTGGGCGCATTTGATTAGTTTTAGAGAGTTCTTTTCACTTTTACCATTAATGAGGACCTGATGATGGAACTGGAAAGTGGGGGACGGAACCCTGGAATGGCTACTAGTAAATACATCGAGTTTGGGATCATTTGATTTGATTTAAAGAGTTCTTTTCACTTTAACCATTAATGAGGACCTGATGATGGGACTGGAAGGTGGGGGACGAAACCCTGGTATGGCTACTAGTAAACACATTGAGTTTGGGCTCATTTGATTTGTTTTAAAGAGTTATTTCCACTTTAATCATTAATGAGGACCTGATGATGGGACTGGAAAGTGGTGGACGGAACCCTGGAATGGCTACTAGTAAACACATCGAGTTTGAGCTCATTTGATTTGTTTTAAACAATTCTTTTCACTTTACCATGAATGAGGACCTGATGATGGATCTGGAAGGTGGGGGACGAAACCCTGGAATGGCTACTAGTAAACACATCGAGCTTGGGGTCATTTGATTTGTTTTAAAGAGTTCTTTTCACTTTAACCATTAATGAGGACCTGATGATGGGACTAGAAGGTGGGTAACGGAACCCTGGAATGAGTAAATACATCGAGTTTTGGCTCATTTGATTTGTTTTAAACAGTTTTTTTCCACTATAATCATTAATGAGGACCTGATGATGGAACTGGAAGGTGGCGGACGGAACCCAGGAATGGCTACTAGTAAACACATCGAGCTTGGGCTCATTTGATTTGTTTTAAAGAGTTATTTCCACTTTAATCGTTAATTAGGACCTGATGATGGGACTGGAAGGTGGTGGATGGCACCCTGGAATGGCTACTAGTAAACACATCGAGTTTGAGCTCATTTGATTTGTTTTAAAGAGTTCTTTTCACTTTAACCATTAATGATGATGATGATGATTCGCCTTTTTTGAATAACAGCATAACATATCTTTCTAATTTCAAGTAGGTAAGTAAGTACTTTTATCGACATGACAATAATTTGTAATCAGTGAATACAGAGAAAAAGGGCCCCACGCTTTCACACTTAAATATAATGCATAATGACAAACACGGGGTAGAAAGAAAGAATATCGAGTCCCATAAATTATTTATTACTTTTTAGTCCAGTATAGGTACTTTATAAAAGCGTGTATTTTTAGTTTTTTAAACTATGAATTTATTTTAGGTATACGTTACACGCGAATCTTAGTGTGATGGTGATGTTGTTAGGTATGATGATGAAACACGAACAAAAAATGTGACCATAAAATCTTTTTAATTTTCGCAATAATTAAACGTTCACAGGTGTCAGGTGTGCATTGATTAATCAACAGGTGATTTATTTTTAACCAAAAACCTGTCTAAAAGCGTGAAGTTAACGTATCCTGATTAGTAGAGACGTCGTGACGTCACCCCGGTCGCGACCTTCGTGCCGACTCCTGACTCACCTGAACCAACAAAAAAACGGACACACAGACAGACAGCGTGTTTGTTTATAAGGAAAAGCAAACATGCGAACACGTTTTCACTAATTGTGGATATTCTAGTTTTGTAGATATATTTGACAATATGTAGCGGATATAGACCGCGAGTGGAGGATATGCTCGTAAACGACAAGATTATGATGCTATAAGATAACCGATTTATTGCAATTATATCTGCTTTTATTTAATTAGTAGCAAAGCGAGAACACACTAAGTTGATGGTTAGAGACAAGCCAATTCATAAACTGGGGCCTTACCATGAGCTCTTGTAGCAGGGCAGTTCAACACGAAAAGTGACCTGTCTTACAAATTTGTCAATCAATTATCAATTTGTCAATGATCGCACTAAGTAATTAGTGTGACAATAATATTGTCACGTGACCACTCACCTGTTTGTGTGACGTAATAGCTGGGTGGCCTGCTAATTAGTGCGCTCATGGTAAGTACACAGGACACTTTTCATGTTAAAGTGTCCTGCTATAAGAGGTCATGGTAAAGCCCCTGCTGATTTGGTCTGCCATATCCCTTTCCACCTGAGAGCTGGCTTTTACTTTTACTACACTGTCAGATATTCTGCTGCCAAGCAACAGTGATTGTTGTGTTCCGACGTGAGCTGATATTGGCTTTTTTATACTACCAAGGTGGCAAGCAAGCGCACGGCCCGCCTGATGGTAAGCAGTCGCCGCAGCCTATAGACGCTAGCAACACCAGAAGAATTACTAGCGCGTTGCCGACCCTTAAGACATTAGATATTAAGTCTTTGTGTCCGGTAATTTCACCAGCTACAGTGCCCTTCACGCCGGAACACAGCAATGCTCACACACTGCTGCTTGGCGGCTGAATATCTGACACTGCAATGGTACCTATTTGGACGGTTCCTTGCGCAAGGAACCTACCACCTAGTAATAGGCTGGTTGGTCGCTTGCCATCAGATGAACCATCCTGATTGTCTCGTCACTGAGTTGTATAAAAAAGGTGTTTTTGTAGCTATTTTAGTTCGTTATATAAACGTAAGTAACTACGTTTTTTTCACATCTGTGTCCTTTAATATCTCAGTAAACGATGATTAGACAAAGTGCCTCCCATCCGAATTAAATTTTAAAGACGCAATAACATAAGCTCGTGACTGTATATTTTTTTGATTTTTATAGTTTAGATGACGAACTAAATCGGTGATGTTTTGTTATTAGCGGTGCTAAAAAAACAGGAATCACATGTCCTTCTATGATAAAGCTTAGAACATTATCGAAAAAAAACCATACGTCTCAAATCTGTTAAACAATAACGTGTCTATCTTTATTTGTCCACTAACTTGTTTTAAGTCCCCTCTCCCAAGGGAACCGTGCCGAATGTCGGGATAAAAAGTATCCTATGTCTTACCTCGGAGTATTAACTCAAATCATGCCAAGTTTCGTTTCAATCCATCTAGTAGTTTCGGCGTGATGCTCAGCCGAGATACAGACAGACAGACAGACAGACAGATAAAAAAAAATACATTTTTGGCTTTAGTATCGGTTATAGAATGCCCTCCAAACATAATTTTCAAAATATCTTCAATGTACAAAATTGGACCTGTTACAGTTTTATTATAAGTATAGATTACTTTTTGCTGCTTTAAGAGCTTCTTTATATTCCATATTTTTTTCTAAAATAAAGGACGAAGTATGGTCCTGTGGTCTTCATTTTAAAATAAGGGACACTATCTATATCCTAATCTAATCTTCCTTTTCACACCACCTATCCCCTCCTTATTCGTGAGAACGAAATGGTTAATCATTTATATAATTTAATTTTCCAAAATGGCGGCGATGTGGTTCGCTACCCATCACGTCTCGGTTCTCACGGAGACGAAAAGCGGCCCTTGGGCTCTGCCTACCCCTACGGGAAAAATGCGTGATTTTATGGATGTATGTATGTATCTATATTTAGGCCTGAAATAGAGGACGTCCTTTAAATTAAAGGACGTCTGGCAAGCCTACCCCCAACGGTTATCGGTTCTTCGAGCCATGTGGCCTGTCCAGTCCATTTGCCTCTACTCCGTTATAAGTGGACCTACCGAATTTGGACTCGTTGGAGCAGGACAATCGAATTTAGAAATCGAATGAAAAAAGAATGTAGATTCTTAAACATTGCTTCTCAGATATCAGTTTTTTTTTCAATTTATACTTGTTGTAATTACTAGATTACAGAAAATTAGTAACTGAAAAAGCGTTCGACACCCGATCCAATTTTTTTTTTTGCCATGTTGAAGAAGCCTTAATTTAGAATCGCGGGACCGCAAAATCCCAATCATCGTCCTGGTATTTCCAAAACGGCATTTATAGCTAATCGCCTCTGAATCACGGTGGCGCTAACAAGATGCGGCCATCTTGCGATTTGGTTTTTCCCGAGAAAGTCTTAAATTTATTTTTCCTGTTATCTTGCAGTTAATATTGACTTACCTGACACACTTTCTTTTCTAGTTTTCTAACAAAATTTGCTGCGGCCGATAAAATAATTTCCCCGGGGGTCACCGAAGGAAAATCGTTGGCGTGATCGCCACTGTAGATCTTAAAGTTATCATAAAAAAGAAATACATATTATCATCTTTTTAAGCAACTCAATAAGATGAATAGGAACAAGATAAAGGAATATATAAAGGGGACCGAACGTGGGGGTGGAGGTCTAGTTGGTAGGTATGGACAGTGGCGGTCCGAGAGGGGGGGTCGTAGGGGTCATGACCCCCCCCAAAATCCCAAAATCGTACACGTCAAATTGACAAACTTAACTTCCTGCTTTAAAACGTCTTAACAATTATGTCCAAAATAGGTTATCATAATAATAATGAAAAATTTGATTGAGAGCAACCACGTTAGAAGGGAGACTGAAAGGTTTAACTCATCTAAATATTTTTCGCTGGATTTGTTTCTTCTAAATAGACCTCTTTGTTGAAGTTGGACAGACCATCTCTACTCTAGTATGCCTGTGGACAGATCTTAACTGGATAGTCTGTCCAAGGTAAATCTAGGATATAACAGCAGTCAACAACTTTCAGTGTATCGTTCCCAACAACTACCGGTAGTAGTGTAATAGAGATATTAGATACCACGATATTCACCGTCTTGTCCATGTTCAGACTGACCTGTAGGAAAACGCTACTGAGGTCACTGAGCATAGTATTGAGGTCCTGCCAGGTCACTGCCATAATTACTTTATCATTGGTAACGAAGTTGAGTGATGAATTTGCCTATGTATGTTGATGACCATTCCGTTCCAGTACTTCCAGTCTAAGAGCTTACAAAAGGCCTCCAATGCGTAGACGGATCGACATGGTAGCATTGCTATACAAACACTTCAACACTTTGATATGCCTATAGTCAGTGGCGTGCACAAACTTTTAGGCATACAAGCAAATTTCTTAAGTTTTTTACTATATTATAACCATTTTGAGATGTTGTAGGGTAGGCAAAGTCTTTTTGCCTATATAGGCTGCACGCTACTGCTGCTATAATCAATGTAGCATTGCTGAAGGGACTACAATTGAATACATTTTTTTTTCGTAGTCCACAAACACCAGGCATATTTGCCGATTATACTCATCGGCCATGCTATAGCCATTTCGATATCCGACTTGTTCGGAAGGCTGAAAGTCATCAAACTCCGGAAAACTGCTTATACGCGTGGCTTAGGAGTGAGATAGGCCTATAATTCTTCAATAAGGTGCTATCGCCTTTTTTTGAAAAAAGAAATAACCACCCCACTTCTATGACATGCTTCTGGTGTAGTAACCTTGAGTTAGACGGAATTAAATAACTTCTATGGGACTGAAAGTAGGGGGACAGGCTGATGATATCTCTGATGATCTGGAATATCCTCGCTGTAGTGTCGGATTCGTTCGGATCTGGGGTCCTGAGCTAAAGTGGAGATGGGTTTCTGTGTCGAGGTGTAAAACCTCCCAAGCTCTCTCAATATCTCCAGTTTCGAAGAGATGACAATACCGCTATGATCTGAAGGTCATAACCCAACCTGAAGGTTGGTCACTTGGCTTCGCTCAATAGACGAATTCTTCGCAAATAATTTAAATCCTTGGTTTTGCGGAATTGCGTTCTCAATACATGCTGTATTATTGACAGGCTAGTCGTCTCGCAGTAATTTCGAGGTTGGTCTATTGACTTCAGCATATTCCGGCTTATAAACTAAAGGTCTCAGTCCAGTTTACCATTAATTTAATATTTTTATCGGAGAACATCTGAGGCTTTTTACCACGTGGGGTCTTTGATGCCACTGCGTGGACAGTTTTCACCAACTCCTTAATTGTAACCCCAACTCCATAACTCTTCCGCAGTTTTGCATTCGGCTAGGCACTGGAAGCGAATGTGAAGTTTATGTGAAGTTCGAGTACTGGATTTAAGCAGGATCCCGGTCGGAGCGTGGACTTCACCAGATGAGACCTCTCAAGCTTAACATTGATATTCAATATGCCTCTAACAATAACAGTTTTCATCATGCCGATCACTGAGACATCATTGAATAGAAGTATGCGTTTTGGTCGTCATAATTAAGTAGATCTCATTTTTACTGTCCACTTCTTAGATTGTCGTTTCTAGAAGAGAAGAAGTTCATCGCACAGAGTCCCTCCTTCTCCATGAAGTCGACCAGTCGCTGGCTCCTTTGGTTTCGCTGCCTCTACCCATACTACCTCATTCTCAATTCATAGTCATTCTAGGTGTGTGCTGATATGTCCTCATATAACGTTATCTACTACTTCATCGCCAGGGTGATTGAAAATACTATATAGATAAACACTAACTGCCCTCCACAAACGCCAATTTTTTTTAATCCGATTATTTTGACTCTCAAAGTCATGCCCATGTTCTGATATTGAGTTTGAAAAATATCTCTACTTACTAATAGAATATAAAGTAAAAATTGGTTTCAAAATTGATTTTAAAATCTGGATTAATGATACTTAACTTTAATTGATGTTTGTAAGTGCGGCAGTTAGTCATTAGGTAGGAATCGAACCCACGGCGTATTGGGTAGCGGCCAGGGTGACTACCAACGGTCCATCTAGTATGACCCCCCCCAAAATCGTTAGCTGCGACCGCGCCTGGGTATGGAAGTGTTTATAGGGCTATTGCAGGCACACACTAGCGACCACAGAACGTTCAATCCTATATTAAAATTATACCGGGATTGTATTCTTCTAAAGTGATACCGGGAATACATTATACGAAGTCACAAAGCACAAACTCTGTTGCATATCATCACGAATATCGAAGGCATGCGCGCCGTATCACGTCACAAATATTCGGTGTAAACATAAATTCTTACATTTTAATATCGCGATGAGTATTAGAGCCTTAACGAAAGCTGTGATCATAGCCAGATTGAAGACGTTTAATGCGCAAGGTAATCAGTATCGTTAATTTAAGTGTGTGAATACAAATTTCGCTCGGCTCGACATGTCCACAAAGCCGGCTATCAGTAAATACGTAATATATTAATGTATGCTAATAGATGCATGCCTAGCTGAGTGGCTAACGGTTCAATATAAGCTTTATTCAGATAAATTGCGTTTGTTTATTTTGGACTTTTGATGGTATTTATCTGCAAGAGTCAATTGTCACCTGAGTGTGACTTTTAGACTTGTATATAATTTATTATTATCATGTATAATAAGACGTCCGGGTCTGTCGCCGCAGGAAATTCGCCGATTGGACTTACGTATACACTGTACAGAATAGCAGAAGCTATATTTTGTCATTAGGACTATATCCAAATTTTAAAAAAATGGTCGCTTCCTTACATCGACCCTTGCTTAGCTTAGTTGAGTTTTCGCAACGAGAATATCGCGATGGATTGAGAAAACGCCTCCATCTCATCAGCTCATTCATCGATATAGCTAACATAATAATGCCCTTAGTTTAAGACTGCGTAACAAAATAAATAGCATGTGTCAATGTATTGCCAAAATAGGTACAAAACAAATACTGGATAACTGCACACTTAACTTTATGTACAAACTGAAAAGCTTTTAACAACTATTCTACAGCAATCACATGTACCTATCAGTAGTTTAAAATTTTATGGCGAGTGTTAGTTTTACCTTGTAAGAATGATAGCTTTAATATTTACTAATTTATAGTTACACCGAGTTCGATTGCATTTTATGTTAAATAAATAACTTGTGAGCTAACAGTCTGTATTGATCACTTATATTTAGTTCTCTGTTGATTTCTTTTAGTCGCCTCTTAGGACACCCAATGGAAGATGTATGGGTGCTATTGTTACCCGGACATCCCTCGAGGAACTGACTATATGAATATTAAAATATCAGTATTAGCTACCTTTATACTCTTCATCATCATCATCACCAGCCGGAAGACGTCCACTGCTGAACATAGGCCTCCCCCTTCGAACGCCACAATGAACGACAATTGGCTATTTGCATCCACCGGTTACCTGCGACGCGCACAATGTCGTCTGTCCACCTAGTGGGAGGCCTACCTACGCTGCGTCTTCCGGTTCGTGGTCGGTTTTATACTCTTAGCAGGTATAGATTTGATGGCCTCGTTGTCTAGATACCCTGTTAAGTCATGTTGCGCGCTACCCAATAGATCGTGGCGTGGGTTCGATTCCTGTCCAGGGAAACATATTTGTGTGAATGAACGTGTCTCATTGCCTTGTGCCTCAGTGTTATTAATCTATGTTAGTATTTACAACAAAAAACAGTATTTTATATCAGTTGTATGGTTACCATATAGGCTCTGCCTAGTTTGGGACCAGATAACCATGTGTTGATTTTGTATTGTAACAAGGTAATGATTCTCTAACGGGCTGTGAGTACAGCATGGATTTTTTGAAAATTGTTCTCGTAGCGATGTTCTTAATTGCGCGACGTCAATATGCCGCGGCCGGAGATAGCGCGATGTGCGTGGATTGCGCGGACGCGGTGTAGTATGTAGCTAGCTGTAAGTTACTTAACACAATATTTTATTTAAAACTAGCTGACCCACGCAGCTCCGCCTGCGCTATTTTTACGTTAACTAAACTTTTAATAACAGACATTCGCATCGAATACATAACCTCCTTTTTTATAGTCGGTTAAGAACTGGAACCCACTTTTTACTTGCTCTCCGAAGCACGAACCCGTTTAGTTCAAATGGCGTTAAACGGTCACCCATCTATTTAATGACCTTACCTAACGTTGCTTAACCCGATCGATTACAAAACCTTGATAACAACTCTCTATGAGTGTTCCCTTAATATTTATTATATTATAAAGAAAAATTGATACAATCTGACCAAGCGTATAACCAAGTACCCATTTTGACTTTAATCCCCTCTCCCAAAAGAACCGTGCTAGATTACGGGATAAAAAGTATCCTATGTCCTACCTCGTAGTAAGATCTCAAATCATGCCAAGTTTCGTTTGAATCCATTCAGTAGTTTAGGCGTGATGCTCAGCCGTGATACAGACAGACAGACAAAAATTAAAAAAAATACATTTTCGGCCTCAGTATCGGTTATAGAATGCCCTCCAAAAATAATTTTCAAAATATCTTCAATGTACAGAATTGGACCTGTTACAGTTTTATTATAAGTATAGATAAGATCACATACAAAAAGAGATCTTCAAACGACTGGACTGACTTTCATAAAACATAGCTAAGTACCATTTTGTATTAAACCAGCTTTTAAATAAAAAAACTGCATTCTAATCCGTTTACTATTTAGAGAACTATGATGCCACAGCCCGTGGGGTGTCTGGGTAAGAATAGCAACCACCCATCTCATCCCGTTGGGTGTTCTAAGAGGCGACTAAGGGAAAACAAGAAGACGGGCAGCAGCGTCTTTAGATTTCCTATCACCTATTATAGGTACTTTAACCCCCAAGACAAGTCGCGTGGTGTGGAAGCTATGGCTACCCCTCTCTTCTAAGGGGGAGGTATAATTGTCCAACAGTGGATGTCCTTCGGCTGTTGATGATGATGACCTATTTCTATAAATTAAAAAAATACTAGTTTAATTACTCGTATCATTTGTTGAAAAAAGATTTTTAGTGAACTTTTAATTTTGTGACTGTTGACAGTACTGTTGTATTAGGAAATTTACAGTACACGTTTGGAATTGTGCACGATAAATGGCTATCAGCACGCCCTTAGATCATGATTCACAGCCAGATAAACGTGTTCATAAAGCTTTATTATAAACGTTTGCCAAAAATGTGATGTTATCAATATTTCTTAACAAATTGGTTTGAAGATGACACAAGTTAATTATCATATAAAAATAACCGTGAGATGTGCCGTGTACTTACATCCGCGCGTCCGGCTGAGTCACGCGCGGAATGCCGTCCGTCCGGCCGGCACTCCCCCCCCTGCCGGCACCTGCTCCCCCTCGGCCAGTGGACCAGTGTCTAGCAGCCACGGGAATTGCATAGCTAACATAGATAGGAGGTCATCTTGCGCGCATTTTGACAGGTTAAGCAGCATTCGATGAGTTCGATATGTAGATGGGTGGTTCACAAAATTTTAATGGAAATGTTAATAGGATTCCGTCTATATACATTCCGATGGCTATACACTAAACCTGGCAGATGTATTGTTATATTGGTTGTATCTGAATATTTAATTAATAACATTAATAATATGTTAAAGTGCATTGTCATGTCTGATGAAGTAAATGTGAGCCTCTGTGCTGAGCTATTTTGTGTCTAGATTTGGCTACTCGGGGTCCGACTACTATCCCTTTAGCCTTTTGGTTTATTGTATCTTTTTTTTTTCTTTTATACAGCATATTTTTATATTTCTTTTATATAACTTTCGTACAGCAGGACACATTTTTTCTTATACTGATGTGATTGTAACAAGAAAAATAGTTTGTTTAAAAATCAATGAAAAATCACAAACCTGCTGAGTTTCTTGCCCGATTTTTCCAGTTGAGGCAGCGTTGTGATTCGGTGGTTGCTCTAAACAATACTGACTATTCAAAAGGGCTAGCGCTAAGTCTATTTGAAATAAATGATTTCATTTCAATAAGTCATCAGTATAAAATTATTTTAGATAATTAACAGACCGCTATAGTTTTGCAAGACACCCTTTTTTAAATTATTTGCAAACACTCATTCGTAAGTATCTACATGCATACCTACACCTTTGTGTTAGAGAAAATTATAGTATATGTACAACAGTTCAACCGTCCTATATTATAGTAGAGCTGCAAATAAATTGCATGGCATAATAATGTCAAACTGGGAACTAAAATCACAACTGAAGATATTGCTAAGTAGTTTACAGAGTAAACTTGGACAGATTAAGCTTTTGGTATTAATTCCAAGAGCGTGCGTAGCGTCTTCTTTATTAAGCTTGAATGGGTTAGGCTGCAGGTGGGAATAAATTCCCAGGAGTTATGTTTTGTTCGTTCCATCGTGCTTATGATCCCGAAGACGCCTGCCAATTGTGGGGTATATGGCAACCCCTCCCTTCTAAGGGGGAGGCCTTGTTCAGCAGTGGACTTGTTTCGGCAGCTGATGATGGAGCCAGATCAAAGCGACCTAATAATAATTTGGAGCCTACCTACCTTTTTTCTTTATTCTTTCTTAATGAATAATGTACAGTATTATTGATATAGACTGGAGCTACATACTACATCTAAAAGTACATCTTTTTGTAAGTATATAATATATCATTGAGCAAGTGTACCTAACACTTTGTTTATCCCCAATAAATGTTTAAAATAATAATAGCAAAAAATAAACAATGTTTCAAGAAAATGTTTCCGTCACTAACCCATAGAAAATCCAAGGCAACCCTCACAACGACTTTGCTAACGAAACCTTTGTGACAAAGGAACATTTTGTAGGTACTCTTCAATAGCAACGATCACAAGTAGAAAAGGTTAGTTATTTTTAAATTACCAAGACAGTTAAATGTATTTTAATTTTAATAACAGAAAGCTATATATCCATTTTTGTAGCTGTATTCTGAGCTGGATGGATCTTATTCGTAATTCATGTTTAGAATATGCATTTATTTCTTAATTTTATTAAAATAATTACTTACCTAACAATAATTTCTATTTTTTTGACCGCACCGGTTTTCTTTTATTTAAGCATTGTTAAAGTAAAGTTTTTTTACTGAGCCGCATAACGATGACGCGGTTTGACGGGTCCTAATAAATATGAAGATTATCATCATTGATTCTGTACATATTTGGCACTTTATTCTAATAATGATAGAGCTTTATGTGTCACAGTAGTATGCAATATTAGTGTATGCTATGGTAACATGGCTGCGTCGGCGGAGGCGCTCTAATGGAGGGAACGTGTTCCTCGCACGGTTGTGTTATCGCGGCGATGCATGATGGCCGATCGCTGATGGCACGCTCTTCAGCTCTTAGTAGATAGCGGTTTTAGATGCATGTCGCATTATTAGACGTTTGTGATGAAATTGGCGTTCGCCTGATGTAGCTTACGTAGACCCCATGCCCTTTGTAAAAAGTTCTAACTGGTACATTCATCTTATTTCTACTTTGATAATTAAAGGCTTCATTCAGTTACATTCTTTAATCGAAAATTAAAGCTGCCTGTAGGTATATACAATTTTGACTATAAACAGACGCGTAAAATTGCGAATATGTCCACACATTACCGCCATAAACGTACAACAAGGCGCGGGTGCATGTGCCTGCCATATTGGTTCTTTTATAATGGAGTACGATCACATAGCAATCAAGGTGCGATTGCGTTTATTTCCCAAATTCATGGTAATCATGACTATCTGGCTTTTGCACTTGTCTATATTTTTGTAACCCACTAAGCAGTTCTGAATTGATTATTATAAACTTGTTGCTGTGCAAAGCATATTTTTTGATATATATTGAATTTAATGATCACATTTAATTCAATTTTTCTGATTATATCTAGACTAGATTTTCGTAACACTAATAAATTTTTGGGATAAGTTTAAAGATAGGTCTAGTGGGCTAAACACCATTCTTCCTACTCATAAGAAACCAGTGCTTGATCATAATCTTAGCTAGCTGATGGCAAGTAGCACCGCAATTTATCTTATAAGCGGAAAGGACTCTATATCTGAGGATTCCCTATGCCAGCAGCGAGAGTGACGAATACGAGAATACTTCTCGAGTCAGACCATTCTAATCTTTTAAAGCTTCCTACACAAAAGCTTGTAAGTACAAAAGCCAAATAACGTTGACAAAATTCGTGTAGTCCTTAGGGAAAAATAATGGTTGTACAAAAAACACAAAAAATGGCGAGATAAATCTGGCAGCTTCCCTCCGTAATTAAGTGAATTGTTCTCTTGACGGGAATCATTTCCTCTATGAAGTCTCGTCGGTCGCTTGGTCCATATTGCGATATCTGTTCGCTTCTGTGGACAGAATTATAAATTACGGCACTGGAGGCAAGGGAGTGTTTTATGCTTTTGAATTTTTCAGTTTGTATCGTTTAAACGGAACATGGTGTCGTTTCGCGGTAGTAGTGCAATAAAAGCGACATGTTTTAATGGAGCACATTTTCCTAGAGTTTTAATAACTAACAATGATACCGTCCGAAATGATATTTTGTAATTGATTCAAATTAGATGAAACTATGGAAAGGTCTATGCTTGTAGTTTCTCTGAAAGATCGAATTCGGAACGAAGTGATCAGACAGAGAACTAAAGTTATCGACATAGGCCACCGGATTAGCAAGCTGAAGTGGCAGTGGACTGGCCATATTTGCCGTAGAACTGATAATCGTTGGAGCAAACGAGTTCTTGAGTGGAGACCGCGAGTCGGCAAACGTAGTGTGGGACGTCCGCAAGCGAGATGGAGTGTATATCGTATACGTAAAGTGGCGTGCAGAAATTGGATGAGGAAAGCCGAGGATCGTAGTCAGTGGCGTGATATTGGAGAGGCCTATGTCCAGCAGTGGGACGACTGTAGGCTGATGATGATGATGATTATGAAACTTAATCCAAAATAATTTTATGTTAACACTGCTATGTGAATTGTCAATTAATAAACATAGTTGACTGATAGCTTCAATAGCAACAAAAAGCAATCATGGTATATTTTGATCCGTAGAATAGCAGTCGTCAAGTTAAATCAGAAGCATATGGGCAGCTTGAACTGACACCAGCGTGGCCACTAACCACACGACACAATTTTTTTTTAAACAACATTTTTTGGTATGGAAATACTATTGACTCTGAAAGCTACACCGGGTAAGATAATTAGAACGAGCACGTTTCATATTATACCTAAGTTTCCCCAGACAAATTAGGTAAAATTCGGGCTGCTACTGAGAATTTTCCCACCCAAAATCTTTCGATAGTCAGATAACCGAGACAGCACGATAGCATGTTACACGTAAATGTGTGACTAGACTCAAAGGACATACGAATAGCAGCCGAAGTCCTTTATAGTTATGTAGCAAGAAGGGCGCGGGCCGGTGGTATCGATCGCGACCGTGGCACTCCGTATCTAGTCCCTGCTTCCCTAGCCTCCACCACGCCGCGCAACGACCCGTACTGTACTGATTTGTGTACATCGAGCTTTTAGTCATGCTGCCTTGTAATTCGGTGAAGGTCGAAACAGCGTTGGAATAGCTGCGAGCGATATTATTGTTTGTGTTCACGGTATAATTCTGCAGCGTGTTCGTGTCTGCATTGACGAAGTATTTTTTACTTATTTGTGTAAACCAACAAAAACCAACGGCATAAATCAACAAAATTAAATAGACGTAAACATAATTATATACTAACCTAGGAGAAAAGCGATTTACTGATTAGTACTACTAAACGGAAAATGGAACTATGGAACTATTACCACTGCTGTTGATCCACTAATATCGGGTTTATAAAAACCCTAAAGAAGATTACGGATGAAAAATCAAGAAACAATAATTCACGTAATTGTTACTAGATCGTGGTATATAACTAGCAACTCGCCGCGATATTGCCCGGTATTTTGAAGGTTTTAAACCTAATACTTAACACACAACATCTGAAAGAAATTCTCAAATTATGGCGATAATTGTTAACATGATGTCGATCAAAATGGAATTGCACTTATTTGGTCTCAATATAATAACCAATGTGTTAGAGTAGCGGTAGTAGTGCAATAAAAGCAACATGTTTTTTAAATAAATAACAAAAAGACAAGTTATTTATTACTTGACTCCAATTAGGTTCCTTTTGACCTCGGTGGAAAAGCGTGATTTATATTACTGTCAAAACTGTAAATCAAGAGTTCTCGCAATTCCCACTTCGATTACTCAGAGACAGTTAACTGTGAATCATTGTGTTTTCATTCTGTTATTGCTATTACCAATAACAAGATATGGTGTAGGTAATAAATCTGGCGCGGTGATAAACCTGGATTTATTTTAGTTACGTGCTGAGCTACGACTAAATATAAAGTTAGAAACAGGATCCGTACTATTTTTTCTCCCTTTCCATATTTTATCGATAGTCGTTTGACATCCAAAACAGAACTACAAAATAAAAGTACCGGTCAAGTGCGAGTCGGACTTGTGCACCGAGGTTCCAGACTACAGTCTCGTATTGCTATCTTATAACTTACCGATAACACAGAACTATCGTCAATTTATTTCTTTGTCTATGGTTTCCTGGTAGTAGCACATGATATGAACAATAGGTTTACGAGAAATAATCGCCCGCCGCTTATCACTCGCGCCGGAGGCTGGTCCTCGTATATCCAGTCACGTCACTAGTGTGTACTTTACTGGTTCGCGCAGCTAGACCAGCTGGCTGCGTGCCTGGCGTGTTAATCACGAGCCAGCCACTCGCTCGCCGTGTTTGCACTGTTCATCGTCTTTTCAAACCGTGACAATGTTATATTGGGCTACTCGAACAAACTTATTGGAAATTCTTGAGACCATTACGGGAAGATAGACACTTATTTTTGTGTATTTTTTAGTTTGAAGTTATAGTAACAACGTCTACAGGAATCTTTATCGACTTTGTTGAAACTATACTTATTAAGCACCTTAAGCCCCAATAGTCCAATAGTCTCGCCAGCTACAGTGTAACTCCAGAACACTGCAAAGTACGACAATACTGATATGCGGTAGTTTAGGTGTTACAGCGCTGAAATCTACCTGGACGGTTCGTCGCACCTAGTAAATTACCTGAACAAAATAGCTGACTCTTGAATTATTAAAAATATTAATAATTACACGTAAATAATTTGTATTTGATAGTTGATATTTCATCTCGCAGGCTGACTAGATTAACTACACACATTTGGTAGCGCATCCGTTTTTAGATCTTTCTTTCATCGCTAGCTAATTGTGAATCGATTATAACTATATTATAATTCATGAACCTATAACGATCATAATCGGAGTTGAAAATCGACGCTAATCACACCCAGTCAACCAAACTATCACGATAAATACAAGTACTTTTATAACTATTTCTTCAGTAAGCCCGGTCATGATGCCTGTACAAAGACTCTGTTCGCATAACAACCTGAAAGTCAGTATACGGTTTCAAAGCTAATATAGAGGGGTTAATTAACTAGTTTGTCCAAAGAAAAAGCTCCCGTCCCAGAGTACGGCGGATGCCTTAATTAAAGGGGCGGGGCTAATGAAAGGCTGAGCGTGGGAGCTATATTAGCTGCGACCTAACATTATTGACAAAAAATCGTCTCTATGACAACTGACATCCATCGAACTGTTACAGATAGAAGATAACATCCAGACATAAGAGAAGCACAAAAATATATTTATAGGATGGATATCTATCCCACGAATTGTTAAGTAGCAGCCACGGTGTTTAACTGTTAGAACAATCTAATTTTTTTCTAATATCTTGACCTGGCCTGCGGAAACTTCTAAAGCGAATGTGTATGCTTACTATGTATGGGATGTGATTAATTATCACCGTTTGGGCCTTAATAACTTCAACACAACATTTCATAAGACTTCCTACAACTATTAGATTTTTTAAATATTAAATAACAATGTTAGTGCTGTGGATTGGAAAAGACCAAGTGAATATAACAATAAATTGACATTTTTGTCTAGTGTTTAAGGCCTGAAATACATCTATACTCGTACTTAGGCCTTATTTGAACAGTTCTGAAAATAACTGCTTAATTAAGCGCGTCTCTCCTCTCGAAGATAGTAGTAACTGGTACTCGGATCTGTTTCCGGCTCGCTGCCCTACATTGCGGTCACCCGCCCGCCCTTCGGCCGCGACCTCGGCCGAGCGCGGGCGACCGCCCTGCCGTCGCAACCTTCTTTGAGGTCAACGGACATTCGAGCCCCGACATTAACAATATGTATATACATTGGCTGTGATATACGAGCTTTTAACAGTAGCTCTGCGTGTTTGGTCATGTTTTTTTTTTTTTAAAGTACGGGGTTAATATATAAATATTATTATAATATTAGCGGTAGCTAGTTACTTTTGGGGAATGTGCATTTCTGCTCAGCTCGGGATAGTGAGTGTCAGGCGCTGGAGAGAGGCGCTGGTGAGGTCCGAACGGAGAGCCCAGAGTCTCTCCATAGCGGGGATGAAGGCCACCGGGGAGGTTTTAATGGGTAAAAATCATACATACTCCGTGACCCCCGCAGGTCCCGGGGTCCTATTGAATGTTTTCCCTGCGAAAACAAATAAAAAAAACATTAATATATTTACTTCGCCAGTTATGGTAGGCCCCATTTAATTGATTTATAGTACACTTCCTTACTCCATAGGAAATATAATATACACAATTAAAATACTTTGAAAAAAAGCCAATAACACTTTATATAATTCGAGACCATATGAGCGCATTTGCCGCATTTACAACAACCATATCGTGTCAAAATACATTACGACGAGGTGTATATAAAACGGACATAACACTCATTGTGTTAAGAAAGCGTGATTCATTTTCATTTTAATCCGACATCTTTTTGCCTATTCCGCAATGCAATCCTAACCTTGTAATACTGGAGCCGTGATATTTATCGATATCGGTGACTCACCCACGTCGATCAGCATTGAAGCACGTCACTAATTAAACTACAAGAATCATTGAACAGGGCGAAGCGATTGGTCCCATATTTCACACTTGGCGTATTGTCGTCAAAGTGTGAAATTCGGCACCAATCGCGTTTAATCGATTAATATAATAGTTGCTGATATCGATAATATATAAAAAATTTTGACACGAGCTATGGTTCAAGGGATATATCGATCGTATAAATATCGATTTAGGGAATGTCAGGAAGTCATGACATCTAATTTTCAGATTCAAGGAATCTGAAAATGCTAAGCAATTTTTCGTAACCTATCTGAATTGGAACCCACTGTAGATTTTGTCCATACTTTTGAGTTTAACGCCGCACTTACAAACGTCAATAAGAGTTAGTGATCATTAATCCAGTTCTTGAAATTTGATTATTTCACGAACTAATACGTTATGCTCTGATAGTAAGTAGAGATATCGATTATCTCTTACTTAATAATATCATAAACAGTTCCGAAAGTCGCAATAATTAGATTAAAATAACGGCTTCATTAGAATTCCCAACGATAACTGACGTTTGTGAGTGCGACACTCAGTAAGACGTAGATAATCCTCAACTATACCTTTAAATTTATACTAGGTGGTCAGTTCTTTATGCAAGGAACCCTCCAGGTAGGTGCACCGCAGTGCCAGATATTCTGCCGCCAAGCAGCAGTGTGTAAGCATTGCTGTGTTACGGCGTGAAGAGCACTGTAGCTGCTAAAATTACCGGGCGCAAAGACGCTATCTCATGTCTAGTGATTCTTCTGGTGTTGCTAGTGACAGCTTACCATCAGGCGAGCCGCACGCTTGCTTGTCACATTGGTTGTACAAAAAAAATGTGCGTGCGTGGAGTCCCTCCGCGCGGAAGAAGTGAAACTTCATTCTCGCTGTGTCTCTTTCTATTCCACCTCCCCGCGCAACGAAGTCAACGAAGTCAACAAAGTCAACGGAATCAACGGAGTCAACGGAGTCAACGGAGTCGGCGGAGTCGGCGGAGTCGGCGGTCACTCACTCACTCACTCTCCACTCACTATCCACTCACTATCCACTCACTATCCACTCACTATCCACTCACTATCCACTCACTATCCACTCACTATCCACTCACTATCCACTCACTATCCACTCACTATCCACTCACTATCCACTCACTATCCACTCACTATCCACTCACTATCCACTCACTATCCACTCACTATCCACTCACTATCCACTCACTATCCACTCACTATCCACTCACTATCCACTCACTATCCACTCACTATCCACTCACTATCCACTCACTATCCACTCACTATCCACTCACTATCCACTCACTATCCACTCACTATCCACTCACTATCCACCCACTCACTCAGTGACGGCGTCACATGAGCGCTTTCATAACCTTAACAAATTTACGCCTATCGCCTATCGTTTAACACCTATCACTTAACGCGTTAAGCGATAACGCGTTAAGGTGCTTCATTTAACGCTTGACGCGTTATGTGATATCATTTTTGGAAGTCGCATAAGAAGTTTCACTTCAAAAACATAACAGCTATATTTCCGCATTAATATTTGAGAACTAATAGTACCTCAGCCGTGTGTTAAACCCATGACCTCACGTGTGCAGCTTCAAATCGCGAATTACACGCTCATGTTGAACAAATACGTGTCGTGTGTTGTTCAAAAGTACGCAATACGTATTTATCACGGCTTACTTATCGAATCTAACGCTCTGAAATCGATTTGTTATCGATTGCGAGATATTCACGCATGCCTATTGCCTATGCAGGTTGGTAGAGTAGAGGTCAGTATTCAATGATACTGAAACAAGGTAGTTTAGATATGGTTATCACAAAGAGTGCTTTACCTCAAAATATTTGAATAACAATTAATCATTACAGAATAAACCCAAGAAACACATAGCGGCATACAAGTACAGAAAGAAGAAAAATAGAGAAGTATGCAGTGTAGAGAAATATCAATTCATTCATGGGCGAGGTATACGTTTTTATAATAAAACTCAGGACATACGAGATCTGTCAGTGAATAACTTCAAAACTTCCATGTCTAAAAAGGGCTATTATAAAATCTCAGATTACCTTGAAGATAATGCTGGCTTAAACTGCAATACTCTTGCATGCTATAGTTTAAGATAATACTAATTAATCTAAATTATGAAAAAAAAATATAATTCAAAGAAGACAAGCCTGCTAAGTTTTTTACATACTAGATTGATAAGATTGTCTTGAAAGCATTAATGAAATTTCTCCATCATCAGCCGAAAGATGTCAACTTCTGAACAAAGGGTTACCCCTTAGAAGGGAGGGGTTACAATAATCCCCACGCTTGGCAGGCGTCTTGAGGATCACGGTATAAAAAGACGCTGCTGCCTGTCTTCTTGATTTCCCTGAGTCGCGGGTGGAGGTGACGGGTGGGTGCCATTCTTATCCGGACTCCCCACGGACAATGAACTTGCTTACCTATTAAACAGACTTGCATTGGAACAGTTCTAATTGGGCAAGTGTGAGCGTCGATCACGGCTGCATTACGTGTCGTGATGATATAATAGCAATATATCGCTTATAAATAAACACAAGCATTACAACACGCGCGACCGAGTTGTAGCAACACGCGACAACATGATAGAAAGTATTTTGGCTCTTATTGTCCTGTTTATCTAGTACTTGAAGCAGGAATATCGATTGTGGCTTTATTTAGACTTTATTTAAAAATAAATGTGTTTTTTTTACAATAAAATGATAATTTTACAGCTTCTGGCGACATACAGGGTATGTATACAGGGTGTAAGGGACATCGTACCGATTTTTTTATGATGTCAAATAATGTCCGTTACAACATTACAGAAACCATTTATATGGGAAATGACAAATGACTAACTTGTTAATTTTTGAGCAAGTAATGAACACGTGCGGAATAATATTTATTTTTCAAATTACATTGCTAATTTGAATCAAGCCGCCTGTCAAGCGTGGAGATTATGACAACCCCTCCCTTCTAAGGGAGAGGCCTTTGTTCAGCAGTGGACTTTTCGGCTGCTGATGATTGCTAATTTTGCACAAATAAGTAAATTATTGTTTTTAAATTGAAATTAGGCTTTATTATTATACCAATAAAGATGTTGTCCTAATTTTATGAAAAAAGCGGATTTTATTTTTGGAAATTCATGTAAATGCCGATGAAAAATTTCAACACTAGAATGTTCAGAATCATGTACTGGATCCCTGGTATCGGTTTTCGGTACGATGTCCCTTACACCCTGTATAGCACTGCCTGTAGTGCATCTTCGCATTACCCTGTACCAGTACCTATACTGAACCAGTAACTACAAAGGTATAAGTATCAAGTAAAGGTACATTGTATCAGCCCACAGCTGCTACAATACACACTTGCAACAAACAAAATGACTGCATCAGAAAAAAAACATTAATACGTCACGCTGTGATCGGACGGTTAAGCCTATTTTATACTAAAACTAGGTAAATATTTGTACAATAATAACACTGCTAAATTACATTACAATATCTGAAATTCGAGAATAGATATTTGGTACCAGTAAAAACAGCCATCTTACCTTTATTTGCATTCTAGATAACTTATTCTTATTACAGTTTAACTCTGAATTGTTAACTCTTGTTCCTTTGTTAAAATAATTTGGAAATCAAACTGTTTGTAGAAAAAATATTACAAAATGTAATGATAATATTTTCGTAATAGTGAAACGTAGGGAACTTGGAAATATTTACTTGAAAATGTTCTATTTCTTAGCAGTATTAATATATCAGCTCTATAAAACTACTAGGTCAAAGAATGGTTCCAGGTAGGTACCACCCCAGTTTCAGATATTTTGCTGCCAAGCAGCAGTATGTAAGCATTCCTGTATTCCGGCGTAAAGGGCACTATAGCTGGTGAAATTTCCGGACACAAAGACTTAATATCTAATGGCTTAAGGATCGGCAACGCGCTAGTAATTCTTCTGGTGTTGCTAGCGTCTATAGGACTGCATACCATCAGGAGGGCCGCACATTTGCTTGCCACCTTGCTGGTATAAAAAAAACTTATTTGGAACCTAGTGTCAATTCACGCGCTCTCTCTTAAAAAGGCTAAACAGAACTATGTGGCATCAAGTAGGATTCACAATTCATTGACTATTAAAAACGGCGATATGTATGATGAAATATCTTCACATTTGATTACTGACCTGTCCTTACCCGAACTGTTACAAAATGGTGGCTCAATGAAGGCTCATCTTCTCGTACTATTGCCGTAATTATAACCAAATTCGTCACAATAATTGAAGGTTGCGGTTACTGATTGAATGTGGATTCATAACTAATACTGTGTCGTAACATTGTACTGTTTGTTGTGCTCTATTTATCCAGAATTTTAATAAATTAAAATCATATCTAAACAATCAATCCATTGTAATCGAACTGACAAACATATGTGTATATAGACTTAGTTTTATATTAAGTACCTAGTAAGAGATTTCATTTCATGCTTTGTAGTTGTCTTGTTACAGGAATCTAAATTACTTTTAGTACCCAACAGCGCTTTTCGATTTTGATCATCTTGAAAAGTTTCTGTCAAAAACGCAAAAAGATTCTCTCTAAAGATAAGATTGTTAAAAAAGATAATTTCTTAAAGTGGAAAGTAATTAGATCCATCGATAAAACGTTAGCGAAACATTCGAGTGTTCTTGAGAAGGGGAAAGTTCAAAGAGGGGTCGAGTACTCAATAAAATACTTATATATCGGTTAAGAGGAAAATTTCAAAACGTAAATTACAAGTGGCAAAATGAGAGTTTATACACCACTTCTTAGAGTAAGTCTTATTCCTGATCGGATAGGAATGGGTAGGATAGTTCTTTAATTATAACTATGAATCTGATAACCTTATTACATTAACTACTTGCTTACCTTATTACTTGCTAAGGTCCGGCGGTACTTCACACCGGGACAGCTTCTGATGTTGTATAAAGCGCAAGTCCGGTCGTGTGTGGAGTACGGTAGTCATATATGGGCCGGTGCTGCAAAATGCCATCTAGCTGCTTTGGACTCAGTGGAGAGGCTGATTGGTGATACTGGGTTAGTAGAAGCCAATCTACAAAGCCTAGAGCACAGGCGCAAAGTAGCCAGCCTCTCGGTATTCTACAGGATGCATTTTGGAGAGTGTGCACACGAACTGCATGACTTGATTCCACCATCCCCCTTCTATCATTGGACGTCGAGACGCACTACCCCTTACTCCGAATAGATAAATTATAAACTGTGAAGTGAGTTTGCCATCGTACCTGCTGCGTAGCTAAAGTTACGTGGAAGGTAGCAACTAAATCAATGTTAATGAAGTTACTTAAGTCCGGATTTCTAATTCATTCGCCGAGGGCCCGGAGCCAACTCAACGCTAATTGACATTCTACGGACCCTAATCAAGAGCAATTGTCAGCAAATTGGATTTGTTCCAAGTTATTGAAATTAAGTCTTCCTTTTTTTTGTTACAGGACCTCTGGGCCCCCTGCCGAACGTGACGAGCGCCGATGTTGGCTTGAAATCAGGTAAGAGTCATTATAATTACTTCAAAGTGCTTAGGCAGTAATATTATGATTGTATCCTTAGTAACCTTCATTTACTGGCCAGGTACAGGAAAAGTTTGTCGGAACAACTAGCTAGGTATTGGAATTCAAGGAGAGGCCTTAATCCTTTTTGTATTTCAAGAAATGTAGGAGAACCCTTTACTAGGTGGTAGGTTCCTTGTGCAAGGAACCGTCCAGGTAGGTACCACCGCAGTGTCAGATATTCTGCCGTTAAGCAGCAGTGTGTAAGCATTGCCGTGTTCCGGCGTGAAGGGCACTGTAGCTGGTGAATTTAACGGACACAAAAACTTATCTAATGTCTTAAAGGTCGGCGCGCTAGTGATTCTTCCGGTGTTGCTAGCGTCTATAGGCTGCGGTGGTTTTTTACCATCAGGCGGGCCGTACGCTTGCTTGCCACCTTGGTAGTACGAAAAAAAACTTTTCTCCTATTATTTATTATATTCTACTTTCATTATCATGCATTATATTTGATTTAAATTAAAATCTATACTAGAAAAATAGGTATTTCTAAGTTACCTTAACAAAATAAAAATATTTTTTCGTGAGAATTTCGAAAATACTTAGTACAACGCAGGTGTGTATGGGTGCTTTGCGCAAATATTGGGAAAATGTTGGTTGAGGTCGGCACACACTCGCTGTGCCAGCGCATACAAGATGCACACTTGCGATAATAAGCAATTGCAATGACCTGTTTTTATTCATTGAAGTGAATATAGGTAACGGAGCAATGTAAATAGTTTAACAGTTGTTATGTGCGCGCAAATATTTGATTCATATTAAAATAATACTTTCGTTAGTTTGTACTGTGACGTTATTAATGTTATGTGAATATTTATGCAAATTATGTTTCTGGTGATATACAGATATATTGTAACTAGCTGTGTAGATTATACATGTATATTTGAGTAACGGATTTAAGAATTAATAACAGTAGATAAGTGACGCCATAATCATGTATAAATGCAAATTCTTAAACGTTTAACCTAGTTAAATAAAGCTTATTTTACGATGGCGTAGATTTTGGTTGTGACTAAATATCCAAATTATTATTATTTACCTCAATAGGTATACGCTAATCCTTAACCGCAAACCTCACGCACAGTCAAGATAGCAAACAAGTATAAATTAATAAAAGCATTAAAATCCCGACTGCAAACAAACAAAATGGACTTAAATTTAGCCATTAAGCCGTTTTTAGGCTGTAGGCCGTGCCAAAGAAACAAAGACAAAGACAAACAGACATACACACTCTCGAAAAACATAACCCTACTTGTTGGGCAGTCGGGCAAAAAGACCCAGAGATATCGCTGTATCCGCAGCAAAAAGACAGAACTGTGGTCTCTCAAACGCTAGTATAAACTTCTCTGAGTACTGGCAATTATAGTTACCAGTAGGTACAGTATTCTAAGAGAAGTGTTTATGCGTAGGGACACATCAGGATTCTATTAATATATACCGGTTTGCCCACGACTCGCACAATGTCGTCAGTACATCTTGTCCGAGGCCTGCCTACGTTCCCTCATCCGGTTCGTGGTCGCCAATCGAGAACCTTTCTTCCCCATTGGTTATCGGTTCTAACAGCGATGTGGTCTGCCTATTGCCGCTTTACTTGCTGATTCATAGAGCTATGTCGGTGACTTTAAAGCTACGGCGAATCTCCTCATTACGTAATCCGAGCATAGCTCTCTCTCTCCATAGCTTGTTGTGTGACCCTAACCTTCTCTGAAAGACCAGCAGTTAACCACGTCTCAGTACCATATGTCACTGGTAACACACTGGTTAAAAACTTTCGTCTTTAGGCACTGCGGTATTTTGGACGAGAAGGCATCGCATAATTTCACGAACGCTGTCCAGCCGATTTGGATTCATCGGACGACCTCTTTTTCGAAATTGGACCGATCTAACGGGAAAGTCTATCCAAGGATCCTATGTCTACCTAGGTAGACATACCTAGTCGTTGACAACTTTGAGTGTATTCTCTCAACGTATCGTTTTACGTTGTGTATCGTAATGTGGCTCCGAATTTCAGCTATCTCTTAAAGAAACCTTTCCCCCTTATTTTTAATATTAGAAATGAAATCAGGTTTCTATAACATTTCTTGTAACATTCCAGGCAGCTGCTCTCTAGGCGATGTAGTGTACATGGCAGGCGACGAGTTCCCGGGGTCTGGTCCGTGCGAGCGCTGCGCGTGCTCGGAGGAGGGCGTGCAGTGCACGCGGCAGGAGTGCGAGCCCCGGCCGGGCTGCAAGGCGCTGCACCGCCCTGACCACTGCTGCCCGACATACCAGTGCGGTAAGTTACCTAAAATGGCAGTACGCGATGGTTATTGACTGGGAGCTGTGGTATGATTTATTTTAGTGTATCGCAAGTGAACATTGATTCCATAAAATTCATGGGGCTCATTAATTTTAAGAACATCCTGATTTCTATGTAGAATATGACGTGCTTTGACCACCTGCGTGGACCACACTAACCATAACATTGCAAGACCTTAAGATACTGTAGCTCTTTCTGCATAACGAGACCTAAGTGTACACCGGGATGATTATGGACGTGCAACACTTAAGTCTTTCCGTGGCTACTGTGGGGTATTTAGTACCAAATGATTTGATATTTAAATGATTTGTAGTTATACAGTATTTTGGATGCTGTTTCTTGCTACAGTAACGCCATCTACCGACGATTAAGGAAAACAAATAAAAAATATAATTACAGTTAACATCAAACTATTACAGAATGCGAGCAAGAAGGTCGCGTGTACGGCAACGGGGAGAAGCTGGTGGACCCGGCGGACCCATGCCGCGTGTGTTACTGCCAGGGCGGGGAGGTGGTGTGCCGGCGCATCGCGTGCTTCCTGCGCGACGACTGCACGCCGCGGCTCGTGCCCGGCCGCTGCTGCCCGGAGTACGACAACTGCCCACTAAGAGGTAACAACTGAACTGCTGTGCCATTATCTAACCTAACCTTTGGAGTTGTACCTACTATTTAGAAAGATTTTATTTTTCCTGTAAAATATGGATATACCTACATCTATTAATTATTTCAGAGTTCGATAGGCGATAGGCGTAAATTTGTTAAGGTTATGAAAGCGCTCATGTGACGCCGTCACTGAGAGAGTGGGTGAGGGGGTGAGTGGGTGAGTGGGTGAGTGGGTGGAGTGGGTGAGTGGGTGGAGTAGGTGGAGTGGGTGGAGTGGGTGGAGTGGGTGAGTTGGGGCGAGTTGGGGCGAGTTGGGGCGAGTTGGGGTGAGTTGGGGTGAGTTGGGGCGAGTTGGGGCGAGTTGAGTTGAGTTGAGTTAAGTGTGTGTGTGTTTGTGTGAGTGAGTGAGTGAGTGAGTGAGTGAGTGAGTGAGTGAGGGACAGACCGAACGACCTATCGACTGAGCGAGAATGAAGTTTCACTTCTTCCGCGCGGAGGGACTCCACACACGCACATTCTTTTTTTTTACATTTTTGAGTATCTGCTAAAAACTACGTGGCATAGACCAAAATAAAAATCCATTTGGAGATGTACTAATGAAGCCTTTTCATATGATACCCCACTTGATATAATAGTCTCACTCAAAGTAAATAACCCTGTGTCATATCACTGTGTCAGCTGGGACAATAGCGAACGATGGTCTCTCAGCTACTAGCACAGCGACTGATAGATAACTGGGAACCTTATTTTTAACCGACTTCAAAAAAGGAGGAGGTTCTCAATTCGTCTGTATATATATATTTTTTTTCTATGTATGTTCGCGCATAACTCAGGCAATTATGAACCGATTTGAAAAAATCTTTCTTCAATCCATTCTTTAATCCGTTAATTGGGTCCCATAAAAAAATGATTGCTTAATATTAAGTAGTTCCTGAAAAAACAAGAATGTTGACTGCGCAGGAAAGTTGCAAGAAAGCCTATATAGATGACTTTATGGTGCTCTTTAAGGACAAAAATGGTCATAACTCTGGCAAATATTTACCAAGTTCAATGATTCTTTTTTTATTCGAAAGAAGAAACCAATGTAATGAACCTGTACGAATTTTATCACAACCAGATAAGAACTTCCTGGAGGACCTTGAATGATATGGAGGAATTTATCTGGTAAAAACCATAAAACTGATGTTCTCCTTTACATTTCTCTGATTCTTATTCGAGAGAGTAAACTACTATGATGATTCCATGCAAATTTCATTACGATCGGATAAAATGTTTCTGAGTTTCTGAAGAAACATGAATTATGTAAAAGTATGTAGACGATGATGTGAAATCATAATGATGTCATAACCTACCTAGATCATTTTACCATCTTCGAAGGTTCAATCTTTATGTATGAAAATATCACAAAAAATTATAAAATAAAATATTTAAAAAAAAAATTGAACCGACTTCAATAACACTAAAAAGCATAAAATAATTTAAATATTATTGAAGTTGGTGCCAAATATACACAGCAGGTACGCTAACACCAACTTCTTTAATATTTAAATTATTTTATACTTTTTAGTGTTATTGAAATCGGTTCAATTTTTTTTTTAATATTTTATTTTAACCCCGCTCGAGCACAACGCCACTTTACGACGATGTTCTGTAAGTTTCGGGTACGTTGAAATAATAATAATATCTTGGGACAATCCACACACGGTCATCTGATCCCAAACTAGGCAGAGCCTGTACTATGGAAACCAGACAACTGATACTAATACTTATATACATTTTTTTTGTTGTAAATACATACTTAAATAGATAAATAACACCCAGACACTTGGTGGGAATCGAACCCACGACCCATCGGTTAGCGGACAGGGTCACTAACCACTAGACCAACGGGCCCGTCAAATACGTTCCCTGATACTCTGATATTGAGAGGGCAGCCCCGCTGCGCCATACTGCTCTTTAAAATAAGCACATAAGCATACTTAGGTATAGCTTTAAAAGCCACAAGTTTCCTTCGCCAATGTCGTCTTGCTTATCCATTTCCCTCTATCATATTATCTATACCCCGCAAAATCACCATTTTTTTAGGGTTCCATACCTAAATGGTAAAAAAGGAACCCTTAGACTAGCCGCACACGGTCAATAATATTGTCAATATTCTACAACCCGTGCAAGTTAACTGTGCACCTGGCGCTGTAACGTCGCATTGCAGCGAGGTGTGCAGTTAATTCGGGCGGGTTGTAGAATATTGGCAATATTATTGACCTTGTGCCTAGCCGCACACAGTGGCCTCATGGTGAAACATCGTCTGTCTATCTGTCACACGTACATATATATTTCAGGAACCACTGACGCTATCAATTTGAAACTTGAAATAGTTTTAGATCTTACATACTCGACCTCATCGCAAATGAAAAAAAAATATTTTTCCTTTTAGTTTTTTTAATGCGAGTCGAAATGGGTCATCAAAATTTTAAAGTGAATTTTAGAGTTAAAATATTAAGTATTTTTAGTAGTATCCTGATGGTTCTAGATAAATAGACGCAGTAGGAATTGGTACAAACGATAGTAGCTTATTGATGAGTCACGTTCGCTTGTTTGTTTACTTTGAGTTATAAACTCATGCTTTGTAAATATTTTTCAGGTGTCACTTCTCTCCCGGGTGTGTCGTCACCTGTCCCCAGCGTATCTACCATTGAAAACGTGGAGAGTCATCCAGCTCCGCCAAAGGAGAACATCAAACAAGAGATTACTATCAAGGAAATCACACCTGTTTCCGAGATACCAGTGATCACTGAAGTAAAGATTAAAGAAATTCTACCCTCACCTAGTATGGAAGTGTCTGAGTATGCATCATCCAAATCACCACTTATTCCAAGAGAGGCCACGTCGGAAAAGAATTTTGGAGAATCTGACTCTAAAACTGAGGACCCTACAGTAATCGAAGTCCATTCCTCACCATCTGCCGTATTATCTTCAGAACCGACAAAGTCCGTTGCGGCTGAAACCAAGGATACTGACTCAACACCTTCGAAAATTAGCTTCTCCACACAGGATTCTATAAATAGTGATATTTACCCTTCAATCGTCCCTGTCGTAGCGACTATGGGAGTCCCACCTGTGACTGCCGAACCATTACCAGTTGCTACTACAAAAGCTCCGATTATCGAAGAAGAAGATACATTTGACCACAATCCGGCTTTCCCTCCTCTGCCCGATGATTTAGCTGTTCTAAGAAACCACGAGGATGAAATAGTGCCAGAAGTAGTGGTGGATAATGAGCACGTGCCGAGTCATGATATTATAGTAGCAAGCGTGTCACCCTCCACAGAGGCCGAAGTCAAAGAACCATTAACGACACCTACCAAAGATCTCCCAGACACTACTACTGTAACCACTACACAAAAACCTATAACTTCGACTGAGGTGATTAATCATAAAACTGCCGACACAGTTACTACTGAGTCAACAAATATTAAAGAAAGTCCAATGCTTAACCTCAGGTCAGCAATCCCGACCGAAATCCTTAATTCACCATCGTTAGTACCAGAAGAGATAACCGGAGAGTTAGACGAAACTACAACAGTTGCAGATGTTGCTCTGTCGACATTAACTTCTATCTTAGATGAAGCACCTAAAATTTTAGAAGATACTACCACGCTAAAACAAGAATTACCCATAGAAGAAAAGATTGAAGGCACTACCGCTCAGACTGATATTGCCACAACTACTTTTAAAATGATACAATCAGAGGTACATTCTAGTTCAAAAGAACAGGAGCAAACCACCAGTTTGATATCAAAGCCTAATGTCGCTACGGAAGTAACATCCCAGACAGAGTTGAGCTCACTGCCTATTGAGACCAGTAATCAAAATCCTCCAGAAGTTTCAATTACAGATAAAGCCATGTCCTCCACAGTAGTTACATTAAATACAGACCCTAAAATATCTGCTGCTAGTTCTGAAGTAATCACAGTGGGAAAAGCAAGCTCAGATGAATTAACAGGTTTTGAAAATATGGAGACTACCGAATTTATTTTGTTTGGTTCTGCAGAATCTGCAACAGACAAAGTCGAGCTAATCAAAATATCTGCCGAGCCAGACAAAAGCGCTGCCCTTATTGAATCCTCCAACAATAAAAAGGAAAATGTCCTAGCTGATCTCATTAATTTAGTCAGTGATGTAGCTTCTATTAGCGATCACACAGATGAACCTGCGATTGTTCATCAAGTCGTAACTACTGCTGCTCCCAGTATCTCAGATTCAGAAGAATTAATTCCTGTCAACGCTGGCTACAAGAGTAAAAATAATAACTTTAACCACAACTCTATAACCGAAATTCCAATTAAAAGTAAGCAATCGGTGAAGCAGAAGATTGTTGAAATTGAAGACGATGAATCCGAAGGCGTCACTGACTCACCACCGCCTAACGACAAAGTGGAGCCTACAACAAGAAGACCAATAATTGACAATGTTTCAGCCGGAAACATGCCCGAGAATAAGACGGAGAAAAAGGACATTGAAATTATCACGCAGTCATACGTGCCAACAATTAACAGGCGGCCTACTAAAGTCATCATGCAGGCACCCCTTTCTCACGAGACGCCAATGGAAGATGCTCCCTTTTCTGCTTCAGCAGAGTCAACAACTGAAAGCAGCTTTTCTGGTGAGTCCGCTCAAACGACGGATGCCAATATGAGCGAGATCGAAACAGGGAGCATGGAACTCGCTACTGGAACTCTGAGCTCAACGCAGTGAACGCTCCGACACGCTTGTCGTTGGAACCTCAGCTAATCAGCATTTTATAGAGAATAAGTTTCGTTCTTGAAACTGTAAGTTAACGTAGAGACTATTAGGTTAGGCGATCCAGTCCTCGATATATTTATAATTATAATTTTATATTGTAAGTAGACGATCGGTCGATTCGGTCAAATTTATGTGTAGTTGGACAAATTATTTATAATTAGGTAAATTAGCAGTTAGGAGACTGGGGTCGGCGCACGCGCCGCCCGCTATGTGTCAAATTACGAAGTGAATTAAGTCGTTAGTCGTTCGTGTTAGGTAAGTTATTTATTTTAGTGAGAGATTCGCGAGTGTAGTGATCGATATAAGCAACCAAGCCAGTCAACATGTGACAGCGCAGGCCACCGCCGCCTGCGCTACTCGACGCCACGTTGCCATTACTGCTAGCTGTGTAACCGGGACACGACGAGCAGACGTTCACGTATGCCGCGTGTAGAATTAGTTCCTTCATTAATAAACTGTAGCGTCCGCACGAACTGTCGTAAAAAAGAGTTGGTACAAATTGAATTTGATATTTAGAATTTACGGAACCTTATGAAGAGATAGAGGTAGTCAGTTATGTGATCGCACGTACATTATATATGCACCTAGTTGCGAGAGGGATTCTATGGGATGGCTCAAGCGTAGAGTAAGGTTATTTATTGTCTTCTGTCTACATTACGCTGAATTGGTTCGAGAAGGTTTATTTTTGGTTAGTCTGCTGTGGTCGGTTCATTTGAAAGTGCCGGGGACCACGGGGTGTCGCGGGGGCGCCCGTGGGCCCCGGCACGAGGTGCGCCTTCTTGCTCCGGAAGACTGTATCTTTTCCCGGGCAATAAGCGCACATGCTCACTGTATTATTTGATTAATGATCATTGTTTTTTTTACAAATAAAAGAAACCTAGACTGAGGGTTGGTTTTATTGCTTTTAACCCAACTGTCCTAGAAAAAGTGTTATGTTAAGACGGTATGTATATCTTATGCACGTCCTGTTGGCCTAATCTATGTCGGTGAGGTTATAAAACGGATTTGACAATAACATTTTTTTTTTTATACTACCAAGGTGGCAAGCAAGCATGCGGCCCGCCTGATGGTAAGCAGACACCGCAGCATATAGACGCTAGCAACACCAGATGAATCACTAGCGCGTTGCCGACCCTTAAGACATTAGATATTAAGTCTTTGTGTCCGGTAATTTCACCAGCTACAGTGCCCTTCACGCCGGAACACAACAATGCTTACACACTGCTGCTTGGTTGTAAGAATTTAGTTGTAAGAATCAATAGTGCCCTATAACCACCAGAACGCAGTTCCACCCAGTTGGACCCACTGTGCATGTCCTTACTCTTTTGCTGACGGGTCGAACAGTTTCATAAGGTACGCCACGATTGCACTAGCTCAGAGCTGTGCATAGTCATCTGGTGTAGAATCATCATCACCAGCCGGAAGACGTCCACTGCTGAACATAGCCTCTCCTTCGAATGCCACAATGAACGATAATTGGCTAACTGCATCCACCGGTTACCTGTGACGCGCACAATGTCGTCTGTCCACCTAGTGGGAGGCCTACCTACGCTGCGTCTTCCGGTTCGTGGTCGCCACTCGAGAATATTTCTTTCCCATTGGTTATCAGTTCTTCGAGTGATATGGCCTGCCCATTGCCACTTCAACTTGCGGATTCTGAGAGCTATACAATGTCGGTGATGTTCTTCAGCGAATCTCCTCATTACGGATTTCGTTGCGCAAAGAAATTGAATTGAATTGAAACACAAAAAAAAAAATAGAATGAAACCATGGGCAGCCTTATCACTAAAAGTGATCTCTACCAGGCGACCTTTGGATGGAGAGGAACTATAAACTGCTATGGATTGTTCATACAAACCATTATTTAAGAAATCCATAACTACACGAAATAAAATCATAACAGCAGAATAAAATTTACATTAGTATAATACCTACATGTTATATTTGATACAAAATCATATAAATAACCAAGAATAATAAATAAATAAATGCAGCCGATTGATTTGAATGGGACAAATAAAATGTTTTCAAACGATCTTTAAAGATAGGCAGAGATGGTGCATGTCTAACTGTGACCGGTAAGGCATTCCACAGACGAACTGCTTCTACTTTGAATGAATTACTGTAAAACGAACTTTTATGAGAAGGGAACTTAAGAGTGAGATTTTCTGATGACCTCAAACTGTGGGAATCATTGCCGAGAAAAACAAAACGTTCCTTTAGGTAACGCGGAGAAAAAGGATTAAATATTACCTATATTATAAAGAAGAGACAGGATGTGCGTATTCCGCTTGACACACACTTGAGCTTAGCACGAAATTGGGAAACATGATCATCATATCGATTTATATTTGCGCAAACCAAATATAAATCGTATAAGTACAAACATTTTGATCCATTGCTCGTTGTGTGACTCTGAGCGTCTCTAAGGCGAGTTGTTCGGTGTAGAATAGGCCAAGTAATCTTTTTTGGGATAGGCTACCTACCAGATAACTCAACCTACGTCTTGCAGGTTGTGGAAATGGTAAAAGAGTGTAATAATAAAAAAAAAATGAATATTATGGCAGCCCTGTGTTCGTTATCTTCATTTAATTATTAGTTAGGCTATCGATATGAGCAGCTACAGTTACACTCTTTATCATATTTATAATAGGGATGGGATGGAAGATCGACACAAGCGGGGAGAGATCAGATGCAGGACCGACTTTTTACATGCCTACCCTACGCATGGATCATTGCTTTTATCTATATGGTGATTAGCCTGCCAGGGTCCGCGGGGTTTTAGTGGGGATTCTTCCACATACCCCGGTTGACCTCCTAAGGTCCCGGGGATCTATTGAAAGTATCTATACTATTGAAAGTAACTATAATGCGTCCCCCGGTGGCGTGCTCAAGGGCATGGTACTGAGGGACACTGGGTGACGATCCAGCAGGAGAGTCCAGGTCCCCCTCTCATGTGCCGATTAACCACGACACCTTTATTGGGTAAGAATTCCACATACCCTGGTTGACCCTCCAGCTCCCGGGGTCCTATTGAAGGTTTTCCCCGGACGTTTGGGATGTAGGCCCTAAACGTCTATCAAGTACGGTGGTGACTCCGAGGAGGATGATGGCGCAGCTGCTACCCCCGTCCCCGTGAGCACCGTGATGATGGACTACAAAGGGGCCGTGAGTTAGACTAATGTTAATCAATCGATTTTAAAAACATTTGTTTTTTATTTGTTAGGTAATTTATGTATTTTAAGTAATGAAAAATAACCCCTAAAAATACCCCTCAAAATATTATACCCTTTAGAAAACCCCTAGAGTAATTTTTTCTCCCTAAATCTATGGGAAAACTACCAAGTTGGTAGCTCTGGCCCCGCACCCGATCGCGCCGTTCAATCGCGCGAAGATCGCGTGATCGCGTTTGGTTAGGACATCGCCTAATAGCGTTTAGTGCGCTAGGGAGCATGGTATGGTATCTTAGAAGAAATGGAAAAAGCTACCAGTAGCACCCTCATGCGGCGTGATTTGCAACTTTTCTCTGTTCTGAATGAAACTAAGATAGTAGATCAGTATTTTGCAACTGACGTCATAAGACTTACAGCGGTAGCGGTAAATAGGTTGGAATCAAATTAATACGAAGTCTAGGGGGCGCGGGTTCGAACCCCAACCCGTATGAACTCATTTTTGTTATTTTTATTTCATTCCTTTATTACTTATGCATATATTATTGACGTCCGCGTACTTTATATCGAATACTACAAAGTTTTAGCTATTTTTTTTTATTAAAAATGCTCGAGGCTATTAGAGTTTCAAATCACACCGCTGGAGGCGCTGGTGTTAGGGGGCACGTTTTGACGTGGGAGTTACCTATCTATTTCTAAGTAATATACTCTTATCTATGCTAGGGAGGTTCCTAGAAACTGCTATAGAAAAAGCAAGTTTTTGCCCTTAAAGGGGAGTGTATAACATTTGTGACGGTCACTTTACAAATGAGCATACAACTGAGTTAGGGCCAAATCTACCGGCTAGTGTAATAAACGGCTCCCTAGTCAGGGACCACGCCTATTCTTACCACAGGGCCCTGAATACCGTGTAGTGTAAGCGTTTTGACCAGAGATCATTAAATACGGAAATACATAGATGAGCCACTCGAGTTTTCATTTTTTATAGTTTGCGCACCCAGACGGAGAGATAGCGGGGTGTTCTAAGCTTAAGTTTATTTCGCTAGATGGCGTAGTATACTTTACACATTATACTCAGATGGCGCTTATGAACTATTTTATAAAATTTAGTTTAAATAATTTGTAAAAATATGAATTCCTATTTGAATGTTAACGATTAGGTTATTAATGAACACGGGATTATACGAAAAAACTTTACTTGCGTGATATTATATTTTAACGTGCACCATCTATCAGAATTTATATAAAACTGTAGTTCCCAGAGGAGCAGGTGGCAGAAATTTTATCATCAATTTTAGAATTAAGTATGTTCGTTTCACCCGGTTTCACCGGTTTTGATTGCGAAAATACCTTCTCTCCTATTATGGAGCGTGGTAGCAGTTTGATGGACGGTCCATGTTAAGAATTCAGCTCACCTAATTATGTATGGTCTGCAATAGACGTCGTGAGCGCAGTAAATATATTATAATGAAGATCAGAGTAGGTACTTGTGTGACTCCTTTTGTGGAATGTTGGATGGTTAAACCTTGTTCAGAATATTCTAAAGTAGTTAATTATTTTTTTTGTGATGTGAATGGCTATTCCCTCACGCATCGGTAATACTAGTAATAAGGAAGAGTTGGAAGTTGATGACGGGTTTTACTTTTAATTGCTTAAAGGTATGAGATAGTCATCATCATTATCAGCAGCCGAAAGACGTTCACTGCTAAACAAAGGCCTCCCTTTAAAAGGGAGGGGTTGGTATAATCCCCACGCCTGGCAGGCATCTTGGGGATTGCAGTATAGGTGGCAGGTAATCCAATAGAAAGACGCTGCTGCCTGTCTTCTTGTTTTCCTGTAGTCGCCTCGGAAACCCAATAGTAGGAGATGGGAGGGTGCTAAGACATCCTACGGGTGAACTAGTGCTTCACCGTAATTCCTCTTTACGGTAAGTGGTGATGCAGTATTTAAAGAAAACACAGTCATACTTCATAAACTGTCGATTATTAGCCTAATAACTGTGTTATAGCTCGAGTCAACTCGTGCGCGGGTGCTGCTTGGGAGGTCTGGTCCGACTACTATCCCTTTGGCCTTTTCATCATCATCATCATCAGCCGGAAGACGTCCACTGCTGAACATAGGCCTCCCCCTTAGAACGCCACAATGAACGACAATTGGCTATTTGCATCCACCGGTTACCTGCGACGCGCACAATGTCGTCTGTCCACCTAGTGGGAGGCCTGCCTACGCTGCGTCTTCCGGTTCGTGGTCGCCACTCGAGAACCTTTCTTCCCCAACGGTTATCGGTTCTTCGAGCGATGTGGCCTGCCCATTGCCACTTCAACTTGCAGATTCTGAGAGCTATGTCGGTGACCTTGGTTCTTCGGCGAATCTCCACATTTCGGATTCTGTCGCGCAAAGAAACTCCGAGCATAGCTCTCTCCATGGCTCGTTGTGTGACTCTGAACTTCTCTAAAAGGCCAGCCGTTAGAGACCACGTCTCAGTACCATATGTCATCACTGGCAACACACACTGGTTAAAAACCTTCGTCTTCAGGCACTGCGGTATTTCGGACGAGAAGATATCGCGTAGTTTGCCGAACGCTGCCCATCCGAGTTGGATTCTTCGGGCGACCTCTTTGTCGAAGTTGGACCGACCTAACTGGATAGTTTGTCCTAGGTATGCGTAGTGGTCAACAACTTCGAGTGTATCGTTCCCAACAACTACCGGTACGGGTGCAACATGGACATTAGACATGATCTTCGTCTTGTCCATGTTCATTTTAAGACCCACCTGTTGGGAAACGCTACTGAGGTCGCTGAGCATCGTATTGAGGTCCTCCAGCGACTCTGCCATAATGACTATATCATCGGCAAAACGAAGGTGAGTGATGTATTCGCCATTGATGTTGATGCCGAATCCGTACCAGTCCAAGAGCTTGAAAACGTCCTCCAATGCATTTGAGAACAGTTTCGGAGAAATAACGTCTCCCTGTCTCACACCTCGCTGCAATGGGATTGGTTTCGTGCTCTCGTCCTGTAGTCGGATCGACATGGTGGCGTTGCTGTACAAACACTTCAACACTTCGATGTACCTATAGTCAATGTGGCACCGCTGGAGGGACTGCAATACTGCCCAGGTCTCGATTGAATCGAAGGCTTTTTCGTAGTCCACAAACGCTAGACATAATGGCCGATTATACTCCTCAGTCTTCTGTATAATCTGGCGGAGCGTATGTATGTGGTCTATGGTGCTAAAGCCTTTTCGGAACCCGGCTTGTTCGGGAGGCTGGAAGTCATCAAACCTGCGTTCGAGACGGTTCGTAATGACTCTCGAAAACAGCTTGTATACATGGCTCAGGAGTGAGATGGGTCTATAATTCTTCAGTAAAGTGTTATCACCTTTTTTGAAGAAAAGAACCACCACACTCCTGTGCCATGCTTCTGGCGTAGTACCCTCGAGTAAGACGGAATTAAATAACTTCTGGAGGACTAAAAGTACCGGTTTTCCACCCGCTCTCAGAAGTTCTGTTGTGATTCCGTCTTCACCCGGCGCCTTGTTGTTCTTAAGCTGTTTGAGAGCCATTCTAATCTCGTACAGGCTGATGTCTGGCCTTTTAGTTTGTTGTAATTTTTGCCGTAATTTAATGTTTTGTTCTTTTCTCCCTTCTATTCTATTCTATTGTTGGTGGATATAAAATCGGGCCCGGTAACCACCGGAACGCACTTCGACCCAGTTGGATCCATTGTGCATGCCCTAGCCCTTACTCTGTAGCTGACGTGTCGTACTGGTGTGTCCGGGCACGCCACCCGGTTGTGAGTCTGCGAGCCTTTTACACCCGCAAACAAGTCCGTGGGCTTTAAAACCGCGGACGAGGAAGGGCTCGCAGGAAGTCGGGCGGCCGCTGACGGGACCCGGACGAGTACCAAGTACGTTCCCGGGGCCCGTCGACACAGCGGGTTGAGGACACTGTGGTGTTTTAGTCTGTAAGAGTCCGACATAACCCGCGCTGCTACCCCCGTAGCAGCGCGGGTATCCATGAGGATTTCCCCACGATAAAAAAAAAGGTACGCAACGATTGCGCCAGCTTGGAGCTGTACATAATCATCTGGTGTATGGTGGGTAGGATACTCCCAGATGACTCAACCTACGTCTCACAAGAGCGTCGCAGCCGCACAATATGTGTTGCATTGACTCTTTTTCACCCCCCTCTTTTCTCCTTTGCTTTATGTTTCGAACGGCAGGACACACTATCGCTAATGTCGATTCAATTGTAACAAAACAATGTTTAAAAAAAAAGTTAAAACAGACAGCCGCGGGGGTTTTAGTGGGTAAGAACCCCACATACCCCGGTCGAGCCCCACAGCTCCCGGGGATCTTTGGAAGATTTTCCCCGCGTCAAAAAAAAAAAGGTGTAAAATGATGTAGGTAATTTAATAAAAAAAAAAACTGTGCAAAGAAAATACAATACCTACTTATTATAAAGTATATAAATAAATATATTAAGTATATAAATATTTAAAAAGACTAATACTTTCGCATAAATAGAAACTGAATTGCTAATTAGCTTGAATACATACCTACTTGATATTTAGCACGTAGGTAGGTATACCAAATATATTACAAATAGTTTTATTTAATTTAAATATGTAAGTATCAGAATACACTAGCAAATATTAAATATACTGTTACGTGCGGGTGGGTAATTAAATGCCGATTAACGTAAAAGAAGATTTTATTCCACGTACACTCACAATGTATACACTATACGGCACAGTATAAACACAAGGCACAGTAGTCCGAGTCGCACAGTACTTCTCAGTAGTCCAAAGTCTTCGCAAGGGTCGCTGCTACAATTCTCTTCGATCGCTTCCTTAAGATGTTTCCGCTGTCGCTTGTAAACACAAACTGTCTGGACGCCTCTATGCGTCGGCTTATATACCTAAATTAACAGAGGGGTGGAAGCTTCTAGATCATACACGAAAATACCTACTAGTCTAGCGCTTTCGAGCCGATACAATAGCGGCGTGACCTTCGAGAATAAACTAACAATAGGCGGGGGCAGTGACCCGTGAGCGAGCGAGCGGTAGGTACTTACACAAGTACTTGCGAATTGGAGGGAACTACTTTCTATTGAGAATTCGAGATCTTTTGGTGCGGATCGATAGTAGACCTATAGACTAACAATGCATTTTGAGATCATTGCAATTAAGTAATAATTAACGGAGTAATTAACACTTTTATGTCCCGGTCGTAACAATACTTACTTTTTTGGATTTCTACCATTATTACCACTGAATCTCCTCCTAGCCAGAACAATGATAAAATCCATGAACACCAAGATCCAATACACCAAGGACGACTATTAATAAAATATTCATTTTCCATCGTAAATTGTGCAATACAACTTGTATATTCATGGCCTCTTTAAGGTATTCATAGGCTCTCATCATCACATGGAGAAAAAAATAATCAGATGTCCTTTCAAGTACTCATAATAATTATGTTTTGCCACTTAAGAGATCTTAATGAACGACCGCCTTGCCGCAGTCACTTAGCTATTGATAGGAATTTGTTGTTCAGGTTCTCACGATAAGCGTAATATATGTAGAGCCGCATGTCATTGTACCACACTAAACCATTTTATGTGTTTACTAAAAGCAAAGAGATTGTTTATTCTAAGCTAACTTAAATATTGGTTTTGGCTTACAAACCACGTTGTTATATTTGCATAAACACCACTTAACGTAAATTTGAATACACTATGTGGATAGAAGAATAATAATTGCCTTTTTGGGAACCAAAAATACTATCTTTATGGCATAAATTCTATACCTTTAATGTTATCATCGTTTTAAAAACCCCTTTATAAAGGGGTTTTAGGGCGGAGAAATTAGAACTTTTCATAAACAATTTGTACGTTCGCTAAGGTCTGTCCAAACATAGAGGGTAGCGCACGGCAGTAACGTGCAACATTTAGAAGTCTACCTAGTACACTGGGCCATGCCCTAACCAAAATCAACATATCAGGCATAGAAAACAAATGATAGAATTTAATGTGCACTCAAAACGTATCACGCACCCATACCGTGCCCGGCACCCAGACTGTCCAGTGTATCACAGTCTAAATAATACACCATGAATAAACGGCTATAATTACTTACAGACAGCCAATATGTACAGTATTATTTATACTGTGGCGGCGTGTTGCAGGTAACGTCCATGTCACGTCGCCTGCCATGCAGAAGACATTTTGTTTTAATAGCCTGAGATTGTAAGGTTATGTTGCTTTGTACTACTCTCTCTCGGTCTCTTGTGTCCGGTTATTTTACTAGCAACAGTGCTCTTCAAACCAAAATACAGCAATTTTACTCACTGCTGCTTGACTGTAGAATATTTCACACTGCAGTGGTACCTCCCTGGACAGTTCCTTGCATAAGAGACTAAGGGTCCTTCCATCAGGGAAATTTGAATTTTGACAAATGTGCATGTCACGGCCGGATATGCGACAGTCTAGTGGACTTTTCTTTATAATATTTCTTACAAAGAATATTTTTTTGACGGGCCCGTTGGTCTAGTGGTTAGTGACCCTATCTGCTACCCAACAGGTCGTGGGTTCGATTCCCACCAAGTGTCTGGGTGTTTTATCTATGAATGTATTTACAAAAAAAAAGGATATATGTATTAGTATCAGTTGTCTGGTTTCCATAGTACAGGTTCTGCCTAATTTGGGATCAGATGACCGTGTGTGAATTGTCCCAGGATAATATTATTAATATTTTTTGATTTTTTATAACACGGGCTTTTACACCCGGACTTTTAAAACGCTTGCGTGGGGACGAATCCAACACGTAGAGGCCTGTTGAGAGAAGTTAATGGTAGGTATGGAACACACCTGTCAGGATCAACTGCTGGAAATAAGATATAAAGAGCAGTTGACTCTGACAGGTGTAGGGACTATTGTAAGTATGTGGAAAGATTTCTAGATTTTATTAATGAGCATTTGGTGGACTGAATACTGGGCTATTGCAATAGGCCGGGGTCACTTGCCATAATTAGTGTACTAATTATATTTTGGCAAGCGGTGACTTGCCACCCACTAGATGGGCTCTCCATATAGCCGTCAGAAGACGACGGAGTGCAACACCGGTGTGAGTGGCTCAGGGGTGTCGAGAGGTGTGCTGCGCTTTCTCCGTGGTTACTCGCGGCGTTATGCCCTATAACACTTCCACCCCTAGAGCATATAGCTCTAACAACTCCTCTCTGGACGGCCAATTAAGGCGAGCCAGAGCTGAGAGTCCTGCGGGCCCCCTTCGGTTTCCTCTCGGCCGACGAAGACACGCCGAGGTGGAGGCCCTGACCGACTCTCTGGAGCACTCGGGTCCGTGGTGTCGCTACGCACCAACAGCTCGCCACTAGCTGCCCTGCGGGTGATATTAATATTATTATTATTTTTTTTCTCATACGTTGATAGCACGGTCATAGTAAATAGATATACTTAGGTATCAAAATCGTTGAATATAGCTGAAACAGTGGTGGAGTATTCAATTCATATCTCCATACAGCAGTGTTTCTAAAGACATTGAAATATAGTTAAAGCTCTGCGTTTAGTGTAAGCAATAGCGAGCGCGAGGCAACCCTACCTACTTCCAAAATGGTCGATCACATGTAGTACTCCATGTCTCCTTAGGCAGGCTAGGTCCATGTTACATGGGGCGTGCGTACCAATTGCATTTCAATAACTCCAGGCCGCTATAGAGATTTTTTGCCAGAAAATCCCATTTATAACATGTTTAACTTAGGAATCGATCATCGCATAATAATTAAAGCCGAACCGGGGCACCTGCCCCGGGCAGCAGTTTCAAGGGGCGCCAAAATCATCAAAACTTGCTCAACAAAGCACCTTGCATACGGAAGCCAAGTTGGCTCACTGCCGACTTGTAAGATAAAAGCGCAACTCAGGCCCACACCAGAAGTGAACTTGTGGACCTAGAGTCCGATTTGAGATTTTTGAGTTTTAGTTAGGTATTTATCTCAAACGCTGGAGAGTGGGGTGCTATATCAAGTTTCTACCCCGGGTCGAAAAAATCGTAGATCCGGGTCTGTTTACACTCTGCTGATTTGCGACATAATATCAACAAGTGCAGTACCTACCTACTACCTACTGAGACAAACGGTCAATTAAATAAAACGCATCCTAAGATCATCGTGTCCGCTTTCGCCCCCGCTCGCTCTCAGCGCACTACCGCGGCCCCTGAGCGAAGAGGGCACAGTTAGCTAACCGCAGCCGCAGCATTGCGCAGGCGCGCATGACCTCTGCCCTGACCTGCGCGCGCATTGTGATCGCACTTACTGACAATTTCGCTACTTCTTTGAGACTTAGATCAACAGGAATTAGGCAATAATGCAATAGAATGGATGAAAAATTTACCGTTTGTTGCATACCTACTTTATGTCTAAGCTCAAAAAATAAACTCGAGAATGAGTTTTTCGTCATAGCTTTTACTAACTTTTACGACGATCTTTACGAATTCTAAACTCGTATAAGCCGTGTGTGTAAACATTGCTGTGTCACGGTGTGACGGTACAGTTTATATAGGTACACGGTTCTTAAGCAAATGATTGGACTCAAAAGATTTATTAACTAATTTATTAGGTTAGGAGACCAGCGACAGTGCAATGCAAATGTCATACAATAATGGTTAAGGAATCCCGGAGATTCTCACAAAACGTATAATAAAATATTCCAAATGATCATACCACACCATTGCTTCACATATTAACGACGAAGTAATTTGCATTACGTGTTCATATAACTTCACTTCAAAGGAGTTCGCGAGGCCACGAACCATGTCGCAAACGGTGACTGGTATAGAGGGTTCACATACAGCTATTAATGTTTTAGAACATAGTATTTACAGAAAAAAAGTACTTAGTACGTTGCCTTTATGGTAGGTAACACGTTTAGGCATGGATATCAATCTTCGCAATCTCTGCAATTGGATTTGTACCTCTGCTCACTACCTGAGATATTATTTTATGAAGTTTCCTGAGCTCAATAATTTCTCTAGCTATACCTTCCACATTAGCAACAGTTACATACTGTTGCTTTGCAGTCGATTTTCTGACACCTAAGTACTTACACGGTAGCTGTGTAAGAGATACATGAGGGGCACATTACAAATCAAGACAAGTTTATATTATTATTATGTTATACATATGTCAATCCCATTGCCAACGTAACTCCTCAGTTAAGCAGAGCTAAATACAGCTTTTTCCCGTGTAGGTGTCCGGGCAAGAATAGCACCTTCTCCCGTTGGGTGTCCATAAGAGGCGACTAAGGGAAAACAGAAGATGACGGGCAGCAGCGTCTTTCTATTGGATTACCTACCACCTTTATAGCGATCCCCAAGCCGATCTTTCAGCTGCTGATGAAAAACAGCTTGCATGAAAGCAAGAAATCTGTCTTAAATATTGTAACTGTCGTGTCATCTAAGTGGTTCGCAATAAATGGCTCAACAACAATCGCGTACACTCTATCTCACTGATAGAACATTCTAACTAAATGTTCAAATGCGGACGCTATTTAAACCATCATTGGAGCCATTCTTATATTTTTAAATCACTATCGCTGCCAAAAGCGCAATCTGTGCTGTGGATGGGTTGCATGTAATATTTCTTCATACACAACAAAGCATTAGCAACATTATCTCTACACATGAGGCACTGTTGCCACAGCTTGCCACACGATACTGCATATTTTAATGTTACCCGACATTATAAGGATTATACTGAGAATCACTATAGTAAATGATGAAAAACAACGAATAAATGATGCTTAGGTGTAATGTAATTTCTCGATATGTTCAGTCACAATGTTTGGACTTAATCATCTTATTTCGGAAGATTATTTCAATCAAGTCAATCTGTCCGCGCGTTATCTTAACCCATTAATAGCATCTTCAGCTATTCTAGATTTATTTATTTCTAGAATGTGTTTCAGAATTAGAACGAACGAACATTGTCGGAAGTCAATAAGTGTAAATGTAACAAGATAGGTATTTAGAAAGGTCTTCACATACATCGAAGATAAGTGAATGGTCGATGGGTAGTCAGAACGCTGGTGAATGTCGATCATGATACAGCACCAACTTTTATCTAGCAGTATATAAATAAATGTAAAATGTAATGTAATGTAATGTATGTGTTGTAGTAAATGGTTGTCTGGAAGAAATTGCTTATAGCGATAAGACCGCCATTTGTACATTTTATGTTTTAGTTCTAAGTTTATATTGTAAATATCTTCTTGGTGTACAATAAAGAGTATTCTATTCTATTCTATTCTATTCTATATTCGTATGTTACCTTTTTGCAGTAATTATCCATTTCATCCGTCCATATCATCCATCATGGTTGGTATAAAGTAATCAACCGACAACTACACATAAGGCGAGTAGTTACTTTTTATTTAATGAATCATAATCATTACACTTATTTAAGAGTTTAATCACAATCATTGTTTAACGTCGTTCCCACTTAAATCGATCGATTATTAAATAAATGACATTCCGTAAAACGGGGTGTAGATAATAAAATAGAATTCACGGGGTGAATAGAAAAAATATCAAGAAAGTTTTCAAAGCTAATATTTTTTTATTTTTCGTTGAAGAATTTTGGTAGAATTAAATTATTACACATCAACGTTTTTTCTTTGCGTTGTCGCGTACTTCAAAGTTTACCTTCTGTGAACTCGATAAATTCAACTGCCGAAAATTTTGATTTTAGATGAGAAAAAATCATGTAATGTGATGTCTAATGTGTTTATATCATTATGTGTATGATAAATTATAAAAATACAGTGAGGGTATGGGAGAATCCATTATAAAACTTTAAAAAAATGTTAAAATCACAGCACATGTAAATTTATTGTATAAAAGGGGTCAATAGAATCTATTGAAGGATGAATAGAACTGTAGTATGGGTCTAATGGAAACGTAAGACGGAATAATAGCAACGCTGAATGTGTGAATAGCAACTAATAAGGGGTCAATAGAGATAAATAAATAGGGTTGTCAAAAACTGAACAGAACCAAATAACTCCCCTACATTCGTTGTTTCTGTATTAATGAATACTAAGTCCATACGTATACCTTAAATGACTTATTAGTTACCAACATTAAATTTACTTAATTACTTGTCTTATAATAATTTACTATCTACATGAATTATGAAATTAAAACAATGTTTAGACACACAACCTCACATTTTGCATGTTGGGTAAGTAACTTTTGGCAACCCTAACAGTTTTTCCATTCACCCCTATACGCTTTTCTATTGACCCCATTCGTTGGGTGAATAGAAAAAGTCAGTATTTTTATAAAAATCTGGAAAACCTTTGCTTGCATTTAAAAAAATAGTGGTATAGCTCTTTCTTTATGGGACCGGACATGATATAAAAATAAACTGAGATTAAAAAAACAAGTTAGTGACCACAAATTCTTAGGACAAAGTTGAAAATCATTGCTATTCACCCCGTTTTACGGTTCTAGTTACCTCTACAGTATCAGATCTTCTACCACAAGGCACCGTAGCTGGGGAAAATAATGGACTTCAGAAAAAAATATGTTCATATTACCGCAACGAGGATCTGCATCGCAAATGCGGTAAATAGAGTAAATACACAATGCAATGAAAGTCAAGTATGTCCTAAAGTTTTTTCAAAACGTGTATCTGTTCCCTTATCTTCTCTCATCTCTGTCGTAACGCTCTTGACAGAGCGGTCGTGGCCGTTATGTGGTGTCACTAGAGGCAGATGTTATGCGCCTCACGATTTGTCGCCACCTGTTCCCTTATACCAAATCTCCAAATGTAGAAAAAAAGCTACTATCCGTGTCTGTTAGTTTGTTCTCTTAGTTCATGGGAACTACTTGAAAGATGTATAATACCTACGTTTATGTAATTAAGGTTTAGGAACATTCAAATGACGGTTGAAGAAGCATCAGAAACACTACTCGGAACACAGAATATGGTTATTTTTATAAATTCTCCGTGATCTTAAACAGTTCGATGGATTTTCCGCATATTTGGGGTTGGGAAGTTGAAGAAGCTAACTACAATTTAAACCGAACCCATTCAAGTCTGGATTGTTTAAAAACCAAGCCTATCTAACGTGAGCATTACATATTCGAAGCAAATGGTAAACTACACATATAAGCATCCTTGTCTCTCTGATGCTATCCAGTTATACTGTAATGTAAAAAGTCAACGGGAATTGTAGTCCTAACGATCAGTAAGTGTAAACCATGAATCAAATTAATAATTCAGGTTTAATACAGAATGTGTATATGAGAATACAGAGATTAAGAAAATTTGTCACACTAGTTCTTTCGTCGTATTTAACTAACAATAAAAGACATTTTAATAAGCCTTAGGCTTATTAAAATAAAGACATCCAACATTCCAATCCAACCACTGTCATGGTGCATTTGAAGCTTAAGGACCATAAAAAACCTGCAACAAATCGTCTCGAATTGCTACAGGTTTTTATCATAACAAGTAACCTACAAACGTCATCTGTACGCGCAGTGATATAATATCGAGATACATGATAGCTTCCGAGATGAAGACAATCATTGGGCAGCGTCTTGTAACTATGTAACTAAAGCCGGTTCAGATTAGATAATACTTATTTTACTCTAGCTACATACACTTATTTAATCGAACCCTTTAAAACAGCGGTTTTGTGGTGTGCTAGACAAAACAGCTGATTTCAACGTATTCACATTTGTACATATATTGAAACATAATGGACTTTACTAAGTAGTCCATTCCTTCAAAACTGTACCACTATTGTGTGAGGTATTCTTCCGCAAACCAACCACCATTATGTTAACAATAATATTGTTTTCCGGTAGGAAGGGCACTGTTTACTGGAGAAATGATTGGGCTCCAAACATTTAATACATAAGCAATCAAACTTTCCATGGCTGTATGTTCCAGTGGGCTTCTTCAAACGATATACTACAAAGTGGCGCCTTAAAATGATGACGATGACGACAGAACTATAAAATTCTGTTTTCAGCTCCCAGAGTGGAAAGCGCAAAAGCGCAAAAACTAAGAAATGCAAGTAAAAGTACTAACTTAAAATTTATCGTGACGTAGAATGTTTCTCCCATGCGTTATTCAGCGCGCAGCGTCCACTCGAAAACAAACATTTTAAAATATAAATTGGCTACAAGTCCGGTTTCATTTTGTGATAAATTACAAATACAATTACTAACAACTACTGGTACAATTAGTAACAAATACTGGCAAAGAGACATTAGAAATCTATAACAGAATAAGTAATTTAGTTCAAATTAAATGAAAGTCCTATATGTGTGCCTCATTGTCGATGCTAAATTCATCCTTCAATTACCGAGATTAAAGTTAAACTTAACAACGCGTAGAACCTATAATTATTATCTAGCTCCCATCAAATGCAGTACTTCTAATGGTTTTACTCGACAAACATCTGGTTCTTCAGTAAATATGTATAAAACTTTATAATAAACTCAAGTCCACAGAATGGCAAAACTTGATAAATAAAAACCACCATACCATGATTTATTAGTATTTAGTATTTAACTGTCGGAGATAAAAACTGTATTTCTGTTATATTGTATGAATTGTGTGATGCCATTGGAATATTCCCAGTGCAGTGTACCTATTCAATAACCAAACTCTAATTAGGAGGAAATGGCTGGTCTATTTGCCTGACCAGGTCTCCGTACCAATTTAAAGTTAGATAACTGACATTTGATCGGTTGCCATTTGACATACCTTTCTAACGGTAAACCATGTTTATAACAACTTTAGAACGGGTTAGTAATTCGGTTTTGACATGACTCGTATGACATAATACTGTTTCTAAATATATCAGACCTAATTGTTAATGTAAAGTTAATGAGTCTCGTGGGTAATCATTCTGATTGAAAAATAGATCAAAGTTTGCATGATGGTTTAGACAGCAATCACTTTTACTAGATGAAGAAGTTTAGCGATGAATTTGATACTACACACATCAAAAGTGTCTAGGGATCAACATATATTTTTGCAATAACTTTTCTCCTGATTGATATTAATTAAAATTTTCTTTAAGGATTCATCAAATAAAGCGTTTTCGTTTGTCACAGTAACGATAAACCAAGTCACCTTTGCATTAATAAAGAAATTTGCCATTTTCCTAATAAAGGGATTTTTGACATTTGAACCACTAACACAAAAGTTCGAAAAAAAGACTGAAATAACAGTTTTCTTTAAAATTTTATTGGGTAACTTAAACAATTAATAATCCGTGTTTCTACCGCGAACACTAACAACACAAGAACATCGGTTTGGCATACTCAAAATGAGTTCATCCAAATCACGCTGTGGAATGGCCGCCCATGTTCGTTGCAACAACAAAAAAAGGTCTTCTTGCGACTGGATACCCTCCATATTCGGCAGAGCTCTTCTCTGTAGCATATCCCATGCATGCTCAATCGGGTTCAAGTCTGGCGACTGAGCAGGCCAGGGCAGGACATTGATGTTAGCTGCGGCGAGAGTCTGTCTTACAACTCTTGCGGTGTGCGGTCGTGCATTATCATGCATTAACTGAAATAAGGGACCGATTTGCACTTGTAGAGGAACGATGACGTCTGATACAATCGTCTCAGCATAAATTTGAGCGTTGAGGTTGCCTCTGATCCAAATCAACTCAGTTCTTCCGCCGATCTAAATACCCGCCCATACCATGATGGTTCCACCACTATAAGGATGGACTTCCTGGCAGGATTTTAATCGCTGTTGGCGTCCAGGGGTTCTCCAGTGTCGTATACGTCTTGTATCCGGTCTCATACCAAAACGAGACTCATCAGAAAAGCACACGAAACGCCATTGTTCTTCTGCCCATTTTTTTGCCCAAAAATGCTTGATCCCTAGACACTTTTGATGTGTGTATTTGAGAAAATATTAACTCTTAAGTGCATTGCTAAATGTTGATAATGAAAACAATTTCTAAATTAAATTAAGTATTTCAAAAGTGGCGAGTGACGTCAGATCTTGATACGGATGTGACGAGTCTGATTCTGTTGTTTGTTACAGAAATTCAATTCCCACAGTTGTGGGCTTTTAATCCGCTATAAGGGTGGAGCCATTAAAATAGCGGAAACATTTCAATAAGAGATTGTTTGATGGATTTATTTGGAGATAAGCATTCGAGTATATTGAGTCAGCAGCTCCCATGGAATCCTTTATTTCAAATAGGCTAACGTTTGCACTTCTGCTTAGTTATTTTTTAACTATCATTAGGTCCTTCCTCATCCTGATATACGTATCCACAAAAAAGTAAAAAACAAAAACTTAGTAACAACTCAGTTGTTTCTTGGTTGTTCATTATCTTTATCGTATAACATTCTTGAATTGACATCAGTTTCATTTTCTAGTAAAATTGCGTCTCTAACAAGGAGTAAGATGAAACTTAAGGTCACCGAAACAATTTCCAAAATGCCACATTCCTGAGTTTGATATACCAAGGTGACTCGATAATTCCATCAACAAATAATAATTTGCTAATAAAGCAAATCAACTAGTGATGAGCAGGCGTCATGGCCCCGCGCTGATCGCCAGGACAGTTGCGCAGGCGCTCCTCGCAGTGAAAGTGCGCCGCGGGGGGCGGGGGAGGGGGGTTGGCGCTTATATCAGGCAAGCATGCGCACGCGCGCACCATTCGTCAACATTACAGGTGAGACACTCACAATGCTCGCTAAATAGGACACAAACAAACCCCTTTAAGTGAAAATGTGTTAAAAAAGTGGCATCAGTGTATGTGTATTTGATTAGCGTCAACTTTCGCATCGTGTACCGTGGTACCAATCTCGTCCGCGTTTTATGTAATGCTCGTCGGTTTAGGAAGAGACTGAGATACCTGTGCTTCTCAAAGTATCTAACGGTTTGATTGTGATGTATTAGTTGCGAAGAGCTTTAAAGTTCAGAGATTCAATCAATTGTAAAGGGGTTTGTTAGTTGTATAGAAGAAGAAGCTTTTCATAATCTCCAAATATATAGATGTATTATTTTTAAAAAGTAACTACTCTGTAAATATCAAACAGTAATAGATATTTTGATGATTTGGTTAAATATTAAATAAATAGAATTAGCAATTTACTGAAGATAGGAATCAATGATGATAATGATAAAACATTTAAAAAACACTAACAAACTATTTATCTCCACAGCTCTGTGCCTTGGTGTGCTCCTAACCCCCAACAAGATGAAATCCTCTGTGTTCTGCCTCCTGGCTTTGGTAGCTGTAGCTGCTGCAGCGCCGCAGCGCGAGGGAGCTGCCTACAGCAATGAGGCTATCAAACAGGCGCAGAACACACACCTCATTCCAAAAGATGCTGAAATTCAGAAGGTAAGCTTATATAAAATAATTTAAGGTTTTAGCCATACAAAATAAATGATGTGAGAAAACTAAATCGTAAGTTGACAATAAAATACAGGTAGATAATTTGGTAAGTTTAGCTGATGTTGTTTATATACATACTAGCGGCCCACCCCGGCTTTGCACGGATTTTAAACATTTATTTATACTAAATTGGATAAGGATTAATAATGCTGTATTGCTTAAACTCGTTTCGTAAATATAAGTCATTATTCTCATAAAAAAGTTAAGGATAAAATATAGTTAATGTGGGTTATCCCTAAGAAATAAAAATTTACCATCACGGACTTTTTTGTAGACCTTGTTGGTGTACAATACATACATTGTTGGTGTACATTATTTTGATTTATCTCGTAAGGTTCAATCAGCGTTTACAATGTAAGCGCAAAAAATGTGTTTATTTCATCACATTAGAAATCTCGAAAATGATCAGTTATTCTCTACTTTATTATGCATGTATTATACATAAAAACCTTTCTCTTGAATCACTCTATCTATTAAGAAAAACCGCATCAAAATCCGTTGCATAGTTTTAAAGATCTAAGCATACATAGGGACAGACAGACAGCGGGAAGCGACTTTGGTTTATAGTATGTAGTGATAATTATAACACGTACCAAGGCATTGAAACTATATTTTCTTAGATTATAGGTTCGGTATTATTATAGTCATTTCAATAAATCCCAAAGGTGCTTCAAATTGGGAATCCCTGACAAAATGTAAACAATAGGTTTACTGAACTCAAATTTTCCGCCACGGAAAAAAGTTTGCAAGAAATCCCAAAACCATAAAACTTTTTTCCAGTATTTAGAATTGCTTGAGAATAACTATGACGTGAAGTAAGCTTACGTTACTGTTATGTTGTATAATTTTGAATTTTGAGCTTATATTTCTTACCATTATTTATACATTAAGACCGCCTATAAAACTAAACTACCGCATAATATAAATGCCTCTTTAATACCAAGTTTGACACCGATATATGACATACATAAATGTTTTGTAAACACTTGCCTTTCTTATTGTAATTAGTTCGTTTATATTCTCCATACGTTTTGTTGTGAGCACCAATGTGCAGCCACTCATGTATTATGTAAAAGTGCAAATAATACATTCATAACTTCATCCACTAGGTATTGTCTATTTTTGTTAATTGTGTGTGTTTGATTATTTATCATCCTAATTTATTAAACTTATTGGATATCGGTATAATTATCCCATAAAAGTATTTTTTCATTAGATACTAATTTATCATCTTACTTATCACTTATTATGGTGCTAAATATATACGTACGTTATTAAATTCAGCTATTAATGCTAAATTGAAATTGTTTAAAGCAGAACCCAAACCGGTGTTAAGGTCTTATACTAGTTCTGCACTGCATTTATCGGTCATTTTATAAACAATTTGGATTTTGTTTTGTATTCGCACAAAACTTGACTAAATTCTTTTCCTACCGACAGGTACAAGAAGGCATAGAATTGGCGGCGTACGAGTCTATCCCCGCGAACCAGAGGATTAACCTGTACGAAATCCTTGGAGACCAGTTTCCTTCCGAGGTGATCAACAACCTGCAGGGCCAGATCGACCAGATCGGCCGCCAGTAACTACATTTATAATAAGGAGCAACGTGTGAAGGGACCAGCAGTGGTTGCACCGCCGTTCAATAGTTCAGTTGCAGAATGGAAACGATTATACGAGTATTTGGTAGCTCGAAGTGGCCGCCAAATGTGTCGTCAGTCCCCACCTGTGAGGACGCCCTGCGCACCATCAATCTCGGCTGGCGCAACCATTGCTGGCTCCCAATACAGTGAAGACACCTTCGAGTTATACTTAATTTATTGGTGACGCAAGTCGAGTACGAGACGGTGAATGTGATATTTCTTCACAAGGTTTTTATAAGTTTTGTATATATAAATAATGTTAAACAATAAATTGGTCGTGATGCCCAACAAGCTGGTTTTGTTTTACGTAACCCGGGACAATGGCGGGCGAATGTTGTCTGTGATGTGATTGCGTAAGCAGTGGGATCTCGCGTCGCTGCCTCTGGTGGATTATCTCGATGAATGATATAATGTGCTGCATATTCATAGACTTTCAACTAGGCGAGACAAATAAAATTAACTTAATGAATAAACCAATTTAGCCATTATGTTAATGTCTTTAAAATGATCATAGATTTATCTGGTAAATACGATTACTTCTACGGTATCAAAAGGTACACTTTCGAGATATTTACAATGGAGCAGCCACTTGGAGTCATGTAATTTGCATAGGAGTTAAAGTCAAGTTTTGTGTGGGAATAATGATGTAGATAAACATCATCATCATCTGATCCCGATTCCGGCTGATGCCGGAAGACGTCCAATGCTGAACATAGGCCTCCCCCTTAGAACGCCACAATGAACGACAATTGGCTATTTGCATCCACCGGTTACCTGCGACGCGCACAATGTCGTCTGTCCACCTAGTGGGAGGCCTGCCAACGCTGCGTCTTCCGGTTCGTGTTTGCCATGATATAGATAGTTGACGATAATTTTGACAAATAGTAAGTAAAGGATGTACCTACAAACATATTTAAAGGCTGATAATGTCATGTAGATTTGTATTAGATAGAATCTTAGATCCTTAGATCTTGATGATCTTGACAAACTTCCTGCTTATCAAGTTTCATGGACAATTTTAACATTTTTGGGGAAATATTATGGGAGGCACGGAATTCATGAACTTTGACTGCCTAGGTCACATTTTATTTATATCCGGATAAGGTAACAAAATCTTAAAGATTTAGTAAGACAACAGTTTTAAAAGTTGACCAACTCTTGTTGCCTTACGGAACCCTATTAAGAACCTCTGGATATAATCGTAAATTTTGTAAGACCATTAAGAAATAGAAATATCTTCATAGTTATTAAACTCATCGTTTGAAATGTGTGTTTCTTAAGCCCACTTTATAGTCAAAGTTGCAATCTTATTTCTGTCTCGGATTTTATACAGAAAAGAAGTAGTTTTTGTTCTAATTATAACAGACTAAGGCATCATTCATCAAACCCTTATATTAAAAGGTACGTTGCATGCTGTAGTAAAGGACTACAAAAATTTAAGGGCAAAGTTGGTTAGCAGCAGTAATTAACCGAGTAAAGTAATACTTGTTCGCCAAAAGCTAGGTCAATGTTTCAAGAGCAACTGCTGTGTGTTTTGCGAAACGAAAGAAAGAGAGACGGAATATTCCATTGCACACGTAATATTAAGTAATCGTTACTCGAGTCTAGATCATAACATTATTATGTCAGAGGATAATAGTTTAGATGATTCAGACTTATGTTGTTTAAAAAGCAACAATTACCGGGGCTGCTTTAGTAACTAAATTAACAGTCATACGTACTATAGATATATTAGGTATAGACGTAATTATGGATATGCGCTGATTACAAGTATGATTGCCGATGTCGATTTTTTTTTTATTTGTGGCAGCAAAATATTTTTAGGATCCATATAAAACTTCTTGAAAAAGAACCTGCGTGAGCAGTTGAAATTGCTAATTTTAGTTAAGAATTATTATCGGCCAAAAGTATTAACTAATATTTTTAAAGAAAAAAAAATCCTATGTATTTAAAGTCAGGAACGTTTTTAACCGACTTCAAAAAAGGAGGAGGTTCTCAATTCGTCTGTATACAGGGTGTAAGGGACATCGTACCGAAAAAAAAATTATAAGACGTCAAATAATGTCCGTTACAACATTACAGTAACCATTTATATGGTAAATGACAAATGACTAACTTATTAATTTTCGAGCATGTAATGAATATATGCGGAATAAAGTTTATTTTTCAAATTACATTGCTAACTTTCTAAAATAATAATAGTTAATTGCCTATTAATTAATTGCCTATGCACTGTTTTTGTGAATAAAGGATAAATAAATAAATAAAAATAAAATAAAAACACAAATAATTAATTAATTGTTTTTAAATTAAAATTAGGCTTTATTATTATACCAATAATGATGTTATACTAATTTTATTAAAAAAAGTGATTTTTTTATTTTGGAAATTCATGAAAAAGCCGATGAGAAATTTCAACACTAGGATGTTCAGAATCGTGTTCTGGATCCCTGGTATCGGTTTTCGGTACGATGTCCCTTACACCCGTTATATATATATTTTCTATATATGTTCGCGCATAACTCTGGCAATTATGAACCGATTTGAAAAAATCTTTCTTCCATCTTTAATCCGTTAATTGGATCCCATAAAAAATTATTGCTTAGTAATAAGTAGTTCCTGAAAAAACAAGAATGTTGGAAAATCAAAGATCTAAAAAACCCGGACAAAAGAACACGAATTCATAGTAAAAGGTAAAGGAACTTGCTTTCAAATAAAAAAAAAAAACTGCATTCGTCCGTTAATTTGGGAGGTCCTTAGTGCCCCACACACGCGAATAATATTGTCAATAAAGTCATCATCATCAGCAACTGAAAGATGACCACCGCTGAACAAAGGCCTCCGTCTTGGAATGGAGTGGTTGCAATAATCCCCACGCTCAGCAGGCATCTTGGGGATCGCAGCATAAGGTAGTAGGTAGTACAATAGACAGGCGCTGCTGCCCGTCTTCTTGTTTACCCTCAGTCGCCTCTTACGGACAGGAGGAGGAGATGGGAGGGTGCTATTCATACCCGGACACTCTACGGGTAACCCTTTTTGGGTAGTTGGATAAAAAAGAGTAACTCCAGTAGTGCAATATCATGTTTCTATGTCAATCATCATTGTTATAAAGAGGTGTGTATACTGTGCTTGCCAAGGCCGCCGGCCGTCTCGCGAGGATTACTTAACGAGGTTGATGTGAACATTTAATTTTATTTATCGTTGTCAATCTGGTTTCTGTGATCTGAAATGGGTAATGGTGGAGTTCTTTGAACTATGATTTAATGACTTTGAACACTAAAATAGAAACATGTATTGGCACGAGATCTTCGTGATTTAAATGTTGGGATTATTTACCATAGTCTTGGAGTTATAGCGATTGCTCTTAACCCGTTTTATGGTACCCATAGGATGAGCCTTGTGTGTGAGATCATATTATGTATATTTGTATGAAGATAATAATTTATATCCCAATAATATGCTAATGCTTGATATGCCATGTTTTTTTATTTCATTCTTTATACATAATAATTCTATAAATAAGTGCTAAATCGCAATCCCACCAGTGGTACCCCGTAGGGATGTTGGAAATGCCAAAAAATATCGATATATCGAATATCGATATTTTTAAAATATATCGTTATCGACTTCGATATATCGAAACAAAAAATATCGATATATCGGGAACAAAATTGTATCTTTTTAACGAAACAAAATAAAAATGCTTCTTGAGTGGCAATGCCTTACAGCAGATCGGAAATAAAGTCCACGAAGCAACTGAATTTCAACATAAACTGAATTATTTAGTTATTAAACTATTTAATTGAACTCAAACAAATATTAACAAGCAATGTATCCACGCATGCAACCAAAGATACTAAATTAACAATACCAACCAACGTTCGAACGAAATATTTTTGATGCAATCAAAGATAACGCAAAAGGTCTATCTGTGGTAAGGGCTAGAGGCAAGACAAGAGGCATAACATAAACTTAAAAGAAGCTTACTGCTTGACTAGAGATAGTAACCTTCCTTTTTTCTTTTTTTGTGTAGTTTGTACAAGGATGGCTGGCTTCGTTGTACAGAAATTACACTGATCTTGTGTGATGAAGGTCCAGGGTCGTCATTATACCGCTAAAAAAAATTTTGGAAAAATAAAACAGATCTGATCTTTTCCCAAAAAAAAATATTGTTTTTGTTACGTTTTCGATACTTAATATTTTATATCGATGAATCGATATATCGAAAAAATATATATCGGATGAAAATATCGATATAACGAAAGAATTTTTTCAACAAGCCTTTTTTCAACAAGCCTAGTACCCCGCATAACTTCTGGTGGGTTAGATCCAGTCCTTTTCCTCATTGTTAGAAATGTTACTGTGTTGGTAGTAAAAGAGCCTTGTTGGGGCCCATAATAAAGATTTTGACTTCAACTTTTCCCAATGGTAATTCAGTAGCCGCGTCTCCACCGGCTGTTCAAGCTCTCGTGGCTGCCTCGTGAGCCAAATGTGTGGTTGGTCGAGATACGCTCAGCCGAGGCAACGTTCGCCCGAACAATCCCGGGGCACGTGCACACCGACTGGTGTTTAACAATACACATCTCTCTACCTGGTAACCCTCTTACCGCAGTAATACAACCCCACTTGGTAAGTAGATGGCGTTATATGATTTCGGGACTTTCCCGGTCCGGGTTGCTGCTATATTGACAAGCGATTCCAGTCGTGCTACATTAAATAGAATATTTAAGGAAAAGGAACATTAAACATTGTAGCCTCCATGGTGCAGCGGGAAACCGCTTGGTCTTTGGTCTAGAAAGTAAGTATATGCATCAGCCCATTTGGGCTTGTAAAAAGTCGGTCCTGCGCCTCACCTCTCCCCGGTCATGTCTTCCGGCGCATCGAATTGCGGTGAGAGTAAAGGAAGAGAGATTGCACCGATGTCTGCGCAAACACTTGCACACTGTAATAGATTCTGCGAAGATGACTAGTCCTGTGAAAGGTTGGCCGCTGTAGTCGTATCGGCCAAGGAGGACCTTACATCGAACATTTATACTTAATATTGATTTCGTCAATTTTATTTGGTACTGGATTTCTTTTCTGTAAGAAAATATGATTTAATAGTTACCTAAGTAATTAAGTACAATATATTCTGTTTAAATAAACGAGTCATGGTGCGTGGAAAGGCGGTTATTACGTGGTATCATTGCGCCATCGCCCAAGCGGGTATCACAGAATAGTAATTGATTTGACGCGTCACTATCACACAAGAGAAAGTAATGTAAGGCCATTTCAATGTACTTACACAGTGTATTATCTTGTAACATCAGGTATGGAACAGCACTTCGTTATCAATATCTATAAAAACGTTTTGCATTTCGCATTGTTATCAGGTAATTAGAGTTTGAAAGGTTTCCACGTTAGCATAATGCCAACTCTAGGTCACGTCTATATGGCTCAATAGAGCAGTATTCATTTTTATGTTAGAGCCTCCCCTTTAGAAGGAAGCTTTGCCATAATCCCTACGCTTGGCAGACGCCTTGGGGATCGCGTTATAGGTGGTAGGTAATATAATAGCAAGGCGCTGCTGCCCGTCTCTTTGTTTCCCTTAAGCCTCTGACGGACACCCAACGGTAGGAGGTGGGACAGTGCCATTCTCCCCCCCCCCCCCCCCCGGACACCCCACGGGGTAACTTTATAACGATATCTAAATTTCACTGAAGCTTTATTACATATATATTAAAATCTATATAATATACACCCGTGCGATGACTTGGGATGCTCATTTTATGATTAAGACTCAATAAGAGAAAAAATCAAGTTGTGTTAAGGCTCCGAAGAGCCGTAGGATGTTCAGGGTGTGTCCACTAAATACGGTGCTGACACCGAGGTCGACGGCGGCGGGGTTGCGACCCCCGCCCCCGTGAGCACCGTGACAGGTTCCCGGAGGTAATAATGCGTCCCCCTTCAGTGGGCTCGTAGGCAAGGCACTGAGGGGTTCCTGGTGCAGATCCCACCGGAGAACCCAGATGTTGACTCATGTGCTGATGCGACAGCCGCGGGGATTTTAGTGGGTAAGACTCCGTTGGACCCTCACAGGTCCCGTCTCACTCCTCACCTATCTCCTTAGAAAACAAAAAAAGGCTCTGCGGCTGCTTTGATGAAGCTTTGATTTGATTCCTTGTTCAGGCCAATTGTTATTAGGTTTTGTGCCAACATATGGCATTTTGGTTGTTGGTAGAAGTATTGGTAAACGACGGAGATGTGAACTTGAGCCATTTAGGAGATAAGCGTGGCTGACGCTACTAGGAGATGAAGAGCATAGGTAATATACACTACACGAGGAGACTGTTACGATGATTGTTAAAATGAGTGATTCAACGCCATCTATATAAAACAAGGCGTATCAAATGGCCAGCAAGCCTTTGTGTGTGGAAAAACTCAGCTATATGGAAAAAAATCCTAACGTTCTTTATTATTTTTATTAGATGTCACCACAAGCACTGCTAAAATAGGTCAGAATCCGAATAGTTAAGTCAGTTAATCCGGATCCAATTCACACAATGTTTAAACATAAAAAAAGTCACATAATTTGTTACTTTTATTTTTGGTATTGTCTTAGTAAGAAACTTTTAATGTACTTATTTTGAAGTAAATTATTTGTAAAAATTGGTAAATATTTGCCAGAGTTATGACCATTTTTGTCCGTAAAAAGCGACATAAAGTCATCTACACACATCAAAAGTGTCTAGGGATCAAGCATTTTTGGGCAAAAAAATGGGCAGAAGAACAATGGCGTTTCGTGTGCTTTTCTGATGAGTCTCGTTTTGGTATGAGACCGGATACAAGACGTATACGACACTGGAGAACCCCTGGACGCCAACAGCGATTAAAATCCTGCCAGGAAGTCCATCCTTAGTAGTGGTGGAACCATCATGGTATGGGCGGGTATTTGGATCGGCGGAAGAACTGAGTTGATTTGGATCAGAGGCAACCTCAACGCTCAAATTTATGCTGAGACGATTGTATCAGACGTCATCGTTCCTCTACAAGTGCAAATCGGTCCCTTATTTCAGTTAATGCATGATAATGCACGACCGCACACCGCAAGAGTTGTAAGACAGACTCTCGCCGCAGCTAACATCAATGTCCTGCCCTGGCCTGCTCAGTCGCCAGACTTGAACCCGATTGAGCATGCATGGGATATGCTACAGAGAAGAGCTCTGCCGAATATGGAGGGTATCCAGTCGCAAGAAGACCTTTTTTTGTTGTTGCAACGAACATGGGCGGCCATTCCACAGCGTGATTTGGATGAACTCATTTTGAGTATGCCAAACCGATGTTCTTGTGTTGTTAGTGTTCGCGGTAGAAACACGGATTATTAATTGTTTAAGTTACCCAATAAAATTTTAAAGAAAACTGTTATTTCAGTCTTTTTTTCGAACTTTTGTGTTAGTGGTTCAAATGTCAAAAATCCCTTTATTAGGAAAATGGCAAATTTCTTTATTAATGCAAAGGTGACTTGGTTTATCGTTACTGTGACAAACGAAAACACTTTATTTGATGAATCCTTAAAGAAAATTTTAATTAATATCAATCAGGAGAAAAGTTATTGCAAAAATATATGTTGATCCCTAGACACTTTTGATGTGTGTATATAGGCATTCCTGCAGTTCTCTTGTGCAGTCACCATTCTTGTTTTTTCAGGAATTACTTATTCGGTGGCAATATTTTTTTTATGGGACCCAATTAACGGATTAAAGAATGGATGGAGAAAATTTTTTTCAAATCGGTTCATAATTGCCAGAGTTATGCGCGAACATACATAGAATATATATATATATATATATATATATATATACAGACGAATTGAGAACCCCTCCTTTTTTGAAGTCGGTTAAAAATTATAAACGACTGTGCATGGTTCTATGTAACTGTTTATTAGTTTGTATTATTTGGCAAAAAGTATTATTATTATTTGTGGGTTTCAACCATGAAACGTGATTTCCAGTTAAGGACCGAACTATCTTGTCGTAATTATTTATCTCTAAATAGTGAACAAATCACAAAAACTCTTTGATGATGAACCTAACACAAAAGCCTACTTAAGTAGCTTGATTTATTTGACAAAGATGTAGGTATTTTAACTACGAAGCTTGTACATCTCGAAGTTAGTAATTAAGTAAAGAGAATTGATGCAGTTGTTGATAGGCTCTACTGAGTGATGGCTTTATTGTGTTACGTCAATTTACAATCACATTAGGCAGCTGTCGGATACATTTACATAAACATGATTATAACTTTAGTATCAAGTAATTTCTCTCAAATGTCAAGCAATTAAATAATAGTCGTGTTAATTGTCATAGGATCCGTTGAACACATTTACACGTCATTATCCCAACATGACACCTTTATTAGTGCTGAGAAGGGATGTTGGTAGCAATTCTAATAAAAAACGTATTTACATCTAGATTCTGCTTCAAATGAACTGGTAAACTATTACTAATTCGTTTGCACCTCAATAACTGCATAACCCTTACATCGTCCACTGGGCGTAGCAGCAAAAAACAACTTTATATTACCTTACCAAGCTTTTGTTTTTGCTTCCACGTTGCAATGTCTAGTGCTTTTCGACCTTTGTAATCGTTTGCAAATTTATTTCTAACGGAGTATAAAAATCATATTCGTACGACGGCTGATGAATATGAAATAAAGTATTATTTATATTTATTAATATCAGAGGAATTTTAAGTTGAAACACTTGTTATTTATCTCTACCCACTCTACTTTTGCTTGAAAGTTTGGAATATTATCTGCTATGGTTTTCCTTAAGGCACATTATTTGTGACTCATTTGATGTTCTCAATAGCCGTGTTCGTATATTTAAAGGACATTAGCAACAGATTACTTCGTCTATTTATGAGCTGATTGAAGTGGTAGGTATCACTTATCTATGATCCGCTATCTCGGATCCGACAAAGAAACCACCGCATTACAAGTAAACACTTCTAGAAATCATCCAGAGCATCCGACACTTAATAGTTCGACTACACAGTATTAGATTACAGCTGGAGAATGAAATTTTTCAACGCACTTTTTGCGGCTTGGTGATCTTAATTGGTAGGGAGAATGTAGCTTAGCGCGGACGCATCGCGAGAACTAACGGTGTGCGCCGGCGCGGCGGCGGCGCTGTGTGTGTCCAGCCTTAATCGTAATGCGCTTTTAATTAAAACAAAAAAAAATGTATTTCATTTTAATTGTTCTCATTTACCGTGGACGCAATTTTGCGTCCGCACAGATGGGCGCGAGAGTTTTCCTTTGAAATAAAATGATCCCTTTTAGTGATTCTGTCCTAAACTATTAACATCATTGGTTACAATGTATACTTCTAATATTATTGGCTAAAAATATTACGAGGAATGAAAAAAGATTTATACATTTTTGAATTCCATAGTTAGCCGTATAGCAACGTTGCTGTGATGTTGATAAGTCTTCTTATTTTCGACTTAACCTGACTATTACAGGATTATTTATTAACGTCGTCTTGGAAAGATCTTTTAATGACGAATTAGCATTAAGTAATAAAAATAGAAGCTCCTAAACCGCGCCAATCTGTCAGATGTAAAATAGACTACATGGTTCCATATGATTAGTAGGTATCATATAGAACCGTGTAGTCTAAAAAAGCCTAGTGGAGTCGTGCTTCTACACATACTCTAAAGTAGTTTATAAAAGTTACGTTAAGTTTTAGTTTATTATTATTATATCAAGCATGCCAAATGTATAACTCAGTGGCGCCTGTAACGAGAGAAGTTACGGTAAGATTCCATATTTAATGTAATTTGAGCTGTAATTTAAATCAACAAACCTTGGTTACAGGATGAATCTACCAAACTCATCTTTACTACTCAAAAAAGTTTGTGTTCATATCTCTACCCTTCAATGTTTAACGGTGTACATGTTCAGATACAAGTTTGTAGAGACCACGCGTTATGCTGGTGCCCATCAATCACTAATATTCAAATATGCATAATTGGTACCCGCATACATGTAGACCACCTAGCCGGCGGCGATAACGATTGGTGTCGCTTGTTTGTGAATACTTTCACCCTCGTTACATTGTACATGGTATTGAGCATGTTTATCAGAGTTACGGTATAGCACCCGCTCTTGACATCGGAACAGCCTTATTGGAGATGTATCTACATAAACTTTTTAAAGACCTCCGTACTTTCAACCAACAAGATTTCAAGAGAACTTCTCTATGTATACTCATTCCACGGTACCAGTGGACCATGAGGAGTTGCCGAACTGGTCGGGTACTGGGGGACCCCCGCTTCGTTTATTTTTTTATGCCACAACGCTCTTTGATTAATGCTTTGCTTTTGTTTAATGCAACAAGAATTATTATTACTGAATAACAGCAGACTCAAACTCAAACTCAAAAATCTTTATTTCAAATAGGCTTAACGCTAGCACTTTTGAATCGTCATTTTTTAGAAGCTACCACCGGATCACAACGCGGCCTCAACTGAGAAGATCCGGCAAGAAACTCAGCGGGCTTGTCATTTTTTCACTTTTTTTTTTAAACATTGTTTTGTTACAAATGAATCGACATTAGCGATATTGTGTCCTGCCGTTCGAAACATAAAGCAGGGGAGAAAAGAAGAAAACAATAAATTACGACAAACTAAAAGGCCAAATGGATAGAAGTCGGACCAGTCCCCCCAAGCAGCACCCGCGCACGAGTTGACTCGAGCAGCAGCCATCACTCCCCTCAACCATATTAGAGGGAAGGGGGTGACCCGCCACACGAAGCCGCCACAAGCAAAGACTTTTCGATGGCGAGCATGACCGAACCAAAATCACAGTGGCTCACATTTAACTTCTGCTGTTAAGTAGTACCTCGACAGGCAAGACACAAAACACTTTCACATAATCTTTATATTATCAATCAATTGACTTGTGAAACAGCCATTAGTAATCCACCAGATTAAGAGGTGTTACAAACTGTAAGCCTACAATTCTAAGCTTGCATGAGTTGAGCAGTTCAAGCCCACGCAGCTTTATCATCTAGGTAATCCGAGATTTTGTAATAAGCCTTTTTCGACAACCGGCTTCTTATAAAAGTTTTAAATTTATTCAGTGGAAGATCTCGGATATCCTGTGGCAGTTTGTTATAGAAGCGTATACTTTGGCCCATAAACGATTTGCTTGTTCTGTGGAGACGTGTGGAATGTAAAACAAGATTGTGTTTGTTCCGGGTATTAACACTATGAATCGCACTGTACTTTTTAAAAGATACACTATTATTCTGAATATAAACTAAATTTTCAAATATGAATTGCGAAACAACCGTTAGAATATCTATTTCTTTGAATTTTTCCCTTAGTGAATCAGTAGGAGCCAGATTGTAAATGGCTCTCACAGCTCTTTTCTGCAGAATAAAAATGGTATTAAGTTCTGCAGAAGATCCCCACAGTAATAAACCATAAGACATAATACTGTGGAAATAGCTGAAATAAACAATTCTAGCGGTTTCAATATCAGTTAAACGTCTTATTTTTTTGACTGCATAAGCCGCGGAACTCAGTCTACCTGACAATTTCTTAATGTGTGGGCCCCATTGTAGTTTAGCGTCAATTGTTATACCTAAGAACACAGTCGACTCCTCAAGGTCCAACTTCGCTCCATTAATTTCCACATTGGTTGCCACCTGTCTTACATTTGGTGTTACAAATTTCACACATTTGGTTTTGCTCTCATTAAGTTTCAAATTATTAACATTGAACCAATGGACAACTTTAGAGAGTACATTGTTTACTTCGTCGTATTCATAGAGTTTACGCCTGACTTTAAATAAAAGAGAGGTATCATCAGCGAACAATACAACATTAAGTTTGTCCCCTACGTAGTAGGGTAAGTCATTAATATATATTAAAAACAGAAATGGGCCTAATATTGAACCTTGAGAGACGCCCATGGAGACCACAGAACCAGGAGATCTCTTACCGTTAATGTCAACCTTCTGAATTCTATTATTCAAATATGAAGTTAAAAGGTCAAGAGCTCTGTCCCTTATACCATAGTGGCGTAATTTCCTGACCATCGTATCATGATCTACACAATCAAAAGCCTTGGATAAATCACAGAATACACCAAGGGCGTTCTGTGATTCCTCCCAAGCCTCATATACATATTTTAATAATTCGACTCCCGCGTCAGTGGTGGACCGATTCTTTCTAAAGCCGAACTGTTTATCATGAAACAAGTTATATTTATTGAAATGATCTAACATTTGATCCAAAAAAAGCTTTTCAAAAATTTTACTCAAGGCTGGCAACACCGAAATTGGTCTGAAATTCATAGGTTCAGTGGTACTACCGGACTTGAATAAGGGTATTATTTTACTGTGCTTCATGAGGTCAGGAAACTCTCCATTCTTGACACCGCTATTGAATATAACTGCTAATTGAGGAGCAATAATGTCAATTATATAAGCTATTATTTGGACAGAAAGCCCCCATACATCAGCCGTCTTTTTCTGGTTAAGTTGTTTAAAAGTTTTTATGATGTCTTTAGCAGTCACAAAAGAGTATTTAAAAGCTGTGTCACACTGTGGTACATTTTCATTTAATATTATTTCAGCGGAAGTGGACGAGGAATTCAGAGTTTTCGTTATATTAATAGGAACATCACTAAAAAACCTTTCAAACTCTGTCGCTACATCTAAATCCGCTGTTACATCTTTATTGTTAACATGTAGACAAAAATCATTATTTCTTACTGATGACCTACCAGTCTCGCTATTTATAATATTCCATGTAGTTTTAATCTTATTATCCGCATTTCGGATTTTATTTTTAAAAAAATTCGACTTAGCTATCGAACAGACTCGCTTGAAAACTTTTGAGTATTTTTTTACATATTCTTTAAAGAGCTGAGAGGAATTAACAGATTTTTCTTTATAAAGCTCATGCAGTTTTCTCCGACTGGTATGTATACCAACAGTCGCCCAGTCATTAAACGATACACAATTATTAATCGATACAGTTTTGGGCTTAAAAATTTTTACAAATCGATTATCGATTTCTTGGAACAAAGAATTGTATAATATATTCGGATCGCCATGACAGGGCATCACAGGTAGGCTGTCAGTCAAGGCGGCTTTAAACTGACATAAGCGGTGTTTATTTATAGGAACAAATGTTATGTTTCGTTGAAATTTCATGATTTTACTAGGAAATGTAGCAACTTGACCACAGTGGTCGGAATCCAGTTTAGTAATAATTTCTTTGTGTGTTGGTTTCAAACTTGTAAAAATGTTGTCAATGCATGTTGCACTAAAAGAGGTTATCCTAGTCGGCTCAAAGAAAATATTATACAAATTGTGTGATCTAAATAAGGTTATAAATTTACTAGTTACATTAGTATTTTCCAGTATATTTATGTTGAAGTCTCCACAGACAATGATAGATTTATTAGTGTGTGACAATTTGTGTAAAACAGTTTCTAATATATTTTCAAAAACATCATATGATGCACAAGGGGGTCTATATACGCTCAGCACCAAAAACTGCCCAGTCTCAATGCAAGCTAATTCAATAACACGTTCAACAGAAAGGCTCACTACATCAGTACGTTCTTTATATTTAATAGAGCCCCCGCGTATCATGTTTACTCTGCTGAACGAGCTGGCAACCTGGTAGTTGTTAAAATTGAACATGAACTGGTCACCTTTTAGCCAATGTTCAGTAACACAAAAAATATCTATGTTGTGACCGTTCAAGAACAATTCAATTTCTAAGTCTTTGCCCAACATTCCTTGTATGTTCTGATGCACCAGGTTGATACATGGATTTTGATGCAACTTAGTATTAGTATTACATGGGCTTTGCATAATGCTTATATTGCAATTATTTTTATAAAAAATGCCAGAGTTGGTCTCTGTTGTCGTATAGTCTAATTTAAATTAATTAGATTGTCATTATTGATAGCCAACTTCTTGGCTGGATTAACATGAATGTCAAATTTATGTTGCTCAAAAGAAGCAACCTGTGTAGCCAAGTTCTTGGCTGATATGTAAAAATAATATGATAGCGACATAGCTATCTCTCTTTTACAATATTTAGAAAGATAATATTTATCTTTTGTCATATATAAATTAACTTTAAAGTTATTAATGTCTATTAAATTAAATTTATTTTCCATGTCATAAACATTACAGTGTGTCAATGTGTGTAATGTCAAGTTTAACTTATATCTACTAGTATTTTCATCCTGTGGCGAGAGTTGCGCTCAGTACAAGTTTTTGCAATGGTTGTCTTGAATTTCATTCTATTGTTACAATGTAATATGTAAATTCTGAAACTGAAGAATTTACAGTTGGATACAAGATAAAAGTGATATTGTCAATGTATAACAGGTTTAGGCAACAAAATTAATTTATAAATTCTAATATTATAGACACAGTTTTCATAATCATTATTTTATCAATACCTGACCTAAGGTTTTTAATACTCATACAAAAACTTTCCAACCCTCATCCAATTCGTACCTATAACTTACAAAATCAATCAAACGCCTACTTAATTTTTGGTAAGAAAACCGGTACAATTTAGGAAACTAATCCCAATTTTAGATTATTAAAGCGTTAAATTATAGTTTCATGAGAATAGAAGTCGTCAAATTACGTGTGTCGGTGGAGTTAGGTGATTTAAAAGTACAATGATGGAAGTAACATCTAACTTGTGTGTAGCTCGTCCTGTCGTCGAGCAAGCCGCGCACATCTCCTGGGAGCGATGGTTTTTTGCGTGGCCGGAGAGCGGCCGCGCGCGCTCACGTAGCCTCCCTGGAAATAAGCTAATTACCGACACATACTTAATTATACTCATCGTGCCGCTCCTTCATAACATGACAAAGTTTAGACTTTCGCAATTTATCTTTAAGATGATTTAGTTTCCCTAATATTTAAAAAGAAAAACATTCTGCCTACCGATGACCGTTAAGACGTTAAAAATGTATCCTTTTAATGTTAAGTTATAACACTTTAAAATTTTATAGCACTTTAAAATTATCGAATAGGAAGACTATCACTATGATGACAACTGAACAAGACAAGTTTCTCCTTTTTTGTAATCAGCTATTAAACTATACTTTACCATCCCCGACTTCGTTACTGCTTACCATCAGGAATTTTGGTACTGATGTAAAGAAAACTATACGCAAGTCGATAGTGTCAGTGGCAAGTGTAAGTACGTGCCAGGTGCCGGCATACCTAGGTGCGGTAAAAAAGGCGGAAAGTGCAGCGGATTGTCTGTCGGTCACAGCGACCTGCCGCGGCTGCTGGTCTCTGGTCGCCGGCTGATGGGTCGGTGACACCAACCTCCGCAGCATGGGGCAATTGCGACTACACTTATTTTGACAGGAAAAAATACCCAACAAAGGAATAACAGTACCTCCAAGCTGATTATGAAGTAACTTTCAGTCATGAGTCATTTATTAATTTAAACCACAATGACATTAGGAAAAAAACTTTAAATAAAATAGGTAAATCTATTAATATGGGCCAGGAACCCTTCAAATGTCCTAACAAGGTTCAGAACTTCTTATTGGAACATCTGGAAACCGAAACGCTGGCATTTATTTTGGTAAGCAAATAAGCATTGCCCATACAGCGTGGCAATGCTGCTAGCGTTCTGGGCACTTTGCCACCCCAGAGGCGAGGACGAGCGGCGAAATATATGTATTAAGTTTTTTTTTATTTATTTTTGTTGCTGGGGATCTTTTCAAAAATTCTAGAAAATCGTAGACTAGTAAAATTTCTTGAGTCAAATCAGCTTCTCACGTCAAGGCAATTCGGCTTTCGCACCGGTAAATCGACCGAGTAGGCGGTGACTCTCCTCACCAATTTAATCTCTTCCCATCTCGATAGAGGTATGGCCTGTGTTGGACTTTTTCTGGATCTAACTAAGGCTTTCGATACAGTTTCTACTCCAATTTTGCTCTCCAAACTGGAGTTGCTAGGTGTGAAAGGTCAGTACCTTTCACACCTCTAGCTGTTCTAGCTTGGTTCCGTAGCTACCTAACAGGTAGATCTCAGCGTCTACGAGTTGGAAATTTTAGTAGCAAAGAATTGCCTATTACGTTTGGTGTTCCACAAGGTAGCATTTTGGGCCCTACACTATTTCTTTGCTATATTAACGATATCGTAGACTTACCTTTGGATAATGCTGAAATTATATGTTACGCCGATGACACAGCAATAATCTTCCACGGAGACTCATGGGATCATTGTAACGGTTTAGCAGAGAAAGGGGTAACTAAAATAGGGGAATGGTTAGACAATAACTTACTAACCTTGAGCACAGAAAAGAGTTTTGCTGTCTGCTTTCATAAGACTCAAAGCTCTGCGCCGGCGTCCTACCCCGGAGTAAAAATTCACAAATGCAGAACTCCTGGTACCGATTTATGTAATTGCCAATCGATTGGCAGAGCATAGACAGTGCGATACTTAGGCATCATCATAGATGAAAAACTCACTTTCAGACATCATATTGATCTTGTAGCCGCGAGAACGAGAAAGCTCATACCAATCATGAAGACGCTCCGTAGTATAGTTGGGAGACCATTACTACGAACTATATACACAGCGTGGTGTCAGTCTGTGTTATTGTGCTGTGCACAAAGATCTGTTTCGAAAGTTATGTTACAAAAACCTTTTAGGTATTCCACTGAGGCCTTGTACAAGGATGCAGAAGAATTAAGTGTTAGACAACTATACAGGGTGTAAGGGGCATCGTACCGAAAACCTATACCAGGGATCCAGTACATGATTCCAAACACCTAGAGTGTTAAATTTTACATCGGCTTTTTCATGAATTTCCAAAAAAAAAACACTCTTTTTTTAAATAAAATTAGTATAATATAATTATTGGTATAATAATAAAGCATATATTTAATTGAAATACAATAAATTACCTATTTGTGGAAAATTTATTTAATTATTTATTTCTTTATTCTTTAAGCACTAAAACAGTACATAGGCAATTAATTAATAGGAAATTAAAGTTTATTATTTTTGAAATTTAGCAATGTAATTTAAGAAATAAATATTATTCCGTATATATTCATTACATGTTTGAAAATTAATATGTCAGTCATTTGTCATTTTTAACCGACTTCAAAAAAGGAGGAGGTTCTCAATTCATCTGTATATATATATATGTCGGCAGATGGCCATAACCCCCTGATTCCTGGCGTATCACGGAACATCAGATCCCTGACCCGGGTATTGACCCCAGGTTCCCCAATAACAAACGATGACTTGAAAGATTATACAGTCGTTTATTCTCAGATCACATTTGTAACAACGGTTTACTCTAAAGACCACAATCCAGAGGGGACTGCGGAAAGCATCCAGCGACGGCGACTGTTTTCACCCAATATGGCGATCGCGCCGGCCGGCCCCTGAGTTTTGTTAGCACGCGCAAGTCACGCCGCCTGACGTCTACTCGCGGTACTGGCCTCCGAGTAAACCAGCCTTCTTGGTTCTTCCATATCCCGACATATATATATTTTTTCTATGTATGTTCTCGCATAACTCTGGCAATTATGAACCGATTTGAAAAAATCTTTCTTCCATCCATTCTTTAATCCGTTAATTGGGTCCCATAAAATTATTGCTTAGTAATAAGTAGTTCCTGAAAAAACAAGAATGTTGATAGCGCAGAAAAGCTGCAAGAAAGCCTATATAGATGACTTTATGTCGCTTTTTAAGGACAAAAATGGTCATAACTCTGGCAAATATTTACCAATTTCAATGATTCTTTTATTATTCGAAAGAAGAAACCACTGTAATGAACCTATGAATTTTATCACAACCGGATAAGAACTTCCTGGAGGACCATGAATGATATGGAGGAATTTATCTGGTAAAAACCATAAAACTGATGTTCTCCTTTACATTTCTCTGACAAATATGAACCGATTTCGATGATTCTTTTTTTATTCGAGAGAGTAAACTACTATGATGATTCCATACAAATTTCATTACGATCGGATAAATTGTTTCTGAGTTTCTGAAGAAACATGAATTATGTAAAAGTATGTAGACGATAATGTGAAATCATAATGATGTCATAACCTACCTAGATCATTGTACCGTCTTCGATGATTCAATCTTTATGTATGAATATATCACTAAAGAGTATAAAATAAAATCTTTTAAAAAAGAATTGAACCGACTTCAATAACACTAAAACGTATAAAATAATTTAAATATTATTGAAGTTTTATTTTATTTTATTTTATTGGGGAAAACAAACAGTTATACATTATAATATCAGTACACAATATGCATACAATGTATAAACAAATGTACAACCAACAACATTTTCCACGGCTTACATATAAATAAGATTAAAGGTTATTCTAGGGACAGGCTCGATGTTACAAACGTAGCTATAACTGTTGATAATGTATAAATATATAGCTGAATAGCTTCTGCCTTCTGCCAAAATAATAGAAATATACTTATAAAGAAAATAATGATGTACTTAGAATGTTAAAGATGTGGAAGATGAGACACTGCAGTGAGTTAGTGGTTAACTCACTGCCTACTCAGCACCTCGACTACCATTTTTTTAAACTGGTTTATAGTTACAGCAAATATATCAATATCTGTAAATAACTTGTTATGACTATCTAAAAGTCGACGTAGAGGAGAGCGTAGGCCAGCATTGGTTCTACAAGATGTCGTAGCAAAAACTGTATGCGCCCTCACCTCGCGCCGGTACACAGTTCTGGGGACTATATAGCATAATTTATTACTAATTTCAGTGCAATCAATATCACCATGACAAATTTTATATAGCAACATTGCTTCCAGTTGTAGACGTCTAGAGTCTAGACTTTAATGTTAAAATCTTGTACCTACTCAACAACTGGCTATAAGTTAGACGTGCGCGGTGGCACCTGTAATGCATGGAGCGAAGGAACTTACGTTGTACAGATTCAATTTTATCAACATATTTGTTATATAAGGGGTTCCAAACACAACAGGCATATTCAAGTTGAGGTCTTATTAGGGTCTTGTAAAGTGGCTTCACTCTTAAACTCCTTGCATGCTCTCATAACGAAACCATACATCTGGTAGGCTTTATTCACAATGGTGTCAATGTGTCCATCAAGATGTAACTTAGTATCCAATAGTATACCCAGGTCACGTAACGTCGAGACTTTGGTGAGATCAGTTCCATTATGCCTGTAATTATGAGTTATGGTATTCCTATTTTTAGTAAATGTGATGCTACTACATTTAGATATACTGAGGTGAAGCTTATTTTCCTGGCAATATACACACAACCTATCCAAGTCCTGTTGAAAGAGATGACAGTCATTAATTGTACTAATAATGCGAAATACTTTAAGGTCATCCGCATATAAGAGAAATTTAGAATTTAAGAAACAATTGTTTATATCATTGATAAATAGAATAAAAAGCAGTGGTCCAATGACAGATCCCTGCGGTACACCGGAAGTAGCCTGTATATTGCCAGAATGATAACCATTAAGAACTACTTTTTGGACTCTATTAGCCACATACGCAGCGAACCAACGTAAAAGATTACCCCTTATTCCATTAAATGCTAGTTTGTTTAATAGCAATTCATGATCAACTTTGTCAAAAGCTTTTTGGAAGTCCGTGTACACAGCATCGGTTTGAGATCCCTTATCCATGTTTTCGAACAGCGTATTCATAAAACATACTAGATTTGTAGTTGTTGACCTGCGTTTAACGAAACCATGTTGTTCGGGTATTATGATATTGTGTAAAATAGGATAAATTTCTGCGTCTACCAGACTTTCAAAAAGCTTCGACAAAGAACAGAGGATGGAAATTGGACGGTAGTTCTCCACATCATTTTTCGAACCACTCTTAAACACTGGAATAATATTTGCTGATTTCCACACAGAGGGGAAAATACCCTCAGCGAGACATTTGTTATAAATAATATACAGAGGACCATGAATACTATCAGCGGTATTTTTCAGGAAGGAGGCGGGAATGCCATCCGGTCCTGCACCTTTATTAGGATCTAAGGATTTAAGAGCCTTGTGAATTTTGTCGCAGTTAATATGCAAAGTAGTAAGGAGAACATCGCTAGAAGAGTTCTCATTAGGTGGCAACCAGGAATCACTTACAGTCGAGGGTTCATAAACAGAACTAAAAAAATTGGCGAACATATCACATATTTCACGCGGATCACTAGTAGATTGTGATTCATATATCATGGATGAGGGAATATTAGACTTAGGAGCTTTTTTATTAGACAAGAAAGTCCAAAAGTATTTAATGTCTTGGGGAATACTGTCTTCCACAGAATTTATAAACTCTGAAAAGCATTTCTCACATTGGGCCTTAAATCTAGTCCTGTAAAGGGAGAACAGTTCATAATCTGAGATATTATTATATTTTTTCCATCGGATCCAAGCCTTATTTTTATTATTAAAAATGTGTATCAGTGATCGCGAGAACCAAGCAGGAAATCGGGAAGTTCTATTAGATACTAAAGGAGTGTTTTCTTTAATGATATTTTAGATTGTAGAGTAAAAGACATCTAGTGCTGCTTCGGATGCTAATGGGCATAGCAAGGAAGTCCAGTCAATCTTCTGTAGTTGCCGATTAATTATCTCGTAATTAGCTCGTCGAAAGTTTAATCTAGGAGCAGGTTTCCGTTTTGTTTTAGCGAGGCGTAAAGGGAATTGTGTTACTATTAGAAGTGGGGGATGGTAACAGCTGGGTTTGAGTAGAACTACAGGGGGCTGGGTAACCTGACAAATTACATTCGCGAACAGCAAATCAAGTAACCGGCCAGAACGATGTTGTGATGGAATATGGGCGGCAGAGCTTATGAAAACACAGTGGAAATTATAAACAGATAGTTTTATTAAATTAGACGACCTGGCTTTTACAAAGGCTTGTTACCAAAGAGAACGAATTTTGCATAGAGCGGTGTGACCAGAAACAAACAGTGCGACATACAATGCGCGTTTACAATACATTGCTGGTGGTACATTTATACTTTATTGCACATTATCACACCCCACCTCAATAAAGACATAAATGTTCCTAAGAACAATTATACAATCAAAACTCTACTTATTTTTAACATTGCTTAAATTAAACTGAGTATTATCTAGAAGCAAAAAGACAGTAAAAGCTTTAAAAACAAAAAACAAGGAAGTATAATATATATACTAACATTAAGTTATCAATAAACCAAGTGCTTTTCTAAACATAACAAACTTGCCTTTCTCCAAAGGTTTTGTAAAGAAATCAGCAATTTGATCCTCACTCTTCAAATACTTTAAACTTATAATATTAGCATCAATTTTTTCTTTAATAAAGTGATATTTTATCTCTACATGTTTAACTCTTTTATTATTTTCAGGATTATTACCTATGCTCAAAGCAGCTTGATTATCAATAAATATATTAATTGGACAAACAACAAAACCAAAATCATACAAAATCTTACTTAACCAGCAAGCTTCTACAACACACGAAGTCAGGGCAGCAAGCTCTGCTTCAGTTGATGACAAACTAACAGTGCTTTGTTTCTTAGAAGACCAAGCTATTGTACAATCAAACAATTGAAATAAAAATCCTGAAGTTGACTTTCTGTCGTTACAATCATTTCCCCAGTCTGAATCAACATATTCATATAAAATAGACCTATCACTTGCTTTATAAACTAGCTTCATATCTAAGGTCGCATTTATGTACCGCAGGACTCGCTTGAGTGCTTTGTATAACTCTTCATTTGCACAACTTTGGAAACGGCTCAAGTAAGAGACACTTGTACATAAATCTGGCCTAGTACATAACATGGCATACATTAATGATCCTATTATTTGTCTACAAGTTTTAATTAAATTTTGATCACAACTATTATCAGATTTATTTAATTGAAATTTGTTTTCCATTGGTGTAGACACACCTTTAGATTCTAACATATTAAACTTATCAATAACTTTTCTCAAATAATTACTTTGACTTAATTCAGTTATCCCTTTATCTAAATTTTGAGTTACAGATATACCCAAGTAACTTTTAACATGTCCCAAGTCTTTCATGGCAAAAATATTACTTAAATATACTTTTAAATCTGAAATAACTTTTTCATTTGTACTAAACATTAAAATATCATCTACAAATAATAACAAATAAGTCTTACTCTCTGAGGTACACTTTGAATATAAACATGAATCATTTTGAGATCTAATATAGCCATTTTGTAACATAACACTATCAAACTTCTGATACCAACATTTAGGAGACTGTCTTAAACCATAAATACTTTTATTCAGTTTTCCTACTTTATGATTACAATCAGGCAATCTAATATAGACCTCCCCTTTTATTTCCCCATACAAAAATGCGCTACATACATCCATTTGATGTACAGGCAGTCTTAAATAAGTGGCAACAGCAAGCATTAACCTAAATGTTGTTCTTATATGATCTTAGCCACAGGGGCATACAAGTCATACATTTCATACTCACTATGTTGTTGAAAACCTCGGGCTACTAAGCGGGCTTTAAACTTATTATTGTCCTTCATCTTCAGAACCCACTTTGTATCAATAATTTCCTTATCTTCTGGTACATCTACCTCTGTCCAAGTATTATTTTGTTTTAACACTGACAACTCTACTTTCATGGCTTCCATCCATTGAGATTTATGTTCACTCTCCATTGCTTCTTCATAAGAAGGGTTATCCAAACATACCATGCATGTTTCATAGTCATCCAACCATGATGGCTTTTTCACATTACGCTTCGCTCTTAACTTTGTACTATTATCATCCACTTTTTCCAAATTTTCCTTTTCCTCTGAACTGCTTCTTCTTTCCATTATGTACTCAGACTGACATTCTTTTTCATCATCTTTTCTACTTTCTTCTGGGTTCTGTTCTTCTTCATCTTCTGATAAAACATTCTTAAAAATCTCATTTGCAGGTTGTTTCTTAAAAACAACATCTCTCTTTATTTCTATACTATTACTATGAGGAAAGTAGATCCTATAACCTTTCACATTTTCATCATAACCAACAAACAGTCCCTCATGACATTTTGTATCCCACTTTCTTCTCCGACAGTCAGGAATGTGAACGTATACTTGCTGACCAAATGTCTTCAGGCAATTGTATGCTGTATAAGGCTTCTGAAACCATAACTCATATGGACTCTTATCAGGTACAGAACTCTTACCAGTTCTATTCAATACAAAAACTGCAGTATTCACTGCTTCAGCCCACAATTCAGTCTTCATATCACCATTTTTAATCATGGCTCGTGCTGCTTCCACTACAGTTCTATTATCCCGTTCTATCTTACCGTTTTGCTGTGGTGTGTAGGCTACCGAGTTCTGGTGACTGATTCCTTTTTCAGTAAATAAATCTTCCAACACTTTGTTCTTAAACTCAGATCCATTGTCACTCCTCATAATCTTTACTTTGTTTCCAGTATCTTGCTCTACTAAATTTATAAAATGCTTCACCTTTGCTGGTACTTCACTTTTATGTTTCAAAAAGTATACACATCTGTAACTCGAATAGTCATCTTTCAACAGTAAGAAGTACTTTGACCCTCCTAGAGATTCTACTTCCATCGGTCCACAGACATCCATGTGGATAAGCTCGCAGGTATGTGTGGTCATTGTTTCACTTCTCTTAAATGGAAATCTGTGCATCTTACCTTTCATGCACCCATCACAACTGGACGTCGAGCTCTTAATATAATCTATATTATTTTTCTGTAAAAAAGTTTTTACATACTCAATGTTCTGATGACCTAAGCGCTCATGCCATTCTTGTAAATCACTCTGTCCAACAGCTGCATATTCACTGGTCGAGAAGTACATTATGTACATTTTATGTTTTCTATAACCTAAAGCTGCGATATTATTTTTGGTGTCATAAATTGCACACCTGTCTTTGTTGAAACACATTCTATATTCTTTGTCCATAACACTTCGCACTGAAAATAAGTTCATGGACATCTTAGGTACATACAGTACATTACTCAGGCTGGTTTCCACCCAACTAGTCCCATTATATGCTTGTAAGACAACTTTACCAATTCCTATTGCATCTAACTCTGTGCCATCTCCGATGATTATTTTTCTAACATAGTTTAATTCTGAATATTCTTTGAATAATTTTCTGTTATTACACATATGCTCACTCGCTCCGGTGTCAACAATCCAATTCTGATCATGAACAATGTTATTGTTACTAGCAACAAATGCATTGCTATCTGTTTCGCCAACCTTACTTACATTTTTCTTAAGCTTTGGTCTCGAGCGACAATCTTTCAGGTAATGACCATACTTTTTACAGTAAAAACATTGTATCTTGGCCTTACAATTCTTTTTCAAATGACCAGATCTGCCACAGGAAAAACATTTTAGTTTACTACTCACACTGGCCAATGCTACCGACGTTGTCTGCTCAGGTGAAGCTATGTGGCGTTCCTCCTCTACCAGTAACCTCGCTTGAAGCTCATTCAAAGTTTGATTTGACTCTGGAACTGACTCCCATGCAGATATTATGTGCTTAAAATTTTCAGGGAGTGACATTAATACTTTTGTAATTACCATTTTGTCAGATATTGTTTCACCTAATTCGTTTATATTGCTTCGGATCTCTTGAATTTGTGAGAAAAAAGTTGATATGGTACTGTCACATTTTAAATTAAAAAACTTCTGTTGCTCAAGATGTAATGAACAGGCCGACTTCTTTTCGAATACAGAGGTTAGTTTATTCCACATTTCTTCGGAGGTTGTTGTAGTCAATAGATGTGTAATTATGTTTTGGTGGACATGCGTGACAATGATGCTTTGCGCTTTGGCATCTTTTTCGGTCCAGACTTTCAGCACTTTTTGCTCCTCAACAGAAGTGCTTTTTAATGGCTTTTGTTCCGTGCCATTCACAATATCAAACAAGCCCTTACCTTGTAATATCACTTTCATATGGAATTTCCATATTCTCCAATTCGTGTCGTCTAATGTGATACCGGTGCCTGTTGCTGATTCCATTTTCTTTAATTTCTTGTACAACAGAGAAAAATGGCGGAACGGCGGAAGCGTCGTCTTTTTCAACAAGGTACTTCAAAAAACAGAAAACTATTTTGTCCTACTACGAAAACTTTTTGCTTTCCTCGCGAACTCTGGGCCCATAACCTGTGATGGAATATGGGCGGCAGAGCTTATGAAAACACAGTGGAAATTATAAACAGATAGTTTTATTAAATTAGACGACCTGGCTTTTACAAAGGCTTGTTACCAAAGAGAACGAATTTTGCATAGAGCGGTGTGACCAGAAACAAACAGTGCGACATACAATGCGCGTTTACAATACATTGCTGGTGGTACATTTATACTTTATTGCACATTATCACATTGTTTATAACATTGTTATATTGAACCACGTTTATTGCAGTCATAAAGGTTCTCATCCTTTCACATAATTGTGTGTTGCTGCTGCAGTACGATCCCGAGTGGGTATTGCTTACAGGGGTCCATGTAGTATGTGGTAAGTTAAAGTCGCCTACCATTAAAAAATTGTCTACATCAAATTTACTAAATAGGGTAACCATAAAATCAAAACATAGCATGTAGGTTTCATTGCGCATATTAGGTGGTATATAAACAGCCGTAATAACATGCAGCTTGGAGGGATCAGAACTAGGTATGGTCACAACTACGTGCTCAAAAAATTTATTTGCTTGTGTCGGTGGAGTCAGAGAAACAAATGAGGGGCACAAACTTTTACGTATACTAATAAGAACTCCACCACCATCCCTCTTACCTGAGGCCACACGATCACGGTCGCACCTACGTTCTGGTCATTAGAAGTTATAGATCATGTAAACAAAACCATTTTCACATGTTTTCTCGACAACCTTCCGCAGAATTTAGCTGAAGTTTATTTTAATTTATCTAGCACTATATCACGTCCATCTCGCACTGCATTTAACTATGAATTATATAGGAAAAACTAACAAAATTTACCAAAAATGCACAAACTAGGTAACGGCGGCGTCAACACGAGCTGTGATTGTTTTTTTTTCGTAACTCTATTTGTCTATGGAACGTTAGTGAAGTTATGAAAAACGCGTACGATCGATACCGTTATTATAACAATAACCGTTATACAATGATCAATACCGAGCAGCAACAGGGGAGTGAAAATATTATGAGTTCAGTAGAAATTGAATTGTAATTATAAAAAAAATGGCAACAATAATATTTGTTATGTAGTTTTTAGGGATGTGTGTACGGCGCGAGATTTTTGTTTTATTTTTGTTTTGTATAATTTTATAATACTAACACTATAAGCGCAGTGCTACCAGTATTAATGAAAAATTAGGACAGTGAAGCTGCGTGGGTCAGCTAGGTAATGTAATAAAAACAATATTTTACTAATTTTCTTTATTTTCTTCATCACTGTAATAATATTCTGACGTGTCATCATTGGAGTTACCCACATTAATAACAATCGGTTCTACCACAGAGTCTGTTGCCCTATCCAATATTCCATCTAGACTCTTCATTTTTTCTTCTTCTTTTAAAACATGGGTCACATTTTGCCCACTGTTCCGCCCCTATCCGCGCCAAAGTATCTTACAGCATTACCTTAACATCAATGTTTTATTATTTCTACCCACGTACTTAACCCTTTACTTATGCCCATATCAGTTCTATTGGGTTTAGCTCGCTCAGTGTGTAGGAAGGCGCAAAACTGTAATATTTTATGATGCCGCTAACTCGTCAATGTACATTTTTTTAAATTTCTGTTTATCTATTTTAGCGACTAGTTCCGCTTTAATTTCCGTCTCATTAAATTCGTCTTATTAAATTGAATTTCTTTATCGCGCAACCAGTTTTGTACGGTTTCCTTTCGCCAATTCATGTTAGGAACCTTCTCTATTTGACGCGAATGATAGCGTTGTCCAATACTATGACTGAACCAGAAGGAATTTTCAGCAAATTGTTTTCAAACCACTTCACAAAACTGTGAGCATCCATCTCACCGTGGTAATCTCCTTCAGCTTTCTGTGCTTGTAATATCCATTCTCCTTCCTACCTTCAACAACTCCGTCTTCGTTTCCAATATGGGTTATAATTAACCGTTTACCTTTCTGCGGATTTTCAGCCCACAAGAGAGTCCTCTTAAAAAAACATCTCTACTGGATGTTATACTATCGTTGACCCATACATTGTTTTTTTTCTACCTACATTCTAAATTTTATCATAATACCGCCCCACGTGTTTTATGACCACCGAGATTCCGAATACACCAAATGTTAATTACCTGTAACCGAGTTTGCCCATTGTTTTCTTAGTGCCGTCTAATCCTTTCAACCACTATACAATAGGTACATAATATGTACATGACCAAAAATATAATTTTTGGACGGTAGGAAAACATATCAATGTATATATTATATGAACACATTATTGTTAGATTTTTAGTTAGGGAACCTATGTGTTTTGGATATATATTTTGATACTAGCAGTCCCGCACAGCTCCGCCCGCGCTCTTTTCACGTTTTTAGATGCCCGCATAGGCTTATTATGTAATACGTATTACACATTTTTAATAGTATTAGATACATAGGTACTCGTCTTATACATAACCTCCTTTTTGAAGTCTGTTACAAAACGGGGCCTATCTTTTACTTGCCCTCTGAAGCACGGAGACGCTTAGAATGTAATTAAATGGTCAGTCTATGTAATGACCTTGCCTTATGTTGCTTAACCTTATAAAAAATATCCTATGTCTGTCTCCTGGTTCTAAGCTACCTCCGCACCAATTTTCAGCCAAATCGGTTCAGCCGTTCTTTAGTTATCATTAGTGTAACTAACACGACTTTCTTATATACATAGATATGTATTTTAATAATGGGACTTTTTGTCTGAATGGGCGATTATTATTAATGTTTATTTTATTAAATATTTATTACTCTTTTTCCACTTCCACGTGTTGGTGATGCTTTACACAAATCGTCGTTACGAGTAACGGTTAACTGTAATCGATTATGATTCGTTAAGTGTCTACGATACCACATCACTAGTTAGTTCGTCAATTCATAGACAATTCTAATGTTAGTAAACATTGGAACTTCGAATGAAAAATAGTATATAAACTATATAACGCTGGTCCATGAATTCACAGTCGGCGACCTCGGGAGTAAGCCATGTTTCAGTCAAGATGATTACGTCATAAGAGCATGAAAGTATATTCATGTATAGTTCATGTAACTTAGTACGGATGCCACCGCAATTTTGGTAATATAATGTGAGATTATCCAGGATTAATAATTATTAATTTAAGTGGTATTATTTTACGTAGTATTTTATGAGAAGGTAAGAGTAAGACCGACATGTTACTGTATATAGCTTTATAAATTGCACTGAAAAATATTACACTAGAAGTTGGTGCCAAATATACACACTGCAGGTACGCTAACACCAACTTCTTTAATATTTAAATTATTTTATACTTTTTAGTGTTATTGAAGTCGGTTCAATTTCTTTTAAAAAGATTTTATCCATATAAATGGTTTCTGTAATGTTGTAACGGACATTATTTTACATCTTATAAAAAAAATCGGTACGATGTCCCTTACACCCGTTATACAGGGTGTTACAAAATACCCCGTAAAAAATATACCCAAAAAAAAGAATAAAATATTATTATTTTCACTGATGTACAAACCCTATTTCAGTAAAATTAAAGAGTAAACTACGCAGAATGTAACCTACATTTCTACCTAATTCGCGGAACGACAAAATTTTCAAAAGAACTAACCTAACGAAACAATCTAAAAACTGGTGATAATGTCCAAATATTGAAAAAAAAACTCGAAACAGTTGTAGGATAACGATTAGAAGATTTGAAATTGACAACATATTTTTTTTTCCAACTTGTTTTTTTTTTTAACTCAGTACTTGAGTATGATGACATCCTTGTATTGAGGTAGCAAACATTTATGAATGAAAAATAGAAAAACTATTAAAGTAGACAATTATTAGGTAAAATAAGTACGTAGGCCTTTCTGTTAAATAATCTGGGTCCCTGACATGACAGCTTACTAGGGTTGACAAAATTTTTGCCTTTAATAATTAATTATACTTTTTACGGGGTATTTTGTAACACGTTGTATACTTGGTATGGCAATACTTGGTTATAAGATCGCCTTCAGCTTACCTGACTTAGATAAAAGACTGTTAAACCGAATTTTTACTATTCCGTGTCCAGCTATAAAAAAATTTTTTGCTAAGCGCTTTACGTCATTTATGGCTCCCTTTGTTTTCAACAAAATTATCAAATTATGTGAATTTAAAAATAGTTCTATCAGGGAAGCAAAAACAAAAATTAGCACTCTCTTACATTCCTGGAATTACCAGCAGTCTGAAAACTTTTTAAGAATCTGCCGCTAGACTTCGACTGTACATTAACATTGTAACTTTATTTCACGCGCTACCTTTGACATACATAAGATTGACATACTTGTAAGCCTCTGTTTGTAATATGTAAAAGTTCTTGATTCCCACGGGACAGGCATTGCCTAATGTGGGGACCAATGTTATTTTAGAATTGTGTAATGTATATTTTATGGCAAATAATATTTTTTTATTTTTTTTCATTTTACTGTAAACAATAAATGAATAAATAGTTAAAAACTTTATAACCATTTAGCTTTAAAAGTAAGAGCAAAATTTATGAAATGTTCGACAGGTATCCAGTCAATGCAGGGGCAAATACCGGTCTTCCTTAGCATAAAACAATGAATTGCATTGACCACAAGGATGCGTCGCGCGTCGATTTGGGCACGATGACTCTGTGGTTAAATAGAGGCGACCCCATTCATGCGTAATATTATTCTATTAATATAATTTTAAGTGTATTCTGTAAAACTCCACTACCTACATTGATATCTTGATGGTACAGTACGGCAAAGGAATCATACGTTTTCTAGATCAATTCGACAAAGTTAGTAAAGTTTAATGCATTAGTATCTCTAAGTAGTTTATTTAAATAAAACTATCGGAGACTAGTCCAAACAGCAAGAAGAAAAAATATATTTGTTTAAAACTATTTGCTTTGGGAAAACATTAAACATACCTACTCGTATGCGTATATCCTACATGTGTTTATTTTTATTTTATGTGTTTTAATTTTAGTATTACCTTCTCTCTATTATTCTTATATGTATCATATTGTCACAATACTGATATACCTATGTACATTTATTCATTTTTTTATTATTATTAACATACCATTAATTTGATCCATTCCACTTTGATCACCTGGGTCACTCAGGTGATTTGAGATTCGATTTGATTTATCAGAATAGTAACAGCGGGTCTAAAATGGCCACTTTCGGTGAATCACAATATGAGTAAGTTACGGTTTAGTTTTAATTAGTTTGGCAGCATTAACACCAAACATAAGTCTGCTATTTAGTGCTAATATATGAATTGAGTATAAATATTCGCCTACAATGTAAGATCATTTTACGAAAACTACAAGAATTGCTGCGTGTTCTGCTGAATGCAGAAACAAATTCCTTTAGATGAAATGTTTAACGTGGCAGTTTTAGGGCCGCAGAACCTATGATATATACAACCTATTTTACATTCCTGGTATTTAGTCGGAGCCATTTTTATAGTTCATTATTAAACCCGCGTCTCACGTTAAACATGCCTTACCACCTGTAACGTACCACTTTGGTTCTACTTTTCAATTTAATTTATTCAGTTGACATCTCTATATGTTTATAATACCGTGTCTGTTGAAGTCCAATTGTAATGATGGTATATGTGATGGGCGGGCACGCATGGTGCCGCGGCCAGTCGGTGGTTCAGTGCAGTGGCGTGGCTCACCGTGACCGCCCGCGCCGCACCATGACTCCCGCGCTACTCGCGCTCGCCGCCGCGCTGCTCGTCTGCGCGTGCGCAGGTCCTTTGTCACCGCCATGCAAATACGCCGGTCGACGACCCCCAGTGATATATGCAAAGGATACACCGTCCAGTTTCGATTTTATTGCCTTTACGTTACTAATGACGGTTTGGTTTGACCAATTTTTTTCGTTAAATGAATTTTTCATGTTATAATTATTGTGCTAAGGTCAAGTTTATGTGTCTTAAATCATTATTATTTAAAAGAAAATAGGATTTTTCTTTGTGCATATCGGATGTACTCGTATGTATTAATATATATTTATAAGAAAACTAAAGGTTTGATTATTGAAATTTAATAATTAGTTTTTAGTATAATTTACCAATCCATAATGTTGTTTTTTCTGCGATAAAATCCGTAAAAGTAGTTTGATTTCAATTACCAATCCATTTCTGCTGTACAAGTGCTACAAAAGCTCAGCGAATTTTCTCATATTAGAGTTCAACGCGTGACTGTGACAGTTGGGTTATCTGAATTTTTACAAAATATTTTGTTATAGCGCGCTTCTTATAATTATCATTAACAGAAGTAGGATGTAAATCCTTTAATAATAATTTTACTTAATTTGAAATGCTTTAATAAAATATTATAGTTAAGAAACTATTATAAATATATATATAAATCATTGCAAATAATCATTGCGGTCGCTATTTCCATAGATTGCTTGTATGACTACGAAAATTGAGCTTTATTTTTCTATATAGTATAACTTAATCATTAGTATATAGTAATAGCGTGATAAAGAAGGCACGCCGGCACGTCTGGCCGTCACGTGACCACGTTCAACCGGTACTGTGTCACTGGAGCGTGCACAATGGCCAGGACTCCTCATTTACATACCAAACAAATCATTGAACAATAGCGTTTTATTTCGTTTGCTTCAGGGTTTTCTACTCAATATAAGACTGAGATCATACTTGATAGCAATTCAAGTCAAGTAATTTTTTTTAATTTCAAATAGGCTTAACGCTAGCACTTTTCAATGGTCATTTTTTTTAAAAGCTACCTCCGGATCACAACGCGGCCTCAACTGAGAAGATCCGGCAAGAAACTCAGCGGGGTTGTCATTTTTTCACTTTTTTTAAACATTGTTTGTTTTATTACAAAAGAATCGACATTAGCGATAGCGTGTCTTGCCGTTCGAAACATAAAGCAAGGGAGAAAAGAAGAAAACAATAAATTACGACAAAAAATACAATAAACTAAAAGGCCAAAGGGATAGTTGTCAGACCATGGAATTGGCGATGAAACCGTGGTTAGCCAATTAAAATCACAAGGGAAATCACCCTGTGCTAAAGGTAGCGTTGTGCCGGCACCAAAAGGACGAATGACAGTCCCCCAGTCGTCGTATTTGAGTACATAATTAAAAGCATTTCGTGTAGATGTCAGTATATCTATAGCGTCTAAAGTATAAAAACTAGTACTATTAGGTCGCTTAGGTTCTTAGGTAGGCTACCCAGGACACAAGGGACTAAATAACTAATGTCTCGGGTGATGAGTAGAAGTGCAATGCAGCTGTGCAGCTATGGGCAGACGCGTCACTTATTATTAGTGGTATCCTCACTAAATTGAACAAAAGAGGTGCTCTGTGTACTAGTATGCAGTAATAAACTTACGATTTTTTCATCAATAGTAGGTAGTGTAACAGTGTAAATTAACAGTACAACTAATATCATCATCATCATCATTAGCAGCCAAAACGAGTCCACTGCTGTACAAAGGTCTCCCCTTAGAAGGAAGGTGTTGCCATAATCGCAGTATAGGTGGAAGATAAACCCAAAAGAAAGACGCTGCTGACCGTCTTCTTGTTCTCGCTTAGTCGCCTCTTACGACACCCAACGAGAGGAGATGGGGGGATGCAATTCTAACCCGGCACTCCACGGGGCCAAATAGGTAATATAATTTTAATATAATATGTTGATAACCTTAAAAAATCGTTTTATACGTGCAGTCGTTCTGCTTCTCAAATATTTCTATATCACAGATAATTGCTGTAACTATAAATTAGACTTTATTACGCTTTGAATAAAAGTGGTAGAGCTGGTTATAGATTATATAGTGGTGGTAGGCAATGAATGAGCGCCGATACGTCGAGTGTTCGCTGGTGTGCGCGTGCGCTTCAACCGGAATACTTAATGTGATGCGAGCCGAGTGCCGTTTGTTCAACATACGCACAGTTCGCTCGGCGACGGAAAAAATCCCAGAAAAAACCTACAACTTTCATGCTTATCGTGAATGGGAACGAGGAGGTCTATGTTATAGTATGTTTCGATGAATAAAATAACATTTTAGCATTTTTTGTGGTGTAATAATGAAGGACAGGATACAGGATTTTGTAAACGGGATGGCTGAAGGTTCAATGGGGTAGTCTATCAAAACAACACATGCCGATAATGTGATGTTGACTAGCATAATATATATATATATATATATATATATATATATATATATAATTAGATAGAGATACGTTTACAGATATTTTGTCGATTTTTTTTGTACAATGCGATAAGTTAAAATGAATGAATTACCCAATAACCAATAAAAGGACCGTAATAAGAACTTACCTTTATTGAGCAACCATCGATACATAGTTATTAAACTAGTATGAATCCGTTAAGGAACTTCAAAATAAATAATAAGAAATGGATATGAGAATTATGTATGTAATTTTGTTTCTATTGATTAAGTACTTATACGTACTGACATGGTTACAATTGCAATTCTTATAACAGCCATGACATTGTTAAACAATGCTTTTGGTTAGGTTCCACGGATCCTTCCAAAAATCTGATTATTAAATGAAATGTAACGTTCTCATCCAGCCTTCTCACATCGCACAAGGGAAAACCCAACGGTTGATTGGTTAGTAACAAAAACTTAAACGGATATTTAATGAGACCTTAACTTAAAGGAATATGCTATAACGTGACAAAATATGTACATAAATCTATCTAAAACTGGAAAAAAACACTGAAATATGGTTAACAAAAAATCTTTATATTAGTTATGATTCGTTGGAAGATGTTGCTTGCATTATCAATACCATATTCGGCTGTCAATCATTTAAGTTTGATACCACTGACTGAAGAGGCCCGGTTTTTATGACTGCCATCAATTTAATAGCCACCAAAAACCTGAACCGAGAGTGACTGGATTTTTGAAGTTCGATACCGTTTAAGATTTACTTTAACAATAATAAGTAATGAATAGTATAAAAAAACCGAGTACAGTTAGCAATTTTTGGTATCATACGATCTCCGAAGATTTGGATCTGGTTTGAGACAATGGTCAGACGTCTGCCTCCGCTGCCTCGACGGATACCCGCGTAGGGCTGTGCAGACGGTAAAGTTCTACAAATAGAAATTAAAACTCGATTGAGAATATTAGTAGAGTTTATGACTATGTTTTTCACAAATAAAGTTTACCTTATCTTATCTAAATGTGTTCATCTAGGTTAAAATAAAAACTAATTTTAAACAAGGTTCATAAATAACACAGGTTTTTAATCAAACAATATGTGTAGATATAATCACGATCTATTATTTGTTTGCTTTCTTAATATTCTTCGCAAATTAAAAAATATATAATATTCACAGGACAGTTTTTAAATGTATAGAAATATATCGCTAAAAACTGTGCTCCTTGTACAATTGTAGTCACAAAACGGAAATGAAATGATATTTGGGCAGCCCTACTTAGTCATTTTAAATTCCCGAGTTGGCTCGCGGAACGGAAACGTCTGGCGTCCATTTCTCATCCAACACCATGGCATGGGAATACCTACTCATTGTTAACCAACTTAAGCTTTAAATGTTTTAAAAAACTTGCAAATTTTTATTTTAATTACAACACATTGTATTGGTGAAAATCCTCATTCCCAGAGCTCAGAAAATTTGTGAACAATGATTTTGTTGTGTTTTAGATAAACTAATAACCTCTTTTCGAGTATTTATGTGTGTGCCTGACTTGAGAATAAACAATTAATAAGCTAGTAATTTAGATTTAAAATAAAGTTTACCTGACACACTGATGGTAATACCGTCAATTTCTATTAAAGTTGATATGAGTTTAATTTAATATGTTTTACTCTGAAATGGATACAAACATGTATAATACTGTTATTTAAAACTAAACTTCATATTTAATTTCATAAGCCGCTTTTATCGTTAAGTTTCATAAAAAAGATTTTCATCAAGTTGGTCACAGTCACACGACTATTCCTTTGGTATCTCATTACAGTAGCCAGACACGGATGAGTAGCCACTTGGGAAAGTCTTCATAGAGAAATAAGAATACTATTTTTCTAAAATATTTTATTTTTATTTTCCATAGTCCACAATATGATTTTGATCTTCAACGCTCTAGATTTATTTGCTTTTTTGAGGTTTGCTTGGCAAACTATGATGATTCATGGTAGCCTTCGGCAAATAATGCTATTGTTTGTGCGTATTCATTCTGAGTTGACAGAACATGCGAAGTTTTCAGTGTCAATTTGGCTATTATCATAACGGAATCAGATTTTTAGAATAGGTTATTCTCACACATATTTGCTACTTCTGGTATCATGACTTGAATGTTTTAAGCCAAAGATCTTCTATATATCACTAACCGAAGGCTTTGCTATTTAAAGATTCAGTCTAATTCCCCAATATTTTAGTTAAAATTCTTAGTAGCTGCTCACAGCTCGAGAACTAATAAATAAGAATTAAATAGCTGCTGAACCGTGGGTATTAACTTTAGAAGCTAAGGCGTGATGCCGTTACAGATGATTAATAAAATGTTAAAGTTCGTTTGTAACGATGAATACATGTTTACTTTTAAGATCGTCTCACAACACAACCGCAAAGCGTATTAGTTTGTGACCGCTGTTTAGCGAACAGATTGAGGTCGACCACCCACGTGCAGTTCGCCAGCCCACTAGCCTGACCCCTGGTATTGCGTCATTCTCTGTTTTACAACAAAGACACTGAACAAATAACCTCGCGTTTATCTTTTGCTACATATAACAATGCTGGGTCTCGATCATAGGTTTAGATTTTTACACTTGGTCTCGATCTCTTGGTCTTCGATTGTCACTAAGTAGTAGGTTTATTGAGCGTTCATTAAAAGGCCTGTTTATTCATTGCTTGCTTTAGGAGTATGAATCTACTTTGAAGTATTGATTGATTTTAGGTTTAAATTCAAATATAAACTAAATGTGTGTCTTAAATTAAAGTCAGCGACGTTTTCTAAGATATTCAATAGATTCAAAGACCTTAATTGTATGACAAGCACGACATACATAAAGATGATATCTATCTATCTATACTTATAATAAAACTGTAACAGGTCCAATTCTGTACATTGAAGATATTTTGAAAATTATGTTTGGAGGGCATTCTATAACCGATACAAAAAAAATGTAAAAATGTAAAAAAAAACAAATGCCAGTAATGTATTTTTTGTGTGTGCTAAAAATGTATTTTTTTTCAATTTTGTCTGTCTGTCTGTCTGTATCTCGGCTGAGCATCACGCCGAAACTACTGGATGGATTGAAACGAAACTTGGCATGATTTGAGTTAATACTTCGAGGTAGGACATAGGATACTTTTTATCCCGACATTCGGCACGGTACCCTTGGGAGAAGGTACTAAAGTAAAAATGTGTACTTGGTTATACGCGTGCTCCGATTTTAACAAATTTTCACTATATAATTATAATAAATATTTGTAAGGGAACACTCATAGACAGTTGTTAACAATGTTTGGAAATCGATCAGGTTAAGCAACGTTAGGTAAGGTCATTAAATAGATGGGTGACCGTTTAACGCCATTTGAACTAAACGTCTCCGTGCTTCGGAGGGCAAGTACAAAGTGGGTCCAAGTTTTTAACCGACTTTAAAAGAGGAGGTTTTGTATTCTATGCGAATGTATATTATTGAAAGTTTAGTTAACGTAAACAAAGCGCGGGCGGAGCTGCGTGGGTCAGCTAGTACTTATAATAAAACTGTAACAGGTCCAAATCTGTACATTGAAGATATTTTGAAAATTATATTTGGAGGGCATTCTATAACCGATACTGAGGCCAAAAATGTAATTTTTTTAATTTTTGTCTTTCTGTCTGTCTGTCTGTATCACGGCTGCGTATCACGCCAAAACTACTGAATGGATTCAAATGAAACTTGGCATGATTTGAGATCTTACTACGAGGTAGGACATAGGATACTCTTTATCCCGTAATCTAGCACGGTTCTTTTGGGAGAGGGGATTAAAGTCAAAATGGGTACTTGGTTATACGCTTGGTCCGATTTTATCAATTTTTCTTTATAATATAATAAATATTAGTAAGGGAACACTCATAGAGAGTTGTTATCAAGGTTTTGTAATCGATCGGGTTAAGCAACGTTAGGTAAGGTCATTAAATAGATGGGTGACCATTTAACGCCATTTGAACTAAACGGGTCCGTGCTTCGGAGAGCAAGTAAAAAGTGGGTCCCAGTTTTTACCCGACTATAAAAAAGGAGGTTATGTATTCGATGCGAATGTCTGTTATTAAAAGTTTAGTTAACGTAAAAATAGCGCAGGCAGAGCTGCGTGGGTCAGCTAGTACTTATAATAAAACTGTAACAGGTCCAACTCTATACATTGAAGATATTTTGAAAATTATATTTGGAGGGCATTCTATAACCGAAAATGTATTTTTTTTTTATTTTTGTCTGTCTGTCTGTCTGTATCACGGCTGAGCATCACGCCGAAACTACTGAATGGATTCAAATTAAACTTGGCATGATTTGAGATCTTACTACGAGGTAGGACATAGGATACTTTTTATCCCGTAATCTAGCACGGTTCTTTTGGGAGAGAAGATTAAAGTTTTCTAAGATATTCAATAGATTCAAAGACCTTAATCGTATGACGAGCACGATATACATAAAGATGATATTAAAATATAGTATTGGTTCCCTTAGGGCGGACCGTTCCTACTGCGCACGCGCCGCCGCTGCTCACTTCACCAACTATGTATTTGCTGGTCATATCTCTACCACTAGCTGCAGTGCAATTTTTAGACTTTTTTATTTATTTATATTTTCAAATTTATGACTACACAAGCAAGACGTTCGCCTGATGGTGAGTGCCCGGCATACCTATAGAGAGCTACATTGATATGCCGTTTGTCATCCGATACATTAGGTATTAAGTCTCTTGTGTACAGTAATTTTACCAGCCCTGCACACCGGAACACAGCATTGTTTACACATTGACACTGCGGTGGTACTTGGACAGTTCCTTGCTTTTTTTTCACGCGGATACCCTTCAAAAGGTCCCCGGGAGCTGTGGGGCTTGACCGGGGTATGTGGGATTCTTACCTACTAAAACCCCCGTGGCTGTCGCATCGGCACATGAGTGGGGACACCAGGGATTTCCGGTGGGATCTGTACCAGGCGCCCCTCAGGGCCTTGCCTTTGAGCCCGCTGCCGGGGGACGCGCACAAGAAAACTTCCACCCCCAACCACCAACTTATTCCCCTGAATCCGCATTCATTCAACGAGTAACGTTTGGTTCGAGATGGCATAATAAACAACTGAGATGAACTGGACAGGGTTTTTATTACGGAGTGTTTGTGCGTCGACTGTGTGTGCTAACACACGGTGTGTGCAATATGTATACACGTCTTTAAAATAAAGAAAAGTTAAGATCGTACCTAGTCATTTAACTAGTTAACCCTCGGGGCTATATGGTTCAATAAATTTTGTTCAGAATTGCGCGTGCACTTTGGAAATAAGATTTCCAATTTTTACGTAATTTTCTTCCAATATTATCCGCCTCCTCAATAGTAGGCTTAACAGCTAAACACAGTTCATCCAGACGATCCAGAATCTTAATCATTCTTCTTTTGTGGTGTCTCCGGTACTACGAAAGATTTATTCATATTTTGGTGGAAAGTCAGGTAAATAGCAATTTAGCATGATCTTTAGAGGCCGATTGTTCAGCATGCGGCCGGTAAATCTAACGTCACTCATTCGGTAAACCTCATTTTGGTCATTTTAATTTATGTACTTTAAATCTAAGTCTTAAAATAGTAACTGTTATTACAATTTCATATTCTCGGTTGTCTATGCCTAAAACATCGTACCGAAGATTGAGACACATAAACTAGAATATAGGTATAATTACGTTTTCCAGTATTCGAATATCTACTGGGGGTGTGTCGATGAATGGCCCACGACCATGTATTTTATGTCCATACACTTCTTGGCAACATATTTCAATAAATGTATGGGCTGTATTGACGATTAATGTCCTCATATTTTTTATTACAGAAACACAAAGATACAGTATATTAAAAGCTGCAGCTCAAAATAGCCGAGATCAAAGGGCACTCGGTATGTGTGATGAAAGAAAATATCGTAAAGAAGCACATATTTGTTTGAAAAATCTAAACGTTCAATTATACATAGAATAGCAACGGGCTTACCTACAATTTGATAGTTTAGGGTTATTTTGTCTTATCCATTAAAGCCATATTATCCGCTGCAGGTACAGAGCTGCCACATGGGTGTCTGTACGAAGGTCGATGGCATATGGAAGGTTCGATTGTGGCGACACGCGAGGCTTGTCTCAGCTGTGTCTGCGGGCGAGGGGCGTTGTCCTGCCGCCGGCGAGCCTGCGTGCCGCTGCCCGAGCCGCCGCCGAAACGCTGCCACGTGCTGCACCGACGCGGGGCCTGCTGCCCAGAACTGCATTGTCAAAGTAAGCTGCAGCATTCCTGCCATTGTGGAATTATTCTGCTAGTTACTCTCGCTTAAGGAATTTGCCCAGTAGACCAGGCCATATCATAAACCGTCCAATAAACGTATTAGGCAAGCCTTCAATAGGTCCTTGGCACCCTGTGAGGGTCAACCGGGGATGTGGGATTACCTTACCCACTAAAACCCACGCGGCTGTTGCATCGCCATGTGGCGACTCGACACAAGATGACGCCACATGTGGTACAGCGACGCGAGGAAGAAGCGAATAGTACTACATATATCAAGACAGATGGCGCCACCGATTTCTGAATCGTGCAAGCGAAGTTTCTCCAACTCGGAGAATATATACAACATCCCGACAACAGCTGTCGGGGGCTTCGGCCCTGGCCGAGCATCACACCTCGCTCGGTCCGAGGATCCTCCCTTTAGCACCGCCGCCGACCCATCGCTAAAGCCACATGGAAAACCTGGGATTCTGCACCTTTGAGCCCGCTGCCGGGGGGGGCGCTTTATAGCCCCCCGGGAACCTGTCACGGTGATCACGGGTACGGGCGTCGCAACCTGGCCACCCCCCTCCACAGAGTAGCAATAAAAACCAAACAATTGTCTTGAAATCCCAAGTGCGAATCAAACAATGAACAAGGTAATTTGTTCTGAAAGCACGCGTTGAATACATTCGTCATAAGGCGCCAACGGGTGACGTATATTTTCCGAAATCCCTCATTGTGATCTGTGCACGACAGAATAGACTCAGTGCGTGAGACAGTGCGTTTACATGTGTATATTTTCATAGGATAGGCATAGGGGCATAAGGACATTGTATTTTACGTGTTTACAATAGTTTTATAGTATTCTAGATGATAAGAAAAATAGGATAAGGTAGTCGTATAAGAATGGTATCTCAACTAGTGAGTAGTGTAGCCAGTAGAATAAGGATTTTTTTGGATAATAAAATATATTTGCTATGGTGTTTTATTTTGAAGGGAAAATAAATAAGATATTATAATATGTTTAGATATGTTTAGGTATGATAATTAGGTAAGAAATAAGTAAATTTAAGATCATAATGTCATGCATGTGCGTGCGACGGCTCGCTATCATAGAATGGCATGCGGAGCGCACGTAGGGCGAATATTTATACTAGGACGGTGGGGGGCGAGGTCACTTAAATATCCCCGCCGCGTCCGCGCGCTCCCATTCTAAAACCAGGCAACGCCGGGTGCGCACGCATATGTCAAGGAATGTGGAAGGACCTAATCTAAGACCTAGGCATAAGATAAAACCTATATGTAATAGAAATAAAATGTTATCAATAAAGATTGGTCAGAGGGGGTGAGGCAGAGAACCTTCCAGAAAAACACTCGGGCAAAGTATAAAAAGGACGCTGATTGGCTGAGGCGTCATTCGCGGTTCACAAGTGATTCTCAACAAGTCAAGAAAAAAAGGAAGAAAAGGAATTCTGCCCCGCCTCCGCTGCCTCCCTACTGTTTCCGAGAGACCGGTGTTTTATTATCAAGCTTCTCAAGATCCTAGGAAACCTATCGCCCACATTGTTTGGTCCTCGCTCGCCGGATAACTGAAGAAAGAAGACTACTACGAGGACCGGCAAGCGCCCACATTGTTTGGTCGCTTGCTCGCCGGATAATTTAAGAAGAGAGAAGATTGAACAGCGCGGACTTGGGTAGAAAGCTATCGAAGGACTAAGAAGATGCCTGTCACAAGATCGCAGAAGGGAAGCGTCGCGGACACCACAGAATCAAGACTGAATCCAGCGAATCAAGAACCTGCGAATCAAGATCCCAGCGGCTCAAGAGGTGCCGTCAGAAGCACGGGGATCGCCACAAGAAGCACGAACACGGCCAGGACGGCGCGGCAGGGGGAACTTACGCACTCGTCAGAAGAGACGACTACGGGCACCACTGCGACTACGACCACGACTTCCACCGAGAGTACCGACGTCACGACCGCCACGACGCAAGTAGAAGACGCAAGCACAGTCAAGCCGTCGAATCGCGCCAAGTCAAGACGTTCGGACACTCAGAAGAAAAGGCTCATGGAATTAGAAGCACAAGAGAAGATCGCCGAATTGAAGCTGGAAGAAATGCGTGCGTCGCTCGCCCTCGCCCAGGCTCGGCTTGAAAGACAGCGGGCTACAGAAGAAGAAGAAGACGAGGCACCCTCCACGTCGGAAGACGAAGAAGAATGCCCTAGCCGCGTTCAAGAATGGTTGGAAGGGCAGAAGAAGGACCCTCCCGCAGAAGACAAGAAGGAAAAAGAGAAGACGCCTGTGGAAAGTGAAGAGAAAGGACGAGGACAGGGCGCTCACAAGGACCAGGATCGTGAGCACCGGGAAGACATGGAAGAAGCCCGGCCTGCGCGTCAGCCACCGAACGTGGACGTCACTTCCCTGGCAGCAGCTCTTACTCAAGCGGTGCGAATGACAAGGGACGCGCCGAAGTACCTACAGGAACTGCCTACCTTTAACGGGCAGTGTGGCAGCTGGCTCGCTTTCCGCGCCGCCTACTATGAAACTGAAGCACTATTCTCGAAGACCGAAAATGTATCAAGACTGAGAAGAAGCATCAGGGGGGCAGCTACGGAGGCGGTCAGCAGTCTACTCATCAGCCAGCCGGATCCAGGGACAATAATGGAAGCCCTGGAAAGAAGATTCGGAAGACCGGATGCACTGGCGATGAGTGAAATGCAGAAGATGAAGACATTGGCAAGACTCAGCGACAGCACGCGAGATTTATGTATATTCGCCAATAAGGTGGCTAACATAGTGGCCACGATAGAAGCACTGAAGAAAGTTCACTATCTCTACAATCCGGAGTTAGTGAAGATTATCATCGACAAGTTTACGCCGATAATAAGAAGCAAGTGGTATGACTACGCAGCGAAGAATAAAGAAGACATTCCCGACCTGAAGAGACTTGCTGCATTTTTAAATGAAGAAGCGGACAAGTGCGGCGCCTACGCGCCACCAGAAGATATCGCCATGAACACGACGCCGGAAAAATATTATAAGAAGAGGTACGAGCGCACTTTCGCAACCAACGAGCATATCAAGAAAGAAGAACACTGTTCCACATGCAAGGGTGACCACCATCAACTGCCTGACTGCAAGCGGTTCAAAGACCTCGACGTTGGCGAGCGTTGGGAGATAGCGAAGAGACACCGCATCTGCTTCCGCTGCCTACGAAGTACACACCGCCGAGGTACCTGCCGAGCGAAGACGTGCGGAAAAAATGGATGCTCGATGGCACACCACTACCTGCTGCATCGAGACGCACCACGAAGGACACCATCACCACCGCCTTCGCCCGCAGTACAAGAGATCGTATCGGCAGTGGAACTCGTCAACAACGTCGACCGCATCGGAAATTGTCAAGCATTTTTGAAAATCGCACCTGTAACGATCACCGGTCGAAACGGCACCCGAGTGAACACCTACGCCTTGATGGACGACGGAAGCACCATCACCCTCGTCGATGAACAGCTGGCGGAGCTACTCGAGTTGGACGGCCCACGCGACGAAATGTGGGTACAGGGTCTGAACGAGACCGTCAAGCACGAGAACAGCAAGAGGGTCGACATCAAGATACGAGGAAAATACAGCGAGGAAGAATACGTCATGCGAAACGCGCGCACAGTACAGCGATTGATGTTCACCAGGCAGAACATAGAAAAGGAAGATCTTCTGGACTGCACTCACCTACGCGACATGGAAGACCAGCTTGTCTACAGGGATGCCTGTCCGAAGATACTCATTGGACAGGACAACTGGGAACTGCTCGTGGCACTTGAAGTAAGAACAGGAAAGAAGAATCAGCCTGTCGCTTCACGCACGCGACTGGGTTGGGTGCTACATGGCTGTCGTACGTCATACCAAAAGCCTGTGGCATTCTGTGGGCATACAGTGCTAACAGGCCCGGAGGAGTCGATGGATGGCATGATGAAGAAGTTCTTCGACTTGGAAGCTCTTGGGGTAGAACCAAGAAGATAGAAGAATGACCCAGAAGAGCGCGCCATGAAGATATTACAAGAGAAGAGTCGAAGAATGCCCGATGGAAGGTTCGAAACTGCTCTGCTGTGGAAGGAAGACGACGTCACCATACCGAACAACTACATAGACGCATACAGAAGACTGATGACGCTAGAGAAGAAGCTCGACCGCGACCCGGATTTGAAGTCAAAGTATGAAGAACGGGTCAACAACCTACTTACGTCGGGTTACGCGGTCCAAGCGAGCGCGCCTGCAGTACCGGGAAGAACATGGTACCTGCCACACTTCTCTGTATGCAACCCATCAAAGCCGAAGATACGCCTGGTACACGACGCGGCGGCAAGGTCACACGGACGAAGCCTAAATGACATGTTGCTGTCCGGCCCCGATCTTCTGCAGTCGCTACCTGGAGTCGTCATGAGGTTCTGTCAGCACCCCTTCGAGGTCTCAGCGGACATCAAAGAAATGTTTATGCAAATCAAGATCCGAGAAGAAGATAGAGACGCACTGAGATTTCTGTGGAGAGGGGACGACAGAGGCGACACAAGACCAAGAGAATACCAGATGACATCGGTGATCTTCGGTGCAACGTCTTCACCATGCACAGCGTTGTACATAAAAGACCGGAACGCAGAAGACTTCGAGAAGACCTTCCCCAGAGCAGTCAAGGAAATCAAGAAGAACCACTACATGGATGATTATATCACAAGCTTCCCGACTGAAGAAGAAGCTATCGAAGTATCAAAGAACGTGGACCACATTCATCGTCACGCTGGTTTTGTTCTACGAGGATGGGCATCGAACAAGGAGTCTGTGTTACGACACTTTAACGCAGACACGAAGACCACTGCAGTGCCCATAGGAGTCGACGGTGTAGAGAAGACTTTAGGTCTACTATGGGAAGTGAAAGAAGACTGCATCAGCTTTCGCTTCAATGAAAGGAAGACACCACCCGAAGTACTGCGCAGTGAACGACCGCCCACGAAGAGAGAAGCCCTGAGCGTGATCATGTCATTATTCGATCCGCTCGGCCTGGTCTCACCACTCACTACACCGGCGAAGAGACTAATGCAAGAGACGTGGCGATACGGCACCGACTGGGACGAAGACATACCAGAAGACCTACAACCGCGCTGGACAGCGTGGTTGGCCAACCTGCGCGCTGTAACGGATCTACGCATCCTGCGATGTTACAACGCCGGGCCACCAGTCGTCGCCAGGGAGCTGCACACGTTCGTCGACGCCAGCGAAGAAGCGTACGCGACCACCGTCTACATAAGGATGAGACGCGCCGATGGGTCCGTACACGTCGCACTGGCAGCAGCGAAGAGTCGCGTCGCGCCTCTCAAGCCTACGTCCATACCACGTCTGGAGCTACAAGCGGCTCTTCTGGGTGCACGCCTCGCGAGAACAACAGAAGAGGAGCACGACTTCGAGTTCGCGAAGAAGATCTTCTGGAGCGACTCACGCACGGTTCTCGCGTGGATAAGGGCCGAGCCTCGCGCCTACAAGACGTTCGTCGCACACCGACAGGCGGAAATCGAAGAGCTGACCAAGGTGAACGAGTGGCGATGGGTACCTACCTGGGAGAACGTAGCCAACGACGCCACCCGTGAGACGCCAGCTGGATTCAACGCGCAGCACCGGTGGTACCATGGACCCGACTTCCTACGGCGACCAGAAGAAGAATGGCCGGAAGAAGTCCGCACGCCGAGTGAGAAGACCGGAGAAGAAAGGTGTCACGTAGCGCAAGAGCAGAAGACTCATGGATACTTGCCTGCCATCGAAAATATCGCGAAGTGGCAAGTACTTATTCGCGCTACGGCACGTGTCTTGCAGTTCATAGACATGTGTCGCGCAAGAAGACACGTCGCCGCGGTGGAACACCAGCAAGACCAGGAAGACCAAAGACGACATGAATGTGGCCACAAAGAAGACGGAAAAAAGAAGATTCATCTGCCTGGACGCAAGATATCTTATACGGGCAGAAAAATTATGGATAATGAAGGTACAGGACGACTGCTACGCGAACGAGAAAACGCGTATTATGTGCAACGCAGCGCCCTCCACAAAGGATCGACTCGCCGCATTAAGTGTGTACATGGAAGACGGAACGCTGCGACTACGCGGAAGGATTGCAGCGGCACAAGACTTAAGCGACGAGACAATCAACCCCGCTGTATTGGAAGGACAACATAGGTACACACGAATGTACATACAACATGTACACGAGAAGATGGGTCACGGCGGCGTTGAGTTAGTGGTGAACGAAATAAGACAGCGATTCTGGGTGACACGTATACGACCAACAGTGAAAGGGGTGATAAGAAGCTGCCCACAGTGTCTTCTGAGAAGAGCGAAGCCAATGAGCCCTGCGACGGGAGACCTGCCAGCCGCGCGCCTTAGTCATCACGCGCGGCCCTTCTCCTTTACGGGACTGGACTACTTCGGGCCATTGGAGGTTACCGTCGGAAGACACCGAGAGAAGCGATGGGTCGCTCTCTTCACCTGCATGACGACGAGGGCGGTTCACCTGGAGGTCGTCACATCACTCAGCGCGGACAGTGCCATCGCCACGCTACGAAGATTCATCGCCAGAAGAGGACAGCCAACGGAGATCTGGTCAGACAACGCGACGTGCTTCAAGGCGGCAGACAAGGAGTTGACGGAAGCGGTGAAGGAAGCCTGGGACGCGACGGAAGAAGAAGCCAACGCGCGTCACATCACCTGGCGCTACATACCGCCCGCCTCACCTTTCATGGGCGGTGCGTGGGAGCGCCTGGTACGCAGCGTGAAGGAAGCCCTACGTGCCACGCTGCGCGAGAAGTACCCCAGTGATGAGACTCTGCACACGCTTCTCGTCGAGGCCGAGAACATCGTCAACTCACGGCCGCTCACTCATGTGGCTGTGACACCGGAAGAGCCAGAAGCATTGACCCCGAACCACATCCTGTTGGGGTCGAACAGTCACGTGTCAGCACCGGGCCAGTTCACCGAGGAAGATCAGTCTGCGCGGCAACTGTGGAAGCGCGCGCAACGGCTGGTGGACGAGTTCTGGCGGCGATGGGTCAAGGAGTACCTTCCCCTGCTCCAACACCGGCGGGAGCCTCGCACCACGGGCACGGCACCGAAGGTCGGTGATTTGGTCATCGTCTGCGACCCGAACCTACCGCGGAACATCTGGCCTAGAGGAAGAGTGACCAGAGTCTACCCGGGAAAGGACAACGAGGTACGAGTCGTGGACGTCACTACGAGCAACGGGCACGTCCTACGAAGACCCTGCAAGAAGATCGTCGTGCTCCAAATGGGATCGCAAGCTGCGACGACGGGAGAAATGTGCACGACAGAATAGACTCAGTGCGTGAGACAGTGCGTTCACATGTGTATATTTTCATAGGATAGGCATAGGGGCATAAGGACATTGTATTTTACGTGTTTACAATAGTTTTATAGTATTCTAGATGATAAGAAAAATAGGATAAGGTAGTCGTATAAGAATGGTATCTCAACTAGTGAGTAGTGTAGCCAGTAGAATAAGGATTTTTTTGGATAATAAAATATATTTGCTATGGTGTTTTATTTTGAAGGGAAAATAAATAAGATATTATAATATGTTTAGATATGTTTAGGTATGATAATTAGGTAAGAAATAAGTAAATTTAAGATCATAATGTCATGCATGTGCGTGCGACGGCTCGCTATCATAGAATGGCATGCGGAGCGCACGTAGGGCGAATATTTATACTAGGACGGTGGGGGGCGAGGTCACTTAAATATCCCCGCCGCGTCCGCGCGCTCCCATTCTAAAACCAGGCAACGCCGGGTGCGCACGCATATGTCAAGGAATGTGGAAGGACCTAATCTAAGACGTAGGCATAAGATAAAACCTATATGTAATAGAAATAAAATGTTATCAATAAAGATTGGTCAGAGGGGGTGAGGCAGAGAACCTTCCAGAAAAACACTCGGGCAAAGTATAAAAAGGACGCTGATTGGCTGAGGCGTCATTCGCGGTTCACAAGTGATTCTCAACAAGTCAAGAAAAAAAGGAAGAAAAGGAATTCTGCCCCGCCTCCGCTGCCTCCCTACTGTTTCCGAGAGACCGGTATTTTATTATCAAGCTTCTCAAGATCCTAGGAAACCTATCGCCCACAGTGATCAGCTCCCAGATTGCGACTGTACAGAACCACAGTTTAAGTAATACACTATGAACAAACGACTCCAATTACACACACACAGCCAGACACCATCAAAAGTAATATACAATATACTGTGGCGGCGCCTAGCGGAGCGGCAACGTCACCTGTCATGCAGAAGAATGTTTTTGAATTTTGCCAGATTTTGCCATGGTAAAGCCGGATACGGAACGGTTCAGTGGGCGTTGTTTCATACAAAGTTTTTTTGTCTCATAAGTTCATAGTTATAGCTCGGTCATGGTATGGTCCGGTATAGTGGGCACATGAGTGCCGCCAGGATTACTTTCAGGGGGTGCATCTTTATCTAATGTGAAGTAGATGGAGATGCACCTCCCAATTTATACTATTAACTAATATAAAATTTTACATGTTATGTAAATACATACAAGGTCATATTCGAATCGCGCAGTATAATTGGACTGCAACTAAGACCTCTTCAGTGTTTATTTAAACAGTAAGTTAATAAAAAAATGTAATTTTATGTACTTTCTTTACTGACAGGGGGTGCAAGTGCACCCCCTTGCACCCTGCTGCCGGCACCCATGAGTGGGCAGATACTTGTATTGTTCCTAACTAATTTGTTACTGTTTGCTACAGATGGTGTGATCATCATGGAGCATGGTGCGTCAGCACGCGTTGAACAAGACGACACGGATATTGCTACGTCATCCTCGGCTACTCATGGTAAGTTACATACAGTAGTATCATAATAATATCATACATTCTTTTAATTATTGAACAGTTCTCTTTGGCCAGTTGTCACAATCCAACATGTATCTAAAGCTTAATAATTTTCGCTGAATATTGACTATAATTTTAATCTTGCTTTATAGATGTCTGCTTAATGTTTTACTTAATTTTACCTACACAATTCAATCGAAAACCTCTACCCATGGGTGTCCGGGCAAAAATAGTACCAAGCAATCTCTTCTCGTTTGGTGTCGGTAAGAGGCAATTAGGGAAAAACAAGAAGCAGCTTCTTTCTATTGGATTACCTACCAACTATACTGCGATCCCCAAGACGCCTGCCAAGTGTGGGGATTATGGCAACCCCTCCCTTCTAAGGCTCCCCTTGAGCCTGTTGTTCAGAAGTGTACGTGTTTCGTCTGCTGATGATGTCAATGGAGACTGTCTAATAAAACTGTCAATTCTCTTGTGTATAGTTTAGTTAGAAAATATTTTGGGAAGCGCAACGGGTAACATCTGATCGTATTGGAGTGTTTCCAGTGTGCGTGGAGGGTGGCGCGGTGTTCTCGGCGGGCTCGGCGCTGTCGTCGCGCGTGGCGTGCGAGCACTGCTTCTGTCTGGGCGGCGCGCGGCGCTGCGTGCGGCCGCGCTGCCTGCCCCCGCCGGCTGGCTGCGCGCCGCGGGCCGCCGCCGGCGCCTGCTGCCCGCAGCGCTACTACTGCGACCATGATGCCACCACCCCTGAGCCCCACACTCGCCATGGTGTGTATATGACTACAACATTATTACTTAGTTGTAGGTTCCTTGCGCAAGGGACCGTCCAGGCAGGTACGGTGCTGCGGTGTCAGATATTTTGCCGACACATAGCAGTGTATAGACATTGATACGCTCTGGTTTGAAGGCCACTGTAGCTGATGAAATTATCGAGCTTAAAAGACTTGAGATCAGTGCAGCTGTCTATAGGCAGACGTGACGTTTGCGATCAGGCGAATGTGTTATTAATTCTATAAGCCCAAAGAGGATTAAATATTGCGTTTTTAATGCCTAATTATGTGATGAGTCGATGACTGCCTTGATTTAGGTCCCATCTATCTATACTTATAATAAAACTGTAACAGGTCCAATTCTGTACATTGAAGATATTTTGAAAATTATGTTTGGAGGGCATTCTATAACCGATACTGTGGCCGAAAATGTATTTTTTTTTAATTTTTGTCTGTCTGTCTGTCTGTCTGTCTGTCTGTCTGTCTGTCTGTCTGTCTGTCTGTATCACGGCTGAGCATCACGCCGAAACTACTGAATGGATTCAAATGAAACTTGGCATGATTTGAGATCTTACTACGAGGTAGGACATAGGATACTTTTTATCCCGTAATCTAGCACGGTTCTTTCGGGAGAGGGGATTAAAGTCAAAATGGGTACTTGGTTATACGCTTGGTCCGATTTTATAAATTTTTCTTCATAATTATAATAAATATTAGTAAGGGAACACTCATAGAGAGTTGTTATCAAGGTTTTGTAATCGATCGGGTTAAGCAACGTTAGGTAAGGTCATTAAATAGATGGGTGACCGTTTAACGTTATTTGAACTAAACGGGTCCGTGCTTCGGAGAGCAAGTAAAAAGTGGGTCCCAGTTTTTAACCGACTATAAAAAAGGAAGTTATGTATTCGATGCGAATGTCTGTTATTAAAATTTTAACTAACGTAAAAATAGCGCATGCGGAGCTGCGTGGGTCAGCTAGTTTAAAATATGTCTCATACTCGAATGTGAGTAAATACCGTTGCATACAAAAAAATTGTCAGCTATAAAAGTACATAATGTCTACAGTCTGCATATTGTGAGTAATTGTTACTTACGTTATATAATTTTTTCTTTGCATGCCTCCAGCCGGATAATGAAGGCGCTCACCCTTTGAATCACATTGAGTTTAATTAGTATCATCTATGGTGAGTTTTACGCACGTTTCCAGATTGCGAGGTGGACGGTAAATGGATTCAAGAGGGTGACCGGGTGCCGCCCCCTAACAACGGTACGTGCACCACGTGCTTCTGCCTGCGCGGTGCCGTGCGCTGCCAGCCGTTGGCGTGCGCGCCGCCGCTGCTGGGCTGCGAACCACTGCTGCGGCCGGGAGACTGCTGCGCGCACCAGTACCAGTGCAACCATAGACAACAAGGTGAGACCCCACACAACAAAACTACTACCATATAATGTCCTCCTGGCCGATACGACCACAGCGGCCAATCTTTCACAAGATCAGCCATCTACGCGGGAGATTATATGGTGCACAAGCGCTTGCGTAGACACAAGTGCACTCTCTCTTCCTTGGTACAGCGAGATTGACACTCATGCAACCCACAATTCAACCGTCGTCGATGATAAAACGAATAGAAATGTAATGTTGGCTGGAAGTATTAAGTTGTTTTAGTTGCTGTTTGTTAAAGTTAGTAGTTATTACAGGATACTTGGCTAATAATGTAAATAATTGTAGAATATTTATAAAATCTTAATGAAAAAATATGTTGTTTACACACACACAATTAAAAAACATTTGTTATTATTTTTCAGAACAATATTCATCCCATTTTATGCCGATATCAAATGCATTAACATCAATGAGATATGACGATAGATCATTGCACTCATCTAAATCGACAGAACGAGAGAGCACTACCAATAAGATACTCACCAGCTTTTCCACACTAAAGAACACTCAAATTTCTTCAGCCACGCATAACCAACTTGTTACAACTACTAAAGTGAAGAGGAAGACTAATGATCCACCACCCGAAACCTCAAGCAAGATCATAGAAAATGCAACAATAACAACAACTACTGAAGTTCCAGAACATGCTGCTGTCAAACTGATAGCTACAGAAGAAACTACTATAGAAATAACAACCGAACTAGCTTCTGAACAACCAGACGGGACTGTCAAAATTATTATTAACGGAACCATAAATTGTACAGCGGAGTTGTCGTCAACGTCTCTACCGCTAAATATTACTGTGAATGACGCAAATAGGATCAAAATGGAGGCTTTACCTCGAGTGCCTATAGTGAATACTGAAATAGAAGCTCAAACATATTCTCCAAATGACATAATCACTGATAGGAATGTGAATGGTGATTTTGATGACAACGAAACGTTTACTATAAACGTAACCAGTTCTCTTAATACAAATACAAGTCGGTCCACGCTCAGACCCGTAGTCACTCCTTCGAAGCTCCCTGTGAAGGTGGATTTGGGCGATGCTTTTAATAGCTCTAAGAAGACAAAAGGAGACTATGATTATGATTATACTGAACCCACCTTGCCGCCTTCGTTGCCAAATTTAAAGTGAGTATTGTGGCTTCTTAATATTGCATAAAAGATTTAAGTATAATAGATACGTCTTATCTACTGTTATGGGGACATTTAATTCTATCTTTAAAATTACTGATGTGTTTTTTTCTTAAAGGAGAGCTGAATTGTCCTTTAGTATTTATAAATACATACCATTAAATAGTATAACCTCATAGATTACAAGCTTATGCGTAGGGTTTGTAGTTAGAATTCAGGCTTGTAAGTCATCATCATCATCAGCCGGAAAGCGTCCATTGCTAAACATAGGCTTCCCTTGGAACGCCTTAATAAACGAAAATTGGCCAGTCATCCAGCCAGTCCTAGTGGGAGGCCTGCCTACGCTTCTTCTTCCGGTTTGTAGTCGCCACTCGAGAACCTTTTTCCCATAAGTAATCAGTTCATCGAGCGATGTCTTGTAACTATTTCTCAGCAATCTTAATGTAGACCAATTATTCTTTTTCAGAATAATTCCATTTGTAGCGGCAGACGCTGTAGTCGATGACGACACATCAAAAGATACGCTTACTTATCCTATTTTAGAGAGAGAGGACAAGTTCCCGGTATACTACCACAATGTGGAAAAGGATGCTACGTATGTAAATAGACGCAAGGACGTGTACCATCCCACGCAGTACCCGGTGTTCGTTTCTGACAAGGATTTACAGTATCCAAGCCTCACGCATAATGAAGACCTGGCGAGTAACAGGTACCTACTAGTTAATTTTGAAATGATGAGATGGTATGTTCTGTTTAATCTATTCTCTATAACATAAACTCAAAATTTGAGCTACTATTCTTGAAGCAGCCGTTACTACTGAAGGTTGAACAAAAGTATGTCACATCTCTTGTTAAGCCAAACCAATTTAAAAAACTTAAATTATAAAGCATTTTAATATTTTGATTTGTAATTGTAAATTACATTCTCACAATTACAAATTGTGAGAATGTCATATCAATTGTACGCAAGAATGATCTTTTCTAACATGTAAAAAGGATTTTGCCTGGAGATTGATACTTTGACCGCTAACCCGGTAAGTAATGTATATTCATATTAACAGATACCACAGCGGCTTGGGTGTCCATGAGTACACAGTATCCATGTCCTTGGGTAGTCACGTGAGCGACTCGAAGCCAGTCACCAAGGTGCCGACGACTAGCAGCAGCTCCACCTTTGAGTTGGCGACGCCCGATGTTAATTTATTTTCACCGCCTGTAGAAACTGAAGGTGATATTTTTTTTTCCTTTGACTCATGATTTTTTCTATGGCCCATTGTATAGGCCTATCCAGTTCTGTTGCGATTTTCATTAATTAACCTGAACTCGAGTGCTTGTTATATAGATTACTAACGAACGATCTATTATTGTTGACAACATACATACGTTGTATTGCTATTTTTTGTAGTAATGTATTATCTTATTTTGCTTTCATAATGGCGATAACTGTTGAAAATGACTATGAACTCAGAGTACTGCTTTTATTTTACCACCAATAAAACCCCCGAATTCTCTATCTAGATAAATAAAAGAAAGTCGTGTTAGTTACACTATTTATAACTCGGGAACGGCCAAACCGATTCGGCTGAAAATTGGTGGGGAGGTAGCTTAGAACCAGGAAACGGACATAGGATACTTTTTATCCCGGTAGGTTAAAGTTAAGCAACGTTAGGTAAGGTCATTAAATAGATGGGTGAACCGATTTGTATGAAAGTGTGCATATCGGGTAGGTCTGAGAATAGGCCGTCAAGTATATTTCATGCCACTAGGTTAAGGTTAAGCAACATAAGGCAAGGTCATTAAATAGATGGGTGAACCGATATGTACGAAATTTTGTGTGCATATCGGGGAGGTCTGAGAATAGGTCATAAAGTATATTTAATGCCGCTGATACCATGATTGACGAGGATATATAGAACGAAAGGAGGGTGCAAGAGAGGAGAAAGGAGTGGGGGAGTGTGACGGAAACCGAAGCGGGAGGGGAAAGAGAGAGGAGAGAAAGAGCATATAATTCGATTTTTTTTATTAGAGAGAGAGATATGGAGAGAGATAAATCTAGGGAGGAGGGAGAAAAGGGGAGCAAAATGTAATAAAAGCGCGGGCGGAGCTACGCGGGTCAGCTAGTATTACATAAAAATAGCAGTAACATAACTTTATGTTGTTATGCAAAATACCAAAGAAGTGAATTGTTTCGTTCCAGGTGGCTTTATACCAAAAGGTCCGGGTATCATAGATGAGTACTACGCAATATACCCCAGCACACCATCAGGTCCAGCCCTGCCACATCTCACCACATCCATGCAACTGGACATTGGTAAAGAGGCATTAGACAACTATACAGAATTTATAAGTTTATAGATTTCATGGTTTTAGCCGGTTCAATTACCAAGTATGGCAAGCGAAGTTTCAAAATCTCGGAATGGAGAGTTTCATTTGCTTCTTTTAAAAAAATAAAGGATTGTTTCCTTTGAGTGAAAGTTGCTATCTCCAGTATTTAGAGAAATTTCCCTCCAGGTGGGGTTAAAATTTTCCACTTTGTATATAATTACACCCCATGTACGAAGCACTAACTCTCTACATGATAATAATTGCGATCATATTGCATACACATAGATACATTATTGTACAGATCCAGGCGAATGCACAACATCAGAAGGGCACCACGTTGCTGAAGGGGACACAGTTACTTTAGCATGTTCCGAGTGTCGCTGTGTGTGGGGGCGCCTGCAGTGTGCTCCAGTGCTCTGCCACACACCACCGAGCTGCAGCCGGAGCCTAGCTGCTGATAATACTGTTGATAGGTGTTGTGGGCAACTTATTTGCGAAGGTAAACCTTTAAAATACAAGTCAAAGTATGGCAGACGTTTTGATAATTTCCGAAAATGGAAACCTAGTAAGAACACAAATTTACCGTCAATGGTGTCTTAGATCTATTTTATATTTTTTAGATAAATCACTTGAAAACGTGTTACTTTAAGAGCGAATATTGATTGTTACAGATAACAGAACGACATCTACTCAAGCACCAGCCACTGATAAAATAAATGCAAGTAAACTTGAAACAACAAATCGAACAGAAGTTTTGTCCGTGATATCAACAACGCATAAAAATCTTGAATTAACTACAGCGACACAAAAACCAACACTGAATAGCACTACTACGAGACTTGTTAACAACACAGCCCATACTGCACTGCATACAACAACAGAAAAAACGCCTACAGTACCACTCATCGATGAACATGACAATAATACCAGTTCCCAAGAGTACGAAGACGATGATGATGAAGGCTTCTCATTCGGAAGCGTATTAAAATTGCTACTAAGCGACAGTTATGAAACAACCACTGCAGCTGCAGTATACCAGAAAGCTACATCAACCAACCCTTCTACAAAACCTACGCCATCTGTAGTTCCCCCAACCAGAAAACCATCAACCATAGCACCCTTTATTCCCATGCCATCCCATTCTTACATCCCACATAAAAAAGAACAGACGACAGTCAATAGAATTGACCATCTCGTGCTGGGTGAAGCAACATCTATTAAAAAGACCACACCACGTCCTATAACAACTAAAAAACCGATTCAGAAGACGAAACCGATGGTAGAAGACGCTCTTTCCGTTACGCATGAAGGTCCGCGGCCTCCAAATCTTGGGTTACCATCGACAGGAGTCGGATCAGGTCTACTGAAACTGGCTGGTTGTAATATATATGGAAGAATGTATAGAGTTGGTAGGATCATTACCGAGTTGTCGACACCTTGCCAGGAGTGTTGGTGCACGGAGCTTGGGGTACAGTGCAAACCGCTGGCCTGCTAGTTGAATGTTGTATAGTTCGTGATTGTTGATGTTTAGCCTAAATATTCAGTAGAGTGAGAGAAATAAGGTAGCATAGACAAAATACAGGCTTGGCCATAGAGGAAGATCATATTCTAAGGGCTTGGCTAATTGTCGCTCTAGTGTATAGCTAGGTTTATTATTACTTTTACTGGGAATATGCTTAAAAATGTCAAACATGGACCTCCTAATATTAAAGCCCATAGCAGGTCAATTCTAGGTGTCTAAAAATGACTGCATATTTCTACAATAGCGTTAATTGAAATATTTATTATACAAACGTCAGGCGATGATCTCATACCACATAGAACTACAATGAAATCCCATATCTATCACGCTTGAATTGTTATGACCAAGCTACTACCATAATGATTAATGCTACTTGAAGCCGAAAACCAAACAGCATTCTAGCATCTTCAGCTCCAGTGTGTTTGCATCATGGTGTTTACAGAAGGTTGGTACATTGCCTATACAGGGTGAATTTTTAAGTGGGCGTGAATGGCTAAATCTGAAACTTTAAGGAATAACGAAAAATATTCAAAGGAGTCCTGGGCCTGATATTAATGAACATTAAAACTACATCACTATATTTCTAAAATCAATATTCCTTGCCAGGTATTGGTATAAGTACATGGTTTTGAGAAAATAAACACAAGTACTATATATTACACCATCTGATAGTGCCGCTGTTATGGATTACATTCTGGGAAATAATGACATACCGCAAATTAAAGCCCGAAAAAACCACAACTTGAAAGGTTCACCCTGAATACTTCTGCAGTTGTTTGCTCATAACAGTCTCCAATTTCGTAGCTGTACAAAACTTGACAAATAGTGCATTTAGTAGAGAATAAGACTAGATTACACTGCACCTGCCTACCCTCATGTAACATCTATTTAGATAAGCTAGATAGTATCAGTAGTTTTATCAATATAAGTATTATCTTAGACATTAAATACAGTTTGTAATATTAAAGACTATTATTTATTAAAATTGAATTGTTAATAGTTTACCCTTTTATCCCTATAGCTTCTCCCTATAGCATCGAATTATAGCTTAGATGGGTAGCATCTGTAGTACGTCTATGGAGCTTTCTAAAAGATAAACCTTTTATGTTTTGATGGTAATACGTACGTAGAGTATTATTTGGTTTCCTGTTGTAATTATTCTGCTATCAACCCATTATCAACCTCAAAAACGTTGTTATGTAGAAAACTAGTGAGGTAGGTATTACAGACTCTAGGGTTTTTAATTTTATAATAAGTCCACACAAAGATTTGCATTGGAATAGATGATAATTAATTTTTTTTTTGCTTATTTAATCTAGTGCTTGGCAGAAATTACACCAGCAGCCTTAGCATGATGTCCAAATCTTGACAGACAAGTGTGAGTATGACGTCACTATGACGTAGTATTTCACATTTTTGTATGGAGAAATGACGTTTCGCTGTTGAAAACTACGTCATACTCCACATCGATCTGTCAAGATTGCAAGTCGCTAGGCCTGCTGATGGTAAGCAGCGATGCAATTGAATGGATTCCAGCGCACACCCTCCAAAATGTATCCTGTAGAATATAATCAGACTTGCGTTTTTATAACATCCGAATAAGTTGTCCTGGTGTTAAGTACAGCCAGAATTTTGCAAAACCTAGCTTCCTTGCAGCTAATTTGACCTAAGACTCGGTGAACCACGAAAAGATCGGCTATTCCACTTATCCACCTAGCTATCCCACCTTCGCGGGAAAAGTAGTTTTTTTTCCACTGGTCCGTCTCAGGGTGGGTAATCGGAATATATATTTGCAGTTGAAATAAAACTACAGTTACGGAATATATCGCAGTTTATTTTGTTAGTATTCGCGTAAATAAAATACATTATATATTTGGAGCCTTATTCCTTCTAGGACAAAATTTAAAATTAAATTATTGGGTATGCGGACACTGTGCCAGCTCGTCCTTGCGCTCCAGTCGCTATGCCAGTTGTCAGTGAATGCAGTTCCAGTGAGTCAGAACTGCGGTGCGTATTCCTCAGTGAGTAGATGTGTGCAGTGAGTATAGTTGGCAGCTGCTAGACGTATCGGAATGAGAAGTGCGCTCTTCTTACATGGGTAGGCCATAAGTGCAGGGGTGCTGTGCCCAGATGTAGTCGAAGGTAGACCAGACTTACATCTCCAGCTGCACACACTTTTCCACACTTTTCCCACCTAGGTGGGGTGACTCGGTGGGATAAGTGGAATAGCCAATTCACAATAACTGAAAACGGCCGGTGCATTCAAGGATACATTCTGAAAAGTAGGACCCAAGGTGAACGGGCTCCTTTTAGTGGTGAACCACCATACCAATACCACCATAACTCAAGCGTGTCTGCTTGAGTTATGGTGGTATTGAATCTCGCAAAATTGGCATCGCTTCATTCGGATACTAACTAAAGAGTAATTCGCACGCTCTACCATAGCCTTTCATTTGGACTAAACGATATCCTTATCGGCTTGAGCACTCGGCAGATATCTTTTCACAACAGTGCTGTCATCTGCATATCCATAGTTACAGTAGGAAGAAGGTTTCGGGAAGAACAGACTCCTGAGGGACTTCAGAATTACTTGTCATAATCAACAAAAACTCGCAGGATATGATGCGTCATATCCTGCGAATATTTCACAGGAAGTCCTTTATCCAGCCGATCAGACCAAGAGATATGCCGTACGCTGGAAATTTGCTCACCCTTGCTCATTGGCAGAGATTGGAATAGGTAGTGTATATTTCCCAAAACTTCGAGGAAGGAAGTAACAAAAAGTGGATATAATAAACACATCCTCTAAAATCCTGAAATAATTATAATGACGTTTTAATTATTTATTGAACTTCATATAAAGTTAACCACGACCACGAACCAGAAGACGCAGCGTAGGCAGGCCTCCCACTAGGTGGACCGACGACATTGTTCGCGTCGCAGGAAACCGGTGGATGCAAATAGCAAATTGTCGTTCATTGTGGCGGTCTAAGGGGGAGGCCTTTGTTCAGCAGTGGACGTCTTCCGGCTGGTGATGATGATGATGATGATGATATAAAGTTATAAATTATTGATTTGACGTGAGTTTTAAATCCTGGGATTAAAAGGTCATTTTAATTATTCCGGGATTTTAGAGGAGGTGTTTATTATCCACTATAACATCGTTCCTCGAAGTTTAGTAAATATACTCTACCTATTCCGATCTCTGCATTAGGTCTGCGTGCCAGACGCTATCGAACGCATTTAAAACATCCGAGCGAGAGTTTCCCTTTTTTCTCGAGGGTCTTATACTCGTAAGTGAGCTGAATATTATAACAATTAAAACAATAAATATAAGATAAAAATTGTAATTTTTCACCTCTTTTTTACAAAAGGTTGGTAATTTAAATTCCCCATAAGATATTGTTGAGTATGCATAAATTACTTGTTGATATGAGAGTACATAAATTGAAGAAATTATAATATGTGTACTTAGCAGTATATTATTGTTATTTAGTGGATATAGGATACAGTACCCGGCCGGAACCAACAAATACGGACACCCAGGAAATATTGTGATGTCACTGACGTGCTTTGTGCCACAGATACAGCATACTACGAAACCGGAGTTAGCTGATATGTCGCTGAATCTCAATGTCTACTAATTACGGCCGGGTACAGCGCCTACTTAATTCAGACAATGAGCCTTAATCATACACATTACATATTATACTATTAGCATCAACATTCCTCGTAGAAGTGAGAGATTGCGATGCTCGTTACAAAAACGCAGTTGCAACTAAAGTAGGGCCAATTTAATAGATCACATTTACCACTTCATCAAACCTTGCAACGGCGGCGGGCATAAAATATTATTAATTTTTTCGCAGTTAGAACTGCACAATTGCTTATTTTTTTCAATTACGATTACATACTTATTGTAATAATGACAAAAAAACAGACAGAACAAAGAAACTGACAGATGTCAAATGTGATCTATTAAATTGGCCCCACATTACAAAAACATGCGATATAGTGACGTAAACGCGATGCAGACAATTGCAGTTGCATTATTGATCACTGATGCTACAAGTATCGTGTGTGCTGGCTCTAATGGCAAATGGACATAGAGATCTACTATCGGTAGGTGCTAGTCGGTATCCTATGATATTACAACACTATTCTGAGGATCGGTGGGAGATGCCGACGACGTTGTGTCTTAATAAATAAATTATTATTACTTAAATTATAACATTAAACATAAAAATATCATGTAATTACAACCAGAGTTCAATTTCGACTAGAATATAATCTCTTTGGTCACAATAACTTTATGGTGAAACTACAACATTGAGGGCACGACATCATCGTTATACTATCTAAACAAGATTAGCTGTCACGGCCCGAAAAGTGGTCACGAAAATAGAGAGGCTGTCGCTTATTTCAAATTAGTACGAGCCGACAACAGGATGTATCGAAATTCCTTATTGCGCGTTTATACACTGTCCAAATAATATAATACTTATCGTAATACTAAAATTGCAGATGGGGAAATTTTTTTCCGTTTCGTTTTCTTATTACTACTAGTTTAAATAATAAATATAAGTAAGATATCATTATAATACGAAATAAAAATTATTTGATATTTTCTCCGCTAGAGACTGACAAAATTAATGTTGCCGATAGGCGTGTCGCCACTGTCTATACGAAACTGTTAAACTACACGTCATTACCATAATAAAAAAGTTAGTTCTCATTTTTGCCACCAGCACGGATAAGTTTGTAAGTCAGTACACACACAATGGAAACACACCTGTTTTGAACCTTATTTTATAGTGGTTAAGATTTTCTTTTAAATGAGTACAATAAAAACAACTACTTTTTTTCGTATAATTTTGCGGTTTTATTGATTTTTCTTTGTCTCCGATGTAAAGGTTTTATGTGCCAACATTACTGCATACAGAATTAGACTTTATTACTACATGTGAAGGCTGCTATTAGTCCGACGTTCCGAATTATTTAAAACTATTTTCTACAATTTCTAGCTACGTGTATAGTTGTGTAAATAAATGTAACCGCGACCACATTTTCGATGTCATTTTGTTCGTGACAGCTAATCTAGTTGGTATAGTATATCGATGCACGACATTGCCACTTTCTATATAAACATGTTAGTTGTTCCTTACTAGCTAGGACAATGCAGGCCGATCACCTGATTGTCTGTAAAGTAAGATGATCCATGCGTCGGATGGGCATGTAAAAAGTCGGTCCTGCGCCTAACCTCTCCCGGTCGTGTCGGTCTAACGTCCCATCGGATTATGAGAGTTATAAAGGAAGAAAAAGTGCACTTGTGTCTACGCAAACACTTGTGCACTATAATATCTCCTGCGTACATGGTTGATCTTGTGAAAGATTAGCCGCTGTGGTCGTATCGACCAGGAGGACATTATTATTATATTAACATGTTTATCACAATAATCTCGTTGTATTTTTAACTGTTACTAATTATGTACTTATTAAAACTATAAACAATTTATTTTCTTATAACTTTTTTATTTGAACACTTGACTACCATTAAAGTTCTAGTTTTAATGGAAAAAGTTGAACATAGTCTTCTCCAAAAACGCGCGTCTGTTATCGGAGCTTTAAGATTGCATACAAATTAAATAAACAGTAGTATAAGAGATGCAAATTAGATGATGATGGTGACTATTCTAGTATATGGTGGGGATATTGTATGATATAATAGTACCGTATGGTATTTAAAACTAATTTCTGAGCTTCCGTTTTAGTGGATAAAGAATGCAGTGCTATCTATAAATGTGAACCAACAGTCTTCGTGAACGTTACTTGTATTTCTGTTATACTAACTATATTAATAAAACTTACATAATATCACTAGCCTGAAAAGTTTTGATACAAAACATTCGAAACACGATTTCATAGAAATCAAAACATATAAACTTATTACGTAAAAATGTCTACCCAGTATACCGGACCATACTATGACCGAGACATGCACATATCAGGCAACACAATATTTTTTTGACACAAAACCGACTCAACGGTCTGGATTTTGAATATGGTCGGCGACGTTGCTGTGCCGCTACGAGCCGCCATAGCATAATTAGTAATATCTTATTGTCTTTATAATTAGAGCCGTTAGTTTATAGTGTATTATCTAAACTGTGGTACATTCGAGTATGGGGACCGGACACAATATAGACATTATACATTTTAAGTGCATCATAGTCTCCGTAATTTCTATTTTGTGCCCAATACGTTCATATGACGGTCATGGTATGTCTCGGAGTACTGGGAAGATACTCTATTCCAAGCTCAAATATATTCAACATAAAAACAAAATCTATTTTTTACTTAAATCTAGACAGGGCAAATATTAAACGCAGTTCAATATTTAATCAACATGGGACATATGGCACATTATTATGAAGGAATGTCACCTTCAAATATTTGGACAATTCAATCATCTGAATGTAGATATAGCATAAATCTTAAATCTGCCGTATTATACATATATTTGAGAATATTAATTTTGAAATAAGTCTTTCCATTTCTCGTAATGATAAGACTGCTTGGTAAAAATTGTATGGTAATGCTATGTAAAATTAGTTTCAGGTCATTATACATACTCTTTACACATTTAAAAGTAGAATTTTTTTTATCCTTAACTAAACTATTTTCTTACTCCATATACATTATAAAAATTCCATCAAAAACTATTCTAAATAAGGAATAGCGGACGGACTTGTACCAATTGCACTTTAAGAGATCAGAACACCAAGTCTTGATTCGTGGTCCACGGCGTGTTAGAATCTTCGGTTATTTTTATTCTATTCTTTCTGACACAGTCTACATTATTTTAAAGACCCGACCTCAGTCCGGGCATTGTCGTTATGGTCAGACATTCTGATCTTTGGTGTACCAGTAATTGTAGTATTCCACTGCTAGGACAACGCCTGCTGTCAGGAGTATCCCGGATATCATGCGGCACACGAACACGTACAATTTATTCTTGTTTTCCCCTGCAACAAGAAAGGAAAACTGTATCTATTTTAAGAGTTACTGTTTATCTAGAGAGTCGGACTTCAGAAAATCCTAAAACTTCTATAACCATATTTGTATATACATACGGCTACATATGAAGCTGGCACTCTATATAACGATAACTAAGCTACATACAACACAGAGAATTGTTGGAAAGGGACAGGGCATCCGGCGCCGTCGAACGCGTCGAGTGGGACGAAATAACAACAATCTATCGCACCTTCTCGCACGATTCGTAGCGTTCGACTTCTAATAGTTCAAAGTCGAGACAGTATAGGTTGAGGTGTCGCCGCGTGTATATAAACTTATAAAAGAAATGAAATAAACATCTCAGGTTCCTCATTTTAGGAGATAATACCACGAGCAATTTGGTACATATAAGAGTATAACTAAAGACTACAGGGGAATAGGTTATAGTTAGTGGTAGTAGTACCACGAGCACGTGTGGAGATTCTCCATTTATAGCTTAGTCTCAAATTTCTCCAATTCACGTGATTTAATGAACAAAACCGGGCCGGCCGGGGTGTCCGGGTAAAAATATAGCACCCTCCCATCTCCTCCCGTTGGGTGTCCGTAAGAGCCGACTAAGGAAAAAGAAGAAGACGGGCAGCACGGTCTTTCTATTGGATCACATCACCTGCCACCTACACTGGGGTTTATGGCAACCCTTTTTCCCTTGTCACACTTACCGGTGAAGACTATAAAAGCGAGTGGCAAGCCCACGGCCGCGCCGAGCGCGTGCGCGCCCCACGCCACGTGCTCGGCGTCCACGCCGTGCTCGGTGGCGGGCTGCGCGTGCAGCAGCGCCCAGCTGCCCTCCGACGCGCCCAGCACCACCACGCTCAGCGGACGGAACCACCACAGCGGGATGTGCCCATACCTTAGCGAAACAAAACAATAAACATTAATCGCAATCGACCTTTATGTGAAGGCGTATGAGGAACCAGGAAGCGCGCAGAGATTCCCATGTGATGACTGTGACCAGATTAGTAGTTGTATCGGTCGATCATAGTATAAATGGCGAGATACAGTGAGGCAGGCCGTCGCCGACCACTCCGTTTATGACGAGTATGACCACACTCAACTGCTCAGACAGTCAGGTTTTCTTATGGTTTTCCCTTATCATTGTTACGTCTAACATTGGCTGAATGCACCCAAAATTCAAGAACAAAATTACGACATTAACATCCTTAAAGCATGTACGTCAACTGGACAAGATTTATGATAAATATAAAGAAGTTTTATAATGTTACCTAAGGCACACGTTGGCTAGATGTGCGGTGAGCAGTGCGTAGACGGCGGCGGAGGCTCCGACGACGCGCACGCGCGGCTGCAGCGCGCCCGCGCCGAGCGCGCCCGCCGCCACGCCGCCGCCCCACACCGCCAGCACGCGCCACCAGCCCTGCTCGCGCTCCAGCGTCCACCCCACCTGGGGAACACAACAAACCGCTTTTACACTACGGCTCGCACTACATATCCCTAGTGCCTATAGTTAGTGGTAGAAATGCGGTCGCCATCTTTCGTATCACTTCGCTTATGATATACCAGGTTCACCAATCGAAGTTTCGAAAATAGGTTGGAGATAATAATATTCTTTTTCTTTATTGTTTACAAATATGAAGACTGTGTAAAAAACTCTAAGTTGTCGCCGCAATGGGAGGGAATGACCGCACGCACCTGAATGACTGGCGGCGTTTCCTCTTTGTATAGCCAAGCTTATTATACTGTGTAGGTAGGCAGCAAAAGCTACCAGCCCACGCCACAAATCGCCACTGCTCACCTCTAGTGGTCGGCTCTGCCACAAAACACCGCCACAAAACGCCGATACAAGCCACTCGCGTGATTCCCCACCCCTCTTTCCCTTCATTTCACTGCAAGCACGCGTTAAAAAAAGTAGCGGCCACCGACCGTAAGTGTCCAACATGGACCACAAGTGGCTGTCGCGCTTCTATCTTCAAGTGGCGGCGATTGTGGATGTGGCTAGTGGCCCGTGTGCAGCGACCCTAAAATATACCAGCCAAGTTTTTCAAATTCCTGACTGCTATTAAGTAACTGTGATTACTTACAGCTAAGGCCATCAAGGCGTTCAGAGCCAGGTGCCTGTAGCTAGCGTGGACGCACCCGTACGTGAACAGCCTCCAGGGCTGCCGCCTCCAGTCCCCAGGAGTCCACTCCAGTACTGAGCGCAGATCAGAAGAACCCAGCACATGTATAAAAACCTGAAGAAAACAAATTGTTACTATAATATGGGTTTTTCAAATCCATATTTCGCTGACGGCCTCTTATAGTCATGAGCGATATAATGGCAAACAAACACTTGGCTGATGAATTGATCCGTGTTTGAATTTATTAAATTTTAATATCATTACTAGACTAAGCCCATCTCCCATCTCCTGCAGTTTGGTGTCGTGACAGGCGACTAAGAGAAAACAAGAAGACGGGCAGCAGTCTTTCTACTGGATTACCTACCACCTTTACTGCGATCGATCCCCAAGACGCCTGCCAAGCATGGGGATTATGGCAACCCCTCCCTTCTAAGGGGGAGGCCTTTGTTAAACAGTGGACGTATCAGCTGATAATGACCAGATTAAGATGAAAAATCTTAAACATATTAAATTTACGTCGCTAAAAGGTTAGATTGAACGGATATAAGGGGTCAACGTTTTCGAATAAGTGTGTCAATGAACTAGTGCAGTACAGGAACTTACCATAATCGTTATCATAGTGAGTATGAGGTACGGTGGTTTCAATACAGTCTTAAGCTTCACGCATAATTTTAATGCAGGAGCTGTGATTTTCTTTTGAAATTTCGTTTGTGGCGGTTCCTTTCGAGACTTCGGGAATTCAGGGCATTTCGTGTACTTGGCATGCCCGAGGACGCCCAGAGTGACCCCGGCCTGGAGTCGAGACTTCTTAGGAGGCTCAGTTGGCAGCAACCGCCTGTTTTCTGCTGGACTGCTGGTATCCAAAGGTCTGTCTTCTTCATTTTCCGTCCACGCCCGTGCCGGTGCCGGCTCTTCTGGCAGGATTCGTCTCCCCTGATGCGTAGGCACGGTTCCTTCAACTTTCAGCTTTGCAGTCTCTAAGTCTTCTGCATCCGGAGACATCGTGATAACTTTTCATAGTTTAGAGATAACTCGCCATATACGGCAACAGTGTCCACAGAGACATCTGAAAACCAAATGCGATTATTGAGCGAAGTTCCGCGTATTTATACTGTACATAGAAGGAAAATATGGTTTCCACAAATTAATTAATATTTCTCGGGTAACTTATATGAAACAAACGAGTGATATTAATACATCAAAGCTGTATCAATTTGTTGAATATAAGTAGTATATTCACACGCTATAAGGCAAATATTATAGGTACCCTACCATCTAACCAAAATTGGAACAGTAATGTATGACTGGTAGCTAAACGAAGACAATAATTGGCAGGGTTGATACGTACGTTGATATATATTGTTCTTGTAAAGAAAAAACAGGGTATAAATATAAAGAATGAGGAAAATGAAAAATAGAAAGTCATCCACTCAGCATGACAATGTATTACGAGTATTACTCCTCTCCTGTTCGTCGCTATAACGCTGATCTTCCGGTTCCTACACATAACTGCGATGCCGTAGGAACTTGTATCGAAAATTCATTTGTTCTCGCAGATATTTGCGATGCGATGTGAATTCGCAGTTATGTGTAGGAGCCCTTATACCTACTTAATATTTTGAAGTCTTTTGCACAAGAGTCTATACGTGCTAAGTGTCAGCAACGCATTATATGTTCAGTTTTTTATTTGACGGTTTTTTTTAACTACCCTGCAAGAGATTTTGACATTTAACCAACTAAGCAGCGTATATATTTGACTTATTTATAGCGTTAACCTGTAAATCTTCCTGTTTAAATATATTAGATCATTTCTCTACATAGTTGCAGGTATGTGTCTGTGCTCCACAATTGTTACCTTTTAATATATCCGGAATGTGTGCGCAAAGTAATAAGTTTGCGGTTGATATTTCCAGTTACCAATAAATCTGTTTCAATAATTTATTATTGAAACTATAAATACAGTCATTGTCGTCATTGTCACGGGTAAACGACATTATGCAATATTGTATATTGACTCTATTTTTATTACATGTTGGTATTAACGGGATTCCCATGTAACGATTTATATTAATTATAGACTAATGAAACAACAACCATCGACGAAATGTATTATGGTAGTATTTCACTACAAACCAATCTGAAGGCAAGTGGAGATACGTTCAGGGATGGCAAAGCACACTAACTTATTAAGGACAAATGAGTTGTCGCTCTATCGGCAAAGATTGAGCTGCCTAAGTCGCCAGTTCAACGTCTCCTTATTTGTTTTCGCGGGGGAAACCTTCAAAAGGTTACTGGGACCTGTGGGGGTTAACCGGGGTATATGGTATTCTTATACACTAAAACCCTGGCGGTTGTCACATTGGCACATGAGTGGAGTGACCCGTGCTCTCCGGTGGAATCTGCACCCGGTGCCCCTCAGTGTCTTGCCTTTTGCCCCCGGGAACCAGACACAGTGCTCACGGGAACGGGGGGTCGCAACCCTGCAGCCGTCCTCCTCGGAGTCGCCGCCGCACTCAATGGACGTCCTAGGACCCACACCCTGAACGTCCAACGACTCCGAAGGGTACAACGTCTCCTGATTCAACCTTACTCCAGTGCCCTGTTGTTGTTTCAAGAATATTTTGCACTTCTTGGTCATTGATTGACAGGTGAAACACAATTTGATACCTTGTTTTCTCAGTTCCAGTTTAAAGTTTGTTGTTCGCGTAATCACTTGACGGTGAGTTTATTTATCTGCGTTTTGACAGACTGTTAGATACTGACTACTCCCCGCTCCCCGGGGCGTGATCTTGCGAGCGTCTGACACTGGAGTGACTCTAGCGAGGTCCGAACGGAGTGCTCTAATTTTCTCCACAGCGTCGATGAAGGCCGCCAGGGAGTTTTTAGGGGGTGAAAAATCCACATTACTCGGTTTCCGCCCTCGGCCCTACAGAGATCGGGTATCTTTTGAAGGTTTGAGGAGGACGGCGGGGTTGCGTCCCTGTGAGCACCGTGTCTGGTGCTCGGGGTGCTACAATGCGCCCCCGGTGGCGAGCTCAAAGGTACTGCACCGAGGGGTTCATTGTGCAGATCCCAGCGAAGAGCCCAGTTTCCCCATCCAGGTTTTAGTGGGTAAGAATCCCACATTACAACCACATCCCAAAATTGAAAAACCAACTGATGGAACGCTGCTGCCTGTTTGGAGGTGGGCGTTAATGGCTACGACACAGTTATTCAACTAAAATAGCTGTTATCGTTGCAATTTCTGTATACATGTTTTTAGTTCCAATAAAGATTATTATATTGTAATTAATCTATTCCGTGACCATGGGTGCTGCAAAGCATTCGAAACTTCGGGAAAATTAAAATAAATCGCGATATAATCCGTAAGAATAGATTAATTACAATGTCTAGTATTCGCGTAAATAAAAGACAACATTAAGATTATTATATATTATATTATATTCCCTGGTTGATCTCCACAGGTTCCGGGGACCTGTCGAAGGTTTCCCCCACGAGAACAAAACAAAAAGTCTGTTTAATTGTAACAAGGTATATAAATATTTATATTTTGACGTATATAAATATACTGGGTGTCCCGGAAAGGGTATATCAAGCCAAAGGGTATGTAAAGTATTGCTAGTAAAGACCCCGAAAAAGATCTCAAATACGGCAAAAATTGATATTTTGAATTACATAAAAAATATTTGTATCGTCTTAAAACCGTTTTTAAGCAACCCTCTGCCATCGTGCCCACTCCTATGGAGAGACTGCTTTTTATTAATTGCGTGCCTACCCGGTTTAATAAGAAATACATGCATTTTCGGGTAAATAACGAAAAAACTGTATAACCCACTGCACTAAAACTGTTGACTTTTTCATCATTTTCTTTCACAAATGGATTGCTTGTGGGTTACACAATGCGTCATTATCGGCTTGATACCCCATTTCTGGGACATCCTGTATATGTGTTAGTGGTTTTATTGCCTAAGTACAGGATCTGCACTGTTTGGGATCTTAAAGCTTTGTGTTCCAGGTTGTCCCATCGCCAGGCTATGTTATAGGGCTATAGGATCTACTTTTGCATTGTTTATTAATATCATCTGTTATTAAACTAAATTAGCTAATTATTACTACTATAATACAATCATTTAAAATAGGTACCCATGTATGGTGTGGACTTTCTAGAGGATAAATCAATTTAGGTCATAATAAACATACTTGTGAACAATTACCTGATAAATGTGGTTTTCATCATGTTTGTTTGTTATAAACAAATATTTTTCCTTTTATATTTTGGAACAAATAAGACTATCAAGTAAAATTAAGAAAACTAGTAAGTATAGTGAAATTGTTGTATTCTGGAATAAAATGTGGTGATTAAATTATTAAAAAAATATTAATTGTTGTATTGTTCTTTTTTCTCAAAATAGTTTTGTTGCTTTGTGTCAAAATCATGAAGATATAGGGTCAAAGTGGAGAAAACACTCCCAAATACATGACTGAGGTCAACGTTATCCCTTTCATTGAGGTCGGAGCTCCCTTTCTAAGAGGGCAACCTTGATGTATCATGAAAAATCAGGACATCTTTTTAACTTCGTCGCATAATACGACTTACTTGGCTTGTTTATGCTATAAGTTTAAACCGATTAAATATGTCTAGTTGGTTAATCAGTCTGATTATGGCTTGGAGCAGTCCAAATACGGAAGAAATGTGAACGAGAAGAACAAACTGTGGTAGATTGGGAAACAGATGATAAATAAGGTCCTCCTTCTGGCCGATACGACCACAGTGGGCGATATTTTAAAAGAGCAGCAGTCTACGCGAACGATATTATAGTGCACAAGTGCTTGCGTAGACACGAGTGCACTCTCTCTCTTCCGTTTACCTCTCAAAATACGACGGGACGAAAAACCGACACGACCGTTGAGAGACCAGGCGCAGGACCAACATTTTACATACCCATCTGACGCATGGAGCATCTTACTTTACAGAAAATCAAGTGATAAATAAATAATAAGCTAATGGTTGTGAAAATAAAAGAAAAAAAAATTGTATTACAAGATCATTTATTCAGTACGTACTGAATAAATGATTAACGATTTCCGATCAATCACAAGATATTGAATAGCAATTTCCATTATATGCAAATAACTTGTAACCCACACATTAGACGATAGAAAAAGCATTTGCGGTAAATTTAGGTTTCCATTGGACCAACTGCAGATCATTGCAGCTTCATAATTTTTTTTTTCGAATGGGACAATGGATTGTCATATATTCCTTCGCTCAATATCTTTAGGAACACTACAAAAAAAATAAAAAATGAATTAATATTGACCTGGGGAAAATAAAACAGCATGTATATTTATGGAATGATATAGGTACTCTCGCCGATACGACCACAGCGGCCAATTTTTCGCAAGATCAGCCATCCTCCAGCAGCATTTGTGCACTGGCTAATGAGCCAGTGCACAAATGCTTGCGTAGACACAAGTGCACTCATTCTTCCTTTTACCTCTCACAATTCAGTGATACGGAAGATCAACACGACCGGGGAGAGGTCAGACGCAGGACTGACTTTTAATATGCCTATCCGACGCATGGATCATCTTACTTTACAGACAATCAGATGACCGGCCTGCATTGTCCTAGCCAGTAAGGAACAAATATACAAAGTTGTTGCTCCCCGCAGGATTCGAACCTGCGACCCCCGGTATGCAAGGCGACAAGAATAAATATGATTTTAATAATATGTTTAAAACTACATACACACTTGAACATACAATATTTTTTCCATATCAATCCTTTGAACTAAACACCTACATCGTATAATTTTATCATAAAGTGGCGGTAAAAAAAATCCCCAAAACGGAAAGTCTTCAAAAAATCTTTACCATGGTTACTCTATGAAAACAATGTAAAATATTTTAAATTAGATAATTCAACTACAAATTAATAGAAAGTTAAACCCAATACTAACAAACGAACTGAAAACGTGATATGTGCCTATCGAAAGAAGAACTGATCGAAAATATGGTGCATAATCCAAAGGGATCATCGGTAGGTACATTATTGAACAAATCGGACTTACGAGTGATATTCGGTATCATCTAAGGCGTACAACATATTTTTGCAACTAAGTCCTACACATTTTATCACCATTCTTATTAGTTTAATTCACTTTATCGTGAAATTATGGTATTTAAATGTTGGATCGATTTAAATGACAGACAGTTTCATGCTGACAATAAGCGCCAGTGTTGCCACAAAATGCGAACCCTTAAAATCGGTATTTAAAATTGCATTTGAGTATAATTGGCGAAAACACAATAGAGCATTATTCTAATCGAACTCGCAGAACAGTACCAAAATTTTTTTTATTTGATATGATTGTCGTCGTATTTTAAGTTTTCGGGTGGAAAACATTCTTTTGATGTGTAAGTAAAGCATTTCTATATTAGGGTATCCATTTCTCGGGTAATTTCAATTATAACATGGACCACACATCGGACCTCAATGAAAGGGATAACGTATGCCTCAATCAAGTATTTGGAGTGTGGGCTCCACTTTGACCCTATATCTTCATGGTCAAAATTTGGCCAGAATGTCAAAATCATATAAGTACGGTCAATGGTGATGAAAAGTAAAACGAGGTCGATAGGTTAGTCTATCCAAAAGTGGCGGAAAAAAGGTGATTATAATTAACACAACTTGAATCAGTGTAGTGAAAAAAATCTTAAATCTATGGTGGCACATGGCACACCAACCACGAAATCATTGACAGTCAAAGTAATGATTTCTGATACTTACGCGAATATTACACATTGAAATGAAACTAATTTTACGGATTATATCGCGGTTTATTTTTGATTTTAATTTCCCGACGTTTCGAATACTTTACAGCATTCATGGTCACGGGCGGACTGAGGTGGTAGCTGTCCATATGTCATAGTTGTCTTAGGGTACCCTCAGGTCTTCTAATTATTATTGATAGTCCGATCTACGCAGAAAGAGCTTACAGTATCTTGAGGTCTGGCAGTGGAATGCTTGTCTTTGGATTTGACTATGTTTATCACGGGATCCCAAGCTGGTGGTAGCACCCAGCCATCTTCTCTATTGAAATTTGGATGTTTTTTAATTTCAATAGCCTCACGAATCATCCTTGGTAGGTAGCGCTGTTCTTTTGCGAGGATTTGTGGTTTGTCAAATCTAATATAATGACGGGTGCGATCCTGAACATGTTCACAGACTGCAGACTTCGTATAGCGTCGATGTTTAACGTCAGCTATATGTTCTTTTACACGGGTTTTTACCGATCTTTTTGTTTGCCCGATGTATGAGAGCCCACAGTCACAATCCAGTTTGTATACTCCTGCATCTTGTAGAGGTATATGGCACTTGACTGATGGTAAAAACTGACTAATCTTCTTTGGTGGCTTGAAAAATGTTTTAATTGAAGCTCGCTTTAAGATATAGCCAATCTTGTCTGTTACCCCTCTAACATATGGCAATACAGCAGGCATACGTTCGACTGTGGATGGCTTGACACGTTCACAGTGACGGCGGTGCGGAACTCGGAGCTTGTTATCATGCAGGACCTAATAATATAATAATATAATCCGTAAAATTAGTTTCATTTCAATGACAGTCAAAGTCAAAAATATTTATTTCAAATCTCTTTCAAATAGGCTTAACGCTCTACCTCTTTTGAATGTTTATTTTTTTTAAAAGCTGCGGGTTTCATTGGTATGTGTGTGAATGCTGCGCCACTCGTAATCATCGCTTGATTAGAAGGCAACATTATACCTAATTACTAGTACTAAGTTAGCCTCCGTAGCGCAGTGAAAAACCGCTTGTTTTGCAAATCAGAGGTCGTGGGCTCAAATCTCGCGGGGGGAAACAACTTTGTGTAGTTGTGTTTTTTTTTTATTAATAGACGCTGTTGGCCGCAGATGGCTATTACAGCTTAACCGGACAATAAGGAACGACTATCCTTACTGGCTAGTACAATACAGGCCGCATGCAGGCTTCATCTGATTGTCTGCAAAGTAAATTGATCCATGCGTCGGATGGGCATGTAAAAAGTCGGTCCTGCGCCTAACCTCTCCCCGGTCGTGTCAGTCTTCCGCCCCATCAGATTGTGAGAGGTATAAAGGAAGAGAGAGTAAACTTGTGTCTACGCAAGTACTTGTGCACTATAATATCTCCCGCGTAGATAGATGGATGATCATGAGAAAGATTGGCCGCTGTGGTCGTATCGGCCAGGAGGACATTATTATTATACCTAATTACAACAATTAAAGAAACACCGGACATTATCGAACCTGGTCTTCCAAACCGGGACTACTCAATGGCTGCAACCGTACTTGCGGCAGTTCAGCTGGAGCACTGACATTTTAATTTCTAGGTCGAGCATTATACCATTGGGTTACCTGTGGGGTACCTGTTTATAACCCTATAAAAGGTTCTAACTGGTGTAACCAGTGCTTAAATAACCTTTACTAAAATAATAATAATAATGCTTTATTGCAGACTCAAGATCCAAATACAAAATTATAAATTAAATTAAATAATTGTTATGATTAATAATAATAATAATAACTAAAGGTATAATATTAGGACCTATGATCCTCACAACTATTGTTTCATTGCCTCCGAGTAGGTGGTCGCGTCGCGAACAAGCGGTATTCAGCAGTCAGTTAACAAGTAGACAATAGTGTTATGGCTTTGTAATGAAGAAGAAGAAGAAAAAACTTTATTCATGGCCAACATTACATCGAAAATAAAAGGAAAACAACATAAATTACTTAATTAAGTTAAGTTTGCCACGAATGGGTCCCAACTCAGCATAAAGCGGCTTGCACGCAAGCCGCACTGATCTTCCGTTGGAACCCCTGGTGACTCCACGAACCCTCCACCAAACACACACCCACTGCCCACTCAGCCAACATAAATAAAGAAAAAAAAAAAAACAAAACCAAAATGACAAGTTACCGAACCAAAAGAACACAATACATAATGAGCCAATTTTAAGTTGACAGAATACATAAATATCAGGTATACATAACGGGCCTTACCCAGTTTGACGACAATAGTGGCAAGTGACGCAGAATAACAGGTAATAGAATCATTCGACGTAATAAAATATAAACCACTCAGTTTAAACAAAAAAAGTAAAAAAGTCAAGTCATGTAAGGAATTTAAGGACACTATAGTCATGTGTAATTGAATACGAAATAACAAATAAATGCTTTTCTTTTCTTCTTTCTTTTCTATAGTCAGGTGAGAGAAAAAGGGATACTTAGGGATTTGACTTATCGGTAGATTATAGTCACCTTACATTGTATGGATTAAGAACAAATTACAAGTAAGCAAGTGACAGCGAACCAAGGAACTGGTTCAGCTTAGCAGCCTGTTATTAACTTTATTCTAACTAGGACATTTTTCGATCTGTGATATATCTATAGGAAATATTAATTCATTACCTTGTACAAAGAGGATATAAACTTTAAATTTTTGCCCAGTAACATTATCTATTTATGTATATGCATAGTAATGTATCCAAGTAGTATTTATATTTATATATATATTCTTTATGCACAAAACAGTACATAGGCGGACTTAATGCCAGAGGCAATCTCTACCAGTCTACCTTAGGGTGATGCAGAGACAAATCGTGGTAGGTGCAAACAAAACAAGTGAAACTAAATAATCATAGATAAATATTTTAAAACTATAATTTAACTTACAATAATTAATATAATACTAATACTTATATATTAGAAAATAAAATATACTAATATATATTTTAATATATATATTATATACATAATTATCTTCGAGAAGAATCTGCCATTTTACTGCACAAGTATTCCTGTAACTTTGTTTTAAATGTATAACGTGTAGTAGTGTAGTGTAGTATCTACGTCAAACTTGCTTGGCAACCAGTTACATACATAAATGAATTCACAAATGTGCGTAATTTCTATGTATATTACCTCAATGGTGATACCTAATATTAATAACTCTATTTTTTTAAGTTAAGCAGGATAATGAACAATTATCCTGCTTAACATTATTAAATATTGTATTTAATAAATTCGCCACTGTTCACGTCTGTTAGGTGTAATTCAGTGGTCAGTGGAGTGTCCGGGTAAGAATAGCACCCACCCATCTCCTCCCCGTTGAGTGTTGTAAAAGGCGACTAATACTAGAGACAAAGACTAAAACAAAAAGATGGGCAACAGCGTCTGGCTATTGGATAACCTTTTTTTTTTTTTTTTTTTGACGTGGGGGAAATCTTCGAAAGATCCCCGGGAGCTGTGGGGCTCGACCGGGGTATGTGGGATTCTTACCCACTAAAACCCCCGCGGCTGTCGCATCGGCACATGAGAGGGGGAACCCCAGGGCTCTCCGGTGGGATCTGCACCAGGGGCCCCTCAGTGCCTTGCCTTTGAGCCCGCCGCCGGGGGGCGCATTGTAGCCCCCCGGGAACCTGACACGGTACTCACGGGGACGGGGGTCGCAACCCCGCCGCCGTCCTCCTCGGAGTCGCCGCCGTACTCAATGGACGCTCAAAGGGCCCACACCCCGAGCGTCCAGCGACTCCGAAGGTTGCCCGTTATTTATAGCCCCGGGCTCAGGGCTGGGGCTATTGGATAACCTAGCACTACTACATGGAGTGGCACTATACTACCATCCCTAGGATACCTGCCTGTGGAGTTTATGGCAACTCCTCCGCGCAATTATTAAGTTGTATAATTTAGTTTATTCATTGAGGTATTTTAGTTATCATATTTAATTATGTGCTGTATTATATAGTTTATTTAAAGCTATTTTCGTGCGGGAACGTATCGCCGATTTCCGCCACAAAATGCAATGTCACAACACGAATTGTTACATAATTGATAATTTACAATGCGTTTTGCGATGCTAGGTATGATGTCAGGTACGTTAGAGTCACTGGCATTTTGGGGTCTGGGCCCTAGACCACCATCAAGTACGGCGGTGACTCACTATAATGCGCACCCTGGCGTGGCGACGAAAAAAGGCAAGGCACTGAGGGGTACCTGTTGCCGATCCCACCGGGGAAAACAGGTCCAGGGGGCGGCTATCGCATCGGTATGTACATGAGAGGGGTCTCATGTACCTATCGATGCGACAGCCGCGGGGTGTATAGTGGGTAAGAATCCCACATACCTCGGTTGAACCCCACAGGGTCCCGGGGACCTTTTGAAGGATTCCCTCGCGGAAGCAAAAAACGAAAAGTATTTAGGCGGTATACTTTGCGAAAATGCTACTTTTGTAACGATAACGATGAAAAAATATTTTTGCGTAATTTTTAACCGACTTCTTACTTTACTTTTACTTTAAAAACTAGATTAGTTAACTAGCTATTGCCCGCGGCTTCGCTCGCATAAAATTATTATGTGTGGTAAGGAGTAGTTCAGGCTCAATGTAAATGTTCGTTTAGGAAACCGGATATTTTTTCCCGCTGTTGATGCTGTCCTGTTTCACAAAAGAAATCTACCAAGTTAGTAAGCTTGAAGTCGAGTCATTTGTAAATACTTTTTAAGAAAAATGCTTTGACCTTAACTAATAAAATCTGATCATCAGATCAGATTTTATTAGTTAAGGTATTTTATTTACTACTGGAAATAAACAGATTCAGATCAGATTGTAATTAAACTACTTTTACGGAATATAATATCGCGGTTTATTTTTAGTTTGACGTTTCGAATGCTTTGCAGCACCCGTGGTCAAAGACAACATTATGTAGAACAAGATCAGATTCATTTATTTCTCTTCAGTGTTGCAGAATAAGTATAATGTGGCTAATATTTTTAACAAACATTAATATTTTCATACGAACACACATTTGTAAGGTTTGACAAGGTGGCAAACTTAATCTCTCTCTGTATTAAAGTACTTGCTGCAACTAGGTCCTAGAATCATAGTTCTCTGTAAGTTGGTGTTGAACATTGGTTTTCTAAAATACGCACTTGCGTGTCATTTTGATGCCATCGTGATGTGACTGATACCTGTCCGCCAACTGCGCGCAGCCATAGCCTTGACTAAGGTTTTAGCATTGACTTCCTGTCAATCTGTCTGTGATTGAAGCAGCATTTACATAATTAATGGTTGGCCTTATTTAGACCCTTATTATAGACATTATTAATACAGTGTTGTTATGAATAAATTATATATGTTACAGAGTCGCTAGTATAGAAACTTCTCATAGTCCATTTATTTTCTGTGGGCTTCCATTTTACCTTTTTATTCACGTGGGGGAAACCTTCAAAAGATGCCAGGTGTCCTAGGAGGGGTCAAAAGGAGGTATGTAGTACGAGGATTTTTTTACAATTTGTATGGTAAACATTGAATCCTATTTTTAAGTTGAAATTACTGCAATAAACTGGGCCAAAATCCATTTACTTATATCGCTTCTTCTGTATTCCTTCACGTGGCGTGAAGGAATACAGAAGTGTTACAAAAAACTTCCGGTTATATATATTAAGTACGTAACAGCATATTATGTAAAGCTCTACATTGTTCTCCGTCGCAATATAAATGTACTGTCATCGTGTCTCTATTAGTGTATAAATTTCTATCAAGTACTCGTATATTAAACCACATGTTATCCCTATTGGTGATGTTTGTGCTCTATTTCTTATAATTTCAGGCAATATACCTCGTAACAATAAGCTTGGGTTTCTACAGGCTAATAAATATTACAAATAATGGATTTTATGGTAACAATTATATTTATAACTGAGGTTTTCCTTGTCTTCTCCGGGAATTCACACAATTACATAAATAGACAATATTTATATTAGTTGTTATTTGATTTCAGGTACATTATAACGAAATGTTAAGCACGTAGATACTTCGGAAGTCCTGTCTATAGATTACGTTTTTAACAGACTTCAAAAAAGGAGGAGGTTCTCAATTTGTCTGTATATATTTTTTTTTTCTATGTATGTTCGCTCGTAACTCTGGCAATTATGAACCGATTTAAAAAAACCTTTCTTCCATCCATTCTTTAATCCGTTATTTGGGTCCCATAAAAAAAATATTGCGTACGGATAAGTAGTTCCTGAAAAAACAAGAATGTCGACTGCGCAGGAGAACTGCAGGAATGCCTATATAGATGACTTTATGTCGCTTTTTACGGACAAAAATGGTCATAACTCTGGCAAATATTTACCAATTTCAATAATTCTTTTTTTATTCTAAAGATTGAACCACTGTAATGAATCTGTATGAATTTTATCACAAACGGCTAAGAACTTACTGGACCATGAACGATGTGGAGGAATTTATCTCGTAAAAACCATAAAACTGATGTACTCCATTACATTACTCTGACAAATATAAACCGATTTCGATGATTCTTTTTTTATTCAAGAGAGTAAACTACTATGATGATTCTATGCAAATTTCATTACGATCGGATATTTTTTTCTGAAGAAACATGAATTATGTAAAACTATGTAGACGATAATGTGATCATAACCTAGCTAGATCATTTTACCGTCTTCGATGGTTCAATCATTATTTATGAAAATATCACTAAAAAGTATAAAATAAAATCTTTTTAAAAAAAATTGAACCGACTTCAATATCACTGAAAAGTATAAAATAATTTAAATATTATTGAAGTTGGTGCCAAATATACACAGCAGGTCGCTATAACCAACTTCTATAATATTTAAATTATTTTATACTTTTCAGTGATATTGAAGTCGATTCAATTTATTTTAAAAAGATTTTATCTATATTCAATACAGTCCAGTGGTGAATCAGTCGCGGTGGGATGCTGGATGTATGTTTTGTTAAAAGAAATATTTTTAAATTTACCAACTTTATATATCTATTCAATAAAAATATTGGATGAGGTGTATAACTACGCCCTCGTTCTCTAGCTACAAGTACCTATGTTACCTCTAATTAAATACAAGCTGAGACGATTGATATTTACCGGATTCTGTTTTAAATTCCAGTTTACTACGAATAATTTTCTGGCAAAACATAAATCCAATAACCAGTTTTGAATCTACTTTATACGTACAATTATTCACAAACTATTGTAAAGTCAACTCACTTTAAATCTAATTTTATGATAAATTTCTACATGATTGGGTGGAGAGTTGTTAATACTTATATACAAAAATATAGTTGTAATCTATCTATCTATACTATAATAAAACTCAAAGAGCACTTTTTCTGTACATTGAATATTTTTCAAAAATTTCTATGTGGGGATACTATACTATCGACATAGAGGCCAAAACAATTTTTTTTGGAATTATTGTCTGTCTGTCTGTCTGTCTGTCGTCCTGTTCGTCCAGGTATCATTTGAAAACCCGTGGATGAATTCTGATAGGACTTTCACTGATGTGTTGTTTAGAAGTAGGGGTATAAGTTGGTATATAAAACATCACGCTATGTTTCATAGGGGCTAAGCAGTGAAACATTACTTGCACATATTACCACGTAATTTCCTTTGTATGTGAATAGGGTAATTATAAACTGATCAGTTAATCATTAAGATATCTATTATTACGCTATATACAATAGGGACTGAGCAGACATTTAGTTTGCATAAGATATGGCAGTGGCGAAGGGTCAATTTTTGTAAGGGGTAAGCCGGTCCGGTACACCCAGGACATTTTCATTAGATATCTGTATTGTGCTAGGTACTTTGCTGATAGCAATATGACATTATATCTTTGAAAAGTTAAAATCTGTAATACCCGAGCGAGTCCAAACTAGTGGTGCGTTCCTCACTCATGAGTCGCCTCATTCGAGGTACTCGTGAGGACAAATTGAAAGAGTTCCTCATTTTTCAACGATGGACCACCTCATTTTATCTTTCATTCCTCGTTCTCGCTCGCGAGATTGAGGTTTGAGGCCGCACGCGTTTCCCTCGTCGTGCGAGTGGGTGAGGATTACTGAATGAGCGTGGTGACTGGTGAGGCATGAGTTACAATTTTGCGAGTTAGGTTTGTATTTATATTTAGATAATCGTATCCTACTAATATTATAAATGTAAAAATTTGTGAGGATATTGGATGATTGACGATGACCTCAGTAGTTTAAACTTTATTTAAATCACGAATTGAAATATCAATATTAATTTCGTGATCTTAATTCTCTTAAATTATTATCTATTTATTTAGTGATGATTGAGTGTTTTTTTGTTTATTTTGGACTAAAACACTGAGCGAAAGAAAATGATGTGTGTGAGAGAAATAGCAATAGAGAAGCACACTGCAGCTGCAACGGTCCGGCGTCCTCCTCGCTTCCTCGTTTGTGGCGCGTGACTCGCGTGAGTGAGGCCATGAATTGATATCTAAAACCGTCCCCCGTCAAGATATCCTCAAATGAGGTGTACCTCGCGAGTACCTCACGAACGAAAATGATATACTCCCTCATCCTCATTTTAAATTTGCGAGTTACCCATTACTAGTCCAAACTAGATTAGGAAAGAAATAGGCAAGGGAATATGGCGATGGGGTTGTTCATGAAATTTTAATGAAAGTCCAGGTAGTGTATAGGTATTGTATTACAGTCGCAACAATAAAAGTTGCGAAAAACTTAACATCAATAACGAATATCATTAGACAGTAATTTACGATGTTAGCGTGATTTACATTATGAACAGCGCCATCTATCGGTGAAATTGAACATACACTCACTATAGAACTTTAAATATAAAAGAAAGTCGTGTTAGTTACACTATTTATAACAAGAACGGCTGAACCGATTTGGCTGAAAATTGGTGGGGAGGTAGCTTAGAACCAGGAAACGGACATAGGATACTTTTTATCCCGGTTGGTTAAGGTTAAACAACGTTAGGTAAGGTCATTAAATAGATGGGTGAACCGATTTGTATGATTTATTTGTGCATATCGAGTAGGTCTGAGAATAGGTCATAAATTATATTTCATAGCGCTAGGTTAAGGTTAAGCAACATAAGGCCAGGTCATTAAATTGATGGGTGAACCGATATGTATGAAATTTTGCGCGTAGGTCTGAGAATAGGTTATAAAGTATATATTATGCTGCTGATACCATGATTGACGAGGATATATAGAACGAGAGGAGGGTGCAAGAGATGGAGAGGGGAGGGTGATGGAGTGAGTGATCGGAGGAGTTAGGTGGAGCAAGGGGGGGGGAGTGAGAGGGAGCAAGTTGGGAGAAGAGAGAGGAGGGAGAGGGTTCAGAGAGAACAACGGGGAGAGGAAGAGGGGAAGTGTGACGGGGACCGAAGCGGGAGGGGAGAGAAAGAGCATAGAATTAGATTTTTCTTATAAGAGAGAGAGATGGAGAGAGATAAATCATGGGAGTAGGGAGAAAAGGGGACCAAAATGTAATTCCAGCGCGGGTGGAGCTGCGCGGGTCAGCTAGTACTTATAATAAAACTGTAACAGGTCCAATTCTGTACATTGAAGATATTTTGAAAATAATATATTTGGAGGGCATTCTATAACCGATACTGAGGCCGAAAATGTAATTTTTTAAATTTTTGTCTGTCTGTCTGTCTGTCTGTCTGTCTGTCTGTCTGTCTGTCTGTATCACGGCTGAGCATCACGCCGAAACTACTGAATGGATTCAAATGAAACTTGGCATGATTTGAGATCTTACTACGAGGTAGGACATAGGATACTTTTTATCCCATAATCTAGCACGGTTCTTTCGGGAGAGGGGATTAAAGTCCAAACGGGTACTTGGTTATACGCTTGGTCCTATTTTATTAATTTTTCTTTATAATCAAAGTCAAAGTCAAAATATCTTTATTATGTATAGGCCCCACGGAGGCACTTACACAAAAATCATTTTTACAAACTACCACCGGATCGTAACGCGGCCGCTACTGAGAAGATCCGGCAAGAAACTCAGCGGGCTTGTCTTTTTTTGTCATTTTTTTTAATAATAGTTTTACAAATTTTACTTATGTCAGCCTTAAACTTCTAAGCTTGCATGAGTTGAGCAGTTCAAGCCCACGCAGCTTTATCCTCCAGGTAATCCGAGATTTTATAATAAGCCTTTTTTGACAAACGGCTTTTTATCAAAGGTTTAAATTTCTTTATTGGAAGATCTCGGATATCCTGTGGCAGTTTGTTACAAAAGCGTATACTTTGGCCCATAAACGATTTGCCTGTTCTGTGGAGACGCGTGGCATGTACAACAAGATCGTGTTTGTTCCGGGTATTAATATTATGTGTATCACTATACTTTTTAAAAGAACTGATATTTTTTTTAACATAAACTAAATTTTCAAATATGTATTGTGACACAACCGTTAGAATATCTATCTCTTTGAATTTCTCTCTAAGTGAATCAATAGGAGCCAGATTGTAAATGGCCCTCACAGCTCTTTTCTGTAGAATAAAAATAGTATTAAGTTCTGCAGAAGATCCCCACAGTAATATGCCATATGACATAACACAGTGAAAATAGCTGAAATAAACAATTCTAGCGGTTTCAACATCAGTTAAACGTCTAATTTTCTTGACTGCATAAGCCGCGGAACTTAGCCTACCCGACAACTTCTTAATTTGTGGGCCCCACTGTAGTTTGGCGTCAATTGTTATACCTAAAAACACAGTCGACGCCTCAAGGTCCAACGCTGCTCCATTTATTTCTACATTGGTTGCCAGCTGTCTCACATTAGGAGTTACAAATTTCATACATTTAGTTTTGGTCTCATTAAGTTTTAAATTGTTAACATTGAACCAATGGACAACCATAGAAAGTACATTGTTCACTTCGTCATAATCATGGAGTTTACGCTTAACTTTAAATAGAAGAGATGTATCATCCGCGAACAATACAATATTAAGTTTGTCCCCCACGAAGTAGGGTAAGTCATTGATATATATTAAAAACAAAAATGGGCCTAATATTGAACCCTGAGGAACGCCCAGGGAGACCACGGAACCTGGAGATCTCTTACCGTTTACATCGACCCTCTGAATTCTATTAATTCTATTAATAATATAATAAATATTAGTAAGGGAACACTCATAGAGAGTTGTTATCAAGGTTTTGTAATCGATCTGGTTAAGCAACGTTAGGTAAGGTCATTAAATAGATGGGTGGACGGGTCCGTGCTTTGGAGAGCAAGTAAAAAGTGGGTCCCAGTTTTTAACCGACTATAAAAAATGAGGTTATGTATTCGATGCGAATGTCTGTTATTCAAAGTTTAGTTAACGTAAAAATAGCGCAGGCGGAGCTGCGTGGGTCAGCTAGTACGGAAAATAAGAAAATAAAATTGCCTTTTCTGATATGGGAATTTACATTTCCCCTTACTAGCAGCATACCTGCTAATAACAATTAGTTCTCCGCTTAGGTTAAACCCAGCACAGAATTAAGTTTTAACGTCGATTGCGGTTCGAATATCTTAACCGCAATTTATCAATGCATTTAATTAATAAGCAATTAATGACAGGTTGCGTTTGACGTTCTTATCTGTTTTATGGGCATACTCATTGTATTTACGTGGAATGTATATACTTGAACAAATCTGGTATTAGATAAGTATATTTTTTGTATAAATCGAATATAATATCTATATTAAAAAAACCTACCTCGCATGGTACTGGACGTGTTGACAATTTAGTTTTTATCTTTATCTTAGTGATGCATTAAGCGTGACGTTCGCCTGATGGCAAGCAACACGCCCTCCATGGACAGTTGCATTGGATTTGCCTTGATAGCTGCACGGTAGGTACCGACGTCTTATTCGATGTAGTGGCCACTAATATAATTATGGAGATATAAATTCCACAGTCTGTACCGTAATATAAAGTATAATTTTTTCTTGAAGTTTGTAGTCACAACGGATCTTTGTGTGTCTGAAGTTGGCTGCAAGACGTTGCGCAGTAGCTATTATTGTGTTTTTGTATTGACAACTCACGACTGTAGTTGCGCAATGGTTCGCCAGACCTAACTTTACACACACACAAAGATCCATTGTGACTATTGTATACCTAAGTAGATGGGTGACGATGGGAAAATAAAACTTTATAGTGATAGTGAAGGCAAATCAACAAAGTGAATCCCGCGCCAAAGGAGATTACCACGGAAGTCACGTCGATATTTTTATACCTACAGCAAATTATATCGATACCAAGCCATAGGTATTTGTTATATTAGTAGTATTTGTTATACATATTAGGTGGAAAAAATCATTTTTTTTAACTCTCGATATCTTTTATGTCGTGTCGGTATAGGTACATCCGCGTATTTAACCCTGACATGATGATCTTGGCACCACGTGCCGGATCGATCGCCACTTCACATGTGCGCTCTACAAATATACCCACTGAAATGTTTATGGTACGAGCCAAATTGATTTCATAATCCTATTTATTGCCCCTATTTCAGCTTCCAGGCCTGATACATTCCCGGTATTTGAGCGATGTTTGCTATATGTAGTAGGTGCATAAGTAACTTCTAAAAAGAGCGAGGACTAGTTCTACACCTACCACCATTCGATCCAATGATTGGCTTATATAAGCAAATTACTAAAAAGTATAGGTATGTATGTGTAAGCATTAATTGAAAATTAAAAATAAACCTCGAGCATATTTTTATCAAACACACCTACTTAGGAATCATTACACATCATAGAAATAGTCCCCATAAATGACCCCCAAAATTTTATATTTCTGTCTATCGTTTATTTTAAAGACGTACCTACTTAAATTATTATTATACCTGATGCATACATTATATTGTCACGTGAATTTTAAAATACACTCCTTTCCAAAAAAAACGGGCGGTTTTGTTTTTTCTACATTATTGGTAATAATTTAGTTCTAAGGAGGTTTTAATAGGCAAATCATGTTACTGGCACTTAATAAACAGTATGCGTATGAAAAAAAGTTAATTCCAAATTCGAAACCTTTGTTTTTAAAAATAATAATCCCTTTTTCAGTTTGTGACTTTTTACTTACTTTTAGCGGGTTTTCGGCTAAAAGGTTATAAGGTAAATAAAATTAACTTCTTGTTTTTTTTTAGTAGAATAATTTATGTTTGGCGCATAATCCTGCCTTTTTGTGACTTAAAACAAATATCTTTGTGTCTATTGCATTGGCAGAAAAAGCAATAAGAGCTGTAAAATTATAGCGCTGCTGGAAGAGGGGTGTAGCCAGTGTTACGTTAAACGTGAGTCGTTCAACCGTCCAAAGAACCTGGACTCGATACCAAGAGACAGGTTCCGTTCAGAGAAGGCAAGGTTCTGGGAGAAAACGTTGCACACAACCACGAGACGACCGCTTCTTAGTGACTCAGGCGCTGAGGAACCGCAAATGCAGTTACATAGACCTCAAAAGAAACCTTGAGGAGGAGAGGTGCGAGGAACGCAAGTTAGCCTATGGACTGTGAGGAGGAGGCTTTTAGCAGCTGATATACGCAGTCGACGACCAGCGCGGGCCCCTAAGTTACTCCGTGAGTACCGCATTGCTCGATTGGGGTTCGCTAGAAATTGCCTATCTTGGACACTACGTAACTGGAGTAACGTACTCTTCTCGGATGAGGCTCGAATTTGTCTGCATGGTGAGGACCGATGTCGGCGAGTGTTACGAAGACCAGGAGAACGCTATGCCGACGCGTGTTTTGAAGAAATCATACCTTCTGGTGGGGGGTCCGTTATGTTTTGGGCGGGCGTAATTTCTAGCTATCGTACTGAGATAATATTCATTGAAAATGGCTCACTAAATGCGCAAAGGTACATAACAGAAATCATTTGTCTACATGCACAACGCGCACTGGCTGTAATTGGTGAAGATGCCATTTACATGGACGATAATGCTAGGGCCCACCGTTCTGGCGCCGTAGATGCTTATATGCAAGAGGTCGGTATTCGTCGTTTGGATTGGCCAGCGCGGAGTCCCGATCTTAACCCCATTGAGCACGTCTGGGACCTCCTAAAAAGGCGAGTACGATCTGTCCAACCACCTCCACAAAACATCAGGGAGCTGAAACGTGTGATCTCGGCTGAGTGGGAACACATTTCACAGGACACCATCAAAAGTCTAGTGGAAAGCATGCCAAGAAGATTAAATGCCGTAATTGCTGCAAGAGGAGGTCACACTCATTATTATTTTTAACCGACTTCAAAAAAGGAGGAGGTTCTCAATTCGTCTATATATATATATATTTTTTTTTTATGTATGTTCGCGCATAACTCTGGCAATTATGAACCGATTTGAAAAAATCTTTCTTCCATCCATTCTTTAATCCGTTAATTGGGTCCCATAAAAAAATTATTGCTTAGTAATAAGTAGTTCCTGAAAAAACCAGAATGGTGACTGCGCACTGAGAGTTGGAGGAAAGCCTATATAGATGACTTTATGGTGTTTTTTAAGGACAAAAATGGTCATAACTCTGGTAAATATTTACCAATATCAATGATTCTTTTTTTATTCGAAAGAAGAAACCACTGTAATGAACCTGTATGAATTTTATCACAACCGGATAAGAACTTCCTGGAGGACCATGAATGATATAGAGGAATTTATCTGGTAAAAACCATAAAACTGATGTTCTCCTTTACATTTCTCTGACAAATATGAACCAATTTCGATGATTCTTTTTTTATTCGAGAGAGTAAACTACTATGATGATTCCATGCAAATTTCATTACGATCGGATAAATTGTTTCTGAGTTTATGAAGAAACATGAATTATGTAAAAGTATGTAGACGATAATGTGAAATCATAATGATGATAATAACCTACCTAGATCATTTTACCGTCTTCGATGGTTCAATCTTTATGTATGAAAATATCACTAAAAAGTATAAAATAAAATATTTAAAAAAAAAATTGAACCGACTTCAATAACACTAAAAAGCATAAAATAATTTAAATATTATTGAAGTTGGTGCCAAATATACACAGCAGGTACGCTAACACCAACTTCTTTAATATTTAAATTATTTTATGCTTTTTAGTGTTATTGAAGTCGGTTCAATTTTTTTTTTTAAATATTTTATTTATTATTTAATGTCTTTTTTTATTAAAATTCCATAAAAAAATCTCTTAGTCTTAATTTCACTATACCCATAAAAAATTATCATTTTAATACGGCTCTCTGTTTTCATTAACTGAAACACCGATTCCAGGATTTAAGTGTTAAAACCTATATTCTCATTGATAATAAGAAATTTCTATTCATCTAAGCTAATGAAATACTAAAAGTAGTTAGTACGTATTACGCCTATGCTTTTGCTTGGATAAGCTATGGCATTATCTTGTGGGGCAATAGTGTGGACGTGCCTACTCTATTTATTCTACAAAAGAAGTTGATCCGCATACTTATAAATATAGAACAGACCGTCAGCTGTAAACCTTTCTTTATTAAACATGAAATCCTTACACTTACATGTATCTACATTCTGGAAATATGTAAATTTACTAGAAAATACCCAAACTTCTTTACAACACGAGGAGACAGAAACACTAACCGTTCAGTAAGATACAAAAATATGCTAATGCCCCCTATGTCCCGGATAGCCCTACACTCATCTAGTCCCTTAGTAATGGCTATAAAAATTTATAATAAGCTCCCAGATTCAATAAAAAATGAAATTAATACAATAAAATTTGAAAGAATATTAAAAAAATTCCTAATAAGCAAAGCCTACTATACAATAAATGAATATATAAACGATAAAATTCAAAATTTTGTATGAAAATTTACATACTTAAATAAAATAAATATAATATGTAATTAATTATTGTTAATTAATATGAATTTAATAAATAAGGACTGTATTTTAATGTTATAACAAATAACTTAGTAGGTATATTTTAATAGGTAAATAATAAATAAAATGAAATTGAATAATGTTACACATAAAAACATGAATAAATTTTATTGTAAATATTGAATACTGAATATTAATAGGTGGTAGCTTTTAAAAAAAAAAAAAAAATTACAGTTCAAGAGTGTTAAGCCTCTTGTTGCGTTAAGCCTATTTGGAATGGATATTTTTAAAATTAAGTATAAAATTTTATAGCATCAGATACTAGACAATTGTATAAATAGGTAAGTACCTACTTAAGTAATAATAGTCCAATATTTTAATTATGCAGTGAACATAGTTTACATAATAATATTTTACATTTAATAAAATAATACTTACCAATCAATTATACAAATCGTAACATACATAAAATCAATTTAAATCTTTGTAATTAAACAATACTTACCAATCAATTATACAAATCGTAACATACATAAAATCAATTTAAATCTTTGTAATTAAACAACAACAATACACCTACCTATATGTTGAACTATGGTATCTTCCTCTCTCCTAATTTTCACTGTGCCCAACAGGGTCCATAATTGTTACTCAACTTTGCATTGTCACCTAATTATACATTATGGAAAAGTGAATAAATGAATATGAATATGAATAAAAATATTAATATTAGCCATAGAAAAGCCAATGACTGTAGGGTGCCCGTTTTTTTTGCAAAGGAGTGTATAATTTAATTAATTACTTGTAAGTGAATTCAGAGCATTTCTTGGTCCTGGAATAGTCCCATTCACTCACAACTATATGTAGTATCTTGTGTAATTAAATTAAATTATATTTTAAAATTCACCACGTGACAATATTAAGACCAATACCACCTACTTATTGTATTTTCTTTAGGCTGTTGCTGAACACTGTTTACTGTTTTACACCGTTATCTATTTGAGAACAATACAACGCTAAATTATTTTATCATACTGGCATCTGGTGAATGTAGCGTGGTGTTTAAAGAAATGCTATTCAAATGTATCTACCTGCATATCTGAGTTACTAGTTAATCCATTCACAAAAGACACTGCTAACAAAGACATCACCAATTGAGTAAAATTAAGACAAATGACTCTCCTCCAGTTTCATACAGCATATTTTGTCCCTTCACACCGATTTTGTCACAACGGCTAACTTTTGACAATATTAGCCAATCTTACGCTTGTGCAGGCTGCACGCTTGTGCGCCTTTATTTCCGTTTCCCCACTTCGCAACTGAGTGAGGCTACATTTTATAGTGGTTTATTGTCATCAGCAGATGTCGCATCACATCGTCCAAAACAATCCGAATTTGATACTTATTCCATTGTTTCAAAGTTGTTTTCAACTTGTTGGGTATCGTTAAATGTATACGTATTTGTATATTTGGAATTGATGGCCCGAATCTAGCAAATTAATTAACTTTTACGTGGCCTAATACTGATGGAGCAGTAATTACATTAAGGGCTACCTGACTACATACATGTTTATTTCGAGCTCCTTTCCAATTAGGGACGTCAATGAAAAAGAGAAGAAATTCAATGATACTTATATAAATATTGTCGCCTCCGTGGCGGTTGGAAGCCGCACGCTTTGCCAACCAAAGGTCGTGGGTTCAAATCCTTCGGGGGGCAACTACTTTGTGTTAGTTGTTCCATACTGACTGGGACAATACAGGCCGATCATACTGACTGGGACAATACAGGCCGATCATACTGACTGGGACAATACAGGCCGATCATACTGACTGGGACAATACAGGCCGATCATATTGACTGGGACAATACAGGCCGATCATACTGACTGGGACAATACAGGCCGATCATACTGACTGGGACAATACAGGCCGATCATACTGACTGGGACAATACAGGCCGATCATACTGACTGGGACAATACAGGCCGATCATACTGACTGGGACAATACAGGCCAATCATACTGACTGGGACAATACAGGCCGATCATACTGACTGGGACAATACAGGCCGATCATACTGACTGGGACAATACAGGCCGATCATACTGACTGGGACAATACAGGCCGATCATACTGACTGGGACAATACAGGCCGATCATACTGACTGGGACAATACAAGCCGATCATACTGACTGGGACAATACAGGCCGATCATACTGACTGGGACAATACAGGCCGATCATACTGACTGGGACAATACAGGCCGATCATACTGACTGGGACAATACAGGCCGATCATACTGACTGGGACAATACAGACCGATCATACTGACTGGGACAATACAGGCCGATCATACTGACTGGGACAATACAGGCCGATCATACTGACTGGGACAATACAGGCCGATCATACTGACTGGGACAATACAGGCCGATCATACTGACTGGGACAATACAGGCCGATCATATGATTGACTGATATTAAAAATGATCCATGCGTCAGATTGGCACGTAAAAAGTCTGTCCTGCGTCTTTCTCTTCCCTGGTCATGTTGGTCTTCCATAGAAATGAGAGTGCACCTGTGTCTACACTATAATATCTCCTGCGTAGTTGGCTAATAGTCTTACAATAAGACCACCACTGGAGATCATTATATAAAGACGTTTATAGTAACTTTATTTTAATTGGTTGTTAGTTACATCTATACAGATCTGTTATCTGTCGGCCTAGATCGAGATGAGACAGCCGTGTGTTAAATTATTATTAATTTTACCAGGTGGTAGGTTCCTTGTGCAAGGAACCGTACAGGTAGGTACCACCGCAGTGTCAGATATTCTGTCGCCAAGCAGCAGTGTGTAAACAACGCTGTATTTCGGTGTGAGGGGCACTGTAGCTGGTAAAATTTACTTTTCATGTCTTAAGGGTCAGCAACGCGCTAATGATTCTTCTGTTGTTGCTAGCGTCTATAGGCTGCGGTGACTGCTTACCATCAGGCGGGCCGCATGCTTGTTTGCCACATTGATGGTATAAAAAAATAATTACAGGTTGTTTACACTTTCTGGATTGCTATATAGAATGTTGATAAACTATGTAATGAGGAAAATGTGTCATGAAATGTAAAACCACACCATGCCACGTTGCGGTGGTTTGCAGTTTTCATATGACAATTGGCACGCCACAAGCGTACTGGCGAGTGCCACACCTAGCAGCCAATAGACAGGTTGGGATCATAACTCACCCCCTGCCACCCCCTAGTTGGACGACGCCACAAGTTGTTGACCCTAGCGTGCGTCACCGTATAACGATCATAATCGTTTGCTTTGCCCTCAACTGACATGTTTACCTCATAAGGACAAAGAAGGAAAACAAAAACTTTAGTGTTTTTTTAGAGCAACTTGTTGCCCGACTGGGGAGATTTCACGTATTGCTAAATGTTTGTAGATTCTTCTAGAACATTTTTAATGCAATTTTAGCATATTATCTATACATATAAAATTACTTGTCCTGACCGACTGACTGATTCATCAACGCACAGACCAAACCGCTGGACCTAGAAAACTGAAATTTGGACAGTAGGTTCTTCTTATGACGTAAACATCCACTAAGAAAAGATTTTTGAAAATTCTACTCCTAAAGGCATCGATATAATATAATAAACTAGATTTGGTGTCACGCTTCAAAAAGTGGCGAGAAATAGCGCCCTTGTGTCGCTATTTCTTTACAAGCCACTTCCTGACAAATTTATTTTTGCCGATAGGAGTGTCGCTACTGTCTATATGAAACTGTCAAACTACACTTAATTAACATATTAGAAATGTTAGTTCACGTTTCCGGCACCAGCACAGATAAGTTTGCAACCTCCGCGACCACATTTTAGATGTCATTTTGTTCGTGAATGTTTATCTAGTTTATATATTATATCGATGCCTAAAGGGGTTAAATGGGGTGTTTTATTTTGTATGAAACCTTTTATTGTGTGGTTCGATTGATTTGAAATTTACTGAAAAGATTTTCTACATAAAACAAATCAATACGTGTTTCGCGAATTTAAAAAAAAAACCTTTGGGAGTGTGTTAGGGGTTGCTAAACTGTGTAAAAAAATTAGCGGGCGAAGCCACAGGAAATTGCTAGTTGTTATCTAAAAATGGAATATGCTGAGATGCTGTGGCCGCAGGAGGAGAAAACCATCCATTAACATAACATATTAATTTAATATATTAAATTATATATAACATATTATTATAATAACATTAACATATTATTATTGCAATAAATCTGAACACTCCTGTATACAGAGTAGATAAAAAAGTAAGAGAGCATGAGAGAGATAGTGAGAGAAAGAGAGAGTAGTGTTTGAAAAAAGTTACAAACAGTAAAAGAAGAAAAATCATTTATTTGACGGACACAGAAAGTGACACAAACAAAAGTAAACACAAGCTATGTGGGGTCAAAAAGTATTCTCTCAGCAATGATTTTTTTCCGTAGAGTACCACATTTCAAATGAATTTGCAACCTATTTGAACATTATTATGCAGTCCAAAAACGCGTTTACTTAGAATGCAATGCAACAGCAAAAACGGCTTGGTATTACAATCTCTATCTATCACGTTTCAGCTGCTTCTAGACGTGTATCACTATAATGTGAACAATAATTTTATTGAACAGGGAATATTTTAACTATCTTACTGCCGAACCTACAAACGTCAATTATAGTTAATTGTCATTAAGTCATTTTTTGGAATTGCTTTATTTCGACACTCGAAGCTAATTAATAATTAATTACGCTCAGAGTAAGTAGATATATCAACAATCTCGTAATAATTCGTCAAAAATAATCATAAGAAAGTCAAATTAAATAGATTACAGAAAATGACATAATTGACATTAAAGTTAATTGCCTTTTGTGAGTTCGGCAGTCAGAAAATAAATACTTAATCTTTTCTCTTAACTTAAGTAAAGTTAAAGCTAAAACAAAACAATCAACAAACTGGGTTTCGATTAATAATTTTTTAAATGAACACCATCGCTCTTTATTTACACGAAACCGAAATACATACATATTGACAACAGTAACACATATACTGCCATATACTTAAACGTTTAATGATCAGATACATAAAGACACATTCAAGAGCTCTTTGTTTCAAACAATCGGAGAAATAATAGGTTGTTATTCAAATTGATTTGTCACCATTTGATCGGGGATCGATACGATAGCAGGGGTCGCCTAGTTCCCTGGTTTTTTGGCCGCGGCCGGCACTGCCTACTAGTGCCAACCGACGCAACACGTGTTTACAATGTTAAAACCACACTATCTAAATAGGTCATAACTTTTGACCTGAATAGTGTATCGAATTGTTTACGTAGATATGTATAGCTGATTAGTCGAAGTCACATGTTTGGTGGGCATTAAAATTCGATTAAAATATGATGCTTTAAATGTGGAAAATGCGGTTGCTAACTTTTCGTTTTTGTTTGATAAAAATAAATATTTAAAAATTGTTTAAGTACAGTTAAGCACACTCACAGGTTTCTCTCAACTCTCTCACAGGAACCGTTCAGGTAGTGTCAAATATTCTGCCGCCAACTAGCAGTTTGTAGACATAGCTGTATTCCGGTGTGAAGGGCACTGTAGCTGGTGAAAATACCGGACATAAAAAACTTAATATCTAATGTCTTTAGGGTCGGCAATGCGCTAGTAGTTCGTCTGGAGTTGCTAGCGTCTATAGGCTGCGGTGCCTGATTTAATCAAGCTAGACTATTATCACAAATCAGTACAGTATGCATCTAGTAGCAACTTACTATAATAACGAATGAGGTAATGACTCATTAACAGTCCCTGACGCCCCGTGTGGGCCTATCTCACCAGTCACCATCATCACCAGCCGGAAGACGTCCACTGCTGAACGTAGGCCTCGCATATGTACCTACCTACCCCTTAAAATCTGTCCAATCTATACTTATAATAAAACTGTAACAGGTCCAATTCTGTACATTGAAGATATTTTGAAAATTATATTTGGAGGGCATTCTATAACCGATACTGAGGCCGAAAATGTATTTTTTTTTTTAATTTTTGTCTGTCTGTCTGTCTGTCTGTCTGTATCACGGCTGAGCATCACGCCGAAACTACTGAATGGATTCAAATGAAACTTGGCATGATTTGAGCTCTTACTACGAGGTAGAACATAGGTTACTTTTTATCCCGTAATCTAGCACGGTTCTTTTGGGAGAGGGGATTAAAGTCAAAATGGGTACTTGGTTATACGCTTGGTCCGATTTTATCAATTTTTCTTTATAATATAGGAAATATTAGTAAGGGAACACTCATAGAGAGTTGTTATCAAGGTTTTGTAATCGATCGGGTTAAGCAACGTTAGGTAAGGTCATTAAATACATGGGTGACCGTTTAACGCCATTTGAACTAAACGGGTCCGTGCTTCGGAGAGCAAGTAAAAAGTGGGTCCCAGTTTATAACCGACTATAAAAAAGGAGGTTATGTATTCGATGCGAATGTCTGTTATTAAAAGTTTAGTTAACGTAAAAATAGCGCAGGCGGAGCTGCGTGGGACAGCTAGTGCTCTATAAAAGCCAATTACTTATATGTGATAATGCCATGTCTTATAAGATCTCTATTGTTGCTACTTTTATAATGCATCATGCTTATTTATTATACTTTTACAATGCATCAGATGTTGCCCAATTATGTGCTGTAAAGTAAATATTTTTAAAAGATCTTTGTTTAACCCTATTTTAATCATGAACTCATGATGCAAAAATAAACATAACATTGCTGCAGTAGCAGTATACACTACTGCAGCAATGTAATAAGCGACTTTGAGCTACCCTCAGCGATAACCTACCAATTATTGATAACATTGATTCAATAAAGTGTGATCTACACAAAACTCACGTTTTATCATTTACGACGTGAGTATCAGAGCAAAGAATATTCAATTCTTGTGTCTTCGAAACTTTCTTAAACCTATATACATTATATTACCTATGTTTTCAATTTGAAAAGAGGCTTAACCACGCACTTGATGAGAAATTGTTTAGTAACCAATAAGCTGTGTAAGCCAATAAGAGCTTCTCTGAGATTAATATAGCTATATATTCATTACATTATTGAGATCCGTGTAGGTCTAAGTAAACAATACGTGGCTTTAGGTTTATCCACTTCTATATCGTATACATTGAGTGTATTAATTGATGGCACTCAAAATACACAATTCTTAATCGAAATTCTTTAAAGTTTATAAGTACAAGATGATTATGTAAATCTAATTACTGTAAATGCTGTTTATAAAATGTTAAAACCTAAATAATGTCACGCGTCCTATTCAGTACCGGTTATGAAGCCTGCAACAGGTCCTGTAGGCAGTCGTTAAATGCTTGGAAAAAAAAATTCTTTATTTCTTGCCAAATCTTACAGATTGCAGGCTTGTCCAGATTATTGAGAAAATTTCACACGTGCTCGCACGTAATAATTATTTTACATAGAAACAATGTAAACATTTTATTTTTGGAATAAAATAAACATACGGACGCCTCTACGTTACAATCGTATTTATCTATGTCTACGTAAATAGAGATATAATGCCATCTTCTTAATATAACCGGAGTAATAAATAAATCATTAAACAAAGTAATTTACCTCGTCAATGTTCGTGTCCGCTATCGTGCGCGTGCTTTCAGTAGCAACACTAGTCCACTGGTGATAGTCAGTTGACGTTATCAGTAGTGATTACAGGTGACGTGTGCTCGCGGTGATAAGGGCCAGCTGAGTGCGGTGCGCCGGACGCCACCGCCACGCGTCCTCCGCACAGCTGATCCAACAACAAATGGTGAATGTTTCACTAAGCTCATTCGCACCACCACACTAACACACAAAATAACAAATAGTAGGAGTTGGTATCGGCGGACGATTGTCGTGAGAACAGTCCTCACTAGAAGGTTAATGGAGAATTAAAAGTCGATCACTAGACTGTCTGAAAACTAGAATATTCGTACTTTGAATCATTATGCGCCTGAACTCTCGCCGGTTGTGTCGGTCTTCCGTCCTAACGGATTATGAGATTAAATGAAGAGAGAATGCATCTGATGATAGGAGCTTTAATATAAGTACATCGTTATTGGCTGACACATACGATCAATTTGCTGTCGTGGAACAAACTTCACATAGGTTGGTATGCCGCCAAAGGTGCATGACTTAAAAAATAATTTACTCTTCTGTGATACATCCTATGTAATAAAAGAAAATCAATGTGTATTAAAATATAAATGAGCTGTTTTACTACAGTAACTCATGTAAGGGCATTACTATTACCATTTTCTGAACACTGTTTTAAACCGAGGGAATATTCTAAAAATTCTTTAGGCGAGAACATCCAGAGACGAGAGGTTATCGCAACAGAGATAACACACAATAGCTATTGGCTCTACGTTGAACTTGACCGCTAACTCATAACATAAAAATGTACATAAAGTATGTATTTTAGCAATAATAAGAGCATACAAACTGGTTTAAAAGGAACTCACTATAATAACCGGTGCATTGTTACCTGCCAGAGATATACAATACTTTGATGCACGAAATTCTACTAGTATTCTCTATTTGGTGCCCACTTCTACTGTCTATGTTACTTTACGTATACCACACAGGAAAAAATACACAAAAGTACAACTTTACTAAGAAGAAGATCGGCGAACTACACAGAATATATTTTAGAGTGCACAAGAGTTTGGAGAGACCGTTTACTCGCCAGCCAATCCGCTCCAGAACGGACTTTTTACATAACTATACTATAAGTAAATCCCACGAGATAATGTATTAAATTAACTTCCGGTGTATAGATATAAAGAAAGACGTAGCCGAAATCGGTAGACATCGAAAGTTTTCGACGAAAATATTGAAGCGGCGCTGATTAGCAGATACATAATTCCTTTTACATAAAATTAAAGTTTAAAGAAGCATTCTTTATCAATATGAAGTCAGGCACAGTTTGCGTCATAGGTAAAGAGCAACTTTTTTTAAATAAAACTGAATCACATTCGTAGTGGTTTACGATTATCGTTACGATTTCTTGTTGATACATAAAAGGTTACTATAGTTATATTTAGTTAAGGAACTCCACTTAAATCGGTTATAATCCAACACGCGCGCCGCGTATATTCCGGGATCAAAAGAATTTTTCCCGGAAATATTTAAGGAGACATGGATTCTGAAACGGTTATAATCGCTAGCATAAAGTGTAAGCATATGCGTTGGCTTTTGAATGAATGTGATTTTAGATAAGACTAGCTGACCCACGCAGCTCCGCCTGCGCTATTTTTACGTTAACTAAACTTTTAATAACAGACATTCGCATCGAAAACATAACCTCCTTTTTTATAGTCGGTTAAAAACTGGGACCCACTTTTTACTTGCTCTCCGAAGCACGGACCCGTTTAGTTCAAATGGCGCTAAACGGTCACCCATCTATTTAATGACCTTACCTAACGTTGCTTAGCCCGATCGATTACAAAACCTTGATAACAAATCTCTATGAGTGTTCCCTTACTAATATGTATTATATTATAAAGAAAAATTGATAAAATCGGACCAAGCGTATAACCAAGTACCCATTTTGACTTTATCCCCTCTCCCAAAAGAACCGTGCTAGATTACGGGATAAAAAGTATCCTATGTCCTACCTCGTAGTAAGATCTCAAATCATGCCAAGTTTCATTTGAATCTATTCAGTAGTTTCGGCGTGATGCTCAGCCGTGATACAGACAGACAGACAGACAAAAATTAAAAAAAATACATTTTCGGCCTCAGTATCGGTTATAGAATGCCCTCCAAAAATTATTATCAAAATTTCTTCAATGTACAGAATTGGACCAGTTTTATTATAAGTTTAGATAAGATAAAAGTATTAGTTTAACAAAATAGGTAGATACCTACGTAACAAGAACTGATTTACAGGTACAATACAATCTAGCGCTGCATAATAATCGAGGTAACATTTAACTGCCACTAGACCACAGTCTGTATCGGAGATACCAGAATAATACGTTTAACAGTTGGTTTAATTGAGCCTCTGCTTAAACGACTTAATTAAATGTATATTTGTAAAATAATATATAATTACTAGGTATATAATTATTATTCTTATGTGAACTTAAATAATATGATAAAGGTATACTATTCAAGAAAGTTCTGACAAATATTAGAGTAGAACAAATAAAATAATATTATTGATACATAATTATAATAGTAATACATATATTATTAAGCTAAGCTTACGTTCATCATCATCATCATCAGCCGGAAGACGTCCACTGCTGAACATAGGCCTCCCCCTTAGAACGCCACAATGAACGACAATTGGCTATTTGCATCCACCGGTTACCTGCGACGCGCACAATGTCGTCTGTCCACCTAGTGGGAGGCCTGCCAACGCTGCGTCTTCCGGTTCGTGGTCGCCACTCGAGAACCTTTCTTCCCCAACGGTTATCGGTTACCGATAAGCTTACGTTACTGTCGAGAAAATACTTTCAGTGCAGTCGTAGGTAAGAGATGTTAGCCATTTGATTAAAATATTTTGGCCTCATGTACCGAACAATGTTTTATGTTACAATATTTGATAACATTATTATACAAGGATGATGAAATGTATGGATTAAAAAGTTTTGCAAAGGTCGTATTTACTGAAACAACTGGGGTTGTAAAAACTCGGCGACTTAGCATAGCGTGATAACCATCACTCCTTAGAACAACGTACGTCTTGTGGAACGGAAGGCATGTTTTAAGAATAAAAAGTTAGACATTAAAGCTTTTCGTTTGCCTTGCAAAAAGTATTGTGACTGTAGTAACCCTGTCTGTAATAATTAAATAACGGAATTACGAGTAATTGAGTTGGGTTTTGTGGGATGTGACCTATAACGACAAAACCAAGTACCAAACCGCAGGATCTTGCGGTTGGTAAATTGTTCGTCCGCGCTGCACTCGAGGTGCAATCAATCTTGACATTGCGCACTACAACAGCGCTGGAGTGGATACATTGGAATCAGATAACATGTTATGCTACTGCTTAACCACGATCCGACCTGCTCCCGATCTCCTTCCAGTCTGCGTCCAGTATGAGCACTTCACTAAGGATTGTGTGCGAGACTGGCACTTCAGCCTCCCGAGGCGGTAATTATCTCTGGTTTCAGGAACCCGTGGCATCCACACAGCAAGAGGCAGTGCTACAGTGCTGCACAGTCCCTTAGGTGCCAGTACAGCGATAGCAATCTCACTGCGTGAACACAGCGCCATACGAAGGCGTGATCTTCTTTTTATTTATTCGTTCGTGATGGAAACCTTTAAAAGGTCCCCGGGACTTGTAAAGTCAACCGGCGTATGTGGGATTCTTACCCACTAAAACCCTCGCGGCTGTCGCATCGGCGCATGAGGTAGGAGACCTGGGCTCTCCGGTGGGATCACGGTATTCCCCTGTCTGACAGGGGTTAAAACCGAGTCGCTGTCCTCCTCCGCCGTACTCAATAGACGTCCTAGGCCTTCGTTACCCGTGTTACTACCAGTCTTACTACCAGTAGTAACACGGGTATTATTTTTTGCCCGTGTTACTACTGATTGCTTTACACACTCCGAACGTTCAGCGCTGTATGATCTGTTGTAAGGTAGAGATGTGTTCTAGTCGGACTGCCATAATTTCAGCAGACGATCGTGCTATACCTATATATATTGAAGTATTAATTAAATACAGGGCGACCTCGATTATCGCTGGTTGCGTGATGCAGACGAATGGTCTTAATTGTATTAACTAAGTAATATGTAAACGTGATAAATTCGTCGGAGGCCAGCGATATATTTCCACGCAATTTTGAAATAATAAAAGTAGGCCATTTCAAGCAAAATTTTACTGTAGGTATTTTTTATGGTAATAGAAGGTTTTACGAGCCATATTATGTACTAGCTGTAGCCCGCGGCTTCGCCCGCGTTTACTTTGTTACTCAAACGTATTTTTTTGAATTATGGATCAAGGTTTTTTTTTAAATATTGTTTACACTAATGTTGTCTTTTATTTACGCGAATGCTACACATTCGCGTAAATTATGCATTCGCGTTAGTAAATTCTTACGTACCAATCTATCGTAAAAAGCATAAAATAATTTAAATGTTATTGAAGTTGATGTTGACGTACCTACTGTGTATATTTTCTTCGGGAACACTTTATCCGGTCTTAATGAAATTTGCATGAAATCATTACAGTAGGTTTACTCCCTTGAATAAAAAAAGAATAATCGAAATCGGTTCATATTTGTCAGAGTAATGTAATGGAGAACATCAGTTTCATGCTTTTTTAACCGACTTCAAAGAAGGAGGAGGTTCTCAATTCGTCTGTATATATTCTTTTTTTTACCAGATAAATTCCTCCACATCAATCATGGTTATTATCCAGTTGTGATAAAAGTTATACATATTCATTACAGTGGTCCTTCTTTCGCATAAAAAAGAATGATTGAAATTGGTACATATTTACCAGAGTGTGACGATTTTCGTCCTTAAAAAGCGATAAAATCATCATCTTTTAGACATTCCTACAGTTTTTTTCTAAGTCGCTAATTTTATTTTTTCAGGAACTGCATACAAATATTACTTATAAATATAAGTAATATTTTTTTATGGGACCCAATCAGTGGAGCGGTAAGCCGCTCCACTGATTGGGTCCCATAAAAAAAGAAGAAGAAAGATTTTTTGAAATCGGTTCATAATTGCCAGAGTCATGCGCGATCATACATAGAAAAACTATTTAAAAAAAAATAAAAACCGACTTCAAAGTAAATTATCTAAAAAGCATAAAATAACGAAAATATTATTGAAGTTGGTGTTAGCGTACCTGCTGTGTATATTCTGCTCCAAATTCAATAATATTTTCGTTATTTTATGCTTTTTAGATAATTTACTTTGAAGTCGGTTTTTATTTTTTTTTAAATAGTTTATTTAACACTTTTTAGTGACTTATTTTACCAAGATAGGTTGATACCTATCTTGGTAAAATAAGTCACTGCTGCTGTACTGCTGTAAGTGCTGATGCACTATCACGCAACAGTAACTTACTGAAAACATAAAAAGTTTATATCTCTTAAACTACTAGACCGATTTTGATGAAATTTGTACTCTACCCTAAGTTGAAAGATACTCTAACTATTGCAAAAAGAATTTTTGAAATCGGACTTGTAGTTTCTGAGAAATCCGTGGACAAACCTACATACATACATACATACATACATACACTCGTGAAATTTGGTAAATTCGTTTAGAAGCCCACATAGACTAACATATATGAATATTACGCATTTTTATTAATATTACATACATACGCGTCGAATACAGAACCTAGTTTTTTGAAGTCCGATAGAAATGCTGAAAATTAGTTTGTTAAATTGTTGTGTTGAGTTTACTTACCGAGTTTCGTGACTGTAGCTGTATTTAAACTTAAATGGAAATCCTTCTGCATGCAAACTTTGAAACCATTAATTGATCAAGGGTTTATTTTTCGATGAATGCAGAAAACAGGTTTCTTAGATTCTTGTGTGCAATACATAAAATAAGTCTCGTGACCGTAGGGTAAAACAACAGGATTTGACCCCAATTAATCCCTTTTAGGAATCAAATTAAAAAAAAATTGCACATGGATTTCTTTAATTTCATAAATGCATCCGCAGTGTCATCAGTGCAGCATTTTTTTTTTTTTTTTTTTTTTTCTTAATGCTGTACCTTGTGGTAACACCATATAAATTACAATCTAGCCTAAAGACTAATCAGTAATATTAATTTGACCTAAACGAATAAATTAAAATAGTGTAAGAATGTGTCCAATGGCACTTTTCTTATTGTCTCTATTAAGGCAAAGACACTTTGTTATTGTGTTCTACACTGCACTACACTGCACTAATTTAATATTTAAACTAACTCAAAAGGTTTTGTCCTTTTCAGTCTTCTCACTATGTCCGTGTTGTCGAGGAGCTGGATAGCCTCGACATTCACATGGTGATGAAGCCGATATTGATGAGCTTCAGCATAATCCTTAATAATTTTGGCAACGAGGTCCACTTTGAGGTCCCGATGGAGGTCGTTTATTCTTATGTACCAGGGCGCATTTACAATACCTCTGAGTACTTTGTTCTGAAATCGTTGTATTGTCTGTACGTTACTTTGTTTGGTACAGCCCCACAACTGTATACCATAAGTCCATACTGGCATAAGGACTTGCTTGTATAAAAGGATTTTGTTTTGCACAGACAACACGGAATGTTTTCCAAGAAGCCAGTGCAGTTTCTTGTAGCGAAGGCCTAACTCTTCGCGTTTCTTTTTGACATGAGCCTTCCAGCGAAGCTTTGCGTCAAGTGTCATGCCAAGGTATTTAGCAGTATTCTCATAGGGTATAGCTTTATCGTTTATGTATACCGGATTATAGTTGGACCTTTTGTTGGTAAAATCAATATGAACCGACTTTGATTCATTTAATTTAATTCGCCACTTTCTTGTCCAATTAAAAATGGTGTTAACGGCGCTTTGTACATTCTCCACAGCTTCCGCGTGAGTGACTCCTGTAGCCAAAATGGCCGTGTCATCAGCAAAGGTTGCGATGGTGTTGTTTTCTAATTCTGGAATATCGCAGGTGTATAATAGATACAGGACCGGACCTAGAACACTTCCTTGTGGTACTCCAGCTTTGATTTGCTTAAGATCAGAATAAGCATCTTCCTGCCTTACTCTGAACAGTCTATCTGATATGTAGGACTCCAAAATATCTGAGAATTGTTTTGGCAACATTTTTCTTAGTTTATATATGAGGCCCTGATGCCACACCTTAACAAATGCCTGGGCCACGTCCAGGAAAACTGTTGAGCACACTTTCTTTTCTTCTAATGCTTTTTCAATTATGTTTGTAATTCTGTGAACTTGATCTATTGTAGAGTGTCTTTCCCTAAAACCAAACTGATAGTCAGGGATAAGATTTCTGGCTTCTATGATAGGTTTCAATCGTTTCAGCAGGATCTTTTCAAATAATTTAGATATTATTGGCAACAGCGAGATCGGTCTGTATGAAGTTACTTCATTAGGTGGTTTACCAGGTTTTGGTATCATTATAACTTCAGCAACTTTCCACATATCAGGTACGAATTTTAATCTGAACGAAGCATTTATAAGTGTTGTAAGTTTCACTATAGCTTTATGTGGCAGATTACTGAGAACTTCCCCGGTAATGAGATCATAGCCAGGTGATTTTTTCTTATTTAAATGTTGAATCTCTGTGTGAACCTCTTTTGGTGTGGTGAGTTTTATATCAATTTCATCTTGTGTTATTGCTTCAAATATAACCTCTTCCGTGTCAAGTTTATTTGGTTGAAATGTGTCTTCCAAATAATGTGCAAATCTGATTGCCTTTTGCTCATTATTTACAGCCCATTTTCCGTTCACTTCTTTAATAGGAGGGATTTGGGTAATGGGTTTTTTAAGGTGTTTTGTAGCTTTCCATAATGAATAATCTGTTGCACGATCACTCGTTAATTGTGTAAGGTATGTGTGCATAGCTTCATCACGGAATTTTTGTATTTCCCTTCTTAACTGCTTCGTAAGATTGTTTAGCAGCGTTTTGTCAGGTGGATATCTGGTTCGTTGCCATCTTTGTCTCTGTCTTCTTTTTTCAAATATAAGATTTCGAATTTCCATAGGGTAGTTTCTGGAATTGGACTTTATTTTTAAATCAGGCGTATTATTCCAAGCACATTGTTGGATATCTGTTATAAATTTTCTTACTTCTAATTCTATGTGTTCTGGTTTCTTTAAAGGCACATTCAGAATTACTAGGGAGTCCAAATCATGCTTAAAGCTATCCCAATCTGTATTTTTATTGACCAAAGTTGGATGTCTTTTTCTGTATAGTATATCTTCATTAATGCTGAGTATAATTGGTGAATGGTCTGAACTCATATCAAAACCCTCTTCAATAGAAAGAAAGTTCGACGAGATGTTTTTATATATAAAAAAATCGATCAAATCAGGGATTTTTTGTGGGTCAGTGGGCCAATAGGTTGGCTTACCCGTTGATATGACGTCACATTTCATTTTTCTGATTGCACCTAAGAGTTCTTTCCCTTTAGTTGTGGTTAATCTAGATCCCCAATAGATATTTTTTGCATTAAAATCACCTCCAAGAACGAATCTGTTGCCGAGTTTTGTCAAGAGACTTTCATATTGGGTTGCCTTTATCGAGTACCTGGGAGGGCAGTATATAGCAGATACAGTAACCGGAAAACTTATAGTTTTGACACATACAGCCACAGTTTGAATTTCACTGTCTTCGTGCTTAAATAACTCATAATGATAAATATTTTCCTTTATTATGACGGCACTACCTCCTCTCGCTTTGTTGTCCGGGTGCAATGCGTGATATATTTTGTATCCTTTCATTTGTACGTAGGATTCAGTGGTAAAGTGTGATTCAGATACAAGGCACACGTCGATGTTTTCTGTATTTAGGACCACTAGCAGCTCATGTTGATGCTGACGTAGTCCATTGGCATTCCATGCCATAATTTTTAGCGAGTTAACCATCACTTTTGTTTAGTAATAGCCAATTTAGTGCTAGTTTCCAATTTCTTGAGCCGTTCGTCAAATGATGTTATGACGTTTAGGATTTTGTTTAGTTTATCATCTAAGTTTGATGTTTTCTGTGGCTGTAAATGTTGCTGTGGCTGTGGTTGCGCCTGAATGCCTTTTGTTATTTGAGCAAAAGACAGATTTTTTGTAACAGGTTGGCTCTGTACCTTTTTATTGATATTAATACTTGGGGTCTGTTGAGTAGGGGCTTTGTGTTTCTTAACTGCCTTATTTTTTAAACTTTGCAGTTCTTTTGCTACTATGCATCCCCGATAGCTAGCAGGGTGTGCTTCGCCGCAGTGGACGCATTTAGGCTTAGTGTCTGCAGGTTTATTGCAGTCTTTTGTTAGGTGCTTACCTGTACATTTGACACACCTGGGCTCTTTAGAGCAATATTTCTGAGTATGCCCGTATGCTTGACACCTTTTGCACTGTGGGATCAGTTTCGACGCTTTAATTGGTTGCATGTCTACTTTGCAACCAAGAATAGACTTTATGTTGTAAATTTTATTGATGTCTTCACTCTTATCAAATGATAGCACGAACATGTTAAGAGGTTCTTTAGTCCTCCAATTCAACTTGTTCGTGGCATCTTCAATCTTATAACCTTTGGATGTTAGGTCTTCAACTATTCTTTCGGGGTTACATGAGAAATGCAAATTTTTTGCCATTACCCGGACTGGTCTATCCTGTTTGTTCTCGTAGGAATGCCATTGAGCGTTGCTGTCCAAAAGCAACTTTGTGATTGCCCTATACGATTCTTCGTTGTTGGAATTAATTTTAACACTGTCTCCGTTCCGCATTTTAATTAAAAATGAGTCATTGGATACAGTTGTAGTTAAAAAATCGTAGAACTTCTGGTAATTTTTCACATGTTCTACGATTATAGGAGGTGGTTGGGGAGCCTTTTTCGCTTTTGGTGTCTTTTTGTCTGTCTCACTGGAGCTTGCTCCTTGTTGTTGTTGTGGTGACGGTGTTTGGTTCAGCTTTCTTTTTTTTCGACTTTGCTGACGAATCCACTCTGTTTCCGTGGCTAGTTCCTCTTCATCAGTCTCATAATGGACTTGTTCAGAGGCCTTCTCAGTCATGGTGTCTTCTGCTGAAGATACATTTTTCTTCTGCTTGTAGTGCTCCAGTTGTCGCTGAAGCTCTTCAATTTGACAATGTAAGTCCTTAACTAAATTTTGTAATTCCTTACATTCGGCTTGTTGTTCAGTAAAACGTTGATACAGAAGATGTTCGGTTTCCGTTTGAAGCCTTACTGTATTTTGCGAAGCCATTTTTATTCAAATATAACTTCGCCTTAATAATATTTACGCATATTAGTATTTATGATTCACGACGTTTGTAAAAATCTGGGTCATCGCGGCGGCCGGTGACGATTACTCGCGATAGCGTTTTTGCTGCGCAAGCGCTATACCCGAGTACGGACTAGGGCAAGGCAACGCAGCCGTTCTTCGCGGATGCTGAACGCACACTGATCAGTGATCAGTGCAGCATGATTTTTTTTCCAAATTCATACTCAAAAACCGTGCTAAACCTTGTCAAGGGTTGATTTTCAAAACAAATGTGTCAAAAGTGTTTCTCAACTTCTTTTGATGACGTAAGTTTTGTGTCCGTGTGATGAAAAATATTTTTTGCAAGCTTTGATTATTACCCTATTTGACCCAGTTAGGGGTTGATTTCCTAAAAATGCAGAAAAATTGTTTGTTGTTATGTTGAGTTTATTCAATTAGTTTTGTGACTGTAGCAACATTATAGCTAAAATGTAAATCCTTCTTCATGCAAACTTTCCAACCTCATAAAATGACCTTAGGGATAGTTTTTTGAAAAATGCCTGAAATAAGTTTCTTAGATTATTGTGTGCAATGCATAAAATAAACGGACAAAAAAATATTTTTTGGACCCAATTAGACCCTTTTAGGGGTTGATTTTCAAAATGATCAAATTCCTTTAACTTGATCAATTTATTCACATAGTTTCATCAGTGCAGCATGATTTTCTTTCCGCGCTTGATACTTAAAAACCATGCTAAAACCCCTTCAGTCAGTACACTATCAGTACACTGATAAAATTTCGTGTCCATGCGTTGAATATTTTTTTTCCATGGTAACTTGGATGCCCCATTTGGCCCACTTAAGGCATGATTTTTGAAAAATGGTGAAAATATGTTTGTTACATTGTTTTGTTGAGTCTATGTACCGAGTTTTGTTACTCTAGCTGGATTATAACATTCAATGGAAATCGATCTACGTGTAAACTTTCCAACCCCTTATATGACCTTAGGGGTTGTTTTTCGCTAAATGCCGGAAATGGATTTCTTAGATTCTTGAGTGCAATACATAAATTAAGTCTTATGACTGCAGGGAAAAACATTTTTGGACCCCGATTGGACCCCTGTATTCGCAAAGTTTCATCAATGCAGCATAATATTTTTCCGTGGTTCAAACTTAAAAACCATACTAAAACCCCTTTAAGGGTCGATTTTCAAAAAGTTGTGATACACGTGTTTCTTCACTTCTTTTGTTTAGTACGTTGACAAAATTTCGTGTATGTGTGGTGGAAAAAAATGTTTTCTATACAAACTTTGAGAACCCATTTGACCCACTTAGGGGTTGATTATTAAAAATGCTGAAAATTAGTTTATTCAATTTTTGTTTTGAGTTTATGTACAGTTTCGTTACTCTAGCTTTATTGTAGCATTAAATGGAAATCGTTCTACGTGTAAACTTTACAACCCCATTAAATTATTATAGGGGTTGTTTTTTGCAAAATGCCGAATATAGGTTTCTTAGATTCTTGTGTGCATAAATTACATAAATTAAGCCTTATGACTGTAGGTCGAAAATCATTTTTGGACCCCCATTGGACCCCTTTAAGAGTCGATTTTCAAAAAATTATTATTTATACATTATCATTGCTTTAGTTTGATAAATGTATTCTGAAAGTTTCATCAATGCAGCATGACATTTTTTTTCCGCGTTTCATAATCAAAAACCATGCTAACACCCCTTTACGGGTCGAATTTGAAAAAGATGTGATACACGTGTTTCTTTGGCTTAGTACATTGACTAAATTTCATATCCGTGTGATGAAAAAATAAAATATTTCCATACTAACTTTGGGAATCCATTTGACCCACTTAGGGGTTGATTTTACAAAAATGCTCAAAATAACTTTGTTCAATTGTTGTGTTGAGTTTATTTACTGAGTTTCGTTACTCTAGCTGCATCATAGCATGAAATGGAAATCCTTCTTTGTGCAAACTGCAACCCCTTGATATGACCTTAGGGGTTGCTTTTCGAAAAATGCCGGAAATAGGTTTTTTAGATTCTTGTGTACAATATATAATCTAAGTCTTATAACTGTAGGTCGAAAAACATTTTTTGGACCCCAATTGGACCCATTTTGGAGTTGATTCTCAACACATGATTATTTATTCACAGATTGCTATAATTTGATAAATATATTCGCAAAGTTTCATCAATGCAGTATGTTTTTTTTACGTTGTATACTCAAAAACCAAGTTAAAACCCCTTTAATTGTCGATTTTCAAAAAGTTGCAATATATGTGTTTCTTACAGACAGAGACACAGACACAGAGACAGAGTTACAGTACTGAGCAAAGTTTCGTTTCCGTGTGACGAAAATTTTTTCATTCCATACAATCTTAGGGAGCCCATTTGACCCACTTAGGGGTTGATTTTACAAAAATGCTCAAATATTTTTTTTTATTATTGTTATATTGAGTTTATTTACCGAGTTTCGTTACTCTAGTTGCATCATATGATGAAATGGAAATCCTTCTTTGTACAAACTTTGAAACCCCATTAAATGACCTTAGGGGTAGTATTTCGAAAAATGCCGGAAATAGGTTTCTTAGATTCTTGTGTGAAATACATAAACTAAGTCTTATGACTGTAGGTCGAGAAACATTTTTTAGACCCCAATTGGACCCCTTTAGGAGTAGATTTTCAAAAAATGATAATTTGCACTTGGATTGCTATAATTTGATTAACGTATTTGCAAAGTTTCAGCAATGCAGTATGATTTTTTTTTCCACGTTGCATACTCAAAAAACATGATAAAATCCCTATAAGGGTCTATTTTCAAAAAGTTGTGTTACACGGGTTTCTTTATTTGTTTTGCTCAGTACATTGACAAAGTTACGTGGCCGTGTGACGAAAATTTTTTTTCCATACAAACTTTGGGAGCCCATTTGACTCACTTAGGGGTTGATTTTACAAAAATGCTCAAAATTAGTTTTTTCAATTGTTGTGTTGAGTTTATTTACCGAGTTTCGTTACTCTAGCTGCATCATAGGATGAAATGGAAATCCTTCTTTGTGCAAACTTTGAAACCCCATTAAAAGACCTTAGGGGTAGTTTTTCGAAAAATGCCGGAAATAGGTTTCTTAGATTCTTGTGTGCAATATATAAACTAAGTTTTATGACTGTATGTCGAGAGACATTTTTTGGACCCCAATTGGACCCCTTTAGGAGTTGATTTTCAAAAAATGATTATTTACACTTGGATTACTATAATTTGATTAATGTATTAGCAAAGTTTCAGCGATGCAGTATGAAATTTTTTTTCCGCCTTGTATACTCAAAAACCATACTAAAATCCTATAAGGGTTGATTATCAAAAAGTGTGATACACGTATTTCTTTATTTCTTTTGTTTAGTACACTGACAAAGTTTCATGTCCGTGTGACGAAAAAAAAAATTTTTTCCATACAAACTTTGGGAGCCCATTTGACCCACTTAGGTATGGAATTTCGAAAAATCCGTTCTTATTGTTCACCTAGACTATTTGAATAATGTTGGTTCCAAATTTCAAGATTGTACGTTATATGGTTTTTGCTGTATCGTGATTCCTTGAAAACACCCTGCTCTTTTATTAATATAGATTTGTCAAAAACGAGTACCTACCCAGCTCATACCTCATCATTATTAATTAATATAACAAAGGAAAAACATGCAGATGTTTTGTAGATTTGTTGTACATGTAGATTTGTTGTAGTCATACTGAATCATATTTTCATCTAAACTACGCAATGACACGCACCACACAGACAACACTACCAATACGACACAACAAATAGCAATCACCTTATCCGGATAGCACCATGCGGCCACTTATCACCACCATAAAACACACATAGAATCTCCCCTACAAGCCCACTTAACCTCGGGCTCGCTCCACGCATGCTATATCAATAAGCCATGTTTTGGCGAAACGATTGTTTACAAATATATCGTTGACGTTTGGGCGGGCGGCGCACAACGGCGGGCGGCGCGCTGGGCGGCGCGCTGCGCGGTAGTGACGCGGGTCAACGGCCGGCATGTTGGCGCGCGTTGTCATGGTAACATGCAGTTGACACAGAGGTTGTGGGTTGTGTAGATGGGGTAAGATAAAATACTTCGTACCAGATAGCCTAGGCAAGTTGTCTTCACTGAGCGAAGTGATATGTCATTTCCATACATTTGTGTTGCATTCTCTAGCTTTTCGTATTGTAGAATGACAACTTGTCTACTGAGCGAATTGTAATGAATTTAAGACTATTATGACTTACTAAAATACATTTAAGAAAAACTTCGTTAGTTGGTATTATAGCTACTTGTTTATTCAACCGTTTTTTTGTTTTGTTGGAAACCTTCAAAAGGTACCCGGTCTTTGTAGGGGTGGAGGCCGGGTCACGTTTGATTCCTACCCACTAAAACATCCCTGGTGGACGTCATCGATGCCATGAAGAGACTCTGGGCACTTCGTCTGGACCTCACCAGAGTCTGCAGAATGGTTCAGTAATGTTTTCAAAGAATTACATTATACAATTCGTCTCGAATAATGTGTAATTATTAGGAGAATATATTATTCCAATTGTTAAAGCTTAAATTGTTACGGCTCTACTGGAGCAAAACATGACTAGTTGTACGTAGAACTATTAGGATGAAGCTACGTGAGAATATGTGGCTTTTCAAGAAAACAGGTAGAATATACTTGTGTACTGTCATATTTCCTACATAGGTCAAAGATCTCCACGAGCGACAATTGACTGCTGTAACAGGATCAGCCAGGATGTCATTCTTATATTACGCATGCACTCATTTTTATAAACTGATAAGTATGAAATGCTTTGGTGTTTATATGAGCCTTTATGCCTGTAGGTAAAATCTTTCTACCCCTAATATAGTTTCACCTCTGACTTATTTTCATCAGTTGGTCAGTAAGACAGCGCTGGCCAAGGATGGCCGCATTGAATAATTTCACTGCCTAGCTGACCGCAATACCGCCATGGACAGGACAATAGACAAGATCCCTATTCTTCCTTCAACTAGTGATCGGTGTGTTATTGTGTGGCACCAATCATGAAACTATATGGTTACGATCGTCTGATATCACCAGCAGCCGAAGCACCACTGTCCACTGTTGAACAAAAACCTCTCTCTTTAGAAGGGAGGGTTGCCGTATTCCATCGCAGTATCGCAGTAAAGGTGGTAGGTAATCCAATAGAAAGACGCTGCTGCTCGTCTTCTTGTTTTCCCTTAGGATACCCAACGGGAGAAAAAAAAAGAATTTGCATAATCACGTCTTAGCACATCGCTGGTTTTTTTTTTGCGGTGGAAACCTTCGATAGGTTCCCGGGAGCTGTAGGGCTCAACCAGGGTATGTGGGGCTCAACCGGGGTAAGTGGGATTCTTACCCACTAAAAACTCCGCGGCTGTCGCGTTGGCTCATGCCCGCCGGCAGGGGGCGCATTATAGACCCCCGGGAAATAGACACAGTGGTCACGGGGACGGAGGTCGCAACCCGGTCGCATCCCCGTCGCTGTCCACCTCAAAGTCGCCGCCGTACTCAATGTACGTCCCAGGGCCCACATCCTGAACGTCCAGCGACTCCGTAGGAGTTATTCTCAGGTTAACCACAGCCTACACCCACCTACACAAAAGGTAACCAAGCATGGACCATTAGATTAATAAACAGTAGTGTAGCGCTATCTAGTGTAAAACACAATACTTTGTAAATTATAAGACAGCTGCGGCTGTGCGTATTTTACATTGGTACTAGTATCAATGGTAAACACGAGATGGCGCTGTTTTACGGATTATAAAGTCTAGAAATAAGTTTTATTTTTCGATACTAGAGAGCGGTAGTTACATCATATTTTAATAGTTTATTGTGTTGAATAAATATTATAAATAAAATACTTCACGGCGTGGTATTGAAAGTTTTGAAAGTCTGAAACGTATACAAGTAGGGCTTAAAGTTTCACTTCTACCTCTGCGCACGCATTCCTTGCGCATTCCATACGTCCAATAAAATAATTTATAAAAAATAAAAACCGACTTCAAAGTAAATTACTTATATAAAAAGCATAAAATAACGAAAATATATTGAAGTCGGTGCTAGCACACCATGTTAACTAACACTAGCACCAGCTGACACCGACTTCAATATATTTTCGTTATTTTATGCTTTTTATATAAGTAATTTACTTTGAAGTCGGTTTTTATTTATATATAAAATATTTTATTTAACACTTTTTAGTGGCTTTTATTTTACCAAGATAGGTATCAGCACTATCACGCAACTCGAACGTCTCCTTTACAGTAACTTACTGAAAACATAAAAAGTTTATATCTCTTAAACTACTGGACCGATTTTGATGAAACTTGTACTCTACCCTAAGTTGAAAAATACTCTAACTATTTCAAAAAGAATTTTCAAAATCGGACTAGTAGTTTCTTAGAAATCCGTGGACAAACCTACATACATACTTACATACTTACATACATACATACATACATACATACACTCATAAAATTTGGTAAATTTGTTTAAAAGCCCACATAGACTAACATATATTAATATTACGCATTTTTATTATATTACATACATACGCGTCGAGTAGAGAACCTTCTTTTTGAAGCCGGTTAAAAAATCCATTGATTAAGCGTCTCTAGTTGAATACTCGTAGGTACTTATAGCTATAAAAAAAAAAACAATAATAAAATGGACAAAGTATAATCTACTTATTTATTTGTCAATATGTAGCTTTATCCCCTGATACGCCACTGTCAGCAAATATATTAGATTACAAATGGAATAATAACTAACACGAAACTGTACCACTTGCTCTATTTTTGAGTAGCATTGAGGACCAACACAGACAGATACTTGGTCTACTATCAAGGACCATTCTCAATTGGTCCGTGCACGCTCTGGCCGCGCCACACAATGGCCCATCTCCGTAGTAGCCTCGCATCCAGTCGCTTTACAATACCTGTTGGCTATTGTATTTGAATTTATTTATTGTAGACACTAATTTGAAGACATCTAGCGATGTAAAGTTATTATTATTATAGTAAGTATTCGGTTTTCATCACCAGTTCGGTATTTGGGTAATTCAGTTAATTTTTTTTTTGGTTTCGGTCACTTTTGTTTGCCAAAAAGTGATGTTTCGTGGCGTTTTAACTAAAAAGAACGACATATTATTTTGTGGAGCAGCGGTAACAGCTCAGTGGGCGAGCGCTTGCCTTGGAAACAAGGTGCGCAGATTCGAACCCTGGCTCCCACCTCTGATTTCTGCAATTAATCATGTGCGAATCGTCTTTGTGCGATTGTTACTAGCTTTCGGTGAAGGAAAACATCGTGAGGAAACCTGCATGTCTGAGAAAGCCTAACTAGCTCTCTAATGACGTGTGAAGTCCGCCAACCCGCACTTGGCCATCGTGGTGGACTATGGCCTAAGCCCCCTCATCTTGAAGGGAGGCCCGTGCCCAGCAGTGGGACATAAACAAGGGCTGGTATTATTATTATTTTGTGAATAGAAAAGTTTATTTAATTCTTCATGCACAAATTTTGTACATAGGCGGACTTAATGCCTTAGGCATTTTCTGCCAGTCTACCTTAGGGTGGTACAGAGAGTAAGTTTCCGACTTGTATGCACTTACTTATGTACGATAATATTATGTAGAGACTGCCGCACATCTATATAATATGTATTTAAGCTAGTTTAGCTGTTACGGTCCGAAAAGTGGCACGCAGAAATAGCGCCCTTGTGTCGCTATTTTTTTCATTTCACAATCTGACAATATTATATTTGCTGGTAGGAGTGTCGCTACTCTCTATGAAACTGTCAAACTATACGTCATTATCATAATAAAACCGTTAGTTTACGTTTCCGCCACCAGCACAGATACTTACTATCTGTCAAAAACTTATCTGTGAATGTTTATCTAGACACATTTATCGATGCTGCCGCATATAAAAACTCCAATAAGAGTAATTAATATTTGAAATCAGATTATTTCAACACTAGCAAGACTAGCAACCGATTAATAGTACAAACTCTGATAGTGAGTAAAGTCATCGATCATCTTGTAGGTACTCATTGGAAAATAAGTATACCGGCTCCGAGTACCGAAATTATTTTATTAAATAAATGGATTAATTAGATACATAGGTACTCGTAGATAAGTGGGTACTTAATTTCTAATGATAAGGTAGAATTAACGATACCTGGCGTTTGTGAGTGAGGCTAGTTCCCCCTATCCTCTTAACTGGTCACTTTTTACTATACTGAATAGTTCTGGACTCAGTCAGACACAATAAGTACCTACTACTACCTATTCAATATTATACGGATGATGATATAGTAATAGAAAAAATATAAATTGTCCACTACACACTATCTCGATGTAGATTTAAATCATATACCTACCTAATCTGCTGACGAAGTTGCCATCGTCCTTCTTCTTGTAATAAATGTCTTTATCCGCTTATGTGTTCAATTTCCAAGTTCTCAGGCTTATACAGCTACTTACGAAGTCTTCTTCCTAAAACCTTTTTCTAAGTATATAAGCACAGGCTTTGTGTCATAAATCTTGGTGTTTGTGATATTATTAAGTATAATTTGTGGATATTAAATAATATTATGTAATCTTTGTTATAGGTAGGTATAAATGGACTAATATTATACAATACCCATTTATATTTTCATCGAAAGTAGGCTGATATTGTATTTAAATTATGGTGTATGTGTTACTTACGTCTCACTAAACTTATTTTCAATGGTCCCATTAGGCCTAAGTTCAGCATTGGACGTCTTCCGGCTGATGATGATAAATACCTATTATTTCTCTTAGCGCTAAATTGAATAAGGTTCTACAATGCAATCAACTGAACTACGTCAGTCCGATACTAATTTAAACCGTCACAACACACCCCGACAGATGTTTGTGGCTTCAGACATCGTTCTGCACGTCGGACAAGGAGCCGGCAACACCTGTCACTTCTCTTCGATACGTTGAAAGATTTGTATAAATAATACAGTGTAAATCGGTGGACGGTTGCCGCAACATATTAACCAGAAGGTAGCAGCGCGCAGCCTTGGCTGCACTGCATTACAGAAATAACACTTTGTATACGCGGCTTTGAAAGTTTTACTGTTGCTTATATGGAATACACACTGACGACTTTTAGTTACATACCACACACACAAGATTGTATATTTCAAAGACATTCCATTTCAAATATATTCCGCATAGCAACTGAGTTGCTATGATCCGTTCTAGAGGACATGGTAGCTGGAGACGTAATTTACGAAGCTCAAGATATGTTAACTAATGTCTCAGATGACAATGAGCAATGTAATGCAAATGTCAAATTAACAAACAGCTTAACGCCTTGCTCCTAATTTGTAAAGAAATCGAGGACTAACTTGATGTACTAGAGCTAGATGGACGCACGCAAAGCTGTTGGCTTTTCAATTATGTTAATTTACTTTATTTCATTTACATATAAGTAGCAAATTGACAACTTTATATATGTATAATCAAGTCTTGCATTTGGACTATATTTTTTGGGCTTCTGCGTCATTTATCGAGTTAGCACTTTCAAATAAGGCTTTGACATAGTCAACAAATTTATACATACAGGGTGTAAGGGACTACGTACCGAAAACTTTTATATAAGATTTCTCATATTGTGTCCGTTACAACATTACAGAAACCATTTTTATGGAAAATGACAAATGACTAACTTTTTCATTTTTGAGCATGTAATGAATACGTGGGGTAATAATATTAATTTTTCAAATTACATTGCTAATTTCAATCAAGCCGCCTGTCAAGCGTGGAGATTATGGCAACCCCTCCCTTCTAAGGGAGAGGCCTTTGTTCAGCAGTGGACTTTTAGGCTGCTGATGATTGCTAATTCTGAACAAATAAATAATTTATTGTTTTTAAATTGAAATTAGGCTGTATTATTAAACCAATCATGATGTTATCCTAATTTTACTAAAAAAAGCAGTATTTGGAAATTCGTGAAAAAGCCGATGAAAAATTTCAACACAAGAATGTTCAGAATCATGTACTGGATCCCTGATATCGGTTTTCGGTACGATGTCCCTTACACCCCGTATTTTTCACTTCACAACATTCTATTACCACCGGATCGTAACGCGGCCGCTACTGAGAAGATCCAGCAAGAAACTCAGCGGGCTTGTCTTTTTTGTCATATTTTTTTAAAAGCTATGTTACAATTTGTAAGACTTATAATTCTAAGCTTGCATGAGTTGGGCAGTTCAAGCCCACGGATCATATTTTTAACACATTCACACATTCATCTTTAATTTACTAAGTCGTTAACAATAATCGTAGAAGTAGCGCCCGTTTGTTCCTTACCAGTTTATTTAAGTGCATGATCTCAAATGCTTTCCATAAAAAATACGAACTTATATATTTTGGTAGCGCATCGCAATATTTATAGATTTTGCAGAGTTTCTCGTCCGTTGCTGGTGCGATTCTGGATTCTGTTATAAAGGGAGGGATCAAAAGTGGTAAATGGTCTGTTAATATGGGCAGATTATACAGAAAAAATAGTCCGTCCGTTAGTCTCGCTTAAACTCAGAAACGGTTTGACATATTTGAATAATGTTTGTTATGTTCTTCTAATGCAGGGGTGGTTTAAAAAATTGTGTTAACGTAAAAAAGCTCGACTGCAGTTGCGCGGCTCATCTAGTAATAATAAATAAAGTGTATTTCAATGTCGTACCATAGATGATAGGAGGCAGAAAGATATTTTCTTCGTAGACTAATCTTCCGATTAAAAAACTTTACTTCATATATTCAAAGAATAATTTTTATAATTTATTTTATTTTATTAATAAGGCACACAAAACAGAACATAGTTAATGTTTATTTAAAGCGATAATCTCATTAATATGTCCAATTTGCTGATGTGTATATAATAATAATAGCAGCACTTGTTTTTGTCCCACTGTTGGGCACGGACCTCCCCTCAAGATGGAGGGGCTTAGGCCATAGTTCACCACGCTGGCTAAGTGCGGGTTGTCGGACTTTTCCAGATATGCAGGTTTCTTCATGATGTTTTCCTGAACCGACAGCTAGTAACAATGCACATGATTAATTACAGAAATCAGAAGTGCGAGCCGGGGTTTGAACCTTGTTTCCAAGACAACGCTCGCCTATATCTTCTATACTTATAATAAAACTGTAACAGGTCCAATTCTGTACATTGAAGATATTTTGAAAATTATATTTGAAGGGCATTCTATAACCGATACTGAGGCCAAAAATGTATTTTTTTTAATTTTTGTCTGTCTGTCTGTCTGTCTGTATCTCGGCTGAGCATCACGCCGAAACTACTGAATGGATTCAAATGAAACTTGGCATGATTTGAGATCTTACTACGAGGTAGGACATAGGATACTTTTTATCCCGTAATCTAGCACGGTTCTTTTGGGAGAGGGGATTAAAGTCAAAATGGGTACTTGGTTATACGCTTGGTCCGATTTTATCAATTTTTATTCATAATTATAATAAATATTAGTAAGGGAACACTCATAGAGAGTTGTTATCAAGGTTTTGTAATCGATCGGGTTAAGCAACGTTAGGTAAGGTCATTAAATAGATGGGTGACCGTTTAACGCCATTTGGACTAAACTGGTCTGTGCTTCGGAGAGCAAGTAAAAAGTGGGTCCCAGTTTTTAACCGACTATAAAAAAGGAGGTTATGTATTCAATGCGAATGTCTGTTATTAAAAGTTTAGTTATCGTAAAAATAGCGCATGCGGAGCTGCGTGGGTCAGCTAGTAAAAATATAAAAGGGATTCATCGCAAAAATTATGACACGCCCAGAATCACCATAATTTTTTAAAACCAAAACAATGTATGTAAACAATTCAATCATTACAGTACATACAGTGTTTTCAGAAATATTCCGCCAACATGACAGCGGCGAACAGTAAACAGGTACCTTCAACGTAAATACCTTTTGATTGAAATACAGTTCTGCCAACGTCTGGCTCATACAGTACGTACTGCTCATCTGCTCGTACGATATTTTTTATCATTTAATTTCACTCGTGTTTGGGGAATGTTGGCTTACATCAGTAAAGTTTAAAAGATGTCTGCTTGCGATTCGTTTTCTTTTTTCGTTAGTTCATTGAAAATTACGGTGGTTAAATAAACATTGCCCGCTGGTTGACGTGTTTACCTCGGGAAATGTATCGGCGAGGTGAGCGAGAAATTAATACCAGTTTAATATAGTTGGGTCTGCTTCAAACGTATTTAATTTTGCTTGGAAACTATTCAAATAGAAATAGATACTTAGATCTAAGCCTGTTCTAGACAGACATATAAAATATGTCAAATCTAGTAGTAGTGTTAGCTATGATAAACCGGTGCAGACGTGATGGCGTGCCAAATGTTGACTTTACCAGCTCTTTGATACAGTGCTGTTCTTATAAACAACATAACCTAGTGTAGGTAACTGGAACTAACTTTGATATTACATGATGGTAAGTGAATAGCACAACGATAAGGTCCCTGTGATGACCTGTGTTATTAAGCCTGTAGCTAGGTGTGGAGTGCTCCAGCTCATGGCCTTCTTAGACGTTTTTTTTTATTTTTAATTATTTTATTTAACGGTACTAACACTAGTTTCTTAAGATACGTTTGTGTTAACACTATGGATCTATTTGTGGTCTGAAATTTTATTTATTAATTTATTAAAAAGACGTATCACATCATAAAGGACGTATGACGATCCAGTGACTCTATCAATAGAGCATTGACCACCTTATTTATTGCAGGAAAATAACGCTAATAAAAGATGCTGTTATTTGACTGTAATAGTCTGTAAGGTTGAAGAACATCTATCTATAATATCCATTCACATATGTCATGGTCAAAAATATAATCAAGAGCTCTACAATACTTTTAATCTTTTTTCTATCCTACCTTTCTTGTTTCAATTATAACATACCATACCATACCATCAAAATTGGTTATATATATAGATCGATGTTCTAAGTATGATACAGTAAAAAGTTTATACCTTTTCTCGTCTTTTTCCAAGCAGGGGACTGACAGCCGTGCCACCACAGTATATGTTAAGATTGCAATGAGGCACAGTAATAACTGCAATATCCTGCTGAACCAGAACTGAGCAGGATATTATTCAAATATTTATTACCGTAAATAATGTACGTTCACCGTTTATAATCGAATCGTCTCATACGGGAACAAGTAACTCACGTCATCGCGAGTATGGCCACGTGGGCGGTTCCGCCCAGCACCGCGCGGTTCTGGTCGATCGCAGCTAACGCGGTTAGCAGCGACTAATTACGACTACCAGTGGCGTTGCGACACTTGCGTCGTAACATCCGTGTAATCCGATGTACAGACAATTAACACATGTATGATTGAATTAAAGCACTTATGAGAACGATGTTACGTTTTTAAAGTTTCCATTGAACATCATGTACCGAACTTGGCAACTTGTATACATTATTAACTATAGCTCATGCAAACACATAACAGGCTTGCCCTCTTATGGCATAATTAATATCCACTTTGCAGTAGTATCTTAAACATTCGCATAAAAATCGTACTCGTACAGTATAATTATTTTTCTATTTATGGTCTGTATATGTACATATATAGGCTTTGGTTTTTATAACAGTCTTATTCGAATAACTATCACCATATTCTGTACTCAATTTCAATTCAATTTGTTTGCATAACTGTCGGAATTATAAAGCTGATAAATTAAAAACATAGCGAGCTATACACATTTGCCGCAGCCCGCAGGGCAGCTTGTGGCGAGCTGTTGGTGCGTAGCGACACCACGGACCCGAGTGCTCCAGAGAGACGGTCAGGGCCCCTACCTCGGCGTGTCTTCGTCGGCCGAGTGGAAACCCAAGGGGGCCCGCAGGACTCTCAGCTCTGGCTTGCCTTAATTGGCCGTCCAGAGAGGAGCTGTTAGAGCTATACGCTCCAGGGGTGGAAGTGTTAAAGGGCATAACGCCGAGAGTAACTTCGGAGAAAGCGCAGCACACCTCTCGACACCCCTGAGTCACTTACACCGGTGTTGCTCTCTGTCGTCATCGCACGATCATTTGGGGAGCCCATCTAGTGGGTGGCAAGCCACCACTTGTCACAAAATAATTATGAATGTAATTATGGCAAGTGACCCCGGCCTTTGCAATAGCCCAGTCGTCAGTCCACCAAATGCTCAACCCCATAAACCTAGAATTCTTTTCACATGCTTATAATAGTCCCTACCACCTACCGAGGTCAACTGCTGTAATTTCATCATTGTGGCAGTTGACCCCGGGAGGTGTTTTACACACCATTTACTTTTTCTAAAACGGGCCTCTACGTGTTGGATCCAGTCCCCACGCAAGCCTCTAAAAGACCGGGCTAAGCCCGTGAGTAAATAAAACATTAAAATAATAATAATCATAAATTCTTTAATTCAGGCATCTAATGACCCATACAACAAATACCATAAAGACTAACATACATATTACATTATAAATCTTATAATTAAACACGTAAAACAGTAGACGTGTCGCGCGCGGTGTTCGGTATCCGTCCACGGAATCGACGAAATAAATAAGACACCCCTCGGCCAAAACTCTTCTTTAGCGGAGGTCGACAGTTGTTCGGTCGGCACTCTCACCACAAAGGAATTAAAATTCACGCTGTGGCGAGACTCCAACCGTTCGACCTTCAAGGTGAGCTTGGTCTTCACACGGACGTACTCTACAATGTCTTCGACCTTCGTAGAGTAGTGCAGCCTGGACACATACAGCAGCGTCGCAGGGATAGTAGGACGCAGCAGATGATTTGGTCCCGTCGGTGCGATGCCGCACTTATTGCAGTTGGCTGGCTTCCTCTTCCTCCTCTGCACCTTGACGAAGCCTTCCTCGTCGCACTGGTCCCTCCTCGGACCCTTTGGCGCAGGCCCACGAATAGGCTCGCAAAGCAATAAACAAAGCAATAAAATAGCCTGCAAAGCAATAAACAAAGTAATCAAACATTTTAACAATGTCAAGACTGGAAAATGTCAATTATAACTTAATTAAAACTAATATCTGTAAGTAATAATAATGTCAAGTCTCATCAAAAAATTTTGCTTAATGGATGGTAAGACATTATTGTCTTACCTACATAATGTATAACAAAATTACAAAGCCTTCCTTTGACCAGACATGTATGTAATGGAGTCGACATCAAATTGAGAGTTCTTGAGAGCTGAGAGACCTTCATGATAGAGCAGAGTAGACCACTACCCAGAATCAATATTAGAGTAAAGAGTTCTGCAAAAGCAATGTTAGTCTGTACATGTGAAGTAAGCATTGTGTGTGTGTATCGTTGTCAACAAACCGCAAAGGTAAGCTGTAACGAAACCGTTTATTAATAAACACGTATTGTGTGCGGTTAAGGTGCAATTGTCAATACATTTGAATGATATGCTAAGGTATAATACAAGAGGTAAGTGTTGTGAAAGTGAAGCAAAGTTGGTAGCGATACTTGCTTCAAGAATTTAATGTAATATGTGTCTATAATATAATTTAGTGCATAGCTTTGATAGACATCCTTCTGATATATTGTTATACCACCATCGTTACGTACGTACGTACCACCACGTTAAGCAGTCATCACTAGAACTTGCAACGCCAGAAGAATCACTAGCGCGTTGCCGAACCTAGTCATTAGATATTCATTCTTTTGTATCCGGTAATACAGTCCCCTTCACATCGGAACACTGCCATGTTCCATGAACACATTGCTGCTTGGCAGCAGAATGTCTGATATTGTGGTGGTACCTATCTAGACGGTTCCTTGCATAAGGAACCTACCACCTACTCTAAATTTCAACTTACTGCAATGACTTAATCGTAAATAAGCCATGCCAAGTCTAGTAAGGAGAGTGAATTCCAATTGGCTCTTGTCTAGTTGACATAGTTTCTTTGTTTTTACATTTTTAATAATTATTAGTTGAGTTTCCAATCAACGTACACAATTGTGAGCTTATCAGGCCAATATCTATTCTAGTTAGAATATTTAGAGCACAGTGGGAAATCTTTTTCAAAATTTGAGCAGATCCACTAGAGTTAATGATTCCACCAAACTTAAGAAAGACTGAAATGAATCTACTTATACGGATTATATTCCGGTTTATGCTGGAACTTGCGATAAAAATACCACATTGATGTTCAACAACTATGCTGTACAGTCAAGAATTAGAGAACAGTCGAGTACGAGACTAAGCTGTAAAATCAATAAGGATCGCACCAGTAATTAGATATCCTATCAGATTTGATAAACCTAAAATCCACGTCAAAGAATATGAATTCCTACCAGCGATGATTAGTGAGGATATTGACATCAAAACAATCTCAATAAATTTCAAAAGAAAAGATGGCTTAGTGCAAGTGATCCTCTGATAAATGAATACCTCAGCTACCTCAGATGCCACAACTTATTTCTATTTATGTAAGTAATATTTAAAGTTGACTCATCAACCTTTATGAAACAATATATTATTGACGAGGATCATCTATTAAAAACATTTAAAATATTGCAAAGCTATTTGTTTGAAAGCTGAAAAGTATTAGTATAAGCACCGTCTGTATTACTTTACAACTGATTGATTAGTTATTTGGCGTCGCTCTGACGGCAGAGCCGTTATATTATACGAGTAGAGTTGGGCAGAGCCACTCCACGTGCGATTTAGATCTCATCTAGAAATAAAACTTACTTTTAACGATTGACATGAGGACGTTCAACATCTCAGTCCCCCCGTGACCATGGGTGCTGCGAAGCATTCGAAACTTCGGGAAAGTATAATCCAAAATTAACCGCGATATAATCGTTAAAAGTAAGTAAAGTTTTATTTCTAGATGAGATCTAAATCGCACGCGGACAGTTAACGTAACATAACTTGACATAACTTAACGTCGCATAACTTGACAGTTATGTCACAATTATGCCGATGTACCCTCAGGTCTTCTTAGTTATTATTTTTGCTGCAAAGCATTTTAAAGGTCGGGATAGTACAATCTAAATTAACTGCGATATAGGTCATCCTTAAAAGTCGTTTTATTTCAATGTGTAGTATTCGCGTAAATAAAAAGCAACATTATATTTCATCTTGTTTTGCAGAGTTCTTGCGGTTTTTTGGCGTACTTTATGTTTGTAGTTGGAATAGTAAAAGAAAAACCAGCGTCGTAAATCGTACGGCTTATATGATAGTAAAGTGAGTGCACTCTATGAACTATAACTTTATAACCTCTCCATCTTTCAACACTTCTGTGATTAACTCTGCTCTCTGTAGCACCCGAAGTCACCTTTGTTATGTTTATAGTACTCACAACAGCAGGAAGTACTTTTTGGTAAACAGTAGTCATAAATGTAAACTATTTCGAATGTTTAAGTACGCCCGCGCAAACGCGGATGTTATAAATCTAATTGCGAATACCTATGCCAATTAGCGCCGTGGCTAAATTAAGTAAACCATATAATTAGTTTGGTTTGATGCAGTCGGATAATTTTATCCCCGAGTCTATACAGTTTGTGTATATTATTATTACAAATAGGAAATTATTTTAACATTGCTTCCTTGAGTTTAACAACTGTATATAGTAACTATTTACGGGTAGTAAGCAATGCATCACGAGATGATGCAAAAGTATAGTATCACATCATCATAATAACCAGCCGACATCAGTCCACTGCCGGACATACACGTCATTGAGCCCGGTCATCGGCTCTCATCATCCAGTCACTGCCAACTGGTTTCCGTATAGGTATTGTCACTCCACCATGTCACAAGGTATCGAAAAACCTAGCGTAACGTTTTCCGGTTCGTGGTCTCTATTTACTACAAATTTAAAACTACCATTAAGAGCCATTTGTCTAAAAAAGGCTATTATAAAATCTCGGATTACCTGGAGGATAAAGCTGCGTGGGCTTGAACTGCTGTACACTAACAAGCGTATAGTTTAAGATATATATTTTGGGCTCTTTAATTATTATGAAAAATAATATTAAATATAAAGAACGTACTGATGTAGTGAGCCTTTCTGTTGAACGTGTTATTGAATTAGCTTGCATTGAGACTGGGCAGTTTTTGGTGCTGAGCGTATATAGACCCCCTTGTGCATCATATGATGTTTTTGAAAATATATTAGAAACTGTTTTACACAAATTGTCACACACTAATAAATCTATCATTGTCTGTGGAGACTTCAACATAAATATACTGGAAAATACTAATGTAACTAGTAAAATTATAACCTTATTTAGATCACACAATTTGTTTAATATTTTCTTTGAGCCGACTAGGATAACCTCTTTTAGTGCAACATGCATTGACAACATTTTTACAAGTTTGAAACCTACACACAAAGAAATTATTAGTAAACTGGATTCCGACCACTGTGGTCAAGTTGTTACATTTCCTAGTAAAATCATGAAATTTCAACGAAACATAACATTTGTTCCTATAAATATACACCGCTTATGTCAGTTTAAAGCCGCCTTGACTGACAGCCTACCTGTGTTGCCCTGTCATGGCGATCCGAATATATTATACAATTCTTTGTTCCAAGAAATCGATAATCGATTTGTAAAAATTTTTAAGCCCAAAACTGTATCGATTAATAATTGTGTATCGTTTAATGACTGGGCGACTGTTGGTATACATACCAGTTGGAGAAAACTGTATGAGCTTTATAATGAAAAATCTGTTAATTCCTCTCAGCTCTTTAAAGAATATGTAAAAAAATACTCAAAAGTTTTCAAGCGAGTCTGTTAATGAGCTAAGTCGAATTTTTAAAAAAATAAAATCCGATATGCTGATAATAAGATTAACACGTTAAGTGCGAAACAGGGCTTGAAACGCCCTGTACGTGTCTTGTCTTTATAGCGGTAAGGAAAAACTTAAACTTCTCTGTCGTGCGCGAGGCATAACTTCCATCTGGTTCAGTATAGGAAAGAGATAACTATATATCTGAGATGTGCTATTGATTCCTAGTTCTATGGTATACTTATTTAAATACCGGGTTTCTTAGACCTCGTGCCGCACTGAACAAATAAAATTCTAACACAGTGCGGTAAGAGGTTCCGAAAACCTCGTATCCCCGCGCACCTCGTACCGCACTCTACGCTAGCTTCACGCGGTTAGTGTTGTGCAACGCATGCCAGGCTGCGCACGCGACGAAGAACTGCTGTCGATTATGTCGAAACGTTGCCGAAGAAAGTTAATTAAAGAGGATGATGAAGAAAAACCGGGTGGTGAATCTGAGTCAAAATCGCTGATGATATTTCAAAAACATAAATATACCTACTCCGAATAAATAATAATAATATAGATGAAATAATTATGTATTTAATAAATAAATTTCAGCTAAATAAGTACGTTAATTTTAAAATATTGTGTATAATATTGTATACTATGTATAGGGAGGGACTCCCAGCAGTGGGACTCGATAGGCTAGCTGTATATCTGTATAGTGAGGAATTATATTATAATCACGCTTTCTGTCCTTGTTCAAAATGTTCAGTAGGTATATAGGAGGATTGATACAGGAAACGTAGGTAATTGATATCCTTTTAAGGTAATTATCACAAAACTCCGAGGACTTTTTTTAATACGTCAGATTTGCTAGTGGGAATAAGTAGTTCTACTAGTCAACCTCTCTGATTAAGTGTTTAAGTGAGTTTTATGATTTTTTATATCCACAGACAGCTATTATGAATTAACTACATTTTTATTTTGTTTTTAGCGATCTAGCATAAAGGATTACGGTATTTAACGGATCTGTGGGTACGTACTGAATAGTTGGAGTGGTGCTTTTAAGTTAACTGAAAAACATCCATAACTTTGATAAATAAATACAATTAAATAAAATCGATATTTATTTTCCCATCACTAAATAATATGAAAATCTGCTATTTTTCAGTGCGCTACGAGGTACATCAGACCCCACATTTTATTTTACCTATAGAATCTAAACTAAATAATCTAACCATAGGCGGCGGCAGATATAGGTTAATGAACTCATTGTTAATAATAATCGCGATAAAAAGCTGTACAATTTGTCATATTTGGCACCAAAAAAAGGATTTTGGTCTCCTAAGGGCGGTGGGGTTTAATAAGCCTCGTGCCGCCACAATGTCTGGTTTAAGACAAGGTTTTAAACGCCTCGTAACGCAGTAATGGAAAGTACAGATCAATCTGTGCCGCTGGGAACGTGTTAAAACTACATGGAATATTATAAATAGCGAGACTGGTAGGTCATCAGTAAGAAATAATGATTTTTGTCTACATGTTAACAATAAAGATGTAACAGCGGATTTAGATGTAGCGACAGAGTTTGAAAGGTTTTTTAGTGATGTTCCTATTAATATAACGAAAACTCTGAATTCCTCGTCCACTTTCGTTGAAATAATATTAAATGAAAATGTACTACAGTGTGACACAGCTTTTAAATACTCTTTTGTGACTGCTAAAGACATCATAAAAACTTTTAAACAAATTAACCAGAAAAAGACGGCTGATGTATGGGGGCTTTCTGTCCAAATAATAGCTTATATAATTGACATTATTGCTCCTCAATTAGCAGTTATATTTAATAGCTGTGTCAAGAATGGAGAGTTTCCTGACCTCATGAAGCACAGTAAAATAATACCTTTATTCAAGTCTGGTAGTACCACTGAACCTACGAATTTCAGACCAATTTCGGTGTTGCCAGCCTTGAGTAAAATTTTTGAAAAGCTTCCGTTGGATCAAATGTTAGATCATTTCAATAAATATAACTTTTTTCATGATAAACAGTTCGGCTTTAGAAAGAATCGGTCCACCACTGACGCGGGAGTCGAATTATTAAAATATGTATATGAGGCTTGGGAGGAATCACAGAACGCCCTTGGTGTATTCTGTGATTTGTCCAAGGCTTTTGATTGTGTAGATCATGATACGATGGTCAGGAAATTACGCCACTATGGTATAAGAGACAGAGCTCTTGACCTTTTAACTTCATATTTGAATAATAGAATTCAGAAGGTTGACATTAACGGTAAGAGATCTCCTGGTTCTGTGGTCTCCATGGGCGTCCCTCAAGGTTCAATATTAGGCCCATTTCTGTTTTTAATATATATTAATGACTTACCCTACTACGTAGGGGACAAACTAAATGTTGTATTGTTCGCTGATGATACCTCTCTTTTATTTAAAGTCAGGCGTAAACTCTATGAATACGACGAAGTAAACAATGTACTTTCTAAAGTTGTCCATTGGTTCAATGTTAATAATTTGACACTTAATGAGAGCAAAACCAAATGTGTGAAATTTGTAACACCAAATGTAAGACAGGTGGCAACCAATGTGGAAATTAATGGAGCGAAGTTGGACCTTGAGGAGTCGACTGTGTTCTTAGGTATAACAATTGACGCTAAACTACAATGGGGCCCACACATTAAGAAATTGTCAGGTAGACTGAGTTCCGCGGCTTATGCAGTTAAAAAAATAAGACGTTTAACTGATATTGAAACCGCTAGAATTGTTTATTTCAGCTATTTCCACAGTATTATGTCTTATGGTTTATTACTGTGGGGATCTTCTGCAGAACTTAATACCATTTTTATTCTGCAGAAAAGAGCTGTGAGAGCCATTACAATCTGGCTCCTACTGATTCACTAAGGGAAAAATTCAAAGAAATTAAGTGATCAAACGAACTTACCTTAAGTGAAGTTCGATCCTAATTATCCAGTCCTTGACGAAAGATTACTTGTAGTCCTTGTACATATACGTTCCGGTCTAGTCGCACAAGTTTAGAGAGGTTTAATAGAGAAAACAATATTATTGTCTCCCTCTCAACCACCCCGCTCCAGCAGAACGGCAGACACCTCATTATCTTTAGAGTAAAATGAAATACAGCTGCAACATTGATTCAACAGGGACATTTAGGGTAGGGAGGGACCTTAAATCTTTCGTCAAGGACTGGATAATTAGGATCGAACTTCACTTAAGGTAAGTTCGTTTGATCACTTAATTATCCCGTCCTTGACTTCAAGATTACTTGTAGATGTTTAGAGATAAAAAATCAATGTTGCACTTAATGAGATTCCAGGATGAGATAAAGTTTTCTTAATTTGATGATTAAGCTATTAGTTATAATAAAACCAAAGTAGAAATTGCAAAATGCATACCTACATACATTTAAATTAATTACTATAGTTATGTTTATATATTTAATGATTTCTGATATTTATATATTTATTTAAATATATTTATTTTAATTATTTATCTATTCAATAGTTTAAACTTTTACCTTAACATTGTTGAACAATTAATTCCGACATTGTAACCCAAGTAGCAATTGAGGTCCATTATAGAAACTTAGAGACTGCTTGCTAATTGTGCAGACCATCCTGAAAACAGTTTTATAATGGTTTTAATAATAAAGCCTTTCTGGACAGCCGCTGAAGTCATGACTTCATTTCTCGTATCTACTGTAAGTAGTAAAGATAGAAGCATCAATTGTGCTGTTTAATAATATCACTTTTTTATATGTTCATCGTCCCATGGTTTGAGAAGATGTTGATAAATTTATTATATAAATTAATAATATACTTAAAATAATATTTTGAGACAATCCAAATACGGTAGAGCTTGCGTCATGGCAACCAGACAACCGATACTAATAAGTATTAGTAGTGAAGGTATATACCTTAGTTAGTTATATAACTATATACCTTTCCTCTTTGTAAATATAAACTAAAAAGATAAACAACACCCAGACACAAGCTAGGAATCGAACCCTCGATACATAGGACAGTGGCTAGAGTGACAAGATAAGACCATATCATGGAGGATATAACTGAAAAGTTAGTGTTGGTGCCAGACAAATATCAGGTCTTCGAATGAATTGATGCATATTTAAAATGGTTTGACATCTCCTTAGAAATACCTAAGGTTTTAAGTCTGTAACTGGCCTTACGTTTGATATATTCTAATAGTTTAGCTTTTGTTTATTCTACAGGCAGAGAGTTAAGGGTATAGCTATGTACTTTTAAGTTTTGAATAATATTTTCTAAACTAATAAAATCAGCTACTGTAAGTAATGTTTTATAAGTAACCAAAGATATTATGGTTGTATGTAATATAGTAATTAGATTCTATGCAATGTCATAGCGAGGAAATATTGGTTTCAGTTTACAGATTCCTTGAAAGAAACATTTAAAACTTTTAATAATATTGCCTATTTGGTTTATGTATATCAAAGAAATAGCTAATTTGTTACTCTTCAAATAAGTATAGAATTTATAAAAACTACTTATTAACGAACTTATCAGAGATGAGACGTTAATATCATTATAAAATCAATGTTCTTTGCTTGAAATTAGAGTTATTTTACAAGTTCTCTGTGAAACAAGAGAGAATAACTTCTGCAAAAGCTGATCGTTGTATGTGTTGTCTTCGAAAACATACCAGAACAACAAATATGCTGCTAGAGGAAGATGGCAGTGTAGTGAATGCTTTGGAAATAATTTCTATATAAGTAAATATTTTCAGGATTTAAAGATGGTGTACCACGGTTAAGACGACTATAATAGGAAAACTCCTAATCAAGTTATTAGGGTTTATCCTAATCAGGTTAATAAAGCCTTATTAACATTTCCAAAATATAAGATGGAAAGATTTTCCTAGGCATTTAATTTCATCCGGGCAGAGTATAGAAAGCAAAAAGCCTGAGACTGCAGATAATATACGGGAACCGAACACAAGCGTAGATATTAATTACATTTGAGGCTCATAATAAAAATTATGTCTATAATATTAGGTAATAATAGAACTTTTAAAGGCAGAACTTTCTGAAATAAGCTGTGCCTTTGTGGTAAAGAATAGTATCTTGCCTATATTTCTTCTTTCCTTTATTGTTACTGTGTGTACATAAATTATAAAACAATAATATAAATGCCCTTCTGGTTGATACGACCACAGCGGCCGATCTTTCACAAAATCAGCCTTCTACGCGAGAGATATTATAGTGAACAAGTGCTTGCGTAGACACAAGTGCACTCTATCTTCGTTTACACTCACAATTCCTTAAGATGAAAAATTGGCACGACTGGGGGAGAGGCCAGGCGCAGGACTGACCTTTTACAAGCCCATCCGACGCCTGGATCATCTTACTTTACAGACAATCAGATGACCGGCCTGCATTGTCCAACCCAGCAATGAACAAGTATATAAAGTGGTTACTCTCCACGGGATTTCACAGATTTGAACCCGCGACCTCCGGTTTGCAAAACAAGTGGTTTACCGCTGCGCCACGGAGGCTATAATGAGACTCATAAAATAAGATATAAGATAAAGGCCTCTTAGAGGTCAACTTTTATTATATGACAGCCCGTTGTAATAATTTTGGTAATGGTTATTACGATTCCCAGCCTTTTTTTTTAATAAAATCTCCATCTGCAACTAACTTTGAGGATCATGAATATGGCCTATATTCGATATATAATAAATGCCTCATTTCGATCGTTATCGCTAAAAAATAGTCTTGGAAAAAAAATTACATTTGTATTTTTGTGCCCTTACCTGGTTTTTTTTTTTATATATATATATGAGGGTACCCTATGTTATTCAAAATATTTTTTATTTTAATATTATTCTTTTAATGTTGTTATACATATATTATTATAATTGTTTACACCCGATCTCTTGTTCTGTGTCTTTGTTTATCCTATTACTATTATATCGGCCTGCATAATATAATAAACTTATACTTGAACTAATGAGTTTGTTAATATGTGCACCTCACTTCCAAATATTAGCCTATCCTAATACTAGCTAGGGTAATAAACTGCTTATTCTGTGTTAATAAGAAAAGGCAGTGGTATTAGGTATACACACGATAGTCACAATTTTTCTTGTCTCCAGAGACTAAATCAATGGATTACCATTCGTTTTAACACACTCAATGTGGACCAATGCTCACCAGTTTTTCAAACCAATTGCTACGCTTCAACTTTAAGGTTTGAGTGCAGAGGAGTATGCCACTCGTTAGAAAGGCGTCCGTGAAAATCTGAAGAATATATTCATCTAAAAAAATCAAAAAGTTCACACATTTCACACAGTTAGAACATTCATTTAAGCAGGAGCTAAGTATCTAACTTGCTCAAGCGACATAGTACAACGTACATTGTCACAATGTAGTGTACCTACATAGTGTAATGGGACTTGCCGAAATAAGTCTAAAAAGGTGCAGACGATTTTTTTTTTTTTTAGTATTAATATTATTTTAATTGTTTTTATTTTGTATTTGAGTTTAACTGTTGCGGGAAAAAACAAGCAAAATTATGGAGCCCAGAATAAAACTTACTTTACTACAAGTTTTCGAAATAAACATTTATATTAATTATAATTAGTGATTAAACTGAGAGATAGATTGAGTTGCATAACGGTGCTGTGACTCGTGGCGGACACGGTCGGCAATCAGTCAAGCGGTGAAGATGGCAGTCCTCGACGCCGCGCTGGCGGCGGTTAGAGTGCTCATTAAAAACCTCACTGGTTTCAGTCCACGGACTATGTCAGTGTAGTTCTGGCCATCATGCTGGTGCTAGGATTCAACTTAGGTCTTCGGAGCCTTTCCCGTTTAAACTTACAGTAAGTATGAAATCTGGGCAAGTATTAACTTAACTTACTACTGGTTTTTAATCATATATCTACCTGTTTTTTTTTTTTTTTTATAATTGCCTAGATATTCTCCATGAAATCTAACAAAAAAGAAATAAATCTGTTACACTATCTTTAAAGGGATCTGTCAAGGGTTGATCGATCAGTTGAATGATAACCGACCTACTGGTATCAGTTTCGGCATAGTGAGAATAAGCCAAGAGTTGACCCCTTCGTTTAGAGTACGGATATTATTATTATTATTATTATTTTTATGATGTATAGGCTTGTCCACCTTCCCTGAAGCCAAAAGAGCTTTACTGACTAATAGACTTACAACTATCAATTAGCATGGTGCCAATCTCCAGGTTCAGAGTAGCTATTACAAATTGAGGAATAAATTTTCAGATACATAAAACCAAGTGAATCAACTTCGTTAGAGATTCCTTCCGCATCACGAACAAAAATCTCATCTGATCAGGGACTATTATGTGACATTTGTTACCGTGCTGCCTCCGCACCTTCGAGCACAAATCCCGTTTCAGCGCGAAGCTTACATTTGACCAAGGAATACCATTAGGTATCTTTGCATTGTTTTTTTTTTAATCATAATTGAGGGTACATCACCAGCGAATATTTATTCGCTTTTATCTAAAATAGACATACTTACTTACTTGTAGTAAATAATGCGGGTAGTTAGGACACGAAGAAAAAATGCATTATCTGAAGAATACAACAGATAAGCTGCACGATTTGCGATGAATCCAATTGTCATATTTAGGACATTGTGATAATTAGGCAAAATAATATCCGAAGAATACAACGGATAATAAAAATTAGTGCTTCCCAATGAATGCAAAGAGTACACAAACTTAGATCGAGCGTAGAAATCTTCGCAGGTACAGGAGGTACAGCAGTGCAGCAGCAGCAGGCAGGCAGGATGATATTTAGACACAATCATGGATGAATTCATCCATGGGCACAATAATATCCGAAGAATTCAACGGATAATAAACATTAGTGATTCCCAATGAATTCAAAGGGTACACTTTAGCTCGAGCGTATAAATCTTCGTTAAACAGCGACACGAACAATGTTCCACTATTAGTTTTATGACTTCCTTTACTTTTCTTATATATTTTAGTTTTTTTTCATGATTTCAAAGATCTTTTGTATTTGAAGTTTGAACTCGTGCGAACGCCGTGAGCGCACGGACAAGAATGAGGTGTCTGCCGTTCTGCTGGAGCGGGGTGGTTGAGAGGGAGACAATAATATTGTTTTCTCTATTAAACCTCTCTAAACTTGTGCGACTAGACCGGAACGTATATGTACAAGGACTACAAGTAATCTTGAAGTCAAGGACGGGATAATAGTTATTCTAACGGTTGTTTCGCAATTCATATTTGAAAATTTAGTTTATATTCAGAAAAATAGTGTATCTTTTAAAAAGTACAGTGCGATTCATAGTGTTAATACCCGGAACAAACACAATCTTGTTTTACATTCCACACGTCTCCACAGAACAAGCAAATCGTTTATGGGCCAAAGTATACGCTTCTATAACAAACTGCCACAGGATATCCGAGATCTTCCACTGAATAAATTTAAACCTTTGATAAGAAGCCGGTTGTCGAAAAAGGCTTATTACAAAATCTCGGATTACCTAGAGGATAAAGCTGCGTGGGCTTGAACTGCTCAACTCATGCAAGCTTAGAATTGTAGGCTTACAGTTTGTAACACCTCTTAATCTGGTGGATTACTGATGGCTGTTTCACAAGTCAATTGATTGATAATATAAAGATTATGTGAAAGTGTTTTGTGTCTTGCCTGTCGAGGTACTACTTAACAGCAGAAGTTAAATGTGAGCCACTGTGATTTTGGTTCGGTCATGCTCGCCATCGAAAAGTCTTTGCTTGTGGCGGCTTCGTGTGGCGGGTCACCCCCTTCCCTCTAATATGGTTGAGGGGAGTGATGGCTGCTGCTCGAGTCAACTCGTGCGCGGGTGCTGCTTGGGGGGACTGGTCCGACTTCTATCCATTTGGCCTTTTAGTTTGTCGTAATTTATTGTTTTCTTCTTTTCTCCCTTGCTTTATGTTTCGAACGGCAGGACACAATATCGCTAATGTCGACTCATTTGTAACAAAACAATGTTTAAAAAAAAATGTGAAAAAATGACAAGCCCGCTGAGTTTCTTGCCGGATCTTCTCAGTTGAGGCCGCGTTGTGATCCGGTGGTAGCTTCTAAAAAATGACGATTCAAAAGTGCTAGCGTTAAGCCTATTTGAAATAAAGATTTTTGAGTTTGAGTTTGAGTTTTGAGTATATATTGTAATATTGTTTTTTTATTATATGATTGAAAAAAGACAAGCCCGCTGAGTTTCTTGCCGGATCTTCTCAGTGGAGGCCGCGTTACGATCCAGTGGTAGTTGTAAAAAATGACAATATGTAAGAGCCCCCGTGAGGCCTATGCATAATAAAGAATTTTGAGTTTGAGTTTATTCCAGAACCAGTATAATTATTCCCCAACGATGGTATCACATTTTTATGTAATATAGTGAGAGATTCCTCGTGGGATAACCGGTAAGATAGCACAACGAACACGCCGTCCCCCCCCCCCCCCCCAACTCTTTACATTGGGTGTCGTAAGAGGCGATTAGGAAAAACCAGAAGAAAGGTAGCAGGGTTTTTGTGTGATATCTAACTACACGCACCATAAAAGATGCCAATCAAGCGTGGGTAACTCTCCCCCAAGGGAGAAGCATATGTTAAGCAATGGACGTCTTCCGGCTGATGATGGTGGTGATGATGACTGTAGTGACGAGATAACCAGGATTTTTGCTGAATTAAAAACAACACTTGAAACGCACATATATCGATGACGTGGAATATTCGTACTTTGGGCTAAACAAGCGCCGATAAGCGCTGGTAAATGAGCGGTCTACCTATTTAACTTACATTCTGTTTGCTTATTTTTTCAATGCAGTATGTAAATGCCATACCAATATAATTATTAATAAGCGCTACAACTTCGTCTAGCCAACAAATATTATCCAATGATCTAATTGATCAACCAATGACATAAATAGATTACGGCTCTGACTGCACAAGCAAATGTGTCGACACGAGCATACATCCTTCCTCGGCTCTGCCAATTAAGTCTCCGCATTACGTGTGTAGTAATTAATACACACAGAGTGTTTTGTGAGATAAAGTCCACATTATTCTAAATACACACGCATCTGTTACTGTGTCTATGTGTAAAGCGTTCTGTTTAGACGGGCAACTTAAAAGTGGCGGGCAATTGAAATCTTACATAACAAAGAGGTTTTCACATACCTTGGGGCAATAAATATACTCGTATGATATGGGCTGACTGGATTGCATATTGGAAGAATTGTTGGGCTTTAAACAAAGCCACTAGCAAAGTAACTCGTTCTAGAACATTGTCAAAGTTACTCAAGCCAGGAAAACTATGCCACTCGAAGATTGCCACAGCTTGCCATGCTAACCGTGACGTGGACCTGGCCTGGTTGGTCTGGAAACGCATCACACCATCTGTATGGTTAAACGATTTCCAAACCAACTATGCACCGTAAGTCAGCCAAGCAGGGTTTCTATTTTTCCACAATTTGCCTATTAGCTCGATGCAGGCAGGCTCGTGTGTCATGAACGTGGAGCTAAAAAGACCTTGTAGCTGCAGAGGCGCAGGAGTTGCGTGCGACGGGTATCGATTATCTATTTCTCCAAGCCACGACCCGATGAACTCCTGGTCGTTACTAGTTTGAGGTAGCTTTTGATGATGCGACATGTCTCATTTAACACTAAAGTTTATCGCCTTTCTTGGCATGTGCGGTACTGGTAGCACCATACTATCACAGGTATTCTCCAACCAAAGACGGGAGTTGTAAAATCAGCTGCAGTTTACCAATCTGTACCCCAGGATATCATAAGCGTTGTTTGTGTCTTAAGGTTCTCTACTCGAAAAGTTTCGGACAGTTCACTGAAAATCATAAATAAAATCAGATTATTAAAGGATTACTATTACTAAAATTGTTCTAGCTCAATCCCTATTACTTCCAATTCTTGATTATGCTGACATCTGCTATTTAGATCTTACAGAGGACCAGCTTAATAAACTTGAGCGTCTTCAAATTTTTTGTATACGATTTATATTTGGTTTGCGCAAATATGATCATGTTTCTCAATTTCGTTCTAAGCTCAAGTGGCTTCCTATTCGTCTTCGTCGGAATACGCACATCCTGTCTCTTCTTTATAATATACTATTTAATTATTTTTCTCCGCGTTACCTAAAGGAACGTTTTGTTTTTCTCGGCAATGATTCCCACTGTTTGAGGTCATCAGAAAATCTCACTCTTATGTTCCCTTCTCATAATAGTTCGTTTTACGATAAGTCATTCACAGTAGAAGCTGTTCGTCTGTGGAATGCCTTACCGGTCACTGTTAGACGTGCGCCATCTCTGCCTATCTTTAAAGATCGTTTGAAAGCATTTTATTTGTCCCTATGAATTTTATATTGATATTAGCCGGCTGCATTTATTTATTTATTATTGTTGGTTATTTATATTTGATTCTATCAAATATAATATTTATGTATTATACTAATATTTATATATATATTATTTTGCTGTTACGTATTTTATTGTTTATAGTTATGTATTTTTTTTTCTCTTTTTTAATTGGTTTGTATAAACAACCCCGCCTTGCAGTTCATAGTGCCTCTCCATCCAAAGGTTGCCTGGTAGAGATCACTTTTAGTGATAAGGCCCATTGTTTCATTCTATTTTTCTGTTTTCTTTTTCTTGTATTTTTGTGTTTTTTAATAATGGTGGAACAATAAAGTTTTATCTATCTATCTACACATTGAAATGAAACTACTTTTACGGATTTTATCGCGGTTTCTTCTTTCTTATGCTACAATTCTACATTTATTTAAAACTAGCTGACTCACGCAGCTCCGCCCGCGCTGTGTTTCGTTAACTAAACTTTCAATAATAAAGTGTAAATAAAGTATTTCAATAAAATAAATAATGTATTTAAATAATGTATTTCAATAAAGTGTATTTCAATAAAGTGTATTTATTATTATTTATTATTATTATTAATATACATCATCATCATCATCAGCCGGAAGACGTCCACTGCTGAACATAGGCCTCCCCCTTAGAACGCCGCAATGAACGACAATTGGCTATTTGCATCCATCGGTTACCTGCAACGCGCACAATGTCGTCTGTCCACCTAGTGGGAGGCCTGCCAACGCTGCGTCTTCCGGTTCGTGGTCGCCGTTCGTGCAATAATATACATTCGCATAGAATACAAAACCTCTTTTTTTAAAGTCGGTTAAAAACTTGGACCCACTTTGTACTTGCCCTCCGAAGCACGGAGACGTTTAGTTCAAATGGCGTTAAACAGTCACCCATCTATTTAATGACCTTACCTAACGTTGCTTAACCTGATCGATTTCCAAACATTGTTAACAACTGTATATGAGTGTTCCCTTACAAACATTTATTATAATATAATGAAAAATTGTTAAAATCGGAGCAAGCGTATAACCAAGTACACATTTTGACTTTAGTCCCCTCTCCAAGGGAACCTTGCTGAATGTCAGGATAAAAAGTATCCTATGTCCTACCTCGGAGTATTAACTCAAATCATGCCAAGTTTCGTTTCAATCCATCCAGTAGTTTCGGCGTGATGCTCAGCAAGATACAGACAGACAGACAAAAATAAAAAATAAAATACATTTTTGGCTTTAGTATCGGTTATAGAATAAACATAATTTTCAAAATATCTTCAATGTACAGAATTGGACCTGTTACAGTTTTATTATAAGTATAGATTTCTGTACTTTTATCGATCAATTCATAAAAAAAGTAAACAAAAAATTGATCTTAACGTGGCCAGTGGTCGGTCTGGGCAGTGACTCGGTCAAAGCTGCCAGGAAGCGCTTTCATCGCGGCCATTCGATCCGGCGCACGCGCATGGTAAAAACTACGGACGCAGAACTGGGCCGGTGGGTACACGATCTTGTTTATTTGGATAGCTGCCTGCTTACCGCGATAAATATATCGAGTATGTTGTGTTTATTTTTCAACTGTTACAATTAAGGCCTATATGCTGCAATCCTGTTCTTTTGTGTCAATTCATTAATCATCTTTTGTTTTTTTTTTTATCATATTATTTTAAGTACTGGTAGGTTTTGTAAGTATTTACTTAGTAGTAGCTCACTAGATGGTAGGTAGGTAGGTATCTACCACTGCATTGTCAGATATTCTGCCGCCAAGCAGCAGTGTAGCTAGTGAAATTACCGGACACAAGACACTTACTAACTAATGTCTCGAGTGTCGAGCGGCAGTGCACTGCGGCTATTGGCAGGCGTGTCGCTTCCCATCAAGCGAACGTCTTGCTTGTCTCGTTACTCGGTTAAATAAAAAAAAGAAGTTGATAAAACAAATATAATTGAATACTACAGCTACATTTGTTTATGCTATACAAAAAGAACCTGGTTAATCAGTAGCACGCCGTTTGGACAACTAAACAAGACTATTGAGATACCGAAACGGGTTGCTCCCACATCAAAAGTCGACATAAATCATTGACCGCGTTTTACGCTCGTTTTGTTGCCGACTTGCGACTTTTAGTCGCTTTACAGCGCACTTCATTAAGCCGTAAACATACTAAACTCCGTTTTATGTCAGACCTCCTCTGATGGATCACTCGAGGGCTATAAACCTACATTTTAAATCGGTTGCGGTTTGTTTCTTTGTGCGCTTAGTGTGACAGCTCGCTCGTGTGTTGATAGTTTTTTATCTTCTTCCTATTTTCAGGTTTATATTCGAAGATCCTTAAAGTTTTACTACGTTAGTTTAACTTTGTAGTGGATAGATATGGTAAACTATTTTATTGAATGATAATTAGATCAACTTTGAAGCAATGATCCGGTCAATGTGGTAGTCAACAATATTTGTAGTGGCTGTGTTAAGATTTGTTTATATTTACGAAGACTTGAAAACCAAATAAAGCATGTCGAAGGCATGTTCACATGCCGATATTATTTTCAATTTAGTCGATACTCACACGCGAAAGAGAAACCCTCAGAGGTAGCTCTGGGGTTTTACATATTATTCCATTACCTACTGTAAATTAATTTTCTAGTGCAGCTCTTTCTTAATCTTTGACATTTTTCAATATTTTTATTTACGTCTCATTAAATGACATCACAGTCATTAGCTAATACACTTTCTCATCCATGACTGCACAACCGCTTACCATGGGGTGAGGTGGCGGTCTCCATTATTTAATAAAAGTAACGAGGGTTTAATAAACAACTTTAAACCCCTTCAATATTCTGTAGTTTGTTTTATTATCTCGATTATATTTGACTTTAATTCCAATTTAAAAGCAATTTGGAGAATTCGAGCTGCGGCCAACATCTCATATAAAATATAAGGTATTTAATATCCTTCGATCGGCGACCGCACATAGCGCGACTTAATTAAAATTGCGAACTAAGTCACTGGACTTAGTTACACGACGAGCGTAGGGAGAATGCCCTTTCGGACACCAATGAACACATTTGGGGCCCTACACATATCATGATAAGTAATTTAAGAGAACCAATTTATTATGAGTTGACAAGCCACTGCGTAAGCTGTATGAACAGAACTCTGAATTGGGTTTGTAAGAAGTAACAAAGAAGTGACTGGCTACTGAAATCATACTACTTGAGCGTTAAAAGGAACTGACTGTGCTTCCATTAACACCATTAAACGTCAAACGTTTGTCTTAGGATGCGTATTTTTCATCAGACAGCTAAGGATAGTCCCCACACTACTAACTCTCAAATAAAAAAGTATTCAAAACCATCCATTCGTTCGCTAGCTACGATATCAATGACGTCTGTTAGTGTCGAGTCAAAATAACATTCTAAATTATTACAGTGGAGGTTACGGGTCCCTCGCATAAGTCCAGGCCTGCACTGACCGCAACTTATGTTGGTACTCGTAATTATATTACATACAATAATAATTCGTTGCCAACATTATTCTGATTAATGATGTGAAAATTTAACTTTAATAAAGTTGCGCGTCTCGCGGGGAAAACTCGTGTGTTTATTTTAAGGTAATTCCACAAGCATTACATTGTGTGATATGAGATTCTGAAAATTTTATATATAATATTACATCTAAATTAAGAATAACATGGACCATCTTATTGCTGCCTACGATATTTCTTGCATCTTTTCTCTAGTTATCAGTCGCTCTGTTTAGTTTATTTGTGACATCGCTGACGGACAAGATACTTATAGAAATCTATCGCGCCATTGTTTGGATAGAGCGACGGCAGCAAGTAGTTAGTGAATCATAATAAGAAACGTGACTATTATTTTAATGATATGAGTTTATTACACGAAACACAAAATGACTCCGGTGTGTGCGGCCAGTGTGATCCCGCATGATGGCATTTATAACCATTATTTGATTGAAGAGCCACCGTATCACACTAAGGCCACGTGCCACATAATGAGGTATATTTGTTTATGAGTATTGGCAATAAAATGGCATATAACTCGATACAGGGAAGTGCGCAGTTAAATGCAAAGGACGGGGCTGAATGGCGAATATAATTCCACGCCGCTGGCCACCGGCTCCATTATGGATTGTTGTTACGAATAATTGTGAATCAGCAGTCAGCACGAGGTCCTTTTGATTAAGGGCTTTGCAGCACCGATACGAAGGTTTATTTAAAAAGTCAAAAAGTATAGGTATTTTATTCACATATCTTACAGCGCTCGATCACAAGCTCAACCTATATTATTAAGTAAGTACAAGTTTCAAACGGGAGACACGTGCCGCGGTTACAGATGTGTGTTGTAACTCGTGGCACCAATAGGCATGATGACTGCAACTCAATACCAATAAATCTGTGGTTTTAAATATTAGAACAGATTGCACTGATACCAAAAATGCATCTCATTTTCATAATAATAGAGAGATTTTCGTGATATTTAAGCAAATAAATTACTCAAATACAGCTAATCGCCATTTTGTAATAAACGCTGATCAGAGTGAATGACGTCAATCCTGTGTAAATAAACAACTGTCAAACTGTTATCTCAACTTTTTCTTTCATACAATGATTTACTTTTATACCTAGACAGATGTTTATTTACACCGCCGTAGTGACGTCACAAAATGGCGCCATGCACCGGCCATCGTTTTGGAACGAAACTCAAACTCTATTTTAAAAATTGAAAATATTGCTATTAATTGTAAATTTAATACAAAAATATGATTATTTTCGGCAATAGTAGACCCGTAAGTACATTATAGAATATTTTTTAAAAATTAGTCATCATGCCTATTACCGCATGAAATCATAATAAATCAATTTCTTAACTACTTTTATTTATAAATAATTCTGTTGTGGGTTCCAACATCTGTAACCCGACCCACAAGTCAAACTTTGATTGACGACCACTGTAGATCCTGGGTTATAGCAGGTACGAGTATACCGGGTGGATATCAGTTACATTATCAAATCTGCATTTGCGGTCACATTATTTTACTAAAATTGGTATTTTACACATAGAACGCCAAATGCCTGACACACAATGGATTTTTCTATTGGTATGTTGCCTGACGGCAGTCTAAGGGTTAAACGTCAATATATTTTACAAAGTTAAACTTTTAAACATTCTCAAAGCAAAATTCTGACCAATATTTGACAGTTTTAGCTTATTAATTGAAATAAATAATTTGTTTGTTAGCTGTAATTAGCTGAAGATATATATGCTTGCACAAACACAGATGCTCCTACTCTTCCTGTACTCTAATAATTCGATGGGATGGAGATATTGGCGCAGAACCGACTTTTGCATGCGCATCTAACGCACGGATTAAGTATTTTATTTTATTTTAAGTACTACAAAAAATACTACCTTAAATATGTTTATGAATGAAACACTTATATCATCATCGTAGTGCACCGCAAATTGGAATACAAAAACATAAATACAGACTACGACTGGATCCTAGACCATTCTGATATATTGAAATGACGCGCGCGCAGCTCTTGCCAAACACATAAACGTGTTTGGTTACACAAAGAACGTCTGTCCATCCGTTTTCAGTATGTGATGAGCCTGATCTGTGAACGCCATTGCAGCTGGATTTAAAGTTTCTACGCCAACAATGGATGCCAACCTAAACCGGAGCAGATAATAAGATTATTCTAAGCCAAAACGAACCTAAAATATTCCATAGAAACAATATTAAGACAATAGTTTTTTTTATTGTAAAAACTCTAAAAAGAATTTTATTTATTTGTATTGAAATAAATATATGTTTATTAATTGTATAAATTAAATATGTTTTAATATTTTAACTTAACTCGTCTCGTAACGACTTTTCATTTGATAGAATATCTGTTGGTATTGATATATTTTTTTATGAAATAAAATGCCTCTCAATGCGATTTTTGAGAATTTATTTTAAATACGTGTTTTAATATCATTCAGGAGAGTAAAGACGATTTTTTAATACTTGAACTTTAGGCTGCAAGGCATGCCTTATATCTTGAAAATGACGGTCTCTTTACCCGCGTGTGGCCCACCGTCCAATACACTGGCATTGTTTACAAGCAGCGTTTGGCAGCTCAGTGCAGCGCACACCGGCCGATAATCCGTTGCTTCCGCTGCAACGCAATACTTCAGATACCTACTGGAAATGGAACAGTCGCAACGTTCATTTATATACGCAATAAATAGGAATCAAATATAATCAACTAAAGTAGGTTTTGTACGATTCGATTTGATTGAATCAATATTATGATTTCGCTCATCATTGGTTTCGCTGAATTCGTGTTCAATGGATACAAAGAACATATATATGTAGGAATGTATGTATGGTGTAATAACGTTTTAAAGATATGGGTTAATTACAGATCCCACACGCGTGGTGGATAAAGAAAACACGAGCGACAATGAGCTCTATTTATTTACACGTTTCTTAGCCTTTACAATATTAATTTCTTCATCTCATATATTTAATATGATTCACATCTATTAATGGTATTATTATGAATCAGATTGATTTGATGAAATTTCCGCATGAAATGCCACACAGCACTCTCCGTCGACGCAGCCCAGGAGGCGTGTCGTGAGGCGGCTGATTAACGAGGCCTTGTCCTCGCCATCTTGTACCCTTGAACTTGAACCAACCACAATATCTGGAGGTCAGAGCTTGATGGTAATTGATGGCTTGTTTAGAGCACATGCACTGCCTTTCGTAATAAAAATAACTAGTCATGATAAAACAGACAGAGAAAGTTACTGCCTTTTGAGCTCATCTTAATAATATCTACAATCATCTTTTGCAGTTATCCGAACCACTGGTTTGAATGCAGAATAATTCGTACTGTCGGGATTATTTTTAATTTGCTTCAGCTTAACGATCGACTCAATTATAAATTTCTTGTGTCCTTTAGCTTATTACTTACAAATACGAGCACATGGAAAAGTGTCAAAGTTATCGCTACATGACCAAAAGTGCCAACAATGGCCGCTCAGCAGCAGCACTAAAATATATATGTTTACTAGTTTTCGGCTTTTCACTGTAAATCTATTAGGCTAACGGTACTCCACCGGTAAACACAGCTCACGGGAGCGTGACCCTGCCGCACTTCATGGGCTAGTGACCATGTGGGCGACCCTGATGGGACCACGCCACGCGGTTTCACTTTTCACATATTAATTATTAGGTCTTATTTGTAAATTGCAAGAATTCGATAGCATTTTTCTCTACTCCTCTAAATTCATGATACATACCTATCGATCAAAAGTCTTATTTCGACTATTAGTCAATGCGAAAAAGATGACTAATTATTTTACATACATTTCAGGTAACGATTAATAAAGGATGATCCGCCTCATAAGATCCTATAACAAAAACTTTCCTTCGTTAGATTTATTTCATGGAAGTAAGCTATCATTTAAAAATACGACAAAGAAATATTTGATGAATAGATATTAAATTATATTTGACATGGTGATAGGCTGATTCTTAACAGAATACCGAGAACAGAATTATATTCGAAAAACTGCTATTCAATGTGCATTAAAGTTTTTAATCAACTGCCCTCTACATTAAAAGAGCTGCCTATAGTTATTTTTAAAAGGCAGCTAAAGATATGGCTACTAGATATAATGTTTTATACTGTAAATGACTTGTTTAGACAAATAAAATAAAAAGCAGTTTTAGTTGAATAACAATAAAAAATGGCATCGTTACATAAAATATAACTATAGATTCGGACATATTTTTTTGACATTTTCATTATAGGTGATCAAACGAACTTCTTGAAGTGAAGTTCGATCATTATTATATGAATTGCTTTATACTTCAGATATATGAATTGACAGTGTAGTTTATCTCTATATACTAGCGAGTTGCGCACGTTTAGAGACGTAAAACTGTGTTTTTTACCACCAGTTACGTCACGGACGGACCAGACACCTCATTCTTTAGAGATTATGTTTATGCCTATGATTCAACAAAACCTTATTCAAGGGTTAAATGCACTGAACACGTGTTATGTGATTTAATCATGGGTGGGCGGGTTTTTATATCTTCGTATAAAGCAATTCATATAATAATGATAGAACTTCACTTCAAGAAGTTCGTTTGATCACCTATTATATTTCATTGCTTTATACTTCAGATATATGAATTGACAGTGTAGATGTTTAGAGAGTAAGGTTTTGTTTCGATGGTATAGTTATTTTTTTTTTGTAAAATATTAGTTAAAATAATAAATTTCCGTAGATTTATAATAGGTAATAATTAACGGCGTTATAATAGGTAATAATAATATGTTTATCATTCACGTTCTTAGTAGATTGGTAGAATATAAAAAGAAGATTAATGGTCAAAAACCACGAATAAGTTAGTTTAGCTGACGGTTTTCTAGCTACGACAGTAGAGTACCTCCTAAGATACGCAAATCGTGCGGCCAAGGTGACGTTTATTATGCAAGGAAGACAGTTTAAGAAATACTCTAATCAATGTTTTTTTTTTGTTTCTTTTTTTGTTTTTAGAAATTACTTGTTTAATTTACTGGCTGATTGGTTGAGCTGTGGGTGATCCATGTTAGTAAAACCTTTACCATGTTAGTTGTCCTTATACTCGTATGTTTTGTTACGAAGGTATAGACGTTAAAGACAAGGTGTATATTTCTCTTGATAAAGAAGAACTAAAATAGAACTCGAATGTCGAAGGGCCGATGATCTAACACTTTTGTTATGACTATCTTAACTTATTTTCGCGTGCTTAAGATATTATCTACACATATTTTTTAAATATCCGTATTTATGTAAATACTTAAGATAACTGTTTTTGCTTAGGCGCGTGCGCTCGTCGCTGCGCACAAAGAAATAATGAGGTGGTAAAAAACACAGTTTTACGTCTCTAAACGTGCGCAACTCGCTAGTATATAGAGATAAACTACATTGTCAATTCATATATCTGAAGTATAAAGCAGTGAAATATAATACTACTCAACCAACAAGGACATTTTTTAGATAAGAACTGACATATTATGAACTTGTTTTTATTAAATTGGAAAATTGTTATTTAACTTCACAATTATATTCACATGCCTATTAAAGGCTAAATGGAATGGACATAAATTCGTATGTACTAGATCTAATTTTGTACTCCATTTAAGATGAATAAATGTATTTCATTTCATTTCATTTTGAAATTTATACCTATCAGATATATATCTTATTTTAGTAAATATTACGATATCATTATACAGGGTGTAAGGGACATCGTACCGAAATAAAATTATAAGACGTCAAATAATGTCCGTTATACAACATTATAGTAACCATTTATATGGTAAATGACAAATGACTAACTTATTAATTTTTGAGCATGTAATGAATATATGCGGAATAATGTTTATTTTTCAAATTAAATTGCCAATTTTCTAAAATAATAATAGTTAATTGCCTATTAATTAATTGGCTATGCACTGTTTTAGTGCATAAAGAATAAATAAATAAATAAAAATAAAAAAACACAAATAATTAATTTATTGTTTTTAAATTAAAATTAGGCTTTATTATTATACCAATAATGACGTTATACTAATTTTATTTAAAAAAAAGAATTTTTTTTTTGGAAATTCATGAAAAAGCCGATGAAAAATTTCAACACTAGGATGTTCAGAATCATGTTCTGGATCCGTGGTATCGGTTTTCGGTACGATGTCCCTTACACCCGTTATATTTATATAATGATAATGTGTGTGATATGTTAATGTGTTGCTTGTTATATTATTTAGTAAGTATGTTATTTATAACATACTTACTAAATAATATAACAAGCAACACATTTTATATTTTAAAATGCGTCAGACACCCACTCAAATTTTGCTCAGCGTTTCTTACTATAAAGTAAATTGTTATTAAATATAAAGAAAATCATTTTAATGGCTGTTTTTACAATTAGTCTACAAGTTGTAATTTTTATTCTAAGAGCTGTGGATTTTTGTTTGAATAAATAAAAAATAAAAAAAATGATGGGCAGAATATAGTACGGAATCTAGGCCCCACCATTCAATCAAAATAAAAATTGTATCTTAAGGAAGGCATTATCATCTACAATAAGAAAAACCATGGCGCTTGTCTCCAGTCATTGTCCGACCAGAACGATCTGACATTGAAAGTGATTTTTTTCGTAGATATTTTTAAAGTAATAATAATTAAAAAGGTATATTTAAAAATGTACAGCGAATTGCGACGTGTCACCATAGTAACTTATGACCGACTTAAAAAGAGCTAATCACCGGCGTCGTATCCCTCATCTTGATTGGACATTTACTTACAAAATGGGCCCAAAACGCCCATGATCCTTTGACGACAATTTAAAAAGTGCCGCTGTTTGTTCAAGAAAAAAACTTAAACAGAAATCATAAAACAGATGAACTTTGCTCCTACTTCATGACTTCATTACCATTATCCAAGACGTCCCCTGCTAACTTGTCGGACGACAACCGTCCGGTGAACGACTCTCTCGAATTAATAACATTTTTATGTCCCTATAAACACCCGACAAACGTAAGAAGTATCAAAATTGAACCCACATTTGCTAAATACAAGGAGCAGTATTGCATGCGCGGTAACTTGTAAGTGTTAATATCAGATTGCGGCACTAATACGGGATCATTAATCGTGTTTACATCGATGACCGACCACGGAGAGCGTGGCCGAGTCTCCGAGCTCACGATCACACGATCACATTAAATGTGGTTTTCTTCACAAATACATAATAAACTAGCCTTTATATTTCCTGATACACATAATATATCGCTTTCCTGTGCAGATGTATAAGAAATAACTAATTAAAAAAATAATATAATATTGAGAAGCTCAGAACTCGGCAGGCATTTTAAATAGTCTATGAAACTTATAAATTGGTGCCTATTGGGTGACTAGCATACATGTGAAAAAAAATCCAAAGATTATCTCATAAAAACAAACAAAATTATACCCGTTCATAACAATTTCTATATAAATATAGAAGTAGAAATATGCTTTTAACAGCATCCGTGGTTACTTATTTACGACGGAAAAGCGGCTTACCTTGTTAGTAAGCTCTGCAAATCTGTTAGAGAGACATAGGTTTGAATCCTATCGACTGTGTTTATGTCGATAAACTATATACAGGGTTATGTACAGTAGTCCAGGGCTTTGATCCCAGTAATCAATTTATACGAATATCTATCTACGAGATGATATCGAGACGTGCCCACATTTATCTAGATTAGAAAATAAATCTTATTTTGAGCTTTAACCGTATAGAGTTCCAATTTTGTGATAATGTGTTTTATTGAATCTGATGATGTTATTAAATCTTGAAGTAAAATACTTTAATCAAATTGAGATTAAATTCAGCGGCTGGTAAAAGATGTGAAGTTTAAGTATATCGTTTTATACAATATTCAATAATGAACTTATTTGCAAGTCTAGCGTTGATAACACCACGAAGTTGTATGATGGTATTTAATTAGTAGCACAATAGTCTTTATTGTTTGGCATTGAGACATACATAGATGTTTACATACATATGCTGCTTATTATCAACTTAATATAAATCTAGGAACGCTTTCTGTGTTGTTGCAGATCTCCTAACCCTTGGTACTTGATTGATATATCTATTATATAAGAACACCAACTAACACATAACCCTTCAAGTCGAGACTGAAGCCTCGCTAATACAAATATTCTCGTCACGTATCTGAGAGCCACTGCTCGCAGTTACATGCCCCAATGATGATTGTGATGGTTCTCGCAGTTACATGCCCCAATTATGATTGTGATGGTTCTTTCAGTCCAGACATGGTACTGGTCATGGAGTAAGCATTTGCTTCATTATTTATAATACGTACAACTAAGAATTACAACAGTTTTTCTACGTCGTTTTCCCTTTAGATTATAATGTGGGTGCCGACAAGGCCAGAGTGAAGAGGCCTTTAAAAAGCCAGTTAGTGTACCCTCCCCCAGTGGTAACCAGCGGAACGCTCATCAACCAAGTTGGATCCATTGTGCATGCCCTAGCCCTTACTTTGTTCTGGCGTGTCGAAGAGTTGCCTTAATTATGCAACGATTGCTTCAGCTTGGAGCTGTGCGTAATCATCTGGTGTAGGTTAGGCTACTCCCAGATGACCGGTTGGGTCATCGTCTTACGTCTACGCTACTATAACGTCTCGCAAGAGCGACGCAGCCACACAATATGTGTCGCATTGACTCTTTTTCACCTTTACAAAATCTGCAAGTATCAATAGTACTTAGCCTCATTCTGTGAAGGTGCTCATTTGTACCGAAATGTCCCGTGAGTGCACCTATTAGGTGCTTTATTTGTGATCTGTTAAGGTTAAATAATTTAACCCCACAGTCCACCCTTGACAGTCTTTGTTGATACATAGTAGACCGCAGGTAAGTTTTTATTAGTTTTAATTTACTGAAACTTCGTTCTCCTTTGGCGACAGTAACAAACAAGTAAGCAAGATACGAAGCGCTGTTCAAATATCAGGGAAAATATCTTGTCAATCATTTCTTCTTATAAGTTGAAGAACTGCTGATAGAAGATCTTTTAATAATGGATTCAGGCTCACAAGTTCTTCAACCAATTCATGTCCAGATATATTATCACATTTTTCGCCATCGGTTAAAATTATTTGCAAATCAGCACAGCCTTTTTCCAACATGGATATTTCTGTAATTATTTTTATGTCGTATATAAAATACCATGTATCATTGAACTTTGAAAATTGTTGAAAACGGGTAACCAATCCTACTTATTCTTATTTGTATCTATCAATTAATTCGTTTTGAATGCGTTTGCTGAAATTCGAGGCCTACCTTTTAAGTTCTGTCGTTTCCATATTTCCCGGCAATTTTGAATTTGGAACTATTCTATATTCGAATGTGTTTAAATTTCGAATCTCAAAATAGTTGAAAGTATTACGATTAATGCTATTGTTTAGTCACAGCGTCGATTGGAATCTGTCAGGTTACGTACGAAAATGAATCTTTCTAAGGAAAATCTTCGTGCAATAATTTTCTACAACTTTAGAAGAGGCTTGACACGGTCTCAGTGTTTTGAAGAGCTAACATCTGTGTTCAGTGATGAAACCACATGTCTGCGGACTCTCGAACGCTGGTATTTAGAATTCCAGCGTGGAGATACTAGTGTTAGTGACAAATCTCGCGAAGGACTCTCAAAATCCGCCTTCACTTCACACCATTGCTGTGAGACAACTAATTCTCGAAGATCGTCATGTGACGTATCGAGAGATAGAGGCTCTATTAGGCATCTCAGGGACAACCATTCAGAAGATCTTGCATGCAGCGCTTGGTGTGAGAAAGCTAGTTTGCCGGATACCGCATCTGCTTTCCGACGATCACAAGGCGGCCCGCGTCAGATGGTGTAAGAAAACTCTGCAAAGGTTCAACCGAGGAGAGTCAAATCACGTCTACGACATCATCAGTGGTGACGAATCTTGGATCTATGCCTACGATCCTGATTCCAAACAACAATCTACAATCTGGGTCTTTCAAGACGAGCCAAAGCCGACTAAAGTTGTTCGTTCTCGAAGCATTTCAAAGAAGATGGTGGCCACGTTCGTTGGAAAAACCGGCCATGTTGCGACTATTGCATTTGAAGATCGTAAAACGGTTAACGCAGAGTGGTATAGCACAGTTTGTTTACCACAAGTCATCGCCGAACTTCGAAAATCTAACTCAAAGCGACGCATCATCCTGCGCCACGACAATGCAAGCTCACACAGCGTTTGTTCTAGTTGTGTTTTTTCTTCAAACGACAAAACTTAAAAGGCATCCCTCGTAATGGATATTAGCACATATTAGTCTCTTTCTTTACAATACGGCGGTGGTGCCCCGTCGTCACAGTATCAAATTTTCCTAGTAGTTGCACAAGATCAATCATTCGTTCGTTCGAATTCAATCTGTTTTTGTATATGTTTGTCTTTCGCTGAAATTCTTCAATCTCATCGACGCTTCTATCCAACTGTTCATAGCAAGGTGATCTGGGGATGTTTCGTGAGTTTTGAGACACGATTCGCCGCGCCGCCCGACCGATTGTCGCGTCGTCGCGCGTCGGATGGTTTTGGCGCCCCCCCTATGATGGCGCCCGGTGCGGTCGCACCGCTCGCACCGCCTTAGGACCGCCACTGCCCTCCCCGAATGCATCGCCGCTGTCCATATGGTCGGATTGCAGTCAAGCACTGGCTTATATTGCTCAAGAAAAAGATATTTATATCTTCTATTATTTTAAAACCAAATTGCTTCAGTTCAGTATTGTTTTACATTTGTAATTATTATAAGAAAATATAGTAGTATTTACCCGTGGGGTGTCCGGGTAACAATAGCCCCCACCCATTTCCTCGACTATGGGAAAACGACGAAAGACGGCCGGCAGCGTCTTTCTTTTGGATTATCTATCACCTACATACACTGCGATCTCCAAAACGCCTGCCAAGCGTGGGGATTATGGCCACCTCTCCCTTCTAAGGGGGAGCTTTTGGAAGCAGGGAAAATCTTTGATGCTGATGATGATTGTTGTATAAGTTATTGGTTTAACTCTCTTCATTAGTTTACCGTAACTCAGATGACTGGCTGCTAAGCATTATTCGTCTGACCTAAAAATGTAAAGGTATATAAATAACGTGTTTAACACTTTCTTTCATGAATTTCGAATCCTAATCAGTATCTATCATCAACGTAGCCAATAGAGCGCGGTGTGCGCGTGCAACTGTGCATGCTTGGCACGAATCCTCATCAATGAGGAAGTTATTGTGCTCTGTCCCACGGGCCCTGACCGCCCTGCCCACCCTGCCCGCCATGCCCGTCCTCGCACCACACACTATTGTCATTTCCATTTTAATATCGACATCGGCTATTCATGGAATTTCATTATCATAATTGGCTTAGCTATGTTGTTTGATTGTATTTGCTGGCTCCAGATAGTTTACCCTTTAAATTATAGTGACTTCAAAATTTCTATCAGCATTATTCATAGCTTGTTTATACATAGTGGCTTTTGCCTTATTCTTACGCATGGCCTTATATGATAGGGGAAACATACTTCATAATGTTATTAGGTTATAATTTATTCTTAAAAAATATGAATATGAACCTCTTTGAAGTGGTGCCAAGTTATTATAATAATTATAAGAAGTTGTGTATTGTGGTGTCACGAAGTGAATACTAAGTGTATTGGTAATAGTTTCACGTTTAGCTCGCCAAGTGACTGCTGGAATAATAACAAATCTATGCAACTGTTTTAGACAAGGTTTGAATTTAAAGCTAGAAATGAAAATTCAAAATCCGTAACTACCTATTGGAAACAATCATTAGAAATGGCATTAGGATTCTGACAGACTAATTAGGACTAATTGTTAAATAAGGTTATTTGAAGTGAAATGAATGAATTACTCAGCTTTTATGGAATAAAACGAAAAACATCAGTAATACGTATTTTATTTATATTCGTATTGGTAGATATATTGCCAACATTTATCTAATACGTTTCATATTATATACTTACTTAATTATGTTTCCATTAATTCTAATTGTTTTTTTTTAATTTTACTTGTAAGTAGGTACATCTTATTGTGATTTCTTAACACCATCGACTTCCTCTTCTTGCCAATATACCTTAAAAACTTTAACTACCTTGGACAGAAACCAAAGAACCATCAGTCCCGCCGCCACCACATCCAGATGGAACCTCTCCATTATGCTGAGCTGCACAGCAGGGGAGCGAAGGTGCCTAGCGCCGCCTGTACTCATCACCAGCTCAACCCAGTATAGGATCTCTTGGGCAGGCAGCACTAGGTTGTTTTGGAAGATGGCTGAGGTTCGCTTTGCGTTGTTGCGATAGCTGGAACAAGAATCGGTATTTGAAGAATGATGATGTTGAGCAATCCTCGGTTTTTATTATAGCTGCATTATCTTAGTAGTATGTGTGTTATAGTTAGATAGGTGAGGTGTATCTCATAACCGGTGAATATTTTATAACTTCTTTGAAATAAGTATATTCTTCCACTTAAATAAAAAATAGGTATACCTATGTAGTAACCACCTAGGAATAATTTGGAAAGCAATAAATGATATGAATATGAATTTAAATAAAAATTTTATAAAAAAAAATAAACCGACTTCAATAGACACCACACTAAAAAGTGAAAAATAACTTCAATATTATTGAAGTTGGTGCTGGTCAGTTGATTCTAGTGTTGGGGTAAGTATCGTGTTTATTTTAGGACCAACTTCAAGAATATTGAAGTTATTTTTCACTTTTTAGTGTGGTGTCTATTGAAGTCGGTTAATTTTTTTTTATAAATTTTTTTTTTTATTCTTTTTAAAAGTCTTTATTCAACTATATACCGATTTGGATATAAAGCTTTAATACCAACAGGTATAAATTTATTTTAATTAAGATCTCCCAACCCAACCACAGATCTAAAATTCGGTGGGTCCTACATTTCATGGAACAGACTTCCTGTTAACATCATACTGTTTGCTCCCATCACCAGACTCTGAACATCATTTTTCTAGCAGATACTCGTCGAGACCTACACAACGAGCCCAAACTCAGTGGGTCTATGTTTATTGGTGCAGAAATCCTGTGACCACCTTCCTGCTCCATCATCAGACCCTGGTGAAGGTTACCATTTTCTTAGTACCAGTTTTTTAGTATCAACGGATTTACATATGTTCTAAATTTCAGATCTTTCGGAGTAATAGAAGTAATTAAAAATGTCCATTGTATACGAAATATCCCTATCTCGACTTGAAAAAGAGCTGATGGTTTTAAAAGCTAAACCGATTTTCAGCATACGCCAATCTGTCCACTCGTTTGAGCGCTGCGATGCCACAGACAGTTATCAGACAGACAGACACGACCCCCCCCCCCCCAAACTAATAACACCTCGTTTTTGGTCGGGGGTCAAAAAGAAACCATCGAATTCGGTACGATGATCTGGATGGCGTATGACCATTTTGTAGACGAAGACATCATCTATTTTATGGTTTCTCCCAGTTATATCTCCTTCCCATCACTCATGTTCTTCGAAAAAGTTCTTATCCGGTCTTGATGAAATTCATACCGAACCATCCTTATGGTTCATGCTTTTGAATAAAAAAAGAATCACTGAAATTGGTAAATATTTGTATGAGTTATAACCAGATTAGAACATCATCTATTTTTAGGCGTTTTACCAGATAATTCTAACATTCCATTCATGTTTTCTCAGGAACTACTGGTTCATAAGGAATAAAAATTCCAAATCGGTACATATTTGGCGGAATTATGAGTGAACATACATTAAGAAAAAAAAAATACATACACGATGAATTGAGAACCTCCTCCTTTTTTGAAGTCGGTTAAAAAGGAGGAGGTTCTCAATTCGTTTATTTTTAACTAGCTGACCCACGCAGCTCCGCCCGCACTGTGTTAACGTTAACTAAACTTTCAATAATATACATTCGCATAGAATACAAAACCTTCTTTTTTAACGTTGGTTAAAAACTTGGACCCACTTTGTACTTGCCCTCCGAAGCACGGAGACGTTTAGTTCAAATGGCGTTAAACGGTCACCCATCTATTTAATGACCTTACCTAACGTTGCTTAACCTGATCGATTTCCAAACATTGTTAACAACTGTCTATGAGTGTTCCATTACAAATATTTATTGTAATTATAATGAAAAATTGTTAAAATCGGACCAAGTACACATTTTGACTTTAGTCCCCTCTCCCAAGGGAACCGTGCCGAATGTCGGGATAAAAAGTATCCTATGTTCTACCTCGGAGTATTAACTCAAATCATGCCAAGTTTCGTTTCAATCCATCCAGTAGTTTCGGCGTGATGCTCAGCCGAGATACAGACAGACAGACAAAAATAATAAAAAATACATTTTTGGCTTTAGTATCGGTTATAGAATGCCCTCCAAACATAATTTTCAAAATATCTTCAATGTACAGAATTGGACCTGTTACAGTTTTATTATAAGTATAGAAGATATCTCTCCCTCCCGAACTTAAGAGCTGGGCTCTTGTCGGTGAAGCAATTTCCAGTCCGATCTATTATATGCCTTCATTTTGACCTCCTGATACGACATTCCACCTACTTTTTCTGCTACCTGCTTCATAAAACTTCGTCTGGGTCTTCCTCTTCCCCTTTTCCCTTCTATTTTCCCTTCCACTATCGTTTTAAAGAAGGTGTCGTGTCGTATCAAGTGGCCAATCATCTTTCCTCTCCTATTCTCAATATATCTTAAAATTTCTCTTTCTTCATTGACCAATTTTAAAACATCCTCATTCGTCTTCCTTTCTGTCCAACTTATTCCTCCATTCTTTCTCTATCCTTCTGTGTAAGGGTCCATGCCTCACTGCCATACAAAGCGATGCTCCAAATAATAATAATATCTTGGGACAATCCACACACGGTCATCCGATCCCAAACTAGACAACACCCAGACACTTGGCGGGAATCGAACCCACGACCCATCGGTTAGCAGGCAGGGTGTCTGACCACTAGACCAACGGGCCCGTCAATATATGTTTTAATTGGCCATTTTCTTATAGCAGTTGCTTTTAATAGTTGTTTTTAATATACATCATGTTAAATTCCTAATTGGTCATAGATGGTATAGGACACATCGTAATGCATGATTAATGTTATTGTATATTAAACACTAACGAAATTGAAAGATAAAAATAATTCGAAAATATTTCGAGCCGACATATTTTTTTTGCCACTAGATTTTATAAATCTTTTTCTGTTGTGTAGAAGTATGTATCGTTTTAAAGAACGGACAGACTTTATATTACCATTCTGTTTATTATTATCTGTTACATTATTGATAGAAAAAATATTAAGTGTCTATGGCCGTTTCGCAACTCACCTGTAATTTCCAAGAATCTCATGAATAGCTCCCTGAAGCTTTATAGGTAGTTCTTCGTTAAATTTAACCGTGATTCCCTGTCCCCTGGTGGAGGCGATGTCTGACGTCAAGAACTGGTCGCCAAATAATGGGATTCCAATAACAGGTACTCCATAAAACATGGACTCCATGTATGAGAGGAAGCCACCATTGGTGATCATCATCATCGTGTTTGTGTGGTCTAGAAATAGGTAAGATAACACTTTTAAAACAGTTTCTTATTATTACGAATTACTTTATCCATCCCATCTTCTCCTATCGGGTGTCCGTTAGAGGCGACTAAGGGCAAACAAGAAGACGGGCAACAACGTCGTTCTATTGGATTACCTACCACCTTTACTGCGATGCTCAAGCGGCCTGCCAAGCGTGGGGATTATGGCAACCCCTCCCTTCTAAGAGAGAGGTCTTTGTTCAGCAGTCAAAATCATTCGGCCGCTGATGATGACGGTTGGTCAGGTTCTTGTATTAAATACAAGCCATCGGTGATTTTTATTATTATTATAAAGTTTAATATCATACTCAGAACACTCTGTTGCGGCACCCATCTTACGCTATGCATATTTCCTGGCAAGTTGTCCAAATGTTCTCCGATATTCCAGAGAACATTCTGCTCCAGTTGACCAAGCACCTCTATCAGACCTCGCTTGATAGCCTCTGGAAACTCTTTGCTATTTATTTCAGATCCCAAGCTGAAGAAAATCACACCATTCTTTGACTTGTCCAGAAGTTCTTGCAAATCCTGCAGACGAGAACAAATAGTTTACACTGTGGATTTATACACATTGTACTACTTCGTCTATAATTTAATTAAAAAATGCCACACAAATACATGAATATGGTACTGATAATGATGTTTAATATAAAAAATAAACCTAACAGTTATTTATTATTTACACGATTACTACAAATTGAATTAAACAAAATATAGTAAAAAAAAATCAGAAACGTATTAACGATTTAGCGTTTGATGCTAAATCCACGGGAAAATATATACTTATCACAATCGCCACAATTTTGATTTTGATTCGAAGACGATTTCAGACGAAGTTGTATTTGTTTGTCATAACATGATCGCATTCGGCATTCTGTATTGAAAATCATAACTGAGTTATGTTCGATCTCAGATCGCTACTAACATAGTTTCTGTATAAACACGAACGATCTCAGATCGCTACTAACATAGTTTCTGTATAAACACGAACGATCGTTTTCGAAGTGAGTTTTCTCATTCAAATGGGATCCCAATCCTTGTTGTTATGTTACAGAATAGCACTACTGCTCATAGCCTAAAGTAAACGATGATAGTATAATTTTACGAGCCAGTTAGCGAAACAGCTCTGTTCCATTAAACTGTGGGCTTCTGCAGTAGAATCATGATTGGGGTCGAGAGTTATCGACAAACGGACTCTATTTTTATATATAGAACTAAAATACGTAAACTGAATTGACAGTAATCGTTGTTTAAGCAGATCTGCAATAAAAATGAAACCAGATTGGATGAGATTATTATGATTGCTTGCAGCAGAGCAGATATAAAATTCATGACCTTCGCGTAGCATCTTTATGGTTAGAGTTACGACGAGGTTACGAGATTAACTTCTACATGTGTACTTAAAAAAATAGCAGAATCAATAATGAAGTTCCATTTAATCTTATTTAGTAATTATTATTTTTTAGTGACTAGATACGCGGGATCTTTATCCGATAGTAAGCGCCACGCCTGTCAAAAGTCATTTGCATTTCGTCAGTTTTTGTCTATTTAAATCGTTTATTGTACCTTTGGTAAAGGTTTTGTGGGTGCTTCAATATGATGACCTCCAACATATTTCACGTTGGGCGGCACCGGCACTACATGGCCTAGAAGCGGCTGCGAGTTTACCAGCAGTAAAGACCCGTTGTACACCAGAGACTCGTAGTTAGGTAGACTGCGCCCGCGCAGCTGCAGTGGACTCTCGTATATTTTGAGGTATGCTGGTGTTTCTACGAAATGGGTCATGTAACTGTGGAATACATATCGTTACATATACTAAGTTTAGAAACAAAAGTATTATTATAATAAAATATTTATAAAGGGCACTTAATTGTTAACTCTAATTTTCAAACAGATTGAATCGCTGAAAATCATACTCACTAGACCCATCCGTTTAAATAAGCTTGTTGCCAGATCCTGGACACTCTTTCCCCGACATTAGAAGGAGCAGATGCCATTTTCGTAGCTTGCGGACTAACACTGTACGCGGGGTTGGTCTGCCCGTGCATTAGATACAGATTCATCCAGGACACGTCTTCTGCGCTGTACCAGATCAGTGGGCACTCGAATACCGCCGCTAGACTGACGAGGGGGATTTTTACGTTATGAACAATTGTTTATTCAACTTAGTCACGAGATCAGTGAGATGTTCGAATGATGGTATGCAACACGCCTGCAAATCTTACTAGCCCTTGTGCAAGGGGTAGGTAGGTCCCACCACAGTGTCAGACATTCTGCCGCCAGGCAGCAGTGTATACACATTACTGTGTTCTGGTTTAAAGGGCACTGTAGCCGGTGAAAGTACCGGACATATGAAACTTGCCATCTAACGTTTCGGGTGTGCAGTGCAGCTGTATATAGACAGTCACGTCGCTTACCATGAGGTAAACGTCTTGCTTGTTTCATCACTAGATAAAATAATAAAAAAATCTGTTCAAAGCTGTCGCTAGTTGATTAATAAATCTAACAAATCTCAACTCACGGTGCCAGTAATCCACTGTAGTACCACTGTGCAACCACAGCATTGAAGTGTTCATAAGGATCCTGAAGCAACTCCTGGACAGCTGGGTGGTGCAGAGCTCGCCGCGCGATCTCCGAGCCCACCTTCTGGTTGACGTACGGGGGTCGAGGGTTGTGGACCACCTCTAAAAGATTTAGGTATTCTCTGTCTTTGAGACAGAAAACATCATTAAGTGGATGGATGATTCTAAAATATTTATTACTTTCGGCTTTAACTATCACCTTCTTTACTTATGATAAAACAAAACTTTATAAAAAAAAATATATACAGACGAATTGAGAACCTCCTCCTTGAAGTCGGTTAAAAATCAGTTTCTTAAATATATAAAGTTATTTACCTGATACTTGATCGTTTATTGAACTGATATCGATGAATCTAACTCGATCACTCACGTTCTCTTTAGCAAATGTTGATACGTATGTCACCTATAAAACGGGAAATTTGTTATATCATATCGAAAAGACCTACATCGTTTAATTTCGAACAAAACAAACTACCTATTGCAATATAAAATCTGTTATAAAAGTTTTACTACCTCATGCCCTGCGTCCGCTAAAGTCTTTACCACTGAGTCTCCAAGTATAGTGTGGCTTCGACTGGCCGTAGGGAATACCACCAGGATTCTGCTGGCTCCACACATTTGCACCATCACATACACCATAGTAAAATATTTACACAACATTTTGGTAAAACCTTTATGCTATATCTATTCTTGTAATATCTGTATTATTTCAATACAGAAATGTTATATATTATTTTGTGTTGCACGGCGGACGCGGTACACTGGACACGAGATTCTTTGCTTAGGACCAAATGTAGAGATAAGAACTGTGTGCTCTTTGTGACTCAATACACCTTATCAAGATTATGATTGATTCTGTTGGATAAAGCGATACGTGGGAATAAAATGTTTATAATTGTACTAACTGAATCTGTTGATTGCTGATTTAACTGTTTATGGAACATAGTTATCATAATCAATTGATATAGAATAATTATTTATAGAATAATTAAATTGTAATTAATTCAAAATTAAATGTAAAGCTATGGATTTACAAAGCTGTTTCATTTAGCATACAAGTACCTACCTTCATTATATCTGAAATTGTTATTTGTTTTAAATAATACAAAAATACAATCAAAGATACTCTTTTATAATGTATGTGCTTACTTGCATACGTTTTTATAATCCTTACTCAAAAATGGGTAAATAAATAAATAATAATAAGATTAGATGAGATTATTATTTATTATCTTTCCGAGATCGTATCAGATATTATTATCTTTAAAAAAAACGTTTAAATAATGATTTCTGATACTTACGCGAATATTACACATTGAAATGAAACTAATTTTACGGATTATATCGCGGTTTATTTTTGATTTTAATTTCCCGACGTTAACCGCGATATAATCCGTAAAATTAGTTTCATTTCAAAAAACGTTTAAGTCAAATAAGTGTTCGATATATTCTAAGTATTCTTTTTATTATTGTTAAGATCGCGGTGGTGAGGTTCATAATGTATACAACAACCGTAAGTTTTAATTATATTAAATCATTTTGTTCTGATAAAATACCTTTACCTCCCTTTGTTCATTTAAAATATTAGCAGCCAGAAATTAAACAATGCCGAGAAATGTTCGCAATAACACCGAATAATAATAATTATAAATAAGGAACGTAGCGGAGTCCCCATGGATGCTCACCTTGGCTCCTGGCAATTGGGTCAAGGTAGTCGTTGGCTCCACGCCATGTCACGGAAGCTTTTAGGCTAGCATCGGTTCGTTGAACAGGGAAAGTAAATCTCATGTGGCCATGTTGTAATTGGTAAATTATCTTCAAACCTTTTTTCCTATTTGTATTTATTTTTGAGATGGATAGAGATTTTAATTTTTAGTGTACATACAGTTTATTCCAATTAGTTCAGAGTTAATATTAAATCTTATGTGATATCGAGTTACCTACTTACTTGTAATTTTGTGTACTTGTAATCTTAATAAAATCTATTTTTTTAACTATCAATGCTATCAATCCATCCAGCGCTCCGTCATATCCTCTCCTTCCTATTCGCATTTGGTCAGGAGTTGGTACGAATTTCCTACTTCCTTCTCTGCCATCCCCAACCCATCAGTCTTCTTGACGCAGTGGGTAGCCGCTTTCTTTACAAACCGAAGGTTGCGATCTCAAATCCTGCAGAGAGCAACAGCTTATATACTTATACATTGGATGGGCTTGTAGAAAGTTGGTCCTGCTGCTGTTTCCACTGTATCAGTTTTTCATACCATCGGATTGTAAAAGTAAAGGAAGTGTGAGTACGCCTGGCGTTTGTGCAAGTTGTTAGTATTCCCTCCGTAGTTCGCTGGCCTGTCGAAGATTTGCCACTTTGGTGCTACGAGTATATCAGTCAGGGTCAGGAGGTTATTATTGAGTATCATTTAAAGCGTTGAGGTTTAAATATTCACAAATTAACTTAGTTTGTTGTCGTAATACTTATGTCATGTTATAAGAATATGACATCAAGTGCAGATTTATGACTGTGATTCATGCCCATCACAGTGCCCGCTGTTAGCCAGGATCTGCAGTGGCCATCAATTAAGGCACCGAGGTTGGTATATATAAATATACACTGTTGTTTTCGGGCGGAACATTTAACATTGGCTTTAGGTACCACCGACATGAACGATCTCTTGAACAAGACGCTTACCAACCAGTGGTACCGCAGTGATGGTGTTTCCAATAATCGTGTAGGCAGTCCTTAGTTTACGACGTGACAGTGTTAGCCTACCATAGAACATGCCCGGCAGTAAATCAAAGCGGCAGCGGCGCCACAATCACACAGTTATTTCGAGTGGGATATGTTTACTTCATTAACTTTTATTTGTGGCATCGCCATAATAACCGCCATGTCAGAGCGCGCGGGATGCGCAGCGCATGGCATACCGTTTATTTTACTTTAACTATCTAAAAATGGTGTCTCAGTTTAGTTATATTAAGGATTAGATGGAGTAAAGCAATGTTCAGGAATGGTGATAACTTTCATGTATTTTCAGAACCCACAATTAAGGAAATATAAATGTAAAAAAAAAGCTATAAGTACAAAAAAAAAATCATCTATTATTATTCTGGGCTATAAACAATGAACAAAAGGCAATTAGATTTACACAGCATTTGGAAAACATATTCCATCCAAATAAACCGGATGCTGAAGAAATCGTTTTGGATGTAACAACACAAGATGATGTCGATATAAGATTCGCTACACCAAAAGAGGTCCACAAAGAGATAAAACTCTTAAAAAAGAAAAAATCCCCTGGCTACGATCTCATTACCGGGGAAGTTCTCAGTAATCTGACACGAAAAGCAATAGTGAAACTTACCTCACTTATAAATGCTTCCTTTAGACTAAAATATGTACCTGATGTGTGGAAAGTTGCTGAAGTTATAATGATACCAAAACCTGGTAAACCATATTATGAAGCAACTTCGTACAGGCCGATATCACTTTTACCAATAATGTCAAAATTATTTGAAAAGCTCCTATTGAGACAGTTGAAACCAATCATACACGATAGAAATCTTATCCCAGACTATCAGTTTGGCTTTAGAGAAAAACATTCTACAATAGACCAAGTCCACAGAATTACCAACTTAATTGAAAAAACATTAGAAGAGAAGAAAGTTTGCTCTACAGTTTTCCTGGACGTAGCCCAAGCATTTGATAAGGTGTGGCATCAGGGTCTCTTGTATAAACTAAAGAAAATGTTGCTAAAACAATTCTGTGATATCTTGGAATCTTACATGACAGAAAGAATGTTCAGAGTAAGACAAGAAGATTGTTATTCTGATCTTAAGAAAATTGAAGCAGGGGTGCCACAAGGAAGTGTTTTAGTTCCGGTCCTGTACCTCTTATACACATGTGATATCCCAAAACTAGAAAACAACACCATTGCGACTTTTGCTGATGACACGGCCATCATGGCTGCAGGAGCCACACATAAGGAAGCAGTGGAGAATGTTCAAGTGGCCGTGAACTCGATCTATAACTGGACGAAAAAGTGGCGCATAAAGCTAAATGAATCGAAGTCGGTTCACATTGATTTTACCAATAAAAGGTCCAACTATCACCCAGTATATATAAACAATCATGCTATACCTTATGAAAATACCGCGAAATACCTGGGCATGACACTTATATTAACATTAGGTCAATGATTAAAAACTTCACAAAATTATTACAAGTAATTAATAACAACCCACTACCTCTTGATGTAATTGTTATTACGGAAGCTAGCATATCAAGTAGTATTATTCAGTTATTTAATATACCAGGTTATAACATGTACACACAGTTACGATCGAAGAAACGGGGCGGTGGCATTATTATTTACATTCGAAGCCACTTTAAATTCACTGTAATTCCAACACATACGCACTTAAATACTTTTGAAAATCTGAGTGGCAGAATTAAACTAAACTCTAAACAATCTGTAATTGTATGTGCCGTATATAGACCCCCAAATACAAACAAAAATATTTTTGTCAAAGAGTTAGGTAAATGCATTTCCGAACTACATTCAATGAATAATAACCTATTATTGATAGGAGACACTAATATAGACCTTAAAATCAGTTCACCTATAAAGGATTCGTATCTAGAAACACTCAGTGAGCACGGATTGATGTGTGGAATATCTGAATATACTAGGATTGAGAAAAAATTGAATATAACCACTAAATCTTGCATCGATCATATTTTCACCCGTTTCCCCAATATACATCCGTACACAGCGGTGCTCGATATCGTACTGGCCGACCATCGTGCTATCATAGTTGCCTGCATTTCCGAAGCGGCGCCTAATCATATACAGCATGTTACAAAAAAAATAATTAATTATGATTATTTTAATAAAGAGATTAAAAAAGTTAAATGGTCACGTACTAATGATATGAGTTCACCCGTTGACATTTATAATTTTATGAACATTTCTTTTCAAAATGCAATTAGGTCCGCAACAACCATTACAAATTACAACAATAATAAACAGAATAGACCCATTAAATTACCTTGGATTGATGTGAATGTCACTCGTCTATGTGAGAAACGCGATAAATTATTCACTTTATGGAAACACGATACTAATAATTTGAAACTAAGGCTGGAATATAATAAAACCCGTAACTTAGTTCATAAAATTTTGGAAATCAGGCGAAATAAGTACTATGCTAAAGAAATAAAAGATAACTTTACAAATATAAAGAAAGTGTATCAAATAATAAATCAAATACTGGGGCGAGTGACATTGTCCATCGATGAAGTGGTGATGAGAGCATTTGAGGGACAGGGGTTGACTAATAAAGATCTTGTTGAGAATTTTGCTACTGAATTTGACAAGGCTGTTAAAGATATCGTACCTAATTGTAACACAAAACTGCTAGACCCAAATACGTACTTTCAACCAGTTGATTCCAGTATATACTTCCAAAGAGCTACAGGTGATAAAATTCATAAAATTATAAAAAATCTCAAAACAAAAAAAGCACCAGGAGTCGATGATATAAGAGTATCTGATATAAAATCAGTTGGTGTAGATGTATCTGAATCCATTGCCAATCTTATCAATGCCAGCGTACGAACTGGAATATACCCGGATAAATTAAAGTTAGGTTGTGTTAGACCGATACATAAAAGGGGTAGGCGAGATGATTACCTTAATTATCGTCCTATAACACTACTTTCAACAATTAATAAAATTGTTGAGAAATATTTCAGTGAACAGATACATAAATTCTATAAAAAACATGAGGTTATTTATCGAAATCAATTCGGCTTTCAGTCTGGTAAAGGCACTACGGATCTGTTACTAAAATTCACTAATACAGTCAATGAGCACTTAAATAATAAAAAGCATGTACTGGCCTTATTTATTGACTTCTCACGGGCGTTTGATACTCTGCAACATAAACAACTCATTACAAAGCTAGACAATTGTGGTATTCGAGGATCTATGTTAGAATGGTGCAAAAATTATCTTCAGAATCGTCAATTCTCTGTGAAGGTTAATAATACATATAGTGACCCGATAACTTCAACTGAGGGTACGGCGCAGGGATCCGTAATGGGCCCACTCCATTTCTTGTCTTATGTGAATGACATCAGTAAGATTATTGTTCACAGTAAAATCTACCAGTTTGCAGATGATACTTGTTTGGTTTTTGCCGATAAAGACCCACAAAAAGCTTATGACCTTTTACAATCCGATCTTAATTCGCTTTTAAAATGGTGCCATGATGCTAATCTTGTCTTAAACAGTAATAAAACTAAACTGATTGTCATTAAATCATCCTATATCAAATCAGTAACCCATTCTAATCGTTTAGTGGCCCACAATCACCAATGCTTACATGCTTCTATTAACAATATTTGTAGCTGCCCTTGTGTTGATGTTGTTGATTCGCAGACGTACCTCGGTGTGCATATTGATAACAAATTTAACTGGAGTAATCATATAGAATCAGTGTGTACTAAGCTTAGGCAGTTTCTAGCAAATATTATTAATCTCAAAAATAGAATACCTTATAAAGTTAAGCTAATGTTATATAATTCACTAGCAGGATCATATATACAATATGGACTTTGTTGTTATGGGCGCACTTTTAAGACATATCTTAATAAAATTTACAATCTACAATTAAGAATTATAAAAAACATTGTTTCTAATAATGTCCGACAGCAATTCCATAATGACCAAAATGGATTATTTAAGCATTGTGGCATCTTACCGGTCCATACTCATGTCAAGTACGAATTGCTCAAAAAATATTTTTTTAAAACAGATCTCAAGAAACAAATCAAACATCATGTATATACGCGGGCTGTAGCCCAGGGCCAACTATGTACGCCGCGCGCTAACAATATGTACGGCGAGCGGTCCGCTGCCTACCTTGTTCCGCGGCTAATTAACCAACTACCCTCCGATCTTCGCGATAGCATAAATCCTAAGAATATTAAAGATAAACTTAAAGTTTACTATCTAAATAATTTAAACAATAATTGATATTGAGTTCACAAATGCATTTACCCTTCAATCCATTAACTCTGCAACTTCATTTATTTTTTGTAACCTGTTAGTTAACCTAGATTAATACCTACTTATATTAACTGATAAATGTTGATTAAGTCTCAATGTAAGCCGTTATAGCATAGCCTGTATAAACCTCCGTGGTTTTGAATGCTATAATAAGCTAACAGCATATTATATGTATTCTTTAAACGATAAATAAATGAAAAAAAAAAAAAAAAAAAAAAAAAATTGACGCAAAGCTTCGCTGGAAGGCTCATGTCAAAAAGAAACGCGAAGAGTTAGGCCTTCGCTACAAGAAAATGCACTGGCTGCTTGGAAAACACTCCGTGTTGTCTGTGCAAAACAAAATACTTTTGTACAAACAAGTCCTAATGCCGGTATGGACTTATGGTATACAGCTCTGGGGCTGTACCAAAAAAACTAATATACAGACAATACAAAGATTCCAACATAAAGTACTCAGAGGCATTGTAAACGCTCCCTGGTACATTAGAACCAACGACCTCCATCGGGACCTCAAAGTGGACCTCGTAGCCAAAGTTATAAAAGACTATGCAGAAGCACATGAACGGCGGCTTCATCACCACGTGAATGTCGAGGCTATCCAGTTCCTCGATAACACGGACATAGTTAGAAGACTAAAAAGGACAAAGCCTTTTGAGTTAGTTTATATGTTAAATTAGTGCAGTGTAGTGCAGTGTAGAACACAATAACAAAGTGTCTTCGCGTTAATAGAGTCAATAAGAAAAGTGCTATTGGACACATTCTTAATTTAATTTACTATATTCGTTTAGGTTAAAATAATATTACTCATTAGTTTCAAGACTAGATTGTAATTTATATGTTGAAACCGAATGGGATCATCACAAAGGAAAAAAAAAATCTATTATTATTTTTGATATATGTATTTAGTTGTCATTTTACAAGTTTAGCTCATAAGTTTTGGACAGACTACCAGCCAAAACATCTGCGAAGTAGGTAGTATCGTCGTTAAAAAACAATCGCTGCGCTACGCTCCTTTAATGAGATTTAGCAACCGGCTCCTTTCATTCGCTTTACCCGAGATTATTTCCGTATTAAAATTGTATGAACAAAAAATAGATAAACTTATTTCTAGTGACATATCATTGTCGATCCGCATCGCATGCAGAGCGTGAAGATATCTCAGCTGGAACATTCTTGCCGCAAACCACTTTATAAAATAGTCAAAATAGCGAAGTAAATTGCATGTGGTAATTACCGTTCTTCTGGATGCACGGCAAAATGCAGTTATTTAACAGTAGTCGGGGCATTAAATTATGTCAAATATAACTTAAAATATAAGCCTAGTTCAGTTTTTAGTCAGTCAGGACCATAAATAATGGCAAAATTGTTTATCATAAAAGTATTATAATATAATGCCATCATAAAAAAAAACGAAAACGGCACCTATATCCATCGAAAGAAATGTAGTAAGTAGTTTCACAGCTTTATAGTCGTGCCTATCACTATTGACAGGCATAAATATACACGTTTAGTTCACTCGTATTTAAACTTGTTGTTAACGTAATATAAACCAGGCCGCGATCTAAATTATCGTTAAATACTGTTAGCAAACGTTGCGGTTACTTGTGGATCCCAAAATAGTCAGGTTTGTGTTAACCAGCGCCAACGGAGGTGCCGCCATCTGTAGCGCGGTTCAAAACATCAATTTCCTTACCAATAAACATTACATAACACTTTCAATGTACGACGTTAGAACGTTTAAAATAAACCCTGTTTACTGAAAACGGATCTTCATGCAAATAGGACTAGCTTCTATTGATTTTCCATTCATCCATATAATTTAGACATGTTAACGAACAGCTCGTTCTACTCCGCCTCCACCTGCATGTATACTTTTAAGAATAACCTTTATCTTTAACCAGTAGAATGCTCGCCGGATGTTAAGCGATACACCCGCTAATAAACTGTTGCACTACACTGACCCTGCACTATATGGACAGTCGCATGCACGAGGAACCTTCCTACTTGGTATGCATTATAATAAGAATACCACCTATTACAACTTGATAATTAGGTGCTGGTTCTCCCCACGTCAGGTGAGCACATGATGATGGTAATTAATCATAAAATGTACAGCAGCGTCCGTCGTGATCGATTGTAGTGCATATATCAAATGATATGGATAATAGGCAAACTATAAAATACGCAAATAGCTATCGTCTTAGTCTATCAGGGGTATTTACCCCCACTTCACCAGCCTAATTCAGCTCTATATGACCAAAGTTTTTACTAGATACTGCCACAAATTCTGATTGCCTCCCAAAAATTAGTTGCATTTTGTATGAACTCTAAATAACTGGTGCTGCTGGTGCCCACTTAGAGAGTCTGGATTAGAAATATATGTGCACTATACGCCAATACAGCATCCATAGTTCTTTCTATTCATGAGATGATCTTAAAACTAACTGTCAGTAGATCAACGGTAACAAATATGTGTTCTCCTCCATTACCGACCGGCCGAGGTAAACAGCAGGCCATGAAAAATTAAAGACATTAATGTATGTCTGAGCAAACGACTGGCTCGTATTGTTGTTGCATTCGTTCTTCGACTGATTTGCGAGTACGTGTAATTTGAGACTCATCAATATATTTAATCAGCTCAGTAGTCATTACTCGGCTGGTTAGCATTCTTGACAGTGACATTTTGTCTCATGCATGCTTGCCTCTTTTACATACTTCTGTTTTTTTTTTTGTAATAGAATAATCGGGTTCATTATTTTCACATGTAAATGTTAGTGAGGCGATGAACCAAACATTCCCGTAATGGTAAGTAATAGGAGGAATCCGTAGCATATTTCTGTACCTCTATATAATACACTAGCTGACCCACGCAGCTCCGCCCGCGCTGTGTTTACGTTAACTAAACTTTCAATAATACACATTCGCAAAGAATACAAAACCTCCTTTTTTAAAGTCGGTTAAAAACTTGGACCCACTTTGTACTTGTCCTTCGAAGCACGGAGACGTTTAGTTCAAATGGCGTTAAACGGTCACCCATCTATTTAATGACCTTACCTAACGTTGCTTAACCCGATCGATTACAAAACCTTGATAACAACTCTCTATGAGTGTTAGCTTACTGATATTTATTATATTATAAAGAAAAATTTCTAAAATCGGACCAAGCGTATAACCAACTACCCATTTTGACTTTAATACCCTCTCCCAAAAGAACCGTGCTAGATTACGGGATAAAAAGTATCCTATGTCCTACCTCGTAGTAAGATCTCAAATCATGCCAAGTTTCATTTGAATCCATTCAGTAGTTTCGGCGTGATGCTCAGCCGTGATACAGACAGACAGACAGACAGACAGACAGACAAAAATTAAAAAAAATACACTTTCGGCCTCAGTATCGGTTATAGAATGCCCTCCAAATATAATTTTCAAAATATCTTCAATGTACAGAATTGGACCTGTTACAGTTTTATTATAAGTATAGAAGATTTTCGTCTAGTAGGAGTAATAAATTCCTCTTAAATCGATAAGTAGGTGGTAGGTTCCTTGTACAAGGAACCGTCCAGGTAGGTACCACCGCAGTGTCAAGTATTCTACCGCCAAGTTGTAGTTTGTAAACATTGCTATGTTCCGGTGTGAAGAGCTGTAGCTGGTGAAATTACCGACCACAAAAGATTTAATATTTAATGTCTTAAGGGTCGGCAACGCGCTAGTGATTATTCTGGTGATGCTAGCGTGTATAGGCTGCGATGACTGCTTACCATCAGGCGGGCCGCATGCTTGCTTGCCACCTTGGTAGTATAAAACAAGTAGATACAGCATTATAACATAACCAAAGAATAACTATTTCATTCTATCTATCTGTGTATAATTCTAATTGAGAGACTTACGCCAAATGACCTCTGAGAGGAGGTAAAAGAGGTCTATTAATTCCTATTGTTTAGCGGGCGGGTGGAGGCTAGTACCCCTATAGAATCCCTTTGTGGCTGCGTCGGCGACTGTAAAGTTATCATTCAAAACTGTATTAGAACACCTCATCGACGATGCCTGCCAATTGGCTGATGTGTGGCACGATGAATAAAAATATAAATGGATATTAAGTGGTAGTTAAACCATCGATCGATATTAAAATTAATAAAAATACTTCCTTGGTGCATATAGATCATACTTCACCTAAAAAACGTTATTATTCTCTGCACACCTTGCACCACATAAAAGTACACATTTTGACGAAATACAATTATAATCTTACCGCTATTGGTGCCAAGAAATATTTAACAAGGCATTCTGGATTAGATAATAAAAGTGCATGATTATTAGGTATGATATCGTCATCCTTGACACAAAGTTTCTATCATAGAAGGTATTGGATAAACAATAACTGTTCATACCAGTATACATAATGTAACAATCGCGTCGAACCAATTTACCAAGAGAAATGAGTCAATGCAATAAAATACGCAACTGGCACGTTATTTCTTAGTAGGTATGTTTCATTCTGTAAATGAACGCGGTTACACACTAAAATGTTACTAGGAAAAGGAAATAAGGGTTTGTTGAATACCCAGATTAGTTCCGGATTTAACTATCTTAATGATTTAGCGTATTCCTAAACGCACGTTGTATCAACAGTACAATCTGAAGCCATGTCATCAAGAATATCTTAAAACAATTATACTCGTATTATTATATACACATAGTACAGCTTTTGAGTAATATTGTATTCAAATAATACACATAATAGACGAATTTAATTAAATTTAAATAATGCTTGATGTCTTGCTAGGTACCTTGAACTTATTTTGAAGCCCAATTACAAAAATATTCAGATATTTTCTAACTCCATACGGCCATTTACAAATTACTAACATTTATTTATGTGTTCCGCTCCAATGAACTGAATAATAGGACAGGTAATTACTATAATATAAATAACACTGCTGGACCAACAGCAAGTATCGACATAGAATTCGGATGAACAAAGAAATATAGCCGATACGTCAACTGCAAGATATATGAATAACGTCCCATAAATAAATACTGTTATTCCAGAGATATTTGTTGCCATTACCTGACTAGAAGATATTACTCGTCGACACAGTTACTGGTCAACCCTAAGCCTAGATTACAGTTTCAAGACAATACATATGTTGCTTTTATACTAATTCTCGTGTGAGCAACACTGGTACCAAGCATTTATCTCCTGTCTCTTTTTGTTATTTAAAGCCCTCCACTGAAACTCTTATGTGGGCTAGCAAGACCATACTTCTTCATATCAGAACAAAGTCAGTCTGGTACCACATTGGACAAGTGCACCGAGAGACAGCTCTATAATGAAATCTGATGGTACAACACCATAGTTCCTGAGCCACCGGCGGCACATACATTTAAGCTATTCAAATACAAAATAACTTTATCAACGATAATGACAACGAGGCCTATGCAAGGCCTCGTTGTCATCTTTTTACAACTACTACCAGGTCCTAACGCGGCCTCCAATGGGAAGATGCGGCCAGAAACTCAGAGGTATGAAATAGTTTTTACAAAAAAATTATTGAATATTTAGGAAACTATAATTACATTTAATTATAAACTCAAACTCAAAATATCTTTATTATGCATAGGCCTAACGAGGGCACTTACATATTGTCAATTTTTTTACAATTACCACCAGATCACAACGCGGCCTCTACTGAGAAGATCTGGCAAGAAACTCAGTGGGCTTATCATTTTTTAATATAAGTATGTATTTTTTTTTAATAATTTATACAATAAATATTTCTTAAAGTTAGAGGCTTGCATGAGCATCGCAGTTTAAGCCCACGCAGCTTTATCCTCCAGGTAATCCGAGATTTTATAGTAGCCTTTTTTAGATAACCGGCTTTTAATAGTGCTTTTAAACTTATTTATTGGTAGGTCTCGGATATCCTGTGGCAGTTTATTATAGAAACGGATACCTTGGCCCATGAACGAATTGCTAATTCTGTGGAGACGCGTGGAGTGTACAGCAAGATTGTGTTTGTTCCGGGTGTTTACATTATGACGGTCACTATTCTTTGCAAAAGCACTTATGTTTTTCTTTACATACAACAAATTTTCATAAATATATTGTGATACAACCGTTAGAATATCTATTTCTTTAAATTTTTGCCTTAGTGTATCAGTAGGAGCTAGATTGTAAATAGATCTCACAGCTCTTTTCTGCAGGATAAAAATGGTGTTAAGATCTGCAGAAGATCCCCACAGCAATATGCCATAAGACATAATACTGTGAAAATAACTAAAATAAACAATTCTAGCGGTTTCAACATCAGTGACATATCTAATTTTCTTAACCGCATAAGCCGCCGAGCTTAGCCTACCCGACAGTTTCTCAATATGTGGGTCCCATTGCAACTTGGCGTCAACAGTAATGCCCAAGAATACAGTTGAATTTACAGGGTCCAAAACAGCTCCATTGATATCAACATTGGTTTTCACCTGTCTGACATTAGGTGTTGTGAATTTTATGCATTTATAGATTTACTGAATGTGCTGTGCACATTGTATGTATCTCTTTTCGTTTCGTGTCACTGCAAACCTACTTGATAATTTATGACCAATGAGATGGAAAGTTAGCAAACCAATAGTGCGTAAAGCTTGATGTTTACCTTCATTCCGGCAATTGATTGCCGGAATGAAGGTAACCGCACACTGGGCACCGGCCCGCTGCGAGGCCCGTCCGGGGGCCTTTCGGGGGTCCCGCTCGAGGGCCCACCCGCCCAGGGTCGCGTGCTTTATGATTGCTTAACAATGATATAATTGGGGGATTTGTTAAATAAGACTATTGGGAGGTATGTTAATTTATAAAGATTAAAATGAATGGCTTTTGTTTGTTTGGCTCATAACTAATTGTTTTAATTAATACTTATTAAAACCTCCTGTCTGACTCTACCTTTATTCTTACAATGTTGTTACACCGGAAATGTACTTCTATTCCGCTTGCATTGCACTCAATTACAATATATTTGCATTACACATAAACAGTAATGTACTACGTTCACTACATTACATCAAAGTGTCTGCGCAAATAGCCGTGTTTGGCGACACTGCGCATGCCAACGACGCTGTGCGCGCGTGCGTGGACTCGCAATGTAGACGCTTGATTTACGATCAAAAGAAGTCTGCATAGTGACGCAAGTGAACTACTATCACGAAATTATTATTGTGGTGTTGGCAAAGAGAACACTCCTCCGTGGCCACGTGCCTCCGTGGGGCCTAGTATACATTTTTGAATGTAGCGCATTGTTTTGTCTACAATTTTAAAAAGAATGAAAACTCATTTATTTAATCACAACAAAACAATAAGTCTTAATTTTACTAGGGGACAGGTTCCTTGTGCAAAGAACCGTCTAGTTAGGTACCACCACATTGTCAGGTACCTATTCCACCGCGAAGCAGCAAGTTGAAAACATTGCTGCGTTCCGGTGTGAAGGTCACTGTAGCTGGTGAAATTATCTGAAGGGTCGGCAACGCGCTAGTGATTCTTCTGGTGTTGCTAGTGTGCTGGCTGCGGTGAACGCTTACCATCATGTGGATTATTTGCTTGTTTGTCACCTTGTTTGTATTTTTTTTTAAACTAAAAGGAAAATTTAAAAAATGCATGTAGGTCTGCGTAATTTTTCACCAACACGGCCAAATATTCTTTCATTTACAATCTATGTATGTATTTGTATTTGATAGCCAGTTTTGTCTGCCTACCAACAAACTAGAATAATTAAATCTAACGAGAGTTATACATACAATTGAGCTACTTAATATTAAAGCTAAAATTTCATAACAAACAAAAGTTAAAGCACTTTCATCAATAAAGTCAGAATCTAATAATAAACAAATTCAGTGCGGGGAGAATGGAGCAAGTCGCCACTTTTAATGGCAATACCGTGTAATGGTCGCTTAAATATTAAAGTGCTTTATTTTAGTGAATACTGAATTATTTACGAGGATTTAGGGTTAGGGAACAAATGGATTATTGACGAGGGAAAACATAGTAAATAAGACACTTGAAAGTTCTACTTAGAAATGGACCTAGTTATGAATTATTGTTTTATATAATTCAGTTATTGTACATCCGTCCGTATACAGGAATTGAATTTCTCAAATGTGCTTGGATGGCCAAATCCGAAATTATAATGAATAGCAAAAAATACCCAAAGGAGTTACGGGCCCGATTTTGATGATAACTAAAACTGCATTGTCAGATTTCTGAAAAATTAATATTCCTGGCCGGGAATCGAACCCGTTGGTTTAAAAAAATATACACCAGCTTGTATTATTACATCATCTGAAAGTAAGGATCAAATTCTAGGAAGTAATGACATATGGTAAACTGTATATAGTACATATTTTTCTAAACCCGACATGTTTTTGTCTAGACTGTGTTGATCCCCAAGACGCCGCCGGTCAAACATGTGGATTATGGCAACCCCTCCCTTCTCCTTAGAATACCCTTACCCCTTGGTAGGCCTTTGTCTAGCAGTGGATGTATTTTTTTAAACACGATGAATTAATTTACTGCACATTGAAGTGTTACGGTTACTTTTCCATTAAATATTATTAACTAACGATTAGCCAGTTATCACGCACGCAGCCGGAAGCGCGCCCTGCTCCGAGATGTAATCGCGGGTCCCGTTAGGCGCGCTCATTGTGGACGCGGCCTGGGAAGCTGCCCTGCGCCGCCATCTACATAATTAACCAATAAAATATTCAAATCAGGTGTTTATTAACCAATGCACGATAATTGAATACAATTTATGCTTATGGTATCGATAGTAAACATTTCCTACTGACAGAGGTAAGTAGAGATATTAAATAAACAACATATGTAATTAAGTACAAGAATATAATTTTATATTTTAAGAAAAGCTTTGGATCTTATTGTACCCACATTTTAGCAAATAAATTGATTGATTGAATGACAAAACTTTTAGTCTATGGCTTTTTTATTGTTATGTTAAAACGTTAAAGATATCATCAATGATTCATACATTGCATATACATCACCCATTTTGACGTACGATTACAACCATCTTAGACAGCTAACACTACGCCTCCTCAGAAACCTGTCGTGTTGCCAGATGCCATGGCAGGTTCACGGTTCCCACGCTGTATAACGGCGTCTACCCATTTGCGAATGCTATTACTTGGAATGTCCAGACCCTGCAGGGTACCGTTTTAAAAATTTTCGCTACATACTTACAACAGCTATGTAGGTACACTACATTATTACAGTTACAATATTTACTGAACATTTTGGATGGTCTAGGGAGTTGGAGATTTTGAGTTGGTTCTCAGGCGGAGAGTTGCGTTTTTAATACTTCTAAAAGTATGTGAATGCTACTTAAAATTACTTTTATGACCTGATATAAAACATGCGAAGTCCTTGTTTCTTAAAAAAATATCCCTTGATAATGTCACTATGTCGGTAGGTATTTTTGCGATAGCCAAAGAACCGCAAACTTAAATCGAGGCATCACACTTGGCCATACTTGTTACTAGTTTATTCTACTCGTAGTACCGGCTTGTTCAAGCTTTTTGCTTGAAGTCATCGACTGCTTCGTCTAGTACCTAGTGTGTAACGAGTTTCTTGTGCAGGGTCCAGGATTCGTTCTATGTTTATGGTGTACTAGGAAGGAAAAAACGTTATGATAATGGCGACTAGCAATTACTTGGTTGGTATTCATTTAAGGATGTTAATTAGCTAGGAGCCTCTTTGCAATTAACATTTTTAAGACTATAGAATTCCGAAATAAATTTCGTATATCACAATCGAATTGCCATTTACGGACGTTAAATCCATGTTTTATTCCGGACTCACTTTAAATAGGCTATAATGGGGAAAGGTCTCTTAAAATTAAACTTTACAACGTGACCCTAAAGTGTTCATCAGTTTTCACGTCGTCAGGGTCATCCCTCGCGCATTGTACAAGGACATTTATGGAGGTGATTTCCTATAAGCCCCATGAGGTTTATACTTCGTTAGAGCTACATATATTGAGGTCAACATTTATGGAACTAATGTGTCTTGATTATATAGATGTTTTCTTACGAAATGCGGCCTTTATAACTCAATAACTATTTATGTCAAAATTATGTTAAATTAACCTAATTTTGACATAATTATATAAATAAATTAATTAACTTCAAAAAAGGAGGAGGTTCTCAATTCGTCTGTATATATATATATATATATTTTTTATGTATGTTCGCGCATAACTCTGGCAATTATTAACCGATTTGAAAAAATCTTTCTTCCATCCATTCTTCAATCCATTGATTGGGTCCCATAAAAAAATTATTGCTTAGTAATAAGTAGTTCCTAAAAAAACAAGAATGGTGACTGCGCACTGAGAGCTGCAAGAAAGCCTATATAGATGACGTTTTAGTCGCTCGGACTCGCTCGGTTGGACAAAAATGGTCATAACTCTGGCAAATATTTACCAATTTCAATTATTCTTTTTTTATTCGAAAGAAGAAACCACTGTATTGAATCTGTATGAATTTTATTACAACCGGATAAGAACTTCCTGGAGGACCATGAACGATGTGGAGGAATTTATCTCGTCAAAACCATAAAACTGATGTTCTCCATTACATTGCTCTGACAATTATGAATCGATTTCGATGATTCTTTTTTTATTCGAGAGAGTAAACTACTATGATGTTTCCATGCAAATTTCATTACGACCGGATATTTTTTTCTGAAGAAACATGAATTATGTAAAACTATGTAGACGATAATGTGATCATAACCTACCTAGATAATTTTACGGTTTTCGATGGTTCAATCTTTTTATATGAAAATATCACTAAAAAGATTAAAATAAAATCTTTTTAAAAAAGAATTGAACAGACTTCAATATCACTGAAAAGTATAAAATAATTTAAATATTATTGAAGTTGGTGTTAGCTTACCGGCTGTGTATATTTGGCACCAACTTCAATAATATTTAAATTATTTTATACTTTTCAGTGGTATTGAAGTCGGTTCAATTTTTTTCAGTGCGCAGTCACCATTCTTGTTTTTTCAGGAACTACTTATTACTAAGCAATAATTTTTTTATGGGACCCAATTAACGGATTAAAGAATGGATGGAAGAAAGATTTTTTCAAATCGGTTCATAATTGCCAGAGTTATGCGCGAACATACATAGAAAAAAAAAATATATACACACATCAAAAGTGTCTAGGGATCAACATATATTTTTGCAATAACTTTTCTCCTGATTGATATTAATTAAAATTTTCTTTAAGGATTCATCAAATAAAGTGTTTTCGTTTGTCACAGTAACGATAAACCAAGTCACCTTTGCATTAATAAAGAAATTTGCCATTTTCCTAATAAAGGGATTTTTGACATTTGAACCACTAACACAAAAGTTCGAAAAAAAGACTGAAATAACAGTTTTCTTTAAAATTTTATTGGGTAACTTAAACAATTAATAATCCGTGTTTCTACCGCGAACACTAACAACACAAGAACATCGGTTTGGCATACTCAAAATGAGTTCATCCAAATCACGCTGTGGAATGGCCGCCCATGTTCGTTGCAACAACAAAAAAAGGTCTTCTTGCGACTGGATACCCTCCATATTCGGCAGAGCTCTTCTCTGTAGCATATCCCATGCATGCTCAATCGGGTTCAAGTCTGGCGACTGAGCAGGCCAGGGCAGGACATTGATGTTAGCTGCGGCGAGAGTCTGTCTTACAACTCTTGCGGTGTGCGGTCGTGCATTATCATGCATTAACTGAAATAAGGGACCGATTTGCACTTGTAGAGGAACGATGACGTCTGATACAATCGTCTCAGCATAAATTTGAGCGTTGAGGTTGCCTCTGATCCAAATCAACTCAGTTCTTCCGCCGATCCAAATACCCGCCCATACCATGATGGTTCCACCACTATAAGGATGGACTTCCTGGCAGGATTTTAATCGCTGTTGGCGTCCAGGGGTTCTCCAGTGTCGTATACGTCTTGTATCCGGTCTCATACCAAAACGAGACTCATCAGAAAAGCACACGAAACGCCATTGTTCTTCTGCCCAATTTCTGTGTTCAAGAGCCCATTGATATCGAATCCTACGATTGTGCATTGCTATAGGTGGTACCCGTAGCGGTCTTCGGGAATGAAGGTTCACTTCATGCAAGCGGTTTCTGACTGTTTGGTCGCTAATTAAGTTCCCTGAAGAGTGATGAAGCCTCACGGCTAACATCATGGCAGTTATTGTTGGAGCTCTTCGAGTTAAGATTTGAATATATCGGTCTTGTCTCCGTGTGGTGCAGCGATACCGTCCTCCATGGCGCTCAGCCACGGTACCAGTGCTTCGGTAACGTGTCCAAAGTCGACTGATAACACTCTGACTTGTATTCAGAGCTAAAGCCACAGTACGTTGCCGGGAACCAGCTTCTATCATTCCCACGGCTCTGAGCATTTCTTCCCTGCTTAAATGACGTCGCCGCTCCATAATAACGTTGGTTTTAATCAGTAGTAGGGAAACAGTAGCACTAATAATGTCTTCAATGCGTTGTATGTTTTTATAGGGAAAATATTGACAGCTGATTTTCATCTTTTACTCGAATTTGATTCACAGTTCCTGATTCAAATTATGAAATGCACCAAAAAGGATCCATATAAATTTATAAAATCATAAATTTATTACAAAGCCACATCTCAATCTCAAGAAATCCGCTTAAAAATGCTTGATCCCTAGACACTTTTGATGTGTGTATATACAGACGAATTGAGAACCTCCTCCTTTTTTGAAGTCGGTTAAAAATAGGTCCACCTGCTAGTGTTTTATTGTATCGAAAACCCATCAAATTGGCTATCCTTTGCATCGACACTCTCTGACAATATGCCGACATAATGATATCACTAATATCACGAACAAAACCACTTCAACAAAGTTATAGAACTAAACTGAGTGGTGGTCAATAATTAGTAAAGTTCCCGAGATTGCGCGGCTTCCGTTGATTACCTCGGGCCGACGCTCACGGGACATCTAGTTGCTGGGATGAAATATGTAATTGCGGAAAAAAGTGGTATTTATTGCCGACTAACGAATACTTAGAAATATTTAGATGGAATGAGGTTTTGTTTACTCTAAATACGCTAGTAGTCTAATAGGAATAAACGAGCTCTATAATAATTTATGAAATTAATAAGTAATTATTAATTAATTAATTATTTATGAATTATGAGATTTCAGCTTCAGTGGGTGCTAGCTTGTGCAAGAGACCGTTCCGTCCAGGTAGATAAAACCGCAATCAGATATTTCTGATTGCGGGTTATCTACCGGGATGGTTCCGTAATATAATACGTGGTAGGAAGCCCTTGGCTATGGAATCGTTCTGGTAGGTCTCATCACAGTGTCACATATTCTGTCACCAAGCAGCAATGCGTAAACATTGCTGTATTCCGGTGTGAAGGACACTGTAGCTGGTGAAAATACCGGACACAAGAGTTAATATCTAATGGCTTTAGGGTCGACAACACGTTAGTGATTCTTCTGGTGTTGCTAGCGTCCATAGGCTGCGGTGACTGCATACCATCAGGTAGGCCGCACACTTGGTTGCCACCTCGGTTGTATTAAAAAAAAATCTGCCGCATAGCAGCCTCTGTTGCGCAGTGGTAAACTGCTTGCTTTGCAAACTGAAGGTCGCGGGTTCAAATGCCACTGGGAGAAAAATCTGTGTGTAGTTGTTCCTTACTGGTTAGGACACCTGATCGCAGGTCGATCACCTGATTGCCTGGACAGTAATCCATGCGTCCGATGGGCAAAAAAGTCGGTCATGTGCCCTGACCTCTTTTCGATCGTGGTGGTCTTCCGCCCATTGAATTGTGAAAGTAAAGGCAGAGAGAGTGCTTGTGCACTATCATATCTCCCACGTTGATGATCTTGTGAAAGATTAGCCGCTGCGGCCGTATCAGCCAATAAAACATTATTATCGACATATAATAATATGTCAGACATTCTGCCGCAAAGCAACAGTGCGTAAAAATGCGGTATAATCAGCACTACAGCTGAAAAAGCGATTGGGCTCATGAGACTATGAATAGCTAGAGCCTCAGGTGACGAATGGTAATGCATCGCAGCTGTCGTTCGTTCCTTATGCGTATGTTATTAAGGCCTAAGCTCCAAAAAAAAATTTCTACAGAATAGAATGTATTTTTTTTTCTTATTTTCCCCGTTTACCAAATAGTTCATTCGTACAATTCCCTAACACCGGATATACTTCGGCATTGCACGTTCCCGACAAGGCCGGTGTGTGATACCGGACAACCGGATACCGACGTAAATTGGACAACACTATTTAGCATTCCGTACTGCGAGTGCTTGCCCTTTGTATTAGCTATTAAATAGCAATTTTCCCTTATAAGACGTACATACAAATGGGTCACTCACTGTGATACAATGTATCTGGCGGACAGCCTCGCCGTAAACCTTCCAATTCTATATTTGGCTCGATCGCGCTGTAATTAATGTCTGTAATAAGAGAACCATCGAAATCTTTTCTAGATAAATAACAGCTATCTTTCATAATAAGGTAAATTATAATCGTAGGATCGTAAATTCCTAGGTACAACATACGAATCTTCGGATTTGCTGGACGATCGGGGTGTGGGCCCTCGGACGTCAATTCAGTACGGCGGCGACTCCGACGAGGACGGCTGCGCGGTTGCATTCCCGTCCCCGTGAGCACCCCGGGGGGCTATAATGTGCCCCCAGGTGCAACGGGCTCAAAGACAAGACATTGAGGGGCTCTTGGTTCAGATCCCACCAGAGAGCCCCGCGGTCCCCTCTCATGTGTCGATGCGACAACCGCGGGGGTTTTACTGGGTAAAAATCCCACATACCCCGATTGAGCCCCACAGCTCCCGGGGATCTTTTGAAGGTGTCCCCCGCAAAAAAATACTCTAATTACTGCCACATAATCAAAGAGGGGTTCATGAGATGAAGCTTCTGAATGTCACAATGATATTAGTTAACATAATTAAATTACATTTAAAAAAGAAAACATAAAACATCGATCCCGAGCGAAACTGCCGAAATGTTATTGAATGACAAAGGTCTTGCAACAACGATGACTCACCGACAACACTCGACACTGCCACTGCCGACCTCAATAACGATGCGTACTACGCTACGCGAGTATAAATAATACACACAAGGACGACTGTGTTTGTGACACGTGTTCGTAAAACACTTTTCTTTAATACAACTTACGCCCGGTTTCTGAAAGGCTATTCAAATGGATATTCAACTAACATAACTGTTAACTTGACAGCTTGTTCAAATCAATTCGGGTTTCTGAAACGTTAATTAGAGAAAAATTTACTAATCTATGATCATTTTAATTTGACATGAAGAATATTATTTCTATAATTGTAAAATTACGCAGCAGAGCGCTAATGTGGAAACTTGAGAAATTAATAAAGCTTTGTTTTAAAAATAACGAACGTGTTTTTATTCAGGATATTTTGACAAGAGTATTTATATAGAAGTTGCTATGACAACATAAAAAAGTAGAAAAACGTAGAGCTTAGTCTATGTGCCTATACAAACTCTAACACTCCCTCTTTACTGATGAGCCTTCATTCCCAATGATTCCCTCAGTAAACTGAACTGAGGTTTGGGCAAAGCCTTGGTGAAGATATCTGCCACTTGTGTGCAAGACCGTGTCTTCTCGACATTCAGCTCTTGTCCAAGTACTAACTCTCGTACAAAATAATGTCTTATTCGTATGTGCTTGGTCCTCCGGTGGAATTCTGGATTGTGAGCGAGTCTAACTGCAGCCTCATTGTCCACTTTAAGAGTTGGGGTGCCTTCCATATTCGTTATTGCGCTAAAGATTCTCTTCAGCCAAACAAGCTCACGCGCTGCTTCGCTTGCAGCCACCAGTTCTGCTTCCGTAGTTGATATAGCAACTGAAGTCTGGCGTTTGCTGAACCATGAAACGGCTCCAGCTGCATAACAACTGACAACTCCAGTCGTTGATCTAGCTATGTCCAAGTCTCCTCCATGGTCTGCGTCACTGTATGCTTGTAAGATTGCCATGCAATTTGGCTTATACGTTATGCCGTAGGCCAATGTACCTTTTAGGTATCTCATTATTCTTTTTACTTTTAGCCAGTCATAGTATGTAGGCTTTTCCAATCTTCTAGACGCTACGCCAACAGCATAGGCTATATCAGGTCGAGTTCCGACCATAAGATATGCTAATGATCCAACTGCCTCACGATATGGAAACACTTTAGCTCCCTCTGATTCAACAGATTGTCCAAACTTCTCTGGTTCCATTGGGGTGGAAATAGGATTGCAATCCAGCATCCCAAAACGATCTAGAACTCTTCTAGCATAAGCTTCTTGAGTTACTGTTATGGATCCATTTGCATCCCGACGTATTTCCATGCCTAAGTAAAATGTAGCAGGTTTTGTCGTGATTTCTAGCTTGCTACTCAACTCACGTAAGAATTCATCTGCTACTTCTTTTTCCGAAGCGGCCACCAAGCCATCATCGACATATAGGCTAATTAACAATTTCTTATCACCTATAGTTTTGGTGTATAAGCAGGGGTCGGCTTCACATGCTTTGAAATTTAGATCCAACAGTATGTCACTAAAACAAACATTCCAGCACCTCGGTGCTTGTTTAAGGCCATATAAGCTTCGATTCAGTCGGCATACACGTTTGGTACCATCATCGAATCCTTCTGGCTGCTGCATGTAAATCGTTTCTTTCAACGTGCCATAAAGAAAAGCTGTGGTTACGTCAAACTGAACTAAGTACAGACTTTCCATAGCAGCGACGCTTAGCAGTGCCCTGATGGTTTCTAATCGTACAACAGGACTAAAATTTTCCTTGTAGTCGACGCCTTTCTTCTGCTTAAAACCTTTGACGACTAGTCGGGCCTTATACTTTTCAACGGATCCATCTGGGTTTAGTTTAGTTCTATAAACCCATTTGCATGGTAATGCCTTCCTTCCAGGCGGTAATTCCTGCATGGACCACACGTCATGTTTTTCCAGCGAATCCATTTCACTTTTCATTGCTATGACCCACTATTCTTTGTCTTTCAATCCCATAGCCTCACTATAGCTTTCTGGGGCTTGATCAGGACATATACCTGTGAGTGCGCAAACAAAATCTTTGAGTTTCTCAGGGGGGCGCAAACGCGACCTGTCTCGGAAATTATAGCTTTGAGGTTCCTCGTATTCATCATTTTCTTCAAGGATTGCATCACTGACATGGGCTTCAACTTCATCCTCCACATCAACAAAATGATCTTCAACTACATCGTCATTTGTGTGTGCAGGTTCGTGAGGAGCTTCTATGTCTTCAATATCAACAAAGTTATCTTCATCTACTTCGTTTGCGGCAACTTCTTCTTCTCCCTCTAACTCATGATTTATTGGTGAACTTACGCTTGGTCGTTCCTCCGTACATTCTTGAATATCTCCCTCTGTCTCTAAGGAGTTTCTTATTGGCAACCTGTACTCAACTGTGGTTGGTTCTGTGTCAGTCTTTTTTTTATTTTGTGAGGGGAACAGATTTTCATTAAATACGACGTCTCTGGAACGAATAAGTCTCTTTGAATTTTCGGGATTGTAAATACGATAGCCATCGTCGTCATCGTAACCAATCAATATTCCTTTCACGGCTTTCTTTTCAAGTTTCTTTCGTTTTTGCTTTGGGACATGAGCATAGCAAGTGCTGCCTATAATTCTTAGGTGTTTTATATTTGGCTTCTTGCCATGAAAAAGCTCATAAGGAGATTTTCCTTCGACTCTAGATGCACCTGTCCTATTGAGCACGTAGGCTGCTGTATTTACCAATTCTGCCCACAATGCTTGAGGCAAATCTCCGTGTGCATGCATTAGTGTCCTTGCTGTCTCAACCAGTGTCCTATTTTCCCGTTCGCTGACTCCATTTTGTTCAGGTGTAAATGGCATTACTAACCTTTGGGTAATACCATACTCTCTTAGGATATCTCTTACTCCTTTATTGTCGTACTCTCCACCATTGTCAGATAGTAAAGTTTTTATTGTATGTCCCGCAACTTTCATTTCCTTAATGAAACGGATCAGCATACTATTGACTTCCGATTTCTGTCTTAAGAAGTAGACACTTCGATAGGAGCTGTAATCATCCTTGAACAAAACATAGTAGCGGTAGGAAGCAAACGAATATAGGAAGGGACCGCAGACATCTGTGTGAATTAATTCACCTATCTGTGTTGCTCTTTCCCTTGTTCCAAATTTCAGCCGATGTGACTTTCCATAAATGCAACCTTCACACTTGGTTTCATCAAGCTTGAGATCAATGCCTAGTTCTCTTTTCACGAGCTCTCTTACATGTCTTTTATTTTGATGTACAAACCTTTCATGGTAGATTTGCATTTGGTTTGAAGTCAATACGTTTACAAACGTAGGTTGGTCAGGCATGACTGTCTTCACTTGAAGTTTGTACAGACCACTGTTCGGAGTTCTGCGTCCAATTAATTTTGTATTACCACCTACTTCTAATTTACATTCTCTTTGTGTAGATGTAAATAGGCTATTCGGTAATTTATCTTGTGCAGCCAATATCGAGAACAAGTTCATCATTAAGGTAGGTACTAGCCATACATTACTCAATGTGATATATTCCTTATTTCCATTAACAGTCGATTCTATGTTTACAGACCCTTTTCCCAGCGCAGGAATGGTTGTTCCATCGGCAGTTATCACCGTATGCTTAGAATCAAACTCCTGAAAATCTTGAAAAATGTCATCCCTCATTGTAATGTGGGTCATTGCACCGTTGTCCACAAACCAGTCATTTTTGTCTTGGCTCTTCTGTGCGACAGCGTTAACTACCATTGTCATGATATTATTAGCTTGTTTAGATGTTGATGCACTTTCTTGCTTTGGAGGTCTGCCATCCGCGATCCATTTTCGGCATTTACGGACTCTGTGGCCTTTCTCTCCACAATAGTTGCATTTAAAAACATCCTTCTTTTTATTATTAGGCTTTTGCACAGTCTTGGCTACTAAAGCCTCTTGACTTCTTGTGTCACTATCCTTCATCAAAGTTCTTTCATAAGCACAGATGTTGGTTGTTAGATTTTCGATTGTCTTCTCTGTTTTATTCAATAGCATCCAACTCGATTTAAAAGTAAAGAATCTTTCACCCAATGAATCTAGTATCTTGCATATGAGTAGCAGGTCTGGTAACTGACTGCTTCCATCACTATAGCATATCTCTTTGTTAAGATTGCACCAGATATTCTTTATTTTTGATAAATGCGAGGACATATCATCTGCAGGATCGTATTTAAAGCTAAAGAATGTTGAACACAGCGAATAGGCTCTATCTTCCGATTGACCGTCAAACAAGCGATGTAATTCTAGCCAAACCTCGTGAGCAGTCCTATAACGCATAATCTTCTCTAGAGTTTCTTCAGATAGACTATTTGTGATCATTTTTTTTTTTTTTTTTTTTTTCTTCTTAATGCTACTCCCACGAGGTAGCACCATAAAAGTTACAATCTAGCCTAAGGCTAATCAGTACTATTATTTTGACCTAAACGAATAAGTTACTTAGATTAAGAATGTGTCCAATGGCACTTTTCTTATTGTCTCTATTAAGGTGAAGACACTTTGTTATTGTGTTCTACACTGCATTACACTGCACTAATTTAACACTTAAACTAACTCAAAAGGTTTAGTCCTTTTCAGTCTTCTCACTATGTCCGTGTTGTCGAGGAGCTGGATAGCCTCGACATTCACATGGTGATGAAGCCGACGTTCATGCGCTTCAGCGTAGTCCTTGATTACTTTAGCCACGAAGTCCACTCTGAGGTCCCGATGGAGGTCGCTTGTTCTAATGTACCAGGGCGCGTTAACAATTCCTCTAAGTACTTTATTTTGAAAGCGTTGTATTATTTGTATATTGCTCTGTTTGGTACAACCCCACAGCTGTATACCATAAGTCCAGACTGGCATTAGGACTTGTCTGTACAATAGTATTTTATTTTGCACTGACAGAGCGGAATGTTTACCGAGGAGCCAATGCATTTTCTTATAGCGAAGGCCTAGCTCTTCGCGTTTCTTTTTGACGTGAGCCTTCCAGCGAAGCCTTGCGTCAAGTGTCATGCCCAGGTATTTGGCGGTATTCTCATAGGGTATAATATGATCGTTTATGTATACCGGATGGTAGACTGACTTTTTGTTAGTGAAATCAATATGAACAGACTTTGACTCATTGAGTTTTATTCGCCACTTTCTTGTCCAGTTATATATGGTATTCACGGCAGTTTGTACATTTTCCACTGCCTCCGCGTGTGTGACTCCTGTAGCCATAATGGCCGTGTCATCAGCAAATGTTGCAATGGTGTTGTTTTTTAGCTTTGGGATATCACAGGTGTATAATAAGTACAGGACCGGACCTAGAACACTTCCTTGTGGTACTCCAGCTTTGATGTGCTTAAGATCAGAATAAGAGTCTTCCTGTCTTACTCTGAACATTCTTTCTGTTATGTAAGACTCCAAGATATCGGAAAATTGCTTTGGTAACATTTTTCTTAATTTATATATGAGACCCTCATGCCACACCTTATCGAATGCTTGAGCTACATCCAGGAAGACTGTAGAGCAAACTTTCTTTTCTTCTAATGATTTTTCAATAATGTTGGTAATTCTATGGACCTGGTCTATAGTAGAGTGCTTTGCCCTGAAGCCAAACTGATAGTCAGGGATAAGGTTTCTTTCTTCTATTATTGGTTTTAAACGTCTCAATAAGAGCTTTTCAAATAACTTTGACATTATTGGCAACAACGAAATTGGTCTGTATGAAGTTGCTTCGTATGGTGGTTTACCAGGTTTTGGTATCATTATGACTTCAGCCACTTTCCACATGTCAGGTACGTATTTTAATCTAAGCGAAGCATTTATAAGGGTGGTGAGTTTCACTATTGCTTTACGGGGTAGATTACCCAGGACTTCTCCGGTAATGAGGTCATAACCCGGGGATTTTTTCTTATTTAGACGTTGAATTTCCTTTTGAACCTCTTTTGGTGTGGTGGTGAGCGTCATATTGGTTTCATCTTGTATTCTTACATCCAGAGTGATCTCCTCATTTTCAGGTTTATTTGGTTGAAATATTTCTTCCAAATGATTGGCAAATCTAATTGCTTTCTGTTCATTATTTATAGCCCAGCGCCCATTCTTCTCCTTAATTGGAGGAATTTGCGTAATGGGTTTTTTTAAACATTTAGTGGCTTTCCACAGGGAATAATCAGTGGTTCGATCACTCGTTAGCTGGGACAGGTAAGTATGCATGGATTCATCACGAAATTTCCTAATTTCTCCAGTCAATAGTTTTGTAAGTTTGTTTAAAACAGTTTTGTCGGGTGGGTATCTACTTCTTTGCCACCTCTGCCTCTGCCTTCTCTTTTCAACTATAAGGTTTCGGATTTCATTCGGGTAATTTGGGATGCTAGATTTCTTTACTAGGACAGGTGTATTTTTCCAAGCACATTGTTGGATATTTATTACAAAATTCCTTAATTCTATTTCCAATTGTTGTGGTGTTTTTAAAGGCACTTTTAGGATAATTACGGACTCCAAATCGTGCTGGAAACTTATCCAGTCGGTATTTTTATTGACTAGAGTTGCTTGGTTTTCTTTATATATTATATCCTCATTAATAGTTAGTATAATTGGTGAATGGTCCGAATTCATATCGTAACCCTCTTCAATTGAAATATAGTTTAACGAGATGTTTTTATAGATGAAAAAACCGATCAAGTCAGGAATTTTGTGTGAATCCGTAGGCCAGTAGGTTGGCTTGCCCGTTGATATGGTGTCACATTTCATTTTTCTAATTGCGTATAACAGTTCTTTACCTTTAGTTGTAGTCAGTCTAGATCCCCAATGGATATTCTTCGCATTAAAATCGCCTCCAAGAACGAATCTATTCCCAAGTCGTTTTAAGAGATTTTCATAATGCGTAGCTTTTATTGAGTACCGCGGGGGACAATATATAGCCGATATGGTAACCGGATACCGTTTTGTTTTGACACATACGGCCACAGCTTGAATTTCGCGATCTTCATGCTTGTATATCTCATAATGATAGATACCTTCCTTTATTATAACGGCACTGCCTCCTCTAGCTTTATTGTCCGGGTGCAATGCGTGGTATATTTTATATCCTTTTATTTGTATGTAGGTTTCTCTTGTAAAGTGTGACTCGGATATAAGGCACACATCAATACTTTCTGTGTTTAGGACGACTTCTAACTCGTGTTGATGCTGACGTAGTCCGTTAGCATTCCATGCCATTATTTTTAGAGAATTATCCATCATTTTTGTTTAGTAATAGCTAATTTAGTGCTATTTTCAAGTTTCTTGAGCCTTACGTCGAATGATGTGATGACGTTCAAGATTTTATTTAATTTTTCATCTAAGTTTGATGAATGCTGTGTCTGTAGATTTTGCTGTGGCCGTGGCGCCTGCGCCTGAATGCCTTTTGTAATTTGAGCAAAGGACAGATTTTTGGTGACAGGTTGGCTCTGAACCTTTTTGCCTATATTAATGCGTGGGGCCTGGTGAGTAGGGACCTTCTGCTTTTTTGTAGCTTTATTTTTTAAATTCTGAAGTTCTTTGGCTACTACGCATCCCCGGTAGCTAGCAGGATGCGCTTCACCACAATGGACACATTTTGGTTTGGTCTCTGCAGGTTTTTTGCAGTCTTTTGTTAGATGCTTGCCTGTGCATTTTACACACCTGGGCTCTTTAGAGCAGTACCTTTGAGTGTGCCCGTACGCTTGACACCTTTTGCATTGGGGTATCAATTGGGGTATCTTTGACTGGTTGTATGTCCACTCTGCACCCGAGAATTGACTTAATGGTATAAATTTTGTTTATGTCTTCACCCTTATCGAATGAAAGCATAAACATGTTAAGAGGTTCTTTGGTCCTCCAGTTTAGTTTATTAGTAACATCTTGTACCTTATAGCCTTTAGATGTCAGGTCTTCAGTTATCCTGACGGGATCGCACGAAAAGTGCAAATTTTTCGCCATCACTCTGACTGGTCTATCTTGCTTATTTTCGTAAGAATACCAGTGACATTCACTTTCTAAGAGTAGCTTAGTAATGGATCTATACGTGTCTTCGTTATTTGCGTTGACCTTAACACTGTCCCCGTTTCGCATTTTTATTAAAAATGAGTCACTGGACACCGTCGATGTTAGGAAGTCGTAGAATTTTTGATAGTTTTTAACCTGTTCTACGATTATAGGAGGTGGCTGGGGAGCCTTTTTCACTTTCGGTGTCTTTTTTTCTATCTCGCTGGAGGTGGCTCCTTGTTGTTGCGGTGGTGAAAGTGATTGGTTCAGCTTCCTTTTCTTTCGGCTTTGCTGACGAATCCACTCGGTTTCCTTTGCTAGCTCCTCTTCATCTGTCTCATATTGGACTTGTTCTGAGGCTTTCTCGGTAATCGTGGTATCTTCGGCTGGAGATACATTCTTTTTCTCCTGGTAGTGCTCCAGTTGCCGCTGAAGCGCTTCAATTTGGCAATGTAAATCTTTTACTAAACTTTGCAGTTTCTTACATTCGGCTTGTTCCTCAACGAAACGTTCATACAACAGATGTTCGGTTTCCGTTTGAAGCCTTACTGTATTTGGCGAAGCCATTTTTATTCAAATAATAAAATATAACTTCGCCTTAAAACTATGTACACATATTGTTGTGATTCACGGCACATGTAGAAATCTGGGTCATCGCGGCGACCGGTTACGATAACTCGCGACAGTGTTTTTGCTGCGTCAGCGCTTTGCCCGAGAGCGGACTAGAGCAAGGGCAACGCAGCCGTTCTTTGCGGATGCTGAACAAACACTGAAACGATTTAAAAGTAAAGAATCTTTCACCCAATGAATCTAGTATCTTGCATATGAGTAGCAGGTCTGGTAACTGACTGCTTCCATCACTATAGCATATCTCTTTGTTAAGATTGCACCAGATATTCTTTATTTTTGATAAATGCGAGGACATATCATCTGCAGGATCGTATTTAAAGCTAAAGAATGTTGAACACAGCGAATAGGCTCTATCTTCCGATTGACCGTCAAACAAGCGATGTAATTCTAGCCAAACCTCGTGAGCAGTCCTATAACGCATAATCTTCTCTAGAGTTTCTTCAGATAGACTATTTGTGATCATTATAAGAGCATCACTTTCAGCTTTGATATACTTGGCATGTGCGAGGCGGTGTGCAGCTTGTTCTGCATCCCCTGCACCTTCAGCGAGAACTGGCTTCTGAAGCTTTCCTTCCACTATATCCATGGCCTTATCTATGCCATTTAGCTGGATGGATATTTTGTACTTCCATGTCGGCCAGTTTGCTTTGCCTTTTAGCAGTGTTAAATTTTGAACTTTGATACTTTCCATTATTGAAAAACGCTTTTTTCTCTAATAAGTAACCATAACCTATAATTGTAAAATTACGCAGCAGAGCGCTAATGTGGAAACTTGAGAAATTAATAAAGCTTTGTTTTAAAAATAACGAACGTGTTTTTATTCAGGATATTTTGACAAGAGTATTTATATAGAAGTTGCTATGACAACATAAAAAAGTAGAAAAACGTAGAGCTTAGTCTATGTGCCTATACAAACTCTAACAATTTCTGTATGGCTACATTGCCTATTTAGTTCAATATTTCATTCAACAGCTCATTCAATTCAAAGATATTATAATCTGTAACCATAGATGGAGAATCTACAGGAGGGATGGACACTTTCTTTCACATTCGCACAAGAAAAGAATGCATTTATATAGGTTACATGTGATAGAAGGAAACAGAGTATTTTTTGTCCTTCACCTTGTGTCACGATTCGAAGAAAAACCACCAGTGGTACCTCATAGACTAAATATTTTTTATTGTCAAGCGGCTCCACACTTATTGCGTGGGCCTTCATCCTGCGCGGATGTGGAGTGCGCATTTCACTATCGTAAATTTCAAAAGTAGCAATTGTTAATACAATCTTAGTATTTCTGTTGCAAATCACCTTTTATACCTAATAATTACGTAATCTGTCATAAACTAGTAGATTATCCAAAACAAATAGTATAATTTAATACTTAATTTGTCGACCAACACCGATTAGTTGACATTGTATTTGACAAGTGAATAATCTTTAATCATGGCTTAATTAGCCTTTCAGAAACCCAAATTGGCTTTGACGTGATCTTTCTGAAGCAAAATTTAACAGCCGTGTCAACTGACAGGATGTTCAAATTAAAATAGTTGATCATGCTTTCTGCAACCCATAATACGCTTGACAGGAGATTTGACATCTTGTTAGTTGATTTTTGCGTTGATCATCCTTTCGGAAACCGGGCGTAGTATTGTAAAACATTGACAGTTACGCCCGGTTTCTGAAAGGCTATTCAAATGGATATTCAACTAACATGACTGTTAACTTGACAGCTTGTTCAAATCAATTCGGGTTTCTGAAACGTTAATTATAGAAAAATTTACTAATCTATGATCACTTTAACTTGACATGAAGAATATTATTTAAGTATGGCTACATTGCCTATTTAGTTCAATATTTCATTCAATAGCTCATTCAATTCAAAGATATTATAATCTGTAACCATAGATGGAGGATCTACAGGAGGGATGGACCCTTTCTTTCTCATTCGCACAAGAAAAGAATGCATTTATATAGGTTACATGTGATAGAAAGTAACAGAGTATTTTTGTCCTTTTCGAAGAAAAAGCACCAGTGGTATCCCATAAATAAAATATTTTTAATTGCCAAGCGGCTCCACACTCTTATTTCGTTGGCCTTCATCCCGCGCGGATGTGGAGAGCGCATTTCACTGTCGTAAATTTCAAAAGTAGCAATTGTTAATACAATCTTGGTATTTTTGTTGCAAAGGATATTTTATACCTAATAATTACGTAATCTGTCATAAACTAGTTGATTATCCAAAACAAATAGTATAATCTAATACTTAATTGGTCGACCAACACCGATTAGTTGACATTGTATTTGACAAGAGAATAATCTATGATCATGGCTTAATTAGCCTTTTAGAAACCCAAATTGGCTTTGACATGAACTTTCTGAAGCAAAATTTAACAGCCCTGTCAACTGACAGGATGTTCAAATTAAAATAGTTGACCATGCTTTCTGCAACCCAAAATATGCTTGACAGGAGATTTGACATCTTGTTAGTTGATTTTTGCGTTGATCATCCTTTCGGAAACCGGGCGTTAGTGTTTAACAAGCGAAATTTTTTACCTGCGTCCGCCACGCCAGCCTGGAGGTAGGTGTAATTGTATTACACGGTCGCTAGTCACCACAGACTAGTTATTACTTGCCTAAATAACCATTTCATTTGATTTGAGTGAGATTTAAACAGCCATAAAATTATTATTATAACGGGTGTAAGGGACATCGCACCGAAAAAAAAATTATAAGATGTCAAATAATGTCCGTTACAACATTACAGAAACCATTTATATGGAAAATGACAAATGACTGACTTATTAATTTTCGAGCATGTAATGAATATATGCGGAATAATATTTATTTCACAAGTTACATTGCTAATTTTCTAAAATAATAATAGTTAATTGCCTATTAATTAATTGCCTATGTACTGTTTTAGTACATAAAGAATAAAAAAATAAATAATTTAAAAAAAAATCCACAAATAAGTAATTTATTGTTTTTAAATTAAAATTATGCTTTATTATTATACCAATAATGATATTATACTAATTTTATTTAAAAAAGTGGTTTTTTTTTTGGAAATTCATGAAAAAGCCGATGAAAAATTTCAACACTAGAGTGTTCAGAATCATGTACTGGATCCCTGGTATAGGTTTTCGGTACGATGTCCCTTACATCCTGTATAGTCTGTAGACTGGATAAACTATATTGTAGAGCGTAATAACACACGGAAAGCACTTTTTTCCTTCTTTATCCTATTTAGAGGTTAAAATCAGCAATTTAATTTTTTTTACTGGATACCGCATCGCGTTTCAACTATTGGTTATGATGCAGCACATCTCTAGTACATAACGTTATGGCGACTCCCTTCTTGAAATGTTGAAATCAAAATCCTATGTTGAAATCAAAATCATTTTAGTGACTATATCAATGGTATTATTAGTGTGTGGTTTAAAGTTCAATCATGTATCAAAAAGTTATGGTTACAGCCATTGTAGCAGGCGATGTTACATACATCGCCTGCGTCCCTTCTGTTGCTAGCACAGCAAAGCTCCTGACTTTGCCCGCGGCCACCAGCCGGTTATACTATCACAGGTGCCGTTGAACAGCGCCGCTAGAACTTCATAATTATTTACACTACTCATAACAACACTCACGTGATTTCTTAAAAGCGAAGTATTTTCAAAGACATATTACCTTGGCAGCTTCCACGTAGTTTTTGTTATAATAAAACCAAGAAGTTTTATTATATGATGCCGTTATTAATCACATCACGTCGCTGTATTTGTTACTTTTTCATAAAACATTGAATATTTATTAACTGTTTACTTTATCTGTTTGCTATATACCTACGCTATTTACTTGAAGTATTTATTTATGAGCATTAATTTCAGTTCACAAAGTGATTCAAAAAGTGTAGAAACTGGTGTAAAAAAACTGTTCTAAAGATAATGTGGGATTATTCCGCGATTCGTGGCGTGGGCGATATGAGAGCAAACAACAAGATCAAAACTTGACTAAAAGTATATATACGAGTATAATATAATTGCTTACATCTTGTTAGGGTTCTCATGTAAACGTAACTATCATTATGTTTGTGCACATTAATTTGAACAAAAGAAAATAAGATACAATTATTAGGTCAGGTCAGAACTAAGAAGGCAAAGTTGAAGAGATGACAGCGAGCGTGTCATCTAGATCCAAAAATATACACTATATTGTCTAGATTGTTATACTCTTATATTATTCACCATTCATGAAAAACCGTATTACACATATTTGTATGTAGATGTGGCTCTTCCCATGTGAACACGGGTCGTAAGCATACCCAATGCTTACGACCCTAATAATAAAAGTTGATACGAGTGATATGCCGTAAATAAATACGAAAAGAGAATGTGAAAACATTCCTGCCATATCAGAGTCTGTTGCTCGTCTCATGTTGTAAGTCGTCTTTGAAGGAATGTATCGGTCGTGAATGAGTCTGTGGTCCGATTCGCAATTGCCCGATTTATGGGTGACCATGATCACAACTTTTTTTGCGACCTTGAACTTTTTTTGATGCCTGTGTATATTTGAAACCCGAAGATAATATGCAAATGTACTCGTATTCTTAACCATATTTACCTTTGAAAATTAAATTCTGTTCTTATTTTTAGTCCTTAAGACAAATCTATCAAGACTAAATACTTCCTATTATGTCAACCCCAATATTACTAGGACATGTTTCCCTGGGACTGATGCCGACACATTGATGCGTCGGCGCAGAGTTAGCGTCGCATTAATATCGGCCAATATTTATAGTGGCGTAAAATACGAACCACGACTCTCCCAATGGCGCGGCGTTCATTTTAGTATTTCAAGATCAAGGGGCCAACAGACCGCTGCTTATATTAATATAAAAGTTCCCTTGTACTGTCTGGGTGCCAAGGTTTTATAAGTTTGATTTCATCGATTCTTTTTTAGAAGAACAGAAGTGACCTACATTAATAATAATATGAAGTGCAAGAACATTTATTTTTATACGAGATTTAAGTGAAATCTTTTATAATGTCTTCTTCTATATATTAGATACCCTCGTAAAGATTGTGGGTTATCGGTTATCGCTCTTTTTATTTTAGTAAACTAGCGAGAAACCAAGATACACTTGCACTGATGTCTGCCCGATATTGTTCTAATAGGCTTCTATATGTATGTGATATACTTTAACGTCTGGTAAAGAGGTCAACAGCCAGAGAGCGATACGTGACTACAGCTTGTAATGCATTTGATTGCGCGTCTTTCGGCGCCTGCGCAGCCCCACGAGCGCGCCGCGACGCCACCGCGTGACGCATGCGCACTCACTACAGCCATAGCCACGTTAGTACTTCGTAGGGTTGGCTCTACTATAACTAGAGTTCCCATCAACTGATAGAATAGAAACTGTTAAATCTGGCAACCGTATTCACAGCAGAAAGACAACGCAACTCAATGGTCATATCATACATAGTTAAGAGGAACGGCCTTCGACCAGCTTCAATTATTTAGGTATACAAATTACAGTCCCTCTGTAGGTCCTCCGACCGAAATATCGGGTGATTCATAGAAGTAAAAGCCTAAGGCTGCCTGTCCACTGGAGCGGAGCGAGGCAGCGGAGCGGAGAAACGGAGAATATTAACCAATAAGATTGCACAAAAACTCCGCTCCAAAATCTTAGTGCAATCGCCGCTCCGGTGGACAGGCAGCCTTAATTTGGTATCTTGAATAAAGTGAGGTGTAATAATGTTTATGTTGAAGGTTGATCAACTCCCTTCTAAGGAGGCCTTCGGGGGAGGCCTTCGGGGGAGGCCTTCGGGGGAGGCCTTCGGGGGAGGCCTTCGGGGGAGGCCTTCGGGGGAGGCCTTCGGGGGAGGCCTTTGTTCCGCAGTGTACCTGTATGTCTTTCGGCTGCTGATGATGAAAGGTTGATCCAATGTTAATGCGTGATATTCCAGTTTGTTCCTCCATTATACATAATAGGCACGACGTTAAGTACAGTATTGTTGAAAGTTCTAAAATTCTGGATTATGATGTGATAAGTTTCAATATCTAACCTCATATTAATCTAATTCAAAACTGGCAGCCCTGTTACAATACATTACAAACACCACCTATAAATACAAACACTGTTTTTTTAATATTAATTATTTGGAACGGAAATACTGATCAATAATATCATAACGCGGAACGGAATTGAATCATTCGGTGTTCTATATTTGAACTGGTGCATGTGAAAATGATAGGTGTTGCCACTTCCGGCGGTTTCGATGTCGATGGTTTTCATATTTTTATAGTAACGTTATTAGTGATTTATAGTGTTATTAAAATAGTGAAATTTCCGTATCACTTTTGTTAGTTTATAATATTTTTTATTACAGCTGTAACGTTTAGATATTTTAATCGTAAATCCGTTTCCACATCGCATAAAACTCGCAAAAACGATTTCAGCCAAGTTTTCAAACCACATTTTAAAATTTTACATTATTGCTTTATATGTTTGGATCACCCTATGTCTTAGAGGAGATACCACTGGAGATAGCATGATGCGCTAACCCCTCTGCCAAGTTTTGTTCATATGTTCAGGTCATTCTTTATTTGTGTGCGTATCTTTTTGAATGTGTTGCGAGTTTATTATAGTGTGGGTATGCATGAAATTGTATCTGTGTGTGTTTACTTCGCATCCCGCACCCCGCAAAAGTGCCACGAAAAAATTGTACGGCGAATCGACGCGATACTAGCTCCATTCTAATTACTCTGAGCCCTATGTAGACGCAAATGTGAACTATGTAAAATGGTTGCACATTGTTGAGACTTAATGAAATTCTGCATAAAAACTTTAAAATATCCCAATTATTTTGACAATAACGATAATTATAAGTTCTGCGTCACAATGTTGTGACATGGTTGTGATCTTGTTCTGACTTTTTCTGGTAATTGGTCTTGTAGGACGTATTATTAGTTCACGAATGTAATCTGTGCTCCTGGTCATTTTACAAAACATGCTCCTTATTAGGGGCACAGAAATGGAACAAATGTTGTAAAAATTTACTGGTCCGATTACTATCCCTTTGGCCTATTAGTTTGTTGTATTTCGTCGTATTTTTTTCTCTCTCCTATTTGATCATTTGAACGGTCGGACACACTGTTGCTGATGCTGATCTAATTGTAACAACACTGTTAAAAAAAATGTGAAAAAATGACAAGCGCGCTTTCTTGCCGGATCTTCTCAGTTGAAGCCGCGTTGTGGCTTTTAAAAAAATGACCGTTCAAAAGTGTTAAGCCTATTTTAAATAAATTATTTTGACTTTTCTGTTTTATACCACTTAAAAATGATGAATTTGGAAGATCTAAGGCTAAAAATTGTTCATAGTGTGCTAGGCGAAGTTATTTTGCTTTTCAACGAAACTCTACCATACATACACCACTTTAACCAAGTACACATTTAAAATGAAGCTTTCAAAACTTTAAACACATACTTAACTGTGTAAAAGGCCGGCTAAATATTACCGCAGATATTATTTACCAGTCAAATGGTCAGGTAAATTGTTCTTCACAATACAAATAAAATAATGCCTGGCGTTTCGTCGACAGTTCGTCTTTGTGTAAAATGGTAGATGTCTAGGTATGCAAATACCTTTCCATAAGTGCAGTGGCACCTGCAAGCCCGTGAATAGATAGGTACATAGGTACCCGGCGCGGCGTGTATTCTGTACGTCTGCATGTGTGGCTACACAAAGCCCCGGAAGCGACGTCGCCGCCTCTGCCAGCATGGACGGCGAATGTACGCAACTCTATGCTGTATCTGCTTATATGGGACGCTGTCGCATCACTGGACCAGGGGCAATGACCTTTGCAACATTAGAAAATATGTAACTGAATCGAATTTATTTTGACTCTAAATCGTTTCTTAATCTTACAAGGTTCAGCTACATGCATAACGTATTTCTGCGTCTTCTAGTATTATATGTGCCACTGGCAGAAGCCCCTTAAAGTTCGTCTATTGATTTTTAATTTCCTTTATCATCCCGGTTACAATATAATTACCAGCCCATGTTTTGTCCCACTGTTGGGCACGGGCCTCCCCTCAAGATGGAGGGGCTTAGGCCATAGTCCACCACGCTGGTCAAGTGCGGGTTGGCGAACTTCACACGTCATTCGAAAGCTAGTTAGACTTTCTCAGACATGCAGGTATCCTCACCATGTTTTCCTTCACCGACAGCTAGTAACAATCGCATAAAGACGATCCCCATATGATTAATTGAAGAAATTAGAGGTGCGAGCATCAGCACCTAGCAGCATACGCACCTTGTGTCCAAGGCATGCGTTCGCCCACTTTTACTACGAGCTGTTAGTTACATAATTAAAAAAAACACAATGCAAGTGCTTGCATTCTGCGCTAAAAGCGCATAAGCGCTTAAAGATGCATACCGTCTAACCAGTAACCATCATTACAGTATTTATGTAAATTGCATCTCATACCTACCTACTGGTACAGGAAATATCAGCGTGATATATATTTATGTCTCGTACTAAATTGAAGAGTCCACGATAGACACGAACCCGGAACACATTTTGTCACGGCCGACCACCATAAGTCTTGGGCATTAGTGTCCCCTTGTCATTCGTCGCGATCAGTCTTGGAATGAACCCGGACGGAGCTGATGCAAGTCGGTTGCAAGTGGGTCACCGGCGCCGGCGCGGGCGCCGCGGTCACCGAGCCACTGCGCATGTGCATAACAAAACAGCCAGCTATAACATACAATCAGAGATTCAGACGTGGTTTACTCATAATTAAGGACCTTTTTGTGTATTTCCGGGATTGGTTGTTTATAAATGTTTATGGTATAATTGGTCTATAAGTATGATATGTTTATATACATCTTTAAGATAAGTTAAGCAGAACTCAAACTCAAACTCAAAAATCTTTATTTCAAATAGGCTTAACGCTAGCACTTTTGAATGGTCATTTTTTAAAAGCTACCACCGGATCACACCGGGCCTCAACTGAGAAGATCCGGCAAGAAACTCAGCGGGCTTGTCATTTTTTCACTTTTTTTTAAACATTGTTTTGTTACAAATGAATCGACATTAGCGATATTGTGTCTTGCCGTTCGAAACATAAAGCAAGGGAGAAAAGAAGAAAACAATAAATTACGGTCGCCTAAGCAATCGTTACACACTGTTGTTTCCACATAATGGCACTGTGGTGGTAACTTATAATTCCTCATAACTCAACCAGAGTTGAGATGCTGGTCCCAAGCAGCTGTACACATCACCATTCTATAGGTTGGGACTCCATTATATAGATCTTATAAATAAAGATTGCGCGAGGAATTCTAAGTATCACAGGTGAATTTTAGTAGGAATTTATATACAAAATAAAACGTCTAGAGCTGGCATAATATTAAACATTCTTGTAAGCGACTTATCTCAGTGCTTAATTATACTTACTCTGAAATGACGCATTAGTGTGGCATCCCACATCTCGCACAAATTATGCTCAACGATAATGAATAAAACCAAATTTACCTTTGCTACAAGTGTTTGTTGCGATTACGACCGCTCGGACAATATTTAGCTAGGTATATCATTACTACTACGGTAGTCACATTAAGATTTTATCAAATTTATTTGTTGAAGTATGATGGTTAATTTGTTAGTGAAATATTAATTATATACCTACCTATCGTAAAATACATTATTAATGTAGGGCCTATTTAATAGATCACATTTGGCATAAATATCTATATATTACCACAAATTCGTAATTGAAAAAAGTTAAGCAATTGTGCAGTACTAACTTCGAAAATATTAAAATATTTTATGCCCGCCGTTACAAGGTTACGTTGTTAAATTTTGATGAAGTGTCAAATGTAATCAATTAAGTTGGCCGTACTTTAGTTTGTAAGGAAAAATCCGGAATTGGGAATAGAAAGTAAACCTCGATTCCATTAGAAAAATCCGATCCCTCTGAATGTGTAAGCTCCATATTATAGGGTATTAGGCACATTGTGAATAATACATATGAGTTACGGAAAATATAGAGGACCCAAGGAGGGTCAACCATTGAAATAAACTATAACGCGTTACACTCTCAAAAGTGGTATTGTGTTGATCCGATAACCCCACCCCCACCCCGGCCACACAGATCAAATGCCATCAATTCATTAATAGGTATAGTTTATCAAATCGAGCTTGTCGCAACTGCTGCCCCATCACAGATAAGAGGCGTATATCTGAGCACGTTGTACACTCGAACCGATAGTCGTTGGACTAACGACTCTTTGTACTTCTCATTATGGAGGCTGAGTCAGACGATCCGACTAAATGGGTCGATTGGTTTCTTTGTTTAAATAATATGTATTATAGCTGTTATCAGCCACATTGTTTGGACAGATGTAAGAGTACCGAAACAAAAGTTTAAGACTTTGAGTCCTTTCATGTTGAAGGAGAAAAGAAACTCCTGCTAAATGAAGCAAACTGTATTTATTATATGTATTATTTATACCCAAAACGTTACTTTATTTTATTTTACTTTGACAGGGAAAGCAAATGACATCACATATAGAGTTTAACTTAATGAATATGGTTTTTTCCACAAATTACTTTAGGACGTGAATGATAAATAAAAGTTGATATGAATAATAGGTAAGTATAAGATAAGTACATTTTACGGATTCGGATTAATAATGAATTTATTATATATGTTTATTAATGAATGTGAACAATACAAATATATATACTTTTAGACTTTCGCGTTAATTCCCGATTAGAATAAAGTTTAATACAAATCTATACTATAATAAAACTCAAAGAGCACTTTTTCTGTACATTGAATATTTTTCCAAAATTTCTATGTGGGGGTACTATACTATCGATAGAGGCCAAAACAATTTTTTTTAGAATTATTGTCTGTCTGTCTGTCTGTCTGTCTGTCTGTCTGTCTGTCAGTCTGTCTGTCTGTCTGTCTGTCTGTCTGTCGTTCTGTTCGTCCAGGTATCATTTGAAAACCCGTGGATGGATTTTGATAGGACTTTCACTGATGTGTTGTGTAGAAGTCAAGGTGTAAGTTGGTATATAAAACATCACGCTATGTTTCACGCCACGTAATTTCTTTTGTATGTGAATAGGGTAATTATAGACTGATCAGTTAATCATTAAGATATGTATTATTACGCTATATACAATAGGGACTGAGCAGACATTTAGTTTGCATAAGATATGGCATTGGCGAAGGGTCAATTTTTGTAAGGGGTAAGCCGGTCCGGTACACCCAGGACATTTTCATTAGATTCCTGTATTGTTCTAAGTACTTTGCTGATAGCAATATGACATTATATCTTTGAAAAGTTAAAATCTGTAAATCCCGAGCGGATCCAAACTAGATTATGTATGTATTACAGTCGCAACAATAAAAGATGCGGAAAACTTAAAACTTTCATTATCGAATATCATTAGACAGTAATTTACGATGTTAGCGTGATTTACATTATGAACAGCGCCATCTATCGGTGAAATTGAACATACAATAACTATAGAACTTTAATCTATATATTATATCAAAGAAAGTCGTGTTAGTTACACTATTTATAACTCAAGAACGGCCTAACCGATTCGGCTGAAAATTGGTGGGGAGGTAGCTTAGAACCAGTAAACGGACATAGGACTTTTTATCCCGGTAGGTTAAGGTTAAGCAACGTTAGGTAAGGTCATAAAATAGATGGGTGAACCGATTTGTATGAAAGTGTGCATATCGGATAGGTCTGAGAATAGGTCATACAGTATATTTCATACCGCTAGGTTAAGGTTAAGCTACATAAGGCAAGGTCATTAAATAGATGGGTGAACCGATATGTATGAAATTATGTGTGCATATCGGGGAGGTCTGAGAATAGGTCATAAAGTATATTTAATGCCCCTGATACTAACTTTTTATCCCGGTAGGTTAAGGTTAAGCAACGTTAGGTAAGGTCTTTAAATAGATGGGTGAACCGATTTGTATGAAAGTGTGCATATCGGGTAGGTCTGAGAATAGGTCATACAGTATATTTCATAACGCTAGGTTAAGGTTAAGCTACATAAGGCAAGGTCATTAAATAGATGGGTGAACCGATATGTATGAAATTATGTGTGCATATCGGGGAGGTCTGAGAATAGGTCATAAAGTATATTTAATGCCGCTGATACCATGATTGACGAGGATATATAGAACGAGAGGAGGGTGCACGAGAGGAGAAAGAGGGAGAGGGGATTCGAGAAGGGGGCGATGGGGTGAGGGATCGGGGGAGTTTAGGTGGAGTAAGGGGGGAGTGAGAAGGAGCAAGTTCGTAGAAGAGAGAGGGGGAGAGGGTTCAGAGAGGGGATAACAGGGTAGGTAGGGAGTGTGACGGAAACCGAAGCGGGAGGGGGAAAGAGAGAGGAGAGAAAGAGCATATAATTAGATTTTTTTATAAGAGAGAGAGATATGGAGAGAGATAAATCTAGGGAGGAGGGAGAAAAGGGGAGCAAAATGTAATAAAAGCGCGGGCGGAGCTGCACGGGTCAGCTAGTATAATATAAATGCAGCAGTTTACAAATTACGGTTACAGTGATACGATCTAATATTTAAAAAAATGTGTGTACACATATTTTCTAAGGAAATAGATAAAAAATAATAATTTGCCGACCTGATTTTGGTACGAATTTTTTTATTTAGTCTCGTGTTCTTTGATCTGGATCGTATTTCGCGGATGTTGAAGCATGGCTTCCCAAGATTTGCAGCCTTATCAATCATATTTATGTTAAGCTCTAGCTTCTCGTTTAAATGAGGTGACGACGTGATCTGATTGATTATTCAATGTACGTGGGTTTGTATAAAAGCGGCGCCGTGGTGCGTCGCTGGGCGCGGCGTGGCGTGGGCAGGGAGATGCGCCCGCTCGATAACTGCATCTTATTGTTGTAATATGCTCGCTGTACGGGCGATCATACTAGGCGCTGTCGATATCCAGTGATAAGTGAATATTTTTGATACTTGTGTCCTTTCTGTCCAATACACTTACTGACCATAATGACCAATCTTTCACAAGATCTGCCATCTACGCGCATCTCTCTTCATTTACTCTCACAAACCGATGGGACATGTCTAGGGAGAGATTAGACGCAGGACTTTTTTACATACCCATCCGACGCATGGATCATTTATGGATCATGGATTACTTTCCAGACCATCGGGTACCTAGTCTGTCAGTATTTTCCTAGACAGTAAGGACTAAAGTAAAATTGCTATCTTAAATAAAAAAATCTAGATCTAGAATATATATATATATATAGATAAATGTCTTATTGGTAGTTATGGTAGCAGTAGTACCAATCATCATCATCACCAGCTGGAAGACGTCCACTTCTGAACATATGCCTTCGAACTCCACAATAAACGACAGCTGGTTATTTGCACCCACCGGTTACATGCGACGCGCACAATGTCGTCTGTCCACGTAGTGGGAGGCCTGTCTACGCTGCGTCTTTTGGATCGTGGTCGCCACTCGAGAACTTTTCTACCCCATTGGTTATCGGTTCTTCGAGCGATGTGGCCTGCCCAATGCCACTATAACTTGCAGATTCTGAGAACTCTGTCGGTGACTTTTGTTCTTCAGCGAATCTCATTATACCGGAGTTTATCGCGCAATGAAACTCCGAGCATAGCCCTCTCCATATCTCGTTGTATGACATTGAGCCTCTCTAAAAAGCCAGCTATTAGTAACCACCATATGTCATCACTGGCAACCCACACTAGTATTAATATGCTGTACATCAATATAAACTTGTTATTTTTTTATATTTTTTATTTAAGTACATATTATGTATCAGTACAAAAAGAAAACAGTTCAAGGAGAGTATTAGCTGTTACTATCTGTAAGCGTTCTCAAAATATATCAAAAATTGATAATCGATAAAGTACAATACTCAATCCGATACTCCGATTCCCATCTCTAATAATCGGTATTCACTCGTAGATCAGTATTCCGAAGCGTAACAAACACTGGGTCTTTGTTGCGCCAGCATAATATATCCGTTTATACGGCAGGACCGGCTAATGTCTACTAATGTCTACTATCTGGTGTTCATTACATCTCATTACGGTCACGTGTGGTGCTCCGGCTTGCAGGACCAATCCGTATTCCGCACTGTGCAGCTTCCGCTCGGTTGCAGTTGAGAGAACATCTCGAGGAATTAGAATAATCTTTTATGTATGTTTACTGAATTAGTACTATATGGCGGGGTATTGTTATCGCAAACACGTGTAAGCTAGACACTGCAGGCTACAATATCGTGTAATTGTTCTGTTAATAAGATGTAAGATGATAGGAACTACGAAATAATTTTAATCAAAACAAAGAACAGCACTACAAGACTAGCATTTTAATACAGACAGTATTTGTACTACTAATGTCCACCATAATAAGGAGTAGGTACCTACCTTCAAATGGCGCTAATTACTTCATTATTTAAAATAGGTAGATCTGCAGATTATTATTGTTATATTGAATTACAGAAAATGGCATGAAGCCACTGAAAAAATCATCACCGGTCAATAGAGTCGCCTCTACATCAGTAGAGGAACCTTTCCCACAAGTATCCAAGTGATGAACAGCACGGCTTATCACGGTTGAAAGTTTTGTTAAGCGAGCACATTGTTATATATAGTTATATATAGGTTCAGCCGATTAGAGTTCCGCTGATTGATTAATGCGCTATCTTATTTACGAGGAGAGCGAGAATTATTTGACTAATCAAATAGTAAGTTATTTCAGTGTCATTCATTCGGGCACTTCAATAATTCCACACGCTTTGCGGCATAATATCTGATATTGTGGTGGTACTTAGATGTGCCGTGTCTTTTATATGATCCATCGACTAGTAAATACCGTTTAATAGTTCATGGATAGGTATATAGTGAACACCTAATAGTATGAATTAGTAGCATAAGATATGGCAATATATTATATATAGTTACGTGCACGATAGATATTTATTAACATTTTCTCATCGCCATATTTGAAATAAAATTTCAGCATTGTTGCTGGTTCTCAGATGTAATAAATCATAATTCACAATATCATTTCTCACTACAAAAGTTTGACTTTTACGTCTTACCTCCGTTTACGCGCTGACAATGATACATTCATCATACTTTACTGAATACGTGATGAAAATCACATTGAAATTATATTTTCAATTGCTCTAATATCCTTGGTGTTATTATAGTTGTCCTCAACTTTATTACTTTTCTAGAATTATTTGCTAGATGATAACGTTTTGTACAGTGCAACCTGCTACTGGGTAAGTTTCATTATATGTATATACTTGGTAGGCGCAACGGATTAGGTACCAAATATCTAATTTTCAAAATGGATAGACCAGCTGGCAGCTTGGTCCATGTATGATAACTTGGCAACAACACATGTTTTTGTTCAACAAGTTTCTTTACTACCGCAGACACATTACCGCTTTTCAAATTGTGCGACGTTTCTTACTTTTACTTGTATGAAAGTTCTTTAAAATATTTAGAAGGCTATACTTAGAATGAAAATAAATTATAAAAATGAAAAGTTTTGGAGAAAATTTTGCTATTTTCCACATGTTTTATTCCAGCATCCTTTTCTGTCTTCTTGCAATTGTAAGCCATCACTGTAGTATCACATGTAACTTAGGTCGTAGAAATATTTCTCCTTCGATATTAACAAATTATGCTCTCATTATCAGGACTAACTCATTAACAACACGTTCATAGCATGATAATAAAACTTTTTGAGTCAAACGTTATTAACGCGAATGCGAAAAAGTGGTTCCATTAACATTAACTCAAGCCTTATGTCAACGTTCTTACACAACTATTATTGAATACTTTATTTTTAATATCAATAACAGCTCTTTTTTAAGATTCTTTTTCAAATACAGTCAACATTACTATGGTAGAAATACTGACATTTGAATATTTTAGTTTGCTTTGTTGCTCTCATAATATTGAAGTTTTATTTCAGTGGCGCCGATTCTTACGTATTTAATGTATTATCTAATGGATATCTGAGCACGACCATTTCCAAGACCTTTTTCGACTTTTTGTTTAAAGACGGTTCGAGAAATTATAATTTGATTCCTTATCACAAATTTGATTATGAAGTGAACATACATTTTTATTCGCCCATAACATTGCACGGTGCTTATTAAATTTCACAGATGTAATAAAGTATGTACTTTATTACGTGACTTGGAAGGGTATCTAAACTCTTGAGTCAAGGAAAATGTCCGTACTCAACCGCTCAGGCGCTCACATATACGCCGTTGGCTGTTTCTGAAGAAAATGATATAGGTACGTGTATTTCATGAGGCAACGAATTAAACAATAACAATCTTTGGATATTCTTTTACTCTATATTTTTAACATATCCATACACAACCAAACAGATTACAAAACTGATTCCAACTGGCTTCACATCATATTTTTTTTACTTCGCTCCATTCCGCTTACAGATTATAGTCACGCAATTTAGAACTTCGATAAACATTATCTGTTTATGCGGAATAGAACACAGTACCTTTGATATCACGAGTAGACGAAAAACATCTGCGATCATGTTTACATTTAATACTTTAGTTTCAATTTTTTTTTCATCCTAATTATTGTTGGCAGCTATTTATAAATACCGTGATCGAGATATCCAATAACAGAGTATGTGCAAGATTTAAGACTATCACGTTAGGATATTGTTTTAAATGCGATAAAATAAGGTTGTACCTACTTGGAATTTTGTTGCACATAATTAAATATATTGCGAGTTCCAAGACATCTTAGCATTTCCCTCGGATTCTCCGAATGTCAAATAATTGTAGATTACTTTTAGAAGGCACAATAGTGTTAATTAATTCTAAAATTATATGCAAAATCAAAAGAATCAAATCATTTTTACTATGGTATGTACTATTACCTATTTTCAGGAAGTCACACGAAATCGCAGCCGAAAGACCTTTGAGTGGCACTGTATTTTTTACTGTTTAGGTTACTTTAAACAATTGCACAGATTACTAGAAGTTACGCACAATAAACCACTGACTGCATGTCCAGCTCCTTTATCCACAAGTAGGTATTAACAAATCAAATGTATACGAAGGGTGATTATTAATAAAATGTAAACTCTAACCACTGTAAAATTGACTATCATTGCTCTATATAGAGTTTTGCTCTGTGCTAGCGGTTAGAGGACCATCGTTCGCCCTTTTTGATCCCAACACAGAATACCGGTGGACCCAGGACCTGTTACTTGTGTTAGCAACCGCCTAGTGAGCTTCTAACCATTTACTATCAGGGAAGATCGCGGTTCAGCACTGGTTTAATTGAGTCTTCATCACCAGCCGGAAGACGTCCACTGCTGAATATAGGCCTCCCCCTTCGAACGACACAATGAACGACAATTGGCTATTTTCATCCACTGGTTGCCTGCGATGCGCATAATGTCGTCTGTCCACCTAGTGGGAGGCCTGCCTACGCTGCGTCTTAAGTAATTAATTGAGTAATTAAAGGAATTCTCTAGTTTCCGCAGCTTGGTGGCTACAATGAAAACGTTGCCTGTGTTTCCTTAAGAACTTTGGTACCGGTTTTTAGGACGGGCTTGTTGGTCTAGTGGTTAGACACCCTGGCTGCTGCCCAATAGGTCGTGGATTCGATTCCTACCAAGTTTTAGGGTTTTACTTATTTATGTAAGTGTGTATTTACAAACAGTAAGTATATAAATATTTGTATCAGTCATCTCGTTACTATAGTACCTACTACAGACTCTGTTTAGTTTGTGATGACCGTGTATTGATTGTCCAAGGATATGATTATTAGTTTTCACCATTTTTCCACCAATTTTCTCCGGTCAACAGTCAAGGACTCATTTTCACCATGTATTATGTATTCTTTTATTTTCTATTTTAAAATACAGCTAACCGATCCAATAGTCAATGTTGAACGAACTACATTCAGCTCCTTTGATTATTATAATAAAAGTTTGCGTAATCAAATCACTTTCACATTAGACTTGCAGATCATTGAACAACCAACGTGTTAACCGGCGCGCATACAGGGGAGTTACTTTCATGTACATGAACATTTGCTATTGTTTTCTCTAGATTATGATTTTTATGATATTGTAAACATCCGTTAGTGCGTTATGCATTGAACTAAATTAACAGCGTGTTCTGTGAAAATACCTCAATTGTGATAATATATTATATTACGTTAGGTACCTAATTGATTTTTTAGTACGTATTGAATAAACTGCTTCATGGGCATAAGCCGATCTTGTGCTCCTGTGTCGATGTTTCATAGTTTTAAAATCTAAAATAGCAGCGTTTTCCCTGAAAGAAAACGCATATTAAAATACTTACTTACTTTACTTTTTTTTTATTATTATTATTATTATTACTTACCTTATTCAAAGCTTATTATGAGAGCGGCACTTCCTGTTTCCCGTCGACTTTGCTCCTATTGGTCAACTTTCTTGTGATTTGACCGGAAATAGCATCACCATGGCAGGCGAGAGCAGCAAGGGTTCGTTAAAAATGCCCGCTCGCTCCGCTCTTGTTCGTTGTGTCGAAGAATTACCAGGCAGGATTAAAAGTTAAGCTTTGAATAAGGTAAGTATTTTAATATGCGTTTTCTTTCAGGGAAAACGCTGCTATTAAATCACTGTACCGTTATTCAAAGCTTATAATGAGACGTGTTTGTTTTCGCCTGGCCAGTATACATGACGCCAATGTGATTGTGATACATAGATGTATTGTAATATCCATGTGTGAATTTTAAATAGAAATGCAGTAAATTGCATACTTATATATCTACATAGTCTGCTACGAATTTCTTTTAGAAATGGGTAGCAAAGATAAGAGAACTGTATCTCAACCATTCCAATCAATATTATGGGCAATTGATAATCAATAGTTATTTATATGCGATGTACTTTTGACTACGATTTTATAAAACTGTCTAAAATTTATTAAAGACCTCCAATTTCCAGGAGCTAGCTAGTATCAAAAACTTAACTATGCTTGTGGCGCATGATAGCTAACTATTTAAGCTAGATTATGTTGGTGGTTTTAGTCTTTTTAAACCAATCAACGGCAGCTATCGTAACTGGAATATACAAACAATTTGTTTTTGGTAACCGCAAAACAAATTTTATTTTAACGCTGCAGGCGTTGCAAAGCAGGTGGTTTTCCGATTAACGCAATTCCAGGACGTGACTATGAATTACACCCTACCAGGTGCTGTTGTAATGTTTAGCTAAGCTACTGCATGAAAATTATCCTTGGACAGGAAATTCACTAAATCATATCCTATTTAAAAGACTCTTGAGGATAGACAAGTATAATCGATATAAGAACATATCGTGACAAGAAATTACTAGTAAAAAACTGGACTGATCAGTAGGACTGTACAATCATCAGACAAATGATTTAGGCCAAATAATGTTAAATGACAATTGTTTACTTATGTGTATTATGTATCTATGTATGAATCTGCTATAAAACTGTCCAAAATGATGCCAATACTTTAAATTAGATTAGAAAAAGTCGGCACAGATTTTACAGACTAGGTCCTGGTACTTTATGAATTTCAATGTATATATATTTTAGATTGCAAAGTCAAGTCCTTCACATTTCCACTTCCAGGATCACATTGTATGTTAATAGACACTGTCTATTGTATGTTAATAGACAGTATGCCCACCTGTACGTCCACTAAGACTAAGGTAGTGAGATATGAATCAAAACTCGTTCAAGAAACGAGTCTACTCCCCAGAATACTTCAGAGATTAAGTATGTGTTAACCCACACATTATGTTTACCTTATACCATATACTCAAAGATTTAAACATAGATGATATTTTACGGTATATCTGCTCTGAAGTCCCCAAAATATTTATTGTAAATATTAATTTATGGACTTGGGTAAGTACTCAGTCTGTAATACTATCTCAAAAAAAAAAAATACTGTCAAGAGAATCTGTTTTTAAATGGATATTGTAAATAATCAATAAAATTTGATTTGTATTTGTATAATATTTCGTAGCGAACTTTATCTGGTATGTACATACTTATAATGTAATATCCGTAAGTGAATGGATGAGAGCCCCCCCCCCCCGTCTTTGCGGAGGTAAAGGCAACTTTTTTGTCATAAAATCGAAATTGCAAGGGATAATAATCAGGATTGTTAACATTTCTTTCGGTTACAAATGTCCTGACATTGATCGGAATTTAAATTACACGCTTTTGTCTACCAAAATTGTGTCGGGAGTGAATTTCTGGCTGATAAAAATGCATGCGATGCAGTGTTGCTACAATTTCGGGTAAGTGGTTTACTTACCATACAATACAATTGAGTTTTCTAATATTATGGGAACTCCTGGATAATTCTTTTAGGCATTATCATTGATTGCATTATGTTATTATAGGTCCTCAAAACTTCCAATGATTAATTGCTAAACAGCTATTATAATTGTAAGATTACATATTTTCCTTTTTTGTAATGAGGTAATAGTATAGAAAAACAAATGTTGGTTTTCGAATAAACTTGAAGGAAGGACTAAAGATGCCAGGAATGGCACTTGGGGCGGCCCTTCCCTCCATTATTTGTAGGAGTTTCTTACAATATTCTATACGAAACTTCGGTATAGTAGTTTCAGCTTGGTGGGTCCTGATATACCAAGACTGTCAAGAGAGGGGACCAAGAGTAAGATCCAAGACGTGACTGCGAGCCATAATTATGCAATGAATCCTCAAAGTATACATATATTAATATATGTTAAATATTCATGTTCATACAATCACGTATGTGCTATTTGGAATAGCAATTATACACACATCCTTCATCTGCAAAGTAAATCTCTGTGTTCCATGCCCCACGAGAGTATGTCATATTCTGTGCAAGCTCTTCGAAACAGAGGTCAATAATAAGACGGACGATGTGCCAAGCGATGGCACTTATGTTAAAGTATCTAGGCTGAATTTATTCTTAAATAAGAGGTGAGTGTTCTGTCAAAGCGCAACTGTGCAGAGCAGCAATGCCTTTATCCGTCCTGCAAAGGACTGTTTAATATCTCAGGCCAATCCACACTCATTCGTTTGATCCCAACCTAGACAGAGTCTGTACAATGGTAACCAGACAACTGATACAATATACATATTTATAGACTTTTCATACTTATATCGATAAACATCACACACTTGGTAGGAATAGAACCCGGCGATAGCAGCCCTTATCTTACCATTAGAGCAACGAGCCCGTCAAATTATTATGTTAAAATAGACTTAGCAAATAACTTTCAGACATTTTGAATGTCCCCGATATTCAAAATGATCCTGAAAATCAGGTACCTACGTGCTTTCTTCACGAGCTGCTATTTGTATACCATCCCTGCGAGGGAGGTTAAGTCTATGTGTACCAACCCTGCGGGGGTGAGTAATAAATTATTTAGTCCCTTCAAAGGACAATATCATCATCATCATTAGCACCCGATAGACGTCCACAGCTGAATAAAGGCCTCTCCCTTAGAAGGGAGGGGTTGCCATAATTCCCACACTTAGCAGGCGGCTTGGGGATCAATAAAGGACAATATGCTGATGGTGAAATAGACTTCAGCCAACCATTATTAAATTAACTAGGTTGTCAAAATTGATTCCAAATCCAGATGAGCAACCATCTATGTACCATCCCTGCGAGGGACGTCAAGGAGGACAAGATTGACAAAAATTGATTCCAAAACTAGATGAGTACTCCCATGATGAGCAACCATGTATGTACCGTCCCTGCGAGGGAGGTTAAGTGTTTGTTTACCCACCCTGCGGGGGTGGGTAGTAAATGGTTTAGTCCCTGCAAAGGAAAGTACGCTGATGGTGAAATAGACTTTCAGCCAACCATTTTCAAATTGACAAGGTTGTCAAAATGGATTCCAAAACCCAGATGTGCTCTCATGATGAGCAACAATATATATATATATACCGTCCCCGCGAGGGAGGTTAATTATTTGTATACCCACCCTGCGAGGGTGGGGGTATTTATTTTATGCGATGATACGATGAAGTGGACTTCATTATCTGAAAACTACTACTTACCCTCTCGAGAAGCCACTGTACATGTCCCCCCTTCTTTGGTTATTTATTTGTGTACCCAACCTGCGTGGGTGGATAATAACTTGTGCCATGGGATAGCACTATATACTTATTGTAACCATAATGGGTTAGCCAGATTTGTAAATTTCGTGTAGGCTAGAATATATATTGCCTACGCCATCGGCTTTCTTGAACACAAACATAATTGAACACTTTTATGGATTAAGGTGGAATATTAATCTTTTGGTTACCATGATAGCTTCTCTACGTTACTTGATACTCTCAGCAATGTGTCCTTTGAACAGTTTCTTATAAATATTTTTATTTATTTATTACTAAAATTGTATTTTATTTAACTATTTTACATAGAATATACATTAACGTAATTGTATTTAACTCGCAATTGTAATATTTTCACCTTCCGGCACACAAACCATATCTGTAATAAACTACTTAGCCCACACAGGAAGATTACGAAAACTGTCCAGCAGTCTATTTTTTGTTTTAGACACAATAAAAAAATAAAAATGGACGCAATGGTGCGTCTGTATAACTGGGATACTAATTAACTGAACTCACTTGTTTGCCGCCTTTCACGTTGATAATAGAGTCACTATTTCACTGTTCAGATTTTCGTAAATTGACAGTATTGTGCTACTGTCTGCATAATCATGTGATTTAAAGAAATATTCATTCTGAAAAAAAGCTTAGAACTAACTGTAAGAAATGTATTATCATTGTAGGACTTTGCTACAAAATAATTCAGCAAATGTTTAAAACTGCGGGTAGATTGTAAAGAAAATAATTTGCATTATTAATATGATTTATGGGTCGTTTACTAAGAGTCGTTTTTTATCCACTTAGAAATCTCGTACGTATAATTACCAGCAATAAACTACGAAAAATATCATTTCTGCACAAGTATTAAAAACTAAGATTCGAGTTTTCAAAATAAAATTGTCGGTAGACTGAATGGAAAATAATTATTTATAAAAATATTGCTTACATAGCCCAATTTACTTGCACTATATTCAAACCACAAAATATTCATTAGTATAAAACATTTGATTAGGAACAAAGAAACAAAACGAACGGCAAAAACCGTTAAAATGTTTTTACTCACTGTTTGCTTGACTTCCAACTATTTGTAACAACTATTGTTGTTCAATATTTTATTCCTTTGGAATTATTTAGAATTTGATTTGAATTCCATAAATAGTTGTAATATTGTAGCCTCGGACAGGTGTCCGTGACGGGAAATAAGACGCCAATGAACAAGAGCGGAGCGAGCGGGCATTTTTAACGAACCCTTGCTGCTCTCGCCTGCCATGGTGATGCTATTTCCGGTCAAATCACAAGAAAGTTGACCAATAGGAGCAAAGTCGACTGGAAACAGGAAGTGCCGCTCTCATAATAAGCTTTGAATAACGGTACAGTGATTTAATCTAGTAATATAATAATAATATACGGCTTAACTATTTTTTTTTTCGATTTAACAATATTGTCTGATTGAATGCGAAAAACCTGCCCATACGCAGGTATATTGCAACGCTATTCGTCGACTTAAGCCCAGTAATTTCTCCAGCTACAGTGCCCTCCAGACAGGAATCAAGCGATACTTGTAACTGTGGTACCTACCCTACCTGGACGGTCCCTTGTATGAAAGGGGCCCACTACCCAGATTGTAGGTACGCTAAAATTGTGATATTGTTCCAAGATTCACGGATGTAAGCATAACGGGGTTGCTATCTGCGACAATCCAGCTTATTTGACACGAGTGTACCATATAATGAAGGTCCGCTTGGCCGGCGGAGTGTGTCGCACGCAGCCGCAGCCGCGACAAATCGCTGCGACTTGCGCCCGCGCCCGTTACCTTGGTAGCGGGACCCCGCCCCGGCCCGCCTGCGTAGTATAAAACACTTCCACGTGCGTACAGAACTTATTTACTGAATACTACCTCAAACATTGACATTTTTGTTGAACTGATATAGAAAAGTTACGAAATACTGCAGCAATAGCAAATAAATGACTCATCTCAAGTGAATGAATAGGTACGCCTAAACCAAACATAGTGCATAGTTATTACTTGAAATGATTAAGTACCAATAACCAATACGGTATCGGTAACGGTATATCGCCGGTAAGGTATGATAGAGGGACATGAAATAATACGTATATATACTGGTTCCGCTCGCCGCTACAATAAATTACCACAATAAGACGTTAATGTATATGATTATATTATGTGCGTGTGTCTCACCTTCAATGATAGGTATAGGATGTTTCGAATGAAAGTAGGTATTTTTAAGTCATATGGAAAATATGTAAGCAGAAAGTGTTATCTCGATGAGAATTTAACCTAGTAGGAATATTCGGATTATTATTTATAGACAAACATAACTAACTAAGCTGTAACAGTTCAGTGGGCGAGCGCTTGCCTTGGAAACAAGGTGCGCAGGTTCGAACCCCGGCTCGCACCTCTGATTTATTTAATTAATCATGTGCGAATCGTCTTTGTGCGATTGTTACTAGCTTTCGGTGAAGGAAAACATCGTGAGGAAACCTGCATGTCGATAAAGCCTTACTAGCTTTCGAATGACGTGTGAAGTCCGCCAACCCGCACTTGGCCAGCGTGGTGGACTATGGCCTAAGCCCCTTCATCTTGAAGAGCGGCCCGTGCCCAGCAGTGGGAATTAACAAGGGCTGGTATTATAACTAATTAGTCTAAATGAAAATAAATTTATCACGAACCTACTATAGACACCACAAGTGGTCTTATTATACTAGTAATAAGATTTCTGATATTTACGCGATCATCACACATTTAAATAAAACTGATTTTGTATATTATATCGCCATTTTATTTGGAATTTCCTATCCCAATGTTTCGAACATTTTACAGCATACATACACACATTCATGGTCACAGGCGGACTAAAACTGAGAGACTATTTTAATTTTTTTGCAGTACTTATTGAGCTATTACTGTCTACCTGGTGTACAATAAAGTTAATATATAAATGTTTTTTAATTTCAATAGCCTCACGAATCTTTCTTTTACAACCGTTTCGTATCACGACCTGCACTGAAAAGATTTGGCAAAGAGGTTTTCTTTTCCAATCTATTTATTTTATTTGAGTAACCTAGCTGCCCAATTAACTATACTTCTTCAAACAACGTCTGTTTTCTTGTCATCTCTTATATTATTATTACAATTAGCTTCAGAATCTTGACCAATACCTACTTACCACTTTTTTTTTTAATATTCAACTCAACATAATATTCACACGTACGTAAAGTACGGCTAAATAACAGTAAAAAAAATATTTTTCAACAGTAATGTTCATTGCTTATGTTAATTCATGTCTGTAGGTGTACACAACGGAAATTACAAACAGGTATGTTATAGCTAATGCCATTATCTTTTATTGCTATCATTTCCTGAATTAAGTTATTTGTAGCGAAAACAACATTCTTTAACTCGTTTATTGCGAAACAATTTTAGGTTTCATATATACCTAGCAATGAAATCTTTTTATACATCTAGTCATATGTATTTTATATTTATATGCTATCAACGGCAAAACATTTAAATAGTGTTATATATTTCATGACGTGACGTGATGGGTGGCGATGTGGTTCGTCACCCATCACGTCTCGTTTCTCACGGAGGCGGAAGCGGCCCCTGGGCTCTGCCTACCCCTACGGGAAAAAGGCGTGATTTTAGGTATGTATATATTTCATAATACAGTTTTATTTTTGACTACTCAAAACCCTATGTATCCTCTAGTGCATGACCACCAGCCGCCAGTGGTGGTCAGAGATTGTAAGGGGGAAGTATCTATCTAGCTAACGCTAACGGGCTATGTCCATTTATGCGAGGTTCATGCTGTACCCAACCTCTGTAATATAAATGCTTCAACATTCCAATCTAAATACTATAAACTAGTACTCGACCGCGATCCTTTTTGTTTTCTTGGGGAACACTTTAAAAGGTCCCCGGAACCCTGTCCCGGGGGGTCAACCCGGGCGGTCAACCCGGGCGGTCAACCGGGGTATGTGGGATTCTAATCCACTAAAACCTCCGAGGTTGATTCAAACTTAAAGTCGCAACATAAATGTTTTACGACTGAATATACAAGTTACACTACTACACTAACTTGTACTTTATAATGATTACATTGTTCAATAGAAAGTTAACCGACGCAACGACTAAATTGTTATCTGCAGCCGCCCGCCATGCCCCGCCATGCACCGCCATGCACCGCCATGCACCGCCATGCACCGCCATGCACCGCCATGCACCGCCATGCACCGCCATGCACCGCCATGCACCGCCATGCCCCGCCATGCACCGCCATGCACCGCCATGCACCGCCATGCACCGCCATGCACCAAGCACTATGTAGACTAACTCAGTGCTACCGGCTACCATCATCATTGCTCTATGAACATTGTATACCTAGCAGGAGGTGACAGCTTAGTAGTTGTATGCGTTATCTAGTCGTAAAGTTATATTTGATTATTATCCAGATACAACAATATTTTTTTAGCTACGGGACTTATACGGATTTAGTAACATGAAAATATTATTCAACCGAATCAAACAGAGAATGTATTGTTTAGCACCAATGCAGCAGTGTAGGTACATTTCATCTATGTAGGTACGTACTTCTATACAAAATGTGAACACACAATAAGGATAATAGGTATATTCTTACATAAAATAACTTTATCCCATATAAATTCGTTTTCATTTAACAGTTTAAATACATACATCTGTGTAACAGGTACACACAGGTGAACTGTGTAACATAAACAGGTTATTTACTTGTATGCACGTACTTACTTAAAGTTGCACTATTAATTGTAAAATTCGATACAGTTGAATTCCTACTCTTTTATCACGGAAAACATTATTTTAGAGTGCAATATTCTTTTGAACTTAATATTAAAAGTCAACAAGAGGTCTTGCAAGCGATTAAGTTGGCTGTTGTGACGGAAGGTATGCGGCTGGCCTTGTTCGCCATCACCCGGAAAATGGCACTTTAACGATATTTGCCACAATTGTTACCAACTGAGAGCTTATTGCCATAAGATTGCTACTTTACTAACCACTGCGTACAACTTTCACTTACCTAGTCATACCTCGAATGAAAACTTCCACTTTCTCATATAATATTAGTCTCGCTAATACTCAGAAACGGCTTGACCGATTTTAATCATTTTTGTTTTGTTTTGTCCGCTCTAACACAGGGGTAGTTTAAAAAAAATGGATGTCAACACCGTAAAAAAGCTCAGGCGGAGCTGAGCGGACCAGCTAGTCTTCAATACAATAAAGAAAGTTAACAGTACACGTTTTTTAATGCAATAATTTACGTACTAATTTACTACATTATAGTTATTACTATGGCATACAAATTGTTAATTATAATATAATATCTATCGTTAATTATAGAGCATTATGTGTATAGGATGGTAGTTTAAATAAAAATATTTTTGTGTAAGTTACGTGTAAGTGCCTCCGTGGTTTACTCCGTCCATCACTAGTTGACTTAACCTTTTAAACATTGCCCGAATAATTGAATAAGCCCAGCCTAGTGTAAACCGGCCCCTACCCGACCGCCTACTTGAAGTTAAAAAAACTTACGCGACCCACAGATAATTCAACATTATACCGCGCCAAAGAGTGTAATAACATAAACTTATGTTTATCCCACGTGTATTATATGATACCATTACAAATGGATCGTATTTTTCAGAAGTGGGAGTCGATTCATTATTATTGTTTAGATAAGGATAAAGTTGATACTAGTTCTGTACTTACATAAGACGGATGGGTAGAACCTCCCCTCGAAATAGTTTCTTAGGACAGTCTAATTTAGTTAGCACGTTTTGTTGATGTAGGTCGTTTGAAAATAAGATTTATTACAATAATGTTGGATGAATACTATTTATTTATTGCCTATAACAGTATTTAGTAGTACCCGGCAGTGACGGGCCTGTTGGTCTAGTGGTTTGTCACCCTGGCTGCTACCCGATGGGTCGTGGGTTCGATTCCCACCAAGTGTCTGGGTGTAATTTAACTATTTAAGTATGTATTTACAAAAAAAAAGGTATATAAGTATTAGTATCAGTTGTCTGGTTTGCATAGTACAGGCTCTGCCTAGTTTGCGATCGGATGACCGTGTGTGGATTGTCCCAAGATATTATTATTATTATCCGTGGTGCAAGGCCACCGTAGTATCAGATATACTGCCGCCAAGCAGCAACGTGTAAATATTACTGTGAACCAGTATACATCGAGCTGATGAGATTACCGAGCTAACCAGGCGTGCGTGTCGCTTACCTTCAAGTGAACGTCTTGCGTGTCTCGTCACTAATTGGAAAAAATACTTATTCTGTGATGTAGGTTACAATGATCTAGTTCACTACTACTTAGCTTAGCAGCAGTCATGTTTATTTCATGAAAGCTGCGCTATTGCTTTTATCCAATAGGAAAATAAAAAAGCAATGACTGCTCAGTGAGCGAGCACTTGTCTTCGAGAAAAGGTTCGTAGGTTCGAACCCCGGCTCGATTTCTTTAGTTAATCATATGCGAATCGTCTTTGTGCGATTGTTACTAGCTTTCGGTGAAGGAAAACATCGAACAGACCTGCATGTTTGAGAAAGCCTAACTATCTTTCGAACGTCATGTAAAGTGCGGGTTGCACTTGGTCAGCGCGGTCAACTATGGCTTAAACCTCTTCATTTTGAGGGCGTCCAACAGTGGAAGGGCTGCGGAAAAATAATAAAAATAATACTATGTAGTTTAGCAGAAGTTGAAATATGTTAAATGTACTGTACTTTTGTATATGTCGGCGTGGCTTCATGGTGCGGATATTCGGAATCCATAATTATGGAGTAATAACGCACAGACCTTCGAAAACACTGTATTATCATATGAAATACAGCGGCACAAGAGATGTTTACACTTCGACGAATTTCAAATAAATTAAACAAAATTGCATGATAATAAATCACACTAGTTTTTTAAATATTGTATTACAATTTATTTTCGTAGAATAATTTATATAATAATAACCAGGAATGATTCCTAAACAAATGACAATCATATTCGCGTTTGATTTTACAAAACAATCTATTTAAATTTATATTCAGATTTGAGCGTATAAATAATATATTAAATTTATTAATTGACTTATTTAATTAATATCTGCAACTATCAAATACTTTACTCTTTTTATAGCATTTTTATTATCGCGGATATGACGTCATTTTAACATTTAATCATTAAAATCAATACAGCGCCCATACGGCCATTCTGATCAGCGCGCTCCTCGCGCTGATTAGTTATCAGTTACAAATTATTCACTTAACGTACAAAATTAACTAAAAGTTCTTACAAGGTTTCACTTAGTCTTAGGATCTGAGCCTTTAGCATGCATCACCCATCACGGGATCTAACAAACAAGGCTTCACCCATGACGGGATCTTAGCCAACTCGTGACTTCACCCACATAGGGGTCTAGTCAACACAGGCATCACCCATTACGGGTCTAGCCCACCCACAAGCATCACCTGCACAAGGATCTAGCTTATACATGGCATCACCCATCACGGGATCTAACAAACAAGGCTTCACCCATGACGGGATCTTAGCCAACTCGTGACATCACCCACATACGGGTCTAGTTAACACAGGCATCACCCATTACAGGTCTAGCCCACAAGACCGGGTAACAAGGATGCGCATGGTGGCCAGCCAGCGTTTTAGGAAGGAACATAGGATAGGTAACTGGATATTTAAGATAATTACTGCTCATCCGCCCATACTGCACCCTCTTTGTCAAAGAAAGCGTCCGCCTGAGCTACTTACTGGTGCTGGTCATAAAAAGTCATGGCTAGCTAATGGTTTTATTAGGGCTTTGCCCTTGTCAAATCTGTGTCTTGAAAAGATCGCTCGTCCATCCTCTTCCTGCACAAAGATCTCACTATTAATATTTTTATTTTATTTTATTTTTATTACTAGATAGTTCACTGAGTTCACGCCTAACAAATATCCCCTCTTTACTGACAGTTACGCCGAGACCGAGATACGGCGTACTTAAACATCATAACCGTCATAACCTATCAGAATGTCAAACTGGGTTTGAGTATCCGCAACCATATAAAATGCTACCTCTGTACACACGTCACCAAACACAACTTTGGCCACGATACTTTGTGTGGAAACTACTGGGGAACCACCTATGCCCATAAAGGCAATATTGTCAATTTTTCGCTTGCCAAGAATCGAGCCTGCAACCTTATTTCTAATCAAAGAACAATCGGCGCCCGTGTCAAATAAGCATTGGTAAATTTTACTGTCTATATTATTATCGCTCATGCTACGATATCTTGGGGTACAGAAATTAATCTTTTGATTGCTGGTTCGAACAATTCTTTTACCTATGGCCAGTCTTAGGACAATAATACCATTCTATTGATTTTCAATAATATCTTGGGAAAATCGACACGGTCATCCGATCCCAAACTATGCAGAGCCTATACTATGGAAACCAGACAACTAATACTAATACTTATATACTTTTTTTATAAATACATACTTGAATAGATAAGTAACACATACACTTGGTGGGAATCGAACCCACGACCCATTGGGTAACAGCCAGGGTGTCTAACCACTAGACCAGATTGAAAATTTTCACATCCCTCGACAGAGACAGGGGCTGTACCATATTAAAATTTGTATACCTTCTAACCGGTAACAAAGTTTTGATACTTTAAAAACATTCTCAAAAGTCACAGTTGCTTACCTTTCCTGTGGATTACTCACCAGCCGGTCCGAGGCATCGCCCCCAGCATCCCTTGCGAACGGCGCACCGAAAATCGCGATACCCGGAGTTACCTTATTAGGCTTGTGCGACGCGTTGCTCTGCTTCCCCGCTGCCGCCGCTGACCGGAACCAGGAACCTGTTATCAAGGCGTCGACGACTTCAGGGTCTGGAGCTTCTGGTCTCAAACGTTTGAACAGCGTCCAGCCCGTTGTTGGATACGCCGCGTAGTTGTTAGGTTGCTCGGAGGTGTAGCCGCACCACTTCTGCACATCAGCATATCGAAACTCCTTGCCGAAGGTTCGTATGAGGTCGCCTTTTACTTGTTGCCACGTGGTTGATTGTGTCTGCCCAAATTTTCACTCTCCCCTTTATATTGAAGTGTAGCCTTCATTCTGGCTTCTTGCGGTGATATATTAAAAGCCACAATTGTCTCGTCAACATTTGCACTTCAGTCACGGATGTCATGAGAGCGTACGTCGGGATCAAATGGCGGTAGGTTCTACCTACCGCCATTTTGTTTACCACGCATTATATTTTCCACTGAATTAACAGACAATGCGGTAGATACTGCGCTTGATGCTGCTTTGCTGGTGATAGAAGAAACCAAGCTCATCACGTCTTGTAGCGTAAAGGTCGACTCGGTCTTCTCGGTGCGTGAGGTGCCCAAAATAGGAGATTGGGATCCCACCGCTGCTGTCGGCGTGGCTTCATGGTGCGGATATTCGGAATCCATAATTATGCAGTAATAACGCACAGATCTTCGAAAACACTGTATTATCATATGAAATATAGCGGCACAAGAGATGTTTACACTTCGACGAATTTCAAACGACTGTTCCCGTTTTTAACAATATTCGCCTTTTATATAAAACAAAGTACTTCTTTAAACAAACATATTTTAGTATAAATTAAACAAATTGCATGATAATAAATCACACATGTTTTTTAAATATTGTATTACAATTTATTTTCGTAGAATAATTTATATAGTAATAACCAGGAATGATTCCTAAACAAATGACAATCATATTCGCGTTTGATTTTACAAAACAATCTATTTAAATTTATATTCAGATTTGAGCGTATAAATAAGATATTAAATTTATTAATTGACTTATTTAATTAATCTCTGCAACTATCAAATACTTTACTCTTTTTATTGCATTTATATTATCGCGGATATGACGTCATTTTAACATTTAATCATTAAAATCAATACAGCGCCCCATATGTATACAATAATTTAAAAAAAAATAGTGAGTATAATTTCTGGCTCTGACCCTAGAAACATGCACAAATATGTAGAGATTTATGTAGGTAAGTAAATAACATACCTAAGTATAATCTTTTCAGTCATGTTTTCATTACAACTTAATAACAGCGTTAGACGCCCACACAAAAAGAAAAACAGTCGTAAAAATATAATAATATAACACCCACACTGTACACGATCCAATAACATAACAGTGTACATCCCCCTTGAACAGACTAGTACGCAGTAGTAGCAGTGGGAATAATTGCATATTATCATGAAGTGTAATATATTTATTCTGAGTAAAGCAATGATTAGTTTCGAAGAACCACTGAAACTTGAAAGCTTTTTGAGATGACTTTAAAACCTATAAGCACTAATTATTTCAAGAAATTTGTGCATTAAAATTTGTAGCAATTGGAATCGATGTACAAAAAGTGTCTATATATAAAACACATTTGCGAAAAAGAAGCCATTCCATAATATCATTTTTGAGTTTTTATTTAAACTCAGCGTTGTCAGTTCGTGTTGTTGTCAAATTTACGAACTTTTAAAAGTGAATCAAAAGTTTTAATTACAAAGACGGCACAGATTTATGGTGACACTTTACCGTTATGAACTAAGGACGCCTCTACATTACACAAAAACAGCTTAAGACGACCCTGATGAAAGGTATTTCTGTCCATGCCGCATCGTATCGTTTGAGCGCCGCCTTTGCGAATGACATCATTTTACCCTTCATTTAGTTGACTTAAGGAGTTTTTCCCTACACTATTCCGCACTACATATTATTCTAGAGAGATCCTGATAGCTCTCCCGGCGCCGTTCGTGTGGTCACAGTTTTACGAGCGCCTACTAAATGCGGTTTCCCTTCCTGTGTTTTATGATCTCACCAAAGAAAATTATTTTTGGCTAGATTTGAAAACACTTCGCAGCTTCATTTAGATAGCTACGGTTTCATTCTATAAGTACAACCTTGTGAACATTAATAAGTTTTATCCGGTCGTAAAACAGATTATGTACTCAACTATACGGAAACCTACATTGAAACTGTAATACATACGTTTATTTATTTGTTTACTTTACCAATAGTAGCTGGTCGTTAATGATCCATTATGTTGGACAAGCAAATTGAAAGGATAAAGCTATAACCCTCCACAGCACACAGAGGCCTCTCGCCTCCGTCCATAATGGAGAGCGGCGCGCCCCGGGACGGGGTTTACTGTGTCGTAAACGGTCCTGATTATATGTTTTATGAGATCAAACCGTGACCCCTTGTGTATTAAGGGTCTTGAAAAAAATATTATTTCATTTCATATATACACTTATGTTTATGTGCTTTACATAGCTAAAAATGGCTAAATTTCAAATACATATAGACAAGTTATAGGATACCTTTTAAGGCTTTTACAACTATAATAATTTGAATATTTTCAAGTGTGTATTTATAATGGAGTAGTATGTATGTAAACTTTTATGAATGCAGGTAGGAATAGGTAGCTAGGTTAAATCTTTTTGTAAGGCTATGTCTGAAAAGGTTTGCGTATACTCTCTCATAGATGAAACAAAGGCAAAAATATGGCGTTTAATGAACATTATTTATTTACATAAATATTAACATTATTTAATTACCTATGCGGTTACTTATTATGTGTACACAACTCAATGTCTACCGCATATTATGTCCTAAATCAAAGGCATAATTTCAACATGGTTTAAACCAGCTCTATCAAGGACCGCATCAGGAATCTGACAGACCATTGTCCGGCCGAATCCCGCGACCCCCCTTTACCGGTATAATCTCAGGATTAGCGGCGCGTGTGGCGTGTGGCGTGTCGTGTGGCGACACGTGACGCGGACTAAGCCACAAACATTGATAACGCACAACGTCTATAATGATTATGATGAAAATGCCACCCGCAGCGCTCAGCCTTTTATGAAGGTATGATGAAAAAGGATTTATAATAGATAATAAGATTTATCTAGTTTATGTAATCTTTCTAATAAACCATGGATGGACGACACTTTATTTTGATGGTGATTAAAATAGTGTTATTTTTTTTTTAATTTATCACACTATCAGCAGCTCTAGTTTAAATATCGTTAATCAGCCTTGGGGATTATTTTACCTTGTTTATGTCCAGAATTTGTCCTCTTTGACATTATTGTAGCATGGATTTTGCTTAATGTCTCCCGCACACCGCTTTAGTTGTCAGGATTACACTTTGTGTGTAGCAGCTGTATCAATCTATACCTAAATACAATATTTTAAGGTACATTATATATACTTACTAGCAGTACCCGCGGCTTTGCCCGCAGCCAGTATTTTTGATGAGCTCAAGCAATGTTAACGTCATTGCCAAGCACGCAAGTGGTACACCGTAAGGCGCTCGTTTAAACCTCACCCTGGGGTGAGCCAAGGCCTTGGCTTGATTCAACTTAAGCCATTCCTTTTTTTAACGTGGTGAAATCCCAAGGGTTGCCCATACCATCACGGGAGTGACAGTGTGGCTTCAGTATGACTCCTACTGACTCAAACCCTTCGTGTCCAAATTCCGCTATGCTGATGGGCACCGGAAACGTATCTATCTGTATACAATTTCGAGTCCCACCAGCGAATGGCCAGCCCATCATCTTCCGTGGGTGCCATCATGCCGGGATACTTTAGCACGCCATATTAGCGAGAGTGAAATATAGTGGTGAACGGACAGCAGTTCCTCGTTCCTCTTCCTGCTGTCTGCACATTCTCGATACGGGGGCATAAGGTTGGCGTTGGTCCGCCTTCTGCCCTTCAGAGTCGCGGGACGTTCGGGGTGTGGGCCTCAGGACGTCCATTGAGTACGGCGGCGTCTCCGAGGCGGAAGGCGGCGGGATTGCGTCCCTCGTCCTCGGGAGCACCGTGACAGGTTCCCGGGGGCTACAATGCGACCCCGGCGGCGGGCTGGTACAAGGCAAGGCACTGAGGGTTACCGTGGAGCAGATCACACCGGAGAGCCCTGGGGTCCCCTCTCATGTGCCGATGCGACAGCAGCGGGGGTTTTAGTGGGTAAAAATCTCATATACCCCGGGCCCTACAACTCCCGCGAACCTTTTGAAAGTTTACCCGCGTCAAAAAATAAAATGGTCCGCCTTCTGCGCCCGGGCGTCTTGCTACGTTGCGAATCTCGGAGATCACTCTCCTTTATCTGCTCTGTTACATGAAGCTCGAGATGCCCTTTTTCCTTCAAAACCTCAAACCTTTAAAGGTCCCTGAGATACTGTGGGGGATCAATCGATGAGATTTGTACCAGGTACCTTGCTTTTGAGCTTGCTACCGGGGAGCGCATTATAGCCCCCCGGGTACCTGTCAAAGTGTTCACGGGGACGGGATTCGCAACCTCGCCGCCGTCCTCCGAGTCACCGCCGCCGTACTCGATGAACGTCTCAGGTCCACATCCCAAACATCCAGCGACCCCTAAGAGTAACTGGAGCCATTCAACCCAGTTCGACCGACATGCAGCTTTCAGTGTCTGTCTCTGCAACTTTTTGATTTGAGAACCATACGCTTATAGAAAAATTCGCATGTTCGTAGCCAGTTATTATCACTGTTCGCAAACGATCAGTTGGTTAAGAAACGTCATTCCTTAGATGGGTGACCGTTAAGGTATTATTTGAATTGAGCATTTTCGTGGTTGGGCGGGTACGTCAAAAATCAGTCCAAGTCGTCAGCTAGATAGCAGTCGATAAGCCAGGTCATATGCCTAAGGGTAGCTTGAACTTTTAATTAAACTGTGTGTCATTTGAAAGGTGAATTAATAAATTGGGATGCTGACCTCTTAAAACACTACAGACTTTTGAAATTTCCTAACGTTCTTGTATACGTTAGCGAAACTCATGCTTTTGGGCTCCCCTCTCTTTTTTTATGAATTAGCCAGTAAGCAAACAACTCTACCATATCGCCAATATTTTCATGGTCAGTGAAGTTAATTAGTAACGTACCTATGTATGCAGATAAAAACCCACTCCTAACTTTCTCGACCACTTCTCTTCTTCAACTTTTACTAAGGTTAGCCATCCAAACGACGATACTTAGATTCTTCATATAACTTGTCCACGGTAAAGAGTCTAACACTGTGCACATTTGATGACTACTGCCTATGTCTATACTATAGACTATAGACATTGGCAGTAGGTATAATCTGCAACGTATTCTGTTTAGACTGAGTATAACGCAGAGGGCCTTAGACCATTTGAACTTGACACGTCATTGTCACGTTCTTGTAACAGACAGAACCCCAGTAGCGTCGACTGACACGCGTATGGCGATAATAATGCTGTGCTGCGGCACGATGGTGCTCACTTTGACAGGGAGTACTATGAACTGAAGTGCGCGGAAAGAGCCTCTTCAAATGGCAAAATAATATATACAGTTCAACGGGCGCAGCCTGGCCAACAATCTAAAATATTTTGGTGATTGACCATTCCTTTCACTAAGACATGCAATTGACCGTGGCGCTTTCGATTATATCTGAGTTAAGCTTCACACTCGCCACTGTTACCAAGGAACCGATAAGTAGGTACTCAGTATGTACCGCTTAGCAAAACAAAAGGTGCTCGTCCTTGTGAGGAGATGTTACAGGCGCTAGCTTCCCTGTAGCGTTCCCAATCGCTTATAACTTACAATTTCCTTACTTGGTTACTTACTTTCTTTGAATCGAGATGCAGCAGTGGGATCTCATATTTTATAATCTAACTGAGACTGGAGCTATTCAAAAAATGAACATTTTTATTTATTTTATTCATAATTGAAAGCAATACCTATCGATTTAAGTTGTAGAAGTACCTCGTAATGTACCGGTATGTCGTAATAGTACTATAAAAAATAATATAAATATGAAAAAAAAAACTGAGTTCATCCGGGATCGAGCCCGGAAACACAAAAATACCGAAAGACCGTTCAACCACTACGCTGTATCAGCCGTTAGAATACATTTCGAAATTCCCTTCCTTATGTAGCATTATAGATAGTTACTGCTTAGCTCTTTATGTTAATATAGCGTAATGATTTTAATTTTGTAGTTTAAATCCACAATTATTCTGTTATATTGTAACATTACTCTAGTCTTTTTATGATTTCGCGGAAAAATTAAGAAGAAGAAGTGCTTATTACAATATTGCTCATTCCCTGTAACAAATAGCTTGATATTACTTATATTAAAATCTGACCAGGTCTATAGTAAACATGTCCGTTAAATATGAACTAAATCTGTTGAACAGTATGTGCACAAATCTTCAACACAAAATAATTTCGCGGCAAATTGTAGTATAAAAAGTACATATTTCGACACTGCTCATTCCCCGTAACAAATAGCGAGTTAATTTATATCCTATAATTTTTCTATGTTATCAATAAATATTTTTGCCAAATAGCAACTAAATCTGTTCAGCGGTTTTGACGTCAAGTCGTCACAAAGTCACAGACATACAGACAGACAAAAAATCTAAAAATCATATATTCGGAATCAGTATCGTTCTTAGAACACGTAGCAATTAAAATTTTCTAAAAATATTCAATGTACAGTTTTTACTTTTCTACGATTTTATTATATGTATAGATAGATTATTATATTGATATAGATAATCCAGCAAAAATATCGTAAAAAAAAAAAGATTGACGCTCTTGAGATGTGGTGCTGGAGATGCTTGCTGAGAATTAAATGGACTGCTCACCGCACCAACGTTTCGATCCTGAAAGAGCTTCGCATCCGAGACTTTCGTCGATTGTGCAACTGCGAGTTCTTAAGATGTTTGGACATAACATCCGCAATGAAAGCTCTTTGGAACGACTGATCATACAAGGAAGAGTAGAGGGTCAACGTTCTCGCGGCGGATCACCCACAAGATGGACAGACCTCATAAAATCATCTACAAAGTGTTCCCTTACTGAATGTAGACGCAGTGCCACGAATAGGGAGAGATGGAAAAGCCTCGCAAAAGCCATATACCAGACAATCCATGACCACGACCACTCCACCAAGAGTGTACGACTTAGTCGTACACTCTTATACACACTCTTAACACTATATTAACACGGGTATTTTGTAACACGTTGTATATATCATAAAAAGTTACTTTCATTTGAAATTCCGATTAGGTAGGTACTAAATTAAAAAGAATTATCTTCGTCACACAAGCTTTTTAAATAAATTATTTAAGTATATAAAATGTCGCTTCAACGTCTTAAGATATTTATTTCACAAACAAAAGTAGAATTTTCCTTAAAGACCCATACAGCCCATCTTCCATACTATATCTGAAACGGCTAATGTACCATTTTCACTTTATGCAGCCTTTTATGTGCAGCTTTAAATGCGTTTTACAGTCCTCAACCTCGAAATGGAAAACGATGCTATAAAATACTACTTAAAAGGAAACGATTTTAATTGATACCGCTGAAAGAAACCGTAAATGGAAACGTTTGCAAATACCATTTCGGTTCTTTACAGCTTTATTCCATTAAACGGAGCAGAACCTACTCAGAATATTGATACAATAGCTAATATTACGCTATCTAGCTAAATTAAATTACATTAGTGTTATGAAGTTATGCTTGAATTTCGAATCATGGCATTACAGTATTCGCGGCGAACTTTCTCTACCTTTCTAAAACTCGCGGTAGATGTTTTTCTGCAATAGTAGGCTCGAATACAAAACACAGCTCCGCGCAACTAGATTAACTATTTTGTTAAATATTTTCCTACAACTTGTAAACAATTTAAACAACGTTAACAATGTTTAGTCTAGTTTTGTTTTCAGCTGCAAAGCGGCGATACGCCACTTTATCAGTGTGTAGCGGGAATCCATAACTCAATACTAGACCATTATTCTTATGGTTCTCGGTAGCGGCCGCCACCGCGCCGGCCGGCGCAGGCGCACGTTGCAGCGGACTAAACAACACACTGTGTCTAATGTACATCTAATATAGATATTACATAACAGAAGTGATTTTCTTCTCTAGAATATCTTATTTTATGAAATCCATTGCGCGATGTGATGGGCTCATTCAAAACATGGCTATAGTATCAGGTTAATCTAATCTGAACAGTTTGCAATTTGTTACCTAACATTGCGCAATTCGTTTTTCTTTATTTTCAAAAAGTTTTGCTGTATGAGAACTCATAACTGAGTTAAGCTCGCCTTTGTACATAGATTCTCCGTAGGTACTATTGCTTTAATGTATTCTTTTTAAGGTGTACAATTAAGTATTAAATAAATTAATTAATTGCGCACATACAGAAACGATATTGTACATTGTATTTCAGTATATTTTCTGGAAAGCCAAATAAAACTATTTTTACCTTGAAAAATGCTTGCTTCGAGATATAGGAATGAGTTTTATGGCAGCAGCACTAATTGTAACGTGAATTGAACTGGTTTATGAGAGTTTTATTAATGGCTCGATGTTACTGCCGGCTCTCGTGTGGCGTGTTCCTGTGTCGAGGTCAAGGCCAAGGGCAATTACATGATTGCTGTGGAATTATTATCCGTTTGGTTCCGTAACTGGATCTTGTGAACGCTTTTCAGGGATAAATCTGTATTTCAAATCTGTATTTCAAAATTCAAGTTATATACAAGTTCAAGTTATAAGTTATGTTAGTTAGTTGTTGACGGGCCCGTTGGTCTAGTGGTTAGTGACCCTGTCCGCTAACCGATGGGTCGTGGGTTCGATTCCCACCAAGTGTCTGGGTGTTATTTATCTATTTAAGTATGTATTTACAAAAAAAAATGTATATAAGTATTAGTATCAGTTGTCTGGTTTCCATAGTACAGGCTCTGCCTAGTTTGGGATCAGATGACCGTGTGTGGATTGTCCCAAGATATTATTATTATTATATTGAGTAAAAAACATATTTTTAACTTTAGAGTCTTTTTTTCTTATTTATTGGATCTCAGAACAAGATATAAGATAGCTTCATACTTACAGGGCAACTAACTAACACATAGCTATTTTGCTGTTGTCTTGCATATGGGAAATATGTAACTATTCATATCCTAGATAAAATACAATTGCAGAAACAGCACAGCTGTGTGCTATCTCCATGTTCACACATGAATGAATGAAATGAACAACATTCAACTCATAAATGCATTTTTCGCATCCATGTAGAATTGCAGAACATCTATCTGTAAGCTGCACTCCATACATTCTTAAAATAAGCTGCGCTGTATCGTGCGAAGTGTGAATGAGAAGATCTTTGTCATCGCGTTTGTAAGTTTATTACTTTTTTAAAATAAAAGTTGACTGGGTTGCTTGTACAAGAGTTTAACGAACTACGGATAATTATTATTTTAGTACAATGGGCCAAAGCAATATAGGTACATTTATTGCGATGCAATTAATGAATAATCCTTGTATCATTTTTATAATAAAAAAAAAACTAAATAATCCGGGTGTAAAGCGTTCGACTGTTGTCCGCGGTTGATTTAGGTGTTGCAACTCCTTCGGAGTCGCTGGACGCTCGGGGTGTGGGCCCTTTGAGCGTCCATTGAGTACGGCGGCGACTCCGAGGAGGACGGCGGCGGGGTTGCGACCCCCGTCCCCGTGAGTACCGTGTCAGGTTCCCGGGGGGCTACAATGCGCCCCCCGGCGGCGGGATCAAAGGCAAGGCACTGAGGGGCCCCTGGTGCAGATCCCACCGGAGAGCCCTGGGGTCCCCCCTCTCATGTGCCAATGTGACAGCCGCGGGGGTTTTAGTGGGTAAGAATCCCACATACCCCGGTCGAGCCCCACAGCTCCCGGGGATCTTTCGAAGATTTCCCGCGCGTCAAAAAAAAAAAAAAAAAGGTGTTGCAACTGCTCCTTCGGAATCGCTGGACGTTAGGGGTGTGGGCCCTTTGAACGTCCATTGAGTACGGCAGCGACTCCGAGGAGGACTGCGGCGGGGTTGCGACCCCAGTCCCCGTGAGCACCGTGACTGGTTCCCGGGGGCTACAATGCGCCCCCTGGCGGTGGGCTCAAAGGCAAGGCACTGAGGGGCCCCTGGTGCAGATCCCTCCGGAGAGCCCTGGGGTCCCCCCTCTCATGTGCCGATGTGACAGCCGCGGGGGTTTTAGTGGGTAAGAATCCCACATACCCCGGTCGAGCCCCACAGCTCCCGGGGATCTTTAGAAAATTTCCCCGCGTCAAAAAAAAAAGGTGTTGCAACTGCTAATAACATTTTAAAAAAAAAAATGTGCGTGCGTGGAGTCCCTCCGCGCGGAAGAAGTGAAACTTCATTCTCGCTCAGTCGATCGGTCGGTCGGTCGGTCGGCCCCTCACTCACTCACTCACACACACACACACACACACTAACCAACTCAACTCAACTCAACTCTCAAACCAACTCTCAAACCAACTCTCAAACCAACTCAAACCAACTCTCAAACCAACTCTCGAACCAACTCTCAAACCAACTCTCAAACCAACTCTCAAACCAACTCTCAAACCAATTCTCAAACCAACTCTCAAACCAACTCAAACCAACTCTCAAACCAACTCTCGAACCAACTCTCAAACCAACTCTCAAACCAACTCTCAAACCAACTCTCAAACCAACACTCAAACCAACTCTCAAACCAACTCTCAAACCAACTCTCAAACCAACTCTCAAACCAACTCAAACCAACTCTCAAACCAACTCTCGAACCAACTCTCAAACCAACTCTCAAACCAACTCTCAAACCAACTCTCAAACCAACTCTCAAACCAACTCTCAAACCAACTCTCAAACCAACTCTAAAACCAACACTCAAACCAACACTCAAACCTACACTCAAACCAACACTCAAACCAACACTCAAACCAACTCTCAAACCAACTCTCAAACCAACTCTCAAACCAACTCTCAAACCAACTCTCAAACCAACTCTCAAACCAATTCTCAAACCAACTCTCAAACCAATTCTCAAACCAACTCTCAAACCAACACTCAAACCAACTCTCAAACCAACACTCAAACCAACTCTCAAACCAACTCTCAAACCAACTCTCAAACCAACTCTCAAACCAACTCTCAGACCAACACTCAAACCAACTCGCAAACCAACTCTCAAACCAACTCTCAAACCAACTCTCAAACCAACACTCAAAACAACTCTCAAACCAACTCTCAAACCAACTCTCAAACCAACTCTCAAACCAACTCAAACCAACTCTCAAACCAACTCTCGAACCAACTCTCAAACCAACTCTCAAACCAACTCTCAAACCAACTCTCAAACCAACTCTCAAACCAACTCTCAAACCAACTCTAAAACCAACACTCAAACCAACACTCAAACCTACACTCAAACCAACACTCAAACCAACACTCAAACCAACTCTCAAACCAACTCTCAAACCAACTCTCAAACCAACTCTCAAACCAACTCTCAAACCAACTCTCAAACCAATTCTCAAACCAACTCTCAAACCAATTCTCAAACCAACTCTCAAACCAACACTCAAACCAACTCTCAAACCAACACTCAAACCAACTCTCAAACCAACTCTCAAACCAACTCTCAAACCAACTCTCAAACCAACTCTCAGACCAACACTCAAACCAACTCTCAAACCAACTCTCAAACCAACTCTCAAACCAACTCTCAAACCAACACTCAAAACAACTCTCAAACCAACTCTCAAACCAACTCTCAAACCAACTCTCAAACCAACTCTCAAACCAACTCTCAAACCAACTCTCAGACCAACACTCAAACCAACTCTCAAACCAACTCTCAAACCAACTCTCAAACCAACTCTCAAACCAACTCTCAAACCAACTCTCAAACCAACTCTCAAACCAACTCTCAAACCACCTCTCAAACCAACTCTCAAACCAACTCTCAAACCAACTCTCAAACCAACTCAAACCATCTCTCAAACCAACTCTCAAACCAACTCTCAAACCAACTCTCAAACCAACTCTCAAACCAACTCTCAAACCAACTCTCAAACCAACTCTCAAACCAACTCTCAAACCAACTCTCAAACCAACTCTCAAACCAACTCTCAAACCAACACTCAAACCAACACTCAAACCAACACTCAAACCAACACTCAAACCAAACATAACATTTTTGGAAGTCGCTTATGTAGTATCACTTCAAAAAATAAACCGACTTCCACAGAAGTTGCTGCTGGTTAGTCGATTCTGGTGTTGCTGGCTTACGCTAACAACAGAATCGACTGACCAGATAAGTACCGTGATTATTTTAGCACCAACTTTCTTAATATTTAAGTTATTTTTCACTTTTTTTAGTGTGGTGTCTGTTGAAATCGGTTTATTTTTTTTTATAATAAAAATATTTTATTCTTGAATGATCAAACGAACTTACCCTAAGTGAAGTTCGATCTTAATTATCCAGTCCTTGACGAGAAGATATTCCATCACTAGTAAGTACCTCGTGGGTACGATCCGGAGATATCGCACAAGTTTCAGAGGTTAGAAAGAGAAAACAACACTCTTTCGTATCCACCCCGCCTCAGCCGAGCGACAGCCACCTCATTATCTTTAGAGTAAAATGAAATACAGCTGCAACATTGATTTAACAGGGTCATTAATGGGTAGGGAGGGACCTTATATCTTCTCGTCAAGGACTGGATAATTAAGATCGAACTTCACTTAGGGTAAGTTCGTTTGATCATTCAATTATCCAGTCCTTGACTCCAAGATATTCCATCACTAGTAGATGTTTAGAGATACAAAATCAATGTTGCAATTAAAGAGTATAAAACAAAGTTAACTTAACAAGTTAAGTTAAGCTATTTATTATAACTAATAGATAAGCTTAAACTATCAGTTATAATAAAGCCAAATATATTTTGCAATTTTTTGCAGAATACATAAACACGTAGGTACGTATTAATTAATTTGATATAAGTAACTATGTTTTTATACATATTATTTGATGAATTAAACTTATTTAATATACAATGATTTAAAATTTTACATTAACATTATTGAACATGTAATCCCAAATAGCATAGTCATAGCCTGCTAATCGTGCAGACCATCTTGCGACCAATTTTCTAATAGTTTTAATAATAAAGGCGTTCAGGACAGCTGCTGAAGCCAGGGCTCGTCTCGTATTGTAAGTAATCAGATAGAAGTATCGATTGTGTTGTTAAATAATATCTCTCTTATACATCGTCCCATGGCTTGAGAAGACATATACTTATAATAATATACCATTTTTTTTTTTTGCTGTATAGCAAATAATATACCATATTTGGGACAATCCACACGCGGGCATTCGTCCCCAAATCAGGCAGAGCCTGCACCACGACAACCAGACTAACGATATCAATAGGTACTTATACCTTAAATACCTTTCCTTCCTGCAAAATATATCAACCCAAACAGACAAACTACACCCAGACAAGGTGGGAATCGAACCCACCACACATCGGGCAGCGGACAGGTTGTCAAGATGTGAGCCATGTCATGGAGAATAAAACTGAAAAGTTAATGTTGTTACCAGACAAGTGGGAAATAGGTCTTTGAATGAATTGATGCAGATTTAAAATGGGTTAACATCTACAAATTCCGTACCTAAGGTTTTTAGTCTGTGTAAACCTTACAACACATTTGGTAAATTCTAATAGTTTAATGACAATTATTTGCATATTTTGTTTACTCTTTATGCAGAGAATTAAAGGTATAAATATGTAATTTTTTGGTTAGAATAATATTTTCTAAACTATTAAAATCAGTAACTTTATGTAATGTTTTTTAAGTAACTAAAGTTATTGTGACTAAGTAATCTAGTAATTAGATCCTATGCAATGTAGAACATAGCGAGGAAAGATTGGTTTCAATTTACAGGTTCCTTGAAATAACCGTTTTTGCTTCTAATAATATTGCCAATTTTATTTGTGGAAATCAAAGAAATAGCTAGTTGTAAATAACCATACAATATTCAAAAAACCATCTAGTCCAGAACTTGTTAAAGAAATAACGTAATTGTCATCATCAAACCAATGTTGTTTGTTTGAAACTAGACTTATGTTACCAGTAATGGGTGAATTAGGAGAGAATAACTTCAAAAGCTGATTGTTGTATGTGTTGTCTACGAAAATGTACCAGACTAACAAACATCCTGCTAGGGAAACATGTCGATGTAGTGAATCCAATGCATTCACTACTTGAATGCGTTGGATTTTGAGGAAGAAAGAAGATATTTATTCGAAGGAAATTACTGTATTGTCTCGAGAGATGTAAAGTGTGATACCAGGTTAAGACAGCTATAATATGATAACTCCTAATCACGTTATCTACAGGTTAATAAAGGTTTATTAGCGTTTATAAAATAATCACAGCATTGGAAGATTTTTCCATGACATTTAGTGTCATGGAATAACATACTCTGCCCGGCAGAGTATAAAAAGAGAAAACCCTGAGACTGCAGACAATATACAAAAGGTTGCAATATTTTTGTAATAGGAACGGAACACTAGCGGAAATATTACAATTGTGACTCATAATAATGTCTATAATAATAATAATGTAATGCCTGCTGGAATAACTTTCTTTAGAAATCAGCTGTGCCTTTGTATTAAGAATAGTATCTTGCCTTTATTCCTTCTATCTTTTATTGTTATTGTGTGTACATAAATGATAAAATAAATAAATAAATGTCCCCCTGGCTGATAGGACCACAGCGGCCGATCTTTCATCAAATCAGCCTACTGCACGAGAGATATTATAGTGCACAAGTGCTTGCGTAGAAACAAGTGCACTCTATTTTCCTTTACTCTCACAATTCGTTAAGACGGAAGATCGACACGACTGGGGTGAGGTCTGGCGCAGGACTGACTTTTTACATGCCCATGCGACGCATTAATCATCTTGCCTGCATTGTCATAGCCAGCAAGGAACAACTACACAAAGTGGTTGCTCTCCACGGGATTTCAACCCGCGACCTCCGGTTTGCAAAGCAAGCGGTTTACCGCTGCGCTACGGAGGCTACAATAAGATTCATAAATAGAAAATAAAATAAAGGCCTCTTTGAGGTCAATTTTTAATAAAAACCGCCTTTTGTAGTAATTTTGGTAGTGGTTATGGCGCTTGCTCGCCTTTTCTTTGTATAATCTCCATCTCCAACTCACTTTGAGGATCATGAATATGGCTAGGTAAATCTTTCCCCTTTCATAAAGATTAAATTTTAATACATGCCTCATTTCGATCCGTATCGCTAAAGAATAGTCTTGGAAAAATTACATTTTTAGTTTCTTACCCTTGCATTAGGTTTTTTTTTTTTTTAATATGAGGGTACCCCCCTAATTAAGTCAAATATTCACAATATTTTTTGGTTTAATATTATTGTTTTATTTATTTATTTATTCTTTATGCACAAAGCAGTACATAGGCGGACTTAATGCCAGAATGCCTTTTAATTGTATTATACATAAATATATATATTAATTATGTATACATAATTATTTTTTACACACGATCTCTCGTTCCGTGTCTGCATTTATCCTATTATTATTATATCAGCCTCAATAATATAATAAAGAATGAATATATATATGATGCAAATATGAATTTGTTAATATGTGCACCCCAATTCCAAATGTTAGCCTATCCCAATATTAGCTAGGGTAATAAACTCTACTTATTCTGTGTGAATAAGAAAAGGCAGTGGTATTAGGTATAACCACGAAAGTCACTTTATTATTATTATTATTTTTTTTTTTTTTTCTCCAGAGACTAAGTCAATATAACAATGGATTACCATTACTTTTAGCACACTGTATGTAGACCAATGCTCACCAGTTTTTACGAACCACTTGCTACACTCCAACTTTAGAGTTTGAGTACAGTGGAGCACGCTACTCGTTAGAAATGCGTCCGTGAAAATCTGATGAAAATATTTATCTTGATATCTAATTAACGACTAAAGTAAACGTAAACTATGTGTCAACGTCATAATGATATCACAGTTATCATTCGTATAAGCAGGAGCTTAGTATCTATCTTGCTAAAGCGACATAGTACAATTACATACTAATTGTAGTTAATAGTTATAAGTCGTAATGAAATTAATAATTATATACATAGTATATATAAATATTTTTTTATAATATCTGTTGCGCGCCAAATGAAGCAAAAGTATGGACCCAGCATAAAACTTACTTTACTAGAAGTTTTTGAATCAAACATTATACTGGTAATTAATTATGAAACTGAGAGGTTCATTGAATTGTTGCGACGCTTGGACTCGTGGCGGACACGGTCGGCAATCAGTCAAGCGGAGGCGATGATGACAGTCCTCGACGCCGCGCTGGTGGCGGTTAGAGTGCACATTAAAAACTTCACTGGTTTCAGACCACTGACTTTGTCAGTGTAGTGTGTGACTTTGTCGGCCATCGCGCTGGTGCTAGAATTAGTTTTTCGGAGCCTTTGCCGTTTAAATTTCCAATAAGTATGAAATGTGGGCAATTTTTTTTTTTTTTTCTACAAAATCGCCTACCTACTTGTTCTAAAAAAAAGAAATCTGTTTTACAATCTTAAAAGGATCTGTCAAGGTTTGATCGATCAGTAGAATGATAACCGACTGACAGGTATCAGTTTCGGCATAGTGAGAATAAGCCAAGAGTGGCCCCTTCGTTTAGAGTACGGATATTATCCGGCATATATATTTTTTTTTTTTTAAAGATTTAAGAGGCTTGTCCACCTTTCATGAAGCCAATTAAGCTTTACTGACTAATAGCCTTATAACTATCGATCAGCATGGTGCCAAACTCCAGGTTCAGAGTAGCTATTACAAATTGAGTAATGAAGATTCATAAAACTAAGTGAATCAACTTCGTTAGAGATTCCTTCCACCACACCAACAAAACTGATCAGGGACTATGGCAGGGGCTATGACTATTCTGTGGCAACATTTGTAACCGTGATTTGTTGCCTCCGCACCTTCGAGCACAAATTCCGATACCACGCGAAGCTTGCATTTGACTGATGATTACCATTAGGTATCTATGCATAGATTTAGAATTTTTCTTTCGATCATAATTGAAGGTACAACAACAGCGAATATTTATTCGCTTTTATCTAAAAATAGACGGACTCACCTGTAGTAGTAAATAATGCGGGTAGTTAGGCCAAGAAAAAAAATGCAATATCTGAAGAATACAACAGATAAGCTGTATGATTTCCGATGAACGCAACCGTCGTATTTTGGACATTGTGATAATTAGGCCAAATAATATCCGAAGAATACAACGGATAATAAAAATTAGTGCTTCCTAATGAATGCAAAGGGTACACAAACTCAGCTCGAGCGTATAAATCTTCGCAGGTACAGCAGCAGCAGGCAGGCAGAATGATATTTAGGCACAATAATATCCGTAGAATTCTACGGATTAAACAGTAGTGATTCCCAATGAATTCAAAGGGTACACTTTAGCTCGAGAGTATACATCTTCGTTAACAGCGACACGTACAATGTTTCACTTTTAATTTTATGTCTTCTTTATTTTCGATTTTTCATGATTTCAAAGATCCCTTGTATTTGAACTCGTGCGAACGCCGTGATCGCACGGACAAGAATGAGGTGGCTGTCGCTCGGCTGAGGCGGGGTGGATACGAAAGAGTGTTGTTTTCTCTTTCTAACCTCTGAAACTTGTGCGATATCTCCGGATCGTACCCACGAGGTACTTACTAGTGATGGAATATCTTGGAGTCAAGGACTGGATAATTTTTATTCATATACTCTTGAATATCTTTATTCAACTATAGGGATTTGGATATAAAGCTTTATTACTAACAGGCATAAATTTAACATTTTTAAAAACCTCCAACCATCGATCTAAAATTCGGTGAGCCCTAGATTTAATGGACCAGAGTTCCTGTTGCCACCTTTCTGCTCCATATCATTTTTGACTCTGAATATCATTTTTATAGCAGCTACTCGTCGAGACCTACGCAATGAGACCAAATTCGGTGAGTCTACGCTTATTGGTGCAGAGATCCTGTGACCACCTGCCTGCTACATCATCAGACCCTGGTGAAGGTTAGGTTAAGTTAGTCATTTTCTTTAATATCAACGGATTTATATACATATGTTCTAAATTTCAGATCTTTCGGACTAATAGAAGTAATGAAAAGTGTCCATTGTATACAAAATATCCCTATCGCGACTTGGAAAAGAGCTGATTATATTCAAACGGCTAAACCGATTTTCATGAAACATCGCTAAGAACCATCTATTAAAACCAGCTTTCAAATAAAATAAATCGCATGCAAATCTGTCCACTCGTTTGAGCGCTGCGACGCCCCACAGCCCCCTACCCCCGACGCCCGACATAAGCGTCAAACTTATGCACCCCTCGTTTTTGGTCGGGGGTTAAAAAGAAACTCGGTAGGATGATCTGGATGGTGTATGACCATTTCGTAGTCGAAGATATCATCTATTTTATGATTTCTATTCTACCAGATAAATCTCCACCCCATCACATCACATTTATCACATAAGCTTTTTTAACTTTAAGTTTTTTGTTTTTAGATAGTAAGTATGTAAGTTTTTATTTTGTATATTTTTGTGTGTGTCGTTATCCGCCGAATAAATGTAGTTCTTCTTCTTCTTCCATCACTCATGTTCTTCGAAAAAGTTCTTATCTGTGGGTCTAAAACGGCCACTTTCGGCGAATCATAATAATATGTAACTTAAGAGAGTAACTTCCGGTTTAATTTTTATTCGTATGGCAGCATTTATACCAAATATGAGTCTGCTAATTAGTGCTAATAAATGAATTGAGTATGATTCACCTAAAATATGTGATAATTTTACGAAAATTACAGGAATTGCGAAGATTTAGCTGGGATTAATTAGAATAATTGAATGCAAAATACGAATTCCTTTTAGATGAAATGCTTAATGTGACCTTTATAGGCCTGCTGGTCATGATTAAATTCATACCAAACCAGCCTAATGGTTCTTTCAAATAAAAAAAGAATCATTGAAATAGCTAAATATTTGTAAGAGTTACAATAATTTTTATTGCTTAGAATATCATCTTTTAGGCATTTTACCAGATAAATCTAACATTCCATTCATGTTCCTTCAGGAACTAGGTACTGGTTCGTAAGTAATAACATGTTTATGGGACCAATTTGATGGAACGTCCATTAGGTAGAAAAAATAATTATCCAAATCGGTACATATTTGGCGGAATTATGAGTGAACATACATTAAAAAAATACATACACGATGAACTGATAACCGCCTTCATTTTGAAGTCGGTTAAAAAAAAACGGCGTTATGGCTGCGACTCCGACGAGGACGGTGGCGGCGGGATTGCGACCTCTGTCCCGTGAGTAAAGGTAAGCTACTGAGGGGCCCCTGGTGCAGATCCCACCGGAGAGCACGGGGGTCCCCTCTCATGTGCGAGCATGATGCGACAGCCACGGGGGATTTAGTGAGTAAGAATCCCACAAACCCCGGTCGAACCATACTGCTGCCGGGGACCTTTTGAAGGTTTCCCCGCGACAAAAATAAAAGTGTAGCAACTAGCACACATAGCATAATGTTTTTATCCATTTACGTTATTACGTATTTTTTTATAGTTAGTTGTATAGTTGTTGTAGTATCAATACCTAATTACACAGAAGAAGGTGTCGACAAGGCGCGCTTCGCTCCGCTGGCCGCGGCCGACTGACACAGTGACTGCTGACCCGAGTGACACGTCAGTCATGGGAACCATCAATACCGCTGCAGAAGCCTTTGTTTAGCTGAGTCGCGACAGTTGTGTAGGTACTGCCATCACTACTATATATACTGTTATACCTACTTTTGTCTGGAAACTCTGCGTAGGTACCTAGTGTTGCAACTTACCACCGTTTTGAGGACAGTGTTACGGCTCTTCGGAGTCGCTGGACGCTCGGTGTGGGGCCTAGATGTCCATCGAGTATGGTGGTCAATCCGAGGAAGACGACGGAGAAGCTGCGACCCCCGTCCTTGTAAGCATCGTGAATGGTTCCAGAGGGGATAATTCGCCCCCGGCGCGCGATGGCGTACTGAAAGCAAAGACACTGAGGGGTGCTTGGCGCAGATCCCACCAGAGAGCCTAGTCATATGCCGATATGACATCCGCGGGGGTTTCTTTGGGTAAGAATCTCACATACCCTAGTTGACCCCCCACAAGGTCGATAGGTTGATGACCTATTGAAGATCTTTCCAAAGGCCAACAGTGATAATTTAGCTGTTTCAAAGACGACTCACTCTTGCCAGAATACCTAATTACATGTGATATATTGAGTCCCACACAACAGTTTATCCACCTACAAATTACTTGGTCAAAAAATTGACCTGGGTCTACTGGGAGTAGGATATTACATTTACTAGAACTAGTTCAATCTTATAAATGTTTGTGAGTCATGGTATCGTAAGTCAAAGTGGTGTCTTTTATTTACGCGAATACAATTTAATCCGTAAAAGTAGTTATTTCAAGTCAAGGTGTATTTTGAGTCCTTATCGAAAGTCGTGGAGTTCTTGTTTATCGAGAGATCAGTTAGCTAAGCCGAAGGTATTTTGTTAAAAAAACATTTGATGCAAAAACAAATACGGGATTTTAAGCCCGGTCCCGATTAATGTCAATGTTCATTACATATCTTATTTATTTAAGCCTAATGCTCCATTTATAACGCTTAATGAGTTAGGTGGGTGTTTGTCTTTTTCTGAACGGGCAACCTAAATGTTAAAAATTAAATATAAGCCAACATCTGGCTTCTGGAAAACAACAGCGTGTCTATGTGGTAGCGACAAGTTCGCTTATGGAAGTTAAAAGTAAAGTTCAAAAAAGTTTTCTTTGTCTGTATAGGAGATAAATACAGAAATATTGTATAAATAAGGAAGTCTTATTAGCTGCAGTCAGATTAATTTATCAATTAAGACAAATAATTGACTGGAATTTTTTCAGGTTCATAGTGATTTACTTTGAACGTATGGAATCAAAATAAACCTCCCGCTCAGAAATTAAACCTAAAACGAAGCGCGATCGCCGATCTGCGTGATCTAGGTCAGTGTTGTGGAGACATTCTTTACTTCCTTACGTACACTATTCGTTATAGTATCTATTATAATTAGCATCAGTTACGCCACAATTAGGCGATGGCTGTTAATGGATGATGCTAATCACACCGGATATTTTTTTATTAGTGTGTGAGTAGCCACGTGCAGCTTTTAGTTGATGCACATCAATTATTATCTGTTTACGCTTAAAAAATAATTTTAGTATGGACATTTAAAGTGTAGCAAATGCAATAGATAGATACTAGGCTTTCCTGAGACAGCATGATGATTCTTAGTCTAAAACTTGAGCAGTACGTTTCAAGGACATGGATACACAGGTCTAGCGTTGTACCTAACTGAAGGTCTCATTCATATAAGGAAGAGGCAACGAGACAACCACTTAAGTAGATGTTAATAGGCTAAATGTAAGTGCCTCTGTAGTTCTCATTTTCTAATTATATGCGTGAAATTATGTGCTACTTATGTTTATTCAAGAGGCGTAATTAGCTTTTATAAATTTCGATCAAATAATACCATGTGCATAATTTCATGGCTATCCGCTTTCCATACAACTTTCACGCGAGGCCGCAGCTGTCTACAGCCACTCTGCCATTCCCAGTTTGGTTCGAAAGTAAATTGTGTTAAAATAACAAAGCACGATGAAAGCTGAATCTTTCGTATTTCACTGAACCTGCGAAGCATAGGGCTTAGAGGTGGCTGTGAGCCGGCTCGATGGTTTGTTATTTAGCTAAGCCGATATGAATAGATTAGATAGAAATTTAGCATTGGACACAAGGGATTCTTTTTGCCTAATAGTCTTTGTTAATGCTTTTATAAAAGCACGAAATTAAATATGCCTGGGTAAACGCACAATAACACATTCCTAAAAAAAATTGATAAATGTAGGATATGTTATCTTAGACTTTTATTAACTTTTTGGTTACCTTCTGGAAATAAATTCAATGTATGGCCGCACATTAAGATCTATGGATACATATACGTATATAGGAAGTACGATTACGATACATACATCGTGGGATTGAGTATAGCCCACCAAAACAAATTAGGTACACAACCATTTCCGAAATCTAAATTCTAATTATTATAGAAAACTCTCGTAAAAATACTTATCGATACTATAAATTATTCTAGTATCGATATTAGTTCTGTAAAGGTCTTCCCTACTACTACTAGTGTAGATGTGGGCAACCTTGCGGTTTGGTGCCGTCGAGTACTTTCACTACGAATTTCAGGCCAATTTCGGTATTGCCTACTTTAAGTAAAATTTTTGAAAAATTATTGCTTGATCAGATGGTAGATCATTTCAACGAATATGATCTGTTTCATGATAAACAGTTTGGTTTTACTAAGAATCGTTCTACTACAGATGCGGGAGTTGAATTGATAAGAAACATATATGACGCCTGGGAGGACAAGCAGGATGCTCTTGGCATATTCTGCGATTTATCCAAGGCGTTTGATTGCGTACAACATGACACCCTTGTCAGGAAACTACACCACTACGGAATCAGGAACAGAGCTCTCGATCTTCTGACTTCATATTTGAGTAATAGAATTCAGAAGGTTGATATTAACGGAACGAGATCTGTAGGATCTGAGGTTACTTTAGGTGTACCACAGGGTTCAATACTAGGCCCATTTCTATTTTTGATATATGTTAATGACTTACCCTACTTTGCAGGGGACAATCATAAGATTATATTGTTCGCGGATGATACCTCTCTCTTGTTTAAAATTAAGCGTGGACTACAAGATTATGACGATGTGAACAATGTTGTATCTAAAGCTGTCCATTGGTTTAATGTTAATAATTTAAAATTAAATGAAAGTAAATCAAAATGTATAAAATTCACAACACCTAACGTCAGACAGGTGAGAACCAATGTTGACATCAATGGAGCTGTTTTGGACCCTGTAAATTCAACAGTATTCTTGGGCATTACTGTTGATGCCAAGTTGCAATGGGGCCCACATATTGAGAAACTGTCGGGTAGGCTTAGCTCGGCGGCTTATGCAGTTAAGAAAATTAGACATGTCACAGATGTTGAAACCGCTAGAATTGTTTATTTTAGTTATTTTCACAGTATTATGTCTTATGGTATATTACTGTGGGGATCTTCTGCAGATTTCAACACCATTTTTATTCTGCAGAAAAGGGCTGTGAGAGCTATTTACAGTTTAGCTCCTACTGATACACTTAGACAAAAATTTAAAGAAATAAATATTCTAACGGTTATATCACAATATATTTATGAAAATTTGCTGTATGTAAAGAAAAACATTAGTGCTTTTGCAAAGAATAGTGACCATCATAATGTAAACACCCGGAACAAACACAATCTTGCTGTACATTCCACGCGTCTCCACAGAATTAGTAATTCGTTCATGGGCCAAGGTATACGTTTCTATAATAAACTGCCACAGGATATCCGAGACCTACCAATTAATAAATTCAAAAGCTCTATTAAAAGCCGGTTGTCTAAAAAGGGCTACTATAAAATCTCGGATTACCTGGAGGATAAAGCTGCGTGGGCTTAAACTGTGATACTCATGCGAGCTTATAATTTTAAGACATCTTTTGTAAAAGCGATTTTTATTGTTAACATTATACTTAATTGAATTAAAAAATGACAAGCCCTCTGAGTTTCTTGCCGGATCTTCTCAGTAGAGGCCGCGTTGTGATCCGGTGGTAATTTTTAAAAAAATGACAATATGTAAGTGCCCTCGTGAGGCCTATGCATAATAAAGATATTTTGATTTTGATTTTTTGATTTTGACTGCATACCGCGAGTGCTTCTACTTCGCCGGGTATAACAGGTTTGGGGTCGGCTTGCTTTGTCCTATACATGTATACATACATACCATCCGCCTTACTTTGGGTACTTAATAGGTATTTGCAATGGTGAGTAATGAAGCTTCCATAGGTACGAGTATACAATTAGTTAATCCAAACTAACTGTCCTTGGTACTTATCAAGCAAAGTTATTGTGTACTTACAAGTAACCAAATGTCCTTGTTTATCTACCAACACTTGTGTGATATATGTTTGAATACCGAATAGAAAAATGTTTAGTTGTTGACAAGCATGTCAAAACATCTGTCTTTTAATTAAATGTATTGAGCGAAGTCGTGTATTTAATTATTATTAACAATCCTGAAGAAGACCCCCGTCGCAGCATCCTACAAGGATCTAACAACTGGCGAGCGAGATTTCAAAGAACTTCAGGCGTGTACAATTGCAAAGAAAGATGGCAATCGGGAAGATTGGTCCATTTGAGCTTGGTAAAGACGATTGGAATTTGTACGTAGATCGTTTAGAACAGTATTTTATTGCTAACGATGTTAAGCCACCTCGGCACGTAGCTACGTTAATTAGCGTAGTTGGCAGTGATGCCTATGAACTGATTGTTAATCTTTGTACGCCGGACAAACCAAGCTCTAAGAGTTTCGCAGAGCTGGTAAAAGTTGTTCAAAGTCATTTACAACCTAGACCGAGCATCCTTGCTCAACGATTTAAATTTCGACAGCGAGTACAAAATTTGGGTGAAACTATCTCTGAATATGTTGCGGATTTGAAAAAGTTGTCCAAAAGCTGCGGTTTTTCGGGAACTGGTTTAAAGGAAAATTTAAGAGATCAGTTTGTCTGTGGTTTATTAAAAGATTATACAAGACAAAGGCTGTTCGCGGAAGAAGACATATCGTTTGAGGCTGCTTTTTCGTTAGCGGTGACCATTGAGGCAGCCGAAGCGGACGCAGCGTTAGTGGAGGGTCCCGCCAAGTCAAATGGTGGCGGTACATCAACAGCGGCGTCAGTACTTAAGATGGACTCGAATTTTGGGCAACGACGCGTTTACAAACCTCACCACGCGATACGCGGAAGAATGGTGGTGGAAGGTAACGCAAGGGATGGTAGTTCAAGTAGCAAAATCAATGCGATTAATGGAAGAGCATGGACTCGCCCAGGAGGCTATTCACAGGAGCAGCTGGAGTGCGAGGTGTGTGGGCACCGGCACTTGACCAATGAATGTAGATACAAAAATTATGTTTGTAGGGTATGCAACAAGGAAGGTCATTTAAAAAAAATGTGCCCTAGACGTCGGAGATATGCTACGTTGCATAAGGTAGAAGATGAGCAGCATAATGAAATGGACGGATGCGACAGCAGTAGTGAGGAGGTAATTAATAATTTATCAATTCATACCGATAACCTCTTAAAGTATGCACCATATACCGTGGATGTGTGTATCGAGGATCAATGTTTAACAATGGAGATTGACACAGGTAGCGCAATTTCTTGCATTAGTAGGGAATGTCATGAACGGTTTTTCGCAAATAAAAACATACAGAAATGTAATTTGATCTTGCGTTATTACACAGGAGAGACAGCTAAACCTATTGGTAAGGTGAATTTGCTAGTTAGATTTAAAGATATAAGTAAATATTTAGATTTATACATAGTCGAGTGTGGTAAGACTAATATTTTAGGTAGACAATGGATTGGTGAATTAAATATTAATATTCCGGTTGTAAAATTGAATAACATACAAGATGTCGAAATTAAATTTGATATTAACGATTTCAGCACCAGATACTCTAAAGTGTTTGCGGACGGGCTTGGACGGTTCACCGAAGGTACTGTGGGTTTCCGTTTGCGGCCGGATGCACGACCTGTATTCATGAGGGCGCGACCACTGGCGTATGCGCTGCGAGAGCCTGTGGAGCGGGCGCTGGAGCAGCTCGAGAAGGACGGTGTGATCACCCCCGTAACCACATCGGATTGGGCGACGCCGATTGTCCCGGTTATGAAAAAAGATGGCACAATTAGGGTATGTGGCGACTTTAGAATTACTTTAAACAAGTGTTTAGAGGTGGATCGTTTTCCGTTACCTAGGGTGGAAGATTTACTATCTAAATTGCATGGAGGGAAGAAGTTCACAAAACTAGATTTATCCCAAGCCTACACGCAGTTTGAGCTTGACGATTCAAAAAAATTTACCGTTATCAACACTCATAAAGGCCTTTTTATGTACAATAGGTTAATTTTTGGATTAGCTTCGAGTCCAGGAATTTTTCAAAGGAAAATGGAACAGTTATTTGCGGATATGCCAAGGGTGGGTGTTTTCCTTGATGACGTAATTATTACAGGAAAAGATGATCAGAGCCATATAAAGACGTTGCACGAGGTTTTTAAAAGGTTGGAGAATTATGGGTTGAAAATTAAAAAGGAAAAATGTACATTCTTTGCCGATTCTGTGACATACTTAGGGTTTGTAATTAATAAGGATGGAGTGCATACGTGTCCAGATAAAGTAGAAGCGATTAAAAAAGTGAAACAACCAACGACCGTCACCGAATTGCGATCTTTTTTAGGCTTAGTGATGTATTACGCTAAATTTGTTGCCAATATTAGTACAGTGTTATCACCTTTATACAATTTATTGAAAAAAGATGTGAGATTTGAATGGTCTGAAGAATGTGAATTGGCTTTTGAAAATGTCAAACAGTTATTAATATCCTGCAAGGTTCTAGTTCATTACGCACCTGACTTACCGTTGGTACTGACAACGGACGCCAGCAGCGTGGGAGTGGGCGCAGTCATTTCACATATCACGCCGGACGGAGAGAGGCCGATAGCGTATGCCTCGCGGGTACTCAACGTAGCTGAGAAAGCTTACTCGCAGATAGAGAAAGAAGCTTTAGCAATTATTTACGGTGTCAGAAAGTTTCACCAATATCTGTACGGTAGGAGGTTTGATTTGAGGACGGATCACAAGCCTTTGGTGGCAATATTTGGCGACAAGTCGGGTATTCCGGTGATGGCAGCCAGCAGAATGCAACGGTGGGCAGTTATACTTGCAGGATATGATTACAAAATTGAATACGTCAGAAGTAATAGGAACTCAGCCGATGCATTGTCAAGACTTCCCGTGGGGTCAGAGAGACGTGCAAGCAAGGAAAAAACATATGTGAATTTTATTCAGAATTTTTTGCCGATTACGAGGCCGACAATTTTAGAACATACTCGAAAGGACGCAATTTTGAATAAAGTGATGTTGTATGTGCAATCTGGTTGGCCAGCTAGTTGTGAAGAGGATTTGAAACCTTACTTTATACGACAGAATGAACTTTATTCAGATATGGGATGTATAGTTTGGGGGTATCGGCTAGTAATTCCGTCTGCTCTGAGAGATAAGATCTTACAAGAGTTACACCTTGGTCATTTAGGTATAGTCAAGATGAAAAGTATCGCTCGTAGTTTTGTATGGTGGCCAGGGATAGATGCTGACATCGAGCGGACCTGCCACCAATGCGTGACGTGTGCTCTAGAGAGTGACGCGCCAGTGCGAGCGCCGCCGCAGCCATGGCCGTACATTACGGAGCCTTGGTCACGGTTACATATTGATTTTTTAGGCCCTTTTCAAGGAAGAACTTTACTACGAAGTGGCTAGAGGTTTTCCAAATGCAGAGGACGACAGCATCGGCTGTTATTAAAGTATTGCGGGAAATTTTTGCGCGGTTTGGTCTACCGAAGGAAATAGTCTCAGATAATGGACCGCCATTTTCAAGTAGGGAGTACATGGATTTTATGAACAATAACGGGATAAAAGTTACGTTTACCGCTGTGTATCATCCAGCATCTAACGGGGCAGCAGAAGGAGCGGTTAAATTGTGTAAACGCGCTATTAGGAAATCGTTGCGAGATGGCGTGGATCTGGACGCGGCTTTACAGTCTTATTTGATGGTATATCGTAATGTAAATCACAGTACGACAGGTGCATCACCAGCCATGTTACTGCAACATAGAAGTCTACGTTCACGACTTGATTTACTGCGAGGAGGACGTCAAATAGAAAATAGAGTGCAGTTGGCTCAAAGCAAACAGTTAGGTCAGTCAGAAGGGCGGTCACGGGATTTTAAAGAAGGTGATAGTGTTTGGGTACGGAGTTTTACGGAAGGAGAGAAGTGGTTGAAGGGTCAGATAGCGGAGAGATCTGGATCTCGTAATTTTATAGTCTCTAGGGAAAGCGGACCACCTTTAAAAAGACACGTCGATCAGCTCAAAAAGAGATGGGATTGGAACATTCCAACTCCAGAGCAAGGGACGTCTTTCGCCAATACCTTACAGGTGCCACATCGGGAAAGGAGTTGTTCCTCGGGGCCACCAACACCTGTGGGCACCGCTGTTAATTTAGGGGGATCGGTAACTAGCGCGATAGCAAGGGATACTCAGAACCAACCGGTGGATCGGCCCAAGCGCGTCCGAAAGCCTGTTCAAAGATATGGTTGTAGTAGCAATAATTAAGGGTGAGGGTGTGATATATGTTTGAATACCGAATAGAAAAATGTTTAGTTGTTGACAAGCATGTCAAAACATCTGTCTTTTAATTAAATGTATTGAGCGAAGTCGTGTATTTAATTATTATTAACAATCCTGAAGAAGACCCCCGTCGCAGCATCCTACAAGGATCTAACAACTTGTTTGATAATTATCGAGAATTCAATTTCAAATGAAAACCATAAACAAAATAGTATAATTGCCACCTAGCTTGAAAACTTCAATCACTAACCACACATTGTAACTACTTTATCTATTTTTAACAGAGCACAAATTCTAGTACTAATGAGTCGTTGACTGTTTTGTGAAAATGGTGGCAATATGACGAAATAATAACAATTTCTGTTTCTTTACATTATGTAACAGTCATTTGTTTAACCATTAGCGAAGTAATTTGAGAAGCATCAAATTTAATGCATTACCATTTTAACAAATCCGAATCGTCCAAGAGAATTTTGACTTTAAATCGACACTTTAGTCATTTTGTAACCTATTATTGTCCATTATCGGTGGCCTTTAGCAGAAAGCCGAAATATTAGTTGTTAAGCGCCATACGAGTACAAAGTAGAATTGTAGGCCTGTAGAGCCGTTATTCTTAGCTATGCGAAGGCACTAATGGAATTTTGCTAGTACTGGTAGTAATGAAACCCGTGCTATCTTGCTAAAGAAAACCATGAGAGTCGAGAGGGATACCGTAACAGTGTTTGCTTTCAATCACATCAACTTATGATTATTCACATCATGGTAAATACGACCTTTTAACAGTGGAACAAAATGAAGAGTTCCGCGGGCGTGCGTGACAACGTTGTAGTTGAAGGCTTGTTTACGCACCCGAGCCGGTTGTTAGCGAGTGTGGTGGCCTGAACCACTTATATTTCATTATTCTAGCTGCACCTGTGCTCTGTTTCTCAAACACACCGCTAACTTGTTATTACAACTTTGATCTCACTTCGTACATTCAGCAATTTTTGTAATATTCACAACCACATTTTGATACTGTCTGTATTTTATTAAGCGAAAGTAGTGCACAGTTTGACTTGTTGGTGTACCAACACGCTGCAGCTTGAGATTGTATTTGATAGCGATGAGGTGGACTCTTGAGCTCCTATATCAGTACTAGTTCGCAGAGGTACATATTATATATGTAGAATGTAATAATAATTACTGAATTGTAATTTGCAATTGAACTCCTAACAGGTAATTTTATTAGTGTAAAATTGCTGTCGTTAATACTAAGTGTTATAGCTATAAATGTACAAAGTCCTTGTTGGAAACACTGAGTTATGAACAAACATATTATCTAGGGTAAGGGCTTAGCCAGTGTCTCAGCGATGACATTCTATATCAGTAAAAGCGTCTAGTAGCTGACTGTAGCGACAAAAGAATACAACTCGACGGGCCTGTTGGCCTAGTGGTTAGTGACCCTGTCTGCTACCCAACAGGTCGTGGGTTCGATTCCCATCAAGTGTCTGGGTGTTTTATCTATATAAGTATGGATTTACAAAAAAAAGTATATATGTATTAGTATCAGTGGTCTGGTTTCCATAGTACAGGCTCTGCTTAGTTTGGGATCAGATGACCGTGTGTGAAATGTCCCAGGATATTATTATTATTATAACTTGCGAGTGATAAGACGCGGAAACAACCCGCACTACTAATAAATAACAGTAGGCATAGAAATAATTGTCCCATTATTTGTATATTTGTACCATAATAGTGAACAACGAGACGACGTTTGACGACGTTTGAGTACGTTATACAAATGCCTACTTATGAAACAAGTCGCGATGTCACTCAGTCTGAGCCATAAAATAGTATCAATATTAATCTCAACATAATTAGAGTCATAACTCAGCGAGCACTGGTCGTCGATACACTTAGGTTTAATTGACTTTGACAGTCACTGCTCCATCCGATATTACTGGATGTGTAATGTGCTGGAGTCACGAACGATGCAGCACGGATTGTAGCTGGAGGGTCAAGGTTGGGCGACAACGACACCGGTTACCCGACTAAAATAAACGCTTTGATGTTGGCACGCGGCGGCAAACGACGAGGGGACCTACATCAATTAGTTGATTATTACAACACAGTTAATGTAATTGCGCTATAAACAATAATAGTCTTTCATTTTAGAAGACTGTGTGTCTAAAATTGTTTTTAAAATATATTTGGAATAAGATCAATGAAAAAAAAGTAGCAAACATGATAGGCAGATCCAATAATTCAATTCACCATTCGTTTTTAACAGTCCAATCAGATTAACGTCGATTATGAACAAATTCTGTTTATAATAATATCTAATAAAATTAATAAAATATCTTTTAAACATATTTAGGAAATAAGCTGTCTAACAACTTGTTACAAAAAATGGTCTATTTGCTCATTATTAGTTGGGCATCTGTAGGTTCTTGTATTGTTCTGGTTTTGTTGAATATTTTCGATAAAAGCAGTGTGTAAATGAGGCTAAAGATATTTCGTAAAATCTTGTCAAGAACATGTTAGGTAATAAGTATAACAGTTACCAGTGCGAAAAGCTGGAAGTAAATTCGGGCTATTTCCGTAGCTGGCAATTTCCTCGTGCCATCGTCCCACTGTACGGAACTGTGCGCTCCGTACTTTCAGAATATAAATAACTTTGGCTCATTTACATAATATTCATACTTGAGAGAACTTTCATTAGCTTAGTCTATATGAACTTTATTAACGTTTACAAAGATACTGACTTACTATAAGAACTTCTGTATTACAATTCTTGGGAATGTTTCTTCTTTTTTATTTAATTTAATTTATAATAGCATTATAATAAAAATCCCGACTGCGAGCACATGACAAGCACAATGGACATCTCATCAATGGACATCAATCAATATTTCAATGTTGTATCTGTAGGTATATTGTACTCGTACAGAAAACATTATTTCGAGTCGTCCCATTAATAGAGCTTTTACGAGACAGCCATAATAAGTAATTTCTTTTAAAAATAAAATAGAAAGCAAAAAAGTCACTCACACAACTCAGACAGATCTGGCGGTACCACCTGATGGCGTTACTCTCAGGTGAACTCTACGAGTACGTCCGTGCGCACGTACTCTATCCCAGTAATTGCTCTATAGACTAAAAGGTTAGGTTACCTACAATAATCATTACAAAGTAAAAAAAAGTTACGAAGATTGCTAGTTTATGCATCAAACTCCACGCCTGTACTTTATCTTCGTAATTGCCCTATAGAAATATCACTACAACCCACAAAGGGCTGTTTCCAGACTACTCGACGTCGTAATGACGTCACGGTTGAAGGCCGCAACTCGTGACCTCACCGAGGATAGGCGCCCTGGTTAAGGGTTGTTATATCGTCACTCCCCCACGCATTCTAGTTTGCATGCACCGCTGTAAATGACTCACTAACGGATGTTATCAAATGACTCCCCCAACACACGCCATTGAGCCCGGTCTTCGGCTCTCCTCCTCCAGTCACTGACAAAAACAATGGTTACAAATTATGGTTCGGAATAAATTACTAATCAATTTTTTTTTTATAAGAGTATTTTATAACCTGTCTTCACTTTGAACAGACATCATTAATCCTAGTTTGCCAACTGTACAAAAATAAACATTTAAGTTAGGATTTGTGATTCGTGCTTGCGACAGGCGACACACACATACATATAGAAGAAGAAAACTTTTGTACAAAGTTACCATTTATTCATGGGCTTCTGCTCCATTTACCTAATTTAATGTCTTATATTTTCCTGACGCTTATACAAGTACATTGTGTTGTGGGTATCCAGACAATGTCATTGACCCGCTGCCTTTCTGCCAAACATTACGGCGTGCCAAGTGCGGGGCAAGGCAGTCACGTTCCCATCGCGTGTTTACTAAACACAGACGGGCCCCGGCGCTGTTTGACAAACAGAAACATTGGAAAGTAGCTTTGCGATAGGTGTGCTTACTCATTTTTGATCGTGTTTACCCTGAATTACCAGACTCTAATAATAGTTTCATGAATTAAAACTACATTGTGTGCGAATGGTGCAGTTATTTGCGGTAGTAGGTCAAAGCAGACTAGTCCTGATATCGCTATGACATTTAGAGTTGAGTAGTCATTAGAAAATTGGATCGGTTATGCTTCCATCGCAGTCATTGCTTGTGGTGGTTCTTCGAAAGGATAATCTACCACGAATATCCTTTCGAAGGCCGTTTCCCTGCACAACATTTTAAAAATGATGAAAAAAAGGCCATTGGCAATTGGCCATCACCCGGTATTTTGTGTATTTATTTAGGTCTATTTCGTTTGGGGTTTTGTGTTTCTTGTAATCTATACTTATTGAAGTAAAAGCTTATAAGAGCTACATATATACATAGATACAAGCTCGAAGTCTAAATTGTCCACAAATGAGTTGTACTGCACGAAGTTTAATGAAAGTCATGAAATTGTAACAAGCAACAAGTTGACTTCAATTGGGTAGGTAATAGGTATGTATACACCGCCCACCGCCTACCGCCTGGGGGACTGAGGGAGAACTGTAATGAGAATGTCAATCACATACAGGTGGGTGGCTTGCGTTCTGCTGCTTAAATCTTTAGTCCATCTATCTTTAATTTAGAGCATTTTGATTAAGACTTCTTCAAGGATGCTTATATCTCTTCCAGGCTACCTTTGGATGGAGAGGAAAATAAAGAAGTTACAACGAGCAGAAGGTTCACGCACTAGATATATGCCTATGTGATATATGTATGTGAAATTAACACATAAATACATATAAATAAATAAAACACATATTTTATATTAATGTAAAGCACACTCATTTTTTTTTTTGGGAATGATAGACGCTGTTGGCCGTTACAGCTTCACCGGACAATAGGAGGCGAGCGCTTGAAGCGCTCTAGCCTAAGCCACACTCAGTGTTCCCGTAGCTAGAACTAATTTTACTGAAGTATTGACACGAGCTATTCGTCTGATTAATGAAATTTCATGCCGGTTCGATATATTTAGTTGTACGTTGTCTAAATTAACAGAAGTAGCATTTAGATGTGTAGAAAGTGAGTTAACTTAGTTGTTATTAATTAATGATAGTCTTTGTATCATCGATTTGGTATAACTGTAATGGTGCTATAAATGTGTATAAATAAATAAATATAATAAATAATAAATATCCATCCATATTTATATAAACATACATCAAATAATATTATTATAAACCTACATAAAACAGTGCGTACTAATATAACTAACAAAAATCTTTTTTTTTTTAAATTGAACCGACTTCAATATCACTGAAAAGTATAAAATAATTTAAATATTATTGAAGTTGGTGTTAGCGTACCTGCTGTGTATATTTGGCACCAACTTCAATAATATTTAAATTATTTTATACTTTTCAGTGATATTGAAGTCGGTTCAATTTTTTTTTAAAAAGATTTTATTTTAAACTTTTTAGTGATATTTTCATATATAAAGATTGAACCATCGAAAACCGAAAAATTATCTAGGTAGGTTATGGTCACATTATCGTCTACATAGTTTTACATAATTCATGTTTCTTCAGAAAAAAATATCCGGTCGTAATGAAATTTGCATGGAAACATCATAGTAGTTTACTCTCTCGAATAAAAAAAGAATCATCGAAATCGGTTCATAATTGTCAGAGCAATGTAATGGAGAACATCAGTTTTATGGTTTTTACCAGATAAATTCCTCCACATCGTTCATGTCCTCCAGGAAGTTCTTATCCGGTTGTAATAAAATTCATACAGATTCAATACAGTGGTTTCTTCTTTCGAATAAAAAAAGAATCATTGAAATTGGTAAATATTTGCCAGAGTTGTGACTATTTTTGTCCGACCGAGCGAGTCCGAGCGACTAAAACGTCATCTATATAGGCTTTCTTGCAGCTCTCAGTGCGCAGTCACCATTCTTGTTTTTTCAGGAACTACTTATTACTAAGCAATAATTTTTTTATGGGACCCAATTAACGGATTAAAGAATGGATGGAAGAAAGATTTTTTCAAATCGGTTCATAATTGCCAGAGTTATGCGCGAACATACATAGAAAAAAAAAAAATATATATATACAGACGAATTGAGAACCTCCTCCTTTTTTGAAGTCGGTTAAAAATTATACAAATACCGATTAACTTATTCCGCCAAATAAAACTTCTTTACCTGATCTTTGAAAATTGGCAGTGACGAAGCAAGCCTTATAGAAACGGGCAAAGAACTCCACAGGCGAACCGCCTGCACCGTGAAGAATATGTCATAGAAAGACCTGCTATGTAAAGGCATCATAAGATAAAGATTTTCCGAGGACCTAAGATTATAGGCGCTTGACTTTGACAAATGATCGAAACGTTCCTTAAGATAAAACGGGGTGGAAGGGTTAAACAGTATATTATAGAGAAGTGATATAAAATGTTTTTAAAAAAAAATTTAACGACTTCAATATCACTGAAAAGTATAAAATAATTTAAATATTATAGAAGTTGGTTTTAGCGTACCTGCTGTGTATAATTGGCACCAACTTCAATAATATTTAAATTATTTTATACTTTTCAGTGATATTGAAGTCGGTTCAATTTTTTTTTTTAATATTTTATTTTATACTTTTTAGTGATATTTTCATAAATAATGATTGGACCATCGAAGACGGTAAAATGATCTAGGTAGTTTATGATCACATTATCGTCTACATAGTTTTACATAATTCATGTTTCTTCAGAAAAAATATCCGGTCGTAATGAAATTTGCATGGAATCATCATAGTAGTTTACTCTCTCGAATAAAAAAGAATCATCGAAATCGGTTTAGATTTGTCAGAGTAATGTAATGGAGAACATCAGTTTTATGGTTTTTACCAGATAAATTCCCCCACATCGTTCATGGTCCTCCAGTAAGTTCTTAGCCGGTTGTGATAAAATTCATACAGATCCATTACAGTGGTTCAATCTTTCGAATTAAAAAAGAATAATTGGTAAATATTCGCCAGAGTTATGACCATTTTTGTCCGTAAAAAACGACATAAAGTCATATATATATATAGGCTTTCCTGCAGTTCTCCTGCGCAGTCACCATTATTGTTTTTTCAAGAACTTATATACTTATTCGTAAGCAATAATTTTTTTATGGGACCCAATTAACGGATTAAAGAATGGATGGAAGAAAGATTTTTTCAAATCGGTTCATAATTGCCAGAGTTATGCGCGAACATACATAGAAAAAAAAAAATATATATACAGACGAATTGAGAACCTCCTCCTTTTTTGAAGTCGGTTAAAAATATGAACATTTCGACGGAGACGAATGGGTAACCATTTGAGTTTTGTACGAAATTGGGAAATATGGTCAAATTTACGCAAGCAAAATATAAACCTGTAATCGCTCTAGCTTATTCAATTGAATAATAAAAGTATCTAAGATTATATTTGAAATACAGAGGTCAGTATATCAAATGTCAATTGACGTAACAAGAGCAGTGAATTAATGCTCGTTTAACAAACAATAAGCAAGGCATCATTCAACTATCTACGTCACACAAAACAAAGTACACAACATGACCCGACGATTCACTCGTCTGCACTATCACTATGACCGCCATATAGTGACATTGATTCAGTCAATATCAAAGTAATAGTTCCAATACCCAAGAGACAGTCCGGGTGTGATCTAACCGTGATGCCCTCTCCAATACGCAGGTCTCACAGCGGTTAATAATATTTTTTTTTATTTCATTCCAGGTCGCATCTCAAGGGAAGATGTCAAGATTCCTATCGAGTTTACCTCAACAGCCGAAAAACAGCCGACAGATTCCGAAAAATCAATTCAGCAGCGTAAAATATCAGTTCATTACGTGATCTCATTACATCAGCCGTTATTTCGACCTCGTCCGTCTGAGAGAACTGGCAATGATCTCAGTTGGACCGACCATGCCATGCCGGAGGATTAATTGCCGTCTTGTGTTGCTGTATATTCACGCCCGTTATTTAAATATTATAGAGTAGTGATACTCTCTCGGGACGAGGAAACATGTTTCGCCTACACTCTTCTCGGCTTCATTTCTCGTTTGAATAAATAAAGCTGCGAAGATTACAGCGCGAAGGCAAAACATTCAGTCTCTATGGAAAGGAATGTCTCTATTTTTAAACCACATCGAAGTAGTCGATTTTAGAATTGTAAACAGTTAAATTCTTGTCCACGTATTTATACCTGGAATAAATAAAGAATTGTGGGCCAATTTGATTTCAACCCTAGTAAGTTGTTCACTTTCTAAAGAATACATCTAAGGTAAATGTTTTACCACTTTAGTTGAATCTATCGTGCGCTGGAAGCTGCATGAGCAGCGTGACTGTTGGCGTATTCCGGACATGACAAAGGCAAATTACTGAGGATTCTCTTACAGAAAAATGAAATAATTTTTGTATAAAACTAAAGAGATTAATTAATGATAGGCTATAAAGAGCAGCCATTTTGATTTTTTTATACAAAAAATATTATCACTTTCTGCCGCCTATATTATGCATTTAAAATGTTATTTGTTGGCACGTTTCACATACGCACACACAAGCGCTTATTACACATGTAGCAAGTTTTGATATGAAAATGTATTTGTCTAAGTAGTTGAATGTTTTTATAAAAAATACCGGTCAAGTGCAAGTCGGACTCGCGCACCGAGTGTTCCATTGAAATGTTCCTCAGTTAACAAAAAAAAAACAAACCGCTAAACCAAGTTTGTTTGTCCAGGTTTTTTTAGGATTATTAAAAAACTGTACTACTTAGAAAGATCATTTTATTTTTCCTGTAAAATATCATCATCATCATCATCACCAGCCGGAAGACGTCCACTGCTGAACATAGGCCTCCCCCTTCGAACGCCACAATGACCGACAATTGGCTATTTGCATCCACCGGTTACCTGCGACGCGCACAATGTCGTCTGTCCACCTAGTGGGAGGCCTACCTACGCTGCGTCTTCCGGTTCGTGGTCGCCACTCGAGAACCTTTCTACCCCAGCGGTTATCGGTTCGCCGAGCGATGTGGCCTGCCCATTGCCATTTCAACTTGCAGATTTTAAGAGCTATGTCGGTGACCTTGGTTCTTCGGCGAATCTCCTCATTTCGGATTCTGTCGCGCAAAGAAACTCCGAGCATAGCTCTCTCCATAGCTCGTTGTGTGACTCTGAGCTTATCCAAAAGGCCAACAGTTAGGGACCACGTCTCAGTACCATATGTAAAATATAGATAAAAGAAAAAATATATTTTTTTCATTTGCGACGAGGTTGGGTAAGTAAGATCTGAAACTGTTCCAAGTTTCAAATCGATAGTATTAGTGGTTCCTGAAATATATAGGTGTGACGGACAGACAGACAGACAGACAGACGAAGTCAGACCATAAGGGTTTCTTTTTTATCTTTTTTGGTATGGACTCCTAAATACCCACATCTTGGACACTGTCTACACACAATAAGTCATCATCATCATCAGCCGGAAGACGTCCACTGCTGAACATAGGCCTCCCCCTTAGAATGCCGCAATGAACGACAATTGGCTATTTGCATCCACCGTAATACCTACGAATAAGTAACGTATACGTACAATAAGTACGAATGTCATTAATAAAAACCTGTCTGAAGCCTAAATAGCATAGTAAATATTTAGAGAGCATTTTACAAGTTTGAAATTTTTTGCTTTGACACCAGGTTGGCCACTAACTATACGAAAAACAAGTTTATTTTTTTAGATACATCTCTTATTGTTTAGGTATTCTATATTTTGTTCAATAGATATAGATGTAAAAACAAAATTAAAGTGACGTGGCGTGGTCATCAATGATAGCACATGAAATGTTGCCGATTGGCCGAACACACGACGACAACCAGTTGCTGTGAAGCCAGCGACCAGCCCACTTCAAGATACAACTTAGATAAAACTAGACACTCATCTGAAACATACCAATCTTTCATCATTAATTCATCAAATCTTTCAAATTAGCACTTCAACATGGTGCCGACTGATAGCATACTTTCTTGACTCTATAGCTAGAGTCAAGAAAGTGTGCTATTCTATTCCGGGTAAATGTTTATTGAAATTAATCTAGACTATATATAAAACTATATAAAAACATAGGGATTTATAATTATACTCTTGTAATTACTTGTAAATAATTATGTTAGTTGTCTCTTTCTTTGATAGCGCCGACAGACATTGTTTCAACAAATAAACACATACAAAGTCTTGTTTGCAAGTGTGAAGTGGCCTCGTACGAATACATTACGGTCAACGATATTACAAGTTAAAGAACCAGTTATTGGTTTAAAACGACTAACTAGCCTTGGCACGTTAACAGCTCTGATAAACTGGAGGCAGCTGAGTCACAGCTCACCGCTGCTGCACAACATCTCACCAGACATACCAATACATTGGAAAAAACACGAATATTATACTTACATACAAATAACAACGATAGTTTATGAAGTAGGTTACAATAATAAACTCATACTTTGAAAAGAGTAATCAATCTATCTATCTTCTATCTATCTATATTAATAAAAGAGCAGGGTGTTTTCTAGGAATCACGATACAGCAAAAACCATATTACGTACAATCTTGAAATTTGGAACCAACATTATACAAATAGTCTAGGTGAACAATAAGAACGGATTTTTCGAAATTCCATACCTAAGTAGGTCAAATGGGCTCCCAAAGTTGGTATGGAAAAAAAATTTTTTTTCTTCACACCGACATGAAACTTTGTGAGTGTACTAAACAAAAGAAATAAAGAAACACGTGTATTACACTTTTTGAAAATCGACCCATATTGGGATTTTAGCCTGGTTTTTGAGTATGCAACGCGGAAAAAAAATTTCATACTGCATTGCTGAAACTTTGCGAATACATTAATCAAATTGTAGCAATCCAAGTGCAAATAATCATTTTTTGAAAATCATCTCGTAAAGGGGTCCAATTGGGATCCAAAAAATGTTTCTCGACCTACAGTCATAAAACTTAGTTTATATATTGCACACAAGAATCTAAGAAACTTATTTCCAGCATTTTTCAAAAAACTACCCCTAAGGTTTTTTAATGGGGTTTCAAAGTTTGCACAAAGAAGGATTTCCATTTCATCCTATGATGCAGCTAGAGTAACGGAACTCGGTAAATAAACTCAATACAACAATTGAAAAAACTAATTTTGATCATTTTTGTAAAATCAACCCCTAAGTGGGTCAAATGGGCTCCCAAAGTTTGTATGGAAAAAAGAAAATTTTCGTCACACGGACATGAAACTTTGTCAGTGTACTAAACAAAAGAAATAAAGAAATACGTGTATTACAACTTTTTGTAAATCGACCCTTAAAATGGTTTTAACATGGTTTTTGAGTATACAACGTAAAAAAAACATACTTACTGCATTGATGAAACTTTGCGAATATATTTATCAAATTATAGCAATCTATGTGCAAATAATCATGTGTTGAGAATCAACTCCGAAATGGGTCCAATTGGGGTCCAAAAAATATTTTTCGACCTACAGTCATAAGACTTAGTTTATATATTGTACGCAAGAATCTAAGAAACCTGTTTCCTGCATTTTTTGAAAAACAACCCCTAAGGCCATATGAAGGGGTTGCAAAGTTTGCACAAAGAAGGATTTCCATTTCATGATATGATGCGGCTAGAGTAACGAAACTCAGTAAATAAACTCAACACAACAATTGAACAAACTTATTTTGAGCATTTGTGTAAAATCAACCCCTAAGTGGGTCAAATGGGCTCCCAAAGTTATTACGGATTTTTTTTTTCATCACACGGATAAGGAATTTAGTCAATGTACTAAGCCAAAGAAATTAAGAAACACGTGTATCAAATCTTTTTCAAATTCGACCCGTAAAGGGGTGTTAGGGGTTTTTGAGTATGAAACGCGGAAAAAAATATCATGCTGCATTGATGAAACTTTGCGAATACATTTATCAAACTAAAGCAATGATTGTATAAATAATTATTTTTTGAAAATCAACTCTTAACGGGGTCCAATGGGGGTGCAAAAATGATTGTCGGCCTACAGTCATAAGACTTAATTTATGTGTTGCACACAAGAATCTAAGAAACCTATATCCGTCATTTTGCAAAAAACAACCCCTATGATAATTTAATGGAATTGTAAAGTTTACACGTAAAACGATTTCCATTTAATGCTATAATAGAGCTAGAGAAACGAAACTCGGCACATAAACTCAATACAAAAATTGAATAAACTAATTTTCAGCATTTTTCGATAATCAACCTCTAAGTGGGTCAAATAGGATCTCAAAATTTGTATGAAAACATTTTGTTTTCACCACACATACACGAAATGTCAACGTACTAAACATAAGAAATGAAAAAACACGTGTATCACAAGTTTTTGAAAATCGATCCTTAAAGGGGTTTTAACATGGTTTTTGATTATACAACGTAATAAAATATTTTTTTTAAAAATTGAACCGACTTCAATAACACTAAAAAGCATAAAATAATTTAAATATTAAAGAAGTTGGTGTTAGCGTACCTGCTGTGTATATTTGGCACCAACTTCAATAATATTTAAATTATTTTATGCTTTTTAGTGTTATTGAAGTCGGTTCAATTTTTTTTAAAAATATTTTATTTTATACTTTTTAGTGATATTTTCATACATAAAGATTGAACCATCGAAGACGGTAAAATGATCTAGGTAGATTATTATCATCATTATGATTTCACATTATCGTCTACATACTTTTACATAATTCATGTTTCTTCAGAAACTCAGAAACAATTTATCCGATCGTAATGAAATTTGCATGGAATCATAATAGTAGTTTACTCTCTCGAATAAAAAAAGAATCATTGAAATCGGTTCATATTTGTCAGAGAAATGTAAAGGAGAACATCAGTTTTATGGTTTTTACCAGATAAATTCCTCCATATCATTCATGGTCCTCCAGGAAGTTCTTATCCGGTTGTGATAAAATTCATACAGGTTCATTACAATGGTTTCTTCTTTCGAATAAAAAAAGAATCATTGAAATTGGTAAATATTTACCAGAGTTATGACCATTTTTGTCCTTAAAAAGCACCATAAAGTCATCTATATAGGCTTTCCTCCAACTCTCAGTGCGCAGTCACCATTCTTGTTTTTTCAGGAACTACTTATTACTAAGCAATAATTTTTTTATGGGACCCAATTAACGGATTAAAGAATGGATGGAAGAAAGATTTTTTCAAATCGGTTCATAATTGCCAGAGTTATGCGCGAACATACATAAAAAAAATATATATATATATACAGACGAATTGAGAACCTCCTCCTTTTTTGAAGTCGGTTAAAAAAAAACATACTTACTGCATTGATGAAACTTTGCGAATATATTAATCAAATTATAGCAATCTATGTGTAAATAGTTTATGAAAATCAACTCCTAAAGGGGTCCAATTGGGGTCCAAAAATGTTTTTCGACCTGCAGTCATAAGACTTAACTTATGTATTGCACACAAGAATCTAAGAAACCCATTTCCGGCATTTAGCGAAAAACAACCCCTAAGGTCATATAATGGGGTTGGAAAGTTTACACGTAGAACGATTTCCATTGAATGTTATAATGCAGCTAGAGTAACGAAAATCGGTACATAGACTCAACAAAACAGTTTAACAAATTTATTTTCACCATTTTTCAAAAATCAACCCCTACGTGGGTCAAATGGGGTATCAACAAAACATGAAAAAAAAATATTCATAGCACACGGACACGAAACTGTATCAGTGTACTGATAAAAAACACGTGTATCACATTATTTTTTTAAATCAACCCTTGAAGGGGTTTTAGCATGGTTTTTGAGTATCAAGCGCGGAAAGGAAATCATGCTGCATTGATGAAACTTTGTGAATAAATTGATCAAGTTAAAGCAATTTAATTATTTTGAAAATCAACCCCTAAAAGGGCCTAATTGGGTCCAAAAAACAGTCACAGGACTTATTTTATGCATTGCACATAATAATCTAAGAAACTTATTTCAGGCATTCTTCAAAAAACAATCCCTAAAGTCATTTTATGAAGTTGCAAAGTTTGCATGAAGAAGGATTTTCATTTTAGCTATAATGTTGCTACAGTCACACAACTCATTAAATAAACTCAACATAACAACAAACAAATTTTCTGCATTTTTCGGAAATCAACCACTAATTGGGTCAAATAGGGTATCAAAGTTTGCAAAAAAATATTTTTCATCACACGGACACAAAACTTAGTCATCAAAAGAAGTTTAGAAACACGTCTGACACATTTGATTTGAAAATCAACCCTTGATTGGGTTTTAGCACGGTTTTTGAGTATGAATTCGGAAAAAAAACATGCTGCACTGATGACACTGCGGATGCATTTATGAAATTAAAGAAATCCATGTGCAATTTTTGTTTTATTTGATTCCCAAAAGCGATTAATTGGGGTCCAAATCCTTTTGTTTTACCCTACGGTCACAAGACTTATTTTATGTATTGCACATAATAATCTAAGAAACCTGTTTCCTGCATTCATCGAAAAATAAAACCCCTAAGATCAATTAATGGTTTCGAAGTTTGCATGCAGAAGGATTTCCATTTAATTTATAATACAGCTACAGTCACGAAACTCGGTAAATAAACTCAACACAACAATTTAACAAACTAATTTTCAGCATTTTTAACGGACTTCAAAAAAGGAGGAGGTTCTCAATTTGTCTGTACATTTTTTTTTCTATGTATGATCGCGCATGATTCTGGCAATTATGAACCGATTTCAAAAAATCTTTCTGGTACGAATAGGCCACTCCACTGATTGGGTCCCATAAAAAAAATTACTTAGGAATAAGCTCCTGAAAAAACAAAAATGGCGACTCAGAAAAAACTGTAGGAATGCCTAAAAGATGATATTTCTATCGCATTTTAAGGACGAAAGTGGTCAAACTCTGGCAAATACGAGTATTTACCAATTTCAATAATTCTTTTATATGCGAAAGAAGGAACCACTGTAATGAATATGTATAAATTTTATCACAACTAGATAAGAACTTCCTGGAGAACCATGATTGATGTGGAGGAATTTATCTGGTAAAAAAAGGAATTATACAGACGAATTGAGAACCTCCTCCTTCTTTGAAGTCGGTTAAAAAAACATGAAACTGATGTTCTCCGTTACCTTACTCTGACAAATATGAACCGATTTCGATGATTCTTTTTTTGTTCAAGGGAGTAAACTACTATAATGATTTCATGCAAATTTCATTAGGACCGGATAAAGTGTCCCTGAAGAAAAAATACACAGTAGGTACGTCAACATCAACTTCAATAACACTTAAATTATTTTATGTTTTTTAGTGTTGTTGAAGTTGGTTCATTTTTTTTTTGTTGTGTCGTGTGCAATGTTTTATTTGAAAATCAACCCGTGGGACAAATGAGGTACCAAAGTTTGTATGTAAGAAAATATTTTTTTCAGACACGAAACTTTGTCAGTGTACTCATCAAAAAATTGAGAAATACGTCTAACACATTTGTTTTGAAAATCACCCTTAACGGGGTTTTGGCACGGTTTTTGATTATTGAGTATACGCGAAAAAAAATTCATGCTGCACTGATTACACTGCGGATACATTCGTCATATTGAAGCAATCCATGTTATTTTTTTTAAATTAACCCCTAAAAGCGTTCAATTGAATTCCTTCCAAAAAATATTTTATTCCTACAGCCACATGACATATTTTATTTACCTACTGCATACAAGAATCCCTAAAGTTTGCGTGAAGAAAGATCTCCATTTAATGCTATAATGCAACTATGGTAACGAAACTCAGTGAATGAACTAAACAAAACTGTTGAATAAACTTATTTCCAGCATTTTTCGAAAATCAACCGCTAAGGGCATCTACCAATGGGGTTACCAAATGGTTTCCACTTAACAACCTCATATGTTTTTTAATGGAATTGCAAAATAAGTACAGTATCTTTTTAAACAAAGAAGTAAATATTTAAGAATGTTTTGATTAGATCAGAGTTAATAAAAGTGTGAAAATATCGAAATCGATCGTCCGAAGATCGGACCAACAATAATAACTAAGAAGACCTGAGGGTACATCGGCATAATTGTGACATAAGGACGTTCAACATCTCAGTTCTCCCGTGACTATGGGTGCTGCAAAACATTGGAAACGTCGGGATAGAAAAAGCTAAAATAAACCGCGATTAAATCCGTAAAAAGTAGTTTGATTTCAATGTGTAATATTCGCGTAAGTAAAAGACAATAAGCTTACTATTTATGAAGCTGGCTTCAAAATACAGAAACGGTAAATGTTGTCCTTGAAAACTTGGAATGCACGATATCAAAAAGATTATCAATGCCTAAAGGATTAATGGAAATCCACAAATACATGGACGATAGATTGGTAAGTAACAATTTATTACGAACGTTTTAACTAACGCGAATGCTACACATTGAAGTCAAACTATGATTTCAATGTGTAGCCTTCGCGTAAATAAAAGACAACATTAGTGTAAACAATATTTTAAAAAACCTCGATCCATAATTCTAAACACGTTTGAGAAACAAAGTAAACGCGGGCGAAGCCGCGGGCTACTGCTAGTCTATATTAATAAAAGAGCAGGGCGTTTTCTAGGAATCACGATACATCAAAAACCATATAACGTACAATCTTGACGGGCCCGTTGGTCTAGTGGTTAGTGACCCTGTCCGCTAACCGATGGGTCGTGGGTTCGATTCCCACCAAGTGTCTGGGTGTTATTTATCTATTTAAGTATGTATTTACAAAAAAAAATGTATATAAGTATTATTATCAGTTGTCTGGTTTCCATAGTACAGGCTTTGCCTAGTTTGGGATCAGATGACCGTGTGTGGATTGTCCCAAGATATTATTATTATTATATTCATTTATTCACTTTTAACAGATTTTTTTACATTTTTAAATATAAATACAAAAACAAGTACATTTAAAAATATAAAAAACCGCTTCCAACCGGCTGCGGGAACAGGGTCCTAGCAGACGGTGGTTAGGGCTCCAGAGAGAGGAACTTCCTCACAATGCGTGCCGTCTCCAGGAGCACTGCCTTCTGCATCTGGCCCTTGATCCAGCCGTCTAACGTGAGCCTCTTGAGGTGTTTATCGAGGCTCTTGGCCATTAGGCCATGTGCGGAAACGACTATAGGAACAATGATTGCCCTATCAATGTCCCACATGTCGACAACCTCGTGCGCGAGATCAAGATATTTGCATTCTTTATCTTTCTCCGCTTTCACGAGGTTCTCGTCATGGGGGACAGTGACATCTACAATCATTGCATAACGCTCGGTGCGATCTATCAGCACAATATCAGGCTTATTGGCGACAATAGTCCTGTCTGTGATGATAGATCGGTCCCAGTATAGCGTGATATGGCCATCCTCCAGAACTGGTTCTGGCACATATCTGTAGTACGGTACCTCCGACGTCACAAGGCGGTATTTCAAAGCAAGTTGCTGGTGGATTATCCTGGCCACTTGGTTGTGTCTGTTCAAGTATTCACCATTTGCGAGACGCGAACAGCCGGAAATAATATGCCTGAGGGATTCACCAGGGCGATGACATGCCCGACAAATGTCGATGGTGCCATCCCTCAGGATATATTTCCGGTAGTTGTTCGTCATCACAACTTCGTCCATAATTGCACAGACAAAACCTTCGGTTTCCCCAAAGAGGTCACCGAATCGTAGCCAGGCCACGGAGGCTGAGAAGTCTACATCGGGCCCATGAAGAGCCCGGTAGAACCTTCCGTGTAGCTCCTTACTTTGCCATACCGCCTCGCGATCGCCAGTGGTGAGCACCACAGGCTTGCGCCAGTTCCCTATGGCTAAGGATAGAGGGGTCAGTCCATTGTCCACAGCAACCACATCCGTATGCATCTCTCCGCTGCAGTGGAGGAAATATTCCCAGAGGTTACATATCTCACGGTTGTGTAGGGTCTTGGCATTTAAAAAGCCTCGGCCACCACATTTCCGTGGGATATACAACCTCATCACTGAAGAGCGAGGATAATGCATACGATATGTGGTTAACAGTGTACGAACTGTTCTATCCAGGGTGTCTAGTTCAGTCTGAGTCCACTTGAGTATGCCAAAGGAGTACATCAAGACTGGCATGACCCAACCGTTGTAGGCTCGCACCCTGTTTCCGCCTGACAAAAAACTTTTAAGTACTTTTCTCAGGCGGCCCAGGAAGCGTTCCCGCAACGACTGTTTCATGTCAGTCTCATTGATACCCAACGCCTGTGACATACCCAAGTATTTGTAGGTTTCGGTTGCAGAGAGTGTCCTCAGATCGGTAGAGTCTGAGAGCTGTACGCTCCTAGACTCAACCAATCTCCCCCGCTTTACATGCATAACTGCACATTTGTCCACACCAAACCCCATCCTGATAGAATTACTGAAGGTTTCTGTGACCTTCAGCAGGCCCATCAGTTGGGGTTCAGTGGGGGCAAACAATTTCAAGTCATCCATATAAAGCAGGTGAGATATGACCTGACCACCTCTCCGCAACCGGCAACCTAGCCCTGAACCCTTTAAGAGAGTGCTTAAAGGGTTCAGGGCCAGACAAAACCACAAGGGACTCAGACTATCACCCTGAAAGATACCCCGTTCTATCCTTATTGGTTCACCGTCACCAATCTGTCGAGATCCTGGATAGTGAAGGACCGTTCTCCACTGCCTCATACACGACGCCAGGAAGGTGCGTAGAGTTGTATTGACTTTATACAACTCCAGCACCCTCATAAGCCATGTATGGGGCACAGAGTCATAGGCCTTCTTATAATCTATCCAGCATGTCGACAGATCCTTCCGGTTCCGGCGAGCCTGCTGGCAGATGGCCATATCAATGAGGAGTAGCTCCTTAGTAACACGGGCCCCACTCCTACATCCGTTCTGAGACGCAGACATTATTGAGTTGCCCTCAACATGTCTGTAGATTTTTGCTCTCAGAATGGATGTAAGAGTTTTATAAACTGTAGGCAGACACGTAATCGGCCTATAGTTCTTTGGGTCCGCGGTACTATTGGTCTTATGGAGCAGGTGGGTTATTCCTGTAGTCAAAAAATCCGGTAGCGACCCAGACTCCACGGCCGATTGAAACAGAGATGCCAAACAAGCATGAGAGCTGCGTAACCATTTCAGCCAGAAATTATGCAGTCCGTCTGGTCCTGGTGCCTTCCAATTAGGCAACGGACGGACTGCATCGGCTACGTCTTGGGGCCTGATGGTAATGGCCCCCATTTCTGGTATAGGCTCACATACTTGTTTGACATCCCTGATCCAATCACCCTCGGAGTGATTGACGGGCACCGACCAGATGTTGCGCCAAAACCTTATCATGGCGTCATCATCCGGCCGCTGCACCTCACCTCCTATCTGGCTAGGTCGCTCCCAGGATCTATACACCCACCTTTGATCCCTTTGGAACATGTTGTTCTGAGAGTATCGATCCACACGTGCCCTATACCTGCGTATCCGATTCGCCCATGCACAAACTTTCTGCTTCAGAAAGTCGATGCGCTCTGTGACACGCGAAAAGTATTCCCGGGGATCGATGCCGGTCCCCGAGAATGCGCGCCTCACAAAGCGCATCACTCTAGGGCGCGTATTGTCCTCCCTGAAGCAGGTGAGCTTGCCAATGAGTACCCTAGCCTCGCCAATGCGTCGCTCTATCCTGCACTGCCAAGCCGGTACAGCAGGTCTCGGTCGCGTAGCTGCGTCACTATTAGGAAACTTGACGCGAGCTACGCGACATGCCGTCATGGCCGCGCAGTACAGGAGAGAGTGGGCATCAGCGAGGACTTCACTACTGTCAAAATAACTAGACAGTAGTGAATCTAAGGCACACACAAGCGCTCTATTTCGCTTGTGCATAGGCAAACGGGGCAAGCGAGGTCTAAGGCCTTGCGGCATGGTCCGATACTCACGAACAACATCTTCCAAAGTACTCCTCAACTGGGTACTTACGTTGGTACTTATGTTGGTAGACATGTCGTCCCTATCATCGCCGCTAGTAGCTGCGAGCCGTGGCGCGGGCGCGGTGTTAACCGCTGTTATTATTATTATTATTAATCTTGAAATTTGGAACCAACATTATTCAAATAGTCTAGGTGAACAATAAGAACGGATTTTTCGAAATTCCATACCTGAGTGGGTCAAATGGGCTCCCAAAGTTAGTATGGAAAAAAAATTTTTTTTCGTCACATGGACATGAAACTTTGTCAGTGTATTAAACTAAAGAAATAAAGAAACATGTGTATCACACTTTTTGAAAATCGACCCTTATACGGATTTAGCCTGGTTTTTGAGTATGCAACGCGGGAAATAATTTCATACTGCATTGCTGAAACTTTGCGAATACATTAATCAAATTATAGCAATCCAAGTGCAAATAATAATTTTTTGAAAATCAACTCCTAAAGGAGTCCAATTGGGGTCCAAAAAATGTTTCTCGACCTACAGTCATAAGATTTAGTTTATATATTGCACACAAGAATCTAAGAAACCTATTTCCGGCAAGTTTCGAAAAACTACCCCTAAGGTCATTTAATGGGGTTTCAAAGTTTGCACAAAGAAGGATTACCATTTCATCCTATGAAGCAGCTAGAGTAACGAAACTCGATAAATAAACTCAACACAACAATCGAAAAAACTAATTTTGAGCATTTTTGTAAAACCAACCCATAAGTGGGTCAAATGGGCTCCCAAAGTTTGTATGAAAAAATAATTTTTCTTCACACGGAAACGAAACTTTGTTAGAGTACTGAGCAAAAGAAATAAACAAACACGTGTAATACAACTTTTTGAAAATCATCCCTTAACGGGGTTTTAACATGGTTTTTGAGTATGAAACGTGAAAAAAGACATACTTACTGCAATGACGAAACTTGGCGAATATATTTATCAAATTGTAGCAATCCATGTGTAAATAATCATGTTTTGAGAATCAACTCCGAAATGGGTCCAATAGGGGTCCAAAAAATGTTTTTCGACCTGCAGTCATAAGACTTAGTTTATATAATTTACACAAGAATCTAAGAAAACTATTTCCGTCATTTTTCGTAAAACCACCCCTAATGTCATATCAAGGGGTTGGAAAGTTTGCACAAAGAAGGATTTCCATTTCATGCTATGATGCAGCTAGAGTGATGAAACTCAGTAAATAAACTCAACACAACAATTAAACAAACTGATTTTGAGCATTTTTGTAAAATCAACCCTTAAGTGGGCATAAATGGGTTCCCAAAATAAGTATGGAAAAAATTTTTGTTTTCATCACACGGATATGAAATGTTGTCAATATACTAAGCCAAAGAAATTAAGAAACACGTTTATCACAACTTTTTCAAATTCAACCCGTAAAGGGGTGTTAGCGGTTTTTGAGTATGAAACGCGGAGAAACTGCATTGATGAAACTTTGCGAATGCATTTATCAAACTAAAGCAATTCATGTGTAAATAATCATGTTTTGAAAATCGACTCCTAAAGGGGTCCAATTGGGGTCCAAAAGATGTTTTTCGACCTACACGTAGAACGATTTTCAATGAATGCTACAAAGCAGCTGGAGTAACGAAACACGGCATTTAAACTCAACACAACAATTTAACAAACCAAGTTTCAGCATTATTCGAAATCAAGCCCTAAGTGGGTCAAATGGGTTATTAGTTACTATGGATTTTTTTTTATCGCAATTACACGAATCTTTGTCATTGTACTGATAAAAATAAATTGAGGAACACGTGTATCACATTTTTTTTTAAATCAACCCCTGAAGGTGTTTTAACATATTTTTTGAGTATCAAATCTGGATAGAAAATATTTCTTCACTGATGAAACTATGTGAATAAATTCATCAAGTTAAAGCAATTTATTTTGAAAATCAACCCCCAAAAAGGGTCCAATTGAGTCCAAAATATGTTTTTTGTCCTATAATCACAGATATTATTATATGCATTGCACCCAAGAATCTAAGAAACCTATTTCAGGCATACATAGAAAAACAACCGCTAAGGTCGTTTTATGGGGTTGCATGAAGAAGGATTTTCATTTAAGCTATAATGGTGCTACAGTCATAAAACTCATTAAATAAACTCAACAAAACAACAAACAAAATTTTCAAAACTCAACCCCTAAGTGGGTCAAATAGGGTATCAAAGTTTGCAAAAAAATATTTTTCAACACATGGACACGAAAGTTTGTCAGTGTACTCATCAAAAGAAATTGAGAAACACGTCTAATACATTTGTTTTGAAAATCAACCCTTGACGGGGTTTTAGCACCATTTTTAAGTATGAATGTGGAAAAAAAACATGGTGCACTGATGCATTCATGAAATTAAATAAATCCATGTGTAAAAATTTTTTTTTTTTAATTAACCCCTAAAAAGGTTTAATCGGGGTCCAAAACATGTTTTCTTTTACCCTACGGTCACAAGATTTATTTTATGTATGGCACATAAGAATCTAAGAAACCTGATGCCAGCATTCATCGAAAAAGGTCAATTAATGATTTCATAGTTTGGATGCAAAAGCATTTTCGTTTAGGCTATAATGCAGCTACAGTTTCGAAACTCGGTGAATAAACTCACAACAATTTAATAAACTAACTTTCAGCATTTATCGTATATCAACCCGTGGGATAAATGAGGTATCAAGTTTGTATGTAATTTTTTTTTCTTCGACACGAAACTTTTGTCAGTCTACTCATCATAAGAAATTGAGAAACATGTCTAACACATTTGTATTGAAAATCAATCCTTGGCGGGGTTTTAACACAGTTTTTGAGCATGAAACGCGAAAAAAAACTCATGCTGCACTGATGACACTTTGCTTTGATGACATGTTTTTAAAAACCCTAAAAGCGTTCAATTGAGGTCCAAAAAATATTTTATTCCTACAGTCACACGACATATTATATGTATTGCATCCAAGAATCTAAGAAACCGTTTCCGGCATTCTTCGAAAGAGCCCTAAAGTTTGCGTGAAGAAAGATCTCCATTTAATGCTTTATTGCAACTGTATGGTACAGCAGTGAACTGAATTGACTTGATTTTTGGGATTGTAGTATAGGTGCTGGTTAGGTAAAGTATTGTAAATGAAAATGCGTGACGTTATTACAATCTTGCAAAGTTTCTGTATATTGAATGTAAAAAGGGAACAGGAAATTGGAATACAGCATAGATAATATATAACTAGATACTTATTATAATGTTGCCATACATTGTTTGGCTTATTGTACTAAACATACTCCCAACAGCAAAGAAAAGTATAAACATACATATATTTAAACTGTTGTTTCATTTTGAAATTGAGTTTCTGAAAAATCTAAGTTAATGTTGAAATGAACTATATAAATGGATATAACCTTAAAATAAACTGTAATCCCTAGTTTCTATACTGCTTTATATAATGCTATGGGTTTTTTAAATTTTAAAAGTAAACTTATTTTTTACAATCATAGTTTGTCTACTGATTTTACTACTGTACTGTGGCTTTATATAAGCTAAGAGTTTTGAACTGAAATACAACAAAATGTTTCTGAACAAAACTTAAAATTATATATATATGTACTTTATAATTATATAATATTAATAATATTTTAAGGGTAGCTACCATAACGCATGCTCTGCTATATTCAATAAACTTTCAAACAACATTCACTATGGTAACGCCATCAATTATACATATTCTTTATATAACACTTTGTACTAATTTTAGGTAGATAATTTGATACATACATTCCACCACAAAACAAGAACTTTTATAATAATACATAAGTATGTTATGTACCTACATACATAATGTGTGTAACTGTTATGTTTATACATAAACTATGTTATGTAGCTTAAATACAAAAAAATCAGATACATCTGATACACATGAGGTGTATATATTTACTGAATAATGGATATTTACTTAGTGAGCTAAGTTTATAAACAGAAAAAGTTAATCATCTATTTCAATTGGTAACAAACAGACTTTGTGTATAGAACGCACATATGTACCTTTACTGGTTTTTAATTCCAGGGTACGTACCTTTCCGTCAGGTCCAGTCTTGACTGATACTACTCTAGCTCTAGGCCATTGTAATGGAGGTGTATTATTTTCAATTATGATAACAAGGGAACCTACCTTTATGTTAGGTAGAGAGCGTTGCCATTTGGGCCTGTTCTGCAATTGCACTAGATATTGCTTGTACCAAGCTTTCCAAAAGCATTGTTGCATTTTTGTACATAAATTCCAAAATTTTAATCTATTACTGGGAACTTCAGTCAAGTCTGGTTCTGGGTAACAATTCAATGGTGCTCCGGTTAAAAAATGTCCTGGGGTAAGATATGAAAGATCAGTTGGGTCTGACGACATAGGTGTCAGTGGCCTTGAATTTAATATGCTCTCAATCTCCACCATGACAGAGTATAGCTGTTCAAATGTAAGCACAGTGTCACCTACTACACGTTTAATATGATACTTAGCGCTTTTCACGCCTGCTTCCCAGAGACCACCAAACTCAGGGCTGTAACTGGGGATAAACTTAAACTTTATGCCAGTTGTACTTGAAAAATTAATAACAGAATCTTGGTGAGTATTAAGGGAATTTAAATGATACAATTCTTGTAACTTATTATTAGCACCTTTAAAGTTAGAACCGTTGTCACAAAATACCTCACTTGGAATATTTCTTCGTGATATAAATCTTTTAAATGCACTTAGAAAGGCTTCAGTGGTTAAATTAGATACTAGCTCAATGTGCACAGCTTTTGTTGCAAAGCATACAAATAAGGCCATGTAAGCTTTACCTATTAATGCTCGTCTTACACGTGATTGTTTGACTTGAAAAGGACCTGCAAAGTCCACACCTACCTTTTGAAAAGGACGTGTCATAGTGACCCGTTCTTTTGGTAAGCTTCCCATCAATTGCTCAGCACATTTTGCTTTTAATCTAAAGCATTTTATACATTTATAAATGACTTTTCTAATTTCTCTATGAGTATTTATGAGCCAGTAAAATTGATTAAGACTACTGAGTACCAGTTTATGCCCAGCATGGTGCAATTTGACATGTTCATTCATAATTATAAGGTGAGTAATATTTGAATTTTTAGGTAAGATTATTGGATATTTTTGAGCATAAGGAATATTTGACTCTTGCAATCTACCACCAACTCTTAACGATCCCTTGTTGTCAAGAAAGGGGAATAGACTTTTTAAATTACTTCTAATGGGTTTATTATTTTTTAAACTTGAAATTTCTTCACTAAAGTGCTTACTCTGATCATGCTTTACAATGGTCAACAAGGCTTCTTGTAACTCTATTGGTTGTAAACAATTATCTTTTACACGCAAGGTAACATCTTTACACTTACAGTTATTTATGAATCTTAGCATATAGGCTAACACGCGTTTCATTTTATTAATATTAGAGTATTTAGAAAAAAATATTAATTCATCCTGTTGTTGTGTTAAACATGACTTGGATATATTTTTAAATTCAGGCAAATTTTGTATATTACAATTATATTCACTTGGATTTTTATACTCTGCACTATGTAGAAATTCAGGCCCCGCAAACCACATTTTAGATTCTTTGATTAATGTTGGACTTATGCCCCGTGAAATGAGATCTGCTGGGTTCTCAGAACTGCGAACGTAGTGCCAAGTATAGTTTGAGCAATTTTCTTGTATGAATTTGACTCTATTGGCTACATATGCTTGTAATTTGACAGGACCGGTAATAATCCATGCCAAGACTACTTGTGAATCTGAATACAATGACACAGTTAAATGATCAATCTTCTTACATAAGTTAGAATTTACTTTGTTTACAAGTTTAGTTAATAATACTGCACTATTGAGCTCAAGACGAGGAATGGTAAGTTGTTTGTTCAATGGCTTTATGCGTGATTTAGAACATAATAAATACATGTTAACTATTCCATTTTCATCCACAACCCTTAGGTATATACAGCAACCATACGCAAAATTTGACGCATCTGCAAACCCAATGAGTTGAACTCGCCTTGGCTTGGAAATGTTTATGCCTCTTTTTATACAAATTTCAGGCATATTTTTTAAGTCAGTAAAAAAGTTAAGGCATTCCTCACATAACTTTTGAGGTAATGGATCGTCCCACTTAATATTTGTTTCACATATTTTTTGCATTATATTTTTTGCTATTATTGAAATGGGTCCTATTAAACCTAAAGGATCATAAAATTTACTAATTATACTTAAAACAATTCTTTTTGTGAAATTAGTGGGTAATTCAAATTGAGGACTTTGAATTTGAAGCGAGTCAGTACTGGCATTATAAATTAAACCTAATGTTTTTATACTGAAATTTTCATTAGAAAATGAGTGGCTTTTACTTTGGCTCTGATCATTTTCAGATATGTTATGCAATATTTCAGGCACATTAGAAAACCATTTGTGTAGCTGAAAACCACCTAATTCTAATAAGCTTATAAGCTGTTTTTTAGCCTCGAACAAGGTACATTTATCCTTTTGGGAGACTATAATGTCATCGACATAAGTATTCTCTTTTAAAATAGAAGAAGCAATTGGGAAATCGTTTTGGTAACGGTTGGCCAGCTCTAATAGACATCTTGTTGCTAAATAAGCAGAACTCTTAAGTCCATATGTGACTGTTTGTAGCTGAATGCATTGTACCGAGTTTGTTTCGGAAGGAGTGACTATGACTTCATCATTTGAAGTTGAAGACTTTGTTATTTCTGCAGGCCTCCATAGAATATTCTGTAAGGACTTATAAGGTTGGGAAATATTCACCGCCCTATACATTTTTTTAATGTCACAGATAAATATGTAGTCATGTAATCTAAATGAGATTAAGATGTCAAATAAATCACTTTGAACTATTGGACCATTTAATAGGTAATCATTTAAGGATGTATTATCAACTTTCATACCTCCATCAAAGACCACTCGTAACCTACTGGTCTGGCTGTTTAAATTAAACACTGCATGATGAGGCAAAAAATATATGGGACCTTCGGTTAAATTATAATTGGATAAATCAAAATATTGAGCATGTCCAAGTGCCAAATACTCAGTAATGAATTTATTGTATTCTAAAAATAATTCAGGTTGCTCTTTCAATTTTTTCTCAAGATTATTGAACCTTTTCAATGCTGAATAAAAAGAAGCAGATAAATTAATATTATTTATAGGTATTTTCAGAGGCAAGGCGACTTCAAACTTGTTGTCTTGTAATGAAACAGTATTTTGGAATATAGATTCACACAATTCTTGCTCTGTTGTATTTTCATTAAAAACTTCTGGCACTGTTTCACATTGCCAAAATTGTTTAAGTGGGTTAATATAAGATTCATTGGAAAAATCATTAAAAGTTTCATCCAAATTGAGGTGAAAATTTGTAAAGTGGTTGGTGAAATTATACCTAGGTATGCAAGAAGATGGAATATTCCCGGAGATTATATAACCAAAATCAGTGTTTTGAAGATATGGCCCATGCTCAGCAAGTTTTATCTTCTCAGGATGTAAAGCCTGGAAGAAAATTTGTGCATCTAAGAGCAATTGTACTTCATTTGGGATGTGAAATTCATCGTCCCCGAGCTCAATCTCGCTTGGTATATTTAAATCTTTAATATTTATTTGAAAGTGTGGAATTTTATGTGAAATTTTTTCCACTACTGCACATGTGGTAGTAAACTTAACCTGTGATTTTAATGTTATAATATCTATTGTGATACACTCTTTAATTGAACACTGTAAATTGCCAATGCCGTTTATATTGGACGACTCATTTTGAACATTGCCTTGCACAAGTTTTGATAAACTATTTGTAATACATGAAACTTGGCTGCCTGTATCTAAAATAGCTCGTGCCGTTATAATACTACCATCCTTACCAATTATATTTACCTTTACAGTAGGCAAAATGTTATACTTAGGATTTGAATCAGAATTTGAATTTGAAAATAAAGTGACGGGTTTAGTAGTATCCCGCTCAACCTGTTTACTTGCATCATGAAGCAACGAGTTGTGGGATTTGTGAGAAACATTACACCGAAACTTGTAGTTACATTTTCCTTTATGTGAATTTAGACATAAGTTGCACAGATTATTTTTTTGTATATAATCTGCTCGCTCTTTCAGCGGAGAACATTGAAATTTGCTACATTTGAAAAGCTTATGTGGAGATAATTTACAAAACTTACAGTTGTCTAGCTGCGTGGCAGACACTACCGTTAAAGCAGTGCGTGGTACAGAAGGCGTCTTGGTCACCTCTGTACATGTCTCCTCCAGTGCTGCTGCTCGACATTCTATAAAGTGTAATAAATCATGAAGACTTTTGTAACCTAATGTCTGTTTTTCAAATTGGTAAGCACGGTTGGTATACATATCAAGTTTTTTAACTATAATATTTATTAATATGTTGTCCCAAGACTCTACGGGTTCATTTAAGTTTTTTAATGCACATATTTGCTGCCTAATAAATGACACTATATTTTTTAAACTAGTGGGATTACCCTTAATCATAGGCTTATAATCTAATAGCTCGTTTATATGAAAAGATATGAGTTTGTCCTTATTGTCATACCTGTCACTTAAAATTTGCTTGGCTTCGCTATAGTTTTCATTGGTGGGTGGTATCCTTTTAATTAGATCCAAGGCCTCCCCAGCCAGGAAAGTGCGTAAGTAATACAGTTTCTGCGCAGGAGACAGTCTATCATTGATGTCCACTGTAGCGTTGAACAAATCAATGAATGGTTTGAAATCTGCATATTTTCCGTCAAAGACCGGAATGTTTACTGGCGGGAGCTTTGTGTTGCTTTGTGGATATGTGGCTTCTTGCCCCTTTGATTGTACCTCTTTGGACGAGGGCGAGCACAACTCCGATATGCGGTTTTGAATTTTCGCTAGAATTTCATAATACTTATTTTCTAATTCCGTGACGTCTTCCTCCGACTCGGGCGCAAGCACAGATAGATTAATATTGGCGTCTATATATGCTGCATAAGCGATTTTTGCTGCGTCTTCCCGTACTTTTAATGTGCATGAATCGACCGCGTGGAATTCCGAACTTTGAATAAATGTGTAAATTCTTGTAATTACACTTTTGTGACCTCCGCGTACGCCTTTGAGGCGTTTTTCGTCTTCTTTTGCCATTTTCAAACGTTAATTATAGTTATATATGAAATAAAATGCACTACACCTTTTTACACCGCACAATGAGAAAAAAATATGGCGACGATTCGATGCGCTGCGCAGTGACTTGTTGCACGAAAACACCGGTGCAGTGGCCCCGTGGTGTTCTGCTGTCCCGCTTGCTCACGCGCACCGTTGCGTGCGTGTGAAAGTGACGGCGCTAGATCTATCGCCGCGAATTGCAGGCAATAGTATGGCTTCTTCCACCCCGGCGAATTTTGCACGAAGCGTTATAAAAATGGAAGTATACTTTACCAAACTGTTGCGATGAAGGACCAGCTGTATGGTACAGCAGTGAACTGAATTGACTTGATTTTTGGGATTGTAGTATAGGTGCTGGTTAGGTAAAGTATTGTAAATGAAAATGCGTGACGTTATTACAATCTTGCAAAGTTTCTGTATATTGAATGTAAAAAGGGAACAGGAAATTGGAATACAGCATAGATAATATATAACTAGATACTTATTATAATGTTGCCATACATTGTTTGGCTTATTGTACTAAACAGCAACTATGGTAACGAAACTCAGTGAATAAACTAATTTCCAGCATTTTTTGAAAATTAACCGCTAAGGGCATTGGTAAATAGCAATGGGATTACCAAATGGATTCCAGTTAACAACCTCATAAGTTTTTAAATGGGATTGAAAAATATGTACACTATGTTTTTGTATTTAATGTTAACAGCGCAGTTACAGTAATGGTTCTTTTTAACCGACTTCAAAAAAGGAGGAGGTTCTCAATTCGTCTGTATATATATATTATTTTTTTCTATATATGTTCGCGCATAACTTTGACAATTATGAACCGATTTGAAAAAATCTTTCTTCCATCCATTCGTTAATCCGTTAATTGGGTCCCATAAAAAAAATATTGCTTAGTAATAAGTAGTTCCTGAAAAAACAGGAATGGTGACTGCGCACTGCGAGCTGCAAGAAAGCCTATATAGATGACTTTATGGTGCTTTTTAAGGACAAAAATGGTCATAACTCTGGTAAATATTTACCAATTTCAATGATTCTTTTTTTATTCGAAAGAAGAAACCACTGTAATGAACCTGTATGAATTTTATCACAACCGGATAAGAACTTCCTGGAGGACCATGAATGATATGGAGGAATTTATCTGGTAAAAACCATAAAACTGATGTTCTCCGTTACATTTCTCTGATAAATATGAACCGATTTCGATGATTCTTTTTTTATTCGAGAGAGTAAACTACTATGATGATTTAATGCAAATTTCATTACGATCGGACAAATTGTTTCTGAGTTTCTGAAGAAACATGAATTATGTAAAAGTATGTAGACGATAATGTGAAATCATAATGATGTCATAACCTACCTAGATCATTTTACCGTCTTCGATGGTTCAATCTTTATGTATGAAAATATCACTAAAAAGTATAAAATAAAATATTTAAAAAAAAAATTAAACCGACTTCAATAACACTAAAAAGTATAAAATAATTTAAATATTATTGAAGTTGGTGCCAAATATACACAGCAGGTACGCTAACACCAACTTCTTTAATATTTAAATTATTTTATACTTTTTAGTGTTATTGAAGTCGGTTCAATTTTTTTTTAAATATTTTATTTTAAATAAATACATTTAAGAAATAGGAGCTATGATAGCTTACTTATAAAGAAATACAAGCTACATACTTGATACCTTGATCAGGGTTAATAAAAGTGTAAACAATATTGAAATCGATCGTCCGAAGATCGGACCAACAATAATAACTAAGAAGAGGGTGCACCGGCATAATTGTAACATAAGGGCGTTCAACATCTCAGTCCTCCCGTGACCATGGGTGCTGCAAAGCATTCGAAACGTCGGTATAGTAAAAGCTAAAATAAACCGCGATTAAATCCGTAAAAAGTAGTTTGATTTCAATGTGTAGCATTCGCGTAAATAAAAGACAACATTAGTGAGAGCAATATTTTAAAAAACCCCGATACATAATTCAGAACACGTTTGAGTAACAAAGTCAACGCGGGCGAAGCCACGGGCTGCTAGTGTTATAATAATCCAGGCTTTATTGCATAATCTTTAAATATGATGATTGAAGCTATGTTACGATTTGCATCAGACATTGCATACGAGACGCGGTGACTCGCTATCCGAAATAAAAATCGATGAAACTAGACTAAATAGGCCCCTTATGTAACCGTCCAGTAAGTATCACTACAATAAGTTATTCTGCGATAAAATATAATTATGTAAAACATTATTGTATTCCGGTATAAAAGGCACTGTAGTTGAGCTGCAGCACTTAAGAGATTTCTCTGCACTCGTCTTCACGTTGACGTGATTGCTCTTTTTGTCGACATTGTCTGTCTGTCGACTGTCGCTGATGCTGATCTAATTGAACAAACAAACACTGTTTAAAAAAAAAGGAAAAAATGACAAGCCCACTGAGTTTTTTGCCGATCTTCTCAGTTGAGGCCGCGTTGTGTAAATTGACCGTTCAAAAGTGCTAGCGTTAAACCTATTTGAAATAAATGATTTTGAATTGAATTTGAATAAGACATTTAGCATATTAAGTTATTCATCTTCAAAAATAAAACGAAGTCTTCCAATTATAATTGTTCTCCAACAAATGTCTGCATCAATTACAATAATGCTGCTGTTAATTTCAATAGCATTAGACGTTTTCGACGTCATCAGAACGGCACATAACAGTCGGCTAATCGCAGTCGGCGAGCCATTTTTCTATTCCATTAACTAATAGAGCAGCAGTCCATCTATCTGGCATCCGACCCGCCAACAAGTGGCACAATTTATACGTCTCAAGATCGGCGCCACGAGCCAACGCAGCCACCGCCGCCGGCCACCGCCCATCGTCCCTCGCCACATGGCCCACTCGCTATATTTGCGAATACTCTTTACGATATGAAACCGCTGATTACAACGTTAGCAGTCGAAAACACTTATCGTTAAAGTATATTACAGAAAGCGACTTGAGCCATCTCTCATCATGTCATAAGCCGTAAATGTTACTGGGCTGTACAAGCAAAGTGAAAATGTCATTAATTTATTACCTGTAACTACATAATTTATTACCTGGTTATGCAGAAGTTTTAGAAAGAAATGTTAAATAGTTTATTTTATTATAAAACTTTAATATAAGTTTAAGCTATATCGTGTAGTGAAAATAGAACCAAAGCCTGAAGATACACGGCAAAGCTATTTTTTATTTGTCACGTTCAGAAATCCCGTAAACACAATTATATTTGCCCGGAAGGAGTTCTTTGCTTCGGAAAATTAATATTTATTTGAGTGGATGTTGACCCCGGCAGGTCCATTTACACAGCTTCCGACAGTGTAGCGGCGAGCGATAAACTCCGCGACATTACCGGACTCTTCGGGAACGAGGAAAATTCACATTTCGAATGGAAATGGACTACGTAATATTGTAAACAGTTGAATTCGTTATTTTCAAACAGGCAGTATGCAATGTTTTCTAAGTAATTTAATGAGATTACTTAGGAGCTGAACTGAGAACTTTTGGAGCGATTGAGAGAAATAAAAGTTATGAGTTCAGACGATGACTTTACTTTGGATTTTTATGTGTAACCTGTCATGTCCCACAGCTGCACACATCAATAAATAATTTATTTAGTTTAGATGTAGATAAGTATCTAATACCTATTCAACAACACCTAATAAATTAAAACTACATAATAAATTACTATAATATTATTCGCGCATACCTATTTAAATAAAATTTCAATGCATTTTAAAAGAATAATTAATTATTTATAACATTGAATTGAACATTAATTAATGCACATACAATATTTGAATTAACATCTTATTGATGTGTAACGAACTACGCAACGGTAAGGTCACCGACCGCGACCGTGGCAGATCGCGTCATTAATGAATGAATACATTATCTTTCTATTGTTACTTTATAAAAACACTTTAGTCACAGTATAAATATGTATACAGTATGGAAGCTACCTACAAACGCTCGAAACGGCACACTCACACAAACATGCGCGTCGACGAGAGTTCTAAGCGAATGTCGCGATGCCGTCAGTTGTGCGTGCCGCGAAGTTAGTCTCCGCGATCTTTTTAAAAAAACATCAAAACCGAAGCTATCGTACGAGTATCGAGTATTTTAAATTGCCTATGTATATTGTTATTCTTATATTATTGTATCGTTATATTATATCTGGTCTGTGTGATCGATCATAATGAATTCGTGAACATTTGTAAATACAGAATGGCGGCGCTTTTATTAACACAAAAGTAAATCAAAGATGGTGGTTGCAATAATTATCAACTATTTTGTTATGGTTGTAGTTTTCGTGGTTTTCCGGGGTGTTATAGCGGATAATGCTGCCAAACTGTAAATCCAAGATGGCGGCTACAATAAGTTATCAACTATTTTGTCATGGGTATCGTTTTCATGGTTTTCGAGGGTATTGAAGCCGCTGGTGCTATCAAATCCAAGATGACGGCCGCAATAAAATTTCAACTTTTTCGTCACTTTTTTTTACTTTTTTTTTCATATCGCATAATATTTAAACACTATTTGAAATCAGCATTTAGATGTAATAGCATTTAGTTGTAATAGTATACCTACAGTGTATTTATGAATAGACTAAGGATAATAATAAGATCACTTTTAGCCTAATTTTTCAATCTGATGAAATCATAATTTTTTTTTTCATTTCATGTTCCTGCTTCTCAATTTCTTGTGGTCAGTTTCAATTGCTTGTGTTGTTTTATTAATTGTAAAACCTGTGTCCGGTGTATGCTGTTGCTCTCCGACGCACTCTAGCTGACGGGTATCCACGGAAGTTCAGCGTCGTTGTGCCAGCTAGGAGCAACGACACATGCTGTGTGGATAACCTTTCAACGGCATTCTAATTATTAGTTTAAGTGTACTAAGTAGGCTAGTTACTGTACAAGATGTCGTTGAATAAATGTTTTTCTTTCTTTCTTTTTTCTTTCTACTTTTTCGTTACGTCCTAATGACAAAGTTTAAGATCTATAGTTCTAGAAGTTACTGTATGTACAAGTTATTAATAAAAATTGAAGGTGTCAACCCTATCGCTTCCATGGAGTGTAGGTAATTATTTCGTCAACTAGGCTTAGTTTCCAAACTGTATTCATATTTTAACTGTGCTTTAGTTGAACGACATAATCTTGTTTTAGTGTAATGTAATTATAAACCGGATTGGATTATTTATGCAGTTTTAGAGTTCATCGCTTCTTATGTTATGTTATAAAAAATGTTAGTAATGTAAGAAGAAGCCAGTAAGATGTCTCGATGATTGAAAACACGGAGTTCTCTTAATTCTTTCATTCTTACACTGACAATATTATACAATGTAAAATAGTTAATTAATTTAGTAAGTTAATGCCATTAATTTAGTTTTACAATTATAAATATTCGTTACGTGTTTTATAATAGTTTCAATATTAAAATGATTGTTTAACGGTCAACAGAAATACGTATTTTGTAAAGTTATCAATAGCAAAACTATTTTCTATTTAGTTATTTCTTATTAATTTTAAAATAATGTGTAAGTAACTCAACCTTACAGTAATTATTACCGACACGAGTATTATCTGAGACGAGATTACACTCAGTCGGTATTTGCAAAATTATAAATATATATATTTTTTTAATTATTTTTTAACTTAAATTCATAATATGATTTCTTATAATCAGTAACTTATTTAATTTACATTAAAAGACAAGTTATCATTTTTTATATTAACTTCTTGCAGTTGAGTTGCAGAGCTAAAAACATTTTATTTAACAGAAAATAAAAAGAATTTATTTACTTAATACCATCCAGAAACATATCAAACAGAAAACTGAATATTTTTTTATTGTCATTAATACGATAGCTATCAAAATCATTATCAAATAGTCAGCGCTCTCAGCAGGAGTCTGCTACTCAACAGCCATTGTACGAAGACAATGTCGATCAGCTGAGGATCAGCTGACCCGACTTATGGAGACGTTACAACTTACAGACTTGCCTCTATAAATACTTTAGGATATTATATCTGTTTGATATTTTGTTAAATACCATTACGTAACGAGGTGAGTTAGGGTCCAAGTCAAGGTCGAGCTAAACCGACGGCCTCGCATTCCACCGGTCCCGTGAACCAAGGAAAATATAGCTAACGCTTCAATTGAACGTATCATTTGCATGTCAAATGTCTCGACCCAATTACACATCATCATCATAGTAGACAGATATAACTCGCCTCTTGTTTGTGCGCTCTTAAGATATAAAGAATGCATATTTAAACTACCGTCTTATTACGAAAAGCAGTTTAACGTTAAACCTGGGTTTAGACTCAGGTTTAAGGAACAATTTCCTGAGTTTAAACTGAAGAAGAAGAAGAACTACATTTATTTGGCAAAAAGCAACACCCAGAAATATATACAAAACGGGAAAAAAGAACAGTACAAAAAACTTAAACCTAGGTTTAACGTACAACCTGGGTTTAGACTCAGGTTTAAGGAATAATTTCCTGAGTTTAAACCTAGGTTTAACGTTAAACCTGGGTTTAGACTCAGGTTTAAGGAACAATTTCCGGAGTTTAAACCTAGGTTTAACGTTAAACGTAATAAGACGCCTAGAATTTTAATTATAAGACCGCCGATATGGGCATCAAATAAAGGTGAACAAATTTGACTGACGCCTATTTGATTTATAGTAAGTAAATGGTTTTATAAAAAAAGTTCCTGTTATCAGTTGGACTTCTACTTACAACTCTGTTCGCTCTTTTGCAAATTCAGCATTTACGACATTGCCACAATTTAATATCACAATTATTACATGAGTAGCTAATAGCTACGTTACTATTCTTACAAGTGTATGTCTTTTAGAACGTGATATTTATGGTGTTAGTAATATGCGAAGGCGAGTAAGTTTTGGAAGAATAATGTAGCAAATATGAGCAGAAGTGCCTGCGGCCGCGGGAGTCGGTGCGAACGATCAGCGGTTTGTAAACATTAGGACGAAGTAAACACCATAGACAAGAGTAGGTATATAGAAACAGGTAGGTAAACACTAGGCCTATAGTACTTTCACACGAGCTCGGCCGCGGGCCAACGTATTGATTTATAGCGACGATAGTATTTATTTGAAACATAGGGTATCAATAAGCCAGATGGCACGTGCTGCTATCTCCGATCAATTCGCTATCGATGGAGCGTATCTTATAAACAGTTTGCAATGCGCAGCTTACGTCAGCACTCCAAACACATATTTAGACCAAATTGAATCGTTATAAGAGATTTAGTATCGCGTGACGCAATTTTATTAGAAGATAAATTTTGTTTTTTGGATCAATAAGTAGTCTTAAAAGTACCGCTCCTAGAGGATGTTAAAAGTGCTTCTGCAGAATTGGCTATAGGCTTTTTTATATTGCGTCATTTTTGTTGTAATTAGTTATGATGGGTTAGTTTTCCTAAAAGCGCATTCTTGGTTGATGTTAACTTGCCTTTGGCATTATGTTATTTGCGTTTTTCATCAATATTAGGTACTTTTATTATTACATTTCGACGATTTTTTTTATATTTTAATAAACTTCATAACAACTATTTTGTTTATAATTCAGCATGAAATTATTTCGAGAGATATCTTATCAATAAATCCAATTTATAGATACACTACATTAATTACAAATTTCATTATTTCACCATTCAGTTGCGTCCGTCTTATATGGACATCCAGTGAATATCCAAGATGTTAAGATCTGTACAGAGTGCGGTCCATTAGTGACCTTATTTAATTGAGGATGCAATTTCTGTCACTGGCTTTTTATCTGAACACTGCAGTTCCTTCAGTTAATAGGATCTTTGAAGTGCTGGCATTGCTCTCAATAAGTTCCCGGCCGCGCCGCGCCGTGACCACCCACGGCTTTATATTGATGTGCAGAATACTTAAATTCTATTCCTAGACTCCTTTTAATTTAAAAACTTAACTATGAATAAGTGGTAATTGTGGGTGTGGCGTAGAGTTACTTCATTTTTGCGAGGGTGTTCCTTTTGCTACTTCTTTTAAGACTTTTAGCAATTCACAAAAATGATGTAAGTATCTTAATGGTTAAATATATATTTTTAATTGAACACCAAATTGCATAGAACACTATTAATTTATAAATGTTACGATCGCACTCAGCGTGTGAATTAATTATTATCTCGTCACTTAAGTGTAGGTTTTACTATAAAATCTATATCTATCTATTCTTCTATATATTAATAAAAGAGCAGGGTGTTTTCTAGGAATCACGATACAGCAAAAACCATATTACGTACAATCTTGAAATTTGGAACCAACATTATTCAAATAGTCTAGGTGAACAATAAGAACGGATTTTTCGAAATTCCATACCTGAGTGGGTCAAACGGGTTCCCAAAGTTTGTATGGAAAAAAAAAAATTTTCTTCACACGGACATGAAACTTTGTAAGTGTACTAAACAAAAGAAATAAAGAAACACGTGTATCACACTTTTTGAAAATCGACCCATATTGGGATTTTAGCCTGGTTTTTGAGTATGCAACGCGGAAAAAAATTTTCATACTGCATTACTGAAACTTTGCGAATACATTAATCAAATTGTAGCAATCCAAGTGCAAACAATCATTTTTTGAAAATCATCTCGTAAAGGGGTCTAATTGGGGTCCAAAAAATGTTTCTCGACCTACAGTCATAAAACTTAGTTTATATATTGCACACAAGAATCTAAGAAACTTATTTCCAGCATTTTTCAAAAAACTACCCCTAAGGTTTTTTAATGGGGTTTCAAAGTTTGCACAAAGAAGGATTTCCATTTCATCCTATGATGCAGCTAGAGTAACGAAACTCGGTAAATAAACTCAATACAACAATTGAAAAAACAAATTTTGATCATTTTTGTAAAATCAACCCCTAAGTGGGTCAAATGGGCTCCCAAAGTTTGTATGGAAAAAAGAAAATTTTCGTCACACGGACATGAAACTTTGTCAGTGTACTAAACAAAAGAAATAAAGAAACACGTGTATTACAACTTTTTGTAAATCGACCCTTAAAGGGGTTTTAACATGGTTTTTGAGTATACAACGTAAAAAAAACATACTGCATTGATGAAACTTTGCGAATATATTTATCAAATTATAGCAATCTATGTGTAAATAATCATGTGTTGAGAATCAACTCCGAAATGTGTCCAATTGGGGTCCAAAAAATGTTTTTCGACCTACAGTCATAAGACTTAGTTTATATATTGTACACAAGAATCTAAGAAACCTGTTTCCTGCATTTTTTGAAAAACAACCCCTAAGGTCATATCAAGGGGTTGCAAAATTTGCACAAAGAAGGATTTCCATTTCATGATATGATGCAGCTAGAGTAACGAAACTCAGTAAATAAACTCAACACAACAATTGAACAAACTTATTTGAGCATTTTTGTAAAATCAACCCCTAAGTGGGTCAAATGGGCTCCCAAAGTTATTACGGATTTTTGTTTTTTCATCACACGGATAAGAAATTTAGTCAATGTACTAGGGGTGTTAGCATGGTTTTTGAGTATGAAACGCGGAAAAAAATATCATACTGCATTGATGAAACTTTGCGAATACCTTTATCAAACTAAAGCAATGATTGTATAAATAATTATTTTTTGAAAATCAACTCTTAACAGGGTCCAATGGGGGTGCGAAAATGATTGTCGACCTACAGTCATAAGACTTAATTTATGTGTTGCACACAAGAATCTAAGAAACCTATATCCGGCATTTTGCAAAAAACAACCCCTATGATCATTTAATGGGGTTGTAAAGTTTACACGTAAAACGATTTCCATTTAATGCTATAATAGAGCTAGAGAAACGAAACTCGGCACATAAACTCAATACAAAAATTGAATAAACTAATTTTCAGCATTTTTCGATAATCAACCTCTAAGTGGGTCAAATGGGATCTCAAAATTTGTATGGAAAACATTTTGTTTTCACCACACATACACGAAATGTCAACGTACTAAACATAAGAAATTAAAAAAACACGTGTATCACAACTTTTTGAAAATCGACCCTTAAAGGGGTTTTAACATGGTTTTTGAGTATACAACGTAAAAAAAAAATACTTACTGCATTGATGAAACTTTGCGAATATATTTATCAAATTATAGCAATCTATATGTGTAAATAGTTTATGAAAATCAACTCCTAAAGGGGTCCAATTGGGGTTTAAAAATGTTTTTCGACCTGCAGTCATAAGACTTAACTTATGTATTGCACACAAGAATCTAAGAAACCCATTTCCGGCATTTAGCGAAAAACAACCCCTAAGGTCATATAATGGGGTTGGAAAGTTTACACGTAGAACGATTTCCATTGAATGTTATAATGCAGCTAGAGTAACGAAAATCGGTACATAGACTCAACAAAACAGTTTAACAAATTTATTTTCACCATTTTTCAAAAATCAACCCCTACGTGGGTCAAATGGGGTATCAAAAATACCATGAAAAAAAAAATTCATAGCACACGGACACGAAACTTTATCAGTGAACTGATAAAAACACGTGTATCACATTATTTTTTTAAATCAACCCTTGAAGGGGTTTTAGCATGGTTTTTGAGTATCAAGCGCGGAAAGGAAATCATGCTGCATTGATGAAACTTTGTGAATAAATTGATCAAGTTAAAGCAATTTAATTATTTTGAAAATCAACCCCTAAAAGGGTCTAATTGGGTCCAAAAAATATTTTTTTGTCCTACAGTCACAGGACTTATTTTATGCATTGCACATAATAATCTAAGAAACTTATTACAGGCATTCTTCAAAAAACAATCCCTAAAGTAATTTTATGAAGTTGCAAAGTTTGCATGAAGAACGATATTCATTTTAGCTATAATGTTGCTACAGTCACACAACTCATTAAATAAACTCAACATAACAACAAACAAATTTTCTGCATATTTCGGAAATCAACCCCTAACTGGGTCAAATAGGGTATCAAAGTTTGCAAAAAAATATTTTTCATCACACGGACACAAAACTTAGTCATCAAAAGAAGTTGAGAAACACGTCTGACACATTTGATTTGAAAATCAACCCTTGATTAGGTTTTAGCACGGTTTTTGAGTATGAATTCGGAAAACCGATGACTGATGACTCTGCGGATGCATTTATGAAATTAAAGAAATCCATGTGCAATTTTTTTTTTATTTGATTCCCAAAAGGGATTAATTGGGGTCCAAATCCTTTTGTTTTACCCTACGGTCACAAGACTTATTTTATGTATTGCACATAATAATCTAAGAAACCTGTTTCCTGCATTCATCGAAAAATAAAACCCCTAAGATCAATTAATGGTTTCAAAGTTTGCATGCAGAAGGATTTCCATTTAATTTATAATACAGCTACAGTCACGAAACTCGGTAAATAAACTCAACACAACAATTTAACAAACTAATTTTCAGCATTTTTAACGGACTTCAAAAAACTATTTTATAAAATATAAAAACCGACTTCAAAGTAAATTATCTAAAAAGCATAAAATAACGAAAATATATTGAAGTCGGTGCTAGCTAATCATGTTAACTAACACTATCACCAGCTGACACCGACTTCAATATATTTTCGTTATTTTATGCTTTTTAGATAATTTACTTTGAAGTCGGTTTTTATTTTTTATAAAATAGTTTATTTAACACTTTTTAGTGACTTATTTTACCAATATAGGTATCAGCACTATCACGCAACTCGAACGTCTACGTTACAGTAACTTATTGAAAACATAAAAAGTTCATATCTCTTAAATTACTGAACCGATTTTGATAAAATTTGTACTCTACCCTAAGTTGAACAATACTCTAACTATTGCAAATAGAATTTTTGAAATCGGACTTGTAGTTTCTGAGAAATCGGTGGACAAACCTACATACATACATACATACACTCATAAAATTTGGTAAATTTGTTTAGAAGCCCACATAAACTAACATATATTAATATTACGCGTTTTTATCAATATTACATACATACGCGTCGAATAGAGAACCTTCTTTTTGAAGCCGGTTAAAAAGGAGGAGGTTCTCAATTTGTCTGTACATTTTTTTTTCTATGTATGATCGCGCATGATTCTGTCAATTTTGAACCGATTTCAAAAAATCTTTCTGGTACGAATAGGCCACTCCACTGATTGGGTCCCATAAAAAAAATTACTTAGGAATAAGCTCCTGAAAAAACAAAAATGGCGACTCAGAAAAAACTGTAGGAATGCCTAAAAGATGATATTTCTATCGCATTTTAAAGACGAAAGTGGTCAAACTCTGGCAAATACGAGTATTTACCAATTTCAATAATTCTTTTATATGCGAAAGAAGGAACCACTGTAATGAATATGTATAAATTTTATCACAACTAGATAAGAACTTCCTGGAGAACCATGATTGATGTGGAGGAATTTATCTGGTAAAAAAAGGGATTATACAGACGAATTGAGAACCTCCTCCTTCTTTGAAGTCGGTTAAAAAAACATGAAACTGATGTTCTCCGTTACCTTACTCTGACAAATATGAACCGATTTCGATGATTCTTTTTTTATTCAAGGGAGTAAACTACTATAATGATTTCATGCAAATTTCATTAGGACCGGATAAAGTGTTCCTGAAGAAAAAATACACAGTAGGTACGTCAACATCAACTTCAATAACACTTAAATTATTTTATGCTTTTTAGTGTTGTTGAAGTTGGTTCATTTTTTTTTGTTGTGTCGTGTGCAATGTTTTATTTGAAAATCAACCCGTGGGACAAATGAGGTACCAAAGTTTGTATGTAAGAAAAGATTTTTTTCAGACACGAAACTTTGTCAGTGTACTCATCAAAAAATTGAGAAATACGTCTAACACATTTGTTTTGAAAATCACCCTTAACGGGGTTTTGGCACGGTTTTTGAGTATTGAGTATACGCGAAAAAAAAAATTCATGCTGCACTGATTACACTGCGGATACATTCGTCATATTGAAGCAATCCATGTTATTTTTTTAAATTAACCCCTAAAAGCGTTCAATTGAATTCCTTCCAAAAAATATTTTATTCCTACAGCCACATGACATATTTTATGTACCTACTGCATACAAGAATCCCTAAAGTTTGCGTGAAGAAAGATCTCCATTTAACGATATAATGCAATTATGGTAACGAAACTCAGTGAATGAACTAAACAAAACTGTTGAATAAACTTATTTCCAGCATTTTTCGAAAATCAACCGCTAAGGGCATCTACCAATGGGGTTACCAAATGGTTTCCACTTAACAACCTCATATGTTTTTTAATGGAATTGCAAAATAAGTACAGTATCTTTTTAAACAAAGAAGTAAATATTTAAGAATATTTTGATTAGATCAGAGTTAATAAAAGTGTGAAAATATCGAAATCGATCGTCCGAAGATCGGACCAACAATAATAACTAAGAAGACCTGAGGGTACATCGGCATAATTGTGACATAAAGACGTTCAACATCTCAGTTCTCCCGTGACTATGGGTGCTGCAAAACATTGGAAACGTCGGGATAGAAAAAGCTAAAATAAACCGCGATTAAATCCGTAAAAAATAGTTTGATTTCAATGTGTAATATTCGCGTAAGTAAAAGACAATAAGCTTACTATTTATGAAGCTGGCTTCAAAATACAGAAACGGTAAATGTTGTCCTTGAAAACTTGGAATGCACGATATCAAAAAGATTATCAATGCTTAAAGGATTAATGGAAATCCACAAATACATGGACGATAGATTGGTAAGTAACAATTTATTACGAACGTTTTAACTAACGCGAATGCTACACATTGAAATCAAACTATGATTTCAATGTGTAGCCTTCGCTTAAATAAAAGACAACATTAGTGTAAACAATATTTTAAATAAAATCTTTTAAAAAAAAATTGAACCGACTTCAATATCACTGAAAAGTATAAAATAATTTAAATATTATTGAAATTGGTGTTAGCTTACCGGCTGTGTATATTTGGCACCAACTTCAATAATATTTAAATTATTTTATACTTTTCAGTGATATTGAAGTCGGTTCAATTTTTTTTTTAAATATTTTATTTTAAACTTTTTAGTGATATTTTCATATATAAAGATTGAACCATCGAAAACCGTAAAATTATCTGGGTAGGTTATGATCACATTATCGTCTACATAGTTTTACATAATTTATGTTTCTTCAGAAAAAAATATCCGGTCGTAATGAAATTTGCATGGAATCGTCACAGTAGTTTACACTCTCGAATAAAAAAATAATCATTGAAATTGGTAAATATTTGCCAGAGTTATGACCATTCTTGTCTTTAAAAAGCGGCATAACGTCATCTATATAGGCTTTTCTGCAACTCTCAGTGCGCAGTCACCATTCTTGTTTTTTCAGGAACTACTTATTACTAAGCAATATTTTTTTTATGGGACCCAATCAATGGATTGAAGAATGGATGGAAGAAAGATTTTTTCAAATCGGTTCATAATTGCCAGAGTTATGCGCGAACATACATAAAAAAAAATATATATACAGACGAATTGAGAACCTCCTCCTTTTTTGAAGTCGGTTAAAAACCTCCATCCATAATTCTAAACACGTTTGAGTAACAAAGTAAACGCGGGCGAAGCCGCGGGCTACAGCTAGTTAGGAATAATATAGAATGGTTCATTTAACGAATTCCTTGTGCGCCAGTTAATGTGAGTAGGTATCATACTGTTTTTTATTCAGGACAATAGCACACATTCAACTTTTCTTTAAGTACATAATAATAATATCTTGTGTCTAAGTGTTTTGGTCTCCAGGTTAATCCTAATAAGACTCAAGTCATGGTGGTTGGCAGTACTAGATTAGTTTCCAGAATCGATTGGACTCTACTTCCTCAAGTTAAATTTGAAGGTGTAAATCTTCCTTTTGCTGATAAGGTTAAGGATCTCGGGATATTAATTGATCAGAAATTATCCTGGAAGCCCCAATTACAGGAAGTCAGCCGTAAGCTGTTCGCTTCAGCGGGGTCCTTACGATGACTTCGTAACTTTTTGCCTGTCTCCACTAAAATTGCACTTGCTCAATCTCTTCTCCTACCTATCCTAGACTATGCTGATGCCTGTTACCTTGACCTTACAGAAGATCAACTTAATATTGAAAGCTTGAAGACTGCAAAACTTTTGTATCAGATTCATTTTCGGATTGCGGAAATTTGATCATGTTTCGGAATTTCGTGCAAAACTTAAATGGCTTTCATTTCGGCTTCGCCGTAATCTACACATTCTGTCTCTCTTATACAACATTTTATTTAATCCCTTTACCCCTTCCTATCTTAAAGATCGTTTCATATACTTACATGAATCGCATTCTCGTTCCTTAAAATCGTCAGAGAATTTAATCCTTAAAATTCCAACGCATTCCACAGCATATTACGGTAACTCTTTTTCAGTTCGTGCTGTCAAACTGTGGAATAGTCTACCTTTGACTATTAGACGTGCCGAGTCCTTAGTTACATTTAAAAGGGTCCTGAAGGAATATTTCTTGGTCTCCTAGCCATGACTTTTTTTTATTTTCTATTTTTTTCATCCACGATATCACCTCTATACTATCATAATATGTTTTATAGTATTATTACTTATTTCCTCACCATAGATAAACTATGTTATATTATGTTTTATGTATATCGAATATATAGATATATATTTTTTTATTTCAATGTAGGTAAGTATATATAATATTTATCTTATATATTATTATTTATATTACATGTAGATTTTTAGCTTTTCCTCATTTTATTTTATTTTGTTTTCTGTACACCATTGGCTACCTTCTTTTGCTATTTGATCGTTCCTTTCCATCCTAAGGTTGTCTGGAAGAAATCGCAACCTGCGATAAGACCGCCCAATGTATACCATTGTATATTTTCTTTGTACTTCTTTGTTTTCCTGTACTTTTTGGTGTGCAATAAAGAGTTCTCTATCTATCTATCTATATCTTGGGACTATCCACACAAGTTCATCTGATCCGAAACTACTAGGCAGAGCCTGTACTATGGTAACCAGACGACTGATACTAATACTTATATACTTACATACTTATATAGATATATCACCCAGAGACTTGGTGGGAATAAAACCCACGACCCATCGGGTAGCGGCCAGGGTGTCTAACCACTAGACCAACAGGCCTGTCAAGTCTACTTTATGAGGGCAGCAGAGCCTTTTCATGCAAATAATAAATCCAATTGAAAGGGATAATATAAACCAAGGCCAGGTGTGAGTCACTCAATTCGGCACGGTGTATCTAATAACTGGTTCAGAACGCATTGTTGCGTAAAGGTCGGCTGGGTGCTGTGTTTGGTATTTCGTGCGTGTTAAGTGCCAGATTCGCCACAGTGCCACAGCCTCACCCGTGAGGTCAGCAGCGAACAATACAACGTTGTCATATGATTCATATTAACTAGTTTTACAATTTGTTTCCGAGGTATTGTGCACTATGCCAGCGTCTGTTAAACGTTAAAAGTTACGTTTTATTTATTGTTCTATGTAACATATGGCATTATTAAAACCCTGCAAAGTAACTTTGAATATTGGATCCATTACCTAACACATGCGGTGAAATGGCAATCTAAACCACTGATTTATGTACATACAAATACTTTACCATAACCGTACTGCGGCTGTCCATTGCCTCAATATTGGTAGTCAGTATTATTAATTATGCGAAGAAATAATGCACATTAAAAAAAAAAAACCTATATAGTTTATGAGTGCCGCGGGCAAGTGCCAGAGAATTCGCTGTGTGGAAGAAGCAAGAATCCCTTAGCCGTCGGCACACCGATTTCTAATAACTTACCTACGAGTATACACACTCCTCCACGGAATACAAATTGACGATAGTGTAATGTGGCTGCGGTCTGTTTAAGGGGGTGGTGGGAGGTATTTTCCAAGTCGTAACATTTTTAAGCGGATGTCCTGGCTAAGCTCTACATTTCTTAACATTTGATAAAGTATTAGCACAGTCACATACAGAAGCATGTGGGGTCTGCTGAGTACAGGTCCCGTCGCGAGGGCACGCGCCGCGTGTCCTCAACAGATTAAACTAATCTCGTGACAAGTCCCCGGCCCCGGCCCCGGCCCCGGCGACGCGCCGCCACGGGGCGGGCACGGCGCTATGTCGCAGGGGGTCGCCGGTCGCCGGTCGCCGGTCGCCGGTCGCCGCGACCACGCTCACTTGCACTGTGATGCTGAACTTTAGATCGATACGATCGATGCATTGCAAATTAATATATAACATATTTAGTAGAAGATGTTAAAAATGATAACATTTCTAGTATCATAAAAGATGTTCAGTCCATTTTTAAACTGAGGCTATAATTTACTTATTTATTTTATTTACTAGCTGACTCTTGCAGCTCCGCCCGCGCCTTTTTTAAGTTTTTAGATACATAGGCTTACATAATATTATGTGAATATTACGCATTTTTAATAGTATTAACATACGCGTCGAATACATAACCTCCGTTTTTGAAGTCGGTTAAAAACCAGGATCTACTTTTTACTTGCTCTCCAAAGCACAGGGATGCTTAGTTTAAATGGCATGAAACGGTCACCCATCTATGTAATGACCTTGCCTAACGTTGCTTAACTTAGTGATATGAAATATACTTTCCAACCTATTCTCATATCTACCAAATATCTTACATAAAAAATTTCATAAAAATCGGTGGAGCCGTTTCGGAGGAGTGCGATCACAAACACCATGACACGAGATTTTTATAGGTAAGTATATATAAACGTGTAGTATTAAATTAGGCGGGTTAAAAGAAAATCTTAAAAATAAATTACTAGCAAGTTCAAACAGATGTAGACAGAGAGTATCAAGCATGTGGTAATTACGAATCCTGCAACTTTAATTTGTTATTACACAAAGCGATCCGGTTTTATAATTATTATACATTACAGGAACAAATCAGCATCTGCATATAAAGTGGACTCTGATTGCACCCTCATGGCCTCGCCCCGCCCACCCCGCGGCAAACGACACTAATGTTATTTAGCAACCCCTGGTGCATTGTGCGCGACTACCCTTAACAATTATTTTCACACAAGCCCGCGAAGGGGTGACTTCTTGGGGTGCAGGCGAGTCCCCTGGGAGGGCAACTTTAGATGAGTGTATTGTGTTTTATCGGGCTGTTTGCGATCGTGTTATGCATTTTAAACGAATTTAGTTATTTTATACTTGACATCGTTAAAAATTAAATTGGTTTAGTTTCGACGCACCGTGTTACCTACCGTCTTTTATATACAGATTATAATACTTGACAGTTATGTATACACATACATACAATACACAAGTACAACAAATAGAAGATTACATAATAACCCGTAACGGGTTACCCGTTGGACATAAATATCGTTCGCTCCATGATCAGAAAAAACTTTTTACACACAACATATCGTTGATATTTTTTCACATCTCTGCCTACTCAATTTTTTAGATAAGAAGCTTAACGCGTATTTGTTTCCGCTGTATATCATTATTTACATAAAAAGCATGGAAGATTAAACAATGTAACGAGGCTTTTTTCTGTAACCATGAAGCGAGTTAAGTGCAGGTGACAAAAAATACTAGTTGTACATAAGTCTGACACCAAACATTGCTTACGTTTTTTACGCAATCATAACGAAGGGTATTAGACAGTTTTAGTATTATAAGAAATCATGTTTTTGTCATTGTAAGTACATACATCTATTTTTATCAATCAAAGAAATCGTAATTGATTCAATGACGTATAAAGTTTATCCGGGTAGTGCAAATGAGTTAATGCCAGAAACACGGCGCCCGCGCAGTGGCGATGGCTTCTGGAATCAGTTTCCATTTAACTGATCATGTGTGTACATAAAAGTCTGAAACACAGTTAATAGTTCGGAAAAACAACGCCGCAGCTGCGCGTGATTTGCTCTACAATATTAGCGCGGGAACGTGCCTGCGTTGTACGCACGCATCTTATATGCGAATGTATTTGCCGTACAAAGTAAATTTAAACTATGTAAGTATATAATACACGTGAGCGAGATACACTTATTTCATTAACCGACTTCAAAAAAGGAGGAGGTTCTCAATTCGTCTGTATATATTTTTTTTTCTATGTATGTTCGCGCATAAAATGGTCATAACTCTGGAAAATATTTACCAATTTCAATGATTATTTTTTTATTCGAAAGAAGAAACCACTGTAATGAATCTGTATGAATTTTATCACAACCCGATAAGAACTTCCTGGAGGACCATGAACGATGTTTTATCCATTACATTACTCTCCATTACATTACTCTGACAATTAAGAACCGATTTTGATGATTCTTTTTTTATTCGAGAGAGTAAACTACTATGATGATTCCATGCAAATTTCATTACGACCGGATATTTTTTTCTGAAGAAACATGAATTATGTAAAACTATGTAGACGAGAATGTGATCATAACCTACCTAGATCATTTTACGGTCTTAGATGGTTCAATATTTATAAATGAAAATATCACTAAAAAGTTTAAAATAAAATCACTGAAAAGTATAAAATAATTTAAATATTATTGAAGTTGGTGCCAAATATACACAGCCGGCAAGCTAACACTTAACACACACTCAATTTACATGTAACTTTTGGTGTACAATAAAGTGTATTTATTTATTATTATTAAATTCTCCTAGTAATAAAGTAATATCAACACACCGATTTACAGCGTTCGCGCCCACACCTACTGCGAGACAATATACTAAAAATATTGCTAGAATTAAAATAATATCAACACACCATTTTTCAGCGTCAGCGCCTTCTTTCTTTCGATTTTTTCTTTTCTAGAACCTAGAACAAGGTTCGGCTCGTCGCGCTACGTTCGATTTTCAAATGTACTATTTTTTTTTCATGCAAGTCTCTGCGAGCGTGGTAGGTACTTAGAATATGTATAAGTACAAGTATTATAATGCTAGAAAATAAAATTAAATAGTTTAATATACATATCCATTTACATATTTATTGAAACTAAATATTTACAGTTTATTTACAAACATGTACACTTAAACTAGGTAAAAAACTTCCTCGAAGTTGTCGCCGCACTGGGAGGGAAGGGTACCTAAAAGACTGGCGGCATTACCCCTTTGTATGGCCAAGCTTATACGTTGGCAGAAAAAGCTACCAGCCCGGCGGTCTCCTGTGACTTCGATAATCATCATCATCATCATCAGCCGGAAGACGTCCACTGCTGAACATAGGCCTCCCCCTTAGAACGCCACAATGAACGACAATTGGCTATTTGCATCCACGGGTTACCTGCGACGCGCACAATTTCGTCTGTCCACCTAGTGGGAGGCCTGCCAACACTAGCGGTCGCCGCAGCCCCTCCAGCCGCCCTGCAAGTTGCCGGGGTGTGGGACGCAGCAATTAGAATGCTTATTTTAAAGTAAGAACCGTAGGCACGAGTAAGAACATCAAAATACATAAATATCAGGTACACGACAATAGGTACTATACGCTATACATGCAGATGAATTGAACTATTTAAAGTTATATGTTATGAGTTATATTGATATATAAGTGATAAGTGGTCATGGGTTTGATCTGTCACGAGAGCAAATGTCGATAAATAGTAAATACAGCTGAGGGTATAGTAGGTTTTTTTTTTTTTTTTGTTTTTTTTTTTTTTTTTTTTTTTTTTTTTTTATACTACCAAGGTGGCAAGCAAGCGTACGACCCGCCTGATGGTAAGCAGACACCGTAGCCTATAGACGCTAGCAACACCAGAAGAATCACTAGCGCGTTGCCAACCCTTAAGACATTAGATGTTAAGTCTTTGTGTCCTGTAATTTCACCAGCTACAGTGCCCTTCACGCCGGAACACAGCAATGCTTACACACTGCTGCTTGGCGGCAGAATATCTGACACTGCGGTGGTACCTACCTGGACGGTTCCTTGCACAAGGAACCTACCACCTAGTAGGTACATATTGTCGAGTACCTGATATTTATGTATTTTGATGTTCTTAATCTGGCTATATGTACTTACTTGAATTAAGCATTCTATAGTAGGTAGGTACTTGTACTGATTCATATTCTAAGCTCTAAAGAGTCTCTGTGGTAAAACTTTTATTTGACGTTCGAAATTCAAATCACATTATTACCCAAGGCAGTTTACCCGGCAAGGACTATAGGGATATAATGAGCTCTCAGGGTGAATGAGCTACTTTATGTTAAGGTTATATGACACATAATGCAACATTAATTAATTTAATTTTATTTTATTTATTTATTTATTTTTATTTAATTTTAATTAATGCCAATACTTATAAATTTGTTAATTTTTAAGTGGAAACTTAACTGATTTATGAACTTTATATAATGTTTAGTGTAAAAGTAAAATGTAATCGTATGTTTCCCAAATAAATCTATATATATAAAAGGATAAGTCCTGACTGACTGATTGACAGACAACGCACAGCCTAAACCGCTTGCCCTAGAGACTTGAAATTTGGAGAGTAGACTCTTCACATTACGTAACCGCAGACTAAGAACGGAATTTTCAAAATTCGCATCGGAAGGGGCCCAAAAAGGGGATTTTATGGTTTATAAAAACGGGTGGCACCAGAACCTTGAAATTGTACACGTAGATTACATAAAGAAAATAAAGAGTTACGTGTTTTAGCATTTAAAAAAAAAATGTATGTAAAAGAAGATACAGGACCACAAACTTGCTAAAAATATATTATTTGATTATTTTTTTAGTAATTCTCATTGTTTTTCAACCCAACATGAATAGAATAGAATGAAGAATAGAATGAAGTGAGGTGTAAGAAATGATGAGGTTCTTAAAGTCAAAATATGACCCCTAAGTTAAAAATCTCGCGTGTGGTGTCTTCTAAAAGGTAATTGAAAACCTTTTTAGGGTTCCATACCTAAAAGGTAAAAATGATCTGACTTCGTCTGTCTGTATGTCTGTCTGTCACACCTATAATATTTAGTTTTTTAAAGTCGAAATGGGTCATCAAAATTTCAAAGTGAGATTACTATATCGAGTGTGGTATCATATGAAAGAGCTTCATTCGCACGTCTCAAAACAGATTTTTATTTTGGTTTATGTTATGCAGTTTTTGGCTGATAATCTAAAATGTAAAAGAAATACCACCAAAAATCCCATATCTCCGAAGTTTGTGGAGGGAAAAATCTGAAATAATTATAGGTAATAATTATATGTCTATCTATATTTTAAAGGAAAAATAAAATGATCATTCTGAATAGTACAGTTTTTTAGTAATACTAAAAAAACCTTGACAAACAAACTCAGTTTTGCGTTTTTTTTTTGCTGTCTGAGGTGTTAATAACATTAATACATCCACGGATGGTATCCTGCACCGCGCGCACAAACGTCAAGCTGCCGCCTAAAAAAAAAAAGCTGCCGCCTTTCTCCTCAGCCAGCCCGGACAAATAACGGGCAACCTTTGGAGTTGTCGGTTGGACGTTTGGGTTGTGGGCCCTAGATGTCCATTGAGTACGGGGCGTTTTAGTAGGTAAGAATCCCATATACCCCGGTCAAGCCATACAGCTCCCGGAAACCTTTTGAAGATTTCCCCCGCGAAAAAAAAAAGTACCGAATCGAAACAAAAAAAAAACAAAAACCGGTTAAGTGCGAGTCTGACTCGCGCATCGAGGGATCCATACCATCATTGCACGTATTAAAGTTATTTTAATACGTGCAAAGAAGGTATGGAACCCTCGATGCGTTGTCTGTCAATCAGTCAGGACTTATCCTTTTATATATTGATTGATGATGATGATAACGTTTTTTTTTATAGTAACCCATTTTTTGTCCCTGAAATATCCCACATATTTATCATGAAAAACATATTTCAATTACCTTTTAAAAGACACCACACTCGAGATTTTGACTTTGGGTCCCATTTTGACCTTGAGATCCGCAAAATTTCTCAAACTCAACTTCGTCCTGTTAATACTCTTACATTTTAGTAGTGCCACCTAAAAAAAAAAAGCTGCCGCCTTTCTCCTCAGCCATAAGCCCGGACAAATAACTGGCAACCTTTGGAGTTGTCGGTTGGACGTTTGAGTTGTGGGTGCTAGATGTCCATTGAGTAGGGGCGCCGGGCGTTTTAGTAGGGAAGATACTCCGGTTCGGAGCTAGGTACCGAATCGAACCAAAAAAAAAATAAAGCCGGTCAAGTGCGAGTCGGACTCGCGCACCGAGGGTACCTACTTAGCACATATAAATGTTTTTTTACTATTCTTTTAATACCTCAGATAGTAAAAATCCGAACTGAACCCAACCAAATTTATCCAAAATAACCCTTTTAAAGAGCTTAACAAAAAAAACTCATTTATTTTATGACGCTGAAGCTAGGTACCACCAGAGAGCCCGGGGTTCCCTCTCAGACCTTTTGAAGGCTTCCCTGCGAAAAAAATGTACCGAATCGAACCAAAAAAAATAAAAAATAAAAATCCGGTGCGAGACTGACTCACGCATCGAGGGTTCCATACCTTCTTTGTACGTATTAAAGTTATTTTAATATTCCTTTTATAGCAAAAACCCAACCGCAAAACTAGGTTTGTATGTTGAGGTTTTTTTAGGATTATTTTTAATGGGACTAATCCCACCACTCATTCGCACAACTGTGACTGTGTGTGTCCTGTCAGACAAGATCTCTCACTTTTTTTAGGATTACTAAAAAACTGTACTACTTAGAAACATCATTTTATTTTTCCTGTAAAATATGGATAGACCTTTAATACCTATAAGTATTTCGTGCGCCAGCCGCGGGCGTTTTAGTGGGTAAGATACTCCGGTTGACCCCCATACGTCCCGGAGACCTTTTGAAGGTTTCCCCCGCGAGTAATAATAAAGATTGGATAGGCAATAGAACGGAACCGAAACAGAACTGAACCCAACCAAATTTATCCAAATTAACCCTTTAAAAGAGTGTAACAGAAACTAATTTAGTTTATGACGTTGAAGCTAGGTACAGAATCGAACAAAAAAAAATACCAGTCAAGTGCGAGTCGGACTCGCGCACCGAGGGTTCTATATCTACTTTGCACATAATTATTTATGTTATTTTACTATTCCTCTAATACCTGAAATAGCAAAAAACCCAACCTAAGTTTGTTTCTATAGTTTTTTTTTAGGATTACTAAAAAACTGTACCACTTAGAAACATTATTTTTATTATTTCAGATTTTTCCCTTCACAAACTTCGGAGATACGGGGGGAACGGTATATTTTGTGACATGTTTTGTTATAAGCCAAAAAAACACGAGACATAAACCAAAAAAAAACTGTTATTATGAAATTTGCAAATGAAGCCCTTTCATATGATACCCCACTTGATACCCCCTCTTTGAAATTTTGACATCGGCCCCCATTATAATGAAAGTAAAAAAAATAAAATATTTTTTAATTTACGATAAGTATTCTTACCCAACAAGTAAGATCTAAAACTGTTCCAAATATCAAATCGATAGCGCCAGTGGTTCTTGAAATATATACATGTGACAGACAGACAGACAGACGAAGTACCACCGTAAGGGTTCCTTTTTTACCTTTTAGGTATGGAAACCTAAAAACATACTGAGTGGATTATGGTGTCATTCGGCATAGTGTTCTTGGATGCTTTAAAAAGACAACTACATGTATTTCAGTTTAATAATTGGAAAAATATTCCCGTTGTATTAACAAATTTCACTGTTTGACCTTAAGTTTCCTCCCAAGTTAATTGTCATTTAAAAGATCATGGGAAAATATTTTATATTTAATTTTAGATTTTTATTTGGACTGTCTCGGTGACGATGGGCGCGAGTACGACCTTTGATCGCTTGGACCTGATTTTGATTCCCAAGTCGTGCAAAATGGTTATCGGGTTGAGTTTCTTTTGTAGGTATTTCTTCATTAACTACCTTTGCGCGAACGAAGTCGCGGGGGACTGCTAGTATAAATATAAAATTATCGAGCAGGTTGCGTGAAAAATATATTACTGAACCTTTTGCAGACAGTGACAGACTGAATAATATTGCAGACAGTGACACAGGTGACACTGTACAAATAAGTCTTGATATATACTGTAGCATTATCTGAGGAAAGCGTCGGACGTCGCCCCTGACCCTCCATATACCACGCCGTCCAGGCACCAGTCCATCATGCTACGTGTACCCAGGGCGGGGTCCATAGCGATGTATATAAACTATCAACATGACTTGTCACTGAATATACGTGACGTGGATGTAATTGACGGGCCCGTTGGTCTAATGATTAGACACCCAATGGGTCGTGGGTTTGATTCCCACCATGTATCTGGGTGTTATTTATTTATTTAAGTAAGTATTTATTTGCAAAAAAAAAGTATATAAGTATTAGTATCAGTTGTCTGGTTTCCATAGTACAGGCTTTGCCTAGTTTGGAATCGGATGACCGTGTGTGGATTGTCTCAATATATTATTATTATATACCTATTTTGTCGAATATTTTGGTACCATTATTAATAATATCGAATGTGTAAGTTCTTGTTCTGAAATGTAAGGATTTTTTCAGTGACATTTTCATAACTTCAAACCGTGACTCCGAGTTTTGTATTATCAATTATAACTGCATTTATGAATGATATCAACGCCTACTTTTAACAAAGCTCAAAGGTCGGCTCTGAGTGCGGCCGTCCACGGGTGGAGTAGCCCGCCCGCCAAATATAACTGAGTTAGGCTCTTTTGGGACAATTTGCTCGCGTAATGGAATGTTCGCCGTCAAAGCGATGGCGACCTATACTATATGAGCACAGACAATTGATTTAGAGTTATATCTAAGAACTATTTTTAGGGTACATAATATAATAATATTTAGCAACATTAATATTAATTGACAACTATTTATTTTTTTATAAATCAAGGGGACTGGAGAAATACGAAGGCATCGCTAAGGATGCAGCAGATACATGATAAAATTATTTCGTAATATTAAATTAATACCTTTATACTGCCACAAAAAAAGACATTCAGGCTGAGTTTCTTGCCGGATTTTCTCAGTGGCGACCACTTTAGGGTGAGGCCCCATTAATGCGTTACGTTGCGTTGCGTCGCATCGCGTCACGTTTTTCTTATATTTTTTACGATATGCTTAATTAATGCGTAGCGTCGTCGCACTGCACGCGACGTTTCATCGGATCAACGGACAAGAGACGAAGCGGGAGGGAGGGTGATCGGCTGCGCTGTCGGAGCTCCTCCGGTGCGGAGCACAGTGGACGGAAAAATGAGGCGACGGACAGTGTTCCACTGTTTGAGGGGTAAACGAGGGCGACGCAGTTATGCGTCGCCCTCTTGCGTTGCGTTGTCGTGCGCCGATGAAACGCAGATGTGGCATACAATGCGTTGATCCGTTGCGACGACGCGACTCAACTCAACGCAACGCACTAATGGGGCCTACACCCAAACCTTACGGTCCGTAGTAGTTTGTAATATAAATAGGGTTTCACACCATCTTTGGACGTATTAAAGTAATTTTATTATTCATGTAACACCTCAGGTAGCAAAAAAACCAAACCGCAAAACTAAGTTTGTTTGTCGAGGTTTTTTTAGGATTACTAAAAAACTGAACTCTGATTTCTTTAATGAATCATGTGCGAATCGTCTTTGTGCGATTGTTACTAGCTTTCGGTGAAGGAAAACATCGTGAGGAAACTTGCATGTCTGAGAAAGCCTAACTAGCTTTCGAATGACGTGTGAAGTCCGCCAACCCGCACTTGGCCAGCGTGGTGGACTATGGCCTAAGCCCCTTCATCTTGAAGAGCGGCCCTTGCCCAGCAGTGGGACATTAACAAGGGCTGGCATTATTTGTACAACTTAGAAAGATCATTTTATTTTTCCTGTGAAATATAGATAAACATATTATTAGTATTATTCATAATTATTTCAGATTTTTTTTGACATTTTTTGATATCAGCCAAAAACTGCATGACATAAACCAAGATAAAAATCGGTTTTGAAACGTGCAAATGAAGCCCTTTCATATGATACCCCACTCGATATAGTAGTCTCACTTTGAAATTTAGAACACCCATTTCGACCCCCATTGTAAAAAAAAGTAAAAGAAAAAAAATATTTTTTTTGTTTGCGATGGGGTAGTGTAAGTAAGATCTAACACTATTCCAAGTTTCAAATCGATAGCATCAGTGGTCCCTGAAATATATACCTGACCTGAAATATATATACAGACAGACAGACGAAGTCAGACCGGTCCTTTTTTACCTTTTAGGTGTGGAACCCTAAAAATTATTATTGTGAATATATTTTAACTTTTGTACTAATTACGACTTCATACTACTAATAAGGCTTTAACTTTCGAGCCGCATTATAGAGTTTAAATTATAACTCCAATAATCGAGGGAAATCAGCTACACATTCCTACATGAGGAGCTTTCGCCGCCGCGAGCGGTGCGTGCGATGCAGCCTCTCGATAACGTCGCCTCGTTTATCTCTCGTCACTTTGAATAGCCGAACATTACGCTGGAGGATTTCGCTTACAGATATGGAGGCAGGGCTGACCAATGTACGGTACTACCAACTATGTAGAGGGCATATAGTCTTGCGAAGGCTCGCACATCACGTACATTTTCCAGAAAAAATAAACTTGTCACATCATAACAAATAACTAGATTTTAACTATCTATACTAATACATACAATTTGTTTATTGAAACAAAATATTTACAGTATAATAATTAATTTATTGCAAGGAATTTGAGGCCACTCTTTCCAGAGGAGACCACGTCATCAGCAGCCGAACGACGTCCATTGCTGAACATAGGCCTCCCTCTTAAGAGGGTGAAGTTGACATAATCCTCACACTTAGCATATATGTATCGTGGGGATCGCAGTATCCAATAAAACAACGCTGCTGCCCATCTTCTTGTTTTCCCTTAGTCACCTCCTACGAGGCTCAACGGGAGGAGAGGGGAGGCTGGTATTCTTCCCCGGACACCCCACGGCACACGGCCCGGGCTACGACGAGTACACACATTGAACAAACTGAACTGTATGCTCTCAAACATATATAAGAGTATCTTTGTATTTAACGCCCATGTAGGTAGGTACCTACTGTAATCTAGCCGTCGGGTTTACACTAATAGATGGCTGACCTGAACCGAATTCGCCAACATGCAACATTAAGGCGTGATCTAATCCGATCATACTGATTCGCGAACAGATACTTCGCTAGCGAACTAGGTAAATTGACTGTTTTGTGTGAAATTCTTGGCCGGCTGTGTCACTGTGCGTACTCGCGGGATAAGCCCTCTGCATTGCCATCTATTTGAGCAGTATTTTTAACAGCTCCTATTTATGTCCCACTGTTGGGCACGGGCCTCCCCTCAAGATGAAGGGGCTAATGCCATAGTCCACCACGCTAGCCAAGTGCGGATTGGCGGACTTCACACGTCATTCGAAAGTTATGCTTTCTCAGACATGCAGGTTTCCTCACTATATTTTCCTTCACCGAAAGCTAGTAACAAAGAAATCAGAACCGCCGGGGTTGCCGGGGTTCGAACCTGCGCACCATGTTTTCCAAGGCGAGCGCTCACTCACTGAGCTGTCACTGCACAATATTACTGTAATCTTATTTTTACGAGAGAAGGGGTCGGAACTATAAACTATATATTTCTGCGTCTCTTTCTCATGTAAAAGTAAAATTACTTTAACACTGCCATAAGACCTAGTTAAGTGGCAGTGCCCTTGGTTGTATGATCCTATGTTGTTAAATAAATAAGGACACCCATAGACAGTGCAACGTTAGGCAAGGCATTACATAGATAGGTGACCGTTTTTTTTTTGCCATGCGGAGATATTAAATAAAACACAACTGCATCTGACTAAGGGTCGTATATTACTGCACTAACTCAATACATAAATGGACTTAATAATATATAAGTATAACTAATAAGCTACATACTACATCTACGGGGCACAAAAACAAAAAAAAAAGTTTTAACAGACTTTTTTTTTATCTAAATTTATTACTAACATATTTTTGCAAAAAAAGGAATTAAAAATACCTTATACTATTACGTCGATACTTAAGTATAAAATGGTTTAGTTCTGTTGATGTGAACAGTATCTTTTTTATTATTACCAATTTCAATTACAATATTAGGTATATTAACTTCTAAAATCTTATAGGGTCCGTTATACAAGGTATCTAATTTATTACCGATTTCATTTTTAATTAGTAGTAAATCACCTTGTTTATAGTTCACTGTGTTTACGTTCTTATCGTATGCACTTTTCCTACGCATTTTTGTTTTTAACAAGTTTTCGCGCGCGTCTTTATGAGCCGTTTGTAACCTATACTTTAATTCTAAATTATAATTATCCGGATTATACAATGGTTCTAAATTAGCACATACTCTACTAGGTAATTCACAGGTTTTCCCAAAGACAAGTTCAAAAGGTGTATATTTTGTTGACGAATGAACAGTATTGTTATACGTGAAGCACCAAAAAGGTAGCCAATGGCTCCACGTTTCAGGATTCTTGTCACATTGCATTCTTAAGTATGCACCCAAATGTTTATGTGAGTTTTCTAAAGATCCTATTGACTCATGGTGGTAAGCTGTGGAGTGAAGTTTTTCTATATTTAGTAACCTACATACCTCTGACATTGTCGATGAGATGAACTCCGTCCCCCGATCGGTGGCAATTATTTTTGGTACCCCAAACCTTAATATAAAATTATTAACGAAAGCTCTAGCAATACTTACCGTTTCTTTGTTTTTTAGAGGATAGGCCTCGACGAATTTGCTTAATTCGCATTGAATACTTAAAATATACTTATTATTTTCTATATCTCTATCAAGCGGACCTACGATATCTAAATAAACCTTATCTAATGCAGCATTTGCTGTTGTGGTAATTACCATTGGTTCTTTAATATGTCGTGAATGTTTCATCTTTTGGCATTTTTCGCATTTACGAACAAATTGTTTAATGTCATTTGTCATTCCTGGCCAGTAAAATTTACGTCGTATATTATTAATCATCTTATTTATACCAGCATGCCCACTGGTTGGTAATAAGTGATAGTCATTAATTATAAATACTTTTTCTTCGTCATTTTCTATCTTTTTAATCCCTCGCAAAATACAAATGCGTGGCCCGGGCCATTCTTTTACATTTGAATTAAGCGTCTCCGTGCTTCAGAAGGCAAGCAATAAGTGGGTCCCCCATTATTAACAGACTTTAATAAAAGGAGGTTGCATATTCGACGTAAATGTATGCTATAAAAATGTAGTTAACTTAAAAAAAGCGCGGGCGGAGCTGCGCAGGTCAGCTAGTTTATAGCTAAAATATTAAAAGTAGAGAACACCTGTGAATCTTCAAAAAAGAGCCAGATTATAGCTCGACTTAAGGTTTTTGTTTTGTAATTCTTACATGCCATCCTATCTCGGCCCACGTGACATGAGCTTATCTATTAAAGTTGAAGGACCATCAGATATAACGGTAAAATAAAAAATAGTTTCAGTGATAGTTTCAGCCGTCGCACAGTGCGTAATTTTCGTAATCTAGGTGGACAAAAGTCTTGGACCCAAACAGTACAAGTTTACTACGAAGTATAATGTGTTGATTGACATTTAAAGACATTTTCAATGTTTTAGACATATATTGCAACATTACATACAATCATACAACACAAAAATCACAATGCACAAAGAAAAAAAATATCAATATTATTCGAACGAACAAAAATTCATAAAAAAATCATAGAATTATTAATAAGGGAGATTATTCCAAAGAATATAATACAAATTTTAATTCCTGACACTGAACATGAAGGAATTCAGTCAGAAAAATGAGATTCTTCAAATTCGCTATGGAAACCAGATTCTGAATCTGTTCTGACTGAATGCCTTCGTGTTCAGTCTCAGGAGCTCTCGGTTGCCATCGATATCTCCTTCAGACTCGATTTTACAAGAAGATATTGAATTCACCGTCTTTTTGTTCTGTTACTCGAACTATCGGAGTTTTTTTGCGGTCTTCCGAACGAACTCTAACTCATTCCTGGTAGTGTCACACCTTCGAGCACTTCAGTGGTATTATCAGGTAAAGGCAAATTGATCATAACCATGCAGAATTTGTGTTTAGGAAACGATCTCGATATCTTCCCGACATCGACCATTTTTCTTCAATTTTTTGACAAAAACTTCTAATAGTCACTTTCAAACTTCTTAAAAAGTTATCTGAAAGAGATGGTTTACCAAGTTCTTGTAATATATGATGTAACAAAGCATCCAATCTTATTTATTTTGCGTTAGTAAACCAAATGTCGAAAAACGTTTGATGCAAAATTTGCGAAGGCATTCTGAAAATGAAGAGAAGTTGTATGGGTGTCGCAAATATGCGCACATAAATGAACGTTATTCCTGTAGCTAACAACTAGTTCTTTCGAATATATATAATAAGGGATCTGTATAATCCGGTATAATGCACTAAAACTCAAGTACAAATGGACTTAGTAGTATTTTTATTATAAAATAAACTCTCTCTGTTCATGTGGTGCTCGTGATTAAGTTTTAAAACATATTAAGAAAAAAACATATGGAAACTTACCTTAAAACTCCCAAAAAAGTAATAACAACACACAATCACTAGTAGTGCACAGACACACAGATTATTCAACGACCAAACTCAGCCGAATGACGCGATTGCATTAAACGCTTGGTTAAAGGAACTAAGGTAGCCATCAGTTGTGACCCTTGTTCTATTGTGTCGAGCAAGTTCTCCGAATATAAACCTCAGTACCACGTATAATGGGTTGTCTTCTTTGAATATAAATAACTATTTTAGCTGCGTAGGCTAGTGTAAAATTTGACTTTTGTCCAGCTAGATTAAGACAATTTCGCACTGTGCGTCGTCTACGTCATAGACACAGATTAGATACTTTAGTACAGTACCAACGTCACAAAAGATCTAATCCAGTAGGCTTATTTAAAAAGACGCAGGCAAAAGGAATTATGAAATAAAAACTGAAAATAATAGTATTAGTGGTAATGTTTCAAGGTTTACAATGACAAGATTGGGTTACATTCTTTTAATCATCATCAGCAGCCTAAAGACGTCCACTGCTGAACATAGGCCTCCCCTTTAGAAGGGAGGGGTTGCCATAATCCCCACGCTTGGCAGGCGTATTGGGGACCGCAGTATAGGTGGTAGGTAATCCAATAGAAAGACGCTGCTGCCCGTCTTCTTGTTTTCCCTTAGTCACCTCTGACGGACACCCAGCGGGAGGAGATGGGAGGGTGCTATACCCGGACACCCCACGGGTAGTAATTGTTTTAATGATTATGGTTTATTAAACTAAATAGCAACACTTGCACTTAGCTGTTTCACACAGACGACGTACATTAAATACTATAGTTATTTGTTGTGTAATCTGTATTATGTGTGAAATAAAATACATTTTATTCTATTCTATTCGACTTGTACTCTACGGAATTTACTGTCAGGGACCACCCGTTTCAACGTTTGGGCTAACACCACAGGACTTGGTCTATCCTGCACACAGGGACCCTTAGGTATTAATAAACTCTTCCACTTCACCATTTACGAGTATCCATTAGACGAGTAAAGCTAGCTAGCTAGTATATGCTTATTGAAAATTAAAAAAACCGGAGTGCCCGTCAGATTCGCCCACCGAGGGTTCCGTACAGGAGGTATTTAATTACAAATGTACAGTTTTCAGATTTTTCCAAGTCAATGCAAAATACCCTATAAACTTTGATTCCTGCAAAAAACGACCGTATCTTTTTTTTTAATGATCTTAGAAGTATAATTTTTTCACAGTTTCAAGTGGCTGTTAATCGGAGTACATGGTTTTAATTCGTGTTCCCGAGATAAAGGGTCTTGACAGACAGACGGACCGACGGACAACAAAGTGATCCTATAAGGGTTCTGTTTTATTTTCCTTTTGTGATACGGAACCCTAATAATGGAAATTTATATACATATATACGTGAAGTAAGTCGCTGCCATATTAAGTGTTATTAAAAATGAATACATGACTTGTTCAAAATGTACAATTGTCTAACAGTGTCTGGACATTTATAGACAATTGTTAGACAATTGTACATTTTTATATCAGGTGCTCTACATTAATAAGCACTTGTTTCAAATGATACTATTACAAAGTTACACATTACAGTTACCTGGTCCAGACTCGGATTTGTTTATCTGGCATAAATAGTACCTAACTTTAGTTAAGCTAAAATTCTTATTGTTCTTCTCATTATTTAGAATTAAGTGTAGGTTGCTGTTGACTTTCACTTTGACTTTTATTTATGTAACACTAGTGTTACCAACAGAAAGCTCTAAAGCTTGGTAGTTAGGACTAGATGGAAAATAAACACAACAGTAATAACCAGTTCCCCAGACGTCTGGAGTGCTTCACCGGTCGGCGGATACATTTTCTCTTGCGAACGTTAAGCGTCGTGGTTCCCTGCATTGCACCGATGTCGGTAAACACTGCGCGACAGGTAACACTGCGGCCATATTGCTAGAACGTGACTGAATTCTATTACACAGTATGCTTTGTTAAATGTCAGGTTATTTGTTCCAAATGTACATATTAGGTTTTGTAAGTGGCAGCTTATTATCTGGTAATATTAGGAAACTATATCCCATAATTATTTAATTATATAATGAATTAAAGTAATATAGAAAAATAAAACTATTGTTCGTTAATTCCGTTTAGTAAATGTGTGTTTTAGATATTAAACAACCCTGCACTCATAAAATCTACATTTTAAAGACACTTAAAAGGTAAATTCAAATCTTGGTACATAATATGATGAAACTGGTTAGCAATCGAAAAATGGACATCTAAAAATGACGGAAATAATTAACAGTCAATATATTTCATGAAAATCATTGAATACAGTTGAACGGTCACAGGTCCACAGGTTCACGTTAGGTGCGGTGCAGTGGTTGCGGGGGCGTGCGGGAAAGTGCTCGCGCACCGGCCGGCGGCGGCGGCGGCGGCGGCGGCGGCGGCGGCGGCGCTCTTGCTAATTGGAGCGGAATGAACAACGAAATTAACAACGTTTCTGTTGACTCCCACTGATGTTACATTCCGCGCCTCTCCCACACACATCACTGGTGGAAATAACAAACCATAGACAGCACTGTAAACATACCACAGAAACATGCACACCACCATTATCTATGAACAAATTAGACGTCTTCCCTATATTTCTTACTGCCAATAAACTATATTAACTCTTCTTATCTCAGGGCTAACCAGCTCCGCGCTTTTTAACCACCTTATTTTCACTTTGCACGAACTGCGACATTCTCGGTACACGACATCAGTACTAAGTCCTGCTTAAAAATACGGTACGGCCCTGCTTATAAGTACGGCCCTAATGAAATCTTAAAAAAAAATAGAATGTCTTATTCGAAGATATTGTTAGAGATCGCCATCGTCAAATATTCCTTGGCCAATGTTGACGATTAGGCTGCACCACAAACTTTAGCCGATACAAGAGATATTAATTATTATATCCTGATGATTATTTCTCACACCTTTGTACCCTAAAAATGCCAGGGCCGTGGATGCAGACGGTGCAATGCTTGCCAATGCAAGTTACGAATCGATACATACATAACGACTATTACCGAACATTGGCGAACACAGAAGGTAGACTTGTATTAAGAGAAAGAACAATCTATAGATTAGTTAGATAACAGTCAGTCAGTCTCTCCTTTATATGCGTTCAATAAACATGGGCGCAGCGCGTGCGCAGCGCGTGCGCAGCGCTGATATCTGTCGCGACAGTAAACATTACACAAACACGCCGAATGATTTATGCATATTAACAGATGCTGCACCAGGAGATAGCGCCCGCGGGGGTCGCTAGGGTCGACATTTTTGATAAACAGATTTGGTTAAATTAAATTGAGGTGAAGTAGGTATCAATTAACTATTATATTGTTGTGATCTAAGTTATTGTTATCACTCCATGCTGTCCACGCGGCCTTAAATCTACCATTATAAAATTAAAAACCTATAGTGGAATCAATACTTACACATAAAAATAGCTCAAAAAGCTTGCTATGCACATTACAACTTACTAAAATAACAACAAAATCCCGGTAAAGCTTACTCTCACTCACGGCACCATCACAAAAATAAAGAAAAGAATTGACAGTTGCGGTAAAAAGTGCATACCTAGTGCAAATTATTTATGACTAGCTGACCCGTGCAGCTCCGCCCGCGCTTTTATTACATTTTGCTCCCCTTTTCTCCCTCCTCCCTAGATTTATCTCTCTCCATATCTCTCTCTCTTATAAAAAAAATCTAATTATATGCTCTTTCTCTCCTCTCTCTTTGCCCCTCCCGCTTCGGTTTCCGTCACACTCCCCCTCTTCCTCTCCCTGTTGTCCCCTCTCTGAACCCTCTCCCCCTCTCTCTTCTACGAACTTGTTCCTTCTCAGTCCCCCCTTACTCCACCTAACTTCCCCGACCCTCACCCTATCACCCCCTCCTCGAATCCCCTCTCCCTCTTTCTCCTCTCTTGCACCCTCCTCTCGTTCTATATATCCTCGTCAATTATGGTATCAGCGGCATTAAATATACTATATGACCTATTCTCAGACCTCCCCGATATGCACACAAAATTTTCATACATATCGGTTCACCCCTCGATTTAATGACCTTGCCTTATGTTGCTTAACCTTAACCTAGTGGTATGAAGTGTACTGTATGACCTATTCTCAGACCTACCCGATATGCACACTTTCATACAAATCGGTTCACCCATCTATTTAATGACCTTACCCTAACGTTGCTTAACCTTAACCTACCGGGATAAAAAGTACCCTATGTCCGTTTCCTGGTTCTAAGCTACCTCCCCATCAATTTTCAGCCGAATCGGTTAGGCCGTTCTTGAGTTATAAATAGTGTAACTAACACGACTTTCTTTTATATAGATTAAAGTTCTATAGTGATTGTATGTTCAATTTCACCGAAAGATGGCGCTGTTCATAATGTAAATCACGCTAACATCGTAAATTACTGTCTAATGATATTCTATAATGAAAGATCTAAGTTTTTCGCATCTTTTATTGTTGCGACTGTAATGCAATACCTATATACTACCCGGACTTGGGGAGTTTCATTAAAATTTTATGAACATGAAAGCGTTTTTTAGGAGCGCTGTTCATTGTGTAAAGTGTGAATTGTAGTTGTACATTTTATTGCGTTAGATCATTTCGAGTCATTTTAGGTATTTTACCTAAGTAAATATTTAGCAATTTCGTATTCTCAATTTCTACCTACCTATACAATGAAAATGTCCTGGGTGTACCGGACCGGCTTACCCCTTACAAAAATTGACCCTTATGCAAACTAAATGTCTGCTCAGTCCCTATTGTATATAGCGTAATAATACATATCTTAATGATTAACTGATCAGTCTATAATTACCCTATTCACATACAAAGGAAATTACGTGGTAATATGTGCAAGTAATGTTTCACTGCTTAGCCCCTATGAAACATAGCGTGATGTTTTATATACCAATTTATACCTTGACTTCTACACAACACATCAGTGAAAGTCCTATCAACATCCATCCACGGGTTTTCAAATGATACCTGGACAAACAGAACGACAGACAGACAGACAGACAGACAGACAGACAATAATTCCAAAAAAATATATTTTGGCCTCTATGTAGATAGTATAGTATACATAGAAATTTTGGAAAAATATTCAATGTACAGAAAAAGTGTCGTGTGTTCGTCATAAAACGACCTAAAGTCTCTATTCAGGCCGTCTTTTCCGCGAACAGCCACCATCACACACATTCCATGTTATTGTGTATTTATCAGCGGTCTGTGTTTGTTTGTGCGCGCCATTATCGTAAACCGGCAGATCAAAGCGGTCGCGTGCCGCGCGTCATACCGGTGGCTGCGCCCCAAGTCCGCGTGGGAATTATACGAACAAATTGCTAACGTTATACTAATAATGTTCTACTGTGTATTTATGTTAACAATAAAATAATTTTCTTTGGTAATGAAGTTAGAAAATGGTAATATAGTGATATTCTTTTTTACCCGATCAAAAACGAGGAGTGTTATGACGCCGCCAATGTCTTTATGTCTGTGAGCTGTCTATGGCATCATAGCGCTCCAATGGGTAGACGGATTTAAATGCCGTTTTTTTATTAGAAATCTAATTCAATCGAATTGAACCTACTACTAAACCAAAGGGATTGGCTGATAGTCGTATAATATCGTATACCACTTCTTTTAGCACTGGTGGTTGTCTAGACAACCTAACAAAAGCTCATTTACTTCAAGTAACTGCTGAAATTGCTCACAAAACTATACCTCTTAAACGAAAGTAGTTTCAACGTACAAACTACTTCAATTCATAGTTTGGTAATAACTAGCAATTCATAGAAAACATTATCTTCAACGTACCTAACATCCAGCTCAAAACAAATAGCGTGATATACTAGTGATGGGTAACTAAGACTTCAATACATACGTCCGAAGTGAAATGTTGATATAATGGAGGTAAACATGCCAGTGTGTGCGCAACCTGCGCGGGGCGCAGCGCACCGATAGATGCAGCTCGCCACGGCTACGACGCGAATGCATACACAATTAAAGGCAGTATCCAGTGCCAATAATGCTGAAGTATTTCGTACCCGTATATATTAGGTATTATTCTAATGAACTATGAATATCTCCATGAAAAGGGCGCTTGCTAATCTATTTCATTTCTAGGTGTCCTAGGACCTTTCAACTCATCTCAACTCTAAATAATTGTATTTCAATGAATACCTACGGTGAAGCATCCAACCAACAAATTGGTCGCTGCTATTGTGCACACTTTAGCACCCGTATGGTTGAGGTTTGAAGAAAGTGTGTAATACCTATAGCTTTGGTGTGGACAACAAGGCTACGAATGCAGTGCGGTACGTCTGCGGCACTACAGCGGGACAGGTGCGGCGCGCCGCGCCCATCCGGCAGTGGCAGGACCATTCAACAGATGCTGGCCTAACGAGATTCGGCCAACTCCGTATTTTATACCGACACCGCTCGGCGCTCGGAACAAGATAAATAATCATACTCATTAGAGAACAAGCTTATTATAGATTCAACCTGTTTTCAAAGCTCATGTGTTATTGATAAGCTATTTTAGTAACATATGCCGACATTTAAAAAAAGTAATATTAATAATATTGTTGTTTTATATGGACATTTAAGTTACTTCTCATACATCCTATTAAATACTTCTGTGAACTTAATATGTAACCTAAAAAATAAGGACAATAAAATGTAGTTTCCCTAATTCCTCATACTTAATTTTATGCTTAATGTCCGCCGACGCCGCGGGTACACAGAGTATTTCCTGTAGGTACGTAGTACACATCTCTTGTGCTTCATCAAAATATCGTGCAGATAAGGTACATAGACTGCACGTATATACCCTGTTTATCTTTACAAGATCAAAATCGTAGCCATGAATATTTGAATACAGGAGTGATGGATGACTGGTGATGAACTCCATCAAGAAGCGACCATCCAGGAAGTGGACGTGGATAAGCCCCGATGGTTTAACCAAAAATGAGATTGACTTCATTATGACGACCAAGAAGCATATATTCGATGATGTCTCCGTGATCGGCAGGGTGAAAACCGGTAGCGATCACCGCATTGTTAGAGGCACATTGAATATCAATGTCAAGCTCGAGAGGTCTCGTCTGATGAAGTCCACGCTCCGTCCGGGAACCGCCCAAATCCAAAACCTCGAAGACTTTCAATTCGAATTACACAATCGCTTTCAGTGCCTAGCCGAATGCGAAACTGCGGACGAGTTAAACAATGGGTTGGTGCAAACTGTCCATGCAGTGCAGGCGTCCAAGTTCTTTAAGACCCCACGCCGTACAAAGCCTCAAAAGCTCTCCAGTACAACCATTAAGCTAATGGAAAACCGGACTGAGATGAGACTGCAATCTTCAGCTGATATGTCGGGTTATGCCAAACTCAATAGACGAATCTCGAAATCCGTGCGGCACGACTTGCGTTCCTATAATACAGCATGTATTAAGGACGCAATTGAGCGGAACCAAGGCTCTAAAGTGTTCGCAAAGAATTCGTCTATTGGGCGTAGCCAAATGACAAGGCTGAAGATCGATGACGGCAGTGTCATCTCATCGAAACCGGAGATATTGAGAGAGCTTGAGAGATTTTACGGACAGTTATACACCTCAATACGGGATCCCATTGCCAGAACAGCTCAGGACACCAGAGCCAAACTAACCCGACATTACACTGAAGACATCCCAGACATCAGCCTGTACGAGATTAGAATGGCTCTCAAACAGCTTAAGAACAACAAGGCGCCGGGTGAAGACGGAATCACGTGGGTCTTAAAATGAACATGGACAAGACGAAGATCATGTCTAATCCATGTCCATGTTGCACCCGTACCGGTAGTTGTTGGGAACGATACACTTGAAGTTGTTGACCACTACGTATACCTAGGACAAACTATCCAGTTAGGTCGGTCCAACTTCGACAAAGAGGTCGCCCGAAGAATCCAACTCGGATTGGCAGCGTTCGGGAAACTACGCGATATCTTCTCGTCCGAAATACCGCAGTGCCTGAAGACGAAGGGTTTTAACCAGTGTGTGTTGCCAGTGATGACATATGGTACTGAGACGTGGTCTCTAACAGCTGGCCTTTTAGAGAAGTTCAGAGTCACACAACGAGCCATGGAGAGAGCTATGCTCGGAGTTTCTTTGCGCGACAGAATCCGAAATGTGGAGATCCGCCGAAGAACCAAGGTCACCGACATAGCTCTCAGAATCTGCAAGTTGAAGTGGCAATGGGCAGGCCACATCGCTCGAAGAACCGATAACCGTTGGGGAAAAAAGGTTCTCGAGTGGCGACCACGAACCGGAAGACGCAGCGTAGGCAGGCCTCCCACTAGGTGGACAGACGACATTGTGCGCGTCGCAGGTAACTGGTGGATGCACATAGCCAATTGTCGTTCATTGTGGCGTTCTAAGGGGGAGGCCTATGTTCAGCAGTGGACGTCTTCCGGCTGATGATGATGATGATGGATGACTGGTGGCCAGCTAAAGACCATCGGTAGCATTCAATATGTCATATTTAACCGGAATAGATACACGGTACGAGTAAGTTACTTGGCAGCTTAGGTAACCTATCTATTTATTTACCACCTTTTGTTTCAGCAAACTACAGGATCAGATCATTTCATATATTATGCTCCCTTGTTTCGGAAACATTATCCGTACGATTGTATTTCCTCCATAATATGTAGATTACAGAAAATATCCCTTTTATTACTTACAATCAGAATTCCAAATGTTTACCGTACATTAATGGAACAAACATTTTTTATTACAAAAATAATCCTCACTCATCTCCTATTTCTGTTTGTTCACATAATATTTTTATGACTTCCAGCCTCCCGAACAAGCCGGGTTCCGAAAAGTCTTTAGCACCGTAGACCACATACATACGCTCCGCCAGATTATACAGAAGACCGAGGAGTATAATCGGCCATTATGTCTAGCGTTTGTGGACTACGAAAAAGCCTTCGATTCAATCGAGACCTGGGCGGTATTGCAGTCCCTCCAGCGGTGCCACATTGACTATAGGAACATCGAAGTGTTGAAGTGTTTGTACAGCAACGCCACCATGTCGATCCGACTACAGGACGAGAGCACGAAACCAATCCCATTGCAGCGAGGTGTGAGACAGGGAGACGTTATTTCTCCGAAACTGTTCTCAAACGCATTGGAGGACGTTTTCAAGCTCTTGGACTGGTACGGATTCGGCATCAACATCAATGGCGAATACATCACTCACCTTCGTTTTGCCGATGATATAGTCATTATGGCAGAGTCGCTGGAGGACCTCAATACGATGCTCAGCGACCTCAGTAGCGTTTCCCAACAGGTGGGTCTTAAAATGAACATGGACAAGACGAAGATCATGTCTAATGTCCATGTTGCACCCGTACCGGTAGTTGTTGGGAACGATACACTCGAAGTTGTTGACCACTAAATATACCTAGGACCAACTATCCAGGTAGGTCGGTCCAACTTCGACAAAGAGGTCGCCCGAAGAATCCAACTCGGATGGGCAGCGTTCGGGAAACTACGCGATATCTTCTCGTCCAAAATACCGCAGTGCCTGAAGACGAAGGTTTTTAACCAGTGTGTGTTGCCAGTGATGACACATGGTACTGAGACGTGGTCTCTAACGGCTGGCCTTTTAGAAAAGTTCAGAGTCACACAACGAACCATGGAGAGAGCTATGCTCGGAGTTTCTTTGCGCGACAGAATCCGAAATGTGGAGATCCGCCGAAGAACTAAGGTCACCGACATAGCTCTCAGTATCTGCAAGTTGAAGTGGCAATGGGCAGGCAACATCGCTCGAAGAACCGATAACCGCTGGGGAAGAAAGGTTCTCGAGTGGCGACCACGAACCGGAAGACGCAGCGTTGGCAGGCCTCCCACTAGGTGGACAGACGACATTGTGCACGTCGCAGGTAACCGATGGATGCAAATAGCCAATTGTCGTTGATTGTGGCGTTCTAAGGGGGAGGCCTATGTTCAGCAGTGGACGTCTTCCAGCTGATGATGATGATGATGATATAATATTTTTGCACACCAAATTCCTTGCGGTTAATATTTTTCTATAAAAACGTGTTGCGTTATTGGATTTACGATTAAACAGGAAAACAAGCTAATAATATTCCACTAAACATAAATATTTTTATGGCACTGGGGTGCAGGTAGATACATTCTAGCCAGTAGTCGCTACGTGATTTTCACGGATTTTATCATCGCATGAAACAGTATGTACGCACGCAGTACGTTATGGTGGCCATGGCGAGCGTCGTTTTGGTTCAGGAGGTGTCTCCACTCTCTGTGCTTATGGTGTTTGAGAGGCTTTTAAACCCTTCGAGAAGGGTCCTCAACTCGAAAGCCCTGTGATGGCTTTTAGGTCATTCCAAATCTATAAAAGGTTTGCCTTTTTATCGATGACAGGGAAAATGAAGGTTAGCGTACTGTCTAGAGAGTTTTAATGGTTTTATTAGCATCGTTACCCTGAACAATTTGTGAAATATTTGTATTATATAAACTGCTAATAATTACTGACTTCCATTTCAGATCTTTAAATACCGTTTCATTATGTAATATTTTATGTAAAATATAACCTAAGACCTTGTTCAGATAGAGCGAATTACGCGCGTGTGCATACGCGCGAGACAATTTTTGATTGCGTTCACATAACGCGGACTACGCGCGTAAGAATATGGGCCGGTTTCAGTCATCGAAATGGATTTGGACGAAGCCACTATTACAATTTCACTGACAAATCCGTCCACTCGCGCTTAGTAACGCGCGTATACTGAACGCAACAAGGAGCACTTAGTATATTTTTTTTTTGGGAATGATAGACGCTGTTGGCCGCAGATAGCCATTACAGCTTTACCGGACAATAGGAGGCGAGCGCTTAAAGCGCTCTAGCCTTTACGGCAGAAGTAGCGACAAGCTCAAGGGCACCTCAGGGAGGCACGGCCTTGGCTTGGGCTGAGTTTAGCACCGGTTCACAACGCGCCCCCACTGAGAAGAACCGGCAAGAAACTCAGTGGGGTGAGAAGAGCTCTGAGTATCTCGACTCGCGCGCATTACGCGCGTACAGCGAGCGAGTCGAGATTCCGACTAGTGATGTGAAACGGTTTTAAAAAAAAAAACGGTTTTTGTAGAAACCGGTAAATATCGGTTTTTTTTATAATGTTGTCTTTTACTTACGCGAATATTACACATTGAAATCAAACTACTTTTACGGATTTTAAAATCAAAAAATAAACCGCGATAAAATCCGTAGAAGTAGTTTGATTTCAATATCGGTTTTTTTATTAAAAAACCGATTACTTTTTTTTCGTTTTTGTATTACGTATTCCGTAAGTTGGTATGACATTCAGCTGGCTTACCTAATGCCAATAAGAACAGAAAATCAGCATTGTTACACGATACACACGTTATGGATATTTGTTCAAATACGGATTAAATTTAGTTTTAACAAAATTATTCATTTACACTTTCGTACAAACACAAATTACAGAATACATATAAAAATAAAACAGAATCATTGAGGCGGCCTTATCGCTAATGAGTGATTTCTTTCAGGCAACCCAAAGGATAACATGAAGGGAAATATAGATATAGGTAGAGAGACAATCACAAAAGATCTTAGAAGTTTGTCAAAACAAAGTAGAAGAGCTAGCGCGACGCGTGTGCGCCAATAAGAGCGAGGCCGGGTGGTCGATTTAAATGATTATTGTACTGGCCGAGAGCAATGATAAGTACATAAATTTTAAAATTACAATATTATTATAAATACACTAAATAAAAATATTAAATTAAATCTATCTGGAGAGGAAATGTTGTTTTAAAATTATTTTTTTAAGACTAAATTACAACTAGCACACAAGACATGTGGAAGAGAATTTCATAGCCGTACTGGTTGCATGGTAAAAAAACCGTTATAGCGACTAGAATAATGAGGAGGAACTTCAAAAAGAAGAGATACAATAGAAGGTCAAGGCTTGTCACAAGATTCAAGCAACGAATAACGCTCACGAAGATAAAGAGGAGATCAAAGATTGTTAAGTACACAATTTAGAAAACAAAAATATGCCAGTCTCAGATTGGCAGCCATTCTAGTTGAGTCCGAAATTCCGACGTAACCATATATCCGTAGTGAAAGATGAAACGAATACACAAATTTTGCAATCGCTCCTCAGTTGGATCTAGAAAACATACATCTGCATAATCTTTTCGTCGTACGTCTTTTCAGACGAAAAAATTAAGCTAAAAAGATTTTTTGTCTGACGCGGAAGAAAATTTTGAAGGCGTTTGTGAGACTGATAAGAGTAAAAGATCTTCCTACTTATCTCTCCAACATGAAATTCCCAAGAAAGATTAATCAAACAGAACTCCAAGAATTAACTTTATTCGAGTATGCAATTGGTACGGAATCAAAAACTAAACTAGTGAGTGAGTTAATTGTCAATCAGATTCATCATGTATCTACCACAAAATATGATAGCCTGAGATAAAATGGGATCACTAAAAAGCGATTTTTTAATAATCGTAACTTCTCCAAGATTATCAATATTGGCATTTTGGCATGACGATAAAGCTACATATGATCTGCATAGAGATGATAGTTAGAAAACCCTCGCGATGATATTGATGAAAACGGAAAAGAGGAGAAAGTACGCCACCCACTGGAACACCAGCCTCGAGCCCACAGATGATATCTCCTCAAAGCGGACAGATTGGTAGGGCCCACGAAGATATGAATATGATCAAACCTGATAGCTGAAGAATAACTTGGACAAGGATTGGTGAAGGTTAGGTAACAATAATTTTAACTGAATATCATGATGATATAATTTCTAAACCCCTCAGTAACCGAGTTCAAAGAGAAAGGAGAACATGAGGACAAAGATAGCTGAGAGAGGTAATTTAAAGTGGACAACTTTACATGATCATGAGTAACAAGTTACTTCGAAAAATGTGTGCATTAATGAAAAAGGTGCATCAAGATCTAAACATGTAGCATCAATAGAAAATACCAAGCGATCTCAAGAACTGTCATGTCTGCACAGTATTAAGGTTCAATACATTTTTAGGCTCTGTTTTACCAAGTTAATACACTGTAACTATATAATACAGTGTATTCCCCTAACAATTTCTTCTTTAGCTTCTGACAACTTACTAATTGTCAGTGCCCTAATGGGCAAGACAAGTTGTTCACTGACGTTTGGCGATTATATAACAATTAATGTGATTATCTTATGATAAATAAACACTAAGCACTAATTAGATATTGTTTTTTTAGTGTATTTCATTTAAAACCTAAAAAAACCTTAAAAAACCGGTTTATTTTTTAAAGTAATGGATAAAAACCGGTGTTGAAAATTGTAATCGATTCACATCACTAATTCCGACGTATGACACGCGTATTACGCGCGACCGATATCTCTCGCGCGTATCATGTGTGTTCAGGACGACTCTTCAAGACGACGTTTACGAAAGGACAAAATAGTGTTTGTGTTACAGAGTGTTGTGTTTTATAGTAATATACAGTTAAGTTTTATAACTCTGCGATAGTTAAGAGGCTAGATTTAATTTTCTAATAAATTATAATATAGTTTTGTGTATAAGCTCACTATCCCGAGGAGGGGTGAGCTGAATCACTTATAGATAGCCTAGTCTAGGTCTCATAGTACTTGCTATTTGTAATTAGCGTAGGGTAATAATATGATAGAAGTACCCACATGCCCTAGATGTGCTAAGCACATATATGAACGGCAAATAGCTATTTGCAGCTAGGTCCCAAATCTAGGACCTAGTGATGTGAACCGGTTTTAAAAAAACCTAGGTGGTTGCGCTGGATATATCCAAATTCTAAATTATACCATAAAATCCATGTCCACCTATCATCCTCCTTTAACCTGTCCTTTCCTATCCATAAACCGCTCGCACTGAAGCTCACGATGTCAAGATTGATGGCAGCAGTCAGTTCGTTCCGAAAATGTGAAGATCCCGCACGTTTTTATATAATATCCGCATTGTGAACATTTTTAAACCCGCAATAAAGTTCCGCGCCGCGCGTGCATTGTGTTTTGTACTAACAATAATAAAAAGACAAGAAAGTGATCGCCCTCCGCGCCGCGCCAGGTCGACGTGTGTGCAGTGCTGATTCGCTGTAAGGCGAAAGGACTGAAGGAATACCAGTAAGTGCGAGCCCTCCTAGCCTTTCACCACAATTTCACGTCGACTGTAATATACAGTCCATTTTCGAATTTCCCCTTTTGTCACCCGCATCCTATTTAGCACGATCATTTTTTGTGGTCCTTCTGACCCAGGATAATCAGTTATCCTTGACCCGCCCTTATTAGCATACTTCTATAGGCCCTAATAAGCGATCTTCCAAACATTCATTGCGAACGTTATTGTAATTCCCGCATAGGTTACTACGTAAAGTCACCTAGTTTTCGCCCGTAACATACTGTTACGTGTATTTCTGCTTAGATTATTATATCTACGTAGTTTATTTATCATATCATATTATCATTTCGCATTTGAAAATAATTTCATTATTATTTTCATAATTTGAAATTTTCCATTATTGCGACCTGTCACATTATTTGAAAAAATATTTTGTTTATTTTTTGTTTATTGATTTTCTTGCACTTGTTTCAAAATGGCAAGGAGACCAACCAACACCGATAATTTTGAAGACTCGATTGATGATTCTTCGTTATCTATAATATTAGCTAAACGCGATGCTATATTTGAAATAGTGCAGAAAATTTATGACTTGTCGTTGGACACCTCAAATACGGATAAGACAGAAATTTTCCTCGATGAATCTTCGCAAATTGATTCGTTGCATGAAAGTTTTGGTCGTATTTTGGACGAATATAATACCCGCTTATTGGAATTAGATCCCACCGCGAAACCTGAATATAAAAGCCTCGTTGCATTCGAGTCTCTTTATAGCAGGATTAAACGTATTAAATCTAAATTAACGCCAACAACGGTCTCACATGAGGCTCGTGATGTCACCAACCTGCACAAGGCTAGACCTACGCTTCCTTGTTTAGAATTAATTCCATTTTCAGGTGAAGTCCGCTCTTGGGCTCTTTTCTACGCCAGTTTTAAGTCTACCGTGCATGATAATCCATCGCTCACGAATGGTGAAAAATTATATTATCTGTTAGGCAAGCTGACTGGGAAAGCTCAAACCGTGTGTGCAGGTATTACACCCTGCGCAGAAAACTATGAATTATTCTTACAAGCGCTTATTGATAAATATGAAGATAAGCGTATGCTCGCGTCCGCATATTTAAATCAGATGTTCGACTTTAAACCTTCGCAATCTGCTTCCGCGACAAACTTTGATTTATTTACAGAGCAATTTATAAGTGCAGTGCGAGGTTTAAAAAACCTAAAGTTGGACAACCTGACTGATTTAGTGCTGCTACATATCGCGCTTAAAAAATTGGATATCGATACCGTCCGCACTTTCGAGTTGAGCTTTGGTTCCCACATGCCATCTTTCGAGAACTTAGTCGATTTTATTAAAACTCGCGCTAAGGCTTTAGAACGTACTCAGGCAAGCTCAAGTACAGCCAAGGTATCATATCAAAATATTGTTCGTCGTGGTGCCACTAATAGGGACACCCCACCGACGTCGCCGCCTAAATATCAGGCTTATTTAAGTACAATGTCGGATACCGCGTGCAAATGTCTTTGCAAAAATATTACGCATCAGCATTTATTTAAATGTCCTGATTTTAATAAGATGACTCCGCAAGAGCGTTTTAAATGCGTTAAAGCTAACAACGCTTGTGTAAATTGTTTAAGCTTAAAGCATCGAGCTTCCAGCTGTTCTTCGGATTCTGCGTGTCGCGTGTGTCGTCTCCGTCATCACAGCATGTTGCATTTTGACAACAGTACGAGACCAACAAGCCGCGCGACCCATGCAGCCGCACCGCCGCCGCCTGCGCCTGTACTGCCAACAGTGCAGAATATCTCAGATGCAGAGCGTGCGCACGCCGCGAAGCCACACACATCTGCCGCTCCTAATGAGCGTTCGGACGTTGCATTGTGTGCTAATTATACCACCTCGGTAAACCAGCTACCTTGCTCATCTTCACTGCATAATGCATCTGACCGTAGACAATCTACTGTCCTATTATCTACCGCTCAAGTCGTCGCCTATGATACTAAAGGTGAGCGACACATTATTCGTCTTATGTTAGATTCCGCTTCGCAATCACATTTCATCACAAAGAGTTGTTGTGATCGCTTAGGCATTCAGCTTCGTCATACTGAGCCTACTATTGTTAAGGGTTTCGGTGGAACTGAAAATGTGATTAAAACCAACTCTGTTGATTTAACATTTTACTCGCGTTTTGATAATAATGTTAATTTTACTATTTCACCGCTGGTCGTTGATCAAGTCACCGACTTATTACCTGCTGCTGTGGTAGACACATCTGTCTTATCACATCTGTCTGGATTGCCAATGGCCGACAGTAGTTATGGGGTACCAAATGTAATCGATGGATTGGTTGGAGCATCGCTCTTTCCCCATTTGGTACTGCCTGACATAGTTTGTGCCCCGCACAATTCATCTTTGCCACCTGCATTACGCACAGTGTTAGGATACGTAATAATGGGCACTGTACCTACGATACCTACACTTCACGCTCATCAAGCCTTGACGTGTTGCCTCGTTCAAGGACATGATGCACTGGACTCTTTAGTCAAGCGTTTCTGGGAGATCGAAGAGCTCCCCTCCGCGTCCCCCCTTCAACACCCAGTTGATGTTGAATGTGAGGAATTTTATAAATCAACTACTACTCACGATCCCGTGAGTGGCAGATACATTGTGGGCCTGCCATTCAAAGAGGATGTATACTCACTCGGAGATTCTTATAATGCCGCTCGTAAGCGATTCATGTGCCTTGAAAGAAAACTTGAAGCCTCAGATAAATTGAGGTCGGCATATGATGAAGTCATTACAGATTATCTCTCCAAGGAGTATATTTCTCCCGCGCCTCCGTATGACCCTCATGATCCTAAGCCAATATATGTGATCCCGCATCATGGAGTCATCCGTGAGGATAGGGCTTCAACTCGCCTTCGAGTCGTCTTGGATGCCAGCAGTAAAACTAGCATTAAGACTAGTACTGGTTTTGTTTCCGGGCGATCACTGAACGATGTCTTACACACTGGACCTAATCTGCAAGGCGACTTATTTACAATAATATTGAATTTTCGTCTACACGCAGTAGCGATGACCGCCGACTGTCGCCAGCAGTTCTTGCAGATTACTATGCGAGAATGTGATCGTCGTTTTCAGTGCTTTCTGTATCGCTTTCATCCACAGGACCCCCTTGTGCTATACCAGTTCAATCGTGTTTGCTTCGGGTTATCGTCTAGCCCATACCATGCATTGCGCACGGTAAGGCAGCTCATAGACGATGATGGTGCGAAATATCCGCTCGCAAGTAGCATTGCGTCTACTGCGTTATATATGGATGACATCGTCTTCTCAGTTCCCAGTGAACGAGAGGCAGTCCTCGCATCACAGCAGCTTATCAGCTTATTTAAAGTGCACAATGGGATCTCGTTAAGTGGAATAGCAACAGTCCTCCCGCACTAGATACCATTCCCGCGTCTCACAAGCTTCCAAATGAGGTGGAGTTTGATAAATCCGCGCATCACAAAATATTGGGATTACATTGGTCCACTGATGACGACTCATTTTTATTTAAAATTACGTCTCCCACTGATGTGACGTGCACTAAGCGCTCCATCCTATCAATCGTCGCTCGCCTGTGGGACATAATGGGTTTTGTTGCTCCCGCAGTTGTATATGCCAAGCTGTTAATAAAACAGCTTTGGCAACTTCATCTTGACTGGGATGATACACCGCCGCTACACATCATTAAGATGTTTAAGCAGTTCTGTGAAGAACTGCCTATTCTTAACAGTATACGCATTCCACGCCATGTAGGTGTGAGAGGGGATTGTGTCATAACCCTCCTCGGGTTTTCAGATGCGAGTATCCATGCATATGGAGCGGTGGTTTATATTCACGTCAGTTCCGCCGCTGGAAATACCGTGCAGCTAGTGTGCGCGAAATCCAAAGTCGCTCCCACTAAGCCACTCTCCATCGCTCGTCTAGAGCTCTGTGGAGCTGTCCTCCTTTCGAGGCTGCTTCGCAGGGTTCTGGACAATTATTCCCGTATCATCCCAATCAAGACTTATGCATTTGTTGACTCTAAAGTCGCATTGTATTGGATTAAAAGTTCGCCACACCGGTGGCAGACTTTTGTCGCAAACCGCGTTGTTCAAGTTACGGACAATATTCCCGCTGATGATTTCTATCATGTTTCGGGTACGGAAAATCCCGCTGATATTATTTCTCGTGGTCTTACCCCACAGAAACTAGTCTCGCACCCGCTATGGCTCCACGGCCCGCCGTGGGCTATATTGAATCCGTCTCAGTGGCCTCTTAGGAGCCTGGACGGCCAGTCTATTATAGACATACCTGAAGAAAAGGTTTTAACGCACATTGTGTGCACGCCTGTAAAGTATTGCGCTTTACATGAGCTATCTCTCCGCGTCTCCTCATGGAGTAAATTACTTCGTATAATTGTGTATGTATGTAAATTCGCTAAGTTATTGCCCCGCCGCAGCACTACTGCAGTGACTGCTGAAGAGTTAAATTTCGCAGAAAATATAATGCTCCGCGCCCTGCAAAGCCAGCACTTTGCAGAAGAGTACTCTAATATTGTTAATAATAAATCTTGTTCACCAGCTTTCAATCGCTTGAGGCCTTTTATTGACAACGGACTGATTCTCGTTGGAGGTCGCCTTGTCAACTCCGCACTGGACTATGCTCACAAGCATCCAGTTATATTACCGCGCAGTGGTCATGTAGTGAACATGATCATTGATTATTATCATGTAAAATATTTACATGCAGGGCCAGAATTGTTAATGTCTCTTCTCCGACAAAAATTCTGGATCCTGTCCGCACGCCGCATAGTGAGACAAAGAGTCCACATGTGCAATATTTGCTTTCGCCAAAATCCGCGTCCGACTTACCCGCTGATGGCTGACTTACCTAGTAGTCGCACGCGAGCTGTCGTTAAGGCGTTCACGCACACGGGCTGTGATTACGCCGGCCCGCTTGCCTATACTCCTGTGCGCCGTCGGGGCGTTCGCAGTGAGAAGGCCTATATATGTTTATTCACCTGCCTTACGACGCGCGCTGTACATATCGAAGTCGCCACGGACCTCAGCACTCCCAGTTTCCTTGCTGCGCTAAAATGTTTCCTTTGTCGACGTGGGCCCGTTCAGTTTATGTATTCTGACAACGGGACCAATTTTAGAGGTGCAAATTCGTATCTCCGCGACCTTTATCGTTTTCTTAATAACGAATATCGCCAAAAGTTGGAGCAAGAATATGCTGAGAGTCGCATTACATGGAAATTTATTTGCCCTAATGCGCCTCATCATGGGGGAGCATGGGAAAGTATGGTCAAGGTGGTAAAGAATATATTTTTCCGCATTGTTGGACAGCAAATTCTTTCTTATCAAGAACTTTGCAAAGTTCTTACAGAAGTGGAATGTCTTCTTAATTCGCGCCCGCTAACTGTTCTTAGTTCAGATCCGTCTGAACCCTCGGCTTTAACACCGAGTCATTTTTTGCACACCGCGCCTTTATTATCGTTTCCCGCGCCTGAGGTAGGGTCTGGCTCTATCAGCCTGCTTCATAGACACTCGCTATTGGACAAATTGGTTCAATCGTTTTGGGATCGCTGGAGGATGGAATATCTACACGGTTTACAAGTTAGGCAGAAATGGAATACCCCATCCGCACCTATCACTCCCGGGACTGTCGTGGTAGTGATAAATGATAATTGTCCGCCCCTAGCTTGGCCTTTAGCTGTTGTGGAGCAAGTTCATCTTTCAAAAGACGGCGTCGCACGCGTTGCGACCGTCCGAACAGCCAAGGGATGTTATCTTCGTCCAGTTGTTCGTTTGTGTCCTCTACCAAAACAATAACTTTAACTTTATGTTTACATTATTACCGCATTTATTATTATATTTTATGTTATTTCCACTTCACAGTCTTTACGGTTTCTTTACACATCGCTTATTACCGATAGGTTTCCGCGCGCATTGAGCGCTATCTACTCATATCTTTGTTAATGGTGACCCATTAAGGGCGGGTGGAAATGGTTGCGCTGGATATATCCAAATTCTAAATTATACCATAAAATCCATGTCCACCTATCATCCTCCTTTAACCTGTCCTTTCCTATCCATAAACCGCTCGCACTGAAGCTCACGATGTCAAGATTGATGGCAGCAGTCAGTTCGTTCCGAAAATGTGAAGATCCCGCACGTTTTTATATAATATCCGCATTGTGAACATTTTTAAACCCGCAATAAAGTTCCGCGCCGCGCGTGCATTGTGTTTTGTACTAACAATAATAAAAAGACAAGAAAGTGATCGCCCTCCGCGCCGCGCCAGGTCGACGTGTGTGCAGTGCTGATTCGCTGTAAGGCGAAAGGACTGAAGGAATACCAGTAAGTGCGAGCCCTCCTAGCCTTTCACCACAATTTCACGTCGACTGTAATATACAGTCCATTTTCGAATTTCCCCTTTTGTCACCCGCATCCTATTTAGCACGATCACTAGGAAAAACCGGTTTTTGTAAAAACCGGTAAATATCGGTTTTTTTTATTAGAAAACCGATTATTTTTTTCGTTTTTGTATTACGTATTCCCTAAGATGGCATGACATTCAGCTAGCGGGCGGTCGATTTCAATGATTATTGTACTGGCCGAGAGCGACGGCGCGGCGGCGGAAAAGTCTGAGCTGATACGTACATAAATTGAAAAATGACGATATTATTATAAATACACTAAATAAAAATATTAAATTTAATATATCTGGAGAGGAAATGTTGTTTTTTAATTATTTTTTAAGACTAAATTACAACTCGACCCGAACTATCGACCTATTCCCCTCCTGAGCCACGTCTACAAGCTGTTCTCAAGAGTCATCACGAATCGTCTTGCGCGAAGGCTCGATGAATTTCAATCTCCCGAACAGGCTGGGTTTCGAAGAGGATATAGCACTATAGATCATATCCACACAATGCGGCAGATAATACAGAAAACTGATGAGTATAATCTGCCTCTGTGTTTAGCATTTGTGGACTACGAGAAGGCATTTGACTCTGTTGATACCTGGTCTATCCTGGAATCCCTGCAGCGTTAACAAGTTGATTGGCGATATATCCAAGTGTTGAGATGTCTGTATGACACTGCCACTATGTCCGTCCAAGTACAGGGTGAGCCATCTGAGCTTATCTCTATGCATCGAGGTGTGAGACAAGGGGACGTGATTTCCCCCAAATTGTTCACAAATGCATTAGATCCTGGCTTACAAGAGTAACAGTGGTGGGAATGAGTGGTGGGATTAGTCAAAATGCATTAGAAGATGTGTTCAAGACGCTGGACTGGAAAAGGCGTGGAATCAACATCGACGGTGAGTGCATCTCACACTTGCGATTTGCGGATGACATTGTCATCGTGGCTGAAACGTTGCAGGATTTACAACAGATGATGAACAGCCTAGCTGATTCTTCTCAATGTATCGGTCTCCGCATGAACTTAAATAAAACCAAGATAATGTTCAATAAACATGTTACATCGGAACCGATTTCAGTACACGGCAGTGATCTCGAAGTTGTTCAGAAATATGTCCAGCTCGGGCAAACTTTGCAGTTGGGGAAGAACAATTTCGAGAAAGAAGCCAATATGAGAATGTAGCTGGGCTGGGCAGCATTTGGGAAATTACGTCGAGTATTTTCGTCACCCATCCCACAGAATCTGAAGACAAAAATCTTCAATGAGTGCGTCCTACCTGTTATGACATACGGAGCCGAAACGTGGACACTCACGGTGGGGCTGGTCCACAAACTTAAAGTCGCTCAGCAAACTATGGAAAGGTCTATGCTTGGAGTTTCTCTGAAAGATCGAATTCGGAACGAGGTGATCAGACAGAGAACCAAAGTTATCAAGTTATCGACATAGGCCACCGGATTAGCAAGCTGAAGTAGCAGTGGGCTGGCCACATCTGACGTAGAACTGATAATCGTTGGAGCAAAAGAGTTCTTGAGTGGAGAATGCGAGTCGGAAAATGTAGCGTGGGACGTCCGCAAGCGAGATGGAGTGACGATATACGTAAAGTGGCGGGCAGAAATTGGATGAGGAAAGCCGAGGATCGTAGTCAATGGCGTGATGTTGGAGAGGCCTATGTCCAGCAGTGGACGAATGTAGGCTGATGATGATGATGAAATTACAACTAGCACACAAGGAATGCGGAAGAGATTTTCATAGCCGCACTGCTTGCATGGTAAAAAAAACCGTTATAGCGACTAGAAGAATGAGGAAGCACTTCAAAAAAAAGAGATACAGTAGAAGGTCAAGGCTTGTCACAAGATTCAAGCAACGAATAACGCTCACGAAGATACAGAGGAGATTAAAGATTGTTAAGTATACAATTTAGAAAAAATATGCTAGTCCCGTCGCTGATGGATTGCAGCCATTCTAGTTGAGCCCGAAATTCCGACTTAACCATATATCCGTAGCGAAAGATGAAACAAATACACAAATTTTGCAATCGCTCCTCAGTTGGATCTAGAAAACATCTGCATAATCGAAAAGAGGTAAAAATTAAGCAAAAAGATTTTTGTATGACGCGGATGAATTTTTTGAAGGCGTTTGTGAGACTGATAAGAGTAAAAGATCTTCTACTTATCTCTCCAACATGAAATTCCCAAGAAATATTAGAATCAAACAGAACTCCAAGAATCAACTTTATTCGAGTATGCAATTGGTACGGAATCAAAAACTAAACTAGAGAGTGAGTTAAATCAATCAGATTCATCATGTATCTGCCACAAAATATAGATAGCCTGAGAATTAGTAGGGTTCACTAACAAGCCAAACGATTTTTCCCACTTACCTCAGCTATCTAAATCTTTATTAAGCGTAACTTCTCCAAGATTATCAATATTGGCATTTTGGCATGACGATAAAGCTACATATGATCTGCATAGAGATGATAGTTACAAAACCCTCGCGATGGTATTGATGAAAAGGAAAAAGAGGAGAAAGTACGCCACCCACTGGAACACCCGCCTCAAGCCCACAGATGATGTGTCCTCAAAGCGGACAGATTGGGAGCCCACGAAGAAATATGAATATGATCAAAGCACTTGATAGCTGAACAATAGCTTGGACAAGTATTAGTCAAGGTTAGGTAACAACAATTATAACTGAATATCATGATGATATAATTCCTAAACCCCTCAGTAACCGAGTTCAAAGAGAAAGGAGAACATGAAGACAAAGATAGCTGAGAGAGACAAATTAAAGTGGACAACTTTACATGATCATGAGTAACAAGTGACTTCGAATAATGTGCATTAATGAAAAAGGTCCATCAAGATCTAAACATGGAGCATCAATAGAAAATACCAAGCGACCTCAAGAACTATCACGTCTGCATAGTATTAAGGTTCAATACATTTTAGGCTCTGTTTTACCAAGTTAATACACTGTCACTATATAAAACAGTGTATTCCCTTAACAATTTCTTCTTTAGCTTCTGACAACTATTAGGGCAAGACTAGTTATCCACTGACGTTTGACGATTATTATTTTCTAAAGTACACTTAATGTGATTATCTTATTATAAATAAACACTAAGCACTAATTAGATATTGTTTTTTAGTGTATTTAATTTAAAACCTAAGAAAACCTTAAAAAACCGGTTTATTTTTAAAAAGTAATCGATAAAAACTGGTTTTGAAAATTGTAATCGGTTCACATCACTACTAGGAACCAACTCAAGACCTAGATCTGGGTCCGCCTTGGTGGGTCTAAGTGCCTAAACAGCACTGCTGTATATATTTCCATAGTTATAGGCAAATGTTCTATCGCATATCATGTTTTCTAGGGTTTTTGCTATGACCTAGGCCCCTAGGTGGTCTAGATCATAGGTATACAGATAGTACACATCGCAGGCTACCTATCGGTACTATTTGTGGGCATGTGGATACTACGGGCAAGGCGCAGGCGAAGCGACAAGCAGCCAAAGCATAGTCGTCGCGCCCCTACTTACAGTATTTATCGGCCTGTAGTCCGTTAGAAAGCTGCTTACACGCACTTTCTAACGGTATAAGTATCATGTATGTGTCTAGAATAGCCTAAGTAGAATAAGCGAAAATGTACAGTTTTTATAATAAAAATAAAACCTTAGTGGCTGCCTCGGTGGGGCTCTCGTTACGGTAAAGTTCCCTGCAAGGATAGTAAATGCGCATTCGGCGCCACTGTCGGTGAACAAGCTAGCGGTCGACGCGGGAACTAAAAGCAAGATATAAATAGAAGAAAAGAATTTTCAGTACGAAGAGCGCCACCGTCGGAGCCACTATCAAGCTTGCTATCGAATTAGGAGTTCTTATTTCACTGACATCTTGTAACCTAAATTGTAACCAACAGCGTCAACACTCTTCGGCGGGTTCATACCGTACCAGCGATACTACAGACACACAGGGCGTCAGTAGCTCGTTCACTCGGGTCCGCCCGTCCTGCAGGACTCCGTAGGACCAGCATTCGCTGGTCCTACGGAGCCGGATAATCGAAGAACCGGCTGAAGATTTGGACTGAAGAACTGAAAATTTGGACTGAAGACATACAAGATGCCCATAACGCGTTCAAGAGGACGGGCTCCCGAGGCGTGGATGATTGAGGTGGGGGGGGCGTCCACCGAAGACAATGCGGAGGAAGCCAGGGAGACAGTCGCCAACGCATGGATGTCGCAGAAGCCTCAAGCCTATCTGAAGATAGTTCCGGTACGAGTCCTCGGACCGGCGGGAGAGACCTCGACGTACGCCCTGCTGGATGACGGGTCAACGGTGTCTCTCATAGACGAAGAGATCGCCAAGCAAGTGGGAGCCGAAGGACGTCTCGACCCGCTCAAGATGGAAGCCATCGGGGATATTATCGTCGACACGCCAGAGTCCCGTCGCGTTGCGGTCTCGCTCACGGGGCCGCAAGGACAGCGCGTCAACCTACGCGCGCGCACCGTACCAAGACTGCACCTGTCACCGCAAAGCGTGGAACGGGACGACCTCGCGGGCTGCGACCATCTCAAGGACCTGCGCGAGAAGCTCGCCTACGAAGGAGCGGTGCCACGAATACTCATCGGGCAAGACAACTGGCACCTGCTTCTCGCCAGCAACGTGCGAAGAGGCCCGCGACATCAGCCGGTGGCATCACTCACTCCACTGGGCTGGGTGCTACACGGCACGTACATCCGAACGCAACCACCACAGCATGTCACGTGGTAAAGACCGTGGATACATCTCTCGAAAAACAGGAGCGGCGCCCGGCCTTACAACCCGTTCGTCGCTCACCCGGCCACCGTGAAGAAGCACAGCAAGGTGACGGACTGGCGCTGGGGTAAAAACAGAAGATCGTCGCAGACGTCGCCGCTCGCGACGTAACGCCGGACGCCAACGACGGAAACAAACAGCATCGAAGCCCGTACAGCAATCCGTCACAATGGCCGAACGAGAGACCAAGCATCAACGAACCAACGGGAGAAGAGAAGACTCTGACAGTAACAGAAGCTCGCAGCGCACCGAAACACAGAGAAGTCGTTCCCGATCCGCACAGATTTTCGAAGTGGGAACGATTACTGCGGGCCACGGCAAGAGCGCTCCAATTTATAGCACTGTGTCGAAAAACCACAGCGAAAACGTGCTACAAAAGGACCAGAAAGAATCTGGAACAAGATCCCGACTGGAGACGTCAGAAGAGGACTCAGAAGACCTGCAGACCTCCACAGAAGACAGTCACCACTCGAAGATTCGTCACGTTACCGGCCGAATTCCTAAGGGAAGCAGAAGTACTACTACTGTACTGTACTGATCCGCGTAGTACAAGAAGAGTCTTTCGGACGGGAAATCAATGACCTCCGGAAGGGCAACAGTATCGCCATCGACAGTCGCCTGAGATCGCTGTCGATAGAACTCTGCAACGACGACATCATCACGCTCAGAAGTCGCATCGCCGCTGCTGAAGATGTAACAGAAGAGACGAAAAGGCCACCCGTGCTAGACGGCGATCACTACATCACGCAGCTCTACATCGACTAGACGCATCGCGATCTACACCACAGTGGAACAGAAATGATCGTGAACGAGGTGCGCCAGCACTATTGGATAGTGCGACTTCGACCCGTCACGAAAAGCATCGTGAACCGTTGCTTGAGATGTCGCATACGACGAGCACCACCTCCAGTGCCGTCCACCGGCGACCACCCGAAGACACGACTGGCACATCACCAGAGACCGTTCACATTCACCGGTCTGGATTACTTCGGACCGTTCTCCGTCACCGTCGGTCGTCAACACCAGAAGAGATACGTGGCCCTCTTCACCTGCCTCACCACACGGGCCGTACACCTCGAAGTCGCGGCCAGCCTCAGCGCGGACTTCGCCGTGCTCGCGCTGCGAAGGTTCGCGGCGCGCCGCGTGTGCCCCACGGAGATCTACTCCGACAATGGCACCAACATGCACGGCGCGGACAGGGAGCTGCGCGACGCACTCGCCGAGGAAGCCGGCCGTCGTGGGATGGCGTGGCGCTTCATAACGCCCTCAGTGCCCTTCATGGGAGGTGCCTGGGAGCGTCTCGTTTGCTGTGTCAAGACCACACTGAGCACAGTACTACAGGAGAAGCACCCGCGATAAGAGGTTCTGGCCACGCTGCTCTGCGAGGCCGAACACACAGTCAACAGCAGACCACTGACGCACGTATCAGTGGACACCGGGGACGACGAAGCCATCACGCCCAATCACCTACTGCTCGGGGGGCCGGCGCGGCTGCCGACACCCGGGACGTTCGACGAGAGCGACCTAGACAGCAAGAAGCAATGGCGACGCTCGCAAGCGCTCGCCGACATGTTCTGGCGACGCTGGGTGCGCGAGTACCTGCCCGAGCTACAGTACCGGCGGGAGCCCCACGGGAGGGGTCCCAGTCTCCAGGTGGGCGATCCCGTCCTGATCGCCGACGGACAGCTGCCGCGCAACACTTGGCCGCGCGGGAGGGTCGAGGCAATCTACCCCGGAGCCGACGGAGAAGTCCGCACTGTGGAGGTGCGCACTGCGGGGGGCATCTTAAAACGCCCCACGAAGAAGATCGTGCCACTACCGAAATAGAAGCGTCGAGAGCGCCGGAAGCGTCGCCCTTCACCGGAAGAGGATGCAGCATCGCTCCGGCCCGTCGCGCTGCAGCACAGCGGGAGAGATGTTCAGGACGACTGTTCAAGACGACGTTTACGAAAGGACAAAATAGTGTTTGTGTTACAGAGTGTTGTGTTTTATAGTAATATACAGTTAAGTTTTATAACTCTGCGATAGTTAAGAGTCTAGATTTAATTTTCTAATAAATTATAATATAGTTTTGTGTATAAGCTCACTATCCCGAGGAAGGGTGAGCTGAATCACTTATAGATAGCCTAGTCTAGGTCTCATAGTACTTGCTATTTGTAATTAGCGTAGGGTAATAATATGATAGAAGTACCCACATGCCCTAGATGTGCTAAGCACATATATGAACAGCAAATAGCTATTTGCAGCTAGGTCCCAAATCTAGGAACCAACTCAGGACCTAGATCTGGGTCCGCCTTGGTGGGTCTAAGTGCCTAAACAGCACTGCTGTACATATTTCCATAGTTATAGGCAAATGTTCTATCGCATATCATGTTTTCTAGGGTTTTTGCTATGACCTAGGCCCCTAGGTGGTCTAGATCATAGGTATACAGATAGTACACATCACAGGCTACCTATCGGTACTATTTGTGGGCATGTGGATACTACGGGCAAGGCGCAGGCGAAGCGACAAGCAGCCAAAGCATAGTCGTCGCGCCCCTAATTACAGTATTTATCGGCCTGTAGTTCCTTAACAGAAATAGATAGATAAACCCTATGTACACCGTTAGAATGCTGCTTACACGCACTTTCTAACGGTATAGGTATCATGTATGTGTCTAGAATAGCCTATGTAGAATAAGCGAAAATGTACAGTTTTTATAATAAAAATAAAACCTTAGTGGCTGCCTCGGTGGGGCTCTCGTTACGGTAAAGTTCCCTGCAAGGATAGTGTACGAGGCAATTCGTACATCTTGCTGCGTCGGCAATATACGCCAGGCGCGCGATAATTAGCACTTTTATAACCAGTTCACGTTCGGCAGCAGCAAGGCAATCGCGCGTGTTCTCACACTATCATTATCATAAATCATTAAAATATCAAGGAATCAATAAATGAATTATTATACATATACTCGAGTATAAATCAATATCAATCACGACAAGAGTTGTAGAGGTTAATCAAGGACCCTACATCTCTTTCTGGTCCATGGTAAACGCGCATTCGGCGCCACTGTCGGTGAACAAGCTAGCGGTCGACGCGGGAACTAAAAACAAGATATAAATAGAAGAAAAGAATATTCAGTACGAAGAGCGCCACCGTCAGAGCCACTATCAAGCTTGCTATCGAATTGGGAGTTCTTATTTCACGGACACCTTGTAACCTACATTGTAACCAACAGTGTCAACACTCTTCGGCGGGTTCATACCGTACCAGCGATAGCTACAGACACACAGGGCGTCAGTGGCTCGTTCACTCGGGTCCGCCCGTCCTGCACAATGTGAACGGAATCACTGTAACTATGACCTTATTCAGATAGAGCGAATTACACGCGTGTGATACGCGCGAGACAATTCGTGATTGCGTTCACTTAACGCGGACTACGCGCGTAAGAATATGGGCCGGTTTCAGTCATCAAAATGGATTTGGACGAAGCCAATATTATAATTTCACTGACAAATCCGTCCACTCGCGCTTAGTAACGCGCGTATACTGAACGCAACAAGGAGCTCTGAGTATCTCGACTCGCGCGCACTACGCGCGTACAGCGAGCGAGTCGAGATTCCGACGTATGACACGCGTATTACGCGCGAGTGATATCTCCCGCGCGTATTATGGGAACGGAATCACTGTATTCTATGGGACTGGTCTACGCGCGTACATGTACGCGTACTCGCGCGTAATTTGCCAAATCTGAACAAGGTCTTATAAATGTTCACTTCCTCAATGAACTAATTAGTTTAAGTGTAACTAAAACAAATGGATAAAATTCGAGTAGGTAGGTATGTATTGGTCTCGCTCATAAATTGGTTACCGAGTTTGCGGTTCTGCGTTGACATCCCACTATAGAGCACGAGGTGTAGGGAGACGTAGGAGTGTGGGGAAGCAGGGACTCAGGAATACGGGGAACTCAGCGACTATCTGCACAGTATCTACTGTCGAGAGTTGCAGGCAGTGTGCAGGGCCGCCTCCCGCCGCTCGCCGCCACCGGCAGACAGCCGGAATCCCATTGTTTTGCCTCATGTGCATGTAGCGATATTGATTAGACGTTTGTCGCTCAAAGCGCGGTATGAAATTGAAATCACGGGAAGAATTGTAAAGGAATTGAACTTCTACATAAATGAATAAAAAAATGTACACATGTATGGACCACAAATGTAGTATCTATAAAATCTTTTTATAAAAAAATTGAACCGACTTCAATATCACTGAAAAGTATAAAATAATTTAAATATTATTGAAGTTGGTGTTAGCTTACCGGCTGTGTATATTTGGCACCAACTTCAATAATAATTAAATTATTTTATACTTTTCAGTGATATTGAAGTCGGTTCAATTTTTTTTAAAAAAGATTTTATTTTAAACTTTTTAGTGATATTTTCATTATAAAGATTGAACCATCGAAAACCGTAAAATTATCTAGGTAGGTTATGATCACATTATCGTCTACATAGTTTTACATAATTCATGTTTCTTCAGAAAAAAATATCCGGTTGTAATGAAATTTGCATGGAATTATTATAGCAGTTTATTCTCTCGAATAAAAAAAGAATCATCGCAATCGGTTCATAATTGTCAGAGCAATGTAATGGAGAACATCAGTTTTATGGTTTTTACCAGACTAATTCCTCCACATCGTTCATGGTCCTCCAGGAAGTTCTTATCCTGTTGTAATAAAATTCATACAGATTTAAAACAGTGGTTTCTTCTTTCTAATAAAAAAAGAATCATTGAAATTGGTAAATATTTGCCAGAGTTATGACCATTTTTGTCCTTAAAAGCGACTAAAACATCATCTATATAGGCTTTCTTGCAGCTCTCAGTGCGCAGTCACCATTCTTGTTTTTTCAGGAACTACTTATTACTAAGCAATAATTTTTTTATGGGACCCAATTAACGGATTAATGAATGGATGGAAGAAAGATTTTTTCAAATCGGTTCATAATTGCCAGAGTTATGCGCGAACATACATAGAAAAAAAAAATATATATATACAGACGAATTGAGAACCTCCTCCTTTTTTGAAGTCGGTTAAAAATAACTCAAATAGGTAGGTAGTAGGTACCCTATTTGAGTTATTACTAGGGACCGGATTTATATGTATTTAAAATTCCAAAATATGTACATATAACATGGACTAAAAAAACGAAAATATGGACTAAAAAGCGAAAATATGGAAAAATATGGACTTAAAAATAACCATAAATTTCAGGTATATTCTTTTCAGTATTTGTGTTGTTGCAGTACACAGATCTCATGTTTTGTAACCCCCAATGCAAAAAAAAGCATGTTTGAGTTTGTACACTTATGTCTCTCTGATCTGTCTGAGGCATCGTAGCTTCCTAACGAATGGATGGATGAAAATTGAAGGTTGTTCTGTTTGGTCAAAATAAGGCTTGGTACCAGCTGAATAATCTTTCAACATCGCAGTATGTGACTGGCCTCCTGTTGTAGCCTCAGTGGCTCAGTGGGAATCCGCTTGCTGTGCAAACCGGAGGTAGCGGGTTCGAATCTGACGAACAGCTATTCGCGACAGTCATTTTTTTAAAGGTGTATTTATAAGGTGAATACGGGGATAGTAGTAGGTGAATAAGCGCTGAATTTAGCGCCGATAGCTTACTGTGATTGCGATGTGACACGTTTACAGAATAATAAATATTTTGCTTATTCACAAATTATTCCTACCCCGTATGTTTTTGGTGATTTACCTACGCTTATCGTAAGTACTTTTTTGCGTATTTTCTACCCTTTTTACAGAAATATATTCATTTTTGTAAAAATATGGACTTATCTTTGAAATATGCCAAAATATGGAAAAATATGAAAAATAAAAATTACATTTTCTCATTCCAAATGTCATGATTCGTGAAGAAAACAACATACTGAGCAAATATTATTGAAATTAAAAATATGTATATTTCTATATTAATGTATATTTTTGTATATTAATGTATATTTCTTTTGTGTGCAATAAAGAGTATTTGTATTGTATTGTATTGTAATATGTATTTACATATAAATCCGGTCCCTAGTAATAACTAGGGACCGGATTTATATCGGAGGCGATGAACGTCTAATAACTCAAATATGGTAAATAAGTAATAACTTATTTACCCTATTTGAGTTATTAGACGCTCATCGCCTATAATTCACATGGTCACCTTTTAGATGAAGGTTACCCATAATAATAAGATTTGATTCAAATAGATTTATTCTTGGATCTTTCTTGATATCAAATTCCAGTTACGAACTATATACTGGATGTGGTTCTGCATTCTTGCTATATTTACGGAGGTTCATATGTACCTTTTAAAGAACAAAAATCAATCATTAAATGATAGACTTAAAATTATGAAATATTTTTTATGGTTGGTACGAAAAAAAATCCCGTGTGCAACCGTCACTATAAAATAACCCCGTCTGGCACCGCTCTTCGCACAAAGTAGGTAAACAAGAGCACTCAAGAGCTCTTATTCTGGTTGAACGTTAATCATGAATCATTAATTATCTTTTAGTTATTAGCCACTGAATTATTCTATTTTTAATCAATTAACATAATCCTTAACTGTTATAGGTCTACAAATATGGCAAAAATGCAAAACCACACCCTGTACATTATACGAACTGATTTAGGTTTGTTCTGTAGTGATTGCGTACGTATGCCATAAATACGAATAAATGCGTATATTTATGTTTGAGAAGAGAGATAATCCTTTTGCGTAATACTGTCGTATTTAATTTCTCACTGAATGAACTCAATGCGAGTGGGCGCCGAGCGCTGACGCATAAGGGGTCGTTCACAATAGCCGATGAAGGCGGTAGTCACACTCTGCGTCTAAATTCAAAGGAAGAGCACTGGCTATTTGACACTATTAAAATAAAACTTTATAAGAAATTTATTTATACAAAGAGGTAATAGATAGATGGAAGGTTGATACATATTTGTAACTTATGTATCTACACACCTACTATATTTAATATTAATGTGTGTAAATAATACAATAAAAGACTTCAATCAAATATGTTAAAAAAAACTTGTTGCTTAGGTACGTCTACCTAAGCAACTATTTTTTGCATCCTTGAATTCACCGTTGCACAGCTACTAGTCCCGCCAACACACGCACTACCTATTGCCTTCACCATTGCACGGCTACTAGTCCCGCCAACACACGCACTACCTATTGCCTTCACCATTGCACGGCTACTAGTCCCGCCAACACACGCACTACCTATTGCCTTCACCATTGCACAGCTACTAGTCCCACATACACACGCACTACATATTGCACGGCTACTAGTCCCGCCAACACACGCACTACCTATTGCTTTCACCATTGCACGGCTACTAGTCCCGCCAACACACGCACTACCTATTACTTTCACCATTGCACGGCTATTAGTCCCGCCAACACACGCACTACCTATTGCCTTCACCATTGCACGGCTACTAGTCCCACATACACACGCACTACCTATTGCACGGCTACTAGTCCCGCCAACACACGCACTACCTATTGCTTTCACCATTGCACGGCTACTAGTCCCGCCAACACACGCACTACCTATTGCTTTCACCATTGCACGGCTATTAGTCCCGCCAACACACGCACTACCTATTGCCTTCACCATTGCACGGCTACTAGTCCCGCCAACACACGCACTACCTATTGCCTTCACCATTGCACGGCTACTAGTCCTACATACACACGCACTACCTATTGCCTTCACTATTGCACGGCTACTAGTCCCGCCAACACACGCACTACCTATTGCTTTCACCATTGCACGGCTATTAGTCCCGCCAACACACGCACTACCTATTGCCTTCACTATTGCACGGCTACTAGTCCCGCCAACACACGCACTACCTATTGCTTTCACCATTGCAAGGCTATTAGTCCCGCCAACACACGCACTACCTATTGCCTTCACCATTGCACGGCTACTAGTCCCGCCAACACACGCACTACCTATTGCTTTCACCATTGCACGGCTACTAGTCCCGCCAACACACGCACTACCTATTGCTTTCACCATTGCACAGCTATTAGTCCCGCCAACACACGCACTACCTATTGCCTTCACCATTGCACGGCTACTAGTCCCGCCAACACACGCACTACCTATTGCCTTCACCATTGCACGGCTACTAGTCCCACATACACACGCACTACCTATTGCACGGCTACTAGTCCCGCCAACACACGCACTACCTATTGCTTTCACCATTGCACGGCTATTAGTCCCGCCAACACACGCACTACATAGGTAGTGAAGGCAATAGTGCCTTCACCATTGCACGGCTACTAGTCCCGCCAACTCACGCACTACCTATTGCTTTCACCATTGCACGGCTACTAGTCCCGCCAACACACGCACTACCTATTGCTTTCACCATTGCACGGCTATTAGTCCCGCCAACACACGCACTACCTATTGCTTTCACTATTGCACGGCTATTAGTCCCGCCAACACACGTACTACCTATTGCCTTCACCATTGCACGGCTACTAGTCCCACATACACACGCACTACCTATTGCACGGCTACTAGTCCCGCCAACACACGCACTACCTATTGCCTTCACCATCGCACGGCTACTAGTCCCGCCAACACACGCACTACCTATTGCCTTCACCATTGCACGGCTACTAGTCCCGACAACACACGCACTACCTATTGCCTTCACCATTGCACGGCTACTAGTCCCGCCAACACACGCACTACCTATTGCCTTCACCATTGCACGGCTACTAGTCCCACATACACACGCACTACCTATTGCCTTCACCATTGCACGGCTACTAGTCCCGCCAACACACGCACTACCTATTGCCTTCACCATTGCACGGCTACTAGTCCCGCCAACACACGCACTACCTATTGCCTTCACCATTGCACGGCTACTAGTCCTGCCAACACACGCACTACCTATTGCCTTCACCATTGCACGGCTACTAGTCCCGCCAACACACGCACTACCTATTGCCTTCACCATTGCACGGCTACTAGTCCCGCCAACACACGCACTACCTATTGCCTTCACCATTGCACGGTTACTAGTCCCGCCAACACATGCACTACCTATTGCCTTCACCATTGCACGGCTACTAGTCCCGCCAACACACGCACTACCTATTGCCTTCACCATTGCACGGCTACTAGTCCCACATACACACGCACTACCTATTGCCTTCACCATTGCACGGCTACTAGTCCTGCCAACACACGCACTACCTATTGCCTTGGCCTGTGTGAATGTACCCTCATCACACTTACACCCTTACATTTACGCACAGTACCTACACAGTTTGAAAACTCATCCATGTTGTATAATATTATGTGCAATGTTGCAGTAGCGATGTGTGAACAGGGCCTAGCAGTGATGAACCGTTGAGTAGGCTGATGGCTCGCATTCCACCCAGTTAATATCCGCATCGGTACTGTGGCACTTAACCTTGGAACACTACGATCTGAATAATTAATAACACTATTATCGCGTGCGACAGGTTCCAATACATAAGGTTCACAATACAATCCAAGTAATCAAGGGGGCCACGTCCACCTCGCGGGTCTACGTCAATTCAAACTTTGTACTGTAACCCGATTCTCGTAATCAAAACAATAACGTTAACGTAGCGACTTAGTCGTTGAAACACTTTTCGTATTCACGTCCGTCGATTTTACTTCAACGGCAACTATTTAAAAGTCGTTCGATTGAACTATCGTTGGAGCGTATTCTGGTATGATAATCGTCATTCCATCGTTTTATAACGTTGAATAAATGGATGCCAACGAGTAAGCGTCAAATTTCGCGATTCAAGAGTCGTTGAACAAACGTTGGTTAGTTGAGACGATTTTTGCTTTTCCTGTTCTTGTGGTGCGGATCAAAGTAATAAAATAACTTTAAAATTAGCCACGGACTTACGTATTTACTATTAAATTCGTCTGCATAGCAAGAAATTTTAAAAGGAAGCTGTTATGGCAAAATAGAAATAAATATGTAAGATATGGGGTATGGAACGCGACTAAGCAGTAAGCATGTTAGATATATTGAATGTAGCACTAAGAAGCCGGAACGTGAGAGCTGGGAGTGAGTGAGAGAGACCAAAATATGATCGTACGTTGTGAGTGAAAAGAGTAATTAGAAGATGGTGTGAGCGAGATGGTCTTAAGGTAAATATAATTAGAGTAAGAGAGATAGAATAAACTAATAAATAGAGAAAAACACGTCTTTTAATTAATATACAACTAGTATATCTGTGGAGGGAACGGAAACGCGATAACCCCGAGTTGCCCAAAACCTAAACTCTTAGCTAATCTCACAAGATTCCAAGACCAAGACCAAAAATTTATTAGGACGACATCTATCAGGGAATAGCAAAACGTACAGAACAATGAATCGTTGACCAATCGTTTAGTTTTGATCCAATTGAGTTGAAGTCCTATCGAAATACGTATATGGTATATGAGAATACCGATTTTGGATAGGACTTCGATCGAACGACAACAAAACGTCAGCGATATTTGGACTGTTTGTTATTACGAGAATCGGGCTACTGGGCAGAATATGTCTTTTTTGTTGTTCAAAAAGTACCAAGTTTCCGTAAATTTTTACTCACTAAAACCTCCCAGGTGGCTTTCGTGGCGGTGACTGGCGGTGAGGTCACGTAGTCATATTTAGAATAAACTAAATAGAGACAGTGGGATAAGCCACTTTGTAATTCAATTTGGTAATCACTTTTATCATCCAGCACCAACGATTTGGATCGTGCGTGGTTACTAGCTGTCTCTGCGAAGGAGTCCGGTCACTGGTTGCAAGCTATTCCATCGTCACTTCGTCCGAGGTGCCCTTGTGCTAGTCGCTACCCAAACCCTTCTGGCTGGAGCGCTTTAAGCGCTCGCCCTCTTGTCCGGTGAAGCTGTCATGGCCATCTGCGGCCAACAGTACTACTCCTACAAAAAAAAAGGCTATACAAAGAGGTAATGCCGCCAGACTTTTAGGTACCCTTCCCTCCCAGTGCGGCGACAACTTGGAGGAACTTTTTTACCTAGTTTAATTATACATATTTGTAAATAATCTCTAAAATTTTTAATGTTATATTGTAAATAGTGTCATAGAGAGCTTGAGTATTTGACAATAGCAGTAGCAGACCCCTGTGCAGAGAGTCAGGACGATGGCGGCCCTAATCTCCTGACGTCATAGCGGCACGATGACGCAATGCAATAATAGCGGCGACAAGGGATGCGATGCGATTATTGAGATGACAGAATACCTTCTCGGTTATGAAGACGTCAGCAGTTGTCTACGATACGTGTTATATTGTTGTTACTTATTTTAAATAAATATTCCTTTTTTTTGTTCATACCACATCTGTCGCCCTATTTGTTTTTTTGTATATTATGTAGGAGCATTCTGAACTAAATTATAATATTATGTCAGAGCGATATTTTAATCCAAAATAATCACAAGAAAATGAAAACAGTAAGTACCTACATAATATGTGACCAAACGAAGCCTTGCTACGTGGTTGCCACTACCTTGAAAAATTCAGATAGATGAGTAATAAGAAACCAGAGGCGACAAGGCACATGATATTGATTTATCGACATACATCAATACATGTCGGATAGATTGAACCTGCTCTAGCAGGCAGCAGGCGATACATCACGCGTGTGTTCCAATCAGGCTCCGGCTCCATCTCGAGACGCTCGGCCGAAGATTAACAATATGTAGCTATATATTATGTACATTATCTACATCATTTGCAACCCCACTATGTTTTGTGTAAAGACGCATAATTTTTGTGAACTGTAAAAAATCCTCTGGTAAACTATTTTTACACCTATGTTTTATCCCTCTAGCCTCTTTTATCGTGACAGTCATAATCCGCTAATGCGCACCTAATGCGCATGCTTGCCGGGATTTCCTCACGACGCCGTTCGTCCTTTAAGGTAGGTGATGATAAATTATTATTGATAGACAGCTGCACTTTATTGCCGCTATCGCGTCACCGGAGATATTAATTACTAAATATCTAGAGTCCGGTAATTTTACTACCTACAATAATCAAAATAATCATCGACATGTACCTAAGGGACTATTACTACTACTTCACGCCGGAACAATGCAATGATTATTGCTGCAAGCTAGCAGAATATCTGACCCTGCGGTGGTACCTGGATGGTACCTTGCGCGAGGAACGTACCGCCTAGTTATGTATCCTCAATATAAACTGTATTGGCAGACCGCAATACATCTCACCTGGTAAGTGAAATGGTCATGCAACTCTGAAGGCGCACCCAGCATGTTAACATATGAAATAATATAAAAAATAAAATAAGTTTATTTGATTACTGTTTTTTTTTACATAATCGGAAGTCAAATGACGAGGTAACATGTTGCTGCAACAGGGAGGGACAACGGTCCCTAGTCGGCAGCACAACCACTCTTCGAGTGAGAGATTATTTTATTTCTTCATTCCCTATCAAATCAAATCAATTTTATTATTGCTGTTGCAGGTACAGATTAAGAAATCCTTAGGTCTATATTTTAACAAGTAGTTTCTCTGGTAGTCTGCAGGGCATTGGGTATGCCAATTGGGCTTACAATATGAAAACATGAATTATAAAAAAATAAAAACCGACTTCAAAGTAAATTATCTAAAAAGCATAAAATAACGAAAATATATTGAAGTCGGTGCTAGCACATCATGTTAACTAACACTAGCACCAGCTTACACCGACTTTATTATCTTCTTCTACTTTGAAGTCGGTTTTTATTTTTTTTTAAATAGTTTATTTAACACTTTTTAGTGACTTATTTTACCAAAATAGGTATCAGCACTATCACGCAACTCGAACGTCTACGTTACAATAACTTACTGAAAACATAAAAAGTTTATATCTCTTAAACTACTGGACCGATTTTGATGAAACTTGTACTCTACCCTAAATTGAAAAATACTCTAACTATTTCAAAAAGAATTTTCAAAATCGGACTTGTAGTTTCTGAGAAATCCGTGGACAAACCAACATACATACATACATACACTCATAAAATTTGGTAAATTTGTTTAGAAGCCCACATAGACTAACATATATTAATATTACGCATTTTTATCAATATTACATACATACGCGTCGAATAGAGAACCTTCTTTTTGAAGCCGGTTAATAATAAAAATAAGCAAAAATAACAAAGTACAAACAAAATGTCAAATAAATGATTAAATGTGAAAATAATTAAATGTCAGATGAAATGTCAAGTGTCAAATTTACAAAAATTGTCTATGTACTGTCAAGAAATTCATTCATTTCATTTCTGCCTATTTTTGGTTGACACTACTAGTTTTGCGGTTTTAAAAACTGACAACATTGCGACAAATGTCATTTGTTGTTTACATAAACTCTAGAGTAAACATGATTGTGAATAAATCTCCGTATTTTAAATTAAGTATGATGATGATGATGATGATTAAATGCAGTGTCAGAGCAATGTTATACAACATGATAACCATCAAAGGAAAAGTGAATCCGATGCTGTATTTCATGAAAACGTAAAATTGTTCGGAACGTCAACGGAAATTACAGGTTAGTCTTGATACTTACTAATAAATTGTTAAGAATTTGTATGAGATTGGTGTATTATATGAAAATAACTGTCTGTTTTTAAAGTGGAACTAAGTTGCGCATACCGCGGAATATCTTGATGTAATTAAATTAAATGTTTCTATAATTCCTTATCGTCTTGGTAGTTGGGTTAAGATACAGTTTTCTAGTAGCAGTACATTTGAGAAAAATACAGTACGCCTGAAGGATTTTTCTAGTACTATTTTGTTATTATGTATGTCTGTTGGGTTAATGTAAACAGTTGTATAAGTATGTCATCTGTTTATGGAATCTCAGATATTACAAGTAAGGTTATGATCTGTAGGCATACAAATGAATTATAATACAGTAAAATTGCATATTTTGTTTCAGGCATTAGTACTTATAAGTACTCTATGACTCTATGGTAAATGAAAAATAAGTTTTATGAAATTGCGAAGACAAGAACAAAAGAAAATACTATGATAAAACTGTGCCTCGTCTATCTTCTTCTTCTTCTTCTTATATATTATATAAAAGAGTAGACAAAAACCCACTCATCACGAAATCTCAGAAACTACAAGTGCTAGGAGTCTCAAACTTTGCATGGGGGTTCCTTTTAAGACGTAGGTGCTCACTAAGACTGGATTTTGCGAAATTCAACCTATAAGGGGGTCAAACAGGGGGGCAAAGTTTGTATGGGAGAACGCGATTCCTTGGTCCTATTGACTTGAAATTTTGCACAGACATTCGTTAAGAAAATTAATTGAATTTGTATTTCATGTTTTTTTTAAATTTATCCCTTAACAGGGTAAAAAAAGGAGTATTATTACTCAACCGATGGCGGTACAAATATGATAAGATATTTCGAAACATTAAACAAAACGTCCTTGGCCAAGTGGTTACGGAAGCGTCCTCTAAACACGGACTGTCCGGGTTCGCTACCCGTGTGCGGATTTTCTTTTTGTATTTTTAAACTTTGTTTTTGATTTTTTTATTTACGTTAAGATTCGATGTTTTAAATATTTAACTCATATCAACTCCAGCACTTTTTATCTCTAATATATTTTTTATAATTAATGCTTTTATTTTAATTTAAAATCATGCATACGTGGTTAGCTTCTCTCTAATGTCATGATTTAGTTATTAGTGGAAACTTAATGGATTTTTGTACTATTGTATCTTATATTAGTAATAGTGGTATCATTTGCTTGTTTCCCAAATATAATAAAATAAAATAATGAAAATATATTTCCAAAATGTCTGTTTGGGTAGGAATAAAATAATTATGCATGTATTGTACGTATGATATAAAAGCCAAAACTTTATTGGAATTATTGTCTGTCTGTCAGTCAGGGGTTTTTCTACAGGTTGGCTGGTGTTGTTACCGATCGATCGACGTCAAAGTATCTTTACATAGTGTGAAACAAAGTCGCTATCCGAGTCTGTCTATATCCGATAGCACCTCCTAAATCACGCAGTGGTTTTCACCATCTTGGTTAGATAATTTTTCATTGAAGGTTTTAAGTTTTATCTAAGTAAATAAACTTACATAGCTTTTAGCTAAACCTAAAGAGATACCTACATAGTTCACAATCAAGTACTAGAGAATTTCATTAATTCCATATATTATAAGGTAGGTAAATACCCGGGATATAATATACCCGCCCCACAGCGGCGGACTCAAAGGCAATGCACTGAGGGACAGCTCATGCAGATACCACCGAAGAACCCCTCTCATGTGCCGATGTGACAGCCACGGGAGTTTTAGTGGGTAAGAATCCCCCACAGGATCCCGGGGACATGTTAAACGTGTCCCCCGCCACCCCTTTAACTGTGACAACGATGACAGATTCCCGGGGGGCTATAATGCGCCCCCGGCAGCGGCTTCAAAGGCCCTTGCCTTGCCCTGAGGGGTACCCGGTGCCGCCCCATATTTTGTGCGGACAGCCGTGGGGGGTTTAGAGGGTAAGAATCCTACACACCGCGGTCGACCGCCCGCAGGATCCTGGGAGCCTATTGGAGGTCTACCGTGATCCCCGAAACTGAGCACGGTGACAGGTAATTTTTTTTATTGTGCCCCCCGGTGGCGGGCTCAAAGGAAAGCCACTGAGGGGATTTTTTTTTAAATTATCCCTTAACAGGGTTAAAAAGCAGTATTATTACTCAACCGATGGCGGTACAAATATTCTCACTTAGATTTGCTTAGTACGTAAATTAGGTACTGTACACGGATAACTTTAATACTTAAAGCAAAATATCACGCTATATGTATTAGGGACTGAGCAGACATATAACAAGAATATGATCAAGTAAGTCTGGAGGGAAGTGTCTTCTAAGCACAGCAGGGTCCGGGTTCAAATCTCTCTTTGGGATTATTTTTGTGTACTTTTAAACTTTTTATTTTTGATCAATTTTTTTTTTTTATTTTTTACTGAAGGTTTATATATTAACTGAATTTATTTAGAAGTTTTATCTAAGTAAATAAATTTAATTAGCTTACGTTGACTAAACCTAAAGAGGTACATACTTAACAATTCCAAATACCCAGGTTGACTTCCCCACGGGATCCCGGAGACATATTGGATGTCCCCCCCCCCCACCACCCCCTTAACGTGAGAACGGTGACCCGGGTGGCTATAATGCGCCCCCGGGAGCGGTTTCAAAGGCCCTTGCCTTGCACTGAGAGGTACACGGTGCAGCCCCCCTCTTTTGTGTGGACAGCCGTGGGGACACATACCGCAGTCGATTGCCCGCAGGATCCTGGGGGCCTATTGGAGGTTTCCCCCGCGATCCCCCTATCTTTGAGCACGATGATAGTTTCCCGGGTGGCTTTATTGTGCCCCCCGGTGGTGGGCTCAAAGGCAAGTGACTAAGTCTGTGGGATCTTGGTGCAGATCCCACCGGATAGCCCAGGTCTCCTTCTTATGTACTGATTTAACGGCCGTTGGGGGTTTAGTGTATAAGAATCCTATATACCCGGTTGACCACCAGCAGGGTCCCGTAAATCCCATTAAAGGCTTCCCCCGTGACCCCTGTAACTGTGAGCACCGTGACAGGTTCCCGGGGAACTATAATGTGCCTCTCCAGCGGCGGGTTCAAAGTCAAGGCACTGAGTGGTATCAGCTGGTACAGATCCCGACAGATAGCCCAGGTCCGCCCTCTAATGTGCAGACGTGATAGCCGTGGGGGTTTTAGTGGGTAAGAAATCCCCGGTTGACCCCCGTTTACGTCTCAACGATGAAACCGAACAAGGAAGCCCGTATTGCTTCCATAAATTGGTTTTAAAGAAATGGTGTCTGTTCCTGTCCTTAATCCACCCAAATTGTGCACCGGTACACGTCTGCAGTTTCTAATAAAATTATAAATACAATAATAAATCACAAGCTCAGAGATTCAACGTTGCAGGCTTAAACCTAAGCGTTGAGTACTTTGCCCATGGACAGACAGCTATACGTAGCCCTTTCACGCGTCATTTCTAAACAAAATTTGCTCATATTGCGTTACGAAAAGTCAGCTACAAACATTATTTATGAAGAAATTCTATAATCAAAGATAGTAACTTTAAATTATTCACGTCTTTTTTTTTCTCAATTACACCCGTGCGAAGCCGGGGCGGGTCGCTAGTATTTTTAATAAAACTGTAACAGGTCCAATTCTGTACATTGAAGATATTTTGAAAATTATATTTGGAGGGCATTCTATAACCGATACTTAGGCCGAAAATGTAATTTTTTTTAATTTTTGTCTGTCTGTCTGTCTGTCTGTTTGTCGCTCTGTCTGTCTGTATCACGGCTGCGCATCACGCCGAAACTACTGAATGGAAACTTGGCATGATTTGAGATCTTACTACGAGGATACTTTTTATCCTGTAATCTAGCACGGTTCTTTTGGGAGAGGGGATTAAAGTCAAAATGGGTACTTGGTTATACGCTTGGTCCGATTTTATCAATTTTTCTTTATAATATAATAAATATTAGTAAGGAAACACTCATAGAGAGTTGTTTTCAAGGTTTTGTAATCGATCGGGTTAAGCAACGTTAGGTAAGGTCATTCAATAGATGGGTGACCGTTTAACGCCATTTGAACTAAACGGGTCCGTGCTTCAGAGAGCAAGTAAAAAGTGGGTCCCAGTTTTTAACCGACTGTAAAAAAGGAGGATATGTATTCGATGTGAATGTCTGTTATTAAAAGTTTAGTTAACGTAAAAATAGCGCAGGCGGAGCTGCGTGGGTCAGCTAGTTAATAATATATTCCAGTATAACTAGAGCGCCCTTTTGTCTTTTAGTTTGTTGTAATTTTTGTCGTAATTTATTGTTTTCTTCTTTTCTCCCTTGTTATGTTTCGAACGGCAGGACACACTATTACTAATGTCGATTCATTTCTAATAAAACAATGTTTAAAAAAAGTTAAAAAATTACAAGCCTGCTGAGTTTCTTACCGGATCTTCTCAGTTGAGGACGCGTTGTGATACGGTGGTAGCTTTTAAAAAATGACCCTTCAAAAGTGCTAGCGTTAAGCCTATTTGAAATAAAGATTTTTGAGTTTGAGTTTAAAATCCTGTAATTTGATATGATGATTATTAAATTAAACAAATAAAGAACAAATTTGTTCTATTCTATTTTTATTTATTCTATTCTAATGCATAGAATAATGATAAGCAATATGTATACGGTGCAATTAAGTATTTAAAATATAATATCTAATCTTAATTTACGTTATTTCTTTTATTTTAATCGACTTACTGCCGAACCTAGAAACGTCAATTAAAGTTAATGATGCTTAAATCATTTTTTGAAATCGGATTATTTCCATTCTCGAAGCCCATTAATACTTAATACGCTGATAATGAGTAGATAATAACAAATATCTCGTGTTCAGTAATCGATATTAGTCATAAACGACTCCGACAGTTGAAGTAAATAGATTTAAAAAAGTTACTTAATTAGAATTAAAATTAATTGGGGTTTGTGAGTGCGGCAGTTAATAACTAAACAAGTTAGATATTTGCCTGATGGTAAGTGACACACGTGCCTATAGACAGCTACACTGCACTGCTTCTCAGTATATTAGTGTTTATATATGAAACTGTCGCTCATCACCCGAGACATGCGTTATGAAGTCTTTTGAAGCGGTAATTTTTGCCCGACTGCCCCAGAAGGAAGGTTATAGCATCTATAGAGCCTTTCAAGCCAGAACAAAATAATGTTTACACATTGCTTTTTGGTGGCAGATTGTCTGACCTTGCGTTGGTACCTACCTGGAGGGACCCCTGCACAAGGGACCTAACCCCTTTTTTGTCGGAGAGGAAACCTTCAAAAGGTACCCGGTCTACGTAGAGGTGGAGGCCGGGTTACGGTGGACTTTTACCCATTAAAACACCCCAGTGGCATCATCGACATCAGCACAATAGAGACCTTGGTCTTCTAATGTCATCATCATCATCATCAGCCGGAAGACGTCCACTGCTGAACATAGGCCTCCCCCTTAGAACGCCACAATGAACGACAATTGGCTATTTGCATCCACCGGTTACCTGCGACGCGCACAATGTCGTCTGTCCACCTAGTGGGAGGCCTGCCTACGCTGCGTCTTCCGGTTCGTGGTCGCCACTCGAGAACCTTTCTTCCCCAACGGTTATCGGTCTTCTAATGTATAACGGATATATTAAAGTATCAAGTATGATTATTCCTAGTTTAAACAGGGTTGCACCACCTATTTTTTTTAAATTTGCCGCCTTTTTCCACTCTCAAGTTTGACTAGACAGACTCTATAATAACATCTATTATAAGTCTCTTTTTAAATTGTTCTAGATTTAAGTCCTTAATTTCATTGGGTATTTTATTATAAATCTTTGGGGCCATACAGAATGTGCTTTTGTGCATGAGAGCTGTTTTAGATGGTGAAGTTCTAGGGTTGTGTCTGTGTATTGGTGGGTCACCCCCTTCCCTCCAATATGGTTGAGGGGAGTGATGGCTGCTGCTCGAGTCAACTCGTGCGCGGGTGCTGCTTGGGGGGACTGGTCCGACTACTATCCCTTTGGCATTTTAGTTTGTTGTATTTTTTATTTTATTTGATATTTTGAACGGCAGGACACACTGTCGCTGGTGCTGATCTAATTGTAAAAAGACAAACTTTGTTTTAAAAAAAAATGTGAAAAAATGACAAGCCCGCTGAGTTTCTTGCCGGATCTTCTCAGTTGAGGCCGCGTTGTGATCCGGTGGTAGCTTTTAAAAAAAAAAATGACCGTTCAAAAGTGCTAGCGTTAAGCCTATTTGAAATAAAAAATTCTGAATTTTGAATTTGAATTTTGAATTTTATTTGTCTTAAGCTTTTTATTCTGTTATCTGAAGGTTTTTTTAAAAAGTGCATTGTATTTTTACAAACAATGCAGTTTCATAGATATAAAGGCCAGGTAACGTTAACGCCTATGATTGTCACGTGATTTTTCTGTCTTATGTCATTCTCATACTTACATTTTTATAGTTTCTATTCGCGTTAACGCTTGTAGAATGTTACATTGTCTAGAGGGCTTGGTAAGTTTGCTGCCGTAGTCGTGTCGTAGTCGGTACGTCACGATGGCGGCGCGGCGGAGACGTGCGTGAAGGAATGCGACATTGAGCCGGCAGTCGCCGGAACTGAGCGATATTTCGACGACACGCCATGCCGATTGCAACACACTCACAGAACACGACACAATTCCAAAAAAATGTATCGAGCAAGCTCAAGTAAAATATGGCTTTAAAAATCTTGTGCCTAAATCAAAATTTGCCGTATCGCTGGTTCGTATTCGATTTGCATTAGTAAGTTCACAGCATTAATCATAAGACTGCACATGCATGATTGAATTATATCAACTGTTTGTTATTTTATCAATAAGGATAATATGCACCGTTTTTTTAAATCAAAATTGCCATGATTTTTTGGTGTGACTAATGACATAATTATAAGTATTACATAAAAACAACATTGTTTTTTGCGGCATAATATCTGAAACTGCGTTGTGTGCTAGTTGTTACATGTACCGGCTCTTGCACTACCGCCTATTCAAGCTTTCAATAGAGATGGAAATATAAAAATAATTTATGACAATGTAGGAGTCAAGGGCGCGGGCCGCGGCGCGATGGCTGGCGGACCGACATAAATCGCGACACGGCCCGTGTTCCAACGACACCGTCTCGTGTGTCGCTCCGACATCAATTCCCTTGTTATATTAATTCACACAACTATCTGTCACCCAGTGGACGAGTGCTCGCTAATACACATTCCTATAATATTTATTTCCACTAGTTTTATGCGAGTGTTCCCGAGATCGTAAATTAGCTGTCCACACGACGCTATCAACTGTGAACATTATTTATTATGAGCAGATTTTTATTCACACAGCTACACTAAGTAATGGCTTCCTTTTAGATACCAGTTTAGAAATAAGTATACAATATTTTCCAACCTCTAAAAATAATTTAACGGTGGAAAATAAAACAATTAAACCACAGTACCGTTATTCGAAGCTTATAATGAGAGCGGCACTTCCGGTTTCCCGTCATATTTCTTCCTATTGGTCTACTTCACTGTGATTTGATCGGACGTGACGTCATATTGCCAGGCGGGTGGGGGGAGCTGTTGTAAAACACGCTCACTCCATTCGTGTTCATTGGCGTCTTGTTTCCCGTCACGGACACCCGTCCGAGGCTACAATATACAACTGTTTGTGGAATTTAAATCAAATTCTAAATCTAAATAATCCCAAAAGTATACAATGTTGAACAACAATATTTGCTACAAATAGTTGAAGCCGAACAAAATGCACGTAAGTACAAAACATTTTAACGGTGTTTGCCGTTCGTTTTGTTTGTGTGTTCCTAATGAAATGTTTTATACTATTAAATAGTGTGTGGTTTGAATATAGTGCAAGTAAATGGGCTATGTTGGTCATAAATTTGTAAATAATAAATTTTCATTTAGCCCACTGACAGTAATTTGTATATTTGAAAACTTTAAAAAATATTATTTAATACTTGTGCTGAATTGATTGATATTTTTATTAAAGTTTAATGTGGGTAAGCTTTAAGTGCGAGTTTTCCAAGTGGATAAAAAGTAACGGACACATAAACATGTAATATTAAAAATTGTAATCTACCTGCAGTTTAAAACATTTGCAGAACTATTTTGTAGCCAAGTCCTACGATAATATAGTACATCTACCTGCAGTTTTAAGCATTTGCAGAATTATTTTGTAGGCGAGTTCTACGATAATAATACATCTCTTACAGTTAGTTCTAAGCTTCAATAATACATTCGGTCAATTTACAATAATACAATCTGAACAGTGAAACAGTGACATTAGTTGTACTTGAAGAAAAGGCGCTCAGGCGTTATCAATGTGGTGTGATAATTGGATAAATTTAGTAAACAAGTGAGTTTTGTTAATATATTACTTTTGATTGTGCGGTATCTGTAAGTTCACGTGTGCTGACAAGTAGAACTATACTCAAAGGGTAACCTAGGATTGGGAATTAAAAGCCTAGATACAGTACAAATGGAGTATTTAAGTCTTATAATTGTGGCCGCCACCTCAATTTTACAGACAAACCATTTGCGACCATATTTTTTGTTATATGAAACAAAAAAAACAAAAAAAAAATCAGCTAAAATAACAGGCAGTGATATTATATGCAATATCATTGTATCATTGCTTGCATTACAATATTTCGTAATCTTCTTGTGTGGGCTATGTAGGTTAATTACTATTATATTCTGTGAGCAGAAAGGTGGTAATATAACTGTTTCAAAGTTAATTGAAATACAATTACGGTTTTCTTTAAAATCCCTTAGAACTTTTTCAATAAGTTTGTGCGACGCATTATTGAGTATTGAGAAACGTAGAGATGCTATTATATTAACAAATCTGTTTGTCTTGGAGAAATCCAGTGCATGCGTACGCAACGTAGTAACTTTGTGTCTAATACACAAAATTCACGTATATATATGGCAAGCCTCTTATGGTTACAATCAATATAAAGTACTATCTCATGACACAAGTTGCCATCCATCGTTGCAGGATGGGTGCACTAATTATAAACCTCCCAACTCGGGGGCAGTACATGTACAATTGCTCGTCGTAAGGCAAGCTCCTAGTTTCCAGATTTAATTTTGATAATCTTGTCAAAGCCTAAAAGTTGTTGGCTGAAGTCTACTTCACCAACATAGAGTACCATCGCGTGGTACGAGGTCTAATTTCTATTCTCCTTTGCATAACGTTTGCAAATATTATCGCCCACCCTCGCAGGATGGGTACACAAATAATTAACCTCTCTCGCAGGATGGTATGTTCATCTTATGTATGTTGATCATGACCACGCACCTGATTCAGAATCAATTTTGACGATCTTGTCAGTCTGACTGTTGTTGGCTGACTTCTACTTCACCATCAGCATTAAGTACCATCACGTGGCATATTTTCTAGATTCATTTTAAATTGCATGGAGTTGCACAAACCACCACCTCGCAGGGTGGTGCAGGGGCATATATATATATAAATAATAAAGCTCCATCCCGTGATGGTACATATGTATATAAGTATAGTTTTTTATTTTATTTCTTAGTTGCTCATAAAAAGAGCATGTATCCGGTTCTTAAAATAAATTTTGATTTGTCAATTTGGAAGTGGTTTGGTTGAAGTCTATTTCACCATCAGTATATTGTCCTTAGCAAGGACTGCACCTTTTATTACTCACCCTCGCAGGGTGGATACACAAAGATTTAACCTCCCTCGCAGGGACAGTAACATGTATAGCTCGTGGAGAGAGCACGTACAGTGTATCCGGTTTTTAGAATCAATTTTGATTTGTCAATTTGGAAGTGGTTGGCTGAAGTCTATTTCACCATCAGTATATTGTCCTTCGCATGGGCTGCACATTTTATTACTCACCCTCGCAGGGTGGATACACAAAGATTTCACCTCCCTCGCTTGGACAGTAACATGCACGTACCTAATTTTCAAAATAAATTTTGGCATTCTTGTCAGTCTGAAAGTTATTTTCTGAAGTCCATTTCATTATAATAATTTGACTGGCCCGTCGTTCTCGTAGACACCCTGACTCCTACTCAGTGATCGTGGGTTCGATTCCCACCAAGTTCTGTTACTATTTATCGATATAATAGTTGTATGGTTTCCGTTGTGCAGACTGTATCTGGTTTGGGATCGGATGGCCGTGTGTGGGTTGTCCCAGGATATTATTATTATAAGCATAGTGACATTGACAGGGTGTTTTTAGCAATTACGTACCTCCGCAGGGTACCTCAATAAGTAACAGTTCCCTGCAGGAGTGGTAACTGCATATTGCTCTTCGAGAGAGCCTGTTTTTCTGTTAAATTCAGCAGAGATATTAAGACATTAACAGTGTGTGTGTGCCTGGCACATCGTCTTATTAATAACCTTTTTCTGGGGAGTTTGTTCTGACTATCACGCGCTCTCGCGGGGAGAGCATACAGAGATTTACTTTTCAGAAGAAGGTTGCAGTTGCTTTACAAAATTGCACGTACGTGATTCTATGAATCAATTATATATAAATATATAATTTTCATAACCCTGGCTTGCAGTCACGTCTTGGATCCTAATCATGGTCCCTTATTTTTACTGTCTTACAATATCAGGACCAGTCGAGCGTAAACTGCTAAGTTTATCAAAGTTTTGGATACAACATTTTAAGAAAGTTCTTCAAACAATGAAAGGATTTGATGTGGGGTCAACATGTCCTTAATTTGAAGACCACCATTACTTTTTCTATACTATATCCCATTTCAAAGTTAAAAGGTATGTACTCTTATAATTGGGAATTCTGGGGATCCATAATGATGGAATCATTCACGAGTTTCTATAAAAATATCAAACTCAATTCTGTGGGTGTAAGTGGGTGTAAGTAACCAAGTTATGGCAAAAATGCATCTCCTGCATTATTAGCCAAAAGTAATGCAGTCCTCATTCACAATTGCGGAGAACAGGAGTATAATTGTACGAACTGTAATTGTTCTAATGAGAATAAAGATTTTTTAACCCCATAATTTGACTTCCGATCAACGTCGGGAGTAAGAAAATATAAAGAAAGCAGTTGCATTGCAACCAAAAGAAATATTTGCAATCCTGCTTACTATCTCTTGTAATTTCGCATTTATTACAAAGTGACAACACAAGTTTCCTTTACAAAGGTAAGAGAAACTAGTATGCAGACAGGGGGTGGGACCAACCATTCACAGATGCTTATGAATATTATATTTTTCATTTAGTTCTATAATACAAATCAAATTTCATTGATAATATTTTATACAATATCCTAGAGACATATAGTAGGATATATGGGGTACATAATATGTCCATAAATATTTAAGGTACTTTGGAGCAGAAAGACTACAAATCATCATCCATGTATGATTATTCGAGTATTCAGTAAACATATACTAACTCGTATTGGCTCTGAAGTATTCTGGTATAGATTAAATATATATTTAATCGTATTGGCCCTGAATTATTTCAGAGAGCAGACTGTTCTTGAACGAGTTTTGAGTAAACTATTCATATGACACGACTTTTAAAGAGTCCTAGTTTTCGCATACAGACAATATTCTTTCGTTCTGAAACTTAAAAATGTGAGTTTTGGTGATCCAGACTTGACCTTTCAAATCGTACCAAATATTACATTAAAAATTCACGAAGTAGTTTGGAATCATCATGAGCTGGTCTTGATTTTCTAAACTAAATAAAAATAACTCGAAATATTGCCACATTTTTTGCTAGTTTATAGCGGATTCGAGCATCAATCATTGTTGTTTGGTATTATTATTGCCTAACTCTGACAATGTACAATACTGATCAGTCCAGTTACTTGCTTGTCAATTCTTAGCAACATGTTCTTAAATCGATTTTACTTATTAATCCTTTACTCATCTATTTAGAATATGATTTAGTGAGCAATTTTCAAAGTAGCTTACTTCACATGTAGAACACATACTTGCATATATAGCAATGTATAGACGATTTAACATTTATAAAAAGACCCTGACTAATTACTAGAGTAATGCCTTAATAGAGTTTAGATAAAAATCCCATATAATTTATCTATTACTACACAAAGTGAAGTCTACCCTTCACACTGTTGCTTGCTGGATGCTAAAGATTATCACACTGCATAATAATTAGAGGTAAACATTGTAACATCACCTAGTACTCTGTAAAGCATAGTCGTGTCCAAGAAGTGCGTTAATCGGAAGGCCACGTACTGCAAAGTATACAACATCGCAGTACCTGGCGTTTAGTGTTTAAAAAGAAATTGTATATGTATTCAGTTATCTTATTTTTATTGATGGGTCAAAAAGACTAAAATCACGAACATAATTTAGCTTAATTAATTACCTACCATGTGTCACAGGCATAGCGGTTTTTAATAATAGCTAGCACATTGAAATTGGAGATTTTTAATACATTTTAAACTGTATTATAAAGGCGAAGTCAAAAACACATCGCACGAAAAAAAAAAATCCTTTTGTACTGGATTGTTTAACAAAACACAATGAATAATTGGCATAATATTGATTTTAATGGCTGATACAGTTCTATTCTCCTTCTCTTCTCTTTCTCTGCTACTCGTTTCTAAAAGAAATAATTAGCATATACAAATATATATATAATAATGCAATCTATTGATTTTTTATTTAAAATTCATACTTGGATATTTAAAATACATCCGTAAATCACATTGGCGTTATTAATCTACTGATATTACCAGGCGATAACAAACACATCTCATTATAAGCTTCGAATAACGGTACTGTGGTTTAATAGCAGCGTTTTCCCTGAAAGAAAACGCATATTAAGGGGGTAACAACGGTAAAATTGCAAAAATAGCCTTAGTTTAAAGAGTTCGATGGATCAATCCGCTATTGCATTGGCTGTGAAAATTATATGTACTTATACCTCAGATCTTCAGCAAATAGTTTTATTGATTAGATATTGGATTAAATATAACGTTTTCAAGCAATATGTATTTAAAAAATGTACTACGTTGGATATGAATTGTGTTAGCGTTCAACATCCGTTCATCGGATAGACGTCAAACTTGGACTATAAAAAGCATAATAACCTATTCTACAATTTGTATTGATTACATTTCTCAATTTCATTCATGTTTTACAAGAAATTATAGAAAAAACACGTACTCGATGCATTTCCCCTTGCAGCGCCCCCGCGATCGCCTTCCATCAGTCTTTCGTGGACTGTTATGGAGGGTGGACGTGCTCGATTTTTTTTTGACAGGACGAATTTAATTTAAATGATTTTGAACATATTTTTAATTAAGGTATGTTACATATGGTATAATTCTAACATTATAAATCATTTCAAATGAAATCTATACTTCTATATTCAATTAAAGATATTTTTATAGTAAGTAATAGCATATTTTTGGCTCATCATAGAGTATGCGAAAGTATCGTTGCCGAGTATTATGCCTAACTTTTAAAGCGTATCAGAGTCATATATGATCTTACTAATTGAAATCGTATTTAATACTGTGTAGGTCGACAAAATGACATACATTATGATATCCTTTACATTATGATTTTTTTTTGTCAAAACATGAACGGTGTTATTATTACTATCATGTTGGTTTTTGCAACTTAGCAACGAGTCGAGTACCTGGGTGGTTGGCTTGGTGATGAGCGACACGCTTACCTACGGACAGTTGCATTGGACAGTTGCTCGTCTTTTGAGACATCTGGATGGTCAAGTTGGAAGGGTACACGTGTGCTATCTAGGTGGCGCCACTTTAATCTTAGATTTCTTCCGTTATGTAACATAAGTAGAAGGTCACTGTAGCTGGCAAAATGCTATCGGAACAAAAGGCTATAATTATAGTTTTGGATGACAGGGACAGGAAGATACTTCTATGGGTGGGTGCTTCGATAACTGATAGTAATACCTTGTTACTTAACTAAAATACCACCGCGTTAAAATGTTACTTACTCTAAAACCAGATTGCTTATTAGAATCAATTGTTACGTTGACAGTACGTTGGACGTTACTGTTACGTTCGCCTGACGCCTAGGTACAAGAATAAAAACAACAAGTAAAATTACAAGTTGTTTATTGAATCGAAAATAAAAACATATACGTTAACCCGGCAGGAATTAAATTTTCACTAATAAAATTAAAACTCTATAGTCTCTAAAATTAGCACTAGAACCAATCTCTAAGGTCTCTAAAAATTAAGTCAAAAACACACGGGTGTGGATTCACGGCACAGGGAAGTTATCTGGTCGGAATAATAAAAAGTGCTGGGGCTTAACTTTTGGCCGTCCGAGTCCTCGACGCTTGGGGGTCTTCGGTAGTGCCTTCAGCCGACACTCTGTTTCTTGAAGGGCACCGGTGGCTCGGGTGTTACAGTGCAGCCTGAAGCGCCGCCGCTTGTACAGTCAATCTGTACGATGAACGGTGGAGTCCCAATCGGTGTAACGGGGAACTCCAAGCGGGCACGGTGCAGTCCCAACAGTGAATTCCAACGGGGAACGGTGAACCCCTAGCGGTACAACCCTAGCGGTGCAACCCTAGCGGTGCAATCCTAGCGGTGAACCCCCAATCCTGGAACGCGTCGAAACATCTTCTGTAGCGCGAAAGATCCGATGCCCTGGCACTAGTGTGACCAGATATGGGCGTCGGTATCTTTCGCAAAACAATTAAATATTATGCGGAATGGAGTGGTGAAATGCATTTCCGGTTGAAATGTAATTTAAAGTAATTAAATATTTAAATGAAATATTTTTACCCAACCCAGAATCAAATCCCCAATGTTTTATATGCCGGATAATCACCATTCCACAACGCCATGCAGAACAAAGAAAATATTACATATTACATTAACAATTATAATAAAACATATTGAAGGAACAAAGACTTTTAATATTTGTTTCCCCGGTACTTTCCCTTATAATAACCAAAACTAAATATATCTTTCAGCTATGTGATGAACTAATAGAATAAAGAATAATTTATGTAAGCAACTACATTACAGTTGGCTTTAACACTTAAAGGAAATTAAGACATTCTTATACAACAATGTACTCATACAAGACTATAAGTTTAATTTACAATGACAAACTTGTAAACAATTTTTACTCTGGAAAATTCTATTAGACTACTAATTATGAAAACACAATGATTATTCCTTGCAAGTATGAACTGATATTATAGAGTTTAAACTATCTGGACATTCTAAAATAATAATTACTCATTAGAATATAGGTTAGGATTATTGGCATAGACTACACAATGGAATTAGTTATTGAGACTATATTTCACCTGATTCTTGTGATGGCTAAAACTGATTGGGCTAAAATATTAAGATATAGGAATTTTATAAGGAAAATACCGTGTCAAAACATATATAAGAGTTATTGGAATGAATAGATAAATGAGGTTATAATTGATTGACATTAAAACATCCTGTCACATTCACTACCTAGAAGAAATGAAATTAAGAAATAAAATAGCCATAGCGACGTTAATAATACTATAAAAAGATTGAGATATTACTTGCTAGACTGTAATTGGATTACCTAACATGAAAATTAATTAATTTGGATAATTGTATGAACTTACCAGGGGGTTCCAACCGCCTAATCACAACACTATCACAATTAGATCACATTTTTTACACATCAAATACACGGAACAAAGAATAAACATGATAATGACCGCTTCCCGGGTCAGCTACTCAATTATATATATCCCGACGAACCTACGGCGCGGACGACGCGATCTAGAATGGAATTCCGATCCATCCCTTCCATCCGCCAACAAAACAAGTGCGACAGAGATACGAATATAAAAAACACTAATGCTTCCGAGCGAGAAGGAGCAACTCTCGAAAAGACTGGAATGTCGAGATAATAAAGTTCGATGATTCGGTTTCTGGAAATTTTTTTCTGTGAGCGCGAATACTAGTTGCGTCGCGCGGGTTCCGTACGATAATAAAAATATTTATTGTAGTTATTTGTTCGTAATTTTTTTATTTTACAATTTTAATGATTTTACGTTGTTACAACGTAACAATACCCCCTCTCCCAGAGAAAGGATTTTACGTAGTAAAATCCGCTGCGGTAAGCGCTTAAGAAGAACAGAACCGCCCAGTAACTGTCTTCACTTTCATACCTCCACATCCAAATACCTACCATGCGACCTAACATACGACCTGTCATAGTTGTCTGAGGAAATTTATAATCCACAGACTACCATACAACTAGAGTACAACTCTATTAAAAGATTGGACTCAAGAACAGCACTGCGTGACAAGGAGCGTCTAAGGGAAAGAATATTGACACGTGAACAATAGACGAATCGGCACTGTGAAATACACTGGTCTTTGATGAATTTGTTACAGTCACGACCCGCTGTAACAAGAAGATTAGTGAAGGCTTATTTAAAGAGTCACAACCCGCTCTTACGAGGAAATTAGTGAAGGCTTATTTAAAGAGTCACAACCCGCTCTAAACGCGCAAAACGCAAAACAAAATACAAAACAGACCCAAACCAAAGGTCACAACGCGCCATAAATGCGCAAAAAAACAAAACAATAAACGAATTAGGCCTATATAAGGCTACTAACCCGCTATAACGCGAAAAACGCAAAAAAAAACAACAAACTCCCAACTAAACATCAATATCCGTGTAGGCTTAAATGAATTCATCAAAGACAATGTAGACAGAGACCGAAACGCAATAACAAACAATTAAAATTTATTAAAAAATTAAACCAAATTCCGAAAGCTATGTGACAATAAAAACAAGAGTCGAACCAATAATGGTGATGACTATAAAAATATACGAATAAACAAAATCAAATACACTAAGCGGCATTGTGAGTATGTCTAGTCTTTAGCGAATTTGTTACAGTCACGACCCGCTGTAACGAAAAAAGAAGAACAGCAGACGAGTAGACCTATACCAAGAAACTGTCATACTCCGCTAAAAAAAACAAAACGCAAATAAAACAAACGTGTGTAGACCTATAACGAAGTCATACAACACAAAAAACAAAACTCCCAAACAAAACATCAAAATTCGTGTAGGCTTGTTTTAATCCGCTAAAGACAAACACAATCAACTACTGCGCGAAATAATGTTGAGATTAATATTTGCCTATTCATGATAAAACAAAATGAATGCTAATGTATCACAATATTGATTAACGACCAACAATAACAAAAAAAAAAAAAAATTAAAGAAGAATGTGAGACGAAACCACGCGCAGACTAAAATGATAAGGTAGATCGGAATTATTTTTAAAGAAAAAAATGTGACCCAATTAATTGAAATTAAGAAATAAAGAATTGAATATTTTTAAAACAATACGCAATGAAATGTGACACGATGTGAGCAAAGTTAAAAAAATAAATAATAATAAATATATTAAGAATGAAATAAAATAATGTACGTAACCACTATTATCTTTTCAGAGCACAAAAGGAAATAAAAAAAATTAATAAAAAACACAAAACAATAAATGTTTTGCAACAATAAAAAATAAATAATGCAACAATTGCAGCAAAAAAAGAAAAATTAAAATCTCTGAAAAGAACGTTAATTACGCACAACACAAATGCAAATATAAAATGCTAGAGAAAAAAAAAACACAAAATATAAATACACAAAAATCAGTATGCACAGAAAAAAATAGTAGAAAAGAAATTGACACTAAAATATTGCAAGAGAAAGAAAAAAAAATCAGTCCACTGTGCAGACTATGCCTGTGTGTGGGTAATCCGAGATGGTATTGGATAACCCTGTGGAGCCAGAAAACAATAATCGGCTACCCGTTCCTCTTTAAGGAGAACCGGGTTAGTGGTACTCCCCCGTTCAGCCTCCGTCCACAAAAGGCTTAACACTTGGAGCTGAAAAATACCGACACCACAATAATACACAAAACAAAAAACTTCCCTGTGCTTTGCCTTTAATATTTGGGCGCCACTGTTACGTTGACAGTACGTTGGACGTTACCAAGGAGGTTAGATACACATGGAGGATGCAACGCAAAGAATGTCTTGAAGACAAGAAATTTGGCCTTGAATCATTTCAGTTATGTTTTTTGTCTCTTTCATTAGGGTGACCACGACGGATCTAAGTTTAGGATAAATACTTACGGATTACGTATTTAACGAAAAAAAAAAAACGTAAGATAGGAATATATCATATAAAACGTATTTTATAGTAGGTAAGGGCAGCGTTCGGGATACGTGTGCTGTCAAGTGATAACTTAAAGCACAGAGACTTGGTTGTTTACTGTCGGCTTATTAGAAAACCCGAGTAAGCAATGGAGTTAGCTATGCCTAAGCATATTCATCCATCCTCCATTGTCTGTTCATTTCTGATTTTATCACGTAGCGAAACCCTATAGTTTCGTAGAAGAGCCGTATTTGGAGTAGAGTGCCCCAATAGCTTTGAAAATATTCAAGTTGAAGTGACAGTGGGCGGGGCACATAGCTGGAAGAACCGATGGCCGTTGGGCAGAAAGTTTCTAGATAACGACCACGAGCCGGAAAGTGGTGTGTAGGATGGTCCCTCACAAGATGGACCGATGTTATCATACGCGTGGCAGGAAGCAGGTGGATGCGTGGCCGAGTGGCGAAAGACCGTTAAGTTTCGACCTCATTGGGGCAGGCCTTTGTCTAGCAGTTGACGTCATTCGCCTGATGAATGCATGGATAGATTTTATAGAAATGAAAAACAACAATATGGTAAATCATTTACTAACATTCATAACATTTATTATACAATCCAGTCGGTAATGGAGAACATTTTACATGGAAATTTCTCTAGTGTTCGTAAGCATTTAATCACAATCCTAAATTAAAATAATCAAATACACGGTTGCGGTAAAAGCGTTTGCCAGGACTGTACATTTCTACGAAATTCTCCTTGAATTCATGTATAATTGTTGTCATATTTCTATAAATGTTGAGTCAGTCTTTACTGATGCCATTTCCTACGAGGAAGCAGAAAATTCTATATTTTATTAAATTAAATTGCACTCATAATTCATGTCTCACATTAATATACTCACACACACATACACACACACACACACACTCGCGCAGAAGCACTCACTTATTACTGCAACCATTTTTACATATTTCTTTTCTTTTTTCTCAACTGTATATTATTAATGTTTTTCATATAACTGTTAAATGAAGCATACATGGCTATGGAAGAGCGGGTCCTTTAATCACAACTATTATTATGCTTAACTGAGGGATCCGACCTTGTATGTAACTATTACAAAGTAAGCTAATGAGATAAACATTTTTGTTATTTTTTTTAATTACCATAATCAAAGTTGACCTTAGTCAAAGTTGAAACACAATCAAATGAATGTGATATATAGATTGGTGCAGCACTATTTAGAAGGTGTCCTGGTCTGTCTGGGTCATAGTCCCTCTGTTTTAAAGTATAAGCTGCTGCTAATGTAAGCTGAGAAATATCCTTGATTAATTTATCCTTTATTTAGTAAGTACATTATTTCCTTTTACAACATCTTTCGGGAAGCTGAAATAAAGCTGAAATATTATTAATATTTCTATCAGGCCTTACTTTCCAGGCAGAATTTTGATACATGTTGACTTTTTATCACGTAGCGTATAATTATACCTAACCATAACTATTATTATGAAGATTTTCATAAATAAATCTGAATACAAAATATGAGTCTAGTTTGCTTAGTACTAAATATATAAAAATAATGTCTCGAAATTATATTGTATTTCCGTTGGTACAAGTTGCAAATTATATGTTACGTCTGTGGTGGCTATGGGTCCTCTTATGAGTGCAAAATATTCTATTTTTGATTTTACTTTAAAAATTAAATACTCATACTTATGTAAAATTACGTACCCTTTCAGACTCAGAAAATCTAAAGTTAAGTGTCTCAATGATCAATCACGTGTGTCAAGTGGTCACCCTACTGATGCAAAATGTTTATTTAAAATTAGATGATTATTAGAGCATAATTGACAGAATAAAATAGGATATCATTTATATATCGCCACACAACACTAAAATTAATCAATATTGACTTTTTATTATGATTCAAAGGTAAAAATGTATGAATACATTAAATACGGTTATTATCGCAAAAATACACTAACCTGTGAAACTTATTGTCCGAATTTGGCTTCCAAACACTTCTGCAATTGTGTACAACATGTTACATTGTTTAAATAGCAAATCTAATGAGAATACAGTTTTATTTGATCTTTTTAAAACCCGAAGTGGTAGAAAACATATGACGCAGCGGCCATATTGTGTTCAATGAGAGTTGCCATAATGTTAAAACGGCAGCTACCAACAATCAGGATAGTGAAGGGCTGGTTTAGGAATATGATTTCTATATAATTTATTACTGACGTCCATAGACAGTACTCAAGTTGACGTGGATGTAATTTTTCTTATAATTCATGTAAAGTCTGTGAGGAGGACGACGGACGTTGCGAAATCTTGGCTTATCACAATTCTCACAATCGAGATTGGGATTTTTTGTGTTAATCATGGCAATTTTAGTTAAAGTGTGAGAGGGATAAAAAACATAACTAAGGGTGAATGAACCTGTCTTCAATAATTTGTTCTAGGCTAAAAATCCATGTATATATAAGATTCTTGGACGTTACTGTTACGTTCGCCTGACGGCTAGGTACAAGAATAAAAACAACAAGTAAAATTACAAGTTGTTTATTGAATCGAAAATAAAAACATATACGTTAACCCGGCAGGAATTAAATTTTCACTAATAAAATTAAAACTCTATAGTCTCTAAAATTAGCACTAGAACCAATCTCTAAGGTCTCTAAAAATTAAGTCAAAAACACACGGGTGTGGATTCACGGCACAGGGAAGTTATCTGGTCGGAATAATAAAAAGTGCTGGGGCTTAACTTTTGGCCGTCCGAGTCCTCGACGCTTGGGGGTCTTCGGTAGTGCCTTCAGCCGACACTCTGTTTCTTGAAGGGCACCGGTGGCTCGGGTGTTACAGTGCAGCCTGAAGCGCCGCCGCTTGTACAGTCAATCTGTACGATGAACGGTGGAGTCCCAATCGGTGTAACGGGGAACTCCAAGCGGGCACGGTGCAGTCCCAACAGTGAATTCCAACGGGGAACGGTGAACCCCTAGCGGTACAACCCTAGCGGTGCAACCCTAGCGGTGCAATCCTAGCGGTGAACCCCCAATCCTGGAACGCGTCGAAACATCTTCTGTAGCGCGAAAGATCCGATGCCCTGGCACTAGTGTGACCAGATATGGGCGTCGGTATCTTTCGCAAAACAATTAAATATTATGCGGAATGGAGTGGTGAAATGCATTTCCGGTTGAAATGTAATTTAAAGTAATTAAATATTTAAATGAAATATTTTTACCCAACCCAGAATCAAATCCCCAATGTTTTATATGCCGGATAATCACCATTCCACAACGCCATGCAGAACAAAGAAAATATTACATATTACATTAACAATTATAATAAAACATATTGAAGGAACAAAGACTTTTAATATTTGTTTCCCCGGTACTTTCCCTTATAATAACCAAAACTAAATATATCTTTCAGCTATGTGATGAACTAATAGAATAAAGAATAATTTATGTAAGCAACTACATTACAGTTGGCTTTAACACTTAAAGGAAATTAAGACATTCTTATACAACAATGTACTCATACAAGACTATAAGTTTAATTTACAATGACAAACTTGTAAACAATTTTTACTCTGGAAAATTCTATTAGACTACTAATTATGAAAACACAATGATTATTCCTTGCAAGTATGAACTGATATTATAGAGTTTAAACTATCTGGACATTCTAAAATAATAATTACTCATTAGAATATAGGTTAGGATTATTGGCATAGACTACACAATGGAATTAGTTATTGAGACTATATTTCACCTGATTCTTGTGATGGCTAAAACTGATTGGGCTAAAATATTAAGATATAGGAATTTTATAAGGAAAATACCGTGTCAAAACATATATAAGAGTTATTGGAATGAATAGATAAATGAGGTTATAATTGATTGACATTAAAACATCCTGTCACATTCACTACCTAGAAGAAATGAAATTAAGAAATAAAATAGCCATAGCGACGTTAATAATACTATAAAAAGATTGAGATATTACTTGCTAGACTGTAATTGGATTACCTAACATGAAAATTAATTAATTTGGATAATTGTATGAACTTACCAGGGGGTTCCAACCGCCTAATCACAACACTATCACAATTAGATCACATTTTTTACACATCAAATACACGGAACAAAGAATAAACATGATAATGACCGCTTCCCGGGTCAGCTACTCAATTATATATATCCCGACGAACCTACGGCGCGGACGACGCGATCTAGAATGGAATTCCGATCCATCCCTTCCATCCGCCAACAAAACAAGTGCGACAGAGATACGAATATAAAAAACACTAATGCTTCCGAGCGAGAAGGAGCAACTCTCGAAAAGACTGGAATGTCGAGATAATAAAGTTCGATGATTCGGTTTCTGGAAATTTTTTTCTGTGAGCGCGAATACTAGTTGCGTCGCGCGGGTTCCGTACGATATTAAAAATATTTATTGTAGTTATTTGTTCGTAATTTTTTTATTTTACAATTTTAATGATTTTACGTTGTTACAACGTAACACAATGTAAATTAAATATCTATTTAAATTTTACATTACCTATGCACCTACCACTATTACCCTCTGCATCATCCAAAGGTGGACTGGCAGAGAATGCCTAAGGCATTAAGTCCGCCTTGTACATATTTAAGTGTGCTAAAGAAATAATAAAATAAAATGTCAAATGCTCCGCATAGTTCAAACCCCGCGATGGGTACAGAACTCAAGATGAAGTTACGTTACGTACTCTCGCGGTCACGAACGGTGTATCACCTTTAGGACGACAATCGCTTGCACGTGTCGGCCCAAAATATATGCGGGAGGGGTAAGCGCCCGGAACGTCGTTCAAACTATTTTGATTGAAAACTGGTATAGCGTTCGTGTCCGCGATAGTACATAATATGACGTTACACTAAAAAAGACTATTACTGAATTCGTGCGTTCAAACAAAAAGTGCTACGGATTCCTTTGGCAGCCACGTATATTGAATAACAACACAGGTCCGTTGATTTAGTAGTTTGCTACCCTGGCCGCTGACCTTAAGGTCTTGGGGTCGATTCCCACACAGGACAAACATTCATGTGCATGAACATAATCTGTTTGTCTTGGGTCTGGGTCGTTTTTACCTGTACTTAATTATGGAAAAAGTTAAGTATCTTATCATAGTTTCAGTTCGATGGCCATTACGGAGTCGATCACGGAACTCATCTACATCATAAATCATCATTGAAAAAAGGCCCTCTCTCCCTTAGAGGGGAGGGGTTGCCATAATCCCCACGCATAGCAGGCGGTTGGGGATCGCAGATAGGTGGTAGGTAATCCAATAAAAAGACGCTGCTCCTCGTCTTCTTGTTTTTCCTTAGTCGTCTTTTACGGACAACCAACGGGAGGAGATGGATGGGTGCTATTATTCTTATCACGGAACTAATTGTCGTATTAAAAATAATTTATGATTTTTGGGTCAGCACGACTTGGGTCGACGTTGGGTCTTAAGTAAGGTTGGAAGCTAGCAAGCTTCCAAGATTCGGGTACTTGTGCCGCTCTTAAAGAGAATATACGCATTAGAATTGAAAACACTACAGTTACACGCTTCTTTAATAATACCGCTAGCATCTCATCAGGGCCACTGGCATGCATTGCAGCATCTTAAGTCAATCTCTTTGTCATACTCGAACATCGCAATAAATCATCAATTTGGTTTCAGTTCATTTTTCCAGGGATCAAAAAGCTCAACTATCAGATGGATGTTTATTGGTTAGAGAATTTGGAACTAATTTAGGAAATATGTTAAAGAGGTCCCTTTTTAAGAAAAAAAGAACTATATTTTGAAGGCTCTGTTAAATTTTGACGTGCAGAACAGAAACCTTAGAACTTTGTGCATAGTTTCATTTCAAGTACGCTTACAGTAGTCACGGCAAGATGCTGCGCAGTAGCTATTTTTATGTTTATGTATTCAGAACTCATAACTGTACTTGCGCAATGGTTCGTCAACCCTAACTTCAGACACACAAAAATCCGCTGTGACTGTAAGTTATAAGTAGTACGAATGTATACGGATTCCGAATGGCAGGCACAATGTATTCAGCGGTCTATTCCACTTTGATCACCTGGGTGATATCACCTGGGTGATATCACCTGGGTGATTAAAGTGGAACAATTTATTCCACTTTGATCACCTCGGAATCAAATTACCTGGGTGATTTGAGCTGGGTGATTTGAATGGAATTAATTAGTCTACTTTGATCACCTCGGAATCAAATCACCTGGGTGATGTTAGCTGGGTGATTTGAGTGGAATTAATTGGTCTACTTTGATCACCTTGGAATCAAATCACCTGGGTGAATAGTAGCGACTACGATTTTTATTTTTTATTTTGTCTTTAAATCACTTGACCGATGAATCCAACTCGGATGGGCAGCGTTCGGGAAACTACCTGATATCTTCTCATCCGAAATTCCGCAGTGCCTGAAGACGAATTTCTTTAACCAGTGTGTGTTGCCATTGCTAACACATGGTACTGAGACGTGGTCCTTAACAGCTGGCCTTTTAGAGAAGCTCAGAGTCACACAATGAGTTAAGGAGAGAACTATGCTCGGAGTATCTTTGCGCGATAAACTCCGGAATGACGTGATTCACAGAAGAACTAAAGTCACCAACATAGTTCTCAGAATTTGCAAGTTGAAATGCCAATGGGCAGGCCACATCACTCGAAGAGCCGATAGCCGATGGGAAATAAAGGTTTTCGATTGTAGACGCAGCGTAGGCAGGCCTTCTCACGAGGTGGACCGATGACATTGTACGCATCGCAGGCAACCGGTGGATGCAAATGGCTAACTGTCGTTCATTGTGGCGGTCTAAGGGGGAGGCCTTTTTTCAGCAGTGGTCGTCTTCCGTCTGCACGTCGTCGATAATTAATAATGTAGTGCTTGACACACTCACGCACTTTGGCTTATCATTTTTTTTCATTTTTCTTTGACCGGCGGAAACCTTCAAAAGGTCCCCGGGAGTATGTGGGACTCCTACCCACTAAAACCCCCGCGGCTGTCGCATCGGCACATGAGGGGGGGACCCCAGGGCTCTCCGGTGAGATCTGTAGCCTTGCCTTTGAGCCCGCCACCGGGGGGCGCATTGTAGCCCCCTGGGAACGAGTCACGGTGCTCACGGAGACGGGGTCGCTACCCCGCTGCCGTCCTCCTCGGAGTCGCCGCCGTACTCAATGGACGTCCTAGGGCCCACACCTCGAACGTCCAGCGACTCCAAAGAACTTTGACTTATCATATCTTAACTTTACTTACTTATTTCTTCTAAACTATTTTATTAATGTAAAATGTCCTAGTCATCATCATCAGCCGGAAGAGGACCACTGCTGAATAAAGGCCTCACTGTAGACCGCCACAATCAACGACAGTTAGCCATTTGCATCCACCGGTTGCCTGCGATGCACACAATGTCGTCGGTCCACCTAGTGGGAGTCCTGCCTACGCTGCGTCTTCCAGTTCGTGGTCGCCACTCGAGAACCTTTCTTCCCCATCGGCTATCGGTTCTTCGAGCGATGTGGACTGCCCATTGGTACTGCAACTTGCAAATTCTGAGAACTATGTCGTTAGTTCTTCGGTGAATCACGTCATTCCGGAGTTTATCGCGCAAAGATACTCCGAGCATAGTTCTCTCCATAGCTCATTGTGTGACTCTGAGCTTCTCTAAAAGGCCAGCTGTTAAGGACCACGTCTCAGTACCATGTGTATTCACTGGCAATACACACTGGTTAAAGAAATTCGTCTTCAGGCACTGCGGGATTTCTGATGAGAAGATATCAGGTAGTTTCCCGAACGCTGCCCATTCGAGTTGGATTCATTGGTCAAGTGATTTAAAGACAAAATAAAAAATAATAATCGTAGTCGCTACTATTCACCCAGGTGATTTGATTCCAAGGTGATCAAAGTAGACTAATTAATTCCACTCAAATCACCCAGCTCAAATCACCCAGGTGATTTGATTCCGAGGTGATCAAAGTGGAATAAATTGTTCCACTCAAATCACCCACCTCAAATCACCCAGGTGATTTGATTCCGAGGTGATCAAAGTGGAATAACTTGTTCCACTTTAATCACCCAGGTGATATCACCCAGGTGATCAAAGTGGAATAGACCTATTCAGCTAGGTCGAAGTGCGTTCTGGTTGTAACCGGACCATATAACCACCAACAACAGAATAGAAGTATGTATAAGTCTCACTAGTCAGGCATTGGCCATTCTATAATAGACGGACTGAACCTTTGATATGAAGTTTGGAATATGAATTGCAATAATCCGTATCCTGATGCAACACGTCAACTACGTTACCACTGTAAGTGGTTGGGTTTTCAGATTGTAATTAGGTGACACGCCAAGGTATAAAACAGTGGGTTACCGTTATTAAACTGCATCATTTCGTTCTATAACGGAATAGGCAAAATTAACAAAACTCCATTCGACACATCTGCATATTTTTAGTCTATGATTTTTCAAATGTAATATTCATATTTGCTTGTAGCGCCAGATTCTCAAGGTCATTGGCGCATGTTACCCCCTTAAACTACTTACCTTATTCGAAGCTTACTTTTTAAACCTGCCTGGGGCCCAACTGGCACCTCTATTAGCAGCGCTAATATAATATTAGATTGACTTTTCCTACTGGTACGTCCAAAAACTAATGTTATTTGGGTGCTTAAATAACATTGTTTTCTAAGAAGTTTTGGTTAAATTAACGTTAAATTCTTTACTCAAGAAGCATTACAACTTACTGTGACGTGACTTTTGATAGCCAACAACGCTAACAATATTGTTTTTCTTGTCAAAATTAGCCGTCATACAAAAGTTGCTCGGAGGCGACTGCAATAACATTATTTTGTAAAATTCTATATGAAAAACGCTGAGTTACTTACAAAAAATAGTTTTGGGGACATTTAAAGTTAGTGAAACTTATTTATTTGTATAAATATTACTTTAGTATCTACGTGTGTGTAATAAGTAAGTTTGATTTCAGATGGTGATCAAGCAAACGAATTATTTCAGTTTTTGGATGCTGTTTACGCTGAAACTAATAATAAACGAAAGCTGCGACGTATGCAGCTTCGTGAGTGACCACTTTACTTAAGTTGAAGCCAAAAAACACGGACTTAAAGAACCTAACGCATAATCCATGCTAACGCCGTAAATCTCCGTCTGATGAAGATGCCGACAACAATAGACTTGACGATTTGTGCAAATAATAAGTGTAGATAATATTATAGTTGTGAATCTCATGAAACTTGTATGTGTACCAGTGGACTATAAATCATCCAGATATTGCTTCCCAATATTGGATGCAACATCCGATTGTATCAAAGCTTGCTATAAGCATAGTGTAATACACAATTTGTGCAGCTTACATAACTGTGAAACAACGAAGTTGTGATTCGTGAACAACAATACCAGCGAATAGTCAGAAAGAAATTTATATGGCTCTGCAGCAGGGTTTATCGGTTAGCGATTCCCCCTGGTTCGGAGACTGTTGTAGTTTGATATTAATATACCGCTTTTATTTTCATTTTGGTTAGGTATTTATTTATCTAATACATAAGTAACTAACTACTATAATAGTTATAAGTCTAAGGTTATAATATAATAATACTGGGACAATCCACACACAGTCATCCAATGAAGGCAGAGCCTGTACTATGGTAAGCAGACAACTGATACAAATACTTACATACTTTTTATTGTAAATACATCCTTTAATAGATATAAACAACACCCAGATAAGGGGAAATGTGCCCATAACCTATTGGGTAGCGGACAGGGCACAGAACATTATTACTCTAAGGGCCAGGGTGTCCTACCACTAGACCAATATCTAGTAATCAGTAACTCATAGTGTACATACTTTAATACATAAGATAATTTATAAATATTGATGTAAATCTATATTAATAAAAGAGCAGGGTGTTTTCTAGGAATCACGATACAGCAAAAACCATATAACGTACAATCTTGAAATTTGAAACCAACATTATTCAAATAGTCTAGGTGAACAATAAGAACGGATTTTTCGAAATTCCATACTTAAGGGGGTCAAATGGGCTCCCAAAGTTTGTAAGGAAAAAAATATTTTTTTCGTCACACGGACATGAAACTTTGTCAGTGTACTAAACAAAAGAAATAAAGAAACACGTGTATCACACTTTTTGAAAATCGACCCTTACAGGGGTTTTAGCATCGTTTTTGAGTATGCAACGCGGAAAATAAATTTCATACTGCATTGCTGAAACTTTGCGAATACATTAATCAAATTATAACGATCCAAGTGCAAATAATATTTTTTTGAAAATCAACTCCTAAAGGGGTCCAATTGGGTTCCAAAAAATGTTTCTCGACCTACAGTCATAAGACTTAGTTTATATATTGCACACAAGAATCTAAGAAACTTAAATTCGGCATTTTTCGAAAAACTACCCCTAAGGTCATTTAATGGGGTTTCAAATTTTGCACAAAGAAGGATTCCCATTTCATCATATGACGCAGCTAGAGTAACGAAACTCGGTAAATAAACTCAACATAACAATAGAAAAAACTAATTTTGAGCATTTTTGTAAAATCAACCCCTAAGTGGGTCAAATGGGCTCCCAAAGTTAGTGTGAAAAAAAATATTTTTTTCGTCACACGGAAACGAAACTTTGTTACAGTACCGAACAAAAGAAATAAAGAAACACGTATATTACAACTTTTTGAAAATTGACCCTTAAAGGGGTTTTAACATGGTTTTTGAGTTCACAATGTAAAAAAAACATACCTACTGCTTTGATGAAACTTTGCGAATATATTAATCAAATTATAGCAATCTATCACCCGGTTTCCGAAAGGATGATCAACGCAAAAATCAACTAACTAGATGTCAAATCCCCTGTCAAGTGTATTTTGGGTTGCAGAAAGCATGGTCAACTATTTTAATTTGAACATCCTATCAGTTGACACGGCTGTTAAAATTTGCTTCAGAAACTTCATGTCAAAGCCAATTTGGGTTTCTGAAAGGCTAATTAAGCCATGATCATAGATTATTCTCTTGTCAAATACAATGTCAACTAATCGGTGTTGGTCGACAAATTAAGTAGGTATTAATTTATACTATTTGTTTTGGATAATCTACTAGTTTATGACAGATTACGTAATTAGTATAAAAGGTCCTTTGCAACAAAAATACCAAGATTGTATTAACAATTGCTACTTTTGAAATTTACGATTGTGAAATGCGCACTCCACATCTGCGCGGTATGAAGGCCCACGAAATAAGAGTGTGGAGCCGCTTGACAATCAAAAATATTTTGTCTATGGGGTACCACTGGTGCTTTTTCTTCGAATCGTGACACATGGTGAAGGACAAAAAATACTCTGTTTCTTTCTATCACATGTAACCTATATAAATGCATTCTTTTCTTGTGTGAATGAGAAAGAAAGTGTCCATCCCTCCTGTAGATCCTCCATCTATGGTTACAGATTATAATATCTTTGAATTGAATGAGCTATTGAATGAAATATTGAACTAAATAGGCAATGTAGCCATGCTTAAATAATATTCTTCATGTCAAATTAAAATGATCATTGATTAGCAAATTTTTCTCTAATTAACGTTTCAGAAACCCGAATTGATTTGAACAAGCTGTCAAGTTAACAGTCATGTTAGTTGAATATCCATTTGAATAGCCTTTCAGAAACCGGGCCTATGTGTAAATAATCATGTGTTGAAAATCAAGTCCGAAATGGGTCCAATTGGGGTCCAAAAAATGTTTTTCGACCTACAGTCATAAGACTTAGTTTATATATTGTACACAAGAATCTAAGAAACCTATTTCAGGCATTTTTTGAAAAACAACCCTAAGGTCATATCAAGGGGTTGCAAAGTTTGCACAAAGAAGGATTTCCATTTCATGCTATGATGCAGCTAGAATAACGAAACTCAGTAAATAAACTCAACACAACAATTGAACAAACTAATTTTGAGCATTTTTGAAATCAATGTCCAATGCGCTCCCAAAATTAATATGGTAAATTTTTTTTTCATCACACGGATATGAAATTTTGTCAATGAACTAAGCCAAAGAAATTAAAAAACACAAGTATCACATCTTTTTCAAATTCGACCCGTAAAGGGGTGTTAGCATGGTTTTTGAGTATGAATGGCGGAAAAAAAATATCATGCTGCATTGATGAAACTTTGTGAATATGTACATTATCAAACTAAAGCAATGATTTCGATCCACCTCGGTTCATCTCGATCTACATCGATCCACCTCGATTTACCTCGCTTTAGCTCGATCCAACTTGATCCTGCTTGATCCAGTTTGATCCAGCTCAAACCAGTTTTATTCAGCTCAATCCCGTAAAACCCGGTTCAATTGAGTTTGATTATCCAGCTTGGCTCAACTCAATCCACTTCATTCCAACTTGACCCACTTCAAACCACCTTAACCTATCTTGATCCACCTCGATCTATCTCGATCCATATTGACTGGCCCGTTGGTCTAGTGGTTAGTGACCCTGTCTGCTACCCAACAGGTCGTGGGTTCGATTCCCACCAAGTGTCTGGGTGTATATATGTATTAGTATCAGTTCTCTGGTTTCCATAGTACAGGCTCTGCCTAGTTTGGGATCAGATGACCGTGTGTGAATTGTCCCGGGATATTATTATTATATAGCTGTAACAGCTCAGTGGGCGAACGCTTGCCTTGGAAACGAGGTGCGCAGGTTCGATCCCCGGCTCGCACCTCTGATTTCTTTAATTAATCATGTGCGAATCGTCTTTGTGCGATTGTTACTAGCTTTCGGTGAAGGAAAACATCGTGAGGAAACCTGCATGTCTGAGAAAGCCTAACTGGCTTTCGAATGACGTGTGAAGTCCGCCAACCCGCACTTGGCCAGCGTGGTGGACTATGGCCTAAGCCCCTTCATCTTGAAGGGAGGCCCGTGCCCAGCAGTGGGACATAAACAAGGGCTGGTATTATTATTATTATTATTTTTTTTTTTTTGTTTTTTTTTCTCCCAAAAGGATTGGGGTAGAGCCATATCTGCGGGCTTTTGGCCAAGCAAGAAATGGTGGGAAGGGTTTCATGTTTGGTCAAGAGATAAAAACTTTCTAACTATTCTACAAGTATTTATTATTGTTGCTTTTTGTAGAAGAGTATATGTGAGCTTGTGTATGTCTAGAGATGCGAGACTAGTGTGTAACGTGTAAGGTATAACTCCTGTGGATGATAGAACTATAGGTATCGTTTTAACTGTCTGCACTCTCCATTGATTTTTGAGCTCTATAGATAAATCAGTGTATTTGGCAATTTTTTCTGTATGAGTTGTTGTGAGGTTGTGCGTATTAGGTATTGCTATGTCTATTAAATATATAATCCTTATATTATTATTATTATTATTATATCAATCAATCTTGATCCAACTCGAACCAGTTCAATGCAGTATGATAGTCCGACTTGACTCATCTCGATTCACTTTGTTTCACCTTGACTCACATCGACCCACCCAGATTTAACCATATCGAGCCACCTCGGTGCATCTCGATTCACATCAATCCACCTCGATTTTCCTCGCTTTAGTTCGATCCAACTTGATCCAGTTTGATCCAGCTCAAACCAGTTTTATTCAGTTCAATCCGGTATTATCCGGTCCAATCGAGTTTGATGCAGTTTGATGATCCGGCTTGACGCAACTCAATCCACTTTATTCCAACTTGACCCACTTCAAACCACCTGGACTTATCTCGATCCCCTCAATTCATCTAGATTCAGATCGATCCACCTCGATCCAGCTCGAATCAGTTCGATACAGCTTGATAATCTAGCTTGACTAATTTTGGTCTATTTTGTTTCATATTGACCCACTTCGACCCACCTTGACTTATATTGATCCGCGTCGGTCTATCTCGATCCACAATCCACATTGATCCACCTCGATTTACCTCGGTCCAGCTCGCTTTAGCTATATTGAACTGAAACCAGCTTTATCCTGCTTGATCCAGTTTGATCCGGCTCAAACCAGTTTTACGTTTAATCGAGTTTGATGTAGTTTGATGATCTAGCTTGGCTCATTTGGATCCACTTTATTCCAACTAGACCCATTTCAAACCACGTTGACTTATATCGATCCATCTCGGTCCATCTCGATTAACTTCGATCCATCTCGCTTTAGCACGTTTCACCTTAATCCTGCTTAATCCAGTTTGATCCAGCTCAAACCAGTTTTATTCAGCTCAATCCGGTTCAATTAAGTTCGATACAGTTTAATGATCCAGCTTGGATCATATCGATCCACTTTAGTCCAACTTGACCCATTTCGAACCACCTTGACTTCCACCACCTCCACCACCTCGGTCCATCTCGATCCACATCGACCCACCTCGATGTACTTTGATTCAGCTCGGTTTTGCTCGGTTCACCTTGATCCTGCTTGATCCGGTTTGATCCAGCTAAAACCAGTTTTATTTAGCTGAATCCGGTATGATCCGGTTCAATGCAATTTCATGGTCGTGATTGGCTTAACTCAATCCACTTTATTCCATCTTAACCTACTTCAAACCACCTTGGCATATCGATCCACCTCTGTCTATCTTGATCCACATCGATCCACTTCGATTTACCTCGATTCATGATCATAATTGATCCTGCATGATCCAGTGTAATCTAGCTCAAACCAGTTTTTATTCAATTCAATCCGTTATTACTCGGTTCAATCAAGTTTGATGCAGTTTGATAATCCGGCTTGACTCATCTCGAACCAGTTTATTTCACTTTGAGCTACTTCGACCCACCTTGACTTATCTCGGTCTACCTCGGCCCATCTTGATCCACATCGATCCACCTGGATTTACCGAGGTAAATGATCCAGCTCGCTTTAGTACGATGATCCAGCTCAACCCAGAATAGGCAGCAGGCAAAAGAATTTTCAAAATCGGATGAGTAATTCCGAAGATTACCCTTAGATTACACATACTTACAAACACACAAACATACAAAAATACAAATTTAAACCCTTTACAGTATTAGTATAGTAGTGTTAGTAGTGTTAGATACATAAAGTTAGATAGTATAGAAGTAGGGGGAAGTAGGGAGTAGGATTTCTTATCAATTGTAAAACAAAGTCACGGTACTATTTTCAACAATGACGAAATTCCATTCTTACTTTCATTCCCTATTTCAACCCCTTCAATCTTTTTGTTTGGGATAAAAAGTAGCCTATGTCCTTTCTTAAGGTCTTATCTGTCTCTGTACCAAATTTAATCGAAATCGGTTCAGTGGATTAGGCGTTAAAGCGTAGCAGACAGACAGAGTTACAAAAATACAGGCTATGTCATCAAGTATGTATATTTGATGAAATGACACATAATAGGTCCAGGTTTAATAAAAGTGTAAACAATATTTTTAAAAACCTTCATCCTTAATTTAAAACGCGTTTTACTTACAAAACCAACGCGGGCGAAGCCGCGGGCTACAGCTAGTATGCAATAAAACATGTGCTTTTTAAGAGATTTTTATTTTATTTCAAATTGTCAATAACAGATTAATACTATGCACTACTTACATGTTTTTACCAATAACATGTACTTTACTTATATACTTAGCTCATTTAATAATGATAGATTACCTAAAGGTATGCTTAAATAAACAAAACTCAGATACTAAACAGCAAGAAAATCAAAGTAAGTATAAGTTATCATTTTTTGAAACCGGGTTGCAGTCAAACAAGGCTGGTTTGCTTTTATTATAGAATCTTCATGTTTTATTATGGTCGAGGCCTACTTACACACACAAATGTTTAATGCTGTTGTATGTACTTAGTCACTCCTTAGTACAGAGTTGCTAAGTGAATAGGATCCTATTCAACAATCATTATTATATCTGCGGCACACTATGATTAGAAATAAAGTATTGATGGATGGACTAAGGTACCACAATCTACCCCTTTGGTAGCCCGCACACTGTCAACAATATTGTCAATATTCTACAACCCGTATGATTTAAGTGTGCACCTGGCGGTCTCAACTTGCAATCCAGTGAGGTGCACAGTTAAGTCGGACGGGTTGTAGAATATTGACAGTGTGCGGCTAGCCTTTGGGTAAATTAATCTGCTATTTGTCTGAATTTATAGCCTATAATGCATTAAAATTACTATTCCGTCGTTTGAACCGTATGTGAACTCAGAATAATTATGATGAAATTTTTGTTTACAGGGATCACTGCACTGGGATCTAACAAATCCTCTTGAGTTTGTTGATATTTAAGTATTTTAAGTCCTAGCCCTGCTGCAGTGGCTCAAACAGCTAGCAGCAGCTGTTATTGCATTCATTGTTAACTCTTTCAGCATCACGTTTCGGAGGCGGCGACGTATGATGATAGTATTGAATTTTACTTCTGCAAGATGAATAATAAAACACGATTTAGCTTACACGTAATCATTTCATTATTAGAAAATACATATTCATTGTTTTAATTATGTTCAACTATGACTAATCCTTACCTTGTTTCCATAGCGAAAATTCTAATTCTATGAACACAGTTTGTTTGCCGCTTATATATGCCGCCATAATTTTTCGCTTAAGTACTAATTCCATTTGTTTTATCTCATTTGTTTAGGCACCGAAAATTAAAACTTGAGATAAATAAATAATAAATACCTATGTATTGTCTCCGTCCCAGTGCCAATGTCTGTGTTGCCAGCAGATGAATCGAATGGCCGAAAGCCGAAAGCTTTACGGGAAAGGGCCGATTTTTTGTAGGAAAGGCCGAATATAAAAGATCATTGCCCAAATGCTTTGGACGGAGAATTATTTCTTTTGTCATTATATTCAATGTATGTACTATTTCTTTGGCACGATTGCTTATCTTAATGGTTTCTAACTTGCATATTGTTAGATTCGCATTAGTTGTGCGTATTAATTCATATTAGGAATTTATGCCTATTTCATCATAATCAGCCGGAAAATTTCTAGAAATAGGCCAAACCCCCGGAACACCACAAAGAACGACACTTGTCTATTTGCATCCTGCGACTTGTATAATGTCAGCGGTCACTCTAGTGGTAGGCCTGCTTATTTTTGTTGTCTGGGAGGAAACTTTCAAAACGTTTTCCTTACGGTGCAGGCCGGGGGATGTGGGATTTTTATCCACTAAAACTTTCCCGGTGGCCTTCATCGACGCTGTAGAGCTTTGGGCACACCGATCGGACCTCACCAGAATCCCTCCAACACCGGACGCTTGCTAGAGCACCCGTCCCTCCCGGGAAACAGAGAAAACAAGGTCTCCCGTCCCCTGCACCGTCGCGTTACTTGCGACAACGCAGGATCTACACCGCGACGTCGCCTGCCTCGGATTGGTTACCTTGGACCTAAGAAACTTCCTTCCAGATTGTCCTCAGTGCATCATTCTTCGAATAATGTGGCCTGCCCATTGCCACTTCAATCTCGTCAAAAAACTCCAAGCGTAGGTTGTTGCATGACTTTGAGCACCCACAGAAATCTAAATAACATGGTGGCCCATGTTATTTAGATTTCTGTGGGTGCCACACTAAACCAATAGAAATATGACAATCAAACCAATGTTTTGGATGGATTTGCTCAAAGCCGATGGCTGCCAACGTACATTCCGAAAGGCCGAAAATTGTTCGCCTAAGGGCCAATCTGGCAACATTGGTGTGCCCACTTTTTTGTTTTAGAGTACCGTTCCAATTCACTTTAAATTTACTTATCTAAATATCGGTATAAATATTATGTAATTTTCTTTTTATTTTTACATTTTGAAGTTATACAATTGTACATAATAAATATATGAATAATTAATAAACTAAAACAACTTTTAAATATTTTATTAAAGCAAATATTCTTACACATAATTTATTAATGTTTCTCCCCAAAATCGTAATTTGGAACGTCATATGAAAGAGAAAGCGCTACGTGCTCGCGTATAGCGTCATTTCTTTCTGACCTCAGCAGGCCATAGACAATTTGTATTATATCCTTTATTCTTTTCCGCACTATTTGGTTTTGTATTAACCATGTTCAGCGTAGGTCACAGTATTTTTAAGAGTAAAGTGAATATAAGCTCAAAACAAAACTCAATTGAATTAATGTTATTTCATTAAAGGTGACAGTTGGGGCCCTGGGGCCCAACTGGCACCTCTATTAGCAGCGCTAATATAATATTAGATTGACTTTTCCTACTGGTACGTCTAAAAACTAATGTTATTTGGGTGCTTAAATAACATTGTTTTCTAAGAAGTTTTGGTTAAATTAACGTTAAATTCTTTACTCAAGAAGCATTACAACTTACTGTGACGTGACTTTTGATAGCCAACAACGCTAACAATATTGTTTTTCTTGTCAAAATTAGCCGTCATACAAAAGTTGCTCGGAGGCGACTGCAATAACATTATTTTGTAAAATTCTATATGAAAAACGCTGAGTTACTTACAAAAAATAGTTTTGGGGACATTTAAAGTTAGTGAAACTTATTTATTTGTATAAATATTACTTTAGTATCTACGTGTGTGTAATAAGTAAGTTTGATTTCAGATGGTGATCAAGCAAACGAATTATTTCAGTTTTTGGATGCTGTTTACGCTGAAACTAATAATAAACGAAAGCTGCGACGTATGCAGCTTCGTGAGTGACCACTTTACTTAAGTTGAAGCCAAAAAACACGGACTTAAAGAACCTAACGCATAATCCATGCTAACGCCGTAAATCTCCGTCTGATGAAGAAGCCGACAACAATAGACTTGACGATTTGTGCAAATAATAAGTGTAGATAATATTATAGTTGTGAATCTCATGAAACTTGTATGTGTACCAGTGGACTATAAATCATCCAGATATTGCTTCCCAATATTGGATGCAACATCCGATTGTATCAAAGCTTGCTATAAGCATAGTGTAATACACAATTTGTGCAGCTTACATAACTGTGAAACAACGAAGTTGTGATTCGTGAACAACAATACCAGCGAATAGTCAGAAAGAAATTTATATGGCTCTGCAGCAGGGTTTATCGGTTAGCGATTCCCCCTGGTTCGGAGACTGTTGTAGTTTGATATTAATATACCGCTTTTATTTTCATTTTGGTTAGGTATTTATTTATCTAATACATAAGTAACTAACTACTATAATAGTTATAAGTCTAAGGTTATAATATAATAATACTGGGACAATCCACACACAGTCATCCAATGAAGGCAGAGCCTGTACTATGGTAAGCAGACAACTGATACAAATACTTACATACTTTTTATTGTAAATACATCCTTTAATAGATATAAACAACACCCAGATAAGGGGAAATGTGCCCATAACCTATTGGGTAGCGGACAGGGCACAGAACATTATTACTCTAAGGGCCAGGGTGTCCTACCACTAGACCAATATCTAGTAGTCAGTAACTCATAGTGTACATACTTTAATACATAAGATAATTTATAAATATTGATGTAAATATGCAATAAAACATGTGCTTTTTAAGAGATTTTTATTTTATTTCAAATTGTCAATAACAGATTAATACTATGCACTACTTACATGTTTTTACCAATAACATGTACTTTACTTATATACTTAGCTCATTTAATAATGATAGATTACCTAAAGGTATGCTTAAATAAACAAAACTCAGATACTAAACAGCAAGAAAATCAAAGTAAGTACACACATCAAAAGTGTCTAGGGATCAACATATATTTTTGCAATAACTTTTCTCCTGATTGATATTAATTAAAATTTGCTTTAAGGATTCATCAAATAAAGTGTTTTCGTTTGTCACAGTAACGATAAACCAAGTCACCTTTGCATTAATAAAGAAATTTGCCATTTTCCTAATAAAGGGATTTTTGACATTTGAACCACTAACACAAAAGTTCGAAAAAAAGACTGAAATAACAGTTTTCTTTAAAATTTTATTGGGTAACTTAAACAATTAATAATCCGTGTTTCTACCGCGAACACTAACAACACAAGAACATCGGTTTGGCATACTCAAAATGAGTTCATCCAAATCACGCTGTGGAATGGCCGCCCATGTTCGTTGCAACAACAAAAAAAGGTCTTCTTGCGACTGGATACCCTCCATATTCGGCAGAGCTCTTCTCTGTAGCATATCCCATGCATGCTCAATCGGGTTCAAGTCTGGCGACTGAGCAGGCCAGGGCAGGACATTGATGTTAGCTGCGGCGAGAGTCTGTCTTACAACTCTTGCGGTGTGCGGTCGTGCATTATCATGCATTAACTGAAATAAGGGACCGATTTGCACTTGTAGAGGAACGATGACGTCTGATACAATCGTCTCAGCATAAATTTGAGCGTTGAGGTTGCCTCTGATCCAAATCAACTCAGTTCTTCCGCCGATCCAAATACCCGCCCATACCATGATGGTTCCACCACTATAAGGATGGACTTCCTGGCAGGATTTTAATCGCTGTTGGCGTCCAGGGGTTCTCCAGTGTCGTATACGTCTTGTATCCGGTCTCATACCAAAACGAGACTCATCAGAAAAGCACACGAAACGCCATTGTTCTTCTGCCCAATTTCTGTGTTCAAGAGCCCATTGATATCGAATCCTACGATTGTGCATTGCTATAGGTGGTACCCGTAGCGGTCTTCGGGAATGAAGGTTCACTTCATGCAAGCGGTTTCTGACTGTTTGGTCACTAATTAAGTTCCCTGAAGAGTGATGAAGCCTCACGGCTAACATCATGGCAGTTATTGTTGGAGCTCTTCGAGTTAAGATTTGAATATATCGGTCTTGTCTCCGTGTGGTGCAGCGATACCGTCCTCCATGGCGCTCAGCCACGGTACCAGTGCTTCGGTAACGTGTCCAAAGTCGACTGATAACACTCTGACTTGTATTCAGAGCTAAAGCCACAGTACGTTGCCGGGAACCAGCTTCTATCATTCCCACGGCTCTGAGCATTTCTTCCCTGCTTAAATGACGTCGCCGCTCCATAATAACGTTGGTTTTAATCAGTAGTAGGGAAACAGTAGCACTAATAATGTCTTCAATGCGTTGTATGTTTTTATAGGGAAAATATTGACAGCTGATTTTCATCTTTTACTCGAATTTGATTCACAGTTCCTGATTCAAATTATGAAATGCACCAAAAAGGATCCATATAAATTTATAAAATCATAAATTTATTACAAAGCCACATCTCAATCTCAAGAAATCCGCTTAAAAATGCTTGATCCCTAGACACTTTTGATGTGTGTATAAGTTATCATTTTTTGAAACCGGGTTGCAGTCAAACAAGGCTGGTTTGCTTTTATTATAGAATCTTCATGTTTTATTATGGTCGAGGCCTACTTACACACACAAATGTTTAATGCTGTTGTATGTACTTAGTCACTCCTTAGTACAGAGTTGCTAAGTGAATAGGATCCTATTCAACAATCATTATTATATCTGCGGCACACTATGATTAGAAATAAAGTATTGATGGATGGACTAAGGTACCACAATCTACCCCTTTGGTAGCCCGCACACTGTCAACAATATTGTCAATATTCTACAACCCGTATGATTTAAGTGTGCACCTGGCGGTCTCAACTTGCAATCCAGTGAGGTGCACAGTTAAGTCGGACGGGTTGTAGAATATTGACAGTGTGCGGCTAGCCTTTGGGTAAATTAATCTGCTATTTGTCTGAATTTATAGCCTATAATGCATTAAAATTACTATTCCGTCGTTTGAACCGTATGTGAACTCAGAATAATTATGATGAAATTTTTGTTTACAGGGATCACTGCACTGGGATCTAACAAATCCTCTTGAGTTTGTTGATATTTAAGTATTTTAAGTCCTAGCCCTGCTGCAGTGGCTCAAACAGCTAGCAGCAGCTGTTATTGCATTCATTGTTAACTCTTTCAGCATCACGTTTCGGAGGCGGCGACGTATGATGATAGTATTGAACTTTACTTCTGCAAGATGAATAATAAAACACGATTTAGCTTACACGTAATCATTTCATTATTAGAAAATACATATTCATTGTTTTAATTATGTTCAACTATGACTAATCCTTACCTTGTTTCCATAGCGAAAATTCTAATTCTATGAACACAGTTTGTTTGCCGCTTATATATGCCGCCATAATTTTTCGCTTAAGTACTAATTCCATTTGTTTTATCTCATTTGTTTAGGCACCGAAAATTAAAACTTGAGATAAATAAATAATAAATACCTATGTATTGTCTCCGTCCCAGTGCCAATGTCTGTGTTGCCAGCAGATGAATCGAATGGCCGAAAGCCGAAAGCTTTACGGGAAAGGGCCGATTTTTTGTAGGAAAGGCCGAATATAAAAGATCATTGCCCAAATGCTTTGGACGGAGAATTATTTCTTTTGTCATTATATTCAATGTATGTACTATTTCTTTGGCACGATTGCTTATCTTAATGGTTTCTAACTTGCATATTGTTAGATTCGCATTAGTTGTGCGTATTAATTCATATTAGGAATTTATGCCTATTTCATCATAATCAGCCGGAAAATTTCTAGAAATAGGCCAAACCCCCGGAACACCACAAAGAACGACACTTGTCTATTTGCATCCTGCGACTTGTATAATGTCAGCGGTCACTCTAGTGGTAGGCCTGCTTATTTTTGTTGTCTGGGAGGAAACTTTCAAAACGTTTTCCTTACGGTGCAGGCCGGGGGATGTGGGATTTTTATCCACTAAAACTTTCCCGGTGGCCTTCATCGACGCTGTAGAGCTTTGGGCACACCGATCGGACCTCACCAGAATCCCTCCAACACCGGACGCTTGCTAGAGCACCCGTCCCTCCCGGGAAACAGAGAAAACAAGGTCTCCCGTCCCCTGCACCGTCGCGTTACTTGCGACAACGCAGGATCTACACCGCGACGTCGCCTGCCTCGGATTGGTTACCTTGGACCTAAGAAACTTCCTTCCAGATTGTCCTCAGTGCATCATTCTTCGAATAATGTGGCCTGCCCATTGCCACTTCAATCTCGTCAAAAAACTCCAAGCGTAGGTTGTTGCATGACTTTGAGCACCCACAGAAATCTAAATAACATGGTGGCCCATATAAAAGATCATTGCCCAAATGCTTTGGACGGAGAATTATTTCTTTTGTCATTATATTCAATGTATGTACTATTTCTTTGGCACGATTGCTTATCTTAATGGTTTCTAACTTGCATATTGTTAGATTCGCATTAGTTGTGCGTATTAATTCATATTAGGAATTTATGCCTATTTCATCATAATCAGCCGGAAAATTTCTAGAAATAGGCCAAACCCCCGGAACACCACAAAGAACGACACTTGTCTATTTGCATCCTGCGACTTGTATAATGTCAGCGGTCACTCTAGTGGTAGGCCTGCTTATTTTTGTTGTCTGGGAGGAAACTTTCAAAACGTTTTCCTTACGGTGCAGGCCGGGGGATGTGGGATTTTTATCCACTAAAACTTTCCCGGTGGCCTTCATCGACGCTGTAGAGCTTTGGGCACACCGATCGGACCTCACCAGAATCCCTCCAACACCGGACGCTTGCTAGAGCACCCGTCCCTCCCGGGAAACAGAGAAAACAAGGTCTCCCGTCCCCTGCACCGTCGCGTTACTTGCGACAACGCAGGATCTACACCGCGACGTCGCCTGCCTCGGATTGGTTACCTTGGACCTAAGAAACTTCCTTCCAGATTGTCCTCAGTGCATCATTCTTCGAATAATGTGGCCTGCCCATTGCCACTTCAATCTCGTCAAAAAACTCCAAGCGTAGGTTGTTGCATGACTTTGAGCACCCACAGAAATCTAAATAACATGGTGGCCCATGTTATTTAGATTTCTGTGGGTGCCACACTAAACCAATAGAAATATGACAATCAAACCAATGTTTTGGATGGATTTGCTCAAAGCCGATGGCTGCCAACGTACATTCCGAAAGGCCGAAAATTGTTCGCCTAAGGGCCAATCTGGCAACATTGGTGTGCCCACTTTTTTGTTTTAGAGTACCGTTCCAATTCACTTTAAATTTACTTATCTAAATATCGGTATAAATATTATGTAATTTTCTTTTTATTTTTACATTTTGAAGTTATACAATTGTACATAATAAATATATGAATAATTATTATACTAAAACAACTTTTAAATATTTTATTAAAGCAAATATTCTTACACATAATTTATTAATGTTTCTCCCCAAAATCGTAATTTGGAACGTCATATGAAAGAGAAAGCGCTACGTGCTCGCGTATAGCGTCATTTCTTTCTGACCTCAGCAGGCCATAGACAATTTGTATTATATCCTTTATTCTTTTCCGCACTATTTGGTTTTGTATTAACCATGTTCAGCGTAGGTCACAGTATTTTTAAGAGTAAAGTGAATATAAGCTCAAAACAAAACTCAATTGAATTAATGTTATTTCATTAAAGGTGACAGTTGGGGCCCTGGTATTTCTTCGACACAATGAACACGAATGGAGTGAGCGTGTTTTACAACAGCAGCTCCCCCCACCCGCCTGGCAATATGACGTCACGTCCGATCAAATCACAGTGAAGTAGACCAATAGGAACAAATATGACGGGAAACCGGAAGTGCCGCTCTCATTATAAGCTTCGAATAAGGTAAGTAGTTTAATATGCGTTTTCTTTCAGGGAAAACGCTGCTATTATGAATATTTAAAAATATTAACATTCTGGATCGTGGGAAAATCCTCATACTGCCATATGTTTCCAAAGTTCAAACTAGACAGAACCTGTGTACTAGGGCAACCGTAAAACTGATAATATATGAAGGATGTAGTTAAATATTTCACACCGAGAAACAAGACAAACATAATATTCTCGAAAACAAATGTTCTGCCTAGCTGGGAATCGAACCGCGATACGGAGCCAGGATATCTAACCACTTCACCAATCGGCCCGTTGCTTACGTTCGACAACTGCGTTATTAATTCATGTCTTCTGAGAAGTATTTTTCGCTACGAATAAAACCCATTACCGACATTGTAGGTAGCTCGTAGGTGTTAGCAGATTTTAACGTCATCCATTTATTCAGGTTGTGGTATTTGAACATGAGATTTTAGGAATAAATGAGTAGAAATAAATGTACATTATAGTATGTAGCGCGTAAATATACCGATTTGCGGCAAATACGCCGCGGCGCGCATTCCAATTCCAGCCACAATCGCCGTGACACCGAAGAGTTTTATGAAAAATATCGAAAATAGCTCCTGTGACGTCTTTCTGCCTCCCCCCTACCTCCCCTCGACCACTCAGAACTTTTGCCAACCTCCTCTGCACTCGTTACAATTTAAATTTAGTTAGTTTTGATTAATTGCTATTCCGGATGCGGTGTATTTTCGCAATGCTAGAATCGCGGCGCAAATTCTTAATGTTATATAGTTTTTTTTTTTTTGGGAATGATAGACGCTGTTGGCCGCAGATGGCCATTACAGCTTCACCGGACAATAGGAGGCGAGCGCTTGAAGCGCTCTAGCCTTTACGGCAGAAGTAGCGACGAGCTCAAGGGCACCTCAGGGAGGCACGGCCTCGGCTTGGGCTGTCGCTTAAGAGAGGGCTGAGTTTACCACCGGTTCACAACGCGCCCCCACTGAGAAGAACCGGCAAGAAACTCAGTGGGGTGATGCACGTCGTTGCGGTCGCATACGTACGACCCTTCGGCCTCGCCGGCGAGACCGGTGTCTGATAGCTAGTGTAGCATACGGTTGTCGGGGAGGGGTCGGCGCATCCCGGTCCAATAGGACCGTCATGGGGTCAGGAGGGTAATGTTATATAGAATTACCTGATTCGTTATATTGCAAAGAACAACGTGTCAAATTTGTATCAACTCTTACTGCCGCACACACAAAAGTCAGTTATCGTTAATTCTAATTGAGCTACGTGTTTTAAGTCTTATTATTTCGACTCCAGGAGCCGTTATGTCGTGGGGATTATGGCAAACCCACCCTCCTAAGGGGGAGGCCTTTGTTCAGAAGTGGACTTCTTTTGGCTGCTGATGATTTATAATTAAATACACTTGTTAGATTTAGATATTGTAACTTTAATAACTTCCACATAACATAGCTACATTATGAGCAATCCATAATTATCGCTCCATCCCATAGAGCATACAATACCATAGACTACTCAACACCGAACACCTTCCCTTTAATTAAATTAGAACGAAATCAAATAAGTAGGTTACATACATATCTGATTAAAATAAATCAACATATCAAATCAACAAACAATAGTAGTGTCAGGATACAATAATTCTAATCAACTATTTTCACAAATCTAACACATCTCTAGGCTTAACAATTCGGCCAGATCTAGTCTGGTACAAACCTGTATTAGTATTAACAATACTGCCTAAACTATTTCTGTTTGGCAGCTCAGTAGGTGAAATACCACGAGAACAGCTAGGTAAATTGGCTTGACAGCTATCGTTATTTACTTCAATAAACTTGTCTCTAGGACTATGATTTACAATTGTTTGAGACTTTCTCATGTGATAAGTATTTCGTCTGACTGGTTTAATATTTCCACTTACTATGTAAGACCTTGGTTCCTTTGCTTTGTCTAACACTATGCCCTTCTTCCAAATATTTTCTTTATCAATTTTGTGTACTATCTGTTCCCCTATCTTGAAATGTTGTTCTTTTCTTCTAGCTTTCCTATCATGAAAGTTTTTAGTTACAGTCTTTCTCATATTTAACAAAATGTCTATATTCTTCTCAACTTTAGGTTCCAAAGTCATACTGCTAGTAGGTAGATTAGTTCTTAATCGTCTGCTATGTAAAATTTGGGCTGGGGATACCTGTAAACCTGCTAAGGGGGTGTTATTATAATGTAAAAGCGAATCCCTATAATCAACACTCTCATCATAGGATTTCTTCAACAAAGTTTTTGCTATATGTACAGCCTTCTCCGCTAACCCATTACTCCTATGGTAATGTGGGCTGCTAGTTACAATTTGTATATCCTTAGATCTATAATATTGCTTACATTCATGTGATAGAAATGGATTATTATCCGCCACTATGGTTACTGGATAACCAAACCTAGTAAATACTTCTTGCATAGCCTTAATAATAGAATTGGAACCATGAAGATATAGGGTCAAAGTGGAGAAAACACTCCCAAATACATGACTGAGGTCAACGTTATCCCTTTCATTGAGGTCGGAGCTCCCTTTCTAAGAGGGCAACCTTGATGTATCATGAAAAATCAGGACATCTTTTTAACTTCGCCGCATAATACGACTTACTTGGCTTGTTTATGCTATAAGTTTAAACCGATTAAATATGTCTAGTTGCTTAATCAGTCTGATTATGGCTTGGAGCAGTCCAAATACGGAAGAAATGTGAACGAGAAGAACAAACTGTGGTAGATTGGGAAACAGATGATAAATAAGGTCCTCCTTCTGGCCGATACGACCACAGTTGGCGATATTTTGAAAGAGCAGCAGTCTACGCGAACGATATTATAGTGCACAAGTGCTTGCGTAGACACGAGTGCACTCTCTCTCTTCCGTTTACCTCTCAAAATACGACGGGACGAAAAACCGACACGACCGTTGAGAGACCAGGCGCAGGACCAACATTTTACATACCCATCTGAGATCATCTTACTTTACAGACAATCAGATGACCGGCCTGCATTGTCCTAGCCAGTAAGGAACAAATATACAAAGTTGTTGCTCCCCGCAGGATTCGAACCTGCGACCCCCGGTATGCAAGCAAGCGGTTTCCCATTGCGCCACGGAGGCTACTTGACGCGACAGGACTAGGAGGCGACAAGAATAAATATGATTTTAATAATATGTTTAAAACTACATACACACTTGAACATACAATATTTTTTCCATATCAATCCTTTGAACTAAACACCTACATCGTATATTTTTATCATAAAGTGGCGGTAAAAAAAATCCCCAAAACGGAAAGTCTTCAAAAAATCTTTACCATGGTTACTCTATGAAAACAATGTAAAATATTTTAAATTAGATAATTCAACTACAAATTAATAGAAAGTTATACCCAATTTACGTTCTGAAGGCAATTCACTTGAGCTTGTAAATTATTCTTGGTGTGTATCTAACTTAGACGACTTGTTACAAAAGTTGGTAATATGTTAAAGTGCTTTGTGTCTTGCCTGACGAGGCACTGCTTAACAGCAGAAGGTAAATATTTAACGTGTGCCACTGTGATTTTGGATCGGTCATGCTCGCCATCGAAAAGTCTTTGCTTGTGGCGGCTTCGTGTGGCGGGTCACCCCCTTCCCTCCAATATGGTTGAGGGGAGTGATGGCTGCTGCTCGAGTCAACTCGTGCGCGGGTGCTGCTTGGGGGGACTGGTCCGACTACTATCCCTTTGGCATTTTAGTTTGTTGTATTTTCGTCGTATTTTTTATTTTATTTGATATTTTGAACGGCAGGACACACTGTCGCTGGTGCTGATCTAATTGTAAAAAGACAAATATTGTTTTAAAAAAAATGTGAAAAAATGACAAGCCCGCTGAGTTTCTTGCCGGATCTTCTCAGTTGAGGCCGCGTTGTGATCCGGTGGTAGCTTTAAAAAAAAAAAATGACCGTTCAAAAGTGCTAGCGTTAAGCCTATTTGAAATAAAAATTTTTGAATTTTGAATTTTTTGAATTTTGAATACTAACAAACGAACTGAAAACGTGATATGTGCCTATCGAAAGAAGAACTGATCGAAAATATGGTGCATAATCCAAAGGGATCATCGGTAGGTACATTATTGAACAAATCGGACTTACGAGTGATATTCGGTATCATCTAAGGGGTACAACATATTTTTGCAACTAAGTACTACACATTTTATCACCATTCTTATTAGTTTAATTCACTTTATCGTGAAATTATGGTATTTAAATGTTGGATCGATTTAAATGACAGACAGTTTCATGCTGACAATAAGCGCCAGTGTTGCCACAAAATACGAACCCTTAAAATCGGTATTTAAAATTGCATTTGAGTACAATTGGCGAAAACACAATAGAGCATTATTCTAATCGTACTCGCAGAACAATACCAAAAAAGAAATTATTAGACATGATTGTCATCGTATTTTATGTTTTCGGGTGGAAAACAATCTTTTGATGTTGAAGTAGAGCATTTCTATATTAGGGTATCCATTTCTCGGGTAATTTAAATTATTACATGGACCACACATTGGACCACTTAGAAAGAGAGATCCGGCCTCAATGAAAGGGATAGCGTATGCCTCAATCAACTATTTGGAGTTTGGACTCCATTTTTGACCTGTAATCTTCATGATTGGAACTCTTATCTAATAGCGGAATCACTTCAAGCCAATGTGACAGGTAATCCACTACAACTAAATATGATTTACTAGCATACTCTAATATATCTGTCCCTACCTTACTGAATCTCAGTTTTGGTATTTCATGGCACAACATAGGTTCATAAAAATTCTTAGGTCTAAATTTTTCACATGTTCTACATTTGGCAATGAAATTCTTAATACTTTCAGGCATACCTGACCAATAGAATAATTATCTAGCTCTAGTCTAGATATGTACCTGATATGGCAGAAATAATGTCACCTTTATGTAAACTTTTGAAAAAAGATGTGGAGTTTCAGTGGTTACCGCACCATGAAAATTTATTTAACAACTTAAAATATAAAATTTCACAAGCACCAGCTTTGACTCCGTTTTGCCCTGATAAAGAAATAATTCTGCAGTGTGATGCGTCTAAGAACGGTATTGGTTGCTGTATGTTTCAGAAAAGTGATAAAAATGTGTTAAAATTAGTGGCATGTGTCTCAAGAAGCATGAATAGTGCAGAAATTAATTACAGTCAGACGGAGAAAGAGCTATTAGCTATATATTATGGGACAAATAAATTCATAAATATGTATATGGTTGTGATTCAGTATGTGTCCAAACTGACCATAAACCTCTGTTACCTATTATGTCTAAACAGATCAGTAGGATTGGTTCACCTAGATTAAGACGTTTAAGGTTAAAATTATTAAAATACAGATTAAACCTTGTTTATGTTCCAGGTAAGTTTATACATTTTGCAGATATGTTATCAAGAAATTGTAGGAAGGTAACAGAGAAGGATGTAGAAATGTTAGAAATGGTACATTCAGTTTCAGTACACTTGCCCATGAGTTTGGAAAGGAAAATTGAATTTCGCTTAGCTACTAGCAAGGACAAAGTTTTAACAGAAATTTCAAATTATTACTTAAATGGTTGGCCTGTAGAATCTAAGGTTTCGATTGACTGCAAACCTTATTATAAACTTAAAGACGATATTTATGTTGAGGTTGGTTTAGTATTTGTGGGTTCTAAAATAATTGTACCAGAATTGTTAAGACCTTATGTTTTAAATTTGATTCATCCAGGACACCCGGGTGTAAACAAAAGTATTAATAGAGCTAGACAATTATTCTATTGGTCAGGTATGCCTGAAAGTCTAAAGAACGTCTCTAAGATATATTACTTTTGCAACGGCTGACTGCGCCATGATTTATAATTAAATACACTTGTTAGATTTAGATATTGTAACTTTAATAACTTCCACATAACATAGCTACATTATGAGCAATCCATAATTATCGCTCCATCCCATAGAGCATACAATACCATAGACTACTCAACACCGAACAGCTGATAATGATAGTTTAGCGATACAAGTAACAACTTCTTTAGACGTAGTGTTAATGATTATAATCATAAGTTTAATGATATTGATATATTTTGTAACAGTATGAATATATTTAAGGCAAAAATGCGTAAGAAGCAATTAACCTTAATGCCTAGTACCTAATTTTGTAATACTCAGCTTATTTCATTGTTTAAGCAAGTTGTTTTACCTAGTTAACTAATGTCTTGTTTTTGTAATTGTATACACACAGTAACATTTTATGGAACTCGTTAGTCTTTGTTTAATACCATTTATTGTATTACTATTTACTTGCATGACTGTTTGTTTCCTGAATAAAAAAAAAAATACGTCGGCAGCGGTACTTAAAGGGTGGATCCTCCGACCGAGCGAGGTGTGATGCTCGGTCAGGGCCGAAGCCCCCAACAGTTGTTGTCGGGATGTTGTATATATTCTCCGAGTTGGAGAAACTTCGCTTGCACGATTCAGAAATCGGTGGTGCCATCTGTCTTGTTGTATATGGTACTACTCGCTTTTCATCGCGTCGCTGTACCACATGTGGCGCCATCGGATTATGTCGAGTCGCCACAATAGTAGCGACTTTATAGATAAACACAAAATAATACAAAAAAAAAGTATATAAGTAAGTATTAATATCAGTTATCTGGTTTCCATACAGGCTCTGCCTAGTTTGGGATCGGATGACCGTGTGTGGATTGTCCCAAGATATTAGATAGATAGATAGATAGATAGATAATTCTTTATTGTTCCACCATTATTAAAAAACACAAAAATACAAGAAAAAAAAAAACAGTAAAATAGAATGAAACAATGGGCGGCCTTATCACTAAAAGTGATCTCTACCAGGCAACCTTTGGATGGAGAGGAACTATGAACTGCAAGGCGGGGTTGTTTATACAAACCAATTATAAAAGAGAAAAAAAAAAGATACATAACTATATATATATATATATATATATAGTTATGTGATATTATTATTATTATTATTCCATTTTTTTTTTTAAACTATTCTTTACATTTTTAAATATAAATATTAAACACAATACATTTAAAAATATAAAAAACACCTTCCAACCGGCTGCGGGAACAGGGTCCTAGCAGACGGTGGTTAAGGCTCCAGAGAGAGGAACCTCCTCACAATGCGTGCCGTCTCCAAGAGCACTGCCTTCTGTATCTGGCCCTTGATCCAGCCGTCTAACGTGAGCCTCTTGAGGTGTTTATCGAGGCTCTTGGCCATTAGGCCATGGGCAGAAACGACTATAGGTACAATGATTGCCTTATCAATGTCCCACATGTCGACAACCTCGTGCGCGAGATCCAGATATTTGCATTCTTTATCTTTCTCCGCCTTCACGAGGTTCTCATCATGGGGGACAGTGACGTCTACAATCATTGCACGACGCTCGGTGCGATCTATCAGCACAATATCAGGCCTATTGGCGACAATAGTCCTGTCTGTGATGATAGATCGGTCCCAGTATAAGGTGATATGGCCATCCTCCAGAACAGGTTCTGGTACATACCTGTAGTACGGTACCTCTGACGTCACAAGGCGGTATCTCAAAGCAAGTTGCTGGTGGATTATCCTGGCCACTTGGTTGTGTCTGTGCAAGTATTCACCATTTGCGAGACGCGAACAACCGGAAATAATATGCCTGAGGGATTCACCAGGGCGATGACATGCCCGACAAATGTCGATGGTGCCATCCCTCAAGATATATTTCCGGTAGTTGTTCGTCATCACAACTTCGTCCATAATTGCACAGACAAAACCTTCGGTTTCCCCAAAGAGGTCACCGAATCGTAGCCAGGCCACGGAGGCTGAGAAGTCTACATCGGGCCCATGAAGAGCCCGGTAGAACCTTCCGTGTAGCTCCTTACTTTGCCATACCGCCTCGCGATCGCCAGTGGTGAGCACCACAGGCTTGCGCCAGTTCCCTTTGGCTAAGGATAGAGGGGTCAGTCCATTGTCCACAGCAACCACATCCGTATGCATCTCTCCGCCGCAGTGGAGGAAATATTCCCTGAGGTTATATATCTCACGGTTGTGTAGGGTCTTGGCATTTAAAAAGCCTCGGCCACCACATTTCCGTGGGATATATAACCTCATCACTGAAGAGCGAGGATGATGCATACGATATGTGGTTAACAGTGTACGAACTGTTCTATCCAGGGTGTCTAGTTCAGTCTGAGTCCACTTGAGTATGCCAAAGGAGTACATTAAGACTGGCATGACCCAACCGTTGTAGGCTCGCACCCTGTTTCCGCCCGACAAAAGACTTAAGTACTTTTCTCAGGCGGCCCAGGAAGCGGTCCCGCAACGACTGTTTCATGTCAGTCTCATTGATACCCAACACCTGTGACATACCCAAGTATTTGTAGGTTTCGGTTGCAGAGAGTGTCTTCAGGTCGGTAGAGTCTGAGAGCTGTACGCTCCTAGACTCAACAATCCTCCCCCGCTTTACATGCATAACCGCACATTTGTCCACACCAAACTCCATCCTGATAGAATTACTGAAGGTTTCTGTGACCCTCAGTAAGCCCATCAGTTGGAGTTCAGTGGGGGCAAACAATTTTAAGTCATCCATGTAAAGCAGGTGAGATATGACCTGACCACCTCTCCGCAACCGATAGCCTAACCCTGAACTCTTTAAGAGAGTGCTTAAAGGGTTCAGGGCCAGACAAAACCACAAGGGACTCAGACTATCACCCTGAAAGATGCCACGCTCTATCCATATTGGCTCACCATCACCAAGGGTCTGTCGAGACCCTGGATAGCGAAGGACTGTTCTCCACTGCCTCATACACGACACCAGGAAGGTGCGTAGAGTTGCATTTACTTTATACAACTCCAGCACCCTCATAAGCCATGTATGAGGCACAGAGTCATAGGCCTTCTTATAATCTATCCAGCATGTCGACAGATCCTTGCGGTTACGGCGAGCCTGCTGGCAGATGGCCATATCGATGAGGAGTAGCTCCTTAGTACCACGGGCCCCACTCCTATATCCATTCTGAGACGCAGACATTATCGAGTTGTCCTCAACATGTCTGTAGATTTTTGTTCTCAAAATGGATGTAAGAGTTTTATGAACTGTAGGCAGACACGTGATCGGCCTATAGTTCTTTGGGTCCGTGGTACTATTGGTCTTATGGAGCAGGTGGGTTATGCCTGTAGTCATAAATTCTGGCAGCGACCCAGATTCCAAGGCCGATTGGAACAGAGATGCCAAGCAGATATGCGAACTACGTATCGATTTAAGCCAGAAATTATGCAGTCCGTCTGGCCCGGGAGCCTTCCAATTAGGCAAAAGACGGACTGCATCTGCTACATCTTGGGGCCAGATGGTGATGGCCCCCATTTCTGGCAATGGTTCGCATACTTGCTCGACATCCCCGATCCAATCACCCTCGGAATGAGTGACGGGCACCGACCAAATGTTGCGCCAGAACGTGGCCATGGCGTCATCATCAGGCCGCCGCACGTCACCCTCGGTCTGACTTGGTCGCTCCCAGGATCTATATACCCACCTTTGATCCCTTTGGAACATGTTGTTCTGAAAGTATCGGTCCGCACGTGCCCTATACCTGCGTATCCGGCTTGCCCATGCACAAACTTTCTGCTTCAGAAAGTCGATGCGCTCTGTGACACGTGAAAGGTATTCCCGGGGATCGATGCCGGTCCCCGAGAATGCTCGTCTCACAAAGCGCATCACTCTAGGGCGTGTATTGCCCTCCCTGAAGCAGGTGAGCTTGCCTATGAGTACCCTAGCCTCGCCAATGCGACGCTCTATCCTGCACTGCCAAGCCGGCACAGCAGGTCTCGGTCGCGTAGCTGCGTCAGTATTCTGTAACTTGACGCGAGCTACGCGACACGCCGGCCGCGCAGTACAGGAGAGAGTGGGCATCAGCGAGGTCTTCACGACTGTCAAAATAACTTGACAGTAGTGAATCTAAGGCACACACAAGCGCCCTATTTCGTTTGTGCATAGGCAAACGGGGCAAGCGAGGTCTAAGGCCGCACGGCATGGTCCGATACTCACGAACAACATCCTCCAAAGTACTCCTCAACTGGGTACTTATGTTGGTACTTACGTTGGTAGTAATGTCGTCCCTATCATCGTCGCTAATGGCTACGAGCCGAGGCGTGGGCGCGGTGTTAACCGCTGGGGCCACAGCTTGCGACGACGATGTACAGGGGGCGACACGACTACCTTGCACCTCTGAGCGTAGCCGATCAAGCACAGCGCCATCCAACATATGACTACGTTGGATGGCGCGCACCTGATCAGACAGTCGTTGAGCCGAGACGTTGACAGCTGGTTCAAGTGCCTGAAACAGAGACAGCATCCGGTTGCGATACGCAGTGAGACTAGTTCCTTCCTCTGTAGCCTCGTAGTAGGCGCGCATGACATTCTCATTTATGGATGAGGTCCATCGCATGCGCCGCACTACACCACCAGGGGCGAGGACCCTGTTCGGAGCCGGTTGCTCCAAAAGTCCTAGTTCCCGTGGCGGCCGGCCTCTCCGCCGACGTACAGGTGGAGGCGACGTCGGCGGGGAGAAGTATTCGTCGCTCTCGCTCGACGCAACAGGAGCTGGCGTACCATTTGCTTCTTGGTTGAGTTGCGGTGATTGCGATGCGGAGCGAGGCGACGAATCCGGGGGTCTCAGGCGTGCTTTGTTTCGTGAACGTGTCAACATATTCTCATCTCGTTTCCATTTTACATTAAGTTTATTTTATTATTTATTTCATGTGCGTTTGTGATGTCTTGACGTAGTAAAGCTGTCATTGTAGGTTTATTTTTTCACAGAAATCCAAACTTGTAAATATGTTATAAAATAGGTTGCACATTATTATTGAGTCGTAAAATTGGGCTCTTCAGTATATATATAAATACTTCAAAACTATATCTTGCTCGGAAAAATCATAAAAACTTAATATAATGTTGAAAAAGATTAACGTTTGTTGAGTTGACAGTTGACAGTTATTATTATTATTAATACGAGAACAATACGGGTTCCAAAAGAAAAAATCGACAACTCTCGCCGCATTTCAATTAATTCGTTTCTCTGTCGTAACGCTCTTGACAGAGCGGTCGTGGCCGTTATGTAGTGTCACTAGGGGCAGTGTTTATCTCTCTTGAAAATCGTGAACAATATGTGGGGTTAAAAAGCTTAACTAAATCTTTAATGTCTACCCATTGTAAATCAAGCTGTCGTAATAATAAGAATATTGGTGTACCTCAGGGCAATATTAGCACCGTTATTGTTTTCGTTATACATTAATGACCTACCATTGAGTACACAATATAGATGTGTTGTTTTTGCTGATGACATATCTCTCATTATTGAAAATAAACTCAAAAATAATGAGTTTGATAAACTTCTTAATATGGGGATAGAATTAATAGTGAAATGGTTAAACCACAATAATCTTAACGCAGATATTTCTAAAACTAATTATAATAATTACAATAATTTTTTTTATTGACTTTTTTTTTTCTACGTTTATATATTTATAGTTATTTAAGTATATATATAAATATATTATATGTATGTATGTATATTAATTCAATTCAGTTTAATTATTTTTATTTCGTATAATTTCGTTAAGCTAAGTATATTATTTTGATATACTTATATATATTTATTGTATTTTTTTTATTATTATTCTTTATTGCATAATATTATTCTTTATAATATTACACATTATTATAAAATAAAGATAATTAATGCACAAAGGCGTGCTTAACCCAAACATTGAGTTTTCCGACAGGTAACCTTTGAGTGATGGAGAATTTGGAGAAATCTTTTAAATACTGTACTTTTTATTTAGGTATAATAGAGTTATAATATTTCATTAATTCAATAATCTACGAATTTTGATGTGACTTGACATTTAAGTATATTGACATTAATTAAGTTACAAGTATGACATTTTCCAGTTTTGACATTGTTAAAATCTATAATGACTTTGTATATTACTTTGCATGCTATTTAACGGTAAATGTGTATCGCTTGCTATGTTTTTAATGTACCAGCTTAATACGCACCACATTTATGCAAATACATTGAATTCAATTGAATTGTATTAATTGGCTGCGGGTGTCTAAATAACCCGATTTCAAGAACTGGATTAATGGTCACTAACTTTAATTGTCATTTGTAAGTGCGGCAGTTAGTAAAGCCAGCCAGCCAGTACCAGGAAAGTTCCTCACTATAGAAATATTATTACACTACTACGACGTTCCAGGTAGAGGCAATGTTTTCACAATAATTAGCCACAACACACTAGACAGGATAGGATCGGGTGGCAATTTCCCCGGAGTGCGGTGCGGACTAGCCGCCAACCCTGTAATGTATACACGGAATATGAGAACAGGACATCGTAGAACGGGTTCAGATGTATGAACACATACTTACATATCTCACATATCTCACGCAAGTCATTCACAAAAGGGAGAGCAGAGGTTGTAGGTACAACCCGTGTCATGTACACCATTCGTTGTAATAAGGTATCTGGGTCCCCACAGTGGCTATACGGTAAACAATCCTTCGATAGTTTTGCTAAAGCATTGAATGTGTGTCAAATGTATTTCTAATCCCTTTTTTCAAAACGAGGGCGAATATTATATTACAAATATAAAGCAATAATGGCAATATTTCAACACAGACACATTTGTTTTCTGACACAAACATGTTTTGCATCGCGTTTACGAGCAGTGGGACATGTCATTAATATCTGCTATAATGCAGTAAACTTCTATAAAAGAATTCTTAACAAGTTTTTATTTTAGAAAGAAAGAAAGAAAGATAATTTTATTTGACTGACATAGATAGGTGATACAACATAAGTTCGAAAAGTAATAACAACACACACAAAAAAGTAACAAATAACAAAAAACAAAAACACATATCCATGTCAGTCACAAAAGGACGCACTCAGCTCATGCCGGAGGTCTTGTGTGACCACCGACGCTGGTTTTCAGTGCGCCCTTATATGAGTGACTATTACAACTAAGTATACCTTTTACATAATTATGTAGTACTTACATACATATTATAGTTAACGATCATTAGTCCAGTTCTATATTATTATTCGATTACTTCGTCACTCGCAGCCAATTAATACTTTTAATAGTCAGTAGAGATATCGATTATGCCGTACTTAATAATGTGACCCATGCATAAATGGCCCGGACACTCGAACTAATTAGATTAAAAAAAAATATCTTAATTAGACATAACGATAACTGACGTTTGTTAGTGCGGCAGTTACTATTTCAAAGTTGTCGAGAGTAATCTGTTTCTACCGAGGGCCGCAGGCGCAGCCGCAGCCGCACGTGCACTGGCCAGTGATGGTGACCTGGCCGTGTGCGGCAACGGGCCCGCTGAACCTGACGGCGCCCACGATCGGCACCCGCCCGCCCACGGTGGCAGTGCCGCTCACGGGCAGCACGCCCGCGACGCCCACCTTGCCTTCCCCAGCACCGCCGTACGACTCCGCGCCGCAGCCACCGGCGGAGCCTCCGTTGTCGGCCACGACAGCGCGGGAACCGGCAACGCACTGCCCAAAGGTACTCTGAAAAAAAAAACAGTCGGAATTAAGCGGAATGAGCTAAGTTGCACGGTCTTTATTTTAATAATTTAGACTTAGACCATATGCTAAAAGTGATAGCCACCACGATTGCAAAAAAAATTTATTGAAGTGAAAAATGATGCATTCAACAATACTAGTGTCCTAATAATAAAAAGCTGAAAAAGCTGAATAATTGTTTCCAGTCAAATTCTCACCTGTACCAAGCAAACGCAGACAAACAAAACGGCGAAGGTGTACATGTTGGATGTTTGCGTGTAACGAGTAACTGAATTATGATGTTCTAGATTTATCTGCACTCTTATATACGCAATAATTAACTACATACGTATTTGATATCAAATCAAACACACCTGCCCGCTGTGACACGAGGCTTTGTTCGACTACGGCTCCTTGTAAAGAAAATAACGAAGGAAATGTGTTATATTTATTTTAATAGATTACGCACGTTTCCGATACAAAAATAAAGACATATTTACAAATACTGATAATAATATTGTTCAATTTCATATAAAAATCTCATTGTTAAGCTAAAATCAACGCTCACCTGTGAAATGTTAAGTTAAAGAATATTAAAAAAAGTTTTTCGTTTCTCGATTGGTCAGCTCGTCATAGCGACCGGCGCGGCGAGCCTAACTCGAAGGGAAGTTTTCTTGAAAAATTAAAAGACGTGCACACAACTTCATTTTCCCAAAACTTCAAAAGTCCGCACTTGCAGTGTGTCAACGAGCGATGAAGCGCAGTATATTGGGAGTAAGGCTTACTTACCGACCGTGTAAGGTTAGCCCAGACGCAGGGCCGCCATCATTAATTCACAAACCAGTGTTGCCAACCCAAAAATGAATACCAGAATACAAAATCATGACACAAAGGAATGACAATGGTATGTCTTAACAAAACTCAACAGAATCCATTATTTGGCACCCGAGTAAATAGGTTCTTACCCAAATGGGTGGTATTTCAATTTGAGGCCTGAATAAGCTATTGAACTAAAACTCATAACATTAATTTAGTTGTCAATTATTTCAGTTCTGTATAATTTAAGTTTGCAGCAGTGTATAGAATCATGTTGCACTGTAGGCAATGATATTTTACTATATCATTGACTGTAGGTAATCGCAAATATCAAATAACATTTAATAGCAACTTTTCATTGAAAGAGTCCACCTGTCCACGGTTTTTGTGCACATTACAGAATTAGTTTGTATAGCTATTTGCTTTCAAATTAAAGTGATATTTTGGTGCAATACCACAGACAGGTAAACTGGAACGTGAAGTTAACTGTACTTACACGTCATTGTACACACACTTATAGCTCTGAGAGTTAGATCGTGTGTGAGAGAGTTGTATCATCATCATCATCATCATAAGCAGCCGGCAGACGTCCACTGCTGAGCATAGGCCTCCCCTTAGAACGCCATTTACTGACCAAATAAGTGTATTATTTAAGTATTTAGAATAGCAGTTACGTTACTTATATACGTGCAGCGTAAAGGAACCAAATCATCTTTACTGAAGTTATTACCATCGTAGCTACTCCTACTCACTGGTTTCATGTCAGCTTACGGTGCAAAAACCAACATAAGATATTCAGTCACGCAATTATACGCGGCTAGGAATTAAAACGCTTCGGCCACTTTGTACGGTATCTACCTTAGTGTCAAGTGAGTCTAGAAAATTGATGCCACGTGGGCGTAAACAATGAGCTATGGAGTTCACTTTCTAATTATTAGTAAATATTGTTCTAGTCCATGTCTATGTAGTCGACTGACGCAATCAACTCAGTATAATGAGATATCGGGATCTAATATAACGGCAAGTAAGAGCTTAAAGGCTTAAATTTCAACCATATTTAAGAGAGAATGGAGGAGCCCGACTGGTGAAGTACTTTCCTTTGTGACTAATGTCCTTCCATACCAACACAACGCCTGCATCAACACTTACCATGAGGATAGAGTCCTAATTATAAACATATGTTATTTTTTTGAATTGCGCTGAAATTCCACGTTGCTGCTAATAGAGGAAGGTAATTAACTAATCAGAATGATCCCCTGCCATTCGGTGGCTAACTAATGAGAATGTCAGTTGCAGTGACGACGGACGACGCGACAGTTGACGTCGGCGTCGGCTCAGGGCGTCGGTCGACATCCGACGGTGCGCCCGCCGCCCGCCGACGCGCCAGACACCTCGAAATAGCTTCCGATCTGCAGACACTGAATAATCCAGACAGACATAGCTACATACCTGGATGTATTTGTATCTTGAACTATACAAGTGACCCACCCCGGTGGCTTCGCAACGATGTAAATTCGGTTAGAAAATTTTACTCACCTAAAAACTTAATTACCGCTTAAAATCCTTGGTGTGATTTAGGATCAGTTAGCGGTATGTACAAATGATAGTGTTACCACGCCGTATAGGTACTCTGTATTTGTCAGCGGGACTTAATCCACGTTCGAAACGTATACTTACCTATTTAACATTTACAGAAAAATTTTAGGTGATACCATTGATGTAATAAGATCATATTACCTCGATAATGAAATGGGATACTTTCTCATTTCAGCATCAGATATTCTGCCCTAAACCAGTGCAGTTTATAAACAATCCAGAGTGAACTCCTTCACATCGCACTAAATTTTTGCATTCTTCCTTTTTTATTCAGTCTATTCTTCTTTGGAACGCTTTGCCTCAGGAAATCAGGGTGGCCTCCACACGTAACTCATTTAAAGTTAAAGTGCGGGAACATTTACATAAATCTTTGGCAGATTTATCTTAAATGTTATTCTATTTATAATTTTGTGTATATAGCATATATTTATACATATATATAAATCGATATCTATACATATTTATATAAGTATAGAATATATATATATTTACCATATCTAAGTACTAATATTTTTATTTTTTTATGGCTGTATGTTTATTTTAAATTAAATATCTATTTAAATTTTAGTTTACCTATGCACCTACCACTATTACCCTCTGCATCATCCAAAGGTAGACTGGCAGATAATGCCTAAGGCATTAAGTCCGCCTTGTACATATTTAAGTGTGCTAAAGAATAAATAAAATAAATAAATAAAATAAACTCCACTGTTCTCTTCTTCTTCTTTGCCTTGTCCCGTTAATTGGGATCGGCCCTCCTAATTCATAGGCGCTAGTACCTACGGTCTGTCCTGGATTGTCTGAGTATTAAGCAGTGCTCGCTCCTAATCATTAGTGACGGCTACTGTGGCTGGAGGAACTACTGCACTTAATAACATGTCTATGTGTTAAGTAGCGAATACCATCAGTACAATACAACTGTTCATACGCACGCCATAAGGCGAGCGGTCTGCTCGTCTCGTCGCTAAGTGATATTAAACATGTAACAGCTAATACAAGACCAATTACAATTCTGTACCTGTGTTCTGTAAGCTTCACTTTCAGTGCGAAAAATGATGTAACGCGTCCTTGCAGCATAGCGCACAGCGCACGGTGCACGGTGCACGGTGCGCTCATACTCTACGTAATATGCGCTCTACCCACGCCACGCCACGCCACTGACTCACTCGATTATTTACCGGCCATTGTGAACTTTGTCTAACAACACATACAATGCAATGGAGTGCCAGCGACACCTAAAGTACATGTTCTACATATCAAGTATATCGCGTAAAGCGGAGAGCAGCTTAGTAATCGAACTCCATGGCAAAGGTCATGCCAAGTATTAACTTTTAAAGCTATTGCCATATTATATTATCTTTGGCTTCTCCTTCGTTACAATGACATCACATAGGGTTGGGTTGGGTTTTTTCTTTTCGAGTGTCAAATTCCGTTTCCTTAAGTCCGTTGAGACACGCAGTATAATATTACATCGTGCATAAATATTTTCTCTTAAATTACTTACAGGTATATTCTTTTTTCTTACAACTCAGTATTGGAATGTATACAAAGACTGGGCTGTTGATTAACTTAAAGGACAAGACAATCCTCAAAACGGTGGCAGGAAAGCAACACTTGCGACAGTGCTTCCACCTTACAGAAGACAGACATGACTAAAACATCTGCTTGTCTGCGGTGGGCTAGAGCGACCATGCTATGTGGCTGTGGTGACGGACAAGTGTACCCCACATTGTCCTATCTCCCTCTAGCGGAGGGATCCCAGTCACAAAAGTACGATAATCCATTAAAACTGTTTCGCGTTCGGCCATCAAGCGGGATTGCGTACCTACTACCAATAAAGAATAACAGTTCATACCACGTAGGTTTGTACGTCTTACAGTAATAATAAAAACTGACACTCCAATAATCATAAAAGTCTGACCTGCTGAAACGGATAGAAAAGTGCCTACTGCAGCATGTGTTGACACCTATAGTAGGTAATATATATTTTTCCGTTGATTTGACGAACTACCAATTTGACCAATATCAAATTTGACGAATTCTCGATTTGACTAATATAAAACTTGACCAATATCGTGCAACCCGTTATCTGACTCTACATATGTTTCTTTACAATATCAAATACGGAACAATAGCAGTGATGGGCGACCGGTGCCCACCTAAAGACAATTGGTAGATTGGCTGGCTCGTTCATTACAATTGGTAGCGTTAAATATGATTATATTCATGAGCAACGAGCGCGCCCGCGCCCGCGCCGTCTGCGCAGTACTTACAGACAGGACCGCGCGGCGTCGCGCGTCGTCGCATCGGCTAGGTGAAACTAAATATGTACCGACCGCGCACGCGCACCTGCCACCTGTACATAACTCATATGAGTTATGTATCTATTAATCGTTTTCTATTTCAAGCTTGCCTAAATGTACTATTTGCGTAAATGTTTTCAGTTTCATTCATGAACAGTTTTGAACTTGTTACATTATGTGACAAGTATTTAAGTGTAGACAACTTACGCATCGGTAAACGTTTTACAATATTATAAGATATCAATATCATGTCAATATCAAGTCAGATAGTTACTCTCAAGGGCCATATGTCAACGTCAGTAGAGATCCCATCGGGAGTGCCTCAAGGTTCCCATTTGGGCCCTCTCTTCTTTATTATATTTATTAATGATTTACCAAAGAATCTTGAAAGTGACTGTCTTTTGTACGCAGATGACCTTAAAATTTTTAAAGAAATATCGAATGTGAGTGATTGTCATATTTTGCAAAGGGATTTAAATTACATATCTAAATGGTGTAAAGATAATGGTATGTCACTTAACGGTAGTAAGTGCAATGTAATAAGTTTTACAAGCAAGAAATGTAAGGTATTATATGAATATACACTGGATGGTAAGGCTCTTGAGAGAAAGGAGGCTGTCAATGATCTAGGTATATTGCTAGACGACAAAATGACTTTTAGGTCTCATATTGATAATATAGTACAAAGAGCTCATCAACTGCTTGGTTTTGTTCTACGAATAACAAAAGACTTTAAAAAAGTAAAGTCTACACTTGCATTATATTATACTCTGGTCAGAAGCATTTTGGAATATGCATCAGTAATCTGGTCACCGTATTACAATGTACATTCTGAAAGAATTGAACGTGTTCAAAAATGCTGTCTCAGGGCGATCAGTTGGCGATCAGGTCTTTCTCGCACTCTGACAACCTACCAGAGCAGAGCTGAGCATTTCAGTGTCGTGTCCTTACATAGTAGGCGCACCATGAGTTCTTTAATATACTTGCACAAGATCTTGCATTCATGTATTGACAGTCCGTATTTATTATCGGCACTTGACATTAATACTAATCATCGCTGTAGAACCGCGAATGTATTTAGGTTGAATGTGTATAAAAACAACACATCCTACTACAATCCTCTAGTGAGAATGTGCAGAAACTACAATGAATATAGTTCTAAACACCCGAAGCTGGATATATTTGATGCACGTATTCCCGTCTTCAGAAGGATTGCACTAGGGTGTTTTACATGGTCTCAGTAACTAACTATGCATAATTATTTTTTAACTAGCTGACCCACGCTGCTCCGCATGCGCTATTTTTACGTTAACTAAACTTTTAATAACAGGCATTCGCATCGAATACATAACCTCCTTTTTTATAGTCGGTTAAAAACTGGGACCCACTTTTTACTTGCTCTCCAAAGCACGGACCCGTTTAGTTCAAATGGCGTTAAACGGTCACCCATCTATTTAATGACCTTACCTAACGTTGCTTAACCTGATCGATTACAAAACCTTGATAACAACTCTCTATGAGTGTTCCCTTACTAATCTATACTTATAATAAAACTGTAACAGGTCCAATTCTGTACATTGAAGATATTTTGAAAATTATATTTGGAGGGCATTCTATAACCGATACTGAGGCCGAAAATGTAATTTTTTTAATTTTTGTCTGTCTGTCTGTCTGTCTGTCTGTCTGTCTGTCTGTCTGTCTGTCTGTATCACGGCTGAGCATCACGCCGAAACTACTGAATGGATTCAAATGAAACTTGGCATGATTTGAGATCTTACTATGAGGTAGGACATAGGATACTTTTTATCCCGTAATCTAGCACGGTTCTTTTGGGAGAGGGGATTAAAGTCAAAACGGGTACTTGGTTATACGCTTGGTCCGATTTTATAAATTTTTCTATAAAATATAATACATATTAGTAAGGGAACACTCATAGAGAGTTGTTATCAAGGTTTTGTAATCGATCGGGTTAAGCAACGTTAGGTAAGGTCATTAAATAGATGGGTGACCGTTTAACGCCATTTGAAATAAACGGGTCCGTGCTTCGGAGAGCAAGTAAATGTCGGTCCCAGTTTTTAACCGACTATAAAAAATGAGGTTATGTATTCGATGCGAATGTCTGTTATTCAAAAATAGCGCAGGCGGAGCTGCGTGGGTCAGCTAGTATTTATTATAATTATGAAGAAAAATTGATAAAATCGGACCAAGCGTATAACCAAGTACCCATTTTGACTTTAATCCCCTCTCCCAAAAGAACCGTGCTAGATTACGGGATAAAAAGTATCCTATGTCCTACCTCGTAGTAAGATCTCAAATCATGCCAAGTTTCATTTGAATCCATTCAGTAGTTTCGGCGTGATGCTCAGCCGTGATACAGACAGACAGACAGACAGACAGACAGACAGACAGACAGACAAAAATTTAAAAAAATAGATTTTCGGCCTCAGTATCGGTTATAGAATGCCCTCCAAATATAATTTTCAAAATATCTTCAATGTACAGAATTGGACCCGTTACAGTTTTATTATAAGTATAGATGTACTTGCAAATGTTGCAATGTACTGTTTCTTTTTATTATCCCACTTTTCTTTTCTTTTTTGTTTTAACTTTTCATTTTCCTTTCTTAAGTTATACTTAATAAAAATTAAATAGTCTGGAATTGTTGTGCTAGCCAGATACACATGTCAAGGATTGCGACTAGATCAAAACAATGATGTTGTAATTCTGTTTAGTATTGTCGCTGTCTGTTTTGTGTGTTTATAAATAAAATAAAATAAATATGACCTCGTTTAACACGCTAGACACCAGCAGCGGCCCTCGCGTATAATTACAACAAATACCTAAATATATCAAGTCAGTTCGCATATCCGTACAGAGAGGGAGTCGCATGTTATAATTTATGTAAATACTTAATCGGAATAAATGTACCACACAATAGTATGTATGTTATTCTAGTTCGCCACTTGGCGACGCGCCCCTCGCACCGAGACACGTACCTACTGCACGACACGCACTGTTTGCTCTGACTCTGGCAAAGCCAGCGAGAGCCGTGCTGTAAATAATAACCACAAAACGTTGTGTACGTGCTCATATTTTAGTATGTGTCGGTTACTTTGTTATTAATGTGAAGCACTGCTCGTAATAACCACAGTGGTTAATTAACCCTTAAACCGAGATGACTTTGTTGCTCTCGCCATTATTTTCAGTGAAAAATGGTGAGATAACACATTTTCATTTTGTTTATTATACGCACATACGGTAACTTACCAGCCATATCCCACGGCTGGTCTAAAGGCCTCCCATTGCTTTCTACGAGCACACTCCCATGAGTGTGCTCTCCTATGGGAATTGAACTAAGACATGAAGATACACAAGATCTAATCAAATTGCGCCCGATCTTAACTAAGTTACGTACATAATGGTGGATATTTGAAAGGGATCAGCGCACGATATCTGCCTACACGTACTTCTAATTGAAACCCCTTTCGGGTCAAACATGAATAACTTTGCAAGCATCGGTTCATTTATGCAAGTTAACGTAAATTGACTACCCACCTATTTTGCACGCCTATAATAATTTTGCTATATCTGTTACAATTTAAATACTGTATGAATGAACATTGTAACGTTACGGTATAGGTAAATAGGTAGAGATGAGATGATAAGATACGTTAACAGGTTCCTAAGAGGAAGTGGTTGACTGACCTTAAGGAATAAGATCACAACAGTTAGAATGTTTAGTCCCTATAAAGTTCACTGGAGTCAGAAGTTCACTGGAAAAAGTAATTTTAAATAACACACAAACGGGGCACTTATAAAAGTAATAGATTAAATTACGTAACTTAGACGTAGTAGTTTCTCGGACGCTGAGTATAGCGCCCTGCCTGGTGCCTGCAGGAACGGAGGCGGCGTGCCTAGCTCGCCTCAGAGGCAGCGGCAGCAGCTGTAGAAGCAGACGACCAACAGGGCCGTCCGACGTAGACCAGTGGCGGCAGCAGCTGTAGAAGCAGACGACCAACAGGGCCGTCCGACGTAGACCAGTGGCGGCAGCAGCTGTAGAAGCAGACGACCAACAGGGCCGTCCGACGTAGACCAGTGGCGGCAGCAGCTGTAGAAGCAGACGACCAACAGGGCCGTCCGACGTAGACCAGTGGCGGCAGCAGCTGTAGAAGCAGACGACCAACAGGGCCGTCCGACGTAGACCAGTGGCGGCAGCAGCTGTAGAAGCAGACGACCAACAGGGCCGTCCGACGTAGACCAGTGGCGGCAGCAGCTGTAGAAGCAGACGACCAACAGGGCCGTCCGACGTAGACCAGTGGCGGCAGCAGCTGTAGAAGCAGACGACCAACAGGGCCGTCCGACGTAGACCAGTGGCAGCAGCAGCTGCAGAAGTCGACCAACATGGCGTCCGACGTTAAGCAATCGATGGCGTTTAGCACGCCACAGCCCGTCACATGGAACGTCGCCCGTGGAATCCACTAGCAGTAGCAGTATCTATGGGCGTACGCAAGGGGGGCAGGGGGGGGCGCGTTGCCCCCCCCTGGACTTGGCAATCGCTCACTAAGTTGACAATATTTTGTTTCATTATACATTTATTTAAAAGTAATTGTAAAAGGGATTTATGTTTTCAATTAGAAATCATCATGCTAGAATTAAAAAATTAAAATTTTTGGCGCTGCGCGCTCAATTTTGATCGATGACAGACATGTTTGTAAGTACTAATATGGATGATTTTTTAACGGAGGTTACCTTGTAACCGGTTTGCAGATGATCCACTATATTTAAAGAATTGCTTTTTGCCCCTTTTTAACCAACTTAAAGAAAAGGAAGAGGTTCTCAATTTGGTTGTAGTTTTTTTTATAATTTTATTACTTCAGAACCAGAACTAAATTACATAGTTAACCGATTTGGAAAATTTGAAAGTAGATATTTCTATCTAGATTGTTTAAATTTTCATCAAAATCTAGTTTTGTTTATGGGATCCATGAGTTATTGAGGAAACTCCTCAAATAGTATAGTAGATATAACCTACGAGTATATACATACATCGCTTCGTGTGGCGGATCAACCCCTTCCCTCTAATAGGTATGGTGAGGGGAGTGATGGCTGCTGCTCGAGTCAACTCGTGCGCGGGTGCTGCTTGGGGGGACTAGTCCGACTACTATCCCTTTGGCCTTTTAGTTTGTTGTAATTTTGTCTTAATTTCTTTTTTTCTTTTTTTCTCCCTTGTTTTATATTTCGAACGGCAGGACACACTATGCCTAATGTTGATCCAATTGTTACAAGGCAAAGAATGTTTAAAAAAAGTGAACAAATGGCAAGTTTCTTGCCGGATCTTCTCAGTTGAGGCCGCGTTGTGATCCGGTGGTAGCTTTTAAAAATTGTCCATTCAAAAGTGCTTGCGTTAAGACTATTTGAAATGAAGTCGGTTAATAAATATTTTTGATTTTGACATAATTATGTATTTAGCGATTTTGATATTAGCAACAAAAAAACAAGAATTTGCAGTCAGAGAGTATCATTTGGCGAAGTGGAATTGACTTTGACTATGATGAAGCAAACTAAATAGTAAAATCGAATATAGTACCATCAAATTGATCTGATGACGAAGCCGTAACAAAAAATGTATCTTAGCCGTGTTTAGGGCTTATTGGATTGTCATAAGATATACTCGGGCTATAAATGATTTAATGGTAATTTCCCTCGTTTTTTCAGAAGGCAGTGTTTGTCAGAAGGCAGATTTCGTAGCCTCGTTATTTCTTTTAGCAATCTGTCATCATGTGGTCGATAAATAACTAGCTGGCGTACAAAAAAATCAAAAGCCATTTAAGCTCCAGAAAAATTGATTAAAAAAAAATTAACTGAAAAAGGGGGTTTAGCGGTCTCTGAAATTACCCCTTGTAAAAAAATCCCATGTGAAAAAATATTTTAAACGTTGTAAAAAGTAGCCTAAGTTGATTCTAAGGCCAAAATCTATAAATGATGTCAGTATCAAGTCTACAGCATTTGTACTTTTTGAGTTTTTGTAGGTGACAACTAGACAAAAATTGTTTTAAATTTGGATTTGGATAAGATAAAGGAAATTCCCAACCAAAAAAACAAAACCGCTCCTACAAACGTCAATAATACTTAGTTAATGCTCATTTATCCATTTTTTGAAATCGATGCCCATTATTACTCAATACGCAGATAGTGAGTAGAGATATCAAATACCTAGTATTCAATAATCGAAAATAATCATAAACAGCTTCGACGGTCGAAATAAACAGATTTTAATAACCGACTTAATTATACATAAAGTTAATTGACGTTTATGAGTGCGGCATCTAAATTTACTATGTATGTACTTGTGTTTTGATGAATTTGACCACCAGCAAAAAAATCTTATCTTGCCCCCCTAGACCAAAAGCTGCGTACGCCCATGGCAGTATCCACAACGTAATCCCTCTTTTTTTCCACCAGCTCTGCCCGTCGTAGACTGACGTCAATTCCTCGACTGTCAATATTGACACCTCGGGTTCTCCTTTTTAAATTAAATAGTGACATTTAAAAGTAAATAATATAAAAATGTTTATAAAATAATGAGGTATGCACATGAACGTTTGATATGAAAAATGTAATGAGGTGAATACACTACAACATACAAAATAATTAAAAAGTAAATACCTATGTCCACTAAACGCCTTTTAGCAGAAAACAATAATTCAAGAGTCTATAATAGGGAGTGTACGTGTGTTTTACAAACAAGCCAACGAAAATTGCGGTGATGTTAACCCGTGCACTTTTATTTAGCGGTGGCCACCATAAGATCACAATCACCATAAGATTACCTAATACAGACCAGATCACTCTTTAGATAATGTCAATCTTTGGGTGAACGTCTAACAAATAACTGCTGGCTTTTTAAACCAAATCATGTGAATTATTTACAAAATATGCATGTTAAATAGCCACCATTTGTGTGTTCAAAACAAGTATATCTTTGCAGTGGAACCACAGTTACTAGTAGCGAGCTCCTTGTTATGAACCTCAATACAAGCTAAATGTTCTCAACTATTGTATGGCAAACTTCCATTCTTCGTGACCGTCAGTTCTACTTTTAACCGAGTTACATGTAAACAAGTGCACAGGACGCGACCTGGGAGAACGAGACTAAACGAAATGGCGTCGCACTGCAGTGCCGTGTCTGCAGTGCAGCAGCAGGCACTTCCTGAATACTACAGCGTCGTGGAGCGTACGTGAGCGGCGTACGGAAATGATGAAAATGGCCCTGTCGCCATATCGTCGGAGAGCTGTTATCAGCGCGAGGCTTCTAGTGTTCTATAGTTCTTACCAATGTACACCAATAAAGGACTTTGTTTTTTCTTATTTTTGTTACAGTCAGCGTTGTTAATCTGACTCAAAAATGAGTAGGTACTTGTTTCCTCTCCATAAAAGTTGAATGACACATCTTGGCTCACCGCGATTAGCGCAAGTTGACTTAATGCATTTAAAGAGCGTAATGGGAAATAACATCCAGCACTAGCTGTAGCCCGCGGCTTCGCCCGCGTTGACTTTGTTACTCAAACGTGTGTTTAATTATGGTATGGATCAAGGTTTTTAAAAATATTGTTTACACTGATGTCTTTTAATTACGCGAATGCTACACATTGAAATCCAACTACTCTTACGGATGGATTAGTAGAAGTAGGTTTAATTTTATTACACGGTCATAACGTTTAACATATGACAATTGTCGCTTTGTACAAATGTCTGACGATTCAATAAACAAAATATGTCAGTTGGTTTATCGCCGCGAGACAACGAACTCCCCCGTCTACGCGCGGCACAGTATTACCTGACTCCTTACTCCTTGGCGACCACCATGGTCCCATGTACAAGGGATTTACCTTCTATTGCGGGTATTGACTGCTTTTGGGCCTACTACAATATACACCTACTTATCCTATATGACATAATATTCTGCTTCACGTGTACCTGGCAATACATTGTTTAACTTGCAAATATGTTGTTCGTGTGTGTTAGCAAGCAATTACACAATGATAACATGACGCTACCCTTTTATTCTGTTCCACTTAACCACTAGATAGCACCAGTGTTTAACATGGCTCGACTCTCGGTTTTAACGGTATAAACATCTAAACATTGCTGAATAAAAAAATGAATGTGTATGGTGGATGGATTGCAGTACTGAAAGTACCTAGTTTTATTAGATAGATCGACTATTAGTAAGTATACCTATTCAATATAATGCGTAAGTATAACTTCATTAACAATCAGTAAACGTATCACTATCACGACCCACGTTCAGCTGAAGCTAACAAACGTCTCGGCCTGAATACGAGTACCAATTTAATACATAGAAATAATTGTGTTCAATCACAAATAGTTACAAATATGCTATTGATCGCGGGACTAGCGTGCATATAAACTGACATGATTTGATCAACAATGAAATTGTATTAAGTGGTTGATAGTAAAATGTACGTTATATGTGTGATACATAAAAATAACGTACATATTACAAGAGTACATATTACCCATGTATTACGGTAGAGTCTCTAAGAGCCGTGCACCGCGCCTCGCTCTACTTCACTTTCATGCTCCGTCACTCCGTAATTCAGTAGTCCACCGTTTTTCATGGACATATATTTTATATATTAAGAATAACCTTGGCTTTTTATGTCTGGAAGCAAGTAAGTATCCTACAGTTAATCTCAGTTTGGCGTAAAGTTCGAGCGGAAAATGGCAATAATTTCTATGCACCTAATAAATAAGTTATTAAATTGGGTAAAAACTTATAACTAAATTAAAGTCTTAAGAGTAACCTGCCACGAATGGCCTTCTTGTTCTCGTATTATTAGTGGTCGCAAGGAAGTCCGTACAATCTTGGTACCTAATAATTGCACTAGCGTCGGTTTTCTAGTGTCGACGCAGACTCCTCATTCTTGGAAGTGGGGTCACGTGCCGGGGTGAACGACCGCCGTCGCAGATAACGCGGAGACACTGCTCACTACTCTATACCATTCACTATAAGTCTATTTAGGATAGTAGAGTTCCTCAGGATACATATTTGCTGCCTTGACAGAATACGCACAAGATAAGTATACTATGATTTATAGAGGTTGCTTCTTGTGTGACTCTCTTGTACAACATTTATCAACAACACATAATTGATAACCCCATACAGTAAACTTGTACTTACATGAAAATAATTTGCACAAGTCGCACGATAAGACGTTATTCTATTTAATTTATTTATACTCGTATTTATACGATATTTTACTTTGGAAGGAAATGTAGCTGTAGAGTAACTTACATAAGCTTACTACGTACTATGCGTTTCAATTAAGAATGTGGCCGCCATGATGATCGCGACTGCCGAACTTCACTCGTTTTTTACGATAATTGTACCGGCAGCAGGGTAAACACAAAATGAAAAATTCGCCCCGATTTTGATTATTTATTTTAATGTCTTATTTTGCTATCTATTTGTGTTACAACATCATTTTTAGTAATTATATATTTGAAATGGCAAGATGGTGGCCACCTTCTTAGTTGAAACGCATAGTACATGTTTACACACATAATTACATACATAACCGTGTTATAACCGGTTGATGCGAGTAGTCGCGCCTTGCGTGCTTATCGTAAGAGTCGATCAGGGAAGTCCGAGAGTAATTGCCCCAAATCTCTTTACTATTAATAAATATTCAGCCTTATATTGTATTTTCGTACGTATTTTCATCCCAATTTCCAAGAATAATTCCTTTTATACCGAGAAGTCCAATGACCAGCTCCCGAATATAATATAATAACCTCGAGGCCAGACGAGGCGAGCAAAAATAACAGGCGACAGATCACACCAACAAAAACACACGCCGGCAAAAAACCAATCAGATCGACCGCCGCGCGCCCCCGGCTGGAAGACATACCGACTTGTTTATTTTTTAAATCGACTGACGGAACGCAACGCCGATGGAAGGTTGAACAAATAAGTCATAAATACTATATAAATGGGACACGATCATTAATTATGCAAAATGAGCAAGCAGCAGACTCGCATGCATGTGAGCCGTGCAAAACGTCCTAAATTAAGATGGTGGTAAAGACGCAGAATGCAGTGAGAGTGCGCTTGCTTCGGGCCCGGTTACTGACCTACCGCAACGGCATGCGGCATCGCGACAAGCAACGATAACGGATGATAGTGCATCGCACCGAGTCGCGCCGCATCGCCGCCGCATCGCCGCCGCACCGCCGCCGCACCGACGCCGCATCACATGTGGCCTGATAGCCGGCCAGATTCGCTGCAAATGCACATGGCCAGGGCTGCCATATTAGAAAATATTATGATTGTTGACATAGTAACATTTTTTTTGCTTGTGTGCAATGAAACATGGAAGTTTGCAAGTGCCAGTAAGTATATGAATTATGAATCTGTCCCATTGGGATTTAAGTTACTGTATTAAATGATCGTCTTTTTAAACTTATCAATATAATGTACCATAGGTACCTAACTAGAGCCTCTTCCTATCTCTTGGTAACACCAAGACACGGGACAGCGGCATTCCGCGGTAGTTTCAGGTTTGCGGCAACACACTGTTGGAACGATTTACCACCTCCTATTCGTGCCCTAGTAACAGTACAGTCTTTTAGTAAAAAATATAAACATTATCTAATACAACAACAAAAATGCTTAGCCTGACTTATTCTTGTGTGATCACGATACTGTCTTCAAGCAATCTTTTAGATTATCCTCGGAGATGCCTAATTGTTCAAAGTGAACTTGCCAAGTCTGAAAGGGTTATTTTCCTTGTTTAACATAAAAAAAAAATAAGTATAAGAAATAATATAATATAAAATAATAAATATAAGTATAATAATTAAATTACACAAAACGTTATTTTTAAATTATATGAATAATAATTAAATCGTCAATGTTAATGGATCCACACACAATTCTTACGTATGTTCTTACTTACTATATCTAGTTTTTTACTTTATATTTATATTTCAGTTAAGCCATTACTATCATAAATGCTTTCTATAATATTTATTGAATAATATAATAATGTATATGTAAATTTTTTTTTTATTTTTTTTTCATGTACTAAACTCTTCATTTCAATTATTTTTATTGGTACATTAATAAAATGATGATGATGATGGAATGATCGCGATGTTGCCTTGGCTCTGTCGGAAGATCAGCGCTGACACCAATTTTATTGGCGCAGCACAAGCTGAGACATGGGCCAATTTCGTCTTGACACAGCATGTATAGTCTGTAGTTTATTAATTACTTATTTGTTTGTTATGTTTTCTCTTTTTTGTATGTTTTTTATTTTTATTTTTTTTAATTTTCTCTTGATTGTTTTGTATCTTGCTGTGTCTGTGTGCGAAATAAATGTATTTTCTTCTTCTTTCTTCTATCTTCTAACCATTACTCTAACAACATAAACACTCCAAAAACCAGGCAGTTACATTTGCGTATTGTGGTCTCTTTACTTTAAGAACACACGTACAATATGTATATAACAGCCAGCCCCCTTACAACTTAGAATAGCCCGAAAGTTTGATGCTTACACATTATATGTGTCTGTCTGTCCAGCCAGACGGAAACTGTAACCGTGGCTGTCTGTAAGCGAACAAACAGACATTCGTTTACATGTTTGTTTACTGTCTGTTTGGCTGGTCTATGTAGCTGCCGACAGAATAAACGAACGGCTCTAAGTCATGCTGCGGGTCTAAACAGGCCACTTTCGGTGAATCGTAATATGAGTAAGTTACGGTTTATTTTTTCTTCGTATGGCAGCGTTAACACCAAATATGAGTCTGCTAATTAGTGCTAATAAATGAATTGCGTATGATCCACCTAAAATGTGTGACCATTTTTCAAAAACTAGTAGAATATTTAAGGATATGCTTGAAATTCAAAACGTATTGCTGAATGTGGCCTTTTTAGCCCGCTGATCTTTTGTCGTGTATTGTAGTGATTTTCGTATCGGAGTTTTTTTAACCACGCGTACTCGGCACCCCTGAGCGCGTCTGCAAGTGGTGGCGAGCGCATCTAATGATAATCAATCATGGTTAATTAGCGTGCGTCACACGTGCTCCTTGCACACGCCGCCACCGCGCCGCCACCGTCTTCGACCTGCCAAGCATGTGCAGCGTCCTGCGGCTCCCGACGACACATGATATGCGGGATCCTACCTCTTACGCTTTATTACAGATGGCAGTATTTAAACTGTATTTTATTTATTTACAAAATAGGCGGCCGGGACTTGAGAAAATGATTTTGACAAAAATGCACATCCAGATATTTGAAACAGATTTTATAACAAAAAGTTAATAACAGTCCCAGACCCTGAAACAATTATAACAGTATTGCCTGGTATTTTTATTGAGAAACTTCTATCTTCCTCAGCGGGTTCTTGAAATTTCTCCGATAAGCAGCAACAAAGAGTTCCTTATTGAACGCTAAATATCATCGGAAATATTATACATATACAAAAAGTAAATAAACTACATTTTATAACTGAAGTACCTACATAACAAAATAAGTAATTAACGCGTGTAACTATCTCCACCGAGCCATCATCACCAACACAATACCCTATTAGAATTTAAACAATGTTATATTGCGGACGCGCTGGGCTGCGTGGCTGCGGCGCGCATTGCACGCAACACATAGGCGCCTACAAATGAACTTTATTATCCGCGTGATCGCGCGTGCATGCACATATTAATACATTGTACGCGTACGGGGACGAGTGGCAGCGACGCACTTCAATAACAACTCGTCGGTGGGTTAACGACTGGCCGCTCCTGACTCCTGTATGTAGGTAACTACATATCTGCTAAATATACGACTGGAAACTGGAGCACTTCCACGAAATAGCCGACAACACGTCAACTAGTTAAGTGAGAACGGTACGTAATGTCGGCGCGATCTTCCAAATGTATGTAGTTAATAAGGACGGATTTTATAGTCGCCTGTTGGTCAGTAATCGTATAAGTAGGTCTATTTTGTAGAGACAGTTCAGATGGGAGGAATAAAAAACAAACAAACAAAGCAAACTATTTAATATTATTTACTATTGATTAGGGAACTGTTTTCAGGCGATGTTTTATCTCCAGGAGCATGCATTCCTTTTTTTAAATATCTAAAATCATAAAACGTCAAAACTCTAACAAACGTAAAATACCGTGACTATTCATCCAAACATTTTTTTATATTCCCCTGCATTTCATGTTTTACTACGTTGTGGCGGCCGCGACTCGGAGGCCGGGGTCAGCCGGGCCGGACAGGGCCGGGCCGGGCCGGGCCGGGCCGTCCATCACGTCGCGGCAGATCAAAGCGCGCGCCGCCTGCGCCTGTGCTCCGCAGTCCGCACTACTCTGTGTCTAGCTAATATCTACCGACAATGTGTTTACTAATCTACTGTCTAATTTCAGTATCTACATTTATATTTAGTTCTACATGTAACATTAAAAATGATTAATGGCGAACAAAACATTCGCGACTTACGAATATAGACAAATATTCAGGTTAATATTTATAAAACAACATACGCAGCCAATTGATTCTCAAATTGATCAATAACAGCTTTGCGAGCTGAATATTGAGTTCGATGACCTCGATATAAATATCGAAAGATATATGAAAGATGACGATCGACACTTAAATACCTGCCAATCATATCGGTGAAAGTGCCTGACGATCTAATAAAGTACATACCTATATGTAGAACAGTAAGTAGACATAAAAAGAAGACGAGCAACAGTGTCTTACTATTGGAATAACACCACCTATACTGCGAGCCCTAAGACGTATTCCAAGCGTGGGGATTATGGCAAATCCTCCTAAATGGAAGGGCTCTGTTTAGCTGTTGACGTCTTTCGTCTGATCATGATTATGATGAAATAAACGTTACTTCTATTGATATTCCCAATTGTGATAACTTGTGTCATTGTACTCTAAAACATTTTATATTTACAAACATATGTTCAAATGAAGAATTGCCGGGAATAACCTTTGCCCACAAATCTACGCACACAGCTCGAATATATCCACGATCGTTGCACTCAATTCGGTGGCACTCTAGCGGGCCGCTGACAGACATCTGATCGGCGCGGTATTACGTGCGAGACACACATGCCGCGCCCTTGGCCCTGCTTCAGCTATTTCAGGCGGCGCGCGGCGCGCGGCGGCGGGACCTTTCCACGGAGTCCTTGCCATGAATAATGCATCGTTCCAATCCCCCCATCAAGATAACCCCGCCATAATCGCCTAATTCCATAGAAAGCATATTTAAATATCCAATATTTGTTATTCAAATGCTCCACAGAGCTTTATTCGATTCGGCAATATTAGTCTATGGACAAAGTCTCGGGGTGATATTATACTGTTTATATTAAGATCACAATAAACAAACTCTTTTTAAAAAGATAGAATTTCTGCAAAGGATACCTATTGACGAAAGGAATATAATTCATGATCTGAATCACAGCCGCCTCCTGATTCCAAACTTTTAGACACCTAAATACCTGATACAAATAAATAAAAATAAAGATCCCCGGTAGATGCTGCCCGCTGTGGCAGCATCTACCCAACCCAATTTTACAAGATCAGCCATCTACGCAAAAGATATTATAGTAGCTGTCTATGTTGTCTCTCACAGTCCGATGGGACCAAAGAGCGACAGGACCGAGCTGAGGAGTGATCAAAGGCAGGAGAGACAACCTTTATATTGCCCATTAGACGCATGGATCATCTTACTTATCAGACAATCAGGTGATCACCCTGATCCTTACTAAACAGTAAACAACAAAGGTACGTCACACAGTTGTTGCTCTCCGAATGATCTGAACCCACTACCTCCGGTTTGCAAAGCAAGCTGTTTTCAGCTGCGCCACGTTGGCCACGGTAATTAAATTTAATATCGAGTAACAAACTCGATACGAGTACAAGTGCGTTTTTGAAATGCGTTTTTTTTTCTAAATAATGATTTTTAAAGATATTGAAATTAGGTTTTCTGTGTGGATTGTTCCTTATTATCATCACACTACGACGCGATGGCTAGCACACCTCGCTCCCTTACACCCTGTTTGTCGCTCCCCACCGCGGACAACAAAACGACCGCTGCCTACCTCACATACACGACGTGGTCGTCGTGGCGTCCACATGCCGATAAACACACTTAATACTTGATAAATATTGTAACCCCATAACCTGCAAATATAACAACAGTATTCTATTTAATTCAACATATATAATTAAACTCTCAGACCCAGAAGAAGGCTCAAGAAGGTAGACGAAGACCTGGTCGGGGGGCAGGGATATCATAACTGAAGTACTTGGACCAATGGTTCCAGTGTATGTAGAGATAGACTACAATGTAGTCTCTTTTGTCATGAGTGGTAGATCTCCACTAAAACTCCTTTCTACAAACATAAGTAAGTAACGAATTTGTGGAACGTTTCCTAAGGTATACTTGAATATATATTTCTTAGCAAAGGTTCGTTATTTCATTCATTCATGCATTATCATCAGCAACCGAAACACGTCCACTGCTGAAGAAAAGGGCTCCCCCTTAGAAGGGAGGGGGTTGCCATAATCCTCACGCTTGGCAGGCTTGCTGGGGATCGCAGTATAGTTGGTAGTTAATCCAACAGTAAGACGCCGCTGTCTGTGTTCTTGTTTTCCCTTAGTCGCCTCTTACGGCCACCCAGCGGGAGGTGTTGGGAGGTGTTGGGAGGTGTTGGGAGGTGTTGGGAGGGTGCTATTCTTACCTGGGTATACCACGGGTTACGTTCATTCATGCATGGACGCCTTCAATATCAGAACATTAAAAGTTTGTGAAAATGTTGTTATGAAAACGCGTCTGACGGTCTACAGACATGTAAATCAGGTTATATTGGCGTGAAGCGCGCCAAGTACCAGCTAGCACTGACTTCGCGTGCCAAATAACGCGATAGAAAGCACTACCTTATGACAACTATCAAACCGGTGGCACATAAAATATTACATTGGAAATATTACCGACGTCTCTCACGGCCGTTCACCACGACAATTATAATATGCAGAGATAAGCAACTGCAACATAACATACTTGGACATTTCATAATTATTTATGTCTAATAATTATGAAATGTTATACTCAAATTCACCTGTACCACGTATTCTTAATCAGTATAATAAGTGTAATGAACGTAATATTGATATTTTTAACGATAACTTTAAAACTTTTAAAAATAAATTGTCTAAATGTTAAATGTTACATGATATAGTCAATTTACTCAAATTATATATGTAAGTACATATTAAGTACCATAAAATACTATGAAAATACGAATGTTGAGGACGTATGTTATAAGATACAGTAACTAGCCTATAATTATCTTTAAGACTAATATTATACGAATGCTATGTACTGTACTGTTTACGTTCCAAATTAAAAAATAAAGAAAATGTCACATTGTGATGGGTCTTGAGATTAACGAATATATCAAGATAATTGTTTAATCCTTCGGAAACAGGGAGGAATTACTGAGACGCTGAATGACCTTGGAGTGTGTTGTAACTTGTAACAAATGAACATCATAATTACTTAAATCCGCACTGATATTAATGTAGAAAAAATCAAATGTTTTTAGGTTACAGCTCAGCTCTGCAGTCGATACAGTGAGCGTTTTGTAGCACGGAAATCTGATACCTAATAAGATAAGATTATTTTCAAAGATCTTAATAATATATTTGAATGAAAATTTTTTTTAAAGAATTTCGATATACGAATTCAATATGTTATTCATCTGATTTCGAACATTGAACCGATTTCAATATTGCTCAGCCAATCTTCACAGCCAGTCATCGACATATTATATGTTAATGCAGCCAGTTTTATATTTTCTGTGCCAATAGTCTCTAAACATGACAGAAAATCATTTCAGAACGTGTGAACTTTACACTGTTGTCAAGATAATATCCAGAAGACTTGTAAAGTGGGACAGTAATTTGTATTTGTATGACAGTAATTTGTAATGGCATGAAGATAACACGAGCATCGCTAGTGCAGACAGCGCGCAGCCACTTGACGCATGTGCTGGCCAGGGAACACTTCACACGATGCTCGCTTAGATCAGTTCCCACGACCCCTCACCCCTGAACCGCATCGCCGCCGCCGCCGCCGTCTACTAAAGTGGTGTTAATACGTAAATATAACCAGGTTGCGCGGAGGGGAGCCCGTAACGAGCTTCATATTTGAGCTGATAATGCCTTCGAATAGATTTTTAAAATTTTAATTCGCATGAGGTTTCATTCGCATCAATAAAAATTGATAGAGCTTTGAAGTACTAGAAGTAACAAAAAAAACTCTCTCATACTTAATTTTTTTTTAAATGTAAATTTAATTGAATTCGGTGTTACATTAACATGCTGGAGTTACCGCCAAATATTATGTTCTTTTTACCCAACTATCTCAGAAAGATGTTTATGTTTTTAGTGTATGTGTACATAATGTATGCCTATTTCTTTGGCATAGCCCACACAATTAATAAATAATGTCAGATTAGTCTCAGTTGTTGAAGTTCCATACACTATATTATTTTATGATTAAAAAGCCAATAAAAATAAATTACCGCATTAAGTTTAAACTTAATCTTGCTTACTCGATTCAAATCCCCTCCCATGGAAGTCAATTATAGTAAAAAGGCCTGTAACCAGTAACATGGTTTTTTTTCAAATGTTCAAGTTACCATCAAGCAATACGTCCGCCTGTTTACTAAGCCAGCTACAGTGCTACACTACATTAGTTTAAGTAGAGATATTAATAATAATAATAAATACACTTTATTGTACACCAAAAGTTACATGTAAATTATATGATATTAGTTCTTTAGGCCCGGTTATTTAAACCGGCTACAGTGCCCTCCACACCGGAATGTTTATATGTATACTATCTGCCACTGCGATAGTAGCTACTTGCACGGGCCCTAGGGCAAGCAACAGGGACCTACCGCCTACAGTTCTTTTGTTGCACGTTGCTCGTTCCACACCCACAGTACACCACATGTTGCATGTTATAGTAGTATGTGTAGGTCTATCCAACCATCGAGATAGTTAATATTATTGCCATTGCCAATAACCGTTGTATGCTACAGACCGTTTTCTACAACTACATAATGTGCTATTTACCTACATAAAATATGTATTTTTTTCAGCAACCCAATTCACTCACGGTCCTCTGATCCCATACTAGGTAGCGCCCGTACTATGGTAACCAGAAAATTGACACTAATACTTATATATGTACTTTATTTTTGCAAATACATACTTATATATATAAACTAGCTGACCCACGCAGCTCCGCTCGCGCTGTGTTTACGTTTACTAAACTTTCAATAATATACATTCGCATAGAATACAAAACTTCCTTTTTTAAAGTCGGTTAAAAACTTGGAACCACTTTGTACTTGCCCTCCGAATCACGGAGACGTTTAGTTCAAATGGCGTTAAACGGTCACCCATCTATTTAATGACCTTACCTTACGTTGCTTAACCTGATCGATTTCCAAACATTGTTAACAACTGCCTATGAGTGTTCCCTTACAAATATTTATTATAATTATAAAGAAAAAATGATAAAATCGGACCAAGCGTATAACCAAGTACCCATTTTGACTTTAATCCCCTTTCCCAAAAGAACCGTGCTAGATTACGGGATAAAAAGTATCCTATGTCCTACCTCGTAGTAAGATCTCAAATCATGCCAAGTTTCGTTTCAATCCATCCAGTAGTTTCGGCGTGATGCTCAGCCGAGATACAGACAGACAGACAGACAGACAAAAATTAAAAAAATTAAATTTTCGGCCTCAGTATCGGTTATAGAATGCCCTCCAAATATAATTTTCAAAATATCTTCAATGTACAGAATTGGACCTGTTACAGTTTTATTATAAGTATAGAAAACATGTATATAAAAAACACCCAGACATTTGGTGGGAATCGAACCCACGACCTATTGGGTGGAGGCCAAGGTGTATATCCACTAGACCAACGGGCCCGGCCGTATGAATGTATGCATCCGTATGTATCCAAAATAGAAGTGTTTTTATGTCACTTATATTACCGTTCACAATATTCGTGCACGAGACGAGAAACTCATGAAAACATGAATACCACAAATTGTTGCTAATATTTTTTGTTTACATAATCACACAAAGCCTAAAAAAGTGTAGGTATTGGTTCAATGTACAACAACAATTTGACGCCTCCATTTGATTTATAGAATTAAGTCAGAAGTCAGGACACCAAAATAATTTGGTGAGCCAACAGAACCATTAACTTTGTAACCAGTCACATATTTCTCCCGCCTATAAACGCGGCCATTCATGGAACGTGCGTCAACCAACCACGGACGCAAAAGGCTTCGATACCGTTGCGTTGATATCCGTTCGCCCTGCCCGGGACCGGTTCCCGGCCGGGACATGGCGCGGGGGGCGGGGGGGGGGCGGCATCGCATCGACCGGCTTCACCTCCAGTCCGGTCTAGCCGTGGCGCAAATTGCCCATACCATAATCTACCCCTCGGGTCCATAATTGCCGCAAAGGTGTTCAACCTGTTCTTCATCACGCCCGTATATACCATAAATTGTTCCATAGTTATTCGCGCAAATTGGAACTAACGTGTTGTTAATTGCACGCTGGTAACTTTTTGTTTATCTATTACAGATTGTGCATGGTGTCTCAAAAATCAACGCCAAATAACATGTCTTATGAATATAAAAAAAAAAACATCTCGATGCGGGCACATTTTATGTTTCTGTCACATTTATAAGCAAATTATCGCTATACGCTTGTATTCTGTCAGATGAAACAACTGACGTGCTAAACCTGTTGCACTCGATCGCACCTGGTGTGCGTGTTCCTTTAACGATGTTCCGCTGGCAGCGAGTGCTTTGAATGGGGATTGGGGACGAGCGAGCACGGCTGCGCACGCGCACCGCTGTGAGTGAACCTGCACGCGATGGCGCGGGCACCACGTTAATGGCAGCGCAAGGCCACGGCTTTATATAAAAACGTCGCTTTATCGATTCACGAGATCCATTGATCATAACGTACCATGTACACGTTATTGAGAATACATCAGACACAAAAAACTGATATTAATGCGAATATAATATTGGTCATCGAAATAAAACTAATTTTACGGATTATATCCTGTTTTATTTTTTATGTATTTTTACTTTTACAGTCTTACTCCCAAAAAAAGGAGGACAATCAAAACTCAAAATACATCGCAATACAATTCTTTAAGTAAATTTTATTCCTAAACTTTGTGTAGATTTCCCATATTGCTCTTAAAATCTATTTTTTTTTATCTTCAGGATTTATTTAGCCTTCCTTATTTGAACTTAATTTACCTTAGATAGATCATTAGACCGCAGCGAGATGTCTACCGTCTTCAACAATATAATGAAGTACAGACAAGCTCACTAGAACTAGCCCTGTCGCTAAATCCCGCACAAACATATCGTCCATTAAGCGCCTAGGAAGCTTTATACAAACTGCTATTATGTAAATTTAGGAGTGAATTAAACTTCGACCTACGGTGCTTAATATATAGTTACATAGAGTCTCGCCAACTCGACAAACAAGCCGGTGTCTGTGTGGCGACCATGACCGCAACCCCGGAGCCAGCCGGAGCCTCGACGAGCACGCGCTCCGACAGCCTCCCCAAGTAGAGTTACCAGAAGACAAGATTTATCCTGACATGCCAGGGAATATCTTGGCATGCCACTTGTCAAAATTGTTCACAGGGGATAGCGAGAACGTTCACTCAGAATCAGAGCAGCCAGAAAATATCAGATCTATTTTGTAACCTGTACATTAAAGATACATACTTTAAACGAAGGTACACGCACTTACAGCAATAATAGATAAATCGGGCAAAATAGCCCGATTTACCCTGTCCTGACTTATTTAACGTTCTAGTTTTACAACTGCAGGGCCAAAAAGGAATGAAGCAATTCATCTAAAAGCAATTCATGTTTTGAATTTCAAGCATATCCTTAAAAGGACCTAAAAAGGCCACGTGTTGTAACTGAGAAATGTCTTCATAAATGTGATTGGTGGCTTATAGCAAGAGTCACATGCAACTATTAATTGTTTCTACTCTCGTTAATGGAGTCGGTGTTGTGTTACTAGGCATGTCACATGATCATTAAACCCCGCTTATGCGGTAACAGCAAAATGAATGGATGATAGTACTACTTACGTAGGTACTTATGTCAAATAATCGCCTCGCACTCATATAATAAACACTAAACAGCATCTCGTAACAAAAATAAACGTTGCCGAGATAAAACAATATTTCAAAAGACCATGATTCCGGGAATTGGTAAACAAATTTTCCTGTTTTTTTTTTATTTATATAAAGAACACATTAGTAATTTACAGCTGTAGTATTTTATAAAAATATTACATGAGGTCGAGAGCGTCGTTCATTTCTGCGTAGGTATTTAGTGGTTATAGGCGTGTTTCGAGACATAATTCTCGGTAATGATGTTAATATGGGCGCCGTAATGATGTTTGGTCATTACCGGCACTCGATAACTGTCAGTGGAGCATCGTCGGGGCGGCGCCGGCGCAGGTGGCTGCCGGCGCTCACTCTGTGGGGGGGGGGGCGCCTAGATCCTGATCAGGTATCAACTGCGTCCCCGCTTTGCAGCATAGCAATGTGAAAGATTCTACTACTGATCGTTTCTCGATCACAAGAACTATACAATACATATTGACAAGAGAAGTAGGATGTTAACCGAGACGCCTGCATATTGACGGACATTGCTTTCGGGTGTAAATCTTCGTAGATACCTTTACTAATAAAAAAATCGTGTTATTTTTTATGCGTAGTAAAATCTCGTAACCAGCAATAAATTAATTTTATTCACAAAACATGAGCAATAGCCTAGTCTTAATAATCCTCAACAATCTCGTTTTGATCGCCCGTTTACAAACTTAATTTAATGTCCGTGGAAATTAATGGCGGCGGCACGACAAATCATTTTTAACCGGCTTCAAAAAGAAGGTTCTCTATTCGACGCGTATACAATATTGGTAAAAATGCGTAATATTAATATATGTTAGTCTATGTCGGCTTCTAAACAAATTTACCAAATTTTATGAGTGTATGTATGTATGTATGTAGGTTTGTCCACCGATTTCTCAGAAACTACAAGTCCGATTTCGAAAATTCTTTTTGCAATAGTTAGAGTATTGTTTAACTTAGGATAGAGTATAAGTTTCATCAAAATCGGTCCTGTATTTTAAGAGATATGAACTTTTTATGTTTTCAGTAAGTTACTGTAACGTAGACGTTCGAGTTGCGTGATAGTGCTGATACCTATATTGCTAAAATAAAATAAGTCACTAAAAAGTGTTAATTAAACTATTTTATAAAAAATAAAAACCGACTTCAAAGTAAATTATCTAAAAAGCATAAAATAACGAAAATATATTGAAGTCGGTGTTAGCTAATCATGTTAACTAACACTATCACCAGCTGACACCGACTTCAATTTATTTTCGTTATTTTATGCTTTTTAGATAATTTACTTTGAAGTCGGTTTTTTATTTTTTATAAAATAGTTTTTATAGAGTTGTACTCGTATTAAAGAATTATCCAGTTTACGGCCGAGCTAGCAAATATTTGGCAGACGGGACATAGCTATAGGAGTTTAGTTACTTTACGATGTGCTGCATTCATTTCGTATGGGATGCATGCAGTGTCTGTAGTAGAGGGCCGCCCGCAGCTGTGCAGCCGGCACGCATTAACACTGCTGATGGGATCAAGATCACGCGCCGCATTCAAGGTCAAGGGCACAGAGGCCAGGCCCGCACACACTTGATCATTGTGTGAGGATGTGACATGGTTCTGCCCGTTGTTTCCTCTACTGGCTAATTTGCTTATAACGAGCTTAACCACATATACTCGTATGTATTTACATAATATGTATTATTAAATAACGAATCTTTTTGGATAGCCCAGTTATAGCTCAAAACAGCATATTTGTTAAAGGCACTTTGTCACTGTGTTGGCGGTTGAAAGGATTGCGGTTACATTATCTATGTAGATACACAGTGTACAAACTAATAGACTGTGGTAGATATGTATTCCTTTTATAAAATTAACCATTTCTGTTATTCGTAAATTATGATCTACGAAATTTCTGTACTAATTTTCATCTTTTGTAGTTTGTGTTACCTTGACATATATTAGTGAATGCTGTACATACCTTTAAGGAGAGTTCACACTGTACTTGTCATTTTGTAATCTAAAATTTAATGTATTGTGAAACTGTCGATGGTGTGTCTAATAAATAAAATAAAATAAAACGAGTAGCCTGATTTTTTTGCGCAACCACCAGTGTATACTCTCTTCCTCTATTTACTATTTACTATTCACAATCCGATGGATCGGACGACCGACAATATCGGGAGAGGTCAGGCGCAGAAACGACTTTTATTAACACGTTTTTTTATTATGTAAAAACTAAATTGAATATAATATCAACTATTACATTGTATGTATAACCGGTCATGATTCTATAGGTACATAATTAATGACTGGCAATAAACAGCGCAATTAAAATCACAGTATCATTATTGAAATTGAATGGGAGATCATATTCGTACAAAATTGACATGTTACATAAATTGTACGACTTTCCCCGAAAGTGGTAAGTAGCCACGTGACTGGTAGGTCACTGATATCGCTGGTAATCGTAAAAGCTCGTATTGATTAATTCCAGGTTATTAATACTTGGTGTGTGATTAATACTTGTATTTGTACTCTCAGCTCAATCCCGTGGCCACCATGACACCCGCGCTAGGTACGTGGTGTAGGTACCTGCAGTAGATGGTGCCTAGTATTTGGACGTATGAGTAGAGTATTACCTTGACCCTTGTTATAATTCCGGCGGCGGCGGGTGAAACGTGCAAAACGGTCGCTTTCTCCGCAAACATGGCTCTCCATTAAATAGTTTCGCACAACTCTGTAAATTGTCGGATTCGTGTTAGCTATCAAACAGTGTTTGCAGCCAATTGTTCACTTAAGTGTGTCACTGTGAGAACTGGATTCACGTAAAAGGCTTCCACGAAATATATTTATTTATTTATTTATTTATTGTTAGGAAGACTTACAGACTAATATATAATGATAGGTAACAATTGTGTGTAAACATGTTGCTAACTAGTCTCCACATATGTGTAACAATATAATCTACAATTACAAAGTAGGTAGTAAATGAAAACAAATAAAATAAAAAAAAAATCTCATACTATGTATAAAATTAACAATATACTATGTATAAAATAGTAAGTTCCACGCATTATCTAACATATTACTTTATTCATATATTTTTATTTACTTGTTATAAAGAAAAAAAAGTATTATTAATCATTCGCCGTACCGCCTGCGTAGCCGTATTAAATATATCAATGTCCAAGTTTAAAGGAAGTTCGTTGAAACTGCGTAGGTACACTGCGTGATAAAAAGGAATTTTATATTTTTACTAGCTGTAGCCCGCGGCTTCGCTCGCGTTTACTTTGTTACTCAAACGTGTTTTGAATTATGGATCGAGGTTTTTAAAACATTGTTTACACTAATGTAACGATATTGTTCACACTTTTATTAACCCTGATCTAATAGGTATCAAGTATGTAGCCTTTATTTTTGTGTAAGCTATTATATGTGTAAGAAATGGGATTCTTAAATATTTACTTCTGTAATTAAAAAGATACAGTACTTATTTTGCAATTCCATTAAAAAACTTATGAGGTTGTTAAGTGGAAACCATTTGGTAACCCCATTGGTAGACGCCCTTAGCGGTTGATATTCGAAAAATGCTGGAAATTAGTTTATTCAATAGTTTTGTTTAATTCATTCACTCAGTTTCATTACCATAGTTGCATTATAGCATTAGGTAAATGGAGATCTTTCTTCACGCAAACTTTAGGAATTTTTCGAAGAATGCCGGAAACGGTTTCTTAGATTCTTGTATGCAATACATAAAATATGTCGTGTGGCTGTAGGAATAAAATATTTTTTGGAACTCAATTGAACGCTTTTAGGGGTTAATTTAAAAAAAAATGGATTACATGGATTACTTCAATATGACGAATTTATCCATAAAGTGTCCATAATGCAGCATGATTTTTTTTTTCGCGTTTGATACTAAAAAACCGTGCTAAAACCCCGTTAAGGGTTGATTTTCAAAATAAATCTGTTAAACGTGTTTCTCAATTTTTTGATGAGTACACTGACAAAGTTTCGTGTCTTTGAAACAATTGTTTATTACATACAAACTTTGATACCTACCTCATTTATCCCACGGGTTGATTTTCGAATAAAAAATTGCACACTTTATTCGGTTCTAATGAAATTTGCATGAAATCATTACAGTAGTTTACTCTCTTGAATAAAAAAGAATCATTGAAATCGGTTCATATTTGTCAGAGTAACGTAATGGAGAACACCAGTTTCATGGTTTTTTAACCGACTTCAAAGGAGGAGGGTCTCAATTCGTCTGTCTAAATTTTTTTTTACCAGTAAAATTCCTACACATCAATCATGGTTCTCCAGGAAGTTCTTATCCGGTTGTGATAAAATTTATACATATTCATTACAGTGGTTCCTTCTTTCGAATAAAATTGGTAAATATTTGCCAGAGTTTGACCATTTTTGTCCTTAAAAAGCGATAAAAACATCATCTTTTAGGCATTCCTACAGTTTTTCCTGAGTCGCCATTTTTGTTTTTTCAGGAACTGCTCATTCGTAAGTAATATTTTTTAAGGGGCCCAATCAGTGGAGCGGCCTATCCGTACCAGAAAGAATTTTTGAAATCGGTTCATAATTGCCAGTCATGCGCGAACATTCATAGAAAAAAAAAATATGTACAGACAAATTGAGAACCTCCTCCTTTTTTGGAGTCGGTTAAAAATGCTGAAAATTAGTTTGTTAAATTTTAGTGTTGAGTTTACTTACCGAGTTTCGTGACTGTATCTGCCTTATAACTTAAATGGAAATCCTTCTGCATGCAAACTTTGAAACCATTAATTGACCTTAGGGGTAGTTTTTCGATGAATTCAGGAAACATGTTTCTTAGATTGTTATGTGCAATACATAAAATAAGTCTTGTGACCGTAGGGTAAAAAAAACATGATTCCAAATCATGTTTTTTGTTCACCCCCAATTAATCCCTTTTGGGGGCTTAAAATTTGCACAAGGCAATTAAAAAAAAAAAAATTTGCACATGGATTTCTTTAATTTCATGAATGCATCCGCAGTGTCATCAGTGCAGCATGAATTTTTTACCGCATTCATATTCAAAAACCGTGCTAAAACCCCGTCAAGGGTTGATTTTCAAATCAAAATGTGTCAGACATGTTTCTTAACTTCATATGATGACCAAAGTTTTGTGTCCGTCTGATGAAAAATATTTTTTTGCAAACTTTGATACCCTATTTGACCCACTTACGGGTTGATTTCCGAAAAATGCACAAAATTTGTTTGTTGTTTTGTTGAGTTTATTTATTGAGTTTTGTGACTGTAGCAGCATTATAGCTAAAATGAAAATTCTTGTTCATGCAAACTTTGCAACCTCATAAAAGGACCTTAGGGATTGTTTTTTGAAGAATGCCTTAAATAAGTTTCTTAGATTATTGTGTGCAATGTATAAAATAAGTCCTGTGACTGTAGGACAAAAAACATTTTTTGGACCCAATTAGACCCTTTTAGGGGTTGATTTTCCAAATAAATTGCGTTAACTTGATGAATTTATTCACAAAGTTGCATCAGTGCAGCATGATTTTCTTTCCGCGTTTGCTACTCAAAAACCATGCTTAAACCCCTTCAAGGGTTGATTTAAAAAAATAATATGATACTCGTGTTTTTTATCAGTACACTGATAAAGTTTCGTGTTCATGCGATGAATATTTATTTTTCTATAGTAACTTTGATACCCCACTTGGCCCCCTTAGGGGTTGATATTCGAAAAATGCTGAAAATTAGTTTGTTAAATTGTTTTGTTGAGTCCATGTACTGAGTTTCGTTACTCTAGCTGTATTATGTGTGGTGTTAGTGCGGTGAAAAAAAAAGTTTTTCATACAAACTTTGAGACCCCATTTGACCCACTTAGGAGTAATCAACTCCTAAGTGGGTCATCGAAAAATGCTTAAAAATAAAAAAATAAATGTTTATTCAATTTTTGTATTGAGATTATGTACCAAGTTTCGTTACTCTAGCTGTATGATAGCATTAAATGGAAATCGTTCTACGTGTATTCTTTTCAACCCCATTAAATGCCCCCCCCCCCCCCTATGGTCAGGGGTTGTTTTATGCAAAATGCCGGAAAACTTTTTCTTAGACTCTTGTGTAGAATACATAAATTAAGTCTTACGACTGTAGGTCGAAAAACATTTTTTGGTCCCCAATTGGACCCCTTAAAGAGGTGATTTTCAAAAAAATATTATTTATACAATAATTGCTTTAGTTTGATAAATGTATTCGCAAAGTTTCATCAATGCAGAATGATATTTTTTTTCCGCGTTTCATACTCAAAAACCATGCAAACAACCCATTACGGGTCGAATTTGAAAAAGGTGATACACGTGTTTCTTAATGTCTTTGGCTTAGTACATTGACAAAATTTCATATCCATGTGATGAAAAAAAAAAACACAGGTGTTGATTTTACAAAAATGCTCAAAATTACTTTGTTCAATGGTTGTGTTGATTTTATTTACTGAGTTTCGTTACTCTAGCTGCATCATAGCATGAAATGGAAATCCTTCTTTGTGCAAAATTTTCAACCCCTTGATATTACCTTAGGGGTTGTTTTTCGAAAAATGCCGGAAATAGGTTTCTTTAATTCTTCTGTACAATATATAAACTAAGTCTTATGACTGTAGGTCGAAAAACATTTTTTGGACCCCAATTGGACCCATTTCGGAGTTGATTCCCAAAACATCATGTATACACATGGATTGCTATAATTTGATAAATATAATCGCAAAATTTCATCAATGCAGTAAGTATGTCAAGTTTTTTCACGTTTCATACTCAAAAACCAGTCAACTCAAATCCTACTATAGGGGTCGATTTTAAAAAAATTGTAATACACGTATTTCTTTATTTCTTGTGTTTAGTACACTGACAAAGTTTCATGTTCGTGTGACGAATTTTTTTTCATACAAACTTTGGGTGCTCATTTGACCCACTTAGGGGTTGATTTTACAAAAATGCTCAAAATTAGTTTTTTAATTGTTGTGCTGAGTCTATTTACCGAGTTTCGTTACTCTAGCTGCATTATAGGATGAAATGGAAATCCTCTTTGTGCAAACTTTGAAACCCCACTGAAAAACCTTAGGGATAGTTTTTCAAAAAATGCTGGAAATAGGTTTCTTAAATTCTTGTGTGCAATATATAAACTAAGTTTTATGACTGTAGGTCGAGAAACATTTTTTGGACCCCAATTGGACCCCTTTAGGAGTTGATTTCCAAAAAATGATTATTTGCACTTGGATTGCTATAATTTGATAAATATATTCGCAAAGTTCCATCAATGCAGTAAGTATGTTTTTATTTTACATTGTGTACTCAAAAACCATGTTAAAACCCCTTTTAGGGTCAATTTTAAAAAAGTTGTAATATACGTGTTTCTTTATTTCTTTTGTTCAGTACTGTAACAAAGTTCCGTTTCTGTGTGACGAAAAAAATATTTTTTTCATACTTACTTTGGGAGCCCATTTGACCCACTTAGGGGTTGATTTTACAAAAATGCTCTAAATTAGTTTTTTCAATTGTTATGTTGAGTTTATTTACCGAGTTTCGTTACTCTAGGTGCATCATATGATGAAATGGGAATCCTTCTTTGTGCAAACTTTGAAACCCCATTAAATGACCTTAGGGGTAGTTTTTCGAAAAATGCTGAATTTAAGTTTCTTAGATTCTGGTGTGCAATATATAAACTAAGTCTTATGACTGTAGGTCGAGAAACATTTTTTGTACCCCAATTGGACCCCTTTAGGAGTTGATTTTCAAAAAAATATTATTTGCACTTGGATCTCTATAATTTGATTAATGTATTTGCAAAGTTTCAGCAATGCAGTATGAAATTTTTTTTCCGCGTTGCATACTCAAAAACGATGCTAAAACCCCTGTAAGGGTCGATTTTCAAAAAGTGGGATACACGTATTTCTTTATTTCTTTTGTTTAGTACACTGACAAAGTTTCATGTCCGTGTGACGAAAAAAATATTTTTTTCCATACAAACTTTGGGAGTCCATTTGACCCCCTTAAGTATGGAATTTCGAAAAATCCGTTCTTATTGTTCATCTAGACTATTTAAATAATGTTGGTTCCAAATTTCAAGATTGTACGTTATATGGTTTTTGCTGTATCGTGATTCCTAGAAAACACCCTGCTCTTTTATTAATATAGATAATAGGTACCTCTCCTTATAGCGAATAACTAATTTTACAAGCTGACTACGCTCAGAGAAATGTTTATATTAAATTAATATCTTCATGGTATTGTATTTATAAACAACATTTTCTACCACAATTGAGTTAATAAATTATTTGAATTTATATTAGAATACTTTATTATTGGTTTACGTTTATTAATCAGCTTTGTCCTAATCCAACAGAGGACGGAATTCTTTTTGATAAGAACTACCTATACAATTATACAAATACGTATTTTGTTTCCGCTAACAGTTAAACCATTTGTAGCTATAATTACCATCCACTCAGAAACATGTGAAAGTTGCGGAATGAAACAACAAAAAGCTAATCTACTACCAGTACCACCACTACCACCGCTACCACTCTGCGTCGCGGCGTCGCTTCAATTTCTTGCACTATCATCATCATCATTTTGTTCGCCATCATTTTCCACTCGATAAACTTGTTTTTATGGTTTGGTTTATAGAACGAAAGGAAGCAATGTAGGTATATACTTACTCGTATAGGCCATAAAAGAACTATATACCTACTCAACTTTAAAATAGCTCTATATTCGATAAGGTTTCAGGTCATCGTTATGCTGAACAGATGCTGAAGTATGTATTGACCACAATTACAATACAATTTAAGTAGTAGAACACAAAAACAAAAAAGGTATTTATATAGTAAGTATAAGTTGTATAAACCGAAGTGTATGTATAATACACACATCAAAAGTGTCTAGGGATCAACATATATTTTTGCAATAACTTTTCTCCTGATTGATATTAATTAAAATTTTCTTTAAGGATTCATCAAATAAAGTGTTTTCGTTTGTCACAGTAACGATAAACCAAGTCACCTTTGCATTAATAAAGAAATTTGCCATTTTCCTAATAAAGGGATTTTTGACATTTGAACCACTAACACAAAAGTTCGAAAAAAAGACTGAAATAACAGTTTTCTTTAAAATTTTATTGGGTAACTTAAACAATTAATAATCCGTGTTTCTACCGCGAACACTAACAACACAAGAACATCGGTTTGGCATACTCAAAATGAGTTCATCCAAATCACGCTGTGGAATGGCCGCCCATGTTCGTTGCAACAACAAAAAAAGGTCTTCTTGCGACTGGATACCCTCCATATTCGGCAGAGCTCTTCTCTGTAGCATATCCCATGCAGTAGCGGACTAACGGGGGGGCGGAGGGGGCGGTCCGCCCCGGGCCTCGGGTCCAGGGGGGCCTCCAATCGCCAAAACTTATTTTTAATCTTTGAAGTATTTCAGTACCTACTACGTATTAGATAGAATATTACCATACCTTGATTGTTTTAGAGTTCTGGAGCACATATCCTATTAATATATGACAATTGCATGTAGATTGATATGAGACAACTAAGTTTCTGCGTCAGAAGTTGGAACTCATAAATATTGGTTGAAATAATCTATGCGATACGTTCCCTTAAGTTCGTTCGTTCCCCCGTTCTCAAAGACGGCCATAATGTCATGTGTGGTAAGTATTAGACAGTTTGGAGTTGGGGGCCTCCAAAATTGATAAATTCAATTTGTGTAGAGCGCAGCAATGTTTTATTTAAAAACAAACAGATGGCTGCTGGATACAAGAATATTAAGATTTTATATAGGGTAGCACATCGCTGGCTGGATAATTATGATACTATGCCAAGAACACGAGTGCCTCCTTAAGGCAGAGGATACCTAGTCACATTTCTATTGGTCCTTGGCCATGCGAGTTGCACCACTGGCTTGACGCATCGTCTTCGTTTCTTTGGTCTCCTTCTTCTAGAACATGACTTTCTTACAGAAGGACCCTCCACATGGATTCCTCTGCCAATATAGTAGATACTACTGCTGACAGAGAGTGGTCTGGTCGTGCACAATCTGGCTCCGCTGCGTGGATAGTATACTTGTGGTGCTATTAGCTAGCATTTACAAGCAGGTAAATAAAGCAGACCAAAAAGTAGCAATGCCGCCTTACCACACAAAGGTTGTACCTATACGACGGGGTGTTAGACAAGGTGATATTTTATCACCGAAATTATTTACTTTAGTACTGGAAGATATTTTTAAGAAATTGGATTGGGAAGGTAAGGGTTTAAATATAGCTGGTGCACGATTGAGTAATTTAAGAAATGTAGATGACAGTACTTTTTGCCAACAGTCCACAAGAATTGCAGTGTATGGTGCAAGATCTTCACCATGTCTCTCTATCTGTAGGATTAGAAATTAACCTTAACAAGACCAAATATATGACCATAGAGGCGGAAAACCCTGAAGTCTGAAGTAATTACTGTTGGTGATGCTGCACTTGAACGTGTAAATGAATATGTATACTTGGGCCAGGAAGTGAAAATGGATTGCGTGTCGAACTCCCCGCTGGCGTAAGTGTCGTCTGTTACGCGGACGACACGTTAATCGTGGCCGGTGGGGACACCTTCGAGAGGACCAAAGAGCTCGCCGAGCTTGGGGCGGAAATCGTCGTCGCGAAAATACGCGAGTTGGGCATGGAGATAGCGCCTCAGAAAACCGAGGCGCTGTGGTTCCACGGCCTACCTAGGAGCCGGGAACCACCGCCCAACTTGCGCGTCCGTGTGGGTGAGTCGGAAGTCAGGGTGGGGCCGTACATGAAATATCTTGGCCTCACCCTTGACAGTCACTGGGGCTTCGAGGAGCATTTCGAGCGCCTGGTCCCCCGAGTCAATAGGGTTGCAGCGGCCTTGCACAGGCTGCTCCCCAACCTAGGGGGGCCGAGCGAGGAAGTTCGCCGCCTCTACGCCGGAGTCGTGCAGTCCGTAGTCCTCTACGGGGCGCCCATCTGGGCGCCGAGGCTGGCCATTAGACGCTGTAGGACGAAAATCTACAGCGTCCAGCGGAGGATGGCACTGCGGATTGCACGAGGATACCGAACGGTGTCCTTTGAGGCGGCGACCATACTGGCACGCTTTCCGCCCTTAGACATCCTGGCGGGCATGTATGCGAGGGTCTATGACCGGATCCGCATCGCCCGCCAGAGAGGCGGAGGCGAGCCGGTGGCGCTCGAATCCATCAAGCGGCAGGAACGACACAACGCACTCACGACGTGGCGCGAGCGGCTCCAGCCGGAGCACATAGCGCGCAAACGCGTCGTTGAGGCATTCCTGCCGTACCTCGAAGCCTGGATACAGCGACGGAGCGGACGACTCACCTATAGGCTTACGCAGATAATCACCGGTCACGGTTGTTTCGGTGATTATCTGCATAAGATCGGACGTGAAGCGACGACGAGATGCTTCCACTGCGACCAGTCTGACTCCGCCCAACACACGCTGGAGGCTTGCCCCGCGTGGTCGTTGGAGCGTCGAGACCTGGTCGCAGTCATCGGATCGGACCTCTCCCTGGGCAGCGTAGTGTCGGCTATGCTGTCCGGGGATGCGGCGTGGGGAGCGATGGCCGCCTTCTGCGAGACTGTCATGTCCCAGAAGGAGGCCGCTGAGCGGGAACGCGAACGCGCTGATCCCACCCGGCGACGAAGGCGCAGGCCGCATCAAGCGGCCGCCCAACGTCTCGCTCCCCAGCCCTGAGCCCGGGGCTATAAACAATGGGCAACCTTCGGAGTCGCTGGACGCTCGGGGTGTGGGCCCCTTGAGCGTCCATTGAGTACGGCGGCGACTCCGAGGAGGACGGCGGCGGGGTTGCGACCCCCGTCCCCGTGAGTACCGTGACTGGTTCCCGGGGGGCTACAATGCGCCCCCCGGCGGCGGGCTCAAAGGCAAGGCACTGAGGGGCCCCTGGTGCAGATCCCACCGGAGAGCCCTGGGGTCTCCCCTCTCATGTGCCGATGCGACAGCCGCGGGGGTTTTAGTGGGTAAGAATCCCACATACCCCGGTCGAGCCCCACAGCTCCCGGGGATCTTTCGAAGATTTCCCCCGCGTCAAAAAAAAAAAAAAAAAAAGGAAGTGAAAATGGATAAAAAGAATCAAACCAACGAGATAAACAGGCGAAGGATGGGCAGCCAGTGTGTATTGCCAGTCCTTTCCTAAGGAGCTGAAACTTGGTTACAATAAACGCTGTGGTTTAAAAGCTTGTTGTAGCTCAAGGGGCTATGGAAAGGAAATTAGTAGGAGTAACTCTGCGAGACAGAAAAACAAACAAATGGCTTCGCAAACAAAGTACACTAGCCGACGTGGAAGTGAAAATGGGCTGGCAGGCAACATCACCCGAAAATCGGAGTCGTGGTGTAAGACCGTACTGTAGTGGAGACCTTGGGACAGAAAAAGGCCAGTAGGGAGACCGCAAATGCGTTGGAAGGACGATAATATCTCAAGGGTAGCGGGCAAAACCTGGATTTCAAAAGCCCAAAATAGATCGGAATGGATGAAAATGAAGGTGGCCTACACCATAATGGTTGAAAGCGGCTTAAAATAAGAGAAGATACTTATGGTGCGTGTTGGGTGGAAGCCCGGGCCCACCTCAATGATGGCAAGTCGTTGTCACCCTCACCCTATCTCACTCAGATAATCACTGTAACACTATGTGCGTTACATTGATGATTCTCGAAGTGAGTCTACAGGTTATTCGCTCATAGTCACGTCGCTTAGACATGAGGTCACGACTAAGAAGAAGAATATTAGGTACTATAAATTTACGAAAATATTGTCTGTTGACATTTATAACGTTTCCATCCTGTAAAGCATTTATGTCACTAGCACAACTAACACAAATCTAACGACATATCACAAGTCAAAATCCATTGAGCCATTTAGGCTGTAGGCTGTGTCAAAGAAACAGACATACTCTCAAAAAACATACCCTTTTTTCTGGGATAGTCCGGTAAAAATACATCACTTTCTGACCGGGGGGCCTCAAAACTTTTTGCCGCCCCGGGCCCCCAACAGGCTTAGTCCGCCACTGATCCCATGCATGCTCAATCGGGTTCAAGTCTGGCGACTGAGCAGGCCAGGGCAGGACATTGATGTTAGCTGCGGCGAGAGTCTGTCTTACAACTCTTGCGGTGTGCGGTCGTGCATTATCATGCATTAACTGAAATAAGGGACCGATTTGCACTTGTAGAGGAACGATGACGTCTGATACAATCGTCTCAGCATAAATTTGAGCGTTGAGGTTGCCTCTGATCCAAATCAACTCAGTTCTTCCGCCGATCCAAATACCCGCCCATACCATGATGGTTCCACCACTATAAGGATGGACTTCCTGGCAGGATTTTAATCGCTGTTGGCGTCCAGGGGTTCTCCAGTGTCGTATACGTCTTGTATCCGGTCTCATACCAAAACGAGACTCATCAGAAAAGCACACGAAACGCCATTGTTCTTCTGCCCATTTTTTTGCCCAAAAATGCTTGATCCCTAGACACTTTTGATGTGTGTAGTAGATATAATAAACGTAGGTCGTACGTCTCGTACGTCACGAATGTCATCTTAAGTGTTATTTTATCACATAACCGTTGTACAACATTTAAGGTGTCTACGAGTACGACTACTCCATATTATTATGTCGTGTATGGTTTTCTTCTATAGACTATAGTAATTTAGTATGCTACTGATGTTTAGTATTAAGGTTTGATTACATTTACACCATCATGCACAACACTCTCACACCTTATACGTATATATCCTCGTTTCGTATTGAGCTGGGCAACAATAATTTAAACACGGAATATGTTATTGGATGCGGATCAATACAGAATACAGAAGAAAAAGAAGGAAGAAAAAAGATGTCTGTGCGGTTGCCAATCTAATCTAACCGAACTTTTGAATTTTAATGTTTAACATGTGAAAAGGACCAGACGATATCTTTGGGGTGAGTTTAGGACTTAAGTTTATTTTAGCTTCTTCAACAGTACACATAAGACAGGGTGACTAACAAAACAGAGGAAAAATTGAAACGCCCTGAACCAGCGCCTGCGGGGTTAACATTTTCCAAGCCAATCACGGTGGTGACTAGTGGCGAGGACGGGTTCCCAACAACTGATAAAGCAAACTGGTTGTAAGTAGGTACGTGTAATATACGCAGTTGACTCCGTACCGCGTGCACCCGCGTATAGACTCTACCAACCATCGGCATCGGTATGCACCACAACTTTAAAACTCTAGTGGTTAGGAAAATTGATCAAACGATCATTTATATAGAGCTTTTCCTTAATGGTTAATACTAAAAAGATACATTGAAAGAATATTTGTAGAGTCAGCATACAAATACTCAAAAAATGTTGACTGACATGTTTTTGATTTTACCTACTATGCCTTCTGTGCTTGCACCACCATCCCGGCAATAACCACTATGCCTTCTGTGCTTGCACCACCATCCCGGCAATAACCACCGCAGTGCATCGCACCGCACCACTAAAAACAGGGTTGCCAAATGAAAATCAGCTCTGGGTGCATTCCACCCTGCTCATGCTGAGTTGGTGTCCCTTTTTGGCATGGCATAGAGTATATTATACTTAATCATTATTTTATGTTTTTTTTTCTCGTATACGTAGTTTTTAAACGTCTGTAATGAAATGTAATCTTGTATGTTTGTATCTAAAATGTTTTTTCTTCTTCTTCTTCAGTGTCAGATATTCTGCCAAAGCAGTAGCAGCAGCAGTGGCCTGTACACATTTATGTGAAGACCAGTGTACCTACTAGGCGTTATCTGATCCGTTAGTAAAGATTTTGTATTGCAACCTATGCTAAATGCCGAGACGAGGATTCATTAACAGACTTAATTTCTTATGTCTCAGTGGACGGTGTGCATGGTGATTTACCTTCAGATGGATACTCTACTAGGCTCGTCACTAACTTGCATAAAAAGCCTACATTCTTGAGTGGCAGGCTAGGTAGATATACTTGTCACTGTTTACATAATATTATGTTAATCAGGCAAGTCAATCGTATGTAAAGTTATTTTGTATCTGAATGGTGTGGGCACTCTATAATATAGTCATAGCATAGATTTATATATTAAGTCCGATATCACTGTATGTTTAACAGTCCTTGACATCTCTCGCAATCTACAGAATCTAATACGGCGCGTCTTGCTTCCGAACCATATTTGCTAAAATTGTAGAGCTTATAATAATATATCAGGGTTCAATATAGTAATGTAAATGGTTACTAGCTCCGTACACCGCAAGATTCAACAATATAATATATTATTTTATCAGTATTGACCGTTTGGTTACGAGTGTTACGAGCGCGGTGATGATTGTCTACGAGTTGTTTACACCGCCGAGCCGCACGCCCCACGCCGCGCCGCGCCGCTCCAAACACGTTGCTACATCACACACATGTGAGGGCTCGTGAATGGCTTTAATTAATTGCAAATACCTTGAACTGTTTCAATGTTTTTTTTAAATATATTAACTGTGCAACTATTTATAACTTCAACTATAAAAACCTACTTGCATGATAATATTATAGGTAAGATAATTATTTCGACCTTAATATGCGTAAAGCATACTTAAATGTACAACGTATAACGTTAGTGATTGATAGCGTTATTTTTAGGGTTCCATACCTAAAAGGTAAAAAAGGAATCCTTACAGTCTGACTTCGTCTGTCTGTCTGGTCTGTAACACCTATATATTTCAGGAACTACTGGTGCTATCGTTTTGAAACTTGGAATATTTTTAGATCTTACTTATCCAACCTCATCGCAAATGAAAAAATATTTTTTTTCTTTTACTTTCTTTTTAATGGGGGCCGAAATGGGGTATCAATATTTCAAAGTGAGAATACTATTATCATACGAAAGGGCTGCATTTGCACATCTCCAAACAGATTTTTATTTTGATTTATGTCGTTTTTGGCTTATAATCAAAATGTCAAAAAATACCACCCCCTTGTCTTCGAAGTTTGTATACCACCCCTTATATTCCTCTTTTTATTGTATCTTCCTCTCAGCATGTTGCTAAGCACGGTCAATGTGCGGCCGAAGAGTTTTCCTATCATGATCTGATATTCCTGTCATATAAGATTCGTCCTCCTAAAGCAAAGCCTAAAATAATCCTTCAGCGCAATTTTAGTGGTATGGATTATGACGCATTTCTTAGTGATGCTCGCGCCATTGATTGGTCCCCGGTTATTGAGGCAGATTCGGTTAACGATCAGGTGGAAATGTTTAACTCAATCTTAATGCAATTATATGACAAGCATGCACCTTTGCGATCCATTAAACTGAAGCACCTTCCTGCTCCTTGGCTTACTGATGACATTAAGTTACTGATGCGTAAGAAAGCTAGTGCCAAACATAAATTTAAATGCCGTCCCAATGATCTTACCAGAGAAAAATATGTTAGATGTCGCAATCACTGCAATACGGTGTGTAGGAACGCATTACGCCACCATGTTCATGAATCTGTAGATAAAAATGATCCAGCTAAAGTCTGGAAATTTCTTAGGTCTATTGGAATTGGTAAAGGACGTCAGGATACCGTTCCCACTAATTTAGATTTAAATTCTCTCAATCTCCATTTCTCTTCTTCTTCGTCTATTGATGGGGCAATTAAAGCCAACACTCTTAATTACATCTCAGCCTTACCAATTCCGGACCATTCTCCTTTTGTTTTCAGTCGTCTAACCGCTAGTGACATCAAGAAGAGCATACTTTCAATCACGTCAAACGCAGTTGGTAATGATGGTATCAGTCGCAATATGCTTGTGCCGCTTCTTGAAATTATCCTTCCTGTTCTTTGTGATATTCTGAATAATTTTGTTGATAGCGGCATTTTTCCTTTAGCTTGGAAGGATGCTCAAATTATTCCTCTTCCTAAAAAATCAAGTCCTAAATTATTTTCCGAATTTCGACCTCTATCTATTCTTTCTTTTCTTTCTAAAGTTCTTGAACGCCTTGTCTATGACCAGATTAGTAAATTTCTTTATTGTCACAATCTTTTAAATCCTTTACAATCAGGTTTCCGCCCGGGCCATAGCACGACTACTACACTCGTCAAGATCACTGATGATATACGTCATTCCATGGACCATGGCAAACTTACTGTACTTATATTGCTGGATTTCAGTAATGCGTTCAATACGGTTGATTTTGACATTCTCTTGGCCTTACTTCGCTCAATGAATGTATCTCCTGCGGTTGTCGATTGGTTTTACAGTTATCTTTATGGGCGCAGGCAGCGGGTTCGCCTGGATGAGGATTTCTCTTCTTGGTGTGATACGACTGCTGGCGTCCCTCAAGGTGGTGTCCTTTCTCCACTTCTTTTCGCAATTTTTATAAACTCTGTCTCGCAAAATCTATCTTCTTCGTACCACCTATATGCAGACGATCTACAAATTTATTCTAGTGCTTCATTGGATGAACTACCAGAGTGTATTAGGGTAGTTAATAATGATATTTTCCTTATAACCGAGTGGAGCAAAAAATTTGGCTTAAAAGTTAATCCTGCAAAATCTAAGGCGATGATAGTGGGTAGTTCGCGATTGATTTCAAGGGTAAACTGGAGAACGATCCCTAGTGTCAATTTAGATGGGGAATTAATACCTTTAAGTGAATCGTGTAAAAATTTAGGAATCTTAATTGATCGCTGCTTGAGTTGTGTTCCTCAACTCCAAGTTACTAGCCAGAAGTTGTTTGCTGCTGCAGCCTCGTTAAAAAGACTCCGTAACTTTCTTCCCACTGCCACTAAAATTGTTCTAGCTCAATCCCTATTACTTCCAATTCTTGATTATGCTGACATCTGCTATTTAGATCTTACAGAGGACCAGCTTAATAAACTTGAGCGTCTTCAAAATTTTTGTATACGATTTATATTTGGTTTGCGCAAATATGATCATGTTTCTCAATTTCGTTCTAAGCTCAAGTGGCTTCCTATTCGTCTTCGTCGGAATACGCACATCCTGTCTCTTCTTTATAATATACTATTTAATTCTTTTTCTCCGCGTTACCTAAAGGAACGTTTTGTTTTTCTCGGCAATGACGGGCCCGTTGGTCTAGTGGTTAGACACCCTGTCCGCTAACCGATGGGTCGTGGGTTCGATTCCCACCAAGTGTCTGGGTGTTGTTTATCTATTTAAGTATGTATTTACAAAAAAAAAAGTATATATGTATTAGTATCAGTTGTCTGGTTTCCATAGTACAGGCTCTGCCTAGTTTGGGATCGGATGACCATGTGTGGATTGTCCCAAGATATTATATATTATATAAAAAATAAAAAAAAATTATATTATATAATGATTCCCACTGTTTGAGGTCATCAGAAAATCTCACTCTTATGTTCCCTTCTCATAATAGTTCGTTTTACGATAAGTCATTCACAGTAGAAGCTGTTCGTCTGTGGAATGCCTTACCGGTCACTGTTAGACATGCACCATCTCTGCCTATCTTTAAAGATCGTTTGAAAGCATTTTATTTGTCCCTATGAATTTTATATTGATATTAACCGGCTGCATTTATTTATTTATTATTGTTGGTTATTTATATTTGATTCTATCAAATATAATATTTATGTATTATACTAATATTTATATATATATATTATTTTGCTGTTACGTGTTTTATTGTTTATAGTTATGTATTTTTTTTTTAAGTTTTTTTTTTCTCTTTTCTAATTGGTTTGTATAAACAACCCCGCCTTGCAGTTCATAGTTCCTCTCCATCCAAAGGTTGCCTGGTAGAGATCACTTTTAGTGATAAGGCCGCCCATTGTTTCATTCTATTTTACTGTTTTTTTTTTCTCTTGTATTTTTGTGTTTTTAATAATGGTGGAACAATAAAGTATTATCTATCTATCTATCTATATTCGGAGGGAAAAACCTGAAATAATTCTAGGTAATACATGTCTATCTATATTTTACAGGAAAAATAAAATGATCTTTCTATGTGTACTGTTTTTTAGTAATCCTAAAACAAACTACGACAAACTAACTTAGTTATGCAGTTTGGTGTTTTGCTATCTGAGGTGTTAGACAAATAGTAAAACAACTTTAATACGTCTAAAGATGGTATGGAACCCACGGTGCGGGAGTCCGACTCGCATTTGACCGGTCTTTTTTTTCAATAGTGTGATAGTTGTGGTTAGTAAAACTAGACCATGTATTACCTGCTAGCTAGGCCGAAGGCCGAACGAACATGACATGTATGATGACACCTACCGCGCGCCACTCTCGACAAGCTATTCTTTATTATACATATTACTTCTTCTTCTTCTTGTTGCTTGATTCTTCTTCTTGCTTCTATAAGATTCCTGCCAGTTCTTGTGAATATGCCTTCTTCTTTTTGAAATACTAGTAACCTAATAAGAACATAAGTTCGAATAAATGTAATTACCTAAACGTATTGTTATGAAACATTATAAGAAACGCATCCCCCTCGTTGATATACAATGTATATTTACTCTTTACGTGGAAACTAAGATAAGCAGAATGGAATTCAAATTCTATTAACAACAAGCCGGGACGACTAGATAAGACTTAACAAGCTAATTAGTTAGTAGTTAGTACGTGCGTCGTACGCAGGCGCAGGCGCTATCGCTGGCGCGGCTCACGCGATCGTCTCGTGCGCAGGTCGCGGGCGCACGGTGCGCACGGTGCCCACGGCCAGCGGCCAGCCTTGTCGATCAAATTTTACTTTTCATTCACCATCTCGCTGCTGTAGCGTAACGATGTTCTATATTATACATATGTGCGTACAGCGGCAAACACTGATTAAAAAAAAGTGAAAAAATGACAAGCCCGCCGAGTTTCTAGCCGGATTTTCTCAGTTGAGGCCGCGTTGTGATCCGATGGTAGCATTAAAAAAAATTACCATTCAAAAGTGTTCGTTAAGCCTATTTGAAATAAATATTTTTTAATTTGAATTTGATATATTTACAGTAGGTACCTACTTACTTACAACATTGTCCATTGAAAAAAAAGACGATTTTACGAATTAACCCCTCTTCACTTTATCGGCAAAGCACTGCAGCGTGTACCATAAACTCAAACTGAAACGTTTATTTGCGAATGAAATATTACATAAGATATTACAGAGTGCAGTACATAAAGATAATTTCATTCCACCAGTAAGATGCTGGTATGCAAAGGACCATGCCCATATTAGTATGGAGCTGAAAGTCAGAAATGACATGCAATGCCCAAATTGCAGCTCTATGTCATATGATAACTATTTAACAGTATTTATATGATAACTAGATTTAATGTCATATAAAGCACCGGTTCAAAAGATATTGGACATTAAACATGATAACCTCCTACTGTTTTTTTATACATTTTATCGTTTACAGACAGCAATGCTATTAGTTTTTCACTAGGAACTTCATGATCATCATCACATAAGCTAAGCCAGATCAGTGTTCTTTTATATACTTATCTGTATGTTATCAGATAAACATGTCAGTTATTTGGAATTATCTAGTCTGTCTCCATTGTATAGTGTCAATATGTATGTGAAAACAATTTGGTTAGATACACTGGTACTGCAATGTCAACAGAACGTCTTATTTTTTTTTTATCCTGTGCTTCATATGATTTAAAATTAACAACATAATTCTAGTTTTTATTTATTAGAGCAATCTTGTAATATACTTTATCTGGGCATTTCTGGGGCACAAATGGGCATGGTCCTTTATATTCATTAGTTACTAATAAATTATATAATTAATAATATTAAATAAATTAAAACGGAAACATGTCAGCATGGCAAAAAAAAAAACATTTAATTTGAAATGTCATTTGAGTTTAAGAATTCTTTAATACTGTAAAAACATTTCTTTAAGCCAGTCATGTAATTTGTTCTTAAACATAGTCATTGGTAATGTTTTATATATCTTGGAAGCTTATTAAATACTTTGATGGCCATAGTAAACATATTGTCGCCAAATATTTTATTTTTGTTTTTCGGCATGTGTAGTGTTTCCCATGCCTTGTTATTCTCGTAAGGACATCTTCATGCTTATTAAAATATTCAAGATGTTTCCTTACAAATGTTGCTATTTCTTTGATATACATGCAAGTAAGGGCTTACATTACAGCTATCCAGGTACCAAGCACCACATACGGTCCTAATATACTTTTTTTGGACGATGAAGGCATTTACTGCATCAACAGAGTTACCCCATAATAGTAATCCATAGAGCCATACATAGATCGCATAGCTCTACCTCGCATACGGCCCGGGGGATGAAAAACAATTATAATTAGCGGAAATCCCCGCGGCCACAGCACTACTCTCTATATTTTGTGACAGCACCCACAGCTCAGTCGTTACATTCCACACTAATCTACATGTTTATGAGTTCGCTGTTCGCTGTTGTAATTTACAGACAGCGTTATAAACTAGTACACTGCATAACGACATCGCCACTTTGTTGTATTATAACCATTATTATTATTGACGGACATTAATATCGCGAGAGCGATTTCTTGTGCTGCATGTCTCTCTGACTGGTCGACCTCGCTACATGATTGATGACAGCGAGTGGCGCACTGGCGCATTCCTGTTCGACACATATTCGCCCTCTCAATTGATGCTTGTCAAATGTGCGTGTCAAGTTCAAAACGAATTCATTGAGGCGATTTTTTTTTAAATTTATTTAATCATGCAAAATATTTACAAACAAAAACAATCACGTCATAAAAACCCGTTAGGGTTTGTCGTTGACGTGAGTGAACAATCTTCGTACCTAACTAAAAATAAAAGGAATAAAAATGTACAATGGTTGTTAAAAAAGGAAAATATAAGTACATTATCTATCTATACTATAATAAAACTCAAAGAGCACTTTTTCTGTACATTGAATATTTTTCCAAAATTTCTATGTACTATATACTACGACATAGAGGCCAAAACAATTTTTTTTGGAATCATTGTCTGTCTGTCTGTCTGTCGTTCTGTTCGTCCAGGTATCATTTGAAAACCCGTGGATGGATTTTGATAGGACTTTGACTGATGTGTTGTGTAGAAGTCAAGGTGTAAGTTGGTATATAAAACATCACGCTATGTTTCATAGGGGCTAAGCAGTGAAACATTACTTGCACATATTACCACGTAATTTCCTTTGTATGTGAATAGGGTAATTATAGACTGATCAGTTAATCATTAAGATATGTATTATTACGCTATATACAATAGGAACTGAGCAGACATTTAGTTTGCATAAGACATGGCATTGGCGAAGGGTCAATTTTTGTAAGGGGTAAGCCGGTCCGGTACACCCAGGACATTTTCATTAGATTTCTGTATTGTTCTAAGTACTTTGCTGATAGCAATATGACATTATATCTTTGAAAAGTTAAAATCTGTAAATCCCGAGCGGATCCAAACTAGATTATGTATGTATTACAGTCGCCACAATAAAAGATGCGGAAAACTTAAAACTTTCATTATCGAATATCATTAGACAGTAATTTACGATGTTAGCGTGATTTACATTATGAACAGCGCCATCTATCGGTGAAATTGAACATACAATAACTATAGAACTTTAATTTATATATTATATCAAAGAAAGTCGTGTTAGTTACACTATTTATAACTCTAGAACGGCCTAACCGATTCGGCTGAAAATTGGTGGGGAGGTAGCTTAGAACCAGTAAAGGGACATAGGATACTTTTTATCCCGGTAGGTTAAGGTTAAGCAACGTTAGGTAAGGTCATTAAATAGATGGGTGAACCAATTTGTATGAAAGTGTGCATTTCGGGTAGGTCTGAGAATAGGTCATACAGTATATTTCATACCGCTAGGTTAAGGTTAAGCTACATAAGGCAAGGTCATTAAATAGATGGGTGAACCGATATGTATGAAATTATGTGTGCATATCGGGGAGGTCTGAGAATAGGTCATAAAGTATATTTAATGCCGCTGATACTTAGTTCACATAATTAAGTTCACTTTTAAACTTAAAGTTCACTTTTTAACTTTTTTTAAATTTTTTCTTAAAGTATTCACTTTAAGAAAAAATTTAAAAGTGAACTTTTGCGTAACATGACGCAGTTACGTTCTATTGGTGCTGTCAAAAAGAAAATAAACGGTTGGACGCTCTATAATGAAGAAATACCGACCCCATTTCTAAGAATTGGACTAATACTGATAATGTCCTGACAGAAAGAAACTGGACCCGATAACATTTTGCACGACATCCATCAACACTATGCCGAATGAACTAATAATAACAATAATAACCACTCAGTACGTTTTTAGGGTTCCATACCTAAAAGGTAAAAAAGGAACCCTTATGGCGTGACTTCGTCTGTCTGTCTGTGACATCTATATATTTCAGGAACCACTGGCGCTATCGATTTGATACTTGGAACAGTTTTAGATCTTACTTATCCAACCTCATCGCAAATGAAAAAGAAAATTCTTTCACTTTCTTTTTAATCGGGGCTGTTAGGGTCCTAGTGGACGTTAAATAAAAATCGCGGACTGTATATAATAGGGCTGGTTTAATGCCGTGAAAATGACAAATAATAAAATAGTAAAAAATTAAATTAAGTAGTCGTCCGTCGCGAATGGCCCTGTGCGTCGTGAGTGGCGAGCCGACGGTCTCAGGTACGTTGCCGGCGGTGGCGCGATGTTCCCCGCCCGCGCGTCTCCTCCCGTGCGTTAGGACAGGTTCTTAACAGGGCCGAAATGGAGTGTCAAAATTTCGAAGGGGCTACTACGAGTATATCAAGTGGGTTATCATATGAATGGGCTTCATTTTCATATTTCAAAACAGTTATTTTTTGGTTTGTCTTGTAGTTTTGGTTCTTATAACCAAAAATGTCACAAAAAATAAAGAGGAACCCCTTTATCTCCGAAGTTTGTTAAGGGAAAAATCTGAAATAATTATAGGTAATAGAAGTTTATCTATATTTTACAGAAAAAAATAAATGATGTTTCTAAGTAGTATAGTTTTTATAAAAACTCGACAAACAAACTTAGTTTTGCGGTTGGGTTTTTTTGCTATCTGTGGTATTATAGGAATAGTAAAATAACAATAATGTGTGCAAAGAAGGTATGGAACCCTCGATGTGCGAGTCGGCGGAGTTTTTTTTAGATTTTCGTTTTATGGTTCGACTTGGTACCTTATTTTTCGCGGGAAACCTTCGAAAAGCCCCCGGGAGCTGTGGGGCTCGATCGGGGTATGTGGGATTCTTACCCACTAAAACCCCCGCGGCTGTCGTATCGGCACATGAGAGGCTTTTTGCTATCTGAGATATTAGAGGGATGGTACAATAACTAATACGTGCAATGATGGTATAGAACCCTCGGTCGCGCACCGAGGGTTCTATACCAGACTCGCACCTTACCCGAGTTAGTTTTTTTTTTTGGTTCGATTCGGTACCTTTTTTTACTTGCGGGGGAATCCTTCGACAGGTCCCCAGGAGCTGTGGGACTCGACCGGGGTATGTGGGATTCTTACCCACTAAAACCCCCGCGGCTGTCACATCGGCACATGAGCCCCTCTCATTACCCCCCAATCAGTCAGGACTTAGTGTAGTATGATTGTCCGTGACTCAATGTTATGTTATTTTAGGCTTTGAACTAATAATCAAATCTTCTAGATTTATCTGTCATTTGATTTCCGTTAGCAGGATCGAATGGCGGCTGTACATACGAAATGTTTGCTACTGGAATATAAACAGAAAGTCCAGTTGCAAATAGTACCCAGCAATGGAACATACAATGGACCATGCACACGCCTGTCTTACTTGTTGTGCAACATTGAGCGATGCACAGGACTCGACAGTACAATGTAATTTCCTGCAGCGCCGCCTGCCCCGCCCCCCGCCCGCCGCCCGCGCCTCTTTGCAGCGCCGCGCCGTTTGCATAATATACGTCAGGTCACTTAATTGTGTTGCTCGAATGGTCGGCTGCTTGACTGCTAGTCGCGTTTAATTGGAATCAAACCAGCACACCGCGCCGCAGCCAGCTCGCCGCCCGCCCAATGTTACACCGCGCTGCAGCCAGCTCGCCGCCCGCCCAATGTTACACCGCGCTGCAGCCAGCTCGCCGCCCGCCCAATGTTACACCGCGCTGTAGCCAGCTCGCCGCCCGCCCAATGTTACACCGCGCTGTAGCCAGCTCGCCGCCCGCCCAATGTTACACCGCGCTGCAGCCAGCTCGCCGCCCGCCCAATGTTACACCGCGCTGCAGCCAGCTCGCCGCCCGCCCAATGTTACACCGCGCTGCAGCCAGCTCGCCGCCCGCCCAATGTTACACCGCGCTGTAGCCAGCTCGCCGCCCGCCCAATGTTACACCGCGCCGCAGCCAGCTCGCCGCCCGCCCAATGTTACACCGCGCTGTAGCCAGCTCGCCGCCCGCCCAATGTTACACCGCGCTGTAGCCAGCTCGCCGCCCGCCCAATGTTACACCGCGCTGCAGCCAGCTCGCCGCCCGCCCAATGTTACACCGCGCTGCAGCCAGCTCGCCGCCCGCCCAATGTGACACCGCGCTGCAGCCAGCTCGCCGCCCGCCCAATGTTACACCGCGCTGCAGCCAGCTCGCCGCCCGCCCAATGTTACACCGCGCTGCAGCCAGCTCGCCGCCCGCCCAATGTTACACCGCGCTGCAGCCAGCTCGCCGCCCGCCCAATGTTACACCGCGCCGCAGCCAGCTCGCCGCCCACCTCACCAATCAATCAATTTATTATTCTTATAACCTTGGAACAACCTTAGTAAAATTGTGACAACAGAAGTAATCTACTTACAAAATTTTAACAGTTGGTTGTTTGATTAAGGATCACACTGTCCTCCGTACTAGTAAAAACTGTCTCACGGTAGGTCAGGCATCCCCGTCTTCAAAAAACCATAACAATTTTTAATGAATTTGTATACATATTGTGTGAGAATATTTTTTGTTATAAATATTGTGAGAATATGAAACATTTTTCATGTGGGTAATTTCTAAATCTGGTATAGTATATGTAAAAAAGTTAGAGTTAAATTTACAATTCTTCTTTTGAGTGAGTACGATAGGTTGTAAACAATCATCGTTCTCCTCACCTTATCCCATCAACTGGGGTCGGCGCAATATGTTTTATCCTTCCATTCATCTCTATTTGCAGTCATTTCCACACTCACTCCAGCTACTTTCATATCATTCGTAATACAATCCATCCATCTCTTCTTCGGCCTTCCTCGCGCTCTATATCCATCCACATTCAAGCTCATCATTCTTCTCATGACATGCGTCTCCTCGATAGGTTGTAAACAATATGTTATAAAATTAAATTTAATAAAAACTATTAAAAAAGAAAGTAATAAAAGCATTCAAAATAAAATAATAAGGTAAAATAAAAATATTGTAAAATGTTATGACTTTTTATAACTAGCTTTGTACATTTGCTGTGTGTAGTGTAGTGGTTTTTATGTGTAATGGAGTATTGCTGTGTGTGGATATGTATTGTCTAATGTTATATGTTGTTTGTTTTCTGTAATTAGTTAACTCGTTATTTGATTATTATAGTTGTATATTAGGAATTAGTTACCAATAAATCCTCAGTTTTATTGTAACTTAGTTTGCTAAGATGTTCAGTAATTACTTTTTTACAAGAATAGTGGTTTAAATCACGTAATTTGATGCTTCTAGAAATGTTATTCTAAAGATGTGGGCCTAAAAATTTTAAATAATGTTTCGAGAACGATTTTTTGCGTTTTGGAACCAAGTAAACTATGTCTAATCTACGTCTCATTTGGGAATCTGGGATCTTTTTATGCTGTACCAAAATAGCGTTTCTAATGTTAAGTTGATGTACTGTCAGGACTGACATTTGTTGATATAATAAATTAGTAGGGTACCTATACCCTTTAAAGCTCTTTAAACTTTAAGTATTACACGTTGAGCTCTTTCAAGAGTTAATAAAGTTGTTTTATGTGTGCCCCCCATACCAAAATACAATAATTTAAAATTGATTGGCATAAAGCATAGTATATTGTTTTAATTAGTTCTGGTTGACAAATGTTTCGAATGTTCTTAAAAATATAAATTAATTTTCTTGTGCGAGCAGTTAAATTTATTATGTATTCCTTCCAATTTAGGTGTTGATCTACTAATAATCCGATTGAGGCCACTTTAGTAAGGCAGTAACAAGTGCAACTCGTGGATGTACTATTACATGTGTGTATTTTGATATTTGTAGAATTTAACGGCGGTTGCGTATTGTTTCGAATGCTAAAGCATATATATTTTGTTTTACTGGCATTTATAGTGAGGAGGTTGTGATCTAGCCACGAAGTAACACGAGCAATCCCTTCATTACTTACTTTGTTAACTTCATCCCAGTTACGTCCTCTGAACAGCAGTACTGTATCATCTGCGAAGGTAATTATTTGGCACTGCTTTAGAAAAAGACTACACAAGTCATTAATGTAAATCAAAAATAGTGTGGATCCTAAGATACTGCCCTGAGGCACTCCAAATTGTACATTTTCTTGTTGACTTACGTATTCATTCATCTTCACGCACTGGGTTCTGTTAGTCATATAGTCTGTTATAAGTTTTAAGGCTAAGCCTTGAATTCCAACATTTTCTAATTTTTTTTTAAAAGAATAGGCGCAGAAACGGTGTCGAATGCTTTAGCCAAGTCTAAGAACACTCCAATGGCCTTTTCATCCTTATCCAAGCTTTCAGTGACATAAGAAATTAGTTTATCAACCGCATGTACAGTCGAGTTGTTTGCTCTAAATCCGAACTGGTTGACGGAGAGTAAGTGTTGCGATTCTAAGTAGTTTTTTAATCTAGTATTTATGAGACGCTTAATCACCTTAGATAAAGCTGGCAATAAGGAAATAGGGTAATTAGTGAGAGATTCTCTCTCACCGGACTTGTAAATGGGAATGATAAGAGATGTTTTAAGAGCCGTTGGAAATATGCCCTGACTGAAGCATGTATTACAAATATTTTTTATAGGTGACGCTAAAATCTCAACACCTAATTTTAGTAACGTTGTAGGTATACCATCTAGACCCGTAGATTTTGACGGTTTTAGATTTTTTATAGTTTGTTTAATTTCATCATCATCCGTAGGTAGTAAGACAAAAGATTTGAGTGATGGATTATTTAAATTTGTGGTCTTCGCCATATCATTTTCGTTAGTGTGTAGTCTGGTCAGTATGTTATTAGCCAATTTGCTACCTATATTTGCAAAATATTCGTTAATATAGTTTACGGAGTCCTCTGGAGAAGTCTTAAGTCCCTGTCACTTGCATCGCTGCTATGTACCTGTACAGAATGAATTTTTAAGTGGGCGTAGATGGCCAAATCCGAAACTCTAAGGCCCGTAAGATCAATTGCAGTTTAAACTACAATATTGAGTTTAATCTGCCTTCTTCGATTAAATCGTAAGAACGATATCAGTTGATCGTCGGTGACGAGTTTAAACTACCGATCAGTTTAAACTTGCTCCAAGCCACGGTTAAACCATCGCGTGTGCTTAAACTGTATTAATTTGAAGTATTTGATAGTATTATACTGTGGTAATAATTGTTGTTCGTTGTTTACTACACGTAAGCGAAAATTGAATATGATATTAGTTGGTCCAGGTGGTTTTACTTGGTCCAGGTTCAGGTTACCACCGCAGTGTCAGATGTTCTTCCACCAAACAGCAGTGTGTAAACGTTGCTGTGTTCCGGTGTGACTGTAGCAGGTGGCTCAGAACTAGTATAATGCAAATGTCTATAGGTAGACGTATCGCTTACCATCAGGCGAACCTCTTGGTTATCTTGTCACTAGGTTCAGTAAAATAAACTAATAGTTCTACGATAATAATGGGTGTTACAAGATACCATGGCGATCGAAAAACAAACGATCATTGGGATTAATTGGATGATACAGAACTTAAAAATTGGTACCTACTCTGTTATTAAAATATTACTTATCTTGAAATAAAACTGATTCATTAATGAAATTCAAAATAATCTACGACTCTACAGAGCTACCTGAGTTCAACTTGAACAAAGACTACGGAAAGACAATGAGACAAATGACCACTTATTACCAAACATGTGTCAAGATGGTATATTTTTTGCTGTATTCAGTAGAAAAAAATGAATAAGCTGGGTCAGAAATAAACAATGTTGCCATACGAAAAACATTAATCGAAGTTTAGCCAATCTGTTCACTTTTTTTGTTTGATATTACGACTGTGGTTTAAACGATCGATAAAATTTGATCTTAGATCCGATAATCTGTGATTTAAACTACTTTTGATCTTACGGACCTAAGGAATTGCAGAAAATGCTCAAACGAGTCACGGGCCCAATTTTTATGATAACTAAAATTGCATCACTGAATTAAAAAAATAAATATTCCTAGCCAGGAATCAAACCCGAATTATCCGAAAGTGTCGGTAGTAAGGATCGAATTCTGAGAAGTAGGTACTCACCCTGTACCTATACATATACCTATGTACATATTAACATTATAAGTATAACACATTGCATATTAATTTATGAGCTGCAAAGAATTACGAAAAATTGAAACAGCAGATGTACCGGGTTTTTTATAAACATGTAATACTTATCAGTTGACCACATTGTTGCAAATAAAGATATATGTTTATTTATTTATTAATGTTCTGGATTAGTTTCAAAGGAGAGATGTTCAAGCAATTCATAAATCGATACATAATCCGGCAGTGAATGGCCATGGTAATCGGAGGTCCTTAATTGTTGTTTGTGGGCTCGTTATATTAACTACTTTTAAATGATCGTTATCTTCACGTTGTTTTTATATTATTTATTACGGTTGAACATCATGACAGCCTCGTGAGGCGCAGGCGCAAGATCGCGCCTCGCGGTTCGGTCGGCGTCGATCATGTAACCCGAGCCCATGGCGGCGTGGCGGCGCGACGCCACGGGGTGCGGGCGCTCGCTACTTTTTGTGCGCAACATCTGCGCACGCACACGAACACGTGTACCGTGGCTGTGACCGAGCCCACACGTGCTCAAATAAAAGCAACAAACACGGACCTTCTCTTTGTGTTACCGTGATCTCTGTAACTGATGTTATCTCGTTATTGGGTTTTCTAGCATCATTACCAACAATAGCACATGCGACAATGGATTTCCATCTAGTATTATATCACTTTATATTGCCCGTGGGGTGTCCCGTGGGGTGTGGGGTGTGGGGTGTCCGGGGAAGACTAGCACCCACCGAGCTCCTCCCGTTGGGTGTCGTAAGAGGTGACTAAGGGAAAACAAGAAGACGGGCTACCGTGTTTCTAGTGGATACCTACCAATCTTGTCATCCCCAAGACGTCTATCAAGCGTGGGAATTATGGCAACCTCTGCCATCTGAGGGGGAGGCCTTTGTGCAGCACTGAACGTCTTTCAGATGAGGATGATAAAAATATCCCTTTACTGAAATGTGGCCCAACCTGAAGCAACTTGAAGCCTGTAAACATCGCCTCTGGCGAGTTTGTTAAGGCTACTTTTTTACGTTATTGCGCGATAAATAATTACTCTGGGGCTAATTACTTTTACGCATACCTTCATTAGATTTATAATATCGCTGTACGAGTTAAACCAATATAATTCCTATTAGATCATAAACTAATATTAACCTGTATTTGTAAGATATCTTTATAAACATACCTATTTGGGTTCAAACGTTGGCATAAATCAAACACTAGATAATTGATAATTGAAATTTGATACTGCCAGTGGAAATAAGCTGGCTGCAAAATATGTAGGTACTTGTACGAGTATCAATAAATATTCACTGACGGCACTTTTCGAGTGTAATTGCAAAATTAGTGCAATAGTTGAATAGGCACATAAAATAGACGCTGACGATTGTTTCGAAATAGCTTATGCGTGTTTTTACATGATGCGAGGCAATAAATTGTAAACGCATGTATGTTACTAGAGCGGATCGAACGAAATGCACCGGCCTGTGTGCCCGCCCCATGGCGCTCTGACTCCGCTCCGACGCCGCTCCGACGCCGCTCCGACGCCGCTCCGACGCCGCTCCGACGCCGCTCCGACGCCGCTCCGACGCCGCTCCGACGCTGCGCCGACGTCGCACAGACACAGACGTCGCTTACGGGAGGCTCGCGGACTTTCACCGCCCTTGCAGATGGATCGTGATGCAGCGACCTTGCTCGGCGAGGTGAGGCCCGGCGCCGGAAACCGCTCCGCCACTCGGAATCGCGGCCTAATTACTTTGGAACACAAACCTACTATTTCGCCAAAATTACAGTCACCAACGTCGCGGTCGATTATTTGTTAAGTTTGCATGAACAGGTCATGCGCACATATCATTGCTGTTTTGCGTAACGTACCCATACTCGTACGGTCATGCTTTTCTATGTCTTACTAGTGACGAGCCGCTTCGGATGGACTTTAATGCAAAATAAAATCCATTAAAAAATATGTCTTAAGCTATTAACCCTCCGGAAGAAATCTCATAAAATATGATGACCTAGTTTTATACTATTACAAACCTATATACCTACATAAGGTATATTTCATACTTTTGTAAGTGAAATGAAAATAATCATTTTATTTAAAGATCTAAACTAAAATGAAAACTAGGAGTAAAATAAAAAAAAGCCAATGATTATCGGGACAGGTTTCTGAAGCATTGGGTACAAATTCAGTTAACTATAAATTTAAATTAATTACTAACAAAGGATAAGATCTCTTGTTATCTGAGTATATAAATAAATAAAACATAATTTTCTTTAGATATAAATTATATCAGCACATATTCTAAATAGACAAAAATATACAAACGTACTTTCATTTCAGTATTTACTCTAGTAGGTACTTTACGTTTGATCTACAGGGCGGATTGCCAAACAGTTACATAATAAAAGTTCAAGTAATTTCTAAATGAAAGTAGAAACCGGCCACGTACCATTCATTTGGCAGTTTTGTATGTAAGCTGTAATCAGACAATGGTAGTCGTTAGCGGTGAAGTAACTCTGCGCTGCATTCACTGGTAAATAATAGCAATCAAAACGTTTGCAATATAGTAAACTCTCGCATTACAGAAGCTACCTACCACCAATACGAGTAAGTACCATTACCAAGATATAAAATTATAATGTCTTGATTTACTAGGTGGCAAAACTGATTCAAAGAAAGTGCTTTTAATTTTCTGTGTGTATGACATTACTTCGCATAATTTAATTCTTATAATAAACGCAATAAAATAAACGCCCGATTACATTTTCATCAAACGTAATAATTATGTACTAACTAATCGAATAAAATCGAATCGCATTCAAACCTGTCCATTCATTTGCAAGCTGTGGTGATACAGAGAGATACACGTATAGATGTAAGGCCGGTTTAAAACCAATTAAACTAATCCGTTTAAAACGAAAAAAGCCGTTTAAAACCGAAATAAACCAATTTTTTTTTCAGTTTAAAACGATTTGTGTTGATGACTGTTTTATTTAATTACAACTACATTTTCTTGATTTTATCGTGGTAACTTTTTATAACGGAGTACCTAAAAAACTGTTTAAACATTTTTTTATGTGTGACATAGATACCTCCTTATATTGATATAGGTACTTAGCGGGTTTAACCTACTCCAAACTCTATATGTAAATGTACATAAACATAAACATGGTAAATAAACATTTTTTTTTCAAACGATGATATAGGTAAATAGGTAATCAATTTGTATCGGTTTAAAACCTCAGAAAACCAAACTCACACTCTTGCACTCTCGTTGACGTCGTCGTCACTTGAGTGAGGCCTCGACGCAACGCGCAAAGTTGCCAGCTCGCTACACACACATGCGCATACTTAAACTGCAGCGCGCGGCGCGCTTTTAGCTCACATGCTCGGACGGATACAATAAAAGAGGAGGAGAAATTAAGAAATCGGCTTTTCCTATCACTGGTATTTATCAATGTGTCCGTGGTTTGGTATATTAAGAACAACTAAGTAACGTTTAGGTATTTATTCATTACTAGCTGACCCACGCAGCTCCGCCCGCGCTTTTACGCGAGTTAATACTCCGAGGTTCCTAACTCAAATCATGCCAAGTTTCGTTTCAATCCATCCAGTAGTTTCGGCGTGATGCTCAGCCGAGATACAGACAGACAGACAGACAAAAATAAAAAAAATACATTTTTGGCTTTAGTATCGGTTAAAGAATGCCCTCCAAACATCATTTTCAAAATATCTTCAATGTACAGAATTGGACCTGTTACAGTTTTATTATAAGTATAGATATAGATTCAACATTACATAAATAAAAGAATATTATTATTTTCACTGATGTGCAAACCCTATTTCAGTACAATTAATAAGTTTTAAAAACTAAAACCCGACTACGGATAAAATCGCAGTCTAATAATGTGATATTAAAACACGCCTATAACCAGCGGACAATCAAGACGCTTCTAACGACACCCTACTTGTCAAATTATGTTAAGTAGATTAGAAGATAGGTATGCGGGAACGGATGAACATACATACATACATTCTTGTTAAAATCATAACCCTCCCTCCGTTCCGTAGTCGGGTAAAAATTAAGCAATTGGCTTTTTCAAACATCACAGGTATTTATTTAGGTACTATGTCCTTAAATAGGTATTCTATTGGTCTATTAGGCTTTCTATTGATTTTCTAACTACCTAATTAAAAGGAAATACGATGTCAGATGACCAAAATTTACCCTTTAATGAAGTATTAAATACATTTCTTTTATTTTTGTAGGCGAGTTTCAACCGTTTAAAACGGTTTATTTGGGGTTTAAACCCGCATAGTTTTGTTTAAATCGTTTTAAATCGGTTGTTTTACATCTGTAGATACACGTGTACCTATTAAACATCGAGTGACGCAGTTTTATTTATCATTAAAATTAGTCACCGACTCCTTTGAGAATTTTTAGTTATTGCCTTTTGGTCATACATGCCGAACTTATTACTATGTGGGGCGTACAACTTTCATGCCATAATATGACGATGCCCAGTAGGTATTATATGTGATCAAACGAACTTCTGGAAGTGAAGTTCGATCGATATTATATGAGTCGTTTCATTCGAAGATATAAGATTCACCAGTAGTATTCCTACCCTACAAGGCAGTTTCGCACGTTTTTATTTTATACATTATCACTTTTTTTTTTTTTGTAGGTAGTTGTTACACAATACCTGTCTGCACAATATCTGTCTAGCGTCATTCTTTTTAGAGTAAGTGATGAGAGCAAAAACTTGGGGATTTAAGGGTGGGCGGGTGTTTATATCTTCGAATGAAACGACTCATATAATATCGATCGAACTTCACTTCCAGAAGTTCGTTTGATCACATATTATATTTCGTCGTTTCATTCTTCAGATATAAGATTCACCAGTAGATGTTCAGAGTTAAGTTTTTGCTTCTGAGTCGTTTTGGTTATGATTAGAAATAATAAAGCTAACAGGTTTCAATCACTCTGTTTTATTAATCCAAAAGATTCATGTATTCGTGTATATAACACTAATGATTATTGATTATAATAATATATAGACTAGTTATTTTCAATAACGATATTGAGTAGGTAATCCTTTTAAGTGGGAAACAAATAGATCTTACGAAATAATTATTTTCAATCAATAGGTGATTAAAGAATTTGGCAAATGAAAAAGAATTGGTTGTTGATCCAGCAACATTCCTTATAACTTTGAGACACTCGAGCGGTGAGTTTTTGGACGTAACGGCATGCCATGCTATAGGCATTGAAGGTCGCGACGACCCCCCCCCCCCCCCCCCCCCGGCTCGTGTTCAATACCTATTTAACCCCTCTACTTATAGATTGGGCGGTTGTACCTCTGTACGGTCTTAAAAATTAATAATTAATTTGACCTTTCATGGGGCCTATGCTTTTCGGTAACGATACTGTAATCTTCTTAGGTTGTTGCGGAACACGATCTTGGTTTGTCTGCAAAGTAAGGCAAGAACAAAACTGTATTTATTATATCAGTTATGACTATTTCGACACCTCTAGGATTTATACCGATATTATCATTTTTGGTTAAAGACAGGGTTTTTATCCTATGTACAGGGGGCTAACGGAGACGCAAGCCTTTTTCGTGTTTTTTCCTAATTAGTTTGTGGGTCCAACGAATTTGTGTATTTAGGCTGACTAGTTCTTAACTTGTAAGCCCTATTTAACAGTCTTTTAACATTGTCGTCTGATCCTACGTTGCTGCCGAGAAGCAGCGATAGGACAGATCGATGCCCGTTTAGAGAACCGTATGATGCCCCTTTCGTAAACATATCCAGATAAGAACGACAATATTGACGGGTCTGAGACTACGTACATATCGATATTGTTTTCCTGGCAAAATTGCCACCACAACCTAAATGTTACCTTATACTGATGGGTTGTATTATGAGACCATGAAGCTAGTATAAGTTCTAGCACGGTTGCCGGTGTTCCTTGGCGAGCGAACGTGTTCCCGAGAGAATCGCGGCACCCAGGGTAAGTGATTTGTGTAGAGGGTGCTGCGCTCTGAAACGGGAACATAAGAGATTTGGGTTGGGTTTTAAAACTATAATTTCTGAGGCAAGCATGCCTTTTAACTGAGGGTACCAGGCTTGTGCAGGCCATATTGGGAAGACCATGATACCCTCCGCTTTATCCAATATGATTTTGTGTAAGCATTTTAGTATCATACAGAATGGAGGGAAGGCGTAGAAGAAATAATTGCGCCAGCCTATAGTGAAGGCATCCACAGCAAAGGCGTCCGGATCTGGTCGCCATGATACATAAATGTTGCATTTAGCATTGGTACGGGAGGCGAATAAGTCGATCTCTGGCTGACCTAGATTCTGTATTATTAATTTAAAAGATGTATTTGAAAGCTCCCATTCTATATCGGTATTAATTTTTCTGGATTGCTCGTCCGCTAGCGCGTTATCGAGCGTGTTAATATATGATGCAAAAATCCAGATATTACGCCTCTCGCACCACTGCCAAATGGCACGTGCTAGATCATTTAAGTGTGGGAATTGTATTCCTCCCATTCGATTGACATAACTTATAGCTGTTGTATTATCAACCCTTAGTAGTATCGTACAGTTAGAGTTCTCTCGGGCGAACCATTTCAGCGCCAGAAATACGGCTAGGAGCTCTAAGTAGTTAATATGATATTGTAATTCCGAAGTTTTCCAGGCACCGTTAATTTTATTATTTTCACAACAAGCGCCCCAGCCAGTCCTAGACGCGTCAGTAAAAATTTCCATGGTATACTCCTGGTCTCTAGTAGAGTTTGAAGTTGTGGAGATATTTGCTGACCACCATTTTAAGTCATCTAAAATAATACTAGGTAATGAAATTTTTGTGTCAAAATTACTATTTGTATTAAGGGCGAGATATTTTTGTCTTTCTAGAATTTTAGTATAAACCCAACCATACTTAGCTGCTGGGCAAGCAGCGGTAAGTACACCAATGACTCTGGCAAATTCTCTAATAGTGCAACTTGGTAGTTCTAAGAACCTATTTATTAAAACGGAAGTCTTATGTCGTTTTTCGTCTGTCAGGGATATTGTTAATGTTATAGAGTTGTAAACAAACCCTAGATATTTACACTTTTGATCTGGTATCAGTGAGCTTTTACTATAATTGATTATGAAACCTAAGGAATCTAATAATCTCACTGTCTCGTTAACGTTTTCTAGACATTGTTCATAATCGTCTCCTATACATAATATGTCGTCTAAATAGTGGACCGATTTATAATCTCTAAATCTGTGATGAGAAATAACTTCTCTCATAATTTTTGTAAAAGTTCGCGGTGCTGTGCACAACCCGTAGGGCATAGCGTTAAATTCATACATTTTTAACGTTTCATTCTGGAATTGGAAGCGTAAATATTTACGGTGATCTTTTGCAACCGGCACTAATAAATATGCTTCCTTAAGGTCAATAGTCGCCATATATCCGTTATGCGAAATTAACTTAGACACTGTTCTATGGTCCTCCATTTTAAAATGGAGTTTAGATATATATTTGTTTAATGGCTTTAGGTTAAGAATGAAACGAGTACCGCCACTGGGCTTATGGGCGAGAAATATTTTTGATAAGAATTGGTTGTTCGTTGCTGTGCAGGTTGATATAGCACCGAGGTCTAATAAATTGTTAATAGCTAAAGCCATGTTTTCTACCTCAGGTGGAGATAGGTTATTACATGGAACTACAGTTTGTTCGGGTAGTCTTAAAAATGGTATACTAAATCCGTTTCGGATCCAGTTAAGAACTACCTCGTTAGACGTGATGTCCAACCATTTCTTGTAGAAGTGTTGAATTCGTCCGGCATGTACCTGTGCTACTACTGCTGAGACGCTGGAGGACGAGCTTTGCTCTGGTTCGAAGACCGCGCCGTTGATCCGGTCTGCGGCTTGCAAACTGCAAGGGCTAATCTCTTCTGGCCTCCGCGCCCCCCCCCCCCCCCTGTTCGGCTAGTAGCGCAAATGGCCTGCCTAAATAGGGGCCATAGCTCTAGATGCTTTAATCTTTTCTGACAAGTTGGATCCGAATAGAGTGCTATCCCGTTCGCCGTCTTTTATGAAAGTCAAAAGAGTCTTTTCTAAGCCCGGTGTGACCATTTTAATGCGAGCCTGAGTTTTGTTAGTGTAGGTCGCTTAAAATACGACTGCTATCTCTTAATATTTTTATGGTTTGTATTTTATTATCGTCGCCAGAGATAAGAAGGGACATCGCTCGATTTATTGCCGTAAGGCCCACTCCGATGAGCTGTTGGGATAGCTCCATCTTCTTATCTCTATTTCTTGCCATGTCTGTGATGGCGGCTGAAATCTCGGTATTCAGTTTCGGCGCCTGCAAAAGTGCGCAATTTGACGGAATACGATATTCCTCTAACAGTTTGTCTCTTGCTTCCTTAGAAATACCTTTCTTAAGAATTTTTAGCCAGCGCCGGGACAGCTCTTCGTGAATTTCTACCCCAAATTCAGGTATATCATCCACTGGATCCCCTAACGCTGACAAAATGTCGGGATCTAAACCGGGTACGCTTAGGTCTATATTAGTAGTTCCCCGCGTTACAACAGGCTCCGAAGTCACTGCGTCGATCGCCGCTTCCAAACACGCGGGTGGGGCGTCAAGCCCCTCGGCGATATCGCCTTCTAAAATCGAAAGATTTTTGTTGTAAGTCATTACCATTCAGATGTATACATCATTACCATCGTTCTATCTCACGGATAGACCCCCGGCTTGTATAAATTGCAAATTATGTGACGACCCTATGTCGGGTACGTCAGATTTTTGCTATATTGCTTTCGTGTTGACTCACGGCCAACCCCCAAGCTTGCCTCGTTCGAATTTCGATCATGGCAAAAAAGAGAGCATGATTATTTGTAATGAAAACTTCCTTTCGAACTGGTCTATAATAGGTACTAACCTTCATTGTTTTCGCCTTCCGAAACAGAGGAATCTGTTATTCGTTTTCCTCCCAACTTACGAATCTTGCGCCTATAACGGTTGATTTTTTCCACTGCGTTACGCTTAGGCATAATAATAATAATGTTACTACTGCGTTAATAATTACTAACCAAATAAATAACTCAAAACGTCCTTGCTTTTACAAGTTATAATAGCTAGAAAGGGATACGTGTTATCACTGCCGCGCACGGAAAGAGAATGACGCTAGACAGATATTGTGCAGACAGGTATTGTGTAACAACTACCTCCAAAAAAAAAAAAAAAGTGATAATGTATAAAATAAAAACGTGCGAAACTGCCTTGTAGGGTAGGAATACTACTGGTGAATCTTATATCTGAAGAATGAAACGACGAAATATAATTATATGTATACTTCACTTAATTCTTGATTCCGAACTCTGATGATATTATCGGTAACGGCACGTGTTTTAATGCAGTTAGCGAGGTGTATTTATCGTGACAAATGAACTCTGTATTGAGCTCTGAGATTGAGCAACAAGAGATAATGCAGCCTCCGACACTACCTATGATTCATGTTGTACAGGTAAATGGCCGCTACATCGTCGCCATCTCCATGCGACATGTAGATATGTACTTGTAATAAGTAGTTGCAGATAGGTACCTACCTCACAATGCCACAATGCCTCACAATACTTTCTAATTGTATCTGGTTGCACGTTTATAAGAGAATTTTAATTACACAGTTCGATGACTCGTCACCGCTGCGCCGGCGCACCGGAACGAGTTGCATCTTATTTTTAAGGTTCTGTGCTGATGGAATCCTTGAGATCAATATACTAGTTATTCAGGTCCATCATAGAGCGGCCACGACTCACGTGGGTAACAAATGGATTTGAACTTATTCAATTTTCAATAAAATACAATCGGCAAAATAAAAATCGGCTGTTAATTCATGTTTTCACAATGTATTTCCGCATGTAACAGTGAGAGATTTACATTAAGAACAAACGTACTTATACAAATTGGTTACCAAATATATAAAAAATAACAATAACATAATAATATAAATTAAATATTGAAAGCGTAGTCCTTAATTGATGTTATGATAAGTAGGTACAGCTAATAGGTAACGAATTAAAGATATGTCAACATATTATCATAATTATTTCATTAACTTTTGTTGTTGTTCATAATTGTATCTAATGTTTTTATTTCTGGGAAAGGTAGGTTTAGAGTCAGTTTTTATGGGTGGATAGGGTCCATAACTTTATTCTATTAATGTCACTATCATCTCACTTTATTTGTATGTCCTAGTTTAATTACATAATTCATGTTCATGTATAATCTATGTGTTTATTTAAAAGTGTTTGATATCTCTTGGGGCCCTGAGGTTCTTGCCGGATCTTCTCAGTTGAGGCCGCGTTGTGACCCGGTGGTAGCTTTTAAAAAATTGACCATTCAAAAGTGCTAGCGTTAAGACTATTTAAAACTCTGTGATTTAAAATAAATAATTTTGACTTGACTTTGCCGCTGAAAACCAGAGTTGCAGCTAGTGTCGCAACGCAGCATTTAGATGAGTGGTAGCCTTGTTTCACACAGTCGGCGTGCATTAGTTGTACGACACAGGCCAGTACCAATTGCAGTTTAAACTACAATATAGAGTTTAATCTGCCTTCTTCGATTAATTCGTAAGAACGATATCAGTTGATCGTCGGTGACGAGTTTAAACTACCGATCAGTTTAAACTTGCTCCAAGTCACGGTTAAACCATCGCGTGTGCTTAAACTGTATTAATTTGAAGTATTTGATAGTATTATACTGTTGTAATAATTGTTGTTGGTTGTTTACTATACATAAGGTAGAATGGAATATGATATTAGTATTAGTAGTGATTAGGAGTCTTATCGGAATATTACAAGTATTTATTTGGTCCAGATTCAGGTTACCACCACAGTGTTAGGTAATCTGCAACCGAGCAGCAGTGTGTAAACGTTGCTGTGTTCCAGTGTGACTGTAGCAGGTGGCTCAGAACTAGTATAATGCAAATGTCTATAGGTAGACGTATCGCTTACCATCAGGCGAACCTCTTGGTTGTCTTGTCACAATAAAATAAAATAAAATACTTAATAGTTCTACGATAATAATAAGTGTTACAAGATACCATGGCGATCGAAAAACAAACGATCATTGGGATCAATCGGATGATACAGAACTTAAAAATTGGTACCTACTCTGTTATTAAAATATTACTTAAATTGAATTAAAATTGATTCATTAATGAAATTCGAAATAATCTACGACTCTACAAAGCTACCTGAGTTCAACTTGAACAAAGACTACGGAAAGACAATGACACAAATGACCACTTATTACCAAACATGTGTCAAGATGGTTTATTTTTTGCTGCCTTCAGTAGAAAAAAAATGAATGAACTGGGTCCGAAATAAACAATGTTGCCATACGGGAAACATTAATCTAAGTTTAGCCAATCCGTTCACTTTTTTCGTTTGATATTACGACAGTGGTTTAAACGATCGATAAAATATGATCTCAGATTTGATAATCTGTGATTTAAACTACTTTTGATCTTACGGGCCCTAGTAATTATATTATTATTATTATTATTTATTTTTATTTCAGACAGATGTCCATAGAATGTTAGTATTATTAGTAACAATTTTTATCTTAGACCTACGTTAGTATGTACTGTTAGTATTATAAGAATTAAATATGTACATGTGTTTTTATTTCAATCCTAAGACCACCCCAATCCAGTGTTCTTGAAAGGGGCAGTCATAGCGTTCCGCAATAAGTTTCAAGATGGTGTTGGAACTATCTCGCAAGCGTCGCAGCATCGAAGCAGCTTTTTTGCGTAATATAGTTTATAATTTAATTTATGTAATTTTGTTTTAAGTTTAAACCACGGAATAATAAATATTATTCCGTGTTTTGAACTGTAAACTAGAGTTTAAACCGTTGTCCGTAGTTATATATAAGAACAAGAGTGTAGATGCGGCACTCAAAGCGAACAAGTAATGTTCACACTTGACTGTTCTTTATGCTCAGTTTTGTTCATCAGATGATGAAGCTGTGTCCATCTGTTCGTGACCGTTACCTGCGCACGATTCCAAAACTTGCGGTCACCGGCCGAGTGGTTGCTCTCTCGCAGAGCGACGTGCCCCCGACTCCGGCCCGACGCCGGCCCGTCTCCGCCCCGCGCGGCAGTAGGGAATGTTCAGTTAATTGGTGTCAATCAATAAAATATAAATAAAGGTCATGAAAGTTTATTTATACGCATATATTAATAACCTAGTGCAATTTATACTTGACTCATTTGCTAAATAGTAAATATAGAGTCCTGTACCTGTCGGTAATTGTATGTACATAGTAGCAATGTACACTTTCGTCTATCCTTCCCTATGTATCCCTAAAATTATCCCTAGTCTTCCCACCGTAGCTATCGTTATTTACACTGACAATAAACTATCGAACCCTGAAAACTGCGCCACCCAACACAGTTCTGTCTCACTCATTACTGGCTAAAGAAGGGAGATGATGACTACTCTGTTTAATGTTGAAAAATAAACAGTAACCGTCCCAGTGTGAGACGGCTACCCCCCCCCCCCCCCCCTATACTTCCGCTCGAATACCGGACACTAATATATTAGGTACTAGCTGACCCACGCAGCTCCGCCCGCGCTGTGGTTAACTAAACTTTCAATATTATACATTCGCATAGAATACAAAACCTCCTTTTTTAAACGGTCACCCATCTATTTAATGACCTTACCTAACGTTGCTTAACCTGATCGATTTCCAAACATTGTTAACAACTGTCTATGAGTGTTCCCTTACAAATATTTATTATAATTATAATGAAAAATTGATAAAATCGGAGCAAGCGTATAACCAAGTACACATTTTGAATTTAGTCCCTTCTCCCAAGGGAACCGTGCTGAATGTCGGGATAAAAAGTATCCTATGTCCTACCTCGGAGTATTAACTCAAATCATGCCAAATTTCGTTTCAATCCATCTAGTAGTTTCGGCGTGATGCTCAGCCGAGATACAGACAGACAGACAGACAAAAATAAAATACATTTTTGGCTTTAGTATCGGTTATAGAATGCCCTCCAAAGATAATTTTCAAAATATCTTCAATTCTGTACAATTGGACCTGTTACAGTTTTATTATAAGTATAGATTATTATACACTCTGTTTTTCTTTACGAGATCAAATGCATTACCTATTTATTTATTCATTTCCTACATTATACCTACATTATACCTACATTATACCTACATTATTGTTCATCCTCAGCAGCCGAATGACGTCAACTACTTGACAAAGGCCTCCCACTTAGATGGGACGGTTGCCATAATCCCCACGCATGGCAGGCGTCTTGGGGATCGCAGTATGTTGGTAGGTAATCCTATAGAAAGTCGCTGCTGCCCGTCCCCTTGTTACGTCATTGTTGGCATGACATTTTTTTTTCCAAGAAAATCTTCCTTCAGATACCAGACTACTGATACTTCCTTCAGATAGATTTTTAGAGATTTTATTTTTACCCCCAATTCAAAGACTTAGGCGTCAAACTTATGACACCCCGAGGGTGTCACCAGTTTGACGCCAGATACACAGAGTCTGTAGCACCGTAAGTAAATAGGGAGGGACTCTCTAAGGAGTGAATTAATTCTATTGCGGTTCTTGTGTTTACACAAACCTAAAGTTCAGATTTAAGGCAATAAAGGTCTTGACCATGAAACTTGTCACTAAATAATCGAATGAAGAGCCGAGCTGACTGCTAGGCGGCGCGGCGCCGGGAGACGTCGACGTTCATCAGTCATCCCGGGACCGCTACTAGGGCCCCTAATATTTTGTGATGTGTCCGTACAGACCAGACCAACACTTTTAATCATTTTCTTTAAAATTCTTAAATATTTAGATGCGGAATTTATTTTATTTTAAAATGTATTCAATTAGAAGAACTTAATACTAAATACTAATCGATCTTTAGTAATATTAAGTTGATGAATAATACTAAATATTGCTACGGCCCTGTTAAGGTATCTCTTTGTAACACTTTGGTGGTTGATCACCATCTGCCAACAGTACTGTATTATATTAGATAATGATTAGAGTCCCACTCAGCTTCAGCTGCTATTGAACAGCATTGTGGTGCATATCTCACGCGGGAGATAACTGTAGGAACGTGTCAAAGATCATTATAGTGTTTGATGTTAAACAAGCACGCCTTGTGTGCTAGTATCTTACGAATAAAGAGGTATTGTAGCATCCAGTAGGTAGACACTCGCTGTTGTAAGTACCATGCCACCCACTATGCTAGTGAATACTGTTCATTGATTCCACATCTCTTTGTCTATGTAAATATGGCTAATAAAGTACATATTATAAACAAAAATAGCTGTAAACTTGCACTTATATCCACTTAAATTTACACTAAAATATTTTGTCTAAACAATTCAATCATAATACTGCTAAACTATTCACTTACAGTCGTTAATGCGACCATATTTTTGACATTTTTCCTATTCATAATACCTCAATGTATAATTTTCTTCTTCTAAAACAGGCCTCTACGTGTTGGATCCGTCCCCACGCAAGCCTCTAAAAGACCGGGCTAAGCCCGTGAGTAAATAAAACATAAAAATAATACTAAATACTAATAAATAAATAATACCTGCTAATCTGCACCTAATAGTGTAGTTACAAATTAGTTAATGGACTAAAAACAGTGTAGGTATTAATTATTACTTTACTACGTATGTTATATGTAACTGAAGGGAATGTCATCCAAAAGGATAAAATCGATAATGTTAAATCGGTGGAACTTAATTCGAGCCTCAATCGATCAACCGTAGATATTGATAGTCAACTGTCAGTCAGGAAAACATGGTTCATTCGCGAGAGGGTGACATCACAGCCGCCCCGCCACCGCATCGCCACCGCGCTGCCCCACTCGGTGTATACTACATCCAACAACACCATCCACAAGCCCCAGCTGTGAGTTATCTCAGAGCTCAGCAAATTAAAAACTCATCAATCAAATGCCTCCCTTCACTAAACGTACCCTTATAATGTTCTCGTGTTTAATGGAAAAAAACCAATAGGTATACTTACGCATAGCTATTGAATTGGTATAAGTTTTTCAACCCTTAGATTCACAGCAAAGAAAAGAGAAATTCAAATTGATAAACTATCGCAGGCTAGTTCATTTATAATGCTAATAAACCGTAATTTTTGTTAAACGGTTATTTTAGGAAAATATTATTATTAAACATGACGCCGACGTTCTAAATACTAAAGTTGTTGCGGTGAGCCGCAGGCTTGCGGTAATAGGTAAGACTGTAAGTATAATAACAAAGTAAGCAAATACCGATATCAACCGACGTGGAGCTCGCCACCACCGGCCGAGACACCGCCACTGCACCACCGGCGGCACCGGCGGCACCGGCGGCACCGGCGGCACCGGCGGCACCGGCGGCACCGGCGGCACTAGCCAGACCATCGAATAAATCACCCCACGCCTCGACTTCGACCGATACTTATCTTCCTGTCTTGTGGAGTGGATACATTCCGCTACCAGGCGTAGTAAACTAGATATTACTCGTACCTATTAATTATTCAGCTACGAGAACTGCTTGACGTTTATTCATTCAATCAACAAATCTAGGTGAAGACAGGAAACTTTAATTAATCATCGTTTTATCGATAGAGCCAGGACTCCATCGAACATCGACGGGAGGAAGCTCCAGTTAGAAGTACTCAGTAATTTAATAACGAGTAATTGAATCTCGGCAACCGCTCCCTCGCCCGCTTCCTCGCCTGCTCCCTCACCCGCTCCCGCGCCCGCCCAGACCGCGGCGGTGCCGACTCACTAATTGGCTGATTAAATGCGTCGATGGAACAGTAAAGTTCTCTAATTGACTGATAGGATAAGTTCTAGGAAGTCGGCCGCGGTATGCGCTCCCACGAGAATTTGCTTTCACAAGAATTCTCCGAAATGTAAGTCTAAGTAAACGTCATCGGGTATCCAGATTACCGAATAACTACAAAAGGATTTTGCCCGTACGGGCACGATGCGTAATAATAATATAATAATACCAGCCCTTGTGTTTGTGCCCTTGTGTAGCACGGGCCCTCAAGATGAAGGGGCTTAGGCCATAGTCCACCACGCTGGCCAAGTGCGGGTTGGCGGACATCACACGTTATTCAAAAGCTAGTTCGGCTTTCTCAGACATGCAGGTTTCCTCAAGATGTTTTCCTTTACCGAAAGCTAGTAACAATCGCACAAAAACGATTCACACGTGACGTCGAAAGAAATCAGAGGTGCGAGCTGGGGTTGGTTGGTTGGAGGTTTAAAATTGTAAACCTCCAACCAACCATTAAAAAAATTATTATTCATTAAAAAAATTAAAATTGTTGCGTACTTGTAGTCATTGTTTCAGGATGACAACGTTTGTTATAGTAGCCCGTTTTTGTTCGACGCTGATTTTATATTAGTGGCACGCTATGATGGGCCTTTTCCTGGCTGCTCATTTATCCTCGTTGCACAGCAAAATCTGACAACTTTATTTGAAGAACTCAGGCGTCTCGCACACATCGCACTCTGACTGTATATCGCGAAGTTCATCAGGTCTCAGATAGCAACCACTTTAAATAAATAACATTCAAGTAATTTGGTATGAACGCTATCAAACTAATTATTCTATTGTGTCGTCGTTATCGTTCTGTATCAACAAGCCTGTTAGGTAATATCTATTATGTTTCCTATTCACAGATATTTCAATGGGTCTATGTTATTGTACTGTACAATAACAATTCCAGCGATTCTTACGAAGACACTGAATGGCCTCCAGATGCAGGCAGCGCCGCGTGACAGCCCTACCGTTGCGTAACCGGCGCACGAGCGAGCGCTGGCTGGCCAATTCCAGCGCTGCCAACCCGTGGCCATCGGGGATGCCGGCCACCCCGGCCACGGGAACACGCATACTACAAAACACCGATCAATTTACTAGTCAAAAGCAAAAGTTAATACATATCAGATTAGGTTTGTTAAAAGTTTGTCTACACATGCTGCCGAGATATATAACAGCAAATGCTCCTGCGACTGCAGCTTATAGGCTGAGAAAATGACAATTATTTCAAACATTCAAACAATGTTAGGTACCTACGAGTATCAGAAAGGTATGTTTATGGCGCATAGGCCGCATGAGGTCTCTCACACATTGTCATCTTTTTTTTCCTAGTCAGTGCACTGCTGTGACTCTTTAAAGCATAACCTATTATACCTATAGGTACACCTATAGGTATTTTTACCTGAGCACAAAAGAGTGCACGACGAAAGAAAAAAGAGAAAAAAACAAACTAGTCATAATGAGTATTCCGATTATCAATAAGGCCGATAAATATCATCGCTCGCGGCTGGGCCTGATGTTGACATCATATTCTGCTTGCGTATATACTCGTATATAATCATTTCATTCTAATTCATTCTCATCTTTTATTACGGATTAAAAGATTCTCGGAATTGTTAGGCCTTTTTAGAGAGCGTTTTCCTGCAGTGCGTGGGATATGCTAGCTAATGGCGACGCACCGAGACGAACCAGAGACAAACGGAGACGGCGACAATGCCCTCCGCAGCCACAGCGTCACGTGTGCATATTTTACACTCCTACAATACGCTACCTTGCTCTGTGTCAGCAATTTCTTTCACCGTTCTGAATTCAGTAGCAAAGAGTCTGTTCCATTGGATCTCCCAGTCCTTTCTGAATACGAAAAATGTCCTGCGTCATGTTAACACTAATTGCAGCGAGACAATGCGGCTGCTATAAAACGGTTATTTGTAAGTCTTGAACACCATTTACAAATAGTCTACCTAGATAGTTCCATTGTTCGTTTCTTAGAAATATAGCATTGCATTGCCCGTAATGTTTGCATCAATTTCTCGAAACCCTAACGAAGAGCGGGACGGAACACTCGCCCACATCTGCGAGTCGCTCATCACTACTCTACTCTGTATTCATAACAGCCGAGAGCATGTCCGATGTCCCAGACGCCGTTTTAAGACAAACAAAGCGGTCCGCTATAACGGGATAGCAATTATTTTATAATGTAATTATTGTAATAATAGCTTCATAACGTTACTTACGCGATAGGCAGTATGAACGCAGCAAGTTGTAAAGTCGTATAAGTTGTTATAAAGTCTTAACATGCCAGTAATGTCAACTGCAACTTATGGCTCTAGTATTACGCGCCACGCTCTCGAATAGGCCAATTAAAGAAAATATATTATTATTGTAAATTATAATAAGCATTTTTTACGTTGTTGTCAGTTTCCGAGCATCTAAAAAGGCCACTTTAAGCAATTCACCTAAAAGCAATTCAAGTTTTGAATTTCAAGCATATCCTTAAATATTCTACTAGTTTTTGAAAAATGGTCACACATTTTAGGTGGATCATACTCAATTATTAGCACTAATTAGCAGATTCACTGAACTTGATGAAAATGTTAGCACGGAGGAGACTCCATTTGGCTACACTTCTCTTTGATGTAATTTTAACGAATAAGCCCGTATATCATTATAACAAACTAACTTTTTCACGGGATTACAACCGCTATCGCACCAGAGCGTCTGCTTATCTTTTGAGAATGCCAAGACACAGGACTGCAGCATTTGGGGGCAGTTTCAGGTTTGCCGCCACCCGCTGTTGGAATGATCTCCCAGCGCCGCTTCGTGCTGTAACATCAACAAGTACCTTCAGTGCTAGGTTTAAGATACACCTTCTTATTCTGCAAAAGATGCAGTAATCATCTACACTGAGGTACACACTTGCAAAATTAACGAGATCTAACTTATTACAGCGGATCGCGGGCCAACCACCTTAAAACCTCTTTTCTCTCTCTGTTTTTATCCATTTAATTTGTAATTTCCTGGCACTACACTTCCCTACCTATTTATGTATAGTATAATTTATATTATGTATGTACTTTTAAATAATTCTTCAACATACTTTGATTACGTATTATTATATATTTTGGGTGTTTTCTCGTGGACCCACTATTTTGTCCCACCAGTGGGTCCACGAGGGAGAACTATTTCTCGTGGACCCACTGCACTCTACGGTTATTAAATGTTCCTCCTGTATAATAAAGATGTATAGCACCTTTTTGCATTGTCAAAATTTATCTATCGCATAGTGAAGTGACAAGTGGCAGACAAAAAATATGTGCTTCCACTGGTCGGTGTAAATCATTTCATAGTTTTTTTTAGGCTCCCACACCCATTTTTTCACTACAACTACATTCTTAAAGGGAAGGCCTCTTTGTGTCCTCTGTTGCCCTAGTACTTCTGGCAATAATGTTTAAGAATGCGCAATTTTGCGGTTTTACGCGCTATTTCGTGGATGCCCTTTGAAATTCCGTCTGGAGCTACCACATTCAGCCGGTGTAACTACTTGGAATATTTACACAAAATTTACTTCCAAACTGTTCGATCGTAGAAGTATTTTCGAAAAAAAAATCCCATCTGTCTGATGATCGAACTACTAATCGGACTAGTTGGAACGGATAATCCAATAGAAAGACGTTGCTTCTTGTTTTCCCTTATTCTGTTTAGTCTTCCCGGACATCCATACCATTAAACAACTCATACCAGAGCTTATTACTGGATGGCAAAATGCGCGAGGCCTCCTTGTATCTTATGCCGCCCTGGTACTTCTGGTGTAATATTATGTGGTGTTTAAAATGTCCGACATTATAGATTTCATTTTTAAAGTTGATATTTATTTATTCATATGATAATTTCATACTATTATTGAAATCAAACATACTATTATCCCAACCCTTGCTATAACTATATATAGGATGTTAATAAACAACAGTGGGTCCACGAGAAATAGTTCTCCCTCGTGGACCCACTGGTGGGACAAAATAGTGGGTCCACGAGAAAACACCGTATATTTTCCTTAGTTTGTATTTATTTTCCTTAGATTTCCCCCGTGACTTCACTACTAATTGGACCTGTCTGAAAATCAGCGCTGTTGCAACTAGTTGCAGCATAAAGCTGAGATAGGGGCCATTTCTGGCATCACACAGCTGGTGGTATTCTATTACTGTTGATTTCGTCTATATTTTCATGTTGTTCTTTCAAGTACTTTATGTGTTACTGTCTAAGAAATGTGTACGTGTTACTACCTTGTTCTGTGTGATTATCAGAATAAAAATCCTTCTTCTTCTTCATATTTGGTGTTAATGCTGCCACACGAAGAAAAATTAAACCGTAACGTACTCCTATTATGATTAACAGAAAGTGGCCATTTCAGACCCGCCGCACATGTCGCGGTAGCGCGCACCTGACGTCCAACTCAAATAACATATAGGTATCAATGTCTTGGCATTATGCTTTATTTGCATAATTATTATAAAACCCTACCGTGACGTATCATGTACTCCAAATAGCTTCTGATAGCTCTATAAATAGAGTGAGTAGTTGCCTGACCCTGCGACCTTCCTCACTTCACTACTGCTTTATATATCTCACTCTTACATATAAGTAGATTGCTATAATCCTGCATCACAGGCACGATGTAGGTAAGTTTATTAGCAGGTGTCAACTTATTGTGCAAAATTATGATGTTTCTAAGGTACCTACATACTTACGATAGCAAATATCCGTAAGATAATTAACTTAGGCTCCGACTTAATTGAAATAACAATTATGTTAAAGACAACGTCCATTGAATCATCGACTTGTTGCGTCGCAGTTCCATATAAGGGTTTCCCCAATGCAAGCACGTCGCGACCTGACGGACGGAATGGGCACGAGGCGCGCATCATCGCCAATCGCAATGAGTAGTGGCCGCGCGACGACCCGGACCTTGTCGACGCTCAGCCTCAGCAGTCACCGCGGCTGCGCTGACTGGTGCCTCTCTAGTGTCCTGCATGCGCAAGAGTCCGCCCCACGTAACATTCCTATGCAAATCGTGTCAAGTTGTGTAAACGACGCGCCAGCGTTACTTACTGCTAACAGTTACGCGTCCTGTGTACTCAGTAGCTCGTATCCGTGTTTTATGTTGACGTAACACAAACTTGGCAGACGGTACTCTTGCAATATTTCCACAACAGTGCTTCTTAGCTTATTTGAACAGTATAGACCGGTTCACATAATCGATACATTTCCTTAGAAATATGAACGTGCGCAAGTGTGCCGATTGGTAAATGAACGGCGAGCGCACACAGGGAGTTCACTCTGCCAAGTTAACTACTAACAATGACTGAGTGATACAAATGAATTGCGAGTATTCATCGTAAAGGCAACAACCACTTCTAGAGCGTGGCATGGTATATGTTTAAGCATTGTTATTAAACAAATGTCTCACTTAAATAAGGAGCAGCACTCCGTAGTGCAATCCTGGCTGCGTATTGCAAGCGGTTTCCTTTGTTCATTCCGTCATTAAGTTTCTTGAAATGATGCCACGCTCCACCAACACCTGGTTGTTTCCGTTTCGATGAATACCTACTGATTAATACTGCCATTTCCTTTTTACGAATTATTTCATAGTAAATCTTTGAGTTCAGTATGAAATAAATATATTATACTTACTTATATAGTTACAGCTACTACCCTTCGTACCGGAACACAGCAATGTTAATATTAACACACTGCAGCTTGAACTAAGTGCTTGATATTTCATAATGATGTACTTGTACATACTGTTAATAATGATGTACTTGTACATACTGTTAATAATCCCTTACACTTCGATTACATTATACTATCTGTGCAAACAGATGCTTGTAACTTATTGATGGGTTCGAAAAGTGAAAAGCCGGATGTGTAGCAGGTGAGGGTGACGCATCATACTAACTTGATCCAACTAGGTGTCATGTATCGCGGCGAGCGCTGTGCGGCGCGGCGGATGCTCTCCGTGCTGATCAAACGCATACTCGGTTTTGGCAAACCAGTGTCCGGTGGCACCGCGCTATGAATCATAACTAAGTGTTTGTTTACATAACTCGCGGCCGCGGCGCTGTGACCTACATCAAAATCACAACATGTTGTGTCATACACAGTCACTGACTGGCAGACGTTTATAAGCTTCACGATTAACAATCAATGATGGTGGTCATATGGTGGTAGTCAAATTACGCACACGACACGTTGCGCTTATACAGACTGTTAAAAAAAGCCCTCTCCGATTTGTATGGGGAATATTTGAATCAGGAAAAATATTGATGGGACATTCAACAACTGAGTTATACAGGTATGATTGTATTGCGACACCGAATATTACCCTCGGCGATCGGACAAGGTTATATTACTTAGTAACACTCTGAATGTAGACACGGGTGCAATCGAATTGTTTCCTTCCATCCTGGGCGCAACATTATAATAGCGATAGTAGAATATATACATATTGTTATGGCTGGCCATAGATTACGGATATTACGGATGGCTGTCCGTAGGCCCTCGTTCAGGCTTCCTGATCTCAATGCATAAATATTTGAAGAAGACGCTGAGATTTAACAATCAAATCAGTTTGCGGACTGTACCATTTTATTACAATCTGTTTTGCTTCATAACAATAAACTTTACAAGCATCGATATTATTATATCGATGTTTAGAAGACAAAGGTTCAACTATTTCTATCAAAGCAAAGGGAAATGTTCAAAGATGTACGGCGAGAAAACCCAGCGCTGATTAATATGGATGATGGTTATGGTTGGATGTAGATTATAAGTCTAATTATTTTCATACAATATCATTCATCAGCGAGACGAACGTCATTTGCTAAAAATGGCATCGTCGTAAACAGTCGAGGAAGCGGTCCCCTAGTATTAATATTAAAACAACATTTATTTGTCCTAGATGGCGAACACAGGTAGATCAAAACAAAGGGAGAGACCAAGTAACACTTCTTATATAAGTAACAATGACAGGAATGAATGTAATAGGAGGAATGAATAAGTTGGTAGGAATTACCAAGATTATAAAGATATTGAAGTACTTCCGTGTGGAATAAGTGCAGAGAACAGTTCTCCCGTTGTAGGGTGACGACTTGACGAGTAGTGACGACACCTTACTGTTTCGTTGTCGGGTTTAAAACGTGATGTATTTACTGCTGCACTCACAAACGTGATGTATTTACTGCTGCACTCACAAACGTGATGTATTTACTGCTGCACTCACAAACGTGATGTATTTACTGCTGCACTCACGAACGTGATGTATTTACTGCTGCACTCACAAACGTGATGTATTTACTGCTGCACTCACGAACGTGATGTATTTACTGCTGCACTCACAAACGTGATGTATTTACTGCTGCACTCACGAACGTGATGTATTTACTGATGCACTCACAAACGTGATGTATTTACTGATCCACTCACAAACGTGATGTATTTACTGCTGCACTCACAAACGTGATTTATTTACTGATGCACTCACAAACGTGATGTATTTACTGCTGCACTCACAAACGTGATGTATTTACTGCTGCACTCACAAACGCCGGTTATTGTTGATTCTGATCGCCTAAACCATTTTTTAATCTAATTATTTCGACTTTCGGAACCATTTATGCTTATTTTATATTATTGTGTACGAGATACTCTATATCTCTACTTACTATCACGGTATAACTGGCTGCAACTGTCTAAATAATCAGATTTTAAGAACTGGATTATAGATCATTAGCTCTAATTGACATTTTTAAGTGCGGCAGTTAGTTTCTTAGAGGAGGTTTCAACAATATTTAAAATATGTATTATTTGTAAGTGGCAGGTTCCTCGTGCAAGAGACCGTCCATGCAGGTACCCCTGGTTTGTCAGGTCCGCCAAGCAGCAGTGTGGAAACATCGCTTTGGTGTGAAGTGGTCCAATTATCAAGCTCAACACACTAAAAAGTTGCGTCTCGGATAACGAGCTGAGCTGAGAGTGCAGTGCCTATAAGCAGGCAGTTCCACCAGGGGTCAGTGTTTTGTCTTCACGATGTTCAATAAATACACATAATAAATATGTAAATACATATTATGTGAATATAATTGCTTACTACGAGTAGTATAACTGCCACTGTTCATGTATATGAAGGCGGCCGATCGTTAAAGCAACAGTGCGAGATGTGCATTTATAAAATCCAGGCGAATCCGGAATGACTGCTTTACTTGAATGTCCTGTATATATTTTGTAAGGTTTCTTTGGGAAAATAATACTAATTTAACTGCACATCCGTTAGACATAAAAACAAAAACGGTGGAAACCATTAGTGGTTTCCCTGGCATTGCCTAGTCACGTCGGTCCTCGGTTGCGGTGCACTCGCCAGAACGGAAATAAATGCGCGCCGCTAGTATTTCCACTTCACATCATATTAATAACGTACTTATAACACGTTTTCTTTATGACATCCACGTATTTTTACTCGCCATATGACCTGGTTTAATATATTTAATTTAGATGTTGGTGATTTGTTTAGTTGTCAAATTTAATAAAGAAAAGCAAACGAGAACCGGTAGTTTGTTGAAGTTAATAGGCTGAGTGATCAGTACGCCATCAGTGAGCATTAATCATCGGCCGCTCTATCGCTCTATTAGTAGCCGACGACTGCGTCGATGATCTGTTGAAACGCACGTTTTGTGTCGTGTCGACAACATTTTGTAACAACAACCAGCATACGTGATCCCTATTAAAATTAATTGTCAGCTCTTGCACAAATGCTGATTAATCTGATTTCGATATTGGTGCACGTGCGAGTCGTGTGGTGTCCGACATGTGCCCGACTGCCGACTCATCATTCATCATCATTATCAGCCTACATCAGTCCACTGCTGGACATAGGCCTCCCCCAATACACGCCATTGAGCCCGGTCTTCGGCTTTCCTCATCCAGTCACTGCCAACTGCTTTGCGTAAATCGTCACTCCACCGGGTCACAGGGCGTCCTACGCTACGTTTTCCAGTTCGTGGCCTCCACTCCAGAACCAGTCTTCCCCACCGATCATCGGTTCTGCGGCAAATATGACCAGCCCACTGCCACTTCAGCTTGCTAATCCGTTGAGCTATGTCAGTAACTTTTGTTCTCTGGCGAATTACTTCGTTTCTTAATCGATCCCTCAGAGAAACGCCGAGCATAGCTCTCTCCATAGCTCGCTGAGCGACCTTAAATTGGTGGACTAGTCGTACCGTAAGTGGCCACGTCTCAGCACCGTACGTCATTACGGGTAGGACGCACTGATTAAAGACCTTAGTCTTCAGACATTGCGGTATCGGTGACGAGAAGACCTGACGAAGTTTTCCGAATGCTGACCAGCCCAGCTGTATTCTTCTTTTGATTTCCTTCTCAAAGTTGTCCTTACCTAGTTGGACTGCCGACTGCCAGCTGACAACGAACATATGTACACTTCGCAGTGACATATGGTCGTCAAGCATAACATGGCCAACAGAAATATAGATGTATCACCATGACACTACCGTTGCCGGCTCCGGCCGATGGAGAGGCACATCCTACAGTTGTAAACTTATCCCTGTATCATTACTGGTGTGATTTAATTGTGAGCGGCTGTATTGTGCGATTTGTGCGAGCCCGGCGACCACGTGCGGCCGGCGCAGTGTTCATTGTGTCGGCCATAAACGAGCCGTTCAACTGATGCCGCGCTGGTGGTCAGTGGTCAGTGCATGGGTGCGCGCGCAGCGTTGTCCTGGGCCTGCAGCCGTTCACACGGACCTGCGGCCGCTCGAAACAGACGCTTTTGTTCTTTACTTAACTACAACGTTTTCCCTTTACAATATGCTCTATGTTAGCCGCAGTGAAACTGAACAGAAAGAGCGAATTCAAGACATCGCTTACTTACTAGACATGTCTATTCTATTCTATTGTTGGTGGGTATTAATCGGGCCTGGTGACACCGGAACGCACTTTGATCCAGTTGGATGTAGGATAGGCTTCTCCCAGTTGACTCAATGTATGTAGGTACGTCTAACAGCAAGAGCGTCGCAGCCGATATACTAGACATGTAGTAGGTACCGCAATATTGTGCCTTGTAGCATTTGGAGAGTCGACGTTATGAACTATTACCTAGATCCTAGACAGAGCAGTCCTCTGTCCGTAGCATTCCTTACATATCTCTATATACTTCTATGCGAGCTAACAAGGCCACACATGTGAAATCTTGAACGGTATCCGCTTATTACCGAATTAATTTAATCTTTAATTTCCTGTACACGTTAAGAGTGAGTGGCAAGGACCGGATACTTCGGTAATTAGAGTGGAGAGTAGAATGACATGAATTTAGCTTTAATCGGACGAAACTATCAGTAATGTCCAACGATTAGGCGCAGGATACTCGCGTCCGCTGTTCTGTAATATACGAGACATCCACGCCAATAGGATCAACACGCCACGCTATCTTCTCTGATGCTCCATGAAACCAGCCGGTGTTCATATTACTTTAGCCGGAAGACGTCCATTGCTGAAAAAAGGGGGATGTTTGCCATTATCCCCACGCTTGGTAAGCGTCCCGGGGTTCATATTCTTATTTTCCCTTTGTCGCCTCGTAGACACCCAACGGGAGGGGGGGGGGGGGGGTTGGTGTTGCTATTGTTACCTGGACACCCCACCGGCATCATTATTCAGTTTATTAGTACCTCAGATCAAACGGTCGATGATTACTACACACATCGTCGCAACGTGTCCCTAAGTCTTACTTCATTCGTGGCCACAGTTTGAAAGATAATGATTGTTTACGTTGTTTTACACTAAATATTTATCTAGCTAGAGCTACTCACGTACTCACCTATCTCGGACAATGGACTCGACGATCTATTTCTGGAATTCGATTTCAAATGTCATAACATAAACGTTATCGCGCGACTCGTTAGCTGTGGACGTGACGTTGACATGTGGCAGTGACGTCACGCGTCGAGGCGCCGCCGCCGCCGCTGCGCCGCTGCCGAGTCGCACCCGCGCCGCGCCCGCACCGCGCCCGCACCGCGCCCGCACCGCGCCCGCACCGCGCCCGCACCGCGCCCGCACCGCGCCCGCACCGCGCCCGCACCGCGCCCGCACCGCGCCCGCACCGCGCCGCATCGATGCGCGCGTCTAATGTCGCGCTCGCCACTCTCACGGCACTTAACCTACTTGTTAGCATGCGCCTCGGACCGCGCTGCGCACGACTTGGCCACTTTAAGGTAGCCTGGATCTCAAGTGCATTATCAATATTATATCTATGTACCTACTTACTATACTTAATTGCCTGCACCTATGTGACACGTCTTTGTACCCGACCTGTGGACACTCATACCTCTTTGGGAATCGAACCCATTATGTTCAGTGCAACATGAAACATATAGAGTTAATACAAATACTCGTATTAGTGTATCGATTTGGTTTTAATATCGATTAATATTAGTTGTAAAGCGGCAACACTATAAATAAGTTTTTATATTTTCTAATATGGCAATAGCCTTCCTACCCTTTTTTCTATGTTCATTAGCGGCATTGTTTTATGTAAAATTAATTGATTGTAAATAAACGTTTAATCATCCTTCAAATTCTACACGCATTTTTATTTATACTCAGGTCGAGCAGTGTTATTAGGTGTTTCGGTCGTAAATAATTCACCACTGATGGGACTATACAGGATGCTACATAAGTATGAAGCATACTTGGATGATCTTCGCCGACCTCTTAGGGGAAAAGTAGAAAGATGATTGTGTACCTATGCGTGTTAATCTAATTGACTATTAGAACAATTTACTTGATTGAGTGCACAAAATTTAATGAGTTAGTTTATAAAATCCATCCCGTGGACTCTAGTCCGTCGAAGAAATAACGAACCATGTATACTCTTTTCTTGTGTTCGATTTCCAAAAACGGTCCTGGTGCTACAGCTAGGTATTTATGACGTTCGTCAAAGAAAACACCTGCTCAGGCCGAGAGTACTTTATTCAAATTGATGGTGAATTTATAGGACAATGGAATGATTTCAATAGCATGTAATCTTTTGTGTTAGCGACATCTATCGCGTCATAGAAAATTACTTAAATTAAATATAATTATAATATTTTAACTCTAGGACTTAACATTCCGCCCGCTATGGACGAAATGTCCATAATATACTTCACAATACTTAAAATATTAACAAAACCACCATCTTGAACATTAATAAAATTGATGTGAACCTTTGATTTTACTAAACAAGTGAATAATAAGAAAATTTCAATCAGTATGAACAATATCATACAATATATCAATATAGTATCAGTACAATAATTCATGTTGCAACTGGCAAAATAATGAGCTTTGATACAGGTCTTTTAATAATGGTACCTTTATGTTTTAAAGAAACTACTCGTGTAAGATTGTCCGAACCAATATGTTTATCTGTTATTATGCCATACAACCATTTCGCTGGAGGAAGATCATCTTCCTTCACTAATACTATGTCTCCGACTTTAGGTTCGGGAGTTACCTGTGACCACTTATAACGATGTTGAAGTTGTGTGAGGTATTCCCGCGACCATCGACGCCAAAAATCTTGCATAAGTCGCTGCGTGAACTGCCATCTCTTAAGTGTAATTAATGTCGATTTTTCAAAGCTAACCTCTGGAACCAACACCAGGGGCTCGCCAACAAGAAAATGTCCAGGAGTAAGCGGAAAAGCATCTTCTGGATTGTTATTGATTTGGGTGATCGGACGGGAATTGAGACATGCTTCAATTTGGCAGAGAAGCGTAGCCATCTCCTCAAACGTGAGAGTCGTGTTGCCGATAACCCTCCTTAAATGGTACTTTGTAGACTTCACTCCAGCTTCCCAAAGGCCTCCGAAATTTGGGGAGTGTGGTGGAATGAAGTGCCAGTTGGTTCGGTTATCAGATAACCATTCTGCTATATCGCGTACCACTACTGAACCTTCCTGAAAAATACGCTGTAACTCTTTATTAGCACCCACAAAGTTAGTACCGTTATCACTCCACAAATCTGCACAATGGCCTCTACGTGCAACAAAACGCTTGAAAGCCGCTAAAAAGGCATCTGAAGTCAGATCACTGACGACTTCTAAATGAATAGCACGAGTGGTCATACAGATGAATAAACAAATATAACCTTTGGTAGAGTGATAACCACGTCCCTTTGTGGGTCTAACTGCAATGGGTCCCGCGTAGTCTACGCCGCTTTGATAAAAGGGGCGACACGATGTGACACGAGCTGAAGGTAACTGACCCATCAGCTGTTGATTAGTTTTAGCAGCATGACGAATGCAAATTACACAATTATGGACATGTTGTCTAACCAGATTCCTTGCATTAACGATCCAATAACGAGTTCTTAAATAACTTAGCATTATTTGAGGACCACCGTGAAGTGTACGCTCATGAGCATCGGCCACAATTAATTTGGTTAGATGTGACTTACACGGTATCAATATTGGATGTCTCATATCCGCAATAACGTCAGCTTTCTGCAATCGCCCACCGACCCGGAGGATGCCATCGCCGTCAATAAATGGATTTAATGAGGTAAGTCTACTTTTTTTATTTACTTTATTTACTCCTTTTAAGCTTGTTATTTCTTCCAGGAAACATTCTCTCTGACACAACCGGACACAGGTAAGTAATGAATTGTTTAATTCTTCTGTAGTTAGCCATCCTGTCATAGTAATGTTAGCTCTTGGTTGCTTAGTCAGCTTTATAAATCTTTTGCAATATGAAATTACTCTAATTAACCTATTTAAAGTAGAAAATCTTGTAACAATACTATCATTTTCTAAAGCAACATGAGCTAATATCTTTTCTTTCTTTTCTTCTAAATTAGTTTTCTTAAATTTTCCTTTACTGTAATGGACTGTATTTTCTTGCAACCATTTAGGGCCATTCTTCCAGAGTTGTATTTTATCTATATCACCAGGATTTACGCCTCGTGATGCACAATCTGCTGGGTTATCTCCAGACATGACATGTGACCATTGACTATTATCCATTATGGTCAATATTTCCGAGACTCTATTTGCCACGAAAGTTTTCCATTTGCTTGGATGACAACTTAGCCAAGCAAGAACAACACAAGAATCCGTCCAGGCATGGATGTTAGATTTTGGTATGCCTAAATATTCTGAAACTTCCTGAAGAAGTTTGGCAAGCAGAACAGCTCCACAGAGCTCCAAACGAGGTATTGAAACCTGTTTTACAGGAGCAATCCTCGATTTAGAAGCTATAATATTTACATGAACTTCTCCTTCACTAGTTATAGTTTTAACATAAACCACAGCAGCATAAGCTGCGTTGGATGCATCCGAAAAGCCCTGCAACTCGGTGAGGATAGAGTTTTTATTTGTACCAATCCATCTGGGTATCCGAAAATCAGTTAGTTGAACGAGATTCTTACGATAAATTAACCAATCATTTAAAATGTTAGAGGGAATTTCTTCATCCCAATTCACACCAGATAACCAGATTCTCTGAATAAACATTTTAGCAGTTGTTATAACTGGCGCAATCCAACCAAGTGGATCGAATAATCTTGCAATGTCTGAGATAACCTTTCGCTTAGTCACTGGTGTTTCAAGTGCAGGAAGTTTAACAGTATACTGAAATTCGTCATTAGCTCTATTCCAAGTCAAACCTAGAATTTTCATAACTGGATCTAACTTCAATTCTAAGTTCTTGGAATCACCGATTTCTCCCTGCATAAGTTGAAGTAACTCTTCATTGCTAGAACTCCACTTTTGAAGTTTAAAACCACCAATACTAAGTAATTGATTCATCTGTTTATATATTTGGAGACCCTCTTCTATACTATCACAACCAGTCATAAGGTCATCCATGTAACATTCCTTTAACACCTTGTCAGCCACTAAAGGAAACTGTTTTCCTTCATCATATGACAGTTGCTGCAATGCCCGTACGGCCAAATAAGGTGCTGACGATGTCCCGAACGTTACTCTCAGTAACCTTAGATGTTGAAGTTCTGATTCAATATTACTACGCCACAAAAGACGTTGAAAATCAACATCTTCGTCAGATACTTTAATCTGCCTATACATTTTCTCTATATCAGCAACTAGACATATAGGATAACAGCGCCAACTTATGATTATTTGCCTCAGTGTAGGTTGTATTGTTGGACCAACCATCATGTCTTTGTTTAATGATGATCCATTGTTAAGTGAACATGAAGCGTCGAATACAACTCGTACCTTTGTTGTTGTTCTGTCAGGCTTAACTACCGCATGATGAGGCAAATATACGGCAGTGGACTTAGATATCTCCGATTCGGGAACTATTTCCATGTGCCCTAAGGACAAATATTCTTCAATAATATCCGAATACTGTAGCCGAAACTCGGGATCCTTGTCTAATCTTTTTTCTAATAAATTAAGTCTTCTCTGCGCAACATTATATGAATTTCCATATTGACACATAGGATCATCAGACTTGAATGGCAGTTTAACAATATACCGTCCTAAACTATCTCTTTTGACAGTCTTTACAAAAAAGTCTTCACAGGCTTGTTCTTCTTCAGTCAAAAGTGATTTATTGGTAAAGAGCGGCTCTTCTAATTCCCAAAATTTTCTTAAAAGATCATCTGTTACCTGGGTATGCGTACTTACTATTGTATTGTGTTGCGCAAGACTGTTATTTAGGGGTGAATGTATACAGCCAGATAGAATCCAACCAAGCTGAGTATTCTGAGCTATAGGAGAACCTGGTGGACCCTTGATAACACCTTCTTTTAAAATTTGACAATATACTTCTGCCCCTAATAACAGATCTGTCTTATTTGGAGTTCCAAATAAGGGATCTGCTAGTTCCATTGCTGAAAATTGTGATGCCAAAAACTTAAAAACAATTTTCTTTTCCGGAAGTAGTGATGTAATTTTTCTTATAACATGAGCTTTTACCTCAACTGTGAAGTTGTGATCATGGCGTGACTGAATTGTTATAATAACATACCATTTAGACTGCAATGTTGCACTCTGGTCACTACCAAGACCTGAAATATAGCTCATGCTTGGTATCTTCTTAAGACCAAGCATCTGAACCGCTGATTCGGTTATAAAGGACGCTTGCGATCCTTGGTCTATAAGAGCTCTTAAACAAAATGAACCTGTTCTCGATTCTACCTTAACCAAGGCAGTGGCAAGCAATACTTGACTATTCACATTTGAGAAACAAGCTACAATGTTTGACGTCTCGCCTTGTGATGTGGATGATGTATTTACTGTTTGATCCACATCATTTGGTTGATCACTAGAAACGTGATCAGTTTTAGTAACCGTTTTTGGATGAAGTAGTGAGTGATGTCTCCTCTTACAAATACGACAATTGGTTGTTTGACGACATGAAAATATGGAGTGGTTGGAGCCAAGACAATTAAAACATAACCTATTGGTTCGAGCAAAGTCACGACGTACATCGGTATCTTCTTTAGCAAACTTCTTACAATTAATTATTTTGTGATTCTCGGAACAAAAACTGCAAGAGAGTACCGGTATTACGTGCATAACGTTTGGCGAACGTGGCTTACTATAGGACTTACTAACATTATGATCAAGAAACTCGAGTGATCTGAAACGTTGATTCATAAAATCCAAAAAGTCGCTTAGTTTAGGTAATTCATCAGTGAGTTTACTAATTTGGACCTCCCATAACTTTCTAGACTCTGTATCAAGCTTCTGGCTAACAATATATATTATAATTATATCCCAAGAAGATACATCAATACCTAAATTTTTAAGCGCGTTCATACATTCATTGGTTGTATCTAACAACTCTTTTACAGCCGCAGAAGATTCGGATAATACATTTTTTTGGGACATAAAACGTTTTAAAATACAATTGGCCAAATGTTTTTTATTATTATAGCGCTGCTGCAGTTGATCCCAACATGTTTTATAATTTAAAGCTGTGATCGGAATGTGCCGCAGAAGTAGTTCGGCTTCGCCTGACAAATATCCTTTTAAATAATGTAGGCGTTGAACGTCGTCCAATCCCTTATTGTTATGAATCAGTGATGTAAATAAATCTTTGAAACTAGTCCATTCAGTGTATTGACCACTAAATGTTGGAATCGAAATTTTTGGTAACTTCGAAGATTGTAATTAATAGACTTAGTTGAAATTAAGATCCAATACAATTTTCTTGAAAATTTTCTAAGTTGATGAGTATTTTTGCAAATTTTTTCTAAGTGTTTCGCACCTTTATCCGAAAACCGGCATGGATTCCCCGTCAGTCCACTTTAAGCGAAACTATTCTAAGTCTATAATCCAATACTTCTAATTTTTCTATCTCAAGTTCTTGAATTAATAATCATTAAAGTACTCACAGTTTGTATAGCAGTCCACTCACAATCACTTTATGGCCCAACTCACTTGTAATCCGCTCCGCTTATGATTCCGCTGCTTTCGTAGCCACAACGTTCCATGTCAACATTTGAATTTGCAGAGATGCCGTAAACAAACAATCAATGTCATCCGCCTCGAATCGGACCATGTATACTCTTTTCTTGTGTTCGATTTCCAAAAAACGGTCCTGGTGCTACAGCTAGGTATTTATGACGTTCGTCAAAGAAAACACCTGCTCAGGCCGAGAGTACTTTATTCAAATTGATGGTGAATTTATAGGACAATGGAATGATTTCAATAGCATGTAATCTTTTGTGTTAGCGACATCTATCGCGTCATAGAAAATTACTTAAATTAAATATAATTATAATATTTTAACTCTAGGACTTAACAAACCAACTATCTGAACTGTACGTTACGAACACAAATGTGTCTAGTTCAATGTCCATGTAGGTATTATATCATTATCCGGTGATTAGTGAACAGCGTACTCTTTACTCGTCAATGCCTAGTTGTTATCATAAACGCGGCGACCGGCGGTGACGCGCGGCGGCTGCGTCGCCTTATCCTCCACATTAACGAATCCGCCTCGCCTTATCACCTCCCGCTACCTAGCTGTTAGGTTTTTTTTTTCCTTTATGCTGATCCCATTCGGTTTCAACATATAAATTACAATCTAGCCTTGAAACTAATGAGTAATATTATTTTAACCTAAACGAATAAAGTAAATTAAATTAAGAATGTGTCCAATAGCACTTTTCTTATTGTCTCTATTAAGGCGAAGACACTTTGTTATTGTGTTCTACACTGCACTACACTGCACTAATTTAACATATAAACTAACTCAAAAGGCTTTGTCCTTTTTAGTCTTCTTACTATGTCCGTGTTATCGAGGAGCTGGATAGCCTCGATATTCACGTGGTGATGAAGCCGCCGTTCATGTGCTTCTGCGTAGTCTTTTATAACTTTGGCTACGAGGCCCACTTTGAGGTCCCGATGGAGGTCGTTGGTTCTAATGTACCAGGGAGCGTTTACAATGCCTCTGAGTACTTTATTTTGGAATCTTTGTATTGTCTGTATATTAGTTTGTTTGGTACAGCCCCAGAGCTGTATACCATAAGTCCATACCGGCATTAGGACTTGTTTGTACAAAAGTATTTTGTTTTGCACCGACAACACGGAGTGTTTTCCAAGCAGCCAGTGCATTTTCTTGTAGCGAAGGCCTAACTCTTCGCGTTTCTTTTTAACATGAGCCTTCCAGCGAAGCTTTGTTGCTTTAGCTGTTAGGTGACGACACTTTTCAATATGTACACATGTTGTGCACAAATTTTAGGCCTCCACTGTCTGACCTGACATTATAAACAGTCCTTCCTGATATCTATATTTTGTGTAGGAATAACCTGGAGCCACGAGACCAACACGAGTCTGGTAATTGCGGCTACTGACGATCCTTTTTAACACGCTTTTATTAGCTTGACCTGTATGTATGTATGTAACTATGTATGTATGATGGTAATGGAATCTTGCGATGCAATTTTGACCCAGTTCTACACGTCCAAATCATTTGAAATTTTGCACATCTATCAAGGACCAGTGACAATACAATAATATGGTATCATCGAGCTGGTCTGATGCTGGGGCTCGAAGGTGGATAAGATAACCCTTGGATGGCTACTAGTAAACTAATCGAGTTTGGGTTCATTTGATTTGTTTTAAAGTGTTCTTTTCACTTTGACTATTAATGAGGACCTGATGGTGGAACTGGAGAAGGTGGGTGACGGAACCCTGGATTGGCTACTAGTAAACACATCGGATTTGGGCTCATTTGATTTGTTTTAAAGAGTTCTTTTCACTTTGACCATTAATGAGGACCTGATGATGGAACAGGAAGGTGGGTAACGGAACCCTGGAATGGCTATTAGTAAACACATCGAGTTTGGGTTCATTTGATTTGTTTTAAAGAGTTCTTTTCACATTAACCATTACTCAGGACCTGATGATGGAACAGGAAGGTGGGTGACGGAACCCTGGATTAGCTACTAGTAAACACATCGAGTGTGGGCTCATTTGATTTGTTTTAAAGAGTTCTTTTCACTTTAACCATTAATGAGGACCTGTTGATGGAACAGGAAGGTGGGTAACGGAACCCTGGAATGGCTACTAGTAAACACATCGAGTTTGGGTTCATTTGTTTTGTTTTAAAGAGTTCTTTTCACATTAACCATTATTCAGGACCTGATGATGGAACAGGAAGGTGGGTGACGGAACCCTGGAACGGCTACTAGTAAACTCGTTGAGTTTGGCTCCTTTGATTCGTATTAAAAAGTTCTATTTACTTTTCCCAATAATCAGGGTTGATGATGGAAATGAAAGGTGGTTGACGGAACCCTGGAATGATTACTAGTAAAGCCATCGAGCTTGGACTCATTTGATTTGTATAAAGGAGTTATATTCACATTGCCTAATAACGTGGACCTGTTGATGGACCCGGAAGGTTGGTAACGGAACCCTTGAATACTACTTGTGAAGCTATTGACTTTTAGCGTACTTTCGACTGTTTAAAGGGTAAATACGTAGTGCTTTCTTAAACTCAATCAGATACCTACTACCAAGGCCCCCCACGCCTTTACACATAAATATGTATAATCCATAAATTACAAGCACGGGGTAGAAAGAAAGAAAGAACTGTTTCGATAAAATATACTTTTACTGTTTCGATAATTTATTTATTGCTTTTTAGTGCAGTAGTCCTTATAAAAGCGTGTATTTTTAGTTTTTTAAACTAGTAATTTATTATTGAAGCAAGTTCCGTCTGGGTAACGTTAATAGTTATTACTGCAACATTTCTCAACTCGTAAAATGTATCAAATGATGTCTTAGGGCCTCCGCCCACTAGCGTTTTCTAGCTGCAACGACTGGCAACTTTGCGACTGCATCGCGTTTTAGCAACTCATTAGCGACCATTGAGCTACTCCTTGCGCTCGGTCGCTGTATCGGAGTCGCGCGTTTTAGCAACCGCATCAATGCTGCACCGCGTTTTAGCGACTGCTGTCATCGATGCACAGTGGGCTAAAAATAAGGTTCACTAGCTTAATTTTTTTGAAAAATGAAATATATTATATGTAGTTCAAATACACGGGTTTGTTAAAATTACCATAACATCGAATTACTTAGTAATCACAAGTTTTATTTTTAACTTTACAACATTAAATGTTGTAACAACATTCCAAATGTATCAAAATATAATTTGTTTCCCCTTTTTTTTGTGTTTGAATTGTAAAGCTGAATCTTTTTGGTCACGTTACGGTTATGGTAACAAAACCGTCTGAGTTTCAACCTTAACCCTTTTACAAATATCACATGCTGCTATTGCGGTATTATAGATGTCGTTGTTATTATGTTGATATACATATAAGTATGTATAAACTCATACCCAGTAGGTACTTTATAAAAAAACAAGTTCGCTTTGCATCTAAGTCACCAGGATAGGACTAATCCTTCTGAATAATGGTAAAATCGCTTAAGAACTTTGAAATGCAAATACATAATCAAGAAGTTGAATGAAATATAAAAAAAATGATATTATATACTTCACCCAAAACAATTTTCAGGTATTATTTAATTATATAATCTTTACGATAAACAAGCACAATAAAAACAACTACAAACTAAGAACACAATAAGAACTACTAACAACTACAAATGCGTAGTTTTTTTTTATAAAAAGAGAACTTCATCTGCCTTTTAATTAAACCAATGTATTTAATAATAATATACGTTTATTTCAGACTCTTGATGCATACAAAAAAAATACAAAGACACATTGACAAAAAAAAGGAAGAAACCAAACAGAATAAATAAATAATAACCAAACTAAACAAAAAAAACAGACATTCCAGTAAAAAAAAGAATTTTAAGCAGCTATTTCACGCCAACGTCTACACATGTTCGTTATAGACCAACGGTCCGCGATTTCTTTAATAATACCGTTTCTACACTGACCAACCCTGGCCATATATGAAGCAATTCAGCTTCTCTGAATGGCATTGAACGTGTTCAGACGCGCCTCCGTAAACTTGCTAGAGGCACTACAGTACCTATTTAAAACCCATGAGGTGTCTGAAAATGTTATTATATTGTACACGAATACCATCCAATGACCTCCTTTTATAATTTGTCCAGAGTTGGCAAGTGTAGAAGTTTTTACAGTATGATTCAAATAAATGCACTTAAGTTTGAACATTAGCTTTAAAAAAATTGATCTTCTCTCACTTTCTTGGTAATAGATATGTATTATTCTATCATAATATATTATAATATGTAGTTTATTTTTTTTTTATTAATTTTTTTTTTAAATTTTTTTTTTTAATCCACTAAATTTATTTATATAACTGCACCTGCCCATAAGAATGCTCTGTCCTGTACCCCAAGGTTGACTGGAAGAGATCGCTTTAGCGATAAGTCCGCCTTGTTGTTCACTGTTTTTAATTGTTTTAATTTCAAATGTATATTTCTTCAAAGAGTATTTGTATTGTATTGTATTGTATATTATGTACTAGCTTTATCCTGCAGCATCGCTTGCACATATTTAGTTAATATCCTGGGACAATTCACACACGGTCATCTGATTCAAACTAGGCAGAGCCTGTACTATGGAACCAGACAACTGATACTAATACATATATACTTTTTTTTGTAAGTACATACTTATATAGATAAACACCCAGACAGTTGGTGGGAATCGAACCCACGACCTGTTGGGTAGGAGACAGGGTTACTAACCACTAGACCAACGGGCCCGTCATCAGTTAGTACTTAGGTATAGATTGTTTATAGGTTTTAAACAATCAGTAACAACGCATATTGTATAATAATTTCTTGCAAGAAAACTTCGTCCTTTACACGTCGTCATTTCATTTTCATCTTATTTTCAATCGGCCTGTATTGTCCAAACCAATAATAAATAACTTACTTCGCGCGTTTCGCGTTTCGTCGCATTTAGCAAAGTGTAAAGAAGAGCCCGGAGCTCTTCAGTTTCTAAAGCAAGCGGTTTCCCTGCGCTTCCGAAGCAACAAAGTAAGTTACATAAATGAAAAACGGCCAGTTCATGAAACCTTGATTGAACTGCGGGATAAAATTTTCTCCATTTTCATAACCCCTAGTGCATCTTTAAAATCACTTAAAGCTTGCGAAATATTTATTTATTTATTTTATTTAAAAAGTCTTTTCAGTACCTACGTATTGATAACACAATACATAATCGAACGCAATGATCTTATATCGTTATGATTATGGATACGGTTGTTTGTATTTAAAAACCACAAGAAATACATTATCAAAAATCTTATGAAAGAGAAGCTTGTTTTAACGCCCACTGTGCGCTGTAACGTGTGAATCCAATACACTGTAACTACGAAAAACTGATTTTGAGAAAATGAGCAAAATAGATTTTTTTAGTTTTTTCAAGATTACTCCAAAATTTTCGTTAGAAAGTTTTTAGTGTTTGCTGCCAATTTAAAAATAATTTTATAAGTTATCCAGCCTATTAAGTTTTATATATATTTAGAGTATACATAATGAATTATCGTCGATAACTTGTGTTGCTCTAATAGTTGTCAGAAGCTAAGGAAGATATTGTTAAGGCAATACACTGTATCATATAGTTACAGTGTATTGACTTGGGAAAACAGGGCCTAAAAGTGTATTGGTAGGTATAAGTTGGAGAACCATAATACTGCACAGACGTGGCAGTTCTTGATATATTTTGGTATTTTCTATTGAGAATGCTCCATATTTAGATCTTGATTTCAATTAATGCACATTTTTAGAAGTCACTTGTTACTCTTGATAATGTTAAGTTGTCCACTTTAAATTGTCTCTCTTAGCTATCTTTGCCTTTATCTTCTCCTTTCTCTTTGAGTTCGGTTACTGAGGGGGTTGGGAATTATATCATCATGGTCTTCAGCTAAAATTGTTGTTACCTAACATTGAAGTAACCTTGACCAATCCTTGTCCAATAATCACTCGTTTCTTAAACTTTTAAATTGAATCCTGTTCTTTCCCGTCTTGGGAAGAACGCTTGTCATTGTCATTCCTTTTCCCAAACAGCCAAATTTTTCTGTTACAAATTTTAGTCCTATATCTACACTCCTTGTTCTGTTCTGGAAGTCCTGGAAGGTATTTATTGTTTACAAACAAATGACAGACTATTTTACACCTAATTGTCTTTTAGTCCTTAGTTTTAGTAAAAATAAGTGATGTTTGACGCTTGGTTATAGAAAGCAAACAACTGATTATTTTGGTATTATTGGATCTTGGTAGTGACTTCAATTCTGTTTATTTTGACATACTTCTAGGCATTTTTTCCTCTCTCTATGTCGCTTTTTCAGCTATCAATTGCTTTGATCATATTCATATCATCGTGGGCGCTCCCAGTCTGTCCGCTTTGAGGAGACATCATCTGTGTGGTGTGAGCTTGAGGCGGGTGTTCCACTGGGTGGCGTAATCTCTCCTCTTTTCAGTTTTCATGAATGTTATCGCGAGGGTTTTCTAACTATCATCTCTATGCATGATCATCCTTAGCTTTATCGTCATGCCAATATTGATAAGCTTCGGTAAGCGATATATAAGCTTAATAAACATTTGAATAGCATAAGTCAGTGGGCAAAATCAACTGGCTTGTTAGTGAACTCTACTAATTCTCAGGCTATCATACATATTTGGTGGCGGATACGTGATGAATCTGGTTGACATTAACTCACTCTCCAGTTTAGTTTTCGATTCCGTACCAATTGCATACTCAAATAAAGTTAAAATTCTTAGAGTTCTGTTTGATTATAATATTTCTTGGGAATCTCATGTTGGAGATAGGTATAAGTAAGAAGATCTTTTACTCTTATCAGTCTCACAAGCGTCTCCAAAAATTTCTTCTGCGTCAGACAAAAATCTTTTTTGCTTGATCTTTAGCTCTTTTCGATTATGCTGATGTATGTTTCTAGATGCAACTGAGGAGCTTCTTAATAAACTGGAGCAATTGTAAAATTTGTGTATTCATTTCATCTTTGGTCTGCGGAAATATGATCGTGTCGGAATTTCGGGCTCAACTAGAATGTCTGCCAATCCGTGAGCGGCGGAACTGGTACATTTTTTATTTTCTAAATTGTATACTTAACAATCCTTAATCTCCTCTTTATCTTTGTGAGCGTTATTCCTTGCTCGTGTCTTGTGACAAGCCTTGACGTTCCAGTATATCTCTGCATTTTGAAGTTCCTTCTCATTATTATAGTAGCTATAATGTTTTTTTTTACCATGCAAGCAGTGCGGCTATGGAATTCGCTTCCACATTCCTTGCGAAGTAGCTGTAATTTAGTCATATTTAAAAAACAACATTTCCTCTCCAGATAGATTTATTTTAATATTTAGTGTATTTATAATACTATATTTATTTTTAAATTTCAGTACGTATTAGTTCATCAGCTCATACTTTCCAGCCACTGCGCCGCCGTCGCTCTCGGCCAGATCGGCCAATAATAATTGAAATCGATAGCCCAGCCTCAATCTGATTGGCGCAGCCGCGTCGCGCTAGCCCTTCTACTTTGTTTTGACAAAACACTGTATCTTGCAATCCGCGAAGATTATTTGGACAATGCACTGCATCATCAATTGCCGTGTTTTACTATTTCAGGCCTGTAGTTTTTAGTAAAAACAGTGTAATTTGCATTGCAATATCTCAGTATTTTTCATACAAAGTAAAAAAAACTATGAATGCTATAACATCAAACAGGTTAAAAGAAATCGAATGAACGTTGTTAATTCAAAACACTGTATCTGAAGTTACAGTGTATTGGATTCACACGGTACCGCTGGTGTGACATGTTTTGACTTAGGGGGGTTACCAACTTTTTCTGGTATTCTAGATTATTTTCGGGGTCGATTTAAGTTACCACTTTTTAAGGAATATTGCTGCTTTGGTTTTTAATTTCAAAGAAAGCACGTATTACAAAAATATATATTTCACCTTCTACATGATTTTTAACACAAATCTACATGAATGATTGAATGATAATGTTTGCTTCAACACATAGGTTTTTGAAAACTGGTAATTGGATGTAGCCAGTACCGCCTTCACCGTGATTTATATTTTCACTTTATTAGTAAAGCAAGAAGCAGTGCAGCTTTATAAGAGTCCATGGTAACGTTTAGCATCGTCAATATTTATTATTACACTGAACACATATTGCACGAGTCTCGTTCCGCACCGGGCCGACTACTACTCTTAAAAAATATTTTTTACAAAAAAAAGAACCGCCTTCAAAATGCAACTAAAAGGCCTGAAATAATTTCTAAGAATTAGTGGTTTTTACATATACTTTGTTGGACTTGGGCTACAACATATTATAAATACATATTACTATCAAAGACGGCGCCAAACTGGAAAACAGTTAGGTACCTACTGCCCTTGTAAGTATTTGCTAGACGTTAGGCACCGGCTTCGATAGTAATATGTATTTATAATATGTTGTAGCCCAAGTCCAACAATGTATTATGTATATGTAAAAACCACTAATTCTTAGAATTCTTTTAGTTGCATTTTGAAGGCGAATCTTTTTTTTGTAAAAAATATTTTTATTTTATTCTTTTTAGTGGTTCCCTTGGTGTATTATTAGGTTAACTTTTAAAAACTTATATTTTATTCTGACAAACAGCCAGTTTAATATTTATTTTAAAAACACCCACTACATAACACAACTATGAACCATCACTAAAATATAAGCTTAAGCAAAAATTTTAAAAAATGTAGATGTGACAGACAATATCTTAATAAAACAAACCAATTGCCATAAACCGAAGATATCTAGGTGTTATACTCGTAGTTCTCGAGAACCATGGACTGCAAGCTCGGTGGGTCTACATTTATTTGTGCCGAGAACCCGTGTCCACCTTCTTGCTCCATTGTCAGACCCTGATCACCATTTTTCTAGCAACTACTCGTCGAGACCTATCCAACGAGTCCAAATTCGGTAGGTCTACGTTTGTTGGTGCCGAGATCCCGTGACGACCTTCTTGCTCCATCATCAGACGCTGATCACCATTTTTCTAGCAACTACTCATCGAGAGCTACCCAACGAGCCCAAACTCGGCGGATCTACGTTTATTGGTGCAGTGATCCCGTGACGACCTTCCTGCTCCATCATCAGACGCTGATCACCATTTTTCTAGCAACTACTCATCGAGAGCTACCCAACGAGCCCAAACTCGGCGGATCTACGTTTATTGGTGCAGTGATCCCGTGACGACCTTCCTGCTCCATCATCAGACCCTGATCTCCATTTTTCTAGCAACTACTCATCGAGACCTGTCCAACGAGTCCAAATTCGGTAGATCTACGTTTGTTGGTGCCGAGATACCGTGACGACCTTCCTGCTCCATTATCAGACCTTGATCACCATTGTTCTAGCAACTAGTCGTCGAGAACTATCCATCGAGTCCAAATTCGGTAGTTCTACGTTTAGTAGGCACGGCTAGGATAGGATGGATTGTCAATTTTATTATAAAGTTCCGGTGGCCGTCTTGGCCTTCTTCATCAGATCCACTTCACCAAATGATACTTTCTGAATGAAAATGCTTGACTAGTTTCTAAAAATACCAAAAACGCTATATGTATGCCTATAATATTTAAGGAGTTCCCTCAGTTACTCATGGTTCCCATCTTCAGAACCTGTTTTTGAAAAAAATGGGACCAATCTGGAAGCATATCCTTTCAATTAAAAAAATAATTTTCCAAATCGGTTCGTAAACGACAGAGTTCTGAGGTAACAAACATAAAAAAAAAAACATACAACCGAATTGATAACCTCCTCCTTTTTTTTGAAGTCGGTTAAAAATGTTTCCTCCCTAAATCAAATCAAGTGATCCCCAATTATACTTTATTTTTTTAGCCGTCTTAAAAAAGGAGGTTCTGTATTCGACGCGTATACATATTATAATAATTGACATATGTTAGACTATATATGGGCATCTAAGCATATGTATATCCGAGTAACCCCTTCGGCTATTGTTAGTCTCCCTTCCCATTACAATTTGTGAAAACGATACTTCTACCTTCCATTTAAGACACAACAAGACATTGACCTTTACTTGTCAAATAACAACCCAAACACGATCTTGTTGTACATGCTACGCGTCTCCACCGAACAGGCAAATCGTTTATGAGCCAAAGTATACACTTTTATAACAAACTGCCACAGGATATCCGAGATCTTCCAATGAAGAAATTTAAACTTTTTGAAGCCCATTGTCAAAAAAGGCTTATTATAAAATCTCAATTTACCCGGAGGATAAAACTGCGTGGGCTTGAACTGCTCAAATCATGTAAGCTTAGAATTTTAAGGCTACCTATACATAATTTGTAAAACTGTTTACCCAATTGTTTAAAATAAATTACAAAATAGGACATGCCCGCTGAGTGTCTTCCAAGATTTACGCGTTTTTTGCATGCTGTGGCGACCTATAATTAAGCTTGCACTTAGTTTTAAGTTCACCAATGTAAAAAATGCAATGTTTTAGTGTAAGTCTTGTTGGTTGTCCTTAAATAAATAAAAAAAAAATAAAAAAAAGATCTTCTCAGTAGCGGCCGCGTAAAAATTATTTTTGTGTAAGCCTCCGTGGGACCTATACATAATAATGTTATTTTGACTTTGACTTTGATACTATTACCTCATACCCTACATTTTAGAATTAACAGGACATTTAGTATTAATTGACAGCCTATACTAATGATCCGGCTGCGACATATATACATACATATATGTGTGTCTCTGTGTGTATGTATATATGTTTATTCCCATACTTCTCAGAAGCTACAAATCCGATTGCGGTAATTCTTGTTGTAATAGCTTCATCAAAATCAGTTCGGTACTTTAGTATGTAATGCACTGTTTTGTTCCTAGTAAAGTCTAGCATAGTTGTTCTAGTTGCGTGGTAGTTTCATGCATTCAGAGCGTTATAATAGGTAAAGTCAATAAAAAGATTAATAAAAATATTTCTAGTATATTAAAATCCGACTTTAACGATATTATTATGATCTAAAAAGTACTTTAACGAAAATGTATTGAAGTCGGTGCTTAACATAACATATTAACTGACATCAGCTTCCCTCGCCGGAGTTTTAAACCTTAAAATTATACATTATAATTATACCTACGTATAATATTAAAACGTACCGAAACCCTCAAAATGATTGTAGAAATTGGGTCAAAATTCAATGTTTAGTTTAGATTAAGGAAACAAACAAACAGGAGCGACTATACGTATAACACGGATAGTGACTGATTTTATATCTAATAAGTACCTAGGTATCTACTTATTTAGATTGTTTTAAATTTCATACACTACAAGCGGCTTTGCATGGTACGAAAAAATATTTCAACGAATAAAATTTTAACAAAATTAATCAAACTCAATATATTTTCCTCGAAGCAAGTTTTTTACACTAAGATCTTAACTACAAGTCGGTTTTAAGATTAATAACATTGCCCATTAATAAATGTTACGTAATCAGAATACAAATAGTTCAATGTATTATGCTCCATTTATTTAGGGAGAAATCCTTAAAGTTGGGAACCCCGGAACTACCAAAGTCGCGGCGACTGGCATCTGTAGTGTGCGTGATGTAGCGCGCGGTTGCTGCATCCAGCGACCGGAAAGCGTCGAAATCGCTAGTCGCTATCTGCTAGTAGTGTGCGGGGGTTCGCGATCGGCTGCGGTATCAAGCTTCCGAAAAGCAACAGAGTTGCCGAACGCGGATGCAAAAAGTATCGTGTCGGCGGAGGCCCTTAGGTGAAGTTATTTCGACACAAGCTCGTCGAATGTCAATTGTTGACGTGTAACATACTTAAAAATACGCTCTCAATATAATGTAGGTGCACCACGTTTCCTAAAAAATAACGATTTTATTCTGCTCATTAGAAAAAATATTTAGATCTATGTTAATCATCATGTGTGTTTCAGTTGTAGCCTTGACTTGCATAATATTATTTTCTTGTCATAAAAATATATGACAAAAAGGACAAGCCCGCTGAGTCTCTTGCCGGATCTTCTCAGTAGCGGCCGCGTCACGAACCGGTGGGAGCTTGTAAAAAATGTTTTGTGTAAGTGCCTCCGTGAGGCTTATACATATGTAATGATTTTATATATTGACGTTAATTAAAACGATTTTATATAATTAACATATTTGTGTAATGATTTAATTAATATTGTTATTTTTTCTACTGTGATTTGATTATTGGAAATTGGGAGAGAGATCAGCTGGCAACATTGCTCTCGATGAGTAGGGATTTGTGTCGAGTAAAAAAGATTGTTGTGTGGAGCAGCCATTGTGATTGTGCAAAATTATAGTAACGAGAAATACGGAATTACCTAAATTGCTGTGGTAAAGAGAAGAATAAATAAAGTGTCATCATCATCAGCCAGAAGACGTCCACTGCTGAAATAGGCCTCCCCGTCCCCCTTAGAACGCCACAATGAACAACAATTGGCTATTTGCATCCACCGGTTAGGTACCTGCGACGCGCACAATATCGTCTGTCCACCTAGTGGGAGGCCTGCCTACGCTGCGTCTTCCGGTTCGTGGTCGCGACTAGAGAACTTTTCTTCCCCAACGGTTATCGGGGAAGAAAGGTTCTCGAGTGGCGATCACGAACCGGAAGACGCAGAAATAAAGTGTACGTATAATAAACAGAGAATTAGCCAGTTTGGATTGTTAAATTTCTTACACATAATATAGATATTTTGACTTTGATCTTGACTTAACTGAACCTAATTGCAATTTAGAGTAAAAATGAATATAATCAATCCACAGCTAAAAATATTTTTTTAAACTTATTTTTGTATACAATCAGAGAATTGCTTAAATCCAAACAGTGACTTCTTGCAAGAGCGTTGTGCTGCTTACAAAGTCCCGGTAGGATAGCATGATGGCCAAGATCAGCTGTTGAAAAAAATAATTTTCCATGTCGGTTCGTAAACGACAGAGTTCTGAGGTAACAAACATAGAAAAAGAAAAACAACCGAATTGATAACCTCCTCCTTTTTTTTTGAAGTCGGTAAAAAAAAGGAATATGAAATAAATTGTTTGCAGAGTTCCTAGGTAATCTTAAAGGTATATGAAATTCTATACGTCCTAAAAGTTCTGGGAAGTCAATTGCGTTGTTACAAATTTTGTGTAAAACAATTGCATCAGTTATTTTTCTACGGTCTTGCAGTGAGTGCAAATTGTAATGTTTTCTATTCTATTGTATAAAACGGATGCCAAATAACGGAATTGTTAAATAGTAATATTTTTATCGAGGAATGTTTAAAATCTCGGCAATTACGTGTCACGAACGACAGTACCTATTTAAAATATGGGAGACAAATTTTAACTTTTTATCAAAACGCGGACCATATCGGCGTAAAAAATGACTTGATTGTTTATATGATAATTATTTAATCTACCATTGCTGCAATTGGCACATTTGGTAATATTTAGATCCATTCTATTTTCCTTACACCAGACTGTCAGTCTGTTAATGTCATCTTGTAAGTTTAGTACATCTAAATACGTAAGGATAGTCTTCATTATCTTTAGATCATCAGCATACAGAAAGAAGTCTGAATGATGAAAGCATAAAGATGTCATTTATGAAAACGCTAAATAAGATTGGACCTTGGACCCAAATGAGAACCCTGGGGGACACCTGAAGAAGCCATGAATGCATTAGAGTGGTATCCATTTGGAGTTAGCGGATACACAGACAGACGCGGAAAGCGACTTTGTTTTATATCTTCTACCTGTGTAAAGATGATAGGGTGATTTACCGAAGACCTAAATCAATACTTCTATTCAAGTAGTTATTATTTTAACTACATAAATACCTGCTTCATTATCATCCATTATTCCATAGAATTCTAAACACGCGAGTGCAAGTGCACCGCAAAGGCATCGCGGTCAATTACGAAATATTGTTTTCTTATACACGCCAATACATCAAATGACCCAACAATAATGTGCCAATCCAATAGAATATCAGTATTATCAAGTTTAACTCAGTGACGTAATTCGGTCGTCGTATTTGAGTCATCACTCACAGCCATGTGGTCATGCGCCACCGATATCGACAACGCGAGCAACTCCACGACGACGACGCGCGACGCGTTGTACATACACGACACACGACAGGTTGTTGTGCGACATCGATTCCCCGGCCAAATGGAATATAGCCACTAGGTTCCAAATACACGTGCAAGCCACAAGCGACACTAATACACTACTAGCATCAGCTCAGCGGAAGTTTCGCTGCGGTTAGCATCAGTAAACCCGCGTTAAATCGCTGCTTAAAATAAAAAACAATAAGACAGATAGGCCAAGGCGGTAGTTAGTCTAGTATAAAACGCCTAAGAAAGTTGCACCATTTTGCAGAATACCGGGATCGGACCTCATTTCGCTTGTCAGAGGACAAGCGGAACCCATTCTTTCGATACAGGGCCCTCATTCCTCTGGCACTGCGTCCACATTCCACTGACTTGGGACTTTATATTGTGCTGATAAGTTAAAGGGAGGCGCATGGTAGTTACTCTGCGAGGCACCAGTATTCAATCCCTTGCCTGGCAGGACTGATGTAACATGAGTACATACAAAATATTTCTGCACTACCCTAAGGTAGACTGTTAGAAAATGCCTAAGGCATTAAGTCCGCCTTGTACTATAAGTGCACAAAGTTAAATAAATAAATAAATAAATATATAATATAATAATAAAATTAAGCAAGTCGCTAAAGGTGAATCATGAACTAAGAGTTATCCCAAAGACATAACGTCTGCTCCATCGCACTTAATCAATCTGTACGTATACAATCAACACACCTGCGGGCTTACTACCCTTCAGCCTACTTTTGTGTCCTTCATCAGTCCCTGAAAATTATCGTACGACTGCTACAGCCCGTGCTACTCAGCAAATTGCAGATTGACGATGCACAGTTTGGCTTTCGTCCCGGTCGTATCATGAGCCTCAAGTCTACCGTGAATTCAAGTCAACGGGCCCGTTGGTCTAGTGGTCAGTCACCCTGCCTGCTAACCGATGGGTCGTGGGTTCGATTCCCGCCAAGTGTCTGGGTGTTGTTTATCTATTTAAGTATGTATTTACAAAAAAAAAAGTATATAAGTATTAGTATCAGTTGTCTGGTTTCCATAGTACAGGCTCTGCCTAGTTTGGGATCGGACGACCGTGTGTGGATTGTCCCAAGATATTATTATTATTATTATATTATTAATTATTATACCAGTCGCAACACAACCGTGTATGCGTGTTTTCTAGACCTGAGCCGTGCATTTGATCTCGTTAATTATGAAATTCTCTGGACCAAATTGCGCGGTTCAGGTGTGTCGGGTAATGTTGTGGATCTGTTGAGATACTGGTACGAGGGTCAGACTAACTGTGTTAAATGGGGTGACATGACTTCTAGCTCCTTCAAGCTAGATTGCGGGGTACGCCAAGGAGGGCTGACTTCTCCGGACCTCTTTACCGTCTATATTAATGGCATGATCGAGGAGCTGAGGGACACACATGTTGGTTGTCACATAGGTGGGATATGTGTTAACGATCTCAGCTATGCTGACGACATGGTGTTGCTCAGTCCCTCGATCAAAGGTCTCAGAAAGTTACTCTCAGTCTGTGAGCGTTATGTTAAGGCACATGGACTGAAGTATAATGTTAATAAGACGGAATTAATGGATTTCAAGTCGGGTAGGGGTCCGGAAAACGTACCATATGTTAAATTGGACGGCGAAGTAGTATGGGTTGTAGAAAGATTTAGATATCTGGGTCACATTCTTGTTTCTGATCTGAGGGATGATCAAGATATAGAGCGTGAAAGGCGGGCGCTCTCGGTTAGGTGCAATATGCTCGCGCGCAGATTTGGTAGGTGTAACGATGATGTCAAGGTAACCTTATTTAAAGCTTACTGTCAGTGTTTTTACACCTGTCAACTTTGGGTTAACTTTACGCGTAACTCATACAATACTATGAGAGTGCAGTACAATGACGCCTTTCGCATTCTCATGCGTCTGCCGCGTTATTGTAGTGCATCAGGCATGTTCGCCGGGTCGAGGGTGCCCGACATTTACGCTGTTATCAGGGCGCGTATAGCCTCTTTTTGGGAGTGAATTTCCCGTTCTGATAATAGTATATTACAGGCAATGAGTGTTGGCCTTGACAATGCAATATACAAATATTGGTTGACAGTACATATGCATGAGAACCGAACGTAACGTGCGTGACGTAGATCTTATTAGAGCTGTAGATTGTATTGACGTTTTACGTACTGTATTATTTTATTTTATTTTTTTTTACTTTAGGTTTTATTATGTATACATTTCTGATATGGCTTTTTTGGCTGCAATAAAGAATATTATTATTTATTATTATTATAATTTCGTATGTTTTTGTTCACTGATATGTTTATATATTATACGTATGTTTATGTATACCTATAACAATTGTGCTCTCTTTTAAAGTGAATAAATGATTATGATTAAAACTGGAACTTTATCAAATCAAATCTTATTGTTTATAGATCTTTAGTTTCGATATTTCGTATCTTATTACTGTTAGATGATGAAATATCGTACCAACCTACCAACATCGGCGCATCGCGGTATGTGTTGTGTACCTATGTGTGTGTGCAAGCTCACACACACACACGGCGTTGCGTCAGTGTCGGTAAGGTCGGATTCAATTGAATGGAACCAAATAAGGAATGTTGTCCGGGGGTTCAGCGACGACGGGCCTTTTGTTAACGGATTATGAAATTTTGCAACGTCCCGGTTACTCGTCTTGGGAGCTATTGACACCTGCGCTGCGTCCTTGCTCTTATATATAAGCATAGATAAAGGCACAGTATTCGACATCTCATTCAATAAAAACTTGAAGATGAAAATTTACTTACGTACGGGTTCATCATGTGAAAATCTTTATGTGCCAATTTCGGTGGATTCGAAAAGGCTGCGTTGGACCTTGGATCGGTGCACGACGGGTCATGTCAAAGGCCAGCGCGTCTTCTCCGACTCATCGATAGTCATACAATTAGCTGAGAGCTAGAGTATTAACTCTCAACGTATTTAATACACGACCACTAATAAGCCCACTTAGTTTCTTGCCGGATATTCTCAGTAAAGGCCGCATTGTTATCCGGTGGTAGTTGTAAAAAAAGTAGACATTAAGTAAGTGCCCTCTTTAGACCTATGAATAAAAATATTTTGAATTTGAATTATGTTTTGTTATAAATCGTCCCGGTAAACGTCGATCGACGAAAAAGGGCTCTTAAACTATGCATGCATGCGTGCGAGGGACGCGGGCCGGCCATTGCATTCCAAAGGCACAGGGCAGCGTGTGTGAGTGCGCAAGGCGAGCCGCGCCGGCCGCCGCGCGCCGCCGCGCGCCTGTCGGGCTATACACGCGCGCGTGTGCGACGCGGCCCGGTGCCTCGCACGACCTCCACGACCACAGCCGGGCCACTGCGACCTGCCTGCCATCGGCTGCCATGCTTTGACGCTGCTACCATTACAATAATAAACAACATAAAATGTGGTGCAGCGGTATATTAAATTTGCATTCCATTTGTGTTTGCAGCCCACATCACTCAAATAACGTTCTTGTCATACCTAGGTGATGTTTAAACTCAGTCAGATCAGTGCGAGTATGAACCGTTCAACATCCAACGCCCCTATGGTGAAGCAGAGACAGAGACCAGCAGTCTTAGCACGATTTGCCAAGACTTCGTAATCTTGACAGTTCGGTGTGGAGTATGATGTTGTTATCGACATAGAAACGTAATTTTCGGTATTAGCTAGGTCGATAACTACGTCATACTCCACACCGAACTGTCAAGATTACGATGTCTTGGCAAATCGTGCTGTGATGTATTAACAATTGTTGAACGTATTTGTAAATGTCAGTTTGACAATTGATAAGTCAAACTATTGCTCTTGGACAGTTCGCTCTCTCTGATCGGGTACCTTTATATTGTAAGCAATGGCTGTATTTCATACTCACTTAATAATCAATAAATATCAGTATTAAAGCGTGCAACTATTTTATTTCAAGAGTACTAGAAGGCCTAGTACACGGTAAATGGCGACAGGAGCAAAATATTTCAAACTGGTATTGTATCGATTATTGAATTTAAGAACATCGGCATGGCGTCGAACATTTCTTTTAGGCATTTCCAAGAGGGAGATGACATTTGTTGCTTTTTGGAAAGAATGGAGCAGCATTTTACAGCCAACGATATACCACAAGAAAGGCAATTACCATCATTGTTGATATCCCTAGATCAAAACGTATATAAAATTTTGAAAAGCATGGTGCATCCAAGTTTGCCTAAAGAAAAAACATACAAAGAGATTGAAGAGGCATTAAAATTGCGATTCCAGCTAAGGGTTTCTCATTTTAGAAAAAGGATTAATTTCCACAGTTTACGGCAGGTTGAAGGGGAGTCAGTTTCCAAGTGGTTTGCCAGGGTCAAAGAAGCCGCAAGCGACTGTAACTTCGCGCAAGGTGTGGACAGTGTCAAAGACAAATTTGTTACAGGTTTTAGACCAGGACCAATACAGGATCGGTTGTGTGAGGAACCGGTAACAAAGGACATTAAAGATTTATTAGAAATTGCATTGAATAAGGAGTCGGCATGTCAGCAACAAAGTGGTCCTATTCCAGTAAATAAAGTGTTTAAGGTAAACAGCAAAAATGTATATAATAAAGTTTCTAAAGATAAAAATGTAAAGGATAATAATATTTTAAAATGTATACATTGTGGTAAACCGAACCATTCATTTGCAAGGTGTAAGTATAAAACATATAAATGTAAAATTTGTAACAAAATAGGGCATTTAGCTTCAATTTGTAAGAACAAACAAACAAATAGTGTTGAGATTACAGAAGATAAGTCTGCAGAAATTTTTACAATATTACCTAAAAAAGAAATTAATTATGTTTCACCGTTTATCATTAATTGTTTTGTCAATTCAATTCCTTTAAATATGGAGCTAGACACAGGTGCAGCAGTATCCTGCATCCCAGAACGAGTCTATAAAGATAAATTTATTAATGTTAAATTAGATTACACTTCATTGCAGTTGAAAACTTATAGTGGTCAATTAGTAAAGCCAGTAGGAAAAATTTCAGTTTTATTACAGTTCAAGGAACAACAACATCATTGTTCTTTATTAGTAGTTAAAGATGGTTGTAGAAATTTATTTGGAAGGGATTTAATGAAACTTTTCAACATTAATATGTCGAATAATTTTAATTTAAATTCAGTAGAAGTACCTAGTTTGGACAGCATATTACAGGAATACTCAGAAGTTTTTAAGGATGAGCTGGGAGTAATTAAAAATGAGGAGATTAATTTAGAGTTAATTGAAAATACTAAGCCAATTTTTGTAAAGCCCAGACCCATTCCTTTTGCATTTAAAGAGAAAGTTGACAAGGAGTTAACTAAATTAGAAAAAGAGGGGGTTATTACCAAGGTGGATAATTCAGATTGGGGCACACCTTTAGTTCCAGTTATTAAGGAAAATGGTAAGTTAAGATTATGTGCTAACTATAAAATAACCGTTAATAAGTATTTAAAAGATATTAACCACCCATTACCTAGGATTGAAGACATATTTACAGCATTACAAGGAGGTAAAAAGTATACCAGATTAGATTTACGAAATGCTTTTAATCATTTATGTTTGAATAAAGCGACAGGTGAGTTGTTAGCTTGGTCAACACCGAAAGGTATTTACAGGTTGAATAGATTACCATATGGCACAAAGCCAGCTAGTTCTATATTCCAGGCTAAGCTTGAAAAAATTTTATTAGGGGCCAAAGGGGTTGTCAATTTTATAGATGATGTAGTAGTCACAGGGGATAATGACCTTGATCATTTACAAAATCTAAGGGAGGTTTTGAGACGTTTTAAAGATGCGGGCATTCGGCTTAATAAAAGCAAATGCACATTTTTTCAAGACGAAATTAAGTATTTAGGACATATTATTTCAGGGCAAGGTTTAAAAAAAGATATTTCCCATTTAGACAGTATTACAAAGGCACCCCAACCCAAAAATGTTTCAGAAGTAAGATCATGGATAGGCATGGTAAATTATTATGCAAAATTTATTCCTAATTTATCTACAAAATTAAAACCCATTTATAATTTATTACAAAAAGGTTCAACATTTTCATGGTCAGTTAATTGTCAGAATAGCTTTGAATTAATTAAGAAGGAAATAATTTCAGATAAAATATTAGTGCATTATGATAGAAATAAACCTTTAAGATTAGCATGTGACGCATCTAATAATGGTATTGGTGCAGTATTAAGTCACATTATGCCAGATGGTTCAGAGAGACCTATTACTTTTATTTCAAGAGTGTATACTAAAGCCGAACAGGGCTACTCTATGATTCACAAGGAAGCGTTAGCCATATATTGGGCAGTTAGTAAATTATATCAATATTTAGTAGGTACAAAGTTTGAACTGTTGTCAGACCATAAACCTTTAAAAGCTTTATTTGGGGAACACAAAAGCTTACCCCAAATGGCAGCTGGTAGGCTGCAGAGATGGTCATTATTTTTAACAGGCTTTGATTACACATTTATTCATATTAAGGGTACGGATAATTTGAATGCAGACTGTATGTCTAGGTTACCTGTATCTACTAACATTGATAATGACAATAATTGTAAGGAATATGATTATATTAACTTTGTAGAGGATCAAAATGTAATTGATATTAATAGAGTTAGATCAGAAACCAGGAAGGATCCAATTTTAAGTGCTGTATTTAATATGTTAAGATATGGTTTTCCTCTGACACTAACTGATATTTATAAGCCATTCTTTCAAAGGAAAGATGAGATGTACATTGATAAAGGTATTATCATGTGGGGTTACAGGGTAGTAGTACCAAATAAGTTACAACATTCATTATTAAAAGAATTGCATTCAACACATGAGGGTATTGTAAAGATGAAAAACAATGCTAGATCTTATTTTTGGTGGCCAAATTTGGACAAAACAATTGAAAACTATGTTAAAAGTTGTGATATTTGTATGTCAATGCGTCCAGAACCACCTAAGTCTAATAATATTTCATGGCCAAAGACTAATGAACCTTATGAGAGGGTTCATGCTGATTTTTTAGGTCCAATAGAGGGCAAAAATATTTTATTGATTGTAGATACATATTCGAAGTGGCCAGAAGCATTTATAATGAAAAGTACAGATTCGAAATATACGATTGAAAAATTCAGGGAATGCTTTGCTAGGTATGGGTTACCAAAAATTCTTGTAACTGATAATGCAAGTGTGTTTGTATCGAAGGAGTTCTCTGAGTTTCTCAGTAAAAATGGTGTGAAGCATGAAACGTCACCACCGTTTCATCCAGCAACCAACGGTTTTGCGGAAAATTCTGTAAAGAGTTTTAAGTTAGGTATGTTAAAAGCTTTGAAAGATAAGATAAATTGTAATAATTCTTTTGAAACATTAATGAATAGATACTTATTCCACTATAGAAATTCGATTCATGTTGTTACAGGAGTTTGTCCTTCTCAGTTAATGTTTCAAAGAAAACTAAGAAGTAGATTAGATTTGTTATCTATTAGGGAAGACAAAGGAGAAAAGGTTAGGAGGGGAAGTAGGCAGGTCAATTTTAAGGAAGGTGATTTTGTTTATTGTAGGGATTATAGAAATCCAAATAAAAAGCAATTTGTAAAATGTATAATTGATGAAGTATTGGGACAAAGAACTTATTTATGCAAAGTTTTAGATGAAAATTTAATTTGGAAGAGACATGTAGATCAGATAATAAGTTCTGTGCCTCAATATCAGAAAGAAGTAGAGAGTTCTACAAGTAGTAACTATGATGATTATGTTCCATATTCTAAAGATATAAGTATGTTTAAATCCTCTGAAAAGGTTTGTACTGATAACAATTTTGACTTCAAAAGTGATTCTAAGATTTCTGAAACTATTGTATTGTCTGATTCTGAATCTAGCTTAGAGAGAACCCAAGATACTTTTAAGGAAACTGTTTGTACACCTATTAAAGTTCCAATTTTAGATAAGTCTAGTGTTACACCAGATAAGGGTTCTGATAGTGTAATTGTAAAGCGTTCACAGCGAATAAGAAAACCTGTCGTGAGACTCAACCTGTAGGGGGGAGTATATGTGATGTATTAACAATTGTTGAACGTATTTGTAAATGTCAGTTTGACAATTGATAAGTCAAACTATTGCTCTTGGACAGTTCGCTCTCTCTGATCGGGTACCTTTATATTGTAAGCAATGGCTGTATTTCATACTCACTTAATAATCAATAAATATCAGTATTAAAGCGTGCAACTATTTTATTTCAAGAGTACTAGAAGGCCTAGTACACGGTACGTGCTAAGCCTGCAGTGTTACTCAATAGCGACAATAATTCGTGTAATGCCTATCTATCAACATTGTTTAACTGGAAGATAAAGAAAACTTGCTATTCTGCTAAACATTTCATAATCTCAAATAACAACAGCGGCCACATTGTTTATCTTCCACGTATGGTGTTGTACTCGGAGTCGGACGATGTTCCGCGAAACTTTCCCGAAACAATGGCGCGAGGAATGCAGCCCTCGCCCTCGAGCTCGCCCTCGCCCTCGCCCGCACCGCTGCCCACACGCACCGCGTCATTAGCGCCCCGCAGCTATGTGCTTACGTGCGCATTTGAAGTTCAATAAATTATTTGAGCTCAGGCTGTAGAACAGGCGCGCCGTTGCGCCGACATTGCCGCGTCTCGTCACTATCCATCCACAGACTACATATAAGTGGTCTGTGTTGCTATCGAACGCGGTCGGAGAAAGCGGCGCACGCGCACCACCGCGCACAGCCAACTCTCCCCTCCCGCTACAAACATGTGCCCCCACATTCAACACAAACTTCATTCAACTTTCGCTTAGTCACCTTCGCAATGACGAGCTCGCCTACGCATAAATTATTGCATACAACACACTAATAAGCAATGCAATTATTCCAGAGAAATCTTCAGAACTATCGCGTCGCTGATGCGTTGATGACTGCGACAATGTGCAATCTGAATAAAATATTTTTTTTAAAAATTGAACCGACTTCAATAACACTAAAAAGTACAAAATAATTTAAATATTAAAGAAGTTGGTGTTAGCGTACCTGCTGTGTATATTTGGCACCAACTTCAATTATTCAAAAATTAAACAAAGGTTATGTATGTATTCAACGCAAATGGATGCTATTAAAAATTTAGTTAACGTAAAAAGAGCGCTAGCCGTGCTGCGTGGGTCGTAATTAATAAATGCCTACAAGAATGGAGGTGGATATTATTGTTTTCATTGACTGTGTACCTATGTAGGTATGCCTGGTTGTATAAGACGCTCTGCGGCCTATATGGGAGATGGATTTTTACCTAGGTCATTTGTACTTATTGTTCCCGAATGTGCGTGAACGCCTTGCTAGAGCGTGGATAGAGGTGGACCACTGTGTCGCACAATTCTTGACGGGGCATGGCAACTTTAAGAGTAAACTATTTTCCTTCAATCTAGTGCCTTCGCCTCTCTGTCAGTGTTCTACGATAAATAATGAGTACGAACAAACTGCCCATCATATACTTTGGGAGTGCAGTCTCTGGCAACATGAGCGTAGCCTTATGCTAGACAGTTTGGTTGTGACATCTGGAGTCGTATATTACATGGACCTTGTGGCGACTAAGGAGAACTTCCGTGCGTTCAAACGTTTTTGCCATACCTATTATTGGAAACAAGTATGAAAAATCAAATAGGCCCCTATAAAATATTAGCAGAATCCGTGGTGCCTTACGAGTGGACTAGCCTTCGTTGGTCCGCCTGTAAGAGTCTTCTTTTTAAGGTTGTATCGACCGCTTATTAATTATTTGCTTGTCTCCCGCTTTGCAAAGGAGGGAAGTGGAATATATGTTTTTCCAACTCCTCCTATTTACCTTTTTAATTAAATTTGTTGCGGGTTCCAAGACAATTTAGCGTTCCCCTGGGACTCGCCGAGGGTCAAACCTCGGTGTCTTCAGTGGTGACCACTGTAGATCCTGGCTTACAGGAGTAACAGTGGTGGGAATGAGTGGTGGGATTAGTCCCAATTAAAAAAAAAAAAAAAACCTAGGTACTTCCTACGTGTACTAGTGGAAGTGAAATAGAATACATATTTATTCGAAATAAAAACATAAGTATTAGGTACCTACTCATCAAATGTTTTGTACTTACATCATTCACACTGTTGCGGGTTTATAGATAAATTGTTACCCATGTAGTGTCTGTGTAATTATAGCACTCTCCCATCTACTCCCGTTGGGTGTCCGTAAGAGGTGACTAAGGGAAAATGTCAATTTAGGTTCAAGTAGGTTTTTGCCTACCTTGTCATATAACCCAGTGCACGCCACTGTGTGATGGTCTCCACCGACTTCATTTCATTACGCAATACTGTACTGACGTAATATTGTATTGATGTCGCAACGCGCCCGGCTCCCTGCGCAGCTTTCTAAAGCCCCAAGTGATACGATACTGATACGGCGCGGGCCGGGCGCCTCCCGATGTGAAAATGTAATCTGTGTCTTTATATTAAATATACAAGCCGAGCCACGCAGCTCCACCCGCCCTTTTTCTACGAACTCAACAAAATAAGGTGTAGTCTGCCTTTCTGTTAGAAAGGTATATGAATGAATTTTCAAAATCGGATCAGTTCAATTCAATTCACTTCATTTATTTTTGGAGTAGTATCGAAGCTTCGATCATAGTCTTAAGTACCGGAGATTACCCTGAACATCTAAACTCACAAACTTTATATCTTTATAATATTAGTATAGTGTGCCTTGATGCGGCGGATTACCGCTTTTTTTGCAAACCGTGGTCGCGCTCCGAATACCGCAGGGAGCACCAACTTTGTGTTGTGTTATCTACTGGTTAGGACAATGCAGGCCGAATCACCTGATTGTCTGGAAAGTAAGTGATCCATGCGTCAGATGGGCATGTAAAACGTCCATCCTGCGCCTGACCTCTTCCCGGTCGTGTCAGGGTTCCGTCCCATCGGATTGTGAGAGTGCAAAAGTGAGAGCACTTGTGTCTACGCAAGCACTTGTGCTCTATAATATTTCTTTTTGTTTGTGTCATACTCTGTATTTTCTCACTTCGTATTTTCACACTTCACATTAGTATTCTAGACTTTGAAATTATTCTACTTAATTTAGTCAGTTTGTTTGGTTTCAATCTGTAAGTATTATCTACTATATAAAAATAAGTCGGGTTTTCCTTCCTGACGATATAACTCCAAAACGCACGAACCGATTTCCACGGTTTTGCATTCGTTGGAAAGGTCTCGGCCTCCGTGAGGTTTATAGAAGCCATCTGGTGGCGAAACGGAGTTCGCCGGGTTTGCTAGTTAAGTATTCTTTCTAGTTCTCACGATTTCTGTTGCAATATTGTTGTATATCCGTGAAGACCTGTAAATAGCTTTATATTTCTATTGTATTACTATTTGATTATATTAGCCGTAAGTAGGTCTTCCTAAATATAAATAAATAAATAAAATAAATATCTCCCGCGTAGATGGCTGATCTTGTAAAAAAGATTGGCCGCTGTGGTCTTATCGGCCAGGAGAACATTATTATTAAATAAGTACGTATTGTGTAAAATCTACTGTGGAGTTGATCTCTAGGTGAACCATCTTTCTAAACCATCGTTATACAAATAGCGCGCGAAACTGTGTGGTGTTGTCTGTGAAGGTCCGAGTACGATGCGCACATTGCAGCGAGATGAAGGGCCCGACCTGAGGTCGAGCGATAACCCGACGACGCGGCGACGAGACGCGACGCTCGCTGGCGCAGCGCGCAGCCCTCTATCGCATGAAATGCACTCAACCGACTTCTGAATCCACATAATATAATGCATTGTGTAGCAGCGTATAAAATATCACTTTTTTATGTCGTATATTGCATACACAATTCGAGGGTCGGGCCACGATCGAGCACCTAGCGGCTCGAACCGGTCCGTGCACTAGGTCGACGGCACATCCCATGGCATGGGTATTTTGAATATGCATTAAGATATCAAGTTGCCATGTATTTGTAGTCGCCGCCCGCTGCAGTCGCGTCGTGTTACGAACCGATTGTGTCGCTGTCGATCCGTCCGCCCGCAAGCCGCGGCCGGGTCGCATCCCTTCCTAGAACTGCGACCGATACGCCGCACATGGTCGCGGCTTTGCCCGCAGCTGCTGCCACTAGCCAGCGGTTGCATTTCGCAAGCGTGTCTTATTACCATTATTGTGGGTGTATTGTTAATAAATTACCGGGAGTACATTGGATTGATAAATTAATATTTGACGAATGGTACCACGTAGAGCCCATTCTATTTGGCGTATGTAACAAAACTAAATGAAATGTTTATTCGATTTTATAATATGTAAACTGAAATACTTTTTAGTTTTGATGACGTATTTATGCCAAAATATCTATTACCAGGTCCACATGTGAACGTGCACGCACTCGCGCACATACGCCGCTACTCGTAGACTAGCAGGCCGCGCGGGCGGGCGGCGGGCGGCGGCCGACGCGCCGGTCGCGAACAAAAGATATAAACGCGCGCGCCAATATGTAAATAGTCAGGAATGAGAAAATAAAAGCCGAGGTTAAATTTTAGCCTTTATTTTTTGTTCAACAGCCAATCAATCCAACAGGGCAAGATTCTCCACTGCACCGTCGTCGACCGAGCCTCACTCGGTCAGATCCACGACACACAATATTCACACGACCGTTTCGTCACAAGCACGTATACACACGGGGTACACCGTTCGGCGGTCGCGCGCCGGTCGCGCGAGTCATACGACACACATCGTAATCGTTACGGGAATACAAAATAATACTGTAGAATAAATATTCACTAATACTAAGTGTCAGTTCATTAAAGCTCGGTTTGAGAGTGTCGCCCCGCGGCCCTCAGCACACGGTCTCCATGGGAATGCGCGGCGGCGGCGCGGCGGCGGGAGCGGAGGCCGGAGCGGAGGAGGGCGCGGAGGAGGGCGCGGGCGCGGGCGTCGTGTGCGTGAGCGACTCGCCGCACGAGGGCAGGTGCGTGGAGGAGTGCGTGGCGCGCGCGCCGCCGCCGGGCGGCTCGTGGCCGGCGCGCGCGCAGCACGCCCCCGCCGCGCGCTTGAGGGCCGCCCACGCGTGCGGCTGGCAGCCCACCACCAGGAAGATGAACACGCCCTGCAGCGCGTTCAGCAGGTCCGTCGCGTACCACACGTAGTCCGGCCCGCCCGCCGCCCACGACACCACGTCCGCGCCCCACGTCACACCCATCACCACCACCAGCTTGGCGCACACGCGCCCCAGCGCCGCTCTGCGAATGGCGCTGCGTTAATATATCGTCAATCGGAATTGGAGGCGAAATGTGACGCTCGAACGGGAGAGCGACCGACTCACCGTTCCGAGGTGGACTTGACTTCGTCGCGCCGCCAGAGGCCGCACGTGAGCTGGCGCGTGGTGGACACGAAGAGCGCCAGGTTGACGAGCAGCAGCACGCCGACCGGGCCGAAGAAGTAGACGAGGATCTCCATGTCGCCGTAGAACCAGCAGCGCTGCACGGCGAAGCGCGGGCGCAGGAAGGGCGCGGCGGCGGCGGGCGGCAGGCGGTCGAGCAACGCGGCGGCGCCGGCCACCAGCAGGGGCCCGCCCCACGCGTACACCATGTACACGCGCAGCCGCCACGCCTCCTGCCCGCGCTCCAGGCTCGTCGGACGGAAGTCCCTGCGCACACGAACCGCACGATGATCCAACTAGCCGCTAACATAGGGGCGCTACACATTGAAGCGGGCCGGCATAAATACCACCCGGGCGGCAAAATCGAGCATAGTATGTATATGAATGCTCGGGAACAAAGCATTGGCCAGGCCAGGCGCACGGTAGCCAGGCGGGTTCCGGCTACGAAAGTCCTCGGGATAGCACCCGAATGAGTGCCGGATTGTGCCTAACAAACCCGACGTAATAGTGGTAATAGCTTCGAGCCGGCCTGCCGTTAAACAATTACCTAATACTGCCGAACTGAATGTTATCTCCGCTTAAATGTGTAGCGGCCCTTACGCTAGTTAGCGACCATACGAGCGGGCCGCTTTTTCTTTCTAAGAGAGCTATGTTAAGTACCTGATATTGAGTAACACTTCTCCATGCTGTAGAGTGTATAGTGTAGCTGTAGAGTGTATAGTGTAGCTGTAGAGTGTATAGTGTAGCTGTAGAGTGTATAGTGTAGCTGTAGAGTGTATAGTGTAGCTGTAGAGTGTATAGTGTAGCTGTAGAGTGTATAGTGTAGCTGTAGAGTGTATACTGTCCTAACTTAATTCAATTCAATTATTTATTTCATGAACGATTGCATTGCATATGGATAATAGTTACTCGATATGGACACTAGTTATTTATTTATTTATTTATTTATTTATTTATTTATATTTAAGGAAGACTAGCAGCTTATAAAACTAATTACATTTCACATAGTAGAAACTAGAAGCCATTTATAAGTCTCCACTGGTAGAAACAATATACTTATATACAATTAAAACTAAAATCCCAACAAAAAGGAACAACTATCCTGTGAAGATGGTAATTACACCAGGTACTGTAAGGTGGTTAAGGTCTGACAATGCGGTGGTATCTACCTGAACGGTATCTTGCGCAAGGAACTTAACACTTTTTTTTCGTCTTAAAATATCGGGAGAAAAATATCAGATCTGTCAAAATCTAGTGATTTTTTTGTGAAATTAAGAAAAAAATAGATAATTTTAGTCGGAAGATAAAAATGATTTTATTAACTTTCCCTCCCTTATTGCAATAATAACCACCTGCAAGTGTCCTGGCAAAATATGGTTAAAATCGAAATGAATAATTGTACTACAAAAATGTTAGCTTTAAGTCTGGGTGGAGGGTGGAGCGAATGCCCCACTGTGGGTACGCCCATGATAGTTTATCTATTCTATTCTCTTATCACAAGTCGGAGCACAGAATAAACAGTATTATGTTATTAATAACTGCCGATTACATAGTGCACTAGTGTACATATCCACCTCAAAAAGCTATGAAAACTTTTAGCCTGCATTTACACAACTAGTGAGCTTATTTAAGTACTTGGTTAGTAGGAGGCTCTTTATATTTATTTGCCCAACTATAGCAAGCAGTGTTGCCACTTTAACCATTTTCTAGCTAGATCTAGCAACTTTTTGGGACTTGATAGCTACCAAGAAAAATTATCAGTAGCTATAAAACTTGGCTACTGTTTCTAGCTACTTTAAAATCAAGCTCTCTTGGCTGAAACTATTGCCTATAAATACGCTTTCCAGTCTATTTCAACTTAATTGTACGAAAGTAATGAAATAGGTAAGTATAACTTTTATTTTTTAACCGACTTCAAAAAAGGAGGAGGTTCTCAATTCGTCTGTATATATATATTTTTTTCTATGTATGTTCGCGCATAACTCTGGCAATTATGAACCGATTTGATAAAATCTTTATTCTATCCATTCTTTAATCCGTTGATTGGGTCCCATAAAAAAATTATTGCTTACGAATAAGTAGTTCCTGAAAAAACAAGAAAGGTGACTGGGCACGAAACCTGCAGGAATGCCTATATAGATGACTTTATGTCGCTTTTTAAGGACAAAAATGGTCATAACTCTGGCAAATATTTACCAATTTCAAGGATTTTTTTTTATTCGAAAGAAGAAACCACTGATCATCATGAATCTGTATGAATTTTATCACAACCAGATAAGAACTTCCTGGAGGACCATGAACGATGTGGAGGAATTTATCTGGTAAAAACCATAAAACTGATGTTCTCCATTAAATTACTCTGACAAATATGAATCGATTTCGATGATTCTTTTTTTATTAAATGATTGCTACTTTTGTTAAATTGGCATTAGCGATGCTTCTAACCCACCGGGTTAGGTAAGTCCAAACAAAATAATTTATTATAAACTTCCTCATAGTAAGTACCTATGCAAATGATTGGTGTTTTTTTTTTTTTTTGCTTTGGTGATATACTCAACACAGACATAATATGTAGAAGGTACGATGACAGTGAAATAACTTTTTATCGAGGTGATCCTAATTTTGTTTCAATTACCTAATAAAATGACAATAGCATTGTTTGCACGCAGTACGAAAAAAATTCAAAGTAAAATCAGTTGACTCACCGGAAAGTCCACCAAATATTGAAGCACATCGTGTTGAGCCAGAAGAAAGCGGACAGAAACAGGAAGTGCATACACACGGCTACACCGCACATGAAACAAACGGATCACGATCAGGACTCGGGGTCGAGGCGACCAGGTCACTCCACACACACACACACACACACACGGGGGCACGGTCGCTCACCGAGAGCGCGGCACAGCGCGGGCGGCACGCGGTCGCCGGCCAGCTGCGTGGCGGCCAGCAGCACGTCGCCCAGCATCAGCGCCGCCACGTAGTGCGTCTGGCAGCGCCAGTGCAGCGCGTGGTGCGCCGCCGGCAGCGCGAAGCCCGCCGCTAGCGTCGCCGCCAGGAACGCGGCGCCCACCGCCAGCCCCGCGCCGTACAGCGCGTGCCGCGCGGCCTGCGCCGGCCGCAGCGAGCGCGCCGCCGCCTCGCACGCCAGCACGCGCGCGCCCGCCTCGCCGGCCACCGCCTCCGCGCACCACGCGCCCGCCGCCAGCCGCTCGGAGCCGCCGCCCGCCGCCGCCAGCCGCAGCGCGCCGTCCGCGCCGAGCCGCGCGCCCCGCAGCGCGCCCGCCACCGCGTAGCGCGAGCCCTCCGCGCACGCGGGCCACCCGGCGCCCACCGCGCTGCCGTTGGCGAGCTCGCGCAGCTCTTCGAGCGTGGCGGCCGCGCGCTCGCGGTCCTCCACGCAGCGCGCGCCGTCGAACGCGCGCCCCTCGGCGCAGCACTTGGCCGGCGCCCAGGCGGCGTCCTCGGCGCACACGAGGGCCGCGGCCGCGTCGGCGCAGTACCGGTCGGGCGGCAGCGCGCCCGCCGCGCCGCGCAGCAGCAGCGAGCCGTTGTTGGCGAGCAGCGCGTACGGCGCCGCGCTCTCGTGCAGCACGCGCAGCGGCGAGCAGGCGGGCGGCGCGGCGTCCGCGACGCGCCAGTGGCCCGGCAGCCGGCCCGCCTCGAGGAAGGCGCCGCGCGCTGGCGCGTACACGCGCGGCCGCCACGGCGTGGGCTCGGCGACGGCGCGGCACGCGGCGGCGGCGGCGGCCGCGGTCAGCTCGTGCGCCCGCAGCGCGTCCTCGTCGAGCTGCTGGCCGGCGGGGCAGCAGCGCGGCACGGCGAGCGGCACCGGCTTGATGCCGCCGGCCGCCGCCCAGCACAGGCAGCACGCGAGCAGCGCAGCGCACGGCAGCATGGTCATCTCTCACCGGCGGCGGCGGCACGGACGCGTGCGCCGCTGGCGCTGCATCGTCCGATACGCACCGCAATATTATTCTCGTTCGTTTTAAATGGTGCGTTCACTGGAGTGTCGAATTTGATTATTTATTCACTAGAGAAAAAGTTCGCACTTTGAGCCGGTGGCACAGACGAGATCGCGAGTACGAAAGTGAACACGTGCTAAAGAGTTCGAGCGCCGATCGACGTGAGCTCTCACTCGGAGCGTCGTCGCGAGACTGACGGAAGGAAGGCCGCAGCCAGCTGACCGCGCCGGCGAGGGCGCGCGGCGCGGGACGTTCGCCCCCCACACAGCACGGTAGACGGTAGCGTAGGACCCGTCCCCCCCCGTGTCCACAAACAACAACCGAGAAGATCATGCATAATTTATGCATAATGGCATCAGTTCACAGCGCGGCTGGACATGTTTGTTTCACACAAATAGTAGGACATAGTACGTCATTATTGTGTGACTTGGCGCACGATCATACACGGTCAGTTTTGGTTTACCTACTGTGCAGCAATGTCCAGGACCGAATAATTAATGCAACAATAGCATCAACTAATATTAAACCTTAGACTATTATGATCTAAGTATTAAACATTTGTTATTGTTCGGTACGAATTGTAGCATACTCATTTCATTCCTCATAATATATCAACCTCCATTGTCATACCTCATCATTTTTTAAATATTTGTATTTATTTTTAATTAACCGACTTCAAAAAAGGAGGAGGTTCTCAATTCGTCTGCATATATATTTTTTTTTATTTTTTTTTATGTATGTTCGCGCATAACTCTGTCAATTAAGAACCGATTTGAAAAAACCTTTCTTCCATCCATTCTTCAATCCATTGATTGGGTCCCATAAAAAAATTATTGCGTAGTAATAAGTAGTTCCTGAAAAAACAAGAATGGTGACTGCGCACTGAGAGCTGCAGGAAAGCCTATATCGATGACTTTATGGTGCTTTTTAAGGACAAAAATGGTCATAACTCTGGCAAATATTTACCAATTTCAATGATTCTTTTTTTATTCGAAAGAAGAAACCACTGTATTAAATCTGTATGAATTTTATTACAACCGGATAAGAACTTCCTGGAGGAACATGAACGATGTGGAGGAATTTATCTGGTAAAAACCATAAAACTGATGTTCTCCATTACATTGCTCTGAAAATTATGAACCGATTGCGATGATTCTTTTTTTATTCGAGAGAGTAAACTGCTATGATGATTCCATGCAAATTTCATTACGACCGGATATTTTTTTCTGAAGAAACATGAATTATGTAAAACTATGTAGACGATAATGTGATCATAACCTATCTAGATAATTTTACGGTTTTCGATGGTTCAATCTTTATATATGAAAATATCACTAAAAAGTTTAAAATAAAATCTTTTTAAAAAAAAATTGAACCGACTTCAATATCACTGAAAAGTATAAAATAATTTAAATATTATAGAAGTTGGTGCCAAATATACACAGCCGGTAAGCTAACAACAACTTCAATAATATTTAAATTATTTTATACTTTTCAGTGATATTGAAGTCGGTTCAATTTTTTTTTTAAAAGATTTTATTAATTTTAAAAATTTAAATTTAGACAAGGAGCTGTCAAGTTGAGAGAGGAGAAAAAGAAACGTGGGTCTGAAGTCTTGGGTCTGAAGGCTGAGTCTGGAGTCTGGAGACGAGTGGAAAGTCTGAGGTCTACAGCCTAGAGCCGAGGGTCGAGACTCTGAAGACAAGACAAGACCGGAGGCTGAGCTGAACCAGGTCTTGAGCCGGAATCGGCCATTATCTACGCCAGAGGCCACGAATCTACGGGTGCTGCTGCTGTGGCGTGCTGACGCCCGCACCCCATTTCATCGGCCAGCCTGCTGGCTGACTGTCGTGGCCGGTGCTGAACCTGCCGGCGTCTGCGTCTGTGCCATCTAGGCACGCCGCCAGGCTTCCCTGCGCCCAGGAATCTTTGCAAGCAAGTTACGTGATCTTACGCTAATAAGTGTCCGCGTTCCCGACCCGGTGAAACGAACTGCGTACCTATCTTTAGAGAACTGTAAACGTTTTATCTGTGATTATAGTGTTATTGTAAGTCCTGAGTTCTCATTCTTTTATTGCTACTTCCCCCTTAGGTACCTACCTGTCTTAGTAGCGGTCTCCGGGTTCTCTCTACCCTACTCTAAACCATCCGTTACGTGACAGTATTTAAGTTATTTTTATTATTGGCGTAAGTATACTTTTAAATCATCCATGTATAATAGATGATTTATGCTAGAATTATCTTTAAGCGTGTATCCTTTCGATTGGTATTTATGCAATATTTGTGATACTGGGTTTATGCCTATGCAGAATAACAGGGGGTGATAAGGAGTCTCCTTGAAAAATACCACGGCGGATGAAAATTGGTTCAGTTGTTATTGAGGTATTTGCACCGCGGGCTGTCATAATAACATTCCACGGCGGCATAAGTTGTTCTAAAAAGTTAATGATCACTTTTGGACACCTGTAAAGCGACAGTACTTTGAGCAACCATTCATGAGAGATGGTGTCAAAGGCTTTTCGATAGTCTATCCACCCCGTGTTAAGATTCTTTTGCCATTGATGCGCGTCCTCGAGAATGGCTTTATTCATCATAAGATGGTCTTTACAACCCCTCACGCGACGCCTACAGCCCCTTTGTTCAGGTTCTAAAATGTTATTATTTTCACAATGTACGTAAAGTTCATTGCTATAGAGCGTCCAACCGTTTATTTTCTTTTTGACAGCACCAATAGAACGTAACTGCGTCATGTTACGCAAAAGTTCACTTTTAAAAGTTCACTTAAAGTGAAGTTCACTTTTAAAAGTGAACTTTTGCGTAACATGACGCAGTTACGTTCTATTGGTGCTGTCAAAAAGAAAATAAACGGTTGGACGCTCTATAATAATGGATGTTAAGAGTTTATATATGGTTGGGAGGCAAGCTATAGGGCGCCAGTTTTGCGGCTCTTGAGTGTTATTTTTTTCGGTATTAATATAACTTGTCCCGTCGTAAACCATTCTTCTAAATGTTCTGAACCGTTTAAGATCCTATTAAATAATTTAACTAAATGCTCATGTATATTTGTAAAATATTTAAGATAATAGTTTTGTATTTTATCTAATCCTGGTGTTTTCCAATTCTGTAATTTCTTTAACGCTATATTTAATTTATCAATATCTATTTCCTTAAAATCATACTCTTCTATATTTTGTGTGTTGTCTTCTAGTCCCCTTATCCATGTCGCATCCTTATTATATGTTACGGGAGTTGATAATAAAGATGCCCAGAACACCAGTTCTGGGCATCTGTTCTGTTCTGGGTAGTGCAGGCAACCATGCCTGCACTACTGGTTTTGGTGGAAGCTCCGTTGGCACCTGTGGTTGGCTTCATTAAATATGATCTAAAGAATTTATGCCGATTTTGATGAAACAATTTATTTTGCTCTTTCCTATCATTTATTTCTTCGTATCGTTTAATCCTACCTGCTAGAGATTTAGTTATTTGCTTAAGGCATTCTATTCGGTTATCAAGGTCCTGATCAGTAAAAATATTGTATTTATCAAATAACTTTTCTTTAATTCTTTGCATATGTCTACTATTTGTCCCTCTCTATATTCTAATCGTCCTAGCTCTTTTCTAACGGTTTCTAATTTAATTTTTATTCTTTTCTTCCACGGTGGATCGTGTTTAGATTTTATTGTTGTCGGTTGCTTATAAGGTTTTTGTCCATTATTAATGATTAAAGTTTTAGCCGCCGCGTATAATAGATCATTTATTTCACGTAACGTGTTATTTGAAACAAGCGAGTTTGGTAAATAATTATTAATTTGGTTTAGGTTATGTATGAATTTTTTAGTAAAGTTAGGTTTAGGTAAAAACTCTCTTTCCGCGATGGGTGTTTCTTTAGTTTCCGCTAACACTTGCATTAAGTCTAGTATTAGTAGATCTTCGTCATCAGTCGAAACTCGCTGTGGAATATGTGTATTTTGAGTTGTGTCTCGTACGTACGTAATTTATGTATCATGCTCTTCTGTTAATGTGTATGTTCCTACTATAGGTACAATCGTATCGTGTGTATGTTGTGTTTCTACAGGACTAAAGCTGCATAAAATTTGACTTACCACATTTGTGTTTGATGTGTTTTCTATTGCGGAATCTACTTCAATGTTGAGGTCATTAGCATTTAATTGATTATTTGTTGCAATTTCTCCTAATGTGGCGTTATTATTCGGTGCTAATAGTGATCTTTCTGCTTTTAATTTAATCTCGTTTAGAACTTCTATGGACATGAATTTACGTGTTATTATACTACGCGCCTGATTAGATAATGTATTTCCTGTGTACCTATTTACTTTGGGGTTGTTAGGGTTTCTATCCTTAAATGTTTTCTCAAAACGTTTAATATATCCAGCCCCGCCGGCTTTAGCCCTATAGTAACAAAACATTAGTTCCTCTAATTCGTCTTGCGACCACTTTCTTCTTGCATCGTCACTTATATTTGAACGTGTCGTGGTCTCATCCGATGTACCGGCAAGACTCATGGGACTACTTTCCCTGTCTTGCAAAGCATCATCGGCATCACGAGTAATGTCGGCTGTGATTTCTTCGGGTTCCCCGGCCCTCGCCCGCCTGTTCAGCAGAGAGCCACTGGCGGTCCGCATGCTGCCACGTCCAGCACCAGCTCTAGACGTGACCCGGCGCTCACCCCCGGGCAGCGGCCCTATACGTATATTACTAGTAGACTCCATAATGATGGGTTTGCCTTTGCCTCGTTAGTCACTCATTAGTCATTTCGTTTTGAGTGTCTGCCTCCCGCGTGGCTAAGATGTTCTGTACGGACGTGAGGTTGGTCTTGGGGAGGCATATTATATTATATTATTAACCGACTTCAAAAAAGGAGGAGGTTCTCAATTCGTCTGTATATTTTTTTTTTTTTTTATGTATGTTCGCGCATAACTCTGGCAATTATTAACCGATTTGAAAAAATCTTTCTTCCATCCATTCTTCAATCCATTGATTGGGTCCCATAAAAAAATTATTGCTTAGTAATAAGTAGTTCCTAAAAAAACAAGAATGGTGACTGCGCACTGAGAGTTGCAAGAAAGCCTATATAGATGTCGTCTCGTTTTAGTCGCTCGGACTCGCTCGGTCGGACAAAAATGGTCATAACTCTGGCAAATATTTACCAATTTCAATGATTCTTTTTTTATTCGAAAGAAGAAACCACTGTATTGAATCTGTATGAATTTTATTACAACCGGATAAGAACTTCCTGGAGGACCATGAACGATGTGGAGGAATTTATCTGGTAAAAACCATAAAACTGATGTTCTCCATTACATTGCTCTGACAATTATGAACCGATTTCGATGATTCTTTTTTTATTCGAGAGAGTAAACTACTATGATGTTTCCATGCAAATTTCATTACGACCGGATATTATTTTCTGAAGAAACATGAATTATGTAAAACTATGTAGACGATAATGTGATCATAACCTACCTAGATAATTTTACGGTTTTCGATGGTTCAATCTTTATATATGAAAATATCACTAAAAAGGTTAAAATAAAATCTTTTTAAAAAAAAATTGAACCGACTTCAATATCACTGAAAAGTATAAAATAATTTAAATATTATTGAAGTTGGTGCCAAATATACACAGCCGGTAAGCTAACACCAACTTCAATAATATGTACACCCCCGGGCAGCGGCCCTATACGTATATTACTAGTAGACTCCATAATGATGGGTTTGCCTTTGCCTCGTTAGTCACTCATTAGTCATTTCGTTTTGAGTGTCTGCCTCCCGCGTGGCTAAGATGTTCTGTACGGACGTGAGGTTGGTCTTGGGGAGGCATATTATATTATATTATTTTGTTTTTGAAATTTTTCCTACACGAGCTAAGCTCGGCTTTCTTCTGAACCTCTGCTCTGAGCCCTTCAGAGAGAGGTCGGTTCAGAGTTCCCACCTACAAATACTGTGTCCCCCATCACTTTACTAACTATTGTCACGGTGTGGATTGCTGCTTGCTTCTGCATTATGTGTATGTTTATATTTGCATCCAGCGTCTTAACATATCTATGCAAGCTTTTAGCGACTATCCCTGTCGCTCCTATCACTATCGGTATTACTTCAGCCGGCATCTTCCATAATCTAGTTATCTCTGTTCGTAAAAGATGGTATTTACTTAGCTTTTCTATTTCTTTCGCTCCTATGTCTGATGGTATTGTAATATCTATTAGGTACCGAGAATGTTAACCGACGCGACGAGCAAAGCGGGCGGCTCACAAAGCCGTCGTTGCGATGGCTGCCATTTAAGAAACGGGATTCGAATTGCTCGAATACCCACCCTAGTCGCCAGACCTGGCTTCCAGTGACTTTTACCTCTTTCCTCTGCTCAAGGAACACCTCAGAGACAAAAAAAATTTACGACGATAGCGAGGCGACGACTGCTGTGGAGGCGTTTTTGGAGGGTCAAGACAAATTTTTTTTAAAGGGAATTAAGAGTTTAGAAAAAAGATAAGATGATATAAAAATATATTTTGCAAAAGAGAGCTATTAGGGCTATTTATAACTTAGGTAGTCGCGAGTCCCTTAGAGAATTGTTCAAAGAGGTCAACATAATGAATGCTTGCCAATACATTTTTGAAAATATCATGTATGTCTGTAAAAAACTACATCTTTTTAAAAAGTTAGGTGATAGGCATTCATATCATACTAGAAATAGGGATAAATTAGCTCAACCAGTGTTTCGGTTATCAAAAATCCATACATCTTTCATGGGGTATTGTGTTAAATTTTACAATAAAATACCTTCTAATATTACCTCGCTTACGGACTGTCAATTTAAGGCTTGTATAAAACGCACACTTTGTAAACGGGCGTACTACACACTAGATGCCTATTTAAAGGATAAAGATGCTTGGCTAGGTGCATGTGCAGCTCCTCCTATGGAACGAAAATAGCTGTTAGCTGTTTCATATAAATGTATACCGATATATATATTCATACATATGGATAAATATATATATATATATATAATTTCTCTGTGCCACTTCCTTAAGTTAAGGTTTCATTATATTTGTTACTATTGTTATGTAAGTACATGATTGACGATTCATAAGTACTTACCCACTGTATGGTTTACATGAATAAAAATAGTTCTGATTCTGATTCTGATAATTAGACTAAATATGTTGACTTGCTAGGAGACTATATAGAGAAATTTTTTTTTTGGTCAAAATATCCTCATTTCATATTGATTATCATTACTTTTCGATCACCCTTCGTATGTTACCAAGATGACCTGATGGTACCTACCTGGACGGTTCCTTGCACAAGAAACCTACCAGCCTACCACCTAGTAACTTGAACGCCTATGCTACAGTAACTTAGTAATATCGTAAGTCCATGTCTTTTAAACTAAAACACCCATTTCAATGAAACTTGTACTCTTCTCTAAGTTGAAATATAAACTACTAAAACATGAAACGAAAAAGTAAGAAAAATAAGTGTACACAGCGGATGCACCTCCTCTTCGTGAGCAACCAACCAGTTGCGACAATTGGTTGCCAGAACGGCTGAGACGGTCCACTCAGCCTCTCTCTGCTCAGCCATCTGGCAGCACAGTTTTTTTAAACAAACGGACGGTCGAAACGAGCTTCTGTCGGCCTTCACTGCCTCCGCTGGTAGAACTTGTGATGGATCTCTGGCTCATACGGAAATTGAGAAAGCAGGTTTATTTGCCACAACTGCCTCCTTGCGGCTCATCAAAGCTCTGCGTCGCCTAGATGAGAAGAACAAAGCTAGTGGACACTGACTAGCCATATTACTAAAGGCGTGTGCACCCGAGTTGTCACAAGATCGAAATCGTAGCAATAATTTATGAACACAGGAGTATTGGCTGCAAAGACAATTGCTAGTCTACACTAATATTATAAAGAGGAAAACTTTGTTTGTTTGGTTGTAATGAATAGGCTCAAAAACTACTGGACCCTTTTTAAAAATTCTTTCACCATTCGAAAGCCACATTATCCACGAGTAACATAGGTTAAATTTTATTTTGGAAAAAAATAGGGTTCCGTAAGATATTTGGGTTTTTTCGGACACAAGGTCTAAAAAATCAACCAGAAAATTTACTTATTTTGCGTACGCTGCCTAAACTATAAAAGATAGAACCATAAAATGTTCTAATTAATTGAAGATCTTATAAATATCTACAAAAAAGTCCGCGGCACACTATCTATTGTCTATGTCGAGTGAGGCCCAACAAACATTGTTTTATTTCAAAATCTTGAATTTTGTTTGGACTACATTTAAACGCATTTATTTTACTCATGCTATTAATCCTTATCAATATTTCATCATTAAGTACAGTTTATGTAGATAATATTTGGTCTTTGAATGATTAAAATTGGTCATTTGGTTTTGAAGTTATGGCGAAATTAAAATATTACGATTTCTGCTGCACGGCCCGTTGCGAAGTGAGCGTCACCAAGGCGGGGGTGCGCATACGGGAGGGGAGTTTAGATGTATGAGTCAGGTACCTAAACTACACCTACGCAAAAGTTCTTCTCAGAGCTAAACAACAGTTCTTCTCAGAGCTAATCAACAGTTCTTTTCAGGGCTAACCAACAGATTTTTTCAGGGGTAACAACAGTTCTTCTCAGAGCTAATCAAAAGTTCTTTTCGGGGCTAACCAACAGATTTTTTCAGGGGTAACCAACAGTTCTTTTCAGGGCTAACCAACAGTTCTTTTCAGGGCTAAACAACAGTTCTTTTCAGGGCTAAACAACAGTTCTTTTCAGAGCTAGAATATTACACGCTATTAGCATTTTCTTAAACATTTGAAAATGCCTAAGAGAGCCAGGTCTCAACTTTCTAAACATAGTTCTCAAGCACGGGCAGCAAGAATACGTCGTATGGGAGAATCTTCACCTGAACGTTCACAACGCCTTGCTGAACAAAATCAGAGAAACTCTCAGGTACGCGCACGAGAGTCGAGTGTCGAACGTTCGCAACGCCTTGCACAACAAAATCTGAGAACCTATGAGTTACGTGCACGAGAGTCGAGGCTGGAGCGTTCCCAACGTCTTCATGAACAAAATATAAGGACCTATCAGTTGCGCGAAAGAGAGTCGAGTGTCGAGCGTTTGCAGCGACTAAGAGCTCAGGCCTCTGCCTGAGACAGCAGTTGTCCACAAATAGAGTTCGCAATCGAATTTTAGCTAGCAGCAACAGACTGGTTTTCAGATATGATCCGCAGTCATGAATAAGATCTGCTCTAACTGCTCTGCCAAGAAATGGGAGGACGAAACTAATGGCATGTGCTGTGCTTCAGGTAAAGTTTGTCTTCCTAACCTTCAGGAGCCGCCACAACCAATAAAAAATCTTTTAACTAATAACTAGGGACCGGATTTATATGTATTTAAAATTCCAAAATATGTTAAGAAAAATAACAATAAAAACGCTGGCGGAGCTGCGCGGGTCAGCTAGTGTTGAATATACACATTGAACCCTACCAATTGTCTGTTGTCGACATACCCTGGTGAGCCCCATAGCTCCCGGGGACATTTTGAAGGTTTCCGCCGCAATAAAAAATATAAGAACAGTAGGTAACCAATAAAGATCTCCTCTATTGTAAAACATGTGAACCTACTGTACTTCAAATTATGATATTATTAAACTCTCGACATAAAGGTAGTAGAAGCGGGGTAAAGAAATTCGACGTTAATGTGTTTCGCTATGTTTCATAAGTACCATCTTTATAAGCACCACATTTATGCAAAGAAATTGAATTGAATTGAATTGGAGTAGAAACGGGACAAAAATCGTAATTCGTCGTAAGTAGGGGTAATAGAAGCAAGACAAGGTTCTCGGAACGACGTAAAGGGACTCGACATAAGAATCATTATTTATACTTATGCGCCTAATCTTTTCATCAGCAGGTGGGACTGCACTATATCAATATTGAATAAAAAAATACGTATTTTTTATTTAAATAACATAGAAATTCATAGAATTTGTTTTCCAGCTGATAAATTTTAACAGCAGGGAAAAAACGTTATCTAGTATTATTAATCAAATTATGGCTATAGGTAGTTATAGCCCCAAAATTTACGTCGATGGTACAGAAATTGAGCGAGTACAGGAGGCTAGAAACCTTGGTTTGATAATGGACGATGAACTACGGTTTGAACGTCACGTAGCTGAAGTTGTAAGAAATTGTTTTTATCGGCTGAAAGTTCTTTATAAAATACGAAATCATCTCAGTGTGGACCTTCGTATCCAATTAGTAGACTCTCTTATACTATCGAAATTTACCTATCTGGATGTTGCTTATGGACCACGGTTGCTGACAAGAACGGCTAATCTTATCCAAAGGGTCCAAAACGCTTGCGCGAGGTTTTGTTTTGATATTCCGCCCCGAAACCATGTCACTCCCTTCCTTAATAATTCGAATATGCTTAAGATGAAATATAGAAGGGGGTTACATATTGCGACGTTATTATTCGGTGTGATAAAAACGGGAAAACCAGCGTATTTACACTCCAAACTAGAATGGCTATCAGATTATAGCAGATACCCAACGCGTGCAGCAGCGTATGCTTTAGGGTAAGCGGGCCCAACGCGGGTATGCTAACGACGGAAGTCCTAAAAACCACAATTTTATAGAAGTACAGTAACAAGTTGTACGTCATTTGAAAGGATATTTATTTGACATGAATATAAAACATCAGTTTTTAAGATTGGTAGTGAGATTTTTATACAATAAATAAACAACAAAAGGTATTCTAAAACCCGCTTTGCCCAGACATGGGCCTAAAGTGGGTAGGTGCTTTGGGCAAATCGGGTGGCTCCTTGGGCAAAGGGGGAAATTTCAAAATTAAATACAAAACATAATTATAATTAAAGCAAATATTTAATGTCAAAAATGTAACAGAAACCATGTACTATTTTAATCTTTACAAAACAGTACATGTAAATAATATTTAACAAGAAATAAATTTACTAACCTAGGTATACTTACTTTTAAAATGTTTCATTATTTTGGAATTGGAACACGTATCATTATTAACTTTCTTAAATATTACTAAGACATATTATTAATTATAGTCTCTTAAGAAGTATTTACAGCTATTTTAGAGATCTTAGATCAATACAAATGTAGCAACAGTAAACTTATCTGTTTAATTAAACTTCAATAAGGATTAACAACAAAGTATCATCTAATCATTGATGAAAAATAATATCATAACTTTGATTATATATACGTCTAGATAGCGTGTTCGATGTTCAAACATTTGACAATATCAAGTACACCAAAACATCAAATTGGTATACTTGGTTGTTTAGTATCACTTGAACTCTACCGATGGTTTGTGCTCGCAAAAAAATAACTTTTTGCCGAATTGTGTAATCAAATCGTGAAAATATTAACTAAGTAAAATTAATAAAGATCCTAACTTAATTTTCCATTCATAAGTCTTAAGATTCTGTGAGGGATTATTATAAAAACTCGATTGTTTTTTACGACAATTTGTACATTGTCCGACTAGACTGGTGTGGCTAGGTATAATAATGGGGGAATATATCTTAAGTCTGGGGTAATTTTTCTTCAATGAAACTTAATACGTAGTTAGTGACCAAAACATGAAATAAATCAATTATAATAATTTTAATTTTTTTTTTTTATAAATTAATTACTTTTATATAGGTAAGTACTTAGAAGTATTTTTTCTTCCTGGTCATGAAGCAAATAAGACGTTCACCTGATGGTAAGGGACACGCCATTTAATTTAATTTAATTTCAATTCAATTAAATTCTTTTCAAATCAAATCAATTATTTTATTTTATTTTATTTTATTTTATTTTATTTTATTTTATTTTATTTTATTTTATTTTATTTTATTTTATTTTATTTTATTTTATTTTATTTTATTTTATTTTATTTTATTTTATTTTATTTTATTTTATTTTATTTTATTTTATTTTATTTTATTTTATTTTATTTTATTTTATTTTATTTTATTTTATTTTATTTTATTTTATTTTATTTTATTTTATTTTATTTTATTTTATTTTATTTTATTTTATTTTATTTTATTTTATTTTATTTTATTTTATTTTATTTTATTTTATTTTATTTTATTTTATTTTATTTTATTTTATTTTATTTTATTTTATTTTATTTTATTTTATTTTATTTTATTTTATTTTATTTTATTTTATTTTATTTTATTTTATTTTATTTTATTTTATTTTATTTTATTTTATTTTATTTTATTTTATTTTATTTTATTTTATTTTATTTTATTTTATTTTATTTTATTTTATTTTATTTTATTTTATTTTATTTTATTTTATTTTATTTTATTTTATTTTATTTTATTTTATTTTATTTTATTTTATTTTATTTTATTTTATTTTATTTTATTTTATTTTATTTTATTTTATTTTATTTTATTTTATTTTATTTTATTTTATTTTATTTTATTTTATTTTATTTTATTTTATTTTATTTTATTTTATTTTATTTTATTTTATTTTATTTTATTTTATTTTATTTTATTTTATTTTATTTTATTTTATTTTATTTTATTTTATTTTATTTTATTTTATTTTATTTTATTTTATTTTATTTTTATTTCGATAACTTATCGATGGCTATTTATGGGAAAAATATTTATAACTGGAGATCCCCAAACACGCACACAACCACAGATGACGCGAGTGTACAACGAGGCCTGCACGCACACACGAATAATGAGGTTGTTATGCTTATTAACGTAACGTTACAAGACTAATAGGTATCTAGACGTATATATAATCAAAGTATCATAACTATATCGTGACACTAACAATGATGTTGTTGCAGGTGGCTACCCACTTTGCCCTACCCGCTTTGCCTAAACACACTCTTTTCAAATTGACAAAATATAACCGTGCAATACGAGCGGGGACTTGAATGATTCCGAACTCATTGCAATGCTAAACAAAGGTGAAAATACATGGCAAGACTATTAACTAGTGTTATGGACAGGTATTCGACTAATCACATAACACTTACCTTGACTTTTTTTAGTAAAAACACCAAAAAACTTTGATTGCACACTAAAAATCATCATCTTTACAGTGCCGCTCGCTCGTGACTAGTTGAAACTCGTTCGTATTCGGTCTCTCGCGGCGCACGCACACATTCACAATTATGTTTCAAATAATGATATACAAAGGCCTACCTGCTTTGGGCAGCCTACCCGCTTTTGGCCTGGTTACCCTACGTATCCCACAACATAAGACTGCTGCCTTTCGGGGTAGTTTTAGGTACGCAGCCTCTAAGTGCTGGAATAATTTACCGCATCCACTGCGCGTTCTTAGTAATTTAAAAACATTTAGAAAAGTGTTTTTTTTGTCTGCCGATTTGCGGCAGAGCGCGTGCCGCAAATCGGCAGTTCCTAATCACCGTTTCTACTATAGCGCAATTGAGTGAAGGGCACAAATGTTAAGATTGTGTTTTGATATTTTTACGGTTCTTTATTTTACCATTTACTAATCTGATTACAATTACGTTAATATTCTAATAGTTATCCTATTTTTTTATGAATATTTTTGTTATAAACATTCTAAGTATGTAGGTACTGATTACAAGTTTTTTTTTATTTTTTTTATTATAAATTACAATAGTCTATCTTTTTTTTGCATTGAACAGCAAGCCATCTAAGGCGTCAGCTGAAAATCAGCGCTGCATTATATGCAGCATCTAGCTGAGCTGTTGCCTTTTAGAGACACATTTACACACACCGAGATTGCTTACAATGTGTCGGCATAGAGATTAAATTATTTAAATGTAGTTGTTGTCTTTGTGTGCGGTAATTAAAACAGCGTTTGTTGCTATGTAGTTTTTGTTGTATAAACCGTACTTACCTAGCAATATAAAATTTTATCTGTAAATTGTATCGTAGTTATACATAGGTACCTAAATTAAGTTGTACTGTGTTTGGTTATCTTGTGTTAGTGTGTGTGCTATTTGTGTTTTTAATAAATGTCTTTTCTTCTTCTTCTTCTTATTAAAAACAAATACGCCATCTAGTTAGGACAAAGAAAGCTTTATGTTATGCGAATGAACAATACAGAACCTATTGATCATCGTGGTATAGCACGTTCAAGTAACGACATCTGCCAATATTTTTTTGAACTAGATCACCAGAAATCTCATTAGTCCATTTTGTTTACGCCATCTAGTGGGCTTGTCGTTATTTTTTTCATACAATATAGGGATGCTGAGGGTGTCCGTTTCGACTGCTCGGCCAGTGTCGTAGAAAAAAAACGACTACGTCAATACCCAGGGCGTCTACTCGCAAAATCGACAACGATACATTCGAAACGAAACGATACGTCTCCGAATGTATCGCACCTGCCCTACTCTAACAAATGTTCGTATTTCTCGTCGATTATCGTTGCGGTAGAGTAAATATTTATTTGATATAAGATGTTCGGAGCGAATGGAATAAATAATAAGTACAAAGTTATGGCCTCGCAGTTACAATTAAATTAAATTTTATACTTTATTTAAATTAAATTAAATTATATGTTATTTAAATTAAATTTTATATTTTATTTAAATTAAATTATATATTGTTATTTAAAGTAAATTAAAAGTTATATGTTATATAAATTAATATAATAAAATTTTATTTAAATTAAATTAAATGTTATATTATAATTATATTATTTATTTAAATAAAATTATTTAATTAAATAATTTAAATAATATTATTAATTTAAATAAAAATAATTAAATTATTAATTATAAATTTAACTAAAATTATTAAATTATTAATTTAAATAAAATTATTAAATTATTAATTTAAATAAAATTATTAAATTATTAATTTAAATAAAATTATTAAATTATTAATTTAAATAAAAATAATTAGATTATTAATTATTAATTTAAATGAAAATAATTAAGTTATTAATTATTAATTTAAATAAAAATAATTAAATTATTAATTTAAATAAAATAAAAAAATATTAATTTAAATAAAATTATTAAAATATTAATTTAAATATAATTATTAGATTAATGGCTTACCATCAGGTGATCCTTCTGCTTATCACCAATTTAAATAATAATAAAAAATAAAAGATATACATAATTTTATCCGGTCCGGTATACGTTATGTAAACTAAAAGATTAATCAAAAATAAAGAAAATCAAAGGTAAAAACTAAAACGATATCGCCAACGACACCTAATAAGCTATCGTCAAGATTATCGTAAAAGTCATGTTTAGGTCGTTGAAAAATTCGAATATTCGTTAAGAGTCTTTGCGACTAAGAGTAGGTTATGGACGATAATGTCGAATCGTTCGTTCATTCGTCGTTACGACATAGAAAACGATGTAACTCAGAGTAGGATTCGACACGACAAATGTCACGATGTATCGATAATCGTTTTTGCGAGTAGACGCCCAGACCCATCGAACGATTGGTCTCGATTATAGCAGTTAGTAGACATATTAATATTATTATTAGTATCATCAGAGTTACACAATGCACTAAAATGTAGTAGGTGGTATATCATGGAAGTAATAAAAAATGTGACACATGTCATGTGTGTGTGTGTGTGTGATTGTGTGTGAAATGAGACGCTCATAGCCAGTTGTAACCACTGTTCGGTAAACGAATAGTTGGGTAAGCAACGTCATGCAAGGTCAGCCCTTAGATGGGTGACCAGTTAGTGGCATTTGAAGTGAGCGTCTCCGTGCTTCGGAGGGCACATTAAAAGTCGGTCCCGGCTATTGTCGTCTAGACAGCAGTCGTTAAGCTAAGTCAGAGGGCTAAGGGCGGCTTGACAACTCTGACACCAGGTTGGCCACTAACCATACGATAAACAAACAATAAAAAATGTCTATCGTTTATGTATCTTATTTTTTGAGTGTTCTATTCTATTCTATTTGTTTTATATTGAATTTCTTTAACCCCCTCGTATACTTACCTATCTAAATCCTTACATCGGTGATGGTCCGGCTGAATGCTATTTTTATACAAACATAGCTAAGAACCATTTCGATTAAACCAGTGGTCTCGGTTTTAAATTAATGAAATCGACTTAACCGTCAGTGTTGGCGACCGAAGAGGTCGCACGGTCAGTTACTAAAAACTGGCCATTGGAATCTAAGTACATTCACATATGGAACAATACATGTCACTTTTGAAAAACTTATCTTTGATATAGCACCTAATGTCTGAAAATGTTATAATTTTAATGATTTAATATACTCAGTAAGAAGCATTTACCTGCCTTTTGATTTACCGTGCTCTCAGGCGACCAGCCACCGTAAGCCACATTTGGTCAATTGCGAGATGCGGATCGTGATGTTCCGATCACCGCCTAGCATGGTATATACACGGAGTACCAGTCGTCGCGAGCGACAACAATTGGAGACAATTCAGGTCAGTGAAGAAACGCCTAATATCGAACAAGAGGTAATAGTGTCGAACGATAATGGGAATCTGGAGTCGCGTGGCCGCACGACGCCACAAAGGGCGCAATCCGTAGCTGCGTCGTCATGCAGAAAATCATCGACATCGATTGAGGCACACAAAAGGAAAATGATCCTGGATGCTGAAAGGCAAAAGGCGGAAATTAGGATGCAACTGATAGACAAGGAGCTAGAAGCCAATCTAGCTAACGTAGATGAAGAATACAATCCACCAAATGACTGTACACGAAGTCGCCATGACGTTGAAAGCTGGTTAGATAAAAGCCAGCAGGATCCGGAGAAGCAGCAGGCGCCCCCGATTAATGGTCAAACTTATTGGATTATTAGGGTTATGGGCCGAAATGAAACGAGGGAATTTAGATATTAATTAACTGTTCAATATTTTATTATTGATTTTAAATGCAAGGAAGGTTGTACGTCTGAGACTTGTCAACACACAGTACGAATGCTCAGATACGACTGACAGGGAACTCGCCCAGATCAAACAATTAAATACAAACAAAGATGACGGTACTTCCGTAAGATTAATTTTTGCATGTCAAATTCAAATATGCCAACACGCCCCCTCAAAAATTAATCATCAATTATACAAACATATTCAGTATGTTTTTAGGTAATCAGAACATATAAGACTTCCTTGCATTGCTCTGGGGAAATACATTATGGTCCAACATTTGTTGCATGGATTAGGAAAACCCAGGAAAACCTAATCAGACCATTCAACAAAAAATATAAGCATATCACATTTACAAAACATAATTATATCATTATCAATAACACTTTTACATTTCCCGCAAAAGCTTTCTTTTTATAAATGATATTTACAATATGTTATTATCTCGTTTACAATATTAAATTCGCAACTTTAATGTTTTTATTATGATCTAACATAATTTTAAAACCATTATGACTCGGGTACTTCAGCACCCTTTTCAATGAATTGTGTTTAAATTAAAATGAATAAAACACATAATATGCATTAACACACATTGGACAAATTATAACTATTTGACATGGGGCATACTTAATGCAAGAGGCACTCAAGTACAGGTTTACAATCGTAAGAACCTTTACCGTATGTAGGCCAGACGTTGGTTTTATTTACGGTTAATTACGAGTACATGTTTTTAAGACATTTAAATACACAAATTTATATTACTCGATTAAATCGTACAATAGATAGTATCGATAAAAGTGCTATGGAACATGGTGTCACGTGAGCGGGCGCTTTTACCCTGGACAGCACGCCACCACAACACCTGCACGATACTTTACCAAAATATATTAATATCTACATTATATGCTGCACGCATTATCATCAATTCTTCATTACAGATTTAGTGATCAAATACCATTTTGTAATTATTCATTGTTGAATTATTAGCGCATAGAATCCTGGTGATTCTATCATAGACTTAAAACATCTCAAATATTTTAAATGTAGGTACCTACTGGTCAGTTATAAAAAAAATATAAATACACCGATTGACTGATGGATTTTGAAACACATTTTTTATTTAAGTGCTTTCTCAAACAACTAAAACATTCAGCCGCTGCTGAACTTTTGCAACACTATTTTACAAGTGCTTCTTCCAACAGTTTAAACGAACATTTAATTACCTGCTGAAGGCGGTACAGGTTTTAACTTAGTTACCTGCTTAAGACCGTACAGGTTTTACTCAATTTACAAATTGAATTTTATCTTTCCATGTTATACGATTATAAACTATAACCGTTTATGTCATAGAATTAACAAAACAAATAATTGAATACTAGCAACTTTTGTAACAGATGCAAATGTTTTATTTGAGTCTGTTAAATTTTCAGACCTTTTTTTTTACTATTTAAATCCATTTACAGTCTAATCATTTTGTGCTCTGACCTTGGTATAAAAAGTCTATGTTTTTATTAGCGAGAGAAAATTTAATTCACCCGTGCGCTTTCCACAGAGTTCGACTGAACTCACCTTTTTTTTTTATTCAATGAATTAAATATTTGACAGAAAATAATTTGATTGAACAAACATGAAACAATCATTGTCTGCATTATATGAAAACCAATATAAAATGCACACAAGATAATATAATATTTATAATAATACTTATGCAAGATATTTATGTATTACAATTCACTATACATTTTGCTACAAATATAGGAACATCCTGTGACCCCCATCACTCCTTTTAAGTTAAATAAAATTACCATCTGTGTTTCATGGCGAAAACTAAATATCAGAATGTACATTCACTCTGTTTGCTTTTAGATTCTACAATATTATTGTTAACTTTGCGAATTTTACTAGGACATACATGCGCTCATCAGATTTAAACACATCTGATTTCAGACAGTCAGAGTTCAGAGACTATATTGACACTGACTTCAGCATATCAGTTTCGTCATGAGAATTTCTAATATTCCCTTCAAGCCTAGACATTATTGACACTGACTTCAACATATCAGTTTTGTCATGAGAATTTATAATATTCCCTTCAGCCCTAGACTTTATTGACACTGACTTCAGCTGACATCAGCATATCAGTTTTGTCATGAGAATTTCCAATATTCCCTGCCAACCGAGACTTTATTGACACGGACTTCAACATATCAGTTTTGCCATGAGAATTTCCAATATTCCCTTCAAACCGAGACTTTATTGACACTGACTTCAACATATCAGTTTTGCCATGAGAATTTCCAATATTCCCTTCAGGCACAACAGCAGGCCTGGACTTCACAAAGTCAGTCTCGTCCACAATAACCTCTGACTACAACAAACTTTTCGCATTCCGAATTCCAAACTTTATACCCGTTTGGTTTATACAAGTAGGTATGCCACGTACCGTGACGCTAATATGACGGTTTTACATAAAAATAAAACCGATATTATATGCCGAGAGGGAAAACATACAGCATTGTTTATGAAGAAAGCATTGTATACTTAGCTTTTAGATGCGGTGTTCCTGTTTTATCTAGTGGTACGACCCGGTGATACTAGATGGCGCTACTGGCGCAACCAGCTAGGACGCGGCGCTCGCTGTCATTTTGCAATTCATAGTCTTCACCAGGAAGGACTTCCTGCAATGCTGTATGTTTTCCCTCTCGGCATATAATATCGGTTTTATTTTTATGTAAAACCGTCATATTATTTGCCTCCGGAAAACATACAGCATTGTTTATGAAGACGTGTTTGTTATCTGCTGGTGAATTGAAACACAACGCTATGATGATTAGTATATTGTGTGTTAGTAATCTGAAAATAAAATAAAACAGATACAGTTATGTAATTGAGCTTATTTATTTGTTATTTAACTGTTTTCCATAGAATCACAAATTACTATATTATCTAAGATATATCAGATTAACTTAACATTACAATTATATTAGTAGGTATATACTTAATTTACTTATGATGGAGCAAATGTATTAAAAAACGAGTTACGACTATTCCTGGGCAGATCTATTTCGCGACAATAATGATTAAAAAATGTGTTAGAGGATTTCCAGTTGCCACGAGATAAAATGTCATCAATTGGTTGATTATCTAACCATCCTAAGGAAGCCACTGCTGATCTGCAGCTTCCTGGTGGTGCATCAATGCCACTATCTTTAAGAACTGTTCGAACCCAGTTCCCAATTACTGTACGTGACGCGGCTTTTATTTTGTTACATACCGTAATGAAAAGGCTATCTAAGTCCCTATCTTCAGATCTTCTTGAGCTAGTTGCTTTTACTAATGACCTAACTAAGGTGACTGGGCATATGTTTTTATTGGTATGTTTACTAAGTTTCCATGCAGATTGGCGGTAATGATGCGTATCGGTTTTAGAGCCAAATTTTGGTATTAAATAAATATTATCCCCATTATCAAAGTAACATGAATCGGAAGTTGTTAGCAAGGTTAAGTCGTGAACTCTGCGTCCTGAAGCCAACAACAACACAGTAGCTGTCCTACGAGATATATTAAAAGGTGTGTCTCTAGGGGGGTTATTTGAGAGCCAGTCTAGAACGTTTACAGGATCCCATATTAACGTTGTTCTGACTACTTTTGGTTTAGTTACTCCAATTGCTTTAAGGGTATGTTTTATAATAAAATTTGAAAATGATTGCTGTTCTATCTGTGGGCCACAATAGGTTAAAACAGCTGATTTGTGTACCAGTATAGTACTATAGGATAAATTTTCTTTTTGGAAGAGATATATTAAGAATTGAGCAATATCAGCAGGTTTAGGGGATTTAGGATTTACAAAAAATGTAGAACACCATGATACCCATCTTTTAAGTGCTGGTAAGTAAGTGGATAAAGTAGACTGCCGCCAGCTTTTCTTAAGTAGTTCTTTTTCTTCCATTGACCACCCATTTATTTCGGAACTCCAGCCCCAATTTTCCAGACTTTCAGGGTTAATGTCTGCATTTGGGGGGGAGGCTGAGATATCGTCACGTCTATCAGAACTTCCGACAGGTTCTGTAGTTCGTACGGGTGGTCCAGAGCTCTGGATTTCAGATCCTGAAGCCAAAATACTCGAGCCCATTCGGGCGCTACTATTAGGTAGGTCCCCGTTGCCCTGTTCAGGTGTGCCAGTACTCTGGGTAACAGACTGGGGGGTGGAAATACCCACGCCAGACTGTAGTTCCATTCTCTGCTGAAGGCATCTATATAACTTGCTGACCGATCTCTGCAATCTATCGAAACGTAGTTTTTTACAACAGCACTTTCCTTTGTTGCAAATAGATCTATTTCGGGCAAGCCCCATTTTCGAAATACCTGTGACGTCGCTTGAGGTAGAAGATGCCATTCCGCTGGCTCTTTTCCTCGCGATAGCCTGTCTGCTACTATGTTGTACCGCCCTGGTAGATAATGCGCTGACAGGGTATTTCGTACTTGTCTATTAGTTGGAGCAATTTGAAGGTTAGATCCAGTAACGCCACTGATTTTGTTCCCCCTTCTTTCCGAATATATGCAATCAAAGTTCGATTGTCGGATTGGATCAGTACGTGTGACCCTTTCAGATTTCTTGCCTTTATCTTTAGTGCTGCTATTACAGCATAGAGTTCCTTCTTGTTGCTGTGCCATCGTCTCTGATTGGCTGACCAGATACCGGACATTATTGTTCCATCCAATTGTGCACCCCAGCCCGAATCCAAGGCATCTGTCGCTAGGAAATGGGTGGCAGGCTTCTTGTGTATTGGCAGAGTGCGATGAGTGGCTCCGCGCCACCATCTCAACTCCTGATACACAATTTGGGGGATCGGTTGTTTTTGACGTGGCCTGTTTGTGTCGAAATGTCGTAGAAACATCTGGACCTTTCGACAATGTAGCCTGCCCCGGGGTACAACGAAGTTGGCAAAATTTAACTGTCCCAGTAGGTGTTGTAGGTCGCGTAGATTGACGTGACTTCTCAGTAAGAACCGGTCTAAAGTACCGTTGAGACAGAGAATTTTCTTTGTTGGTAATAACATTGTATTTGTTACCGTTTTCCAACGTATGCCAAGGTATTCCAGGTCCTGCGTGGGTGTCAGAACCGATTTCTGATAATTTATTTTCCAGCCCAGGTGCTCCAAGTGTCCCACGGCTTCCGCAGCCTGGAGACATAACTTGGATTGGTCTTGGTTGACCAAAAGGAAATCGTCTAGATATACTAGAACACGAATTCCCTTCGCGCGCAAGGTCTCCGCGACCCAACACGTTACGGAGGAAAAGAGATGAGGCGCTGAGGCCAGCCCAAACGGTAGGCAGGTCATCTCGTATAGTTTTTCCTGGTAACTGACCCTCAGGAAGGGTCGGTGAGACTCCGCTGTGGGTAGATGAAAATAGGCCTGGGATATGTCCAGTTTTACCATCCAGTCTCCCGGTTGCAGGAAGTCTGGTACAGAGTTGTGAGAGATTAGGCGAAAATGTTTTATCTTGACGAATTCGTTCAACTGTCGAAGATTGAATATTGGGCGCAACGACCCGTCGCCTTTCTTTCTCAGGAACAGTGTGGATATAAAGCTGGGAGTTTTGTTGGTGACTAGTTGTAGGATGTTTTGGTCTAAAAGGTCTTGAATTGTCCGGGACATAGCAGGCGACGTTTTGGTTGCATATTGTTTCATTATGCGTCTTGTTGGTCTTATCAAGGGAGGCTTTTTGGAAAAAGGTATCCGAAACCCCTGGATTGCCGATAGAATGAATTTGTTGGCACCGAGGGCATGCCACCGCCGTCTGAACCTTTTTAGACAACCCCCCTTGAATTGAATTGGATAGTCACTTCTTCCCCTCTTTGTTTCGAAAGGAAGAGTTTTTGTTTTGTTTAAAACGGTCAATTTTTACTTTGTAAGACGGTTTTGTTTGTTTTTTGTTAGTATCTTGAAAATTATTTTTATTATGTGAATTGAAGGTAGATGTAGATGGTGTTGGTTCTTTATATTTATTTTTTAATTGGTCTTTTACTTTGGGTGTTTGTGTTGGGGATAGCCAGAAATGAGGTCCACCGAGGGACTGGATCAGTGATAGAAGTTTTGTTTTGTCGAACAAATGTTCCTCACTGGGAGGTATGTTGTTTACAGAAATTTGTATGTTTTTATTTGGTATTTCTTGTATAATCTTTTTACGTCTAGTTTCTATACATTCGGCCCTTTTACCACAAACTATTTGTAAAGTCTGTTCCGTTAATTTGTAAGATACGGAAGAATCCCCAAAGGCCTCTGTGATTTTACTAAAAAGGTTGTCGGAATTTAACTCTCTTGGGTTATTATGAGCCCAGTCGAGTATTCCTTGTAAGCCAGATTGTAATAATTCTTTTTGATATAATAAGGCATTGGTAGTAGCCGCCATGATTTCCTCCGTTGAGGCTAGGAAATCTTTTCCCCTGTTTAGACAACATAGTTCATCATTTAATTTCAAGTTGCAAAAACCAGGAAATGCGAGCATGTCTGCCAGTGCCTTTTTATAACGAATATGTTGCCATGTAGGAGAGTTAAAATGCTGAAGAGCTATCAACTGACGTAACCGTTTTTCGTCAGCCGCTTTCATTACTTTTTTCTCATCAAAATCAGTTTTACACGAGCCTAAATCTAAAGATTTTGAGGGTAGTCCCGAAGGATTGATCAAGAAATCATGATTGCTATAATTATTTTCAACAACTCCTTCATGGCAAACATTTGAAATAGGTACGTTTTGTTGATTCATAATAAAATTTGTCAAAAAACTGACCTGATTATATAACGCATCGATCCGAGGATCGACCGTTACCTGTGAATCCAGTTTTCTTTTCTTCCGCGGCGGCTCCTCTGGCTCTCCATCCGATGTGGTGCTGCTGCTGGAGGAGTTTTCCTTTTCCCTCTCACAGGCCGGCGAGTTGGGTGAGGTGGAACGGCTGCCCCCGTTATTCACTTCACCGTTGTTATCACACGCGGAATTCATTTCGGATTTTGTTATTTTAAATTTACAATTATTATTATTGCCAAGAATAACTTTAATTGAATAACTTTAGAAAAAATAAAGAAATAGATAAAGAAAAACACAATTTTAAATAATATTGCTTGATTTCGACCGCACTCGGCGAAAGCACACAACGCTATGAATTGCAAAATGACAGCGAGCGCCGCGTCCTAGCTGGTTGCGCCAGTAGCGCCATCTAGTATCACCGGGTCGTACCACTAGATAAAACAGGAACACCGCATCTAAAAGCTAAGTATACAATGCTTTCTTCATAAACAATGCTGTATGTTTTCCGGAGGCAAATAATTATTAATTATTAAATTTATCTGATTTAAAAAAAAAAGATCAGATTTTCGAAACTTTGTTAATACCGATTTAGATAACCTATCATATCAGTTTTAGTACGAGAATTTCAAATATTCTCTTCATGTTTTAGTAAAAGCCTATTACAGGGAGTCTCGTCAGCAATTTTTTTTTTTTTTATTTACTAATAAAATTATTCGCATTAATAGGATTCCAAACTTTATAACAGCCTGGTTCAGACACAAGTAAACGATTCCATGATTTCGGATCATGTTTAGGTTTTTACTACCTTTATTTTACACATAAACCGTCGAGCCAAAACTATTTTATTCGGGACTATTTGTCATACTATATTTCATTTCAAACGCTGCTTGTAAGGATTTCAAAGTTTTAGTTGGTGACAAATTAGTCAAACAAACTAAACCGGATGACCAGAAAACGCTTTCCAATCAACCACATCCTAAACTAGCACGAGTTTCTTTTTTTTTTAATGGTTCCAACTACTCGCTCAGAAACACCGTTCAGTTGCAAATTGTCAGAATTCACGTAATAACTAGTATTTTTTTTAATTTCGATAGATTCGATTCTCTACCGTTATCGCAATACACATACGCTCAACATAATTGAAGGTTGTGAATCCAACTTGTAAATAAATAGTTAGGTAACACATTTAGTATTGATCAAGTACAAAATAATTAGTATAATCAATAGTTGAAGGAGTATTAGGTTCACAGAGTTCCATATGCACAACAATTACAAACTAATATTATTTATATTCTCCGCTTTTTGATCCGCAATCGATTCATACATACAACAGAGTCAGTTTTAACTGTACCAATATCATATGTCTTACATTGTATTACTTTTATTATTATCAATATGGCAACATTTGGTAGACGAGGTGACTCAACATGAGTTACATAAGCCAGAAATTCTATAAAAAATAAAAAATTTACTGACTTACGTGTGACTGACTATGGTCAGTTTAGTTTACCTTCCAATCATTATAGCTAGTCCCTCGTTTGTCGAAAATGCAGCCCAAATTTGCATTGTACCTTTTTCTTGTAGCATTATCAAAATCGCCACTTCACCAGTAGAATGTTCCCACTGAAATAAATTTAAATTGATATTGATAAAGGTGAACTTGACCCGATTTCACTTTCCTGTTAAAATGTTAAATCTTATATGTATATCAATATTAGCCACTATAAATATAAAAAATAACTATAAAAAGCTATTTATAGGGAAGTATTCATTAGCTTTGACAATTTTTAACTTTATTTCTGCTAAATTAAGGTAATTATTTCTCAGAGGTAGGTACCCTCCACCAAAATATCAGATTTATTAATTTTTCGGAAATGTGGTAGGTATTGCAAAATAAAATTGAATACTGATCAATTTTTACTCAAATTCCTCAATAGGGAATATAATGAGAAAATACAGATCAAAATATAGTAACAAATCAGAAATTAATAATCTGTAATAATCACAATGTCAACCCGGTAGACAAGATAATACACGGCCAATCCTTTAAACGATCAACCATCTACGTGGGGAACACTATACCCCGCACAAATGCTCAAGTGCCCCGCGCAGGCACAAGCGCACTCCTCTACTTATATACTGAACACAGATACGATCAGGGAAAGGTCAGGCGCAAGACAGTCCTTTCACAAACCCATCCGATGCATGAATATTCCATTTGTTCAGACAGGTAATCGGTCTGCACATTTCTAGCCAGTAATTAACCATTAACACAAATTGTTGGTCCCCGCGGGATCCAAACCTGCGACCTGCAAAGCAAGCGGTTTCCCGCTGCGCCACGGAGGCTAACAGAGAATAGAACACTTTATAATAAACAAGGTACTTAGCTTTCATTGTTCCGTAGTCACTCCAAATCAGTAAACACATCTGTCGATTAGGATTGTTGTCTTTACACCGTTGATTCTAAAAAAAAACTCGAGCAACCCTCAGAATAGTCTACTAGAATTTTAAAATACGCAGTTCAAAAACACGTACACTGGGCCCATAACCTATTGGATTATTAGGGTTATGGGCCGAAATGAAACGAGGGAATTTAGATATTAATTAACTGTTCAATATTTTATTATTGATTTTAAATGCAAGGAAGGTTGTACGTCTGAGACTTGTCAACACACAGTACGAATGCTCAGATACGACTGACAGGGAACTCGCCCAGATCAAACAATTAAATACAAACAAAGATGACGGTACTTCCGTAAGATTAATTTTTGCATGTCAAATTCAAATAAAACTTCGGGTGACCTGGCTGAAATGCCGCCAACCGACGGTAACGTACAATGTACTATCCAGATCCAGATGCTTGCTACTGCAGTTCGAAACTTAACTTCTACCGCTAACCACCAGAAGTCCGACGCCTACCTGTTGAGTCACATATGTACCTACCTGATTTCTCAGCCGACCCCCTAGAATGGCTGCAATTTAAACAGTCTTACGATGAATCGAGGGAAGTGTGCAGTTTTACCCCTAAGTAGAATCTATGGAGACTACGGAAGTGCCTACGAGGACCCGCTAAGGAAGCTGTCGCAGCTCTACTCATCAGCGCCGCTGGGCCTGATCGCATTATGGCAACATTAGAGCTACGGTTTGGTGATCCAGACAGTATAATATCACGCCTATTTCATGACCTCAAGAAACTTCCTCCTATGTCACAAGAATATAATTAATAAAGATATTGTTATGTACTCAGTAAAGGTGCAAAATTTTGTGGAAGCAGTACGAGCTGTCGCACTATGGATCGTCTAGAACATGCCATCTGGACAAAATACAATATCGAAAATGCTGAAAATTCTTTCTTAATATGATAGCCAGAACCCACGAACCTCTAATTCTAAGAATTTTAATGCTCCTGTAGTTGAGGTTATTAAGGGTCGGAGGTTAGTATGTAAAAAAGGGGTAAATAAACTGATTATCATTAGCAATTTTGCATTCCACGCGAATACTTTAAAAAGTGATTTTAAAAGTGAAATTGATATAATTTACTGATGGATGTTGAAGTTAAAGGTGTGTACTATCTTATTTCACAAAACAAGTTGTTAAGTTACTGCTAGATTTTTTGCTGTCTAACTTCAAATTCTAGTTTTGCCATTTTTCTCCTATTTTCGTACCTATTTTGGACCCGGAAAGTATTGCCAACGCGTGTCACAGACCTATCTTCTATCTATCTATATTAATAAAAGAGCAGGGTGTTTTCTAGGAATCACGATATAGCAAAAACCATATAACGTACAATCTTGAAATTTGGAACCAACATTATTCAAATAGTCTAGGTGAACAATAAGAACGGATTTTTCGAAATTCCATTTTTAAGTGGGTCAAATGGGCTCCCAAAGTTTGTATGGAAAAAAAAAATTTTTTCGTCACACAGACATGAAACTTTGCCAGTGTACTAAACAAAAGAAATAAAGAAATACGTGTATCACACTTTTTGATAATCGACCCTTATAGGGATTTTAGTACGGTTTTTGAGTATGCAAGGCGGAAAAAAAATTTCATACTGCATCGCTGAAACTTTGCGAATACATTAATTAAATTATAGCAATCCAAGTGTAAATAATCATTTTTTGAAAATCAACTCCTAAAGGGGTCCAATTGGGGTCCAAAAAATGTTTCTCGACATACAGTCATAAAACTTAGTTTATATATTGCACACAAGAATCTAAGAAACCTATTTCCGGCATTTTTCGAAAAACTACCCCTAAGGTCTTTTAATGGGGTTTCAAAGTTTGCACAAAGAAGGATTTCCATTTCATCCTATGATGCAGCTAGAGTAACGAAATTCGGTAAATAAACTCAACACAACAATTGAAGAAACTAATTTTGAGCATTTTTGTAAAATCAACCCCTAAGTGGGTCAAATGGGCTCCCAAGTTTGAATGAAAAAAATATTTTTTTCGTCACACGGCCAGGTAACTTTGTCAGTGTACTGAGCAAAACAAATAAAGAAACCCGTGTATCACAACTTTTTGAAAATCGACCTATAAAGGATTTTATCATGGTTTTTGAGTATGCAACGCGGAAAAAAAAATTCATACTGCATTGCTGAAACTTTGCGAATACGTTAATCAAATTATAGCAATCCAAGTGCAAATAATCATTTTTTGAAAACCAACTCCTAAAGGGGTCTAATTGGGGTCTAAAAAATGTTTCTCGAGCTACAGTCATAAGACTTAGTTTATGTATTTCACACAAGAATCTAACAAACTTATTTCCGGCATTTTTCGAAATACTACCCCTAAGGTCATATAATGGGGTTCCAAAGTTTGCACAAAGAAGGATTTCCATTTCATCCTATGATGGAGATAGAGTAACGAAACTCGGTAAATAAACTCAACACAACAATTGAAAAAACTTTTTTCGAGCATTTTTGTAAAATCAACCCCTAAATGGATCAAATGGGCTCCCAAAGTGTTATGGCAAAAAAATTTTTTGTCTCACGGATATGAAACTTCGTTACAGTACTGAGCAAAAGAAATAAAGAAATACGTGCATTACAACTTTTTGAAAATCGACCCTTAAAGGGGTTTTAACATAGTTTTTGAGTATGCAACGTGAAAAAAAAACATACTTACTGCATTAATGAAACTTTGCGAATATATTTATCAAAATAAAGCAATCCATGTGTAAGTAATCATGTTTTGAGAATCAACTCGGAAATGGGTCCAATTGGGGTCCAAAAAATGTTTTACGACCTACAGTCATAAGACTTAGTTTATATATTGTAGACAAGAATCTAAGAAACCCATTTCCAGCATTTTTTGAAAAACTACCCCTAAGGTCATTTAATGGGGTTTCAAAGTTTGCACAAACAAGGATATCCATTTCATCCTATGATGCAGCTAGAATAACGAAACTTGGTAAATAAACTCAACACAACAATTGAAAAAAAACTAATTTTGAGTAAATGTACTAAGCCAAAGAAATTAAGAACCACGTGTATCACAACTTTTTCGAATTCGTATCCAGTAAAGGGGTGTTAGCATGGTTTTTGAGTATGAAATGCGAAAAAAAAAAATCATGCATTGATGAAACTTTGCGAATACATTTATCAAACTAAAGCAATTATTGTATAAATAATCATTTATGGAAAATCAATTCTTAAAGGGATCCAATTAGGGTTCAAAAAATATTTTGCAACCTGCAGTCATAAGACTTAATTTATGTATTGCACACAAGAATCTAAAAAACCTATTTCCGGCATTTTGCAAATAATAACCCCTATGGTAATTTAATGGGGTTGTAAAGTTTACACGTAAAATGATTTCCATTTAATGCTATAATACAGCTAGAGTAACGAAAACCGGTACATAAACTCAATAAAAATATTGAATAAACGAATTTTCAGCATTTTTCGATTTCAACCCCTTTGTAGGTCTAATGGGGTCTCAAAGTTTGTATAGAAAACTATTTTTTTCTCACCACACATACACGAAATTTTGTCAACATACTAAACAAAAGAAATGAACCTGTATTACAACTTTTTGAAAATCGACCCTAAAGGGGTTTTAGTATGGTTTTTAAGTTTGAACCGCGGAAAAATATTATGCTGCATTGATGAAACTTTGCGAATACATTAATCAAACTAAAGCAATCCATGTGTAAATAGTTTTTGAAAATCAACTCCTAAATGGATCCAATTGGGGTCCAAAAATGTTCTTCGACCTGCAGTCATAACACTTAATTTATGTATGGCACACTAGAATCTAAGAAACCCATTTCTGGAATTTGGCGAAAAATAATCACTAAGGTCAGGTCATATAATGGGGTTGAAAAACACGTAGAACGATTTTCATTAAATGCAGCTAGAGTAACGAAACTCGGTACATACGTACAACATACATGCATATACAGGGTGTTACAAAAAAACCCGTAAAAAATATACCGCAAAAAATTAAAAAACATTATTATTTTCACTGATGTGCAAACCCTATTTCAGTAAAATTAAAGAGTAAACTACGCAGAATGTACCTACTTTTCTACCTAATTCGCGGAACTACAAAAAATTTAAATTGCTATCTTCATGGCCTACGCATAACATCATATCGTAATATTCCGAGTTAGAAAGCATCGTTATTGTGCAAAAAATGTTGGAAAAAAATCTCGAAACAGTTGTAGGATATCGATTAGAAGATTTGAAATTGACAACATATTATTTCCTTTCTCCAACTTGAAATTTTTTGAAGCCAGTGCTTGAGTATTGAACAAACGCCGTTCATGTCCCCAAATGATACACCTTTTCTGAATTTTAACGATGTCTTCTTTATTTATTGTGTTTTTACATATTTTTTCTCGCTGTCATAATAAGAATTACATTGTCAAACTTAATCTTTTTCTTTCATAGACAATTGATGCTTTTACCAAAAAGGACTTATACAAGTATAATGACATCCTTGTATTGAGGTAGCAAACTTTTATGAATCAAAAATAGAAAAACTATTAAAGTAGACAATTATTAGGTAAAATAGGTACGTAGGCCTTTCTGTTAAATAATCTGGTACCCTGACATGACAGCTTACTAGGGTTGACAAAATTTTTGGCTTTGATAATTAATTATATTTTTATGGGGTATTTTGTAATACGTTGTATATACATAAACAAAACAATTTAACATACTGATTTTCAGCATTTTTCGAAAATCACCCCTAAGTTGGCCAAAAGTTACTATGGAAAGAAATATTCATCGTATGGACACGAAAATTTATCAGTGCGCTGATAAAAGATTCTGCAGTGCCTCGGGCATGTTTGCGCAAGCACATACTGATAGTTTTCCAGCTATCATACGCAAGAAAACAGCCTCAATTTTAAGAAGAGTAAGGGACAGTCGTAACAGCATAGTGAGAACAGTGGCAGAGAGGTTAGCCTCTCCTATCATGCAGATATTAGTGCGAAAAACTATGTCGGTAGCACAATTTGCGTGGTAGGTTATTTTAATATAATATTATTATTACTTTTGAAAAATATGGATCCAATGTTGTCCGAAATAAAGGTTATATATAAAAAAATAAAAAAACGCGTGTATCACATTTTTTTTTAAAATCAACCCTTTGAAGGGGTTGATTTCATGCAAATTTCATTAGGACCGGATAAAGTGTTCCTGAAGAAAATATACACAGTAGGTACGTCAACACCAACTTCAATAAAATTTAAATTATTAGCTTTTTAGTGTTGTTGAAGTCTGTTCATTTTTTTTGTTGTGTTGTGTGCAATGTTTTATTAGAAAATCGACCCGTGGGACAAATGAGGTATCAAACTTTGTAAGTAAAAAATATTTTTACAGATACGAAACTTTGTCAGTGTACTCATAAAAATATTGAGAAACACGTCTAACACATTTGTTTTGAAAATCAACCCTTAACGGGGTTTAAGCAAGGTTTTTGAGTATCAAACGCGAAAAAAAATTCATGCTGCACTGATGACACTTTGCGGATAAATTCGTAATATTGAAGTAATCCATGTCTTTTTTTTTAATTAATCCCTAATAGCGTTCAATTCAGTTCCAATTTTATGTATTGCATACAGGATTCTAAGAAACCGTTTCCGGCATTTTTCGAAAAATCCCTAAAGTTTGCTTGAAGAAAGATCTCCATTTAATGCTATAATGCAACTATGGTAACGAAAATCAGTAAACGAACTAAACAAAACTATAGAATAAAGTAACTTCCAGCATTTTTCGAAAATCAACCGCTAAGGGCATCTACCAATGGGGTTACGAAATGGTTTCCACTTAACAACCTCAAAAGTTTACTAATGAAATTGCAAAATAGGTACTGTATCTTTTTAACTAAAGAAGTAAATATTTATAAAATGGGAGCTATGATAGCTTACACAAAAATAGAGGCTACATACTCGGTACCGATTAGATCAGGGTTAATAAAAGTGTGAACAATATTGAAATCGATCGTCCGAAGATCGGACCAACAATAATAACTAAGAAGACCTGAGGGTACACTGGCATAATTGTGACATAAGGACGTTCAACATCTCAGTCCTCCCGTGACCATGGGTGCTGCAAAGCATTCGAAACGTCGGGATAGTAAAAGCTAACATAAAAGTAGTTTGATTTCAATGTGTAGCATTCGCGTAAATAAAAGACAACATTAGTGTAAACAATATTTTAAAAAACCTCGATCCATAATTCAAAACACGTTTGAGTAACAAAGTGAACGCGGGCGAAGCCGCGGGCTACAGCTAGTACTATAATAAAACTCAAAGAGCACTTTTTCTGTACATTGAATATTTTTCCAAAATTTCTATGTGGGGATACTATACTATCGACATAGAGGCCAAAACAATTTTTTTTTGGAATTATTGTCTGTCTGTCTGTCGTTCTGTTTGTCCAGGTATCATTTGAAAACCCGTGGATGGATTTTGATAGGACTTTCACTGATGTGTTGTGTAGAAGTCTAGGTATAAATTGGTATATAAAACATCACGCTATGTTTCATAGGGGCTAAGCAGTGAAACATTACTTGCACATATTACCACGTAATTTCCTTTGTATGTGAATAGGGTAATTATAGACTGATCAGTTAATCATTAAGCTATGTATTATTAAGCTATATACAATAGGGACTGAGCAGACATTTAGTTTGCATAAGATATGGCAGTGGCGAAGGGTCAATTTTTGTAAGGGGTAAGCCGGTCTGGTACACCCAGGAAATTTTCATTAGATTTCTGTATTGTTCTAAGTACTTTGCTGATAGGAATATGACATTATATCTTTGAAAAGTTAAAATCTGTAAAATCTGTCGTTCATGAAATTTTAATGAAACTCCCCAAGTCCAGGAAGTGTATAGATATTGTATCACAGTCGCAACAATAAAAGATGCGAAAAACTAAGAACTTTCATTATCGAATATCATTAAACAGTAATTTACGATGTTAGCGTGATTTACAATTATGAACAGCGCCATCTATCGGTGAAATTGAACATACAATCACTATAGAACTTTAATCTAGCTATTCTAGCTAAATAAAAGTCGTGTTAGTTACACTATTTATAACTCAGGAACGGCCTAACTGATTCGGCTGAAAATTGGTGGGGAGGTAGCTTAGAACCAGGAAACGGACATAGGATACTTTTTATCCTGGTAGGTTAAAGTTAAGCAACATTAGGTAAGGTCATTAAATAGACGGGTGAACCGATTTGTATGAAAGTGTGCATATCGGGTAGGTCTGAGAATAGGCCGTAAAGTATATTTCATGCCACTAGGTTAAGGTTAAGCAACATAAGGCAAGGTCATTAAATAGATGGGTGAACCGATATGTATGAAATTTTGTGTGCATATCGGGGAGGTCTGAGAGTAGGCCGTAAAGTATATTTCATGCCATTAGGTTAAGGTTAAGCAACATAAGGCAAGGTCATTAAATAGATGGGTGAACCGATATGTATGAAATTTTGTGTGCATATCGGGAAGGTCTGAGAATAGGTCATAAAGTATATTTAATGCCGCTGATACCATGATTGACGAGGATATATAGAACGAAAGGAGGGTGCAAGAGAGGAGAAAGAGGGAGAGGGGATTCGAGGAAGAGGTGATGGGGTGAGGGATCGGGGGAGTTAGGTGGAGTAAGGGGGAGTGAGAAGGAGCAAGTTCGTAGAAGAGAGAGGGGGAGAGGGTTCAGAGAGGGGACAACAGGGAGAGGAAGTGGGGGAGTGTGACGGAAACCGAAGCGGGAGTCCCCTCCCGCTTCGGTTTCCGTAAGAGAAGAGAGAGGAGAGAAAGAGCATATAATTCGATTTTTTTTATAAGAGAGAGAGATATGGAGTGAGATAAATCTAGGGAGGAGGGAGAAAAGGGGAGCAAAATGTAATAAAAGCGCGGGCGGAGCTACGCGGGTCAGCTAGTACTATAATAAAACTCAAAGAGCACTTTTTCTGTACATTGAATATTTTTCCAAAATTTCTATGTGGGTGGTGTACTATACTATCGACATAGAGGCCAAAACAATTTTTTTTGGAATTATTGTCTGTCTGTCTGTCTGTCGTTCTGTTCGTCCAGGTATCATTTGAAAACCCGTGGATGGATTTTGATAGAACTTTCACTGATGTGTTGTGTAGAAGTCAAGGTGTAAGTTGGTATATAAAACATCACGCTATGTTTCATAGGGGCTAAGCAGTGAAACATTACTTGCACATATTACCACGTAATTTCCTTTGTATGTGAATAGGGTAATTATAGACTGATCAGTTAATCATTAAGATATGTATTATTACGCTATATACAATAGGGACTGAGCAGACATTTAGTTTGCATAAGATATGGCATTGGCGAAGGGTCAATTTTTGCAAGGGGTAAGCCGGTCCGGTACGCCCAGGACATTTTCATTAGATTTCTGTATTGTTCTAAGTACTTTGCTGATAGCAATATGACATTATATCTTTGAAAAGTTAAAATCTGTAAATCCCGAGCGGATCCAAACTAGATTAGGTATGTATTACAGTCGCAACAATAAAAGATGCGGAAAACTTAAAACTTTCATTATCGAATATCATTAGACAGTAATTTACGATGTTAGCGTGATTTACATTATGAACAGCGCCATCTATCGGTGAAATTGAACATACAATAACTATAGAACTTTAATCTATATATTATATCAAAGAAAGTCGTGTTAGTTACACTATTTATAACTCAAGAACGGCCTAACCGATTCGGCTGAAAATTGGTGGGGAGGTAGCTTAGAACTAGTAAACGGACATAGGATACTTTTTATCCCGGTAGGTTAAGGTTAAGCAACGTTAGGTAAGGTCATTAAATAGATGGGTGAACCGATTTGTATGAAAGTGTGCATATCGGGTAGGTCTGAGAATAGGTCATACAGTATATTTCATACCGCTAGGTTAAGGTTAAGCTACATAAGGCAAGGTCATTAAATAGATGGGTGAACCGATATGTATGAAATTATGTGTGCATATCGGGGAGGTCTGAGAATAGGTCATAAAGTATATTTAATGCCGCTGATACCATGATTGACGAGGATATATAGAACGAGAGGAGGGTGCACGAGAGGAGAAAGAGGGAGAGGGGATTTGAGAAGGGGGCGATGGAGTGAGGGATCGGGGGAGTTAGGTGGAGTAAGGGGGAGTGAGAAGAAGCAAATTCGTAGAAGAGAGCGGGGGAGAGGGTTCAGAGAGGGGATAACAGGGTAGGAAGAGGGGGAGTGTGACGGAAACCGATGCGGGAGGGGGAAAGAGAGAGGAGAGAAAGAGCATATAATTAGATTTTTTTATAAGAGAGAGAGATATGGAGAGAGATAAATCTAGGGAGGAGGGAGAAAAGGGGAGCAAAATATAATAAAAGCGCGGGCGGAGCTGCACGGGTCAGCTAGTAACTTATATGGTAGCTAAAATTCTCTTCTTTCATATAATATTAAATCTAGCCTGTGGACTGCTGTGGAACAATTTTTTTTTTTGTTTTTGTGGAGCACCTTTTCTGAATCTCAATATTGGGACTTTTTGAGAAGTGGCATAGCGAATAGTTTAAAAAGTGAAATTCATATAATTTACTGATGGATGTTGAAGTTAAAGGTGTGTACTATCTTATTGCATAAAACAAGTTGTTAAGTTACTGCTAGATTTTTTACTGTCTAACATCAAAATCTAATTTTGGCATTTTTTCCCTATTTTCGTACCTATTTTGGATCCGGAAAGCATTGCCAACGCGTGTCACAGACCTATATCTTACATATATAGTAGCTAGAACCCTCTTCTTACAAATAATAATAAAGCTAGCCTATGGACTGCTGTGGAACTATTTTTTTTTGTTTTTGTATAGCACCTCTTCTCAATCTGAAGATTGGAACTTTTTGATCAGTGGCATAAATAGAGCAACGAAAACCGGAATAGTGAACTGTGGTCTACTACCGTCAAAATACGACCTATCTGTGGTATTACGGAAGATTGAAAAGTGACACGATTTTTTTGTCAACAAATGAAAAATGGACGTCAAAAGACTTCGTATTTAAGGTGTCCGTTTGGCACGCACAGCCATCACCTTCTTCATTTCGAACTGCTGGACGTCTAAGCGAGAGTTTGAACAGTCCAGTGATAAAACGACAAGGAGAAGAGTTGACGATCTGCTAGGTACATGCGACACAAATCAGTTAGTGGTTGTAGCAGAATTCTCAGCATGATTGTCTAGACACCGGGCCTTGGCTGCTATCATGAGGAACGCAAACAAGTTCCGAAAAGTGTTAAATGATGTAAAATAGTGCCAGTGACAGTGAAAGCAGCAGTCAAAGGTGTTTAACGATGGAAGAGGCTTCACTTAGTTAATTAACACTTATTTATTAATATATAACTATACTTATATTCACTAATTAATTAGTAAATACATATAAGTAAACCTATAATTCTTATATTTACTAATTTTATCTCTTACAACACTTAATTGTTGTTTGTTTTCGTGTTCTTTTTTCATAATATATACTTTATTAAGTATAAAAAAAGCTTTTTTTAACATATAGTCTGTAACCACCACTCTCTTCCTCAAAATGAGTCCCTATACACCAAAACGAAATTAGGTTGTCATAACAGGTTATAAGAAAGCCCTTGGGTACCAAAACAGCAAAAATAATTTTGTCCAGCTAGCATGTTCTAGACGAACCATAGTGTGTCGGAAGGAAGGAATACCTACAAGGTATGAATATTGTTTCCCAAATTTTAACGAAATTGCCATCTATTCTCATATCTAAATGGTCAGATTATAGCTTCCCTTTGATCAGAGATAACGTGAAGCCACGATTAGATAGTTTATCTGAGTTTTTGAGTATGGAGGCAGTTAAGATTGCAACAACAGCAAGTATGCATGTTCTAATGGCCCGTAACGACTATCACAGGCATAAGCAGTATGACAGCAACGCTAAGATGCATACAGTTCTTGTGCAGTCAGAGGAGCGCAATAGTATAGAGCATAAGTGCAAGTTCTGTCATTTGTGTGCTCACAAGCTGATAAGACTGTAAGCAGTTTCGGAAGGCTTTACGGAAAGTAAGATGGCAGCATGTTAATCGCAATCGTATTTGTTACAAATGCTTGGATTCAACGCACGAAAGGCGATCATGCCGAGCACCAGTATGCGACAAAGACAATTGTGGACGCGCCCATCATCGATTACTCCATTATACTTACAACAATACCGAAGATCAACCGACCCAGCAACACGGACCGACAGATGAGCCAACGATAACCGAAACGGTAAAGCACGTTAATGCGAGAAACTATAAGGTTCTTATCAAGGTTGTTCCTGTACGCGTGATTACCCATGACGGTAATTATATCGAAACTGGTGCCCTGCTCGACGATGGATCGACGGTCACTATGGTGAGTGCCGAGCTTGCTGCACGTGTTGGACTACGCGGCCACAGTGAGGCAATGCGTGTGTGTGGACCATGGAATGACAATGAAATTGTATGCGACACTACAGTAGTGAACTTAGCTCTATGCGGTTTAGATATAAGGTTTATAATATTAGGTCACGTAGTGTCAACAATCTAAACTTACCTAGGCAAATGACATGTGCTGTCAATTTTGATAATTTTGAATATTTAAATGATATTAAAGACAAACTCGCTCGAAGAACCGATAACCGTTGGGGAAGAAAGGTTCTCGAGTGGCGACCACGAACTGGAAGACGCAGCGTTGGCAGGCCTCCCACTAGGTGGACAGACGACATTGTGCGCGTCGCAGGTAACCGGTGGATGCAAATAGCCAATTGTCGTTCATTGTGACGTTCTAAGGGGGAGGCCTATGTTCAGCAGTGGACGTCTTCCGGCTGATGATGATGATGAAAGACAAACTATGTAAAATAGATATAAAGCCATAATACATGTATAGATATGAAGAAATCTTGATAGGACAAGATAACTATCATTTATTATTACCGTTACAAATAAAGTTTGGTAGTTCACATGTCCCGTCGGCTACATTAACCCCCCTAGGCTGGTGTATTCATGGTAGCGTTTATATACCGGGAGCGGCGCGCGGCGTGATACGTGCTGGTGTGTACTGCAATGTCAATGCCGTCCTGCATGTCTCCGATCAGCACGTTAAGGACAGAGAGCTGAGGGAGCTTCACGAGGAGGTGCGTCAATATTTTACCCTGGACTCCATGGCCTTGACGGGTAAGCCTAGACTAAGGAAGATGTAGACGCTACGGACCAAGTCGAACAGTCGGCTCAACTTGTTAATGGGAGGTGGCATGTTGGTTTACCTTGGAAAAAGTCTAGTTCACCGCAGATAGGTATGTTTAAGGATTCCGATCTGTGCTTAAGAAAACAATGGCGAATTTCACAGCGTCTGGCAGACCTATTTTGGAACAGGTGGGTATAAGAAGCATATGCCTGCCTTTTGATTTACCGTGCCCTCAGGCTACCAGCCACCGTAGGCCACAGTCAGTTTTCTCCTTACATTTCACACCAGCGGTTCTAGCGGTAGTAACTATCAAAAACTAGTAAAATGTATGGTCTATGCCCAGTTGTCACCACTGGCTTTGTCCCCACTGGTGACAAATGGGAAAAATATTCCCAGTTGTCGCCAGTGGCGACAAATGAGACGTGAAACAATTAACAGGTTTCTCGATTTCATTAACTATCCAAACCTTTATTAGAGCCCCAGAGGGCTTCCGAATCCGTTCGTCAACTCCAGACCATGCTTCAGGGGGTACGGGTTCCAATAGTTTCCGAGCTCGATCAAATTCTCCATACATTTCACACCAGCGCCCCCTAGCGGCAACTATCAAAAAGTAGTTAAATGTACGGGAGAAAACTCACAGTTTGATCGAACTCATTCAGAACCCGTACTATACACCCCCAGACTCCAGACAGACGCGACGTAGACGTCAAGCTGACTGAACTAATTTAGTTTGAAAGCGTGGGGTGCTTTTCACTTCCTAAAGAAATAATCCAACCGAAGCCAACCAACCGCAATAAGTGCGGCATCGCACCGACGGGACCAAACCATCTGCTGCGTCCGGCTGTCCCAGCGACGCTGCTGTATGTGTCCAGATTGCACTGCTCTACGAAGGTCGAGGCGTGCGGATCAAGACCAAGCTCAACCTGAAGGTCGAACGGTTGGAGTCTCGCCACAGTATGAATTTCAATTCTTTTGTGGTGAGGGTGCCGACCGAGGGGTGTTGTGTTCCGGCGATTCCGAGGACGGATACCCAACACCGCGCGCGACATTTCAACGGTTTCACGTGTCTTTTAAGGTATTTGTTGATTTTATACTTATGTATGTTAGTTTATAAGGTATTTATTCTATGGGCCTACGTCGCCTGACAATAAAGAAATTATTATTATATTATATACTAGCTGACCCGTGCAGCTCCGCCCGCGCTTTTATTACATTTTGCTCCCCTTTTCTCCCTCCTCCCTAGATTTATCTCTCTCCATATCTCTCTCTCTTATAAAAAAAATCTAATTATATGCTCTTTCTCTCCTCTCTCTTTCCCCCTCCCGCTTCGGTTTCCGTCACACTTCCTGCCCTGTTATCCCCTCTCTGAACCCTCTCCCCCTCTCTCTTCTACGAACTTGCTCCTTCTCACTCCCCCTTTACTCCACCTAACTCCCCCGATCCCTCACCCCATCGCCCCCTTCTCGAAACCCCTCTCCTTCTTTCTCCTCTCGTGCACCCTCCTCTCGTTCTATATAATTATCCTCGTCAATCATGGTATCAGCGGCATTAAATATACTTTATGACCTTCTCAGACCTCCCCGATATGCACACATAATTTCATACATATCGGTTCACCCATCTATTTAATGACCTTGCCTTATGTAGCTTAACCTTAACCTAGCGGTATGAAATATACTGTATGTCCTATTCTCAGACCTACCCGATATGCACACTTTCATACAAATCGGTTCACCCATCTATTTAATGACCTTACCTAACGTTGCTTAACCTTATCCTACCGGGATAAAAAGTATCCTATGTCCGTTTACTGGTTCTAAGCTACCTCCCCACCAATTTTCAGCCGAATCGGTTAGGCCGTTCTTGAGTTATAAATAGTGTAACTAACACGACTTTCTTTGATAATATATAGATTAAAGTTCTATAGTTATTGTATGTTCAATTTCACCGATAGATGGTTCATAATGTAAATCACGCTAATATCGTAAATTACTGTCTAATGATATTCGATAATGAAAGTTTTAAGTTTTCCGCATCTTTTATTGTTGCGACTGTAATACATACATAATCTAGTTTGGATCCGCTCGGGATTTACAGATTTTAACTTTTCAAATATATAATGTCATATTGCTATCAGCAAAGTACTTAGAACAATACAGAAATCTAATGAAAATGTCCTGGGTGTACCGGACCGGCTTACCCCTTACAAAAATTGACCCTTCGCCAATGCCATATCTTATGCAAACTAAATGTCTGCTCAGTCCCTATTGTATATAGCGTAATAATACATATCTTAATGATTAACTGATCAGTCTATAATTACCCTATTCACATACAAAGGAAATTACGTGGTAATATGTGCAAGTAATGTTTCACTGCTTAGCCCCTATGAAACATAGCGTGATGTTTTATATACCAACTTACACCTTGACTTTTACACAACACATCAGTGAAAGTCCTATCAAAATCCATCCACGGGTTTTCAAATGATACCTGGACGAACAGAACGACAGACAGACAGACAGACAGACAGACAGTCAGACAGACAGACAGACAATAATTCCAAAAAAAATTGTTTTGGCCTCTATGTCGATAGTATAGTACCCCCACATAGAAATTTTGGAAAAATATTCAATGTACAGAAAAAGTGCTCTTTGAGTTTTATTATAGTACTAGCTGACCCGTGCAGCTCCGCCCGCGCTTTTATTACATTTTGCTCCCTTTTTCTCCCTCCTCCCTAGATTTATCTCTCTCCATATCTCTCTCTCTTATAAAAAAAATCTAATTATATGCTCTTTCTCTCCTCTCTCTTTCCCCCTCCCGCTTCGGTTTTCGTCACACTCCCCCTCTTCCTACCCTGTTATCCCCTCTCTGAACCCTCTCCCCCTCTCTCTTCTACGAACTTGCTCCTTCTCACTCCCCTCTTACTCCACCTAACTCCCCCGATCCCTCACCCCATCGCCCCCTCCTCGAATCCCCTCTCCCTCATTCTCCTCTCTTGCACCCTCCTCTCGTTCTATATATCCTCGTCAATCATGGTATCAGCGGCATTAAATATACTTTATGACCTATTCTCAGACCTCCCCGATATGCACACAAAATTTCATACATATTTGTGTTCTAATCTTGCTAACCATACACGATTGGTTTTGGAGCCCTTGGGAAGGAAATGGTAGGTATTTTATTTATTTAACACTTTGAGTTAAAATCCTCGGAGCTCCTGGGAACGAATGTATGCAAAAATAAAATTTTATAAATAAAAATAAGTATACGCTTTTGGAGCCCATGGGAACGATTTCATAAATTATATTTAATTTTAATTTTTGCCATGGAGCTATCGGGAACGAAATCGTGGAGCGCTTGGGAATAAGCCATGTTTAGGTCACTATCTACGTATTACGTTTCATTGAATTCATTTTTGTTAAGAAAAATTACCCCGCCCCAGACTATATCTTAATATTCCCCCATTATTACCTAGCAACACCAGTCTAGTCGGACAATGTACAAATTGTCGTAAAAAACAATCGAGTTTTTATAATAATCCTTCACAGAATCTTAAGACTTATGAATGGAAAATTAAGTTAGGATCTTTATTAATTTTACTTAGTTAATATTTTCACGATTTGATTACACGATTCGGCATAATGTTTTTTTTTTTTGCGAGCACAAGCCATCGGTACAGTTCAAGTGATACTAAACAACCAAGTATACCAACTTGATGTTTTGGTGTACTTGATATTGTCAAGTGTTTGAACATCGAACACGCTATCTAGACGTATATCTTAGACTATAGAATCTTTTAAATGATCTAAGACGTATATATAATTGTTGGTCGCGGCGACTGGGGCACGTCCAGCACCCGTAACCGCCGCGGTAGGGAATTCTCCCTCGTAAGTGACGTGTGCTTCTTCTGCGCTGGTAGCACCCGTCCCACGCACCCCTAAATGCGTACCGTATACTGGGTACGACGCACGGTGTCTTGAACCACGACTTCAATGAAACACTATTTTTACTTTTCTTCCTTGGTCTTCCAGATTTCAGGTGTTACCATTTAGACGGTTATGCTGCGACTGACTCGGTCCGGCAAATAGCCCGCCTTTTATAGCGGTCCGAACTACCTTCCCGAAAGCCTCTGATTGGCTATCGTTTTTTAATCTTTTTCCGCGCGATTTTCACTATCCTGAAATCTTTGGACCCCCTTTTTATATTTATTTCCCAAAGAAATCCTTACAAATTATACATCATTTTATCCGTCTTAATCTAAACTATAAAATAATACAATAATATTAACTCAAATTATACACAGTAAAAACTTCCTAGAACAAAAACTGTAAAAATCCTAACTAAAAATCAGAGTTCGTAACAAAAAATGTCTCATAACTTTTACAATTCTTATCCGATTTGCATGATTCAAACAGAAATATCACAACAAGAAATCCTATCAAATGCCATAAAAATAATTATAATATTCACATAAACAAAAATTCACATTTTCAAACTACGTAATTATTAAAATATCTACATTCCTACAGAAAATAATATTATAATTACTAATTATACTGAAATAGCATCACTGAAATACTTTTATTAACTTGAATATTGATAAATAAAGTCCTTACAATAATTAAATTAGAAAGTCAACATATCTTACACTTTCACTTTTTCACTGGTTTAGACACTCACTAGTTGCGCCCTAATGTCCAGCCTGGGTCTTGTCGCCAACAGTCTCCTCCTCGTGCTGTGCACCATCTTCCAGGCTTGGCGACATTCCCGGCACCAGCAGCACCACTCTCGAACTTGGTCTTCGCAGCACTCCTCCTCGTGTCTCGACGTCGACTATTCTGGTCCGCCCATCTGGTCCTGGGTATACTTGCTGGATCCTGCCGCGTGGCCAGACGCATCTTGGTAGGCTGTGGTCGACGATTAGCACGATGTCTCCCACTCGCAGGTCTGTGGCGCTGGTTCTTCCTGCAGTCTTCCTTGGTAGCAGGGTAGGCAGATACTCTCGCAGCCATCGTTGCCAGAAATGGTCGGCAAGTCGCTGCGCGGCCTTCCAGGTAGGCCTGCCCACGAGCTCGTTATCTTCGAAGCTGCCGATTCTTGCTGCGCCGCATGACCGCCCGAGGAGGAAGTGATTTGGAGTGAGTGCTTCCTCTTCAAAGCTCTCGGAGAGGTGAGTGAGAGGCCGAGAGTTGACAATGTGCTCGGCCTCTAGGAGAAGGGTGTGAAGTACCTCCTCACGTGGATGCTTCTCGTTGAGTGTGGCGTCTAGTGCGTTTTTTATGGATCGCACCAGACGCTCCCATGCACCGCCCATGTTTGGTGCACCAGGTGGTATGAACTTCCACTGCACGCCGATCTTCTCCGCTTCTGAGGTTAGGTCTTCTTGTGCCATGGTGCTTAATGCCTCTTTCAGTTCTTTCTTCGCCCCGACGAAGTTTGTCCCGTTGTCTGTGTAGATTATTTTCGGCATTCCTCTTCTTGCAGCGAATCTTCGCAGCGCCATTATCATGCTGTCGGTGGAAAGTGAAGGAGCAAGCTCGATGTGCACAGCCCTTGTGGTTAGGCATGTGAACAGAGCCCCCCATCTCTTCTCATGACGTCTTCCCACGGTGATTGTCATTGGGCCGAAGTAATCAATGCCGGTGCACGTAAAAGGAGGATTACTGTGCATCAGCCTCTCTGCAGGTAAGTTGCCCGTTGGTAACTCTTGTGGTCTTGCCTTCTTTACTTTGCACCACTGGCATCTATGCTGGATTGCTCTGATAGCTGACCGCAATCCCAGTATCCAGAAGCGTTGTCTTATCTCGTTTATCACAGTTGCATGATTCCCATGATTGAAACGGCAGTGAAATTCTTCTATGATGAGTTGTGATATTGTGTCCTTGCTGTCGAGCACGATGGGTCGCTTGTACTCTCTGGTTACACCCTGTATCGCGTCGATTCTTCCTTTCAGCCGCAAGAGTCCTTCTTCCAGTACTACGTCGATTCTTTTCAACTTGCTGTTGCCCTCTACTTGCTTTCCTTGCTGCAGACGCTTGAGGTCTTCTTTGAAGCTTCTTTCTTGACTTCTTCTTAGCAGTAGATTTTCAGCTTGCTCCAGTACTCCTGCATCTAACGGTATGTAGTGCCGGTTGGCTGTTCTCGCGGACTGTGGTCGTTTCTCTACCACCTTAGTCTTCTTTTCTTTTGACCTTTTCCAGGTAGGATCCGTTTTGCTGATATTAACCTTTTCCTTGGTAGTGCAGAGTTTTATGATCTGCAGCATCCTTGCTGTGGCCCGTAAGAGTCGCTTCCATGATGAGAACTTTTCGGGATCTGGTGATGGGTGAGTGATACTTGCTGCTGCTGCGACGTCTGCAGTCTTTTCTTCGCCGGTGGTTTCTTTCTTGAAGGTTCTTGCCGCCGGCCAGAGAACTTCTTCTTTTCTCAGGAAATCTGGTCCGGTGTACCATCGGTGATTGCAGTCGAAGTGTTCCGGTACGTCGCGCGTTGCATCATCAGCTGGGTTCTGTGCTGAGGGTACCCATCTCCAGTCTTGTGGTTTTGTGAGATCTTCTATTTCTGCCAAGCGATGAGCCACGAATGTTTTGAAGGTTCTAGGATCTGTCTTGATCCAAGAGAGTACGATGCTGGAATCTGTCCAAAATGTCTTCTTGACTACCTTCAGATCCACTTCTTCTTCCACTGATCGTGCCAGTCTGCTTCCTAGGAGAGCCGCCTGCAGTTCAAGTCTCGGAACTGATACCGGCTTCAATGGGGTCACTCGAACTTTCGCCGCCACTAAGCTGACATGGTATGTTCCATCTTGCTCTTCGGTCCTCCAATAGACGGTTGTTGCGTACGCAGTCTCGCTGGCGTCCGTGAATGTGTGCAGCTCCCCCTCGGTGCGATGTGGTGCGAGGCATCTTGGAATCTGTAGGTCTTGGAGCACCTTCATTTTCTCCAGGTAAGTATTCCATGCTTCATATTCTTTGTTTTCTATTTCTTCGTCCCAACCGACGCCACTTCTCCATATGTTTTGCAGTAGCTTCTTGCCCTGGACGAGAACCGGTGATGCTAGTTCCAGTGGATCGAAAGTTGACATTACTGCGCTGGTTACTTCTCTCTTCGTAGGCACCTTGAGCCCCCGGTTTATTTCTTCTGGTGTGTTTCGGAGGTTGGCCCTGAAGCCAATGGCGTCTTTTTCTGTGAACCAACGAAGTCCTAGCGTCTTCTCTTCTTTCTCGCCAAGATTCACTTCGGTCTTCTCGGTCTTCACTTCCTGCAGTAGCTCAGGTTGATTTGACGCCCATCCCCTGAGTGTGAAGCCTGCCTTCTTGTGTATAAAGTCCACTTGCGCTGTCACTCTTCTAAAATCCTCTTCTGAATGGAAGCTGTGCAGATAGTCATCCATGTAATGGTTCAGCTCGACTGCCTTGGCTGCTTCAGGAAATTGTTCTTTGTAGTCTGCTGCGTTCCGGTTCTTGACGTAGATTGCTGTGCTCGGAGATGATGTGGCACCGAAGATAACTGACGTCATCCTATACTCCTTCGGTGGCACATCGCGCTGATCCCCGCGCCACAGGAACCTCAGGCTGTCTCTGTCTTCTGGTCGGATGCGGACTTGAAGGAACATTTCTTTTATGTCGGCCGCCACCGCCAACGGTCCTTGACGAAACCGTAGCAGTACGCCGAATAGTGACTGCAGTAAATCTGGTCCCGGCAGCAGAGCGTCGTTGAGGCTTTTTCCATTCGATTTGGCTGCAGCGTCGAAGACTATTCTTATCTTCTTCTTCACCGGGTGAACCACGGAGAAGTGAGGGAGGTACCACGTTTTCTTGGAGTCTTCTTGATGACCAGGTGTTTCTTCTGCGTACTTGCTGTCGATTAAATGCTGGATCTGGCTGTTATATTCAGTCTTCAACCTAGGATCTTTATCTATCTTCTTTTCGATGTTGATCAGTCGATTCTTGGCAGACGTATAACTCTCGGGCATCTGCTCTTCTTCATTCTTCCATAGTAGACCAACTTCGAATCGACCATCTTCCAGTCTTTTGCAGGTCTTCTCCAGGATGGTGAGTGCTCTTCCTTCAGAGTCCGTAGAGGGTCTTCTTGGCTGCACACCGAGCGCTTCGATCGCGAAGTGATCTTTGATGGTTTGATGCATATCTTCTTCCGGCGTGACGACATGTAGACACGTGTTCAGGAAGTGTACTGGTCTTGCGCTTCTGACGTCTGACCCGTGGAGCACCCATCCAAGCCCTGTTCGTGAAGCCACTGGTTCTCCAGGTTTCCCTTTTCTTATTTCTTGTGTCACGATCAGCTCCCAGTTGTCTTGACCGATGAGCAGTTGAGGTGACTCTCCTTGGTAATATAAAGAGTCGGCGATATTCTTTAAGTGCTTGCAATCATGTATCCTCTTCTTATCGATGAACTGTGGTGTGAGTTTTAATTCGTCGATGGTCCGGACTCTCTTCAGGGTCTTCTTTTCTTCTTGATGCACCCCCTTCACCGTAAGGTCCAATATTTGAGAATCCTTCTTCCTTATTAGTCGGCCTCCGACAGTCTCGATCACCAGTTCTTCATTGCTTCCTTGAGCGCCGATTTCTTTTGCCACGTTCGTGTCCAGAAGCGACACGGTTGACCCCTCATCCATAAGTGCCAATATCTTCTTGGAACCTTGTGACCCGAAGACTTCCACGGGCACTATCTTTAAGTATGCCCTTGCGCTGTTAACTGTGTTGACTGATGCCGTGATGCTCGCTTCTTCTTACGGCGTCTCCTTTTCTTCTGAAGTCTTTTCTTCGTACTCGACGTGTAACATATGATGATGCCACCTCTTGCATTGCTTGCACGGTGGTTTCCTGCAGCTCTCCTTCCGGTGCCTTCCTTGGAGACATTTGAAGCAGATGCGACTCTTCTTAACCGCTGCCCATCGATCCTGCACCGACGCTTTCTGGAACTTCTGACATTCTAGCAAGAAGTGTTCACCCTCACACATAGGGCAAGTCTTCTCTTGTCTTCTAATTTCTTTTTCCTTGAAGTCCTTTTCCTTGGTCGAATGCGCCGCTTGTCGATGAGTCCTCTTGAACATGCTTCTGTCTTCAAAGGTCGCGAAGGCCCCACACTTGTCCGCTTCGCTGTTCAGGAACTTGCACACCGTCGTCAGATCGGAGAAGTTGCCGTCTTCTGATGATGCAGTGAAGTCGTACCATCGAAACTTGAGAACCGTTGGCATCTTGTCAACTATCTGTTTCACCATCTCCGGTGAATGCAGGTACTAAGGTTTCTTCAGTCCTTTTATTGCTGCTACGCTGTTGTTGATCTGGCTTGCGAAGATGCATATGTCTCTTGGGTTTTCTGATATTCTGGGTAGAGACTTGATCTTGTCCAACTCTGCCAGCACCAGCGCATCAGGTCTTCCGTATCTTCTCTTGAGGGCTTGCAATACTTCCATCGGAGAGGCTTCTGAGTACAGCAGACTCTTGATAGCTTCTCTTGCGTTTCCCTTTATTGCTCTTCTTAGACGAGCCATATTTTGAACATCGTTGAACATCGGTGCTGTATCTTCGTAGACAACTTTGAAGGCCAACCACTCGCTGCTGTTGCCGTCGAAGTAGGGTAGCTCATGGATGTAGTTTGGTTGTGCTGCTGGTCCACCTCTTGCAGAAAAGGCTTCTTTCAATGCTGCTGTCGACGTTTGAATTTCAATCGTAGCTCCTTTCGTTAAAGAGTTATCTTCAAGCTTGACTTTCTGCTCTTCTGGTTGGTGCTGACCTCGCTGCTCGGGTTGTTCCATGTTGCTGCCTTCTCGTACTGATGTCTCGATCCAGTTCTGCACCTGTGCTGTTCTGTCTACCAGGTCTTCATCCACCGAGTCTTCCTCTTCACATTGAGCCATCTCTAATCTGACACGGGCTAGCTTCGCCGCAGCCTGTGCTTGCATCAACTCCAGGCGTGCTAATTCTTCTCTGGCTTCTAGCTCGCGTCTTCTGGCGAAAGAGCTGGTGGTCTTCATGGACCTAGCTCGACGACTGACCCCCTCGGTTTCAGGGTCGCGGCTGAGCCACTGACACCCTCTTCCGGGGCCTGATCTGGGGTCTTCTTCGTCGTCTTCTGTGCGGCATCTCCTTTCTTCTCTGATACCGCTGTGGTCGCAGTCGTAACGGTCGTTTCCGTAGTCGTGGTCCCCTCCGTGGTCGTCGTACCCGAAGAAGTGTTGGTGTCCGTTGTGGTTGCTGATGACCCTGACGCTGACGCAGACATGACCCCTTCTGGCCCTGACCTTTCTTCTGTCGCGTCCCTGACGGAAGGACGCGACGATGGGCGTAAGAGGGCATCCTTCTGCGACCTGGTTACTGGTGTAGTGTGTACCTAGTCCCCCTACCTAAGTACGTCACCTTAGTATACCTAGATGTATAACATAATTAGTTTATAAGCCAATGTATCGTAGCAGAGAGGACAGTATTAAATAACTAACACATCGAACAGGCTTTCTTTAAATCGCCCATTGCATGGCGACCCTGCCAGTGCTGCCCCTTGGCAGCGCTGAGCCCCGGGTTTTGTATTAAAAAATAATATTTAAAATACAATATTAAAGACAGCTAAAAACGTGAGATTTGGAAAAAAAAACAACAGTAAATAGTGTGACAGATGAATGGTAAATATAATAAAAAAAAGAAGATAGACTTTTAAAGTGAAACAGACGCTTAATTAATATTATGAAATAAGAATAACAGTGACTCAATAAATAAAACAATAATAATGACGGAAAGAAGAATAATACATTACAATAACATTGTGGAAGTATGGATGCCGCCGGAGCCGGGAGACGACGGTGTAATAAGACGGTGATGTAATAAGGAAGCACCAGAATGGTATTTGGTAACGGAGGAGACAGTTTGTGGAAGTCAAGTTTGCTGCAGGGAGATGGCATGGTGTCCAAGGAGCTGGTGCGATGGATATGTGTGTATGGAGCCGGGAGATAAGATGGTGTCTGAGGGACCCGGACATGGAAAGCTGCTTGAAAATTTGAAAAACGTAAATTAAAATTAAACAAAACAACTAAATTTAACTTAGTAACAGACGTAATTGTAAAATCATGCGGTCAAATTAGGTATGACTCTGCATACCAACGCGAGTGTCTCACAGGTGTGTAATTTCGTCTCAGGTTTCATGTCAACAAGATGTCATTATGCATTGGTTTAGACTATCTTTAATTGTATCGTAATGAAATTGGATCTTTACACTTTTATTATTTACAGGGGAAAGATGTTGAATTTTGTATGTAATATTTATTCTGGAATGGTAACTAACGAAAATATGAGGATACGTTTTTGTAAAAGGAAAGTAGAACGAATCGGGTAATTATTGTATTAAATAGGTAAGTACATGGATATTACAAAATAATATGATCATATAATGAGAAGCAAAGTAGATGATAATGGCAATAAGCTAAGTTGAAACATGTACTTAGCGATATAGTGATGATATAAGAATGACGTATTTAATTTTTTATTTTATTAAACGAATGTAATTAATAAAGCGTCGTAAATGCAGACATATTTACTTTTAATTCTAGTAGAGAATCATTAGAAATGTTTTTAATTTATTAAGTGATTTTTTGTGGTAAGTTTAATTTCTGAAATAATTATTATTATTATGAAAGAGTTATTTGGATAGAGAATTTAGTTTTAGCAAGATTTCAGAAGGGTTTAGCTGTTAGTAAAATATAGAGAAGGTCCCGGTAATGCAGTTGCAAATGTGCTATCGAGGATCTGAATGTCACGAATAATCAGCATTCGCGGATAAGAACCAACTAACAAGTAGACTGATCACCTATGAGTTTGTTTGGAATTCTTATAAGCAGTGGAGTTTATTCTGACTGGAATTGTGATAGGAAAATGAAATGTTTTATGGGCGATGATTACTGCGTATATAGGTAAAATTCGTTATTAACAGTAGCTGACGATGCATTGTTGAGCGAATATTAAAGTATTTATAGCAAGGTACACCAGGATACAAGGCAGGCACGAAATCGTTGTTGTGCTGATCATGACTAGGTCGAGCACCATTCGTGAAGACAACTTGGACACATGGAATGTTTATTAGTTGTTAGGATGTGTTAAACGGACTGCCTGAATTAATAATAATGAATAATAATGTTTATGTGTATACACGATAATATAATCCTTGTATCCTGCGTAAGTATTGTGTTAAAAAAAGGTAGGCCTACCATTAAAATATAAAAATGTGTACCTTGCCGAGTATCAATAATACGAGTATGTGTCAGTTGCTAAGTGCCAAGTGAGCCTAGCCTGGCAACTAAAGTTATATTTATAAATTATGATAAGCGATACTGAAAGATAATGTATTCAAAGCTTGAATATCAAAGTTAATAACTAAATGGATTTTTTTAACCTTAGGTTGAATACACGAATATGATAAAAATATATTATTAACTAGTGCTGACTCAAGTTAGATTAAATGTAGCATGCACATGGAATTATAATTACTATGATTAATTTTATATTTTTTTAGCACTAGAATTTAGATATGATTAATATTAATATTAAGATTTTATTATTAGAAAACTATTTTTTTAAATTAATTACTTATTATTTAATTTTAGATTCTAGTTTGAATTTTACTAGGAATATATTTTTTAACCATTATCATTTTTCTACATTTTTCTGTTTTGATTTTAATAATAGATTTTTTTTGTAGTTGTTTATATAGTATCTCTTTCGACCGAATCGCGGACGGGGACTGACGTGTGTTTGTCAGCATAGAATTTTTATCAAAATTACTACATCTCGAAGTTTTACCTTATTGTCACATAGTTGAATTGTGAAAGTTTATTCACAGTGTATAAGTTATTTGAAGCCAAGTTTAAAGCGCAATCATAAGAAAAATACATGCAGTGTTTGTGTACTCGCGCAAAACTAAGTACCGACTTATAAGTACCCCCCGCTATAAATTATAATTATGCCTTTATCACGTACTCCAGAAAAATCAAACTCCACTTCAGATATATCAAAATTAGAAAATAAATCGCCAGATAATGTTATAACATCTCGGATTAAACGGAAGAGGCCCATTGACATATGCAACTTTCAATTGGAGGATATTACTAGTGATCTCAAAAAAGATTTTCAAGATATGTTTACCCAATTTTCACTCTCACAGAATAAACAAATAAATACCATATTATCAACATTAAAAGATATTCAACAAACTAACAATATGGTCCAGAGTACGCTAACTTTTTTATGTGAAGAAAACTCTGCACTTAAGAAAAAAATAGAATTACAAGAAATCCAGGCAAAAAAGGATAGTGAACATATAACAATATTAGAGAACAAACTGGAGGACATCCAAAGAACGGAGCGGAAAACTAATATCGAGATAAAAAATATACCCTTAAAAGGGGCAGAAACTAAGAAAGATATATCCGAATTGATTTTCAAATTATCGGAAAACTTGAACCTAAACCTGGGAAAGAGCGATATTAAGGATATTATTAAAATAAATAACCCCAAAAAAGAAAAAAGTTCCATTATCGTTGAGTTCTCGAGTAATTTAATCAAAACTGAAACGTTACAAGCCGTGAAAAATTATAACAACCGAAATAAATCGAATAAGTTGAGTGCTAAGCATCTTGGGTTGAAAGCGTCTCCTGATATCCCAATATACATATCAGAACATCTTACACCGAAAGCAGCAAGATTATATTTTCTCGCCAGAGATCTAAAAAATACGAAAAACTACAAATATTGCTGGACTAATTATGGAAAAGTATATCTACGTAAGGATGATAATTCACCTATTGTCACAATAACAAATGAATCCCAAATACACCAAATGATTTGTAAGTGACTATCAGTCTATACATGTTATTGTAATTACCTTGCACTATCTGATGAAATAAAGCACTGTTGTTATCATGTCAACATCTTTACAACCACTGTACAATACTATAAACTATCCAAGATAAGTTTAGTTATATTGTTATTACATCAGATATTCACCACACAACGTACACAGAAAATATACACAGCCCAATTTACACATATTCACGTTCTATGTTATTATTTCTACCTATTTGCGAATGCAACCGAATTACTGGTTAAACAATCATTTTCTCAGTACATTATCACTCTATCCACAGTTAATAAATCCAACTTAAAATGTCAAGCTTCATATATTGTTAAAATAAATTTATTTTCTACCTACCCTCTTTTAAAGTATTTACTACCCACATATATTATTTATTTACGTAATGTACCCACAACTGAAATTATAAAAAAATGGATACAATTAATTACTTAAATAAAGAATTAGATAACTTAAACAATATAAGTGCTGTTAAATGTCAGATTGAGGAACTATCACAATATTTACCTTCTGCTACACCTCACATATCAATTATCACACAAAATATTAGAAGTGTACACAAAAAAACCAACATTGATGACTTGGAGATTAATCTTAGTTTGCTTAAAAAGAACATAGATGTTATTGTGTTGACAGAATGCCGCATAAATACAAACAAGCCACTCCCATGCAAATCGTTATACCAAACGTACAATACTTTTAAAAAAGTAAACCAAAATGATGGTGTAGTGGTTTTTATGAAAAGTGCAATACAGCATTCAGTCAAAGAAATTGCTCTCTTGGGTGCATCATGTTTAGAAATAAATACCCTAGACCACATAATAATTTGCATCTACCGTTCACCCTCTGAAAAGAACCCCGAGCACTTTATTAGGTCACTAGATATGTACCTAGACTCAGCACACTTAAAAAATAAAAATGTTATTATTACTGGCGACATAAATATAAATATTATCCTAGGATATAATGACAAATATTCGGACTTGTATCTTGATATGCTAGCAGGTCATGGCCTATTACCTGGCCATAGACTTGATACCCGAATCAACAGCTGTATAGATCATATAATTACTAATTTAGATCCTAAAAAATATTCGGCCGTTATCTCAGTCTTTAACACGACTATAACTGACCACAAAATGACCGCTATGCATATTTATAACAAAAATAAACCATACACTGCTTCTAAAACAAAAACAGTTATAGATTATCCTGCCGCATTAAGTACACTTCAAGAAAATTATAATAATGATTATATGACTATTCAAGACCCAGAAGAATTAACAAACAAATTAATTGATTTAATTAAAAACTCATTAAACAGTAATACTAAAACCGTGAAGATTCCAAACAACAAAAAAATAATAAAGCCCTGGATTACGCCTGGCATTTTAAAATGTATTAAAAACAGAAATAGACTACAAAACAAATTACGTCTGGATCCAAACAATGAAAATCTTAGAATAACATACCGCAGATATAGAAATTTTTGTAATAATTTAATAAAGAAATTAAAAAGAAAATACGAAAGAGATCTACTGAACAAGGCTAAATTAAATAATAAGACATTATGGAATAGTATAAAAGACATAACTAATTTAAATAAACAGAAACAATGTAATTCGGAACTAATAAATATAACCAATAATCCAAAAGAGTCTGCAGATATTATAAATAATTTTTTTAATAATACTGGCAAATCATTAGCAGATAATATAAACACAAACCCCAACATCTTACGCAATTATCTTAACTCACTTCCTTCTCAGGTAAATTCAATTGGTATCATTGAACCTGAACACTCAGAAATCGATACAATCATCAGAAATCTTAAATCAGAATCAGCAGCCGGGTGGGATAATATTCCAACGAAATTTATAAAAATTGCCAAAGACGTGTTAGTCCCAATAATTACGCATCTTTCTATCCAAATTTTTAGAACTGGTATCTTTCCACATCTACTTAAACGCTCAATAATACACCCAATTTTTAAAAGTGGAGACAGAGACAACATAAGTAACTATAGACCAATTTCAGTATTACCAGTAATCTCAAAAATCATTGAAAAATTAATTAATAGTAGACTCATAAAATATTTAAACACATTTGGCATATTATCTAAACATCAATACGGTTTTCGTCAAGGTTTGAGTACAGAGGATGCGATTCTAGACCTTACTAAGAACCTGACTAACTATATCGACGAAAAAAGAAAAGGTATATGTATTTTTCTGGACTTAAAAAAAGCATTCGATACGGTCTCTGTCCCTATTCTTATCCATAAGTTAGAAAAAGTGGGTATAAGAGGATCCTTCTTATCGTTACTAACAAGCTACTTAAGCAATAGAACACAGAGAGTTAAACTTGATAGTAATTTCACCAGCGAAGATCTGCAGACTACAGAGTGGGGAGTCCCCCAGGGTAGTGTTCTTGGACCTACCCTGTTTCTAATATATATAAATGATTTGACTGACTTGCAACTGACAAACGGACGTATTTTTTCCTATGCAGATGACACTGCACTTTTGTTCCATGGTACTCATTGGACAGAAGCCTTCGATATAGCGAGAACAGGTTTGCAGACAGTCATTAAATGGTTACAGATAAATTCACTCACATTAAACACGAGCAAGACCTCTTATATAACCTTCTCTATCAATGAGTCTTTGCAGCCTGGTGTTGAGTTTTCACTTACTGCTCATATGTGTAATAATGACAATACTAGTACTTGTAACTGTCCCCAGCTTGACAGGGTTAACTCTACTAAATATCTAGGCATAATTATTGACAAACATTTATCTTGGTACCCTCAAATTGAAGCAGTTTCAAATCGGGTAAGAAGACTCATCTGGATATTTAAACACCTTCGAAATATATCTGATAAACAACTAATTTTATATATATATACTACCCTTGTTCAGTCGATACTACTATATTGTATAACCATATGGGGAGGCAATTATAAAACTAAATTTATGAGCATTGAACGCACACAAAGATCCGTTTTAAAAGTTATGTCCTTCAAAAATAGATACTACAGCACAATCAAGTTGTTTAATGAAGTAAATGTACTGACAGTTAGACAACTATATATAGTACAATGTATTCTTAAAACCCATAAGAACTTATCTGTGGATTCTAATATATTAAAGAAGAGGCATCAGTACTCAGTGATCCGACAAAACGTAACCAGAACTGTATTCGCTTCAAAACAATTTAGTACGCAATCAATTAAAATTTACAACAAAATAAATAGACTTTTAAAAATATATACTATGACCTATCACAATTGTAAAAATACTGTCACAAAGTGGTTGAAATCTTTAACTTACGAGGAAACAGAAAAAAATCTTAACTAAACACACGCAGGCGTAAACAAACACACACACACACACACACACACACACGCCTATACACACCTACACACTTATTTATCATATTACACCGCTTTATAAGCAATATTCACTAATTTAATTTATTGATGTAAACTTTTTATTTACCTACTTTTGTATTGTAATTATAGTACAAGTGTTTAGTAGATTCTAAGAAAGAGCGGGGCTCTCCTAATACAGGTTTTTCAAACTTAAAAGGAGAGTCCCAACCCCTGTAAAATTGCACTAACTTGTATTGTAAATAAAGAATTTTTGATTTTTTGATTTGATTTTTGATATAGTTTCTTTGAGATTGTTATTTATTAAAATTGGGGTATACTAGTAGTGGCCTGCGCAACTGCTACGGTATTCTCTCGTTTTAATACAAGTTTTTTTTTTCTTTTTTTTTCCAAATAAAATCAATCGTTGTGAACACTATGGTTATGATAACACATTTACTTTATATACAAAATGCGTATTTTTTTTTATTGAGAGCTACTACGTACTTCCTTATCAGTTTTGGTATATCAAATGGTTTAGAACAAAATTAAAATTTAAAAATGTGTATTTAAATTTTCCAAATTAAGGGGGGTGGTGTAGTGTGTACCTAGTCCCCCTACCTAAGTACGTCACCTTAGTATACCTAGATGTATAACATAATTAGTTTATAAGCCAATGTATCGTAGCAGAGAGGACAGTATTAAATAACTAACACATCGAACAGTCTTTCTTTAAATCGCCCATTGCACTGGCATCATGCAATCTTCTGGACGCTTCTGTCTTCTTCTTAGGGAATCCGGCTTCTCGATGGACCACTTGTTGGTCGCGGCGACTGGGGCACGTCCAGCACCCGTAACCGCCGCGGTAGGGAATCCTCCCTCGTAAGTGACGTGTGCTTCTTCTGCGCTGGTAGCACCCGTCCCACGCACCCCTAAATGCGTACCGTATACTGGGTACGACGCACGGTGTCTTGAACCACGACTTCAATGAAACACTATTTTTACTTTTCTTCCTTGGTCTTCCAGATTTCAGGTGTTACCATTTAGACGGTTATGCTGCGACTGACTCGGTCCGGCAATTAGCCCGCCTTTTATAGCGGTCCGAACTACCTTGTAGCATAGCTACATTGTTTTTCACTATATTATAACAAATAATTACGAAAAACAGACTTATTAAGAAATATATTATAGTTCCTATTTCGTTTTAATAAAACAAGGGTACAAGACATTGTGCTCAGATAATTAGGTCAGGCGCTTAGTGGAGTAGTTTCCATATCTTTTAGATTCGCTATAAATTCGTTAGATAGTTTATATAATATGGTAGCTTGGGGTTGATGGAAGCTGCAGCAAGCTTCTCTGCTATTCTTTTCACCAAAAGAATAAAACTTTTATATATTTCTTTGTTCTTTTACAATTTTCACGTAGGAAGGTATTTAGTTATTAAGGGGCGTGGTATAGCCGCTCGCTTGTGCCATCATTTCTTTTAATACCTGCAAATAAAATAGTGTCTCAACGAGAGACAAAGGAAATCGAGTTGCTAGGCGGAATGTGGGCGGAGTCTTCTAGACCTTTCCATCCCTTCTTTTGTAACTCGATATTTTTAATACAGCGCATAGGTCTCACACACATCAAATAGTCTTTGCCTGGAACACACGTTCCACAGTTGAGTTGGAATCGTGAAGAATAGTTTATTCCATATAAGTTCTTTTTATCAGAATCTGTATTTTATATATATCATTAATATTAGAATCAGTGACCCAGTATTAACTGGTAAGTTGTACTTAGTTATAAGAATGTAGGTTAATAACTGTGTAAATTCTTTCTTGTTTTAAATAGGCATCTCCTACCTGTTAGGTTTTAGTCTTTTAATACCAGGAGAATCTATATTCTCCTGGCCTTTTATGTGTATTTTACTTTCTTGTAATCGTCGCTCTTGTGCGCCAACTTCCACCAACTGAGGTTGGTCGGGAGAGGGTCGCGGTAAGGGAGCGGCGACTACAGGGACGCATATCTGGCGTTCCAGGGTTTTACTGCTACGGCAAGAATCTTCCTCTGGTTAGAGGGTTGCCACCTCCGAGTTGAGGTCTCGCCGAGCTGATCAAGGTTGATCAGTTTCTCCGTTTCCGGGTCTACGCCCGGCTACTGCGACCGGGACGATAGTCCGGTTCCTCCCTGCGAGGACTCCAGGCTTCAGCCAGCCGAAGACATCGTCCGAGGGCTCGCCGTTCTCGCGCCCTCCAACTGTTTAGTTGAGTTACCAACCATTTGTAGAATCGAACAACCTATAACCAAATAACGAATCCCCCTATATTCTCTTTTGTTATATTTTAATTTTATTGTAATAAATTTGTGTAGTCCTATTTAGTGTTTTTATTTAATAGCTCATGCTCGCCGACGAGGCTACACTGGCGCCAACGTGGTTTTTATAGCTTGTTCGTTTTTTTTTTCTTTTGGTGGTGGTTGGCGTGTTTTTTTTATTTCGTGTCGTGGTTGGAAGATTTTTTCATTCTCGCTGCCCTCCGCCGTGTGGTACCCGGCCTACTTTGCAGAATCGGTCCACCCCTACTCATCCTAGGGTATCGTAAGAGGCGATTATAGGAACCACGGAGCGAATTCCGTGGCAGGTTTTTCGTAAGCTAGGTACAGACCTAGCACAGACCCTGTAGGCCTTCAGCCACAGATCTAGGGTCACTAGATAGGGGGCCTAGTGACACCACAGCATACCACTAACGCTGTGTTTTGTGTATTTTTTTTCCTTCCAAAATATTTCTTTTTTAAGTAATTATTCTTGGCCTAATTTTAATTTATTTTTTGTATTTTCAGCCACGACCGATAATTCTGTTGTGTATTGTGTGTTTTGTGTAATCCTGTATAGGTATTATCACGTATAGGTCTATTTTTTCACGATTCCAACGCAAGATTATACCCGGTATATTTTTTTTTATTAGGTTAGCAATATAAATTGCCTAATGGCGGGTTCAGTTGCCAGCACATTTTTTTAAATAATTTATACTTACAGAATCAAAATGATGTGTAGTAGTTTTCTTTACCGGGTAAAGTGCAAATTAAAACATATAAAGTCAAGTTAGTACTCGTAGTATAGTATTTTTTTTTTAGAGCCAGAATAATTAATTCGGCAATATTTCAATATTTCATGAAATTTTTTAACTTAAATGGAACATTATTTTTAAACTTGACATAATTAATATCGAACTTTAGACTATTAATGAACGTAATATTGAAATATAATTTTTAAAAGGTATTAATTTTTTTTTACATAACTTATACTATGGGCACTATTTCTATATTATAACTTCTACTATGATTTACCAGTCAGCTTTCCATCAACCATCATAAAACAAAATTTATTTAGCTTGTTGTATTATCGATATAATAATTATATTATATCGATGTGTTCCTGCCATTATGGTACATCGCCGTGCGTCTCGGCCGTTGAGGAATGTGGGTTGTCACAGAACTACCTCCAATATAGTTGATATTTTTGATATCGCTTATCAGAAATGTTTAACGCTAGCCGCAGTACGAATCACACATAGTCGATCATCAACTTTGTTTACGTTCAGTAAATAACTAGGTCAACCGGTACGTTACGTTAGTGAACTTAGTAGATATTATGGTTACTTGCTACTAGTGAAGTGTAGTGAGGTTTTTAGTGGAATGTAGTGTATAAACACACATAGTGATTCACAAATAGGGTTGATACTTTCGATTTTTTTTTATAAAACATTTTTTTTATTAGTGTTCGTGCTGTTTGTTTACGGTAGTATGGATAAGTAGGTATGTACCTATTTAGTATGTATGTCTGTTTAGTTCAGCTCATAATTTTTTTAAATTAATTTTTATTAGTATTCTGAATACATAACGGGGTGTTAATACTGCGCCATTCCGTATGTATGTCTTCTTGTTTTATCTCATAAAATATTTATTTCACTCAATTTTTTTTTTAAATTCATTCGGTACTGCGGTGAATTGCGAAACTATACAGTATGTATGTTCGTCTTGTAGTTAATTCCTATAAACAAAAAAAAAAAAATTTTTTTTTTTGAAAACTTTTGTTTTGCTAAGTAGTAGATTTAGATAGTTACTACGGCAGTATGTATGTCCGTCTGTTAGTTTTTTTACTAAATATTTTTTTTAACTAGTATACGTTTAGCAGAATATGCAACGATATTCTGTAGTATGTTAGTATGTCTGTTAGTTGTATCTCAGAAACAAAATTTATTTTCAGTATTTTATATCCATGGGTGATTAATACTATAGTAAGTTGTATGTTTGTATGCGAGTCATTACTTATAAACAAATTTTTTATTAGTTTTTTTTTTACAATAAATCAACGAGGTTTTTATGATTTTCTTCTTCCTCTTGATACTGTCCTTTGTATTTTCTGGAGCGGGGGTTACGGACTCCAACCAAAAATAAGCCGTCGTAACGTCTTTTCTAAACAGCGGATTTAATAACTGTATAAACAAGCCAATATTAACTTTTCTTTTCATCTGTACTCATACTATGGGGACATATATATATTTATTATTTCAGTGTGTTCGTGCCACAAGAAAAGTACGGAAGCGGGGTTAGGCCACTTCTTAAATAAGCCTTAGGCCGTAGGTTATGTATATTTTTATTAGGGTTTTTTTTCCTGGGGTTTACTTATATTAATGAAGAAGCTATCATAAATTACCTATATTGACTACATATTTTTTTTTCTTTTCAATTCTTTTGAATCGGTCAACAGTTTTATTGGTGTCTTAGTTGATGAGAGTAGATCGCTGTGTATCTAAACTCGTTTTGCTGTCTTTTATACAGCGTTTTGGTGTCTTTTATACACCGTGTTGGTGTCTTTTATACACCGTGTTGGTGTCTTGTATACACCGTTTGCTGTGTCGCGCTGTGTCGACGCAGTTCTTTTTAGGGCATTATACTGTTGTACCATTTACGTTGAGAAAAATATATAGTCAATATTCATTGTGTAGGTTTAGTTAGCTGCTTATCTCCAAAACATTTAACATCTTGCACTGATAGTATGAGCGCATAATCTGATACGATTGTGATCTCTATTTCGCATGCAGGCGACAGGAATCGCTTCTATAAAGATTGCTGCCGCTACCTTGAATGATTGGTTGAATGAAAGTGATGTATGATTGTTGTAAGCTATCAGGGTAATTTCCTTCGGGAGTTTTGTTCTTAGTAGTTTCCATATCTTTTAGATTCGCTATAAATTCGTTAGATAGTTTATATAATATGGTAGCTTGGGGTTGATGGAAGCTGCAGCAAGCTTCTCTGCTATTCTTTTCACCAAAAGAATAAAACTTTTATATATTTCTTTGTTCTTTTACAATTTTCACGTAGGAAGGTATTTAGTTATTAAGGGGCGTGATATAGCCGCTCGCTTGTGCCATCATTTCTTTTAATACCTGCAAATAAAATAGTGTCTCAACGAGAGACAAAGGAAATCGAGTTGCTAGGCGGAATGTGGGCGGAGTCTTCTAGACCTTTCCATCCCTTCTTTTGTAACTCGATATTTTTAATACAGCGCATAGGTCTCACACACATCAAATAGTCTTTGCCTGGAACACACGTTCCACAGTTGAGTTGGAATCGTGAAGAATATTTTATTCCATATAAGTTCTTTTTATCAGAATCTGTATTTTATATATATCATTAATATTAGAATCAGTGACCCAGTATTAACTGGTAAGTTGTACTTAGTTATAAGAATGTAGGTTGATAACTGTGTAAATTCTTTCTTGTTTTAAATAGGCATCTCCTACCTGTTAGGTTTTAGTCTTTTAATACCAGGAGAATCTATTGTTAGGGTTTGTAATTTTGTAGAGATTTATCGCTACTTATTTATTTCTTTATTTTAATTGTTTAATATTTTAATATACTGGTAACTACTTTTCGAGTACTAACAGAAGCGGAAGTTAGTCATAGACTCTGCAATTGATTCGTAGCGCCGCCGCCGGCCAATGACGGGGCCGCATTAAAGAGAACTGATGCGGGCTGTGATTGGTCGTGGCGTTGGGCGTTTTCGGGTAGGGATTTTTCTGATAAAAAGCATGGTCGGTGGTATTGTGAGGGAATTTCGAGTGTCAACCACGAGACTGTTAAGAGTTGGAAGTAACTGTTTATTGTGAATTTAATTTATCTAGTTTTTAGTTTGCAAACAAAGTGTGTTGTAATAAAAGTGATTTATATTCTGTGATGATATCTTCTATTATTCTCCTCGGAGCAAGGTCGTCCTTATAGATCAGAAGTGGCTATCGCAACTAACTTCAACAAAACGTAAGTACACGCCCAAATCTACAATTTTTAGACAAGAAGTGTTTTGAATTAAGTAATCTTTGTTTTTTGAATTAGTTTGAATTGATATTTATCTCTATGCGTTGTAGTTTTTCTATATCGGCTTGCTGCTTAAAATTTATTATCGTGCATTGTGATTTCTAAATGAAATTTGAAGGTACCCGCAATACCTGGAAAAATAAAAATGTTTAAATATTTTTAAAGTACCTACCCTCTATTTTTATGTACAACGCTAATTGAGCAAATCAAACTGTTCGTATATTATATTTTGTATTTTCTCTGTAAGTGATTATCTTGTAATCTTTTGAGAAAATAAATTTCTTAAACCGTTTATGTATAATCCGCTATTTTCTGCAAATAAAAACAGCTGACGGTCAAGACGGAGAAATTTCAATAGGTAGTCCAATGATTGACAGATACATCCATACCAATTGTATTCTTATAAAAAAATACATAGGTATGTAACAGTTTCGGAGAGCCTATAACTAATAATATAATTGGGAGATTGTATTCATTTCTTGCATGATATGGAATAATATGGAAGATGATAGCACTGTCTGTATTGTATCAAATTATAGCTGAAGTGCGCAGTATTAGTGTCAGATTGCAGTATTAGTAATGTATTATGGTCTCGTCGGTTATTATTGGGTGACCTGATACCAAAATATTCCTACAGAGTATGGCAGTGATTGTGTTAGGTAGTCATCAATCTGTTTTCTTTTAACTACATAGGTAGTAATTTTAGCTTGCCTATATTAAATGCTCTCTAATATTTACAAGCTACCGTCATAATACGATACACGTGTAAGTCTGTAACATAATATTCACACAACCTTTTTGTTGCGAGTCGAGCGTGAGCTACGGAATGACGGCCGCGAGGATGACTAAGGTGGATCGGAATCAGCGTTCACAATCACGGCGGGACAACGACCGACGTGGAAGGAGCCATCGCAATCGGGCCGCTGACTGCCGGTAGCACAGAGCCACGTGTCGACGCGGGACAATCTAACAGGTCACGTAGTCCTTCATTTAAAAAAAAAAAAGAGGTTTTCGATATTGTAAACGCGTTAGGGATGGTCTTGCAATCTTCCCAGGACGCAAAAACCGAGACTATTAGATTTTGGATCCTTCAAATCACGCATGCATGCTTTGTTAAATTAATTATATTTGTTTAACAAGTGTGCATCGCTATACGGGAGGGTGATAGAACTATCACTGATTTTGGTATTTAGAAGTTCTAGGATCTGGCCGAGGTCTGGTAGTTCGATTCTATTGACCTGGTAAGAATGGCAAGAGAAATTACTGTTTGCTTTTCCTTTCGAGCAGGATATAGCCGGGTCTTATGTCTTGAAGGGGGGGGCTACTTAAGTGTCTTAGGACGAAGGAGTAGGTACGAGGTTTATTATGAAGAATTGACACACAATCATATTGTAGGGAAAACGTGCGGTAGATTGTATTATTCACATATATAAGTATCGAACTTTGAGGCTCTCTGGCATCGCGATGCTCATATACTGATCAGCTCTTGCAATATCTTTGTGGTATTAAAAATCAGTCCTTTTTAAGATCGAACTCTCTTTACGAGCCGAAGTTGCTGACTGGTCCCCAGTATGAGTTCACCAGTATGCGTTCACCAGTATGCGTTCACCAGTATGCGCTCACCAGTATGAGTTCACCAGTATGAGCTCACCAGTATGAGTTCACCAGTATGAATTACTGGTGCTATCCTAATTCTATTAAAATGCATTGCAAAAAGCGAAATGTTGTTGTTGTTGTTTAATTAAGTCAGAATAGCCGAGCCGTTACTCAAAATTTATGAATGAAGTACGGAAAATAGGACTCTTCACGGCCTTTGTACCCTTTGGCAGTGACTCCACTTTAACGAATGGATATGTTGTACAAAAATTAGGACTTTGTCTAATCATCTCTCATCGGTTTTACAAAGGACAATCCCCATATGTACCCCAGAAATGCCCAGATAAAGTATATTACAAGATTGCTCTAATAAATAAAAACTAGAATTATGTTGTTAATTTTAAATCATATAAAGCACAAGATATAAAAAAAAAAAAGACGTTCTTGTTAACATTGCAGTACCAGTGTATCTAACCAAATTGTTTTCACATAAAAATTGACATTATACAATGGAGACAGACTAGATAATTCCAAATAACGACATGTTTATCTGATAACATACAGATAAGTATATAAAAGAACACTGATCTGACTTAGCTTATGTGATGATCATGAAGTTCCTAGTGAAAAAAAAACTAATAGCAATGCTGTCTGTGAACGATAAAATGTAAAAAAAAAAAACCAGTAGGAAGTTATCATGTTTAATGTCCAATATCTTTTGAACCGGTGCTATAAATGACTTTAAATCTAGATATCATATAAATACTGTTAAAAAGTTATCTTATGACATAGAGTGCAATTTGGGCATTGCATTGCTGACCTTCAGCTCCATACTATTGGCATGGTCCTTTGTTAAGTCTGGGTATGTTATCACCTCAACTATGCATGGACGTTACTGCCCAAGTTGTATCAGGGGGTGGTGAATGCATGTAAGACAAGCCAGTGTTGATGCGGCTTCAGCGGAAGCGCACGAACATTAATCGCTTATAAAAACTTGACTCAGTTGCAATTTCTTGATGTAGGTAATAAATTCTCCTTAACCTGAGTTTGACAAATGAGTGAATGTTCCCTTACAGCTTGATCAGTCGATGTCTTTGGGTTGTACGGTGCAGCCACGGTATTGGCTGATTGATCTATCATTTAGTAGCAGTTTTGAAAAAAAGAAACGCATTGCACCCGAATAGTACACATGAAAGAGAGTAGAAACAGTAATACATGTCTAATTACTCTTATCAAGCTAAGTGCGGACGTGTTGATGTTGTGATAGTACCATCATCAGCCATTTGTCGGATCTTGATAGATTTTGTATTTTGTCGTGAGAATAGTGCAATTTTCGGACAAGGCCATAACGGGACCACCGTAAAATGTAGTCACAATCACAGCATTATAATAATCAGGCTCGTTGATAAAAAAATGTGTGAAGATTAGCAACGTCTATTAGACATACTGAAACTCTATAAACATTGTCGACATCCCTCCATAATTTAGGACGCGCAAACATCATGAGTTGAATAGTTACCACTCAAATAGGTTGTCCCATCACGAACGTGAAGGTTCTCTCCATGTTAGGTGAAATGTTATATCCCGGAATAGTTAGCCCGTCTCAAACTAGTCTTAGTTTGCTTGTTCGTAAAAGGGATGGTTCATTTAGGATGTGCATTGATTATCGGCTGTTAACTTGAAATTATCTTATTCCTGTCATTGAAGACTAGATACCTCTACTTGCTGAACAGGCCTGTCATCGGTATTACCCGTAGTGCTGTTCTCTAAGCAGCAAGGGCTCGAGCTCGATGCTACGACAGTGGCTTGTCACGTTTTCGTGTTCAATAAATTTGCTTAAGCAGCACTACTGTCACGAGGGTTATGGTTTTCAGTGAAACTACTTAAGGTCCAATAGTTTAACGGTCAGCTCTACGTTGAGCAGAAATTCGATAGTGAGTACGGATCCCAGCAGCATTAGGCTCTACGTCTAATTCGGTGCTGGCTCTACGTCTAGCATGCACTGCTACAATAAGTTGGGTTGATAGCTGGGTTCCAATTTCTGAGCAGAGCAAGCATATCGTCGCTTACTATACTACATCACAGACTTTAGCAGAAGCGAAGAACCTCTACTCAGTTATAAAGTTTAGCTGTTATTTTCCTTCTGCGAAAGTTTAGGGTTAGTTTGGGGCTAGGTACGGTATTTTAATAATTACCGGTTAGTGAACTGCATTCCACATTTCTGTACCGGGGTTAATTCTGAGAATCTCTAGTGGGTGGCTGTATGTGTAAACTTTGCAAGAGTTCGATTGTTCTGTAACATAGGACTGGTTCAAAAGTGGGTCATGTCGCCAAATAAGCTACCGCGAAGTCCCGTAGCCGTCAATAACCAATTTCTGAGTGTAATAACAATATTTAATGACTACTGGTTGCACTGCCCAACTGGGAGACAAATCTGTAGGATCAAAAGTATTAACAGCGATTGTGATTAAAAGTGCCTAAATTACATAAATAATTACGTTTTAAAATACTGTCAAGTATTAAGTTATTTACATGGTAATAAAAGCAGTATTCGATGGGTAGTTCCGAGGGGTGACAACTGTGTCGTATGAACCACGGCGACATTGAACATTTCAGTGTCAAAAGAAGACCTTAGAACAGACAATCCTGGTTGGTCAGAAAACAATGTTAAAATTAATATATTCATATCGTTTATTGCATTCCATAATATTTACAAGGTGGTTATTTATTAAATTGGTAGCTTAAAGCTAAGTATAATTATGGATCGTGTAGGGCCACAAAAAAAGTAAATAAAATTAAAATTATGGTACAATATCGTTGGTATATATATGTATAAACGTTTGCATAGAAGTCTCTTATTAAAAAAAAAGCGAATGATTACTCCGCAATGTCACAAAACAAAAATAGTGGTGCCGTTTCATGATTTGTATGTTGACCACCTTAGGCCCTTCGTAAGATCTAAGTAAGGTTATACGCACCTACTTGTAGTTGTGGGTGTGTTTACTTGATTGATTATACCTGTCAAGAAAACCAACAATCTGTGTTCTTTTTTGAAGATTATAATTTACACAATTAGGGTCGATCAGGGGATCGCTTGGCAAGCGATCACTGTAGTTATTCTGCATCACATGCTTTCACAAGATTTGCTTTTGAAAAGGTTTTAAACACTGTTTAGTCGGTGTTGATGGTTGTTGATTCAATCGTACTATCCTTGAATCGCTAAACGCACTAACATGATGAGAAAGATTGAGATAGGCTTTTGGGGAGGGTTCGCTGGATACTTAACAACGTTAAAAAAAACATAGGTGTATTCAGAGGTGTTATTTGGTGGCAGCATGAATGGGGTCAAAGCTCATTCTTAACGTGATACTTGATAATCGATCAAAAACTCCTTAATAGCGGTCTGTTATTCGCAGTGGGGTTCAAGATAGGTAAGATAAGGCAGAAATATAAACCCTGCATTAACAGTGATGGGCAAAGCAAAAAGCTTATGTCCATGTTTATAGAACCCTATCAAGACATTAATGTTTTGCGGTTTAGCAGCACGCATGCAAAACAAAAGTATAAACTACAGGCCTTTGAGCCACATAAGTTCAATAGAAGTTCACGAAAATGAATCTAAAGCTAATGTAGTAGAATAGTAATGATGGTGATTAATTTGAATCCATAATTATTTGTGTATAATTTGAGATGTTAAGAGTAATGTTGCTACAGAAGGTCTTTTGTATCTTTCCAGATAAATCGCAAGCAATCGATCGGTTTGTGCGCATCGACCAACTATGCCGTCGCAAGTAATCGATCGGCTTGTGCACGCCGTTGGTTTTAATCTGATTTCGAATTGGTAGTCGGGTGGTCATGCATGGTATCGAATCGATCGTGCCATGTTTTGATACGTTCGGTGCCACGACGGTGCGTCTCCACAAGTAATCGATCGGCTTGTGTGAGCCACCACAATGCATCGACCCACTGTGCGGTATCAAGTAATCGATCGGCTTGTGCCGCCAGTTGGTGTTTCGAATTGGTAGTCGGCCGGTCATGCATGGTATCGAATCGATCGTGCCATGGTTTGATACGTTCGGTGCCACGATGGTGCGTCTCCACAAGTAATCGATCGGCTTGTGTGAGCCACCACGATGCATTGTGCCACTGTGCGGTATCAAGTAATCGATCGGCTTGTATATCCGCCAGTCGGTGTCTATATTATTTTGAAATGGTAGTTGGGCAGTCCTGCATGGACTGGATTCGATCCCAATGCCATTAAGTAGTCTCACCTGCGCCGTGTGAAGCAATCGATCGGCTTGCGCTGGTGTGCGCATCACCAGTCTAGCGTGGAGCTATATGTACATATTAATATTTCGATGTGGTTTCGATTCGTTGTCTAATAAATTAGAATATAATGGAATACTAGATGTTTACAATATAAACTTAGATCTTTAGATCTAAGTTTGGTTTTAACCAGACCACAGTTTTCCTAACAGCAATTATATTGATGATACATTTGTTTTTAATAAAATAAAAGAAATAGAATTAATTATCTAATTAACTAACGAAGTTTATTGTAATGTAAAATATGTACATGATGTAAATAAAGTAAAAATAAAACAGGTTCTAAAGTATAGTTTGTGCAAATTGTTGATGTTCAATTGATTGTATTAGAATGTTTAATTGTTAATTTATGTAATGGTTATGGAATTTGGGGACTTTCGTGCTGCTGACCATGTACTCGGACACCGATTGTTAGGGTTCCACCTGGGTCGTGTGCGGGGACGCACACGTCGTCAGGATGGTCGATTGTTAGGGTTTGTAATTTTGTAGAGATTTATCGCTACTTATTTATTTCTTTATTTTAATTGTTTAATATTTTAATATACTGGTAACTACTTTTCGAGTACTAACAGAAGCGGAAGTTAGTCATAGACTCTGCAATTGATTCGTAGCGCCGCCGCCGGCCAATCACGGGGCCGCATTAAAGAGAACTGATGCGGGCTGTGATTGGTCGTGGCGTTGGGCGTTTTCGGGTAGGGATTTTTCTGATAAAAAGCATGGTCGGTGGTATTGTGAGGGAATTTCGAGTGTCAACCACGAGACTGTTAAGAGTTGGAAGTAACTGTTTATTGTGAATTTAATTTATCTAGTTTTTAGTTTGCAAACAAAGTGTGTTGTAATAAAAGTGATTTATATTCTGTGATGATATCTTCTATTATTCTCCTCGGAGCAAGGTCGTCCTTATACTATATTCTCCTGGCCTTTTATGTGTATTTTACTTTCTTGTAATCGTCGCTCTTGTGCGCCAACTTCCACCAACTGAGGTTGGTCGGGAGAGGGTCGCGGTAAGGGAGCGGCGACTACAGGGACGCATATCTGGCGTTCCAGGGTTTTACTGCTACGGCAAGAATCTTCCTCTGGTTAGAGGGTTGCCACCTCCGAGTTGAGGTCTCACCGAGCTGATCAAGGTTGATCAGTTCCTCCGTTTCCGGGTCTACGCCCGGCTACTGCGACCGGGACGATAGTCCGATTCCTCCCTGCGAGGACTCCAGGCTTCAGCCAGCCGAAGACATCGTCCGAGGGCTCGCCGTTCTCGCGCCCTCCAACTGTTTAGTTGAGTTACCAACCATTTGTAGAATCGAACAAGCTATAACCAAATAACGAATCCCCCTATATTCTCTTTTGTTATATTTTAATTTTATTGTAATAAATTTGTGTAGTCCTATTTAGTGTTTTTATTTAATAGCTCATGCTCGCCGACGAGGCTACAACCTTCCCGAAAGCCTCTGATTGGCTATCGTTTTTTAATCTTTTTCCGCGCGATTTTCACTATCCTGAAATCTTTGGACCCCCTTTTTATATTTATTTCCCAAAGAAATCCTTACAAATTATACATCATTTTATCCGTCTTAATCTGAACTATAAAATAATACAATAATATTAAATCAAATTATACACAGTAAAAACTTCCTAGAACAAAAACTGTAAAAATCCCATCGATATACTAAAAAAAACTGGAAAAATCCCAACTAAAAATCAGAGTTCGTAACAAAAAATGTCTCATAACTTTTACAATTCTTATCCGATTTGCATGATTCAAACAGAAATATCATTTTTACAAGAAATCCTATCAAATGCCATGAAAATAATTATAATATTCACATAAACAAAAATTCACATTTTCAAACTACGTAATTATTAAAATATCTACATTCCTACAGAAAATAATATTATAATTACTAATTATACTGAAATAGCATCACTGAAATACTTATTAACTTGAATATTGATAAATAAAGTCCTTACAATAATTAAATTAGAAAGTCAACATATCTTACACTTTCACTTTTTCACTGGTTTAGACACTCACTAGTTGCGCCCTAATGGTGTGCATTACCCCAGCAAGAAAGATGGTCGTAGAGAAGATTGAGTTAAACGAATAATTAGAGCATAATCTGGTGTAAATGTGCGCGGAATAAAAAATTAGTGCATCATTTCGTTTTCGAGAAAAATCCGAAAAACGATTCTTGCTGGGGTAACGTTGTTCCAGCAAGAAAATTCTAAACCAATGATCGGAGAGAAACATAAACTTCAGGAAAGATAGCTTATATTTGTGCGTAATTGTGCGCTGAAAATGAAATTTGTGCGTCTTAAGATTTCAGAGTTATTACAATTCCTGCTTCATTCGTTTTGCAGAATCGTGTTTCTCGGAAACCAGTAATTGTGCACCTGTAGAATAAACGATTATCAGTAGCTCTTAATTTGTGCGTATTTGTGCATTAATTAGATTTTCAAAAATATTTACCGTTTTAGCGTAATAATGGATTTATGAAAACCAAAAAAAAGGTCCTAGCGCTTAAACGAACAAAAATTCATACACACTGAAAACGGTATTCGGTCCTTTTTAATACTCTTAACATCCACGTAAAGTTTCAAAACATATTATGTACGCATTATTGAATAATATCACTTTGAATCAAAACTGATAATGCCTAGCTTTGACGTCAAAATACAAAAAACAAGACCAACCCTAGAGTTTTTGGTATAAACCAAGAATTAGAGCACTTAATGAAATACATATCCTGAAAATTTCAGCTTCAAATATTTCATAATAAAGAAGATACAAGCAAAAACTAGAACCCCTGTTAGATTACTGGTTATCCGACCAAATTGGAATGAACCCAAAAAAGCGAGGATTTCATACATACTCGTGACCTTCTTAACTTTGCACACAAACAGCTTTGCCTGGGTACACTGAAGTATAAAACTGTTAACGGAAGTTATTTTTATTATAAATTTAAATATAATCAAGAACCAAAGTTGGTGCCTTTCTTTTTATAAAGTATGTACTGTGCGTTTCAACTAAGAATGTGTCCGCCATACTTACTGCGGAACTTCACTCGTTTTTTACGATTTTTGTATCGGCAGCAGTAAATACAAAATGAAAAATTCGCCTCGGTTTTGATTATTTGATGTAATGTCTTATTTTGCTATATATTTTTGTTAAAACATCATTTTTAGTAATTATATATTTGAAATGGCAAGATGGCGGCTACATTCTTAGTTGAAACGCATAGTATCTAGTTACATATAGTTCATGTAGGTGAAGAGTTCAATACAATGTCAGTTATATTATTACGCAATTAAACTTTATTTTAAAACTAAATGTAGGTTGCCTGGAAGAGATTGGTTTTTAACGATAAGGCCACTTTTGTACATTAATTTCTTCAACGTATTATTCAATTTACATGTAACTTTTGGTGTAGAATAAAGTGTATTTATTATTATTATTTTAGTTTTATTTTCTCTACACACCCGGACTTTTTAAAGGCTTGCGTGGGGACGAATCCAAGACGTAGAGGTCTGTTGGGTGAAATTAATGATAAGAAAGACGCCTGTCAGAATAAACTGCTGGAAATAAGATATAAACAGCAGTTGACTCTGGCAGACTACTCTGGCCTATTATAAGTATAGTGCCTAACCTAGTATCTGGAAAGATTACTATATGTTTTTGAGTGGATATTTGGTTGACTGAACACTGGGCTATTGTAAAACCTACTCATTATTTTTTGACAAGTGGTGACTTGCCACCCACTAGATGGACTCTCCATACGGCCGTCATAAGACGGCGGAAGGCAACAACGGTGTGGGTGGCTCAACACCCCTGTGTTGAGAGGTATGCTGCGCTTTCTCCGGAGTTACTCGCGGCGTTATGACTTTTAGCACTTCCACCCCTGGAGCATATAGCTCTAACAACTCCTCTCTGGACGGCCAATTAAGGTAAGCCAGAGCTGAGTCCCGCGGGTCCCCTTCGGATTTCACTCGGCCGACGAAGACACGCCAAGGTGGGGGCCCTGACCAACTCGCTGGAGTACTCGGGTCCTTGGTGTCGTTACTCACCAAGACTAGTAAGTAGACTATCTTTCCATACATTTACAATAGTTCCCTTGGCTGCCGAGGTAAACTGTTATTTTTTCTTCAATTAAGTAGTTGACCTCGGTAGATGCCAACCAACCACACACCATTTAATTGTAAAAAGGGCCTCTATGTGTTGGATTCGTCCCCACGCAAGCCTATTAAAAGACCGGGTAAATCCCGTGAAACAAAAAACATGAAAATAGTAATAATATTTTGGGACAATCGACGAGCGATCTTCTGATCTCAAACTAGGCAGAGCCTTTACAAATACAAATACAAATATATTTATTCATATTAAATGGAGTACAAAATTAGATCTAGTACATGTATACAAATTTATATCCATTCCATTTAGCCTATAATAGGCATGTGAATATAATGGTGAAGTTAACAATTAATTTAATAAATCAAGTTCATATGTCAATATCATAATACAGTGTCATTATTGAGTAATATAATACAAATTTCAAAAAATATGTCAGAATGTATAGTAATATTTAATTTTTATGTATTGATGTCATTTTTTATTGTTATTGACTACAACTGCTTTTTATTGTATTTGTTTAAACAAGTCATTCACAGTATAAAACATTTTATCTAGTAGCCATACCTTAAGCTGCCTTTTAAAAATAACTATAGGCAGTTTTTTTAATGTAGAGGGCAGTTGATTAAATACTTTAACGCACATTGAATAGCAGTTTTTCGAATATAATGCTGTTCTCGGTATTTTGTCAAGAATGAGCCTATCACCATGTCTTATACTACGCTGATAAACGTCCTTAGCTTTACGGAACAAGTGTTGGTGATTTTTAACAAAGACACAAATTTCAAAAATGTACATGCAAGGCAGAGGCAAAATTTCAAATTTTTTAAAATGAAGTTTACAGGATTCATAACATCGGATACCCACCATAGCTCTGATGCATTTTTTTTGCGCTAAAAATGCTCTAGACGAGTCTGTTGAATTACCCCATAGCAAGAGACCATATCGAAGCACCGAACCTATATATCCATGATATGCCAGTTTAAGAGTATGCAAGGACGATGTCTGTCTTAGTTTATTAAGTACATAAACAAAACTGTTAATTTTATTACATACTGCTTCAATCTGTGCCTTCCAATTGCAATACCTATCTAATGTTAATCCTAAAAATTTTACTTCGTTTGTCTCATTTATTTTTACATCGTTATATGCTATATTTCGTTTATCTGTGTTTGAGTTATAAGTTTGAAACTGTACGAACTTTGTTTTACTTAAATTCGCTTTAAGGTTATTTGATTTTAGCCATTTCATCACGGAGTCAATCAATTCATTTGTTTCTATGTCAAAATTCATTTTTTTGTCACTACTTAAGATTATGGATATGTCATCAGCAAATAATGTACATTTATGGGTTGTTATGTCTGGTAAATCGTTTATGTATAAAAGAAATAATAAAGGTCCGAGGACACTACCTTGTGGAACTCCGCTGGTATTTATTTTATACGGTGATCTCTCATTTTGTACTTTGGTATTTCCTCCCATATATGATATCTCGACACATTGCTCACGATCATGTAGGTAACTTTTTAACCATTGATATGCTGGTCCTCTGACTCCATAATTATCTAACTTCTGTAATAGCAAGTCATGCGATACAAGGTCAAAAGCTTTTGACATGTCAAAAAATAAAACTAGAGTCGCTTTTTTGCTGTCAATACTGTTTAAACATTATGAACCAGTTGGAACGAGGCTAAGGTAGTTGATTTTCCCTTTTGGAAACCATTTTGTTCTTTTTTAATGACGTTGTATTTATCGAAGAATGTAATTAGTCTTTTGTGCAAGGCCTTCTCGATTATTTTTGATAAAATAGGAATTAAGGTAATTGGTCGATAATTGTTCAAATCCTTTTTATCGCCTTTTTTGTATAAGGGTTTAACAATCGATCTTTTAAGGGACTTTGGAAACGTTCCTTGCTCAAAAGTTAGGTTTATTAAATATGTCAAAATGGGTACAATAATGTCAACACATTTTTTTAGTATTTCCGTAGATATGTCATCATGTCCTACAGATTTAGTATCGTTTAAAGACATTATGATACATTTCACTTCAGAGTGGCTTAGTGGCATTAGAAACACACTATTTTTAACTCTATGTTTATTTGTATTGCAAACAGTTGTATTGTTATTATTCGCGATTTCTAATAAGTATTGATTGAATTCTATTGCAATTTCTTTTGGCTCAACTACAACCTTATCGTCTACATGAATTTCTTCTATGAAACATCGTGAATTTCGTGTAGTGTCTTCATTTATGATTCTCCATGCAGCCTTACATGTGTTTTTAGATGTTTCAATATAACGTGTATTATATATTTTTTGTGACTTGGTAATACATTTACGTAGTGTACGCGAATATTTATGAAATGCCGCTTTACTCTCTTCAGTCTTATTTTTATAAAATTTATAACGAAGCTTTCGCTTGATCTTACAACTATGTTTAAGCCCCTTGGTTATCCATGGAATATTTCTTTTTTTTATGATAATCTTTTTGTTACGTATGGGAAAGCACAGTTCATAAAACAACTTAAACTCATCATAGAATTGATTGAAAGCAATGTCTACATCTGAAGTCGCATAAACATCGCTAAAACTCAATTGAGTAAGACATTCAATGAATTTTTGTATATTTTCAGGGCTATAGTCCCTCTGGCTTAAAATGTATTGTTGAGGCACATGCATATTTTTATTTATTTGTATACACAACATTTGGGCTGTATCATGGTCTGAAAGTCCAAGATGCAATACTTCACTAGTAGCATTTTTTATATTGCTAATTATGTGGTCAATGCATGAATTTAATCGCGTTGGTATATTAATGTGTAATGTCAAGTTGTAGGTTTTTATAATGTCATTTAGATTGTCAACGATTTTATTACATTTCAAGGTGTTAATATTTATGTCACCAACCAACACTATTTTAATTTTTTTCTTATTTTCATAGCATAATTTACTTAAGAGAGTGTCTAAATATTCAAAAAATAAATCAATTTTTGACTGAGGAGTTCGATATATGCATATAATTATAATTTTAAGTTCTGTGATCTCTACTCCACAGCATTCAAATACACTTTCACATGTATAATTACTGATGTAACTCAGACATTTACACTGAATACCCTTTAGAACATAGATACACACACCTCCCCTGGATTTATTCCTACAATACAAAGAGACTAGGTCGTAGCCACTTAAATTCACACCTCTTATATTTCCCCTCCTGATAAAAGTTTCTGAGAAGCAAAGCACTTCCGGGAGCTTATTTAAAGATTGCAGTTCATCTAGTGTTATTTCTAGAATGTTTTTCTTTGATAGTAATCCGGCAATGTTTTGATGTAAGATCCTAAATTTATTGTTTGGGGAAGCTTCGAAAAAATGTTTTTGTTTTTTGTTCTTTATTGAGGTCTATAAAGTAATATGGGATTGTACCCTTTTTTGGTAAGTTTTTTATTGGCTTTATAGAAGCTACTGTAGGTACCCCATGTTCATTTTCCTTTTTGAAGTAATATGGAATTGTACCTTTTTTTGGAGTAGTAGAAAACATCTCTCTATTATCCTGTTGCGTTTTGTAAGTATAGTTTGAGCTTGCATGTACAGGTTTTTTTGTGTTGCTAATATATGGTAGATATTTCTGCTTATAATCATGATGGTCAATAGATAAATTAATAACTTTACATATATTGTTTACATTCGCATTAACTAACATGCAGTTCTTAAATTGAGAACAAGTAACTTTTAGCAGGTTATTAAGCATTATTTCATTTAAGTATTGGTTATAATTAACACTTAATACAAAAAACTGGCAATTGTGAAAGAGCTTAAGCAAAGCTGTCATTTCTGACATTATATGTATAGGGTTTGAATCATGTTCTCCAATTCCTAATATTATTCTATCTTCTGATTTAAAATGAAAGGCTTTTTCATGTATTGACTTCAGTATTTCTTGGGTACTTGCTCCTGGCTTGATTAGCCCTGAGATTGAATACTGCTCGTAATTCGTATTTTCCCTCGATTCATGTAGTCTACTTGATAGTCCTTGACATTGGGCTCCTCCGAAAATGTAAATTTTTCGAACCGTTGTTTGTGTCTTAGAATCGTGTGTCTGTTTAGTATTTTGAAGTAGCTTGTGGGAATGTAGAGAAGTTTTTGTGTCCATGCTTTCTATTTGCGTAGTTTTATTATTTAATTTTGTGTTAGTAGGGCTGCAGTTCTGCGATAAGTTATTCCTTGTCGATATTGTTGAATTTTGTTCTTGGCATTTTTTATTGTGAAATGTACGCGAATCCCGTATTTCTGTAATTTCTGTTATTTGCTGTTTTTGTTGTGTAATGACGTTTTTTAATTTGTTTATTTCTAATTGTAAATTGTCTATCTTATTTGCATTTTGTACTTATAACTTCATCCATTTTTAGTCACAAAAAGTCTTGCAGCTGTTGAGGTTTGAACCCACGACACGCAGTGTCTCGCTTTAGAAGCAGATGCTGACCAAATAGGCTATAGTCTGTATTAGTGTCAGTGGTTAAATTTCTGTATACTTACTTCGATGGTCTATCACCTAACTGCTTTATCGACTTTCTGTTTTCACGTTTCTCACTAGATGTCTCCACACTTGGTGCATTAGTTTGAATTTAATTTTTTCTTAACCGATTGCAATAGTCGTAAGTTTTATTCTTTCTCTGTTTAATCACTTTTCTTCATTATAAAGGGTGTATATAATATATGTATTTTATTTCTTAAGTTAATGTAAAGCTTCTTTTATCACTGTTGTTTTCTATGATAGTTCACTATAACATATCACTGCACTAAATTCCTTGATTAGTAGAAAGTTTTTGTAGATAACAATAATCCTGAATATTTGTGAGGTATTCTTTCTGTTACAGCGCGTATAGACGTAAATTTCAACTAATTAATATTTTTTCGTAGAATTTATTACGGAGCTCGGTTGTTTACAAGGCAACTAGCTATCTATATCATCTATATTACTATGGTAAACAGGCAGATGATACTAATACTTATAAGTATATTTTTTTGTCATTGTGCGCGTCGCAGGTAACCGGTGGATGCAAATAGCCAATTGTCGTTCATTGTAGCGTTCGAAGGGGGAGGCCTATGTTCAGCAGTGGACGTCTTCCGGCTGGTGATGATGATGATACTTTTTTTGTAAATACATACTGATATACTTATGACGCCCAGACACTTGGTGAGAATCGAACCCGCGCCCCTCGGTTGGTTGCCAGGGTCTCTAACCACTACACCAACGGGCCCGTCAATTGTGAAGTGGAAACCCAGAAATTAAATTAAAACTGCATTGCAAATTCAATATGAGCAATGGAAAACGAAGATTTGCTACAAAATTCTTTGACCTTCTACCTGGATGGACGATCTAGTTACCTTTTTCCTTGTCATTAGATTCTTCAGTGGGCGGGAGTTAAATAGTGTTCTAAGTTCCTTAGTTTAGCCTATAAAATAAGATATTTTTTTTTTCACCCACCAATTTTGTTCATAAAACTAGTTTATCCCATTTTAAAGTTGGCAACACTGATCCCTGTTTAAAAAGTAAGTAGGTTGCGCTCGCTTAGCTCGAGTGCTACGCTAAGAAAAAAAATACGAGAAAATACAATCAAACTGAAAGGCCAAAGGGATAGTAGTCGGAGCAGTCCCCCTAAGCAGCACGCGCTCACGGGTTGACTCGAGAAGCAGCCATCACTCCCGTCAACCATATTGGAGGGAAGGGGGTGACCCGCCACACGAAGCCGCCACAAGCAGAGCGATTCGATAGCGAGCATGACATATTTTTTGTGATGAAACTGGGAAAGACAAGGCTTATGTCTTTCCCAGTTTCATCACTAACAAGTATAAATTTTAAAAAATCCCGACATACATAACATTATATCAACTGATCATTATATCAAATAAAATTATAGATTTGTTATAATAATATGTTGTAAATATTAGAGATTTTGTAATTAAATCAAATATTCTTATAAAATATTCTTATATTATACAAATATTCTTATAAAAAAATAATAAGAGCGCGGGCGGAGCTGCACGGGTCAGCTAGTAGTTTTATAATAGTTTTTGCCACTATCTCCTACCCTATGATTAAATCACAGGGCTTCGTGTTACATGGGCGAAGGCTCTACCAAATTAGGTGCCACTGCTTAAATTCAATACGCATCTATAATTATTTAAACCCTCAAAAGCGTTCTAAGCCTCTGCAAATCATGACACAATGCTACCACCAAACTTTGCTAAGTAAACGCACCCTATATTAACGTCAAGATATCCTCAGTGACAGCTGGTGAAATATTCTCCACCAATATATATTAACTACTTACTTATTCGTACGTAATAATTTTTTATGGGACCCAATTAATGGAGCGGCCTATCCGTACAATTCGAATTCGAATTGAGAACCTCCTCCTTTTTTGAAGTCGGTTAAAAAGTAGGAAGTTCTCAATTTAATTGAATTGTATGTATTTTTAACACGCTTTTACTTGCTTGAGCTATATGTATGATGGTAATGGAATCTTGCAATGTAATTTTGATTTTGACTCAATGTAGTCTCGCGGTCACGAACGGTGTCGGTCGATAATCACTTGCACGAGCCGCCCCGAAATACATGCGGGCGGGGTAGGAGCACGTACGTTCGTTCAAACGATTCTATTTGAAAACTGGTACACCGTTCGTGTCCACGATAGTTCGTACACAAAGGTCATTGAACTTTCTCGGAGAGCGGTTTTTATTATAAGTATTGGAAATATAGATTTTTTATTGCAATGCGAATCATTGCTATTTACACATATAAACTTGCAATGCATTCTGTGGTTATCGTAATTAAATAGTAATTAACAGAACTGTAACAATATATTGTAAAAATAATGACAAACTATAACCACCTGACGGACTATTAAGATAACCGCGATTGTTGATAAACATTATGAACGTAACTGTACAGACAACAGCTTCACATAATACTGTCATTTAAAGAAGGTCACGAGTATGTATGAAATCCTCGCTTTTTTGGGTTCATTCCAATTTGGTCGGATAACCAGTAATCTAACAGGGGTTCTAGTTTTTGCTTGTATCTTCTTTATTATGAAATATTTGAAGCTGAAATTTTCAGGATATGTATTTCATTAAGTGCTCTAATTCTTGGTTTATACCAAAAACTCTAGGGTTGGTCTTGTTTTTTGTATTTTGACGTCAAAGCTAGACATTATCAGTTTTGATTCAAAGTGATATTATTCAATAATGCGTATATAATATGTTTTGAGACTTTTCGTGGATGTTAAGAGTATTAAAAAGGACCGAATACCGTTTTCAGTGTGTATGAATTTTTGTTCGTTTAAGCGCTAGGACCTTTTTTTTGGTTTTCATAAATCCATTATTACGCTAAAACGGTAAATATTTTTGAAAATCTAATTAATGCACAAATACGCACAAATTAAGAGCTACTGACAATCGTTTATTCTACAGGTGCACAATTACTGGTTTCCGAGAAACACGATTCTGCAAAACGTTACCCCAGCAGGAATTGTAATAACTCTGAAATCTTAAGACGCACAAATTTCATTTTCAGCGCACAATTACGCACAAATATAAGCTATCTTTCCTGAAGTTTATGTTTCTCTCCGATCATTGGTTTAGAATTTTCTTGCTGGAACAACGTTACCCCAGCAAGAATCGTTTTTCGTATTTTTCTCGAAAACGAAATGATGCACTAATTTTTTATTCCGCGCACATTTACAGCAGATTATGCTCTAATTATTCGTTTAACTCAATCTTCTCTACGACCATCTTTCTTGCTGGGGTAATGCTCACGCCCTAATGTCCAGCCTGGGTCTTGTCGCCAACAATAATCAAAGCCATTAACGTCCGAGTTGGCAATTTCATGTGGGGTTGTCAGGTCAGGTGTCCGTATTTCATACAACTATAAGAAAACCTATACGCCAATCGCAATTTTTTTGCGTTAATAAGGCCTTTACACGTAGCAACAAATAATATTGCTTTAACATGTCGGTAATAAATTATTATTTATATTTAGAAACATTTTAGAAGTAATTGTTTTTACTTCATTACATTACATCAATCGCATATTTTTCTACTAACAACGAAAGAATTGAAATCAACTTAACTCTGGCAACTCTAAGTCACTGTTAGAACGGGACACAGCGTTCAGTGGTTGCCCTCTCACTCAGCTTCATTTTTATTTTGCGCCTAACAAGACTCTTACGACCTTAGCATAAGGTTTTATTTTCTTTATTTTAGCTGCAAGATGCGAAGATAGAGCTCTTTTTTTTTCTTTTTTTTTTTTTTCCTGTTGTACGTAGTACTTATTACTTCCATGAGTTCTCCCTAATTGGGAAGGCAAAAGGTTCTAGCTCATACAGCCTCGTCATAAGTAATCTCGTAATAAATCAATTTGTAGCTAGGCATAAGCCAATTCTTCATAAAATTGCTGTCATTTTCCATTCATGTTTTCAGGCTGAAGCCAATTCTTCATTAAAATGTAATTTGAATTACGAACGTCAAATATTTCTTTACCACGGAAACTCTTTAAAGTAGGTATGTAAACCACTCTCTCTAAGCAGAGGCTTGCACGAAAAAATACATTTGAAAATCGAACCGAGCGCCAGGAGTCGAATTGGAGCCGAACCTTGTTCTAGGTTCTAGAAAAGAAAAAAAAAAGATAATAAGAAGGCGCTAACGCTGTTGATATTATTTTAATTCTAGAAGCTTTGTATTTTACTGTCTCGTCTCGCAGTAGGTGTGGGCGCGAACGCTGGAAATCGGTGTGTTGATATTATTTTATTTCTAGCAGTAAGTATTTAATAATAATAATAAATACACTTCATTGTACCATTGAGATTTTACACCAAAAATTACATGTAAATTGAAAAATACGTTGATGATGTAAAAAAGGTGGCCTTATAGCTAAAAAGCAATCTCTTCCAGATAACCTAAGCAATCTCTTCCTAGTATTTGTATTTTCATTACCTCGCAGTAGGTGTGAAAAGTAGTATATTTTCCTCGGGGATAAAGGTGTCTTTGTCTTGGGCGAGCTTGAATCTCTCGCTGTACTCAGGATTCTAGTATTAACTCCCGAGCAAAGCGAGGGAGTTAACTCTATACTCCCTCGCTACGCTCGGGAGTTACTAGAATCCTTCGTTATGCTCGCGATTCAATTTCACGCCCGTGACATAAGACACTACTTTATCCCCTTGGTTCATAAACTACTATTAATGCATTCCTACTAGTTCTACACGACTGTAGAACTAGTAAGAATTTTTTTTCTTAGTAGTCATACATGTAGAACTACTGGGAATAGGCCGGACGTTCCAGGTGCGGGCCCTAGGACGTCGCATCACTCGTCTCGATCTGACAGTTCACTCACAGCGACACGTCGAAGATTTTTATTAAAGCTTTAATAGATTTCAATATACATTTCGATGCATGCAATGCGACTATAATACCGAACCTCTCTATATTTTGTGACCAAACCGTCCACGCTCGGAACAGACCAGAGAAGAGGCCGCCTCCGAGCGCAATGAACCGCGAGACCCGGGCGGGCCGAGAGGCTCGGGAAACAATAAAACGCAAGGGAGTGTGGGATCGGTTTATTGGTCGGCTAGGGCGGGTGCGGGTCGCGGGGCGCGGGGTCGGGCGCGTCGTAGCGCGGCGGGTTGGCCCACGGGTCGTAGCCCAGCACCGACAGCATGGGCGCCAGCTCCGCCATGTCGGCGCGCACGTCCGCCGGCAGCTGCCCCACCCACTTGTCCAGCGCGTCCAGGTTCACCGGCCGCACCACCTGGTCCGACGACCGCTCCACGCTGCACACACGACACACCCGCCGTTACTGCCACTGACACTGTGTGTACTCACTTGGAGAGCGCTCGTGGTTCGCACGGCAGGTGCAGGAAGCCGAGCGCTGTGTGCGTGTGTGTGTGCGTGTGTGTGTGTGTGTGCACTCACTTGGAGAGCGCGACGCCGTTGGGCTGGTTGATGTATCGCTCGTGGTGCAGCACGGCCTCGTGCCACGGCAGGTGCAGGAAGGCGAGCGCTGTATGTGTGTGTGTGTGTGTGTGTGTGTGTACACTCACTTGGAGAGCGCGACGCCGTTGGGCTGGTTAATGTATCGCTCGTGGTGCAGCACGGCCTCGTGCCACGGCAGGTGCAGGAAGCCTAGCGCTGTGTTTGTGAGTGTGTGTGTGTGTGTACACTCGGAGAGCGCGACGCCGTTGGGCTGGTTGATGTATCGCTCGTGGTGCAGCACGGCCTCGTGCCACGGCAGGTGCAGGAAGCCTAGCGCTGTGTTTGTGAGTGTGTGTGTGTGTGTACACTCGGAGAGCGCGACGCCGTTGGGCTGGTTGATGTATCGCTCGTGGTGCAGCACGGCCTCGTGCCACGGCAGGTGCAGGAAGGCGAGCGCTGTATGTGTGTGTGTGTGTACACTCACTTGGAGAGCGCGACGCCGTTGGGCTGGTTGATGTATCGCTCGTGGTGCAGCACGGCCTCGTGCCACGGCAGGTGCAGGAAGGCGAGCGCTGTATGTGTGTGTGTGTGTACACTCACTTGGAGAGCGCGACGCCGTTGGGCTGGTTGATGTATCGCTCGTGGTGCAGCACGGCCTCGTGCCACGGCAGGTGCAGGAAGGCGAGCGCTGTATTTGTGTGTGTGTGTGTGTGTGTGTGTACACTCACTTGGAGAGCGCGACGCCGTTGGGCTGGTTGATGTATCGCTCGTGGTGCAGCACGGCCTCGTGCCACGGCAGGTGCAGGAAGGCGAGCGCTGTATGTGTGTGTGTGTGTGTGTGTGTGTGTGTACACTCACTTGGAGAGCGCGACGCCGTTGGGCTGGTTGATGTATCGCTCGTGGTGCAGCACGGCCTCGTGCCACGGCAGGTGCAGGAAGGCGAGCGCTGTATGTGTGTGTGTGTGTGTGTGTGTGTGTACACTCACTTGGAGAGCGCGACGCCGTTGGGCTGGTTGATGTATCGCTCGTGGTGCAGCACGGCCTCGTGCCACGGCAGGTGCAGGAAGGCGAGCGCTGTATGTGTGTGTGTGTGTGTGTGTGTGTACACTCACTTGGAGAGCGCGACGCCGTTGGGCTGGTTGATGTATCGCTCGTGGTGCAGCACGGCCTCGTGCCACGGCAGGTGCAGGAAGGCGAGCGCTGTATGTGTGTGTGTGTGTGTGTGTGTGTACACTCACTTGGAGAGCGCGACGCCGTTGGGCTGGTTGATGTATCGCTCGTGGTGCAGCACGGCCTCGTGCCACGGCAGGTGCAGGAAGGCGAGCGCTGTATTTGTGTGTGTGTGTGTGTGTGTGTGTGTGTACACTCACTTGGAGAGCGCGACGCCGTTGGGCTGGTTGATGTATCGCTCGTGGTGCAGCACGGCCTCGTGCCACGGCAGGTGCAGGAAGGCGAGCGCTGTATGTGTGTGTGTGTGTGTGTGTGTGTACACTCACTTGGAGAGCGCGACGCCGTTGGGCTGGTTGATGTATCGCTCGTGGTGCAGCACGGCCTCGTGCCACGGCAGGTGCAGGAAGGCGAGCGCTGTATGTGTGTGTGTGTGTGTACACTCACTTGGAGAGCGCGACGCCGTTGGGCTGGTTGATGTATCGCTCGTGGTGCAGCACGGCCTCGTGCCACGGCAGGTGCAGGAAGGCGAGCGCTGTATGTGTGTGTGTGTGTACACTCACTTGGAGAGCGCGACGCCGTTGGGCTGGTTGATGTATCGCTCGTGGTGCAGCACGGCCTCGTGCCACGGCAGGTGCAGGAAGGCGAGCGCTGTATGTGTGTGTGTGTGTGTGTGTGTGCGTGTGTACACTCACTTGGAGAGCGCGACGCCGTTGGGCTGGTTGATGTATCGCTCGTGGTGCAGCACGGCCTCGTGCCACGGCAGGTGCAGGAAGGCGCGCGCTGTATGTGTGTGTGTGTGTGTGTGTGTACACTCACTTGGAGAGCGCGACGCCGTTGGGCTGGTTGATGTATCGCTCGTGGTGCAGCACGGCCTCGTGCCACGGCAGGTGCAGGAAGGCGAGCGCTGTATTTGTGTGTGTGTGTGTGTGTACACTCACTTGGAGAGCGCGACGCCGTTGGGCTGGTTGATGTATCGCTCGTGGTGCAGCACGGCCTCGTGCCACGGCAGGTGCAGGAAGGCGAGCGCTGTATGTGTGTGGGTGTGTGTGTGTGTGTGTACACTCACTTGGAGAGCGCGACGCCGTTGGGCTGGTTGATGTATCGCTCGTGGTGCAGCACGGCCTCGTGCCACGGCAGGTGCAGGAAGGCGAGCGCTGTATGTGTGTGGGTGTGTGTGTGTGTGTGTACACTCACTTGGAGAGCGCGACGCCGTTGGGCTGGTTGATGTATCGCTCGTGGTGCAGCACGGCCTCGTGCCACGGCAGGTGCAGGAAGGCGAGCACGGCCCGCATGGTCTCGGCGGGCCGCAGCACGAGCGCCTCGTAGCGCACCAGCATGCACTTGTCGGCGCCCATCGTCTTGCACTGCTGGTACATGAGCTCCACCGCGTGGTTCCACTTGGTCAGACACTGCCGGTAGCTCGTCAGGTCGAAGCCGGTGATGGTGACCTGCGCGCCGCCGTCGTATATATATATATCGAATCAAATATCTTTATTTTAGGCAATTACCATACCATACCATATATTGTAGCATAGCTACATTGTTTTAAATATATTATAGTAAATAAACAAGTAAAAAAACAGTTGTTTTATTAGGTAGCGTAGTAGTTCCTATACAAATTATAATAGCAAACGCATAATTAACTTTATCGCTAGTATTTTTTTACTAGGCGTACGTATAAATATTACGGCCTTCCTATATTGAATGGGGAATACTTTGTTCTTATTTTATTTATTCATGGTAATAGGCGATGAAAGCTGCATCATGTTTACTTAGTAATTTCATTAGTAGAACCATAGGTAATATTTGGATACCTATGTAAGGGGCACTTTTTAACAGAGGGTATTAGGTTTTAAATAGGCGGGGTTTAAAGTGGTTCGAGGCGATGCAACTAGCACTCAGTACCTGAAATTAAATAGTGTCGACCAATCAACGGCGGCCACCGCATTAGGTACTGGGTGTTCTAGACGGTTCTACGCCATTCGCTTTCCCTAGGCTTCGTTTTTTGGCTCAGTGGATGGTCAAGCATTACCATCTGAGCTGAGCACCGAGCACCACTTCAAATAGTTTTTTTATTTGACTGCCGACGTGTTCAACTTAAAGTTCAACAGTCAATTAAAGTTTGTTATATTATAATTCAAATAGTGACAACACTTGCCAGTGATTACTGGCAAGTTGTTTAAATATTGTAAATACTGCTGTAGGATTTTTATTGTAATTCCTCTGTATGTGTATTAGGTACTGGTTAGGTCTATCTATTGTTAGGGTGTATTTCTTTCCTGTAGACGTCTCCATAATGCGGCAGCCTCCACCAACTGAAAGCTGGTCTGGAGGGTGTCGCGTTAGGGAACGGCGACTACAGGAACGGTTATGTGGCGTTCCAGGGTTCACCCTTCGGGTTCAAGAATTCGACCTTCGGGGTCGAGAATTCTATTTACGGGGTCAAGGCTTCGACCTACGGTGTACAAGGGTCCTAGAAGTTGCCTTCGACGTCGGGTTATACGCCCGAGCTGCTGACCGACCGGGCCTAGTCCAGGCTCTGCGTCCGTGTCGTTCCTGGCCACTACCAATAGAAGGAAGACGTCAGAAGACCGCCGGAATCGCCGTTGCGTTTCGTACAGACCCTTAGTTGAGTGTACAACTATTTTTATATGCGAACAAGCTATTTAGTAATATCGAACGGGAGGTTCGATATTACTACCTGTACTGTATCTTTCTCTCTTTTAATTTTAATAAATTTGTGTAGCCCCCCCTTCTTGTTGTGTCTTATTTATTCTCTTGCTCGCCGACTAGGCTACAATATTCATTACAAATCTACACTAATATTTGTTACAGACTTCCGGTATCTGCTTACACTAGCTGAACTTTGTGGTGCACCTACAGTTATATATCGATTATGTTTGTGATCTAATTTGTTCTGTAGCTTTGGATTATTTTGATTTGTGTTAAAATACTTCTAACTACCTACTAAATAAAATATTATTATGTCGCCGTCCGCTTGAAAGCCTCCGGCGTAACATAATACACACACATTATAAGTAGTATTTAAATTAGTTTCTGTTTATAGGAATTATTAATTGAGAATATGACGGGCCTGTTGGTCTAGTGGTTAGACACCCTACCCGCTGACAAATTGGTCGTGGGTTCGATTCCCACCAAGCAGGCCCGGTCGCAGCCGACGATTTTGTGGGGGGTCATATTTGACGGTCCCGTTGGTCTTGTATTGTAGTGTTACGACCGGGAGATAAAAGTGTTAATTACTCCGTTAATTGCAATGATCTCAAAACGCATTGTTAGTCTATAGGTCTTCTATCGATCCGTACCGAAAGATCTCGAATTCTCAATAGAAAGTAATTCCCTCCAATTCGCAAGTACTTGTGTAAGTACCTACCACTCGCTCGCTCTCGGTTCACTGACCCCGCCTATTGTTCGTTTTCTCGAACAAGTGCGCTATTGTATCCGCTCGCTAGAAGTAGGTATATACGTGAATGATCTAGAAGTTTCCACCCCTCTGTTAATTTAGGTATATAAGCCGACGCATAGAGGCGCCCAGTCAGTTTGTGTTTACAAGCGACAGCGGAAACATCTTAAGAAAGCGATCGAAGAGAATTGTACCAGCGACCCTTGCGAAGATTTTGGACTACTGAGAAGTACTGTGCGACTCGGACTACTGTGCCTTGTGTGTATACTGTGTGTAAAGTGTATACAGAGTGAGTGTACGTGGAATAAAATCTTCTTTTACGTTAATCGGCATTTGATTACCCACCCGCACGTAACAATTGGTGTCAGAAGTGGAATGCCGATTCTGCCGCGAGAAGAAGAAGCGCGTACTCCGCGAACAAGGAGACAAGTGGAGATGGATGCTGCACGTCAGCGTGGTCTTGAGGTGGAGTCCCAGCCTGAGACTGCTACTTCGTCTGATACTGCATCGGGGGGAAACTCAACAGAGCTGAACCTGACAACCCTCATGGCTGCTATACAGGCTATTCAGGCAAACCAGGAGGCTTCCCGCCGCGAGATCCAGGCGAACCAGGAGGCTACTCGCCGCGAGATCCAGGAAGCTATTCAGGTAAATCAGGAGGCTACCCGCCGTGACATCCAAGCTATCCAAGAGGCCACCCGCCGTGACATCCAGGCTACCCAAGAAGCTATCCAGGCCAACCAGGAGGCCGTTCTGGGTAAGATTGATGCCGGCATTACTATACTCGGTGAGAAAGTTACGAAACTGGAAGCGGACGTCAAAGAGGTTACTCTTAAAGCGGAAAACCTGGAAGTCCGAATTGATGACCATGACCACCGCATCCGTAAACTGGAAACTCGCCAACCACTAACCTTGGCTTCACCATCACCATCAGCAGCAAAACTCGACCTTCCGCACTTTAACGGGTCTTCGTCGTGGACCGCCTTCCGCTACCAGTTAGAGACACTGGCCAAAGGGAATGGGTGGACTGATGATCAATCCTTTATGGCCCTGACACTGGCTCTGCGAGGAGACGCTTTACTTATACTAGAAAACCTGCCACTGGAAGGACGCACGTTGGAGGCTCTGTTAGAAGCACTGGATACACGTTACGGTGAAAAGCATCTGGAACACGTTTATCGAGCACAACTCCGCGAGCGAACACAGAAGGCTGGGGAAAGTCCCCAACAGTGGGCGCTTGAGGCGGAAAGGCTGGTTCGTCGTGCGTACTCGTCGTCACCGGCGACAGTTGAGGTAACTTTGTTACAAGCATTCGTCGACGGCATACGGGACGCGGAAGTCAGAGCCGCCGTTCGCCTGGGCCATCATTCTTCACTAAAGAGCGCACTGGCCCATGCGCTTGAAGTGGAAGCTGTACAGGACAGTCGTGCATATAAAGTTCGCGAAATAGTGTCGGATGACAGGAGACCAAAGTATGTCCCCACTTGTTATGGCTGTGGAGAAAAGGGGCATATTCGACTGGAATGTCGTAAAAAGAGAAGGAAGGTCACGAGCTCCGGGACCCAAGTGGACCAAGACCTGTCGTTAAACTAAGTGTCGCCAGGACCGCGGGGCGGGTGCTGGCTGGTAACAATAAGGCCCCCACCATCACCATTACTCAAGTTCGCAACGGAAATAGTCTGACCATCGAGGGAACATTAAATAATCAGACATGCACTTTGACAATAGACACTGGAGCTTCGCGGACTATTGTCAGACCAGAACTACTAAAACGCACCGTTATGTGGAAAAGGCGATCCCCACCATGTCGCCTTCAGACAGCAACCGGCCAGCCAGTCTCCGTCCTCGGTGATACAGACGTAGAGATTAATATTGGTGACCGAACATACATCCACTCAGTTCTTATCGCGAATATCACGGATGATTGCATTCTGGGCCTAGACTTCTTGAAGGATCAGCGATGTGTTTTGGATATTGATAAAGGAGTGTTAAGGTTCCCTGATCAAGAAGTTTGTCTGCAAGGATCACACACATGTATGCAGTCTTTATTGTTTAAAGGATTTCATACTGGCTCCAAGATCTGAAAACTTAGTATCAGTAAAATTTCCTAAGAAGATCAAATCAAACAAATGTGTTATAGTAGAAGACTCCGGCAATCATCCACAGATAATCACTGCCAGGACATTACTTATGACAAAAGGAGTAGCAAAAGTAAGAATTTTAAACTTGAGTAATGAAGAAGTTCGCCTGAGGAAGAATAGCCTAATTGGAAGATGCGAAGAAGTTAAGTACCTAAAACGGTTAAACACTTCCGCGGTTCAACAAAATGTAAGTTCGACCGAAGACGATCAAATTCGACAGCTTTTGGAAAATTGTAAGGAAAATTTATCGCCAATGGAACTGCAGCAAGCCAAAGAACTTTTGGTTACATTCAGGGACATTTTTGCAACCGGAAATGACTGTGGTAGGACAGGCCTTGTGAAGCACCAGATTGACACAGGCGACGCCATGCCTATTAAACAGAGGCCTCGACGTATACCGTGGGCAAAAGAAACAGAGGTGGCCGAAATGATAAAAGACATGGCTGAAAACAAGATCATTGAACCCTCTACAAGCCCATGGTCATCACCTGTGGTGCTAGTAAAGAAGAAGGACGGCAGTACGAGGTTTTGTGTTGACTACCGAATGTTAAATAATGTCACGAAAAAGGACAGCTATCCCCTGCCGAGAATTGATGATACGCTGGACATGCTAAGTGGCATGAAGTGGTTCTCAACCATTGATTTGAAGAGTGGCTACTGGCAGGTGGAATTAAGTCCAGAAGATAAAGAGAAGACGGCTTTTAGTACTGGAATTGGGAACGGACTGTGGCATTTCAACGTCATGCCTTTCGGTTTATGTAATGCTCCAGCAACTTTCGAGCGCCTTATGGAGAGGGTGATGATAGGCCTCCTTGGGGACGTATGCCTGGTTTATCTCGATGACGTGATTGTGATGGGACGCAGCTTCAAGGAGAACATAAAGAACCTGGAGAAGTGTTCACCCGGATCCGAGAAGCAAATCTGAAACTAAGTCCAAAGAAGTGTGCTCTATTTCAGAAGGAAGTCAGTTACCTAGGACATGTCATCTCGGCGGATGGAGTAAAAACCGACCCTGAAAAGATAAAAGCTGTTCAGGAATGGCCTGTCCCGAAAAATAAGACGGAAGTGCGAGCGTTCCTTGGGCTTTGCACTTACTACAGGCGCTTCATTAAGAATTTTTCGGACGTGGCAAAACCATTACATCAATTAACAGAGGATAAACGCGATTTCATCTGGGACTCGAATTGCGAGAATGCTTTTAATGAACTTAAGCAACGGCTTTGTGAAGCTCATATATTGGGTTACCCAAGCAGGGAAGGAAGATTTACTGTGGACACGGACGCTAGTAATACGGGAATCGGTGGAGTGTTGTCGCAAACACAAGGGGACCGCCAGGTGGTAATTGCATACTTCAGTAAAGCACTTTCAAAACCAGAGAGAAATTACTGTGTTACCCGCCGTGAATTACTTGCTGTGGTAAAGACTTTACAACATTTTCAGAAATACCTTATAGGAAGACAGTTCACGGTTAGAACCGATCATGCGGCATTAAAGTGGTTGTTACAGTTTAAAAATCCGGAAGGACAGGTAGCAAGGTGGATAGAGCAACTGCAGGAGTTCAACTTTGTAACCGAGCATCGCAGTGGAAAAGGACACAATAACGCGGACGCTCTGTCACGAAGACCGTGCGCTGACGACTGCAAGCACTGTGGTAAAAATGAAGCCCGAGAAGAAGTAAACCTTATAAGCATGCATGGCTTAGACGACGAGTGGACTGGGCCCAATATGAAGAAGGCACAAGAGGAAGATGATGACCTTGGACCTATACTGCGCTGGAAGGAAAGTGGAAACAAACCCCAATGGAAGGATGTGTCTGCTTATAGCGCGACTACTAAAAGTTATTGGGCTCAGTGGGACAGCTTAATTCTGGAAGGCAATCTGCTGTGCAGAAAATGGGAATCCAATGACGGGAGGCAAATCACTATGCAAGTGGTAATACCATGAGTTATGGTGGCACCTCTTCTACGGCACATCCACGATGGTGTATCCGGTGGGCATCTTGGAGTAAAGAAAACCCTCGTTAAAGTCAGACAGCGGTTTTACTGGCTACGATGCCGCGAAGATATCGAAGATTTGTGCCGTAAATGTACTGCTTGTGCCTCGGTAAAAGGCCCGCAAACCAGAAGTAAGGGACAGTTGAAGCTGTATAACGTTGGGGCACCATGGGAGCGCATCGCAATTGATGTAGCTGGGCCGTTTCCACAGACTGACGATGGGAACAAGTACATAATAGTAGCGCAGGATTACTTCAGTAAGTGGCCTGAGGTGTTCACAACACCCAACCAAGAAGCAATAACGGTAGCCAAGAAACTGGTCCAGGAGGTGATATGTCGATTTGGTGTACCCATGGAAATTCATTCGGACCAAGGACGTAACTTCGAATCTGCCGTATTTCAAGAAATGTGCAAACTTCTTGGGATCCACAAGACCCGTACGACACCAGCACATCCGCAATCAGACGGAATGGTCGAGAGATTTAACAAAACTCTAGAGAATCACTTGGCCAAGGTAGTGGATGATCATCAAAAGGACTGGGATCAGTACATACCTTTGTTCCTGATGTCCTATCGTTCTGCAGTACATGATAGTACGGGGAACACGCCAGCCAAGGTGAACTTCGGCCGAGAGATGAGACTTCCGGTGGACGCAATAACGGGTACCCCACCTGACAGTCCTAAACCCGTTACGGACTATGTGTGCGATCTTCAAAACCAGTTGGACGAAGTGCACAAGAGAGTGCGGGAGAACAGTCTGAAGACCAGCGAGAGGATGAAGACCCGCTACGATCGAAATGCGAATACCAACGGTTTCGATGAAGGAACGCTAGTGTGGTTTCACAATCCGCTTCGCAGAAAAGGGAAGTCTCCGAAACTTCAAGCCCGCTGGGAAGGACCCTTTACTGTTATTACGAGGATCAACGACGTCACCTACCGCATCAAGAAGGGACCCCGAGGCAAACCTAAGATAGTTCACCTGGACAGATTGGCACGTTATCATGGTGATAATGATGCTCGGGACGAACATAACTAAGAGGGGGGTAGTGTTACGACCGGGAGATAAAAGTGTTAATTACTCCGTTAATTATTACTTAATTGCAATGATCTCAAAACGCATTGTTAGTCTATAGGTCTACTATCGATCCGTACCGAAAGATCTCGAATTCTCAATAGAAAGTAATTCCCTCCAATTCGCAAGTACTTGTGTAAGTACCTACCACTCGCTCGCTCTCGGTTCACTGACCCCGCCTATTGTTCGTTTTCTCGAACAAGTGCGCTATTGTATCCGCTCGCGAAAACACTAGAAGCAGGTATATACGTGAATGATCTAGAAGTTTCCACCCCTCTGTTAATCTTCTATCTATACTATAATAAAGCTCAAAGAGCACTTTTTCTGTACATTGAATATTTTTCCAAAATTTCTATGTGGGGATACTATACTTTCGACATAGAGGCCAAAACAATTTTTTTTGGAATTATTGTCTGTCTGTCTGTCTGTCTGTGTCTGTCTGTCGTTTTGTTTGTCCAGGTATCATTTGAAAACCCGTGGATGGATTTTTATAGGACTTTCACTGATGTGTTGTGTAGAAGTCAAGGTATAAATTGGTATATAAAACATCACGCTATGTTTCATAGGGGCTAAGCAGTGAAACATTACTTGCACATATTACCACGTAATTTCCTTTGTATGAGAATAGGGTAATTATAGACTGATCAGTTAATCATTAAGATATGTATTATTACGCTATATACAATAGGGACTGAGCAGACATTTAGTTTGCATAAGATATGGCAGTGGCGAAGGGTCAATTTTTGTAAGGGGTAAGCCGGTCCGGTACACCCAGGACATTTTCATTAGATTTCCGTATTGTTCTAAGTACTTTGCTGATAGCAATATGACATTATATCTTTGAAAAGTTAAAATCTGTAAATTCCGAGCGGATCCAAACTAGATTAGGTATGTATTACAGTCGCAACAATAAAAGATGCGGAAAACTTAAAACTTTCATTATCGAATATCATTAGACAGTAATTTACGATGTTAGCGTGATTTACATTATGAACAGCGCCATCTATCGGTGAAATTGAACATACAATCACTATAGAAATTTAATCTATAAATTTAAAAGAAAGTCGTGTTAGTTACACTATTTATAACTCAAGACCGGCTGAACCGATTTGGCTGAAAATTGGTGGGGAGGTAGCTTAGAACCAGGAAACGGACATAGGATACTTTTTATCCCGGTAGGTTAAGGTTAAGCAACATAAGGCAAGGTCTTTAAATAGATGGGTGAACCGATATGTATGAATGCGGGTAGGTCTGAGAATAGGTTATAAAGTATATTTTATGCCGCTGATACCATGATTGACGAGGATATATAGAACGAGAGGAGGGTGCAAGAGAGGGAGAGGGGAGGATGATGGAGTGAGTGATCGGAGGAGTTAGATGGAGCAAGGGGGGGGGAGCGAGAGGGAGCAAGTTGGGAGGAGGGAGAGGGTTCAGAGAGGACAACGGGGAGAGGAAGAGGGGAAGTGTGACGGGGACCGAAGCGGGAGGGGAGAGAAAGAGCATAGAATTAGATTTTTCTTATAAGAGAGAGAGATGGAGAGAGATATATCAAGGGAGTAGGGAGAAAAGGGGAGCAAAATGTAATAAAAGCGCGGGTGGAGCTGCGCGGGTCAGCTAGTTTAGGTATATAAGCCGACGCATAGAGGCGCCCAGTCAGTTTGTGTTTACAAGCGACAGCGGAAACATCTTAAGGAAGCGATCGAAGAGAATTGTACCAGCGACCCTTGCGAAGATTTTGGACTATTGAGAAGTACTGTGCGACTCGGACTACTGTGCCTTGTGTGTATACTGTGTGTAAAGTGTATACAGAGTGAGTGTACGTGGAATAAAATCTTCTTTTACGTTAATCGGCATTTGATTACCCACCCGCACGTAACAGTAGTTTCAGTTGAGTCCGGGTCTAAACCCGAACTGAGCATCATGCAGATAGGTGTTTACTCAAGTGCTGCTATTTATATATACCTCGTCACCTTGGCAACACGACTGCATGCCGATGCACATGCGAGTGCGATTGGCTCGTCATTGTTCACTAATTAAATTCTATGCGTCCATCGTTTCAAGTTAAGTATAATTTTGTTTTCTAATGGTTTCTAGTGATAGTTCTAGTTTTAAAGTTTAAATAAAATAATAATACAAAATCTTGATTATTATACAAAATTTCAGAATGAATTAAGTATTTATTTAGATAAATATTCTGAAAGTATTTACAAGAAAACCAAAAACTAACAAACACACCCGCGCATGAGTTTAAAAATAAAAGCTTAGCAATCACTCTAGTCGGCCCAAAGTTTCTTAAGTGATCGTTATCGCACCATCATCCCAATACATATTATATCAATACACTGATTCGCATATTTTTATTATTGGAGATTGTTATTTTGGAAATATTGACTGGAGATCGATTGACACAGTTATTCATGCTTATGCAAATGAAACCCTAATAGATTTTGCTAATGTAAATCGCCTGCAGCAATTTAACTCTGTCACGAACTTGACGATCCGTACTCTTCACCATCTGTGTACTACCATCTGTTACAACAAGCTATGTAAGCGAGAGTGTAAATATATTAATTAATGCTGCTCAGTCACATTCTCCTCTTGAGATCGTATATTAATTAATGCTGCTCAGTCACATCCTCCTCTTGAGATCGTATATTAATTAATGCTGCTCAGTCACATCCTCCTCTTGAGATCGTTTTTTTCTTTCGATGATGATCTAAAACTACCGCACAACACCAACACATGTAAACCTAATTTCCATAAACTGCAAGTGTTCCCGAACACTTGCAACTCGTTGATTGGAATGTTTTCAGAGATGTGGATGATGTTGATGGGCTTTGCAATATCTTCTATGAAGTCTTAAATTTTACCATAAAAAAGTCTATACCTACCATTAACCAAATAAGGAAAAAGATACAACCACCGGGGTTTAACGAGAAAATAGTCAAATAGTTACACGAAAAGAATAAAATACGTACGCGCGAATAAAACAAATATAAGAACCAATTAGACGCATTACGATTAAAATTTCTCACTAAGCGATCAGAAGATATGCAAAAGATTGTTAAATTTAGAAGAACCAATCACAAAGAATCTTAAATTGTTTTGGACATATGACGCTTTTCTTTTCACAGATGCTTTTCTTCTTCTTCTTCTTAACATATATCTTGTTGATTCAAAAACTAAGTCTGAATGAAAGAGAACTATGATAATCTTTTCGTCGTATGTAAATTACTTCCAATACATGTGGAGGTCAACTATTTGGTGACCCTTGAGCAGTTCTATAATGACCAATTTAAGGTGCCAGTACATAACCTCGCCATCGAAAAGTCCCTGCTTGTGGCGGCTTTGTGTGGCGGGTCACCCCCTTCCCTCTAATATGGTTGAGAGGAGTGATGGCTGCTGCTCAAGTCAACTCGTGCGCGGGTGCTGCTTGGGACTGGTCCGGCCACTGTCCTTTTGTCCTTTTTTTATTTTCTTATTTTTCTTTTGTAGTCTAGCAGCAAAATTGATTATTACTTTATTTACGTCTTGAAGGCAATTCACTTGAGCTTGTAAATTATTCTTGGTGTGTATCTAACTTAGACGATTTGTGATAAAAGTTGGTAATATGTTAAAGTGCTTTGTGTCTTGCCTGACGAGGCATTGCTTAACAGCAGAAGGTAAATGGTAAACGTGAGCCACTGTGATTTTGGATCGGTCATGCTCGCCATCGAAAAGTCTTTGCTTGTGGCGGCTTCGTGTGGCGGGTCACCCCTTTCCCTCCAAAATGGTTGAGGGGAGTGATGGCTGCTGCTCGAGTCAACACGTGCGCGGCTGCGTGCGTGCTGCTTAGGGGGACTGGTCCGACTACTATCCCTTTGGCATTTTAGTTTGTTGTATTTTCGTCGTATTTTTTATTTTATTTGATATTTTAAACGGCAGGACACACTGTCGCTGGTGCTGATCTAATTGCAAAAACACAAACTTTGTTTTAAAAAAATGTGAAAAAATGACAAGCCCGCTGAGTTTCTTGCCGGATCTTCTCAGTTGAGGCCGCGTTGTGATCCGGTGGTAGCTTTTAAAAAATTGACCGTTCAAAAGTGCTAGCGTTAAGCCTATTTGAAATAAAAAATTTGAATTTTAACAGGCGAGTTAGAGAGCGTAAATTGGTTCGGCCATCAGTCAAAAACTATTATGTAAACAAATAGTATTTGACCCCCCACACTATAGGTATAATGACATCGAGTGGCATATAAAAGATTAGGGTAACTTAAGTAAAATATCCCGTAAAAGGAAACTAAGACAGGTTTTGCTTGCTGATTTCAGTACAAAAGAATGTTTGTAATCGCCAAAATATGATACCTCCTCGTCTTTAGTAATTGATTAAAAATAAAGTTATTTATTTTATTAATTAGGCACACCACCCGTATACCTACATATCAAACATTAATTGAAAAATATTACAGTGGGCACGATTCCTATGTGTACACCAATAACAGGTATGCACACCATTTACCACTGCCACTGGCGTGCACAGAAGGTAGATACAAATATCTGCGAGTTAACTGTACTCTAAGCTATGTGTTAGTGTGCCACCACAAATATGAACTAACGTTACAGACGTATCCATTTACATTTAAAAACATCACGTTAATACCATGTCAGTTGTTATGCTCCGGTGTAATAGGCGGCCTGTAAATGCATTTCAGCTGTTATGCTCCGGTGTAACAGGGGGACCGTAAATGCATTTCGGCAGATTACCGGAATCCAAACGCCGAGTTAGTGGAAATTGATTGTGACATGCCACCGTCACCGGCCACCCGGCAGGACCTGCCACCTGCATTCTTGCCACATGCATCGGGCAATTATCACTCGTTTTTAGTTAGATATAAATAATATTAAATTAATGTATTTTTACTAATTAAATAGTTATTAATAAATCTGGTTTTTTATGTCAATCCGGCTGTGGAAACCTTAAGTCAGTACAAAATATTTTTATTTTAAGATTCTTTAGAGAAATCGTAGGGAATCGTAGGCTAGAAGTCTTTTTGTGTGTATGGACCCTCTGAATAATCTTATTACAGTTTTTAAATGCAAACTAATATGTCTTTAGAATCTGCTAACTTATGGATATCTTCTATCTATACTTATAATAAAACTGTAACAGGTCCAATTCTGTACATTGAAGATATTTTGAAAATTATATTTGGAGGGCATTCTATAACCGATACTGAGGCCGAAAATGTAATTTATTAAATTTTTGTCTGTCTGTCTGTCTGTCTGTCTGTCTGTCTGTCTGTCTGTATCACGGCTGAGCATCACGCCGAAACTACTGAATGGATTCAAATGAAAATTGGCATGATTTGAGATCTTACTACGAGGTAGGACATAGGATACTTTTTATCCCGTAATCTAGCACGGTTCTTTTGGGAGAGGGGATTAAAGTCAAAACGGGTACTTGGTTATACGCTTGGTCCGATTTTATCAATTTTTCTTTATAATATAATAAATATTATTAAGGGAACACTCATAGAGAGTTGTTATCAAAGTTTTGTAATCGATCTGGTTAAGCAACGTTAAGTAAGGTCATTAAATAGATGGGTGACCACTTAACGCCATTTGAACTAAACGGGTCCGTGCTTCGAAGAGCAAGTAAAAAGTGCGTCCCAGTTTTTAACCGACTATAAAAAATGAGGTTATGTATTCGATGCGAATGTCTGTTATTCAAAGTTTAGTTAACGTAAAAATAGCGCAGGCGGAGCTGCGTGGGTCAGCTAGTACTATAATAAAACTCAAAGAGCACTTTTTCTGTACATTGAATATTTTTCCAAAATTTCTATGTGGGGATACTATACTATCGACATAGAGGCCAAAACAATTTTTTTTGGAATTATTGTCTGTCTGTCTATCTGTCTGTCTGTCTGTCTGTCTGTCTGTCTGTCTGTCTGTCTGTCTGTCGTTCTGTTTGTCCAGGCATCATTCGAAAACCCGTGGATGGATTTTGATAGGACTTTCATTGATGTGTTGTGTAGAAGTAGGGGTATAAATTGGTATATAAAACATCACGCTATGTTTCATAGGGGCTAAGCAGTGAAACATTACTTGCACATATTACCACGTAATTTCCTTTGTATGTGAATAGGGTAATTATAGACTGATCAGTTAATCATTAAAATATGTATTATTACACTATGGTTCATGAAATTTTAATTAAACTCCCCAAGTCCAGGTAGTAGTGTATAGATATTGTATTACAGTCGCAACAAAAAAAGATGCGAAAGGTTTACAACTTTCATTATCGAATATCATTAGACAGTAATTTACGATGTTAGCGTGATTTACGTTATGTACAGCGCCATCTATCGGTGAAATTGAACATACAATCACTATAGAATATATAAAAGAAAGTCGTGTTAGTTACACTATTTATAACTCAAGAACGGCCTAACCGATTCGGCTGAAAATTTGTGGGCAGGTAGCTTAGAACCAGGAAACGGACATAGGATACTTTTTATCCCGGTAGGTTAAGGTTAAGCAACGTTAGGTAAGATCATTAAATAGATGGGTGAACCGATTTGTATGGAAGTGTGCATATCGGGTAGGTCTGAGAATAGGCCGTAAAGGTATATTTCATGCCACTAGGTTAAGGTTAAGCAACATAAGGAAAGGTCATTAAATAGATGGGTGAACCGTTATGTATGAAATTTTGTGTGCATATCGGGGAGGTCTGAGAATAGGTCATAATGTATATTTAATGCCGCTGATACCATGATTGACGAGGATATATAGAACGAGAGGAGGGTGCAAGAGAGGAGAAAGAGGGAGAGGGGATTCGAGGAGGGGGTGATGGGGTGAGGGATCGGGGCAGTTAGGTGGAGTAAGGGGGGAGTGAGAAGGAGCAAGTTCGTAGAAGAGAGAGGGGGAGAGGGTTCAGAGAGGGGACAACAGGCAGAGGAAGAGGTGGAGTGTGACGGAAACCGAAGCGGGAGGGGGAAAGAGAGAGGAGAGAATGAGCATATAATTAGATTTTTTTTATAAGAGAGGGAGAGATGGAGAGAGATAAATCTAGGGAGGAGGGAGAAAAGGGGAACAAAATGTAATAAAAGTGCGGGCGGAGCTGCACGGGTCAGCTAGTCTAATATAAGTATATAGAATAGGTTAAACAAGCCGAATACGTTTCTACCAATGATATAGTAAAATATCATTGGTTTCTGCCCTCTGTGCACGCCGCTGCCATTTACCAACTAACATTAGCAGAGATATTTAACATTAGAAAAAAAATAAGTTAACATTACAAAAGTAAAAGAAAAAATAATTATGTTGAAAGGTTACATTGATGAAAATCACAAGGGATTTATGCAAATGATTTTAGTACCATATTTTTGAATATTGAAATTGATTGGCTAAAAATGACTATATTAGCGAGTATTCGCAACACATTCTGACTACTGGAGAGCTGAGGCTGAGGCCAAGGTTGCTTTTCACGAGGGGGTATAAAAGGTTTTAGTAATAGAAAATCTAGGAATTCAAGGAGGCACTGTGAGTGAGACACGGTTGACAATGTCTGGACAATCGATACAGTTGTTACACACTTTGTTCAGGAATAGCAAGTCATGCATCTTACATGGATCAGACAAGGATCCCTTTTGAAAAATGTTAGCCATACACTGTAAATACTCCGATGACTAAAACATCATCATATGAAAGCAATTTGTCGTTGGATACTTTCGATGCGTTGTTACATTGTTCAGAAGTACATAATTATATCGCAGGTCCTTTTGTATAAATCTTTAATCTTTTTGTATAAATAATCAAAATGTGTATTTTCTTGTGTATTATTGATAGTTACCTATGTATATTACTGTGTTGTTTGTATGTGTGTGAACTTGGCTGCAAATAAATGTTTTATCTATCTATCTATCTATATCCATGTAAACCATAGTGTTGTCTTTTACTTACGCGAATATTACACATTGAAATCAAACTACTTTTACCACACCAAACCAAACTACCTAACCAAACCAAACTACTTTTACGGACCAACAATAATAACTAAGAAGATCTGAGGGTACACCGGCATAATTGTGACATAAGGACGTTCAACATCTCAGTCCTCCCGTGACCATGGGTGCTGTAAAGCAATCGAAACGTCGGGATAGTAAAATCAAAAATAAACCGCGATAAAATCCGTAAAAGTAGTTTGATTTCAATCCATGTAAACCAGCTGTGGAATTAAATCGAGCGCTAATCCCGCCGACAATGGCGACAATCTGTTACGCAGTTTGGGGGGTTTCCAATAAAGGATTTATGTATTGTTATTATAATATGTGAAAGCTAAACGAGGAGAGGCAAATGTACCTACCTATATACAATTACAATGACAGACTACCTTTGAGTCTCTAGTTGAGACATTAAAAAATATTGATAACAACAAAGGTGCAGGTCCTGGCGGAATACCACCTACTTTTATTAAAGTATGTGCTTCTGGCCCTGTACCATCACCCCTTACAGCAATATTATTGTCACCTTACTTTATAGACAGACAGTCACAGAGCTATAAACTATGTATACTGACATCTCTAACTCATGTCAAGATGATAATAATACTGCTGATAGAGGTGGTGGTAGGGCCAGGGTATGGTGAACTGGCCTATCTACTTATGGTGATCTATAATAGGTCTTTAGTTTCCGGAGTTTTTCCTGCTGTATGGAAATCTGCAAAAGCCGTGCCTATTCATAAATTGGGAAGTGATGACGTTATTTGTAATTACAGGCCTATTTACATATTATCTACTGCAAAAATACTCAAATCTTTAACATGCCCTCATTTACAGAAACATCTGTCTATTTAAGTGACCGTCAGCGTGGATTTGTCGGTTCGCGCTCAACTAGAACCAACTTAATTCCTTTTACAGAATTTCTTATGCAAGCGGTAGATTCAGGCGCGTAAGTTTACGTAGTATATACGGACTTCTTAAAAGTCTTTGATAAAGTCAGCCATAAGATTCTCGTTGCTAAGTTGCAGGCATACGGTATCACAGGATCTTTACTAAATACCTATCGGACAGAGATTTCTATATCGTCATTAATGTACCATTCATCTTCGCGGGGTACCTATTAGTTCTAGAGTTCCCCAGGTATCCGACTTAGAGCCTACTTTATTTAATCATTTTATTAATGAAATTCTCGAATGCTTTAGATTCACTGAAGTATTTCTGTATGCAGATGATTAAAATTTACAAGAAAAGTCTGCTGATGATGTTGAATTGCTGCAAGGGGATTTTAACAGACTTTGTTGGCATGAATGGGATGGGGAAAGGGATTTTGACATGAATATCAATGCTAAGCATCGATATACTATACCAACAGTAGGGTAGACTGGGTACGGTTGAAACAAAGGACGGTTGAAACAACACGAATATCTCGCAAACCCTTTGCGCACCGGTGAGGGGTCCAAGGGGAGAATCAAGCGGATGACCGGTCCGAACACGAACAACAGTGTTACGTTGCTCTCCATGTGCTTTAAACGTTTTTAAGAGACCCTATTGTGTTTTTTTAACCAAAACTAAGTATTTTTTTCTCGCAGAGTTTTCCAATTATTGTGGTTTCTATTAAAGTGAGAGTATTGAGTGTGCGTATATGATTGAAATAAAGCTTGTAAAATATGGTACTGTGACTAGTTTTTATGTTTAATTGCTTTTACAATTACTATAACTGCTTTTTACCTAAAGCAGGAGTTGGGGACGGTTGAAACATTTTTTTTGGGTACGGTTGAAACATCGTTTTTATTGAGTTAAGCAAGTTATGAAGTAACTGAATGAAGGAAAGAAGAAGCAATTGGATATAGAAAAAAGCAAAAGAAACACCATGAAAGGACAAAAGGTAAAAACGACGTACAACAGGACATCCTGTTGTACGTCATCAGAAGAAGAGGAGTGCTTATGTCTTGTTTGTATGGCACCAGGCATTCAGTGAGCAGGTCCGGAGAAAAGTGGCTACAATGCACTATTTGTAAACTGTGGGCTCACGAGGAATGTACAGAAGGTGGTTTTAACTATGTTTGCCAAAACCGCGACTCAGATTAATCGTTATATTTAAGTTAATGATTGATTTATTAATGAAAGACAAAGAAGAAAGAGAATTCCTCTTTGTCTTCTTATCGTTAATTATCTTTTCTTTAGTGTGTTATGTTAAAAAAACAAATAGCTGATTTTCGTTTTATTTTTTGTAAATTTACTTAAATTATAAGTCTCTGTTATGTAATCTATAGTTACAGATGACTGGTAATATACGTAGATTCTAGCTAGCGTGCTTTAAAAACTTTAAAAACTGGTTAAAAGTATCGTTTGAAGTATTTAAAACAATGAAGACTGATTATTATTGTCAAAGAGATCCTTAAACAGTAAATAAAACATGTTATAATATCATATTTTGTGTTATTCGCATGTGTTTTAACTGACCCCAATCACTGTTTCAACCGCCCCTGGTATGGGGACGTTTGAAACAAATCGGATTTTTTTTTCAATTTGATCTACTGTTAAAAATAATGTTACAGCTCTGGACTAGCGTCGAAATATCGAGACGTCTTTTGTTTCTTAAAATTCCCACGTTTTTAGTTTTAAGACAATAACCTTTTGTTTCATGTTTACTATCAGTTCCGTGAACGCCGGTATTGTTTCTATTACTCTTTATTGTTTAATTGTTAATTTTATTAGGGTATTTACACTTTAAGCCTATTGTTGAAATATTGTTATTGGTTCCACGAACGCTATTATCACCCCAAGTTTTACAGCCTTGTTTACAACTTGCGAACCTTCTGGAAAAGCATAGTCCCATATAAAAGACGCCGTCGAGCCGACCAGGAGTTAGTGTGTTCTACGCTGCGATCCCGGAATAATCTCAACGCTATACAGTGTACGATACGCTGCGATACCGAGTGATATATCTGCGATTCAGTGAAGTGATAAGGTGAACGACTAAAGCTTGTGATAACGGACTCCGAGTGATATACCTGCGATCTGGACTGTAATATTGCTGTACTCTTAAGTGTGTGTGGAAATAAATCATCTTCACCAAGCAAACGGCATTTTTAAGAACCCTGCGACGTAACAATTGGTGTCAGAAGCGGGATGCCTTTATTGCCGCGTGAAGAAGACGATCGTACACCACGCACGAGGCGGCAAGTCGAGATGGACTGCACACGTCGGCAAGCTGAGGAGGAGCGGACGGAAGCATCGACATCGACGAGTGTGCCTGCTACGCCTTCGATGGATTTGTCCGCCCTATTGGAAGTTATGCGACGAGAGTTCCAAGCTAGCCAAGAAGCAAGTCGTCAAGAGTTGCGGGAAGCATTGCAGGCCAACCAGGCAGCTATGCAGGCCAACCAGGAAGCATTAATGAACAAATTAGATACCGGCCTCAAGGAAATTGGACAACGAGTAAGCACCGTGGAAAAAGACATCAAGAAAGTCAGTGCACAAGCGAATGAACTACAGGTGAGAGTGGATGCGCACGACGAGAGTCTTCAATCGATGAAGAAAGAAATGATCAAGCTGCAAGCTCGTGAACCAGTCGTAGTGGGCTCGTCATCGTCAAGGCTTGATTTACCTCATTTTGATGGAGCCTCTTCGTGGACTGCATTCAGGCATCAATTTGAGACTTTAATGGAGGCAAACGCCTGGAGTGACAAATATGCACTGACTGCACTCACTCTCGCCCTGCGAGGAGATGCCTTGGTGGTGTTAGAAAACCTGCCAGTCGAAGGAAGAACCGTGGGGAATCTGATGGAAGCCCTTGAAACCCGGTACGGCGAGAAGCACCTGGAGCATGTGTGCCGGGCACAGCTGCGAGAAAGAATTCAGAAGCCTGGCGAGAACCTCCAGCAATGGGCTAGCGAGATCGAACGTCTAGTACGTCGTGCATACTCATCAACACCAGAGACAATACCAGTGACACTGTTGCAAGCTTTTGTGGATGGAATACGAGATCCCGAAGTCAGAGCCACTGTACGACTGGCACATCATAGTTCATTGAAGACTGCGCTCGCTCACGCTCTGGAAGTCGAAGCGGTGAGGCAAGATACACGGATACACAAGATAAGGGAAGTAGTGACAAATAATCGAATCAGTGTTCCACGAAGCCCGCGATTTGGGCCGATGTGCTACGGCTGTGGGGAGAGAGGACACATACGGGTGGATTGCCCACAACTGAAGAAGAAAAGTGTCTCAAATGCCGAGACACAATCAGAAGATAACGTGTCGTTAAACTAAGTGTCGCCAGGGCCGCGGGGCGGGTGCTGGCTGGTCATAACGAAGCCCCAACCATCACTATCACACAAGTTTGCAACGGAAATAGCCTTATCGTCGAGGGAACGTTGGACAACAAGCCGTGCAGTTTCACTGTGGATACCGGAGCATCACGTACAGTAGTGAGACCAGAATTAATGAAGAGAACGATCCTGTGGAATAAGCAGATACCAGCACTTTGCCTTCAAACAGCAACTGGCCAGTCAGTTTCCGTCCTCGGCGACACCGACGTGGAGATTAGTATCGGTGATAAAGTTTATCGTCAATCGGTGCTAATTGCCAACATCACCGATGACTGCATATTGGGGTTGGACTTCCTGAAGGATCACCGTTGTATTTTGGACATTGCAAGAGGAGTGCTAAAATTTTCGGACCAAGAAGTATGTCTACAGGGATCACGACCTTGCAATCTATACTGCTTGAAGGACACAATATTGGCTCCAAGATCAGAAACCATTGTACGAGTGAAGTTTCCTTCTAATGTTAAACACGGACGCTGTGTTATTGCTGAAGATAATGGTCACCACCCAAATTGGATAACAGCAAGAACATTACTTGTAACAAAAGGCGAAACGCAATTAAGAGTTCTGAACCTCAGTAACAACGAGATTCACCTGAAGAAAAACACAGTTATTGGAAAATGTCAAGAAGTCAAGTCTCTTCAACGCCTTAGCGATTCTAACAGTGCAACGCATACCTCCGAAGAACATGTTGAAGATCTTATGGAATCTTGCAAAGGAACATTAACAGCATCGGAGTATTCTCAAGCAAAAGATCTTCTTCTGCGGTATAAGGACATATTTGCATCAGGAAACGACTGTGGAAGGACTGGACTGGTGAAACACAGGATCGACACAGGAGATGCCAGACCAATAAAACAGAGACCTCGTCGTGTACCATGGGCCAAGGAAGCTGAAGTTACCGAGTTGGTGAATGAAATGGCCAAGAATAAGATTATCGAGCCGTCGACGAGTCCTTGGTCATCACCAGTAGTCTTGGTGAAAAAGAAAGATGGTAGCACCAGGTTCTGCGTAGACTACCGGATGCTGAATAATGTCACCAAGAAGGACAGTTATCCTTTGCCACGGATAGATGACACACTGGACATGCTCAGTGGCATGAACTGGTTTTCAACGGTGGATTTGAAGAGTGGCTATTGGCAAGTGGAGATAAGCCCTGAAGACAAAGAGAAAACTGCGTTCTGCACGGGAATAGGAAACGGTCTCTGGCAATTTAATGTCATGCCATTTGGACTATGTAATGCTCCAGCGACGTTTGAGCGCCTCATGGAAAGAGTCATGGTTGGTCTGCTTGGAGACGTATGTCTAGTGTACCTCGACGATGTCATCATAATGGGGCGTAACTTTAAGGAGCATTTGAGAAATCTGGAGAAAGTCTTCACCCGGATCAGAGACGCCAATTTGAAGCTAAGCCCGAAGAAATGTGAATTATTTAAGAAGGAAGTTAAATACCTGGGTCATGTGATATCTACGGAAGGCGTGCAAACTGACGCGGATAAAGTGAAAGCCGTACGAGAATGGCCAATTCCGAAGAACAAAACAGAAGTGAGAGCTTTTCTCGGCTTATGCACATACTACAGGCGATTTGTCAAGAACTTTGCGGACATAGCAAGACCGCTGCATCGCCTAACGGAAGAAAAACGTGCCTTCATCTGGGATTCAGACAGTGATGAAGCCTTCAACGCCCTGAAGCAGTATTTGTGTGAGTCGCCCATCTTGGGCTATCCAAGCAGAGAGGGACGATTTGTTGTGGACACTGACGCAAGCAACACGGGGATTGGAGGTGTCCTATCACAGATACAAGACGACCGCCAGGTTGTGATAGCTTATTTCAGCAAGGCACTTTCGAAGCCGGAAAGAAATTATTGTGTGACTCGCCGTGAACTGTTGGCTGTTGTGAAGACCTTACAGCACTTCCACAAGTACTTGATCGGGAGGCAGTTCACGTTACGGACAGATCATGCCGCATTAAAATGGCTGCTACAATTTAAGAATCCTGACGGACAAGTGGCACGATGGTTGGAGCAGCTGCAAGAATTCCATTTTGAGATAGAACACCGAAGTGGAAAAGGACATAATAATGCAGATGCACTATCAAGGCGGCCTTGCCCAGAAGAATGCCAACACTGCAAGAAACAGGAGACGCGTGAAGCTCTGAGAACCATTAAGATCGATGGGACCGATAATGAGTGGACGGATGACAACATGAAGAGAGCTCAAGAAGAAGATAAAGATCTACGGCCTATCATAGACTGGTTGAAGATTGGGAACAAGCCACAATGGAGTGACATATCGGCATACAGCCCAATATGTAAGGGTTACTGGGCCCAGTGGAGCAGCCTGACGCTTAATAACGGGCTCTTATGCAGGAAGTGGGAGTCAGAAGATGGTAAAGAGGTCACTCTACAGATTGTTGTTCCGCGAAGCAAGGTTGCACCTCTTCTGAAACACACGCACGATGGAGTATCTGGCGGACACCTTGGAATGAAGAAAACTCTTGTGAAAGTACGGCAAAGGTTCTACTGGTTACGATGTCGGGAGGACGTGGAAGACTGGTGCCGGAAGTGCACTGCGTGTGCATCTGTGAAAGGACCTCAGACAAGAAGCAAAGGAAAACTTAAGCTATACAACGTCGGAGCACCTTGGGAGCGCATAGCTATAGATGTTGCTGGACCATTCCCAGAAACCGACAGTGGGAACAAATACATAATCGTCGTTCAGGACTACTTCAGTAAATGGCCGGAAGTCTTCGCTACGCCGAATCAAGAAGCCAAAACCGTAGCAGAGAAGCTGGTTCAAGAAGTTGTCTGCCGATTCGGAGTACCGTTGGAAATCCACTCTGACCAAGGACGAAATTTCGAATCTGCCTTGTTTCAAGAACTTTGCAAGCTGCTTGGCATGAACAAGACAAGAACGACTCCAGCACATCCCCAGTCAGATGGAATGGTTGAGCGGTTCAATCAAACGTTGGAAAATCACTTGGCGAAGGTAGTCGACGAACACCAAAGGGACTGGGACAGATATATACCACTTTTCCTTATGTCATACCGCTCAGCCATACACGATAGTACGGGCATGTCACCAGCCAGAGTAAACTTTGGAAGAGAAATGAGGCTTCCAATTGATGCTATTACGGGTACACCTCCTGAGGCTCCGAGACCAGTAGTGGATTACGTGTGTGATCTGCAAAACCAACTGGATGACGTGCACACATTGGTACGCGAGAACAGCTTACGGACCAGCGAAAAGATGAAGACTCGCTATGACCGTCGTGCAAACACCAGTGGTTTCGACGAGGGAGCGTTGGTGTGGCTGCATAATCCACTACGGAAGAAAGGGAAATCTCCGAAGCTGCAGGCCCGATGGGAAGGACCTTACAAGGTGATTACGAGGATAAATGATATCACCTATCGCATCAAACAAGGGACGAGAGGAAAACCAAAGATAGTTCATGTGGACCGGTTGGCTCAATATCACGGCAACAATGATGCTCGGGACGAGCATGTCTAAGAGGGGGACAGTGTTACAGCTCTGGACTAGCGTCGAAATATCGAGACGTCTTTTGTTTCTTAAAATTCCCACGTTTTTAGTTTTAAGACAATAACCTTTTGTTTCATGTTTACTATCAGTTCCGTGAACGCCGGTATTGTTTCTATTACTCTTTATTGTTTAATTGTTAATTTTATTAGGGTATTTACACTTTAAGCCTATTGTTGAAATATTGTTATTGGTTCCACGAACGCTATTATCACCCCAAGTTTTACAGCCTTGTTTACAACTTGCGAACCTTCTGGAAAAGCATAGTCCCATATAAAAGACGCCGTCGAGCCGACCAGGAGTTAGTGTGTTCTACGCTGCGATCCCGGAATAATCTCAACGCTATACAGTGTACGATACGCTGCGATACCGAGTGATATATCTGCGATTCAGTGAAGTGATAAGGTGAACGACTAAAGCTTGTGATAACGGACTCCGAGTGATATACCTGCGATCTGGACTGTAATATTGCTGTACTCTTCAGTGTGTGTGGAAATAAATCATCTTCACCAAGCAAACGGCATTTTTAAGAACCCTGCGACGTAACAATAACATACCTGGAACTAAGATCACATTGCCCAATAGTAGATCGAAACATGCTCTTTTATTTAACATATCTTCATCATCACTCGGAATATAAAAAGCAAAACTATGGACGATATAAGAGAAATTGTTTCAACCGTACCCAGTCTACCCTATATCGATGATGCTAAGAAATGTTTTAAAGTGAAGTTTACTAGGAATCTTAACATTATAGATTCCCAATATAGCATCAACGACGAAACTATTGAGTAAACTAAGACTCTAAAGGACTTAGGGGTACTATTTCATCAGAAACTGACTTTTACACCTCATCTGGATAACATTATTAAGAGAGCGTCGAGAATGCTTAAATTTGTTATCAGAACTTGCAGTTTTCCGGAACAGTAAAACTATTATATTGCTTTACAACAGTCTGGTTGCTGTAAACTGTAAACCGGATTAAACAACAAAAAAATTACTAACTCGTACGTCATACCAGAGGAATAACGTCACGGCTGTCAATGAGCGTTTTCGCGCCAATGTGGATGAGTCAACTTTTGATTTGCAATATCTGGATAATTCGTGCATATTTTAACTTTTTTGTTTTTAATATCTCTAAGCGAGTCTTAATTCTATTCTATTGTTGGTGGCTATAAAATCGGGCCCGGTAACCACCGGAACGCACTTCGACCCAGTTGGATCCATTGTGCATGCCCTAGCCCTTACTCTGTTGCTGACGTGTCGAAGAGTTCCCTTAGGTACGCAACGATTGCGCCAGCTTGGAGCTGCACACAATCATCTGGTGTGGGGTAGGCCACTCCCAGAAGACTCAACCTACGTCTCGCAAGAGCGTCGCAGCTGAGAGCAGCACCAAAATGTCCCGTAAGTGCACCTATTAGGTGCCTTATTTGTGATCTGCTTAGGTTTAATAATTTAACCCCACAGTCCACCCTTGTGCTAGAGAACGCTTTGGAGTGGTTTAGGTCTGACGCTGCCCTCCATTCCTTCATGTGTTCGTTCCTAGCTCCCTACAAATGGTTCGGGGCCAACCAAATGTCTCTGTGAGCCGGCCCTCGCTAGTCTGTCTGCCTTCTCATTACCCTCGACGCCTTCGTGTCCAGGTACCCAGATAAGGCTGACGCTGTTGTGTTTTCCCAGGTTATTCAAACCTGTAACACCTTCTTTAACCAGTTTGGAGACAACTCGGAAGGAGTTTAGAGCCTTCAGAGCTGCCTGACTGTTACTGAGAATGTAAATGGTTTTACCTTTGACATTTCTCCTCTGCATTTCTTTAATGCTGGCAATTATGGCATAAGTTTCCGCTTGGAACACCGACGCATAATGCCCCATGCTGTGACTGATACTGCAGTCCTTGGAATAAATCCCTGCCCCTGTACCTGACTCCATTTTAGAACCGTCAGTGTACCATTTGAGGTGAGTTCCACCAACAGGCGTCCACTCTTCCCTTGATGGTATGTGTACTCGGTACCTCTTATTAAACATGTGCACTGGATTTATTTTATCACAGGGCATATCCATTAGATCATCCAATTCTTCCACGGGATCATAAAGTGTGTTTTGTACAGGACTTCTTACGATTCCAAGCTCCTGCTTTTGCAAGTCTGTATAGCGACTTCCTTGCCTCTGTTTGTATATTAGTGTGTAGTGGGGTTAGTCCCAGTATCCACTCAAGAGCCAGTGTAGGCGTTGTTTTAAAGGCATTAATTGCCATGCAAACTACTCTTTGTACCTTCCTTAGAGAATCCTTGCAGATCTTTAGTTTAGTCCTGGGCCACCATACAGCGCTGCCATATGTAAGAATAGGCCTCAACATCGTAGTATATAACCAATATATTACCTTTGGTTTGAGTCCCCAGGTTTTGCCATAAGCAGATGGGTACATATTGAAGACTCGTAAGGCCTTTTTTGTTATATTTTCAACATGACTATGCCACGTTAGTTTCCTATCGAGAGTTACCCTGTAGCATAGCTACATTGTTTTAAACTCATTTCAGTAAATAAATAGGTAATAGACAGCTGTTTTTAGCAGGACGTTGAATTACGCCTATAAAAGTAGTAATAGCAACGCATAGTAATCTTACTTATTAACTATTTTTGACTAGGCGTTTTGTTTTAACATACGGCCCTTCTATATTGATTGGGGAATGCTATGTTCTTATTTTAGTTATTTCTGGTAATAGGCGATGAAAGCTGCATCAGGTATTCTTATTAATTTCATTGGTAGAACCATAGGTAAAATTTAGATACTTAGGTAAGAATCACTTTTTAATAGAGGGTATTAGATTTAAAATAGGCGGAGTCTACCGAGGGCGAGACGATGCGATAAATGCTCAGTACCCGAACACTAAAAGTGACGTCCAATCAGAGGCGGCCACCGAATTAGGTACTGGCTTTTCTAGACGGTTCGACGCCATCTCCACTCGATAGGTTTCGTTTTTGACTCAGAAGTTGAGCCAGCCATTGCCATCTGAGCTGAGCAACGAGCAACGCACCAAATATCATTTTCATTATAATACTGCCAGCGGGTTCAACGGAATTGTTTATTGCTAAAGTCTATTATATATAAAGTCTATTATATATTATAGTATTAAAGTACAATCTTAGTTTGATAAACCAGAAAACCCAGTATTACTGGTAAGTTGTTTAAATATTTTAAAGTCTGCTGTAGGATTCTATTGTATTTTGATTATCATGTGAACTAGGTACTATAAGCCTATGGTTACATCGTGTATTGTAGGGTGTACTTTTATTCCTGTAGACGTCTCCATAATGAGGCAGCCTCCACCAACTGAAAGCTGGTTAGGAGGGTGTCGCGTTAGGGAACGGCGTCTACAGGAACGCTTATGTGGCGTTCCAGGGTTCTCCCTTCGGGCAAGAGTGTTCCCCCTTCGGGCGAAAAGCTTCGCATTTTTTCCGGCCACAAGTTCGTGGCTGTGTTGCTGACGACCGGGTCTAGTCCAGACTCCGCATCCGTGGCGTGCCTGGCCACTCCAAGGAGAAGGAGGACGCCGAAGACCGCGGGAATCGCCGTTGCGTTCCCTAACGACCCCTAGTTAAGTTACAGCTATTTTGGTTATACGTGCGAACAAGCTAACAAGTAATCGACCTCCCCCTGTATCGTAACATTCTTCTCGTTTCTATTATTTAATAAATTTGTGTAGCCCTTCTTTTGTGTTCTTATTTCTTGTGCTCGCCGACCAGGCTACAACCCCCAGATATTTAACTTCCGTTTATTTATTTTATTATGTTTATTATGTTTCGCCCATTTTAGTTTAGTGCCGTACATTTCTAGTTCCCGAAGGCCCTCTAAATGTATTTTTCTCGTAAACGGCACTATGACAGTTTTGCTTGGATTAATGGAATTGGAGGTTAGTGGTTATTAAAGGTTAGGTTTGTACACCATCTTTCCACCCTACCCAAAGCACCTTGCAGCAAATCCGCTACGACGTTTGGAAATTTTTAACAGACTTCAAAAAAGGAGGAGGTTCTCAATTCGTCTGTATATATATTTTTTTTTCTATGTATGTTCGCGCATAACTCTGGCAATTATGAACCGATTTGAAAAAATCTTTCTTCCATCCATTCTTTAATCCGTTAATTGGGTCCCATAAAAAAAATATTGCATACGAATAAGTAGTTCCTGAAAAAACAAGAATGTTGACTGCGCAGGAGAACTGCAGGAATGCCTATATAGATGACTTTATGTCGCTTTTTACGGACAAAAATGGTCATAACTCTGGCAAATATTTACCAATTTCAATGATTTTTTTTTTATTCGAAAGATTTCAAAGATTGAACCACTGTAATGAATCTGTATGAATTTTATCACAACCGGCTAAGAACTTACTGGAGGACCATGAACGATGTGGGCGAATTTATCTGGTAAAAACCATAAAACTGACGTTCTCCATTACATTACTCTGACAAATATAAACCGATTTCGATGATTCTTTTTTATTCGAGAGAGTAAACTACTATGATGATTCCATGCAAATATCATTACGACCGGGTATTTTTTTCTGAAGAAACATGAATTATGTAAAACTATGTAGACGATAATGTGTATGACGACGATAATCATTTTACCGTTTTCGATGGTTCAATCATTATTTATGAAAATATCACAAAAAAGTATAAAATAAAATCTTTTAAAAAAATAATTGAACCGACTTCAATATCACTGAAAAGTATAAAATAATTTAAATATTATTGAAGTTGGTGCCAATTATACATAGCAGGTATGCTAAAATAAACTTCTATAATATTTAAATTATTTTATAGTTTTCAGTGATATTGAAGTCGGTTCAATTTTTTTTTTAAAAGATTTTATCCATTTACTTGTAAGCGAATCTTAAATCTTTATTATACACTAAAAAACAAAATTTATGCAAGTTCCCCATTGTATTTATTTTTATAATGTATTTTTTTCGAAGACTTAGACGGGAGTTCAGTACTTCAGGACTGGAAAAATCTTAGGAAATTATTTCATATGTATTCGTAATGATGACATTTCTAGACACATAGGAATTCCATCAACAATGATTTTGCCATTATTCTTTGTAGTCACCCTTAAACACCACGTCTCAGTACTAATATTATGTTATCACTGGCGACACACACTGGATAAAAAACCTTCGCCTTCAGGCACTGCGGAATTTCGGACCAGAAGACATCGCGTAGTTTCCCGAAAGATGCCCGATCCGAGTAAGATTCTTCGGGCGACCTCTTTGTCAAAGTTGGACCGACCTAAGTGGGTGGTTATACAGAGGTAGGTAGATAGATACAGAGTGATCAACAACTTCAATCAGTGTACCATCGGCAACAAATGCCGGTACGTTTGCACCATGGACATAAAGCATGATCTTCGTAATACTTTTTAACGTCAACAATTAAAAAGTCATCAGGATCAGACGTAAATCAGTCATCGTTCGCTGAGGAGCACGGATGGCGCAAATCATTTAAAACATTCGATAAATTGCGACAAAGTATGACACAACAGGAAATACAAACAGACCGATAAGGAAAACCACAGTGGGTCGGTCGGCAGTCGGCGGAGGGTCGCCGGAGGGTCGCCGGAGGGCGGCGGAGGGCGGACACTGACCTTGCGCGTGATGATGGAGTGCACGGTGGCGCGGCCGTCGCGCACCATGAACAGGAACTTGGCGTTGGGGAACAGCTCGAGCACGTACGCGCCCATCTTGAGCACGAGCGGGTCCTTGTTGCAGAGCCGCGGCGCGGGCTCGCCGTGGCGCACGATCACTTCGAGGCAGAAGGCGGCGATCGCGTTGTCGAGCACCGCCTTCGAGACGCCCGCCTGCTCGAGGCGCACGCTCTCCTTCTGCGAGCGCATCCAGTGCTGGCGCATCTGCAGGATGCGCGGCACGACGCGCGTCTCCTGGCCGCAGCGCACGTCCGGGTGCGCGTCCAGCATGGCGCGCATGAGCGTGGTGCCGGAGCGCGGCACGCCGCCGATGAAGATGAGCGGCAGCTCGCGGCCCTCGACCGGCGCGTCCGCCGAGCGGCGTGCGCCCGCGCCGCCCGCGCCGCCTCGCAGCCACGCCCACGCCAGCAGCGCGGCCGCCGCCAGCGCCGCGGCCACGCGCCACCGCAGCCCGCGGCCCATCCCGCCGCCGCCGCCGCCGCCGCCCCGCGACCTGCGCCACCGACACACACACACACACGTTAACTCACTGATGACTGATGGTGATCGAGCACCGTCGAACTAATACGTGACATATACGATCGTCATCGATCGTCGATCGAACCAATATAAGATATTTCCCGAGGGTTCCGGAACGAAGCGTGGGCATAATTTATATGTTTATAATTGTGTTATAATACAATATGTTTTTCTATTTTTCCCTTCGTCGGTTTTGGTGTCGCGTATGTATGCTAAATTGTCGATCTCGACGCGGTTCATTGTCCTCTAACGCTACGTGAATAGTTTTCACTCACGTATCGACGCTCCGACGGATATGTGCAACATAATAATATTATTATGTAAGTAGGTATTTTACTATAGTGACGTTATTTGACTGGGGCGCCGCGTCGTTTGTCATGCATGGCTCGGAACGAATCATATCGAAGCGACGTAATGAATTTCTTAGCGTGAAATCACGCTTATCGCTAACCATAATATTACCGATCGTATACTTTGTGTTCGGTTGCTAACGCGCTTATGGGTATTTGACAAAAAAAAATGGTTTTGTAAAACAGAAACCTCACCGGACGGCTGAGTATTATACTAACTGTAGAAATTGAATTTGACTCAGCTGACCTAGCGTGGCGGCGCAGCTCCGCCCGCGTTTTTTATTTCAACTGTTTATATAGAATTTCCTTTCTTTATTCTTTTAAACCACCCGAGAGGGCGCAGACCAGTTGTCATTCTACTATTATAAAACGCTAGAGAATTGAAAACAAATGTATGGAAATGACATTATCTCTTTGGTAAGCCACATGAAGAGGTACTTATGTCATTCCCATACATTTTTTTTTTTTAAACTAGCATTTCGTATTGTAGAATGACATCTTGGATAAGGGGGCTGGTGTCCTCTTTCATGTGCCAATGCGACAGCCGCGGGGGTTATAGTGGGTAAGAATCACACACTCCCCGGTTGAAGGTTTAGTGATGTAAATATCTTGAGTAAGTGAGCGTGAGTCCATAGTCCGGTTTTCATTCACCAATTTCGGATGACCGTGAGCACGGCCTTTTTTGAGAGCTGGAAGCCATGGCTGTCAGAGATTTAAACCGACTTATTAAAAAAAACATATTTTTATTTAATTCTGACATGATGACATCATTTCATTATAAACGATATAATTGACAAAGTGCTCATACTGGTTGTTGTGCAATCAGTCATAAACAAAATAACAGCTGCCTTTGAGAAAGGCACTACACCAGTGAGACCCACCATTATACATGTACCTACATTAATCTAAATTAATAATTTATATTATAAACATAAATTCTGTATTACATTATAGAGCTTGAAATTTGTTTTTTATTCTAGGACAATCCACTCACAATCATCTGATACAAATATAAGGAAGAAGTCTGTACTATAATAACCAGATTTAATGAAAATACTTACTAATAAATCTACATTTATTAAGAATATTTTTTTATCACAAATGAATTAGTATGAAAATTTTATTTAGTTGTTTCCTTTATTCACATTGTTGCTGTGCCCTACAGAGTCCATAATTACCGAGCCCTTCAGGCTCCAATTGTACAGCCACTGTATTATAAGATCTTGAAAACATTGCGGAAAGCAATAAATTATAATTATGAATATTAATTTTAGATACAATATATAACTAATATACTATAACGTGAACATTTAAAGCTTTGAATGTAGGTTGTCATAATACTTTAGGTGTGTAACAGTAGATTGGTAAATGTGTGTTCATTCGTTTTTCCTTTATTTATTATAACTCTTAGAAACTCTTGTGGCAGCTCAGAAATTCATGAAATTAGTCATATTGGTATTAAGACAGTTCTATTTAAGTGATAAGAATAATACTTATATGAAGAGGTCAGAGTGACAGTGGATAGAGTGTAGATTCATACAACTTGATGAGATGAGATGAGCTAGAATTACAATAATGACTTACAACTCTTTTCTAGTGGCTCCTTTTAAGATTATGAAACTGATCCTGAAACAATTTACAGGAATAATGTTTGTTACTATGTATGCTCCAGAAATTAAGCCACAGGTGCTCCACACACCGCGAGTTGCAGCCGACAGGAAGTTTATTTGAAAAGCACTGAGTTAATAAAACATATGACCATACAACACATTATCAAAATGCGTTTATGACAGAGAGTTGAACGTAATGTTACTGTACGAAACTCACTGCAGCTAGTCAGGTTTATAAACACTCCTTTAAGTGCATGAGTTGACACAATAATGACTAGAACAAACAGACCGCCGTTGGTCCTCTCCGTTACAAGTTACAATAAAGCAACTTGGAATCCATTACTTAATTGCACTTTCAATTATGTTTATACTTACCTGTTGTACTTAAATCACTAGCAATGTGGCACCACTCAATACACTCACCTACATGAAGCGTGATAACTTGTTATGAAATGGGATAGTTAACTTTCTTCGTGCCAGCACATCATCCCTTGTACGAACTTTAGTACTATGTGATTATTTGAAATTAAAACGAGCGCAGGCGACCGCTAAGTCTGTAGAAGCAAACAGTCTTAGATTATTCTGATAAATAAAATACACAAATACACTCACTTCAGCAGTCACAATAAACTTTAAAATGAAGAATTCCTAAATACAAATAATTATTTTCGAAATATCTAGTCACAAGGCGTGATATAATATGTAATGGTAATACTAATATGAAATATCTAAAGAAAGAATCAATTTAGGTAGGTACCTAATTAAAAATTCGATTTACAGGAAATATTTTCTAGGGCACAAAACAAACTGACTAGACAAGTCACCTGTCACAGTCAGAATATGCGTAGCATCCATGAAGCTATTAGGGTCAAAGTGGAGGAAACACTCCCAAATACATGCCTGAGGTCAACGCTATCCCTTTCATTGAGGTCGGATCTCTCTTTCTAAGAGGGCAACCTTAATGTTTCATGAAAAATCAGGACATCTTTTTAACTTCGTCGCATAATACGACTTACTTGGCTTGTTTACCAAGTGTCTGGGTGTTTTATCTATATAAGTATGTATTTACAAAAAAAAAAGTATATAAGTATTAGTATCAGTTGTCTGGTTTCCATAGTACAGGCTCTGCCTAGTTTGGGATCAGATGACCGTGTGTGAATTGTCCCAGGATATTATTATATTATTATTATGCTTTAAGTTTAAACCGATTAAATATGTCTAGTTGCTTAATCAGTCTGATTATGGGTTGGAGCAGCCCAAATACGGAAGAACTGTGTACAAGAAGAACAAACTGTGATTGATAGGGAAACAGATGATAAATAAATAAGGACCTCCATCTGGCCGATATGACCACAGTGGGTATTTTGAAAGATCTCAGTCTACGCAAAATATATTATAGTGCGCAAGTGCTTGCGTAGACACAACTGCACTCTCTCTCTCTCTCTTCCGTTTACCTCTCAAAATACGATGGGATGAAAAACCGACACGACCGGGGAGAGACCAGGTGCAGGATCAACATTTTACATGCCCATCTTACGCATGGAGCATCTTACTTTACAGAAAATCAAGGGATAAATAATAAGCTAATGGTTGTGAAAATAAAAGCATATGAAGTTATGATTAAAAAAAATATTGTGCTATAAAATCATTTATTCAGTACGTTTAACGATCTCCGATTAATCACAAGATACTGAATAGCAATTAGCATTATATGCAAACAACTAAAACACCTTTTAACCAACACATTAGACGATAGAAAAAGCATTCGCGGTAAATTTAGTTTTCCATAGGACCAACAGCAGCTCATTGCAGCTTCATCAAATTTATTTTCCAATGGGACAATGGATAGTCATAGGTACATTCCTTCACTCAATATTTTTAGGAAATCTACAAGAAAATAAAAAATGTATTAATATTGACCAGGGGTAAATAAAACAGTATGTATATTTATGGAATGATATAGGTACTCTCGCCGATACGGCCAATCCAACCACAGCGGCTAATCTTTCGCAAGATCAGCCATCATCCAGTGCACAAATGCTTGCGTAGACACAAGTGCACAAGTGTACTTTACATGCCTATCCGACGCATGGATCATCTTACTTTACAGACAATGACCGGCCTGCATTATCCTAGCCAGTGAGGAACAACTACACATAGTTGTTGCTCCCCGCAGGATTCGAACCTGCGACCCCCGGTATGCAAGCAAGCGGTTTCCCACTGCGCCACGGAGGCTACTAGACGCGACAGGACTAGGAGGCGACAAGAATAAATATGATTTTAATAATATGTATCTAATAAGTTACAAAACTAACTGTACCTAAACTTAACCTACATACCTACACACTTGTAAAATTAATGAACATACAATATGTTTTCAATATCAATCCTTTGAACTAAATACATCGTTTATTTTTTGATCATAAAGTGGCGGTAAAAAATCCCCAAAACGGAAAGTCTTCAAAAAATCTTTACCATGGTTACTCTATTAAAATAATGTGAAATATTTTAAAATTCAAGTACAAATTAATATAAACTTAAACCCAATACTAACAAACGAACTGAAAACGTGTTATGTGCCTATCGAAAGAAGAACTGATCGAAAATATGGTGCATAATGCACAGGGATCATCGGTAGGTAATTATTGAACAAAATCGCACTTACGAGTGATATTCGGTTTTAAATACTGGATACAACATATTTTTGCAACCAAGTACTGCACATTTTATCACCATTTTTATGATTTTAATTCACTTTATCGTGAAATTATGGTATTTAAATGTTTGATCGATTTATATGACAGACAGTTTCATGCTGACAATAAGCGACAGTGTTGCCACAAAATACGAACCCTTAAAATCGGTAATTAAAATTGCATTTGAGTATAATTGGCGAAAACACAATAGAGCATTATTCTAATCGAACTCGCAGAACAGTACCAATAATTTTTTTATTAGACATGATTGTCATCGTATTTTAAGTTTTCGGGTGGAAAACATTCTTTTGATGTGTAAGTAAAGCATTTCTATATTAGGGTATCCATTTCTCGGGTAATTTCCATTATAACATGGACCACACATCGGACCTCAATGAAAGGGATAGCGTATGCCTCAATCAAGTATTTGGAGTTTGGGCTCCATTGTTGACCTACTAGCTTCATGGTAGCATCCCTAATACGTCTGTGGTCAGAATGGTCAGAAACACATCCCTTACACGCGCAGGTATACCTGACAGGTATACCCACAGATTAGATAGTTATATGGGTATACCTGTGCAGTTAAACTGTACATGACCCTATATCTTCATGACTGTACAGGTATAATTGAGCTCCATAGAGACCATACACGTAACGGTAAACCTGCACAAACTCTCAGTTGAAACCATGGCCCCGACAGCGGCGCATGACTGCGACGCAGTAGCGTTAATAGATTAATAGTTTGTTTTATTAAAGAAAAGGACGACGACACCGTGAACAGTGGTGAAAAGCAAACAGTACTCTTATGTCGACTTATTGAAGGAATTGAAATTTAAACCGAATTATTATTACCGCAATTATCTACGAATAATAATAATATTCTGGGACAATCCACACAGATCACAAATTAGGCAGAGCCTATACTTGGAAACTAGATGACTTTTTCTTGTAAATACATACATAAATAGATAAATAACACCTAGACACTTGGCAGGAATCGAACCCACTATCTATTGGGTAGCAGCCGGCGTGACCACTAGACCAACAGGCCCCAATAAGATGAAAAGACTTTTCTCGATGATTTTTTTCTTACGATTTATTATAATTGCTGCTACTTTTTTATTTTTAAAAGATTAAGAATCATTATTTGTCAGCATATTTTTATGTTACAATAATAGATGGTACCAAGTATTCTACCGTTTCCGGCGTACAAATGTTTTATCGTTACAGGGTGACATAATCATGTCAAGGAATAAAATTATTTAAATTTTATCGTGATAATTTTTACACTTAATATGCCAAAAACAATGCTCCGACTTGTACATGTTTATAAATTCTTCCATTACTACATTCCGCTTACGAGACGACATACTGTATTAGAGCGCCGCGCGTCCTTTCCCTCTAACAGTCATCGGATAACTGACGCCTGCGCAGGCGAGCGCCATACACGCTCAGTTTTGCCTGCACAGGTAAACTGCACAGGTATACCTGCGCAGTTAAAAATATGAAAATTCATATTTTTTAACTCGCCTGTACAGGCGTGGAAACCTGCACAGTTGCGGCATACACGCTCAGGTTTACCTGCGCAGTTGAACTGTACAGGTATACCTGTCAGGTATACCTGCGCGTGTATGCCGTACTTAATACGTCTGTGGTCAGAAACAAGGAGTAAAACACAGACGTATTAAGGATGCTACCTCAGAGTAATTAGAATGGAGCTAGTATCGCGTCGATTCCCAGAACAAATTTTTCGTGGCACTTTTGCGGAGTGCGGGAGGCGAAGTAAACACACACTGATACAATTTCACGCATACCCACACTATTATTAAACTCGCAACACATTCAAAAAGATACGCACATAAATAAAGAATGACCTGCAGGGGCTTAGAGGAAGAAAACAATAGAGGGCTGGACACTTTCTTTCTCATTCACGCAAAAAAAGAATGCGTTTATGTAGGTTACGTGTGATAGAAAGAAACAGTGTATATGATTTTTTGTCCCTCAGCATGTATTCGATTTTTCCGCACCGTGGGTGCGGAACAAATTTGACGTTTGCTCCAGGACCCGACCACCAGGGGTTAACGTGCTTTTAAAATTAAATAATTTACATAAAATACAATTAAAAACTAACTGTGAAATTACTGTGTGTTGTGGAAATCTTTTAAGAATGGTGCAGTGCAGTAATAAAGGCTGTAAAACAAACAGTGAACGTAAAATTAGTGAAATATCGTTTCACAGGTAAACGTGAATTATTATGGCCAATTTAGAGATTACATTTAGAAACTACTACATGTAAACGACTTATTTAGATCTTATTGCTCTAAATTAGTTACTATTTTAATTGAAAGTTACGTGTAAGATCGATAAATTCTTGTTTTTCATCCATAACCTAAAATTTTCAGTTTATTGATCGCCATTATCAGTGTTGCCAGTGTATAAAAGAGAGACTACCATAAATAAGTGGTAAATTATTATTAAGTGCATCATACCTTAGAGGAGATACCACTGGAGATAGCATGATTTGCTAACCCCTCTGCCAAATTTTGTTCATATGGTCAGGTCATTCTTTATTTGTGTGCGTATCTTTTTGAATGTGTTGCGAATTTATTATAGTGTGGGTATGCGTGAAATTGTATCTGTGTGTGTTTACTTCGCCTCCCGCACCCCGCAAAAGTGCCACGAAAAATTTGTTCGGCGAATCGACGCGATACTAGCTCTATTCTAATTACTCTGAGCATCATACACGATCCCACATGCTGGGTGCATCGAAGAATTTCTCAGATTTCCCAAATTTATTTTTATGATTTCCTGAAAATATGGATATTTGTATACTGTGGATAGCAGCAACAAAAAGAATTAAGTTGCTAAAAGTTATTCCCGAATGCTTAAATATTCAGAAATAACGTAAGCGCTCAAGTAATTCGTCCAAGGCTGCGCAGGACGTATTCATTCGTTATTTATAGGCACAATGGTCATTGTACATTTAATCGTGCTTTTACTATAATTATGCATGTTGTTTAAATATATGTATGTATGTTGTTGGTTACAATTTATTGGTAAATTTGTCTGAATTATAAATAAATAGTACCGACGTTGAATAGTTTGTTTCATTTGCCCCCCTATTATGTACCTATCTCGTTTGACAACTAAAGTGATGATCAATAAAGCAAAGTGACTATTAAATAACTATCAAATGATTCATTTGGTATTGCCTAACTTGAATCACCAATAAATACCAAACACACTTTCAGTAGACATCAAAGTTTGGTGGACAACTGAAGCTTGATAGTCACTTTGCTTTATTGATCATCACTTTTTTTTTTGTAGGAATAGTACTGTTTCACCGGACAAGAGGGCGAGCGCTTAAAGCGCTCCAGCCAGAAAGATTTGGGCGTCCTCGGCTTGGGCTGCCGCTTAGAGAAAATGAGTTTACCGCCGGTTCACAACGCGCCCCCGCTGAGAAGAACCGGCAAGAAACTCAGCGAGGGGATGCATGTCGAGGTCGCATGCGTACGGATACCTTCGGCCTCGCCGGCGAGACCGGTGTCTGTGTGTTGATGTGTTTACGACTCTTGACATCGTTGTCGGTGTTGGTGTTGTGTCATGGTCCAGGAGGACGGACATCGGGTCGGGTGGGTCGAGCAGTACATGCCGCGGACGGCGGCGATGTACGGCTGTTCGACGATCTGAGGGACCTGGCCGCTGCCCAATAGGACATGGGTTCGATTCCGAAGGATTCCGAACAATTGTCTGGGTGTTATTTATCTATTTAAATATGTATTTATACAGTTTACAAGTATTTGTAATCATTTATCTGGTTACCTTACTAAAGGATCTGCGTAGATTGAGATCAGGTGGTCATTGGTCAAGCGTAGATTGTCCCAAGATACTAGTACTATAGATTTGTATATTGGATAAATTTACTAAAACTTACCCGGTAAACGGCCATAATATGTAATTAAGTTTTTTGAAAGCCAATTTTTGCCTACCTCTCTGGGAAATAGCATATTATTGTTTTTATCTCTTAACATTTTTGTATGAGGCTAATAATTATCTACAGCTCTTAGCCACTTTAATCACCACGTGATATCACCCAGGTGAACAATGTGGAATAGACCTTAGCTACAGCATATATGATATTAAGGGTACATTCACTTTGTAGCCTCCGTCGTGGGTTCGAATCCTGCGAAGGGCAACAAATTTGAGTAGTTGTTCCTTACTGGCTAGGACAATGCAGGCCGATGACCTGATTGTCTGTAAAGTAAGATGATCCATGTGTCGGGATTTGCGATAGGACGTATGCCCGACTCCCGTCCGTCAAATTAAAACACCGAGCTTTGGTAATAAACACTTATAATCAAATTGAGAGAGAACTTATAATACAGTGGAGTAATCGTAATAATTAAAACATGTCTCTGCCATAGATACTAGCGCGCTGTCATCTTTTTGACAGCCCCTTTGACGTTCCGAAACCGTGATCCGAGATACGCCACACATGCGTCGGAAGGGCATGTAAAAAGTCGGTCCTGCGCTTAACTTCTCCCCAGTCGTGTCGGTCTACGATACCCCTGCACGTAGACAGAATATAACACAGACATATACCAAGCGTGCCGCCGATAAGGACAGAAAAATAAGTACATACTAAATTTAGAGTTGCCACGTAAGGGAAATTTTACCCTTTGTGTAAAGCAAATACGGAGGTTGTTGTAAATTATATTTTCTTTCCTAACCAAAAACCACTTTTTTGACACAACATTTACTTTTCTTACATTATATCATCTTAATCTATGACAGTCTGCAAAAAGTACGAAAGTGATTGTAATAATAAAGTCCTCCTAGCCGAAACGACCACAGCGGCCAATCTTTCACAAGATCAGCCTTGTACGCAGGAGATATTATAGTGCATAAGTGCTTGCGTAGACACAAGTGCACTCTCTCTTCCTTTATATAATAGGTACCTCTCATAATCCGATGGGACGGAAGACCGACACGACTGGGGAGAAGTTAAGCGCAGGACCGACTTTTTACATGCCCTTCCGACGCATGTGTGGCGTATCTCGGATCACGGTTTCGGAACGTCAAAGGGGCTGTCAAAAAGATGACAGCGTGCTAGTATCTATGGTAGAGACATGTTTTAATTATTACGATTACTCCACTGTATTATAAGTTCTCTCTCAATTTGATTATAAGTGTTTATTACCAAAGCTCGGTGTTTTAATTTGACGGACGGGAGTCGGGCATACGTCCTATCGCAAACCCCGACACATGGATCATCTTACTTTACAGACAATCAGGTCATGGGCCTGCATTGTCCTAGCCAGTAAGGAACAACTACTCAAATTTGTTGCCCTTCGCAGGATTCGAACCCACGACGGAGGCTACAAAGTGAATGTACACTTAATATCATATATGCTGTAGCTAAGGTCTATTCCACATTGTTCACCTGGGTGATATCACGTGGTGATTAAAGTGGCTAAGAGCTGTAGATAATTATTAGCCTCATACAAAAATGTTAAGAGATAAAAACAATAATATGCTATTTCCCAGAGAGGTAGGCAAAAATTGGCTTTCAAAAAACTTAATTACATATTATGGCCGTTTACCGGGTAAGTTTTAGTAAATTTATCCAATATACAAATCTATAGTACTAGTATCTTGGGACAATCTACGCTTGACCAATGACCACCTGATCTCAATCTACGCAGATCCTTTAGTAAGGTAACCAGATAAATGATTACAAATACTTGTAAACTGTATAAATACATATTTAAATAGATAAATAACACCCAGACAATTGTTCGGAATCCTTCGGAATCGAACCCATGTCCTATTGGGCAGCGGCCAGGTCCCTCAGATCGTCGAACAGCCGTACATCGCCGCCGTCCGCGGCATGTACTGCTCGACCCACCCGACCCGATGTCCGTCCTCCTGGACCATGACACAACACCAACACCGACAACGATGTCAAGAGTCGTAAACACATCAACACACAGACACCGGTCTCGCCGGCGAGGCCGAAGGTATCCGTACGCATGCGACCTCGACATGCATCCCCTCGCTGAGTTTCTTGCCGGTTCTTCTCAGCGGGGGCGCGTTGTGAACCGGCGGTAAACTCATTTTCTCTAAGCGGCAGCCCAAGCCGAGGACGCCCAAATCTTTCTGGCTGGAGCGCTTTAAGCGCTCGCCCTCTTGTCCGGTGAAACAGTACTATTCCTACAAAAAAAAAAGTGATGATCAATAAAGCAAAGTGACTATCAAGCTTCAGTTGTCCACCAAACTTTGATGTCTACTGAAAGTGTGTTTGGTATTTATTGGTGATTCAAGTTAGGCAATACCAAATGAATCATTTGATAGTTATTTAATAGTCACTTTGCTTTATTGATCATCACTTTAGTTGTCAAACGAGATAGGTACATAATAGGGGAGCAAATGAAACAAACTATTCAACGTCGGTACTATTTATTTATAATTCAGACAAATTTACCAATAAATTGTAACCAACAACATACATACATATATTTAAACAACATGCATAATTATAGTAAAAGCACGATTAAATGTACAATGACCATTGTGCCTATAAATAACGAATGAATACGTCCTGCGCAGCCTTGGACGAATTACTTGAGCGCTTACGTTATTTCTGAATATTTAAGCATTCGGGAATAACTTTTAGCAACTTAATTCTTTTTGTTGCTGCTATCCACAGTATACAAATATCCATATTTTCAGGAAATCATAAAAATAAATTCGGGAAATCTGAGAAATTCTTCGATGCACCCAGCATGTGGGATCGTGTATGATGCACTTAATAATAATTTACCACTTATTTATGGTAGTCTCTCTTTTATACACTGGCAACACTGATAATGGCGATCAATAAACTGAAAATTTTAGGTTATGGATGAAAAACAAGAATTTATCGATCTTACACGTAACTTTCAAGTAAAATAGTAACTAATTTAGAGCAATAAGATCTAAATAAGTAATTTACATGTATTAGTTTCTAAATGTAATCTCTAAATTGGCCATAATAATTCACGTTTACCTGTGAAACGATATTTCACTAATTTTACGTTCACTGTTAGTTTTACAGCCTTTATTACTGCACTGCACCATTCTTAACCCCTGGTGGTCGGGTCCTGGAGCAAACGTCAAATTTGTTCCGCACCCACGGTGCGGAAAAATCTGAGGGACAAAAAATCATATACACTGTTTCTTTCTATCACACGTAACCTACATAAACGCATTCTTTTCTTGTGTGAATGAGAAAGTAAGTGTCCAGCCCTCTATTGTTTTCTTCCTTTAAGAAATCTAGTGATAAAATCACTAAGGTGGCAACACTGACTAAGTAGTAGCCGATTGCCAGCGAACAAAAAAAGAAGAAGAAGAAACATATAACTATTTAATCTGTGACCGATATTTTTTTTTTATACCATCCACAAGGTGGCAACACTGGACTGAGTAGGGATGCACGATCTTTCTTTTTGAATCGATTTTTCGGATCGTAATGAATCCTCTGAATCGATTCTTGGATCGGATCGTATTCTGTTAAATCGATCTCGTAAAAATCGATTCAAAATACAAATCAAAATTTGCATTAGTTTGAACAAATAAAACATTTATACAAATTTTAATGAAATTTACTAATAAAAAAAATAGGGGAAAAAACATTGGCCTTGAAAATTGGCTTTTTAAAAGGAAACAATTTCGAAATTATAAATGCCAATCCTGCACGTCCAAACTTATTAAAAATAATAATTTTGAAAGCCTTTCCGGCAACAGTCTATTGCATTTCATTTTCATTTAATGTTGTGTTAGCGAGAGAGAAAATCACAATTATTAAAACACGGTGATACGTACGGCACAAACGACAAAGCAAAATAAAATCAACGAGGACTTTTTAGAACTGCAGGTAGCTCTCGAGATCATGTTTCATTATTTTTGCCTATCGACTTGCTTCGTTTTGTACCGTCATAAACATTGCAAACTGATAACGTAAATAATATAGCGTCGGCATTCGTTTGTAATCTATCTAACTTCTTAACAATGTTTTTATAATTCCTACTATCTAAAGGATTCGATTCACTTAACTTATGAATCGATTCGAATGAAGATCGTATTGAAGTGAATCGATTAAAAATAGCGATTTTTTTCTGATCGTATCCAATTGAATCGATCTTCATAAAAATCGAATCGTAACGTACATCCCTAGGACTGAGGTTATCGATCAATTTTATAAGAAATGGTTTGCTTTTAAAAATATTGTTCTAACGATATTTTATTAGTGACTGTGATGCTAATTTTAAGTATTTAACTTACCGATGCGTCTATAGTTTTGTGATTAATAACGATTACTTTTTCATTACCAAACCCGATTGTGTGGTGTACGAAAAGTCTAGGTCGTTCAATATGGCCGCCCGCTTCAATATATTTCTCGGTTGTTTACTGTGGTGCTAGCGGCAAATACTTTTATAATATTAAATGAACTTTTCATACACATAGTAAAGGATCGTGATTTTTATGATATTATGCTGCATCAGTTTAGTTATTTGTCATACAAAACTCTTGAAAATATAAAACAGTATTCTGGTTTTGGAAACTGTGTTCGGTGAGCAACATTAAGTGGGACTGAGTTAAGTACATATATTTTACCGAAGATAATGTGCTACTAGTATATTTGTTCACGATGACACACCATGAGCGGGCGCGATGAGGTCGTCGCGCCGCCCGCACTCGGTATCTCCGTACAACTCATGGTAAGTGTGTTATTTACATTATGTTTACAATTATAGTGCAATTGGTAAAACAGCTTCTTTCTCCCATTGAGCTGCGGGGTTAGTAGTGCTACAGAAAATTAAAACCTTGGCACTACCAGACCAGAAATACTCATTTATGGGTATTTCGATTCAAAGAATTATTGCAAGGCAGGAAAGCTCTATGCTGCGTAACATCCCTACGAAAAAGTTAGATTATTTTAACGCTGCTGTAAAAGCTGAATGCTGATAGTAGGTTCAGCCTTTTGGGCTGTGGGTTGATAGGTCAGTCAGTCATTTACTTACATAAAAATATTATATTAAGTTAGTACATAGTAGGTAAGTACAATAATACAATAATGCTTTATTTCTCAAATCAATGATTACAAGATATTCAGTTGTGCTTGTGGTCCCCACACTAGGAAATACCTGTCTCGTGGAGACCCGGATCCGTTGACAATTCCGAAGCATTTTGAGATGACAATATTGTATGAGTGTATACATTATTATAATAAAAATAAAGTAAATTATGTATAGTAGATTATGTTTATATACAGGATATTTATATACATGAATTTTTCAAGTGGGCTTGGATGGCCAAATCCAAAACTATAATAAGACATAGTGAAAAATGATAATGGGCCCGATTTTGATAAAACCGCATCATTAGATTTTTCATAAATAAATGCTCCAATGCAGGAATAAGGAAGTCCTGTATACAGGTTATTTGATCCACCCTGTGGTAAAGCCATTCACTATTTAAAAGTATAAAACATTCATCATTTGTCATTAATGTTGTGTTTTCTGTTAAAACAATTGGGCATTATGTACTTAGACTTTTCTTGTTTGCTCAATGGTATAGAGTTTTTTAATCCTTTTTCTAAATTTTATAAAATTTTGTTCGCCATAAAAGTGTCATTACCACATGCAATAAGTCCATCATCACTTTCATGTGGTTATAAATGCTCAGCTCTGTTGTTGGTAAAATCATCACTATAATCGATGGAGGCATATTTCTTGTTTATTTTCCTTAAAAAGTGAAAAGGCAATTGCTTATTATTTATTATGATCACTACAATTTATTTAACAGAAAATTAAATTATTATTATTTTTCTTTTTAATAATATTTATCATGCGATCAGTCTTTAGGACAATGAGCAGATGTGTTGGAAACTTGGAATTGGGCGACTTGTAGAGCTAATTCTCCATTAAGAATTGCTCTGTACTATGTTTGCTGACCCAGGCCAGCTATTCAAGGTTGGGTAGCCTGCGCCTCTTGAGGCGTTGTACACAGCCTGGTAGCATCAACTGCACGGCTAGTTTGTTCGGATGTTTTTGAATCCTATTTTTGTAGGGAACGAGAACTTTCGTGATCTCTTCATTTACGGTGGTGACATGGAGGTGGTGATGGATTGTCTTCGGCCACATACGTAACCAGTCCTACGTAACCAGTTTCATACAAGGAATTTTTTTTCCTTCTATGTTACATAGTTTCATAGTTTCATAGGAAGACTTTTTATTCTTCGTACGAAACCACCAAAACCCATATGCTACGTAACCAATATCGTAGTAAGAACATTTTTTATTTCTACATAACCAGTTATGTTCGAACACCAAATTAGAAAAAGATAGTACTAGATATTAATTTTTATTTAACGATTACATTAATTACGCCATTTACTGGTCCGACTATCCCTTTGGCCTTTTAGTTTGTTGTATTTTCGTCGTATTTTTAACCGACTTCAAAAAAAGGAGGAGGTTCTCAATTCGTCTGTATATATATATATTTTTTTTTTTTTCTATGTATGTTCGCGCATAACTCTGGCAATTATGAACCGATTTGTAAAAATCTTTCTTCCATCCATTCTTTAATCCGTTAATTGGGTCCCATAAAAAAAATATTGCTTAGTAATAAGTAGTTCCTGAAAAAACAATAATGGTGACTGCGCACTGAGACCTGCAAGAAAGCCTATACAGAATGTAAAGAAACTGGTGTCCGATCCAAAAGGGGCGTATTCACAAAGGTTTGTACATAACCGGAAAAATATAAAAAAATATATTACGGCTACCCCAAAAATGCTATCGTTTTTTAAAAATTGGAATTTTTATAATATTTTCCCCGAAACTTCCCGATATCTTCAACAGCTGGTAGCACTTGTTTGTAGAAGGCAATGACTTCTGTCACAAGTCAGGTGCGTTGACCGCCTTTGATCAACTGCTGTCGTAGGCACACAATAAATAATATTCGTACATACCGTAGGTCAGGAATGACACCACCGTCAAACTACAGAAGGTCCATTCCGTTCAGAAAACACTCATGCAGTAAATGCATCAGACCATTCCTTAGAAAAATGTATGTGTTATCATCATAAGTAGTTTAATTTTGTATGGAAATCTAAACTAGAACTTATATCCGAAACGGTGACGAAATTAAAAGTTCGATTAAAGTACCATTTTAGTGTCTTACAGTATCGTTAACTATTTACATAAAAGCAAATGTCAAAAGAAACATATTACTACAGCCACTATTCACCACCTATGTTGGATTCCATCTAAATCAGTCCAGTTTATTCTCCTTATCATTTTCTTACTGGCTCTCATAATTATAGCCACCGTACTAGTACTTTAACACTAGGTACCGAGGCGAGTAAGTCTAATAGTAATTAATTCATATCCCTCTAATGTAAAACTGGACCTTCTGCATCCTATTTTACTGTGACAGATTTTATTACTCAATCGGCACACTGATAATAGGCACAAAGGCACAAAGGAACAGTCCTTTGTGCTATTGTTCGCGGGCCCGCTAAAAAGCGCCGCGTCGCTGTTTCGGCGAACGCAAATGCGGCGTTTCGCTTTGATCAACATTTATGTACCTATGTGGCACGTGTTACATTCATTGCTACTCATCAATTGATTAGTCTTGCGCGAAGATTGCTTCCGGTTGGACGTCCGCATATGTCTTACTGAAATGCGAAGTACTTTAACGCGTTGATGTGCTTCCGTCGAAATAATTGTAATTAAGCAGCAGCACGTAGGGAATACGAGGTCCGTTTTTCAGTGCGATTAGGTGTGCTAGTGCCATCGGTACGTGTTGGACTCGGAAATGAAGGACACCACAACTAAAGTGTACACCCGTTATTAAGTTAGTTAAAACGGCAGATTGCGGTGAAATAAAATAATGTGAATGCGATGTGGAATTAAATAAATTTCTGCATATCGTTTGAGTGTGTGTGTCTAACTGAGTGTGAGTGCCTCGTGCGTGCTCCGGTGGCGGCGCGCGCGGCACCGACCGAGTTACCAACGAAGGTAGCCCTCTGTTGTAGACCATATGATAGTAGGGCTCACTTCACAGTATTGTAAGATCGAATTGTTGTTACATAAATTACAGTAGCCTTATGTAAGATACTTTATCTCTCATTTTGTTAGTGCGGGAAGAGTTTTAGCTCCAGGTCCGGCAAAGATGTTTAATCTATTAGTTTTTAGGTATCAGATTGTGCCCTTAATTAGCAAAAGGCTCACCTGCTACCGCGGACGGAAATGGCATAACAAGCAGGTACTTACTCCGTCTGCCTCTTCGGTAATAATAGGCGTGATAGATTATTTTGATTACCTACACGTCGACTTTATCTGTGAATAGAGCGTTACGATCCTTTGAACTGCCGCCCCCGCCCCGGCCACCGCGCGTGCGCGCACAGCTGGCAAGTCGCCGGTCTGTTTGTGAAAGTGTGATTGACCTCAGGGCGGTATCAACGGTGTTGCCATGGGTAAGTTATGAGTAAAATTATTTAATCAATTAATTTAAACGGGGTAAAATATTTATTAAATATACAAAAAAGGATAGCACGTATGTGGCCTTATTATGATACCAAATAATACCCTTATTGATCGGACACGAGTTTCTTTACAATCTGTATAAAAAATATATTAGAGATAAAAAGTGCCGGAGTCAATATGAGTTAAATATTTAAAACATCGAATCTTAATATAAATAAAAAAAATCAAAAACAAAGTTTAATAATACAAAAAAAAAATCCGCTCAGAGGTAGCGAACCCGGACAGTCCGTACTTAGAGGACGCTTCCGCTTGGCCAAGGAACTTTTATTTTATCTTTCGAATTATTGTAACTTATTGTTGTAATATATTTGTACCGCCATCGGTTGAGTAATAATACTTCTTTTTTACCTTGTAAAGGGATAAATTATGAAAAATATGAATTACTAATTCAATTAATTTTCTTAATGAATGTCTGTTCAAAATTTCAAGTCAATAGGACCAAGGAATCGCGTTCTCCCATACAAACTTTGTCCCCCTGTTTGACCCCCTTAGAGGTTGAATTTCGCAAAATCGCGTCTTAGTGAGCACCTACGTCTTAAAAGGAACCCCCATGCAAAGTTTGAGACTCCTAGCACTTGTAGTTTCTGAGATTTCGTGATGAGTGGGTTTTTGTCTACTCTTTTATATAATAAGATAATTATAGCCTATGTAGCCTCATTGTTCGGTCAATTTCACTACATAACTAACGATTCTTTGAATATTGTTGCAAAGATTTATTAATAGTTATCATCTATTTACATCTAATATAATTTGTATTACAATTATTATTAGTAAATATATTCCCATTAACTTTGTGCAAGTGACTGAATCATGTGATTGAATCACACACAATCACTTTTGAACTGGAACATCACTACTACTATATACTATACTATGTGGCAACATAATTTTACAAAGTGACATTAGCAAATGTCATTTTACTCTAGTGAATTATTGATTGGACTTTAAATAGATTACAAAAAATGACTTAATTGCGATTAAAGTTAATTGATGTCTGTGAGGGGTAAGTAATAGTTGATATAACTACAAAATCTCTAATATTTACAAGATATAACAACTGAATCTATAATTTTATTTGATACTAGCTGACCCGTGCAGCTCCGCCCGCGCTTGTATCACATTTTGCTCCCATTTTCTCCCTACTCCCTTGATTTATAAATCTAATTCTATGCTCTTTCTCTCCCCTCCCGCTTCGGTCCCCGTCACACTTCCGATCTTCCTCTCCCCGTTGTCTCTCTGAATCCTCTCCCTCCTCTCTCTTCTACCCAACTTGCTCCCTCTCACTCTCCCCCCCCCCCTTTCTCCACTTAACTCCTCCGATCACTCACTCCATCACCCTCCCCTCTCCCTCTCTTGCACCCTCCTTTCGTTCTATATATCCTCGTCAATCATGGTATCAGCGGCATAAAATATAATAAAATATACTTTATAACCTATTCTCAGACCTACCAGCAAAATTTCATACATATTGGTTGTAATAATATAAAATAAAAAAATTAAAAAATAAATGTGTGTGTTTATATTAAGAGAGATGAATAGACTCGGGCGCCAGGGCAATATCCGAAAAAATAAAATAAGAGAAAATATTTCAATTCAATTTCAATTTATTTATTTACGAAAAATACAGTACAATTTCACTACAATATATGCAATTGTTAATAATTAATATTGATAAGCAATCAAAAGAAATTATAGTGAGTGGTTGAGCACATACACCCAAAGTAAGATTGAACTTGTGTTTTGGGTATAAGTATTCTTCCAAAGTTTTATAAACTGGTCACATTGCAGTATATCGACAAACCATATGAACAAATTAATGTTGACACTATAGTAGGTAATCTAATATTTAAGCATACAAGAATGAAATTGTGTCTATGCGTAGTACTATTATGATCTGAGGTGTGTGTGGGTCATTGTGTATTGAGTGTGTGTAGATATGTGTGTGTGTGTGTTTGATGAATGGACGTTTTTTGGGTTTACAAACTAAGGTAATGAGGATTCAGGTGCATCAGTTTAAAGTGTTACCAATTTAATTAAATTTTCAGTTTCCTGGTAGTTCTTAGTCAAAAGCCATTTTCGTACGATACCTTTACATTCACGCATAGGTAAGGGATATATATTACAGAATTTATTAATCTGATTGTAAACAAAACTACTAACAATACGGTAATGTCGTCCGGCGAGACTAAATTTATAACATTGCGATGGGCATACATTATAAAATAATCTACTACTCGAAACTACATTGTACTTCAGTGAGGCATGCTTTCTCAGAACAGTGTGAAGTATAAAAAGTTGACGGACTGTCAAAACCTGGCAGTCCAGGTAGAGCAAATTAGTGGGATGCCGAAACGGTTTAAATGTCATGACCTTTAATACTGCCCTCTGTGCCCTCTCCAATTGTAGGAAACAGGTCTTGTGAGCTCCACCCCATATCGATATACCATAAGAAAGTAGAGATTGGCAAAGAGCGAAATATACAGTTTTTAAGACTGCTATGTCTGCAGAGTAACGGAGTTTTTTAAAGAAAAACATAAGTTTGCGTATTCTAGATGATAGGCTTTGAATGTGAGGTTTCCAATTAATGAGATAATCTATTTGAATGCCTAGGTATTTAACATCAGTGGATCTAGGTATGATAGGGCAGTTACAGTTGGAGTGGACAGACTCATCCTGGCATTTATGAGCTTTAAGAATAAATAAATCATTACTTGGTTGATGAGGAGCTTTCATAGAGAAGGTAAGATAAGTGGATTTTTTAAAATTAAGTGAAAGTAAGTTGTCTGAGAACCATTTTACTAAATGACGAATAGCTTGTTCTGCATATGTGAACGTATTTACCCAGTCAGTGCCATGTACAACAAGTGCAGTATCATCAGCGTAAGTAATAATTTTACAGTTAGGAAGAGAAAGAGTGCATAAGGAATTAATATATATTAAAAAAAGAGTAGGGCCCAAAATGGACCCTTGAGGAACACCATAAGCAATTGAGATATCTTCGCTGATGTGTGAGTTAACTTTTACACACTGAGCGCGATTTGTGAGGTAATCTTTGAACATGTTGTGGGCTATCCCTCGAATCCCAATTCTTTCCATTTTTGAAAGGTGAGGTATAGATAGTGAATCAAAAGCCTTAGATACATCTAGGAATATAGCTAGACATTTCAACTTCTGATCCATTTTATCAATAGTATGGTCCATTAAACTTGCGACTGCATCTTGCGAGGATTTTCCTAATCTAAAACCAAATTGATTAGGTGCCAGAATATTATACTTTTCAAGGAAACTAGTAAGGCGAATATTTAATAGCTTTTCTAGAACTTTCGATAACGCGGGTAAAATCGAGATGGGTCTGTAATTACTTAATACATTCGTCTCTCCACTTTTAAAAATGGGTAGCACCACTGCTTTCTTAAAAACATTCGGGAAACAACCAGAATCAATTGAGATATTGCAAATCTGAGTGACAAACGGAGCCAAAATATGCACGCAAGACTTAAGTAGACGCGTCGAGATTCTGTCCCATCCAGCCGCTGTGTCATTTCGCAAATTCATGATAATATTTGTTATTTCAGTTACATCTGTAGGCATCAAAACAAAAGAGTTAGCTATGAAAGGGTCCAGTGTATCTATCTTACCAAATTCAAGATTAGGGTTAATTTTCTCTGCCAGTTCTTTACCAATATTGGCAAAATACTTATTTATTTTTCCAATAGATTCGTTTTTGCTAGATGTAATATTTAAAAGTTGAGAAGATGGATCAGACTTAGTATTACTTCCCGTAATGGATTTTATAGTCTTCCAAATAGCTTTTGGGTCTCCTTTAGCTTTTATAAATTCTGCTTTTTCATACGCAGATTTTACTCGACTCAGTAATTTATTGCAGAAGTTGCGATACCTCAAGTATGTAGTTTTAAGGACATAGTTATCTGGATCCTTTTTTAATTTACTAGACATTATATCTCGGTTCCGTACGCATTTAAGAAGACCCTTTGTCATCCAGGGTTTTAAAATGTTATATTTGGAGGAGATACGGATTACTTTGCTATGTTTATCTATTATCGAGCTGATTGTGTGTACTAAGAGTTCCGTAGCAGCATTTGCATCTGTAATATTAAATATAGGACTAAAATCGGAGTTTTGAATGTCTTGAATTACAGATGTATAATCAATAATTGTTCTAGTTTTTTCTGATTTATTAGGCGATGATTTGTACTCCATACTTAGTATGACCGGAAAATGGTCAGTAATATTGTTATTGATAACCATAGTAATGGTCTGGGGTATTGACTTAACCATCACATGATCCAAACAACTATTCTCTCGAGTAGGATATAAGTGAGAAGGTAGTAAGCCATGTGAGGCAACGAGGTTTAGATAATCTGTAGCCTTTGGAGTGAGTCCTGATGGGTTTATGTCAATGTTCAAATCTCCTATTAATACGACCTGTCTATGTTTCGATACCGATGCCATTACATTATTTAGGCTATCAAAGAAATCGTATAAATTATTATTGGAGGGAGATCGGTAAATACCAACAATAGATAGGTTAAGGGAGTTAAGGTTACAAGTCAGACAGTTGCCATTATGAACGGTGAATTCAGTGCTATTATGTTCAAGACTAGACTTCACATACATTACAACACCATCATTTTGATTCAAATTTCTTTGAGTAGAATAACTACTGTAGCCATCGATCTCTGGTAAGCTTGTTACTTTGCTCAACCAGCACTCAGACAAAACTATGACCTCTGGTGACATATCAATTCTACAAAGGAGTATTCTTAGTTCATCGAAATTTCGATTAATGCTGCGAATATTTGTGTGCAGAACCCTTATTGGATTACTGTGGTCTTTCAAAATTTGGGAACATACTTCAGGGCTGCAGAAGTGAGAATTTGCCGTGCTTATATTATCTATCTCTTTAGATATATTATTTAGATCAAGCATTTATAATAACCAATTGTGTATCCAAGTAAAACTGTTCGATTCTAGTGCGCGGTATTCCAGTATCGCGGATTATATAAGCTAGGTTTATTTTATCCACAATAGAAAAACAACCAGGAATATGTAGAAGAGACTGCCCATGTTGAATAATGGTTGACTTGAGCTTGTACTGAATTTGTGAGATGTGTGTGTTCGTGTAAAGTGAAAGTGAGTGTAATAAAAATATATATAAGAAACGTAACATATCACAACATAACATAGAAATAAGCAGCAAAAGCGTATAGAAGCAGCTACATTACATAATTTAACACTATACAAATCAATTAAAAGCACAAAAAAATATTTAGAATCCGATAGCTTATATACAAATAAAAAAAATAAGCTAATCCACTCTACCTTCCACCTGCTTATATAATTGTGAGAGACTAGCCATAGAATTAACAATCGTGAATCTTGAACTTTCATCTTTTCGGAGAAAAATCTTACCATTCTGGGTCCAACAGAATTTATACTTATTAGTTTTAGCAAATTGACGACATTCACGAAATAAATATCTCAGGCTTCCAGGTAGGTGCTCGGCAACATATATAGGCCGTTGTTCTGTGCTGAGTCCAACATGACTAGTGTTGAGTCTATCGCCAGGAGACTTATCCTTGTTGAAAGCTCGGGAGCCATTTAGGACTTGATTCTTCATTAGAACTGTCATAAATTCTACAACGATGGGTCTACTCGTTCCTTTTTTACCAGGAAGGCGATATACATCTCTTAGATCTGCAACCTCTACTTTACTATGGATGGCGCTACACGTGTTTATTACTAGATGTACTAAGTCATTAGGTGTTTCAGTTTCTCTAATTGGTATATTTCTTATTTCTATTGAGGAGGGACGGGACCAATTCTGAAGGTCACTTACTTTATTTTCTAGTTCCGTGATAAGATTTCTTTGGTCCAGTTTTTCCTTTTCCAATTTTTGTATAGACTGTCTCATAGATTCATAGCCTTTGTTAATTAAATCAATAGACCTCTCAATTTCTACGTTTGTTTTTTGAATTTCAGTTGTTTTTTTATTCATATCCATCATGCTCTTTCTAATTTCTCCTAATTGCACATCCTGTTCATTTTTCCAATTGTTTAATACATCTAGCATTTTTTCTTCAAAAGACCGCTTATCCTTTGGGGACGAATTAGGTCTCTGTCGCTTGTTCTTATTACTTGGGGTAATACATGCAGTAGTGTCTAAACTTCCGGCAGATTCAACCTGCATGTCGACAAACTCGGTGGTCGTTTCATTGTAAGAATTGGATGGTGGGGTGCGTCGGATCTTAGGCATTTTATATGATTAATTTTTGGAAGTAAACGGGATTAAGAACAAGGCAGCTAGCAAAAGCAATACAGTTCAACTTTTGTTTTTATTTTAATCGATTTGATGTAATCGAGTTTCTCTGTAATCGAGTCGCTTTCGAACGCACTCGTAGTCTATGTGTAATTGCGCAGTATATTTTATGCAGTGGCAACTTCATCCAACTGTCAATTACATTCGAGCCAATCAGCTGTTTAACCTCAACTTACACCGCAAGGGTACCATTACAATAACTAAGTCTTGTTTACAAATTCAAAGTGAAGAAACGGTAAAGTTATAAATATTGACCAGAGAAGTAAAATTCTCACCCAAAAATTGCCATCTAAACTCGTCCTTAGATTGTTCGATTGCCTTTCTTGATAATGTAGAAGTGTTCCAATTGTTGTTTCTTGGGATTTCAGGTTAGTTTGACTACTAGAACTCTGTTTTTACTATTTATTTGAATAGGAGCTTCGACAGTCGATATACTGCGTTCGCAACGGAAACGGAAGTCCAAATAAAATAATTACCTGGATAACAACTGCGTTTCGCATTGGCTTCTAATCATAAGGGCGGGTGAGCAAAAGGCCGAAATAGGTTAGATCTTAATTTATTGCTTCTTGAGGATACAAATTTGGTGGTTAAATTTAGACCGATCTCCTAATATTAATTACAAGATTTTTATATATGTTCAATGGTACAAAAATAAGTTAGAAAAATTAAATTTGGTACCTCATGGCATAACTAGAAGGTTATAAAAAAAGGTGTTAATGTTCCGTGTGGTTCCATGCCCAAATCCGGTACATCATGGTCGTAGCCGGCGAAATCCCCACAACGGTTTCTCACGGAAAAATCGATACCATGTCTCGCCGAGTAGACGGAAGGCCGATTCAATGCTTTAGAGCATGATGTAAAAAATAAAAAAACTTGCCGGGGAAAAAAAAACCGCGATTTACGCTGAAACAAAGAATTTTTTCGTCACGTTAAAATCCAAATAAAATGTCAAAATATTTAACAAAATACGTTGTCTCCATGGCGAGGACACTTACCGGCCTTTATTATCCACAAAAACATTGCTTAAGTAAGCGATTAAACACGCTTAACAAAAAAATTAAATTCACGACATGTTCGCTCCTTACAGGAAGCGAGAAAAAGTGACGTCTAATTCAATGACGGATCGAAACAAAAAGTGCGCTGTTACTCATCGTCAAACAAGAAACTATTTTTATGATCGATCTATGTCATAGACAAAAATATTGTCAGCAATTGATAAAATTTTACCCATTTAAGACCCAAAAATCCAAAGTGTGCTAAAAAATTAAAGAGGCATATGTAACACGTTACACGGTTCACCCATTTATTTAAAGACCTTGCCTTATGTTGCTTAACCTTAACCTAGCGGTATGAAATATACTTTATGACCTATTCTCAGACCTACCCAATATGCACAAAAAAATCATACAAATCGGTTCACCCATCTATTTAATGACCTTACTTAGGTAAGGTCTAACGTTGCTTAACCTTTTTTTTTTTTGACGCGGGGGAAATCTTCGAAAGATCCCCGGGAGCTGTGGGGCTCGACCGGGGTATGTGGGATTCTTACCCACTAAAACCCCCGCGGCTGTCGCATCGGCACATGAGAGGGGGGACCCCAGGGCTCTCCGGTGGGATCTGCACCAGGGGCCCCTCAGTGCCTTGCCTTTGAGCCCGCCGCCGGGGGGCGCATTGTAGCCCCCCGGGAACCAGTCACGGTGCTCACGGGGACGGGGGTCGCAACCCCGCCGCCGTCCTCCTCGGAGTCGCCGCCGTACTCAATGGACGCTCAAGGGGCCCACACCCCGAGCGTCCAGCGACTCCGAAGGTTGCCCATTGTTTATAGCCCCGGGCTCAGGGCTGGGGAGCGAGACGTTGGGCGGCCGCTTGACGCGGCCTGCGCCTTCGTCGCCGAGCGGGATCAGCGCGTTCGCGTTCCCGCTCGGCGGCCTCCTTCTGGGACATGACAGTCTCGCAGAAGGCGGCCATCGCTCCCCACGCCGCATCCCCGGACAGCATAGCCGACACTACGCTGCCCAGGGAGAGGTCCGATCCGATGACTGCGACCAGGTCTCGACGCTCCAACGACCACGCGGGGCAAACCTCCAGCGTGTGTTGGGCGGAGTCAGACTGGTCGCAGTGGAAGCATCTCGTCGTCGCTTCACGTCCGATCTTATGCAGATAATCACCGAAACAACCGTGTCCGGTGATTATCTGCGTAAGCCTATAGGTGACGGACGACTCCGTCGCTGTATCCAGGCTTCGAGATGCGGCAGGAATGCCTCAACGACGCGTTTGCGCGCTATGTGCTCCAGCTGGAGCCGCTCGCGCCACATCGTGAGAGCGATGTGTCGTTCCTGGGGGGCGATTCTTTTCGAATCAATCACGAATTCGAAAAAATATTCGAATTCGAACTATTGGCGACTAAAAATCACGTAACTGTATTCTCGACATGTCGAGCCCAACCTATTTCGAACGCTAGCCGCTCGAACTGCTTCGACTGGTCAAGACCATTCGAATCGTCATCTCGAATTCGAATCACAACAAATGTCAAACCTTGTCGTATAATATGATTATAATTTTAAGATGAGTACCGTATTCCTAGATTATTTTATTCAAAATAACATTATTGAATAGTTTATTAAAGTACAACTACACTTTACGTAGTCCTCGCACTTGATTAAAACTTAATTCATTACCAAACAAACAATCAACAACACAGACTATTAATTAAGAGATACTGCGATCGACAGCCAATTAAGATAAAATCATTATGCCAACAAGATTATATACACCTAAACATCACATAAACGGCTTTAAGAATACGGACAACAATAATAAAACTTATCTTTTTATTTATTTATTTTATGTTTATTACAAAAACCACAGCTCTTAGACATAATAGTAAAAGTCGACATACATGTAAATCTTACAGCCAATTAAGGTTTTACAATTTATACAATATTTAGTCAGAGACTATGTTTATCTAAGGCTACATACATTCAGAAAAAAATAAATGATTAGTGAGTACAGAATTAGTATTCATAACTGAAACAGCCAATTGCCATAAAGAGTATAATTAATTATATGTTTATAAATAACCTTTCGGGCATACTTACTAAAACAAAATCGTAAACATAAATACATAAACATATGGTATTTTTGTTTTAATTTTACTTCGGCGAAAGACAGGCAAAGGTATTAGGATCATACAGCCACAGACTACTAAGTAAGAACCATAGATTTTAAAAAATCTATGGTAAGAACACACAGCTTTGTGTATTTATTACTCATTAATTTGTGATAAATTATGTGAAAAATCGTACAAAATGTCGTTCTACCATTTCATAGACGTGAACCACTTTAAAGATATGTTTTTCAACTAAAAACATCCCATCCGGTAAAAAAACCGTATCAACTAATTGAACGGAATGACTCGCGGGACATTTATCTTTCATAATGGCAAAAATTTCCTCATTCGAATAGAGATTATTTCGAAGTTTACTTCGATTGTTGCCCAGAATACAAGATTCGAGAAAATCACTTCGAGCTACGAGATTTCTTAGTAGAGATAGGCTTCGTATTGCAGATTCGAAATCGAAGTCGATTCGAAGTAAGCGAGAATCGCCCCCCTGCCGCTTGATGGATTCGAGCGCCACCGGCTCGCCTCCGCCACTCTGGCGGGCGATGCGGATCCGGTCATAGACCCTCGCATACATGCCCGCCAGGATATCTAAGGGCGGAAAGCGTGTCAGTATGGTCGCCGCCTCAAAGGACACCGTCCGGTATCCTCGTGCAATCCGCAGTGCCATCCTCCGCTGGACGCTGTAGATTTTCGTTCTACAGCGTCTAATGGCCAGCCTCGGCGCCCAGATGGGCGCCCCGTAGAGGACTACGGACTGCACGACTCTGGCGTAGAGGCGGCGAACTTCCTCGCTCGGCCCCCCGAGGTTGGGGAGCAGCCTGTGCAAGGCCGCTACAACCCTATCGACTCGGGGGACCAGGCGCTCGAAATGCTCCTCGAAGCCCCAGCGACTGTCAAGGGTGAGGCCAAGATATTTCATGTACGGCCCCACCCTGACTTCCGACTCACCCACACGGACGCGCAAGTTGGGCGGTGGTTCCCGGCTCCTAGGTAGGCCGTGGAACCACAGCGCCTCGGTTTTCTGAGGCGCTATCTCCATGCCCAACTCGCGTATTTTCGCGACGACGATTTCCGCCCCAAGCTCGGCGAGCTTGGGGCGGAAATCGTCGTCGGCGAACCGGCCACGATTAACGTGTCGTCCGCGTAACAGACGACACTTACGCCAGCGGGGAGTTCGACACGCAGAACCGCGTCGTAGGCGAGGTTCCATAGCAGGGGGCCTAAGACTGACCCCTGCGGAACCCCTCGCTCCACTTCCCTCCGGATCCTCGTACCGTCTCGATCCACGTACAGGATGTACCTGTCGCGCAAGTAGTCCCTGATCAGGGCCTGCAGGTAGGGAGGCACTCCATGGTAGACCAGTGCCTCCCAGATCGCATCCCAGGGTAGGGAATTGAAGGCGTTGACAATGTCGAGTGACACCGCCAACGCCACGCCACCCCGGGAGACCGCCTGATCCGACAGGGTGCGGACGCGAGTTATCGCATCCACGGTCGAACGGCCTGTTTAATGTTGAAAATGAGCATACAATTAAAAATGACTGCTCTGTCACTTGCGAGACACCAGATAATCATAAAATAGTAATATTTAGTGACGAAATTGGTAAAGACATGGCCTATTACTTAACAAACTCTTACAGCAGAGGTTCTGTTACTAATTATTGTATGCCCGGCATGGCCTACACCAATATATTAGATTTTATTCTCAAACAAAATTTCAGTCAGGACACTATACTATTAATATTAGTAGGAAATAGAGGAAATGTGTCTAAGAAATAATTACTTACATATTATAATTTGTTGTCTCAGCTTGATATAAAAGAGATTGTAATGTTCACATTTCCATATAGTAAAAGTTTGCCACAGGAAGAAAACTCCAATAGGTATAAGTTAAATATGACATTATATACACTGACATGTAACACTTTTGACATAAGCACTAAATTTCATTTAATTGATATTAATAATTATCTTAGTGACAATTTATTATTCACAAAAGATAGATGTTATCTATCTAAATATTATAAAAGACAGATAGCAGCGTCGCTATCATATTATTTCTATACATCAGCCAAGAATTTGGCTACCCAGGTCGCTTCTATTGAGCGACAAACTCTTGACATTGAAATGAATTCAGCCAAGCATTTGGCTATCAATAATGACAATTTAATTCATTTAAATTAGATAATAAGACAACAGAGTCAACCTCTTGCATACATAATAAATATGATATTAGAAATAAAAATACTAGAAATGGCCCAAATAAGAATAATTCACAATTGCATAAAAACAAATTAACTATTAACCTGGTGCATCAAAATATACAAGGAATTATGGGCAAAGATTTGGAAATTGAATTGTTTATGAACAGTCAGAACATAGATATTTTTTGTGTAACTGAACATTGGTTAAAAAGTGACCAGTTCATGTTCAATTTCAATAATCACCAGGTTGCTAGCTCGTTCAGCAGAGTAAATAAGATACGAGGGGGCTCCTTAATTATTATTAAGAAAAATATTTAATTTAGGGAACGCACAGATCTTGTGAGTCTGTCTGTTGAGCGAGTTATTGAAATAGCTTGCATTGAGTCAGATCAGTTTTTAGTTTTGAGCGTATACAGGCCCCCGTGTTCACCTTACGACGAATTTGAGAGAATTTTAGAAAGTATCTTGCACAAAACTTCATCTTCTAATAAAACTATTATCATCTGTGGAGACTTCAACATAAATTTACTTGAAAATAGCAATGTAACTGGTAAATTTATGACACTACTTAAATCTTACAATTTGTACAACATTTTCTTAGAACCTACTAGGTTAACTTCCACTAGTGCAACCTGCATTGACAATATATTTACTAATATAAAACCAGTCCACAAAGAAATAATAAATAAATTAGATTCTGATCATTGTGGTCAATTAGCTTTATTTCCTAGTAAGTCAAATAAATCACAAAGAAATGTTACGTTTGTTCCAGTAACTAAACGCCGTCTTAATGATTTTAAAGCCACCCTGATTGATAAACTACCTTCATTGCCCAGTCATAATGACCCAAACACTTTGTATAACGCCTTATTCCACCTTATCGATGCTCAGTATAGTAAAATATTTAAACCAAGAACATTATTAAATAATGATCGTGTGTCATTTAGTGATTGGGCGACTGTAGGTATTCTTAAGAGTCGGAGAAAACTGTATGAATTGTACAATGAAAAATCTTCTAACTCTTGTCCACTCTTTAAAGAATATGTTAAAAAATACTCTAAGGTCTTTAAACGAACTTGTTCCTTAGCTAAGGCTATTTATTTGAAAAATAAAATTAAAAATTCTGAAAATAAAATTAAGACAACTTGGAGCATTATAAATAGTGAAACAGGAAAAACAACTGTGCGTAATCGCGATTTTCACTTGAAAATTAATGATTCTGATGTAACTGCGGATCAGGATGTAGCGACCGCGTTTGAAAATTTTTTTGCTAATATTCCTTTAGAAATTTCAAATACTCTTAAGTCGTCATCCACTTCTGCGGAGTTATTATTGCAACAAAGTGTACCAAAATGTAGAACAACTTTTGAATTCTCCTTCGTTACTTCTAAGGATATTGTAAATACATTTAAAAAGATAAATTTAAAAAAAACCGCAGACTTATGGGGTCTATCTACTCAGATGATCTCATCTGTCATTGATCTTATTGCACCGCAATTAGCTGTAGTATTCAATAGTTGTGTCTCTAGTGGAGTGTTTCCTGACCTTATGAAACAGAGTAGATTAATTCCTATGTTTAAATCCGGTAGTACCACGGAGCCTACGAATTTCAGGCCAATTTCGGTATTGCCTACTTTAAGTAAAATTTTTAAAAAATTATTGCTTGATCAGATGCTAGATCATTTCAACGAATATGATCTGTTTCATGATAAACAGTTTGGTTTTACTAAGAATCGTTCTACTACAGATGCGGGAGTTGAATTGATAAGAAACATATATGACGCCTGGGAGGACAAGCAGGATGCTCTTGGCATATTCTGCGATTTATCCAAGGCGTTTGATTGCGTACAACATGACACCCTTGTCAGGAAACTACACCACTACGGAATCAGGAACAGAGCTCTCGATCTTCTGACTTCATATTTGAGTAATAGAATTCAGAAGGTTGATATTAACGGAACGAGATCTGTAGGATCTGAGGTTACTTTAGGTGTACCACAGGGTTCAATACTAGGCCCATTTCTATTTTTGATATATGTTAATGACTTACCCTACTTTGCAGGGGACAATCATAAGATTATATTGTTCGGGGATGATACCTCTCTCTTGTTTAAAATTAAGCGTGGACTACAAGATTATGACGATGTGAACAATGTTGTATCTAAAGCTGTCCATTGGTTTAATGTTAATAATTTAAAATTAAATGAAAGTAAATCAAAATGTATAAAATTCACAACACCTAACGTCAGACAGGTGAGAACCAATGTTGACATCAATGGAGCTGTTTTGGACCCTGTAAATTCAACAGTATTCTTGGGCATTACTGTTGATGCCAAGTTGCAATGGGGCCCACATATTGAGAAACTGTCTGGTAGGCTTAGCTCGGCGGCTTATGCAGTTAAGAAAATTAGACATGTCACAGATGTTTAAACCGCTAGAATTGTTTATTTTAGTTATTTTCACAGTATTATGTCTTATGGTATATTACTGTGGGGATCTTCTGCAGATTTCAACACCATTTTTATTCTGCAGAAAAGGGCTGTGAGAGCTATTTACAGTTTAGCTCCTACTGATACACTTAGACAAAAATTTAAAGAAATAAATATTCTAACGGTACATCACAATATATTTATGAAAATTTGCTGTATGTAAAGAAAAACATTAGTGCTTTTGCAAAGAATAGTGACCATCATAATGTAAACACCCGGAACAAACACAATCTTGCTGTACACTCCACGCGTCTCCACAGAATTAGTAATTCGTTCATGGGCCAAGGTATACGTTTCTATAATAAACTGCCACAGGATATCCGAGACCTACCAATTAATAAATTCAAAAGCACTATTAAAAGCCGGTTGTCTAAAAAGGGCTACTATAAAATCTCGGATTACCTGGAGGATAAAGCTGCGTGGGCTTAAACTGTGATACTCATGCGAGCTTATAATTTTAAGACATCTTTTGTAAAAGCGATTTTTATTGTTAACATTATACTTAATTGAATTAAAAAATGACAAGCCCTCTGAGTTTCTTGCCGGATCTTCTCAGTAGAGGCCGCGTTGTGATCCGGTGGTAGTTTTAAAAAAATCACAATATGTAAGTGCCCTCGTGAGGCCTATGCATAATAAAGATATTTTGATTTTGTCGGAAGCCGAACTGGCTGTCGGCCAGATCGGGACCGACGCGCGACAGATGCCCGCTGAGACGAGAGGCAACTATTCTCTCGAACAGCTTGCCAACCTCGTCCAGCAGACATGGGACGGTACGCGGAGGGAGAATCCGCGGCTCTGCCTTCCTTCTTTATGAGGACCAAACTAGCCTCCTTCCAGGCCCTGGGGAACGTAGCTTCACGGAGGCAACTAGTGAATAGCTGCCTCAGCACGTCACCCAGGGCAGCCAGGCTTAACACCAGCACCCTCCCCGGAATACCATCGGGTCCGGGTGCGGTGTTTCGGGCTCTCAAGCGGCCAACGGCCCAGTCCATCTCCTCTATGGTCACCCCCAGATCGTCGCGCCATTCGGGCAACTGAAGGGGGTGGACTGAGGGACTTGACCGACCTGCCGGGAACAAGGTGTCTACCACGCGTCCCAGCAAAGCCGGTTCTAGAGTCTCCGTCACCGGGGGCATCCATGGGCGTAGTTTGCCCAGCACCATATGGTACGGGCGCCCCCACGGATCCTCGTTGAGTCCGTCGAGGAGTTCGTCCCAGGACTGGTCCCTGGCGCTCTTGATGGCATTTTGGAGCGCCTTGGTGGCCACTCGGTATGCCCTGTAGAGCCTGGCTACCTCGTCGTCTTGAGCTCGCCTTCGCCTTCTCGCCCTGGTGAACTCTCGGCGGCTTCGCCAGCAGATCTCGCGAAGTTGCGCGATCCGCGGCGTCCACCAGTACACCGGGCTACGCTTGGGGCGGCCGGCTCGGGGCATCGACGCGTCGCAGATTTGCGTCATCGTGCCCCGGAAAACGTTGCTTAACCTTAACCTGCCGGGATAAAAAAAAGTATCCGATATCCGTTTTCTGGTGGACTTTCTTTTATTTGGTAAATAAGATTAAAGTTCTATAGTGATTGTATGTTCAATTTCACCGATAGATGGCGCTGTTCATAATGTAAATCACGCTAACATCGTAAATTACTGTCTAATGATATTCGATAATGAAACTTTTAAATTTTTCGCATCTTTTATTGTTGCTACTGTAATACAATACCTATACACTACCTGGACTTGGGGCACAGATTATTGGGGAGTTTCATTAAAATTTCATGAACCCCCCCTGAGCCCTGACCTTGAAGCATTTCTTGGGAGCGCTGTTCATTGTGTGTAGTGTGAAATTCACTGTGAATTGTAGTTGTACATTTTATTGCGTTAGATTAGATAATTTCGAGTCATTTTAGGTCTTTTACCTAAGTAAAAATTTAGCAATTTCGTATTCTCAATTTCTACCTACCTATACAAATGTAGCCTTGGTGGTGCAGCAGACCTAACCGCTGGCTTTTAAATGAAATGAAATGGTATTTTTCCCTTGCCTATTTCTTTCCTAATCTAGTTTGGACTCGCTCGGGATTTACAGATTTTAACTTTTCAAAGATATAGATAATTTATTTATTTATTTACAGTTTGGAAAAACAGCAGCTTATAATTATGAGTATAGACACGGTAACAATAAAAATAACTTAAGCCTATCGTTTTCACAAATAGAATTTGAGCGTTTACAACTTAATATTAACTTAAACGTGTGAAACAATTCTGTATTTATGAATAAAAACTAAAAACTACGTAATGCGAACTTTATTATTCTAACGTTAAACATATAATAACAAAAAAACTGGGTGTGACTGTTAAGGACGTTCCACGAGTTGAAAAGAGAAGAACTTATTAAATATGCAGTTTCGAAATTCAATTTTTGTCGTATGAAAGAGATCCAAATCAAATTCAGTCATGTATTTATTAAATAATCTACCGGTGCGAACAAAAAATTAATTTGCGCGATAATTTGTGTTAACTGCAGGAGTAGATAGAGTTATTGGATGACGTTGTATCCTATTAGGGACTCTTAAATTTAAATTACATAAAATATCCGGAGAATCAATATTACCCTTAGCAATATCAAACAAATAAGAAATATCCGCTACAGATCTGCGAAGTTCGAGAGGAAGCACGTGATGTCTTACGCATCTTTTAGTGTAGTTGTCATCATGTATTCTGCATTTAAATTCCAAATATTTCAGAAACCTTTTCTGAATTGATTCGATTTGATCGACATATACATTATACTGGGGATTCCACACTGCAGAGGCGTACTCGAGACAACTTCTAACATAAGAACAATATAGTATTTTTAGTGTTTTTATGTTTTTAAAATGCTTTCCAGACCTTATTACAAAACCAAGCGCCTTAGACGCTTTATTTACTATATTCTCAATATGTTTATCAAATACTAATTTTGAATCATGTATCACACCTAAGTCTCTTATTTGGTCCACTCTTGAAAGTAATTGATTTTTCAATCTGTAATGATGCAAGATAGGATTACGTTTTCGTGTAAAAGTAATTGAAAAACATTTCGAGACATTAAGTTCCAATTGATTGTTGGTACAGTATTGCTCTAATCGATTAAGATCTTCTTGCAACAGAACGCAATCTGAGTGATTGTTAATTTTTTTGAGAACTTTCATATCATCGGCATACAGCAAAAAATATGAGTGTAAAAAGCAAGGTTTTATATCGTTAATAAATACTATAAACATGAGTGGCCCGAGTAAGGAACCTTGTGGAACTCCTGAGGAAATATTAACCCAGTCTGACTGAAAACCGTTAATAGCCACTGCTTGGAGACGGTTATCTAGGTACGACGCAAACCAACTTAGTAGATTACCGTACACTCCTGCCATGTGAAGTTTATTTAGAAGAATTTTATGATGAATTCGATCGAAGGCCTTACTGAAATCAGTAAATATAGTATCTACCTGACCACCTGCATCCATGCCAGAAGTTATAAATTCATTAGACAGTAGTAAATTGGAAACTGTTGATCGTTTTTTTAAAACCCATGCTGTTCATCTATAAAGAAGTGAGATAATGCTGCGTATAGTTGTCTGTGCACAACTTTTTCGAGAATCTTGGCGAAAAGACAAAGCTTGGAAATAGGTCTGTAATCAGAAACCTCATTTCTGTCCCCTTTTTTAAAAATCGGCGTTACAAATATGCGGGACCAAGCCTTCGGTGACAGAACGCCTAAAAATTATCGTTAAAGGATAAGAAATGTTATCGGAACACCTGGTGATAAAGACTGCAGACAGACCATCAGGACCTGCACCCTTATTGAGATCTAGAGATTGCAAAAGTTTCAAAACCTCATCTTTTCTAATTTCAATATTAGATATAGAACCTGTTGAAGAACATGAATGCATCGATTGCGCCAAATCATTATCTTGTGAAGAAGGAGAAAGAAATGTCGTCTGAAAGTATGATGAGAATAGGTTGGAGATAGTTTTACCAGAGTCAGCAGATACGTTGCCATAGTGCATAACAGATGGTAGTGAGTACTGCTCATTTCGCGAAGACTTAATAAAAGACCAGAATGCTTTAGGGTTTTCTTGAATACTTAACTCAATTTCATTAATATATGTATTATAACAGATTGTTTCGAGTTTTTTTGCTCTGTTCTTAATAATGAATAAGTACGATAGTCTTCAAAATTGCCATATGTTTTATATTTATCATGGAATTTCCTTGTTTCCTTCAAAACTCTCTTTAATGAAGAATTAAACCATGGCGGGTGTTTGTATTTGTTAGAGACTATCCAAGTTGGTATATATTTTTCCCTCAACTGATATAATGTATTATAAAAGAAATCTACAGCCTCATCAAAAGAACAATTATTAAGTTTTTCAGACCATGCAATATCTGCCAAACATTTATTAATTGAATTATAGTCACCGTGGGTATAACAGTATCTACGATTATTATTCACTTCGAGCGGTTTAAAAGTGTGTAATGTTATGTCAATGTCTAAAGCCTTATGATGAACATCCTCAGGAACCAGAGGGTCATCGCAATGTTGAACTAAAACATTGTCGTTTGAAAAAATTAAATCCAGTATCCTTGGTTATATTGTTTACAATCACATTGTGTTAAGATATTAAAAAATAATTGTTGGCCTTGACCTTGAATAGACTGTGGGTACAAATAGGACGATGAACCCCTGGACCAGACTAGATTACTTAAATTAAAATCACCCATGATAATTAGTTTGTCATTAGCATGCGTCATAAAAACTTCATTTAACTTATCGGAAAAATTTATGAGCTGTTCAGAAAAAGTATAACCCAAATTCTGAGCACATAAATACAGAGTACAGAAGTGAATTTTATATTCATTACGAGTATTATTTCCCTTCACGGATAAAGTTATCCACAAGTCTTCAGCAGATGAGTGCCACTCAGGTCGAGCAGACACGGGGTATTTTTTATGCATAGCTATTAAAACGCCTCCGCCTAATGTTTGATTAGTTGAAAAATAGTCTCGGTCCCGTCTCCAAACGAAATATCTATCATCAAACAATTCACTGCTGGAGATGCCGTCAAGAAGCCAGGTTTCAGTTATTATAATGAGGTCATAAGATTGTAAACAAACATTTCTTTTAAACATTTGAGTCTTACTACGCAGCCCTCTAGCATTTTGATAATACGCCTTAAGAATGATCATTACAAATAATGTTTAAATTTATATAACATGAAAATAAGTATAAAATGTAACAAAATACAAAAAACAATATGTTTATAAAATTTAGTACCAACACTGCAGACTGTAATAACGTTATATTGTAATGATTATTATCCTTAGAATTACCAGCAATTATATCGGTGTACATAAGTCGAGATTCAATTACAATATACATTAACACCTTAGCATAGCGCGTAATGCGTTGGCATACTACAAAAGTTCGAATATAGGCTCTTATCAATGTAAGTCTTAATATTGACAGTGTGCGATGCTGACTACTGGGTAAAAACAAAACTAAAACATAATAAAACAGTGACTGAGTCGTAATACAAATAAATATGCCGATCACATACGAAACTACATACAACTGAGTATTATTTATCTTTACGTATATGTGTATAATATTTTTGGAATAATTTACACAGACTGCAAAAATATCTATTACCGTATAATTAAAAGGTTGCTTATATAATAACAAGAATTCCCCCAGTGTTCGCAAAAAAATAAATGAAAAATATAATATCATCAATGCATTCAATAAATAACGCAAAGTAAGTTCTATTATTATGCAGATAACACAAAACATCGACTGCATAAAAAATCGTATTGTACTCGTATGCGCACAACACACCAGTAATAAACAATACATTCGTCGACGACATACCCGCAAAGCGGCTTCGTGCCGACAGGGCTTCCCAACTCGGAGTTCGCATGACAACAACAGATGATTTAACAGATTTTTAATAGATCTTTTTCTGACTGTATCGCAAAAATCTTGGAGGTTGATGATTTTCTTGCCAGGATTTTTCCATGTTTGACCCAGATGAACTGAAAATGTTTATCTTTGGCTAATGATTTAGCTTTTGCCAATAAGTTTTTGTTAAATAGGGTCAAGTGATCATTGATAAAGATGCGGTCATCAGACTGATATCCAATCAGGTTTAGAGATAACGTCTTAAAGTTCCGAGCTACAGCAATAAAATTTTCTTTAGTGTATCTGTTTAAAAACGAAATAATTATAGATTTTCCTGAATTCGGCTTACGGGGCTGCACTCTTGTTATAAAGTTGATATCCTCTTTTCTAATAGAAAAACTAATGACCGAAGCAATCTTAAAAACAATTTCAAATAGGTTTTCTTTATGCTTGACAGGTATTCCTTTAATCTCAACATTGTTTGAACGAGCTCGCTGGTCGCTATCACGAGTGTTCTCAATAATTTTATCAAGTTCCGTTTGCAGAGTCGGAATTACAGCAATGGCTTCTTCAGCTACACTTACTCTAGCTTGAAGAGTTTGAACTGTATCAGCAAACTTATTGATTGCATCATGTGCCATAGAAACAGAAGTCTGCAGATTAGATAATTCCAACTTGATACTCTTAATGTCTTCTGCTACCGCCGAAAGTGGCGCTAACTGTTTCGATATGTTGCGGAGGGTCTCCTCAAAATTAGTTGAACACTGTGGTGCACTTGACGTATCTGTGTGTGTTTCTGGTGCTTGATTAGGTGATGAAGTGTCATTTTTACATTCAGGACAGCGCCAGCTTGCCTTACGGTCTCCCAATCTACGGTATCTAGTTTCGGTAATTCCGGAACAAGGGAAATCAAAATTCCTCTTGCAGTTACTGCACAGCGTTCCATCCGAAAATTTAACACTGCATGTCGCACACGTGAACATGATTGATGCGGGCCGGGGCTTGAGAATCCCTGCACAACTAGACTGCAACCGGTTACGCGTGCGGCACTTAAACGGTCTTGCGACGAACTGGAAATATAATTGAAATGAAATATAATGTCATATTGCTATCAGCAAAGTACTTAGAACAATACAGAAATCTAATGAAAATGTCCTGGGTGTACCGGACCGGCTTACCCCTTACAAAAATTTACCCTTCGCCACTGCCATATCTTATGCAAACTAAATGTCTGCTCAGTCCCTATTGTATATAGCGTAATAATAGATATCTTAATGATTAACTGATCAGTTTATAATTACCCTATTCACATACAAAGGAAATTACGTGGTAATATGTGCAAGTAATGTTTCACTGCTTAGCCCCTATGAAACATAGCGTGATGTTTTATATAGCAACTTATACCCCTACTTATACACAACACATCAGTGAAAGTCCTATCAGAATCCATCCGCGCGTTTTCAAATGATACCTGGACGAACAGAACGACAGACAGACAGACAATAATTCCAAAAAAATTTTTTTTGGCCTCTATGTCGATAGTATAGTATATAGAAATTTTGGAAAAATATTCAATGTACAGAAAAAGTGCTCTGAGTTTTATTATAGTATAGATGTGAACGTTATTAAAATGAAAATAGACCAAATAACTTTATATGAAATTTTAGTTAGTGGTCGGCCACACTGCAGGCCTAGCGCGGTGGCGGCGGCGGGCGCGAAATATCAAACATATGAAACCGCCGCTTGTGGCCACACTGAAGTGACTTAGGCGGGAGCCTAGCGCGACCGGCTTGAGCGAGTTAGCGGGCGTACTTTTTAACCGACTTCAAAAAAGGAGGAGGTTCTCAATTCGTCTGTATATATATATATTTTTTTTTTATGTATGTTCGCGCATAACTTATTATGAACCGATTTGAAAAAATCTTTCTTCCATCCATTCTTCAATCCATTTATTGGGTCCCATAAAAAAAATATTGCGTAGTAATAAGTAGTTCCTGAAAAACAAGAATGGTGACTGCGCACTGAGAGCTGCAGGAAAGCCTATATTGATGACTTTATGTCGCTTTTTAAGGACAAAAATGGTCATAACTCTGGCAAATATTTACCAATTCCAATTATTCTTTTTTTATTCGAAAGAAGAAACCACTTTATTAAATCTGTATGAATTTTATTACAACCGGATAAGAACTTCCTGAAGGAACATGAACGATGTGGAGGAATTTATCTGGTAAAAACCATAAAACTGATGTTCTCCATTACATTGCTCTGACAATTATGAACCGATTGCGATGATTCTTTTTTTATTCGAGAGAGTAAACTACTATGATGATTCCATGCAAATTTCATTACGACCGGATAAATAGGTTCTGAGTTTCTGAAGAAATATGAATTATGTAAAACTATGTAGACGATAATGTGATCATAACCTATCTAGATAATTTTACGGTTTTCGATGGTTCAATCTTTATATATGAAAATATCACTAAAAAGTTTAAAATAAAATCTTTTTAAAAAAAAATTGAACCGACTTCAATATCACTGAAAAGTATAAAATAATTTGAATATTATTGAAGTTGGTGCCAAATATACACAGCCGGTAAGCTAACACCAAGAATAAAGATATAAAGATATCTTTTTAGCAGGTAATAAAGATATTTTTTTAGCAGGTAATAAAGATATTTTTTTAGCAGGTAATAAAGATATTTTTTTTATATTATAAAAAAAATATCTTTATTGATTTAACTGTTTTTAGTTATTTTGTGCGCACCCAGCACACCATCTCTTGTGTTCAACGCCTCCCATCTCAGTATTGACCTATGGCTAAAACTTATTTCAGGTGTCGCACACCTGAAATAAGTTTTAGCGCCACAACAGCCCGCGCGTCACTGTGGCCACCCGCCGCGCCCGTGCTAGGCTCAAGTCACCGCGCGTTCACTGTGGCCAACCACTTAGAGTTCGAGTTTTCAAAAATCCTTTCTTTTTGGTTCTCTACGCCATAAAATGAACCCTTCTCTACAAATTTTGTAGTCCTAGCTTCGGTAGTTTCGGCACTGCGTTGTTGAGTCAGTCACGCGAAAAAGGCCTATCTATTTATAAGTATAGATTACCTATCTATGCTTATAGTATAATGAATCTATAAAAGAGTCTAACGCGTGCTTCACCTCAGGGTGTGGAGCGCGCGGGCGCGAGCGCGCTCAATGGCGGCGCGGCGAGCGCGGCAGACGTGGCGGTCGCGGCGGACGTGGCGGACGCGGCGGACGCGGGCGCCGACGAGCCGCCACGCAAGCGCGCCAAGTTGCCCGACGACGCGCCTGCGCTGCGCCGCACCATCCTCGAGTGCGAGCTGCAGCGGCTGCGCGCGCTGCGCGACCGGTGAGTGCCCGCCCTCCTGCCTCTTGTCCTGCCTGGCCCCTCCCCGCCCCGCCGCCTCACCTCACCGCACGCCGCGCCCTCCGTTGCAGGATCACGGAGCACCTGAGCGAGCTGTACTTCCTGCAGGCGGGCGGCAACATGATGGACTACGCCGCGTGGTGCAAGCGCCCGCCGCCGCCGCAGCTGGTGGCGTTCCTGGAGGCGCGGCGGCCGGCGCCGGTGAGGCCGCCGTCGCCCCCGCCCCCGGCCGCGCCCGCGCCCCCGGCCCCCGCGCCCTCGCCCGCCGACGAGATGGTCGAGAAGGCGAAGCAGGAGGCGTACGTGGCGTCACGCGTGGCCGAGCTGGCTCGCGCCGGCCTGTGGCCCGAGCGGCGGCTGCCGCGCGTCATGGAGCCGCCGCGCGCCAAGACGCACTGGGACTACCTGCTCGAGGAGATGGCCTGGCTCGCGCAGGACTTCGCGCACGAGCGCAAGTGGAAGAAACAGGCCGCCAAGAAGGTAGGCCACGCGCACCGCCGCCGACCCGCGGCCGCGCTACCCGCGACGCTTACGTTTTTTTACATCTGTGTTGCAGTGTGCGCGTGCGGTTCAGAAATACTTTCAAGATAAGGCGATGGCGGCTCAGAAAGCGGAGAAAGCCCAAGAATTACAATTGAAAAAGATTGCAGCGTTTGCCGCCAAAGAGATTCGAACTTTTTGGTCAAACGTGGAAAAGGTACCTATTATCACAAAATACTGAGAGTACAGAAGGCAAGCTTATGTATGGACCTCGCTTTTCATACCTACGCTCGGCGGTCGCGCTAAGGGTTATCTATCAACTCTGGCTTATGCGAAAAAACTATCGTGATAGTGGCCATCGTGATTCTTTTCTAGTTTTTTGATCGATTGTTGAAGATAAAACATGAAGAACGGAAATAAAAACTAATAATAACTAAAATCATCGCGCTCGCACTAAACCGAGATATACCGAGATATCCCGAGATATCGTGTCCGTGAACGCTGTCTATGTGTGCGTTGCTCGAGCGTACGTCTTATGAAGCTTGCCTTCTGTACTCTCAGTATTTTGTGCTATTATCTCTTTAGAGTCGCTCACTGAGAGAAGAATATGATAGATGATCCAGGCAAATATACTGTGAAATATTATGTCACGAGCTACCATCATCGACTCGTACACGGCGATTTCAATTTCAATTTATTTGCATAAATGTGGTGCTTATAAAGATGGTACATTAAAAACATAGCCATTAAGTAGCATGCAAAGTTATATACAAATTCTTAGAGGAATTTAAAAAAAAAAAAAATGTCAAGCCTGGAAAATTTCATATTTATAGCTTAATACTTACAATGTCAAGCCATATTAATTAATATAATTTTGTACCTCTTAATAATGTTATACATAAATAATACACGATACGATACGATGTCGCGATACATTCGATCGACCGATGTCGATCCGTTTTTAAAGCCTCGCAATAATGCACAGGCATCGGTCACGCGCGTGTACGTCGTCGATCGTTCTGCTCACAGAGATCACGTAAGGATTCGCATGCACGTTTATCTGATTAAAAATCCACTTTAAATAAAACGGTCTGCGTCCGCGTATACCGTCGCCAAGTTGACGGTGGGTCGTGTCCGCAGCTGGTGGAGTGGAAGCGCGTGCGGCGCGTGGAGCGCGCGCGCAAGGCCGCGCTCGACGAGCAGCTGAGCTACATCGTGGACCGCACCGAGCGCTACTCGCGCCAGCTGGCCGCCAACCTGCGCGCGCCCGCCGCGCCCGACGCGCCCGACACGCCGCCCTCCGACGACGAGTTCCAGCCGCGCGGCCGCTCCGACGACGACGAGGAGACCATCGCGGCGGCGGAGCGCGACGCGGCGCACGGCGCGGCCGACCACCGCGCCGAGCTGGACGAGCTGCGCCGCGACTCGCGCCGCGACCTCGCCGACCTGCTGCCGCCCGGATACCCGGACCGCTCGCCGCCGCCCTCCGACTACGCCGCCGACGAGGACTCCGCCGACGACGAGCGCACCATCGCCCGGCAGGAGCGGGACGAGGGCGCGCGCGACGCCGCCGCCGAGCTGGCCGCGCTGCGGGCCGACGCCGACCTCGGCCTCGACGAACTGGTGCGCCGGTACCGCCCGCGGGACGTACTCTCGGACGAGGACGCGGACGAGGCCACCGTTACCGACACGGACGCGGACGTGGACTCGGATTCGGACGACGAACGGTCGGACGCGAGCGGCTCGACGGCGTCATCGGCGGCGCTGGAGGCGCTCGTGGAGCGCGGGCCGCGGGAGACGGACGCGGACGCGGACGCGGACGGGGGCGAGCGACACGTGGAGCGGGCCGCGTCGCTGGCGGCGTCGCTGCAGCCCACGGGCACCACGCTGTCGGAGACGGCGGTGGGCACGCCGGTGCCGCGGCTGCTGCGGCACACGTTGCGCGAGTACCAGCACGTGGGGCTGCACTGGCTGGCCACGATGCACGCGCGCGGCCTCAACGGCGTGCTCGCCGACGAGATGGGCCTCGGCAAGACGGTGCAGACGATCGCGCTGCTGGCGCACCTGGCGGTCGAGCGGCGCGACTGGGGCCCGCACCTGGTGGTGGCGCCCACCTCGGTCGTGCTCAACTGGGAGATGGAGTTCAAGAAGTGGTGTCCCGCGTTCAAGATCCTCACCTACTACGGGAACGTGCGCGAGCGCAAGGCGAAGCGCGTCGGCTGGACGAAGGCGAACTCGTTCCACGTGTGCATCACGTCCTACAAGCTGGTCGTGCAGGACCACCAGAGCTTCCGGCGCAAGCGCTGGCGGTACCTGATCCTGGACGAGGCGCAGAACATCAAGAACTTCAAGTCGCAGCGCTGGCGCACGCTGCTCAAGTTCCGCACGGAGCGGCGGCTGCTGCTCACCGGCACGCCGCTGCAGAACAGCCTGCTGGAGCTGTGGTCGCTGATGCACTTCCTGATGCCGGCCGTGTTCGCCTCGCACTCGGAGTTCCGCGAGTGGTTCGGCGCCGTGGGCGAGGCGGCGGCGGGCGGCGCGCGCGACGCCGCGCTGCTGCGGCGCCTGCACGAGGTGCTGCGGCCCTTCCTGCTGCGCCGGCTCAAGGCGGACGTGGAGCGCCAGATGCCGCGCAAGCACGAGCACGTGCTCATGTGCCGGCTCGCCAAGCGGCAGCGGTGCCTCTACGACGACTTCATGGCGCGCGCCAAGTTAGTGCAATTGAAACATATATACAGACACATTTTTTCTATGGATTCGGGGGGGTCATTAGCCAGGTTCTACCCGTACCTTCGAGGAGATGCCGCTGGAGAGATCGTGATGCGCTAACCCCTCTGCCGAATCTTGTTCATATGTTCAGGTCATTCTTTATTTGTGTGCATATCTTTTTGAATGTGTTGCGAATTTATTATAGTGTGGGTATGCGTGAAATTGTATCTGTGTGTGTTTACTTCGCCTCCCGCACCCCGCAAAAGTGCCACGAAAAATTTGTTCGGGGAATCGACGCGATACTAGCTCCATTCTAATTACTCTGAGATCCATACACCCTATGTCCTAAGTGTCACGGTTAGTTAAATATGTTTTTTTTTTCAGTTTTTTCATAAAATACCCAAAATCTTTCCTTTAATGCGAAATAAATAAATAAATAAATAACTTTTTTGTTAGTGGATGTTATGGCACAAAATGTTTTTTTTTTATATGTACCAATGTCTTTTTAATCTAAATAAATCATTACTTAATACAACTGGCTTCAAGAAAATTTTACGTCCTTGCGAAACACTACAACTTCTAAATTCATTATAAAAAAAAACTAAAAGCCATTTCGAACTTAGTTTTATTTTAAAAAGTTCTTTAGTTTATAGCCTCTCTAACGGTATGCTACATCTCTAGAAAACAATTCGTTATGTAGTCGAAATACTAGTTAGAAAAGTCAGGATTATGAAAAGACTTATTTCGGTAATTATGTTTTTATTAAACTAAAGTTATAAATCAAGTTCAAACTGACCGCTCCCGTTTTGTATGCATGCACGACATTTTTTTATTATTTCCACAGTTGTTGTACTTAGTCGCATTTCTTCTATATCTTTTCTCATCTCATCGGCCTATATCTTTTGCCAGAGCGGTTAAATGGAGGCAATCGAGCCTGTTATCGGGCCTAGATCGGAACTTGTTATGCCAGTTGTACGGTTTACATCGTACATTTTTATTTTATGCTGACATATCATATTTGTCAACTTAGTTTCCATACTTCATTATATTAAGACCAGTGCGCGACACACGTCACAGCGACAAACACGCGTCGTGTGATAATCACCACTCACTAACTTAACTCTGTAAAAACTCTTATAAAATAAACATTATTTCAAGACTATAAATTAACTAAACTTAACTAACTACAACAAACTCCACAGCTGTACAGATCTAACGGACTGTACATCAAATGGTCCTTCAACTATTAGCACATAGCGAATTTTGCGGATTTTGTTTGTGATAGCGAATCGGTTTGGCTGGCCTCCCAGAAGCGGGTCTCCCCAGTCCAGATTGAGAAGTCGAGTGTCACAGCGAAGACTGCGGAGACACTTTGTGCCAAGGACTCTCAAGAAAAACTCGTGAGCAGAAACAAGCAACGAAGAACACTTGAGAAAGAAGACTGCTGGTGAACGACGGTTGTCTTCCTGTCCTGAACTGAACCATCACCTGGAAATCTACAGTATCCACTATACTAAGGTACTTAAACAATACTTAACTCGAAGGAACTTAACTAAACTATACTTAAACGAAACTACTTAACATGGAACTTTTAACTAAACAAGCGTCCTCTTTCGAAAGCATTAAAACATTATGCACTAATTACAAAAAGGACAGTGCGTCAAGAAAAACTAAAGACTACTTAGAAAAACGACTATCAAGCTTAGAAAAAATATGGGTGGAATTTCACGAGCGGCATGAAACACTTCTGGAAACATCTGAAGATAATTCTACGATTAGCTACTTCACCAATAATATTTACGGCAACACGAAGCAAATGTACGAAGGCAACTAAAACGGATATGATACATTTATTACTTTCTCTACGAAGTCAACAAAACGTGGACTTTGACTTGACTGGCATGCTGGAAGAAGAAACGAACAACAAAGTAAAACAGCTTATGAACCAGCAAGTATGTAACTTTAAGGTATTGTATAGAACAATGGAAAAAATTAACATTGACACCATAACAGAGAAGTGGGAGATTGAAGATTACCTTTCGATTATGAAGTCAAAATGGGAGTCCAGTGGATCTTGTCAATGATCCACTGGGAGCTGGAAGGCTCACTTAGAGGGAGTAATTTGGAAGAAGACTACAATAAAAAATTTGATTACATCGAACAAAAATATGACAACACGAAGAAGGTTCTGAACAGCAAAATTTGGGCAAACATTCACTACCAACGAGCTGCACCGCAAATTGAAACTCCTGTCTTTGCCGGCGACTATATGCAATGGGTCTCTTTCAAAGATATTTTTCTCGAAACGATACATAATAACCCTACTATCTCCAAGACGCAAAAACTGCAGCACCTGAAAACGAAACTAAGGGGTGAGGCTGAGCGCTTGGTACAGCATTTATCGATCAGCGCCGATAACTACGAATCTTGTTGGGAAATATTAAAACACCGATACGATAATCGTCGCCTACAGTTTTCTTCATTTATGAGTTCTATGCAGCAGCTACCAGTTATTCAACAACCTAACGCCTACAATTTGAAAAGAATGCACGATATTATAAAAGAAAGCAGAAATGGACTCGCCAACATGAACATAGAGGTATCAAGCTGGGGACCGATGATCGTGCACTATATGTCACAAAAACTGGACGCCGTATCTTATAACGAATATAACAAAGAAATAGTAAACAACAAGGAATTGCCCGACCTCCAGGAATTCCTATCATTCATAGAAAACAAGTTCGTTGCCTACGAAACCGCAACAACCTCACAGAAGAGCTCTCCTAATATTCAGAAACCGCTTTTCAATAAATCTTTTCAACAACCGGTTAACAAGAGCTATACAAATACCTATAAATCGAATTACAACTACAACATCAAAAACAAACCGAATTATTTCCAAAACTCAACTCCGTACGAGTCTAAAAACGACTTATCAAAGGCATTTCATACATCATTTCAACCATGCCCATTATGTGATGGCGATCATGTGTTGAGGAAATGTAACAAATTCATCAAAATGGACACAGCCGAACGTATTAAAACGGTTGCGAAACTGCAAGTATGTAGAAACTGTTTATACAGCCACGGGAATGAATACTGCACGTCATCGAATACTTGCAGGGAATGCAATTTGAAACACCACACATTGTTGCATAAAAACATTGTATTTCAACCGACTGCAAAAACGGAGAGTAATGATGTTCACCCACAACCTTCGACATCAAATAAACACCAGGGCACTCATCATTTACCAAATAGTGAAACGGAAGTCCTCTTGACCACCGTCCAAGTCAAGATAAAATCTGCCGACGGCACCTACATCACTCTACGAGCTCTTCTAGACCAGGGCTCTCAAGTTAACTTAATAACGGAAAATGCTGCTCAACTGCTGCGACTACCTCGTAAAAAATTAAATGCTGCTGTGGCTGGAATCGGATCCGTCTCTGGAAACAGCAAGGGACTTATACAAATGAACTGCAAGTCCATTCATTCGGATTATAATTTTAACACTCAAGCATTGATCCTTAACAAACTAACGAATAACTTACCGCATCAAACTTTCAAAAACCAAAACTGGGATCATTTACAAAACTTGCAGCTTGGAGACCCTAGCTATAATGTATCAAATTCTGTTGACGTACTTTTTGGCGCTGGGGTCTACGCTGACATCATCCTGGATGGAGTCCTGAAAGGCGATCATCACACTCCGGTCGCACAACAGACTCGTTTGGGGTGGATCTTATGCGGAAATCTTAAACCGCTCAACTGCCTTGCAACGTTAGTGGACACAACGGAATTATCTAAATACTGGGAGAGTGAAGACATTACGCAACGGGAGCATGACGTCAGCAAAAATGACCAATCCGAAATTTATCACAAAGAAACAACAATACGGAACCAAAATGAATCCTACGTTGTAAAAATGCCCATGATACAAAAACATGAAGACAACTTGAAACCCCATGGCCTTGGATGGAACCCTAACTTCGACACATTTACTTTTAACTGGAAACTAGACGAAAAACCAAACAAAAGATTGAGCAAACGGACTTTATTATCTCAGATATCTCAACTGTATGATCCGCTGGGATGGCTTTCACCAGTAGCTATTACCGCAAAACTAATGTTTCAAAGGGTGTGGACAGAAAACCAAGGATGGGATGAACCGGTATCTATCGACATTCAAAAAGATTGGGAAAAACTAAAAACACAATTACCAGATTTAAAAACAATTAAACTTGAACGATGGATCGGATGTATTAATAAACAAATCGAATTACTTGGATTTTGTGACGTCAGCGAAAAGGCTTACTCGTGTGTTATTTACACGCGCGTCATAAATTAAACAAGGCAACCTGTATTAAGCTTACTCGCCGCAAAAACTAGGGTTGCCCCTCTGGCGCAAAAACTGTCCCTACCACGCCTTGAACTCTGCGGTGCATTACTACTGTCGCAGCTGATAAAGAAAACCACAGATGCATTACAAGAATATGACATCAACGTCTGGGCATGGAGTGACTCTCAAGTCGTGCTAGCTTGGTTACAAGGTGAAGCCTCAAAATGGGAAAGATACGTGGAAAATAGAGTACTAAAGATTCGCGAAGTAATACCGGCAACTAATTGGTCGTACATTGAATCGAAAAGTAACCCAGCAGATATAGCAACAAGAGGTTTATATCCGACCAAACTATTACAGTCTCCATTATGGTGGACTGGCCCTTCCATACTGAAAACTTTCAAGCGAAGCCAGGCTGAACATATAGCGAACTGCTATACAACAAACATCGGCGAAAAACATATCGTGCCAGCCCTGCAACCGAAAGAAAACGACATCATTAATAATATACTGCACAAATACAGCACACTAACACGCGTGGTACGTGTCATCGTTTGGATTACGCGATTTTGTACAAATGCACGACATGTCATAACAATTACAAAGAAGAAACCTGATTCCATCCGGCCCACGCCACCTGATTACCTAACTACACAGGAATTGAACGATTCATACAAACTAATAACAAAACATGTACAAAAACAAGAATTTTATACGGAATACAACTTATTACTTAAAAATCAAGACATACCTAAGAAGAGCAGTATATACAAATTAAACCCATATTTAGATAAAGACGGCATTATGCATGTGGGCGGAAGATTAAATAAAAGTAACTTGCCGTCGCGAATGAAAAACCCTATGATTATATCAAGAAATGGAAGATTAACACAACTGCTGATTGAACAAGCTCACGCCGCAACTCTTCACGGTGGAGCTCGTCTCCCACTCGCCTACCTACGTCAGCAATACTGGATAGTAGGGGGCAACAGAGCCGTAAAAACTCATCTACATCGATGTGTACGCTGCCATCGATTCAAATCAACAAGCCCCTACCAACTCATGGCGGATCTTCCATCTCGGCCCTTCACACATACGGGGGTTGATTTCATGGGGCACGTGGACGTAAAGCTTAATAAGGGAAGAAGAGTAAAAACGTCCAAGGGCTATATTTGCATTTTTGTCTCCATGGCAACTAAGGTGGTTCACATTGAACTCGTGTCGGATTTAAGTTCAGAAACATTCATCGCCGCATTTCAACGCATGTGTTCAAGACGTGGAACACCGGAACATATCTATTCGGACTGCGGAACAAATTTTATCGGGGCATCAAAAATGCTAAAAAACGAATATGAACTCTTCAAAAAGGAACTGCCTACTGAATTCTTCAACGAGATAAGCCAAATGAAAGTGGAGTGGCACTTCAATGCACCCGCTTGGCCAACTGCTGGCGGGCTGTGGGAGGCGGTAGTGCGCTCTATGAAGTACCACCTTCGACGCGTTTTGGGTGATCAAAAATTGACTTACGAACAATTTTCGACACTACTAACGAATATTGAGGCCTGTATGAACTCACGCCCTCTGTCCCATCACAGAAGACCCAGACGAGTTCTACAACTATTTGACTCCGGGCCACTTTCTCACTGGTAGTCCTACATTGACCTTGCCACTATCAAACTATGAGGATGACCGGAACTTGGACCTACGGCGAAGATGGCAACTAACCGAAAACATGTTCCATCTATTCTGGAAGACCTGGTCAAGCTATTATTTAACCTCACTTCAATCGCGCAGTAAATAGCAAAAACCAACACGGAACTTCAAGAGGTACGACATTGTACTCGTGAAGGAATACAATTTACCACCAGGAAAGTGGGCCATGGGTCGGGTGGTCGAAGTTCACCCCGGCAGCGATGGCCATGTGCGAGTAACAACTATAAAAACGCAAGTTGGCCTAATAAAGCGACCTGTTACGAAATTAGCGTTACTACCAATCGAAACGGGCAACGCACAGCAACAGCAATAATTATACCTACAATACCAAACACGTAGCGCCAAAATTGAGCCGTGTCGGAGACGAGAGCATTGAGAAGATAACGCAGCGGCCGGCGCGGTGGGCGGCGGGACGGCGCGAAGACGCGCTGACGAAACCATCGCAAGTTTCGATCCGGACGTCCGGCGACATTGATTTCGACGTTTAAGATAATATATTTAATTCTTTACTTTAATTTTGTATAACTTTGCTTATGTTTCGCTATATGACAATATTTTGTACCTTATTTTTTAACTTTTTTTTTGCTTTGTACTGGTGATTCTCACACTACCTAGAGACATTCATCTCTTTTCGGGTTAGGAGTATGTACGGTTTACATCGTACATTTTTATTTTATGCTGACATATCATATTTGTCAACTTAGTTTCCATACTTCATTATATTAAGACCAGTGTGCGACACACGCCACCGCGACAAACACGCGTCGTGTGATAATCACCACTCACTAACTTAACTCTGTAAAAAACCTTATAAAATAAACATTACTGAAAGACATTTAACTTCTACATTAACTTAACTAACTACAACAAACTCCACAGCTGTACAGATCTAACGGACTGTACACCAGTTTTGGAAGAAGGTGTGCCGATAGTTTTTCAAAATGACGGCTGCCCGGCACACTACCAACTAAAGAAGAAGAAGAAGATAATTTATTTCGCAAACTGTACATAGTTACAAATATCTTTGACCTTAATAAAAACGTATTACCTTCCAAACGCTGCCACGTACAGTTTTTGAAAAAGGACGTACGAGAACATTTAAATAATGCCTTTCCAAACTCGTGGATTGGTAGAGGCGGCCCTATTCCTTGGTCTCCACCTGACGCCTCTGGATTTTTATGTCTGGGGACGTGCAAAAGAAATTGTTAACCAGACAGAGGTGCCCACTAGGGAAGTTCTGATTGAACGAATAACCGGCGCGTTTGAAACAATCGACTAAGTAAAATGACTGTTGAAATAATAAAAAAATGTCGTGCATGTATACAAAACGGGAGCGGTCAGTTTGAACAAGATTTATAGCTTTAGTTTAATAAAAACATAATTACCGAAATAAGTTTTTTGCATAACCTTTACTTTTCTAACTAGTATTTCGACTACAAAACGAATTGTTTTCTAGAGATGTAGCATACCGTTAGAGAGGCTATAAACTAAAAACTTTTTTAAATAAAACTAAGTCCGAAATGGCTTTTAGTTTATTTTATAATGAATTTAGAAGTTGTAGTGTTTCATACATTTGAAAATTTTCTAAAATTTGCAAGGACAAAACATTTTTTCTTGAAGCCAGTTGTATTAAGTAATGATTTATTTAGATTAAAAAAAAATGTGCGTGCGTGGAGTCCCTCCGCGCGGAAGAAGTGCAACTTCACTCTCGCTCTGTACTGTACGACACCGGTCAATCAATCAATCACCCACCCTCTCACCCAATCACTCACTCACCCACTCTCCCACTCACCCACTACATTGGTACATACATCAAAATTTATTTTGTGCCATTACATCCACTAACAAAAAAGTTATTTCGCATTAAAGGAAAGATTTTGGGTATTGTTTAAAAAAGCTGAAAAAAAATCATATACAACTAACCGTGACACTTGGAACATAGGGTGTATGGGGAGAACCCAGCTAATGGACCCCCAAATCCCTAGAAAAATTGTGTCGGTCCATGCGCCAAACACCTGTATGTAAATTGGGTGTCATAGTTAGTTAAATGATATAAATAACTTGTTACAAAATAATCAGATATATCCAAAATGTTGAATCGAGTCGTCCATACGTTCGGTGTGGCGTCTTCTAAGCGGCAATCTTACCTTATCATAAACGATATGTTAAAATTTTAAACTCGCATCGAAAGCGGCCGTCCTGATGATTGAAATGATGTGCATAAAGTTATGAAAAGTAAATAACCTTAATTGAATTTTTTGCAATTTTATCGAGCGAGATAGCGAGGAATCTAAACTTTAAAAATTTCCATGTCAGTTACGATTATTTTGCAAGGAAAAAACTAGGTAAGGTTAAGGCTAAGGGATACATGTGCACTTTGGTTGGGAACAAACAAGAGTAAATATTTGAAAAGTCAAATACCGCTCACATTGTATTTTTTTTAGTTTTAATTTGGAACCCTGTTAAGTGTCATCAGATAGGTGGTAACTATGTATTTGGTTTCACAATAGTAAAATTAATGTTATTGTATGAAAATTTTAACTACTTTTATATAATTAAAAAAAGTAAATACACAAAGATTTCCGAATAATGAAAGCCACATTAAATGGGATGACTTAAGTTTAACAATTTGGACATATTTTTAATATTTTTGACAAGCGGGGCTTCCGGTTCCTACGTCCATGTCAATTTTTGTAACGCCACTAGAATTTACGAAAATATAGTCCGCGGTCATTCGTTTCCACGGTGCACGCGCGGTCGGATAGGTGACGCGTCGTCCGTCGCCCGCAGGACCAAGGAGAGCCTCTCGTCGGGCAACCTGCTGAGCGTGATCAACGTGCTCATGCAGCTGCGCAAGGTGTGCAACCACCCCGACCTGTTCGAGCCGCGGCCCGTGCAGTCGCCGCTGCAGCTGCCCGCCCTGCGCTACAGCGTGCCCGCGCTCGCGCTCGCCGCCGGCTGCCAGGCGCGCGCCGCCCGAGCCGCGCGCCTCGCCGGCGACCTCGCCGCGCTCGAAGCCAGCGGCGCCGGCGCCTTCGCCGCGCACCGCGCCCGCCACCTGGCGCCGCCGCGCCGCCGCCCCGACGAGCCTGCGCCCGCGCCGCACCCCGCGCACCCCGCGCCCGCCGCGCCGCCGCCCGCCTCGCTGCGTCTGCACCTGCGGCTGGTGCCGCGCGCCGCGCCGCCGGGGGCCGCGCCGCCGCCGCCGCCGCCCGCGGTCGTGGCGGTCGCCGCCGGCGCGCCGCCACCTCCCGCCGCCCCCGCGGGTAGCGCCCCCGCCGCCGGGGGCGCGTGGCGCGCGCGGCTGCTGGCGCGGCGGCGGGCGAGCGCGCGGCGGCTGGCGGCGTGCAACGAGCGGCGCTGCTGGCGGCTGCCGCTGTACGGCGCGGACCTGCGCGCCGCCGTGCACGCCGGGCCGCCGCCCGTGCCCGCGCGCACCATGCACGACACGCTGCAACAGATGGCGCACATCATAGACAGGTACGCCCGCCCGTGCCGTGCGCCCGTGCGGCCGCTCCGTTCGTCGACGCGAGTGAACGACGACCGCCCCGTACGTTGCTTTTGTTCTCTGGTGAATCACTTCGTTTCTTATTCGATCCCTCAGAGAAACGCCGAGCGTGGCCGTCTCCGTGGCTCGCTGAGCGACCTCGCATTAGTGGACCGGTCGTATCGTAAACGACCACGTTTCGGCACCGTACGGCGCTCACGATGAATCTTTGTATGTTTGAAGTTGGGTTCGGCGAACCGTTGCACGACTGCAGTTGTGAGTTGTCGATACGAAAACTCAAAAATAGCTCCTGTGCAGCGTCTCGCGAGCGACTTCAGACACGCAAAGAACCGTTGTGACCACTGTAAGTCATTACGAGTGAGACGCACCGATTAAAACCTTAGTTATCGGTGACCAGAAGACCTTACAAAGTTTACCGAATGCCGTCCAGTCCATTAATACTGCATAACGTCGCTGATGCTCATCTAATTGTAACAAAACAAAAATACTGATTAAAAAAAAAAGTCAAAAAGGACAAGTCCGCTGAGTCCCTTTCCGGATCTTCTCAGTTGAGGTCGCGTTGTGATCCAGTGGTAGCCTTTAAAAAAAATTGACAGTTCAAAAGTGCTAGCGTTAGCCTATTTGAAATAAATGATTTTGACTTTGATTAATTTAATTATATATTATTGTAATTGCTACGAATAAATGTATTTTTAATTCCATCTATACAGGTGTCCCAGAAATGGGGTATCAAGCCGGTAATGACGCATTGTGTAACCCAAAAACAATCAATTTATCAATAGTCAACAGTTTTAGTGCAGTGACATCAGAATTTTGTTCATTGTTAAACCTAAAATGGATGAAATTGTAATTAAATAAGGCAGGCACGTAATTAATAAGAAACAGTTGCTCCACATGAGTAGGCAAGATGATACAGGTTGCTCAGAAACTGTTTTAAGACGAAATAAATAAATTTTGTGTGTTATGCAAAATATAATTTTTTGCATATTTGAAAATTCTTCCGGGGTCTTTACTATCAATACTATATATATATTTTGGCTTGATATACCCTTTCCGGGACGTCCGGTATATTCGAAAAGCGATGCTTTGTTTCTCGATAAGTGCGACCAAAGTAGGTCGTCTTGGCGCACTTGATAACAATGACGAAATGACTTTCGAATTCGGAACCCTATTAAATGAACAAGTTGCTACGAATAAACGTAATTCGCTTTGATAAAGTCCTGGCTGGTAATAAAAGAAGCACGCCTGCCGACGCCGACGCCGACGCCGACGCCGACGCCGACGCCGACGCGGCATATCAGTCGATCAAATCGAACAAAAAATACGTATAGTGCGTTTCACGAAAGAGTTCCCTTCGTGGTTAAGCTGGTCATCCTGTTTGTCAGAGACGATCGCGTGTGTCAAAATGTTTTTGTTTTTCCACATTATTCTCTAATTAAACGACAAAATCATGCCTAAGACATTGAGAAGTAGTGAAATATGACTATTTATAAAGATGAAAAGGTTTTGTGCACTTGAAAATCTCACCAAAGGACTTTAATTCCCTTCGAACAAGTAAGATCCTGAGTTGCCGCCATTTCAGGTAGGTAAAATAATGTTACCAGGGTCCATGTTTTCCCAAGTAAATAAATTATCAAAATTATAAATGGTAAACGATTTATGTCCTCAAGTTATTGACATGATTGTATTTATCCGTTGCAATTGGCTACAACAGCCAAGCCAAACCTTATGAGAGCATAAACTGATTGAACATGATTTCTGTCTTTAATTCTATGTATTTAACCTGTATATCGCAAAATATAAATTAGGGTACTGCGTATTTACGTAATTTTGGATTAATGAATACATCCGTGTGATTTATATTAAAGTGTATTTTCCCTATATCGAGGGTAAATATTTTTAAATTTAATGACAACACCTAATTCAATCATACCAAATTAACCACGAAGGGAACTCTTTCGTGAAACGTACTCTAATATACTAATATGTAATAATTTTGTAATTAACCTTTGTAAATATAAATATTCGTCACTACTGAAAGCATTTTTTAGTTTATTTTTTGTCAAAGAGCGCGATGAAAAGCAGAACTGTATGGTAACGTACATTTTTGAACCATTAACATCCTTTATTACTCAAACAGTACAAAATCAACAGACAACCGCGCCACACGCGTCGCGTGACCATCGTCTACATTTTATAAAATAAATAAATAAATATATACCCAACAACTACATACATAAACAGGTGGGGTGTCACCACACTACACTTAGATCTTTAAAACTACGCAACGGATTTTGATGCGGTTTTTCGTAATAGATAAGAGTAATTCGAGAGTAAGGTTTATATGTATAATACATGCATAATACATATAGTAAAGAAACACTGATCATTTTAGAGGTTTCTAATGTAAATAAACATTTTCTTGCGCTTACATTACAAACGCCGGGTGAACCCTGCGAGATAGATCAAAATAATGTACTACAGTATTGTACATCTTAAGATCTCGGTCTACAAAAAACTCCGCGATGGTAATGTTTAGGGATAACCCACAATAACCATTTTTTATCCTTTACTTTTTATGACAAATAATGGCTTATATTTACGAAGAGATTTTAGGCAATACAGCATTAATTTTTATCCAATTGAGTATAAATACATTTTTTACCACCCGAGTGAAGCCGGGGCGGGCCGCTAGTTAAGGGGGTAACATGCGCCAATGACCTTGAGAATCTGGCCGCTCCGGCCGAGAGTTGTCATCGTAGAGGACGCTACCAGCAAATATGAATAATTATTACATTTGAAAAATCATAGACTAAAAATATGCAGATGTGTCGAATGGAGTTTTGTTAATTTTGCCTATTCCGTTATAGAATGAAATGATGCAGTTTAATAACGGTAACCCACTGTTTTATATCTTGATGTATACCTTGGCGTGCCACCTAATTACAGTCTGACAACCCAACCACTTACAGTGGTAACGTAGTTGACGTGTTGCATCAGGATACGGATTATTGCATTTCATATTCCAAACTTCATATCAAAGGTTCAGTCCGTCTATTATAGAATGGCCAATGCCTGACTAGTGAGATTTATACATACTTCTATTCTATTGTTGGTGGTTATTAGGTCCGGTTACAACCGGAACGCACTTCGATCCAGCTGAATACATTGTGCCTGCCATTCGGAATCCATATACATTCGTACTACTTATAACTTACAGTCACAGCGGATTTTTGTGTGTCTGAAGTTAGGGTTGACGAACCATTGCGCAAGTACAGTTGTGAGTTCTGAATACATAAACATAAAAATAGCTACTGCGCAGCTGTCTTGCCGTGACTACTGTAATCGTACTTGAAATGAAACTATGCACAAAGTTCTAAGGTTTCTGTTCTGCACGTCAAAACGAAAGCGTTTAACAACCTTCAAAACATAGTTTTTTTTGTTTTTTTTTTTTTCTAAAAAACCTTTTTAACATATTTCCTAAATTAGTTCCAAATTCTCTAACCAATAAACATCCATCTGATAGTTGAGCTTTTTGATTCCTGGAAAAATGAACTAAAAGCAAATTGATGATTGATTATGACATTGATTATGTTCGAGTATGACAAAGAGAGTGACTTAAGATGCTGCAAAGCATGCCAGTGGCCCTGATGAGATGCTAGCGGTATTATTAGAGAAGCGTGTAACTGTAATGTTTCCTATTCTAATGCGTATATTATCTTTAAGAGCGGCACAAGTACCCGAATCTTGGAAGCTTGCTAGCTTCCAACCTTACTCAAGACCAGATACCCAACGTCGACCCAAGTCGTGCAGACCCAAAAATCATAAATTATTTTTATTGTGACAATTAGTTCCATGATAAGAATAATAGCACCCATCCATCTCCTCCCGTTGGGTGTCCGTAAAAGGCGACTAAGGAAAAACAAGAAGACGAGTGGCAGCGTCTTTTTATTGGATTACCTACCACCTATTGTAATAATTAAAATAAAAAATTAAAAAAAGAATGAAATGTGTGTGTTTTTATTAAGAGAGAAATGAATAGACTCGGGCGCCAGGGCAATATCCGAAAAAATAAAATAAGAGAAAATAAAATAATTACCTGGATAACCACTGCGTTTCGCATAGGCTTCTAATCATAAGGGCGGGTGAGCAAAAGGCCGAAATAGGTTAGATCTTAATTTAATGCTTCTTGAGGATACAAATTTCGTGGTTAAATTTAGGCCGATCTCCTAATATTAATTACAAGATTTTTTATATATGTTCAATGGTACAAAAAAATTAGAAAAATTAAATTTGGTTACCTCATGACATAGCTAAGTTACAAAAAAAGGTGTTCGTGTTTCGTGTGGTTCCATGCCCAAATCCGTTACATCCTGGTCGGAGCCGGCGAAATCTCCACAACGGTTTCTCCCGGAAAAATCGATACCATGTCTCGCCGAGTAGACGGAAGGCCGAATCAATGCTTTAGCGCATGATGTAAAAAATTAAAAAACTGGTAGGAAAAAAAACCGCGATTTACGCTGAAACAAAGAATTTTTTCGTCACTAAAATGAATATTGATTTTCGAAATATTTAGCAAAATACGTTGTCTCCTTGACGAGGACACTTACCGGCCTTTATTATCCACAAAAACATGGCTTAAGTAAGCGATTCATTTCGCTTTTTAAAAAATCTCAATCACGTCATGTTTGCTCTTTACAGGAAGCGAGAAAAAGTGACGTCCCATTCAATGACAGATCGAAACAAAAAGTGCGCTGTTACTAAGGTCAACGAGATCCTATTTTAATGATTGATCTATGTCATAGACAAAAAAATGTTGTCAGCAATTGATAAAGTCTCATGTATTTAAGACCCAAAAATCCAAAGTGTACTAAAAAATTAAAGAGGCATATGTAACACGTTACACTATCTGCGATCCCCAACCGCCTGCCAGGCGTGGGGATTATGGCAACCCCTCCCCTCTAAGGGAGAGAGGGCCTTTTTTCAACAGTGGACGTTTCGGCTGCTGATGATGATGTAGATGAGTTCCGTGATCGACTCCGTAATGGCCATCGAACTGAAACTATGATAAGGTACTTAACTTTTTCCATAATTAAGTACAGGTAAAAACGACCCAGACCCAAGACAAACAGATTATGTTCATGCACATGAATGTTTGTCCAGTGTGGGAATCGACCCCAAAATCTTAGTCAGCGGCCAGGGTAGCAAACTACAAAATCAACGGACCTGTGTTGTTATTCAATATACGTGGCTGCCAAAGGAATCCGTAGCACTGTTTGTTTGAACGCACGAATTCAGTAATAGTCTTTTTAGTGTAAGTTTCAGTTTTCAATCAAAATAGTTTGAACGACGTTCCGGGCGCTTACACCGCCCGCATGTATTTTGGGCCGGCACGTGGAAGCGATTGTCGTCAATCAATCAATCAATCATTTATTGTTCACAAATATGGGTGTTATACAGATAATATACATTAATAAGTCTCTCCATATTTTGCCAAGAAAGAAAGCATGCAAACACTACAACATAGTTAAGGGAATCACAAAAATTGCATATAATTCACTGATCTGCTAAAAAATCGGACACTTTATAGTAACATTTATATATGTTTTTTTTAAATGCTTTTTAAATAGGTTTAATTCAAGGTCTTTAATTTCTTTTGGAACTTATTGTATGTCTTAGGCGCCATGCAATAAATACTTTTATGTAAAAGAGCTGTCCGAGACGATCTTAGACATAATATGTTATTATTTCGTCTATTCCTTACGCAGATATCATTTTGTCGTGTAAATAACTTTTGATTAATTTTTACAAAAACTGCTGTTTCAAATATATATAGAGAAGGTAAAGTTAAAATTTGGTATTTGATGAAGAATGGTTTACATGAGTCTGTACATTGTAGATTAAACATGGATCTAATGAACCTTTTTTGCATTTTGAAAATAATGTCCCTATTTGTTGAAAACCCCCAGAAAATTACACCAAATCTTAAAACAGAAGCTACGACGCCGTGATATGCTGTAATTAGAGCATCCTTGTTTAAAATTGGGGCGAGTTTAAATAACAAGTATGCAGATTTGCTTATTTTTTTGCTTAGAACCTCTATATGTGCCTTCCAGTCTAGTTTTTCATCAACAGTTATGCCGAGAAATTTAGATGTAGCTACTTGTGATAATATATTGTCCTGATAATGTATAGTTAAATTTGGAGGAGGCACACGTCTGAATATCATTAATCGTCCTAAAGGTGAAAGACCGTTCGTGACCGCGAGAGTACGTAACGTAACTTCATCTTGAGTTCTGTACCCATCGCGGGGTTTGAACTACGCGGAGCATTTGACATTTTATTTTATTTATTCTTTAGCACACATAAATATGTACAAGGCTGACTTAATGCCTTAGGCATTCTCTGCCAGTCTACCTTTGGATGATGCAGAGGGTAATAGTGGTAGGTGCATACGTAATGTAAAATTTAAATAGATATTTAATTTACATTGATTCTAATAAGCAATCTGGTTTTAGAGTAAGTAACATTTTAACGCGGTGGTATTTTTTCTCGTGCCTGCCAACAACACCATCAGTTTATTGTTACGCAACTTAGTTAAGTAACAAGGTATTACCTGATAGTAATCGAAGCACCCACCCATAGAAAAGTCTCTTCCTGTCCCTGTTATCCAAACCTATAATTATAGCCTTTTGGTCCGATAGTTATTTTGCCAGCTACAGTGACCTTCTACTTATGTTATATAGCGGAAGAAATCTAAGATTAAAGTGGCGCTACTTAGATAGCACACGAGTACCCTTCCAACTTAACCATCCAGATGTCTCAAAAGACGAGCAACTGTCCGTAGGTAAGCGTGTCGCTCACCACCAAGCCAACCACCCAGGTATTCGACTCGTTGCTAAGTTGCAAAAACCAACATGATAGTAATAATAACACCATTAATGTTTTGACAAAAAAAAACATAATGTAAAGGATACCATAATGTATGTCATTTTGCCGACCTACACAGTATTAAATACGATTTCAATTAGTAAGATCATATATGACACTGATACGCTTTAATAGTTAGGCATAATACTCGGCAACGATACTTTCGCATACTCTATGATGAACCAAAAATATGGTATTACTATAAAAATATCTTTAATTAAATATAGAAGTATAGATTTCATTTGAAATTATTTATAATGTTATAATTATACCATATGTAACATATCTTAATTAAAAATATGTTCATAATCATTTAAATTAAATTCGTCTTGTCAAAAAAAATCGAGCACGTCCACTCTCCATAACAGTCCACGAAAGACTTTAATTTTACCGTTGTTACCCCCTTAATCTATATATCGTAACCGCCACACGTACGAGAGCGTATCCTTCGGCAGTAAAATTGTATTCACCTCGGGAAACGCACCCGGAATCTCTCGCTGCGCTCAGGATTCAACTTCGGAATCTATTCTAGAATGCTCCACTTCAATTCAAAACGGTGTCTCAGCCTCCGCGTCGCGGTCTATTGTGGTCCGTCTCCGCAGTGCAGAGCGCGCGTGCGGGCTGAGCGAGTACACGAGCATGACGAGCATGACGAGCATGTGCGTCCGGCAGGTTCTGCATGTGCTGCTCGAGCGCGCTGGCGCCGCCGCCGCAGCTGGTGGCGGGCGCGGGCGCGGGCGCGCGCGGTTGGCGGGCGCGCGCCGCCGCCGCCGAGCAGGCCGCCGAGGCGGGCGCGCGCGCCGCGCTGGCGCCGGTGGCCGCGGCGGCGGCGCGCCGCGCGGTGCTGTTCCCGCACCCCTCGCTGCTGCAGTACGACTGCGGCAAGCTGCAGGCGCTGGACGCGCTGCTGCGCCGGCTGAAGGCGGGCGGGCACCGCGTGCTCGTGTTCACGCAGATGACGCGCGTGCTGGACGTGCTCGAGGCGTTCCTGTCGATGCGCGGCCACGCGTACCTGCGGCTGGACGGCGCGACGCGCGTGGACCGCCGCCAGGCGCTCGTGGACCGGTTCAACGCGGACGAGCGCGTGTTCGCGTTCATCCTGTCGACGCGGAGCGGCGGCGTCGGCCTCAACCTGACCGGCGCCGACTCGGTGGTGTTCTACGACTCGGACTGGAACCCGACGATGGACGCGCAGGCGCAGGACCGCTGCCACCGCATCGGGCAGACGCGCGACGTGCACGTGTACCGGCTGGTCACCGCCGCCACCGTCGAGGAGAACATCCTGCGCAAGGCCGAGCAGAAGCGCGCGCTCGGACACCTCGCCATCGAGGACGGACACTTCACCACCTCGTACCTGCGCCAGGTGACGATCACCGCTCGTTCGATATACCTCACCGGTCGTGCGAATCGTCGTCGAAAAAAATTATGTTGAACGATTCCAAAAGAGATATCGATCGATTTAAACGTGACGGTAGGCGTATTCGATCGGCCATCACTCCTGTGTTCATATATTTACTGTCTCGATTTTGATCTCTCAATGAAAAACAGAGTATAGTATAGGAATCGTAGTGAAAATAATAGAATCAACGCATTTTTGAAGTGAAACTTTTTATGCGACTTCCAAAAATGTTATCACTCAACGCATTAAACGTTAAGCGTTAAATTTATTATGGTTATGAAAGCGCTCACGTGACGCTGTCATTCAGTATCGTTCAGTGTCTGACTGAATGACTGACTGACTGATAGACTGATAGACTGACTGACTGATAGACTGACTGACTGATAGACTGACTGACTGATAGACTGACTGACTGATAGACTGACTGACTGATAGACTGACGGATGATCAACTGACTGACTGATATACTGACTGATAGACTGACTGAGTGAATGATAGACTGTGTAAAGGGGGATGGTGGTGGTTAATGGTGAAACAAGGAGTTGATTTGAGTACACGTATATTATGCAATAGTCTAATATTAAAATGGTTTATGGTTTGGTGAATAGTAGGTAACGCGCTCGCGGCGGTTGATTGTGTACTGAAATTAGAATGCGATGCGCGGTAACAAATTGCTGACGGCTCAATATGGTACAATGCATGTACGTACACCGTACAGACTGACTGATAGACTGACTGACTGACTGACGTCGGTACGGCGTGGTACGGTGTCGTACAGTAAAGAGCGAGAGTGAAGTTTCACTTCTTCGGCGCGGAGAGACTCCACGCACGCACATTTTTTTAATCCAGCTCGGTCTCATTTTAAATAACTTACCTTTATAAATTATGTGTGTCGCGATGATCAGTTTTAATTTACATCGTGTAGATGTAAATTATTCGAGCGATCCGTATCGACGTTTATGCGCACACGCTCGATCCGATCGATCTGACGGACGTCGTTTGATATTTTCATCCGATAGCTCGACTCGTTCAATCGAGCATCATCGTTCTGGGGATTCGCCACTACGCGTGTCGCAACCGTCCGCGGCTCAACCGTGACGCTCTCTCCTCGGCAGGCCAACATCAAGGAGTTGTTCGGCGGCGACGCGGACGTTCCGAGCGGTGGCGGCCGGCCGGAGGCCGAGCCCGGCCCCGGCCCCGGCCCCGGCGGCGGCGAGCTCGAGTCGGCGCTCGCCGCCGCCGAGGACGAGGCGGACGCGGCGGCGGCGCAGGCCGCGCGCGCCGAGGCGCAGGGCGACCTCGCCGAGTTCGACGAGAGCCTGCCGCTCGCCGACGACGAGCCGCGCCTCGCGCCCAGCGCCGCCCCCGCCGCCCCCGCCACCCCCGCCCCCGCGCCGCGGGACGACCTCGCCACGCTCATGGCGCAGGTGAGTCGCGTCCCGTCCCCCGCCACCCCGGGCCCGTCCCGGCCGACCCCCGCTGACCGCCTCGCGCCTCCCCGTCCGCAGCTGACGCCGGTCGAGAAGTACGCGATGCGGCTCGTGGAGTGCAGCGAGGCGGCCGCCGCCGCCGAGAGCGCCGCGCTCGGCGAGATGCGGCGCCAGCTCGAGTCGTGGGAGGAGGCGCGCCGGCGGCTGCGCGACGCGACGCCGCCCCGCTCGCCGCCCCGCACCCCGCCCCCGCCCCCGGCCGCGCCCCGCTCGCCGGAGCTCACGTACGAGCGCGCCGACGCCCGCAGCCAGGTGCGCGCCCGCTCCCGCTCCCGCCCCCGCCGCCGCCCGCGGCCCCGCGTCGCCACGCGCTCGCGCGGCACCGTGCACATCGACCTGTGGGCGCTGGACGACGCGCCCGCCGCCGCCGCCCTGGCTCCGGCGGCCGCCCCCGCGCCCCCCGCCCCCGCCGCCGCCGCCGCCGCCCCCGCGCCCCGCCGCCGCCCGCTGCGCAACGGCACGCTGGACGCGTGGCTGTCGACCGCGCCCGACGTCCACGACAATAAATGATTACGATGAACTCTTGCGTTTTATGTTCCTGACGTTCCGCGTCCCCCCGGTGCCGCTCGACGTTCGTCCGTAAATGCTTGAGCCCGCGCGATCCCGCCGAGACTCGCGGCACCGGTGCGGACGTCAGGGATGTACGCCGCGCAAGCATTTACGGGCGACGGCGGGGCGCCGCCGACCGCCGCTCGCCGACGCCGATGCCGCGACGCGATCGAAGCTCGTCGGTTTCTACCGCCTTTGATCTGAAGTGATGCACGAAAGACAACGAAGTCATCGACGAGTTTAGAAACATTCTAATCCGCTAGCTGTTCGGTGTCGATGTCGAAATACTGCGCATGGAACGGTTTTCGATAACACCTAGGAATTATTGCCTGAATGGATATAACTGTCGCATGTAGATATATATCGCGTCGGTCGAGCGGCGTCCTTCTGCCTGAGCGTGGACTGACGAGAAATCAGTCGACGACGATACAGTTGTTGCGTATTGACGTTATTCGCTCGCGCAGTGGGGTATTTGACTGTCTTTAGAATATTATCTCAATTTGTTAGTTATGTTACAATAAATTGTATTATTTTCATAATTTTCAGTATTTTCATCCAATTTAAATAAAAATACTGCGAAACCGATCACACGGATCACGTGACTCGGATGACGTCACATGCATGATAATGACGGTGCCGCCTAACATAATATTTTTTTGATTATCTGTGTACTGGGTATGTGACGTCACTGAGCACTGACCCATGTTTACGATCACGTGACCGAGTTCGAGAAAACCCGTCTTTTAATTCGTGTTGTATAGAAAGTTTTTACATTATTTTAAAAATTATATAAAATACTTGTCTTTAAGGATTACACCAACAACTCGTACCATATTTTGAATACAGTCAAATACCCTCTCGTCGCGTCGCCGTCCATGATCGAACCCCCCGCGCCTCCCTCGCGCCCCCCAGCCCCGCGACGGCAGGCCGCGGTCACAACGGAAGCGAGCTGCTTACAATATACAATTTAGGTGAACCATCTGTCTTCCCTTGGATGAACACGATACGGATTTACGAAATCTATTTACTCCACTGCTTGGAGAGCTACGATGCCACAGACAGACACGCGTCAAACTTACGACACCCCTGGTTTCGTCGGGAGTTAAAAAAGGGCAATCAATTTAATTACGATATTGATTAAAGATAATCTAGAGTTTTTTTTACTAACAAAGTAAAAGGTTTCTTAGCTGCAATTTATGAACTTTTTATTAAAAAATGTCATCAAATCGCGAACGACGTTTGGACTTAATTTGGGTATAGCGTATTTTGTAACTAATAGTAACACGGCACTGCGTACTGCAGCCCCGGTCTGACGCCTCTCAACTTTTTTTATACCCATTTAAGAAAATTTTCAGCTGCTACCTGCGCAGTACAAAATCGAGTGAAATTATGTATTTGAGGCTAGAGTTAATGGGCTATAAAGAAGCTAGTGTGCTTTACCATCCTCGACTGCGTCGTCGCTTTCCATCAGGTGGGACTGCAGTCGAGCACTAGCTTGTATTGAAAAAAAATAAACGGCGACCGGCAGCGGCGGCAGCAGTCGCCGGAATGCCCTTATTTTTTCCGAATGTCGGTCCATAATACGAATCGTCTACCATATGGATAAGTATTGATAGTGTTTGCTGACACCAAAAACGCTAGCCAATGCTTCTTTGTCTTTGTTTTGTGTGCGCGAGGCGCAACAGATGGGGCCCGAGGCCGCACGGGCTGCGGTCCACAGACAGGATTGTAGTGCGCTCAGTGGCGCAACAGATGGGGCCCGAGGCCGCACGGGCTGCCGTCCACAGACAGGATTGTAGTGCGCTCAGTGGCGCAACAGATGGGGCCCGAGGCCGCACGGGCTGCCGTCCACAGACAGGATTGTAGTGCGCTCAGTGGCGCAACAGATGGGGCCCGAGGCCGCACGGGCTGCCGTCCACAGACAGGATTGTAGTGCGCTCAGTGGCGCAACAGATGGGGCCCGAGGCCGCACGGGCTGCCGTCCACAGACAGGATTGTAGTGCGCTCAGTGGCGCAACAGATGGGGCCCGAGGCCGCACGGGCTGCCGTCCACAGACAGGATTGTAGTGCGCTCAGTGGCGCAACAGATGGGGCCCGAGGCCGCACGGGCTGCGGTCCACAGACAGGTTTGTAGTGCGCTCAGTGGCGCAACAGATGGGGCCCGAGGCCGCACGGGCTGCCGTCCACAGACAGGATTGTAGTGCGCTCAGTGGCGCAACAGATGGGGCCCGAGGCCGCACGGGCTGCCGTCCACAGACAGGATTGTAGTGCGCTCAGTGGCGCAACAGATGGGGCCCGAGGCCGCACGGGCTGCCGTCCACAGACAGGATTGTAGTGCGCTCAGTGGCGCAACAGATGGGGCCCGAGGCCGCACGGGCTGCCGTCCACAGACAGGATTGTAGTGCGCTCAGTGGCGCAACAGATGGGGCCCGAGGCCGCACGGGCTGCCGTCCACAGACAGGATTGTAGTGCGCTCAGTGGCGCAACAGATGGGGCCCGAGGCCGCACGGGCTGCCGTCCACAGACAGGATTGTAGTGCGCTCAGTGGCGCAACAGATGGGGCCCGAGGCCGCACGGGCTGCCGTCCACAGACAGGATTGTAGTGCGCTCAGTGGCGCAACAGATGGGGCCCGAGGCCGCACGGGCTGCCGTCCACAGACAGGATTGTAGTGCGCTCAGTGGCGCAACAGATGGGGCCCGAGGCCGCACGGGCTGCGGTCCACAGACTGGATTGTAGTGCGCTCAGTGGCGCAACAGATGGGGCCCGAGGCCGCACGGGCTGCCGTCCACAGACAGGATTGTAGTGCGCTCAGTGGCGCAACAGATGGGGCCCGAGGCCGCACGGGCTGCCGTCCACAGACAGGATTGTAGTGCGCTCAGTGGCGCAACAGATGGGGCCCGAGGCCGCATGGGCTGCCGTCCACAGACAGGATTGTAGTGCGCTCAGTGGTGCAACAGATGGGGCCCGAGGCCGCACGGGCTGCGGTCCACAGACAGGATTGTAGTGCGCTCAGTGGCGCAACAGATGGGGCCCGAGGCCGCACGGGCTGCCGTCCACAGACAGGATTGTAGTGCGCTCAGTGGCGCAACAGATGGGGCCCGAGGCCGCACGGGCTGCCGTCCACAGACAGGATTGTAGTGCGCTCAGTGGCGCAACAGATGGGGCCCGAGGCCGCATGGGCTGCCGTCCACAGACAGGATTGTAGTGCGCTCAGTGGTGCAACAGATGGGGCCCGAGGCCGCACGGGCTGCCGTCCACAGACAGGATTGTAGTGCGCTCAGTGGCGCAACAGATGGGGCCCGAGGCCGCACGGGCTGCCGTCCACAGACAGGATTGTAGTGCGCTCAGTGGCGCAACAGATGGGGCCCGAGGCCGCACGGGCTGCCGTCCACAGACAGGATTGTAGTGCGCTCAGTGGCGCAACAGATGGGGCCCGAGGCCGCACGGGCTGCCGTCCACAGACAGGATTGTAGTGCGCTCAGTGGCGCAACAGATGGGGCCCGAGGCCGCACGGGCTGCGGTCCACAGACAGGATTGTAGTGCGCTCAGTGGCGCAACAGATGGGGCCCGAGGCCGCACGGGCTGCCGTCCACAGACAGGATTGTAGTGCGCTCAGTGGCGCAACAGATGGGGCCCGAGGCCGCACGGGCTGCCGTCCACAGACAGGATTGTAGTGCGCTCAGTGGCGCAACAGATGGGGCCCGAGGCCGCATGGGCTGCCGTCCACAGACAGGATTGTAGTGCGCTCAGTGGTGCAACAGATGGGGCCCGAGGCCGCACGGGCTGCGGTCCACAGACAGGATTGTAGTGCGCTCAGTGGCGCAACAGATGGGGCCCGAGGCCGCACGGGCTGCCGTCCACAGACAGGATTGTAGTGCGCTCAGTGGCGCAACAGATGGGGCCCGAGGCCGCACGGGCTGCCGTCCACAGACAGGATTGTAGTGCGCTCAGTGGCGCAACAGATGGGGCCCGAGGCCGCACGGGCTGCCGTCCACAGACAGGATTGTAGTGCGCTCAGTGGCGCAACAGATGGGGCCCGAGGCCGCACGGGCTGCCGTCCACAGACAGGATTGTAGTGCGCTCAGTGGCGCAACAGATGGGGCCCGAGGCCGCACGGGCTGCCGTCCACAGACAGGATTGTAGTGCGCTCAGTGGCGCAACAGATGGGGCCCGAGGCCGCACGGGCTGCGGTCCACAGACAGGATTGTAGTGCGCTCAGTGGCGCAACAGATGGGGCCCGAGGCCGCACGGGCTGCCGTCCACAGACAGGATTGTAGTGCGCTCAGTGGCGCAACAGATGGGGCCCGAGGCCGCACGGGCTGCCGTCCACAGACAGGATTGTAGTGCGCTCAGTGGCGCAACAGATGGGGCCCGAGGCCGCATGGGCTGCCGTCCACAGACAGGATTGTAGTGCGCTCAGTGGTGCAACAGATGGGGCCCGAGGCCGCACGGGCTGCGGTCCACAGACAGGATTGTAGTGCGCTCAGTGGCGCAACAGATGGGGCCCGAGGCCGCACGGGCTGCCGTCCACAGACAGGATTGTAGTGCGCTCAGTGGCGCAACAGATGGGGCCCGAGGCCGCACGGGCTGCCGTCCACAGACAGGATTGTAGTGCGCTCAGTGGCGCAACAGATGGGGCCCGAGGCCGCATGGGCTGCCGTCCACAGACAGGATTGTAGTGCGCTCAGTGGTGCAACAGATGGGGCCCGAGGCCGCACGGGCTGCCGTCCACAGACAGGATTGTAGTGCGCTCAGTGGCGCCACAGATGGGGCCCGAGGCCGCACGGGCTGCCGTCCACAGACAGGATTGTAGTGCGCTCAGTGGCGCAACAGATGGGGCCCGAGGCCGCACGGGCTGCCGTCCACAGACAGGATTGTAGTGCGCTCAGTGGCGCAACAGATGGGGCCCGAGGCCGCACGGGCTGCCGTCCACAGACAGGATTGTAGTGCGCTCAGTGGCGCAACAGATGGGGCCCGAGGCCGCACGGGCTGCGGTCCACAGACAGGATTGTAGTGCGCTCAGTGGCGCAACAGATGGGGCCCGAGGCCGCACGGGCTGCCGTCCACAGACAGGATTGTAGTGCGCTCAGTGGCGCAACAGATGGGGCCCGAGGCCGCACGGGCTGCCGTCCACAGACAGGATTGTAGTGCGCTCAGTGGCGCAACAGATGGGGCCCGAGGCCGCACGGGCTGCCGTCCACAGACAGGATTGTAGTGCGCTCAGTGGTGCAACAGATGGGGCCCGAGGCCGCACGGGCTGCGGTCCACAGACAGGATTGTAGTGCGCTCAGTGGCGCAACAGATGGGGCCCGAGGCCGCACGGGCTGCCGTCCACAGACAGGATTGTAGTGCGCTCAGTGGCGCAACAGATGGGGCCCGAGGCCGCACGGGCTGCCGTCCACAGACAGGATTGTAGTGCGCTCAGTGGCGCAACAGATGGGGCCCGAGGCCGCATGGGCTGCCGTCCACAGACAGGATTGTAGTGCGCTCAGTGGTGCAACAGATGGGGCCCGAGGCCGCACGGGCTGCCGTCCACAGACAGGATTGTAGTGCGCTCAGTGGCGCAACAGATGGGGCCCGAGGCCGCACGGGCTGCCGTCCACAGACAGGATTGTAGTGCGCTCAGTGGCGCAACAGATGGGGCCCGAGGCCGCACGGGCTGCCGTCTACAGACAGGATTGTAGTGCGCTCAGTGGCGCTAACACGGGAGAACTGCTTAAGGCCCTTTTTATTATGCATTATTACAAGCATCACTCCATTGCCGCGGTACATTTTTAAAAAAATTTAATAACTCATATAATGGTTTTAAAACATTACCAAGTCTATTTAGTTTACAAATTGTCTATTAATTAGTTTGTTTAGTGATACGTATACGCAATAATACACCGAGATTCGGGCTGACAGACATTTATTGTACTTATTGTCAAGAAAATTTTAGTACCACCCTCAATGCATATTAGTAAATATTTTATTCATACATGACAGTTTTGAGCAATTTATTTCGTAAATCCCCTACTTAATTGTTACCTATTTAAATTTAAATCCCCTAATTGTTAGTTTAAACTATGTAACATTTTTCGACAAGACGTTCATAAATTGCGACTAACAACCTAGAATTTTCTCAACGCAAACATAAGAATGACCAGAGGGCCTAGACCAGTTTTCATTCTAAAATACAAAACGCTAGAGAATTGAAACCAAATTTATGGAAATGACATATCTCTTCGCTACGTCACGTGAAGAGGTATGTCATTCTCATACATTATTTTTTTATTAACTAGCGTTTTATATTGTAACTTTTTAATACGAATCAAATGAGCCTCGAGTATCCGCAACGTCTCTCTCTTCTACTCGACGTATGAGATGCTTTGCTACCACCGGCCTGTGCCATTCTTCTGATATTATTTAGGTTTTACAAGATATAAAAAGAAAGGATGTTACTTGATAATCTCCCATTGCTGCTGACTGACCCAAACCTTGTTGCTCAGACTGGATTGTGTCCGTTTCGACTGCTCGGCTGCAGTGTCGTAGAAAAAAAACAACTACGTCAATATTTCGAAGGAATTTGCTGAACACTAACGATGAAGGCATAACCGAGACCGCGCAGTCGACCGATGGAGAACTGCGCGGCCACGCAGCTCTCATAAACGGGGCTCAGTAGAGGTCTCATTCTTTTTGCTAATCGCTGATACGATTTCGAAGAAAATGCATAAAGTATAAAAAAACCCCAAGTCCCAAAGATCTTAGGTACCACTTACGTATGTAGGTACCTATTGTATTAGCAAAAGTAACTTAGTTATCTCAGTGCCGATGAAACTGAGGTAAGCAATCACTGCAGGATCATGCATTTATTGCCACTTCTTAAATTATAGGCGTTTAAACACGAAGAGATTTAAGTACCGTAGGTCGTAAAGTCCAAACATTTGGGGGTTTTTTATACTGTCTGCATTTTCTTCAAAATCATATCAGCGATTAGCAAAAAGAATGAGACCTCTACTAAACCCCGTTTATGAGAACTGCGTGGCCGCGCGATTCTCCATTGGTCGACCGCGCGGCCATGGCTTTTAAGTCCCGTAGGTCGTAAAGTTTTAACATTTAGGGGTTTTTTTATACTTTCTGCATTTCCAGCGTAGGTAGGCCTCCCACTAGGTGGACAGACGACATTGTGCGCGTCGCAGGTAACCGGTGGATGCAAATAGCCAATTGTCGGTCATTGTGGCGTTCGAAGGGGGAGGCCTATGTTCAGCAGTGGACGTCTTCCGGCTGGTGATGATGATGATAGTAAGTACGCATGCACTTAAAGCCTTAGTTCTTTGATGGAACCCTCAGCAGCATTACTTTACTTTTCACGTGGATATTCCATTATCAAAACCGACGAAGAGGTCACTTTTATCAGATGTGTCCAAGATCTTTGATCCTCTTGGTTGGCTCTCCCCACTCATATAAAATATTATATCAGAACATTTTAAGGTCAAAAGTACAGTGGGACGTACCTATAACTCGGCAAATATACGAAAAATGGTTCAAAATACAGCATATTGAATGAGTAAATGTTGATTGCGAGATGTTGATGAATGATGTTAGATATTTGATTACGTTATTATTATTTCGAAAAAAATGCAGAAAGTACAAAAACCCAAATGATTGGACTTCACGACCTGGGTCCATGATACATAAATCTGCATTTAAGTTCTGCAGGTCGTGAAGACCAAACATTTGTTTTTTTTTATACTTTCTGCATTTTCTTTGAAATTATATCAGCGATTAGCAAAACAAATGAGATCCCTACTCAGCTCAGTTTAAGAGAACTGCGTGGCCGCGCAGTTCTCCTTGTGTCGACCGCGCGGCCACGGTTATCCCATCATAACTTTCTGAATATTGGATCTGCGAATTTGCGACCTTCTTTGCTAGTGTTTAGTAAATTCCTTCGTAATATTGACGTAGTCGTTTTTCTTCTACGACACTGTGGCCGAGTAGTCGAAACGGACACATAAAAGACTAATAATCTAAAACACTGACAAACTAATATAAATCTGTGTCATAAATCTGCTGATATAGGTAATAATGAATAACTGATGATTTGTGAGAACTTGCAGTTTACTTGATTACCGGCGACGAACTGTTTTAATGTATAAAACTGGAATTCTTATTACTTTGCGTAACACAAAAAATGCTGAGAGTGCTAATGTACGTGCATACGTACCACAGTACAGACATAAATAGGAATGGAAGAAAAAGCTATTATTTTAACAAAATACATATTTTTCGTACATAGCCTTCCTTGTTAAGCTTAACTGATTAAATAAATAAATAAATTAGAACATTGTTGTGAAACTAAGGCCCAAGTGCACCGACATTTAAACGTCCGTTATTTATTTTTCAGAATCGATTATCTATTTTTCACCACCACCATAACCCCGGTTATGGACCCTTAATAGTCCATTATATTAAACCTAGCTCGACAGCCCGGTCAGCGTTAAGGACTTAACAGTCCTTATTTAACTACTTAACAGTAGTTAAATAGATAATCATAAATAGAGATCAATTCTGAAAAATAGATAACGGACGTCTAATGTCGGTGCACTTGGGCCTAACTGTGTTGCGAGTGTGTTTTGAAAATAAAAGTGAACTATATTTCGAACAAGGTACGGGTAATAATGTACTAATGTGATAATCAAAGACATTCCGATTCCATGAAAATATGAATCGGTTTATTAAAATGCAGCAATTTCCTTTAGTTTGTGGTATGTTATTATTTTCCAAAATGTAATCCTTATTAGCGACACAGTCGGATGGCGTAATTATATTGTTATATTTTTTCAAAATCAACTGGTTCGATTCTTTGCTAGCAATATTCATTTTAAAAAAAACAATCAATGAAACAGTTTCAGCTTTTACCAAAGTGAATATTATAGAATATTTTTGGGGTTTATTAAAGCGACCATACAGACGCCACACGATAAACACAAAAGAAGAAAAATATAAAATACCGCCTACGACAGAAATGGAGCATTTAAACTCTCTATTAAAGTAGTAAGCTAAGTAAAGTAGCAAGTCTAGTAAGCTCTCTATTAAAGAAAAAAATGGTAGGGTAAATAAAGCAATGGCCATTAATGTGATCCCTTAGGAATTCCTGAAGGTATTTCTAAGAATCTGGGGAATAGCCTTTCATGGAAACTGCTTGCGATCGATTTCTTATGTAAGAGCAAACCAACAGCAAGTCACCGTGTATTCCGATGGCCCGGAGCTTTTTTGCGCGAGTATGTCATGATTAATTTTATCAAATGCTTTGGACAAATCTAGTGATCCTACTGGTGTTGCTAGCGTCCATAAGCTGCGGTGACTGCTTACCATCAGGCGGGCCGCATGCTTGTTTGCCACATTAATGGTATTAAAAAAAAACTGAATACACGACCTCGACCTGCATCTTCTTATCGATGGCGTCTACCAGAAAGTTGGAGCATATATGATAAGCATATTAGGCTCAATTCACACCAGAATGGCAGCGGCCGGCAGCGCACTTTCAGTGTGAAAGCATTTTAATCTTTATCTACAATACCGTATTGTAGATAAAGATTAAAATGCTTTCACACTGAAATACGTAACAGACCAGTATCGCTTGAAAAGCGCGGCGCCTCTTGAAGCCGCTCACGGCCTCCTGTGGCCGCCCGCGCGCCTCATTTTTCAAGCGATACTGGTCTGTTACGTATTGTAGATAAAGATTAAAATTCTTTCACACTGAAAGTGCGCTGCCGGCCGCTGCCATTCTGGTGTGAATTGAGCCTTACTTTCAACCGAGCAAGCGCCCCTTATAGAAACCATGTTGATTAACAGATATTATGATCCTTAACAGTCTCAAAAAGTACCTTAGTAAATGATTTTTTCAAAAACTTAATCACGTACATTGGTTTTATTTTATACAAGTAGGTAAACCAACAGCCGTTACACTAAAAAAAAATCTAAGCCGTAAATTTTTTTGTTAATTTCCGTAATAAATAAGATAGAGTGATGTCTTAATTAACAGAGTTTTTAACGGTCGCTAAAAGAGCAGACATAACTCGTTTAAAGGTGTATATATTAAACATACAGTTACAATTTTGACTACTAATGATGTAAAAATATTAATCAAACAATTTGGAGTTCAGTAACTTTTTCGCTGCATTGCTCTTAGTAGTAAATGGGTCAAATGACAGCTAATTGCATAATTTGTTAAAATCATTGCTTGCTCGCACTATATATTAATTTTTTGCCTATAATTAGAAGAGGAAGGAGGATAGTGTTGGATATAGGCCGGTATTGGGAAACATCCAATGGATAGGAGTGTCAACAACCAGTCTATTGTTGAAAGCTTGGAACGAATAGCTTCATAATCGGCACTGTGGAGAAGTCTTTTACTATTTATTTTTGGTGTCAAAGGCTAAATTGATCACTAAAGATTCACGATGAGCGTCTTCATCGGTTATATATCCTTCGTTACAATTTTGAGAAATCAACGTTCTCAGCCAGGAATAGAACTAGTCGATTTTGAAAAAAGAAAAACGTTTTATTGCACCATTCGATAGCGGCGTCAGTGAGGATCAAAACTGGACACGATGGAATCAGTCGTGAGACCTTCTGACACGCTTACATGTCGACAGGTGTGGGTGAGCGGCGCCGCGTCCCACGATCGCATGCCGGTGAGTAGCCTCGTCCGCGACCAGCGCCCCCCGCCGGCCCCCAGCGTCCCCCGCCGGCCCCCGGCCCCCCTCCCCCGACCCCCGGCCGCTCACGCTAGCCTCGCGTCCGCAGATGTGGGGCCCGCCGACGCCGCCCGCCGGCGACGGCGACGTGTACTGCGAGAGTTGGGCGCGCGCGCTCTACCGCCGCGGCGCCGCCGCCGACGCGCTGCTGCCCGCCGTGCACCGCCGCGAGCCTCGCGCCGCGCGCGAACCGCGCCGCCCCCGCGCCGCGCCGCGCGCCCCGCACGCGCCCGCCTCGCTGTTCGAGCGCGGGGGCGCCGCCGGCGGGGCCGGGGGCGGCGGCGGTGGCGGCGGGGGCAGACAGCGCGCGCGCGCCCGTGGCGCCGCCCACGCGCACGCGCACCAGCACGCGCACGCGCCGCAGCCCGAGTGGTCCGCCGCCGAGGACGCGGCGCTGCGGCGCGCGCTGCGCCTGCAGCGGCTGCCCGCCGAGCCGCCGCCCGCGCTCGCGCCCAACTGGGAGTGGGCCGCCGACCTGGTGGCGGACGCGGCGCGCGCCTACCGCTCGCCGCGCGCCTGCCGCGACCGCCACGACGCGCTCGCCGACCCGGAGCGCGCGCGCCGCCGCCACCGCCGCCCGCCGCAGGCGCGCCGCCGCGCCGACGATGACGCGCCGCGCCCGCCGCTCGCGCGCCACGACGCCATGCGGGACGCGCACGAGCGCCGCCGCGCCGCGCCGCGCCGCCGCCCCGACGACGCGCCTCAACGGAACCCCAAGCACGCGGCGGCGCTCGCCGACCACGGGCTCGACTACGACGCGCCGCCCGCGCCGATGGAGGTGGCCGCGCGCCGCGCGGACCGCATCGCCAAGGAGAAACTGAAGGCGGGCGCGGCGGCCGCGAGCGCCGCGCCCGCCGCGTCGCCGGCGCCAGCCGCGCTGCCGCAGCGGGTCACCGCGCCGCCCGCCGCCGCCAAGGGCGAAGCCGCGCGGCGGCCGCGGGCGCCGGTGCCGGCGGGCGAGGGCGCGCGGCCGCCGGCGCCCGCCGCGCAGCTTGTGTACCGGCAGCCGGCGTTCCCGGCGCGCCACCTCAAGATCGTGCACCAGTCGTCGCCGGCGCACGGCCAGGTGCGCGTGTCGGCGGAGCGCGAGCCGGGGGCCGCGGGGGCTGCGGGGGCGGGGGGCGAGGCTGGCGGCGCGCTGCGCAAGCTGCAGCTGCAGCAGCTGGCGCTGCGGCGCGCGGGCGTGGGGGGCGCGGGGGGCGCGCCGCGTCTGGTGGCGCGCGCGGGCGGGGGCGCGGGGGGCGGCGCGCCGCACGCGCACGTGGTGGTGGCGCACCTGACGCCCGCGACGACCCCGCCCCCGCCCGCACCCCCGCGCGCGCACTCGCACACGCACACGCCCCCGTCCGGACCTCAGCAACATCCGCCGCGCGCGCCGGACCAGAGACAATGACAATAAATGACATTCGATCCACACCTCGCCTCTCATTTCACCCAATTCGTCCAACACCTCAGATACTAAAAAATCCTAACCGCAAATCTAAGTTTGTTTGTCCAGGGTTTTTTAGCAAGTATTACTAAAAAACTGTACTACTTAAATCATTTTATTTTTCCTGTAAAATATAGATAGACATTTGTATCACCCATAATATATAAGATTTTACCCTCCACAAACTTCAGAAATAAGTGAGGGAGCCATTAGAGATGTATTAATTAAGATTTATTTGGTGTCGTTTCGACTGCTCGGACACTGTCGTAGAAGAAAAACGACTAAGTACGTCAGTCGACATTACGAAGGAATTTGTGTAAAACAATGTTAGTCACAAATTCGCAGATCCAATATTCAGAAAGCTGTAAATTGGTTGTAAAGGTTTCCAATCGGTCGAACGTGAAGAACCGTGCGGCGACGGACTTTACTAGAGCTCCCATTCTTTTTTCGCACAAGTTTTAGAGGTTTAGAAAGAAAAAACAACATACTTAACCACCCGCCTCTCAGCCGAGCGACAGACACCTCATTCTTATCCGTGCGCTCACGGCGTTCGCACGAGTTCAAATACAAAGAGACCTTTGAAATAATAAAATACTGGTGAGCATTGGTCCACATTAAGTGTGTTAAAACTAATGGTAATCCATTGTTATATTGATTTAGTCTGGAGGCCAGAGAAATTGTGACTTTCGTGTGTATACCTATTGTTACGTGTCGCTGCCGACAACACTCGAATGACTCCGAACATCCCTAATACGTCTGTGACTCCGAAGGAGGTTGGTGCCAGCCGGTTACGCCGAGTGTATTAGTTGTCTCCGGCTGTATAGTTCGAGACCGTGTGCCTAGATTTCATAAAAATATATTTTTGACTGGTTGTAATTGAGAGAAAAAGCGGGAGATTGGAAAATTATAAAATTCAGAACATAAAATTGTTATTTAATTTTACATTCAGAAGTGGTATATAGAGGACCCAAAATGAAAAGAATAATAACAAAAGGCAATATCTCTAACCTAAATTCGAAAAAATGTAAACCTAATTCTGAGATCGCTACAAGTGCTGGAACATTAGGGTAGGGTGGGGCAAAGATCCGCAATGGGAAATGATCCGCACCCCCAATTTAAAATGACCGCCAAATATTGTCGTGGTTTTAGACACATTTTTATGTTGGCATAATTGATAGCAGACGACTCACAAAAGTTACTTGGCGCGCGACCGGCACAACAATAACAATGAGGTGAGAATGCTTTTTACTTGTTTTGATGTAATAATCCCTAGGTCATCCTCAGTTGAAAATGTATATTCTGTACGCTTTGCTGACTTCTATACTGGTTCAATTCCATAATTCAGGTTTTGAAAGGGGATCTAAGGACAATATTTTGGCCAAATGCGAATCTCTTGTTTTTTAGGTTAGTTTTGTGTTGACACAACAAAATGGGGTAAAGGACCGCACTTTGCTTCGGGAAAATGTCCGCGCGCGGATGTTTGCCCCTGCTCCTGAAGCTCCTGTCCTTCTTATCCTGGATAATCATGCCTCGCATGTTTCAATCAAATCAATATCTCAGGCTGAAGCATTGAATGTGGTTATGCTTAGCTTGCCACCCATACGAGCCACAAAACTCAGCCACTCGACCGGGTGTTTTTTAACCCCCTCAAAACCTACTACAACGAGGTCACGGATTCGTGGCAATCGTCCCACCCCGGGCAGGTAATAACAGTTTATCATGTCGCTGAGCTCTTTAATCGGGCTTATGAAAGAACAGCTACCATTGAAAAAGCAACTGCCTCCTTCCGCGCAACGGGAATCTTTCCCCTGGACCCCGGGGTTTTCTCACATGCTGATTTTCTTCCGAGCCAGGTGACGGATCAAAGTCTGGAAGAAGATGATTTCGTTCAAGAACCAATGGTAGATTTTGGCGACGACAACTGTGATACCGTTCTCGACTGCCCTGTTCCTGAGCCTTCAGTGCTGCCTCAGGCTCCTACGTCCGTACTTGACCGAAGCCCGGAAGAAGATTTCGTCCAAGAACCAATATTAGACTTTGGCAACGATAACTGCGATTCCGCTCTCTAAATAAACGGATTAAAGTAAATTTTTCTATTTATTTCGTCTCAATGGGACAAAGATCCGCAGCTGCGGACATTTGCGCCGCATCTGCGGACGTTTACCCCAAACAGTGGGGCAAAGGTCCGCAAAGGCAAGGTTGTCTACCTTTCCTTTTTTTTTTCTAAATGGTGCATATTTCGGTACATTGTAGCACATAAATTAAGCTTTCCAGTGAAGCCAAAACATGTGGGACCTTTTACTTACTGGGTGAGAAAAAAAGTTAAAACCTAAAATTGCGGATCTTTGCCCCACCCTACCCTACATGTAGATCAAATATCTATATAACCAGGTGTCATCAAATAACAATGATTCTGATGAAGATCTACCTCCGAACGTATTACTTGAACGACTATTAACCAATAAATTAGAAAAAATGGTTGAAAAATTTTGTGTGGAGTCACGGCCAATGCGCAATGTTTCGGGTGAGAAAATTATACCTACTTTTGATCCAGACAATATCGAAACCAATGTTAAAAATTGGTTGGCAAAAATTGATCAGTTAGGTATGGTCCACAAATGGGATGACTATTTAAAAATAGTCATAATGCAAACTCGTCTAGTAGGTCAAGCTCAGTTATGGTTTAGCCGCCTCGACGAATATGATTATACTTGGGAACAATGGAAATCTTTATTGATTAAAGCATTTCCTAGAAGTTTTGAGTATGCTGACATGTTAGAAGAAGTAGTATCTAGAAAGAAGTTGCATAATGAAACAATAACTCATTATTATCATGACAAATTGGCTATGTGTCGGCGCTGTAGACTAGACGATGCCGCCTCTCTTTCTTGTTTAATTAAAGGATTGCCACTTGATTTACAAAATAATGCAAAAGCATTTATATGTGAAACACCTGAAGAATTTTATTCAGGATATTTGTCCGCTTTCGAGAATTATAGAAATAAGAGTGAATCAAGAAGAGTAGATCCTATCAACCTATATAACACACGCGTTAATAGAATCGATTCGGATAAAAAGCGAAATTCTGATTTTGCTATACCTACTACATCACGTACACCATCGAACTTTCGACGAATGAATTGCTTCAGGTGTAATTCAACAGAATATATTGTCAAAGATTGTCCGGCGAGTGTGTAACTGTGTGTGTGCTCTGAAACAGGGCATAATATTAATCGTTGCCCCAAATTAGATATTATGATGAACATATCAAAAGGTGAAAGGTACACCAAATAGGAAAACCGAGAGTTTCATAAAAATACTTATAAATTAATTTGAAGCAGAGTACAATTGTACATAAAATATAAATGATTACTTATGGAGTTATTTAGTATGTCCACCCTGTTTTTAGGGCAGCCATCATGACAGTTGCGTTTGACGTTGGTTTACTACTTGACAGTTATAAGTGACGTTTCGTAATAGATTGTTTACGCGTTATTTCGGAGTTTTAGAGATTATTTATGTTTACGGACATTCATTGACTGTTTCTTTCTTAACCCGGGGCTTTACTGTATTGATTATCGACTGTGGTTTAGATTGGAATCCGTCGTATTTCACAACAAGTTCAATCGCAGGTATAGTCAGCTGTCAAAGTGATATTTTAGTTACGTATTTCCGATCCATCATATTATTGTGCGGTGTTGCTACAGTAGACAATCCGACTCGGATAGGTTAGGTTAGAATTTTAATTTTTTTTATGACCACCCAGAATAATAGGTCTTTACGTCGCGAATTGACGCGTCAGAATAATAGGTCTTTACGTCTTTACCTGACGCGACTCACGAAAGGGGAAGAAGCCTCCTTGTGCCCTCTGTTGCCCTAGTACTTTTGTTAAAAAAAATTAAGAACCATTGAAATGTACCTGATTCATGTAAACTCCTTTATAATGTGTGCAATAAAGAATTTATCTATATATCTATCTATTATTATTATTATTATGAGCTAAAGGCCCAAATTGTAAGTATAATTTGCAATTGCAACGTTAATTAAAATTATAGGGTAACAACTTAAGAACGCTTTTTGAAGAACGCCTTATATACTTTGGTTATCAAAATAAACTATTTCAGTATCTCGAGAATTTAATAGCGATAATTTTAGATATATTGATACCATCATGGTTCAGAGCATTCTCGATTCAGAGCAATCCGACTCGGATAGGTTAGGTTAGAAGGCTAAGGCGGGAGCTCCGCTGCGCTTCGCTCCCGCCTTAGCCTTCGTGGTTATTTTTTTTATGACCACCCAGAATAATAGGTCTTAACGTCGCGAATTGACGCGTCAGAATAATAGGTCTTTACCTGACGCGACTCACGAAAGGGGAAGAAGCCTCCTTGTGCCCTCGGTTGCCCTAGTACTTTTGTTAAAAAAAATGAAGAACCATTGAAATGTACCTGATTCATGTAAACTGTCCTTTATAATGTGTGCAATAAAGAATTTATCTATATATCTATCTATTATTATTATTATGAGCTAAAGGCCCATATTGTAAGTATAATTTGCATTTTTTTTTTTAAGAATAAATTTTTATTATTTTCCTGTTAAATATAGATTTACATTTATTATTATTATTAATGAATTACAATATTTATTTTATATAGATTATTTAGATTAGCCGTGGTTCCACACTAGGCTAGCCCTGTCCTGTGGAACCTACTGCAAAGCCTGTTATACTAGGTCAACATTCTAATACCTAAGATTAATTAAAGTATTTTATAATATATAAAAACTGTTAATAAGATAACGATATTAGGTTTAACGAAAATAAAACAAGAACTACAAAAAAATTAATAAAGGAATAATAAAATGCAAAAGTAATAATAATGAATATACTACTAACACCACTTAAGGTTTCCACAGCCGGATTGACATAAAAAACCAGATTTATTAATAACTATTTAATTAATAAAAAAAATACATTAATTTAATATTATTTAAATCTAACTAAAAACGAGTGATAATTGCCCGATGCTTGTGGCAAGAATACAGGTGGCAGGCCCTGCCGGGTGGCCGGTGACGGTGGCATGTCACAATCAATTCCCACTGACTCGGCGTTTGGATTCCGGTAATCTTCCGAAATGCATTTGCGGCCGCCTATTACACCGGAGCATAATACCCGAAATGCATTTACGGTCCGCCTGTTACACCGGAGCATAACACCTCCCCCTTCAGATCAGCGACTATTGAAGACTGTCGTCGAAAATGGAGCTGAATGTTGTTCTGAATTGATTCCCGCGCTGCTCGAGACAGTATAAATCCTTTGTTCTTCAGGACCATTGGCGATGCCGCTAGCAGTAACTATTGGCGACTTCTTCAAACGATATTTGCGATACAGTAGTCCAATAACCAGTGCACCTGCGCAGAATATAATAACGTAGAAAGGAATTGTAGTGTGGTATAGCCCATGATTAGCGTTCTCCTTGAAGTCCATAGGCTGTTGCAATGATATTTTTGTATTGACCGAATGTAGCTCTTTGAGATTGATGGAGTTTAGTTTGAATGTTGGAATACTCTGCATTTCACTTGTTTGTTTCTCGGGCATGTCCATGATTTTCAGCACCTGTCCTTTCAATTGATTTTTAATATTTGATATTGTGAAGTCTGAGGTTTCGAGGTAGCATCCGTGCGGAATAATAGCCAGGTAACTTCCATGCACAATTTTGTAGAGATCTTGGCCGCAGAATAAATGAATTTTGACTGCATTTGGGAAACTAACGGTGAAATGCCTATCGTCCAATTTCTCAAACGCTGGCCGCTGGGACGAAATCTTGACTGAACGGCAGACTTCTGTTCTCTGCTGGGTGACGATGAGTTGTTGAATGCAATCTTGCGACGACTGGTTCTGGATCCCATGGTTTTCATCGCAGAGATACCATTTATGAACCTTTGGGCATTCTGCCTCTATGTACCTGAATCGCCCTTCGTATATTGCCAGGAATGGGAAAGGGGGTGTAAGGATCTCAAACTTATTATTAGGTACTATAGATAATTTATAAAAAACATATACTTCGGGAAGGACAATGGGAAATTTATATACTATGATTATTTTATCATTATAGTAATAAGAACCTACTTTAATTATATTATAATACTCCCTATGATCTATATCTAATATTTTATCGTTACCGTATAACTTCTGCAATTTCATGATTAAATTCTGCAACGAATTTAGATTTAAAATCGAATGGTGCAAAGTATGGGCTCTAATAAAAGCTAAAACGTTCTGTAATCTAGACAATTCCAGTGAAATGTAATCTACATTATCTCCTAAAATAAGAAATATCTGAGCCAGATGGGCATACTTAACTAAATCGTACTCCCTAGTAGCCTCCGTCTGGTTTATCTTACCTATTAATTCTCCTATTTTATTCTGATTATCAACTACGTTATCCATTATCTTCGAATAATGGATCATCCAGTCCCTAGTCAGACTGACATGACTGTTATATTCGGTAGCAAGCTTGCTGTCGTTATCTTGTAGTGCTTTTATAGCATCATTGAAATGCAAAGCATCAGTATAATCTAGATTCCCGGTTATGCTCTTAATTACAGAGCCAAGACCGTCAATAAGACCTCTTTTAAAGCGATTTGGTTCAAATGATTTTAACTGATCAGACACACTATGAAGTTTTTGTCTTAAATAGTTAATATGGGGTTCAAATAACGAAGACGTTCTGTTATTAAGATCTGGACTAATATCACCTAGTTGATTATTAACTGAATCGATTTTATCCTGTAAGTCTTGAAGACTTATTTCTTGAACAAACGAATGATAATGGGAAACTATTTTAGAGGGACCTAATTTAAAAGGAAGTATACCAGGGCCATCTTCGAGACTTTCAAGTTTTATTTCCTGCGTAAGAGCTGTGCGCGCCACCAGGTGGATCATCAGGAGGATCCTGTAACAAATTTGCACTTCTGGGTACTCTTTTCAATCTAGATTTGGCTGTGAGCCCACATTTCTTACGGGTGTAAATATGTATAGGTAAGTCTGCCATAACCTTATCATGGGTAAAGCGAGGAGCTAATTTCTGTCGAGAAGCTATCGGGTTCCTAACAAAAATTTGCTGCTCAGGGGAATATTCAATTTCTGCCTCGCGGGTTTCATTTCGTCTATTAGTTAAGTTAGCACGAGATGAAACACCTGCGTCGTGTATTAAATTATAGGCTATGGTCATTTTACTTTTATGATCAGTAATGTACTGTTGTAATAAATGAGCCGAAATGTCAATATCAAATGGATCTCGTGGATCAAAGTGGCCTGTGATAACATCTACCGGTTTGCATTTTGTAAAACTGTGAATCGTATAGTTATATGCTAGAAGAGCATATGGCATTAGGTTGATTACTGTTTCATTTTTACTCTCTAGTTTAAGTATGCGGAGATGTTCTAGTATCGTAGAGTGGAAACGTTCAACGATTCCGTTTTCGTTAGGTGTATGTGGTGCAACCCTATGGTGTTGAATCTTATGCAACTTTACAAATTCAGACATTAATTGATTTGTGAATTCGGTCCCATTATCTGAAACAATAGTTATAGGTATACCGTGATGTGTAAAAAATTTAAGTAATGCCTGAACAACGCTAACCGCTGTGCCATCTCGCAAATAATAGGCCTGAGCATATTTGGAAAAAGCATCAACCAGGGTTATAAATTTTTCACCTTGGATAGTTAGCAAATCTATGTGAACTAATTCGAAAGGTTTACTGGCAGGTGGGACTACGCGAAACTGCTGTTTCACAGGGTTCCGGTCATATTTTGCCTGCCCACAAATAGTACAATCATTAATAAATTTCGTTATATGCTCCCTCATTTTAGGCCAGTAATACTTGTGAGACAGCGCTAGATAGCATTCGTTGATACCACGATGGTTTGTCTTGCCGTCGTGATATTTACTGATTATTTCCTGCTGTCGCAGGTATTTTATTTTTTATTTTATTTTATTTTATTAGTAAACCAACAGCATTAATACAAAATGATCTTATCCAACTAAAGTAAACTTTACATAAGCCAATTATAGGTTTACCTAGAGTACTAAAAATAATAGGAGAGACATGCTAAGTAACAGCTAGAACGTAGCAAATAGTTACGATTTGATTACGATTAGGTATATTGAAAAAGCAAAAAATGAATGCACGATTTATAAATGTGTGTATGTGTGTGTGTGTGAGTGGGTGTATGTACATGTGTATGGTTGTGTGTCGGGTATGTGTGTAAAATATACATAATTATTGGTATATGTCTTATAGGTTGTTGCGTTTGAAATTACTTAGTAAAAGGTCTACTACTTGCTTTTTATAAATATGTTTTTTAGAGGTAAATAAATCTAATTTTGGGAAAATATGGTTGTGGGCGGAACATACACGATTGATGGGTGAGTTTGATGCGTACTTAGTACGAGTAGGGGTAATGGCAAATAACTTAGTTTGTCGAGTACGGTAACAAGGGGTAGAAAATTTGACTTGTGCAAGTAAGTCTGGGTTATCAAGGTGGCAAGTAATGACATCGTAAAGGAACATTTGATCAAGCAGTAATCTACGATCTTTAAGTGTCAGGAAATTATGGAAATCACATCTAGCATTATATGATTCGTGACGCTTTTTAGCTTTAAAGTCTAAAAACTTTAAAAATTTATTTTGTATGCTTTCCAATTGGTCAATATAGGTTTGATATTGTGGATTCCAAATAATACTGGCATATTCTAATGTGCTGCGAACATAGGAATAGTATAAAAGATTTATGCAGGCTACGTTATTAAAGGGTTGGCATGTTCTCAACACAAAACCTAAATTCTTATATGACTTATTAACAATAAAATCTATGTGCGAACTAAAAGTGAGTTTACTATCTAAATGAATTCCCAAGTCTTTAACAACATCAACTCTTTCAATTACAGAACCGTCCAAAGTATACGCAAATTTAATAGGCGTACGTTTACGAGTAAAGGTTATGGCTTGACATTTTTTTAAATTAATGGTAATACGGTTAAGATGACAATAGGACGCTAATCTTCTTAAATCGTTTTGCAGTTTATAACAGTCATATATATCTTTTATATGAAGATAAATTTTAGTATCGTCCGCGTATAACATTATTGAAGAATTTTGAAAGCACGTGTGGATATCATAGATGTACGCATTATAGAAAAGGGGCCCTAAATGGGAACCCTGAGGGACTCCAGATGTAATTTGTATAAAGTTTGAACGGTATCCACCCACAACAACAGCTTGACATCGATTCTTTAGGTAAGATTCTATCCATCGTAGGAGATCACCATGAATCCCTAGCATTTTTAATTTACGAAGAAGAATAACGTGGTCTACGCGATCGAACGCTTTTTCAACATCTGTGTAAATTACGTCAACCTGGCCTCCACCGTCTATGCTATGAAGAGTTTCAGTAATAAACTGACCCAAATTACTAACAACGGATCTACCCTTGATGAATCCGTGCTGAGAAATAGGAATACCTTGTTGTATGATAGGATAGATATATATAAATACCAACTTTTCTAAGATTTTTCCGAACACATTAAGTATAGAAATAGGTCTATAGTTTTCAGCTTTAACGCGTGACCCATGCTTAAATAAGGGTATTACGTGAGCCTCTTTCCACGTACTAGGGAAGTGGCCTTCTTTAAGTGACCGATTGTATATGATAAACAAAGGATCACACAGAGATTTTGCACATTTGGAAATTAAGATGGGAGGTATATTATCGCTACCAGATCCCTTTTTAACATCAACAGCCATTAAAGCTTTACAAATCTGATCCTTTGAAATTTGTAGGTTATGTATATACCTTTCGTTACTACCTGATGAAGCGGGCGAATCATCATCAGGGTACGATGACGCGGGTTGGGAAAAAACACTATTGAAGAAACTGTTAAAGGCATTCGCAATCTCGGGTCCACCCTGGTAGGTTTTGTCGTTATATGAAATTTTGGTAGGATAGGATGACGCATGTCTGCGTTTTGATTTTACATAGGTCCAAAAATATTTAGGGTTGCTTAAAATGATATTCTGTGTTTTCTCAATATAGTTTCGATAGCATTCATCGTGAATCGCTGACGCACGCTTACGAAGTAATGAAAAGGTAGTGTAATCCGAGAAATTGCCGTACTTTTTCCAGTTTTTATGTGCTTTGGATTTTTCATTTAAAATTTTTATAAGGGTTTTTGAGTACCAGGGGGGTTTTTTATTATTATTGCATGTCAGTAAAGGTGTATTTTTCTTAATGCTAATATATAATTGCTCGTAAAAAAAATCTACGGCTTCGTCAACAGTTCCAGAATTCAAATGAGTTACCCAATCGATATTACAGAGATATTTATTTACTTCGTCGAAATCAGCACGTTTGAAGTTATATCTTGTAGTTAACAAAGGCTCAAGCGGACATATAGTAATATCCAGATGAAATGTGAGAGGTGGGTGAAATACATCAATATTAGTTAACGGCCTATGACATTGAGTGACTTCAATATCGATATTTGAGAATATTAAGTCTAACGTGTTATTACATTTATTTTTCAGATAAGATGATTGTTGCAAATTACATAAGGCTAATTCGTTTATAAGCTGTTCGCTTACATTCTGCAGCGCTGTAGAACCAAGCTTTAAATAAATGGGACCATCGTTATTCCATTGAACATTAAATAGGTTAAAATCACCAGCGATAACATAATAATCGTTTGGAGTAAATCTATCCGTAAACGAGTTCAAAAAGAAGTTAATATCTCGTGCATGCATGTCGTCTGTACGGTTATGTTTTGACGATTTACCTGGGATATACGTAGCAAGTATGTGTAGGTTAGGGCCAGCTGTGAGGCAACCGCGGCGACCAGTACCGGCGGCGGGGCGAGAAGGGCCGTGCGCTTGGCGGGGAGAAATCACACGGCTGGGAATTGTTACCCAGAGCGCCTCGACCTCAGAACCGTTCGGACGCTGCCATGTGTCATGTATGTTTGAGTCCAGCGTGCGGCGAACGATGATAGCCACGCCACCGCCTGATGATTTGCCAGCCTCAGACAATTCACGGTCATATCGAAAAACTATGTATCGGTCATCGCAGATTTCCGCATCGAAAATACCATCATGAAGCCAGGTTTCTGTAATAATTATCACATCATAATCGTTGTTAAGAATTTCTAAGTACAATTTATTTAATTTCGTGCGTAAACCACGCGCATTTTGATAATATACTGATAAAGGTTTAGAATCGAATGTTAAGTACGACAAAATTCCATAATAATAAAACAGTGTTGTCATGTAGATATTTATAAAAGGATTCAGGTGCCTTAAGTTTTGTGAAGCCGAAAAAGTAGTAAGTATATCTGTGATTATGCAAATAGTAAAAATGAAGAAGACAGATACCAAAAAATATTATTAGATATTTTGTATAACGTAATATTGGATTGTGTGATGTGTTCTTGTGTTTGCGTGTGTGTGTGTTGTATATAAAAGTTAAATGTGTGCTTTTAAATAGTTGACATAATATTAAAGTATTTAAAGTTAAGATAATTTGAAGGTATACAAATAAATACAGAGAATAGTGGCTTATTTTAAATTGTTTACGCGTGCTTCGGAGTCGACAAGTATGTGGGGTGACGTATCGTTCCGACGCATGTATATCTTGCAGTTTTTTAGCCACACATACTTATATCCGAGTTCCGTAGCTCTCGTACGACACAATTTGTAAAGTTTTTTATTGTCCGGTGTGAGGTGTTCATTGACGAAAATTTTCTTGGAATCGCCTGTAAAACCAATGTCACAAGTAGTGATACTTCGATTCTTTTTAACTCCGGATATTAAGTTGTCCTTAAAAATGCGGGATTTCATTTTAATAATAATGTTGCGCGGGCGACCTTTTTCGGGATTCATAATTTGCACTCTAGTGCAACTCTCAATGTCGTTAGAGGTCAGTGGAACCCCTACGCGCTCCGCTAAGCGTATGGTAATGGCAAACAAGTCCTCGTTTTTATTTTCTGGAATACCAACCAGTTCTACATTAAGCTGACGTGCCCATTGCTGGTGTTTCTTATTTTCCAAAGATAACTTCTCGACTTCAGACTGCAACTCTGATATTTGTTTTTTATAATGTTTAAGTGTACAGTCAGTTTTATCGGCCCGTTTTTTAATAGTCTCAATAGTATCAGATGTGAAATCCATCGATGATTGCATGGCCGTGATAGTAGACTCGGCAGTCTGCTGGGCGGTACGCATAGCTGCTAAAGAGCTTTTCATAGTAGATTGGTCAGTAGATAGGTTCACAGACGTGGCTTCCAATTTGGATAGCTGTTCTTTTATAGACAAAACTTCGTCGCAGATCCTTCTGGTGCTCTCGTCCTGAGACTTCTTGAAGTCAGTTAAAAAAGTCATCATTTCGGACCTAAAGTCAGATAATTCGGCTTTCAACAAATCCTCTGGTTGTTTTCTTTTTGTACCTCGGAGGGTAAGATTATGCAATTGTACCAGGTCGGAATCCGTTTTTGATAGATCGGGCTGAGAGGATGACGAATTGATTATTGATTCACTTCTCGGTGGAGATCTTTGCACACTCATATTTGGTATTGAAGTAAATGTAACTTCGATAAATAACGTATTCTTCGATATTTAATAAATTCACCCACTCCACAAGCAGATATAAACCACAGTATAGTAAAAATAAGGTTGAAATTACTACGCACTCAGGAATTACTTTAACAAAATAACAACAAACACGTCCGCTCCGTTCAACGCGTCAAGCAGTTTTTTATTATTGGTATTCTCTTATATTTTCTGTCTCGGTTTTAGTTAATACAAGATTCATCGCCGAATTTTTAAAACTTTTCTGTATAATAGGTATTATTGAATACATAGCCGTGGGAGGATTAATTAACAATCCCGTTTTAATTTTAGGGTTAACATATTCTCGAATAGCACTAACAATATCGTCCTGAAGGTTAGACTCCGAGACTTGAATAGCGAATCTACTATGTGTATCAAATGGTTTGGTAATGACTGGTTTTCCTTTAATATCCCCGACTACAGTTAGTACGATTTGTCTAGTGAACTTATTTAAAGGATCGTCTGTGATCGGAACTTCCAAGATAGGGCTCTCCTCATCTGTATGAGCCGTGACGGTTTCAGAATCGTCAGCACCTTCTGATGCTGTTATGGTTCTAGAACCGTCAGAAGGATCTTGTTCAGAAAGGTTAACCGCAATTGAACTTGACATCTCATTATTAATCTCTATACGAGACAATGCATCTGCGTTTGTGTTTCGTTTTCCCTGCTTATAAATTACAGTAAAATCGTATTCACTGAGTTTCAAGCGCCATCTTGTAAGTCTCGAATTTGGTTCTTTTAAATTCATGACCCACTGTAAGGGTTTGTGGTCAGTAATAATTTTGAATTTACGTCCGAATAGGTATGGTCTAAAGTACTTCGTAGCCCAAACAATGGCTAGAAGCTCCTTTTCAATGGTACTGTAATTAAGTTCACTAGAATTCAGCGTTCTGGACGCGTATGCAATTGGCTTGTCGGAGCCAATGTTGCCTTGAGATAAAATGGCACCAATTGCGACGTTTGAGGCGTCAGTCGTTAGCAAAAATTCTTTATTAAAATCAGGGTACTGAAGAATTGGGTCATTGGTTAATAAGGTTTTACAGTGTTCGAAACAGGCAACATAATTTGCATCTAAAGTGATTTTACTACCCTTCTTCAGACACTGGGTTAACGGTTTTGTTATACGTGCAAAATCAGGGATGAATTTCCTGTAATATCCAAGTAAACCGAGAAAACGCTTGATTTCTGTGGTGGTTTTTGGCAGGGGATATTTCCCGATTGCTTCTATTTTTTGTGGATTAGGTTTTACACCGTCCGCACTTATAACATGACCAAGAAAATCGGTTTCTAGCTTCAAAAATTCGGATTTATCGAGCTGAATTTTGAAGTTAGACTCGCGCAGCTTTTTAAAGACTTTTTCTAAGTTTACTATATGCTCCTGAAGGGATGTACTATATACGATGATATCATCAAGATATACTAGACATACGTCATTCTGAAGGTCTTTAAGGACATTGTCCATTACCCTTTGAAAAGTTGATGGAGAATTTTTCAAACCCATGGGCATTCTTAGGAATTCGTAATGGCCGTTCTCTACGTTAAATGCTGTTTTATGTATATCTTGAGGATTCATTTCCACCTGATAAAAACCACTTGCCAAATCTAGGGTCGTAAAATATTGGCACTTACCAAGTTTGTCTAATACGTCGGTAATATTAGGTATCGGGTATTTATCGTCAATCGTTTTCTCGTTCACTTTACGGAAGTCAATGACGAGACGCCACTTCGCTTTACCAGAAGCGTCAGCCTTTTTGGGCACAACCCAAATAGGTGAGCTCCAGGCAGAATCCGATGGTCTTATAATGTTCTGCTCTAACATTTTCGCAATCTGGTCTTTGACCTCTTGTTTATGAACGTATGGATATCTATAGCTTTTGGTATAGACAGGAGATTCATCTGTGGTTTTAATGCTATGTTTTATCTTGTTAGTGAATGTCAGAGATTCACCTTCCAGGTAAAACACGTCAGAATATTGTGCGCATAATGACCTTAAATTCGCAAGTTCTTCCTGATTTAAATGTTCAGTGCGGAGTCGGGATAAAACATGTCTAGCTCTTTCTGAAATATTAGTATATTGGGTACGCTCGCAATCGACATTAAACATTTCTGCTGATACCGGACGATCCATGGAAAAAATTATATCGTTAGGTGTAGGGTTAGTAATTTCTACCCAGCCGTGGTTATTTTTTACTTCCGTTAAGCAATCTGAAACTAAGCAGTTACAAACAGTTTGATTATAAACTAAAACATCTCCGTTTTCCATGTTGATTGGCAATCTAACTAATTTCGAAGACATAGCTGGAATGATCTCTTCGTAGAGGTTGACATTACGTGAATCATACATTGTTATCGGAATTATGGCGTTTCTAGTACAAATAATTTTATTTTTTAAATCGATGTTAGACTCCCATTTATTAAGTAAATCCAATCCAATTAATCCATCGAAATATTCGTGGAATTTATAGACGAATAACGTAATGTCACCTTTTTCTTTAAACTCCGGAAAGCATGGTAAAGTTATTGAATAATCATTTTTACTTGTCGCGTGAACGTTAGTCACCTCGAAAGGATCGTAATTTAAGGGTAAGTGACGGAAATATTTTTCTACGACAGTTGGACTTATGAAAGATTGGTTGGCACCAGTATCAATAAGAAATTTAATCGGGGGTCTTTTAATCTGAACGTACACGAGTTGCCGTTGTGACTGTAAATTTACTTCTATATTGGCTTTACGGATTTCGAACGCTTCTGAAAATTTTCATCACTGTTAGACGACGTGTCTGGGTTTAATTCCTCGACTGTAGAACTTTCATTAATATTAGAATATAAATGTTCGGGCTGAGGTTCACAGTCATAGTAGTCAGTCACATAATAGTCATCTGGATAAGTATATTCATTATCATAGACATCGTATCCATGATCAAATTCATTAAAATTAACTTCGCGGGTCTTGAAATAGTTGCTAGGTGGTGGATTGCCGAATCTACGCCAATCGTGTCCGGTTGGTGGTAACGGTTTGGTGGCGAAATGACTAACGCCACTCATGGGACGCGGTAAGTTATTAAAATTGGACGGCTGTTGAGGTTTAGCTGGTATCTGAAACGCGTTCGCATGCGGCCTATAATTCGGTGGCGGTGCACGGAACATCTGCTGAGTCCGGCTAGGTCCACGAAACTGGTGTATCTGATTAGGTCTCCAACCCTGATGCGGTGGTTGTTGAGATGGGAACTGTCTCGACATACCGGGTATATTCGATATATTAACCGGTTGTCTTGGTACATAAAAATTTTGGTTACCGACGGCTTTCGGCATAGTAAAAAAATTTAAAGGCAAATTAAAATTACTTACAGGTTGCCAATCTCTCTTTGTTGAACCGCCCTCGTTGCGCTGCTGCATATATATTGTATTAAGCTCCTCCTGTACAAACTCTAACGCCTTTTCCATGCTTTCAGGACGCATGCAACGTATTCTAGAGCCTAACGGATCTTTAAGGCCACGTAAATAACATTGCAAAGTTAATTTCTTATACAAGGATCGCTTAGCTTCTATAGTGGTCTGAACAGATTCATGTAAATTTATATATGTCATTATAGTACTAAAAAGATTTTGACAGCGCTCATAAAATTCTTGAGGACTGCTAGAGCCTTGCGTCTGTAGCGAGAGGTCATTATACAAAGCGGTCTCATCGCGGTGGTCCGCGAAATTATTTATGAGAGCACTTCGTATACCGGTCCAGTTTTCTGGAATACCGCTGGAGTTAATTAATCTAGCGGCGGGTCCTGTCACCTTATTTAATATACCATTAATTAATGCTGAATTTGTTAACTCATGACCAGGTGTCGCAATAAGGTACTTAGCTACTAAGTGATCACATAAATTTAGAAATCGCGTTAATATGTACGGATTTCCATCAAACTCTGGTAATAACCTAAGGGATTTATAAATGGTATCAACATCCTCGCTACTCATTGTGAATCCGAAATTCCTATACTCGTCTATACTCGCGGATCTGCTAGTACTTCTAGTATCACTTGTTCTTCTAGATTCGCGTGGATGAAATAATTTAGAGCCTGGCATCAAAGACAATGCATAAGTATTACAATCTTGTTTAAAATATAATACTACAATCTATAATATATATACGTATATAATATAATTATACGTATATAGGGGATTCTTAAAGGATAGGCTGACTAATAGAATAAGGGATTAGCAAATACTTGAACGATTCAAGGACTTACAGCATGCTGGTATGTTTATGTCGGCATCAATGTCTGGATGCTCCGGGCTGTAGATAGATCTGGTTCGGGATTCTCGATGAAGGCTAGAAAGCACACGCAGCGGCTATGCGGAGCCGACAGGATCGATGCTAGAGTCCTTTTTACGCGCCGCGCACTGCTTCGAGAATGCTACCGTGACTGCGCCACTTAAGGTTTCCACAGCCGGATTGACATAAAAAACCAGATTTATTAATAACTATTTAATTAATAAAAAAAAATACATTAATTTAATATTATTTAAATCTAACTAAAAACGAGTGATAATTGCCCGATGCTTGTGGCAAGAATACAGGTGGCAGGCCCTGCCGGGTGGCCGGTGACGGTGGCATGTCACAATCAATTCCCACTGACTCGGCGTTTGGATTCCGGTAATCTTCCGAAATGCATTTGCGGCCGCCTATTACACCGGAGCATAATACCCGAAATGCATTTACGGTCCGCCTGTTACACCGGAGCATAACACACCAGACAACATCAGTTTTAGGATCAACAATCAACAATAAAAGATAATTTAGGTTGTAAAATTTGCTCCGTTTCTAAATAGGTTAAAGGTACCAGCCACTCAACTAATAGTTGCTTAGATTTTATCAGAGAACAAGTTTTAATATTGCACGATTTGACAACTCTATTGTAAATAAAAGGATGCTGTGCAGGACGGGCGGACCCGAATGCACGAGCCACTGACGTCCTGTGTGTCTGTAGCTATCGCTGGTACGGTATGAACCCGCCGAAGAGTGTTGACGCTGTTGGTTACAATGTAGGTTGGTTACAAGGTGTCCGTGAAATAAGAACTCCCAATTTGATAGCAAGCTTGATAGTGGCTACGACGGTGGCGCTCTTCGTACTGAATATTCTTTTCTTCTATTTATATCTGGCTTTTAGTTCCCGCGTCGACCGCTTGCTTGTTCACCGACAGTGGCGCCGAATGCGCATTTACTATCCTTGCAGGGAACTTTACCGTAACGAGAGCCCCACCGAGGCAGCCACTAACGTTTAATTTTTATTATCAAAACTGTACATTTTTACTTATTCTACTTAGGCTATTCTAGACACATACATGATACCTATACCGTTAGAAAGTGCGTGTAAGCAGCATTCTAACGGTGTACATAGGGTTTATCTATCTATTTCTGTTAAGGAACTACAGGCCGATAAATACTGTAAGTAGGGGCGCGACGACTATGCTTTGGCTGCTTGTCGCTTCGCCTGCGCCTTGCCCGTAGTATCCACATGCCCACAAATAGTACCGATAGGTAGCCTGTGATGTGTACTATCTGTATACCTATGATCTAGACCACCTAGGGGCCTAGGTCATAGCAAAACCCTAGAAAACATGATATGCGATAGAACATTTGCCTATAACTATGGAAATATGTACAGCAGTGCTGTTTAGGCACTTAGACCCACCAAGGCGGACCCAGATCTAGGTCCTGAGTTGGTTCCTAGATTTGGGACCTAGCTGCAAATAGCTATTTGCTGTTCATATATGTGCTTAGCACATCTAGGGCATGTGGGTACTTCTATCATATTATTACCCTACGCTAATTACAAATAGCAAGTACTATGAGACCTAGACTAGGCTATCTATAAGTGATTCAGCTCACCCCTCCTCGGGATAGTGAGCTTATACACAAAACTATATTATAATTTATTAGAAAATTAAATCTAGACTCTTAACTATCGCAGAGTTATAAAACTTAACTGTATATTACTATAAAACACAACACTCTGTAACACAAACACTATTTTGTCCTTTCGTCGTATTATAGTCGTCCTGAACATCTCTCCCGCCGTGCTGCAGCGCGACGGGCCGGAGCGATGCTGCATCCTCTTCCGGTGAAGGGCGACGCTTCCGGCGCTCTCGACGCTTCTATTTCGGTAGTGGCACGATCTTCTTCGTGGGGCGTTTTAAGATGCCCCCCGCAGTGCGCACCTCCACAGTGCGGACTTCTCCGTCGGCTCCGGGGTAGATTGCCTCGACCCTCCCGCGCGGCCAAGTGTTGCGCGGCAGCTGTCCGTCGGCGATCAGGACGGGATCGCCCACCTGGAGACTGGGACCCCTCCCGTGGGGCTCCCGCCGGTACTGTAGCTCGGGCAGGTACTCGCGCACCCAGCGTCGCCAGAACATGTCGGCGAGCGCTTGCGAGCGTCGCCATTGCTTCTTGCTGTCTAGGTCGCTCTCGTCGAACGTCCCGGGTGTCGGCAGCCGCGCCGACCCCCCGAGCAGCAGGTGATTGGGCGTGATGGCTTCGTCGTCCCCGGTGTCCACTGATACGTGCGTCAGTGGTCTGCTGTTGACTGTGTATTCGGCCTCGCAGAGCAGCGTGGCCAGAACCTCTTCTTGCGGGTGCTTCTCCTGTAGTACTGTGCTCAGAGTGTGGTCTTGACACAGCGAACGAGACGCTCCCAGGCGCCTCCCATGAAGGGCGCTGAGGGCGTTATGAAGCGCCACGCCATCCCACGACGGCCGGCTTCCTCGGCGAGTGCGTCGCGCAGCTCCCTGTCCGCGCCGTGCATGTTGGTGCCATTGTCGGAGTAGATCTCCGCGGGGCACCCGCGGCGCGCCGCGAACCTTCGCAGCGCGAGCACGGCGGAGTCCGCGCTGAGGCTGGCCGCGACTTCGAGGTGTACGGCCCGTGTGGTGAGGCAGGTGAAGAGGGCCACGTATCTCTTCTGGTGTTGACGACCGACGGTGACGGAGAATGGTCCGAAGTAATCCAGACCGGTGAATGTGAACGGTCTCTGGTGGTGCGCCAGTCGTGTCTTCGGGTGGTCGCCGGTGGACGGCACTGGAGGTTGTGCTCGTCGTATGCGACATCTCAAGCAACGGTTCACGATGCTTTTCGTGACGGGCCGAAGTCGCACTATCCAATAGTGCTGGCGCACCTCGTTCACGATCATTTCTGTTCCACTGTGGTGTAGATCGCGGTGCGTCCAGTCGATGTAGAGCTGCGTGATGTAGTGATCGCCGTCTAGCACGGGCGGTCTTTTCGTCTCTTCTGTTACATCTTCAGCAGCGGCGATGCGACTTCTGAGCGTGATGATGTCGTCGTTGCGGAGTTCTATCGGCAGCGATCTCAGGCGACTGTCGATGGCGATACTGTTGCCCTTCCGGAGGTCATTGATTTCCCGTCCGAAGGACTCTTCTTGTACTACGCGGATCAGTAGTACTTCTGCTTCCCTTAGGAATTCGGCCGGTAACGTGAGGAATCTTCGAGTGGTGACTGTCTTCTGTGGAGGTCTGCAGGTCTTCTGAGTCCTCTTCTGCCGTCTCCAGTCGGGATCTTGTTCCGGATTCTTTCTGGTCCTTTTGTAGCACGTTTTCGCTGTGGTTTTTCGACACAGTGCTATAAATTGAAGCGCTCTTGCCGTGGCCCGCACTAATCGTTCCCACTTCGAAAATCTGTGCGGATCGGGAACGACTTCTCTGTGTTTCGGTGCGCTGCGAGCTTCTGTTACTGTCAGAGTCTTCTCTTCTGCCGTTGGTTCGGCGCTGACTGTTCTCTCTTTCGGCCAGTGTGACGGATTGCTGTACGGGCTTCGATGCTGTTTGTTTCCGTCGTTGGCGTCCGGCGTTACGTCGCGAGCGGCGACGTTTTTCTGTTTTGTCACCAGGCGCCAGTCCGTCACCTTGCTGTGCTTCTTCTCGGTGGCCGGGTGAGCGACGAACGGGTTGTAAGGCCGGGCGCCGCTCCTGTTTTTCGAGAGATGTATCCACGGTCTTTACCGCGTGGACACGCTGTGGTGGTCGCGTTCGGATGTACGTGCCGTGTAGCACCCAGCCCAGTGGAGTGAGCGATGCTACCGGCTGATATCGCGGGCCTCTTCGCACGTTGCTGGCGAGAAGCAGGTGCCAGTTGTCTTGCCCGATGAGTATTCGTGGCACCGCTCCTTCGTAGGCGAGCTTCTCGCGCAGATCTTCTAAGTGTCCGCAGCCCGCGAGGTCGTCCCGGTCCACGGTTTGCGGCGACAGGTGCAGTCCTGGTACGGTGCGCGCGCGTAGGTTAACGCGCTGTCCTTGCGGCCCCGTGAGCGAGACCGCAACGCGACGAGACTCTGGCGTGTCGACGATAATGTCCCCGATGGCTTCCATCTTGAGCGGGTCCAGACGTCCTTCGGCTCCCACTTGCTTGGCGATCTCTTCGTCGATGAGAGACACCGTAGACCCGTCATCCAGCAGGGCGTACGTCGAGGTCTCTCCCACCGGTCCGATGACTCGTACCGGAACTATCTTCAGATAGGCTTGAGGCTTCTGCGACATCCATGCGTTGGCGACTGTCTCCCTGTCTTCCTCCACGCTGTCTTCAGTGGACGCAACCGACGCCGCCTTTTCGTGATGGAGAAGGCGGTGGTGCGTCCTCTTGCATCCACTGATCTCGCATCTTCTGATCTTGCAGTGATGCTTCGCGTATCTTGGCTTCAGACAGCGAAAGCATAGGCTGTGCTTCTTCGCGAGATCCCACCTTCCATCTGAATCGGCTTCCTTGAACGTGGCACAATCTGTAATGGCGTGCCCCTCCTTGTTGCAGACCCTGCACCGCGGCGTCTGCTTCTCTGTTGCGGTGTGCGCTCTGTGCGTCGGCGTCGTCCGTAGACTGGCCCGTGGTTCGGTGATCAGCTCCGGCGGTGCGAAGGCGCTGCAGTAGCGGGCTTGCTCGGTGATGAAGTCGCTGTATCTTGCTAAGTCCGGAACTGAATTATACTTCTCGGTGAACATCTTGTACCACTGGACGCGCAGAGAGTTCGGTAGCTTCTCGGTGAGACACCGCAGTAGCTCGGCGTTGATGAGATAATATTCTTTCTTCAACGCGCGAAGTGTGACCACGCTGCTTCTGACCCTGCTTGCAAAGGTGCAGATGTCCTTCGGCGATTCTGTGCAGCGCGGCAAAGTTCGGAGTTTTTCTGTTTCCGCTTGAGCGATGGAGTCCGGACGGCCAAACTGTAGTTCCAATTCCTTCATAATGTCGTCCGGCTTCGCGTGCCCGATGAGTTCCGAGCTAACTGTTTCCAAGGCTCTTCCCTTGAGACTTCTTCTTAGTCTTGCTGTATTTTCAACGTCGTTGAAGTAGCTGCGAGTGGTGTCATATATGGCGCGAAACGATAACCACTCGGTGTGTGCTCCACTGAAGATTGGCAGGTCCATGATGACCTTCGATGCGGCGGCAACCGGCGTGACTGCGTACGTCTCGAACGGTTTGCTTCGGTCGGCGAGCGCGGCGATAGCGGACGTTAGTTCGCTGATGAACGGACGGAGTGCGTCGCCTTCCTTCGGGATCTTCACTGGATCAGCACACTTCTGTTCTTCTGTATCCGGAACCCCAGTCTTCTGTGCGGCGTCGGGATCCGGTCGATGCTCGTGAAGTCTTCTGTCTTGAGCCGGCGCGATGTCCTCCGGGCAGAGCGGCAGTGTCTGAACGGGCTGCGCGGCGTCGGCGGCGTCGGCATCCCTCCCGGCGGTCTCGTCCTCTTCTGGGCGTGGCTGTGACTCTGGTTCCGGTGCTTCTTCCAGCCAGGAACGTACGAATTCTGTCTTGGAGTGACCGTCGTCATCGTAGTCGTCCTCCGATGAGTCCTCTTCAGCCTTCTGTAGCGCTAGCTCGGCTAATTCCAACTTGAGTTTCAGTATTTCTTCACGGGCTTTCAGTATCCTCTTCTGGGATTGATGAGTCCTGTGGGACTTCGGTGGGCCGGTCGGCCTCTTCGATTCTTCGGTCCGGGTTTCTTCTTCCCGGCTAACGGTCGCTGCGTCCGGTCGGTGTGCTTCGTCGGCGGGGCGCAGCGTCGCATCTGAATGTTTTCCTGTATGTTTCCCCTTCCTCTGGCTCGGCGGCTCTGGTCTCTCTGGAACAGTCCTCGGGGCCGGCGGGGGGGACCGCCGCGGGGTCGCGGGCCGCGGCGGGTCGGTGCTGACGGTCGACGGGGAACGCGGCGGCAGCTCGTGGCGAACGGACGGTTCTTCTCTGGGGGTGCCCCCCCCCCCCACCTCAATCATCCACGCCTCGGGAGCCCGTCCTCTTGAACGCGTTATGGGCATCTTGTAAGTCCAAATTTTCAGTTCTTCAGTCCAAATCTTCAGCTCTTCAGCCGGTTCTTCGATTATCCGGCTCCGTAGGACCAGCGAATGCTGGTTGGTACCATGGATAAATGAACTAAAGGATAAACAACCTCCATAGAAAACAGCGTACCACGTTTTTTAGTTCTCAATTTGTGCATAGATGGCACCAAGAGTCTCAATTTTGTAGAATTTACGCAAATTTTACATATATTGTAAAATCAGCGCCATCTAGTACATTTATTTACAAATAACTAAAATACTGACTGACTAAAACTTGAGATCGAGTTTGCGGAACTATTCATAATCTTATAAAATCTTAAACATATGTACCTATCTAATTTAATATTTCTGATACTTGAAAAAATAATGATTCAATACTGAAAATAATTATAATAAATAAATACGGTCATCTGATCCCAAACTGGGCAGAGCCTGAGCTATGGAAACCAGACAACTGATAAGTACTAATATTTATATATATATTTTGTATAAATACATACTTAACTACATAAAACCGTTCCCCGTGGGGTGTCCGGGTAAGAATAACACCCACTGTTCGGATGATCCCCCTTAGGTTTCCCCAGAAATGAAACCTCTTTTGCAGTAACAACTGGTTTATTGACCAGTGCTATGCCGCGGATGTTGGCAAGCACAAAAATTCCACCACATGTATACAAACACTTAAAACAAAACCATTGCGTAATATAAAACTTACCTAACGCCATCTATTTGTGTCAACTTAAATATCGTAATTGGACATACCGCCCACCAAGGACAGGTCAATGTCCTTCATAATTTGAAATAAACCGCCCACCATGAGGTCAAGAGCGTCTGTTACAAACTCTGAAACTGTAACTACTTCTAAAAAATCTAAACAAAACCAAAATTCTCAACTTACTCAATATAAACAAGACTAACACAAAACGTAATCAAGAACAAACAACAAAAGTATAATACATTCCAGTTAGCCAGTAACTGGTAGAATACATAACTTAGATACTGGTCTTTTAATTATGGACCCTTTGCATTTTAAACTTACTACACGCGTAATTCCGTCCAACCCTGGATGTTTTTGTGTAACTATACCATATAACCATCGGGCTGGCGGTAGGTCATCTTCCTTTACCAGAACTACATTTCCTACATCTGGTTCAGGATTCTGATGCGCCCACTTATAACGATTCATGAATTGTGACAAATATTCTTTGGACCAACGTTTCCAAAAGTCTTGTACCATGCGTTGGGTTAATTGCCATCGTCTTAAACAATTTACATTTGAATGTTCATAACTAAATTCGGGTACAAGTACAAGAGGTTCTCCTACTAGAAAATGTCCCGGAGTTAAAGGACTCGGATCATCACTATTGGAACTTATTTGGGAAATAGGACGTGAATTTAGGCACGCTTCTACTTGACATAAGACTGTAATAAGTTCTTCAAATGTCAAAGTATGGTTTCCAATTACCCGCTTGAGATGATGCTTTGTGGACTTTATACCAGCTTCCCATAAGCCTCCAAAATTGGGAGCGTGAGGTGGTATAAAGTGCCAATTAGTGCCGTTATCGCCTAACCAATCCGCGATTTCACGTACTACTTGAGACCGCTCTGCGCACAACAATTCTTTTAGCTCTTTGGCAGCTCCAACAAAGTTTGTGCCATTGTCGCTATATAAATCCGCGCAATGGCCTCGCCGTGCTACAAATCGCTTAAAAGCAGCTAAGAAACCTTTAGACGTTAAATCCGAAACTGCTTCTAAATGAATAGCCCTAGTGGCCATGCAAATGAAGAGGCAAATGTAACCCTTATATGCGTGATGACCTCTTCCCTTTGAAGTTCTGATTTGTATGGGACCAGCGTAGTCCACCCCACTTTGACTGAAAGGACGGCTGGCTGTTACTCTCACTCGAGGTAATTGGCCCATCAGTTGTTCCTGGGTTTTTGCCGCATGTTTAACACAAGGGATACATTTCCGTACATGAAACCTTATGCGATTTTTAGCATCAAGAACCCAATATTTAGATCTCAAATGGTTTAACATGATTTGAGGTCCTCCGTGCAGCATCTTTTGGTGAGTATCTGCGATTAAAAGTTCAGTAAAGTGAGCTTTCGCAGGAATAATAATTGGATGTTTTTTGTTTTTCAGCAAATCTGAACTCTCCAGTCTACCGCCTACTTTAAGAATACCATCGTGATCAACAAACGGACTCAACGAGGTAAGTACACTTTTCTTATCCACCTTTCCATTTTTATGTAGATCTTCTATTTCCTTGCTAAAATATTCTTTTTGACATTGCTTTATACATACTACAAGTGCTTCGCCTAGTTCCGTAGCTGTTAACCATAAAGGAATCTTGTCAGACTTATTATTATTATTTTTTAAATGTAAAAACCTTCTGCAGTAAGCGATGACTCTGACTAGTTTCCTTAATGAAGAGAATCTTGTCCACACTTCGAGTTCTTCATATTGGATTGTAACTAAATTTACTCTACATTTTCTTACTTCCAGGTCTGTCAAACATTCTCTCTTTTTCCCGTAGTCAATTTCTTTAGACATCAGCCACTTTGGGCCTTCAACCCACAATTTACTGGCAAGCAATTCCTTTGGCGTCAAGCCACGAGATGCGCAGTCTGCTGGGTTTTCAGTTGATTTTACATGTGACCACTGACTACCTTCAGTAATAGATAGGATTTCAGACACCCGATTGGCAACAAAGGTTTGCCAGTTGGAAGGATGTTTACTAAGCCAAGCTAAGACGACAGTGGAATCTGTCCACGCGTGAATTTGTTCTTTAGAAATGTTCAATACTTCTGCCACTTCTCGCAACAATTTAGCCAGCAAAACAGCCCCGCACAACTCAAGACGAGGAATTGAGACTTGTTTTATGGGTGAAACTTTGGTTTTCGCTGTCATTAACCTAACATGTATTGACTTATCAAGATCAATAACACGAACATAGATTACTGCAGCATATGCTTCGTTCGAAGCGTCGCAGAATCCATGAACTTCTATGTTACAGTTATTATTTGTCCGCAGCCACCGGGGAATTCGAAATTGAATTAATTCATCGAGTTCCTTATAGTAAGTACTCCATTCTTGTAACAATAACGGTGGTAGCTCGTCATCCCAATTAATACCTGTTAACCATATCCTCTGTATCAAAATCTTTGCCTTTATGATTACAGGTGCGAGCCAACCTAAGGGATCATACAACATCGATATGTGAGATATAACACTTCTTTTAGTTTCAGGTTTTTTCGGTGGCGGCAGCTTCACCGTGTACATAAACTCATCAGCTTCTTTATTCCAGGTAAGTCCTAGAATTTTCATAACCTTATCAGTTTTTAGCTTTAAGTTCTCTTCTATGTTTTCTTCTACGCTTGCTTTATTTATATGCTTCAATAGTTCTTCACTGTTGCTTTTCCATTTCTGTAGTTCAAATCCTCCTAATTTTAGTAGTGCAGTCATTTGATTAAATATCTCTATACCTTCCCCCACCGTTTGACACCCAGTCATACAGTCATCCATATAAAAGTCATGTACAACTTTTTCCGCAGCGATTGGAAACTTTTCACCTTCATCTTTAGCAACCTGGTGCAGAGTCCTGACAGCTAAAAATGGAGACGCTGCCATTCCAAACGTTACTCTTAAATGTCTTAGATGCTGTATCTCGTCGTCACTGTTTTGCCGCCATAACAACCTTTGATAGTCTATGTCATCTTCAGACACTAAAATCTGACGATACATCTTAACAATATCAGAGACTATACAAATAGGATGTAACCTCTACTTCATTATTATGTGACGTAGATCGGCTTGTAGGGTGGGTCCTACCATAAGATCACTGTTCAAAGATACTCCATTTGTACCTAAACAGGACGCGTCAAATACAACTCTTACTTTTGTTGTGATTCTGTCCTCTTTCACAACCGCGTGATGAGGTAAGTAAACTACATTTGATTTATTAACTTTATCTGGTGGTACAACTTCCATATGACCTAGACTTATGTATTCATTTATTACTTCTGCGTATTGCTTCTTTAACTCAACTTTCTTTGCCAATCTTTTCTCTAAACAAAAAAATCTGCGCAAAGCAATAGTTTTAGAATCACCTTCTACACAGGTGGGAGTAGCAGTTTTAAAAGGTAATTTAATAATATAACGACCCGAAGAATCTCTGCGAGTTGTCTTCATAAAAAACTCCTCACAGGCCTCTTCTTCTAAGGTAAGATACTTTTTTAGAATGGGTGGTTCTTCCAATTCCCAAAACCTTTTTAGTAGATTATTATCTTCTTCGCGTATGCAATAATTTTGGCAATACTCCAGTGGACCTTTATCGATGGGAACTTCACCCGACAAAATCCACCCCAGCTCGGTATCCTGCGCTATTAAGGACTCCGACGGACATTTGCTAAGTCCCTGCTTGAGAATCTTACTATACACTGAGGAACTTAACAGCAAATCAATCCTGCCTGGTTGGTTCCAGGAAGGATCACTTAAACTATACTTACTCAACTCCGACCATAAAGGAAATTCAATTTTCCTTGATGGTAGAAAAGATGTTAGTCTTTTCTGAACGTGTGCTTTGACGGAGACTGCAAAATCAGGGTTATACATTGACTGAATTCTTACAAAAACTACATACTTAGAGGTCAATGCAGACTCCTCATTCTCTCCTAGTCTAAGCGACTTGTTAAAGTTTGCGTACTTCCTAAGTCCCAATAGTTGGACCGAGGACTCCGTTATATACGAAGCCTGAGAACATTGATCGAGTAATGCACGGAGAGTTACCTCTGTACCCGACCGCGATTTAACCTTCACTAAAGCTGTGGGCAACAAATCTTGACTACTAGCGATTGCCGCACAACTGGTTACAGTATTAAGGGAATCATCTCGAGATGTAGACGCTACTTGATTATCATCAACTGATTGACAAATTTTGTCTGGTTTCGGATCAGTTGACCTTGAAACAAAAAACTCTTTCGAATGTAATAAGGTATGGTGTTTCCTGTTACAGAATTTACACCTCGTAGCTACTCGACATACAAATACCGCATGACCCGACCCCAAACAATTAAAACATAATCCATTTGTTTGGACGAAATTACGACGTGAGTTAACATCTTCTTGACCAAACTTCTTACAGTTAATAAGTTTATGGTTACCATTACAAAACTCACATGACAAAGTAGTAGTGTGTAGGGTTTTAAAAGTAACATTTTTGGTTGAGTTACCCTTATTCGACTTATCTAAAAATTCCAGTGACCTAAATCTTTGCTCTAAAAACTTCTTAAACTGATCAAATGTGGGTAATTCTTCTAAACTTTCACAAATGTTAGCTTCCCACAACTTTCGAGATTCAGAATCAAGTTTTATACAAAGTATATGAATGACAATTATGTCCCAGGAATCAGTATTAATTCCTAAATTCTTTAATGACAGCAAACAATCATTGCTAATGTCTAATAGCTCCTTAAGACTTGATGAAGTTTCGACAGTTATATTTTTCTGACTTAAAAACCGTTTAAGAATACAATTTGCCATATATTTTTTGTTATTATAACGATTAATTAACTGCTCCCAGCATTGTTTGTAATTATCACTACTAATAGACATATTTCTTAAAAGCTGTTCCGGTTCACCTGATAAATGACTTTTCAGATAATGAAGTCGCTGAACATTGTCCAGTGTCTCATTATTATGGATCAAAGACAAGAACAAATCTCTAAATATAATCCATTCGGAATATTGCCCAGAGAATCTAGGTAATGTAATTTTGGGTAACTTAATAGAACAAGACTTTTCTTTTGAATGAACAAGAGTAACATTTGTCCCTGTTGTAAGTTCATCCAAAATCTCTCTTAATTCGGTTTTAGAATCCATATAAAGATCTTCAGTTACTTCATATAAGTCAGTAGTATAATATTCAGATATACAATAGTCACTATCTTTAATTTCTGTTAATATTTTACGATGAATATCTTTAAATAAACTCCAATGACTCTCCAAATTATCCATTCTAACTTCTATATAAGCTTTAGTAATTCGATCTTTCGGTGACTTCTTGAAGTTTGACCTAGCACGCTGCATTGGTATCTATTTGAATTTTAAAATATGTTTCCATCTTGACACAATAACAATCCAAACTAAATTAAAGTTCATTTTTTTTAAGTTCTTGACAAACAACAAAATGTTTAAGTTCATAAAGAACACAAATTTTCAAAGATAAAAATATCACATTTTTTCTAAGTCCAAAAATCTTCAAAATTTTTCTAAGTGTTTAAATTTATTAATTTTTGTAAAATTGGGCATGGATTCCTCGTCACTTCGCTTTTCCGATTATTTTTCTAAGTCTTAAATTAAATCTCGAAAATTTCACAAGTCCAATTTCGAGGATTAATTTTCTAAGTCACTGATAATTATGACGATGACTGTACTCACGATTTTTGGTCCACACACTCACACTACGTCACTCACGTCCCGGTCGGGTAAGTTGGTACCGCTCCGCTCCCGACTGCTTCCTTACTCCTCCTCCAGCCGCTGCCTCGCTCCTGGTCTCCCGGCAGCACCTTCCTTCAGCTGCAGGAGGCTCTCCTCTCCAGCAGCGACCCTCGAAGACGCGGGAGCTCCCGAGCACTCACTGACTACTGGTCTCAGTATCCGGCTCGAAGGACCATGTTCGGATGATCCCCCTTAGGTTTCCCCAGAAATGAAACCTCTTTTGCAGTAACAACTGGTTTATTGACCAGTGCTATGCCGCGGATGTTGGCAAGCACAAAAATTCCACCACATGTATACAAACACTTAAAACAAAACCATTGCGTAATATAAAACTTACCTAACGCCATCTATTTGTGTCAACTTAAATATCGTAATTGGACACCCACCCATGTCCTCCCGTTGGGTGTCCGAAAAAGGCGACTAAGGGAAGAAGACGGGCAGCAACGTCTTTTTATTAGATTACCTACCACCTATACTGCGATCCCCAAACCGCCTGCAAACCGTGGGGATTATGGCAACCCCTCCCTTCTAAGGGCGAGGCCTTTGTGCTAAACAAAGGCCTCGCCTCGTGGAATTTTCGGCTGCTGATGATGATGATGAACTAGATAAAACACCCAGACGTATGGTGGTCGGTAATCGAACCCAAGACCTATCGGTAGCGGCCAGGGTGACTAACCACTAGACCAAGAGGCCCGCCAAATTAAAACTAAGCGGCTGAAGCGCTCCGGGCCAATGGAACAAATGTACAAACAAAAATGTATGGAGTGTGCCACTATCTGCCTGCCAGTCCTGCCACTCACAGCGGCAACGCGGGTGAATTTCGCCGGGCGATCGGCGACGCGATCGACCGGTGGCGGCCTGCGGTGCGTGGTACAGAAGGCAAGCTCATATCTCGTTATACCAGTACCTCGCTTTTTATACCTGCGCACGGCGGTCGCGCTATATTTTCTTATGGGTGAGTGAGTGACCTAGTGGTCCATCGATATACTATCTAAACGTTTAGTTTAGATAGTATATCGATGTAGTGTGGTCACTCTTTTCCGACTCGAGGTAGGGATATTTTGTATACAATAGACATTTTCCATTACTTCTATTAGTCCGAGAGATCTGAAACTTAGAACATAATTTGTAAATCCGATGATACTAAATAAAATGTTAACCTTCACCAGGGTCTGATGATGATCAGTAAGAAGGTGGTAACAGGATCTCGGCCCCGATAAACGTAGACCCGTCGAGTTTGGGCTCGTTGAATAGGTCTTGACGATGAGTTGCTAAAAAAATGGTGATCAGGGTCTGATGATGGAGTAAGAAGGTGGTCACGGGATCTCTTCACCAATAAAGGTAGACCCACCGAGTTTGGGCTTGATAGGTAGGTCTCGATGAGCAGTTGCTAGAAAAATGGTGATCAGGGTCTGATTATGGAGCAGGAAGGTGGTAACACGATCTTGGCCCCGAAAACGTAGACCCGTCGAGTTTGGGCTCGTTGAATAGGTCTTGACGATGAGTTGCTAAAAAAATGGTGATCAGGGTCTGATGATGGAGTAAGAAGGTGGTCACGGGATCTCTGCACCAATAAACGTAGACCCACCGAGTTTGGGCTCGTTGGGTAGGTCTCGACGAGCAGTTGCTAGAAAAATGGTGATCAGGGTCTGATGATGGAGCAGGAAGGTGGTCACGGGATCTCTGCACCAATAAACGTAGACCCACCAAGTTCCGGCTCGTTAGGTAGATCTCGAAGAGTAATTGCTAGAAAAATGGTGATCAGGGTCTGATGATGGAGCAGGAAGGTGGTCACGGGATTTCTGCACTAATAAACGTAGACACACGGAATTTGGTGACCACCGTGATTCGTTGGATAGGTTGCTGCGAGTAGTAGGTAAAAAAATGTTGATCAGAATCTGGTGATGGGCGCAATCATAAAGTTGGCAACAGAAACTCGGCTCCAGTAGGGCCCACCGAATTATAAATCTATGGTTAAATCTTAACGAGTAGTTAGACAGATACTGATCAGGGTCTTATAATAGCACAGGAAAGTCATTATAAGAGTTCTTTTACCGTCGGGGGATTTTTATTGAAGTGAAACTTCTTATGCGACTTCCAAAAATGTTATCACATAACGCGTCTAGCGTTAAATGAAGCACCTTAACGCGTTAAGTGATAGGTGTTAAACGATAGGCGTAAATTTGTTAAGGTTATGAAAGCGCTCATGTGACGCCGTCACTGAGTGAGTGGGTGAGCGGAGTTCAGAGTGGAGTTCAGAGTGGAGTACAGAGTGGAGTTCAGAGTGGAGTTCAGAGTGGAGTTCAGAGTGGAGTACAGAGTGGAGTTCAGAGTGGAGTTCAGAGTGGAGTTCAGAGTGGAGTTCAGAGTGGAGTACAGAGTGGAGTTCAGAGTGGAGTTTAGAGTGGAGTTCAGAGTGGAGTTCAGAGTGGAGTTCAGAGTGGAGTTCAGAGTGGAGTTCAGAGTGGAGTTCAGAGTGGAGTTCATAGTGGAGTTCAGAGTGGAGTTCAGAGTGGAGTTCAGAGTGGAGTACAGAGTGGAGTTCAGAGTGGAGTTCAGAGTGGAGTTCAGAGTGGAGTTCAGAGTGGAGTTCAGAGTGGAGTTCAGAGTGGAGTTCAGAGTGGAGTTCAGAGTGGAGTTCAGAGTGGAGTACAGAGTGAAGTTCAGAGTGGAGTTCAGAGTGGAGTTCAGAGTGGAGTTCAGAGTGGAGTTCAGAGTGGAGTTCAGAGTGGAGTTCAGAGTGGAGTTCAGAGTGGAGTTCAGGGTGGAGTTCAGAGTGGAGTTCAGAGTGGAGTTCAGAGTGGAGTTCAGAGTGGAGTTAGTGTGTGTGTGTGTGTGTGTGTAAAATTTTTGGAAGTCGCCTAAGTTACAGTAAAAAAATACATTCGAAAAAATATGATACATTAGAAAAATATGATAAATTAGAATTTCCAAAAATCCTTTCTGGAGTCATACATCATAACTGGAATCTACTGTCCAAATTTCATGTTTCTCGGTTCAGCCGTTTGGCCTGTGCGTTTATAGGCGTAGGTATGACTGATAAGTCCACCCGATGTACTCTCCACTCGCGCGCAAATGATGCGCGTATATCCGCCGATTGAGTGTTTGATTACAAGTACATTTTATATGATGTGACCTTGGGTGTAAACGCTATGTTTAAAATATCGCCATCTATTTTTAATCTTGATAAAACTGGTATTCGTTCTAATTTATCTGCTACACTAGCGCTTGCGGAAATTATGGGCAAATTCTAACGATCAGTGCACAGTGGCGCGCCCTGAATCTAACGAGTTTTTTTTGCAAAACTTCGAGGTACGCTCGAATGTATAGAGGTTGTTTATCCTATAGTTCATTTATCCATGTTGGTACTCTTCAGCCGATTCTTCGACTATCCGGCTCCGTAGGACCAGCGAATGTGCAGGACGGGCGGACCCGAATGCACGAGCCACTGACGTCCTGTGTGTCTGTAGCTATCGCTGGTACGGTATGAACCCGCCGAAGAGTGTTGACGCTGTTGGTTACAATGTAGGTTGGTTATAAGGTGTCCGTGAAATAAGAACTCCCAATTTGATAGCAAGCTTGATAGTGGCTACGACGGTGGCGCTCTTCGTACTGAATATTCTTTTCTTCTATTTATTTCTTGCTTTTAGTTCCCGCGTCGACCGCTTGCTTGTTCACCGACAGTGGCGCTTTTTTTTTTTTTTTTTGGGAATGATAGACGCTGTTAACCGCAGATGGCTATTGCAGCTTCACCGGACAATAGGAGGCGAGCGCTTGACGCGCTCTAGCCTTTACGGCAGAAGTAGCGACGAGCACAAGGGCACCTCAGGGAGGCACGGCCTCGGCTTGGGCTGTCGCTTAAGAGAGGGCTGTGTTTACCACCGGTTCACAACGCGCCCCCACTGAGAAGAACCGGCAAGAAACTCAGTGGGGTGATGCACGTCGTTGCGGTCGCATACGTACGACCCTTCGGCCTCGCCGGCGAGACCGGTGTCTGATAGCTAGTGTAGCATACGGTTGTCGGGGAGGGGTCGGCGCATCCCGGTCCAATAGGACCGTCATGGGGTCAGGAGGGTCGAGCAGTACGTGCCGTGGTCTGCGGCGCGAGTCAGAAGGACTAGCGGCGTAATCGGCGGCGGCGCGGATTAAACTGTTCGCGTGACGGGACACGGATTCAAAGTAGCGTTTCGACGCTTCTTTGAGGAACTTACGAAGGGGATCTAATTTGAAATCGGAATGCAGATCTACGTTCCGCATGTACCACGGGGCACCGACGGCGCGACGGAGGAAACGATTCTGGATAACCTGGAGGCTATCGATACGGGTGCGGGCGGCGTGCGCGAAAACTACACTCGCGTAAGTCATGATAGGGCGAATGCAAGCTTTGTATAATGTCAACTTATTTCTAAGCGACATTTTACTCCGCTTGCAGAGAAGGGGATACAGGCGACCTAATACGAAAGCCGCTCGATTGCGGACGGACCTAATGTGCGGGCCGAAAGTCATGCGGGAGTCCAAGGTGACTCCGAGGTACTTAACCTTCCTAGTCCAAGGGATAGGGCGATTGAATAGGGATATTGGGACTAGTCGTCTGTTGGGCCGAAGGCTCCGCGCGGAGAACATATTGGCGGGTCCCCGGGAGAAGACCACCGCGGCATTCTTCTCCGGGTTCACCTCTATGCGCCACGTACGGAACCATTGACCCAGGGCGTCGACTGCGGCTTGAAGAGCACGCGTCAAATAGGACATGTTCCTATGGGAATAATAGAGAGCGGTGTCATCCGCGTAAAGGGCGAGTTGGACTCTGCTCGAACGAGGAATGTCGTTCGTGAACAGGCTGAACAAGAGGGGAGAGAGCACGGAGCCCTGAGGGACTCCGGCCTGTATAGGATGGGGTGAAGAAAACGTACCTTCGACCCGGTATCGAAAGGTACGATTCGAGAGAAAGTCTCGTATGATGAGTACGAGCCTATCGGGGACTCCTAACTGGAAGAGCTTGTATATCAAGCCGTTGTGCCAGACCTTGTCGAAGGCCTTGGCAACATCGAAGAATAGGGCGCCTGTGTAGACGGGCTTGGGCTGGTTGAGCCCGGTCAGGATGTGCTCCGTGAGGCGGTGCACCTGGTGGACGCAAGAGTGTCTGGTTCGAAAGCCAAACTACTCGTCAATAAGGATATTATTAGAACTGACAAAGTCTTTGAGTCTCGCTAATAGCAAGCGCTCATAGAGTTTGCCGAGAGACTTGAGAAGACTGATAGGCCGGTAGCTCGCAGGGCTGCTGCGAGGCTTACCCGGCTTAGGGATACCTACTACATCCGCGTCTTTCCATTCGGCAGGAAAGACGCAGTGGGACATGGCTGCGTTGAAGATAGTCACTAAAAGACATATCAGATGGACAGGGAGAACCTTGAGAACGCGATTGGAGATGCCGTCGGAGCCCGGTGCTTTCTTTGGCTTAAGGCCTTTGATCAGGTCTTCCACCTCGGTTTGCGTGACCGGGGAGAGGGATTCGGTGGGAGGGAGTGAGGACCTGCGCTCTACTTCCCTATCCACAAGATCGAGGTGCGCCGGATCGACGGGAGCGGAGCTGGGTGTGCACTGACTCTCTAGAGAGTCAGCGAGAACCTCAGCCTTCTCGTCGTCCTCGAACGCGGGTGGGTCGCCTGAAGGGCGGGTCAAGGGGGGCATGGTAGCTACGGTGTCGGTTTTGAGGGATCTCGCGAGCCGCCAGTAAGCCTGGTGTGACGGCGAGATCTCCTCTAGAAACCCTCCCCATCGAGCCTCCCTGAGTTCCGCGATGCTGCGCTTCACGTCCCTCTGCAAGGCACGCATGCGGACACGATTGGCATCGGTGGGGTAGGAGTCGTACGCGCGAATAGCCGCGTTTTTAGCGCGGACTAATTCCCTAATGTCATCGGGCAGCTTGAAGCGCACAGCGTAAAAGTTGTCCGCTTCAACCTGCCGGGAGGACTGGCTGATGGCCGATTTGAGATGATCGGTGAAAGCGCCGATCGCTTGGTCGGTGTCCTGAGGGGACGAGATTTGCGCCGGGAAGCGGGCAAGATTCGGAGAGTCGGCATCGGCTAAACAGGTGTTTAGCTGATGCCAGTCCAGAACGGTCCTAGTGACCGGCTGGGAAATGGGCGGCGGACCTAGTTCCATTAGGACCGGTCGGTGGTCAGAGTCTAGCTCATGGAGAACCTCTAAGGAGCGCAACCGGAGGGTCACGCCCTTCAGGAGGGCCATGTCTAAGACCTCTCGCTGCCCGGCGTGGTTCTGTCCATGCTGGGGGGCGAGGCGGCCTGGTCGGCGGTCGCCTCTTTCTGCGAGGACGTGATCTCGCAGAAAGAGGCAGCGGAGCGCGCGCGGGAGGACGATCCCCTCGCGGCGCCGCTCCGCAGGCGGAGAAGGGGAAGAGTGAGACGGCTGTACGATCAGCGTCTCCTCCTCCCCGGTGGTGAATAGCGGGAGACTGGCGCGGGGGCGCCTTCTCCTGCACTGCACTGTTCACCACCACCGTCGGCGGGAATGACCGAGCACTCGCGGTCATTCCCGGGCCCCTCCTCGTAGGGAGGGGCGTGCGGGCCCCGCTGTAAAGGCGGGCGGTCGTCGGCGGGGGACTGGATGATAAGGCTCTGCCAGTTTCCCAGTTCCCCTCCATGAAGACGATGCGGGAGTGCCGCTGGGTTGTTTAGTGGGTATACCCGGGCTAGCCGGGGGAGTCCCACATAACCCTCTCGTCCCCCAACGAGAGGGTATGCGTAACGCATTTTTCCCAGCGTCAACAAAAAAAAAAAAAAAAAAAAAAAAAGGTTAGGTTAGGTTAGGTTAGGTTAGGTTGGGGTGGGGAATCTTGGGGTACTGGCATCACCTCCTCGAGTGCCCGGCCCATTGTAATTCCCGAGGATTCGTTCGGAGGAAGGACAATGGGCTTGGGACGGTGTACCCTGGGCACCGGGTAATATCTCTCCACTCTTCGGGGTGGACAGCTGTTGCTCGGTGGCGAAGCCTTAGGTGGGGGCGCCGAACTGCTGTTCCCGGTACGGGGGTACCGGTTGAGCGGCAGCGAGGCGCGGGTGGGTGTAGGGCCGAAAGGCCACGTAGGGCGGGGGCGCCGCTGCCGCTGTTCCCGATGGGGCACAACGTCGGTTGAGCGCGGTGGTGGTGCAGGGGGGAGTCGGGCCGCAAGGCCTTAGGGCGGGGGCACCGCAGCAACCGTGCTGTCAGGGTATGGGACCTGGCAGACGGCAGTACCTGGGGTATGGGACCCGGTAGCTCGGTGCAATTGGGGGGGTAGGGCCGAAAGGCTATAGGGTGTGTGTCACTGTGGTCGCCCCTGGTACTTCTCTGTTGAGCAGAGTGGACTGGTGGGCACCGCAAGTGACAATGGGGGGGAGAGCCTGCAAAGGCTCCGGCTTGGCCATTTTGGTCGAGCCGGTTGTGGGTTCGGCGAAAGCCGAACGGCCGCTGGCGGGAACCGGATGAAGTACAACGTACGTTCCCGGGGCCCGCCACTATAGCGGAGGTGCTGGAAGGCCCGATGGTGGTTTAGTCGGTAAGAGTCCGACATAACCCGCGCATGGTAGGCGTCGTGCGCGTGGTATCCTATGAGGATTCCACCATCGCTAAAAAAAAAAAAAAAAAAAAAAAAAAAAAAGGTTGGGGTGGGGAACCCCCACAGCGCTTACGTCCTCGTCGTGTTCCCTGGGCAACGTCCTGATCTGACCACCGTAACGGAGTGGCAGATCAGTGAACGGCTAAAGTGCGCTGTACGTCGTAGTCAATTGCGGTAGATTACGATACCTGCGGGATGTCGAAACCCCTGCGGGATTCGTCCGGGAGGTTCCTCAAAGGCCCTTCTAAGGGCCCCTCTCGGGACGATTTGAAAAAAGGCCCTTCTCAGGGCCAACCAGCCGATGGCGCTTCGGCGTCGGAGGCTAGCCGCGCGCCTTCTGCGGCTAGTGTTTTTGGTGGGTGGACGGACGAGGTGTCGGACTCGGACGCCGGTTCGTCCATGTCGATGGCCGAGGAGTCGTCTAGAGCCCGAAAGCGATTCTTAAAGGATTGCTCCGAGGGCTCCTCGGACTCCACGGGGAAGCCGAAGAAGAAGCTTCGGCCAAAAAAGTCGGCAGTGGCCGACACCCACGACGTGGGTTTAGCGGACGCTCGACGCCAGCTCGACCTGGCGAAGCGGGAGCAGGTCCAGAAGGACCTCGAAGAGACGGTCGCTGCCAAGGAGCAGCGGACGCTCGTTGCCCGAGCCAAGGCTGGGTACGGTGCGTCCCGCGTTTTATACGCGGACCACTCAGTCGCGGAACTGGAGCGGATGGCGGTGGAGGACCAGGAGGGCATTGTGGAGGTCGCCTCGAAGTCCTCCAACCTGAAGGGGACCTTCCAAAAGGCCCTGAAATGCAGGGCCGCGAGTATGCGCGGCATCGTCGCGGAGTTGGTGGGGCGAACAGCCACCGACGAGACGCGGCAGCTGCAGGCGAAAGTGGATCGCCTGCAGTCGGAGGTCAGCCAGCTACACCACAAGCTGGCTGAAGCCACGGCCCGGCCTCAACAAGCCGAGCCGAGGCCCGCGGTTAAAGCCACGGCCCGGCCTCAACAAGCCGTGCCGAGACCTGCGGCTGAGGCCCTCCCCTCCAACCTTGAGGATATCATCCGGAAGGTTGTGATGGAGGAAAGGGCCTTCACTCGTGCCTGCTTCGCAGGTATCGAGGACCGGCTCCTGCCGGAAAAGCGGCTTCGCCCGCCACTTGCGGCGGACGAACGGCCACCCGCGGCAAGCAAGCCGCGCGAGCGGCCGCCCGCGGCAGTCAAGCCGCGTGAGCCGGCGCCGTCCTCACGAACAGAGGACGCCCTCCTACCCTCCACCACCCCGTCCAACCAGCCAAAGTGGACGAAGGTGGTTGGAAAGAAGAAGAAGGGCAAGGCGAAGAAGAAGGCGACGGCCGGCCCTGCCGTCCCCGCCACCGCCCCTCCCGGCCCGTCTCAGTCCACGGGCAAGGGAAAGGGGAAGGGGAAAGGCAAGAAGTCGGCCCCCAAACCCGCAAACGCTGCTCCCGCAGCTAATCGGGCCCCCGCCGGTGGGAGCAAACCCAAATTGGTTGCTCCCAAATCCGCTGCCGTCGTGGTGACGCTCACCGCGGAGGCTGAGGAGCGCGGCGAAACTTACGCGTCGATAATGACGCGGGCGCGCGCCAACGCCGATCCCACCCAACTGGGGATCGGCAAGATCGCGTGCCGCCGAACGCAAACCGGGGCTCGAATATTCGAGTTCCCGGGGGCTAAAGGCAGCGCCGACGCGGACCTCTTCGCAGCAAAACTGCAGGAGGTCATCGCGGACGCGGCCAAGGTGGTCAGGCCTGTGAAGTCAGCAGGCCTGGAGGTGTCCGACCTGGATGACTCGGTCACCAAGGAGGAGGTGGTGGCGGCGGTCGCGGCGGCTGGAGGCTGCAGCGCCGCAGCAGTTCAGGGCCGGGGTATCAGACCCGGCCGCGGCGGCATGGGCACCATGCGCCTTGAGTGCCCGGTCGCCGCCGCCAAAGCCGTCCTCGCCAAGGGACGGCTTCAAGTCGGGTTCAGCACGGGTGTGGTCCGGGCACTTGAGGAGTCGCCGTTGCGCTGCTTCAAGTGCTTCGGAGTTGGTCACACCCGGGCCCTGTGTCCCTCCGAGGAAGAAAGGAGGGACACATGCTACCGCTGCGGCAAGGTCGGACACAAGTCCGCCGCTTGCGAGGCCACCACGCCGCACTGTGCCGTGTGCGCCGCCAGTGGCCGCCCTGCGGATCATTTAATGAAGGGGAGGAGCTGCAAGCCTCCCCCCAAGAAGGGCAAAGTACAGGCGCCGACCCGGCCTGCCGTTGCCACCGCCGATCCGGTGCCCAGTACATCGGCGGCTGCGGAGGGGGGTGCGATGTCCGATTGATGGATAGGGCCGAACATCGCATCCTTCAGGCCAATACCAACCACTGCAGAGCAGCCCAGGATCTGCTGATGCAGACCGTGGCCGAGTGGTTGGTGGACGTAGCGGTGGTCGCTGAGCCGTACTCGGTCCCTGGCAGGTGGCTGGGTGATCCGGACGGCTCAGTGGCATTAGTAGCGCGGTCTTCCACGGACTCCCCACCCCTCTCGCTCTTAGAGAGGGGACCGGGATACGTGGCCGCCGCGTGGGGAGAGATAGCCCTGGTGGGCGTGTATTTCTCCCCTAACCGACCACTTGCGGACTTCGAGATCTTTCTCGAGGTCCTCACCGCAGTGGTCGGTCGGGCGGCGCCGCGCCAGGTCGCCGTGTTGGGCGACCTGAACGCCAAGTCGGCGGCCTGGGGCAACCCGGCCGCGACTTGCAACGTCCGGGGTCGCGCCGTCGAGTTTTGGGCGGCGTCGACAGGCGTGTCCCTCTTAAACAGAGGGACAGTTCAGACGTGTGTGCGGCAACGGGGAGGGTCAGTGGTGGACGTTTCGTTCGCCACCCCCGTGCTGGCCGCCCGCGTCGTGAACTGGCGGGTGGAGATGGTGGAGACGTTGTCCGACCATCGTTACGTGCGGTTCGACGTCTCCACCGGGAGCCCTCGGGGGACAGCCCACTCGGGTCAGTCCCCCTTCCCGCGGTGGTCCCTCACCCGCCTGGATCGCGAGGCGGCTGAGGAGGCGGCGTTAGTCCAGGACTGGCTCGCGCCTCCTGTCCAAGTCCTGGACGTGGACGCCGCAGCGGTCCAGTTGCGGGGTTCCCTGACCGAGGTGTGCGACACCAGCATGCCTCGGTCTCGCCGCCCGCCTCCCCGTCGCGCCGTTTATTGGTGGACGGAGGAGTTGGCGGGGCTCCGGGCCGCCTGCGTGGCGGCCAGAAGGGCCTACGCGCGGAGTCGGCGGCGCAGCGTTCGCGACCCCGCCAACGAGGACCTCCTCTACGCCGCGTACGTGGAGGCCAAGGAGGTCCTCAGGTCGGAGATGCGTGCCGCCGACGACTCGGCGAAGGCCGAGATGCTGGAGGGTCTCGACGGGGACCCATTTGGGAGGCCATACAAGGCGGCGCGGAACAAACTGCGCCCCTGTGGCCCCCCACTGACGGAGACCCTGGAGCCGGCGTTGCTGGATGGGGTGGTTCGGTCCCTGTTTCCGTGCAGGACCGATTTCGCCCCTCCAGTGATGCACCTTTCGCGGGGGGTGGCCCCGCCGGAGGAGGAGATCCCTCCAGTGGCGGTGGCGGAGCTCCGCGCGGCGGCTTTACGCCTCCGCGGGAAGAGGACGGCCCCCGGACCGGACGGCGTCCCCGCAGCGGTGGTGGCCATTGCGGCCACCCAAATGGAGGACAGGTTTCGGGACCTCTTCAGTGCGTGTCTTACGACTGGGAGGTTCCCGAAACCGTGGAAGGAGGGACGATTGTGCCTCCTTCGGAAGGAGGGACGCCCGGTGGATTCCCCCTCGGCATACCGGCCCGTCGTTCTGCTCGACGAGGTCGGTAAATTGTTTGAGGGGATCATCGCCACCCGGGTGAATGGCCTCCTGCGGGAGGTGGGGCCGGACCTGTCGGACGCCCAATACGGTTTCCGGAAGGGGCGTTCGACGGTCGACGCATTGGCCCTTTTGAAGGGCCAAGTGAGGGAGGCGGTCGAGGCAGGGGATGGAGTGTTGGCGGTGTCATTCGACATCGCCAATGCGTTTAACTCCGTTCCCCACTCGACCATCTTAGAGGCACTCCGCTATCACGGAGTGCCTCAATATCTGCGGGCGCTCTTGGCCGACTACCTGGAGGACCGAGCGGTCCTCCTCGTAGACAGGTCGGCCAGATTGCGGCGTTACAGGGCGGAGTCTGGTGTTCCGCAGGGGTCGGTCCTAGGTCCACTCCTGTGGAACATCGGATTCGACTGGCTCCTGCGCGGGTCCCTCCTTCGTGGCACGAGTGTCATCTGCTATGCGGATGACACTCTACTCACTGCCCGAGGGGGGAGCTTTAGGGAGGCGGCCAATTTGGCCTCGGCTGGCGGATCCCTAGTCGCAGGGAGGATCCGCCGCCTAGGGCTGACGGTGGCCCTGCATAAGACCGAGGCCGTGTTCTTCCACGGGCCTCGGCAGCGGGTCCCCCCGGACGCCCGCATTGTTGTAGCGGGCGTCCAAGTAGAGGTGAAGGCCCAGATAAAATATCTGGGCCTGGTGTTGGACAGCAGGTGGCGCTTCGGCCCGCATTTCAGCGGGCTGTCGACGCGCCTGCTGAAGGCAGCGGGGGCCCTCTCATGGCTCCTCCCGAACCTGGGAGGGCCGAAGGCGCGATGCCGGCAGCTGTATGCCGGCATCTTAAAAAGTATGGCCCTTTACGGGGCCCCTATCTGGGCGGACTCCCTCCACAGGAGGGAGAACGCCTCCGCCATCCGCAGGCCCCAAAGGGCCATTGCACAGCGGGTGGCGAGGGCCTACCGCTCGGTGGGGTTCGCGGCGGCGTGCGCCCTGGCCGGCACCCCTCCTTGGGAGATCGAGGCGTGGGTGCTGGCTCGGGTGTACGAGTGGTCGGCGCGGCGTAGGGCGCTCAATGCGCCCCCCGCCGCGGAGGAGCGGGAGGCCGTACGGCGGGAGGCGAGGGCCGCAGTCATCCATCATTGGACTGAGGACCTCGCCTCTGCCACCTTCGGCCGCCGAACATTGGACGCGCTCGGGCCAGTCCTTCAGGGATGGCTCGAGCGGTCCCACGGCTTCCTCTCGTTCCGTCTGGTGCAGGTGCTGACCGGGCATGGATGCTTCGGGTCGTACCTGCACCGGATTGGGAGGGAGGAGGCCGCCGCGTGCCACGACTGCGGCGCGGCGGAGGACTCGGCACAGCACACCCTCGAGGTGTGCCCGGCTTGGTCTGAGCCGCGCCGCGGTCTGACTGCGGTGGTGGGGCCGGACCTCTCGCTGCCCGGCGTGGTTCTGTCCATGCTGGGGAGCGAGGCGGCCTGGTCGGCGGTCGCCTCTTTCTGCGAGGAGGTGATCTCGCAGAAAGAGGCAGCGGAGCGCGCGCGGGAGGACGATCCTCTCGCGGCGCCGCTCCGCAGGCGGAGAAGGGGAAGAGTGAGACGGCTGTACGATCAGCGTCTCCTCCTCCCCGGTGGTGAATAGCGGGAGACTGGCGCGGGGGCGCCTTCTCCTGCACTGCACGATTCACCACCACCGTCGGCGGGAATGACCGAGCACTCGCGGTCATTTCCGGGCCCCTCCTCGTAGGGAGGGGCGTGCGGGCCCCGCTGTAAAGGCGGGCGGTCGTCGGCGGGGGACTGGATGATAAGGCTCTGCCAGTTTCCCAGTTCCCCTCCATGAAGACGATGCGGGAGTGCCGCTGGGTCGTTTAGTGGGTATACCCGGGCTAGCCGGGGGAGTCCCACATAACCCTCTCGTCCCCCAACGAGAGGGTATGCGTAACGCATTTTTCCCAGCGTCAACAAAAAAAAAAAAAAAAAAAAGGTTAGGTTGGGGTGGGGAACCCCCCACAGCGCTTACGTCCTCGTCGTGTTCCCTGGGCAACGTCCTGATCTGACCACCGTAACGGAGTGGCAGATCAGTGAACGGCTAAAGTGCGCTGTACGTCGTAATCTACTGCGGACGATTACGATACCTGCGGGATGCCTAAACCCCTGCGGGATTCGTCCGGGAGGTTCCTCAAAGGCCCTTCTAAGGGCCCCTCCCGGGACGATTTGGAAAAAGGCCCTTCTCAGGGCCAACCAGCCGATGGCGCTTCGGCGTCGGAGGCTAGCCGCGCGCCTTCTGCGGCTAGTGTTTTTGGTGGGTGGACGGACGAGGTGTCTGACTCGGACGCCGGTTCGTCCATGTCGATGGCCGAGGAGTCGTCTAGAGCCCGGAAGCGATTCTTAAAGGATTGCTCCGAGGGCTCCTCGGACTCCACGGGGAAGCCGAAGAAGAAGCTTCGGCAAAAAAAGTCGGCAGTGGCCGACACCCACGACGTGGGCTTAACGGACGCTCGACGCCAGTTAGACCTGGCGAAGCGGGAGCAGGTCCAGAAGGACCTCGAAGAGGCGGTCGCTGCCAAGGAGCAGCGGACGCTCGCCGCCCGAGCCAAGGCCGGGTACGGTGCGTCCCGCGTTTTATACGCGGACCATTCAGTCGCGGAACTGGAGCGGATGGCCGTGGAGGACCAAGAGGGGATTGTGGAGGTCGCCTCGAAGTCCTCCAACCTCAAGGGGACCTTCCAAAAGGCCCTCAAGTGCAGGGCCGCGAGTATGCGCGGCATCGTCGCGGAGTTGGTGGGGCGAACAGCCACCGACGAGACGCGGCAGCTGCAGGCGAAAGTGGATCGCCTGCAGTCGGAGGTCAGCCAGCTACACCACAAGCTGGCTGAAGCCACGGCCCGGCCTCAACAAGCCGAGCCGAGGCCCGCGGTTAAAGCCACGGCCCGGCCTCAACAAGCCGTGCCGAGACCTGCGGCTGAGGCCCTCCCCTCCAACCTTGAGGATATCATCCGGAAGGTTGTGATGGAGGAAAGGGCCTTCACTCGTGCCTGCTTCGCAGGTATCGAGGACCGGCTCCTGCCGGAAAAGCGGCTTCGCCCGCCACTTGCGGCGGACGAACGGCCACCCGCGGCAAGCAAGCCGCGCGAGCGGCTGCCCGCGGCAGTCAAGCCGCGCGAGCCGGCGCCGTCCTCAAACCCAGAGGACGCCCTCCTACCCTCCACCACCCCGTCCAACCAGCCAAAGTGGACGAAGGTGGGTGGAAAGAAGAAGAAGGGCAAGGCGAAGAAGAAGGCGACGGCCGTCCCTGCCGTCCCCGCCACCGCCCCTCCCGGCCCGTCTCAGTCCACGGGCAAGGGAAAGGGGAAGGGGAAAGGCAAGAAGTCGGCCCCCAAACCCGCAAACGCTGCTCCCGCAGCTAAACGGGCCCCCACCGGTGGGAGCAAACCCAAATTGGTTGCTCCCAAATCCGCTGCCGTCGTGGTGACGCTCACCGCGGAGGCTGAGGAGCGCGGTGAAACTTACGCGTCTATAATGACGCGGGCACGCGCCAACGCCGATCCCACCCAACTGGGGATCGACAAGATCGCGTGCCGGCAAACGCAAACCGGGGCTCGAATATTCGAGTTCCCGGGGGCTAAGGGCGGTGCCAATGCGGACCTCTTCGCAGCAAAACTGCAGGAGGTCATCGCGGACGTGGCCAAGGTGGTCAGGCCTGTGAAATCCGCAGGCCTGGAGGTGACCGACTTGGATGACTCGGTCACCAAGGAGGAGGTGGTGGCGGCGGTCGCGGCGGCTGGAGGCTGCAGCGCCGCAGCAGTGCAAGGTCGGGGCATCAGACCCGGCCGCGGTGGCATGGGCACCATGCGCCTTGAGTGCCCGGTCGCCGCCTCCAAAGCCGTCCTCGCCAAGGGACGGCTTCAAGTCGGGTTCAGCACGGGTGTGGTCCGGGCACTTGAGGAGTCGCCGTTGCGCTGCTTCAAGTGCTTCGGAGTTGGTCACACCCGGGCCCTGTGTCCCTCCACGGACGAAAGGAGGGACACATGCTACCGCTGCGGCAAGGACGGACACAAGTCCGCCGCTTGCGAGGCCACCACGCCGCACTGTGCCGTGTGCGCCGCCAGTGGCCGCCCTGCGGATCACGTGATGAAGGGGAAGAGCTGCAAGCCTTCCCCCAAGAAGGGCAAAGTGCAGGCGCTGACCCGGCCTGCCGTTGCCACCGCCGATCCGGTGCCCAGTACATCGGCGGCTGCGGAGGGGGGTGCGATGTCCGATTAATGGATAGGGCCGAACATCGCATCCTTCAGGCCAACACCAACCACTGCAGAGCGGCCCAGGATCTGCTGATGCAGACCGTGGCCGAGTGGTTGGTGGACGTAGCGGTGGTCGCTGAGCCGTACTCGGTCCCTGGCAGGTGGCTGGGTGATCCGGACGGCTCGGTGGCAGTGGTAGCGCGGTCTTCCACGGACTCCCCACCCCTCTCGCTCTTAGAGAGGGGTCCGGGATACGTGGCCGCCGCGTGGGGAGAGATAGCCCTGGTGGGCGTATATTTCTCCCCTAACCGACCCCTAGCGGACTTCGAGATCTTTCTCGAGGTCCTCACCGCAGTGGTCGGTCGGGCGGCGCCGCGCCAGGTCGCCGTGTTGGGCGACCTGAATGCCAAGTCGACGGCCTGGGGCAATCCGGCCGCGACTTGCAACGTACGGGGTCGCGCCGTCGAGTTTTGGGCGGCGTCGACAGGCGTGTCCCTCTTAAACAGAGGGACAGTTCAGACGTGTGTGCGGCAACGGGGAGGGTCAGTGGTGGACGTTTCGTTCGCCACCCCCGTGCTGGCCGCCCGCGTCCTGAACTGGCGGGTGGAGATGGTGGAGACGTTGTCCGACCACCGATATGTGCGGTTCGACGTCTCCACCGGGAGCCCTCGGGGGACAGCCCACTCGGGTCCGTCCCCCTTCCCGCGGTGGTCCCTCACCCGCCTGGATCGCGAGGCGGCTGAGGAGGCGGCGTTAGTCCAGGACTGGCTCGCGCCTCCTGTCCAAGTCCTGGACGTGGACGCCGCAGCGGCTCAATTGCGGGGTTCCCTGACCGAGGTGTGCGACACCAGCATGCCTCGGTCTCGCCGCCCGCCTCCCCGTCGCGCCGTTTATTGGTGGACGGAGGAGTTGGCGGGGCTCCGGGCCGCCTGCGTGGCGGCCAGAAGGGCCTATGCGCGGAGTCGGCGGCGCAGCTTTCGCGACCTCGCCAACGAGGACCTCCTCTACGCCGCGTACGTGGAGGCTAAGGAGGTCCTCAGGTCGCAGATGCGTGCCGCCGACGACTCGGCGAAGGCCGAGATGCTGGAGGGTCTCGATGGGGACCCATTTGGGAGGCCATACAAGGCGGCGCGGAACAAACTGCGCCCCTGTGGCCCCCCCACTGACGGAGACCCTGGAGCCGGCGTTGCTGGATGGGGTGGTTCGGTCCCTGTTTCCATGCAGGACCGATTTCGCCCCTCCAGTGATGCACCCCCCGCGGGGGGTGGCCCCGCCCGAGGAGGAAATCCCTCCAGTGGCGGTGGCGGAGCTCCGCGCGGCGGCTTTACGCCTCCGCGGGAAGAGGACGGCCCCCGGACCGGATGGCGTCCCCGCGGCGGTGGTGGCCATTGCGGTCACCCAAATGGAGGAGAGGTTTCGGGACCTCTTCAGTGCGTGTCTTACGACTGGGAGGTTCCCGAAACCGTGGAAGGAGGGACGGCTGTGCCTCCTTCGGAAGGAGGGACGCCCGGTGGATTCCCCCTCGGCATACCGGCCCGTCGTTCTGCTCGACGAGGTCGGTAAATTGTTTGAGGGGATCATCGCCAACCGGGTGAATGGCCTCCTGCGGGAGGTGGGGCCGGACCTGTCGGACGCCCAATTCGGTTTTCGTAAGGGGCGTTCGACGGTCGATGCATTGGCCCTTTTGAAGGGCCAGGTGAGGGAGGCGGTCGAGGCAGGGGACGGAGTGTTGGCGGTGTCATTCGACATCGCCAACGCGTTCAACTCCGTCCCCCACTCGACCATCTTAGAGGCACTCTGCTATCACGGAGTGCCTCAATATCTGCGGGCGCTCTTGGCCGACTACCTGGAGGACCGAGCGGTCCTCCTCGTAGACAAGTCGGCCAGATTGCGGAGGTACAGGGCGGAGTCTGGTGTTCCGCAGGGGTCGGTCCTAGGTCCACTCCTGTGGAACATAGGCTTTGACTGGCTCCTGCGCGGGTCCCTCCTTCGTGGCACGAGTGTCATCTGCTATGCGGATGACACTCTCCTCACTGCCCGAGGGGGGAGCTTCAGGGAGGCGGCCAATTTGGCCTCGGCTGGCGGATCCCTAGTAGCAGGGAGGATCCGCCGCCTAGGGCTGACGGTGGCCCTGCATAAGACCGAGGCCGTGTTCTTCCACGGGCCTCGGCAGCGGGTCCCCCCGGACGCCCGCATTGTTGTAGCGGGCGTCCGAGTAGAGGTGAAGGCCCAGATAAAATATCTGGGCCTTGTGTTGGACAGCAGGTGGCGCTTCGGCCCGCATTTCAGCGGGCTGTCGACGCGCCTGCTGAAGGCAGCGGGGGCCCTCTCGTGGCTCCTCCCGAACCTGGGAGGGCCGAAGGCGCGATGCCGGCAGCTGTATGCCGGCATCCTTAAGAGTATGGCCCTTTACGGGGCCCCTATCTGGGCGGACTCCCTCCACAGGAGGGAGAACGCCTCCGCCATCCGCAGGCCCCAAAGGGCCATTGCACAGCGGGTGGCGAGGGCCTACCGCTCGGTGGGGTTCGCGGCGGCGTGCGCCCTGGCTGGCACCCCTCCTTGGGAGATCGAGGCGTGGGTGCTGGCTAGGGTGTACGAGTGGTCGGCGCGGCGTAGGGCGCTCAATGCGCCCCCCGCCGCGGAGGAGCGGGAGGCCGTCCGGCGGGAGGCGAGGGCCGCAATCGTCCACCATTGGACTGAGGACCTCGCCTCTGCCACCTTCGGCCGCCGAACGTTGGACGCGCTCGGGCCAGTCCTTCAGGGATGGATCGAGCAGCCCCACGGCTTCCTCTCGTTCCGTCTGGTGCAGGTGCTGACCGGGCATGGATGCTTCGGGTCGTACCTGCATCGGATTGGGAGGGAGGAGGCCGCCGCGTGCCACGACTGCGGCGCGGCGGAGGACTCGGCACAGCACACCCTCGAGGTGTGCCCGGCCTGGTCTGAGCTGCGCCGCGGTCTGACTGCGGTGGTGGGGCCGGACCTCTCGCTGCCCGGCGTGGTTCTGTCCATGCTGGGGGGCGAGGCGGCCTGGTCGGCGGTCGCCTCTTTCTGCGAGGACGTGATCTCGCAGAAAGAGGCAGCGGAGCGCGCGCGGGAGGACGATCCCCTCGCGGCGCCGCTCCGCAGGCGGAGAAGGGGAAGAGTGAGACGGCTGTACGATCAGCGTCTCCTCCTCCCCGGTGGTGAATAGCGGGAGACTGGCGCGGGGGCGCCTTGTCTCCTGCATTGCACGGTTCACCACCACCGTCGGCGGGAATGACCGAGCACTCGCGGTCATTTCCGGGCCCCTCGTAGGGAGGGGCGTGCGGGCCCCGCTGTAAAGGCGGGCGGTCGTCGGCGGGGGACTGGATGATAAGGCTCTGCCAGTTTCCCAGTTCCCCTCCATGAAGACGATGCGGGAGTGCCGCTGGGTTGTTTAGTGGGTATACCCGGGCTAGCCGGGGGAGTCCCACATAACCCTCTCGTCCCCCAACGAGAGGGTATGCGTAACGCATCTTTCCCAGCGTCAACAAAAAAAAAAAAAAAAAAAAAAAAAAAAAAAAAAAAAAAAAAAAAAAAAGGTTAGGTTGGGGTGGGGAACCCCCCACAGCGCTTACGTCCTCGTCGTGTTCCCTGGGCAACGTCCTGATTCTGACCACCGTAACGGAGTGGCAGATCAGTGAACGGCTAAAGTGCGCTGTGCGTCGTAGTCTTTTGCGGTCGACTACGATACCTGCGGGATGTCGAAACCCCTGCGGGATTCGTCCGGGAGGTTCCTCAAAGGCCCTTCTAAGGGCCCCTCTCGGGACGATTTGAAAAAAGGCCCTTCTCAGGGCCAACCAGCCGATGGCGCTTCGGCGTCGGAGGCTAGCCGCGCGCCTTCTGCGGCTAGTGTTTTTGGTGGGTGGACGGACGAGGTGTCGGACTCGGACGCCGGTTCGTCCATGTCGATGGCCGAGGAGTCGCCTAGAGCCCGGAAGCGATTCTTAAAGGATTGCTCCGAGGGCTCCTCGGACTCCACGGGGAAGCCGAAGAAGAAGCTTCGGCCAAAAAAGTCGGCAGTGGCCGACACCCACGACGTGGGTTTAGCGGACGCTCGACGCCAGCTCGACCTGGCGAAGCGGGAGCAGGTCCAGAAGGACCTCGAAGAGACGGTCGCTGCCAAGGAGCAGCGGACGCTCGTTGCCCGAGCCAAGGCTGGGTACGGTGCGTCCCGCGTTTTATACGCGGACCACTCAGTAGCGGAACTGGAGCGGATGGCGGTGGAGGACCAGGAGGGCATTGTGGAGGTCGCCTCGAAGTCCTCCAACCTGAAGGGGACCTTCCAAAAGGCCCTGAAATGCAGGGCCGCGAGTATGCGCGGCATCGTCGCGGAGTTGGTGGGGCGAACAGCCACCGACGAGACGCGGCAGCTGCAGGCGAAAGTGGATCGCCTGCAGTCGGAGGTCAGCCAGCTACACCACAAGCTGGCTGAAGCCACGGCCCGGCCTCAACAAGCCGAGCCGAGGCCCGCGGTTAAAGCCACGGCCCGGCCTCAACAAGCCGTGCCGAGACCTGCGGCTGAGGCCCTCCCCTCCAACCTTGAGGATATCATCCGGAAGGTTGTGATGGAGGAAAGGGCCTTCACTCGTGCCTGCTTCGCAGGTATCGAGGACCGGCTCCTGCCGGAAAAGCGGCTTCGCCCGCCACTTGCGGCGGACGAACGGCCACCCGCGGCAAGCAAGCCGCTCGAGCGGCCGCCCGCGGCAGTCAAGCCGCGCGAGCCGGCGCCGTCCTCAAACCCAGAGGACGCCCTCCTACCCTCCACTACCCCGTCCAACCAGCCAAAATGGACGAAGGTAGTTGGAAAGAAGAAGAAGGGCAAGGCGAAAAAGAAGGCGACGGCCGTCCCTGCCGTCCCCGCCACCGCCCCTCCCGGCCCGTCTCAGTCCACGGGCAAGGGAAAGGGGAAGGGGAAAGGAAAGAAGTCGGCCCCCAAACCCGCAAACGCTGCGCCCGCAGCTAAACGGGCCCCCGCCGGTGGGAGCAAACCCAAATTGGTTGCTCCCAAATCCGCTGCCGTCGTGGTGACGCTCACCGCGGAGGCTGAGGAGCGCGGCGAAACCTACGCGTCAGTAATGACGCGGGCGCGCGCAAACGTCGATCCCAACCAACTGGGGATCGACAAGATCGCGTGCCGGCAAACGCAAACCGGGGCTCGAATATTCGAGTTCCCGGGGGCTAAGGGCGGTGCCAATGCGGACCTCTTCGCCGCAAAGCTGCAAGAGGTCATCGCGGACGTGGCCAAGGTGGTCAGGCCTGTGAAGTCCGCAGGCCTGGAGGTGACCGACTTGGATGACTCGGTCACCAAGGAGGAGTTGGTGGCGGCGGTCGCGGCGGCTGGAGGCTGCAGCGCCGCAGCAGTTCAAGGTCGGGGCATCAGACCCGGCCGCGGCGGCATGGGCACCATGCGCCTTGAGTGCCCGGTCGCCGCCGCCAAAGCCGTCCTCGCCAAGGGACGGCTTCATGTCGGGTTCAGCACGGGTGTGGTCCGGGCACTTGAGGAGTCGCCGTTGCGCTGCTTCAAGTGCTTCGGAGTTGGACACACCCGGGCCCTGTGTCCCTCCCAGGAAGAAAGGAGGGACACATGCTACCGCTGCGGCAAGGTCGGACACAAGTCCGCCGCTTGCGAGGCCACCACGCCGCACTGTGCCGTGTGCGCCGCCAGTGGCCGCCCTGCGGATCATTTAATGAAGGGGAGGAGCTGCAAGCCTCCCCCCAAGAAGGGCAAAGTGCAGGCGCCGACCCGGCCTGCCGTTGCCACCGCCGATCCGGTGCCCAGTACATCGGCGGCTGCGGAGGGGGGTGCGATGTCCGATTGATGGATAGGGCCGAACATCGCATCCTTCAGGCCAACACCAACCACTGCAGAGCGGCCCAGGATCTGCTGATGCAGACCGTGGCCGAGTGGTTGGTGGACGTAGCGGTGGTCGCTGAGCCGTACTCGGTCCCTGGCAGGTGGCTGGGTGATCCGGACGGCTCAGTGGCATTGGTAGCGCGGTCTTCCACGGACTCCCCACCCCTCTCGCTCTTAGAGAGGGGACCGGGATACGTGGCCGCCGCGTGGGGAGAGATAGCCCTGGTGGGCGTGTATTTCTCCCCTAACCGACCCCTTGCGGACTTCGAGATCTTTCTCGAGGTCCTCACCGCAGTGGTCGGTCGGGCGGCGCCGCGCCAGGTCGCCGTGTTGGGCGACCTGAATGCCAAGTCGGCGGCCTGGGGCAACCCGGCCGCGACTTGCAACGTCCGGGGTCGCGCCGTCGAGTTTTGGGCGGCGTCGACAGGCGTGTCCCTCTTAAACAGAGGGACAGTTCAGACGTGTGTGCGGCAACGGGGAGGGTCAGTGGTGGACGTTTCGTTCGCCACCCCCGTGCTGGCCGCCCGCGTCCTGAACTGGCGGGTGGAGATGGTGGAGACGTTGTCCGACCACCGTTACGTTCGGTTCGACGTCTCCACCGGGAGCCCTCGGGGGACAGCCCACTCGGGTCAGTCCCCCTTCCCGCGGTGGTCCCTCACCCGCCTGGATCGCGAGGCGGCTGAGGAGGCGGCGTTAGTCCAGGACTGGCTCGCGCCACCTGTCCAAGTCCTGGACGTGGACGCCGCAGCGGTCCAGTTGCGGGGTTCCCTGACCGAGGTGTGCGACACCAGCATGCCTCGGTCTCGCCGCCCGCCTCCCCGTCGCGCCGTTTATTGGTGGACGGAGGAGTTGGCGGGGCTCCGGGCCGCCTGCGTGGCGGCCAGAAGGGCCTATGCGCGGAGTCGGCGGCGCAGCGTTCGCGACCTCGCCAACGAGGACCTCCTCTACGCCGCGTACGTGGAGGCCAAAGAGGTCCTCAGGTCGGAGATGCGTGCCGCCGACGACTCGGCGAAGGCCGAGATGCTGGAGGGTCTTGACGGGGACCCATTTGGGAGGCCATACAAGGCGGCGCGGAATAAACTGCGCCCCTGTGGCCCCCCACTCACGGAGACCCTGGAGCCGGCGTTGCTGGATGGGGTGGTTCGGTCCCTGTTTCCGTGCAGGACCGATTTCGCCCCTCCAGTGATGCACCCCCCGCGGGGGGTGGCCCCGCCGGAGGAGGAGATCCCTCCAGTGGCGGTGGCGGAGCTCCGCGAGGCGGCTTTACGCCTCCGCGGGAAGAGGACGGCCCCCGGACCGGACGGCGTCCCCGCAGCGGTGGTGGCCATTGCGGCCACCCAAATGGAGGACAGGTTTCGGGACCTCTTCAGTGCGTGTCTTACGACTGGGAGGTTCCCGAAACCGTGGAAGGAGGGGCGACTGTGCCTCCTTCGGAAGGAGGGACGCCCGGTGGATTGCCCCTCAGCATACCGGCCCGTCGTTCTGCTCGACGAGGTCGGAAAAGTGTTTGAGGGGATCATCGCCACCCGGGTGAATGGCCTCCTGCGGGAGGTGGGGCCGGACCTGTCGGACGCCCAATTCGGTTTCCGGAAGGGGCGTTCGACGGTCGACGCATTGGCCCTTTTGAAGGGCCAAGTGAGGGAGGCGGTCGAGGCAGGGGACGGAGTGTTGGCGGTGTCATTCGACATCGCCAACGCATTCAACTCCATTCCCCACTCGACCATCTTAGAGGCACTCCGCTATCACGGAGTGCCTCAATATCTGCGGGCAGTCTTGGCCGACTACCTGGAGGACCGAGCGGTCCTCCTCGTAGACAGGTCGGCCAGACTGCGGAGGTATAGGGCGGAGTCTGGTGTTCCGCAGGGGTCGGTCCTAGGTCCACTCCTGTGGAACATCGGCTTCGACTGGCTCCTGCGCGGGTCCCTCCTTCGTGGCACGAGTGTCATCTGCTATGCGGATGACACTCTCCTCACTGCCCGAGGGGGGAGCTTTAGGGAGGCGGCCAATTTGGCCTCGGCTGGCGGATCCCTAATCGCAGGGAGGATCCGCCGCCTAGGGCTGACGGTGGCCCTGCATAAGACCGAGGCCGTGTTTTTCCACGGGCCTCGGCAGCGGGTCCCCCCGGACGCCCGCATTGTTGTAGCGGGCGTCGAGGTGGGAGTGAAGGCCCAGATAAAATATCTGGGCCTTATACTGGACAGCAGGTGGCGCTTCGGCCCGCATTTCAGCGGGCTGTCGACGCGCCTGCTGAAGGCAGCGGGGGCCCTCTCTTGGCTCCTCCCAAACCTGGGAGGGCCGAAGGCGCGATGCCGGCAGCTGTATGCCGGCATCTTAAAAAGTATGGCCCTTTACGGGGCCCCTATCTGGGCGGACTCCCTCCACAGGAGGGAGAACGCCTCCGCCATCCGCAGGCCCCAAAGGGCCATTGCACAGCGGGTGGCGAGGGCCTACCGCTCGGTGGGGTTCGCGGCGGCGTGCGCCCTGGCCGGCACCCCTCCTTGGGAGATCGAGGCGTGGGTGCTGGCTCGGGTGTACGAGTGGTCGGCGCGGCGTAGGGCGCTCAATGCGCCCCCCGCCGCGGAGGAGCGGGAGGCCGTCCGGCGGGAGGCGAGGGCCGCAATCGTCCACCATTGGACTGAGGACCTCGCCTCTGCCACCTTCGGCCGCCGAACGTTGGACGCGCTCGGGCCAGTCCTTCAGGGATGGCTCGAGCGGCCCCACGGCTTCCTCTCGTTCCGTCTGGTGCAGGTGCTGACCGGGCATGGATGCTTCGGGTCGTACCTGCATCGGATTGGGAGGGAGGAGGCCGCCGCGTGCCACGACTGCGGCGCGGCGGAGGACTCGGCACAGCACACCCTCGAGGTGTGCCCGGCCTGGTCTGAGCCGCGCCGCGGTCTGACTGCGGTGGTGGGGCCGGACCTCTCGCTGCCCGGCGTGGTTCTGTCCATGCTGGGGAGCGAGGCGGCCTGGTCGGCGGTCGCCTCTTTCTGCGAGGACGTGATCTCGCAGAAAGAGGCAGCGGAGCGCGCGCGGGAGGACGATCCCCTCGCGGCGCCGCTCCGCAGGCGGAGAAGGGGAAGAGTGAGACGGCTGTACGATCAGCGTCTCCTCCTCCCCGGTGGTGAATAGCGGGAGACTGGCGCGGGGGCGCCTTCTCCTGCACTGCACTGTTCACCACCACCGTCGGCGGGAATGACCGAGCACTCGCGGTCATTTCCGGGCCCCTCCTCGTAGGGAGGGGCGTGCGGGCCCCGCTGTAAAAGCGGGCGGTCGTCGGCGGGGGACTGGATGATAAGGCTCTGCCAGTTTCCCAGTTCCCCTCCATGAAGACGATGCGGGAGTGCCGCTGGGATGTTTAGTGGGTATACCCGGGATAGCCGGGGGAGTCCCACATAACCCTCTCGTCCCCCAACGAGAGGGTATGCGTAACGCATTTTTCCCAGCGTCAACAAAAAAAAAAAAAAAAAAAAAAAAGGTTGGGGTACTGGTCTGACCATAGCGGCGGTGCGCCCGGTCCTAAAGGAATGGGTGCACCGTAAGTTCGGCACGATCACCTTCCGGCTCGTGCAGATCCTGTCGGGGCACGGATGCTTCGGCAGGTATCTGCACAAGATTGCCGGAAGGGAGGCGACCCCGGGCTGCCACGACTGTGGCTGCGCCGAAGATACGGCGCAGCACACACTCGAGGCTTGCCCGGCGTGGGCGGCGGAGCGCAGCTTGCTGCGCGCCGCGGTTGGGGCCGACCTGTCGCTGCCCGCCGTGATACAATCCATGGTGAGCAGCGAGAGGTCGTGGTCGGCGGTGGTCTCCTTCTGCGAATGCGTAATGTCGCAGAAGGAGGCAGCGGAGCGGGCCAGGGAGAGCGATCCTCTCGCTGACCCGCGACGCAGGAGGAGGCCCGGGCGCAGAAGGAGGGCCCACGCCGACCTGATGCCCCCGTAGCGAGGTAGTGCGGGCAGCGGAAACGGGGGAACTGCTGCCTGCGCACAGCGATTTATCGCCCTCGCGGAGGATGGCGTGCCGGTGTGTCCGGGCACGCCACCTGGTTGTGAGTCTGCGGGCCTTTTACACCCGCAGACTAGTCCGTGGGCTTTACACCCGCGGACGAGGAAGGGCTCGCCGGAAGGCGAGCGGCCGCTGACGGGACCCGGACGAGTACCATGTACGTTCCCGGGGCCCGTCGACACAGCGGGTTGAGGACACCGTGGGGTTTTAGTCGGTAGCTGACACTCTGTCAGTAGTCCGACATAACCCGCACTGCTACCCCCGTGGCGGTGCGGGTATCCGTAATGGATTTCCCCACGTAAAAAAAAAAAAAAAAAAAAAAAAAAAAAAAAAAAAAAAAAAAAAGGTTGGGGTACTGGCATCACCTCCTCGAGTGCCCAGCCCATTGTAATTCCCGAGGATTCGTTCGGAGGAAGGACAATGGGCTTGGGACGGTGTACCCTGGGCACCGGGTAATATCTCTCCACTCTTCGGGGTGGACAGCTGTTGCTCGGTGGCGAAGCCTTAGGTGGGGGCGCCGAACTGCTGTTCCCGGTACGGGGGTACCGGTTGAGCGGCAGCGAGGCGCGGGAGGGTGTAGGGCCGAAAGGCCACGTAGGGCGGGGGCGCCGCTGCCGCTGTTCCCGATGGATACGCACGTCGGTTGAGCGCGGTGGTGGTGCAGGGGGGAGTCGGGCCGCAAGGCCTTAGGGCGGGAGCACCGCAGCAACCGTGCTGTCAGGGTATGGGACCTGGCAGACGGCAGTACCTGGGGTATGGGACCCGGTAGCTCGGTGCAATTGGGGGGGGGGTAGGGCCGAAAGGCTTCAGGGTGTGTTGTCACTGTGGTTGCCCCTGGTACTTCTCTGTTGAGCAGAGTGGACTGGTGGGCACCGCAAGTGACACCGGGGGGGAAAGCCTGCAAAGGCTCCGGCTTGGCCGGCGTTGTGGGTTTGGCGCAAGCCGAACGGCCGCTGGCGGGAACCGGATGTAGTACAACGTACGTTCCCGGGGCCCGCCACTATAGCGGAGGTGCTGGAAGGCCCGATGGTGGTTTAGTCGGTAAGAGTCCGACATAACCCGCGCATGGTAGGCGTCGTGCGCGTGGTATCCTATGAGGATTCCACCATCGCTAAAAAAAAAAAAAAAAAAAAAAAAGGTTAGGTTAGGTTGGGGAACCCCCCACAGCGCTTACGTCCTCGTCGTGTTCCCTGGGCAACGTCCTGATCTGACCACCGTAACGGAGTGGCAGATCAGTGAACGGCTAAAGTGCGCTGTACGTCGTAATCTATTGCGGTCGATTACGATAACTGCGGGATGTCAAAACCCCTGCGGGATTCGTCCGGGAGGTTCCTCAAAGGCCCTTCTAAGGGCCCCCCCCCGGGACGATTTGGAAAAAGGCCCTTCTCAGGGCCAACCAGCCGATGGCGCTTCGGCGTCGGAGGCTAGCCGCGCGCCTTCTGCGGCTAGTGTTTTTGGCGGGTGGACGGACGAGGTGTCTGACTCGGACGCCGGTTCGTCGATGTCGGTGGCCGAGGAGTCTTCTAGAACCCGGAAGCGGTTCCTAAAGGATGGCTCCGAGGGCTCCTCGGACTCCACAGGGAAGCCGAGGAAGAAGCTTCGGCCAAAAAAGTCGGCAGTGGCCGACACCCACAACGTGGGTTTAGCGGATGCTGAACGCCAGTTAGACCTGGCGAAGCGGAAGCAGGTCCAGCAGGACCTCGAAGAGGCGGTCGCTGCCAAGGAGCAGCGGACGCTCGCTGCCCGAGCCAAGGCCGGGTACGGTGCGTCCCGCGTTTTATACGCGGACCACTCAGTCGCGGAACTGGAGCGGATGGCGGTGGAGGACCAGGAGGGGATTGTGGAGGTCGCCTCGAAGTCCTCCAACCTGAAGGGGACCTTCCAGAAGGCCCTCAAATGCAGGGCCGCGAGTATGCGCGGCATCGTCGCGGAGTTGGTGGGGCGAACAACCACCGACGAGACGCGGCAGCTGCAGGCGAAAGTGGATCGCCTGCAGTCGGAGGTCAGCCAGCTACACCACAAGCTGGCTGAAGCCACGGCCCGGCCTCAACAAGCCGAGCCAAGGCCCGCGGTTAAAGCCACGGCCCGGCCTCAACAAGCCGAGCCGAGATCTGCGGCTGAGGCCCTCCCCCCCTCCAACCTTGAGGATATCATCCGCAAGGTCGTGATGGAGGAAAGGGCCTTCACTCGTGCCTGCTTTGCAGGTATCGAGGACCGGCTCCTGCCAGAAAAGCGGCTTCGCCCGCCACTTGCGGCGGACGAACGGCCACCCGCGGCAAGCAAGCCGCGCGAGCGGCTGCCCGCGGCAGTCAAGCCGCGCGAGCCGGCGCCGTCCTCAAACCCAGAGGACGCCCTCCTACCCTCCACCACCCCGTCCAACCAGCCAAAGTGGACGAAGGTGGTTGGAAAGAAGAAGAAGGGCAAGGCGAAGAAGAAGGCGACGGCCGTCCCTGCCGTCCCCGCCACCGCCCCTCCCGGCCCGTCTCAGTCCACGGGCAAGGGAAAGGGGAAGGGGAAAGGAAAGAAGTCGGCCCCCAAACCCGCAAACGCTGCTCCCACAGCTAAACGGGCCCTCGCCGGTGGGAGCAAACCCAAATTGGTTGCTCCCAAATCCGCTGCCGTCGTGGTGACGCTCACCGCGGAGGCTGAGGAGCGCGGTGAAACTTACGCGTCAATAATGACGCGGGCACGCGCCAACGCCGATCCCACCCAACTGGGGATCGACAAGATCGCGTGCCGGCAAACGCAAACCGGGGCTCGAATATTCGAGTTCCCGGGGGCTAAGGGCGGTGCCAATGCGGACCTCTTCGCAGCAAAACTGCAGGAGGTCATCGCGGACGTGGCCAAGGTGGTCAGGCCTGTGAAGTCCGCAGGCCTGGAGGTGACCGACCTAGATGACTCGGTCACCAAGGAGGAGGTGGTGGCGGCGGTCGCGGCGGCTGGAGGCTGCAGCGCCGCCGCAGTGCAAGGTCGGGGCATCAGACCCGGCCGCGGCGGCATGGGCACCATGCGCCTTGAGTGCCCGGTCGCCGCCGCCAAAGCCGTCCTCGCCAAGGGACGGCTTCCCGTCGGATTCAGCACGGGTGTGGTCCGGGCACTTGAAGAGTCGCCGTTGCGCTGCTTCAAGTGCTTCGGAGTTGGACACACCCGGGCCCTGTGTCCCTCCACGGACGAAAGGAGGGACACATGCTACCGCTGCGGCAAGGTCGGACACAAGTCCGCCGCTTGCGAGGCCACCACGCCGCACTGTGCCGTGTGCGCCGCCAGTGGCCGCCCCGCGGATCATGTTATGAAGGGGAGGAGCTGCAAGCCTCCCCCCAAGAAGGGCAAAATGCAGGCTCCGACCCGGCCTGCCGTTGCCACCGCCGATCCGGTGCCCAGTACATCGGCGGCTGAGGAGGGGGGTGCGATGTCCGATTAATGGATAGGGCCGAACATCGCATCCTTCAGGCCAACACCAACCACTGCAGAGCGGCCCAGGATCTGCTGATGCAGACCGTGGCCGAGTGGTTGGTGGACGTAGCGGTGGTCGCTGAGCCGTACTCGGTCCCTGGCAGGTGGCTGGGTGATCCGGACGGCTCAGTGGCATTGTTAGCGCGGTCTTCCACGGACTCCCCACCCCTCTCACTCTTAGAGAGGGGACCGGGATACGTGGCCGCCGCGTGGGGAGAGATAGCCCTGGTGGGCGTATATTTCTCCCCTAACCGACCCCTTGCGGACTTCGAGATCTTTCTCGAGGTCCTCACCGCAGTGGTCGGTCGGGCGGCGCCACGCCAGGTCGCCGTGTTGGGCGACCTGAATGCCAAGTCGGCGGCCTGGGGCAACCCGGCCGCGACTTGCAACGTCCGGGGTCGCGCCGTCGAGTTTTGGGCGGCGTCGACAGGCGTGTCCCTCTTAAACAGAGGGACAGTTCAGACGTGTGTGCGGCAACGGGGAGGGTCAGTGGTGGACGTTTCGTTCGCCACCCCCGTGTTGGCCGCCCGCGTCCTGAACTGGCGGGTGGAGATGGTGGAGACGTTGTCCGACCATCGTTACGTGCGGTTCGACGTCTGCACCGGGAGCCCTCGGGGGACAGCCCACTCGGGTCAGTGCCCCTTCCCGCGGTGGTCCCTCACCCGCCTGGATCGCGAGGCGGCTGAGGAGGCGGCGTTAGTCCAGGACTGGCTCGCGCCTCCTGTCCAAGTCCTGGACGTGGACGCCGCAGCAGTCCAGTTGCGGGGTTCCCTGACCGAGGTGTGCGACACCAGCATGCCCCGGTCTCGCCGCCCGCCTCCCCGTCGCGCCGTTTATTGGTGGACGGAGGAGTTGGCGGGGCTCCGGGCCGCCTGCGTGGCGGCCAGAAGGGCCTACGCGCGGAGCCGGCGGCGCAGCGTTCGCGACCTCGCCAACGAGGACCTCCTCTACGCCGCGTACGTGGAGGCCAAGGAGGTCCTTAGGTCGCAGATGCGTGCCGCCGACGACTCGGCGAAGGCCGAGTTGCTGGAGGGTCTCGACGGGGACCCATTTGGGAGGCCATACAAGGCGGCGCGGAATAAACTGCGCCCCTGTGGCCCCCCACTGACGGAGACCCTGGAGCCGGCGTTGCTGGATGGGGTGGTTCGGTCCCTGTTTCCATGCAGGACCGATTTCGCCCCTCCAGTGATGCACCCCCCGCGGGGGGTGGCCCCGCCGGAGGAGGAAATCCCTCCAGTGGCCTTGGCGGAACTCCGCGCGGCGGCTTTACGCCTCCGCGGTAAGAGGACGGCCCCCGGACCGGACGGCGTCCCCGCAGCGGTGGTGGCCATTGCGGCCACCCAAATGGAGGACAGGTTTCGGGACCTCTTCAGTGCGTGTCTTACGACTGGGAGGTTCCCGAAACCGTGGAAGGAGGGCCGTCTGTGCCTCCTTCGGAAGGAGGGACGCCCGGTGGATTCCCCCTCGGCATACCGGCCCGTCGTTCTGCTCGACGAGGTCGGTAAATTGTTTGAGGGGATCATCGCCACCCGGGTGAATGGCCTCCTGCGGGAGGTGGGGCCGGACCTGTCGGACGCCCAATTCGGTTTCCGGAAGGGGCGTTCGACGGTCGACGCATTGGCCCTTTTGAAGGGCCAAGTGAGGGAGGCGGTCGAGGCAGGGGACGGAGTGTTGGCGGTGTCATTCGACATCGCAAACGCGTTTAACTCCGTTCCCCACGCGACCATCTTAGAGGCACTCCGCTATCACGGAGTGCCTCAATATCTGCGGGCGCTGTTGGCCGACTACCTGGAGGACCGAGTGGTCCTTCTCGTAGACAAGTCGGCCAGATTGCGGAGCTATAGGGCGGAGTCTGGCGTTCCGCAGGGGTCGGTCCTAGGTCCACTCCTGTGGAACATAGCCTTCGACTGGCTCCTGCGCGGGTCCCTCCTTCGTGGCACGAGTGTCATCTGCTATGCGGATGACACTCTCCTCACTGCCCGAGGGGGGAACTTTAGGGAGGCGGCCAATTTGGCCTCGGCTGGCGGATCCCTAGTCGCAGGGAGGATCCGCCGCCTAGGGCTGTCGGTGGCCCTGCGTAAGACCGAGGCCGTGTTCTTCCACGGGCCTCGGCAGCGGGTCCCCCCGGACGCCCGCATTGTTGTAGCGGGCGTCCAAGTAGAGGTGAAGGCCCAGATGAAATATCTGGGCCTAGTGTTAGACAGCAGGTGGCGCTTCGGCCCGCATTTCAGCGGGCTGTCGACGCGCCTGCTGAAGGCAGCGGGGGCCCTATCGTGGCTCCTCCCAAATCTGGGAGGGCCGAAGGCGCGATGCCGGCAGCTGTATGCCGGCATCCTAAAAAGTATGGCCCTTTACGGGGCCCCTATCTGGGCGGACTCCCTCCACAGGAGGGAGAACGCCGCCGCCATTCGCAGGCCCCAAAGGGCCATTGCACAGCGGGTGGCGAGGGCCTACCGCTCGGTGGGGTTCGCGGCGGCGTGTGCCCTGGCCGGCACCCCTCCTTGGGAGATCGAGGCGTGGGTGCTGGCTAGGGTGTACGAGTGGTCGGCGCGGCGTAGGGCGCTCAATGCGCCCCCCGCCGCGGAGGAGCGGGAGGCCGTCCGGCGGGAGGCGAGGGCCGCAATCGTCCATCATTGGACGGAGGACCTCGCCTCTGCCACCTTCGGCCGCCGAACGTTGGACGCGCTCGGGCCAGTCCTTCAGGGATGGCTCGAGCGGCCCCACGGCTTCCTCTCGTTCCGTCTGGTGCAGGTGCTGACCGGGCATGGATGCTTCGGATCGTACCTGCACCGGATTGGGAGGGAGGAGGCCGCCGCGTGCTACGACTGCGGCGCGGCGGAGGACTCGGCACAGCACACCCTCGAGGTGTGCCCGGCCTGGTCTGAGCCGCGCCGCGGTCTGACTGCGGTGGTGGGGCCGGACCTCTCGCTGCCCGGCGTGGTTCTGTCCATGCTGGGGAGCGAGGCGGCCTGGTCGGCGGTCGCCTCTTTCTGCGAGGACGTGATCTCGCAGAAAGAGGCAGCGGAGCGCGCGCGGGAGGACGATCCCCTCGCGGCGCCGCTCCGCAGGCGGAGAAGGGGAAGAGTGAGACGGCTGTACGATCAGCGTCTCCTCCTCCCCGGTGGTGAATAGCGGGAGACTGGCGCGGGGGCGCCTTCTCCTGCACTGCACAATTCACCACCACCGTCGGCGGGAATGACCGAGCACTCGCGGTCATTTCCGGGCCCCTCCTCGTAGGGAGGGGCGTGCGGGCCCCGCTGTAAAAGCGGGCGGTCGTCGGCGGGGGACTGGATGATAAGGCTCTGCCAGTTTCCCAGTTCCCCTCCATGAAGACGATGCGGGAGTGCCGCTGGGTCGTTTAGTGGGTATACCCGGGCTAGCCGGGGGAGTCCCACATAACCCTCTCGTCCCCCAACGGGAGGGTATGCGTAACGCATTTTTCCCAGCGTCAACAAAAAAAAAAAAAAAAAAAAAAAAAAAAAAAAAAGGTTCCGCGAGCGGTTCGGGAGTCCGCTCCGTGGCGCGTCCCCCGGGTGGCGGATAGGGGAGCTCTCCGAGTGGAGAGTCCGACTTGCGTGAGCGGTCGGCGTGGACCAAATCCCGAGGGTCGAGGCGCCCCTGACTTCGGTCGAAGCGGCTCAGGTGTTCCCACCTTCCTATCCTTTTCCTTATCCTCCTTCCTTATTCCTTCCTTTCTTCTTCCTTTCCTCTCCTGGGGGTCCGGTGGAGACAACCACTTGCAAAAATCACACCGTGGGTGGGGTAGTGGCCCAATGGCTAAGGTTAGGTGCGCCGAAAGTCTGGAAGACGGGGGGTAAAGCCCGTCATTAGCATCGAGGCGGAGGAGTAAGGGTCCCTTTTCCTTAAAGGTTTACAAAAAATGGCAGAACAAACAGTTGAAATAGTATTACCCCAGGCGGGTACCGACTGCTCGGCAGTCGGAGAATCCCGCACGGTGTCTTCGGATGCCGTCTGCCCCTCGTATTCTGGGGGGGGCAACAATTGTTTTTCGGGGAAGGAAATGATCGATTCCATCCCAACGACCACGGCGAGTTTAACGGTAACTGACGGATATGCCTGCGAAATGAACGAGACCAATAGGCAAATGATGAAGGATGCATTGGAGTCCTTGGCGAGGGATATGGACATGTCCGACACCTCGATGTCCATTGTTGACTCCGACGTTAGCTCGGTGCAAGGGGGCAACCAAGCCTCCAAGTACCTGAGGAAGAGAAGGCGTGGAGCTAGAGGCTCAGGCTCGGGTTCTGGCTCCGATGAAGAGCGCTGTAAAGGCGTCACGAAGGTTGTTAAGAGGGGCAGAGGTCGGCCCCCGTCAACGGGCCAATATGTTGGTCTATGGCAGGCCAAGAAAGAGTTAATGGCGGCTAAACAGGCCAGTGAGGCTGAGGTGCGCATCTTGGCTGCGGAGCGACAGGCTGCTGAGATGGCCAGCACCGAAAGGGGCTCCCGAGCGGTCTCACGTGCCTCGGAGAAGCTGGGGGCAGACGAACTGCCTGTAGAAGGCCTTAAGGCCCGGCTCGACGAGTCCCTCGCCAGCGTGCGAGAAGTGGCTAGGGTCTCCAAAGGTCTCAAGGGGACCAATCAAAAGGCCCTCAAACAGGCGGTTCAGACGATCGAGGAGGTTGCGGACGAACTCCTATCCAGGCCTGTGACTGACGACATGCGCCGGCTCCAGGTGGAGGTTGCCCGATTGAGGAGGCAGAATGAGCTCCTCAGCAAGGAGAATGCCTGCATAAAGGCAATGGCGGGGGGAGAATCGGTGTCGGAGAAACCGGCTGAATCGGTAGCTCCCAAAGAAAAAGAGCCGGAGTTAGCACAAATTCTAACCCAGCTCTTCAAAGACGAAATCGGGAAGGTCCTCCAACGAGTGGCCTTCCTTGAAAACAAAATTCTCCGCCCGCCCCTGGCTTCGGATCGAAGGCAGACGCCAGCTGAGGCTGAGACAGTCGTGACCATTGCGGAAGAACCACCGATGCAGGTGCCTGCAGAGCCGGTGCGAACCTACGCCGAACAGGCCAGGAAGCCCCAGGCTCCAAAGACGGCTCCCAAAGCTGCGCAAGCGGCTCAAAAGCCGACCAAACTTCCTCCTCCAACCCCGGCCGCACCAGCTGCCGCAGCGGCTCCTGAGGGCCAAGAAAAAAGAAAGAGGAGGAAGAAGAAGAAAAACAAGCCTCAGGAAGCGGCGCCTCAGCCGTCTACTGCTGGCAGTAAAGCGGGCGTATCCCGCCAAAAGGAGGAGGGCTGGCAGACGGTGGGGGCCAAAAAGGCGGCTAAAAAGGCTGCCAAAAAGAAGAGGAAGAGGTCGCGAAAGAAGCTGCGTGTCCCACAAAGCACGGCGGTCGTTCTCACGCTGCAGCCGAAGGCTGTCGAGAATGGCATCACCTACGCTGCCCTGCTCCACAATGCCAAGTCAGCGCTCAACATCCGCGACTTGGGCATTGAGTCGGTGCAGTACCGTGCGACAGCTACCGGCGCCCGCCTCCTCCAGGTGCCGGGTGCAGACAGTGCTCCGCAGGCCGACGCCTTGGCGGACAAATTGAGGGAGTTGCTCTCTGAGCAAGAAGTAAAAATCTCGCGCCCAACTAAGTGCGCGAGCATACGAGTCACCGACCTTGACGAGTCGGCGACAAAGGAAGAATTGGAAGCGGCGGTAGCCAAGTATGGTGACTGCCCGCTGAGCCAAGTGAGGTCGGGGATCATCCGGTTTGCTCGGAACGGGTCTGGCTCGGCGGTAGTAAGCTGCCCTGTGGCAGCGGCTAAAAAGCTGACCGAGGCAGATAAACTCCTCGTCGGCTGGTCAGCGGCACACGTCCGTCTCTTAGATATGAGACCGCTGCGCTGCTACCGTTGCCTCCTAGACGGACATGCGGGAGTGTGCTGTTCCACCGGGGTGGATTACACAACCCGGTGCCACCGATGTGGAGAGGATGGGCACAAGGCCCTTGACTGCAAGAAAGTGGCAGTCTGCTTGGTATGCCAAAAGGCGGGCAAGCCTGTGGACCACCGAACAGGCACCAAGGCCTGCCCCTCGCGGGTGAACAGAAGAAAGGCAGGCCGCACGAATGCGGGACCAGCTACAGCGCTGCCAACAACGCAGCTCCCGACGGTCGAACGTATGGAGGTTAATGGATAGTGCGCCCATTAATCTCCTACAAACAAACCTGAACCACTCTGCCAGGGCCCAGGATCTCCTATTCCAGGCCATGGCGGAGTGGTCCATCAACGTGGCGATAGTGGCCGAGCCCTATTTCATCCTGCCCAACGCCAACTGGGCGGGAGATGCGGACGGTCTTGTGGCGGTAGTTGTCCCGAATGGGAGCTCACTGACGTTGGCAAATGTGAGACCGTTCCGGGGGTGTGTCGCTGTCCAAATCGGTGAGTTGCACATCGTCGGTGTGTATTGTTCGCCGAGCAGGCCAATGCAGGAGTTCGAGGGCATGCTGTCGAGACTGGACACTCTGGTCGCCGGTGTACATCCAAGGCCGATTCTCGTGCTGGGGGATTTCAATGCAAAGTCCCCGGCATGGGGATGTACTGTGGAAGATGCCAGAGGCGAACTCCTCCGCGAATGGTTCACACAGAACGGGTTGGCTGTGCTGAACCGAGGTAACACACCGACGTGCGTTCGGAGTAACGGCAGCTCCATAGTGGACGTGGGCTTCTCCAGTTCTGGTCTGGCTCGCTTTGTTCGTGGTTGGCATGTGGTCGAAGAGGCGGAGACGCTGTCGGACCACAAATACATTAGGTTCTCCGTCTCTGCCAGGTCCCTCATCCGGGGGCCAATAACTGCGGGCGAGACTGGGCCACGATGGAGTTTGTCCAAAATGGACTCGGAGCTTCTACTGGAGGCTGCCGTTGTACAGTCCTGGGCGCCGCTGCCACACGGCTCGATTGACGTCCAGCGAGAAGCCGACTGGTTTAGGGAGGCAATGACGTCAATCTGTGATGCGGCGATGCCCAGAGTGCGGCCTCGAGTTGGCAGAAGGCGCCAAGTTAGTTGGTGGTCGCCCGAGATCGCCCAGCTCCGTCACATGTGCGGTGTGGCACAGCGGCACATCTCCCGGCACCGTAGAAGGCGACAACGCCCGGCGGACTACGTACAGAGAGGGGAGGAGCTCCTCGCTGTATATAGAGAGGCTAAGATTGCACTCCAATTGGCCATAGTGAGGGCCAAAGACTCTTCCCGCGAGGAGCTCCTGTCCACCCTGGATGCCGACCCGTGGGGACGACCGTACAGGATGGTCCGCAACAAGTTGCGCCCGTGGGCCCCGCCGACAACGCAGACCCTACCGCCTGACATCGTGGATGTAGTGGTCTCGGGTCTGTTCCCGGAGAGGGCGTATCAAGCGGCGCCCACTATGTTTCGGCCTCACGGATATGGTCCGCCGCCGAGCCCCGTTCCGAGTGTGACGGAGGAGGAGATGGAGGCCACAATTTCAAGGCTGAAGGCGAAAAAAGTGGCACCAGGTCCTGACGGTATCCCAGGACGAGCCTGGGTCCTAGCCTTGAAGTCGCTCGGGCCCCGATTCAAAATGCTCCTCAGTGAGTGCCTCCAACAGGGCATCTTCCCGCAGGAATGGAAGGAGGGGAAGCTTGTTTTGATCCCCAAACCCGGAAGGCCACAGAATACGCCGGCAGGTCATCGCCCACTTGTGTTGCTCGATGAGGCGTGCAAGCTTTTCGAGAGAATTATCTCGTGGCGCCTCATCGAGCACCTCGAGACAGAAGGGCCAAACCTAAGCGCCCAACAGTTTGGTTTCCGCCGCAATCGGTCCACAATCGATGCGGTGCAGCGCGTGGCAGAACTAAGGACGACGGCACTGTCTCGGGGGGGAGTTTTGATGGCGATTTCTCTTGATATCGCCAACGCATTCAACTCCCTCCCATACGGAGTTATCTCGGAGGCACTCCGTTACCACGGTGTACCCCATTATCTAAGGCGGATTATTGATGCATATCTGACTGACAGGCGCATAGTCTACCCTGGACGGGAGCGGTGGCACGTGAGGGACGTGTCGCGTGGTGTCCCACAGGGGTCGGTCCTTGGTCCACTCCTGTGGAACATAGGCTACGACTGGGTCTTGCGTGGCGCCCTCCTGGACGGGGTGGACTTGGTCTGTTATGCCGATGACACCCTGGTAACGGCAAGGGGGCGTAACTACCGGGAGGTAGCGGTCTTGGCGACGGCAGGTGTCGCACAAGTGGTCAGCAGAATTCGGCAATTGGGGCTAGAGGTTGCACTTAACAAAACGGAGGCAATCATATTCCACGGGCCGAGGAACCCGCCGCCGCCGGACGCACACATTGTGGTGGGTGGCGTGCGTATTCCAGTCGGGAACAGATTAAAATATCTCGGTCTGTTGCTAGACGCCAGATGGTCCTTCGGACCACATCTGAAGAGTCTGGCCCCAAAGTTGGCGATAACGGCTGGGGCACTGTCGCGTCTGCTGCCAAACCTTGGCGGACCTGGAGCCACTTGCCGAAGATTACATGCCGGCGTAGTGAGATCCCAAGCCCTGTACGGAGCACCCGTCTGGGCCGAGAACCTGGCGGCCGCAAACATTGCGCATCTGCGCCAATCGCAGCGCGCACTCGCCATCAGGTTCATACGGGGATACCGGACGGTGTCTTTTGAGGCGGGCACTCTGCTTGCCGGCATGCCTCCTTGGCATATCGATGCCAGAGCCCACTCTCGCCTCTATTGGTGGCGAAAGGAGGTTGAGGGCGAAACAGGCCGCCTCCCCGACCTAGCTAGTGTCGAGGAGAAGCGGAAAGAGATGACGGAGTGGGCTCTAGGAGAGTGGGAGCGGGCGCTCCAGAGTCCCAGCGCAGGACACGCCACAGTGGCGGCGATACTGCCAGTATTCAGGCAGTGGATAGGGAGGAAGCATGGCCCCCTAACATACCGGCTGACACAGGTACTATCCGGGCACGGTTGCTTTGGGCGGTACCTGTGCCGGATCGGCCGAGAGGAGGCCAACGTCTGCCATCACTGTCCGGCAGACGAAGACACGGCGCTCCATACGCTGGCGGTATGCCCGGCGTGGGACGCGCAGCGGCTGCAGCTGGCCGCAGTAGTTGGGGATCGGGCGCTCTCGCTATCGACCGTCATTCCAAGCATGGTCGAGAGTGAGTGCGCCTGGTCGGCCGTCACCGCATTTTGTGAAGCGGTGATGATGGCGAAGGAGGCGGCGGAGCGCGAGCGGGAGGAGAGTAGCACGAACCCCGCTCGCCAGCGACGCTTGGGGCGTAGACGCAGGGTCTACGCGGCAAGTGACCTGCGTCCGCCTTGAGCGATGGCCTGCGAGTGTCGGGGAGGGCACCCTGGCACTCGACCAGACACAGGCCCGTGACGATGGGCGCGCTGTGTCCGGCGCGCCCTCCACAGGAGTCGGAATTGGGGAGGGGCACTTTACACCCCACCCCATGTAACCGAGAAGAGGTCCGCACACTAAAGCGGACCCGGCCCGCCCAGAAGTAGAAGAAGTCGCAACGCGAATCCTACATCTGGGCACCTAGGGCCAAGAAGGACACCCCGGTTGTTTTAGTGGGTTCGAGCCCCACATTGCACCGCGCTGTGCCCACGGCGCGGTGGCATGGGTCGGCCATTTTTTCCGGGTCAAAAAAAAAAAAAAAAAAAAAAAAAAAAAAAAAAAAAAAAAAAAAAAAAAAAAGGTTAGGTTAGGTTAGGTTAGGTTGGGTTAGGTTACCTGCAGGCCGGGGTACTGGCATCACCTCCTCGAGTGCCCGGCCCATTGTAATTCCCGAGGATTCGTTCGGAGGAAGGACAATGGGCTTGGGACGGTGTACCCTGGGCACCGGGTAATATCTCTCCTCTCTTCGGGGTGGACAGCTGTTGCTCGGTGGCGAACGAAGCCTTAGGGTGGGTAGTGGGGGGTACGGGGGTAGGGGACCGAAAGGTCAACCGGGGCGAGGGTGGGAGTCGCGGGGGGGAGCGCTGAAGGTACCTCTCTGCTTTCAGAGAGGACTGGAGGTGGAATGCGACTGGGGTATTTACGCATAGGGACGGGGAGGGGGGTTCGTGTGGGGATTGTCTTTGGGGAGTGTGTGTGTGAATGTGTGCGTGATTGTGGGAGTGTTTCAGCCGGCGATGATAGGCAGGCCGGCTCTGCCCAACGGGGAAAGTACTGCGCGAGTACCCTGAAACGCGGGGGGGCTAAACCCCGCCACTAGCAGCAAAGGGACCTCACCCTTCAAAGGAAGGGACCTACCCCTTTTAAAAAGGAAAAAATGATATGGCGAGTCAGGAAAAAGTACTACCCCAGGCCGGTACCGTCTGCTCTGCAGATGGAGAATCCGGCACAGTCCCTTCGGGGGCTGTCATTCCCCACCGTATTCTGGGGGGGGAACCAGAACGCCTTGCGTCCACGGACGCCACCGGACACGACAATCCGTCCCAGGCTGCGGAGACTTTGGAGAGTCTCTCCGCTGGCTCTACAGCCTCGGAACGAAGGGGGGGGCCACACCCGATAGGTGGCAAACAATGCCTCGTCGTCCTCGATGAGATGGACTGCATGCCAGCTCAGACTGCCGGTCCGAGCGGGCATTCTAGGTTGTGGGACCATGGGGAGAAACGCTCCAGGTCATCGTCTGCCTCGGGGTCCGAATCGGCCACGAGTGCGGAGACGCTGAAGGCGCCGAAGTCTAAAAAGACGACGGCGAATAAAAGAGGTCGAGGGCGCTCATCTGTGTCGTCGCCAGCGCGAGATGTGCGAGGACGCTTTTTGAAGCGCCCAGTTACGCCCACTCCCACTACGGTGGTCGAGAGTGAACAGGGAGATTCGGACCTATCCTATGTGTCCATAACGTCGACGGCAAGCTATGTCGATAAGACAAAGGCTCGGCTCAGCCAGGAAGTCAAAACCCGGGCTGAGAATAAAATAGCGCGTCGGAACGCCAAAGCGAACGCGGCCAGGGCAGAGATGGGTATCGACCCCTCTGACCCTATCAATGGCCCGCCGTCTGCGGCTGTTTACAAAAGGATGGAGGATGATGCCGCCATTATCGGGGAAATTGCCACCAAGTCGGGTAACCTGAAGGGTACATATGTGCGTGCCCTTAAGGACGCAATGGCCTCGATAAAGGAGGGCATAAAAATTGTGCGGAATCGCTCGGTCACGAAGGAAGTAACCATCTTGCAGGCGGAAGTCGAACGCGTAAATGCGGAAAATGGACGCCTGCAGACCCTTCTGACTGACGTTCAAAAGGAAGTGCGGGAGCTGAGGGCGGAGCTCTCTGTAGCCAGACCGCCGCAACCACCGACCCCCATTGCGTTAGGGGGCGAGAGGGAGGAGATAGTGCGGGCTGTCATAGACATACTGGGGCCTATGATGAGCGCGCGCTTTGAGGCCATCCAGGATCGGCTTCTCCCAGAAGAGCGCGTTCGGCCGCCACTCGCCGCTGACAAACGCGCTATCGAAGCAGCCCCTGCGAAAGGGAAAAAGAAGAAAAAGGAGCCGGTATCTCTGCCTGGCCCATCAAGCCAACCAACGGTTGTAGCGGCGTCGCCTGGGCCTCAGAGGCCTGCGCAGGCAATGCCACCACCGCCACCGCCGCTGCAGCCGCGGTCACGGCAAGGAGCTCCTAAAAAAAGTCAACCTGCTGCAGCTCCGGCTAAGCAGGTGACAGCTGGAGAGAGCCCTCAACCGGACTCTGCCGAAAGCGGCTGGACCGAAGTGGTCAGTCGCAAACGGCGGAACCGTAGGAGGAAGAAGAAGGGGGCTAGGAAGCCGGAAGGACCTAAACAGGCACAACCGGCAATAAAGAAGCTGCGTGCTCCGCGCTCTACTGCAGTGGTAATCACCCTGCAGCCTGGCGCGGAAGAAAGAGGCGTCAGCTACGCCAAAGTGTTGACGGAGGCCAGGCAAAAGATCGCCATCAATACCTTAGGCATTGATGGCCTTCGCTGCCGAAAGGCGGCCACCGGCGCTCGAATACTTGAAGTGCCGGGAGCGACAAGTGGCTCCAAGGCGGACGCCCTAGCTGAACAGCTGCGGCAGTCCTTAAACGCCGACGACGTCAGGATCGCCAGACCAAATAAGTGCGCTGGCTTACGCCTTACGGGTCTGGACGATTCCGTGACCACTGCGGAGGTGATAGCAGCAGTAGCTGGTGCTGGCGGCTGCAAAGACGAAGAAGTGAGGGCTGGACCGGTCAGGTTAGGCAGGGCTGCGGGCATGGGCACGGTGTGGGTGCGCTGTCCCGTGTCTGCGGCGAAAAAAGTGGCCACTGCGGGGCGACTTGCTGTGGGATGGGATATCGTTAATGTATCCCTCCTGGAGACTCGGCCTACCCGCTGCTACCGTTGCCTGCAGAATGGGCACGTGGGTGTCTGCTGCCCGGCTGGAGTTGACCGCAGTGCGGACTGTCACAGATGTGGCAGCCATGGACACAAATCCGAGCACTGCACTGCGGAGCCGCACTGCTCTGTATGTGCGGCAGCCAATAAGCCGGCGACACACGTGGCGGGAACTAAAAAGTGTCCTGCCACCAAAGCTATTGTCAAGGGGAAGCTGACAGCCTCTACGAGGCCCAAAGCATCCACGGAGGAGGAAATGGAGCTCGTAGATGGACAATAGTCGTCCCCACCGAGTCCTACAAGGAAATCTCAACCACGCCGCCGGCGCGCAAGATCTTTTGCTGCAGTCTATGGCGGAGTGGTTGATAGACATTGCTGTCGTCGCGGAGCCCTATTTCGTCCCTGACCGGTCCAATTGGTCGGGGGACGTCACGGGCACCGTGGCCATTGTGGGGACGGCAGATCTGACCACGCGGGACAGAGGCCGTAGTCGCTGTCTACTTCTCCCCGAATCGGACCTTGGCCGATTTCGAGGTCTTCCTGGACGAGGTTGGGGCGGCGGTGAGGCGTGTCTCGCCGCTGCCGGTATTCGTTCTAGGGGACCTCAACGCCAAGTCAACGGCGTGGGGGGGAGTGGCCACCGACTCGCGTGGCGAAGTGTTGGAGGAGTGGCTCGCAGTTCTCGGCCTCTCCATCTTAAACCGCGGATCCGTACTCACATGCGTGCGGCAGCGGGGGGGATCAATCGTGGACGTTTCGTTCGCCTCCCCCGTTGTCGCATCGCGAGTCAGCGAGTGGCGGGTCCTCGAGGAAGTGGAAACTTTATCGGACCACCGGTATATACGGTTCGACGTCTCCACCCAAGCAGGGACCGGGAACAGCCGGCGACTCCGAGGTCGGAACTACTTCCCTAGGTGGAGCCAAATCCGCCTGGACCCAGAGGCCCTCATCGAGGCTTCAATTGTCCAGGCGTGGGTCACACTGCCTAGGGAAGTAGAGGTAGACACCGAGGCGCTGTGGTTTCGGGGTGCATTGTCCAGCGTGTGCGACTCCGCCATGCCCCGCACCGGGCACATACCCCGGAAGCGGGCGGTGTATTGGTGGTCGGCGGAGATCGCGGAACTGCGCAGGGCGTGCGTGACGGCGCGCCGGGCTTACACACGGCAACGCAGGCGCCGCCCCCGAAACCTAAGCGAGGAGGACCGGCTGCACGGTCTGCTTAAAGCGGCCAAAGAGTCGCTGCAGCTGGCCATCCTGCAGTCAAAGGAGGAGGGTAGGGAGGCCATGTTGGCTGGGCTCGATGGAGACCCATGGGGACGTCCATACCGGGCTGCACGCAACAAGCTGCGAGGCCAGACGTCCCCTGTTGCTGAGACTCTGCAACCAGCCTTCCTATCGGAGGTGGTGTCGTCCTTATTCCCGGACCGACCGGCCCATGTGCCACCAGAAATGATTGAGCCTCAGGAACGCGCGAGCCGCGTCGAAGAAATACCAGCGATAGCTGCTGACGAGTTCGACGCGGCAGTCCTGAAGCTGAAAAAGAAGAAGGCACCAGGCCCAGATGGTGTTCCTGGCCAGGTGCTAGTCGCTGCACTGGATGCTCTCGGAGACCGATTTCGGAGACTGCTCGACACCTGTCTGGTGTCCGGGCAGTTTCCGAAAGTCTGGAAAGAGGGGCGCTTGGTGCTCTTGAGAAAGGAAGGGCGTCCCCAGGACTCGCCGTCGGGCTACCGGCCTATAGTGCTGCTGGACGAAGCGGGCAAGCTCTTCGAGCGTGTGCTCGCTGCCCGAATCGTCCGGCACTTAGAAGAAACTGGACCAGGGCTCTCAGACGCCCAGTTCGGCTTCCGAGGGGGTCGGTCTACCATAGACGCAATACTACGCGTCAAGACCCTCTCGGAAGAAGCAGTGGGAAATGGTGGGGTGTTATTGGCGGTGTCTCTTGACATCGCCAATGCATTCAACACCCTGCCTTATAATTGTGTACTGGAAGCCCTGGTCTACCACCAGGTGCCCTCCTATCTGCGGCGAGTCATTGGCTCTTACTTTCAGAACAGGAGTGTCGTCTGCGTCGACGGTGACGGACGCCTATTGCGCCGTCACGTGGTGTGCGGTGTTCCACAGGGGTCGGTGCTCGGCCCACTCCTGTGGAACATCGGATACGACTGGGTGCTCCGCGGCCATCTACACCGCGGGCTCCAGGTCGTCTGCTACGCGGATGACACTCTCGTCTGTGCCACAGGGGGCACATTTGAAGAAGCGGCCCGTCTGGCCGAGAGTGGGACCGCCGAGGTGGTCGACAAGATCGGACGGTTGGGCCTGAGGGTGGCCCTGGAGAAGACCGAGGTTTTGTGTTTTCACGGACCTCGGAGGCGGCCGCCCTCAGGGGCCCGAATAATCGTTGGTGGCGCCGCGGTCGTGGTCGGGGCTCGGATGAAGTACCTGGGCCTCGTCCTCGATTCGCGGTGGAAGTTTGTCGACCACTTCGGGGATCTTGCCCCGAGGTTGGTCAGAGTGGCGGCGGCGCTGTCGCGGCTCCTGCCGAATTTGGGAGGCCCGGGCTCGACCTGCCGACGCCTATACTCCGGGGTGGTGAGGTCGATGGCCTTGTACGGCGCGCCTGTGTGGGCGGACGCCCTGACTGCCCAGACTAGGGCTCTGCTGCGCCGAGCGCAGCGAGTCATGGCGGTCAGGGTGATACGGGGCTACCGCACCGTATCATATGAGGCGGCGACCGTACTGGCGGGGATCCCACCCTGGGATCTGGAGGCGGAGGTGCTGGCAACGCTGTACCGGCAGAACGCAGAAGCGCGAAGCCGGGGCGGCAGTGCACCTCCAGCTGAAGTCCGGCGTTGGAGGGAGGAGGCCCAGGAGATGGCCCTCCAAAGATGGCAGGAGCGGCTGGCGGAACCTACCGCCGGCCACTGGACCATATCGGCGGTGCGCCCGGTCCTAAAGGAGTGGGTGCACCGAAAGTACGGTACGCCTACCTTCCGCCTGGTGCAGGTGCTGTCGGGGCACGGTTGCTTCGGCAGGTACCTGCACAAAATAGCCGGAAGGGAGGCGAACCCTGGCTGCCACGAGTGTGGCTGCGCCGAAGATACGGCGCAGCACACACTCGAGGTTTGCCCGGCGTGGGAGGCGGAGCGCAGCTCGCTGCGCGCCGTGATCGGAGGCGATCTGTCGCTGCCGGCCGTCGTCAAGGCCATGGCTGGCAGCGAGAGATCTTGGGAGGCGGTGGTCTCCTTCTGTGAACGCGTCATGTCGCAGAAGGAGGCGGCGGAGCGGATCAGGGAGAACAATCCTCTCGCTGATCCGCGCCGGCGCAGGAGGCCCGGGCGCAGGAGGCGGGCCAACGCCGACCTCATGCCTCCGTAGGAAGGGCGTGCGGGCAGCAGGAACGGGTGGACTGCTGCCTGCGCAATGATCGCCCTAATGAAGGAAGGCGTACCGAAGTGTTCCGGCACGCCTCCTGGATGAGGAGTCCGCGGGCTTTATACACCCGTGGACTGGTCTGTGGGCTTTATACACCCACAGACAAAAGAGGAAGAGTCCGCCGCAAGGCAGACGGCCGCTGGCGGGAACCGGATGAGTACAACGTACGTTCCCGGGGCCCGCCACACAAGCGGGATGAGAACACCGTGGGGTTTTAGTCGGTAGCTGACACTCTGTCAGTAGTCCGACATAACCCGCACCGCTACCCCCGTGGCGGTGCGGGTATCCGTAATGGATTTCCCCACGTAAAAAAAAAAAAAAAAAAAAAAAAAAAAGGTTACCTGCAGGCCAGCCGCCTGGACCGAGAGGCCCTCGTTGAGGCTTCAATTGTCCAGGCGTGGGTCACACTGCCTAGGGAGGTGGAGGTAGACGAGGAGGCGCAATGGTTTCGGGGGGCACTGTCCAGTGTCTGCGATTCCGCCATGCCCCGCACCGGGCACATACCCCGGAAGCGGGCGGTGTATTGGTGGTCGGCGGAAATCGCAGAACTTCGTAGGGCGTGCGTTGCGGCGCGCCGGGCTTATACACGGCAGCGTAGGCGCCGCCCCCGAAACCTGAATGAGGAGGACCGGCTGCACGAGCTGCTCAAAGCAGCTAGGGAGCTGCTGCAGCTGGCCATCCTCAAGTCAAAGGAGGAAGGCAGGGAGGCTATGTTGGCTGGACTCGACGGAGACCCATGGGGTCGTCCATACCGGGCTGCGCGCAATAAGCTGCGCGGCCAGACGTCTCCTGTCGTCGAGTCGCTGCAACCGGCTTTCCTTACGGAGGTAGTGTCTGCCCTATTCCCGGCCAGACCGGCCCACGAGCCACCAATGATGGCCGAGCCTCAGGACCGTATTAGCCGCGTCGAAGAAATTCCAGAGATAACAACTGATGAGTTCGACGCGGCAGTCCTGAGGCTTAAGACAAAGAAGGCACCGGGACCGGATGGTGTGCCCGGACAGGTGTTGGCGACTGCGCTGGATGCCCTGGGCGAGCGATTTCGGAAACTGCTCGACGCTTGTCTGGTGTCCGGGCAGTTTCCGAAAATATGGAAGGAGGGACGTTTAGTGCTCCTGAGGAAGGAAGGACGACCCCACGACTTGCCGTCGGCCTATAGGCCGATAGTGCTGCTGGACGAGGCGGGCAAGCTCTTCGAGCGTGTGCTCGCTGCCCGAATCGTCCGGCACCTGGACGACGTTGGACCGGGGCTCTCCGACGCCCAGTTTGGTTTCCGAGGGGGTAGGTCGACAGTTGACGCGATCTTACGTGTCAAGACCCTCTCGGAGGAAACGGTTGCGGGAGGCGGGGTGCTGTTGGCGGTGTCTCTTGACATCGCCAACGCGTTCAACACCCTGCCCTATGGTTGCGTGTCGGAGGCCCTGGTCTATCACCGGGTGCCTGATTACTTGCGGCGAGTCGTGGGCTCATACTTTGAGGAAAGGAGTGTCGTCTGCGTCGGCGGTGACGGTCGCCTATTGCGCCGTCACGTGGTGTGCGGTGTTCCACAGGGGTCGGTGCTCGGCCCACTCCTGTGGAACATCGGATACGACTGGGTGCTCCGCGGCCATTTACACCGCGGGCTCCAGGTCGTTTGCTACGCGGACGACACTCTTGTCTGTGCCTCAGGGGGCACGTTTGAGGAGGCGGCCAGTCTGGCTGAGAGCGGGACCGCCGAGGTGGTCCAGAAGATCGGGCGGCTGGGCCTGAGGGTGGCCCTGGAAAAAACCGAGGTCCTGTGTTTTCACGGACCTCGGAGGAGGCCTCCCTCAGGGGCCCGAATAATCGTCGGCGGCACCGCGGTCGCGGTCGGGGCCCGGATGAAGTATCTGGGTCTCGTCCTCGATTCGCGGTGGAAGTTTGTGGACCACTTCGGGGATCTCGCTCCGAGGTTGGTGAGGGTGGCGGCGGCTCTGTCGCGGCTCCTGCCGAATGTGGGAGGCCCGGGCTCGACTTGCCGACGCCTTTATTCCGGGGTGGTGAGGTCGATGGCCTTGTACGGCGCGCCTGTGTGGGCGGACGCCCTGACCGCCCGAACCAAGACCCTGTTGCGCCAAGCGCAGCGGGTCATGGCGGTCAGGGTGATACGGGGCTACCGCACCGTATCGTATGAGGCGGCGACCGTACTGGCGGGAATCCCACCCTGGGATCTGGAGGCAGAGGTGCTGGCAACGCTATACCGGCAGAGCGCAGAAGCGCGAAGCCGGGGCGGCCGAGCGCCTCTAGCCGAAGTCCGGCGTTGGCGAGTGGAGGCCCAAGAGTTGGCCCTCGTGAGATGGCGGGAGCGGCTGGCGGAACCTACCGCCGGCCACTGGACCATATCGGCGGTGCGCCCGGTCCTCGAGGAATGGGTGCACCGAGAATACGGTACGCCTACCTTCCGCCTAGTGCAGGTGCTGTCGGGGCACGGATGCTTCGGCAGATACCTGCACAAAATAGCCGGAAGGGAGGCGAACCCTGGCTGCCACGAGTGTGGCTGTGCCGAAGATACGGCGCAGCACACGCTCGAGGTCTGCCCGGCGTGGGAGGCGGAGCGCAGCTCACTGCGCTCCGTGATCGGAGGCGATCTGTCGCTGCCGGCCGTCGTCATGGCCATGACCGGTAGCGAGAGATCTTGGGAGGCGGTGGTCTCCTTCTGCGAACGTGTCATGTCGCAGAAGGAGGCGGCGGAGCGGATCAGAGAGAACGATCCTCTCGCTGATCCGCGCCGGCGCAGGAGGCCCGGGCGCAGGCGGCGTGCCCACGCCGACCTCATGCCTCCGTAGAAAGGGCGTGCGGGCAGCAGGAACGGGTGGACTGCTGCCTGCACAAAGATCGCCCTAATGTAGGAAGGCGTGCCGATGTTGTCCCGGCACGCCTCCTGGATGAGGAGTCCGCGGGCTTTATACACCCGCGGACTGGTCTGTGGGCTTTATACACCCACAGACCCTGAGGAAGGGTCCGCCGCAAGGCAGACGGCCGCTGGCGGGAACCGGATGAGTACAACGTACGTTCCCGGGGCCCGCCACACAAGCGGGATGAGGACACCGTGGGGTTTTAGTCGGTAGCTGGCACTCTGCCAGTAGTCCGACATAACCCGCACCGCTACCCCCGTGGTGGTGCGGGTATCCGTAATGGATTTCCCCACGTAAAAAAAAAAAAAAAAAAAAAAAAGGTTACCTGCAGGCCCTGATCAGGGACTACTTGCGCGACAGGTACATCCTGTACGTGGACAGAGACGGTACGAGGATCCGGAGGGAAGTAGGGCGAGGGGTTCCGCAGGGGTCAGTGTTAGGCCCCCTGCTATGGAACCTCGCCTACGACGCGGTTCTGCGTGTTGACCTCCCCGCCGGCGTAAGTGTCGTCTGCTATGCTGACGACACGTTGATCGTGGCCGGTGGGGACACCTTCGAGAGGACCAAGGAGCTCGCCGAGCTTGGGGCGGAAATCGTCGTCGCAAAAATACGCGAGTTGGGCATGGAGATAGCGCCTCAGAAAACTGAGGCGCTGTGGTTCCACGGCCTTCCAAGGAGCCGGGAACCACCGCCCAACTTGCGCGTCCGAGTAGGTGAGTCGGAAGTCAGGGTGGGGCCCTACATGAAATACCTTGGCCTCACCCTTGACAGTCGCTGGGGCTTCGAGGAGCATTTCGAGCGCCTGGTCCCCCGAGTCGATAAGGTTGCAGCGGCCTTACATAGGCTGCTCCCTAATCTCGGGGGGCCGAGCGAGGAAGTTCGCCGCCTCTACGCCGGAGTCGTGCAATCCGTAGTCCTCTACGGGGCGCCCATTTGGGCGCCGAGGCTGGCCATACGACGCTGTAGAACAAAAATCTACAGCGTCCAACGAAGAATGGCCCTACGGATTGCGCGAGGATACCGAACGGTGTCCTTTGAGGCGGCGACCATACTGGCACGCTTTCCGCCTTTAGATATCCTGGCGGGCATGTATGCGAGGGTTTATGACCGGATCCGCATCGCCCGCCAGAGTGGCGGAGGCGAGCCAGTGGCGCTCGAAGCAATAAAGCGGCAGGAACGACACAACGCACTCACGACGTGGCGCGAGCGGCTCCAGCCGGAGCACATAGCGCGCAAACGCGTCGTTGAGGCATTCCTGCCGTACCTCGAAGCCTGGACGAAGCGACGGAGTGGACGACTCACTTACAGGCTTACGCAGATAATCACCGGTCACGGTTGTTTCGGTGATTATCTGCATAAGATCGGACGTGAAGCGATGACGATATGCTTCCACTGCGGCCAGTCTGACTCCGCCCAACACACGCTTGAGGCTTGTCCCGCGTGGTCGTTGGAGCGTCGAGACCTGGTCGCCGGCATCGGATCGGACCTCTCCCTTGGCAGTGTAGTGTCGGCTATGCTGTCCGGGGATGCGGCGTGGGGAGCGATGGCCACCTTCTGCGAGACTGTCATGTCCCAGAAGGAGGCCGCCGAGCGGGAACGCGAACGCGCTGATCCTGCTCGGCGACGAAGGCGCAGGCCGCGTCAAGCGGCCGCCCAACGTCTCGCTCCTCAGCCCTGAGCCCGGGGCTATAAACAATGGGCAACCTTCGGAGTCGCTGGACGTTCGGGGTGTGGGCCCTTTGAACGTCCATTGAGTACGGCGGCGACTCCGAGGAGGACGGCGGCGGGGTTGCGACCCCCGTCCCCGTGAGCACCGTGATGGCACCCGGGGGGACTACAATGCGTCCCCCGGCGGCGGGCTCAAAGGCAAGGCACTGAGGGGCACCTGGTGCAGATCCCAACGGAGGCCCCAGGTTCGCCCCCTCTTTATGTGCCGATGCGACAGCCGCGGGGGTTTTAGTGGGTAAGAATCCCACATACCCCGGTCGAGCCCCACAGCTCCCGGGGATCTTTCGAAGATTTCCCCCGCGTCAAAAAAAAAAAAAAAAAAAAAAAAGGTTGGGTTAGGTTGGGGTACTGGCTTTCACCTCCTCGAGTGCCCGGCCCATTGTAATTCCCGAGGATACGTCCGGAGGAAGGACAATGGGCTTGGGACGGTGTACCCTGGGCACCGGGTAATATCTCTCCACTCCTCGGGGTGGACAGCTGTTGCTCGGTGGCGAACGAAGCCTTAGGGTGGGTAGTGGGGGGGATGGGGGTAGGGGACCGAAAGGTCAACCGGGGCGTGGGTGGGAGTCGCGGGGGGGAGCGCTGAAGGTACCTCTCTGCTTTCAGAGAGGACTGGAGGTGAAATGCGGCTGGGGTTCTTATGCATAGGGACGGGGAGGGGGGTTCGTGTGGGGATTGTCTTTGGGGTGTGTGTGTGTGAATGTGTGCGTGATTGTGGGAGTGTTTCAGCCGGCGATGATAGGCAGGCCGGCTCTGCCCAACGGGGAAAGTACTGCGCGAGTACCCTGAAACGCGGGGGGGCTAAACCCCGCCGCTAGCAGCAAAGGGACCACACCCTTCAAAGGAAGGGACCTACCCCTTTAAAAAAGGAAAACATGATAAATGGCGAGTCAGGAAATAGTATTACCCCAGGCCGGTACCGCCTGCTCTGCAGACGGAGAATCCGGCACAGTCCCTTCGGGGGCTGTCATTCCCCACCGTATTCTGGGGGGGGAACCAGAACGCCATGCGTCCAAGGACGCCACCGGACGTGACAATCCGTCCCAGGTTGTGGAGACTGTGGAGAGTCTCTCCACTGGCTCTGCAGCCTCGGAGCGAAGGGGGAGGCCACACCCGATAGGTGGTAAACCATGCCTCGTCGTCCTCGACGAGAGGGACCGAATACCAACTCCGACTGCGGGTCCGAGTGGTAATTCCAGGTTTTGGGACCATGGAGAAAAACGCTCCAGATCTTCGTCTGCCTCGGGGTCGGAAACGGCCACGAGTGTGGACACGTTGAAGGCGCCGAAGTCCAAAAAGACGACGGCCAGTAAAAGAGGTCGAGGGCGCACATCGGTTGCGTCACCAGCGCGTGATGGGCGAGGACGCTTTTTGAAGCGCCCGGACACGGCGAGATGTGATGCGCCGGTAGAGAGCGACGGTGGTGGATCTGACATGTCTTTGGTGTCTGTGTCAGAAACATCAGCAGTGAGCTACGCTGGCAAAGTCAAAGTGGCGAAGGCAGCCGAAGTTCGGCTACCCACCAAGAAAAGTGAAGGCAAGGCGAAAGTGGGCACTAAGCCCTCCGCTGTAACTAGTGTCCCAACTTTGACAGCCCTCCACCAGAGGGTTGAAAACAATATGGACGAAGTTTTAAAAGTGGCAGCCGTCAGCGGTCACCTGAAGGGTACATTTGTGCGTACCCTTAAGGATGCCGCTAACTCCACAAAGGAGGCAATGCTGATGGCTACAGGGAGGACAGTGACCGATGAGGTCGCAATACTGCAGGCCGAAAATCGGCGTCTGCAAGCTGAGTTAGCTGACCTGCGTAAGGTTGTAGAGGAAAAGGCGTTGCACCATCTGGCTCCTGCGGCCACAGCTGAGGAAAAGAAACGCGAACGAGAGGAATTGCTGCGCGATATTATGGTCCAAGTAGGGACCATGGTTAGCGCGCGGCTCGAGGCGTTTCAGGATAGGCTGCCGCCGGAAAAACGCGTCCGGCCGCCACTTGCTGCGGACAGGCGCTCGCCGACGCGTGCTGCTGTCACTGTGGCTAAGGCCCCTGAAAGAAGGGCCACTAAAAAGCAAGCAGTTGTGCCTGAACCAGGCACTTCCAAGGAGGCCGAGTTGGTCTCAACTGCAAATAAAGTACCAACTCCAGTAAGGGCCTCAAAAGCACCTAGTGAGGTGGGGCGGCCATCCAGAGCAAGACCTGCTTCTGCCAGGCAGCAGCCTGACAGTCAACAGACAGGTCCTCAAGCGACTTCCGCCGAAAGCGGATGGACCGAAGTGGTCCGCCGCAAAAAGCGGAACCGCAAGAAGAAAAAGCGGAAGGCTGCGACTGGTCAATCAGAGACCAACAAGTCGACAAAGAAGAAGAAGAAGAAACGTTGGCTTCAGAATCCGAGTTCGGCCGCAGTGATAATAACGCTGCAGCCTGGAGCTGAGGAAAGGGGTGTTAGCTATGCTGACATTCTAACGGAGGCCAGGCAAAAAATTAACATTGCCGACCTCGGCATTGATGGCCTCCGCTGTAAAAAGGCGGCGACAGGCGCTCGAATGTTTGAAGTGCCGGGAGCGACCAGTGGCCCAAAGGCTGATGCGTTGGCTGAAAAATTGAAGCAGGCGCTCAACGCTGAGGACGTTCGCATCGCTAGGCCCACCAAATGTGTGAGTCTACGCATTTCAGAGCTGGACGACTCGGTGTCAGCCGCAGATGTCACTGCTGCGGTAGCTCGAGTAGGCGGTTGTCTGGAGGGAGAGGTCAGCTGTGGACCTATCCGCCGAGAGGCTCGAAATCTCGGGACGACGTGGGTTAGGTGTCCTGTTGCCGCTGCAAAGAAGGTGGCGATCAGTGACCGCCTAGCGGTGGGCTGGGACATGGCTCGAGTTGCGCTTCTGGAGCCTAGGCCATCCCGCTGCTTCAAATGCTGGCATCGGGGGCATATGGGGGTCTGTTGCCCGGCTGACGTAGACCACAGTGGCGAATGTCACCGCTGTGGACGTACCGGCCATAAATCTGGTGACTGCTCTGATGCACCACACTGTTCAGTGTGCGCGGCGACAGGTAAACCGACAGCCCACATGGTAGGCAGCAAAGGCTGCTCTGTCGGTAACAAAAATGTAAAGGGCACCGTGAAGGCTACTGCTAAGTCAAAATCGGTGCATATGGAGGTGGAAATTTTGCCCATTGATGGACCCCAGTCGTCCCCATAGGATAATTCAGGGTAACCTCAACCACGCCGCCGGCGCGCAGGATCTTTTGCTGCAGTCTATGGCGGAGTGGTTGATAGATGTTGCTGTCGTTGCGGAGCCCTACTTCGTCCCTGACCGGCCCAATTGGTCGGGAGACGTCACGGGCACCGTGGCCATTGTGGGGACGGCGGATCTGACCACGCGGGACAGAGGCCGTGGATTTGTGGTGGCTGAATGGGCCGGCGTTGCAGTAGTCGCTGTCTACTTCTCCCCGAATCGGACCTTGGCCGATTTCGAGGTCTTCCTGGACGAGGTTGGGGCGGCGGTGAGGCGGGTCTCGCCGCTGCCGGTATTCGTTCTAGGGGACCTCAACGCCAAGTCAACGGCGTGGGGGGGAGTGGCCACCGATTCGCGTGGCGAAGTGTTAGAGGAGTGGCTCGCGGTTCTCGGCCTCTCCATCCTAAACCGTGGATCCGTACTCACATGCGTGCGGCAGCGGGGGGGATCAATCGTGGACGTTTCGTTCGCCTCCCCCGTTATCGCATCGCGGGTCAGAGAGTGGCGGGTCCTAGAGGAAGTGGAGACGTTATCGGACCATCGTTATATACGGTTCGACGTCTCCACCCAAGGAGGGGCCGGGAGCAGCCGGCGACTCCGAGGTCGGAACTACTTCCCTAGGTGGAGCCAAAGCCGCCTGGACCCAGAGGCCCTTATCGAGGCTTCAATTGTCCAGGCGTGGGTCACACTGCCTAGGGAAGTAGACGTAGACACCGAGGCACAGTGGTTTCGGGGTGCATTGTCCAGCGTCTGTGACTCCGCCATGCCCCGCACCGGGCACATACCCCGGAAGCGGGCGGTGTATTGGTGGTCGGCGGAGATTGCGGAACTGCGCAGGGCGTGCGTGGCGGCGCGCCGGGCTTACACTCGGCAACGTAGGCGCCGCCCCCGAAACCTAAGCGAGGAGGACCGGCTGCACGAGCTGCTCAAAGCGGCCAGAGAGTCGCTGCAGCTGGCCATCGTGAAGTCGAAGGAGGAAGGCCGGGAGGCCATGCTGGAAGGTCTTGAGCGAGACCCATGGGGGCGTCCCTATCGGGCTGCGCGTAATAAACTGCGCGGCCAGACGTCCCCTGTAGTCGAGACGCTGCAACCGGCCTTCCTGTCTGAGGTGGTGTCTGGCCTTTTTCCAGATGTACCGGCCCACGAGCCACCAATGATGGCCGAGCCTCAGGACCGTATTAGCCGCGTCGACGAAATTCCAGAGATAACAACTGATGAGTTCGACGCGGCAGTCCTGAGGCTTAAGACAAAGAAGGCACCGGGACCGGATGGTGTGCCCGGACAGGTGTTGGCGACTGCGCTGGATGCCCTGGGCGAGCGATTTCGGAGACTGCTCGACGCTTGTCTGGTGTCCGGGCAGTTTCCGAAAATATGGAAGGAGGGTCGTTTAGTGCTCCTGAGGAAGGAAGGACGACCCCACGACTTGCCGTCGGCCTATAGGCCGATAGTGCTGCTGGACGAGGCGGGCAAGCTCTTCGAGCGTGTGCTCGCTGCCCGAATCGTCCGGCACCTGGACGACGTTGGACCGGGGCTCTCCGACGCCCAGTTTGGTTTCCGAGGGGGTCGGTCGACAGTTGACGCGATTTTACGTGTCAAGACCCTCTCGGAGGAAACGGTTGCGGGAGGCGGGGTGCTGTTGGCGGTGTCTCTTGACATCGCCAACGCGTTCAACACCCTGCCCTATGGTTGTGTGTCGGAGGCCCTGGTCTACCATCGGGTGCCCGAATACTTGCGGCGAGTCGTGGGCTCGTACTTTGAGGAGAGGAGTGTCGTCTGCGTTGACGGTGACGGTCGCCTATTGCGCCGTCACGTAGTGTGCGGTGTTCCACAGGGGTCGGTACTCGGCCCACTCCTGTGGAACATCGGATACGACTGGGTGCTCCGCGGCCATTTACACCGCGGGCTCCAGGTCGTGTGCTACGCAGACGACACTCTTATATGTGCCTCGGGAGGCACTTTTGAGGAGGCGGCCAGTCTGGCTGAGAGCGGGACCGCTGAGGTGGTCCAGAAGATCGGGCGGCTGGGCCTGAGGGTGGCCCTGGAAAAGACCGAGGTCCTGTGTTTTCACGGACCTCGGAGGAGGCCTCCCTCAGGAGCCCGAATAATCGTCGGTGGCACCGCGGTCGCGGTCGGGGCCCGGATGAAGTATCTGGGTCTCGTCCTCGACTCGCGGTGGAAGTTTGTGGACCACTTCGGGGATCTCGCTCCGAGGTTGGTGAGGGTGGCGGCGGCTCTGTCGCGGCTCCTGCCGAATGTGGGAGGCCCGGGCTCGACTTGCCGACGCCTTTATTCCGGGGTGGTGAAGTCAATGGCTTTGTACGGCGCGCCTGTGTGGGCGGACGCCCTGACCGCCCGGACCAAGACCCTGTTGCGCCAAGCGCAGCGGGTCATGGCGGTCAGGGTGATACGGGGCTACCGCACCGTATCGTATGAGGCGGCGACCGTACTGGCGGGAATCCCACCCTGGGATCTGGAGGCAGAGGTGCTGGCAACGCTATACCGGCAGAGCGCAGAAGCGCGAAGCCGGGGCGGCCGTGCACCTCTAGCCGAAGTCCAGCGTTGGCGAGTGGAGGCCCAAGAGTTGGCCCTCGTGAGATGGTGGGAGCGGCTGGCGGAACCTACCGCCGGCCACTGGACCATATCGGCGGTGCGCCCGGTCCTCCAGGAATGGGTGCACCGAGAATACGGTACGCCTACCTTCCGCCTAATGCAGGTGCTGTCGGGGCACGGCTGCTTTGGCAGATACCTGCATAAAATAGCCGGAAGGGAGGCGAACCCTGGCTGCCACGAGTGTGGCTGTGCCGAAGATACGGCGCAGCACACACTCGAGGTCTGCCCGGCGTGGGAGGCGGAGCGCAGCTTACTGCGCTCCGTGATCGGAGGCGATCTGTCGCTGCCGGCCGTCGTCATGGCCATGACCGGCAGCGAGAGATCTTGGGAGGCGGTGGTCTCCTTCTGCGAACGTGTCATGTCGCAGAAGGAGGCGGCGGAGCGGATCAGAGAGAACGATCCTCTCGCTGATCCGCGCCGGCGCAGGAGGCCCGGGCGCAGGAGGCGTGCCCACGCCGACCTCATGCCTCCGTAGAAAGGGCGTGCGGGCAGCAGGAACGGGTGGACTGCTGCCTGCACAAAGATCGCCCTAATGTAGGAAGGCGTGCCGAAGTGTTCCGGCACGCCTCCTGGATGAGGAGTCCGCGGGCTTTTTACACCCGCGGACTGGTCTGTGGGCTTTATACACCCACAGACCCTGAGGAAGGGTCCGCCGCAAGGCAGACGGCCGCTGGCGGGAACCGGATGAGTACAACGTACGTTCCCGGGGCCCGCCACACAAGCGGGATGAGGACACCGTGGGGTTTTAGTCGGTAGCTGGCACTCTGCCAGTAGTCCGACATAACCCGCACCGCTACCCCCGTGGCGGTGCGGGTATCCGTAATGGATTTCCCCACGTAAAAAAAAAAAAAAAAAAAAAAAAAAAAAAAAAAAAAAAAAAAAAAAAAAAAAAAAAAAAAAAAAAAAAGGTTGGGTTAGGTTAGGTTAGGTTAGGTTAGGTTAGGTTAGGTTAGGTTAGGTTAGGTTAGGTTAGGTTCCGGTCTCGAGTGCCCGGCCCATTGTAATTCCCGAGGATTCGTTCGGAGGAAGGACAATGGGCTTGGGACGGTGTACCCTGGGCACCGGGTAATATCTCTCCACTCTTCGGGGTGGACAGCTGTTGCTCGGTGGCGAAGCCTTAGGTGGGGGCGCCGAACTGCTGTTCCCGGTACGGGGGTACCGGTTGAGCGGCAGCGAGGCGCGGGTGGGTGTAGGGCCGAAAGGCCACGTAGGGCGGGGGCGCCGCTGCCGCTGTTCCCGATGGGGCACAACGTCGGTTGAGCGCGGCGGTGGTGCAGGGGGGAGTCGGGCCGCAAGGCCTTAGGGCGGGGGCACCGCAGCAACCGTGCTGTCAGGGTATGGGACCTGGCAGACGGCAGTACCTGGGGTATGGGACCCGGTAGCTCGGTGCAATTGGGGGGGGGTAGGGCCGAAAGGCTATAGGGTGTGTGTCACTGTGGTCGCCCCTGGTACTTCTCTGTTGAGCAGAGTGGACTGGTGGGCACCGCAAGTGACAATGGGGGGGGAGAGCCTGCAAAGGCTCCGGCTTGGCCATTTTGGTCGAGCCGGTTGTGGGTTCGGCGAAAGCCGAACGGCCGCTGGCGGGAACCGGATGAAGTACAACGTACGTTCCCGGGGCCCGCCACTATAGCGGAGGTGCTGGAAGGCCCGATGGTGGTTTAGTCGGTAAGAGTCCGACATAACCCGCGCATGGTAGGCGTCGTGCGCGTGGTATCCTATGAGGATTCCACCATCGCTAAAAAAAAAAAAAAAAAAAAAAAAAAAAAAAAAAAAAAAAAAAAAAAAAAAAAAAAAAAAGGTTAGGTTCCGGTGTGGGCGGAAGGCCTGACTGCCCAAGCTAAGGCCCTATTGCGGAGACCGCAGCGGGTCATGGCAGTCAGAGTCATTCGCGGGTACCGCACGATATCGCATGAAGCGGCGTGCGTGTTGGCCGGGGTCCCCCCTTGGGACCTAGAGGCGGAGGTGCTCACCGAGGTGTATAGGCGGAGCGCGCAAGCGCGGAGCCGTGGCGGTGCACCTCCGGAGGAAATAAGAGGTTGGCGGCGGGAAGCTCAAGAGTCCGCCCTTCAGAAGTGGCAAGAGCGGCTGGCAGAGCCTAGTGCCGGCCACTTGACCGTGTCGGCGGTACGCCCGGTCCTAGAGGACTGGGTGAACCGCAAATTTGGCGCGCCAACCTTCCGGCTTGTGCAGGTGCTGTCCGGGCATGGATGTTTCGGCAGATACCTGCACCGAATAGCTGGAAGAGAGGCACATCCTGGCTGCCACGAATGCGGCTGCACTGAGGACACAGCGCAGCACACATTAGAGGTTTGTCCAGCATGGAGTGAAGAGCGCGCTACTTTATGCGCTGCAATCGGAGTGGACCTGACACTGCCAGCCGTCGTTGAGGCCATGGTCAGCAGTGAAAGGTCATGGGAGGCGGTGGTCACCTTTTGTGAGCGGGTGATGGCGCAAAAGGAAGCGGCGGAGCGGATCAGGGAGAGCGATCCCCTCGCTGATCCGCACCGCCGCAGGAGACCAGGGCGTAGGAGGCGGGCTGCCGCCGACCTAATGCCTCCGTAAACGAGAGCGTGCGGGTGTCAGGAACGGGAGAACTGACACCCATGCACAACAACATCGCTCTCGAGGTGGATGGCGTACCGAAGTGTTCCCGGTACGCCTCCGGTGTGTGGTGTCTGCGGGGATTCACAGACTAATTTGAAGTTGGGTTTGCCTGAGGGCGAACGGCCGCTGGCCCAGTATCGGACGCATGCCGCAAGCATTCCCGAAACTGGCCGCAAAAGCGGAAGGAGGAACACCGTGGGGTTTTAGTCGGTAGCTGAGACTTTCTCAGTAGTCCGACATAACCCGCACCGCTATCCCCGTGGCGGTGCGGGTATCCGTAATGGATTTCCCCACGTTAAAAAAAAAAAAAAAAAAAAAAAAAAAGGTTAGGTTAGGTTGGGGTACGGTGTAGGCAACCTCCACGTGGTGTACCCTGGGCATCGGGCAACAGACTTCCTGAGTTTCCCTCGGAAGTCTGTTGCCCGATGGCGAATAGCCTACGTCCCTTCCTTTTCCCATCCCTCTGCTCCTCTCCCATCCCCAAGGGTTATCCCTGCTCCGGGTATCCCTCTCACGATGAGAGGGGACTTGTGATGCGGGGAACCCAAATCCTTTCTTTTTCCTTTCCCCTTTTCCTCTGTGTTTCCCGGGGTTCTGTCCCCCATCTGTGCGGTGCTGTGCCAGGCGCACGCAGCGTAGCTGCCACCGGACAGTGTAGGGGTTCTGACCCCCACGTTGAAGGCCGTGCGGTGTTGTGCCAAGTGCACGCAGCTTTGCTGCCACCGGACGGACGGGGTTCTGTCCCCAAAAGGAGGGTCGGGTTCTGTCCCGTAGCGGGTTTTATACCGCCTGAGGGCCCAAACAGGGCATCTGTGGAGGAGCGGCGGGTCCGGTGTGCACTTACACTGCCTCCGGACACGGCCTATTTAGGCCACCGCCGGTCAACTCGTAATCCGCAACGATGGCAGGAGGCCTACGCGGACCGAGGGGCCTGGCCTTTATCGGCTGGGCCTGCGTGGACGTAAACCACTATAAAAAATACCCGAATCCCAAGGGGCGCCGCTGCCTGAGGGGATGAGTGGCCGATCGGAGTTCTGGCAGATACTGCGAGTCCGTGTCCCGGTACCTGTGGACCCTGGGGCACGTTAAACTACTAAATCCACCCTCCCGCGTACAGGGTGCTCTGCGCGGGTTGATACTCTTCACCCATACTCGTGGGAACTTTATGGAAGATTCAAAAACCAAAACCCAAAACCGTGTGGCTTCGGCCACCGAAGTGGATAGCCAATGTGGCTCAAATCCCCGCGCTGTTCATCATGCGGCGGGACCAAGCTTGGAGGTCGCTCAGCGGCCTAACTCCAGGCTATGGAGTCAACGCTCTCGCTCCAGAAGCGAGATCCGCTCGGACCCCGCGTCCTCGAGCGACGAAGAGGAGCCAGCCTGTAAAGTTCGGGCGGCGCGACTGGCGCAGTCAAGAGACGCGCAAGGGCGCTTTTTAAAGCGTCAGGAGGGCGGCACTGCCGAGGATGGAGAGACGGATGACTCTCGTGCTAGTGTCGCCTCCCTTACCGGAGAGGAGAACAGTGGGTCGGCAAAGCGCGGCAGAGGCCGCCCGCCCACTACCGGAAAATATGTAGGCCTGCACAAAGCCAAGCAGGCCCTAGCAGAGGCAGAGCGAACGCAGCTTGAGCAGGAGGCACAAGCTGCCGCCGCAAGTAAACGTGCCACTGCGTCGAGGTTGGCCCATCAAGCCGAATCCCCTCCATCCCCGATGATGGACGTGGATGAAAAAACGGCGGGCGCCCTGCGCGAGCAGCTGGAGGCTGCAACGGAGACCATCTCCAAAGTCGCCCGGATCTCCAAGGGTCTAAAGGGCGAAATGCAGGGTGCACTCAAAAAGGCGGTAGCCTCAATAAAAGAGGCCACAGAGGTGCTTATTTCTCGCACCTCTACAGAGGAAACGCAGAAGCTGCAGGCGGCGAACTCGCGCCTGTCCGCTGAAGTGGCACTCTTGCGAAGAGAGTTGGCGGAGATGCGAGCCGACCTGCATGAACATCAGCAGGGTCATGTGGACGCCCGAGTGCGCAGAGAGCGTACTCCAGCCTCCGCCAACACGCTCATGGACAAGGATGAGATGGTGCGTGAAGTCATGCTCCAAATAGGGGGCATGATGGATGCTAAGCTGGCAGGGATCGCGGACAGGTTGCTGCCGGAAAAGAGGCTACGGCCGCCGCTCGCAGCGGACAGCCGAAGAGAGCAGCCTGTGGCAGCGAAGACTCTGGCACCTCAGCCAAAGCCCACGGCCCCTGCGGCCGTCGCAGGTCCCTCCAGGGCACCGCCTCAGGCGCAACAGGAGAAGGAGAGCAGGCCTAGCAGACTGCGGAAGCGGCTAGTGGTGAAGCGAGCGCCGACTCCCGCCCCCAAAAGTACATCGGAGACGGTCTCCAAGCCGAGTGAAGGTGACTGGGTGACCGTTACGCGCAAGCGTCGGAAACAGAAGAGGGCCACGACGGCACTGGCGCCAAAACCAAAGCAAGGCAAGGAGGCTGCTAAAAAGACGCCCGCCGCACCCAAACTCCGGCCTCCGAAGTCGGCAGCAGTGGTACTCACCCTGCAGCCGGAGGCGGAGAAGAAAGGGATCTCATATGCGACCATCCTGGCGGAGGCTAGGTCCAAGATCGAACTGGGGGACCTTGATATAAGGAGCCTCCGAATCACGACGGCGGCCACGGGGGCCCGAAAACTCGAAGTCCCTGGAGCCACCAGCGGACCCAAAGCTGACGCGTTGGCGGCTAAGCTGCGGGAGTGCCTTAGTGACGATGTAGTGCGAGTCTCTAGGCCCACAAAGACGGTGCAAGTACGGGTCTCCGAATTGGATGACTCCGTATTTGCCCAGGACGTCGCCGCCGCCGTCGCAAGACTTGGCGCCTGCCCCACGGACGACATACGGTCAGGGGAAGTAAAGCGCGGCGCCAAAGGGCAAGGCTGGGCCGTAGTCACCTGTCCGGTGACCGTGGCAAAAATGCTGCAAGGCAACCGCCTGCTGGTGGGCTGGGTCTCTGCCAAAGTAAAGATCCTGGAGCCCAGACGCCTCATTTGCTTCCGCTGCCTGGAGGGCGGGCACGTCAGAGCCCAGTGCACCTCGGAAGCAGACCGCAGCGACCTCTGTTTGCGTTGCGGTCAATCGGGGCACAAGGCGGCAGATTGCTCGGCCGACCCACACTGCGCTGTGTGTGCAGCTGGGAATAAACCGGCGAGCCACCGAGTTGGAGCCAAAGCTTGTGCCTCCCCGCCTAAAGGGCGCAAAGGGCGCAGAGGCAAAAGAGGAGGAGCAAAAACTGCAGGGGCGACCGGCGCCTCGCAGTCTGTCCGTCTTGCGGCAGCCTCTGAACAGCAGGCACCGCGTGCGAAGGAGGCGGTTGGGGGAGCAATGGACCTATCATAATGGTTCACCTCCGCTTCCTCCAGACGAACATTAACCACTGCGCCAGGGCTCAGGACCTCTTGCTTCAGAGCATGGCGCAGTGGTCGACACATGTAGCGTTGGTCGCAGAGCCATACCGCGTGCCACCTAGAGATGACTGGGTCGGCGACGCGGATGGTTCTGTTGCACTAATTGTGCGATCGGCGGCAGGTTCCCCCCCCCTTGACAGTGTGGTCAGGGGCCGGGGATATATATCTGCCGTCATAGGAGACTTTGTGGTGCTGGGGGTCTATTTCTCTCCAAATAGGCCCCTGGCTGAATTTGAGGTATTCCTGTTCCAACTGGGGCAGGAAATCCAAAGACGGCGTCCTCACCCCGTGCTCCTCCTTGGGGACTTCAACGCCAAGTCTGTGGCGTGGGGATCCCCGACGACAGATGCGCGGGGTCACGAACTCCAGGAATGGGCGCTAGCGACCGGCCTAGTCGTCCTCAATCAGGGGTCTATTGACACTTGCGTGCGGCAGCGGGGTGGGTCGATTGTGGACCTTTCGTTCGCGACCTCTGCCCTAGCGCGCCGTGTCCAAGGCTGGCGTGTCGCGGAGGAGGTGGAGACGTTGTCGGACCATCGCTACATACGGTTCGACGTCTCCGCCCAGACCTCTGCGGACCCAGCCTCAGCCCTGATTGAGGAAGGTCCTAGATGGGCCTTGAAACGCCTGAACGTGGAGGCCATACTGGAAGCTGCAATCGTGCAAGCTTGGCTGCCGGTTCCAGTAAGGCCGGAACCGGAAGAGGAGGTAGAACAGGTTGTGGCAGCAATGAGGCAAGTGTGTGACGCGGCAATGCCTAGGGTACGTCGTCGTCCAGCCAAACGCGAGATGTACTGGTGGTCCGCTGAGATCGCACAGCTCCGCGCGGACTGCGTTGCGGTGCGGCGCCAGTACGCCCGACATCGACGGCGACGCGGCTACCGCGTCCAGGATGCGGCTCAAACTGCCCTTGAGGAGGAGCTCTATGAGCATTACAGAGCGGCAAAAAAGGCCTTACAGTTGGCCATAGTGAAGGCTAGGGACGAAGCCTGGGAAAGCTCGCTGGAGACTTTGGAGCGCGATCCGTGGGGTCGACCATATCGGATGGTGCGGGATAAACTCCGTCCCTGGGCACCGCCGATTACCCAGAGTCTCCAGCCTCAGGTGCTTGAAGAAGTTGTGGCCGCTCTGTTTCCACATAGAGCTCCACACACGCCACCGTCCATGACCTACGGTGCATCAGTGGCACAAGAGGAAGACATCGCGGTGCCCGTCATCACCGGCGATGAGCTAAAGGGGGCGGTGCAGAAGATGCGGGCCAAGAATACCGCTCCCGGCCCTGACGGTATCCCAGGACGTGCGTGGGCCCTGGCTCTTGGGAGTCTAGAGCCGCGCCTCATGGGCCTGCTGAACGCTTGCCTGGAACAGGGCCAGTTTCCGCGGAGGTGGAGGACCGGGAAGCTGGTACTTATCAAGAAGGAGGGACGCCCGCCGGATACGCCAGCTGCGTACCGGCCAATAGTTCTGCTCGACGAGGTGGCCAAGATCTTCGAGCGAATAATCGCTCGTCGCCTCGTCGAGCATCTCGAGTCAGTCGGCCCGAATTTGGCTGACACCCAATTTGGCTTTCGCCGCGGTCGGTCGACCATCGGCGCAATCGGGCGGGTAAAGTCCATGGTGGAGGAAGCGGTAGACCGGGGCGAGGTCGTCTTGGCGGTGTCTCTTGACATCGCCAACGCCTTCAACACCTTGCCCTGGGCCTGCATTATGGAGGCGCTCCGGTATCATGGAGTGCCCTCCTACCTTCGCCGCATCGTCGGGGCCTACCTGTCTGACAGGACGGTGTCCTTCCCGGACCGCGCTGCGTGGCAGCAACGCCAGATGTCGTGCGGTGTTCCACAGGGCTCTGTTCTGGGGCCCCTTCTGTGGAACATCGGATTTGACTGGGCGCTGCGTGGTGCTCTTATAAACGGAGTCAGTGTGACCTGCTACGCCGATGACACTCTTGTCACAGCGCGAGGCAGGTCGCACCGGGAGGCCAATTTGCGTGCCACCGCCGGGGCTGCCCAAATGGTTGGCCGCATTAGGCGACTGGGTCTGCAGGTGGCCTTGAACAAATCGGAGGCCCTGTGTTTTCACGGGCCCCGTAATCGGCCACCTGCAGGATCACACATTGTGGTGGGCGGAGTCCGCATCGACGTCGAGTCGTCGATGAAATATCTTGGACTCATTCTCGACGGCCGATGGGACTTTAGGGCGCACTTCGCGCGGCTAGTCCCCAAACTGATGGGCGCTGCAGGAGCGCTGTCTCGCCTCCTGCCAAACACCGGCGGACCTGGCAGCGCCCCCCGGAGACTTTACTCCGGCATCGTGCGGTCCATGGCCCTGTACGGGGCCCCAATATGGGCGGATTCCTTGACGGCCCGCAATCTCGCTGCGCTGCGGCAACCACAGCGCGCGATGGCCGTCAGGATAATAAGAGGCTACCGCACGGTGTCGTACGAGGCTGCGACAATGCTGGCCGACTCGCTGCCGTGGGACCTGGAGGCGAGAACCCTCGCGTCACTCTATACATGGCGCGAGGAACAGCGGCAAGGGGGTGCACAACCGTCCCCCGGTGACGTCCGGGAGCGGAGAGTGGCGCTCCTCCAGGAGTCCCAGGCCGAGTGGAGGGAGAGGCTCGCGCATCCAAGCGCTGGAGCCTCCACCATAGCGGCGATTCGACCAGTTCTACCGGACTGGCAAAACAGGCGGCATGGCGTCCTCACGTTCCGGCTGACGCAGGTGCTTACCGGGCACGGATGCTTCGGAAAGTACCTGTGCCGCATCGGACGTGAGTCGACCCCCGCCTGCCACCATTGTGACACCTGCCCTGAGGACACGGCGCAGCACACGCTCGAAGCGTGTCCCGCCTGGGAGGCGCAGCGCCGAGACCTCAGGGCAACCATCGGATTTGACTTGTCGCTCCTGGCCGTGGTTCTATCCATGGTCAGGAGCGAATTGGAATGGACTGCCGTCGCCTCCTTCTGCGAGCACGTCATGCACGCGAAAGAGGAGGCAGAACGGCTCAGGGAGGCAACCTCAAACCTCCCTCACCGGACGAGACGCACGAGGCGGCGGAGAAACAATGACCTCCGCCCCCCGTAAACGGCCTGCGGACGACAGACGTGGGGCAGTCTGTCGGCCGAGCACAGGCCAGAGATGGCGGCGCGCGTGTGTCCTGCGCGCGCCTCTCACCCGGACGGAGCACAGCCGGAGCTAGCCAATACGGCTAAAGAGGATGGGGCTTGCCTTTTTAGGCGAGCTATGGCCTAAGGAGACGGACCTCGGCGAAGGCACGAGCGATCCCGAGTCCGCTCCCGCCACAGAGCAAGGCCTAGGTGAGGACACCGGGGGGGTTTTAGTCGGACGGCCCGACATAACCCGTTGCCTCCGCCCAGGCAGCGGGTATGCGAAAGAGCATTTCCCCCTCGTCAACAAAAAAAAAAAAAAAAAAGGTTAGGTTAGGTTAGGTTAGGTTAGGTTAGGTTAGGTTAGGTTAGGTTAGGTTAGGTTCCGCGACAAAGCTGCGCAATGCACGGCTGCGCCACGGTGCTCCATATGCGCAGCTGCCAACAAGCCGGCAGATCACATACTGGGCAAAGGGGCATGTGGTGCCCCAATAACCAAAAGTGCGAAAAAAGGTCGGAGGAAGGTTAACAAACCAACAGCTGCTGGTAAGACTACATCAGAGCCCCAGCAGGAGAGGATAGAGACTGTAATCGATGGACAATAGTCGCCCTTACAAAGTTCTCCAGGGGAATCTCAACCACTCCGCTGGTGCGCAGGATCTTTTCTTGCAAACCATGCTGGAGTGGCTAATTGACATTGCAGTAGTGGCCGAGCCATACTTTGTCCCCGACCGTAACAACTGGGCCGGGGACCTTAATGGCTTAGTGGCAGTCGTGGGGACTACAGAACTGTCTGTTGTTGAGAGGGGTCGAGGCTTTGTCGTAGTGCAATGGAGAAGAACTGCGTTCATCGGCGTTTACTTCTCCCCCAACAGAACCCTCGCAGAATTTGAAGTCTTCCTGGACGAGGTTGGGGCGGCGGTGCGACGAATCGCGCCGCTGCCGGTATTCGTCCTTGGAGACTTTAATGCCAAATCGACGGCTTGGGGCGGAGTGACTACCGATGCACGCGGCGTAGTTCTAGAGGAATGGCTGACGATCCTCGGCCTAGTTGTGTTAAATAGAGGATCAGTAAACACATGTGTCCGACAATCAGGCGGTTCTATAGTGGACCTGTCTTTTGCTTCTCCGGCTGTTGCCACGCAGACAAGAGAGTGGCGAGTAGTTGAGGAAGTGGAGACACTATCGGACCACCGGTATGTCCGATTTAGTGTCTCCACTCCTCAAGATGTTGACCGTCAGCGCATAAGAGGTCGACAACACTTTCCACGTTGGACACTAAGCCGACTGGATTCGGACGCCCTCCAGGTAGCGGCGATCGTACAAGCTTGGGTCATCGAATCTCGGTCCAATACCGAGCAGGTACATGAGAGGGCACTACTGTGGAAGGACGCGATGACAAGTATCTGTGACTCCGCCATGCCCCGCACCGGGCACATACCCCGGAAGAGGGCGGTGTATTGGTGGACGGCGGAGATCGCATACTTGCGCCGAGCATGTGTCGAAACGCGACGTGAGTACCAGCGACAACGAAGACGGCGTGTCCGGACTGAAGCCGAAGGTAACCGACTGTACGGCCTCTACAAGGAGGCTAGAGAAGCCTTACAGCTGGCAATACTCCGATCCAAAGATAGCGGCCGCGAGGAAATGTTGGTGAGACTGGACCAGGATCCTTGGGGACGCCCATACAAGATCGCGCGAAATAAACTGCGTGGTCAAGCAATCCCCGTCATTGAGTCCCTCCAGCCCAATGTCTTAGTGACTATTGTGGAAAGCCTCTTTCCTGACAGGCGAGAGCAGAACCCTCTCCCACTGGCTGTTGAGCCACTGAGAGATGAAGTGGCAGCACCAGCCATCAGCCAGGATGAGATTGATGCTGCATTCCAAAGATTGCAAGGCCCAAGTAAAGCTCCAGGACCTGATGGTGTACCGGGACGGGCATGGGTCCTTGCCTCAGAATTTTTGAAAGAGCATTTCCGGGACTTACTTGACGCATGCTTGGCGTCCGGGCAATTCCCGGATGCATGGAAAGAAGGTAGGCTTGTGCTTTTGCATAAAGAGGGACGCCCACGGGACTCACCTGCAGCATACAGACCGATTGTGCTTCTGGACGAGGCGGGCAAGCTCTTTGAGCGGGTGCTCGCTGCCCGCCTAACCCAGCACCTTCAGACAGTCGGTCCGGATCTGCACGAAAGTCAGTTTGGCTTTCGGGGAGGTCGATCGACGGTGGATGCTTTGCTGCACGTGAAGGCTCTTTCAGAAGAAACCGTATCCAGCGGTGGTGTAATGCTGGCGGTGTCTTTAGACATCGCCAATGCATTTAACACCTTGCCTTTTGGCTGTGTGCTGCGTGCTTTAGCCCACCACCGTGTCCCAATGTACCTGCAGCGAGTCATTGAGGATTATCTCCGGAATAGAAGTGTCGTCTGCGTAGCGAGCGATGGGCGCCTGGTGCGCCGGGAGATGAGTTGTGGTGTTCCACAGGGGTCGGTGCTAGGCCCACTCCTGTGGAACATCGGCTATGACTGGGTGCTTCGCGGCCCTTTACACCGCGGCCTCAGTATCGCTTGTTATGCCGACGACACGCTTGTGTGCGCTAGAGGCAACAATTTCCAGGAGGCCAAACACCTGGCTGAGACCGGGGTCGCAGAAGTTGTCGATCGTATCGAGTGTATCGGCTTAACTGTAGCCCGAAACAAGACAGAGGCTCTTTGCTTCTACGGACCTCGTAAAAAGCCGCCACAAGGGGCCCAAATTAACATCGGAGGTGTCTCGGTCGGAGTCGGGGTCCACATGAAATATCTGGGCCTCGTCTTAGATCCTAAGTGGAAATTCACTGACCACTTTAAGGGCCTTGCCCCGAAGTTAGTCAGAGCGGCGGGGGCATTAGCGAGACTGCTTCCAAATCTTGGTGGCCCGGGCTCCGCCTGCCGCCGGCTTTACACTGGGGTGGTGAAGTCGATGGCAATGTACGGCGCGCCCGTGTGGGCGGATTCCCTGACTGCCCAAACTAGGGCCCTTTTGCGTAGGCCGCAGCGGGTCTTGGCAGTCAGGGTAATTCGAGGATACCGCACCGTGTCATGTGACGCAGCGTGTGCATTAGCTGGACTCCCACCCTGGGACCTCGAGGCACAAGTATTGGCGAAAGTGTACAGGCAGAAAGCTCATGCTAGAAGCCTAGGCGAATCACCATTAGTGCCGGACATAGCGCAGTGGCGTGACGAGGCACTAGATGATGCCTTTGACGAATGGCGACAGCGGCTGGCAGAGCCTTCTGCTGGCCACAATACAATTCTGGCGGTGCGACCCGTTCTTAGAGAATGGGCGCAACGACAACACGGAGCGCTCTCCTTCCGGCTGACACAGGTACTCACCGGCCATGGCTGCTTCGGCCGGTACCTGTGCAAGATCGCCGGTAGGGAACCGCTCCCAGTTTGTCATCAGTGTGGTTGCGCCGAAGACACGGCGCAGCACACTTTGGAAGAGTGTCCAGCATGGGCTAGCGAGCGCAACACGCTAGCCACTGTGATTGGGAGGGACCTGTCGCTGCCGGCCGTTGTCCAATCGATGGTCGGCGGTGAGAGGTCTTGGCAGGCGGTAGCATCGTTCTGTGACCAGATCATGGCACAGAAGGAGGCGGCGGAGCGGATCAGAGAAAGCGATCCTCTCGCTGATCCGCGCCGCCGCAGGAGGCCTGGGAGGAGGCGGCGAGCTGCCGCCGACCTAATGCCTCCATAAAATGGGCGTGCGGGTGTCAGGAACGGGAAACTGACACCCTTGCACTACAAAACGCCCCTGAGATGGATAGCGTGCCGAAGTGTTCCCGGCACGCTTCCGAGTGGAAATCTGCGGGCTCTATACACCCGCAGACATCCGTGGGCACTATACACCCACGGACGAGATGGTTTCGCCGAAAGGTGAATACCCGCTGGCAGAGTTGCGGACGCCTGCTTCGGCAGTTCCCGCGACCTGCACACAAGCGGAAGGAGGAACACCATGGGGTTTTAGTCGGTGTGAGTCCGACATAACCCACCGCGTTATTCCCGTAACGCGGTGGGTATCCATAAAGGATTTCCCCATGTCAAAAAAAAAAAAAAAAAAAAAAAAAAGGTTAGGTTCCGCGAGCGGTTCGGGAGTCCGCTCTGTGGCGCGTCCCCCGGGTGGCGGATAGGGGAGCTCTCCGAGTGGAGAGTCCGACTTGCGTGAGCGGTCGGCGTGGACCAAATCCCGAGGGTCGAGGCGCCCCTGACTTCGGTCGAAGCGGCTCATGTGTTCCCACCTTCTTATCCTTTTCCTTATCCTTCTTCCTTATTCCTTCCTTTCTTCTTCCTTTCCTCTCCTGGGGGTCCGGTGGAGACAACCACTTGCAAAAATCACACCGTGGGTGGGGTAGTGGCCCAATGGCTAAGGTGTAGGTGCGCCGAAAGTCTGGAAGACGGGGGGTAAAGCCCGTCATTAGCATCGAGGCGGAGGAGTAAGGGTCCCTTTTCCTTAAAGGCTAATAAAAACATGGCAGAACAAACAGTTGAAATAGAATTACCCCAGGCGGGTACCGACTGCTCGGCAGTCGGAGAATCCCGCACGGTGTCTTCGGATGCCGTCTGCCCCTCGTATTCTGGGGGGGGCAACAATTGTTTTTCGGGGAAGGAAATGATCGATTCCATCCCAACGACCACGGCGAGTTTAACGGTAACTGACGGATATGCCTGCGAAATGAATGAGACGAATAGGCAAATGATGAAGGATGCATTGGAGTCCTTGGCGAGGGATATGGACATGTCCGACACCTCGATGTCCATTGTCGACTCCGACGTAAGCTCGGTGCAAGGGGGCAACCAAGCCTCCAAGTACCTGAGGAAGAGGAGGCGAGGAGCTAGAGGCTCAGGCTCGGGTTCTGGCTCTGACGAAGAACGCTGTAAAGGCGTCACGAAGGCCGTCAAGAGGGGCAGAGGTCGGCCCCCATCAACGGGCCAATATGTTGGTCTCTGGCAGGCCAAGAAGGAACTGATGGCGGCCAAACAGGCCAGTGAGGCTGAGGTGCGGATCTTGGCTGCGGAGCGGCAGGCTGCGGAGATGGCCAGCACCGAAAGGGGCTGCCGAGTGGTCTCACGTGCCTCGGAGAAGCTGGGGGCAGACGAACTGCCTGTGGAAGGCCTTAAGGCCCGGCTCGACGAGTCCCTCGCCAGCGTGCGAGAAGTGGCTAGGGTCTCCAAAGGTCTCAAGGGGACCAATCAAAAGGCCCTCAAACAGGCGGTTCAGACGATCGAGGAGGTTGCGGACGAACTCCTATCTAGGCCTGTGACTGATGACATGCGCCGGCTCCAGGTGGAGGTTGCCCGATTGAGAAGGCAAAACGAGCTCCTCAGCAAGGAGAATGCCTGCATAAAGGCAATGGCGGGGGGAGAATTGGAGAAACCGGCAGAATCGGAAACTCCCAAACAAAAAGAGCCGGAGTTAACACAAATTTTAACCCAACTCTTTAAGGACGAAATCGGGAAGGTCCTCCAACGAGTGGCCTTCCTCGAAAACAAAATTCTCCGCCCGCCCCTGGCTTCGGATCGAAGACAGACGCCAGCTGAGGCTGAGACAGTCGTGACTGTTGCGGAAGAACCACCGATGCAGGTGCCTGCAGAGCCGGTGCGAACCTACGCCGAACAGGCCAGTAAGCATCAGGCTCCAAAGACGGCTCCCAAAGCTGTGCAAGCGGCTCAAAAGCCAACCAAACTTCCTCCTCCAACCCCGGCCGCACCAGCTGCCGCAGCGGCTCCTGAGGTCCAAGAAAAAAGAAAGAGGAGGAAGAAGAAGAAGAACAAGTCTAAGGAAGCGGCGCCTCAGCCGTCTACTGCTGGCAATAAAGCGGGCGTATCCCGCCAAAAGGAGGAGGGCTGGCACACGGTGGGGGCCAAAAAGGCGGCAAAGAAGGCTGCCAAGAAGAAGAGGAAGAGGACGCGAAGGAAGCTGCGCGTCCCCCAAAGTACGGCGGTCGTTCTTACGCTGCAGCCGAAGGCTGTCGAGAACGGCATCACCTACGCTGCCCTGCTCCACAATGCCAAGTCAGCACTCAACATCCGCGACTTGGGCATTGAGTCGGTGCAGTACCGTGCGACGGCTACCGGTGCCCGCCTCCTCCAGGTGCCGGGCGCAGAGAGCGCTCCTCAGGCCGATGCCTTGGCGGACAAACTGAGGGAGTTGCTCTCTGAGCAAGAAGTGAAAATCTCGCGCCCAACTAAGTGCGCGAGCATTCGTGTCACCGACCTTGACGAGTCGGTGACAAAAGAAGAATTGGAAGCGGCGGTAGCCAAGTATGGTGACTGCCCGCTGAGCCAAGTGAGGTCGGGGATCATCCGGTTTGCTCGGAACGGGTCTGGCTCGGCGGTAGTAAGCTGCCCTGTGGCAGCGGCTAAAAAGCTGACCGAGGCAGATAAACTCCTCGTCGGCTGGTCAGCGGCACACGTCCGGCTCTTGGACATGAGACCGCTGCGATGCTACCGTTGCCTCCTAGACGGACATGCGGGAGTATGTTGTTCCACCGGCGTGGACTACACAACCCGGTGCCACCGATGTGGAGAAGATGGACACAAGGCCGTCGATTGCCAGAAAGTGGCAGTCTGCCTGGTCTGCCAAAAGGCGGGCAAGCCTGTGGACCATCGAACAGGCACCAAGGCCTGCCCCTCGCGGGTGAACAGAAGAAAGGCAGGCCGCACGAATGCGGGACCAGCTACAGCGCTGCCAACAACGCAGCTCCCGACGGTCGAACGTATGGAGGTTAATGGATAGTGGGCCCATTAATCTCCTACAAACAAACCTGAACCACTCTGCCAGAGCCCAGGATCTCCTATTCCAGGCCATGGCAGAGTGGTCCATCAACGTGGCGATAGTGGCCGAGCCCTATTTCGCCCTGCCCAACGCCAACTGGGCGGGAGATGCGGACGGTCTTGTGGCGGTAGTCGTCCCGAATGGGAGCTCACTGACGTTGGCAAATGTGAGACAGTTCCGGGGGTGTGTCGCTGTCCAAATCGGTGAGTTGCACATCGTCGGTGTGTATTGTTCGCCGAGCAGGCCAATGCAGGAGTTCGAGGGCATGCTGTCGAGGCTGGACACTCTGGTCGCCGGTGCACATCCACGGCCGATTCTCGTGCTGGGGGATTTCAATGCAAAGTCCCCGGCATGGGGATGTACCGTGGAAGATGCCAGAGGTGAACTCCTCCGAGAGTGGTTCACACAGAACGGGTTGGCTGCGTTAAACCGAGGCAATACACCGACGTGCGTTCGAAGCAACGGCAGCTCCATAGTGGACGTGGGCTTTGCCAGTTCTGGTCTGGCTCGCAGTGTTCGTGGTTGGCATGTGGTCGAGGAGGCGGAGACGCTGTCGGACCACAAATACATTAGGTTCGCCGTCTCTGCCAGGTCCCTTGGCCAGGGGCCAATCACTGCGGGCGATGCTGGGCCACGATGGAGTTTGTCCAAAATGGACTCTGAGGTTTTACTGGAGGCTGCCGTTGTACAGTCCTGGGCGCCGTTGCCACACGGCTCGATTGACGTCCAGCGAGAAGCCAACTGGTTTAGGGAGGCAATGACGTCAATCTGTGACGCGGCGATGCCCAGAGCGCGGCCTCGAGCTGGTAGAAGGCGCCAAGTTAGTTGGTGGTCGCCCGAGATTGCCCACCTCCGTCACATGTGCGGTGTGGCACAGCGGCACATCTCCCGGCACCGAAGAAGGCGACTGCGTCCGGCGGACTATGAACAGAGAGGGGAGGAGCTCCTCGCTGTATATAGGGAGGCCAAGAACGCACTTCAATTGGCGATAATGAGGGCCAAAGACTGTTCCCGCGAGGAGCTCCTGTCCACCCTGGATGCTGACCCGTGGGGGCGACCATACAGAATGGTCCGCAACAAGTTGCGCCCGTGGGCCCCGCCGACAACGCAGACCCTACCGCCTGACATCGTGGATGTAGTGGTCTCAGGTCTGTTCCCGGAGAGGGCGGATCACGCGGCGCCCACTATGCCTCGACCTCTCAGATACGGTCCGCCGCCGTGCCCCATTCCAAGTGTGACGGAGGAGGAAATGGAGGCTACAATTTTGAAGCTGCAGGCAAAAAAAGTGGCACCTGGGCCTGACGGAATCCCAGGACGAGCCTGGGTCCTAGCGTTGAAATCGCTTGGGCCCCGTTTCAGAGTGCTCCTCAGTGAGTGCCTCCAACAGGGCATCTTCCCACATAAATGGAAGGAGGGGAAACTCGTCTTGATCCCCAAACATGGAAGGCCGCAAAACACGCCAGCAGGTCATCGCCCGCTTGTGTTGCTCGATGAGGCGTGCAAGCTTTTCGAGAGAATTATCTCGTGGCGCCTAATCGAGCACCTCGAGACGGAAGGGCCAAACCTAAGCGCCCAACAGTTTGGTTTCCGCCGCAATCGGTCCACGATCGATGCGGTGCAGCGCGTGGCAGTGTTAAGGACGGCGGCACTGTCCCGGGGAGGAGTTATGATGGCGATATCTCTTGATATCGCCAACGCATTCAACTCCCTCCCATATGAAGTCATCTCAGAGGCCCTCCGTTACCACGGAGTACCTCACTACCTAAGGCGGATCATTGACGCATACCTGACCGACAGGCGCATTGTCTACCCCGGACGGGAGCGGTGGCACGTGAGGGACGTGTCGCGTGGTGTCCCACAGGGGTCGGTCCTCGGTCCACTCCTGTGGAACATAGGCTACGACTGGGTCTTGCGTGGCGCCCTCCTGGACGGGGTGGATTTGGTCTGTTATGCCGATGACACCCTGGTAACGGCAAGGGGGCGTAACTACCGGGAGGTGGCGGTCCTGGCGACGGCAGGTGTCGCACAAGTAGTAAGTAGGATTCGGCAATTGGGGCTAGAGGTTGCACTTCACAAAACGGAAGCAATTATCTTCTACGGGCCGAGGAACCCGCCGCCGCCGGACGCACACATTGTGGTGGGTGGCGTGCGTATTCCAGTCGGGAAAAGATTAAAATATCTCGGTCTGTTGCTAGACGCCAGATGGTCCTTCGGACCGCATCTGAAAAGTCTGGCCCCAAAATTGGCGATAACGGCTGGGTCACTATCGCGTCTGCTGCCAAACCTTGGCGGACCTGGAGCCACTTGCCGAAGATTACATGCCGGCGTAGTGAGATCCCAAGCCCTGTATGGAGCACCCGTCTGGGCCGAGAACCTGGCGGCCGAAAATATTGCGCATCTGCGCCAGTCGCAGCGCGCACTCGCCATCAGGTTCATACGGGGATACCGGACGGTGTCATTCGAGGCGGGCACTCTACTTGCCGGCATGCCTCCTTGGCATATTGATGCCAGAGCCCACTCTCGCCTCTATTGGTGGCGAAAGGATGTTGAGGGCGAAACAGGCCGCCTCCCCGACCTAGCCAGTGTCGAGGAGAAGCGGAAAGAGATGACGGAGTGGGCTCTAGGAGAGTGGGAGCGGGCTCTTCAGAGTCCCAGCGCCGGACACGCCACAGTGGCGGTGATACTGCCGGTCTTCAGGCAGTGGTTAGGGAGGAAACATGGCCCCCTAACATACCGACTGACACAGGTACTGTCCGGGCACGGTTGCTTCGGGCGGTACCTGTGCCGGATCGGCCGAGAGGAGGCCAACGTCTGCCACCACTGTCCGGCAGAAGAAGATACGGCGCTCCATACGCTGGCGGTATGCCCGGCGTGGGACGCGCAGCGGCTGCAGCTGGCCGCAGTAGTTGGGGATCGGGCGCTCTCGCTATCGACCGTCATTCCAAGCATGGTCGAGAGTGAGCGCGCCTGGTCGGCCGTCACCGCGTTTTGTGAAGCGGTGATGACGGCGAAGGAGGCGGCGGAGCGCGAGCGGGAGGAGAGTAGCACGAACCCCGCTCGCCAGCGACGCTTGGGGCGTAGACGCAGGGTCTACGCGGCAAGCGACCTGCGTCCGCCTTGAGCGATGGCCTGCGAGTGTCGGGGAGGGCACCCTGGCACTCGACCAGACACAGGCCCGTGACGACGGGCGCGCTGTGTCCGGCGCGCCCTCCACAGGAGTCGGAATTGGGGAGGGGCACTTTACACTCCACCCCATGTAACCGAGAAGAGGTCCGCACACTAAAGCGGACCCGGCCCGCCCAGAAGTAGAAGAAGTCGCAACGCGAATCCTACATCTGGGCACCTAGGGCCAAGAAGGACACCCCGGTTGTTTTAGTGGGTTCGAGCCCCACATTGCACCGCGCTGTGCCCACGGCGCGGTGGCATGGGTCGGCCATTTTTTCCGGGTCAAAAAAAAAAAAAAAAAAAAGGTTAGGTTAGGTTAGGTTAGGTTAGGTTAGGTTAGGTTTTTTTTTTTTTTTTTTTTTTTTTTTTTTTTTTTTTTTTTTTTTTTTTTTATTGGTTCCCTTTGAGTTAGTTTTCCCACTTAGGTGTCTAGTTATAGACGCCAACTGCTAATGGATACAGTTGGGGTTGGTGGTAGTGTGTGCCTCACTTGCGAATAGCTGCTGCTACGAGTATACAAATATGAAAGTGATGGTTATGTGTTGTTGATTTTCTTTAGGCGCGAGTAAATGTGGGTGATGAATTCGGTGAACGATTTGGCGGTATGGGGGTTGCGGATAATGTCGCTTAGGAGATATGGGTTAATGGAGTGGAAAAGGCAAGTTTGTTCGTGTTTAAAACGAATGGCAGTGAAAATGGGACACACTTCCGTGAGGTGTTGGTGGGTCTGGATGCTATTGCCATCACAGGGACAGGTGTTATTATCAATGATATGGAAACGATGGAGGTAGTGTTTGGAGTAACTATGTCCGCTGAGGGCTTGAGTGATGTAAAAATTGGTTGGGATGACTGCAAGTGTTGATTTTATATCCTTTATAGAAGGCAGGAGTGTTCTGGTGTGCTCACCCTGTATGGAGCTAGTGTACCTCTCCTGCCATTCTGTCAGGCTCTGAGTGTTGAGGTTATGCTTGACAAAGGACAAGGGAAACTTAGCGTAGTCCGGTGATTTATGCAGTCTGGTGGCCATATTGGCTGCAGCATCAGCAGCTTCATTCCCCGGAATACCCGAGTGTCCCTTGACCCAGGCTATATTCACTGAACGATTACTGTTTCTAATTTTTGTGATAGTACGGTGTATGTTAAACACTAAAGGGTTCTGGTTGCTCCTGTCTTCGATGGCGAGGGCTGACGCCATGGAGTCGGTGAGGATAGTGGTGTCAGGTAGTTCTTTGGTATGGGCCCACTCACACGCTCTTTCTATTGCTAGCAATTCGGCCTGGAATACTGAGCAGGAAGTGTGGAGTTTAAGTTTTTTGGTGTAATTTGGCTCAGGGTGGTCAGGGTGATAATGGATGAAGCTCGCACCAACTTTGCCGTCGTCCTGCTTGCTACCGTCGGTGAATATTAGGTGAGAGTCGCGGGCAATTTGGGATACTGCCCTCGAGTCGCTGGCCTCCAGGTGTTTGATTGAGACCCTCTCCGCGGGGTGTGTGTGGTTCACTGAGGGGATGGGTTTTTCCAACTCTAGGTCCGACGGTAGAAGAGGGGTGGAGCCAGTAATTCGTGTTAGTTCAATGTGGTGCACTTCTAAAATTTTAAGGTCAAGGGGTAAGAATTGGGCTAGAGCAAGGGCAGCGGTGGTGGAGATTGTTCTGAACCCCTTGATGGCCTTGATGGCGAAGCCCCTCTGCATGCTCATCAAGGCCCGCACCGCGTACCTTTTCTTAGCGATGTGACCCCACACTCCTGCTGCGTACGTAATAATGGGGGTGACCACTTGGTGGAAAATGATCTTGATGTTTTCCGGGTGCATGCCCCAGGTTGGTCTGGTGTACATACATAATCTGTTGAAAATCTTGGTGGCTTTAGTGATAATGTGGTGGAGGTGGCTACTGAACGTAAGTTTTTCATCTATTATTACTCCTAAAATTTTAATCTCTGGTATGAATGGTAGTGTAGAACCTTGCATTACAATTTGCGCTGTTTTGGAAGAGGGGGTGAAACCAATGAGTTGTGTCTTATCTGGGCCGAAGGTTAATTTAACACTTTCTCCCCACCTGATGACAGTGTCCAGTGCCCGACCGCTGGCGACCTCCAGCTCGGCAACAGTTTGAGCTGAGGCGATCAAGAGGACATCGTCAGCGAAGGCCTGGATATGGCATCCAGGGGGGAGGGGGATATTCAACAGATCATCCACGATTATATTCCAGAATATGGGGCCGCAGGTAGATCCTTGGATGCAGCCTTTGGACATGGTTTTTGATGCCCGCGCCTCTGCGTAATCCAAGATAACTGTTCTGCCCCTGAAGTAGTCTTTAACAAGACAGAAGAGGTTTCTGGGGCAGTTGGTGTCTAGTAGTCGCTTGAGCAGCGCCGGCCACCATGCATTGTCAAAGGCTGCTTTGATATCGAGCGACACTACGATGACTTTTTTGTTCTGTGACTTGGCTGTTTTTATAAAATCAAGAGCTGTATTTATGGCTTGGACGGTATTTTTTTGTTTGGTAAAACCAAATTGGTTTGGATTTGAACGTCTGTTGATTTGTAGATGGTGTGTGATTCTGTTTATGAAAAGTTTTTCTAACACTTTGCCGAAAATGGGGATGAGACCGATGGGTCGGAAGGACTTGAGGTCTGTGTAGTCGTCTCTGCCGGGCTTGGGTATGATTTTAACGAAAGCTTGTTTCCAGATGTTTGGGAAATGGTGGAGTGAAAGACATCGATTCATAACTTGGGTGATTGTGTCCGGAAGCAATAAGGCAAACTGTAGGCAGATGTCTGAGGTGAGACCATCAATGCCGGGTGTTTTGTTGGGGTTCATTCCTTTGAGGATCTCGATGATCTCATCGGCAGTGAAGGGCAAGTCGTCGTCAGTGTCGGGAAATTGTGAGCTGGAGGTGCGGATCTGGCAGTGTACGGGAAGTGAGTCGGTTGTGTCATCTGGATAAAAATGCCTGAGGAGTGCAGTGGCTGTTTGGTAGCTATTGCTGGTGTAGGAGTTAGTTAGTTTGAGGGTGGTAGGGGGACGGTTAGGTGCTGCGTCTTTTAAAAGGCGGTTACTGAGTGACCAGACATTTTCTTTTGTTTGTAGTTCGCAAAATTCGCGGAAGTTTTTGGTCGACAGTTGTTTAATTTTCTCGGCATATTCTGTCTTTTTGTTATTTCTATGCTCTAATAGTTGATCGAGCGGTAAATTTCTAGATTTTGCGGAATGAATTTGGTGATGGATTTTGATTAAATCTTTTTTGTGAGTTTCTAATTCGTCTGTCCACCATGGGGTTTTTATTTTATTACCTTTGCCTTTCAGCGGCATGGAACTTGAACAAGATTTATGAATTATGCTGAATAATTCTTTAATAATTTCTTCCAGCTGTTCAATGCTGGAAGATGGAATGTTGCAGGTGTTGATGACCGAAGAATTGGAAAACAGAGTGAATACCTGTTCTTTGAACAAGGGCCAATTTGCCCGTTTTGTCTGATATTTAAAAGTAGAGCTTTTATTGGGAGTATGGGCACTGCAACTGGCAATCTGGAATTCGATGGCGTTATGTTGTGAGGATTGGCAGCAGTCTATGTTGACCCGCCAATCGCCAATTCTGCTTATCATTGAGCCCGATGCAATGGTGATGTCTATGATGGATGAGCGGATTTGTCCATGAGTTAATGTTTCGAAGGTGGGGGTTGAACCGGTATTGCAGAGATAGAGGTCGCCCGCATAGATAAGATCCATTACGGCCGCGCCTCTATCATTAGCTAAACGGCTGCCCCACGCCGGGTGCCAACCGTTAAAATCTCCTCCAATGATGATGTGGCTAGATGAGTGGGATTGTGTGAAGTTATCAATTAAGGAAAGGGTATCGTAGGTGTCTTCATTGGGCTCAATGTAGGCTGATGCAATGTACATATCCTGGTTATTGCTACGTATGGAAATAACAGCGAAATTTGGTGATGAAAATTGGGACTGACCCAGGACTGCTCCACAGCCGGGTCTGGTCAGTATGCATGATTTCACTGTGCGCCCGCAGGAGAATTGGTGAGTCTCAATACCCGGGATCGATTTGACTTCGGCGAGAGCGCCTACATACGGTTCGGAAATTAATGCTATATCATATTTGCCAACAATAAAATAATTTATAAATTCTTGTAAACACTGTTTTGAGCGATCTAGATTACACTGTATAATTCTGATGTTCTTACTTTGAATCATAGTCTATGCGGGTAATTATTTTATCTTTTACTGATTTAAGGCGGGGGCAGGTGAGGGCGTTGGCTTTGTGATTGACGGGGTGGGTGGTGTGAAACTTGTTGTTGTGGTTATGACAGTTGAGGCACACCGGTGTACCTCTTGTGTCCTTGAGAGGGCAGGAGGTTTCAATGTGTCCTTGTACGGCGCAAAAGTTGCAAGTGGGTGTGGGTACTGGGCATTTATTTTTGGTGTGACCAAACTGAAGGCAGTTCATACATTGTAGAAATGGTGAGAATTCCTCAGAGTGCACTCTAAGGTACTCGATTGCGATTCTACCAATTTCTATTATTTTCTTCCAAACTGCTGGTTGAGCTATTAACACTGCGTTATATAATTTGGGGTTTCTATTGCTGCGCATGAAAGCGAGACGTAGATCATAATCACTGTTAATAAGCGGGGTGAGTTCCTCATTCTGCGCCTTAATTATATGTGTTAATTCCTCTGCGGGTGTGTCTCTTGAGATTCCCTTGAGTAGGATCATAGGATTTATTTTTCTTGCTAGTTCGGCTACCACTTGGGACGAGTTTTCCAGGCGCTTAAGGGTATCCTCGCACTGCTCCGTTGTCTCAAACTCCACGCGAAGTTTGTTGTTTGATATTGGTTGGATTTTAGCTGGGGCATATTTTACATTTCTAAAGTTAATGCTGTTTTTAAAAAAGAGTATGGCTTGTTCTCTGGTTTGTACTTCGGTTTTGGGAGTGATAATTATAGCTGGTTTGTTCAATGGAAGAGAGGTAGTTTTGGTGCGAGGTGATGGGGAGGCGCTAGTCGCTTGGGCATAGGAGATGGGCATAGGTGGAGTTTGCAGTTTGGCTACGTCAGCCAGATGCTTACTAAGCTCCTCCTTAACGCACGCCACAATATCGTTTTTGAGGTCAGCGGCCAGCCCGACAGTAGGGGCAGGGGTTGTGATTTGGGAGTTTTCGGAGGCAAGAGACAATTCACTGTTCGTGAAATTTTTCGCTTTGTGTGTTATTTTTCGAATTTCTTCAGCCGCTGCAGCAATTGAGGCTTTAATCTCTTTCCTCACGCTTTTGTCTTGATATATTTCGCTGCCAATAAGCTTTGCCAGTTTGTTAATAGCTTCGAGACTACTCTCGAGACAGGTAGCATCGTTAACAGTGGCTGGAAGGGGTCTAAATTGTGCCAGTGTAGTTGTTTTCCCTTTTTTGGGTGCAGCCTCTGTTGATAGAGTGATGAGTTCACTAGTGGGAGGAGCTGGATTGGCTTTAGCTCTGTTGTACGCTGTCTGGGTGGGGAGTTGTCTTTCAATCAAAGCTGGGGGTTGAGAGGCACTTGAGGCGAGAACAGGTGTGGGCTGATGGGAAGGGGGCGGTTGTGATAGGGAAGAGGGAGTTGGTAGGCTTGGCTGCGTGGCATGGGGTGCAGCGGATTGCGAGGCAATCGGGGCGCGTGGTTGAAAGGCTGGGCTTGACGCTGGAGGGCTTATGGAGAATGTGAGATCGCGACCTCTAGAAGGAGGGGATGGGGTGGGGGATGTAGGCCGATTGATTACCCGCCGCGGTGGCGAGCGCCCAACGGGCATGATAGAAAAGTAAGAAAATATAGGTAGTTATAATCTAGTTATAAAAAGAAAAAATATAAGTAATTATAAACTAGTTATCTTCTAAGTTAGATACTAAATATTGTATAAGCTACAACTAATGTTGATTCTAGAGTTGAATCTGGAAAGTATTATAAAATTAAGCTAAAGTATTATATAATTAAGCAAATTATAACTAATTATAACTAATTAATATACAAAGAGTTGATTATGCTAACGAAAAAATTTTAAGGTAAAAATCGAAAAAGGAAAAATTTTTTTTTTTTTTTTTTTTTTTTTTTTTTTTTTTTTTTTAATAGTTCTAAAAGAGTCCGGTAGGTGGCGCCACTGTCGACAAAAGTTGCCGAAAAATTTCGCTAGGTGGCGCCACTGTTGATGAGAGTCGACAGAATTTTCCGCTTGGGGGTTCGGTTAGAATGCACAGGTACCTAATAATATTTTTAAAGTCAACTAGGGGGCGCAGTCGTCCGCAGAACACGAAGAACTGGTGGTCCGGTGGGCACTGTAGTGAAGTAGGATACCACTCAGGCTACCAGTACAAGCAGAATCGGATAGGTGGCGACACTAGAATCCAAGAATCCGGTAGTCCGCACCAAAGCCAGGTGACTAGTCGGCCAGCTGGTCCAGCTACTCCACGTTAGAGGTCGCTGGTATAGGGGTTCACGGAGTGTCTCGCTAGATGCTCGCTGGACGATTTTGTTCTGCAGTGAACCGATAGGTGGAGTCCTCGCCACAGCCAGGTGTCTTGTTAGCCAACTGGTCCAGCTATTCCACGGTAGGTGTCGTTAGTGGCACGGAACACCGAGTGTTTAGTTAGATGTACCCGGGACTACTTTGTTCAACCGTGGACCGCTAGGTTGCGCCTCTTTTTTGGCTGTTGCAGGGATCAACTAGCAACCACTTCTCGCTAGATGGCGACACACGTTGAGGGCGGTGCTGGCAGCTAGTTGTTACTATGATGGCTACTCACTAACAGATGGCGCTAGTTGGGCGTTGTAAATGGAATATTCTCGACTTTTGTTGCCGCCGCTCCCTCCGAGATGGCGACACTATGATGTTAAAAATTTACAATAAAAACTGAGAAATTTTCTTGAATTCGAGGGGATATGCAGGTGCCTGTCGGTGTGGTGGAGCCCCGTGCACCTGCTCGAAGTGCCGTCGCTGTGTTATCACTTTTAACCACTAGATCAAGGGCGATAGCACTTACTGTCTGGTGTTTCCTGTGTTTATTCGTCTGGTAACTGCTTGTACTGGCCTATGACTGCAGATCCTGGTTGTGTGGTATCCCACTGCATCCGAAATAGCACTGAATCGCACTAAATTGTTAGTTTCACTTGTAAAACACTAGCACACGAAAATTTTTCACTGCCTGTCAAAAGGTCACTAAAACTGCAGTTCCACTTGTTGTTACTGGATAGAAAAGTCCGGGACGGCCGTCGTTAGGACGGGCTCGAAGAGCTCTATCGACCTGCCGTATGGTTATCGAAATTCCGATCAATTTTGGAAAAAAAATTTTACGCCACTGTCACACAAACACAAAAATGGGTGCAACTCTTCAGGGCCGCGTCCGCGAAGCCCGAGAGGCACCTCGTTCGGTCGGGCTCGTCGAGCTGAACAAGCCTATGGTAAATTTACTTCAAATGTATGCACTTTTGAATTTTAAATAATTTTTTCCCCGGACCGCGGAAAAATGTCGACTTACTCGGAACATATATTTTTTTTTTTTTTTTTTTTTTTTTTTTTTTTTTTTTTTTTTTTTTTTTTTTTTTTTTTTTTTTTTTAGGTTAGGTTAGGTTAGGTTAGGTTAGGTTAGGTTTTTTTTTTTTTTTTTTTTTTTTTTTTTTTTTACTGTCTACCGCCACATGAATTGGCGCCTTTGTCTACTGTTCTCATTCATACCAGTTCTCGCAGTTTTTCCTCTCGCACTTGCATTCCGCATACTTGTTCTTTCTTTTATTCATCATCTTTCACTCGCTTTGGGTGGGAATCCCAATTCCTACTCTATTTATCTGTCTATATTTTACTTAAGGTTTATGGGAATAATAGTACATGTTGTTCTTTATTTACTGTTAACTTATTTTACATATTTAGCATACTTGATGCGAGCTCTATCGCCACTCACTGCCCGCACACAGTTGGTCTGATTTACATTTATTTCTATCTTATACAATTTTTATTGTTACTATTTATACTATTCTAACTTATACTTTTTAACTTATTTGTTATTTTATTGTTAGCCTACTTACACTTATACAACATATATGTTTTGTTCTCTGAATATGACACTTAATTTACATTCTCCATTTTCACTTTGTATGTATTTAGTATATATCATTACAGTTTTCCTTATTTGCTTATTATCGTTGTTTCCAAATACATTTGTTTGTTACATCTTATGCGTACTGTATGTATTTTAGTTATGCTAATTATTTCTTATAGTTATAGGTTGAACACATATCGTCTGATGTTTATATTTATTTTACTTGCATGCATGTATGTAATGTAAGTATATGAGCTTTGGGCCCCTTATCTATTACAATTTAATTTTTACTATGTAGACTATAATATACTTATACCACTATACCTATTCCATATGCAAAACCAATACTTATACTATTTTATCTTAACTTCCACTTATTTATCTTATCTATAATGCGTATATAATTCTAACATATACAATTATATATTATCTTATATACTTTATCTTTATGTATTCCTTGTTAATCTCTTTAAAATATTTTACAACATACTTAGTATGTGATTCCATATTTTTATTATTTACAATAGTGGACTTTATGCTTATTGTAGTTTTTGTTGTCCTGCGTCTAGCTTTAGGGGTTTCCGTGCTCTGGTTATTTATGTTTTCCGGCGTTGCTAGGATGCTGTCTTGTATGCTTTCCCTCGTGTTTACATACCAAGCACTTTTATACAAGGAAGGCCGCGATTTCCGCATCCTTATCTTTACCGTTGTGTGTATGCGTGTGTGCGTGTGAGTGTATGTATATGTGTATGTGTGTGTGCTAGGCGTAAGCAACGCTCGACCTCGCGATGCGATCCCAACGCCTTCGTACCGGGCAATCTCGGTCGAAGGCGTTGTGATCGCTTTTTTCATGCTTTGCTGCTTTACAGTTTTTACATGTTGGCCCTTTATCAGCCAACCTGGAGGGGCACTCTGTCCGCAAATGTGCTTCGCCACAGTGTGAGCATAGGTCCTCCCGCTCGGTGCAGTGCTTGCGGCCGTGTCCAAAACACAGACACCTCGAGCACTGCACCAGCGGGGACTGGTCGTACACAGGCACTCTCTGGAGGTCGATGTAGACCTTGCCCGCCTCAGTAAACCTTTGCCACACCTTCGGCGAAACCTGCAAGACCATACTGGTTTCGCCCGGGACACGCGACTTTTTAAAATACCGAAGGGAGATTCTAATCTCCACTTCGGTCAGACCCTGTAGCAGGTGGGAGTTTTGGGCCTTAATGAGGGTTAGTAGTTCTGCCTCGGTATGTCCCGCGTGTATGCCTGTTACTACAATCAGCGGGTCTTTATTCACAGCCTCCTCTACCACTAGGCCGCAGTTCTTCCTTCTCAATTGTTCAGTCACCTTCCTCATATTCTCTTTCGAGTGGCATCCCAGTATTATTTTCTGGTCCTTCGCTTTGCGGCACCTGTCGATCCCCAATCCGGTTTCCATAGGGTCCAATGATTGGCTTATGGTGCTCAATATATCCTCGCACGTACTCAGTCCGTCCTCCGTCGTCACCACCACCGAGTGTAAGGGGCTCGGTGGGGTGACGTCAGCCGTTCTTTTGGTGGCTGCACCTGTCCCCGAGAGAGCACTTGCGTACGATGGGGCTACCTCTTGGAGGGCCACCATCTGTCTGCTGGTCTCTTCCGTGGCCAGGCGCAGTCCCTTTATCTCCTCTACGAGCTTGGTGGCTCCGGGTCCCTCTCCTTCGAGTATGGTGACGGGCGTGGTCAGGACCACGTCCAACTTCCCCATCACCTCATGCGAGACCACTCTCCGCAGCTCTTTAACCTCGTTGAGGACCTCGGCTATCGGGGCGGACACGTCGGTGCTCGCGATGGAGCACGCCATCTCGGTTAACCGTTTGGCGTGCCCCACCTCGAGCTCCCTCGTGACCTCTTCCCTCTGCAATTTCTCCCTTTCTATCTGCAGGTCGAGGTCCCTCCGAGCAGCCTGCTGCTGGAGGACAATTTCATACAGGCCGGTGAGGCTTCTCAGAACTGTCTCCTTTATAGTCGTCTTCAGGTTTCCGGACAGGTCCAGCTGGCCCTTCGCCTCCTGGTACAGCTTTTTGGCTGCCGTGGCAGCCGAGGGGCCAGCGGACGTTCCGGCAACCTGAGGCGACGAACTGGTCTGCTCCCGCGGGGCCGCCGCCGTCTCCGCCGATACCCGCCGCGTTGACGCGGCGGGTACCCGCTTGAGCTTCGGCGGTGCCGCGGGACCAGGCCTCTCTGGGGCCTCTGAGGAGCTCCCCCCGGCGTCCCGCTCTCCGGCACTCTTCCGCGGTTTTGGCGGCTGAGCGGGGCTTGGCGGTTTTGGGGAGGTCGGCGGGTTAGCGCCGGTGGCGCGTTTCACCGGCGTGTGAAAGCCAAACATAGTGGCGGTAGATCTTCTTCACTCACACAACTGTAAAGGGGCTGTGGAGTGGGTTCAAATCAAAATTGAGTAATATATTTTGTAAATAATGTATATAATGTAAATAAAATGTATAAAATTATATAAAATTTTGTAAATATAGATTTGTATAGAATCTAAATATGGTCAATTTGTCTAGGTCACTGCTGGCCACTATATGGCGCGCGTCGTTGGGTGTAAACACAAGTCAGTATCCACAGGACAACAAAACATATACAATACAATCTACGTCCTATTAACACAGGGATACGCAAACATACAGCACAAGACAATTTATAAAATTTATTCGTCAAATTTCTATATACTTAGCTAATTATTTCTATTTTACAGGTCCGGGTTAGGTTAGGTTAGGTTAGGTTAGGTTAGGTTAGGTTAGGTTAGGTTAGGTTAGGTTAGGTTAGGTTAGGTTAGGTTAGGTTAGGTTAGGTTAGGTTAGGTTAGGTTAGGTTAGGTTAGGTTAGGTTAGGTTAGGTTGGCCCCTATCTGGGCGGACTCCCTCCACAGGAGGGAGAACGCCGCCGCCATCCGCAGGCCCCAAAGGGCCATTGCACAGCGGGTGGCGAGGGCTTACCGCTCGGTGGGGTTCGCGGCGGCGTGCGCCCTGGCCGGCACGCCTCCTTGGGAGATCGAGGCGTGGGTACTGGCTAGGGTGTACGAGTGGTCGGCGCGGCGTAGGGCGCTCAATGCGCCCCCCGCCGCGGAGGAGCGGGAGGCCGTTCGGCGGGAGGCGAGGGCCGCAATCGTCCATCATTGGACCGAGGACCTCGCCTCTGCCACCTTCGGCCGCCGAACGTTGGACGCGCTCGGGCCAGTCCTTCAGGGATGGCTCGAGCGGCCCCACGGCTTCCTCTCGTTCCGTCTGGTGCAGGTGCTGACCGGGCATGGTTGCTTCGGGTCGTACCTGCATCGGATTGGGAGGGAGGAGGCCGCCGCGTGCCACGACTGCGGCGCGGCGGAGGACTCGGCACAGCACACCCTCGAGGTGTGCCCGGCCTGGTCTGAGCTGCGCCGCGGCCTGACTGCGGTGGTGGGGCCGGACCTCTCGCTGCCCGGCGTGGTTCTGTCCATGCTGGGGGGCGAGGCGGCCTGGTCGGCGGTCGCCTCTTTCTGCGAGGACGTGATCTCGCAGAAAGAGGCAGCGGAGCGCGCGCGGGAGGACGATCCCCTCGCGGCGCCGCTCCGCAGGCGGAGAAGGGGAAGAGTGAGACGGCTGTACGATCAGCGTCTCCTCCTCCCCGGTGGTGAATAGCGGGAGACTGGCGCGGGGGCGCCTTGTCTCCTGCATTGCACGGTTCACCACCACCGTCGGCGGGAATGACCGAGCACTCGCGGTCATTTCCGGGCCCCTCCTCGTAGGGAGGGGCGTGCGGGCCCCGCTGTAAAGGCGGGCGATCGTCGGCGGGGGACTGGATGATAAGGCTCTGCCAGTTTCCCAGTTCCCCTCCATGAAGACGATGCGGGAGTGCCGCTGGGTCGTTTAGTGGGTATACCCGGGCTAGCCGGGGGAGTCCCACATAACCCTCTCGTCCCCCAACGAGAGGGTATGCGTAACGCATTTTTCCCAGCGTCAACAAAAAAAAAAAAAAAAAAAAAAAAAAAAAAAAAAGGTTAGGTTAGGTTAGGTTAGGTTAGGTTAGGTTAGGTTAGGTTAGGTTAGGTTAGGTTAGGTTAGGTTAGGTTAGGTTAGGTTAGGTTAGGTTAGGTTTTTTTTTTTTTTTTTTTTTTTTTTTTTTTAATTAATTATACTGTTACCTCTAACGTTGTCAGAGATTGTATTTTCCGGGTGTTTTATTTGCCTACATTTTTTAACTTGTTTGGTTGGTTTGGTTGATGTTTTAATTTGTGTGTTTTGAATTTGTGTCATTTACGTTTTAAACTTTTACTCGCTTTCAGGATAAACATTCATATATTATGACTAATACATATTGATATCCTGCTATCTCAACTTTTATTTCTTTGTATGACTTGCTGTGTTATTTTTATGCAGTAGTCTAGGAATATTTTTCGACTGCTCATCTGGGCGACTAGAGTACTTATGTTTTCTGCACTTATTTTTACGTGTAATTTTTGTTCAGTTTCTAGTCTTTCCAGAGAGAAAATGGGGCATTCTATCAGCAGATGTGGTACTGTTTCGTCTGTTCCGGGCTCGCAGATGCACGATGGGTTCCCCTTGCACTTGAATCGATACAAGTACTCTGAGAACCCACCGTGCCCTGTCAATAGTTGTGTCATGATGCTCGACTTCTCAATTTTTCTCACTACTTGGTGTGCGTCCACCGCGTCAGGAAAGAAGAGTTTGGTGATCTTCGCAGTGTCACCAGACTTATACCTCCGATTCCATTCGCAGAGAGATCTTTCACGGAAGAATCTCTTCGCGAATGAGGTCGGGCATCGGTCATAGTCGGGTTTCTTTTTGCTGTGTAGGGCAGCCTCCTTTGCCAGTTCATCTGCACGTTCGTTGCCCTCCATTCCTGCATGGGCTTTTATCCAAAATAAGGTTACTTCCTTATTTTGGAGGCTGCATGTCCTTAGGTTTTCCCTAGTTTCGACTGCGAGGGGATGGAGGGAACTGTGATTTATTACTGTCTGGAGGGCTGCTGTGGAGTCGCTGTAGATCCCGAATGTGGTCGCTTTATGTTCTGCGGCTGTCCTGGTTGCGCGGCATATGGCCAGCAGTTCAGCCTGGTAGACCGTGCAGTGTGATGACAGACAAAATTTTCGTGCTCTGATCTCAGTCCGGCTGTCCCATAGTGACCAGGCTGCTCCTACTTTATCATCAATTTTGCTGCCATCGGTAAAAATCCGCACCTCCTGGTTGTTGTGCTCATCCACTTGTTCACGGTCCACCAGGTCTATGAACCCCAGGTTCATATGTGTCGCTGGGTGTGGAGCCTGCACCACCGCCGCCATCCGTTCCACCTCTCTATCCCCCAATGTCGACTGGCATATCCCCTTCCTCGCCTCATATAGTGCCGCTGCTTCTTGAACTCGAAGGTCGAGTGGTAGTATCCCAGCCAACAGTAGTGCCGAGTTTAGGGACACTGTTCGGTAGGCTCTGCAGAGTTTTTGGGCGAAACCTCTTTGGACCATGTTCAGTTGTTTCTGGATCCCTTTCTTTCCCGACGCCGGGGACCACACACTAGCTGCGTATAGGATTATGGGCTCAACTGTGGCTGTATAAATTGTGCGCACTATTTCAGGGTGAAGGCCCCAGCTCACTTTGGCTGCCCTTGCCAGCTGCTTGTATATTTTTATGGCCTTACTGCAGACGCCGGCGACGTGAGTGTTAAAAGTCAGCCCATCGTCTACAGTAAGTCCCAGGATCTTTATTTCTTTTGACATGCAAATGTCGACCCCGCCCATGCTCAGGCGTGGGGTGTCATATTTCAGTTTTCGGGTAATGGTCATTGCCTTGGTCTTATGTGGTGCAAACTTTAACTTATTGCTGACCCCCCACTCCCGAACATAAGGGAGGGCGACATTTGCCTGGCTTTCAATTTCTTGTGCAGTTTTGCCGCTCAAAACTAGCACCACATCATCCGCGAAGGCCTGACAGTAGATGCCTTTGTCATCAAGTCCCTTTAGGAGTGGGTCTAGGAGCAGGTTCCATAGGATAGGGCCTCCAATAGATCCCTGAACACAACCTTTGTTTGTATTTTTCGTGCATTGTTCTCCACCGTATCTGACTTCGACCTTTCTGCAACTCAGGTAACTGTCCATCAGCCTCCTCAGGTTCACTGGGCACCTTTCCTCAGCCAGACGTACTTTTATAGCAGGCCACCATGCGCTGTCGAAGGCTCCCTCTATGTCTAATGATATCACCGTTATAATACCTTTTTGTTTCAGCTTGTCGCGTATATGTTGTATTAGGGCATAGAGGGAGTCCTCAGTGCTTTTTTGGGGCATAAAGCCGTACTGACGAGTACTCAGCTTTGGTATAAGGTGCCATTTGAGTCGGGTGACCAGCATCTTTTCGAAGATTTTTCCCAGGACCGGCAATAGTCCTATAGGCCTGTAGGCTTTTGGGCTGCTATAATCGCCCTTTCCCGGTTTCCTCAATGCGATCACTGTTGCTATTTTCCATATGTTCGGGAAATGGTGATATTCCAGGCATTTGTTTGCCAGTCCCAGGAACAATTCTGGGTCCTCTAAAATTGCTTCGCTACAGATATCAGCGGTGAATCCGTCGGCACCTGGAGACTTTTTCGGGTTGAAGGTCTGTAATGCTGTTACTAATTCCTGCAAGGTAAAAGGAGGATCGAGTGCTTCTTCGTTATTGTAGGTGTTGATTGCTTCCGCTTTTTCTCTTATGCGACGATGTTCAGCATTTTCCTCTTCCACAGTGTCTTCCGGGAAGAATGTCTCGGCCAAGAGTCTCACTGACCCTTTCGAGTCAGTGATTTCTCCATCCCTTGTCAATGGCATGTCCTCTTGTCTCCCGGTTGTTCTGGCAATCACTCTGTATATTCCCTCCCAGACCCCCTCCCTTTCCTGCTTTGTACAAAATTCCTTCCAACTTTCCACTTGTGCCCTTTTGACTGCGTCTTCGTAATTTTGTTTTTCTTTCAGGTACTCATCGACCACCTTTGCTCTTCGGATCGGCGCTGCGCATCTTATCCTACGTCTCCTGGTGGCGACAGCTTTTTTCATCACGGCGAGCTCTTCGGACCACCACGGCATGGTAAGTATTTCATTATTTTTCTTTTTTGGTATTGTTTCTGTGCATGTTTGTGTAATTATTTCTGTGTATTTAATTATTGTATCTTCTAGTTTTTCTTTATTATCTATTTTATCTGCCTCAACTTTGTTTATGTTATTTGCTATCTTAAAAAGGGCCAGTTTCTCTCGAAATTGGTTCCATTTTGCTTTTTTGGTATTGTATTGTCTAGTTGTTCTATTTATTTGTATACCTTTTGCTTTCTTTAGTAAAATTTTGAAGCTGATGCCGTTGTGGTCCGAGCTAGTGAGATCTTCTTCTACCGTCCAGTCTGCCACCAGGTTCAGCAGGTCCGCGCAGCAGGCCGTCACATCGACGTAGCTGGTGTAACGTTGGTTACCCCTTATCGTATCGAAAGTAGGGGTATCTCCGGTGTTAAGTACCTGCATTCCCATTTCTTCAAAGGTGACAGAAAGTTCTTCTCCTCTGCGGTCTTCTACTTTACTACCCCACCAGACACTCTTAGCATTGCTGTCTCCACCAAGCAGTATTTTTCCAGGACCGTCCGACGCTATGTGAGCGAGACTCTCCAAGTATGGCCCTATGGGTTTGTCGGGTTCAAAATAGTAGGAAGCTAGTGTGATTTCCCAGACGCTGGTACGGATCCTCACGACGACGATGTTGTTCGTGGTGTGTTTTGGGCACTGAATCACATCTAAATCACTATCGAAAACTACTATGGCTGCTTTGACTATCCCTTCTCCTTGGTTAGTGTTCTGGAAGATCCTTGTACCTCTGTAGTCCCTCATGCTTCCCGTCCCACCCACGTATGGTTCCTGGATGAGCGCCACCGCGGCTTTACGTTTAGTTGCTTCTATCATAAGCTCATCAGTTGCCAGTTTTTTTCTTTGAAGATTTGCTTGTAGTATCTGGTACGGTAATTTTACGCCAGGCAGGCCCTTAGCAGTACGCTATGGTAGAGCGTGCCAATGCCTCCCACCTATTTCGAACTGGGCAGTCGCGGCTAAATGCACTGTGTCCAGCCGGGCTTAGTTTAGCATTGACACAATTGCAACACGTTGGCGCTATGCCAGCCTGTCGCTCCGGACAGCTGATAGCCGTGTGTGGACCGCTACAGTGGCTACACCTTAGTACGGTGTCCTTACAAAATTTTCGGCTGTGTCCGTATCCCAGGCATAGCGAGCACTGCACCAGTGGCGACTGGTCCTCCACCCTGATACTTTGCATGTCAATGTATAAAGACTCTAATTCCGTGGCCCGTTTCCAAATTCTGGGGGAAGTCCTTAGCACAATGTGCCCAGTATGTGGATTCCTAGCCGTTTTCCTATATATTATTTCTATTCTGTCCTCGTCCTTGCCAAGATTGCTGAAGAGACCGCGGTTCTGGTTTCTGATTGCCCTAAGGACGTCCTCGTCGCTGTGAACTAATAAGACGCCCTTAAGGACCAGAAGTGGATCCTTGTTTTTAATTTCTTCAACTTTAAGGTGCTCCCCTCTCTTTTCGATTCTTTCCTTCACCTTATTTCTCTCTTCTATAGTTTTGCAGGCCATTATAATCTTTCCATCTTTTGCTTTCCGAACATTTTCGATCCTTGTCTCTCCTCCTGTCGCATCCACCGCTTTCCTTATTCTGCTTAGGACCTCCTCTCCAGTTTCTGTCTCGTCCATGGACGTCACCACTATCGAATGTAGCGCCGGTCTTTCCGAGGGTCGCGGCCTAAAGGGGGGGCCGGCTGTCACGTTCGCGTAGGACAATCTCTCCAATTCCTGTTTTTGATTATCAATTTTTTCCTTTAGGTCTTCCATGCTTTTTGCGTGCTCCATTATTAGTTTACTGTGTTCTTCTATTTTTGAAATTAATTCCCCGGTCTTGTCCTTCTCCTTGATCTCGACTGTCTCTGTGTCTACTAGTTTAGTTGCTGCTGATTCACCCGTGGCTCCCTTTCCCTTCCCTACAGTATTTTCTTTGTCCGCCTCCTTGACCAACTGATAAAGCCGGTCCACAGCTTGCGTCACTTCCGATTTTATTTCAGTTTTCAAGTTCCTGGAATTATTCAAGTGGAGTTTGGCTTTGTTGAGGCACGCCCTGGCCTCGGCCGTTCTGCTGGGGTATATAGCTGTGTTTGGTGGCGCCTCCACTGCCCCCACTGAGGTCTTTCGATGTGCAGTTTTTGCCTCCTGCGGTGGAACCGGCTTCTGTGTGGTCTTCGAGGGGCCCGCTATAGCGCCTTTCCCTGTAGGGTCGGTTGAAGGCTTTGATTTCGGGTCGCTTTTGCCTGATTCCCACTCACCTATGCTTCGGCGCACGCTTGTTGGTGCGGGGTTTTCCATCGGAGGCTCTTCACCGTCCGCGCGCTTTGCTGGGGTACGGAAACCGAACATTTTTACGTTGAAAGATATATATATTAATTTAAACTGTTTTATTAATTTTACTAATGTTTGTTTCTTTTTGTTTCAGATCAACGGCGGTGACAGACGAGCAGACCAGAGTGCCACAGAAGGTGTAGAGGGTAAGTATTAACGAATACTATTATTTTCTATTTGTCAATCCTTTAAAAATTTTTGACCGAATACCGGTGTTGTGCAGCTAGCTGAGCTTTTATGGGTGGGTGGGAGGGCGATTTTTTGAAATTTTGTATGGGATCTCGCGACAAAAATGCGCGGATCGGGTGCTGGCCGACGCGAGGGACGCGACGACGTGAAAAACTGTTTAAAAAAGAGGAAAATTGATGAAAATTAAACCAAAATACGTGAAAATTTGACAATTTTTGGAGTATTTGTTCCAGAGAATTCCCGAAAAATCACTTTTTGGGCGCGCCGTTCGCAGGGGACGACGGGGGCGACGCCTAGGATCAGACGGCGAGTTTTCTTCCGGATACGGTAAGTTAATTGCTTAAAAATGAAATTTTAAATATAAAAATTTATGAAAAACTGTTTTTCAGCCAAAAAATTAGTTTTTTACATGAAAACTATGCAATAAAAGGGAGGGGTCGGAACGAGACAAAAATCTACTAAAAAACGATGTATAACAACCTATGCGACAAACCAACAGTAACTAAAATATTTATGTTTTTTTTTTTTTCGTTTTTATGAGCTCGCTTAGGTAGACTTTATGTTAGTGAATTTAGCTACACGAACGGGCCGGAGGGCGGTTTTTTGAAATTTTGTATGGGATCTCGCGACAAAAATGCGCGGATCGGGTGCTGGCCGACGCGAGGGACGCGACGACGTGAAAAACTGTTTAAAAAAGAGGAAAATTGATGAAAATTAAACCAAAATACGTGAAAATTTGACAATTTTTGGAGTATTTGTTCCAGAGAATTCCCGAAAAATCACTTTTTGGGCGCGCCGTTCGCAGGGGACGACGGGGGCGACGCCTAGGATCAGACGGCGAGTTTTCTTCCGGATACGGTAAGTTAATTGCTTAAAAATGAAATTTTAAATATAAAAATTTATGAAAAACTGTTTTTCAGCCAAAAAATTAGTTTTTTACATGAAAACTATGCAATAAAAGGGAGGGGTCGGAACGAGACAAAAATCTACTAAAAAACGATGTATAACAACCTATGCGACAAACCAACAGTAACTAAAATATTTATGTTTTTTCGTTTTTATGAGCTCGCTTAGGTAGACTTTATGTTAGTGAATTTAGCTACACGAACGGGCCGGAGGGCGGTTTTTTGAAATTTTGTATGGGATCTCGCGACAAAAATGCGCGTGCTGGCCGACGCGAGGGACGCGACGACGTGAAAAACTGTTTAAAAAAGAGGAAAATTGATGAAAATTAAACCAAGATACGTGAAAATTTGACAATTTTTGGAGTATTTGTTCCAGAGAATTCCCGAAAAATCACTTTTTGGGCGCGCCGTTCGCAGGGGACGACGGGGGCGACGCCTAGGATCAGACGGCGAGTTTTCTTCCGGATACGGTAAGTTAATTGCTTAAAAATGAAATTTTAAATATAAAAATTTATGAAAAACTGTTTTTCAGCCAAAAAATTAGTTTTTTATATGAAAACTATGCAATAAAAGGGAGGGGTCGGAACGAGACAAAAATCTACTAAAAAACGATGTATAACAACCTATGCGACAAACCAACAGTAACTAAAATATTTATGTTTTTTCGTTTTTATGAGCTCGCTTAGGTAGACTTTATGTTAGTGAATTTAGCTACACGAACGGGCCGGAGGGCGGTTTTTTGAAATTTTGTATGGGATCTCGCGACAAAAATGCGCGGATCGGGTGCTGGCCGACGCGAGGGACGCGACGACGTGAAAAACTGTTTAAAAAAGAGGAAAATTGATGAAAATTAAACCAAGATACGTGAAAATTTGACAATTTTTGGAGTATTTGTTCCAGAGAATTCCCGAAAAATCACTTTTTGGGCGCGCCGTTCGCAGGGGACGACGGGGGCGACGCCTAGGATCAGACGGCGAGTTTTCTTCCGGATACGGTAAGTTAATTGCTTAAAAATGAAATTTTAAATATAAAAATTTATGAAAAACTGTTTTTCAGCCAAAAAATTAGTTTTTTATATGAAAACTATGCAATAAAAGGGAGGGGTCGGAACGAGACAAAAATCTACTAAAAAACGATGTATAACAACCTATGCGACAAACCAACAGTAACTAAAATATTTATGTTTTTTCGTTTTTATGAGCTCGCTTAGGTAGACTTTATGTTAGTGAATTTAGCTACACGAACGGGCCGGAGGGCGGTTTTTTGAAATTTTGTATGGGATCTCGCGACAAAAATGCGCGGATCGGGTGCTGGCCGACGCGAGGGACGCGACGACGTGAAAAACTGTTTAAAAAAGAGGAAAATTGATGAAAATTAAACCAAGATACGTGAAAATTTGACAATTTTTGGAGTATTTGTTCCAGAGAATTCCCGAAAAATCACTTTTTGGGCGCGCCGTTCGCAGGGGACGACGGGGGCGACGCCTAGGATCAGACGGCGAGTTTTCTTCCGGATACGGTAAGTTAATTGCTTAAAAATGAAATTTTAAATATAAAAATTTATGAAAAACTGTTTTTCAGCCAAAAAATTAGTTTTTTATATGAAAACTATGCAATAAAAGGGAGGGGTCGGAACGAGACAAAAATCTACTAAAAAACGATGTATAACAACCTATGCGACAAACCAACAGTAACTAAAATATTTATGTTTTTTCGTTTTTATGAGCTCGCTTAGGTAGACTTTATGTTAGTGAATTTAGCTACACGAACGGGCCGGAGGGCGGTTTTTTGAAATTTTGTATGGGATCTCGCGACAAAAATGCGCGGATCGGGTGCTGGCCGACGCGAGGGACGCGACGACGTGAAAAACTGTTTAAAAAAGAGGAAAATTGATGAAAATTAAACCAAAATACGTGAAAATTTGACAATTTTTGGAGTATTTGTTCCAGAGAATTCCCGAAAAATCACTTTTTGGGCGCGCCGTTCGCAGGGGACGACGGGGGGCGACGCCTAGGATCAGACGGCGAGTTTTCTTCCGGATACGGTAAGTTAATTGCTTAAAAATGAAATTTTAAATATAAAAATTTATGAAAAACTGTTTTTCAGCCAAAAAATTAGTTTTTTATATGAAAACTATGCAATAAAAGGGAGGGGTCGGAACGAGACAAAAATCTACTAAAAAACGATGTATAACAACCTATGCGACAAACCAACAGTAACTAAAATATTTATGTTTTTTCGTTTTTATGAGCTCGCTTAGGTAGACTTTATGTTAGTGAATTTAGCTACACGAACGGGCCGGAGGGCGGTTTTTTGAAATTTTGTATGGGATCTCGCGACAAAAATGCGCGGATCGGGTGCTGGCCGACGCGAGGGACGCGACGACGTGAAAAACTGTTTAAAAAAGAGGAAAATTGATGAAAATTAAACCAAGATACGTGAAAATTTGACAATTTTTGGAGTATTTGTTCCAGAGAATTCCCGAAAAATCACTTTTTGGGCGCGCCGTTCGCAGGGGACGACGGGGGCGACGCCTAGGATCAGACGGCGAGTTTTCTTCCGGATACGGTAAGTTAATTGCTTAAAAATGAAATTTTAAATATAAAAATTTATGAAAAACTGTTTTTCAGCCAAAAAATTAGTTTTTTATATGAAAACTATGCAATAAAAGGGAGGGGTCGGAACGAGACAAAAATCTACTAAAAAACGATGTATAACAACCTATGCGACAAACCAACAGTAACTAAAATATTTATGTTTTTTCGTTTTTATGAGCTCGCTTAGGTAGACTTTATGTTAGTGAATTTAGCTACACGAACGGGCCGGAGGGCGGTTTTTTGAAATTTTGTATGGGATCTCGCGACAAAAATGCGCGGATCGGGTGCTGGCCGACGCGAGGGGACGCGACGACGTGAAAAACTGTTTAAAAAAGAGGAAAATTGATGAAAATTAAACCAAGATACGTGAAAATTTGACAATTTTTGGAGTATTTGTTCCAGAGAATTCCCGAAAAATCACTTTTTGGGCGCGCCGTTCGCAGGGGACGACGGGGGCGACGCCTAGGATCAGACGGCGAGTTTTCTTCCGGATACGGTAAGTTAATTGCTTAAAAATGAAATTTTAAATATAAAAATTTATGAAAAACTGTTTTTCAGCCAAAAAATTAGTTTTTTATATGAAAACTATGCAATAAAAGGGAGGGGTCGGAACGAGACAAAAATCTACTAAAAAACGATGTATAACAACCTATGCGACAAACCAACAGTAACTAAAATATTTATGTTTTTTCGTTTTTATGAGCTCGCTTAGGTAGACTTTATGTTAGTGAATTTAGCTACACGAACGGGCCGGAGGGCGGTTTTTTGAAATTTTGTATGGGATCTCGCGACAAAAATGCGCGGATCGGGTGCTGGCCGACGCGAGGGACGCGACGACGTGAAAAACTGTTTAAAAAAGAGGAAAATTGATGAAAATTAAACCAAGATACGTGAAAATTTGACAATTTTTGGAGTATTTGTTCCAGAGAATTCCCGAAAAATCACTTTTTGGGCGCGCCGTTCGCAGGGGACGACGGGGGCGACGCCTAGGATCAGACGGCGAGTTTTCTTCCGGATACGGTAAGTTAATTGCTTAAAAATGAAATTTTAAATATAAAAATTTATGAAAAACTGTTTTTCAGCCAAAAAATTAGTTTTTTATATGAAAACTATGCAATAAAAGGGAGGGGTCGGAACGAGACAAAAATCTACTAAAAAACGATGTATAACAACCTATGCGACAAACCAACAGTAACTAAAATATTTATGTTTTTTTCGTTTTTATGAGCTCGCTTAGGTAGACTTTATGTTAGTGAATTTAGCTACACGAACGGGCCGGAGGGCGGTTTTTTGAAATTTTGTATGGGATCTCGCGACAAAAATGCGCGGATCGGGTGCTGGCCGACGCGAGGGACGCGACGACGTGAAAAACTGTTTAAAAAAGAGGAAAATTGATGAAAATTAAACCAAGATACGTGAAAATTTGACAATTTTTGGAGTATTTGTTCCAGAGAATTCCCGAAAAATCACTTTTTGGGCGCGCCGTTCGCAGGGGACGACGGGGGCGACGCCTAGGATCAGACGGCGAGTTTTCTTCCGGATACGGTAAGTTAATTGCTTAAAAATGAAATTTTAAATATAAAAATTTATGAAAAACTGTTTTTCAGCCAAAAAATTAGTTTTTTATATGAAAACTATGCAATAAAAGGGAGGGGTCGGAACGAGACAAAAATCTACTAAAAAACGATGTATAACAACCTATGCGACAAACCAACAGTAACTAAAATATTTATGTTTTTTCGTTTTTATGAGCTCGCTTAGGTAGACTTTATGTTAGTGAATTTAGCTACACGAACGGGCCGGAGGGCGGTTTTTTGAAATTTTGTATGGGATCTCGCGACAAAAATGCGCGGATCGGGTGCTGGCCGACGCGAGGGACGCGACGACGTGAAAAACTGTTTAAAAAAGAGGAAAATTGATGAAAATTAAACCAAGATACGTGAAAATTTGACAATTTTTGGAGTATTTGTTCCAGAGAATTCCCGAAAAATCACTTTTTGGGCGCGCCGTTCGCAGGGGACGACGGGGGCGACGCCTAGGATCAGACGGCGAGTTTTCTTCCGGATACGGTAAGTTAATTGCTTAAAAATGAAATTTTAAATATAAAAATTTATGAAAAACTGTTTTTCAGCCAAAAAATTAGTTTTTTATATGAAAACTATGCAATAAAAGGGAGGGGTCGGAACGAGACAAAAATCTACTAAAAAACGATGTATAACAACCTATGCGACAAACCAACAGTAACTAAAATATTTATGTTTTTTCGTTTTTATGAGCTCGCTTAGGTAGACTTTATGTTAGTGAATTTAGCTACACGAACGGGCCGGAGGGCGGTTTTTTGAAATTTTGTATGGGATCTCGCGACAAAAATGCGCGGATCGGGTGCTGGCCGACGCGAGGGACGCGACGACGTGAAAAACTGTTTAAAAAAGAGGAAAATTGATGAAAATTAAACCAAGATACGTGAAAATTTGACAATTTTTGGAGTATTTGTTCCAGAGAATTCCCGAAAAATCACTTTTTGGGCGCGCCGTTCGCAGGGGACGACGGGGGCGACGCCTAGGATCAGACGGCGAGTTTTCTTCCGGATACGGTAAGTTAATTGCTTAAAAATGAAATTTTAAATATAAAAATTTATGAAAAACTGTTTTTCAGCCAAAAAATTAGTTTTTTATATGAAAACTATGCAATAAAAGGGAGGGGTCGGAACGAGACAAAAATCTACTAAAAAACGATGTATAACAACCTATGCGACAAACCAACAGTAACTAAAATATTTATGTTTTTTCGTTTTTATGAGCTCGCTTAGGTAGACTTTATGTTAGTGAATTTAGCTACACGAACGGGCCGGAGGGCGGTTTTTTGAAATTTTGTATGGGATCTCGCGACAAAAATGCGCGGATCGGGTGCTGGCCGACGCGAGGGACGCGACGACGTGAAAAACTGTTTAAAAAAGAGGAAAATTGATGAAAATTAAACCAAGATACGTGAAAATTTGACAATTTTTGGAGTATTTGTTCCAGAGAATTCCCGAAAAATCACTTTTTGGGCGCGCCGTTCGCAGGGGACGACGGGGGCGACGCCTAGGATCAGACGGCGAGTTTTCTTCCGGATACGGTAAGTTAATTGCTTAAAAATGAAATTTTAAATATAAAAATTTATGAAAAACTGTTTTTCAGCCAAAAAATTAGTTTTTTATATGAAAACTATGCAATAAAAGGGAGGGGTCGGAACGAGACAAAAATCTACTAAAAAACGATGTATAACAACCTATGCGACAAACCAACAGTAACTAAAATATTTATGTTTTTTCGTTTTTATGAGCTCGCTTAGGTAGACTTTATGTTAGTGAATTTAGCTACACGAACGGGCCGGAGGGCGGTTTTTTTGAAATTTTGTATGGGATCTCGCGACAAAAATGCGCGGATCGGGTGCTGGCCGACGCGAGGGACGCGACGACGTGAAAAACTGTTTAAAAAAGAGGAAAATTGATGAAAATTAAACCAAGATACGTGAAAATTTGACAATTTTTGGAGTATTTGTTCCAGAGAATTCCCGAAAAATCACTTTTTGGGCGCGCCGTTCGCAGGGGACGACGGGGGCGACGCCTAGGATCAGACGGCGAGTTTTCTTCCGGATACGGTAAGTTAATTGCTTAAAAATGAAATTTTAAATATAAAAATTTATGAAAAACTGTTTTTCAGCCAAAAAATTAGTTTTTTATATGAAAACTATGCAATAAAAGGGAGGGGTCGGAACGAGACAAAAATCTACTAAAAAACGATGTATAACAACCTATGCGACAAACCAACAGTAACTAAAATATTTATGTTTTTTCGTTTTTATGAGCTCGCTTAGGTAGACTTTATGTTAGTGAATTTAGCTACACGAACGGGCCGGAGGGCGGTTTTTTGAAATTTTGTATGGGATCTCGCGACAAAAATGCGCGGATCGGGTGCTGGCCGACGCGAGGGACGCGACGACGTGAAAAACTGTTTAAAAAAGAGGAAAATTGATGAAAATTAAACCAAGATACGTGAAAATTTGACAATTTTTGGAGTATTTGTTCCAGAGAATTCCCGAAAAATCACTTTTTGGGCGCGCCGTTCGCAGGGGACGACGGGGGCGACGCCTAGGATCAGACGGCGAGTTTTCTTCCGGATACGGTAAGTTAATTGCTTAAAAATGAAATTTTAAATATAAAAATTTATGAAAAACTGTTTTTCAGCCAAAAAATTAGTTTTTTATATGAAAACTATGCAATAAAAGGGAGGGGTCGGAACGAGACAAAAATCTACTAAAAAACGATGTATAACAACCTATGCGACAAACCAACAGTAACTAAAATATTTATGTTTTTTCGTTTTTATGAGCTCGCTTAGGTAGACTTTATGTTAGTGAATTTAGCTACACGAACGGGCCGGAGGGCGGTTTTTTGAAATTTTGTATGGGATCTCGCGACAAAAATGCGCGGATCGGGTGCTGGCCGACGCGAGGGACGCGACGACGTGAAAAACTGTTTAAAAAAGAGGAAAATTGATGAAAATTAAACCAAGATACGTGAAAATTTGACAATTTTTGGAGTATTTGTTCCAGAGAATTCCCGAAAAATCACTTTTTGGGCGCGCCGTTCGCAGGGGACGACGGGGGCGACGCCTAGGATCAGACGGCGAGTTTTCTTCCGGATACGGTAAGTTAATTGCTTAAAAATGAAATTTTAAATATAAAAATTTATGAAAAACTGTTTTTCAGCCAAAAAATTAGTTTTTTATATGAAAACTATGCAATAAAAGGGAGGGGTCGGAACGAGACAAAAATCTACTAAAAAACGATGTATAACAACCTATGCGACAAACCAACAGTAACTAAAATATTTATGTTTTTTCGTTTTTATGAGCTCGCTTAGGTAGACTTTATGTTAGTGAATTTAGCTACACGAACGGGCCGGAGGGCGGTTTTTTGAAATTTTGTATGGGATCTCGCGACAAAAATGCGCGGATCGGGTGCTGGCCGACGCGAGGGACGCGACGACGTGAAAAACTGTTTAAAAAAGAGGAAAATTGATGAAAATTAAACCAAGATACGTGAAAATTTGACAATTTTTGGAGTATTTGTTCCAGAGAATTCCCGAAAAATCACTTTTTGGGCGCGCCGTTCGCAGGGGACGACGGGGGCGACGCCTAGGATCAGACGGCGAGTTTTCTTCCGGATACGGTAAGTTAATTGCTTAAAAATGAAATTTTAAATATAAAAATTTATGAAAAACTGTTTTTCAGCCAAAAAATTAGTTTTTTATATGAAAACTATGCAATAAAAGGGAGGGGTCGGAACGAGACAAAAATCTACTAAAAAACGATGTATAACAACCTATGCGACAAACCAACAGTAACTAAAATATTTATGTTTTTTCGTTTTTATGAGCTCGCTTAGGTAGACTTTATGTTAGTGAATTTAGCTACACGAACGGGCCGGAGGGCGGTTTTTTGAAATTTTGTATGGGATCTCGCGACAAAAATGCGCGGATCGGGTGCTGGCCGACGCGAGGGACGCGACGACGTGAAAAACTGTTTAAAAAAGAGGAAAATTGATGAAAATTAAACCAAGATACGTGAAAATTTGACAATTTTTGGAGTATTTGTTCCAGAGAATTCCCGAAAAATCACTTTTTGGGCGCGCCGTTCGCAGGGGACGACGGGGGCGACGCCTAGGATCAGACGGCGAGTTTTCTTCCGGATACGGTAAGTTAATTGCTTAAAAATGAAATTTTAAATATAAAAATTTATGAAAAACTGTTTTTCAGCCAAAAAATTAGTTTTTTATATGAAAACTATGCAATAAAAGGGAGGGGTCGGAACGAGACAAAAATCTACTAAAAAACGATGTATAACAACCTATGCGACAAACCAACAGTAACTAAAATATTTATGTTTTTTTCGTTTTTATGAGCTCGCTTAGGTAGACTTTATGTTAGTGAATTTAGCTACACGAACGGGCCGGAGGGCGGTTTTTTGAAATTTTGTATGGGATCTCGCGACAAAAATGCGCGGATCGGGTGCTGGCCGACGCGAGGGACGCGACGACGTGAAAAACTGTTTAAAAAAGAGGAAAATTGATGAAAATTAAACCAAGATACGTGAAAATTTGACAATTTTTGGAGTATTTGTTCCAGAGAATTCCCGAAAAATCACTTTTTGGGCGCGCCGTTCGCAGGGGACGACGGGGGCGACGCCTAGGATCAGACGGCGAGTTTTCTTCCGGATACGGTAAGTTAATTGCTTAAAAATGAAATTTTAAATATAAAAATTTATGAAAAACTGTTTTTCAGCCAAAAAATTAGTTTTTTATATAAAAAACTATGCAATAAAAGGGAGGGGTCGGAACGAGACAAAAATCTACTAAAAAACGATGTATAACAACCTATGCGACAAACCAACAGTAACTAAAATATTTATGTTTTTTCGTTTTTATGAGCTCGCTTAGGTAGACTTTATGTTAGTGAATTTAGCTACACGAACGGGCCGGAGGGCGGTTTTTTGAAATTTTGTATGGGATCTCGCGACAAAAATGCGCGGATCGGGTGCTGGCCGACGCGAGGGACGCGACGACGTGAAAAACTGTTTAAAAAAGAGGAAAAATTGATGAAAATTAAACCAAGATACGTGAAAATTTGACAATTTTTGGAGTATTTGTTCCAGAGAATTCCCGAAAAATCACTTTTTGGGCGCGCCGTTCGCAGGGGACGACGGGGGCGACGCCTAGGATCAGACGGCGAGTTTTCTTCCGGATACGGTAAGTTAATTGCTTAAAAATGAAATTTTAAATATAAAAATTTATGAAAAAACTGTTTTTCAGCCAAAAAATTAGTTTTTTATATGAAAACTATGCAATAAAAGGGAGGGGTCGGAACGAGACAAAAATCTACTAAAAAACGATGTATAACAACCTATGCGACAAACCAACAGTAACTAAAATATTTATGTTTTTTTCGTTTTTATGAGCTCGCTTAGGTAGACTTTATGTTAGTGAATTTAGCTACACGAACGGGCCGGAGGGCGGTTTTTTGAAATTTTGTATGGGATCTCGCGACAAAAATGCGCGGATCGGGTGCTGGCCGACGCGAGGGACGCGACGACGTGAAAAACTGTTTAAAAAAGAGGAAAATTGATGAAAATTAAACCAAGATACGTGAAAATTTGACAATTTTTGGAGTATTTGTTCCAGAGAATTCCCGAAAAATCACTTTTTGGGCGCGCCGTTCGCAGGGGACGACGGGGGCGACGCCTAGGATCAGACGGCGAGTTTTCTTCCGGATACGGTAAGTTAATTGCTTAAAAATGAAATTTTAAATATAAAAATTTATGAAAAACTGTTTTTCAGCCAAAAAATTAGTTTTTTATATGAAAACTATGCAATAAAAGGGAGGGGTCGGAACGAGACAAAAATCTACTAAAAAACGATGTATAACAACCTATGCGACAAACCAACAGTAACTAAAATATTTATGTTTTTTCGTTTTTATGAGCTCGCTTAGGTAGACTTTATGTTAGTGAATTTAGCTACACGAACGGGCCGGAGGGCGGTTTTTTGAAATTTTGTATGGGATCTCGCGACAAAAATGCGCGGATCGGGTGCTGGCCGACGCGAGGGACGCGACGACGTGAAAAACTGTTTAAAAAAGAGGAAAATTGATGAAAATTAAACCAAGATACGTGAAAATTTGACAATTTTTGGAGTATTTGTTCCAGAGAATTCCCGAAAAATCACTTTTTGGGCGCGCCGTTCGCAGGGGACGACGGGGGCGACGCCTAGGATCAGACGGCGAGTTTTCTTCCGGATACGGTAAGTTAATTGCTTAAAAATGAAATTTTAAATATAAAAATTTATGAAAAACTGTTTTTCAGCCAAAAAATTAGTTTTTTATATGAAAACTATGCAATAAAAGGGAGGGGTCGGAACGAGACAAAAATCTACTAAAAAACGATGTATAACAACCTATGCGACAAACCAACAGTAACTAAAATATTTATGTTTTTTCGTTTTTATGAGCTCGCTTAGGTAGACTTTATGTTAGTGAATTTAGCTACACGAACGGGCCGGAGGGCGGTTTTTTGAAATTTTGTATGGGATCTCGCGACAAAAATGCGCGGATCGGGTGCTGGCCGACGCGAGGGACGCGACGACGTGAAAAACTGTTTAAAAAAGAGGAAAATTGATGAAAATTAAACCAAGATACGTGAAAATTTGACAATTTTTGGAGTATTTGTTCCAGAGAATTCCCGAAAAATCACTTTTTGGGCGCGCCGTTCGCAGGGGACGACGGGGGCGACGCCTAGGATCAGACGGCGAGTTTTCTTCCGGATACGGTAAGTTAATTGCTTAAAAAATGAAATTTTAAATATAAAAATTTATGAAAAACTGTTTTTCAGCCAAAAAATTAGTTTTTCATATGAAAACTATGCAATAAAAGGGAGGGGTCGGAACGAGACAAAAATCTACTAAAAAACGATGTATAACAACCTATGCGACAAACCAACAGTAACTAAAATATTTATGTTTTTTCGTTTTTATGAGCTCGCTTAGGTAGACTTTATGTTAGTGAATTTAGCTACACGAACGGGCCGGAGGGCGGTTTTTTGAAATTTTGTATGGGATCTCGCGACAAAAATGCGCGGATCGGGTGCTGGCCGACGCGAGGGACGCGACGACGTGAAAAACTGTTTAAAAAAGAGGAAAATTGATGAAAATTAACCAAAATACGTGAAAATTTGACAATTTTTGGAGTATTTGTTCCAGAGAATTCCCGAAAAATCACTTTTTGGGCGCGCCGTTCGCAGGGGACGACGGGGGCGACGCCTAGGATCAGACGGCGAGTTTTCTTCCGGATACGGTAAGTTAATTGCTTAAAAATGAAATTTTAAATATAAAAATTTATGAAAAACTGTTTTTCAGCCAAAAAATTAGTTTTTTATATGAAAACTATGCAATAAAAGGGAGGGGTCGGAACGAGACAAAAATCTACTAAAAAACGATGTATAACAACCTATGCGACAAACCAACAGTAACTAAAATATTTATGTTTTTTCGTTTTTATGAGCTCGCTTAGGTAGACTTTATGTTAGTGAATTTAGCTACACGAACGGGCCGGAGGGCGGTTTTTTGAAATTTTGTATGGGATCTCGCGACAAAAATGCGCGGATCGGGTGCTGGCCGACGCGAGGGACGCGACGACGTGAAAAACTGTTTAAAAAAGAGGAAAATTGATGAAAATTAAACCAAGATACGTGAAAATTTGACAATTTTTGGAGTATTTGTTCCAGAGAATTCCCGAAAAATCACTTTTTGGGCGCGCCGTTCGCAGGGGACGACGGGGGCGACGCCTAGGATCAGACGGCGAGTTTTCTTCCGGATACGGTAAGTTAATTGCTTAAAAATGAAATTTTAAATATAAAAATTTATGAAAAACTGTTTTTCAGCCAAAAAATTAGTTTTTTATATGAAAACTATGCAATAAAAGGGAGGGGTCGGAACGAGACAAAAATCTACTAAAAAACGATGTATAACAACCTATGCGACAAACCAACAGTAACTAAAATATTTATGTTTTTTCGTTTTTATGAGCTCGCTTAGGTAGACTTTATGTTAGTGAATTTAGCTACACGAACGGGCCGGAGGGCGGTTTTTTGAAATTTTGTATGGGATCTCGCGACAAAAATGCGCGGATCGGGTGCTGGCCGACGCGAGGGACGCGACGACGTGAAAAACTGTTTAAAAAAGAGGAAAATTGATGAAAATTAAACCAA